>CM022398.1:18101792-28101792 GCA_011833715.1 Carcinoscorpius rotundicauda
AGAGAGTGGTGGTGGGTTTCACGTTTTATGCGCAACGTTGTAAATATAATGTTAATGTTAAATATAAATTAAATCAAATGCCATTAACAAGTGGTACTTACCACAGTTACTACGTAAGTTATTTGTTTCATACTGACTGCTACAGGTGCCCTGAGACAAACTAACGCAACCAAAACTGATCTACGTGTACAAAAGATATTTTCCAGTCTCTGGTTTAGGTAAAAACTAGTTGTTTTCTTGAGAAAACTTTAAACAGAGAAGAGCATGATTGAAAGACGTTTTCCTGGAGTGCATTTTTTTAGGAAGTTTTTGGACGACACTTTTATCTACTAGCGTCTT
Organism: Carcinoscorpius rotundicauda; assembly: GCA_011833715.1. Classification (NCBI taxonomy): domain Eukaryota; kingdom Metazoa; phylum Arthropoda; class Merostomata; order Xiphosura; family Limulidae; genus Carcinoscorpius; species Carcinoscorpius rotundicauda. The sequence continues at coordinate 18,102,132 of CM022398.1, forward strand.
TCCAGTGTGTAAAAGTAGCTTGAAAATGCACATATAATTAGTGCATATTAAATTTGTATCAAGATTAACTACACTTTAATTAAAGTTGTAATTATGAAATAACAAAGAGTTGGAGGTGTGTTTTGGTTCAGCTAGTGTAATGTAGTTTTTACTGGAACAGCGGTACGTACTGGAATATACAACATTTAAATCAGGGGCTCGATTTCTATGGGCGGACAGCGCAGATAGCTCGATGTTTCTTTGCTACAAGAGAAGCATACTCACACACGCACACGTGCATTCTGATGTAATCCTCTTCTTTGATTAGGTGTATTTATATTCATTCTTACTTTACTATTCATATTATTATACTTTTGTTTATGATTTTTTGTAAGCCATAAATGTTAATTATATATTAACTACAAAATTTCAGTGTGGTGATAGTATTTGAGTTCGATTAAAACTTTACAGGGTATTGAATTTATAAATTTATAATTTTATTGATAAGAAAATATGGCTAACGTAACTGTTTTGAACAAACACAACACTTTGTTTGGTTTCACTTTTAGTAGCAATACTAGTTTACTCTTTCCGATAACAAAGCAGAAATCAGGGATATTCTTGAGGTCGTAATCTGAGGTAGTCATTGTTTATCAGTGAAGATAAACTGTCTGTTAAACGTAAAGCAATATCTATTCGTGTTCAAGTTATTCATCTGTATCTGACGTTAACTGATTGAATTAACTTTTTATTTCCATTTACTTGCGCGAAATAATTGTAATCAAATAACCAGTGTGGTTCTCAAGAATTTGCCTGCAAGTATTCAAATTTATAGTGTTAGTATTAAATTAATTATCAAGTCAAATAGTATGGAATCATAATTTACTTAAGTTAATAATAGATTTTTTGGGGATAGTTTAAAAATTAAATTGTAACTCTGTATTTTCTTAGCACCAATTAAAATGTTATTTTTACACACACTCAACCAGAAATCTGTAATGGGATAAGAAAAACGTGAAAGACAATATGCAGTATAGTATAATTTCACCAAAGCCTACTGCCTTTGTTGATTCGATGAGTTTTGACGTTTTAAACTATAACATTAAATTTTTACAATTGCACATAAAGCAGCAACCTGAACAGACGTTTTATACCTGTGATTAGTCGAGGTGATGATAACTGATTTAGGCAAAGTTATCAGGCTAGAAAGGTTTACATGCCTATCGACAGCAATTTGAAAATAAGTACCGAAATATCATCTAGCATGTTGAGATTATATTCATCTATGACCTTTAACCTCACAGGCATTCTTTTAACGAAAATATTCTGATCCAGGCTTGAAGATAATAACCTCGGGTATTTTCGTATGACCGTGTGGATAAATAAACAAATATGTTTACACCGACAACCCGACTGGTTCATACTTTAGAATGAACCAAAAGTTAAACAAATCCGGTACTACACATGTATTTGTGTAGCTGTAATAATTTTGTAATTCAGAAGGTCAAAAATGTATCATAATACATCACATATGAGATCTGATTCTAGTTCTCCGTTGCAGACTTTGGTAACTTCGTTATCATTAAGTGACGTACAATTTGTAAAATGACGCAAAATCAAAAGAATCGTTATTTATATAACTCGTGGTTATATATTTGTTTATGCTGTAAAAATTATTAATACATCTATGATTATAAATCCATTTCCATTAAATATGGGTGAATGTTAGTATGTTGTAAGCTTCGCAGTAAAATCCTTTACGAATAATACACAAACCATTGGGTGTTTAATAGTGAATCAGTATCTGATGGTACTTGTATTGGTCCATTATTCTATCTATTTTACAAATATTGTTATGTAAATGTGTAAATATTTTGTAAACGACAACATGTCGTATTGTGTTTGAATTTTCATTTCTATTATTCATTTTTCCATATTTATATTATTGTTTTGAAGTTTAAACTAATATTTTGTTATTCATTTAGGGTAACATTTAGAATTTTCTTGAATTAAGTAGACCAATCATATGTTTGTAAATAAGTGCTGGTGACTTCGTGTCTAGACGTATAGTCTCGTGCAAGAACGGACATGCGTGGATTGCTCTGGAGACCTGTAGAATTTTCGCGGTCTTTCGGGGAGTTTAGGCCTACAATATATAAACAGACGAAGATGCGAGAGACAAGAGTGAGATTCAGACATCAGTTTTATTTCAAAAGAAGAGAGTCAGTTACTTGAGAAAGATTAAGTGTTTGCTGTGATTATTCAACTTGGATTTGTGACTAAAGTTAGATCTACGGAAGCTGTTATTTTATTTCGTCAATCTCTACGATTCATCTGAATTACTGCTTGTGCTGAGAGTCGGCGAATTTATTGAACTGTGAACTGTTCCTGAACTTCTTCATTTAAGCTTCGGAATTTCTTCGTGGGACCAAATTCACACCCTGGACTGGAATTTGAGACTTTCATTTTAGATCATTATATTAGATACAGGCCAGTACCATTTTGTATTGTGATTAATTTTGAAAGTTTGAAACTAGTATTATTTTGTTTTGTAATTAATTTCGAATGTTATAACTTAATATCTGTCACTGTTATCATATAATTTATGTTATATCTGTTATATTTGTTAATAGTTTAGTATAATAAATTATACAAGCTGTTATCTGCGTTTTTCTGTTGCGTTTAGTCTACGAAGAACATAAAACATTAAAAAAATATGTAACAATATCTCTTTTTGTCTCAAAAACAATCCCACATTATTTCACTTTCCCTTCCCACCCCATGCTTCATGGTAGGTGCTGTGCCTGTTGTCAAGTGTCTTCCACATTTTTTTCTGCCGGACGATCAACCTATCCTTTAAACCAAATATTTCAAACTTCGACTCATTTGTCCATAATATCCTTTTCCAATCCTCAACAGTTCAGTTTTCCTATTTCTAAACAAGTGTTAGATTCTTGACAATATTTGGAGACCGAAGTAAAGTTGTTGTTTTTTCTTAACTGTTACACAGTCAAATTTTTCATCTTAATTGATAATTCTTATTACTATAGATCTGGTCACTTTTATTTTATTTGGTACATGGTTGCTCATCTGATCCTTGAGGTCAGTGGCAGTAGTGTATTTTTAATTGTATATTTTATTATATTTTGACATTTTAATTTTATATTATTATTCAATTGTATAATATATATTTATTGTTTGTTTGTGAATTCCGCGCAAAGCTACTCGAGGACTATCTGCGCTAGCCGTCCCTAATTTAGCAGTGTAAGACCAGAGAGAAGGCAGCTTGTCATCACCACCCACCGCCAACTTTTGGGCTCCTCTTTTACTAAGCATTAGTGGAATTGACCGTAAATTATAACGCCCATACTGGTGAAAAGGCAAACATGTTTGAAGCAACAAGGAATCCGAGACCCTCAAATTACAAGTCGCACGCCTTAACCCACCTGGCCATGCCAAGCCAATATATTTATAAAATATATGTGACGTATTTTATGTTACGTATCATCACATATTACATTATATTTTCATAAAAATATAATTGTTTGATGTTATAAAATATAATGTAATGAGTTTGGGTAATAGGATAATTATTTTTGTCAACAACGATTCCAAGTTTCTACCATTCTACATTTGTATGTAATCAATGGTGTAATAAACATCCTTAGTTTAAATACAATGCTGTTGAGAATACAGTAAAAGCACAATTTTTTCATCATGTATTACGTTTTGCGTTGTGCGCTGCATATTTTTAGTTTGTTTTTCTTGTGTTTGAATTTCGCACAAAGCTACTCAAGGGCTATCTGTGAAAGCCGCCTTTATTTTAGCAGTGTAAGACTGGAGGGAAGGCAGCTAGTTATCAACCCCCACCGCCAATTCTTGGACTACTTTTTTCCCAATGAATAGTGGGATTGACCCGTGGATGAAATGGCGAGCATGTTTTGTGAGACGAAGATTCGAATCCACAATCCTCAGATTACGAGTCGAACGCCTTAATCCATCTGGCCATGCCGGGACCGTTGTTAGTTTATATATGAGAAAAAAAAACACTCATTTGCTAGAACTCTGATTTTACGTAAAACTGCCCAAGATAATTCAAGTATTTTGACACGATATTACAAAGTCGCTGCTATAAAAGAAATATCAACTTATGCAAAATAAAAGTTAAAGCTATAATTGAGTCAACAATGTATTAAAAAAAACAATGGAGTTGAGATTGAATTCATTGTTAAATCAAATACTGTACGATTATTTCATTCATCTGAGAAATTTGTTTCCGTTTTGGTGAAGATTAAATTTTTATTACAAACGCACATGCTATTTGACTCATTTTAAAAGTTATTTTAACGCTCGTCTAATTTGAAATCTGTGATGAGTAAACTGAGACGAACGTGCAGTCATGTGTGACTGTATCATTGTTATTAGCTTCATTAGTTTTGTTGTTTCATTGGTTTTAAACGCTTGAACTCTGAGCTACTGTTTCGTTAACGCATAGTGGAATTCGTCGAAACATCATAACGTTTCCAGGGCTATAAGGGTGAACACGTTTGGTGGGGGGATGATTCAAACCTACGACCTTCAGACTGCGAGTCAAGCGCTCAACCACGTGGCCATGAAGGGGTCATACTTGTTGTGTGTAACGGATTTACGATTATACATTTAAGAATCATCAAAATTTGATTTGTGTATAAAATACCAGTGATTGGTATTCAGATTTTTGATAAACTTGCCTTATGAGTACAAAATGTAGCCATCTCTAATGTTGGTTTTTCACAATCAGCATAAAATAAACCTTGGAAGCTATAATTGTGATTAACGCTTATTAATCAGAAAACTACAGGTTTTGACGAGAAACATTCATATATTTTGAACAATACAAGTTGTTTTACTGTAGAGAACTGAATTTGAACGTTATTATTTCTCCGATGATATCAGATATTTTCATCGGTAAAAAACTTACGTTCGGTCAAAGAAACAGACAGCCCTTTGTGGCTTTGCAAAAGAAAACACGTACACCGTAAAAATGTTTTACTAAAACATTCTTGAAAATGTAACAAAACAGCCACAGTTCATACAAAGTGGCAGCAAGAAAGTGTTTTTAACTACATTTCTATGTTGTTTGTCATGTCTTAAATAATGTCATGAAAATGAAAATTTATTTCTTTTCGAAATAGACGTAACGCAGATATGCAAACACAGAATTCAGAAAGACGTGTTAAAATGTGATGTAGGACTTCAAAACGATTATGTTTCAGGTACTTATGGCCAAATTATAATTTACAGTAAAAAATAGTAGGACTGAGTGAGCTAACTTAGTTCAAGCATTGTATGTAGCTGCAGACAGAAAGTTGTGTTCATACTTTATACCTCAAATAAAGAGTCACAGTTAATTCAGAATATAAACGTAGATTATAATCTTAAAGGTCTGTCAAATATATTAGATGAAATCCAAAACTTGCTTCGTTCGAGAGCAAGGTTAAATATTAAGGAATTTCAACAGCATGTTGACCACGTGAGAGCTACAGCTGAAGAAAGCAGTTTAGAGAAGTGGAAGTTTCTTAATTCAGTGAAGATAACATTATGCTTGGTAGTAATACCAGTGAACCTGAAGATGACCGAAGGAGGTCAAAACTTTGTTCACTCCTCTACGTAAAAGCTTTTCTTAACCCAAACGAGCCGTTTTTACATATATATTTCTCTACAAGAGGGTTTTCTCCACATCACTGAGTAAGAATAGTGTTACACACAGAACGTGAAAGATTGGCTTTACTGACATTTTGGAAATTAAATGGACTGTGTAAATTTGAAAAAAAGGCCTGGCAATACAGTTATCTTATTCAGAGGCCACTGAGGTGATTGAATTAACTGATGGGAACCCATCGAATTAGAAAGTAGAGTAGTTAATGATATATGATGTGAAAACTAATTTAGTATAAACAATTGGTGAAACTAGCTAATCATAAAATTGACTTGTAGATCAAAATTATTAGGAAAATTAATAAGATTTATTAAAAAAAGATAAATGTTTGAGAATCCAGAAATGAAAAATTTAAGAACTGGTATAGAAATACAAGATTAATTATCTGCAAGCGATAACAAAAGAAGCTGGGAATTGATACTGTGGAACAATTAATTAATGAGAAATAATTAATCAATTTATAACAAATAAAAAATGAAACTGACATTACATTACGACAATGTTATTCAAGAAGAAGACAACGTGAGCAGAGAAATGTAAAGCGACAAATCGAAATGCGTATTGAATTGTGAGTGCGCAAGGGATTACAACCTCCTTAGTTCGTGACAAAAACAGAGTAACTCGAGTAACCGTCATAACTCGATATGCCGTTGACAAGAATGTTGTCAAAATTGCGTTAGAAACACTGTAGCTTAGTAAAGTTAACCAAGTTTTACGTTTACAGGACAAGAAAAATCAAGACAGCTATCGAGGAAAGAGAGAGATTTCGAGAGAAAGATAAGTATTTCCTTAAGTAATTGACTTTTCTGGGCTGTTCAACTAGTTGGACGGCTAATGATAGCTATAAAGCTCCGTTTCTGAAATAACTATTGAGTCAGGAAGATCAAAGACTTGTACCATCAACCTTCATGGACTGGTGTAGGAGGAAGGTGAACACGACTTTTCTCACCTGTTAGCCATATGTAAAGACGTCTGTGAATCCTATGTTAAACTGTATATTAAGAGTATAGAACAGAAAAGGTTAATCAGTAAGGTAATGGTATTAACACGTATAAATCTGGAGAACTTTGGGTGTCCAGCATACAAAAGAATGAACATTTTCCACTCCGTAACATGGAAATTGACGGCTCTAAATGAATGAATTATTAACAGTGAAGAGGCGACATTCCATCGTTGCGGACATGAATTTCAAAGAAAGCAGAAAAGGAACATTAATATCAGAAGAAATGAAGACGTCGTTAACTGTTAAAACGAACTCCAAAGTGTATGTATTAATGGAACTTAAGGAAATATAAAATGTACAAATATTTCTCTTTTTCATTATAGTTTTTTTGTATTATGAAATATTACAAAGTTAAATAATATGGTTAAGAAATATTGTGTGTGTAATTTTGTACGTGTTGTTTATTAAAATATTAATATGGATAGAGCATATAATAGATAATGTATGTATGTGTAATAAACGCAGTGTTTACATAAGAATAGCAAATAATGACTAATGTATTAATAAAAGGACAGAAAGAATGAGTTTTGGCGATGAAATTTTTATCAGAGATCAAAATAATTTTAAGAAAAAAGCAGTAAGGCATCACTGGATATTTAGATGCCTTGTATAATTATTTGTAATAATAAGTTACATGGAGGAAATAGTGAAATATAAGTAAACATGTTTTTGTCTAGTCTATAAAAAAGTAACGCTATCGAAATAATAAAAAGAGTTATTTAAGTTATAAACTAAGATAAACCATCCTAGAAACTTCTTCTGTGTGTTTAGATTCCAACAAATAGACGCTATTAAGGTTTAAAATGGTTATTCAAGCTATAGCCTAAAAGAACCCTGCTGAAAAACTTCCGTTACGTGTTTAGATTGAAAGAAATAGACGCTATCAATGTTAAAAGGGGTTATTTAACCTTAGACTAAAATAAAGCAGTTGAAAAATTGTCCGCTGTATATTTGGATCTGAATGAAGTGACGTTATCAAGGTTAAAATGTGTTATGCAAACTCTAGAGCTGCAATTAGCAAGTGGAACCAGAAAGAACCTTTCATAGCTTGACGAAGTTACAGTATGGGTTATTGTTTTCGAGCGATTGATTAATTAACGAGCTTAGGAGTTCGAAAATAGGAAGCCAGCTGGCAAACAACCACATCCATTAGTTTCGCAGACAACAACTTAGGGTGAGAACATAACAAGGAGAACTATTACAGTATAAAAGATAGATAGTTACGACGTAGAGTCATCTCTCTTGCTACCAGAATAAACCAGGTCATTTCTCACCCAAGCTTTATCTAAGTATTCATAATACCATTATTCCTTAATATTAGTCATCATCTTAATAAAATTAAGTGATTGTCTAGAATAAGCAATGATAAAGTCAAACTATATATATGGTTGTAAATACCAAGTTTATGAAAGCTTAAATAAAAAGTATTATTGGAAATCTTTGGTTCAAATGTCTTTGTTTTAACTATAAACCATCGAGTTAATGCCTGAGTGCTCCATTCAAGCACTACATCCTCACTTAAAAACAAATACATCTTGTAACAACAGGTAGTATCAGTCTGAACTCCAACGGCTGAGCCGAAATAACCTATCGGCCTAACCAAGCCACTCATCTGGCCTCCGTTACATTGTCTAAACCGTAAAATAATTAAAAAAACACAAAAAAGGGAAATATATTAATAGTATATTTCTTTTATCATGACACTTTACGAAATACATAATCTTGTGAAAAATATTATCTGTTCCATACAGCAAGTGTTCCATAAATGATTCATTTTCTGTGTATTTATAATGTATTTTTGTTTTATTTTATACTACTAAATCATACAGTTGTATTTCTCTACATTTTCAATGTTTTAGAATGCTTTAAGATCTTCTATTGCTGGCTTGTGATTTAAAAAACCAACAAAAATGCATAATTGCAGAATTTTGTGAGTATTTAATGTTTCATAAAAAGAATATTTTCTATACTATCTCGTTTTCTGAAAGTATGTAAGCCTAATGAATTTTGAAATGTGTCTAAAATGTATTAGTAGCTTTAAAATCATTGTCATTTGTTTAAAGTAGTCATTTCGCCTAAGTATCTTGTAATAGTATTGTGACAATAGTGTTGGTCATTTACTTTAAGACAGTAAAATAAAATTACATGATTTATTTCAAAAGAATTATTGTTCTGTAAAATGTGTGCGTTTATTGAAAACCTTGGATGGCAAAGTTGTGAATTCAGTTTCGTTATGATGTTCTTACGAAAAACATAATTATATTTTTGTACTTTTGAGAATCAGTCGATATCACGGTAATTATTCTTTTTAGGTTCAAATATTTTAAATAATGGTCTCACTTTATCAAGAACAATGTTCTGGTTGTATGTTGGACTGATAGGAGTGTAGTTGAAAATTTTATATCCTTTAATTACGTTCATGTCGAAGGGGAGGTTACAGGTTTAAGGTGACGTAAATATAAACTGATCAGCGACAGGAATATTATGATTAAGGCCTTCCTTTCTCCATTGGAAAAGTCCTCTTTCTTCGTCTGTCCCTAAAACTGACACACAAACATATACATATGTTTAATTTGAGAGTATTTAGTATGTGCTATTATTTCATTCATCTCTTTATTTATTCATTTATATATACAATATAACATTTATTTTGGAAAAAACATAATATTTTTCCTGATTCTCTTGTGCAGGTTGTGAATATTATATCCCCTAACAGAATGATAAAGATATTTAAAATATAACGTTGAATTATTCATACATGGTTGTTTTTTTATTTTTCCTAGTTGTTCAGCGCTAAATAAAGAATACGATACTAGCGAATGACACAGAATAGAAGAGTCGTTGAATAGATTTGACACTTGGTAAGAAAAAATAAAACAAAACAGACTTTCTTCGATTCTTCGCCTGTGGTTAATAAAAACATGCTGTAAAACATAAAAGATATAAATATGAAGGAAAATTAGTTTCTTATATTAAATAGGTTATGATAAGTTTTAATTTTCTTTGTTGTTGTGTTCAAAGTTATACAATAACCTATCTACGCTGTATCTACTACGCATATTGAAAAGTGATTTTTAGCTCTATAATCTCTCAGACATAGGGCTGAGTCTCTAAGACTTTTACGTTCTACTTTATGGTAACATAAAATGAATATTACGTCAAAAGACGGTGAAGAGGATTCGTAAAAAATTTATAAACAGATTTTGTTGATATATTCAAAGGATATATATAACAGTGAATAATATAAGAAGCAAAATTATTGTCAGTGAAGACTTACTAAAAACAGAACAATACGAAACAACGAGTAAAACACACAGTATCACATTGTACTAAAGTTTATAAAGAATGTTTTAAATTATACATTATGTGAACTTAAAGAATAAATCAGTGATAACTTATCGTTTTACTTTAGAGACCGTCTTATGATGTTCACATTTGTATTTTATCAACAAGTATTTCATTCTTATTCTTCACCATAAATACAAGGTACAGTTCATTCTTATTCTTCACCATAAATACAAGGTACAGTACAGCCTTCATTCAGTACTGATATATATTCATGTCATGTAGTCTGACTAACAATCAATGTTTTGTTGATGTCTTTTGAAGGTCTTCACGAATGTTGGAGAGTGTTCGATGATTTCCGCCGTCTAAACATGTATTCATAAAAAGCTCCCACAGTGGCTCACATATAAATCCGAGACGATAAATATCGTGATTTGATACCAATAACAATCACAGAATAGATGACCAAACGATGTACATTGGTGATAAAAACATCAACAGAAAGAAACGTAATATGTTTATGTCTATTTTATCGTAGTGGATTTCCAGCTTAATTTTCAGTATCTTAATATTAAAGTTTTGTCCTTAATGTATATTTTGAGAATTAACTGAGGTATATATAAATATCACTTTGTGTATTATTGTAATAAATGTAAAATCATTACATCACCGCTTGACTTGAAAAGTCCGATGACAGTATTCTGATATTAGTAGGTTAAAATGGAAATAGGTGAATAAATTATCAGAAACGTGAAGTTATAAATGTAAGCTGTTTTTTGTTCTTGTTTTGAAAGTTATGCAGGATAAAAACTGTAATATTTTATATGGCTAATATAGATAATAAGAGCAAATGAATATTTTATAGATAAAACATAACATAATACTTTAAAACAGTGGAACAAATCACATTGAAATATATTCGGTTTTTCACGAACACTCGAAGGAATGCTCCCTTACCTTTTATAGAATTGTCTAACACAAATGCAATGAATCCATCAACAAAAACAAATAATAAGTTACCAGCTTGTTGTGATATAAAGAATATTTTACAAATTGATAATCTGGTTCTTTGGTAACTAGGAAGAGTCTCAAACATCATATAATTTTGTAATAATCTTCCAATTTCTGTGAGACAAACCGCTGTTATATAGTTTTCTACATTTGGTACTCTGTATGTTTGGTAAATTGAAGGGCATTAAACCGTCAGTATTATCTGATAGATGGTTTCAGAAACTGTTTCATAACGTTCAAAAAATTTCCCTCACCAAACTCCAGTCACAATCAAAACTGTACGTACCTATATCAATAGTAGCTGGGCGTCCCTTGAACCACTTTGGTATGACAATGAACATAAAGAAAAATAATTTAAGGATAAATATTTCTCAATGAGTAAAGGTCGATAAATTGGACATTGAACAGTCAAAGTCATATTATAATTGTGAACAAAACACATATGATTCCACCAATATTTGGTTCAATAATAGTGTTTAGGAAGGCTCCAAACTTCCCCAGAGCTGCAAATATCATCGTATTAACAGATATGTCATACATACAAATGTATATTGACATTATAAATTTACGCAATTAACAATACTATAAAATATCTGATGGAAGTGATCCTAATCTATTTTAGCAGGGTGGCACTTGGGTATACTTTTGTTATTCCGATTGCTCCAATGTTTTGACTCTAAGAAGTCATTCCACTTTTAGATTATCAAATTCCAGAGACGATACAAGAAATTATTTCTGTAATTATTCCATGATTTCTATCACTAGGTGAAAGAGGTGGTGCGCAAGATAGCTCTGCGCATGTGCAATGTTATCCTACTGACTCCAATGCTAATACTAATATTTCTGCAATCATTCCTAAATTTGTACCGATACCGACTGTTGGTGAACCCCATTGTCTTGAAAGATAAAAATGAAGATGTAACCGGTCTACCCTTTTTTTAACGTTAATTCTTAAAATACGTATCGACTGCTTTAACAAAATACGTGTGTAATAGAACATAAAAGTCTGCCACTTCTTATCATTATTACTTTTGATAAATGTAACTTTTATTTCAGGATAATATATGTTAAGAAGTGTTTTACGTACAGTTAACTTCACAATCAACTTCTTCAATAGTTTCATTATAACTAAACGCATAACAAGAATCTTCATTGAAAGAACTGATCAACAGATAATTTCGTAAGCTAGATAATAAAGTTGTAAAACCCAAATTTGTTCTGAGCGGCATATAGACATTTTATTAATATAAGTCTCGAAACTGTTTTATGAATATAATTATAGAAGTAGCTTTAAAGAAACGCGTTTAAGAGATAATATACGAAAGTTATAGTTTTAAATATTTATTTCTCGCTTACTTAATGTAAATCAAGTAAAGGATTTGTGTTCTTTGTTAACACTCACAGATTTTTTTGTAGTCTTGTAACACCGTAAATTCCTGCCAATAATTACTTTATGGCTTGGAATATAAAAAATATTAATCTGCACCTCTTTTATTTGAACTATATCAGTTAAAATAGTATGAAAAATATTCTATGAAATAAGAGAAAATCTCTCTCACAAAAAATGGATAATCTTAATAATATAAATTTAACGCAAAAACATTGGTTTTTGGTTTCTTTTTTTATCCAAGATAGGTGATGAAGAATAACACTCTATCAATCCGTAATACGTCAATTATAACTTAAAGATAGATGGGTTTCACTGTTTTTTTGTGTATTTTATCACTAGTGTTTACAGTTTTGGTAGCAAAATTTATTTTGGATGAATCTTGGGCTTCTTCAACATTCACTATTTTGTTGTTTTTTTGTGATATTATAAAATAAACCCTTGATGTGAGTGTTAGTATAGGCGATAATGTTTTAATTTTCAAATTTATTAAAGCTAACACTGATACACAACTGATGATGTGGAGTATATCAGATATTACCAAGTCTTATTCTTAAAAGTCTGTGAAAACATCTTATCCTGCTATATACAGTAGAAACATTGACTTTGTAATGTAAGATTACCGCTACGTTTCAAACTGTAATAATTCGTTAACACATAATTATTTTGTATCAAACCTGTTTAAAACTTTGAATGAGCAGTTTTAATACTTCAAAATCACAACTATAAATCTAATAATAATATTTTAATACTTACAGGTGTTTTTAATTTATATTATTATTTTCAAATGCAATGTACTTTGAACAACGAGTACGTTTGGAACTGGATTCAGTGTTTAGTACTGTTTACATGTTTATGTTCATAGCAGTAAACAGTTTATAACTGATATGAAAATTTAGTAGCCTTTGTCGTTAATTGGCGCTGCATTATTGCAATTGTCAGTGTAAAACATTATCTTATAATTATTTTCTATCGATTGAAATACATTTGAAACCAGTTGTACTTATTTATCATATAAATTATTGTGAACATCAGAGATCATTTTATCTGAGTATTACTAAAGATGGTGTTAAATCGATCATTTAACGTGAGGAAACATAAAATAAATCTTGTTACAATATTAATCATAATGCATTTTTATAAATTATTTATTTGTCATGTGGTATGACCCTGAAGGAGCACAGCGGAATGACTGAGGACTTACAATGCTGGAATCCCGTTTTCGTGATAGACAGAGTACAGAAAATCTTTACTATCTAATATCTGTTATAGCACTGAAGAATTCATATTATGATAAAAACAATAAAGCTGTAAGTGGTTCTTGTTATTCGCTACACAACTACTGTACTCTCATTAATAAAAGACGATTTATTATTAAACGTCTAGAGTGTTTTCGTTTAGTACTTCTTGGCAGAAAATCTCTAAATTAAGAACTATAAATCTTAAGAAATATATCAAGATAGACACTTTTAAATGTAACTCACTTAATAATCTGAACTATTGGAAACATAAAATATTTTAGACAATTTACTTTCAGTTGAAGATTGTGTCGTTGATATAAGATTTCGTGTTTGAGACATATTCAGACTTCAACTATCTTTACCGTTTTAATAGAAATTATAAAAATACTTCAAACTTATTATTTCTAAAATTAAGTGTTTTATGTATGAAAATAAATATTATGTTGTTGTTAATAAGGTAAAGGAAGGAGAATTCATAAAGTGCAATGATTATTTAATACATCAAAAGTTCTACAAGAAATAAAAACAGCAAATAGTCAATACGTAGTGATATACTCAATTATTAATCTATAGACTTCGCTGTAATTTATTTTAAAACATTCTTGCAAATCTGCAGAATTACAATCTACGCTAGTCACCACTACGTTTTAACTAACAGAGATGTAGAAAGAAGTGCTCTTGGGTTACTTTCCACAAATGATATAGTGGAATATGACAATTTTCCTTGTTTCCCTTCCAAGACCCCACAGTGTAGAATGCGTTTTAGCACCTATTACATATATACCGTGAATCCCTTAATTCAAAAGTTAACAATTACATATATGAGAATTTGTATTGAAAATTACTCGGCAGTAAAATCAGTACTTGTTCTCATCATTAGTATGGAACTACTCCGTAGTTATTTTCGTTATTTTGTTATCGTGTATGTGTCTATGACCTTGTTTTCTTAACTGCTGTACACTCGCTCCAGGCTTGCTACACAACATAAAGTATGGGTTATCATTTTGGTTAGGTAAAGTTAAGCAGAAAAATGTTTTCAAGATTCTACTTTTTAGGCACTGTTGAATGTTTAAAATTACAATTTTAAGCAGAAGTAGAAAATTTATAAACCTAATTATAATGATAAAACCACACTAGACTGCACATTTGTCTTTTATATTTCTTAATTTTTCTATAAGAGATTTCAAATTGTGTAAAAATAATATTTTAAATTGTATATTATCATTTATTTCGAACGAATATCCGAGTTATTATATTAATTATTACGATTTTACATATCCAAAACCAGTGTCAAATAGTAATTAAATTTTAGAAATTAATTAAATTTCGATCTAAGACAAGTTTATGATATTTTACAAGACTAAACGTCATATATTTCGTTCTTAATAGCTACATATTTCAATATACAAACAATAAATCAATAAATAATAACAATTACTACAAATATTAATTAGAATTGATAGTTTATACATAATAGTTTTACGAAGTTGCAAACAATAAAGACACTTTTATCTGGTTTGATAATAAATATTTTATCGATGGTTTACGATGAACGAATTAATTTCGAATCATATCAGTACACTTTATTTAACGGGTTGCTTTCATGTGATTTATTTGCAGCCGAAGTTATACAATGCCATTATAGAAATACTAACGTCCGAAGTTAATTCACTGATGTTAGACAGTTTGTAACATCTGAATTCTATAAATGTTCCTGCTCAAATATACGCAGTGTTCTAATTGGTACACGTTTATCACACGCATAGCTTTCGAGGTTTGTTAAATTTCCAGTATATTAAATACGCTTAGAGTACATTTTTTATTCTTCCACTCGAAAACCTTTTAGAAATTTAGAGAAAAGGCGTACCTTTCGATATACACATTTTATAACAAAAGTTACATGCATTTTTAAGTACGTTTAATTTAAGCAAATATCAAGTTGAAAATAAATATGTTACAGTAAATAAGTAAAAAAAAACAATTTTTAATGCTCATTAAAATAAATATATTTTTAAGTTAAAGAGATTTGAAAGCATAATAATTATATCAAGGCTAATATTTGTGTAAATAATCCTTGAATATTTCTCTCCCTATTTCGATGTTTAATTAATACGAAACAACCAATATTACTTAACAAGATTCACGTGACGTTGAATGTTCAGAGATGTAATTTTAAATTGGCAAGAATTCTGCCAGTCACTAGAATTTACACACACGCACAGTACATTGTTTATTCTAGCACTCGAGACACTTTTATAGACTTAGAGAAGAGACGAAAATTTAACATTACAAGTTAGATACATTTTAAAATATCTGTTTAACTGAAGGAACCATCGATATTAAAATAAATATATCAGAGTAAATCAGTAAAAAAATAAAATCTCTAATCATTACCAAAACATAAATTTGATTCTAATTTAAACATAATTTAAATTTTGTGAAAGGTAGTTTTTTGCATCTGCTGATATTACATTTTTATAGCTCCGCCTACCACGTAACGACTCAAGAACGTCGTGTATGAAATACACGCAGTACACTTTGTTCAGTCAACAACTGCATTAAGATTGGTCGCAAAATTTGTACACAGTTCCACTGTTGTTGTCAACGTGTCCTATCAGCATCTGTATTTATTACTTTTGAAATCCTTCATAAAACATTTTGCCAGCATAGTTCAAGATAATCCGGCTTTGAGATTTAGGGTATGTTTAGAAAGTTTTTTTACTTACACAAAAACACATATTTATTTCATATATAAACCATTACACCATGTATTTCTTACCTATATAATTTTATTCCGTGTATATTCCTGAGACGAACAAATAAGATCGTGATAGATAATTTGAATGTTTATTTCCAACTTTGTTTTCGTAATTTAAAATTATTAGAATAGCATTTTAAGAACATCAAATGAATTTTGTTAATTATTATTGGATGTTTAGTTCCAATTGAGCAATTGAAATAAGGAAAAAAAATCTTCGAGGATTATTTACACAAATATTACCATTTATATAATTATTATTCTTCCAAATCTCGCTTAAAATTATCTCAGCAATTCAACTGAAAACTACGCCTGTATTTCGATGAAATCAAAAATGTGCAAAAATGACGAGCTATGACTCTGTAAAGAACGTTGATTAAGAAACCTGATAAACAGGTTTTGCAGGTTATAAAATAATGAATACGTAGAAGTGCATCTAAATATAATGTCTAAATCTGCACATAATATGTTTGTTGTTTTACTAGTGATTAACTTATTTTGAAGTGTAAACTCAATGGATTTATTCATGTTACATTTAGATTTCACAGAACATTCTTACATTACTTTCTATTAAGTGTTTTAATACATTTACAAATCGTTAAAACATATAAAAAAGTCGTTTTATTTGATATTTTTCACACATTTATGATCAGATCTATATTAAGGATGTGTAAAATGATTTCAGGGTTTGGGCATGGCAGTTGATAATATATAATACAATTTACAGTGTTTATAGCTTTCGTAAGATACGACACGATATCTGCCACCTCAACTGTTTTTATTGCAATTTGTTTGATTATGTTTATTTTTCTAAGAAACTAAATGCTTTTATAATTATTTTATTTGAAAATCAGCAAAGGTAAGTTAGTAGAGAATCGAAACTTATCACATATATCAATATTTTGAAAATCAACAATATGTATTAGTTAACTTTATGAATCCAGATACTTTTAGTTTTGCGTAGTGTTGACATTATTAATTTAGCAATCTGTTAATACAGCGGAGAACCTTATTAAGTTTATTACGTTATCATACGTTATATCATACACTAAAGGATTTGTTGGGAACATTGTTATTTTGCTTTTTGCTTATTTTAATATCATATAAACTTCAATAAAAGATTAAGATATATTTTAAAAATTAAATGTCCATTTATAGAGTCATCGAAATTGTTCTGTTTCAAAAATAAATTAAATCAAAATTAATAGTAACAAATATATTTTTCTTAATTTTGAAATACTCGTGTCACACAAGTAACTTACAGAGTTCGTCAGTATTTTCGTAAATCGTAACGTGTGTACTTTTATCTGACTTCGCTACATCATCAACGTGTTACTTTTAGCTTTCCCTGTTTTCGTCATTTTAGATTCTACTGACTGACAACTCATTACCACATGGTACTGCAAATGATTCGGGTTAATTAGAACTGAGGATTGTTTTGAAGTATTAAAAGTTTAAACCATGAAGAAATTGAAAAAATACAAGTAGGACATTAAGGTTATTTTAATACTTAAAGATTAACTTATGAATCTAAAGTTTGAAACGACAGATATTTAAAAGGCTGAAATTCAAAGTACTTGTACAGAATAATATTTATCCCAAAGAAATGTAAAATCACAAGTTTGTAATGTACTTGTGTTGTAGCCTTTTATTTTTAATTTCATCGAAACTTTACCGAAATAAATGTAGTTTGTTGTAAACGTTGAGCAGCATTTGTTAATAAAGGACCACGGTATAAATGTTCTCACTTCATGGGCCAGTGGAGGTTTTGTTAAATGTTATTGTACATTTAAAAAAACAAAGTTCGAAAAACATTTACTTTGAATGATGGGATGTTTATTTGCATACATTTTAAAAAGTAGAACAACAAACAATAGATAGCAAGTTTGGAAGAACACAATGAAAATTTTTTAAATTTCTTTTACATATTAAAATTATATGTTTTTATGGTAGTTTTTACATACAGCTTGATTAAATATATTAGCTCTTACAGACATTACCAACTATAATTATTCCAAGTTATATTTGTTGAGTTTCTTTAATAGTTTGTATTTTTCATGTTTGCTGAGAAAAGAATATATTGAAAAAATAATTGAATTAACTTTCAGCCAATCGTATGCTTTTTTCGTAACGAAACGGAATGACACGCTTCTTGGTTTGTTTTGATTTTCGCTCATAGCTAAATGAGGGCTCTCTGAAAATTTATAAAAACAATTTTTGTAATAAAAATATATTTTAATATATAAACAATAACAAAATTTATAATAATTGCTATTACAAATAATTATTTACGCACAAAGATTTTAGAAAACATGCAAATAATAGCGAGATATCCAGACCATCATTAACGAAATAAGTTCGAGTTGATTTGGATACGATCTACTTAAGAGAAAGCTAGCTAGCTTTTCTTTATTCGATTTTTCATACGTCGAGTTTTTCACCGCTGAAAATAAATAATGTGTAGGTAAAAATACTGATGTCCGATGTGAATCCCCGGAAGTTAAATGGTTTCTAATGTTCAAAATATATAAACATTCCTGGTCAGATATCTGAAGTCACCGATTAATAAGCGTTAATCACAGTTTTAGTTCAAGAGGTTTGTATAACACAAACCAGAGCAAAACAGTACCGCATGCTCTTATGACGCGTCGCGTTTGTTACACTTTGTAGACGTGGCGTGGAGAGAGATTCTAGAAATTTAATTATAATAACAGTATACACGATACATTAATATTCAAGTACACACATGTAGTTTTTACTCTTACAGTCGAGAATCATCTACACGTTAATGAATAGGCGGTATTTGGCAATACAGATTTAAGAGTATAAGTTATATACATTTCTAAATATAACTTTAAATAGGTGTACTATAGTATATCTCTGACAGAAACACAGTACTTTGATAAATGTGTTTCTTTACGTAAAAGTAATACATGACCCTCAAAATTTACTTCACATCACTTCATTGTCTCTGTTTTAAGGAATCCGATTAATTATTTTACAATAAATAGGAGTATATAGAGCAGTCCACAGACGAAGGAAGAGCCATGGGTGACATCAAATGGATGTCACAGTTCCTAATTTAGTTGTGTAAAAGTAGAGTGAGTTAGCCAGTTATCACCAGCTACCGCCAACTCTTTGGCTACTTTTCTACCGAGGATAAGGGGGATTGACCGTTAAATTATAACTCCTCCACGGCTAAAACGGCGAGCATGTTTGATATGACAGAAACTGAAACCCGTGGTCTTCGGATTACGAGTCCATTACGATATTTAATATCGTTTAACTATTAAATACAGTATTTCTAGTAGTTTAATAGCATCAAAGTTATATTTATAAGCGTTCATGTTAGAAAGCAGATATTGTTTAACAGAGAAATATCAGAAGAAGATATTTGCGAAATACGTCAACTTGCGAACTCCTATATATGGAGCTGCAATGAACAGTTAGTTTAATCTATGGTTGCCACATATCAGCGAAGATAAAAACTTTCTTCGAACGTGATTTTAAATTGATAAGTTGAAAATTTATCAAAACTTCTTGCTTACAAAATCACGAATTTAAACCATTTTAATCTAAAAGTAAAATATGTGTGAATCGTGTTTTAAATCTATACTTACTGAACAAAGCTTGAAAACGGGCAGGTGTTTGATCTTCCATCCTTTTCCTCTACTGTAGTTACAACTAACAATATTAATGTTTCCAAGATACTGGAAGAAGAGCAGAAGAAGGAAAATTGTTCTGAAAAACAAACAACAAGATACAGCTGTCTTAATACTATTTTGTTAGAGCACTGAATACTGAACTAGAAAAGCTATTTGGTAAAATGCATTTCATGTGACTGTTTAGTAGTAATAATTAATGTAAGTTTGATTTTTACCAGTTAATATTTTGCAGTGTTTTGTGTCGGGCTATTCTTAAATTATCTGTATTTACATCAGTAATAATTTTTTTCTCTATTCCCTCACAAAAGTATTGATTTTGTATGCACATATATCGCTTTTCAGGGATAATTTTCAAGTTTTCTTTTTATTATAGAACAATATTCTTAGGTAATATAACAAAGTCTTGCAACTACTGCATATCTTCAGCAGGATAAGATGTTTTTACAGTCGTTTATGGATAAGTCTTGTTACTTCACTTACATACTCTACATCATCAGTTGTATTTCATTGTTAATTTCATTGAACTTCAAAACTAAAACAGAATGAACCATATAAACACTTTTCTCAAAGGTTTTTGTTTATTCAAACAAATCAAAGCTTTGAATGTCGAAGAAACGTGGGATTTATTCCAAATAAAATTCCAGTACTGGATGACTGTAATGTATGACCTAGATATTTATTTATGAAGAAAAATAAATTACGTAATTGATAGCAGCAGGCTAAAAAATCTCGCGAATACCATTTTGTAAGTAATATGAACAAAATAATGAATATTACTCCAAATAATTGTTTGAATATATTTTTAAACTTTAATATAAATATATTAGAATTTCATTTAGCAGAGTAAGCAGATTAAATTTCAAAAAAGATGCTTTTTACTTATCTTCCAGAATAAAGTAATGGATTATTTAGTGAAAAAAAAAAAGATTTCCGAAAACATTATATAGCTTTCTTTTCGTAGAAAAGAGTTTTGTTTATTTATAACAAATTAAATTAAGTATGTGTCTGTTTTATTACGACAAAGCCACGTCGGTCCATCTCTGGTTTTAGTATTTTAAATCCAAAGACTTACCGTTGTCCAACCGGGGCCGTTTTCGTAAAGGAATTAACTTTCAAAATGGCTTTTAATATTAATTTTCTAGAATAAAATAACTCATTTCACAGGCTTGAAATTTTAAACTACGTAAAAGTTCTTTTGTTTTTAATAAAGGATTGTCCACTATTGCGATACGCAGATATAAGGAAATAATATCCATTTTTATTCTAATACGTTTGGATATCTTTCATCTATCGGAAATAAAACACCTCTTACTTAGATAAAATAATTATTTGGCTTTCAACCATAAACATTTATTATTATTATTTTCGCTGAAATAAATACAAGCAAAGTTAAGATCTTGGAAGAATATTGCTGTTAAACAAATATATATCATTATTCATTGCGATTTGTGTGTTTGTTGAAATATACATACTTTAGTCTCGAAAATAAACTTTATGGTGTTTTTTATGTATGATGTCTGTATCATATGGTTTCGGTGATCAGCTGTTATGCTGATTTTTAACTTTCTCTGATGTTTTTTGATTTGGTATCAGACTGACTCTGTGTGAACATTTCTTCTTTATCCAGTGCTGATATTGTGCTCTGCTGTCCCATTCACAAACACACACACACACACAAAAACAATATGAAAACTTATTTTAAACAAATTGTTGACCAAAGAACATGAAAAGGGCTATTTTGTATCTACAGTGTTGCTTATTATGTTCTGTGTTTGACCTTATTAATAAGTTCCACATTTTTGAACGTTTTCTTCAAGTGAACCTAATGAAAAATAGGAACAGAAGTATATATGTTACCATTGTAAAGGAAACTTGTTTTAGAAGAAATCAATGAACAATAATAACTTTCTTTGTACACAGACTGAAGCTCGTAGGACTGATATTAATTTAGCAATATTATTGCAATATAAAGTGAACCTTCTTGTGATTAATATGGTATAAATCATTTCTCACGACTTCTGTACCTGTAAAAGTACGTACCTGTCGGGACATTTAAAGTTGAGAAGAATTATGATCATCGTTCATTTTGACATCAGACGCAGAATCGCATAAAACTGTGTGAAGAGTGTCTGATAGAGTGGGTACATCAGGTTCATGAGCATCTCCTGTCAGTTTTATAGCAGACTGAAGGCTCGATATCTGTATGTTAAATAGTAGTGATTGCCAGTGTTACTGCCAGCCGAATCTTGTCTAATGTGTATAAAAGGTTGGATACAGTCAGTATGTTATAAAACTTTCGAATAATTGTAATAAATGTTTATTAATCGAAAAACTAAATATATTTGATGAACAACTTTCATATGTTTTGAAATTTATAAACTCTTTGACCTTACAGAATTTAATTTGGACGTTACTATTTCTTCAAGTATATTACATATTTTCGTCATCAAAAACATACTTGTGCTCTTAGAAGCATCTAGTTACCTTCTCCATCAAGTACATTTTACCTGTGTATCAACATAGAATTAATTCACTTCCCGTTGAACGTGAATAAAAGACTGAGTTCCAAACCAGATAGAAAACTCGTAATTTTTGTAAGTATAAAGACTATTTTGTTTAAACCTATATTTTCAATAACTGTTTTTATAAATTATATTGTTATTTGTATATTAAAATATATTTGTGTTAAAAAGAAAATTATGTCCAGCATTCTTGTTAACAAATATGGTAAATTTGATACATACTGATATTCAATTAATTTCTAAATTAAAATTTTCAGCCATCTGAAATCGTAATAATCAACGTACGTTACATAATAAATCGGAGACTCATGCGAGATAAATCGTAATACGTAACAAGACCTTTTTATTAGATTTTTTTTCGGTATCGCATTGAGTAAAATTCTTCACACCTTTAAAGAAATTAATGAAGAAGTTCAAGTTAAAATACCTTTAGCTGTAGAGTAATAATTTATTATTATTTATCTAAAACTCTGTTGTTAATATTCACATTGTTATTAATTTCCAGGTGTATTCTTTCAGAGCGGACCAGTTTAAAATAATTTAAAATTTTGTGATAATAATTGTTTTTATTTTTCTGTTAATAAACGAAATGCTTATTTCTTAATTCGGATACATATAACTGTTGACATATAATTTCTGACCTCTATCATTCTGAGTTTCCAGATTTATTGTAGCATAACTTCTGTTTGCCAACAACATTTCTTCTTTACTAGGATCTTCCACTGCGATAAACACAAAATAGCAAATATCGGAACCGTCAAAAGAAAATAAGGTTTTTCGTCTGCTCTTTGTATAAATGCGCAGAAAGTCCAAACGACAATAATTATGTCTGATGCGTCACTAGTTTTGTATACGTCTTAGTAATGAATATCTTAAACGAACGTTAAATTTTCGGCTGCATATGATAGTTGAATGAATTTGTTATTTAACATGCTTGTATAAATAGGCATTGAATTTCAATCTTTACTAACGCACTTATTGTGTATATTAATAATTACTAACTCCTCTTGTCAATACATTTACATTAATATGCTCGTTTAGAATTCAGCCCAAAGCGACACGTGGACTGTCAGTGCTTTGCGCACCACGGGTATTGAAAACTAGATTCTAGCGTTTTCAGTCTGCAGACAATCTGCAGTACACACGGGAGTGGCTTGAATTGAAACTGAAACATTAACAGTTCACGAGATGAACTTCAAAGTATGTTTTGTGGTTTTACAAGAGGAACATAAGATCTACATATTGAAAAGTGTAATATGTATTAATTGTCTTAGAAATTCTTTTACTGTACAAGTATCCTAATCTCATGGTAGTTTTAATCAAAACTATATACATATTAACCTGCCTAGTTACAGCAGTTTAGAAAATATGGTCAGAAACACACATACCCGTAAATAAAATAACGAAAATAATCATGGAGTAATACCATACCAAGCAAGCTACCACTTAATGATGTTACTGTTTAGTAATTCTCAGTAAAAATGTTAATATATGACATTTGCATATATAATTTGTTGTTGTTGTTTTGAATTAAGCACAAAGCTACACAATGGGCTATCTGTGCTCTGCCCGCCACGGGTATCGAAACCCGTATTTTAGCGTGTAAGTCCGCAGACATACCGCTGAGCCACTTGGGGGCTGCATATATGAATTAAATAAATGATTAATGGTATATATGTAGTAGTCACTGAAACGCATTCCACACTGTGTGATCTTTGGAGGGAAACAAGAACATTTGTCATATTCCACTAAGGAGTTATTAGTGAGTGATGCTCTCTATTTCTCTGTTAGTTAAAAAGTACTTACGGCTAGTGTAGATTGTAATTCTGTAGATTTACAAGAAATTTATATAAATTGTAGCGACATCTATTGATTAATAATCGAGTATTTTATAAACTATTGACTATTGATGTTTTCATTTTTTTGTAGAACCTTTGATGTCTTAAATAATGATTGCACTTTGTGAAATCTCCTTCTTTTACGTTATATACAACAACATAATCATTATTTTTCTACAGAAAACACTTAATTTTAAAAATAACAAGCTTGAAATTTTCTAAAATTTCTATTATTGTTTGTTTTGGTATTTCGAGCAAAGCTTCGCGATAGCTATCTGCGCTAGCCGTCCATAATCCAGCAGTGAACGACTAGAGAGAAGGCAACTAGCTATCACCACCCACCGCCAACTCATGGACTAGTTTTTTACCAATGGATAGTGGAACTGACCGTCATATTATAATGCCTCCACGTCTGAAAGGGCGAGAATGTTTGTTGCGACGGGGATTCGAATTCGCGACCCTCATATTACGAGCCGAACGCCTTAACACAAATTTCTATTAATACGGTAAAGATCGTTGAAATCTCAATATGTCTAACACAGGAAACGTTGTGTCAACGACATTATCCTCTACTGAAAGTAAATATTTAAAAATATTTTGTTTGCAAAAGTTTAATTTGTTGAATGAAAGACATTTAAAATTATTTATCTTAGTAAATTTCTTAAACTTTATTATTCTTAGTTAAGAGTTTTTCTGCTTCGAAGCACTAAAACAAAACACTCTAGACGTTTATTACTATTGATAAATCTTCATATATTAACGATACTATAAAGGATATTATATATTAAAGTTTGATTGAGTGTTTGATTGTTTTGATCCTGAAAACAAAGTAAAAAAACGGACTGTCTGTGCTCAGTCCATCAGAGATATCGAAAACTTGTTTCTTGCATTGTAAGTCCGCATTGATACCGCTTAGCCATACTAAAGGATATATAAATAGCTTACAAAATTGTCCTGCTAATTCATATTATAACAATGTTCTTCCATATCCAGAAACTAATGTAATATAAAATTTTATACTGATAATCCTACCAGTACAGCGGCATTTAGTGACAAATGTTACAAAATGTTTATATCAGTTTTGAACTGCTTATTATCTTGAACATAAACTAGTTCCAAACGTAGTCAGTTGTTTAAAATACTGCTTTCGAAAATAATACTATAAAGCAAAATAAAGATGTTAAAATATTATTTATATTTTTGATTTTCAGGTATCAAATTAAAAACTGTTTAATCAAAGTTTTTTCTTCAAGTTTTATACCAAATAATAATGTATGAGCGATTTACTGAAGTTTGAAAGGTAGTCATATTTTAAAACTAAACTTGCCCCAGCCACAATACAATAATTCATTATTAGTATAAAGTTTGTCTCTCACCGAATCATTCATAGATTTTTGTTGCATGACCGTTGAAACTGCTAACACCGGGATAAAATTTTGAAAGATATTAGAAGTTCTTTGTAAATATAACAAAATGTAAGGTACTCAGAATCCTAACCTTGTTTTCGGTGTTGGTATAGTTTTTATTACCCTCGGATTACGAGTCGCACGCCTTACGCGCTTGGCCATGTCAGGCCCCGATTACAACCATGCGACTTGTATCAAACCGATTAGATGTTTAGACTAATTTAAATGTTAATTGTTGTAAGTAAACAAAAGACGACTGTATCGTTACATTACAGAATCAATGTTATGATTATTTATTTGAGATTTAAATCTTTTAAAGAATATTCTGGTCGTATGTTGGATTGATATGAATATAATGTTGGTTAGTTAAAGTCAGTGTACTATTAACCTCAGAAGCTATAATTGTGATAAACACTTACTAGTAGGAAAAGTAGCCCAAGAGTTGGCGGTGGGTGGTGATGTCTAGCTGTCTTCCTTCTAGTCTTACACTACTAAATTAAGGATGGCTAGCGAAGATAGCCGTCGCGTAGTTTTGCGCGAAATTCAAAAGCAAACTAATAGGAAAAGTACGGATATTTGATCAGGAACGTCAATATATTTCGAACATTACGAATGTTCAACTTACCTGAAACAGCTTCAGACATCACTATTTACACAAAAATTAATTTGTTATCCGTTAACTGTTAATAAAAAATTCAGTTCCAGGTATCATGGATGGTCTGGCATAGCCAGGTGATTGCGGTTATTGAATGACATCTGAAAGTCATGGTAACGAAATCCTGTAACACCAAAAATGCCTTTCAGTCATGGGGGCTTTATTTTATGACAGTGAATCCCCGTATTCGTTGGTTCAATAAAATTTCAAGTATTAGCAGTGAGAGGTAAAAACAAAGTAACTGCCTTCTTCTTTACTTACACTACAAAATTAGGGGTGACTACCGCAGATAACCCTTGGGTAGCTTGTGCGAAAAAACAAACTCGAACGGGTAGAAGATTCAATACTGCTTGAAAAACACTTGTATGTAAACCATTATTTTAAATAAGTTTTTTTTTTTAAATGTATTGTTGTTTGTAAATTAAAATATATTTTTGTTTTAATGTAGTTACTCGACCACATGTTAGAGATGAATCATAATAGGTAAAAAGCGATTTTTATTTTAATAATAAGATTTGTAACGTTAACTCGTTCAGTAACAACCAGCGACTTCAATGAAATTAATAAAGTCGTTGAAGCTGAAATAATTATTATTACTACAGTAATAATTTGTTTTTATTTACCAAAATTTCCAACGTGTTTTCACTCAGTAGCAAATCAGATTCAAATAATTGTTTTTAGTTTTCCATTAATTAACAATATCCATGTTTCTGATATCGGAAACATGATATTCATGCAAACTGTTTTAATATAATTTCTCACCTCTCGCATTCTGATTTGTCAGATTTCTTGTAGCTCTTCTTCTGTTTCCATCAACATTTTTTCTTCACTAGAACACTTCCACTGAGGTAATCTCAAAGTAGCAAATATTGGAGCCAGAAAGGCAGAAGACGACCCTTGAATATATATAATCGGAAGTCTGCATAAAAACACAAAATTTTTTACGTCTGATTATTAAATCATCTCTGTGTGTAACTACGCAGAGTCCAAGTAACAATAAACAATATGAAAACTATTACACTGGAAATCTGTAACGGTTCAAAATTCCACATAAAGCTGTATTTTTGTTTAGTAATCATTCACAGCAGTAACTTAATTACTCACCAAATAGATTCTTTCATACATAATTTTGTCGTCGTTACTTCAAAATGAATTTCGAACTTCACAAGTTTCGCTTATGATTTCACTACTAATTATGCTTTATCTGATGACACTGCATATTTTCAATTACCCTATATAGTAGTTTATATTGCTAAAGGCTACGTTGTAAAGATTCTATTTCCAAGCTAACTATCCTTACTCGTGTCTTATCATATTCCATTTCGAGAATGAAGATAGTAGTATATCAACGCTTCTCTCAACATTCCTAATACACAGAGACTCGAAAACGGTACGACAGTCGTTAATAAACATATGTCGTCACGAAAAATATTTTTAATTAACGTTTTATTTTCCATCTGAATGGGATAGTTGAACAAGTGTGGCCCAGTGACTAGTGTGGGTCAGATATTAATAACTTGGTGGTTGTAATTTGTTATTAAACGGACGTTTATGTCCTACTATTTTATGATAATAGAAATGGCAGTGGTTACTGTGTTTAGCATTCGCTTTCACAGTCTTACAGTTCTAAAGTAGGTTTTGAAACATTCCTTGTTTGCGCATTCGTTACAGACAAATATTAAGCAGTAGATTTATAACAAACAAACAAAAAGGTTTGTTACATATTATTGCGATACTATACGTCAGAGTAAATACGTAACATGGTATTTATTTCAAAATATTACAGTTTTATGATATTGCAAATGTTCCCCAATTTGCTCATCTCTGTTATTTAAACTAAGACATTAAGAATTTATAGAGAAATCTTATATTTAAATCTCAATTGTATTCTGAAAAAAATAAACACAAACAATCCACGTTAAATTTTTTCGTTTAAAATATCACTAACAATAAAAATATTTAAGGATGTTGTTGTTGTTTTGAATTAAGCAAAAACCTACTCAATGGGCTATCTGTGCTCTGCCCATGGGTATCGAAACGCAAATTTTAGCGTGTAAGTCCGCAGACATACCGCTGAGCCACTGGGGGGCAAAATTTAAGGATACAAACTTCTTACCATTCACTTTGATCAATAACAAAAATAAATTTGTAAGTTTTTGTTTTCGTCACTAAAATTGTAAGCATTTATAAAAACACACACAAAAAATTGAAATCCATGTATCTTTAACGTATTACTGAGGTACACCGAATTTGCGTAATTCTAACTTTCATGACCTATTAAATAAAGTTAGGTTGATTATTATGATATCCCCTGTTACTTTGTTTTCATACATCAAACACTTAATTATATATATGTACAAGCAAAGTATCATCATTCAATATGTTACGCTCCCAAAACATAAATATTCTTGTCTCAAATTAAAAGACGTATTTATCTACAGTTGATATTTACTGTTTCAGATCATATCTAATACTAAAACACATAAAAAAACGTTTTGTTCTGAACGAAAACTTGTGCAAAACGTTAAAATCTTGAACAAAAACAAATGAATAATCAAAATTAGCCCTCATGTATAGTAAAGTAGGAGAAAATGTGAAGTTTGACTTCATTTAAACATCAAACTAATCTTTAATGGAAACTAATAGTAAGAATATTGGTTGAAAATGACTTTTGAAAGAAAAAGTTTTTGACAGTTTAATGAAAAATAATAATATTAAAATAATGTACGATATTATACAAATATATGAAGTATAACATATTACTAACTTAGACAATACGAATAGTAAAGGTCGACAATAAATTCCATGTTATCACCTGAATCCCTAGTAGAATACACAGCTACCAACAAGGAACTTTATCCACAGAGTTTTAGATGACACCCCGACTCTGTCTTCGTCTTCGATGTCCACAATTGAAACCAGCAATGGAAAATATCGGATGTATTAAAATATAGATAATTGATTGTTTAATTATCTCCTCTTTGATTCTTACTGAAATAATGCTGCTTGACAGAATGAGCTGAAAATATCCTTCATATTTACACTGAAAGCCCTTCACAAGGTATATCACATTACGTTAGGTGTTGCATAGGGCAGTATCTAGTTGTGTTTTTGTGTGATAACAAAATCTTCGTAGATATAATAATATATTCTTTAGGACAAAATATAATAAATTATTACAACCAATTCTCTTGTTTTATATTGGTTTAAGATTCGTATTAACAAGTGTATGTAATCTTTACATTTCTCCACTTCTCAGTGGCTCAGCAGTAAGTCTACAAGTTTATAATTTACAAACCGGGGTTTCGATACCTCTGATGTGTACATTAAGATTTTACTTATCCCTTTGTTTGTTTAGAATTTCGCAGGGAGTTACGTGAGGGTTATATGCAGTAACCGTCCCTAGTTTAGCAGTTTAAGAATAGAGGGAAGAAAGCTAACTATCAACACCTACCGATAACTCTTGGGTTACACTTTTACCAATAAAGAGTGGGATTGACCGTAATATTATAATGCTCCAACAGCTGAAAAGTGTGCATGTTTGGTATGACATGGAAATCGAACCTGCGATTTACATTCTACGAATAGTGAACTTTAATTAATAGAAGAAGGAATCATAACTAAAACGATAGCCATTGCAACATAAGTTTTATTCCACTTTGTTATTAAGGAAAGCATATGATTAGCAAGAAAGTTAATTTATTTATTTTGTTGTGTTCATTTATAGTCAAGTTGCACTTCACTCAAAGAGACTCATATACACGAGCAATACATACAAAATGTGTCAATAACTTAACCAAGTAATTCTGTGGGATTAGTATAATGTTAGGCTAATATTTGTGATAACTTGTAAAACCAATGTATAAAGGAACTTCTTGAAAGAGTATAAAATCCTGAACTAAATATTTCAAAACATTTACTTATTGTAATATTATTGGACATTCTATAATACTCTAGTTGTTTATTTTTGTATGTTTTACCTAACTAACATATTTATTAATTAAAATAATCTAATTTATATGTTCAGACATATTTACACCAAGTCTCTTACCATTGGCTTATCGATTTCGTTTTCAATTTCATTTACTGCGACGATTTGTTCTATCTACATGTAAAGATATATTCATAAATATTTTAATATTGAAAGTGAAATCAAATCGAAACCAGATTAGTTTCGTTTAACTCATCCGTATATATTTATACAAACAAGTTACATTTGTATTGGCAATATTTCAATTTCGGATGTTTATTAAGAGGTGGATGTTTAAAAGTTTAGTAGCCAATCTCATTTTGATATAATCAATCTTTGGCTGTTTTTATATAAGGTAAAAAGTTTTGAGTGCATAGAAACTAAATACCTGCAACATATTTCAAAAATTTATTCCCCATATTTTATATTCGTTATATGAGTTGGTACTTATTTATAGAGTGGGCTTTTTTGGAAGAAGTAGCTTGTTGGGATTGCTTGATTTGAATAATTGAAACAAATATTGAAATATAATTAATATTGTTTAGGCTATTAAAACAAAAGAGTAAAGTGAAAATTCACAAACAACTGCTCTAAAGTAAGAGAATGTAGCAAGTTATTACAGTCAGTATAGCTTATTAAGTATTCGTTATATTTTTACGTATGAAGATTAGAAGACATGGTTTTGTCATTCGGTACGATCTCTGGTGCGATTATTATCAATTACACAGGTTTTACTAAAAATTATTCGGCCAAAAATATCGTAAACTATCAGGATATCCAACTAACTTACTGTAAAAACTACAACTTGCAATAAAATAATGTTTTATAGGGTTCATAGCATCTTTATTTTGAGTCAACACATTGTTTAGTAACTTTATAGGATCAGTAGCAGCAACATCGTCGCCTTTGTCACCGATGTAGTGGTGGCAGCGTTGAAAGATCCGCAATACTCCGTACATCCTCCATCTGCATCTGCAAAGTTTTAGCTTCTTCTATGAGTAGATCTGAAACTCCACAGCCTTAAAGTACTACGTAGCAGATATGTATAGCGGTGAAACCGACAAGTTCAGGTAAGTAATTGTTTCGATTTTACACGTTAATATACAAGGAGGCTTACACCACAAGAAGTGTGTACTCTAAAGAGTTTGCAAGAAACATGGTATTGATATAATTGTTCTAAACGAAACATATCTGAATAGAAACCACGATTTCAGATTAACTGGATATACTGTTATCTCAAGCCATGAATCTAAAAGGGGCCTGGCATGGTCTAGCGCGTAAAGGCGTGAGCTTCGTAATCTGAGGGTCGCGGGTTCGCGCCCGAGTGGCGCCAAACATGTTCGCTCTCCCAGCCGTGGGGGCGTTATAATGTGACGGTCAATCCCACTATTCGTTGGTAAAAAGTAGCCCAAGAGTTGGCGGTAGGTGGTGATGACTAGCTGCCTTCCCTCTAGTCTTACACTGCTAAATTAGGGACGGCTAGCACAGATAGCCCTCGAGTAGCTTTGTGCGAAATTCGAAAACAAACAAACAAACAAATGAATCTGAAAAAAAGAGGAACCGCGGTATTATTCAAAAGTGACATGACCGTAACACATGCTGAAACTATTAGAGAAAGTAATAACTAAACTCAAGTTTGCCACATTAAGCCGACTAATACAATAACGTTCACGTTAGCTACTCTTTCTGCACCCCCTCGAGCGGCGTCAGATACGAGTTTATTTCAACAATTTCTGTGTAGAAACACGACGTATATCTTAGGTGATTTAAACTCAAAACATACCAACTTCATAGGTAGAACAACAAACTGGAACGAGATCATTATAAACACATTCACAAAAGAAATCGACCTTGTGGTTATAAATGATAACATGCCCACACATACCCATATAGATGGCTTTTAAGGCATTCTTGATTTGGTGATATTTACCCCAATCATT
The DNA here is from genome assembly GCA_011833715.1 of Carcinoscorpius rotundicauda. NCBI lineage: Eukaryota > Metazoa > Arthropoda > Merostomata > Xiphosura > Limulidae > Carcinoscorpius > Carcinoscorpius rotundicauda. The sequence goes on from CM022398.1 coordinate 18,134,490, forward strand.
TTGCCACATATTTCTAAATTTTGCGCATTAGCTAACATAGGATGGGATCACGACCCCGCGCACTTCGCGCTGTTCCACCGAATAACAACAGCTTCTCCTCCCCTTGTCTTTAACTTTTCACGGACATATTTGGAAATCTTCAGCACGTGTCTCCCGTTTGAAACAGACTTCATCACATCCACTAAGCACACGGTTGATAATCTATCTTTTCCCATAACCTCTTTAATAAAATCCGTAATCTCGGCTGCATCCCCATGTGAGATATTATTTTCTGGAGAAATGTCAAGTCACTAGCTGACACACCCTCTTTGGCAAAACGTACAAAAAAGAAAATATAGTCTCAATCGATTCTAGTAAAGACAAATAATTTACCCAATTTATTACGTCACCAATCTAAATCCCAAGCTCCCCATCACTAAATCATTTCAACACAATCAGAAATATCGTATTAAACAAGGACGACCTGTTTTAATCTAAGTAACAGGAATCAGAAGATAATGCCTTAAATCACATTTGTTTTTCCTGCTAGTCCAGAGGTAAGTCTACGGATTTACAATGTTAAAATCGGGGTTCGTTCCTTTCGGTAGACTCAGCAGATGGCCAGATGTTGCCTTGTCTTAAGAAAACACATACACAAACACAGTAAAACACATCTGTAACAACACAACACGCCTGATTTAATTTGCCAAGTAAAGCAGATATCGAAAAACAGGCCAAACATGGGCAGATGGTTACGGTAATCTAAAGGTTGCAAGTTCGAGACCCCATCACACTAGACATGCTCATTCTTTCAGTCGTTATAATATGGCAGTCAATCTACTATGCGTCGGTAAAATAGTAGCCCAAGATTTAGCGGTGGGTGGTGATGACTAGCTGCCTTCTCTCTAGCCTTAAACTGATAAATTAGAGACGACTTGCGAAGATATCTGTTGTGTAGCAATGAGGGAACTTCAAAACAAAGAAACATAAATATCGAAACACTAAAACACACTGTCCCTTACCTTAAAACAGATCACTTTCCTATCTAATGGAAAATAGCAATTATAATAGCCATTCAGAAAACAACTACAGACTTACAAAATCCGTCAGATTACAGGCCAATAAATCTCCTCAATTTCACATGAAAACTTATGAAAAAGATAATCGCAAAGAATTTGTAATTTCATCTTGAAACTAATCATTTCATTCGTGACATTCCAAATGTAGCTCAGCGATCAGTTGCTAGAATAACAGAAACTGTTTATCAAGTATTTAACCAGAAACATATGACAGTTGAAGCATTACTTAAAGTTATAAAAGCATTACTTAATGTTATAAAAGCATTCGACAGCGTTTAGCGTAATGGATTGCTACTCAATCTGTATGAACTCAAAACTCCACACAAAATCATTCAATAGATCTCAAGCTTTATCACCGACAAACAGGCCAGCACGATTCAAGCAAACATATTCACGCCCATTCAAGCTGAAACCAGCGAACCGCGAAGATGTGCTATCACCCCACTTTTGTATGTAATAAACGTCAACGACAGCCCGTTCCCAAAAGTAGCGTATACTCATGCATCACAAAAAAACTGATGATGTTGCTATTTTCAGCACATCAAGAAATTCGTTGGTTGCAGCTAGCAGAATTTAAGCTTTGCTCACTCACATGATGAAATGTTGTAATAGGTGGCGTGTAGCTCTATACCCTCACAAAACATGGGCAATTATTTCACCGATGTTTAAAAAGTGAAAGAAGAAACTAATCCAAACAAGACAAACTTTACCAAACACAGAAATAAAATTCATTAATCTATAAAATTTCTAGAAGTTACCTTCAATCGGTCTCTGCACTGAACAGATTACGTTAGCAAAATTTTAATATATGTGAACCAACGTACCACTTTCTTTAGACTCATTAGAAGCACCCACAAAGAATGCTGGACGTACCATTAAAACTACTTATACAGCTTATTTCAGACCACTCACAGAATATGGATGCATGGTCACGTGGAACATATTCAATGACCGCAGGCAAAATTTAAAATATTTCGGTATCAAGTAATATGTATGGTATACCGTTTACTAAGATATACTACCTCAAGCTACTTAGATTCACAATCGACATTACTTAAACCTAGTGAAATAATGCAGAATTCAGCCGAAAAATATTGTCAAACACCCAACGTAAAAAACACACTTACAAAACAATTTTCAATGTTACCCAAATTATCCAACACATGGCGCACCCGTCAAGCTCCTTAGTAAATTTGTAGTAGATAGTGTTCTAACTATGAACATTTTAATTTTCATTTCAGGTATATAGCTGGGACATCAAATTCTTGGCATAGAATTTGCAGATCCAAAGTCGCCCTAAGACCTGTCTTGGTCGATGATTTTGTGAGTCACGGACTGGTGCCTATTGTTGGTCTTTTCTTTGTAGCCTGCCTGCTTGCCAGTTATAATCACACTTTTTTTTGTGAATGCACGTGTCAGTCAATCAAATTCGTGGCAAGTATTCCGACTTAACACTTTGCGCCTCAGAAAGAAACACAAAGCAATAGAGAAGGAACCTTCTCTTCGCCTTACTCATGAAGTTAAATTTTGTTGGGCTAGTGATTAAGAGCTAAACCGAATGAATTTCAAGTATACCAAATCATGCTGCAGGCTAGTGAGAAACGTCAGTTGGTGGTCTACAAGAGGTTAAATATTGACCCCCCCAAACAACAAACAAACACAAGAAGATAGGAATCTGAAAATCCAAAAGTCTCAGAAGTTGCTCTTGGTGAAAACAGGAGTACCCCGAGAAAAAAACACTTCCACGATCAGGGCGACACTGACAGTAATGTATGTATTTATATATGTATAAGCACACACTTTTCTTCTTCATGCAATTTAACCTAATATCCAATCACAAGTAGAGTAAAGAGGAAGCGCCTCCGCTTGTTGAATCTGTCCAGAGCTCCTTCTATAGACCAATTAAATCCTAAATCAAAATACCTGCCAGATTTTCTGCTTCCGTTAGTCGCAACATTATGGTTACGAAATCATAAAATCAAAAGGTTTTCAATACTAATCAACATACGTTGTTTTAACAACTTCAGAAAAACTGGTAAATACAGTATGTTTCAATTTTTCATAACAGTCTATATTTCGTACTTTTTAATTGAATAAAAATCATTACAACGAAATAAGATGGAAGCAATTGAATTGTCAGCTCTCATGTTCTGTAAAGCAACTATGTCATGTGCTACAAATTCTATAAATTAAATTTTCCTTCATAGTTATCTAATGAATATTAAAATTCGTCATTATGGACAGTGATATTTTATAAAATAACGAGTAAAAATATCAGAAGAAAATGTTTAATTGATTTGCATCATATCATATGATATGGAAATAGGAGAAAATAACAACATTAACCACAAAAATTAAACAGATTAGCCAAATCTCCTCAAAATTATAATTTGGTGCTGAAATTATAATGTTAATACGTTTATCGATACAAACATAATGGTGGGCTGTCACATTTTGAAAATTAACTATTTCTAAGTCTTATTGTTTTAGTATTGATTCTTAAAAACGAGATTAAAATCTTTAATGAAAAATTACACTTAAAGATTTACAAGTAGGTTCTGGGATGTAAACTAAATATACTGTTTGAAAACGATAATTTACGAAAACAGAAACAAGTAAGGTAGAGGAAGAATAAAACAATTATTAAACAGTAATATCAGGCAACAAATTAGTTATTGTCTTTGTAACCAAACAATAATTGATAAGTCTAATTATGATGCATATCGGAATGCATTCTTATTATATTATTTTAAACCTAGAAAATCTAGTTCTCAGATCATTTAAAAACGTAATTTATATCTACTAGAATAATTTTTAAATTTCATTTTTAATGTAATCAGTGACGAGTGTGGTCACTCGAAATGATTAACCTTTGAGTGAGTTGAGTTGCTTAGGTGGTAAAGGTTGTCTTCTCTATATGAGTAATGGCCGAGCATGTTAAGGCGTGCACTCGTAATCCGAGAGTCGCGGGTTCGCGCCCGCATCGCGCTAAACATGCTCGCCTTCCCAGCCGTGGGGGTGTATAATGTGACGGTCAATCCCACTATTCGTTGGTAAAAGAGTAGCCCAAGAGTTGGCGGTGGGTGGTGATGACTAGCTGCCTTCCCTCTAGTCTTACACTGCTAAATTAGGGACGGCTAGCACAGATAGCCCTCGAGTAGCTTTCTGCGAATTCCCAAAAACAAACAAACAAACTATATGTGTATAAATATGGATTCTTATGTTGAATGATGGTTTGGAAATGCAGATATATGAGGTTGTAAAAATATAAATCTCCCGGACTTACCAACATTTTATTTAATAAAAAATATTTAATTAATTGAAATAATTAAATAATTTTACTTAGAGGTTTTGAAGACATTATGTCATATACAGTAAGTTTCTAACAGAGGTCTGAAAGTTGTTGTTGTGTTGAGTTAAGCACAATGGGCTATCTATGCTCTCCCCACCACGGGTATCGAAACCCGGATTTTAGCGTGTAAGTCCGCAGACATACCGCTGAGCCACTGGGGGGCGGGTCTGAAAGTATTTGAACTTTTCATTTTCCCTGTAAGCTATGTCATCGAGAAAATTAAATGTTTTATCCATAAATCTTGTTTTCAATGAGGTCTTAATGCTGTTTTATATTACGGGTTTCTATATAATATCCGATATACATACACGAAGTATTTGTAACACAAAAATATGATGAAGATATAAAACCCAAGTTTGAGTATAACGACATTTAGGCATTTTATTAATGTAAGTCTTATAACTGTGTTCTGAATAAAATGTTGAATAAAAACTTCGTTGATATTAAAAACTCAATATTTATTTCAAACAAATTATCTTCGTAAATAATCACTGAAGTTTTTAAGGCTTTTAATCCATAAATAATGGTTAAATGTTTCTGAGCATCCAATATTGCTTAACAAAATTCAAACGATATTTGAATATTAATACGGCTCTTTACGAAAGAAACCAAGTTGGAAAAGGTTGAAATAATTTGTGACGATATAATTTGTCTGTTCAGTACATACATGGCCTGGCATGGCCGAGCGCATTAAGGCGTGCGCTCGTAATCCCAGGGTCGCGGGTTCGCGCCCGCGTCGCGCTAAACATGCTCGCCCTCCCAGCCGTGGGGGTGTATAATGTGACGGTCAATCCCACTATTCGTTGATAAAAGAGTAGCCCAAGAGTTGGCGGTGGGTGGTGATGACTAGCTGCCTTCCCTCTAGTCTTACACTGTTAAATTAGGGACGGCTAGCACAGATAGCCCTTGAGTAGCTTTGTGCGAAATTCCAAAAAACAAAACAAACAGTACATTAATATGGTGTTTTTATCTAAATGTTTATTTTTATGTTACATAAACCGCATCAAGTGAAGGTTTAATACAAATGACTGTTCAAATAGATGAATATATTTTTTTAAACTTACCCAAAGATCGTAAACTGGATTGTCCCGCACCATGATAACAACAGATCTTTATCGTTCACTTAAGATGTAAAACTGTGCATAAATGATCTTTTTAAGGTAACTGTACCTGTTGGTTGTACTAATAATGTTGTGCATATGTCTACGTTGCTGCGTTCTCGAGTTGTAAAGATAAAAGGTGGAAGAGCGTAATATCACCGGAAGTGACGAAACTATTTTTCTTTCAGTCGTTTGCTTTTGAATGTCACTCAAAGCTTAACAAGAGCTATACGCGCTACCCGTACCAAATTTAGCATCGAAATATAAGAGGGAAGGAAGCTAGTCATAACCACTCACCGCCAACTACTGAGTTACTTTTATACAAACAAATAGTGCGATTAAGCCATATATTATAATCTTCCCACGACAGAATGGGTAAGCATGTTTGGTGTGACGGGGATTCGAACAGACGATCCTCAGATGATGAGTCCAGTGCCCTAACCAACTGGTCGTGCTGTATCAAATATGAAATGAGCAGCTTGAATGATGAAACATGTTTACTCCCTTAATACTACATGAAACAACTTTATCAAAATAATTCACACACATCCGTAAAAATAAACTCCGTTAGAATGATTAAGAGTCCCATACTCGCATTATTACACGTCTAATTTTACGAATCTTAACATATTCATTGTTATTTGTCTTAGTTTTCTTAGATTATTTATTAACATAATTTTGGTTAGTGTATCTTAATGGTTCTATAGAAATGTTATGCAACGTTTAAAAAGAAACTACTACATTTATTATTTTTTACTTAACCATATTTATGATTAGATACTAGATACATTTTAGTTAGACTGTAGGTTTGTTATACTGGGAAAGAAAAAGTAAAATTTACCAGCAATACTGAACTTTTCTTTCAGGTAAACACTATTCTGCAAAATTAAGCCTTTCGACAAAGATATATAACCATGCACTTTGACAACTGATAACAGTTCTTTCATTACTTTAGAAGTCTGAGTATATTTATCGGAATTATTTATAGTCGATTGATCGGTGTCTTTTTTATATAAACTAACGACCAATATCAATAGTCTGCATGCCAAACAAGACCTGACTGTTGGAAAAATCCAAAATAATCTCCCAACTACGGTTATTCGTTGCAAATCAGTGCAGGATCAAAGAATTTTGGGGCACTTTTGAAAGGTTACTTTTTGCGCATCAAGCTAGACAGAGGATACGATGTGTACAGAAATGAAAATATCATATATATAAAAACAATTCCACATATTAGTAACAAGAGATAATCCCCAGTAGTCGTGGCACTTGAAATTCCTACAGACAGGTTAAGAGAAAAATAATCTATGACATCTTTTCTCTTTTCTTTTCATTCCCTACATTTTTGAGTATCATCAACACCGAGCATTTCACCGCGTATTCACGATTTGATTTTTGTAGTTATCAAGATCTCTGCCAACTTACTTGCAATTTTAAATTGTTTAAAGCGGGAATGAAGTAATATGTGAGACCTCGGGCGTGGTTAAATATATCAGTTGAAGTGGATTGACTTTTGTGTTTAAAACTGTAATCTCATCTCAAATCTGTCAAGAGATGACAGAGCTATCAGTTAAAAGCTTTTACTTGAAAAGAACACAATATAAACAATATACATGCTAAGCCGCAACTAAAAAAATAATCTTTTTCAAACGTAACCAAGTAAACGAACTTCAGTTTTGCATTTTTACTTTGATAATTTTATGTCAAATAAATTAAGGTAGTATGTCCTTATATACTTCCCCTTTAAACTACAAATAGAGTGAAAAACATTGTGGTGTTTGTAAAAATATTATTAAAGGTCGATTATGTGTACTTTAATATCTGTAGACACATCTCTGTTCTTCTGGGGCGCGGAACAATCGTTCTCCTTCATCTCTGCGTGTGAAGTTTGTTTTTCAATTTCGCGCAAACCTACACAGTGGCTATCTATGCTATCCCTCCCTAATTTAGCAATGTAAGGAATGAGGAGAGGCAGCTAGTCATCACCACCTACCTTCAACTTTTGGGCTTCTCTTTTACCAAAGACTAGTGGGATCGACCATCATATAATAACGCTCCCACGGCTGAAAGGGCGAGCAGGCTTGGTGTGACGGAGATTCGAACCCACGACCCTCGGATTACGAGTCGAGCAACTTGATTACCTGACAATGCTTGACAACGTTCATTAAATTTAAAGTAATAATGATTACATTAAAATTTCCATATGAGTCCTGAATTAAACTAGTTGATGATTGTTCAGTACTAAGGGTTAAACTGCTTGTGACCAAACAGCAGGACTGGGATTTTTGGTTTGATGTTGGTGAGCCTAAGGCGAAGTTTTGGTTCCACGTGAACAAGACGATGTCGAGTTCAGGATCAAAAACCTTTTAAAGTTGGTATCCCCATTTATTAATTGCCCCTACTGGGTAATAATTGGTGGTACATGCACAACACGTTCAGAAACACCGTCCTTGAAGTGGTAACTTTCTGAAGCTGTTATCTGCCAACCATATAGAACGTATAAATGTTTAATATATTTCAAGAATTGTGTCTGGTTAGCAGTCACTGTCCTCACCAGCGATGAGTTTAATGTAACAAATACACTTCCTAACGAGGACTAAAGGTTTTGAATATTCTTTCTCCTAGTGATGCGGGTGTCAAAAGTGATCCCAAAATATTTAATATTACTGTTCAGTTTTATTTCTACGGCTCCTTACTTTAGTTTCATTTTCATCGGGGTTAATCAAAGGTTGGTCATACGTTTTTTGAAGATGGATTCTGACTGTATATTAGCCATGCTGCCTTCTTAAAAATCTTTTTTTAAATCTGATGAAACTCTCACTACTATGAACGTTTCCTTCGAAAGTATAGAGAAGATGTATATTTAGAAAAAGTGTCATGCAACGCAACGGTTCTGTGCTTCAAACAACAAGATGTTAACTCGATGAATGACTTAGAAAATATTTGAAAGTTTTACAACAACACATGTAAATCATCAATAATATTTTTGTCTGAAACAAGTAAAATGTATTTTTGTTTTGGAATTTCGCCGTCCCTAATTTAACAGTGAAAGAATAGAGAGAAGGCAGCTAGTCATTAACAGTCACCGCCAATTCATGGGCTACTTTTGTCAACAAATAATAGGATTGACAACAACATAGTAACACCCACACGGCTAAAAAGGAGAGCATGTTTTGTGTTATAAGATTCGAATATTTAATCCTATATCCTTTAATCCTTAAATATTCAATCGAGTGCTTACCCACCTGGCCATGGTGGATCGTCATCTCTCACGGACTAATTAAAAATAATCTGATGAGATATTTGTACTTTCTGTTTTTTATTTGCAAGAGATTTAACAATATGGAATTCACTGAATAATTCGCTCGTGCTTGATCATGAAGGGGAAATCTGTATGGTTCGTATCAAAGGGATTTGAAATTGTGAAATAGACCAAGATTTATAAATCATCTGTGTGAAGCAGGGCTTTGTTCTTTTAATATAACAACCACAACAAGTACGAGAGCAGCGAACTGGTTAAACTCGTACCTGTACACAAAAACCTGGGCAAATGAATGAGAAGCGAGAGAAGATGGTACAATACCGTTTTACTGTACGTGTTTATCATCATATATTAGGACTGCATGTGTAGATGTAGAAACGTACGTATGTTGCTGAGAAAACAACCATACATGTTAAGCACAAAATAATACACATATAAAATTCTAATTATAACAAGGGTCAATCACAAAATGGTCATATAAAATGACAAATAAATATTTCACCTTTGATACATCAGATAAACGAAAACCAATTGATAATAATTAAGTGGATGAGGAATCTGACAATATTTTTTAACGACAGGTTGAATTACCTGCTGTGCCCTTACTGAAAGTCTGCAGGTCCATAATGGATTTTCTTTGTAAAGTTCTTGTAATACAATTAAAATGTCTGATTTATAAAAACTTTTTAAAGTTGTTTTAAGGAGACTTCACTCCACAGCTTTTTCTTCCCGTTGAAAACGTGGTAAACGTGAACAAATTTGCCAATAAGAAGCAAATTTACTTGGAGTATTTTTGAAAACGTTCATTTTCTAAGAAATCTGTTTCTGGACACAAAAGGTCACTACTGATAAGTGGAGAAGTGTAGACGTCGAACAGATGAGCTTTGCAGAAATGGTAAGACTGTTGTAACAGTTCTCGTTCAAAGTAGCCTATTTTACAGTAGAGAAGTGGTCAGTATTTCACTGTTTGAATTTGGTACAGACAACGCAATTATTTTAATAATAATTTAAATTTCTGTTTCTACGGAGAACTATATTTTACGTCAAGAAATAAGAATCATTCTAAAGCTATTTTAATTATTTATTTCGCCTCTAATTTAGGCTTAAGTCCTTATCTAATTCGAGTATCAACCAGAAGTTAAAATGTGCATATCAGGAAATATATTGTAACGTGAGTGGTGTTATGTAAATATCGTGTAAATATTTTGTAAACGACAACATGTCGTGTTGTGTTTAAATTTTCATTTCTATTATTCATATTTCCATATTTATATTATTGTTTCGAAGTTTAAACTAATAAAATATGTTGTTATTCATTTAGGGTAACATTTAGAATTTTCTTGAATTAAGTAGACCAATCATATGTTTGTAAATGAAGTGCTGGCGATTTCGTGTATAGACGTTTAGTCTCGTGCAAGAACGGACATGCGCGGATTGCTCTGGAGATCTGTAGAAATTTCGTGGTGTTTTGAGGAGTCTAGGCCTACAATATATAAACATACGAAGATGCGAGAGAGAGAAAGAGAGTCAGACATTAGTTTTATTCAAGAGAAAAGTCATTAGAAAAGAAGAGTCAGTCATTCATTTGAGAAAGATTAAGTGTTTGCTGTGATTATTCAACTTGGATTTGTGACTGAAGTTATATCTACGGAAGCTGTGATTTTACTTCGTCAATCTCTACGATTCATCCGAATTAGTGGTTATACTGAAAGTCAACACGTGTGGAACAATTTACGGGAAATCGAAAAAATTAAAGGCGACAATTTTGTGACGTTCATCGGAGGCAACGTAAAAAGAACTTCGTCGAATTTATTGAACTGTGAACTGTTTCTGAACTTCTTCATTTAAACTTCTGAATTTCTTCTTGGGACCAAATTCACACCCTAGACTGGAATTTGAGACTTTCATTTTAGATCATTATTTTAGATACAGGCCAGTACCATTTTGAATTGTGATTAATTTTGAAGTTTGAAACTAGTATTATTTTGTTTTGTAATTAATTTCGAATGTTATAACTTAATATCTGTCACTGTTATTATATAATTTATGTTATATCTGTTATATTTGTTAATAGTTTAGTGTAATAAATTATACAAGCTGTTATCTGTGTTTTTCTGTTGCGTTTAGTCTACATAAAACAAAAACGTAACAGTGGCAGCAACATCTTAATTCATAACATTGTAAATGGATATTTTATTTTGTTTATTTTAAGAAACACGTCAATGTACTCAAACTTTTATTTACAGTCTTTGACTTATGGAATTTTGCTGTGGTGTGAGGTTTTATTTACGACAGCTACTGCAGTAACGATATAGGGGTTATTTAACAGATTTTTTTATTTTTCAATGTGTGAAACGTTTAACAAGAATTTGGTTTACTTATTGACTAACAAGTTAGCATGATGAATTTGGTCTGAATCAGTCAACTAGTTTAGGAAGAGATAACATCTACATAAACCGAAAGCTTTCACCTCAATATTAGATATATACTGTACCGGTATGGCTCAACCTGTACAGTGCACATGTGATAAAAACGCCTGTATCTTAATTTTTATACTTAGTAATACGTTGTTTCACTCGCCAGAGCTGGATAATATAAAGAGGAAAATAAAAAAGCAGCTTTACTTGTTAAAATCTAACAGTCTGGCAACACATGTAACTTAATAGGAATTAATACTGGTATCATATAGAGGCGAAATAAAACTTCCATAATGTTGTATGTGCCAACTTATTACGAAATTGGTGTAAATTATTCACACCGCTTAAAGCTGAGTTTCGATACCCATGGTGAGCAGAGCACAGATAGTCCATTATGTAGCTTTGTATTTAATTACAAACAAACAAAGAATCAAGTCATAGCTAGACGTACAAAGCAAATTAGAAAATGAGTTTTCTAAAAATACGTTAATGGATACAAATATACTTAATATCACAGAATATTCTTGGTTATGAAGGGTGGCCTGGCATGGCCAAGCGCGTAAGGTGTGCGACTCGTAATCCGAGTGTCGTGGGTTCGCGCTAAACCCTCCCAGCCGTGGGGGCGTATAATGTGACGGTCAATTCCACTATTCGCTGGTAAAAGAGTAACCTAAGAGTTAGCGGTGGGGGTGGTAATGACTAGCTGCCTTCCCTCTGGTCTTACACTGTAAAATTAGGGACGGCTAGCACAGATAGCTCTCGAGTAGCTTTGTGAGAAAATCCAAAACAAACAAAAAACAAACTGGTTATGAAGGGGAAAATCTGTATGGTTCGTGTCAAAGAATTTGAAATTGTGAAATAGATTAAGCCTGATATGGATGGTGAGCATGTCTGGTGCGACCGGAATTTGTACCTGCAACCTTCTGATTCTTAGTCGACTGCCTTAACGACATGGCGATGCCGAGCCTACATGTGTTTATAAAATATAACGCTTAACATTGAAGTTTCATGTACATAAACACGCAAACACAAACAATACACACCTGATATCAGTTGGTTACGAGACAAGTCACGAAGTCTCTTTCCATTTGTTCTATTTAGTTGAATGTTTTATAAAAGCAGTCATCGATGAACTTTTAAAATTTGAAAAGTCCATGTAATGAGTAGCTGTAAATAAATTTGTAAAGCTTAAATGTCTTGAAGTTTGAGGTGAATATTATTTGAAATATTTTAAACTTATGTCTTCTTCAGATATATTTCTATTTAATTTTCATAATTTCACGTCTGGACTCTTTCTATTGCTTTACGTTCGTCGTTTGCGCATGTTAAACTTCTTGTATGATGATGACACTGAAACCCCATACAGTAGTGTTAAATTGCGCTAAGCGGTAACAAAATAAAGTTTGATCGCTTAAAAGAGTTATTTTTACACAATTTTTACATCAGGGATATTGAAGGTTTTTATTTAATTACGGTCAGTTTTTGTTGTGATAATTGCGGATATTTATGACACTTACCTCAACTTTCACAGTGGTAAGACAGTTAGTCATCAGCACACACCGCCAATAATGTTATATCATCCCCATGGATGAAAGGGTAAGTATGTTTGGTTAGATATGGTGTCTTCCCTTTGTGAGTCAATTGGCCTGACCATCTGGCAATGCCGGAACTATTTAAGTCGGTGTATTCTTGTGGCTATCTACTCTGTCTAATGAGAAGACTCAAACCGCTAATCCTACTGTTGTGAATCCTGAGACTTACCGCTGTCCCACCAGAAAACTGACTACATCCCTCTCCCACGAATCATATAATAAATATGATTAGGAGAAATGTGAGAAAATATATGCATTTTTTGTCATTATTATCAGTCCTATTGGTTTTATCGTTTCTTCAGAGTTTGACGTTTAAAACTGTGACATTCATTGTAACATTTGAAATGGAATTTTGAACACACTTTTTCCCGGGTGAACTTGTTCAAATGATGTGTCAGACATTCAAAGAAAGATCTTGTATGAAATAGAATTTGGTAGACGGAAAACAAATAAATGTTGAAAAGTGTTATTTTTACATTCCTAAAATTTAATAAACGTTATAAAGTAATTCAGAGTTATGCAAAAATAATATCTGACTTCTATTATTATTAGGTATTAGAATAGTATAGAATGAGGAGGAAATTAATTACTTTCTATTTACGTTAAGAAGTTAGTTCTCAGAAACATGGACTTATAACTGTTAGACATCAAAGGTTGAAGTGTTAACTGTCATCGTAGTTTTAAAACAAAATCTTCTAAGTTAACTCTCTGAAAGTAGAAGTAACTCGGAGTTATTTTGTGGTATTTAAACGCGTAGCTTTGATAAAAGTTTTCAATGACTTTTCACATGAATAGCCTAAGCTTAAAAAGACAAACGCTGTCTTCCTCTTCGCCTCTAGAAAAACTGTGAACAAGGAATAAATTAACCTTTTGTGACTAAACTCGATCGAGATGATGACCCACATATTAGGTAGTCTAGTCAGGATACTGTAATGTTTTGTAATTTTGCATTTCTAGTTATCTGTTTACATGATATAACGGTCTATACACATGATGAGCACAACACAGTTAATCCCGTTCTGTAGCTTTAAGCTTGTAAATAAATAATTAAAACATGTGTTTCTTGCAAATTAGGTGTATTTTATCGGTTTTTCGGTCACACAACAGTGTTAAAATACCAGAAATCCGGTTTCAATATCTGTAATTGGTAGAGCACAGATAGCCCATTGTATAGTTTTGTGCTTAACTTCAAAACAAATATATTTTTTAATATGAAACTGAAATGTTTTTATGTATTCATATAAATTATTAATAATGATAACTTATGAATGACATTATATCGATTCACCTTGTTTTCTGTAAGTATGAGAAATGTTACCTCATATTAAACCATCCATTTACGTTGAAATTATGCTACTTCGTATGGCTTAATGAGGATTGATTCTCCTTCGAAATTTGAAGGCTCTTTATTTCTGGAATTCCTAAGTTTAAACAAGACTCATCTTCATAAAGTTTGACAAACAGAAATTTAAAATCTATAATAGCAGGTAAAGCGTTTTTCTTTTTTATTTCGTTGCACCTTTTAAAGCATCGATGAAATTAAATGTAACTGACCATTTTGTAATCGAATTGTTGTAAAGGTCACGAACCATGAGCCTTGTGTTTACAGCACATTTTTTTCCCACACAGATATTATCTGTACTGATAAGTCAGGCTGATTTATACAAAGGCCAATTATAAAAGACAGATTTCTTCGTAGCTACAGATCTAGAACTCTAAAACCTCGTTATCAGATATTACAAATTCCAACACGCTAATTCCACATAATAGACATTTTGAAGTAATATTTGGGAACAATCAGTAGAAGCAGTGCACTACTTAACACGAGCTGTAAACATTATAATATGTACGTTAGACGGTTTATGAGAATGAAGTACGAAGATGGTCGTGACTTGTAAACAGAACAAAGATGGTTGGGAAGTTAGGCAAAACTTAGCCTAAGGATATCACAGTTTTATGATATTGAAGAGCTCCCCACTTCTAAGTCAATTAAATTTAGATGAATATAGAATCTTATCTCGTATCAAATGTAAACTACCTTCGGGTCCCTTAACTTGTGAAAAGAAGTACTGTTGATGTTATGTAGTCTCGAGACGGGTGAGAGTCTTTGGACTTTCCAAACATCGTCAGTTCTTATCATGATAAAGATTTACGTCTATGGTGTTTATGCAGATTTTACTAAACAAAACTAAACTATTTATGAACAAGCATTCAGGAATATGAGACACTAACGCTAATAACGTAACGTATTTATTCTTCGTTACTGCCCAATAAACAAAATAACTAAATTAGCATAATTTCCAATTTGCAGAATTGTCAATATAATAAGGAGAAGAAACAAAGACCCGTTCTATTACGTCGGCCGAGCAGAATATATGTATCATACCACAAGTACATAGCGTTGTATAAAAACATACTTTGAAACAAACCACATATGCACCTCGCCCGTCGTAAATGTTTGTTTGTTTGTTTTGGAAATTCGCACAAAGCTACTCGAGGTCTATCTGTGCTAGCCGTCCCTAATTTTGCAGTGTAAGACTAGAGGGAAGGCAGCTAGTCATCACCACCCACCGCCAACTCTTGGGCTACTCTTTTACCAACGAATAGTGAAATTGACCGTAACATTATACACCCCCACGGTTGAGAGGGCGAGCATGTTCAGCGCGACGCGGGCGCGAACCCGCGACCCTCGGATTACGAGTGCACGCCTTAACGCGCTCGGCCATGCCAGGCCGCCGCCCGTCGTAAAGCGTACATAAGTGTAATTGTGGTTTAAATTCACATTTCTTTAATTTCTGAAGTAGGATCTCTGTTTAATTTTTAAAATTTTTAATACTCTTATGTGATACGTGAATAGAATTATGTTCCAGTGGTTGAATGTTTCATGTAACTTCCTGATATATAAAGTTCTGTGAAGAAGTGTTAGAACAAAACATAAAATTAGACTTCAGGTTTCTTTTAAAGAACAAGTGAAGGTTAATCACACGTGAAGCATCAGAATGTTTTTAATGTTCATATTTAGAACAATGTAAACTAAGTGGAGGTGCTTTAGTTCAGGAAACAGTTGATATTCTGTGGGTCCTCTTTTTGCTTTCCTAATTGCAGACATTTAACTAAATGTTTCTGTTACATTCCCATAAACTTAATTTGGAAGTAACTTTTTTATATATGAAATCCAGTTTTGCTCTGTGGGGGTCATTGCATCATTTAAATGACTCCACAGCTTCTTTCTTGTCTAAAAAATTTCTGAATAGCTACACAGGAGTTATCTACGCTAGCTGTTCCTAACTTCGTTGTAGTAAAAGGATACCAACGAGTCTTCACCATTATCGCTAACTCTTGGTCCACTGTTTTACCAACGAATAGGAGGATTGACTGCACATTATGACGTCCCACGGATGAAAAGGCGAGCATGTTTGTTGGGATGAGGGTTCAAATTCGCCATCTTGAGATAACAAGCAGCCTAGCCATGCCGATTGTTTGTTTGTTTTTGTATTTCAAAAATTTTCTCTTAAAACAGACCAATTCCGATAACCCTAAGAAAGTACATCTAATTTTAAAAATATGCCTTAAAATTTTGTTGAAGGCTTCATGGTATTAAAACAAAGAAAAAGCAAATAAATCAACAAGCATGTTATAGAGTAACTGATGATGACATGTAATACACTTCACAAGGTTCTCAGCTGTATTAAGAGACTGTTTAGTTAGTAATATCGACACTATGCTGACAAAAAGTATCTGGATTCGCAAAGTTAACTGATACGTGTTGTTTTTAATATATCTAGAGAATATTCGTAGATATGGTAATTTTCACTTTTCTAATAATTTATATTCGCTGGTCTTTAAATAAGACATCCATAGTCGTATTTTGTTTGTTCGAAAATATAATTTACTCGAACGAAATGAGACAAAACAGATGAGGTAGTTAACGTATTTTTTATAAACTAATCATGTTTACTGTCACAACGACTTTTAACTTGAACTCTGTGTTTAATTACTTAATATCACAATTAATTTGTAGAAACTCTTTAGAAAGCTACGTGAGGTAGCATCTAAGTTCGTAAGTTAACAAATTAACAATATTAGAGAGAATAAAAATTCATATATAAACTGAATGTATGAGATACCTACTTAATGTTAAGACATCAAACCTTATGTTAGACAAAGAAGGAAACAATAAAAACGTTTGATCTCAGCAAATAAATTTGTCACTGGTAGAAGTTGTGCTTAGAAATTTATTTTTCTTTCAAAAGATGATCAACCTCATGTTAAATATCACGTGACTTAAATATAAAGACGCAATTAATTCAACATTTATTTTTACTTTATATGTGAAGTGTGATCTCGACTTCTGTTTAATAAAGTTGCAATTCGATTTTTTTTTTGCGAACTAGTTGTAAGAAAAACATTTTCAGTTAATTCATAAAAAGTTGTTTCTAAAAGCAGTTACTAACTATCGCTCAGCAATTTTCAACAAAATATTTTTGATATAAATATCTCTTGACGGCTGGTATGGGTATTAACATTTAAACTAATAGAGCAGAGAACGACGTTCCGATCTTCTTAGATCATCTTCAGGTTGTTGTTGTTGTTTTGAATTAAGCACAAAGCTACGCAATGGGCTATCTGTGCTCTGCCCACCACTGGTATCGAAACCCGGATTTTAGCGTGTAAGTCCTCAGACATACCGCTGAGTCACTGGGGGTCAGAGGTAATTCAAAATACAGTTTATTTAGATATAAATAACGTTATGATCGAATATATCAATGACACATGAAGTTAATAACTCAATTCGCTATCATAGTGTAATTTGCAAGCACTTTGATTTCATTCTTCACGTGTTAAAGTCTCTGGGGCAAATGAAGTATCTTGACTGTAACTTTAAGTTTGTTTGAGAGTGTGCTGTCTTTATTTCTAACACTTGCTCGATTGCTTAGTTTTATTGTATTTTAATTCGCGAGGGAAGTAGTATTGGAAAATGATATTTTTTCTGAAGTTGTTTTTAAAAAATATTTTTTTTACACACACACATAAAACATTTACAGTTGCGTAGTTTTTAGTGTATTTTAATTTGCCAATACTGTAGTTTTACAACAAAAATATTCAATTAGTCCAATATAACAATCTTCTATCACTATTTCTAAACATTTCAGTTGTGTTTTTTTCACATTTTCAATGATTTAGAACGGACTCGCATAAAACAGAATCTTAAACACTTTGATAAATCTCTTGCTTGCTTGTGATTAGAAAAATCAAACTAATAACAAAAATACATCATTGTAAACTTTTTAGATTATTAAATGTTTGATAAAAAAATATTTTCTGTATTATCTCTTTTCCTGAAAGTAAATAAGCCTAATGTATTATGAAATATATATGAAATTCATTAGTTCCTTTGAAGTCATAGTCATTTGTTTAAAACAGTCCTTTCACCTCAATGTCTTGTTTTAGTATGATGACAATAGTGTTGGCCATTTACTTTTAGACGGTAAAATAAAATTATATGATTTATTTTAGAAGAATTATTGTTCTGTAAAACGTATGAATTATTAGAAAATATTGCAAGGCATACTCGTGAGTTCAGTTTGGTTATGATGTTTTATGAATAACACACTGATATTTATGTTTGTAAATAATATACTTATTAATATAGAAATAATAAGTTTTCAAACGTTTTATAACTTTTGTTAATAAGGTCAAGTTCGTAGAGGCCTGAATATGTTTTAAACACGAGATATTATTAGAACGACATAATCCTTTGTTTAAAGTAAATATTTTATTTTTGCAAAAGTTTAATTTATTGAATGAATTATATTTAAATTTGTTTATTTCAGTATTTTTTCATGTATTTAGTTCTTACATCAGTACTGTTATTGCTGCCTGATATCACTAAAAGAAAGCACTCTAGATGTTGGTACTAAATATTCATATATTAACGGCCATATTCATGGGTATACATTAAAAATAAGTGAAAATGGTTTCAAATGTTTTTCTATTTAAACTAACGTAAGATAATGAGCAACACTGTCATCCCATTATTGCGGCTACATATGCTGACAAAGGTTTTAACATTTTTTAAAAATCAAAAGCCCTTTATTCAACGAAACATGAAGACATATATAGTACTTAATGATAAAATTACTTATATTTAACTGTGTAGAACAGTTTATATTTAAACTTAGTAATATGATCAAAGTAAACTCCATTCAAAACAATATTATAAAGCAAAAAATAGATTACAGAAGCAAAATTATTAGATTCATAGTTCAGATTTTTAAGTATTAAACTAAAACTTGATAATGAGTTGTTACAGTTTAAAAGATAGCTGTATATCGCGATTATACAAAAAACGATCAAAATGTCATGAAATAGTACCAGATATAAAGTTTGCCTTGGAAGCATGAAATCATTCATTAGGTTTTGTTATACGTGGTGTGAAACTGGTGACAGAGAGTTAAACCTTCCAAAGGTTTTATAAAAATATATCAAATAATGTGAAATAACCTCAATTATGTCTTTTCATTTTGCTTTTCGTGTTGTTTTATTGCAAAGAGTAACCAAGTAAATATCATTAAAATTACTGTTAATCAAACTAATGAAGGTAAAATTAAAGTTGTCTTTATTCAGTACAAGATATTTACTAAGTAATTATTATGTTTCGTTTGAGTCTTGTCTGTAAACAACATATCAAATCATGGAAAATACCCAAACTAATACACACTTATGGTGATATTTCTGTAAATATTGTAAATGAAGAGACGATCACGGTATGTTTTTCCTTACAACAGTTCTTGTTGTAACAGTTATAAATTATGAAAGGATGATAACGTTTTCATGTACTTTCGACAATCAGTCGATGTTACGATTACAATTGATTTGAGGTACAATTTTTTTAAACAATGATCTTACACTACCAAATAAACTATTCTGATCGAATGTTGGGCTGATAGGAATGTACTTGAAAATTTTATATCTTTTAATTAGGTTCATGCCGAATGGGAGGTCATAGGTTGAAGGTGACGACAATGTCATTTGATCACCTTCAGGCCCATTATGTTCAAGGCCTTGCTCTCTCCATTTGATAAGTCCTCTTTCTTCGTCTGTTCCTGAAATTCATACATTTTTATTATATATCTTTATCTTTGAGAGTAATTTAAATGTGTTATTGTTTTCATTGATGTATTTGAAAAGACGTTTATTGATTTACATCTAATATTATATTTATTTTTAAAAGACATAATATTTTCTCCTGTTTCTCACATGTTGGTAGTGAATATTAAACACACGATATACAGGTCGTGCTACAGACTTCACACTTGGCAACTAAAAATAATGTAACAGACTTTCTTCGATTCTATATCTGTGGTCAGTGGAAATACGACATAATAGACGAAAAATAAAAATATGGAGGAAAATTAGTTTCTTATATGAAAGAGGTTATTTTAACTTTTAATTTTCTTTATTATTATGTACAAAGCTATACAATAAACTATCTACATTGTGTCTACTAAACATATTGAAACCTGATTTTTAGCGCAATTAACAATCAAACTTAATGTTGAGTCTTTGGGCCTTTTAAGTTCTATTTTACTGTGATATAAAATGAATATCATGTGAAACAACGGTGAAGAGGACTTGTAAAGATTTTATAAACACTTTTGTTGATGTTTTCAAAGCATATATTTTCAATGAAAAAATATAAGAAGCAAAATTACTGTTAGCGAAGAACAATAAATTAAACGATACGAAACAACGAGTAAAACACACAGTATTCCATTGTACAAACTTTTATAAGGTAAGTTTCTAAATTTTCTAATGTCAAATTAAAGAAGGAATCAGTTGTGACTTATTGTTTTGTTTCAGTTATCATCTTGTGATGTTCACTTCTGTATTTCATCAGTATGGATTTCATTCTTATTCTGGACCATTAATACAAATTACAGAAGAACCGTCAATTAGTACCGATGTGTATTCCTATTATTATCTTTTTGTTCATATGTTACAATCTCCCCTTTGATTGATGTCTTCTCAAGTTGAAATATGATCGATGATTTTCGCCGTGTTAACATCTACTTATATAAAGCCCC
The DNA here is from genome assembly GCA_011833715.1 of Carcinoscorpius rotundicauda. Lineage (NCBI taxonomy): Eukaryota > Metazoa > Arthropoda > Merostomata > Xiphosura > Limulidae > Carcinoscorpius > Carcinoscorpius rotundicauda. Next base: position 18,155,358 of record CM022398.1, read on the forward strand.
CCAGAGGTTTATACAAATCTAAGTTGCTAAAACTCCTGATTTGATACTCATAACAACTACTGCATAGAAGGCCCATTATGTACCTTAGTGATTAACATCAGCAACGGAAACAATTATAATATGTTCATACATACTTAATCATATTGGATTTTCAGTTGATGTGTTATCTGTTTAGGCTTTTTAAATTGCAGATATTTTTTAACGTTTCCAAGACGTTTCGTTTCTGCAGCCATTGTTGTCGTTCTTATTGTAATATTAAAAGGCATTAATCTTCCCTGTGAGACTTGGAGGAAGTGTGTATTTCTTATAGCAAAGCTGTATCGAGCTATCTGCTGAGTCCACCCAGAGTAATCAATCCCTGATAATAACATTCTAAATCCGTAAACGTACCACTGTACGAGATGGAGAAACAGTTAAAATGGAATTATATTAATTATTTGTCAGAAAAGTCATGTTGCAGATGGAAGCTTTTTTTTAAAGTTATGCAGAATAAAATTGTTATGTTTTATATAGCTACTATAAGCTACAAAAATAATTAAATTTTTCGAGGCTTAATATAATATAAACCCCTTACATAATATTTTAACTGAGTAATATATCACATTGTTTGGTTTATTCATGAGCTCTCGACAAAATGATTCCTTACCTGGTATAGAATTGTCTAACAGAAACGCAATGACTCCACCAACAAACACACTGGTATTCAAAAGAACTGTAATAAGTTGGTTTGCTACGTCATTCCCTGAACGAAACAAAATAAATAGTTTAAAAATAAGTTACATTGCGTTTTACCAACCCATTGTAACTTAAAGAATATTTTATAAACTGGTGATCTGGTTCTCTGATATTTAGATTACTCTCAACCATCTTTTAATGTTATAAAAATCTTCCATTTGGTGTGACACAAACCACTATCATAAATTTGTTCACATTAGATACTCCATGTTTTGTAATTTGTGTAATATTCAACAGTCTGTATTATCTAACAGATGATTTAAAAAGCTGTTTCATATCGTTCAAGAAATTTCTTTCACCAAACTCCAATCACATTAATAAGTGTGCGTACCTACATCAATAGTACCAGGATGGTCACTAAACCACTTTGGAATGGTAATCCCCATAAATAAAGAAATTCCAAGGATAAAAGTATTTCTCGATGACTGAAGGTCGATAAATTGGACATTGGATAGTCCAGCTCCCGTAATCAATGCAAACATAACACATATGATTCCACCAATAATGGGTTCAGGAATTATGTTTAAGAAGGCTCCAAACTTCCCCAGAACTGCAAAAATCATCATGGTGACTGCACCATACTGAATAACCCGTCGACTAGCCACCTATCAGTGTGAAAATCAAACGAATGAAAAAGTGTACCGAGTTTTAAGATTCTAAAATATCCCCTGTTACAACATATACACATATAAAATTTCAGCAGTTATGTTATATATACATGTGTCACAATAATAGAATAGGTTTAAGCAATTAACAGTCATATACAAAATTGAAATACAAATCTACTCTGGAAGGGCAGCACATGGATATACTTTGGTTATCCCAATTGCTCCAATGTTTTGACTGTAAGAAGTCATTCCACATCCAGATCCCCAAATTCCAGAGATGATACAGGAAATTCCTTCTGCAAATATTCCACGATTTATAGCGCTTGGTGGAGGAGTAGGTGCACAAGCTAGTCGTGTGCATGCGTAGTAATCTCCTATTGATTCCAATACCGATGCTAATATTCCTGCAAACATTCCCAAAATAGCACTGATGGTGACTGTTGGTAAACCCCACTGTCCTGTATAACCAAAATAAAAATATAAATTGTCTACCATTTTTTGAAATGTAACATTCTTAAAATACGTATCGACTGCTTTGATAAAACACATGCACAGTAGAACATAAAACTGTTACATTTTGCACATTATTACTTTTTATTAGTATAATATTGATTTCCACGTAATATATGATTAGAAGGGATTTAAACAAATTAGTTTCATTATAACTGAACGAATAACAAGGTTGTATATTAAAGGAATTGAGCAACAGATAATTTCATAAATTCCAGACGTAAATAAAAAAAATCTAAATTTGAATGGTTACATTTATAACTACTTACCAGGATAAGGAAATCTAAACCAAGGACTGGAATACATCGTCTGTACACGAAGATCAGTTCTGGCTGAGTTAGTTGGTCTCAGGGCATCTGCAGCAGTTAGTATGAAGCAAATAACCCACGCAGTAACGACTGTAAGTATGACCTGCAAGTTGTCTTGGAGTTACTTCTTATTCATCATTTAGATTACATCGATAACCATTATACATTTGTTGTATTTTTATTTTTATTATTAATATCTCAAATAAACCATAAAGCAATATGTTAGCATTTAAATTTATGCCAGTTGACGCTGGTTTAAATAGAAGACTAGGAACAATGCCTACTGAATGTGTAAAAAATTAAATAGTTGACATTTAATAGGAGGCTGACATGAACTCTTTAGTACGTAGTAAAACTAATTTCAAATTTACAGTTTTTAAGATACATCAAAATTTAACAAATTTAAATTTATTTAATATCAAATGTTGCTTTAATACTTTTTTTCGTACATCAACGACAAATTTTTGTAACTTTCCCTTGTGGAACGTGTTTCATAACACGTTTCTTGTGTTTTCCGCCTGTTTTATCGCGCTACTTAACAACAGTAACAATCGTCTATGCTTAGGTTCATTTTCTTAAAAGATGTTTTTTTAAGGGGAAGAATCTTGCAACAAAACATTTCTAAGTAACTCTTAGGTATTTGGATAATGTTTCTTTTTTGACAATACTATTTATAATTGAAGCTTTAGAGTGTTTTTATATAAAACTCAAATGTGCGTGAACCGTATTTTAAGCCTGTACTCACTGGAAAAAGCTTGAAAACGGGCAGTTCTTCGATCTTCCATCCTCTTTCTCTACTGTAGCTACAACCAGGAATATTTATATTTTCGAAGTACTGAGAGAAGAGCACAAGAAGTAAAATTGTTCTGAAAACAAACAACAACAAGATATAGTTATCTTAATACAGTGTTGTTAGAACACTGAATACTAAACTGGAAAATCTACGTACTCTAACGTATTTCATATGAGTGTTTAACAGCAATAATTAATATAAGTTTGATTTTAGCAGTTAATACTGTGATTATTAACCCTTTCACAGTCTTAAGCGTAGGGTAAGTTAATGATTTTCTATAATCTTAGGAAGAAATCTTCAAAACAGTATTTGCCTTTATTGTCTGTATGTCGTTTTTTAGAGAGAAATTTATACTTTTCTAGTGATTATAAAACAGCATTTCGTACGTGAAATATGTTTGTGGTCTTTTATATGTATGGCGTCTGAAGCATTTCATTTCAACGATCAGCCTTTATACTGTTATTCCATTTTCCCTGATGTTTTTCGATCTTGGAATCAGACAATGTGAACATTGCCTCTTCATACAGTGCTCATATCATACTCTGCTGTACCATTAACACAAAAAACATGGGAACTTTGTTTAAACGGTTTCTTGACCCAGCAACATTCAAATATTTTTTTATTATCCACAACGTTTCCATCCATGTTCTTTGCACTTCACCTTATATGTTTCCCTCAACTGAATCAAAATTAAGAACAGAAGCATACATGTTACAACAGTAAAAGAAAACACCTCGTAGATTTCTTTTGGTGGAGTTAATAAACAGTCGCCACTCACTTAGATCATAGAGTGCAGCTCCTAACGTTGGTATTAATTCAGCAATATTGTTGCAGTTAAGAAGTGAGCCTTTTTGCGAAAATAATGGTATAATAGGTTTCACACGAATTATGTACCTGCAAAAGTATATCCATAGAGAAAATAAGTTCCTAGCCAGAAGTTTGGACTTCATGAATCTCTAAAGGCCCAAATCTCTCATGAAATCACTAACGTAACCAGATATTTCAGTTTGAATAGCGTCCCTATCATCATTTCTATGGACATCGGGTTCAGAATCACATGAAACTGTATGAAGAGTCTGTGATGGAGGACGAACAGGTCCATCAACATCACTTGTTGGCCTTAAAGCAGAATGAAGATTCGGATGAGAAATTTCCTTTATATCTCGAGTGTTGCAGACTTGTACGATACTTGATCAAAGATAGCAGTCATTACTGTGGTTTTTAGGGTCACACCAGACCACTGGAATTCCAAAAGGTATAAGCTTCCAAAAAGATCGACCATTTATACTTATTGCTAGAATACACTCATGATTTACTCATTACAATTTAATGTTATCACACTTCATGTTTCATTTGTTTACTAAGTTTAAATATCCAATAACAAATAAAATAAAATTAAAATACATAAACTATCAATAAGAAAAAAGTCCATTATAATACAAGACTTACATAAATGCTATTCCCCAGTTCTTACTAGCTGTAGAAGCTGCTTCTTCAAAAAGTGAAAGTCCTATCAACGAGATGGTAGGAACGATAACTAATGGTGTTATCCACTGAAGTATTATTCCAATAACTCCTGAAAGTCCAATAACTATTTCAAAGATTGATGCCGCAGTGATAGCGCCTTGTATCTAGAAAAATATATAAATACCGTTTTTTAGCAGCAATAATTAATATAAGTTTGATTTTAGCAGTTAATACTGTGATTATTAACCCTTTCACAGTCTTAAGCATAGGGTAAGTTAATGATTATCTATAATCTTAGGGAAAAATCTTCAAACCAGTATTTGCTTTTATTGTCTGTATGTCGTTTTTTGAGAGAGAAATTTATATTTTTCTAGTGATTATAAAACAGCATTTCGTACGTGAGGTGCAAAGATATATTATACTTTATTTCAGATAAGTAATTAGTTAAGTGTCTCTTAGGTTTATTTTAGGAATTATTCGAAAATTTAAAAAAAGTAATCAGACGTTCTCTCTCTCAGAAAAGGAAATCCTAATTTTATTAGAAAATAACTGCATGATCTACGTGATTAATTTTCGTGTTTGCTAATGAAGTGTTAATAACAACTTCATTTAGTAAAAAATATGTGAAATGCATATTTAAATCTGGGTTTAAATCCGTCACAGAGACTTAAACAGGATTTTTATTTCATAATTTAAAAGATTGCTTAATGATTTCGCTGATATATAAAAATATATAAATAAAAAATATAGAATGTAACGAATTTAGAGCTTTTCATTTTGCTTTGTTTGTTTTGTTTGAATTTCTACCAGAGTTTTGTGCACTAGCTTTCATAAATTTAATTTTGAAAGACGAGAGGAAGGCCGATATTCATCACGACCCATCGAAAACCCTTGGGATACTCTTTTATCTACGAATAGTTGGATCCATTGTCACATTATAATAATCAAATGGCTGAAGGAACCAGCATGTTTGGTGAAAGAAGGATTCAAACCTGCAACCCTCAGATTGCGAGTCACGCTCCCTGACCACGTATCCATGCCAGACCATAACTTATTGAATTTAAAGCGAATAACCGAATTACTGGTATACATTTACTTTTACATTTATGACTGTTTCACTTCAGTGCATGTAACATATATTGTTAAATATGTAATGCGAATAACCTGTATTGTCACTGATTTCTCAAAGATTCTCGATCATAAGAATCTACACTGTACAACATGTAAATTTAAAATAGAAGTGATTGTCAATATTACTGCCCGCCGAATTTTTTAAAGTATTGTCTAATGAGCAAAAAAAATGAATATAAGAATATATTATTTTAGTGAAAAGTTTTATTTCGTTAACGCATAGCGTAAAAATAAAAACCTGCGATTTACTATTGAAATTAAAGTCTGTGATGCTAAACTACTTCTTGTTACAATAATAATGAATTGTACTAATTTATCCAAATCTCCGTCGTTAACACTAACATTCTTATTAAATTTCAGGTACACTCATTCAGTAGCATATCAGGAATAAATAATTTAGGATTTCGTAAGAGTAAATGTTTTTACGTTTCCCTTAATTAACAAACTCCTTATTTCTTATGTCGGATACAAAATATTTCAAAAAAACTGTTTTGATATAATTTCTCACTTCTCTCATTCTGATTTGCCAGATTTCTTGAAGCTCTTCTTCTGTTGCCGACAACATTTCTTCTTCACTAGGACACTTCCACTGAGGTAAACTCAAAATAGCAAATATCGGAGCCAGAAAGACAGAAGATGGGCCTTGAATTATCGGAAGTCTATTGGAAAACACTGGGTAAGTTTTTACCTTTAAGTACTCAATCATTTCTGTTTATAATTGCACAGAGAATTCAAGCGACTATAAACAATATCAAAACTATCTTTAACATATGTGTATTTATAGAAAAAGATCTGAAACAGGTTCAAGGTTCTATATAAAACTGTATTTTTATCTATTAACCTTTCACCAGACAGCTTCTTTCACATACACAGTTTATAAACGTTACATCAAAAAGGTTTTCAAATTTCAACAGTTTATTTAATTATGTTTTATCAAATGACATTGGATATTGTAGGTAACCATGTAGCGTAGTTTATAGAATGTGACGAATTCAGAGCTTTACATTTTGCTTTTGTTTCGTTTTAATTTATCTCAAAATTATCAAAGATTCCGTGTCCAAAGCTCTCTATTCTTCTTTGTTTCTCACCATATTCCATCTAGAGTAGATGATAGAATCTTAACGTTTCTTTAAGCAATTCGAAAACGTAGAAATTCATAGACGGCACGTTACCCATCTTTATATATACGTCTTCGTAAGGAATATCTTCAACGTCCTTTTAATTTTCTTACACAAGCACCTCTTACATTTCATTGTTTTTCTAACACACTTATTGTGTTTGTTATTAATTATTAACCCTCTCGCCAACACATTTTCAATAATTTTGTTTTTTATTTGGGATGAAAATCAAAGCTACACATCAGGTTATCTGTGCTGCACCTACCATTAGTAACGAAACCTGATTTCTAGCGGTGCGAATACACATATTTACTGCTGTGCCACTTGGAGGTTCTTGACTGAAAAATTGAATTATTGGATTAGACCACTTCTCCACTTTCAACATTTAAGCTGTCTACTTTTGTTATTAACTGAATTTCCAGTTCGATATTGAGCTCGATTGGCAGTCTCAGGGTCGAGGGTTGGAATCTTCGTCACATCAAATATATTTCCCCATTCAGCTACAGGCGCGCTACAAAGTAACGGACAATTCCACTATTCGGTGACAAAAATAGCTCAATAATCTGCAAATGATGGGGATAACTAGGTGCTTCCGCTCACACTTATGAAATAGACATCCTTAGCGAAGATAGCCATCGTGCAGCTTTGCGAAATATTCCAAATAAATAAACAAAAACTTTATCAAGGTCATCAACAGAAGATAATATTCCCATCTTATTAATTCCAGATCCTTAAAAAGAAATAATTGAATCAACTAAACGTATAAATATCTACGTTGCAAATGTGTCTGATTATCAATGGACTTTGTCAGGGGACTGCACATAAAGGTTAAAGTAAATTAAATAAAAATTTATTGTAACATATCACATTCTGTAGCATAAAATAACTGTGTCTTTAGAAAGTATTGGCCGGATTTCTCTCATTTATATATTTGAACATAAGTTAATAAATAGTGTTGTGATATAATTTCGCGATTCAATACGTCACTGTCAGTACACAACAAGGACATCATTCCATAATACTACAGTTTTATGATATTTAAAATGTCTCAAACTTTATGCCTATAAAGTTAGATATATGACTGAGGTTCTTACCTTGTACCGAATGTTGACTGGATTAAGGTCCCTAAGCCTGATACAAAAAATAAAGTTGATGTTATGTAGCCTCTAGCAGGGTCAGATTCTGGGATGCAGAGCTTTGGTGTAACTAAGTAAGAATACGCCACTGTCGACCCGAACATCATCAGATATTGCTATTATTACAAAACCAATAAACATCGTTTCTTATTCATATTTCAATCAAAGTGTAAAGTATTTTAATTAAACTCTAATGAAGGGAACTAAACTATTTTTAGGTTGATGTTTCAACATCATGTAACAATAAACATACTAATTTATATATATTATAATTAAAATGGCAACTGTTACGCTGGTTTTGTGCATTATAATGTTAACTGATATAGTTTAACCACCTTTCAGTTGCTCAAGAAATATAATAATAATTAGTTACACTGGTATAAGATATTACGTTAAGCCTATTACATTTTATGAAATTGCATTTTTAATGTAGACCTTAATGGATTATTACAAACTCGGTGAGTATATAAGAACATTATTTCAATCCCATATCCACAGTCGACCATCCTTTGATTGAACGAAACTCGTAATCTTCAACAAATACGACGCGAATAGTGCAGTCGATGATCTGTTATTATAAAACATTTGCAGTATATTCTGTAATCTTTGCTCGAATTATCCTTATTTTCTCATTTCCACACTTGGCATTTGAACTAAGCTTTCTTAGGGGATTTACATGCTAGATAAATAAATCCTGGTTTATTTGAAAACATCTCCACGCTGGTACAGCAGTAAGTCTTCGGATTTACAACGATACAATCAAGAGATCGATTTTTCCCTGTGCGCTCAGCAGATAGCCCGATGTGGTTTTGCGACAAAAAAACTAAAAACACACACCCTTTGGAAAACATGTTTATGCAATTAAACAAACAAATTAACGTTCAAATAACTTCGTTTAATAAAACTACCTGTAAATTAAATAATTATATTATAGTAATTGTACATAAAATAGTGCACAGCGTATGTAATAGTTGAGAGTTTTTATGAGTTGAAACAAAGAAACTCACATCAACGAAGAATAAGGCCTGTACTAAGATAATGTTTTGTGATACGTGTAGTTCATTATAATTATATCTATGCGTGTTTTATTCGATATGTCAAAGAACTAATTATATCCTGTAATCTGACAAAGGAGAATCATTCAACGAGATACCTTCAGAAACACAAACAATTCAAAATATCAGTATATCTTCAGTTAAAGAAAGATATTTCACTAAAACATGTATATTAAAACACAAAGTAAAACGTTTTGTATTAAAAATTACTTGTGTGAAGTCTGGTAACACTAAAGAGGAACAAAGAAATGATCAATATAAGCTCTATTGTAATGAGAAACAGTAGAATGCTTCACTTCTTTATGGTTTATAATTTTATGGTGAAGTTAAGAAGCAGAAAACTAAAATATATAAACTGGTAGTAAGAATACAGAGGAAAGTTACTTTTCAAAATAAAGTTCGTTTAAAACTATATTTACAAAACAACAATGTTAATGTTGGAAAGAAAAATTGCATTAATCAAGGAAATACTAATGTCAAAGTGAAATGTTGCAGTGGAAACATCGTATCTACAGCTGAGATGTTCTTTTAGAGCAGCATTGGAACAAAGAAATAAACGATTCACTGAGTGAAATTCGCTATAATTAACATATGGTGCTGTAAAAGTAATACCAAATATTTAGGTAATTTGTGTTAATAAACCTCATCATCATCGTTAAACATGACGAGCATCATCAACAGGTGAGTCTGGTAATGATGAATAAATGTGGAATTGTTTAATGAAAAATAATAATTATAACATATAATAAGATTTTATATGTATTTAATCACCTTAAATATTATTGATTCAAGTAATACTACATAATAAGATAACTGCATTAAAATTCGTATTCTCACCTGGATCCCAAGTACAAAACACAGATACCAACGAGGAACTTCATCCACTGTGTATAAGATGTCACCCCTGAATCTTCCTTCGTCTTTGGCCTGCACTACATACTCCTATTTATTGTAAAATAATGAATTGGATTCCTTAATACTTAGACACTGGCGTGATTTGAAGTAACATTAGTGTTAGGTGTTCTACTTTTACATGAAGAAACTCATATTTCTCAAAGCTAATTCTCTGTTTCTATAACTTCTTTTGAGAGATTTACTGCAGTATACCTATTTAAATTTATATTTAAAAATGTTCACAACTTATACTGTTAAATCTGTATTGCGAAATTCCCGCCTATTCACTAAATGTGTAGATGATTCTCTACAGTAAGATTCAACGATATATGTATGTACTTGAACATTAATGTATTGTTCATAAACTCACGTCACAATGTAACAAACGTGTCACGTCATAACACACTCTACGGTACTGTTTTGCTAGGGTTGGTGTAATATAAGCCTCGTAAACTAAAATTATGATTGACACTTACTAGTCGGTAACTTCAGGCATATGGCCAGGAATATTTAAAGATTTTGAATATTAAAAATCATTTAACTTCAGGGGATTCACATCGGACATAACTATTTTTTACTTACACATTATATATTTCTCAGCGATGAAAAATTCGACGTGCGAAAAGCAATAACAAAGAATTAGCTTGCTTTCTGTTAAGTAAATCGTATCTACATCAACTTAAACTTAATTCTTTTATCATGGTTTGAAAGTCTTGCTATTATTTGCAAGTTTTGAATTTTTTTGTAGGTTAATAATTATTTGTAATACCAATTATTGTATATTTTGTAATTGATTGTATTCTAAAACTCCCTGTATTAATTTTCAGATAGCCCTCGTGTAGCTTTTTGCGAAATTCAAAACAAACCAAGTACTTTAACAAGCGTATCTTTTCGTTTCGTTAGGAAGAAAGCACACGATTGGCTGAAAGTTATTTCAATTATTTTTTTTAATATTCTTTCCTAAACAAACAAAAAAATAAACTATTAGAAAAACTAGTCAAATATAACTTGGAATTATTATAGTTGATAATGTCTGTTAAAGCTAAGACATTTAATAAATTGTATAAAAACAATTCCATTCCAGAACTATTTTGTAATATCTCTACATCAGATTGTTTCTTACCTTTGGTTCATCGACTGTAATCTGGAGTTCCTTTTCTGCGATTTTTGTTTCGTCCTACGAATGAATATATATAATTTCAATATGTAAAATAAAATCAGAAAATTTTCATCGTCTTCTGCCAAGCCTGTTATCCATTGTATTGTTCTACTTTTTAATATTTATGCACATAAACATCCCAGCATTCAAAACAAGTGTTTTATTGAACTTTATGTCATTTTTAAATGTATAATAACATTTAATAAAACCTCCACTGGCCAATGAAGTGAGAATATTTATACCGTGGCCCTTTATTAACAAATACAAAGTAATGTTTACAACTTACAACATTTTTTTTGGTAAAAAATTTGATGAAATTAAAATTAAAAAGTACAACACAAGTAAATCCCAGGCTTGTATTTCTAGAGCAAGTGTTTAAACATTTCTTTGGGAGGCATATTATTCACTTCAGTTGTTTTGATTATCAGCCTTTTAAATATAAATAAATACAAACTTTTGATTTGTAAGTTAATATTAAAGTATTAAAATAACCTTAATATCATACTTGTATTTTTGTTTCAATTTGTTCATAGTTTCAAGTTTTAACACTTCATAACACTCCTTATTTTTAATTAACCCGAATCATTTGCAATCAGGAGTTCAATTCCCCTCGGTGGGCTCAGCAGATAGCCCGATGTGGCTTTGCTATAAGAAACACACACTCATTTGCAATACTATGTAGTAGTTCGTTATCAGTCAGTGGACTCTAAAATGACGTTAATAGAGAAAGCTAAAAGCTTTAAATTGATGCTGTTGCGACGTCAGATAAAAGTACACATGCCATGAAATACGAAAATACTTAAAAACTTTGTAAGTTACGAGTATGAGATGAGAATTTCAAAAACTAGATATATATATTTGTTACTATTCATTTTGGTCTGATTTATTTTTAAAACAGACTGATTCAGATGACTCTGCAAATGTACATTTAATTTTTAAAATATATCTTAATGTTTTACTGAAGTTTTTATGATATTAAAATAAACAAAAAGCAAAATTACAAACTTTCTAGCAAATGCTCTGGGGTAACATATGATGACATGTAATAAACTTCAGAAGGTTCTCAGTTGTATTAACAGATTGCTATATTAATGTCAACACTACGCAAATGTAAAAGTATCTAGATTCGTAAAGTTAACTTATACATGTTGTTGATTTTCAAAAGATTTAGAAAATATTGTTGTATCGGATAATGTTCGGTTCATCACTACCTTTGCTAATTTTCAAATAGAGTAACGAGAAAAGTATTTAGTTTCTTGGAAAATTTAAATACTCAGACAAATTGTGATAAAAACCATTGAGGTGGCAGGTATCTTTATTTTGCAAACTAATCCTACTACATCTTACAAAAGCTACGAACAGAATACTAAACACGGTAAACCGTATTGATTATCATTGTTAAACACGCAATACAAAGAACTGGATAACTTATAGAAACAAAAAATGAACTTAGCCCATCAACTGACTTGCTGCATTAAACCAAAGATTTAAACAAGTAGAAAAATGGAAACCAAATTCAAAGAAAACACCTTCACCTTCACATGTCTTCAAACACTTGCAACTCAAATAAAAACAACATAACTATAGAAAACACTCACACACTTAATAAAGAAACAAACATAAACAAACGTGAAATTAAAAAAGCCTTACTTGTACAACAACTCAAGCCCAAAATAAACCAAAACAAAGGAATGCCTTTATACCAATATTAATAAATATAATCCAACATTTAAGCACGCCCTCTACATTCCTACTCTCAGTTACACAACCGCCTTAAAACAAGTGGTCAGCTATCGGTCAATTACCTCATTCTTTGTGGACCTGATGATGACCGAAGGTCGAAACGTTGTTCGCTCTTCTGCATAGGGCTTTCTTTATCCGTACTAACTGTTTTTACATATATATATTTTTCTGTACAAGTGAGTTTTTATCGTCTTCACAAACAAACAAATTATTTGTACTCTTGTTCATACTATTTAGATGTACTACATCGCATCCATTCTTTTAAACTTGCAAAACTTGTTTTTCATGTTCTTGAATGAACGTTATTTTCGTCATTTCTGCACATTTTTTATTTCACCGAAATACAGTCCTTGTTTTCAGTTGAATTGCTGAGATAATTTTAATCGAGATTTGAAAGTATAATAAATATATCAAGGGTATTTGTGTAAATAATTCTTGAAGATTTTTTTGTCGTATATTTAAATTTTCATTTAAACTAAACGTCCAATAATATTTAACAAGATTCACATAATGTTCGTAAAATGCTATTCATTTTAAATTACGAAAACAAAGTTCGAAATAAACATTCAAATTATCTGTAACATCTTGTTAGTTCATGCCAGAAATATGGACCGAATAAAATTATATACGTAAGTCTCAGTGATGTCGAAATAACCCACTTGTAGAGAAAAATATACGAGTGAAAACGGCTCGTTGGGGCTGAGAAAGTGTTTTATTTAGAGGAACGAACAACGTTTTGACCTTCATCGGTCATCGTCACGTTCACAAAGAAAGGAAGAAGTAACTGACCCGAAGCTGACCGCATGTTTGAAATCGGTTGTGTAACCGAGTGTCGGAATGTAGAGGGCGTGCTTAGATGTTTGAATGTATCAGGTCGAAACGTTGTTCGCTCCTCTATGTAAAAAAATTTCTCAACCGAAACGAGCTGTTTTTACGTATATACGTTAGTCTCGTTTGTTTACAGCCTTACAACGTTGTATAGCAAACATGGTGTAATGATTTAATATTCAAAATATTATCAACATACCTTCAATTCAAAAGCCGGATTATCCTGTTCCATGCTTACGAAATATTTTATGAACGGTTTCAGAAGTAATAAATACAGATACTGACAGGATACGTTGACAACAACTGTCGAACTGTGTGCAACAGTTCCTACCAATCTTCGCGTTGTTGTTTTCTGAGCCGGTTGCACTGCGTGTGTTTCATATACTACGTTCTTGAATCGCTACGAGGTAGGAGGAGCTATATAAACGTAATATCATAAGATGTGACAAAATTTAAATTTCGTTTAACTTAGAAACAAATGTATGTTGTGGTGATAATTACAGATTGTATTTTTTATTGATTTATTTTTATATATTTATTTTAATATCGATGTTTTTTTAGTTGAACATAGATATAAAAATTATTTATATAACTTGTATTGTTAAATGTCTTGTGGGAATTTTAACTTCCTCACGAAGTTTTTAAAAAATTCTCGACTGTAAGAATAAACAATGTATTGTAAATACTAGTAACTACCAGTATTGTTGCCAACTTAAATAAACATCTCTGAACATTTATCGTCACGTGAATCTTGTTAAGTAATATGGGTTGTTTAGCATTAAGTAAACATTGAAATAGAGGATAAAAATCTTCAAAGATTATTTACACAAATATTACCCTTGATATACTTATTATACTTTCAAATATGTTTTGAATTTCGTGCAAAGATGCACGAGAGCGATCTGTGCTAGCCATCCCTAATTTAGTAGTGTAACACTAGAGAAAGGCAGTTCGTCATCATCACCGCTCACCACCAACTCTTGGGCAATTCTTTTACCAACGAATAATGAAATTAATATAATTAAATCATGTAAATAGTAGATGGAGAAACGTAATGTCATCAGAAGTGACGAAACTCTTTCTCTCATAATGGAAATTTTAAAACTTAAAATAGATTTAGTTTTTGGTGATGAAATAACAATCAGCGATGTCGAGAAACCCACTTGTTGAGACTTTGTGAACCTGACGATGACCGAAGAAGGTCGAAACGTTGTTCGCTCTTCTATTTCAAATATTTTCTCAACCTAAACGAGCCGTTTTTGCATATAAGATTTAGTTTTTGATGAGTATTAAAAATTGTATTTTTTACTTATTTACTGTTATATATTTATTTTCAAATTTACATTTGGCTTAATTAAACATATATTTAAAAATGCTGTAACTTATATTATAAAATGTGTATTTCGAAATGTCCGCCTTTTCTCTAAATCTGTAAAAGATTCTCGAGTGTCAGAATCATCGATGTACTGTGTGCAAATTTAATGTACTCGCAACTACCAGCATCGTTGGCAAATATGCCTTTGAGAATATCTCCCGTAGTTTATAAATCCTCACGTTAAAAACAGTTGTAAATTGTTGGTTTTATAAAGTTAGTATACTATAAACCTCGATAGCTATGAGTATGACAAACGCTTATCAATTGGAATTCTGTAGATATTTAGGCATGAACATTTATAGAATTCGGACATCGCTAACAGTCTAACTACAATGAATTAATCTTTGGACGTTAGTATTTTACGAGGACAGAGTAAAATAGAGTAGTACTATACCAAAGATGATACCATGTACTGATTTTACTACCTCGTAATTCCCAATAGAAATGTTAATATATGACATTGTCTTCTGTGAATTATGTTATTCAAGATATATACGTAGTAGTTACAAAAACGCATTCCACACTGTGGGATCTTGGGTGTGATAGAACAGCGATTATCAAAGCGAACTATTTGATTAATGGAAAATACCTCAAGATTTGGTCGTGAGATCTGCCCTTTACTTATATGTTTGTTAAAAAGTAGTGATGGCTTGCATAGAGAGTAATTCTGCAGAAATACAAGAAACTTGTTAAATACGTTGCAGCGACATCTAGTGTTAAATAATCGAGTATATCATTAAATTTTGACTATTTCCTGTTGTTATTTCTTGTAGAACTTTTGATGTATTAAATAATGATTACACTTTGTGAATTCTCATTCTTTTACGTTATTAACTATAATATAATAATAATTTCAAAAATAACAAGTTTCAAACTTTTTATAATTTCTGTTAATACGGTAAAGACGGTTGAAGCTTGAAAGTGTCTCAAACACGAAATCTTCTGTCAATGACATAACCCTCTACCAAAAGTAAACAGTCTAAAATATTTTATATTTCCAAAAGTTCAGATTATTGAATACATTACATTTAAAATTGTTTATCTTGGCATATTTCTTAAGCTATTCTTTTACCAACTCATAGTAGGATTGAGCGTCACATTATAACGCCCCTACGGCAAAAAGGGGGAGTATGTTTGGCGTGACGGAGAGTCTAACCCGCGACCTTAAGAAAGTCGAAATCCTTAACCAGCTGGTCATGCCGTGCTGTTTTGAAAAAGAAATAAATTATAAGTACAACTTCTGCTTAGTAATAAATTTATTTGCTGAGATCATGCGTTTATGTTGTTTTTTTCTTTGTCTTACATATGGTATTACGTTTCTGCATCAATTAGATATCTCAAATATACATTTTATTATGTGAATGTTTATTCCCTCTAATACTGTTAATTTCTTAACTAAAAAATAATGTTGCCAATTCACGTAGCTTTCTGAAGAGTTTCTTCAAAATAATCATGGTATTTAGTAACACATAGTTCAAATTAAAGTTTTTTCTGGGAGTAAACATGGTTAGTTTATGAAATTGTTTTTTAAATTTCGCTCAAAGCTACTCGAGGGCTATATGCGCTAGCCGTCCCTAATTTTGCAGTGTGAGACTAGAGGAACGGCAGCTAGTCAACACCATCCACTGCCAACTTTTGAGCTACAGTTTTAGCAAAGATTAGGTGATTTGACCGTAACATTGTAACCCCCCACAGCTGAAAGGGCGAGCATGTTTGGCGCGACGGGGACGCAAACCCGCGACCATCAGATTACGAGTCGCATACTAGGCCAGTTTACAGAATAAACATGTCAACTACCTCATCCGTTTTGTCTCATTTAATTCGAGTGATTTTTATTTTCCAAGAAACCAAATACCCTTTTAGATATATATTTAAAAAAAGAAAACAGCGAATGTAAATTATTCGGAAACTGAAAGGTATTTTGTATACCAATAGTTTATACTTGTATTAAAAATAACATATAACAATTAACTTTGCGAATTTACATGCTTTTGTTTGGGATTGCGTTGGAATTATTTCAATCAGCAGTCTGTTCTTATTGGGCCTGGCATGGCCGAGCGCGTTAAGGCGTGCGCTCGTAATCCCAGGGTCGCGGGTTCGCGCTAAACATGCTCGCCCTCCCAGCCGTGGGGGTGTATAATGTTACGGTCAATCCCACTATTCGTTGGTTAAAGAGTAGCCCAAGCGTTGGCGGTGGGTGGTGATGACTAGTTGCCTTCCCTCTAGTCTTACACTGCTAAATTAGGGACAGCTAGCACAGATAGCCCTCGAGTAGCTTTGTGCGAAATTCCAAAACAAACACACTGTTCTTATTGATGAAACGGAAACCCAATAACCCGAGCGTTTTAAAATGGTGGACCTTCTTTCTTTATTGGCGAATTGAAGAAGAAATTTTTTTTTCCTCTTGTCTTAACGATGTGTGCCCAGCAACGGTCAGTTACAAACTCTCTCTTTGTTTATCTGAAGATGACTGACGAAGGTTGAAACATTATTTTCTGCTTATCGGTAAAAGTGTTAATATCCATACCAGTCGTTCTGAGAAATAGGACTGCAAAGAATTTTTGTTTGCTTTTTTTACTGATTATTGACTTGTGTTCAGGTGTAAAGTCAATAGAATCATTCACGTCAGATTTACATTTCATAGAACATTTTTAAATTAGAACTCATAACGCAATTTGATTTTTGTTTATAACGAATCATCAGAACATACAAAAACTCGTTACGGTTTAAAATGTCTATCACATTTGTGATCAGGTTGGTATTCAAGATGTGAAAAATGATTGTAAAAAACACTCTTTATTCTTATTTATCTCAATTTATTAAATGTTTAGTTTGGTGTTTTCAGATGGTGTTATGTAGCATGTTATACAAATAACCGTGTTTATTGCTTCATTTACAACTCTTAAGGTTCGTCATGACTGGTTTGTAAAGCAAAAATACTGACCACCTCATATGTTTTTATGGCATTTTGTTCGAGTGGTTTATATTTTCCAAAATCTCAAATATATTTATGGATTCTTCATGTAAAATCAGCAAAGGTAAGTTATTTATTAGGAAACAGAATCTTATTGCATATATCGATATTTTCTAAATATTTTAAAAAATCAACAACAAAAGTTTAAGGTATGTTTTAAAAATTAAATTTACTTTCTCAGCATCCTCGGAATTTTTATGTTTTAAGAGAAAATTTGACCAACATAAAGGAGCAAATATTTTTACTTCTTGTTTTTAAATTTAATATATAACACTACATTGTAACTTATATAATTCATATTTATTAATGTGATTCGTGGAACGTGTACTTTTACTAACGTAGCGTCATTATCAACCTATAACTATTAGCTTCCCTTACTTGGTGCTATTTAAGTGTCTACTGACTGACTGATAGACAATACACTACTATAAAGTCATGCGAATGTTTGGGATGATTAAAACTTAAAAGGTTTCATAAAGTATTAAAAAGTGAAACAATGAACAAACTGAAAAACAGAAAATCAAATCATTTTATTATTATACCTCTAAAAGAAATTTAACAACACCTGCTTCAGAATTTTTTTTTTTTAATTTGGCGCAAAGATACACGAGGTCTATCTCCGTCAGCCGTCGTTAATTTAGCAGTGTAAGACTAGAGGGAAAGCAGCTAGTCATTACCACCCAACGCCAACTCTCGGGCTACTCTTTTACCAACAAATAGTGGGATTGACCGAAACTTTTTAACACCCCCACGGCTGAAAAAGCGAGAATCTTTGGTGCTACAGGGATTCGAAATCTCTACCCTCTGATTACGAGTTGATTACCTTAACCACATGGCCATGTTACGGATGCTTTAGAAATATGAGCTTTTAATCCATTTGTGTTTTTAATTTTTAATACTAACAACATAAACAGTCACCCCGTAGTGAACAACGATAATACTGAACAATATCTGTTAATAATGGTCCCCGGCACCCGTAGTGAACAACGATAATACTGAACAGCATCTGTTAATAATGGTCCCCAATTCTGATGTTCTCACGTGATGAGACAGTGGACCTTTTTTCAGTCTTATTATAGATTTTTTAAACCATAAAATTAAAAAACAATAAAACTTTTGGTTTGAATTTTTGGGTGTGTATAATCTTTAGAAGTGGAACAAGACAAGTAAATACAAGTCAATCTTTAGCAAAAGATAATGAAAATTTTCTAAATTTTATTTATATTGAAATGGATGAATATTTATACGAAGGGCGAGAAATACATCGCATAAAAAAAAATCCCGATAACAGTGAACAAAAAGTAAAGCACAATCGGATGTAAAGATGTCGCAACATATCAGTTCTTTGTTTATAAATTAAACTAAGAAATACTATACCAATTGTGAAAATAATTTTTAATATTTTATTGTTATGTCATATTCATAATAATTTGTACCCTTCTGGTTACTGTAATTTTTAGAAACATGATATCAAAATTAAAATATTATAGAAATTATTTTCAGAAATGGTATAGTATTTCTTACAATTTGTTTAAATATATTACCTATACCAGTCGTCATAGACGATAATAATTCCAGAGTAATGTTTGTTTAGATTTTTTAACTCATAAAATAAAAAAACAACATTTGGTTTGAATACTATTTGTATGTATAATCTTTCGAAGTATACAAGTGAATACGAGGTTTAGCAAACGATAATTAAAATTTTCTAAATTTGTTTGACATATTGAAATGTATAAATATTTATATGTAGGACAAAAATACATCGCAGAAAAAGAAATCCCGACAACAGTGAACGAAAAATAAAGCGCAATCGAATGTAAAGATATCGCAACAGAGCACTTCTTTGTGGTCCAGCACAGCTAAGTGTGTTAAGGCATTCGACTCGTAATCCGAGCGACGCGAGTTCGAATCCCGGTCGCACCAAACATGCTCGTCCTTTCAGTCGTGGGGGCGTTATAATGGGATGGTCAACCAACTATTCGTTGGTAAAAAAGTAAACCAAGAGTGGGCGGTGGGTGAGTAGTGATGACTATAGCTATCTGCCTTCCCTATAGTCTTACGTTGTTAAATTAGAGACGATACTTTAGTTTGGTAAAGAAATGTTTCAAAAGTTAGGGAACACTTTCTAAAATTACCTGTTAGATAATACTTCGATGCTCTATAATTTACAAAACATACAGAGTACCCATGTGTTAAAATATGTTATAGCGGTTTGTCACACACAAAATAGACGATTCTTATAGGCATTATAAGATGGTTGAGATTTACCTAGTTACCACTAGCTCATCAGTTTGTAAAATGTTTGTTAAACTACAACGGGCTGGTGAATCTTATTGTTAAAATTTGTTTTGTTTCATTTAGGGAATGATGTAGCACCTCATTACAGTTCTTTGTTGGTGGACTCATTGCGTTTGTGACAATTCCATACCAGATAAGTGATCGTGAATAAGTGAATACAGTATTATGTTAGGATTTGTTTTTTAACTTTTTAGGCTTGAAATATTGAGTTATTTTTATATTTTATTGTACAAAACATTACAGTTTCATTCTTCATAACTTTCGAAACAAAAAAGAACAAAAACTCCCATTTTAACTTACTAATATCATAATACCGTTTCGAGGTCTGTTTGAATAAAGGTATGATTTAAAGGTGTTATAGTAATAAACAAAATGATATTTAAATACAGCTCACTTACTCCTCAAAACTGTTGTTTAAAGACAATAATTTGATTCTAAAATTATTTAAAATCTCATTATTTCAAAGGCTGTCTAGTGGCATAGTCGTATATCTGCGGATTCACACTGTTAAAAACAGGGTTTCAAACCCGGTCTTGTAGCTCTGTTCTTTATCACAAACAAGCAAAATGAACAAATTATTCCAAAAATTATGTAGACGAATTTAAATGCCTTTTAATGTTTGAATGAAAACGACCAGAATGACTACACACTTGAAACTCTTGGAAATATTTTTAATTTATGCAATTCATAAAGAATAAGTTTTGGTTTCTTTTTGGAATTTCGCACAAAGCTACTCGAGAGATATCTGTGCTAGCCGTCCCTAATTTAGCAGTGTAAGACTAGAGGGAAGGCAGCTAGTCATCACCACCCACCTCCAACTCTTGGGCTACTCTTTTACCAACAAATAGTGGATTGACCGCCACATTATAACGCCACCACGGCTAGGAGGGCGAGCATGTTTGGCGCGACCCTCAGATTACGAAGCAAAAAGAATAGCGTACAAAACAATTAAAAATCAACTACGATAAAATATGCACAATATTACACTTGTCTAGACGCTTTTTTGTTGCTGTTGTTAATCGCTAATATACACAATGAGCCTTCTAGACTGTGATCGTTATGGGTATCAAATTAGGATTTTTAGCGTCTCAGACTTATGTGTAAGCCCATGAAACCTTTATATAAATAGATGTTTAAACGACGGGAAACATCAAACATACTGCAACTTGAGAAAATATCAAGAAAAGGATAATTGTTTGTTAGAAGAAATGACAGGAATACCTATATGTAGTACACATGTCAGTACTGAATGAAGGTTCTACTTTATCTTGTATTAGCTGTCCACAATAAAAGTGAAATCCTTCTTTATCCAAAGGGTGAGCATAGCAAGATGATCACCATAATAAAACCGAGTGTACAATGAGTTAGAATTGATACCTCATTGGGTCACAAGACAATTTAGACACATCTCTTATAAAATTTTCACAATGTTATTGTTCTATTTGTTTTCCTCGTTGTTTCGTATTGTTTAATAAATTGTTGTGTTTTAGTAGTTCGTCACTAACGATAATTTTGCTTCTTATATTTTTCATTGTTTCATATAATCTTTGAAAAACATTAACCAGTCTTTATGAAACCCGTTCACCCTCATTTAATAAAATATTCAGTTTATGTTACAACAAAGTACATCTTTAAAGTCACAGAGAATCAAACCGAAATCTGACAGCTTATGGCGCTAAAAGTTAGGTTTTAATATCTGTAGTAAACACAACGATAGTAAGTAACTCATTGTGTGGCTATATACATAAAACAAACGATAGTGACTCATTGTGTTGCTATATACATAAAAACCAACGATAGTGACTCATTGTGTAGCTATATACATAAAACCAACGCAAGCTCTGCATGACCAGGCGGTTAAGGCACTAGACTCGTAATAAGAGAGTCGGGGTTCGAATCCCTGTCGCATCAGATATGCTTGCCACTTTAGCTGTGGGAGCGTTATGAAGTGACGGTCAATCCCATTATTCGTTGACAAAAGAGTAGTCCAAGAGTTAAAGAAAGTAAAAGTAAAAACCTTGTAAAATTTTATTTTGATAGTTTTTTATAAAGTAGAATCTATCAATAAAATTCATTATACGACTTAAAACTCTTTTAAACATATTTTATCTAAAAACAAGTATCCACCAAATGTACGGGTTTGTGGTTTGAGCAAATAATGGCTCCATTATCTTAAGCCTTGTTTAATTACTTCTTTTATGATCCGCATTTGAAGGCTTTTAAATTCCTAATTTTTTTATTTATTTTGTTTTCTGAATTTTTATGTTTAACTGTGAGCAAAGAATTACTTGATATGGTAGATAACTTTATACATTGTAATGATAATAAATAAAACTAGGAGCTAACAGACACGGTTCATGATGATTTACTGTAACTATTGACTATATGATCGTATTAATTTAAGACGTAAAATGTTAAGCTATATTTGGAATTTGTCGTAGATGTTTCTTGGAGAATATTTTGTGCATTTACAATTTTTGTATAACCAAATTCACTCTATATATAAAGCAAAACAATGGGCAAATGTATGTCTGGATTGAGACGCAATCCTTACTAAACGCATGTAAAATTTTACCTTTAAATAAAGCTTCGTGTCTGTTAATGTAACTTTTCTACGAATGTACGTTATAAAATTAATCCAATGTATATTGAGTTTCTCTACTTCTTCAAATCATACATAATATAGGGGTCGACTTCACGAATTGTGAAGCCAAAAATTAAAACAAACATGTGTATCAGTTAATGACATATCGTTGATATATATTTATTCGACATTTTATTTTATATTGCTCATAGTAGATTTATCTGTAACATTTTAAACCTAATACACGAATGTCAAATTGTATTTGTCCAGGTCGAGTTAACAGTCGATTATGCACTATTTTTCATTTCATTATTATCCAAGTTAACCTAATTAACAGCGGTTTACCGAAATATTCTGAAACCTTTCTGTACTTCGGATAATTTTAGGATTTTTTTTTCTAAATATGTGCTTAATCTAGTACATATAATTTTTACTAGAATTTTACCTACGAAACTGATTAGGGTGATTCAACCGGATTGGTCTGCAGCTCTATGGTTTATTGATTGGTTTCCCCTCTTCAAACCTGTTAGAAATATAAAATATTTTCCTGCTTCAAAAAGACGGGGATGTACCGTGGTGCAGGGAGCAATTAAATAGTTCCGAGACGTGTTTCAGCAACTGCTAAATGGTTTATATGCCATCTTCACCAGATGTAGTTTTATTGTTTCTTTAATTGCTATTCAAACCTGTGTTGTGGTTATTTTGTTTGTTTGTTCATACGTGAAAACAGTAATAATAGGTGTGAATATTTTGAGTAATGTTTCGTACATAATTTAGGTTATAGCTAACCATATCAGGGTTAAAATTCCTGTTATTTTTAAATATGTTTAGTAAGTGTTCTTTAATCACTGCAGTATTTTTGTTCTCGTACGCTAGTGTGGAACAGGTTTTGTGTCTGTGTGTGTCTTTCAAAATGTCATGTATGTGATGAGTCAATCGTGAAGTTTAATTAACCATTTTATTTTCACTCATATCAACTATGGACACGGTTTGAATGCGTAGTAAAAAAATAACAAAGGTACAACGTAACTCACGAACAAAATTAACTCTGATACACAAAATTAAAACTACACAACATTACATTACAATTTATCATCTCTAAAAACTCAGTATATCCACAGAAAATTCTGTAATGTTAGACAAATAACGGTTGTTTTGTTGTTTTGCAATAAGCACAAAGCCGCTGAGCCACGGAAGGGGGGCACAAATAACGGAAATAAAGGAAGCTATTTTAACTGACAAAACAGCCTCTAATTAAAGATATATTTACTTTTAAACAATATCCGGTCGTGTGACATGTGTTACGTAATGTACTAATGCATTCCAGTGACACAGCGGAAAGTCGATCAAAAAAAAAAAGATTAGTCCTTAGTAGACCATATAAAGTAGTATAATTTCAACGTAAATGCATAGTATTAATATATGGTAACGTTTCTCATACTTACTGAAAACAGAGTGAATCAATTTAATGTAATTGATAAATTATCAATATTTATAGTATAAATAAATACATAAAAACATTTTTAGTTTCACTTGAAAAAACAAAGTGTATTTGTTTGAAGATAAGCATAAAGCTATCTATGTTCTACCCATCATGGATATTGAAACTAAATTTCTAGTTATGCCACAGGAAAATCTGATTTACAAAAGGCACTTCTTTTACTTTTTCATTTTCAAGCTCATAGCGACACAACTTACTCATGATGTGTATAAACTCCATTTTTCAGTGTTATTAGCCTTCAAACTTACCTCTGAGCCAATTAAAAGCACTCGACTGATCTTCATAAAGTTTGAGAAACTCCTAATTTAGTAGTGTAAGACTAGAAGGTTTGTTTGTTTGTTTTGGAATTTCGCACAAAGCTACTCGAGGGCTATCTGTGCTAGCCGTCCCTAATTTAGCAGTGTAAGACTAGAGGGAAGGCAGCTAGTCATCACCACCCACCTCCAACTCTTGGGCTACTCTTTTACCAACGAATAGTGGGATTGACCGTCACATTATACACCCCCACGGCTGGGAGGGCGAGCATGTTTAGCGCGACGCGGGCGCGAACCCGCGACCCTCGGATTACGAGTCGCACGCCTTACGCGCTCGGCCATGCCAGGCCTCAAGACTAGAAGGAAAGTAGCTAGTCATCATCACTCACCGCCAACTCTTGGGCTACTCTTTTACCAATAAACAGTTGAATTGACCGTTGCATTATAGCGCCCCAGCGGCTGAAAGAGCGAGCATGTTTGGTACGACAGGATTCCAGCCCGCAACCCTCAGATTACGAGTCGAACGCCTCAACCAACCTGGCCATGCCGGATGTACGTGATGCAACAGTCGCTCCTCAGTTAAGTGGCTAAAGTGCCTTTATCGTTCAGAATTGTTCTATTTTGTTTTATTCGCATGATTACTAAAGTACGATTAGGTCTACAAATACCGAATGGAACTTTAAAATCAAGGAATACTTTTAGGTTAAAAAAGCTATAAATAGCGTCACATTCTAATCATTATATAATGTAACTAGACAACTGGGTATGTAAAATATTGAAATATTACCTGTCCTGAATGGACTACCTAATGCGTATAACAGCGGATAACTTTAAGAAAACACACACTTAGATTGGCCCGACAAGGCTAAATGGTTAGAGGCAATGGACTAAGAATCTTAGAGTCGCAGTTTCGAATCCAATTGACACCAAACTCGCTTTTCACACGTGGAGCATTATTATGTTCTATCAATCCCAATATTCATCGGCAAAAGAGTAGCCAAAATTGGTGAAGGTTGGTGATGACTCTCTGCTTCCCCTCTATTTTATATCGTAAAATTATTGACGGTTATTGTGTATAGACTTCATGAAGGGCCTGGTCTGGCCAGATGGTTAAGGCATCTGGGGCACGGTAGTAAATTCGAAGATTTTTTGTGAGTCTTAGCAAGGAGGGGTCTATCATGGTCAAGTGATTAAGGCACTAGACTCATAATCCCAGGGTTGAGGGTTTCAGTCTCCGTCACACCAAACATGGTCTCCCTTTCAGTGAGGGTTATAATGTGGCGTATCAATCCAATTATTCGTCAACAAAAGAGTAACCCAAGAGTTGGCAATGGGTAGTGATGACTAGTCGCCTTTTGTCTAGTCTTACACTGCTAAATTATGGAGGGCTAAACTCGATAGTTCTCGTGCAGCTATGCGCAAAAGTCAAAACAAGCAAAAACCAAACCTTAATGTGGTCAGGTCGCTAGACTCTTAATCTGATGGTCGCTAGTTCAAACCCCCGTGACACCAAATATTCTCACCCTTTCAGCCACGGGTAAGTTATAATATTAAGGTTAATCCTACTCTTTGTTGGTGAAAAAGAATTGCCCAAGAGTTGTTGGTGGGTAGTGATGACTAGCTGCCTTTTTTCTAGTCTTACACGGCTAAATTAGAAACATCATATATGGGTTCAATATGGTCAAACATAACGATACCTGGTTTTTCAATATGTTTTGAAAAATCAGACGTATTTTGACAGTAAACTAAATTGTATTTCTAATCGGACTATACTTGTGGCCAACATCTTTACCATGAAGTTGCAACTATCCAAAAATATATTAAATCATTATAAGCTCGTGAGTACGTATCATTTACTCTACTTTACACGGTTATGGAAACCATCCATTCACAGAACTGGATAACTATTCATGTTATTCAACAGTCATAACTGAATATTCAAAATACAAACAAACCCTAATGAAGCTTTCAGCAAAAATTCAAAACAAAGAAACTAAACATAGCTAAATAAAATCTTTGCTATCTTTGACTTAATAAGTTATTTAATACTAACTCTTTTAAACTATCAAAATTAATTATTATTTCGTTACGTCTCTGTGCAAACATTAGTGTATGGGATTTCAATGTCTTTATTATATAGGAAGTTTAACGTCCACGAGCGACGTACTTACAACAGTAGAAACAGTCATGATGTAAAATTATCAAAACAAAATACAAATACATCTCAAGAATACATAAGATTAAAATATTTCAAATAATATTCACTTCGAACTTCCAAACATTTCAGTTTTACAAATGTATGGTATTGTTAGTCCTAATTCAAATTTTACCATAGCTTCTGATGGCATGTGCAGAACATATGAAAAGAGACTACGTGGTTTATTTCGAAACCAACAATACAAAGTGTGAATTGGTTGACTATGAGTGTTTATGTAGAAGACACTTTTATGTCAAGCGTTATATTACATATTTTACAACATATCTACTACCACACCAATTGCATTAAAATTTGACAGTTAAAACATTATGGAAGTTTCATTTCGTCTTTACATCTATGAGTATGTCATATCAGTATTAATTCCTGTTTAGTTCGAAGTGTTGCCAAACTGTTATATTTTAACAAGAGAAGCTGCATTTTTTTCCTATTTATATTATTATGCTCTGGCGAGTGAAATAACGAATAGCTAAGCATAAAAATGGTACAGGCGTCTTTCTCGCATGCGCACTAAAGAAGTTAAGTCATACCTGTGCGATGAATATCTAATATTATGGTAAAACTTTATATATTTGGACGTATCTCTTTCTTCACGAGCTGACTCATTCGGGTCAAATTTAGCATGTTAACTTCGTAGATTATATATAAACAAATTCTTGTTAAACGTTTCACATATTGAAAAATAAAAATATTTTGTTGAATAACCGCTATGTTGTTACTGCAGCAGTTATTGTAAATAAAAACTCACTCCACAACAAATTTCCAAAAGTCAAAGACTGTAAATAAAACATTGAGTGTTTTTACTTTCTCTAATAATAAACAAAATAAAATATCCAGCTACAATGTTAAGAATTAAGATAGTGCTACAATTTACGTTTCAAGATACATAAATTTCAACTTATGGTTCATACTAGAATTAGAATAAGCACTTAAACCTCAATTACACGCGTATTACATAATTAAAATACTTTTAGAATGATTCTTATTTCTCGACGTAAAATATAGTTTTCCAAAAAAGCAAATTCATTGTACCAACTGTACCAAATCCAAAAAGTAGAAATATTGACCGCATCTCTACTGTAAAATGGGTTGCTTTCAAATAGAACTGACGCAACTGGTTTTCCATTTCTGAGAATTATTTCGTTTTGACTTTCCCACTTATCAGTGAAGACTTTCTCTGTCTAACAACAGCTTTCTTAGGGAATGAAGTTTTATGAAAATCCTGGGAGAGATTTTCCTTCTTCTTGGCAAATTTGTCCAGGTTTTCAAAAGGAAAAATAAGGCTATGAATGGCAGTCTCCTTAAAACAACTTGAAAACGTTTTCAAAGTAAGACATTTTAACTATATTAGAAGAACTTCAAAAAGAAAGTCCATTACGGACTTGTAAACTTTCACCAAGGGCAGAGCCGGGAATTCAAACTGTCGTTAAGAATATTGTCAGATTCCTCATCCACTTAATTGGTTTTCGTTTATTTGATGCATCAAAGGTCAAATATTTATTTGTCATTTCATAAGATCACGTTGTGATTGACTCTTGTTATAATTAGAAATTTATAAGTGGATAACTTTGTACTGAACATATGTGGTCGTTTTTCCAGCAACGTACGTACGTTTCAAAACCAACATTGCATTCGTAATATGTGGTAATAAACACGTACAGTAAACCGTTATTGTACCATCGTCTCTCGCTTCACATTCATTTCTCCAGTTTTTGTGGGGAGGTATGAGTTTAACCAGTTCATTACTGAAGCACTTGTTGTGTTTGTTATATTAAAAGAACAAAGATCTGCTTCACACAGATAATTTCTAAACCCTGGTCTATTTACTGTAAGAAATCGCCATGTGTGCTTTTACAAATAACTAAACACTGTTTTGTTTGTTTTGAATAAAGCATAAAAATACAGAATGGGCTACCTGTGCTCTGCCACCCCTGGATGTCAAAACCTGGCTTCTAACAGTGTGGGTGTGCAGATATACCGCTTTGCCACTGGAGGACACTAAATACTGAGTTAAATGGTGTGCGGCATCTGATAAGTAGAACCGAAACAGAAAAGGCTGTCTGTGTTTGAACGTTCTATCACATTTTCACAAAGCTACTACAGTAAAAGGAAGAAAATTAGGTAAGTATGTTAGACACAAAAATCAAAATCATATAAAATTCAGTATATTTATCTTGATTCGACGAAGAATGTCAGTATTTTTTGGAATGAATTTTTTTGATAAAGATGTCCTATCCAAAATAAAGGAGGTGAACTCTGAACTTTCAACATTTTTCTTACCTTAATAATTACACTCTAACAAGCCAGCTAACTCTAATATATAGAGTACACATTTTTATCTTGTTCAGTTCGAAATTTCTTTTTTAACAAATTCTGTTTTTATCTCAAATATACTTCAATAATCTTTGGAAGTAAAATATATGATATTTAACATAGTTCTCTAGCATAAAGCTATACAAAGGGCTATCTGTGCTACGACCATCACATTTATTAGAACTAGGTGTAAGTTTTTTTGCGTTAAACCTTTATTCTAAAACACAAAGGCGGTGAAGACGAAAAACTTCCTGGGATTTGAAAAGGTGACTGTGTGGAAGGTTTCACAATAACTTAGAGTTTGGCTTTGCTTCTTTGTCATATGGCACTAAACTACACAATGGTTATCTTCGTTTGTTGTCGCTAATATAGCAGTAAAAAACTAGAGGAAGGGCAGCTGGTCACCACCAACCCCAGCCAACTGTAGGGCTACTCATTTACTAAAGTATAGGGAAATTTACCGTTACTTTATGACAGCTGTCAGAGCGACCATAAACTCTTACAGTAAAATACTACAATATTTTATACAACTGTGATACTATTTTAAGTTTTATTCTGTAATATGTACTTCGCGATCGAACTTACATTGATTATTATTACTTCGATTTGAAGTTACACGCTTGAACCATACAGCGCAATTACGGACATAACTAATTTAATATTTAGACATGAAGAACTGACTTTATGTTGTTTTTGTGTAGACTTCCAATAATTCAAGGCTCGTTGTCTGCCTTTCTGGCTCCGATATTTGCTATTTTGAGTTAACCTCAGTGGAAGTGTCCCAGTGCAGAAGAAATGTTGTCGGCAACAAAAGAAGAGCTACAAGAAATCTGGCAACTCCAAATGAGAGAGATGAGAAATTATATAAACATAGTTTATTAAAATAATCAATATTCTATTTAAACATATGATTTTAATATTAAGGTAACCACAACTTCATAATCAGAATGTGAGTGTAAGGTTTTGAATGACACCATTAAAAATAGTTATATCCGTCTTATTCATGTGCGTTTGACCTTTGCATTTATTCAGTACCATTAAATTAAGGTATGTTTGTTTGTAGTCGAGCACAAAGCTACACAATGAGCGATAGGTGCTCCGCCCACCACGTGCATTGAAACCTGGTTTCTAGAATTGTAACTACAAAAACATACCTTTGTGCTATAAGGGGGCAATTGAGTTAACAAAACCAAATGATAAAATATACAGATTTTAAGAACAAAAGTTATTTTTCAAAGGACTTAGCCCATGCTATGTTTTTTAAAATTTTTATTTTAATGATATACCTACGATCGAATGAATCAAGTATAATTATTTTTTATTTCTAATACGTTTCTTACATAAAAATATATGTATTTAAATTAATATAATTCTTATCTGGAGCATTACTATTTACATTTAAACATGAGAAAATCCATTCCACTGAAAGTGAACGTGGTATTAAATTATCCTGACTTTATCGAACTATACAATTGTCATTAACATGTATAAATACAACTGGTTCCACAAAGATCTGTACTTTTGTATTATTTTAATAAAAAATATTATAAAATAACTACTGTAGCAGTTTTATTTTGAATACAAAATACACGTATGTATACCTATTAATTTCAATATGCAATAACTATGATCAATACTTACAAAAATAAACTTTATGTTGATACATAACAGACTTTTTATATATAATTTCTCTCTATGGTGTTTATAACGTAGCTCCTGATATATTTCACTAGATATAAAGCGCTATCATTGTAGCATCCATCTTTGAAATGGTTATTGGACTCACAGGTGTTATTGGAGTAATGCTTCATTGGTCAACATCTTTGGTTATCGTTCCTACCGTATCTTTAATAGGACTTTTTCTTTTCGAAGAAGCAGCTTCTATAAATAGCAAAAACTGGGGAATAGTAATTATGTAAGTCTACTTCTATAATGGACTTATTGATGGTGTTTTGTTTTTATTATAAACAAATTTGTAAGTTTCAACTAAATCTTCAGCTGAAGAAATAAGAACATTTCATGAAATCGCTCACATACGATAGCTGAGAAATAAATAGTTCTACCATAGAACAAGCCAACACTTTATCTTGACGAACAGTTTCAATTATTTGTTTCTGTGTCGCTTCGGGAGGAAAACACGTTTTCTTATAGTTCATGTAACAAGTTGAAAAACTGTAACACATCTCAGAACCTCAAAATATATCTAACAATTCTTAATGCCATGAAGAATTGATTGTACTGGTTGATGCTAGTAGAGCTCCTAATTTTTATTATGGGAAGATGACAAGCGCAATAAAATAAGATTCGCATTAACAGTGGTTATTATTATGTAAAAAATGAATTGTTATGAGTCTCCGGACTTACAACGCTAAAATCAGGGGTTCGATTCTCCTCGGTGGGCTGAGTAGATAATCCTTTGTGGCTTTGCTATAAGAAAAACACAAACACAAAACACAGAATTGTTATGAATTAGTTTTCATCAATCACTAAAAGACATATTAAAAGTAAGTACGATGTTTCAGAAATGTTTTCAATTTAGAAATAAAAAATATATTTTGGGAACAGACTGTCCTCCGATTTAGATATTTGCAACTTTTCAGTCTATGTTTCGAAAATAGAACATTTTCAAAATAAAGTGCAATAGTAATAAGCTACAATAATCTCAAGTTATTTATAGATAAGTCTGTTCTCGGATTGGATGATGTTATACGGGATTAATTTGCGTTCTTTAGGGCAGCGTATAATGAAGCAGTGCAAACCAAATTCTGGTAGCTTTTAAAGACGCTACGTTACTTAAAGCAAGAATGACATAAAAGCCTTTATATAATGTGTCACTCTAGCAATGAACTAGAAACCTTAACCATCATGAAGCTGAAACTAAAACTGAATGCATATTATTTAGTAATTGATATGTTTCTGTGCGAAGAGTTAAAAATGCTCTTAAATAAATTTAAAGAAATCCAAACTATTTGTCTTCGGAGTTAGGCTTAGTATTGATTTTCCTCAATGATTTTCTGTATTTCGTCACTTCTGTACAAAATACACATTTACCGTATTTCTACTTCAATTATTTCATTTTCTGATTTTAATTTTTTTAACGAACTATGTGCTTGCAAAATATAAAATATTTTCCTTCTCTTACTTGATTTGTAGCCATTTCTAACTCCATAATATTTAAATTTCTTCTTATTAAAATTATCACTTTTTTTTCCTCAAAACAGCACTAGTATTGTGTGCCAGGGTGTATCAGGTATCGAATAAGCTTGACTTCAGTAACGAAGATGAAGACGGATAAAACATAAAACATTTTATTTTACTTTGAACAATTTTAGATCTAAATGTGAATCGTTAAGGATCAGGTGAACGTTCCTTAATATAGAGATCATGGTCTGAAAATCTTGTGGTTGTGACACATATGACGTTGAATGAAATATTGTGATTTGAGGTTTCAGAATGTGGATGAATGGATGAATGTCTGGATTTAAATAGTAGATGGTGGATACTGTTTGAAAATCTCATTTCGCCAATGTACGTGACCTTACTGCAGTACACGCTTAATTTGAGTGTAAATATTTTTTTATTAAGGAAGATAATTGTTTTGTTTTTAATTGATAGGGATTCCGAACCCAAAAAAGTAAAGGAGAGAACGAAGAGAAATGTACATTGTCTGGTGGTTGAAATTTGTTTTACAGGAAATTGCTCGTAATCTTCGTTTGTAAACCAGTTGGATAGCAATTACTTAACATGTGCTATTTAGAAGATTAATTTATTTGTATAAAATAAAATAATTAGAACAGAGATTAAAGATTCTTTTAAACCACAACATGTTTTAATAAGTTCAGGATAAAATTATTGACTTTGGTGTAGAGGGCAGTAATAATGTTCATGAAAAATATCGGTATAAATATGTTTAGTCTCTTTGGTAATACTGATGCCTAGGAAAAGTAAAGAATTATTTTCTTCAAAATCGAATGTCAATGTGATGTGGAGATGTTGGAAATTGGGGAAAGAAAGAAACTTGGAAACGTGGCTTGACTGTCCAAACAGGAAGAAAGTGTTTGTAAATGACAGGTTTAAATTAACGTGGGCAGTTTTCTAACCACTTGCGATTATGATAAAAAAAGACAACCATTGGTTATTTTCAGACCCTGGAGGCATCTCATGGCGATTCAATCAACCTGGTCCTAAATGACGTCATAAAATAATAATTGGTTTAGTTTTCTTCAAGGAACAGGAAGTTCAAGAAATTGTTTAAGGGTGAAATCTGGATACTGTTCAGTGTCTGTGAGAAAGAGAAGGTCTACAATTAAATTTTAAGTTTCATTGAGGGGTATATAAGGTATAGAGAGATTCAATATGAAAACTGGCCATAGTATATTTATCAAGAGAGAGAAATTTTAGCAAAGATAAAAAAATAAAAGTAAATTTGTTCAAAGTGAGTGATTTTAAGATAGAAACAATAAAAGTAGACAAATTTTAATTGCTAAAATTAGTAGCTTTAAACTTCAGGAAGTCCTGAGATTTATACAAGTATCTAAACAGTTTCAAACAGAGGTACAATATCACAAAGACTAAAATCTATCAGCCACTCAAACTCTCATTATAAATCTGCTAAAGTCTAAATAATGGAGAAATGCTGCTGTTTAAATACAATATAAACAAAGCTAGACTACTTGACGTCTACATCTAACTCGCGTGATTTAAAATCATTCGCATTTGAGAAAAGAGGAAGGAAACTCTTACAACCTTACACGTTTTGCCTGCAGAAAAGACGGTTGTCTAGCCTTGGATGTCATGAATGAAGTGACAAACGTCCTTACGTCTAAAAACATATTTAAATACCAATAAGAATGATTATTGGTCCGCGTGCAATAAGAGTAAGGAAGTGATTTGTCTACTTGAGTGAATATCTTTCTCCCAACTAAAATTAACATAAACAGAAATATGGACATAAATTATACTTGATAAGAAGTAGCAATCATATAGTACTGCCCTGTATCACCATCACTAGAAGATGTAAGATTCACCTGAAGAATCATCGTATTCATATACTTTTATGGGAATATATAAAGAAAGTAGGTTAAACACAAAGTATGCTTATTAATACAGGGTGGTCGCTAGAAAATCGGAAAATTTGTCAAACAGCTGTTTAT
This sequence comes from Carcinoscorpius rotundicauda, assembly GCA_011833715.1. Taxonomy (NCBI): domain Eukaryota; kingdom Metazoa; phylum Arthropoda; class Merostomata; order Xiphosura; family Limulidae; genus Carcinoscorpius; species Carcinoscorpius rotundicauda. Next base: position 18,189,513 of record CM022398.1, read on the forward strand.
TTTTACAAAGAATAGCTTTTACAAAGTTTTTTAAAGGCATATGTTATATTACACTCATAGATGCTCAAAATTATTAAAATCATGCATTTTATTCATGATGTAAAGAAATCAAAATAGAAATGAGTAAGCACGCATTTTATTCATGATCTAATCTGACCCTCAAATTTTCCGCTTTTCTAGCGACCACCCTGTAAATACTGATGATTTAGGCCTTACATCAGCAAAAACTTGAACAATTATATTAGCTAAAGGTAAGTTTTATATTATTAGTGATATAGACTGATAAGGAACAGGTTGTAACAAGTAACTTTGGTTATTTAATTATCAGTGCTATAGCAATAAGTATTTAGATACCAATTCTTGTTTTGTTCTTATTGAATTTTCAGAACAATTTTCCTTCTTGTGCTATTCTTACAGTATCTCCGAAACATTAATTGTTTGTTTTGTTTGTTTTTGAATTTGGCACAAAGCTACTCGAGGGCTATCTGTGCTAGCCGTCCCTAATTTAGCAGTGTAAGGCAGGGGAGGCAGCTAGTCATCACCACCCACCTCCAACTCTTTGGCTACTCTTTTACCAATGAATAGTGGGACTGACCGTCACATTATAACACCCCCACGGCTGGGAGGGCGAGCATGTTTTGGCGCGACTCGAGCGCGAACCTGCGACCTTCAGATTACGAAGTGCACGCCTTAACGCACTACGCCATGCCAAGCCCCCGAAACATTAATATTCCTGGATGTAGCTATAGTGAAGAAAATGGATGGAAGATCAAACAGTTCCCATTTTTCAAGCTTTATCCAGTGGGTATACATATTAATCACGCTTCACGTATATCCCAATTTTCTATAAAAAATACACTATTACTTTAATTATAAATTTCTTTAGCAAAGTAAATAAAATCTCCAAATTAATGTCACAGCAACTTAAATCTTTTTGTTGTGAGATATGATCAAATCACAAATATTAAAATCAGGTTTGTGTTTGATAAGGTTTTATTGTCTTACAGTCTTGAAATGTTAAAATAGGAACCACAACAACAATATCACAAAACATGTAGCACAAAAACGAGATTATGCATATTGTATTTTTTGTGGGTAATAAACATCACATCAGTATTTGGAACTACATATCCTTTAACATGTTGTTATATACGAACCAGCATGGCAAGGTGGTGAGGGGATTTGAGGGGCGAGGGTTCGATACCCCGCTCCACCAACATTCTCGCCGTTTCAGTTTTGAAGGCAACATATTTACATAATCAATCCCATTATTCCCTGGTAAAAGAGTTTCTCAAGAGTTGGCTGTAGGTGGTGATGACTTGTTGCCTTCTTTCTAATATTTCATTGCTCAATTATGGACAAACAGTGATGTGTTGTTTGGTGTAAAGTTTGAAACAAACGAAATCAATTGCTATATTCTACATATGTTTAACATTATATACACAGTTGTACTAAAAGTTTCTTTAATGATTAACTAAAAGTGAATGTCCACCTCATTCTGCAATTCACTTGTTTGTTTTTAAACATGTCCCCTTTGTTTATAAGTCAGCATTATCTTTATGCTTATATATAAATCTAATTTCGCTCACAATACATTAAAATTAATAATTTACTTGAACCAATTTTAATAGAAGTAAAATTCATAATGTTTAAAACATTCTTTGTGATGCCGAGGGAAAAATAACTCCAAGATTTCTTCCAGGTGTTGCTTACCATAATTACAGTGTGGGTATTTTGTGCCATACTAACTGCTGCAGATGCTTTTGGACCAACCAATGCAGCGAGAACTGATCTTAGTGTACAGATTGTGTACTCAAGTCCCTGGTTCACGTTCCCTTATCCAGGTAATCAGTTTAAAAATGATTTTTTTATAATTCTATTTAAAGGAGATTAAGTTTCTCTTTTCCAGTTAGTAGCTTCCAAAATTATCTCCTGATCGGTTTTCTCCAATTAGAATAAATTTATCTGTTACAGAGAATCGAATTTTATTGTGAACTTCACAAGACAAATTAGATAATGAAGCTCACAACACAACTTAAAACCCTTCTAAACTTCTACTATCTTGAATTATAAGCTAGACTAATTAAACGCAAAAATGTGAAAGATGTAAAAATGTTTTATGATTTATTACACCTGTATTTTGTTGAACTTCTTGATGCGTATTTTACAATTTTACCTTTGAAAAATGAAAGAGGAAATTTCTATATCAATTGACTCAAGTTAACCATCACAAAAAACTAGCCTGTGCACCTCATCCTCCAACAAGTGCTATAAATCGTAGAATTTTTGCGGAAGGACAGACGATAGCAGGTTCACTGTGTCTCGTGTTGATGTACGTGCAATAGTGTGGAGACGCTGAGAAGATCAATTTTTTGCCTGTAACATTGTGCAAGTCGACGCCTCTGGAGCAGGTTCTGTAGTGGTCTAGGCAGGCATATGCTTAGGTGTCCGCACGGACTTACTCATAATCGTCACTGATGCTCTTAATGAACGACGATACAGAGACGAAATTCTGGAACCTATTTTGAGGCCTTTTGTCGGTGCTGTCGGCAATGGGTTCATTGTCATGCAGATTATCGCGCGAGCCCAAGTCGCCAGACTGTGTATGAACTTCCTAGACGAAAAAGGAAGACGCAAAAGAGACTTTTGAGTAACCAGCCGTATCTCCAGATTTAAATCCAATTGAACATTGTTGAGATATGTTGTAGAGGCGTGTTAGTGAACCACAATACCCTCCTTAAAAAGTTCAGGAATTCAGACGAGCGCCGGTAGACGAGTGGGCTGCCATACCCCAAGATAACATCGACAGACTGATTTGAAGTGTGCCAAATCGGTGTCAGCAGTGTGTCACAGACCGTTGAGGTCACACAAGATATTGAATGTTTCGAACATTTCTTGAATAAACGCATAGAAATTGCTTAAAGTATTCTTTCATGTGAGACATCAGTTTTGGTGATATTGATAATTTAAAAAAAATTATATCTCCATGTTTTACCGTTCATCACACATTAAAAACACGGATGCAGATGGAACTGAAATGAGGCAAATTACCTAAAAAATATTATCACATTTGGAACTGAGATAAATTATATAAGAAAACGTACTTGTTCCTTTAATTTATCCACCCCCAGTGGCTCAGCGTTATGTCTGCGAACTTACACGCTAAAATCCAGGTTTCGATACCCGCGGTGGGCAGAGCACAGATAGCCCATTGTGTAGCTTTGTGCTTAATTCAAAACAACCAACAAATCCTTTAATTCAAGAGCACTTTACATATAGTATAGTCGTTCATACTTTAAAAAATTGGATTCCAGGTCACATTCGTAATTTTCTTACTTTTTCCAACAATCAGGTGAATAGTCGACGGGTTATTCAGTGTGGGGCTATTACCATGATGTTATTTGCTGTTTTGGGGAAGTTTGGAGCCTTCTTCAACACTATTCCTGAGCCCATTATTGGAGAAATCGTCTGCGTTATGTTTGCAATTGTTACGGGAGTTGGACTGTCTAATGTTCAATTTATCGACTTGCAGTCATCCAGAAATATTCTTATCCTTCAATTATCTTTATTTATGGGGATGACCATACCAAAATGGTTTAGGGGTCACCCAAATACTATTGATGTTGGTACGTACTATTTTTTAATGTGATCAAAGTTTATTGAAGGAAGCGTGCATTATTTGTTTGGTTTGTTTTTAAGCTCAAAGGTATGCCAGCCGGGGTACTAAAATTCGGTACCACACGTATATTATGCTTTAAGTCAGGAAACTTTTAGAACTTACCTGTCTTTTCTACACTTATAAACCATTTTTTTAGAGCGCCACAATTTCAATACGTAATACGCTAAAGAAATTAACAGTGATTTTTCAAGAAAAATAAGTAAGAATATATTGAGTTATAGTTTAAAGGCGTTTTTAAAATGTAGATAAGAACGCTCTGGGTAAGAAGAAAATATACTTCAAGAAAGAAACATTAAACAATTCTTAATAAAATAATTCTTTACGTTTTAAAATAATTTAAATAATTTTTCCAACAAACTTACAATACTAGAAAAATAACTTATATAAAGAGTATCGAACAAAACAATTCGAATTTCCAGAATACGATGTTTCTTATTTCAAAATTTCTCAGAAGCACAAAACTTAAATAGCCTTTTTTTTAGAAAAGAACGTGGTGTGGTTAACGCGTGTGTCGACTTACAAATCGGGAGGTCCAATCTTCTAATTACAATATGCAGATGAACACATTCAGGAAGATATCGTGGGGTTATAACTGTGATAGTCATGTAGCGCCAAACATGCTCGCCCTTTCAGCAGTGGGGCGTTATAATGTTACGATCAATCCCACTATTCGTTGGTAAAAGAGTAGTCCAAGAGTTGGCGGTGGGTGGTGATGACTAGCTGCCTTACCCCTAGTCTTACACTGCTCAATTAGGAACGGCTAGCACAGAAGATAGCCCTCGAGGAGCTTTGTGCGAAATTCAAAAACAAACAAACAGACAGTCAAGTCTTAATATTTGTGCGTGCTATCAACTGTTTTTCCTCTTACCTATCAGAAATTTCAAATAAGAAAATGAATGTCGTCGAACATTATGGTTTTCTAACCTGGTCATTTAGTTCATGTGTCGTATAATGTGTCATTTGAGTTGAAAATACCAACACTCACATTAGGAAAATCTAAATCATTCTCTTACTCCATACACACACCAAAGTTTAAACGGTTAAAACAAACTATTATTAAAAATAAAAATATTTTATAATTAAAATAGTATCCAGCATCTCATTTGTTCATGTAAAATATATGTGTCAGAACACAATTATTCATTCACTGGAGAAATTGCCTAAGCCTCCACGTAGAGGTACAAAGTAATCTACAAATATAACGTAATTACTGGAAATATAAATATATATATATTGAAGTAATTCTATATAAGAAATTTATTAAATTTAATAGAAACATCTATAATTTATAAACGTCATTACAGTCATTGCCTAGGGAAATGAACCAGTTTTAACATTAACCTTACAAAAATGTTTATATTTTAAGGTTTTCTGATTATTAGATAACCATTTTGCAAATTATTCTTTAAATAATAACAACATGCAGGTAAAGCTGAATGTATCTTGATATATTATTATAAATTTCAACGACTTATAAACTGTGGTATACCAGTTTTATGTACTTTGAAAACATAAGAGTCAGCGAGAATGATATACAGTTTCACATCTCAACGCTCCACCTGAAGTACTAAAGATTTACGTTGTGTCTGTCTGTGTGTGTTTTCCTATAGCAAAGACACATCAGACTATCTGCAGAGTCCACCAAGGGAAGTCGAACCCCTTATTTTAACACTGTAAATCCGCAGACTTACCGCTGTGTGCCACCATCAGACTTTACGTTGTGTTTAGTGGCTGTGAGATTTATGGTTCACCAGTTGTAAGAAAACAAACACACATACAGACATTGATTAATATTTATTTGATGTTCGATTTTCAAAGTTTTTTTATATTTATCTCGTTTTTATATCTATGACTCGTTTTTATGTTTACTATATGCTTTTAATCAATCACATGTTTATAACCTCTTTGTTTTTTTATCTGATGAGCTACAGTCATGCTTTAAAGTGATGTAACATAACAAACTACAAAACAAACGTTTCGAACTTACTATCTCATAGTACTCATTATGTTTGATGCCACCATTAATAAAAACAGGAAAAACACGCACAAAAAGAAATACAAATTTATTTCGTTCAGGGAATGACGCAGCAAATCAACTCATCACAGTTTTCTTGAATACCAGTATGTTTATTGGTGGACTCATTGCGTTTATTTTAGACAATTCCATACCAGGTAAGGAAACATTTCTTTGACAGTTTGTGAATAAACCGAATAAATCTCAACCTTGCAAGTAATTTCCTTAAAATATTATTTCAGGTGTGTTTAAGTTCGGATTTTCCGAAATTGATATGTGATATATTATAATTTTATTGTCTGATAAGTTCGCGAAACACCTTGCAATATGAAATATTTTTTCTCAATGTCCACCTATTTATTTGCTTTTTATTTTTCTAACTTCATAACTTTGCTTTCGTACAAATGAAATCAATTTATAATGCTACAATGTTATGTTTATCACAACTACTAGCATACAATATTCCCTCTCAACTGCTTTTTCCTCCTCATGATTCACATGTTACACATATCTCCAGTTATTTCAATAACTATCTCAGTGGTACCCGAACACATGTATCAAAGTTGGTATCCTGCTAATTTGTGAGTTCAGACATAAAAACAATTTCAAACTTGGCGCCCCATAATCCCAAGAAGAAACAGGAAGACAAAATGCGATACCCATATCTGTCTCAACGACCCTGGAAACCAACTCTTAGATCCTCATCATGTTTGGGTGATCATCAACTGGTGTTTTAGTTCCTGTTTTCAGAGGCAACATCATACAGATAACAAACTCCCTCCTGAACTCTCCTACCGAGTTTCACCTCGTTAACTCTAAAACTTGTGAAACAATAAATTAACACAGGACAGACAAAAATACTAGATTTTTATAAAGACACACACACACAACAAAAGAGAAATTTCATGACTAAGATAAAAAATTTGAAGGCTCCCCGAAAAAGTAGTTTATGTAAAATTGATTGAGCTTGTTTAACTGTTTTGTAAACAAACAAATTTACAAAATGGTATAATTTAAGTACTTTCGAAATATTCAATGCCGATTAACCATTAAATGCAGTATTTTTAGAAGTTTAATTGCATCAGATTTTTATTTGAAAGTATTCATGTTAGAAAGGAGACATTTGTAATACAGAGAAATATCAAGAGACGATGTTTGAGAAATACGTCAAATAGTAAATTCCAACCTTTCGAATCTATACGAATAACTAGTTTATTCTAGAACTGTCACCTATTGTCAAAGATAAAAAACTTTCTTCGAATATCATTTTAAATTATGTATTTCTTTCATCAATTTTAAATTTAACAAAATTTGTTTCTCACAAAATCACAATTTTCTACGTTTTTAATCTGGGCTTCCTAGGTGGCCAGAGGCCAGGAAATTTTTCTCAATTTTCTTGAGGGAACTAAATTTTTGCATAATTAATAAGTTTAAATATGTTTGAAACTTACTTTGCCATCTGTAACTCTAAATATCTTTTTAGTATTAGAATTATAATGCCAAAGATTACTATAAATTCGAAATTTCCCATCTTCCCTTTATAAAGGATAAATAAGACATAGAAAAACAAATAGATCGATATTGTTAATTATTTATAAACAAACTACATTTATACACAGGTAGACTATTACACAGTGGGAAACTACAGCATATTTAAATTTTTAAAGACATAAATAAAAAGACTAAATGACAAGAATACTTGGAAGAAATATACATGTCAGTACTAAATAAAGGTTCTATTGTATCCTGTACTAATGGTCCAGAATAAGAATAAAATCCTTACTGATAGAAGACAATGTGAACATCACAAGATAATCACTGAAATAGAACCCAGTGTTCGATAAGTTATAACTAATTCCTCCTTTAATTTTACATGAGAAAATTTAGAATCATTCCTTATAATATTCTGTATTATACGTGTTCTACGCGCTGATTCGTATTGTTTGTCTAATTGTTCTGTATTAGTAGTTCTTCGCAAATGATAATTTCACTTATTATACTTTTCATCATTTATTTTCTTCCCTAAAAACATCAGTCAAAGCCTGGTTGTGAGGTCTTTACGATACCTATTGACTCTAACTTCTTAAAATGTTTAATTTAACTTTCGTTAAAATAAAACGTAAAACTCTCAAACGCTCAGCGTACGTTATGCTCATGACAACTTTACCTATTAATTGAAGTTTGTCAAACAAAATTTAGTCAAACATTTTACATATGAGAGATTGATAATAGTCCGTATTTTTTTATTTAATATAATATATAATGTTACGCATTCGCCACACCTGAAGAATTAGAGAGAGTGGATATATATGTATGTGTGTAATAACTGGAAACTTGTTTTTAACGGTCGCTTTAACAAACTGATAAGAGATGGAATTGAAACAATCGATAAATGAGAAACATGTGAAAGTTAATGTATTATAATAATAAATAGAATTATTGATAAACGAACTGAGCACTTTTCAATCAACAAAATAATGAAACATTCTAATTATTCTACGAAAAATAGATTATAATATGAATGTATTAATTTCAAGAACAGACGAAGAAAGAGGACTTATCAAATGGAGAGAGCAAGGCTTTGAACATAATATTACTGAAGGTGATCTGTTGACACTGTCGTAACCTTCAACCTATGACCTCTCGTTAGACATGAATGTAATTAAAGGATATGAAATTTCTAAGTACATTCCCATCAGTCCAACATAAGACCAGAATATTTTTCTTCGTAAAGTGAAATCATTATTTGAAAGATTTAAACCTTAAAATAATAACAATGATAATATCGATTCAGAAAACATCTTTAGTTTATTTACAACTGTAAACATATAAGTTTGTATAAACGTATAATTAGTTTGATACGATAAGTCTTGGTTATTTTAATATGTTTAATCTCAGATTGTTTACTAATGTTTCTAGGAATTATCCATAAACTGTAATATTATAATCATGTTTCTTTTAAAGCAGATCTAAATATGATCAGTGTTCGAGGTCACAGTACAACCCGCATCGTGGTAGTTTTTGTCCCCTGTTGTCCAGTTTAGGTGTCTAATCATTATAAACAAATAATACTTGACAAGATGTGTTGAAACCTTCGGCTGTTATAACTTGTATGAAAAATCGTTCTTGAACTACGACTGAAAATATTAAAGTTTAGAATTGTTAAATATTTTAAGTAATGACGTATTTAATAAAGACTTGAGATTCTGTCAGTATCTTACATCATCTAAATTTGTTATTCATAGAAAAAACTCTAAAACAAAACATTATAATTTCCATCCTTGTAAAATATCTTCTTCCAAATAATTACTACATTCATTACACTTTTGTTCGTACTACATTCGTAGTGTAAGTTTCCTCATAGGTATTTTGATGTTCTGTATAACTCATATATCTAACTATATAACAACAAGTATTCCATTCGAATATTTAATTGTAAAAGAACAAATTTAAAATTACGTTTGCATATCAGTTGGCTGATTCTACAAAATGTTTGATTTGATTTTTTTATATTTATTATCTACAAACGAAATAAAAACAAAATTAACGTAAGAAAAAATGTGGGTTTAAAAGTATTTCAAATTATTTGATATATACGTAGTTCTATCGCCAATATAGTTCCACATGTGTAACAAAATCTAATTAATGATTACCTGCTTCAAAGACAAACTTTATACCTATTAGGATTCCTAAACAATGGGGTTGTTGTTTGTATAATCCCGATATAAAACTAGCTCTTAACTCTGACAACTAGTTAAATTTTTTTTATTTAAAAGTTCAAAATTGAAACAGTATGTTCTATATTTTTGTTTGTTTTGTTTTTGCTTTATAATATCATTTTGAAATGTAGTGTACTTTTGAACTATAGAATAAGTTTAAACATCAACCGATCTACGTCATTCAGTGAAACTGATTTCACTTGTAAGAACTATGTAGTCTTTATGTTCCATTTAATAAACAACTTCAAATATGAAACGAAATTTACAATTATAAAGATGTTTTGTATTCAGTTAATAGATTTGAACAATCGTTTGAAAACGGAAAATATGTTGAATATTTTGATTAAAAAAATAAATGAGTCACTGATATAAAGATTCATAAGTGATAGAAACTAAAACGTCAATAATGTTAAACTAGTCAACGTCTGTTTGTTTGTTTGTTTAGAATTAAGCACAAAGCTACTCAATGGGCTATCTGTGCTCTGCCCACCACGGGTATCGAAACCCGGTTTTTAGTGTGTAAGTCCGTAGACATACCACTGTGCCACTTGGGGGCAGTCAACGTCTAAAACACAGCTATAAACCTTGTCATTTCTAACACTGTTTATTCATAAACAATTAACCTGGACTGACGTGAGAAATCTACCGACTGGACGATTGTGGTTATGAAAATTATGAAAAGTGAACTCTATTATGCCGTACTTATATCAACGGCTTCAAGATTTCTTAAATACAATAATTATTTAATCCTAGGAAAATTTAGCCACGAAACTACAAGAACAACAAATACCCACCATCAGAGAAAATGTTTAACATTTTGTACCTAGATGTCGTAGCAATAATTGTAATGCTCCTTCACTCTATATTATTATATAGTTTTCAGAATATTATTTAACATTAGTTACACTCATTTTTAGTATCATGTATTACATTTTACATTGCAAAAACTATTAAAATAATAGATTAAAATGACTATTAAAATTTTAGATTTTCTACTGATCCAACTATACGATTGAAAAAAAGATATAATAATGTGTGTTTTGTTGTTGTGTTTTGAATTAAGCACAAAGCTACACAATGGGCTATCTGTGCTCTGCCCACCACGGGTATCGAAACCCGGATTTTAGCGTGTAAGTCCGCAGACATACCGCTGAGCCACTGGGGGGCTGATATAATAATCACTTGTTCTAAAATGTATTAATTACTAGATTTAACCAGTAGAATTTCATGCAGTGTTCTAAATGGAATACTTTAAAGTGTAATATTAAATAACTACATTTGACAAGAGAGTGGTGGTGGGTTTCACGTTTTATGCGCAAACCAACAAGACTATCTGCGCCAAACATCAGGTAAAAAGTTAAAAGTAAAATAAAATTCTAAAAAAAACAATGAATCAAGGTAAAGCAAAACAAAGTTTAATTTTTGAATTAAAACCTAAACAGTGTGAAATCCAATTTTTATATATGGAGTACAGTAGTAAGAGAGAAATGGGAATTGAATGATGGTTCGAAAGATGTTTGGCAAATAGAAGATGATACTTCCAATCAGGAGCATCTGCTTTCTTCAAATGACTCAAAGAACACTTAGATTTGAGGATAGTAATTAGCCATGGTGGGAAAAGCTGATCTGTGGATACCGCTATGTCATCGAAAGATAGACCCAATTCATCCAACTACACCTGGAGACGAAGGTTAAAAGGAACAGTGGCAGACATTCTATTATGAAAGTGTTTGACCCACTAAGGAAGGAAAACACAACCCTAAATGCTGTGGTAAAGATCGAAGCATTGAAGCATACGTTAGACACAGTTTCAAACATACCGCTGAGCCACTGGGGAACACTAAGCGTAGGGAAAACTATCTCAAGATACAATAAAAAACAATCAGAAGACTAGTAAGAGAAGAAGGAGAAACATAGTGCACCATCTCGTAATAAACATCATTATGCACAGCCAGGATAAGGGGACGATTATAGTCATAGAGACGATCACTCTGAGAGGAAAGAGGTGATCGTTCTATTCGTATTTTGATGGCTAAGAAAATAGGGAATGAAAAATAATTGCTAGATTAATTAACAAATATTTCGTCGAGAGTATTGGTGATGCTCTGGGTATCAACAACTTCCTGGTCATCAGAGAACAAGGTTAAAAGGAAGACAGAGGTATACCGACCACTAACCTTTCGAAATTTGTCCCATATTGCTTTGGAACTGATAGCAAAGGAAATGCTGGAGGCGTATTTAATCCAAGATTCTTTCCAGCTTTGACGACTAAACTGCCGAGCATGTGCACAAACCTACTGAAATGCACTGCGGTTTAAAAGTGTGGGATATCAACGAAAAAAATCCCAAGCTCGTTTTTTAGTGTGTTTTTTGTCATGTGACAGTCAGGATTTCACCAAGGACGAAGATACTGTGGGGAAATTGTCGAGGTTTTACGAGCACACTGAATAGCTACATGGATAATACAATCAGTTATTGCTGCCACATAGTTATCTATCGATAGCACGAACCTGTTCTGAGAGAGTATGTGAAAAAGGTTTCTCAACCCGGTGCAACTTCCATCGAGGCACGCGGATTGGATGGCAACAACCATTCCCAGTCTCTCTCCAAATGATAGGAAAGTAATCACTGTCCCGTGAATTACTGTCCACTGTCCAAGAAAAGTGAATGAAAAGTGAAGAGGAGCAGATAGAAAGTCTGTAGCAGTAAAATACTGACTTGTTACATGAAGATAAATACAAGAACCCAGTTCTAAAGAAAGAAGGCAGTAGTCCAAGAGCACATGCTTTATAGCACGACCCCTCTCATCAATACTAGCACCACCTTAAGGGGACTATGTCAATTAAAATCTCCCAGTAGTAAAAAGGAAGATGGTTACTGCTCAATGAGGACATGAAAGTCTGACTGATAATAGATCTTTTCAAGAAGCAGGTAGAAAGAAGAAGTAATGATGATTCGACCCAAGAAAACACGGATGGCTAAAGCCCTCAAGGGTGTATGAAGTGGAAAGGACAGAATGGACACACGCTGATCAACCAGCAATGCCATTCCACCATGCACTCGTCCATCACGTGACCTGTCGTTTCTATACAAAGAAATTACTCAAAGATGACTGTATCACCAAGTTTTAGAAACTTTTAATTTAATGAGAATTTACGGGATGGTGAGAATCAATCAAACACTTTATATTATCTAAATTTAATTGAAAACTTCAACAGAATTGTTCTTATGTAACCAGCCACGCTACAGAGTCGAACTGTTGTTATCAATGTTGGCTCTCTCAAACTGTTTACTTGTTTGTTAGTTTTTTATTGTCAAAGTACGATTAATCCCACAACAACCGAGTGGATCTTTAGAATCTGGATCAAGGAATACTTTTGGGTTAAAAAAGGTATAAATAACATCATATTCTGATCATTATATAACGTAACAAGACAACCTGGCGTGTGAAATTCTGAAATATTAAACTTTTAGGTTTGTTTGGCTTTGAATATTGACGTGTTCATATACGTATCGTTTTAAACAAAGAACAAAAGAGACAACTATGGTGTTTATCAGTAGGATAAATTAAGTGCTATTTATTTATATTTGCTTTTATTATTGACATGTTTACACGTTGCCAAACACTCACAAACACACACACACATATTTTGATAACATGTGGTGTCTGTCCGAGTATTCGTCTGTTTAATGTTTTATTATTTTTAGATTACCTATGAACTTTTCTTTCCCTCCCATAAGTATGTTGTCCACGTGTCTCCGGATGCTGTCTGTTTATTCATTACTTAATCACCATCAGACGTTGTTTTTTTAAATATACCTCAAATAATTAAAATTCAGAGATAAAGGTGAAGCACATTAATTAAATTTCATGATTGAAATTAATGTTTTAAAGTTTAAACTTTGAGAAGCCAATTGACGTACATAAAGAAGTATGTCGCTTTCGTAGTCGAATTTTATAATTATTTTAATGTTTTGAATTAGTTTGATTAGTTTCTGCAAACTTTAGTTACATTTTATATCTTCCCAAACGTTAAATTTTTTTTCTCAACAAATTTTTTTATCGAGATTCAAGTTGGTTCTTTTGCCTCATCTGGTGTATGAAATATTCATGAATAATCATGTATTACCTCTAAAATAATATATCAATGATCAAATACAGTAGATACAAGTCAATAATTCAGTGAGATATAAATCTGTATTGTGAAGCATAAATTCAGTGAAAACAAAATATATGCAAGTACAAGGCTCACTACGTTATACTGAAACGATTTAGAATATACAAGTCAAAATTTATATAAATTTGTTTTGAGATTGGCGTTAATAAGAAATAAGTTTTATCTTTTTTCAGATTTAAGTAAGCAGTTCGAAACTAATTAAAACTGATACAATTTGTAACAGCTCTTTTCAATGCAAAGTTTCATATTCGTATATAATAAAAATGTGTTTAGATCAGAACTTTAAAATTTCCAAGGTGTCATAAGGGTCAATTTGAAGCACCACGACCATCTAGAAAGAGTCATGGAACAAATCGTGCTCCATCCATGTCCAGCAAAGTGTAATGTATTTTAACAGTTAAGAATTCACAAACGATAATGAGGCAAAAAGCCATTCATGTATCTCAAACAACAATATTCAAAACTTCAAAAAAGTTGTCCATTTCGAAATGAGGTAAAGAGGGTACAAGTTCACCAAAATAAGGTTTCCAGTTATATCTTCTTTTCAATCGTTACATACATCAAAGAGCTGGAGAATGATACAGGGATTTATGGTATTTCATGCAAGGATATGCGAGTTAAACTGTTGGTCGTATCTTCTACTGATTGTTGAGGTATCAAAGTGTTGAATCTGGTACTAGGAACCCGTCCTCTTCATACAGTAGATAAATTGTAAATAATTAAAAGACAATATAGTTCCATTATTTTGGATATAGCAGTCTTGAGGAAAAACCTTTTACGAATAATTTTAAACTGCAGGTTTACTGTCAAGGTGCAGAGTCATCAGATAGATATGACCGGACGTGGTGACGCTCGAAATTAGATTTAATATACTATTGAAAATTTTTAGTATCACATGTATGTCCAAATATAAAATAATTTAATAAAAGCCTATAAATATCAATTGCAAAATGAAGTGTAACATCAGGGAACACTTTAATAGCATGCTATGTAATAATTATAACATATCACAACTGAACCCAAAAGTACACGAAAGGTTAAAGTTCAATTAGAAATGCACTGAATATTTCACATTCACCATCTTGTGGACATTTCTTAAATTCAAATTTTCACATAACTGTTTCACTCACAAACATTTTTGTCTCCCTTTGTATTTTACATTCTCAAGCATTCAGCTTTGAAAAGGTTACCCATGCATTAAAATATGTAATGAACTAAGAAAATCCGCTTTACCCGCTATTAAAGATTTTAAGTTTCAGTTTCTCAAACTTCATGAAAATCAGTTTACTATAAACTTACCAACTTCACAAACAAAAACCATCCAAGTCGATAAAAAAAGATTAGTCCTCAGTAGACCATATAAAGTAGTATAATTTCAACGAAATGAATGGTTTAATATGTGGTAATGTTTGTCATACTAACTAAAATAGAGTGAATCTATTTAATGTCATTGATGAATTATTATTATTCATGATATATAGATATATAAATACATAAAAAACGTTTTTAGTTTCACATGAAATAACAAACTGTATTTGGTTGAAGTTAAGCACACACCGAAACAATGGGCTAACTGGTATTGAAACTAGATTTCTAGCGGTACGTAGTCCGCAGACATAGCTTTGTGCCACCGGAAAAACTGGTTTACAAGACATTTCTTTTACCTGTTTATTTTCATGCTCAAAGTTACACAACGGACTAACTGTGTTGTGCTCATGATGTGTACAGAATCTAGTTTTCAGTGTTATAAGCTTTCAAACTTTCCACTGAGCCAATGAAGACCACTAAACTGATCTTCATAAAAATTGAGAAACCTAAATTTAAAATCGATAATATCCTTATTAGTAATAATGATAAACATATTTTAGCTTGTAGTGGAGGAATTAAACTAATTGTAGATAGACTTCATGATGGGTCCACGAGCGGCAAACTTAGAACAGTAGAAACAGTCATGGTGTAAAATTATCAAAATAAAATACAAATGCATTTCAAGAAGACATAAGTTTAGAATATTTCAAATACCATTCTCTTCAAACGTCTGGACATTTCAGCTTTATAAATTTAAGGTATTGTAAGTCATAAATCAAATTTTATCAAAGCTACTGTTTGCATCTGCTTTAGATGTTTAGTTTGATCCTTAGCACAGTATCTTTGACACGAAAATCTTTTTTGAAATTCTTAAAATTACGCGATGATCTTTTCTTTCAACTTCACTACTTTGCGACGTGTTCAGTCAAGCAAAACATATGAAAAGAGACTACGTGGCTTGTCTCAAAACCAACTGATACCGGGTGTGTATTGTTTGAGTATGTGTGTTTATGTATAAGACACTTCTATGTTAAGCGTTATTTTGCATATTTTACAAAACATCTACTGCCACACCAATTGCATTAAAATTTAACATTTAAAACATTAAGGAAGTTTCTTTTCGCCTCTACATTTATGAGTATATGATACCAGTATTAATTCTGTTTAGATAGATGTGTTGCCGGACTGTTATATTTTAACAAGAGAAGCTGCTTTTTTCCCCTCTTTATACTATCCAGCTTTGGCGAGTGAAATAACGAATGGCTATGTTTAAAAATTAATGTATAGGCGTTTTTCTCGCATGCGCACTAAACAAGTTAAGTCATACTTGTGCGATGAATATCTAATATTACTATAAAACTTAATGCCTTTGGACTATCCCTTTCTTAACGAGCTGACTGTTTCAGGTGAAATTTAACATGTTACCTCAATAGACTATATATAAACAAATTCTGTTAAACGTCTCACACACTGAAAAATAAAAATATTCTGTTGAATAGCCCCTATATCGTTATTGTAGTAGATCTTGTAAATAAAAACTCACACCACAACAAATTTCCATACGTCAAAGGCTGTAAATAAAAGTTTGAGTGTTTTGACTTGTTTCTCAAAATAAATAAAACAAAATAAAATAATTAAAATACTTTCAGAATGATTCCTACTTTTTGACATTAAATACAGTTTTCCGTGGAAGAAAATTTAAAATCATTGTGTAAACTGTGCCAAATCCGGACAGTAGAAATATTGACCACATCTCTACTGCAAAATGGATTACTTTGAAAGAGAACAGACGCAACTAATTTTCCATTTCTGCGAATTTTCTCGTTTTGACTTCTACACTTCCTCACTTATCAGTAATGACTTTTTTGTCTAGCAACAGTGTTTTTAGACAATGAACGTTTTTGAAAATCCTGGTAGAGATTTTCCTCCTTCTTGGTAAATTTGTCCAAGTTTACAAAAGGAGAAATAAGACTATAAAATGCAGTCTCCTTAAAAGAACTTGAAAACGTTTTTGAAAGAAGGCATTTTAACTGTATTAGAAGAACTTCAAAAAGAAAGTTAATTATTGACTTGTAAACCTTCAGCAAGGGTAGAGCTTGGAAATCAAATTGTTATTAAAAAATGTCATTTCGTCATCCACTTAATTATCATCAATTTGTTTTTGTTTATTTGATGTCTCGAAGGCTAAATGTTTCCTTGTCATTTATATGTGACTATTTAGTGACTCACCCTTGTTGTAGCAAGAATTTTATCATTGCATAATTTCGTACCTTACATGTGTGGTCAATTTTCCAGGATGGCATGTACATTTCTGTACCTATACATGCAGTCGTAATATATGTTGATAAACACGTACGGCAAAACATTATTGTATCATTTTCTCTTGCTTTACATTCATTTTTCCAGTTTTTTGTAGGGAGGTATGAATTTATTTAGTTTATTACTCTCGTACTGTTTTGGTTGTTATATTGAAAGAACAAAGACCTGCTATACATAGATACTTTATAAACCCTAGTCTATTTACCATAACAAATTGCCATGTTTGCTTTTACAAATAACCAAACACTGTTTTGTTTGTTTTCAATTAAGCACAAAGCTAAACAATGGGCAACGTCTGCTTTGCCACTCCTGGGTGTCGAAGTCCGGTTTCTATCAGTGTAAGTCTGGAGACATGCCGCTTTGCTACTGGAGAACCACAAACACTGACTTAAATGGTATATGACATCTGATAAGAAGAACCGAAACAGAAAAAGCAGTAATCTGTATTTGAATGTTCTATGACATTTCCAAAAAGTTACTATACTAAAAGGAAGAAAATTATGTAAGTATGTTAAAAACAAAAATTAAAATCATATAAAATTCAGGATATTTATCTTGGTTCGACGAAGAATGTCAGTATTTTTTGGAGTGAATTTCTTTGATAAAGATGTCCAATCTAAAATAAAGGATGTAAACTCAGAACTTTTAACATTTTTCTTAGCTTAATAATAAACAAGCAAAGTAACTCTAAAACACAGAATACACGTTTTTATCTTGTTCAGTTTGAAATTTCTTTTTTATCAGTGAGTTTCTGTTTTTATCTCAAATATAGTTCAATTATCTAAGGAAGTTTTCCCGAAAATTACTGATTTAAGAAATAAGTGTGTGTTTTTTAAAATGCAGTATAACATTCCATCATGAGATTAATAGTTTCGTCACAACCGCTTAGGTTAATAGCTACGTCACATCCTGTAACATTACACTCATTGCTTCCTCCATCTCATTACAGCACAAGAACGCACTACTTAAAACTTTCTTGTATGCGATTCAGTCAACAGGTAGGTGTACTGAGAGAGAAAGGTAGGATGACTTTTTGTGATCTGTATACTTCATCCGGATCTGTACTTGTTACATCTTGGAGTGACTTGTGAAATCATTCGTCATCATGCCTCAGGATAATTCATCTTTCGAGTTTCAGGTGATATTATAAAATGCTATTTATTTATATTTGACAAATCACAAACATCAAACTACTACACAATACGCTTATATGACGTATAGTAAACGTGTTAACTAATACAATAACAGAAACCATCAGAGCTTTGTGCAGCATGTCTTTGAATTATAGTTTTTTGGAAAAACGAACATCACAAAACCGCTAATAAATCAACGTGTTTTAATATCGATTAATTTCGCTGTGTATTTAATATCTTAAACCTAAATTAGTCATTAATCTGGGCATTTCCAATGAAAAATCATTGTAATCCCCATCCCACGAAAGACGTTCAACCTTTTAGCTGTAGAGGGCGTTATGCAATGACGGTCAATCCAATTATTTGCTGGTAAAAAAAAACAGTCAAAATTTAGCAGTGAGTAATGATGACCATCTGCCTTCTCTCTATTATTTCACTACTAAATTAAGGACAGCTATCGGAGATAACGCTCTTGAAACTTTGCGCAAAATTCAAAAGAAACAAATTAAGAAATCTGTGAAATAGATTTTCTGTGTTTAAAACAGTAGAACATGCTACGTATCTTAATGTGGTATTATTAGCTGATTGTGAGGGTTCAAGGAGATCACGTTTGTTTTTCTAGTGATTATTTTATTTTCAGGTCTCAATTTATCCTTCTCAGCTTATCCACTTTCTTACTTTACTTGTTTAGCTACTTCGACACATTTTGAAACCATCAGAACGTGCGTCAACAAAAATACATTCAAGTTTAGGATTTATAAATAAAAGCATAAAATTTAAACTAAGAATGAAACGAACGGCTGTGAATTTATAAGTTTGTTTTAATATTTAATACTGATATGTTTATATATGTGTCTGTACACGTGGAATGAAACAAACGGCTGTGAATTTATAGGTTTGTTTTAATACTGATATAAATATGTTTATATATGTATATATGTTTATGAATCCGTCTCAAAACTTAGAAAGAAATCAGCGACTTAGAAAATAAAGCCCAGGCAAAAATTGATGAAATACAGGTAAGAAGCAGTTAGTCCCCCCCCCAAAAAAAAGAGAGATTCTAACTGACAAGTTATATTTATTTTCAGTGTAGTTTATAAACATTTTATGCGTAAAAAACATAAATTAGGAAAAAATGTAAAAAAATGAAATAATTGTTCATAAAAAAATCCATCAATTTTCCAAGTTTATTTCGAAACCCGACACTAATACAAAATTCACGTATGTATATCTATTAATTTTATTATACAATAACTATGATCAATACTTACAAAAATAAACTTTAAGTTGATACATAACAGACTTTTTATACATAATTTCTCTCTATGCTGTTTATAACGTAGTTTCTGATATATTTCACTAAATACAAGGCGCTATAATTGTGGCATCCATTTTTGAAATGGTTATTGGACTCACAGGTGTTATTGGAGTAATGCTTCTGTGGTTAACACCTTTATTTATCGTTCCTACAATATCTTTAATAGGACTTTCTCTCTTTGAAGAAGCAGCTTTTACAGCTAGTAAGAATTGGGGAATAGCCATTATGTAAGTATTGTTTTATCATGAACTTATTCATTGTGTTTTGTTATTATTACACATAAACTTGTAGGATTTAACTAAATCTTTAGATGAAGAAATAAGAACATTTATTGAGGTTGGTCACATACGATAGCTGAAAAATAAATAGTTCTATCATAGAACCAGCCCACACTTGACGAACAGTATGAATTATTCGTTTCTGTGTAGCTTTCAAAGGAAAACACGTCTTCTTATAGTTAATGTAACTAGATGAAAAGCTGTAACATATCTCAGAACCTCATGATATATACCGTTAAGAACTGACTGTGTTAGTTAATCCCAGTACAGCCCCTAATTTTTATGATGGAAAGATGAAAAACGCAATAAAATAAGATAGTTTTGCAATAACAGTGGTTATCATTATGTGAAAAATGAATTGTTATGAATTAGTTTTCATCAATCACTAAAAGACATATTAAAAGTAAGTACGATGTTGCAGAAGTGTTTTCAGTTTATAAATAAAAAAGTATATTTTGGGATCAAACTGTCCTCCGATTTAGATATTTGCAGCTTCTTAGTCTGTGTTTAGAAAAGAGAACATTTTCAAAATAAAGTGCAGTAGTTATAAGCTACAACGGTCTCAAGTTATTTATTGTTAAGTCTGTTCTCGGATTGGACGAGTTTAGGTTGGATTAAACTTGCGTTTGTTAGAGCAGCGTGTAATAAAGCAGTGCAAACGAATTTCTGGTAGCTTTCAAAGACGCTACAGACACTTAAACCAAGAATGACATAAAAACCTTTCAATGATGTTTTACTCCAGCAATGAACTAGAAACCTTAACCATCATGAAGGTGAAACTGAAACTGATTGCATATTATTTAATAATTGAGAGGTTTCTATATTGTTGCGAAGAGGTTATAAAAGCTCTTAAACAAACGTAAAGGAATCCGCCAACCATAAATTAAGCCTAAATATTTGTTCTCGGAGTTCTCGGAATTTGTGTTGATTTTTTCTTAATAAATTTCTGTATATCTTTACTTATGTACAAAATACACATTTATCGTATTTTTTGCTGTTTATAATCCTTTTAATGAGCTATGTGTTTGCAAAATATAAGATATTTTCTTTCTCTTACTTGATTTGTAGCGATTTCTAACTCATAATATTTAAATTTCTTGTTATTTTTGTTATCACATTAATTTATTTTGTCTTGAAACAACACTTGTATTGTGTGCCAAGATTTATCAGATATCGAATAAGCTTGACTTCAGTAACGAAGATGAAGATGGTAAAAGACGGTTGAAAAAACATAAAACATTTTATTTTACAAGGTTTGGACGTTTCCGAATAGCTTATTCCATCTTCAGCGAAGTTTGAAAATCGTGTTGCATGAATGATTATTACTAAACTTATAATAATACAATTGTTAGTTTACTTAGTTATTAAGAAAACTGAAATGGATGTATAAAACAATATATATATATGTATATATTGTTCAACAGATGAGTTAAGAGTGTGAAGACTTTGAACAATTTTAGATCTAAATGTGAATCGTTAAGGGTCGGGTGAACTTCCTTAATATAGAGATCAAGATCCGAAGATCTTATGGTGGTGACAGATATGACGTTGAATGAAATATTGTGATTTGTGGTTTCAGAATATGGATGAATGTCTCGGTTTAAATAGTAGACGGTAGATTCTGTTTGAAAATCTAGATGTTCACATACATCTCGTTTTGCCAATTTACGTGAACTTGCTTCAGTACATGTTTAATTTGAATGTAAACATTTTTTTATTAAAGAAGAGAGAATTGTTTTGTTTTTAATTAATAGGCATTCTGAAACGTGAAGGAGAGAATGAGGGGAAATATACATTGTCTGGTGGTTGAAATTTGTTTTATAGGAGATTGCTTGTCATTTTCGATTGTGAACCAGATTAATTTATTTGTATAAGATAAAATAAATAGAAGAAAGATTAAAAATTATGTTTAACCAGAACACGTTTTCAGAAGTTGAGGATACAATTATTGACGTTAGTGTCGAGGGCAGCGAAAGTTTTTTCATGATAAATATATCTTGAAATATGTTTACCTTCGGATGCCTAGAAAGGTAAAGAATTATTTTATTCAAGATCGAGTGTCAATGTTATATGGAGATGTTGGAAGTTAGGATAAGAAAGAAACATGGCTCAGAAACGTGGTTTGATTGTCAAGACAGAAAGAAAGTATGATCAGTATAGTGTTTGTAAAAGACAGGTTTAAATTTACGTGGGCGGTTATCTAATCACTTGCGTTCATAATAATATAGAAAACTATTGGTTATTTTCAGAACCTGGAGGGATCCCATGGCGATTCAATCAACCCGGTCCAAAATGACGTCATAAAAAAATAATTGGTTTAACTATCTGCAAGGAGCAGGAAGTTCAAGAAATTGTTTAAGGGTGAAATCTGGATACTGTTCAGTGTCTGTGAGAAAGAGAAGGTCTACAATTAAATTTTAAGTTTCATTGAGGGGAATATAAGGTATAGAGAGATTCAATATGAAAACTTGCCATAGTATATTTATCAAGAGAGAGAAATTTTAGCAAAGATAAAAAATAAAAGTAAATTTGTTCAAAGTGAGTGATTTTAAGATAGAAACAATAAAAGTAGACACATTTTAATTGCTAAAATTAGTAGCTTGAAACTTCAGGAGTCCTGAGATTTATACAGGTATCTAAACAGTTTCAAACAGAGGTACAATATCACAAAGACTAAAATCTAACAGCCACTCAAACTCTCATTATAAATCTGCTAAAGTCTAAATAATGGAGAAATGCTGCTGTTTAAATACAATATAAACAAAGCTAGACTACTTGACGTCTACATCTAACTCTCGTGATTTAAAATCATTAGGCCTTGAATAAAGGTGGAAGCAAACTCGGTATGTACCTTCCACACTTGGCCTGCAGAAACGATGGTTGTCTCACCTCGGATGTCATGAATGAAGTGACAAACGTCCTTACGTCGAAAAATTCTTAAAGACCAGTGAGAATGATTATAGGTCCGCGTGCAATAAGAGTAAGGAAGTGATTTCTTTACTTGAGTGACTTTCTTTGTCCCAACTAAAATTAACATAAACAGAAACCTGGACATGAATAATACTTGATAAGAAGTAGCAATCATATAGTACTGCCCTCTACCACCATCACTAGAAGATGTAAGATTCACCTGAAGAATCATCGTATTCATATACTTTTATGGGAAGATATAGAGAAAATACTACTGTTGAACATGAGGTATGCTTGTTAATAAATACTCATGATTAAGGCCTTACACCAGAGAAAACTCGGAGAATTATGTTAGCCAAAGTTAAATTTTACATTTATTATTAGTGATATAGACGAATGAGGAACAGGTTGTAACAAGTAACTTTGGTTATTTGCTGATCAATGCCATAGCAATAAGTATTTAGATACCAACTCTTGTTTTGTTCTTCTTGAATTTTCAGAACAATTTTCCTTCTTGTGCTGTTCTCACAGTATCTCCGAAACATTAATATTCCTGGATGTAGCTACAGTAAAGAAACAGGATGGAAGGTCAGTTCACATTTTTCAAGCTTTTTTCCAGTGGATATACATTTTAATTATGCTACACGTATATTCCATTTTTCTATAAACGTACACTAATATATTTTAATTATAAATTTCTTTAGCTAAATAAATAAAATCTCCAAATTAATGTCACAGCATGTTAAATCTTTTTGTATAGGAACCTCAACCACTATATCACAATATATGTAATATAAAAACGAAATTATGCATATTTGTATTTTGGGGGGAAATAAATATCACATCAGTATTTGGAACTACATATCCTTTAAATTATCATTATATGTGGACCACCATGGCAAGGTAGTGAGGGAACTTGACTCAGGTTTTTAGGTCGCGGTTTCGATACCCCGCTCCATTAAACATTCTCGCCTTTTCAGTTTTGAAGGCGATATAATGTCATAATCAATTCCATTATTCCCTGGTAAAAGAGTTTTCCAAGAGTCTGCTGTGAGTGGTGATGGCTAGTCGCCTTCTTTCAAATCTTTCATTGCGAAATTATGGACAAACAGTGATGTGTTGTTTGGTGTGAAGTTCGAAACAAATCAAATCAACTGTTATATTATACATATCTTTAACAATATATACACATTTATACCCATGTTTTCTTTACTGATTAACTAAAAATTAATGTCTACCTTATTCTACAATTTACTTATTTGTTTTTAAACATGGCTACTTTATTAATAAGTGAGCATTATTTTTATGCTTTTTAGAAATGTACTTTTGCTCACATTATTTAACAATTAATGATTTACTTCAACCAATTTTAACAAAACCAAAATGCAAAATGCTTAGAGCATTCTTTGTAATTCCGAGGGAAATATAACTTCAAGATTTCTTCCAAGTTTTGCTTACCATAATTACAGCGTGGTTAATTTGTGCCGTACTAACTGCTGCAGGTGCCCAAGGACCAACCAACGCAGCCAGAACTGATCTCAGTGTACAGACTACGTACTCCAGTACCTTGTTCAGGTTCCCTTATCCAGGTAATCAGTTACAGAAACTGATTTTTTTATCATTCCATATAAAGCAAATTAAGTTTCTCTTTCCCACTTATTTGGTCGGTTTTTTAATGTATAACCAATTTATTTGTTCAGTTGTGGATAATCAAATTAGATTATAAAGCTCACAACAAAACTTATAACCCTTCTAAACTTTTACTATTTTATATTATAAGTTAGACTAATTAAACGTGAAAATGTGAAAGATGAGGAATTTTTTATGTTGTATTGCACATGTATTTTGTTAAACTTGTTGATGTGTATTTTACAATGTTACATTTGAGAAAAGGGAAGAGAAAATTTCTATAACAATTGACTCAAGTTAACCATCACAAAAACTCATGTAAAATACGATATATCTTGGAAGACGTCAACAACTATTGATAAAGTGATTAAAATGTTATCAAATAAAGATAAATATCAAAGAATGCTATATAAAAACTAGATTATGTTTGTGCATTTTTGTAAAAATTCGTTTTTGTTTTTCAGGACAATGGGGTTTACCAACAGTCAGTATTGGTGCAGTTTTTTGGAATATTTGGAGGAATATTAGCGTCGATAATAGAATCAGTGGGACATTACTACGCATGCGTGCGACTTGCCTGTGCACCTCAACTTCCAACAAGCGCCATAAATGGTGGCATTTTTGCGGAAGGAATTTCCTGTATCCTCTCGGGAATCTGGAGGCGGACTATCTTCATACAGTGAAAATACTGGAGCAATCGGAGTTACAAAAGTATAACGAAGTTTCGTCTTGTAAAATAGTCATGTTCACCTTTGTAAAATGAATGAAATATTAACTAAACAGATTCTTATTCACTTTTATAATGATTTTAAATACTATGGTCGCTTCTTGGAAATACAATGTAAATCTGAGACACACACCCATACACAACGTATCTATACAACTCTAAAAAATTAAAGGAACTAGTACATATTTCAGTATATTTTTCATAACTAAAGTTATGTATAAAAAACATATCTGCTCGTTTACAAATGTATTTTTTTAAGTTTACGAGTGAAGTTTGAAGCAACTCAAATTAAACTCACTTCATTCAAAGAGAATACAACTCAAGGTATCGCATACAAGGCTATTGGGTGAAACTATGCATTCCTCACTAATTCTCGAAACAAACACCAACACGGATTTTTTGCGGATTGTTTTGTCAGTGTGTACCTTTACTTTGTGTACCCAAGCAGTCAGGCACCATCCAACAGAGAACGAGGTCACCAGGGATGACCATACTCAAAGGAGGGTGGTACAGCACGTCGGTGTGTTAGCAAGCGTCATCAATCGACTTTGGCGACGCTACCAGGAGACAAACTCTTACGGCAAGAGACCAGGTCAAGGCTGTTTTTGCTGCACAACAGTCAGAGAGGACCTCCATATCGTGACTACAGCTCTGCGGGAAAGGTTAGCTACAGCTTGGTCACTGCGAAATGACCTTCAACCGTACACTGGAATCCGTGTATCGACTCAAACAGTTTGCAATTGTATGCACGAAGGAAGCCTTAGAGCCAGACGGCCTGTAAGAAGGGTTATTCTGACAGCTTTGAATCGTGCAGTCAGGTTGGAGTTTGCTCGTCAGCACTTAGACTAGGTGGCTAGTCGACGGGTTATTCAGTGTGAGGCGATTACCATGATGTTATTTGCTGTTTTAGGGAAGTTTGAAGCCTTCTTTAACACTATTCCTGAGCTAATTATTGGAGGAATCTTCTGTGTTATGTTTGAAAACTGCAACTGGAGTTGGACTGTCTAATGTTCAATTAATCGACTTGCAGTCATCCAGAAATATTCTTATCCTTGGATTATCTTTTTTTATGGGGATAACCATACCAAAATGGTTTAAGGGTCACTCAAATACTGTTGATGTAGGTACGTACTATTTATTAATGTGATCAAAGTTTTATGAAAGAAGCGTGCATCGTTTGTTTGGTTTGATTTTAAGCTCAAAGATATGCTTGTTTGTCTGTTTTTGAATTTCGCACAAAGCTACTCGAGGGCTATCTGTGCTAGCCGTCCCTAATTTCGCAGTGTAAGACTAGAGGGAAGGCAACTAGTCATCACCACCCACCGCCAACTCTTGGGCTACTCTTTTACCAACGAATAGTGGGATTGACCGTCACATTATAACCAAAGATATACTCGGCAGGGTTACTGAAATTCCTGCTTGAAATCAGGAAACTTGTAGAATTTTACCATCTTTAAAATAGTACAGGTGGTTCAGAGCGCCACAAGTTTAATACGTAGTACGTAATACGCTGAAGAAACTAACAGTGATTTATCCAACAAAATGAGGAAGAAGACATTGAGTCATAGTTCAAAGAGTAAGAGGGAAAAAAGGGGATTTTGAAATGTAAACAACAACGCTGTTGGTAAGAGGGAAAATACTTCAAGAAAGAAACTTAACATGAAAACTGTTTTATTTTATGCCATTAAAAAGTTCTTAATAAATTAATTCTTTATATCCTAACGTAATTTTAGATAAACAATGGTTTCCAACAAACTTAGGATAACACAAAAATAACTGTTATAAAAAGAGAATCGAACAAAACAATTCACATTATCCGAATATGTACAAAAAGAAATACAAATTTATTTCGTTTAGGGAATGTAGCAGCACACCAACTCATCACAGTTCTCTTGAATACCAGTATTGGTGGACTCACTGCGTTTATTTTAGAAAATTCCATACCAGGTAAGGAAACATTCCTTTGGTAGTTTGTCAATAAACCGAATAAATTTCAACATTGCAAGTATTTCCATTAAAATATTAGTTCAGGTGTTTTTAATTCACAAATATTTAACTATCTGAATTTTCTGAAATAGATATGTGATATATCATAATTTCATTATCTGGTTAGTTCGCTAAACACCTTGCAATATAAAATTATCTTTCTGAATATCCACCCACTTATTTACTTTTTATTTTTCTAACATTATAACTTTGCTTTCGTGCAAATGAAATCAGGTTATAATACTACAATGTTATGTTTATTACAACTACTAGCATACAATATTCCCTCTCAACTGCCTTTTCCTTCTCATGATTCACAAGTTCCAATTACCTCCAATTATTTCTATAACTACCTCAGTGGTATCCGAACGTATGTATCAAAGTTGGTATCCTCCTGCAAGCTTGTGAGTTTAGACATGAAGACAGTTTCAAACATGGCGCCCCAAAATCCCAAGAAAGAAAAGAAACAAAATGTGATTCCCATATCTGTCTCAACGACCCTGGGCACCAACTCTTAGATCCTCATCATGTTTGCGTGATCTTCAGCTGGTGTTTTAGTTCCTGTTTTCAGAGGCTACATCAAATAGATAAATAAGTCCCTCCTGAACTCTCCTATCAAGTTTCACCTTGTTAACTCTAGAACTGTGTGAAAAACTAAATAAACATAGGACGGACAGAAGTACTAGATATTTATAAACACACACTCAAAACTAAAGAGAAATTTCAGGACTGAGATAAAAAAATTTCTAGGCTCCTCGAAAAAGTAGTTCATGTAAAATTGGTTGAGCATGTTTAATTGTTTTGTGAACCTACTAATTGACGAAATGGTATTATTTAAGTACTTTAGAAATATTTAATAACGTTTAACTATTAAATGCGGTATTTCTAGTAGTTTAATAGCATCAGATTTATATTTGAAAGTATTCATATTAGAAAAGAGTCATTTGTAATACAGAGAAATTACACAAGAGGATGTTTGAGAAATACATCAAATCGCGAATTCCTTCCTTCCGAAATAAACGAATAACTACAGGGTGGTTGCTAGAAAAGCGGAAAATTTGTCAAACAGCTATTTATTTTTACAAAGAATAACTTTTACAAAGTTTTTTAAAGGCATGTGTTATATTACACTCATAGATGCTCAAAATTATTAAAATCATGCATTTTATTCATGATCTCATCTGACCCTCAAATTTTCCGCTTTTCTAGCGATCACCATGTAGTTTATTCTAGAGCTGCCACCTATTGGCAAAGATAAAAACTTTCATCAAACACGATTTTAAATTATGTATTCCTTTAATAAATTTTAAATTTAACAAAATTTGTTCCTCAGAAAATCACAATTTCCTACGCTTTTAATCTCGGATTCATAGGTGGCCCGAGGCCAGGAAATTTTTCTCAGTTTTCTCCCTTCCCGTCTTGAGGGAGCTAAATATTTGCACATTTAATAAGTTTTAATATGTTTAAAACTTACTCTGCCATCTGGAACTATAAATAACTTTTTAGTATTACAATAATAACTACAAAGATTAGTAAAAATACGAAATTTCTCATCTTCTCTTTATAAAGGATAAATAATGAATAAAAAGTCATAGAATTTGGTATTATTAATTATTTAAAAACAAATGACACAAATAGACAGGTAGACTATAACACAGTTAAAATCTATAACATATTTAAATTTGTAAAGATGTCAACTAAAACACTGATTGTTAGTAAGACTAAATGACAAGAATAGTTTGAAGTAAAATACATGTCAGTACTGAATCAAGGTTTTACTGTATCTTGTATTAATGGTCCAGAATAAGAATGAAATCCTTAGTGGTAGAATTCAATGTGAACATCACAAGATGATCACTGAAATAAAACTCAGTGTACGATAACTTATACCTAATTCCTTCTTTAATTTGACATAAGAAAATTTAGAAACATTCCTTATAAAAGTCTGTACAATGTGTTTTACACAATGATTCGTATTTTTAACATATTGTTCTGTGTTGATAGTTCTTCGCAAATGATAATTTTACTTATTATATTTTTCATTGTTTTTTTTCTTCCTTGAAAACGTCAATCAAAGCCTGTTGTAAGATGTTTACGAAACCTATTGACTCTTGGTTCTTAAAATGTTTAGCTTACGTTACGTCAAAATAAAACTTGAAACTCCAAATCTCGTCGGACGTTATGCTCATAATATCTTTACCGATTAATTGAGATTTGTCGCAGAAAATTTAGCCTAACCTCTATCATATGAGACATTGAAAATAGTCCATATCTTTTATTTAATATAATATACAATGCTACGCATTCGCCACACCTAAAGAATTAAAGAGAGTGGGTGGATACATATATATGTGTGTAACAACTGGCAGCTTATTTTTAACGGCCGCTTTAACATACTGATAGGTGATGGAATTGGAACAATCGATAAATGAGGAACATGTTAAAATTAATGTATATGATAATAAATACGAATTATTAATAAACGATCTGAACACTTTCCAAAATAAGTAAAATAATAGTAAAACATTTAAATCATTGTCAAAAATAATAGGTTATAATACGAATGTATTGATTTCAGGGATAAACGAAGAAAGAGGACTTATCAAATGGAGAAAGAAAGGCCTTGAACATAATATTACAAAAGGTGATCAATTGACATTGTCGTCACCTTCAACCTATGATCTTCCATTCGCCATGAGTGTAATAAAAAAAGATATGAAATTTCTAAGTACATTCCCATCGGTCCAACATAAGACCAGAATATTTTTCTTCGAAAAGTGAGACCATTATTTGAAAGATTTAAACCTTAAGATAATAATAACATCGATTCAGAAAAGTAACGACACTGTCATATTTAGTTTATTTACAACTGTTAACATATAAGTTAGTATAAACGTAAAATTAGTTTGCTACCATGAGACTTTGTTATTTTAATATATTTTACATCTGAGTGCTCACAAATGTCACGAGGAAATATTCATAAAATGAAGTATTGTAATCATATTTCTTGAAAAGCAGATCTAAATATAATCGATGTCAGAGGTCATTGTACCACAAGCAGCGTGATAGATTTTGTCCCATATTGTCCAGTTTATGTGTATAATCACTATAAACAAACAATACTTGACAATATGTGTTGAAACCTTCGGCTGTTATTACTTGTACGTGAAATTATTTAAAAACAAATGACACAAATACACAGGTAGACTGTTACACAGTGGAAAACTATAGCATATTTAAATTTGAAAAGATATCAACTAAAAGACTTATTGTACTACGACTGAAATATTAAAGTTTAGAATTGTTAAGTATGTAACTTAATGATGTATTTAATAAAGACTTGAGATTCTCTCAATATCTTACATAATCTAAATTTGCTATTCATAGAAAGAATGTGAGACAAAACGTTATAATTTCCATCCCAGTAAAATATCTTCTTCCATATAAATACTACATTCATTACATTTTCGTTAGTACTACATTTATACTGTAAGTTTTCTTAAAGGTATTTTGATGTTCTGTATGAGTCATATATCTACGTATGTAACAACAACTATTTGATTTGAATATTTAATTGTAAAGGAACAAATTAAAAATAACGTTTGTACATCAATTAGCTGATTCTTTAAAATGTTTGGTTTGTTTTTTATATTTATTGTCTGAAAGTCACACGAAATAAAAACCAAAATAACGTAAGAAAAAAATGAGGAATTGAAAGTATTTAAAATTATTTAATGAAAACCTAGTTCTATAGCTAATTTTTAGAAGGTTTAATTAACTGTCACCAGTTTCACAATATATGTAACAAAATCTAATGAATGATTTCCTGCTTCAAAGACACACTTCATACCTTTTAGGATTCCTGAACAATGTAGTCGTTGTTAGTATAATCCCGATATAAAACTTGCTCTTATACTCTAACAACTATTTTAGTTTAATAGTTAAAAACTGAGACAGTAAGTCCTATATTTTTAATTGTTTTGTTGTTTTTTCCATAATGCCGTTTTCAAACTGGGCGTATCTTTGAATAATAGAATAAGTTTAATCACTAACCGATCTTCGACATTCAGTGAAATTGATTTTACTTTTGAGTTCTATATTGTCTTCATGTTCCATTTATTAAACACCTTTACATGTGAAACAATATTTATTATAATAAAATGTTTTCTATTCAGTTAATGCTCCTGAACTAATGTTTCAAAACATAAAATATTTTGAATATTTGGATTTAAATAAGTAAACGTGTAACTAATATAAAGTTTCATAAGTGACACAGTCTAAGACGTTAGTAAAGTTGAATTAGTAAATTTCTAAAACACAGATACAAATCCTGTAATTTCTAACGATACTTGTTCATTAACTTTTAAACTGGACTGACTTGAGAAATCCACCGACTGCACGATTGTGCTTATGAAAAGTGTCTCTACATGGGAAGAATTGTGTGGTACTTTTATCAACGGCTTCTAGATTACTTAAATACAATAATTATTTAATCCTACGAAGTTTTAGCCGCGAAACTACAAGAACAACAAACACCCACCATTATATAAAATGTTTAAAACTTTGTCACTAGATTTCCTTTCAATAATTGTAATGCTTCTTTACTCGGAATGAGTATTTCGTTTTCAGAATATCAATTAAAACCGACTCGCGCACATCCATAAAACCTCATAAATCAGATTGTCCATTACGACCAATAATGTCCACATGTGAGTAATTTAATTACAATCTTGGTAAATACATAGCATGGGCATTCTCCAAATATCTAACATCAGCCAGCTCAAAAGCAGCTTAAAAGACTTTTAATTTCAAGTCTGATCTTAATCAACTTAATCATTAAGCCTTAATCGTCAGTTTCGATGTTATATCCCTCTTTACAGAAGTTCCAACCTCCGAATCCTGCAAGATAGTCTGAGAACTCTAAATCCGAGACCCATCTATAAACATTCCCAGCAGCCAATTAGCAACCCTCATAGAATTCACCACGATGAAGACAAACTTCATGTTCAACAACCACAACTAAATACAAAAAAAATGGCCTAAGCATGGGCAACCCAGTATCACCAGTTCTAGCCAATATGTTTTATGACACAAGTTGAAACACATGCAATTAATACAGCATTACATCCACTACTATACTAGTACAGATATGTACATCACACGGTTGCGGGATTCAGATCTACAGAACACACACTTAATTTTTTTCAATCACATTAACTACATACATCCCAACATTAACTTCACATGTGAACAGAAAGAAAGCAATCAAATATCGCTTCTTAACCTCAAAAATACAAGAACCGACATACAATTTAAAACAGAAATCCACCAAGAAATCACCCATACTAGACTATACATTCCTTGGGACTCAGCACATGAAACAAAACAAAAGCTCAACACACTATGAAACCAAATAAACACAGCCATAAAACTATGCTCACAAGATAAAATTAACGATGAATTAGACAAAATAAAACAATACTTTATGAACATCAATAAGTTTCCTCCTAGACAGGAAGCAAAATTCAACCAACAAAAGTAAATATATCTCATGAATCAATAAATCACGAAACCATATACTGCTGCATACCATACATTCCCAATATCAGCAGAAAATAACCAACATTTGGCAAAGCTAGTAACAAAATATGACATTCCAGGGGCCTGGCATGGCCGAGCGCGTTAAGGCGTGCACTCGTAAACCGAGGGTGGCGGGTTCGCGCCCACGTCGCGCCAAACATGCTCGCCTTCCCAGCCGTGGGGTGTATAATGTGACGGTCAATCCCACTATTCGTTGGTTAAAGAGTAGCCCAAGAGTTGGCGGTGGGTGGTGATGACTAGCTGCCTTCCCACTAGTCTTACACTGCTAAATTAGGGACGGCTAGCACAGATAGCCCTCGAGTAGCTTTGTGCGAAATTCCAAAACAAACAAACAATGACATTCCAGTTAATACCAAATTTATTCAAAAACGAGGCACAAAATTGAGGTCTAAACTATGTAAAAACTAGACTGACAAACACCACACCAACATTATTTATAAAATACAATGTGTTAACTGCCACGACTTCTATATAGGAGAAACAAGTAGAAAAATGGAAATCAAATTCAAAGAACATAAAAAGTCACCTCCACACGTTTTCAAACATTGCAAGTCAAATAAACACAACATAACCATAGAAAACACTCATATACTGAACAAAGAAACAAACATAAACAAACGCAAAATTGAAGAAGCCTTACTTATACAACAACTTAAACCCAAAATAAACTAGAATAAAGAAACAACTTTGTACCTATATTAAAAATGATATAATAAGTAACATAAAATTATATATTCAAATATCTAACACCGCCCTCTACAATCCGACACTCAGTTAGACGACCCCTTTCAAACATGTGGTCAGCTTCCAATCAGTTACCTCTTTCTTTCTTTGTGAACCTGACGATGACCAAAGAGGGTCGAAACGTTGTTCGCTCCTCTACGCAAAGTATTTTCTCAACCCAAACGAGCCGTTTTTACACATATATCATTTAGCATTACTTTCACTCACTTTTAGTATCATGTATTATACTAAGTTACACTACACATTGGAAAAACCTTGGATTGCTGGTGTTAAGTTAACTACTTAATAAAAGAACAAATGTTAATTCGGAATGATTTATGTTATCAGCTACAAAAAAGTTTGTCTCCACACAACTACAGCAGTAAATCTACGAATTTACAACTATAAAATCAACCGATCGATTCCCCTCCGTGGAGTCAACATATATCCCACATGCACGCAGAACTAGTGCTTCTAAACCATACAAAACTTTTATTTAATTACTTTTTGCTTCACACGACGTGTAGAATGAATAAATCAACAAGTTTCTTACTTGAAATGAGTAATTGTGACTGTTATAATCACTGAATTAGTTCAGTGATTCAAACATCCAGTACATGAAAATTTACTTTCAAACAATTAGAACAACTTATTAGAATCCTTCTGGCCAGTAATACTTAAAAATTAGATTATTTTAATACATTTAAGTGTAAACTGATCAACATCATTCGTCTTTAAACGTCACATCGTGTTCGTATTTCATTCAATAAAAGAACTTTAAAGCTGAAAATAAATACAAAGATAAATGTTTCATGAAAGCAATTGTTTCAGTAAAGTTTACTTTTGGAAACATGATTTATTTGAAAATATTTTACTTTGGTTGGTGTAAAATTTTGCATTTGGAACAACTTTAACCCTTTAAAAGTTGAATTTAATAAAAATGATAAACACAATTTAAAAGTTGATATATCTTTAATTAGTATATTATTGTATGCTCTGAACATTTCATATGAACTGAAATACAGAATATTTTTCAATCCTATGGCTGGATGTATTAATTAAAAGTGTTCTATTTATAATCAGGTATTTTGTGTTTTGGTTGGCGTTTAAACAAATACGTTCATAAAATATTATTATTTAATATATTAAACGCTTTACAACGAACATTTACAACAGCATTTTAGCCTTCTTATAGAATATGATGGATCACCGACACTAGATGTCGCCCAATAGTGAGTGTTTGTTGTAAAATGTTTGCATAAAACGACACTACAGCTAGCTGTGCATAGCAGACTATAGTTTAGAAATGTTACTGAAGAAACAGACAACTATTCTAACAGCACCAACAGCTAATTTGTGGATTATTTTTATTTTATCAGTTACTGGAATTTAGCCATCACTCTTAAAGCGTACCCAAAACCCCAAAGTGCAAAGCAGATTTCTTGCGAAAACGAAACATAAACCATGAATCCTTAGATTCTAGAAATGAAAATACCACAGATATTTTCAAATCGGAGTTTCCTCACACCAGTTGTTTACTAGGTAGTCAAATCAATATGACATCGCCTGTAGTTATCACTCTGCTTTTGTGTGCATGTTTCAACAACATTCTTCGCAGTCTTTAAATCTGATTATGATCAAATTTGATACAACGAAAAAGTGCCTGTCAAGGAAAAATTGTTTAGCTACTTGTCAATGAATGTTTGTTTGTTTGTTTTTTGAAATTCGCACAAAGCTACTCGAGGGCTATCTGTGCTAGCCGTCCCTAATTTAGCAGTGTGAGACTAGAGGGAAGGCACCTAGTCATCACCACCCACCGCCAACTCTTAAGTTACTCTTTTACCAACGTTATAACGCCCCCACGGCTGGGAGAGCGAGCATCTTTGGCACGACTCGGGCGCGAACCCGCGACCCTCAGATTACGAAGCACACGCCTTAACGCGCTAGGCCATGCCAGGCCCCGCTTGTAAATGAAGGTCAAAGTTCCAGGTTACATTGTACGTCAACAATATAATTTGAAATGTTTTTCATACGCTTTTGTTTATTTATTTGTTTGTTTGTTTTAATTTCGCGCGAAACTAATCTAGGGTTATCTGCGCTAGCCTTCCCTACTTTAACAGTGGAAGGCAGACTAGTCGTCATTACCCACTGCCCATTCTAGGGCTATTCTTTTACCGACGAATGATAGGATTGTACGTAACGTTAAAACTCCCCCACGGCTGAAAGGGCGAGTATGTTTTGTAAGACGGGGATTCGAACCCACTATACTCGGATTACGAGTAGAACGCCTTAACCCATCTCGCTATTTCGAGCCCATGTGCTTTTGATCGAGTTTTTTTACAAATATTGAGTATCCCCGAAAGTGATTTGTTAACTTTTGGTAAACGTAGTTCAAAGGTCAAGATCATGCACTATAACTGAAAAAATGTACAATTACCCATCAACGAGTCAAACAGCAAAGGGAAACAATTTATGTCGACAAACCTGATAAAGTTGTTTCTAACTTGTCGAATTATAATATAAGGGATTGAAAAAAAGTTTTATCACAAAGATTAAAGTTTAAATTCCTGAAAAAAAAACAAATTTGAGTTCGTAATTAATTTATTCTTTGCTGATACAACTTTATGTTTTAGAAGTGGTAAAACTTTCAGTGGTAGAAGAAACTCGCATCAATAGCATTGCCCTCTCATAATTTTAATTGAGATAAAAAGAACAGAGATGCTTTAAAAATTTAAATCTAAATCCCGATAAGGATAATGGTATTTAAGTCTTACATTAAGGAAACTACAGAAGTCTCAAAGAAAAGGGATTATTAAAATCTTAGATTAAGATAAATATTTAAATCTCATAATGAAAGAACTGTGTGTTTTATTACAGTAAACCCACATCGAAGGGAATCGAACCCCTGATTTAAACGTTGTAAATCCATAGATACACCTGTACTAGCGGGGTTATTGGAGGAACTATTGACATTTCACATTGCAAAAACTATTAAAATATTAGATTAAAATAATTATTGAAATCTTAGACTGAAGAAACAATTGATATCGTAACTTAAGGGAACTAAATTGAAAGAATTAAATAACTTTCCAGTGACACTAAAAAGTTCCTTAGATTTTCTACTGATCCAACTAATACGAAGGAAAATAGATTTATAACATGCTTGTACTAAAATGTATTAACTACAATATTTATAACGGTATTAAACCAGTAGAATTTCATGCACTGTACTAAATGAAATACCCTAAAGTGTAATATTGAATAACTACATTCGACAAGAGAGTGGTGGTGGGTTTCACGTTTTGTAGCGCAAAAAGGCATACCGGCAACTAGCCTTTCGAATTTTGTTCCATATGACTTTTGAACTGGTGGTAGAAGAAATGCTAGAGGTGTATATAATCGAAGATTCTTTCCAGCTTTGACGCCTAACCTGCCGAGCATGTGAACAAACCTACTGAAATGCAATGCGGTTTAAAAGTGTGGGGTTTCTACGAAAGGTATCCCAAGCTCGTTTTTGAGTGTTTTTTGTCATGTGACAGGTACGAGTTCACCAAGGACGAGAATACCGTGGGAAACGTGTAGAAGTTTTACAAGCACACTGAGTAGCTGTCTGGATAATACAGTCAGGTATTGCTGCCACAGAGCCATCTATTGATAGCAGCATCAAGTTTTGAGAGAGTAGGTAAAGAAATTTCGATAGCCCAGTCCAACATCCATCGAGTCACACGGATCGGATGACATCAACAACGGCCAGTCTCTCTCAAAATGATCACTCTCCCGTGGATTACTGTCAACTGTCCAAGAAAAGTAAATGAAAAGTGAAGGGAAGCAGATAGAAAGTCTGTAGCAGTAAAATACTGACTAGGTGCATGAAAATAAGTACATGAACCATTACTGAAGAGAGACAAGCTGTGGTTTAAGAGCATATGCTTTATAACACGACCATTCTCATCAATACTAGCACCACCCAAAGATGATTATGTCCATTAAAATCCCCAATAGTAAAAAGGGAGATGGTAACTGCTTAATGAGGGCTTCAAAGTCTAATTGATCATAGATCAAGATGCAG
Organism: Carcinoscorpius rotundicauda; assembly: GCA_011833715.1. NCBI lineage: Eukaryota > Metazoa > Arthropoda > Merostomata > Xiphosura > Limulidae > Carcinoscorpius > Carcinoscorpius rotundicauda. Next base: position 18,227,104 of record CM022398.1, read on the forward strand.
GTAGAGAGAAGAAATGATGATGATACGACCCGAGTAAACACGGATGGCTAAAGCCTTCAAGGGTGTATCAAGTGATAAGGACAGAATGGGCACACGCTGATCAATGACATCCCACCATGCACTCGTCCATCACATAACCTGTCGTTCTTATAGAAAGGAAATTGCTGAATGATGACTGTATCATCAGAAACATTTCCTGTAATGAGAATCACAAGGGAGGGTAGGAATCAATCAAATTCTTTATCTAATCTAAATTTGATTGAAACCTTCCACAATTCCACTGGATCAGAGTGGTCATTGTTATGTACGTGGAGAAGGTGAACGTGGCAGGGAGATTTTCTGTTTGCGATAACGATTTTGTTCTTCATTGAACAAAGATCTACTAACTTCCATGGGTCGAATAGGCATGTCTGTCTGCAGACAAAGATTTCAATGATTGAGAACATGAATGAATGGTCGATTTACTTTTAAGGGCTGCAGAAGAGGATAAACTCGAGGAAACATTTGAATCTGAAGGAATGTTTGTTTGTTTGTTTTGAATTTCGCGCAAAGCTATCTACACAAGGGTTATCTGCACTGGCCGCCCTTATTTTAGCAGTATAAGACTAGAGGGAAGGCAACTAGTCATCACCACCGACCGCCAACTTTTGGACTACTCTTTGACCAACGAATAGTAAGATTGACCGTCACATTTAACTTCCCGACGTCTGAAAGGGCAAGCACGTTTGGTGTGATAATAATTCGAACCCGAGACCCTCAGATTACGAGCCGAGTGCCTTAACCACCTGATCATGCCGAGCCAAACCTGAAGTAAGTAAAACTCGGCAGTCACTGGAAGGTATGGCAGGGACAGAGATGAAAGTAGACAAAGATGCATCAATCTTTTTAATTATAGAGGGCACAAGATTCTTAAGATGTTTTGCTTTGTTTGTTTGTTTATTTTGGAATTTCGCACAAAGCTATTCAAGGGCTATCTGTGCTAGCCGTCCCTTATTTAGCAATGTAAGACTACAGGGAAGGCAGCTAGTTATCACCACCCACCGCCAACTCTTGGGCTACTCTTTTACCAACGAATAGTGGGATTGACCGTCACATTATACACCCCCACGGCTGGGAGGGCGAGCATGTTTAGCGCGACGCGGGCGCGAACCCGCGACCCTCGGATTACGAGTCGCACGCCTTACGTACTTGGCCATGCCAGGCCAGATGTTTTACAAACGACTCTGTTAGAGGTAAGGAAAGATCTGTGTGTACTCCAACTATGGTAGTTGAACGGAGTGCATCACTATATGTTCGAGATAGAGTTAAGGACAATAATTTACGAGTCTCTGAGTAGGCAATATTATTAACAGTTTTTAATAATATTTCTCTTTCTCTTCTACCCATTTAAGGGCAAGAAATAGAGTAAGAAGGGTGTGGGCCACTGCAGTCAAACAGTGTGGTTCCAGGTTGCTCTTGTAAGCGTCGTGGCCTTTACCACCACAAGGAGCACATATCAAATACTTGCGACATGATGTTTTTGAGTGACCAAACTGCTAACACTGGAAACATTTGAGAGGGTTAAAAATATAAAACCGAACCTTGCAGTTCAGATAACCTGCTTTGACTGTGGCAGGAGGACAAGTTGATGTAAACGTTAATATTAGAACATTGGTAGGGGTCCATAATTCCGTCTTTACAAGGGAAGATTCGGCGTAAAATAATAATGCCTCAACTGGAAAAACCAGCGACGATTACCAATTCGGGAATGTTCTTTAAATTGCTCTCAAGTGTGACTCCTCTGGAAGAATTCAAAGTTGGATGGGGAGTAGCTTCAATCGGTATTTCCCCAATGGCTTTTGATTTCAAGAAGAGTTTGGTATGCTGTGGCGAAAATTTTTCCACCAAAATGTCGCCAGAGCACAATTCTTTACTGAATTTGGGGAGCCAGCAACTCCCTCTAATCCCTTGTGAATGTGAAATGGAGACATCTACCTCAAGGATTTATCAGATAAGGACTGGAGAATCAGAAATCGAAGTGTAAAATCTAGCTGTAATGTTGACTGCACAACAAAATCATCCAAACGTGATCGTTTTCCAATGATCCATTTTTCAACTTTTTAATTTTAATTTTTTTGTCAGAAATAGGAATATCCATAATAAAGAAGTTACATTTCAGTGCCCACTAAACCCATCCACCATGGTGCCCTGCGAGGGGACGCACTACAGTGCCAAAAAAAAATATTGCAGCAACGCCAGGGTTTCGTGAACACCACACCCAAACACACTCATCAGATGCAATGTCCACAACACCTGTTGAGAACATCCAACACTAGTACTTGGTTGACCCTAGCCCAATGGCTCATCCGACTGCCCCTAGGAAGGTCACCCTAAGGCCGCCCGTCTACAGGAAATAAAGGCCAAAGTGTTGTGTTAGGGTTGAACCTTTAAATTCATTATTTTTTTTTCTTATTCCCTTCACGGGTACCCACGCACGACAAATACGTGGGTGAATGTTTAGATCCCAAAGAAGGTGAATTAAAAGAACAGAACCTTCCCTGGGAGGTCCCCTCATCACGTACAGGAATCCACACCGAAGGGATTAGACAGTTCTGCTGTTTTTGTGCTATTGGAAAATGTGAGGTATTTGGTCAGCTTTCGTTTTCCAACAGAACTTTAAATCAGATTTTGATGTTTTGTGAAAATAATTTGTTTTAAAAAGGGTTCAACAGACAAACATTGATGGAAATTGACACTAAAAAATTTCGTTTTCAATTTACTCGTGAGATAATTTACTTTAAATCAGATTTTGATGTTTTGTGAAAATAATTTGTTTTAAACAGGTTCAACAGACAAACATTGACGGTAATTGACACTAAAGAATTTCGTTTTCAATTTACTCGTGAGATAACTAAGCAGACGGGCGATATTAACAAGGATTCAGGTATGAAAGCTGACCGTGCTTATATTTGAAATAGTTTAAAATAGCAAAATTAATATATTATTCAGTATAAGCCCCTTGATATAGTGTTACACAGAAAAATTCAGAATTGTTAAAATATTAAAAACAGCTTTCGCAATCTTTCAATCATGTGTAAACTTTAGTTTTACTATTGTTGGATATATTAGTATATGATAGGCATGGACAGTTTGATCTAAGAGTTTTATATTCATGTTCATAGTTTTATTCTATATAATCTCAGGAAAATTTAGTAATTTGTTTTTAACTTATTGTGTTACATAAAATGACCAATACCATTGAACTTTTCTAACATGGACTGATTTTCAAAACACATTTTTGAGCTTAATAATAAAACATCTTTCTGCTCTTAAAAACCTTAAAGTTGGCATTCCGAAATTAAAAATAATCTCAGCTCTATCCTACATAAGTGTTCACTTAAACACAATAAAAAGAAACTGAAGAATGTTGTAAGAATGGTATAAAAGTGTGGTATAATTTTATATTATTTTCAGATTTAGTATTTTTCTCTATATATATATCTTTATAGATTATCGCTTAAAAGTTTCGTTGCTCAGAGTACGTGAGAGATCGAATACACAACAAGAATATATAAAGAATTAAACTAATATAGGTTCAAACTTGTTATTGTGTTCCAGATCCGTGGAAGTTCTGGTATAGTTTGAGCTAAATGCTTATTACACAATGGTGTGTGCACTGATATTTATATTCAAGAGCAGAAAATGCTACAAATAAAAAGAGGTTCTCCTCATTCCATGTAAAAAAAGTCAGTTTTGACAAAAAACAAATTGATATGAGATATTGTCTAACTTGTTCTCTTCACAATCACTGTAAAGAGATCTCTCATGTTTTTGAGTTGAATAAATTACTAGGTCTAGATTCTGGAAGGCAACGTTTCTTCTAACGAAATACCAGTACTCTGTTCATAAGTGCTTCTAAATGTCCTTGAAACTAAATTACCAGCTTCAGTCACTTAAAAATTAAAACAAAATTTAACCTTTTGGATAATGGCAGACTTTTCCTCATATTCCTACTTGCTTGACTTACCACTTTCTTTGAATAGGTTTTCCTTATTTGCAGTTGTCATTCCTACGCCAAGTTTGCACCTTGTTTTGTTCAGATAAGGGAAAAATATTGCTTAAATAAAAGTTTTTCCTTCCAATTCTTATATGAGTAACCCTTCATTAAGAATCCGCTGTTTTCTTACAAAATGTACACATTGTGTAAAATGAAAACTGAAAACTGTTTGTGTCGATAAATAAAGAATCATAGTTTGTTGACAGCAAAAAACAAAGTTGACACGAAAGCCGACTCACGTAGGTTCTTAACGACACAACATATATATTTGTTTGTCTCTTTTCCACCAAACTTTAACTGATTAAATTACAGTAAATTACATAAAACGGGTAAATGATTGAGATTAGAATACAAGCATACAATAAATACTACATTGGGCAATCCCGTATCACCAGTTATAGTCAATATTTTCATGACACAGATTGAATCACAAACGATCAACTCAGTCTTATACGTCAACATATCTGTACCAAATAGCATTTGTCAACTTCAAGATAGTAAGAACCGACACACAATTCAAAACAAAAATTAACAGAAAAATTAACAATACTGCACTATACATTCCTTGGGACTTATAACAAGAAACAAAACAAAAATTCAACATATTATTTTGTTTGTTTGTTTTTGAATTTCGCACAAAGCTACTCGAGAGCTATTTGTGCCAGCCGTCCCTAATTTAGCAGTGTAAGACTAGGGAAGGCACCTAGTCATCACCACCCACCGCCAACTCTTGGGCTACTCTTTTACCAACGAATAGTGGGACTGACCGTCACATTATACGCCCCCACGGCTGAGAGGGCGAACATATTTAGCCCGACGCGGGCGCGAACCCGCGACTCTCGGATTACGAGTCGCACGCCTTACGCGCTTGGCCATGCCAGGCCCTCAACATATTAAGAAACAAAATAACCACAGCCACAAACTATGCTCACCCGATAAAATTAACAATGAAATGAACAAAATAAAACAACACTTCATCAATATCAACAAATTTCCTCTAAAAACCGTTGAAGAAATTATACATATACACTTAAATCAACAATACGGTCAACAATAAACAAACAATAACAAATTCTAAGAAACAACAAACTACAAAACCTAACTTTGCTGCATACCATATATTTCCGATACCAGCGAGAAACTAACATTTGGAATAAACTTATAACAAAACACAGCGTTCTAGTAAACACCAAATTTATTCAAAAACCAGGTACAAAACTAAAGTTCATGCTATGTAAAAACTACACTGACAAACACAACACAGATATTATTTATAAAATACAATGCAACAGCTGCCACGACTTCTATATTGGAGAAACAACCAGAAAAATGAAAACTGATTTCAAAGAACAACAACAAAAAAACACCTTTGAACATTTTAAATCAAATAAACACAGCATAACTATAAAAAACACCCAGATTCTAAGTAGGGAAACAAATACAAACAAACACAAAATAAACGAATCCCTACTTATACGATAACTGAAACCAAAACTAAACCAGTATAAAGGAACATCTTTATACCTATACTAATTTCTAACATAACATCCAACTGCATATAAGTCTCATCCCAAATACATGTGCCAGGCAACGATTAGTTTCAAACTCTCTATTTGTTAACCTGAAGATGACCTTAAAAGGTCGAAACGTTGTTCTCTACTTTTTTTAGTAAAGGTTTTAATACCCGTACCAGCCATCTTAGAAATACATTTTTGCTTCAAGCGGGTTTCTAATCATTACGATTTAATCTCTACCTTTCCTTGATCAACGAGTATATAAATCGCCATGCTGTCATTCAGACTTTCCTTGTAGACTTCCAAGAGCAGATACATCGCTCAAGCTGTTGTTTTATATTGTTTGTAACAAAACAAAAAAAATCAATTTACTTTTTATGGGTTTTTTTACATAAAGCTACTGAAGTTAGTCACTGTAAAGTTGAAAACAAACACAGAGACAATGAAAGAGATAATTTCAACCATCACAATGACGATAATAGCAGTGTTACGTGTACGTGTAAATGGTCAAATCTGTTGACTAGGCTTATACACCTGTTTATCGTATCAGACTTTCAACATTGTCAGACAAATATGGCATTCTTTATTATCTATTATTTTATGTTCCTCATGATAGTTAACAGGTACTGTAATTCGGTTTTTACGGGTGTTGTAACACCGACAAAACAGTATTAACGAAAACCTCAACTGAGCCTTTTATCCAAAACAACATATCATATTTTCGGTTCTTCAGAATTGAAAAAAACACTCTCTTCTGCCGTATGGTCCTGAATTCCTTATTAAATTATAGTTTGTTATGTATTTTTTTTGTTTTATGTTCTTCGTAGACTAAACGCAACAGAAAAACGCAGATAACAGCTTGTATAATTTATTACACTAAACTATTAACAAATATAACAGATATAACATGAATTATATAATAACAGTGACAGATATTAAGTTACAACACTCGAAATTAATTACAAAACAAAATAATACTAGTTTCAAACTTCAAAATTAATCACAATACAAAATGGTACTGGCCTGTATCTAATATAATGATCTAAAATGAAAGTATCAAATTCCAGTCTAGGGTGTGAATTTGGTCCCACGAAGAAATTCCGAAACAGTTCACAGTTCAATAAATTCGCCGTCTCTCAGCACAAGCAGTAATTCAGATGTATCGTAGGGATTGACAAAATAAAATCACAGCTTCCGTAGATCTAACTTCAATCACAAGTCCAAGTTGAATATTCACAGCAAACACTTAATCTTTCTCAAATAACTAACTCTCTTCTTTTGAAATAAAACTGATGTCTGAATCTCACTCTTTTTCTTCGAATAAAACTAATGATTGAATCTATCTTCTTTTTTCGAATAAAAACTGATGACTGAATCTCTTGCATCTTCGTCTGTTTATATATTGTAGGCCTAAACTCCTCGAAAGACCGCGAAAGTTCTACAGGTCTCCAGAGCAATCCACGCATATCCGTTCTTGCACGAGACTACACGTCTAGACACGAAGTCACCATCACTCATTTACAAACATATGATTGGTTTACTTAATTCAAGAAAATTCTAAATGTTACCCAAAATGAATAACAAAATATTAGTTTAAACTTCGAAACAATAATATCAATATGGAAAAATGAATAATAGAAATGAAAATTTAAACACAACACGACAACGTGCTTACAAAATATTTACACGATATTTACATAACACTCTCCCCCTTAAAAGTAAAAAAAAAGTTTGAACTTGTGAAAACTTTTTTTTTGTTTATTTGTTTTTTTAAACCAACTTAAAAGGGTTAAATCCAGTAGATTCTGAAATAACCTCACGAACTTCAAACAATAACAAGGGAACACCCTCAACCCAGTTCTTTGAGTGTTTGTGGCAGTAATTTGGTGGAAAAGATCTAAAATACCTTGTGACTCAGGACGGTATGCACTGGATGAAACTTGATGGAGGTTTAGATCATGCATGGCTTGTTGAAATAGCTTGTACATAAAATTTAAGCCTTGATATGATTGCACAACTTTTGGAATTCCGAAAATGGTAAAGAATTTAATAAGAGCCATGACAATGTTTGGAGCAGTGATTTTCCTCAAAGGGATTGCCTCAGGGAAACGTGTAGAAGCACACATGATCGACAAGAGGTATTCATTTCCTGCTTTGCTTTTTGGCATTGGGCCAACACAGTCGATAATGACCGTTGAGAACGTTTCTTCAAAGGCAGGAATAGGATGCAGTGGTGCTTTGGGAATCCCCTGATTTGGTTTTCCTGCTATTTGGCAAGAATGGCATGTCTTACAAAAGTCAACAACATCTTGGCGCATCTTTGGCCAATAGAAATGTCGTCGGATACGATCTAGGGTCTTTCTTACACCTAAGTGTCCCGACAATACATGGTCATGAGCAAGACTAAGAGTATCATTCCGATAGCATTTTGGAATGACGATTTGGTGAATAACATTCCACTCTTCATCAGCAGAAACGTCAGGAGGTCTGTATTTTCTCATTAGCACACCTGACTTCTGGTAGTAACAAATAGGGACAGTTCCTATTTCATTTTCATCAACAGCCAGTTGTAGAAGAGAACGAGTTTCAGGATCATTGTCCTGTTCCTCAATAAGTTTGTTTCGATGAAGAGAGTCGAAAAATGACTTGGAGTCATCAGTAGAACTTAAAGTTGAGTCAGAAATCTCATCGATGTGAGACATGAACGTATCAGATAAAGAGAAATCCTCTTTGGATTCCTGAGAACGAGTAACAGCACAGGCGGGAAAAACATCAGGAAACTCTTCAACGAGTTGCTCTGTACTGGGGCTAATAACAGGTGCTTCAACAACACGAACTTCTGGTACCACCTTACTACCAGCCAAATCATTCCCCAAAAGCATAGACACACCTTCAACAGGCAATGAGGCTTTAATACCCACAGTCACTGGGTCTGAAACTAAGTCCGAATGTAAAACTAATCTATGAAGAGGAATAGAAACGACGCCACCTTCTACACCAGAAATGAGCACACTGGCCCCAACGGATGACTTTTCAGAAAACGGAAGTACACTTTCCAAAATCAAACTCTGAAAAGCTCCAGTATCCCGCAGGATTTTAATTGGTTGTAGATGTGAATCGCCAACAAAAGAAACAAAACCTTCAGTCATGAAAGGCTTAAATTTGTCCTCAACAATATCTTCAGGTACATCAATAATATTGGACTTGAAATCCACAGTGGACTGAACAGGGTCAAAATCATTGGGAACCAATGATATATCAAACAAGGGCGAAATGAAACTATTGGGTAATGGCTTGTTTTTGAGCTTATAGCACTCAGAAATCAGATGGCCAGGTTTCTTACAATAAGCACATGTTTTGGATGAGAATGACACGTTTTTCGTAGATGATGAGCTTATAGAATAAGATGGAGTCTTCGTTTGAGACTTAGAAGTTTGCTCTTTTTTGTCTCTGTTGACAATTGCATAATATTTGAATGAGTCATTGGGTTTCTTTGCTGTGTGAGATGTTTTGCTTTTGTATGAGAAATCTTTTTGAGTCAAAGCATACTCGTCTGCCAAAACAGCAGCATCATGAATTTTGGAAGCTTTTTGTTCATCAATATAAGTTTTTAACTCTACGGGAATACATCTTTTAAACTCTTCAACTAACATGAGTTCTCTGAGTTTTGTATAACCCTCTTTGATTTCTTTGGAATCACACCACCTGTCGAACAGAGTTTCTTTTTCACGAGCAAATCGACATAAGTTTGGCTGTCAAACTTTTTGTAACCACGAAATTTTTATCTGTATGCCTCTGGCACTAATTCATATGCATTCAAAACGCATTTTTTGACGTGCTCGTAATCATAGCTTTGCTCGGCCGTGAGTTTGGAAAATACTTCCTGAGCTTTACCTTTGAGAACACTCTGGAGCAATACTGTCCAATATTCAGTTGGCCATTTTAGCCTAAGGGCCAATTTTTCAAATTGCTGAAAATATGTATCTACAGCTTTTTCATTGAATGGAGGTACTAAACGAATTTGTTTGGAAGCATCAAAATTATCCAACCGCATTTGGACAACCTTCTCATCTGTTTGTGACTTTCTCGTACTGATTTCTTTATCAGCTTTAATGCGTTCCATTTGTATTTCGGCATCAAGGCGTTTGTTTTCTTGTTCTGCCTCAAGAACAAGGCGTCTGTTTTCCTGTTCTGCCTCAAGTCGTTTGGTTTCTTTTTCTGACTCAAGTCGTTTACTTTCAATTTCTAAGCGAAATTTCATTTCCATTTCCATTTTTTTTTAATTCGAAATCTGAATCAAAATGAGTGACAGGCAATTGTTGTGCAACTGTTTGAGGTAAAACTTTTTGGCTGACCAAATGTTCAACAATAATTTGTTTAATATCTGCTTTCTTCATTGCTTGCTTCACTTCTAAATTAAAATGTTTACCAACATCAACCAATTCAGATTTTTTTAATTCACTGATTAATTCGAAAGAGGGATTCCGATTAAATTCGTTTATAAAATCTTCAAGTTCGAATGCCATTTTAAATATACAAGCTGTCTATCTGTATAGGATATAAATCTTATTTTATAATAAAATTAAATTGTTTGTTCGATATCCCGGACGAGCCCCCAATTTTCTGTTACGTACCTTTTTTTGTTTCATGTTCTTCGTAGACTAAACGCAACAGAAAAACGCAGATAACAGCTTGTATAATTTATTACACTAAACTATTAACAAATATAACAGATATAACATGAATTATATAATAACAGTGACAGATATTAAGTTACAACACTCGAAATTAATTACAAAACAAAATAATACTAGTTTCAAACTTCAAAATTAATCACAATACAAAATGGTACTGGCATGTATCTAATATAATGATCTAAAATGAAAGTCTCAAATTCCAGTCTAGGGTGTGAATTTGGTCCCACGAAGAAATTCCGAAACAGTTCACAGTTCAATAAATTCGCCGTCTCTCAGCACAAGCAGTAATTCAGATGTATCGTAGGGATTGACAAAATAAAATCACAGCTTCCGTAGATCTAACTTCAATCACAAATCCAAGTTGAATATTCACAGCAAACACTTAATCTTTCTCAAATAACTAACTCTCTTCTTTTGAAATAAAACTGATGTCTGAATCTCACTCTTTTTCTTCGAATAAAACTAATGATTGAATCTATCTTCTTTTTTCGAATAAAAACTGATGACTAAATCTCTTGCATCTTCGTCTGTTTATATATTGTAGGCCTAAACTCCTCGAAAGACCGCGAAAGTTCTACAGGTCTCCAGAGCAATCCACGCATATCCGTTCTTGCACGAGACTACACGTCTAGACACGAAGTCACCATCACTCATTTACAAACATATGATTGGTTTACTTAATTCAAGAAAATTCTAAATGTTACCCAAAATGAATAACAAAATATTAGTTTAAACTTCGAAACAATAATATCAATATGGAAAAATGAATAATAGAAATGAAAATTTAAACACAACACGACAATGTGCTTACAAAATATTTACACGACATTTACATAACATAGTTCTTAATTTCCAAAGTTGCATATTGGTTAATTGTATATATCACTTTTCCATTATACTTTCCATTGCGGAAGAAGGTTCATACATTTATTCGATATTTAGCTTTCATTGAAATAGTACAAAATTAAGAATACGGTTTATCCATCCAATAGTATGAAATTAAAGATACGGTTCATCCAACCACCAGATCTGAATGTTTACCATCTTTTTCTTTTATAAAAGTGAAAATATGAAAGACTGTATGATGTACGTCTTTTTTATTAATTTCCATGTGATAATTTTTTGAAGTTAAGTATTTTCTAGTTGTGTTTACAGGAAAAAACAAACAACGTCATGGATTTTTACACATTTTCTCAAAACAGGTTTCAAGGATTTTGATGTACATTTTTTTTTTTGTCTTCGGATACAATCACTCTAAATAACTAATTTCCGTGATTTGTTATAAACATGTTGCAAGGGTGTGAAATGAAACCGATTCAACTTCGCTGGATAATTACTGATATTTTGCTCCGCCCCCTATGCAACAGAGGTATTGCAGCAAACTTACACCACTAGAAACCGGATTTTGATAACTTTGATGGGCAGAACGAAGATAGCTCGTTGTGTAGCTTTGTGCTTAATGCCAAACAAACAACACTGATATTTTTATGTGTCCATATGTTCTTATATGAAAACATTTTCCTAATTGTTTATCTCGCTGAACTAAGACTTTATAGCAAAAGCAATAAGAAACCTGGCTGACAGTTACGTTAAATTCTCTATAATTGACAGTATTTTTAATGGCTTTCTTCAAAATTAAAAGTAAAATAGAGCACACGAAATTTCCTGTCAAAGTCTTATCGATCTATCTAAGCCAGAATTTGTCTCAGTGTAATTTTTGAGCTGTTAGAACATAATTTAACCGTGCATAAGATTTGATATATTAGATGAGGCTTCATAAACATTTAAAATGAAAAGGAGGCAGACACTTTGAAGTTATATTATTAATTACCTCAATAATAGTTGATTTAGAAAACTGTAACGAATCAGTTAAATCACACAGAATACAATAATTTTTATTAACTCCTTCATAACTATTTTTTTTCTGTGAATGTAAACTAATGAGGACTAAAAAATTCGCGGTACTAAATATTGTTTGTATTTAAGCAGAAAACTACACATTGGGTGGACGAGAATATCAAAAATGCCAATCACGAGCATCTAAATTTTGTTTCCAAGGTTATATAAGTCAGCAGATATACAGCGACTCTGGTGAGCTCATAAAGAAGAATGTTTCAATAATTTAGAACATGTTCTAGGCTTTCTTCTGTTTTTTTATAAACAGTTTGATGAATACTATGACCTATTAACACTTACAGCTATTCAAAATTTGCTTTTGGAACAGTGTATAACACTCTATTAATAAATTTTGTTTTTTGTCGACAAAACCTGTAATTTCAGCGGAAAAAAATCCATGAATGACGTATTTCCTGCTCCTCCTGCAACAAACTACGTCATTCACGGTTTCTCTCGTCTTTTAAAATACACGTTTTTTCATATATATATTACCAGACAGTCAGATTAATAATAGCTAATTTTTACAATACAGTTGTATGTTATTCAAACTCCATAACTGTATTAAGTTACCATTGTTGAGTGAAGGACTTTACGTGACAGCCTACAAACTGGTTTGTTTTGGAATTTCGCACAAAGCTACTCGAGGGCTATCTGTGCTAGCCGTCCCTAATTTAGCAGTGTAAGACTAGAGGGAAGGCACCTAGTCATCACCACCCACCGCCAACTCTTGGGCTACTCTTTTACCAACGAATAGTGGGATTGACCGTCACATTATACACCCCCACGGCTGGGAGGGCGAGAATGTTTAGCGCGACGCGGGCGCGAACCCGCGACCCTCGGATTACGAGTCGCACGCCTTACGCACTTGGCCATGTCAGCCATCCTACAACCTGTATGACGTTATTAAATAGTTCACCTGCCAAAAACACAAAAAAGACTAAATATTTGTTCACGTTCTGTGTTGCATCATGTATGTAGTTCCAGGCTAACCGGTAACTTTTTTGCCGTGATTAAGGAAAGTCAAGACATAAATTCTCAAGAACAAAAACACCAAAAACAAATGCGTGTTTCATGAGTTATAAAAACTAGCTCTAAGTCTTGTATTCTCAAGGCAAGTCTTAGTTCCCAAAGTAAAAATATATATTGTATTATATTATATGTAATATAAAGAGAACTATATATTGTTATGCATTTATTAAAATATTATAAATTAAAAACTACAGCATTGTGAAAAATAACTTAAATTAGAAACACACGAGGACGTGAATATAAGCAAGTGACGTGACAGATGCTAACGATATTGGATGGCATGTATCAGAAACACATTTTAACATTATTTGGGTGGCCCGACATGGCCACGTGGGTTAAGGCAGTCGACTCGTAATCCGAGGGCCACGTTTTCTCATCGCCGTCGCACTAAATATGCTCGCCTTTTCAGCCGTGGGAGCGCTATAAATGTGACGGTCAATCCCACTATTCGTTAGTAAAAGAGTAGCCTAAGAGTTTGCGATGGGTAATGATGACTAGCCGCCTTCTCTCTAGTCTTGCACTGCTAAATTAGGGACGGCTAGCGCAGATAACCCTCGAGTAGCTTTTCGTGAAATTCAAAAACCAAACAAGCATTATTTGGTATCACATAAGTAATGTAATCAACACCGATAGTTCATAACTTTACAACACTCAATATTCATACACTGAGATCATAGAGTTTTGTTCAAATTGAGGATTTAGATTTTTCATTACGTGATATCATTTGTACTGAGAAAAAATTAAGAACAAAAGAGTATGGATCATCTTAGAATACCAGAACCACATTAGAAAAAAAATTGCACCAAGTCGTACCTAAGCTCTTCTGAACAAAGTACGGTATCGTGTAATAGTTGAAATTTTACGTGTCCCATAAAACAATACGCAAATAATCAAAAAGAGCCTCCACCTGAAAACTGACACAAGTTGCTTTTACGACATATCTGTGTAAGCACAACATATCACAAGTAGTTGAAGAATGTAACGGGTAACCATGCTATTCCATTAGAAAACATATCGTTTGATACCTTATATATAGCGTCTATATATTTCTGGACTATCAAAGCATTCACTGTGAAATTGTTCTCGTACACTTGATGGATTAAGAAAAGTTAGCAGGGTGAAGGTGTGTTCTACAAACGTGAAAGCCTTACACCATGAAGAGCATTTTATAAATAACGCTGTAGGTTTATATGTATAGACACACACACACACACACATATATATATGTAGATATTAGATATTTACAGATAACCAATAAAATATTGTCCATAAATACTAAATTTTTTCAGTTATTTATATCAACTTTATATGCGTAACTTTAAGTGCTATAATTTCCTTTTCAGTTTCATGACAGTTTGATATATCTTAAGCAAGAACTTACTGGGCTTAACTTTGTATAACAGCATCTAATACAAAACTAAATTTCACTGGAAATTCGTACTTAGCCTGGTGAGACTACGTTTAAATTTCGCCTCTGGTTGTTTACAATATTTCATAATAATGTACTACAAAATATGAGTGTTTATTTATCCTGTACTTTTGTACACTTTAAAAATATTATTACACAGTATTGTTTATATCTTTTATACTCTTACGAAAATAAACAAAGATTATAAGCCAATGAATTACGGTTTAAGAGGAATTTGTAAAATGACAAATCATTCAGACACAACTGCAGTTCATTGCGTTATCCACAAATCAATTACATTTGTATCGTACGATACTTAACATTCTATTTTATTCCAAACCAGTGCCTTCAACATAACCTTCTGTTGTTATAACAGAGGTACTTTTCCCAGGTTTTGCCCGGGAACAGCGAAAAGTCTGTGGATTTACAATGCTAGAATCAGAGATTCGATTCCTTTCAGTGGGCACAGCAGATAGTCTGATTTTGTTTTGCTATAAGAAAACACTTTTTACAGTTCACAAAACAACTAATCAGTTGAGAAGACAGTACATAATCGTTCAATATTTTCAATAAATTTTGTTTGTTTTTTGTAATTACGCGTAAAGCTACACAACAACTCTGCTCAACACGGGTTTAGAAACCTTGTTTGTAGCGTTGTAATTCCGCAAACATACAACTACGCCATTGGAAGGCGTTAAAAATAGTAAATAGTTCTTGGCCTAAGTATCTTATGATAACATTACCACGCATGTATGAGTCACATTAATAAAAAACATAAAATACAGATGGAATGCGCTTGAGTAAAATCAACTTCTCACTTTACTTGCACACTCTACAAACCATAATATGCCTTAGCTTTTCCTTGTTTATCTTTGAGATTTTGTCTTATACGCAACATATACATGTAAGCAGTAAGTACTAATCTACCAAACAGAAAATTACATTTGTCAAGAAATTCGTGAGCGACCTGAATAACTTTGTTATTTTCATAAATTAAATTTTATGCTTTTGTCATCAAATTTTGTGTTTGATAAAACGCATGTTTAACAGTTTAAATCAACATTCCAAATTAATATGTTTCGCATTTTAAATCAGCTCTTCGAGAGTCCAGTAATTATTTGGTGTACGAGATTATCTTTTGCTTGTGCGTCTATTTTCGATTAATAAATTAATTTTCAGTATATAATTTCATTTCTGTAGCAACTCAATCTCTAATCAATTCCAGAACAAAGTCATAACATAACCCTAAAGATCCTGAAAGGATTAAACAGAATAGAACATATCTGCGTTTCTTTATTTTTGGAATTTTGCACAAAGCTACACGAGAGCTATCTGCCCTAGCCGTATCTAATTTAGCGATGTATGTCTAAAGGGAAGGCAGCTGGTCATCACCACCCACCGCCAACTTTTGGGCTACTCTTTTATCAACGAATAGTGAGATTGGCCGTCACGTTATAACCTCCCCACGGCTGAAAACGCCAGCATGTTTGGTGTGATGAGGATTCGAGATCGCGACCCTCTAGTCCTGCACTGATAAATTAGGGATAGCGAGCGCAGAGAGCCTTCGTATGGCTTTGCGCAAAATTCAAAACAAACCAATCATAAAAGATGACACGAATAATATCAAAATACAGATATAACACGATCAATAATGTATATTCATAAAAGTTGTTATAAGACAGAAAAAGATGTGCGGTCAGCATTACATTCATAGAGAATTTATACTTTAATTATTTTCATTTACAGCGATCTTACGTTCATGTGATATTAAAGAAATACTTGATAGATGTGTAACTTATAGAAGTGAAACATGTCGCGTGTTTTGTACTTACCGTTGCCAATTAGAATGGTGACAGTGATATACTGGTCATTTTAAATAAAAATAAAAATATACATACCTTTGATTTTGAAATCGAAATGGACAGATTCGTACTGTACCCAATCCATTTTCTATTTCTGTTGTGTTTCTTTAATGAGCATGTTTTGGTCATTTATGGATCACAATTTGACACGGTGTTTCTAAATGTGAAATAAGTCACTATGATCACGAAAGAGGAGTTTTGATTTTTTTATAACTTGCAATGCTTGTGAGTGGTTTTATAATCAAGTCTTTGAGAAAACAACGCTAACAAATGAAGTACTAAAATAATGTGGTATTTGGGCAGAGTGCTTTTTGTAGTAATATCGAAATAATCTCAAAGACTTGTCAATAAAAATAATCTCAAAACATTGACTTTAAAACCACTTACAAGCATTACAAGTTATAAAAAAATCGAAACTCCTCTTTCGTGATCATAGTGACTTGTTTCACACTTAGAAACACGCTGTTAAATTGTGATCCATAAACGACCAAAACATGCTCATTAAAGAAACACAACAGAAATAGAAAATTGCTTTGGTACAGTTTGTTTGTTATTGTTTTTTATGTGTGTTTTATTATCGATAAGAGAAGTTCCTTTTTTGTGGTTTAAAGTTTTCTGAACTAATGTTTTATTGTTTTAATGAATATTTTAACTCCCACCCACGTAATTCTTTATAAAACTATGTCTATAATGACGCGGATATTAAATCGAATGATATATTTTACTTCTGTTAATTATAAATCAACTTATTTTCATTTGCAGAAAGAAATATCCAGTTCCCACAATTAGTAATCAAAACGTTCACGAGAGGGCGAAGTAAACAGTGAATTTTGTGGTAGTGGCTAACTTTTCCTCACTTGACACGATGGCATCGCTGATTGGTAATTTAGCCAGAAGGACGAGAAACAAGTCAGGCCTTCTTAGTCATTTGAACGCGGCATTCAGTTTTCCCGTGTTCAGTGCAAGTACCAGTTGGGAAAATTTACTGTCAAACCTAAACTTAGAGTGTAAACTGGTTGACTGTTACCTTCCATATATTACAGTAAAAAAATAGTGAATAATTTTCAGTTTCAATTGACGCATAATTAACTAGTGTATTATGATACTGCTTAAGTTTCTCTTCGTAAGTTTAAAACTTCACTTTTATTATGAGTGCTTAGAAACTGAGTTGGTGCTTTAGTGCAGTTCTAATTTCGCTACTAAAGGACAGCTGATGAAACAGCAACCGTGAGAGGAAATTCAGTCTAACCGATAAAAGTCATCTCTACCTTGAACAGAACACCGCGTGAATCTTTAAATTAGTTGCTATTTGGGCTACTTGCAATTCTTTCTAGTTGACTAGTTTGTTTGTTTTTTAAAAGACACAAATGTAATGTAATAAGTGAGTCTTTGTTTTGGTTCCTAAATAACTTTTATGTGGTATATTCGAAGGCAAGTACACGCACACCTGTGTGTAAATCTTTGATAAACCACTGAGAAGCAACAAAGAGTTTCAATGAAGCTCGACTGTGTGGACAGACTTGTCTCATGGCTTTTCGGCCGATTAGGTCACTACGTCGGTCGCCGTCCTGGCTATTTTATTACTGTACCGCTATTGATTGCCTGTATCTTCGCCACCGGTTTTCAAAAAATTGTATACGAGGGCAACCCAGAGTACCTATTTAGTCCCGTGGATGGACGATCTCGGACGGAAAGAAATATTCTTGAAACTTACTTCCCTATGAACACCTCAGAAAACTTTGATCTAGGCAGAATGACTCGTATGGGAAAACTTGCCCGTGTAATAATAGCCGCCAAAGATGGAGGTACTGTTTTAAGGGCGCACATATTCAAGGAGATGATGAAACTGGACGATATCATAAAAAATATGTCCATCACTTGGGACGGAGATATGTACAGATACAAAGATCTGTGTGCAAAAGTAGACGGAGCCTGTTTTCGTAACGATATTCTGGACTTCAGAGAGAGAATTGAAGCCATCGAAAACCACAAGTACCTACTACAGTATCCTATTATGTATAATCGTGTAATTCAAAAACGATACAACATGCTTGGTGCTCTTGGAGGAGTGACAGTAGATCAATTAGGTTTCATTAAAAAAGCTTCGGCCTATAACATGTTCTATCCACTGGATACGGACGTTAAACATGGCAACGAAAGGGCAGATTTTTGGGAGGAGAAAGTTTTGTCAATACTGGAAGATGTTCACTTGGAAAATATTACAATTGGATATTTTGTGTCAAACTCCCTAGAAGCAGAACTAGAGAGGAACACCCAAAGTGTGGCCCCACTTTTCAGCATCACCCTAATAGTCATGTTTGGTTTCTCAGTTTTGTCAAGTATGATGTTGGATTGGGTGAGAAGCAAACCTTGGCTGGGAATTTTAGGTTGTCTGTCTTCGTGTATCGCAGTCGCTGCTTCCTTCGGCTTAGTCATCTATTTTGGTCTTATATTCATCGGTATAAATTTAGCAGCTCCCTTCCTCATGCTTGGTAAGTTGCTGAGTTTTGTTTTATGTTGTAATAAGGCCACAAAATACAATATATGCATGTTTTGCTTTTATCATCTCTATTACCATATTGATAACATTCCCTGTTCAGTGTTTTAATTATTTCCCATTCATTAGCTAAGTTGATAGACTGAGGTATGAATAGGAATTATTTGAATAATTCTACTAAAACAGAATCCAAATAATGGGCCGTTCATTTGTCGCGTGTTTTTGTTTTTGTTCTTTTTTGCCACTCTAAACATCCTAACGCTTTTCAGATGAAAAAACCAAACAGTGTTTTCAGAAGTCACAAATAATGAGTGTGTGAGTACCGTGGCCATTAGTTACACTGCACAACAAAGTTTTTGCTTCTTGAACACTGTTCGATGTTCCTTATAGATTTTTGGCTGCTGATCACGAAAATCACATCCCAATTTGCCCATCACATACCGTTTCATCAAAATCTTCAGTTTCACCAGGACATTGCTACAATGGAAAAACGATATCAGGGCAACTGGAAACGGTCAATGCTTGCTGACTACTATTGGACACCGCAACGTGATGCAGCGGACATTGAATACAAATGAAAATCAGGAGCAAAACACTTAATTATGTTGAACTTAGTAGCATACTAGAAACATAAACGCAATTAAATACGTTATTTCCGGTAAACAGATAACTGTCTATTTCTCAGAGTTCCTACGTGATGGAGCAAAACCAAGACTATATTTATACATATCCACCAGGTACCTGTCACAATCAGCAAAAAATTTTCTGGAAGCAAAACTTTTTAAAAAAATTGTTGTGCAGTGTAACACGTGATTAACAGAAAAATACGGTTAGGGTTGGATGTAAGGGAAGATATTACGTTCATTGTGAAATTGACAATGATAAAACCATATCGAAGACTTCATTGGATTCGTACTGAATACATTTACCAAAAACTTACAATCAGTATGCGAATGTGAGATTAAAAAACATTTCAAATTGTAACATAGGCTAACAAAAATGATTATCTCCGTCCAGATATGTTACTAGACCGTAACAGCATACACCATCCTTAAAAATCTTATTATAACACCACTCCATTTTGAGTTAGAGAACTTCTAACTTGGACTTCTCCGCAAATCTCGGTGCTGTCAGTGACGAACACGGTGAAAGGTATCACTGTGACATTGCTACAACAGAAAAACGATATCCGGGCACCTAAAATCCGTAAATGCTCGCTGACTACTGTTGGACACTGCAACGTGATGCACCGGACATTGAATACAAATGAAAATTAGGAGCAAAACACTTTCAACTATGTTGAGCTTAATAGCGTATTAGAAACATAAACGCAATTAAAAATGTTATTGCCGGTAAACAGTTAACTGTCTACTTCTCAGAGTTACTATATTTGTGCATACATACCAGATACCTGTCACAATAAGCAAAAACTTTTCCGGAAGCAAAAAATTTTCAAAAAAATTGTCTTGCAGCGTTATCAACAGTTGTCTTCTTAGTAACGAACACGAACACTTAGTGTTAATAGTACTTCATTACCAAATTATTTTAGTTTATTTATTAACTACTAGATGCATATTATTGAATCTAAGTTAATAATTAGTATATAGAAATTTTAAAATGCTAAATAATTAATAAAAGAACATAGCTGATCGTTTAGTCTGTCAACAATGACAGTAAATTTATATACCTGTATAGCCTTGGGCAGCTTTTTGAATCTTTCTTGTCATTCATTAAGACAAAAATATCTCATATTTAATGTTAAATTAAAAAAACAACCACATTTCAAAAAGCGACTAAGGCAAAATTTTGTCAGTAACTAAATTCTAACTTTTATTACATTATTATCATTAATAATTAGTTTCTTTGTGTTGGTTTCCATCTTAACGGCCCCCCAGTGGCTCAGCGGTATGTCTGCGGACTTACACGCTAAAATCCGGGTTTCGATAACCGTGGTTGGCAGAGCACAGATAGCCCATTGTGTAGCTTTGTGCTTAATTCAAAACAACAACAACAACATCCATCTTAACGTTAGTGCATTTATTTACTATCCAAATTAATTTATTAAACACAAAAAGTGCTGATTCATGGAATATTAGAAATGCCATTTTTCTTATCCAACAATGTATTTTTTAATAGCCACAAACAACTGGATTCTTAATTCGCATATGTTTACAGGCAAAGAATTCTTTAACTTTAGCAGTTTGTTAAGCCTTTTCTATTTTTTTATAAATATTTTTATTATGGTCTAGAGCTTCCTTTAATATTTACACTCCATAAAATTACAACTTGTTTCGCTTGTCTGGTCGGCCTGGCATGGCCAAGCGCGTAAAGTGTGCGACTCGTAATCCGAGAGTCGCGGGTTCGTGCCCGCGTCGCGCTAAACATGCTCGCCTTCCAAGCCGAGGGGGCGTTATAATGTGACGGTAAATCCTACTATTCGTTGGTAAAAGAGTAGCTCAAGAGTCGGCGGTGGGTGGCGTTGACTAGCTGCTTTCCCTCTAGTCTTACACTGCTAAATTTGGGACGGCTAGCGCAGATAGCCCTTGAGTAGCTAATCGTTATCCGAGGGTCGCGGGCTCGCATCCCGGTCAAGCCAAACATGCTCGCCCTCCCAGCCGTGGGGGCGTTATAATATGACGGGTAAATTCCACTATTCTTTGGTAAAAGAGTAGCCCAAGAGGTGGCGGTGGGTGGTGATGACTAGCTGCCTTCCCTCTAGTCTTACACGGCTAAATTAGGGACGGCTAGCACAGATAGCTCTCGAGTAGCTTTGTGCGAAATTCCAAAACAAACAAACAATTTTGTTTTCAACATAATTACTTTTCATATTACATAACATTCACTTCCAGTTGAGCCCACATATTGTGCTATGTTGGGAAAATTTATGTTTTCGCTTGTTACAATATTCAAAGTAAAAAACTGACAAAATGAACTGATTAAATCAGGTATTTGTTATTCAAAGTCAGAGATATTTCAAAAATAATTAATAAATTTATTTGTACCATTTAAAATATATAGATTATTTCACTCTTATGTTATCAGGGATCCAGTAACAATCTGGTGCACAAAATGAATGAATAACTTACAACATTTTCCAAAAGTTATGAGGAATCTATGGCACTCTATTGAGATTGTTAACACTACCTTTTGATCTAAACCTTTAGATAACTAACTGATTATGGCTTTTTTTAAGTTAAGAAATCGTACAAGCTAATGTGACACTTTCCTAGAAAAAAGGTAAGTCAAACATGACTTGTAATTTTATACAAAATAGTTGTGTGTTGACTCTGTCATTATTGAAAATTAGTAAACCCCTTCTGGGGGAATCCGGTTGTACATACCTTAAGGTACATATAAGTGTCACAGATTAAGTCAAAAACGTCGAAATGTAGCTGTTTAATACACGTTATGTGATGTCTTTCATAGTGTCAGAGAAACGTTTAATTAATTGACAAATAGTACGTGTAGATAGATAACTGTCTGGTTAACTAAACAACTGATACGTGTGGATAGAGGAGTGTCTGGTTAACTGAATAATTAGCAAGCACGAAAGTAAAATATTGAAAAAGTACTTGTTTGTTTTGTTTTTGAATTTCGCGCAAAGCTACACGAGGGCTGTCTGTGTTAGCAATCCTTAATTTAGCAGTGTAAGACAAGGCGGAAGGCAGCTAGTCATCACCGCCTAACGCCAACTCATGGACTACTCTTTTACCAACAAATAGTGGGATTGACTGTCACATTATAACGCCCCCATGGCTGAAAAGGCAAACATATTTGCTGTGATGGGGATTTGAAGACGAACTGAACTCCTCAACCACCTGGCCATGTCAGGCCTTGAAATTGTGTTTGTTCAACTTAAAACTTAACATGTGTTGAAAGGTAAACAGTATTCTGTGTACCTACAAAACAGAAACCACTTTCGTTGATTCTGTTTCTGAAGGCGCCCACACCTATTAGTCGCTCTGTGTCTAGATTAATAAGCCTGGAACTGATTTAATGAATTTAAAAAGTTACTTTTAGCAGTATCGATATGGTCTTTAAAATGTTTTGACACATATGCAGTGCTGGCCAAAATCTTAAGGCCAATGAACATAAAGAAAATATGCGTTTTGCGTTGTTAGACTCAATCACTTATTTGAGTAGGGCTTCGAAGAATGAAAATAAGAAAAGGGAAAACAAAAATTAAATTATTTGGCATTTAATAGGGAAAATGTGAACACTATGAAATTAGCCTAAACACAAGCTGGTCAAAAGTTTGAGACCATACTGAAACGAAGTGATAATCGGTAAACACGTAACGACATTTAATCATTTGTGTTCAAGCATTAGCGTTGTCAACATTTCCCACTGACATCTCCTGTGTTACATTAGGTAAAACATGGCAAAGGTTAAAAAGTTGACAGAGTTTAAACGTGGCAAAATTGTCGAGCTTCAATAGCAAGGTATCTCTTAACGTGCCATTGCTGGTGAAATTGGGCGTAGTGAAACTGCTGTTGCCAGTTTCTTAAAAGACCCTGAGAAATACGAAACGAGAATTTCAAGTGGTCGGCCCAAGAAAATTTCGCCGGCGTTGAGCAGGAGGATTCGACGGGTTGTTCGAAACAGATTAAAGACCATTACGGACGCAGAATGCAGCTCAAGAACAATAAGACGGCATCTACGAGAGAAAGGCTTTAAAAACCGTAAACATCTTCAAAGGCCACGCCTTCTTCCACACCACGAAACAGCTCGGTTAAGCTTTGCTGAAAAGCACCAAACATGAGACACAGAAAAGTGGAAAAAATTTTGTTCTCTGATGAAAAGAAATTTAATCTGGATGGTTCAGATGGCTTCCAATGTTACTGGCAGATAAAAATATCTTGCCGAAGACATTTTCTACACGACAGAAGGGAGAAGGTTCCATTATGATCTGGGGTGCTTTCTCCTTCCATGGAACAATGGAGCTTCAGGTTATACAGAGGTGTCAAACTGCAGCTCGCTACATTTGCATGTTGGAGAGTTAGAGAGAGAATCCCTCTTGTGTTGAAATGACTGGATCTTTCAGCAGGACAATGCTACAATTCGCAATGCCCGCAGGACAAAGAACTTTTTCATAGAGAATAACGTGATTCATTTGAATCATCCAGCGTGTTCGCTTGAACCGAACCCCTTTGAAAATATTTGGGGGTAGATGGCAAAGGAAATATATAGAAGTGAACTTCAATTCCAAACAGTGCATGATCTTCGGGAAGCCATATTCACCACTCGGAATAATATTCAAGTCACCTTCTGCAAACGCTTATATCGACAATGCCAAAATGAATGTTTGCAGTTATTCGCAATGACGGCCCTGCAACTCACTACTGAGACCTCTTGTTGGACATTTCCTACTCTGTTTAGGACTTCTTTTTGGTATGGTCTTAAACTATGGAACACCTGATATTTAGACTAATTTCACAGTGTTCCCATTTTCCATATTAATTGCTAAAAAAGTTGTTTTTTTCTATTTTCCCTTTTCTTATTTTCATCTTTTGAGGCTCTACTCAAATAAGTGGTTGAGTAGGACAACGCAAAATGCATATTTTTTCTTTACGTTCATTGGCCTTAAGATTTTGGCCAGCAGTGTGTATTTTATTTCATTTCATTTTTTTAACGTCGCGTTTCCTATTTCCATACGTACTGAACATATCGCGTGCCAGCTGGAAATGAAAACTTTCAGTGGACATTAAACACTTGATAATCGCTTTAAATTAAAACTAGAAACTTTAGGAATCAACTCCAAAACTGGAAATTTCTGGTGTCACTTCTTCTCATTCATAGTTTCAATTATGGAAGGAGATAATATATTTTTACAACGATGTTAAGCCTGCTCGAGTCCTTAAGCAAAATTTTGCGATGTTGAGGTTATCTTATGTTCGTTAAAGGCTATCTCCATGTTTGAATACATATTGAATCCTTAGTTGACAAGTGTGAACAGACACTGAATCCTCAGATATCTTCACGTGCTGTCTAATAATCTAGCCAGCCACTATTATTATTTTTTCTGTCAAGTTTACTCTTACAATCTAAATAAAAAATTACAATAAAAGATTAGATCAACGAGTGTTCCTGCTTTTATACGTTATAATAAATAAATTAAAGACTTGGTTGTTTAGAATTAAGTACAAAGCTACACAATGGGCTATCTGTGCTCTGCCCACCACGGGTATCGAAACCCGGATTTTAGCGTGTAAGTCCGCAGACATACCGCTGAGCCACTGGGGGCAAATTAAAGACCTTTACATTATTAAGAAAGTAATTACACAGTAATAACACCCGAGTTCTCCTGTCTACAAGACTTGTAAATACAGTTAAGGCCTTTACAAACTGACACATTTTAAAGAAATTTCATTTATATTAGTCATATTTACAAAACCAAAAGCTGTTTATATCGTAATTACTATTCTATAACGGAAAGTTACTTTTTCTGTTAACCGAGTTATCGTAACAGTTGAAACGTCTTTCTGTTAGTGAGGCTATTATAATGCTTCAAGCCTTCCAACAAGAAAAAAAATTACTGTTATATTATTATTACTACAGTCTCAGCCTTCATACAGAGAAATGTTTCCCTTCAGTCGTGTTATATGACAGTCCCAGGTTTTAACCAAAAAAGCGTTTTCCCGCTAATTGTGTTTTTATTACAGTCACAACCTTTACTCAAGGAGACGTTTCTTTTAATGACATTATTGTTGCATTCCCAGCTAAGGTAGTGCCATGAACACACGAGTAGTTATATATACATACTGTCATTACGAGAAATTTTCTTAGAGTAAAAATGTCATCTTCAGGTTAAGATCGAAACTTTGTTCTCTGCTTTATTAGTAAAAGTGTCAATACTCATACCAGCCGTCCTGAAGTAAATAATCGTCTTTCTGTTTTAGAAAAGTGATATACATCTAAGGATTCTCCTAGAAAGTCGTTTTTGTTGTTTTGAATTAAGCACAAAGCTACACCATGGGCTATCTGTGCTCTGCTCACCACGAGTATCGAAACCCGGATTTTAGCGTGTAAGTCCGCAGACATACCGCTGAGCCACTGGGGGGCCCTAGAAAGTCTTTGTTACTTAATTTCGAAATAAAAATACTTCTCGAACTCAAAATATTAAAGTCTTTACTTAAGTATTTCTAATATTTAATAGATTCTTGCATCTTTTATAGACAGAAAGGAAAACGTCTCAAATGCTGGATATTTTTTATTAGTAATTGTCAGTTTTATTCATTTTTTTTACATAAAACGTTTTCAAAATTTTTTTAGATAACAAAAATCAAAGCCAGCGTTACCGATTATAAGTCGTAAACAACTTGTTTACAAAAACTACACCTTTCCATCAGCTCAGGGATAAGTCGGAAAGTTTATAACGCAACAATCCAGATTTCGATACTCGTGGTAGGCATATCAGAGATATTTTATTGTTTAGTTTTCCGATCAACAACAAATAAACATATAATGCACACGGCCGGGCATAGCCAGGAGGTTAAAGCGCTTGACTCGTAATTCGAGAGTTGTTGGTCCGAATCCCCGTCACATCATACATGCTTGCCCTTTCAGCAGTAGGGGCATTATAATTTGACGGTCAATCACATTTTTTTGCTGGTAAAAGAGTAGCCCAATAGTTGGCGGTGGGTGGTGATGACTAGTTGCCTTCCCTCGAGTCTTACACTGCTAAATTGGAGACGGCTAGCGCAGATAGCTCTCGTGTAGCTTTCACAAAATTCAAACTCAAACAAACCAAGCAGTGCACAATAAAATACCTGTTACCAAAATTACAATAAAGGACAGAAATCGCGTCTCGACTTTCTTAAACATTAATGATGAAATAATTATTATCCAAGAACTTTAGAAATATGAATTTAGAATCTGTGACACAATAAAATACCTGGTACCAAAAGTACAATAAAAGACATTCACGATTTGTGAAAGAGGGATAAAAATCGCGTCCCAGCTATCTTAACATCAATGGTGAAACTTGTGCCTATTGTTCAGATACTATAAAAATATTAATTTGGAGTCTTGGTGAAACGGTATTTGAAATATCTTAATAAACTGTGATAGTTACTTACTCACACGAGTGTAAGGTAAGTAATTTCTAACCATGTATCTGTTTTTTGTTTCTAACGTTAGTTTTTTTTCCTATGGCTTCAAACGAGTTGAGTTTCCTAATATTTACTGACACATTTTGTTTTAGGCACGTGTACTACATTGTGAAACGAAAAGCACGAACTGTCGCTGGTTGTTCACTGAAGTAATACAGATCCACAGATAAGATTTTACCTGTAACTGTCGAATTGAGACTGTGCTAAAAAATCCACATAATGAGCCAATATATGTCTTCAAATTTCAAAAGCATTACACTCGAACTTTTAACAGCACGTAAACAGAATTTGTATCAATTGTTTAGTTTATGTGAACAATAACGTGAAACTAATAGCATTCAGCAGGCTGTACCTTAGTTGAATCTTTTTCTACAAAAATTTGTGAATTTTCTGTGATCTTTCAATTTTACTTCGTAAACCTATATAATTCCTTTACACTGATTGTATTTTAATCATAGTTATAATGATAAAATCATTAAGTGTATTCAATATTATCAAAATGAATCTAATTTAACTGAAACTTTTTGCTAAAATTAGAAGTAAATCAATAAATTATCTTTATATCGTAAACATTTAGTAGAAAAATGTTAAAATTCATATGAACATTGAAACAAACCCAGCATGACCAGGTGGTTAGGAAGCTCGGATTCAAAGTCAGACAAACATTGAAACAAACCCAGCATGACCAGGTGGTTAAGATGCTCGGATTCAAAGTCAGACAAACATTGAAACATTCTTAGTACAATGAAGTTTGCGATGCTGGCGTCTAAAACTCGGGTCTTAATAATCATCGATCATAACTAAGTAACATTTTTATAGTTGACTCATAATTAAAACAATTACAATACGTTTCAAATTTAAGCAGTCAGATTTACAAAAAAACGAGAAAGTTTAAAGTACAAAACACTCAAAAACAAATTTACAAAAAAATATTAGTTTTTTTGTGTATGAAAATCTCATGAGTTTTGCAACGGAAACGCAAAATCTTTTTACTGTTAACTGTGACTACAAAAAATACTTTAATAAAATATACTCTGTGACGTAATTCTGTAACGATACTTTAGTTTGTTTTGAATTTCACGCACAAAGCTACTCGATGGCTATCTGTGCTAGCCGTCCCCAATTTAGCAGTGTAAGACTAGAGGGAAGGCAACTAGTCATCATCACCAACCGCCAACTTTTGGGCTACACTTTTACCAACGAATAGTGGGATTGACCGTACATTATAACGCCCCCACGGCTGAACAGGAGAGCATGTTTGGTGTGACGGAGATTCGAACTCAAGACCTTTGGATTACGAATCGAGTGCCTTAACCACTGGCTATGCCGGGCCCTTTGACAATCGCTAATTTTTAAACTAAAATTTCAATAAAATCATTTTTCTTGTGAATGGTGAACATTAGTTAATGTTAAGTATGGGTATATTGTTGTAGAAGTGACAGATAATTCAAGAAAAGACCCCAGGCTCAATGGCCTTCCGTACGAACTGGACGTTATACCTGTCCAGAAGGCAGATAACAAACAATAGATGACTGACTTTTAA
Source organism: Carcinoscorpius rotundicauda (assembly GCA_011833715.1). NCBI lineage: Eukaryota > Metazoa > Arthropoda > Merostomata > Xiphosura > Limulidae > Carcinoscorpius > Carcinoscorpius rotundicauda. Next base: position 18,255,697 of record CM022398.1, read on the forward strand.
ATTCAGAATCATCCTTTAACTAGCTGTAAGTGAATGTTTTATGTATAATTTTTTGGGTATGATTCTGAATATGTGCTTTTTACTTTTCTATCAGTTTCTCTGTATGTTTAAGAAATCTCGCAACCAAATCTATACCAGGACAATCCACTCGGGATATTCCGTAATCTTGACGTCGTGCACTAAACAATTCACTCAAAAGTTGAATCTTTGTTATTCAATTTAAAGTGCATATGGACTTCCTCTTTTCCCAATAAAGAGGAAGGTAGTTAAGCATCACCTCTCACCGTCAACTTTTGGGTTACTCTTGTTTTACTGTCCAGTAGGATTTGACCATCGTTTGTATTAAACAGATGTGAAAACTCGTGATGATTAGAAACTTACTTGAAGTAAAAATGTGTCATAAGATGGCTGTTCTGGGTATTAACACTTTAATTAAAATTGAATGGAGAACATCGTTTGATCTTCTAAGATCATCTAAAAAAAAGAGAGCGTTTGTAACTGACCGTTCCCGGGCACATGTCTTACGGACGAGAGTGTAAACGTGTACGGGATTGTAGAAGGCGTTGCAGTTAAATGTTAAGCTATTAATTAGTATCGGTATAAATATTCCTTTTTATTGATTTAATTTTGTTTTTGTTGTTGTTTTGAATTAAGCACAAAGCGACACCCTGTTCATCACGGGTATCGAAACCCGGTTTCTAGCGTTATAAGTCCGCAGACATACCGCTGAGCCACTGGGGGGCAATTTTGGTTTTAGTTGTGGTATAAGTAAGGCTTCTTTGATTTTGTGTTTGTTTATATTTGTTTTTCTGCTAAGTATCTGGGTGTTTTCTATGATTATGTGGTTACTCTGTGTTTATTTAATTTCCAATGTTCACAAACATGTGAAGATGTTTTCTTTTGTGTGTGTTCTTTGAATCTAGTTTTTATTTCGCTATTTGTTTCTCAAATATAGAAATCGTGGCAGTTATTGCATTGTATTTTATACATAATGTTTGTGTTGTGTTTGTCAGCGTAGTTTGTACATAGTACGAACTTTAGTTTTGTACTGGTATTTGAATAAATTTGGTATTTACTGGAATGTTCTGTTTTGTTATGATGTTTTTACAATGTTGGTTATTGTTTCGTTAAAAGTGCGAATATATGGTATGCAGCAGTTTAATTTTTTGTAGTTTGTTGTTATTTTGGGTTTTATCGTCGTTGACTATTTTCTTAACCTGGGTATGTGTGTGTATAATTTTTTCAACTATTTTTTTTTTAGAAAATGTGTTGATGTTGGTGAAGTATTGTTTTATTTTGTTGTTTTCATCGTTATTTTCTTCTGTTGAGCATAGTTTTATGGCTGTGTTTATTTGGTTCCTTGATGTGTTGAGTTTTTGTTTTGTTTCACATGTGCTGAGTCCCATGAAATGTATAGTCCAGAATGAGTGGTTTTTCTGTTGATTTCTGTTTGCAATTTCGTATCGGTTCTTGTGAAAATGAGGTTCGGAGATGCTATTTGGTTGATTTTTTCGTGTTCACAGGTGAACTTAATGTTGGGGTGTATAAAGTTGATGTGGTTGAAATAACTAAGTATATTTTCTGGAGATGTGAATCCAGCAAATTGTATCATCAACATACTTGTACCAGTATACTGGTAGGTACAATTATGACAGAAAGTGTTCGTACACCTGCGTCCCGAGTGGATTTTTTTGCTCATAACTTAAAAAGTATCACGAATAGGTTAATAGAAGTATGGTATGTTATAAATGTTATACTAACACACATCTACATAAATTTGTATGCAAATTAAACAACAAATAAACTGTTTCATTTAATGTTGTCACATTTATAACTGGGTATATATATCTGCTTAAAATGTGAAGGCTTGAAACTAAATAAACGCATCATAACATGGGTTTTGCAGGATTCTATAAATAACAGAGTTTAGGCTCGTAATTTATTAACACAAAAATATCAATAATTCATTCTTTATTCACTGGGACAGCAGTAAGTCTACAGCTTTAATACGATAAAATCACGGGTTCGATTCCTCTCAGTGAACACAGGTGATAGTCCGATATGGCTTTACCCTAAGAAAAAAACACACGCACATTATTATTCAACAGTTTTCAATGACAGTGGATAAGAATGTTGTTGAACATTTTCGACACAACCTGCTGCTAACAAGCTTGCATTAATCACGAATATCTTAAATCATAAGCCTCAAATTTGATATATTTTACAAATGTTTAAAAAAAAAGATCCAAATTCTCTGCGATTCTTTTTATCAGAATTCTGTTGTGGGAGGTTCATTTAATGTGAACCAATAAACATAGGAATTTCCCATTGACGAATCACAATCTGATTACAACTTTTGCGTCAGGCTTCTTTGTCATATTTAAGGCTAGGGTGACTATAGTGCTAGAAGACCTTTAATAGTGGTGACATGCAACATTAACAAAAACCAATTGTTACTTCTACAAAGACTACAAAATCGAGTAAAACGACTCGCACATCGCCAATTGCACTACACACAAGCAAGTTATGTCCAAAGACATACGAAAATTCTACCAATTTCTGAAGGCTTAGTTAAGCTAGCAAAAAATATTTCAATAATTCCACTCACTGTAACTCACTTATTTCCAATTTCAAGAAAATTACAGCCATCTCCAAATCTTGGTGCAAATATTTATCCTCATATAACTTTATCCAGAACAAACCCAACACATTACGACCCTTGTAATCTGTAATATCAATAATCCATTATGTTTTCAGTTTCGTTTCAGATTCAATCCAATCTCCAGGATCAGTTCATCTTAAGTGCACTAGACGGGCTTCATTCGGTCCCATCTAGTAAAACTGGGTTTTTTCGGGGTACTCCCGTTTCTCCTCACTCTTAAATCTCTGGCATAGATCTGTAGATCCCAGATGAGGAAACTTGATCCATCGATCCATGCCCGGCCCTGAATCGACCCGTTTCAGTTGATATTTCTTCTGCCGACTTGCTTTTTACTTCTTCTTCAATCGGGCGTTGACTTTACTTTCACTTTGTCAGCTGCCACGCCTACCAGACTCGCATTAACCAGATTCATGTTAAACTTGTCAACCCTTTTAACCCAAAATTATCAATAGTCACGAAGTCAAAATTCTTAACTTCTACCAAGTGCGGGGTTGAAGGAGGACTGTTTAGTCTTCGAACGCCCCTGGGGGTTAACATTTCTTCGCTCCAAAACAATTGCCAGAATTGATAGAGAGAGTGCCAGAAGAATGTAGTAACTTGTGATATGTAACTGTTTAACATTTAACTTCTTAAATGTGTATAACAGTAGCAGTAACTTGTTTCAATTAATAATTCAGTTATGATAAAAAAAATGGAATTATTTCCCTTACGCCTTAAAATTAAACTTTTGATTTACATAGTTATGTGAAACAACGATGAATAATCTGAGATAGCAAAATACAAAAATAATATTTCAGTAATACATCATACGTAGATCCTGATAAACTGCAGCCCTTTGTATAGACTCCCAGTGGCACAGCGGTATGTCTGCGGACTCATACCGCTAGAAAACGGATTTCGATACCCGCGGTTGCCAAAGCACAGATAACCCATTGTGTAATTTGTGCTTAATTTTAAACAAACCCTTTGTGTGTATATAAAAATATGCATAGAATCCACTTCAAGAAAGAGAATTGTAAAGACAGGACAAACATTCAAAGTACTCATTTATGGTTTACTAAGTTATGTTATCGACACTGGTTTATAAAGTACAGTCACTTCAACCTATATGTTAAACATTTACATGAAGTGTTTTGAAAATTCTTTGCTGTGAAGTTTCAGTTAAGATAATAAATGTGCATTGTCTGTAGGATCTTGTTTCACAAACGTGTGAATTGTTTCGTTTATTTTAGAACATAGTCACTTTGTGTTACTTGCTGTGTCCACCGCGGAGACTCGAATTCACGTGTTTTAGTGTTGTAAGTCCGTAAACTTACCGCTGCTCCATTGGTCAGCATGCTGTTTTGTTTCTGGAATTAAAACGTATTAATTGAAAAAAATAACAGCACTGCTGAACAAAAAAATACACAAATTATTAGTCTGGTAATTGTTACGTGCACCGATGGAGATTATTGTTTACAAGCACGTGGAAGCACTGCGACCTAATTATAATTTAAAGCAAACATTTTAGGTCAGAGGCGGTAAGCTTTATTTGTTGTTTTTTGTCTGCACCGTCATCGTATAAACTTAGGAAAAAACTAGCGCATTGCAAGTAACCAGTCACACGGGTGATTTCTAATACGTTTGCACTAAGATCTGTCTTCAGAGAACCAGTTTCGGTGTCACAGAATCCCGGAAGAACTAATTCACAACTTCGTTGGGTGCGTATATATTTCTCCCCCTTGTGACACGGGAATGGCGATCCAGGTCACTGCATGTGCCGGTCTCGAAACACGTTTGTTACGCACCCTGAGCGTGTGCCGAACGTGAAGTGCAAGTATGTTTTTAATTTGTTAGCTGAGACGTTACAATACCTGAAAGAAAGGTGTGGTTTATTTTATGCTGTATTGCGGTTTTGATACTCAGTCGTCTCGGTTTATAAGAGAAACTGTTACCACAAAGAACAGCTTAAAATGTGAAAAATGTTCTCATTACTGATGTCCTCCACAAAATACTAAATTATGCAAATAATTATTGCGTTGAAATACATAAATTTAACTTTTATTTAGGATAGAAAAACAGTCAGATTAAATGTTTCAGTTAACAGTTGTGTGGTTTGTTTGTTTTGTTTTTTTAAAAAAAACAGTCTCTGTTGTGTGTAGGTTTTGCAAAAGAGTATCCGTTGTATGATGATTTTTATTTTTCACACAGAATGTAGAAATTGGTTAGTTGAGCATGTAAAATAATTATGTATGCTTCACCTTAACATAAAAAATAAGTTACATAAGGTACATCCAATAAAAAATCAATAAATGTGTTGGGTATTTTCCAATGCACGATTTTCGAAGATATGTCTGTTATGTATACAATACATTCAGTGGGTAATTTCTAGTTTCTTTAAGTGATCATGCGTAAAGTGCACCTAACGCAGAATATGTGGTTAGGACAAGCCTATATTAACATCTTTACAAGTAATGTGGTGTGTGATGAATATTTTACTGTTTAAATAATCCTACTTAGTAATACATAATTCTACTGAAAATTTATGTTATGGGATATATGTCATGGAATTTATCTACCCTGTTTATTTATTGGCTATCAACAATAACTAACATCATTTGTCATCCACAGTAGTGCGCAAAAATGTTAGGGCAAAATAATATTTTGTCATTCTTTCCATTTTATAAGGCTAATTCTTCCATATCATTACAGAATGTAAATTTTTATTACTGATGCCTGTTGACAACTGAATGACCCATGATGAGAATACTTATCATTTTTTAGAATTTCCATATACCTGTACCAAGAGCAATGTTTAAATAAACATACTGATCAAATTTAGGGTCTGGAATAATTGTCATAGCATCCGATACTGTGTCTTAACTACATAGAAAGAAGCTAACAAAGAGAAAGTGTATGATGCCGGTATATGCTAGAAAAAATCAGTTTAATAGCAATCCTCATTTGTTTAAGACTATATATACATTAAGTGTTGTTGTCATGCGATTACCCAAAAGTGTAGAGAGTTGCCAGCTCAGCTAAGAAAGATGCTGGATTCATTCAAGTGATGCAATTGCCCCCCCCCCGAGCCCCAATTTCAACCCAATTGAGCAGATCTGGACTTTGAAAGATTAAAACTTGTAAAATCAAACGTTACTTCCAACGAAACTTTACGTAAGTGTATTAGAAACATCTCAAACATATTAGTAAAATCTCAAAGGACATTTTGTTTAAATGTGTTGCAATAATGCCTGAAAGGCTGTCTACAGTTATTAAACCAAAAAGGAGACCCACAAAATATTAATTGTTTGCTAAACTCAAGCACTTTTACTTAGTTTCTGTTATACTAAATAGATATGAAGATTAATATTAATGTTGACCTTTCACCTGTTATTCACCCTCTATTATTCTTTGAAAGTGTGTTTGTGAATTTCGAGAAAAGCAACTCGAGGGTCATCTACCCTAGCCATCCATAATTTAGAAGTGTAAGACTGGAGGGAAGGCAGCTAGGCACCGCCACCCACCGCCCACCCTTGGGCTACTTTTTTACCAACGAATAATGAGATTGAGCGAAACATTATAATGCCCCCTTAGCTGAAAGGGCGAGTATGTTTGGTGTGACGGGGATTCGAAACCGCCACCCTTAAACTACGAGTCGAGCACTTCAACCATCTGGCCATGCTGGGCCTCTTTGAAAGCAACCTGAAATCTAATTTTTGACTTTATCCTGATACTTTGGCACAGTATTGTATAGTATTTACCCAGTTTATTTACTGCAGACTACTGGCCATCAACAATAGCTGACAACATTTGTCGTGTATTTTATCTACCAGGTTAATCTATTGACCTTCAATAATAAGTGATAATTAAGGCATAGATTTGTGAAACTTCCTTTTAATTTTTAAATTAAAAGAACTTTGATAAACTGCATATCCTTGTGACTGTACTGGTTCTACTTCTACAAAAGTCTAGTAGTAATCTTATATGTTTTTCTTATGGGTTTACGTTCTACCTCAACAATATACCATATTGCTCTAAAATTTCTTGTGGCATACATCGTATTAGGTTACAATTGAAATTATTATAGCTAAAAAAATATTAAATCTTCAGGCTAGCGTAAGTGAAACTCTGAAACCATACCTCTTTTCAGAGATACACGATTTACTTACTATTCAACTTCATTGTACCAATAAGCTCACCATTACTGATGTTGGTTGAGCAACTGAACAGCACATTCTGAAACGTAACTAAAAGTAGTAGCTTTAACTATAGTTCTTAATTTTTAACACAAAAAGTTTTTTTATAACTTGAGGTATCTCGCCTATAAACATCACAGTTGACCATCCCGAAGTATAAATTAGTGCTTATAAAATTAAAATACCTTTTATATATTATAAGGTTGACCACCAAACTGATAAATAAATCTTGTTTTTTTGTTAATTACTCATTTAGTTGTAATTCTAATTAATTAACATATATTTTAGAATTTACAGATCGTGGTTAATTCTTTACTGGTGTAACGGATAATTTGAGGTTCAGGATAAATGTACATAAATTCCATGTAAGCCGTCTCGAAAAAGAAAACTACTATGCGCCAGAAAACGTTTAAATAAATTTATTTTTGAGAACATTTGAGTTTAAAAAAACATATTTTCACGTTTGCCCTTTTTCAGCATCAAATGCAAATCATAAAAGATTATTTTTCGAAAAATAGTTTATAAATGTTTTGACTCAACTTTAAATAGCCAATGGTAAGAAGGCAGACGTCATTGGTTGTGTAAAAGTTGGTAGGAATTGTGAAACCGTGAAAACTATTACTAAGACTAACGGAAAAGAAACTAAAAATAGGAAACTATGAAATAAATAAATTGGATTTCTAATAATAATAATAGAAAGTATTATTATTTTTAATGTACACATGGAAGGTATTATTATGCTCATACATTTGAAAAGTATTTCATTATATTTATTTATATTTAGTTAAAAAACTGCATTTAAACGTTTTTATTTTTACGTCCTAAAGAATGTGCTTGTACATTCGTGCTGCTAACAATGTAATTATTGTTTGTATTGTTCCACGGTCGATACAACAAAAGAATTTCAAGATATACTGTATTATGCCGTTTCCAAAGGGGTCGCTTTTTTATTAGCATTAGGTATAGAAAACAGCTAACACGTGGACTTACGTTCAAATATTATTTCTATTAAACAGTAAGGGTATTAAGCCATTTGCACAAAAACAGACGCAACACAACATTTAGCCTAACCAGAGTCTTAACCCGTGCTGCCCCAGCCATGATGTTCTGATGTAAATCATTCACACTGATAGCTATTTAAATTGAATGGATGTGTATCACATATGTTATATTGGGCTTTTAGGCAAAGCGTAAAAAAACTGATTAGATAAAGTTGTTTTACTGCGCAGCCTTCTTTTAATTTTTTTAAATGATCAGGAAGTAGTGATAATAAATTACACTTGTTTTGAGATTTAATATTAAATAATCAACATATAGCGATGGGAGCTTAGCCCCTTGTTTTGAGATTTAATATTAAATAATCAACACATAGTGATTAAAGTTTAGCCCCTTGTTTTGAGATTTAATATCAAATAATCAGCACATAGTGATGAAAGTTTAGCCCCTTGTTTTGAGATTTAATATTAAATAATCAGCACATAGTGATTAAAGTTTAGCCCCTTGTTTTGAGATTTACTATTAAATAATCAACACATAGTGATGAAAGTTTAGCCCCTTGTTTTGAGATTTAATATCAAATAATCAGCACATAGTGATGAAAGTTTAGCCCCTTGTTTTGAGATTTACTATTAAATAATCAACACATAGTGACGAAAGTTTAGCCCCTTGTTTTGATGTTTATTATTAAATAATCAGCACATACTGATGGGAGTAGCTCCTTGTTTTGAAGTTTATTATTAAATAATCAGCACATACTGATGGGAGTAGCTCCTTGTTTTGATGTTTATTATTAAATAATCAGCACATACTGATGGGAGTAGCTCCTTGTTTTGATGTTTATTATTAAATAATCAGCACATACTGATGGGAGTAGCTCCTTGTTTTGATGTTTATTATTAAATAAGCAGCATATAGTGATGGGAGTAGCTCCTTGTTTTGCAGTTCTTTATTTACAGGCCTGGCATGGCCGAGGGCGTTAAGGCGTGCGCTCGTAATCCGAGGGTCGCGAGTTCGCGCCCGCGTCGCGCTAAACATGCTCGACCTCCCAGCCGTGAGGGTGTATAATGTGACGGTCAATCCCACTATTCGTTGGTAAAAGAGTAGCCCAAGAGTTGGCGGTGGGTGGTGATGACTAGCTGCCTTCCCTCTAGTCTTACACTTCTAAATTAGGGACGGCTAGCACACATAGCCCTCGAGTAGCTTTGTGCGAAATTCCAAAACAAACAAACAAATCTTTATTTACAAAAGCAAAAATGTTGGGTCTAAATTATTGTTTCTATTTTGATTAGAAACCAAGCAAAATTTATGCCACAATGTCAATTTATTTGGAATATAAGTAAAATCATTCCTGATTAAACAAGTTACAGAAGCACAACATACCAATACATCCGACTGATAATCAGAGCGCTGGTAAAATTGTGATGTACTTTATACATAATAACACTGGTTTACAAAGAAATTGAGGCAAGCACAAAAATAGCTCTTTTAACCTAATTTGGGGGTGCTGAATTCAAATTTGAAATCCGTTTTTACTCATCACCTCTAGATTTTTAGATATGCATACTGTACATTTTGTACACATATTGTACATAAAGGCGTATATGCATTCAGGGTTAATTTCTAATGTTGTGTGACTTATGTCTTCTTTTTTAGTTATTATGCAATACATGTAAGTGATAGCATTACATTATATATATATATAGCTATATATCAAGACGGATTTTGGCATTTAAGTGTAGCCAACACGTCTCAATCAACAGCGAGTAGTGCACTGGCAGTCAGCGCACTGGTTTGCCACATAATCTTTCAGACTGGCGTCTTTTCATAGACTCCTCCAAGTGAAGTCTCAAGGCTGTGCTTCTGCACAACGGGAATAAATATCCCAGCATTCCCACTGCACACTCTGTCCATCTAAAGGAGTCCTATGACAATATGGAGCTTCTTTTAGAAGCTGTTAAGTACAACCAGTACCCGTGGAGTCTGTGTGGGGACCTCAAGGTCATTGGTCTTCTTATGGGTATGCAAGCTGGCTTCACAAAGTACTGTTACTTTCTCTGTCTCTGGGATAGTCGAGCTGTATCCCAGCATTACAAGCAGAAAGACTGGAGGTCTAGAAGCACTTTCGTTCCTGGCGAACACAGCGTCAAGGAGAATCCTCTGGTTGACATGAAGAAGGTGCTTCTTCCTCCTCTTCACATCAAGCTTGGTTTGATGAAGAATTTCGTGAAGGCCATGGACAAAAATGGTGCTGCCTTCCAAGCACTTGTCTACTGTGTTCCCAGGTCTCAGTGCTGCTAAGCTCAAAGAGGGCATCTTTGTCGGACCTCAAATCCGAGAAGTGCTGAAGGATACTGATTTTGAGGAGCTTCTTACCTTAAAGGAACTGAAAGCATGGGAAGTCAGTCTGTAGTGGCTTCCTTGGTAACACACATGTACCAAATTACCAAGCCTGTATTGAGAAGTTGCTAAAGACTTATGAGGATATGGGATGCCGAATGTCACTCAAAATTCATTTTCTCCATTCCCACCTCAACTTCTTCCCTCCAAACCTTGGAGCAGTGAGTGATGAGCACGGAGAAAGATTCCACCAAGACATTACGGAGATGTAGAGCAACTACCAAGGCAAATGGAACCCCAGCATGATGAAAGACTTCTGCTGAATGCTCTTGCGTGACATTCCGGAGGCAAAATACACCAAATCATCTAAGAAAACACACTTCTAACTGTCTGCGGTACTATGAATTGTGTACATTGTGTCATCTAAGTATATTTATTCCGTCAATTTTCTTTATCTATGCTGCTGCAACTGTTGAAATAAGCACGTATATACTCTGTATATACTAAAATGAGACTATTTAAAAGCCAGAAAACTAGAGGTGATAGAGCAAAAATGTTTATAAATTTGAATTCAGCACACCCAAATTAGTAAAAAACACCTATTCACATTCTTGCTTCAGACAAAAAATATTTTTTTGTAAACCAGTGTAATCTGAGAAAGAAACGTTGGTTTGGTTTGTTTGTGTATTTTGGAATTTCGCACAAAGCTACTCGAGGGTTATCTGCGCTAGCCGTCCCTAATTTAGCAGAGTAAGACTTGAGGGAAGGCAGCTAGTCATCATCACCCACCGCCAACTCTTGGGCTACTCTTTAACCAACGAATAGTGGGATTCACCGTCACTTTATAACGTCCCCACTGCTCAAAGGACGAGCATGTTTGGTGCAACGTTAATTCGAATCCGCGACCTTCAGGTTACGAGTCGAACGCCTTAACCCACCAGGCCATGGTGGGCCTAGGAACCTTATAATTAGCTTAAATTCTTACAATATATTTGATTAACTACACTGTGCGTTTAGCACATATCATAAAAACACTCTTCATTTGAAGATCACAATGTCACTAAGAGACTGAAACAAAATGAGGTATTATTTTATGAATAACGTAGGAAGTTTATTTTATTGTTACCAATAAGTCTGTACAATGGGATATCTGTGGTGTTTCCACCGTAGGTATCTAAACTCAATCTTTACTGTTACTGAGAGGAGGAAAATATTATACGAATAATGAAGAAAACGCATCGAAACCGACAAGGTCTTTTTATAATATTTTATCTCAAAGTTTAGATTAAATTTACAATAATCTCTAAATCTTACTTATAAGCCCCCCAGTGGCTCAGCGGTATGTCTGCGGACTTATACGCTAAAATCCGGGTTTCGATACCCGTGGTGGGCAGAGCACAGATAGCCCATTGTGTAGCTTTGTGCTTAATTCAAAACAACAACAACTTACTTATAAATATATTGTGCATTTTCTGACTATTGTTACAAGTTAATATACGTCAGCAATTCACCACTGTTTTCTTTAGTTTTAAGTTATTTTATTGCCATTGAAATAAGCGGTCTTAATTGCATAAAAATTGAAATACGTTCGGAAGACAAAGAATTTATTTGATGAAAACAAGTAACCAGCTATGATTTACAAAGGAGATTTTATGTATCATTTGGTACACATAACTTTGTAGGCTAGGACTTATTCCATTACCAATGGCTACTTTCGTTGTTCGTCCTTTTGTTTTTAAGGATCAGAAAATAGTGATAGAAACTCAGACTCTTGTTTGCATTTTTTTTACTTATTTGTTGTACTGTTATGTTATAGTATATTAATCAGTCAATAGTTTGTCCCTAATTCAATAAAATATTTAATCGATATCTTGATTTTAACATTAATATTATTGCCTCTTTTTTACTTGTAAAAGTATTGTGATTTGTCAGAATAGAAAAGTAAACTGGTAAGAGATTAAACAATAAGACATAACTGTCTAGACTAAATATTACTTTTAATATTTTTTTAATAATCCTGTGATGAGGTTTAAAGTTCAATTTTAGACTCAACGTTTTTTGTTTGGGACAAGAAGGTTGTACATTATGTTGTAAGAGATAAGACACTTTGTTGGTAGTTGTCAAGTTTCTTGTAAGGGTAAGAAATTTTTTAGGTGATTTTCAACGTTCTTCGTGAGGGACAAGATGGTAGAGCATTACGTTGTAGGAGATAAAACACTCTGAAGGTGACAGATTGTAATTTCTAGTGTCACTAAGTATCGGTTTCACAGTGAATATACGCAGTTACAACACTATAATCTGGGATTCGATTGTTCATGGTAAAGCGCATATAACCGATTGTGTAGATTTACACTGAACAGTGAATCTCGTATGAAAGGCTGTTGTCTTGTTTTAATCGTCGATGTTACCTACTGTCATTAATCACATGTGAATTACTACCAGGTGAAAACTAAAACTATCGTTAATTTGTGGTGTACATCATACCGTAAATCGCACAAAAATTGTATTCTGAGGTGTGTATTACTGCCAGTGACTTGTTCGGTTGTGTGGATGCTCTTCAAGTTGTATACGTTAGGAAATAGTTTCAAATTGTTACAAACATAATCAACAGCAAATTATCTCATAACATATAGCGATATTATGTATATATGATTTACACTGTTGGCCAAAATCTTTAGGCCGATGAACATGAAGAAAAAATGTGCATTTTGCGTTGTTAGACTCAACCACTTATTTGAGTAGAGCTTCGAAACATGAAAATAAGAAAAGTAAAAGTAAAAATAAAATAATTTTTTTTAATATTAAATAAGGAAAATGTGAACACGATGAAATTAGCCTAAATAACAGCTGGTCAAAAGTTTAAAACCATACCAAAAAAAGTCCTAAACATAATAGGAAATCCGCAAAAAGAGGTCTGAGTAGTAAGTTGCAGGTCCGTCATTGCGAATAACACTAAACATTCGCTTTGGCGTGGTCGATATAAGCGTTTGCAGAAGGTGACTTGAATGTTATTCCAAGTGGTGAGCCCCCCAGTGGCTCAGCGGTATGTCTGCGGACTTACACGCTAAAATCCGGGTTTCGATACCCGTGGTGGGCAGAGCACAAATAGCCCATTGTGTAGCTTTGTGCTTAATTCAAAACAACAACAACCAAGTGGTGAAGATGCGAAGATCATGCACTGTTTGGAATTGAAGTTAATTTCTATAGACTTCCCTTGCCATCTACCCCCAAACATTTTCAAAGGGGTTCAGTTCGAGCGAACACGCTGGATGATCCAAAAGAATCACGTCATTTGCCATGAAAAAGTCCTTTGTTCTGCGGGTATTGTGGATTGCAGCGTTGTCCTGCTGAAAGATCCAGGTATTTCCACACAAACGAGGGCCTTCAGTCAATAAGAATGCTCTCTTTAATGGGCCAGTGTAACCAGTTGCTGTTTGACACCCCTGTATAACCTGAAGCTCCATTGTTCCATAGAAGGAGAAAGCACCTAGATCATGATGGAACCTCTTCCAGTGTGTCATGTAGAAAATGTCTCCAGTGGGATATTTTTATCGTGTCAATAACATTGAAAGCCTTCTGGACCATCCAGATTAATTTTTTTCTCATCAGACAACAAAATTTCTTCCACTTTTCTACGTTTCATATTTGGTGCTTCTCAGTAAAATTTAACCGAGATGTTTCGTGGTGTGGAAGGAGGCGTGGCCTTTGAAGACGTTTACGGTATTTAAAGCCTTTCTCTCGTAGATGCCGTCTTATCGTTCTTGAGCTGCATTCTGCGTCCATAAAAACCTTAACTGGTTTGACGATCGGCTGGTTACTTGCCAAACAATTCGTCGAATCCTTCTGCTCAACACCGGCGAAAATTTCTTGGACCGACCATGAAATTCTCGTTCCGGGGTCACACCAAATATGCTTGCCCTTTACACCCTGGATGACTAGCTACCTTCCCTTTAATCTTACACTCCTAAATTAGGGACGGCTAGCACAGATAGCCCTCGAGTAGCTTTGTGCAAAATTTTTAAAAAATGCTCTCAGGGTTTTTTAAGAAATTTGCAACAGCAGTTTTACTACGCTCAATTTCACCAGCGATGGCACGTTGAGAGAAACGTTGCTCTTGCAGCTCGACAGCAAATGACTAAATTTGGTTATGTGTTTACCGATTAACGTTTCGTTTCAGTATGGTCTTAAACTTTTGACCAGCTAGTATTTAGGCTAATTTCATACTGTTCACATTTTCCCTATTAAACGCTAAAAAAGTTTATTTTAATTTTCCCTTTTCGTATTTTCATTTTTCAAAGCTTTGCTCAAATAAGTGGTTGAGTCTAACAACGCAAAATGCATATTTTTTCTTTATGTTCATTGGTCTTAAGATTTGGCCAGCAGCGTAAGTATATTTTCGACGTATTTATATTATGGTTTGTATTTTACAAACATCACACGAGATATCTTGTATTATAAACTCCAAATTCGTTTATTTTTATTATTTAATTTTCAAATACTTTATGTCTGAAAATCCAACGAATCTCTGTCGTTTGCACATAGCAATCTTCGTTTCAAAGACACATTTTAACAAGTTAACTATCGTAGCTCTATCCAGTGTCTTTAACTACCCTAACACTTAAAGCACCTACACAGTTTGAACATAGTTTTCGTATGTATCTGACAAATGACTTTGCTATGCAGTTCAGTACGTTTTCAGAAAATTTGTTAGTGGAATAAAAACTAAGAAATAACTGAAAGTCATCTACGTGTTGGTATGATATTACTTTCGTGTGATATCAGTTATTTACATCACCGTAACATGTAACAGCTTTCATTCATGAATTGTTGATGTTTATTTCAATGTAATAAAATGTACTTCACATTATCATGATAAGGGCGTTTAAAAGCACCTATTTACCGTACTGCATGTAACTACAATTCAATTTCAACATGAAAATGACGTTGGCTTGTTACTGCGTCCCCCGCTGGTACAGCGGTACGTTTACGAATTTACAACGCTAAAATCCGGAGCTCGATCCCTTGGGTGGACTTCATCAGATAGTTCGATGTGACTTTGCTATAAGAAAACACGTAGGTACGGCTTGTTACTGGGTTCATATTTGGTTGTTGTTGTTGTTGTTTTGAATTAAGCACAAAGCTACACAATGGGCTATCTGTGCTCTGCCCACCACGAGTATCGAAACCCGGATTTAAGCGTGTAAGTCCGCAGACATACCGCTGAGCCACTGAGGGGCCTCATATTAGGTAAACAGTTACTTACAATTAACACTTCGTTCGATACATAATTTACACCTTTAGTATGAAATTACATCCTGTCTACTGTAATGAATCTTACCCCAGACGTTTGTGTTGTCAGTTCGTAAACCATTCGCTAACCCACCAGGAGGTTTAAAAAGTTCTATTATTGGTCGTGTATGTTTTTACTATACTTTAAATCAATTTTGAAATAAGGTTTAAAACCTGGTACATACCAGTTTAATTAATTAATTGATACAATTATTATTATTATTTTGGCTCTTTGTAGTCCAGTGGTCAGCATGACGAATCTAAGTTCAAGGTTTCGTGCCACTAAATCCACTCCGCATTTTCTTCTGTCGGTGTGTTATAAAAGTATCCGTCAAATTCGTCATTCGAATAACACACCACAACAAAGGCTTCGTCTTGTTCTAGGCCGGATAAATTCCTTGTAGAGGTGATTGCTACGGGCCAGCTGTATATTCTTTGATCAGAAGCTCAAAATTATAGATACTTGTACTTTAACTCTAAGGATTTCTTCTGATTTGACCTTTACCCCCACGCAAAAATGGACAATTTTGTGAGTAAGAGAGAAGTTTCAAACAAAGAAAGTAAAACGTTCCTCCGTATATACTAAAATTCAAAATGGTATGTTACCCTGAAAAAACACTAGTTACTGGTAATACACACAATTAATTCGCGAAACATCAATACTTTTCGCTAGCAATCACATAATTGAAACACTTGATGTCAAATAACCCTGAAACTTAAAGTACCGGATATTTTCCACAGCTATTTTATAGCCTATAGTAGATTTTTTAAAGAAATATTCAAATTGTCAGAACAGCAATTTTGTTAAAAGTTAGCTCGCATTTATTTTCTGTGTCCACCGTCTTTTTCGCATGTATTGTCAAACTTCTATTTGAAAATTTTATTTTACTTTGCTGAAAAACACAATGTATCTCCACAGTAAAACGTAAATACATATTGTTACCATTCATGTACATTCCGAACTCGCATCTTGTTTCAACCATAATACATCAGTATGACGTTAAATAAAACTATCTATACTAATGAAACTATAACTTCCTTTCAGAGCTCACTAGAAAAACCGGTGTACAATTGAACTTTTTTTTTACATTTATCGATTACCACAATAAGTCGAACCTTGCGATCCCGTATAGTGACTGCATCACATTTTTTTCTTTTTTTTTCATAATTAATTTTTATTCTTTCATATATCTTTAATTCACCCTACTTTGTATGCCTGTTGGAAGGAAATAAGTAAACGTTTTTTATATAACTATAA
Source organism: Carcinoscorpius rotundicauda (assembly GCA_011833715.1). Taxonomy (NCBI): domain Eukaryota; kingdom Metazoa; phylum Arthropoda; class Merostomata; order Xiphosura; family Limulidae; genus Carcinoscorpius; species Carcinoscorpius rotundicauda. The sequence goes on from CM022398.1 coordinate 18,272,417, forward strand.
GTAGAGAAATCAAATTAGAGCCCGGCACTACTAGGTGATTAGGGCGCTCGACTCGCGGGCTCGAATCCCCGCTCCACCAAACATGTTCGCCCTTTCAGCTGTAGGAGAATTATAAAATGACAGCTAATCCTACTATTCTTTGGTAACAGGGTAGCCCAAGTGTTGGTGGTGGATGGTGATGAATAGATGCCTTCCTTCTGGTCTTACACCACTAAGTTAGAGACGACTGGTGTAAATAGCCTTTGTGTAGCTTTGCGCGAAATTCATAAACAACTAAACAAATCAAATTAGTTTACTCGTAAGGTGAGACTAAACAACAAAATGTGAGTGTAAACTTTGATGACACTACTTAATAATTGTAAGAGTATTTGAGTTCTCATAACCTCACGTGAGATTGTTTCTAAGTAGGGGGTCTTATAATCATTTCACTCTTGACTGAATTAGTTAACACTTGTTTTATATTGATTTCATACCCCTTTGTACGAATAGTATGATGTTTGAAAAACAAAGCTTTAAAATGGAAGGTATCTCAACCTGACGATTGTTACACTTTTGTTATAATTGCGTCGTTAAATTCATGTTATAAATTGTGAATGATGAAAAAAAAGAATCATTATCATTTTTCAAGTTTTTCAACGCTTGAATAAAACACAATGGATAACACACATTCATAACTTGTATAGCAGCGACTAGTCACCGTACTCTCCAGTTTCTTGTCCATCTGTTCCAACAGACTTGCCTGCAGACCTGCCACTGACCTTTTTGTGGGTTGAAGTTTAGCTTTAGGTATTCACTGGGGCACCCCCGTATTTTTTTGTGTCATCAAACAACCAAAAGATGTGTACTCTCAGAGTACAAAAAAAAATGTGTGAGCATCGAAGCTTTGTTTCCACAGCGAATTCATAAAATATGACAACATTTACTAAACAATAATATTACATCGTTTTACATATTCAGGTGATGAAGTTTTGTACAGAAAACTCCATAAAATCAGGCCTGGGATTAAATGTAGTAAGTTCGTATGATTAGATCAAATACACATAGGTTTATTGATATTATTAACGCTTTTTACGTCAGTAACATTATTGGTAATTGGCTGTAAAACATTTTATAATGTACATTGTAAAACCTTGGTCTCACACATAAATTATTTTCAAGAAATAGATGCTGAAGAATTATTAAATTATGTTTAGGATGAGCCCATAGATTTTACCTTGATTATGGTCAGTTGTTAAAATTATGTTCAGAATGAGCCCATATATTTCACCTTGACTACAGTCAATTGTTAAAATTATGTTCAGGATGAACCCATGGGTTTCATCTTTATTGCAGTCTGTTGGTAAAGTCATATTTAAAATTAATCTATACATTTCGCTTTGATTACTGTCAATTGTTAAAATTATGTTTAAGATGAGCCCATAGATTTTACCTTGATTACAGTCAGTTGTTAATACTATCCATGTACGTTTGGCTAAAACTATACTTACAGTAATCCTGTCGGTTTCCCACTCCATTGAAACTAATTAACAATATTATTATGAATACTCTGGTCGCTCTAAGTGTAGTAACCTGAATAATCTACAAGTTATTCTGTACTAGTCGTGTCTTGCGCTCAGCACGACGTACAGAGGTTTTTTTGAATGTGTCAATATAAAGTTATATTATCGTATATAGTGAATTATACGAATAAAGAAATGCAGACAGACATTCATTTATATACAGACAGAAAATCCAGCTCATAACAAGCTTGTTCAGTTTCTACACTGAAACAGTTCTTCTAGTTACAAAGTTCACCAAGTATGATATGAATGGAAATTCTGAAGAAAAAATGACAAGAACAGATCCGTGTAAGTTACTTCGCTCTAAAAATAGGGCGGGAGAAGCGATTTCGGTAGGTTAAGGGTCATACGCGCAGCTCGATGAATTCCAGTTTCACCAATTCATTAAGTTTAGTGTTTTGCAGGTGTTTTGTAGACATGATGACCCCGTTTCAAAACTAAAATATACTCAATGAAATATTCCCCAAACCCCTGAAACCATAACTTGAGTGTTGTGAACTTTTAAGTTTAGAGCTTATACGTGTGTGTAAGCACTAATATGACATATAAAGCCAACGATCGGAACATTTCTTGCGACCTGAATTTTGTTGAAAAATGTAATAATTAAACTGAAAGCTAATAATAATTATTTATAAAAGAGGTTTGTTTGTTTTTTTTAGTCAGCTGGATAGTATAACAAGCATGTATAAACAATATAAATTCTGATATAAAAAACAGATAAATCTGACACGTGTAAGTGTAAAACGAATATATGAAGCATAATACATAGAAATATCTGATGTTGAAACAATACATAGCTTATCGTAAGAAATAAATTGATTTAATCTGTAAGTTACAAAAAAGTGAGACTGTAAGAAAAATGTTAATTCAGCGCACTTACTGAATTAACTTAATTACCGTTGATTAAGTAATCTTAATTATTTACACAAATAATTGAGTAAATGCAATGAAAATTTGGCTTCAGTGTATAGCGTGGCTCAAAATTTTATCATGCTTAAGCTAGCAAACTTGTAGCTGTGTTATAGCTTCTGAAATAAGAACAGCTTTGTATGATAATTGTACATGTGTGAACAAACGTAAAATGTAATAGAAACACCTCATTAGACTGGTATTGTATTTGGACGATATAAAACGTTAAAATGTGGCCATTCTTTCGAGTACGTTAGAACAATATTAAAACTAATATAAACGCCAGGTTGATCCAATATTGTGTTATAATAATATAAAATCTAATATAAAAAAGCAGTTAATTTGATATATGTATAACAGCGATATGTAACGTCAAGAAATTCCTATAGTTATTCTCATACGTGTTACAACAATATAGACTCTTTGTTAAATTAATTATAGACGGACTTTTCGCTACGTTAAAAATACTTTCCTATTGCGGTCTTTTCTTGTCCCTTCGTCAGGCAACAATATAGTGCGCGATATAAATTCGTTAAATCGTGATACTCTAAGATAAAATACCTAGGCAGCAATCGTGACAGTAGTTTTTAACAGTTACTTAAATACCAATATTAGTTGTTGTTACTACTGTTTTAAAGCAATGTTTCACAAGTTACCCAAATTTTATCACTCGGCATATTGTTGCCTGATGAAGAGAACCTAAAGTTCGCATGTAAAAGTATTTTAATGTTTAAGAAATCCGTGTATGATTCTACATGTTACTTTACCTATATTATGAATCTTAAACATCAACATAAAATCTAATTACAAATAAATTAGACAAACGTGAACTCCAGAGAATCTCACAATATATTTTATTTCCTCAATCTGTATATCACGTGATTCAAAACGATAAAATATCGAACACAAAACTCAGTCTGTATAACACGTGAATTAGAACGGTAAAATATCGAACACAAAACCCAATCTGTATCACACGTATCAGAATGGTAAAAAATCTAACACAAAATCCAACCTGTATAAAACGTGAATCAAAACGGTAAAATATCGAAGACAAAATCCAATCTGTATGACACGTGAATCAGAAGGGTAAAATATCAAACACAAAACCCAATCTGTGTAACAATTGTATCATAACGGTAAAATAACGAACACAAAACCCAATCTGTATGACACGTGAATCAGAACGGTAAAATATCAAACACAAAACCCAGTCTGTACAACACAACTTTAACCATACTTACTGATATACTACACAACTTTAACCATACCTTCTGACATACTACACAACTTTAACCATACCTTCTGACATACTACACAACTTTAACCATACCTACTAATATGCTACATAACTTCAACCATACGGGCTGATGTTACGTAAAACTGTAATCACGAAAACATAATATAGTATATAACCTTAACATACCGATATAATACAGTATACATCCTTAACCATATGGACATAATATAGTATACAACCATAAACATACCTACATAAAATACTGTAAAACTTTAAACCATACTTACTAAAACACCATATACTCTTAACCATGTACCAAAATGATATACTATACCTTTAACCATATCGGCATGATATACTATCTAGCGTAAACCATACTGAAATAATATACTATGTAACTTTAACCATACTAACACAATCTACTGTATATCTTTAAACATACTGATATGATATACTATATAACTTTAACCATGCAAAGTGATATACAATCATTTTAATTGTACTAATCTTAACTACTTGGTGCATAAAGGTAATACACGTCACTAACAATTTATTCAAGAAGCAAAGTAAATTCGAAAATCGATGTCCTGAGCATTTCTGTAACCATTAACAACGTGAGTTGAGTAGTATATGTTACTATGAAATCAGATTCAAATAAGGTAATAAGCTGTTATATTCACTCATTCTTTCCCACATGCTTAACACTTTTATATATATTCAATTAACATGTTTTTCCTTACTTAATTAATATCCATTTTTAATTTAAGAAGTTTACATATCTTCGACATTGATTTTAATTCCTAGTTTCAACAAGGAGTGGTCTGGTAATTAGAAAATCCGGAGTATGAATCCAAGAATACATTATTCAGTTGCAGTCGTTGCAAACAACAAAAAAAGACTTTTCTTCCTTCTTGGGGCCTTAGGTACAATGTGAGAGTGTTTCTAAAACCATTATAAAATCAAGTACTCTTTTTGTAACTTGCATGAAAATTCTAAAGAATAGACGCCTTTAATCATTTGGATTTTATCGTGATTTTTTATCGAAATAAGCTTTACATAAAGTTATATTCTTAAAAGACAATCACGATATATGTTTGTTTTTTTAGAATTTCGCGCAAAGCTACACAAGACCTGTCTAGGCTAGCTGTCCCTAATTTAGCAATGTAAGACTAGAGGGAAGGCAGCTAGTCATCACCACCCACCGCCAGCTCTTGAACGACTCTTTTACCAACGAATAATGTGATTGACCATCAAATTATAACGTCCCCCTAGCTGAAAGGGCGAACATGTTTGGTGTGACCGAGATTCGAACCCACGATCCTCAAATTACGAGTCGAGTGCCTTAACCCACCTGGCCATGCCGGGCCTTCGCAATATATGTACCTATACTTACGTAGTTTAGAAATTCCTCCGGCCGACTAAGAATATTTGAAAATGTTATGACAGTTCCAAACTTATCAACTTGTGCATACATGTGCAATATATATAGTTTGCACTTACTGAGTTATAGAGGTGTAAAAGCTTTCATTGTTATTTTGTATTTGTCATATTGAAGTACGTTTCTTTGTCTATAAGGTATTTAATAAATGTGATTTGATAACCTATTTATCCTTTCATATTATACATGTAAAACTATCTCAAGTTGCATCCGCTTTTGTTTGTTTTTAACTCGTGTATAAAAGTAAACAATTTACGCACTTTTCTGCCATCAGTTGCCGCAATTTGTCTCTTACGTCTTTTCAAAGAAAAGAAAACAAAACGTAATCAACTTCTGTTGTTGTTAAGTAGGGATATAATGAAGATAATTGGTAGTATTTCTGTTGTAACATTTTCATGCTTTTTGTTTGGGAGCCAATAAATGGTACTTCGCTGAGGAATTATAATATTATTCTACCTGTAACGCCCCGCTAGTACAGCGGTATATCTTTGGATTTACAACACTAAAATCAGGGGTTCGATTTTCCTCGATGGGCTCAGCAGATAGCCCTATGTGGCTTTCCTATAAGAAAACACACACACAAACACACACTTTATACCTGTACTCTCAACAGTATTATGTTTGGATACCATACTGTAAGAAACGACCTTCGAAACGGCTGAAATTATAGACCAAGAACGACATTCTTTTCTTGACATCCGTTTCAAACATGCTATTAATTTGAAACGTCCTTAAGTTTAGTGATATATAAACAAAAACGAATAGTTCAAGCTTTTGTTTTTTTTAATTAAGCACAAAGCTACACAATGGGCTATCTGTGCTCTGCCCACCACGGGTATCGAAACCCGGATTTTAGCGTGTAAGTCCGCAGACATACCGCTGAGCCACTGGAGGGCAAATAGATCACCAAAATGAATGCTCATTGGATATTCATTTTAATGTTTATATGCTCATTGAATATTCATTTTAATGTTTATATGCTCATTGGATATTCATTTTAATATTTATATGCTCATTGAATATTAATTTTTATGTTTATATGCTCATTGAATATTAATTTTAATGTTTATATGCTCATTGGATATTCATTTTAATGTTTATATGCTCATTGGATATTCATTTTAATGTTTATAAAGTTAGTCTTAGTTTTCTACTGAATTCACAGAATATTTCAATATTCTTATCTCTTATTCCTCGTTTATGTTTAAGGATATATTCGACAAAATGTTATTTCTTTATTCGCGAAATAGGAACAAAAGCAGCAAATGTCATGGCTTAAGAACAAATCAAGTTTTGGCATCAAAGTATATCATTACATATTGAATATTACGGTTTAAACGCCGAAAATTAAGCCTCAAATATTGCTATAAAAGCAGTTTCATTGCAGTATTATTGTTTTTACATATTCCGTTTAATGTGTTCTTGCATCTTGAAATCAGATGTGTCTAAAAACTCAGCGGGCCTGGCATGGCCTAGCGCGTTAAGGCGTGCGCTTCGTAATCTGAGGTTCGCGGGTTCGCGCCCGAATCGCGCCAAACATGCTCGCCCTCCCAGCCGTGTGAGCGTTATAATGTTACTCTCAATCCCACTTTTCGTTGGTAAAAGAGTAGCCCAAGAGTTGGCGGTGGGTGGTGATGACTAGCTGCCTTCCCTCTAGTCTTACACTGCTAAATTACGGACGGTTAGCACAAATAGCCCTCGAGTAGCTTTGTGCGAAATTCCAAAACAAACAAACAAAACTAAAAACTCAGCATTTCAAATCTATCTGTTTTCTTCCACAAGTCGCTGCGCAGTAAGTTCTTGTTCATTATTAAAACTCATCACTTGTTTTGAAATTATCTCTATACATTACTACACAATTGGAACAGCGGAATGTCTGCGAATTTACAACGTTAGAAATCGAATTTTGACACCCCTGGCAGTCAGAACACAGATAAATTTGTGCTTAACTTCAAACAAACTCTCTATTTAAGTTCGCTTTGGTTTCATATATTTCAGAGTATCAGCGCAGGGGAACAGTTTGTTTTCAATTTCGCGCAAAGCTACGCGTGGGCAATTTACGCTAGCCGTCCCTAATTTAACAGTGTAAGACTGGAGGAAAGGTAACTAGTCACCACGACAACCCGCAGCCATTTTAACGTGATAAAGAATTAACAAAAAACAAAATAAACTGAAAATTCCTCAAGTATACAACTGTTTCAGAAGCTAAATTAAGCTACATCAGAATATTTTATATTCTATGGTATTGCCAGAATTAGAAAGGATAGTATGGTAAATACTGTTTTCAGTGTAACTTGTATGTAGTATGTTTTGTAAACTATTTGAACTAACTTGAATCTATTGTGAACTACTTGAACTGGCTTTTATCTATTGTGAACTATTTGAAACAACTTGTATGTATTATGAACTATTTGAACTAACTTCTATGCACTGTAAACCATTTCGTCTGCACATTAAATTTCGTTTCGTTTCTTTTTCTACAGGTATTGGAATGGATGATACGTTTGTCCTTCTAGCTTCTTGGAGACGTACGGACCCGAAAAAGTCCGTCGAGGAAAGAATGGCTGAGACGTATTCAGATGCAGCCGTCTCCATAACCATCACATCTATTACCAATTTTATATCATTCCTAATTGGAATAATAACACCCTTTCCTTCGGTACAAATCTTTTGCACTTACACGGCTATGGCGGTTCTGTTTACCTACATCTGGCATATCACCTTCTTTGGAGGCTGCATGGCAGTCAGCGGATATGCTGAAAGTCGAAATCTACACGGAGTTTTCTGTATTCCAACTACACCGAAATCTCTAGCAAGTGCGTAACTACGTAAACATCAATACATTATTTGCATTCGTTGAAAGATATCATTCAAGCATTAAACATACGTCCAATAAAGCCAATACACTTTAGTAGCATATTAATGATTTTTATCAAGATACTTTTCCAGTAATTTACAAAAATAATAATAACAATCAGAACCTTAGAAGATTTGTTTGTTTGTTTTTGTATTTTGCACAAAGCAACTCGGGGACTATCTGTGCTAGCCGTTCTTAATTTAACAGTGAAGACTCGCAGGAAGGCAGCTAGTCATCACCACCCACCGCCAACTCTTGAGCTACTCTTTTACGAATAGTGGGATTGACCGTTACATTATAACGCCCCCAAGGCTGAAAGGGCGAGCATGTTTCGCGTGACAGGGATGCGAACCCGTGACCCTCAGAACACCTGGCCATGCCGGGCCATAACCTTAGAAGAATAACGACTCGTATTTTTTTAAACTAGTCGAACCTAATTGAGTAGACAAAGAAAACGATATCAAAAAGTTTAGTGAATTAAAATATTTTATGTGCATAGGGGGGAAAACGCTTAAGAAATTATGTTTTACTGAATGCATAAAAAAAATTCAAATATAAAGTTTCCAAAAATTACTGAAGAAATTTACCAAAAATGTATGAAACACTTTAAAAAGTGTTTTATTTATTTGTTTATTTACCAACATTTGGTTTATTTACGTCGGTAAAGAAATGTTCTAAAACCAGATTCCGTGAACTTATTATCGTTTTTTTTTCCTTTTGCTGGTCTTTCTACATGTGATCTTCCCCCTCTATTACCTGTATTATCTTATATTACACTTATAATACTATAAACTAACAAAGACACCGCCCGGTATGGTCAGGTGGTAAACATGCTCGACTCGTAATCTGAGAGTCCTTCGAATCCTTGTCACACCAAACATGCCCGCCCTTTCATCTGTGTGAGCGTTATAATGTCACAGCCAATACCACTATTCGTTGATAAAAGAGTAACCCAAGAGTTGGCGGTGGGTAATTATGACTAATTACATTCTCTCTAGTCTGACATTACTAAATTATGGACGGCTAACGCAGATATCTCTCGGGTAGCTTTGCGCGAAATTCTCAGGGAAAAAAGAAACAGCTATTAAAATATTAAACATAACTTAACGATCCATGAGATAGGAACACATCTTTTGAATGAATGAATAGGCCCCTCTCTTTCGCAGAGTGATATTTATGGTGTATGAAAACAATAAATTTTATAGTGGTATTTTATTCCATTATTTTGAAGCCTGCTGAACTGAAGAACTTTTTACTGGTTACGTGTTCAGTAATGTGACTTCAAAAGAGTTTTACTGGTTTAGGTAACTTTTATAAAATTGTCAGAATTTATATTCCGTTATTATCTTAGTGCCAAATAATATAAAGTTCACACGTTTTTCTTTATTAAACGTTTGTACTTGAGCTGTCATTCACTTCAAACACAAAACCAAATACGCACATTTGTAGACTGCAATAGCACTTCAAATACGGTTCATGATACATACAATTCCCTTATACTTTTATCAGATTTTTTTTAAACTCTGGTAGTACTTCAAGTATGGTAAATAATAAATATAATTCTGTTATAATTTTATCAAACTTTTTGTTTAAAAACCAGTAAATTACATTGTCTATGTTGTGCTCTCAGTATAAGAAAGAAACGACCTTCGAATTTCCTGAACTGTTTAACATAAAATATTTTTTGCGTTGACTTCCGTTTCAAATGTTTTAGTCTGTTAATACAGCTTCAATTGCAGCGGTCCATGAACAAAAACTAATTTTGTCAATTGGAACGATCAGTGAAAATTTTATTTTTATAGGTGGCGCCATCTCTTGTAACCAAGCATAGTTCTTAAATTAATTATTTTTAGTTGAGATGGAGAGAAAGGTATGAAATAGACCATTCTGCAAAACAAAACAAAATTAATTTATGTATATTTTAAGTTAGGTAAGCAAATCTGCACTTGGTTTCTATACATTATTGTCAAACCACAAATTAAGATTAATAGTTTCAACTTTATTTTCATTCAATCTTACAAAGCTTAAAATTATTCTCTGTTGAGCACCAAGTGGCGCTATTCAACGGCAATATTCACAATGTAAACCCTTAGCTTGGTTTATTAATTTTAAATCACTAAAATTGCCAAGTGGTTCAAGCACTCGAATTGTAATCTGAGTGTCGCGAGCTCGAATCTCCGTCACAGCCGTAGGAGTGTCATAATCTAACGGTCAATCTCACTATTCTTTGTTAAAAAATAGTTGGCAGTGGGTGGTGATATCTAGCTGCCTTCTCTCGTAGTCGTACACTGATAAATTGTGAAAGACTAAGTCAGATAGCCCTGTAGCTTTGAGTGAAACTAAAAACAAACTTACTAACTTTTCTTTCCATAGGGCAGGGAAGAAGTTTCCTCACCTGAATTCAATTCTTTCCCCTCCCTCCTACGCTGCTCAAAAAGTTGAGAGTTTTATTTCTAGATGATAATGATTGCTGTGGAAAATCTAGGCGTTCTTAACTCTCTACCATTAGAAGCATACTCTTATAAAAATGGAGAGTTATAGTTTGAAATGCTTAAAGTGACATGTTTTCATTTTCTGTATCTTGAGAATCTTCGAAATAGCTACCTATATGCTTTTTTGTGTTGTTGTTTTTTTGGAATTTCGCACAAAGCTACTCGAGGGCTATCTGCGCTAGCCGTCCCTAATTTAGCAGTGTAAGACTAGAGGGAAGGCAAATAGTCATCACCACCCACCGCCAACTCTTGGGCTACTCTTTTACCAACGAATAGTGGGATTGACCGTCACATTATAACGCCCCCACGGCTGGGAGGGCGAGCATATTTGGCGCAACAGGGATGCGAACCCGCGACCCTAAGATTACGAGTCGCACGCCTTAGCACGCTTGGCCATACCGGGCCCAACTATATGCAAGTGACCATATTTTGCTAAAGTAATATCATAATTTCCTGTGTAAGCAATAACTGCCGTGAAAGTAGTGACTGTATAAATATTAAAATCTCTTATACCATATCCAAGCTAAAAAAGCTTCAAACTGTGGTGCGTGAATATTTTTAAAATGTTTCTTAATATGGTAAGTTTATCCACTTTAGAGTGTCACTTTCTTTTATAAGATGTTTAAACGGATGCTCATTATTATTTTCGGAAGGCTATTAAATATTTGAAATAAGTAAGTTAATATCTTCAATCGTTGATAATATCCTGTCAGAATATAATTTAATAATACCTTTGTGTCTTACTTTCAGAAAATAAGAGTGCCCTCTTTCGATTCCTGTGCACTGGTGGAATAAACAAGGAAGATCCAAACAACTCAATAGACAACCAAGAGCACATGTTGATGATGTTCTTCCGAGATACATTGGGCAAAATTCTGAGCATCCTTTGGGTAAAAATATTTGTGATAGTAATATTCTTCATTTACTTGGTTGTGGGAATCTGGGGTTGTATGTTAGTTAAAGAAGGACTCGAGAGGCACAAACTTTCTAGATACGATTCATATTCCGTGGCATTTTATCAAATGGATGATATGTATTTTAGACAGTATCCTTACAGGATTCACATTGTTTTAACCGATGAATTAAACTACGAAGACGTTAAAGTTCAAGAAGCTATGGATAATATGCTCCAGAAGTTCGAGAGTGCTGAATTTATTGCTGGATCACTGACTGAGTCTTGGTTGAGATCGTACATCCAATTTCAGAAAGATGAGCGATCTTTCTCTCTGTTGGATGGTTTCAACGTGTCTAAAAAGGAGGATTTCATATCAGCTCTTACTGAAGTTTTTTTTAGGATGCCATTATTGGAGCAGTTTAAAAAGGACATTTTATTTAACGAGAACAGAACAGCCATTGTGTCTTCTAGATTTATGATACAAACGAAAAATATCAATGATGCGAACCAGGAGAAAGATATGGTTCTCAAGTTGCGCGAGATCGCGGATAGTTTTCCTTTTAATGTCACGGTGTATCAACAATATTTCGTCTTCTGGGATCAATTTATTCTTGTTCGAGAGACGTCCATACAAGCCATATCTGTGGCTGCTGCTGTCATGATGGTGATAGCCCTCGTGTTCATCCCCAAGCCTGTCTGTGCAATGTGGGTAGCTTTTTCTATAGTTTCTATTGAAATCGGAGTGGTTGGCTACATGGCTCACTGGAACGTCAACTTAGATGCGATCTCCATGATAAATTTAATCATGTGTATTGGATTTTCGGTTGATTACTCGGCCCATATATCGTATGCTTACATATCATCAAACAAAAAGAATGCGAACGATCGAATGCGCACTGCTCTTCATTCCCTAGGAATGCCGATCCTGCAAGGCAGTTTGTCTACTATTTTGGGAATAGTGTCACTAGCTTTCGCTCCTTCATATATATTTCTTACGTTTTTCAAAACAGTCTTCTTGGTTATATTATTTGCAGCGCTTCATGGCGTTTTTCTGCTTCCTGTGTTACTATCATTTACAGATTATTGCTGTTCAAAGAAGAAGAACGAACTTCCAGATGTTTCACAAGGTAGTTACCATTCACATAAACTTGATAATTCGACAGTTCCAGCAACGAATACAATGACTATGATGATTCCTCGTCCTTCCTACACTAACATTGCTAGTTTAGGACTAACAGATTTGAAAACAATGAATCAGAGTGGAAAAGATGTAATAGCAGAAGTAGAAAGTACAAAAGGATCTCGAAACAAATTTGATTCTCATGATAATGTTGAAAAAGACCTCGGTATTGGAACCAGTGGTGAAGAAGGTAGTGAAGACAGTTGTAAAGGTGCTCCAGATTCTTATTCCCAAACTCCTAACAACACACAACTTGTGCAATATCCTTATTCTCTGTCTTCTGTACAAGAAGAGCATACAAATCCGGCATTTGAAGCAGATGAAATCATGGAAATTAGAGGAACACCTTCTCGAAACTCTTCCCGAATGTCACTTTACCATTCAGACAGTTCTACTGGACTTTTTAGCCTCCAAACTAGTGAAGAATATCCAAGTTCCAAAAACAGTTCTGTAGTTCCTGTTCGAGGTCCGAGAGAATGGTTATCTTCTGTGTCCAGATCTAGAATAAGAGAAAAACTTCCAGATAGCCCATTGTCCTTGCGGATTGACCAGTGAAACTGTGGTAATGAAAACAATAACCAGTTTCTCTTGTGGCAAAAGGACATGTCTTAAACGTACCATAAACCTTATAAACTACAAACTCTGTGATTTGCATAATAAACTAGGATTGGTGCAGAAATAACAATATTTTAATATATTTTCTGATTTATTACTTGATTGTGAAAATAATGCATTGTGACATTTTTCTAGTCAGGTTCTTCAGACCCTGAAAGAAGATATTTCCTATACTCCTTCCGCACATCAAAGACTTTAAACTGTATTTACGTGATAAACGTTCAAACAGTGGAACTTTAATATTTAACCACAGTTTTAAATTATTTTGTCAAAACATGTGATTCAGATGATTGCTTCAAAATATATGTTCGTCTGTCGTCATTGTGGCTATAACAACAACCAAACTGAAGAAGGCCTTCGTTATAGTCAAACGTTCCTTAAACATTGTAGAATACGATAATGACTAGTTCAGTTGTTTGTACAGAAAGTACGCAAATATGTCTTACTGTATTAAGTTAAGTTAAACGTTAGATGAATATCTTTTTATGGAAACTAGTATCCAGTTTGTAAACAATTCCTAAACTACACTTATGCGACAATGATTTACAGAACTTTTCTAGCTACAAAATTTAATAATTTGAATTTTACAATACCCTTTATTGCTATTTTGATTCAATAAAATATTTTTAAATTTGAAGGCGTATAACATCAACATTGATTTTACTATCGTGCAAGATACTTGTATTACTTGGCACTGTTTCTTTTTAAAAAATGTTATTTAAACAAAAATAAAATTACAATTAAGTAACATGAACGTTCAGAGTGAAGTAAGTGTTGTATCAATTCTATAACAATGTAAAAATATTGTAGGACACGTGAATGAAACAAAAAACCTTAAAAATACGTGTACATGCTTGCATGTTTTTGCTTCTTCCAGCAAGAAAAAAATATTAGTGTTTCCTCAAATATGGCATTTTTATACGATGTATTAACCTGATTATGAAACGCATCATAGGGATTATACTCTGTTAATATTATTTTAGGTGTGGTCTCTTCAGATGTTTAAACAGGAAGATTTAGGGCTTATTACGCTATATATTTAGATTCGATACTTGCCGTGAACACGTCACAGGTATCCTATTGTATAGCTTTATGCTTTAAGAAAATAAGCAAATCAGGTGTAATGTTAAAAAAAATAGTTTTGTTTTTCTTTTCTGTATGAGGGGTAAATGTGTGGACTTACATCACTCAAATCCAGGGTTCGATCATAAGTGGAAGATGTTTTGTTAAGACTCAAACAAGTACTCTAATCAATTAACCAGCTTACGTAAACATATTTTTCTTCCTTGAAAATAAAATTAATAAAATAATCTATATATTTAAACTGGATAAAATCCAGTGTGTATTACGTTATGTCTTGCTTCATTTCTTCAAATGGAAAAACTCATAAAACCCAAAACACATTTATTTATTCACATAAAACAATTGAATTATTGTGTACTCATTATTCAAGAGTGCATGAAACCTTGCAAGTGTAGTGAGTGTTGGTATAATAAGCCTACAGTAGAAACGTATTGTGGAATCACCTAGCCTCGAGTCAAAGGGCATAAAATTTATCATGAAAGTAAAAAATATCGATCCAGTTTTAAACTTAAAACCTTTCTGAATTAAATTATTTTATGTTATATCGCCAAACTTTTAATAAAATATAAATTTCTATAATCAACGGAGACGCTAAGAAATCAACAAATATTTTCCCAGTTTTAATATCTATATTTTTAATTTTACATATTAGTACACAAACTAACAACACTATTGAGTTGTACTTCGTTACAAAGAAACATGGAATAAAAGCCAAAGTAAGAAGGTAATGTTACCAAAACGCACTGGCTTTTTTATGTATTAGAAGTTGTTAACCTAACTGATTTTTATGAACAATTGTTCTATGAATACACCACGAATTCGTTTCATAAATGATCTTAATTTTGATTGGCTCTCGAGTGATTTATTGCGTTTGACTGCCTCCACCGAACTTTTCTGTCTTTCTGCTAGTCAAGCTTGACTTTGCTAAATATATTTATTTCAGTTAGCTTTGAAATGTGAAGTTAAGGTTTACTATGGGATGGCGATCAAGCGTGTTAATGCGTGCGACTCGTAATCTGAGGGTCGCGGGTTCGCATCCGGTCGCGCCAAACATCTTCGCCCTTTCAGCCGTGGGGTGTCATTATGTTACGGTAAATCCCACTACTCATTGGTAAAAGAGTAGCCCAAGAGTTGGCGGTGGGTGGTGATGACTAGCTGCCTTCCCTCTAGTCTTACACTGCTAAATTAGGGACGGCTAGCACAGATAGCCCTCGAGTAGCTTTGTGCGAAATTCAAAACAAACAAACAAAGCTTCGAGCGGAATTCAAAAACAAATATCTCCGTAATGAATATTCTGCAAGTTAGAAACGAACTACGATGTTTTGTTGTTGTGATTACAGTGGTTTTTATCTTGTTTTCAATAATCTAAAAAAAAAAAAATATATATCACAAAAACAGTGGCATGAAAAGGAACGACTACCCAGGAATAATATCATGGAAGGTAAAACGATATTTTCTATCATATTCAACTAGTCCTTAATAAATGTGGTTTAGGAGTCATAACGTAGCTAAACTGATATGAAAAATTATACACGAACTATCACTTATGTTAAAATTCCGTGATGACATTCTTACCGGAACCTCCATCAGCAACAATGTACTACGCGATAAAACTTCGTTAGTTGTCGTACTTCGGTTTTAAATAGGTATTTAGGCAGCATTCTTAATAATAATTGATATCTGGTATTAAAGTTATTAAATACATAAAATTATGATGAATATAGAATATAATTCCATTGCCTCGACATAATAAACGTAAGAAAAATACAGTTGTAACTTTTAGGTAAAGGAAGGGTAAGATAATTTTTCACACTTCAAATAATGAACAGATAAAGTATTTGTGTAGGTTTCTAAATACTGTTTTTGATTTCAAATTACAAATTGAGTAATTCGGCTTCATGGAAGACTGATTGATTACATAAATTAACTACAGGGCTGAATAACAGTTCACGTTTTGTCCTGTGCGACGTTTTTCTTTAAAAAACATATTGTTACAAAACGTTTATTGTTTTAAATAAACGCCTTATAGAAGTGTTTTATTTGAAACATATCATTATAAAACTGATAATGTTTCATATTTTTAAAAATAAATCACGCATAAAAGTGCTAGAATTCTTATTATTGGTGGAAACGATTATATTTGAATATTTGTTTGTACTATTTTCATAATCGTAGAATACTTAAACATAGTATGTCTTTATTTTTAGCATTAATACCTTGATGCATTTGACATGTATTTGATAACATCGGGTAAGGATGGGTTGTTCCAAATAAAGCTCCCCAGTGGCTCAACGGTATGCCTGCGGGCTTACAACGCTAAAAACTGGGTTTCGATACCCGTGGTTGGCAGACCGCAGATAGCTTTGTGCTTAATTCAAAATAACAAAACAACTTGTTCTAAATAAAATTAGAATATATACCCCTCTATTTCTTCGGTAGGACTTCACTAGAGACCTCTCTAGGTATAAACTAGAAACTTATTAAAACTTGCGAAACTTCAATATGCAACAAAAACACTTCTAATTTCTATGAAGTAAAATTTGTTTGTTGTTGCTTGTTTTCTTTGAATTTTCTACAACTGTATAATAAAATAAGGCACTGTAACGTATATATATATATATAATTTCGTTACAATTTCTAATTACATTTAGCGAAGTGTTTTAATCAGTCGGAAGATTTGGTAAAAAACCGTACGTTAATGAAGGATGTATTTTATTGTTACAATAAATAAGGATCACGTAGTACACGAGTTCATTTCCTAGTTTGAAAAAACAATTATTTTCAAGTAATTTCAGCAACAATAAATATTCAGTTTGAACTAGTTTGAGGGACAAAAAAGGCTTAGAACAAACTGAACTGAGTAACGAAAAATATATAATATACAACAAACTGAACAACAAATAATTAGTTAAAACTGTTGAATGACTCAGAAGTTTTGCTTAAAGTCAAGAGAATGGGCTTTCTCTTTCACTGGACTAAAGCTGGCGAATACACAGTCAAAATTACTCCTTTGTTTTATTTTTTGCGTCACGTTCCATTTCATGTTTTTAAAAAAAGATAACAGCTTTTAACCAGTCACAGTGTTCCTGCCCGTATTTAAATGTTGGGCTGCAATAATTTGCTTTCTGTACGAATTGAAACATAAATATGGTTGATGCATAAAATAAACCATCTGAAGAGAGAGAGATGATGGAGGTGTGTGAACGTTATAGCATTAAGAGAGAAGGATGTGAGTGTTACAGATTTTGAAATAGAATGATTTTAGTGCTAGATTTATTAAATTAAGAGAGTGATGGATGTGAATACTACATCTATGAAGAGACACAAGTTGAATGTTAGATTTTTAAGAGGTAGGTAAGTAAGGGTTAGATTTATTAATTAAGAGAAATGAGGGTGTGAATGTCAAATCTATTAAGAAGGACCCCTATGAATTCTGTATTAACTGTGCCACTGCCCTGGAACATCTTGTAGTTTTTATTTATCTTCGAGCTGAGAAACGGACGTTCGGATTATTAGGACCAAATAGCTTTAAAAATTAGAAGCAGTGAATAAGTGAGAATACTTGTTAGTACGTTCCTTAAACCTTTGTTGGATAGTACAATAATAAACCAGCAGTAAAATGAGTGTTTTAAGGAAAATCATGTGTTATTTTGATGTTAAAATATATTGTATTACAATGAGGATTGGCCCCATGTGGCTCAGCGGTATGTCTGCGGATTTACAACGCTAAAAATCGGGTTTCGATACCCCTGATGGGCAAAGAACAGATAGTCCAATGAGTAGCTTTGTGCTTATTTCAAAACAACAACAATGAGGATTGAGGAGTCCTTACAGGTTAACGAAACATCGTTTGGATCTAACGAAAACATACATATGTAATGTAATACAACAAACTCTTCTCTGAACTGTCGTTTCATACGTTACCAACTCCGTAATTATCGCATACATCTTCTCGGTTGTGTACTACATCATCATAACCAAATTCTTAAGACGCTTTTTAAATGCCTAATATTTTTTTTACACAAAACCGGCATTACTATACATATTAGTAACAGTATTCACTTAAAAAATTAAAAAAATAATTCATTTTTTTAAAAAATCTTCTATACAGTGAGTTGTTTAATATCTTTTTCTCCTTCTTTAGAATTTTACCTTGAAAAGTAGATGTTACTGAAATGTCAGTTAGAGATTTTCATACAAATATGTGTGTGCTATCATAGCAAAAATCACATGGGGCTATCTGCACAGTCTACCGAGGAGAATCGAACCCCTGATTTTAGAGTTGTAACTTCGTAAACTTACCGCTGTACCAGCGGTATACCAACACAAATATAAAGGTTAAAATCTGACTCCACGAGAGAAATTGATAGCCGATTCACTGAGTTTATTACGCTCTCACCATATATTCAGTAAAAACAAGAAAATTATAATGATTTCAAAGATTAAGTAATAAAATACTAGAATAATACAAACAATGCCGTGATGCTTTTAAACAACTGTTTCTCTGGTTGAGTTGTCAACCATGAAAAAGAAGCTTTATCATCTCGGGGGGTTAAGGCCTTGAAACATTTAAATTTTCCAACATAAAACGAGTTTATCTTTCACAAAACTTTTTTCCTTTTTTTGTTTCACTAGCATAAACGACGCGGGGAAATTTTTTGCTTGTTATTGCATAGTTATTGCAAAGTTGGTCAGGGTTATCTGTGCATAACCATTCTTAAGTTCCAGCTGAAAAACCATAAAGAAAGCAACTAATCAACAGTTCCCACCACCAATTCATGTCTATATATATATATACATGACTATAATATTCAAATGAAAAATACATTAGAAAGAACGAACGCAGCCCCGCCTGTTATACGATATTAAAACTGACCTCAGTGTTGTTACGAGGTATAATTTAAGCGTTGGCATGCAATCTACGTTTATTATTTTTTTTTTTTATGAATTCAACAATAAGTAACTCGATAGTTTCAATTCAGAAATTAAATTTTACTAGGAAAATCTAAGAGGTAGGCGAAATTTATATAAAAAACATTTGATATTTAAACCATTTCGACTTGAGTCACGATGATTATTTTCTTGTTATAATTCTTGGCTCTTTATACATTTTCGTGTTTATTTTTTTCTACTTGAATCAGGCCTGGTACGGCCAGGTGATTAAGGCACTTACAAGTTTGAATCTCTGTCACACCATACATGCTCGCCCTTTCAGCCGTGGGGGCGTTATAATTTGACGGCCCCATCCCATTATTCGTTGGTAAAAGAATAACACAAGTGTTGGCAGTGGGTAGTGATGATCAGCAGTCCTCCCTTTTGTCTTACACTGCTAAATTAGGGACAGCAAGCGCAGATAGCCCTCGTGTAGCTGTTGTACATCTATGACAGAAA
Organism: Carcinoscorpius rotundicauda; assembly: GCA_011833715.1. Lineage (NCBI taxonomy): Eukaryota > Metazoa > Arthropoda > Merostomata > Xiphosura > Limulidae > Carcinoscorpius > Carcinoscorpius rotundicauda. The sequence goes on from CM022398.1 coordinate 18,292,076, forward strand.
TATACTATTCAGATTCGAAGCGTGTGGTGAATATGCCACTCAGAATAAAACACAAATATCTATATGTATATATATCCAAACACACACACATATATGTATGTGTGTGTGTGTGTATGTGTTGGTACGCGCGCATAAGCTTCACCAGTTCATGTATCAATTAGACGAACAAATTACATTCAACGTATTTATGTAAAAATAAAATGAAAATAAGGAAAAGGACTAAATGTAAGAAATATTCCATAAAGGTATTAAATGGACAACAAATCATACTTTGAAATATCGATTATTTTAATCAACTTTGAAACATAAGCAACAATACAGTTAGAGAATATTAAGCAAAATTCTGTTGTTTTTTTTCAAATCGTTGCGAGCGTTTAGTTTATACATACAGTTGTTATTTTACTATAGTTAACAAGAGTCTTATAAACAATGTTATTTGTAAGGCTCGGTATGGACAGGTGGTTAAGGCACACAACGCTTAATCCGAGGGTCGCGGTTTCGAATACTCGTCCTGCCAAACATGCTTGCCCTTTCAACCGGAGAGGAGTTATAATATTACGGACAATCCCACTATTCGTTGGTAAAAGAATAGGCGAAGAGTTGGCGGTTGGTGGTGATGACTAGCTGCCTTCCGACAGTGCCGAATAAGGGACTGCTAGCGCAGATAGCCCTAGTGTAGCTTTGCATGAAATTCAAGAAACAGAACAGATATGTTGGTTACAAAAGTACATTTTTTATTATGAGTACTCCTGATGACACGGTTTTACTGTATTTTATTTTCAGGTAATTTTAAATATACATTGACAGGTAAATATCGATTAATAAGTAAAATGTGAATGAAATTAATTTTCTTACATGCTTGTTGTTGATGTTTTGTTTTTTTAAAACAATGAAATTATACAATGAGCTACTTGCCTCTGTCCACCAAGATGACTCAAACACCAGAATTTAGCGTTGTAAATCTTAAATTTCATAGCGTCGACTATTTAGGAATATTTCAGGACAAGTCAATACATACACAATGAATATTTTTATTTACAGTTGCCGTTTTTTCTTATATCATTTATCATTCAGTGTGGTTATCATATAGTCCACTAGATGGTGGTGAATAATATATATAATTAATGGTATATTGTGTGTGACTTACGAGGGCTGTTCAAAAAATACGCGGACTGACGTCATGAAAAAAATGTACTTTATTCAGAAGTTATTGGTCTAGGACCCCTTCAAAGTACTCTCCTCCTCAACTCACACACTTTTCCCAACGGTGTTTCCACTTGTTGAAACAGTCCTGGTACGCTTCTTTTGTAATGTCCTCCAGCTCCTTCGTCGCATTTGCCTTAATCTCAGGAATCGTTTCAAATCTTCTTCCCTTCAAGGATCCTTTGAGTTTGGGGAACAAGAAAAAATCGCAAGGAGCAAGGTCAGGTGAGTAGAGGAGGTGGGGAATAACAGTGATCGAGTGTTTGGCCAAAAACTCACGAGTTCTGAGGCACAAATTTCGCAGCAACGCGGTGCATCTTCAATTTTTTGGTCAAAATCTCGTAACAAGATCCAACTGATATCCCACACTCTTCAGCAAGCTTCCTGACATTCAGACGTCGATTTTCCTGTACCAGGGTGTTGATTTTGTCGACGTGTGGGTCGTCAGTTGACGTGAAAGGACCTCCAGGACGCTCATCATCTTCATTGAACTGTCGACCATCCTTAAAACGTTCATGTCACTTGAAACATGCCGTACGCTTCATAGCAACATCACCGTAAGCCGTGTTAAGCATAGCAAAAGTTTCAGTAGCAGATTTTTAAAGTTTAACACAAAATTTCACAGCAAGTCGTTGCTCCTTCAGGTCATTCATTCTGAAATCCGCCAAACGAAAAAAATCGCACTTCACTTAAAACCGCGTAGCTAATACACAAATGAAGATATCTGCAATAGGGAAATGGCGTCATAATCTGCTGATCTGTGCAAACCTAGCGACACTAAGCGGATTCCCCTGGAACCAACTGGAGCCGCGTAATTCAAACAGTCCGCGTATTTTTTGAACAGACCTCGTAGGTAATGATAACAATAAACAACTAAGAAACTGACAGGTTCGTGTTTAAAAAGTATGAAGTAACTTATGATACTTGTGAATGTTAAAATGTCTGGATACATAGTGTTCAAGGTAAATAAAGATATAAAACATACCTCGATACGTGAGACAGGTTGTTCGAAATGATCTTCAGGAAAGAACGCAGCAGAGTAATTCAGGCTGTAATCACAGGATCGACGCCACAACTGTGACGTACTATATTATTATATCTATTTTTTTTCACTCCATTAGGCTTAGATAGAAAATTTTACCACATAAAGTGTTCTTTGTGCAAAAACAAAAAACTACTTTAGTTTCGTTTAAAATGTAACCTGCCACAACATCTTGCCATTTTATTATTTCAAAAGTTTTCACGTTTAAACTTAGAAATTGGAATATAAATTTTCAAATTTATACAACCAGGTCAGAGATACTATCGGGTTTAGGAATTCCATTTTTAATTTTGAGCTATTGTCCAGAAGAGAAACATCCAATCAGCAGCACCCACCAACACAACTGGTTTATTCAACTAATTTCACCAAATGAATGGATTGATTGTCACATTTTTAACACACTCTTAGCTGAAAATATGGAGTGAGTTCAATATTATCACGTTTAGAACTTCAGACCTTACGATACGCAGCCTGACATTGCTAACCAGGAACCCATTTTTTTATCTGATAAATTTCGGAAAAAAAGAAAGGTTTACAATTAAGCACAAAGCTCCACAATGAGCTACCTGTGCTTTTAATCTGAGGTTCGCGGGTTTGAATCCTCGTCACTCCAAAAATGTTTACCCTTCCAACTGTGGGGGTGTTAGAATGTGACGGTAAATCTCACTATTCATTGGAAAAAAGTAGCCCAAGAGTTGGCGATGGGTGGTGACGATTAACTGCCTTCTCTCTAGTCTTACACTGGTAAATTATGGGCGACTTGCGCAATTAGCCTCGTATTGGTTGGCGCGAAATTCATAAACAAACAAAAGTTTGTTAAAGTCGTTTATTTCAGGTCTATTAATCGTAAACTAAAGTTACATTTAGCATATTGATACATTTGAAAATAATGTCTTAAGTATTTGTGTGTCGTGAAACACAAAGTTACATAAAGGGCTATTGGTGTTCTGCCTGCCACGGCTATCGAGGTCTGGTTTGTTTGTTTGTTTTGAATTTCGCACAAAGCTACTCGAGGGCTATCTGTGCTAGCCGTCCCTAATTTAGCAGTGTAAGACAAGAGAGAAGGCAGCTAGTCATCATCACCAACTCTTGAGATACTATTTTACCGACAAATAGTGGAATTGACTGTCACATTATAACGCCCCATGGCTGAAAGAATAAGCATGCTTGGTGCGACCGGGATTTGAACCCGCGACCCTCGGATTTCGAGTCGAACGCCGTAACACACTTGGCCATGCCGGGCCACTCAAAGTCTAGTTTCTTGCGTAATGAGTCCATAGGCCACTGTAGGGCCACTTTAAGTACTAAATTAAAATAGACTGAGAAGAGTTCGTTTGGAATCTGTATCTTAATATACAGTGGAAAGCTTGTATTTCAGTCACGTGTAATTCACATATTTGAGACTTTTGTTTCCATAATTTCTGTCAGGAATCTATGAGTGTGTATCGTTCTCTTCTTATTTAATAAATAAACAGTTATTGATAAATAGCAGATGCTTATTACAATTTAATTATGTGTAAACTTACAGGATATAGCAGATCCAGTTCACTCAGAAATAAATGTTCTTTTGTTATGCCATTTAATGTTCCATTCACTCACAAAGTAACATTAATATTTCTAAAATGTACTAAAGAATCTATTATGTTTAAACTTACAGGATATAGCAGATCCGTTTTACTCAAGAATATATTCTCATATATTTTTCCATTTGACGTTCCATTCAAGCCCGCCATGGCCAAGCGCGTAAGGCGCGCGACTCGTAATCCGAGGGTCGCGGGTTCGCGCCCGCGTCGCGCCAAACATGCTTGCCCTCCCAGCCGTGGGGGCGTTATAATGTAACGGTCAATCCCACATTTCGTTGGTGAAAGAGTAGCCCAAGAGTTGGCGGTGGGAGGTGATGACTAGCTGCCTTCCCTCTAGTCGTACACTGCTAGATTAGGGACGGCTAGCACAGATAACCCTCGAGTAGCTTTGTGCGATTTTCCAAAACAAACAAAAATGTTTCATTCACTTACAAAATGATCTATATGTTTCTAAGACATGTTGAGCAGCCTATGATATTTGAACTTACATTATATGGCAGTATGATTTACTGACGAATATTTCCTTGCCAAAGTAACAGTTAAATATAACTGACTGTTGATCTCATCATTCTTTCATCTGCCTCTTCAAACCTTTATTTACCAAAGTAACCTGTGTTTTGGCACTCTCTTGTTCGGCTACACAAGTAACGAGTTCTGCTTTTTTGATAAATCATTCTCACTGTCCTAAAGGTGTCAATTTCTTATTTTCTCCACGTGCAAGAAAGTAGGAAAGTTATTAAAATATTATCCGCCCCCAGTCTGACACCTGCAGAGAGAATGTCAAAATAGCCATATACAAATAGCATTCAAATCTAATTGGCTATTACAGTATCGGTCTGCACCAAGCTGGAGCCTCTCAGTTGACGAATGTTAAATTAAACATGACTTCTTACACCAACTCTCCATTCAAACAGGGGGTGAAAAACTATGCGTTCTTGTTTCATTGCTATATTTTATATAAATAGTTTATTTGCCTAAATAACTGTGCACTATTATCATGGAAGTATGCAAACAATATCATAAGGATATTTAAATTTTACAATTTCTTGGTTTGTTTTTTATCTCCATTTTGCAAAACTTTCGATGTCATCCTTCGTACAAAACTTAGGCTGGTCTATAATATGGACAACCTAATAAAGTTAGCTTCCAAGTCACAGAGAATTTAGTTCTTAAGAACAGTTTTTAGACCACTTTGAAGATTTACTGTGGTAAACATATCCATTTATTTCACTTTTCACAGTTAAATACCAAGTTCTTAACATCAGACAAGTTCATCCGTGAACTATCAAGACCACAGGAGTAAGTTGGAATACAATGATAGCCAGATACTTCATTCTTCTGTTCCACTGCTTATTGTGCTGTTCCACTTTCCACGCACATGTATGGAGCTTAGTCCTTGATAATCCCATTCCAGGAGATAGTTTTAAATCGGGTTCAAGTATTCCATTCTACAGACATGAAAAATGGGAAAGAAGTGGCATCACACGTGTTGGTAAGTCTTCAGATTCATGTGTTTAAGGAATATAAAATTTTGGTCCAGTGAAGCCACACTTTGTAAGTTTTATTCAATGTCTGTGCACACTTTTATGTAATACAGTTTGTTTTTTTTAAATTTCGCATAAAGCTACACGAGGACTATCTGTGTTAGCAGTCCCTAATTTAGCAGTGTAAGACTAGAGTGAAGGCAGCTAGTCATCACCACCCACCGCCCAAGAGTTCTTGGGCTCCTCAAGTTACCAACGAATAGTGGGATTTACTGTCACTTTATAATGCCTTTTATATGATACAACACTTTGTTTACCTTATTGAAGATTTAGTAATTTCAACATTATCTTATTTTCTTTAATTTCATGATGAAACATGTCACACCGTTATTTTCTATATTATTTTTCTGTTGTTGATGATCGTACGTTATTTTGTTTCTAACTGAGAATATTGTTAATAAAATCTGTGTTGTGAATGTGCAACATATAAATTTATGTCGTATAGTCCTTCAAGTGCCTAACACTTACTATCATATATGCCACATACCTTGCCAAGAAATGCTGGTGGGGTGACCTGGTAGTGAGCGTGCCGAAGTGTGGGTTCAAAAGTTTGCGTTCCGGTGTCTAAAAAATAAATTGCGCTTTGAGGCCGTTAGTTATTACATTATAATAATAATGGTCAAATCTCACTATTCGATTAAAGCAGTCCAAGACTTTCCGATTGTAATTGTTGACCAAGTGTTTTATTTTTAGTCTTTGAATTCAAAATTGTTGTTGGCTAACACAGATAATCTTTGTGTAGTTATGTGTTAATATCCGAAGCGAAACGAACCAATCCATCATGGTTTGTAGTTTACAGAGTTTGATACATTGAAATACAATGCATTCATTTATATCTGTCTCAGAAAATAACATTTTTATAGCTGTCATGGCAGCGCACATGAATAGTTTCCTTGTGTTAGTACTTATTTATAGTTCCGAAAAATATATCAAATAATCATTAAGCTGAGGACAACAGTTTCACGTTATTTGTAGAACCAGATATGTTGATTAATAAAGTATCCTTTGGGAAAATAGTAACAGAAAACCCCACCTGTTGTTTCTCAGGACAGTCACAATGGCTTCAAGAGTCATTGTGTTTGTCTATCCATTTAGCACACTTCCGCTATCGAGCGGCACCAAGTCATTTTAATACTTATTAAAAATCAATGTAATTACTAGTGATAGGCTTAGTGGGACCGAGTGTGCTTATATCTAAGATACGTATGTTATCATGCTGTTAAAATATTATTTTGATTTTTTTTATAAAAGTCTCTTGTTAATTTGTTTATTTCAAAAAAAAAAGCTACACTTTAAGGTATGTGTATTGTGACGACCACGAGGATCGAGAATCGAATTTAAGCGTTTTAAGGTGACCATAAACTTACAAATTTCAAAAGAAACAAAACAAAAATAGTTCCTTATTTCAAAATATAATCAGAAGAAGAAAATAAAATTCTATCTTCCGATAGTACGTGAATTACTTTTGGATTTGTTTCTACGCGACTTCTTAATATTAGCAAAGAAAATTATAATTGTTTTTAAATGCGATAATAATTCCAGTTGGTAAAAGAAAAATGAAGCAAAAAAATAAAAACAGCATACAGAAAATTAGAAGTTCAACATAAAAAAATGGTGGAAACGTTTGTGACAGCCACAAACTTTAATAAGAGAAGTGAGATAAAGGGTAAATTTTATTGTGCTATTTCTCAGATCCGGTGCCACGGTCACATAAAATGTCCTGAAGGGTGGTTCTGTGATAACAACAAAGGTTATTGCGACATCTATCGAAAAGCAAAGGAACCATGTGAAAACAATTATCAGTGTCACAGTAATCTCATCTGCATTCGTGCAAAATGTGTTCGGCCCTATGAACCTAGACATAAAGGTTAGCTTATGTTTATATTGCACATTTCTCTAATTATTAATTTTCTCTGAACGCTATTTAATATAAATTATTTCATTTAATCAAATGCGCTAATTCTCAGCAGACAAAGGTAATTAACATTAGCAACTGAAATGTTAAGTATTTTGAAATTTCAATAGTTTAACGTTTTATCTTATATTTATGGTAGCAAGTTAAAGTTTAAATTTCTGGTTACAAAGATTACATAACGTTATCTTTACGAATTAATCAACAGTAATTCTTTTACCATTTTTTATGTTATTAAGATTGCTATTTATTACAGCCTTTCATTATTTTGCTAAACAGAAACAATATATATATTTTTAACTTATTACCAAAAAATATAAAATACGTTTTTATGCTAATATTTTAATATTATTTTATGCTATAATGGAGCTTTAATGTCGTTTTTGGACATAATTTAAGCACTTGAAATGTCTGGCGATACACAATTTTCCTGGAAGTTCAACAATAAAAGTATATCGAACTTCAATCTCCAGGTGATGCTTTGATGAATGCAAAATCTTTGGAGTTAAAATACAGTTGATAACATAGTCTACATTACTTTCTGTTGTACCGGAAGTTAGTGGGTTGTTTTAAAAGTGTTCATAAATTGTTAACAGTTCGTGTTAATTGCTTGTACATAAAACGATCAGTTCGCATAATTTCACAAAAATGTTTCCAGATGATACACAGTAAACATCTGTCTCACACAGACAAATAAAACTTAACTGATTTAGTAGCTTAATTTCTTTTTATTACAATTTCTATCTCATGATGATTGTTTCATGAATAAACGTAAGCAACAGTAACTACTTGTCGTGTAATCACTGTTTTAACCAGTTATTCGATAAGTTTACGGTTTTGCGACGCTAAAATCAGCAGGTAGCCCGATGTGTCTTGGCTAACAGAAAACACAATCTAGTTGTTTATTACTTGGATGTTCGTGGTTTAGCTTCAGGTTGTTTAGACGAGTCAAATGAAACCTCAACTTCCTTTTAATAAGGCGCAACTTAATTAAAACACAGATATTTTAAATATATTTACAAATAGAGTAAGAACTTAATCACACTATACTCTTAACCGGTATTTCACACTTTGTATATTAACATCTGGTGTCTTTACTTTTGGGCATTCACTTGCTTTCGTTAAATCGAAATTAGTTACGAATTGGTTATGATATAGATGAGGGAAAGTTGAAGTTTATAAACCTTTTTTGTCTATCATTATTTTTTTTTCGCATAATTAATTTCAATAATTAATTCATGTTGTGTGCTAGTGGTGAATTCCTCCTACACTTTTAGAGTTGGCAAGCAGACTCTTCAGCGAATTGATGTACCCTAATTACCAGGGTAAGGGATAAAACGTGCTTGGAAGATCACCAAGGTGTGATCAAGGGTATCTGAGCCCAAATCCGGCATCAAATTCTGTGTTTCTGTCCCCTCTTCAAATCTCAAAAGCGACGTGGTTGAAACTGTGTTGATAACTCAACTCAAAGCTAGTGGAATAAAACGTTGCACACCTGCTCAGGCACTACCTGCAAGCGTCCTCTGGGTTTTTTTTAGTACTGACTCCTCTTGAACTGGCTGTGGAAATAATTGAAATGTTTCACCGGTACATTAGGGCCTTTAAACCTCGAAATTACATTATTCTTTTGAACGATTCTTTACAGACCAATGCTAATTTTTATATAAAATCGTAGACCTAGTCCTGAGAGCTTTTAAACCTGATGTTTAAGAAAATCGGTATAGTCAAACCTGACCCCGTCCCTTCAAATCGGTATAGTCAAACCCTTCAAAGTCTATTGAAAACTAGCAAAACTTTAATTCTTTTTTTTTTCATCTGAAGAAGTATGAAAGAAGACCAAAAATGAAGTAAGCAAAGAAACATAAACAGACAAAAATAAGAACAAACACAAATGGTTTAATTTAGCCCTTTAAGATTTGTTGTTTCGGTATAATATTTTAAAACTTATTCTTGAGTACAAACAATATTTCAGTTAACTCTCACTCCAAATGACAGCGTCTTTACTAATGTGTAATTTTTCTTTAACAGCTTTAATTACAGGAGTCATAAAGACGGGCAATAAACCTGAGTTTTTTACACAAATCGTTTCGGGATATCCTCACATCAGGAAAATGATTTGTATTTTGTTTGTTTTTTTGAAAATTTCTTTCTAAAGTCCTGCACATCCTTCAGGAAACTTTTTTAATGCCATCAGTGGAGAATATTATAATCTACAAGTGTACTTTAAGCTCACGAGTGATTTTTTTCAAACTTTAGCGACATCTATGAAGAATCTATGAATTCTTTGAATAACAGGCTAATTATCAGTGATGAATAAACACACTTTGTACAGCTCAAAACTGTAAAATTGAAGAAGCAGAGCACTGTATAAACAGCCGACCACGAGAATGATTATCATTTGTAAATACTTAAATACGAGTGACAAAAGTTACAACTCGCTAAGTTAATCTAGTGAGCTCCGATATAGTTTCACCAATTACTTGATTATAGAGAGTGTAGCTGTTATAACTGTACCAGTCATACTCTAAATTTTTAGATCTGCGAGTTTGACGAAAAGATCTCGTTGCATTGTTTGTTTGTTTTTTGTTTGTTTTGGAATTTCGCACAAAGCTACTCGATGGCTATCTGTGCTAGCCGTCCCTAATTTAGCAGAGTAAGACTAGAGGGAAGGAAGCTAGTCATCACCACCCACCGCCAACTCTTGGGCTACTCTTTTACCAACGAAAAGTGAGATTGACCGTCACATTATAACGCCCCCACGGCTGAAAGGGGGAGCATGTTTGGCGCGACCGGGATGCGAATCCGCAACCCTCAGATTACGAGCCGCACGCCTTAACACGCTTGGCCATACCGGGCCCAAAAGTAGACAACAGTGCGTGAATAATTCTACATATTAAGTTTCCTACATTATGAGTCTTAAACAGCAAATATGCGATGATTTGGTGGAAGTCAATGTACCTAAACAGTTACGTGCAGTTTCCAAAAAGAATACATATCAGCGATACTGGCAAGCATGCATTGTTAGCGAAACACAGCTACTTATTTTCCAGAATCCCTTTAAACTTAGAGACAAAAATGTTGCTTCTGATAATATATTATGTTGTTTATTACGTTAAATATCCTAACTGTAGTTCCAGGTACATTGAATCAACCACCAGACGGCGTGAAACACTGTAAGTAAATTTGCAAATAAACCTAATTTAAAAATTATTAGATCATAATATTCGCGAATGTAGGTTTGTGGTACGTTGGATAAGATTTTAGGTTTTTCCAAAACGTATTAAAAGTAAATCTATGCATGAAAGAAACCTTCACTATCAAAAGGTGAGGGCCACACGTTAATGATATTAATATATCGATTTATCTTATTTTTTTCTGAAATATCTGTTTATTTCGATTATCGGACGTGATTTTATTCAGACGTGTGCTCAGGGTAGTTCTGATAACACGGACACATTCAATGCAACTTATTTTCAAATAATTAACTCGGGTAATAATGAGGAGGAACGTAAAGTATATAAAATAAACTACGATATCTTAATTACCTGTGGATTAAGTTATCGTATTCGATTAATTTTATAAGCACGCTAACTTTGACTAAACACCACAGAAAGCTTGAAGTTAACCCCCTCATAAAAAATAAAAGGTCGGAGTCGAGATACCACAAAAACCATTGGGTACATTAGACTTCATATGTATGGTAGTGCTCTCAGAGCATAAGGTAATGAAGTTAGTTGTTTCCATCCATGATGAAGCCTCATCTGTGCAATTCAAATAACTAATATGTGTGGCCTCCACTTTCTCCTCAACTAAAATACAAAATGTACATATATACCTATATATATATATATAATTTTTTATGAAATTTATTTTTTTTTAAATAAAGAGTTGTAAGATCATCAGTTCTTATAATGTGCTTTGAATTTATTATGTCGTTAAAGGTGTCTACAGTTCTTATGAATCATCTTCCATGTTTGGTATTCTCCCTCTTTTTGGAAACTGTCATAATTGAAGGAAACTTGTACCATTAATGTTACCTTGATTTTAAATATAAATGCAATGGGGTTATTCCATGTCAAATCATCCAGGGGGCTGCAGGTGATCCCTACAGAATGCCTTGAAAAACTTCACATGTGCTCATCTACCTATAAAATGAAACATTGCCAAATATTAGATCAATATCTCTAATAGTTTCTGATTTACAACCCTGTAAAATTTAATTAATTTTTTGTTAGATTTGGCTAATTTATTTTCGTTCAACTTTGGCTGCTTAAAGCTGCAAGAGTAATGATGGTAGAAGGCTAAAATTTGCAACACTGACTGAATTAATCTCACAGAATTCAAAAATGGTTTCAAACCAAGTTTATCTCTCTTGGGTAGATGAAATGTGAATTTTTTAAAGGCATTCTGAGGGGGTCATCTGGAAAATTTTACAAAATCTGGATGATTTGACATGGAATGACCCTATGGGGTGTGTTGCAACAATAAAAATACTTTAACAATTGCAATGGGAAATCATATGAGTGACCAACACGAAAGTTGCTCTAGAAATACACAAAAGACACTAAAGTTCTCTAAGAAAAGACAATAGCAACAGGTCTGATTCCAAACCCTGATAGAAGATGCAGAACATGTGTCATGCTATTGGATGGTGTTGAAAACTGCAACTACTGTCATGGTTATTTTTCAAAAAATATATTGAAAGAAATGTACACTATATTGGTTCTGTTATATGTATAACAAATATACCTTGGCTTCCCAATAATTACATTAAAATTGATATTAAGTTTACCTAAAACAAATATTAATAACAAACTACAAGTTAACTTTACCAATGGTTGATAATATATGGAACAAAAAATATCGTTGTAACTATAAATAAACAAATGTAACTCCATTGACCTCAGTCAGTTGACAGAGGCTCATTCTCAAAACATTTCCCCATTTGCCTGATTTATGTTAGCAAATGGAACAGAGTTAATATTTATTTTAATAATTGGAATAATACCTCCTTTAATTTGAGCAGTAGATGGAATATGCTGAACTGTGGGTAATGGAAGTAAACAATATCTTGTGGGAAGGGGCACTTCCATATTTTTGGTGGACTATGGTAGAAATTGAGAAAATGAATGCAGTCAGAAAATCTCTGAATGGCTGTTGCTTTGTTTGAAGTGTTTATGCAAAACTATTATATGTGCAAAAAGACTATCTGCATTAGTCATATATAATTTTAAACTGATAAATATAATGAAGGCAGCGAGTGAATAAAAACTGGTAACAGCTCTTGTATTTACCTAATCAAGTAATGGGATCTGGCCATTAATTCTATAATACAACCATGGACCCAAAATGCAAATGTAATTTTGCAGCAGTGAATTGTGAACCATAAAACCTTAGTTTTAGTGTTAATAATGAGTGCATTGGAAGTGGTGGTTCTGTCCCTAATGTGAATAACAAACCTATTAAGTGCATCAATTATATACATGACTGAACTAAAAAATGTTATTTGTGTTCATAGCAAACCTAGTAAGCCTGTCATTTACTATCTAATATCAAGTTACAAAGCAGAGGAATGGTAGTCTGTCAGCTGCACACTACCACTCACCAACCATGCTAAAGGACTGACTCTCATTCTTATAATTCATCCATAGATTTTGTTTTGTTAACTGAATTTTGTGCAAAGCTACATTAGAACTATTTGCATTAGCCATCCTAAATTTAGCAATGTAAAACAAGGAAAGTAGCTAGTCATCACTACCAACTAGTAAGCTACTCTTTTACTAATGAATAGTGAGACTGACAATCACATTATAATGCCCTCATAGCTGAAAAGATGAACATGTTCCGTGTGACCGGGATTACAGCCCACGACCCTGAGATTACAAGTCGAGTGCTATAACCACTTGGCTACGCTGGTCCTCCACCCACAGATTAAAATGCTCAGAATATTTTGCAGTATTACATAGACTATAACTAAGTTTTCTAGCCCTAAAATCCATAGCTGTACCATAAAACCTACTCTGATGTGTCAAAGGCTTTCAAGGAGCCTCATAAAAGTTTCTAAATCAACAGTATCTAATAGTTTTGTCATAACTGTCAAAATGCCCCCCCCAGTGGCTCAGCGATATGTGTGCGGACTTACATGCTAAAATCCGGGTTTCGATACCTGTGGTGGGCAGAGCACAGATAGCCCATTGTGTAGCTTTGTGCTTAATTCAAAACAACAACTGTCAAAATTGTGGAAAAGTGTGTTAACATTTCTGTTCCATCACAGAGAAAAGAAACATCAACTGTGTTTTAATGGATACAGACAGGTAGACAAATATACAATAATTTTATATGCAAAAACAGCTCGTTTGACTTGAGAAAATATTTTAAATAGAAGAGTGAATAACGTTTCGACCTTCTTCGGTCATCATCAGGTTCACAAAGAAAGAGGTAACTGACTGGAAACTGACCACATGTTTGGAAGGGGTTGTGTAACTGAGTGTCGCAAGGTAGAAGGCGGGGTTAGATGTTTGAATACATGATTTTATCTATAATATTAATATAGGTATAATGGCTTTCCTTTATATTGGTTTATTTTGGGTTAAAGTTGTTGTATAAATAAGGCTTCTTTAATTTTGCATTTCTTTATGTTTGTTTCTTTATTTAGTATTTTAGTGTTTTGTATGGTTATGTTGTGTTTATTTGACTTACAGTGTTCGAAAATGTGTGAAGGTGACTTTTAATGTTCTTTGAATCTGGTTTCCATTTTTCTACTTGTTTCTCCAATATAGAAGACGTGGCAGTTATCACATTGTATTTTATAAATTATGTTGGTGTAGTGTTTGTCAGTGTAGTTCTTACATAGTATAGACCTCAGTTTTGTGCCTGGTTTTTGAATAAATTTAGTATTAACTGGAATGTTATATTTTGTTACCAGTTTTTGCCAAATGTTGGTTATTTGTTTGCTGATGTCAGGAATATATGGTATACAGCAGTATATGGTTTCATGATCTTTTGATTCGTGTTCACAATTACTTATTGATAGAATTAATTATGTTTAAAAAACAAATGGTAAAAGTTACAATTCAATACAAGTAAATAGCAGTTTTGCCCCAAGTGGCAACAGTGTTGGATACCGTGGTTCTAAACTCTTAAACCAAATATATTCTGGAGACCTAACAAATATATTTTAGCAAACAAATAGTTCTTCTGGTTTCTTTTATACAATTTTCCTACAACTCTAAGAAACTGTGACAAGAAAAAGTCAAAACATTATGTATCCATAAAGCTCTTACCTCTCCAAGATCACTACTGAAACATGAGATAAAGTCTAGATACACTAGTTTTATAGAACTTCAACCTGCAGTGGAATTTGTTACAACGAATGCTGTTGCAAACTATGTTTATCCAACGTGCTTCAATAAACTTAAAGTCATCAAGACTGTAACTGTAAACAGTTGATCACAAAGTTATCAAGTGCTACCAGCCACAAAATACAAAAACAAAATGGGTGGATGCAACAGGAAGTTGGAAAACTAGACCTAGCAGTCCAAGAAATGATATTAACCCAAACTTGCATGTTTATCAATAAAAATTATGTAAAACAATTTCAGTGCAAAAGACCTTTCAATGTAAATCTGTTGTTGAAATTTGAAAATGAAATACCTATGTTGTAGCAGCTTGAGCTAGTGTTGGACAAGATAATTGGATTAAAAGACACAATTGTCATTTTTTCTTTATTTTTCACAAAAACGTTCATCTAGTTAAAAAATAAACAGCATCTTAATGGAAAAACTAAAATAAAAGTATAGAAAATAATAATGAGATATGGGAAAAACCACTATTTTCCTCGTGAACTTTATGTAAAAAAAAAGGCCACAAACAATCCCAATCAATAGAGCAGTGATCATTATTCACTCGTTAGTATATGCAACATGCAAAAGGGCTTCATATTACTAGTTCTAATTAAAATGAGTATTTACCTTAAATTTCTGTAATAGTTTGAAATCCATCTGATAAAGCCTAATTATCTTGTTAAAAACCTTGATTCACATCAATAAATTAACTTTGGATGTTTTACAATGGAAATATATACAAACTTCTCCAAGCATATTTACCTATTTTATATATCGGGCATATACCTGCCAGGGCAGGAATAATTTCCTGAAGTGCTAGAAAGCTGACAAAAATCCATACAACTTGAAGCAATGAAAGGTGTTTAATGATAGTCATATATATTTCATAGTATGCTATTATTTAAGTGCCAGATAAAAAGAAAAACACAACACTATTCTAAGTTTTTTTTGATTATGGGAACACTCTTCTGTTTTCCCAGATCCTTCATGTTATTGTCACAACATCACAAAAATGCTTCATTTTAGGACTCTTAAAGTCTTTAGTGAATATAAAATGGCTGGTATTAATTACATTATTTTAAGACTGACAGATGAGATAAAAGATTTTGATTTTTTTTAATATAAAACTTACAACAGAACGAACAAATGGTGCAATTGATATCAAACTATTTTCTTAATCCAACATAGTTGTAAGTTTAGCTTAAACTTTCTTTTGAATATTATAGATAAATCTTTTGTACGTTTTAAGATAAAGGCATACAACTGTTTATAAATTTTTGACACAGCTCATTATTTTCACAAGACAATAACAAAATCACACAATTTGTTCTAAAAAAATACAACACATTTGTTTTCAGTGAAAACCGACCTACCTCCAGAGACTCTGCAATATAAACTGTACTATTACACTTAAATGATCGAAATAAAAAGTTTTTAAGTACTTTAATAAAATTTCAAAAGAAAGAAGATTCAAGTTTTGTTTGAACCATGAATAATTTCTAATTTGGTCAAACAAACTGTTAAGTTTAGATGCTCAACTAATAATGCATTTCTAATCATTAGGGGTTCTAGTTTTCTTTTGTAAACTGCCTAATAATGCATTCTAATCATTAGAGGTTCTAGTTTTCATTTGTAAACTGACTAATAATGCATTCTAATCATTAGGGGTTCTAGTTTTCTTTTGTAAACTGACTAATAATTGTTACGTATTTTTTATGTTTTATGTCATTCGTAGACTAAACGCAACAGAAAAACGCAGATAACAGCTTGTTTAATTTATTACACTAAACTATTAACAAATATAACATAAATTATATAATAACAGTGACAGATATTAAGTTACAACATTCGAAATTAATTACAAAAGAAAATAATACTAGTTTCAAACTTCAAAATTAATCACAATACAAAATGATACTGGCCTGTATCTAATATAATGATCTAAAATGAAAGTCTCAAATTCCAGTCTAGGGTGTGAATTTGGTCCCACGAAGAAATTCCGAAGCTTAAATGAAGAAGTTCAGAAACGGTTCACAGTTCAATAAATTCGCCAACTCTCAGCACAAGCAGTAATTCAGATGAATCGTAGAGATTGACGAAATAAAATCACAGCTTCCGTAGATCTAACTTCAGTCACAAATCCAAGTTGAATAATCACAGCAAACACTTGATCTTTCTCAAATAACTGACTCTCTTCTTTTGAAATAAAACTGATGTCTGAATCTAACTCCTGTCTCTCGCATCTTTGTCTGTTTATATATTGTAGGCCTAAACTCCCCGAAAGACCGCGAAAATCCTGCAGGTCTCCAGAGCAATCCATGCATGTTCCTTCTTGCACGAGACTACACGTCTAGACACGAAGTCACCAGCACCTCATTTACAAACATATGATTGGTCTACTTAATTCAAGAAAATTCTAAATGTTACCCTAAATGAATAACAAAATATTAGTTTGAATTTCGAAACAATAATATCAATATGGAAAAATGAATAATAGAAATGAAAATTCAAACAGAACACGACATGTTGTCATTTACAAAATATTTACACATTTACATAACATAATGCAATGTGATTTTGTCAAATTGACTATAGATGATTAATTTCATCATTTGCAACAGTTCTTCAGTTGTAGGAAAATAAAACTGAAACTATTCCTTATTTCAACACTGCACGTATATAATTTCAAGTTAAAACTTTTGTATTTAAAAATTATTGCACCAGTAATTGACATTTCATACCCATTTCTAAAATATTCTTTGTTGTAATGAAAGTTTAAACTTGTTATAAAATAATGCAGTTTATGTGTGTTGTTAAGAAAACTGTTAAGATTGGTTACATTAAAATACTGTTCTCTCAACAATTCCATTTTACCCCAGTTTCAATATGTGTGCTGTTACTTGTTTGTTTGAAACGTCATATGTTGTACATTAGGTTTTAAAGCTATAACTTGGTTGATTTTATGTTAAGATGCACTTGATAACTGTGTAATTGAAGCACTGGTCAAACTACAAAACATGGGCTTCCACATAAAAAGTAATTGGGCTGTTGGAAGTTCTTTTGTTTGATAGGCCCTTCAGAACTCCCCACAATTGCAACGGTATACTTATACCACTGAATCTAAGTTAAAACTTAGAGTTATAAATAAAATAAATTAACCATGTTGATATTAACCTCCAGGATTAGAAAGGTAAATATCTGGTTTTCAATTTCAAAGAACCATATGAACTATTAATATCATTTCATGAAAATAATCACCACCAAGTTAAAAAAATTTAGTTAACCAAAATACTAGTACACTTGTCTTTACCCAAAACGTTCAATCTACTCAGCTGTTGCATTATTTTGTAATTGAGCGAGTTTAGTTTCTTTAAAATTCTTCTCCCTGTACATGGAATTAAATGAATAATGAGAGTGACATGTTTCATAATACATTATTTTCATCAACTCAAAAATATTACATGGTATTTGTAGCGAGAGAGAGAGATTCTCACTGAAACATCCTCAAACAAAATTGTATTTTTATGACCTTACTACACAAATAGTTAGTTGGGAGTATAATGATATGTAAAATAATGTTCTGGGACCTCTTGGTCCATCTTCACTCTTCCACACTCTACTTATAAAGAAAAAAAAAAAAACTTAAGGCCAGCCCTCATCATCCATACACTTATAAAGCTCTTTCTTAAACTCACTTAAATTTTCTGCCTCCACAATAATGAAACTTAGTTTTAAAGCTACCAATTGCTTCTCACATGCTTGATAAGGGATGTAGAGTACTCATTAGTACAAAAAGTAATTTAGCTTTGTTAAAATCATATGACAGCTTTGTGTCTGGCTACAGAGCATGAATATGTTATAAATCATTTCTTAATACACGAAATGTAACCAGTTATGTTGGTAGTTATAATATGCCACATTTTAGAACAATTATTAAATTTAGTTAGAAAAACCACATTGAGTGTACTTGTTTGGATTATTTTTACTTTTATCATAACTAACTATTATATTCTCATTTCTTACTAATTAAGAACATTACAAAGTTATAAGAAATGATAAACATATTTCCAATGGAAACAACTGTTTATAATGATTTCTATTTATTTCTTTGTCAATCAGTGTAGATACAACAAATTCCCCAGACAAACACCTTGACATATACACATTATTGGTGTGGTATAACTAGCTTTTAAAATAAACACAAAATGAAACTAGTAAAGTGTTTATAATGTTAGTAATCAGAGATGTAATTATTTTCTTTTATCCTGTATTTCATCTGACTTTCACTTACCTTAATTAAATGATGTACAGTTGCTATCGAGAGACACAAAATACTTATCACTCATCATTAAACTATTACAAGTCACGCAAAAAGCATTTATGTCTTTGTAGCTAAATTATTTGATATATGGTATTTCCATGTAAATTCCAATTTCCCATCAAGAGTCAGACTGCTAAAAACAGTACTTTTGCTCAGGAAATAAGTAATCTGAATCTGATAACTGAATGTGAAATGATGACAATGAGTTGAGAAAATTATCAAATGTGACCTTTATTCTCATACAAATAATAACAATACAGTATATTCACTTCCCCTACAGAATCAATCAAATTATTATAAAATGGTGCATAGTTCCACAGTTTTCACTCTCTTGTGATTGGTCTCTTAGAACTGAAACTTGATATTTTTCAAAAATGTCTTAACTAGACAATCTCCTAATAGAACAGAATTAATGAAGCATGCCCGAATTCAACAAAAACAGGTAAATTTAATTTCTTTATACAGTTCCTAGTGACCTTTATTCTCTCACAACATTTGTCAGTTGTAACATTCAGATAACAACATATTGACCAGTAAAGAATATTATAAAAAATAATCCTTTGAACCTGAATGCTATATGTTACTGTAAAATCCTCTTGAATAGAATAGACATTAACTACTATCAGTACCACATTAACATAACGTACTGCTTTAGGATAACAAGGGGCCTACTGGTCAATTTTAGCTTTTAATATAGAATGTTTTTGGGTTTTTTAACCTTAAAGACAACCCTTATCATTCATATACTTATCACACTTTCTCTTAAACTCCCTAAAGTATACTGCCTCACAACATCTGAAGGCAACCAATTCCAAAGACCAACCACCCTGTTATGAAAATAATATTTGGCAAAAGATATTCCATCTAGCCAAAATTTGTATTTGTGTCCCCTAGTATTCTCACTGTTAAGTATGAATAAATATGACGAATCAACATTGTTAATTACCTTTACAATTTTAAACACCTCAATCAGATCCCCCTGTAACTCTTCTTTTTTTCAATAAAAATAATTTCCAAGATTTTAAATATTGCCTGATATGAATCTCCCCTCATCCCAGGCACCATTCTGGTAACCCTCCTCTGCACTCCTTCCATCAGCTTAATATTCTTCCTAAAGGAAGGAGCCCAACATGAAACACAATATTCCAAATATGGTTTAATATCATAAGCTCTTTAATATTGTATTCAATACTTCTTAAAATACAACCTAAAATCGTATTTTCCCCACTACTAACATTATACTTTGTAGGCCTAAGAGACTGACCAACCATTATGCCAAGACCCCTTTCTTTCATAATAGTGTTAAGGTTTTTCTCATCTAAATTATCCTCATTAATTCAAATTATGATAACCCACATATATTTGCTTATATTTATTATAATTAAAACCCATCTGCTCTTTCCTTTGCTCAATTCACTAAATCCTTCTGTAAATCAAAAGCATCCCCTTCACAGCGAGCAACACCCAAAATCTTAATATCATTTGCAAATTTAATTGGGCCCCAAGCTAATATAAATTAGTGCCCTAACCATTCTTTTAAGTAAATAGCTTAAAAATTTAATAAAGTTAACTTAGTTTAATAAAAAAAGTAATGAAATATATTTTTAAAAGACCTAATTTATTATTATATCCAACATGCACAATAGGCACTGGACGATTGCCTCTTTTGCACATTGGACAAAATGATCCTTCCTATTGTAGAGAACAAAGAAACTAGAATGAGGCCATCTCATTGACTTTATCATCTGTTCATGATAAAACAGTATAGGAACCAAATTGATAAAAAAAAAAATTAAGTACTTACACAACTAAATAAAGCAGCTAGAAAGATGCTGATATATCAGCATATCAAGTGATTCTTGGTAAACTATTATCTATGAACAAAATATATTAAATCAGTTTTTGTACTTCTTGTTTACTTTACAGAATCATTACCAGTGAGAATAGTTTTATATTAAACTGTAAGAGGCATTTATCTCTGTACAAGTGTATGTTTAAGCTAATTATAAATTAATGAAAGATGATTGTTATTTCTACCATTTTTAGGTGTGTTTTCTTATTGCAAAGTCACATCGGTCTATCTGCTGAGCCCACGAAAAGGAATCAAACCCCTGATTTTAGCGTTACAAATCCGTAGACTTACCACTGTACAAGCAGGGGGCACTTAATTTGGGATACAACATATTTATATAATGTATCAATATTTATCAATATTTATCAAAATTTCCCTCAAAATTTTATTCACTAAGCAAAGTTTTTTTCTCAGCAGACCTTTATTACCAATAGATATCTGTTTTTACTTACTGATTGTTTAGTTTTTGGTGAAAACAGAACACATAAATAACAGTGTCATTTCTGTTATTTTAGGTTCCTGTGTTCATACAAGGTCAGCCAAATTACAATAACCTAAATGCATTGACTTACACTTGTTACACTTAAGTATCGTTCGCCATGAATTGATCAACTTAATAATTTATCCAAACCACATTGTTGCATATTTAAACATCCTCAGTTTCAAAGTTTAAGTTATCAGTAAACACCATTAACTTTTTAATTTTACTTTTCCTTAAAATATTTCCCTGTTTCATTGTGGAATTCAAGACCTATTATATGTCAGTAATTTAATTCACTTTGGTAGAGCTTTGTATGTTTCAAAGGGATTATATATATAATGTTGTATGTTAATTTTCAATATCATAGTAATGTTTGATTTAGAAATATAGTTACTTGAATTATGGATACTTGTGCATTTTATAATAGTTTCAAAGTAACTGGCTGCTACTCACTTTTTAAACACCTCTTGCTTATTTGTCAAATATATTTTTGGTTAGTCTTGCATTCAATTGCTTTCCATGCATAGTTAAACAATCTTTGTGTGTCAAAAACCTGAAAGGACTGTATGTTACTTTCCACGTAATTATTATTCAATGTAGCATACATATAAAAAGTGAAGAACTTATGGGAAGCAAAGAATTTCACTAGCACTAGCTCCAGTTAAAAACAAAACTTGTGTTGAGCACACGTTTTGTTGAGAGGAGAATGTTACATGGTTCCAGTTTTTTTTTTTTCAAATTATAACTACAAACCTGCCTCACATTGACACCGAACTCCTGAATTTTAGTACTATAAGCTTTTAAGCCTTTTATTCTCAAGGGCATTCAATCTTAAAGATATATACTTCTTGAATGTAATTTATAACAGCAAATTATTCACCACTTGGTGTGTATATGTATATGTATCAACAAAAATTTTTAATGTTATTGTTTTAACAGTTTTATCACTAGGTAAACTCTTTTCAATTATTTGTCAGAGAACAATGCAAAGCCCAGTCCACTGAATGATAGGAAAAGCTTTATTTCTTCTATTAAAACATGTAGCAAGTTTACTGACCAACAGGACTATTCATAACAAATAATGCTTGCCACTTACTTCTGAATCTCTAACAATTTCTTTTTTTAAATAAAACCAAAATGTGTAACACATGAATAAATGATCGAGTAACAAAACTGACTAACACTTGCTAACTCAATAATAAAGCCAATCCTACTCTGTTTTAACTAGCATTTCTATTGTTCAAATTGTCCCCTAAACTTTCAAGGCATTTTCACGTTACCAAAACTTCAAGCAACCAATACAGATGTCTATATTAAACTACACAAAATATGGCATATCACATATAACAAGCTTGGCCATGCCGGGCCCTTTTAAGTAACACGCTCCTCATTTCTGTTGTTGCTAATGGAGCATTCTTATTTTTAGGATAGCATCTCCTTGGTTTATTATTGACAAATGATTCACCACAGTCTTTGAAATAAGGCTCATGTTATTAGCAGTTTCTTTTTCCTATCGATTGCAAATTGTTGCTATTGCCTAAAGACTGGCAATACACCTTTTAAAGTTGCAATGGAAAAATCTTTCCTATGGTTTACTTCTTTCATTCTCAGTAAACAGTTGTCTAATTAATTCTTTAATTTTTCTAATCATCCACTAAAAGGAGTTGATGTTTCACACTGTTTGAACTAATGACTAACCATCCTGGATGGTGTCTTTGGTTATTTATCTGCAAATTTAAATGATTCAAGTTCCAATATCAACTAAACAGCTTTTCTAGAAAATGTACAACTACTTTGCTTTAGCCTAATTTCCACATCTTCTTCCACTATAAAAGAACATGTAGATAAGATAAATGTACACATCTCTCCTTGTCTTCAGCAAGTTCTATGATTTCCTCACTACTCTGCTCCTAGCAGTTGCTTTGGAATTCAATATAACATAATACTCCAAATTTCTTTGACATGGCAGTCATCAATGCACAACAGTTGTTATGGGTTTCAGATAGAAGACTGATTGATGTTATTACAACTCATCACGTTAAATGGGTATCAAACTGAATAACCTGCTCTTATTCCATTCATTATGTTACAGTTTCATAAGAGTTTAAAGTTTTTCAACTGGACAACATAATTTATCTAGCCTCCTAAAATATATAACAATCAGTGTTTTATTAGATATCCTGTCGGTACAGTTACAAGCATCTTTAAATCTAGGAAATGTCAGGCAGAGAATAAACCAAACTTGGAAAAGAGGAAACATAGAAGCAAGCACAAATAAAATCTTTATTCACACTGAAAATTATAACATTGAATATTTTATTTTCTTACCAGTGTCTAGTTCTGTTGTGACTAACTGAATGCTTGGATAAAAAACTTCATACAAACTTATACATTAAGTCAATAATAATTTTGTCATACCTATACAGGACAAAGAAAATTATGATTACTTCCCAAATTAAAAAGAACATAAATCAAGCACACCATAATACAATACTGGATACAGACTTTTCCAAATAACATTAACAAAAAGAAAACAACAAAACATAATTTACACCAATTTCTTTCCAAGCAGTTAAGCACCATATGATATGGGCTTGCACCTTCAAAGAGGTGACAGACACAAGCATCCTTCCACAAGTACTTTTCCGATGGATTCTCTGGTCTTGTCAATTCTATCTTTATGCACTATTTTTACATTTTTATAATTTATATGTAGAAAAACAAAAACCTGTTTTAAAGTATTCACTGAATGTTAAATAGTGTTACAGACTCAGAATGACCAATTTTACTTATTTATCTCACATGTGAGGGAACACAATTTTTCACAATTATGCTGTGATAGAGTAAACTTGTGGCAAATTTACTCATGCACATATGTGAAATGAACCAATACAGCATGCTTAGAAAACGTTCATGCCGCAAACATTAATATGAACTTTATAATACATAGAGTATTATTTCGTACACTATATGTTAATTATGATAAATGTCACAGGAAGGAAGTATGGCACTTGGAACAAGACCATAATACATTGCTCCCTCTCCTGCAGTATAGTGCTCATGTGCGAGAGATTGACTTGTTTGTGAGCTCCTCACACTTACATTGGCACTCATTATAATGTTAACTATGAAAGACCCTGTCTTCAACTTCAGCTATCACACAAGCATAAAAATGTCTGTCACGCATTATCCACACACTTACAGCTAACCTATCATATGTAGGTGGCATGCTTTGATCAGAAGTTAATTTCAGCCTCAAGAGAGTTCACAAATAAATTGCACTCTTCTCTGAATGTATTACAGCCTTGTTATAGCAAAGGTTACACACTTGAATTACAACATGTGGTAAGTTGGTCAACTCCTAGCCATCTTACGTTTCATGTACAACCCACGACATACTTCACTGATAGGGATATCTGATATGGGTGGAATACTACCTTCTGGTAGAGGTTGTGTCATTTCAGTTGCATATTCATCTGTTATCACATATGGAGAATTAAGTGGCTCAGTCAATAAGAAGTTGATACCAGGATAAAGACAGGTGGCAAAGACAAAGATTCCAACACAAACAAATACAGGGATTGCTACTGCCCAATATTTCTGTGGCCAGTAGGTAAACCCAAGTATACGAAGCCATTCTCCCGGTACAAATGCCCACACTAGATAGACAACCAAAGTAAGATAGCATCCGAGCCACAGAACAAAACCATACACTCCACGTGGGAAATATGGTGCTGGTGTGTTGAAATTCTGTGACATTTTGACAAATGTGCAATAACAGAATTTTAGCTCTGGGCAGAATAAAACGGGAGGTTTAACTTATTTTAGAAATATATTGCATCAATATAGAAGTATAGTCTCATAGCTGATATTTCTCTCGCACCTTAATAACACAATGAATATGTCCATAAAACAGGTCAAACTTTCAGCTGTCATACAGTTTTGCAATAATTCCTGAAATAGAAATAAAGAAAATTCACTAACTGAAGAAAATAAAAAAGGGTTACAAAAATTTAATAACAAACAATAAAAATTAATGATAAATATAAATTTATTGTTGAACTCAGTACTGCAATTATTAAAGAGAATAATCATATTTTACAAAAACTGAACAATAAAATCAATAAAAGATTTATATATATACAGTACAAAATCTAGACTTCATAGAAACACTAAAAGATTTACATATAGAGAGTACAAATCCTAGACTTCATGGAAACACTTGTACAAAATCAGTAATCAATAGTGATGTCACTTATGTGTTAAAACAAAATATTAAGCAAAGTTTAACAGTATATATGAGGTTTAAGCACAGATAGAAGCAATGTTTTTTCTGTATAGTTTTAAGGTGCTTCCCTGATACAGCATGTAGATAGAATAGTCTGTGTGGTAAGTAGGAAGAAAAAAAGTGAGATTATGTTATCCTATGGAATAGATGGAAGACATAACATTCAGAACAAGAGATATAATTAAGAGGATTAGCAATGATGCAATCTTTGTTGTGTACGTGGGGATAAATGATATAAAGAAGAGGGGTAGTTGATAAGTATGAGGGTTAACAAAAGCATTTAACAATAAAGCCAATAAATAAATTGTTTCAGTGATACTGCCAAGAATTAATTGTGAAGATAAAAGTCTGAGTAGATCACTGGAGCTAAATTTATGTCAGAATGAGCAGGTTAGCTGGTTGGGCAGTTTAGCAAGAAGAGGGAACTTTTTTAAATGAATGGTTTACACCTTAGTGGGAAAGGGTTTAGCATGCCTGCAAGGGTTATTAACTCAAATGTAAGTGAAATTTTAAACTAGGAGAAGACAGTGGCGAGGACAAAGCTAAACTAAGTGAAACAAAATTGAAATGTTCAGGAAAGTTTATCATACAAAATCAGTGGAGTACTAGTTATAATATGCTTAATTGTTACTGTTATAATATTGGAAGTGTAAAAAATAAAATGGGTGACTTTTGGGCAATGGTAAGAATCTGAATTTTGTTTTGAATTTTACACAAAACTAAATGAGGGATATCTGCACTAGCCGTCCCTAATTTAGTAGTGTAAGACTAGAGGGAAGGCAGCTAGTCATCACCAGCCACTGCCAACTCTTGGGCTACTCTTTTACCGATGAATAGTAGGATTAACCATCACATTATAGCACTTCAATGGGTAAAAGGGCGAGCATGTTTGGTGTGACAGAGATTTGAACCTGCGACCCTCAGATTATGAGTCAAGCTCCTTTACCATCTGGCCATGCCATGCCAGACTGGTAGAAATAGATTTTAATATAATGGGAATAACTGAAATGTGGTTAAATGCAGATGATTTTAATAAGAGAAATTTCTTGAAATTCATGGTTATAGGAAAATGTTACTCCATCTGTAAGGGTGTATGTGAATTTTCAGAAATTATTTGACAAAGGCTTGTCAAAATTATCTCTATAGGTGTGGGGAATAAGTTAACTATGTAGAAGAGTGGCTTGACAGTAGAAGAAAAAGGATTCTTATAACTGGACAGTTTTAAAACCATTATAGTTTATTAAAAGTGCAAGATATTGCATGCAGGCCATCATAACTTGAATTAGAAGAATAATTTGGGTGGGAATAACCTTAAAAGTGTCATGAAAAACAAGGATCTTAGGTAGTGGTAGAGCAACTAAGATTTTTATGTTATATCTACAGAAATATTGAATACAAGTCTAAATAGGTTATAATTTCATTGTATACATTACTGGTTAGGTAACACTTGGAATAGTGTGTTCATTCTTGGGCTTCTTACCTCAGGAAAGAATTCAGAAAAAATTACTAAATTGATACCATGGAGGTGGTTGTCATAAGAGGAACGATTAAGATCTTTAAATTGTTTTATATTTAAAACAGAAGATTTAGAGGGAATCTGATTGAAGCATTTAAGATTGTAAAAGAAATTAATAATGATGATGCATCATCATATTTCACACTTAATAGGAAGAATTAAAAACTAGGAAACACAAATACAGATTTAGACGAGATACAAGCTGTCTTCAGTTAAGACAATTTTATTTTTTCAAATATGTCTGTTGACCATTGAAATAAGTTGTCTTCAGATGTTACAAAATTTGAGTGAGTTTAGAAGAAAGCTTGATAAATATATGAATGATAAGGGCTGACTTTATATTTTGCTTTAATAGTTTTAGTTTGGCTACGAGGATGGGACA
The DNA here is from genome assembly GCA_011833715.1 of Carcinoscorpius rotundicauda. Classification (NCBI taxonomy): domain Eukaryota; kingdom Metazoa; phylum Arthropoda; class Merostomata; order Xiphosura; family Limulidae; genus Carcinoscorpius; species Carcinoscorpius rotundicauda. The sequence continues at coordinate 18,319,543 of CM022398.1, forward strand.
GCTGAGATGGACCAACAAGTCCCTTGGTGTCCTTAAATATTATGTTAAATACAAATTATATCAAAACATTTTTATGACAGTAATGTAAAAATAAATCTTTATTCGACTTGAACGTAATTATCTTACATAACTGGGTAGAAAAATTAAGCAAATTCATTATTTTCTTTAAAAAGAAAAGAAACAAAATAATTTGGTCGAAATTTCAAACAAATTAGAAATTTAGCACACAATGATAATATGGAGAAGTTTAACTGTATGCGAGTTCACAACCAGAGTTGTAGGTTTCAGTTATTTGTTCACAGCTATTATATACATACAGCTTACAATATTTTTAATTTAATTAGATTACTGGCAAACAAAATTTTGTGTAACTTAATGTACTTCATAAAATGTTTTAAATTTTGATAATTTATTTTGCTAAATGGGAAATGCAACTGTTTTCCTACTCTTCACTGTTTTTTCAGCAAACTTCTGCATAACTAGCTCTGAATAGGTGAAAGTTAAAACCTTTTGATGATATTGTTTTAACATCTACATATGGACTGAAAATTTCACATTTTTCCCTGATATATCATTTATTTCCACATTTTTAATCAGACTAAACTCAAATTAGTAAAGATATATAACAAAAACATTTCCACAATTTCTTTAAAATCTTGAATAAAACATCTCAAACACTATAAAAATGTTTAGTTTCTCATACATATTAAACTTTAGCCTAGTCAACAAAGGTTTAAAAGTGAACAAACAGTATTAACTGTTTGAAAAAAGTTTCATGTTGTAAAAATAAGCCAAAATTTAAATTACACAAGGTAATTGCTTATTTCAATAGTGTTTCTAGTGAACTTGTATTATTTGTTTCCTTTTTGGAATCTACTCATCTTAAACAAGTAACCTGTTGCTTTATAAAATTAAATCGGCAGACATCGAGAAATCACACAGTTTAAGTTAAAACAGCACAACAGGTGGTCATTAGGTAACACTATCTTTCCATTTACAAGGTAGCCATTCATAAAAAAACATATATGCAGATACTGATATCTTACATAGTTTTTACATAATATACTAGTATAATTATGCTATTTCATTGGTAAACTTCAATTAGTATTAACAAATAGTTAAAATAACATAGCTTCAGGAGAGTATAAACTTTGATAACACAGTTAACAAACTGATTGAATTGTCACTATTAAGTTTTTATTGATTTTATTTGCAAATTTAGTTACTGAAAGAAGAATTTTGGCTTTAAAACATCTTAAAGATTATATTGCTAAAGTCTCCGATACTTTGAATGATTACAATAACTTTAGAAGTTAAAAACAAATGATGCCACTGCACTGAGGTCTTTCTTATGATTGAATAAATACAAATTTATTTCTGGTCTTACTTTTCCTTTCATCAGACTAGCATATTTGCACTTTGGTATTTTGTATAGTTCATCACAGGTTTACAAAACTGGACACCCTGCTAGCTTTATACTAATTATAAACTCAAATATGATACCTTTAGCAGTAAATCAACAGGTGTTTAACACCTTTAAGAAAAGGATTGTACAATTTTATCAGCTTAGTCCATAACAACTTCACTATCAAATCTTTACATGAATGCTAAAGATGTGGAAACATAGAGTAGCCATGATGTGATTAATACATTGTCTGATACTATATGATTTATATATTTTCATAAAATTTGGCAAGCTTCTAATAACTATAGGTCTTTTGTACAGAAAAAAATATTGAGTAATTTTGCTATAAATTAATAATTCAATAATTAAATGAGTATTGATTACTATGTGTTGTCTTCATTTATCTTACTAAAACCATCACATGCAAAGAAACATAATTAATAATAACAAAACAGACAAACATTAACATTATTCCACTTCTCTTACCAGCTACCATTTGGCTGACCAAACTTGGGAATTTTAAATAGCACTGTAACCTTTCAAGTACTTAAATATATCAATGTTAGTGACATAGGTTACAAATTACAGACAAGACTTTCAAACTAGAAACTGTTTGTAAAATTTATGCACCTAGATACATATCATACCATGGCATCAATATCTAGATACAAATTGTTTTGACTACAATGATGAGATATGCACCACTAACAAAAATACCAATTAGATGTATTAAATATTGAATTTATTTATGATTTATTAAAACAGAGAAAGTAAATACCTACACTTCACTTTCATAACAATTACAGAATTAATGTATTACTATACCAGCGCCCTCTAAAACCATCGAAAAATTACGTGAATAATAAAAATATTTCACACTCACATTGCCCATGAAAAACTTAAATATATGTTTCTTTTTCGAATATTTCTTCGAAGCTATTTTATATTAGTAAGAATTAGATGGTTAAACAATTTTAAAAACCTAGCACATAAAGAACATTAAATTACCTGCAACAATTACAACCATGCTTCTTTCATGAAATATCTGGAAAGTCCAGCCTTTCGTTATCAATCTGTCAGACTGACAGCCTGATGATTAAAACACTCGACTCTCAGTTTTCACCGTGCATATTCATCCTTTGAACCGTGGAGGCGCTATTATGTAATTATTAATTTTTCTTTCCTTCGTGCCAAACATGTTCGCCCTTTCAGCCGTGGGGACGTTATATTTTACCAACTATTCGTTGGTAAAAGAGTAGCCTAAGTAAGAGTTGGCGGTGGTGGATGATGACTAGCTGCTAAATTAGGGACGGCTAGTGCAGATAGCCCTCGAGTAGCTTTGTGCGAAATTCAAAAACAAACAAACAATTTTTCTTTTCATTGGTAAAAAACAGACCAGAATGTGACGATAGATGATGTTTATTTATTTATTTTTGAATTTCGCGCAAAACTACACGAGGGTTACCTGCGCTAGCCGTCCCTAATTTAGCAGTATGACAAGAGGGAAGGCAGCTTGTCATCACCACCCACCACCAAGTCTTGGGCTACTCTTTTACCAATAAAAAGTGGAATTGACTGTAACTTTATAACGCCCCCACGGCCGAAAGGGCGAGCTTGTTTGATGTGACCCGTGGAGATTTGAAACCGCGACCCTCGGTTTATGACTCGAGTGTGGTTGATGTTGGCTCGTTGTATTCTCTCCACTGCTAATACTGAGAGGGGGATTATACTCTGAATGCTTTGTTTGTTTGTTTAGAATTAAGCACAAAGCTACTCAATGGGCTATCTGTGCTCTGCCCACCACGGGTATCGAAACCCGGTTTTTAGTGTGTAAGTCCGCAGACATACCACTGTGCCACTGGGGGGCACTCTGAATGCATAAGATATTTCATCTTTCTGGGAGAAGTTAGAAAAATATATAAAGACAATAAATAATATTATATACGCTATTATATTTTCGTGAATGTTAACATCTTCTAAAACACACAGAGTAAAATACAAACATAAATGAATTTTCAAAACACATTTTCTAACTGTTAGGAGGGCTCGACTCGCCATATGCAGGTCCTAGGCTTGACTATTCGTCCCACCAATTATGCGCACCTTCTCAACTGCGGCGACTTTATTAACTTCTGGTCAAACCCACTTTTCATTGGTAAAAGAGTAAGTCAAGAATTGGCCGTAGACAGTGATGATTAGTTGCCTTCATTCTAGTCTTATATTACTAAATTAGGGACGGATAGGGCATATAACCCTCGCGGAGCTTTGCGCGAAAGTTAGAATAAGAAACAGCTGTTTTAAAGTGAAAAACTGATTATTTGTAACAATAATAATACACAATCTACTTCTTTGTTTATATAAGTCTGGTTTTATAGTGAGTAAATTTACAGTGTAAAGTTACGATAAAACAGCAATATGTAGTCCCGATCTTTTGTTTGGTGGAATAATTTTGATATATTTCATAATCAGAAAGTATTCATTGAAACTGTGTTTGACAGTTTATGGTGAATAAAATAGAATAAGAAATCTAATAAAATATTTGTAATTATATGTATCTCTTTTAACCTTAACTGCTCAGATTAAATAACACAGTTTTGAGGTGTCAAATTCATCTTTTATAACATTGTTAACTTTTGCTCGTAAATATTTAGTGTCATAACTCAATCAAAAACTAAGGTTATAGCAGAATATCTAAATAAAAGTGGATCTTTGTAATTCTCTTATTTTCACGTTTCTTTCGTCTATCATTAACATAATTTTTGTTTGCTTATTCTATTACTTTTAAACTGATATATGCGTATTTAAAAAAAAACACGAGGTTCCTGTTTAAGAAACCAATTAATCTGTCATCGTCTTTATGTAAATTTAAAACTTGAAATGAAATACTTCCTTTGCAAATTGAATTGTTACAAAATATTGAAAATATCTACTTCGTTTATAATGTTCAAGTAACTTTTATGTACGTAATGTTACATTAGTAATTTCATTGTAAAAGCAAACCGCCAAATAAAGTAATATGTTATTAAGTTTTAAATTTTATACAACTTTTATTGGAAATAATAAGTTAATTTTAAACATTTTTGTTGTTGTAAAGTTGTTTTTTCTGACGGGTTATTTTCGATTGTACGATGAAAATTATTGAATGTTCAGCCCATGTAATGACAACAAACTAGTATATTTTATCTTTAAACCTTTCTACAAGTGTAAACACCGATAACTTGTATACCACGTTTACAACCGCCCTAAATTACTGCGTTGATGTAAAAATAAGCTTATTTGTTTTGCCCCCCAGCGGCTCAGCGGTATGTCTGCGGACTTACACGCTAAAATCCGGGTTTCGATACCCGTGGTGGGCAGAGCACAGATAGCCCATTGTGTAGCTTTGTGCTTAATTCAAAACAACAACAAAAGCTTATTTGTTCAACTTGACGACTGATTGACCCAGTAACTAAAAACAAAGCACTGACTTATTTTCTACTAGCTGAAATAAAACACTTTTAGGCTAATTCATTCTTCTGAAAAGAAAGAGCTCTATCTTATTTGATGAACCTTATTTTCTAGAGACTCTGATGTCAAAATATGTGTACCTTTTTAGACCAAAATTGTTAAATATTTTGATCTTAACGTCATACGCCCTCTAGCCACCATCTGGATTAAAGTATTAAAATGCAGCTTACAATAATATGTTTATGTTGTAAAAGCGTACATAATGAACTACGAAATCCATACTAATAAAATACTCATACATTTATTAGTGTTAGGATCTGTAACTACTATTGAAATGCTCGCCCTTTTAGCCGTTAAGGCATTATTATATGACAGTAAATCCCACTATTCGTTAGTAAAAGAGTAGCCCAAGAGTTGGCGGTGAATGGTAATGACTAGCTGCCTTCCTTCTAGTCTTACACTGCTAAATTAGGGACGGCTAGCGCAGATAGCCCTCGAATAGCTTTGCGCGAAATTCAAACCAAACAAACTTACAGCAAAGCCATATCAGGCTATTTGCTGAATCCATAGAGAAGAATCAAACTTCCTATCGGTCTGGATGTTGCACAATATTTCTTTTCATACACATTATTATAATGTCTATATATTCTGTGTCCTTCAATGATATTGCGTTATATTTCTGTCTTACTTTTTTATATTGTCACAATGAAAAACATTGAATGAGAACAAAACACTTTTGGTCTGTTGGTCTGTTTCAACCTAGTATTTCTATTAACGTTTACCCTTCCTCAACTAATATCACTTCGTCTAAATATTATTACCTGTACAGAGTTAATTCATTATGGGATATATATTGTTTATTACTTTGTGTTATAATGAATTATAACTCATTTCTTTGTATATACATATTATAACGCATTGTATTTTGATAAGATTATTTAATAGATCTGTAGGTCGCTCGGACAGGGTCAGTTAAATCAGTTAATAATAATAATAATACGAGTAACAAAAATAGGATTCCAGATGCTTAGGAACTTCGTACTCTAAAATATCTATTTCCTATTTCATTGTTTACAGGTTTCGTTCCATAACCAACCATATTTTCATTTAAATGTCTTTTTATGAACACATTAACAGGGCAATATTTTGCTCAATGCATATTAAATAGAATTAATAATTTATCCTTACTCTACTATATTTCTCATCCGTTTTCTGCGCACTGAAAGTACCAAAAACCGATTTTTAGGGTTATGAACTCTAAGTCTTACTGTTAACCTACCAGAGGGCAGTGATTTGTAAAATAGATTTTTTGATACAAATGTTTTTAAATTTATGAACATTTTATATTTTCAAAGATTAATTTCGTTCTACAGTTTTAAACACTTTTCGTTTTGCTTTATTAAAAATCATGAAGTGTTGTTTTAACGTTAAATATCTTTTTTTTTTTTTTTGAGAATACTGAATTACAGTTTCAAAAATTCGAAAATGTTGCTATTATTGTCTAACACTAAATAAAATGGTACTGTAGTTTGCTTTTATGTGATTCAAATACGCGTTTTAATACTAATCTTACAAAAAGTTACAAGATGCACAAGTGTGGGCTGGGCATGACAAAGTGGTCAGTGCACTCGACTTGTAATCTGAGGGTCACACGTTTGAATAACCATCACATCAAACACGCTCGCAGTTTCAACTGTGAAGGCGTTATTACGTTACTATCAATCTCACCATTCGTTGGTGAAAGAGTGTTATTTGTTTGTTTGTTTTTAGTATTGCGCAACTATCTGCGCTAGCCCTTCCTAATTTAGCAGTATAATACTCGTGGGAAGGCAACTAATTATCACTATCCACCACTAACTCTTGGGCTATTTGCTATGTCTACCGAGAGAAGTCGAATCCATGACTTTAGCGTAATAAATCCGTATACTTACCCCCTCTCACCGGGGTATCTAAGACTAGTGCTAATATTTTAAGTATGTTTTGCTGCCCTACTTCATAACCGAGAAATTATTGAAACTTGTATAAATAGTAAAAGAATTGGTTTCAAATTAATTGTAGGCCTAATTTTGTATCTTCACAGAATAGTGTCTTCTGGTGCCCTATGGTTAGTATTACGGACTGTGGAGCAAATATTAAATGGCCGAGTCCTGTTAATTCTAAAACTAGGTACTAAAATGTTGATTATTTTAGGACCATCCAAAAGTAATAATGAAATCACACTGTGAAGTCTGGTAAAAGTAGTTGAAGAGAGATCGTATTGCATTCTTTTTAAGCCTGTTACTTCCCAACTGAGGATGGCTGGAACATGTTGCTGAAAGCACAATCTTCAACTTTCTTTTTCTTTTATGTTTTTTCAACAAAATTTCACTTGGAAATTTGATAAGAAGATATTAATTTAACATATAACACACATTTGAAAAAATAGCACAATCTTCCTATTAACATAAATTATGATATATTTTAACACAATTCCATTATCGCAATATTGAGTGTGTGTTGTTTTTTGTTTGTTTTTTTTTGTCAAAGTTTGTTTCAGAATTCGTTCCCGCTTGGCCTGGCATGGCCGAGCGCGTTAAGGCACGTGCTCGTAATCTGAGGGTCGTGGGTTCACATCCGAGTCGCGCTAAACATGCTCGCCCTCCCAGCCGTGGGGGCGTTATAATGAGACGATCAATCCCGGTTTTTGTTGGTAAAAGAGTAGCCCAAGAGTTGGCGGTGGGTGGTGATGACTAGCTACCTTTTCTCTAGCCTTACACTACTAAATTAGGGACAGCTAGCACAGATAGCCCTCGAGTAGCTTTGTGCGAAATTCAAAAAACAAACAAACGTTCCCGCTTTTGGTTTTCTTCGCCAAGCTCTTGAAGGCAAAATAAGTTGTGTGGTTTGTAATGTCTTTGCTGACTATGCATGATTTTTTAACGAATAATAGATGTAATATTATATCCAGTAAGACCGATAATAATTTAATTATATCATTCTTTATTAGCCCATTGCGAGTTTCCATTAGGAAGGTTGTAATATCGCTTCTTTAACACGCTGCTGTTGATAAACCCTTCGCCCAATATCCGAGCTCATCAAGATGGGTTTGGTTATACTTAGTTTAAGCGGTGTTTTAGAAAACTTTCAGGAGATATTAAGACCAGTGGTGTATCACGCCTAAGTCAACGATAGATTACCTTTTTAATGTATACTGGACACATTACATCGTAAGAAGGCAGAATTTCAGTTGTGAAAGAAGTTTAATAAAAGTTTTGAGTTCAGACTATTGTTAAGATAAAGAGTTTTGTTAAAAGTGAATATAAGTTCCAGTCTGGTGTACAATCTTATTGAGTTAGAGTTTTATTAAATTTCAGATAAGTTCCACTCTTCTATATAATATTACTGGGATTAGAACTTTGTTAAAATTGAATATAAGTTCTAATTTAATGTACAAGCTTATCGAGTCAGAGTTTTATTAAAATTAAGATAAGTTCCACTCTTCTGTGTAACGTTACTGGTGTCAGAGTTTTGTTAAAAGTGAATATAAGTTCCAGTACAGAGTAAATCTTATTGAGATTAGAGTTTTATTAAAATTAAGATAAGTTTCAGTCTTATGTGTAATATTACTGGAGTTAGAGCTTTATTAAAGGTTAATATAGGTTTTAGAGTTATAATATACATTCTTGCTGGTATGAAACCCTCATTAACAATAAAGCATAGAGCTTGAGAGTTCTTGTATAATCATTTTCAGGTCAAAATCTTTGTCAGAAACAACATTAGTACCATACTGTTAGTTCAATAGAACTCAGGTAAGCGTTTGATTGAGAAGATATAAATATAACCCACGTTTCAAACTTCTTGTACATCATTATGAAAACACAACACAAGTTTCAGACTTCACGTGTCTTTTAAGCCTTAAAAGTAGCGAGCCTTTTACAGTTCGTAAGAACGTACACGAAATAAATTCTCACAAATAATGGTAATGTATAAGAATAATAATAACCTTTATAAGACGATATGTACATATTCTAAAAATATTTTCCTTTGTTTTCCTGTGTACTAGCTATCGCCTAGTTACTGCATATTAAATTTCAAAGCATAAAAATGGAAAATAGAGAAGCTAAAGTATTTTTTCATTATGTAATATAAAGATAAATTATTACGTAATTTTGACAGAAAACATGTTTTATTTTTATTATTAATCGTACACACAAAGCAGTTTAAAACTAAAATTAAAGATATTTTAAACTAAGCAATCATATGAAATGAAATATAACGTTATGTTGTTTGTTATGTTGATTTCGCGCATAGCTACTCAAGGGCTAACTGCGTTACCCGTCCCTAATTTAACAGTGTAAGACTAGAGGGAAGACAGCTAGTTATCACCATCCACCGCCAACTCTTGGGCTACTTTTTTACCAACGAATAGTGGGATTGACCATCACATTATAACGTCCCCACGGCTGAAAAAAGGCGAGCGTGTTTAGCACGACGGGGATGCGAACCCGCGACCCTCAGATTACGAGTCGAATGCCTTAACCCACGTGGCCATGTCGGGCCTCATAAAAGTAAAGCTCTCTTCACTGGAGGTAAGTTATTGATAAAAAAACACAAAAGCGTCTGTAAAAACAACAAAATGCAAATTTGAAAATTTGTATGTGTTCCCTGCATGGACCAAACGAACCTTCATACCAATTTTGGTAAAGATTCTTCATTTCTCTGACTTTTAAGTTCTCAGAATTAATAAGTTTGGTTCTACTTTTTGCAGAAAAAAAGTTGAATGTCAGAAAAACTACGACGGTTGTACAATGTGTGCTATGAAAATAACAGTAGTACTGTTTATTAAAAACAACTTTTATTTCAATATTTTTGTTGCAAAACAGATAACTTTAAAATGCATTTCAGTGAAATAAGTTTAAGGTGTTAGCAATAACTTATGGAATGAAACATTTGTTTATATTGTTTAAGCAAAACTGTGATAAAAATTACACGAAATTCATGACAAAAGTCGAATAGTAAAACTATATATTTGCAAAAAATTCCATTTTTGCCTGAGAACATGACAGCAAAGAAATAATAAACTAAAATACTTGTGACGGACAACTTGACCACTGCCATTTATTTATTAATTGATAAAAGAAAAATAAATCCAACATTTCTTTACAATTAGCCCTCCAGTGGCTCAGCGGTATGTCTGCGAACTTACACGCTAAAATCCGGGTTTTGATACCTGTGGTGGGCAGAGCACTAATAGCCCATTGTGTAGCTTTGTGCTTAATTCAAAACAGCAACAGCATCTTTACAATTTATGTTCAGAAGAAATCGCTTGTTTCGGGCTGGAGATGAACTTAAATTGCTATTAAATCCTTGAATTCATTTGTTGATTCCATTGTGTTCAGAGTAGAATATTTTCTTGATCAGCTGGATTATTCAAGCTGTGTGATTTTGATTATGTCTGTAACTTTTATACTTTCAGTAAATAGTATATAAGCAACTTCTCAATAACATGTTTTCCTGGGATAACAAGTCAATAGTTAATTATGCAAGATATTAACATACAAGGTAAAGATTTCTACACGCATTTCAGTTTTCCAAGGAGATAAAATACTCTATTATGCGAAAACTATCCTATTCCTGTAAGGTGAAACAGAAGTTATATAGCCAGTAATACTTTTGACTTGAGATCAAGAGTAAAACCATTTCAATGAATTTATCTTCTTTTTTTCTCATAAATTTCATCCAATAATTAAAGAAATTAAAGTGACAAGGCCTTCAAAATGGCGTTATCTTCTTCACCAATGCATGATCATTATCATGAATTCCAATTAAGTTTGACAACATAAAACATGATTAGACATTCTATTGATCTAGAAAAACAACAACAAAAGATAATTGTGTAATTATATTTCAAAGTAAATTTTGTTGTTTTTATGGAAAATAAATCTTACATAACCCTGTTACATGAGCTGCAATAACATAAATAGGAAATGTTTATTATTAATTTATCACTAAAATCCCCTGGGGTCAAATATCTAATTCTGTCTTGCTGATTTCCTCCGAACGCATCAAAAGTATAATACATCTTAACATCTTAAGCAGATCGTAAATGAAATACATTCCTTCGCATGTCTGAGCTGAAAGTCAAAAGAAGAAGAAAAAAGCAAGAATCCCAATTTTGTTCTCGAATTAAGATGCCTAAATCATTGTTCAGTGGCAGATCTATGAACTTAGCTTTATGCCTATTTTTTATATGTCCATAACAGAAGGCTCATATAATAATGGCGTACGCACTGAATGTGCTGATAAATTAATTGCCCGTAAAAATGGTAAAATATAAAAAGATTTTCAAGTGAAACCTTTGCCTATAATTAAAATTTGATGTTATATTATGATGAATTTCTTGACTATATTATGTTCAGTCTTATTAGAATAAGAGAGAACTGGCCCCCCAGTGGCTCAGCGGTATGTCTGCGGACTTACACGCTAAAATCCGGGTTTCGATACCCGTGGTGGGCAGAGCACAGATAGCCCATTGTGTAGCTTTGTGCTTAATTCAAAACAACAACAACAAGAGAGAACTGTTATATATATATATATATATAGTGTATGCCACGTTTGATTTTGTGCATGCATCACAGGCTAAAAATAAAATAAATGTTACTTTGGGTTTACCTCTAAGATCTTAGATGTAGTCTAGTGTAGCTCTAAATTTGATTTCTTTAGCTTCTGTGGAGCACAATATAAGGTAGTGAAATGTGATAATTAGTTCCTATAGCAGTCAAATATTAATATTTTAGACGCATGCAAAGTTAGGCTTGGATCATATGTGAAATTCACTTTGTTGCTAAGGTTACGCTTGTGTATCTTATGACAAATTCTATGATCTACATGCATAAATTCCGTTAAGCTGGAGTCAGTCATAAAATGAGAAACTTAACTAATTCTTCATCTTTTATATTTATTGGTTACTTAAGAGACTCTTCACTCTCACACACGTGTAATCAATAAACTCTTAACAATGGTAGAGTAGGAAGACTAGAAACTTCGGAGAAATATCAGTTCCAAGAAAACATAACATGAAAAATAATAAAAAGAATACTACAAATCAAGTTATAATGTGATACAATATTAACTGCTAGAGAAATGGTTAGAATATCTGTAAGAGTCAAATAATTACGTGGTCAGTGGTCAACATTTCAGCCAAAAGGTTATTTTATTAGGCTGCAACTATTCTCACCTCATCTTTATATTTTTCTGTATTTAAGTCGAATAGTATTAGCTAAGCTACGATCTTGAACTTACATGTAAGAGATATCTAAGCTAATGTAATTCATTGTTGTTGTTCTTGTTTTGAATTAAGCACAAAGCTACACAATGGGCTATCTGTGTTCTGCCCAACACGGGTATCGAAACCCGAATTTTAGCGTGTATGTCCGCAGACATACCGCTGAGCCACTGGGGGGTGATGTAATTCATGTTAAGGTATTAGCACACAGGAAAACCTACATAATAGCCAACTATTTGAAAGCGCTCGAGTTTTGGGTATCGTTTTAAAAATAAACTTACAAAATATATGATGTTTGGAGACAAAGTTTTGTTCCTCTATTAGTTACTGTGGGTAACAATTTGTGGTCTACAGTGTGACACTGTTGTGTTGTATTTTGAACACTGGATGTTTAGGAGTAGGAAGGACTATTTATGTATTGAGGGTAGCATAGCTTATCAACGTAAATATTGAAATGGCCTAGTTATATAACTTTTGATTTGTTGTAGTGCGCTAATATGAACTGATGTAGTGTACAGAGAAAATATACTGTGATTATTTTCATGTGCGTTGTAATCTACTGACACAGTGTTGGGGTATAATCTCGTGACATGTAACATTTTCTGATGTATTTTGGTGCGTTTCATATTCCTCATAAGTTCACCCAGTTTATTAAAAATTCAGTCATTTTTAATTGAGTTGTAGAGCAAAAATTGTGTAAAAAGTCGGTTGCTTCTGTTAACAGATAGGGTTTCGTTTTTGTACTTTTGCTCTGCCTTTGACGCTAACTAAAAATGTTCACTTCTGAGCTAGAATCATAGTCGAAATGTGTATCACTTTTCGTTTGAATTTATTCAGCCATATAATATAATACATCAATACTCAATACTCACGAAACTAAATTATCTAATTATCAAAATACGTTAAATCATTAATTGGACTCCCTTTTTGTACACCTTAAAATTTTACTTCATATCATTTAACTTTGACTATTGCATTGATACTTATCAAAACGCCCGGCATAGCCAGGCGGTTAAGGCGTTTGACTAGTAATCTGAGGGTTGAGGGTTTGAATCCCGGTCGCACCAAACATGCTTGCCTTTTCAGCGGTGGGGTCATTATAATGTGACGGTCCATCCCTCTATTCGTTGGTAAAAGAGTAGCCCAAGAGTTGTCTGTGGGTGGTGGTGGTGACTAGATGCCTTCCCTCTAGTCTTCCACTGCTAAATTAGGGACAGAGAGCTCAGAAAGCCCTCGAGTAGCTTTACGCGGAATACAAAAAACAAACAAACAAACAAGAACAAACGTATCAAAACTGAATATCAATCTGTTTGAAGTGTCACCATCAATACACACTATCTCTTCAACTAAAAGAATAATTCCTGTTTGCAGTGAGGAACAAACCTCTAATTTCGAAACGTAAAGAGACAGGTTGAGATAAATCTTAAACAATAGCAGAAAAATAATAATAAAAACAATACACATTTTTTTCACGAGTACTAGGCTGAATCGTCTTTTTAATTTTGAAGAATGAGCTATATTAGAAAAGAATGAATTATAGATACCCACACAAACTTTTGCACAATAACAAACAGAGATATATAAAAATAAAAGGTATAATTAAAAATTCCTGAATGAAGTATGAAGTGTACCGGTGCTCTGAAATGCTTCCCTGCAGGAACATAAATTGTTTGGTTTGTTTTTAATTTTGCGCAAAGTTACACGAGGGTTATCTGCGCTAGCTGTCCCTATTTTAGCAGCGTAAGACTGAAAGAAAGACAGCTAGTCATAATCACTCACCGCCAACTCTTAAGCTACTCTTTTACCAATGAATAATGGGATTGACCGCCACTTTATAACGCCCCTACAGTCGAAAGAGCGAGCATGTTTCGTGTGACAGGGATTCGAAAACGCGACCCTCAGATTACGAGTGAAATGTCTTAACTACCTGACCATACTTGGCCTACAAATAAAAGACCAGGACACTCAGATTACGAGTCGAGTGCCTTAACTATTTATCCATGCCGAGTTCCAATATAAACGGTCAGACTTTTTCACTTCCCAAAATCAAACACACAAATTGATTGCAATAAATTTTTATTCAGAAACATGTAAAAATCAACCAGTGTCTGTGCCAAAACATAACATATTCCTTGATATGTTTTTAAAAATTATTCTATTATTAAACGTCATGCAATATATTTCTCAGATAATTTTTAACTTTCAACTCAGTCAATAAAATTAGTTTTTTAACATATATTAGTAAAATTTAAAATTAAAATTTGGAAATAAGTAACAAACATATTTAAGGGTAATAAATTCACTTTTACTTTTAATCATGCTGAATTTCCAACACTAAGTTTTTATCGAACAAACTTACGACTTATAATTAATATGAAAATACGTATAAACAATTTTGTACTCTCGTTAACAAATTTCTTTGTTATTAAAATTGCATACAAGTTTTTGTTTAATGTTTAACAATGAAGAAAGCATTTACTTAAATACCTGTACCATAAGTCACTCGACCATCACTACCAGTTCAGAATTATGTTTCGACAAAATAATGAATCTTTGGCACAAAACGTGAAAGGACATTAAAGTCTAATTAAAAATTGTATATAATTACACCGTTCGTAGTTTGTTTTTCACAATATAGTTAAGAGTAATAGCCAAATTATTTCAAGTACTAGAAACTCAAATCGTAATTTACGAAATAATTATATTTTTTATAATACTTTCTACGAGTTTCAATATCTTCCATGCCAGAATCCAGCTGTTAGAACAAAGAACTATGAGATATCCAGCAAAAAACATTCCAGCTACTCACAGCTTCCATTATTGGACTACCGACTCAGGTTTGAATAGATCTGTAATGATTAATTTTCTCAATATTTGAAGCATCATGAGCATCAGGTAAAAACGTGCTTTAAGAAAAATCGACAAACATTCTTACATAATATATCTTTTTGTAATAAGTTATCACATTTCATATAATCGAAACACGTAGATTCTTGCAAACTGTTACATCTTATATAACCGAAATGCTTAAATTGTAGCAAACTACCAATAACTGACAACGTAAGGTACATATTTATGAGGTCTGCTTTGATTTCTTCCAGCAAGGGTTATCTGCATGTAAGGACATTCATAAGGCAGAAGTTGGCAACCGAATGGTGAAGAGTTAGTAGCAGCAGCTTAAGAGATAGTACCTTAACCATCCATCACTTTTGTGACTATGCAATTAAGTTAACCAAATTGCACCAATCACAAAAATGATGGACAAATAAGGCTTGTTAGTCTGCAACTTCTCGAAGGTCCAGATGAAAATCTGAATGCAGAAAGAGAGAAGAAAAATGTAGAGATTTTTAAAGAGATTTGATTAATAACAATAATAAATTAGTAAAGAAAGATTGTCACGAAAGTCCAAGTATTAAAGTAACTAAGTTTTGAGTTTTAGTTAAGCTGCAGTTGATGACATGTTAGAAAACATAACAGAAAACGGTAATGTCAGAAACTACCAAAACACACACACATATACAGCAAGAAAAAAAAATTAACATCAACACCATTAACTGTTAGAGTGATCTCTGAAACCAAATTAACTTCCATCTTCGTGAGTGTTAAAAATAACAATGTTTTAACACAGTTTTTACAAGAAAAATAAAATAGGTACATGATTGGACTGTTTTCAAATGCTTATCAACTTAATTGGCAAAACAATTATCTGTATTTAAAGTTACAACAGTCTGAACAAAATATTTATAAATATATTTTTATGGCCATCTGGTATGACTTACACTTTGGTTTCAAAACATTGTATCTCAATGACTACCTTAAAGCAGTGAATATCACTCAAAAAGTTCTGTTTGTCGTCAATTTTAAGAGTAAGATACTCTTAGGATATTGAAAAATAAAGGTAAGATATGATGCTCTTTACTAAATAATAAAATGCAATCTGTTTTTCTATAGCATCAGAGGAGAACAAATCTTTGTTTGATCCTACGCGCATCTATTTCAACCAGTGAGCTGTGATAAACCTTTACAGCACAAGGGGAATGTCAGAGACACTATCATTATTTCCACTATATACCTTCTGAATTCCAGGAGTGCTTCGATGGAACAGAGAATGCCATTTTCAGGCCCATATAAGAAGTGAAATTGTGTAACAATTCAAGTTTCAGCTGTCTTCGAGTTCTTCAAGTAGAAGCTTCGAGCCAGATAATTGGAACACCAAAAATTTTCAGATACCAGATGGCCCTGCTGAAGTAAAGAATAACAAATGGTTGGTTGTTGAGAAACAACAATGATAACCTGGTGTCAAATTTAATTCGACAAAAAATCACAAACTATAATTTCTTCTATAGCTTTTTTTTTGCAAATTGATATTGATTTCAGTTGTAGAACTTGAGGTTACTTTTACATCTGTTTCTTTTGTTGAATTAAGAGCAAAGTTTCATCCATATATTGCATCTTTAATTCTGAGTTCACCTACTACAGTCAACGCTGCCCACCGCCATCTCTTCGGCTTCTCTTGTGAGGCCTAATAATTGTATTTGACAGTCCTTCTTTTAAGTGTCCCCGAAATACAAAGTACGATTATGTATATATTTTTACACTAACGGAACATGAACTTCGGAAGGCTCAGATTCGTAGTCCGCCAAGCTAACCGCTAACGCTACATTATATTATAAATTTAATATTCAAGTGTATTATAATAGTAGAATATATTATATATATATATATATGCATACAAACGTATCTAACTGAATGTTAGATACATGGTAAACATGGTAGACATTACAGTGATCTTTACCCCAATAACGATGGTACATGAAGGCACCAGTATTCGATTGAAACATAACCATAACGACGTTGCTTCCTTCCCAAACATCTACAGTTACTTACCGATTGAAGGTTCTCAAACAATGCTATTTACTGAGTAGCACTTACTTACTTTGTAAAAAAATTATCGAAATCACTTGTTTAAAATGTGTCAACGGTATCTGCCTCGGTGGTTGAGACATTAGACTCGTCATCGGTCTCGTGTTCGAATCATCTTCAACGAACGTTCTCGTCCTTTCAGGCGTAGGAGCGTTATAAGGTCCAGCTAAATCCCACTATTCGTTGGTAAAAAAGCAACCAAAGAGTTAGCGGTGAGTGATGTTAATTAGCTGCCTTCCCTAAAGCATGTCACTGCTAAATTAGGGACAACTAGCGAAAACAGCTCTCGTGTAACTTTGCGCAAAATTAAAAAAAAAATCTGAGATTATAAACATAAACATCAAAACGTCTCAGTTTTTCTTATATAAAACCAAAACAGAAATAATTTTTACATCATTTTCAATAATCTTACTTGCAAAATCTAAAGTTCGAGCGATAAGTATGCGGATTCACAATGCTAAAGTTAGGGGTTCGATTCCTCCCGGTGGGCTCAGCACAATGTGGCTTTGCTAAAAGAAAAAAACACACTAAAGCTCAAAATTGTTGCACGAATATTAAGAAAAGTGCTAAAAGGGGTAACAGTGATATCATTGTCTTACTGATCATCGTTATTGAATTTTGTGACTGAAGTACTGAGGACAAACCAAATAAACGAAAAAAAATATATTGATAACACTATTCCCTAACTTCATATCAGGCAGGAAATGTGGACAGAAAAGAAAGCTAGATGAAAGAAGACCCTATGGTCATGTTTGAATAATTGTGGCTCAATCCAAAATCACGAGGTATAAGAACACGCACGTGCTGCTACCCTGCATAAATTGAAGTATGAGACCAAAATAAATATTAACTTGAATTAAATTAATAAAATATGTTTAATACATTCATTAAAAATAAGAGACGAATGTTTGGTCGTAATAATAAGTAAGATTTCAATACATTATTTTCATTGCGCCATTAAACAAACGAAACATATTCATGTCTTTACTGCTCAGTTTTATATCAAGGTAAGAAGCCTACCATAATGTATTAGCTAATAAGATAATAATATCAGAAGAAGAAAATTATTAGACGTCATATTCTCATTTCTTATGCTCATGGGCAAGGGTTTGGTCTCGTAGTATAATTACTGATTTCAGAACTGGCAAGTCGAATCAGAATCTGTACAATGCCGTGAAATATTCCCAGTGTTATAGCAAGGGTTTGGTTTGGTTTGAATTCAGCGCAAAGCTGCACAAGGACTATCTGTTTGAAAGCTTAAGGTAAATAGAATGCGTACTGGTAAGTCGTATTTCTTTCGTTATACATCTGTAATGCCATTATTTGTTTACAAGGTATTACACAATTTATACCAGGAGCCACTCCTGTCCTGATCTAACTCTGAAAAAATAGAGCAAACATAAGATAGATTCTCAATAGCTATACATGAACCTAGGGAATTCAAATATTTAAATATGTTTATAAATCGTTAACCTATTAAATTTGGTTTTTAATTTCGCGCAAAGCCACACCAGGGCTATCTGCGCTAGCCGTCCCTAATTTAGCAGTGAAAGACTAGAGGGAAGGCAGCTAGTCATTACCACCAACCGCCAACTTTTGGGCTACTTATTTACCAACGAATAATGGGATTGACTGTCACATTATCACGACCCCACGACTGAAAAGGCGAGTTGTAACAATGACTCTGAATTCCATAAGGTCGATGGTGGGTCGAAGAATGTTACTAACAGGATGTCTTCTCTCTGGTCAATAGCTCAAAATTAAGGTATGGTTTCCTTAACCTCACTGGCTTTGCTATAAATACAAAATGCAGTTACTTACAATTTTATCAGCTACGTTCTGGTATGAATATAAATAACTGATTTATATTGGATATTATAAACACAAACCACTCTCCAGTAGAAAAAAAACACATTATAAATCTATTAAACTTTTAAAATTCTGAATGATCACCAGATGAATCAAAATTTTAGGGTCTAAGTTTACGTTGCAGAGCTTGTCTTTGTGTAAACTATAAAAACAAATTATTATTAGCAATAAACAACATAAAAACTTAAATTATATTATTTATCCTTTTTGACTGAGCACTCGACATTTCACATTAGACCTTTTTCAGTAGCGTTCCATTAAGACACGTAATGGTTGGTGTTTTCGGGAAACACTCTTGATGAATCTGTAAAGAGAAACATTGAATATCAAATTAAAGAGGGAAAGTAATAAATTTGATGTTACAGAGTTGTTTATTGCTAGTGTAAAAAACGTCTTTTATACAGCAATGTGCATTGCAGAAATTAAACAATAAATTATGTGAACAAGTTAATATGTAAAAGTAACAATTTATATACTAGCAGTAACAAACGAAAAACTCAAGATGAAACTACTAGATAAAGCCACTTTTTATTTCATTATTGTAAACGCACTTACCTATTGGATGAAGATTACAAAGTGATAGTAGAGAGTTACAGTTTTTAGTTTGGATTTCACATTCTAATCTAACTATCCAATTCAACTCACTCCAGTTCTATTCTAAACCTTTGGTTTGAGCAGCCTCTGGTAATATTTTATGTAACTGCGAAATTTAATGAATAAGTTTTAATAATCTAAGAATAAATGCAATCTTTAGCTTTTTAGTAATACAAACCTTACATTTTTTTCATCAGACATACAAAAGTGAATATTATTATATTCACTTAGACTTCCTAAGGAAAGAGTTAGTAAATTATAATTGCACAATATTTTCATTGTTTTACATTAAAAAATGATTTTAATGGCATGCCTGTAATTTAGTGCTGGTTTTACTTTTGTTATTGTATCTTCATTTATACTACAGAAGGATAAATATAGTACAATGCAAAGATGCTGGGACAAGAGATTACATTGTCATTCTTTCCATTTTATGGGACTAATTCTTCCATGTCACTACAGAATGTAAATTTCAACATAATGGTAATTATTCACTGATGCCTGTTGACAAATGGATGAGCCAAAGTGAGAATACTTATTATTCTTTAGGTTCCATTATACTTGTACCAAGAGAATATCATAAGGGTTCTGCTTAAATGAACATACTGATCAAATATAATGTCTGAATAAACTGTCGTGGTACCCCATGCAGTGTCTTAACTATATAGAAAGAAGCTAACAAGGAGCTGGCATATGGTACCGGCATATGCTTGAAGAAATCAATTTAATAGTACTCCACAGCTAAACATTAAAAATAATAAAAATACTCTTCAACACTATTTGTTGTTTTGCTGTCATGCTACGTCCCCAAAACGTAGAGAAGACAGTTTCCATAAAAGCTTTATGTGATCCTGGTTGGACTTTCTGACAAACTGCTGCAGATTTAAAATACTTTCCAAATACTGTTAATTACACCATAGATCGTGAGACTGGTAAATATGACCAAACGCTGTGAAATACACCAAAGATAGTGATACTGGTAAATATGACAAAACACTGTTAAGTACACCATATATCGTAAGACTGGTAAATATGACCAAACGCTGTGAAATACACCAAAGATAGTGAGACTGGTAAATATGACAAAACACTGTTAAGTACACCATATATCGTAAGACTGGTAAATATGACCAAACGCTGTGAAATACACCACAGATCGTGAAACAGGTAAATGTGACCAAACGCTGTCAAATACACCATAGAGAGAGAGACTGGTAAATATGACCAAACACTGTTAATTACACCATAGATAGTGAGAATGTTAAGTATACCAAACGCTGTCAAGTACGCCATAGATCGTGAAACTGGTAAATACGAAAATAGGAAAGAAAGGCAAAACACCTAAACTCAATGATACTGATGTTTTGCCGCCTTATGGACAGAAGAAAGGCTGCCACTGATCTTCATTATGTGATAAACTAACATGTACCAAGTGACAAAAAAGTGTCCAGATCTACAGTATCAAAAATGACTCAATGCAAATGGAATATTTGGTCATGTAGCAATTAAAAAAATATTTACTTTGATCACCAAATAACATCAACAGACTGAAATTTGCTAACAAGTACGAAATATGGACTGTTGATTATTCGAAAATTGTGTTGAGGACAGGTGAGTCCAAGTTTAAAATATTTGGTTTAAGGTGTACGTTCTGTGGAATGTGTTGAGGACAGGTGAGTCCAAGTTTAAATATTTGGTTTATGGTGTATGTTCGGTGGAAGAAAGGTGAAAGAAGCTCATCTTACTGCAAAGCACCTACCAAAAAACATTGAGGTAGACAGTGTGATGGTTTGAGGGTGTGTTTCTTCTGAAGCGACAGGAGATATTTGTAAAATATATAGAATAATGAACTGACGTGTGTATCATCAGATACTGATCCATCATGGTATGCCCAGTGGTTTGTGTATTAATGGTTAAAGGATTATATTACAAAGGAGCTAATGACCCCAAACACTCATCCAACCTGTGCAGAAATTATTTAGCTAATAAAAATCTGTTGGATTCATTCAATGATATAATGGCCCCACAGAGCCTTCAGTCTTAACCCAACTGAGTGGATCTGGGATTTTATAGATAAAAAAACAACAACTTGACAAATCAAAAGTTACTTCCAAAGAAACTTTATTGGAGTATATTAGAGACATTTGGAGTAAAATCCTAAAGGACATTCATTGTTTTAGTGTGCTGGAACAAGGCCTAAAAGACTGCTTGCAATTATTAAATCAAAAGGGTAGAGAGAAAATATTTACTGTTTGCTGAACTCAAGCACTCTCACTATGTTTATGTTGTACTGAATATGATGAGCAATGAAATGTTTATGTTTAATCAATGATTTACCTTATATTGTTCTTTGAAAGCAGCATGGAACCTAATTTTTTACTTTGGCCTAACACCTTTGTAAGCTACTGTATATATATATATTATTATTATTATATTTTTAGAAGTGTAAATTCAATAAATAATTCAACAGAAGAAAGTCGGACTTTAAGAAGGTGTCTGTAGCAAGGAGATAAAAAACTTATCCATTTGGAAATAATTAAACAAGCTCACTCAAAGAGTCACCGGGAATAAATCAACGTTTATTTCTAAGCGACTTGACTGAAATTGGTAACAGAAATGAGAGAAACACGCCCTTACTACCATAAAAATTGTTTTCGGTTTATTTCAATTCACCGAAAGAAGATGCTTGATATGGAAGTTTATAGCTAACCGATGTCTCCTAGGAGTACATGATGTAACCATGGTAACGGAAAAATTTACGATTAACGAAGTTGCGATGGAAGATGAAATGCAGAGCGCTGATGTTTTTTCCCTCCGTGGTTTAGTCTAAGAGCTAACCAAACAACGCATTTTATTCAACGTCAGTTTAGGGTGCATATTTCTGTGCTGAATCCTTAAGTTTCATGTAACATACATATAGTGCGAAACGAAAACATACTCCCAAATTCTTATTATTCTTTGTTACTGTTATTGCGAAAGTCGTGGTAAGTTTGTTTTTAATTTTTTGTTAAATTTGGAGACCTTTTCTGCTAATAGATTGACTATTTATCATGGTGCAGCATATATCTTGGTTTACTTTGTGTTAATCTAAGTTATTCTTGTCCCAGAATCGATTTAAGAGCCAGTCATACGCCTAATTAGTACTCTAACGGCTGAGATATATCTTATCTTTAGATATAATGTGAATGATAACGAGCATTGATGCTTCCAATTCACTTTCCTTCTTCTGATTATCCTATTAAAGATACTAAAAATAGATATGAAGTCAAATCTATGAATCCATTTTCCGTTTATCACCGAAAGTGCTCAGTTTTCTAATTACTCCTTTGTGGTAAAGTAATTTTAACAACTCGAACTACCACCAGTTATACAATCGTACGGTGTATAATGGTAATATTGCAACCAGCAGTAAGAAATTACCTCATCCAGTCATGAAATTAAAAATACAAAGAACTCAAAGTTTCGACTCATCAAAAGTGTTACAATCATAAATGTTCTCGATTTCAAAGCAACAAAGAGATAAAACACTTAAACAGATCTTCTGCAACAGAAGTTACACTATAATTGCCAGTTTTATTTGTAATAAACGAAATATAAAACTACAGTAAATTAACGTATATGAAATACGATAACATTACGTAAAATCTTTGTCATCGGTAGACAAATGTTTTGTTAGATTCCGTTATAAATATTACTCGTTTTGAGGTACAGTGATCAAGTTCACGGAATTCACCTTTTCATTTGTCAATGAACAATATGAAACCTTAAGAAAGAAACTAGTCATTAAGGTGGTGCAGAGTTAATAACATATTTTGCAGTTATAAAAAAATATCAGAAACGTACCCACAAAACATTTTTCAGGACCTTTCACTTGGCAGATACGCTCATATACGTATTCATTGTTCTATTCTGAAACATATTCAGTCATTTTTGTAAATGGGAATTTGGTTAATTTTCCAATGATCTGTTATTCATTGGGATGCAAAGTAGAAGTAAATTGCATTTAAAAAAAAACAACATGAAAAGTTTAAATCCGAAAAAAAAATCTCTAGGATGAAGAAAAACTTATACAAACCTGTCAGACATCTGTTGCTAAGTTCAAAGGAATTTCTTGATTTGCGCTATTAGGTAGATTTTACGATCGTCATTAGTCATATCTTTGAGAAACGAATATTAAGGATACAATGTTTATCATTAAGAGGGTGGACTAGCTGCTAGACATTATAACTCTCATTAAAAGTCTGCATGAAGACATACAGAGTTGAAGTACAAGTGAAGTACTCTTCTATTCAATAAGAATGCCCGAATTCCACAACAATAATAACAAGTGGCTACCTCTAATAAGTTAAAGAGCATTTGCAGGCCCTTTGTTTCCAACTGTTCCGACAAGTCAATAAATCTGGGTCAACTGATATAATCCTTTTATTTTCAGAAAAAAAAATCAAGTTTGAAACTTACGAGAATATTTGGTGGTCAAAGAACTCACAGTTATTTTCGTTTCTCGAGACAGGGTGAAACAAAAGTTTTATCTAATTAATTATGGTACGAACTTGTTTAAATTACAATAATTTTCAAAATTACAAAATGACACATATATCACGTTTCTGAGGTTTCTTCATGTATAGTAAAATGTTGTACTAATTTGTAGCTCACAGCTGTTTGCATGTTAAATAACTACTTTTGATTCGCTGCAGGCGATACCGAAGACAGCTCTTTATAATACTGAACTTATGCTTCTGATATCGAACCACAAACTTCACTGGACATATTCATTTTGGAGTTACTTTTTCACAGTTAAGTTTAAATTAATCCAAACTAAAACAAGGTATTAAAACAAATCTTTAGTCCCAGCACTTCGTGTTTTATACATTATAACAGTCTCAAACCCTCGAAAACAGATGTTTTGTACCATTGCATCCATCTTCTGTAGTAATAATTTTATCATCTCCTTAAGCCTTTTTTTTACTTCAGCTCAAATCTACTCGATGGTTACTGCGCTAGCCGTTCCTAATTTAGCAGTGTAAGATTAGAGGGAAGGCAGCTAGTCATCAACACTCACCGCCAACTCTTGGGCTACTCTTTTACCAAAAAATAGTGGAATTGACCGTCGCATATAACGCTCCCACGGCTGAAAGGGCGAGGATCTTAGAAAATATAAACAAACTTCTGGCTGATGTCAGGGTTTACTTAAAGCTTCAACGTGTGATGTGGAATACATATAATGAGTGTAGAGACAGATGAGTCTCAACAGCAAGGAAACAACATACTGAGAAATGGTGTTAGAAAATATAGAAACTTCTTGTTGAAGTCAAGGTTTTTAATGTTTCAACAAATGATGTGGAATACACTTAATTAGTGTAGAGACAACGAAAATAAATTGTACATATAGAAGTAAAATTTAGAAAGAAATGCAAAGTATTCTTTAAAATACAAAATATCGCAATATACAGGAGATAGACAAAAACAATGCCCCTTTAAAATGTTATTAATTTGTTATAAGTTTTATTAAATAACACAAAAATACGTAAAAGTATATGTTTTTAGATCGCACTCAACAAGATCTGTTCAAATACGATCTCAAATCCTAAAATACCTGAACTTTTTCATGATTTTAGTCACATTTTCTCATAAGAAAGTATTATGCACCTGCTGTAGTTTCCTATATCTTATTCCAATTAGCCTATAAGAGTGGAAGATATCTTATAATGGCCATAGGCGAAGTTGAAACACTTGGTACAAAGAAAGTAGGGTACAAACGAGCACATCTTAAAGAATGTCGTTATAAATACAACTGTATTTTCTTACTTCAATTAAAATGCATAGTTTGTGTTCGATACCAATAATGTTGCTGGCTTACTTAGATAAAAAACCATAGTGAGAACATGATGTGTAAAAAATAGCTCTTGGCCGTTATGTTTTAACATATCAGGCGTTGAATAAAAACATCCCGATAAAAAGTGGGACACGTTTCTTCGAGATTTTTCAAATATCTGAGGTTTAACTGGTCAGTAATTTTTTATTTTACAAGATAGCACCTCTACCATTGATCTCTAGCTAGCAAAATAACTTTGGACAGCCGAAAAAAGGTTTTGTCCTTCCTCTAGACTTATTAGTTAGAGCTGTATAATACACGAAATTGCTTAGTGTCAAACAAATAAGTCTGTACAAAATACGATGACGAAACGATTATTGTGTGATGAACGTGTAAGGAATCCTTTGGAAGATGTCCTTAAAGATAAAGGACCAGTACACTCTGCCATCAGAGCATCAGAGAATGAGACGGTTCTTAGATGTTTGCAGAATTGGTACAACGCTTCAAAAGTGTATTTTTTAACGACATTAGGGACATAGTGAATACTCAGACTCTTTTTCCTGCAGTTAGGATATCCAGTAGAAGAATTTAAGAAATTGTGTAAACAATAAAGAAGGACAACAAAACTGGATTACCCCGAGCTATTTCACAAAATTTGACATCTTAGAAAGACGTTAACCGATGATATAAATATTATGTTTCTTGTTGAGGAAGAAATAAGAAATACAAGGCAATGTAAACTAAGGCAAAGAAACGAAAAGTTTAAATACCCTTTGAGAAAGAATGAGCATTTTGAATCAATCAGATAAGAATGCAAGTATGTTGTTAACGATCTGTTATTCCATAAAGCGGGATGAGTTACCTGTTGAGGGACACTACTTCGCCTAATGTCATTTACTGTTAATTATATTGATGAGTTAAAAGCACTATCATCTCCATGTGGGCCAGCTGTTTAGTTTTCACTTAAGCCTGCTCTCAGAATTCTAGGTTGTTTTCTGGAGTTGTGAAGAAGAGATTAATCATTTGATATACATGATCAAATGGAGGATACCGCTCATATGAGCACTTACTTATTTTCATTTCTTTATTTGTAGTTAAGCACAAAATTACACATTGAGCTATCTCTACTCTGCCCATTACTGGTATCGAAACCCATGAACATATCGTTCTGCTACTGAAGATGTAATTATGATATTCCTGCAATCGCTCTGAAGAAAATGTTATGAGCATTATGTATGAATGAGTTAAGATAAAAGGTTGATAGGTGGTGTCACAGTTCAATTACTGCGGCCAGTAACAAATGGAATATTTGTAGTATTAATGGTAGTGTATCGAAAGCTGTATAATAGATGTTACAGAATGATAAATAAGAGATGGCTAATGGGAAAAATAATTGTAAAAAAATAGACAGAACAGTAGCGAAAATTAACACTGAAATTAAACATGATAGATAACGCAAAGATAAAGATGTCATTTACATGTCTGGTAAAAAAAGCTGTTAAAGATTGTGAGTAATTATGATATAATCAAAAGTAAAGATATGGTTTGACAAGAAGTGAAACCTGAATGGGGAACAACAAGCCTATTGTGATGAAAAAAATTTGTGAAATTTAAATATATTTTAAGAATTATGTAAAGAATAATAACTCATTTGAATTAATATGGTTTGTGTGTTAGCGGGTAATACTTAAAGCCAGTAGTGATAAGTTCCTCCGACAACTTGATGGACTTACATGGCCAAAACTTGGGGTTCGATTTCTCAATGTGAACAGAGTTTAAATATTCCAATATGTAGTTTTGTGTTAAACATTATCAGTAACAATATTAATAATACAAACGTTCTAAACGTCATTAATAATAAACATCGTCTTACAACAGACGTTAACAACGATAATATTAAATACATTCTTAGAAACAGTAACAATAGTAATAATAATAAAAACACTTTACAATCAATAGTAACAACAACAGTGACAAACACCTCTTTAAAAACAACGGCAATAACGATAATAATAAACCCTTCCTCAGAAACAACGGAAACAACAATGATAATAATAAACCCCTCCTTAAAAACAACATCAACAACAATACTAATGAACATGCTGTCCCCCGCGAAAACAACGGTATATCTATGAATTTACAATGCTAATATCAAGGGTTCAATTCCCGGCGGTGGGCTCAGCAGATAGCTGATGTGGTTTTGCTATAAGAAAACATACACTGCCTTGCTAAATGAAGTCTTAATTTGTATTGGGCCCGGCATGGCCAAGTGGGTTAAGGCGTTCGACTCGTAATACGAGGGTCGCGGGTTCGAATTACCCCCACATCAAACAAGCTGCTCCTTTCAGCCGTGGCGTAGTTATAATTTGACGGTCAATCGCACTATTTGTTGGTAAAAGAGAAGCCCAAGAGTTGGCATTGGGTGGTGATGACCAGCTAAATTCCCTCTTGTCTTACACTGCTAAATTAGGGACGGCTAGCGAAGACGGCCCTCGAGTAGCTTTTCACGAAATTCAAAACTAATAAACACCCGAGCTCATATGTTTGTAAATTAAGCCGTTTGTTTGTTTTATCACTAGCTGTATTCGATATATTAATTACATTTAATGATAATGACTGAATGTTATTCGAAATACTTAGGGTGAAAGTTTTATAGAGATAATTTTATTTCTTGAACATTTTAAATTACATTTTTATATTTCAGTTAATTTGGAGATTTTTTTAAAAAAATGAATTAAACATCAGTTGTGATTTGACATAACGTAGCAAGTGTTTAAAATAATAGCTGCGACTTGAGAGAACAAGCAGTGTAATAATCATATATCGATTTAACGACTATGAACATATATATCATGGAAGATTCGGAGTAGATCATGAATTAATATAATTATACGAGAACTAGGTATCTACATGAAAATCTTCAGCGTCTCTGTGTGTGTTGCCCCCCAGTGGCTCAGCGGTATGTCTGCGGACTTACACGCTAAAATCCGGGTTTCGATACCAGTGGTGGGCAGAGCACAGATAGCCCATTGTGTAGCTTTGTGCTTAATTCAAAACAACAACAACAACTGTGTGTGTTAATTTATATTAGCTATTAAATAAGTAGACATATTAACTACCGTTTGTAATTAAGTTAAAAAATCTGAACTTGCATGTATTGGGTAATGATCATTGAACTGAAAAAGTGCAAAACAGTAGTTGAAGCATCAAATTTGCATCATAGAGACAATGTAAATGTAGGCCTTAGGCCCAGTGGACGAATAGTCACTGATAAAACCTTCGTAGATGAGATTAGTAATATCAGTTTACCAACTCTGTCCTGGTAACTTCAACAAAGCAGCAATATCCATGCAATGGACAGCAACACAAACGATCTGTTGATTTTGGATTTTGCAAATCACGTTTAATGTCTGGCAGCATACAGAACACTGTGACAAGAATCCTAAGTTCCAGAAATATACTAGTAATGATGGGACTGAAAATATTATTTTTGAGCTGATTTCCGAAACTAACTTTAAACCTTTAAAGCATGAGAAGATAAACAGCTACATCGTGCTGACTGAATCAGTCATGACTAAGATATGAGAAAATAAACAGTTACATCTTTCTAACTTAATCAACTGAGTTATAAGATGTTTAACAGTTGTAACCCGTGTGCTAATTCAGCTTATGTTGATCAGTTTAAATAAATGTTAGACTAGCATTTTACTTTCGCCCTCTATGTTTTAATTATGACAACATTGCTTTATAAAGGAGGTGATGAGTTGGACAAACAAGGTTAACTGTTAACTTCGTGCTGTTTAAACACTGTGTGTGTTTAGGTGTACGCATAATAATGTGTTTGTTTTGAAATTCGTGTAAAGCTAAATGAGGGCTCTCTGCGTTAACAGTCCCTAATTCAGCAGTGTAAGACTAGAGGATTGTTTTTGTTGTTTTGAATTAAGCACAAAGCTACACAATGGGCTATCTGTGCTCTGCCCACCATGGATATCGAAACCCGGATTTTAGCGTGTAAGTCCGCAGACATACCGCTGAGCCACTGGGGGGGGGCAGACTAGAGAAAAAGCAGCTAGTCACCACCATCCACTGTCAACTTTTGAGCTACTCTTTTATCAACGAATAGTGGGATTGACCGTTACATTTTAACGCCCCCACGGCTAAAATGGAAAGCATGCTTAGTGTGACGGGGATTTGAACCTGTGACCCTCAGATTACGAGTGGAATGCCTTAACCACCAGGCCATTTTTGGCTTATCAAGAAAAGAACGGAAAGAGAAAAAAAACGGAGTTTAATTTTAATAATGAAAGTGAATGGGAAGTATGAGCTGAGCACCGTTACAACTAAACACCATTACAACTAAACACCATTACAATCTCCAGGAAACCTTTCGGACTGAATTAAATTTGCTTCTCCTTATTCAAGACTTCGATTTTTATCTGCAGCGTTCAATTGTTTGTTTTATAATTTTTGCGCAAAGTTGTGTAAAGAAACATTCGTCTAAGTCTTTATATCACTAATTTTGGTCTGATAGATTATAAGAAACTAGTCGACAGCACCACTATCAGCTTTTGAACTACGGTTGTCTGATCACATGTTTCGGGCAACTGAATCAGAACCATGATTTATTGGATTCATAGTTTTAGTATACTAGTCAGTAAAGTACACCAGCCCGTCTCTAAAAGGATAGTTGGAAGAATTCACGTGAGTCACGAGAACCAAGCTGCACGTACCAATAAGAAGATAAATGAGACGAAAAAGTAAAACTAGTTATTGTTTATGTATTACCACTCTACTGTTAAACTCTGGGTCTGTCATGTTGCGACAGCGACCAGTATTACCGATCAACTGTTATGCTTGGGACCTGTCATGTTGCGACAGCGACCAGTATTACCGATTAACTGTTATGCTTGGGACCTGCCATGTTGCGACAGCGACTAATATTACCGATCAGCTGTGATGCTTGGGACCTGTCATGCTATGACAGCAACCAATAATAAATTTGTACGAATTTTTCAAAAGACTTTGGTTTTGTCAAGACGAAGAAATTGGTACTTTATTAATTATTATTGAGCCGGTGTTATAAGTGTGGATATTTTAATTAGGTGTTTAAATTTGTCTGTTTAAAATAAAAGCCACATCGGGCGTGTCCATCGCAAGATTCGAACCCCTGATTTTAGCGTAGGCTTACCACTGCCGCACCGAGAAACAGGTTCGGTTTGGTTCGTTTTGAATTACGCGCAAATCTACTCGAGGGTCATCTGCGCTATCTGTTCTTAATTTAGCAGTGCAAGACTAGATGGAAGGCAGCTAGCCATCACCCCACACCGCCTACTCTTGAGCCACTCTTTTGCCAACTAATAGTGGAATTGAGCGTCACATTATAACGCCCCCGCGGCTGAAAGGGCAAGCACGTTTGGTGTAACTGGCATTCGAACTCGCGATTCTCGGACTACGAGTCGAGTGCCTTAACCAGCTGACCATATAAAAGATACTATTTTCTTAGTGCAGAGCTACGTAATAGGTTACATTCATTTTAATCAAAGTGAGGAATCGAACGCTAAAGTTCAGCACTGCAAGTGTGTAAACATAGCTATGACTCACAAGAGAAGAGTGTAAAATAAAATGTTACATGTGTTATACAGGGTTAATAAAGTGTTCGCAAGTTGGTTTCGTAATAAGGATTGCTAAATCAAGTCGTAGATCGGTAAGAATACGTCATGAAATCACGTTATTTATCAGTGAATACAAATGAGTTTCTTTTCTTGTTTATTTCTTATTTGGTTTCTTGAGATTGTAGAACTAATAATTTTTTGTTTCAATAAATATGCAAGCACTTGTTAAAATATGTGAAAAAAAGTTCGAAAGTAATAACTATTTTAAGTGAGAATACGTAACTTAAACAGTCCAAAGACAAGGCGTTAAATCTGTTAAAGAAGTGAAATAGATTCCAGATAGAAATGTGTCTTAAAAGACATAGCTCTGAATAAGATCATGGCAGACCAATTACTTTTATCCAAAGATAAGTACAAGATCACCAACGTTTCCTGTACGATAAACATTTGCTTTTATACATTTCTATTGCAATTTCAAACACAATTGGTTGTGTTTGATAATAAATGATACGCCATTAAATAAGCTGGAAACTCAATTATAGAAAACATGTTCGTGACTTACAATTAAGTCAACTCGACGTTTACAGATCCGTTGTACATGCAAAGGATTGGTCCATAGAAGATATCTGCGAAATAAATAATCTTTTCTTTTTTTCCAAATAATTATATGGGTATTTTGATATATTTTTCGACAGAATCGATGTAAAACACTTGAGTAATTCAATGCATCGGTTCAGTTAAGAGTACTGGATGTCAACAGACATAATTCTGTGTATTTGTGTTCGTTTGTTCGTGCACCCCTTCAAGAGCAAACCAGGCACATAGACTCAAGTGGTCAGAAGGAGGGGAGGAGTCGCTGAACTCGAATATGGCATCGAGTTTCGTATTCATAGCGCCCCACCCATCTGAGGAAACCATATTTACACCCACAACATTGGAAACTAACTTTTCACATGTGCTTAACGTTTATTCTAGATTTCTTTTTAATGGTGAGGACTCCTGTCACCTTGATGTAACTGTAACACTGTTACTTTGCTTTGTTTTGCAGTTAAGCACAAAGCTACACCACCACTCTGCCTACAATGGGTATCGAAACCCTGTTGCTATAGTGTAAGGCCCCAGACATACCGCTGTGTCACTAGGAGAGTCAACTGTGAAACTAACTGAGGATAATGGAATAGTTTGTTTGAAGATGTGGGGCCTCTGTAAACCCCGCAGTAGATCGTGTATATTTATGAAAGTAATTAGAATGCACTGATTTATGAATTAAATAATATTATCATATTTTCGGTTGCGTTTTTTTTAAAACAGTAACTTCGAAATAAATTGTCAAATGTCAGTTGTTTTTTTAAATTAATAACTGAGAAGAAAAAATTCTAGATTTTGTCTAAGAACTACAGTTATGTTAATAATGTATAAAATACATTTCTATAGAGCTTAAACCTTACACTATATAGCAAATATATATACATTAAATTAAAGTTTGTATCACGACTTACTATTCTGTGCTACAGATTTTCGAGAAGATATCTCGGTGTCACAGATGTTGGAGAAGATTTGCAAATTAGGAATAGAATGGTCATCTGGAAATACATATTGATGCATAAGTGAAAATTAATTCTCTAGTAAGTTTTTTTCTTAATAAAAATTGTTAGAAATATAAAATTACATCAAAAACCGAATAGCCAAAGAAAGCTTAAACCGGTTGTATAATTCAGGCAAATTTTTTTTTTTTCAATTCGGTTTCATTAAACATTATGTATGAAAACTACACCTATAATGTTACAAAAGTAGACCAATCTGACTGCTGAATAAACTGTGAAAAAGTGACGACAAAACACGAAAAAAACGTAAAAGAAATATCTCTGGACTCAAATTTAACCTTCTTGGGCTATTTAGCTAAATAAACTAATAATATGTTGTCGACGAAATAACCCAACCTTGAATGCACCATAATGTACGTATCGTCTGTTCAATCTTCAACAGTTATGATAAAGTGCATTCACCTTTGTCTTTATCCTGTTCTGTGGCACAGCGGCATATCTTGAAACTTACAATGCGAGAAACCTGGTGGTGGGCAAAACAAAAACTCTGTGAAACTTTGTTTTTATTACAAAAGGAAAAATATTTTTTACGTGTAAATAACGTGCGTCAAAGCTAAGAGCAATATTACCAGAACGTAAATTTGTTATTGGTTATTTCTCAAATTTTAAATAGGCGGAGATCGTATTTTATGATTATGTAATTCTGCGAACGTTAAAAATAATTATCGGATTTGTAGCTATTCCATTCATCAGTTAGTGGACGAAAGCAAGTCATTTATATTATTTGTGGTTTGCAAATTAGAGAGGAAAAATACGAATATACCTCAAAACGAAATAGAATTAATAATGTATGTGTGTTTTCTTATAGCAAAGCCACATCGGGTTATCTACTGTGTCCACTATTGTAAATCCGGGGAATTAATGACATATACATATGTTTGTTCCTAAATTTGCACGAAAAATCGGTATTATGGAATGTACAAGTGTGAAACACTTTTATGTTTTATGGTATGCCAGTTTCAGTTGTACAAACAATAAGAAACACAAGGATTTGAAGATAAATCCTTTAAAAAATTATTGCATAAACTGTTACTAGTGAATACAACGTGTGTTTAAATATACAACTTTAACACTTACTAGGTCGTATCGCAACAGAAGTAAACCATGGATGTTCCTGACAGACACACAGACACACACGTTGTTTATCATGTCGATCCGGACAGACCTCGTTCTTTCAGACGATCTTTCTGGTATGCTCTGTATAAAACAATTACAATCTGTTTTTAACAAATTACTTAAGTGCTTGAACCTAACTATCCCAGCGATAGAGGTGGCATGCTTTGATGGTTAGGGCATCCTATTCGCAAACAGTAAAACCCGAGGTTCGACTCCCCGCAGATAGTAAATGTGACTTTGATCTAAAACAAACAATTACTAGTTTTTGTTATGTAGTCAACAATAATAATTTAGATTTCGAGTACTGTCGCAACATTCACCTCACCAAAACAACCAAATTTGAGAGTCACAAGTACATTATACTGTATACAATAACTTACAAGACAAAATTTGATTTGGTTTACCCAAAAAGTGATATTTCTATACCTTACATGATATGAATAAGATTTTTGTATAGTCAGCAGTCACGTTCTTGGACTCTCTGTAGTTAAGCACAAAGCTATACAATACACTGCTGTACCCACCAAAGGTATCGAAACTCAATGGTTTATAGCATTATAAGTCCGCAGACTTACCGCTGTAATGTTGAGGGAGCATCTATTTTGGAATAGAGTGCTCCAGTTTTCTGTTAGTATGCACGTGTCCCCTCGTATCAATTTTTTTAAATAATCGACATATTTCTGATAATTTATGAAGCGTCTGCTAATTTGACACGGAATGAAAATTTGGCGATAAACATTTTTTAAGAATCGCATTTTCACAATCAGATATAAGCTGTGACACAAGATACGCCTAGCTTGGGAAGGCAATTAATTTTGGTACTTCAGTAAGAGGACATTTGGTATAGCCAGAGGAATTTCCTAACAAATTCTATACGTACAGACATAACAATTTGAAATTTCAACTTTAAACTACAGTTTTCTACTTTTGGTGAATATATTGTGGAATTATGTTTAAACCAGTTACATCCTTGGAAAGTTAATTTAAGTTTTCCATAAGTAATTCTGCTCTTTTTCCCATCAAAATATTGAACAACGTGGAAATGTCCTCGTAAGACATCACTGGTTCTTCATCCCTGCAGAAAAGGTTTGATTAACTGAAGTACTTACTATCTTTTATGTTCAGGCATCGTTTAGAAATCACACACTGGTACCTAAGGTGAAAGAACATTTTACATTAAACTGAATGATTTTGAGAAACTTGTTTTTGTTTGTTGTTTTGAATTAAGCACAAAGCTACGCAATGCGCTATCTGTGCTCTGCCCACCACGGGTATCGAAACCCGGATAATAGCAGAGTGAGGCCGCAGACATAAGCTGTGCCACTGGAAGGCGAGAAATTTGTACAATTGATTTTTAAAGACGCTATTAGTTGGAAAACTCGGCTGCTCGTACATATCTATCCATATTTGGGTTTTTTTAAGTCACCGCAAGTTATGTTACAAAAATAGCAACCCATGAGACATCATGTAACGCATGAAAAACAAGCCACCTAAAGTGCATGAAGTAAAAATAAAGTGTTCGTGGCATAGACGAAACAAGTCATGTTCGGTGAGCATTGTATAAGCTCAGAAACTAATGTTAGGTATAAGTAGTGTAGGCAACAAACTTAAACGATAAATATGTGGAAGAAGTTGGAAATGTTTGGGACATGTGTTACCCTAAGCACGCACATGGGTCACAATAACATTTACAAATTTATACAATAAATCGTCACTTTACCACAAATAAACCGGAAATTACGTACTTTTAGTCAGAGGAAGAATTAATTTTAAATGATACCAAGTTAAACAGGTTGTCAAGTTAGTGTTACCAATAATGGGTATTTGTTAAAACGAGGCTTAGTTTCTTTAAACTGGTGCTTTTAATCAATGCTTATGCCAGATATTTTCAGCTTTACTGGGAAATCGTTAAAAAACAAATTTTTTCGTGACCTGGCATGGCCAGGTGGGAAAAGGCGTTCAACTTGTAATCTGAAGGTCACGGGCTCGGAATCCCGTCACACCAAATTCCCGTCGCCCTTTCAGCTGCGAGAGCTTTATAATGTGACGGCCAATCCCACTATTCATTGGTAAAATAGTAGCCCAAGAGTTGGCGCTGTGTGGTGATGACTGGCTGTCTTCCCTCGAGTCTTACACTGCTAAATCAGGGACGGCTAGTGCAGATAGCCGTCGATTGGCTTTGCCCAAAATTCGAAACAAACAAACAAATTCCATCCGTGAATTCGCTCTCATTCTCTGAGCTCTCATTTAACAATACATCTTTAATTTCTTACACTAGAACACATAAACAGTTGTTTGTTAGTGATTAATTAAAAGATGTTATTGTCACTGGAGACACATAACATGATTGGTTTTTCAAGGTATTGTGTTAGCTGCTTGTAAATACTCTACTGAATATCAACATAAGAACGAAGGTATTTTATTACACATTTCTATTACTCTAGAATAGCACTTAAGACTTTAAAATAATTTTTGAACATTTTACAATGTTCTTATACGTCCTATTACGTGATGATATTCTCTTCATTTTTCCCCTTTGAATCATAAGAATCCTTATTAGACTTGTGATCGATGTTTGTGTACAAAATGCTCATTTCTGATTTTAAAAGAAACTTAGAGTTTGAGGGTTTCTTCCGTTCCTTCTGAGTTAATAAGAGATTAAAGCAAACGTCACTTTCAAGGAACGACTTCATTGAACTTTACAACTAACATAGGCTATTAAGCTCAACAAAAGATCCCGAATAAGTTGGCAGTTTGTGCTTCTCTGGAATAGAAATCATTACACAAAGAAACAACAATAGGACCTCGTGATACTAAGTATTTCTTTAAGCGAATAGATGCAGTAAGTTTCGCTTCATGAAATGAATTTTGTCCCTAAAGGGTTTCCTTTTATATGAGTATGAAAGCCGTGTTAAACAACTCATACAAATATTGAAATTCTAATAATAATAAATAGAAGACCTATACGTACAGAACACGATGCCGTGATATCAGAGCAACAATTTTTTTTATGTTTGTTTGTTTTATGTTCTCTTGAATGCACTCACCAACAAAACGATGTAATACGTGAAAAAAATACACGTTATTTAACAAACTTGCAAAGATAATTTCAATCTAAGAAAGGATCGTTTGGTTAATTTTATTAAGCGTTATGTTATCAGAAAAGGAATCTATAAATTCTTTCTGTTTCTCTTCTGGGATTGTTGCGTAGTATTCCGGAAAATAAGAAACATTTCATGAATAATTCTTAAGAGCTTATAAAAGCTGAACAAAGCTATTAAACATTTATTTCATACATGCATCATTTTTCTATTTGCATATAACAATAAAAGTAGTAATATTCTTACATTATACATCAGCCTTAAAAAACAAACAGTTAAATAAAACAAAAAATATTAAAATAAAATTCGTTTTTTAAGGAAGAGTGTTACAAACTGTTTAAGGTCGAAGAAAAATCCATTTCTGATATTTCTCTAAACATTTTTAGTCAGGTACAAGTTTATGCCTCTGATGTATGCAGATTTCGCATTGGCCAGGTGGTTAAAGCATTCGGCTCATAATCTGAGAGTCCCGGGTTCAAATCCCCACCATACCGAACATGTTCGACCTTTCAGTCGTGAGGACGTTATAATGCGACCATCAATTCATTGGTAAAAAAATAAGCCAAGAGTTAACGGTGGGTATTGATGACTAGCTGCATTCCCTCTAATCTTACACCCCTAAATTAGGGACAGCTAGCGCAAATAGCCCTCGTGTATCTTTGCGCGAAATTCAAAAAAACACCAACCAAAACCAGATTTCCCAATCACGATAATTAATCTCGACTTATTTCAAAAGCTATATTCATTTCGTTAAGTATCTACTAGTTTAGTCTTCCAAAAATACGTTGTTTACTTGCAATATTCAAGAAACGAGTATCCAAACACAATTTTCTGTGAGAACACTCTGTGTGTGTGTCTTATATTTTTTATATCATCCAACTTTAGCATGAATTAAACCAATAGGAATTATTCATTTTTGCTTGTTTTCCAGTAAGTAAACATATCGGATACCTTTAATTTTCAAGGAAAGCAAACATTTGTTTTCTTTCGACTAAACTAGACGATATCCACAAAGTTAATTCGGATAAAGCTAAAGCAAGGAAGGTAAATACGCAGTTCTCTTAATGTTTACTCTATTCTAGCCAGGGATGCTTGAAATAGCAGATATGTATATATATATATCTGGTCATAGTGATGGTTTTTATCATTAACTGACTAGAAAGAATCTCTATATAGACCACTTTAAAAGTTACTAACAATAAAAACAAACAAATCTATTCGAAGGGTAAAAGACCCATATAATTCAGATCAAGAGCGTTAAGGCCCTACAAGTCAAGGTGAGTTAAGGCGTTCGACTCGTAATCTGAGGATCGCGGGTTTGAAACCTGGTCACATCAAACATTCTCGTCCTTTCAGCCGTGAGGGCGTTATTATGTGGCGGTCAATTCCACTATTCGTTGGTAAAATACTAGCCCAAGAGTTGGCGGTGGATGGTGAAGACTAGCTACCTTCTCTTCTTGTCTTACACTTTAAATTAGGAACGGCTAGCATAGATAGCCCTCGAGTAGCTTTGTGCGAAATTCAAAAACAATCAAAAGCGCTAGAGAGAAATCAAGACTATTAACTCTATTTTTTTTGCGCTCTATCACAATTATCTCTTTATGAGCGAATTCTAGCGAAAAATAAGCATAGGATAGTAATACAGTTTCAATTTTATCTGATACCAACCTGTTTTCTGTCGTCTTGCTGTGAACAGATATTTTGTTCTCAACCTTTAAGGTCCTAATCCATTTCATATTTTGTGGTTGAGTTTTTCTTCTACAATTAAACCCATTTTTTCTTTTGAACTTTTGGAGGGAGGGGTAGCGGTTGGCGGTGGGTGGTTGTGATGACTGTATACCTTCTAGTCTTTCATTAGTAAGTTGGAGACGGCTAGTGCAGGTAGCCCTTGTGTAGCTTTGCTTGAACATTTAAACCAATTTGTCAGTGGAAAGTGAAATATCCAGTCGGTTAGCAACTAGCAAGTGGTGAAAAGCCTTGGAGCATAAAATTTAAACTTGAATTTATTAAGTGAAATGAGCCTACTATAACGTTTGAAACACTTCGCTACAACTCAAAGTATCCTGATTATAAGATAAAACTTATCGGCTTTAATGTCTTCTCTGTGTGATAAAAATCGTAATACAATGTAAAACTTTTCTCTCCTTGAACACATTCTTATGGAAAATTCTTCGACTTTTCTTCTAAAGCTAACATGAAAGTAAAGCGAAGGTGACACAGGGTATGTGTGGAATGTTGATTTTGGCTTTCAAGTCCAAAAAGAGTTTCAAAAATCCTAACGAATCTATCAAAGTCATCTTTCCGACATCATAAAAGGCGGTAGATTTGATTGATTCCGGCAAGTGACCTTCTAAAAAGGACTTTTATCGATTAATTTACAAAAGTGTCATTACTCCACTTAAATCCATTTTGTTTCCCTTCCTATAAAAGTTGTCAAATTACTCGACATTCCAGGCAACAAAACGTTCCGAAACAGCTGTAAAGGTTAAAAAACAAAATCTCAATTCCTTCATCACAAACTTGCACCAGGTTCGGATATATTTGCAAACACAATAAAAGAAAACGCAGCACCAGAAAATTTTCTAATCTTTCTTGCTCTTTGTTTGGACCAGCATGTTTCATTTTCTAGCCCATTCATTACGAGAGAACACGCCTCTTAAGTTTTTCATTTGAAATTAAAAGTTGATTTAGAAGCTTGAATAGCATGAATAATGCGACCCAACACTTTGCAAATGGAAAGGAATACTAGACAAACTAATCTGGGATTCGGATAAAACTGATAGAAAGTCGCCTCCTGGTG
Source organism: Carcinoscorpius rotundicauda (assembly GCA_011833715.1). Lineage (NCBI taxonomy): Eukaryota > Metazoa > Arthropoda > Merostomata > Xiphosura > Limulidae > Carcinoscorpius > Carcinoscorpius rotundicauda. Next base: position 18,359,090 of record CM022398.1, read on the forward strand.
ATATGAATGAATCAAGTTTGTATTTAATTACTTCACGAAAAAATAAAGGGTTTGATCCTACACAAACAAGAAGGAGCCGACATGTGCACAATCAGTACACTCACGTGTTTTAATTCCCACGGACGCCTGTTTTAACAAACCTATCTGTAAGTACAGACAGAAACCATGCAATCAAATATTGTGAAGTCGCGCTTGAACTGAAAACTAGCTAAACTGATGCTCCAAACCTCACATGCAAATCTAAACCGTGTTTGCTTTACAATTTTATGGAAGGAATGATATTTGCTAAGCGGATGAAGGCATAAAATAAAGATCTTATCTCTCAGATACTCCTCGATACAGTAATGTTTGTGCTAATTTGAAAAAAAAATCCGTTTGAAGACTCATTCCAATGTTTGATCAAAACAGACACTTACGAGCCAACGGCTAAGTGAGAGTGTCTCTGAGTGATAAAATATAAGGCTGAAGCAAATATGTTAGATAGGCTATTGCTTTCTAGCCAGTTGGACATCCTAGACAGCTTAAGATCCAGTCCAGTTTATTCTAAAAGTGTACGTATAGGCGAAAATCTAATTTTGACGAATGTACTTTAAGTACAGAAATGCTTTTATATCAACGTCAGCCTATGAGCTAGCTATCCCACTACCTCCCCAGAAAATCTTCATTAATCCTATAAATGTGCTTATACAACAAGAAAAATATTTTTGTAGTGAAGGGAAGATACTACAAACTTTTTTGTTGTGTTGTTTGCTAATTCCAATTACTTTTCAGTTGAATTAATATCATTTTGGGTGATTTTAGAATTACTTTCATAGCATCTAAAAGTCTGACAAATTTAGGAGTAGTTTTTGAAAAAAATAATTCATGACATTTCACGAGTTGTTACATGAATACAGAGGCCTTAGATAAACAACTACGGAAGAGTTTGATTACTTGATATAACTGATTGATAACTTACAGTTAAATAACGTTAATGTTTATATTCTAAAACTTCACTGATGTTAAGTTAATTAAATATACTTGATCTTTTGTTTTCGTAATTTGAATTCATAACAATAGGAATTGGGAAGATAAAATCGGTTGTTTGTTTGTTTGTTTGTTTTGAATTTCGCGCAAAGCTACTCGAGGTCTATCTGCGCTAGCCGTCCCTAATTTAGCAGTGTAAGACCAGAGGGAAGACAGCCAGTCATCACCACCCAACGTCAACTCTTGAGCTACTCTTTTACCAACAAATAGTGAGATTGCCCGTCACATTATAACGCTTCCACGGCTGAAAAGGCGAGCATGTTTGATGTGACGAGGATTCGAACCCGCGACCCTCAGATTAAGAGTCGAACGATTTAACCCACCTAGCTATGCCCGGGCCTCATTCTCTTTAGGTTATTCGTTTTTACATACTATTTTTATAAAATATACGAATTATTGTAAAATATCACATCATTTATTTTAATTTCCTCCCTTGAACATTTGTCAAATAACATATTTTTATGACGTTACTTCTTTGCGCGAAATTCAAAAACAAACAAACAAATGACGTCACTTTCTAATTTTTTTTTTATTAATGTGTATTTTCAAACACTCCTCATTACCTCTATGATGTCTCATTCTCACGTCTTTACTGATTCGCAACTCGTGCGCACTTTGTGTATATATCTTCTTTAAGTATTTGATATATCATTACTGTGTCTATTATTCTACTCTTTTTCTTTTCTTGTTAAATTAAGCACAAAGCTACACAATGGGCTGGATGTGCTCTGTCCACCACGAGTATCGAAACCCGGTTTTTAGCAGTGTGAGTCCGCAGGCACGCCGCTGTGCCACTGGGAGGCTTACTCTACTTCTGCTGTTAAATATTTTTATTGCATCTCTTTCTTTGGTTTTCGATGCTCCACAATTTATCTTCATTAACATTATTTTGTAAGTCTTTGCCAATAAACTTCACACAAAAATCTTTTCTGTTACGTGAAGTTATGGGATCATCTATCTATCTCAATTCTGTCTTGACATTTTATTCATAATGTATTTCATCTTCATTGCCATTCAGTTTTTTTCAGTTCTTCCCATTTCATATTTTCCTTAGTTTTATATCTCAGCACGTGTTCGTTGAAAATCTTATTTAACTCTTCTTTGCCCATATTTTCTGTTTAAGCATTCACAAATACACACCTCTACATCCTAGAACCTATATGATTCTTCTACTCGCTCAGGAACAACCACAAGTAAGAACTTGTAAAGAGAGTTCATGTTAATAAGATTTCGTCTCCTACCAGCAGTTTAATAATTAATGGATATTGATTGCCAGTCACAAACCTTTTACTCGCCCAGAAGAAACTCCTGGCAAGAAAGAGTAAGTTAATTACATTTATCTGTTACAAACAGTTAAGTACTTAATGGATTCTAATTGTCAGTCACAAATATTTTGCTTGTCCAAGTGAAACCCCTGTTAAGAATTGTCTTCTAGTATTTTTTCTACAAAGGCACAAAAGGGTTTTCTGCGCATAGCCGTCCCCAATTTGAAACTAATAAGCTAAAGGCAGCTACTTAACAAATATTTGGTTTACTTTTCTCCGATCAGATGTTGAGCAATGAGAATCGTTCCTAAAACGCACTCAAGGTCTCAAAGAGTGGAACGCGTTATTTGAGCAACGGTTGGCTTTATTTGCTTGAATTTTGCGCAAAGCTACACGGAAAATATCTGAGATAGCCGTCCCTAATTTAGCAGTAAAGGACTGAGCTACTCATTTACTAACGACTAGTGGGACTAACCGTACATTATTACGCCATCACGGCTGAAACAGCGAGTATATTTGGTAGGATGCGGATTCAAATTCGTGACACTCAGTTTGCAAGTCGAGTGTCCTAACCATCTGGCCATCCCGAGTCTGAAGCAACGGAAGACAAATCACAAATTTTGGATTCATAAGTCAGTTCACGTTATTCATTAGGCCAAAGTCGATCTCAATTAAGAACAGTTTTAACTATTAGTGTGTTGATTCACCAGTGCTTAATACCGCCTTGCCTATCTTTTAAAAATGATAAATCTAGACGAATAAGTTACACTCAGTCAATGACTGGTTTTCATATATAAAGAAGATAGCATTACCTTTAGGTCCAAAAAACAAAGACAAAGGTAATCTTAGAGACGTTTGGGATAAGGTTTCATCCACTGTTACCTTACGTAATATTTTTGTACAATACATAATAGTTGTATGAACAATTTCATAGATGAAATGAATGATAGAATTTAGTAATCTACACAATACCCGTAAAGGCGAGCGCTGAGCCTCTCAGCAAAATAATAATAAATAGCAGTAATATATTAATTCGCAACTGGCACAAATCAAAATACAACAGTATTCTAGCCCAAAGCAAACATATTGAAGGCTTTATGCACTTTGAATTTATGTTACAACCACTATAAAATGCTGTACTAGGTACATATAAAATTAGCTTTGTACAGTTTTACTGAATAAGTGAACGTAGAGATGACACGAATAAGACACCATTGAACATTTATATGCTAATTAATCCAGAGTGGTATGGAATACCTGGGATAATACAGAATCCTTCAAACATGAAACGCATCCTTGTTACAGCATGTTAACGTTTACAGTTCGAAGTGCTAAGAACATTTAAATATAACCTTTAATATTTAAAGTTTGTTGTGTTCAAATAAAATATCCGAATGCTAAACTTAATAACAACTGACAATTCAGAAATATACGTTCTAACATTGCATATTCGAGATACAAACATTGGATGTTTTATTTCACTTAAACTTGCAGGAGTTTTGCTAGCATGTAAGCATGTAAGATATGTTTAAAGATAACTGTTATTAATAGGGTAACCAGAAACTCATAATGCCGACGACTTGTGTTTTCAGCGTTACTGTCAGTAACTTTGTATGATGGCCCAGCATAGCTTGGCGTGTTAAGGCATTCGACTCATAATCCGAGGGTCGCGGGTTCGAATCTCGGTCATACCAAGTATCCTCGCACCCTTTTAGCCGTGGGTCCGTTATAATGTAACTGTCAATCCCACTCTTTGTTGGAACAAGAGTAGCCCAAGAGTTGGTGGTGGGTTGTGATGACTAGCTGTCTTCCCTCTTATGTTACACTACCAAATTAGGAATGACTAGCACATATAGCCCTCAAGTCGCTTTGCGCGACACTCGAAACAAATAAACAAGCTTTGTATGTTTATCTTTGCAAAGAAATGTCTGTTTTCAGTTTATTCAGGTATATTTGAGTATTCTTTTAATGTTGCATGTAAGTTTAATATAGCACAAAATATTACCTTTGGCTGCTTCTTATTTTATTGTTCCAAATATTCATTTTCTTTCAGCGTTTGACGAACGTTTCGGAATTAAATACTGTCAACGATAACTGTTAACAATGCTATAAGCTGTCTTTCAAACATTTACCACGTTACTGATACATATTGCTCTAATGTAAAACTGTAAAAAAAAGATATATTCAGATATTAATATAACGCTTCAAGGTTTGTCCTTATAGAGATTGATCTGATGACGGAATATAAGCGTATAATTTAATCCTTTCTTAAAAGCAACATCCGAGACAGTAGAAAAATTCAAACCCATAAATTATTTTCATTTGAGAAATAGCCTGTGATATGTTAGAAGAGAGTGAGAAAAAGAAATAACATTTTAACTGGATGATGAACTAACGCGTTTAGAGGCAATGAAAGATTAGAATTCAACTCATAAACTCTCCTTCTATACACTCGAATAAATCCTAGAACACAACTCGAGGCCTGAAAAGTACCGGTAAATGCACGAGAGGAAACGCTAGGATCACCAAGGATTATTCTTCGTTTCCTGAGGCCCTTTTCAGACTTTGAACATGGAGAATAGCAGGTTATAAAATGTTCAGTGTAATCTCATGGCAAAATAAAATATTTAATCTTCAATGGTGTTTCCTTCAGTACCAGAAACGAAGAAACACCTCTTAGAGGAATTATGTGAAAATGATTTGTTTGTTTCAGAAGTTTTAAGCAACACCAGAAAGTTTTGGCTTGTTAAATAATTTTTTTCACCATTATTACGAATATTCGTAAACTAATGTTGTGAACAAAATACAAGAAAGGTGAGTACGAGAGTTTGGTTTATTTTGAATTTTGTGCAAAGCTACTCGAGAGCTATCTGCGCTAGTTGTCCCTAATTCAGCAATGTAAGACTAGAAGTAAGGAAGCTAGTCATCACCACCCACCGCCAATTCTTGGGCTACTTTTTTTCCAATGAATAATGGGATTGACCGTTTCATTATAACGTCTTCACGGATGAAAGGGCGAGCATGTTTGGTGTGACGGGGATTCAAACCCGCGACTCTCAGATTACGAGTCGAACGCCTTAACTCACCTGGCCATGCCGGGCAGCATTGCAAGACTGAAGGAAAGCAGCTAGTTATCTTCACACACCGCCAACTCTCGGGCTACTCTTTTATCAACGAGTAGTGGGATTGACCGTCACATTATAACGCTTTCACGGCTGAAAGAGCAAGCATGTTTAGTATGACGGGGATTCAAACCTGAGATCCTCAGATTACGAGTCGAATGCCTTAACCACCTGACTCAGTACAAAAGGAATATAAGTATGAATAAACAAGAACATGAAATATGTTTTTATTGTTTTCCGACGAATACGTCCGTAAAGTCAGTCAGCACTGATAACTTATAAATCATATTAAATATGTTGTACGGTAACAAGTGTAATCTGAGATAAAATTTAAAATCTTGCTTTCTAAAATAACTCGTCCGGTAAGCGTCCTTCCTCTTTCGAAATAATTCATAAAAGTGATATTTTAATATGTCGACGTAATGTGATGATCTCTGCATGTTGTAACTCAAATCACCAGTTTCCTTTTGATTACATGAAAGTCATGGTGTGTTACTCTATATCTATCCACGAGGACATAAATCTTCTTATTGAAAGATATGAAAGACGAAATAATATCTTCTCTCATGTTGTTGTATATATTCAGTTTACAATGTATCAACATTTTTCATCAGCTGAAAATACTGGCCGTCTGTTTGTTTATTCGTAACATATTCACTGAAAGTGCAGTATGACATATTTTAGTCATAACAAGTCGAAAACCACGCTTTTTTCTCTCTCATTTTATAGATGTATGAGACATCTGTCGAGTTTTATAAATACTATGATACTTAATAACTTTAAGAAAAATAATAATATTTATCAACACTAAGATCTTTATTTGATAAAAATGGGTTAAAATTTTTCAGTGATAACAATGCATATAAGTGATATCTCAATTCGTTTACTTTAAAATTAGGAAAATTTTAATATTCCTTTCGACTATGAGGTGAAATACTGCGTTAATTTATACAGCAGTAAATCTAGGGCTAAGAAATTGTTGTTGTCGTCGTTTTGAATTAAGCACAAAGCTAAACAATGGGCTATCTGTGCTCTGCCCATCACGGGTATCGAAACTCGGTTTTTAGCGCTGAAAGTCCGCAGACATACTGCTGAGCCACTGGGGGGCAGGGCTAAGAAAAGCAGACGTTAAGAGAATATTTGGCCAAGGAAGCGTTACGAGTCCCCTTGGCGATAAACCATAAGATTGAGAGATTATAATGCTAAAAATTGGGTTACGATACCTACGGCAAATAAAACACATTATGTAGATTTACACTTTTTTATAAACAAAAAAGGAAGCAACGTAATCACGTAAAAAATTCAAGATATATTGAAGTCAAACTTTGAAGCTACGATGATGGTAAAACTTCATGTATTGATACCTTGCGAAGCTGGGGAGTATGGTTATAAAATAAACTATTTAGTCAGGTTTCAACAGGCGCTTAGTGATTCCAAACACTTTAATAATTTGAATTCGCGTAATGCAGTTATCATATTAAAGTATAAATACAAATACAATTTTGAATTTTATGTAAGTTACAGTTTTCTAAATTTAATATACAGTGTCCTGTTCTTTATTTTAATTAAAGCTTTAATACCCGTCTTGAGAATATATTGTTACTTCAAGTGCGTTTATCGTCATCATGGAATACAGTGCCCTGCAAAAGTATTCACTTTCCTCTAAAGTTTCCATATTTGGTTGACGTCTGAGCTTGCAACTATGAAACTTTCAAATGTAAGTCCACAGACATACTGCTGTGGCACTGGGGGAGGGAGGCTATTCAAAAACATACCTAGACTATAAAACTACACAAAATTCAATATTTTTTATTATGAAATCAGAAGTTTAGTTTTGAATTTCGCGCAAAGCTACATGAGATTTATTTGCATCAGTTGTCCATTCTTTAGCAGTGAAAGACTAAAGAGAATGAAACTAGTCATCACCACCCACCGCTAACTCTGCAGCTACTATTTTACCAACGAATTGTGGGACTGACCGTCACATTATAATGCCCCCTGACTGAAAAGGCAAGCATCTTTGGTGTGACGGGGATTCGAACTCACGCCCATCAGACTATGAGTCGAGTGCTTTAATCACCTGAACATGCCGGGTCATACAAACTAGTTTATTTATAAAACTCCTGTTAACTACAGTAAAATAACAACTGTTTTTCAACCCAATTAGATTACGAGTCAAGTGGTATGACCATCTGACCTAGTAGCCATTTTTTTGTCGTGCATTTTATGATGTAACATTGCATTTTAATGTCGAAAGTCACGTAGGAATGATTTATGTACAGCTGTGTCATTTTCATTAAATTCTTGTTCACATTCTTTTCTGGCCCTTTCATCTACGTATCACTTCACGTTTACAATATGTTTTTTCTTATTACTTGTATACATATATATATGTGTGTGTGTATTGCATAGAAATGTAGAAAGTGAAACGAAGTAAAATTGATCAGTGGTGACATCTACAAACCTGGTACTTTAAAAAACAAATAATTTAAAATTATTTTAAATTTTGAAAAGAAAGAGACAACAAATTGCAGAGGGAAATTTACACACAAATGCTTTGTTTCTGATTGAGTTAACTGACAAACATGAATCATGTAATAAAAATATAAACAGCTTAACGAAAAAAAAGGTTATTTGTACAAAATCTCACAAAAAAACATTATGTTTGTTTGTTTTGAATTTCACACAAAGCTACTCGAGGGCTATCTGCGCTAGCCGTCCCTAATTTAGCACTGTAAAACTTGAGAGAAGGAAGCTAGTCACCACCACCCACCGCCAACTCTTTGGCTACTCTTTTCCAATAAATAATGGGATTGACCGTTACATAACAACGCTCCCATGGCTGAAAGGGAGAACATGTTTAATGCGACCGGGATTCAAGCCCGCTACCCTCGGATTACGAGTCGAACTCCTTAACGCGCTTGGTCATGCCGCACCGGCAACAACGTTATGTATTCCTGCAGAAATGTTCACACAACATATTCCACCATAATTTACTGTCGTCAACGAAACGTTCTCGAGCAAATAACAAATCATTAGTTAATTTTAGAAAGATGTAATATAAATGTGTTTAAAATCGTGACACTACAATGTTCATTTCAAGAAATATACACTTTTAATTTTGGCTTTATAGTTTAACTCAAAATGTTCAATGCATTCCAGGCGTTTATGATAAAAGTCGTTTAATCTTGACATTGTAGGTAACGTAGCGTTATCTTTAATATTTTAAAGATATTTTTCGATTGCTTGTATGACATATCAAGGACTTTGACACCAGATGTTTCACAAACTAATTTTGTTCTCAGTGAATTAGTGTTATAATATGAGAGAAGTGATGGTTGCAAAACACGTTGATGCAATTAGTCTTAGCAAAAACACTTTGGTTAGCGACAAAACACAGACGGTCACTTTTCTTACCTGGAAGAAGCTGAGGATTTGCTGAAAGGATTTGGTGGAGATCTGCTCCTTTCAAGACAAACTGCTGATTCGTTTCGATGATTGAACTAGACTGGTTGGTTTACTGATCTTTGTGACCCCTAACTGTCGACATCAGCTCCAATTTTTTTTTAAATAAACAATATGCTTTATAAGTTTAGTTTGGTTTGAATTTTGCGCAAAGCTAACAAGGGCTATCTGTGCTAGCCGTCCCTAAGACTATAGACAGCTTGTAGTTACCACCCACCGCTAACCAATAGTGGAATTGGCCGTCACAATAAGACGCCCCCACGCCTGAAAGGGCAAGCTTGTTTAGTGTAACGGGAATTCGAACCCACGACCCTCAGGTTACGAGTCGAGTATTTTAACCACCTGGCCACGACGAACCGGTTTTATAAGAATACTTCAAATTATAAAAGGAAATTGTCGAAAACATTTTATCATCTATAAGTCTCTATAATTGTACCCTTGATTATTTCAAGACCTTTACTAAAGACTGTCGCCTAATTTTGCGTACGACTCTTCTAATGAGTGCTAGTATGGAAATATTTCTTTCTCGAGTTCTCATTTAAAATATCTTAAGAATTATGCTCTGGATCTTAATAATGTATTTACAAGTCATCCTGACATTCAAATTGTCTCATACATAGACACATAGCTTTAAACACATCAACCTGAAGCTATTGTCACGTTTCTAAACAGCTTATGGCTGTATTCTTGGTAATGTCTTGCTGCTTGACTTGAAACCTAAGCAGTAACGTCTTATAGCAATTTCTCTCGGACTGTAAGCTTTGGTAAAATTACACTGTCAGAGTTGTTTAATGGGTTTTCGTCGGTCACAAAAAGTTTCAAGTAAGGGTTGTAAAAAGCTCTGTTATTCTTAGTTATGTTGAAGTCATGTCGTTTTACAGACATTAAATCTGTGAGCAGTAGCAGCTAACATTTCTGCTTATGTGTTCGGTTAGTAATTCGTACTCTATTATTTTAATATTGTTAGTTTCATTATCAGTATTAGTCAGAATATCTAACATATATTGACTTTTAGTACTTTTCATTTTTGTTTTCATCGTTCTACTTTTATTAGAAGGATTATTTACCATTGTTTGTTTAAGATATGACTTAAGGACTAATCTAAACTTCTCAGTGTGGCCGAACCACGTGAGATATTATTGGATTTATGGTCGAAAATGTATTTAACAGAGAGGGTAACCAAATGATGAAACAATGCTTTCTAACCTTTACATATTAAAAGTTTAAAAGTACTTTTAATGTGTATGTGTGTGTTGTTGTTTTTTTTCTTATAGCAAAGCCACATCGGGCAATCTGCTGAGTCCACCGAGTGGAATCAAACCCTTGATTATAGTACTTTTAATAAGATATAATTACTACCAGACTGATGTTTAGTTTTGCTCTAAATAGAAAATTTGCTCAGATCATAAGTTACTACTAATATAACATAAATATTAATAGCACACATATATACAAGTCTTACATGTGAAGTCTATACAAATAAGCTGTTTTGTTCAAAGTATTATTCATTTTGTGTTCACTGCCATGGCCAAAGTCCATTCTGTAGCTTTGTACTAAAGAGAACACAAAAAACAAACTGTCATATAGAACAAGAGTTTCTCTAGTAATTTTTAAACTCTCTTATGACTAAATACAATAATATTCGTCAGTGCTATTACTATATTAACGATGATCTCATTCAAAGTATTGTTTTGAATCATGGAGTGAACTTCATAAGCCAGCCTACACTCTGGTAAATATCACATTTAAAAAGCCATGGTAGTCAGAAAGTCTTTCTAAGTAGTTTCCATTTTTATAACCTTTCCATAGACTTTATAGAAAAAGGTGTAAAAGACGCCTCAAGGGTTATCTGTATTAGCAGTTCCTACTGTGTAAGTAATAGGCTAGAGCGAAGCACTTAATCAACACTACCCACCGAGTGGGATGCAGTAATTGAATGACGTGATTTTACTGCCACTCTTATAACCCACTGAGAACGCGATATTTTTTACGGTAACAGTGAGACGCGAACCACGAAACATCGGTTCTACAGTCCAGTACACTACCCAATGGGTTACGCTTGGGGGTAATCAGTTTAAATGAGCCTGATGTCGAATGGTTGACACTAGATGGCGCCACAATAGAAAAGCCATGACCGAAGTCGTAGCCATGCTTTCTATAATCTATTAAAGGCGACAAACAAGTTATAATACAAGTGTGTGATAATTTTTTTATAATCATGAAACAAAGGATTTCGCAAAACATTAACATATTTGTGGAAGTCGCAAGCTATGATTTTCTTTCTCCTCTATTTTTTTTTTCACAGTTATTACTAGTGGTTTTGTCCTTTTACATTTTAGTAATACCTTAGTTCTAGGGTAGAAAGACGATTGCAAATTAAGATGTGAGTCATATGCTTGGTTGAATAGTTAATAAATGTAAAGTGTCGAATTCTGCAAATTGTGTTTCAAAATTTGTTACACCTTGACAACGTACTGAATCCCCGATACCTAATAATTCATAACGAATATAAACATGCCATAAATCCTGCGTCTGAACTTGCTAACGTTTTTTTTCTTTTATTTATAAATGGGCATGGCATGGCCACGTGGGTTAAGGCGTTCGACTCGTAATTCGAGAGTTGCGGGTTCGAATCCCGGTCGTACCAAACATGCTCGCCCTTTCAGCCGTAGAGGCGTTATAATGTGACGATCAATCCCACTATTCATTGGTAAATGAGTAGCTCAAGAGTTGTGGGTTGCTGTTTATGGCTAGTTGCTTTCCCTTCAGCCTTAAATTTCTAAATTATGAACGACTAGAGCAGATAGCCCTGGTGTAGTTTTGCGTGAAGCTCAAAACAAACAAAAACCAAACAATTCATTTGTAAATAAACAAAAACACAAGATTAATTCAATTCTGAAGCAATTATTTATTACCGTTTTCAAGCTCAAGGCGGCTTTATTTCTGTTTCAGGTTCGAGTGTAGTTTTATTCCTGATTCAGACTCGAGGTAACTTTATTTTTATATCAGGCCTAAAATGACTTTATTCCTGTTTTTCAAGTTCGAGGGTTATTCTATTTCTGATCCAGACCTTAGTTTCAAGTCCAAAATAACTTTATTAATATTTTAGTGCACAAGAAAATACTGATCTTTCCTGAAACCCCGGTGACAGAAAACATACATTCCCGCTTTATTGTTAAATTGAAATAAAATCTGATAACTAATTACCTATCATAATAAATGAAGATTTTACAGAAGTAATAAGAGGTGCAGTTTCACATATAAATGACATGTATTCTGACCAAAAACAACCACAAATTATATCGCTTAGCCACTGGTGGGCAGTTGTCACTGACCATGCCTGATTGTATAATTTTTAAGAGAACGTAGCTGTCTAGCTCAGGTAAGTAATTTATAATGTTCGACCTTATTTGTTACTTTCCTTATACATTGTGCTACAGAGCGTACACGCTCCCTGGTAGCTCGGCAGCAAATTTGAAGACTTATAATACTAAAAATAAGGTTTTGATACCCGCGGTGGGTAGAACATAAACAGCCTGTTGTGTAGCTTTGTGCTTAAAAACAAATAATTCAAATTAAAGAAGATATTTGTTTGTTTTTGAATTTTGCACAAAGCTACATGAGGGCTATCTGCTCTAGCCGTCCCAAATTTAAAAGTATAAAACTAGAGGGAACGCAGCTAGTTATCACCACCCACCGCCAAATCTTGAGTTACTCTTTTGCCACTCAATACTGGACCTGACCGCACATTATATCACCCCCACAGCTGAAAGAGCGAGCACGTTTCATGCGACGGGGATTCGAATCCGCGACCCTCAGACTGCGAGTCGAATCCCTTAACACCTGGCCATTAAAAAAAACATACAAATGTCTAGTATTTTACCTTTTCAGATGTAAATATGAAAAGAAATGTTATATATTATTTTACCTTTCACGAATAAATGACCAAATGCTCATTTATATAAAAAAAAATAATGTAACAACTAAAGTTCGTTTATACAAAACATCACAAATGTATTTTATTTACTAACAGGAATCAAACGTCTCTTATAAAACACCAGCTATGACCAACACGTACGTTGTTTCAATGTACATGACGTTACTGTGTTTTTTCTCTCTCTCTTGTTCTCTAAAAAACAATAAATGGGTCAAATAATATTACCTAATCACGCTGAGATCCTGAAGATTCTTATGAGGACTGGCATCGCGACATACGACGTTCACAACAGTGACAAGAAGCCTAAAATCAACCACACAGTCGTATGGCAAAAAGAAGTGATGAATATCTGATGACTTGAAGTTTCCTTGTTGACCACTTAAAACTGATAAATGGAGAAAACAGATACCATTTTGTGGGAGTTTGTTTTAACTCCGTTTACATTACTGTTTGAAGAAACTGACAGTTCATCAATCATTTGATAACAGGCGCGACAAGCGAATAAAGTAGTAAAGGTTTGAGTAAGCATGTGATGTAATTATCACTCCTCTACACGCTTAACAGAAAACTAAAACTGTAATCATACGGTAAGTATTTAAATCGTAAAAGATATATTTAAAACAAGCTGAAAGCATATCATAGGTTGGATACTCAAGATTCTGAAAATATTGCAGAAGGTTTATTCTGTAATGATAAATAAAAGATCGACAGACACAGAAAAATGGGTTAGATTATCAGAAAACGGGTTAAACTGGCACAATAAGATACTGAGTGTAGGGACAGAGTGACTTCATAGTGAAAACACATTGTGTACTTGTTAATGTTATTTCAAGCAAACTATTACTCAGAATCAGTTCTGGTATGTGTTAAAACGTTTTATTCGTTCTATGAACAAGTGATGTGTAACTATTTTACTTGAAATTTTTATCTATACCGTATTGCCCCATTAACGCCCCATCTATAGTTATCGCCCTCGCTAGTATTTTTATAAAGCTTTTCTTATTGTAATCGTACGAAACGAAAATGAAAAAAAACAAACCACACAAAGAGTAAGTCCGTGAAGAAATAAGAGTCGTAACTACACAAAGAGTAAGTCCAAGAAGAAGTAAGAGTCGTAACTACACAAAGAGTAAATAAGTCTAAGAAGAAGTAAGAGTCGTAACTACTCAAAGAGTAAGTCCATGAAGAAGTAAGAGTTCCAACCACACAAAGAGTAAGTAAGTCCATGAAGGAGTAAGAATTGTAACTACATAAAGAGTAAGTAAGTCTATGAAGAAGCAAGAGTCGTAACTACTCAAAGAGTAATTCCATGAAGAAGTAAGAGTTCCAACCACACAAAGAGTAAGTCCATGAAGGAGTAAGAGTTGTAACTACATAATGAGTAAGTAATTCCATGAAGAAGTAAGAATTGTAACTACATAAAGAGTAAGTAAGTCTATGAAGAAGCAAGAGTCGTAACTACTCAAAGAGTAATTCCATGAAGAAGTAAGAGTTCCAACCACACAAAGAGTAAGTAAGTCCATGAAGAAGTATTTTCTAACCACACAAAGAGTAAGTAATTCCATGAAGGAGTAAGAGTTGTAACTACATAAAGAGTAAGTAATTCCATGAAGAAGTAAGATTTAAAACACACATAGTGAATACAGATCCACCACGCGGTATGAATTGAACCACTTGCTACTGAAATAGTAAACATATTCTAAAAGTAGCAACAGCTGTAACGCAAAAACATAAAATATGTCATGGCCGTAACATGGATCCAGTTGACCAATCAAACATAGAAGGGCTCAACCAGAGAAATATTAGTAAAGAACGTATAACACTACGATGATTTACGGCACAAGCAGTGGTGTAGAAGCTACTCTGACGAGCATACATCCACTCCGAACAGTTTAAAAATACACTTTCTTCACTTGCAGTAAAAGTGAAATAATTAGTAGATTGTTCCAAATCTTCTGCTCTAACACTTGAACAAATAAAACTGTCCAAGCAAAAAATGGAGTTATAATATTTATAGCACAGGAAAAATTATTTTTTTTAATTCATCAGTCAAGAATAATTGCTGAAAAATCGATATTTTACTTTTTTGCTGAACGTTTTCATTTCTCAGGAAAGGTGTAGAGAACATGCAGTAAAACTATAAGGTCATCATCATCAGAGATTTACTGCTATTTGACTTACTTTTTACCTTATTGTTTTGTGGCTCATCACCAATGCTACACAATGGGTTATTTGCACATAGCTTTCCTTACCTTTATACTCATAAACTAGGAAGAACTAGCTCTTAAACTGCTCTTATTTGGCTGAATAATCTAATTTAACAGTCTTTCTTACACAAGAACTACGGTCCCTTTCAAAAAGTGAAGAATCTCATTGAGATAACGGACCGTGAACAATGAACCTTTGAATTGAATTTGAGCACGTTAACTAACAGTTCTTGTCTAGCCCGCCAGGCAGACTATAGTTAATAATTTCTATTATATTGTACAACCTTAGAAAATTCATTAACAAACAGTTGGGAGGAATACATAAGACTGGATGTGTGAAATACTAGCATTAAAAACAACAAGGGAGTTAAAATAAATTTCAAAACATTTCAGTTCAAGTTATGGTTTAAAATAATTTTATAATTGTTAATCAACTACGTAGTTGAAGTTATTTTCGAAGTTACGAAAAAATGTCTGCCCAAGAAGAATTGAAATGAATTAACATATTAATTGTAGAAACCAAGAAAGTTATCATTATCCTCAGTCAGTATTACATGTGATCTGGATGAAGCTTAAATATCTAATTCAGTGTGACAAAATCCAAAGCGGAACCGAAGCCTCTTGAAGTTGTAGCTTTTACTCTCTGACATGTCCTTTTCTAGCTTACTATATTGTACGAATTAGATAAGTTACCTAATATCATTCATTTCAGCAAACGTTTCACTCACAAATACTCATGTTTGTTTGTTGAATTTCCCGTTAACTTATTCGAGGCTTACCTATACTAGCTGCTGTTTAGTTTGAGGCACTTTTGTTTGTTTATTTGTTTTTCGCTAAGCACAAAGCAACACAAAACGCTATTTATGCTTTGCCCACCACGGGTATTGAAACTCGGCTTTTAGTGTTGTAAGTCCTCAGACATACCACTGTGTTACCGAGGGACTAGAGACTAGATGGAAGGCGACTAGTCAGCACCACGTACCGCCAATACTTGAGCTTCTCTTTTCCCAAAAAGTAGTAGAATTAACTATAACATCATAACGTTCTAAAGGCTGAAAAAGGAAACATGTTCAGTGACAGGTTTTGATCCAGCCAGTTGCGAATCGTACGATTTAGCAATCAGATTACACCAGAATCAATATTTTTTTTATTAAAAGAGGTTTAAAAGCTTTGCAAAGAAAATTACATAAAATTATTTACGTTATTATTTCATATAAAAATAGATTAAACGACATAACGTATTTAACAGTGTGTGTGTGTATATATATATATATATGGTATTCAAAAATACAATTTTGATTTTCACATTTCTTTCACTATGAAGAATATTTTTAGTATTTTTTTTCTATTTGAAATATTTGGAAGAAAACTCACTGTAAGAGAATGGCCCAGCATGACCAGGTGGATTAAGGCATTCAACTCGTAACCTAAAAGTCGCGGGTTCGAATCTCCGTCGCGTCAAACAGCCGTGAAGGCGTTATAATGTGACAGTCAATCCCACTATTCGTTGATAAAAAAAAGTAGCCCAAGAGTTTGGCGGTGGATGGTGATGACTAGCGGCCGTCCCTCTAGTCTTACATTGCTAAATTAGGGATTGCTAGCGCAGATAGCCCTTGTGTAGCTTTGCGTGAAATTCCAAAACAAACAAACTGTAAGGGATATTAAAGTTTCATGGCTTAGCTAAAACGTTTCAGCCTTCAACGCGAAGGAAAAGGTTATGAGAACACACACATATGTATCTACAAAGTACATAAGACTTTGATAAGAAAACTTAAATCAATCTAAATAGAAGCAAGTAGCAAATGATGATAAAGAGTACATAAGGAGGTTAGAAGAAATACTAAAAGGTTATTACCTTAATAATGGTAAAATGAGGATAAATCAGTGAAAAAACTAATACAGGATGTAATGATAATAATAATAAATTTTACGTAATGAAATAAATAAATCAAACGAAAAGTTGGAGCTTGCAACAAACGACTAGAAAGAAGATTGTTTTGTTTGTTTTTTTGAATTTCGCACAAAGCTACTCGAGCGCAATCTGTGCTAGCCGTCCCTAATTTAGTAGTGTAAGACTAGAGGGAAGGCAGCTAGTCACCACCATTCACCGCCAACTCTTGGCTACTCTTTTACCAACGAATAGTGGGATTGACCGTAACATTATAACGCTCACACGGCTGAAAGGGCAAGTACGTTTGGCGCAACCCTCAGATTACGAGTCGCATGCCTTAACACGCTTGGCCATGCCGCGCCCTCAAAAGAAGACAGTCTAGAAATGTTATATTATGAAAATTAGGAAGGAAACAGTCTAGAAATGCCATATTATAAAAAAATAATAAAAATAAAACAGCTTAGGAGTGCCATACAATAAGAAATAGGTATTAAACAGTCTAGGAGTACCATATAATAAGAAATAGGAAGAAAACAGTCTGGGAGCGCCATACAATTAGAATTAGGATGGACACAGTCTAGAAGTGCCATACAATAAAAATAGAAAGAAAATGATTTATGAATGCCATACAATAAGGATTAGAAAGGAAATACTCTCTATATATCATGCAATAAGAACTAGGAAGTAAACAATCTAGGAATGGCATACAATGATAACTAGGTGAAAAATAGTCAAGTAATTCCGTAAAACGTGAATTAAGATGAAAACGTAGTAGAAAATGCTCGAGAATTGTCATAGAATGAAAACTAAGTAGAAGAGATATCACACAGGTGGGTAATGTTGTGGAGAAAACACATAGAATGAGAACTAAGCGGAAGGGATATCACACAGGTGGGTAATTTTATGGAGAAAACACATAGAATGAGAACTAAGTAAGAGGGGTATCACAGAGATGGGTAATGTCATGGAGAAAACACATAGAATGAGAACTAAGTAGAAGGGATATCACACAGGTGGGAAATGTTATGGAGAAAATATCATGTGACAATATATTCTCCTACCTACAGAAAATACAACAAATACCTTTAAATAAAGAAACATAAGGAACACAACAAGTCTTTCAAATATGGTATGGAAATAGGGAGGAACTTAAGGAATGTTATAAATCAAATTAAATCTGCTACGAAGATATAAGCTCATGGGAACAAAATATATCCTCCTAAATCCATTACGGAGAAAAATGACATGTTGAATGCATTACGTTTTTCTCAGCTTTGTTGCAAACGCCTATTGGGGAAAATCGGGATATCAAAATTTGGTTAAATATAGAAGCCTCTTCTTCCAATACATTTAAAAACTAAGATGTTTCATCTGGAGCTTAGTGTTAACACATAAGTCAGTTGATTTTACTTGTAAGATTAAAGGATTACTTGTGGCTATAGCCATACGTAAGTACGTGGGATAAGTAAATAGGGTACGATTAAAGAATGGGTAAAATGTATTAATATAGACTCACTTAACGAGTTAAGATATCAAGACGGCACAGTATTTAATAACACTGGCATTATTTTAGCGATAAATTACTAGTAGTAGCAACGCACACGAACTCAACTTAATTCACCATTTTGGAATGGACCATTATGCTCTGTGTTTAGGATCTGTTCCAAAACTTCGTAAAAATAGAAATTAAAGATATATTCAGAATTAATTAATCACTAAATAAGCTTTTTTTTAACTCGTATGTTTAAGAAAACGCTTTGGAAAAAGTCGGCAAGAGTTGAGTCGAGTAATCGTTTAACCAATTACAAATTCAAGGAACACATGGAGATTCCATAGTAAAACACAAAGCTTCACAACGTTTCATTTCTGTTTCTCACGTATACAGAACACTATAAGGTGAACACACTTCAGATAAACCATTGAACAAACCTCCATCTTTGATGTTTTCTTGTTTGTTTACTAGTTCCATGTGTTTAATCGAGAGTAGCAAGTTGAACAACTCTTGCAGACAAGAAAGTATATTGGCTCACTACAGGATGTTTTAGTCCAGTTTTAATACGGAGCTTCTGACACGGCAACGATAACCGTGTACAACCATAAAGAAGCTAACCTAAAGGCATTCTATATAGCTGCCTGATTTGATTGCCCTAGAGACAGCGAAAGAGGTTATTTGACTCCATAGAACAGTATAGAAAACCAACACCGAACCTCATTAATTCTGAGTTACATCCGACCCAGGTCTTCCTTCACTCAAAGCTAGAGAGCCACTCTAGGGCTCATGTTACTACAACAGCGAGAATTTAATTAAACAACGCTGTCTTATCAACCACATAATATCAGACAATGTACAGACGTGTAGTTAAATTAAAAGTGTACCTCTCTTCCCAAACTTCCGTTCTGTTCAAACTACCTAGCGAAGCATCGACGAATAAGAGACTACGAACACGGATCTCGGTGAGACAGTAGCTAGAGGCGGTTTTGACATTTTAGCCGCACAGGCCTCATCTTAGTGATTAGGTTTCGAATTCCTGCAAATCACTTAGGAAAGTAAAATTAGTTTCTTGAATACAAGTTTTGTTATGTGAAGACTGATGTATATTCGAACGATAATGAAACTGTTGTCTATCGTTACACGAAATGGATAAACATCTTATCTGTTTCAGCCTTGCCTTTTAGTCCAACTAAAATGCACGAGCTTTTTCAACACACGATGTTTAGTACGTAGCTTCTTTCATCTTATATAATAGTTTTAGTTTACTATCTTAAAACATTTTTACACAAAAAAGAAGTGAATAGGGCCTCTCAATATATGTTACATTAAGAAACCGCCATCATGTAATCAATACAACTGAGTGAAAGTTTCGAGGGTTTCATTAGACATACAAAGTGGAATAAACATTTCTATCTTGTCTAGTGATTGAAACTTTCACCATACGGAATATTTTGAGACATTTTATACGAAAACATAACATCACATATTAAAGCTATATTGAGTTACTCTTTGCAAAACATTAAAAGAAAGATAACCTTTCAAACGTTTTAGTTCACATCAATCACAAAACTCCCTTATTGTTTCTTTACGAAGACAAAAAAGTAACAAATACGTATTTTACATCTTTAACTGTTCGTCGCTGGTCCAGCGGTAAGTCTGCGGATTTACAACACTCAAATCAGGGATTCGATTCCCTTCGATGGACTCAGTAGATAGCCCGATGTGGCTTTGCTATAAGGAAAACACATACATATACCCACAGTTTTGACGTATCATCAATTTTGCTTGTTTTTACGTTGTATTTTACGTGTAGATATGGTCTGCACTTCGATCCAAACAACAGGAAACTTGATATTCAAATGTTTACAAAACAAACACAAGTACTAAAGATGAATAAATGAAAAAATAACGAAAACGAGCGTTTATTTAAGAATATACACACAAAATATAAACAATAATATTATTATCTAAAGAAAAATAGAGAAAGAGACAAAGAGAGATATTACAAACAGCTTCTAATAGTTTAAGGGATGTTCCTCCTAGACTTCCCTGTGAGTTATGTATGTTACGTTACTCCAGACTTCATTGTGAGTTATGTATGTTACACCAGCTTTCATTGTTATTTATGTATGTTCCTCCCAAACTTCCCTGTAATTAATGTATGTTCCTTCCAGACTTCCCTGTGATTTATGTATATTACCCCAAACCTCTCTGTGATTTATGTATGTTACCCCAGACTTCTCTGTGATTTATGTACGTTACCCCAGACTTCTCTGTGATTTATTTACGTTACCCCAGAATTTATTGTTATTTATACACTCTTGTATTTGATTCGACTTTGATTTTTCATGCTTCGTTCAGATTGTTCCCTTGATTTATCTATGTTTCCCCAGACCTTCCTGTGATTTAGTTGTGTACACCGAAATACTTGTGACTTATTGTGATTTGTACACATTTGTAATCTGATTACACTTTATTTTCTGTGCTTCCTCCAGCCTTCCGTGTGTTTCATTTATGCTTCTCCCAGACCTCACTGTGATTTATTTATGTTTCTCCCAAATCTCACTGTGATTCATTTATTTTTCTCCCAAACCTCACTGTGATTCATTTATGTTTCTCCCATACCTCACTGTGATTCATTTATGTTTCTCCCATACCTCACTGTGATTCATTTATTAAATTTGTAATAGTTTATACACCTTTGTATTTGATTCAACTTTACTTTTTGTATCGGTTCTTTTTACATAACATATAACTATTCTAGTGCTGAGATTTATCATAGCTTTCCTACTCAGTGATCAAAATGCGTGTTATTGAAATGTCGCTTCACTACATAAAATTCCCGTCATTTAATAAAATTCTCATTAATTGAAGAGACTTTTCCTCCAGCTATGACATTAAAATCCAAGAGCCAATATAAATTCCAGAAATTCAACGTCTTTGATTGCAGGCACTTTGGTTAGAAATTAATTAAATATGTGAATTAATATCAAGCTTTACCCCAGGGCAATTAAACTAAGTATTAAAAATAAATACAACTTCCAATACGCATCTTTTTGTCATTTAGAATTTGCCAGTTTTGTACAAATAACCAACTATTTATGATCGAATAATAGTTGGGTATGAAATATATCGTTAGCTGTCTATGAATGAATAATAGTAGGTGTGGTACAGATTATCAGCTGCTTATTAACGAGTAATAGTGGGAATAGTATAGATTGTCAGCTGTTTATGAAAGAGTAATATTGGGTGAAATACAGATCTCCAGCTGTTTATGAACGAGTAATATTGGGTGAAGTACAGATCTCCAGCTGTTTATGAACAAGTAATATTGGGTGAGGTACAGATCTCCAGCTGTTTATGAACGAGTAATATTGGGTGAAGTACAGATCTCCAGCTGTTTATGAACGAGTAATATTGGGTGAAGTACAGATCTCCAGTTGTTTATGAAGGCGCATCGTTGACTCGTAAAAATCCGAAAGTATTTCAGCTCTGATAATACCTTACCTAATAAACTCTTATAAAAAATAAAAATAAAGCTTGAAATAATTTTCCATTTCTTTTTTACGCATCTACATAAAAAAAACTAATTGAGGTTTAATTGTCGTCTAGATCTATAACAGCTTTATTTCAGCATTTAGAAATACATATATTCTCATACAGCATACACTTTTCAAGGAAAGGTGAAAGTATGTAAGTTTAACAGATTTAATTAACTGAGTTTCAGTGAGAAGTCAACGATATTTTTATGGAATATGCGTTGTTATCTTCGCCCTTATGAAAAGAGTTCTCATTACATATACGTTTATCCAAACACACACATACACAAACTTTTCAAATGTCAGCTACAACTTTTATTATTTAAAAACATTCCTGGAGCTTTCTGAAACATTTATTATTTAGATTCTTAAAATTACATTTTGTTTTATTAGATTAATCAGAAATTTTGTTTGTGTGTAGTTAAGCCCACAGCAACATAATGGGTTTTCTGTACTCTGCCCACCACTGTACCACTGTGCCACTTGGGAGGGGGCTAATTAGAAAGAGCAGTAAGCCTGAAGACGACACTTTTATAAACTCACAAGTTTTATTGAAGAAAATAATAATCTCGAAACCGAGTGTCTGGACAATAAACCGTATTTTTAGTGCAAAGTAATGAACAAAAATAATGAATTAATTATCTAACTATATGGTCAGTATAAATGATTATAAAATTTGATTCTCTGGGAATACGCAACTGTTTCCATGGAGCTGACATATTATAGATAAAGACTTGTTTATCATTTCCATCAGTGAAAGCTATGGCAGGAAATTAAAAACACAGTGATGTACTTTCTGCCATTTGTTTTCCGTATGTACTTTTCACATGACTATTATATCGAATTTGTTTAAATATTTTAACCGCCCATAATCAAGCAGTATTTAAGTGGAATAAATAAAGGAGTTGTTTTATATAATCGACTGGTAAAAATGTAAACATATTATTAGACATTCTTTGCACCACAGTACATAAATATAAAAGTTGTTTTATATAATCGACTGGTAAAGTGTGTGTGTTTTTCGTCTAACAAAGCCACAAAGGGTTATCTGCGCAGCCCAACGAGAGGAATCGAACCCCCGATTTTAGCGTTGTAAATCCGGAGACGTACCGCTGTACTAGCGAGGGGCTTCTGGTAAAGAAGTAAGCGAATTATAAGACATTATTTACACCACAATAAATAAATACAGGATTTGTTTTATATAATCGGCTGGTAAAGAAGTAAACATATTATTAGACATTCTCACAACACGGTAAGTTTAATCTGAAGCTTCCGAACAACAAAGTTTTCTTATACAAGTTCACTCAGATGCTGTGAATCACATATAATGTAAGTTTGAAGTTTATGGTCTTATATAAGTTTCCTTTGAGACTCACAGTAGCAGTTGTAAACTTCACCTCCGCATCCCAAATATGTTTACATTATCGAGTCTCGTTTGTTTCACAAAAATACACAGTTCTGTGCTAATATACATAAACTAAAATCCACAAACACTTTTATTCTTTGCGACTTTTAACAAGTTAACAACACAAAAGGGAGCTTGCTACATAAAATATGTTCATAAAGGAATGTGTAATTATAGATACTTTTGGAATCAAGTCTACCCATCCAAGTATAAAAATGTTCAGCATTCCGAGCCGCCAAAACGTTCTGTGTTCGAGTTTCATTCTACTAGCATCATGGTTTGAGAATAGTGTAACACAAACAAATCTACATTTTTGGACTTTTATGTTATTAGTTGAATTTTTTTTTAATTTCGCCCAAAACTACACGAAGGCTATCTTGCTTGCCTTTCCTAATTTAGCAGTGTGAGACTACAGGGAAGGACTAGTCATCACCACCAACCGCAAACTCTTGGGTTACTCTTTAACAAATGAATAGTGTGATTGACCGTCACATTATAACGCCCCCACGGCAGAAGGGGCGAGCATATTTGGTGTGAGAGTGGATTTAAACCCGCGACCCTCAAGTTACGAGTCGAGCGTCTTAATCATCTGGCCTATCAGCTGAATTATTCATTCACAATACATAACTTTGCACAAATATGATGAGCTTCTAAGTTCGAGCAAATGCACTCGTTACGAAACATAGACTCGTTTTTGATCCTGCGAGATATAAGTAAGATACATACGTAACTTTACCCAGAAAGCTATCGATGGAGGTAGAAGAAAAACCACTGTACCACTTTAATCAAAAGGCTGTATGTAGACTGTACTGCATTTCAATCAGACATTTTAACAGGACTTGAGTAAAATATTTTAAGTCCTTACGTTTTAACACGTATATTGGGATACTGTTGACAGGTTATTTTCTGTATCTCAGGACGTCTGGTATGGGTATAAACACTTTTAATAATAAAGCAGACAAAAACGTTTCTTAGACTTTCTTAGATCATCTTCAGGTTAAGCTGAAAATACATTTTCACTTCAAGCGGGTTTCTCGTCATCACAAATTTTTATTTCTATTCTGAAATGGTTAAAGTAACTGAATAAAACGTTCGTAAACGTTGTATTTTGTTTTTCTAAAAGTCAGTTGATTTAAAGTTACTTATGTTACTTTCTAAAAAAATAAACAAAATGTGTTTCAGCTAAATATTACAAATAATACACTACTCGTAGTTCGGTTGGTGGGCCCGGCATGGCCAAGGGTGTTAAGGCGTTTGACTCGTAATCTCAGGGTCGCAGGTCGTACCAAACATGCTCGCTCTCCCATCCGTTGGGGCGTTATAATGTAACGGTCAATCCCACTATTCGTTGGTAAAAGAGTAACCCAAGAGTTGGCGGTGGTTGGTGACGACTAGCTGCCTTCCCTCTAGTCTTACACATAGCTTAACGTGAAATTCAAAAACAAACCAAACAAACAAGAAAGCTGTAATACGTTTTTCCTTCAAAAGATTCACATAGCTACATGAAATTATCGTTCCTTCCACTGTTAATGTATGTTTTTAATTTGTTTAACTGTGAATGACTATTTATCGCTGGCAAAACTATTGTATTTGCAAAAGAAACTGCTCCAAGGTGTCAATGTTTAACAAAATACCCAACTAGATGGATAAAATGTGCAAAGTAAACACGTTATTTGG
Organism: Carcinoscorpius rotundicauda; assembly: GCA_011833715.1. Lineage (NCBI taxonomy): Eukaryota > Metazoa > Arthropoda > Merostomata > Xiphosura > Limulidae > Carcinoscorpius > Carcinoscorpius rotundicauda. The sequence goes on from CM022398.1 coordinate 18,384,116, forward strand.
CACATTTCCGTTAAAGATAAGAATGAATTACAGTACTTGGAATGTAAATATATGAGTGAAAGGAGTTATTTAAGAAGTAAATGTTTAAACATTCCAGCATTGTGAAAGTAAAATCGCTTGAGAGACTGTTAAATGCAGGGTACGAAACTGTCGCGGCTTTCTTTGGAAATGAAAAGCTAAAAACTACAAAAACCATGACTTCAATACTCTGAATATCAATTGTCGGCAAAGTGACTCGACAAGAACCAACGTTTTCTTTTGTTGGAGTTGCAATTTTGTGTTGAATAAAAGACCCACGTTGAAGCCTCCAACTGAAAATATTTTGACAACTCAATCAATCCGTGATCATGTGTAGATCAGAGCGACGAGAATCTCGTTCGTAGATGCAATTACGACTAAGTAAATAAGCCTGCGGCCAGAGCACGAGGCACGTGGAACATGCTACAGACGTGTATCTATCCTACGTGATGATGCAAACAGAACTGCTCCAGTGTGAGATTCCACAACTCTCACAAGTTGCGCCTCTGGTCTTGGAAAGAGGAATATACATATATTTACAAATTGTGATACGTCTGTGAGGAAAGGGTTTACTTTTGACGGATTTGTAAGATAAATTTACGTGACTTTGCATTAAACAAAATCTTTGTTCAATAGATTAATACGATAAACATAATTTAGTTCGAATAAATAAAAAGAACAGTATTTAGCTTCGTAAAATATGTTCTGAGGTGGATGGAATACACGTATGTACATATAATACATATATATACGCCAAAAATTTTAGAAGTTGTTTAGAAAACAATTCTGAAATTGCTTTTCTATTTCTCTCTGGAACTAACCAGGCTTCACAAGTCGAAAATGTAATTTTCTCTATTGTAGGGTGATTATACTAGATAAGAGAAACTGGCACATAGTTTCTGCAAATAACGCAACAGAATAGGGTCTTCACTCGCAAATGATTAAAACTGGATGAATGAAACAAGACTTAATCCCTTCAGGTGTATAATAAACTGGTTATATGGCTGAATAAAGTGTATTTTCTCCTTTCGTCGAATAAAGGCATCATAGTATAAAACTAGAGACGAAATAACTAAAACCAAGCTCTGTTTATACATTTCGAAGTAAGGCTTAACATACAAAAATACATCATAAAAGCAAGATAGAAACGAATGATGTTCTTGAGGTATTTAATTGAGTACATTAAGTAAGACATGTTCCTGGTTTATGTTAAGCAAATGGAACCCAAATAATAGCTGCCTAAAGTCTGATCAAGGGACTAAGTGAAAAAGGAATATTATTTTAAAAACTGAGAGCTGGAATGAGGAGTTTTATTTTTGTATTTAGTTGTTTTGGTTTGTTTTGAATTACGCGCAAAGCTACATGAGGGATATCTGCGCTAGTCGTTCCTAATTTAGCTGTGTAAGACCTCCCACCTCCACACCTCCAACTATTGAGCTACTCTTTTCCAATGAATAGTGGAATTGACCGTAACATTATAACGCCTCCACGGCTGAAAAGGCAAGTATGTTTGGTGTGACGGGGAGTCGAACCTGCGACCCTCTGATTACAAGTTGAATGCCTTAACCACCTGGCCGGGCTATATTTACGTGACAAAGAAATTGGTTGAGAGAGTTATGTAGATACATGCCCTATCGTAAAACAAATATAAGCACATTACCAAGAGACTCGGTAAAGACAACACGATTAATTATCAGTATCTGATGAAACAGATGAAACACTAATAACTAGGCCAAGTTCGACTCTTACTAGTGTGTGGTAAGTATGGACAAACAAAATATGGATATTTTTATCCAGTTATTTGACGAACAGATTGGAAAATAAACATAAAACTCATTTTATCAGGATAATTATGAAAGCACTGAGTGAATCAAATATGTTTTTGAGCGATTCATGATAATGGGGGAAAAGGGGAACAGTAACATTTTTATTCAATAGTGTAACTTATTGGTTATATGGGAAAATAATCCGAATTTGTCATTAATTGATCAATTTAACGAAACACTTTTACATATTTCTGTAAAACATTTATCTTTATGTAAAAAATTCTATAATCGCAACATGTATAGAATAAAACAAAATTTAAATTTGCAAAAATATTTGGATAAGACACATTTAGGTATACCTTTGACTATTAAAACTGCATTATTAACCTGTTCAGTGCCGTAGACGAGACAACTCGTCCAAGCCAATCAGTAACACAGTGTCACGTACGAGTTAATTTGTTCTCAATAATACCTAACTTCAACGCTAACTGTCAGCACCATACACGCATTTGACATACTTACAAGTTGTTTCACTTTCGATCCAAAATGGCGTCACGATAAAGTTATAAAGCAAAGAAGCATTAGAGTTTTATTGTAGCAGCTGAAATACTAGGCAATCAACAGGTTAATCATTAAAACAAATGTTTCAACTAGTAAAACAATTAATGTTTCTATACAAAAAAAAGATGTTTAATAACCAGCAAAATCTATTTTTACCAGTGGCTAGAGTTTAGAATAATGAATAAATACTTTTATAAATGTGCCAGTTCGCAAAGTGACACAAGTAACTATTCCAAAAACACCTAAATTATTCTTGAAGTATTTTTTTTCTTAATACCCCATCTTCGTATTTATCAATAAAAAGTGGTTATGTATTGTATTTTACCCTACCACTTTTGTCTTTTTTCTGTTAACTAGAAAACTACTGCATCTACGTGACTCAAATCCACAATAACTATTCAGGTTCCAAAAGGCATCTCTTTTATCTGGGGGCTCAATTAAAGTGAAACAACCAAGACCATTATAAATCAGTTCCTGCTCCATTTTCGGCTTTTTCTTGCTTTGTATTGGTCGATGGTAAAATACAAAGTTCACTTGAAGTATGATGTAACAGATTATTCTGACGTAAAAATTTAATCTCTTAATCACTGACTTTAATCTACAAATGACTGATCTCCATATTCCTGACTTATTCAAACATCGTTTACTTATCATGGGATCCACCTTTTGCATCATATTACGAAAGTAATTTTATATGTTTGACCTATAATAACACGTAATGGAAAGAATCGACATAAAATGGCATAAACCACTATTTTTCCTTAAAAGTATCATACATATGGAACTCAAACATTAATTAGTAAGAATAAGAGCAATATTAACAGCCTTAGCGTAATTTGTCTTTGAGTGAGAACCTTTTGACCAATCACGTTATGAAATCACAAACGCGTTGGTATGTATATAATTAAAAAATATGTGTTTGAACTGCAATAGTGTCTTCACGGTCTTCTTGGTACTTCTGAAGTTAAACAGAAATAAACACACAAGTCAAGAACTTACAGTTCAATTTTTGGACATTTCAACATTATTTTATCTAACAATTTATATATATTATACTTATCGTGTAAGATAATTATTTAGAAGAAAGACAGATGTGGTGTTTGACGATCTGAAATAGTCATTATTTAGAAGTAAACTTAAATATTTGAGCTAACGTTAACTGGAAGACCGAGAAGGACTCTTAACCTGAGTTTATTTAATTTTGGCAAATTATTAAAACCAATATTCTTGCTTCCTTGCTAATTGTATAAATCTGTTATTTTATTTCCAGTGTTACTAAACTTGGCTAAAAAAGGTTAAAAATTAAGGTACAATTACTTCAGTTTTGTTGAGATGAAAGTTGTCATTAATATATAATTTGAGTTATTCTAATTCGTTGCAGACCAACGGCTTTTCCTTAACCCTGCAACAGTTGTACTGGCCCGGCATGGCCAAGCGTATTAAAGCATGCGACTCGTAATCTGAGGGTCGCGGGTTAGCATCCCGGTCGCGCCAAACATGCTCGACCTTTCAGTTATTACCATAATTGCCATTATTTGTTGGTAAAAAAGTAGCCCAAGAGTTGGCGGTGGGTGGTGATGACCAGCTGCCTACCCTCTAGTCTTACATTACTTAATTAGGGACGGCTAGCGCAGATAGCCGTCGAATAGCTTTGAGCGAAATTCAAAAAACAAACAAATAAAGAACCAGTTATACTGACAGTAATAGTTCTATTAAACCTTAAAATGAACGGTGTTTCTTTTCTATAAAAGAAAAAACAACAAATATTGCAAAAGTTTAAAATTATACTTCCTCGTGAAATTCAAAATCTATCCACAACTGGTGTATGAACAACTTTGAAAGCTGTGAACGCAATTTAAACCCCCCGCTAGTACAGCGGAATGTCTAAGGATTTACAACGCTAAAATCAGGAGTTCGATTCCCCGCGGTGGGCTCAGGAGATAGCTCAAGTGGGCTTTGCTACAAGAAAATAGACAGACACGCAATTTGAAAAGCCAGGTTTTGAGAAGATAATATTAATACTGCATTATGTTTGGGTGCACAAAAGCATTAAAATTAATAAGTTAAGAAAACAAACAGTTTGTTCCTTGAGGAGAATAGAAGGGAAATGTCCAAGTGATGAAATATTTTGCTCAGAAAATAATTATCTTTCTTTTTTCAATTTATTTAGTATTCAGATTTCTGGAATTAAGTTCAATGAACCGACCATCACTCCAAGTAAAAAATGCAGTTTAGAAAAGTACAAACAAATATTCGTTACATATTTGTTTGCTCTCGTCGAAATTAATATTAGCGGTAGACGAGTGTCTCGCTTCACAGCATATGGTAATAAACTACATAAATTTGTAAGGTAAACCCATGAGGATTTTTGTATCAAAGGGCAGCCATATCCCCTCAGATCTCTGCCAGAGATTACTGCGTGGCCCATGAGGCCTCTCTCACTCCCTCTCTTCCGAGGTTGTGTCTTTTCAAATCCTGACATATTGATCGCTGGGGAGTTTGAAGAGGCGCCCAGAACACGTATTAATCAGTGCAGCTGCGTAATAAGACGGCGTTTCCTGTCTCCTACAATTTCTCCTGCGACGTTAGTTTATCGAGCATTATGTAATATCAAAGATTGGCCGTTTTTGCCTTGTTTCACTCGCTAAACAAAAGACGATTTTAAACTAGAAGAACAAACTAAAATTAGATTGTTAAAACAGAAATATTCATCCAAAATAAAGTCCATACTCTTTCAGTTATTTCTGTGATGATGAGTGACACCCAAATGATGTGACTTCACATCAAATCTCTAATGTAATTTTCTGTGACCACGTGCATGAAACGTGAAATTTTATTTTAATTCATTTCGCAACACCATTTTTTTTCTTCAGATGTCTAATCTTCACGATATAAATTACTATAATTTAAATTATTTACACATACGCATATTTGTGACGTCGCTAAGAAGCGTACTTTCAAAACGAAATTTACAGAAAGACTGACAGGTAATATTAATTAGAAGAACACAAGCAATACAAGCAAACTTTATTAGAACCCAAGGTTAGAGACCTTTAGAATATTGAACACCAGTCGGACAAACGAAAATCTCTATCAATACTGATAGCTTCGTAAGATCTTAAGGCAAGTGATTTTCCACCAAAAGACTCCATCTAAGAATCAGCAGAATTTTACACATACGCCTACAAAAAAATAATTATTCTTTAATGCTCACAACACAACACATTTTGTATTATTTTTTCTTATCGAGTCTGCATAAGATAGAATATCTCTTATTTGGAGTATCTGCACGTAGTAACGGACACCAAGAAAGTGATTTAAAAGCCAGCGTGCTTCAACATTTCAGAATCTAATCGGTATTTCTCTAACAGATTTATCGGTAAATATCCGAAATTCTTAAGGCCAGAGAATGCTTCAGTTTTCCTTATCAACCTTAGGCTAGGCATGGCAAGGTAGTTAAGTCATTCGACTCGTAATCTGAGGGTCGTGATTTCGAATCCTCGTCACACCAAACCAATTCGCCCTTTCAGCCGTGGGAGCATTATAAAGTGACGGTCAATCCTACTATTCACTCCAAAAAGTGTAGCCTAAGAGTTGGTGGCGTGTGGTGATGACTAGCTGCCCTCCCGCTTGTCTTACACTAGCAAATTGGGGACGGTTAGCGCAGATAGTCCTCCTGTAGCATGCGCGAAATTTAAAAACAAACAATTATAGGATAAATTAGTCTATTGAAAATTTATCAAACTCTTGAGGCTAAAACAAATATTTATCCATTTTCAAGCGTGACTGACTTCTCTGATATTCATACAATGAAATTGTACTCGTTTATTATTTTTATAAAGTCACTCAATATGTAGTTTTATATTAAATTTCAAGTCTATTGGAATTTTAATTTAATAAATTTATAAAACTAAAGATTCTCTCATTGTTAGCGTTTCTGAAAGAGATAGGAGAGGGAGGAAATATTTATACCACACCTAATGTTTTCATACACCAGAGTAGCCAAGTCACTCACAAGGCTAAAGCGACGGACGAGTACATAACTAGACAAAGGTGTTAATAGTGTTCACTACATATTATGTTTAGAAATGTTTCATTATTTTTAGAAATTGCAAATATCAAAATGTATTTTCAGTGTTCTGTTAGGATAACACTGAAATCAAAATCAAAACTTCTATAGTTTACTGTAATTAGCTTTGTTGAATTATAAACATTTCGTCTCGTACATATATTTGAATGGTATATGTTATTTTTTAATTTCGCGCAAAACTACTCAAGGGCTATCTGCGCTTTACCGTCCCTAATACAGCAGTGTAATATTAGAGGGAAGGCAGCTAGTCATCACCACTCAACCCCAACTCTTGGGCTACTCTTTTACTAACGAATAGTGAGATTAACCGCCATATTATAACTCCCCCACGGCTAAAAGGGCAAGCATGTTTGGTGCGACGAGGATTCGAAGTCACGACCCTCAGATTACAGTCGAACGCCTTGACCCACTTAGCTATGTCGGGCTAACATGTTTTGTAACCTTTGTTATTTTATTGCTCAAAGCTACTCAAAAAGCTACCTGCGCATCGTCGTCCTAAAATTTTGAATTTACAGACTAGAGGAAAAAACAACTGCATTAATGACTGTTACCGCTAATTATTTAGACATTTTTTTTAATAACTAGTGAGATAGAGCCAACTCTTACACTTTCAAAGTATGCACAAGTATTAGCAACGGTACGTGATTCACGAACCAATCCTAGCACACTCATTACAATTCATACTTGGCCCATGTCTTAATAGAGATAGACGTACAAAATACTTAAACCGACGATCTGTGTAATTTCGTGAGTAGATTATCAACCTTAGGATTCATACGCATTTGAATCTAAACTTTTACAGCATTCTAACGCATGTTACAATAGTAATGTGCATATTATTATTAATGATAGTAAAAAATAGGTAGACTTGTTTTACAAACAATTGGATTTTGTGTTGCTAAGAGTTTTTTATAATACCCGCCGAAGAAACAGGTCTCTTTCTTCTTTGGAGGGGCCTGGCAAGGACTAGCGCGTTAAAGCGTGCGCTTCGTAATCTGAGGGTCGCGGGTTCGCGCCCAAGTCGCGCCAAACATGCTCATCCTCCCAACCTTAGGAGCGTTATTTAGTTACGGTCAATCCCACTATTCGTTGGTAAAAGAGTAGCCCAAGAGTTTGCGGTGAGTACTGATGACTAGCTGCCTTCTCTCTAGTCTTACACTGCTAAATTAGGGACGGCTAGCACAGATAGCCCTCGAGTAGCTTTGTGCAAAATTCCAAAACAAACAAATCTTTTTTTGGAATAACAAGGACATCTTCTTCTTCACATTAAAGGTATACATACCAAACATGAAAAATAACGATAAATTATTTTATCTCACACTTCCATAGAGAACGTAAATAATTTCAAAATTATTTCACTTTTATCAACAAGAATCGAAATCTTAAACAACTGTCCCTTGTAAGAATTATATGTTCACAGTAATTAATAGAAGCTGAATAATTGCTAACGTTTGATATCCAACTAAGACTAACTAAGTCGCTGATTTACTACACCCAAACATAACTCCCATGTAATCATTAGTACCACATATATCGGGTTTTTAATTCCGTGTATTATTGTGTTTTGGGCTTTAAAAATCAAATATGCTTGCCCCTAATTTGTTGTTTGAGAGACTGCACAACGTTATTTACGAAACATTTAAATACAATGATAATAGAATGTTATACTGAAACGTAGAATAGAATTATTTCTGAGGCGTATAATAAGATGTCTGAAGTAAGCAAGAATTCATGCTCCCTTGGTAGGTCTCTACGCACCGTAAAATTTAAGGATGCATGAAAGATATTTTTACAGGGGCTAAAATACACAGATTAACTGAAAATAATTTTATTTGTATCTTGATCTTCTATTGGAACTTGAGACATCTTAAAGCGGTGCACTGAACAGAATAAATCAGTGTTTAGGAATTATGTCGGTCTATTTGTTTCGTCACATTATCTGCAACAAATAACCTCTAGAGTCATTCAGCTTGCTTAACGACCAGTATTGCAGCCTTTGCTGCCTTGGAAAATACGTAAGTAAAAGTGAAATCCGGCACTATATAGCTGTAAAACCAAGCAAGACTTGCACTCGAATTACTTTTGTTTAACTCATTCCGGTAGCTGATATTCAATTACTAGTTAGAAAATCTGAATCGAAACATTGGTTATTCAAGCTTATTGTAAAATATGGGCAATGTTTATTGACGATTGTTTCCGTGTAAGTAATGCTTATTACTGGAGGTTTAGGCTGCATATCTGTGACGTCTGACAAATCTTTTTGATCGTAGCAACAGTCAATAATAGCAACAGTTGGTTTAATCTTGATTTATCTTCTGTTGCCTATCTTTTGGAAAGGAAGAGAAAGCTTAAAACGTTTCTCAGTTTTAAGTTATATCTTTCTTTTCCTTCTTACGGTTTACATTAGCTCAGAAATCATCAAGAAGTTATAAAGTTTACCTAGTTGTATTTACGGCTGATGTTTACAGAAATGTTCACTTTTTCTTCACATATCAAACATGATGAAGTCAACAAAATAGAACACCTTCTTATTCATTTTACCTATTTTATAGTAAGTTGAAGCCAACAAACAAAAACGTTCTGAAGCTGTTTTGACAAATTAAATGAATATTACTTGACTTTATCTTCCTCTAATATCGAATTAAAAAATTCACGCCGTATTTTATTAATTGGATTCCTTTAGGAAAATTAATTTGTGAAACGCATTTCAAGATTAACTTATAATTTCACAGATTAAGTATTAAGCTTCCTACGTAAGCCTTGCAGAGTGTAAGGTATTAAATATTTTTTACATAAATGCAATTGCAACATTAAGAGGGGTCCGGCATGGCCAGGTGGTTAACGCGCTCGACTCGTAATTTAATAATTGCGAACTCGGATTCCTATCGCTCGAAACATGCTTTCCCTTTCAGCCGTGCAGCGTTATAATGTGACAGTCAATCCCACTATTCGTTGGTTATAGAGTAGACCAAAAGTAAGCGGTTGGAAGGGATTACTAGCTGCTTTCCCTCTAGTTTCACACTGCTAAAATAGGGAAGCACCTCAGAACGGCTGGTGTGGCTATTACCACTTTTACTGATGAGGAAAGAACAACGTTTCGATCTTCATGTTAACAAAGATAGTTTGCAACTGACCCTTGCCGGACACATGTTTTAGGTATGAGAGCATAAACCTGTAGGGGATTGTAGGGGGCGTTGCTGTTGAATGATAGGTTATTAATTAGTTTAGGTATAAAAGTGTTCCTTAATATTGGTTTAATTTTGGTTTTAGTTGCTGTGTAAGTAGGGCCTCTTTGATTTTGTGTTCTTTTATATGTGTTTTCCTTCTTAATATCTTGGAGTTTTATGTGGTTATATTGTGTTTATTTGATTTTCAGTGTTCAGGAACGTGTGAAGGTGATGTTTTTTTGTTTTTTTATTGATAAAAAGAGAACAATACCCATACCAGCCGTTCTGATATACATTTTTATTTCAAGTGGATTTCTTATCATCATGAGTCAATTAGGGACGGCTCGTGCAGATAGCTGTCTTGTGGCTTTGCGCGATATTCAAACCAAACTAACATTTAGATGTACAGCTTTTAACCGTACAAATACTTCCTTGTGTCTTTTCTAGTTTCTACTTTATATAAAGGAGTGTGGTACAAAAAACATAAGATAGCTGCAATACTCTGTTTATCTTAGTCATAACAGCGGACGTCTTGACTTCTAATACACGCATTATTGTCAGTTAGTGTGACATTAATATAACATATTTATTTGAAAAACAACTTTGTATAATGGTTATCTTAAGTTATTAGTTGGGTATTATTAGTGTGTCAGAAGAGAAAAAGCTCTTCAAGACATTTATAATGCGCAGATAGCCCTCGAGTAGCTTTGCGCGAAATTCAAAACAAACAAACAAGAAATTTATCACCAAAGATACGAAAAAGATACCTTGGTGCGCAGTGAAAAACTAATTATCCAAAATGAAAACATACAAGATTCTAGATCTTAGCTAGGTTTATTTTTGAAAAAAAAAATATTTTCTGATAAAAATCACAAAACTAAGAAATAGAATAGTGAGCTTGTGTTCAAATTTAAAGGGATTGTGTTCAGTAAATGGGTTGCAACCCAGTTTTAATGAATAACATACCAACCAATATAAATATTAAATTGTTATAGTGCATGTAAACCATCACTTAATTTCTATTATAGCTCTGTTCTTGTGACTTTGAAATTCCTATTCGTAATTATAAGTGGAAAAGGTGATACGTTTAGATAGGAAACGTATTCTTAAAAATAGCTGTTAGCTACCTATATGATGTAAGTAATTCATAGAATATTAACTAAGAATACGATTATCATTTTACAGTACATTATGCTCGGTGGCATTGTACTCATTAAATATGTTAATGTTTGGCGCAACTGAACAAAGTTTATCTTCCTCTGAAATATTATGTTATTGGTTCAAAACCTAAGTTACCTTCATGTGAAATGTTCTTTTTGATGAACCGAAACAAGTACCTTGATCTGAAACATTCTGTTTATGGACGAAAACAAAAATAATCCTGCTCTGAAACGTTCCGTTTCATGGATCAAAATTAAACACATATATATCTGATATATTATGTATATTGGGCTGATACTAAAAGTATCTTCACTTGAAACTCATATTGATAAAATCATCATTAAATCATCTTCACATGAAACAATCTCTTTGGCGTCAATGTAAAGTGAAAAATTGCAGTGCGTAAAATATACACTTAAAGCCTATTACTGGAATAATTTACCAATAATTCCTTATTTGTTTAACAAAACGAGAATAATCTGGATCTCATGGGATTAAAAGGCATACTGCATACTAAAATCCTAGTTTTGAGATAAAGTAAAGTGTGAAACGTTTAACCTTAGTTTAGTACACACAGTGAAATCAATTTACTCTTTCTTTCTGAATAAGAGTTATATTTTAAAAGATCATGAGTACACTGTTGCTCTTAGCGACCTTTACTGAAAAAGGCGAATGGGAGACTTTGATCTACTGATGATATCTTCCATTCCACAGATTTGTTCAGTCAGACTGTGTGAGCAACACGGATCCTTGCTGGTGAGCGACAAGTGTCTGCAAGAGTAGTGTTGCCATGACAACCAAGCACGCAGGCTGATTCGAATAATGGCAGCAAATCCGTAACTAGTAGAACAAGTATATCCAAAACTAATACACTCTGAAAAACATTTAGAAGGCACTGAATTAAGTTTTAAGATTTCCTTATATTTTCACATCTGTAGGTTTAGATAGTTTAACACTCTTATGAAAATGTGCCAACTTTCTAGGAGTTCGTTAAGCACAGAAAGAAAAAAAACTTTAACTTCTAAGAGACTGAAATAAAATAAGTCGTGTCCATTAGAAAAACATATTTAATGTCCAGACACTTTAAAGTAAAATAAGTAATGTCTATTCAAAATTATGAGGTTTTTTTAAATATAGTTGTGAATGTGTCATATAACAATACATTGTATTTAACTAAAGTATTTTAGATTTAACAATTCATAGACACTTAAACGCTAATAAAAAGATGCATATATATTCAAAATACCTCTGTTTGATAAACTAAATTGATAAACTGCTACATATAGAAAGGTTACATGAAGTATGAGCATACATACTGTTCTGGAATGAAACCAATAACACGAACTGTAACGCTGATAAAAGTAAAGGCAAGCGTATGTACTGTTATGACGACAACCATCAGTATAATGTACTATTCGCAAATAGAAGCATAAAACAAAGTAAAAGTTTTATTGCGTAGACAAAAACAACACATACCCAGTTAATACGCAGGTACATATGTAAAACTATCTACATGATCTTTTGCGTACACAGGTGTCCCACGAATTCCATGCATTGCTATGCAATCAAGCCTAAAAACTAAATGTAACATTGCTACACCGAGGAAGAGAGAAGAAATATGAATTAAATATATTGGGTTAATAGTTCAAACTAAATGCCATAACCAGTCAAGTTAGGAAGAAATTAAACTGTGTATGTGAACTGTCTTAACTTCTTACTGTGCTAACTTGTTATTTAACATATACGTTTATATTATATTAACCTGCAAGTTAACATGTGCATATACAGTAAAGCAATCTGCTTATTAATACGTACGTGGACAGCATATCAACCCATTATTTAATACGTGCACCAAAACCAGCTAACCCTCTTCTTTATTAGGCTACCAAGCTGTAAAAGAGCTCACTACTAGCTTAACTGTATCTTCTTCTACCATTTATTATCACTATATAAGAAACACTGGAGAGTAAAACCATTCCTGTAACAAGTTAAGCACTGAAATTTCGAGCTGTGTCAGCTTTTATCAACTGAGCTAAGTCATATCACCCAATGGAGCTTTATATCCTTTTAAGTGTGGAGCTTTTTTTGGTGTGGTTTCTGTTCGTAATATTTTCTTTCACTAAGAAAGGGTTTTCGAACCTGTTAACGACTAGGTTTGGCGATGTGGAACATCAGGATTTCTTAACCTTGTGGCCATATAAACTCTCACTCGAAACCTAAAACTTTCATTACAAAAGTAATTAACCGGATATTTACTTTGCTAATTAGCAGCACAGTGGGTAGTTTACTGTTTATAATCTAACGATCGCTGATGATAATAATCTAACAATCTCTCTATCGCTGATGATAATTGGAAATCCACGAGACTGCAGATCTGAGCTGATCATACTTCGGAGTTTTGTTACGTGACATTACCTTGTATGTTCTGACTCTGTCATTCTCTCCAACAAAAGATGGAAGAAATTTAACAGCTGAATTTATTGGGAAGCTAAATAATTTCAGTTTATCTTTTGGAAAGATAAAGGTGTTTGAGCAAAAAAAAACAGGTTTAACTTCACACACACACCTCGCAAAATACTGTACCTATTTTCCAAATTGTCAGTATTTACTTTGTATCTCATAAAATGCTAATAAACTGTTTTTTTAACTCTTTGTTTGTTTTGAAATTTGCTTAAAGTTACACTTAGGCTACTCTTTTACCAATGAATAGTGGGATTGACCGTTAATTTATAATGATCCCCACAGTGTGACAGGGATTTGAACCCGGGACCTTCAGATGACGAGTCGAGCACCCTAACCACCTGCCCATGCCCGGTCATTTTGAAATTGAAAAGCATAAAAACCGATAGTATATCGTATACCTTGATACTACAACCGATATCAAATATACATCTTTGAAAATCTGCGACACTATATAGCAGTTTTTGCGATTTATTATAACTAGTGTGCGTTAATACTATTCACAAAAAAAACGTTCACAGTATTATATTTAATAAGAATAAAGATAATAAAGATAACAGAACTATTATTATATCCAAAGCAACTGCACAAACTCAGTAGTAAAGTATGAAGATTCATTTATACCCGTTGTGGGCGTAGCACAAATATTTCATTGTGTAGTTCTGCATTTAATAACAAACAAACAAATTATATTCAAGTCGTATTAATGAAAATAATAATTTGAAGTATTGCTGATAATATTAATTCAAATATGATGTGAAGGAAAAGCGGAATAATTATTAATTATCTTTGCCCTGATTAAAAGAAAAAACATATTTTATCATGCGAACTAATAAAAAATTAGAGTACCTCTTAACTAAAAGACGACAATACTAGTGTAATCTTTCAACTTAAATCACTTACCTACAGATGGTTACTTCAGATTAACTAAACACTTGTGGTGAGTGGCATGCATCTGAAATCAAGAAAACAGAGAAATACGAAAAGATAAGCTACTTTATTGTAACCTTAAACGTACAAATAAAAGTATATCTATCAGTTTTGTCACTTTCTTTTCTCAATAAATGTAGTCCAATATAAATAGTTAACGATTCTAATCGTAAGAATGAAATCAAAATTGTAATTGTTGGTTATTTTAAAGTCTGTGTTGACCTTTTCTCATCTTCAAAATAACCAAAATGAAGAACATCGAATAATATATAATTTAGCTTGCATAGAACAATAGCATAATTTCTTTTTCAAATAAAATTTAACAATCATGTTGACGACTGCAATAAGGAGTTTAAGGGTAAAAAAAATGTTTCCTTTTGTTGGTTTGCTGGTATGAATGTGCAATTTAAACTTAGTTAATTTCATACTCCGCCATATTACGAGAAAAGGAAGACACGCTAGGGTCTCAAGAAAAAATTTTATTCATCCGTGTAAATTGTTCGACATATCCTGGAATTCTTTTCTCCTGCATACATGTCCTCCTTTTCTTGACTCTCCAATTTTCTGGAGCACTGTACTGGAAAACTTTATGAAGCGAGCTTATGGTCAGTAACCAAAAGTAATAAAACCTTCAATAGCAAAAAAAAATAAATAATAAATCCTGTAACCATGTCTGCGATTAAACTGTAAATTTGGATCAAAAGGGCTAATTGGATTAGTTTCATACCCTCGAGTTAACGCGTACCCATTAACAAAAAATGGAAATGTAAAAACCTGTTACAATGTACTATCTTAACCAAATTCAAGACCACGTAACTCAAAAAAAAAATCCTTAGTATTAACCTTATAATCCTAATATCAAGTGGTTGAGGACTTTTCATTAAAAATTAGATTAAAACGAAAAGGAATTTTCAATCCAAAAGGAACCATAACAACACGTTGGCCAATTATTCAAGCCAGATGCTCTCATGGTTTGAGGACAGCAGCCCCATTTTTGTGCTCTTGGTCAAAGGGAAAATACCAAATTCAATAAGACTGGCTTTGTCAAGAACTTTAAAACATATATGAGAGCTAAGTTTACTTCTCTAACGCGTCCACTGCTTTAAATGTTGTACGTGTTTAGCGGTATCAAACCTCGAATTTTGAACCCGAAGATCCTCAACCCGGAATGTTAACCACCAGCGCAAGATTTTAAGAAATGAATACTGATCTTACGCGCATGCACTATCTCAACTTATAAGTTCAACGAAACGTTATACGTATATACCAGCATTTATACAGATTGCACAACTGTTATAAAAAATGTAACATTTAACGATAACGTCCAAAAATAGTTTTGCACTTAAAAGAGAACATAAGGCAAGATTTTACATTTACAAAAATAATATCCTTACGTCTATGGGATAACCGTGACCTCACTTACCTTTTTTTTCTATTTCTAATTTTTGTTTCATTACAATCAACTATGTCTTCCAAAAACTAATTTGAAACGGTGAATGCAAGGTAGCTATTGAGCATTATTTGTTCTTATTGCTCTTTAATGTGCAATATTTGTAAACATAAGTAAATGGTAGTATATGCAAATCAGTAATTCACGTGACATATGTATAGCCGTTATTCAGCCCTAGTGAAACTGATGTATCAGAACTGAGATAATCGTAAATTCACACCATAAAGATTTTTTTTTTCTGAGATCGAAGGTTAGATTTCATATGTTGGGAGATCTTTTGTACCTAAAGACATTGGTAAACAAAAGAATATTGACCAGTGTGGGGCAATTTAGGAAACGGCCAGCAACAAGTCGTGCTTTAGCCTTCCCAAAGTGATCAAGCGCACTCCACCAGGGAGCGAGATAATCCTTCTGAGGAACCGCCTAAAAATATCCGAAAACAAAGATGCTGAGTTATTTTTAATTCTAAATAAACAATAAACCGATAAAGCTATGTTTAATGAATTAAATTATAGGATTAATTTATATTTTAATATGAAAATAAGATGATGGTAACTTTATTTGATAGAAAATTAATATTAATCGATAATAAGTGCGTTTTCGAAAGTTAAACCTTCTGTCGAAGGAATGAACAAGAAAGGTCTAACATCAAATAGTTTGCGCTGTCGTATTTCTTTTCCTATATTTTTTTTTCTATTTATGGTCCTACGTGATCTGTTAGCATCATGTTTGATTACTTCCTTACAATATCTATATGGTTTGATGGAGAACGTCAACTTACGTCGTGGAATATGCCAGCGGCATTCGATTCTTTAAGTAATGATACAATATAACCAACTCGTTTATTTTTAGCGTTCTGTTCTAAAAATAAAGTTATCATGATTTGTTTGTTTGTTTAGAATTAAGCGCAAAGCTACGCAATGGGCTATCTGTGCGCTGCCCACCACGGGTATTGAAACCGGTTTCTAACGGTGTGAATCTACAGACATGCCACTGACGGATACGTAGGACGAACTTAAAAATCTACCTGATAATAAATACAGTCAGCAAAATGTACTTTTCTTATAATATTTTTTATAAAGACTAGAATGTATTGTTTGATCAGTTGGGTACCTTTGCTGTTAACAATATTTTAAATAGTTTTATATTAGTAGCGATTCCAAAGGATGGATAGCATAATAGGCTTGTTTTGTTTGTTTTTTTGAAATTCACACAAAGCTACTCAAGGGCTACCTGTGCATAATAGGCTTAACAAATAAGAAACATTGAATAATCATATTTTTACGTGGTCCTAAACTGAGATATTTACCTATTTTTTTCTATTTTTGGTCCTACATGATCTGTTAGCATCATTACTTCCTTACAATATCTATATAGTTTGATGGAGAACGTCAACTCACGTCGTGGAATACGCCAGCAACATTCGATTCTCTAAGTAATGATACAGTATGACCAAGTCGATGATTTTTAGCGTTCTGTTCTAAAAATATTGTCAGAGAAGGCAGTGCTCGGACATACATGTTAAGATACACATTCTTTAAATGTATCTTATGTGCATTTTATATCTTTGTTAAGAGAATTTAAAGAAACTCTAATTCACAAAATTATTAGAATTTTAGCTATTTCTCACTTTTAAAAATACCAGACATTACTGATTAGTATAGCGTGTAAGCACCAATATATTTACAGTGGACATGAGTTTATACGTTAAAAATTAGGTTTCGATAACACATTGCGTAGCTCTGAATTTATATTCAAATAAACCAATAATGTATTTGAGATTATGTACTACAATAAAATTGCTCAATGTATAGTAATTATGTAGATAAACATTTAAACACTCGCTTTTATTTTGCAATAAAACTTTAAATTATGCAGCTCTCACCAAAAGTAAAATAGCGATGCCGTCTGAGATGTTAGACATAATATATGTATGTACTTTTACCATCAATAACATTTTAACACGTTTGTTTTATATAAAATAAAAATTAATAGTACTTTAAAACTGGTTGCTATGCACGCTTCACTAACCAGTTTCTTGAGTTAGTTGACACACTTCTACTATAATAATTTCTTTACGGAAGGCTTATACTGAAAAATAGGAGATACAAACTTTAGTACAAGTGCGGAATGTAAAGTAAATGGTAATAATAACTTGAATATAGTCAGTGTTTCAAGTGGGGAGGGATGGCACTGCATTTCTTTTCAGGAGGACTCGAAACCATCCTGCTACCTTTTATAATAATAATAAATAATACACATAAATAACAAGGAATTAATTCAAACGTTTCACAAAGTAACCCGCTTTCTTCCTCCCTGCTTCAAGAACTGAGGACCCATCATGGCAAGGTGTGTTAGGCACTTGCCCCGTAATCCAAAGATCGTGGGTTCGAATTCCCGTCACACCAAACATGCCCACCCTTTTAGCGGTGGGGGCGTTATAATGTGACAGTCAATCCCAGTATTCGTTGGTAAAAGAGTAGTTCAAGAGTTGGCGGTAGGTGATGATGACTAGCTGCCTTCCCTCTGGTCTTACACTGCTAAATTAGGAACGGCTAGCGCAGATAGCCCTTGAGTAGCTTTGCACGAAATTCAAAACAAACAATAAAAATAAAAACTCAATATGGTTATTGGATAATGAATAATACTTATACTGATTTGGATATAAAAGAAAATAATGAAAATTATATTGGTTTGAGAGATTATCATACAAAGTACTTTATAATAATTTTTATCCATGTAAAATACTATTCGTGAAGTATGAATTATTATAATCTTACCTTAAGATCCACTTTAATGGAAAAAATGAGAATTAGTATAAAACTTGGCAATAAAAGTCTATGCTTATTCAATACAAAGACTGTTCTGTTTAAATAAACAAACATTTTTGTTTTAGCCAGGTACCTTTCTTCTGGACTAATGACTTACAGAAAAAGCAATAACATTTACCATTTAAACTTTGAAGTGCTATATTTTATTACAAAGCTACTAATGCTGTCTGCTGTCTTCCTAATTTTAAACTTCTAACCAAAGGGAAGGCAGTCAGTCAGAACACACTACTACCCATCAACCACGATTAGGAACAGAATGTCAATTATACTAAAACCTCACTTCACCTTCAGTGGAAAGTGTGTGAAATCGTTTCTTGTATTGCGTGGATTCAAATTTGGAAGGCAAGTTCTGAAATCCAAAGGGTCAGCCAGCATCCCTCATTAGCATATGTGACTTTCCTTCAAAGAAAGAAGTCTTCAATCAAAATCTATATGTAGAAGAAACAAAGGTTATGTCCTCTTTAATGTGTACTGCTAAATTTCTTCCTCTTCGGTGTTAAAGTTAGAGGTAAACAGATCTGGTGACAAAAACTCAAAAGGAACACT
Organism: Carcinoscorpius rotundicauda; assembly: GCA_011833715.1. Lineage (NCBI taxonomy): Eukaryota > Metazoa > Arthropoda > Merostomata > Xiphosura > Limulidae > Carcinoscorpius > Carcinoscorpius rotundicauda. The sequence goes on from CM022398.1 coordinate 18,403,096, forward strand.
AATGGTACTTTTGAGAGAAGGAGAGAGGAAAAAAATCGTTCTACAAAATAAGGTTTGTTTTTTGAATTTCCCGCAAAGCTACACATGGGCTATCTGCGCCAGCCGTCCTTAATTTAGCAATGTGATACTTCAGAGAAGACAACTAGTAATAACCATCAACCGCCAACTCTTGGGCTATTCTTTTACTAACGAACAGTGGGACTGACCGCTACGGCTGAAAGGGCTAGAATGTTTGGTTTGATGGGGATTCGGATTACGAGTTCAGTGCCTTGACCACCTGGCCGTGCCGGGCATACAGTAGGAAAGTACCAGTTCAGACTTGGGTCGTGAACAACCAGAAAATATAAATTTTGAAAATTAGCTACTTGATAGACACGTATTTTTTTAAACAGAAAATATGTTCAATCTACTTTCAAACTAAAAGTAACAGATAATGTTAGCACCATTAAACAATAGCTATGAACGATGTAATATATGAAACATAAAAAAATTTATCAAACGTTTCTCAAAAAGACATTTGTAAGCAAATAAGCGTTAGAGAATAAGTTCATTTTCAGGCCTCGTTTCTAAAATGTCAAAGGTTCTTGAAGGTAAAAAAATGAGCATTCAGTTTTTATATAACTAACGACTATAACGCTGAGAATTTGTATACTTAGTTTTGTGAGTCGAAAAGACACATAACAAAATCCTCTTAACTCACGTTTTAAGTCAATAGAGACATTTGTTCGCCTCCCATTAGTAAGTAAAACAAAAACTAATTTTTCTGAACAAAATGTGTATTCCACTAATCCTATTAACAGTACGAAAGTAAATGCACTGTGCATGAAGTTACAGCTAGTAAAGTAGAAAAGAAGGCACATTCTGAAAATGGTTTAAGACTCAATGGATTACGTCCACATGTCATTAATTATCAAACAGGTAGAGTAAAAGAATATTAAGGTATAATCGTTCTAATGTAATTACTGTAAATATAAATTTATTCGTGTCTTTAATATAAATAAAACATAAGTACATATAAATATTTAGATAAATAATTCTCTCTGTTAGTAAGTTTTGGACAAACGACAAAAGTTACTTAACATTCTTAGCAAACGTATCTGACCGTCAATGCAGTTATCGAAACACTAATTTTAAATCCAATAGACTTTGTAATCTGTTTTATACCGATGTGTAATACGTTTGCTAGTAATCAATGCAGGACTGCGTAATCCGGTGTTTGTCTTTCTTGTGCTAATGTAATTATTATTACCGTTTGTTTGTAGATAGTATTCATCACAACGAGTTCTCCATACAATGTTGCTTTTTGTTGTTGTTTTGCAGGTAAGCACAAACTTACCCAATGAGCTATCTGTGACCTGCCTACCACATGTATTAAAACCCGATTTCAAGCTGTGTATGTACGTAGGCACCACCCTGCATCGAGGAAGGAGACGACAGGAATGGGAGAAACGTTTTATAAGAATTTATATAATTTTTATTCAATGCAGGTTCTGCAATGTAATTTTTGAAACCAAAAAGAAAACAGAAATGTATAGAATGACCTCAAAAATTCCGTACCTTAGCGTCCAAACATCATGAGAATGCAAATAGAATATTTCAAACAATTCTATAGTTAACGTTTTGATCATAAAATATTACACATCATCCTTTTGTATCAATTATTTTCCTTCAGTGAAAACATGTAAAATAAATACTTATATAGCGTATATAATGTTTATATGGATGAAGATAAAGGAGTAATATGTATTAAAGCAAGTGCAAACTAAGAAATATTTTAACTACGGGATACAGGATAAACTATTGCTGTAACAATAAATATTTATGTGTTAAAACTATAAATATAATAACTCTAAATACGCGTGTATATATATATATATATTATTTCAAGACAATACTAAGTCTGCTGTTACTCGTACTTTTCTCCCTTGTTACAAATAAATATTTATGTATTCGGAGCTTGAAGCCTAGAAGTATAAGGGAAAAAACTGAACAGGGAGATATTTGCGTGATTACAAACCTCTCGCATTCTGCGCTAGAGGAGAAATTTTGTATTGTCCCGGCTTAAATTTTTTCTTTTCTTTTTTGCATGAAGATAAAACAAATGTTTCTTGTTTGTACAAGAATGTACCTACTAAATATTCTACAAGGTATCTTTACTTATCCAATCAACTCAGCGAACCGGGAAGAGAAAGAAACTAACATTGTAGTTCGGCATAGTTGGATATGTTGTCACACGCTCATCTGCAAAGATCACAACCACTGTAACAGGCTATGTGCCTGTGAATAAATCAGAAGCTGAAGTGCACAAGTTCTAGATACCGCCGTGATGTATATATACACACACACATATATATATATATATACATACATAGACAAACATACACACACACACAAATATATCTATATATGTAAACTCTCGCTCTAGATCTTGGAACGTATATTATATTCCCCCATTTGCTCACTGTTTCCTTTTACAAACACATTAGCGGCACCATCTGAAAGCGCAGAATATCCTTGCTTCTAGATCATCGAGTCAGACAGGATCTCACCTGCCCCAGGAGAAAACATGCTTTTTATTGTAATGTAATGGGCTTTCTACTTCATAGAGAGGGATGAAGAGAGATAGTAGTAAGAGAAATTTGGATAGGGAATTTTTTAACTGTATTCCACAGAATATAAGTGTGAGATCAAATGTTTCAGTTTTAAATGCCCACATATTATCCTAAACATAACCCTAAATTATTCTACTGGGTGTTAATCAAACAACTATTTCATACCATTTCTTACTATTTTATTTCCATTGGATTAATTGCGTGTTTTACAGATGAACTAGAAACTTATTATTTAAGCCTGCCATTGAAAATATCATTTCAATAACTTTAACAGAGACACAAACAACAGCAACAAATTACAAAAAAATTATCTTTGTATTTATGTCGGATGAACTGTACTCATATATCATAATAAATGAAATAATAATAATGCTGTTTACGACCCTCGGTTTATTATTATTATTTGCAAAATGGGTGAACTGAAATCCAAATGATTGGCCAGTCAGGCGACGTTCATAATTCAATGTTTGACGCACATCACTTACAATTCGCTTTGGTATAGAAAAGTGTCATTACAAACGGCAGACCATAGTGGTATTAAAGTTGCGTGTGTAAAACCGGAGTGGTGGGAAGTTTTTGCGATATTCTTGACCACTCATCTGAAGGTGCTTGAGGTCAGCAGACCGGATACGATGCCTTCTAAGAACGTCTCATGAATTTTTTAAGCTCATACGTGTGGGAAATAACATTATCATCTATCTTTATAGGCAGAAAATCGGAGCTAATCGTATAAGTATATATCAGTACATAAGGTACTAGGTTGTGGTGCTTTAAAGTGTGGCAATAATGGTACCGTTCAACAGGATGTAGAAGCCAATACATACACCAAAACTTATTCTAGTTACATCTTCCGCTGACTAACTCCATAACTTTTATTGTCCAAAATGGAAATTGAGTTGAATTTTGTTCCATATTAAACTCCGCTTTCGCACATATGATGGAATTGGTTCAAGATTCTGTTCCAAATGAGTGTACGCTTATTTTCTGATTTTATAGTGAAAAACACTTTGCTCCGGTTGTCTTTGAGTTATTGGCTTCAAGATGTAGTTAAGGCATTTATAGCAAATTTTGAGTAGTGTAATAGACTGACTTCTCTTTATCCGATTGCACATCATACGAGTGAAATCTACTGATACTTTTTTATATACAGTCATGGTTTCTGAGAGAACTGGAGCACTTTAATTCACTTCGGAATGACAACAGAAAAAATAATGTGCGACGTTACTGTAAATAGCATTGGCTAAATAACCGTCACCTTCATTATAAGACCAAAATGGTTAGACCACTATAAATAGCATTGGCTAAACGAGAGTCATCTGATTGGAAAGTCTTGAATATTCGTCAACATTAAATATGTGTTTACTAACTGGTTAATAATATCAGGAAACTTGTCCACCATCATCTCAATGGAGGTTTAGGTCAGACATCTTATTCCTTTGTAACTTTAGTTGTTACAAAGAGGCGTTTCTCCAGTTTGGCTTGCTATATGTGGTTTGTGATAATGTTTCAGCATAAAACGTCTTGGCTGTACTAGTTTTTCCGTTTGTTTTCAATTTCGCGCAAAGATACACTAGAGCTATCTGCGCTAGCCTACCATAATTTAACAGTGTAAGACTAGAGAAAAGGCAAATGGTCATCAACACCTATCGCCAGCTCTTAGGCTACTCTTTAACCAACGAATAGTGCGATTGATCATAACATTATAACGCCCCCACGGCTGAAAGGGTGAGCATGTTTAGTGTGACGAATATTCGAATCGGAGACCCTCAGACTAAGAGTCGAGTGTCTTAACTGCCTAGCAAAGCCGGACCTTTTCCGTTATAATGAAACATAGTACATTGAAAACTTTCTTTGTTTTTGAAATATTGTGTGTTTTAATTATATGGAGATTGAAACACGCAGTTCGTTTCGCTACACTTGCAGTGATAAGCAAATTTTTATGAACTGCGACTAACTTTCTGAGTTACATCACACAGATAATTTAAAATGTATTCCTACTGCTCAATGACCTTTTTATTGTTATCACAATTTCATGACAAAAGAGTTTTAAAGATTGATTTTTTAAAAACTCCTAATATTTTGCCAGGATCAAAGCGTTTCGACAATTAATTTTTTAAACTGCTATTTTCTTGCGAGGATCAAAGCGTTTCGACGTTTAATTTTTTAAAAACTCCTTATATTTTGCTAGAATCAAAGCGTTTCGACGTTTAATTTTTTAAAAACTCCTTATATTTTGCCAGGGTAAAAGCGTTTCGACGATTGTTTCTTTCATTGCTAATATATTGTCATTGCAAGAGCGATTAGAAGTATTAATTATGCTGCTGACATTTAATTTTAATATTAATCATTCTTGCCTGTAACAACTTACCTTGTTGCATTTGACGTGCACCAACATAAAGTAACCGATAAGCTTAACTGCGTTTTGAAACACAGTTTCTTCTTCGATGATTTGGGGTAAAGACAGTCATAAATGTGATAGTTAATTTTCTATATAACATACTCTCAGTAATGTGCAACATATTCCAAAGGAATATAATGCCTGTGCCTGGCGTAAATTTTACAGTCTTCGAATTATTATTTTACGACGAGATTCAGACGAGACCTAAAACGACGTTAATCTATTTGACTCCATTAAGGCACGAGTTTGTTGAACAAACAAGGGCGTTAAAGATACAGAGAAAGGCAAAGAAGATGGAAGCATCTCAGACAAACAGACCAGAACTCACAGGTGAATACTAAATGCTCGAGTGGACGTCTGAGTATGGTGCGACTACACCGACTGGATGCATTTGGATCAAGCTTTAAAGTTATACAAGATCAATACCTGGATGCAGTCCACTACAAAAAGCCAACTGATGCATGATAATGGGATTTACCTAGCGCGCACGCATCCTGCTATGACTCATCGGTGAGCGGGTGAACAAAATCTAGATTCAAAAACTATGAAAATATTGTGGAATTTGACAGAAGTTTATCTGCCAATAAAGAAAGCTACGATCAATATATATATATACATATGCAATCGAGTAACATGTGGGGATTAAGCTATGTACGGACGGGCGGATCTGTTGATCATTCTTAGGTTTAAATATAAGACAGGCAGACGGTATACGGCCACGTTTTAGGCTTAGGCATCGTACAAGCAGACGCGTGTATGCATCATATATAAATATATTCTACTATAGAGGCATAGGGATTTGTTTGGTTTACTAGCCCATATACACGTCTTAATATACCCTAGTTTTTAAAGTGAAATTTTAAAGAATAAAAATGTAGAAGAAGATGGGTGTTGTTTTTTTTGCAATTTTTTAAGGATATATGACGTTCTTCAACTTATTTTAAAATTAAGTACTCTAAAATTGGATAGGTGGCAGCACTATACAGCCAAGTTTCTAAAGTTACTGGTCTACAATGTTACACTTTAGAACTGTTAGCATATACATAAGTATGTTTCAAATTAATTAGATAAATACTTTTGGTTAGTAAGATTTTGGATCATTACTATGAAGAAAATGTATCTTATGGTTCATTATTTCACAAACGCATTTATAAACTTACTGATGTGCATAAGCATGTTTTGGTTTGATTTTTGAATTTCGCGCAAAGCTACCCGAGGGCTATCTGCGCTAGCCGTGCCTAATTTAGCAGTGTAAGACTAGAAGGAAGGCAGCTAGTCATCACCCCCCCCCCAACTCCTGGGCTACTCTTTTACCAACGAAACTGGGATCGACGGTCACATTATAATGCTTTCACGGCTGAAAAGGAGAGCTTGTTTGGTGTAACGGAGATTCGAACTCGCGATCTTCGAATTACGAGTCGAGTGCCTTAACCACCAGGCCATGCCGGGCCTACGCATGTATTAGCATTATTTTTGTGTACAGATATATTTTGAGGTTATTCCTGTACACAGGTGTATTGTGATCACTTTCCAATACAAACACATTTTAGAATGATTACCACAAAGGGTATTTCTGAATATGAGCGCTGTTGTACTTGTAAATGTTTAATGCTTTACAAACCATATTTACTGTAGGCTTTATGTCTTAAGAAATACATAATGTTACCTATAGGGGCTCTATGTTAAGATGTACAACACATTAGAGCCCAGACAAAGCTAAGAATTTGGATATTTGTAACAATATTTAATGAACTGTTTATTACCTTAGAACATTTTAGCGAGCTTCATATTTCCATGAAGTTGCGTGTGTTATGTAGAAACTGCTATGATTCTCTATTATTTATCCCTCCCATATCTATATTTTTTTTCCGAAATATTTCCTATATAAAGTAACACTTTTGAGCTAAATAATTGATCGTATTTTGTGCAGTTCCATTAAGTACGTAGAAATTGTCTCGTATACGGAAATGTTAATTCTGATATATCTCTACAATCCCTTGTGTTGCTTTTATTGTTAATTGTTTACGCAAAGCACTATACTCTGAACAATACTGCAGTATAGTCTTACAAAAATTTCTAATCATTTCATATGACTTAAACGTTATATTGTTTCTTTGTGACCAGTGGTCTAAACGATTATCTAAGCCTAATTACAAATCACTATTTTTGTTACCAGACCTAACTAGCCATTTCTCTCATTTTTTTTCGGCTGCTAATATGCTGCCATCTTCAACTGCAACCATTATCGTAAGTGCTTAATTGTATTGTTACGTAACTATGATGGAGATGATATGGATCACTTTAACATCACTAAGTGCAACTTGACTGCTATAAGATTTAATAAAATCTTTAAGTTAACTGTACTTGGAGTTCCTTGGATGATGCTTCATTCTATGCATGCCCGTCTCCATCAGCTCTCCCTGGATCAGTTCAAGCTCGATTCTGAAGCGAAGACGTAAAGTATCGTTACTGTTCATACAACACCACAACCTTTATGTCTTCCTATAAAAGCTAGATTCTAAGTTAATGCAGCATACAAATAGACCAATTGCAACAAAGAACGTATAACCCAGAGTATTAAATATACAAAAGTACTGTGCTTGTCGGGCGCTTTACTTATCGACCGAAAATGGGGATGATATATGGGGGGGGTAAAAGTAGTTATAATGAAGTCATTATTCTCAGAATGGGGAAGAAAACGTCATTTTGACTTGCTTAACAATGCTGTCTTAATACTGTAAAACGTGATTGCAATTTTAAAGAGAACGCGGAAAACATCTATAAGGATAATTTTGTTCCTATATACAGGCCTAAATTGGATAATTGGCTGAAAGCGACTTCCTTAATTTTTTATTTCTTTTTTGATCCATTCATAAAACTACAACTAAACACTAAATAATAATATTATTTTGGGCTAGTTGATCTTTCATGTTCTTGTTATAACCGTTTGCATTTTTTTCACCCTACATATTACCTTCAAAACTTCCGTCAATTATTAGAAAATGATGCATTTTTCCGTTAAACGAATGCCCCTGCATAATATTTGAAGTTAGGTTAGGAAAAACAAAGAAACATTGATATGAATATAAATAAAATTTAAATACACGAGCTAAACTCATTACAAACGTAAAATTGTGTATTTTTATTTATCAGATGTGCTTCGAATTCTTATTTCTGTTGTGGAAGAAATTCAGGATATATAAGTGTTTATTATGCACTTCATCCCAAACTATGGTTCTTATAACAATATGTTAATTAGTCTATTTTCTAATGAGAAAAAAAAATTTAAACACACGATAAGGTCTGTTATTGTTTAGTTTATATAAAAAAATATTTTTTTGTAAACTGTTCTATTTTGCCAAACAATTCACGTAATGAATTCGAACATCTTGATCTTTACTGATGACCTTAGCTTCATGGTCGCGTTGACCAAGTAAGACACATTCGCAATTCAATGGCGTGTGTGTCCTTAGAAAGTTAAGTTTGATTTTGTTACCAATCAAACATAAATCCCTTTTGAAATTCTCAGTTATTGATTCAAAGAACTGTTATAATTTCATTCAAGGTACCATAAGGTTTCTGAGCCTTTGAATCAAAAACACTGAGGCAAGAACAAAGAATTATTAACAAACTAATCAAATTAATAAGTTTAAAACATTTTTAGTGTATTACAAAGAAGAAAACATTATCTTCAAATGGATAATCAGAACCTTTTCTGATTTTGCTAAGAAAAATTATTATACAGTCTTTTCAAAGGAAACGTTATCAAAATAATCGTGAAATGTCCTGATAATTTGAGAGGCAGTAATCAAAATTCTTTGTTTGTTTGTGTTTTTAATTCCACCCAAAGCTTCTCGAGGGCTATCTGTGCTAGCCGTCTCTAATTTAGCAGTGTAAGACTAGAGGGAAGGCAGCTATTCATCACCACCCACCGCCAACTCTTTTACCAACGAATAGTAGAATTGACAGTCACATTATAACGCCTCCACGGCTGAAAGGACAGGTATTCGGACACGATTGGGATTCGAACCCGCGACCCTTGGATTACGAGTCGAACGCCTTAACAAGCTCAGCCATGCCGGGCCAATCAAAGCTGTTGTTCATGCTTAGCACGAGTTGATTCTATGGAAAGACTATTAACATGATATTGAAAAACAATACTATCTTATTGTTAAAGATTAAATGGTTATATTGAGAAATGTTATTGTTTAATACTACTTCATTATATTATATTTTTATGCTTCATAATAAGATGGTTGCACAATAAAAGGTATTTCATTGTTCTTTGTAATGGGGTTAAATTATAAAAGCCATGTTTCATTACTCAGTATGGTATAATTGAATTAATAAAATTATGTTTTACCTTTCAAAATGAAACTGTGTACATTATAACGAACTGTATTATAAAATAAATGCGCTTATTTTTTTATAGTACGATAGCTATATTATATAGAAACCTGCATTTCTCTATTGAACGCCAAATTTATTTATGGTAGTAACCTTCGTTTCGTTATCCAACACTGAAAGGTTATATTATAGAAACTTTCACTTGATTATTCAACATCGAATGGGTATATTATAAATAACTGCGTTACATTGTACAGAACTGAACTGTTACGTTATAGAGAAATTTGAGAAGGTTGTGTCACGGACAATGTTATTAAGATTACACTGCAAAACGCAAAGTTTTGTTACTCGTCATATAAAACAAGTTAGTACTATATGTTGAGATCAAGATAAAAATACGCCGTTGGTAGAGAAAGCATAGCGTGCATAGCTCAGTTCTTTAAACCTCACAATAACGTAGATGCCTCCAATAAATAATCTAGTAAAGCGCTGCAGATATTAAATATATTTTCGTCATTGGTTTGGTTTATTTGGAATTTTCGAGCAAAGCTACACGACGACTATCTTAGATATTCGTTCTAAATTTAGCAGTGGTATTCTAGAGGGCTAGCGGTTAATCAACACCACCTACACCCAACTGTTGCGCTACTGTTTTATAAAAAAAAATTTGAATCGCTGTCACATTATAACGCCTCTACAGCTGAAAGAACGATCATGTTTGTTGATTGGGAATCGAATCCAAAATCTTCATACTGCTAATTGACCGTCCTAACATATTTTAAAAGTAAAACACTTCAAATGGTACTAGCTAATAATGCATAATTTCGACACAATAAGACGCAATATTTTGCGTATTAAGAGAGATAAATATCTTTTTTTTTATTGTACAATTAACCTTTTTTGTTTGGGTCAGCATCATTACGAATTTGTCCTCGGTGAGACAGTAGTAAGTTTACAAACTTATGACATTAAAATCTGGGGTTTTATTCTTCGCGGCTAACACAGCACTTAAACCAATGTTGTTTTGACTTAAAACACTAAGTCTTTAAAAGCATATGCACTCTTTTAAACGTAAAATGTCAATAAAACATTTCACACGAATAAGCAAATCGACAGTAAAATATTTTTACATCTTTTACCCTTTCGTGACAGTTTCGTATTTTGAATGTACAATTCCTAATAAATATGTGAAGATTCTAAGTCTCTAATGATTCAATAGAGATCTGGAAGTTAACTTGTATTCACAGTTGAAATTCACGTCTAGACAGCGTAAAAATTATTAGTTTTAAATTATTCATGAGTAAGACATTTAACGAATCAGTGATATCAATAAAAGAAGGATACCAAAACGTTGGTAAATTAGCCTGTAAATGTATTTCGAAAGACTATAAGCCAGCCTGAGTTAACACCAGAACTGCCGACAGACAGACACCGTTGGAATGTTGTGATTTATGTTTACATTACATTTCAGGTAATGTTGTGTTTTTTTTGGAATTTCGCACAAAGCTACTCGAGGGCTATCTGTGCTAGCCGTCTCTAATTTAGCAGTGTAAGACTAGAGGGAAGGCAGCTAGTCATCACCACCCACCGCCAACTCTTGGGTTACTCTTTTACCAACAAATAGTGGGATTGACCGTAACTTATAACGCCCTCACAGCTGGGAAGGCGAGCATGTTTGGCGCGAACCCGCGACCCTCAGATTACGAAGCTTACGCCTTAACGCGCTAGGCCATGCCAGGCCCCATTTCAGGTAAACAGAAGATAAAAACAAGATGAAATGCATTTTATACAAACAAGAAAAGACTGTCGGAGTAACAGCATTCAACTTTACTTATGTGAATTTTTATAGTGGCTGTATAGCTCTAAAGACAACAGGGTATACATGTGGTACTTTAAAAACTTATTTTTACAATCAGAACTAAAGTGAAAATTTAAGGTCCACAGTAATAAACTAATTTTTCAAAGAAAAAAACATCTGTAGTGTTATAAGAAAAAAAATACAACAAGAATTATAAGATATTCCAGGAGTTAAAAGATATCACATGAATCATAAGATAACACAGGAGTTATAAAATACAACAAGTCTCATAAGATACTACATGAATCATGAGATACCATAGGAGTTATAAAATACTACATGAATCATAAGATATACAGAAGTTATAAAATACTGCAGGTTTTATGAAATACTATGTGAACTTTTAGATACCACAGGTGTTATAAGATATAACCTGAATCATAAGATATCATACGAATTATAAGATACTATGTAAATCATAAGATATCAAAGGAGTTATAAGGTATTTCAAAAGTACGTTTCGATGCCTATGGTGGACACAAAAGGTTCGTTGTATAGGTTTGTTTGTACTTGACAAGAAAGAAACAAAAAGTATTTTGATAAAATGATATAAATAACATTATAACATTAATAACTGAAAACTTAGAGAAGAAAACCCTTTCATGGTAACTTTTTATGACATACGAATGTTTTATAAAGTAACGTTATGCAAGAAATGTATCGAAACATTTTCCGATTGATGGACGAAACCATTTTTTTACAAACAATGTTTTATTTTGTGTTACAGGGAGAACAAATATCAGAGTTAAAATGGAAAGAATCTTTGTGTGGTTTCTCTTTGTTCGTTTCAGAGTTTTTGCACAAGGTTACACTTGGTGTTATGTGAGTATAGCCATCCGTAAGTTTGAGCAAATAAACTAGATAGAAGTTTAGCTAACAGCGCCACAGAATATTGGAGTTTGATTGTCACTCTCACAACAAAACGGATTCTGAGGGAAACTAGTCACAAACCATGAATCTTTAAGTTCACACTTCGAGCATTCCACCAGGTAACTTTACACATGATCTTCTGGAACCAACTTTGTGATGAATGAAATTGGAATAGGGAGGAAACCTTTAGAGATATCACTGGGTATCTAGATATTTCTTTAAACTTCTAAAGCAATATATACGAGCTTCTTTTTCATATTTTCTTGCTACACAAAAGTTTGACTTTAGATTTTACAACAAAAATCCAAAATATATGATATATTTATTTATAAAATTTCTTTCTAGTTGTAGTAAAAATAAATCTATAATAATGTAACATTTGTTAATTTGCGCAACTTTTGGGAATTTATTCAAGAAATTACGCCATCCTCACATTTAAACCCTATAGGCGACTGTTCCACGTGAATCCCTCCCCCCGTTAGTACAACGATAAGCCTACGGACTTTCAACGCTAAAAATCAGGGGCTCGATTTCCCTTGGTGGACTCAGCAGATAGCTCAATGTGACTTTACTAAAAGAAAACGCACACACGCGCAAACGTTTCGCCTACATCGACTCATGAAAGTGCAAGTACTGAATTATACACTTGGTTCGTGAAGGTATTTATAAAGTTTCTTCTGACTTAAGAGATATAGGTGAATCTCACAAGAACAGTTGTTGCTCGGCCAACGTTCATACGTGAAAGTAATGACATGACGAAGACTAGCCAAAACTAAAAGAAGAAAAACAACATAAAGATACACACTTCTCTCCTGTTTCTGTCACAGTTATTTTAAACCAAATCAGTTCTATGTCGTTTGTTTGTTTAGTGGGAAGTTTAAGTTTATCAGGTTCCATTAACTGATAAGCAGAAACACACTTATAAGTTTACTGACAAGCAGTCATTTATGATGAAGAGATACTGACTTGAAGTTTTCTTACAGCAGAGCCACATTGGGCTATTTGCTGAGTCCACAGAGGGGAATCTAACCCATGATTTTAGCGTTGTAAGTCCGTAGGCTTACTGCTGTACCAGCGAGGAAACCGACTGGAAGTAAAAATGTATTATTAGAAATTTTAATTCAAGTTTTAATACCCATACAAGTTGCCTTTAAAATACAGCAGTCACTTCATTTAACCTTATCGATTTGACATTATTAATTTCCTAACAGTAGTCTAATTTAACATGATCGATTTTTTGACCAGTAGTCACCTAATTGCATCGTATCAATTTTCTGAGCAGTAGTCATGTAATTTCCTTGTCAGTTTCTTAAATAGTTATTATCTGATTTAAAATTGTCAATTTCCCCACAAGTAATCGTCTACCTCAAGATTATCAATGTTCTGACCAGTGGTCATCTAACGTTTTCGGAACATTAGACACTTCGATTTCTCATAAATTTCCTAGACAGTAATTATATAACTTCATCGTTTCGATTTCCCAAAAACTGTAATTTAAATTAGCATTATATATTTATACAAAGTACATTTGAGTTTGATTACAATCAACAAAGATTCCGCATTAATACTATTTCAAGTTACTTCCAAGACTGGTTAAACTTACAGTTAATACGTCTCCTACATTTATAAATTATGACTAGCCAAGAAGCAGCACTATAATTATGACCATAACGTAAAGTTTGTTTGTAGTTATCAGAAAGCTACACAATGGGCTATCTGTGCTCTTACTCTGCCCACTCCAGGTTTCTAGCATTGTAAGTCCTCAGACATACAGCTGTGCCACTGGGATAGAGAAGGAAGCAATAACATTCACTTAATTTAGGAGAAATATTGTTTTTGTGAAAATTAGTACTTGAACTCACGTTTGTTTTACGTATAACCTGCAGCTGGGAAGTATCCATCTAATACATAATTAACCTACTTGATTTTAGATATTGTAGAAAAAAAGAGGCATCGAACAAAAACATACATACATTGTGCTGACTTTTATACGCTTTATTGAAAAATACGTAATATTAAACTTTAATACGAAAGGTCCTACAAGTTTTCATTGAATTCCACGAACTGTATTTCAAAGAAGTCAATCGAGTTTGAGCCTTTTTTTAACTTCGCCTTTCTTTAAAAAACATGAAAAAGTACGAACAGTTCAAGAACATAAAATGATAAAAGATGACGAAAATAAAACTGTGGACCATAGAGAAGGTTTTGTGTAGACTAAAATGACGTACAACTCACGTAGCAACCTACTGGACATATAACATCGTAACAAAGAAGAATAAAAAACTACAAGGCTAGCCACAAGCGCAAAACACAAGTGACAGTTAGCGAAGGTGCACTGAGTCGTAGTGATCTCGCCTATCCGCGAGGTTTATTACTTAAAAGCGTCCTTCCAGATTTCATTAAGGCGCTAAAAGTCCCACAGCATCAAGAAAGAACGATGCATGAACCACTCTGTTTTCATTAGTGTCTGCCAAGCAACATCCTCAAGATGGATAACGAGCGAGCATTTCACTGACCACGCGATTGTTGCCGCCTAGCTTGATAAAAACAAATGGTTAGGGAGATACCAAGCAAGATGTATGCCAATTTGGTTTTGTTTTGTCAATATTGCCGCATGCAGTTTGTGTGTACTAACGGCCCCTTGAGACGAATGCTTGACGATTTTTTTTTCTTCCTTTTCATATTGCACCTCAGGAAGTACACGTTTTCTCGAGATGCCTAACTGGTTTGCAATTTTTATAGCAAAATAAAAATTCAAAATTCAACTATCTGTTAGTTTAATAAAATCAAAGCACTTGTTTGAAGTTTAACATTTAACAAGTTAAAAAAAATCTTATTGCCAATAACAAAGGTGACACAAGAATAAATAGATATATAAATGAAGAAGATACGTTTCAGTAGCGTTCAGCCGGCGACTAACGTGATATTTATTCTATAGTTTCATGGAACTTTGTTTACTAAACAAGTTAACTTGGTGTTGTTTCGTTAACCATATGTGTGAAATATGTAGTGCATATAGTGTAACAGTAGTTAACATCAGTGCTACAAATGATATAATCATAATTAAATCAACCAGTATTTATCAGAGGAGTCAAAATATTTTTGGTAAACACATGTGTGTAATCAGGAACACACATGATGTGACTGTAATTAGCTAAACTAGTCTCTATCAAACAAGTCAAAGTAATTTCGGAAACCATACGTGTGAAATAATTGCTACACATGGTATAATCATAGTTAGGTCAAGTAGTTTTTAGTAAACGAATCAAAGTAGTTTCAGTAACCACATGTGTAAAGTCATTGGTACACATGATATAATCATAGTTAAGACAACTAGTCTTTATTAAGCAAGTCAAAACAGTTTTGGTAGCCAAATGTGTGAAATCAGTGATACATACAATAAACGTTAGATTGGTCAGACAGACGTTGCTAAACGAGCCCACTTAAAGTGGTTTCAACACTGCAGAGTATATATATATAGATTTAAAGCTGCAATATCTATCAACTTTATTTCTTAGTCTATTGTACTTTCTGTGGTGATTTCTTAATCAAACAAGAAAGTAAATACTATTACTTTAAGAAACCATTACTGCACGGGTCGTTATTATATTTACCTGTCACAATATATGTTGTTATTTATTTTCATATTGTGTCAAAAGTCATAGCTAATTGTCTGAAAGAAAGAAATATTTTTTTCATATTTCCTTATATTTTGTATAAGTAATTTTTTTATAGTCTGGCGTAAGTTTTCATTACACACAAGTGGCACTATAACCATCGAACAAAATAATCTAATCGTACCTAAAATACTACTCCATTATCTTTGGTTGTTTTTTTCTGCTATGTTACTCAAGCTGTTATTGGAGTTTAACCCATTTGAGCTTTTACGATTAAAACTACATTAACATGTGTTTTTCGAGAAGTAATTTTCAGTGTTCATCAGTAACCTACTTACAATATATCGTGAAACGTTATAAACTCGCACTTATAATCTGACAATGTTAACCCTTTAATTCATAAACATGTTACGTCCAAGGACGGATTAGGGATTTTATTGGACCTTGTCTTTTCAACTAATAGCGGCCCCCTCGAGACAGTTTTTCAACGTGCAATACATTTATAGCTATAGTTTGAACCCTCCTAATTAGTGTGAGGTCATGGACTTCGGCCCGGTAAGGCCATGCCTTTATCCAGGATCGCTCCGTTTTGTGGTTTCAAGTTAGGCCTACAAGGAGTAGAAATAACTGAAGAAATAATACCAAACAGTTCACAGAAGAAAATTGCATGTGAAAGTAAGTTCATTAACAAATATTAAAATGTCGTAATTTAAATGTGTTATTTGCATTAAAACTAAGATACTCAGTACCAATAGATTTATTGTGTGGGTAGGAGGTACTCTGAATCATGATGTAGAATACTCTGGAGTGCTATATGCTGAGAAATTTTAAGAGCTCCTGGTAAAAATCATATGATTGAATGAATGAGTCTTTCAACTTACAAAATGTGAACCTAACGATTTCAACCGAATGTTTGCTTTGAAAATGTTCAACTAATTATTATTCACGTGTTTCAATAATATTCAGTTGTAACCTTTTCAACCTCAGTGCCACCATACAGTTTTATTATCCTACCACGTTAATTGTATTTCTTATTTTAATTAGTACGAAAAAGTGTTACAAAAGCAAATAATAATAGAAATATAATGTCATGCGTTAGATTCTTTCTGTGTTAAATGCTCAAACATAGAGTCTCAAAGTCTCAAGTCCTCTCAAGAACACACGTCACAAAGTGTCTCATTCAAACTCACGGCATACTTTAGTTTACAAAACGTTCAAACAATAATGCCTAGTCAAACTCTACTAGTTTTTTACAGATATTATCTTAATTTATATAGTGGTATATTAAATCATAAAAATGAAGAATTAGTTGGTTTTATACGGTTCTTTCCTTTTCTATTAAAAACATGAATAAAACGGTTTATTATGTCAAATAAAACGGTGAAAGTTCAACATTTTAATGATAAATAATAATAAAACATCATCGACAATGTCTACAGGATGCCTTATAAGAAATATTTGAATACAATATTTATTGAACTATGGAAAGATAAAAATGTACTTTTTGTTATACAGAAAACGCCTTTTTGCTCTACATTAATTTAACAGAAAAATACTGCAAAGTAAGTAAATAAAAATCAGCGTTTCGGTCTACAGTCTAGAATATTTTAAAAGAGGCAAAACATGATTTGCTCGAAACTGTAATCATCAGATTCTCTCAGACGTCAATTGAATATGTGTTGAAATATAACCAAAACGAAATATAATACTATTAAGTACTCAACCTTGATTGTATGCACAGACTAATCAGGTAAAGCATGTTGTTAAACCACAGTGTCTATAAGTCTCGACCCGGCATGGCCAGGTGGGTTAAGGCGTCCGACTCCTAATCTGAGAGTCGCAGGTTCAAATCCTCGTCGAACTAAACATGCTCGTTCTTTCAGCTGTAGCGGCGTTATAATGTGATGGTCAATCCCACTATTCATTGGTGAAAGAGTAGCCCAAGAGTTGGCGGTGGGTGGTGATGATTAGCTGCCTTACCTCTAGTCTTACATTGGTAAATTAGGAGCGGCTAGCGCAGATAGCCCTCGTGTAGCTTTGCACGAAATTCAAACAAACTATAAGTCTTTTTTGTTCTCGAAACATCTGAATTTATTATCTGGTTAGAACGTGCACAGCCTGTGTTGAAATATCATTCACATCGGTAGATGATAAAACAATACATTTTAATGATTGTAATGATTTATTGTAAGATGTAGTTGAAGACTACATATCTTCGATATGATGACAATAAAACTTATGTAAATCATTGTTAGTCGAAATATCACATGAATTATCAAGTAACAGTCCGCGAATCTTTAGATTGGATGCTATACGTCAATGGGTTTAATGTACGATGAGCGACTAATATAAAAATTACTTCCAATCAAATTCTATGTCGGGATCTAATTGCTCTTACGAGTTTTGGTATTTAAAGATCTTATTCGCAAAGCAATACTTTTTCCAGTTTATCTTTAATATAAAAAAGTCCACCTTTCGAAAGCATTCTAGTTAGGAGGTTTATAGTTATGTTTTTATTTGATTGTTTGATTCTGTGTTTCCTTAGCATCATGAATACTACATCCAATTGGTTATCGAAATGATCATTTTAAACTCTACTTAATAAAAACCAATTAAGGGAGTTATCTAATTAAATTACTAAACCTTTTACCTGAACTTGGTATCCTTATTTATAGAATCAAAACACTAAGCAGTTAGAACATTCTCATTTGGGAAGCTTTAGCGGGTTTTGTTTTGTTTTTCTATTTTCTGTTGAATGTGTTTAAGATATTACGTTAATATCCTAATGTATCATTATCTTACACAAATGAAAACCTGAAAGTCTAAAAGAAAACAATTATCATTTTATTCTTAAATACCTGCATTATTAGCAAATTTCATTAATTTATAAATATTGACAATATTAGAACCTCAAGAAATTGTTTAAATGACGCCACTTTCCTAGAGTTACAGTACGAATAGAGAATTTAAACGAAACAATCCCACCGTGGCTACGGTTTACAGTGGTATAACAGTGTGTAGGAATCATATAGTTGGCACCATCATTATGAGGAGTCATATATTTCACGCTATTACAGACTGAGAGGGACATGTACTTGGCTCATTTGCAATACGAAAGAATCATCTAGTTAACACCACTTTTCTGTACCATATAATCACTACCATTACGAGTTAAAGAAGCTTTAATACAAAAATCGTTAAAACGAGCATTATAGACGATACAATTTCAGAGCGAAGAAGTATGCATTGGACACTACCACCGGATACCTGTGTATCAGATAGATACCATTAAAACATACCTACATCTGTATTGAAATCTGCACTAAACATTTTCATTGTAAACAAAATCAGGGTGAGATAAGAAAAACCATTATTGTAAACAAAATATAAAGGTCAAAAATCCTAACTGGATTTAAAAGAGATACTGCTGTCCAGACTGTTAGAATGTAACCTGGATGTGCAATAAACAATGTTGCATAAAATGAGAGTCATAAAGGGATATTCTACAAGTGTAGCTTAACTCAGAGAAGGTATTAAGTCCACAGGCAAACTGTTCAGCTGTTCTTAGAATCCACAAGAGGGCATTTACACTGCGAGATAACAGACGGTTATTACCTTAAGTACGCAAATGGTGCTTACAGTCATAAGAGTAAAAACTGAAAATTGTAGTATTCTTTACAGGCATTGATCACACAACTAAACCTCGAGTACAATCTGTTGAACAATTCAATCACAGCACTGATTGCCACTCGTGACTGATACCCTCGAAACTGCAGTTCTGAGCTTAACCAAATTGATCAAATGTATTTCCTATTGTAACTTTTATCACAACAACATCTCAAAGCAGAGTTAATTATATACAAATAAAATAAATTAAGCTGGCTTAGACTACAAAATTAGAACATATTTATATCCGAGAGTTTGTTTGTTTTGGAATTTCGCACAAAGCTACTCGACGGCTATCTGTGCTAGCCGTCCCTAATTTAGCAGTGTAAGACTAGAAGGAAGGCAGCTAGTCATCACCACCCACCGCCAACTCTTGGGCTACTCTTTTACCAACGAATAATGGGATTGACCGTAACATTATAACGCCCCCACGGCTAAAAGGGCGAGCATGTTTGGCGCGACGCGGATGCAAACTCGCGACACTCAGATGACGAGTCGCACGCCTTAACACGCTTGGCCATGCCGGACGATATCCGAGAGTAGAATACATAACTACACTACATAATAATTTCAGTCCAAACTACACTTCATTCATACTAATACGATTTTTTTTTTTTTTTACATCCGAAAGTAAAGTTCATCAACTGCGCTGAAGTCCAAACTAATTTTCAGATACAATATTGAAAATATTAGCAGCTCAACTTAAACGTAGTTGTAAAAAACATACAATCTCGGATTTAAAAATATTTCAGTAGATCATAGCAACCTTTACAGGACACATCACAGAATATCTTACACATCTGTAGGTTACTTGAACGGGTAACAAGAAAATTTTATCACAAGTTTAGCGTCGTTGCCAATGCGCAACGTTTCGACAAGTTGCCAGATGATCACAAAATTCTTATCAAAACGTTGCAAATTTTTTACTACGTTGTACTTAA
Organism: Carcinoscorpius rotundicauda; assembly: GCA_011833715.1. NCBI lineage: Eukaryota > Metazoa > Arthropoda > Merostomata > Xiphosura > Limulidae > Carcinoscorpius > Carcinoscorpius rotundicauda. The sequence continues at coordinate 18,423,405 of CM022398.1, forward strand.
ACAAAACATTTTTCCATTACCCATTCAAACAATCTATAAGGTTTATTATTCTCAATATGTGTTGCTCGTCATGAAATATGATAGGGCAACTTAACAGAAATTCGTAACTCTCGTTAGTAATGTAGTTAATACTGTTAAAGGTCAGTTCCGTGTAAAACGATCTTTTATTGACCGCTACTGCAACGACATTAAATAAAAACGACGACATTAGACAACACTAGACTGTAGGTACAGAACGAGGGAATTTTTTTTTTTTCCAGTTTCGCGATCCTCCACTAGGACTATCTGCGCTAGCCATTCAAAATTTAGCAGGGAAAGGCTATAGGAAAGGCAGCTAGTCATCACCACCCACACCAACTCTTGAACTACTCTTTTATCAACGAATAGTGGGATTGACTGGCACACTATAATGCTTAAAGGACTAGCACGCTTGGTGGGGCGAGGATCTGAAACAGCAACCCTCAGATTGCGAGTCGCGAGCCCAAGCCACGTGGCCATGCCAGACCGTAAGATTTTTAAGACTGATAAATAATTGTTATTGTCAGATCTAAACCGTTGCTAAACTATAATAAGCAGACATAAACTGGAGCTAAAACTGCCATACTTTCACTATATCCTAAACTTTTCTTGATTGCCTTGAGTATTGAGGCAAAGTCGTCCCTAATTACAAACTAATAGACGACACGGAAAGCAACTAATCAACGCCAACTTTAATTGCATGGTGAAATTTCACTGTTATTCGTATAACGCATTCATGGCTCCAAAATGCGTTGCACGATACACATACATTTTTTTTGACGTATCCAAGCATGAACCTCAGATCTACAATCCGGCATGCTAACCAATGAGCCTCTCCGAGCCATAGTCTGAAATAAGGTTTAGTTACTACAGTTTGGTCATAAACAAACCCCGTACGTGTAGTGGAGGCAAAAGTGCTATACTACAAAAACAGTCCTAAGTACCTTTGAGTGAGTATAACCAGTATATAACCAGATCCTGCATAAGAATCACACTCTGAATTTATAGCGTTTCGCTACGCCTTGTAAGTGCTTTACTATGAAAACTCTTAAACCGTAGGTGAAATCTGAAAGAAACTACAGCTCGTAGTGAGGAAAAAAATTACATGTGAACGTGACTACATGCAGTGACACTTCGTGGTGACACTGCAGACAAAGCTGCGAAGCAGTGGTTACGTTTAGAGCCAGTAAACGGCGCGTCTACATAGTTTGGTTACAGCGTGTGTGAGCAGTGAAACTAATAACACGTAACTACACGTCTTAGATCTAAAGTGGGGAATTATTCAGTATAATAACAACCTGTACCAGCAATATTATATGACGAGAAGTAGTTAATACGATAAAAATACGGTTAACTCATAGCTGCATCCAAACAAGGCTTAAGTAAGCAACGTGTAGTACAATTAAAATAAGAGCGAATGTTGCAATTGCAACTGTACTGTACGCACAGCACAAGGAAGATAAGTGGAAATAATATACAACAATACAACGTATCTGCAAACAATGTAGGAACAATGTAGTTGTTATTATATTATACATACGTATAATATAAGTACAGCAAGGAACGTGTTGGTCCATTGAGACCATCCAATCTACTATACTTATATGTAAAATAAAACATTGAAAGTCGATCCCTGTGTTTCCAACACTCAACAGGCCTTATCTTAAACTCTTTTAACAATATCTACTACATCTGAAGGCAAACTCTTTCAAAAAAGGCCAATCATCCAATTAGAAAAATATAGCTATCTTGGGTAAAGATGATTCCTACCTGTCAAAGTTAATATTCGCTTTTCCTAATCCTACTATTCTCAAAGTTAAGTACGAAAAAAAAACACGATTACTTCTGTCACCTATTTTCAACATTTCAACAGATATCCTGTAATTACAATCCGAGAAAATACTCAAGTGGAGAATATTACAGTGTAGCTGAAATTCTAAATGACTCCTTATTTTCACTTCTTTATCTGTTTAATTTAGAACATAGACATGTCGGGCAATCTGCTATGTCCAACCACGGGGAACTTAGCCCTGGATTCTAGATTTGTAGAATCTAGCTCAGCGTTGTCCCACCGGAGGACCAGTAGCCCTAACCACAATTTGATTACACTCCTAGAAACGGAAATGGAGAACAGTAAAGTTCATCTCTAACTCTAAAGGACGCTATCTTTGTTTCCACGCTACGTATTACACACCCAGAAAGAAAAATGTAAGTGAATAACAATACAGTAAGCATAACTTAAAAATACGGTGGGCGTAACGTCTTGTTGAAAATAACAAAAGGTAGTCAACAATTAACAACAGAAAAACGCTTTACTTAACCTTTATGGAATGCCTTTATATCTTACTTGCTTCAAAATAACATATTATATTACGACCTTATATTCATAACCTCAAAAGCAGATGTGTCATCGATGCGAGGTATATAGATTTACAAATTGAAGCGGTGCAAATGATTTCTTTCAGTATATTAACGTATTTTTTATGTTATGATTGTTGGTTTCCAGTTTTATTTGGCATGACCAGAATAACGTAGAAAAGTGACGTCGATGAAAATCTCAAATTTTAAAGGATTCCTATAAGTTATTTATGGATACAATACTGCGTTAGTTCTTAATGATATTTGATTCATAAAAACACAAATACTGTCGATATTCCATTCCATTTAATACTATTAGCCCCATCCATCGATGACTTAGCGAAAAGTCTGAACTTTACACTGTCTAGTTTTGCTCTCAGCGAGAAAATACACAATTGAAACCTCTAATTACTTCTCAGATACGTTAGGTATTTTCCGTAAAAAAACTCGAGAGTTAACTAATTATTTTGGTTTACACTTAATGCTGTAGCAGTCGTTTACTATTCATGCTGTAGCAGACAAAAGACAACAACAAAGTTATCAAATATGTAATTGTTTGTTTGTTTTTTGTTGCTTTTTTTAATTTCGCGCAACGCTACACAAGGGCTATTTGTGCTAGCCGTCCCTTCTTTAGCAGTATAAGACTACAGAGAAGACAGCTAGTTATCACTACCCACCGCCAACTCTTGGGCTACTCTTTTACCAACGAATAGGGGGATTGACCATTACATTACAATGTCCTCACGACTGAAAGGGCGAACATGTTTGGTGCGACGGGGATTTGAACCCGCGACTCCCGGATTACTAGTCGAGCGTCTTAACTACTTGGCCATGCCGGGCCTCGTTTAACTTGACGATTTGTCTTCTGAAAATACAGTTTTTTATGCCTATTGTCTGCATCATTTTCAGTGATGTCGAGAAAACCCACTTGTAAAGAAACATATATGCTAAAACGGCTCGTTTGGGTTGAGAAAATATTTTACATAGAAGAGCGAACGTTTCGACCTTTTTCGGCCGTTTGTGTATATATATGTCATTATGTTTTATTTCACTCAATTGTGTTTTTAATTAGCTTTTTGAAGAACATTCCTTTATTAACCTTTTACTTAATGATATTTTAGTGAATAATTTTATAAAAACATAACATTACGTGTGGTAACTCGTTCGAGAAAGGTTTATAGGTGCATAACTGAAAACATTCAGATATTATTTTATTTCAAGTTACAGTTCTTACAGTGAGGAAGGTTCTTTTTTTTCACAACAGGTATGACGTTTCGATCACAGGCGGGATCATTCTCAAGTACCCAAGTTGAAAGTTATTCAGTATATCAGATGTGTTTTAGTCACCTTCTACGGTCACTAAACTCTGCCTTAGAAAACTGAAAGTATATTCCATCATCAAAGTCCCTACCCTGAAGTTTCGATACTTTTGACGACTGCCTGAGTAACATAAGGATAACATTTAATCAAAAACATTCTTTTATCCAATTACCTTCGCCTGTTATTTTATCAAGCGAAATTACTACGATAAAATGGATTCAAACAGACGCCAGAAAGTACGGTTTTTATACTTATATATGCGTGTGTGTGTGTGAAGGTGAAAACCTGGCGAATGATTTGTTCTCTGATAGTTCCAATGATAAATACTTTAACACCAAAGTGAACCAAAAGACCTAAATATGTGATTCTTTCATACAAAGGCTTCCAATGCAATGTTGAAGTGAAGATTTTAAATTTTAACTTGAACTAATTCAACAATTCTTATCAACTATCACAACATTTTCTGCGATTACTTCTTTATCACTGATAAACGATGTGTAGAAAGTGTGAAATATTTAGCTTACAGGCAAGGTTACAAAAATTATAATGAAAATAACTTAGTAAGTAACTGGAGTCCGAAAGGAATGGTTATAAGAAACTTACCTAGATTAACTGGCCTTTTATTACTTCTAACTTGAATCTGCTGGGAAGCAACGATCTCTGTCTCTCAGATGGATGATGTGGTGTCTGGATTCAGTTCTTATAACATTTGATAAAACGCACGTGCATTTCAGCTCGTGTGAATTGCGGCTTCTGCCCCAGAACGTGAACTCGAAGATCTCGGAGAGGAGAAGTTGTGCCATTGTCATCGCTGTAGAGCCGACGAAATTCTGCTCCGAGTGCTCGGATGCAGCGGTCTTTTATTGATCGCTCTAACCAACCAAAGACGAAGCATCGAGATTAATGGTTGTCTAGGTAACCGTAGAAGCCCAGCTTAAAGCTACCGAACTGTATTTTATCTGTATAGGACACCTGCCAATCACCGTAAGGATCGTTCGTCGATGTCGTAAACAGACGTGCCCACCTGGTTAGATGATGGTTGACAAAGATGTGCTTAGCGCTTGCAGAAAGGGGGAAGCAGAAGGGTGGGAAGAGAAAAGGGAGGAGCTGCCTCATCAATGTGGAACATTGCAACAGTCAAAGATTTCCAAGCTCTGGAGCTTTAGTATCTAAATGTCTCTTCGAGAAATGACAAGGTAGCTCTTTAATAACAAACTCTATACAAACATGGCAGTGGCTTTTCTATTAATCTCGTATAATCACGTCTTTATCTTGCACGTGTATTAAACTAAAACTTGTTGATTGGTAAGTGATTTTTAATGGGATTTTCCCTAATTTTGAATTGAAGCAGCACACTTGCTTGAGATGATATCGTAAATAAAATATCACTAAGGTACACGAAGCTCGTTTCTGTAACTTGCTTGTCTTCAAAATATAATAGTTTTCAAAAATGCATTTGTATTAATTGTAAAATGTGTGAGCGAATGTCAACATACTCCCATATTGCACGTAAAAGAATAATTGTGAATAACAATTGTAAAAGATGACGTAGATATTTCAAACGTTATTTATTAATTTATAAAATGTGGCCTAGCTTGCAGAATGAAAGAAAGACTGCTATTAATAACTGGTAAAAATAAACAATCAAATATTGTTGTATCAACACCTGAACGACACGAACCAACAGTTACATTATCGCCAGACAGCAGTTACTAATTTGGAAAAAGCTATAAGCTAATCAAAGACTATAAACGTAACAACCAGATATTATTTGCTAGCACAATAACTAACCAACGGCTGTAAATTCAACAACCATAGATTATTTATTACTGTACCAACTAGCCATAGCTTATGAGCCTAAACACTAAAGACTGTTAAAACCCTTATACATATTAATCCACATTATGTGTTTGTTTGTTCGTGAACTACTCTCTCAGCTTTGATACGCAGACAAGAGGACTGTTCTTACCTAACAGTATAGCCCCCCCCCTATTTATTTCAGGCACAAATGAAGGTTAAAACGATAGATCGCTCGTGAATGGAGGGGTTCTAAGAGTGGATTTACGGGAGAAACAACATCACTCGAATCTGACATCACATTTTGTGTTCCTTGCTCTTCCCTTCCTCCCTCTGGATTACGGGTATGCCATTTTTTTAACTGTATTCATACGCACACTCACAAGTTTGCGAGACCAAACCTGGGACACATGTCCACGTTATCATAGGGGGGTTGCTCTAAGAGTACTTGGGGGCACCTATAAAAGTTATTATGCATAATTGATGAGTTTAACGAGAGTACAGATAATTCTCTGAGTAAACAATGCGAAGTCAGTGGCTATGTAATCCGCTTAGCAGTCACATATTTGTTTATTTTTTATATATACACCCCTGTTCTTCGCTGGTACAGCGGTAAGTTTACGGATTTACAATGCAAAAATCAGGGGTTAGATTCCCCTAGGTAGATTTAACAGGTAGCCTGATGTGGCTTTGCTATGTGAAAGACACACATGCATATCTTCCAGTGAGGCAGTCGTAGATCTATGAAATTACAATCTAAAATATGTCATTCGATATAATGTGGTGGACATAGCCGATAGCTCAATGTGGTTTTACTCTAAGAAAAGGAACAAATCCTTTCATACGTATCCACTCACTTGGATTAAAATATGAAAGACAAGTAGTAAAAAATTATTCGATTAAAAGAAGTAAAGCAAAAATCATTTAATTGCCTTTTATAACAACGAACGCATGCGCTCTCAACACCCACAGGTTTTTATTACAGGAACAGAAACTAGTCATCATCTACAACCCCGACCACAGAACTTTTTTGTTATAAAAGCTAATCAGAGACTTCAGTCAAAACTATTAGATATTATTTAATGCTGTTCAAACTAATTTAAATAAGTACACCCAATTATCGGAGATTATCCGCTGCTCTGAAAAAAATAATAAGACGCTATTGAAAACCTGTACCAACTAGTTGCTATCTACTAAATATGTCCTTCAATAATCTCTTAAGTACAGTTTTAAGTTAGAGTTGCGGGAGATCCATCATGTTTTAATAAAGCTCGTATTAAAAGTCGGATAAAAATTCTATGGACAGAGAATCCCACTAATTACATGTCGCAAGGCTCGAGATGACATTTCTAAGTATTGTATGGCTCTATAGCTTTTTTATAAAACAATATAATATTGATTTCCAAATATTTAGTTGTATCAAAAAATAAGTACAGAAAAATTCGATTTTTGTTCTACTCTTGAATACGAAACTACCAATAAGTAAACAGCCCCCCCCAACCACCTAAGAATACAAAGCAATCATCATCCTACCATTATGTATTAATAACATGTTTTCAAGAAGTTGCATTGTTAGGCGGCGGTAAAAGTAAGCGATACATCGCCAGAACACACTTACAACATTTTTACAAATAATGTGACAATGCATTTTCAGACATGTTCTTTTCACGGCCTGGATGCCCCAAACAAATGTATTTTGAAGAGAATGATTTATGTCAAGTGGTCGCTTCTGTTGCAAAGAAAGTACAAGTGAGCCCTAATTATATTAGAATTTATCTTCACAACCCAGGCTACAGTAGGAAATTAGCTAGAAAAAACCCACTTTTTGTTCCTGAGCAAAATGGTTCGTCAACCTCAGTGAATACAGATGTTACAATAAGCTGCCATCATGTTTTGGAAGACGCTTTTTTTTTCTTCTGGGAAATCTAGATTTGACGAGTCTTGGATCTGAGCATGGAAACTATCGTTCTCGTTAGTTTCGTTGAACCATTTGCAATTCACAACAAAATATTGTCTGTGTCATGGATGGAGGGAACATCCGGGCTTCTGAGCGTTTATTGACGGTTACTGCTGCTAAGATTCATCACTGTTCTCTAATAAAGCTTTCCTCCTGTCTACGCCAAAGACAAACTTACCAGAGAAGGATGCTTTGTTTTGTGTCAAAATGGGGTTCTTACTTCCTCAGCCTACGCCACGAATCACTAGCTTGGAGGTCAAGGTACTAACTTTTTCCCGTTACCAGGTCATTCGCTGGTCGTAGACAGCATTAGGCACGTGTTGTCCATCCTTGATCATACTTTCAAGTGACCAACTTCAACTTCACCCACGCATTTTCTTTGGTTGCGAGATGCAATTTCAAATACCCAAGTTTCAGGACTTGTGAATATCTTACATAAGTATTTTCCCGCCTCAAGTGCTGCTAATGGCAATATTATACATTAATACATACATTATTTTACTTTTAAGCTGTAAACGTAGATACTGATAATGCTTCGAATTCCTTTTATTAAATTCAGAAGAAACGATGTTTCTATGAACATGAATCTTACACAAATGTATTAAGCTATAACGCGAACTTTTTTCCAGTAGTGATTAAAAACTTATTTAAGAGTTACAGTTTTAAATATTCAGTAAGTTGTTTTTATCAACTGTGCGAAGTTCATTTCGACTCTCAAAACAATTCTTTGTGGTTTCGAGAATCGTTGACAACGTATATATATATATATATATATATATATATATTTGAATTTTTGACATAAATCTTATAAGACCTTAGAACTAAATTCATATTTATTCTTCTTGTATATAGCCTCCCGCTGGCTCAGCAGTATGTTTGCGGGCTTACAACGCTAAAACCCGGGTTTAGATACCCGTGGAAGGCAGAGCACAGACAGCCTATTGTGTAGCTTTGTGCGTAATTAAAAACAACAACAACATCTTCTTATATAATATCGTCTTAAATATTTTGCTTTTCTGTGCGGCAAAAAATTCACGTAAAAGTTTCATCATTTTAATTTTGAATAATTAACACTGTACTCTTAAACGGTAATATAGACAGTACAACCAGAAGTATTAACTGATCTTTTTATGGTTGTTATCGTCCAAACTATTGGACATGAAAATAATTTTTGTTTTATTCCGAATTATGTGATAATAAAAGCAAGACTGCTTACATTAAATATTTAAACGGCTTTTTACTTAACATAAACAAAATGATGGCCAAAGAGCTCTTTTTATGTATCTTGGAACAAACAGTTCGATACAAAGCAACTGGAATGTTTTAACAGAAAAATAAATGTGCGAACCAACCAAGTGTGATTATTTTTTCAATAATGCAAAGGTGAGGAGTTCGAAAAATTTTACACCAAACTTTATTTTCATGACATTGTTACCTACTGAATGTTACTTCTAATACTGAGTAATGTTGTAAATTTAAACGGAACCTGCAAAGTGTTATTAAACAACTATGTTTTATAAGACACCATCGTTTTATAACATTATCTCATGCTTTTTTTCCAGCTGAGCTACAAACACGTATTCTAAAGCTGTCGATTTGTTTCCGAAACCCTCCATTGTATAACCATGAAGGGAATTTAAAATAACGCGTTATTTTTTGAAACTGTAACTGACACACACAAGCTGGTGTTAAGTTTTCTCTGTACTGAGTGAGTGTACATTATCATATTCGACTTTGCTCGTGGCCAGGTAGTTACAAGATTTAATTTATTTTTAATTTAATGCAAAGCTAAACGAGGGTTATCTCCGTTAGCCGTTCCTAATTTAACAGTATAAGACTACAAGGAAGCTAGTCATCACCACTCACCGCCAACTCTTGGACTATTCTTTTACCAATGAATAATGGGATTGACCGTAACATTATAACGCCCCCACGGCTAAAAGGGCGAGCATGTTTGGCGCGACGCGGATGCAAACTCGCGACACTCAGATGACGAGTCGCACGCCTTAACACGCTTGGCCATGCCGGACGATATCCGAGAGTAGAGTACATAACTACACTACATAATAATTTCAGTCCAAACTACACTTCATTCATACTAATACGATTTTTTTTTTTTATATCCGAAAGTAAAGTTCATCAACTGCGCTGAAGTCCAAACTAATTTTCAGATACAATATTGAAAATATTAGCAGCTCAACTTAAACGTAGTTGTATAAAACATACAATCTCGGATTTAAAAATACTTCAGTAGATCATAGCAACCTTTACAGGACACATCACAGAATATCTTACACATCTGTAGGTTACTTGAACGGGTAACAAGAAAATTTTATCACAAGTTTAGCGTCGTTGCCAATGCGCAACGTTTCGACAAGTTGCCAGATGATCTCAAAATTCTTATCGAAACGTTGCAAATTTTTTACTACGTTGTACTTGAACAAAACATTTTTCCATTACCCATTCAAACAATCTATAAGGTTTATTATTCTCTAATAACGCCTCCACAGATAAAACGGCGAGCATGTTTAATTTGATGGAGATTTGAACTCGCTACCCACATCTGACGTCTCGAGCGCCCCTACCACGTGGCTATACCGGACCATAAAAAGAAAGATATATATATATATATATATGCGAATGTCGCACTAGATATTAATGATTACAAACCTAATACGGTTTTCAATCCAAGTGAATACATCCTTTTATTTAAACAAAATAAAGAGTAATAGAATAGAATATTTGATGTTATAATGATATTCATCAGCAAAGTGTAACATCATAACTTTTAAAATACACGTTCTTCTCTATTTCATGCCATTCTATCTAAAATACGGCTTAAAGTAATATATTACGATTTTCTTCATCTTTGTAGTTCTACGTAAAATAAATAAGCAGTTTGCTCGCCTCAAGTACATTTAAAATAATTAGAAATTTATCATATTTCTTCGTTCGCAAACGTCATGCAGCGTAAACCAACATAACATCTTTTCTTCACAGTGAATTTTATAAGCGCAGTTGTAGACATTGAATGACAAAAACAAACAAACAATTAGAACATGTTTACACCAGCGTTAGGCATACTAGAGCATACATATACACATTTGTAATGTGTCACAGCTTTTGTGACTTCCTCGTATAAATCAGAATATACCTTGATTCTTTAGCAATATTCGCACGAAGATACGCAATGGCCGTCCCTAAATTTAAGCTAATATATAAAAAAGTAGTTAGACAACAACACTCACTTTCAACTCTTTGGCCACTCGACACTCGCAGGAAAGCAACACTCACAATCAACTCTTGGGCCACTCGACCATGACAGATTTTGAACGTCCTTTGCAGCGCTCACGGCACCGTAGCATGGAACGCGTTTTGCGGCGATGCAACGCAAACCACGAACTTTGAAACTCGTGCACGATACCAATCGGTCACGACCGATCAATTTATATTAAAATACAGACATTTTTTATCTTTTAAATTACTAGCGTTTAAAACCGTAACGTCGTAAAGTAACTAATAGTAGGGAAAAATGAGGAAAAAGGGTTCCCTACATTAAAGCGATAACACCTGTATTTTGTCATTCATGTTTTGCTTCCATCTAGAGTGAATTACACTCAATGTTTTTTCTCATAACACCGTGTATAAAACACACTGGCTTATTGAGAGACAAACGCGACTGTGAATTATTCAAGTGTGCTTCAACATTTATTTTTGAATAATGCTTATAAAAGGTAAACATTTTGAATTTCTTATGATTGTAAAGACGTGTTTCCCGCAATTTGAAGTTGTTGATTTCAATCAATGAGAAATCATAGACAGATGAATAAGGCCTAAGAAACACAAATGAATATCACCGATTTTATGACGTGCGATTTCTTTACGATTAGAGGTTCAGAATAAGTTTACCCTGCCGTGAGCTATCGCCGCAATTCACTTGATTTATTTATGTTACTACCTACGTTCTTTCAAACCATTCTCCTAGATAATGCTAAGCTTGGACATGGCAGACGGCCTCCCCTGTCCTTACTGAGGAGAATATAAATAAAGTTTTCAATGTAGTTGCTGGATGCGCTATCAATTTGAAACTACAGTTTTTATAAGTTAGATGGGGGCCATTTTGACTCTTATTGGGGGTATATTTTGTCTAACCCTAATTACAAGAAGCAACTTTTATTGGATATTTGAAGAACGTTTATGTTCTGTCTTTGTTTTGATTAGAAGATACATTTATGATAAAGTATGTCATTCATCTTGATTTACAACGCTAAAATCAGCGGTTCAATTCCCCTCGGTGGGCTGAGCAGATAGCCCTTTGTGGCTTTGCTATACGAAAAACAAACAAACAAATAAACAGTCATTCATCTTATGTAGTACAAAAACCGTTCCTCGTTAAGATGGCCTTTGTACCCCACCTTCCTCTGGAGTATTTCTCTTGTACATGATATAAAAATATGTATTACATCCCGTTACAGTTTCATTGAACCAAATTTAAATACCCTTTTCTCAATTCTCACTATACAATATTAAAAAAAATATGAAGCCATTCAATGTTAAAGTCTTTTCTAAGAACACACGACTTAAAGAAACTGAACAAAGCGACTTTCAATGGAAAACGGCTTAAATGAGCTACTGATCTTTCTGTAACAGTGGATTATGATCCGCAGTTGAAAGATACGGAAATCCTATTTGTTAAACAGAACTCTGCAGTTAGTAAACATGTTCGAAACAAAAGGTCCCCCCGCCAAGCGGTTTTGATAGTATGTTTATCAATAAATACACTAAGCTCCAGGTTCAAATGTCGATTCTGTTTTTGAATCAAACAAAGAGTGCATACGCATAAATTAGAAGTCACCTAGAAGTAATGAATCACACATCAGGAGAAAGTTAAATCGATTTCAAAACACATATCTTATGCACTGCAATAAATTGGTATTGTGAAAAAGATTAAGCCCATCTGAGCTTTACATTGTTGACGTTGAAATGGAGATCTTGTAATAGAAATAGACCTTTTAGTTGAGCTGTCCATAACTTGACCTAAGCATATGTATACTGAAAAAACCTTTTCACTCCAAAAATAAATTACTGATGTGATAAACTAGTGATCCAGAGTACTATTGGAAGTAATAAAAGTATTTGGGCAGTTGGAGTAACTAATTCTGGGTACAAAATAAAACTATGGACATTTTTATGAATTCTCATACAGCAATAATTAAAATGTTCACTTCTTTTATTCTGATTAATTTGCTTGTTATCTGTGCTGTACCCACTACTGACATCGAAACCTGGTTTATAGCGTTGTAAGTATTCAGACATAAGACTCTGCCACTAGGAAGCGATATTTAATAAAGAGGCTGTTTGGAAAACCACTTAAATTCCGGTCTAAATTAACGAAATAACTTTTTTATACAATGAAATGTTCGTGATATATTTTGTTTGTTATTTAGCACAAAAATATACAATAGGCTATCTGTGCTGTATCGAAACGATAATTTATTTTGGGGTGATAAGGCTTCAAACGTTCTTCTGAGCCTCTGGAAGGACTTTTCATGGCTAGGAAGAAGAAATACAGAAGTCACGTTACCATACAATATAAAATATACGTATAAAAGGTGACGTAATATTTTCCACTTTAGTTCAAGTGAATAGAAGTTGTTTCGTCTTGTATTTGTACATCTATAAACCAGATTTCGATACCCGTTGTGGACAAAGCACGGATCTCCCCTTGTGTAGCTTTGTACTTAACAATAAAAAAACAATCGATAAAACTGGGAACATTAAAAACCCATTTTAATTTCTGACGTATAAAGCAGTTGTACTTATATTATGTGATAAAAGTGTATTCTATATATCATCATGATCTTCAAATTCGATAGCAGTCAAAAATAAGTTGTTTAGTTTTAACGAATCTTTTCTCCAAATATATGTATATGTATACTAGTAATGTAAACTATAAGTATTCTTAACCAATGCTTACAAATTACTGAACACTTCACATGACATTAACACCTTTTGACATATCTTCTACTTGATATTCTGTCATTAATCAGTGACATCTTTTAATAACTTCATTATTGTTGAAACTTTTTAATCCCCTAAGAAAGACTGCTTAGACAAAAATGTTGGTTATGATAAAATGTGGATTAACTTATAATACACATTGCATAAAACAAGGATAATCAGAATTGGCAATAGTGCAAAGTGACAAATAGAATTGATCACTTAATCGTTACTCCTCCTCGGTTATTTGTTATGTTTAACGAGCATTTGATAATCTTAAATGCTAGTGTTTGTTGGTCAACCTATCTGTGTATATATTAGCATTAAACATCTTTATCTTAACTTCAATTTGGAAGAAATCGCAGAGTTTAAAGCAGTTTGGAACCATCACTAAATCTTGAATGAGACACTTGCTTCACTCATCTGGATGAGCAGAACGAAACGTAAGTTGCAGTTTCCCGTAACGAATTTTGTACGAATATCCAAAGGCATTCCGAGCAGAATATTAAACTACTTTCAAACTAGAAGTCTACGTATTTGAACACATGGACTAAACACACCAAAACCTGCAGATAGGCAACCTTTAGTAAACCTGTGGGTTGTGGTTTACATCAGTTGTGTGATACTTGCTCAGAGATTAAACTAATTGTTCGCAACCACAACTGGACGCCTATCAGTGCAGATACGTTAGGAAAAAATAGTTTTAAAATTATTCATAAACCTGAAAAATGTGGGTGACCCTGTCCCCCCTCCCAAATGACGTCATTACGGTTAACTTAAACCTTCGCGTCAAAACTAATAACAGTTTTTCTCATTTTAAAACACATAATGTTTAAAAATTTACAGCTTACTGTTAAAATCCCTCTTTGTTCATTACTTTTTTGTAGTTGAACACGAAATTACACAATCTGTAACAACTGCGAGTATATTTAGCGTTATAAGTCCATAGACATACAGCTGTACCACTGTATGTAGATATAATGTATAATTGCAAAATATTAATTGATTTTGACCTTTGCTTGGTTCCGAAATATAAGTATAAATAATTAAGCAAACAAATAAACTCAGAGGTACATAATTAAACCAACTCATTAAACCACATCAACTAGGAGAAGGGACGACTTTATCCTGGGGTACATTTTCGATAGAAAATAATTATGTCTCGATTCGCTCTATTATTTTACATTCGATATGATTAAATTTCCTAAAATGATTAAAAAAATCGAGAATTAAAATATAGAATCGAAAGTACACATTAAAAGAGGTTTATAATTAATTTTTAATCATAACAAATCTATTTTACTTACCTATTATGCACCATAATTATCAGTCATTGTCTCGCCTTTACAGATGTACCATTTACATAACATGTATCTGAAATGTCCCTATTACGTTTAACCTTATTAATTCTATAAAGGACATTTATATAAGTGGTCACTCGCTGTAGTGAGTGATAATAATAAAGATAATAGGGCAACCAGACAGTTTCGTTATTACTTTATTTTCCATAATTGAGATTGGCCGAAGCTTTAATTGTTCATACACCTACATTCAATTAGGGAGACATAATGTATCAACAATTTTTAATTATATTTCTATATTTATTACCGCAGCTCTAACAAATAAACCAGTGCGATGTTTTACATCAGGCCAATTTTAATTGAAAGGTCTATCTTTCGAGCTGTCGTGATGTCAAAGGACAATCCCAGCAACGAGCTTCTTGATGTAACACAGATACGATGGGATTTATACTGTTTAAGTTACTCTAAGCTTTACATAGGTTAAGTATTAAGCTTTACACAGGTTAAGTATAAGGCGAAACTAAAGTTAAGAGTATTTACACCACAGTAGTTATTAGATATTTTATTAAATAGTTATATAGTAATAAAACACAGCGGTCTAAATAGCTGATTTTTGTTTGGTTTTCTTTACAAAAATTAAGCCTAATTTTAATTTATTCTCTTACTTGTACATTTTTAAGTCACTTCATATGTATTTTCAGAAATTGTTAACGCAGTAGCTGCTCTTGTATATTAAGGAGAAAATAAAAAGTAATGCAGAATTATTTGAGCTTGTGATTTAATATTTTTGGTTTGATAATTTTGACATTCGAGGTATATAAATAGCTTTGTTCTGAGACATTTAATATTTTTTTGAGTTTAGCTAAAATTTAAGTCAACAAAAACATCACGGCAAATTAATTACATTCTTTAAGATTTATCTTACATACAGAAATTGTTGTACACAGTGCCATTCCCTCTTTCTGACACTCAGGAAATTGTTGTACATAGTGCCTTTCCCTCTTTCTGTCACTCAGGAAATTGTTGTACACAGTGCCATTCCCTCTTTCTGACACTCAGGAAATTGTTGTACACAGTGCCATTCCCTCTTTCTGTCACTCAGGAAATTGTTGTACACAGTGCCATTCCCTCTTTCTGTCACTCAGGGAATTGTTGTACACAGTCCCATTCCCTCTTCCTGACACTCAGGGAATTGTTGTACACAGTGCCATTCCCTCTTTCTGACACTCAGGGAATTGTTGTACCAGTGCCATCTCCCCTTTATGTCACTCTTGTTTTTTATTCATTTCAACTTCTTTAAATCTGAACTATTTTCAAGACCGATAGGATTCTTATATTTTTCATAGGATATGTGCGTGATGGTTTTGTTTTCAATTGCGCACAAAGCCGTTATTAATTTAACAGTGTAAGACTAAAGGGAGGGTAGCTTGTCAACACCAATCACCGCCAACTCTTGGGCTACTCTTTTACCAAAGAATAGTGAGATTGATAGAAGCATTATAACGTCTCC
Organism: Carcinoscorpius rotundicauda; assembly: GCA_011833715.1. Lineage (NCBI taxonomy): Eukaryota > Metazoa > Arthropoda > Merostomata > Xiphosura > Limulidae > Carcinoscorpius > Carcinoscorpius rotundicauda. The sequence continues at coordinate 18,439,666 of CM022398.1, forward strand.
ACAGCTTAAAGAGCGAGCATGTTGATATGACGGGGACTCAAACCCGCGACCCTTAGATTACGAGTTGAGTGCCTTAACTACCTGGCCATGCTGGGCTGTATGTGAGGGAACTCATGAGACGTACTGTAAATACACTGGGAGCGGTACATTCACCATATGAACTTATTATAAGCTAAAACTTCAAATTGCACGTTTCATATATCTTTGTTTGCTATATAAGCACAAAGTTAAACAATGAGCTAACTGTGCTATGCCCACCAGAGGTATTGTGAAGGCATTCCGCTGTATCACTGGGAAGCGACGTTTTATGACACCACTCATAGTGATAAGTGTGATTTATTTATTATTGCACTCTTAACATCAACACTTTGAAAGAGTAATTTTTCATTTCACGTGTGTCACAACTGATATTGTATATTCACCTCAGTTCTTTACATGTTTTTAACTCTGGCCTTATTAATAATATACATATATATATACACACAGCAAAACGTATTAGCTGGTATGAATTATGTTGAATACACAGTTGATAAACGTTTTAACTTGACCTACGAAAGACTATAAACAATTTTTTTCCCAAGATAAAAATTTTCAAGAAGAGGTTTTTATCAACTAACAAGCTGATTTTACAACGCTAGAATCTGGGGTTCAATTCCCTTTGGTAGACACAGCAAATAATCCGATGTGGCTTTGCTATGAGAAACTGCACACGAACACGAGTTTCATTAGCCAGCACTAACCACACGTAGATAATTATCTGGCTCAAACACTCGTTCCAAGTTCGTTTTTTTAGTACACACAAAAAAAACATATTTCTTTATCAGATACAAGAGTATCAAGTATAGCGTATCTGCATAGGTATAAACTATAGCGTATCTTCATAGGTATAAACCGTAGCGCAAGAAAAGGCGAATAATTCAAAAAATAATTTCGGATCAAAGCCTCGGAGCGAAATTTTTCCTTTCAGCCTTTAAACTAAGAAATAAAGCGTTGAACAATAACCATCTGTAGCCCCAAAGATAAAGTATCATATGACTTGATAAGTGTATTTGATAATCGATTTGAGTCTGTGGTTGTTATCACTGTTTTTGCTCAGCCTTCTGAATGCGTAACTGAACTGTTCATAAGGACTTAGCAATGAAAACTCAAGTTACTATTTATAAAACTAAAGCTCATACTCTCTCTCTGCAGGCCAGGCTTACGTTCGACTCGTAATCCGATGGTCGCGGGTTCGAATCCGGGTCGCACCAAACATGCTCGCTCTTTAGCTGTGAGGGCATTATAATGTGACGATCAATCCCACTGCTAGTTAGTAAAAGAGCAGCCCAAGAGTTGGCCGTGAGTAGTTATGACTAGCTGCCTTCCCTCTGGTCTTACACTGCTAAATTAGGGACGGCTAGCGCAGATAGCTCTCGGGTAACTTTGCGTGAAATCAAAACAAAAAAAAACTATCTCTGTATATATATTTACATAAATGCGTAAACGAACAGTGGATCACATAACCCCTATACGTAAAGAAAAAATCAGCTTTAGGGAATAAAGATAGATATAGGCAAGGCTGGATAATTTCGTTTGATAAAATATATAATTTATTAAACTATTTTGTTTGCAAACATATTTGTTAAAACAAATATGTAAGTTTACTACGTAATGACCGAGGCTGAAAAAAATTAACACTGTGACAGCAGATATATATTAGTCCATATAATCATATAATTAGCATGATAGGATCACGTGAAGATGACCTAAGAAGGCCGAAAGTTGTTTTCCACTTTATTTTAATGACAGTTTTAATTCCGATACCAGCCTTCTTGAGATATATTTTTACTTCAAGCGGGTTTCTCGTCATTACGAATCTCAAGATTAGTTGGTTCATTTTCCCGTATAGGTATGATCTTAAAAATATAAAACTAGATGTATTGTTTCGTTTGTTGTTCATGATGTTATTTCGTAATGCTAATTTACTACATAAGTTTAACAGGTAGTAGTAAGCCAGTCTTTAACGAGGCTTAATGGCGTTCAAAAAGAAGCTTCTATAAGATATACTTCACCGTCAATCTTCTCTTAACTTTGTTATCTGTTTAAATATAGTAACATACCACGAAACAAACTTTTATAATTTCCTGTTTTAGTCTAACTGGGGTGACAGGATGAAATTCCGATTGTTTGTTTGTTTTGGAATTTCGTACAAAGCTACTCGAGGGCTATCTGTGCTAGCCGTCCCTAATTTAGCAGTGTAAGAATAGAGGGAAGGCAGCTAGTCAGCACCACCCACCGCCAACTCTTTTACCAACGAATAGTGGGATTAACCGTTACAATATAACGTCCCCACGGCTGGGAGGGCGAGCACGTTTGGCGCGACGTCAGCGCGAACCCGCGACCCTCGGATTACGAGTCGCGCGCCTTACGCGCTTGGCCATGCCGGGCCATGAAATTCCGATTAGTTACAATAACATTGAAGATCGTGTTAGCATGTTATGATGGAGATCTTTAGATGATGAGTAACGTCACGGGTAGATTTGTCAGGCTTAACGAATTTATGATAACCTATCATCGCAGTGTAAGCCTCCTTCTTCCCTTTATGAAACTACAAACATCAGCATTTCACATTTCAGGCTGAGAGTGGTGGGTTATATTCTTTCTCATCCATGAGAATACTATAACTTTACTGTCGATCATTTGTTGGTAAAAGAGTAGCCCTAAAGTTGGCGGTGAGTGGTGTTAACTAGCTGCCTTTTCTTTAACCTTTCACTGCCAAATTATAGATGGCTAACGCAAAAAGCAATCGCGTAGTTTTATGGGAAATTGAAAAGAAACAGTACCTCAGTGAACTGTTGGTTGAATGTCTACATAATTTTAACTGCAGAATTTTGCAAAATACGGTAATAATAAATGAAAAAATAAAACATCAAACTACTTCTAATAACGTTAATGTTCGTTACACAAACTACTTTATCACAATACGTTCCAAGAGAGAAATTAAGGGGTTCTAATTTTCAAAAATGTTTAAAACTTAAAATGTGGAAAGCTATTAAATTCCAATACTTAATACGTTATGCATTCGTAGTTATACTGCTGTATTATTTAATTAAATCTCTGAAAAGAAGCAACGTATCATTCAACTATGATAACATCCATGTACATACAAAAATTTTGAATAACGAACAGCCTTTGTATACTATCTGTTATACAGGGCCACATCATAAAAATCTCAGTCAAAACGTTGTTAAGGATACATACAGGAATCACATGCTATCTGTACCATAAGTAAGATCTATCGAAGAGCAATCTTCTGAACCTAAGGTTTTGTGTGAAATGAAATAAGTTTGAAAGCTTAAGATAAATAGAATGCGTACTGATAAGTCGCAATTCTCTTGTTACACATCTGTAATGTCATTTTTTTTAGAGTATATTACACAATTGTTACCAGGAGCCAGCCCTACCCTGATCTAATCTTGGAAAAATAGAGCAAACATGAGGAAGATTCTCAATAGCTCTACATGAACCTAGGGGAATCACATATTTAAATACGTTTATAAATCGTTAACCTAATGAGTTTGGTTTTGAATTTCGCTCAAAGCTACACCAGGGCTGTCTGCGCAAACCATCCCTAATTTCGCAGTGAAATAGAGGGAAGGCAGCTAGTCATTACCACCCACCGCCAATTCTTAGGCTACTCTTTTACCAACGAAGAGTGGCATTGACCGATGCAATGTAATACCTTCACAGCTGAAAGAGTAAGCGTATTTCCTGAGACGGGTCAAAGAAAGTGAAAGAGAGAAAGAGGGAAGCGAGCGTGAAAGTATTTCCACATAACGAACATTTGTATTTAATCTATTATATATATATATATATGAAACGTAAGTTGAAATAAATACGTATTATTATGTAACTTATAAGACGAAAACAAAAATTTAAGGAACAATAATAATTTTAATGCCTCACGAACTAAATACAGTCTAAAAGTTACACAATAACTATGAATAATAAGGCTACCACAAACGTTCCATTAGGTCATTCCTGATAACGACAGGGTGGCTACTGAAAACCGTACGATATCAGAAAATAATGGTTTAAGTAATTTACGTTTCAAACAGAAATCAAGTTTCAGAGAGGACAAATAACCATTTATGTCGATTTAATTTTCATTAAGCTTCCACTATCAATGCATGTTTAGACTGTAACACACTTTGTTTACAAAATCAGGTGAGAAGGTCCCCCTGGTACAGCGGTAAGTCTTCGGATTTACAAGACTAAAATCAGCTGTTAAATTCCCCTCGGTGGACACAGCAGAATCGGCTTCTTTATAATAAAACACAAACACGGGAAAAGAGAAAATGGTGTAAATTTCAAGTTAATCTTAGAGAAAAAAAAAATCCAATCTTGCCTTCGACTAACGAATCATACATGTTACATTTTGCGATAGATTCAAGGCTAATATAATGCTATTTCAAACAGGTTAAGACAATATATATATTATTTTAACTGTAGTTATTCAGTTTTGCTAAAGTAATTTATACATTTTCTGATTAGTTTCTACCACTTCTGCACTATTAATATTTCGTTTAAATTAGATGTTTATGCCAAACTTACTTTTTCATACACCTTTTGTATTATTGTAATCTACTTGCTTTGTATTCTAGCTGACAGTTTATTTTCCCGTCCGACATAGTAATGCGTTTTTCTTCTTTTTTATTTATACCAAAAAAACCTGTTTAACCCTTTTTGAGTCACTAACAGCTGACGGCATTTCAACAAAGCGCGTTGTCGCTCGCGCGTCGTGCAATAAGAAATATTCTCGGGTTAGGCCAGGCCACGTTGGGGGTCATTCAAATTAAAGCTCGTAAAGATGATAAGAAAGAACTGAAAATATTTTTCTTGTACAACTTTGTCAAATTTTATATTAGAAAACTGATTAGACGTTCGCCTTGAAACATTTTTTATAACGAATTTAATTTCACTGCATATTGTTCTCTAGAGAGGTCTTCAATATGCAATTTACACACTTTCATTCTGTGTAATTACATACACAAGTGAAGCTAGTTAAGACGAGCCTCTGTCAAAAACAGGCCCTGCACTCGCGTTTTGCTTTGTAATTGAAAATATCTGTGTAAGTCTCTTTAGGAAGGATACATACTTATAGTTATCTATTCTTATAAACACTGTTTCTCTTCCATGAATTGTTTCTGCCACACGACCCATAAAAATGACCATTTGTAATGATTTATTTTGTGTGTGTGATCATCATTTTCATCATGTTTGACAGAAGGAAACCACCACTGAGTTACAGTTGCACTGATGAAAGATATGCTGTTCACTTACTTGAAGGTCTGCAGTATCGCTTTTGTTGTGTGATTCAACAGTATGCTCAGTTCCTGTTTAAAGTTATAACAAGTAAGATTATATTAGCTTATTCAGTTACGTTAAAGACGAGAACAATAAGTGAGCATCTGACCTAAAGCCGAAATATGAGACATATGTCATGTATTCAATAAATTCATTAACCACACAAATGTATGTTGGTAAGAAAACAGACGGACGTCACACTATCCGTCAAGCAGACAGTTTATAGCTATGATATTTAATTTGATGAAGTTAGTGCTAAATATTAAGTATAATTAGTGAGGAAATATAACAGAGAAAGAAGAGGATAGAGCGATATTAACACCTCAAAAGGCAACTATACTCTATAGGTCGAAAATATTAACTGTTTGGTAAACTATTACCAGTCTTTCTATCAAGTGTTTAAACGTTAGAGTCAACTTAATGTATACGAATATCTGGCTAATATTAACCCTAAAACAAAAACATCTAGTGAATGTTCTTCACTTATTTTCTTGACACTAAAAGTGCCAGACCAAGCACTATTGAAAACTAATCTATTTATAAACATTTAAGGAACGAAATTCCAACACTAGCCATTTTTAATTTTGTATTTTAAAACCTTAGAAGCCTACTCTGATAGCTAAACTTATCAGTTGAAACATCGTAATGAACATAATTTGTTAGATAAACAGAGAATGTAAATATAAAATGGCTGATTAAACATAAGGAAACTACATTTTTGGGGCTGGCATTTTGTGAGAACACTAGTTATGTGATAGTGAGTGACGTGGGTGACTTTCAGTGAAGAGATGCTATTGTTAAATCCATTTCTAAGATTTTTCTGTATTCCTGTAAATATGGCAATTTTGCGAAAATTCTTCAATCTTGCAGCTACTTTGCTAGATAAATGATGAATCTACAGATATACATATGAATAACTCTTAGAGGAGCTTAGCTGAGAATCTAGAGATATATACGTATAACTTCTAGACGTTCTTAGTTGAGAATCTAGAAACATATACGCATAACTCTTCCAGGTGTTTGACTGAGAATCTAAAGATATATACGTATACCTCCTAGATGTGCTTAACTGAGATTCTAGACACATGTAATGTCTAAAAGAAATATGACTCTGTACTGCTATGTTATTCATTTAATTTATTTTGATTTTCATAAGCACTAGTTTTCCTGCACCGTCCTACTGCGTAAGCCGAAAGTTACCAAAATATCTTTGGTAGTAATTAATATTTGAAATTAAGCTAAAGCTACACTATCGAAACCGTTTAACAGGCATTTATTGATCAGTGGACGTTGTTATGGAGGACTGTATTACGTTTTGCGTATTATGATAACCTGCCTATTAAGGGACAAAACATGGATGATAGTGCGTAAGGCAAAATCCCAGTTTTTAAGTGTTTCGTAAGATATTATATTTTTTGCTTTCCTTCAGTTACCAGCAAAGAGAGAAAAAAATAAATTCTTAACATAGCCGTCCATAATTTTGAACTGATAGACTACAGGGAAAGCAGTTAGTTAAAAGCATTCGATGTCAAATCTTAATTGATAGAAGAGTGGTGTGGTATGTCATTATTGTATTGTAGACAAGGCCTCAAAAAGGAGAGAGAGTTTGTTCAGTAGATGCTGGGAGTTGCCTAACCATACGTTAACTGTTATATCTCACCCTGTATAGTGATATTACGTTGTTTATTTAATGCTAGGTTTTCATCAACAATATTGATAAACGTGTTTTAGCCCTCTGTACATTAAATATCTAATATTATAAGCGAAACTATGAAAGGCGGTCAATTATTATTTTACAATTTCAGTTTAAATATTATTGATTTAATTTGTTGTTATTTTTTTTAATTTCGCGCAAAGGGCTATCTTCACCAGCCGTCCCTAATTTAGCAATGTAATATTAGAACTCCTTTTGTACCAATGAATAGTTGGATTACTCGTCACATAATAAAGCCCCCGCGGCTGAAAGGGAGAGAATTTACGGTTTTACAGGGATTCGAACCTATGACCCTTACGTTGCGAGTTGAAATTTCTAAACATCTGGCTATTTCGGGCCAAAATAATGCATTGAAGAATCCTGTATTTCTTAAACCTAAGAATAACAGCTCGGTTTATATGTAAACCGTTGTAATACATCGTTGAATAAACAAAGAAACATAAACTGCTTGCTAAAACGTCTACAAGCTATATAAAAGAGAACTGATGTCAACTTGTATTGAACGGTTGAGATAAAAAAACAAAACGAAATCCACACGTCATGAAGCTGTTTTGGCTGACTAAAATATTTATGTACATTTCTAATTCACTTACAGAAAACTGTTTTACGAGGCTCATGCAAGTTACTAGTAGGCTTCAGGTAAATGTTAAATAGCTTACAATAGGTAATTAATTCATCGGACATTAGACGCTGTTCTGTTAAATTGTAGTAGACTTACCACAAGTAATTTAAAACGAAACAAACCCAGCTTACAAAGTGTTTTTATTATGCCGCCTTACTGGACATATTTTGATGTTTTTATATGTATAAAAATATGTATAATCGTACGTTTAAATTAATACAAAACAAAATAAAAACACATTAAAAGTTTAAATGCCTAAATTAGTAGCAGAATGTACAAGTTCGGTTCAATTGGTATCTATTACTTAATTCTTACGAACACCCATGTTGATGAGTTAAGCTTGATCTGGCTTTAAATTCATTGATCATTCCATCTTTTACAGGGGATTCTATAACTCAGACAACAACAATTATACGCAAAGCGACTTTTCTACACAATATGAAAGAATCTAAGCGTCATTTAAACCGGGGAAAAACAGAGTGATTAAAAGTATTTTTAGCCTTTTTCCATTTGTAAAATAATCACATATATGGAAAGACATACAAAATTATCTCACAACTATTAGGCTAATCTTTAGTCACAAAGGTTTAAACTGTATTCAAATAAGTTGTAAAGTATTCTGTGTTAGTACACACTTTGATACCACACTGAACATCTTTCAACATAATATGTGTTACTTTTTTTATCCAGTGCAGCATACAGTAAAAATTATTACATTAATTGGTTCTCGTACCAAATAAACGCAGAAAAAGAAAGACTTGACAACTTCCATTAAATGTGTTAGAAAAAGACATCAGTATTTCAAGCTGAAGCAATCTCCTCGTGATATGTAACATCATTTTCATACCATACATTTCACTGTCAGTTAAACAACTGGAAAGTGATTGTTTTGTTTTCAGATGTTTTATATCACGATCAAAATAATTTAGCGACAACTTTAAAACAGATTCACGTTATAAACATAAAAAAATAACAATTTGTCAATTTATATTTGCAATAGAAATTTACCTCCTGACAGGCAATGAATATATCTGGTGGTTAAAATATATTGTCTTCTTGAAACAGATCCAAAAATAATATGTCTTGAATAATTCCTATACAACATTCGGATCTATCAAGTGACAAGAAATTTAGAGAAAGTGATCGATAAAGAACAGTGTGTGCTTGTTACAACATTCCTGTTTAACTTATGATTTCATCTCCCATATGACTGTACGTTGTTTCAACTAATGTTTTTACTTTGATAAAAATAATTTGAAATTACTAATTACTAGTGTGCGTTCGTATATTAAGCTAATTACAGCAATTTGTAACTGAAGGAACAGATGAAAAGACAAAATTTACACAAATACAATCTACAATTATACGTCACATGAAACATTGTGATAAATATAATGTATAGAAACACAGTTACGAATCATGAGATTCATGAAAGTTATAAGGTATTGAACAGCCTCATATCTTAAGGAAGCAGTGCAAATTAATTGGTTTATTAGCATCTGTAAGTCTTCCAATTATTCAGTCACATTTCAAAGTAAAATAGATTAAAAATAAAAATAAGTGTTTTACACAGTACATAAGAAATCGGTAATTGCAGTTAGCACTTATGTATATGTATGCACGAAACATTTAGGTGAACTGTTTTTATTTATGTGTTGAATAAAAACTCAAAGCCAAAACTCATAGAAGTAGAACTGAAACATATCTTATCAGATTATTAGATTAAACCTATATAAGAAACTGAGTAAACGCGTTTAACGTCTTAAGGTAAACACAGAATGAATGTATTGACACATCGGCTGGATACCCTAGATGTTGACAATGCTTTCGCCTGCAATACCAATACAATTTGAGGAGATTAGAAGGTTTAATTTAGTCCTAAACCATATGCTGAGCAAAAGATGCAAAATATTTTCCACAAGTCCGAAAAGTTATTCAAAGTGTTATTAGCGTTTCACAACAATCAGAATAAATGAAATTAATCATAAAGAAAACTTAACAGTAGGACGTAAAATATGTGAAAACACAAGTAATTCGCCACCGAAACCCACGTGTACAAAACTTTAATATATTTATACACATTCTTGTATTTGCAACAGAGAAAATCCAACAGCAAATATCAAGTGACGGATTCTGCAAATAGGTGGATGAGCATATATATTGATGTTGAGTAGAATTACAAATAAAAGCATATTTTTACTAACACAGCTAGTTATAACAATAAAAGTGCAATTTCTTAATATTTGTTGATTCACAAAGTAAATACCATTCTAAAATTTTCCACAAAAAAACATCATAATAAGGTCACTGATACGTGGTGTGATGTTGACCAGTAACGTATCTATCCGTATCATAAATCATTGATTTTTATTACTATCATCCCTACTCTGAAGAGATATTCCAAGGGACTATTTCAAATAATTTGTACACAAATACATTCTTTATTTCGTTACATGGATAAAAATAGTTTTCAGAGCTAAAACAACAAAAGAAATATAATTCTTAAAATCTTGATAAGTATAAATGTATTGTATACATTGTTCATATGGACACTTTTTTTTTTTTACCTGAGACATTTGTTTTCGCATAGGTACAGTTACTTGATGAACACACACTCATTTTAACTCATTAGACTTCTCACATTTGCGTCAGATTACATCGTGTCTAATATTGGCCAATTCGGTTTCCAAGGTAAAGTATTACAAAAAATGATACGATGTAAAATAACACTACCACCAAATATGACCGACATGGATAATAATAGCAGCTAGTTACAAGAAATCAAAATACACTATCGACTATCATTCTCTCTGGGGGGGAAAGGTTTTACGTTTTGTCTTATAGATTAAATTTTTAGCACTAAAAACAAGAGTACATTGTCGTTGTTTTTTGTTTGTTTTTTCATTTGTTTCAGGTACTCTCCCAAATATACACAAAGGATATCAGGCCCGACATGGCCAAGTGGCTAGGGCACTGAGAGTTACGGACTCGAATCCTTATCACACCGAGTATGCTCACCCTTTCAACCGTAAAGGCGTTATAATGTTACAGTCAATCTCACTATTTGTTGGTAAAAGAGTAGTTCAAGAATTGGCGGAAGGTGGTGATGACTAGCTGCCTTTCTTCTAGTCTTACACCGCTAAATTAGCGACGGCTAGCACAGATAACCTTCGTAAAAGTTTGCGCGAAATTCAAATAAACAAACACGCACGGGATATCTGTGGTAACCGTCTCAACAGTTTTTGGATTGATAGTATGTATGGAAGACATGCTAGTGAACCACTCTTCCCTGACCGAATGGACAAATTTGATCATCACTCTTGTAATGCACCTATGTTCTCAAAATGCGGAGTGTGATTTTACGACGCAGTGTCGCGAAATATAGATCCTCGTATGCCGGCACTTTAAACACTTTAGCCGCGTTCAGCTACTTAATTTCTTATGTCGCGACAACATCGTGAAAAATTTGAACGCACATTTCTAAAACAATTTTGGTAGAACTGAGCCACGTTTAAAATTAATGACATCCAGTGAAATTTTATTGCGTTGCTCTTATTATATATTACTGAAAAGAGCTTGAGGGAAATGTCAATAATTGGATTTGTATTAGAATATATCAAAACAACATACTTAAGCGCGCTTCCTACTTTGTGTTATTTTCTTTAAGAAAACTCTGGTTGCTTGGAAAACGTTTCATCCACCTAGTGCAACAGCACTGTTTATAACAACCAAACTACTCTGGGTCCTTTAAAACATCATCTAACCTGAAATTACGTTCGCTGATTAATCACTGACAAATAACGAATATAACCGTTCCTTATAAATGATACTAAACAGCTCCTTCCTTCAAATAAATTGCATTAAGATCACTACGCAATACAGTCTAGGTTCAATGTTGGAAGTATTTTATAGTTAATACACTGGATAATGGTGAAATAAATAAATGTCAATATAATATAATTATATGAAGTAACAACTACAGTAAGGTTGGTGGAAAAGACTGTTTGTAATATTATTTCAGATAAAATAATACATGCAATTAAATATTATTTATTTGTGATATTAATGTATACATGGACATCAACACACGATCTACATATATCGTCTTGTGCTTATTTATTGATTATGCATCTGTTATTACAAGTTATGGCTTTTACAGTAAGTAAGATAAGTTTTTTATAACAGATAGAACGTTTCGATCACTGGTGCGATCATTATCAAGTACCCAAATACACGTAAAAAAATACACATTATTTTTTAAAGTCGCCGTATGAGGATGTAAGTAAGTAATTATTACCACCAATCGTCAACTTTTGGGCTACTCTCTTACCAAAGAATAGTGGGATTGATCGTCACTTATAACGTCACCACAACTAAAAGATGTGACGAGGCTTCGAACCCTGAACTCTCACACTACGAGACGAGTGTCCTAACCACCTTGCCTAGTTTGGTTTTGAGTTTACTTACTGATTATAAGTACTTTGATCGCAAATTACAGTTTATGCTGTAAAGAATTTTTTTTTAAACACATACAAGGTTTCGATTCCTGGGTGACCCACCATGCCCAGGCTCTCGACTAGCAATCTGAAAATCGTGGGTTTGAATCCCTGTTACACCACACATGCTCACCTTCTCAGCCGTTATGGAGTTATAATGTGACGTTCAATCCCACTATTCGTTGGTGAAATAATAGCCCAAGAGATGGCGGTGGACAGTGATGACTAACGACATTTCCTATAGTCTTACACTGACAGGCCTCTTGCAGTTTAGCGCGAAATTCGAACACTAACAAACAAAACAAATCTATAATTATGCACTTGGAAACTATTGAACCATAGTGTTTGAAAAAATATTCTTCTTTTCGGTCAAAACTGTAGCTTGTAACAGAATAATAATAACAATATAGTTTGTTTGACATTTCAAATAAACCAACAACAACAAACGATATATCGGATCGTATGACAAGACTGTATTCTCAGATAACGAGCCACTAGTTATAGGTATCTGCTATTAATGCTTTCATTCCCAGTCACGGAAAATGTGACTGAACTTGTTTTCTTTGTAATAGTCGCTGTTTATTTGTAACTTTAATCAACACAGAAACTCAGAATGAAGAATCTCCAAACTTATTTGAAGGGACCAAACAAATTAGATAATGATAATAATAAAAGCTACTTTATGAGTTAAAAAGAGCAATAAGAGAAGAACTCGTCCATAATATTAAATAAATTCGTCTGCTATTTTCTTTCGTATATTACAATGAGGAAAATACAAAACGACTATTTATTTCAGATCAATTTTCTTTAACGCCCACGTTTTAATATTTTATTCATCATTTGGGTATAACATCCTGATCCATACAGTCTAAATAATGGTGCAACTAATGAGTGACTGACTAGTCTTTGTTTAACTCTCTTTACTCAGTGACTTATTCAGCTACTTGTTTACAACAATTTAAACCAATATAACTAAAACTGCAACTACTAAGCGATCAATTTTATTTTTACGTTATCTCTTTTACTTAAAGTGCTTTTACTACTAATATAAAATATTTGCACTCTGTTACGGGTTTCAAAGCCCTCGTCGTTGTTCACGGCGACTCCGATGCGACGTTTCAAACCCTTCCTTCACCTAAATTAATTCTAGTACTACCTCAAGAAGACCCCACCCCTCATCTCCAGTGGCCCAGTGGTATGTTTGCGAACTTACACTGCTAAAAGCCGGTGTTTAGATGCCTGTGGTGGGCAGAGCAGAGATACTCCTTTGTGTAGCTCTATGTGTGATAAAACAAACTTGAGAACAAGATACATACATGCTTGAAAACCCATTAAGATTCTGCCAGTGTGCTGGAATAATTTTCGTCCAGTTGGTTTGTGGGTTAACGTCTCAGAAATCTTAATTGGGGGAACACAAATTTTGATACCATATTTATGTTTAATAATCCTGTAAACCTACTACTCGACTCACATGGTACTTGGAAGACTTGAGTGTGCGTTAAGCCACCCTCCTTGGTACTCTAAATAATTAATGGTAGGAAGTTATGCGTATATATGTATATAATGGCATGCATCCCCTGGCCACCATCCGGACGCTTACCATATTTGTCACGCTCGCTCCAAAACTTTGAAGAAAGTTCTTGTATAAGCAGATTCCCAAACACATTCATATAATTATACTCCATATTACACTAATTCTTATGAATGAATATGTGTAAGTAATGTTGTGACTGGTAAGTAGTTGGTTGAGCTTCAACATCGTCTCCCTTACACGTGGTATTATTCAGCGTTCGTTTACAGTACCCTCATCCATATGATTATACATGGGGTTGGACAAAATAATTAAAACACCACACCTATTTAACTTCAAGTTTTGATATTTCTGAAAGGGAAACACTTAATCATGTGCTATTTAATTCTTCATTAACTTATCCTACGTCATTCATTTTGTCTTCATTCGAAAAGATACTGGTTTTTTTTTTCGGCGATAAATTCTAATAAATGTCAAGTTAATAAGATCTGTCAGATTTGGAAATAAGCATGGAGGTTGGAAAGCTTCTAGTTGGATCATCATTGATTAAACGTATAAAATAAAGAATGTGTCCGGAGGAACATGTCAAGAGTGATGTCCACATGGATACCAAAAAATAAAACCACATCAAACAAACATAATGGTGGTCAAAAGACTAAGTTGACAGAGCGTGACAGACGAGTAGTGACTATAGCGTCGTTAAAAGTATGCGCGGAACTTAACGTTAGCCTATATAAAAATATATATATATATATATCTGTCAAAACAACTCAAAGAGAACTGAACAGATAGACTGCTATGACACGTCTGCATCCAGAAACTCCTACTAACGCAAAATAACACAAACTACCTTATTAAAATGGCAACCAGAACAGTAACGCAAAATAACACAAACTACCTTATTAAAATGGCAACCAGAGCAGGCGTGCGACTCGTGATCCGAAGGTCGCGGGTTCGTATCACCGTCGCGCCCAACATGCTCGCCCTTTTAGTCGTGGTTGCGTTATAATGTGACGGTCAACCCTATTATTCGTTGGTAAAAGAGTAGCCCAAGAGTTGGCGGTGGGTGGTGATGACTAGCTACCTTCCCTCTAGTCCTACACTGCTAAATTAGGGACGGCTAGCACAGATAGCCCTCGAGTAGCTTTGTGCGAAATTCAAAAAACATACAAATAAAAACAGGAAAGTTGGATCAGAATCTGGCTTCATCAGGTTTTAAACGGGATGTGTTTACTTATGGTGAAAACAAACGAACCTTTTAACGGTGAATATCTTGAGCCATAAGTTTAACAAAACATGTTCAGCTTTTTAAGGCCTGTGATCTCACTGTGAGGTAATACAACTAATTACTTAAAGCTTATTTTTGAACCAGTTCACTGTGTGGTTAACATTGTATTCTCTAACTGAACTGGTCTGTTTTGAGGAAACGTTCCAGTGCTTAAACTTTTAAAACTAGGTTCTTGTTTGTTACATTTTTTTCTTAATTTCGCGCAAAGCTACACGAGGGATATCTCCGCTAGCCGTTCCTAATTTTGCAGTGTAAGACAAGAGGTAAAGACTAACCAAATGTCATTACCACAATTTAGTATTAAGAATAATAAAATATTATTTTTACCATTTATTATTAAGACTTAAATACAAGTATTGTCATTTAGTATCAAGAATATCAAAATGTTATTATTACAATTTAGTATTAAGAGTAACAAAATATTATTATTACAATTTAGTATTAAGAGTAACCGACTATCATTATTGTCATTTAGTGTTAAGACTAACAAAATACCACTATTATCATTTGGTATTAAGAGTAACAAAATGTTATTATTACTTTACTATTAAGACTAACCAAGTATCATTATTATAATTTAGTATTAAGAGTAACCAAGTATTGTTATTATCATTTAGTATTAAGACTAACCAAATATCATTGTCATTTAGTGTTAAGAATAACGAAACATTATTATTACCATTTATTATTAAGACTTAAATATCATTATTATCATTTAGTATTAAGAGTAATAAAATATTATTATTATCATTTGGTATTAAGAGTAACAAAATATTATTATTACAATTTAGTATTAAGAGTAACCAATATCGTTATTATCATTTAGTATTAAAACTAACCAAATATCACTATTATCATTTATTATTAAGAGTAACAAAATATTATTATCATCATTTAGTCTCAAGGGTTTGTTTGTTTGTTTGTTTTGGAATTTCGCACAAAGCTACTCGAGGGCTATCTGTGCTAGCCGTCCCTAATTTAGCAGTGTAGGACTAGAGAAAAAGAAGCTAGTCATCACCACCCACCGCCAACTCTTGGGCTACTCTTTTACCAACGAATAGTGGGATTGACCGTCACAATATACACCCCTACGGCTGGGAAGGCGAGCATTTTAAGCGCGACACGGGCGCGAACCCGCGACCCTCGGATTACTAGTCTCAAGGGTAACAAAAAATCATTATTATCATTTAGTATTAAGACTAATCAAATATAGTTATGATAATTTAGTATTAAGACTAACCAAATATCATTATAAACATTAAGTACTAAACTACATGTGTTTGTTTGTGCGATAAAATTATTTGCAAACTACTTTGAGTGTAAAATTATTCTTAATCAAAATATTTCAATTATATATTTTTTTACATTCCTCATTTTATCCTTTGATATCTTTTTAAAGACGTAAATTTTCGTAATTGATTAAAATCCAAATACTTACTTATTAAATAATATATCTTGAAATCGTCAATAGCTAACCATAGCTTTATTGTTAGTAAGCCTTGAATTTTTCCTCTGTGAGTAAGACTTATCACACGATACAGAAAGACAGAAGAGACTGTCTCAGAACACACCTCTTAAATATCTGGCTGTCATGCATATAGCGTGTTAAGATATAAAGCGTTTATTTTCGTAACTAAAGGCCAATTATTCTGCTAAAAACGCTCCTGTTTTTCTCCTGCGACGTGCCTGTTGTACATTTCAAACTAAACAGAATGTAATCTTCAACATTAGATTGCAGCTTTATCCACTATAAACTCTGAATTGTTTATAAAATGCTGGTAAAACTGTGTAAAGCCGCGTGAGAGCTGATCAGAGAGATTGGTTCCAGCCATCTCTCTGGAGAGGATTTGTCCACAATGATATTCTTTTCTTTAGCTAAGACTCATGTTCCTTTTAGCAATCTCCAAATCAGAGATATCTGATTGAAGAACCCTCAGTTTCTGCTTCTTTTTGTCAGAAAGGTCGTTTTTACTCTTAACACCAGGGATACGTTTTAATAAAACTTATGTGTTGCATAACAAAGAATTCTGTGGGCAGCAGACAACACCGAAATAGACTGGAAAAAGATAATCTCGTGGAAATAGAAATTATTTTAATAGTAGAGTCTTCTAAAAGTAAAGAAAGTAATGGAACATGAAAAGTGTCCGGAATAGATTCAGTTGTTTATGTATTAAAACAAATAGGTTTGGATATTGAATTAAATTTAAATCATGGAAACAAAATTAACCCTAATATTGCATTTGTGATTCGCATCGAATAGCGAAATTTAATCAAATCGTACTGTCATAGTACAGAAAAAATAATTACCGAAATCACAGTATCCTTTAGTTTACACAACTAGCTACAGACATTGAACGTTTACCCAAAACACATTTCAAGGTCCTTCTTAACTTAGCTCCATAACGAACGATATACCTCTTGAGTACGGAAGCACTTAATGCTAATATAATAATAAAATGACAAACGACTATTTTATAAGCATAATGAAGCGACGTATTTCGTGGGGATATTGAACACGTTCCCCTAGAAGTTATCCAATTCATAAATTGTTGTTTATCTATTTATTGCTAAATATATAGTTGTTAAAGAGACAGAGCGAACTGAAGAACAGAAGGTTTGTTTTGATGTAAGAATTAACAAGTTATTAACTAGCATTGTTGGATTATGATGTCAAACATTTCGTGGATATATATAGTATATTTGACTTGGCATGCTAATACCTATAGCTGTTACGCGTGACTTGGAATACTAATACGTATAATTTCTGATAAAAGAAATATGCATCTCATCCATGCCATTGTAGAGAATACTTTAATGAAAGTTCAATATATCTATATCAATGATTGATCTCTTTTTTAAGTTACAGAAAACTACAAGGTCACTAAAATTACGATGAAACTACATGATACGAAACTAAGACACCACAACTATGACCAGTCTATGAATCTTTGCTTTAAAATCGGCAAACAATGATTAGTATGAATAGTTTTGTTAAAGCACAAAATAATTATAATTGTCATTTCTTTAGATCACAAAAATATTGACAATTTGACATTTGGATTAGATGGTTCACTTCCTCTAAAGTCATTGAAACTTAAACTGCTTCAACGTTCTTGTTATCAAAGCAAATGAAAACTGCTGAAGATCACAGGGTCCACTCAATTTACATGACTGTCTTAGGACCAAATTCGCAAGCACCCTATGTGACTAAATTTAAGGCCTATCTATGTCACATTTATTTAGGGTCAGTTAAGCTACAGAAAGTAAATTTGACTTAATATTAAACCAATTGAGGCAATGGTTGGTTTGTAAGAGTCACCACAAATAGGTGGGTGAAACTATGTTAGACTTACGTGTCGTTGTTTATCGTTCTAAACTTTTAAATTACGTTGTCTAACGTTTATTTTTTATATTTATAACGAATGATATTCAAATAGTATTAATTTCGAAAATAGTGCCGATAAATGAAACAATTATCAAAAAATCATTTCACAGACGCATCTTAACAAAAAAATGTTGTTGCGTTTTGTTTTTGTTTTAACTTTGGCTTTCGTTTCAATTTGTCTGAACGCCTTTTGTCAGGTTTATCCGTTGCACACCAGTATACGTTTGGAAATAACACAGACTACCAGGAAACACAGTAAGCGGATACATGTGGAACATGAAACATACACGATACATAAATATAAAGAGAGATGGCGGATACATAGTTGTTCCTTCATACCAAAGCAACATTTATGTAATAAACTAAGCTAAAGGAAGAACTATACGCCATCAAACATAAATAAAATATCATTTATTTCAAAAATAGTTTTTTAATCTATAAATAATATAAATTTATTGGCCTTTCAAAGTCAGAAGAGAAACAATAGAATCATCAGACTCCCAGCAGCACGAGCATCTCCAGTTAGATTACTCTAAATTTGATTACAGCAATCACGGTAAGCAGCCCTTGCGTGAAAGTCAAGACTCACAGAAGTCTTCATTTATTATTTACCTGACGCTGACACAAGACTCAAAACTACGAGGCAGTAATCAGAGAAGTACATTGTTTGCCCACCATCATCTGTGCATAGAAATTAAGTTCAAGCAAAGTTATGAAAACGAATTTTTACACACGTTTTAGCAGCATTATATAGAATAAAGTATTTGTAGTTTCGGTTTTCATTGTAAAGCAAGTGATGACGTTTCTGTGTACGTTTGCGTATGTACGCGTCACTTTGTATTGTTGAAACAATAGCTATGGAAGTTAGCACAATTAATACATTCGTTTAATTTGAATTATCTAAAGATATAACAAGCAAATGCGATCACCGTGTTATAATGTATTGCTTTTTTTACAATGAGATTAAATAGAGTATTAATTATCAATTCAACTGATTTAGGCTTTGGAATTTTCTGTTTTATTATGAGTATATTCTAACGTCAGTTAATTGAGGCTTAAAACTTCTCATACACCGCACATGATTTTCTCACGTTCCTTTCAGGTTTGGAATGAGAAGCGCGTAAAAGTACCATTTAAGATCTATGTTTTGTCTTTTTTGCATTGTGTTTGTTTTCTGAATTTCGCGTAAAGCTACAGGATGGCTATCTGCACTAGCGGTCCCTAACTTAACAGCGTAAGACTAAAGGGAAGACAGCTGGTCATTATCACCCACCGCTAACTCTTGGGCTTCTCTTTTTACCAACGAATAGTGAAGCTGACTGTACCATTATAACGCCCCCAAGGCTGAAAGGACGAATGTGCTTGGTGTGACAGGGATTCGAACCCGCCACCCTATGATTACTATGCGAGCGCCCTAACTACCTGGCCATGCCGGGTCTTTATCTTCTAGAAGTTAGTGCCAAAGAGAACCTTTATTCAATAGCACGTAGATACATATTTCCAAATCTGTACTTTAGTTTCTTTTTCGTAAGAACCTTTACTTTAACAACTACCTCTAGCAACAATTTGTAAATCTTTAAACATTTAATACATAACATAAATGTTATTATTATAACATTAATGCGTGACTTAAAACAGTTTACGCGTATAACGTGTACTATACAGTATCTAACGTATTATCGAAACTCATGTACTATTTTTACATAATATCACAATAAGTAACGTAACAAAGACCAGAAGTTTAGTTGGATAAGATTCCCTTGTCGTTTTAAAAGGAGAGAGGACAGAAACTATTTAAATATTATTAAAATGGGTATTATTACTGGACGAGTGATGAGAAGCGCGTAGGAAGAAGGCAGAGTCCATTCCGAAGCCAGAAACAAAGTCTTCCAGTGTGTAATAGTACTGAAAGTAATTGCACTAAAATCATCTTATTTGTATAAGCTCCTTGATGCTTAAGAAAATAAAGGTACACAGTAATAAGGAGCAATAAACGAATATGGCTACTTTGAATCAGTTGTCTCCCTGTAGTCATCGAGCGTAATGTGTTTTGTTATAGCAAAGCCACATTGGGCTATCTGCTGAGTTCACCGACGGGGATCGAACCCCTGATCTTAGCGTTGTAAATCTGTAAACTTACCGTTGTACATGCGGGGGACTCGAGCGTAATGAAAACATCAGCAAGTACTACAGTTCCTATATAAATTTTGCAACGTCAGACTGTAAATACTCACGTGGAGCTGCACTAGGAGAACGTTTTTATTTGTATAATATGTGCGAAAGGGTCGTATTTAGGCTAGGATCCCAAGGTATGCATTCACAATATTTAGCGATATATTGTTCGCTGCGTATACAATGAGATAAAGTGCTGATTTTATTTACAAAAAATAAACTAGTTGAATATTTCATTTGACTTTCTAATTATTTCTTCTCTACCGAGCGAAACAAGGGCGAAAATCGCTGACAAAAATTTTGATTCGCAACTTAATGCAGTTGGTAAAATACACATTGTTAACACCTGACTTCTTAATTTTGTATGAACATAACAACAGCGCCGATACAATTAATGGCACGTTTTATTTTTGAGATGTTATTAGTTCTATTAAAACTTATCAGGTGTGGCTAAACGAACAGCGTGTCGAGCTTGAAATCCCAGTGGTCTGAGTCTCATTGTCGTAAAATTGCGCCTCGTGCTTTAGAGCCGTGAGGGAAGGTCATAAGGGTGACTCTCAAGCCCCATAATTCGATGAAAATATCCCAAGAGTTGGCGGGAAGTACTGCCGATTTTACTTTCCCTCTAGCTATTAATTCAAAATTAGGGACGGCAAGCACGAATATCTGAAACAAACAAACAAAATATATGATTCATTGATTAATATTAATTGTGTTTGTTCGTTCACTTATAAGTCTGTGGTGATTTTGAAATAATCATGATTCATTGATTAGTATTAACTGTGTTTGTTCGTTCACTTATAAGTCTGTGGTGATTTTGAAATAATCATGATTCATTGATTAGTATTAACTGTGTTTGTTCGTTCACTTATAAGTCTGTGGTGATTTTGAAATAATCACATTTTAGTGTTAACGACAAACACATGATTACTAACGTTAGAAACGTTTAACAAAGGTAAACACTTAAATATTTCATAGGCAGTACCGTTATCAACAAACGTCGTTTCCAACTTGTTTTCCGTTTTCTTACTATTAATGCTCTGGCTAGTTATTTATTCATATAACATCACGCCATTGTAACTTGGCTTTTATTTACTCACATCTTTATACACGTTTCAGAACACAAACAGACAAAGAAGTTTTCTAAGAAAGTAAATCAATATATAGACTTATGTTTAGTTAGTCGTTTTACCACTGTCCCACCAGGGAACAACACTACTTTTAAAGAAAAATTGACAAAAATATATGATAATTAAACTGGAACAAAAAGTGTTTTTATTGTTTCCCTTGATATCCATTGTTGCTAATATATATAAATATATATATGAAGTCATTTACCAGAATGCTTTAAAGAACTTTAAACTATCCTACACATTCCACTTAAAAGTATAAATAACGAAGCTGTAATCATTAATAATATATATATATAATTTTAAAAAAACGTAAATAAGAACATATATGCGTTTGTAAGACAGAAGGCAACGATTAAAAGCTGTAAAATTTTTTTTTAATATTTGTATATATGCAAAGTGTCCCAAAAATGTATACACACTTTGAATGATTATAAATACAATGTTTATTAAGATATATCTAGGTTTTATAATCCAAGTTTAAAAAGACAAGTATTTAATCTTTTGAGTTATCGCAGGTGTTCGAACTGATGACCGTTCTGGTCCAGGCATTGCTGATAACGCAGACAGATGTAGCTTCAAACTTCACGAATAATTTCATTTGGTATTTGGGTGCATTTTCTTTCAGTTTCTGCTTTCAGCTCATTGGTTGTTGCAAGTTTTGTGCTATAAATCTTATCACTGACGTATCCCCATAAAAGAATGTCCAGAGATGTGAGGTCTGGTGAGCGTGGGGAAAATTTAGTGTGCCCTCTTCGTCCAGTTTATCTGTTCGGCAAATTTTCGTCAAGATAGACCCTCACATTATGATGGTAGTCAGGAGAGGCTCCATCTTGCTAGAAATAAAACTCATCATCTCTAAAATGCTTTCGAATGCGTGGCACAACAGATTCTTGCAGCAAGTTCAGATAAACGAGACCAGTGACTGTATGCTCGAAAACGAATGGTCTAATCACACCACAATGTAACCCCTGGTACGTTTACGTGGTGTTCAACCGTAACATGCGGATTATAAGGTGCCCAATTGAAAGGAAATTCACCCAAATACCAAATGAAATAATTCGTAAGTTTAAAATTACATCTGTCCGCGTAATCAGCAGTGCCTGGACCAGAACGGAAATCAGTTAGAACACCTGAAATAATCAAAAGATTCAACACTTGTCTTCTTAAATTTGGATTATAAAACCAAGATATATTTTGATAAACGTTGTATTTATAATAATTCAAAGTGTGTATACATTTTTGGGATACCCTGTATATACAGTGCAACTTATCTTCAAAAGTTACCAATCCATGAACATGATTGTTTTCCTCTGTAACATAACTATAGCTAATGTTTCCTCGTAGGGCCCTACAGTGACTCAGCGCAATGTCTGCGGACTTACACGCTAAAATTCGGCTTTCGATACCCGTGATGGGCAGAGCACAGATGGTCCATTGTGTAGCTTTGTGCTTAATTCAAAACAACAACAACAATTCCTCGTAGATTAAACAGTATCAACATATGGAGACTTATTTTTGTTTCTTAAAAAGATGTCAACTTATAACACAGTCGCTCTTGGAGGTTAAAAAGTAGAGTCTGCCCAAAAGGTCACACAAAGTAAAACTGGAAAAGATTTTCATTTAGACGTATCAATTAATTTTATATTGTCTTTTATCCATTTTTCTTTCTTTTCATGTTCTGCGGAACAACACACAGTCACATATGAGCTATTAATTGATAATTCTCTTTTTTGATGTATATGAAATAAATTATATTCACACTGTTAAGTAATAATACCACGTTATGATTTTTCACTCTTCTCACAACGTAATCTCTAATCTCACTCGAATATTGATCAACAGTATTACTCAAATACTTTAAAAGTTTAATTTTATTCTGAATTTTACGAGAACTAGATTACCAAAACATTTGCTGTAATATGGATTTTATCATGTAAGTCTTCGATGAAAACGGTGGTTGGTAATAATTCTTTTACAAGTTTTGTGCCATGAACGTCTCACATTTCTTAAAGCTTATACGTGAGATAAGGATAGGAAACATATGATGACAGTTCGTATTAAAATCTATGTTAGCCCTAAAATTCGCATGGACGACATGCAGGTGTTGTTGAACAAAGTTTCAGTCAATACTCTAATGAATATCAATAACTATCTGGAAAATTATCGATCTGATCATTTCTCTGTTCTCAGTTTGTAAGAAGAAAGTTATGACACTACACAGAACAATGTAATATCAGAAACCTACAATCAGAAGACGAAAAAACACACGTTGGTTATTTGATTATTTTCAACTAAAACAAGATACAAACCACTAGATGTTGTACTATTTTCATAAATCTTACCGTTAGTTATTTTGTCCAAGCAACAGTTTCTTATACTGTTTACATTCAGCAAGAATTTATAAGCTGTAAACTTTTTAAGTATGTTTACAGTATTTTTGAATTATTTTTAATTTAATTTTCCGAATGACATTATGTAAAAATCACAGGTTTTTGTTTATTTTTTTGGTGAAAATAAGATGTAACTGGTTACATGAAATGTTGGGTAGCCATGATGTTGGAGATCACGTGATCATCTGTAAGAGCTCACGTAAATCTTTCACGCATAAGGAGGAGCAGACAACTGCATGATGTCGTCATAGCAACAGTTTACCTTTATTCTCGTAGATTTACTAGTTACTAATTGAGGAGGCGGAGCATAAATATTGTAAAAACAGTTTGACAGCGCCCTCTATTTTGGCGTCAAGTATACACTCTGACAATTGCTCATTGACAAGCGTTAGATTTCGTGAAACACGTCACTATCAGAACTTAAGACAAACGAAAATAGTAATAAAGCTTGTAATTTGATGAAAAAAAAACGACCATTACGACTCAACCAAACAAATATGATATTTCAATTTGTAACTTTCATAGCTTGCTTTATAAAAATAAATTACGTTGCACAAATGTTGAAAGTATCAACAATATGAAGAATAAACATGTGTCACAAGAAGCTGTCATAAGCGAAGGAACAGAGGCGCGTGCAGGATCGCTTTCTCAGAGGGGACCCATGTGGGTTCACTTTTATACACAAACAAGACCAATGCGTTCAAAAAACACGTTTCAGCCTACAGCGTATAAATAAATACCTGTATAAAGCAAAACACTTGCTATTTCGGAGGACATTTTTAAAGTTAAAGACAATGGTGTATCGAAAGTATCCTAATTTACATATTCACTTTTTGCTTATGATGCAATTATTCGTGGTTCCACTATCTCCATGATCTCCCCATGAGCCAAAGTTGGGTTCAGAGAGTTCCAGCACCAAAATCCAAGGTTCAATTATTCGCAGTAGACACAGAAGATAGTCCAAAGTAAGTTTGCTCTATAACATATTAGTTAAATTAAACTCAAGGCGTCTGGATGGTTTAACAACACCACAAATCCAAAAAAAAAAGTTTATTATATCGGCCAGAACCAGAAGTTTTCTTATATAAAATAATCAAACTAATTCTATACAATAAACTGACAAGAAATACATAGTTTCATGAACAAACGCCAAACAAAACCGAAACGTACAACGTTTCACCATCAGTTATTTACTTTGTTAAAGACATTTTCTTTTAATTTTTTTTGTTTAGCAAACTGATAAAATGAACTATAATAAGAAACTAAAGCTGCCTCAAACAATATTCAACTCACCACTTCCTACAGAAAGGAGCCCGGCTGGGCCAGTATTTAACATACTCGACTCGTAATCCGAGGGTGGCAGGTTCGAATCCCCGTCACACCAAACATGCTCACACTTTCAGCCGTGGGAGCGTAATAATTTAACAGTCAATATCCCAAGAGTTAGCAGTAGGTGGTTGTGAATAACTTTTTTCCCTCTACTCTTATACTGCTAAATTAGGGACGGCTAGTGCAGATAGCTCTCGTGTAGCTTTGAGCGAAATTTAAAAACAAACAAATAATTGTTCGAAATATAGGGAACTTTTACATACTTATACGGGGACACAGCATCTTATAAATCAAACTTCAGTTAACAGCATGGCCAGGTGGTTAAGGCGATCGACTCGCAATCTGAGAGTGGCGGGTTCGATTCCCTGTCACACCAAACATGTTCGCTCTTTGAGCCGTTGGGGGTCATACTGTTACGATCAATCCCACTATTCGTTGGTAAAAGAGTAGCCCAAGAGTTGACCGCAGGTGATTATGACTAACTGCCTTCCCTCTAATCTTACACTACTAAATTAGGGCCGTCGAGTGCAGATAGACCGCTGTAGCTTTGCGTGAAATTCACAAACAGACAGTCAGTTAACATCTTGAATTGAAATTACAGAACTGTTTTATTTATTGTGTTTAACTTTCACAAATAGTATCACATTCGAACATTGATACCGAAGAGATGTATGGTTAAGATAACAGAAATTTATGTCACACTTTTGATAAATTATGTTGAGTCAATTAAAAAGGGTGAGAAAGCGTGTGTTTATATGTTTTTTGTGATGTTACCGTAAATAGGTTTCACTCACTTAGCTGTAAAACCTAGAAACTAATTGTTTGTAATCGAAGCTCTTTAGTTTTCAATTATCCGTAGTCTGCGTCATTATTTCCGAACTTCGTATATTGTACAACATTTACAAAAATCAGACAGCACTATGGATGATGTAATATTTCATTAAAAATATATATACTTAACTTACTCTAATGAAAAATTCAGTTTCATCATATCTTTACAACAGAATTACCTGGCCCGGCACGGCCAAGCGTGTTAAGGCGTGAGACTCGTAATCTGAGGGTCGCGAGTTCTCATTCCCATCGCGCCAAACATGCTCGCCCTTTCAGCCGTGAGGGCGTTATAATGTGACGGTCAATAAAACTATTCGTTGGTAAAAGAGTAGTCCAAGAGTTGGCGGTGAGTGGTGATAACTAGCTGCCTTTCCTCTCGTCTTACACTGCTAAATTAAGAACGGCTAGCACAGATAGCCCTCGAGTAGCTTTTTGCGAAATTTAAAAACAAACAAACAAACAGATTTACCATTCATCGAGTACATGAAATTAAGTGTTAGTAGTTTTTAAATTAAACTGCACAAAACCTATTGTAACAAAACCGTATACATAAGTTGGTACTGATATGAAGATAAACAGATGGTCATAATCACCTACCGACTACATGTGTCTGGCTGAAGAGTGGAGTTTGACATTCACTCTTATAACACACTCTCGTTTTGATTGTTAATGAAGTTCGAAGAACTTTAGATACAATAATTTTTGTCTAGAGCTCATACCACGAATTAAAAAGTAATTACAGTATACATAATAGTTAGAGTTATCAGGAGTTTGATGAAACTATGAAACTCTCACTAACTTATTAGCATGGAACCTAAAATAGTTTTCTTATCCTCTGTACAATTAAGTACCAAAAAATCTATCGATATTCTGTGATAAAACATTGTGATAAAAGTCACATTCAGCTACGTAGTCTCAGAAATGAGATCAGAAAGTCCCTTTATAAAGGTACCAGTTACAAAAGTTGGGCATGTGTAAGTGCTGTTAAAGCACTTTATAAAATGTTCTGGATAATCGTAAACAGATAAACATTTCGAAATAGATGACTGGAAGTAACCGTTGTGGTATTCTTGACTAAATTGTACTGTGATACCAAAGCTGACCGTCGCAAATTAAGAAGCCTCAGTTCGGTAAATGCAATCAGAACGTTAAAAGTTGACACAGATGGTCGGAAGTCAGGGAGCTAAGAACGATGTTTCCCTCTTTCAATGAATGTTATGTTTCATTCCCTAATACATTGCCATCTGTGCGTTATTGTTCCAAAATTATAAGTGTTTTAGATAATAAGGTTGCCATATATATATGTATTGATTATCTAATTAGCTCGGTTATCTGATGAAGGTATTTTTGCAAAACTAATGTTCGAGTAAAAACTTTACTGTAACCTTTGACCTTAATCATTTTGTTTCCACGTTTTCTAGCTTTTTAAAGTTTCAACGTACAGTGTTCCCACTGTCGGTCATTCAGATTAATAGCAGATATAATTAGTAATATTTTTATTTTCACTTTTGAGGTGTAACAAAATATATCTTCAACTGATATTTCCACTAGCATTATGATATAACCTCTGTTGGTTATTCTATTTTCAAATATACTTTAAATGTATACTGTAGTTTTCACTGCCACGCTATCAAATTTGTTTCTTATCGGAAACACTCACATTCGTTAGATGAGTGGTATATCCAAGAGATGTCAGATACAGGCTTCTCCTTTAATGCCCACCTTGTCGACATTTACCAAAACAAATTTTAAGTTAAAAAGGACTAGACAGTACTTGACTCAAACAAACATATCACGAATTTCATAAAGATAAAAAGATCAGATTGCATTAGTCTGATTTAGTCATATAACGACAGATAAAACGACCATGTTGTACCAGAATATGAACCTAATCACGTATAATTGTAAACTTCGTTAAGTTGAATAAAGCAAGGTGTCTTTTGACCACGTGTTTCTTGTTCTTATTTCCGAATTAATTATTTCTTTAAAATGTTGTAAATTCTTCAGAAAAGGCAGCGTGCTTTTTTTTATAAATTAGATCTTATTGTTGATTGTTTGTTTGTTGTTAAGCACAAAGCTATACAAAGACATTACCCGCCAGTTATCAAAATCCGGTTTTAGCGTAAGCGTAATAACCTTCACACTTAACTCTGTGCCCCCGGAAGAGAGCTTTATCGTCCTACCATTCTCCTTGGGGTTTTACATGTTACAGTTGTTTTTTCCTGTTTGTTTATTGACGTTTTTACCGTTATTATCTCAGAACCAAGTCAGATGGCTCTACGTATTTATCAAGGCACTGGGACTTTTATCCAACTGGAATATAAAAATATGTGTTTAAGTTATATACAAGTATATAGGAAATCGTACAGTTAAACACAGAAAATGAAGTTCTTTTTATATGCAAACTTTAGTGAATAGAATAAAAAAAACGTTGAAGATTTTTTTGCCGTTTTAAATCGGAGTTCCTAATGCAATAGTAACAGACAATTTACTTTAATGTGTCAGTGTTCTTTAAGACCTCGAATAATATAAAATGGCCCTTACATTTGAATCTTATCAAACAGATAATTTAGTATTAATTTATATATATTATAAGGTCACGAGTTATATTGCAAGAATCTCCTAATTAACAATACTTCGTGAATTTATACGCAAACGCTCTCTTCGAGACCTAAGAAAGCTCTCATTGTATCGTTTGGTTATTATTGAGTACAAAACTTTGCGATGGGTTACCTGTACTATGCTAACAATGGGTATCGAAACTCGTATTGTGGTGCTGAGATATATGAGATCGTTTTCGTCGTATTTGTTTAGTATTGACACGTATATACATAAAAATAGTAATAATGAACTACTACTAATTAACTGCTTAATTAATTAGTAATTAATAAACTTCAAATTGGTAAATGATCAAACATTAGCGATTGTTAAACATATTTTTATCTCTCCTTTATCATCCTAACAAAGCTTTTCTTCTCAAACGTAACAGCTAAGTTACACTTCTGTAAAATAAACGCCATGTTTATGGAGGTTCCTCTCTTTAGGGTTATCCCAGTTTGACTATCATGTTTACACATATAACTTTTACTTCTTTTTTTACAATCTTAGCATGACGTTACACACGTATAGAAGCTATAATCTTGTATGACCACATTAGACACGCTGATGACTTAGGATTAAAAAAAAAACTGTTATTATAAAAGGGAATCAAGACTACACAGTGCACACGAAAGTCCATAAACAACAGTGCTTTTCTATTATTAGAACTTTCGCTCGCACTCTGCCACCTTAACACGAGACTTGCATTTTCAGAAACGTGTAACACTATGGCTGAACGGGTGATCGTCGGCAGATTCGAACCATTTACGTTGAATTATACAGGATAAGGTTGGAACGCTAGATTAACGGTCACGCTAATGAGTGTGAAGAAAAGTCACAACTGAGGCATGTCTAGTATTAAGGTGTTATGACTAAACACATCTTCGTTTAACTACATTCCTTTACACTTTTTAATTACAAAAATATTGATTATCATTTTGATACGCAAACAAATTAAACGTACTGAAGCTTTTGTGTGTTGTTATTCTTATAGCAAAGCCACATGAGGCTATCTGCTCAGCCCACAGAGGTGAATCGAACCTCTGATTTTAGTGTTGTAAATCGGGAGACATACCGCTGTACTAGCGAGGGGGGGGGCTTACTGAAGCATCTTACCACGTTTTTTTTTATAAAGATTCTGATTTCACATGAAAAAAAAACGTCTGATTGTTTGAGATTAATAAATATTTCAGACAAGATTTATTTTAAATATTTTTATTGGGGATTGCGGTCCAAGATGCGTAGGGTAAGTGGAAATGTTTATTTTTAACCTAGACGTTATGTTACTTAACATTCTGTCGAACAAAATTCTCGATTAAAGTGAATATAGATTGAATCTAAATTACTTTGACAAATCTTAGACTAAATCCCTTCAGTAGATCAGTGGCCATTCTGAAGCCTTACAGCTAAAAGCCAGGTTTCGATTACTGTGGAGTGCACATCGCAAATAGATTTGTGCCTGATACCAAATTACAAAAACGAAGAAATATAGCGTAAAATAACATAAAAAATAGACTGTATTTTAGTTCCTTTTTTCAAGATTTAATTGCATTACACGACCTAATAAACTACTTGAAGAAAAATCATTATAATGAGAAAATGTCCAATGTGCTAGAACAATATCGAAAATATCTTACTTAAGTACTTGGCATAGCTCATTCAACATGTACCGTAACAGACACCAAAAAAAGAATAAATACACAGACAAGCCACGCAGTTTGTGGTTAGTGGCGTAGACGTCTACACAAGATGACGACATGCTTAATGAAACGGGTTTGTTTGTTTGTTTTGGAATTTCGCACAAAGCTACTCAAGGGCTATCTGTGCTAGCTGTCCCTAATATATCAGTGTAAGTCTAGAGGGAAGCCAGCTAATCATCACCACTCAACGCCAACTCTTGGGCTACTCTTTTACCAACGAATAGTGGGATTGACCGTAGCATTATAACGACGCCATGGCTGCGAGGGCGAGCATGTTTGGCGCGACCGGGATGCGAACCCGCGACCCTCAAATTACGAGTCGCACGCCTTAACACGCTAGGCCACGCCAGGCCCATGCTAAATGCATGAATATGGCAGAAATGAGAAATTATATGCTGCGGGATATTGTAACATGACATAATAAGTAGAATATTATGTATTATTTAGCAGCATGATTATTTTACTCTTTTTAGATTATTATATTATTCAATTCAACCAAGAAGTTAAGCCGTATTAGTTCAGTTATCACTGGAATTCCACTTTAGATCCGACTCTATAGTGGCACAGAGGTATCTCTGCACTCTTATACTGATATAAACCACGTTTCGATACTCGTGGTGGGCAAAGCAAGCACAAATAGCCCATTGCGTAACTCTGTGCTTAACTTCTAATAAACCAGCTCTTCGGTCCTATTATATACATATATACACGACACGAGACAGGTTTTACAAGATTTGGCTAAATGAAACTGTTCCTCATATGTCATGGTATCCTGTTCTTATACAGTAAATTTTCAAATGAATTCACGTGTTCATAAACATTTCTTTGTAAGAAGACAATTTTAACATAGAAACATATAGGTAACAGGACTCTTAAAAAGCAGACACAAAATATAGTTCCGGAAAATACAAGCCCACGTGTGGACGGTTAGTTTAATGAGACGCAATGCAGTTGAGTGGAGATTCGTGTGCTCTTCCGTGGATTAGTGTGGCTAATCGATGTGGCTTCCTATTTTGCAAGAGCCAAGCGTGACTCCATAATATACATGCCGAACTGTAAATCTGCGAGTTCATCTTTCGAGTCCCGTTACCGTAAATAAAATTAAACAGTGTGTTCCTTATTTCGAGGCCATAGGTAAGTTATAAGAGTGACGATCAGATCCCGCCCTTAGGTCAGACGGAGTAGGTGCTGTTGATTAGTTATTTTATTTTTAGAATATTATCTCAAAATTAGGGATGACCGTCGCAGATAACCTTTGGGTAGTTTTGATCGAATACATGAAAAAGTAAAGAAAACCTAGATTTCAGAAAAAGAAGGTAAATACATACAACATACAAATCCTGTCTGAAGATTTGCACAACGATAGGTAAATGTTTGTACATAACCTTAATCCCATCAATCGGAGAACAAAATAAAACACTCAATATCTATATATAGAAATATTTATGTACGTAAGAATTTTTTCTTCCCTGCTAAAACATAATGAAGAGCTTGTTTATTAAAAAAAAAGGGTTTCACTCCAAACAAATACTACTTGAACTATAATGTGTTTATTAGTTTAATTTAACCATATCAAAAATAATAATATAATGTACATTTCACTATTATGAGCATAGGGAATAAAATAAGTTTCAATGTGACTTACTTATGCTTTATTTTGAAGTCATTTAAGAAATACGTTAATTATATTATCTCTTTGTGTTAGAACTAGGAGATTTGTTTTAGCTTTTGTTTTGAGAATAAAAACGGGAAAAAAGTCGACTGCAGTTTACCTGTTTTGACTATTCAAAACAATTACTTGGTGTGAAAATCCTTCCGCATTTACACTGAGTTTTCCTACTGTCGACTTACTTCCTCATAGTAACTTGTTTCTAATCAGTTTCAAGTAAATTTCATCATTGACTTATTGTATTTTACGTATTTAACAACAAATACTTCAAAGCGACAGAGTCATTTCATCAATAACCCGCCAAGGGTTATTCAGTATTTGCACGTGTTGACTTGAAGTTTACCGATATCTTACATTATATAAGACTGAACTTCTCACGTTATTATAACACTGTAAGGTAATGGAAATTTAAGTATATAAAAGATAACGACTTACTGATAAATCTGGGTATTATGAGATATAAATTTAAGAGACTTCTCAGAAAAATGTGCGATTAGAAAATCAATTTTATTTTTAAGAAAGAATATAAAACCAAGAAATGAAATAGTTTTGAACTAAGTACAGTTTATAGGATTATCAAGCACTTAAATTTAAACCTAAAGATATTACATATAAGAGAGAAAACTTAGAGAAATAAATGGGTAAAGGAAAGAACAAGGATTTTTTTTAATCTGAAGATTAGAAAAACTTTAAAAATTCAATTAGTAAATTACTAAAAGAAAAAGCTATTATTACTGGTCAAAAGGTAAGAGACTTTAAAAGTTAATTTTTCAAGAGTTATATAGATTTGCAATGGTTTAAATGTCTTGTACTATTTTTTCTTCGTTGTTATTGTTATAAAAATAGTTTTTAAACCCTTAGGAAACAAGGTAAATGAACGAAATTGATGTTCTGTTATTAAAAAATAAGTTAAATTGTAATTTTTGAAACATCTTGCTTAATGGTTCAAATGCCCAATTATTTTGTTAAACACAGTCAAAAGTTCAAAAACTTTCTATTTTCAGCTGACCTAAAATCGTAATTCTCCGTAGGAGCTAATTTCGAGTTTGGAAACACATTAAACTTAGAAACGAAACCCAGATTTTTAAATAATGCACGTTTTTTTGTTTTACAGAGGAAAATTAATGCCGAATAATCTCAGCTATTTCTTTTCCATACATCTTGTTAAGTTGAGTAGCTTTGCATGTTTTGTATAATTAATTACAATATATACAACGAGTTAATACGTACATACATATGTGAGTGTGTGTGAATTTTTAGTTTCGTCAGTTAATACTTAATTACGTTGGAAGGATGTTGAGATTTGTCAGAAAAAAAAAGTGCAAATGATTGATGTTTAAGAATGTAGTAACCTGAAAAAAAAAAACACGGAGAGAAGAAACATACTAAAAATCATAGCAGATACATTTTTCAAGAGAAGATTTTTTTTTCCAAAAAACAAAAGTCAAACATTATTAGAAATGATAATGAAAAACAGTACTGTAGAAGCTGAAAGATGTCATAATTTTTACCCCAGTTCTTTGTGGCTTATTTTAGTGCTTGGACGATAAAAAACACATTACTTTAAAATACAAGTTGATCAACATTATAAACAAAAAAAAAACAGTCTTGCTCTGTATAAGCAATAGGAAGAAATAAACACCACATCAATGTTCCATAGAATATCTGTGTCCATTAATATTAGCGGTTAATGGAAAGACCTTCCGACAAATCATTTTTTTCTGGTATATCACGTATAAGCGAAGATTGAGAGAGTTACTCAACGAACTCTGCTTTCCCTCTCGTATTTTGTGTCAACACTCTAAGCGACTCTCCTCTGACACTTTCCAGAAACAGCCTTGTCCCTTTTGACATCAAATCGAAGAGATTCGCGCGGCAAAAGTCCTCGTTTGCTCGGGATCCTTTGGTAAGAACTTCCTTACAGAGATTGGTTTATATTAGCTGACAAAATTAACACGGTCTCGCGCTCAGGCAATGTTGTCACTGTGACAAGCAGCCGTGTAATGAACTTTTCTCGACACCCCTCAGCACAAACTGCCATTAGGGTAGAAGGAAGGCCTGCTTGGCGCGTATCAAGGGAACGTGTATAACGTAATGATGCTTGTTGAAAGGAATTTAATAGTACAAGCGAAACTACTGTTGTATTTTTTTTGTGCATGAGTAATAAAAGCGGGAGCTAGTTCGAATAACCGACAGAATTAATTAGAAACCAATTTCCTTGGAGAACTGGTCTTAAACTTATATTAACAACTTGCGGGGCGGATTCAGACTGTTAGTACCAATCTGAAATAGTAATGACGAAAAAATATTCTAATCAAAAATTCATAATCACCTAAGAATAAGGAAACCTAAACCATGATAACCAGTTAAAAGTTTCTGTTTCATCGCGTACTAAGCACTGTTTAATTTATGAGGTGCTTCTGTTAATACTAAACACCAAGAGTGTGGCAAATACTTCGGTTGCACATGAAGTTAATTAGTTAATTCTATCAATGAAAGTAATAAACCTGGGAAACTATACTGTCATCCTCCAAACCGTCACTTGTTGTTTTTTTCTAATAAAATCAAGATTAAGTAACGACTTTATTCTGAATAGTTCTTCGTATGCAACAACAAAGGATACAATCATCAAAATATTAAAGAGAATTTTTCGTTTGCGACAACAATTTATAACACCAACAATATATTACAGAGAATTTTTCGTATGCTACAACAATAGATATCACTAACAAAATGTTAAAAGGAATTTTTCTTATGTAACAACAATTGATACCGTCATCTAAATGTTAAAGAGGATATTTCGTATGCAACAATTATACATACCACTAACAAAATATTAAATATAACTTTTCGTATGCGACAACGATTTATAACACTAACAAAATGTTACAGAGAATTTGCTACAACAACAGATACCAGGAACAAAATATTATATTAAAGAGAATTTTTCGAATGCGACAACAATAGATACCACCAACACAATTTTAACGAGAATTTTTCATATTCGACAACAATAGATACCACTAGTACCATGTTAAAGACAAGACTTATTTGTGGAATGAAAACATCTAAATGTTCAATTAGTTAAGAACAGCCAACATAACCATTCTTATTGGAAACATTTTAACTTTTTAATTATACATCCGATCGTTTTGCGATAGATCACGTTTTTTTTTCCTAACCATGCAAATGACCACAATGACTTAGCAATAAGTCTAAAAGATTATAACACCAGCAACCGCGGTTTTGATCCGTGGTTGGTACAGCACAGATCAAAACTCATTGTAGCTTTTAACAAAATTCTGTGGATACAAGTTTTGAGCTTTGAAATAATTAAGTAAGCATTTAATTGTTAGATTGTTTCATCCATATAAGA
Source organism: Carcinoscorpius rotundicauda (assembly GCA_011833715.1). Lineage (NCBI taxonomy): Eukaryota > Metazoa > Arthropoda > Merostomata > Xiphosura > Limulidae > Carcinoscorpius > Carcinoscorpius rotundicauda. The sequence goes on from CM022398.1 coordinate 18,475,246, forward strand.
CAAGCGAATTACTTTTTTAAAAAAACCAAGAACAACGTACCTAAATGAGGCTAGTCTCAAACATCTCTTTGATTGCTGTGTCATACGCTCCACGCCAGTACAGGGGTATGTCTACGGATGTATAACGCTAACATCAGGGGTTCGATTACTTCTCGGTGAGCTCAGTAGATAGCCCGATGTAACTATGCTATAAGAAAACGCACACCCTTTATAATATATATAACTTAGAGCTTACAACTTGAAATTTACTGCTGTCTTTAAATACTGAATCGAGGTTTCTTCATTTAAATTTCAATGTATTACTTTACTACAACCAGAATAAATATATATATTTTGGCTAAAACAAGTATTTCCTTAAATCTGCAAATCAGACTTTTTTTTATATACCCTAACACACTGTACACCGTCCTGCTAAGTACGAAACTAATGAAGAGTAGTTTTTTTTACCACTAGAGGACTGCTGCTGCTAAATATGTCTTTTTTTCTGTACAAGTTGTTTCATTACGGTTAAAATTGTCCAACGTTGTACATTTATGTATGTTTGTCTGCATATAGTTGTAAACTTTCATGGAGATATATAAGATAAAGAACATAGCTATGAATTACAACAGAATTTGTTTCCTTTTTTAGCAAACTTTTGCTGTAAAAAGGAAGCAGTAATTTGTAGACAAATAAAATATACATAGTAGGTGATGTTTACAAACATTACTTAGTTTGAGGTACTATGTTGATTAACAACGTCCAACATGAGGACATGTTCGTTCCATAAGACCTCAGACTTTCTACTGACGCACTGTTGAGGTTTTCAGGATCTGAGAATCAAAGCAGAGTAATTATCTTGTGAATAAGAGGCCTGAATTAATTCAAAAATATCCGTCGGCAGAGTGAATTGCGCAGAAATGCAAATAATATTATGTTCACAAAAAGAAAAACTACAAATGGTCACTGAGGTTTTGCATTGTCTAAACCTTTTACTTTGGAACAAGTTATTTTAATATATATCTAAAAGAAATCAATGGAGTCAGAAAATGTAATTTCATAGCCGATGAAAAGTCCTCCGACGGAACATAGGTAAGCTACGGACTTACATTTCTAAACACCAGGGCTAGATTCCCCACGCTAGACACAGCAGACAGCGATATTTAACTCTAACATAAACAAACAAATGAAAATGCTACAAAGTTATCAAATGACAGTGGGTTTGTGCTTTATGCAAGTAGGCAATTTTCAAGTTAAGATATTATAGATTGCACATAAACTGATTAATGTCCATCATTAAGTCGAACATAAATCATTAAAGCATATATAATGTTTCAGTTTTAATCTTATTTAACTAGAGTCATTAAGGAATCTTGATGTAAATTTTACTCAAGGTTTTAATCCTAATGGCAAAATAAAACTACAAAGTAACCAAAATATTGTGAAGTATCACAAGAAAGAAACTGGATGTCAACAACGACTATGCAAAATTTGTACCTTTTTTCTTAAACAGTTAACTAAATGTTATCTTCCCATTTATCAGTTCCTTTCTTCAAGTATTTAATATAGTTGTAAATAATGTATGGATTTTCTAACCCCTGAAAACTGGTCAATTTGAAATGGTATTCAAAATGAAGATTTGTTAACGCGTAATTGTAAACGTATCTGAAGAAGTAGCGGATAACAAGATCTTAAAATTCAAGTTGAAGTTAGTTGTCAAATTTGTAGTTTAAAATAGGAAGAAGGCCCGACATGGCCAAGCAAGTACGGCGCGCGACTCGTAATCCGAGGGTCGCGGGTACGCGTCCGCGTCGCGCAAAACATGCTCGCCCTCCCAGGCGTTATAATGTGCGGTCAATCCCACTTTTCGTTGGTAAAAGAGTAGTCCAAGAGTTGGCGGTGGGTGGTGATGACTAGCTGCCTTCCCTCTAGTCTTACACTGCTAAATTAAGGACGGCTAGCACAGATAGCCCTCGAGTAGCTTTGTGCGAAATTCCAAAACAAACAAACAAAAAAACAGAGGAAGATATATTTTTACTGTAAGAGGATAATTAAAATAAAATACAAGTTTAGACAGCATACCGTTAGGTAAAATAAATTGCGCAACATAAGCTAGTATTAAATATGATTTTCAGAGATCACATAAACTGGCATTCAACGTAGTTTTCAAATTTGTTTGTTTTGAATTTCGCGCAAAGCTACAAGAGAGCTATTTGCGCTGTCTGTCCCTAATTTAGCAGTGTAAAACCAGAGGGAAAGCAGGTAGCCATCACCATCCACTGCCAGCCTTTAGGTTACTCTTTCACCAACCAATATTGGCATTGGCCGTCACAATTACGCTCCCACCGCTGAAAGAGCGAGTATGTTTTATGTATCGGGGATTCAAACCCGCGATCCTTGGACTGCTAGTCGAGTGCCCGAACCATCTTGCTATGCTAGGCCCTGGCTTTCAGATATCACAGAAGCTGGTATTAATCATGGTTTTCATATATACCGGTTAAAAACTGCCTAGCATCCGCTAAATATTTCAATAACGTATTTAAATTATTTTCCCGTAAAGGTTTATTTCCTTTGAAAGTAATGGGTGAATAAATTTGTTTGTGTAGATTTTTCGCATAGCACCCAATAATTTTGAACTGACAGACGAGAAGAAGAGCAGCTAGTCAACTTTGGGGTTAATCTTGGCTTATAGAATACTGCAATGTGACCTCGGCATTTATAGCAGACTCACGTGTCCAGTAAACGGAACATGTTTTTGAAACAACGACTGTAAAGCATGTTAACCACCAGGGCATCTATAGCATAGAATGAATAATAATCAAAACGTATATCAATAAAGTTTACATGTATTAACAAAGTAACAGCTGACACATCATATATAATCAAAACGTATATCAATATAGTTTAGAAATATTAACAAAGTAACAGCTAACACATCATCTATAATCAAAATGTATATCAATATAGTTTAGGTATATTAGCAAAGTAATAGCTAACACATTATATATATGCTGGAAAGAAAAAAGAAACTCGAAAGTAATATTGCATTTGTTTCGCTTAACGTTTTATTTTAACAGCTTACACTGTTCGATTCACAATGTATAACATCAAATGTGGGTGTGAAACCTAAAATTATAACAAACATACTTACTGCTAATTATCACTTCTTTTATATTTTTCACACATTTTACACCTTCAGTTGTAATTTTTTAGCAGCATATCTTGCAATGTTTTCTTTCCATATGCTAATTACTTAGCTAGTGTTTCATTTACTGTATCACTATAATGGTAGGTTGGTAACAAAGATACCTGTTGTGTGCTTTGTTAAGATAAAATGTATTCTTTACTTCAAGTTTTCTTTTTTATCACAAGTGTTCCATTGTTTGCCCTGTTTTATTAACGCCCCCCCAGTGGTTCAGCAGTATGTCTGCGGACTTACACGCTAAAATCCTGGTTTCGATACCCGTGGTGGGCAGAGCACAGATAGCCCATTGTGTAGCTTTGTGCTTAATTCAAAAGAAAACAACAAGTTTTATTAATATTTTTGTTATTTGATTAAGATACTTACCGCTAACTATTACTTCTTTTCTATTTTCTATTTTATATTTTGTTGTAATTTTTTTAACAAGGTGGTATCTTGCAATGTTTTCTCTCCATATGCTAACTATTTAACTAGTGTTTTATTTGATGTATTTTTGTTTATACCTCCTTATTGAGATGGGATAAATAAAGAGAAAAAAAATATTATTCGAGTAATCTTATCTTCTTCAATACTCTATATTACTCGTAGAACAAAACTAAGTGCGTAGTCTTTTACGTTTTGTAAATAACTTGTAAAATCGAAACGTGAAGTGAAATAAATACAATCTTCTTCTGTAGTTTATGTACATTTTCTCACAATACGAAATGACTAGTTAATACTTCATAGTACAACTTCAGGTCATAACACGTAAACCAGTTGCCATCTGGTGGAGTAAAGTAACAGTAATTTCTAGGGATGCAAGACAACCAATATACACACAACCAGAAAATACATATGAAATTAGAAAACCGTGGTTCCTGTACGTAGAAAAAATGATCGAAGTTTAAAAAAAACGAACAAACAGAAACAATTGACGATAAAAAGAACAGGTCAGTGCGTGATTTTTCGTAAAAATAAACATTTGATGACACAAATTAATTTAGTTAAACATAAATGGTTCATCCAATAAACCGTACTTATTTCTTGTTTGAATCGTCTCTAAAATTATCATGAACATTTCCACAGCTCTGATGAACTTAATAACATGGTACTTGTTACAAAGCCTCATTCAAAGGCTTTTATAAATAATATTTGTATTTTTGCCCCGAATTGTTAAAAGGAGAAATGATGCACAGAAAAAAAGGGTATTTGTTTATTTGTTTGTTTGGAACTTCGCGCAAAGCTACAACGAGAACTATCTGCGCTAGCTGTCCCTAATTTAACAGTGTAAAACTAGAGGGAAGGCAACTAGTCATCATCACCCACCGCCATCTTTTGGGCTCCTCTTTTTACTGACAAATAGTGGGAATTAAAAGCGCTATTAAGTTTCAAACTTTCTTCTGAGTTTTTGAAAGGACGTTTCATGTTTAAGAAGAAAACAAATTAAAAAACCTAGTTACCACGCAATATAAAATGTATATAGGTCACGTGTTATTTTCTACTTAATTCAGGAGAAGAGTTGTTGTGTCTGGTTTTATTTAATACGTCATATCAGTGTACAAATTCTCACAAAACAGAAGAATTACTTACCCTCCACATGTACTGAGTGACTACCATTATACTGCAGTAAGTACATATTGTAACATCAACAAGTAGGCATGGTTGGGAAGTGAACGCGATGTATGATTATGACATGAGAGGCTGTTAACAGATTTGGAGTCGTCCATCTTTTTTTCCTCTATTAGAGGTATCTGTGCTCATGAAATGGTTCCTAAACTTCAACAAAGGAGGTATCGTCGTGCGCGTGCGTCTGCTCGCTGGCAAACTCATCGGCTGAGGTTGTGAATGCGTCTTCAAAAGAGCGTGTAGAGGTTTTTGTTTGAATGAGCTATGACCCTAGACGTAGAGCTAATGGTGAATAGTACGGATGAGTTGCTTGAGCAGTCTGCAATATGTTATATTGGGGTTAATGAGTTAAATGGAATACCTAGGAAACCAATAGTGAGAAACTCGCTAAAGGTATGGCTTTACAAAACAATTGTTTCTATCTCCAAGTGTTTAATTTGAATATTTGGGTAAAGCTATACCATGTCAGTTTGCACAAACTGACCTCCAGTTTCGAACTGAGAAAAGACAGCTAGTCAAACCATCCACTACTAGTTATCTCTTGGGCTACTTCTCAATCAAAAGTGTAATTTAACAGTCCAATTATTATTGTAACACATTCAAAGATCAGAGCGCATTTTTGTGGCAACGGGGCGCGTATCATGAATCGTCTAGTGTACAGTCCGGTGTGCAATCACTAGGCTACCCTCGATCTTACATAAAATGACAAATTCGGTGAAGATATGAGACAATTAAACAAGAAACCAGTAGTTTTCCAAGTCACGTTTAGAGACACACCATCGTATCTGACTACACACTTTTTGATTTGTCTGATACAAAATCATTACAGAAACGTTTGAGAAAAAGTACCCATGTATTAGTATTAATATTCGACTAACAAATAGCCTGCACTAGTTATTTGTGATCTGCCTACCGCAGGTATCGAAATTCGATGTTTAACGTTATAAGCTCTTATGTTTACTTCTGATCCATTGGGGGCAGTGTTGCACTAAACACACATGCAGAAAAGAAAATATAATGAGTCTTTTTGCAAATGTGAAACAATACATTTTGTGTTCATGTTAGTTTGTGTTTGTTTGTGCGTTTTCTGTCTACGATAATCAAGTCAAGAGAAATTTAAACTAGTATCTGTGATGCTTACAGTTATATAACTTTATGAAATGAGTTTAGTTTCCAAACGTTTATTTATGCTATCTTATCAAACACTTGTACCTTTTTATTCCCTTTGTTTGTTGTTTGTTTGTTTTTTTTAATTTTGTGCAAAGCCACACGATGGCTTTCTTCGCTAGCCGTCCCTAATTTTGCAGAGTAAGACTACAGGGAAGACAGCTAGTCATCACCACCCACCGCCAACATTTGGGCTACTCTTTTACGAACGAATAGTTGGATTGATCGTCACAATGTAACGTCCCGCGGCTGAAAGGGCGAGCATGTTTGGTTTGACGGGGATTCGAACCCTCGGATTACTAGTCGATTGTCTTAACCACCTGGCCATGCCCAGCCGTTTATGTTAGGTCAGTAACTGAATAGTACTTTAAACAGGCTAATTGCACACGTGTGTATAGTTTATGCTTATTACCGATTGTCCCGTATTTATGAGATTATCTTCCTTTTTGTATCGTAAGTGAAGTAATTACAAACTTGAGTGTACAAAACGTTTACACTAATTAATGTGATTACATTATATGGGTAAAGCTAACTTAATCAGTGAAAATATTAATCATTAAGTATACAGGGACGGAAGAGATAATTAGATAATTAAGTAACTACTATTACTTATGATTCTGCTTCAACCAATAGAGAATCAATTAGGAAAATAATATTAGTTATATAACAGCTACACTGTACGAAAATTTGTCTGCCCTCTTTGTTAAAATTATAGCTTATAAAGTTAATGTTTTGTTGAATATTTAAAAAGCAATTCGTTATCGATCAATATTAAACAGGGAATTCGTCTCCATCTGGATAACTCGGGTTTGTTCCGAGCGATTGGCTTGTAAATCATTATAAAATTAAAGCGTTACTGTAAGGAGTGAAAATGTTATATTTAATTTATAGACGAAAGTTTGTGTGGTTCTTAATTTCATATTGTAACTTTTGTGGTTTAAATATAAATTTGGTATAAAAACTTTGGTTGTTATATCAAAACGAATTTGAATATTCAAATCAGTAAGTTACAAAAAAATTCCAACTGATGCATAGTCGTGGAGAAATGACACGTGTAAGAAAATCTTAACATTACTTGGGCATTTTCTTTTATTGTTGTTGTTTTATAGAGTTTAATGCCATTTAAAATTGATTGCCTTCGGCAGAACATGTAAAAACACTCTCCAAAACAAGAAGTTAATTCACTTAGACTATAAAAAAGTGTGTTTAAATCGAGGAATCAAAATATCAAAGACAGGAATATGGCATTCAAAAACAAAACGTATCGCCTAGTGGCACCAAAAACCTTCCAGAAAATGACCCACAGCAATGTGCGAACACAAAGGTTAGTGATAAAAGCTGTCCATATGCCTCGAGTAACAACACACAACATAATTAAGAATAATTTAACGATTTGTATCTGTAAATGCGACACAAGATACATGTATACATTTCGATTTCAAACATATCCGTTTAACCATCGCACACATCAGGTATCTGGAATATAAAATGGGTATTCAAACTACATCACACGAAGAAATGTCTTTTATGATGCTGGACACAACACTTCTGGATTTATGTGCGACGGCAGCTGAGACGACAACTGAGAAACCGCTAACCTCGTTAATTACATATTTACTGTAAATCAGTGGAGAAGAGAGACGTGCTCTTCAGAGCTATTTTCAAGATGCACGGTCATCAGAAAGAATATGACGTAATATCGAATACTTTAGTGATGGGCTCAAAATCGTATTAATATAATATACCTAACCTATACACTACCTACTTCGTAATATCAAATACTGCTGCTTTCCTGATATATTGAAAAAAGTTGTAATAATATCATAAGAGCTACATAGAGTTTTATTTTATTGATAAACAATACTGGAAGTGGCCGACGTACAGTAATTATGTGGCTTTATGGTAAAGTAAACATCACAGCAAATCACAGTAAACAGTGAAATAATTCATAGTTACCTATTTATGTTTTACAGTGAATTAATGTTTTCTTTCTTCTTTCTTTTTGTATTGCTTTTTACAGACAATCCCTACATATATATGAAACCAAGTTGATGATTGGTTGTTATTTTATTTTCACGAGGCAAAAATTTTAAATGTGGCGTTTTATTAGTGTCCTTCCTGAAAAATAGCTCTATATTGGTTCAAGAGTAGATTATAATAAACAGAATGCCTCTATTTTACAAAGCGGTCAACATGAAAGATCAAGAAGAAACCGTACTCTCACAAAAGGAATTCTAACCTCCAGAACCAATAAATTGAACTTATTCATAGAATTGTCTTTTTTCGGACTTAGATCAATCATGTTTTTGTTTTTCACCTTGTCAAGGTTAAACTACTGAATTCCGGAGTCTATTTTGAAAATCTGAAGAAAGATATAACTATATATCTATATAAGATTGATAAGGACTTAATAAAAAGTGTAATTATAATTTAATAAACGGTTAATAAAGGCTTAATGAGCCAGTTAGATATAATTATATTGACGGTTAGTAAAAACTTATTGAAATAGCTTGTTACATTGATATAGACAGTTGATAAATTGTGTTTATTTGTTTTTGAAATTCGCACAAAGTTACTCGAGTGCTATCTGTGCCAGCCGTCCCTAATTTAGCAGTGTAAGACTAGAGGGAAGGCAGCTAGTCATCACTATCCATCGCCAACTCTTGGACTGCTCTTTTACCAACGAATAGTGGGATTGACCGTCACATTATAATGCCCCCACGGCTGAAAGGGCAAGCATATTTGGTGTGACGAGGATGCGAACCCTCGACCCTCAGATGACGAGTCGCACGCCTTAACACGCTTGGCTATGCAGGGCCTTCACAGTTGATAAAGGATTAATGAAACGGTTAGTTACAATTATATTGCCAGTTGGTAAAGGCTTAATAAAATAATTAGTTATAATTACATGGACATTTGGTAAAGGTTTAATGAAACATTTATTTACAATTGTGTGGACAGTTGATAAAGGTTTAATTAAGCAATTAGTTACAATTATGTGGAGAGTTGGTAAAGGTTTAATGAAACATTTATTTACAATTATATAAGCAGTTGATAAAGGTTCAATGAAACAGCTAGTTACAATTATATAGACAGTTGGTAAAGACTTAATTAATTAGCGATATATATATATATATCTTTCTGGAATAATGTCTGGCTTTCTTTATAGATCGTTTACGCAGAGTATATGTGATGAAACTTTTAAGACGAAAGGCGGAAGATTTTTGAAACGTCGTCCTCTACACTTCTCTATCCACAATAAGCCGACGCCGTCCATTCTACAATGTTTTATTAAAATTAGCATAATTCATTACTCTTATAGGCATTCAATCACGAATTTAAGCATATTCGCCTACAAGTTCACTATTGAACCGCTTGGGCAGTCTGTTTCAGACAAGAAGCTGGTTTTAAACATCCCACAGAAAAAAAAGCATACTTTTTACTTGGCCTCCCGCTAGTACAACTGTAAGTCTATGGACTTACAACGCTAAACTCAGGGGTTCGATTCCCCTCGGTAGGCTTAGCAGATAACTCGATGTGACTTTGCTACAAGAAAAACACAAACACACACACACACACTTTTTACTTTGATCATAAATGCCTATAGAGGTCACTCACACAATCAATGCTAGAATGGCAAATAAACGTCAGTCAATCCTTGATTTTAAACGAAAATTATGTACATTTAAGATATATTAATACAGTAAACACGTTTATACGTTTGTTTAGAGTTAAAATGAGCTATCTCACTCTCTACACCACTAAAAATCGAGCCTCGTTTTGTAGTGTTAAGTCTGCAACCTTAGTGATAACTGTAAAAAAGTAGCCAACATTAAGCAGTAAAAGTTTTAAAACGCGTATTAATGATTTAAAATATCATCCTAAAATAGATAATTAATTTAATTTAAAACTGAAAAAAGCAGACCAGTCTTAAACTGTATAAATGTCAAGTATAATTTGTTTAAAATAATGTTTTATATAAATGTGTGCGTTTTTTCCCAGAGATAAGACATTAAATTATTTCATACGTGAACGAAAATTCATTTTATCAAAATATATTATCATGCGTGATGGACAAATTTAATGTTAATTCTATTAGAGACATAAATCCTCTTCAAAAATAAGGATAATGAAAATGTTTATGTCATCATGAACGTATACAAAGTAAAAGCTCAAACAAAACCAGCAAATGCTATTCCTTCCAGTTGACAAAACCCGTCTCACATTGTTTAAGCCAATCAAATAAGAAAACATATGTAAGTTTTTTCTAATGCTCATTACTTTAGTCGCTGGAGGAAAAATATTTTGTTATACTTATCTAAAATCCATAAATCTATTTACCATAAATTTGAATAATAATAATTATTATTTTTTGGTCAGACCTGATATGAAATTTTGTATTTATGATATTACGCTTTTCTCATTAAAAATATTTTTATTACGATAGTATTCTATAATTTTCAATTAAAGAAAATTCAGATTTATAAAAATCAATATAGCATACGACGGACGTTTGTACGAAGTCCAATTTACCTTCTTGCTTGCCCGACACGGCCAGGTGGTTAAGACACTTGACTCGTAATCTGGGGGTCACGGGTTCGAATCCCCATCCCACCAAACATGCTCGCCCTTTCAGTCGTGAAGGCGTAATAATGTGATGGTCAATCCCATTATTCGTTGGTAAAAGAGTTGCCCAAGAGTTGGCGGAGGGTTGTGATGACTAGCTACCTTCCCTCTAGTCTTACAGTGTAAAATTAGGGACTGCTAGCGCAGATAGCCCTCGTGTAGCTTTGCGAGAAATTTAAAAACAGAAAAACCTTCTTGCTCACACATAACTATGGTATGTTTGCTAAAATATTGTGTTGATTATATTACATATATATTTAAGCTTTGAACTTAATCTATGCTGTTGTTTCTTGTTAATAATTTCTTTTCAGACACAACGTGCTACCGTATAAAGAATAAATGAAACACCAAGTCCCACGTTTTTTTATGTAAAATAAAAGGCAAAATCTTTATTAACAGATACAACCGACGAGTTTATAACACAGTTACCATCACTTAAGATCCGGCGCCGTGATATGGCCACGCCTTTTTGCCTTTTTTGTTTGTTTGTTACTGATTTAATAAAATATTAATTCTATGCTTTCTATTATAGTTAATGTGCAGCAAAAGTGATGGTTCACACAGACGACAAACTTGGCAAATACGATGCGTTTCTTTTTTTCATTATGCGTAGACAGCTCTCGTGTAGCTTTGCGCGAAATTAACAAAAATAAATCATTCCATTTTTTTATGTTGATCGTGTTACTAGTGTTTCCTAGCTTCTTGGTATCAGCTCAACTGATGGAGCGAATCTGTTCACTAATAATTACTATTGCTCTTAACGAGCTTTTTCGATTATGAGTTTCATAATTATCTTTTTGCCAAAATTTAGTGAAGTATACTTCGTCTTCGCAGCCGCAGGTCTTAATATGTCTTCTGCTCTATACATTCATACATATGTATACACACACATTTATTTTTATATGTATAAATAAATAAATACAAACAGTTATGTAATAGCATTTAAGCTGACGATGTTTGTTTGTTTGTTTTTTGAATTTCGCACAAAGCTACTCGAGGGTTATCTGTGCTAGCCGTCCCTAATTTAGCAGTGTAAGACTAGAGGGAAGGCATGTAGTCATCACCACCCACCGCAAACTCTCGGGCTACTTTTTTTACCAACGAATAGTGGGATGGACCGTCACATTATAACGCCTCCACTGCTGAATTGGCAATCATGTTTGGCGCCAAGGGAATGCGAACTCGCGACTCTCAGATTACGAGTCTCACGCCTTAACACGCTTGGCCAGCTGGCGATGTACATCCGCACCACAAAACATTGAAAATAATATACTTATAACAAATTCTTATTAACTGTTCAGATTAGGAAATTTGGAATAAAGTGCCTAGATTTTGTCCCTTAATTATTTATGGATTGGAAGTACTTTGATTTTGCACCTGCGTCTTTGATGAATAACTGAAAATAGAGCATACCTCCAACAATGCTTGGGGGATATGAGAAAGGATATCACCAACGCAATCTGGTGGCAATAAAACAGAATAAAACCAACACTATTTGAGGAATATGAAAAAAGTATATCACCAACACTATTTGGGGAATATGAGAAAGGATATCTTCAACGTTATTTGGAGGCTCTGAGTCAGAAATCCCTAAACACTATTTTGTGACAATGAAACCATATATCACCAACATTGTTTGCGATACATGAGAAATGATATTTCAAACAGCCTTTGAGGGTTACGAAATAGAATATTCTCAACACTCTTTGGGGAGACAAAATATCCTCAACACTCTTTGGGGAGACAAAATATTCTCAACACTCTTTGGGAAGACAAAATATCCTTAACACTCTTTGGGGAGACAAAATATTCTCAACACTCTTTGGGGAGACAGAATATTCTTAACACTCTTTGAGGAGACAGAATATCATCAACGCTCTTTGGGGAGACAAAATATCCTCTACACTTTTTGGGGAGACAAAATATTCTCAACACTCTTTGGGGAGATAAAAATATCCTCAACACTCTTTGGGGAGACAGAATATTCTCAACACTTTTTGGGAAGACAGAATATTCTCAACACTCTTTGGTAAGACAGAATTTTCTCAACACTCTTTGGGAAGACAGAATTTTCTCAACACTCTTTGGGAAGACAGAATATTCTCAACATCACTTGGTAAGCTATCAGCCTATCACGTAATCATTCGCAACAACAAAAATATACCTTTTATTTTCATAATTAGTGAATTTTACTTTTAAGATTTGTTTGTTTCGTCGAATTCTAATTTGTTGTTTATACAAAAATTCATTAATTTTTGCGTCACTTTTTGTTCCAAAGTTACACGAGTGTTGTCTGTGTTTCCCATCCATAAATCTAAGCTAGAAAGAGGAAAATTAACCAACTGCATCGACTGCTAAATATTTGGTTACGTTTATGTGACTGAATATGGGATTTCACCTTCTCTCTTATAGTGGAATCACGACTCCAAAGTACAGAGCGCGTTTTTTGTAACAGCAAATGTGGACACGAAGATTCACAGACCAGCTCGCTGTACACTTAACTTCATTTTTTGACTATGCACCATAGTCCAAAACCGTTCTTAAAATAAAAGTGTATCCGATGTGCTGGGTAGGCCTTATTATTAACACCAAAGCGTCCCCAATGGCACAGCGGATGTTTGTAAACTTACGACGCTACAAAGCGGGTTTCGATACCCGTGGGAAGCAGAACACAGATAGCTCGTTTTTTAGCTTTGTGCTTACCTTCTAAAATACAAATCAAACAAAAATGTTGTCACGTGTATTACATAATTGGAAGTAATGCGCTATACATTATCTCAAACTTTATTTTTATGGCATTTCAACCGTTTAGGCCTGGCATGGTCAAGTGGTTAAGGCACTCGACTCATAATCTGAGGGTCGTGGTAACGAATCCCCGCCGCACCAAACATGCTCGCCCTTTCAATCGTGAAAGCGTTATAATGTGATGATCAATCCCACTTTTCGTTGACAAAAGAGTACTCCAAGAGTTGGTTAAATGGTGCTGACTAGTTACCTTCCCTCTAGTTTTAGACTACTAAAGTAAGGATGACTAACGCAGATAGCCCTCGTTTAGCTTTGAGCGAAATTCAAAACAAAAACGAACAAACAGAAGGATAAGAAACACCACAAAGAGTCGCCTACCAGTGGCACAGCGGTATGTCTGCTGAATTATACTGCTAGGAACCCTTTCAGCCGTGGGAGAGTTATAATGTCACGGACAATCTCACTATTCGTTGGTAAAAGAATGGCTCAATAGGTGGCAGAAAATGATGATGACTAGCTGCCTTCCGTTTAGTCTTAAAATGCTAAATTAATGATCGCTAGCACAGATAGCCCTCGTGTAGCTTTTCGCTAAATTCAAAACAAACCTATTCAACCGTTTAATTTTAATTTTTTGTTTGTAGGAAGAAATATATATATAAAGAAATATTTAATAAGTTCACAATATCGTTTGTTCCACTGCATGTCTTTGTCTAACCTTTTTTTATAGCAGGGACCCATTGTTCATTATTGTAACTTTCAACATTTTGGTTTTTTTTAATGACATAACAAAACTGTTGATATAGCAAAAGTTAAGCCTGGTATGACCAGGTGGTTAGGGTGCTATAATCGTAACCTGAGAGTCGCGGGTTGGAATCCCCGTCACATCAAACATGCTCGCTCTTTCAGCCGTGGGAACGTAATTAATGTTACAATTCGTTGGTAGACGAGTAGCTCAATAGTAGGCGGTAGGTGGTGAAGACTAGCTGCCTTCCTTCTAGTCTATGGAAGAGTATCGAAACCCTGTTTTAGAAAATATACCATTTATCTGTAATAATACCACAGCTGATTACAAGAAAAACTTACAAACTGATAATTCAATGATGTGCGCTGTTTCAAAGTATATCCAGAAAGTTGTTGTTGTTTTGAATTAAGCACAAAGCTACACAATGGACTATCTGTGCTCTGCCCATCAAGGTTATCGGAAGCCGGTTTTTAGCGTTATAAGTCCGCAGACATACCGTTGAGCCATTGGGGGACTTATCCAGAAAGAATAACGCTTGTTATAAGACCAGACTTTATTATTAGTGTTTACTGTATAACAAGCACGTTATGATTTGATAAAAACAACTGTTATTTACTTTCATAACTTTCAATCAAGTAATACCATGTTATTTTGGTTAGGTTTATTACTATTTTAAATGTTAAGATAATTTTAAGTGCTCGCAATTGTTTCATTTCTGAATAAAATCTGTAAAAAGTAATGTAATTGACAAATAGATCTTTGTTGGAAAAAAACAGGAAAACAGTTGATTTTTTTCTTGTTTTTCGCGAAGCTGCACAAAGGACCACCTGTGCTCTGCCCGCCATGTGTATTGAAACCCTGTTTATAATAGTATAAGTCCGCAGACATATCACTGTGCTACTGGGAAAAAAAAGGTTTACCAATCTACGTTTGTAAAACAAAACTAACAATAATCATTTATTTATATACCATCGTAAAAAACACACGAAATTAAACAATAAACAATTATCATCACATCTTTGTGACAAAAATAAACAATTATTATCTGTATGTATGTGTTTATTTTTATAGGAAAGCCACATCGGGCTATCGGCGGAGCCCACCGAGGGGAATCGAACCGCTGATTATAGCGTTGTAAATCTGTAGACATACCGCCATACTAGTGGGGACCGTTTGTTATCTCCCAATATGCCTTGGTAACAAAAAATATAAACAATTATCATTTACCAATATATCTTTGCGAAACAAATCGAAAGATCATTACTTTTCTGAGACAGTAAACCTTTGTAAATAATTTTTCTGAACAACGTGACAGCAGTCCGTTTTACAAACTTGGTAAGATAACTAGCAGAGGAAAAATTGACTCTTTCACCGCTGACTGTCGTGCATGTATAATTGTTACATGTGTGTTACGTGTCGATGATTTGGGTAGAAGAAACAAGCCAAACAGCAAAAGCGGGCTGTCAAAATGAAAGATGAATGTATGTGGTTAGGTGGAATACGAGACCTATTATTAGGGTAAGGATGTTGTGTGTAGAAGCTGAAATATGGTTAAAAAACGGTGGTTTACGTCCTAATTAAAGTACTTCTTTCATGGTAATTTACGTCCGTAAAATAATGTATCAATTGTGTCCTCTTATCAGCAGGTCACAAATAAAGTTGACATAGAACGTTGTTTTGATTGTTAATATACTTCAGAAAAAAATGTAGAAACTAATTATAATATACAGTATTTTATTTATCAACGTGATATATTTCCATTTATCAGAAGCAGAAAAGGCCTTAGGTACAACGAATTATGTTTGTAATGAGGTCTTGAAGAGAAAATATCAACCAAGCCGAAAACATAGCAGGACCTTGTTTCTAGTTCCGGCGGATATCATATATCTTCCCAGTTATATACAAATATTCCTCATTTCGCACTCGTTTTGTAAGTGTATGCAGCCTAAACAGAAAGAAAATCACGACGAAATATTTCTGATTCCTTTAATTTTGATTAGTTTACAACAGTGAGTATTGAAACCAATACAAGACAGTAACCGAATACGATGCAAGTTTGTGAACTTGATTCATTTCGATATCAAAATTAGTCGATCACGTTCCAGACATACATATTTAAGGCTTAGCGTTGCCTGGCAGTTCGCTGATTTGACTCCATTTACCGAACATGCTCGCTTTTTTAGCCGTGGGGGATTTATAATGTGACGGTCAAACCCACTATTCGTTGGTAAAAGAGTAGCCCAAGAGTTGGTGATGGGTGGTGATTACTAGTTGCCTTCCGTCTAGTCTTACACTGCAAAATTAGGGACGACTAAAGCAGATAGCCCTCGTGTAGCTTTGCGCGAAATTAACAAAGACGTTCCAAACGTAAATATTTAAGGCCTAACAAAGTTCGCTGATATTTGACTCCATTTACCAAACATGCTCACCTTTCAGCTGCGAAAGCATTGTTATGTCACGGTTAAGTCCACTGATCTTTGGCAAAAGAGTAGCCTAAGAGTTGTAGGTGAATATTGTTTACTAGTTGACTTCTTTCTAGTTTATCATTGCTAAATTAGGGAAGGCTAATGCAAATAGCTTTCGAGTTGCTTTTCTTTTGCGAAATTCAACAAAACAAATATTTTGTGTAATTTTGCATAAAAGTAACATCACATTGTAGATCATTCTATTTTTCAGTACCAACAGATAAATTGCAGATAGGCGTAATATTTTCGTATCATCATTAGCTCAAATCGCTTTTGTGCGAAAATGTGTAATTGCATCATAAGTGGTGGGTGTTTTATGTTTATAGCAGAGTCGGCTCATACCGGTGCTATGTGAAACATCCACGTTATATTGACAACTACAAACACTATTCTATGAATCAATTTCTTAGCACCACGACCACAAATTTCGAGTTGGTTTAATAGCTTCACAACATCGATCGATTAATAAAGGTACCTGGTAATGCCTATCTTAAAACATAGAGGGGGACATAGCAACATTTCACCACCATTTCAATCTGTTCGTCCGATACATAGGTACTCGCGCTACACGTGGCATTAAAAATTCTCTTCTGTTTAACGTCGGCTTCACTTTCTTTTGTTTTTTTAGTACTTCACTCTTTGCTCTTTCAAGCCCTTACTCATAGTATAGTCATAGTATTAAGGTATTAAAATGTAAAGAGTTGTCGAACTACTTTGTTCGTATAGGAAGTGACTGAATCTTGTTCAGTGAAATTTGGTGGATGAACTTAGAATTACCTCGTTCACAAAGAGAAAGTCCAAATAAATAAACAATTCCACGAACTGTTCGAGTTTTGTAACTATTTTAATTTTACTATCTTACTACTGCAGATAAAGGTTCAGTTAAGTAAGTGGGCTATCAACAAAATCTGTGAAAATGACATCAAGCAAAAGCAATGTTTAAGGCTGTACATGACACTGATGCGGTATTTAAGGTCTTGCCTAGAACTGGCACATTTAGCATCTTATAAACAATTCATATGTTACCGGTCAAAATAGTAAAATGGAGCAATGCGTGCGCCATATATAAAATTAATTTTTAAGCCCCCCCCTCCAATCCGAGTATATTTTCTTATATATATAACAAGTATACATATGACTAGTTTAACGCTTCCGTCACGGAAATGTTCTTTATATCAATACACCTATTTCTGAAATAAAACTAATCATAATCCGCCTTGAAAATATTCAAAAGAATCATAGACCTCAGTTCTCCAAAAGGATCATAGACCTCAGTTTTCCCACAGAATGATAGACCTCAGTCCTCCCAAAGGATCAGAGACCTCAGTTCTCCCACAGAATGATAGACCTCAGTCCTCCCAAAGGATCAAAGACTTCAGTCCTCCCATAGGATCAGAGACCTCAGTTCTTCCACAGAATCATAGACCTCAGTCCTTCCGAAGGATCAGAAACCTTAGTCCTCCCACAGAATCAGAGACCTCAGTTCTCCCACAGAATCAGAGACCTCAGTTCTCCCACAGAATCAGACCTCAGTCCTCTCACAGATAATGCCCCTATCAATGCCACAGCAGCAAGTCCGTCTAACATCGCTAGAAACCAGGTTCCGATACACGTGCTGGGCACAGCACAGATAGCCCATCGTGCAGCTTTGTGTTTAATTCTGAAACAAACAAACCTACATATAGTTTTGACATTAACTAAGTAATTCATCTTTAATTTATTTCTGCAAGTTACAACAAATAACTTGACTTTTCCAATTTAACTTTTTTTATAAAAAAAGCTAGTTTGGCTGTTTACGACATCAGTTAATTTCTAACACTGAATCTATGTTACATAGCTGAAGACGTAACTTTAGTTATCAAAACTACTTAAGTTTTTATAAACACAATTTATATGTATGCTTATTAAAATATCTTTCTAACAGGACTTAGTATACAATGTATCAGGTTCGTCGTTCGAAGCAATTTTACTATTACTAGTGCTGGAATAGTCGAACTACTGAACCGCATATAATCAAGAAAACATTGCTCAAATAGACGATACAATTTCAATTGGAAATATATCGCCCGGAGTAAATCATTTACATTACAAATCATATGTAATATAGCCTCAAAACCGAAGCTCCATTAAGAAGTTAGAGCGTGTGTTTATTAGAACCTTACTACTGAATTCTTTAGAAAATGGCTTCTGGTTTAATAAACAGATTTGCGTGTCCTTCTTACCCAGCAACTCATCACGGAACGACAGATGGCTTTCTGTTTAAGGTTTCCTTTACAGAAAATGGGAAATGTAAAATAAACAGAGTTGTGCCAGCCTGTAGGAGGTACAGGCACGCACTAACTTCTTCATTACAAAACCCTACGTACTAAAGAAACCATAAAAAATACGACAAAACGATCAACAAACAGCAACTTGAGTTCCTCGTGATGAAACCTTTGTGACAACTCTGCCGCTGTAGTCCAGAAGAATTAATGTCCATATCAGGTTTACTGTTATTGGAACATTCCAGACATTCCACCTCAGAGTCGGTATAAACATCGAGGCATGCTTTAAAATTTAAGACATGGGGGTCTAAGTACCACCTCTCCAGGACGACAAAGTACTTGCATATATCACCATAGCAACAGTTCAACGTTTTGCAGGCTGGACCGTGGTAACATTATCTAGACAGAACGAATCCTTTGAAAAGCAAGGCAATATTTGTTGAAAACGCAATCCTCGCTTCTACCTATCTCAAAAAGTGCACAAGTTTAATTATTGTTACTTAAAAGTGATGAATCTTTTAATATGATGAAACACGATCCGACAATTCGTTTCGACTTAAGCCCTGTCGCTACGGAAACCCGGATGAAAACAGTTCTCAACTAACAGGTCGAAAAAAGTTATCCGATAATGTTCTTCTTTTTTCATTAAAAGTTCTTTGATAAAAAATTTAAGATAAGTTTCGTAAAAGTAGATTGAGCCCAAAATATATAAGATGAAATAGTCTTTTCTTCATAGATGGCGTTATTACTGAACATGAGAAGGTAACCAATTCCGTTATTACCTACAAACCGCTAAGCTGTTTGATTGTAAAAACAAAACAAAAAAAAACAACAAAGAATTAAGTTAAACATTTAGAATGTACTTCGGTCGTTCCAAACAACTTTGTTTATCGTCCAAACTGATTAAATCTCGGGAAATTTTATAATCCTGAGAAGTTGTTAAATAACTTGACAAGAAAAACGAGTCCTCAAGAACCTACAATGTTCAACTACACAACGGGCGCATGTCTTTTGTTTTAAACTTTTCGGTTCAGGAGAATTTCGTTGCAGCTCCTGTTTCGTGAACTCCCCAGTGGATAAACTATTCACAAACTTATTAAGTTTAAACGTAATCTGTGACACAGTCTTCCTATTTTGAGAGCATCGCAATATATGTAGTATATACAATATTTATAAGACACTCAACGACAGAACCAACTTCTTCACGTAGAAGTGTTAGAAAATAAACTACCGTAGTTTTTCTTTTGGTTTAACGTTTAAAATACAAGAAGGATATGAAATTTCAATATCTGTACCAAAAATAGCCAAACCAGTAGTTTTGGTTCATTATTATTTCTACTACCAAACTACAAAAAGATGCATTACGTAATTGTAATAAAGAGCAGCTAAATAGCTCGAGCAAGTTGATATGGCAACACACCACAGTTTTTTGAAGAATTTTAAATTAAAAACACTATGAAAATACGTTTGGATCAATTTTAATTTGTCGTTCAAGCTGTAAATTTCGATAACAGTTAAATAAATTTGATGGTGAGAAGTCCACTTTAAGAGTAATAAAGTTTATATAAGGCTTGAACTTCATGGCAAGTTTAACATACGTTTTGTCAAGCACGAATAATTTACTTATAAGATACTTATATGTAGTATTAAACAAAGGGGTCACATGACTAGAGATGGTTTAAAGCCTTAGTAAAAATATCTGTACATTTCAGGGTGTTGGTATAGAATAGGGCGCTGAAAGTTATACCAACGCTCTAGGTTACTGCTTCAGAGTACGGCGCTCTAGGTTACTGTTTTAGAGTACGGCTGTATTTTCCAAATGAGGTGACTTCTTTCAGTTTTTTGTTAGTTGCTGTTTGGTTATTTTCTTCTCTTTTACAGTCTTTGTAATAGATATACTATGTTCCTTTTAGTCGCTTATTGAACTTCGTTTCGTTTGTTTGTTTTGAATTTCGCACAAAGCTACTCAAGGGCTATCTGTGCTAGCAGTCCCTAATTTAGCAGTGTAGGACTAGAGGGAAGGCAGCTAATCATCACCACCCACCGCCAACTCTTGAGCTACTCTTTTACCAACGAATAGTGGGATTGACTGTCACATTATAACGCCCCTACCGCTGAAAGGGCGAGCATGTTTGGCGCGACGGGGATGCGAACCCGCGACCCTCATATTATGGGTCGCACGCCTTAACACGCTTGGGCATACCGGGCCGAAGTTAGTATCTAATTTTCTTGCGCTAAATTCAAAACAAACAAACAAACTATATATTCCTTAAATCAGTTTAAGCAGTATGAAAATATTTACGGCTTAAAACTCAACGACGATAATTATAAAAGCAAGGAATTCTTTGTCCACTATTCTTCCTTTCAACTTTCTTTGTAAAGAAGTGGGAAATATATAAATCTCAATTAAGCGTTTGTTTGAATTTCGCGTGAAGCTACACGAGATCTATCTGTGTTACCCTTTCTAATTTAGCAGTACGAAGCAGTAAGTATTTGAATCCATATGTACAGTATTCCATGAAGACAGTGTTACCAGTATATCGGACATAATTCAATTTTAATTTAAATCTTTACAACTACTGTAAGTGTACTTTAAAAAGACAGTTTATTTCAGGAAACAAAAATAAATAATAACGTTTTATCTGTCAATTGTTTGTTTGTTCTGAATTTCGCGCAAAGCTACTCAAAGGCTATCTGCGCTAGCCGTCCCTAATTTAACAGTGTAAAACTAGAAAGAAAGCAGCTAGTCGTCACCACCCACCTTTAACTCTTGGGTCACTCTTTAACCAACAAGTAATGGGATTGACCGTCACATTATAACGCCAACATGGCTGAAATGGCAAGCATGTTTGATATGACGGGGACCGGAACCCGTGATCCTCATATTACGAGTCGTGGACCCTAACCACCTCGTCATGCTGGGCCTGAAATCTCATTTAGATAGCGTATCTTCAAAGGGTTGTGTGTGTCCTATCTTTTCAAATAATCATGCCACTGAAAACACGTGTACTCAGTGTATGGTTTATGTCCTTAACCATGTGTGAGTGACGATCGTTTTCGTTCCCTAATGTCCCTCTCTGGTAGTTTGGCAGTAAGCTTACGAACCTACAAAGCTAAAACCCTGGGTTCGATTTACCGTGGTGGACACGGCAGTTAATACAATGTGACTCTAAAAAACAATAAGCTAAAAATAAATGCCCCTGGTGACTTAAGCGGTACGTCTACAAGCTTATATTTTGTTTGTTTTTAGAATTAAGCATAAAGATACTCAACGGACTATCTGTGCTCTGCCCACCACGGGTATCGAAACCCGGTTTTAGTGTGGAAGTTCGCAGACACACAATTGTGCCACTGGCGGGCCTACAAGCTTATAACAATAACAATAAAAGTCGGTCATCGATATACCTTGATGGACAGAACCCACGTGGAAATTTGTGCATAA
Organism: Carcinoscorpius rotundicauda; assembly: GCA_011833715.1. Lineage (NCBI taxonomy): Eukaryota > Metazoa > Arthropoda > Merostomata > Xiphosura > Limulidae > Carcinoscorpius > Carcinoscorpius rotundicauda. Next base: position 18,497,483 of record CM022398.1, read on the forward strand.
CCAAAAACAAACACAGATTTTTCTTTGTTTCTTACTTGAAGGTCTGGTGAAACTTTAATTATTTTTTTCTTTCGATATTAAAAAAATAACCTGACGTTTTAGTTATGTCTTAGTGTACTTAATTTATAAAAGCAAATACTTCAGTATGTCTCAGTTCCTTACCTTCCAAGTCTTCTCTATTGCACTGATCCAAAAGCTTCTATAGAACATTACCACAGCAACAATATACGACAATAGCTAACTCATTTGTTTCAACCACAACTACTATGTTCATTGGTTTACTTTCGACACAAAGAACACAAGCTAAACTTGAAAATTTGCATTCCTACACTAATTATGGTGGTAATCTTCGTTTTGTTTCCGAGCAACAGATAGTAACTTGAATGTGGCAGAAAGTCATTATTATTGTTAGTATAATTCTATCGAATACAAAAGTTCTATCACATAAAAAATATTTTACCCTGAACTTAACTGCCTTACAATAAAAGTATTATAAATATTTCTGTTTGATCATTTATCTTGCACTAGTTATTAACAATTTTATACCCCTAACAAGTATTCAACCTGCGTCTTACAAATATTGTACAAAGCACATTTTACAAATGTTAAACTAATGGCCATAGAAAATATTTTAAACGCAGTGCTGTTAACACCCGAAGCAGAATGTGGATAGAAAAATGAATATATAAAAGCAATTTTTTTTTCAGGTTTTGCATTAAACATATACGCTTTGAGCATAAGAAACTGGAATATCTAATGAGCTCTATTCCCAAGTAAAAGTAAATATTTTGATAATATTAGTAGCATCTGTTGATTTTTGTAACAATTGTAATGAAATATGTATTAGCTCTTAGATGTAGTGGTTGGGTGTAATATCTAAACCGTACATTTTCAACTATTTCCTTTAGGCCTAGCTGCCGCGCTTTCAAGTAAAATGTCTAAAATTGGGGCTATTTTCATGCCTATGGCACTTTACTGTAACGGTCAAAATACACAAAATGCAACATATTTTAGTTAAAATAGGTGAATACATGACGTTCAGTTTCACTCATTTTCTCGTTAGCCATGAACAAAGAGAAAAGAGTTTTGAGAAACTGCAGGTTAAACGAACTGATACAAAGTGTACAGACAAAAGGGAAAAACTTTCAGTTGACGAGATCTGTGTAGTAATTGAGAATAAAACTGTTTCTCAACTTTCTTTTCTGTCTCTATCTGCGTGGATATTAAATATAAACTTATCACTGTCGAAACATTACGTTCGTTTGGATTTGGGATCATTTTTTAATGTAGTCTCTTCCTTCTCAATCCTAAAAATCAGGATTTAATAAGTTAGTACAAAGAATGACACAATATGTCCAAACAAAAGTGCAACAATTTATCAGAAAAAAGGTTGAAGGCCACCTATTTTAACAACTTACACCACTCTTCAGTAGTGAGTTCTCTGTTAGTAAATCAGTAGACACTAAAATGGCGTCACATAAGGGACGCTTGACGTTGCAATGTGTTCTGTCGTGACATCAGTAAAACCTGCGTATGCCGTAGATCGCGAGAAGAATTTTGCAGAAAAATTCGATAATATTCAATAAGTTTGTGCTCTGACCTTTCACATTGCTTAATATGTTCAGGTACTGGATTGTTTTACTCTACACAATAATGTATAATGCAATACGCAGTTAGTTTTGTGTGCGTCTTTTTGTAGCTTGACGTTTCTGCAGGTTTTTTAATATACCAACAATTATTTTAATGAAATCTCACAACGAAACAGTCTGAGAAAAAATATTCAATGTAACCAATTTTTTCTAACCTATAAATTATGTTATTCAATAACAACAATAAAAAATCGTGTAGAGGATGGGAGGAGAACTCTGATGAAAACCAATTAGTGTTAAAATCCCACAGAGATATATACTTAAAGGAATAGATATCAGCAACAAACTTGGACAGCGATAACCTGAAATACTTTTTAACAAGAAAATAATAGATATAATCAGAAAAAAATTATTTAGGCGTAGCAAGATTATGATAGTAAAAACAAATATAAATTAAATGCTTAAAACATAAATCAGTTCATAACAATAATTTTCACTCCATATTGAGGGTATAATGAGGGGTTTCAGCCATCAGCTGTGAGTTCAAATAAAATAAGACATTGAATTTCTATAATGTAGAAGTTCTTTTACAAGTTATTTTATGAATAAAACGTTTCAAAATTAAGCTTAAATATGAATGAAATGGTCGAGATTACAAAGTGAAAAAAATGTATTCGTACACTGATTGTGTCAAATACTTTAACTGTTAAGGTTTTTCTTTAAATCATGAAGTAGAATTGTAAATTTGATACAAGTTGAAAGGGAGTATGTTTTAATGTCTACAAATGCTTTTCAATACATCCTGGAGCATAATTGTCAGTCTCTCTTGCTGTCGGGTTTGAAGTTCGAAGAAAAACAACCCCTTATTTACGGGTTGTGGACGCGTTATAAAAATAATCGTCAAAAGAGTCACACAGAATCGTTGTTGTGACGAGTAATGCTAACTGTCTGCACAAAACACAGAGAACATAAGAAATTTTTAATTCTTTAGGTGTTAAAAATAGAATATTAATATTTCACACTTTTATAAAAATGATAACTAGATATATGTCCATAACTTAGCAATATAAAACATTTTATTGATGTTACAATGGAAATCAAGGATTCGTTTTGTTTTGTTTTTAGTTTCGCGCAAAGCTACACGAGAGCTATCTGCGTTAGCTGTCCCTAATTTTACACTGTAAGACTACAGGGAAGGCAGCTAGTCATCATCACCTACCGCCAACTCTTGGGCTACTCTTTTGCCAACGAATAGTGGGATTGACCGTCACATTATTATTACGCCCCCACGGCTAAAAAGGCTATCACGTTTGGTGCAACGTAGATTCGAACACGCGACACTCCAAAAAGAATAATAAAAATAATTTTCTGGAACTTCAAATAAACTTATTATATTTGCAAATGTAAAGGCAATATAAACGTTTCCATAATTGAAGTCACACTTCAAGAATGTTGTAAGTTTCAATGTGAAACATAATTATATTTTTACACATTGTGTCCAATACTTAAATTACGTTGTTCGAAAAATAATGGCAGATTTTATTCTAAAAAAATTTAGTCACTTATAGAAATAAGAAACCTGTATTTTTTACGACTTGTATACACCATTGAAAACCAAAGCTTTCTTCTATTCATTAGAACTTGTATTCTTTTCTAAAACTTTATTTCCAATATCTCACACCCTTACAATTAATGACGGAAAAAAGTTGAGGAATCATTGTTTTGCATTATTTCAAACTTGGTCGTAATACATCACAAACAGCTTACAATATCAACCAAGCATGAGAACCACCATCAAACGTACAGTACAGAGTCGGCTTCAAAAGTTTCATTATGTTGGTGTTAAAAATAAGGAAGATAAAGGACGTTCTTGTATTGTTAAAACCGACCATTTGACAGCATTAGTGGGTAGAAGCTTGCGTCAAACTGTTCGAGAAATGGCACAAGAATTGTATGTTGGCATTTCTACAATTTTGGACCATCTCAAGCAAATTGGAAAAGTGAAAAAGTTTGACAAAGTTGCACCAACAGAAGATTATGGTCACTGTATGTCTGTGGCCGGTGTTATCCATTACAGCTTCCTCAACTAGAACCAGAATATCACTTTGGAGATTTACTGTCGATAATTGGAACAAATTCATAGAAAGTTGGGTGAAAAAAATGTTAGAATTAGTTTATCGAAGAGGACCAATCTTGCTTCATGATAATGCTTGGTCACAAGTTGGTCAAATAACGCTCCAGAAGCTCAAGAAATTATAAGCTATACAACATTGTCTCGTCTTCCTTTTTCAAGCACTTGGATAACTTTTTATTGAACAAAAGATTCAACAACAGAGCAAAGAATGATTTTAGAAACTTTTTGAGTTCTAGGACTTCGGAGTTTTGTCGTCATGGCACAAATAATCTTGTTTCTTGTTGGCATAACTGTATTGGCTCGCTATGTTTCTATATTGATTAATAAAGTTGCTTTTCAATTTTTTATTTCTGATCACAGTTGGTCCAACATGGCCAGATGGATTAAGGCGTTCGACTCGTAATGCAAAGGTCGCTGGTTTGAATCCCCGTCACACCAAATATGCTTGCCTTATCAGCCGTGGGTGCGCTATAATGTGAGAGTGAATCCCACTATTCGTTGGTAAAAGAGTAGCCCAAGAGTTGGCGGTAGGTGGTGATTACTAGCTGCCTTCCCTCTAGTCTTACTCTGCAAGGTTAGGAACGGCTAGCACAGATATTCCTCGTACAACTTTGAGCGAAATTCAAAACAAAGAAACCAAACAAAAAGTCGTTCAATGCTGTCACACGAAGCGCTTAAGGTTTGGACAGCACTTCTAATGAGATGTCTGATATTGTTTGTTAAAAAAAAACATTAATTACGCAACGCTAAGCTTCTGAGTTTTAGCTAATCAGTATTGCAGATAAGTTGTAAGTTTTTACAGTGTGTCATGTGGAACTTATGACTGAGTGAGATGACTTCTGTCTCTCGAGTTACAAATAACACATGACGTTCTTTGGCCTGTGATTTTATATAATGGACATACTTAAGTAGTTTCGCCGCATGAACTCGAAATCATTCATGAAAAGACCCTTATGTTTTCTTTGTGAATACTATAAGTTGAGCTTACTAGTTTCAAGTCTGATTAGTCAGTAAGTATGATATTCTGTTTCTTATTTCATCCTTCTTGTCTCTCATGATACAACTTCAGACTTTCTCAACTATACTTATATAGATATACAGCTACTTGTTTACATCAGGTTAAGTTATTTGTATAGCTTTATTGTATTATTTACATCAAGCCTTAAAACATTTACTTTTCTATGTGCTTTATGGTTATTTGACTACACTAGGTTGTTTTTATCAGACTAGGACATTTTGATACACTTGTACAGTATGATAGCTGTTTTTATTTACATCAGATCAGGAAATGTTGATAACTGTGCTGTGTTTATAACTGTTTGTCTACATAAAATCAGGAAATGTTGATAACTGTGCCGTGTTTATAGTTGTTTGTCTGAATAAAATCAGGGGATGTTGATAACTGTGCCGTGTTTATAGCTGTTTGAACACCAAGATCACAAGTGAAGCAGTTCTATTCTGCTCTATTCATCATGGTAGTCGTTTTGGTTTAAAAAGCCTTCGAGGAAAAACCATGAAGCCAAACCAGGGGCGCTCAAAAACTCTTGTTTCTCTTTAGCCCCACACGCGTACATTGTTCAGACATAACTCGAAAAGAGATACTTAATAAATGAATTGGTAATGTTGAACAATTGCGGTAATTGTAATTACCTTAATTGTCGTTTAGTGATCATCTTGATGACGTAGCTGCGAAGAAGACTAGTCTGGCCAGACGAGTTGAGGAAGATCGAGCTTTGCTCGTGGTTGCAAGTGTGACGTCACCAACAAGAGGATGCAGAAAGGGCAAGTCGGCAGAGTGAAGAATCGCGTTACTATAGATGCGGCCCTCCAGTGGCTCAGCGGTATGTCTGCGGACTTACACGCTAAAATCCGGGTTTCGATACCCGTGGTGGGCAGCGCACAGATAGCCCATTGTTTAGCTTTGTGCTTAATTCAAAACAACAACAACAACTATAGATGCAATACAAATAATGGGAAAACAGACCTCTTTTCTGGGCAGGGGTAAAGAAATACCAAAAATTTTACTGTGGCAGAAACGGGAGTACCCCGAGAAAAACCCACTTTCACGTCCAGGGCGCCGAATAACCTACCCTGAACGTGCCCTGTGATAGCTGGGGAAAGCTGACAAGGACTAAAAGCAAATAACCTTAATTGGGAGAAAAACTAGGAACCAGCTATGAGTATTAACTTAGGCAAAATATTTTTTTAAGTAGTTTCTCCATAGCTGGGTTTGGATCAAGTGTAGCAGTGTCTTTAATATATCTTTAATATACCTCTTTTAACATATTATTTGAATTAGGTCACAAAAATACTTTGGGCCCAAAGGTTTCTCCTATACAAACCCAAAATAAAAAAAAGAATGATACTATTGAGAAACAATAGAAATCATTGAAGAAGATGACCCTTCACTAAACCTTGACGGCCCGGCATGGCCAAGCACGTAAGGCGTGCGACTCGTAATCCAAAGGTCGCGGGTTCGTGCCCGCGTCGCGCTAAACATGCTCGCCTTCCCAGCCGTGGGGGCGTTATAATGTTACGGTCAATCCCACTATTCGTTGCTAAAAGAGTAGCCCAAGAGGTGGCGGTGGGTGGTGATGACTAGCTCCCTTCCTTCTAGTCTTACACTGCCAAATTAAGGACGGCTAGCACAGATAGCCCTCGAGTAGCTTTTTGCGAAATTTCAAAACAAACAAACTAAACCTTGACAACGGCATCTAAATTTGTCTGAGTTTATTCACCCAGAATTTGCTCCCATACTTGACCAACCTTATCCTTACCTATGATCTTGTGGCTAGGCAACAAGAATCCTTGACATTAAACCTCGCGTCTTTTGTTTTCATGCTATTCGATTTTGTAAAAATAAAACAACCCTGTAGGTTTAAACCATGCCTTAATAAGACGGACCAGTAAAAGATATAGCATGTTTCTCAAAGTAAAACTACTTCATTATTTTTATTAATTGGTGTTACTAACTACTGTTTTTGTGTAGTTTCAAACTAAGCAATGCGCTAATACTGTTAATCTTTGTGCAGATTCCAACAACACTTCATAGTGTAGCAACTGTACTTCCCTCCGTTATCTGGAACAATTTTACAAAACGTAGAAACTGTTAGAGTAGATTTTTTTAAATTGACTTCTATAAAGGAGAAACTACTACTGAGGCTTAGGATATTTGGTACAACAGTTACAAGATATGTGTAGACGTATATATACACATACACGCATGTTCATCATAATATATATATATATGGGTGCGTGTATTCTATGATGAACATGAAACTACTGTACATTACTTTCAAGTTCATCCTTGAAAACTAGTTCCAATGACTCGGTATCTGTTGCCATGACAACGAAATACAAGCGCGAAAGTGACCGGTTCACAATAGCAATCAACTTCAAAGTAAACCCATCTGTCATCATATTTGGAAACAGAAAGTTAACACATATATTAGGAACCAAAAAAAAACACATAAATGTAACCCAGTGCACTTCAGAAGAGCCTAATGGCTAATATATTGGGTTTCGCGTTCATATTTTTTTCTCTTCGTTACACTCGCTTGGAACTAGTGTCGTACCACAACACATCGCGTCTGGATACAACTCATCACAAAGTAAAGGAATTAATTACAAGATCAGAGGTCACATAGGCGTTCGTTGACCAGTGTTTCCCTGTCAGAATAGGACAAAAGGACGTGTCTGATATCAAAATTCAACCACTGTCAGAAGTAACTTCCTCTCAGCGTATATAAACTAATTTCTCTGATATTAGACTTCAAACAGTTTATTTCATTTAGAGTGGTTTTTGTTCTCAACGTGTCTTCACTTAATACACAAAGGAAACAACACAGTCTCAAACACTGAAAATGGAAACACTTGTGTCTCTCACAGACTCACAAAGAAAACAACACAGTCTCAAACACTGAAAATGGAAACACTTGTGTCTCTCACAGACTCACAAAGAAAACAACACAGTCTCAAACACTGAAAATGGAAACACTTGTGTCTCTCACAGACTCACAAAGAAAACAACACAGTCTCAAACACTGAAAATGGAAACACTTGTGTCTCTCACAGACTCACAAAGAAAACAACACAGTCCCAAACACTGAAAATGGAAACACTTGTGTCTCTCACATACTCACAAAGAAAACAACACAGTCTCAAACACTGAAAATGGAAACACTTGTGTCTCTCACAGACTCACAAAGAAAACAACGCAGCTACAAACACTGAAAATGGAAACACTTGTGCTTTTCACAGAATCACAGAAAACTACAGAAACTCCAAAAATCGAAACTGGAGTATCAGTATCTCTCACAAACCCCAATCACAGGAATTGAATGCATTTTTACTCTCTCAAAACTATAAAAAAATAACAAAACTGAAGTATTCACGTATGTTGTTATCAAAACCTCAACCACCCGTATTCTGTTTTAGAAAACTACTTTTTTTCCCTGCTCACCTTCTATACGGGTTTTTGTTTTAATAGTAAACATCTTCAGAAACAATCTTCGATATTTCTGATATATTTACAATTTTATGAACTATAGCTTTTGTTCTCATACATACATACACATGAAGAGTCCCGAGTTAACTGTATTTCTTACTTTAAAATATAGATGAATAAATAAACATCCAAAGTTATACACTTGAAACTGTTAAATTATGACACTTTTTAATTTTAAATTGTATTAAATTTGCGCTTTTTAAGAAAACTTTATTTCATTACTGACATTTTGGGCGGAATTAGAAAGTAATGAGTAGGTAATGACATCCTATTATTAATCACAATACGTTATCTTATTCTTGTTCAGATATTCATACCTGAAAATCAATAAACATTAGAATTAGGTTAGAAATTCTTCATCAGAACAAAACTGGAAGGCCTGGCATGGCCAGGTGGTTAAGGCGCTCAACTCGTAATTCCAGAGTCGCGGGTTCCAATCTCCCTCATACCAAACATTCTTGCCCTTTCAGTCATGTGGGTGTTATAATATTACGATGAATCCCACTATTCGTTGCTGAAAGAGTAGTGTAAGAGTTGGAGGTGGGTGGTGATGACTAGCTGCCGTCCCTCTAGTCATACACTGCTAAATTAGGGACGGCAAGCGCATACGAAATTCAAACAGACCTGGAAATCTTACACGTGTATATATGCAAAACTGTTTCACCTGAAAATATATTTTGTCACCTTTAGATAAAAACAAATCAAACTACAAACTAACCCTGCAAGAAATCTTTGTTGATTTCTCATAAAAAAGAGAGTTAATAATCAGACACAAAGAGTTAAAATTCTGGGTTTGAGTCCCCATAAGTTAAGTTGTACATCCGTCAAAGATACAAAGGTATCTACACGTATTCATCGAAATTCAAGTGGCTTCCATATGCATACACTTCAGAAGCTTTATTCAGTAAAGCGTAATATTTAAACAAAACTTTGACAATAAAAAGGCCTGGCATGGCCGAGCGCGTTAGGGCGTGCACTCGTAATCCGAGGGTCGTGGGTTCGCGCCCGCGTCGCGCTAAACATGCTCGCCCTCCCAGCCGTGGGGGTGTATAATGTGACGGTCAATCCCACTATTCGTTGGTAAAAGAGTAGCCCAAGAGTTGGCGGTGGGTGGTGATGACTAGCTGCCTTCCCTCTAGTCTTACACTGCAAAATTAGGGACGGCTAGCACAGATAGCCCTCGAGTAGCTTTGTGCGAATTTCCAAAAAAACAAAAACAAACAAGACAATAAAAACGAAAACAATCAAACTGTAAAAAACTCTACCTATTTGTTTCTTTAAATATTTATTTTCCAAATTTGTTTATTGTGAAAGGCCTAGTTGCGTCTAAAGAAAAACTACATAAACAATACGACTGACCTCCTTTGTTGTTAATGTTCTTTGATTTCCTTGATCTTACTGTATATTTCGCATAATGGGTGTAGTTTTATCTGATGACATTGAGTCAAGGCCTTAAAACAAGTATAATATTCATTTGTCTGTTTTATAAGGTAATGTAAACTACATAATGAGTTATCTCTGCTCTGCCCACCACGAGTATCGAAATCCTGTTTCTAGCGTAGTAAGTCCGCAAACATGCCACAGTGGCATTTGGGGAGTAACAAGTATAATTTGGAGTTACAAATATATATATATATAAATATACACTTACAATTTTGGTTGAGGCTTTATAAACAAAATATCTTATTGAAGCAGTTATATAGATGTTAAGAGCATCTCACAAAGATCTGTTCTGAATGCTGAAGATTCAGGTAAAACTAATTATTTCCATTCTCATAATTTTGACTTTCAAGGTTTCTCTGGTAAGTGAATTTACGATTCAACAGTATCTATGAACCTTACAATATATGGCTTTTTTTTATCAGAGGAACCTGCTACATTATTAGTACAGTGATTTGGGGTACAAAAGATGTAGTAATATGTTCAAACCCATCAAGTACAGAAGATGTACAAGACACTCGACAATAGCATCACACAGAAAAGGAACTACCAAACTGTATGAACGGGTTACAACAAGTCTAGTGATATATCTAAGAAGACCTTTATTTCATGGAGAATTAATTAAAATGCTAATTGGAATTTGTGTAAACAACGTCTAGTGCTAAGTTTAACTGTCACCAGGGTTCGAGGTTAAGTACTCCTTCTGTGTAGCTAAGCGCCGTATTGAAGTCCCACAGTGTATTCACTAGAGCGAGGACCCTCTATGAGACGTGTGGTGAAAGGAAAAGGGAGAAAATTAGATTTTAGAAAATTCATGATGACACATAAAACTCATTTTTGTCATCACTTTTTTTTCCATCTAGGGGGGTAAATTTTTTTGTTCTAAAATGAAGCCTTTACTTCCTAACCCTCTCAGATTGTATAATTCACTAGGAAACTTAAAATGTCGCTGTTAATTGTCAGCGCTACCATCTTAACATTACAATGACTTTCGCCACCCTCTGTTTATACGCCATAGTTTCGTCGTTATTGCTTAATAAAAACGTTCTCACCCGAGAACACTCGACGTCATAAAACTTTTCTTGTTTCTTTTGTCATTAACTCTAGACACTGTAATTGTTTCTCATAAAAACAAAACAGCTGATAAACAACGGAGAACACTTTCGGGTGATTTTAATTGGCCAGTTTTGTGTTAAATTTAAAATAAATGAAAGTTTATGAGGCTATTTAAATTATTATTTTGATTCAAATATTTATACATTTACACGTCGTTGATCATTTTTAACAAAGTTATTCTGTTTGAAGATTACGTGAACAGTCGTTAACACTCAACATATCATCTATTTGTCAAAATAATTTGTTGAGAAATTCATTCTTAAGTGGAAAAATAACTTCATTTTTCAAAGTGAAAAATCCACATAGTAAATTTTTCACAACGAAACAGTTTATCTACCGTGTATTTCCTCAGCTAAAACATACGTCAAAATCTTTAATTTATAAAAATAAAGAAAAGGGATATAAGTTGTGGGACTAGCTTGTCAGTTAACAAGAACTGCTTTAGAGAACAGTAGATCAACTTTGTACAAATTACATATGCAAAAGAAATACACTTGAATACATCCGTTTCTCAACTGAACGCTATTCTTAGATCAATAACACTTATGAGCGATATCATAAAGCAGTAGACAACGATAAACCGAATAAAACTGACTACTTATCATTACACGACTTATCTTCCATTACAGTGATTTAAAAATGTCAAGTCGTTCTATACACATGTTAAAATAAGTCTCTGTGATCTGTACCAACATATAATGGCATTAGTATAACAAATGGCATGAGAGGAAAAATGTTTTCATGTTGCACATGAATCATTCTTTTCTTCTTAAGAATTATTTAAGCTTTTTTAAGAAAAATTCACCACCTACTTTATTGCAATAATATGAAGGCAAATGTATTTCTTTGACTAACTACACCAGTCTCAGTATGTGTATATGAACAGGTAACATTGACCAAAATATTCAAACCTTGCTTAAAATGCAAATTAGTAGCTAATGATGAAAAACTACTGAAGTGTGATTTATTTGTCTTTTTATGGTTTTCCAGCGAATAAGTACAATTATATCAAGCATAATACCAATAATTTGAGGAAATAAAACGCATAACAGGGTGAACACTACACAGAACATATTAGGTTAAACACTACCTAAATAAAACTTCAGATGAACAGCTGAGTACGACACATCAGATGAACGTTGCATAAAATATGTCAAAGTGATCACTGTCTGAAAACTAAAAAGAACACATCGGACTGAACTGTATGAAACCGTTCAGACAAGTTATTAAGAAAACACTTCGGATTGAACTGTAAGAAGCAGTTCAGATAAGCCGTTAAGGAAATACTTCAGACTAAACTGTTTTAAACAGTTCAAACAAGTCATTGAGAAAACATTTCGTATTCAACTGTATGAAACATTTCAGATCGCACTGTATGGATGAGTTCAGACAAGTTATTAATAAAATACTTCGGATTGAGCTGTATGAAACAGTTCAGACAAGTCATTAAGAAAACACTTCAGACTAAAATGTATTAAATAGTTCAGACACGTCATTGATAAAACACTTCATATTAACTTCTATAGAAACAAGAATTACGTGAAACTGAAGTTAATAGAAGGTAGTTTAGTAGTGTAAGTAGATATTAGATATTAGACTGACAGCTACATAGACCACGTTCCGGGTTGGACACTGCATAAAACACACATTTCATGCAATTCATTAAACGTTTCATAAAACCCCTTAAGGTGAACATTATATATAACAGACATCAGAACATATCAGATAAAACGTAACTACATACGAATGGTTGAGCAAGTTACATTAAAACTACTTCGTGTATCCCAATCAGTAAGACTTGTGATATGCACAACCGATATGAATTCACGAAGTGATGGAATGTATACATTTTGAATATTTTGGCATGTTAAAAGTAGCGTTGTGTCCGTGAAAATTAATAACATTGTGAAGGGTATACAACAGCCTTTTATGATAAAATATTCAAACACTTACATTACAAAGATACGTTCATGTGGAGGGTTTACATATTCCTAGAGGGGACACTCATTCTAATAAATGAAATTGTTGTAAAAAATGAATTTTAATCAGAAAAAAGACCTGCACAAAGTCGTACCAAACCGCACACAGCAGCCTGTAACAAGAGACAAATCACGATCATAAAAATTAATGGCACGTGTTCCAGGAAACAGTTCAACATAATTAAGAGGGGTTTTCAAAGTCATACCTGTCGTTCAACCACCTCAAATCGATTAGTTTGGTTTTTGTTTTTTTTTTAATTTCGCGCAAAACTACATGAGGGCTATCTGTACTAGCTGTCCCTAATTTAGCAGTATTAGACTAGAGGGAAATCAGCTAATCATCAACACCCACCGCCAACTCTTGGGCTACTCTTTTACCAGTGAATAGTGGGATTGACCGTCACATTATAACGCCCCTACGGCTGATAGGGCAAGCATGTTTGGTGAGATAGGGATTCGAACCCGCGACCCTCAGATTACGAGTCGAGTACTCTAACCATCTGGCCATACCGAGCCCGCACAGCTACTCTCAAACAACGAAGTAGTTTCATAGAGCATGACTAAATGAACATTGTGGGCTATAACGAGGTAGAGATGTTCCAAATTAGTTTTAAAATAAAGAATTCAACCCTTATAAAACGCATCATGTTAAATATTATATTCAGATTCTCAGACTAAATACTGACAACTGTCAGTTCTAGAATAAAGACCAGAATTTCAAACCATAACTTCCAAATCTATATGAGAGAGAGAAAAGGAAATGAAGGAAGCAAAAAACAAGAAAACTCCATGTCTTTTTCATAACTGGTTACGACATACTAACACTAAATAATTTTTCCAATCCATTTGGACTCGAGATGTGCCATATTTACCGAACCACATTTTTTTTTGCTTAAGCTTTGAACCAAAAATCAAATGCCAGAGTTATCTAATGCTACATTCAAAGACAAATAAAACTATAAGCACATGTATTATAGTTTTAACTTTGTATGATGTCTTCTAGGAGTAAATATATGTATTATAGTTTTATACGTTTGTTCCCAGTCTTCATTCCAGAAATATTTCATATTCCAGGGTGATCTTCGGAGTCGTTATTGAAAAATTTGACAACCAAAAAAGAAAAAAAGGAAGTTTGTTCAACTAGAACAAAAATAAAAGCCTTAGTTGTATGGCCTAGTATAACAACCTCATAAACCATCGAGCCTCAGTTGTATGGCCTAGTATAACAACCTCATAAACCATCGAGCCTTAGTTGTATGGCCTAGTATAACAACCTCATAAACCATCGAGCCTCAGTTGTATGGCCTAGTATAACAACCTCATAAACCATCGAGCCTCAGTTGTATGGCCTAGTATAACAACCTCATAAACCATCGCGTCCCCCGCTGGTACAGCGGTAAATCTACGGAATTACAACTCTAATACTATGGGTTCGATTCCTCTCGGAGGACACAATCGATGACCCAATGTGGCTTTGGTATAAAACACACACACTCTTAAGCCATTGTGATTGTGACTTTGTTCGCTGCACAACTTCTTGACGTAGTAATCTACACTTCTTTGTGACAACATATTTAAAGATATCCCATCTACGAGACGTTGGCTTTAAAAACATCTGCTATAACATATGATTACGTAAGAGTTACGAAACCGTGTAGAAGCTAAACACAAATAACAATGATATATTCCAGCTAATTAGAACTGTCGTATGTCCTAGCATTACTGAGCATTGCAACTCAAGTTCCTCCTATCAGGTAGATTTATATACTTGTCATATTTCATGTATAACAACTTGACAATACCATGGATTCTGAAATATTACATTTTACATAAATATATCATTTAGGTCTAATTTTTTCCTTGTGATTTCTAGAATCGCGAAAGACAAATACAGCGTGAATCATGCAACAAGGGTCTGAAACAAAAACTCGGCATTTTCGTAAATAGCCGCTAACGAACATATTTGCACAATTTCCGAGCAAAGCTTATATGAAACTTCTCGTAAGGGTTAAACTGATGTATTACTATACTGTTGGAACTGATTGAAGGAAGTAGTTTTTATCTAACCTCAGTTCATAACCATAGTGCAGGAACTGATGCTACAATTAACATCAGTTTACAACCACGTTGCAGGTTTTTATATTAACCCGCAATTGTCGAACGAAACTTGAATTTGAGACTCAGAAGCGGTAATTAAATTATTTACCAAATCTCATTCAAATGACGACGTGGCAGGAATTGTTTAAAATAAGTTGTTATGCATAATCTCGATTAAAAGCTATGCTGAGGGAATTCTTTTCTGTCTTACAAACCTCAACTTTCATGATAAAGGAAAATGTGCTTCTGTTATGATAAATGCTTATTCATTTTTCAAATCTTGTACAACATATTATGTTCAGGACTCTGCTATACGTGTAGCCTGCATGTAATTATTCTTATGTTTTGCATCGATGCGATCTGTATAATGAATCGTTGTAGAATTGATTAATATAGTGTAACATTTTCTCGGTGTCACTAACTATTAGTATAGTGTATCCCTCAACATGGCTGGCGATGTAATCGTATTAATGGAAGAAACAAAGTACTATGTAACTCCCCTAAAAAAAAATATGTATATACGAGTTTACGCAACTGGTTAATTAAGCCGAAGCAAGATATGTTTTAATAACTTTAGTGTCAGGTTTAAAGGTCATTATATATCAATTAAATACTTTAAAAGATGTAAAAATGTAATATTAATTAATTTAAAAAAGAATTGCGATAAAAATGGCAATTAGAAATTAGTTTAAAATACTAAACTTTATGACAGTGGAAAGAAAAAGCTGATTTAAACATCATCCATATAAACCAAGAATTAACCTCACGACGTTCCAAGTAACACAGCATATCAAGTTCTATGTGATGGGGGGCCCGGCATGGTCAGACGGGTTAAGGCGTTCTACTCGTATTCTAATGGTCGCGGGTTCGAATCCCCGTCGCATCAAACATGATCGTTCTTTCAGTCGTGGAGTCCCACTATCCGTTGGTAAAAGAGTAGCTCAAGAGTTGGCGGTAAGTGGTGATGACTAGCTGCCTTACCTCTAGTCTTACATTGCTAAATTAGGGACGGCTAGCGCAGATAGCCTATCCTCGAGTAGCTTTGCGCGAAATTCAAAACAAACAATTCATATTTTTATAAACATGTAAGTATTGATGATGGAACTCTATTATTATGAATCTATTATATGTTCTTACTGTTCTAAAGGTCTTTTTTGAAGCTCACGATTACAATTCATGAAACTTAAATAAAGTTGTTTCAAACATGGTAACATTTAGAGTAAGATCGCTGAAGAATATAAGTTTATGTTAGTCTAATGTTCAAGTTAGAATTCTGATACATCTTACAAGTAATACTTGTGATGGTTATGATTCTGACAAACACCAAACACGGAATGTTTTGTTTGTTTGTTTTGTAATTTCGCGCAAATCTGCTACACGAAGGCTATCTGCGCTAGCCGTTCCTAATTTAGCAGTGTGAAATTTAACAACGTATAGTGTGACTGACCGTCACATTATAAAGCCCCATGGCTGAAAGGGCGAGCATGTTTGGCGTAAAGGGGATTCGAACCCGTGACCCTCAGATTACGAGTCGAGTGAGCACGGAATGAAAATTAACTAATATAGTAATCTGGCTTAAAAGGAAAACAGATAATAAAGAATATTGTTCAACTAAACTTTATTCTGTTTTGATTAAATGTTCAAATATCGTTCAAATAAAAGTAACCATATTTCTGTAATTTTGTAGTGCTTTAACTCACGTCATCATTTTTGCATGTGCGCCTCTAAATGGTTCATTGGTAAGTCTGAAGGATTACAGCGGTAAAATTCAGATTTCGATACCCGTGGTGGGCAGTGTATAGATAGCCCATTTTCTAGCTTTACGCTATACAACATTAAAAAAAATATATACTTGTGCATTGGACATTATAGAGCCAGTGTTATCTGTTGTAAGGTTGAAGCAATAGGTAGTGTGTTTGCTCAAGAACAGTTTCAATGCCATAGAAAATCCTAAAACTGAAATTAGAACGTGCCAACAGAATCTATTAATAGTGAAAAGACGGCAACTTAATTTAGTAACGCCAGTTTGTCCCATAGTAAATTAGGTGGTAGGAAGGTGCGCTTAACCCTGGCTCTACTGAGCTTAGAGTTCGCGAAATTACCTCTGAAAGCATCTCGTTCTCTTGAAACTAACTATGCAAAAGCGGATTTCTGTTCAGCAGGGAATATTCCGTTTCGATATGACGGGTCAGTACGATACATACAAAAACCATTAACTCCGTACTAATTGAATCACGGGATAAAATAGGACGCGAATCAAAAGCTAATGCATCACTAAAAGCACTGGCAGCAAGCATTTTTTCCAGATAGGCTTTGGCTTTAAAATAATGTCGCTCCAATAATTTGGAATAAAGTGCACTCAAGCGCTTGTAAAATTATAGATGAAGACAGTTGACGAAGTGACTTTTGCTTACGGTTTTAGCGCACGAGTGCTCTTTCCCTGATCAGTATCCAGAAGTTAAATGGAAAAAGTAAAACCTGAAATTAACACTAATGACGAAAGGCAACTTGTTGACCTGGAGAAGCGGGCAAAACCTATTAAGCCTATTTAAGCCCGTCAGATCTTATTTGTGTGTACCAGAACTTCGTATATTACCCCCATACATGCCTCATACACGCTGCTGTAACACGATGACAAAAAGTTTGCTTTATCAATAGTGACCACTTGGTGATACAGAAGATATTTTTACTACAGTGAAATATCTACCAGATGAGGCTAGATTCTATACGTAGGAGAGAAGTACTTACTTACATAAAAAATACTAGGAAACTAAACTACCTACGTTCAGAAAAAAATATATTTTTTACGTTAAGACTTTTGCAATACATTGACTAAGATTACACTAAAAGCGTAGATTGCGGTAGTCAAGTTTATCAGCAAGTTTACAGCTTTTAAACGCTGTAAACATACAGTTTAAGATACAGAGTTCGATACCCGCGATATACAGTGCTCACGTAACCAGTTGTGTAGTTTTTTTGTTCAAAAATATAAAAACTAATAAATCTTAAGACGAAAAATTGACAGTTATCTAATGCTTCGGGATTCAGCATCTTGTTTAATTTAAATGTTCCGAGTGATTTAAAACAATATAGTTATCATGAAAAAACACCAGCTACTTTTCTATACATAGTAATTATGTCACTTCTGGAAAGATCCTACGTTACTAGGAGCATTTAGTGAAAATAAAAACAGGAGATTGTATAAAAAATTGCAAGTGTAGTCTTGGTCTTCAAGCTTTCTTAAATCACGTTTTATATGTTTTGTTTTATTTTGTAAGTCATACATAAATCACTACAAATCAGCTGTTCCTATCTACTCAAGTTCTACTTAAACATCGCACTGTTTTCTTAATGCTTTCCATATTTATCATGTGTTTCGTTGTGATATTTGATAGATAAATTAACATTTTTTTTCCGAATAAAATCCAAGTAGGAGCTAATTAATGCAGTTATCATATCACCAGATGTCACTAATGGAACACGTCGTATAGCATGTTGGTCCATGATTTCGTGGGGGGACCAAATACACTGAACTAAAAGGTTGACATTTACTTTACTAATTGGGACTGAGACATTTTCAAAATATCTCAAATTGTTTAAGTCGTAAGAAGTACAAGCTTTGCCCCAACGAAAAATCAATGCACTATGCAAATGGTAGAATAATATCACAGTAATGAAAAAAAAAAACACTTTCTAAAGTGAATGCGTATTTGTTCCCGGTGGTTCAGTGGTAACGTTAAAATTCGAGGTTCGGTCCTTATGGAGGACACTTCACAGATAGTCCGTTATACACCCTCCCAGTGGCACAGCAGAATGTCTACGGACTTATACTGCTAAAATATGGGTTTTGTTACTCGTGGTTGGCAGAACAAAGATAGCTCTTTTTTTATAGTATTGCGCTTACTGACAAACAAAACAAGCCCTCGGTACAGTCTTGAATTTGAAAGGCTGTCTAAAACATCCGCGCATGATATAACGTTAGCAATGTTGAAAGACTCGTTAATAGTCAGCGAGATGTTGACCTCACTCTGCAAGTCTTCAAAACACTGAGCTCGATAGGAATTAGCAAATTATACAATTTTTTTTTTCGTTGTACAGACCTCTCACTTTTGTTTTGTTTGTTTGTTTGTTTTGGAATTTCGCACAAAGCTACTCAAGGGCTATCTGTGCTAGCCGTCCCTAATTTAGCAGTGTAAGACTAGAGGGAAGGCAGCTAGTCATCACCACCCACCGCCAACTCTTGGGCTGCTCTTTTACTAACGAAAAGTGGGATTGACCGTAACATTATACACCCCCACGGCTGGGAGGGCGAGCATGTTTTGCGCGACTCGGGCGCGAACCCGCGACCCTCGGATTACAAGTCGCACACCTTACGCGCTTGGCAATGCCATGCCAGACATTTGTTATAATGTGAAAACGTTCAATTGTTGCAAACGTTGAGCAAACTGCGCGCACTTCAGTAGAAGTTTTAAAATTTTACAGTTTGTTAAGTTTAAGGGAGTAATAATTTGCACTCCATTAATGCTTTTTAATTACTAATATCTGAACAAAAATATAACTTCCGCAGCAACTATAATCGCAATGATATCTATTGCTGCAATTTCTAAAAGATAACATTTAACGGCTCAATTCTCTGTATTATTGGAGAAAAAAGTACGATTCCAAAAGGCGCCTTGTTTTTGTTATTGTTTGTTTGTACTTTCGTCAAAACTTGCCTTGTTTTTGTTATTGTTTGTTTGTACTTTCGCCAAAATATGCTTTGTTGTTGTTTGTTTGAGCTTTCGTCAAAACATGCCTTATTTTCGTTATTGTTTGTTTGATCTTTCGTTAAAACGTGCCTTGTTTATGTTATTTTTTGTTTGTACTTTCGTCAAAACATGCCTTGTTTTGTTATTGTTTGTAAAATTTCTTCAAAACATGTCTTGTTATTGTTTATTTCTACTCTCGTCAAAACATACCTTGTTATTGTTTATTTCTACTTTCGTCAAAACATAAAGCTTCACAATGAGTTTTCATTGCTGCGCTCGTCACGGGTTTCTAAACCTGATTTCTAGTCATATAAACAAACAGTTAGGTCAGAGGCTTCTATGGTTGAAATATAACTTTCCTTTATTTTGTACTACTGACCGAAACAAAGGCAGCCAACCACATAAAATGCACCCTCTCAACCCGCCACGAGGGACAATTTGAACCAAACAATGGGATTGACTGTCACTTTTATAACACGCCCACAACGTATTTAGTGGCATGACATCTTAAACTTTATACCTTTCGACTCACATAATTACACACCCAGTCTACATCGTTTCTAGAATTTACTATTTTTTTGAACCTAGTGGATTAACATGAACATTAGAGAGGAGGAGTGATATATTCAAAACTATTAGTTACAATATTCCAGTTATGGAGCTTAGCATCTGTAGTTTTCAAACAAAATAATAAAATAAATCTTTCACTTAAAGTAAACAGCGATATTTATTTCATTTGGTTCAGCATGATTGGTTTTTAAAACTGGAACGTAAAATCGTGTGCCTCTCGTGTTATTTTATATTTAAACAAACATATAGCTTTTCTCAAACTCAAAGCGAGATATTAGTGCTCAAGTACTTCATGGTTTTGCGGTTTCAGGATATTGGTACGAGCTATTTTGTTTTCATTTTTCAATTTGGTTTCGGAAAATTCGAAGAGTCGTTATCGATTTTACTGTTTAAAAACAAACAACATTTTTGCATGTTTATTAGATCATTTAAAAAGCCAAACATTTGAGAAGACTTATAATTTATTTGAAATTATATTAATAGTAATAGTTTTTATTTGGAAATGTAAAATACGGATATATAACAAAAGTAAAATCTGACAGCATATAACCTGTTTCTTATACCAAATTCTACGTAAGTACCCTTTCTGTAGATTGCTAAATAATAGGTTACGTTATAAAGAAAACACAATAGGTTACGTTATTATAAAGACTACAGTTTTAATATAATAAATACGATTTAATAATCCTTCAAGAGTTCCGTAGAATACACGCTTTTATTGTAAAAAAAAAAAAAGTTTCTCTGCGCATGGCCGTAGCTAATTTTAAACTGATAGACTGTAGAAAAGCGTAGCTACTTAAAAGCACCAACTGTGAACTCTAAAGCAACTCGACCTTACTGAATAATGGGATTTGACTCCCTCTCTCACTGCTCCAAAATGCGAAGCGCGTTTTTACGGCGAGATAACGTGATTCTGAATGCTCGGATTCCCAGTCAGCATACGCCAACCATTAGACCCGCCCGGTCCTTTGTTTATTGATATGTCCTCTAATATATATGTTCAAACACGTCTTATATGGCGCGGGTAAGTTTCGTAATAGAGCTCTGGTTTTCGGAGCTGACGAAACCGACTGACATATAACTCTTTATTGTTTATTGGTAGGATGCTACTGACTGGCTGCTTTATCTCAGGTCGGTAGTTTAGCATGAACTGCAAACTAACAAAATACGTACAAGTTGTTTTTGTTGTTTTGAATTAAGCACAAAGCTGCACACTGGGCTGTCTGTGCTCTGCTAACCACGGGAATCAAAACCCGGGTTTTAGCGCTGTAAATCCGCAGACATACCGCTGGGTGGGCGGTCGTACAAGTTACGATGTGCGCTACACAACTTTTTTTTATAAAATGTGTCTTCATAGAATGCCAGTGAATCCAGAAAACCGGATGACTTCTGAGGTTTCGGTTACAAGAAAATTAGTGCTTTCTGTTGCTGACATTTTAAAACCTCTATGGCGTACACTCAGGTGTAACTTTTCATGTATTTTTTATCCTAACCTCATTTACAAATCGTGCTTTACACAAGCTACTATAGAAACAACTTTCACACTGAGTTGTTTTTTCTGAATAATGTATCTGTGGCTATAACCGTATTATTTATATTAATATACACGAAAGTGAGTTAAGAGTACAGTATATACTTGGATGATCTAAACAAGACTATTTCCCTAGTAACCTTTAACTTAAGTACAATGTTTTATGGGTATTAGTTCTAATAGACCGTAAACCTTCAGAACCACGCTGCTTATCGCATCAGTAATGTATCACATAAAATTTACTAACAAATTATCTTTCTTTACTTGGATTTTGAGTAATATTTTATGAGAAATTAACAAAAAAAATACTAATTTTTTTTCATACTGGCTTTCTCAACCACCTCCCACAGAAACTAGCAGGTTGGCACTTAAAAGTGAGAAAAGAATAACGGTACACTTTAAATCACGTACTTTCTAGCTCCAACAAAACAACAACAGAAAGGATGTAACGTTTTATCAATACACTAAATACGTAACTACAGCAATGTTTTAACTACGTAACACAAAAAATACGCCATATATATAACAGTAGCAAAGCGGTAGCATGTAGCAACAGTGGTGTGTTAAACATGTAACAACAGCATATTATCAGCTCCTCGGCGATTATATTAATTATTCAGTTCCAATTTCGTCATAACTCTTTAAAAAGTGATGGCGCCTTCCTTCTCAATGTCGTTGTTTTTAAAATGCAAGAAAACTACAGAACGACTAATATTCCATCTCGATGAAGAGTGGACCAGCATGGAATACATTTTGTAAAGTGAGAAGCCAAGGTGATGATAAAATCCACCAAAGAAAACAACGCTTCATCAACATCGACAAATTTCCTCCAAACATCGTTGAAGAAATTACACACATACACACCTAGAACAACAACTTAGTCAACAACAAATAAACAATATTAATTTTAAAGAGCCAACAAACAATAAAACTGTATTTTACTGCATACCATATATTCCCGATATTAGCAAAAAATAACCAACTTACAAAAAACCTGAAACAAAACTTAACATTTCAGCAAAATTTATCCAAGAATCTGATCCAAAACTGAAGTCCATAATATGTAAAAACCACACTAACAAACGTAACACCACACCACCGTTATCTAATAAACGTAACACCACACCACCGTTATGTAATAAACGTAACACCACACCACCGTTATCTAATAAACGTAAC
The DNA here is from genome assembly GCA_011833715.1 of Carcinoscorpius rotundicauda. Classification (NCBI taxonomy): domain Eukaryota; kingdom Metazoa; phylum Arthropoda; class Merostomata; order Xiphosura; family Limulidae; genus Carcinoscorpius; species Carcinoscorpius rotundicauda. The sequence continues at coordinate 18,520,373 of CM022398.1, forward strand.
ACCACACCACCGTTATGTAATAAACGTAACACCACACCACCGTTATCTAATAAACGTAACACCACACCACCGTTATGTAATAAACGCAACACCACACCAACGTTATGTAATAAACGTAACACCACACCACCGTTATGTAATAAACGTAACACCACACCACCGTTATCTAATAAACGTAACACCACACCACCGTTATTTATAAAATGCAATACCTGCCACAACGTCTACATACCAGAAAGAAGCAGAAAAATGGAAACCAGAGTCAAAGAACACAAACAAAAAAACGCCTTCGCATTATTTGAACACTGCTAATAAAATAAACACAACGTAACCATAACAAATACCAATATAATAATTGGGAAAACAAATGAAACAAACGCAAAATCAAAAAGGCCTTACTCATACAAAAACTCAAACCAGTATAAAGGAACACCTTTACACCTATATTAACTAATAACCTAACATCTAACTGCAACGCCCCCCACAATCCTTTACGCTCTTGTCCCTAAGAAATGTGCCCAGAAACGGTCAGCTGCAAACCGTTCTTGCTAACCTTGGAAGGTTTTAATACACATACAGCCGTATTGAGAATACAATATACAATCTAAATATTCTATACTGGCCTTAAACCAGAATTAAAATAACGGAACCGCCTGTTGCGTGAATAAACAATTGAACGAGAACTGGGTTACTATGGGTAGTCAAACCATTTGACAATATTTGTTTTAGCACAATCTCCCACTTCAAGTAGTCTGTCTGTGTTCCGTACACCACGAAGTTCGAGTGTGTGAATGTATTTTAAAGCAAATCCACATCGGGCTATCTTCTCCTGAGTCCCCCGTGGAGAATCGTACCTCTGATTTTACTGCTGTGCCAACGAGGAACACGAAGTTTGAACCTCTCATGCTTAGTGTTACAAACCTCAGATTGTCGCTGAACCCCCTGGGAGGAAGTATCATAAAAATAAGGGAAACAGTTGGAAAAAGGAAAAAAAAAATACGTGTTTTTTATATCACTTACCTGTGGCGGCTGTGTAGCAATACAAGGTAAATGTTGGGTTGACAGCGTTATCTGCGATGTATATTTCCTGTTAACCATTAGTTCGAGTGCTGACTTCGTCACTGGGAATTATTTGGTTCTGCAAAAACAAAATACAACCCCGTACGATCCAGTCTAGCTTTCTAAAGTACGCACATTGTCGTTAAAGCTCGTAATTACAGGTATAATTTCTGCTGAGAATTAGCTAGCAACACAAGAAAACATAGATAATTCTTGAATATGTTCCTTTAGTATTCCTTGTTCATCAGTCAAGTACTGATTGTCATGACCTATTATTTCCACGTTCTCGCATGAACAGAACATAATTGAACTGTATGAAATACACTTGTGATGTTCGCTTTTGATTTAAGACCAAGTAATGGAATAAGCTCTTCGGAGAAGATGTTGTCCAGCACCGTAGACTTGTTTTCTTTGTATTTACAGTCACGTGATCTCACAAGAACCAAATAATGAAATTCAACTTGTGGTAAGTCGCTGCACGTTTACTTATACATATATCGGACGTCTTTCACTCAGGGCTCGGCATGACCAGGTGGTTAAAGCACTTAACTCGTAATCCGAGGGTTAACGGTTCGAATCCCTTTCACGCCAAACTTGCTCGCCCTTTCAGCCGTGCGAAGGTTATAATGTGACGGTCAATCCCACTTTTCGTTGGTAAAGGAGTAGCCCAAGAGTTGGTGGTGGTTAGTAATGACTAGCTGCCTTCCCTCTAGTCTTACACTGCTAAATTAGGGACGACTAGCGCAGATAGCCCTCGTACAGCTTTGCGCTAAATTTAAACAAAAACAACCAAACCTTCACTCAGTTTTGCCGATTAATTTATCTCTACCAACGTGTTCGTGTTAGAATTATTGTATTTATGCAAAAATCAGCAGCGGGATAATGTGTGGTCGAACACGCCAGGACAGGGATTTCTTTTCCGATGAATGAGGCAGATTGTCTTATTTCTCTTTTTCTATAAATATAAGCGTATTGAAGGCAGGAATTAGCTCTAAGTCATCATTTAACACGTACGAAGTCAATTAACACGAGTAAAATGTGAAAGAAACAAACAAGAGGAAACACGCACTTTTATATAAACCTATCACGTGTTTTCGACGGAATTCACAGAGCTTCTCAGATGCCGGAATGAAGCAAAGTCGTCATCACGAGCAAAACAGTTACCTAGTAGAAATCACAAAGTGGAACACAGCAATGCTTTGATATTAAAAACTGTTTACTTAATAAGAAATAAAAAAAGATATTTAATCTAGAACAGTGCCCCACTCGTACAAAAGTAAGTCTACGGATTTACAACGCTAAAATCAGGGGTTCGATTCTCCTCGGTGGACTCGACAGATAGCCAAATATTGCCTTGCTATAAGAAAACAATGCTGTTGAATATACGGATTTGCAATGCTAAAATCAGAGGTTCTATTCCCCTAGATAGGCTCAACAGAATGCTGATGTGGCTTTGCTATCAGAAAAACACACTTTATGGGATAAAAACTTTTTACACCATCATCAGAATCGTTGTTCTTCATTCAAAATCATGATAAAACGACATTATAACAACAAAACTGGAAAGATGCGCGTAGAATCTTTTTATCATAATTTTTGCTTCCAATCTTTGGTTTGCCAATAATCGTATTTATAAAAAGTAAACTTTCAAACATTTCTTTTCATGCTGCTTCTCTTTTTGCCAGATTATGTATTTTATTAAATTAATTATAGAATTTCCTATATTAAATAACGCATACTAACTGCATACAAAACAGAAATGTTACGAATATAACCTTGGTTATTTTTCAAAATTTCGTTAAAATAATATTTATTTAAAACGTTAAAACTTTAGATTTCTGTTTGCTTTTTTTAAAAAAAGGAAAACGCTAGTTTATACGAAGAGAGTCGCTCAGCGGTATGTCTGTGGACGCTAAAATCCGGGTTTCGATACCCGTGGTGGGCAGAGCACAGATAGCCCATTGTGTAGCTTTGTGCTTAATTCAAATAACAAAAAAAAACAACGAAGACAGTCAAAATCAGGTTATATGACTGTTTGGCCACAAATTGAAATATCGCCTTCAATTATGATACAAAGACTTAATTTAAAGTGTTTTGGCCATTTCTCTACAAACACATCACATCTATTTTAAAGTGTTGTAAAACATATATTTTTATTTTAAAATATTTCTCAGACTACTGAATAATGAAACTAATACATACGTTTTAATAATTGAATTCCAAAAATTTGGATGAGAAACGTAAAATGAGCTGTTCTTAGTTCTGTGATTCAAATGCTTGTCCATTACCGGTAAGTTACTCAATATAATACAATTTTGTTTTACTAGATGGCGCTGTAAATCAGGATCAACGTTATCAATTATATAATTATCTGTGTATAGGTGGATGGAGGGATACTGAACTTTACAAGAATTAAAGCAACCGTTAGTAACCGTAACACGTGCATCATGGTTATTTTATAGCTTAAATTAGTGTAAAAGTTATGATGCTACAGATTAAACGACCTATAACTCTACACATAACAACAAAGATTTTTTTGTCAACTTTGTTCCGGCTTCATCAGAACTAGTATTACAAGAACTGTACTAAAGCTGTGATAGAAGTACGTTTTTAGTATTATTACTATCATCAGGATAATTTGTTTGTTTGAAGTTAAACGCAAAGCTACACAAAGGGCTATCTGTGCTCTGCCCACCACAAGTATCGAAACTCGGTTTATAGCGTTTTAAAACATACCGTTGTGCCACCTGGAAAGTTATCTGAAAAATAAAGATCGTTTTTTTTTCCTTCTTCCAACTTTATCGTCAAATGTCCATGTCCTTCCAGTATGCACCACAAACTCTAGAAAACTATAAAATATTTCCTTCAGTTAAATAAATACACAATCTGCACAGAGATAAAAACAAAGAAGTCGGTGCTATGAACCTCAGGATTAGAGCTGAGCGATCTGTGAGAGGGGGCACACAATTAATGTTATGTGGCTCTTTTTTCTTTTCTTTTCGAATGTTTCTTGTAGTGATAATCAGCATAGGTTATAGATAAATGGTCTAAAAAATCTAACCAACTATGTGCTCTAATTTGTCATAGTTAATGATTTATATTTTTACATCATTCTTGAAACAGTACGTTCACTAGAGGTAACAAAATGGACACTTATTTAAAACTATTCTATTTCATAGGCCTGGCATAGCCAAGCGCGTGAGGCGTGCGACCCGTAATTTGACGGTCATGGGTTCGCGCCCGAGTCGCACTAAACTTGCTCGCCCTCCCAGCAGTGGGGGCGTTATAATGTGACGGTCAATTCCACTATTCGGTGGTAAAAGAGTAGCCTAAGAGTTGGTGGTAGGTGGTGATGACTAGCTGCCTTCCCTCTAGTCTTACACTATTAAATTAGGGACGGCTAGGTGCAGCGGGCTAACAACCTACTCACTTAAAAACCTGTTACAGAAACTGCAGTGATTGCGGTCCTCTGTTCCTTGAAGGAATCGAGTGGCTGATGGTGATTCAATTTCATAGCATAGATTAATAACCACGTGGTTTGTTTCGAGGAGCTTACATGATTGCCACAAGTTTCATGACCTACAGCTAACCTCACTGACTGATATAATTTTTATGAACACAAATTATCCATAAGTTAGACGATTGGTGTTTTAAAATAGTAAGCCCTTATTGTGCGTTTTTCTTTTACCAAAGCCACATCAGGCCATTTGCTGTATACAACTCCTGATTTTAGGGTAGTAACCATTTGTGTCAAACCTCCAGAGAAATACGTAAGTCGTCTGCTAATATTATTCCCGTTGCTACCACAATTGATTGTCGTTTCTAGTATTCGAAAAGGAACTTTTACCTCATATACGTGATAGTTTAAGTTAGGCACATAAACATAAGAAAAAGGATGTCTTATTTATAACCTCTCACTCTTTTCTCCGTGTTCATGAAATATGAAAAAAACGAGTTTCTTTATTATTAGGTTTCTGAAAATATTATTGAGCAAAATTTGTTTGTTTCTTTTTCCATTTTTCACTGTTTTTTTTTATTAATGTTAAATTTGTGATCTGTAGATAAAAAACAGTGGGAAAATTTGAGAATCTGATATTTTCAGAGATACCAGTGTTTGTTAAACATTCTAACTGGTAAATCGCTCAATTCTTCATTATTCGTTTTTTGTATACTTTTTGTAAATATGAATAGAACCACATTTAGAACATGCAACTTTACTAGGAAGCTACTCAGAGGTTGGGCTCTATTGTGATGAAAAACACAACACGTAACTGAAAAATACAAAAGCCATAAAACGTCTTCACAGACAAAATTCTACCACGTGTTTCTACTTGTTTGTTTGAAGAATCTCCAGGTGTTTCTCAGCATGAGTTCTTAATTAAGGGGTGATCTTAAAGTCTCCGACTTTAATGTCTACAGTTTCTTCAGTTTGAAAGATAAGGGCCCGACATAGCCAGGTGAGACAAGGCGTTTGACTCGTAATCTGAGGGTCGTGGGGTCGAATCCCCGTCACACCAAACATACTCGCCCTTTCAGCCGTAGGGGCGTTATAATGTGACGATCAATCCCACTATTCGTTGGTAAAAGAGTAGCCCAAGAGTTGGCGGTGGGTGGTGACGACTAGCTGCCTTCCCTCTGATATTACACTGCTAAAATAGGGGCGGCTAGCGCAGATAGCCTTCGAGTAGCTTTGCGCGAAACTTAGAACACACAAATAAACAATTGACAGATAAAACGTTATTATTTGTTTTTGTTTCCCGAAGTAAACTGTCTTTTTGAAGTACACTTACACTATTTAAATTAAAATTGAATTATGTCCAATATACTGATAAAACTGTATTCATGGAATACTGTACATATGGATTCAAATACAATTTACTGCTTCAAGTTAAATTCGACATTAGTTATTTATTTAATTAGTTCATTCTTTTTAAATACACAAAACAGTAGCAGTGTATTTTACATAATACATGCACGAATACAGTTATAAGATAAGCAAGCCGTACTCTAGAAACAACAAGTTACTTTAACATATTTTAAATCAATATGTATTCTAGCCTACCACTAATTTACTTATGTTGAAATAACTTAATCTCACTTGCTGTAAGTTATAAAAATATATCTTTATTTATGTATAAACAGTTAATTTTTTGTGCAAGTATTTTACTCGTAGCTGGTGATGTGTTTGAAAAGCGAAAAGATTCGTACAAATTACTATGAATTAAGAGAGGGATAACTCTCTGATCTACATATAATATAGAATTGTGAAATAATTCTCTTTGATCCGATTTAATAATGTGATGTCATTATATCATATTCCTGTCTTCGTCTCGTTTAGTTTTGCTGTATTCTTGCTCCAATACAGAGTTTGGACAGTAAATATAGAAGGATTGTTTGTTTGTTTTTGTTTTTGAATTTCATGCAAAGCTACTCGAGGGCTATTTGCGCTAGACGTTCCTAATTTAGTTGTATAAGACTAGAGGGGTGGTAGCTAGTCATCACCACCCACCGCCATTTCTTGTGCTACTCTTTTAACAACGAATAGTGGGATTGACGGTCACATTATAACGCCCCCACGGCTGGGAGAGTGAGCATGTTTGGTGCAATCGTGATTCGAACCTGCGACCCTCGGATTACGAGTCGAACGTCTTAACAAACTTGGCCATGCTGGGTCTAAAATGTAGAAGGAAACGTCAGGACCAGTTATTATGTTATTAAATAATTCTGTTTCATTTGTACATGTGCGCCATTAGTTTACTTTTGCTTTGTTGTCTATGCTTTAAACATTTCTAAAACTTGCTGTGTTATGAGCACTTATAACTTCCTGTCAAACGGGCAGTGTATCTGAATATCGCACCTGTACATTTACAGCAGATATCACGCTAACACTTCCTACACACGTATAAAAATTATTGTATTTGACATATACGCTGAGCAAACACATTATTTTGGACATTGAAAATATTAAACATATAATCACAAAAACTACTTTAATTATCTTAAGCATTCATTCAAAGCAACTTACGGATTACTTGAGATTCAAGATATTTCAGCCACTGATTTTGTGCTGTTTTCTCATAGGAATGAACAGAGTCTTAAGTTTTCCTCAAGAGATGGCAGGGCACTCGTTTTCTATTTGTTTCCTGGCTCAAATTGACAGTTTGAAAACAGCGAATCTTTAGTGAATTTATGAACTACCTTGTTGCTCTTTTGATTCATTAACTTTTCAATAGTAGAAGCAACAGTTTCTGTTTTAATTCGGGAAGTGGGATTTCTGAATAACACATAACACTTGGCACTTCCTTCGACATCTCTTCCTCCGACAACCAAATTGTTTTCTAATGAAAGAAAATAAATATGAACTCTAACTGTCTTACCCTTTTACTCTTTTCTAATCTTTATATTAATGTTAAAAATATCTCATAGAAACAAAATATAATTGTTCTAAAAGAACAGCTCTCTGCCGTTGAAAAATATTTGCCGATATTTTTCGTTTTGAGAGGAAATATATAGATATTTTACAAGTAAATTAGAGTTGAGAGATGGGAAAGCTGACGAAGTAAAAATTAACCCTTGTAAATCAATTTAGAAGTTATACGTAATGTCCTTGCAAAACAAACCGCTAATAGTACTTGCTTTCTACAGGGTGGCCTGTAAGTCCCTACCCATCCATATGTTATATTCAATTACGTATGTGTTATAATTTTGTTTCTTTTTTTCAGAGAAATATGGCCGATGTAAGTCCATTTACACTTAAAGAGCGTATTGAGACAAATACGTGAGTACATGAGCACAAGAATACTGGTGACACCACACAGATACATTGGATACATAAGATATATGGATGGGTAGGGACTTACGGTCCACCTATTATATACGATCAACAATTTTAACAATAAAACAGTTTTCCAATACAGTGACGTAAAATTATAACGTGGTCTCCGTCATCAATGTAAACTGTAACAAATCGTTTTTGTATCTACAGAGAGTTTTGGTCGTAATTTGTTTTTCTAAACTTGTGAGATAAATAAATAAATATGAAACGTGAATTCTTTTAAACACCAGTAATTCTATAAAAAGACACAATCTGAGTTTTCAAATTAGAAAAACTAACTGTCATGATTCTTTGTTTCCTTATTTTAAAGCCGAGTTGCTGCATAGAATTGAACAAAGGATTTTACTGTTGACTCAAGAACACTTGTATAGCATATCTGCCATTAATAGCTATATTTCACTAAATTGCCAATTAGTTAGTAGAAATACATTTTAGTAAGGCCTCGGCAAGGCCAGGTGGTTAGGTCGCTCGACTCGTCATCTGAGGATCGCAGATTCGAATCTCCATCACACCAAACAAGCTCACCATTTCAGCCATGGATGTATCATGTAATGAATGTCAACCCAACTATTCCTTGGTATGAAAGCAACCCAAGGATTGGGTGGTGATAACTAGCTACCTTCCTTTTAGTTGGCCTGGCATGGCCAGGTAGATTGAGGCGTTCAACTTGTAATCTGAGGATTCCCTATTGTCTTACACTGCTAAATTAGAAACAGCTAGCTCAGATAGCCCTCGTGTAGCGTTGCGCGAAATTAAAAACAAAAAAAATCCTTCTAGTCTTATATCACCAGTAAACAAAAAAGCAATTAAAATGTACCATCAGTAAACAAAAAGTCAACTAAAATGTACCATCAGTAAATAAAAAAGCAATTAAATGTACCATAATTAAACAAAAAGCAATTAAAATATACCATCAATAAAAAAGCAAATAAAATGTATCGCCATTAAACAAAAAAACAATTAAAATGTACCATCAATAAATAAAAAATAATCAAAATGTGCCATCAGTAAACAAAAAGCAATTAAAATTTACCGTCATTAAACAAAGAAGTAATTAAAATGAGCCATCATTAAACAAAACAAAAAACAATTAAAATGTATAATCATTAAAAAAGCAATTAAAGTGTACCATCCTTAAACAAAAATCAGTTAAACTGTACCATCATTAAACAAAAATGCAATTAAAGTGCACCATCACTGAACTGAAAAGCAATTTAAATGTACAGTCATTAAGCGAAAAATAACCAACTTTGAAGAAAGTTAACATTGTAAAAAAATATCTAAAACATCTTGTAACTCAAATTAAAATCTTATGAACAGCTAGTTAGTGGAGATAAATACACAAGTATGAGAAAAGCAAAATAGTTCTGTATTCCATTTCTTAATCTTCATGTCCCTACTCAAAGAATATAAGAGCAATCTAGTGTTCTATATATTAATCCTATGTTATTATTCGAAGCACATAATAATAATATTGACTTTTTAACCCTAAATCTTATATTAATTTTCATAGTATTAAGTTGTAAGCCTTTCGCTCTCATTTTCTAACCGATTAATGCCAGATCTTTCATGTAAGTGATACAGTGAGTTCTCCAGTTAAACAAAATACAAAAAACTAAAAGAAATGGACAAAACTAATGTTGCCTAATTGATTTTTGAACTTTAAAAAATATGTTATGACGTTAGTTTGAAAAATCGTTGAGATATAAGGGTTTTGACATACATATGTTTACTTATATCAAGAGTTACTGAGCGAAGATTATGTAATTAATGTAAATCAGAGTCTCTTTCATACTCGATTTTGTGGTAACTTGAAATTTAAAGAAATATATAGTTTAGTGCCCCAAAATCAAACATTAATATTTATATATTATTGCAGACAATGCTTTTGATCGATATGAGGAGGCCCGACACGGCCAGGTGGCTAAGGCTTTGTTTGTTTGTTTTGGAATTTCACACAAAGCTACTCGAGGGCTATCTGTGCTAGCCGTCCCTAATTTAGCAGTGTAAGACTAGAGGGAAGGCAGCTAGTCATCACCACCCACCGCCAACTCTTGGGCTACTCTTTTACCAACGAATAGTGGGATTGACCGTCATATTATACACCCCCACGGCTAGGAGGGCGAGCATGTTTAGCGCGACGCGGGCGCGAAACCGCGACCCTCGAATTACGAACGCACGCCTTAACGCGCTCGGCCATGCCAGGCCGTGGCTGAGGCATGCGATTCGTAATCCGAGGGCCAGGAGTTAGAATCTCCGTCACACCAAACATGTTCGCCTTTTCAGGTGTGGGGTGTTATAATGTTAAGGTCAATCCCACTATTCGTTGGTAAAATAATAGTGATAATGAATTGTAATACTTTAAACACAGTTCTCTGTTCTGATTGGAGTAGATCCAGACAAATTAGCCCAATAAAAACGCATTTTCTTTATCACGAGAATAGTCTATTTAATAATATTATCGAAAAGGTTAATTAAAATTCACAAAAAAATTACACCGAGAAAAATAAAAAATCACTTAAATCTTACAAGAATCAGACATTTAACTTTATATAGTTTAACAGAAAATACCACACATTAACTTTGTTTTATCAAATTAGTAATGAAATGGAAGCAGTTACTCGTTGTTCTTACATTTGCTTTTGTTTGTTTGTTTTGGAATTTCGCACAAAGCTACTCGAGGGCTATCTGTGCTAGCCGTCCGTAATTTAGCAGTGTAAGACTAGAGGGAAGGCAGCTAGTCATCACCACCAACTGTTGGGTTACTCTTTTACCAACGAATAGTGGGATTGACCGTCACATTATACACCCTCACGGCTGGGAGAGCGAGCATGTTTAGCGCGACGCAGGCGCGAACCCGCGACTCTCGGATTAGGAGTGCACGCCTTAACGCGCTCGGCCATGCCAGGCCCCTTATATTTGCTAAATATTTTAACAGCGTAAGTTTAGATAGTCTATGGTGTTTAGGGATTTCGCTGTTGGCTCAACAGCTAGATACGGAAAAATTCAATAAATACGAGATTCGAAAAGTGAACTTGAAACTGTTTAGGAAAGCCCGGCATAGCCAAGCGTGTTAATGCGTGCGACTCGTAATCTGAGGGTCGCGGGTTCGCATCCCAGTCGCAACAAACATGCTTGCCATTTCAGCCGTGAGGGCGTTCTAATGTTACGGCTAATCCTACTATTCGTTGGTAAAAAGAGTAGCCCAAGAGTTGGCGGTGGGTAGTGATGACTAGCTTCTTTTTCTCTAGTCTTACATTGCTAAATTAGGGATGGCTAGCGCATATAGCTCTCGAGTAGCTTTTTGGAAAATTCAAAGCAAACAAAAAAACTGTTTAGGAAATAGATAATAAATTTCTAAAGCACGTGCGTTATAGTTTCTCACGCATTGGCGAAAGGTAATTAAGGAGTTTTCTAATTATTATAAATAAATATAATTAATTATAAATATTTATCATTTCAGATTTGTGCTAACAGTTTTGCAAAATGTTATGTTTAAAGAATACAAAAACAAAAGTTTAAGGCATGACAATACGCTATTCATTCTAGATAATTTAACTCTAATAAGAAATACTCTAATGCGTTTAGTGGCAAATAACTTGTTGCGAAAAATCAATTTGTTCTCATTAATCTCAAGGATTTGCGAAAGAAGGCGTCTTACAGAAAAATAGATTGGATTGAAATATTAACGAAGCAAATTTCTCACTGATTAAAATGATTAGTAAAACTTGCACACAAACCATTAAAACTGGCGGAAAAAGATTTGACTGCTGTTCAAATTACATTTCCAAGCGTTACTTAATCGCCAAATATTGTTAAGTATTAGGAATTAGAAACACAAGTCAAACGGTTGTTTTTTTTATTCTAAACGGAAGCATCGCACGTGATGGAAATTAATTTCCGAGAAGAGAAACAACTCGATTAAATAACATATTTTATTAAACTATCGGATATGTTTATCAATCACTAAGATGTAGGAAACTAAAGGATATTTTTATTACGTTAATGGTAAAATATATTATATGATTTAGAGAAAGAAAAAATACATAAATCAGTCGTTTATGTGGAAAATTTGGAACAGGAATAATTAGAAATAAGAAACCTGAAGAATTATTGATAATACCTGCTATTCCTCTGGACTTTAAAAGAGTGAAACTCATTTGTACGTAAGTATAACTGTTGGTAATATTTTAGGCTGTTATCGTAATTTGTTTCAAATATATTAGACTGTCTTCCTAAAATAATGTACAAACATTACCTTTAGTCAATTTATAAGAACAGACTTTACAGAGCAGTCAAAATGAGGGGTAAGAAATTCTTCTTTGATTTTATTGAAACAGTGGTAATTGAATTTAAAGAAAGTTTCAAAAGTTAGATTGAAAACTTAACTGTGTTTGTTGTTTCGCCTTTTTTTTCAGTTTTTGCAAAGTGATAGAAGTAAAAAAAGTACAGTTTTATGTCAGATGCAACTTGTTGTTAAGTAAGGTATCTGGTAAGTAATGGTGTGCTGTTATCTGAAAATCAAATCTCTTACTTTAGTACATGACGTAATTAGTTTTATTATTAACCAAAAATTCACTTTTACAACAATTTAAACGGCTAAAGATTGTGTGGGATTTTTTTTTACTTTTTGCGCAAAACTACGTAAATGACCATCTGCTTAAAACTGTCTGTAATTTTGAGCCGTAAGACTCGAGAGAAGGCAGTTCCTAAACTGTTATCTCATTCACGTTTAACAGAATACTCCATCTGACCATTATTATTATATCGCATACATTCCCAAATGTACGAAACTGTAATTGACAGCAAACAATGAATCGCTCGATTACTAGTCCGAATACGCTAAATGCCAGGTCATTTTAGGCCGCTTTTGGCCTGGATACGTAAATTTACTATGAGCTAAGTTGCAAACGTATTTATGAAAATCACTGTGAGAGGAAACTTCAGATTCGGTTGTTTATTTGCTTTTGGAATTTCGCAAAAAGCTACACGAGGGCTATCTGCGCTAGCTGCTCCTAATTTAGTAGTGTAAGACTAGAGGGAAGGCAGCTAGTCATCACCATCCACCGCCAACTCTTGGGCGACTCTTTTTCCAACGAATAGTGGGATTGACCGTCGTATTATAACGCCCCTACGGCTGGGAGGGCGAGGATGTATTGGCGCGACCCTCAGATTACGAAGCGCACGCCTTAACGCGCTAGGCCATGCCGGGCCCAAACTGTATGGTAACACGAAAACAAGAGTTAACATGCAAAAAAAACAGTATATGAAAACTAATTTGAATTGTAAATCAATTTAAGGTATTTAAATAATATATGTATGTGTGTGTGTGTATTTCATGACCTTTCCAGATTACCTCCTTGCTTTATCACTCTTCTGTTAAGTATTCACTGACACGGCTTTGCATGGCTAGACTCGCAATCCGAGGGTCGCGGGTTCGAATTCCAGTCACACCAAACATGCTCGCTCTTTTAGCTGTGAGAGCGTTTGACGGTAAATCCAACTATTCGTTGGTAAAAGAGTAACCCAAGAGTTGGCGGTGGGTGGTGATGACTAGCTGCCTTCCCTCTAGTCTTACACTACTAAATTAGGAGCAGCTAGCGCAGATAGCCCTCGAGTAGCTTTGTGCGAAATTCCAAAACAAACAAACCATACAGTTTATTAATAAACGATTGTAGATTTATTTGTTCATTATTTATTTTGTACGTTATCTCCTTGTTTTCAAGGTACTGTACAGTATATTAACGTTGACTGTGAAATATTTTTCAAAATCTTTTATATTTATTTCCAACAATTAAACAAAGTGTTTGACTACCTTTTGACATATTATTATTTTACTTAAGCCTAAAAGCCTTGAGAATATTTTAATTAAAATTTTACTTGCGCGCTGAATCATATTTATAAATTTTCAAAGACATCTATTTTTTGTGTTTGTTTTGTAATAAACAAAAATGTGTAGAAAGTCTTACATTTATTCGTGATTATTTTACTTACAGAAGAGAAATATGAAACACATAAATATTTTCTTATAAGCAAGTACTTACAATGGTTCTCTATTCATACGTGCACTTAATTATAGTGCAATACAACTAGATACTTGAACGTTCTGTAATACATACTTATAAAGGGAAGTATTTCTGTTAGACATTCAGTCGAAGTGCAAGCAACATATATCCCTCGAGTAAGAAAGGTTTACTAGCTTTATGTATAGATAATTATCTTATCAGATTTAACATAACCAACCAGTATTATTATTAGAGTGCTCCTTCCTCTCGTGGCTCAGTGGCTGCGGACTTACAACATTATAAACCTGGTACGATACCCGTGGTGGGCAGAGCACAGATAGCCCATTTTATAGCTTCATGTCTAACTTTAAACGAACAAACAAAATCATCGCTAGAATACAGAATAGATTTTCGGAATTATTTTTAAATATCAGATTATTCACACCACACAGAATGTTTACAATTTAAATCGATTTTAAAATTATCAAAATAATGAAATCTACTTCTTTCGTAAAATGTTTGTTTGTTTATTTAATTTCACGTAAAAATCACACGAGAGTTATCTGTTTTAGCCGTCCCTAATTTAACAGTGTAACACAAGAAGTGATATATTTTAATTGCTTTTTTTACTGATGGTACATTTTAATTGTTTTTATTTTGTTTACTGGTGACACATTTTAATTGCTTTTTTTACTGATGGTACGTTTTAATTGTTTTTTTTGTTTACTGGTGACACATTTTAATTGCTTTTTTGTTTACTGATGGTACGTTTTAATTGTTTTTTTTTGTTTACTGGTGACACATTTTAATTGCTTTTTTGTTTACTGATGGTACGTTTTAATTGTTTTTTTTGTTTACTGGTGACACATTTTAATTGCTTTTTGTTTGCTGATAGTACGTTTTAATTGTTTTTTTTGTTTACTGGTGACACATTTTAATTGCTTTTTTGTTTACTGATAGTACGTTTTAATTGTTTTTTTTTGTTTACTGATGGTACATTTTAACTGTTTTTATTTTGTTTACTGGTGACACATTTTAATTGCTTTTTTGTTTACTGATGGTACATTTTAATTCCTTTTTTGTTCAGTAACTGCATGTCTTGATTGGGATTTGTTCAGTAGTTGTACATTTTGATTTTTTTCTTTAGTAGCAGTACTTTTTGGTGTTAGATTACGTATATTACTGGTAAATTTCTAGCTTATAAACTACACCTGCTGATTTTGAAATATAGTATTAAAGGTCTCTACTCTATATACAATAAAATTAAATGTTTTTATTCTTAAAACTATATTTCTATGAATATAATTTAGTTTATTTTGTTTAAAAAGTGATATTATGTATAATTTGTTTCGAGTGGGCGTTCCCATACGTTTAAAAGTGCTCTTCTGTGACATTTAGTATTAAATCTTGATTGGAAATGACTAAACGGTTATCATGTTTTGATCTAGATTGTAGGATCTCGGATTCAAAACTCGATAGAAAAGTGACAGTCAGTCTCGTTAAACTCTTCAAAATGCCCAGTAATCCCAGTTGCTACTAACTAGTAGTCTTCTATCTCATAATTCAAACCAAGAGACGGCTATACTCTTATCCTAGAGGTCTCTCTCATGACAATTTACTTCTGCACTTATAGGTTTCCGTTCAAGTTGAAAAAATCAAATTCCATTTACTATATCCAAACTAGATCAATACAACTTTATGATTGAAAGTATTTTAAACTAACTATCAAATTATAAAATGCACTGTTAAAGACAACTTTCTTTTTAAGATTGTAAATTAAGGCAACTTATAATAAAAACTCCAGGTATTAAAATTGTATTATTATGTACAATTATTCTAAACTTAAAAATCCAAGGCTACAAACTTTTGTATCTAACTTTAAAATGCTTAAATTGTTCTATCGTGTGTATATATATATATATATATATATATATAACATCTGTACAGTTAATTACACCGTCTCTGATATATTATCTTTAATGTTCAGAAATTTACATATGATGTGTCAGCGTGGACATTAAACCATTTAGTGTGGCGTTTGAGTAATTCGAAAAATTAGCTTTTATTTTTGCTTCATCTTAAAAATTAAATTTTATTTTTTCTATTAATAAAACTACTTCATAATTAAAGTTAGCTGTTCATTAACGCGACTTATATACTCAGTTTCGCCAGTGAATGAGATTTTTTAAAATAAGTATTTACCTCCTTCACTAGATGGCAGTGCACAATTATATTAATTTTTCTCTGGCCAGAATATTTACTGGTTATGAAATCTTAGTGTTTCAGTGGTTCAGCGAAAATTTCGGGCTTACAACGCTAAACATCGGGTTTCGGTACCTGCAATGTATACACATTACATTACCCAATGCTTAGGTTTGTGCTACATAACAAATGAAATCTAAGCATGCGATAGTACAAATAACACTACCAGTAAGACAAATTAATTATATGTAAAATCAAAAGAAACCATTTTAAAAATTCAATCATATTAACATGTATTTTGTTTCTTTGTTTCTTAATTTCATGCAAAGCCACACGAGAGCTATCTGCGCTCGCCGTCTCCAATTTAGTAGTGTAATACGAGATGGAAGACAGCGACTCATCACCACCCATCGCAAACTCTTGGACTATTTAATCTTTATCCAACGAATAGTGGGATTGATTGTCACATTATAACTCTCTTATGGCTGAAAGGACGAGCATTTTTGGTGTGACAGAGATTCGAACCCGTGACTCCTGCCGGGTTTGAACCTAAAGCATTGCATAACAGTGAATTAAGCAAAATAATTTTAACTTTTTATAAGTTTATATAAAGTATGCTTGCAGAATAGTTTAGATTAATCATTAATTCATGATCACGTTTACGTACCAAACGTTTTAGTCAGAGAGAAATCAGCGTTAGTACAACAGATTTAACTAATACGCAATACCAAGCAGTTATAATAATATTGGATTTCTGTCTTTCTTCAAACAAGCTCACATCTTACTATCTAAATGCGCGAGTGCCCTTCGTTTCAACAGATGTAAACAAAAGGCATATCTAAATATGCTTTAATAGATGTTTTATATAGTAACATATTAAAAGTTTATAAAAATTGTTTTTTAAATCTTATATTAAGTTGTAAAATAACATGATACGTTTGTTTATTGACAGTGTTATGTTGAGTAAAGCTTAATATAAAGTAATGTTTAAGGACTACAAGGGACCTCTAAAGCCATCTCGGTTCTCCCATCTTCAAAACCAAGTTTAGTTTGATTTTTGAATTTCACGCAAAACTAGAGGGCTATCTGCGTTAACCATATTTAATTTAACACACTAGAGGGAAGGCACATAGTCATCACCACCCACTGCCAACTCTTGAGCTACTCTTTTCCCAACGAGTAGTGGGATTGACCGTCACATTATAGCGCCTCTACGATTAAAAGCGAGCAGGCTTGGTGTGGCGGAGATTCAAACCCACAACCCTCAGATTACGAGCGAGTGCCTTGACTACCTGCCCATGCCGGGCTGCATGTAATTTATATTGTTAAATGTGTATTGCAAAATACCCACTTGTTCTCTAAATTTGTAGAAAATTTTCATGTGTAGGAATCAACAATATATGTTTTACGTTGTGGCCAGCTGAACTTTCGAAAACCTCGCCTAAAGTTTATAATTTGACGAGCCAAGAAACAGTTTAATGGTATTGTTGGTTTGCTACAGTTAGTATATTATATTCCTCAGAAGTTATAACTATGATAAACGCTTATTAATAAAAAAACTACAGATATTGACCAAGAACGTTTATAAACTTTGAACATTGCAAACCGATAATTTCAGTAAATTAACTTCGGACTTTAGTATTTCTACGAAGACACTGTATAACTTTAGCTTTGAAACTAGACAAGAATAGAGCTAGTTAGCTAGCAGTAAAGTGCGCCCGTATATCAACGTAGAATTACTTCGCCCTCCGTGAACCTGAAGATGACCTAAGAAGGTCGAAACGTTTTTCTGTACTTTATTTTAATTAAAGTTTTAATACCCATACCAGCCGTCTTGAAAACACATTTTTACTTCAAGTGTGTTTCTCATAATCATGAGAGCCACTTCTAAACCAGATAGAGGACTGTGTAGAAGCTTGTAAAACTTTATGTATAAACCATTATTTCTAACAATTATTTTTAACAACTGTTATTATGAATTGTATTTTTGGCAAATATCATAAATGTGTTACATATCGACATTCAATTAACTTCTAAATTCAATTTAAAATTGAACACTGGATACTTGAAATCGTAAAACGTAACGTAATAAATCGGGGAATCGGTCAGGGTAAACTATAATATGTAATAACCGAATGATCTAAATCCTTTTGCCAAGCAGAAGCATCCTCTTCACAGCCAGAAATACGCAAAATCTTAACATTATCTACAAATTTAAATAATTTATTGATCATTACTTCGTCTATGTCATTGATGTGAACCAAAAAGACTAAAAGTCCTAAGACTGAGGAACTGTAGTTATGACATTACTCCAGGTTGACTGAACTCTGAGGAACAGTAGTTGTGACATTATTCCGAGTTGACTGAACTCTGAGGAACAGTAGTTGTGACATTACTCCGGGTTGACTGAACTCTGAGGAACAGTAGTTGTGACATTACTCCGGGTTGGCTGAACTCTGAGGAACAGTAGTTGTGACATTACTCCGGGTTGACTGAATTCTGAGGAACAGTAGTTGTGACATTACTCCGGGTTGACTGAACTCTGAGGAACAGTAGTTGTGACATTACTCCGGTTTGACTGAACTCTAAGGAACAGTAGTTGTGACATTACTTCGGGTTGACTGAACTCCATTTATGTCAAACCTCTGTCCCCCAGTGGTTCAGCGGTATATCTGCGGACTTGCAACGCTAAAAACCGGGTTTCGATACCTGTAGTGAGCAGAGCACAGGTAGCCCAATGTGTAGCTTTGTGCTTAATTCAAAACAACGACAAACCTCTACTTTATTCCATCCTAACACTCTTTTATCTAGTTAGCTAACTCAACCATCATACTTACAGCTATACGTTTTATAAGCTTTTCATTTGAAGCCTTGTCATGGGCTTTTTGAAAATCCACATAGACCAAATCTACACTCTTATCTTCATGATAATATTTTCAAAGAATTTCAAAAGATTGTAAAGAAAGATTTTTCCCATAGTGAAACTTTGTTGACTATCCAAAAATTCTAAACGTTTTTAAAGTACTTTGCAAAGCATTTTTATGAAACTTTTCAAAGTGTTTGCCACACCTGATGTAGGACAAATATTCTTTTTTATAATTATAGGGACAGTTTTTATTACCTCTCTTTTAAATACTACTAAAATTAACCAGATTCCAGTTCTCTAACATCTGCCTAACATTCCAGGACTGAGAAAATATAGTAGAAAGTGACTCAAGTACATAATTTTTGATCTTCTTTAAAAGATTTGAAGAAATATTATTCGGCCCACGATCTTTACCGTTCTTTAAATGTCTTAACAGACTTAGAATTAATGCAGTTATCTTATTCACTCTTTTTTATCCATCTATCAACTGATCAAGCTGAGGAATTTAGTTAAATATAGATCAGCAAAAACTGAATAAAAAGTAGAATTTAATGACACAGTCATTTCATAGTCATAAAATACAAGCTTTTCATTGTTATTCAAAGCCCTCCAATAGCGTAATTGTATGTCTGCGGAATTACAACTCTAAAAATAGGGTTTCTAAACCCGGATTGGGTAGAGCACATATAACTCATTGTGTAGCTTTATGCGTAATTACAAACAAACAAAATTTATTAAAAATATTTACCTGCCTGGCATACTAGGAGGGTGGAGAGGTGCGACTCGTAATTTGAGGGTCGCGGGATCGTATCCCGGTCGCGCCAAACATGCTCGCCCTATCGGGCGTGGTGTCGTTATAATGTGACGGTTAATCCCACTATTCGTTGGTTAAAAGAGTATCCCACGAGTTGGCGTTGGGTGGTGATGACTAGCTGCCTTTCCTCTAGTCTTACACTGATAAATTAGGGACGGCTACCGCAGATAGCCCTCGAGTAGCCTTACGCGAAATTCAAAAAATAAACAAACAAACATTGTCATTCCACAAGCGTTCTACCCCTATCCTATTACTTTGTTTACTTTTATTGTGTTTAAGGAAATCTTCAGTCAACCGTTTTCATCATACAGATTTTTATATCCCACGTCTTGATTATGAGAAACCTACTTGAAATAGAAATGTAGCAACGGTCACTTGCAAACTCTCTCTTTCTCAACGTAAAGATAACCTAGAAAGATCGAAACGTTGCTCTCTCATCACCAATAAAAGTGTTAATACCCATACCAGCCGTTCTGAGATATATTTTTATGTCCTAGCTTTATTTTCGACCTAGCCCTCAGTGGCTCAGCGGTATGTCTGCGGACTTACAACGCTAAAATCCGGGTTTCGATACCCGTGGTGGGCAGAGCACAGCTGACTATTATGTAGCTTTGTGCTTAATTCAAACAACATTTTTGACCAACTTCCTTCATCTAAATTTCCCGCCATAATAGTCAACATAAATTTGTGACGCTTTTTTTTTATTTTACTCTTATACATTTTGATCAGATGTGCCCTCAAATAATTCAGCTGCCCAATCCATAAAAGATCGCACTTTTTCAAAATTCGCCCTTTTGAAATCTGTAAACAAAATATCGCTATTTCTTAATTCTATATGGTACAAATCACCGAATCTAATAGAGAAATGATCACTTGCACCCAGATATTCTCCAATTTCTACCTTCTTAGCCATTTCTATATCTCAAGTTACCATCAAATCTTTAATAGCGTTGCTTCTAGTTGGTCCCTTGACTAATTGGTGAAGAAAGCCATTCTGAACAGTTTCCAAAAACCTTTGTTTCTCATGATTTGACTTTAGCATTTCCCAATCTATATGTTTGAAATTAAAATCACCCATAGTTACGACTTCATTAACAGCTGAAACCTTAATGATAAGCTACCACCATTAACACTCCTGTAACTCTGTATTTCAAAGAAATCTATGTCATCAAAATCATCTGTGTTTAACCATGTTTCAGTTATATCCATTACATTAAAATCCTACATTCCTAATGATGCTCTAAAGCTATCTATTTTATTGCTTATACTTCTAACATTACAAGAGTAACAACTAAGCCTGTCCTTATAACTAACCTTACACTCATTTCTTGTGCTAAACTTTTTTCTTCCCCTTATTCTTTTTTGCGTTTAGTTTTTCTAGTCCTCATCACTGTCTAGTCCTAGTTTAAATCTTCCTTTACAATTGAGTTAACAGTATTTGCAAATAATCCACTTCTACCCTGTTTAAATGTAAACCATCAATTACAAAAATATCCTTTCTACTCTGAATTTATCCCATAAGTCTATCTAGCCAATTTGTTTATTCTAAAATATTAACCTTAATCCATCATTTGGCTGACTTACTTATGAATGATTTTCAGCAGTATCCCTCACACAATTAAGTTGTGATCTTTTTTAAATGCCTACTTTATCATCCCTTGTATTTACCAATTTACTTCTCTGACCTCCCTTTCCCTACATCATTATTCTCTATATGTGCAACAAAAACTGTATCACTGCTGTCCCTTTTTATTATATTTCTTGCTCTGGCAGTTATATCCTGTGCTCCGGAGTACCATTGTATATTTTTTTTCCCCCATTTGCGCTACGGACTGGTTTATCCACATCACTTATAGCTGTAATGTGTTTATCATCAACATCCATCTCTGACTCTTTTATTTTCCTTTTCACTTAAACTTATTCAACTAAAGAAGCCAGTAGCTAAACTTTATTTGCTTAATACAATAGGCTCATTACAATTAAATCCATTACTTTTAGCCATAAGAGTACTCTTTCTTTCTTCATGAATGTCACTTCTATCAGATGTATCCTTTGCATCTAAATGTCTAACCTCTTCCTGAAATCATGCTACCATGTTCCACACCTGCACTTCTCTTTAAAGTTACCTCAAACTTCTCCTTCAACCAACAAACTGGGCATAAAAATTGGCATATTCACTTTATTTCAACCGATATAAACAAAACACTGATGTAAATATGCTTCAGTAAGCGTATTATACAGAATATATTAAAATTTTATCAGTGTTTTTTTAAAAAGATCTAACGTTATGTCGTAAAATAAAAATATAAATTTATTTATTGCTAACTTCAAGAAAGGCAACATTTAGCTCTAAGTAAACTATAACAAAAAGTACAGAAGTGACATTGTTAATTTATATTTTTATCGAATTCAGGCCGTGCTTGATAAAAAGGTAATCAAAGTTAGGCACAAATCAGATAGATTTATAGACTCTTGTTGTCGGCGATAAGAATTCTTTTGTAGTATTCTGGAAATCACATACATAAATAAACAGCGTTGCAGTTCAATTATTAATTACATGCAGCTAGACAAACTGTTTAAAACATAAATGCGTTGCCTGAAAATTGAGGGTTAATGAAGAGGATTGGAATTCCCTGAGACTGATGTAATTGAGTGGCAAGTGAGAAATTAAAGAATAATACACTTGGTTTCACATTATTTTTTGCTGATCGTCGTTGAGTGTATTTGTGAAAAATGGTATTTGATTCTGGGCTAGTGTTTGCTGTTGTCAGTAGGTTTTATTATAATATTTGTGTTGGGTGTGAAACTCCTGTCTTCTTATTAGTTTAGGTCACTTTGCATTACACCTTTCTCGATGACCTTAATGTAAGTCTTAAATGTTTTTCTGCCTGTGAGATGTATCCAAGGGAATCACTCTATTTAGGCGGATGTAACTTGATGTACGTTCATAAGTTCTTTATTTATCATCAAAAGATGCAAGTAAAGTGTTAAATGATATACAAACATAGAAACTAAAATATGTAAATTGCTATTCCAGTTATAATGACATACGTATATTTATGTTTAAGCAGAAAACTGCGCAATAGGCTCGCATAACAGAAATCGAACTCCGAATTTTAGTATTTTTAACCCTTAAGTTTATATCTGAGACTCAGGTATGGGAAGTAATACGTGGCTGTTTAAAATCAATATGTGTATCGTAAAATAAAAAAATGTCTAATGAATCTGAAAAAGCAATTTTTTGTTTCTTTGCAAAAATGCCCCCCAGTGGCTCAGCGGTATGTCTGCGGACTTGCACGCTAAAATCCGGGTTTCGATACCCGTGGTGGGCAGAGCACAGATAGCCCATTGTGTAGCTTTGTGCTTAATTCAAAACAACAACAACTTTGCAAAAATAGTAATAATCTAGAAAAACTTCGTGAAACTGAAGCTAAGTAATAGTGGTTGAATAAATATATATGTACATCTATACATTTACGTCTATACATAGTTTATTAATTAAAATATTGCTGTCTTTATCGGCATTTGTATTTCTAATTTTCACACCATTATCGATATTAAGGATTGGTTTGTTTTGAATTTCATGCAAAACTATATGAGGTCTAGCGCAGATAGTTGTTCAAGGAATAGTGAGATTAACCATAATATTATAACGCTTTCAAGGCTGAAAGAGCGATCATATTTGGTGTGACGGGGATTCGAGCCCGTGACTCTCGGATTACGAATTGAGAGCCTTATCCTCCAATAGTAAGAAAAGGACGAATTCTGCTTATCGCCTTTAGTGATATAGACAAATAACGTTTGTTTCTTTAATACTGTTTTCACGTGGCATACTTATGGATATCATTTTAGTGTCTCAACACCACGTTCTTCCATGATGTTGTGCAGGCATTCCAAATGTCAAATATTTATGAATTTTAAACTGTATGTTTAACGCGCTAATGATGACTTCGTGCAGTATTATAATTTTGATAGACCGGGTGGGACACAAGTAAATAACGTTTGTCACCCATTACAAACACGCCATAGAAAACTAAATAACAGATTGTCCAATTGATTGGACACCACGTATTAACAAGAACACCCTCTCAAAGGTTTTATCGTCACCACAACGAGATGTTTTAAGATCGAACAATACCTTCACTCACAATCGGTTTCTCTGAAACTCTACAGAACTATCAGATAACCTGTGATGAAGGAGATAGAAATCGTAAAGATGGTCATCTGAAAGTCTCAATTAATACCTGTAGACGATAAACAACAAGCGTCGTTAAAACACTGAATATCTCACTGGACAGCTCAGCTGAGAATAGGACTGTCTTCCACAAGATAATGACACCGAAACGTCTCGGTCTTTCATTGAAATACATTTAACTTTTCATAATGTTTATCTACTTTCATCACGTATGTCAGTTCTAGAGGGGTAACTAGAAGGTGGTCATTTTGTTCAGTATCAGTGGAACTTTAAAGTATATCCAAACCACGTGCTCGTTAAACCTGCATTACGAAACACGCGCACCACTCTGCTGGTTCTCATTAGACCTTATTTTCTCGTTCAATAAAGATGTATTATAGAAACGATGCTTTAAACTACTGTGAATACTCCCAATTTGGCAACAGTTGACGAAAGCGAGTGCATCTTGAATCGAGGCTTAAGTATCGTTTTCGCTTAATGACTTTCATAGTTTATGGTCTGTACAGTCAATACGAAGTTTGTTGTTCCAATAACGACGTTCGCCTTCAAATTAGCACAATTCAGCATTAACCCCCACCTCCTCATTCCTTTCTAACAGTGAGTGAACGATTCAGAAAAAAAATTACAAGTTATTTTGAAAACGCTGCGACTTCTGGGAAGTATCTGATAAACATCTAGTCCATGCAATAAATAAAAAAATGTCCTTTATGAGCTCACCTTAAACGCTTAAAGCTTCTTTCATCACAATAAGCAATAATGATTGAAAGACGTGATTGAAAAATCTTGAATGAAGCTCCAGAATGAAGTTTAAAAGTTAAACTCATCAACAGAGCTCGCCAAGTGGTACATAATAGCAGAATCGTTGCTTCTTACAATATAGAATTTGTTTCTCTCAAAACATGTCTGCCTTAGCATTCGCTTCGCATAAGACTTACTTTTTAGTTTTTATGAACCACAAACAATACCAATAGTGGGTACATTTTATTGGTCCTTTTTTAGTTAACCTAAGTGAATTCAATTTTTTTTCGTGAGGTGCATAATGAAAGAAAGAGACGCGAACCTAACGTACTACATTGAATATTCTAGAAATGTCAGTTCTGTTCAAACAAAATGAAAAAGTTTGTTTGTTTTGAATTTCACGAGGGCTATCTATGAAACATAAACAGAACAGAATAAACTAGACACAATAATATTACATTTTCAATGAAAACATTGAAAGCATTAGTATCTTAAGAGATCCATAGTTAAATGATATAATATTTTGGAGTCTCGTCTAATATAGAACAAAACATGTTTGTTTCAATACCGTATCGTGCCTTTAAACAGGGCCCGGCATGACCAAGCGCGTAGAGCGTGCGACTCGTAATCCGAGGGTCGCGGGTTCGCGCCCGCGTCGCACTAAACATGCTCGCCCTCCCAGCCGTGGGGGTGTATAACGTGCGGTCAATCCCACTATTCGTTAGTAAAAGAGTATCCCAATAGTTGGGGGTGGGTGGTGATAACTAGCTGCCTTCCCTCTAGTCTTACACTGCTAAATTAGGGACGGCTAGCACAGATAGCCCTCGAGTAGCTTTGTGCGAAATTCCAAAACAAACAAAGCCTTTAAACAGGCTTGCATTATAATGTTTTCTCTGTGTATAATAACTTGTTATGTATTTATAACGATTATCTTCCTATCCATTGTGTCTTTAAAAAGTGTTCGTCTTAAGTTTTCAAAATGTTATTCGTATACATTATAAAACTTTCATTGCATCGAAAACACTTAAAGATTGTATGATCTGGTTTCTGTTCTTGAACATTAAAATAGACTCATTCATATTTACGAACTTTATTCGTTTTCAAATGAAACCAGAAAAGGTGAAACAACTGCGACTACTTGCATGTTTCTTCTTATATTGAATAAACTTGCAGTTTATATTGTGGATTTCAGTGTTGTTACTGTAGGTCCGTCATGGTTACGTGGTTGAGGAACTCTAATCTAATGGTCGTGGGTTCGAATCCCCGTCTCACCAAACATGCTTGTCTTTTCACCCGTTGAAGCGTTATATAGTTGCGGTACATCCTAGTATTCGTTGGTTGAAAAAAAAATGTAGCCCAAGAGTCGGATGTTGGTGATGAGAACTCGCTGCCTTCACTTTAGTCTTACGGTGCTAATTATGGGCGGCCAGTACTTTGCCGTCAAAAACAAATAGATTCGTTTCTATACCTGTCCTAACTTAATAACAGTTTTATCTGTTGCTTGTAAATTATTTTACGTTAGTTTTAATTGAACTAAGGCGCCAGATTTAGAAGTATTCCAGAGATGTTAGAAGTAACATTTATGTGAACGTACTTCCAAACGGATCTCATCAACCACCACATCACACGTACGATAATGTTAGAAGGAAATCCTTACAAAATCCATAAAGACACCAATGTGGTTTTTTTTTTCGTCAGATATAACTTCCCTTTTTGTTCACAAGAAAATAAAACAGCAATCTTAAACTGCAGTAGTATTTTATAAACAAATTTAATAAGAGTAAAACTGATAGATGCGTTATGAATAACCAGGGATGCATCTCTAAATACTAAAACACCTTGCTTCATTTTTCTAACACATTTAATATACATACGACTACTACGGTGTTTTCGTCACGTTTACCGTGATAGCATAATTCTTTCTCCTTACGAAGGAGGATATTAATGAAGCGTTCTGAAGAAGGGTGGGAATGAAAACATTAGTGGATTACATCCTTCACAATTATTAATTGTGAAATAAATAACAAATGTTAGTCTTAAAGAGTATGTTTTCTTATAGCAAAGCCACATTTCATATCTGCTCTGTTCACCGAGGTGACTTGAACCCCTGATTTTTGCGTTGTAAATTCGTAGACTTATCGCCATTCTAGCGAGTGACTTGTCTTAAAGTAAAAGCTGTTTTGGAAAAACATCAAAATGTTCAACAGCTCTGAACGGAAATGTTTGTAGGGCAGCTTAAAAATCATTGTAATCACCTTATTTCTATTGTTGCTTAAAGAAAGGATCCCCAAACTATGTACGTTATGCGGAAGAAGAGTGTGGGGAAGGCCGTGAAAAATACGTAAAATAAACAATATTGATACGATAGTTGGTATCTACAGATTCATTGCGTGTGGGCCTTATCCAGGATGCAAAATGATGTCGGGATCCTTGTATTGATAAAATTGGGGAATCCCTGGCGTAAAATATTCTAACCTTTTGTTGGTATGCGAATGGAGTCGTGCACCATCAGTATGCCGTTATTGGATTTTCTTTTAAGTTATCGTGTTTTAAATATAAAATAGCTTAATGTCAAGGAAAATCATAGCAGACAATGCCATCTGCACCATTTACGTACTCCTAAATTTCATGGACACTGTGTTACAAAAGTAGCTTTATTTAAGCTTTATTTCTTTTTTTGAATACTTGAACAATTATGATTCAGGCCCGGCATGGCCAGGTTTGTTAAGGCGTTTGACTCATAATCTGAGGTTCCTGGTTCGAATCCCTGTAGCAGATATTCAAAAACACAAAAAACAAACTCACGGAGTATGTCCTGATACAAAAACAGCCTGCTGCAGGCTTGTTTTGTGTGAATTTCGAGCTAAACGAGGGCTCTCTGCTCTAGCCGTCCCTAATTTACCAGAGTAAGACTAGAGGAGAGACAGCTAGTCATCAACACCCACCACCAACTCCTGGGCTACTCTTTTACCAATGAATAGTGGGATTGTCCGTAACATTATAATGCCCCACGGCTGAAAGAGCTAGCATGTTTGGTTCGACCTGGATTCAAACCCGCGACTCTCACGTTACGAATCGAACGCCTTAATCCACCTTGCCATACTGGGCCTACCTGCTGCAGAATACTGGGTGTTATTAAGAGGAGTATAGTTTAGCTATATTCTATAGTAGGTATCTCGGACCGTAATGATCTAAACTAAAGTTTATCAATATTTTCAGTTGATAAACTCTATTGAACTGTTTACTTCATGTACCAAATTTCAAGGCAAATCATTAAGAAATACCTTAAACATAACATCTTCAAATGTGTTTGAGTTTCTTCCTTTTTTAATTTACACCAAAAATACAGAAATTTTACTTAATAAAAATATAATTAACATTTTGGATGTTTTCCCAAATTCCTTACACTAATTGATCGTTACAACCTACAATTATGAGTTTCATTTGGTATAATTGCAAGCCACGTGTGGAAAATTATTTAACAAAAACTGTCCACATTTGACTAAAGTTTTTGCTCACGCCAATGCAAAAAGTCACATGAGCTATCGGTGAAGAACTTTTACCGAAGTTTCACCTAAAAGTAAAAATGAACCATTTTTTTGTTTTTGTAATTCAGTTTAAAGACCACTGATTTCGAGCAGCAAAACTATAAGGTGAAAGGACGTGTAGTTACATGAGAATTAGTTAGGCCAAGAAACTAGATTAGCAGTTTCTAACTCAAGTTTTCAAAAACTTGTACGGGTAGATGATTATTATTCATTAATCAATGCCAATTTTTCAACAAAAATGTATAAAGTTTTATGAAATTATCCCAATTAAAGAACGCACAGTGTCACATGATATTAGCTTAAACGATTATCTTGAAACTGCTGTACTGACTGCATGATGGGTGATGACAAGAAACTGTTGATCTAAATTCCATGAAGTTTCTATACAGAAAGCTATTGTTGTTGTTTTGAATTAAGCACAAAGCTACACAATGGGCTGTCCGTGCTCTCCCCACCACGGGTATCGAAACCCGGATTTTAGTGCGTAAGTCCTCAGACATACCGCTGAGCCACTAGGGGGCTATACAGAAAGCTACTAGCACTGTTTTAAAGAGTAAAACTGGTTGGTTTTGTAAAGTAATGCTGTAATGCGTTGATGTTTACAAATAACTTAGCAATGTACTTGTATGACATTCATGCTTAATTCGTAATGATAGCTAACTTACGATGCTCGTCACTTATTCACAGCAGCTGATGGTTTTTGGACAACATGTAAATGAGAACTGTTTACAAAAATTCACAGCCGCTAATAAAGGTACAAAATCGCAAATTATTTGGCTTAATAACTGATCCCGGCATGGCCAAGCGTGTTAAGGGGTTTGAATCACGGTCACACCAAACATGCTTGCCCTTTCAGCCGTGGGGGCGTTATAATATGCGGTCAATACCACTATTCGTTGGTAAAAGAGTAACCCAAGAGTTGGCAGCGAGTGGTGATAACTAGTTGCCTTCTCTCTAGTCTTATACTGCTAAATTAGTGACGACTAGCACAAATAGCCCTCATATAGATTTGCGCAAAATTCAAAACAAACAAACAAAAGCTTAATAACTGTTCGTATATTATGGAAATAACTTCCTTACACTGTATTAAAATGTAGAGTAATTTAATAACGACCTCAACTGTAAAAGAAGCATGAAGAAAGCTATGTGTGCTTTACAATAAGAGAAAGAAGAGTTAACCAAGGATGAAATTCCGAATGAAACTGTTTGTTACAAATGTATAAATATATGAACGTGAAGGGGGGGGCGCTCTTAATGACATTAGGTAATTTTAATAAAGATGATGTCTCTCAGGAAACGAAAAATATTATATAGAAGGTTTGTATCTCTTATAAAAGAATGTCATTTGTAACGTCAGAGATGACGATTAACAAAAGGATTACTGCTTTACAAACGGAACATACGTTAATGATGCTAAATGTAAGTATACGAAAAGTTTAATGCCTAACCTGGTTAAAACAAATGAAGAACAACGTCCAAACAAGTAAGCACTTTACATAAAACTAGATATAACCACGTACATTAATCTGTTATGGAAACGAAATTGAAACTGGAAAATGAAAACAAGAATCAAATCATACTGTTATAAATAAGATTTTCTTATTTCTTTCATTTTATTGGTGAATTCACATTTGACCTCATTGTTTGTTTGAAATTAAGCACAAGAGTCCACAATGGGCAATCTGTCTTCTGCCAACTATGGGTATCGAAATTCGGTTTCTAGCACTGTGAGTACCACATACATACCGCTGGGCAACTGGTAGTGCAACAGTCAAATTAATTATAGCAACTTTATGTATGAATAAAATGATTTTTGAAGTACAACTGATAATATAAAGTCCACAAGAACCACGAGAAATTAACAGAATAATATGCAAAAAAGAAATTGATGCAAATAACCATGATAAGCTCACGAGAACCATAAGTAATGAATGAAATGAACAAAAAAATCCTGAGTAACTCAAAGAATCTTACGAAGGAAGATATATTAATATTGTGAGAATGAATTCGAGTTTTAAGTCCTAACAGTTTGACGAGAAAAACCCCGTCTTCTTGAGGTTTAATAATAGATACTCTCGTGAAATGTTTTTGTTTAATTCTGCTGAGGTACGTCTCTTTATTATGGTGAATTTCTCTAAGAAAAACTTGGCTTTTCACCAACGTGAAGCAAAAGCGTTTATTTAGATACAACGAATCATTAAATTTATTTCTGAGAAAGTTTAAACCCATATTGATGTATTCTACTACCATATCATTCAAGGCTTGTCTCAGTAAACATGAGTTAGTGACCTCCTATGTAATATACGTTTCACCTGTAACCTTCGTAATTCCATCCTGAAATGATGATTGGTGAAACACATATCATTTCAACCCTGTTTATCCTACGTATTTCACTCTTTCCCGCCGTCATGTATGCTCATCACTCACTGGAATAAATTTGGAAATCTGATACCAAAGCAAGATGCCTGGTATATCGGATTGCTTCCAAAGGTATTCTGTGAACCACCAATTTATACAACATAAAAAAGTTGACTGAATCTTATATAAAATATGTCTTTATTAACAGGCAGAATTCAGGTTCTGTGCATGTCTACAAGTTGTTCTAACTGAAACTAAATTTCTAAAATATCATTTTATGTAAACAGTTGTTCCACGGTACATTTCTGTATGCGAATACGTGCTTCAAAACTTTCCACTCTGTTCGTAGTTAAGATATTAGCAGGAGACCCTAATTACGATGCAATGTGTTGTATAATTTTCCTTTATTTGTTTTTATTTACCTATAGACATGTCTTTAAATTCAACTAACAGGATGGGTAGATATCATCAGTTGGTAAACGTGATCATGAAATAAAACGGAGAACAGGTATGTCAAAAAATGTTCTATAGAAATGAAAAAACTATCGATCAATAGCAAAATTTCTATGAAGACAAAGGTAAGAGTTTTGAATTGTTTTATCACACCAGGGACAAAATTAAAAGTTTCGGTTTATTTTATTACACCAGGGACAAAGTTTCAAGTTTTGGATTATTTTATTACACCAGGGACAAAGTTACAAGTTTTGGATTGTTTTATTACACCAGTGACAATGTTAAAAGTTTTGGATTCTTTTATTACACCAGGGACAGAGTTAAAAGTTTTGGATTGTTTTATTACACCAGGGACAAAGTTACAAGTTTTGAATTGTTTTATTACACCAGGGACAAAATTAAAAGTTTTGGATTGTTTAATTACACTAGGGACAAAATTTAAAACTTTTGGATTGTTTTTTTACACCACAGACAAAGTTAAGAGTTTTGGATTGTTTTATTACACCAGAGACAAAGTTAAAAGTTTTGGATTGTTTAATTACACTAGGGACAAAATTTAAAACTTTTGGATTGTTTTATTACACCAGAGACAAAGTTAAGAGTTTTGGATTCTTTTATTACACCAGTTCTCATATACACATCGAAGCGTCAGACAATATCACCGAGTATGGTAAATAGAGCGGAAGCTGTGGTTATTCAAGGTATGTTGAACAAGTCCCACCTCAAATGAAGATATCTTGTCAATTAGAGATTAGGGACGAAGTTTTTAACTAATATCACAAAAGGACAATTGGTGTTTTTTGGACATACTGTGTGGAAAGAAAAAAATTAAATTTCTGACCTTGACTAAACAGTATGAAGCAAGAGGAGACATTGGAAGTCAGAGATTGACCTATGTCAAGAGTCTCTCTAAACAGGGAAATCTAAGGACATTTAAACTTCTTTGTGTCTCAAGAAGAAGAAATATGCGGAAGACCATGGCCACAAAATTCCTGTTTAAATGTGTTACCCAGAAAGAAACATGGGATTGTTATTAAACATTACAAAAATTACACATTTCTTTAACAACTAATAACCTAATAATAATTATGAAGGAGTTTGAAAAGTTGATTGAAATGAGTTATAACTACAAAAAACACATCCTGTTGGTTTATTGTTAGGTTCAAGGTTACAATGAAACAATAATTACTTTCCTTTATCGTTGAGGTTTAAACTATTTATTGGTGTGTGATCATGGTGGCAAACACTTAATTTGAATATACGTTCAAGTAGCTTTTAACCAGTTGGCATAATTTTTTTTAAAAATTCTACATCTTTTACAAGCTAGGTCTTAAAACAGCTGATATTTTGTTTAACTCGAAAATGGACGAATGGATCTGGACTGAAGTGGATACGCGTTTGGACTATGATCCAACTTAGAAGTGATTAATCTTTTTTAGTTCAATGTTAAAGATAAAGGTCACAGCAAGGTTAATTGAAAAATACTAATTACGTTACGTCATAGATATGTTGCTTAAAACAATCAAGAGAAGCATACGTAGGTCATACTAGTCATATACACGCAATATCTTGATATTGAAAAGGTTACAAATTAGTTTGCAAGTGAAAATCGTGGCATCTTGAAAAATATTCAAAACTCGTATCAAAATAAATAATATGCACAAATAACCTTTAAATGTGGACTGAAACTCAAAGTAATAGGTGAAAACAAAATGTACACTCATAATTTAATTTTTTTTTCTCCGTCAGGTGATTACATTGGCCTGGCATGGCCGTGCGCGTTAAGGCGTGCGCTCGTAATCCGAGGGTCGCGGGTTCGCGCCCGCATCGCGCTAAACATGCTCGCCCTCCCAGCCGTGGGGGTGTATAATGTGACGAACAATCCCACTTTTTGTTGGTAAAAAAGTAGCCCAAAAGTTGGCGGTGGGTGGTGATGACTAGCTGCCTTCCCGCTAGTCTTACACTGCTAAATTAGGGACGGCTAGCACAGATAGCCCTCGAGTAGCTTTGTGCGAAATTCCAAAACAAACGAACAAACAAGTGATTACATTTTTTTCATGGCTAACGGGTTTAACGGGTTTGAGTCATCAAAATGGCGAACACTTCACGCTTCAATAATTTCGATATAGTGAAACTGTATCTTCGTTCTTTTAGTTTTAAAATTTAAGGTAACATAAATACTTAAAACATTTCTTCTTCACAAACTCTGCGTGATACATTTATGAATTGTAACTTATCAAATCAAATTCTAATCACAGATAATTAATCTGTTCATTTATTATCCATAACTTTGCCCTAATAACAAAAGTTTTAAGAACAAAAACTCATCCAAATTTAAAATGGTGCACGCGTAATCTTTCAATTGGTTCTGCGAAAAGACCTTCCAGAAATATTTACATTTTTTAAGGTGAAACTATACAGAAAATCTCAGTAGTTTTCAATGCAAGAACTAAATCTCAAGAGAAAGCCCTAAACAACGAACTGGTTCTATTAGAAGAGTGTCAAATCAAAGCTCTAAAAAAATCTTAAAACCATTTGATGTATCGTGTTTCTAAAACTGCCTTGTAAGTCTGTGCGCAATTCGAGTGATACAGACATTCTTTGTTTTATATAATAAATACTTCTGCGTAAATTTCTTCAGGTTTTGTCGCTATGCATCAACACAAAATGAGTTGATTTGAATTTTTAAGAACATTAGAAAAAAGCTGTGAAGCAACAGACCTCGTGTCAACATATTACGTAAGAACAAAAACGACAGTGAAGAAAAACTTATAACAATGAAAGTATAAACAATCCAGGACTGTTTTGGTCTGTTTCGAATTTCGTGCAAAGCCCGCCGAGGGCAATCTGCCTTAGCCTTCCATAATTTAGCTGTGATAAATTAAAGGAAAGGCAGTTAGTGAACATTACTCAACAATAACCTGTGGGCCACTCTTTTGCCAACAAATAGTTGGAGTGATCGTCACATAATAACATGCGACCAGAAAATGGCAAGTTGAAAGCCCTAACAACAAGGTCAGGTCAGACACTGCCATCTGGAAATAAAAAATTGTAACTTTATTAAATTGGTAAAATGCAATTATAAACGTGTTAATTAATAAACGTATAAATACACATTCTAAAAATCATATAAATTTATTTAATATTTAAACTGTTATGTACTTTCAAACAATAACTTTCCTTTCCAATGATTCAATGATACGTCTGAGGGCTTATAACACAAAAAACCGGGTCTCAATTAAGGTAAGCACATCGCTCATAATCTAATGTGTAGCTCTGCGCTTTAAACCGAACAAAGTAAAAGAGTCACAAAATCAATGTGTTCGTTGATGCTAAGAAAAGGTGTATGTGTTTATTACAGGTTCTCATTATTTTACAGAAATTATATAATTTTTATATTAATATAAGATTTATATTTTTACTTTGCAGTATCTCTCCCGTATAGTACATTATTTATCATTGGAAAATATAAGTATTGTTGTCATGTTATACAGAGTGTACGTAAATGAATGACAATAATTTTAACAAGCTTTTCTCACCACTTAGTTGGTTTTTTTTTCATTTAACAATAAGCTTTCAAACTCTTTCGATAGCATATGGTTAAATAGGAGAGTAGGCGTTACTGATAATATTTCAACGAACAAATATGACATTGTTGGTAAATTCGGCACACTTTAATTAAACAAGGCGTTTAACCCGTGGTAATGTAAAAAAATTACCTGAGGAAGGCAGAGTCCAAAACATTGTTTGTAGATTAGGCACATTTTAAACAGCTTGTTTAACCCTAGTTATGTAGCAAAACTACCCGAAAAAAGCACAGTCTAGAACATTGGATTAAATACATACATGTATATTGAAAACAGAAAAAAAAAGTTTCAGTTATATCTTATTATGTTATATGAATAAACACAATTCGTTTTTAATTTTTCTTACTCTAACCACACGTATTCCTTTACACTTGTTTTGGTTTGTAAACTGTATCTTTTCCAAAAATCATGAAGTCTTCTTTAATTCATCTGAATCACTTGTAGTCTTTTTAAATTGGTTAAAACGTCAAGAGACAAACAAGCTTAAACTTTCATCACAACCAACAATACTCATGAAATGTTTCATTACTTGTTTTGTGATTTTGTGTAGAACCTCATCATTTGAAAAAGAGACGACGTTTTAAAACAAAAACAGACTACAAAAGTAACACTTTAAGGTAGGTACATTAAGTCAGACACAGATCATAAAGAGATTAAACCAAGGTGGAAATTTGATGACAAACATAGGTCACAACGAGATTACTCCAATGAGGACATTTTAAGCCAAATACAGGCCATAAAGGGATTACTTTAACAAGTACATTTGAAGCCAGACATAGGCCAGGAAAGAAATAATTCAAGGAGGACATTTGAAGCCAAACACAGCTGAAAGTTTACAAAAGTTTACAAAAAGTTATACACTACTAATGAGGAGGATTTTTATTTAATTCTTAAAAAAAATTATTCCTTTTTCAGGACAAAAACAACCAAGAATAAAACTGGACTTCTTAGTGTTACATCACTCTGATCTGAAACGAGCTCTAACACTGTCTTTCTGATTATTAGGCAACCTTTCTAGTTTATTTATAATAAGAGTTCAGTCTCATTCTTTATTCCAAAACAGAATATTAAATAATTTGTCCTAAGTGTTTTTATTTATCAAATAATTACTAAAAGGCATCACATTTTCATTTTGAGTCTAGCTCATCAAAAACTGGTTTTAGAATAACAGTGACACTTTTTCAACAAAACATTGCATTTGATTATATGAGAGTAACAAAGGCAAAGACAGACAAATAAGTACATTCATAAAGGCGCTCACTCGCTCTAAAGGTAGTTGTGACTTTACTAGTCCTATATTTGGGTAGAAAATACCAGGATACAAAGATTTCTTTAAGGTAACACTCACGCTTTCTTTAAAGGTTATGTATATTGCATTCTTTAAGATAAAAAAGATAAACGTTATACACCGTACATCTCCAATAGATGGCACAATATGTCATCAGATCTATTGAGTTCCGTTAATGGAGTGAGTGCATACTTCGGAGAAGTCTTTCTCCAAGTTAATCAGGCAAACATTGCCATACAGCGACGACTGTTATGGTGTCGCCATAGTAACGCCTTTCAGTACGATGAAAGACGTCTCCTTATGCCACGAAAAACTAAAAATGACAAAAATCTCACAACAACCAGAAGACTTGTTTTCTTTCATTCTGACTCAAATAATTCTCCAATGGCGTGGAATCAAACCTCATTTCAATGTTTGCGCGAATCTATTGATATAGATGTATAATATATGCCATTGGAAGCTTTTACTGGTATAAAACTTTGCTTAAGTCACATTTCCATATGCTAAATCACCCCCTTTTAATTTTGAAAACGATTGTTTGTTTGTAATTAAGCACAAAGCTCCACGAGAGGCTATCTGTGCTCTTTCCACCACGGGTATGGAAACCCTGTTTCTAGCGCTATACCACTGGGTATCAGCTTTGTAACAATAGGAATAGACGGACTCCGTAACAATATATAACATTAATCAGCTATTGTATCTATGGATTCACCTATAATTATCTCGTATCAAGTAGGTATTTAGATATTAAGGTACCGTATTCATTTATATTTCTATTTTACATTGGGTTCAAAAGTATTGACAAATTATGAACTGATTTACATACCTAAAACATTCTTAAGGTATCGATAAGTGTTTAACACTGATATGCTTAATTTAGTTTAGACATTATATACAGTTACTACAATGATTCATTAAGACCAAATACTCAGATGTGTCTTTTATCTGTTGACATGAAAAACAGCATAAAACAAGCAAGACGTTTCAGGTTTAACCACTAGATGTCGCGTGTATTGCTCTTTTTTGCTTTGTTTTCATTCTATTTCTGTCGCTCCCAGATGCTCAGTAGCTGTTTTGAAGACATAACGTTAAAGCCAGTATTCAATACCCGTGGTAGGCACAGTATACATATCCCATTGTGCAGCTTTATAGTAACTAACAAACAACTTCCTTTTTCCTTTTCTTAAGCTGTTTCGGAGTTTTAAAACACTTTTAAAAACCATTTATTTCTCAAATGTTTAGTAGAGATATATTTTCATCATTTCTTATTCTATATGTGTACGATTTAGCCTTTTAAATTTTTCCTTTTAAGTTCTATTTAGTAAAAATTATTGCGACGAAGTTACCTTATAATTACCTATTTTACCTATAAAAATACAGTTGTTGCTGTATTTTACTATATACATGTTTAATCTTGACACTTCAGGCCAAGTGTAAATTATTTATTTAATGTTTATAACGAGTATCTTTTTTCACTTTCATGGTAAGTTTGGTAACACATCAGCTTGTATTGTTGTCTTCACAAAAATTACAAAGGGTATTTTCATCACACATATATTCAACTATTTGATCAATGTTCTTAGTAATTTACGTTCACTCCAACAATACGTCCTCACAGAGTTTGTTTTGAATTTCGTGCAAAACTATCTGCGCTAACTGTCCGTAACTTAGTAATGATAGACTAGAGAGGGAAATACCTAGTCATCACCAGACACCATCAATTTTGGGACCACTCTTTTACTAACGAATAGTAGGATTTACCGTTACTTTATAAAGTCCCCACGGTTAAAAAGGCGAGCATATTTAATGATAGAGATAAAACCTGCGACCTGCAGATTGCCAGTCGAAAATCTCTCTGAAAGAGCACGAGCAGTAGCTTACTAGAAACAAAAATAGTAGAAAGAAGGGAACAGAACATAGAAGAACAGAAGATCACTACAATTCAATGTGAACGTGCCCTAGCGGTTCGCGTGCCAAACTGTAAATCCGAAGGTTCATGATTCGAGCCTCGTTGCCATAAAATTGCTTCCTGAAATTTGGAACTGTGAATCTGTCTTCAAAGTAATGGTCGAACTATAACTTTTATTTTGTTCAGTATAAATGTTCACAAAAAGGAATTACTTACGATACCTCAACCATATTTCTGTATATTGAATAAAGCAGAACACTCATAATCAGTTTTTAAAATCATAGTTTCATATAATTGTTGATAGTTTACTATCCAGTAATAATTTTATTGTTCCTTGCTATCTTATCAAAACAAATTGCCGAATAAAATACGGTGGTTCAAATTATGAAGATCTGCGCTAGCAGGTTGTTTGTCTCTCACTGGTAGGTTTTAATCACATTAAACGTTTGTCTATCACTGGTAGGTTTCAATTACGTTAAACGTTTTTAGTTAAGCGTATTGTTAAAATAATTACACAGTTTTTTATTTGATAGTTTTACTTCCAAATCTTCTGCAATTATTCAAACAAGTTATTTCTTGTTCTGATGAAATCCTCGTGATACGTTACGTTGGGAGAAGCTATCATCTTCATACTGCCTGCTGTTATGCAGACCTTGAAAGTTCTTACACAGAGTTTCCACCTCATCACAAATCTTGAACTTACTGACTGAGGACTACTTTACTGTAACATGACAGTCTTATGTATATCATTAATGTTATCATAACGTGGGCTGCTGATACGTGGACCTTGGGCTTTCTAGAAAGTGACTTCACGACATCGTAACACAACCTACTCTTTTGTTGCCTTTCCCAATTCCAGAAAGCGACTCCATGGCATTATAAAACAACATGATCTAACGTAGATCTTAAAAGTTCTAGAAAGTGACTTCACAACATCATAACACAACTTTCTCTAATGTAAATTTTTCTTTGTTCTTGAAAATCCGCTATCAATAAAACAGTAGAAAATGGAGAAATATTATGAAAGTTTTGTTTGTTTGTTTAGAATTAAGCACAAAGCTACACAATCTGTGCTCCGTCCACCACGGGTGTTGAAATCCGATTTTTAGTGTGTAAGTCCCCAGACATGCCACTGTGGGGGGAGGGCTATATTGTGAACGCATAACGTACCAAGGTAGATTTTTAATATCTATCTCTTGTCGAGGTTTTTTGTGGATTTGTAAAAAATTCATTTTTAAACTGCATGAATCTTGGATGATTAGACTTTTGCAAAATGTAACAAATTATCTGGTTTTACGTGGGTTTTTAGATATACTATAATAAAACGTGGCGAAGATATCATTTTAAACACATTAAACATTGGCGTCAGAGGTACTGTTCCAATTGGCCTTATTTCCGAAGCTGTTTTGGAAACCCCAGACAAAATCTATTAATAAAATACGAGAACATACTGTAGTATTTTTGTTACTTTGTTTATCAATGAGCACTCGATTTTTAAAAAGATGTAAACAAATATATCCATCAGTCTTCTTTGTGGCATGCGAGAGTTAAAACAAAAATCAAGAACATATATTCTTACTTGTTTACTGACTGTAATTTAATAAAGTTTATTACATCCTCTACCTCAGTCTTTGTCAGTAAGCATGTACGGCCTTGCCCTGATGAGAATCTGTCTTTATAGAAAAGGCTATAGGCTGCAACTCATAATTTTGAACTACTTACCAAAAAGAAGACAGCCAGTCAGTAGCCTTCAACCACCCACCATTCACGTTAAGAGATTGACTGCCATCTTATACACACGTGTAATTTAGTGTGAGTGGAAAAATTTATGGTATCGCATAGTTTCGAATCCGACAGACCAGATTCTAAATCTCAGTCTCTTGAGTTTACAAATGTATGATTATAAATGTAAGTCTGGCTGAATGCTCGAGAGCTTAATTCTAAGAACCAAAAATAACAAGCACGAGATTCTTTACTCTCGTTTTATTTTATTTTTCTCTTTTTATTATTTGGCGCAGTTTCACTTATCGCTTAGATATTATTAAATTTAGGCCCGGCATGGCCAGGTGATTAAAACGCTAAACTCATAATTCGAGGGTTGCGGGTTCGAATTCTCGTGACACCAAACATGTTCGCTCTTTTAGCAGTGGGGGCGTTATGAAATGACGGTTAATCCCACTATTCGTTGGTAAAAGAGTACCCCAACAGCTAGCGGTGGATGGTGATGACTAACAGCTGTCCATCCGGTCTTACAACACTAAATTAGAACGGCTAGCGCGAATAGTCCTCATGTAGCTTTGCGCGAAATCCAAGAACAAACAAATAAGCAGACATTATTAAATTTATTACAGTTGTTGTTGTTGTTGTTTTGAATTAAGCACAAAGCTACACAATGGGCTATCTGTGCTCTTCCCACCACGGGTATCGAAACCCGGATTTTAGCGTGTAAGTCCGCAGACATACCGCTGAGCCACTGGGGGCATTACAGTTGCAAAACCCACGCATATTGAAATATATTAAACTAATTATTAAGATGTACATAACAAACTTTATACACGCTTGTTTAACACTAAAATATGTACTCATTAGTTAGATAAACAGAAAACCTAAATCATATATGTAAGCTGTAGTTAGTTTTTGCATAAGATGTTTTAGCAGCAGAAATGCTGCTTATTGGCTTATGGCTTATCGATACACCTGGTGCTTTAGTAAACCTACTGTTTACTTACATGATACTATATTCTGGAATCATTTATGGTTATATAACACATATGATTAACAATTTAGAGTTATTGATATAAGAACATGTTACATTTACATTCTGGTTTCCAAGTTACGCAAAATCGAAGCAACGACATTAATCCGTGTACAAAATTATGCTTTAAAATAATGGTATCCCTTTATCGACCGTTTCTATACTGTAACATTATGCCACGTTTGATGTTAAAGAATAAGCGTCTGTCAGATGTGAATTTTACTTGCTAAACAAATTCATATATCTGTAGTCTTCGCCTTAACTCACGACTGTTGACAACCACATAAGTGACCAAAAAAAATTGTTTTTAAAATCACCCATATCTCATCCACAAAAGCGGTATGTGAAATGTAAGAACTGAAATACGGATACAACCATCACTAGTAAGACGTGTGGCCGTTGCTTGTGCGCACTTGGTACTTTATTGAGTATACGCATTTAAGCAGTCAAGAACTAGGACATTATCATCGTTGTTTCATTTTGGTAAAAGGTATCAAACAAGAGGAGAGGGTATGTTTAGATAGGTCAAAATACAACATAAAGTGAAGGAAACCGTTCACTAAAACAGAAATTGCAGAGTGCATGTTAAAATACAACATAAAGTGAAGGAAACCATTCACCAAAACAGAAGTGGCGGAGTGTATGTTAAAATACAACATAAAATTAACGAAACTGTTCATCAAAGTAGAAACAGCAGAGTTTATGTTAAAATACAACATAAAGTGAAGGAAACCGTTCACCAAAGTAGAAACAGCAGAGTGTATGATAAATTCAACATATGGAGAACGAGACCACTTTAGCAGAAAGAGTAGAGTCTATTACTTTATTTACAAAACTCTTTGTTACAAATCGAGAATCGTAAACAGGAGTCCATTCAGTAACTGAATACGAAAAGAACTCTAACAGTTGCGCAGAGAACGTACGTTTTTTTTTTCGAAGGTGAAACTCTAAAAAGTAGTTGATTAAAACAAGACTTGTTCAGATTAAGAATTCATTATACGATAGCTTATCTATAGCACGTTTTTGCGCTTACTTCAAGAGTCTAATTTGCTCAATGGTACATCGAAAGTGGAGAAGGAAAACCGAAAGTTATAAATATGTTCTACCAGTTTCACTGTCATCTGGCGTGAGATTAACACGCGTTTGGATTGATGGTACTGATGATGTCACTTGGGTTAAGTAGCACAGTCTTATACCAAAGGAGTATATTTCCCTTTTCGAAAATATTTTTATAGTTTAAAATTATGTGGACCAGATACGCGCCTTCTTCCTTTAGGACCACATTTTATGTGGCATATAACACCTTTGTACTCCTTTGGCATAGCCCCTCAGTGGCACAGCAGTATGTCTGTGGATTTAAAACACTAGAAATTGGGTTTTGGTACCCGTGGTGAGCAGAGCATAAATAGCCCATCGTGTAGCTTGATTATTAATAAACAAAACTATTGCATTACTGAAAGATGTTTCGTTT
The DNA here is from genome assembly GCA_011833715.1 of Carcinoscorpius rotundicauda. Lineage (NCBI taxonomy): Eukaryota > Metazoa > Arthropoda > Merostomata > Xiphosura > Limulidae > Carcinoscorpius > Carcinoscorpius rotundicauda. The sequence goes on from CM022398.1 coordinate 18,562,456, forward strand.
CAGTTAGGGCCTTATTAACCACTGTGTTGGTTCTATAATTGCAAAATACCACAACTTAAATAGCTGGTACACGGAGTGTACATGAAAGTAGAGTTCAACTGCTAACTCCATGATGTGACAAAATATTAATCTTTACACCAGCTCCACCTTTAGAAAATATATCAAATATTATATTTTTATCACAGTCATATCATAGTGATAAATAGTGTTCTGAAGTTTGGGATTTGTCGCAAGATACTGTCCGAGTTAAAAGCGATGCAGAGAAGTAAAAAACGGTATTAACTGAATAAACTGGACAAAAATATAAAGATGTAGCAATAGTCAAGTTCATTACTGCAAATATACCTCAAGGTAGTTTTATTACAAATGTCTCCAGTAAACAAGATGTCCATGTTACAGACACTGGTAATTTTCTGAGATCAATTATTCCAGAATAATATTTATTTGAAAAATGCAAAAAGTTTTTAACTTCGGTAATCTTCCAAACGTTATATTATAAAATGTTAAAGAAACGACAGAGCTAAGATCTGTGGATGTTACGAAAAAAAATTATGTTGGAAATAAAGATATTTAAAAAATATTCGAGAGAAGTACCTGAATACTCTGCCCGAAGTCCATGAAATACAGTTTGACCATAAACTACTGTAGTCACTTTGTAGTGTCCCTGCTAAGAATGGATACAACACATAATGGTGAAAAATGCAGTGCGTTATTATCATCTATAGGAAAGAAGATGAGGTAATAAAAAGAAATTAATACATATTGTTTTCAAAAGCATAGTCGGTGTCATAATATCCATAACTAATCAAATACAAAATAAATTTTGGAGCAAGATTAAATCACTTGAATGTAACTATGGTATCACAGGAGAAATTCTGTTTGTTGTTAAGCACAAAGTTATACAGTGGGCTATATTGTGTGTATTTAATATGAAGACCCAGGTTTTAACCTTATAAACTTCCACATTTACCGTTGAGCCAGAGGTGGGGGGACACAAGAGAAGGTTTGGTTTGTTTGTTGTTAAGCGCAAAGCAACATAATAGACTATCAGTGTTATGCCCCCGCTCCCAAAGGTATTTAAATCCAGTTTTTGGTATTATAAGCCTTCAAATTTACTACTCAGCCACTGAAGGGCACAAGAAAGGGCAGAATACTGGTTAGGAGATCATCATAAGATACAAGTCTGGTGGTATGATTTCAAAATACTTCTCATGCTGAGGACAAAATCCGACGCCATGTCACTTTTATGTCACTATTCCTCAACAGGATAATGCAGTTGAAAATTGCAAAGGAGCCACTAAGTATGTAGCACATAAATACATTACTTGACAGCAATGTTTATTAATTTCGTTTTATAGATCCACATCGTTAAATCGTGTTTATAATCATTAGGGTCTCCAATTTTCATATTCTCACTTCCGATTCTGGAAGTGGCTAAACGTCTCCATGACCACCATTTATCTGTAAACAAATTTATAAAACACCAGAAGGAAAACCCCAAGGAAGCTGTCAGGGGTGGCTTAGAGAGACAGATCCGAATACTGACACCCCTATGTCACTCCCCTGGTGTCCTTAAGACTTGGATACAAGCAAGTCAGTTGTTTCTCAGTTATAAACGGACATGTAAGACTTTGATTAAAGAATGCTTTAAATAAGCTTCCATTAAAAACATCTCATAAAATTATTTGCATTCACGTTGAACACATGTGCGATAGTGTTTTATAAGCATAAAATGTTTAAAACTATAATCTTGAAAAATAATATAGAAGTTCCTTTATTATCCGAATCTTCAATTTATCTTATGCGATTTTACCCTAATGTAAAAGTTCCAAATTACCACAATACAGAACGGTAGACACAAATTATAGCCGCGTAAAAATCTATTAGGATCTTATTTGTAGTTGTTATGTGCTATAGAGTCAAATTCATATATATATGATATATAACGCTATTTTATTCAAAATGTTCTATTTATGAAACTTGCCTAGCGGAAAATACGCACAGATTTTATTTCGTTACGTATTTCTATTTCTGATAATCATAAAATGCTACAAATAACCTCTGTGGAAGATATTAGAGTACACCATATTTAGATCACAATTTCACATGAAACAAATGTGTGAAAACGTACAAGGTTACATCTATATTGGTTAAAACATTAAGTAAAACGGTCATTGAAAGACCCGGGTTAATTTAAAGATATCGGAATTACACGTGGAGATTAAGAACATTCCACACAAAAATAACTGAAGTGCAACATTTTGAAAGATAAACTCTGTCCTCCTCCTCGTAATCCAAGGGTCGCGAGTTCGAATCCCCGTCACACCAAATATGCTCGCTCTTCGTTGGTAAAAGAGTAGACCAAGAGTTGGCAGTGGGTGGTGATGACTAGCTGCTTTTCTTCTAGTCTTACACTGCTAAATTAGGGACGGCTAGCGCAGATAGCCCTCGTGTAGCTTTGCGCGAAATTCAAAATAAACTGAACCAAATCGATCATCCTCAGGGCGATTTAATTTTAAATGTACCATCTTTATTACTTCAATTGATTTATAAATGTCGTGTCAAGCATTGAATCTCTTACCAGATCTATAGAGCAAGTTCTTCAATCATACCTGGTAACAAATACAAAAATTTATTGTGGCGGTTTAGTGTGAGTACAATTTAACATCTTAACACATCATATTCAGTAAGATGTACCCAGTTTAAGTGTAATCAATGTTCTAAGACAGGAAGGTCCCAACAACGGACCACGTCCATTGACACGTTTATAGACACTAATTTAAAAAATATTACAACGGTAATTTATTTTAAAGTGAGTGAATAGCAATAATTTTGTGTAAGAGACGCTTTAAGTATTAATCTAAATAATGAGACGTATTAAAGTAATGAATATTGGTTTGTGTCCGAAGTCCATTGTTTCGCAGTTATCGTTTGAATTAAAGGCTTAGTGAAACTATTTGGTAAAGAGTTATGCAGAAATGTAAGACAACAAAAAATTTACATCATATTAGATTGAATAAAGCAATGTCAACTTTGTCGAGCAATGTGCAAAACCATTTGGGAATTCTTTCATAAGTTTACAGTGAATCTGTTTATACCCTCCAGTGGCTCAGCGGTATGTTTGCGGACTTACACGCTAAAATCCGGGTTTCGATACCCTGGTGGGCAGAGCACAGATAGCCCATTGTGTAGCTTTGTGCTTAATTCAAAACAACAACAAGAATCTGTTTATTTAACACTTTTATGAGCACATACATGTGAAAACTTGAGAAACAGGAAAACACAATACATCCCAGTTTGATATTCAGATACATTAGGATCTGGCACAGCCTGGTTGTTAAAACGCTTGACGTTACCGAACATACTCGCCCTCTAAGTCAACGCCACTATTCGTAAGCAAAAGGGTAGCCCAAGGATCGGCGGTGGGTGGTGCTGACTAGCTGTCTTCTTTCAAGTCTGTCAGTGCTAAGTTAGGAATGGCTAGTGAAGAAAAATCTCGTGTATCTCCACGCGAAAGTCAGAACAAACCAAATCTGGTACTTAAGAAAGCATAAAAGTTTAAGAATTTCCATTTCTTCCTCACCCCAAACGTTTAGGTCTCCCTCTGGTACAACGATAAGTCTACGGATTTGCAATGCTAAAATCAGAGGTTCGATTCACATCAGGGGAATCAGCAGATAGTCCGCTGTGGCTTTGGTATAAGTAAACAGAAATCCACGCGTTTAATATTATAAAATATTGTGATTTTATGCAAACGAAATAAAAACAAAAACAAATCCTTTACTTTTTATGATAAACATTAATTTTAAGTTTTTGATTTTAGCAGCAAATCAATGTTGAATTATTTTTCCCCCTGTGCTGTTTTCTCACAAAAGTTTAAATCCGTTAAAATATTTCGGCTATAGACTTCAAGATTTATCTTCTATACTTATATCGTAGAATAGAAACTGGGCTAAAACCATGACAGTGTAATCTATATAAATGTCATTAGCATGAATAATTTATTTCTGTTTATGAAATCACACTAGTGCCAAGTTGTTGACTTTTACATTTTCCTGACTTAAACCACTTCTGTTTCACCAGGACAACAACAATGTATCTCAACCACTACTTTTATTTCTTGGAATGACCATAACTGTGAAATATTATCATATTGTTTTCTGCACAGTCTGTTGTTTATTCGATCTGAATATACACCAATACAGAAATGCTCAGACAGTACCTTCTGGTTTTGAAACTACCCTGACAGTCAAGTACGTTACCTTATTGTTTTAAAACCACACCAACATACTGAGTCTAAGATAGAATCTCCTGGTTTTGTAATTCCTTAAGTACAATGAGAATCGAGTATGTTATCTTACAGTTTTGAAGCTGCATCTTTACATTGACTGTCTAACAATGCTTCTGACGTTGAGCAAAATCAACAATATTGGTATTATTAAACGTATAGGTTGTTGAATATCTTCGCAATCAAGTATGGATTCCAGTAACATACTTGTCCAAAATGAACTGGTTTGGGCGTAGCCTGGTGCCCACGTTGTGAATCTACGTGGCTCGCATCCAATTACTACAAAATCATACTCCACATTTTCAACCTTGAGAGCGTTACAAGAGTAATTGCCAAATCTGATTATTTCGCTACAATAGCCAAAAGTCAGTGGTGGGTATTGTATACTAGTTGTATTCCATCTAGTCTATTAGTTCAAAAATTGGAAAGGCTGTGGGTAACTTTACTTCAGTATCTCATACAAATAAGCAAAGTGAAGTAGCTAGCCTGATAAATATATGAATAAAACTACAGCTCAGAAAAGTTTATTATGAGTAAAACTATGTTAATGTGTTATTGGATGGCTATAATAAATCGCCCCCGAAAGGCTCAGCGGTATGTCTGCGGACTTACACGCTAAAATCCGGGTTTCGATACCCGTGGTGGGCAGAGCACAGATAGCCCATTGTGTAGCTTTGTGCTTAATTCAAAACAACAACGGCTATAATAAAAGACGTAACTTGCAACAAGTGCAAAGTAAATTCTGTAGTATCACGTCTCGAATCTCCAACTCTTCGACAAGTTGGAAATTAGTGTTTTTAAAATAAACATTTTAAATGTATATAGCGAAATGTGTATAGATTGAAGCAGATAAAACAAAAGTTTCAGTTAACATTCCAGTTCTTTAAGTAATCTATCAAAAGAAAACACATACTAATGATTGTTGTTAAAATGATTCAACCATCTGATACGTTTGATTCTAAAAACAATTACTGTCTTTGATCATTTTGGAAATTACTTATCTGGAAAATAAACACATTTGTGCTCGAATAAAATACAAATGTAATTTTAATAAACTTAATTTATGTAACCTATGTTTTGTTTTTTTCAAATAATTATGGTTTTATTTTTGAAATATGGAAATATTTTAAAAATAAAAAAACTCTCCAAAAGTAAAACAATTTCTCCACGTGTCTGTAGTTTCAACAGCTAATATTAATTGCTATTAATGTTGAGAAGTAATTTAGATTTTCATTTCACCCTAGGAATTAAAATTATTTATAACAGAAATTAAGTAAAATGTACTGTAATTTTTTTCCCCACTGTCGTCTTAGGAATGATTTCCTTAGTCCTCGGTTCAGCCGCTGCAGTCAACAAAGACAGCTTTTCTGCATCTCCCTGCTTGTTCGCAAGATATAATCCCCTCCACGTGGACTGTTGCTATAGCAACAGCGTTTCATAGTTTTCTGATCGATGAAATGAGACTCGTATACTTTACCTATTTGTACAGTGAATGTAAGTGATTGCGTGCTTGAAAATAAATACATTGTGTACCTGACCTGATTACTTATACCCAGTGTATAATATAAAAGAAAGACACGAACAAATAATACAAATCAGAAAGATGTATAGAAGTGAAGTAATAAGTTGAATAAAGGAAACATTTAAAGAACAACATGAACTGTTTTAATTATATGTAAACATAAACATATATATGTGCGTGTTGTTGTTTTTTTTAATTTTACGATAACGAGGGTTATCTGCACTATCCGTCCCTAATTTAGCAGTGGAATATTAGAGGGAAGGCAACTAGTCATCACCATCCACCGCTAACTCTTTGACTACTCTTTTACCAACGAATAGTAGGATTGACGGTCACATTATAACGCCCCCACGACTGAAAGGTTTGATGCGACCAGGATTCGAACCCGCCACCCTTTGAGTACAAGTCGAATGTCTTAACACGCTTGGCCATGTCGGGCCATGGATGTTGGTATAACATGGCTTAATACTGTAGAAATCAATGAAATAAAAAAGAAACAAAAGCTTTCAGCCTTAGAGATTATTTGGAGTCAATTACTTGTTAAGAAAAAACTGTAACATTTGGAAATGCTTCACTGAGTATGCTTAGAAGAAGGTCAATGATAGGCTAAAGGCTGAAAGTACGAAAACAAAATATTTTCGAATCCATTACTTACTACAAAACAGAATAACTCTAAGTCCGTTCTTTGACTCTGAACTAAAACGTTTCAAAACGTTGTTCTATTTCATCTTGGCCCGGTATGGCCTGATGGTTAAGGCAGTCGACTCGTAATCTGAAGGTTGCGGGTTTAACACACCAAACGTGCTCGCCTTTTCAGCTGGAGGGGCGTTAAAATGTGACGGTCAATCGCACTATTCGTAAAAGAGTAGCTCAAGAGTTGGCGATGGTTAATGATTACAAGGTGCCTTTCCTTTAGTCTTACACTGCTAAATTCTGAACGGCTAGCGCAGATAGCTCTCGTGTAGCTTTGCGCGAAATTCAAACCAAACACTATATCATTTTCAGGATTACGGTGAGCGAGAATGGTCACTTTTTCAAAATGCAATAATTTGAAATATTATTAGCTAAAATAACTTCAAGGACTTGAGGCCCTTTTTACATTAACAGTTATCGAAAGGTCTCTTTTCGTATAAACAGTTGTCGAAATTTTTAATATTTTTATTTAATACCGAAAATGACTAATCATAACACTGGAATTAATTATAAAAATACGCACATGTACACAACTAGAAGATACAGTTTTGAAGAGAGGAAACTATACTGAACACTCTCCCACACGAAGCAACTGAAGAATTGCAAAAAGTATTTGTTTAACAAGCTAACGCATGCTTATAGAATTAAATAATGAAAAATAACATTTTTGCGGAATAATTACAGCTTTAATACTGTTCAAAATGGCCGCCTTTCTGAGCAAATTTGACTCGGACTGATAAGCTAGTTTTTGGAATATGCATATATCTCTTGAAAATTTTTCCTTTCGTGCGTCATGTGTTTCTTTATTTTATGAAAGTGTAGGGAAGGATTCCTCGAGAAAAGTTATCAGCAAAAAGAGATACCATCGTCCCTCAAGACGATGTCACTTACTGGCTTTATCATTGCAGTGGCTGAAGACATTTTAAAATTTATTTAGCTTTTGTATGTTTTGTTTTGTTTTTATTTTCGCACAAAGCTACACGAGGGCTGTATACGCTAGCCGTGCCTTATTTAGCAGTATAAGACCAGAGAGGAAGGCAGCTTTTCATCACCACCCACTAACCACTCTTGGGCTATTTTTTTGCCAACGAATAGTGGGATTAACTGTACATTATAACACCCCCACGACTGAAAGGGGAGCATGTTTCGTGCGATAGGGATTCGAACCCGCAATCCTCATATTATTTATTTGGCAGATCTACCCTCGAAAACACTGGATTTAAATGTATCTTAAAGGAACACATTTATAGGGATTAACTTTTGCTATTTAAGGTTAGAGTTGTGCTATTGTTGGTACTTGTTGTAAAGCAACGTCACGTTGGGCTGGTCATCTGCTATGCTCATTGCAAAGAATCGAGCCCCAGAATTTAGCATTGGAAGACAATAAACTTATCGCCGAACCACCGAGGGGGGTTGAAGCTTTGTAAATCAAATCGTAAAACGTCAAGTCAAAACAATTTTTAGGTGGGGCAATAGAACTATAACTACCAGAATATTCATTTACGTGGAAGCCTTTTTTTTATACATAACTGGCTATAGTACTACAAGCAAGTAGAAGCACAGAAAATAAAAACTTGCATTGATATTAAAAGTCTTATCACCAATTATACATCTACGTGCATTGTGAGCTACAAAAATTAATTTGTACATTTGTTATAAAAGCCTTATCACAACTACGTACATAACTACCTTAAGATAATAAAAATTTATATTCCCAGATAAATAAGAGTATTCAGTCCTTTTCCTGTTGCCAACTACACAAGACAACCACTTACATTCTGAACTGTCGAAAATAAAGATATACATTCATATAAAAACCACGATGTTCAAGTCATTTTGTACCATCAACTACTCGTCCTCGTAAACCCAAAACTAGTGTAAAAAAATCTTATATTGAAACCAGGGCTTTGTGACTTTTGTTTCATCATCAGCTAAATCACCACCTAAATCCAGTATTGCTGAAGTTAAGTCCAGCATTACTGCCAGAAGTAGCAAGTGCTGCTTCCATGTAACATCCTTATGAAGGCAGCACTCTTCCAATCCTTATCAGTATGAAGCGCACCTCTGACATTACAGCAAACCAAGGATAACTTACATAGATTTACATAAATATAAAAGCCTTAAAACAGTGTTGTCGGTTCCTCAATATTAGCTCATCAAAGCTGCCTTTCCATTGGTCCTGTGTTCTGGCTTGCATGTTAAACCATACCGTGACCGATAGAGAAGATTGCATGGATTGTTGGGTTGTAACTCCGTACACTTACTGCTTTTCTACACTGGGGACACGAGTGAACTTCGGCTCGAAATATAATTGAGTCGCACTATCAGACACAAATTTACTGCGATGCTAAGAAAATTTGTTGTGTATTAATCATTAAATGCCTTGTATCTGAGTACGTTATTAATAGTTCATTTCAATTTTAAGTATCGACAATAAGTATCATTTTACTACAAGTTTCGTCTTTTACAGTAAAGAGGAACATTTTGAAAACATCTACGACGTTTCGCTTACTGGTATACTTAAGAATTAATCATATTACTTATCGAAACGTCATGTCTGTTTTGAAAATATTCTCTCTCTCTGTAAAAACAGTAACTTGTAATAAAAAATTCATATTTGTCACGAATAGAATAGTATAAAAACAAATTCCTTATGGTGGCTCAACTGTGAGCTTGAAAGATTTATAACACGAACATTCGGGAATCAATATAGCCCTGGGCACACTGCAAATTGCCCATTGCGTAAGTTTGCGCTCACACGCAAACAAACAAAAAGTGCGACGCCACGAGAGTCATCTTCAATAATTTTTAGGTGAAAAATTCACCCATCATGTTTACACTAACTTGCACTGTCTTCAGAGTACTTTCAGTGTTATCAAATATTTTTGCCACTGTTTATGTAATCAGTTCTTACTTATTAAATCCCTCCTGTTTCGATTCGCTGTTTAGAGGTCTCGTTTTTCACGAGATGGAAAGGAGATGCTGGTTAAGATGTAAAACTTGAAATCATTATCCAACTGCAACTAGAGACATAAGAAGCATTCATCATTCCGTTAAATTGTTGACAAACATGGTCTCTGAAGTTGAATAGTGTGTAAACGTATAGAAAAACATGTTATCAACTTCAAACATCACGAAACTTTCAAAGAAAATACATCGTTTGTTTTTCTAATATTGAATTTTGGTGTTATTTCGTCAAATATTTCAAAACCTTATGTTTGAAGTTTTTACTCTGTCTGATGATAACTTAAGAGAGATTAGTAATAGAATGACATGTTATTAAGTTTGAACATCTTAAAATTTTCAAAAAAATACTCTTTACTGTTTCTTTAAATATTGAATTTTGGTGTTTTTTGTTAAATATCTTTGCGTTTAAAGTTTACTGATCTGTTAATTAAAAGTAAACGGAGAGATGTATTTAAAATTAAATACTGTTGACTTAAGAATACTCATTGTTTTTTGAAATATTGAAAGTTTTGTATTTGTTCATTAAAGTTTCGAAAGTCTGGTGGGTGAAGTTGGTAAGACCTGACATTTGTGATGAGTTTAATGCTGATTACAGATGTTTCTCTCCACATTCTTCTCAACTGGTACACATCATATTTTTACACTTCTCTCATTTTGAATCTAAGATGCCCAAATTAAAAGGAATGCAAAAACAAAATTTGCACTTAACGTGATTTTTATTACAGATTCTTGGCCTATTGATTTATAATATTGCTCTGGCTTTCAGCATTTAAGCTTAACATTGAAAGTTGATTAGATGTTGTTGGTAATAAAATAGTATTTAACATAACATTATTAAGGTCAAACGTAATAACGTTTTTCAGAAGAAGTTCGAATTAGCCTAACAATAAAAGTCTGTATGTACTTACACGAGGAAGTTTAGAATTATACTCGACAAATGTTTCTAATTTTATTTTCCAAGTTTTCATATTTGAACGTGATTTAACTTAGAGGATAGTTTCAATTAATTCGAAACAAAATGTCGTTAATATCTTTGTTATTATAATATGTAAAGTACATGCAAAATAATAAGAAACTGCTTTTGGGGTGGAATTCTTTTTAAGATAACAGAATACTAAGAAATAAATAATCATGTTTACGGTGTAGAAATAACAGGTTGAATCCTAGTTTGATTCAAATAAGAACGAGATTCCTAATTCATTAGTGTGCCCCTAAATAACCATCTTGATTATCGCTTAACAAATGTGATTAATTAATATGAGTCAGTTTGTGTTTATTCAAATGCATAACAATAATAATTTCCTGTGAAAATACTCTTTGTAACTATAACCTATTTATTTGTTTGAGCTTAAGAGAGTTAACTTAATGTGTTGTTCTAACACTAGATGGCAACAATATCCATTAGTCAATTGAGGACGATATTTTGCATCACGAGAAGTATTTCGCGTAGAGAAATAAGTACAACATGGTTCAACAAAGCATTGATTTGCTTTCTTCAGGTTTACTATTTCGTAATTTACTATTGTATTACCATGATGGAGAATAAGTAATATATATAAGTAATAATATTCACTTTTTCTTGAACTGTTTTTGTTTTGTTATTGTTGTCTTGGAATCGTGGTTCGAATCCTGCCGCCGAACATTTTCAGCTGTAGAGGTATTAAAATGTGAGATATTTTCGGTAAAGTATAAGCTAAGAGTTGGAGGTTGATATTGTTAACAAGCTACTTTTTCTCTAATCTATAAATTCAAAATCAAGAAAGACAAGCAAAGATCGGGCTGTTTAATTTTGGCGAAAAAAACAAAGAAGCAAACACACAAAACTCCTTGTGGGTCTGCAGCAAGTTATAGCATTTATATATAATTCTGTGCTTAATACTCCACGGTCATCACAAACTCATTATGCAGTTTTGCACTGTAAAATAAAAGAAACAGAGAAAAGTGAGCCTACCGGTTGTCATACGATACCTCAAAACAACTGAATGCTAACAAAATCAAGAATGTTTAGCACTGCACGCTAACACAAAACTCTAAAAATACGATTATGTAAAATAATTATAATAGTAACTTACTGAAAGTTTTTTCTTTGGAGTCCAAACGTGATACTGCTTTATTTGCTTGTATAATTTTGCACAGTACAGTTACTTATTTTTTTTAATTAAGCTTTTTGGGTTGATTTATTACATAAAAAGATTAATGTATTGTCCCGATTATAAGGCGACTTCGAATATAAGGTGATTTTCATTTTCAGAAACCATGGGAAAGTGGAACAATTGAGTGTTATAACATCTTTTCTTTCGGGTCCCTAAACTGGATACTATAACTTAACAGCCTGAAATTAGATTATTGCAGGAATTAGCTATGACCTTGAGCAAAAATCTGTCACTCAAGCATAGACTATTGCTATCTGTACATCCAAGAATTCAAAAAGCTATAGTAGAAGGAAGGGCCTGTGGTCGACCCCGATTATATAGCGACTATGGAATTTACAGCCTAATTATTAATATAAAACATATCGCCTTGTAATAGAGCCAATACGATGCATTTTTCTTGATTAATTGTATGAGAAATGTTATATGTACGGAAATAACTAGAGTTAAGAGTTGTACTGTTATGCATAAGGCTTGAAAGTATCTTGCTACGCTGGTAAAGTGTAATTTATAGCAGATAAATATATTTGTTTTTTTAATTTCGCACAAAGTCACGCAAGAGCTATCTTAAATAGCCTAAAGAGAAACCATCTATTCAACACCACTCACCACTACTCTTTGGCTCTTAATTTTCTAAAAAATAAAGAGATTTACTTTCATTTTATAACGTTCCCACGGCTGTAAGGGCGAGTATGTTCAGTAATATGGATTATGAGTCGAGCGCTCTAACACCAGATTAATACACGATATTACATTCATGTAATAAACTGCTGCAACACAACACGCCATAAGACAAAATAAGCAGTGAGATTCTTATGATATATACATATGAAAAGTTTCTGTAATAAAAATGTAAGTTGCTGAGAGAATGCAACACAGGAGCATAAATAAAACTACAATTAACATTAAAATTTCCTGTGATAAGCTTAAGTTTAGCGGTTAAAGGAAAACTATTTTGTAACATTAACAATAATAACTACCTAATGTTGCTTTTCTGATAATTAGCTGTTTTACAATTCGTTCGCACCACGTTTAAGCAGTGTTGGATAGTTTGTTTCACAATGGAAAACTATAAGACAAACAAGCGCGTAATAGAAACAGGCATGTACAACTTTGCTTGTGCGTTTTTTGCTCGTGAGGTATTTTGATATCTGATATCTAATTTTTAATATTAGTCCTACGAGATATTTTCCTCTAATATTACTCCAAACTAGGTAGTTCCTGTGTGTGTGTGTTTTCTTATAGTAAAGCCACATCGAGCTGTTTGCTCAGTCCACCGAAGGTAATTAAACTCCCTATTCTTAGCGGTGTAAATCCGTAGATATACCGCTGTACCAGCGACGGACGGTAGTTTCTGTCCATTTCATATTTGTTTCTTCAACATGAAAGTGCCCCGCCTTACTACGTGGTTAGGGCGCTCGACTTGTAATCTGAGATACCGACCGTTAATTTCGCTTTATAAAACAACACATCCCGAGAACAATGTAGTAACGTTTTACTTCTACCTGCAGATTAAAATACTTCTTCTGGTGTTTTCTTTATTGATGATTTAGGTAGTCTCCATGATGGTTTGTTTTGAATTTCGCGTAAAACTAGATGAGGGTTATCTGCGATAATCGTCCTTAGTTTAATAGCGTAAGATAAGGCAGCTAATCATCACCACCCATCACCAACTCGTGAGCTACAATTTTATCAACGAATAGTGGGATTGACCGTCACATTATATGGCCCCCACGGCTGATAGTACAAGCATGTTTGGTGCGACCGGGATTCGAACCCGCAATCCTCAGATTAGGTGTCGAACGTCTGAACACACCCGGCTATGCCGAGCACAACTACATACAAAAAAAAGAAAACGTCAACTGCGGTGTCTTAACGTTTCGTTTTACTTTTTCTGTGGTTGAAACCAATCTCTACTGAAAGTGTCTGTTACATTGCCACCACAGTAGGAGACATAAAATGATGGGCCTTTCTTATGTAATAATGCAAAGTAATGTTAAATCCTCTCTTATGTAATAATGCAAAGTAATGTTAAATCCTCTCTTATGTAATAATGTAAAGTAATGTTAAATCCTCTCTTATGTAATAATGCAAAGTAATGTTAAATCCTCCTCTTCAAAAACCTTTAAGTACATCTGAGTCCAACGTTTCTGAAATGCTCGAACCAAATTAAAACTGTAGTTAATAATGAACGAGTGTTTCACTTGCATCAACACTAAAGGTTCGCGAAAGTTCATTAAAAAAAATGTTGAAAACAAGTTGCATCCCCCCTGGTATAGCGGTAAGTCTACAGAGTTGCAACGCTTAACTCAGGGGTTCAATTCCTCTCGGTGAACTCAGCAGATAGCCCAATGTGATTTTGCTATGAGAAAAAACACACACATGCATAATTTAAAAAAAGAAATCAAAAGTCACGGTATTTTCAAATCTGAAGATACGCAACGAGTGATAACTAAAATACAACCAATCACAGTGGCAGTTTCACATGTGTGCTGGCATTGTTACCATGATTTAGTACTTTTATTATGTGTATTTTTATTTTAAAATGAGTAGTATCATGCCCTCTACAATCATGACTTCTGTTCGACACTTGGCTCATAAAGTTATCATATGACATAAATGCTATAACACTGAGCCCGGCATCGCCAAGCGTGTTAAGGCGTTCGACTAGTAATCCGAGGTCGCGAGTTCGAATCCCGGTCTCACCAAACATGCTCGCCCTCCCAGCCGTGGTGGCGTTATAATGTACGGTCAATCCCACTATTAGTTGGTAAAAGAGTAGCCCAAAAGTTAACGGTGGGTGGTGATGACTAGCTGCCTTCCCTCAAGTTTTACATTGCTAAATTAGGGACGGCTAGCACAGATAACACTCAAGTAGCTTTGTGCGAAATTCAGAAAACAAACAAAACTAGCTATAATACTAGTATATAAATCTCTTCATGGAATATAAAAAGGAATGAAATCAAATATTTAATGGTTGTTACACCTGCCGCTTCTTTGATAAATTGATTACTTGCTTCGTTATGTCTATTACTGCGAACACTTTCAAGGGTCATATCGAAAGAAACTAAATTTCAGTAAAATATAAATTATTTTCATATCGGAACCTTGACCTTAACTAACACAATAGCTACATTTTAAAAGTATGCGAAAGTAATGACTCAAAAGTTAAAAGTTAAACTTTGAATGACGTTTAAATGATTTCAAGAATATGGCGTTTCATAGAATGATGATCAAAACTACTTTTTTGGGGGGGGAACAAACAAAAATCCTTTTAATAACAAAGTAGAATACAAAATGAAGGCAGCTTCGAGACTCTTCTTAATCATTATAACATTTACATTTCGCGTATATGCTGCCTATGGAAAGTTCCCTTTTGTATAATACATTGTAGTAACGGCCACCTCAATTCTCCTGGGACCAAGGAAATATTGGCGTTGAGTGAGCGCTGTTATTCTAATATACCGTTTTTATTTCCCTCGAGAAATCTAACAAAATGAGACTTCTTTGCTGTGTGATATTACTTACCTTAGAACACAGAAACTTTCCTGCTGGTAAGTGAAGGAACGGTAAACTTAAGATCATACCAAGGTTATAAGATGAATAAACACTAGATGCGGATTACTTTTTCCACATAAGTTACCCTTAATTGTAAGCCTAATTGTCTTGGAAACGAGTTTTTCTTTTTTTACTTTTATGTTCCCATATCAAGTATGAATATTTTTACGTTTTTAATCTTTGAGTTACTGATATATCATGTCAGATTTTTAACACATTTTAATTTATTTTAATTATTTATAAAGCTAGTTAGCCGCGGTTTTGTGACTCTATTGGTTAAATGGTCTCTAATTCCATTTCACACAAAAAGCAATATGTAGACTTTGCTTGTTATGAATGGGATAAGAACTTACTTGATAAATTGAGGATTGAAATACTTGGAATACGTTTTATTTTCTAAACATATAAGTTTATGTATTATACAGGATTTTGTAAAAAAGAAATCACGGAATTTTTTTCGTATAATTTTGAAGCTATCATTTAGCTCAAATACATCAAACGTTTAAGTTAATAATCCATACTACATTAAGATCAAAATTTTCATGCTGTTGTAACACCTAATTCTTAAACATCTCATACATGGTGCGATAAGATCAAAGCCTAAAGTAGTTTATCCACGATGTGCTAACATAAAGATCTTAGAATGTTTATCCATGATGTGATACTTTAAAGGCTCATAACGTTTATCGATGCTATGATAACATTAAAATGTGAAATCATTTATTCGTATTGAGGTAACATCCAAATCTTAGATCATTTATGCACACTGTGATAACACCAGTTTAGCATCTTAAATCACTTATTAGTGCTGTGGTAAAATCAACATTTCAAATCATTTTTCACTCTATGGTAACTTCAAGATCTTAAACTTCTCATTCATGTTCTGGTAATTTACATAATGTTTAATTATATGTTCTCTAAATCCTTCAAACTTCTTTAATACCTTTGTTATCTAATCTAAATCTATAACAACTTTTGTTTCACTTATTTAAATTGTATACCAAACTAATATTAATGGTGTTTGGTATAATTTATATATTATACAAATCACTCGATATTGGTGTACATGTTGATAAGAAACTTTGAATAATCATTTTGAGTTTGAAGGATTGAGACATCAATTTTTAATTACTTTGTTTACCCTGTTATATCGTATTTGATGCAAGTTTCTCCAAACTAAGTGTATTGCAATGGATGTTAGGTAATCTTACATCTTAGGATTTTATTTCAAAATTGTTTAGAAAAAAAAAGTAAACGTTACAAACGATGTCTGAGGTAAGATTGCTTCATGTTGACACTGACATCAGCACTATTATTACCCTCCTGTTATTAGAAAATAGAGAAAAGTGGATAACCTCATCTATGATGAATTAAACAGAATAAAATTACCTTTTTAATTCACTAATAATTACAATAATTCTGAATCCTACACTTTGATTAGTTTATTTATGTTTTTTTGAATTTTGCGCAAAACTACACGAGGACTATCTGCGCTAGCCGTCCCTAATTTAGTATTGTAAGACAAGATGATGTTTAATAACATTTTGATATTACTTTGACTGAGGATGACCCTTGTGCTGTCCATTAAAACACTGTCTACTCTGACTGAGCTTGTCCTAAAACTAAATGAACTTTGTGTAATAAATTAAGTATTATCATGAAATAACATTAATTAAATTAGAAAAATAAATTCCTGTCTCTGAGTTATTGTTTGTACGAAATTAGTGGTGACGTCAAGCTAAATAGATCTCGAACTATCAAACGTGTTACGACTGGAGTCCATAAGTTGAGATAGGAGAGCCTTTGTTTTGGCTGGTGTCAAAAACTCCTCTAGAGAGTGAGTGGTGTTGCTAACAAAATAAAAATGGCCTTTATTTTGCTAGTTTTATTGGAACTGTACGGAATGCATTTCTTTACTAATGTAGTGAATATTTGACAATAATTAATCTTTATGAACGTTATTTATGCGATGTATGTGGAGTGGCAGACTTTACACATGATGAATTCCTTCATTTGATCGAACTTGTAATCAAGTTAAACCCTTGTCTCAAGTATATATATATATATGTATATACATAACATCTCTACCTGTTTTATGGTATATTATTTCAGTTATAATAATAGACACAAAACAACCAGTAAACACGCATGTCGGAATGTTATGCTCAACCTTTACTATTCTCAAGCCACACTTTACCACGCTACATAATTATGTGTGTGTGTGTGTGTTTTCATATTGCAAAGCCACATTGAGCTATCTGCTGAGCCCATCAAGGGGAATTAAACCTATGATTTTAGCTTTGCAAATCCGAGACTTACCGCTGTGCTAGCGGGTGACACAGAGTTAGGTGCCAACGATAAGGATTACAATCCTGTCAGTAATAACCTACATGCCAATTTTTATAATCGCTAGTAGTACGTTTTAAAGTCCAAATAAGTTTGTGCAGAGTAAAATCTTACTAAACAATTAATATTTGTGTATTGTTTGTTTACATATATTTTTTCTCGTAAACTACACGAAACACCGTCTCAACACATAAACTAGAGAATAGTGAGATACCGTATATACTCGTTTTACCGCCCGATCTTGAGTAAAGGCCCGTTTGAATAGCCGCCCGTGTGAACAGAACATAAAAATAAATAAGGGCCCGTGCTTGAATACCCGCCCGGGCCCTAATCATAACTTTTAGGAAACTTTTTTTTCAGTATGAAGATGTCAATTTATGATAATGAATCACACACGATATTAAAGCATATCTTCTTAGCTTTCATTTGACACATCGCTCGTTAAAATCCAATTTGGGGAAGCTAAGAACGACAGCCCGAAATTTTCCCATTATTTTCGCCTATCATCGCTGTAACAGTTTAATTGTTGACTCATTTGGCTACACCCGCTTGCACTTGGCCACACATCCGGTGACGAAACCCTCGTATCACCTGACAATTGCACGCGTGCGCGTCTTGATTCGAATCTGTAGTGCAGCGCAGTGTATGGCCGCGCGCGCGTGCAGTTGTCGGATGATACGAGGGTTTGGTCACCGGGTGTGTTGTCAAGTGCAAGCGGGTGTAGATGATATGGCGAGCAGGTAGACAATAGGAAATAAGAAGCAGCTACGAAGCGCTCGTGCCACAACGCTATTATGCCACAACATAATATACTTCCCAATTGAAAAAGATTAATGTCGTGAAATATTTGTCTTCAACGATAATTTTTGTGCATACCTAATTTTACTTTGAAAATAACAAGCGCCCGTGCTTGAATAAGAGCCCGTTTGAATAAGGGCCTGGTATTGAGTTTGGTTGAAAAAAATAAGGGCCCGGGCTGTAAAACAAGTAAATACGGTAGTCAGCAACATAATGTTCTAAATTTTCAACCACTTTTATTTGACTGAAAAAGTAAAATTCAACCGTTATTCTCGTGGTAAAATATAATCCAAAGTGTGAGGAAAGTTTTTGCAACAATGCCACGCAAACCATGAACCTGGGACTTCACAGGTGGTCAAAACTTGGTCTTTGTTAATCAAATTAACTCTTTCAACACGGAATTAGTTTGTATGACCGACTACGTAACCTCTTTATACTCGTTTAACACTGTCCGTAACAAAAATGCAATGAATATTATTTTAGTTTAAAATTAAGAAATCCTTACTTTTGATTAGTGCCTCGCAAAGTTCACTTAATTTTATTGAATACTTTCATTTATAGGTTTCAAATCAATCACCTGACACATCTCGTGTACATTTTATACACGAGATTTATTTGTTAGCGTGCCCGAACTGTGAATCCAAGGAGTCACTATTAGCAATTACAAGAACTTTCTCCTTATGTTGAGGCCATGTTTCCGATAAGAGTAACAGTAAAATCCCTCTACTCATTCAGATAAGACTAGCCCAAGTTTTGTTTGTTTGGAGTCTCGCGTGAAGCTACGCGTGGGCTATGTGCATTAGCCGTCCCTAATTTAGCAGTGTACGACTGGAGGGAGGGTAGATAGTCATCCCTACCCACTGTCAACTTTTGTGCTACTCTTTTACCAACTAATAATAGGATGGACAGTTAAATTGTAACATCCCAGGGTTGAAAGGGCCAGCATGTTTGGTGCGACGTGGATTCGAACCCGCGACCTTCGAACTACTATTCGGGTGCCTTAACCACCTTGCCATGCCGGTCCTCGACCAGTATAAAAAAGGAAAATGAGTTATTATTTCTCTAAATCGTTTAAACTTTTTGTTGTGAAAATTATCGCAACAACTATGTTTTCAAGGTTGTTTTAATTATTTATATTTCAAGTTGTTTAAAGTAACGCTCTACGTTAAAATTCCGTATCTACAAATATACGACCAAGTACATTGACCCGGCATAGCCAGGTGGTTAAGGTAATCGTATCTGACGGTCGCGGGTTCGAATCCCCTTAAAAAAACATGTTCACCCTTTTAGCCATGGGTCGTTATAATAACGATCAATACCATTATTCGTTGGTAAAAGAGTAGCCCAAGAGTTGGTGGTGGGTGGTGATGTCTGACTGCTTTCTCTCTAGTCTTACACAACTAAATTACGAAGGGCTAGCGCAGATAGCCCTTGTGTAGCTTTGCGTAAAATTAAAAACGAAGAATCATATAAATAACTTCAACAAAAGTGTTGTAAACCTTTCTGTAGGTTGGGATGTAACAGTTTGAGACTTAGAGCTGAACCTGTGTGCGTTATTAGCTTTCAGACTTACCGTTGAACCACCAGGGGGACTTAATTATGACCAGAAGTTTTTATTTTTCTCACTATCGTGACTATATGTTCAATATAAATCAGAGGCAGGTAACAAAAACAGCTGTGTTCTACAGTTTATTTAAACAGAATCTAATGATTCTCTAGATTGCTGTTTGAACAAGCTGAACAATGAGTCTAAGGCGTTTTATCTCCAAAAACACTCAAAACATGAAAATGATTTCCCAAGCCAGCGTTAATTTATTCAGTCCCTTGGTCTATACTTTTACCAATAATCTAACATACGTATTCATGTAGGCCTGTGTGTATACATTTATATAGTTAACTAGACACACGGTATACGAGCGGACTAAACTCTAACACCGCGCTTGAGTACCATAAAGTTTTTAAACGACAGCGCCAGGAACGATGTCGTCTTGAACGTGACCATTCAATAACGTTTGATTTTCACCACGACAGCAGTTATGAATTTACGATGAGGCTTGTCTCGAGTATCCAACCGTCGATCGTAATTAAATTTCCGAGGACAGAAACATAAAGAACAGATTTTAAAAAGTTATACACTATTTAATAAAAAATAACGCTCGGGCGAGTCGTTAACAGTGTAACTAGAAACTTCTTTTGACATTCCCAATTCTTTCTGTGTCTCCTGGAGAGACAACAGTGAGTCTACGGACCTACAACTCTAAAATCCTGAGTTCGATTCCCGTAGTGGCTAAAGCAGATAGCTCAGCGTGGTTTTGCTCTGAGGCAAACAAACATGTAATTAAATCGCTCATAGAAGACATTTAATCCACCCCTAAAATAACTGTCTTTCCCCTTCCGGTAGGACAGCGATAAGTCTAGGATTCGGGTTCGATTTCCTACAATTGACACAACTCAAGTAGTTTTGCTCTGAAACAAAACAAACAGCTTTCAGTTTTCAATGATTTCTGTAAGCAATATATTTCCAAATAAAACAATGAACTATGGATATAGTAAAGGGAAGACACAGTAACCCAATTCACATTTTACCCACCCTTCTCCACATATGACGTTCGTTCATTGATTTGTACAGTATTCTTTATAAATGGTAATTGATTTTCTAAAATAATATAAAAGATATGATTACTATATGCTATTCTTAGTTTAATTATTTGTAGTTAAGAACACAATTACACAATGGATTATTTGTGCCACCCATAGGTATCGAAACCCAGATTTTAGCGATATAAGTTAAAATGACTTACCCTTTAGCCACTAAGACCTTTTTCCTACTGTATACAACGTAATGTAAGAACCATTAACACATAATACGAATGTCATTCATGTTAAGTTTGTTTCCAAGCGTATGTTATAGTCAATAGAATATCAAAATTTTTGGCGTTATTACTTTCTGACAGTCACGATTTCACTGAAAGCTGACATTTTCAGCCACTGACTCCATTTAGCCAAACCATATGTGCTTGGTGTGTCTTCAAGCTGTATTATAAATCAGGTGCCTAGAAAATACCAGTAAACACTTGTAAAAAAATAATTACCAAAAAACAGAGGATCTCTATACGATACGAATACTTCTCTTTCTGTAGCTTTATGTACGAATTAACGCTAATAAATAAAAGTCACCTTCTAAATATAAAAATAAAATACATAAAAATGATCATGAAATTTGTGTTGTGTTAGAGTAAACCGAGAAAGTGTAGGTTGATAGTTACTACAAGAGATATTTTAATAATTTGGCAAAGGGTGACTTATAAACATAATGTTTTCTTGTTTGTTGAATTTTGCGCAAAGCTACACGAGGACTATCTGCGCTAGCCGTCCCTAATTTAGCAAGGTAAAACTAGAGGAAAGGCAGCTAG
Source organism: Carcinoscorpius rotundicauda (assembly GCA_011833715.1). NCBI lineage: Eukaryota > Metazoa > Arthropoda > Merostomata > Xiphosura > Limulidae > Carcinoscorpius > Carcinoscorpius rotundicauda. The sequence continues at coordinate 18,584,191 of CM022398.1, forward strand.
TCATCATCACACACCGCCAACTCTTGGGTTATACTTTTATCAAGGAATGATGGCATTGACCATTACTTATAACGTCCCACAGCTAAGAGGGGGAGGATCTTTGTTGTGACGGGGATTCGAGCCCCCAGCCCTCAAATTACAAGTCAAGTGAATGCCTTAACCATCTGGTTAGGCCGGACCTAAACATAATTAAGTGATTTTATTTCTTATAAATGATTGCTTGCTAACTTATTATTCTAGTAATGTAATATGCTTCCATTCAAAGAATTATATTGATTTTGAAATGAGGTTCAAACACGAGAAAATGTAACGAAATGTGACATCTATCACTGACTGTCTTATTGAAAATAGAAAAGATTAAATGTTTACGTTTTTAAATCAGAAAATAGCGCACACAAAAAATTTAAACAGTTTCGAAATGTTACTGGAGATAGTAAGGTAGAATATACAATCCCGTATATATTAGCTAAATGAATGTAAAAAAAAATTCAACTACGCGTTTGGAATAAATTTATTAGCACAAAGACTAGTAAACTAGGTTTTTATGTTGATATAAATTTATCACAGTTGCAAAGAAATAGTAACATAACTAAAAGTTGCTTCTTTTACAATGTAAACTAACACAATGTTTGCAAAGGCGGTAAATATAACCAATATATATCCTATATTTTCAAGGCGGATTTTCATGCGAACGTATTTTTGTCAACGAGAAATAGAATTAACTCCTAAGATCTATACTTAGCTTCTCCTCGTAAAATCACTAAATCTTCGTTTTTGTATAGAAGAGTGGAAGAAAAAAGACTCTTGAGACACAACACGTGTTTCTTCCATAAAATGATCGGTTAGAAATTGCCCATAAAATGTACGAAAGAGATTGTGTGAACATATGTCCAAAAACAAAAAAAAAGTTTATCTCAGGGCAATATCTCTTGTAGATACACTCCACTAGGCTTAAGAGTGATAGAATGATCTATGATGATTGAGTTTCGAAATACAATCGAGAGGAAAAAACGCGCAGCGTTAGTCAAACTGATGCAATACAAAATAAGTTAGGAAAGTTTTGTTTCACAGCTGACTATATAATAATTAAAATAAATGAGTTTGTATCCCAGATAAATAGGCTTAGATTTACAGTTTACAAGCATAACCATCGCGACACTTTATAAAACATCAAACTTTTCATTTTTGGACTTCCATCAACAATATAATCAGCACTGCCTCGTGCACTAGGAAAGGACTTAATTCATTAATAGCGTACTGATTCATTTTCCAGAAATTACCTGTAAATTATAACTCATAAACCGCAGTACGTAAGTAAAAATTTGCTCGCACTCGTACCTTAAAATCAACTATCGTCAGTATAGCCTCATAGAAGTTACTTTATTTCATACAACTCAATATTTACGTCTAGTGGGTTTACATTCAGAATAACAGATAGTAATGATATAACTAGGTTTCTGAAACAGAAGTTGTCCAAAGCGCACAGTAAAACTATTAGCCAATAGCTCAGTCCACTGAAAACAAAGATTCTAACGACGTTTTAGCTCCAGATCTCAATTCGACTTAGTAAATGACAAATCCAACCCACAAAGGTACTTGCGTTGTCCTAACACCAGATCTTGATAAAAATACAGTATTTGTAATTCCTTTCATCTCCTAAATTATTCCAAAATCACTAGAAACATAAACAATACTTTTCCATCTGATCTCCCCATTACATGTTATCTTTACTGATGATCCATCATGTAACCACCAGTTGTCAAGACCAAGGCAATAAAGACAACCAACATGTATCAACTTGTTAGGTAAAAACCAAGATATTTGTAACATATCTTCGGAGATGTTCTCGTTAATTGACAGATAAAAGTAATTTCAGTTCCATAAAATAACTCATTTCTTTTCCTGGATATTTAAATTTGTGCAGTGAAGTCAACATCATCGTAAAATCTTATGTGTTTGTTTGTTTTGAATTTTGCACAAAGCTACACGAGGGTTATCTGCGATAGCCATCTCTAGTGTAGCAGTGTAAGAGGAGAGGAAAGGCAGCTAGTCATCACCAACCACCGCCAACTCTTGGGCTACTCTTCTACCAACGAATAGTGCGATTGAACGTAACATAATAACGCCCTTACAGCTGAAAGGGGAGCATGTTTGGTTCGATGAAGATTCGAACCCGCGACTCTCAGATTACGAGTCGAACGCCTTAACCCACGTGGCCATGCCGGGTCTGGTAAAAGCATATCGTAAATAAAATATTTTTTCTCTGATGATTAAGGCTTTTTATATATTAAAGAATAGGGTGGGAGGAGCGAGGAATGTTTGAAATTCCTCAAGGAAAGCGATAATCCTGATCTTATTTTTAAACTAGAAACTTATTCTCTTCATGGTTTAGATTAAAGTTTTCATTAATTGATTTTACTTTGATATTTTATCTCGATGTGAAATAAAAGTCACAATACAGTTAGTTTTGTTTTCTGTATTTGTGAAATGAAAGTCACAATACGGTTAGTTTTGTTTTCTGTATTTGTAAAGTGAAAGTCACAATACGGTTAGTTGTTTTTTTCTGTATTATAATTAATTGTTATAACTGATTTGTATCTTTTCATACTGTTTTATGTCTCCCGCTGGGACAGCGGTAAGTGTTTAGATTTACAACGCTTAAATCACAGGTTCGAGTTCCCTCGGTAGACACAGCACATAGCCTGATATGGCTTTGTTATAAAAAACACTCTCATATTTTTATCATTTCAACAATTTATTTTAAACTCGTAACGTGTTTAATTTGGAAATTCGGTAAACTTAATCACTTACATTTAAGTACATACTTTAAGAGTGTTGTCTTCAAGGACCACGTGATTTTGTTTGTTTCACGACCTGAATAGTAATTAGTTTGAAATAATGTATACGAATAAAACATGTAACTTTTTCATGTAGAAATATTTTTGAGTTTGTTCGACGGTTTTCCAGTTCCAGTTTGTTGGAAAAACGTGAAAAGTTTGATTCGTTCCTTTATTTATTTGGAAAGGCACTGAAGTTTTACTGACAAATAGATAAATAAGTTAAGAAGAAAAGGAAAATTCAGTATAAAAAGGCAAAACTACGCGACACCGATATAATAGAAAAGTTTAAATGTGCAGTTGTGAGTTATTTGAAACTTGACGACGACAGATAAGCAGTAAACATGAAAAATATTTGAGCAATGCCGTTTCAGAGGTGTCCAGCACGTCATTCTGTAACTTGTCTGTAGTTTTATTTTGTATTAGTCTATAACCCTTCAAGAATGACTTGGCCAGTACTTCCAGCCCTACCACATAGTAAACCCTAACCTTACGTTTCATAGCTAACTGAAATAAATAAAGTTTGCGAAGTCAAGCTTCAACAAAAAAGAGGGAGAAAAGTACAGTCAAGGCAGTCAAACGTCAGTAAATTCCTTTGCGAACCAATGAAATTTAGATAATCTATGAATTCACTGAATGCGTGACATATTTGTTGAACAACTACTGATAAAAGCCAGTAAGGTTAACGACTTCTATTATTTAGAAAAAACAGCGCGTTTTGGTTCCAAGAATGGCTTTTATGTAACAAAACTGAAACCTAATATCGTTGTTATTTTATGTAGTGAGCATATAAAATGAAATTTATAAATAACAAAACTAGAAAAATGTTTATTGATTTTTTTTCTAATTTTGTCTCCGTTGATTAAAAGAGATATTGTCTCTTTCGAGAAATTAAGCATGATGTTACGTGACACACACTTTCTTTTTCATAGGTTAAATTATTGTGGATATATATTACATAAAGTGTTTATCTAGTGGAAAGCTTGTTTCTAACATTAAGGCCCCCCAGTGGCTCAGCGGTATGTCTGCGGACTTACACGCTAAAATCCGGGTTTCGATACCCGTGGTGGGCAGAGCACAGATAGCCCATTGTGCAGCTTTGTGCTTAATTCTAAACAACAACAACAACTAACATTAAGAAAATATGAATGAGATCTGATGTACTGAGTACATCTATGGTCACATTTTTTCTCCATCAATATAACGTTGGAGCTCGTCAGAAATAATCAATACTCGTCCTCTGCTAAAAATATCTTGAACCAAAATCAAAGAGCCCTAAGTTTCGCAGTCGTAATTGTACCGAAATCACAAATTTTAACACCTATTTGTTCAGCCGCGCTGATCCAATGCAGACGCAAATATATGATATTTCCGCATTTGTTATAAAAGAAACAAACAAAACTGCTCAACTTTGGACAAATTAGGGAAAATTATTTACATCTTCGGTATGGAAAAAACAGTTTTTATTGGCTGCCTTCTCACATGAGAACTCTACATAATTCTTCAGTAAATTCCAAAAGTTATGAATAAAATGTATTGCTTGGCACTTAATTCATTCTCACAGGTTTTGACAATAAGCATTGCTCAACGTTCATTGGTCAGTTTATGAATTTCTTGTTTTCATTTTGAATGTTAACAGTAATGAATAAATATGTATCACCTTTACTCTTGTTGAGTTCTATCTTATATTTCTCAGGAATTTTTGGCGGGGAGCTGTAGAAGAAAACATTTTTTTTTCCAAATTTATCACCAACAGTGCTTTATAAAATCAAAGGCGATAGCACCTACTTAATAGTGGTTCCTCCTCTTTTAGTGTCGTAACAACAGCAACTTTATCATTAAGTCATTCTTGTGTGTAATTTCCATGATTGCCACTAAGTGACAACATCTACTTAACAATGGTAGCTCCTCTATCAATTTAGTAACAATAACAACAATATTAATACGTTTACTTTCGTTATCAATAATTTACTCTCGTACTTTATTCGTTAACTGCCACTTTTTGTACCACTAACAACCACTACTGGGGCATAGAAAATTTTAGTTCAGTCCAATACGGTACATAAATAATTAATCTTAACTATCAAAACCCACTTCTTTACTTATTTTAGACTGTGGTTCATCACTAAGGCAAACAAAATCCAATTTAAAGAAGTTACAACCGTTTTTACTGCTTAATTGTAATTTTTAAAATTCCATGGGAACAAGCACATTGACTCTAACAGAAATTGATTTTGATTTAGAACTGTAATATTCAATTTGAAAATTGTTTAAATTAGCAATATTTAAAACAAATAGGAGTTACATACAGGTATGAAGTCCAAGAATCCAATGAGGCTGGAACAAATTCACACAAACTAGTGGCAGGAGTCTAAAAATGTCTTCCTACGCTTCAATTTATCACACTAAGCCCTAAATTTATTAAAACTTAGGAAATACCGTAGGTCAAGACATTTCACGCTTCGGTAGCACTGCAACGTATTTTCCTTCATTGCATGACACTGTGCATCATTTAATTTATCCGTTGTTGCGTGAGATTCTTCCAGTTGCAAAGCAATGATAAAAACTTATAAACTGAATAAGTAAGATGAACTTAGACAATAAAACTAATTTTTGAAATACTAAGTTTATTTATTGTAAGTACTATTGTGTAACCAAATAATGTTTTGAAACGAATAGTGGCCAATGACACTGTCTTTATTTAATTTATCCAGTGTATAGGTTTTCTTTCACACTTACTACAACACTCGTTCACACCAATATTATGGTTGATATTTTACACTATTATATAGGTTCGGCTCATCTCTCCGTGTTTAACTTGTGTTCAGAAACACTAATGAGGAATAGAATTATCCGAAAGTGATATAAACGGATAACACGTGTTAATCGAGGTGTAGATTGAACTGGACTTTCCTTGACTTTAAACTTCGATATTAAATATTTTTTGGAAAGTTTAGTTTATTTATTGTGTTTCGCCCTGTCTTGAAACTGTTAAGACAGTCGTTGTGTAACAAATGAAACGCGAGTAATTTTTAATATATCTTATGAATTTGTTCACCTACAGAATAGAAGTAAGACAAGCTTTGGGTATAACATCATATCATGTTGTATGTTATATGACAGAAGATAATTCAGGAAAAATAACTTCGACAAATCACGTATCTTGAAAAGCTGATTCAGAAAAATTTCGCGTCTGGAACAAGAAAGTCAGTTGACAAACCACTGAAGGTCCTTGTGTTCTTCTCTTTTGTTGATAATGCTAACTGTAAAGTTTTGTGTTTATCGAATTCCTAAAACAACACAATGGAATATTGTTCATGACTGTTTTCTTTTGTCACAAAACCTAAATTACTGTTGAACACAGCGATCCTTCTTACGGCAGCAGATGTCCAGATGTCTAGCAATTTTTGTTGTCTAGAAAACGCGAATAGCCATGAAGCGCTCTCTTCTAAAAATACCTAATCAGCTTCTCTTTACAACTTGATGGCAAATACAAAAACTCCAAAAAATTAGGAAACATGAGCAGGTTTAATTCATAATTTTTGCATAAAAGAACAGGGTTTTTCCTCCTCAACGAGATTAGCGTAAGCGCTGAGGAAAGTGCAGTTGTTTCCTTTTAAAGATTAAAACACCTTCAGAAGCTGCGACAGGATAACTATTTATGGCAATAACGTTTCTAGAGCATAGGAACAATGAAAGATGCTACGTGAGGATCGAAGAAAGATTCTAATCCCAGTCTGGAGACTTATAACACTAAAAACCGGATTCTGATACCCGTGGTGAGCATGGCACAAATATTCGATTGTGTAGCTTTGTGCTTAACAGCAAACTCAATCAACCTTTTGTGCTACAAGTCTGTGTTACGTCCTACATAAAATGTTTGTGTTTAAGTCTGTCTAACATTTCGTATTATATGTTTGTTTCGTGTTTTATAAAGCCTGTCCTACACTTTATAGTAGATATTCGTCTCTTATGTTTTGGTATAAGACTGTCTCACATTTTTAGTGTTGTTTGACTTACTATTTGTGTCAAAAGTCTGTGTGACGTTTCATAAAAAAATAATTGTCTCACATTTGATAATCCAAGATAGCATTGTATATCATAGTATGAGTTTGCCTCATGTTCTATACTATAAGCTTGTTCCCAGATGTCATAGTGGATGTTTGAGTCACATATAATACAAACATCTGTAACGTTTCATAATTTCCTCATCAGCATATACAGTGATAATTCCGAAGTAGTTAAAAGAAATTTAAACTAACACAAAGTTTTCAAGGATCTCACGCTTTTGCTCAGTCCTCACCGAACTGTGATGTATTACTGTTCTGTGCAGTTAGTAAGAGCAACCAGTCTTTCTTTATCCTTTTGAGAGTGCATTAGTTTCCCTCAAACCGGATTTTATGAGCAGCTGACGCCTAGAGTCTGCTCAGCAAACGCGGGTCGATGCAGAAATATGTAATATTTTACCGTGACAACGAATGTGATGCAATAACTGAATCCGCCTAGTAGAGATAGCGAAACCAGATATTGGCTAAAACTATTCTCCTAGGTAGCTCTTATTGTGCACGTATTGATTATTGAAAGGTAATAAGCGCTATTTGAAGAAAGAAAGGTCAACCAATAATATCCTTGTTATTCGTACACAAGAAGAAATGTAACTGGTTAGAGTATCAATTACATAAGACCGCTAATGACTATTAAAATGCTATAGTTGTTTTACTCTTTAGAAGCGTAAAACTTTAAAGAGTTTCGTGATTTCTTTTGTGAGAACACCAAATCATTATACTAAAATCGATGTGTTGCATGTGCGGGAAGTACGTTTAACGTAAAACTAAGGAGTCACTCGGTCCCCAGTGAAATGTGACAGGCCTGGAAAGAGAGGGGTAAAAACTTTAAATACGTCTATGTGTCAAGAAGTGAGACACGGCGGGATTTCTTTGACAGAAATATCAAAACTGTTAAAACAGCTTTTTTCCATAAGAGACATCATCCTTAAAATGTCGTAGATTTAGTTTTAACGTAACATTTTCTTCTGAGCATTACTGACGAAAAGATGTTAAACGAAAGTAAAATTCATGTTGGAGGGCAAACAAACAAATAAAACAGGATGATATAAACAGAAAAATTCGTGCCTGGATAAAAATTAAGATGATTTATACACGTTTTCCTATTACAAAAATATTCGAAAAGTAACCGAAGACGTGGTTTGGATCTGCAGGTCCAAGGTGCGATACGTATCTATATAAATAATGCATTTCCGTTTATCTGCCTGGACCTTTCTTCGCAAATTTCAAAATCAAAGCTACAAATTTCATATCGTCAGGAAGGCCTTTGGTCGAGAAGTAAGAATTGCATATTGACCATTCGATTCAGAATGACTTTACCTGTTACTGAGTTAGTCAAACTTTTTAATATGAAGAGTAAGTTATGCGATGGCACAGTGTTGTTATCATAACGTGACCACTGGCTTCAGTTTCAACTTTAGTTGCTTTTGTTAGCAACTATTGCATCTGCAGTAATTTAGCTTCGGTTCGTTTCAAAGACTGCTATAAACACCTTTTAGGTACTTTTCATAAATGTTTCATACTCTGTACACTAATATAAGTACATTTACTTAGGTATGTGTAATTTTACACATGTTTGATGAAAAAAACTACTCAATCCTGTTTTTATTAATTTGAAATGAAATATTTTGACATATTTTGGCTAAAAATAAAGCATTTACTGCACTTTTTTAACGTTGGAACTTGTAAAAGTGATTTGAAGTGTTAAGGTGACTGAAATTCGTCAGCTCGTCAGAGGCTTATAGGTCAAGTGCAAGAAGCATGCATGCAGAGGTATTTAGAAACCTGGATGACATTGTGCAGCAAGCCAAGTACAATATTATGCCTGTAGCTGCTTTCAAAAAGTTTCTGTCTGCTCATCCTACTCTTGACTATCGTGATACTTCAACCTTCCTTACCGAACCGCGCGTGAAATCGTTCTTAGATAATTTGAAAGCTAAACGTAAAAAAAGGTGATAGAAGAAGCGTGAAAGGTTGACAGTTGCTTAACTGATGATGCTGAGGATGTAGCTTTATTGATATATAGTGAATTTACTCCTAGCAGGTGGACCTTAGTAACCTCTAGTGTGGAGATTTGAGGACACTGTATTTCAGTTAAATATTTATCAATTAACAAAGAAAAAGTTTCACTTTCACTTTAGGTAATTACATATATTTTATTACAAGTTACAGATTTACAGCAAGTAAGATTAGTTTTTATAATACGTTTGACGTTTCGATCGCTGGCGCAGTCATTGTCAAAAATACCCAAGGTTTTTTGCAGTAAAAACTTGTATATTTAGCAATGGGCTTACCCTTACTATTCAACACACTGCAGCGTAGAGACGCGCCCTAGCTACTCAGAGACATGTTAGTATTTCGAAATAAAATGTTCAATTCCTAAAATATCAAATATCGTTTTTACTAACTAATATCAAATTAATACGTTAGATATTGAAATATTGGTGAAATATTTAATTTACAACATTTCAAATAACAGTTTCAATTTCTATTTTATTTTATGTTTTCGATAATTTGGCAGAAACTAAAAGAAAAAAAAATAAAGTCCGGTATTTATGAATTAATTGAAACTGCTGTAATATGAAATAGAATTAGTAATCAAGTTATATAGCAAAATAGTACGTGTACAAAAATATAGACAAAATGGAACAATTCATCGAAAATTGTGTCTCATAAACTAAATTTAGCAATGCCGTCTCCGAACAGTTACCATAGTTATTGAACGTAACACAGAATTAACACAAAATTTAATAAAGCGTTGGTGTAGCAAGCATGATTCTTTGAATTCAAGTAGTGTGTATACTACAAATATTTCTCTTACGAAACAAGCCCTTTGACTTTTCAACATTCTACATTTCAACTCTCAACTCATGTTTAACATCTGATTTGAAAAGCACTTGATTCTCTCGTAATTTATTAAGGAATTAGAAATCCGATTTTATTTCCTTTTCAACACTTTTGTTGTTTGTTTGATAACACAAAACTAATTGTTATTTCCTCAAAGCACGTGTAAAATGATACATTACCAGTATAATAGACTTTCCGTTAATGGTTACTTGTACACTTACCTCACTAAGTTTCAAAAATAAAGAAACGTATTATCTTGTTAAATGAACAATTGTAAATTCATTCCCTTTGAAAATATGTCTATTTTCGTCTGAAAGTGCTATTCGTACAGGATTCGCTAAAAGCATCTATTTTTCTAAGTTTTTGATTATTTCTTCCTTACAGTGGAGAGTTTAATTCTCAATATACTTATTTCAAATTCTGATTGCATAAAAAATATTACGCACAATTTTGAAATTTCATTAAGTTTTTGATAAAATACTCTAATTATCTTATCAAGTTACAACAGATTAAAAGACGGTTAGTATTGGTTGTTGTTAAGCACAAACTTTTCGCAATAGACTATCTGTGCTCTGCCTAACAGGGGTATCGAAACCGAAGATTTAGTGTCAACTGAAAAACATGCATAAGTCTAGCAGTCGTTCAATACAAAATCATTACTTTACCACTTTGGTTCAGAGTTACAACAGAAAGAAACTTGTGGCTTCGTAGCCACGTAGATTAAAAAGGACTTTTAAAAGGGGAGCCGTTTTTGAAATCACTTCAAATCGTCTATACAACAAAACAAATACTGAAATAAAATGTTCAAGCATTTTAATTTCATTTGGTAAATAATGAGGATAAGATGAGAACAAGCTTTTGATTTAGGTAAAAGGAAATGTGGGGCTGACCGTACAAATTAAAAAATGGTACAATTGAACAAACGAAGTTAGCTAAGGGTTAAAATAGAGCATTAAAGGAAGAGTAAGTTTTGTTAAACAAAAAAAAATAACTTTAACAAGATCAGATTTGAGGCAAATATGTGATTCATTATCTGATCCAAATCACTGCTCTAAAATTTTAAAAAACACTCAAACAGTCGAAAATAACAAACACACTTAAAACATTTACAAAATCCTAATTATTTATTAATTGTTAGAATCTTTATAGTGGGAAAAAAATTATGTTATCAAAGTTTCGGTAATGAGTTTCAGAGGAAAGTTGTTTAATTTTTATATTTGTATTTTTACGAAGTTGTTGTGTTTGTTGTTTTGAATTAAGTACAAAGCTACACAAAGGGCTATCTCTGCTCTGTCCACCACGGGTTTCGAAACCTAGACTTTAGCGTTGTAAGTCCGCAGACATACCGCTAAGCCACTGATGGGCGATTTTAGGAAGTCCAAGACAAATTATATAAAATATTAAAACATCAGAACACAATCCTCACCACATCACAACTAAAATGAAAATACACTAACATATTTACAGTTAAAGCAACTCTCTCTTAGAGCCTGGCCTGGCCAAGCACGTAAGGCGTGCGACTCGTAGAGTAGTCCAAGAGTTGGCGGTGGGTGGTGATGACTAACTGCCTTCCCTCTAGTCTTATACTGCTAAATTAGGGACGGCTAGCACAGATAGCCCTCGAGTAGCTTTGTGCGAAATTCCAAAAACAAACAAACAAACAAACTCTCTCTTAAGTATTTTTTTGATATTTTGCTGAGTTTCATATTTTTGAACTTGCAAGCAAATATGACGCAAAATATGACTAAAATTTCTAGTGGTTTAGGCCTATCTTACCTTAAGGTTATTTTCCTCTAGCCAAAAATATAGCTTAAAACCATACTATTATATTTGACCTTGTATCCTAATATCTGGCAAAAGAAGGCATGTAGTTTTCTAATGGATCTCATGAACCATCTAACACTCAGAATTATTTGTAAATATCAACCTTTATGTCAATGATTTAAAACGTTTTTGTATATGTATTTAGATTTCGAAAAATTTAGAAATGTATTGCGAAGAGAACACGAAACCATTTCGAACCATTTCTAATGTATAGATCCTTGCTTCTATCATATCTAATGAATAATCTTACGAAAATTTGCTTCGTTTACAATTTTTGTCTTCTGGAGGGAAATGTCTTCGAGAGACACACACATGAATCCGAGATCCATTAATTCGTTTAATGTCCCTATTTTATTAAACCTAGTTGAGATTTTACATTCATGTTTTGCTATAAAAATGGGAAATTGGGAAAATTTTCACGAGCTTCACTTAGAAGCTACATTTTTCCTGTCATGATGTTTACTGAGACGTGAGTTCAAATGAAGCATTGTTCACAATTCAATGCGTCCCCTCCTGCCGTAAGTCTTCGGATTTACAACTCTCAATTCAGAAGTTCGATTACCCTCGGTGGACACAGCAGATAGACCAATGTGTCTTTGCTGTTAGATAACGCACGCCCTTTCAAAGCATCATTTAAATGCATTTTTAATTATCTTTTCAGATGGTTAAGAATTTGGCTGTAGTGTATGCTGATTATGGCGAGTGTCTCATTTATTGACATGTAGCTGGTTGCTAAGACAACGGCAGGTCAAGTTCTTCGATGGAAACAATGAATTGTGTGGATGAAAAACCTCTTGTCATTATAAGGCTACCGTCCATATTCACAAATTACCAAACTTTCTTAACGTTGACGAAGCTTGAACAAATTGTCAAAGGTTCAAAGGAAGAACTGCTTATCTTTGTGGAATACCATTGGCGAGTTATGTAGTTCTTTGCTAAAAATCTGTTTTATAATGTCAGAACACGATGCTTTGAATAAGTTAAAGTTGTTTTCTAGCAAAAGTACTTGTAACTGATGATTTACTTACAGGACAATCTGTGCCTTCAAAAACTTTGTTCTGTGTACTTCAGATCAACCTACTGAATATCTTTGTATTGTTGATGTCCTGTCGCAACTAATAAAAAATAACACACATTGAAACCATTTTAATTTTCTTACACTGAAATAACCTGATGGAAAAAAAAAACAAATGCGTGTGAGTGGAATATAACGTTCTTGAAAGGTAAAAATAAAGTAGCGATTTATGAGCTGCGTTAACCAGGTTGAGTTCTGGTTTCAGTTTATGATGGAGTAGGCGGAGACTTTGTTCACCATTTTCCCTCGTTAAGGTCTTAAAGCAATTTGAACGGATGACTTCATCTCACTCACCCAGGGCGTGTTCTTGTACACGTCAGTCACTCAGCCTCTTTAATTTGCATGTTTTTTCAGTCGTATCAGCAGTTTTTTCTAGAGGAAACGATGCAATTTCAATTGAAACAAGGACACCTAGATGAGTACACTAAATCTGATATTTTCAACAGAGAATTACGATATTTGTATCTAAAGAAATATTGCAGACAACATCCAAGATTTAAAAATACGCACTGATAAACTCTAGAGAGTAGGGTGATAGTTTTTTTTTTGTAGATGTTTAATGAACAAGTACCCATATATTTCAAGTTCATACAGACTTATCCATTACGAACGTCATACGTTGATAGTTTACTAATGTTTCGGTTACTCGAATAATCACAAGTTATTCCATCAAGCAAATAAGTAAATAAAAAATCATTTTTGCGTAACAAATTATTATTAATACATGTTTTAATCTGAGTGATTCTATGTCACAAAGCTGCTATGAATACATCCCGATAACAAGAAAATACTTTCTAAAGAAGTCGCATAAGGCAGAACGAAAACAGAGAGTCACTGAGTGAAACTTCAATAAAAAACTGGATGATACGAACTATTTTCTCTGAGGGAAAACTACATTTATCCCCCAGCACCTTCATTATACTCAGACATGAAGCAATGGTACGACAACACAGATCTTATCGTAGTTTAAAGGCCTGGCATGGCCAAGCGCGTAAAATGTGCGACTCGTAATCCGAGGGTCGCGAGTTCACGCCCACGTCGCGCTCAACATGCTCGCCTTCCCAGCCGTGGGGGTGTACAATGTGACGGTCAATCCCACTATTCGTTGGTAAAAGAGTAGCCCAAGAGTTGGTGGTTGGTGGTGCTGACTAGCTGCCTTCCCTCTAGTCCTACACTGCTAAATTAGGGACGGCTAGCACAGATAGCCCTCGAGTAGCTTTGTGCGAAATTCCAAAACAAACTTATCGTAGTTGTTGAGTTTGAGATCTGTTCGTTTCCTTTTCTATTATTTGTTGCAATTTTTATGTTTAGCTTTTATTTTGTAACTGGCAAAAACGTAATTGAAAAGCTCCGGTGTTTTCGCATCATTTGGGTTGCAAAGTTAACACTATATAAACAGTGAAACACATAAAGAAGGAACAAATACTTAACATGACAGCACCGAGTTATAAGATTTTTCAATCGAACGTTGGTCCTTTCCTTGAGTTGTAACATCTGTTACTTCGAACGAAAACAAGTGAAGATCCGTCTGACGTAATAAAACGAAATGACAAACGTGACAACCCATTGAGAGTTTATTTTCAACAGTTTTCTGGTAGACCAAAGGATATGGTTTGAGCAATAAGATCTGATGCTATTTTTGAAACGCCCATTACATTTTTCTAAGATAAAATACAAACGTATTTTGCTGTTTTCTCATTTACTCTTCTAAAGATTAAAATAGGAACGTATATCGCTGTATTACTGACCATCTGTATCTCAGTTGTCTGTCAAAAAATTTAGACTTATTCCTGACTGTATTGTTTATTTATAACAGAATCGGTGTCGCTAAATAAAATAAAAGTAAACTTTGAAAAAGTTCAATTAACCCTGCTGATGTCTGAGTTAAAAGACACTGTTGTTTTGGCACTTGTGTATTATATTAAAATAAACCAATAGCATACCACGTAAAAGTAAATACACAGTTAACAACATTTTTAATTATTTCCAATCTGCGTTCCCTAAAATGTTGATTTTACTCAATTCGGCATTTTTCACTCCTGATTATGACAAGCAAAGAACACACACCCAACATTCTAAGGACTAAAAATTGGCCCGAATAAAAATGTTATTAACTGTGTATTTATTTTAATGGTGTGTGTCATTTATTTATCACTTTAATTAAAATAAGCGTCTTTGTAATTTACTGATTCAATGCAAAATCACATTACTAACAAAATCGAAGAATACAGCTACTAGATTGAATTACGTAATTTTCAATTATGCCGATCCACCATTAACGTTAAGTCTATTCCAATGTTACGTGAATCGCATGTCCGCTTAGAATTTAGTAAAAAAACAAAAATGGAAAAGCTGAGCTGTGGAAACCTTTTATAAACGTGTTAATGAATGTGAGTCTAAAACATTAATATTCAATGATCGTTTCGTCTCTAGAGCTCAGACACACAAACAAATGTATCACGAAGCGCAAAGCTCCAACACAATCAAAGAATTCCTCGCATATCTCACGTTAAACTTCCGTTAGTCAATCCGAATGCTTGACTTGCTGTGTCTGGATAATCTCAAGACTGAAATTCCAATTAAAATAACAATAAGAATTTGGCTTCTGCGTTAAATCAAACTTTTACGACAAATAATGTTTAGTAAGTACGAAAAGGCACAGCGTGGCACTGTGATAAAGCTCTGGATTTGGAAGTAATCGCTACCATTTCAAGAACGTGCAACACCAGAAAACACTCTCTCCAATTTAAGTTGCAAGAGCGTTATAAAAGTGACAGTCAGTCTTTCATTGTTGATGGTGAGCAGTAAGGTTAGCTTCCTTCAGATTAGCGATTTAAAATGAATGACTGCAACTTACAGCATAAGTTAAAATTACCCAAGATATGTTAAACCAAATGAATTTGTATTATATATGCATAAACGCATACACATATTTTAACGTTCCCTTTAAGTTATCTAACAGTACCACAAGGGTTATATACAAATTTTTGGAAAAGGCTTAAAAGAGCATCTATGTTCAAAAATAATTCTGAGAAACTAAAGTAAACTAAATTCGTTGCATTAATTATTGTAGATGTCCAAACCATCAGAGAATGGCATATAAATACTTCCAGTAACTAACTGAGAATATATACTAATATTGCCAAAAGCTAAAAGAAAATGCCATATAAATATTACCAGTAACTAACTGAGAACATATACTAATATTGCCAAAAGCTAAAAAAAATGCCATATAAATATTGCCAGTAACTAACTGAGAATATATACTAATATTGCCAAAAGCTAAAAGAAAATGCCATATAAATACTTCCAATAACTAACTGAGAATAAGATATAAATATCTTCAGTTCCTAAAGAATTTTGACCAAGAACTTGTTAAATATCATTCGGTAATGGTCTGAAATACATTACATAGTTTTTTCAACAAGCACTGTAACATTTTCAGAGTAAGAACCGTTTGTTATTACCAGTGGTTTCTAATAATTTTTTTAGAGTTTTGTTTCTTTTTAATTTTGCGCGAAGCTACTCGACGGTTGTCAGCATCAGCCGCCTCTAATTTCGTAGTGATAAACTAGAGAAAAAGCAGCCCGTCATCACCACCCACCGCTAACTAACTCTTTGAATATTCTTTCACAAACCGCCACAAACCCTCACGACTGAAAGGCCAGGAATTCGAACTCGCCAATTGCAGGTTGCGAATCGAGAATCCTAACCACCTGGTCAAACATTTAAAAACATTTATAAACTAATGTTTTGTATTATAAAAATACATGTTTCTGCATTATAATGTTACGTAGAAGAATAACCAATTTTAACAGTACAGGAATTGTTCCGAGTTTTACACTTTTTTTTTCATAAGAAAGTGTTTGGGCAGTGTGCCAGTCAGTAAATGCAAAAATATATCTATAGAGGTGGATGAAAGACAAGCTTTAGCCGGCAGGTTTCAGATTAATAATCATTCGAATTTAATAATTTAATTCGTAAAAAAGGTTACTTTAGCATAACTTCTTTCGGCCCGACATGGCCAAGGGTGTTAAGGCGTGCGACTCGTCATCTGATGGTCGCGGGTTCGTATACCTGTTGCGCCAAACATGCTCACCCTTTCAGCCGTGGGGTAGTTATAATTTGACGGTCAATCCCACTATTTGTCGGTAAAAGAGTAGCTTAAGAGTTGGCGATAGGTGGTGATGACTAGCCGCCTTCTCTCTAATCTTACACTGCTAAATTAGGAACGTCTAGCGCAGATAGCCCTCGAGTAGCTTTGTGCGAAGTTCAACAACAAACAAGCATAATTTCTTTAAAAATAACTGTACATGCGTTTATTAGAATTTCATACTGGTTCATAAATGTTGTCTTGACAAATACACCTTCATACAAAAACTCACTTTTGATATAATAAAGTTATTTGACAGGAAAACGATGCACGATACTTACATTTTGGTATAAAAAAATTATTTCACTGGAAAACAAAGTACGTTACCTGAAATTAGATATAAAACTTTATTTTATTAGAAAAGGAAGCACGTTACCTGGAATTAGATATAAAAGTTATTTCACCAACGGTACTTTAGGCGTAGGGATATTTCACTTTACTCGTAAATCGTATAACCGGATAGACGCATTGTTTTATTAAGTAAATACAATTTTAAAACTTGTTTATTGTCTCTTGGTGTTTTCAGTTCATTTTTTATACTGTTGTAACTTACAAACATAAATAATAAATACATTTTATTATCGACATGACACATATTGTTAATTCTAATAAATTATTAAGAATTGTTTCTAAGTTTTATATAATTAAAGATAAACTTTAGCATGAAAACAAAGTAGTAGTCAAAAAATAATATTGGTTTTAGGCTTTAGGCTTAACAGTAATAGTGTTAACATAGACTACGGGTATTTGGTATCAAGCATTTAGTTTCAGATTATAAATATAAATAGAACAGTTAAGATTGGTGTAAAAGTTAAGCGTTCAAAGTTTGTTAAGTGCAACGAGTGGGTTTTATTTAGGAACTTGGGGCTTGCACGTCGCTTTAAAGAAGCTAATAACGAAGATGTGCAATTTTTATATAGAGTTTGTAGGTTGGAGAAGAACTTGGCAACAGACAAACAAAATTTTAGACTATAAGAAATGGTAGCATAATAACAGTCATTTCCTTAGCAATGGTGTTGAGCAATAAGGTGCTGCTGACAAGTTGATCCTAAAATCAGTGATTTCAAATTAATGACTCCAACTTGCAGCATTTTAAAAAAAAATGTCCAAGATATGTTAAATTATATGAATTTTATATATACATATAACTTTCAATTTTCCCTTTAAATGATCTTAAAGTAGCACAACGGTTGCGTAAGAATTTTTTTTCAGAAAGGTAAAATAGCATGTCTTCAAAAAAATTTCGAAAACTGAAGTAAACGAGGTTCATGGTATTAATTATTTTAGATGCCCAAACTACCATAGAATGCCATAAAATATCGCCAGTGATTTTAGTTACCTCTACAGTAGTTTCCTTAAGTTGCAAAGCGTGTTTCATCAGTCGTTTTAAGATCTTTAAAGTTTTGTTTCTTTTGAATTTTGCGCAAAGCTACTCGATGGTTATTTGTATTAGAGGCCACTAGTTTAAAACTAGGACTAAAAATGGTAGGTGTCAAGAAAACATAACGCAAAAAGAATAAGGGGAAGAAAAAAAGTTTAGCATGAGAAATGGGTGTAAGGTTAGTTATAAGGATAGGCTTAGTTGTTACTATTGTAATGTTAGAAGTATAAGCAATAAAATAGATAGCTTTAGAGCATCATTAGGAATGTAGGATTTTGATGTGATGAAAGTAATTGAAACATGGTTAAACACAAATGATTTTGATGACATAAATTTCTTTGAAATACAGAGTTACAGGAGTGTTAATATGGATAGAGTATTAAATATGAGAAAAAGTACCTTTATTTTTAAAATGTGAGTTACATCCTGTTGAAGTTGAAAATATTAAAGATAACAGCAAGTGGGTTATCATAACTTGTATTATAACTATAATTTGGATGGAAATGGTCTTAATAGTGTCATGAAATAAAGAAATATTGGTATTATATTCGATTAGTCTCTAAAGCTATCCAAGCTGTATGATGTTGCTAGTGGCAAGGCAAATAGGATTTCAGGTTATACTTACATAAATATTGCATATGAGTCTAAAGTGGTTATAATTTTATTGTACAGGTCACTGATTAGGCTGCATCTGGCATAGTGTTTTCAGTCTTCGGCTCTTTACCATAGGAAAGACATCAAACTGTTGAAAAAGGTTCAGAGGCGAGTTTTTAAACGACAAATTAGGCAAATTATTAACGTAAGTTTTGATTCTTAGCTAATAATGGATTACGATAATTACGAAATAAAGTATTACTATTTTTGTCTGCTGTTAATACAAATTAGCTCCTTAGATAAGGCCAGACGGTTAAGGCGTGCGACTCGTAATCTGAGGGTCGCGGGTTCGCATCCCGGTCGCGCTAAACATGCTCACCCTTTCAGCCGTGGGAGCGTTATAATGGAATATAAATATACATGGAATTGTTGGAATGAATTCTCAGGCGGGTTACTGAAACGGTGCCTGAGATGGAGGGGTTATTTGAAATCTTTCAAATTAATTTTTTTTGAGAAAATAAGAGTTAAGTGGATCTATCTGAAGTGTTTAAGAAAGTAAAGGGAATTGATAGTTTTATGTATCATACTTTTTTCATATGAAACAGTGGAAACAATAGGAAATGGGACACAAATATAAATTTGGCAAGGTAGGAGTCATCTTCAACTGAGACAGTTTAATTTTTATAACAGTTTGATTGGCCTTTCGAATGGGTTGCCTTCAGTTGTTGTAGAGTCAGTAAAGTTAAATGAGTTTTAAAAAAATGCTTGATAAGCATATAAATGATAAGAGTTAGCTTTAGGGTTTTTTGTTTTTGAGTTAACTTAGTTTAAAATGTGAAACAGTCAAGTTGGGTCAATAGGTCCCATGTTGTTCCAAAATGTTGTCTTAGATTACGTTAAAACGAAGCACGTTACTTGAATCTTAATATAAAAGTTATCTTACTAGAAAAGGAAGCATGTTACATGGATTTAGATATAAATAGAATATAATGTTAGTTGCACAAACGTTCAAGTTAAGTTTTTCAATAAAATAGACGTTGTTATATAGTTTTCGTTTCCAAACACAGATATTATTCGATGGTAAAAGAATAGTCCAAGATAAGCGATGTTAATTAGCTGCCTTCTCTCTAATTTATCATTGTTAAGTAAGGATAGCTAACGCAGAAAGTCCTCGAATAGTTTTGCGCGAAATTCAAACCAAACTTTACGTTTTATTATCTGATGATGAAAAAAATACAAAACAAAATACTGTGTCCTTTTTCATATTCTTATCACCGAAAGGCTTCAAGAGACCTGCATCAAAGAATTTTTCCTAATTCAATAGATTTTCCTTGACCCTTTGGGAGAGACTATGAGAACTCCGAAACCATATGCGATCTCACAGATAAAATATGATCAGAAATCGAACAAGATGGACAACCTACTACGACAACTTACACACTTTGGCTAATTCGCGAAGCTTAAATTCATTTTGCCCTTTGTATAAATTGATTATGTGTTTATTGGCAAGCAACAGTATTAATAATTTTGTTACTTATTGCACAATGTTTTTACTTTCCATAAATTTTAACTTTTGTCATCGTAAACACTAGTTGTTTTTTTGTCGTGTCTAACTGTATCATCTTGCTACACAACAACTATGTAGCTGTTTGTTTTGTTTTGTGAATTTCGTGCAAAGCTATTCAAGAGCTATCTGCGCTAGCCGTCCTTAATTAGCAGTGTAAGACTAGAGGTAAGGCAGCTAGTCATCACCATGCACCGCCAAATCTTAGACTACTCTTTTACAAACGAATATAGGGATTGGCCATCACATTATAATGCTCCCACGGCTGAAATGGCAAGCATGTTTGGTGCGACCGGAATTCGAACCCGCGACCCTCAGGTTACGAGTCGAATACCTTAACACACTTGACCACGCTGGGTCCTCTCTGTAGCTGAAGAGTAACAAATGTGATAGAAACTTATATTTTATGTCGAGTTTCACTAAAATTGAACTGTTGGAATCATTTAGTGTGATTTCATTTGTCACTTGGCTTTGTCAGAAAAGAATATACGAAGTTTTGCGTATGATTGTGTCACGCATTCCAAGGACAGAATATCGCTTTTACTTCATGAAGCAGCCACCAGGTTTGATGTGTTCTGTAAATAAGTTATATTTTATTCTTTCTTTAACGTTTTCCCCCGCTGATATAGCGGTAAGCTTATGGATTTACAACACTCAACTCAGGGGTTCGATTCTCCTAAATGGACTCAGTAGATAGCTCGCTGTGGCTTTGGTATAAAAAAAACAAATAATTCTTTAATGATCATTTTATTAGTGAAATTGAATGTAATATTTAATACGCACATATATGATATAGTTATTTTTACCATTGTTAAACAATTTATTTATTAGCGATATATTGTATTATAACCTTAGTACTAGGTCGGGTACCATTACCCTGACCAGAAGTTATGAAATTCATTCCTGATGACGAGAAACCCATTTAAAGTAAAACTATATTCTCAAACACTAATAAAACACTAAAACATAATATGTGATACCGTATGTTTCCATATATCTCCTCATGGACCCAACAAACCTTTATGCCACATTTGGTGAAGATTTATCAACAGAGGCGAAGTAGTGGTAAAATAAACAACTGCAAAAACACTCGTGAAAAACAAAAATGCAAAACTGAAAATTTGTTTGTATTTCCCTATGGACCTAATGAGCCTCAATATAAATTTAGTGAAGATCCATCCACACCGTGCAAAGTTTTTACATGGACATACAACATATAGTACTATTATAATCCTATAGATGGCGTCGGTGCAGTAGATCAGCGTGTTATATATTCATGACGTTATATCTGCACCCTGAAAATGGAGAAAAATAAAGTTTTACGTAACAGGAAACGGAGGCGAAATGAGGAAACGAGACCCATATTACAAATCTACATGCATACAGTATAAAAATTTTGCAGTGTTGGAGATTTTACATTGCGTAATAAAAACGTTTTTCAAGTATCATGTAAGCAAGAGTTCCATTAGAGTGTGATTTGCGTTTTGGACTTACCTAAACTTCCCAAATTCAAATCTCGTAATATATTACTAAGTCTACACTCTTAAATATTTTTAACAGCAATGGTACACAAAAGGTTGAATTAATGCATTCTAATCATTATAAATAATAATGGTGTATTAAGTTACATCCAAAGCAGTGAAACCCTTTTACACTTGTTCAATTTAATGATGATTGCCACTACCTTGCAAATTTAATCCTTCTAACCAAGTTAGAATGGTGAGCACCAGGTCTATTATTTAATTATTCTAATGTAATTTAACGCCAAATTTCGAGTCCTCTTTCGGTGGATTTCCATAAAAACGTTTTCGCGAAATAACCAGGTTCTCTAAGAAGGTCGGTAAAAGAATCTTAGAAACCCAGGGATGAGACAATTCGTTTGGCACCCTTAGAAGTTGTTGAGTCAAGCATTTTAGGAGATGGGATTTTCAGGAAATCCCGCGGTTCTCCAAGGGTTGGGTTGTAAAGTTTCACCTTTGTGTAAACCTCAGGACCGAAAAAGTTTGTTTGGTATCATTTAGAAAACGACTGAACTAGCGGTTTAGGAGGATTTATGTGATACATACATAGATACTGAACCTTATTATATAGATACACATTCTTAGATTGCTTTTTAATCGTGATACATTCAGGTGTAACTTTGATTAATAGTTAATAACAATCAATAAATCCATTAACGAAACAACAAACAATCGAAGATGCATTTTTTTCTATTTCATTGTCCAGAGTCTTTCTCGTAACTGCATCACGTTAATGTAACACTATAATACAATTTTGAGATGCGGAATAGCAAATGCAGTATTTATAGTTCACAAGAATAAGATTTTGAACTCATGCAAACTTTACGTTACAAGGTCATTCAATACGCAGTTATATTTGCCTGAGAATAGTTGACCAAATATTTAATTTTAGAATCTACACAACACAAGTTCACTGTCAATAAATACACATACTAAAGGATTAATATATAAAAAATAGATCAAACAACATAAAAAAAGCGCGACTGAGAATGAAATGTCGTCATACTAATGGCAGATTAATGCCCTATATAAAGCCTACAGAAAGTTTAAGCCCCAAATTGAGTAATCCTAAAAATGGTCTGTTGAGCCAAACCGGCTAAATGTGAGATAAAACGAGGCATCATATAACAGTAAATTCTTGAGCAAACTATGGACAGCGTCTTGTTTGTAGAAATCGATGAAGCTTTATCATGTAAACTTAGTAACCCATACTTTAAAATGTTTCGTGAATACCATATAAAAGAATATAGTTTATTCTTCTATTACAAAAACTGTTTGGAGCATTTGATAAAAGTGTATGAGTTACTCGTGTAAATAAATAAACCGGGGCCTGGCATGGCCAGACGGTTAAGGCGTGCGACTCGTAATCTGAGGGTCGCGGGTTCGCATCCCGGTCGCGCTAAACATGCTCACCCTTTCAGCCGTGGGAGCGTTATAATGTGACGATCAATCCCACTATTCGTTGGCAAAAGAGTAGCCCAAGAGTTGGTAGTTGGTGGTGATGACTAGCTGCCTTCCCTCTATTCTTACTCTGCTAAATTAGGGACGGCTAACACAGATAGCCAGCGAGTAGCTTTGTGCGAAATTCAAAAACAACAACAACAATAAATAAACCATTAACAATGCGTAACAACTCGTAGTCCTGAAACATGTGGACTAGTCGCTCTTTTTCATCTTATAGATTGTTAGAGAAAATCTTAATAAACTAAAATAAAACACTTATTTATCTAACTATGACAGTAAAAATATAGCTGGTGCAGAGAATGTAGAGTCTTCGAATTAAAATAAGAAATAAAAGAAAGCCTAAGCGTTTAGAAATGTTATTAATGCAGTGATTTGTATTATCTTACCTACGAATAGGAAATTCACCGACAGGGAAGGGAAAAAGTAGATCATATATTATTTTTAATTACAAATTACCTGCCATTTAAAAGTTCAGAAGTTTTAAAATAAGTTGTAGGATGGAGAGTATTTCGCTTTCGCAAAGAAAATGGGAGCATCTAGATGAATAATTAACCCTTTTAACGAATCAATGCCAACAGTAAATATCATCCAAGATTCGCAGCTAGTTCATGCTGCCTAGAGTACAAAATATGAGAGATCATTTAATGAATCTTGATCATTAACTGGAGATGAACCAACTGTTGTTTATACTTCACATTTTAGATGTACATGTCCCAGTACATGAATCCTAATCAAGCAAAAGGCTTTTTATAAAGGTAAAGCCATGCTAAATTCACTTTAAAAGAAATTTGCAATATTGTGTGTCTACTATATCTTCACAAATATTACGCACCTAACATATCTCATCAACAATATTATGCACCTAGTATATCCCATCACAAATAACGTGAATCTAATATATCCCATCGCTAATATTATGCACCTAATATATCCCATCAAGAATATTATGCACCTGATACATCTCATAAATAATACTATGCACCTAGTATATCTCATCACCAATATTATGCACCTAGTATATCCTGTTACCAATATTATGCACCTAGTATATCCTGTTACCAATATTATGCATCTAATATATCCCATCACCAATATTATGCAACTAATATATTTCATCACCAATATTATGCACCAAATATATCCCATCACGAATATTATACATCCGATATAGCTCATCATATACCATTTCTACCTGCCATGAAAACTTGGTTTAATTTGCAGAATACGTTTGTTCAGTTTTTGTCATTCCACACCTAAATTTTTTACTTGCTAGCTTCTACTTGCAAGTGCACCTCACAAACAACATGCCAAATAGTTGTTATTAGTAAATGATAATACGAGTTCTAATTAAAAACTAATATTATCAATTCCAAGCATTATACATTGTGTTATGCTAGGTTTATTTCACACGCAAAAGAACTGAATGAAACTTGGACGGAACAATCTATTTATTGAAAGAAAAATTTTAATATATTTTAAAGATGTTTTATTTTTGATGTGCTTTTGGCTTTTTACTATTGTTTGTAGTTATTTCACGTATTCTAAGATAAAATATTGATTGAAAGGTTCAGGACTCGAAACGTAATGACGCTAAATGTTTCACACATTCATCTGTAGACGTAAGTAAATCCAGTTATTTGGTACTAAGAGACGAAATACATTTCATGTACCAGCAAGGGTTAATAGCTGACTACTTTTCCTCTGGCGAGAAGTTCAGAATCAGGGGCACACTTCAACTTTAGGGGTCTCTGACTTGACAAAGTGTGTGTTTTCTTATAGCAAAGCCACATTAGGGCTATCTGCCAAGCTCACCGAGGGGAATCGAACCCCTTGTTTTAGCGTTGTAAATCCGTAAACTTACTTCTGTATTGGCGGTAACTTGACAGATTCGTTCATTTCCAAATAAAAGACTAATAGTATTAATTATAGTCTAGACATTTAACGCAACAATAGCCTAACTTTAAAAACTAAATAGAAATAATTCCCATTTCTTTGTATTCAGAAATAATTGTAAAAACAGTTTTTCAAAAGCATAAAAGTATATAAGTGGAAAAAATACATTTCACAAGCCATAACTACGACATTCATACTTCTAGTTTGTTCAAAATTGAATGAAAATTCTATAAATCAGATATCATTGGAAAAATATCTTCAACCAATAAATATAATGAACATTTTCAACTCAACATATAATATATTGAAATATTTACTTTGGAGCATGTTCTCCTATTAGTCAGCGGTAAAGTAAAGACTTCTAATGCTAAAATCTGGTGTTCGATTATCCGCGGTGAACATCGTGTATCTTTGAACTAAAACAAACTCCGAAACATCCTTCAAATCTCATATCAATCATCTTCCTTGTTCATGTTGGCTGTTGAATTAACATTCTTTACAACATTACAAGCATTTAACTCCTTGTTTTCTGTATGTCTTTAACATGAACAGTGACCTTTGAAACTTCAGCGGATCATGCTAAGAAATTTGTTGAATGAACACGACATATCTTTGTAGACTGGGTACAAGAAACCTTGCTGAAACTACCGTATGCTATGCTAGGGAGTCATATCCTATAGCGCTAAAAGCTGGGTTTCGATACTCTCGGTGAGAAGGCCACAAATAACTCACTATATATCTTTGCACTTAACAACAAACAAAACACTTTCAACCTATCACGCGTGTTTATTAGCCAATACACTCTGTAACATAAAACGATTGTTAGCCTTAAACATTTCATAATTCGTGATGAATGAACACATACAATAAGTGTATGATTAAAACAGTGGCAAAAACAAACTTACACTTCTGTTGTTGTTTTTTTAATTTTACAACTAAATCACAAAGTATGGCTATCCCTGAAAGATAAAACATATTTAAAAAAAATTAAATACGCGTGACACAATTGTTCCCCCATTTTACCGACTTACAACTGTGAAATCAAGGATTCGAATCCCTGTAGTGAACAAAGCGGCAGATAGCTTTACACAAACAAACAAATTACCATCTACTTGAGCTTTCCGTTCATCCCTCGCATATTTGTTGTTCTACATTAAACGATATTACTCCTCTGTGACACATAAGTATGTTTACGAATTTCTTTGCCAGAAACCGGATTTCAATACCCGTCGTAGACGGAGCACAGATAACCCATTGTACTGCTTTGTTTTTAATTACAAACAAATTTAAACATATATCAAAAAGCTTTTGGTTTATTTAACATGTAGCACGCTGTTTTAAATTACTATTAGTCAGGCCACATATTTTATTAAAAGTTGTAAAAGAAAGTCCAAAATTCCATCTGGCGAAATTAATTCGTCTTTACTTATCTAATTATTACGGGCATTAAATTCATAAAACCTTCTGTAATTTCCGAACGAGAGTTTAAAACTGGATAAACTGGGATTTGCATTATTCTACTTCCACTTCTGGTTCTCGGCGATAAATCAGGTTAAAATCTGGTATAGATAAACATGTTTGGTACAGGTAGAGTATCTTGTGCAGCTTTGTGGCGACATTTTCAAAGATAAATGCATTTGCATGTGTGTAATGCACCATCGTAAGAAGCGACATGAAACTATTGTAAAATTATAATTAATTACAAATATAATCAAGACAAAACCTGTGTTTATTACATCCAAGCAAGCCTGATGAGCTCTAGACTGACCAAAATACGTCATCGGCATTGAATATGGAGAACATAGTGTGATTGGCACAATACTGTTATGCAGTTTTCTAATTTATAAAACTCGCTTAAGGGACTTAACTATATAACACAGTGCTGAATAGCTTAATAACAATTTCTAATTAGAAGTGACATGAAAGATAATGATGCTTCGGCATTGGGGGAAAGATATTAACACAGTAACAACTGTTGTTTGAATATAAATTAATAAAAAAAACCTATAATCCAATCACTTTTGTAAGGTGGAACTTTTTTTCTTCAAAAGAAAATGTGAATGGTGGTGTAAAAGAACGAGTGATATATTTGTGTGTGTGTATATATATATATATATATAGAGAGAGAGAGAGAGAGGAAGTTAAGGTCATCTGTTTCTCTATGTATTGTTGTAAGCGTCTTATTTCCCACACAATGTGGCCAATGACGAGAATGTATGTGAAAATGTGTTAGTGATATTTTACTTTAGAAATGGATAAATATACGTAAAACTATATTTACGTATTTTAAGTAAAATAAAGATGACGCCTGGAAACTGATTGAAAATATACGATTTGGTTTGTTTTGAATTTCGTGTAAAGCTACTCAAAGGCTATCTGCGCTAGCCGTACCTAATTTAGCAATGTGAGACTAGATGGAAGGCAACTAGTCATCACCACCCACCGCCAACTCTTGGGCTACTCTTTTACCAACGAATAGTGGGATTAATGGTCACTTTATAACGGCTGAAAGGTCGAGCATGTTTTCTATGACAGGAATTCGAACCCACGACCCTCAGATTACGAGTCTAGTGCCTTAACCATCTGGCCATGCCGGGCCGAAAGGTATGGTACACTAATTAATTTATAAAAAAACAGGTATGAGAATTTAGCTTCATGAGTTACCAATATGTCCACATATACTTGAAAAGAGAGATGATGAGTGATTACATTAAACTAAGAGTAAAAACTACTAAGTAATATAATTCTACATTCTGCAAATTGCTGTAATTTTTAAATAATAGGTCAGTAACACTGGCAAATATTTCAAAAGTTCTTATTTTTTAATCTACAAATTTAAATCAAATTTTGATAGCTATGAGAACAGGTAAGATTTTTTTTTAAACTACTAAGTTCTGAGTTACCTGAGAAGATATAAAGGGTTGAAAATTTCAGACATCTTTCTGTTTAGATCTTCCTGGGTGTATTTACACCACAAATAAAGCACAAAGAGGTTAACTAATGGTATTAAGCTCAGAAACAGGTTCATTAAAACGCAATCGGAGTATATTCATGAACACAGACGCCACGCCTATTCTCTGGAGTAATCTTTTACAATACACATATCGTGCATGACGCAATGGCTGCATGCATGCATCGCTAAAACACGTGCACAAAAAACGCGACAGTTTTAACAAAACCACTCGTCAGATTGTTACGTTTCGGTCCACAAGTATTTGTTTGTTTGGTAAATACTTTTTTTACGACGATAATATTTCTATATTGTTTATTTTTGAGGTATTAATAAGTTCAATAAGCTTTTATTATTAAGTTTTGAGACAATGGGTTTTTCTTACTCGTCTATCAGTCTGTACAAAGCTACTTACTGTAT
Organism: Carcinoscorpius rotundicauda; assembly: GCA_011833715.1. NCBI lineage: Eukaryota > Metazoa > Arthropoda > Merostomata > Xiphosura > Limulidae > Carcinoscorpius > Carcinoscorpius rotundicauda. Next base: position 18,612,777 of record CM022398.1, read on the forward strand.
GTGCTGCGGCTACCACAGGTATCAAAACCAGGGCTCAGTATGACCAGGTGGTTAAGGCACTCGACTCGTATTCCGAGTATTGCGGGTTCGAATTCCTGTCACAACAAATATGCTCGCCCTTTCGGCCGTGGGGGAGTTATAATGTAACGGTCAATCCCACTATTATTTGGTAAAAGAGTAGCCCAAGAGCTGGCGGTGGGTGGTGATGACTAGCTTCCTTCCCTGTAGTGTTTCATAGCTAAATTAGGACTAGCGCATGTAGCTCTCGAGTAGCTTTGCGTGAAACTCAAAAACACAAACAAGCAATCAAAACCCGTTATGAGGCTTCAAACTTACTGCTAAGCCAGTGGAGAGATTTTGATAATGTGAAAGGTACTTGTTGAGAAGGGTACTTAATGAAAGTTTCCACAATAATGACACGATTATGTTTCGTAATTCCATGCTTCAGGTATAAGCCGTTTTTCGGGATGCGCCAAAAAAAGTTTTGAATCTAAATTGATAAAAAGTACATCAAACAAAAAGGCCAAAAACGAATTCGCATCGTCCTATTTATTACAGCTCCAGTTTTAAACATATTTCTATATTCGTATGCTATCAAATGGTTTAAACTTAGCAGGAGGGATTAACATTACATTCAGATCAGATGAAACTCCGTATTTATATAAAAACTAAACACTCAACATGGTGACTAGTGTAGTTAACTGAAATACTTTTGTTCTGTCTCTTACTTATAAAAGCAAGACTCGAATGCATTGTTCCATCAGTGGAGTACCCTCACTGTTAGTTACATTTTTTACCATAAACCCAATAACACCTCACCATCTCTGGAATTTGGACTAGTTGTAAATTCACATACTAAGCTAATAATTAAAATAACTAAACTAGATTAATAATCATTCTAAACAATATTGTTAATGAAAGTAACACTAACAAAGAAATAGAGTGTCGCTCAATTATGCAACAATAGTTCAATTATGGCTAAGTTATTAGCTTCAAGCAAACGCTTAAGTCAATAATAGTTGTAGATTTCTTAAAGGTGTTCACATTAATTAAGATTTAAATCACAGATCATCGGCTTTCAGGTAACCATGGCATTCTCGCTGAAAAGAAGTAAATGCTTATACAAATAAGATTGTTTCCAAAATTTGCATAAACCACGTGACTTGAGACAGAATCGTAACTAAACTTACAAACATAACACCAACATTATTTACAAAATATAATGGAACAACTGCAACGACTTCTATGTTTGAGAAACAATAGAAACCAGGTTCAAAGAAAAAACATCTTCGCACGTTTGTGAACATTGCAGATCAAATAAACACAACATAACCACCATAGAAAACACCAAGATACTAAATATAAAAAAACACAAAATCAAAGAAGCCCAACTTGTACAACAACTTATACCAAAATTATACCACTATAAAAGAACACCTTTATACCTATACTAATTAATAACCTAACATCTAACTGAAACGCCCCATATAATCCCGTCCACGTTTACACTCTCGTCCCTAAAGAACGACAGGTGCAAACTCTCTTTGTTAACCTGAAGATAACCTAAGGTCAAAACGTTGTTTTGAACTTAATTTTAATAAAAGATTAAATACCCACACCAGCTATTTTCAGTATACAGAATCTTAACATGTACTGTTAGGAGTTATTTAACTCCTAAATATCTAAATTTATAAATAAAACATGAAAATATGTGTATTGATTTTGGATAAGCCTTGTGAGTGTTTTGAATGGTATTAATATGCAGTGTGAGAAGTTAATAAACAGTATTTATCTGAGTACAGTATATGAATGCAGACATATATGTGTGTATTTGTATTCCAGATTATTGAAAACCATCTTATTGTTAAGTTAGTACACATTATGAAATCGTTTTAGAAACGTCTACACATATGTGTTTTTGAACTATTTGTTCTTATCAAAATACATCTCAAGCTCATGCATTCATCCAACAAATAATAATGGTCGTTAGTGCAGTGGCAACGTTCGGAAAGTCTGATAAAGCAGACCTCGCGCAATCAAGAGCGACATCACACCCTTCCACTTCCCAGAACTGTGACAGAAGCAGAGCAATTACTGGTTGCTCTGGAGTTGTGGCATGTAAGAACTCGCATCCTACACGTTAAAACCTCTTACGTTTTTGTACGTATTATAATTCTATACACGCAAAATACATTCTAACATTCTAAGAGGATTTGAGTTAACATTTTGAGTACAGGGTCTTCAACGGCATATAATTTATTAACTATATATATAAATATAGTGCGTTTTCTGCGATTTTTACGTGTAATTTACGATTCTCTAGTAGTTTTACTTGCACAAGATTTTTCTATAAGCTCTCTCTTTCTGTGTATGTATATATATATATATATATATATAAACATGTCTGTTTATATATGGCACGGCATGGCCAGGTGGATTAAGCCGTTCGACTCGTAATCAGAGAGTCGTGGGTTCGAATCCCCGTCGCACTAGACATGCTCGCCCTTTCAGCCTTGGAAGCGCTATAATGTGACAGTCAATCCCACTATTCGTTGGTAAAAGAGTAGCCCAAGAGTTACCGATGGGTGGTGATGACTAACTGCTTTCCTTCTGGTCTTACACTGCTAAATTAAGGACGGCTAGCACAGATAGCCCTCGTGTAGCTTTGCGCGAAATTCAAAAAACAAACAAATTGTATATATATTATTGATCATAGTAAAAAAGTGACACTCACATATAAAGTTAAATAACTGTAAAGAATAAATCAGACTTGAATTTGTTTTCAATTTTACAATTTCTTTTGCTGATAGATAGCAAAAACGATAGCATCTATTGGTAATAGAAAAATTGAATTAATCTTAATCTATATGTAAGATAAAATATTTCAAAGATTTCTGATACAATAAAATATATGGATGACAAAAATACTAGAAATAAACTTTACCAACTCACTGACGACCTTATTCCTTGTAAACAGCGTTAGTTGGTTTCAAATGACAGAATGCTAAAGTGAGATTACTTATTGTACTACTTCCCGGAAAAAAAATCTCATTTACAGATTAATAAAGTTTCATCAAACCTCTGACTCCATAATATTTATAAAAGATACGAAGGGTCTTGGCCCAGCACTCGACTCGTAATCCGAGGGTCGCGAGTTCGAATCCCTCTCACGCCAAATATGCTCGCCCTTTCAGTCGTGGGAGCGTTGTAGTGTAACGGTCAATCCCACTGTTCGTTAGTAAAAGAGTAGCCCAAGAGTTTGTGGTGGGTGGTGATGACTAGCTGCCTTCCCTCTAGTCTTACACTGCTAAATTAGGGACGGCTAGCACAGATAGCCCTCGAGTAGCTTTGCGCAAACTCGAAAACAAAAAATAAACAAAAGCAGAGAGTTCCCATATAAGCTTTACGTGATGCATAAATTTATATTTTGAGGTAAATAAAATTAGGATATAACATACGGAATTGTATGTATGTCTACTATAGCATTCCACTTAAACTGTTTATACAACTTGAGTTACTAAGTATTTAATAATGTTTAATTTGTTGTCATTAATTTGCTGCTTTATACGTAAATTATCAAGCAAACTAGGGGCGGTGTTCATTTTTCCTGAAAAGTGACATGAAAAATGAGTCCTCACTTTCATGGCACATTAACCACTAAGCCACAACTAGTCCCAAATTAACGTAAAATACCGTTAAAAGTTGGCAGATTTATTAATATCTGTTAAAGTGTAACATGTGTGTTTGTGTGTGTCTTTTCTTATAGCAAAACCACATCGGGCTCTCTGCTGAGCCCACCGAGGGGAATCGAACCCCTGATTTTAGTGTCTTAAATCCATAGACTCCGCTGTACTGGCGGAGGGCTAAAATGTAACATACTAAACTTGTATATTTCTTCGTTCGATAGCTATGCCAATTTTTGTGTTTCAACAAAGGCTATTCAATCATCAGTCACGCACATATCTTTCTAAAATCTACAATATAATTTCAAAGTGATTTGTGGAAATATGGGTTACACGTTGCATTAAACCTTTCTCTAATAGGATCCTAAAAGCCAGCTATCTACCCTTTATGGAAATCAGAGAGTGATTTTGTAGCTAATTGCATTCGAATAAAGTAATTTCGTGCTTGTAGTTAAAAAGAAACTCTGTTGGTCAGTTATTACTCATTTCTTGTTAAGTCTCTGTTGAGATGACTAAGTCAGCTAAAATATCATAAAGACAAAGAAGTCGTATCGATTCGTTTCATGACAACATGAACTGAGTTTCAGTTATTTAGAAAGTTATACAGAAAGAGTGAACAAAATTCTGTTTAGGGCTTTTCGAAAATTGCTTTCTGTCTGAGTTTACTTGTTTTTAGTTGAGTACAAAGTTGCGCAATTGCCTATATGTACTCTGACTACCAGGGCTTTCGAAATTTGTGTAAATAACTGTGCACGAACATTACTATTGTGAATTATTGTGTGAAGAATCACGACGTGAACGGCCGCATAATAAATTATGGTGTGAATCATTGTGTATGAACATTACGGCGTGAATAACCGCATTTGAATATAGTGGTGTGAATGGTTGTCCATGAACATAACTGCGTGAGGGACCGTATGAATATTAGTATTATTAGTTTTAACTAATAAATTACCTTAGATATTGGATATTGACTTCAATGAATCAAATTATGTTATTATTAAAAGGTTCCATAAGTTGACATGTTTTTCAATCCAGTAGGGTTTCTTTACAGGGTGAAGATTAAAGTCTGTGATTTTTTTCTTTCATTTTCATTTTTCTAAAAAAAAAAAAATGTAAGATTTAATTTTTATTCGCGTCCTTTCTTATTTGATGGTAAGAAAGGGTTAATACAACATTATAGGAAACACCAGCATGATAGACAAAGAAAAATAAATATGTTTATTGTGATTTCAACATAACGTGGCGACTTCTTATACACAAAATTGGCTAAAGGCCAAGCCAAAGACTTCCTTAGATTTAAGACATGGTCTACTCTAAATATAAGCTGCGGACGACAACAAATTGAAGCATGTTTAGTGACACGTCTCGAACCATACGTCCTTTGATTCACAGAATGGAGTGTTATCAAACAGGCTATCCTCGAACTCATATTAAATATAACTATGTCTAATGTGAAGACCATTCGTTTGTTTGTTTAGTTTTGAATTTCGCGCAAAGCTACTCGAGTTATTGACATACTGTTGTGGGACTCAAAACAGCTGAAAGGGGCGAGCATATATGGTGTGGCGGGGATTCAAACCCGCGACCCTCTGATTACGAATCGAGTGCCTTAACCACCTGGCCATGCCAGGTTCTCTCTGCTTTACTGAATTCTCTATGCTTTTTTAGCCGTGATATGATAACAAAACTTAATATATAGCGTTAAACACTGTTTTTATGAAGGTTTATTTGTGGAGTTTTATTAAATTGGTTGCTTCCTGCTTATACCAGTACCGTATGCTAAATCCTTTACTAGCTTCTTTCTCTATAGTTAAGACATCTCATGAGATACCATGACAGTTATGTAGTTATGTCAGATCCTAAGATTGATTTGTATGTTCATTCAATCAGAACCATTTTGATGTGCCTTGGTTCAAATATATGGGGATACTACAAGACGGTAAGTATTCGAACCCTGGATCATTCAACTGTCAACAGATATCAGTGAAGCATTATCATATGTTAAAATTTACATTCTGTAGTGACATGGAAGAATTGGTCCTGTACAATGGAAATAATGATAAAATATTCTCTAACACTTTTGCACAGTACTGAATAATTCTTTAAATTTGAGTCTTGTTTGTTTCAGAGTAAAGCCACATTGGACTATCTGCTCTGTCCAACAAGGCATGTAGACCCCAGGATTTTAGCATTGTTCGTCCGTAAATTTACCACTAATCCACCGTCGGATAAGATGTGAATCAATGATGTTTCTTGGAATACGTCATATTATTGATTCTTTAATATTCATATGGTCATTAACACCGTATTCTATTCACACCTTGTATGAAGGAACATTTTATTCTCAAAATATGTTTTTTAAACACAAATACTAAAAATTAGATACCCTACAATCTATAAACTAAAACATGAGGTATCACCATTCGATCTTACAGTTTATCAGCTCAATCGGGATACATGAATATCACTATCCTATCCTACAGTTTAACAGCTAAAACAGGATACATGGATATCACTATTCTATCCTACTGTTTAATCTTACAGATTATCAGTTAAAAAAGGATACATGGGTACCACTATTCGATCTCACAGTTTATCAATTAAAACATGATACATGAATATCACTATTCGATATTACAGTTTGTCAGTTACAACAGGATACATGGGATAAATGAGTATCGCTATTTGACCAAGAACCTTGTATTTGGAATTTTCAAGAAATTGGCTGCTGTATTTGTGGTGATAATTCATTAAAATATACTCACAAATATTCCAAATTTAATAAAACAAATCTGGAACAGTTTAGTATTATATTGTAGAGAGTAGAATGTCGACACGGAGGTACTCTTAAATCTCTTCTAGATATTCATTACCATTTTGTGGACCAAAATACTCTCTATAAATATTTCCAAACATCTAATTTAGTCGGTTGAATTATTATAAATGTAAACGGTTTCAGATCCATGAATCTAACCAATGGTTGACCTCGACAGAAATCGAATAAATAAAAAAGCAATGATGAAAAGTACAAATTATTCTTTTAGTGTGAGTACAAGTGCGTCGATAAACCATAATGATCTAAGTCATCACGAAAAATGGGATTTACTTAGATCGTGAAACGTAATATAATTAAACATAAAGAAGATTCAACCAAGCTGAAATTCTAATAAACAGTTCTGATCTTTGAAATGGCTGTTTTATTAGTAAAGTTAAAATACGATTTCTATCATATCTGAGCCACAGCGTACTGGGAACGGTATAGATTTGTTTTCCAAAAGGAAAAGGAACTGGAGAATGTTTATCGATACATAAACATCAAGATCTATTTTTTCTGGACTCTGTGAGAACTATTCAATGAGATATAAAAGCGTCTTGAGAGGATCGACAGATTCCAAAATTTATAGCATAAATAATACGCATGTAATTTGTACTAATGAATATTACATGAAGTTTCTTTTCCTTTGCTATCGACATAAACAACTTCACCCCGACAGTCATTTATCCAATCTTGTAGTTGCAGTTGTGTTGCTAAGCAACAAACATGGATGGAACTTTGAAAGTAAAAAGGCATCGCTAGCCATAATTTATTTTGTAAGATTACAACTGCAATTTTTGATGCTGAGCGAAATTTCAACATGTTTTATTCACCACACCTTGATATGTTGTGGTCATCTTAGTAGTCATACCGAGTCAGGCAGAAACACATGGTGACTTCATTATTTCTTTCTTTATTACGGTTATGTCTACGTTTTTTACGGCACTTTGTAACCGATATTAAAGAGAGAGAAGGCAAGAAAAGTTAGCTGTTTTTGACATGCCTTAAGAACAATAGAGAATGACAAGAATTTTTCCAAGTGGTTTACTCTACTACTACAAAATGAAATTAAAAATTACATTTGTGTTTGTAATTAGAATATTTAACCAAAGGCAAAAAAAAACACACAAAACAAAACTGCCGCTTATCACACGTTAAAAACGAGTTCGATTTATCACGACAATCGAATTTTCTCCTTTTTCCAACATATTTTCGGGAATGAGTTTTTCAATCGCCTGCTATGTTCACGTGGCATAGCCAATGTTTGTATACGGAGATTGTTCTCTTGTAGCACGAATATATTTTATTATACACGTTAATTTATAAGCGCTAATATCGCCAGTAAATGATCAAAATAAAAAATCAGCTACTGATAAATATTTTTAAACAATACAGTGCAATCAATAAATCAGCTGTTTGACATTTAAGTGTCTTCCACGTGGATAAAATTTTACATGGCGTATCAAAACTTTGGCAGCTCGTGTACCGTGTTTATGTAATGTTCACCTATACTGGCATATTAACAATAAAAGGTGAAAGTTAAAAATGAAAATAATTATGTTGTTCTCAGGAAACTAACTTTTGGACTAAACGCTATACATGTTTCAAGTTTTTGAAATTTAGAAAAATTTCTCATCTATAATAATTAGTCCAATACTTGAAATGTGTTTCAAAGAGAAATTTCTATCCTGGACTTAACATCACAAGGTAATTAAATAAGGACATATTCATTGATAAAACAATTGCTTACGTCTTGATTAAGAGAAAGAGAAATTCCTATCCTGTACTAAATATCACAAGGTATTTAAATCAGGACATATTCATCTATAAAACAGTTGCTTACGTTTTGACCAAGAGAAAGAGAACCTTCTATCATGGACTTTACATCACAAGGTATTTAAATCAGGACATATTTGTTTGTGAAACAGTTGTTTGCGTTTTGATCAAGCTACAAAAAACATATGATGTAAACATTCAGACATTCATTTTATTAAAAAATAACTTATAATAAAAACAACTGCTGTTATTTGTAAGTGTATCCCCTACATCTTTTATATATACAGCAATTATGCGTCAACACTTACGTAAACATTGTGTAATTTTTCCAGTTCAACTTTCAATTGTTTAGTTTGTTAATATGCATAGTCAAAATACTACCTAATGTACGACTGTTGTTTAATTTCTGTAATGCATATTGGTGTACAGAAGACATATTACTACTAGAAATAAATAAACATATAACACCAAAATGTTGTTTCTATTTAATTAGACACTCAAAGTTTCTTTTTACACCTTTTTCAGGGGTGCACACTAAAACACAAACCGAAAACAAGGCACTACAAAACTTTGAATGGTTTAAATAATGAATTTAAATAATAAAGAAGCTGTAAAACGAAATGTTCAGTATTTAATTAAATAAAAATAGTATTTTGTTCATATAAGGTCATTTGATTCTAGTACAACTGTTGTTGTATGATATGACTTAGGTCAATCGTATTCCACCACTACTGTGTTTATCGTATAGTAGCCTGTCTTTAGAGCTCTTTGGATTGTGTGGTTCTAATACTATTATTATAAATTATTCTAAGTTTTGTAAATATCTAAGGTATTATAGTTAAAAATAATGTTTAAAATATAGTAAACTAGATTTAGAAAATAGAGTTTAAAGCGTAGACTTAGAAAATAGAGCTTAAAGTGTAGTAGCTTAGGTTTAGAAAATAGTGCTTAGAATGAAATAGGGTAGATTTATAAAATAGAGCTTAAAATGTGGTAGCTTAGATTTAAAAAATAGTGTTTAAAATGTAGTAGACTAGATTTAAAAATAATGTTTAGAATGTAGTAGAGTAGATTTGGAAAATAATCTAATACAATAGATTTAGAAAATAGTGCTTAAGATGTAGTAGACTAGATTTAGAAAATAGTGCTTAAATATAGTAGCTTACATTTATAAAATAGTGTTTAGAATGTAATGAGCCAACTAAATGTTTTTTGACAAGTAGATTTGTAAAAAAATATTTTATTTGCAACATTTTGGTCACATAAGCAAGAAGTTGTGTATCTAAAATTGTGTTTCTGTGTTCATCTAAATGCAGTACAACAATTGTTGTGGCATTGAAGCCTCTTGCTTACAAATCGTGATTACGTTCATTTATATTTATCAAAATACAATAATATTGGGGGTATTATATATTTCAAACATTGCATGTTTATTTCAGCTCCTTTGGGTTTTTCCATGGAAGAAGTGTATAATAGTAGAAGCGTAATGCTGTTTTTTTTATAAGACATTAAGACATATAATTGAAATTTAGTATGGTTAAAGAAGATTTCAAGAGAATCTATATGACATATAATAATATTTCGACTCACTGCAACTACGTTTATCCAAGCTTATTTATCTTATAAACCGTATTTTTATTAGAATTTATAACTCCACGCTAGTGTCCTATTTTTAAGCTACAAATTACTAGTTAACATAAAACTTAAATTACGTGCCAAGATGTAGGACGATAATAAAGATATCATATTTAAAATTATTATATTTTGAAAACTACCCAACTACCCACCGTAACGGAACGAACTTTTACAAGAATCGCGTTGTAAACCAATTCACATTAAATTATTTTAGTTCATTTAAATATTATGGCAATTCGTTCAGGATTACTCCTGTTAAGTGACCGCTCGTTTCACCTCATTCAAGCATATTATAAGTCATTTCAAACGACTTCATTTCATGGCTATTTCAGCTCGCTTACGTAAGTCGTTTTGGATAACTTTAGCTCATTTGTTGATAGTTTTAGGCCATTCATTCATTCCACGTCCAAGTCAACACCTACTTAAATGTATTAACTTTGATTATGTTAATGAATCTTAACCGCAAGAAACATTCGATTGTGTTTTGTTTTTTAAAGCAATACTTGAATAGTTAAGTTTGTCGATAGAAAAAAATAATTTGAAACGTCGATATCACATTTGAAGTTCCTCGGAATAAATCACGTTCCATAACTATTCAATCTAAGTGAGTTGTTTCGCCATGAGCTGCCATATGACACATTTCCACGAGGGAATATGTGAGATCCAAACATACCTGACAGAGAGTAAGTGTTCTGCCCGATGCTCAAATACTCTAAGTGTGTCACGCTAATTCAAGTGAAGATGCAGATGATGTTTGAAAAAAGGAACAGTAACACTTTTAGAGATCCAAGCATTTTTCACGCATTATGATACCAGTCTTAGGAAAATGAACCATTTAAACTACTATGTATTTATCTGTACACATTTATTTAAAGTGTTCAAGAAAGTTTTTTTTTTACCTTTTCACATGTTAAGAGCTATTAAAAAATCAATAAATATATATATATATATAATGTACATACAAACATTTCCTGAACCTAAGATACTTTCTAGTAGATTTTCAGACATGTTTAGTGTGACAATGTTTTTATTTTAAATTTGTTGATACCAAAGACGATTTATCAAAAATTCACTTTTAACTGAGTGTCTTTGTGAAGGGACTGTACATTGTTGAAAACACTTAGATTGGATGTATTTGTGCAGAGATTGTATATCGTTCAAAACACTTAAACTGAATGTTTCAGTGACGGCGCCAAGGGGGGCTTGGGGGCCTGATCACCCCTCATCCCCCAATATTGTTACCTACATGTATTCATAAAATATGGAAAACACAATCGTCGTTGTTGCTTAACAATTAACATCAAAGAACGTATATCTGTAGAACCCAACGTCTTCATTAAGACGGAAGTATGTGTCGTGTGTCCCATAGCAATGTACTGAATGCACTGAAATTCTTGTGCTGCATTTTATAATCTTCGTCAAAGCTCAGACAACCTCGTTGATTTCAAGTTACAACAGAACAGGCGCAATGTTTTGAAGTAATATTGACTATAAACACAACATGATGAAATATAGTTAGCCTGATAGTGACCTTACTTTTCCTCAGAGTGTATTAACTTCACATAGGATAATTCGTTTCTGCTATGGAACCTATGTCTTTATGTTATATTTCTTTTGATTTGTAGCTTTACTCTTAATGGTATATTAAATGTTCAATCTAAGCTAATCTTGATTTTTTAGTATTATGTATTACCTTGGATGGAATTTAGGTGAGCTTCCTCTTTTACATATATGCATATGTTTATAAACAGATTATTTCTAATTTGTAATAATGAATTATTAATCAGAGTATGAATTTCCAATGAAAACTGCATTGAAAACACAGTTCAAAATAGCACACCTTTTTGAAATGTACTTTGGTATTTACATTATTATAATTTACCATCTATACTTCTATTGATGACATTTTGGGAAGCCCCTCCACAGTTTACCTCAGCCCCCCCCCCCAACGAAAATATTCTGGCGCTGTCATTTAAATATTTATTAGAAAAGACCATATATTTTCCAAAATATTTAAACTGAATATTTTTATGAAAAGACCGTAGATCGTTAAAAATACTTAAATTGGATGTATTTGTGAAAAGACCGTATATTTTTCAAAACCCTTAAACTGAATGTTTTTGTGAAAAGACCGTATATTTTTTTCAAAACACTTAGACTGAATGTTTTTGTGAAGAGACTGTATATCATTCAAAAATTTAAACTTAATGCTTTTCTGAAGAAGCCATAGATTGTTCAAAACACTAAAACCGAGTGTTTTTGTGAAAAGACTATAGTTCGTTAAAAACACTTAAACTAATTTTTTATTAAAAGACTGTAGATCGTTTGAAACACTTAAACTGAATGTTTTTGTGAAGAGACTGTATGTCGTTCAAACTTCTATGTCAGATTTCTTTTCATATCTGTCTTAATTCTTAGAACTATGTATGACGAAGTGCAAAAATAAATTAAGAAACGAAAAAAAATCTATTTCACGTTAAGAAAACATTAGATCAATGAACACTAAAAAAATGCAAAATACATTTACTCAGGTAAGCCTAAATTGTTGAAGTTCGAATTGGACAACTTGTACATAACAAAACATACATACATGTATCGTTCTTGAAGTACGCATTTATCGAACACCTATATATGTAAATGTATGTGGATAATGAACTTCAAACTCTGTGACATAAAATAAATTCTGCATAACTCGGTAAGCTTCCTAAAAACTAATATTAAGTCAGACAAGTTTTCTAAAAATACAAAAGTTCATTAGTTCAGGATGCAACTAAAGATTCATGCCGACAATGGTAATAACTAAACATCTTAAATATACGGATTTCTAGAACTTAGAATAAAAAGTAAAAATAAAACAAAAACTTAATGTAGTTTGTATATCTGTAAATAAATCCTTTGCTGCAGTAAAACAACTAGTTTTAGATAAGTTTACTGTTGATTTTTCTACTCTTACCAACATTACTTTATGGCCATACGACATGATAAAGCAGATGTGTGGCACAAACAGCAGTCTTATTCACTTCGTCACAGCTGGACTGAGAAACGATAAATATCATGTGTCACGAAACTGTTATTTGTCTTGTGGAGAAGCCTGGAGAAATTAAATTAGAAACTTTTCCACACACAAAAAAACAGATCTCTGCTAAGAAACGTGGTTCGTCAAGTGCGATCCAAACTCTCACGATTGACTGGCATAGTCTTGCCGACACAATGTGTCCCCACGCTTGCTTCCCTGCCGTGTCAAGTGGTTCAGTGAGAGATTCGTACCACGGTGGCGGAGAGACAACAGATGAAGTACCCGGATAACACAGAACAGCAGAAAGCCTGACGGCACGAAGAGTTCAGGGTTGGACGCGAGAGGGTGCTCAGAGAAGTGCAATTATTCGATGTTTACCCTCCACAACCCCCAATCGATTTTTAAGCATCAAACAACATTTAATAGAATTACGTTGCTTAAAAGCAACGCCAGCGTAAAATGTTATTGTCTACAAGTACTGTATATTCTAATGTTTCAGAACGTCAGACAAAACCTTTCTTTCTTGACAACGTAATTAATCACTCGTAATTAACACTTTTATTACCGAATAATTACATTTGCGTTAGTTCTACTATTCCGGAATTTCAAAATTTAAACAAATATGATTTAATAATTCTACTTGGTTAACGTGTTGTATTAACAACGTAAAGTACCTACCATTTTCCAACTACTGTTTGATTAGTATTGTTCAACTTTTACTACTTCAAAGGAAAAACCCTGAGAAATATATTATTTAAAAGTAATTATTTAATCATAAGAATCTTCTTAAACATAACCCATATTCTAAATTTTTTCCCAAGAATTAGCTACAACTTGTCAAACTTATCAAGGAATATTTTTCAATTTGATCTAGTTTGAGTAAGCTTCATCGAAATATTTTTGTTCTTTTGTAGATAAAAACAAAGATACACAACGAACTATCTTCGCTCTTCTCACCACGGGTATCAAAACCCGCTTTATAGCGTTGTAAGTCTGCAGATATGCTACTGTGCCACTGGTGGAGCTTCATCGAAATAGAGAAGAGTTGTAGTTACTTCTGAGTTGGAATATTTCTACACCATTACTTCAGTGTATATTTATATATGTGTGTGTGTGTGGATAACAGTAGTCATTTGTAAGAAACGTATTGTGGAAGGAAATACATTGATAATATTAATTATTCCAGTAAGAATCATGAAAAATTAGTCTAAACAAAAACGAAAAATAATTTTTTTTCTGTGTTAAAATGGTTAACAATAAGAGAAGAAAACTTCAATCACCTAGAGTCACCTTAATGGTTTAAGGATATATTTTCATGTTGTCGCGTTGTAACAACCCGAGTTCTTATTATCTTCATCGTGGCCTGTTTGAGTTAATGACCTTAAGAGCAAAGTGCAAGATATGGAAGAAGGGCTGTGAGTTTAAGTATCAATATAAAAACATTTTGTAAGTTTCATGGCATGTAAGTCATTTGGTGAAGCTATGAGTGAAAAAATAAAATATAGATTTGGAAGAGAACAGGTTTCGAGCTGTGTAATTTAGAGAATATCAGCTTACGATAAAACCGGGTTTCGATACCCATAGTAGGAACAGTAAAGGTAGCCTATTATGTAACTCTGTGTTTATCTGCAAACAGATAACAAACAGTATGAATATTGTCAGAAGATTTGAATCGAAACGAACCCAGCCCAACTTTGGTTGTAATAACTCTCTCTTTCATTGGTCTAAAGCTCAAATAGCTTTCTAGGTAATATTTTCTCATTTGTTTTTAATTCAAAATATATTAATTTATTCAAATACTACGAAAAAGCATTTTTTTATTCTCTCCTCTTTCTTCCTATACGCAATTTACAGTAAAATATCAAAACTTATTTCAAAGAATGTCGTATATCAAACAATTCGTGGGTATTATATTACAAGTTCCCACAAACCAGACTACTTCATTATGTATACAAATCGCTGTATGTCAGTTTAGTGCTGTAAACGTGTTTTTGTATTATTGTACTGTTTAAACTGTAACTATTAAAATAAAAATACAGCTTTTTTTCTCAAAATGCAAATTTTAATCTGCATTTTGAACCTTTAGCAGATTTACACAGCGAGATATAAATACAGAAAAATTATTTTTTTCGTAACTAGTGAACTTTAACCTTTTTTATTTATGAATAAAAAAACTGAAAGATTTCTCTCAAGTGTGTTAAAACAATTGGTAAAAGAAAGTAGCCATCTTATGAATCCATAATACTTTACATTATCTGTTTGTGGCAGCAATTACCTTTGATTCCACATATAATTTGCCAGTAACCGAGAAAGACAATGTCTCTGTTCGTGTGGTATTTTAATTTCAGTAACCTTAGCCAGACAAACGTTAGAACCAATTAGTCCTAATGTCCAGGATTATGGATTATTTACTGCTCCATCTATAAAACAATCTTTCTAATACACTGAGTATTTCTCAGTGAACTTCTAAATTTAATTAGGCATCCAAAATACAAAATACAATATAAAACAATCCCAAGTAAAGTTTAGGTCCATTCTTCTGAAACAACACCAAATCTGAAGATCCTCTTCAGTCCAGGAAGAATGTAACAGGTTCATATACAATGAAACTATTCTCGTACAAGCAAATGTTCAATAAAAGAGAACAAGTGAGGGTATGGAAACTTGTATATATATATATATATATACATATATATGATTTTGCTCCATAATACATGATCTAATTTTTATTTATGGTCTACGTATATTCTTCTTTATTTACATGTCACTAGATCACTTTGAAAACTGCGGTTAATTTTAGTTACATTAGATTTTACACGTTATGTAAATGTCCTCAGTTTCTTTGATGAAAGCAATACTTGATTTTATCTGTGGTTGTAATTCATAAAAGTAAAAAAACAGAAGTGCATGCAAAAAATAACGTATGACCTAATGTGTACATAATATTACCGACAGGCGTAAAGGCCCGGCATGGCCAGTTGGGTTAAGGCGTGCGACTCGTAATCTGAGGGTCGCGGGTTCGAATCCCAGTCGTACTAGACATACTCGCCCTTTCAGCCGTGGGGGCGTTATAATGTGACGGTCAATCCCACTATTCGTTGGTAAAAGGTTAGCCCAAGAGATGGCTGTGGGTGGTGATAACTAGCTGCCTTCCTTCTAGTCTTACACTGCTAAAGTAGGGACGGCTAGCGCAGATAGCCCTTGAGGAGCTTTGTGCGAAATTACAAAACAAACAAACAATTTTTGTAAGATTTCGTTGCAACGTCTTTCCCATCAGTGTTCTGTCCTAAGTGTTTACTCAAAAGTTTCGAACAACATATCATAAGTGTTATTTTCATCTCTCCAAATCTCAACATAAAAGCTCGTATATTTGGTTGCAACGCAATTTTTCACCTGTGTGAATGTAAATGTTCTGCCACGAGTGTCTGTTCACAAGTTTCGAATAAAATATTACAAGTGTGGTTCCTTCACTTCTTCAAACTGCAATGTGTAACATTTCGCTGTAAAACAAACAAGTTTCTTGAACAACAGTTAAGTTACATAGTTGTTAAATTTTAAGAATTTTCTTTGGTCTTCTTTAATCCTTCTTTGAACCACTTAGTTTCAAACCAATTATCAAAAATAAAAGACGCTTCATTAACCATCCAAAAAAAGACAATAGAGAGAAACCGATCACCGAAAATTTCGAAATGATAAACCCTGTGTGAGATGAACGGACGTTAAGGAAAAGAAACCGCCTATGAAGTTTCATTTCCTACACATCCATTACAATCAGTGACCGCTTCTATTTTCTAACATCGCCTGATTGAAGAGGGGTCGAAACCTTCTGTTTCCCCTTCAGGCTCTTGGCTGAAATTAAATCTCATATTATTTATTTATTTCTGGTTTGACATGGCCAAGTGCTTGACTCGTAAACTCAGAGTCGCGGGTTCGAATCTCCGTCACACCAAACATGCTCGCCCTTTCAACCGTGAGGGTGGTATAATGTGATGGTCAATCCCACTTTTCATTGGTAAAAGAGCAGCCCAAAAGTTAGCAGTGGGTGGTGATTAATTACTACCTTCTCTCTTGTCTTACACTGCTAAAGTTAGAACGGCGAGAACAGATAGCCCTCGTGCAGTTTCCGCGGAATTAAAAAACAAACAAACTTCCATATTAGGCCCGGCATGGCCAGGTGGACAAGGCACTCGACTCGTATTCTGATGGTCGCAGGTTCGAATCCCCATCACACCAAAGATGCTCACCCTTTCAGCCTTGGTGGCATTATAATGAGACTGTTAATTCCACTATTCGTTGGTAAAAAAGTAGCCCAAAAGTTGTCAGTGGATGATGATGACCAGCTGCCTTCTCTCCGGTCTCACACTGCTAAATCAGGAACGGCTAGCGCAGATAGCCCTCGTGTAGCTTTTCGCGAAATTGAAAACAAACAAACTTACTTATTTAGTAAATCCTTAGATATTTCAGTTATTAATTAAAAGTACAGATTTAATACCGAAAACAAACATAATTTGCTTGAATGTAAAATAATTTTCTTACCTGATCACCCGTGATAGGTAACATTTGACGTGATCGTTAAGCATTCATTTTCGTAACAATAATGTTTAACAAAAAGTTCGTCGTATCTTAACAATCTAAATTATATAGTTTTGTATATAAATATAAATCTTTAGCAAAGGGATTTGAAATACAATTATTTAAAAAAAGTTTAATTACGAAAAACATTTTATTGGCTACAGTTGTTACAGCCGTCAACTTCGAATAAAACCTGTAGAGACTGCCAAACTAATCGAATAACAACTCTTTTAGCACTTTCGAGAAAAACAAGTGAAATAAAACTTACAATATAGTCTTAGCGCTCGAATGAAATAAAAAAAAATAATATAGAGATACAAACTCACGAAGTCGATACTTCACTCAAACAAACAGAAGGTTCGTTGTTATATTTCGCCAGAAGGAACGAACTGCTCCGGACTCCTGTTACCCGCCGTTAGATCACTCGCTCGCTTGACAGACAGTTTTTGGTATTAGAATGGTAGCAGTTACGTGAAGTGAGATAACAGGAAAAAAAGAGAAGCTAACAGACAATTGAAACAACCATCAGAAAGTTCTATGGCTAACAAAGTAGTTCACTTCTCTGGAAGAGAGAGCTGAAATTGAAACCGTGTGAGTCTCAGCTTTCATTTCTTAAAAACTCGCGATAACTGTATAAGACGGTGTGTTGCCTCGTACCACTAATATTTTATATTCACAAATATATATATAGTTTGATTTCTATCGTATAAAAATATATCGTGAAGTAATATATCAAACTTTACTCCTCTTTTTATTAACACCAGATTTTTTTATTTATTTTTTGCTTGGCTGAAGAAAAAAGCAGTTCAGTTAATTACATATGTTGACCTAGAAGTACGTTAATATTAAATTATATTTTATCCAATAAAATCACGTAATTTGATCTTGGTTCTACATACTAAGAACCTGCTGATCACACAAAACTAAGAAAACTAGAAGATATTTTTCTAAATATTTCGATTTAGCTAATAGTTGACATTAGAGACAGAAAGATACACAAATATTAGTATGCTTGAAAATGCTAAGTGAAAATGATACACATATAAAACAGTAATACAGGCCCTGAATTTGTAACTGCATATCTTAACGTTTTCCATACAAGTAGGTGGAGTCTATTATTCTAAACAAAACACGGTAAAACTAAAATACAACAAGAAATTTAGTACAAGGGCTCCCCAGTGGCTCAGCGGTATGTCTGCGGACTTACACGCTAAAATCCTGGTTTCGATACCCCTGGTGGGAAGAGCACAGATAGCCCATTGTGTAGCTTTGTGCTTAATTCAAAAACAAACAAACAATTTAGTACAATGGTAAATGTAGCAACTAAAACAACCAATACCACAACGACCGCACTGAGAGATGATTGTCGGATTTCATGTATATAATCTAAACTTTAATCATGTGTTATTTATTTAAAATTATACTTAAACCTCTGAACCATTAGCAGCTACATACTTTACACCCATGTCGCATCATTAGTATTATAAAAAAAATTCACTCATTCTTAAAAATTGTAGAATTGAGAAAAACACGATATGAATGAGTGTGTACGCAACATTGTATTTTCAAATTTGTTAATAACATTTTAATGTTTGAACACGATAATATATCAAACTACAGAAGTATGCAATTTATTTATTCGTAATTAGGTTTAGAATATAAGTGCAAAACTGTGTTTTAAGTTAATGCTCTCCTAGCTAAAATCAATACAAAATTTGACAAGTTTAACTTTAAGGATATGAGGCTTATTTTTATGAAATTTTGAAATTAGAAAACGGGATGGAATATGAGAGCATAAAAACTAATAAAGTTGTTGTTAAATATTAAGAGTAAATGATTAGATCGTTCTGAAACTTTTGTTCACATAAATATTAATGTATAATGATTTACTTGTAAAGAACAGAATAATATGTTAATATGTTCTATGTCAAGTGGATGAGATATTGGTTTGTGTCAAAATGGTCGTTTTCGAAATTACTGTTCACGCTGTGTGAAATGAATACACATCGGAGATAAAAAGTAGGTTGTAAAATATTATATAAGAATTATAATTGAATCTACTCAGCTGGGAGTTACTGTACACTGGGATATACGAACTACTAAGAAACGTTCTGAGCCTCATTAGCCTTCCATCAGTATACTAAAGGAAGTTATTATATTTCAAGCTCTCCTTGATCTGCAGTTCAAGTTGTCGTTTTTATCCTGTACAAACCAAATATTCTACTTTTTATCACCCAAATTATAAATGAGTACCACAAGTTATTATAAAGTGTGTGGTAGTTAAGGCGTTCGACTCGCAACTTACAGGTCAAGAGCTCAATTCCCATCACCGAACTTGCTAGTCCTTTGAACCTTGTGGGGTGCTATAATGTGGCAGTTAATCCCAATATTTGACTGGAATAACCTAAGAGTTGGCAGAGGGTAATGTTGACTAGTACCATCCCTCTATTATATCATATAAACGCTATAGACAAACAGCGCGTCTAGCCCTAAATAGCTTTTCGCGAAATGAAACCAAACCAGTCCTTTCAGACACTAAATTAATAAATTTTAAAGTTAGGTAAATCTTACGCAAAACATTAAGCACCATCGCTTCATTCAAATAAAGAATTACTCTAGTAAACAGTGCATGATATACGTATAGTAATTACAGCGTTCGCAAATCAGTAAATCGTTATGTGGTTTTGATTTTTAAAATTTTCTTTTGTATATATATCTGTATATATAGTTACACACTTTGATTCCAATTTCTTCTTAATTATCAAGCAGATAAATTTAATTTTGACTTCAGGAAAATGTGATTCAACATGTTCTAGATTACGAAAACTGGCAAAACTGCTCACGTTTGGAAATGATGTTCTGCTTTAATTTTACCTTTAATTATACAAAATATAAAAGACGAACAATATTCATCACGAATAAAATATGGCTGTCTTCAACGTGGAAAATGTTCTTCAGACAGTCTGCGCTTTAGGTACCAACACCTTACACTCAGCACTTTCTACATTTTCTCGACGAAAATATTTCACGTGCAAGTTGGCAAAAATAAAAGTTCACTGTCATATAAATGGACTGAAAAAATAAAACTGTAGTGAAGAAATATTCGCAAAAGTTCACGAGAGCTCTTTCCAAAGCAGACTTCCTGTGGGCTAGTAACGTCACAAACCAGATTTCGACACTCGTGGCAGGACAGAGCACAGATACCAAATGTGTAGCTTTGTGCTTAAATACAAATAAACAAAATAATTTAAAGGTTGTATTAAGAGTAGATCTCAGTTTGGTTCTTACTACCGACGGTATGTTAAAAAAAATGTGACCCACTACATTACAACATGATTTGTGCCCCGGTGGTGTCAGACATTTGTTTTATTTCTGCTTTCATTTCTCAAGTATTAAATTTTAATTAATTTTCTTCTTTTCTACGAAATTAAATCTAATTGTTGTATTTTATCTGGCGTTTGAATATGCTGTATAAAATTCATACTATCCTTTCTTTTAATGTAATCTATTTAAATAATAATAAAATTTTAATTTATTTCTGCTTTTATTTTTAAGTGTTAATTTTTAGTGATTTATTTTGCCCCCCCCCGCGCTAGTACAGCGGTAAATCTACAGATTTACAATGCTAAAATCAGGTGTTCGATTCCCCTCGGTGGGATCAGCAGATAACTCGATGTGGCTTTGGGATAAGAAAACACATAGATTGATCTATTTTTCCTTCTCTACGAAATTAAATCCAATTATCGTATTTGATCTGACCTTTGGATATGCTGTAAAAAAATTCATGCTTTCCTTCTATTAAGAGCCCTACATGGCCAGGTGGGTTAAGGCGTTCGACTCGTAATCTGAGGTTCGCGGGTTTGAATCCCCGTCGCACTAGACATGCTCGCCCTTTCATCCGTGGGGGTGTTATAATGTTACGGTCAATCTCACTATTCATTGGTAAAAGAGTAGTCTAGAGTTGGCGGTAGGTGGTGATGACTAGCTGCCTTCACTCTAATCTTACACTACTAAGTTAGGGACGGCGATAGCAGTAAGCCTTGAGTAGCTTTACGCGAAATTGAAAAACAAGCCGATCCTTTCTTTAAATGTAATCTGTTCATATAATAATAATAATAATTTGTTGCTTACTGAAATAATTAGATATATGTATATACATATATACATTACCCTGAATTACCCTGCAGTCGAGGCAGCCAAACGTTAGTGAACCCCTTTATGACCCAATAAAAATTAAGATCATTCATGAAATGAACTGGTAGCTCATTCAAAAAATGATTATTGGTTATTGATAAAAATCAGGTTAACAACTTCTAATATATAAACGAACCAGGTCGTTATGGCGATACTACGTTCCAACAATGGCTCGTGTGTCATGTTGCTTAGCAACAAAAGTATAGCCTAATATCGTTGTTAGGCCATTTATTGAAGGTATACAACAAAATACAAACAAAAACTGGAAGAATATTTCTTGATTTTTTTTAACTTAGAGTCTCCGTTTATTATAAAAGTTTAATTTTTATTAAAATCCGTTGGTGATATAAGAGAAAATAATTTAATTCAGAAACGATTTAACTTTAAAACTGAATCGATATCTTTACTTTCATGATAAATTTTATGCACTTTGTTCTAAACTCGGTGATTTCACACTACATTTTTACTGTAGGCTTATTATACCAACACTCACTACACTTATAAAGTCCCATGTCTTTACTTTGAGAAATCAAGCGTGATGGACGTGACACACGCTGGCTTTAATATTGGTTAGATTGGCTGTCGTTCCTTCTTCCGACAAAATAAACAGGTTTTGACTAGATCCATATTATTAATGAATCGAGCTTTAATTTCAGAATCTGTCCTGGCATCCTTGTTGGTTTAAGGAAATTTAAGAATCCAACTCGGTAATTTAAAATATAATGTATAATTGGAGCACTGACAATGGAGCTGTAATAATTTGTAATTTTGGCCAATATTAGGAAACATATTTTCCTTTAGCTCTTGCGTATACTTAAGTGAGTAGCCACAATTATCTGGAATAGTAATGTAGTTGTTTGATTGAAAACTTTCTAACACTAGCTTGAGAAGAAGTTTCTTTTTTGAACCGTTTATTTTTATATCACTAAAGTTCTTAAAAATAGAGACAATTAAAATGAACGACAAATTAACATGTACATTACACGTTCAACAAAACCAACAATGTTGGCTTAACAACAATGTAGTGACAGCTTTGTTGCTAAACGACGATGTATATTGTTGAGCATTACCATAAGGAACGTGGCACGAATATATGTGTAGAAATTGAATTAAAACCCAAAACAATAGTTTTAGGTTACTAAATACACTTTTTTTGTCAGAAAGCTTGTGAGAATTTCTCCCTTTTTCGTTGCTCTTGGAAACCGTAGGAGTCACCATGCCAAGTTTTTTGGTTATTGGTCAAATAGTGTGCGACGAGTAAGCGGACAGACAAACATACAATATCGCTTTTATGCGTACACATATAGTAATTATCCCGCATTTACGTTCATCAAACCACTATGTTAGAATACATTTTGCAATTACTATCTTAACTCAGTCGTGACTAACGCAGACTGTATAAACATATTGATGGAATGGTGGTACAAGCACCGTACAAACAAAGTGATAGAATGGTAGTACAAGCACCGTATTCTAGAATTCATAAACCGAAGTCATAAACAGCAAAATGTTATTTTAAAATGAGGTTATGATTTATGTGAAACATTTCTCTGAAACGATCATAAAGCGAAGGTTACATTTTTAGTCTATATATAATTTAACAAAAACTTTATTTTATTTTAGATTAGAGAATTAGAGACGTTTTATAGCAATTTCAATAAAAGTTTCGAAGTTTATGTTACATAAAAAATTGTTATTTTTCCAAATATTTTTACATGTTAACGTACAGTAAGTATTTATTCACACTGTAAGGTAGTTTTAAAAACTGGAATTTGTGTCATTAAAGCTAGTATCTTGAACATTCATTATTATTAAATAATGTCTACGATTCATCTAAGTCCAATGCAATGAAACTCGGTCATTCAATTAGCACTCATCTGATGTGATTTGATTTATACTATATATAAAGTAGTTTCGCCTAATCTTCCTGTAGTGATCATTGTAAAGTGACTCGCACAGTTTAAAGACCTTAAACTACCTTTGAAACATGGCTGAGCCCTAAAAAAAAGATATTTGTATATTTAATTCATATGCAAAGCCATCAGATGATTGAAAGCCAGCCAGTCATAATAAGCTTCTTTGAACTGACTATAACTATCTTGAATTGCCATTCCGAACATATAGAATCACTTCAGAGCTAAATGATACAATTACTCAGACACACGAACAAGGCAGATCATCATTCACAACCTGAGCAGCTGATCATTATTTGTAAATTCTGATTCAGTACAATTGTAGATACCTGTTTTGAGATTAAAATAGATGTTCGTAAGTGTAGCTGAATGATTTATTAGCACGTGCAGACGGTTTAAAAAGAAAATGCCGTACGTGGTGAGCATACGGACATTATTTCCTGCAGATTGCCCCTGAAGTGGAAGGTCCACCTTTCGAAAGCGCTCGGATTATAAGGGTTTCTATTTTATTTCTTGCAGAAGGATATCCTGAGTGCCACGTATTATAGAAAGAACATCTTTTGACTTTACGTGCTTATTATTCAAATTACTTTTACACCAACCTAACGGTGAAAAAATCATTCATTTTAATCTGTTAACTCGTCGATACTTTCCTTGAAGAATAAAGGTTTGGATCAGTTGAATGACCTTCATGCTCACTGAGCTTCGATACCATCTATTATACGACATTGATGTCATGTTGACCTTGCTGTTCACAATGGCCATGCTAAAATGAAATTTTCCGAAAGTTAAAAATGTAAATTTGTGTTTAAATAGCAGTCATTTGCGTTTTGGATCCTATGATAATCATAGGATGGCTGATTAACTTAGGGACAAGACGTTGTATTTTAACAGTGGTTCTAATAATTATTACTCATTCCAGGTTTCATCATTATCATTCTGTAGTTCACAAGCTCCATCTGTTTGTTCATGTAAAGGTTGTATGATTACAGAAGTAAAGCAGCAACATGGCGTATAGATCCTGTTGTGAGTCTCCGAGGTAAAAATAAAGTCTGGTATTTCCTGTAAAAAAAAGTTTGACAATCACTACGTTAACTGTTTTATTGTTGTTGTACTTGAGAAAGAGATCATTTTAACTTAATCTGAATAAAAAAAAACAGTATATGAAAAATAATTTGAATTGTAAAACAATTTAAGGTATTTAAATAATATGTATATGTATATGTGTGTGTGTGTGTGTGTTACGTTTTGTATGTGGACTGAACGCAACAGAAAAACACAGATAACAGCTTATATAATTTATTACAATAAACTATTATATATGTGACAGATATAAAATAAATTATATAATAACAATGACAGATGTTCCGTTTCAACCTTCAAAGTTAATTACAATACAAAATGATACTGGCCTCTGTCCAATATAATGATCCAGAATGAAAGTCCAAAAGTCCAGATCAGAAATCCAAAATTCCAGTCTAGGGGGTGAATTTGGTCCCACGAAGAAATTCCGAAGTTTGAATGGAGAAGTCCAGAAACAATTCACAGTCCAATAAATTTTACGAAGTTCTTTTTACGATGTTTTTGATGAATGTCTCAAATTGGTCGTTTTTCAACTTGCCCCGGTCTCCCCTAAACAGTACTGTACATGTTGACCTTCAGTATAACCAGTAATTCGAATGAATCGTAAAGATTGACGAAATAAAATCACAGCTTTTGTAGATCTAGCTCCAGTCACAAATCCAAGTTGCATAAACACACAGCAAACGTTGAAAACTTCTCAAACGACGACATCTCTTGAATCGAATGAAAACGAATGACTGACTGACTCTCCTCGCATCGCCGTCTGTTTATATACTAGTAGGCCTACTGTATTTTCGAACAATCGCGTAACTTCCGCAGAATTCCAGAGTAATCTGGATTCGTCTCGTACAGACACCAGGCCAAAATACATTCTATTTATAGACAAATGATCGATCTATTTAATTCTAGAAATTTCTACATGAATAACAACATATTTTATTGATTTAAACTTCGAAACAATAATATAAACAACAACAACAAAAATTTTCGACCGATAGATATGGAAATCCAACCACAACAGGACATGGCATTTCAAGCGCTTTATACATAACAGTGTGTGTGTATTTAATTGACCTTTCCAGATTACCTCCTTGCTTTACCACTCTTCTGTTAAGTATTTACTGACACGGCTTTGCATTGCTAGGCTCGTAATCCGAAGGTCGCGGGTTCGAATTCCAGTCACACCAAACATGCTCGCTTTTTCAGCTGTGAGGGCGTTTGACGGTAAATCCCACTATTCGTTGTTAAAATAATAGTCCAAGAGTTGGCGGTAAGTGATGAAGACTAGCTCCCTTCTCTCTAGTCTTACACTGCTAAATTAGGGATGGTTAGCGCGGATAGCTCTCGTGTACCTTTGCGTGAAATTCAAAAATAAAGAAACAGACAATTTATTGACATTAGTTAAATTTGCACTCTGCAGTTAAGCGGAAATCGAGTGGGATTTTAACAAGATTGTGAACTTGAACCCTGTGGTGATCATAGCATAGAAAGCCGATTATACAGGTAATGCTTAGCAATAACAATTCAAACAAATAATTTTTTAAAAGTTTCCTTTCTGTTCCTGTTATTATTCTGTAAGCAAACTACGCAAGATATTAATTCTTTGTTTATTTATTTATCAAAAATTTGTAGCTTTTGATAAACGCAAACAAAACTTTATGACCTGTACTGATCATATTTCTTGCATTTATTAAGACCTCTGATGAGGCAACGATAAAATTAGGATATCATTTTCAATGGTGGGCAGAATACGAATAGCCCATTGTGCAGGTTTCCGAAAAGCCAAACTTATACGTACGATTACGTATATCACTTAAAGTATGTACAGCTCTATACTCAAGAATGGCATATTCTTATTAACTTTGCAAAAAAGTAACTGATATTGTGCAGAAAGTTCATAATTTAAGCAGTTTGAAGAAGGCTGTAAATGTTAGGAGAAAAAATATCACATGTTAGTCCTGTATAGATTCTCTATTTGTCTTAGAGTAAAGAGATTCAAGTTCTAATAAGCAAAACGTCATTTTTACTTTACTTCAAGCTTTCTAAATTACACGAAAAACAACATATATCATTCTAATTATTGGTTTAATGGCACGGTGGTATGCTTGTGGACTTACAGCGCTAAAATCAGGTTTCGATACTTGTGGCGAACAGAGAACAGGTGGCTCATCGTGTAACCTTGTGCTTAACTTCAAACAAACAAACGTTTCACCAATTATAAAATTACATGAAGCTGTGATTTACGTATGATATCGAAAGTAAAAACCAAAATGTCTACCTGAACAGTGTTGTTTCATCTAAATAATTTTATTTTTCTCTACATGAACATGATGATCCTCGGCGCAGTATTAACGTAAGAGGATTATTTTCCAACTAGGTTAATTAGTTTAAATGTATTTACCTTTCACTACGTTCTTATTAACCAGCTTATAATATCTGGTTGATTATACTGAAGCACTATCGTGCTTACTTCTTTAACATGTATTTCGGGACCTTTACAAGGCTTAGTATACTATATTTTGAAAACTTTTTTTAGTTAAGAACCTCCTAACGTCACAACAAGCATCGTTTACAGCTATAAGCAGCTTTTGCGTATTTTGCAGACGATGTTAATGGTTTGGTTTGTTTTGAATTTCGCGCAAAGCTACAAGAGGGATATCTGTGCTACCGTCCCTAATTTAGCAGTGTAAGACTAGAGGGAAGGCGTCTAGCCATCACCACCTACCGCCAACTGTTGGGTTACTCTTTTATCAACGAATAGTAGGATTGGTCGCACATTATAACGCCACCACATCTAAAATGACTCAGCAGTATCTCTGCGCATTTACAGCGCTAAAAACCGGGTTTCGATCCCTGTGGTGGGCAGAGCACAGATAGCTCATTGTGTAGTGTTCATAACACGTTGATAGCGTCGGTTCTCGTTCGATCCCCGAAGCTAAGCAATGTCGAGCCCGGTTAGTACTTAAGAGAATGACCACCTAGGAATACCGGGTGATGATGACACTTCAATATAAGGGCTCGGCATGGCCAAGTGTATTAAGGCTTTCGACTCGTAATCCGAGGGTCGCGGGTTCAAATTCCGGTTGCACCAAACATGCACGCCCTTTCAGCCGTGGGGTCGTTATAATGTTACGGTCAAACCCACTATCGTTGATAAAAGAGTAGCCCAAAAGTTGGCTGTGGGTGGTGATGACTAGTTGCCTTCCCTCTAATCTTACACTGCTAAATTAGGGACGGCTAGCGCAAATAGCCCTCGAGTAGCATTGCGCGAAATTCAAAACAAACAAACTGTCGGCAAGCATAAATGAAACATACAATAAAATCAGCCGAAATAAAAACATACAATAGTTTGAGGTAATTGTATTAAAGACCAATCAAATGAAGAGATAAAATTATTGTTAATTTAAATTTGGTATTTACTTCAGTTCAGAGCCTACAATACTAAAATGCCCTTCCAAGTGACTAATTGGTATGTCTGAAGGTTTATAACACTAAAAACCCAAGTTTGAATGCCAGTAGAAGACATAAGACAAAATATATTGTATAGCTTTGTGCTAAGCATAAATAGAATAGATTTATTAAAATCCTAAAATTGATTATGACCAATGAAAGAGTCGTGATATACTTAGAAGTATTTTACAGTGTAACAATGTATTAGTGTCGTTGCATGTTTCTAAATCAGTCATTTTATAAATATAGTACAGAGTAACAGTATACTAGTTACAGTGCATTTAAGAGATAATCTAGAACAACATTATATAAGTGCTGAAAGTCCACTATGCCCAGATGGGTGGAGCTTACTTGTAACGTATTCTAACCACATCTGCACCTTATCAGTTTGATCTACGTGTATGTAGATAGTATACGTTCATTGACTTACCAAGCATATATCCATTTTTTAACATTTTAATTTTATAAAACATTTTCAGCAGTGTTTTCAATTTGTTGTTTTTTTATTGTTATTATCTTTCAGCGCAAAGCTGAGCAACAAGCCACCTGCATTCTGTCTACCTCGAGGTTTTAGTTTTGTAAATACGTACATTTGCCGCTGACCCATTGTGAGACGGGTGAGACTCCATCGATACCATTGGTACATATTTTCAGTGTTGAACTCACGTTCTTTAATCGTATTTCTTTCAAACGAAGACTGTTCTTATCCTTCGATCTTTGTTTAGTGCAATAGAATTAAAATACATACTGCATGCAGAGACATCTGTTGGTTAATATCTAAGGTCGATAATGAATTACCCGGCATAACGACCCTTATAACAAATTGTGCAAGTCGTATTTTATATCACAGATGTTATCACTGATATAGAAGGCGGATTATAAAAGATTATTTGTTAAACTGTTGCTTTATATTTAACTTTTCGATTAAGAAAGAAAAACAACCCACTTATATGACACTGAGGCTTCAAAGCGTTTTGTGTAAGAAACAAAATTTCCATCCTACTTTCTTGTTAAACTCTTAAAAAGAAGATCCAAAGCGAAAATAGTATAGGTGCTACTTATCCTTTCAGGGCATGAACACGAACCACGATCCTACGAAATCTTTAGTACACACACACATATATACACACGCTTTACCAGCGTAAGGTCCATTTTTTTCTATTATCTTTTATTCTTTCTCGTATTATTATAGTTGCGAGCTTTTAAGTTTACTTATGGATGAGTGCTTTAGGATCTTGAAAATACCGTTTAAAAAATAAAATACCGGTAAAGCTTATCAGCCTAATGTATAGAAAGTAAAGCGAGTTAACAGCGTCAACAAAGTGAAATGTTCTGTTCTTATTGTTTGTTTTATTGAAAGAAGGACAAGTGTTTAAATCTGGAACACTTGTTACAAGTTTACAAACGACGCACAAAGCACATTTTAGTACGTCACTTAAGGAAACTGTGAAATATAAGAGCTTTAGTTTTCAGCTCATATATTTATGTGGCTTTTTATTAGCCAGAAGAAAAAAAAACAATCCGTGAGATTGATCTAGCAAAATGTTTTTGTTCATCTGTTATTTCATGACTTAATTTTAGTGTGGTTGGAACAGTTTTGACTTGTAAATTTGTTTTGTTGCCCTTCCGTTGCGTTCCAAAGTAATATCAGGTCTAATTCCCAAAACTATGGAATGCAAGTGAACTTAACATATTTCTGAACTTCGTTGAAAGCTTCACTAAGACTATCTGCGCTAGCTGTCCTTAATTTTGCAGTATAAGACTAGAGAAAAGGCAGCTTGTCATCACTACCCACCGCCAACTGTTGGGTGCTTTTTTACCAACGAAAAGGGTTCCATTCCCCGCAGTAGACACAATGTAGCCTTGCTGTAAATAACAAATAAACGATTAAAAGAATTACTTGTACATATCAAAAGACATATTTTATATATATATATGAGATTCAGTTTTTCCATACTTCATTTTCGAAGAGGCATAAGTTAAAATAGGACTTCCATAACCAGCCTTACTTATTTATTCCAAGTAAAACATTAACATCTAATCAACTCAATTTCTGATGAAGTACGTTAATTCAATGAGCGCAAGAAGAAAACACCAACGGAAAAATCACTTAATCACACGCAATAAACTACCATAACAATGTGCGTGAATTGTTAAGTAAGAATAGCATCCCATGAAGTATTTGTTCGTGTAACAATAATATAATTGAATAACAAAATTCAATACTACAAAAACACTATAAGAAACTTGCGCTCTTTCACCGAGATAATCAATAATCTGGCTTCAAGGTATTTTACTAATATGTGGTGTTCGTATGTTTTTGTAGAATATAAATCATATACAAATAAACCTAAATGCTAACTGAGGAAGCCAGGCGAACGTAATTGAATTCCTGGTGGTAAATAACTGATATATATGTGAACACTATCATAAAAGCTCGTTAAAATAACAAAAAGAACAAAATATTCTGTATAAATCTAGCAAAACATAAAATAAATAAATAAAAGAAATATATATTTTTTTTCAGGAACATATTACATATTGATGCCTTTTAATAAAAAATTAACACATACGATGACCATGTGATTACAAATACACTTGTTCTTCTTCCGAGGAAATGTTGTCTCTCTTCCCTATATGTAATTAGTATTTTCATTCTGTTTTAACAAATGACTTTTCGTTGTAATTTCAAAACACAAACCCAAATTAATTTTGGAGATTTTGTTCAAAGGAGTTTTCTTGGCTTTTTTCTTCGAATCCTTACGTCATAATGATGTGGATGATGTGGTGCCACACACATAACGTTGTACTTGATCTGATTCTGGAAACTCCCTCTGTGACAGTCTTTTATACAGTAGAAAAAGTCCTGAAATTTACGTTCGCTATTTAATTTAACTAAAATGGAAAGAGGCAATTGAAAGAGGACGTATTATAGAAAATAAAAGTGGAATTTTATTCTAGCAAAATTCTGAAAACCGAATGTGAGAGATTTACACTTGGCTTTTATATATATATATATACTAGCGTACTGCCCATCAGAAATGATGGGGCAAGTACTACTATACCCGTCCCATAGTGTATCCTAACCTCACATTTCATAGCTAATTGAAATATATAAATTTTGTGAACTCGAGTTTGACTAACAAAGAGACAGAAAAGGTCAGTTGAGATAGTCTAACGTTGGTAAATTGCTTTTATGGGCCAATCAAAATTAAGATTATTCATGGAATGAATTCGTGGTGTATTCGTTGAATAATTATTGGTAAAAATCAATTAGATTAACAACTTCTAATACACAGAAAAGCTTTCATTTTGGTTACACTACGTTCCAACAACGACTTTTGCGTCATATTACCTAGAAACAAAAGTATGGCATAATTTTTTTGTTAACCTGTATACTGAAAATATAATGCGAAATCTATAAACAACAAAACTAGGGAAAATATTTGTTGATTTCTTAATGTAGAGTGTATGTTGATTAAAAAGGTTTGCTTTTCATTTAAAAATTTGATGATATAACAGAGAACAGCTTAATTCAGAATTTATTTAAATTTAGAATCAAATCGATACTTTTTACTTTCATGATAAATTTTATGAACTTGGCTGTAGGCTGGGTGATCTAACACAAAGTCTCATTTTAGGCTTAGTACACCAGCACTTATAAGGTTTCTCGGCAACCACCCATCACGGTTCTTTTTGCAATCCCATCGCTAAAATTGTAATTGGTAGACAGTCCTTGAATTTGATTAAATACATTTTGGCTTTTATGATTCTTTTTATTTCAAGCATAGCGTGACGTGACACACACTGGCTTTTACATTTGTTTATAAATACCACAATATTTTACAATATTTTAAAATTATCTACAGTCACTGCTTACCAATTCCATAAAAGACAGTTGAGAAGGTTAGTTGTGTAAATTAGTTGAGCCAAGAATTTTCAGACCCTTTATTTAAACTCCATGATTTTCCTTTAATGTAACAAAGAAATGATCCTTAATTTTGATTGGACTATTCTAATTGTTTAAATTTTACATTAAGTTACGGAAGATAAAGAACATCTTTTCGTTTTAGTGTTACATGTCTGTAAACAGTGCTCAGCAAATACTGCTGAGCGTACCATAGTATTGAACTTTTCAACTGATTCATAAAAGTTTTCAGCAATAAGGAGTAACATATCGAGAAAGTTTCATTTTTATATAGCTCATTTGAAAGTAAAAATTACGTATGTTAGAAAAAATTCATCTAACAGTCCACAAGAATGCTATATTTTACTCTATTGTGAAGCTAGTAACATATCTATTCCGTCTTGCTTGTCAGTTTAAGCATATAAATGTTCATGGGGCTATCTGCTCTCTGCCCATCGCAAGGAACTAATCTCCAGGTTTTAGCGGGTGACCTATTAAAGGACAAAACACTTCTTAGAGACAAATATTTCAGAACCTATTTAACTATTTAAACTTGTAAAAATTTCATTGAATAAATAAGAATGTGTTAAGTTACTTATTCCCACAATACAGGAGGGGGTTCTGAAATACAGAAGTAAATGTAAAAAAAAAAAATCTCAGAAAGCGTATTCTTCGTCTCAAATTTTAATAGTACAGTTAGCTTCAGTAGCTACAAAACATTTTAATTCTTTTTGTACTGAATATTGAAATCCTGGGTTAATTGTGCCAGTAAGCTAAAATTGTGTTCAGAATTTAAAATATAAATTAGTTATGCTCTCTTTTTCTCGTTGTTTGGGTATATATGGGTCAGAATGATCAGGCGCACTTGACCTCTTCCTTTTCCTTGTTGGTGTGAACTGCGTAGCATATTAATAATTACTACATGAGGGCCAGAGTAATACACATTTACTCGGGCCCACTTCAGGGCAATGTCTATGTATTTTGCACCATCAATTCCGTCACTAATGGGGCCTGGCATGGCCAAGCGCGTAAGGCGTGTGACTCGTAATCCGAGGGTCGCGGGTTCGCGCCCGCGTCGCGCTAAATATGCTCACCCTCCCAGCCGTAGGGGTGTATAATGTTACGGTCAATCCCACTATTCGTTGGTAAAAGAGTAGCCCAAGAGTTGGCGGTGGGTGGTGATGACTAGCTGCCTTCCCTCTAGTCTTACACTGCTAAATTAGGGACGGCTAGCACAGATAGCCCTCGAGTAGCTTTATGCGAGATTCCAAAACAAACAAATACCGTCACTAATGTCTAGCTCATAGGTGGCCTGTTTTTATTTCAGTACTTAATTATTATTGTTATATATTTTTAATTATTTAATAATTTTATTTTAATGATCTAATATATAAATTAATCGGGGAGAGGTGTTTAAGACTATCTTCATCATATATGCAGTATCTGTCGAGTTCGCATAATAGTTCATGTTTTGTCCAATTTTTATCAACATATTTTATTGTATTACATAGGCGCATATCTGGTATTGTTTGTATGTTTGAATATTTATACATAAACCTTGAAGAGGTGGTTTTAGGTACGCTGTTAGCTGTCGTAAATAGTCTATTTTGTAATGACTGTAGTTTGGTTTTCAATTGTTCTTTCAGTTTGTTCTCCGTGCTGGAGCTGCAAAGTCAATTACAGGTCTTATATACGTTTTGTATATTTTGAGGATGTTTTCAGGTGTTGCTTTACTGTTTTTTACCAGTTAGACTCCTAGCATAGTTTATTCTTTGCTAAATTTTAAGTTTTTGTATTATTTACATGGTTTGCCCATGTAAGTTTAGAATCATGCGTTAATCCTAGAAATTTTGTATAAGTAGCAGTCTGTAGAAGTGTTCCATTCATGTAAATCTGTGGTTGTAATTTTTGATATTTTGATGACCTTTAAAATATCACTAGTTCTGGAGTGAAGAAATCCAAGAACGTTTCCTCCACGTTTACTCTACATTGTCTGTTTTCCAGAAAGTTAGATAACCAGCAAATAATTCTATGCAATAATCACATTTCATTCATTCACCGGAGACCATTGTGCAAACAGTGTCGAATGTCTTCTCGATGTCAAGGAAGCAGACAACAGTGTATTCTTTATTATTAAAGCTATTTATTATTGTTTCAGTTAACCTAACTAAATTATCTGTCGTTTGTCTATATTTTCTGAATCCGTTTTGTTCCTCAGGTAATAATTTTGATGTTATCTCCAAAAATGTGGAGAGTCTGTTACTGATTATTCGTTCAAGAATTTTGTCTACACATCTGGTCAGGCTGATTGGTAGATAACTGTTTGGTTTATTGGCTGGCTTACTTTTTTTTATGGAACATTAGTACATTGGCTTGCTTCCAAAAAATTGGGATGTAGCCAGCGTAAAACGGTAAATTAAAAATCGCTAAAAGATGGTCAAATAATTTCAGAGTGATTTTTTTTAATGAGAATTGCTTGTATGCCGTCATTTCCTGGTGATTTGTTTTTTGGTTATTAACTGCTTTTTTGAGTTCTGTCAATGTGTGTGTATTTTTTATGGTTTTTTTTGTAAGCAGTAGATTATTATATTCATTTGTGTTATTGGAGTAATTATCGTTGATATTGACTGGAAAATGCCGTTTGTATAATTCTGTGTTATTTGTAACATGATTGTAAAAAATAGTTGTTCATATCTGGGTCGTATCTGTGTTTTGAAAGTGTTTTGTAGTTGATGTCTTAGCTATGCTCTCTCTCTCTCTCGCTGTTTAGGTAAGAAATGTTCATACCCTGGAGGATCAGGTTATCTATGACCTCTTCCTCCTCCCCGTACTTACGGTAACGTCAGGATGGCCGAGTGGTCTAAGGTGCCATACTTAAGGAATAAGAATCTTCCGTTAATGTAATGGGAGTGTGTATTCTGGTATCTGAATGGAGGCGTGGGTTCGAATCCCACTTCTGACAACTCTTAATTATGCTGTAAATTTTATTTGTTTGTTTTGAATTTCTTGCCAAACTGCTCAGTCTAACCTTCCCTTGTTTAGCAATTATGGAATAGAAAGAAGATAGCTTCTCAACACCGCCAGTTCTTGGGCTACTCTTTTACCAATTAATAGTGGGATTGACCGTTTCGTTAATAACGCTCCAAGGTTGAAAAGACAAGCACGTATGGTGACAGGGATTCAAAACCCATGATCCGCAGATTGCGAGTCGAATGTCATAACCACCAGACTATAACAGGCCTAATAATGCTGCGAAAACATTAAGGTGGTTTACTGAAGTCAGAGCGTAATTTGCATAAAGGTGTTGTTTTTCTATTTAATACTAATAATATCACAACTCCAGGATTTTGAACTCATTCCATGAGTCGAAAAGTCCGTTTTTAGAAAGCACCCTAATTATAAGGTTTTTATCATTTTTTAACCACAAGATAATAGAAAATAAAATGTGAGCTAAGTTCCCTGTCTACATACTGTGTGCACACAAATGCATCTAATCCTTAACGAGGTCCCTACTACCTTCTGACTCAAATATCTTTGAGTCACAAACTCCACCGTAGCCTCGGGAAGGGAGGAAGTACCTCACAAGAATAATTTAATATGTATAATTTATGTACATGGACTGAAAATGCCCGTATCAAACGTTTTGGTGATAGACTGAGTAAACAAAATACGAAGAACTCAAGTGTTAAAAATTACGACACGGTCATTGTAGTAATTCAAACTGTTCATCATAGGGCAGCGTTATGTGATTTTAAACGGTTTACAAAATTGTGTAATTTTTGTGGGTCATTCGTTCTGTAAACAAACTTGAGCTTTTTCTTGAGTCTTTATTGAAGACTCTTAATGACTATATTTGGGAAAATATTGAAACAATTTATGTTACTTCATATTTAACCAATTAAATTTTGTTTGTGTTTTTGTTTTGAATTTTGCCCAAAGCTACGCAAGGGTTATCTGCTCTAGTCACCCCTAATTTAGCAGGGTAAGACTAGAAGTTAAACAGCTTGTCATTACCACCAAACGCCAACTTTTAGGCGACTCTTTAATCAACAAATAGTGTGATTGAACGCCATATAATAATATCCCCACTGAAGGGACGAGCATGTTTGGTATGTGAGTCGAGCGCCCTAACCACCCGATCTTCCCTGACTAAATCTGATAAATGAAAGCCCTTGCATCAACCACGCCCATTCGTGAAAGTATAACAACAGTGTGTAGCTGACACCTGTAATAGTTTTGAAACAATAAATCCTTACTGTTAACTCTTTTGACAATTGATACTTCTCATGATTGTGTTTTAATGTTGTGCTGTTACAAAAACACCACTACAGTATTTAGTTACACATAACGTGTAACTGATTGTCTAATAAACCATTTTCTCTTTCGATTCCATCATTATAATTACAGGCATGAACTGTTAAAGTATTTCTTTTGTAGCAGTTTACAGGAAAACTCTTCTAAATGCCTTTGTTTTTAAATTTAGTTTTCTTTTGTTTCCTTGTTATGAAGTACTTTTCAAATTTTATAATACAAAACATGTAACACCTTTTAGGGTTGTGCCCCTGTACAATAAAAAATGATAAAATGAAAAATATTTTGTGAATATAGTTTTGAATCATTCTCTTGAACTGTTTTCACTGGCATAAGCAACTTTCAGCTCCCCAAAAAAACCTAAAAAAATCAGCTTCAGAAAGTGTAAAAATAAATACGTATCTTGACAGAAAGTTTATCAAAATTTATTTTCCTGCTTTAAAAAAAACGTTACTCGATGTACTTTCTAATAAAAGGAAATATATTTTTAAGTTATTAAGAAACATTCACCCGTTGGTACAGCAGTAAGCCTATGGATTTACAACACTAACATTAGCGGTTCGATACCCCTCGGTGGATTCCGTAGATAGCCCTACGTGGCTTTGTTATAAGAAAACACACACACATGAAGACGTATAATTGTATTTTTCTATTCATACCCGTTTCACGATTAATAAGAAATGTTTGTAGGATTCCTCTTGTTAGGTTAGTGGTGTATTACTACCTAAGTCTAATTCGCCATCAGTTTTTCTCTTTGATGCTAATTTCTTATTAGTTTATATCTTACATATCAACTGCTAATCTGCTGCCATCTTCAGGGAAGTCTTGAGAATAACTGTGTGATGCAGTGATAATGGGATTTGAACGTACTCTTGTTAGAAAGGTTGGCGTATTATCCACACGTCCAAATCACTTAAAACATTTCTGTTTATAGTACGTTGAGCAGTTTTAGATTTGGAATACGGGATAATTTTATACGACCCTCAGTCTTCTATGTTTATCGTTTTTTACAAATACACTAGACATTTTAGAAAATATTTTTGGAAATGAAATAAAATAAAATACTAATAAAACACTAAATTATCTTATTCTCCTTTCAGAAAAATTTCTCCTTTTCAAAACTATTATTTGTGTCTATTAACTCTAAAATATTCGTCTGAACAATTGGTGGGTACACTTCTCTTCCTCGATGTTTACTGTTGATAAAATTTGAAATAACTAATTCAAGATCGTTTTGTTCTGTATTTGAATTTCTTTTTACCCCTTGATTTTAAATGTGGTTTATCTTATTAACTTGAAATTTTTCACGTTTGATTCGAGTGATGCCCAGCCGGGTTAAATTTATGTACTGAATAGCCGGTTGTCTTAGAGGTGATGAATAATACGTAATATTACCAGATCCTTTCACTTTGGTTGATAACGGTGGCCATGTTTAAACTACGATAACGTGAGCAGTTTCAGGAGTTGGTTATATAATTGAAACTCTTCAGATACCTTTAACAACAAAGATATTAACGCAATATTTTAGAAAATGTTTGCTGACTAGACGTAACAAACACTTCTAAAGAATGGTTAGGGTGGAATAATAGGTAACTAAGACTATATCTTAACAGTTTAATTTTTTTTTCATGCCTAAATATATGTAAAATAAAACATATATTCTATGGTATGGCTTAATATTTAAAGTTCCCGGATTAATAATTATAGGGTAAGTGTTATGCAACCTGTTGTCGCAAAAATTCGTTATGAATTTTAAACCTATAGACGAGCTATAAAAGGAATGGTTTGTTTGTTTTTTTGCTGTCAAAAGTTAAGTTTACTGTTAAGTTTCTCTTCTATGTTCCAGCCTAGGACTTTCAGCTCCTGAACCGTGATATATACAAGCAATATATTTCAAGTACTGGTGCAAAGTTTTTGAAATAAATTGCATGACTGTTTTCCTGTTTTGTAACTCAAGTCCTACTCTATTGTCACTCGTGGTTTAGGATCCTTCTTTTTTTAAATGTACTAAATGTAAAACTTTCTAACTATTATCACCGCAATATATAACGATAGTCCATTATGTGGGGGGAGGGTGTAGCCATTTCACACAGTTAGCTTGCTCCTTTACTGTCCGACAATGTACATAAGTTACTTTGTTTTTAGAATGTTTGCCAAAAAAGGGGTATTAAAAACATCTTGCCATAAGGCATAATTCAACTTAGAAATCTGGCTTTAAATTTAAAGACGGACACAAGTAGTTGATAAGTTAGGTGAATTATTTATTATCTTTCACAAAGTAAGGTATGCAATAAGCTTCTAATGGAGTCATTAGGGATTTAATAACTAAAAAAAGAAGAAATGGAAACACTATCTAGCATTATTATTCAAGAAAATGTTCTCTTCCTCATAACAGGAACTCTTCACTAATAAACAAAATAATCATTATAATAAGTTCCAAACATTATACAATATCATTTATTATTCACTATGAAATTTATGAAATTAGAGATGTCGCTACTTTCCGGTTCAAAATTTAATTTCTGACACAATAAATAAGCTGTGTTTTCATATGGTCTAGATTAAAATATTTTCTAACTTAGTTGAAAGAAAAAAGTTTCTTTATCACATCTTTATTGTGCCGATTTTACGCACAGTTTAAATTAACCCTAAATTGAGTAGCGAATGCCTCTTCAACGAATGTTATTTGCCAGCATTTGAATAATAGTTAGGTAAGTTGTCATATGAATTTTAAGCCATGCTTCTGATAATGTTTAAGACATTCACCAAAATTGTTAAGACAGTCGTTAGATAACACTACACAACAAAGTTTTTGCTTTTTGAACACTGTTGAGTGTTCCTTACAGCTTTTTGGCTGCTGATCACGAAAATCACATCCAAATTTGTTCATCACGTACCATTCCATTGAAATCTTCAGTTTCACCAGGACATTGCTATAATAGAAAAACGATATCAGGGTAACCGGAATCCGTCAATGCTTGCTGACTACTGTTGGACACCGCAACGTGATGCAGCGGACATTTAATACAAACAAAAATCAGGAGCAAAACACTTTTAATTATGTTGAACTTAATTGCGTATTAGAAACATAAACGCAATTAAATACGTTATTGCCGGTAAACAGTTAGCTGTCTATTTCTTAGAGTTCCAACGTGATGAAGCAAAACCAAAACTATATTTGTGCATACCCACCAGGTACCTGTCACAATCAGCAATAACTTTTCAAAAAAATTGTTGTGCAGTGTAATTGATTGTTAAATTAGTCGCCAGATAAATGTCGAAATATGTATATAATTCTTCGCAACTTTTTAGGAGTTATATATAAAAACACCCTGAATCCACTCAATAGATCATTTCATGGATATGCTTAGACCCTGAACGTACAGATGTATTTTTCAATAAGATTTAAAGAAATAAATATTATATTTTAATGCAAAAGTTAGAATTATTTTTTAGATCTCGCGATTGTTAGATTTTTGTTGCTTTATTATATTATCCATCGATACTTCAGAACGTTCTAAAATCAAACTTTTAAATTTCAAACTAAGTTAATTTTTTCAAAGACATCAAGCTATTAAAGCTACATAAAGTCATTGTTATCGTTGCTTGTGTTTGTGGTAACCAACTACCTTAAAGAAAATTACTTCTATAGCTAGAAAAACCAAACTTATGCCATGCCCTAAACACAGGAGACTAAAAATGCCCATCATATTCGAAATGCTCAGTGCTGAGACGCTTTCTTTACGTTCACGGTTAACACACTTGGTGTTATTTCTTGATCTGTCTTCCAGGAGCTTGTAAATCACGTGACTCTCCACAAAATGGCTGATCCTTAAAAATATATATCAAGTTGACATTTGAACAAGTAAACATAAATAGATTCAACAGTTTTCAAAAATAATTACTGAAGGAAATTGTTACACATAACTAGGTACAGCCCACTCGAACAAAAACGGCTATACATTTAATTAGAAAGTTATTTCTGGACTAAATTGATGTCAGTATCAAATATTCAACGACTTACAGAATTATTATCATATTTTTCATGTAGACTGTCTCCCTCTTTATGCGAATTACTCAAGAAAAGCATTTGTAAAGACGTCATGTGAGCTGGTCACGCATATAGGAATGATAACAAGAAATTACGCGCAATAGAGAGTTGTGTCTTTGGACAGGAAAATACGCTAGTGTCTTTTTATATATATACACACTAGACGTTAGATTTTTTATCAATGTGTATAGAAATACACAAGAATAAACCCAATACTTAAAGCTATAAAAAGTGTTGCTAAGATTAAAAAAAAAACAATTATGGATAAAGGGTTAATTATTATTCATTCCATCGTTTCTTATTAGCAAGAAATATCATTTGACCAGAGAAAACTTATGTGTGATATTAACGGTCATGATATGCGAGGTTATACATTTCAAGAATTAGTGTTTTTGATTGACAGATACCTACTGTTTTTGTAATGCTTTGCTTAAATCTTTGTCCAGATTCCTTGAGAGGCAAAGGACATATGGCATACTGTAAAACGTCTTCGGTGCAATTCGAAAAGTACACGTTTCGTTCGGAGCCTCATTGTAACGTTGTATCACAATACCAACTATAGAAGAAATATCTGTAATCAAAACATGGGTGCCTGCCTGCACATCGTTAAGTACTTGGTCGACAATCTCTTTCTTGTTCGGGATCAGTTTCATTCTCTTCCACAGATCCTGATAGAGTTCCTGATTACTGAACTATAGAACAAAACATTTAACGAAAGACTTCAGTTCTCAAGATCTACTCAACTAATCGTTTCGGATGTTTGCCTTCAACAAAAACGTTTTCGTTCTTACTTAATTACTTTCCATTACCTTTATTTTAAATTGTATTATTTCAGAATTACTTGTACCAAATCCAAATGATCCAATATTTACTTGTAGCATCCTACACGTATTTGTAGCGTTTAAATAGGCAATTTTTTTTTTTCAAATGAAAACGACGTTTATGGTTAAAATAATCTTGCTTATCATAACGTGAAGATGTTTAGCTAAATGTTATACGCTTTGGTCAAAAGATGGTTTGAATTTTTAAGGCGGATACATTAAATGTACTTGTTTGGAATATTAGTTAATTAGCATTAATAAGTCAAGAGTTAATATCCATTAAGATCCCAAATAAAAGGTAAGTAGAGACGGCAGGTTGACTATGAAAACTGGTTCAAGCATAAAAGTATCCAGATCTTAACAACAATGTATATTTCTCATAAAAGAGCTGGTTCAAAGAACTTACAAGCCGCACATAAAATAAAGCTGTAATCGCCAGTACGTACGGTAGACCCAAATAACTCTTAAAATTGTTTCAAGAAACATAAATCTTCAAAACTAAAGGCGAGAGAGAGAGAGAGAGATGAAAGAATCCTGTTGAATTGTAACTTTAAATACTGTTCAATAAATAAATCTATATTCTGGAACCAGTGATT
This sequence comes from Carcinoscorpius rotundicauda, assembly GCA_011833715.1. NCBI lineage: Eukaryota > Metazoa > Arthropoda > Merostomata > Xiphosura > Limulidae > Carcinoscorpius > Carcinoscorpius rotundicauda. Next base: position 18,654,603 of record CM022398.1, read on the forward strand.
TCTGATCATTTGTTTGTTTTTTGTTGTATGAATTTTCAGTTTTCACCGCTCATTTTTTTTAAATTTATGATAATTTTCGAGTTTCAAGTTATTTTTAGCTTCATCTGTTTAACGTTTCTTTTTTAACAGTCAATTTGCAATTGTTATTATTATTTAACTTTGTTGACACTTAATGGTATTTTTTTACCATTCTTCTTTTTTAAATATATCTCTAACTTTTTTAAACTTGGCTTTCTTATTTCCGGCAGAATTGCACCGGAAATGAGAAACTCTCATAACAACACATTGTACAGCTCCTCAAAACACTTGCGTACTTTCATGGTAGTGTGCGTGACGTCAATTAAACTCTTTAGCTCACACTTTGTTTTACACATCATTTCTATCTTGTCCTTGAATAATAAAGGTCCACCTTTTGCAAGCACTCGGCTTATAGATTATCATAATTTGGAGTTAAGTCGATTTCTCGAACCTACGTGTTTTACTAACTTCTGAAGATAAAACAATTTGTTATTCCAATGCAACAAAGTTTTGCGATTTAAAGGTCTTTTATGTAAATTACTATATGCTCCCAAACATCCTCGTGAAAATAAGAGTTAAAATCTATTTGTTCGATAGTTAAAGCAATACCACATTGAATACCGTTTAACCTATTAAGGTACAAACAATAATAACTTTTACTCTACCCTTATTCAATTACTTTCTTTGAATCAAAGTATTGTTGTTTGAAAATAAAAAATAAGGGTCGAATAGTTTAAAACAAGATATGTGGACTAGTAGTTCTCTAAATCTATAGCATTATAAAATGATGCACAAAAAATGCAACACATTTAGAAAGACCATGAAAATTAGTCAACTATTCGAAAGCGTTTGGGTTGTCTCCCGTTAATATGGCGGTAAGTCTAAGGAGTTACAATGCTAAAATCAGGGGTTCGTTTCCCCTCGATGGGTTCAGCAAATAGCATGATGTGGCTTTGCTATAAGAAAACACACACATGCGTTTGGGTTTTAGGTCATTTTGTTTGCTCAAAAATGGTGCAAAAACATTTATCCATCATTAGTGATGTACATTTTCTCAACAAGTGTAATATTAAGTGACACTTAGTAAAATAATTTTGCGTTTTATTTTCTACAGTCAGTATGGAAGACCTCAATCAACAGTGATTCTGACTGCTACAACGATTACCTTGAATAAGGCTTCGGTTGCTCCCCCTGAATATATCACCGGTGTTATATGTTTAAAGTCACGAAGATCTTCCAAGCTGTTAATATGGCGGGCGTTTCTACCAATCAGCATGGACGACAATAACTGGCCTCCAAAACTACACATTACTACAAACACAGCTAGAATCCAGAATCCAAACAGGAGTCGCCCATGCAATGATCCAGGCTGGTGAGTTATACCTTTTGGGGTGATAACAAATAAGCATACCTTATGCATTAAAAGCGTCTTTGGTGCGTATCTAAAGCTATTTGATATTTAATAACGTCTTTTACTGGATTTTCGCTGTAAGCGGCTCAAATTTAGATCAATGAAAACCAAAGGCGAGCTGGTTATAATTGGTCAATTGCAATAATAAAACTTCCAATACAATATTACTGAGTAATTACGATAATGAAACTTCTAACTTTATTGTTGTCTTTCAAATATGGTAGTGCACACTGGAAAGATGTACACATTTTGATTAAAACGCAAGAAAAAAATCACATTCAAACTCCAGGTAATTATAAGAACTTTTAATCTGAACCAATCTGTCACCTTTCCAGCTTTTTCAGGGTTAGTACATTAGTATTGTATGCACTTGCCTTGATGAAGTTTCAAAGACGAAACGTTAGTTCAAATAAGTTAATTATCTAGAATTTATAGGTTCCAGCTTTGTTATTATTGCTTCTAAAGTTACAATATGTACATGATAGGAACAGTATTGGTTCTATAACTTGGAGTTTAACCAACCAAGAAATAAATGAGTGGAAGTAATCATTCAGTAGTTTTATTGTTCACGAATAAAGCCGTGTTATAAACAGAAGTTCCACGTCTAATTGCACATAACGTGTCTAACTAACACTTAACATATTAACTTTCGTTGCGGTGTACAATTCATATAGGAATATATTACCAGTAATTTTCCATATTTACATTTAGAGTAAGTTCTTCAATACGTTCAGATTGTAACATGTGTCATGGTACACAACTTAATTCCTGGTATGTTACTTAAACCTGAACAAATGTCGTTTTTTTTCTTTTTGCTCTTTTTTTAAGAATTTATTTAAAATGAGACATTCAGTCATCAAAACTTCAACAAACAAGGTAATCAGTTATGTAATATTTGCATATATATTTATATTATTACAAATAATACTTTCAAAACAAAAGTATGAACAATAGTGAAAACAACAGCACACAACTTGTAGTCAAGATATTGTATGTATTTTTATTTCAAGTTTGGGAAGAAGATATATCCCACAGTTTTCGTTAGCACTAAATTAAGTTCAATGCGCTAGCAATACAATTTTTACGGGTATTATTCATTGGAAAATAATCCCATTCGACTTCCCTGATTAACCTAATAATCTGAAAGTTTACAAATAAACTTACTTTAGTTTCTGAATATTCAAAGATTTTGCGATGATTAAAATTTTCGTCATAGTTAATTACCTTGGTTCATGTGTGATGTAAAACATGTCCACAAAGCATGATGCAAGTTATTGAGAAAACCATGTGGCGATCCAGAAGTCGTAATTTCGGTTTCACGTTGCTTCCAACGTTGACGAGCAGTGTTCAGCAAAGCAGTGGCAAACGAAACCAAAACCAAACTTACGATAACTGCCAACCAGACCTAATTATTTTGAAACACGGTTGCTATTAAACACATAAGAAAATTTCCACAAAAAAACACCAATTAGATATGCCTCATAAAAAATTAATGATACGAAAAATTATCTTTTGCTGGTTTTCAGAAGTTGTATTGCATATTGATAAAATTTAGATAATCTGACAATAATGTTTAAAACGACCCTTCAATCCCACTATTCGTTGGTAAAAGAGTAGCCCAAGAGTTGGCAGTGGGTGGTGATGACAAGCTACTTTCCCTCTAGTCTTACACTGCTAAATTAGGGACGGCTAGCACAGATAGCCCTCGAGTAGCTTTGTGCAAAATTCAAAAACAAACAAACAAACAAAAACAATAAAACGTCCCTCATTTTTACACTAAACTTTATTGAATATCAAATGGAAGTTTAATCCAGAAATTCCCAAAAAGGGTGGTTTTAGACATTGTATCAAGACAAGCTTTCGTTTGTTAATTTATAAGTAAATTACAGTATCTTCCAGTCTTCATACTACCTGGTATGAAGCAAGCCTCCATACTAACTTGTACTAAGTTCTACCTGCTAGGAGTAAATTCAGTATACATTAATAAAGCCTCATTCTCAGTATCCTTAATTAAACAACTGCCAATCTTTTATGTTTCCACTTTCACCTTTTTATGTTTAGCTTTCAACTGAAACAAAAATGATTTCATCTACAATTCAGTGGGGAATGTTTGTTTGTTTGAATTTCACACAAAGCCACAAGCACTAGTTGTCCGTAATTTAGCAGTGTAAAACTAGAGGGAAGACAACTAGTCATCGTCACCCACCGCCAACTCTTGGACTGCTCTTTTTATCAAAGAATAGTGGGATTGACCGTCACATTATAATAAGGCCCCCCACAGCTGAAGTTGTTTGGTGTGACACGGATTCGAACCCGTGATTCTCAGATTGTGAGTCGAGCGCTCTAATCACCTGACGGCAGTGCCCTGTCCAGGAAGGGAAGGTCGAACGAAGTATTACGATACTCAGCAGTAGGGTTAGCAGACAAGAACACTCTGAAATCAGCTACAGGAGTAAAATTGTACTCAGCTTGCTGAGATTACCAAAGTGAATCGATACGGTTTTTGAATGCCTCTGTGTGTCATTTGGAGACTTCCATGTTTTTTTGTACTTGGCTGTTAAACTATTGATTCGCTGAAGGAATTTCAGTCACCTTGCCACTTCAAATCACGTTTTTGCCACCCAAGCACTGAAAAAGCGCGGAATACGACTTTTTTTTAACAAATAATATTGTCCAAAATATTTCAGTTCAAATTAAGAAAGGCCAAACAGGGTAGTTGTTGATTCAACAAAAATGTTTCCCCACTGGCTCGCGGGGAGCCTGTTCAGAACAAAGCGATCTGACTTCCAGTTAATGAAAAAGAAAAAAACAACAACTTCATTTGAAGCTACATTTCTTTATTATTTCAGCAGAGTTAGTACAAAAACTGGTTCATATGTAAATATAATAATTTGTTAAACTGTTTATGATGTTCTTCTTAAGTCTGTCAGAAGGTGCTCTTAAGAACGTTTGGGCCCGGCATAGTCAAGCGTGTTAAGGCGTTTGACTCGTAATTCAAGAGTCGCTGTTTCGAATCCCGGTCGCACCAAACATGCTCGCTCTCCCAGCCGTGGGGGCGTTATAATGTTACGATCAATCCCACTATTCGTTGGTAAAAGAGTGGCCCAAGAGTTGGCGGTGGGTGGTGATGACTAGCTGCCTTCCCTCTAGTCTTACTCTGCTTAAGCAGGGACGGCTAGCGCAGATAGCCCTCGAGTAGCTTTTCGCGAAATTCAAAAACAAATAACGTTTGTATGTTAATGTAGTTTCACAATTTTGATTAATTTTCTCCTGTTTGCAACAGCTATTTAAAGTTCGGAAACACTTTGTACAAACAAAAGAGATTTGTAACAAATGGTAAATAACAGATGAGCTGTCACATTTACAATAATATACATGCGTACACTGAGAACAAAATCGCTTAAATGTTTAAAAGATTTACATAGATTTAGCTTACTAAACAGTTTTCACACTTCAACAAGATTACAAACACAAAAGGAATATTGACATTGTCAGATGTAACCTTAAAAAGTCGAAACGTGCAAATTCGAAGTTCAGTGTATAACAAATAATATAAGAACCGGACATTATTCCCATTATGAACTATACAACCCAAGCGAAGTCAAAGAGGGAACACTGAAAGAACTAAAGAGAATAAATCGAAACTGTTCTATTCCTAAATCCATTCAAACAGTACAATAGGCCTTAAACACTGCTATTTCAAAAACGTGTACCCAGAATATTGCAACAAAGATGTTTTTCGAATAAAACAAAAACTCAGCAGCAAAAGACCTGAAATCAATATTCATATACAAAGGAATTAAACTTGTAAAACAAAAAATCACCTTTAAATCATGGTAGTAGTAATGTATTTACTAGACGATTTTTGAGCACACGTTCTTTTTTAAGCTAGAAATGTTTCTCGCTGATACAGCGGTAAGTCTTCGGATTTACAACGCTAAAATCAGGGGTTCGATTTTCCCCTCGATAGAATCAACAGATAGCCCACTGTGGCTTTGCTATAAGAAAACACACACCTGCTAGAAACGACTCTGTCAGTTAATACTAAAGGCTAGTATAAACAATAACTAATGACAACCATTGTTATAGTTACATTAAACTGTTAATATGTTCTTGATATCTGTAAAGAAGATGTGACAGACAGCGATAAAACAGAGTAGAACTAAAATGCTAAGTCGGAAATGTCGTGTATCAAATCACGTGAAATATGTATGCAGGAAAAACCGAAAGACCTTTTCACACGTTTCGTTGAATATATCAATGTGTAACATAAATATGAACAATGCAAAAGTTGTAATAACATAGTTAATGTCATAACTGTACAATAATATTATAACAGTTCTGAAAATAAACAATAATGTTCTGAAGAAAGTTAATAATCAGTTTTCAGTGTTAGTCCTGATGAAGCCGCAATGGCGAAACGTGGGCTTAAATGAAAAACATAAACACCTGAAAAGTGAAGGCTGTAACAGACATACTGTTATAAATTTCTTTTAATATCTGTGTTTGTTTGAGTTTAATATACATTTAGAAATGTATGTAACTTAGATTGTTAAATGTGTATTGCAAAAGTTCTTTTTTTCATTGTAAATTTGCGCAAAACTACACGGTGGACATCTGCGTTCGCCGTCCATAATTCAACAGTGTAAGACTAAGAAACAGATTATCTAGGTCAAACTTTTATCTAGATTAACGGGCAATCTATATCTGCTGTTATAGTAATCCAGATATTTTCCTTAAACTATAGTTTGATATATCTTCTAATGCTTCTATTACATTAAGTGTCCCAATTTACACTTCACAAAGGAACATGAACACCACAAAATAAATTAATACGAACCCCAATTTATCATTCGTTTCGCCTATTATCATCTGTACTATAAAAAGAACGTGTTTTTTGTTGTTTTTTTACATAAAACAGGATCACCGACGAGGATATAATTCTCCGAAACCGGTAGAACACAACGATATCTGGTGATAAATTATTTATTACCTTAATTATTATTAAATAATTATAAATTATTTTATTACCTTAAACAATTTGTCTACTGAATGATTTAGAACAAAAAATTGGTAACACCATTGTTACATCTTCTTCAAAACTTATATAAATATCGGTTTACTGTGGTGAGTAAATGTTGAACACCACACATATGAAGTACGATTCCAAAATAATTTAATTTCCGAATTTCACATTTAATGAGCCACATTGAATAGGCTCGGCATGGCTAGGTGGTTAAGGCACTTGGCTCGTAACCTGAGGGACGCGAGTTTGAATTCCCTTCGTACTAGAAAGTGCTCGCCCTTTCGGCCGTAGGGGCGTATTACCTGGTAAAAGAGTAGCCCAAAAATTGGCGTCAGTGGTGATGACTAGCTGTCTTCCCTCTAGTCTTACACTGCTAAATTAGGGGCGGCTAGCGCAGATAACCCTCGTCTAGGTTTGCGCGAAATTCAAACAAAAACAAACAAACCACATCAAATAAGTTAGAGTATCCGTACACATTGAAATAAATCAAAATTCCATTTTTATGTAACATATACTAACTTCTGTACACGATCATTAAAATTAATTATTTCCGCACAGTTTTACTCGTTGACGGAAAATGCTGCCCTTAAAAAATCGCTGTCAGGTTTCACTGGTTTTGCTTTTATTCGTGTGTAAACGGAATGTAAATCAATGACGTGCATTATGCGTTCAGTAAAAATACATACATTATAATTGTTGTTGTTTTGAATTAAGCACAAAGCTACACAATGGGCTATCTATGCTCTGCCCATCGCGAGTATCGAAACCTGGATTTTAGCGTGTAAGTCCGCAGACATACCGCTGAGCCGCTGGGGGGCTATACATTATAAAAATATATATCTATATAAAATATATATAAGTTGTTTTTAAAACACTACACTACACACTTTACGTCTATGGAATCATTTTTGATGTTTATCTCAATAAAATTTCAGAATTTTAAACATTTTTTTTTTTGTAATAGGAAGCTAAAATTACGAGGCAAATAGGTTAGCTAGGACTTCCATCCATATTTAAGTTTAAAAGTTACTTTTCCTCCCAACATTTTACCAACCTAGTAATTGGTTAAAGAAGTTAAGTACTTTATAGGTAGATTTCACGTCACCCAAAATTACAGTTATTGACGAAAATTGTGTTTAAAAATCTAGACAAGTTAGTAGAACTTGCTTTAAAGCCTGTATATAAATATATTATCATTACCCTCACGAACGGTAACAGGTGTTTCTGTGGTTCAGTTGTCAGGTGGTAACCGAAACTTATAAGGGCGTAAGTTTGTAAATTTACGATATGTCGTTGGTACTTTTATAACTGGACCGAGTTTTGACATTCGCAATTAACTATAAACATCATTTTTCTACCGAAACAACTGTGTAATGTTGATATTTCTAAAACAGTATATAATTTTGAAGTCAAATATTGCTTAAACGTTTTATTGAACTAAAAATACTTGCAAGTCTCAAATAACGTGTTTGTTATTCAACGAAATTGAGACAAATAACTGGACTTAATCATGATATTTTGAACAAAATATGTCAACCAATAATTTTTAACAATAATGGCTTTCCTCAAGCCCGTGTCCCCCAATGGCTCAACTGTATGTCTGCGGACTTATAACGCTAGAAATCACGTTTCGATACCTGTTGCAGGACGAACCACAGATACTCCATTGTGTATCTTTGTGCTTAATTTCAAACAAACATAAAACAAGTTTTTTCTCTATTTTTTTCTATACCTCTGCTGAAAAAAAATCGAAAAACTGAGACATATGAAGCATGTTTTACGACATAGAGATTAGAGGAACTGTTTTCATAATGTTCGTTAATGATCCATCAGCCCAAAATAATTGTGTACTCGTGGCAATTCCATTCGTAAAAAAAAATATATTAAAGTAAAAAAAATTGACAAATCTTAGAGCGTGTTGGATTAAAAAGGTGGTATAAACAGCGTAGTTTCTCCCTAAAAGATAGAACACTAAGTCTAGGTAGTCAAGGAGTTTGGAAGTTACTGTACAAAGACCCGTAACTGTATTCCCGCTTTTAAAGAGGTATCAACTTAAGGAACAGCTGTTTCAAAACTTCATATTATATTCATCTGTCGTTTGTTTGAGCAAAATTCGCATATAATTGTAGTATAAAAAAATAAGCAGATGGCGCATTCGCCCACCTCGGCCTCCAACTTTTAAACAAATGTCAAAGTTTTATTGTAATTTGATTCGTAAGAAACTGCCTCAGTAGTACAGCCGTATGTCTTCGTATTTAATAGTAATTGAACAATACTTCAAATGATTTACGAAAAAAATCTTGTGTTACATTCTTGTCTTTGCAAAATCTACTCACCTCGCAACAGTATCTCAAGAAGAAAAAAATTAATATTTTTTTTCTTTTCATACCACCAGTTAAACTAATGGAATACTAAAGGTGTTTACAGCACGAACGTTTATGAAGCACCATCTCTACTTATTATAAATTATATTTCAAATGTAATCCATTTTCAGTTATACGGCGATTAAGGTCAAAGATAACCAAACAATGAAAGCTTTTCTACGTAAATATAAATTTGACTTGTAGTTTTTCCCATTTTGCAATTTTATTTGTGTACTTTTACATCTGAAATACATATATAACTTTGTTACAAAACCTGTAAAAACCTTCAAGCCACAAAAGGTTTTTGCTAAAATGAATAAGTATTGTTCAAGTTATTAGCACAAAATTATAAAGCATCCTTAAGACACAAAAAATTAGAGAAATAAATAAATATTGAGTAAGTTTTGTTGTGAAACCTTGATAAACTGTTAGTGAAATAAGTAAATTCATCAAGTATCGTTACTTTTGGTTCACCATCACAGAATGATACATACAACTGACGTTAAACCAGTGGCTGCAAATTTTAGGACTAATTTTAGCATGGTTGGTTGTGTCTATTTAGTTTCTATAAATGAAATCAGCAACACACTCATTGCCCCTCTGTAGGACAACGATAGGTTTATGGATTTATAACGCTAAAATATAGAGTTCTATTTCCTGCAGTGCACACAACAGATATACTAATATCGCTTAGCTTTACAGCAAATAAATATTTTTCTAAACACTTAATTGTTTAAGTAATGCTCATTGTAGCTTAATAGTTAACGTGCTCATACTGTAAATCTGAGGATTCACGGTTCGCGGCTCGTTACTAGAAAAATAAACATCTCTCTCCCTAATTTGGAGCCAAGTATGCACTATAAGAGTGAAAAGTTCAAACTCTATTATTACTTAAGCAGGAGTTGACGTTGGGTATGTCGGCTAATTGTTCACACTTTAATTTATCTCCCCATCGGTGAGTCAGCTGTAATTTTACGGACTTACAATTCTAAAATCTGGAGTTCTATTCCACGCAGTGTTCAGACTACAAACAGACCAACGAGGCTTTGCGCTTGAAAACGAAAAAAACAAACAAACCCTCTCGTATACCATTTTAAAAGAAGGGACGACCTTTGTGTTGATATGCACGGAATTCTGAAACAAATCATAGCTATAATTGAGAATAACGTATTCAAAACTAAAAACACTTACCTGAGGATCAAAAACTCTCAAAAATGCGAAGTAATCATTGATTGTAGAAAGCTGTCCAGTCAATATGGCCAACGACGCCGTCGAGAGAGGGGTGGAGAACTGGGTAATCTGGTACCGATCATAGTTAGGTATGAACGGGCCGATTGCGATATCAGCTTCCTAGAAATACATATATCATGCACAAAAGCTTCATTAAATAGGAACGACTGAATCATATATAACACTTTCAAAACACCTAATCACAGACTTAGGCCTTCAAGTCTATATTAGTAAATAAAGCAAGTACATCTCTAGTTGTTTGTGAGATATAAACTTCTAAGTTAAGTACATGCTATCACATTTCATCTTTTTTATCAGTTCAACAACCGAGTAAAATGTAAATTCAATAACATTACGAGAAAACGCCGAGCAGGTATCACTGAGTAAAAATATTGGCCTGGCATAACGCGGGGAAATTTTGCTCATTTGAGTGTATTTTTAACGCTTTTGTTTCGTTTTATTTGTATTTACGCACAAAACTACTCAATGGGATATCTCTGTTGTGCCCACCACTGACGCCGGTTTCTAGTGTTACAAATTCTCAGACATGCTGATGAGCCACTGGAAGATGGAAGCTATCCGAGATGTTAACTCACATTTGGTTTAAAAATAGTTCTGCGTTAAATAATACAATTGTAAGAAATACATCAATGTGTTTCATAACATTTCATTTGTCTTAAAAGCACTCCAATTTAGGCTTTCACAGTTGGAGAAGAGTTGATTTTTAGTACTCCAGTTTAGTCTTTGGCGGAGATGATTATGTGTTTTAGCAGTGCAGCTTCGGACCTTAGCTTGAAAATATATTTATTAGTCCCACTGTTTAGACGTCTAACTCGAAAAATATTTGCTTTCATTAGCATTGAGCTTTAACCTTTCATCTTCTTGGACGATAAAGTTCAAAGTTAAAAACAATTTTGTCTGTCTCTAATCCAGCTTAGCTGGTGAGCTTTATAACACCAAAAAAAAGTGTTTTTGCAGTTTTGTTTGTTATATACATCTGATTTAAAATCTATAGAGGACTCTATACGAGAATACAAACGTACAGCTGAGCTGATTTTCACCACTTTCCTAACAACTAACAGAGTAAAAAAGTAACTCAATTTCATTTTCTTATATCATAGTTGTTAAATTATTTACAAACGAGGAAATCCTCTGTATAAAACTATAATTTGAACTCTAATCGGATAAAAGATAAAGTTATGAGCTAAAGGCGTGAATTTTGAAAAAAAAAGACAAATATAAAGCCTTTCTATCAGCCGATGTGCCGCAGCATAAGATAAATACAGACAATGATTGTTGTTCGAAAGTTTACGAAACATGCAGCTGCTATATAAACAGTGTTTATTACTTTATTAGAATCTTAGAAATCATCAACTCATAAAAACGTTATCTTAATTAATTCAGCTTAAAGAAGGTTAAATACTTTAAAATCAGGAATAAAAATATGTAAATTGTTCCTTCATTACTAACTGTTTCAACTTACATTACGATGTAGCATGCCAATCATACCAGTCCAAACACCACTAGGCAAGCGATTTCCCCAGGCTTTGTCCCTCGGCACATAAGCTTCAAATCTACAAGGATTAAAGTTCAATTCATTCTTTAATTTTTTTTGGGCATTTCAAAGCACAAACAGTTTGTACGTGTAGTTCACAGAAGTAGATAACTATGAATTAATGTATTTTCTAATATCTTAATCCTTTACTAATCTTAATAGTTAAATCCCTATATTATTCCTTTTTTTAGATGTAAAGACTGAAACAGTATAAATAAAACTATGGATAGCTCCACCTATTCACATTTTGCTTATTTTAAAGTTATTAGGTTTTTTGTTTGTTTGTGAACTTCGCGCAAAGCTACACGAGGGTAATTTGCTCTAGCCGTCCCTAATATAGCAGTGTAAGACAAAAGGGAAGGGAGCTAGCCATCACCACCCACCGCCAACTCCTGGGCTACTATTTTACCAACGAATAGTGGGATTCACCATCACATTATAACGCCCCCACGGCCGAAAAGGCAAGCATGTTTGGTGCGACGAGGATGCAAACCCGCGACCCTCAGATTACGAGTTTGCACACCTTAACCAACATGGCGATACCGTTGTTAGAGAGCAGATGTAACGGACCACCTATTTGAAACAGTTTGATAAGCTTTGCTTTACGATCTCCTATTTCTCAGGAGTAATTACATGTAACTTAAGGTTTTACAGTCAAAAAATTAACCGTACATTAGAAAAAACTCAAAATATTACATTCATGCAGTGAAACACCTTCCTCGATTGTTCAAGGTGCACGTGGAAACATCGTTAAAGAATCCATTTCATCGGTTAAAATTGGAATGACTTTTTGCAATGTGACTAATGGTCTAATTTGTAGCAAAATACTTGTTTGATTAAAAGCTTTTTTAAATTTCCCAAAATCTGTCTTCACTAGCCTTTCCCTCATTTTAGACTTAAGTACTGAAGGGATGACTGCTAGTCATGAGCACCTACCTCCGACTCTGATTTAATAGTGGGATTTGACTGTTACTCTTATAATACAAAAATTTCCACAAACTGCTAGCGTAATTTTGTGACAACAAATCATGAGCCACGAACCAGCAAATTCACAGTTGGGTGTGCTAACTACGAGCCCACGTTTCCTTGGTATTATGAAATTTCTCGTGCTTGTTTGTTTGTTGTAAAACACAATTCTACACAGTAGACTATGTGTACTCTGCCCATTACAGGTACTAAAACGCGATTTTTAGAGTTAAAACCCATAACACTTTCCGTTGAGCCACCAGATGGAACGAATTTTCTATGAGCTGGTTACTCTACATATCAAATGACTTCTCAGTTTAAATGTCATTAACCACGAGGATAGTCTAAATGATAGTAAGCTGCACCAAATAATGCTTTTCGTGACGGTTACTTAAGATACATGGAATGAAAGTACACGACTACTTCAAAGTCTTCCTTAAACCAATACATCAAGAAACTGAAAAATGGCGATCAGTAATCTACTAACCAAATTCAATAAAATTGAAGACAAGGTTAATTTAGTATTCATAGAATTATCAAACTAAATCATGGTTTATCATGAAAAGTTTACAAATGTTTCTTTCATAAAGTAAGAGTTTAATTTATATAATCAATGCATACTTTCGAAAGTTCTTTGTTAGTTTGTTTCGAATTTCGCTCAAAGCTATACGAGGCTTATCTGCGCTAACTGTCCCTAATTTAGTAGTATAAAACCAGAGGGAAGGCAGCTAGTCAGCACCATCCACCGCCAACTCTTGGGCTACTCTTTTAACAGCGATTAACTGTTGCATAATAATGCATCCACAGCTAAAAGGACGAACGTGTTTGCTACGGCGGGGATGGGAACCCGCCATCTTCAGATTACGATTCGTGCACCTGAACCACATAGCCATGTTGGACACGAAACTATTAGAATAAGGTGATATGCATTACTATATCAAAGTACGATACATTTAGTGCGTATCAAAAAACCATCATGTTATTTTATGAGTTTGTCTTCAAGCCAAAATATAAAACGTTACTATGCGAATTCGTGAATATTTGATTGATGTTCGAAACGATTTATTTCGTTCAGAATGGTGTAGCCGTAAGCATATATAATAGATCATACTATAAACAATAAAACCTTTGTATCTATGGTGTCAGGGTTCGTATTACTTACCATATAGTAACTCAATTAATTTAAACGCGTGAATAATGTCATGACAACCCGTCGGATTCATTATTTAATATTAAATAGCGGACCAAGAAATATTTAACTTACACATACAATAACATCCTTATCCTGTCGGCTAGTGGGCTTATATACTTCAGGTGTAAAGATTGAACGATAGAAAATAAAAGAAGGAATTGAGAGAAAAAAAGGAATATATATATATATATATTAGACCTAAAATATATAGCTCAAATAAGTTTAAAAAAGTAATTATATTATATAATTATGTACAATATATGTATATAATCATATGAGTTTATAAGTTCATAATAATTTATATTATTTTATAAATATATATATTTATATAACGTACCTAAGTCCTAGCGTCCACTGTAAACCGTTTATAAGTTCTGCGATTGGTCCAGCATCTAACACTACGCTTCCGTTTCTGTATGAAAGATCCACCCAAGGAAAAAACTGCCAAATATAGAATTTTAGCAAGTTTAGTTAATTTATAACAACTTCAAGTTATTTCCTCTCTAAGAAATTCAAGGGAAAAAATCCACGTATTCATTATTAGTTATGTTAAATAGTTTATAGCAACTAACACTCATGTATTTCTTATTAAAGAAACTCAAACAAAATTGCTGAAAATGCAATGAAGTTGTTCTAATTAGTTTACAATAAAGACTATCTTGTGTTTCTCCAATTCAATAATTATAACTATATTAATTAGTATATTAGAAAGCTTGTCAGGCTCTGTTCACTTAAACCGGTGGTTTAATTTTCCTATATACGAAATATAATTTGAGAATAGGCTATTCAAAACACACGACGAAAAACTAAGTATTACATTTATCTAGAAAACTTTTTTACTCATATAATGTTTTTATCTCAAAAATTTGAAAGTTACAAGCAATACTCAATTCTCACTACAAATTTTCTGTTCATACAACCCTAAGTTCTACAAGGGTTACCTCTAATTATCTTAGAAGATAATTGAGATTGAGATTTTTGTTTTTCAAATATGACAATGTCTTCTTTTCCATCTACCATGAGAGATCGTTTGCTTTAATCTTGTTTCATAAGAAAGTACCTAGAAAAGCTTCATAACCTTAGCAATTCCACAATACAAATATACTCCTTCGTACCCTTGGAAAAAGCTGTGAGTAAAGTAATCCAACCGTATTCTACCCTTGACAGCATTGCACTTTAAATAACCAAAAAAATACAATAAAACAAACATACAGGTGCGATGCTAAATGCGTTTTCCTTGGCACCAAGATTCACATCTTCATAAACAAGGTACTATGTTAGTATATATTCAAATCGTTTCTATAAAGTTCTATAATCTACTTTATAAAGGCTTACTTTATGGGATCCTTTACTAACTGGGATGCATTGATATATTTATGTAGGAAGAACAAACTAGTTTTACGTGTTTACCATATGCAAATAAAATAAAGCAGTTTATTAGTTTTCTGTGTATGTTTAAAATTCGTCCGTCAACAAATATATGCAACTTACATATATCTTTAAGACAGTGGTAATACTGAAGTTCAAATGGAATACAAAATGTTATCTGCAAATTAAAATAAAGCTATGATAGGAGAAAAGACTGAGTCGTACAGATGATCAATACAAAGTGAATAATACACACTTGAAACAATTAAAGGAAAGCTTATATTCCACACAGACACCCTAATCAAATATATTTTTGTCACATAGCTATGAACATGTCTTAAAAATAAATGTAGAAGTTTAATGTTATAAATGTAAATGTCTCATGTTACGCATTTTTAAAATCTTTCAAATACTGAGTAGGTTTTACTTGAATTGTTACAAAAAAGTTATATATCCTTAAAATAATGTGTAAGTTAAATTCAAGTGGTATACGAGACGTTATTTGCAGATTGCAATGAAACAATGATTGAAGAAAACATTGACCCGTGTGGATGATCAGTGTGATATGTGTAGCTCAGATTTGAAATAAAACTTTGAGCAGAATAAAATCTTGACGCGTTTGAATGTTGTACTTAAAATATGTCTCGTAGTAAGACAGGTTTCCAATGATACATAATTATTGTACTTTATTACATAAAAGGAACAATAGGAATCGTCATTAAATGTTTTTGTAAAAATAGCAACATTTTCTGTTTCCCTGACCGGGAAGGATTTCAACTAAACTAGAAACGTAACTAGAGACAATAACTCTTACGAGATTCCTTTGTGGTTGTTGCTGACATGTAGAAGATTTAAATGAGATATTTATCAATAAAAAGGAAAACGTTTATTACGAGAGGTAATTATAAAAAATCCATTTCTGAAGCAAAATCGTCAATTACAACTTATCTACAACCTGAAATTGAAAATAGGTCATAGGTCACTTAACGGAAAATACATTTCCGACGCAGTTGTTCTTGAAGATGTTGCGACAGTTGTAAGGAAATGTTGCACTAACATTTATGTAGAAAACACCAACCAAAATCAATATTGCAACTGAAACAGTTGAGCATGTTGAAAATTTTACGAGGCAGAACTCATTCGATACAAGGTGACAAAGAAAAAAACAGTAGGAAGTCTACGGATTTACAACACTAATATTAGATAGTCCGATGAAGCTTTGCTATAAGAGAATCATACTCCTCAGTGGCTCAGCGGCAAGCCTTAGGCTTAACACGCTAAAATTAAGGTTTCAATATCCGTGGTGGGCAGAGCATAGATAGCCCATTGGGTAGTTTTGTGCGTAACAATGGTCAAACTTCTTTATTTTAATTGAATTGAGGTCTAAAACAAAAACGTTCTATTACAGAGCATTTTCTACCTTTGTAATACAATAACATCTGAATGTATGTGCCACCTAAAAGGTGTACGTTAAACTAGTCTTACTACTAGTTTATCAGATCTATCTGTCTCTAAGATGTGCGTCAAGACACTGGTAAGTTAAACAAAAAAGAAGAAAATGAAAGCTTCGTCTGAAAGATAAACTTTATTATCGTGTGTCTCTTTATCAACTGGTGTAATATCAGACACGCATGGGCACCTATATCATTCCTATGAATATCCAGTTAACAAGACCAGTTGATTCTCTTGCGCTGGTTAACCTGAGTTTAAAGATAAGTCAGTTTAAAGAATAATGTTCCAACACATGCAACATGAAAAAAAATATATTCGAAATAATTATTTTTACACCTGAATCAAAGCGTTTATACATCTTCTAGACTGATTAAAATACATAAATAGGCCAACGGTTGTACCTCATTCACGGATAATCGTAGGACTCGACCTATGAACTCTGGCGTCATTGTTTCACGTTCTAGTTAATTTTCGTTGCTTCCAAAAATGATCCCACTGGAAAAATAGCAAATACTGAAAAATAACCCAAAATACCGTGTTAGAAGAAGGCGTAAAATGCTTAACATGTGGTTAAAACTACAGACACATTTACTTACATAACCAGCTTTAGAGAGTTGCTTGCGTTAAGTATATATATGGTGCGATGAGATTTGTTTGTTCGTTGAACTTAGAGACAATTGCGCTGTCCCTGTTTCTAATTTTAAAATAATAAGCTGGAGGGAAAACAACTAAATCAACATCTAAGCTTGAGGGAAATCAACTAAATCAACATCTACCCAAGATTAGCTGTTAAATCATAACGCCATTGGTCCAGCATGGCTAAGCATGTTAAGGCGTGCAACTCGTAATCCGAGGGTCGCTGGTTCGCATCCCCGTCGCGCCAAACATGCTCGCCCTTTCAGCCGTGGGAGCGTTATAATGTGACGGTCAATCCCACTATTTGTTGGTAAAAGAGTAGCCCAAGAGTTAGCGGTGGACGATGATGACTAGGTGCCTACCCTCTAGTCTTACACTGCTAAATTAGGGACGGCTAGCACAGATAGCCCTGGAGTAGCTTTGTGCGAAATTCAAAAACAAACAAACATAACGCCTTCATGACAGAAAAAACGAACATTTTCAGTAATGGATTTTGATCCAACGTCCCGCATATTGCAAGTCGAGTACCTTAATACCAGGCCCTGAAGAGTCTTGGAGCTATTTTATAAAGTTTGTTTGTTTGATTAAGACAAAGCTCTACAATTTCTGTTTTACCCGCCGCAGGAGTTTAACTCCAAATTTTATTCTTATAAACTCCTCAAGGTAATCACTCAGCTACTGCATTCTATTTAAAGTATAAAGTAAAACATATTTTTCATGGACTTCTCTAGCTTTGATAAATAATTATTCACTGATTTTAGATTAATAAAAATAGACCTAAGGCCACCATCTCTTTCGTTTTGCAATCTGCGGAAAACATGAACTACAAAATCATACTTTTTCATTCAAATTTTAATTTAACATTCATCAGTTGGAAAAATTATTTGAAAATTAACTGGAAATAACGAGAACATATTAACATAAAATATTTCGGATTATTAATTTTATAATTCTAATTAGTCTTCAGAATACATAAGGTAAGAATAGCGAGCGAGTTTTGAAACCCATGAAAATCCATAATTATAAATCAACGTTCTACAATATCTAAAGAAAATTTTACTCTTTAATTGAATGGTAAGCATTAAAAATTCAAACGTTACGCTGATTTGGTTCAACAAAATCTTTTACTTACGTTTAGTAACATCATTGAATATCACACCTGTAGCAAATTCTTCATTAACAATTGTTTCTGCCTGAACTGTTTTTATCCTTGTGTATTGGTATAATAAAACTAGCGTCAACGTAGCACAGACAGAATAATTTTTTCATGTTTAACTTGCTGATTACAAGGTACAAGAATAATGAGTAAAATAGTCCTGTTTCACTTTTGCTATGGTTCTTTTACTTAAGCAGGTAAATACACATTAACTGAAGTACCAGGCCCTGGAAGGCAAGAAGTTTGAAAGCGCTCGACTCGTAATCCGAAGGTCGCGAGTTCGAATTTCCATTACACCAAACATTCTCGCCCTTTCAGCCGTGAGGGCGTTATAATGTAACAGTCAATCCCACTATTCCTACTATTAACTTATTAGCCTTCGTCAACTTGAAATTCATGTTTATCATTCTGTTAGCGAAAACAGAAATTACGTCCAATTTCATCACAAAGGTTTTTTTAAATTGAAAGATTCTCCTTCCAAACCAAATCCTTTTGTTTGATCATTTAAGTATTAATGATATTTAATTATAATTTTCCTGCTTATTCTTGTAATTAGTCTCAATATACTTTACTCACATCATCAACCGCCCGTCATCACCAGGTGGTTAAAGCAGTCGAGTCGTTATCAGAGGATCGCAGGTTCGAATTCCCGTCACACCAAACATACTCACCTTCTAAGCCGTGAGGTCGTTATAATGTGACGGTCAATCCCACTGTTCGTTGGTAAAATAGTATCCCAAGAGTTATGGTGATGACAAGCTACCTTCTCTCTAATCTAGCACTGCTAAGTTAAAGACGGCTAGAGCAGATAGCTCTTATATTACAGTCAAACATAGACTCGACATAGCCAGGTGGGTTAAGGCGATCGACTCGTAATCTGAGGTTTGCGGGTTCAAATTCCCATCGCACCAAACACGCTCGCCCTTTCAGCCGGGGAGGCGTTATAATGTGACAGTCAATCCCACTATTCGTTGGTAAAAGAGTAGCCCACGAGTTGGTGATGGGTGGTGATGATTAGCTGCCTTCCTTCTAGTCTTACACTGCTAAGTTAGATACGGCTAGCGCAGATAGCCCTTGAATAGCTTTGCGCGAAATTTATGAACAGTCAAACGTTTATGTTTTGAATTAACCTATAAAAATCTAGTTTGTTGATCTTGTCCTCACATACATTATATACAGTGTATATATATATACATATTTTATGTGTACGCTATAAAGTACAAAAATATATAAGTATAATTTTTAATTATAAAATAAGTATACATATATATACAAATTTCAAAAGAATTCTTGAAAATTACTCAAGGTGATTCGCGTTATAAATAAGAGTAACGTTTTGTCTTAGACATATTCCAGATTCCGTGAACTTCAGGTAAACTTACACAGAAAAAAAATAGGGCAACAATCAGGATTAGGTATGTTATGGTGTATTAAAACAAAATATATTTCAAGTTAATAAATACTGATGGAAGAAACACTGCTGATGTTCACGTAAGTTAACTGAAATGAATGACAACTATTTATTATAAAAATAAATGTTTGTTTGTTTGTTTTGGAATTTCGCACAAAGCTACTCGAGGGCTATCTGTGCTAGCCGTCTCTAATTTAGCAGTGTAAGAATAGAGGGAAGGCAGGTACTCATCAACACCCACCGCCAACTCTTGGGCTACTCTTTTACCAACGAAAAGTGGGATTGACCGTAACATTATTCGCCCCCACGGCTTGGAGGGCGAGCATGTTTAGCGCGACGCGGGCGCGAACCCGCGAATTACGATTCGCACGTCTTACGCGCTTGGCCAATCCGGGCCTAGAAAGAAATGTAAAAAATGAAGTGGTGACTATACAATCTACTATGAAACTAATGTAGTGGACGACGATTTGAAAATCTTCAAGTACGTTGTGTAATCTCCACTACATTTGCAACAAACGTTTCGTTTATCAGTTGTTTCTGATTTCACATTTCAACTCATTATAAATAATCAGACTAAACTATCGCTCACACGTTATGCACATCTTTTTATGTTCTTACTATACGCTAGTTAGTTACAAGTAGTACTAAGACAAACTTTTCTGAGTATTTCAACCTAATCGTAAGAAAGAAATGGAATATTAACAAACCTACCAAGAAGGCTAAAGTTACAATAGTAGCCGTTGTTGGAAAGACGTGTAGATGGGCAACTTTAACTGTAAATAAGCACTTATAACTTTTCCCTGTTATTAGCAAAGGAGAATTTTATTAGTAAATAATACAACAATTGTTTAACGCTGTTTATCAAAGAATGTATATTAATGTTTTTAATTTAAATTTTCTTTTAAAAATAGCTATCCATTTATCGTGTATAATAATGTAGAAATAGCAAAAATTAATAATATTAGTTATGGCATATATGTTGTTGTTTTTTTAAGAAAAAAAGACAGTTAAAAATAAAAGAGAACCTCTAAAACATCTCGCCGTTTTGGTGGACTTCAATAACGTGTAGAAGATATAAATAACAATTATCTAGAGTCAAGTGTACTTACTAACTGCAATGAAGAAAATTTGTCGCCATCCACTAACACTACAACTTTAAGAGATGTAAAGTAGAAGAGCAAATACGTTGGCTTTTCGTTTTATACCATTACCTGATGATAAAACGCGCTCGCCCTCTAGGGAGAATTTAAAAATAAAAACTGTTTTCCGCGGAATGTAACTCTAGTATTCAACGGATTGTTTAACTAAACGGGACAGAAATATGTGTGTGATCTACATAAATTTGTATTCCATTATTACTCTATATCGACGTGGTTTCTTCGGTTTCACTTAGGAAACAAATTAACAAATAATTAATAAATACCATTGTTACGTGACTTCATAACAAGTGTAACTGGGTACACGAAGAGTTTCCATCTGGAAAGGGAAAAAAAATTGTATTATTTCAAAATATCTCGTTCTGTCAAAAAATATACAAATACAATTCACAAATCCTAAAATGCATTGTTTCTAAAAATTTATATATGATCATTCATGAACAGGCTTTCAAAAGTAACAAGAAATGACCTTAACAAACTTGTAATCACTGATTTATGGTGTGGTTGGACTGTCTCAAAAAGTTTGTAATCACTGATCCATCGGGTGATGGAGCCTGCCTTAACAAGCTTGTACTCACAGATCCATTGGGTGGTAAAGCCTGCCTTAACAAGCTTGTACTCACGGATCCATTGGGTGGTGGGGCCTGTCTTAACAAGCTTGTAATCACTGATCCATCGGGTAGTGGGGCCTGCCTTAACAAGCTTTTACTCACTGATCCATCGGGTAGTGGGGCCTGTTTTAACAATCTTGTACTCACTGATTCATCGGGTAGTGGGGCTTGTTTTAACAAGCTTTTACTCACTGATCCATCGGGTAGTGGGGCCTGCCTTAACAAGAGTGTAATCACTGATCCATCGGGTGATGGAGCCTGCCTTAACAAGCTTGTACTCACAGATCCATCGGGTAGTGGGGCCTGTTTTAACAAGCTTTTACTCACTGATCCATCGGGTAGTGGGGCTTGTTTTAACAATCTTGTACTCACAGATCCATTGGGTGGTAAAGCCTGCCTTAACAAGCTTGTACTCACGGATCCATTGGGTGGTGGGGCCTGTCTTAACAAGCTTGTAATCACTGATCCATCGGGTAGTGGGGCCTGCCTTAACAAGCTTTTACTCACTGATCCATCGGGTAGTGGGGCCTGTTTTAACAATCTTGTACTCACTGATTCATCGGGTAGTGGGGCTTGTTTTAACAAGCTTTTACTCACTGATCCATCGGGTAGTGGGGCCTGCCTTAACAAGAGTGTAATCACTGATCCATCGGGTGATGGAGCCTGCCTTAACAAGCTTGTACTCACAGATCCATCGGGTAGTGGGGCCTGTTTTAACAAGCTTTTACTCACAGATCCATCGGGTAGTGGGGCCTGTTTTAACAAGCTTTTACTCACTGATCCATCGGGTAGTGGGGCTTGTTTTAACAATCTTGTACTCACTGATTCATCGGGTAGTGGGGCTTGTTTTAACAATCTTGTACTCACTGATCCTTCGGGTAGTGGGGCCTATCTTAACAAGCTTGTAATCACTGATCCATCGGGTAGTGAGGCCTGTTTTAACAAGCTTGTACTCACTGATTCATCGGGTAGTGGGGCTTGTTTTAACAAGCTTTTACTCACTGATCCATCGGGTATTGGGGCCTGCCTTAACAAGCTTTTAATCCCTGATCCATCGGGTAGTGGGGCCTGCCTTAACAAGCTTGTAATCCCTGATCCATCGGGTAGTGGGGCCTGTCTTAACAAGCTTGTAATCCCTGATCCATCGGGTAGTGGGACCTGTCTTAACAAATTAGCCCATCTAGTAAAAACGCACAATTCGTGATATTATACTTTGTGATTTTTAAATATTTTTTCATTGCTCTGCTTTGGATGAGTCTTCCATTTCTTCCTCCACCGGCCGAAGACCGTCGCCTATTTTACTGGTACATTTCTTCTACTTCAATTCTCTCCCATCCCTTTCGCGTTACAGATTAAAATGGGACTCAGGAAGAAAATAACTATTCCCATGGGTAAAATTTATATACACAGTAAATGTTGCAGAACTTCTGTAATTTCCTAACAGGTTATAAATTTTTGTAACTGAATATTATACTTAAGAATGGAAAGACGCCAATGTTAATGTTGATATTTGAACTCATTGAAGTCACTTTAAAGGTTTCTATTCGTTCTTAGGTTTGACCTTCAGCCAGAAGAAATCAATCGTTAACGTTTAATAAATAAAAGAAAATAACTTAACCTTTGTAATATGCACGTTTAATAACAAGACACATTTATAATACGTAACAAAAACCTGTAATCGTGATGTCAGGATATACGTGTAACAAATTTACTAAGTTTTTTCTCAGTTTAATATGTATTTTGAAATGCATGTAACTTGTGTTGTTAAATTATATTGCGAATGTTCCATCTGTTCTCTAAATATATAGAAGATTCTTGAGTATGGGAATCAACAGTGTACTATGTGTGCATTTTTTAAATACACACTTAACTTTCGAGAACCTCGCTTAAAAGTTTATAAATCGCAAAACTGTAAGAGACGATCTAATATTGTTGGTTTGCTATAGTTGGTATACTGAAAGCCTTGGAAGCTATAATTGTGTTTAACGCTTATTAATCAGAAAACTACAGGATTTTTACCAAGAACGTTTATAGATTTCAAACATTAAAAAACTGCTTAACTTCACTTATTAACTTCGGACGCTAATATTTCTAGGAAGACGTTACGTGTCTTCGTTTGTGAAAAACTCACGTATAAGAAGCGATGGAGAGCTTATCCGTTTAGTGCACTGTACCGATATCAACAAAGAATTATCAATTCCTCGAGAAAACATTCGGTTTCAAACCGGATAAAAGACTCAGTGTTGTCTGTAAGTTTGTAAAACTTGTATATAAATCATTATTTGTAATAACCGTTATTATAAATTGAACTGTCGTTTGCAGATCAAAATATATTTATATTAAGAAAGAAAATTGTGTGTGTCAATCTTGTTGACAAACGTTATAAAGTTGATAAATCTGGGAATTCGATTAGATCCTAAATTAAAATGTCCAGCTAATTGAAATCGTGATACGCGACATAATAGACCGGAGACTCGTTCGAGATAAACTGTGATACGTAGCACATGAACACTTTGATAAAGAACGTGATATGTTTATTTTTCTCTGCATTTCATCCAAATTTATTTTAGTTTAGGATGAAGTATTCTCTGTTCTATTGGTGGATTTCTAAATGGGACTAATTTAGGCATGAAACAAAGAAAAAATAAACTTTGAGATACTTATGAATGAGAAAATCTTTGTTCTGGTAGAAACAGGCCCGGCATGGCCAGGTTATTAAGGCGTTCGACTCGTAATCTGTGGGTCGTGGGTTCGAATCCCCCTCACACCAAACATGCTCACCCCTTCAGCAGTGAGAGCGTTATAAAATTCGGTCAATCTCACTACTCATTGGTAAAAGAATAGCTCAAGATTTTGCGGTGGGTGGTGATGACTAGCTGCCTTCCCTCTAGTCTTACACTGCTAAATTAGGGACGGCTAGCACAGATAGCCCTCGAGTAGCTTTGTGCGAAATTCCAAAACAAACAAACTTTAAAAAAGGAATGAAGTGACTAACCGTAAGACTATAACTCCCCCACGACTGAAATGACAGGCATGTTTGGTGAGACGGGGATTCGAATCTGCGACCCCCAGATTAGGAGTCGAGAACCCTAACGACTTGGCCATGCCGGGCCATGCGTTATGCGGAAGGAGTAATATTTATGCCATGACATATATATCAGAACTTATATTTGTAGAATATTTCTGATAGAGAAGCTCGTGTTTACGTTTTTTTTTTTTGGAATTAAGCACAAAGCTACACAACGGGCTATCTATGCTCTGCCCACCACGGATTTCGAAACCGAGTTTATCGCGATATGATCTCATAAACATACCGCTGTGCCATTGGGGTTTCTTGTTTGCGTATTATCTTTTCTTGGTTTGTGTTTACTTAAAACAAAACCACATCGGGCTATCTGCTCAGCCAAACAAGGGGAATCGAACCTATGATTTTAAGATTTCTGAACGTATGTTTAAGTTCTACCGGTAGGTCTAGGGACTTAAAAAGCTAAATTGTGGTGTTTGAGTCCCAGGTTTGAACAGAGAGCAGATAACCAATGCACTGAAAATAAAAGTGAACTAACCGTCTATTTACTTTTCATAGCATTTTGTACCATTTTATTTCCTGGACCATAATACAATTACAATATTCGTGACCAAATAGGCCATAAATTAATCAATAAAAAATTAAAATTTTAATTTCAAACGTTTATTTCTTGGAGTGGTGAAAACATAATCCTATTACGTCATCACCTCAATATGGATAATTTAAATTACATAAATAAAGCACTGCTGTACAAAAAAAAATAACACGTTATAACGATTACCATGCATATTAAAACACGTTTCAGTTTCTCACGCATGTTACGTAATGAACCATAATAACAGTTTTTCATTTCGACAAGGCGAAAAGTTGCTGTTTATCATTTCCTATTTTGTATCACAAAATACGTTTCCAAGACTTTAAGAGTTGTGCTTGTTTCCAAAAGTTTTATTAATATGTTTCAAGGTAATAACACATTTTTGTCCTCGCAGAAAAAAATTAATTCTGGTTTATCTTTTATCTTTTCTTCCTAAAATCAGTATATATATTTTCACTACTGTTATATCCTTCCGCTATATTCAGATAACTCTTTCTACAGCTTCAATAAAGCCTATCAAATCCAGTTCCTGTTGTAGGTAATTTAACAGTTCCGTTGCTGGCTATGTTTGTGCAGAGTAGTAATAAGTTCACAACTTTAGGCGTTTGTTTTTAATATAAAATATTGATTATAAAGTATTTTAAAACCTTTCCTACCCTATGGTTAAGAAGTAGCTACGAGAACTTACTGCCTTTCAATTCAACCTTCTGTCCCTTAAAGGTGTTTAAAAATAAAAGTCTGATACGCAAATCTGTGTTTAACAATACATAAAATAACTCTAAAACATATTTATGAAACTTTTATTAGCCAGTCTTATTAATCAAAATCACCTAGAACAACAGTTTTATGGGTGAATGGTAACACCTATAAAACTTTAGCACGCATCACATCGATAAATTTAAATTAGACCTTTTAAGAAATAATTTTGTCGGGAGTAAGCTTACTCAATGTTCATGTCTTGAAATCGGAGGTATGCAAACTCATAATGCTAAAAACAGATAGAAAGCAAACTTAAAGCGTACATTTCTTTAGTTAGAGCGCACTTTGTCAGTATCATCGATACGAAGTTTACCTTTTTCATTTATCTTAAATACGTGATATTTTTAAGTGTCATGAAAATAAATTCAAAATTTTATCACAGTAATAAAAAAAGCTCAATTACTAAAAAGTATGGGAAATATTCTCTCTCTTCCAAAAGTGGTTTCCTGTTAGTTAAACAACAAAAACTTTAAACGTACATCCATAAACAGAAAAGGCTTAATTTCAGAGCAATATTAGGTTTAAAACAGTAATTTACCATCGTATTTAAATAAAGCCTTAAAATCATGCAAGTCGTGGAAAAAGAAAAATGAATGTTTACATATTTAGACACAAAATGAAAGTGTGTTGAACTTTTCAAAATACCTAGAGCTTGCTGAGCAATCACATAATTAATTTTTAAAGTGTAATAAAAACTTTACTCAGTGTTTTTCAATGTCACTAAAAGTTTCAGTTTCAAAACTTCTCTTATACTTCGAGAAGCAGTGTTGATAAAATTATGGTATGTTTAAGAAATATCTCGACGTGAGAGCATAAAAACCTTCAGTTCTCGCAATTTATATTTTACGCTATGCCTATTTACGACCTAAAACTATCGTTAACGGACAGGTTGCAGAAAATATAACAACACATAACGACCGAATAGACAAATAAGCTTTAAAAGATTAGAACTATTCCGCAATAGACAACAGAAATCGGTACAAAAATAAGAATTATTACAATATAATAAAATCTTATGACAATACATAAGCTGTTTGTAAATAGAATGGGATGACTGTTGTTGATTTTATACGTATTTTTTCGACACATTACCTGGAGATTTGTGAAAGTGAATAATCTAAGGGTAAAAAACGTTCAAATAACAAACAATTACAACGTATTTGAAGACATTTAGTTACCAGTTTGTTCATTTTCCATCTCATGTAAGGCCCGGCATGGCCAAGCGTGTTCGACTCGTAATCCAAGGGTCCCGGGTTCGAATCCCAGTCGCACCATACATGCTCGCTCTTTCAGCCGTGGGGGCGTTATGTTATAACGGTCAATTCCACTATTCGTGGATAAAAGAGTAGCCCAAGAGTTGGCGGTGGGTGGTGATGCCTTCCCTCTAGTCTTCCAATGCTAAATTAGGGGCGGCTAACGCAGATGGCGCTCGAGTAGCTTTGCGTGAAATTCAAAACAAAAAACAAACCATCTCATGTATAATTATTGCTCAGAAAATAGAACAGGATCGTTAAAAAGTAAAAGGTAGCATCGTCCAAAGCAGGTCATCCGACATCCAAATGATATCGTTATGAGTAGCATACATGGCTAAATGAAATCCTGGAATATCCTTTATCATCGAAAGATTACACGAGATTGCTGCTTCTCTTAAGTACATTATAAGATAGATTGTTCTATACTTTAAAACAACGGGACCACTAAATTAAACACCTCTCACAGCCTTCTGTTGTTTTAAACTTTAATTTTCTAGTTGTAACTTTTATAGTAGCATCACCGCGATACATAGAACAGCTCTGAGTTTTCCAAGTGAAAACCTTTTACCTCATAGTTCCGTTATCTCTCGACTAATTTGAAATCTGATTACCGTTTT
Source organism: Carcinoscorpius rotundicauda (assembly GCA_011833715.1). NCBI lineage: Eukaryota > Metazoa > Arthropoda > Merostomata > Xiphosura > Limulidae > Carcinoscorpius > Carcinoscorpius rotundicauda. The sequence continues at coordinate 18,682,404 of CM022398.1, forward strand.
GGACTCAGTAGGTCGAACCCTTTCAGTTAACGTATTTTGACCACATCCATGGTTTCATAGATTAATTTACTCTAATATTGTCTGAAAGAAGTTAAGGTTTAGGGTAGATTCTAAGATATCCTGATAAGTAATAATATTGAATCGGGTACAAATGTGCATAGCTAATAAAAAGGAAAAGAAATAATTTTTCATGGATTAATTTACTCTAACCTGCTTAAAAGAATTTCACGTGCCGCGGCTATTGATGATTCCATTCGTATTTAATTTAACATTTCTCTTTCTAACATATTTAGCTTTGCTTCAGAACTGGATCACAGAAACTAATCACTGTTGTAGTAACTTGTCTATGGGTTCATTTATTCCTTGTTTTCCACACACACTATATGAATAAAGTGTTGAAAAACAGTGTAAGTCTTCATAGTGTAACACTTTCAGTAAGAACAAGGCGTCAGAGGAGTATTGAGAATTGCTGAAGAGATAGTGTTATCTTAATATAGCTTTATATTGAATTACTCTTAATTTAGAATAGAAAATTCTTTTCACAAGGGTTTGTGATAGTGTGTTCGGATGTAAAACGAAGTAATGGATGTTAAAAGTTTTAAACTATATTTTTACAACTTTATAAAATATGCTACAGTATTAACTAATGCTTTAGTTTTGTTGTTTGTTTGTTTGTTTTTGTTAGAAATGTACAATCGCTCTTGAGATATATACGTGGGGGTGGGCAAAAAAGTGTTCCCCTTAAAAAAATATACATATATGCTCAACTATATGTTTGTAGAACGCACTTTACAATTTCTGTTCAAGTTTAATTTCAACACTGGGTTTCATAAACTCCACAACTTTTCATGATTTTAGTTACATTTTCTCATAAAAAAATGTTGTGCACCTGGTGTGGTTTATTAAATCTTCTAATTCCAATTGGTCTATAAAATGATCAAACAAGTTTCTCTGCAACTGTCCAGCCGTTTAAAGATATCTTAGAAATAAGATAATTGGTGTTATTTGAATGGTCTGGTCAATCACCTGATATCACTCTGACTGAAATTTTATCGGCTGAGCTTAACCCATTAATGAACGATCACAAGCCATATATTAACTTGTAAAACTGGTTTGTGTTATTATAAGTTTCAATGTTATGCTCCATTATTGTAGAGAAATGTGTTTGATAATTTTGTAGGCTCACTGGAATAAGAATACATAAGAACTTACAGCAGCTGCACAACACACTTTATGAGAAAATGTAACTAAATCATGAAAAGTTCAGGTAGTTATGAAAACCAGTGTTAAAGCTGTGATTTGAGGTAATACTTGAACAGATCTCGTTGAGTGCGTTTTAAAAACGTGTTTCAGTGTTATCCAGTAAAAGATATAACAAATTAACATTTTCAAGGGGGCCACATTTTCTGCTCACTGCCTGTATATACATTATACAGTTGCATAATCTGATATAAATTGAAGCAGGGCTATGGTAATTAGCCTGCGCTGCAAGTTGCTTTCCAAACAAATTTGTAAAGTGTGCTGTGATTGCTTACAAGAAATCTGTTACAATGAGGAGACTCCACCCTCAACCAAGATGATACGCCTTAGAGACCTGTAAAAATGTCATGTTCATCGTAGCCAATCAGAGATTTTAGTTTAGCTCATTTTTACTTTTGCTGGTAAGACATAAATAAACTTTTCAAAACTGCATATGAGGTAACCAGGACTTTATTTCATCCTATTAGTCATAGAATATATGGTAAGCAAGCTACGCATAAATGGAAAATAAATAAAGTCATGATCGTTAAGAGTTTGTTTAGAGTGTGTTGAATAAAAAGCTTTATTTTACTGAAAACTGTTGTATTTACATTAATACAGTCATATTCATAACATACTAGCTGGTTAAATAAAAACTCTTTTTTTCAACAAATGATATGAAAATGTGCTTTTATTTTTTCTTAATACAATAAACATTAAAAATTGCAATAAAAATAAGCAAATATATCAATACTGAACAAAAAAATGTGAACTGTTTTCAAGGATTCTATCAATATGGAATTAGATGGGGTAGTCCCAAAATATAGCCTGTGCCCCAATAACTTTAATTTGATTGTGCAGGCTAACTGAAATTTTATTAAATGAATTATTATAATAGAGAAAGTAGATGATATAAATTAGAAAACACAAAACTATAATGAACCACGTTAGTGGTTTTTCATAAAGATCTCAAGAAATCGTACAAAATCCTAGGAGAATGTTCGGGCAAAAAGTACTTTAACCAGTAAGATTTTAATTCAAACAACACTTTAAAACCGTCACTAATGACTGCCAAGGCTGTACGCTTGTAAAAATGCACAAAAAAAGCACGCACGTTAGGCTTACAAAGAAAATAAAATCCGTTCAAAACGGCCTCTTTATGATTTTTATTCCTGTTATTATTATCTTGCCAACCTCCAACTTAAACGGTTTGATATATTTCTTCCAAACCTTTTGTAGAATGCTAAATAAAGTGCTGCAATGTTCTCAGTGGTATTAAAAAGGCGGTTTGTTTCCTCTGTAGTTTACGTAAGCTAATGTAAAGATGTTATCATTGTTTGGCTTTTGAATATCACACAAAGCTACACAAGAGCTATCTGTGCTTAGCCGTCCCTAATTTAGCAGTGTAAGACTAGAGGGAAGGCAGCTAGTCATCACCACCCACCGCCAACTCTTGGGCTACTCTTTTACCAACGAATAGTAAGATTGACCGTACCATAATAACGACCCAACGGCTGACAGGGCGGTTACCATTGTACCTTTGAAGTTATCTTTCTTACACACGTCTGATGCTATTTTAAATAGCTTAAGCACAGGGTGAAACAGAAATTACCAGCCAATAACAGAGGAGAATGAAATGACGGTAACACGAAGACACTCAAGGTTTCCAAATAATGCAAGTGCCGAAAAACCACCTGTTGAATTTCTTAGCGAAAAATTGACTTTATGAAGTACTCGTTAAGATATATTTTGCGCATAAATGTTAATAATACGCTTAAATTTCTAGTGTAGTAATTCAAAATTTTCTGAGACTAACTTTTTCGTCTATTACATACCTACTTGATCATGTCAGCGGGGAGAGTTCTTAGACGGATCTGACTATCACTATAACATGGTTCCTTGACTGTTTTGTGGGTATCTGCTTTTGACATTTCTATAAATATGTACAGATTTTTTTATAAATGTTAAAAGTAGGTATTGATTAATATACATGCTACAGTTTTTAAAGGTAAAGTATATAGTACAGGCATAACGTAAAAAGGAAAACAACAGAAGAATTAAAAATTATTAATTTTAAAATAAAGTGTGGATCCTGTTACAAAAAGTAGTGAAACGGAAATTAAAACCACAATCACAAATTTATAAAATGTAATCCCTTCTTTAGCAAATTTATTCAGTTATCCGTACGCCAAAAGAAGTATTGCGTTTATAAATTTGTGATTGTGGTTTTAATTCTTGTAAAAAATACAGCTATCAGGGTTATGGCTATACCGAGCTTATAGATGTTGTATCCATTATGCAGAAGTAAAAACAATAAACAAATAAATAGGGAAAAAATAGAATTTTATCAGAAAGTAGGATCGTTAGCTGTTCGTGGAATTTCTGTAAAAAACGTCCAAAACAAAATAACTGTTGTAATAATAGGTACACAAGCAAGCAATTTTCAATCCAAACTCAGGTTAGCAGAAGCTGCTTTTCTACTGTCAAAATCTTAAACACACTTAGGCCCCACAGTGGCTCAGCGATATGTCTGCGGACTTACACGCTAAAATCCGCGTTTCGAAACCCGTGGTGGGCAGAGCACAGATAGCCCATTGTGTAGCTTTGTGCTTAATTCAAAATAACAACAACAACAAAAATATATACACTTAGTGAGTTTGTTTGTTTTTAAATTTCTCGCAAAGCTACACGAGGGCTATCTGCGCTAGTCATCCCTAATTTAGCAGAATAAAACTTGAGAGAAGGCAGCTAGTCATTACTCCCCACCCCAACTCTTGGGCTACCAACGAATACTGGGAACTGACCGTTACAATATAACGACCCCAGGGCTGAAAGGGAGAACATGTTTGGTACAGCCAGGATTCGAACCCGCGACCTTCGGATTACGAATCGAACACCTTAATATACTTAACCATACCGGGCCCTTACTTAACGGGAGTTGTATCTTAGTCCATTGTTATGCATTATATAGAGAGAATTTGGTTATTCAGAAATTACAGTTCTCACTGTATTCTGAGACAATCCATGACAGCTGCAGCTTAACGTTTCTCCTCTCGAACCAATGCGATCAAGTAGTCAATAGATCCAGTAGATAATCATGACCCGTATCAACTGGCTATGTTTATTACCATTATAATATATAAAAGTAAACTATCACACACAATAATCCTAAAAAAGCTAACAAATAAAATAAATAAATAAATTGGAATTTAAAAATCTACAAGTAGGGATTATGAAAGGGTAAGCCAAGAAGGTTGAAGATTCGTTAGTCTAATGTGGACATTATTTACTCAAACTGAAAATCTTTATTTTTACTCCATCAACGATCCGGCATGACCAGGTGGATTAAGGCGTTCGACTCGTAGTCTGAGGGTCACAGGTTTGAATTCCCGTCGCACCAAACATGTTCGCTTTTTCAGCCGTGGGGGCGTTATAATGTTACGGCCAATCCAACTATTCGTTGGTAAAAGAGTAGCCCAAGAGCTTGCGGTGAATGGTGATGACTGGCTGCCTTCCTTCTAGTCTTACACTGCTAAATCAGAGATGGCTAACGCAGATAGCCCTCGTGTAGCTTTGCGTAAAATTCAAAACAAACCAAATCAATTCTCTACAAATTTTAGCTCCTTTTGGCCTAGCGTTCAAAAACATCTTAAACAGATTGGGAGTTCAACAGACGAGGAGTTTTGGATCCCCAAAAATACCAAACGACAACAAAGCCCAGTGCATGACAATTTGAAACTTTTTAATAATCAGACATGAGAAAGAACAATTTCTTCATCGAACTGTAACAGGAGATGACAAATGTATTATTTATTTCAACACAAACGCAATAATCAGTGACTTATAGCTGGTATCAACCTAATTATGATATACAAATCAGTTCTACACCCCTAGAAAGTTTTGTAATGCATTTGGTTAGGACAAAATTAGCATAATTTACTTTGGGTTTTTAAAATCGGAAGACTATAGCTGGATATATTTAGTGTCGACAACTGGGTCGTTTGTAACAGGATCTCATTAAAAAACGTCCAGCAGTGATAAAAACAAAGGGAGTCATTCTGTAGCAGGACAATGTGAGACAAGACAATCTTTCTATAAGAAGGATTCAGGACAAGATCAGAGATTCGGATTGAAAAGTCCTATGTCCTAACATTACTCCTTCAGACTATCATTTATTCAGATTCTTAACGATAAATCCTTCATAAAAACAGATGGCATTAAAACTGCTTTCGCAGAATTCTTTGTCTCATAGGAGGCTTCCCTCTATCGACAAGAATTGAAAACTTTATTGAAAGATGGTACACCGCCATTAACGGAGACTACGTAACTGCTGAAAAATAGATACTCACCTTTACAGAGTTGTTTTACCGTGTAAGGAAGAAAGAACACAACATTACCTTCCAGTAACCCTAATATTTGTTTCACACATTATCGCCGATTCCCAGACCGATCATTTCGAAAAACTTGACACGACCATTCAATATAAATATCGTTATATAATACTCCGTAATAACATATAATGCGTGATCGATAAAACGGCTCTTAGCGTGACTTTACAGTGGCTTAACATGTAAGACAGACTGCTACGAAACACTATACGTATAGCCATAAAGTTGTATATCAGGATATTACAGCAAAACAAACCTATGTTTATGTTTTTTGTTTGTTACTAAGCACAAAGTTACACAAAAGACAATCTGTGCTCTGCCCACCAATAGTACTGAAACCCGATTTCTAGCAGTGAAAGTCCGCAAACATACATTGTGCCACTGAGGGCTCTGTACTTATGAAAACAAAAATTATCAAAACTAAATAAATTATAATAAAATAACTTAATAGATATTTGTTATGTATATGTGTAAATATTTTGTAAACGACAACATGTCGTATTGTGTTTGAATTTTCATTTGTATTATTCATTTTTCCATATTGATATTATTGTTTAGAAGTTTAAACTAATATTTTGTTATTCATTTCGGGTAACATTTTAGAACTTTCTCGAATTAAGTAGACCAATCACATGTTTGTAAATGAGTGCTGGTGACTTCCTGTCTAGATGTGTAGTCTCGTGCAAGAACGGATATGCGTGGATAGCTCTGGAGTTGTATGGAAATTGCGAGATTGTTCGAGAAATAGGCCTATCGGTATAAAAAAGACGGTGACGTGAGAGATATTCAGTTATCAGTCATCAGTTTTTATTCGAAGAAAAGAGAGAGAGATTGAGTCATTAGTTTTATTCGAAGACAAAGAGTGAGATTCAAACACCAGTTTCATTTCAAAAGAAGAAAGTTAGTTATTTGAGAAAGATTAAGTGTTTGCTGTGAATATTCAACTTGGATTTGTGATTGAAATTAGATCTACGGAAGCCGTGATTTTATTTCGTCAATCTCTACGATACTTCTGAATTACCGCTTGTGCTGAGAGACGGCGAATTTTTTGAACTGTGAACTGTTTCGGAATCTCTTCGTGGGACCAAATTCACACCCTAGACTGGAATTTGAAACTTTAATTTTAGATCATTACATTAGATACAGGCCAGTACCGTTTTGTATTGTGATTTATTTTGAAGTTTGAAAATAATATTATTTTGTTTTGTAATTAATTTCGAATGTCGTAACTTAATATCTGTCACTGTTATTATACAATTTATGTCATATCTGTTATATTTGTTAATAGTTTAGTGTAATAAATTATACAAGCTGTTATCTGCGTTTTTCTGTTGCGTTTAGTCTACGAAGAACATAAAACAAAAAAAAAATACGTAACAGAAAATTGGGGGCCCGTCCGGGATATCGAACAAACAATTTAATTTTATTATAAAATAAGATTTATATTCTATACAGATAGACAGCTTGTATATTTAAAATGGCATTCGAACTTGAAGATTTTATTATCGAATTTAATCGGAATCCCTCTTTCGAATTAATCAGTGAATTAAAAAAATCTGAATTACTTGATGTTGGTAAACATTTTAATTTAGAAGTGAAGCAATCAATGAAGAAAGCAGATATTAAACAAATTATTGTTGAACATTTGGTCAGCCAAAAGGTATTACCTCAAACAGTTGCACAACAATTGCCTGTCGCTCATTTTGACCCAGATTTCGAATTAAAAAAAATAGAAATGGAAATGAAATTTCGTTTAGAAATTGAAAATAAACGTATTGAGGCAGAACAAGAAAATAAACGACTTGAGGCAGAACAAAAACGTATTGAGGCAGAACAGGAAAACAGACGCCTTGTTCTTGAGGCAGAACAGGAAAACAGACGCCTTGTTCTTGAGGCAGAACAAGAAAACAAACGCCTTGATGCCGAAATACAAATGGAACGCATTAAAGGTGATAAAGAAATCAATATGAGAAAGGCACAGACAGAAGAAAAGGTTGTCCAAATGCAGTTGGATAGTTTTGATGCTTCCAAACAGATTCGTTTAGTACCTCCATTCAATGAAAAAACTGTAGATACATATTTTCAGCAATTTGAAAAATTGGCCCTTAGGCTAAAATGGCCTACCGAATATTGGACAGTATTACTTCAGAGTGTTCTCAAGGGTAAAGCTCAGGAAGTATTTTCCAAGCTCACAGCCGAGCAAAGTTATGATTACGAGCACGTCAAAAAATGCGTTTTGAATGCATATGAATTGGTGCCAGAGGCATACAGACAAAAATTTCGTGGTTAGAAAAAGTTTGACAGCCAAACTTATGTCGAATTTGCTCGTGAAAAAGAAACTCTGTTCGACAGGTGGTGTGATTCCAGAGAAATTAAAGATGATTATGCGAAACTCAGAGAACTCATGTTAGTCGAAGAGTTTAAAAGATGTATTCCCGTAGAGCTAAAAACTTATATTGATGAACAAAAAGCTTCCAAAATTCATGATGCTGCTGTCTTGGCAGACGAGTATGCTTTAACTCACAAAGATTTCTCATACAAAAGCAAAACATTTCACACAGCAAAGAAACCCAACAGCTCATTCAGATATTATACAAATGTCAACAGAGACAAAAAAGAGCAGACTTCTAATTCTCAAATGAAGACTCCATTTTATTTCAACAAGCTCATCATCTACTAAAACCGTGTCATTCTCATCCAAAAAATGTGCTTATTGTAGGAAACCTGGCCATCTGATTTCTGAGTGCTATAAGCTCAAAAACAAGCCATCACGCAATAGTTTCATTTCGCCCTTGTTTGATACATCATTGGTTCCCAATGATTTTGACCCTGTTCAGTCCACTGTGGATTCCAAGTCCAATATTATTGATGTACCTGAAGATATTGTTGAGGACAAATTTAAGCCTTTCATGACTGAAGGTTTTGTTTCTTTTGTTGGTGATTCACATCTACAACCAATTAAAATCCTGCGGGATACTGGAGCTTTTCAGAGTTTGATTTTGGAAAGTGTACTTCCGTTTTCTGAAAAGTCATCCGTTGGGGCCAATGTGCTCATTTCTGGTGTAGAAGGTGGCGTCGTTTCTATTCCTCTTCATAGATTAGTTTTACATTCGGACTTAGTTTCAGGCCCAGTGACTGTGGGTATTAAAGCTTCATTGCCTGTTGAAGGTGTGTCTATGCTTTTGGGGAATGATTTGGCTGGTAGTAAGGTGGAACCAGAGGTTCGTGTTGTTGAAGCACCTGTTATTAGCCCCAGTACAGAGCAACTCGTTGAAGAGTTTCCTGATGTTTTTCCCGCATGTGCTGTTACTCGTTCTCAGACACGTTCTCAGGAGTCCAAAGAGGATTTCTCTTTGTCTGATACGTTCATGTCTCACATCGATGAGATTTCTGACTCAACTTTAAGTTCTACTGATGACTCTAAGACATTTTTCGACTCTCTTCATCGAAACAAACTTATTGAGAAACAGGACAATGATCCTGAAACTCGTTCTCTTCTACAACTGGCTGTTGATGAAAATGAAATAGGAACTGTCCCTGTTTGTTACTACCAGAAGTCAGGTGTACTAATTAGAAAATACAGATCTCCTGACGTTGCTGCTGATGAAAAATGTAATGTTATTCATCAAATCGTCATTCCAAAATAATATCGGAATGATATTCTTAGTCTTGCTCATGACCATGCATTGTCGGGATACTTAGATGTAAGAAAGACCTTAGATCGTATCCGACGACATTTCTATTGGCCAAAGATGCGCCAAGATGTTGTTGACTTTTGTAAGGCATGTCATTCTTGCCAAATCACTGGAAAACCAAATCAAGGGATTCCCAAAGCACCACTGCAGCCTATTCCTGCCTTTGAAGAACCATTCTCAAGAGTCATTATCGACTGTGTTGGCCCAATACCAAAAAGCAAAGCAGGAAATGAATACCTCTTGACGATCATGTGTGCTTCTACACGTTTCCCTGAGGCAATCCCTTTGAGAAAAATCACTTCTCCCAACATCGTCAAGGCTCTTGTCAAATCCTTTACCATGTTCGGAATTCCAAAAGTTGTGCAATCAGATCAAGACACAAATTTTATGTCCAAGCTATTTGAACAAGCCATACATGAATTAAGGGTCCATCAAATTTTATCCAGTGCCTACCATCCTGAGTCACAAGGTGTTCTTGATCGTTTCCACCAAATTACTGCCACAAACACTCAAAGAACTGGGTTGAGGGTGTTCCCTTGTTACTGTTTGAAGTTCGTGAGGTTATTTCAGAATCTACTGGATTTAACCCTTTTAAGTTGGTTTAAAAAGACAAATAAGCAAAAAAAAAAAGTTTTCACAAGTTCAAACTTTTTTTTTTACTTTTAAGGGGGAGAGTGTTATGTATATGTGTAAATATTTTGTAAACGACAACATGTCGTATTGTGTTTGAATTTTCATTTGTATTATTCATTTTTCCATATTGATATTATTGTTTAGAAGTTTAAACTAATATTTTGTTATTCATTTCGGGTAACATTTTAGAACTTTCTCGAATTAAGTAGACCAATCACATGTTTGTAAATGAGTGCTGGTGACTTCCTGTCTAGATGTGTAGTCTCGTGCAAGAACGGATATGCGTGGATAGCTCTGGAGTTGTATGGAAATTGCGAGATTGTTCGAGAAATAGGCCTATCGGTATAAAAAAGACGGTGACGTGAGAGATATTCAGTTATCAGTCATCAGTTTTTATTCGAAGAAAAGGAGAGAGATTCAGTCATTAGTTTTATTCGAAGACAAAGAGTGAGATTCAAACACCAGTTTCATTTCAAAAGAAGAAAGTTAGTTATTTGAGAAAGATTAAGTGTTTGCTGTGAATATTCAACTTGGATTTGTGATTGAAATTAGATCTACGGAAGCCGTGATTTTATTTCGTCAATCTCTACGATACTTCTGAATTACCGCTTGTGCTGAGAGACGGCGAATTTTTTGAACTGTGAACTGTTTCGGAATCTCTTCGTGGGACCAAATTCACACCCTAGACTGGAATTTGAAACTTTAATTTTAGATCATTACATTAGATACAGGCCAGTACCGTTTTGTATTGTGATTTATTTTGAAGTTTGAAAATAATATTATTTTGTTTTGTAATTAATTTCGAATGTCGTAACTTAATATCTGTCACTGTTATTATACAATTTATGTCATATTTGTTACATTTGTTAATAGTTTAGTGTAATAAATTAAACAAGCTGTTATCTGTGTTTTTCTGTTTCGTTTGATCTACGAAGAACTTGAAACATTAAAAAATACGTAACAATATTAAAACATATTAGCACTATAAATACAGTAACTAAGATAAATCTAGTAAAAAATAAGGACAACTTACTAAACAAACTATGAGCTTTTTCTAACACAAACGTAGGACTGGCTTTGACCATTCTGTAGACACTCAGACAATTTTTGAAAATAATTCACAAGTCTGAGCTTTAATATGTTTGTTTGTTTTAGCGCAAAGCCACACAATAGGCTATCTATCCACCAAGAGAAGTCAGACATCAGATTTTTAACGTTGCACGCTCCGTAAAACAACTGCTGACCCATTGGAGAAAACGTTCTAATAATTATCCAATATATATATATAAACAAGGCTACAATACTTGAAATACCACAATAATAATAAGTACTAAATATTGTAAATTTAACAGCAAATAGTTATCTTTAAAAGTTGCGGTTTGAAGGCCAAATACTGAAGAAACACCACACAAATTACACAACCAATACCCGTTTTTTGTATTCTGCTCTTAAATTGTTCAGTTCGAATTCCGGATCATAGATGTGTAAAATGTAAATTAGATATTTATTTTGTCTCTCGTGTCCAGCCCAACTGAGCAAATTTAGCAGTGATATGTGGGAAAGTAAAGATCGGTTTGTAACTGTAGTTTTACTCGCCTCTAATTCTGAATTCGAAATGAACAAAATAATAGTAATGTGAAAATTCCATCAACAGTTCATGGATTTTTATCACAAGCTTTAGGCTCATAAGAAACTAGGGAAGCAAAATTAACAGCATAATACTATAGTTTAAAAGGAGTTGTACGTAGTTTGAATTAACTATAGTGAGAATAAGTTATTAATTTTTATTTTATTAGAAATAAGTTTAGACGTAGCTGTGACGATTTTGAAAAGGTATTAATATTCTCTAAATGTTTATTAACAAAATCCGCAGAGAGAAAATTGTTGAGATTGTTAAACAAAGTTGAATAAATTTGTTGTTCAAACTGAGAAGTTTCCTTTCTGAAAAATGACGTCTACTGGAATTTTGTTTTTTAGAAAATATCCAACTTCATAATAAAAAGTGGGTAATTTCCTTATAACAAAACCACAGAAGGCTAGATGCTCTGTACACCACAGAGACTCGAATAACTGATTTCAGTGTTGGTAAATTCGTAAATACACTTACCGCTGTTTTATTGTTTGTTTGTTTTGGAATTTCGCACAAAGCTACTCGAGGGCTATCTGTGCTAGCCGTCCCTAATTTAGCAGTGTAAGACTAGAGGGAAGGCAGCTAGTCATCACCACCCACCGCCAACTCTTGGGCTACTCTTTTACCAACGAATAGTGGGATTGACCGTAACATTATACACCCCCACGGCTGGGAGGGTGAGCATGTTTAGCGCGACGGGGGCGCGAACCCGCGACCCTCGGATTACGAGTGCACGCCTTAATGCGCTCGGCCATGCCAGGCCTGTTTTATTGAGAACATGAACATTTGATTAATGATTCTTATATCTGAATCCTGGTAATGTCCTGTGTTTACAGATAAAAGAGTGTTTTTTAATGATTTCTAGAAAACAACTACGTTCGGCAATATGAAGAAAGCATGTATAATTCGGTAAAGAAATAACATCTGAACATCTGTCAAAATGACTGATGTAAAAACCTTCACTAAAACACTTACTAATATTTGTTTTGTGCAAAAATTAAAGTATGAATAAACATAAATCTTCAACTCATGGGCTGAACCAACTTTCCCATCATATAGATTCCTTGTAGTTGTTGAAAAAAAATGTTTATTTGTCTGTTTAAGCACAAAGATGTACGTACACTTTGTTCACCGCTAATAAATGTGTTTGTGATTTATCGAAGCAAAGCCATATTGAGCTATCTGCTGAGTCTCCCGAGGAAAATCGAACTGCTGATTTTTGGGTTATAAATCCGTAGACTGACCGCAGGGCTGGAAAATAAAATTGCATTTTAGAATTGTATCTCATTCTCATAGGTCTGCATGATAAGGTGGTTAGGGCGCTCGACTTGCAGTCTGAGAGTCGCAGGTTCTTATCTCTGTTCCATCAAATATTTTCGAAATTTCAGCCGTGGGAGCACGTGAGGATCAACCTCACTATTCGTTGTTAAATGAGTAGCTCAAGAGTTGGCTGTGGGTAGTGATGAGTAGCTGACTTTTACCTAGTCTTACACTGTTAAATTAGGGATAGTTAGCACAGATATCCCTCGTATAGCTTTGCTCACAATCAGTGGTTCAGCCTTAAGAGTCACATGTTGACCGAATATCTTGTCAAATAAAAACATGTCTTACTAAAATTTGGTTATTTTAAAAATAATTTTTACTAGAAAAATTTTTATTTAAATATCGTGTTTACTGGTGCAAAGCACTAATTTACCTTAATTCTTAAAGGATCTTGAAATTAGTGATAAAAAACTCGTCAATAAGATTGATTTGGTCTAAAATTCGCTCAAAGCTACTCGAGAGTTATCTGCGCTAGCCGTCTTGGAAAATTTATCAGTGTTAGTAACGACATAACGAAACTAAATATACGTTGTTGTAAATAGAGAACATCATTACATATATGTTACAGCATTTATGACTTGTCCCCAAGTTTGTTTAACAATTCTATAAAAGGGTTACGTTCAAGTTCATTTTGTTGCACCATTACTGTATGACTTATCAAACGATTTATTTTATGTGATTTCAGTTAAAATTAAATAAATCTACGAAATGTTTGGCTTTTGCTCATTCGCACCTGCACATACTCATTCGGTACGTTACCAATATGTTATAATACGTTATAATGTCACATTAAATCCCACTATTCGTTGGTAAAAGAGTTGCCCAAGAGTTGGCGGTATGTGGTAATGACTAGCTGCCTTCCCTTTAGCCTTACACTGCTATATTAGGAACGGATAGCACAGATATCCCTTGTGTAGCTTTGCGCGAAATTCCAAACAAAACTATTCGTTGGTAAAAAGAGTAGCCCAAGAACTGGCGGTGGGCGGTGATGACTAGTGGCTCCCTCTATTCTTTTACTGCTAAATTAGGGACAGCTAGCGCAAATACCCTTCGAGCAACTTTGAACGAAATTCAAAACAAACCACACCCTTATGTTAACTGCATCCGTCATATCTAAAGGTAGCCTGTTCTAGAAGTAAACCACTTTTGAAAATCATTATTATTTGTGTTACTTAGAACGTCGTTATGATGAAAATTTGCACTTCTAGCAGTCCTCTTTGAAGAGTGTGTATGGGTGTTTTCTTATAGGAAAGCTACATCGGGCTGTTTGTTGAGTCCATCGAGAAGAATCGAACCCCTGGTTTTAAAGTTGTAAATCTGTAGACTTAACGCTATATAAGCGGGGGACCCTCTTTGAAAAATAGCTGATGGTTTATGTAATGGGTAGTTACTATCCCTTATACGAAAGAGTCTGACTATAAGGTGACTCTATAAAGTCAGTAGATAGCCCAATGTGGCTTCGCTGTAAGAAAAACACCCTATAAGGTCAACTAGTCCTACTGTCAATAGATGAAACTATAGAAAGTAAACCTTATTTTCACGTTCGTTATGGCAGTTGTTGTTTCATATTTAAGTGATGAGAAGTGGCATGCAACAACTGGTCAACATTATTAAATTTAATGACACTTGTGTAAAGGTTCGACTATATAAAGATAATATTGTTAGCCGATAACCCTTGTAAGGAAAATACGAATCTCTAAAACTTTTAAGAGATCTCGTAGTAAACTATATTGTAGTTTAATCTTGTTTGTTCTGTACTTACGTTCATGATGTACGGAGCCGACGAGCCATTGGTTAATAAAAATGCGGGTTAACAACGCTAACGTTGTTTCAATACCTCCAGCACAAATTTTCTGTTGTGTAACTTTGTAGCAAATAAAGCGATAGAAATAAGTTTAAAATAGTTTTTTTGTCATCCGTTAATTTTAACTTTTCACGTTTAGCGGGTAAATCGTAACATTACATGAACTCGGTAGATTGCATATTGTTGTTTTGAATTAAGCACAAAGCTACACAATGGGCTATCTGTGCTCTGCCCACCACGGGTAAGATTGCATATGAAATCTGGATTAACATAAAATTATTATTCGATATGTTCAAACGTTTGACAGAAATCGCAACGTGAAAATAAATGGAAATATTAGTTAAATGTTAATAGTTTAAAATACAAAAGTTAAGAATTATTCTAATGTTATGGATTCACATTATGGAGTTTTATTTCGTTCTTAACATTGAAACACAGTTTTGACATACACAAATATAATTACCTTACTTTTACATATAAGTGTTATCAGTACGACTCGGGGTTTAGTTGTCAATTATTTTAAAATTTAGTTTGTAACTATTTAGTTGAGACATAACTAAGCCAGAAAAGTATTTGATTAAAACTGGGAAACATACAATGTTAAATTTATTTTTTACAATGAAGTGCAAATAGCATGCATGTTAAAACAATTCCAACACAGCATTATCGAATATTTATAGTTGTGTTGCTAAGGGACATTATGCAACAAATAATATTAATTTAAATTGTTGCAAGATAGTATACAGTCATTCATCTACATTTTAGCAGAATAACATAATAACATTTTCAGGATTGACTGATAAAGCACTAATGGACTTCACTAATGTTTAGAAAGTTACAGAATATGTGCCTGTTTTTGGCGATAATGTAGTCTCTCACATATGCAGGAAAATGCCGAGACCAAGTAGCCACCAAAGAGGAATAAGATGACTCCTGCGAGATCATTCAACTCAAGTGGTTTCACGCCGCCATCTTGTGGACTTAAGCAGAACTTGTAATTCCAAACCATTTCTTCAATCCACTTTCCCAGAAGACCGTTCTCCACTACTAACGATATTCTGTTAAGAAAGTAAAAGATAACCATACTGGTACTGAAAATCGTAAAGAGTTCCAGAAAATTTGGAGTTTCAATTACTTTCATCAACATTGTATATGGTGACTCTCACCACCATTAATGATTTCAACACTAATATCACTTTTTCCTCAATCCACTGGATAAATCTAAAAATAACTTGATACCGAAGACTTTTACAATAATACAGTTAAATGTTTCAAGATCAGACTTAATCTGTGTTTCAAAACGATTCCATAAACCCCGTATTCTACACAATCATTTTGAGTAGACAACAATACGCTATTACATACTAGACGTTTTAGATCATTTTACCATACGTTTTTAGGCATAAAGTCTGTTGTCAAGGGTGTATGAAAAAAACAATTTGCTTTCATTTTGTCTACTTCTGCTAGGTATTCCATTAATATACATATTACTGTAATTTTTTTGTTAGTTCAAAAAAATGGGCTTTACCGCACTTATTTTCAAACACCCTGGTATTCTAATATTTGAATTTTATTTTTAATTTAGAAAATGTAGTTTATTCCACTTAAGATCACAACAAATATTTTTAGTTTGATGTTTTCCGATATCGAAACAATAAATTTTGGATTTTATTTTTTACCAGGAATACATTCAAGTGCACTCGAACCTCAAGATTTATTACCAGCCAAGTAAATTTTTCCAAGGCTCTCTGTATACAAACATCCTGGTATTCTAATACACAAACATCCTCATATATGCCTGGCATGGAAGAAGCTCTTTTTTTATGATATATGTGCGTTGGTTTAGCTGTTTAAGCAAATAACACCTGTTTGTGTTGCAAGGGTTTCTTAAGTAAACGCTGCCTAAAGAAATCGGTTTATGTTGTGGAAAGACTACAAACACTGTGCGTGTGTTATTATGGTTCTTTGAAACACGTTTTCAAACAAACTTTACTGGAGTTGGGTGGTTTTCATGAGCACTTACCGTGAAACTCATTCAAAAGAAGCCTTTTAGAAACATAGAAACACCTTCTCCACGTGCAGTGTTTCCATTGTCTTGTTTCTAACGTATATATCTATCGTGTATGTAGTCACAAAACACGAACTTAAGTAGTTTTATTAAAGGTACCTATCCAGTGGGACTAACTGGTAAAAATCGCATATATAAACATGCTGAAAATTTTAAACAGACAGAAGATTAGAAAATTCATTTGTTATTGTCACTAACTCTTGATCAAACTAAGATATTCATACGGACGAAAATAAGTAATTAACTCTGTGAATTGTGTGGGTTATTTAACGATTACTGATCTAACTATTTGCCCAATACTGTTTTTAACAATGAAATAATATATCAGAGGTGGAATAACTATTGAATAACTCCTACCCGATTCTTGGGCTACTCCGATATCCTGGATATCCACACGCTGGGCAATCTGGGAATATTAGGTTCTCAGCAGACCTCTTCTATGAATACTATTAATATTCTATGAAATGCTACAGATTTTACTCTCGGATCAAGTTTTGCGACTTATTACACTATGTAGACATAGCTTTTTCTTTAAATGTTCATGACTATGTTTGTGAATGGTACTTTTGTAGTATTTGGAATATATAATCTTATTATTTTTGATTCCATCTCACACACTCACGAACACCTCACATTAGAGAATTTCGATTCGTTATAATCGTGTATGTTAGAAAACAGTTCAGTACCAAAACTTTGCTTAGCTCACATGATACAACTACCAACACGTATTTAACATAAATGCCCTTTTAAATACACAGACGGTGTGTGTGCGTGTGTTTTCTTCTCGCAAAGCCACATCGGGCTATCTGCTGAGC
This sequence comes from Carcinoscorpius rotundicauda, assembly GCA_011833715.1. Lineage (NCBI taxonomy): Eukaryota > Metazoa > Arthropoda > Merostomata > Xiphosura > Limulidae > Carcinoscorpius > Carcinoscorpius rotundicauda. The sequence goes on from CM022398.1 coordinate 18,699,999, forward strand.
TCACCGAGGAAAATCGAACCTCTGATTTTAGCGTTGTAAGTCCATATACTTACCGCTACACTAGCGGGAGGGGCACTACACAAATGGTGCATGAATCTAAGTAGTAATTTAAAGTCTAGTATAGATGGTCTTGTTCGTATAATAGAGATTGACTGGAAAGAGATACTTAACTCTGTTGTGATATATTTCTTTCAATAAATGAATTTTGTGTAATTTTATTTTATAAAACTAGCGGAACAAGCAATCTGTGAGTCTGTCTTTTATGGTTGTAATGTTTGTATATCTGTGCATGATTATACGTCACATTACAACGCTCTTCCGGTTGACAAGACTAGCATGTTTGTTGTAATAGGGATTCGAACCCACGACACTCAGATTAGGAGGTGAGTGCCTTAACAACCTGGCCATGGTGAATCGCAGAAGTGGGTGTATGTATACATATAATATATTTTAGCTAATATTGTTAAACTAACTTTAAAAGCAGAAGGAAAAAATGATTTGGCTTTCAAGATACGTACAAATGAAACTGTGCCCAATTGTGTTAGAAGTCGAGAGTAATAATAAATAAACAACAACTACTGAATGGATTTATGATAACAATTAATGGCCACGTGTTAAAGTAAATGTGTATATATATATATGTCACCAAAATATACTCTTCAAAAAAAGAAACGCACAAGGCAAAATTTGAGACAAATTGTTAACAAGTTTATTCCGGGTAGTTCTGTATGACATGTGTGAAACTTTGCACATTCACTGCTGAACATCTAAAGTCTGCAAAGGCGAAGTCCACGCTCACTAGTTGAAATTTAACGTCACTCAACATCAATAACGAGTATACCCCCCGTGAGCATCAATAACTGCTTGTCATCTCCTGCCCATGAAAGCGACGAATCACATCCTTTAGAATGGCTGTCCACTTAGCCTGCAAGCTGAGGTAGAGTCTGCGGTTGAGGTTGTCGCCGTCGCAGACGTCGGTCCAACTCGTCCCAAAGATGTTCAATGGGGTTTAAATCTGGTGATCTGGAGGGCCAGGGAAGAACGTTTATATTGTGGTGTCTCAAGAAGACAGTGGTGAGGCGGGCTGTGTGAGGATGGGCGTTTTCATGTTGAAAAACGTCGTTGACGTTCACCATGATGGGTTGCACGCATCCTACGCAGCCTTGGTATGGTTGAAGCAGTAGATGTCGCAGTGGTGGTCCTATTTCGAAGGTTACACAACCGAATATAACGATCTTATGCGAGCGTGGTCACACGAGGTCTGCCAGATCGTGGACGATAACGAGTTGATTCGTGTTGTTGGTGACAAGTTCCATGGCCTTGTGATGGTGCTTAGGTGGACATTCACAGCTCTGGCAACATCTGATCGACATTAGCCTGCTTCCAACGACCAATGGCGTTGTTGCGTTGTGCTTCAGTCAGTCTTGGCGTAACTGTATTGCGTGTCGGTGACTTAACACTGAGCTATGGAAACCGAGAACCCGTCACTTTTATAGGGATTTTGCACATGTTGCACTTGAAGAACATGCAGGTCTCTCAACAAATTTATTGGACACGAATGCGTTTTGACGAAAAATCCGTTGTTTTTCTCCGTTTTCAAAGTGCACAACTTTTATTGTCATTTTGGTCTGACAATCAGTGCTTTAACACATGTAACATCACATACTCTGAGCTTGTAAGGTTATTACAGATATTTCTCTTTAAAATAAAAAAATATCCCTTTTGAGTTTCTTTTTTTGAAGAGTATATATTAGTTGGTATAGCTGCGAATATATTCATAAAATTATTTATTATTTTGGTACTTTTTCGTTATGCCCCCGGAATTTTAATTACCTTATAAATTGCATAGATAGATAGATAGAGACAAATATAAAAATTAAAAAAAACATGTAAATATGCATTTTATTTATATATTAGATGTCAATAATAAACTGATTAAAATATATTAATAAGCATTGTATTCATACAGTAAAAACCTGTCATATGTGGGAGCTTAATGGAAAAGTATTAATAAACTAAACACAGGAATACTCATGAAAAGATAGAATAAGTGAAACAGGTACTGAGATTAAATACCTAATTAACACTTAACTTTTCAACAAAGCAATCAACTCATATAAAAGTGATTAAACGAAAGATAACAATAAAATAACTTGGGTACTTAGTTTCAAGATGTAAGTATTTATATTAGTTGTAGCCACGATGTATTTTAATACTCTGATCATAACTATTCCCTTTTCACGTGAGTATGACAACGTTGAATGGTCTTCATTATTAGTCTTTATTAAAATTAATAAAATAACATAACTCACTGTCATTCAACAGAAACGTCTGAAAGCTAAACGATTCTTGCTTTGAGAATGAATTTCAAAGACACTCTCCCGAGCACTGCTGACCGTTAAGTCAATGTTATCCCTTAAACATTGCAAGGAAAGATATGCGTATTAGTGCTATACAAGGTGTTGTATTTTCTACTGTGAAACAGACTATAAACTAAAATACTTGTGATAAGGTTCTGGCAATCGGATATCAGTCAATGTTGTGCTGTTAGCTTATACGATCACCTTGGTTCTAATTAATATTTCATTATTTTAGTTTTAGTTTCTAACATGCTACCATCCTGAAGCCCTGATAAAAATTGTTTGTGGTGGTCAAGACTGGAGACCATTTTGAGTCATATTGTTAGAAAGAATGGTGTCTTATTCATTCCTTCGAAATGGTTTCAATAAGACTATTCTGGTCTTGCTTAGTTTTATATTAATTTGACAGTGTGTGTTTTCCTTAAGGTGAATTTCAAAGACTTCTTTTGTCTCGTTCTTACGATTTAATTTCTTATTATTTTACCTTCATTTATATTTTATTGTATGGTCTACTCTGCCATGATGATCAGTTGCAAAAAGTATTATATGTCTATTTTGTTCCTGAATAATGTTGTTTTTTGTAATTAAGCACAAAGCTATACAAAGGGCTGTCTGTGCTCTGCCCACCATGGATATCGAAACACAGTTTCTAGCAGTATAAGTCCACAGACACGTCGCTGTGCCACTGGTAGGCTCTGGATACTGAATTATTTATTTTGTTTTTTGTTTATTTTTCTCCAGTATTGGAGTCTACATTCACGAAAGACGTTGTTGCTGGTATTTTTTTGCTCTCCAATGTGTGTGTGGTTGTGACGAAGTGTGTTATGATTTATTAATGTTGTTTAACTTGACCTGTTTACATATCCTTTGTATGTTTATATAAAAAGCTTTGGCTTGGGTAATGGAACCGTATGTCTGCAGTTTTTCACTTTCATATTTATGGTGTTTGTCTTCCTTATGTAATATTCCAGGAAGCTATTGTTAAAAAAGGTCGTAGTGATATGTTTTTATTCCATCTTCTAGGGTCTCTCAATATAAAAGCCCTTGTTCATTCTGAAAGCTAAATAGCTTATAAGGATTTTTCTTGCACTGATGCTTCAATTTGGATTTACCCGTTACCGTGGGTCTCCTGCAAAATTATGTACGTTCAGGTGGTTCACGAGTCTTGAAATGTAATTATATCACGTGTGGTCATATTACGAATGTATCGTAAAATACCTCAGCAAGATTATGGGTCTTAAAGGAGCTTTTCTCATTGAAATGTTCGATGTTGAGGCTGGTGAGTACTAGGAATGAGGGTGGTGAAAAACGGTAGTATTTATCATATTATTGGAGATAATTTATGTTCATTATGACATAAATTAGCAGCTGAAAAATATGATGAAATTGATAAGCAATTAGTGCCTAGTAATAAAAACATAATAGATTATTAAAAATTAAACTTGGGTCACATGACAAATGAGGTTATACACTTTTTATATTAAACTGACTTTTAATGTATAAAAACTGTGACAACGGTCATTTCATGAGGTTAACTTGAAGACCAGTAAATAACATCATATTTTGTTCATGTTAATAATAGGTAAGCAAAAAACGATTCATAATAATAAGAACAAATTTTACTGTTGGCAATGCATAACGCGTGTTTCGTAAAACTGCTTTGTTTGTTTAGCTTTTCTTAATTTCGCACAAAGCTACACAAGGGCTATCTGCGCTAGCTGTTCCAAATTTGGCAATGAAAGGCTAGAGGAAAGGCAGCTAGTCAACACCACCTACCGATAACTCTTGGGCTACTCTTTTACTAACTAATAGTGGGATTGACCGTCACATTATAACGCCACCACGGCTAAAAGGGCGAGCATGTTTGGTGTTACAGGGATTTAAATCCGCGACCCTCAGACTGCGAGTCGAGCACCCGAATCACCTTGCCATATTAAGCTTAGAACACAGGTCTGTATTATTCAGAAGAAAATTTTTATTGAAGCATATAGCATGTTCCACTGTCAAAATTTTTTTCCTTATGGTTACGAATTATTATTTGCTCTCTATTTTTTTATCAATATAATTTACTTCCTTGATTAAGTAAGTTGTTATTAATGGTTATTTCCAGATTTTACCTTTTGCAATCTTTTACTTTCGAGTCCAGTTTTTGTTACTGAGAATTATCTGACAAACTTACGGTTTAAATAGGTTTCTCTTTTGTTTTCTATAACTTTGAGTAAACGTTTTCAGAACATTTTTGTGTATTATATTCATCACCTGTCCATGGAAATACTTTTATACACATGTAAAGAGACAAGAAGTGTTTTTATTTTTAAAAGGTTCTAAAAATAGCGAATTTTCCAAAAGTGACAGCGCCAGACATAATCAGATTGCTTAGGGCCCTGAGTAGCTCCAAAGACACCCATGCCACGGGTATATAATTTTTCATCAGTTTGTTTGTTTGTTTGATGCTAAGCACACAGTTACACCACAAATTGCTATCTGTGCTCTTCCCACCAGGAGTATCGAACCTCTCCAGTTCCCAGACATTTACAAAAAAGGTGTCTTCAACAAAACAATCTAAAAATATACTTACACTTACTCAGTGACGAAAGTTCGTTTGAAAGTTGCAGAAACAAGATGCTAATTGGTTACTAAATAAATACGCGTACACACAGTGTGCATTATGAGGGGACAGTGTTGTTAACATGTGGTTAGAAACGACTTTGCAACAAGTGAGTTTGAGTGTGTGTGGTGTTAGCTTATTTTTGGTTCATGAAAACATTGCAGTTAGTACTTTTATAGAGTGGTTGAGGCCTCCGAAAATATATCTCCTTAGGGACCATTGTTGAGGCGTCAAAAATATGTCTGCTTGGGGCCCCAATTGGCTAGCGCCCCCTGTTTCTCAGAAATTAAACTGATTTGTTCAGTTCATCGAAGCATACGTAATCATTATCACTATAAAATACTTAAAGTAATTACAATTTGTTGAATTTCTCCACCAGTGTTCTATTTAGCTGTTTTGAAAATGCTACTGAGTAGGCTTGGTTAAAAATCGTCTCGTCAACAACATAGGCACTGCAACTGTTTTTCTTAGAGGCTCTTTGTGATAAACCAAAACGAATTTTATCTAGGTTCGTTATAACGGCGTGACTTCCTTTTTCAATTGAGTCAAAGACTGGATCTGAGAGCAGTTGGGAAGATGACTTAAGACCGTGACCTTGTTCAATTCTTGTCAGCAGCCTCTCATTCAAAGTACCCTTGTTGCTTCTCTACAAAATAAAACAAAAAATGGTTTAATTTGTGTAGTTGCTATTCAAGGGAATACGTGTATAGCAGTTAAATATTTTACACGTAGAATACAACTCCTTAGATATAAGGACTAAGGAGGACATTATACACTAAACTATTAGCTACAACAGCTACTAAAACATTGGTTCTCTTCAAACAAGTGTCAAATAGTCCCTGTTTGATTCTCGTTAATGTACTTTGTACGCGTTATTAAAGCAAACCGTTCCTACTTTTTCAACCTTATGTTTATTCTTAAACTATTATGAGTATTAAACCGAATAATGTAGCGAAACGTTCGTGTAATTTAAACCTTACGTTTATTCTTAAACTATTAAGAGTTTTAAACTGAATGATGTAACAAAATTTTTATGTAATTTTAACTTTATGATTATTTTTAAATTATTAAACTAAATGAAATTTGTTTCTTTATACTAAAGCAAAATCAAGCTATCTGCTATGTCTACCGAGGGGAATCAACTCCTGATTCTAACGTTGTAAATCCGAAGACTTATCGCTGTCCCATTGGAGAACAACTGAATGATGTAGCCAGATGTTCATGTAATTTCAACTTTATGTTTATTATTAAACTATTAAGAATATTAGACTGAATGATATTGTTAAAATATTGGGAAAATTCAATCTTTTATCATTAGCGGTAACCACGAACAATAGTTTCAAATAATTATATTTAAATACGATTTTTAATTAGTTCTAGTGCTGTTCACGACGCTAATTTCTTCACTCGCACTGGTAAACAGTGCTCGAAGTAAGAGTACGTTTGTTTGTTTGTTTTTATTTCACACAAAACCACACAAGGGCTATCTTCGCTAGCCGTCCCTAATTTAGCAGTGTAAGATTAGACGGAATGTAGTTAGTCATCACCACCCCCCGCCAACTCTTGGGCTACTCTTTTACCAACGAATAGTGGGATTGACCATTACATTATAACGCCCCCACGGATGAAAGGGTGAGCATGTTTAGTGTGACAGGAATTCGAACCCGCTACCCACAAATTACGAATCAAGTGCCTTAACCACCGAGCTATGCCAAGCCCTTGAGGGTACATTCACTCATAAAAAGGTGACAGTTTCCCATTGTTTGTAACTGTAATCGAGATGCACAAGAAATGAGATAGAGAAAATGCCAAATAAGAGAAATGAAGGTTAGCGTATCCCCGCGTTACTCTCCAATTCGAGCACTACTAGTAGGGTAAAAACGACTTGTATAAAAATTCTGTACGGTTTGTAACCTTTAAAAAGAGTACTTTTGGTAATTCGAAATACAGTATTAAATGTTTGTAATACGAGTGCGGGAATAGCGTACACTTTAAAATTCAATTTGCATTGCGCATGTTTTTCATGAGTTTCATATTTTCAATATTACTTTATTTTGTTTTCGCTTTTAGACAAATACTTTCCTAATTTTGAATTACCTTCTTCTAAGCCATAATAACTCTTTAAAAAACAAGTATATATATATATATAAGTGTGAAAATTACATAGTTCTGTAGTTTTTTCATAAAAAGTTTCATCAAACAAAAAAGATTTGGGAGTTTAAGTAGCTGTCGTTATAGAAAACTTATTACAACTGTCCTCATGCCTGGTTTACCTAAATTTGGTTTAATTGGTTGTGGATTCATTTGCAATCACGTCATAAACTATTAGTTTTCTATGATTTGCTAGGCCTTATCTGGTTTAATAATGATAGCTTTCCCTCAATGCTAGGTCTTATCTGATTTAATAACGATAGTTTTCCCTCAGTGCTAGGCCTAATCTGATTTAAAAACAATAGCTTTCCCTCAATGCTAGGTCTTATCTGATTTGATAACAATAGCTTTCCCTCAATGCTAGGTCTTATCTGTTTAAATAGTGACAACAGTAGTTTCCATCTAAAGTGTGCACAAAATGGAGAGAATAAACTCAACCCTAGTAATTATTTTCATCCTGCCTTATTACAAAATACCTGTAGAGCGTCATGGAAAGATCCTCCATTCAGAATTAATGGCTGTAGGTCACGGGTCTCCACTAGCTCTTCCAGGTTGTCAATCAAAAGATTGGAGCTCTTAAATAACAACAAAGCCCTCAGTTGTCCTCCGAAAGCTGAAAACACCACCATCACTACCAGCAACCAGACACCGTACAAACACCTGTTCCACGTCTTTCGTGGAGTGGACTCTGGCCCTTAATACAACAACACAGTAAGAATCAACTAACTTTATTGTTAAATGAATTTGTGTTTTAAATGGACAGACATTCTTTGTCCACTAGACACGAAACAGAAAGATGGAGAAAATGGTCTCACGGATTACAATCATTTTGTTAACTCTAACAAAGTAGTATTAGAAAATTTTCCATATAATTATATAATCATGTCTATGAACGTTTGAATTTACTTGATGAAAATATTTTTTTAAATATTATGTCACTAAACCACAGCTTCAGAAACCCAATCGTTAAACTTTTAATAGCACAAAATAACTGATGTTAATGGATAGAACAGTGTTTGCAGTCTCCATGTTAAATCACACTCAATGTGTGTGTTTTTTGTTTTTTCTTTTGTAGATAAAAAATGTGATTTTTTTTAATTAATCACAGAACTATTTAGTGGGTTGTCTGTTCTTAGCCCACCACTAAAATCTTAGCCTGGTTTCTAGAGGTGTGACTCCCAGACATACTGCTGCGCCCCTGAGGGACAACTTGAATTAAGACACCATGTCCGTACAGTGGTAATTATTTGTTGTCCAGAATATAAAGTTGAGCTCAATATGGTCAGGTGGGTTGAGGCGTTCGACTCGTAATCCAAGGATCGCAAGTTCGAATCGCAATCGCACCAAACATGCCCGCCCTTTCAGAGGTGGGAGCGTTATAATGTATCAGAAAATCCCACTATCCGTTGGTAAAATAGTAGCCCAAGAGTTGGCGGTGGGTGGTGAAGGCTAGCTGCCTTCCCTCCAGTTTTACACTACTAAATTAGGGATGGATAGCGCAGATAGCCCTCGTGTAGCTTTGAGCGAAATTCAAAAACAAACAAACAATATAAAGCTGTATCCAGACAAGATGTTTACATATTTGAAGACAAGCAGCTGAAATGCTGGCGATGAGATATAAATAATAATAACAAAAATAAAAATTAACAAACACTCAAGACAATAAAATATATTAGCATAGATGCTTTGCATACTGCAGGGTCAGCTATCTAGTGCTTAATTCATATACGATGTCCCCCTTCGTGGGACAGTGATAAGTCTTAGAATTTGCAATCTTAAAATCAGTGTTTCTGTTATCTTCGAAAGACACAGCAGATGGCCTAAAATGGCTTTATGCAAAGAAAACACATACACGCTCATATACAATGCCGAAAGCTCCGAATTAAATCCGGAAAAGTTCCCAGAACGAAAAAAGAAACATTTTGAATTAATGCTATTGTTTTTCAATAGCTTTAATAAACAACAGATAAGCATCAGTAATCTAACATCTCAACTGCAAACAAAAAAATCCTTTATTGCAAAATATACGTAAATGAAAGATATTCAGTGGTATTAATAATTACGTTAAATTTAGTGTTACTTTAACAACTACAGTAGAGTTTCAGGGAAGGAAGGGTAATTAATCATGTATATAATAAAAAATACAGGACTTCAGTTGAGAACCCTGATCATTATTAATATCTGTGTTATTTTACGAGCTATTCGTCAACTTATGGAGTTTAATTTAAACTAAATCCTTGCACTAAGCCAAAAAAAAAGAATTAACTTATCCCATTCTATAAACATCTTAAATAGAATAAAATAATTTAAGTTACGTACTTCATCTAGGTCATTTACAATAAGGGTTTCGATTAAAATACAAATTTGCCATTATACATTTATTTTAATACCTGCATTTATTTCAGTATAGTTCTCGTTTTTGCATTTGAAGTATATTTTTGACTGTATTTGTGCAACTGCTGCCTGATCTCGAAATTTGTAGAAGATTCTTGAGAGTAAGAATCAAGAGTATTTGTTAAACGATAATGCTAAAGCGTTTTTGAACATTGTTCAAACTTCAACAATGTCGCGTGATTCATATAAAAGCTTAGAAGCTGAGAGACAAAATAATAATATTGGAAAGCAATTGTGATTATCGTCTATCAATCGGAACACTGCAGAACTGAACAAGGAACGTTTGTAGGTTTTGAACATAACTGTCCTTCACTGAATTAATCTCGGACGTTAGTTTTCCTACGAGGACATTAGATATCATCGCCAAAAAAGTCAACTTATAAGGGTATAAGGCCAAACATAAGGAAGATGTGTGACAATCAACTCAGAATTAATTTGCTTCTCGTGGACTTAGATCGTCAATAAGATATTCAGTTCTAGACTGACTATAAGACTCAGTATTGTTTGTAAGTTTGTAAAACTCTCGCGTAAAAACCACCATTTGTTATAACTGTTGGTAATAACCGTTATTATAAATTTTAATTGTTTTTTATTTTGTTTGTATATCATAACATATTTATGTTAAAAGAGAAAATTATTTTTATCAATCCTGTTGGAAAATATTATAAATTTAATGCATATTAACATTTAATTAACTTATAAGTCCAAATTCAAGTTTCCGTCTACTTGATTGGCCTGGCATGGCCGAGCGCGTAAGGCGTGCGACTCCTAATCGGAGGGTCGCGGGTTCGCGCCCACGTCACGCTAAACATGCTCACCCTCCCAGCCGTGGGGGTGTATAATGTGACGGTCAATCCCAGTATTCGTTGGTAAAAGAGTAGCCCAAGAGTTGGCGGTGGGTGGTGATGACTAGCTGCCTTCCCTCTAGCCTTACACTGTTAAATTAGGGACGGCTAGCACAGATAGCCCTCGAGTAGCTTTGTGCAAAATTCAAAAACAAACAAACAAACCGTCTACTTGAAATATTAATACGTAACGTAATAAATCGGAGACTCGTCCGAAATAAATTATAATACGTAATAGTCATCCAAAACTTACAAATAAACGAAACGTGAATATTTCATTCTTGTATCAATCTGTTTGCAAGCACACATAAAACAACTCAAGAAAGTAGTTATTTTACACGTTAAATAAAACGTAAATCCAAAAACAACAGCTTGTTCCCACCATAAAGTACACGGTTTGTGTCGCTTTCCCCCCATTGGCACAACGATATGTCTAGGGACTTATAAAACTAGAAACCAGGTTTCGATACCTGTGATGGCAGACCACAGATAGTCCATTATGTAGCTTTGTGTTTAACTATAAACAAACGTTATGGGTCTGACATCACAAAACACATTACCCAAACACCTAAATACTTTGCACGTGGATGTCTTTTGAACACACTCTTGTTAGCAGGTAATATCTTTAACATTCTGCTATAAACATGTAATTTATAATATTTCATGTTTAGATGTTTGCGCCATATGCATTATCTAACATAAGTTAATGCTCTAGCATTCTACTTCCAAGCCTGACAGCGATTTTCGCGGACTGCTAAAATAATTTTAAAAGTTAAAACCTTACACAAAAAATTATGTTTACATTTAATTTATTAGTAATATTATCAACATATATTTAAATATGTTACACCCCTCTTCCTTTTCTGCTAAAATTCGCGTATTTTACTTATTTGAAATGAAAATAAAATTTGAAAATATTTTATCCATAAGTGTCATAAAAATATGTTTAAAACCAACCGTAATTAGTTTAAACAGTGTGTTTGTGTTAAAAGTTAAATATTCCTACACTTAAATCACTTTTATGCTGTTTATCACTTTATTTGTCATTATTGCTGTGCATCGTACACAGAAACATATCAAGACCAATGCGATGAATTCTTCGGAACTATATTACCACTGTTTAGCATACAATGTTATGTTCACTATTTTAGATTCTGGTGCGATATAACTCATTGGAGGGCAATGTGTCTCAATGGGAAAAAAAACCCACCAACAAATCCATTTTTACCAGACCAATATATAACTATTTCGTGTTACAATGCATAAATTTCCTGTGTGACGATTTAAATGCAAGCTTCCCATCAGAAATAAAACGATTTTGAAAAGTTGTAAAACCGTATTGTCGTACCTTGTTGAAGAAGGCATGTTACAAAATTCCATAAGGAGTATGTTAGTCGGGTGTAAAACGAGGACGATTTTGATCGTTTCGTGATGACATTCAAAATGGTATCGGTAACAGCCATTAAAATCAGGGCAACAAAAAGAGCCATCCATACCTGGCGAAATTCAAAATTCAAATAGTTTCGTTAGTTATTGATTAAGTTTTTATAGCATTTCTGTGTGTTTACAATACAATCCTTCGCAGATTTCCACAATGATAATGTCACAATATATTACGATAAGTTTTTTTTTTCCTTTTGTATTCCATGTAATAAGAAACTGTAAATCACTGCTATCACTATTACCAAGATTTATAACTTATTAATAGCACCAAAAGGTTTGTTGAACAGCATTAAAAAGCATCAGCTGTTATAACTGTTGTTCATTTGATATATCTTAAGATCGCCTAGTTATACATAACCATTCAACAGATTTTAACATACAACAATGTATTCTGCAAATTTTAATACACAACAATGCATTTTCTATTTCAGATACGTGGTGTACATAACAAACAATTGTTTTATAATAATTACAACCGCTAAAACTTTTAACTTAAAATAACTTGAAATAATTTCCGTTAGAGAAAACACCTGATTTTCCTTGTTTGTTTGTGTTCTTGTTGTTTTTATTGTACCAATGCAGTTGAATTTTAAATAAATACATGCCTAAAACATTTGGCAAAAACTATAAACAGCCTACAACTATTTACAACATACCTGCCAATCCAATGCAAGAAAGTACTGAAAAATTAGATGTCTCTTTTCAAATCTGTTCGTAAGGATAACAATTGAATCCATCAGCAAGGGAAAACTAAAGCTAACAATTTCATTCCGTTCATGCGTAACAGTAAAAGGACCGAGTGCTAGATCAACTTCCTAAAAAAGAACTTTAATTAATTGATAAAACAAAAGTATTCTCAGAACTCTTAAAACGTTTCGCTGGAGTTTAATCACTTTTAAAACAATTGAATTAATATTTATAGGTTTCAAAAGGTTTTAAATATTTAGGCGATTGAAAAGTCTTTCAAGAAACATCATTGAAATTACTGGTACAAGGATTTATTTTGAATAACGGTCTTTTCAGTTACGCTTTTGGTCAAATATTTAGGTTCTTTTATTAAGAACCTACAAAGCACTTTAAGTACTAGTTACGTGTGCATGGTAAGGCTTAGCATGATTTGATGGTTGGTGGGTTCGACTCATTACCTGCGGGTTGCGATTACTCATTACTCGCCATTTTAGTTTTGATGGTGTGATAAACTTACGATTAGCTCCATTTTTCGTTGGTAAAAGTGTAGTCCAAGAGTTGGCAGTAGGTGGTGTTGACTAACTGCTTTCCTTCTAGTCTATCACTTCCAAATTGGGGACGGCTAGTGCAAGTAGCCTTCGACAAGCCTTGCGCAAAATTTCGAAAACAAAGAAACGAACTATGTGTATTTGGGTTCAAGAATTAACCACGATTAACTTGTCCAGTGAAAGTTCTGGTAAGTAAAAAAGTTTTGCATTTTCACTCATTGTCCTTTTCTTTAACTGGCAAGAAGTCAAACTAGTTAAACATGATCTATTTTTATTTTTTCTCTTTCGTAAAGCTGTTTTAAACTTTTTTTTTAAGTATCTTAATTTTAGAGTTCTACGTCAAAATTGCAAACACTTCAGGTTCAAGGCTTCTTTCTTTCAAATCTTACTCCATTGAGGTATTTACTTACGCGCTCTTTGGATAACAGTAATTTTGCTAAAATTTTATAGCTTCTTTTTTTCAAATCTTACTCCATTAAGATATCTGCTTATGCATCCTTTGGATAACAGTATTATTATTTCCTTACGTCGCCAAATAACGAGTACTTGAATTCATACATCCACCAAATAATGAACACCTGCGTTCATACGTCCACCAAATAATAAGTGCTAGTGTTCATACGTCCACCAAATAATAAGTGCTAGTGTTCATACGCCCACCAAATAATAAGTGCTTGTGTTCATACGTCCACCAAGTAATGAACACCTGCGTTCATACGTCTGTTTGGGAAATAGTCAGTCACTCAAACACGTGGATTACATCACAATTACAACACACGTTTTCAGGTGAGAGAGAGTTGTTTGTTTTTACAAATTAAATAACATACTTCCGTGATACAGATTTAGGTGCTCTGCTGTGAGGATTTACTTTGATGTATGAAACAATATGTGTTCTCCAAGTAAAGCTTCAATAATATAATTTTATAATCACAGTATGCTGGAACGTGGATAACTGTTTTTACCACAACTTGAGATGTACGTATATGAAATTTTTTCATGATTTTTAGAATTTATTACTTAGTGATTAGCGTTTATTGATGCAATAAATGCTCTTCTTCGCCATTTTAAATGCAGCTACGTATGTGTTGTAAAAAAGTCTTCAAACATTCAGCTAAAGAGCTGGAAGAGACTTAGAGATGTTTCACTCGATGAAAAGCTTTTGCTTTTTTGACTTAGATACACAGACAAACAAATAGAAAGATAGAATGGTCAGGAAGTATTTGAATTGTCTCTTTATGCGTTTGTAAAACACCTCTTATAGCTTAAAGATAAATTTTTACATTACGTTTGCAAAACACTTGTCACTGTGTCAAGTTTGGTGCTTATTGATCAAAAATATGGAAATATATACGGAAGATATATAAAATGATAGATATACGATCGTGTATTTTTCTTGCACACATACTTTGCTCTATATTGTAGATAATTTAAACCACTTTATCAAAGTATGTTGATTAATTGGGTTTGGGTTTGGTTCTAGAGTTTCGCGCAAAGCTAGCATCCATGATTTCGCAGTGTAAGACTAGAACGAAGGCAACTGGTCATCACCACCCATCATCAACTCTTAGGCTACTCTTTTATCAACTAATAGTGGGATTGACTATCACATTATAACGTCCACGCGGCTGGAAGGGCGAACGTGTTTGGTGTGACGGGGATTCGAACCCTCGACTCTCAGATTACCAGTCGAGAACCTGGCCATGCTAGGCCCATGGTTTGGTCATACTAACGAACAGGTCACGTCAGTCTTCGCAGTTTGGTAGTTTATTCTAAAACGCCTGCGGCGGTCACAAACTCAAACTAAACACAACTATTAATATTAGGTTGTTTCTCAACTCAAATGGAGTTTAATTTTGATTAACGAAAAATTTATAGTAAAATACAAGTTAACTATTAACTGAATGAAAATTTTCAAAAATACGTTATTTTTAAGTTCCGATATTGGATATTATTATAGAAACAATAATAAAATGGGACATAAAACCAAATGGGAAACACAAACACTTTATCGTCTAAAAATTAATTCACCAGATTACAATCACGTGTTAATAATTTATATTGTGATTAATCAAATAACCAATCAGAAAGTGTCACAGCAGTGAAAAGCTTATCAAAATATAAACAGTCATACTATGCTCAGTAGTAAAAGTCCAGTCACAATATTGAAGAGGTTATAAAAATATAGAAAGTCACACTATGCCTTGTAGTAGTGACACAGTCGTGACCTCTGGGACTAACATACAGCAAGAAAGGTATGTGTAAATCAGAGTTTTAGGTGGTCACGTGCAAAATACCGAATTAACAACTCTGTGTTCCAGCAGGAGTCGCATATGAAACTCTGAAACTGCACGTGAAACTGGTGCCATTAATGACAGAAGTAGCCGATGTATAAAAGCAAAATTCTCTACAAGTGATTTAAATTATTTCATTGTATTTTTTTATGAGGCAGTTGAATACAACTCTGGACAAAATTATTGTCTTAAATACAGGTATTAAAGTCATGTGGACAATAATAAGATAGATGTGCTCACAAAGTAACTGTTCGAAAACCGTTACTGAGAAGAAGTAATCAAATTAAAGTGTTGAAACATTGGGCCATTCAAATTAAAATCAACCCATCTGGAGATGTGCAATTTTATTTTCCCGATGCATCTAATCTTAAGTTGTTCTGTAAAAAAACAACAACAAAAACAACCAGTATAATAGTCGATCGACAATATCTGCATTGGTCATGGTGGAGGATCAAACTTGGAGATACATCACAGCCAATAATATTGAATACCTTCACAACAGTAATGGCATAATGTATCACAATCTGCACGTGCTTGGACGCTGTCAGAATACTCATCAAACTGGAACTCGTTTTCAATAAAAACCACGATTTCAAGCAAATGAAAAATTTGCATTAACGATATATTTGGCTAGTGGGACGATGTCTTTGGTCTGCACAGTATGAAGTTCTGATTAAAACGAATTAAAGTCCACATGAATTATGAAAAACTTAGAAAGGTCAAAGGAAGACTCTTTACTGAATTGTTTGCAGTTCTGCACATTTGGAATTGCATTCGACGATGATACATCGGTAAACTGTGTGGCAGCATGAATACAGTGAGTATTATACGAGTACTAGATGCCTTATCCTATTGTAATATGTATTCAATAACTACAAAACTACTGAATCTTTCTAAACTTTTTACATGATCATCCTGATTCCAGATGAGGTAAAATTGTAAGTGTTCGTACGTTGACCGATAGAGAAAGTTACCTACTGTTTCATGGAATAGTTTCAATCAACCTAGCCGTTGCGGACATTTCCAGTTGTCACGTGCAGCACAGGTATTTCCAGATTACTGTGCCCGTTTGATGATTGTCGAGAAATGTCCATTGTCACTGCTCTATTGGCGATTTCACATCAAATTCGTTCCGACGTTTAAAGAATTCGGTTTGTTTCCTAATTTGTAAACAGTCAAGAATCGTTGTAAAAGTCTAGCCAGTCCTTGTGGTGATTGTACATATTTTACTATAATTCATACCATTTATTTTCAAAAGTACTTTGTCTTAATTTATCTTTCCACCTAGAGACAACAAATTTGTTTTGCCTTTATCACGACCCGGTATTCACCATTATCATTATCGGTTGTTCTTCCTGTTATTTTTGAATAAAGTATTCTATTTCCTTCAAACAACAGCGTTTATTCTATCAGTACAGCGGATTTTTTGTTCCGAATGTTAAGTTACTTTAAAAGCCAAAATAAACAACAATCGTTATCGATTATTCTTCCCCAATATTTTTTTAGTAATGCTTCAATGCCATGTCTTGTCTGTTTCATTTCTTTTGTACCAAACTGCTACAGGTGTATTTCCACATACATGATTCACGAACCACAAAATCAATTGCTTTGTACGACTAGTTCACGAACCACAAAATAAGTCTAGGTGCCATTAAACTTTCTGTTATAACTCTCACATTTATATATCACTTTCCATAATTAGTTCCGTTACTGTACAAGCTCCAACCTGATTCTTTCCAAAATTTAAAAAAAAAACTTAACCAGAAAATTACCAATTTTAATCTCCATGTGATTAGTGAAATTAATTACAATATTGAAGGCGTGTTTGTTTAAGTATTATATGTGATTATTGTTATCACAGACCTTATAATTCACAAAATTAGGGATTTAGTAAGATTCGATATGCATAAGCAGTTTAGGGAAGAATTGATCCTATTCTAGGGACAATACAATTTAATATATAATCTTACCTCACGTTGAAGCATCCCTACCATACCATTCCACGTGCCATTTTCCAAACGTATTCCCCACTTATGATCTGAAGGGATATAGATCGCATATCTGTACAAAATAGTAGAAAAAGTATATTCTTAGTGTGTATTCTCTTAAGCTTGTGTTTTTATGATATTACTATTGAAGAAAACCAAGCGGTGTGATAACATTATTAATATATTAATTAAATATTTATTAACAATGTTTTGCTTTTCTTGTTTGTTTTTGAATGTCGCGCAAAGCCACACGAGGGCTATCTACACTAGCCGTCCCTAATTTAGCAGTGAAAAACTAGAGGGAAGGCAGTTAGTCATCACCACCCACAGCCAACTCTTGGGCTACTCTTACCAACGAATAGTTTTATTGACTGTAACTTTATAACGACCCCATGGCTGAAAGGCCGAGCATGTTTAGTGTGACGGGGATTCGAATCCGCAATCCTCAGATTACGAGTCGAACGTCTTAACCCACCTGGCCATGCTGGGCCTAGTATTAACAACGTATACGAATGATTCTGGAAAGCTGTGTTCAACTTTGGCATTGTTACATCAGTATTTTTGTACCGTTAAATGTAATATGTAGCTGTAAAAATTTGTATAAATAGAGAAAATGTAAAGCCACTGTAAACCCGATCACAAATATTGATCGATTTGATGATAAAAAGCGCATGTGACAAAGCTACAAAGAGGAAAAAAATCGTCTACTAATTCATTCGTTCATTAACCAAACAGTCTTTTTATTATTAATTCCTTTTAATTAGCCCCTCCCTCCGATGGATCAGAAGTTCACGAACTAACAATACTAAAATTCGGGATTAGATTTCCCGCGGTGGATACAATGCAAATAGGTCAATGTGTATCTTTTCTCTACTACAAACAGACAATTTCTTTCAGTTAATTGAATTAACTTTGATTAAATGCTGAGGAAGAAATGTCACAAATCTGACTAGAATGGGCCTGGCATGGCCGAGCGCGTTAAGGCGTGCACTCGTAATACGAGGGTCGTGAGTTCGCGCCCGCGTCGCGCTAAACATGCTCGCCCTCCCAGCCGTGGGGGTGTATAATGTGACGGTCAATCCCACTATTCGTTGGTAAAAGAGTAGCCCAAGAGTTGGCGGTGGGTGGTGATGACTAGCTGCCTTCCCTCTAGTCTTACACTGCAAAATTAGGGACGGCTAGCACAGATAGCCCTTGAGTAGCTTTGTGCGAAATTCCAAAACAAACTGACTAGAATGAGGAAGATTCTGTATTCCACTCTGTCACTTCACACTTGAAATATAAAGTATGTAAATACAGTATTTAGAATTTAAACCTCCGAATACAAGTGGGTCAAAGTGTACATGACATGACCGTTTTAAATAGTTAGATTAAAAATTTAATTTATTTATAATCAATTGACCATCATATTATATCGCCCCCACTATTCGTTAGGTAAATAGTAGCCAAATAGTTGGCGGTGGGTGGTAATAGCTAGCTGCTTTCCCTGTAGTCTCACATTGCAAAATTAGGGACGGCTAACGCAGTTAGTCCTCGTGTAGCTTTGCGCGAATTTCAGAAGAAATCAAACCGTACTCAAGGGTTATCTGTGCCTAACTTTGAGATAATTGACCAGAGGTGGAAAAAAAAGATAACAATAACCAGCGCCAAATCTTGTGTTTACTTTTGTCAACTCGAATAGACGGATTTACAATACACTCGTAACTCCTAAAAGGTGTCCTTTTTGTTGGAATTATTACAGAACCTCAAATCTTAGGTTCGCAGTTTGGACCAGAGGGCATGAGGTTACATCCGCCACTATCCTTGTAAGACCTAAGTATTGAAATTTATAATTTAAAGTAAGGAAGATTTTGAATAATTTGAAGTAAGACTCGTATTAGTAGTCTGTTGGAACCTATTGTAATTGGTGGAAGATGTTTCGGCGAGTAGGAATTTGTCTTTAAATGTAGTTCACAAAAACTATGTTAAATATAGTTATTTGTTTTGACGAATTTTGGTATAATTATTAGTTTGTATTTTGTTTATTTGTTGAATTTCACGCATAACTACTCGTCCCCAATGTTTAAGTGATAGACTAGAGAGAATTCAACTTGTCAACATTACCCATCGACAACTCCATGGCTACACTTCAATAAAGAATATGGTATTAACTGTCACATTATAACATCCCTGGAGCATATTTAATTTTATTATCTTTTAGAAGAAAGTCACATTGGACTACCTGCCTTGCTCACCGCGAGGAATCGAGCTCTGAATTTTAGTGTGCAAGCTCGCAAACTTACCGCTGTCTCACCAAGGAACAGTATGTTCGGTGACAGGAGTCAAACTCGCGAGTCAAGTGCTCCTAACCACCAGATCATACGAGGTTAATAATTAGTGAATATAAAAACATCACCATAGATAAATATGTAGTGCAGCAATTTTATCATTTATCTTCTAAATAAATTTTCTTGTGTTAACTATTTCTCTTATTACGTTTCTCAGAACCACAATAGTTTTAGTCCAAATAGCATATTAACCTCATTGAACGAAAATAAAATGTCTATGATATATTATAACCTGTATGCTCTCTGAGGCTAATAACTACTTAGAACTACGATAATGCGATTAGACGAACCGAAAGGGTACATATGTAGACAGCATTTCCAATAGATTAGCCATTGGTCCACACAGCTGAACGGTGTCCTCACTCTCACTGACTCGAACATATGGCAAGTACTGTAAAGTAGATTAAAACTTAATCAACAAAAGCGAGTCTGCACAGATATCACTGGCAAAAATAGTACTCCAAAATTAGGTTCAAGAAATTAATTAATATTTTTATCGGTTAATGTATGTTTAAAATAGGTTTAAAACTCAGTATTCATTTGTTTTGAAAGCAAGCCTCTTGAGGGGGCCTTGTTGAACGTTAGACCAAAGCGTGCTTAAACTCATCAAATAAGAACTTTTAAATAGAAATTGTACTGAAATTACAAGTAAAACAATATAATATCTTCAACATTGTTGTGCTTTATTCCCAACGTCTTTGGTCTATGATCCTTCGACAAACAGTTTTATTATTTCAGTACATCTTAAATATTGTTGTGCTTTATTCTCTACGTCTTTGGTCTATGTTCCTCCAACAAACAGATTTATTATTTCAATATACATCTCAAATACTATTTGCTTTATTCGTTTGTTTGTTTTGGAATTTCGCACAAAGCTACTCGAGGGCTATCTGTGCTAGCCGTCCCTAATTTAGCAGTGTAAGACTAGAGGGAAGGCAGCTAGTCATCACCCTCCACCGCCAACTCTTGGGCTACTCTTTTACCAACGAATAGTGGGATTGACCGTCACATTATACACCCCCACGGCTGGGAGGGCGAGCATGTTTAGCGCGACGCGGGCGCGAACCCGCGACCCTCGGATTACGAGTGCACGCCTTAACGCGCTCGGCCATGCCAGGCCTTGCTTTATTCGCAGCGTTTTTGGTCTATGATCCTCCAATAGTCTATTATTTCAATACATCTTAAATATTGTTGTGCTTTATTCTCAACGTCTTTGGTCTATGAAACTTCGACAAACAGTTTTATTATTTTAATACATCTTAAATATTGTCATGTTTTATTCTCAACGTCTTTGGTCTATGAAACTTCGACAAACAGTTTTATTATTTCAATACATCTTAAATATTGTTGTGCTTTATTCTCAACGTCTTTGGTCTCTGATCCTTGAACAGTTTTATTATTTCAATACATTTTAAATATTTTTGTGCTTTATTCTTGACGTGTTTGGTCTATGATCGTTCAACAAAAAGTTTTATTATTTCAATACATCTTAAACATTATTGTTCTTTATTCTTAACGTATTTCATCTATGATCCTTCAAAGCAGTTTTATTATTTCAATACATCTTATACAAGGCTTTACTGTTTCATTTCTTGACTCTGATCTGAAGCAAACCTATACAATGAGTGCGTTGTTTTTCCCTCTTTATGTTGAAACTTCTGCAGTTCTACAAAAGCATATCTACTGATCAACATCTGTCCACGTTCCGGCAGTTGGAAGAAACTAAATTCGAGATCACCTACTAACAGCCATATTGCGATGACTATTGGTGAATTGCCCTGCGTGACCTCTGAAAATTTCTGATTTCGATTGTTTGTTATTCCAATAAGATAGTGAAGCTTAATCCGTTATCTACGAAACACAAATTTTCTTGATTTTACTAAATATATATTGCTAATTAACATTTTCATATTTCATATCCATTCACTAAATATCTATCACTATTTGATATTTTAAGATTTCATGTCCATTCCACTTAATGCTATTAGTAGTTAATATTTTCAGATTACAGATCATTCCATTAAATACCTTTTAGTGGCTAATATTTTCAGATTACAGATCATTCCATTAAATACCTTTTAGTGGCTAATATTTTCGCATTTCAGTTCAAAATTTCGAACAAGGGTACATAAGTGCCATCAGTGATACTAAAGGAAAAGCAGCTACCTAGTCAACAATACCCATCGCCAACATTTGTCTGTTACACTCTTACAGCGCAGTCATGGGCCCAATGTTTTTGATGCAACAATTCAAATAGCGTTCATTCTTGGGTCCACACTCGGGGTACAATAAACACTAAACTACGTCTTTTTCAAAAGTAATAATAACAAGCTCAACTGTTCACAAAAAACATGACGACAAGAGAAGCTAAGTTAAGTAAACAAAATAACAATAAACTAAAATAATATGTTCGTTTGTTCTATCTCTGGTGCTATCTCTGCTCTGCCAACCACATGTATCGAGCCCGATATTTAGTGTTATAAGCCCTCATTTTTAGAGCTGAAACACCACAGAACCTAATTTTAAGAATCTTTAGTATCATCACTCATGGGCTGAAAATGTAGATTCCATAACATAAGTAAGTAAACATGCTACATAAATTTTGTACCTCGTGAAGTGTTTGTATGAGAACTAACTAGTTCAGTATTCAATTGAGTTACGTCTCAGTATGGCCAGATGGTTAAGGCACATGACTCGTAATCCGATGGTCGCGGGCTCAAATCCCATTCACACAAAACATGGTCGCCCTTTCACCCGTAGGGGCATTATAATGTTATGGTCAATTCCACTATTCGTTAGTAAAAGAGAAGCCCAAGAGTTAGGGATAGGTGGTGATGACCAGCTGCTTACCCCCTAGTGTTACACTGCTAAATTAAGGACGGCCAGCACAGATAGCCCTCGTGTAGCTTTGCGCGAAATTGAACAAACAAACAAACAGTTCAGTTAACAAACATCTCTGTATAATTATATATATATATTTCATTACACAAAGTTAGATCGCTAAAGTTACATATGATTTAAATGTGCATATGAAAGTGTATACATTTAGTCACTGGTTTACAATTTTCCTTACTTTATTTCGCCAGCTCCAGAGAAACATAAAACACATTATCACAACCCCACCTGTTCAGCAGCTATTTTTAGACCTGCTGGCTCTGGATTCCGAGACGAACGCCCGTTCGGAGCAGTTATGCAGTTATAAAAGTAGGTTTGCATCTTTTCAATGATCAAAATGTTTTATTTTTTTAAAATTTCCGCTCACACAGCTTTCGCTTCGTCATTTAAGATTCTGTCACGAAATCGCTCAGTTCTTCATTTTATGCGGGTTCTACTTTAAAAAATCATATTTTTAAGATTAATCATTTCTTGTTTGCCAATACCTTCTGCCTTTTTGTGAAGCTTCCTTCCACGTCTGCAGTTCAAGCTCCATCCTGATTCGTTAATATGATTTTATTCAGTCGTAATAAAATCAATATTTCGTTTGCTTCACTCTCTTCACCAGTTTCCACCAGGTGAGCTTGAAATTATACATTTGTGGTTATCAGGTTATTGTTGCACAAACGAACGATAATATTGTTTTATATCTGTTCTATCATCTTTATGCATTTATTTAAAACTTTCCTTGCAGACCTGTTGAAATAGAGCTACTGAGGTAGCGCATATTTATTGAGTCTAATAATATGTTATATTATTTATCATATACCTACGTATGTTATTTTGGTATATGTTTACCATTTTATGAATAGAGAGCGGCCCATTAATAGGTTTGCTAGGCTGTGAAGATGCGGTTTCGTGTTTCGAGTCCAGTTAGCGTCGAAAAATAAACGCATTTTGTTCTTTAGGGACACCTACAGTGTCGGTCAAACCACGATAATAGAGTTGACAGTTGGTGCTGTTGTCTGACCTCCTTTAGTCTGTCAATTCGTTTCGAAATTAATTAAAGACGGCCAGTGCAGTCTTGCTTAAAACCCAACATAGGGAAACACATTATTTTATATACCTTTCACATTAAAACTCTTCCATTCTTTCTCTTATGTCCCCCGCTAACATTCAGGTCTTAATTCGTAGCAAAAGACAGTAAATAGTAGTGGTTTTCTGTTTTTGGTTTTGTTTTTTGTTTTTAAAACAAAACTTCTCTCTTTTAGACAATCCTGATAACGTAAAAAGTAACAGAATCATGAAAATAGTACAAAGACACAACGCTAGGCTATCCTGTTCGTTCGCTTTAAACTTTGGTTGTAACTGATGTGGTTAAACACGTTGTGTCTGTTTCTTTACACATGATGTGATTTTATTTTTATTTTATTTTATTTTATTGAAATTGTTTAAAACAATTAATGAAACTCCTTCCATTTAAAGACCTTCTCGCAATTTACTTTTTATAGTTTATTTTGAATTTTGCTTAACGCTAAACGAGGGCTATCTGCTCTAGCCGTCCCTAATTTAGCAGTGTAAACTGGAGAGAAAGCAGCTAGTCATCACCACCCACCGCCAACTCTTGAGCTACTCTTTTACCAACAAATAGTGGGATTGACCATAACATTATAACGCCTCTACGGCTGAAAGGGCGAGCATGTTTGATGCGACGGGGATTCGAATCCGTGATCCTCAGATTGCGAGTCGAGCGCCGTAACCATCTGGCCATGCCGAGTTCCCTCAAGCAGTTAATTAAGGTAAAACGACTGAATTTTTCAGACGTGAAGATTTTCGAGAAATCAAAATTGAAAATAAAATTTAGTTTTATCTCTGGCATCAACACTGCTTCGACTACACCTTCTGAATCTATCACCTCAACCGATAAAACGGCTCATTATGTCCTTTGTGAGAATAACAGAATATATTCATCTCTCGGGCCCTGCATGGCCAGATGGTTAAGGCACTCGACTCGTAATCCGAGGGTCGCTGGTTCGAATCCCTGTCACACGAAAACATGCTCGTCCTTTTAGCCATGGGGCGTCATGATGTAACGTTCAATCCCACTATTGGTTGGTAAAATAGTAGCCCAAGAGTTGGCGGTGTGTGGAGATAACTTGTTGTCTCCTCTCTCGTCTTAAACTGCTAAATTAGACAGTACATATAGCCCTCGAGTAGCATGGGGCGAAATTTAAACCAAACGAAACCAGTATACATCTGCCACCGAAATAGTGTTAATAAATTTAACCAATGGCGTCTCAAGCGCATTTCAGGACACATTTTTCTTGTGCTATATCTCGGTAGTTTATATGTTATACATTCTGAATAAGATTATTAATTTCAGTCGTCTAGGAAATTATGTGTTAAGCCTTTAAAAGGCGGAATGCAACAGGCATAAAATTAAGTTTTTAGAGCTCTGTCGGTTAATACCTAATTGATGTAATATATTCATTTACTGAATTAATTAATAATCTTGGCACGTGCTATCACAGAGGTCCAACTGTGACTCGGCAGTAAGTCTAAGGACTTATAATGCTAAAAACAGGGTTTTGACAGTGGATAACTCAATTTTGTTATTATCTTATTGTTACAGTGCTTTCTGTTTTCAGTTGTTTATTGTAATCGCTTGCACAACAATTTTCCTATGCGTTAAAGTATATTTTATTGAATGAAGCTTCCCGGCATGGTCAGTGGTTAGGGCGCTCAACTCTTAACATGAAGGTCGCGTGTTCGAATCTCTTTCATGCAAAACATGCTGGCCCTTTCAGCCATTGGGGTGTTATAACGTAGCGGCCAATCCCACTATTCATTGCTAAAAGAATATTCCAAGAGCTGACGATGGGTAGTAATAACTATTTGCCTTCCCTGTAGTCTTACACTGCTAGATTATGGACGTCTAACGCAGATAACCCTTGTGTAACTTTGCGCGAAATTACAAACACAAAACAAATATTAAATAAAAAATAAAGATATAGTCACGTGTATCAAAATAGTATTTTCATAAATAAATACAGCTTTAAAACTATGCACTTTATTTAGATTATTCCAAAATATTATTATAGATAAAGAACAAATAATATTTTTTTTCTGTATAAACCTAATAACGCCCTCTGTTGTATCTTCATGTAGCTACTTATCTATATAAATATAACAATACCGTCTGTTGTATGTACTTCTCATGGTATGGATAGATCTACACCAAAATTGGTACGGATGCTCATTAGATCCGTATCAAGACATATACAAATTTTCATTTTGTCTTTTTAAGTTTTCTAGGCGTTTTTACCACTATCTCACCCCTGTGGATGGAGTTTCACTAAATTTGGCATGACACTTTATTGGGTCCTCGAAAATATAGTTACAAATTTGCGATTTTATGGTTGTTTTGCATTTTTCTCTTTTTGTTTGTTTGTTGTTGTTTTTTTACAATTATATATGAGGGAGGCAACTTTTCATATCCTAAGATAATCTGTCGTTAATCATAAATTTACATAGCGACCTTCCAAGGAACGGGTACTCTAGCTAGTAATATATAAAGTTTTAAAGAAGAAAACACAAGAAAAAGAATGCTGCATGACGTATTTAAGTATATCAGAACAAATATTCTGCAATCTTTTAGGCATATTTTGATTTTGAGATGCTGAAATTGAAGAAGATATAGGAACATATCCCACAATTTTTAACCGTAAAGATGCGGTAACTAGGTGACTGGTCACGTAATTCTTTCCCACCCCTTATTACGAACTTCATAACGTACAATAATATATTTTCAAATTTATTTATCTTTGGTTTGTCTCATAAAATTTCAAATAGGCTTTTAGTACAATGACGTTTTTAACATTAGGTTTGAAAACACGTTTGTCTCACTGAATTTAAGGCTATGATACACGTAAGTGACTCATCCATGCAATCTCGAAATTAAAAACGTCATACAAATTCACTAAAAAAGCCAGACACTGCCGAAAACAGCATAACGTATATAATATTCACTGACATTATTAGCCCTAAGATACAGACGTTTAATGAAAAGTTACAGATGTGTGCATAATAACAATAATTCCCTCTGTCCTCTACGAAGTTCGTGTAGCCCATTTTTTATTTAGCATATTAAAAACAAAAGTATTATCGATTTTTTTCTGAAAATTTGTTTTTAATAGCAAAGCCAAATCGGACTATCTGCTGTATCCACGGAGGGTAATCGAACCCCTGATTTTAACGTTCTAAATCTGTAGGTTTATCGCTGTCCCAATGGAGGACATAAAAAATAAAAATATATACATACATTAAATTTATTCTTTCCGTAATTTAGTAATTATAAACCGTATTTGATCATTCATAAATCTGAAATACAACAGTTGTCCAGGGGTAAATATAACAATTGAAATGTTTGTTACAATAATCGTGTAAAGATAATGCTTAGACAACACAAGATTAAGGACAGCCATGCAATAATAATAACCCTTTTGTATCTCTGAGCAAGCTAATCTCTTCAGAATTTTAATAAATACTCGTTTCTAATGTAAACTATTGTTAGCATTTTTCATACCTTTTAAACCATCCACAACTGTCAGTTATACAGAACAACTTACAGTAGCTATACAAATGATGTAATGAAAAAATACAGCGAACGTGAGCGCGAGGTGATAAATAAGGAACAAGGTTTAGTTTCGCGGATACACATCGAACTAACTCTACTCCTCATTTATTTACTGACATTAATTTCTAGCGTTGTAATTCTACACACATGCAGCTGTGCCACTGGGAGACTTACAAACAGAAAAAAAAATATGAGGTAACTCTAGCAAAGAAGAATACATTACTTTGAACAGCGTGTCTTTGTGAATAAAACATTTCAATACTCTATTGTGATTTGTTTATTTCATATTCAGGTTACTATGAAACAAAAAATGTTAGCTATTACTTGAGTTGGAGTATCTTATATAGTCAGAAAAAATCATCAAAAATGGTGTGTAGAAAACTTATCTTTTATAGTGTAGAATAGGCAGTTCAGTAGAGAGAAAACAAATGTTTACTTTCCACGTGAAATAAAGAAAGTTTTCAACAGTTTACGTGCTCGATAATGTATAACATTATAGCTACGGGGAGGAAGCAATGTCGAGGTGGTATGAATAGAAACTTGATGACAAGAAATATTAGTTCTAACATGCAACTACGTTATAATAAACGTGATGAACAATGGGTATTGTAAATTTTGAACGTAACGTTTTCAATGCTTTCACCAGTATTTTCTTAGCAGCAGGAAGTAAGAGTTTTCTAAAAAAGTTATAATTGATCAAAAATCTTTTGTAATTTGACAACCATGCAGTAATTATTCTGATGGCATTGTCTGCTGTAAACACTCGCTACTTGCACAGTTACCAATATAATCATTTGATAAATACGCTAAGTGCAATATTCAAGTACGTATTATCATTGGTTATCAACTAGTTTGTACGTTCAAATGCTTTTCATTTTTCTAAGTGCTAAAATTTATTCGTTAGATTGTGCATACAAATTGTTCATAGTTTGTACTGTAGTCACGCTTTAAAATATCTTTGTTTTGTTGAGTGCCTGGCATGGCCGAGCGCGTTAAGGCATGCACTCGTAATCCGAGGGTCGCGGGTTCGCGCCCGCGTCGCGCTAAACATGCTCACCCTCCCAGCCGTGGGGGTGTATAATGTGACGGTCAATCCCACTATTCGTTGGTAAAAGAGCAGCCCAATAGTTGGTGATGACTAGCTGCCTTCCCTCTAGTCTTACACTGCAAAATTAGGGACGGCTAGCACAGATAGCCCTCGAGTAGCTTTGTGCGAAATTCCAAAAACAAACAATTGTTTTGTTGAAAATGTTATTTTTTAATCCATATGGTTGTCTCAAAAGGTCTAATGTTCCATTCTGACAGATGAAATTCAATTTCTAGAGATGTCTGTTGTAACGTTGAGACTGTTTCATCGAAATGTTTTATCTCATTCCCCCCGTCTGGTGATGCTCGTGGAAGTATCAGAGTTTGTTTTCTATCTAAATCTACGAAATCATTTGACTCGTAGTGAGGTAGCGAGAAACGACGTCGATACCCACATAATAAATTTACTTGACTTACATGTTTAGCTATTCTAATGGTTGTTATTTAGCATGAGTTGGAAATACGTTTCTGTAGTGTAACTGGCGTATCACTCCGATAAAATTTATGAACAGTTACAAAAGTTTATCAAATAAACTAAATGTGTATTTAATAACGTAATTTACAGAATTTATTATAGATTTAAATTATTGGAAAAGCATTACGTGTGCAGTAAAATTAATAAGCTTACTTAAGTTTTGAAGAAAAACTATTTATGTGAAAGAGGCGAGTTTGAAATCACTTGTTGCATTTCGGTGCAATGAGGCATAAAAAATTTTGTCAAGTTAATGTTTAACACAAATTTAAATTTTGTAACCGTTTATCCTTTTTAAACTTATGAACAGTATGGTAGTTACAGATTCGTTTTCAGTTGTTTTCATGATGTCATTAAACAAAGATGCACTTTTCACATCCGTTCCTTTTGAGGCTTGAGAGGTGAATATTAAACATAACTTAATTTTCAAAAGTAATTCTTAACGTTCGCTTTACAATCTGTTTAGTATTGTTTGTTAAATCCAAGTAGTATCAGTTTAAATGTGAAAGATTAGATAAGTTTATATTTCGAAATCTTTTGTAATGATTTGGCAATGAGCTCACTACTTCGATTAATAAAAAAATCCAACTTTAAAGGATTTCTGTGATCAACGTATTGGTCAACTGATTATCCACGTTTTAAAGTTTTTTACTTCCAAGTATCATAGTTATTGTTTTAACGCGACCATAAAGTTGATAAATGAATGATATGTCTTTACAGGACTGTAAGATACAATAAAAGGTTAAATAATGCTCTTTCGAGAGTAAAAGTTACTGAATTTTGATTACTTTAGGACTCTATATGTTTCAGACCCAAGTAACAATCTACACTCCCGCGATCTGTTTTTAACGTCGTTAGTCGAATTCGGTTAATGTGTATTTTGATAACAGGTTTTGTGATTATATTTAGAACAATGAGCACAATATGTTTATTGGTCATAAATAATATACTAACTTCATGGTCGGCAAATACAATAATAATTACTTTTTTCTTACTTTCTATGTGCATGTGTGTATCAGTTCACGTTTCGCGAGTAATGTACATAATATATATGTTTAGAAACGAAAACATTTTTTAACATTGGTTAACAGATTCTTACAGCACGTGCGTTTAATACGAAGATTGTTTGTTTCTATTTGTTTTGTTTTGTAATACCGCGCAGAGCTACGCGAGAGCTATCTACGCTAGCCGTCCCGAATTTAGCAATGTAAGACAAGAGGGAAGGCAAGTAGTCACCACCACTCGCCGCCAACTCTTGGGCTACTCTTTTACCAACGAACAGTGGGATTGTCTGTTACATTATAACGCCTCCACGGCTGAAAGGGCAAGTATGTTTGGTGTGACGGAGGTTTGAACCCTCGACCGTCGGATTGCTAATTACGAAGAAGTGACTATTTTTGTTTTATTAAATTCATCATATAAACAAATGGATAAAATGTTATAATTTTGTCTCATTTTTCCACTGAACCTTGTTTTGCTTTTAATTGATATATATTACATTAATACATTTTAAACTGTTTTATATTTTACTGTTGAAATAACAGTACTCTCCCCCCAAAAAAAAATATTCGTTGTGATTCTGACTGACAATAGCTTTTGTGTTATCATTAAATTACTAAGTTACGTCAATGTTACAGTAACGAGTACAACTACATTACAGTTTTAGAGCTGTTTTAGTCCACGTTTTCCACTGAAGTAAGTTCCAACAAAACAGCGAACAATAATATTAATTGCTTGACTGGAAGATCTACAAGGTAACATATTGATTATTAGGACCGGGTGTAGCCTATTGATTAGAGTGTCCTGACTCTGAGCTCGAGATTTCATGGCTTTGGATTCATTGTTGCAAAATGTGTGCAACTTGGGAACATGAGTGTGGCGTTGTAGTGATGATCAAGCCCCTATATTCTGTCAGATAATAGTATACCAAGGTACTGTTGATAAATTACGCTCCCTCTACTCTATCATTTCAAAATTAGGACAGATAGTTCTCGTGTAACATTATGTTAAATTTTTAAATAGACAAATTTTATATTCTAGTAAAAGTATAAATATATATACATATAAACAACTATTTGCTAATTGAAATAACTATGGCAGTAGCCTCTTGCAAGGTGATAATCAAAACTACCTAAAACAATAGGCCTAAATTGTTAACTGTTCTTTAATAATGACAAATTTCCTATTTCACAAGCAGCTGACCTAATCACAGAACTGACTCTACAAATTGTTATATACAATAAAGTAGAAATAATTTAATAATATCATGTTTTATTTTTCTTATGGCAAAATGACTTTCATACATAACTGTCTATAATATTTTAACAAACGTCTCAAACACATTTTATTTCTTTTGAAAGAGTTTTTGGATGAAAAAATCATAAAGTGATTATTAAAATCATTCCATCTCAAGTATAGTTTAAAATTATTCAAGGAACAGAGAAGGGTTTAATCTCAGAGAAAAATACAATTTACCACCACTTCAAGTTTGTTTGTTTGTTTTGGAATTTCGCACAAAGCTACTCGAGGGCTATCTGTGCTAGCCGTCCCTAATTTAGTAGTGTAAGACTAGAGGGAAGGCAGCTAGTGATCGCCACCCACCGCCAACTCTTGGGCTACTCTTTTACCAACGAATAGTGGGATTGACCGTCACATTATACACCCCCACGGCTGGGAGGGCGAGCATGTTTAGCGCGATGCGGGCGCGAACCCGCGACCCTCGGATTACGAGCGCACGCCTTAACGCGCTCGGCCATGCCAGGCCCACCACTTCAAGAAAGAGATGTTAGTTTAAGCACCAATTAAGTAAATTTGTAATTTGTGTAGTTGAAACAAAAAGTTAAAAATCAAATATTCGACGGTGGCTCACAATTTCTGGATCTAACTTTTAAACACCATAGGTCACTACGTACCTGCGTTAAAATTGGTGAAAATGCCTAGTTTTCAATTAATCAAAAAGCATTAATAGAAAATTTATTGGAATTTAATATCCTTTATGAACATTAAAACCCTTATCCTAAGCCTATGTACAAGATACAACCCTAAGTTTGTAATTATTGGTTATGAGTATCATGTAATGCTTTGTATTTGATGTCTTGCTTACCTGAAGGCTGCTTCTGAGTCACGAGAACGAACGCGATCATTAGGTCCTCGAGGTTGCCACGACAACGTGACTTCCTTCTACTCTGACTGCCGTTGTATCACGCAGATAAAGTTAATATTAATTTCATTACGTTAATGCAAGTAATTTAAAATAATTATATAATGAAATTTTAAGTGCGTTTTGGAAATGTTTGCTGCAAATAGTAATTGTTAGAAGTACTTACTTTGCTTGTCATTTATTGATTAATTTGTAATGGGTGTGATGTTGTAGTTAGAGTTTGAATAAACCATGTGGGAAAATATTACTGGAATCATTCATATTTACCTTTGGTCAGCCATGCCACATTCATGTTTATGTAATTTTTTTCTAAGGCGGTGACGTTTGTTACCCAAAACTTATAACTGATAATTTATATGACTATTAAAAAAAAATCTTCCTTCAGAGAAGTCTAACCAACCCTACAACATTAACTCAGATATGTTATTTTAATATGAAGCCATAATATAAACGTTTTTGTTTACGTGTTTGTTTAATTCAGGATTAAAGTTGTCCAATAGACTTTATTTGTTGTGTCCCCTCTTATGAGCCCTCATGTTTGCCCAGCATGGTCAGGTGGTTTGAAACTATCGACTCGTAATCTGAAGGTCGCGGGGTCGAACCTCACCGCACCAAACATGCTTGACCTTTCAGCCGTGGAAGCTTTATAATGTCACGATCAATTCCAATGTTCATTAATAAAAGATTAGCCCAAGAGCTGCCGGTAGGTAGTGATGACTAGATGCCTTCTCTCTGGTTTTACACTGTTAAAGTAGGGACGGCCAGCGAAGATAGCCCTCGTGTATCTTTGTTACGAAATTCAAAACTAAACTTCTACTTTTTGTTTTGTTTTTAAGGCTAAGATTTATAATTTAGATCACATTAAGCCTAACCTATATGCGCTAATATTGCACATGCGTACGCTAATATGTACTTCTTATTGAACACTTGAACACGGCTGTATAGTCTAAGCATTTCGTAAGAATGATAATACCATTAGAAACTACAGTGTCTTGCGTGAGTTAAACCATATGTACTTTCTGTTGTTATTTTTCGCTTATTAATATCTATTTTGTCAAAATTCTAATTTATGTGAACTCTTTTATGATATCATAATTGAACCAGAAACTTGCACATAAATATTAATTAATAATATATAAAGTATTAACACACTTAATAATTAATTATTCACATACTTGTTTCTATTATTACGGATATCCACCCCCACAAGACTTATAACATTAAAAAAAAACACGTTTCGGCATCAGTAGTGAGCACGCGCAAATAGCTCAGTGCTTAACTAGAAACAAAACAGAGTATGGATGTTTAATAATTAGAACTAAGTATTGTTATTTTAGGCATTAGGTATTTAATGACTTAGCTAAATAGGTGTGTTTCAAAATGCGTTAGACTTTCATTACACCTACGTTTGAGAGCGTACTTGTCTGAGCTCCATATTTTCCAATCGATTCGTCTCAATTAGTGAAATTGAGAAAGTGAGAAAGGTAGTCATTGTTACTTAATTAGCTTTGGCTGAAAATTATTTATTCTGTGATAATGATTTTAGTTACTCTTTAATACACGTTAGAAGCAAACTGTAAAAAATACAAGAATGCTTCTATATAGATTTATTAATAAAACAAGGACTAAACGTTAGCCATTTAACTTCACAGACGTTTCGCATCACTTATAAACACTGGTAGATGTTAAGGTATATAGACAAGAGACATAGATTGTATTTTATGATTGAATATTTGGGATTAGGACAAAGCTACAGAATGGTCTATGGGTGTTCTGCCCGCTACGGGCACGGAAACCCGGTTTTTAGCAGTGTGAGTCCGGAGTATCACTGAGGGTCATTTTTTTGTTATGTCTAGGCACTTTGGTTTAAGTACTTGTCTCTATTGCGCACGTTATAATTATTGAGTTATAATTTTATTCGAACATATTTAGGGTAGACGTTTCATAATTCTGTTACAACAGACATAATATAAATAATAGGAAAGAAAACCAGTAAAACTTTGGAATAATATTTTCATCATATTTCAGTTTCTTACACTTTCTAAGCGTTCGTTTATTTCCCTTCATTTAAAAATTGTCGTGTTCTGTTTTCGCTTCGCTTCCTTTATTTAGCTGCAAACGCAACAGACAATTTTTCACTGGGGACAGTAACTTCTGAAAAAAAAACAAAAAAAACGGGGTGTAACTGCGGATCTCTGTAATATTCAAAGTACATTAAAAACTAGTTTGCTAGATTTGTTTCATTATATTTACCGCGGATAGCTCCACGCGTATAATATGTCTTTATCCAATAGCCGAAGGGCGAGGCAGAACTGTTGGCCACTTCATCACTGAATATCAGTTGGGTGATCGGGGCGACACATACATTAGATTACACCCGCCTTGGACAGGTTCTGGGTAATGGGAATTACTCAGTGCAATGTCTCGTGTAGGTCGTGAAAGTAGGCAGCGGGTGGGGCTACTCCTGGCGTGTAGCGCCTGCGTTGAGTAGCTCTTTCATCCTGCAAGAGGAACCGACCCATCTGACGGACGACCGTAGTGTAGGAAACGACCTACTTGACTCTGGAACCAAAGACCCGGATGACATCGTGCAATTTTGTTATCTTCATGTTCGTGTTTTTGTCTTGGGTTGAAGCGCACCCGACATTGAGTCTTATTGTAAGTACAGAAACAAAATCGTTGTAATTTCCATAATTAATTATTTGAGTTTATATTTACATATATATATGTAGAAACATACAATAGGGAGTGTATCAAGAATAGAGTTAAATAGTCACATAGAAGTTGTAAGTTTTACATTAAAACTCTGAACGTATTAAACCCGGTTATTGAATTTGTTCAAAATTATCTTGATTTAATGCAATTAAAAACATGTATAGCAATATGTGCTTTCTTTGTTTTTAAACATACTGGTTAAAAAATACGAGAAAGACATTAAATCTTAGTGATGGCAGATTTCTGTAATTATTTAATGTGCAACTAACAATAATTATTAAAGATGAAACCTCATTGTATGCAGAATGTGATTATAAATACAACCTTATGTTTATTGAAACAGTGCGTTAAAAAACAAATAACGAAAAACGTTTTCAAAAAAGGAAGTAAACAAGAATAGCTTATACCAATGCTTCAGAAACAATGCAAATAAGATAGTATCAATGTCATTTGCATTAATATGTACAAATATTTAATCACAACTGGGTTTCATTTATCCTATTTTCTCTGTTAATATTCTACCACGCTGTGTGTCTGTGCTGTTATGTAGGGTTCGTTCACGTGCCATCTCTACTGTCTTGTTTAATTTGTTTTTGAAAGATTTATATTAGCTATCCGTACATTTTGACAGTTTATTAACAAAAACCAAGGAGAGATAAAGTGGTCTGAATTGACCCTGCCCCCCCCAGGTCGCGCACAATGACCAATAAAATATCACCACAGACCAGATGAGAAGAAAGATACACAAACATAAAGTTGAATTAGGGTAATAAAAAGAACGCAAACACACACACATATGTATACATATTAATGTGAATTGATTTATACAAGTACAATGTATCATTCTGAGAGATAGTAGTAATAAAACGTCCATATTATAAAAATCTGACGAAATGCTTTTGAGCGCTAGAACGTTCATCAAGTTTCAGACTTCTCACTAAAGATGGAAACACAAACTCAACATCTCAGAATCGGTTTTAAACATCCTGTCAAATTTGTTGCTTCTTTCCTCAGGGGAAATGCAATATTTTGTTCTAATCTACTAACAACCAAAGCCTAACCAGTTTGTTTCTGGACAAAAGTCACTATTTAGATTCATATCATGTCCCTACTGAACGATGTTCACATAAACAAATATAGGATAGAATATAGTGTTAGATACTTGGTGGGGATGGTTTTCATATATATGCATGCCAGTCATTTAGAATTTGTTATTGTTTTTTTATTCTCAACTTGTAGCCCCCCAGTGGCTCAGCGGTATGTCTGCGGACTTACACGCTAAAATCCAGGTTTCGATACCCGTGGTAGGCAGAGCACAGATAGCCCATTGTGTATCTTTGTGCTTAATTTAAAACAACAACAACGACTTTTAATTATCTCATAATACAATTTACATTACATTCATTGCTATTTAAAAATGACATAATTTTCTTAAAATGTCTTACCTGATTCTCCACGTGCTTAATGTAAACCTTCCATTAATTCTTTATCGGTTTGTTGTCTTTATATTTTGGAAGTCTTTCTTCGTTGAACAGGAATGTGACTGTTCGAGTACAGAGTCCTCCTATTCAACTCCTGACTGGTTGGAAACTAATGTTGTCGCAGGGTTTAGAGTATGGCAGCTGCTGTTTCTCAGCATTGGAGGGTTTATTGTTCTTGGTGAGTTTCAAAATTATGTATGATGTTAGTAACTACACACTTCATGTTACATGGAAATACGTTCTTTTTATGGTTATCCGTACACATATTATATATATTTCAGTAAGTAATTAATAACAATAGATCACCTCAACCACAATTTCGTGATAACATTATCGTAAAATTAATGATACGATACTCTTTAATAATCCCATAAAATCAAAGTAACAATAACAGTGAGGTAAAATTAAAGAGAAGGTGCCATTTAACAGATGTCACTTCAGAGGGTAATGATACTTGTAGTTCTGTAAAATCAAAGGACAAATGTCATTTGGCTGTTCTGTAAACATCTAATGGGTTCCATTACATAGCTGTCCAGTAAAAACCAAAAGAACGATGGCAATTTATATTGATACAAAATAAAATGGCCAATGTTTCTTAATAGTTATGTAAAATCAATAGTACAATAATATCTAGCAGAGCTACAAAAGTAAATCGACAACTTCACCTAATGTGACTGGAAAATGAAAAGAAAAGCGTTGCTTAAAAGTTCTGTAAATCAGAGGGAGATTAATACCTTACACTGCTTTGAAATAAAGTGAAAATTACATCTAACAGAATGACAAAAATAAAACGAAAACTCCACCTAATAGTACTGTAAATAGTATGTAATGAGATAGCCCTTCATTAATCGTGTGCCCCACAGTGGCTCAGCGGTATGTCTACAGACATACAACGCTAAAAACCGGGTTTCGATACCCGTGATGGGCAGAGCACAGATAGCCAATTGAGTAGCTGTGTGCTTAATTCAAAACAACAACAACATCATTAATCGTGAGTTTACGTTACTTTCGTCCAGGCGACGGGCACTCTAGCTGGTTGAAAATATTTAACCGTCCATTACATTACAAAATATGTTATTTAAAACAAAATAAATGTGTAGTATTACACATACACACATATATATACACATAGTTTGCTTGTTTGTTTTTTAATTTCGCACAAAGCTACTTGTTGACTATCTGCGCTAGCCGTCCCTAATTTAGCAGCGCAAGACCAGAGGGAAGGCAGCTAGTCATCACCACCCACCGCCAACTCTTGAGCTACTCTTTTCCTAATGAACAGTGGGATTGACCGTCACGTTATAACGATCCCATGGCTGAAAGGGCGAGCATGTTTGGTGTGACGGGGATTAGAACCCGCGACCCTAGGATTACGAGTCGAGTGCCCAAACCACCTGAGTTGTTAAATTAACCAACATGTTAGATAAGGATACAATAAACAAACATTTTCAAAGCAATTTGCGATTATTGCGTGAAGAGTTACCAATTTGCAGGTGTTTTCAAAAACACGCTACATTGTGAGGGACTGAAAACTAAGCCACGAGTTTTAACTCAAATTTACACTTACAAATCAGTCTCTAGTTTCTTTTCACTTTTAAGTAGCTCTATTTACTTTTCTAAATATTTCTCATCTATGGCCACCCAGTGGCTAAGCGGTATGCCAGAGGGCTCACACCGCTAAAATCCAGGTTTCGTTAATTGTAATGGGCACAGGACAGATAGCCCATGCATAGCTTTCTGCTTAAATGCAAATATATACTCTTCTCTTATTATTCAATGCTACTGGATGTTTAAAGAACACATTTATTGAATTACCTTTTCCTTATGTATTAAATTCCTCTATTTTAATCGTGTCGTTCTACATCCATATTTTCTCTTTCAGTCGTACTTTTGTGCTGTGTGGTCAAGATCCGAATACCTCGTACTAAGCAGGAAATTGAAATCGACTACCAACGTAAATGGTTGACTCGTAACTTCCGTGAACATCTGGACATGCTATCCATGGGTGAAGTGCATTTTGTTACAGGTTCGTGATAATTATAATGGATTTTTTTTCCAGTTGTTTTCTATATTAAGATTTAAACAAGAGTTCCAAGCGTAAGACTAATTAGAACTTACCTTGAAAGGTGAAGAGTAGAATCGTCTGTTAGTATACCTTATCCTCTGAGAAGTGTATATATCAGTGTGTTCTGTCCTTTCAACCTCGTATGGACATTACATCCACTTATACCTCATATCAAAGCAGTAAAGGGTCATCAAACTTTTTTTGGCCCTGCATATCCAGGTGGTTTAGGCATTCGACTCGTAATCTGAGGGTGGCCGGTTCGAAACCCCGTCCACACCAAACTTGCTCGCCCTTTAAGTGGTGGGGGCGTTATAATATTACGGTCAATCCCACTATTCTTCAGTAAAAGAGTCACCCAAGAGTTGGCGGAGAGTGGTAATGACTAGCTGCCTTCACTCTAATTTTACATTGCTAAATTAGGGACGGCTCGCACAGATAGCTCTCGTGTAGCTTTGCGCGAAATTCGAAAACAAACCTTTTTTCAATGTGAAACATATTTGAAGATTAAACCAGAGCATCTTAGTCCCATTAGCAGCAAAACTACAGATATCAAAGCCCAGCATTTTATATATGCGATGGCTCAATTCTAAAACTTTGAATGCAAGTTATTACTTCTCAGTTCTAAAACTTTGAGCGTGAGTTATTATGTCAGTAGTGGTTTAAACCCACACTTTACACACACTGACAATGGTGTTTTCAGTTTTAAAAGCTACACATTGAACTGTGTCAGGGGTTTCTAAGACATTAGATTATTAAATACAACTATAAAACATGCTTTAAACAAGAAATGGTGGTAAAGCTGACGTTTATTTGACACAGTTTTAAAACTAAATCTGCCAAGTTCTTGCGCCAAAAGACGGTTTATCCGCAGATGGTGGTGACATTTTTATTAACCTTGTTGATGACGAGAAACCCACTTCAAATAAAAATGTATGTCAGAACGGATGATATGGTTATTAAAACTTTTATTGATAGGGAGAGAACAACGTTTCGACCTTCCTGGGTCATCTTCAGGTTAAGATGAAGATGATCTAAAAACATCGAAACGTTGTTCTCCCCCTATCAATAAAAGTGTTAATAACCATATCATCCGTTCTAACATACATTTTTATTAACCATTTCCTTTTAACGTTTATTGGCTACTTTGTGAAATGCTAACAGCAGTGAGAGTTAATTGCCCTTTGTAAGAGAGATGTCCAAGATCCCGTAAAGCAACTTTCTCGCCTTGCTATTGTGCTTTTTATCTATATATAGCCTTGATTAAACACCATTGCCCGATATTGTAGCTTCTATTTTAACAAGCTTCTCTAAAGAACAAAGAAGTTAAACTTAAATTACACGTCTTCATGAACTTTCTACGTTTTTTTCTACTGTACACGCACTTCAGCTTTTAAAACCATATTTAAGCAGATCAAAGGCATACGCATTCATTGGAGTTGCATTAAGCAAGGTTGATGTTGCTCCAGCTTATTTTTCTTGAAAACAGCGACGCCTGTAGCCGAAAGATTGTAAACTTTTAAATTATTAGCCTTCATCAACTTGAAGTTCGTATTTATTATTCTGTTAGCGAAAACAAAAAAAACGTATCCAATTTCATCACAAAGGTTTTTTGGGTTGAAAGGTTCTCCTTCCAAACCAAATCCTTTTGTTTGATCGTTTAAGTATTTAATTCTTGTTTTCCTGCTAATTCTTACAATTAATCTGAATATTTTAGTCACATCATTAACCTAAGTGGATTTTTATTTCTAAACAATAGTATGAGTTTCTCATAAGTGGATTTTTATTTCTAAACAATAGTAATTATTATCCGAAGTTCTCACCATTAAGTGGCATCCGAATTTCTTTAATTGATAATATTAAGGTTCTTGAGAGTTTTCACAGGCTCATAAAACAAGGAAAACAAAGTTTTCCAGAGCATGAAGAATCCCATTTGTACATGAGAAAGCCGTGGAATCAAAACTTTTAACAAATATATTAATTTTGCAATATTGATTTTAAATAAAATACACTTCTTCAATTTGCGACTGAATTAAATAACTTTTTAAAGAAATTCGCTATGTAAAGAAAGTTTCCCCAGTTTGTAGTTACTACACGTATAGTAGGAAAAACGTAAATAGCTGATACATAGTTTTTATTTCTATTTTAGTATTAGATAAAGTCAAAGAAATATGTAATGAAGACCATATGTGTGAGTCAGAATGCAGTAATATTATCAACACTGGGGCGGAACTGCCAGATGAAGAAATCCAAACCGGCAGAGTGGCCGATAACACAGAGCTGGAAATTCACGATAAACCATCCAGAACTATCCAGTTTCTCGAAGACAAGCAGCAGCTCACAATTCCTTATGTTTGATGTACAGTCCAATTTAATAATAACTTACCTGTTGAAAATCTCTGCTATTATAAACATTCTTTATGTTCGTTTGTTTGCGATTAACTATAAAATGACACTGGTTTCTCACTGTGCTTACTGGTGAGTATCGAAACCGTTTTTTAGCGTTATAAGTCTTCAGACTTAACGCTGTGTTACATAAGTTTGCCCCCAGTGAAAATCAATAAGAAAGCGAGAGAAGGCAGAATCTCAACATCTATTTATAAAGAAAAATGTCTATTTATGTTACTATGAATTTATGTGTAAAATAGTATTTGTTTTCTTTGTCTATTGTAGGGAAAATAGGGAATCTAGCCTTAATTTCTAAAATTTGTGAAATGAAGTGTGGATATATTCACACAAGAATAATCAACAAATGTTAAAGAGTATTGGAGTAATATCTTTATACAAGTGTATATAATAACGTAATATCATAAGGTTTTATCACTATTAAAAATGTTCGCCAGACCATTGAAAAACTCTTGATATCCTTGAACAATGTTTTACTTTTATCAATAACTTTATTTTATATTTCTTACAATTTAAAATATTTATAAGGAATATTCAAAACGTATTTTTAACATAATAGATAAAAACAAAAAACAGCTGACATTTCTCATTCGTAGAAAAAGTTAAGCCTAATGTTAAAACCAGGTTTGGCGTATGAATGAATAATATGAG
This sequence comes from Carcinoscorpius rotundicauda, assembly GCA_011833715.1. NCBI lineage: Eukaryota > Metazoa > Arthropoda > Merostomata > Xiphosura > Limulidae > Carcinoscorpius > Carcinoscorpius rotundicauda. The sequence goes on from CM022398.1 coordinate 18,741,184, forward strand.
AGATAGATTGCAAAGATAACTATTATTTGTGTTCAGAATTTCAAATATATCGTTCAGAAAATAATTCAATTTCTTTAAACTTGATGTTTAACTTTTGAGGCTTATCAAATATTTCTCAATAAAATGTTTAACAGATAAACCTGGAATCTATTTACTGAGATTCCTCGACGTGTCAATTTTACATATTTTGTTTCTAAATTATACCCCCCAGAAGATAACTCTCAACTTTAAAAAGTTTTATTAAAAACATTGGAGCTCTAGAATAACACTAACCCGTGTTTTGTAAGCAGCAGTGTTCAAGTAACCATAAAATTTTTAATCACACTGAATTATAAAACTCTGTAACGTTAACTTACGGTTTAACCTGTGCTGGTACACTAACTTATCTTTGTTAACAGCCGTATTGTGTTCACGTAACCGTAAAATTTTAATCACACTGAATTATAAAACTCTGTAACGTTAATTTCCGCTTTAATTTGTATTGCTTAAACCACATGACGAGTGTCGTCTTCCGTGGCAATTCATAATATAGCTTAAAAATATGTCTCGTAAAAAAACCGCTTTTGACTTTTTGGCTTCCTAACAAATTTCTCTTTGTACAGTAAGTCACAAACTGGATAAACAGAAATCTTATCAGTTCCAGTTTTAATACTGACAACACATCTACTCGTATACTTTATTTTAAAAGCTAATTTTACTGATATTCGTAAGTTTTACTGCATGTGTTTACTTATTTGGACTGACAAACTAAGTTAAAAGGCAGCTAGTTTGGTTTGTTATGAATTTCGCGCAAAGCTACACTAGGACTATCTGCGCTAGCTGTCCCTAATTTAGCAGGGTAAGACAAGAAGGAAGGCAGCAAGTCATCGCCACCCACCGCTAACTCTTGGGCTACTCTTTTACCAACGAATAGTGGGATTGACCGTCCCAGTATAACACCCCAATGGCTCAAAGGGCGAGCATGTTTGGTGTGACGGGGATTCGAACCCGCAACCCTCGGATTACGATTCGAGTGCCTTGTGCACCTAGCCATGCCGGGCTAGGCAACTAGTTAACATCAATCGCCTCAGACTGCACTAAAAATTCGGTTACTCCCGGATATTCTTCAGATGAAGTTAGATTACTCGTAAGTAGCACACATTAGCTTATTATGTTAATAAAATTCGTCAGGTTTCTCACAAACCAATATTCAAAACAGGGTGCTTATTTTCACCATGCATCATTGATCATGTTAGGCTCTCAAAAAATGCACAAACATGTCCGTATCTCCGTCGTTATCAACAAACATACAAACACGTTTTTGAAGTTGAATATGTTTTCTTATACTAAAGCCAAAGGGGAATCGAGCCTCTGATTGTAAATCCATAGACTTATCACTGTACGAGCTATGGACAGCATTTTTGTAAAGACAATGAAGAATAATATCCTACATTTATGTCCATCAAGTTTTTGACTGAGTAATAGATCAAAAATAATTTGAAAAACCAATCCCTATGTTAAAAAGTAGGAAATTTTGGGCCTTCTTAACCCTCACCTTCAAAAAATAAACATCCCAAATGTAAATCAATTTTCGTTCAAGTCCATTCAGCCGTTTTAAAAAATATATTACTGACGAAAACGCGGTGAAAACAATCTCCACCCACCTTCGATGGCTGAATTAATAAAATAACTTCGTTAACTAATTAAGCAAATTTTTATGAAACTTGTGAAAGGACAGTGACTGTTATGTTTTATGTTTATTTTACACGTATTCTGTTAAAATATTTACCTTTTACACACAAAACAAAACTATCAACTTTATTACAAGGTACGTTTATTTCGTATTTATCACATACGATAAATCCCTCTCAAGAGATTCAACAACAATCCTTCTTGTTACAAAACAGAAAGAAAAAAACACATTTGTTTAAAAATAATTATTACAAACATACAGAATACCCTAACAAAGACCTCTTGCGTTTCGTGTTTTATGTTCAGATATGCTTATAGATAACTGTTGGATAAAAATATCCATTTTCTTTACTATTTTTTGCCATTGTTATTGCTTTAATAATGTAACAGTTTTCATAAGATTAATAAAAAAAAATAAGATGAAATTCTGTAAAGAAAATAGTTCGGTATGACATTATTTTAGTAAGAAATATTAAAATAAGTAATTCTAACATTGGATTACGAAGTCGTGTCTTGCATTAATCACTATACAATTGGTATTTGGGAGTTCAAAACAAATCAGAATTGGCTGAAAAAACTAACAGTAAGGAAACATTCAAAGCTTAAGAGTTACTCCTAGTGGCTAATAAATACAAGCGTTAAATAAAACACTTCAAAACCTGATAAAATTGTTGCTCGAGTTAATTTAATATTACTAAAAATGACTGAGGTTCCAGAAGTGAGAAAATATTACTTGTTCACCATCCTTCAAGATCAAAATTATGTGGGAAGTACCTTAACTCCGATGTGCAAATCTGAAATGTGAAGTTATGAGGTGATCCAGTAAAATGTCTAATACTTGTGAACTTACCGAGTATAATTAACACAGAAACATGAGAAAATAAACCAGAACATGTATTTTTATAAATATAAAATTGTAGTAAAATAACAAAATATGGCAAAGTGAGTAAGTAGTTGTTAAATACAGAAGAATCTCAAATAAATAAGAGAGAATAATAGCTTGAAATTTCTGTCAACAAAAGAAAAAAAAACAAATTCGTAAAATGAAGGTCTTAGAGTCAATTACATTTGAAGTTAAAACATCTACATTGATATGTCAACACTAAAATAATACTAGTGTAAATGAAGTGACTATCCATTGTTGAAGTAACAGTCCAAAATAAAGCTATAAATTTAAACTACAAAAACAAAAAATTCATAATTATTTCACTTAACAAGGGCATTTGTAAAATGAACACTCAAAAACAATAAAAATGCAAAGTAACAATTATTAAGATTATTAAATAATTAGAACTGTCACAGCCAACTGTACCCAAGAATAAAAAACAAACTTTTAAAACTAAAACAATTTGTTAATTAAAAGTAATCAACTTGTAACTAATACCCTGAAAACTACATCAAGTCAGTCTGGGCAAGTTATACGAAAAACACTGCAAGACCTGTTTAAAAATATATTTTATTTCAACTCAAAAGATAGTTTAATAATACTTCAAAATTAATGCAGTTTACTTTTTAGGAGGTAAAATAATGTCTAGGTCACAAATTTTCTTTCCCAATTACACATCATTCCAATTTATGATCTAATTAAAACAGTTCTTTGATGCACAATTGCTTATATCATTAAACTTCTTTCAAAACAGTACAAGTAATTTGTTTGTAGAGATCTGAATTTCAGAATCACTAAGACTTGTGCATGTTTTCACTTAATACCTGGTTTTAAACCTTCAGTTCCAATAACCTTATTCAGAACCTCAGATTCAGAAATTATATAAAGTTCTTTTAAACATAAGTTGTTAACTTCGCAATGCAAAGCATTTGACTTTAATTGTAGTGCGTAAAGTGTAGGCTGCACAAGAAAAAAACATTCAATGTATGTGTAATACATTTAATAATTGCTTGGAATGTGTTTGTGCTGTTTACATAGTACTGTGTGCATGCATGCACGCGCGTGTGTGTGAGTGTGTGTGTGTGCATTAAATGTCTTGAAGTTTCTCATCTCTGTTAATGAAAAATATTTCTATCATACTTGAAACATTAAATAATTTTAACTTTCGAATTTTTTTTTTACACGTGGAATGCAAACAGTACTTTAGTCACCACAAAAATAGTTTTTGATATTTTTAAATACATATAAACAAACAAATCATATCATATTTAATATAGTTAACATACCATACATATGATGTTATAATATTTAATTCAGTTTATTTTACTTGCACAATTTTACTCATGTTTTTGTTCATTCTATTAATTGTTTATACTGCAACTCCAATTTTATAAACTTAATTTAACAACAGTTGATATTCTATCAAATATAAAAATACTTCATGGTACCATGTAATAGCTTCTTTTATCTCAAAAATGAGTTAAAATTTATAATAAAATCTTTGTAATAAAGAATTTCTAAAATTGTTTAGCATGTAATATTACTGACCATAACATTCAAGTTCATATCTGTCTTAATTGCTGTTTGTATATGTTCCTCCAACCTCAAATATTTTTAATTAATAACACTTGATATTCATTCAAACATTATACTAATAAACAACTTTAAAGATTGTATACATAGATTTCTTTTCATCTAAAAAGTGTATATATATTTATGGTAAAATTATTTCTGTACTGTATAGATAAATAGATTTTAGACGTGAAACTGTAGACTATAACATGAAAAAATATAACAGTCCTAATTTTACGGTTTTTGACAATGAGAAAGTTTATATCCTAATTGTCATTTCCATGTTACTAGAATGAAAGCTACAAGGAAACATGTATTCAAACAAGTAATCTTTGACTTAACCAGATCATGTTCACTGAATCACTCCTGATAATTGTACATGAACATTATTTCTCGTGCAATTTCGTTCAACTACAGCTAGTTTTAAGATGACTCAAATGGTAACCCTACTCACTGAGTAAACTACTGCAAGTTTCTCTGGTTAAATCAGAGATTGTGTGTAAAATACAGTAAACTCATGAGAAATTAAACCAAAAAAAAACAACAACCCTTTTTTTGCAAACTGAGGTACCTTAGAAAAAAACAAAATCCCTCCTCAAAACAAATTCAACATTCACATAGAAACATATGTTTTCATTCACTTTCAGCTCCATGAATAGTTACCAAAAGTCTTCTGGAACCTTAAAAAAGTACAAAATATCAAGTGAGGTTAAGAGAAATAATAAAGAATTAGAACAAAACATGACAGGAAAAACACAAACAGCAATTACAACAAAACATCATCCAACTGCAAAAGAATAATAGAAAATCAAATTATACAAGAAAACCTGGCAAAATTAAAATGAGAATTAACAACAAACTAATACAAAGTTCATGGATTTTATTTTTTATTTTTTTTAATGTCAATTATTATGAAACTGCATGCTCTTCATACTTGGTATCATAACTTAAGTTTACAGTTCCTTTTTGATATTATTCTCAGTGGGAACTTTACCATATTTATGTTTTTATATCAATTCTTCTTAAAGATTCCTTAAGATTTTTTAAAATTTTATAACTGTCTTCAAAAGCTTATATATTAATAACTTACCCGCTCTATCTCGATGTTCACAGAGCCATATTCCTTGCCAAGTGCCAATATTCAATGATCCTTTAGTTATGGGAATGGTTAAGCTGGAGCCCATAAAACAGGATTTGATGTGAGCTGGCTGGAAAGTGAAAAAAAAATAAGTAAACTTGTTTTAAGAAAGGGATACATCATAAAAATATTAATCAGAATGGATGATTCAATACATCAAATACTCTGAATGAAACTACAACTCCATTAATAATTACCTCCTCAATTCATTACACACATTGACTACACTTTCTGAAACATTTGCTTCCGAAGATCAAGTCCTGCATCAGATTCTCCTTGTTTAATAAGAAGAATGCAAAAAAAGGAATTTTCTTGCATTTAAATGAAATGTGTTAAATCAATTGCTCTTACTAAATTTTTTATACACATTTTAAAATTCAATAAAACTAAGAAATAAAATAAATTTTGTATCATTACAACCAGACTAATGAAAAACTAATCTGTTAACATTTTTGTATAGCTATAAACAAAGTGTAAAAAATTCATACAATTATGATGAATGAACACTTACCCCACTCATATCCTTAAAAAAGTTTCACAATTTCTTGAGTTGGATCACTCTTTATAAAGTTCATATTTCAAAAAAATAGCTTTCACTTATCAGTCTTGAGTGTACTATTTAAGGTGTTATTATATTTCTGAACTTTTATTATCAGTCTTGAATGTACTATTTTAGGTGTTATTATATTATTGAACTTTTACTTGTCAGCCACATGCCACTTAGTAACTATTATTTGGTGAAATATATACATAAAAAGCTGACAAACTTTTTACCTTATGTTTAGCATTAACACATACATATACACTTACCAATTATTTTAGTAATTAAATTCAATAACATATAATCTGAATTTCATATTATGCATTTTCATTAACTACAAACAATGGTCAATTCAATGGTTTTCATTTGTCTTTATTGTTTGGTTGAACTGTCACCTAAAAATACAAATTCTTACCATGTCATCAGGACCTTCACAGGAATGCCTAAAAGGCATGCTCTGAAAAACAAATAAATAGTGGTAACATGCATATATAAGGATATGCTACTGGAACACTACTGCAGAAACAAGTTTAAAACAGTTTCTCAAATTCTTTTAGATTTTGGACCTTTTAGCCAGAGTTGGGAAAGAAATTGGAAGCTGTTCTGAATAGAATAGAGATTATGGATAAACAGAAGTGTTAGCTGTGGGTAATGGCAGCAGTATTTCAAGAAGAGCTTAAGCTTTTACATGCAAAATATACTGTAGCTACTAGTGGCTTTCAAGAAGTTAAAAATGGTATAATTAGGGCTGGTGATAGTGGAATTAATTATAACAAGCATGTTCTAATAAACAACATATTTGAGCCTTTGAAGCTTGTGCAGCTGATGAATCTGAAGTGAAAATAACAACAATAGAAGAGGTGGAGGATATCACTGACAGAGAAAGTGATATAGTAAAGGATAGTCTTTGTAAAATACACAGCAGCTAATGATGTAGCAAAGAGTAGGTCAAAGGAGCTGACTGTTATACACAAACCATTAAAAAAAAAAGGCCATAACAGTTACGTCTGTCAGGAAAAATGCTAAGACTTAAATGTGGGGATGAATTTATAAGCAGATCACTATATTTGAATCCTTGGCTTAAAGAATAACATGCAAGGAAAAGCAAGTTGGAGTCTTACTTAGTTGTTCAAGAGTGCAAATGAAACTGATAGTTTTAATGCATAATTTATTTTGTATTTACTGAAGATAAAGATGACTAGGAGATCCAAGTTTGGCAGGGCACATGTCATCTTCAGTTAAGACAGCTTTATCTTTCTTACAGACTGGTTGGCCTTTGGAATGGGTTGGCTATAAGTTTTTTAGTGTTTAACTTAATTTAATAGACAAGACAGCCTAGATGGATCAAAAGGTTAGTTTTTGTCTTTTAACCCTTAAATGGCAGCCATCATCAACTGATGCTACTACTCACAACATTCCTGCTGTTTAAGGGTTAATGTCATATTTTATGTTAAGTAGTTGTTCTTCAATAAAGCACAATTAATAATATTTACATACACATTTTATTTCAACTGAAAATATTTAACTTAAAGTTGTTTTGATAGAAATAAATAAGAAAACTATAAGATGAGCACCATTGAAAGGTTTATTTATTAAAAGTGTTAGGGTTTTCATACATTTCTATCAATATGCCTTGAACCCATGTGTTCTTCTAATATCATGATTCCCAATTTGTCCCTGAAGAACAAAGGTACACCTTTGAAAATCCTCAGGTTAGTGTTTTTATTCTTCTTGAATAACTTAAAAGTTATTATTGGATTATATTTGCTCATAAATTCTCAGTACACTAAAGAATTATATCACTGGCAAACTTTTAAAGAAGGCCCAAAAGAGTACATCCTTCACATGGTAAAATGCAACATATATATATCCTAATTTTGTATTGATGAACTATATCAAATTATGACATTCAACATTTTTAGGTAATAAAACTACATAATATTTAATCTCAATTACTACAATGTAGTATAGTAAACAAGTACTGTCACTTTGCTCCACAAAATTGTTACACTCACCACTCTAATAAGCATCAAATACATACATTTTAACATTTTTAAACTTCTATCTGTCACAATATTTTTACAATGACAATTCTACTTTTTCTCTATTACAACTAATTTTAATGGAAAAGTTCATTTCAACTTTGACAATGAAAATTTTGAATATCTATCTTACCTCTGGAACTAACCTGGAAAGAAACATCTCAACATCTTTCCTGCAAATAAAACAAATTATCACATTCTTTGATTGATTGTTCAGGCAGAATGTTCATGAAGAAACTTTATTGAACAAACAGCAACAGCCTATTGTGGAGAATAATGTTTCAAAAGTTATGATTGACTGGTTTATCACTGTTTCTGATTGAAGGAGAGATTTCCTGTAGATTCAACCAATGGCAGCCATAGGTTACTCACCTCTAATCTGGTTGGTTTGGAATTTTATGGCACAAACAACTAGGCTATCTGCTCCAAACATTCCGTACAAAGTTAAAAGTAAATTTAGTAAAATTCATAAAAGGAAATTAAGGGTAAAACAAAACAAAGTTTGAAAAATCAAATAGCATTAGAACCAATTTTTACATCTAGTCTACAGCAGTAAGAGAAAAACTACAGTAATACAAGTTATCAAGAACTTTCTGCAGCATAACTGTAATTATCATAACTTGCCAAGAAAACTAACAGGCTAGTTCAAAAACCACTGTCAGTCACCTGAAGTTGGCCTTTCCAGTCCTGGTTCTGAGTTATTTGATGTTATGGTCATTTTCAGAAAGTAAAGTAATAAAGCTTTTAAAAGATATGGAGCAAAATTTTAATTATAACTTGCCAGCATGACTAACAGTGTTAGTCACCTGAAGTTTGCCTTTCCAGTCCTGGTTTCAAATTATTTGATGTTATGGTCCTTTTCTAATTTCAAATGGAACTAGATGAACTTTAATTCTTAAAAAAGAATCACTTTAAAAAAGGTCTAATGTAAAAATTAAAATTTAAATAGCATTAAAAAGATTAATAGCCTTTAAAAAACTAAAAACATTTTCAAGGTAGGCATCATCACCCCTAACACTGTCTAATGTTATGGATAAACCTTGGGACAGAAAATATTTAAAATGATACCACTGTTGAGAGTCATAAGTCAGTAATATTGACATTATTGTGACCTGAGTGTCACACAGACAACACATTGTTGCATCAATCGATTGCGAAATGGCACGGTGCCGAGCCTTGAATTCATGACCAATGTCCATGTATGGAACAGGCACAGCAGTGATATTGCCACAGCAGACACATTTCGTTGCAGTGTCAGTGAACCCATTCCCACAAATATCAATATGGTCCAGTATCCAGAAAAACTAGATAGAAGATGTTAAAGAAAAATGGGCCAGTCAGTTTTGAATATTGTCAAGATAAGGGTATGAACTAACATGAAGCAATTCCAGAGCCAGTAGAGAACAAGGTAAGTTGGTATAAATAGTGCAATTTGAGTGCTACTTAGCTTCTATGTGATTCAGGGCAAGAGAAATGACATACAGTTTAGCAGTGAACACAAAAGCTGTAGAAGGGATTTTGTGCACAACAACCAAACCACAACAGACCATGGCAAGACCCACACTGTCACCTAATTTTAAACCATTTGTGTAAATAGAAATGGAAGGATGGTTCAAAAGATGTTCAGTAAATAGCAGACAGTATTTCAAATTGGGAGTGTCTGCTTTTCTCAGATTACTTAAAGATTGTTCACATTTGGGAACTGTAAGAAGCCATGATGAGATGTGCTGACCAGTGGATACAGCAGTGTTATCCAAGGACAAAAAAAGCAATAGCAGATCATCTACTCTGAAAAAGTATGGCCCACTAAAGAAGGAAAACAACCTTGGGTATGACGCTTTGGTAAGAAATAAAGTTTTGAAGCATATTGTAAAGACAGTTGCAAATGGCTGAGGTTCAAAGAAAGTTCATGACACTCTGTGTATAAGCTCTGAACTGGAGAAGTGTGAAAAGCCCAAGTACAAAACCAAAGTCTTTGACGATGAACAATGTCCAGCATCTTTGAGGCCGAGGTCCTGGCAGAGCCATAGACCAGTGGTCAATAATTGAGTTTTGATCGAATAAGAGCACGATACATCTTTAGCACAGAACATCGATCTGCTCACCAAGTGATGGAGGAGAGGACATGGAGAATGTTCAGTGCTCTTGTACATTTGACCTGAAGCTGTTTGGTGTGTGGTAAAAAGTCAGCTTACGGTCAAAGATAAGCCCCAAGAACTTTTCCTTGAGGACCACAGACAGCACAACTTCACCAATGAATCTCCTGTTCATTAACAAATTTTTAATAAAAATGGGCAAATGGCCACTTAATCCGTATATATGGAGGTCTCACAAAATGCCATACCTCCATGTTTTATCATAAGCCTTCTCAATGTGAAAGAATATTGATACAAGATGTTGGCATTTGAGAGAGGATTCTCAGACTGACATTTCAAGTCGAATCAGGTGGTCCACGGTGGAGTGCTGTCTTCAAAACCCACACTCGGTGGATGAGACAAGGTTGTTTGGTTCCTCAAATCATTAACCATCCTCTCTAAGGTTTTACAGAGTGTGGGATACCTACGAAAAGTATCCCAGGCCTGTTTTTGAAACTTCCATGCCACATGGCAGGCAGGATTCCACCACAGATGACGATATCATGGAAAACATGTCAAGGTTTAAAGAATACATTAAGCAGCTGCCTGTATAATACAGACAGTAGCTGCTGCCACACAGTCATCTATTGATGACAGGATAAAGTTCTGCAAGGGCAGTGAAAGAGGGCCAGTTTGCTTGATCCATCTTCAGCCGGGGCACGTGGGTCAGGTGACACTGACCACAGCCAGTCTCTCAAAATTATAGGAAAATTATCACTGCCTCATGGATTATTGTCAAGCCTCCATGAAAAGTGGGAGAATAGTGAAGGGGAGCAAACTGAAAGATTGATAGCAGAAAAGAAATGACTAGGTGCATGAAAATAAGTATAAAAACTGCTTTTAAAAAGAGAAAGGTTGTGATCAGAGAGCATGTGCTCTACAAAGTGACCCTCCTGTCATTATCAACATTTCCACAGAGGGAATGTCACTAAAGTCCCCCAGGATTAAAAAGAGAGATGGCAACTGTTCAATGAAAGCATCAAGGTCTGATTGATAATATGTCTCTCTAGGTGACACGTAGAGAGAACAAGTAGTGATGATATGACCTGAAGAAACATGGATGGCTATGGCCTCCAAGGGTGTGTCGAATGTCAAAGACAGAGTGGGCACATGCTGATCAACCAACAGTGCCACCCCTCCATGCACTTTTCCATCACACAACCTGTCATTTCTGTGCAAAGAAAACTGCTGAAAAGTGACTGTATTGGCAAGTTTCAAAAATGTTTCTTGTAAAGAGAGGCATACAGGATGATAAGATGCAATCAGTGTTTTGATGTCATCCAGATTAGAATGTAAACCTTGATAGTTCTATTGTATTAAGGTGGCCATTTTTAACGATGCATAAGCAAAGTGGCTGGAGAACCTTTCTGTTTATGACCATGTCTTTTTTCTTAACTGTCTTTATTTAAGGGGGGTCCATCAACCTCCATGGATCGTGCCCTGAGTCAATAAAACAGGTCTTTGCTGTTGGAAGAGGATTCCAGTGAATGAGGATGTGAATGAATGATTGTTTTGATCTTGAGGTAGGAGAAGATGTATCCAAGGAAATGCCAACACCTAAAACCAAAGGAAGTGGATAATGGGATTTGCTGGAATGTATGTTAGGGACAGAGATGGGTGTTGAAGTTGATTCATCAACTTTATTAACCATGAAAGTAAAAAAACTTATTTAGTTTAAGAATGATTCTTTTGAAGGCACAGAAAGAACTGTCTGCACTCCCACTCCAATAGTGAAATGAAGTGCAGCAGCATATGTCTGAGATGAAGTGAAGAACAGCAACTTTCGAGCCTCAGGGTAGGTAATGTTATGAATCATTTTCAAATGCTGCACTTTTTTTTTTCTTCCAACCATTTAGGGAAAAAATGAAAGTAGGATGGGTGCAAGCCATTGCAATTGATTCAATAAGGGTTTGTTTCTCACTCATAGGCATCATGGTACTTGCCACCACAAAGAGCACACAAAAAAATGCGACATTACGTCTTTGAGTGACTGAGCCGTCACCACTGGACACATCCAAGAGGGTTTAGAATGTATAACCATACCCTGTAATTAAGGTAACCTACCTTGAAGATGGCAGGTGGACATGGTGACATAAATGTTAAAATTGGGGCATTGGTTGGCATCATAATTCCACCTTCATGAGTGGATACACTCCTCACTGCAGAAACTACTTGGGTGGAAAAACCAGCAAGAATCTCTGACTCAGTATTGTTCTTTAAATCCCTCTCAATAATTACTCCTCATGATGAATTCAAAGTAGCATGAGGTGTAACCTCAACAGGTATATCCCCAATTGCCTTTGAATGCAAGAGAAGTTCACTGTGTTTAGATGTGCATATTTCCACCAATGTCACCATATCAAAGCTTCTTTCATGACTTAGGAGAGCCAGCAAGTCCCTCTAGTCCCTTCTGAATAAAAAAGGGAGGCATCTGCCCTAAAAGATTGTCTGAAAGAGAATGTAGTATTAGAAAATGAAGTACAACAGATGTTACAGATGTCGAAGTTTGCTGCTCAGAATCTTCAAGACGTGGTTGTTTACCTATGGACTGTTTTTCACTATTTTAATTGGAGTATCCATAATAAAAAAGGAAATTTCGATGAAACCCTTCGAGGGGACATACCATAATGTCAAGCAAGGACACCACAGCAATGCCAGGGTTTCATAAGCACTATGCCCAAACATCAGCATCAGATATAATGTCCATAACACCTGTTAAGAACATCCAACACTCATACTTGGTTGATCCCAGCCCAAGTAAACTAGCTGAATGACCCAAGGGAGGGGCCACCCCAAGGCTGCCTATCTACAGGAATTGAGGGGCAAATTGGTGTGTCAGGGTTGAACCTCTCAACCACCAGGATCCTTCTCCTCCCCTTCAGGGGTCACCACGCATGGCAAACACATGGGTTGATGTTTAGATCCCAGAGGAGGTAAACTGAAAGAACAGAACTTTCCCTGGGAGGTCCCCTCACCATGTATAGGAATCCACACCAAGGGGCTCCTATCCGGAATCTCTACTTAGTGAAGGTTTAATAGTGTTAACATAAAATGATTCTTTAATTTTTCTTGACTTCCAGAATATGTCTGTGTTGATGATTCTAGTTTTCTCTCAGTTTATTCTGTGTCCAGTTCATGTGGCATTCTCTGCAATGGCTGAATTTTATGTTTCCATAAGTCTTGTTCTATATTTTATTCTTGTCATGAGTCTTATTCCCATTTCTCCAATGTATGTATAAAAAAAAAAAAATATGGGAAGACAAGATAAATCAAAGAATCATTTTATATTGATACTATTAAACTTTTACTGAACAGAGATTCCAAATTAAAGGTGAGTAACCTGTGGCTGCCACTGGTTGAGTCTACAGGATATCCCTCTTCCAATCAGAAACAGTGAAAATACAACCAATCATAACACACTCTCAACAATCCATTAGGACACTATAAAAGACCAACAACACCCACACACACTGACCAGAAGGTAAGGGAGAAGACTTTTGAAAAATCGTTATCTATACTTGTGTTTCCACAACAGGCAACTACCATCCATTCTACAAAATTTCATCAAAATTATCACATCTCAAAACATTTATCTAAAACCTACTAAAACAAAAAAATAATATACATGTCAGCATTGTGGAAATCTTCAGTTGTTACGGGAGTTTCAAAATATAAAAAAATTATTAAATATTTTTATTCACCCCTTTCACGAGTCAAATTCTCTTCTTTTTTTTCCTTTGTTGCAAACTGTTAAGTTAGCTGATACCATCTGCAGTGTAAAACTACCAAGCACAGAAAAAATAATCAGCCAGCAGCATCGAAAAACAAACTCTTGGGATCCACTGCAACTAGGCCTACCTTGAGTACAAAAGGATTGTGTTTATTTCAGAGTTGAATATACTATACTGCATTTTGAATGTAGGAGCTTTTTAATGTAATTTTGTTTGTCAATCATATTTATAATGCACAGAAGGATTCATTAATTTGAATAAAATATAATGTGCAAGTATAAATTTTCACATCAAATATATAAATTATAATTTTACATTCACCCATACAAAGTAAATAAGGTACTGTATAATAAATCTGAATTGCAGAAGAGAATTTTTCCATGAAAAAAACATACTAAAAGGTAGTGTAACAAACAATATAATTTTAACACTTTCATTAAAGGGTAAAATCTAAATTTACATAAATAAAAATAAAAAAACATTAGATTTTGTTAGTAGCAGTGATCGCTGCAGTGTCACCCACCACAGTAAGTCTGGACCAAATTGCAAAACTCCAATGATATTAATTACTCAAAAAAAACCAAAACTGTAGGTTGCTAAAAATTTTCACTAATATTATAATTTCAAAGAATATAAGTACAGAGTTGACATACCTCGCATCAGGATCCCAGTTCTGAAAATAAAATACAAATAAATGTTACATGTTGACACTTTGTCTCTCTTAAAAATATTAAGTTATAACTATATCAAACTTACAGATCTTTGCTATGTTCTGATTCAGCAGTGGGTTTAGGAATGTCGGTTTTCAAAAAAAAATATATAGACAGTTTGTACATGTCATATTACTTAAAATTCTTCCAGACTGTATAAGAGCAAAATGAACAGAGATTTAGGCAAGACAACAAATTATGATTACCTTCTGTTTAATAAATGACAGCTTTATGTCTGCATACTTTTATTTTACATTAATAAAATACTTGATTCTTATCATTGTATTTTTTTAGAACTCATAAATTTAATTTTTTTACTTATTATTAAAATAATACATTTTATAATCTTAAAAGTTAACTCAATCAAAGTGATGATAAAGATAAAATTTTAATAAATACATTTGTTATATATGATCAACTGATCTTAAAATTTTAAATTCCAAATATTACATTATTCACTCATTATGTCCATGTAGCACTACATGTACATGTATTATATGATTAATTCACTCAGGTTAAGATATTGGAAGAGGTAAGTAGCAGATCAAATCAACAACTAACCTCATTGAGTGCTAGGCTTGCTGAAGTGTGCATAACTGTCAAAAGAACAACACTAATTTCAAGAAACAGATAAACAGCTTATTAATGAAATAAAAAACATACATTCTGCACAAACCAATTCAGATTCCAATATCAAAAAGAAAATCACAGTTTTGGAAAAAGCAAGGGGTCATTTGAAATTACATCTACCTACCAAACATAAAAGTTTCTTCTGGACTATCGTACTGATAAGCTAACAACATGATACAAACCAAACGACAAAGTAGTCGTTCACTGGGAATCTCTCCAGTATCAACACTTCTAAAGTACAACAGATACAAGAGTAACTCTTTACTAAGTTTCTGTAAACTTTCAAAATAATTCCTGTCAGTTATTTTGGTAAGGTAAGAATCATATTCAGCTAAGACAGTTTTATTATGTTAACAAAGTGGTTGGCTTCTGACATTGGTTGCTTGCAAAAGTTGGAGGCAGTAGATTTGTGTGTGTTTAAGAGAAAGCTTCATAATTACACAAATAATAAAAGCAAGCTTTGTGACTTTTCTTTTCTTTTACTGTCCATCTGATATAAATGAGAACCCATTCATTAGTATGATTGGAAAACAGGATCTTAGCATATCAGTGAACAAGTCACTAAAGCCATCATAGTGCATTGATACTAATACCAGAAAAATTACAATTGCAGAACGTAACCATATATCAGGTCATCCCTGAAGCAATGTCCAATTTTATGTTCGGAAAAAGAGAAAAGATTTCAAATGCTTTTAATGTTATTTAATCAATAATGTTTGTTCCATTATTATTATTTACTTCCTGCCAAGGATTCACAAGCTTCTGAATGTCACTTCTATAAAATTATTGGAGCTGGGAGGAAAAGAACATAGAAAAGGTAGTTTTGACATCTTCATGTGTTTCAAGTTCTTTTCCATCAAGATAGTTTGCAAACTTCAGAACAGATGATAATCAGGATAATAAGGAGGATGTGGAAGTTTTTCCCAGTATAGCTCTTCAAGGATCACATCTGCAAAGATTGATGTATGAGGCTATGCATTATCCTGATGTAACACAACACATTCATAATTGATCAAAGCAGGCCTCTTTTCTTCCAGTGCAACATTCAAGCATTCTAACTGTTGACATTAAACGTCTGATATAATCATTACATCGAGTGACAGTACTCTACGTAAATCATACCAACAATATCCCACCAAACACTTAACAAGACTTTCCTAGGGTAGGTCCATTTTTGGCTGTGCTTTAGACAGTATACCTTGCACTGAGCTGTTGTCTACAGCACTTAACAATTTTATAATATATCCATTTTTAATTTTCAGTCATTAACCTGTCCAGAAAAGGCGAGTTACATTCACAATAGTGTAGAGAAATGTAAATGTCCGCTCTTGCTCTAATGTTGGCTTCTGACAAATCGTGTGGGATCCATTTTCCAAGTTTTGACACCTTTCCAAGCTCTTGCAGATGACAGTGAACTGTTAAATAGGGTTGAATTAAGCTTCTGTGCTAGTTCTTAAACTATTACAGCACGATCTTCATCAAGTGCAGCCAGCAGCAAGTGATCAGCAAACTCAGCAGGACGACCTGAATGTGGCACATCGCTTGAGCTGCAGTCGCCTGATATGAACTTCTGAAACCACCTTCGACATTTTCTTTCATTGAGACTCTACACCACAAACATTTTGAACATTTCACATACATTCTGCTACACTACTGCTTCTTTTAAAACTCATAAAGCATTATATGCCTAATGTACTCCTCAGATATATCATTCTTCATAAGGGTTTATTTGATTAATGATCTAAAAAAGTTGAGTTAGTTTCTTTTATTTATCTGAACATTTTTATACACATCCAACTACATATTTTAGTCATTAAAGCCTTCTACAAAAACAGAAATTGTGATGCACTTTCTGTATTACATTTTTGACCTGATACATACTGATTATAAAAATAAAAGTATGTCAACATAAACATGTAAGCATATACAAATTATTAGGCTTCACTTCAATAACCAGACAGGCCAACTCTCCCAGAATTTCCAGGAATCTTCTTGAACTACAAAACACCCTCCCCTCCCTCAAAAATGACTTAAGCCTCCAAGTGGTACAAAGCTAAATACACCATCCCTTTAGAACCTCGATATGTTTGCAAATATGGTATCAAACAGACTGATTTCAAGTGATGTATACATACACAATAAAATTGTTTTTACACAACACTTGTTGGCTGATGAAAACAGGGTAGTTGAAGTTGGTTGGTCAGTTAACAATCAATCAATTATATCAGGTTATGAAGTTAGCAATGGTCTCAAAAACTGTCTCCCTGAAATAATTTTCATGAACATAGGCTGTTCAAAATAGATGGAACAGTTTTGGTCTTATGCAAGAAAGATCAGTGAATTATTGAAAGAGTTCAGAGGCATCCAGGATTCTAAGAATGAAAGGATTACTTCAAAGGAATAGATTAATATATCATTACATATTATAACAATATTCTCA
Organism: Carcinoscorpius rotundicauda; assembly: GCA_011833715.1. Lineage (NCBI taxonomy): Eukaryota > Metazoa > Arthropoda > Merostomata > Xiphosura > Limulidae > Carcinoscorpius > Carcinoscorpius rotundicauda. The sequence goes on from CM022398.1 coordinate 18,758,680, forward strand.
TTGAAAAAGGTATAGATGATTTATTGTAGTTCACAAGATTACGTGAAGGATCAATAAGATAAAGACTCGATTTCTTACTGTATTCTAAAAATAACTTTACAAGAAATTGATGATGATGTTTACTATTTAAGATTTGAAAAGGCAGTTTCATTATAGAGTAACTAACTTATGCAATATCAAAAACCGCATCTTAAAAGAACTAAAGAAAAATAACGAGTTAGTTTTAAATTCATCAGGGTACTTAGGTGTGAAATGACAACCTTGAAAATTCAAGAACAAATTGGTATCTTATTGACCGTGTGACTATAAAGACGGTATATTATGACTTATTTTATGTTGTGGGTCTTATCTGGTATTGGGCAATACTTACTCTGAACATGAAAAAATCCTACAACAAACTGCGAAATTTCTGGCAACTGTTTAATAACTTCTTCTGTTATAATATGGCAACCTCGCTTCAAAGGTCTCAAATTAATTTTTTTCTGAAACCACGAAGAACCACGTATAATTCCATCACCTTGAAAAGACAATGCCATATTTATAATGTTCGTCTATTGACAAAACCCTTGTTTGAGGCACCTGATATGTGTTGTTATTGGCAAGACGTCAGTATTTCAATTCAGAAGAAACATAAGAGCCTTATAAGTTAAAAGAGCAAAAAAGAAATAATCTCAACTTTCATATTTTCTTACTTCTGATGTTTATTTTACAGGTAACTTAATTATATATTATATATTAATATCTATTGCTTTTCGCCCACTATTGTTTTGTTTGCTTTTATCGAACGCAAAACACTGGGTTAGTTAAAATATTAGGTGTAAACTATGGCTACTTATGATGACTGCTTCAAATGGTTGTAAAAATAGGGAGGCGCAGGAACCAACAATCATTGGAAGTTATTGCCTTGGCCATGTGATGTTTTCATTGTTGTTGTTTTTTAGATGTATAAATATCAAACGTTTAAATTCACAAAAAGGAGTTTATTAGCCCATTGAGAATGTCCCTTCCAGCTCTCAAATATGATCACCCTTTAATGCTCATGTATTCGTCTAATCACTTGTTGAATTCAGTTAAATTTTCTGCCCCTACCACACTTAAAGACAGCTCATTCCACCAGCAAACCACAATTTTTGAAAAGTAATATTGTTTAAACTGCAGTTATATCTTACGCTGTCAAAATTTGAATTTCTGACGTCTTATCCTGTTGTTTTTACTGCTAAATATAAAACAAAATGTTTCACATATCTATATTATCAATACCCTTAATAATCTTAAACACATCAATCAATTCCCCTCTGATCTTCTTCTTTCCAAGGAAGACAAGTTCAGAGATTTTAGTCTATCCTCATAGGAGAATTCCACCATCTTAGGTCCCATCCCACTGGCTCTCCTCTGAACTTTTTTCTAAGAGTTCAGTGCCCTTCTTCAACCCAAAATCGCACACAGTCCTCAAAATGAAGCCTTAAAAGTGATCTATACAACAAAACAACAATATCCCTTGTCTTGTATTTAATATATCTGTTCATGCTACACAAAATCTTATTAGTCCTACTGCTAACTACAGTAGACTATTCGGGTGACTTGAGTGATTTTTTCGATCAGAACGCCGTCTTTTTCTTTAACCAAAGTACTTAATGTATTCCTACTTAAACCGTAACAATAAAGTGAACTGTAAACACCTACATGCACCACCTTATACTTTGGATAGTCAAATATCTGATATAAATCTCCCTGTAAATCTGCAGCATCTTTGATACAGTTAGCCACCACAAAAATCTCAGTGTCATCTGCAAACTTCAAACTTTTGTTAATCCCTCAAGAGTCAGTATTATCAACATAATTCACAAACAGCAGAAGACTCAGCTCAAAGCCCTGAAACGCACTACTTTTTACAGTGATCTAGTCGGATCTAACTCCATTTATTACTGCTCTCTGCTTTCTACTTCACAACCACTTTTCTGTCCAATTTAATAACATTTCCTTCACACCCACATATTTAATTTTTGTAGCAAGCCGTTTGAGAATCACCTTATCAAACTCATCTTGAAAATTAAGATAAACGAAATATATCGTATTTTATTCATCAACTCTTGCACTAACATCCTCAAAGAATATGTATGTAAAAACGGATGGTTTGGGTTGAGAACATTTTAATTTTCTCAACCCAAACTAGCCGTTTTTACATATTTCTCTGCAATAGGTTTTCTCGTCATCACTGATTATCTTCAAAGAATGTCAGAAAGTTTCTTAAACAAGACTTCCCCTAGTAAAACCATGCTGACTCTTTGCCACTGCACCAAACTGCTTTAAATGACTCTGCAACGCATCTTCAATCACATTCTCCAAAATCTTTCCAACTACTGCAATAATACTAACTGGATTATAATTGCCTGGACAATTTTTATTACCTCCTTTAAATATTGGACTAACATTACCCAACTTTCAGTCTCTAAATACTCTTCCACTACTCAATGACCTGTAAAAATATCAGCTAGCAGTTCAGAAATAAAATCTTTAAGTTCCTTGAAAACTCTAAGATAAAAGTTGTTTGGTTCAAAGGATTCATCAATGTTTAAGTTTCCCAATTTTTTATTACAATTTAAGAACTCAAAATTATGTCTTTTAAAACAATATTTTACTCATGCATTAAGTGCTTTGGTTGAGGCATAATACTTGTACCTTCCTTCCTAAAAATTGAAGAGAATATATCATTGAATACGTTTACCATGAAATAATATTCAGAAATCAGCTCCCCACGATTATTAGGATCCCTCCCGACATGGTTAAGTGGTTAAATCTGATGCTTGCGGGTTTGAAGTCTCGTCACACCAAACATTCTCGCTCTTTAGGTAGGGGAGCATTATAACGTTACTATCAATCCCACTATTCGTTGGTAAAAGAGTAGCTCAAGAGTTGACATTGAGTGGTGATGACCAGCTGCCTTTCCTTTAGTCTTACACTGCTGAGTTAGGGACAACGAGAACAGATAGCCCTCGCGTAAATTTGCGCGAAATTCAAAAACAAATGAAGAATTTAACTTGCTTTTAAAATGCTTGCTATTAATTTTATCAGGGAGTTATTTCTCAGAAACAGTTTATAATTTCTTATTTTTCATTTTAACTAAATTGTTAGTTTCATAAATTATCCACCCCCTTTTGTCTAACTTAAATCTCTTTAATTTATGGTATTCATACTGATTTTCTCCTTTAAGGCCTAATTACCATATTAACTAGTTACCTCTGTAGCACTTGGGGAAATACGATATTTTATTCATCTTTTAGATCACAAGGACAGCCTATTTATTTTATCAATTTATTTTAAAATGCGTCAGCCAAGCCCAAGTTTATCTTATTTATTTTGCTAGTTACATGTGATCAAGACATGTGTACCACTTAGATATTTTTAAACTTTTCATGTAAACATTTATTTTTAGATATTTATTTATTAATGTCACTGTGCTTGAGTTTAGAAATGTCTGAAGGTTAAACCCTCCCTCATTTCACTTGGCCCCACCGCTAGTACAGCGGTATGTCTCCGGTTTTACAATGCTAAAATTAGGGGTTCGATTCCACTCGGTGGGCTCAGCAAATAGCCCGTTGTGGCTTTGATATAAGAAAAACACACACCTTTCACTTGGAACAACCACTGGTGTGGGTTAGCACTTATGCTCTGAGAAGGGTGACGGTTATTGTTTGTTTTTGTATTTAATATCATATTATCTTAGTCTAGAAGAGATATACGGCCTTTATGTTTCCAATTTGGCCACAGCAAAGCTCTAACTCGTTTCAGTGTTATAATTTGTTCTTCAAAACTCTAACCTTTAAAATTGCTTCTTACCTCAACTATGTTCAGTTCTTTGTTAAATGTTATCTAGCTATTTCTAGACAATGTATTTTATTTCTTACAGTCTGTTATGTAGTGGTTTTCGATAAACTTCTAAAGTTGTCTATGCACAACGTTTTCCTTCTAAACTACTCATTACAGAAAGCTGATGAATATATATTAATACATGTTAAATATTAATTGACCCGGCATGGCCAAGCGCGTCAAGGCGTGTGACTCGTAATCTAAGGGTCGCGGGTTCGTATCCGCGTCGCGCCAAACATGCTCGCCCTCCCAGCCGTGGGGGCGTTATAATGTCACGATCAATCCCACTATTCGTTGGTAAAAGAGTAGCTCAAGAGTTGGCGGTGGGTAGTGATGACTAGCTGCCTTCCCTCTAGTCTTACACTGCTAAATTAGGGACGGTTAGCACAGATAGCCCTCGAGTAGCTTTTTGCGAAATTCGAAAAACAATAAATATTAATTAAAATATTAATATGATGCAATTATGGATTAATAAAAATAATACTGCGTAATAAGGGAATAAAAAGACAATATTTCAAAAATATATAATCCTTTTTTAATCAGTTTGTTTCCTTTATTGCTGCTATTGGAAACTGTATTTCGACGTAGCTGCTTCGAGTATGAAATTATACGATGGAATGAAAAAGTCGTGTTACAGGTCTCATACGGTATTGTATAAACTTTGCTTAAATTTCAGACTTACGTATATATAAGTGATTTTATGTGGTTTCATTTCCTGCCGGTTTTCGTCACAAACTTCTTCCTCAGTGCGAAGAAACCAAGGCTTACAAAGTTTTACAAGGCTTTCCAGACGTATAAGAAATCCTAGAGATTGTATTTTGTCATACCAACTGTAAATGTTGTTGGTATGACATCATATAACAGCTAAATAGCAATAAACTGGCCATCACACAATTTGTGTTATGTATATCCCACTGTCAATTATCATTTGATAAATCAGAAAGTAAGATCGCAATGTCCTTTCAGCATGCGAGTGCTTTTAAACCCCAGCATCTGTTAACAGTCATGCAAAATTTTGGTATCATTGGTTTACTAATATAAACTGTCCTACCTACATAATAACCAAGTATGTATCACATAGCATCCCACATCACTGCTCAATAATTTCTAATAAATAAGAAACCGAGTTTCTCAGCCAGCATCATCTTCACTAGCAATTCCTCATGTGAACCATATCGGTCAGCCAGCATTTACTGATTAGATTGTTCACGCTACATGGGAGACCAACTGTATCCAGGACTATTCTCTATCATAAAGAACCAGCAATTCTTTGAGAGATTTTACCGCGTTTCAATTATTATTTTTTCTTTGTGCAGCATACAGAGTACAGTGTTTGCCATGTAATTCAATATATCGATCCAAATGCAGTCATAAAAATTATATTGCACATTAGTACATGTGCGAGTAACAACTAGATGACCTCCAGTTCTTTTATAAAGTGTGAAGTATCTCCTGACTAAATGATTTGAGAACAAACAACTACATCATACAGTGATAAACAAAATCTCTGTGATTTATATTAATTTTTGTTGTTGTTGTTTTGAATTAAGCACAAAGCTACACAATGGGCTATCTGTGCTCTTCCCACCACGGGTATCGAAACCCGGATTTTAGCGTGTAAGTCCACAGACATACCGCTGAGCCACTGGGGGGCATTTATATTAATAGTAGTTACGTTTCACTCTACTCTTGATTAGCCCGGAAATGGCCAAGTGGGTTAAAACGTTCGACTCGTAATCTGAGGGTCGCGGGATCAAATCCCTGTCACACCAAACATGCTCGCCCTTTCAGCCGCGGGAGCGTTATAAAATGACAGTCAATCCGACTATTCGATGATAAAAGAGTAGCTCAAGAGTTGGCGGTGGGTGGTGATGACTAGCTGCCTTCCCTCTAGTCTTACCCTGCTAAATTAAGGACGGCTAGCGCAGACAGCCCTTATGTATCTTTGCGCGAAATTCAAAACGTTTGTTTTTTTATTTTTGAATTTTGCACAAAGCTACTCGAGGGCTATCTGTGCTAACCGTCCCTAATTTAGCAGTGTTAGACTAGAGAGAAGGCACACTAGTCATCACCACTCACTGTCAATTCTTGAGCTACTCTTTTACCAACGAATAGTGGGATTGACCGTTACATAATAACGCCCCCACAGCTGAAAGGGCGAGCATGTTTAGCTCGACAGGGTTGCAAACCCGCGACCCTCGGATTACGAGTCGTACGCCTTAACGCGCTTGGCCATGCCAGGCCAAATTCAAATTCAAAACAAACAGACAAATTAAAGAATCAAGTAATTTTTATCTTTAGTTCTTCGCGTTATTTAACGGTGTCTATTCTTTCAGTTGTTTGTTTGTTTGTAGTTTAAGCACAGAGCTACACAATGAACTGCCTGGGCTTTGCTCATCGTGGGTATCAAACCCCAGTTTCCAGCGTTGTGACATCTGCGGTACAAGTGATATAAATAAAATATAAATTAGCAAAAGTTAATTTTTCGCAGATTTCTCCTGATGTATGTTACTTTAAAAGCTAAATGGTGGTCATGAAACCACGAAGTATACTACATAAATTATTAAGTTCATTGTTAAGTGCAAACTTACATAAAAGGCTATCTGCGTTGACTATATTGCAGAGATCGAACCTCTGAGTTTTAGTATTATAAGTTCTCAAGTTTCCCGTTGAACTACTAGGAAATTGAAATTAGAAAAAGAACAAAAAAATTCCAATTTAAATGAACAAGTAGAACATCTTTTTAATGTGTGTGTTTTGGTATAAAAAACTATATTAGGTTGTCAACTGTGTCCACCGATTTTCGTGTTGCTAATCCAAAGTTTTACCATTGTCCCACTGGAGGACATATTTTAGGTAACATGTGACAGATAAATATATCTTATTTAATTCATCATTTTGTTTCTTTCTTTCTTTCTTTGTTTTATCATTTTGATATATAAAGGAGAGAGAAATATTCCAACAATATTTTTCGCAACTTATACAAAACCCTAGTTTGGATCAAATATTAAACCCCATCTAAAGGGCTTTTTTTCTTTTCTTTTTTGTGAATGACAGACAAACAGAAGATGTAAAAATTAAAACTGTAAATCAGTAGTCCCCACTATGCGGCCCATTGGCCACATTAATCCTGCACAACGATCAGATATTAACCATTAAAGCGTTGAAGAGTAAGGAGTTTTGTTTATATTGAATGATACATTCCCTAACAATCTTAGGTCCAGCCCTACGCTTTCTGTTGATCTGAAGTGACCCAGTGTAAAAAACAACTGGAAACTACTGCTCAAAATGTCCAATATAACTAAAATAACACTATCGATTAGATACCAAAACAAAAGTAACTGTTATTTTGAATTAAGTACAAAGCTACATAAAGGGTTATTTATGATCTGTCCATCACGGGTATCGAAACCCAGTTTTTAACTGTGGGAGTCCGCAGACATGCCACTGTGCCAGTAGGGGGCTGTCGTTTTGAATAATAATGAACAAAGAAGAACTTTTAACACATTTGGCTACGACTCAGATTTTATCAATAATCACGATATAAATATCTCCATCTGCGATCTATTATTTTCTTTTGAACTGGTTTTACAACTTTCTCAGCATGTTCAATATTTTCCCATCTCTTAAATTTTATATCAGGTGGTTATTTATCAAACTGGTTATCTAGCTTATTTCCACTGTAATCTGCTTATTTGATATTTTCGACATCATGTGTGTGGGTTTATTTTGAATAGTTATTACCTGATAATTGTTAAATACTTAACCTGTAACGATGTGAATTTAACATTACACATTAATCGTTCTTTTTACTTGTAAAAAAACCCCACATATCCAAACGTACAATATATACACATAACCTCTTTTGAATCTTTTTAAAATCCTTTTAGTATCAATATAGACATGCTCTGTGTTGGCCGTTTTTATAGTTGTTTGTTGAATTTTGCGCAAAACTGATGAGAGCAACGTGCGCTAGCTGTCCCTTGTTTTAAAATGATAGATTAAAGGGAAGGTACTAAACAATAATACCCACCCATCACTTTTGGGCTACCCTAAACAATAAGTGTGATTTAACAACTGTCTTTAGAATGTGCCAACAGTCACAAAGTGCGGATCGCAATTGTACTGCTTTTGTTGTGTATGACGGGGTAACGGGACGGAAACCATGAATTTTTCTAATACACCATGTGCTAACCGATAGACCGTACCCGAGCAATATATATATATGAGCAGAAACAAAACGTAATAAATATGTATTAATGTTTACACCCTATTATTAAACAGTTTTATGTATTTAAAGTGAATTAATTTTGCAATGCTTGAAATTTGAATTTTTTCTCCAGTTAACTTTTATTATAAAACACGGAAGTTGTTTTTCAAGTAATTTTATGAAAGGCTGAGGAGCGTTATTAAACATTGTAACAAAACAGAAACAAATATTTAATAAGGAAAACACTTACTTTTTTCTTTATTGCATTTTTGTATCTATACCAGGCCTGGCATGGCCGAGCGCGTAAGGCGTGTGATTCGTAATCCGAGGGTCGCGGGTTCGCACCCAGGTCGCGCTAAACATGCTCGCCCTCCCAGCCGTGGGGGTGTATAATGTGACGGTCAATCCCACTATTCGTTGGTAAAAGAGTAGCCCAAGAGTTGGCGGTGGGTGGTGATGACTAGCTGCCTTCCCTGTAGTCTTACACTGCTAAATTAGGGACGGCTAGCACAGATAGCCCTCGAGTAGCTTTGTGCGAAATTCCAAAAAAACAACAACAAAAAATAAACTAGTTTTAACAACAATATTGTTTAAGTAATGACCAGTATCTATTTAAATACAAGGCACTATGTGTGTATATATGTGTGTATATATGTGTGTGTGTGTGTGTGTGTGTGTGTGTAGTAATACTACACATTTATTTGGTTTTAAATAATACATTTTGTCATGGAATGGACGGTTAAATATTTTCAACCAGCTAGAGTGCCCGTCGTCTGGACGAAAGTAACGTAAACTCACGATTAATGATGTTGTTGTTTTGAATTAAGCACACAGCTACTCAATGGGCAATCTGTGCTCTACCCACCATGGGTATCGAAAACTGGTTTTTAGCGTTGTAAGTCTGTAGACATACCGCTGAGCCACTGGGGGGCACACGATAATGAAGGGCTATCTTATGACATAAAAAGTTGCTTCGCATATACGTAGTTGTAAACGAAACCCCCATGAAAACTGCGAAATAAAAATTACGAAATCGCAAATTTGCACTTTTTTCAATATAGATCCAAAAATCTCCATACCAAGTTTGGTAAAAATCTACATAAGGGGGGCGAAGGAGCGGTGAACAAAAAACGCAAAAACGCCTTACAAACTCTAAAATTCAAAATGCAAAACTAAAAATGTGTATGTATTCCAGCATGGAAATGACGAACTTCCATACCAGTTTTAATAAAGATCTATCTATCCACGCCATGCGATGTAGTTACGTGAAGGCATAACAAATAGTATTATTATGTATTTATACATATATATAAGAATAAATAGGCTTTTGAATCAGGCCTGGCATGGCCGAGCGCGTTAAGGCGTGCACTCGTAATCCGAGGGTCGCGAGTTCGCGCCCGCGTCGCGCTAAACATGGTCGTCCTCCCAGTCGTGGGGGTGTATAATGTTACGGTCAATCCCACTATTCGTTGGTAAAATAGTAGCCCAAGAGTTGGAGGGGGTTGGTGATGAATAGCCGCTTTCCCTCTAGTCTTACACTGCAAAATTAGGGACGGCTAGCACAGATAGCCCTCAAGTAGCTTTGTGCGAAATTCCAAACAAACAAAACAAACCTTTTGAACTTTATTATCTGCTTTTTGCAATCTACAAATTTCTACACATTTTTGTGTCCTTTTCCTTGTTTGTATGCCGTTTAGAGCAAAGCTACATTATCTGTGCTATGTCCACCATGACTATCGACAACCTGATTTTTAGAGAAATAAGTCTACAGGCATAAACTGAGAGCTGTATCTTTTGGAAACTAGATTAGAATAATAATTTTGCCTCTTAAATTGTGCCATGTTGAAATTATCATTTAATAATTATTTTATTGTCATTGATATGAGTATTATCTTGCATAATATTACACAAAGGAACGCTTATTTTATTATAGTTTGTTTTGCCAATGTATATTGCATTATAATTACAGTGGTTGATGAGGGTTATGTCCTGTGTGCTATATTCTCCTGAAATAACATGCACAAAAGGAGAAGACGATGTGTTTTGGTCTTGCCCTAGAACCATAATTCCTTGCTTCAGCACTGCCAACTACCGCCAACTCTTGGGGTTTTATTTTGTCAACGAATTGGGGTAATGACTATTGCATTACAGGTACACAATAGATGAAGGAGCGAGCGTTTTCGGCGACGGAGAGTCGAACCAACGATCACCAGAAGAAGACCGAAAGCCCTAACGACCAGCTTAATAAATGTTTTTACACCATTGTAAATAATTTTGAGCTAATTTCCTGCACTGAATATTTACTGAAAATGGAGTGAGATTATTTTGAAATATCTAATTATAAAGTTTGCCCTCTTGTGTGTTCGGTTATAACTGGAAAATCGCTAGACCGATTTCCATTTGACTTGTCATATTTCCTGAGGAGCTAAAGTCTCTCAGAAAGAGACAAAGGGAGTCAGCGTTTGGATGTAGCCCCACATTTTATCTCTGGGAATCCCTATATTTTAATCACGAATTGATAGAGTACATAGGTTAGTAATAGAATGAAAAACAAACAGAAAAAATTAAGCCCCCCCCCCCAGTGGCTCAGCGGTATGTCTGCGGACTTACACGCTAAAATCCGGGTTTCGATACCCGTGGTGGGCAGAGCTCAGATAGCCCATTGTGTAGCTTTGTGCTTTATTCAAAACAAAATAGAAAAAAAATAAATTTGATGTAAATTGTAGTACAATGCATAAATCAAATATAGTTAAAATATCTCAAATTTCTTTATTAATAAAAAATTATAACTGGAAATTATCGAATAACTTTTAAAAACACAGACGTTCTCAGCTCGGAATAAGTCCTAAATGAAAATAAAGCTAGAATTTCCAATAACACAAAATAGAAGCTTGCGCCATTACAAAAAAACACATATATTTTTGTTAAATTAAAAAGAAATTTTGCTAAACTTCTAAAAAAAATGTTTTAAATTTAATATTTGATACACGCTGTATTGAATTTTGAATTCATGTTCATATTTACTTTGACTTCTGCCTTTTGGGATGGGACCTGGCCATTCTCTCCGGTGCTGCCTTCGCCTCTGTCCAGGATAACATTTAGAGTGACATTCTCCACCCAAAAAAGAGCAAAAAATTATTTAATAAATAGATAAATAAAACTAAAGCCTAATAACAATTCACGAAAGGGGACGAAGAGGAACCACAACGTTCCTGAACACCCCAGTTGGAGAGAGAATTCTTACGATTTCTCTCTCTCTGAACTAAACCCCTGCCACGTTAGTTTGCCCTGTATTTCCCGTTTATTTCGATTCAGAAACAGTAATGATGTAATGAATGCAACACAAATCAGTTCTTGTTCCAAACAGAGAACAGATATTATGTATACATCTAATTATTATTTTCATAACTAACAATTAATTTATTACTCTTTAATTAAATTTTTGTATATTCTTATAACAGAAAGAAAATAGTAGAAATATATGAGAAGGTGTCTACGCTACGCCATCAAGCGCCGGTGTTCCGAAAGAACTAAAGGACACGATCTAATTTGTTTCTGCTACTTGTGTGGTGTTAGTGTTGCGGAAGGTGGAACCATGTTGAACGTATTGGGAAGGACTTGTTCTTGTATTTTAAAGACGGCTAAACCTGCCGTTCCTTTATCAAAAGTACAAGAAACTAGTTTTAAATTCATTCCATCTTTATGTTCCAAACGTAAGTATGAAACGTGTTCGTTATAAAACTTTAAATAAAAAGTTTGGATATTTGGTAAGCCTATTTTAACTCGAGTAAAAAATTCAAATTACCTGACTCTGCGTAGCATAATAAAATGATAAAAGCTAATATTGACTGGTTTGTAGTATAATAAAGTATAATTAACGATGCTATAAAAATAATGCAAGTCAAAAATAAGACTGCTTTTTTTACGAGTATTAACATTTTCTAGAACTTCGTAAATTAGATGTAGTAATAGTAATATGAGGTAACTTGCATAAGTATAATGTATAACTTATAACTATTTAGACTAGTGAACTGCTCGTTAATCACAAGGAATTTGTCATTAAGTGTAAGTCTTGTACTGCTAAACATAAGTTTAGGGACAACAAGAAATCAGGTGCCCATTTACGCCATCCCGTCCATGAAACCATTTCAGCCACTCATCTTCAGGTATATATGAAGTATTTCCTTCAATTGGGTGCATACGTCATATCAGTAGTAATCTACTCTAAATACATACTGCTATGTTAGAAAATTTAAATTATTTTAATAAAAAATAACTCCTACGGATACTTGTGTACCCTAATTCTGTTATTTTCATCTTTTGATTATAAAAAAAAAAAAGCCAATGCACCAGTATTCCAGAAGTTTTTAGAGTAATAACTTCCAGAATTTTGAAAATGGCAGTAATTTTCGTTTTTTGTTAAACTGCAGCAGCAGATGTACTTTGTGATAATCATAATTTAACTAATAATGAATTATTTTATTACTTCCAAAGGTAAAATTTGGCACAGGATTAATTTAGCAATTTAAATTGCTAGATGTAGTCATAATAAATATATGACAATTTTTTAACACAAAAATTGGATCATTGATAAGTGCACCAATAGAAACTTCTAGTTATTGAGTAATGTTTTTTGCAACTCTGCTTTGTGAATTGTGAAGAATTAAAAAATTTTTTAAACAGTTCACTGATGAAATATTGTACTACCATTTAAAGCAATCATATTCATTTTTCCATGGTAACAAAACAACTTTATCAATATTTTTAAGCCCATAAATGACTGATTCTTCGTTTGGAAACTATGTCAGTGCATCACTTATTTGGAGCACTGATGCACTAACACTGTCAGTTCCCTTAACAATAACAATCTTAAACATCTCAGTTGGAGCACCTCTAACTCATTTTTTTCCAAGAGAGAACATTTTTATATAATAACTTGTTCTTGTGACAACCTTCAGGGCTTATCCTGAACTAAATTTTTATGTAGCCACGCCATTAGCCAAATGATTTTTTAGTTGCTAATTTTAGCCAGATAGGTTTGATTCGTATCCAATCCTCCAGCCAATCACATATGATAAGACAGTCAAAGAATAAGTGACAACTAAGTTCTTATCATACATTTTATTTCAATGAATTTATCATTTATCAAATTTATTATAAAACAACAGTTATAAAGTTCAATGTTTTTCACACACAAATCATTATAATAATGACATGGGAAGACGAGTCACTAAGTTAAAAGTAACTGTTATTACATGCTGCTTAACAGGGGTCTCTCTAGACTTGCAAACCAGGGATAAGTTTTGCTCTAATTTTACAAAATTATGGAAAGTTTACAGTCAATAGCATTCTTTTCTTCTATAATATAATCTGTATAAGATGACTTTTTTCTTAAGCTTATGAAGGGTGAGGTTTGGTCTGTTTTGGGAGACCACTTCTCCCAAGTATCTCTAGTGAGAGCCCTGCTTTATAAAATATCACTCAAACGTCACCAAACTAAACTTGCACCATTAGATAATGTAATTGCACGTGGGAAAGCCATCACAATCTTCGTGGTCATTCTTTAATTATAGCACCACTAATCAACCACTTATAAATGAGTTATTTGTTTCCTTATGTCGCTGTTGATTGAACAATTTTTGACATGTTTCTCAATCCGGACCATGACCTTGCATGAATGCAGACGGGTTATTGATTTTTATCTGCTTACCACATACTTGCATTGAAAAAATGTTGATGTAGTGAACCTGTCTAGCATTTTGTAAAAAAAAAGTGTTTTGCCTGTATATTGGCCAATTACAATTTTTCTTTGCCAAAAAAGAAAAATAATAGCCATTGGCAAATATGGCGAGCAACAGCATGAGCCCTGACCTTGTAATACCAGGTATCATCCTAGTAGCCCTTCTCTTGCTCCTTTCCAGTGATTTTTAATGCTGTAAACTTTCTTCATTTGAGCTAAGAGAAAGTTTGCTGTGAGATTGTTCAAATGACATTATTTTATGAAGCAGTACAGTTCATAATTTTGTTATGCATTATTAATCGATAGGAAAACTACAGCAGCACACTGTATTTACCTGTAACACACCAGATTACCTTAGTGTTTCATTGTATGTTATACATAACTTCCTTTTAACTTGTAAAACAACTTTGACAAAAGTCTCCACCTCATTAGTCACAAAACTAAAATGGTGATCTGTTTTTAATTTACAACCAACTCCATTCTCAATTCTCACTAGTCGTTAAATGTAATTTTTTTTTACATTATCTGCTAAAGTTCAGGAGTATATTACTGATTTAGGTTGTTTTAAAATATGATTTTAATATTTGTTGAGTGATATGTGGATGAAATAGTGTAATACTTAATACTAAGAATCAAGCTTCAAACCTCTTGTTTTGTGAAACAAATGTAATCCACAAGATTCCAGAATTGTAAACTGTCATTTCTTGTTATGTAAAGGTGGTTTGCTTTCAGTGAAAGAGAATTATAAAAATAAAATTATGGCCATACAAGCTGTAACAAAAATATCTTGTACTGTAACCTCCACAGTCATTATGAACAATATGTTGAAAATTACCATGTAAATTAAAAATTGAAGTTTTACTAAACAAAATAGCAAAGGAAACCACATTTTATATGTAATCCACCAAGAGTGGAAGAGTGTGCCTTTATAAATTAACTTTTTGCTAAAATTAAACTTGGGAGGCCACACTCAGATCTGTTTCTTCACACCAGTTGTATAATTACCTCATGCTCCTCTGTTGAAAATGTATTTTTGTATTCTTGCTCACTTATTAAGATTGTCCTAACCCACTTAAAAGAATATTAATTGAAGTCAGTCAACATTTTACTGCTGAAAATTTAGAAATTTCTCAATGTCAGTAACTTTGTAACTTGTTAACATGAATAATGAACAATGAAAGTCCAGATTTCTGGCCAGAGACCCACATAGTCATATTACTATTGTGAAATTAGAAATAAAGCTTCATAATTTTCTGATTGTTACAGTTAGGCGTGAAATTGTGCATTACAATACCGAGTTTATATTGTTACTGAGATATTGACATCTGTTGGATTAGATATTAGAGAACTAAGTTAAAAGCAATATATTGTATATGTTAAGGTGTGGGAAAATAGTATTTGATCAGTGTGAAGGTTCTTGTTGATATATTGTAAGAAAGGACTATCAAATGTAGATTGTGAAATGAAGTAAATCTACATTATTTTAGTTTAATTTGTCAAACATACAAAAATTCTAATTTTGTACAATAAGATTAAAATATTGCACAATTTTTAAGTATTTCATTTTCTTTAAAACAATTTTGAGCAGTGAACAGTATAATTTGTTTTAATTTTATAATTTCAACAAGAACTTTATGAAAATTGATTGCATCTTGTTTGTCTTTTTAAAGATTATTTAACATGTATATATTGATTAAAACCTGGAAAATAGTCATTAATCAGTTTCCTTCTTTTTTAATATTAACGAAGGTGATGTTTATTTCGAGTATCACAAAATTTAAATTCAAGCTATATATTGTAACCTCTTTTCCAATAGTGTTTTGAGATTAGGGCAAAAATGAATTAAATTTAATCTGAGAAGTGCAAGATTGAAGTAATAAGTGATCAGTTAGATTTCTGTGGTGATGTTTTTTAATTAGTTGGGTAATAATATTGCTTTTCATAAATAAACCGAACAAGAGATAAACTTGTAATTTTAAATGCATTTACATTTCATAATATTTTGCTGCTTAACCCTAAGTTTTTATATTGTCCAATTTTAATTAGTGGGTGTGATGTAGTTGCTATTGAGTGATTTATCTATATATAACTGGACAAACACAAGGATAATTCATTTTATTTTGTTTTAGATCAAAACTATGCAACAGAAGCAGCTACATCGGCAAAACAAAGCCCAAACTATGGGAAGATAGTAGCAGTAATCGGTGCTGTTGTGGACGTTCAGTTTGAAGATAACTTGCCACCCATTCTTAATGCATTAGAGGTTAAAGGTCGAAAACCTAAATTAATTTTGGAAGTTGCCCAACATTTAGGTAGGTTTTTGAACATAGTTAATTAAAGGATAAAAGGAAATATTACTTTTTGTTAATGGGGCCCAGTTTTATCTGCTGAGGTTAACTGATTGAATTAACAAAAATCATGAAATATATATTTAAAAAAATGTGTAGAAATTAATATATAAATATAAAACTAGTGTGCTTATATTTTTGGTATGTAGAACACAGAAATATGTATTTAAAATTACAACAAAGATAAACATTTTTTAATTTTGTAAAAATTTATTTTGGAAATCTTTTCAGATTTCCAAGGCTGAGAATTCAAAGGAATATTATAGATATTTTACAGATCCAAATAATCTGTAGAAACTTTTTGAAATTACGATACTAAGAAATACTTAGAGATGAATATATATCCAAAATCTTCCAAAGATCCTTTTTGTATTATTATTATTATTAGTGATAAATTGCCAGAAATGTTCCTGCATATCAATAGACTTGAATGAAAAAAACGTTTATTTATGTGAAGTTGAAAAAGTATCAGTTGATACTTAAAACCCAAGACAAAATGTGAGGAAAAAACAGTACAGATTATTAGAGCTAGAAAGTTAGTGTAATCTTGCTGTCATCATGAAATACATGAGATTGTACACGTTTAGTGGGAAACGTGGTATATCCAAATTAAAGGTGAGAAAGTTTATTACAATAACATTTGTTTTGTTTTTCTAAGATTTTGAACTTTATTTAAAGTTTCTAGGCATTTAATCAAAATTGTATATTCAAATAAGCTGTATTTTTAAATGCATGTCCAATCTTAGGTTGGAAATTCTTTAATACAGTCTTCTAAGTGACAGGGTACCCAAATGATTCTGAGCAAGTGGATGGTTAAGTGACTGAGTATAAGAGGATATGTGTGTGTATTGAAACCTTAGTTGTAGGGTAGAGAAGCTTATATAATTAATGGTAGATTTTTGTGCATAGATACTTTTAAAGAAATGATTTGAAATGCTTTAAAATTGTGTTTGAAAGAAACTGGTTTTTGTTCTAGGCTAATTATTGTATAAGGCAGAAACCCTTAACAATTAGCTAATTACTCTCACAGGTGAAAACACTGTTCGCACTATTGCAATGGATGGAACAGAAGGTTTAGTCCGAGGCAACGAAGTTCTTGACACCCAGTCTCCTATTAAGATCCCTGTTGGACCTGAGACTTTGGGTCGTATCATAAATGTCATAGGAGATCCCATTGACGAGCGAGGCCCAGTTAACACTGACAAGTATTCTGCTATTCACCAGGAAGCTCCTGAGTTTGTGGAGATGAGTGTGGAACAAGAAATTCTAGTTACAGGGATTAAGGTGGTGGACTTGCTGGCTCCGTACTCAAAGGGGGGGAAAATTGGTGAGATGGCATACATGAAAATATGTTTGTTAGTAGGGTTCTAAAGATAAAAATACTTATTAACTTTTACTAGCTGTTGGGCTGTTCTACATTTGGTGATATTTTTTTATATACTTTGTATGTTTTTATTTTTATAACAGTACCCATATTTCCAAAAATTTGTACAAGTTAAATCCTGTTGACAGTAATATACGTGCTCCAGATAATTTGTCTTTTTAAAGAGTAATTACTTCCAGAACTTTTGAGCAGGAGTAAGTTTACAGTTTTTTCTGAAGTACGGCACAAATATTCTATGATAAAAACTAATTTTAAGATTAATGAATTATTTCAAGAGATGAAATTCAGCACAGAATTTATTTAGTAAATTAAATCATCAGGTGTAGTCGTAATAAGCACAAGTAATGACATTACAGTTTTGCATTTTTAACACAAGATTGAATCATTCACAAGTACACAAATAAACTTCTGGCAGTTAGAAAGTGTTTGTTTTTGTAACTTTACTATGTGAGGTGTGCAGAGTTATGGAAAGTTACATCATGAATTACTCTACTGTTAAGTGTCAAAAACTGTATTCATATTTTTCTGTTAGTAAAACAACTTAGTTTTATAAGACCATAAATGTTTGATTTCTGGTTGGAAATTGTTGGTGTGCCCCTGTGTATATTTTTTAAATAATTAGGTAAGCTAAATATAAAACCAAATTGGCTTTTTGAACTACATGCGCATATTTCTGCATTGAAATATAGGAAGTACAAACATTTGTATATTTTTCAGGTTTAATGTTTATCAGTTTATTTTAGACTAAGAAAATCCCTAATGTTATCCTTAGTGAATATAAATTTTAATATAGGTTATAGGGTCATTCCTTGCCAACTCACCCAGAAAGAAGAACATTTTGCAATTCATGTTATAGATTTTCTTAAACATTCAGGCAAAAACTTCATTTTGATTTATTCAGCCATGCAAAATTCTAAAGCTGTACTCCAAGTAGTTTTTAATGAATTTTTAAAGATCACTCTGAAATGAAAATCTGAACATGTTTTTTGTTGCAAATCTGTGCATTTCAAGCTTTTGTAAAACAATGACTTACCATCAAATCTATGAACACTGTTCTTTTGTAACGTGTCCCCAGAAATTTGTTCCATGCCTGTATTTCTGCAGGCAGTAACTTGTAGTGAGTGCCTAAAAATAACTACAAAGCGGATTTTCCTCTTTTTTTTTCTTTCTGAAATCGCACATTAAATTTTGGGTTTAACTGTTCACAGAAAGCTGGAATCTGAATGTATTGAGCTGAAATTTTTACTGTTTACAAATAAAACCCTATAAATAATACTTCACTTGCAATAAACTGTTTTTTATGACAATAAAAATCATACTACAAGTTGATTCAATGGATAGTATGAAATTGCTCATTTTTAAAATTCAACATCTTGGTCATTTTGATTACATACCACAGCTGTGTAAAACCTGCAAGTTGTACCTTTCTGCATGTAATATTCAAAGCTGTAGTTCTCTTGACTTGGAAATTGCTTCAGAAAAGAAACTTTTCTTTCCGAGAGGTTATTAATACTAAGTTTCAACAGTGAGTTGTGAATGTTTTTTTCAGTTATCTTTCTTTTTTTAAGATATGTGTTAACCCAAAGGTTCATGTTATACAACTGACAATATTTTAATGTAAAGCTACATTGAGCTTTTATTTATTTTCACTAAAATTCTTGTGTAAATTTACACTTTTGTATTTGTTTACTGCTATGTAGTAATACTCATTTCAAATTGTAGTATTCTAAATTGGAAATGTTTCATTTTGATATAAATCCCAATTTCAAGTGTAACAGTAGACAAAAAACAAAATAAATATTGCAAATTTGATGAAAAGCTAAAGACTTTTTAGAAAAAGGTTGTAGATGTCTTGAACAGGTTATGAAAAAGGAAACAAGTGTACAATGTTTGACAAGCTTATGCTATCTCCATTATTGAAAGTTTTACATTTGTGATAGTGTTTAACTACCCTTCCTAGCCATCTCTAAACCTCTTTTTCTGTAGCTATTTATGGTTTATCCTGATGGAAGTTTCATGAAAAAATCTATCAACTTTGAGAGCACAGTTCAAGACTGTTTAAGAATTTAGATGATAATATAAAGTTACTTTGTATTGAGTGAGATGAATAACTTATTTTAACGTGCAAGTATTCAAATATAAAATAAAAATTTCTCTGTTGCAAATGCAAATAAATTTTGTTCTATATGCTTCACTAATTGAATCTTGGCTTAATATTGAGGACAAGTAAATTTGGCATGGGTCATAACAATGGGTTTTGTTTCTACATTAAACAGGAAATGGCTAAATTGAGGTCATTATCTGTATTTTAATTGGTTATACTGTTAGTGGATCAGATTGAAACATGTTTATCATTGAAATAATGTTTTAAATATATGTCATTAAACTCTTTGTTTGATTATTTTACAGAACAGAAACATATCTTAACATTGTCACTTATTTTAAGACCTCAAACTTTGCTCCAGATGCTGTTTATGTTTCTAATTTACATATCTTACACCAGTAATACAGTTTGTGAATAACCTTCAAACTGAACTTCTACATTAAAAGCGACGATTGTTCATTTTCAGAAAATTCAAAGCCATTTATCACACTAAAATCACTAGTTACCTGTTTTAAATCTGGTATAAAGGGAATCGGAGCTGTCAACTTTCTTTGAAGTGCACAGTTGAATTAAATATTATTGTATAGACTCAGACTAAAGTTTTAGAATCCTCACAATTATTTCACTTGTAGTTTATTAACAGTTGGTTTATGCCATTAAAGTTAAGTTATTGCATAAGTATTTAGGGCTGTTCTGACACTTCCTTTATGTGCAAAATAGTAAATTCATTATAGTTTGTTTAAACAGTGCCATAACCTTGATTATTTATTTCCTTTCCCAGGATTATTTGGTGGTGCTGGTGTAGGAAAAACAGTACTGATCATGGAACTAATCAACAATGTTGCTAAAGCCCATGGTGGCTATTCTGTATTTGCTGGTGTTGGTGAAAGAACACGAGAAGGAAATGACTTGTATCATGAAATGATTGAATCTGGTGTCATTAGTTTAAAAGACAAGACTTCTAAGGTTATTATAGTTGTCTGTTAATATTTATTTTTTTAAATCTGCATGATAGTAATTTATAAGCTGTGCCATTTACACTTGCAATGTTTAAAATATGAACTTAGTATTGAAACTAAATGGCATATGCTGAAAAATGTAAAGAGTTAGAACATGTTTCAAAATAAGAATTACCCAAAGTTATAACAAAAAGAAAGTTTGAATAATGAACCTACTAATTTTTAGAAATGCTTGCATTCATCATCATTGAAAACTAGGAATAGTTTGTGAAAGTTTGTTTTGTTGGATATTTGACTGTATCTCGTTCAGAATTCAGTTTTAAAAGGGCCACTTTGTTACAGGACAAGTGACAGAAATTTTACAAATCATCTACAAATTTTACTTGTTTGACAATTGTTTCAAACAGTGTTACCTTCCAAAGTGATAAAATAGGATGTTAAAAATCTCAATGTTACTGTTTTTTTCATTGTGGTTAATTTTGCAAATATTTTATTCCAGTTTAGCTCAAAATATTCATGTTTGGTACATTGAATGTTTGCAATGTTTAGCATTAAATGTTTTTTGTTTTTTTTTAAACTACTATTCACCACTAAAGTCTTCTTTAAATAGTAATTATCATCGTAATTTTTGTGATATTGCTTGGTATTTCTGAAAAGCTTTGTAAAATAACACCGTGGACTCAGTTGAAACTGACATTTCATCTCTGCTAAATTTTTATCAGAGATTCACACTCTTTTGGCTACATTTTTACTTCTACTTGCTTTTTTTAGTTTCTCATCTTGTTTTTTATTTCTAGCCCAAACAATTGTCTGTTGTTGAGAAACCTTTGAATGTTTGTCATTTTCCAAGGTCATGAAAAACGTGTTAAAATTTTATAATCAAACTTTTATTTTCAGCAGTAATTTCTTAATCTTCTCAACTCATCTTGACTAAAAAATATTCAGTAAAAAAAATCCCAGCAATTGCCCAATAAATGTACGAGCAGTAAGAACAGTAAAAAGTGATGTATTGATATTTATTTGTTTGTTTTTAGGGTTGAAAACACATATGAACAGGCTAAAATATTGCACTAATTTGTAGGAACCACAAATGTTTATCATACAAGCTAGTAAAAACCGGACACCCTTTCCATTTTTGTAAATGAATGATTTAGAAATCTGCTATTAGATTCCTCATTTTGTCAATGATTTCCTGTATAGTTTCTTAAAGTGTGAACATTGATATAACACAGTTACTTTTTAGATTTCCTCTGAAGTTCTCTGTTGCAGTTGTGCAGGTGCTGTTTTGATTTTCTTTCAATTCTTCCTTGCTATTTGGGTTTGTCATTCAACTTAAAATATCTAATGGCATGATCAGAAAAATGTTCCAAAAACCCTTATCTTGTCAGAAAGAGTTATATTGCCTGACATCTGTTGTGCAGTGGGTAGTTCACTATTGTCCCAAAATTGTATGTCCAGGCCAAAATGTTCCTACAAAATAGCAGAATAGCTTTCTGCATTCATCATTCTGTCAGATCTGTTTGTGGTTTTCTTGGGACTAATACTGACAGTTGTAGTTCATCGCAATGTTGTCAAAAAGTATTGCATAATCATTCCACCTTTAATTCATCCATTCACTGCTGTTCCATGGACTTATAACACCTTCAGATGCTGACCTGAATCAATATCTAAGACAGTTGCATCTTGTAAGAATGAAATTATGCTGCTTCATAACCTGAATAATTTTTTTTTCTAAGCTTATTCTTGGTTCTTCTATAATTTAAGAGTTGATCTCTTTGGGCTCACTGTAGAGTTTCTAAAAGGTTTTCATTTGTTGCTGTAAAAAGCCTGCAACTGCATTTACCTTATACAATCTTGCAAAGTTTATTACATCCAACTAATTGCTGTAACAAAAGAACAACAATGAAACACAAATGACTTAAAATCGTAGTAATGGTGGGGCTTGGCATTTCATGAATTGGCACAACTTCATTAACCCCGTGTACACGTTCAGGCAAAAATTAAAATTGGACACCTCAAACCTGTTAGTTTTTCTAGCTTACTAATTAACCCCAAACAAAGGTTTAAACTATTTTGTTACTTACCAGAGTTCTTACTGTGGTCTATAACAAGTAATTTTTTATTAAGCAGTACCTGACTGAAATAAATGTGTTTTGTAATCATGTAGTTCACAAAATGATCTTTTTGTTGGTAAATGTGCTGTTGTCAAATAGGCATGATTAAAAAGAATTAGTAACATGAATTGAAGATCTCTGATGGAGATAACAAAATTATTGGTATCTTATAAAATAGGTTTTTTTAAATTATAACTTGTCAATATCTATAGTTTATTTGGGTTTTTTTAAACTTAAAAGAAAATCAAATGGGGAATTCAGATCATGGGAGGCTTTATGGAGAAGTGAAAATTGAGAACTTATTCAAATATTTTATTTTTAAATTAAGAAATTAAAACTTGCACGATGAGATTTGAATAGTAAACTGTTTTGATGCCAATTAAAAGATACTTTAAATTTTGAAAGTAACACTTTGACCCTCCCCCCCAATGCATTGGACCTGGACTTTTATTTTAAGTTATTGAAACTAATAACAAGGATAAACCTTTCTTTAACAGGAATTTTGAAGTTAAGATTTTGCTACTCAATATTTATAGATTGTCTGCCTATTTATTTGCAGGAACTTCTCTTGTACAAAAATAAAACGATTGAAATCAAAACTTAATACTGTATGCAATATAAGAATGGTATTGAAGAATCCTTTTAAAGTTAAAACCTCAATATTGATTACTGACAAAGTTAGGTTAACTGGGTTTTGTAACTAGTGGTTTAATCTAGCATTTAAATAGTGAAAGAAAAACATTTATCATTTACAGAAAATTTCAAAAAATGTATTGTTTTACAGAGTGCTGGGATTTCGTTTTTCTTTTAGGTGTCTCTGGTGTATGGTCAGATGAATGAACCACCTGGTGCTCGTGCCCGAGTAGCCCTAACTGGTTTGACAGTTGCAGAGTATTTCAGAGATGAAGAAGGCCAGGATGTACTGCTTTTTATTGACAACATTTTTAGGTTTACTCAAGCTGGATCAGAGGTATTATTACCTTAATATGAACAAGTGCATACTTATCTCTACTTGAAGTTTTTGTATAAAACTACTGTTTACATAGTGGAATGGGAAAAATAAAATTGTCATTCTCTCAGTTTCATGTAGAGCTATATTAAAAAAAAAATGCTTATTCCATTTTACTACTTGAATGATGTTAAATAGGAATTTAAAGAACAAGAAATATCTACAAACTGAATATTTTTCCTTAAAAAATCTTGTTTTCATTTGATATTTTTGTTGTGTAAAAGCTAGATTTCTTAGAACGTTTTTCTCTGCTTACTTAGGTGTTAATATCCATACCAGCTGTTCTGAAATACATTTTTATTTTGAGTGGGTTTCTTGTCATCAAGGTTTATTTTGTATACATGGTTGCAAAATCACATCAGTAATATTTTTACATTTTGAACTAATTCTTTTATGGGCTCAGGTGACTTGGGTGTTTCTAATTGAAGTGAAGAGAAAATTTCAATAAATCATTCAGTCTGTAGTTATTCTAATGTTATTTCTACTGTTCCAGGTGTCTGCTCTGTTGGGTCGTATTCCTTCTGCCGTGGGTTACCAACCCACTCTGGCAACTGACATGGGTACCATGCAGGAAAGAATTACCACAACCAGAAAAGGATCCATCACATCTGTGCAGGTTAGGTTTGGATAACTTAACACCAGAATACTTTTTCAAAGCTGGAGATCAGTTTCCTTCAGTTTTAATACACAAATTGTTAAAATGAGTTACGATTAGATTTGATAAGAATGGACTTCAAATAAGCAAATACCTCACAGTGTTTGCAATATTCACTCAAAACTTGCAACACTTTGCACAAATTAGCTCTAATAAAGTATCAGGTTAATTTTAGTTGCTGTTATAATGCCATATCTTTTAAACTTAAATGAGACTAACATCCACATGATCAAAAGCTGTTCTGTTGATAATGTGAGGGTGATACATCACTGTTTAGTTACTAAATAAAAGTTCAAGAAAAAAATTGCACAGTTCATTTAACCCTAATTACACCCACGTCTGTGATTCCCAGAGCTAATAAAAACTTAATTCTGTTAAAGGTTTGACAGAATATTTCAGCAATAGTAAGAATTATAATTTCAAAAGTAAAAACATACTTTATAGTATGCTTATAAGCTGCAAAGGGATTTGAAAAATGATTTTAAAAGATGCAATAAACTAGAATAGGAATTGAAAACTAAGTATTGATTTTTAAACTATTTTTAGATAAGAGGTACTTACTTATCTGAACAGTTAGGTATTAAGATAAAATTTTAAAGTGCTATTATGTTGGTATGCTTGTTCATTGATTTTCTAATGTAGTACAGCCATATTCAGTACATAATTTGAAAATTATCTCATTTGAGAGATTTAAGTTGACATAGAATTTGTTCTTAGAATGGCAATATGTAAAGAAGTACCACTTGTGGTGACCCTGCTGTAGTGATTCACTGTTAAACTTCATGGTTCAGTACCCATATTCAGCTCAGTGCAGATAGTCTACTTTTGTAGCTTTACATGTAAATAACAAACAAACCAGTTGAATTTGTTTTTAATTGCAACCTCAGATAGCAGTACTGGAAGTAAAGACTATTGACTGCTAAAGACATTGAACTTGTTTTATTGCTAACAAATGATTAAAGATTGTGGTTACTTGTTGAATAATGTATTAATTTTGTAATTAAAAAACACAGCTGTTTTCTGTTTGGTCTGAGGGTCAAAATAAGTTCTATACTAATTTCTACAGTAATTAAAAATTTTAAATATATTATGAAATTCTGCTGAAGATAAAGTTGTGGTACATATTGTTAGGTAGCTCAAGCAGAAACATTTTCTTCATTCATAAGTGATTTTTGTACTTAATTAAATGTAATAAAGTTTTTAGAGAAGGCTTGAAAGGGTAACAAAGAAAACTGTTAGTGATATACCAGGTTTTCCCATCTTTTTTAATTTGAAATTTAAAGCTGTTTTCATCAGTTGACTTTGTTTTACTTTTCAGGCTATCTATGTGCCGGCTGATGACTTGACAGATCCAGCTCCTGCCACCACTTTCGCTCACTTGGATGCTACCACTGTATTGTCACGTGGTATTGCCGAGCTGGGCATTTATCCTGCTGTGGACCCACTGGACTCCACTTCTCGTATTATGGACCCCAACGTTGTGGGTAGGGAGCACTATGATGTTGCCCGTGGTGTACAGAAAATTTTGCAGGTTAAGTTAACACTTATTTTAACTTGCATAATATTTGCTTTACTTTTAGAGTTATTGCTGTGATGCATAGTTTTTTTCTAGTTTTATTTTTAATCATTCTTTTCACCAAATTTGTATTTTGTAAAAATGTTTGCTATTTAAACTTTTTATAAAGAAATATAACTTGTGAAAATGCAAACCTGAGATAAATTTACCATAAAATGTTTTGTAATCATTTCCATAAAGACCACAAAGAGATACTTTGAAATGTTTTTTTATTTGCAAATCTTAGATATTACACACTTTGCTTGATGTATTGCATTATAGTTAACTGATGTGTAGTTAATAGATAAAAGTTGGCTCACCATAATTGTGTGTTAGTGCTAAACTAAATACCTTGTAAATCTTGTTTATAAATTACACATCTTTAGCATAACACCTGCATACAAGCAGTATTTTGAAAAATGTTAAATATTGTCTTCAATATCTGACATAAATCTCTTTACTTTCCTGTTTTAGGATTATAAATCTCTTCAGGATATCATTGCCATCCTAGGTATGGATGAACTGTCAGAGGAAGACAAGTTAACAGTTTCACGTGCCAGAAAAATTCAAAGATTCCTATCACAGCCTTTCCAGGTAGCAGAAGTGTTTACAGGTCAAGCTGGAAAATTTGTACCCCTTGCAGATACCATCAAGGGATTCAAAATGATTTTGGATGGTTTGTTAATTATTTTAGTATTTACGTTAACAAAAATGTTTCTCTTAAATTTTTTTAAATATTCTTAATTCATACAGAATTCAGCTTTTAAAATTACAAGTTTTATACAATATATCTGTCTGTGGTTTTGAACATAATGAATTACAAATTGAATGCTGAAATGAATGGCAGTGAACTAAAGAAAACTACATGTGTGTAAATACATCATTTTGCCATTTTACTGACATTTGATACCTTCAGATTGGTGCTTCCTGAATTATATTTGAATAACAATTGAATATTACTTCAAATCATTTCAAAACCTGCAACTTTTTCTATTCATAAGTAGGTAAAATGGCATGTAAAGTGTTAGGTGATATAAGTTTAACCCTCTGTATCACAGAGTGCCTTTTTAGGTGTTTAGTGCACACCTGCATACCAAATTTTGAAATTTGAATAAAAATAATCATTCTGATTCTGTATTTGTTATTTTTTATAAGACTGTTTTGAAATTTATATTTGAGTCACTGTTTAATAATTGGTTCACACAGAGGAAATCTGGGAAAGTTTTCCCATTTCTTTTCTAGTCAACTCCAAAGATTTATGCATGTAAACAACAGTTTTACAAAGTAACTATCTGTCACTCACAAATGTAGGTTTATATTTACTAGAAATTTATCTATCATAGCTATCCATATTTTCTCATGGATTTTTTTTCTTTTTTTTAGTAGTTTGAGTTCAATAATCCTTGTTCTAACCCTTTTAAGATGTCACAGTATATGATCTGAAAAGTTACTAATGGAGTGCAGTTTATAAAATAACTAAAACAGACTATTAGCTCTTTATGTCAATAAAGAATAAATAGTCATTTAGTTGTTAATTTATTTCTTAGGAAAGAAACTAACTTTAGTTACACTTTTTAGTAAGTTTATACTAAATATCACATCATTAAATATTTCTGCTAAGAGTCAAAAAGTCAAGTGGTATTTGAGTCTTTCAACCAACAAATGTCTGTTTGTGGATCTGAATTGTCACTTGTATGGTTAATCTTGAACTGAGTGATTCTTGATTAATTGATGCAACAAATTAGTCATTTACGATTACTTCATTTTTACAGTGTGATGTTTTTCAAAGGAACTTATTTCAGAAATTCAAACATATCTTGAAATACATTGATTAAAAAAAATTTTTAGCTTAAAGGCCCTTTTTCGTATGCTTTTTATATTCTTGGATGACATTGATACTTGTTTAAAAATAATTGTATTGTCATTTTCACACCGTAGGAAGTAACTGGACACCATTTCTGTAAATCACATGTGCCACTGAAATGGGCCAGTCTTTCTTGTAAATTATAACTTTTTTACCTGTACAGACTAAATCTAAAAATAAAAATCAATATTTCAATAAAATTATATGAAATTTACTTATTGTAAGTGTATCTTACACACTTATTTTTGTTTTAGGTGAAATGGACCACCTACCTGAAGTAGCCTTCTACATGGTTGGACCTATTGAAGAGGTTATCAGCAAAGCTGAGAAGTTAGCAGAAGAAACTTAATTTCAAGTGTTTGTTTAGTGGTGTAGCTTTTGTTCAGTGTCTCAGTCTAAAACTATTAGGTATACAGTGATTTAACCTCAATTCTGTGGTTGAGGAATTTAGATTAGCAAGTACAGTTTGATAAAAAAAAAAAAAGAGTAAATTGTGGTTAGTCTTGAATCAACATTTGTTTAAATCGTAACAAACTAGATCACATTTTTCTGAACTGTACAGGTGCTGCACACAGGTAGAAACTGGTAAATAAAAAAAACTGTGTAATTTCTTTTGGAGTGTTGTCTGTGAAGTTATCTTTTTGTTTTTTTTAATTATGCATTTTGACTGTTTGAGTTTATTACAGATTAATTTAAAATTTTCATCTCAGTTTTCATTACCTGTACAAGATGTATCAGAAAACAGATCGTAGCCTAGAAAGATGCATAATACTAAATATCTATTCTTTATCCTGAACATTGTAAGTCTAAATTGTATTAAACATGTATGTCATTCAACTTTACACTAGTCCTGAAAGGGAGTACCTCCAAACTTGCTAAAATAGACTAATGTAATTAGCAATAATAACAATTAAAAAAAACTTGAAATTGTAATGCTTGTTCTAATTATTAATATTTGATAACATTACAAGTTTGTAACAGTATATAAAAATTGTTTAATGGCTGTTTTCATGTTCCTTCTTCAAACCTCAGTATTGAGTTTTTATTGTACTCTTTGTTTGAAGCAAAATTATTCCAAGATTTCATATATACATAAATTCCACAAGTTTGTATTGTTTTATTAACCACTGTGTCAGACTGAGTACAAATAAAGAAATACTTAACAACAAAGATGTACATAATCATTAAAGAAAATTGGAGAATGTTAAACAGTTTCTGGTTTGCCGATGATATTTCAGCACAACTTTAATGCAACAAACGAATTTGGTTGAAATTAATTAAAACAGCATCAGCAGGGTTAATTGAGAAATATGCATAATTCTTAAATATTCTAATTATTTACTGTTCCTGACTATAAAGTCCTGAGATTTTTGCAGATCAGGAAGGAGTGTAGTCCTAATTGTACTTGACCATGTAATCCTAGTCTTATGAAATTGGATAAGCTAGATGTTTCTTGTGCTTCATATATCTTGTTTACAATACAGACATTTTAGTTTTGTGACAGTTGAAACAAGCAAGGATTATCTTCAGTATACAATGTGCATGATTTGAATGATTAAAAGTGTGAACTTCTAATTTATCTCTATGGAGTAATAAGTGATATTGAATACAAGCAAAACACTTTTTACAGAGATATGGGTGCTGAAAATAATTAAAAATTCTAAGTTAATATTTTTAACAAACGAAATGATCAAACAAAACCGGAATGTAAAAGTGATATTTAAAACAAGGACAATGTTTTTAATGTAAATGAGCTGTTTTGGAATGAACTCGAAAAGACAAACTTAGTTGTAATGCATGTTTTTCGAGGATGTATTGAAAAATTTGAACAAGTAGTCACGAGTTCTGAATCACCGTTAGTGCTTTGTAGGAGTTGCATTCGAATCAAAATCCTTGTGGCAGTGAATGCCTTTTGTCTGGTCCCAGTAGTTCAAAATAAGGGATGGGCATACCTGAAACCCAAGGATCACCCTCGGTGTGTATTCCTGCACGTAGTGAGAGGGACCTCCCAGGGAAGGTTCTGTTCTGTCTGGTTACCTTCTGGAATCTGAACATCCACCAACGTGTTTGCTGTGTGTGGTGACCCGTGAAGGAGAGGAGAGAATCCTGGTGGTTGAGGGGTCCAACCCTAACACAGCACTTTGGCCTTGAATTCCTTTAGACGGGCGGCCTTTAGGTGGACCCCCTTGGGTCAATCGGCTGGTCCACTTGGGCTAGAATCAACCAAGTACCAGTGTTGGAAGTTCTCGACGGTTGTTGTGGACATTGTGTGATGCTGGTGTGTGGGAACAGTGCTTAGGAAACGCTGACGTTGCAGCATTGTCCTTGCATGACATTGTCGTGCATCCCCTTGTAGGGCTCCATGGTGGGTGGGGTCAGTGGCTACCGAACTTTTTCTTTTTTCCTATGGATCCTCCAAAAAATTTAAATAAAATAGTGAAAAAACAGTCAATGGGTAAGCGACCACGTCTTGAAGACTGAGGAGCAATCTTCAACATCTGTAACACACGTACCTCATATTCTTATATTACATTCTCTTTCAGAAAAACTTTAGAGCAATTGTCTCCTTTTTTATTATTCAGAAGGGGCTAGAGGGTCTTGCTGGCTCTCCAAAGAAGCTTCGATTTGGAGACGTATTAGTTGAAACATCCACAACCCACCACAGTGAACTCATCTTGAATTCAATGGCAATTGAGGATATACCTATAGAAGTTACCCCTCATGCTACCTTGAATTCGTCACGAAGAGTTATTGTTGAGATGGATTTGAAGAATGTCCCCAAGTCGGAGATTCTTGCTGGTTTTTCCTCTTAAGGAGTTTCTGCAGTGAGGCACATCTCCACTTGCAAAGATGGAGTTACACTGCTAACAAATACCCTCTTTTGACATTTACGTCATCACGTGCACCTGCCACCATCAAGGCAAGTTATCTAATTTGCAGGGTACGGCCATACATTCCAAACCTTCTCCGATGTTTCCAATGTCAGAGGCTCAGCCACTCAAAGACATGTCGTGGTTCCCTGATATGTGCTCGTTGTGGTGGCAAGGACGACGATGCCTATGAGTGTCACACGGACCCACATTGCGCAACTACAATGGTTCTTACCCTTCCTACTTTCGTTCTTGCCCAAAATGGTTTGAGGAAAAAGAGATGCAGCGTTTGAAAACGACTCATAATATTAATTATCCTGTGGCTCGAAAATTGCTGCCGGCCACTCCATCTCGGACATGTACTGCTGCACTTCGTTCCACAACTACAGTGGGAGTGCAAACAGATATCTGTGCCTCCAAGAAAATTGTTTTCAAAACAAATGAAAAGCCTTTTGACCTCCGTGGTTAAAAAGGTTGAATCGACTTCCACACCCATCTCTGTTCCTCCCATACATACCAACAAACTTCAAGATTCACATCATTCAGTTTCGAATACAGGCATTTCTTCTGATATATCTTTTTCTTCCACTCCAAGAGGTAAAACAATCGTTTGTTCGTGTCATCAGTCACTGGAATCCTCTTCTAATAACGTAGACCTGCCCAATCAACCCAGGGCAGGATTTATGGAGGTTGATAGACCTCCTCCGACTAAGGACAGTAAGGAAAAAAGACGTGGTCGTAAACAGAAGGGTTCTCCAGTCACTTCGCCGTCATTAAAAATGGCAACCTTGATACAATGGAACTGTCGAGGTTTACGTTCTAATCTGGATTATATCAAAACACGGTTTCCTACCATCCTGTATGTCTTTCCTCACAAGAAACATTTCTAAAACCTGCTGATACAGTCGGCAGTTTTTTTTCTGTACAGAAATGACAGGCTGTGTGATGGACAAGTACATAGAGTGGTGGCATTAGTGGTTCATCAGCATGTGCCCACCGCTTTTGTTACTCAACATCCGTGTTTCCTTGGGTCATACCATCACTGTTTGTTCTCTCTACTTGTCTCCTGGAGAGACATATGATCAATCAGACTTTGATTTTCTCGTTGAACAGTTGCCATCTCCATTTCTACTCCTGGGGGACTTTAATGGACATCATCCCCTCTGGGGAAGTGCTGTTATTAATGGGAGGAGCTGCTCTGTAGAGCATATGCTCTCTGATCACAATATTTCTCTCTTATCAATACTGGTTCTTCCACTTATTTTCATGCATCTAGTCAGTTCTTTACCGCTATTGATTTCTCGATTTACTCACCTTCATTATTCTCCCATTTTTCATGGAGGGTTGACAATAATCCACGAGGCAGTGATCATTTTCCTAAAATTTTGAGAGAGACTGGCCGTGGTCGATGCCACTCTACCTGCGTGCTTCAGTGGAAGCTGGATCAGGCAGACTGGTCCACTTTCACTGCTCTCGCAGAACTTGCTCCTGCCATCAATAGACGACTGTGTGTCAGCAGCAAATGGATGTATTATACAAGCAGCTGTATTCAGTGTATTCCTAAAACCTCGATACGTTTTGCACGATATTCTCGTCCATGGTGGAATCCTGCTTGCCACTTAGCACAGAAGGCTCAAAAACGGGCCTGGGACACTTTTCGTAGATATCCCACACTTTCGAACCGCGTCGCTTTCCAACTGGCCCTTGCACATGCCAGGTGGGTAAGACGTCAAAGCCAGAAGGAATCTTGGATTAAGTTCACAACTGGCGTACCTTCTACCACCAATTCCAAGGTCACATGGGACAGGATTCGAAACGTCAGTGGGCACTATAATTCTGTCCTCCTCTCGATCTCACTCTCTGATGGTCAGGAGGTGGCTGATGTCTGGAGCATCACTGATACTCCAAGTGAAAGCTTTTTCCAGGTATCTAGCACTTCTGCTTGGTCATCAAGACTCTGGCAGAGCGTTCACCTCTTTCCTTTTGAACTGTCTCTTTGACTATAATTGTCCCTTAACACTGGTGGAACTGAAAATGGGCCTTCATCGGTCTGGCAGTACATCTGTTGGACCTGATGGCGTATACTATGACATGCTGCACCATCTATCTCCTGCTTCTCTTGATGTCTTTAATCGGATCTGACAGGAGAATGTTTTTCCTCATGCCTGGCGCCAGGCTATTATTTAACCTTTATCTAAGCCAGGGAAAGATCCCAAGATTCCTTCAAACTACCGTCCAGTTGCTTTGACGAGCTGTCTCTGAACAACCTAAGAAATGGATGGTTAATGCTCGTTTTGTTTGGTTCCTCGAATCAAACAAGCTCCTCTCGCCCACCCAGTGTGGGTTTCGATGGCCGCACTCCACCACAGACCTAATTCGACTTCAAACATCAATCAGAAAAGCCTTTCTCAAACGCCAACATCTTTCATCAATATTCTTTGACATTGAGAAGGCTTATGACACAATAAGCGAGACCTCCATTCATATGGGTTACGTGGCCATGTTTATTAAAAAAAATTAATGGACAGGAGATTTCAAGTTCGTGTGGGTTCGACACTTTCCCGTTCTTTTGTACAGGAACTTGGAATCTCTCAGGGCTGTGTTTTGAGTATCACACTTTTCAGTATAAAGATAAATGCCATCACTGAACAACTCCCTCTCACTATTGCGCATGGGCTGTATGTCGACGACTTTTACATCTCATGTCAGTCGTCGAACATGAGATATATTGAGCGACAACTACAAACAGCCCTTAATCGTGAACTGAAGTGGACTATAGCGAACGGCTTTATTTTTTTTCTCTCTAAAACCGTTTGCATGCACTTTTGCCGTCGATGAGGTATTCACCCTGATCCTGAACTTCGTATCGGTGAAGTTTTGCTGCCAGTGGTTCCGGAGACAAAGTTCTTGGGGGTTATCTTTGATCGTAAACTGACCTTTATACCACACTTAAAGCAGCTTCGGGTCAAATGCACAAGAACACTGAACATCCTCCGTGTCCTCTCTTCTACCAGTTGGGGGGCAGATCGCTGTTCATTGTTAAAGATATATCATGCTCTTATTAGATCGAAACTCGACTATGGATCAATGGTCTATGGCTCTGCCAGACCCTCGGCCTTAAAGATGCTGGACCCCATTCATCACCAAGAACTTCGACTCTGCACTGGGGCTTTCCGTACATCTCCTGTTCAAAGCATATACATTGAATCTCATGAACCTTCTCTACACCTTCGCCGTTTGCAACTATTTTTACAATATACTTCAAAACTTCGTTCCTTACCAAAGCATCCCACCTGGGAATGTGTTTTCCTTTCTCGGTTGGCAGTACTTTTTCAGAACAGACAATCTGTCATTTGGCCTTCGCATCTGGGCGCAATTTGATGAACTGGGTCTGTCCTTGGATAACATTGCAGATTCTACAAGTCAGTCCATCCCACCATGGCTTATTACAGCCCCCAAATGTGACCTTTCTTTCAGTCACCTAAAAAAGGCAGATATTCCAGATTGGAAGTACCGTCTTTTATTCAATGAATATCTTTCAAACAATCATTCCATTCCAATTTATATGGATGGTTCCAAATCAGGTAATTCAGTGGGCTCTGCAATGGTTTGCTGCAGTTTGGTGGTTGCTCGCAGAATCCCCTCTACAGATTCTGTGTTCACTACTGAACTGTACGCCATATCTCTTGCCTTGAAGCTGAACAGCACTCCAACTGTACTATTTATACTGACTCGCTTAGTTCTTTATTGGCTCTGGAATCGCTTCACGTTGGTTCACACCCTGTTCTCGCTGATATTGAAAACCGACTGGCCCATTTCTCATTAACAGCTACTTCTCTCCAGTTTTTCTGGATACCAGGCCATGTTGGTATTCCTGGGAACGAGCTTGCACACACGACAGCTAAATTTATCTGCTCCGGCACTATCACCACTGTGCCTATTCCGTACATGGACTATGGTCTTGTATTCGAGGCTCGGCTCCGTGCCAGCTGGCAGTTCACTTGGAGTGAGCAACGAGACAACAAGCTTTTTCAAATAAAACCATATATTGGACTTTGGCCATCTAACTTCCGTAAGGATTGGAAGGAGAAAGTTGTTCTAACTGAACTATTCATTGGTCTCAGTTTTTTAACTCATTGTTCTTCTTTTATTTGGAACTGATACACCAGTGTGTATTTTGTGTAACACTCAGATCACTATAAGCTACATTTTACTTTCTTGTCTTGTTTTGTAATTTCGCATAAAGCCACTCGAGGGCTATCTGTGCTAGCCGTCCCTAATTTAGCAGTGTAAGACTAGAGGGAAGGCAGCTTGTCATCACCACCCAATGTCAACTCGTGGGCTACTTTTTTACCAACGAGTAGTGGGATTGACCGTCACATTATTCGCCCCCACGGCTAGGAGGGCGAGCATGTTTGACGCGACGCGGGCGCGAACCCTTGACTCTCGGTTTACGAGTCACACACCTTACGCGCTCAGCCTTGTCAGGCCTACTTTCTTGTCATCGTTACGATTCTCAACGACGGCACCATTTTAAACATGTTCTGTCCCAGGGTTTATCTGTAACATTGGACAGTGTTATTGGTGATGGTGACACTGTCCACCTTGATAAAGTTTTTAGTTTTTTAATGGCCATTAATCTTTTTAATGTCATTTAAGTGTTTGATATCTATTCATTACACCTTTTTAATTGTGGTTCCCTTTTCACAGTTTCATTCTCTCTGGTTCAATTTGACATTGAAAAATGGTCAGAACATTAAATAACTCGACACCAGGACTGGAAAGGCCAACTTCAGGTGACTAACGCTGCTGTTTGAACTACCCATTAATCGTCCTGGCAAGTTGTTTTTCCAATTTTGCTGCATGTCTTTTAAACTTTTATTACTTTACCCCTTGGTACTGGCCATAATGACACATAACCCAGAACCAGGACTGGGAAGACCAACTTCAGGTGACTGACGGTGGTTCTGGTACTTGCCTGTTTGTCTTTCTGGCAGATTATGATAATTAGCATTCTGCTACAGAAGGTTTTTACAACTTTCTAGATTGAATGTCAACATTGGTTTTATGCAATTTTCTGTTTTTAATTGCTGTTTTGTTTTTATCTTCGTTTACTTTTACAAATTTTACTACAGTACTTTACTTTTACCTTTTCACTGGACATTTGGCTACTCTATATTATAATTTTGCTGTATGTCTTTTAAACTTCTGTTATTTTACATTTTGTTCATGGCTGCTATGACACATAACCGGGAACCAGGACTGGAAAGGCCAACTTCAGGTGACTGACAATGGTTCTTGAACTTACCTGTTAGTCTTCCTGGCGGGTTATGATCATTACCATTTTGCTAGAGTAAGTATTTTACAACTTTTTTTACTCTGCTTTCTCTCTTACCATTGTAAACTAGGTGAGAAGTCAGGGCTACTTATTTTATCATTCAACTTAGTTTGATTTCTGTAACTCTACGGTCACTTTACATTGCAATAATTTGGTTTCGATTCGTTTCTTAGATTGATATAAACACTTTAGGTATATATTTTATTTCTTTGATATTGGTTTTCGTCTGCATTTTAGTAAGATTCTTTGTTTCAACTACGTCGTAACATCTTGTCATACACTGAAAGATCTTAACTATTTCGTACTCTGTAAATTTCAAATATCCTCAGTAAAACAGCTGTATATCTGCGAACCTCCAATGCTAAAAACCGCGTTTCAATACTCTTGATGAGCAGAATACACAGTCCATTGTGTAACTCTATGCTTAACTTCAAAGAAAACGCAGATAGCCCTCGTGTAGCTTTGCGCGAAATTCAAAACGTCCAAACAACTTCATATAAACACTGTTTAAGTAACCCAGGAAAGTGTAGTATCATAAAATCCACGCGTGAAAATTCAAGCGAAAGACACGAAAACGGCCCGGCACAACCAGGTAGTTAAGGCATTCGCCTCGTATTTTAAGGGTCGCGGGTTCGAATCCCTATAGCACCAAACATGTCCTTTCAGCCGTAGGAGCGTTATAATGTTGCATTCAATCCCACTATTCGTTGGTAAAAGAATAACCCAAGAGTTGGCGGTGGGTGGTGATGACTAGCTGTTTTCCCTCTACTCTTACACTGTTAAATTAGGGACGGCTAGAGCAGATAGCCCTTGTGTAGTCTCACGCGGAATTAAAAAACAAACAAGACACGAAAACTACCGTAAATGTTTTTACTTGTCGCGATTGATTTAAGAATTTGTGATTCGTACTGTGAATACAAATCAAATCCTCTTACATAAGTATTAAAACTCGTGATGAATTGGTATTACTTTTTATTAATTATCTTTATTAAAGTATAAAAATTTGTGCGTTTCATCTTAAATGGATAAATTTATTCTGTAAATACTATAGTAAGTACTGAACACACAAAGGTGATTAAATGAATGAATCCATATAATCGTGGTTAGTGAAATGCACTTAGATGGCTGTTTTTCCAAACATAAGCCACGTATCGAAAAGTGAAAGTTTGACGTTCTATGGCTTTTATCATGACTATTTCATCTCAGGTGTAAAACATGGTGTAATGTTATGTTTTTAAACAAAAATATACATACGTTTTCAGTTAGGCCTGGCATGGCCAAGCGCATAAGGCGTGCGACTCGTAATCCGAGGGTCGCGGGTTCGCGCCTGCGTCGCGCTAAACATGCTTGCCCTCCCAGCCGTGGGGGCGTATAATGTGGCGGTCAATCCCACTTTTCGTTGGTAAAAGAGTAGCCCAAGAGTTGGCGGTGGGTGGTGATGACTAGCTGCCTTCCCTCTGGTCTTACACTGCTAAATTAGGGACGGCTAGGACAGATAGCCATCGAGTAGCTTTCTGCGAAATTCCAAAAACAAACAAACGTTTTTAGTTTTAATAGTACTTTCGACTTAGGTGTACAGTATTTTCCGGCTATTTGGAATTAATTGAGTGCTGAGGTTCGACAATTAGGCGTTGATTTATGAGTTACTATTGTTACACATCCGGAATCTTAATGTAGCCTTGGACGTAATAGGAAGACGTGCATAGTTTGGTATGTTTAAAAACGATCCTGTTTTTGTGATTGCCTTCCTAAACAGGAAATTTATCTCTTGTCATAACAGCTTAATGAATAGCTATTTTTTCGTCTAAGGAAAAAATGTACATATAGTAGTGTATTGGTAACGTTATTATGGCAACTGAAGCAGTTACAATGATTTTAGAAAGTGTCACTGGTTAGAAGTACCAAATGTGCAACAATATACATAATAAAAGTTTTGCAATTGGTAGCAAACAAAACGTCCCGGGTGAGACAGCTGTTAGTTAACATATTTACAGCCGTGAAAGCGCAGGATTTGATTCTCTACAGTGAACAGAACGCAGGTAAGCAATTGTGTAGTTTTGAATGAAAAAAGGGTGCTTTTGTGTGTTTTTTGAATTTCGCGAAAAGCTACACGAGGACTATCTGCGCTTGCTGTCCCTGAATTAGCAGTTTAAAATTAGAGAGAAAACAGGTAGTCATCATCACCCACCGTCAACTCTTGGGGTCCTCTTTTTACCAACGAATAATGGGATTTACCGTCCATCGGCTAAAAAGGCGGTCATG
This sequence comes from Carcinoscorpius rotundicauda, assembly GCA_011833715.1. NCBI lineage: Eukaryota > Metazoa > Arthropoda > Merostomata > Xiphosura > Limulidae > Carcinoscorpius > Carcinoscorpius rotundicauda. The sequence continues at coordinate 18,796,959 of CM022398.1, forward strand.
TTTGGTGCGACGAATCTGCACCCACGATACTCAGACCACTAACCACCTGGTCATGCTGGAACAATAAAAAGAGAATAACATAAAAGGTCTTGTATTGGTTTTTCATCACTAAATTTATTTAATAAAAACTATGGTTTCGTAAAAGTAAACAATTCATAAGTAATCAAATACCAATAGAGGACTTTTGGAATCTTTTCCGTATCATGCAACGTGCTCAAATTGAAAAAAAAAAATTGATTTTAATTGCTGACATCAGAAATATAATTAAAATAAATATACTTTACAGTAAATAACTGAATGTTTATTTAGATAAATAATTTAATTTAAAATATGCTTCTCCTTAAGAAACCAATTCTCCAACTTGTAATTTACAATCCTTGTATCTACAGCTAAATGATAAAACTTGGATTGGATTGTAGTTAAGAAATGTAACAAGCAACATTGTGAAACCTTTCTCACTAGATATCTTACATTGTTTTGCAACAATTTTAAGTACAAAGCTATATAAGTAATGCTAAAAAGTGCTACGTTTGTTTCGTAAATTTACAACGCTAAAATTAAGGATTCGATTCCACACGGTGGACTCAGCAGATAGCCTGATGTGGCTTTGCTGTAATAAAACACACACAGTTTCGTAAGCAAAATAAAAAATGCATAAAATACTTTTTAAATTTCTAAAAATTTTAATTTGTATCTCTGAAAATAGCATTAAAAAGCTAAATTCCTCATTATTTTTGTTGTTCTAGTTTAACGCGGTGAATGAAACAGAAAAAATCGGACTTTTGTTCTACTTTCACAATTTCTCTTGTTTTAAATTTTTTTTTATGAGCTCAATCATTTTTTGTCATGTTGTTCATTATAATTTATGCAGTATCTGCCCTTTAAACAATTTAATTTTATAAAATCATGTATAGTTCACTCATTTAAAAATAGGCCTAAGAAACGAGATTTTCAAAATTGAACGTAAACCACAGGGGATGTAACATGGGCTGCTAGACAACTACGCTTGTTTACAATAAAGATGTGTTTATGTTTGTAAACTAGATTCAGCTACAACATAGAAGTGTCAACTTAACATTTTTAAAAATTCTGTAATGAAGCAGTCACATTTACATTTATAAGAATGTTAAGGTTAAATTTCTCGCTATAACTATATTTGATAGATTAATGCATTTCCTAATATACCAGTGGTTCCCAACCTTTTTTTATGCCCCGCACCCCTAAAAAATCAATATGTTTTCGTACTCCTCACAGTAATTATTTATTAAAGAATAAAGGTAAAGTGACCAAAACAAATGTTATCTCGCACCCTTAATGGGTGCGAGCACTCCTGGTTGGAAACCACTGTATTATACGGTTGGTATTCTACAGCACTTCAGAATACACAATGTCTGGATCAAGCATGATCAACTTATTAGCATCCCAAATTTTAGAACTGACGGTCAGCAGATTAAGTCCCGTTATCGACAAAACAAATCCGTTTCAAACGTTGGGGTTGTGAATCCATTATAAGTATGACAGTGAAATCCCGCTAATCGGCAGACAGAAATTTGTGAAAGATGCTGTTAACTGTCTGTCTTTCCTCTAGTGTATCAGTTCGAACTTACGAACGGGTTTGTTTGTTTGTTTTGGAATTTCGCACAAAGCTACTTGAGGGCTATCTGTGCTAGCCGTCCCTAATATACCAGTGTAAGACAAGAGGGAAGGCAGCTAGTCATCAACTCTTGGGCTACTCTTTTACCAACGAATAGTGGGAACTTTATAAGGTACTTTTTAAACTTGATTTTGCGTAACGAATGTGTATTCTATGACCAGACTTACAATACTTCCTGGCTTTATATCGCAAAAATATTGTTTTTATTTGAGCATTTTAAAAGATATTTTTTTTTCCTTTTTAAAACACGGTTGGCATTAAAATTTGGTCAAAATCTGTACTATGCTGTATATAACTTAGATTGAATGTGATTGGTCATTAACTCGCATGCAACAACAGCTTCACAGTTATCGATGAGTACTTGAGTAATCTAGCACAAAGAACAGCAAGAAACTTTCTGGGCTGTCTGGACCAATCTATCCACTAAATTACAGTGAGCCCTTTAAAAACACATTCAAGGCTTTCCTTTAAACTCCCTTAAGTTACGTGGGGGAGTTATAATGTATGGTCAATCCCACTCTTCGTTGGTAAAAGCGTAGCCCAAGAGTTGGCAGTGGGTGGTGATGACTAGCTGCCTTCTTTTTAATCTTACACTGCTAAATTAGGGACAGCTAGCGCAGATAGCTCTCGTGTAGCTTTGCGCGAAATTCAAACCAAACCCTTAAGTTAACTGCATCCGTGATAGCTAAAAGCACTCTGTTCCGGGAGTAAACCATCCTGTTGGGAAAATAAAGCTGTCTTAGCTGAAGATGACTTTCCCCTGCCGACATTTATACTTGTGTTCTCTAATCGGACCATTCTTCCCATAAAATAAGTAAAAGTACATCAGCATTACCAATTACCTTAATATTTATAAACACCCCAGTCAAATCCTCTCTAGTTCTTTTTATTTATTTATTTTTAAAGAAAATTTTTCAGAGATCGTAATCTGTCATCGTATGATAAACTTTACATTTCAATTACAAAACCAAAGCTCAAGAATAAAGCATTATGTCTACGTGTGTGTGTAAAGTTGTTTTCGCTTTGTTAAATATCTGGAAAACACGGTCTTAAACTGTGTAATTTATAAACGTAGAGCAATGGAAGTACCTATAACTTCATGTAAGTTATTACACTATGTAACACAAATTTTGTTCCTGGATAGTATGTGTTATTTCTTAATTGCTTATGCGGTAAAAGTACAGAAAATGACCATTATATCCTGCAAACTTTGCTTTTGTGGCCTGCATAATGAAATTTAGAAATTAACCCATTTTATATGTAAAAACGGGCAAATTTGCACATTTTCATTTACATGAGATCTGAATAAAACAACGTGTGAATCAAGATTTACATGTATTCATACCAAAGTTATACAAAAATGTTTTGAAGTGAATAGCTTTTCGAGATTTCCGACTGTAATGTAAATCACTTTTATGTATTAGCCTCCAAATATAGTTTCCCCATCATATTTTTGTTATTCACTACCAGTTCACAAAAGCAAAGTTTGAAGAGAAAAACAGGTCTTTTCCATTTACTTTAAGCGTAACCAACTGGGATATAACAGTTTCTGCCCAGGAACAAGAAAAAGTAAAAATTTTGTTATGTAGTGTTATTAATTACAAAAATTTTCAACTAATTGTAAATAAAGGTTTTAGATTTTCATATTTCGATCATGATCGTTGTGAGCTTTCAAAATAAGTCTCAAGAAGTCTCTAAATTAATGTTCAATGCCTTTTTGTCACTATGCTCCATGACGACGAGTCTATAAATAGAGTTTCGATACTTGAGGTTGATAAAATGCAGATAGCCCATTATGATTTGTTTGTTTTGAATTTCACACGAATCTACTGCACAAGCCGTCCCTAATTTAGCAGTGTAAGAATAGAGGGAAGGTAGTGTGTTTTCACCACACATTGCCAACTCTTGGGCTACTCTTTTACCAACGAATAGTGGGATTTACCATCACATTATAATACCCCCACGGCTGGAAGGTCGCGCATGTGACGGAAATTGGAAACCACGATCCTCGGATTAGGAGTCGAGTGCCTTAACCACTTGACCTTGCCGGGCCCAGCTTATTAAGAAACTATACGTTTAACAATAGACAAAGAAAAACACTATATAAAACAGTAAAACACAGTTGATTAATGGAAATTCTTATGCCTAACAAGAAGTCCTAACTTAAATTTCGTAAAATATTTATGGAACTTCCTTTAACTCTTTGTTCGTCAGTGTCACGCGACCTTAGAAAGCTAAGAGTTGAAATGAGTGTAAAATACGAAGAATCATTCATAAAATTTATAGTTAAAGGTTCGGTTCCATACCCGCAGGTTTAGAATTTCTACTAATGTTAAATAAATTCGTGCTTGCTGTTGAGTACGTATCTCGTTTTGCGAAATTTTACATTTTCAGTAAAATTAATCCATATAGCCCGAGCTAAACCGCTTTGGATATAAAGATACTAATGTTGTGAGGATGTTAGCTGATTCACTGCACCCTATGGATAAATGTGATTTTGAAAGATATATGTTATAGTACTGTTATTAATTTACAACAGAACAAGTTAATTTTAATATATTACCTCTAGTTTTCAAGTAGTTTATTTTATTAAAATTTGACAAAGTTCTCCTGTTTACTTTGTTGACTAATACCATTTTGTAGCATGCACGAATATTAGTGATTTCTATCATATTTATTTCATAAAAAAATCAAATTTTCGGGTATAAAAGTGCGTATAATTTTAACTATAGGATGTTCGTCAAAGTAGTTGCGAAGTTATTTTCGCTCAACACACTTCGCAAAAGTGTATCTTTTTCATTCGCGGGTCAGGTTTACCTTAAGGTTGCATCATCTTTATTTTCGATAGGAATGAGCAACAGTGAAGGATGTAGCACACTTACCTGAGAAGAGTAGCGGTGTCATTCATCACGGATCTTTCTGAGAGTTTTCAGTTTCTAGTAAAGGTGCCATGCTTTATAATAAATACAATCATTTTTATTGTCTTGTTCAAAAATAAAGATTGTTTCAATTTGTTTCACACCACATCTAGTCTTTTTCATTCTCTACAACGAAAAGTCAGGGAATAGGATTTGATTCTACATAAGCAAAGATTCTCAAATCTCCCATTATTATGCAAGTCCCATGTTACGACTCTTAAAAGAAAACCAGTGTACCTGAAAATATTAAAGAGATTGATAAACAATTGGACGTTACTTTTAAATTTCGAAAATTGTGCTTTTCTTACATTTCATCCTAAGCCTGACAATTCTTACTTGAACAATGAACAAAGAATTCAACTTATGATTTAATGAAAAATTTACATGACTCAAAAAAATCGGTCAACTTAGACTTAATTACATAATTTTCCTCCTTTGTTTTTAGGTTCTACCTGAAGTACTGGACTATTTGGACAAAAATGGGTTTTAACTAACCCAAGTTTAGTGATTAATTACTCCCGAAAACATTATTTTCAAGTTAATTTGAAAAGAAACTAGTCGTCTTAAAACGAATATCTAATTTAAAAAGTAGAGAGAAACTAGTTACGGAACTATTTCATTCTCTGATAAAATAATTTTACTTGATGTTTGAATTTCGCACAGAGCTACACGAGGACTATTTACGTTAGCAGTCCCTAATTTAGCAGTGTAAGACTAGCGAGAAGGCAACTCGTCATTACCAACCACCGACTACCCTTAAGTCACTCTTTTATCTACGAATAGTGGGATTGACCACCAGATAATAACATTCTCATACCTGGAAGATCGAACATGTTTGTGTGACGGAGAGTTGAACCCGCAACCCTCAGATTACGAGTTGAGCGGGCTTAACCGCCTGGACATGCCGGGCCTGTTTCACTTGATATCAGAAGAACTTTAATACACGTTACACCAAGCCTGATGCCGTCACATATTGTTCACTTTATCAAGAACATAACTGGTCAATCCTGCACGCAAAATAGAATCCTAGTTCTCCCCTTAAAATAGCCAATCATCTTTTAGCAGATAAGCTTATTTTCGAACACCGTATTCAGATTAAGAAATCCTTGTTCAGGGAAAGAAATTATTGGAGTATCCATGAAAAATATTGACAATTTTAGATAAAATCTTGACATCATTCAGTGCATTTATTTACAATCTTCAGTTAGCTTATATGTAAATAACGTCTCAGTTGCGGACATAAAACTTTTATGTTATGATTTAGATCTTAAGTTGACTTATTACTCTGGTAATGAATGACCTGTTTGTTGACTAAGCAACATTACTTATTTTATAAGAACTGAGTCAAACTTTGAAGCTGCATTGTACACACTAAAATGTATAGAGTTAGAGCTAAAGAAGTCAAATTATTATCAGTAAAATGGAGTATAATATTTTACAGACTGAAAATATGTTGTAAAGGTAATTTAAAATGAAATAAATAAAGAATGTCTTGACTGTATAAGACATAGAACAAAGCTTTTTGTTAAAATATAAATACTAATTTAGAGGCGTCTAATGAAAGGTTGTTCGTCATATTAATCATGTTACCACGTTTAAATTTCTCTTTCTCCGAAATCCAGAAAGCCTTTATTTCTTTAACATAGACAGATGTATAATTAGTTGTGAAATATATCTCTTATTTTATGAACATAAATTTTGCTTTAAAATAAGAAAACTTCTCTGTCTCTACACATTTTTAGATCTCTTCACGTTAACTGGGATTAAACATTGAGTGTCATGTTTACAGTTCTATTGTTTAACAACAGATGTCGCATTGCACAGACGAGGTCGTTAGCATAAGAAACGCGACTGCAGTAAATGAGTAAGTTAGGTAATCACATGGCGAGTAAGTGAGTGTGTGTATGCATGTATGTCTGTGTAAAGATAGTCGGTATTCTTTTTCTTGGACTGTTGAAATCTTCTTGAGGCGTGGTATTTCTATGAAGAAGGAATATGTAAGTTGTTTTTATTTTAGATTAACTAGTTTTGAACTAAAATTCTAAAAAAATTGTTAATCGTTCAACTTTGAACATCAGGCTCCAAGTCATTCACTTCAGAAGTTGAGTCAACTTACGTAGATGGTGACTGAAATAGTACCGTGTTTAAACGTAAAGCGTTGCCATGGCTGAATCCCGCAGATACTTCTCATTGCGATAAGTTAAATTTAGACTTTTAGGCTTAACATATTATGCTCGTTCTGGTTATCAGTGATTTAATCCAAAATACTTTATTATTATTTACGTAGAACTTGAAATAAATTGTATATACTACAATATTATTAGCTGTGGAAACCCACTCTCCGGATTAATACAAATTAATATTTCGAATACGAAATAACCACGCGACTAAATTGACTAACAGAATCTTGGGGAAAGATAAATATAGAACATGTTTAATACTAACACTTTTATTTCCGTTATTATTAATATGTCAATACTGAGTTTGTTTTATGTTGTATATGTTTAATTATTGAGGTTTAAACCTTATTTAATAATTACTAAATTAGTATTTGAAGAACATTTGGTTTTGTTAATGTTGTTATTGTAGCTTTTAATCCTTTCGGTTTGTTGCCTGAGATATTGAGGCATAATAAGGCTTATGGCTAATGTAGCTATAGAAATAATTGTAAATGTCAATCACAAATATAGTATTAAAAGTAGAGCTGTTAATCAGGAAACGTTTTAAGTTGGAGATTTTGTAAAATTTATGAATTTGCAGATTGTCTGTTTGCAGGAAAGTATTTCTAGTAGAAGTTGTACTTAAAATTTTTATAATCTTGATTCATACTTAAAAACGTAATTCTTATATAATAGTAATAGTTTGATGAACAAATTTGTTATAGGAAGGCTCTATATATTATGTCAAAATTTTATAAGAACAACAAGATCAGAAATGAACTTCTTTGTCAAATACGTTTAATAGATGAATGTTCTCTGTTCATTTCAACTGTTTATGAACAGTGTTAGTAAATGTTTTAATGAAGATACAAACGTTCTCATTAAGTCTATGGGGGCATTTCTGTATTTTAATGAAATAAAAACTAAAGAATGTTGATTACAAACTGTCACAGGCATGTAGAAGTATTAAAATCTTACAGTCACAATAAATTACATATGAAACCTGCAGAGTAGATGCGTAGCTAGGTAAATGTTATTTATCTACAAGAATAGAAGGGCATCAGTGTAGCTTTTAACTTGTGTTAACTTGTAATGTGAGTTTATTGTGTTCAGCAAAATTGGCAAATGCTTGTTCGAACTGAAAGTTTTGTAATCTAATAATTTAAGTAATTAATTTAAAAATATTCACAGTGTCGCTTAACAAGGAAATGCAACTAACATTGGCTTCACTAACACGTATTTTGATATTTGTGTTTAGTATACTGTTTGATTTGTTTTAGCTGTTTTGTTCCTCAAATAGTGAAACTTCCAAAGTTAATTGGTAACTAAAAGATAATTTACATTGGTTTGTTTATATTTTTTTTGGTAATGTAACTAATGTTACATTAGATGTACTAATGTAAGTAGTCCCAAATAATTTGTACTGCATATTCTTGATGACATGAAATCCAATTAAAATAAAAATGTATATTAGAATGGCTGGTTTGGATAAACACTTTTACTAATAAAGCAGAGAATAACGTTTTGACTTTTCCAGGTCATCTTCAGGTTAATAAAGTGTTAATACCCATATCAGCTATACAGCATATATATTCTTTACTTGAAATGGACTCAGAAGAGTAGAAATTGGATTTTGAACATCAAATATTTACCCTGATGGTTCTGGTAATATAAAATTTAGCATCACCCCACTGCTTTTCACTAAATCTTTCATGCAAGAAAAGTTTGTTTTACATGGTTTGAACTATATGACTGGGAATTTAATTAATACAATCAAATGACAATGCATTCCAAAAATTTATAACTGTCTCAATAGTTTGCTATTATTATGTGACTCTATTAATATGTTTAGAAGTTTATTGGTTTGATGAAGGAAAAGTGAGACAAGAGTTTACCTGATTATATTCATTGTAAAAAAAATGTAGTGCTTCGATGATGATGAATTGTTACAAGGATGATATAGCCTCTTAAGTACAAAAAGAAAGAAAGAAATCTTTTAGCACCACCTGGTAGTTTGTTAAAGGAATAGACAATATAGATTTACTGGTAGTAGTTAACTTCATTTATAACCATTTAAAACCAGCTGTGTCAGCTTAAGATTACAGATTATTTGCTGTTTGATGCCTTTGTTGTTTCCAAGTAACTTAATGCTTATGGTATTCAATGTGCACTTTACATAACCATTTGAAATTCATTGTTAAACCATTGTGATGTAAGTTACATAACTTTACTGTCTATACTTAATAATGCCTTAATTCTTTATCAACACATATATTTAGAATATATACCGTGTTTGAAATTTTAACTAAACATTTATCTAGCAAATATTTCTAAAATCTTCTTAAAGTGAAAAAATCTTAGTATTATTTAGTAAAGCTGTTATAGAAGATACATGTTAGTCAGATTTTTATAGCTTGTGAGAATTTCAAGTGATAGCTTAAATAATGAATAAATATATGTACAGTGTTTCAGTGTTAGCTTTCAACAGATTGTGAAATTTCTTGTAATATCATTTATTGTTTTGGTAATTCATGTTTATGAAATATCATTTTGATAAAAAACATAAGAAATTGAACACAAAATGTTTATAAATTAAATGACTTCTAGATCACAAAGATTATGTTTCCAGCAACCTGACTAAATATTAGGTAGCACAGTTAAAGTACAAAGGAGATTTAAAATGTATAATCAGAAGATTGTGTGTATTTTGGGGACTAGGAAACTTGTGATAAACTTTATTATTTCCAATAGGAGCTCAGCATCATGTATAGCTATGGGGACTTGTGTATTTCTATGTAAATATCACCAGATTAATAGCTGATCTTTATAATAAAATCCAAGCACATCAAGAGTTTGAGAAAAAAACTATCTACAAATAATACCATATTGTAAGGTAATTTAGTTGGTTACTAGTTGTTTTTTCTTTTTTTATTAAAACCAAGATATGGTATGCCAATACATTAACACTCTGTGGGATTAGAATGCTGTAGCTGTTTTCTCTAAGTTTGTAAACTAGGAAAAAAAAGTTGCATCTGTCTTTCTCCATTAGATATTGAGTCCAGCTATTGTGCATGAATGTGGTTTTTCAGAGAGAAATCCTCAGAATGAGGTTTCAGAGAATTAAATTTAAAAGCTTAAGTAAAAAGAGGTCACCAAATGTACAAAAAACACAGAGTACAGTGAGAAAAATGTTTATAACAGCAAAAGAGAACAAAAATATCTAGATAAGCTTTGTTCTTTTGAAGTAAAGACAATCTTCTGTCTTGTGTTACCTGTATATTTATGTATGGGGCATACTATTTATAGCAGTTTTATCTTTAGGAGAAGTGCCATTTTACAGTGCAAACTTTTGAAGTAATGGAACTAATGGAAAAAATCAAAGATTCAACTTTGTTTTTTTTCTTTATCTTTCTGATTTTCTTTCCCTTATGGATTTTTAGAATAAAGTGAGTGTACAGGATTATAGTTAGCTCTACATTTTCAACCAGTAAGAATCTTAATTTTGTCTACTGCCTGTACTTTTAAAGAAACCTAAAACAAAATAAACACGTCTAATATTTTCAATACACTCTTTTATAAATAAATCACCTTGATTTTTTTGTAGTTTCTGTACCTTATACTTCTCAATATGTTGTGTGTATCTTCTAGAAGTATGTTGTTCTAATCTGCTCTCTAAAAGGGAGATTGAATTTATGTACTTCTGAATCTTTCACATGAAGTATCTTTTGTGCTAACACCATCATTTTCTTTTCTTTGATGTCCAAGGTTAGTCATTGACTTCCTTGTATATCATTCTATATCTGGACAGCTATTGCACTTTGTGTATCATACTTAATGGACTGGCACACTGTTACATATTGCTAGTTGTTAGATGTACACCATTGCAGAATGAAAATGATTGGATTACAAACTTATGGCTAAAGTACAGTACTGTATGTATGTGAGTGCAATGCCATCTTCAAAGAATAATTGCTTGTATACAAAACATGCTAAATATTACTTATTTTAGAAATATTACATGAGTGACAGTGGTCCAGATACTTTTAGTAAAACTATTGATGGAACTTATGTTATAAATAATAAACATTTATTACACATGATGTGTATCAGTTGTGTTTAGTAGAACTTATAACATTTGTTCTTATTTCTAACTTTGCAATTAAATAATAGTTTTACACTTTTCTCTTAATAAAACCATGTATCCTACTTCTTTGAATTACCATTCATAATTCTTTGAATGGAAAATTTTATCCCATTAGTACTAATAAAGATACTGTAAATATCTCATGTATTTTTACCTTCCTTACTTAAGTAAACAAAGTTTAACTGTTAAAAAAACTTTAGTTTTATAATACATGAAACTGAATAAAAACTACATTTTTATTCACATGCAAACAGCAAGTTAAAAAAGAGAAAAAAGTTAAAACTGTTCACTATTCAATATAGTTGAATTTTTTTCAAAACGAGATAATTAGCAGAAAAAAATAAAAGTTTATAAGTGCTTTTATCTTGTAGGGTCTGTTACAAAAAAACAAAATGTTTTGTATTATTATCCTATCTCATATTTGTTTTATATGTATAGGTAAATATCAGTTTTAAATTAAAATCCAGCAGTAGCTGGGATAAAGCAGAAAAGCACATGAACTAACATGTGTTACTTTTTGAGAAAGAGTCAAAAACTACTGCATGGTTGACAACAACACAAATAGATGTTGTAAAAATCTTTCAATGGAGCTGATGTTGAACAATAATAAACACACATTTTTTGGTTGGTGTAATTCTCTGCTGTCAATGAAAAGTTATTTTAAAATAAAATTATGTTAAATTGGTTAGATTTAATATGAAATATTACTACTTGTTTTTAAACTGAAATTGTTTTATGCTTGATGTTGTTGTAAGGTTGTGACATGTAGTAGAGATGCTAGGCTGTTTGTTTTTTGTTTTACGTTAGAACATAATAGTAAAACCAATTTGTAAGAATTAGAGGGGACATGATTATTAATTGTTGTATGTGAATGAGCAATTATCTGGTTCTAATAGTATTCAACTTTAATCAGAATAGTATATTTTGTTCTTTAGAGGTAAGTGTTTTTCCTCCAGAAACTTGTATTTCATCCACTAGCCTCCCTATAAATCCAGTGTAATAACTCAGTATTTTTTCTTTAGATAAGGAGACCCAAATTGTGTACAGTATTCTAATTGAGATGTGGTACCTATTTGAGTATAATTATATAAGGTTATCTTCAAATGAATGTTAGAGCTACAAAAATAATGTTAAATGTTAGACAGAATTTTAGCTATAGAATCTTGTTTACTTACAGTGTCAATCAGAAGTTGATTTTGCTTATTAATTTTTCTTTCCTGTAATGCATATATGGTAATCTCTTTCAAGTTGTAGTTAAAAACTGCTGTTTGTGAGTCATGATGGGTGGCATACTTTTTGTGTTTGAAACAACACCTCAGACTTAATTCACCTGTATATGGTGCACTAGTTAAAACAACTGATATATATATATATTTTGTCAATGTGCAAGAAATTTCTAATAGAACTTGTGTAAATTATAGACAGCAAACCTCATGCTCAGTACAAACAAAGGTAATGTAAAATGCATCTCATTGATTTTAAATGGAACTGCTCTAAAGTATTGTCCTACTGCAGTCTCTAAAGGAAGAGGTGTTTTTCCATCTTCACACACACCCACTTATATAGATTAAATATTCCTAAGGCATGCAACTGTAGTTCATTCTCTTGATCAGTAATAAGCTTGATGAAGTGCAGTAGCACCATGTTTTATAACACATTCTCCCATATCACTAACTATTATTATTGTATACTTTTCCAATTCCAAATTATCAATTAGAAGAAAAATAATCTGAATCTATAAGGATGGTATGTAGAGTGCAAAAAATGAAAGTAACTCATCACTTCATTGGATGAAGATTTGACTTCTTAAGTGTTTGTAAAAGTTTGGACAATTTTTGATTGTCCTGTATGTAATGCAATAGAGGACCTTCCAGTACCAATATCTAACTTTTACAGACCATATCTTATTCATATTTACTTTTTACAGTTATTTTATATCAAGCTGTGAAACATTGTACTTCAGTACTAAATTTAAAATGCATCTTTTTAAAATCATCCTGCATACTGGTTGAAGTCTTCTTGTTAGTCATCACTGGATTGTGGACTGATGGTTGGGAACCACTGGTATAGATTATATTGTGGAAGTTTTTTCAAAGGAGTTTATAGTGGTTACAGGTTGCAACTGTATTGGTAAGTTATCTACTTAAACACGTTGAAAAAAATAAATATTCTATTGAACACCACTGTATCCATTCTTGTGTGGATTCCATGCTAATAAGATGTGGCTTTGTCAAGACATGGCATCCAGTTACATGTCTAAATCAACATGCCAGTTCCTACACAAAAAACAAGTGCAAACACATTCATGCTATACCATTTCTTTGGGTTTTTGAAACTGGTTCTCAGCATTCATTGTTGCATATAGTTGATAATGGACTTTAGAAAAAAGGGAGAAAACATTGACATCAGTGTACTATACAAAAACCTTTTGTTGTGGAAACTACTCTACTGAGCCAGGTTTATTATATAGGACACTATCATTAATGTAAGAAGGGTTTTCTTAAGGCCTAGACACTTATCTCCGTAATATTAACACTGTAGTGTGGGAAAAAATGTATCTTCATGTTAGCCCTATAGATTCTGAGAAAATTAATATATAATCCGAATTTCAGCTCATGAATCATATAAAACTAAATTTCTGATCAGAATTGCATAATTGTTTCCCGTGTAACTTCAACAGAATTTTTGTGAGAAAAACCACGAGGACGTGAAAACATTGTTATAGCAATTAGAAATTTTGAAACTTGGTCTACATACCAAACATTTAACCTTTGAATATGTAAGTCATTTTTGTAAATTAGCATACTTGAATCGTTCATTTCACTATTTCTTTTTCCGAGAAAACTAACGAAATCAAAGGTGCCCTTTGTGTGAGAGGAAAGCTGATCGTATGTAGTTCATATAAGCAGATGACAGCTGTTGAAATTTTTTGGAGACATGTGTAAACTGTTTCTCCTTAAAGACATCTCATTCTAATTAAATTGTTTTTGTTTCTGCTGCACAATGCGATAATGAATCTCGAAATTGTTTACCAAATTTACACGTACACGTTTGATGGTATTATGGGTATCGAGCAAGCTCGTTGACCTTGGCTTGTGCCTTGCAGTATTATTGTATTACATGATTTTCCAAACGTACGGTGTAAGCAGTTTTTATTACGATATTTCATTTCAGTATTAGACGTCAAAGTTTCACCCCAGCAACTGTATACAATATAGAAGCTAAGAACTCTTGTCATCATGCTTAGCAACTATATACATTTTAAATATTTATCAGCTATACGTGCGATTGTCGTAAATGTATAGATTGTCGGATTTCTCATCAAGAATTTAAGGTGGATTTTTAAAAAAAATGACACTAGCAAGAAAGTTCTGTATTAAAAACTCCTCAAGCAAACAAAACTCAAATTTTTATTAGCTAAAGAAAACTTATGATTTGGTACAGATGCACGTTTATGAGATTTGTGTTAAAATTTCACTGGGTAAAAGTAAGTTAAAAACGTAATAAAGTATGTTAAATAAAACACATTTTAGCAACTTGTATGTATGGATATCACAGGTTTCACATGCTCCGTTTTCGTTTTGATTTTCACTAATATTGCAAAGCGTAAAAAAATAAAATTAAAATAAAAAAATTAAAGCATGAATTTAAACAAAATCGCGAATCTCTATACATCATATAAATCACTGAAATGCTATTTTAAAATCGTCTATATTAAATGCTTGTGGTAATTTACAATTTTTAATGAACATTTATAAAACACGCCAGAGACTTCCATGATCCGAACTTGTGAAATGTGGATTTGAGGTCTATGGTTTGCAGCTCGTTACCGAAAAACAAATTATGCTGTGCACTTTGGACTGCGAGTGCGTTCATAGATCGACAGATAAAACCCACTATTCAGTTAGAGTATCTCAAACGTTAGCGGTGGGTGCTGTTGGTTATCTAGTCTTCTTTCTTGTACTTTATCAGCTCAAAGCTAGGAACAAAAACTCTAAGGTTGCTTTGTGCGAATATGCTCAAAACGAAATCATACACGGTAGTCGAGGACTGAGAAAGCCTTGAGATTTTGTGTGGTAATAAATAACACAATTCTTGTAGCTGGAAGCCGTTTACCAAGAGGAAATGTCTGTAAAAGATTCAGCGTAAAAACTGTACTACACGAGTAAGACAGATGATAAGATAAAACCGTACCACTGACACACCAATGTTGTGGATCGTGCGTAATTAGAAAGTAGATGGACCTCTATAGAAACTACAAACTGTCAGTGATGGTAGAACATCCTGATAAAAAATTACTTTTTTGATAATCCAAGGATTGTTATCCGCTATCTTAAAATACTTGATTCTTTAACATCTGGTTACTGGTATGCATGTGTGTGTGGGGTAGATAATGATAATAATTACAGACTTAAATGTCATATGTCCTACAAATACATTTATTGGATTAAATTACGTTTGCGAAGTTTACATCCGCCATTATAAAAGAAAATGTATATGGAAATAAAACCGAGTCGCAAATGTTTTTATTATGTAGGTTTTTAAACTGGTTCGGTTATCTAAAGAGTTTTAACGCTGAAAAGATTTACTGGTAATGTATTGTTTGTTGTTGTTTTTCAGCTTTGAAGCCAAAGCTGTTCTTTACTGTCATGTGGTAATCACTTAAAATAGTTACTACTACGTCTGCAAGAGCGCGTTTTATATAGGCTTCTGTCTAAATACTGTTTGTTTTTTATTACGGTTGCGTTGTAGTGCATTTGGTAAGTTAGTCTGTAATGGAACAAAGTATATATCATTGCCGTTGGAATGGGAAGGGAATAATACCCTATTACTGAAAAAGGAGGGGGCTTACCCCTGTGAGAAGGTTGGCTCTGTGGTTGAGCTTTGAATTTTAGGTCTGACGACCCGGATTCGAATCCGTCTGATATCATACAATATTATTAGCCTGCGCGCGCGCACTCGCACTTTAAGCTGTGGATGCGTTATAAAAGTAACAGTCAATCCCTTAGATTAGATGATGATGATGATGGTTTTTTACACTTTTTACACAGTGGCTGTTTTTACACTGATCGTTAGTTCAAAATTAAGAACGACAGTAGAATGCATTAGTAATATCATCATAAATACACTAGTTACCCTTACGTAAAATATAACTATGAAACAAGAATATTCTTAACAGTTTTATTTTTCTCGTTACTGAACTGTCTTTTACGATTGTTTTTCTTTTACCACGTATATTAATTCAAGCGTTTAGCGATAAAAATACAGAAACTAAGTGATGTCGGATACTAAACAGAACTTACGAACGTACATCAACTCGTACAAACGTTCAGTTTTATTTAGTAAAATCTTCTCAACTGAAGACCTTTAGTAGCTTTATTTATTTTAAACAAGTAACGACTCGCAGAACCGACAGGTCTGGTCAATTTTTTATTATTATTTCTACCCTGTCATAGGATCTTTTTCCTCCACAGGATATGGTCCTTTGTACAATCACTAGGAGTGAGTGAAATGTTAATTTCATTTGTAAAAGTGTTAAAACTAAACGCATTATCCAACCTAGATAATTATGAGCGTTTCTGTCTAGATGTAGTTAGCGCATCTTATAAAATGGCACATTTCCTTGTTCCTCCTGCCTCTTAAAGCAGTGAACCTTTCTGAGAGATTTGATACGTTAAAGGAAACTGATTACAATGCCAGCGTATTTATTTATTAACATTTCACGAAAGCTGTTGTTACAGCAGCAAGCTCGAGGGCTTATGACGCTAAAATTTAACATCAGAGGTACAGCACAGCTTTGCACTGAAGTCAGACAAACCCTATCGGACCTAATTTATTAAACAGGAGAACTTACGAGTTTTATGTGTAATACTTCTAGTACACGTCAGTTAATTATACATCACCAGTAGCATTACTTAAAGTTGAAGTACAACATGTATGAAAATAGAACAAGTAATTAGCAGGTAAGAGTTTAGAGGATTGTTTGGTATACGTAAGTTTGAGTTGAAGAAATGTTCTCTCTGCATACACATACGCATGTTTTGATAACAGTATAGATTTATCCCTGTTAGAATAATAACTTTGTGAAATATTAAACAATATGCCTGATTCAAGAAACAGAAGTCCAGTTTAAACAGCATAAATGTATTTAATTTTGTTATTTTTTCTTGCAAAAAGTTTTTCGGTTTTTTTTTTATGCCCCTTTACAAAACTTACCACATATTCTGTTATTTTAACAACCAAGGGCCTAAAAAAAGTGTACGCCTGTATCCGTATTAATTTTAGGGTTAAACTAAGCACTTAATGAGTTAAGAATAACACCATTGTTCAAATAAAACTCTCGGAAGAAGAAAGATCTATCAACGTAGATAAACGTTCTATGAGAATCAATGTGTGTGTGGGTGTACAGTAGACGTGTTGGGTCTACTTTCCGATACCTCTTAAACTTGGATACTTCATTCCATGAACAAACTGGAGTTTTAAAATATTGTTGATTGTTTGCCCTGTGTGTGTGTGTGTGATTTTTTGTAGGATCTGTTGTTAGTTATTTAAATTAAACTTGTAAGTTAAAGTTATTATTTTAAAAAAATGAACTCAGAGTTACCCATTAACAGTGCGCAATAAACATAGTATCCTTATCTGAACGTGTAGTATAAACTAAAGCTATTCTGCTATCACAACTTATGTTCCTGTTATTAAAAATACGGATTATGATTTTACTACAGACTCTGACCTGTAGGGGGCGTTGATATGACATCCATTAGTTATATGAATATAGGCTGTCAAAACGTTGAGGCATTATGTGAAATTTATGTATACTAGAGCTATAAACATTGGCTATATTGTGTTGCAGTATATATACACACAAATACATATGTATGTGTGTTTGTAGGTATATATATATAAACGTTCGTACATGCGCGGTGAAAAAGCACGAGCGAGCAAGCGAGCATTCACAGAAGAGAAAAGACGTGTATGGAAAGCAGAAATCCACTCTTCAACGAAAATTATTTAAATTTAAAAGATAGCGATTTCGCAACTTTAAAAGTTTCCTCCGAATTTTCAAGTAAGAGATTTTATAATTCCAAAAACCAGACCAATAATTTTATTAATTTCTGGTTCAAGATTTGGACAATTAAGCTAAAATAAAAGGTAATAAATAATTTCCCGGATAATGATTAAATTTAAATTTTTAAAGTTTTATCATTTGTATCTAAAATATGAGCTGGATTTTATATGAATTTATTATGTTAATTTCATGCTTAAGTAGACATAAAAGAACTTTTAAAATTATAATATATATATATATATATGCTTGAACCAGGTTGTTCCTTTGCTTGTCTGTCAATTGCCATGTTGTTGTGAAGAGTTGGTTGAACCACAGCCGATGAAATTTGGTACAGGAATTCGGGTACCTCTCACAATTTCTTAGATATCGAGTATAAATGGATAATAGTCGGACGAACGGTTTAAGTATCATTTTCAATTTTATCGCCGTAATCCTGTAAATGGGAGCTTGACCAACACCTTGTCTAGAAAAGTTGCCATGATAGGAACGGTTCGCGCCCCACAGCATAAAACTGTGAAAGGGGGTGTCTCGCGCTTCGTTTACAGCATTACTTTTTATACCTGTCATTACAGTGTTATTTTTGCTAGTATATGTGTATGTGTGCTTACGTGTAAAATATTTTTCACAGGTAATTAACTAAATGAAAAGAAGAGGGCAAGTTTGCTCCACATTTTGCTTTATTTGATTGCGCCATTTTAACATTACATCCGTACACAAAAATACACTTTTATATAACGTGGTTCTTTTTGTACATTACGCTTTTATAAGTCGTAGCATTCCGTGTAACATTTTAATTCTAACATCTGTTTCTTCCACTTACAGTTTCGTTTGGTTGGATATTTTCTATCAGGTGATTTAACATTTGTTTCTCAAGAACACCTTAAAACAGGCGAAATGCTTTTAAAAGGGTGTGTATGTGTGTAGGACGGTCGTCTCATATCCGTTGAAAACGGGACACGATAGTAGTGGCGTGTAAGCCATCGTAATTCATTGTCCGTGTGCCTTCACTACCAGCACGTCTTCAAGATTATCTTATTCATTGACAATCTGGACGCTCGTGTTTGCCGCACCTGTAACTCGACAAGCCGGTTAGTCACTCATTTTCTGAGGTTTAATTTTAGCAATGAGCAAACTTCATTACACACGATTTACGAGTCAGCGAGTGTAACATCCGGGTTAAAAGTGGTTATCGTACAGAAGGCATGTAGTTTGTTAATAATTAGATGTTTAAAGAGTTACATAATTTCCCAGTTTTTCTTGCCACCTATTCAAAAGGAACAAACAAAACATTTGTTAGTTTTGATCTGTTGCTGTTATCACCCAAATAAAGATTATGCTAGCGAATTCTAGGCTACAACTCGCTTATTTATATTTCAATATCCACATCATTTTATACATTCCATTTGCGATAGGACAGATAACTTGCATAATATTAATTTTCAAAATCTTTAGTACACTAGCCGATTGTGTGTATCATTCATAAGCGAATGTTTGTCGTTTTATAAGTATTTTGAATTGTGGTTTCTGCGGAAAGAAAAGAAGCGAATAGGCTATCTGTGCACTGCTCACTGTTGGGAATCGAATCTCACATTTTAGCGTTTATAAGTCCGCAAGTTTACAGTGGCCCAACGGGAGATTACATTGTTAGTCAATCTATTTATTTATCACTCTACTTTTTATTAATCGGAATCCGTGCTGACTCTGATCTAATTGCGTAATTTGAGTTGAATTTCGTAGATGGTGAAAGTGTCACTGGTGCTTTCCTTATTGTATGAGACAAATGCATAAATAATGGCTTACAAATCATTGTATCTTCACCAGATTGTGGAAATTGTGCGGAATGCGTACTTATCTAACATTTTGGAAACAGCTTTCAGTACACCTGTAGTGGTTATTGTGTAGTATTATAGATTCGAGAGTCCACGATTCGCGTTTCATTACCACAGTAATAATAACATTAACACAAAGGATCGCACACACTGGGGCCATGGATGTGTTGTAAGGGACGTTCAAAGTCAGTTGTTCGGTTAGAGTATCGCAACGATTTGGCAATGCGTGCTGTTGACTTCCCGTTTTCATTGTTTTATTCGAGTTCAAAATTACGGGCTACTACAAAGAACCCTTGTGTAACTCGGTTTTGTTTCTAAGATTTGGGGAGGAGGCACAAAGGGATGAAGAGCTAGTTGAGAGGTTAAAGTGGTGTATTGGGAGGTCAAGTGTTATTAGATACAAAAGAAGGTTTTTTTGCCTTTTAAGAAACATCTATCTATTATTTGTCGTTATAAAAAAAACACACGAAATAACCCGTCATTTTCTCTTTACTTAGCTTCCTGGCTGTCTGACGCTGTTCCAAAGTATTACCAAGCACACACTCGTAGTTCTTAACTGATTGAAGATAGTTCTTTCGGCTCAACTTGCAAGGGCCCGGTATGGCCAAGCGTGTTAAGGCGTGCGACTCGTAATCTGAGGGTCGTTGGTGAAAGAGTAGCCCAAGAGTTGGCTGTGGGTGGTGATGATTAGCTGCCTTCCCTCTAGTCTTACACTGCTAAATTAGGGACGGTTAGCACAGATAACCCTCGAGTAGCTTTGTGCGAAATTCAAAAACAAACAAACAATCAATTTACAAGATGACCCCTCAAATAAAGCAAACAAACGCTTTCATGTCAGCGGGAGTCACAATCTAGGGGGAACGTAAAAATCTTCAGTGGTTAGTAGCTGTCTATCTGATGAGATCTGACCCTCACACTTTTGGTGTAACTTTGCGAGGATATCCGAAACAAATCACACCAAACTTATACTTTTTGTATGTTTGACATCGACTTGAAGTAACGAAAGCGTTTTTTCCTATGAGATATTACAGTATTTGCTGTTTTTACGTTGAATATAATTAAGAGTCAAACATGTTCAGTACAACACAGTTACTTTCCTTGTTCGTCCACGTGCTTCATTTGTTATAAATTTATACTTGGACGTTTTGTTAGGCAGATTTCCTCTTAAAATAATGTTGGCGATGTAATGTGGTTGTGATTTGTAAATAGGTAAAGTGAAATGTGATTGGTTAGTATGCTATAATAATTCACTCCTCATTTAGATCTTAATGTTTTGTTTCCGCAACTTTGAGTATTTGTTCATGTTCATTCACGATTAGTATGAAAAAATAATGAGACTGTGGTTTCACGAGAACCATGTTAGTTCGTGGTGTAGGAAGAAGTTGCAAAGTGTTTGGGGGTGGGCGGGTGAAGATAGCGCTTTGCTAGACCTACAGATTTTACAATGAGAGATTGAAAGTATAAGGAGCTACTGAGACCAACTTTCGTGCTGCGAAAGGTAGGTAGAGCAGTTTAAGGGGAAGGAGGTTCTGAGCAAGGCCCCCAGAAAATTAATATAATTAATTTACGGTTGCTAACCAAGTCAAATATGTGAAAGTGTGGTACTACAGTGCCCCTTGTTCCGACGAACCTGTCGATATGGACGACACATTGTTAACAGCTGACTACTTGGCAGTAGTCACGAGGCACGTGCACAGTGCAACACAGTCAACTAATTGAATTATCGGTCGTTTGATGAATGAAAACATAATAATTATTTCGGACACTGCATTTTTACATCCCTGTTACAACGGTCTGTTATTACAGTTAAAAATTATATTAAGCTAATCTTATCCAGCCCATGCATACATTCAATAAGTGGATAAGTTGTGCGTGTAAAGTTGTGCACGCTTTCTTACCTGCTGTAATTCGATTTTATTTCAAGCTAACACCTTATAATTATGTCATTTTCTCTTTTTCGCATGTTCGCGTATCCGCGTGTCGTTTCTCGTGTATCACAACACATTGAAGTGAATCACAAAGCCAACGCTGAGGTTGTTTTCTTTAGGATGCCACAGTTTGTTGGCTTTGTTTCTTGTCTTCTTCCGTTGCTGTCACTTAACATCAAGTCACGAAGGTAAAATACTGAATTATATTGTTCTATAACGTGTATTAACTACTTTCGTGAGATTGAGTACACCTTCCGTGTGGACTTGGCGATATGAGGATCACTGCTGTATGTATTTGTGCTGATTTTGGTCACTTTGTTCCTGTCACTATTTCATCATTCTGCATACATATAAATACTATGGTGTGGTAGGTGTCTGTGTGTGTATGGCGATAGAGTTGGTCTATCTGGATTTAAGTATTCATTTTTGGTTCAGTATTAATGAGGTAATTGGTAAAATTTGTTTCATGATAAAGTCATACCTACAACTGAACACCACTTAGTGCAGAAGATGTCTAATAAATCAATTAAAACGAAACGTTACTTAATGAAATGAACGTAATTATCAACTCTCTACACTGTAGAAATATCACTGTGTGAGATACAGTGTCCTCCATTCTTAACAATTAGTTAATTATATTTCATGTTCATTTCTGTTTATTAAACAGTAAATATAGAAATTTTATTCGAGGCTGGTAAAAGAAAAAAAAAAGCCAATTTTTGATTTAATCGTAAACTTAATAGCATATAATTGATAAACGCCCATTCCGTTTTTGTAAAAGTCGTGCTGTTTTGTTGACAATTATGTAGGTGTTCCTGATTATATTGAACTGTTGGATGGAATAATGTTACCGTGGCAACTAATGTTATAACGCATAAGTGCCCTAATGGACAGTGCTGCTGTTACACGCATGGCTTTTTCACACAGTAATAGGCACAATGCACGAATAGACGCAGACAGATCGAACTTCGCAGGGTTTGATGATGTGGTTGTTTGCAGGTCATCTCTTATTATTATTATTATTATTATTGATATCTTTAATGAGATGTAAATATTTATATATATTTTTTAAATTAATGCCTGGCTTTTGCAGCACCTTGTTAGAACAATGACCTCACTGACCTTGGGATTATTGACGCTACTTGGAAGTACAGAAACACGTACATCGATTCTCGTGTATTTAAATTTTTATGTATTTTGTGTACACTCGAGAAACATATCAGTTAAAGGCTGGAATATCTAGGAAATCTAGAATCAGAAATATCATTTTTAAATCTAGAATTTCACGAATTTTTAACGTATGTTCATACTATCGGGTCGTGAGTTAACAAGTTTTGACCCAATTTTTGCATGAAAAAAGAATTTGTTAAAATATTGTAAAACTGTTTCTTTCTTCATTTTGGACACTTTTTTTTATTCACAGTAGAGCTTTCTTATTTACTGCATAAGAGTAAGTAAACCACGTGTCGAATCTGCTGACCTTCTAACTTTAACCTTATTCTAATCTCTCCTGCCAGTATGAATAGTTACATCCATCTGTAACAGTGGTGTCCAACAGTTTTTTCATAATCGCTAAAATTGTGGGGAACGTGTTAACATTTTCACCACGTGACAAAAATAAAATGTATTGTTATATATGTAGAGGGGTCAAAAATACCTAATATTATTTCTTGCTGTAATTAATTATATTTAAAAAATAGTTGATAGAAGCCTTCACGACCCATCATTTGAGAAACACTGATCTATAGGGATCTGTATTCATTGACGACATAATGGAGGGGTGCAAGGGGGAGCAATTGCCCTCAACCTTTTCTTGGGATATTGTATACACGCAACATACGCGATTTAAGTCAGATTTTTTTATTATGCTTTCCTCCGAAAAAAAATGGGTCAGAAGTCCCACCCATATATATATATACACACACATATGTAGTGTTAATGTGAATAAGATGTGAACTTTCCACATGTCGCCTCGGAAGATCGAGGCAGCAATGCTTGCTAGGCTTAATAAATGTTAAATAACTGGAATGTTGTAGGTAGCAGCACCAGTTGATGACGGCAAGGGTTAAACAAATGTAACGAAAGAAGCTATAGATTTTATGTCAGCTTGGTAAGTTTCTTTATATTTATTCTTTAAAGTCATATCTACAATATTTTGTTATTAAATCGTTCTTTAACGAATTATGCAAAAAAGTTAAAATTAAGCAGCTCGTTTCAGGAGTATAAGATAACGAATCAGTTTCATTAACATAAGCAGCTTGTTTCAGGAGTATAAGATAACGAATCAGTTTCATTAACAGTTTATCACTATTTAGACTGGCCTTTCTGGTACTTTGTGAGAGTTTCTTGTGAGTTTTTGTGCACAAATTACGTGTTATAATATTGAAATAATGCAACTAGCAGGAAATAAGGAAGGAATCTTTCCATCACTGTCATTTCCAGATGAAGTTATTCATGTCATAAACTGAAAAAAACGGCTTAATTTGGTTCACACAGAAATATTTAGAAAATGTTTTAGATTGTTTGTTTGTTTGTTTTGAATTTCGCGCAAAGCTACTCAAGGGCAATCTGCGCGAGCTGTCCCTAATTTAATAGCAGCATCACCCACTGCCCAACTTTTGGGATACTCTTTTACCAACGAGTATTGGGATTAACCGTCACATTATAACGCTCCCACGGCTGAAAGAGCGAGCATGTTTGGTGCGACGGGGATTCGAACCCGCGACCCTCAGATTACCCCATCTGGCCATGCCGAGCCAAATGTATTCGAAAACGAAATACAGAACAAACATCACGAGTGATCTCTTCACAAGGTTAACCTTGTGATTTGCCAACTAACGAAATGATGTACTTACTTTTATTAGAGTCCCAATGCATTGTACAAACTAACTTGATTGGTAATTTTTGTTAGCAAAAATGTTTTACATCTAGCCAAACTTGAAAATGTTAACAGTCTTGTACTTTTGTTGCTACGTCCTCTACTGGTCATTGTTCATCCAGATGTTAGTAACTTCATATCATGCTTCCTGGCGCGCACATACTTGAAAGAAAAAAAAAAGTTTAACCGTATTTCAGCAATAGTTGTAATAATTATCACCATTTGTCAGCATAAAGAGGATGCTGTCATTTATAGAAAGGTGTAAACATGCGAGTACAAATTTGACTACCTGGTATTCGCTGGTTCATTTACATGGAAATGGGTCAGTAGCCTTCAGTTTCAGTAGGTCTTCGTCCTTTATCAGTTTATGATCCTGCTGTTGTAAATATCAATATTCTCGTTGCCAGTGCAGTTTTAATGACTCTTAATTGTCTGGCCTCATTAAGTCTAGGCCAGTTAATATATTGAACATTTATATGTATATCATTCTCTGGGCATTTTGTGTGATAGGAAGTAGTGTCATAGATACATTGTGCCATATGTGGTGCAGTCATTGTTTTTCTCGTTGTCTTTCTCGTGGTGCCTTCAAAGAATGACTAACACTGAGAATTTAGGAGATAATCTCTATGTAGAAAATATTTCTTAAAGAGTTAATTTAAGTTATGCAATTAGTCAACCCAAACCAACGAGTTCAGGTAACATAGTGTATGGCCGAAATAAATCCAGGAAGTTAGTGTGATCTACGAATCACGTAGTTTAGTGATATAATTAGTCATACCAAGAAGCTTGAGGGAGTTTACGATTTGGGCCTCGAGGGTAGAGGACATGGAAAGAATCAGAGCCTAGGGTAGAGTTCGAACCGATATTCTGTTGCTCAGGGTATTTCACAATACCCTGCTGACAAAGTATGTGCTGGTTAAAGTTGTGATAAATGTAGAAAGGTCGCTACCGATGAATAAACTGTTGCGAGAAAATAAGTGTGCTTTCGGTAGTATTTGAAATTATATATATAATGGTTTCCTTACTTTCAAGTTTGTTTGTTTGTTTTGGAATTTCGCACAAAGCTACTCGAGGGCTATCTGTGCTAGCCGTCCCTAATTTAGCAGTGTAAGACTAGAGGGAAGGCAGCTAGTCATCACCACCCACCGCCAACTCTTGGACTACTCTTATACCAACGAATAGTGGGATTGACCGTCACATTATAACGCCCCCACGGCTGGGAGGGCGAGCATGTTTGGCGCGACTCGGGCGCGAACCCGCGACCCTCAGATTACGAAGCGCGCGCCTTTCAAGCCTTGTGCATTCGACATATGTAATTTAAAACAATAACCGTTAAAAGAAAAAAAAAGTCCTTCTGAGAAACGTGCCGGCCAATTATGGTAAGGTTGTTTGGGTGCTCGACTCGTAATCTAAGGGTTGCGGGTTCGAATACCCGTCACACCAGACGTGCTCGCTCTTTCAGTAGTGAGAGCGTTGTAACGTGACAGCCACTTCCACTTTTCGTTGGTAAAAGAGACGTAGCCCAGTAATTGGCGGTAAGTTGTGACGACTAGCTACCTCTCCTCTAGTCTTACACTTCTACATTTTGGACGGCAAGCACAGACAGCCCTCGTGTAGCTGTGCGAGAAATTAAAAAACAGAGAAACGTGTTCGTACTCAAAGTTTTCAGGTGGAATTCGCTAGTAGGAAGCTTTTTGTACACGTATTTATTGGTAGTACTGATGCATCGTGCTTTTTAACAGTGAGAACAGTAAGACTACGGGTCGAAAGTATAAATGTTGGAATGTTAAGAGTCATCTTCATCTTAGACAGTTTCATTTTTCTAACAGGGTGGTTGACCTTTTGGAATGAGTTGCCTTCAGATGTTGTAGGGGTGGTAATTTTAAGTGACTTTAAGAAAAATCCAAGTATATGAATGATAAGGACTGTCTGAGTTTTGTTAATGTTTTATTGTAGTTTAGAAGATGGAACAACTGAGAGGGACCAATAGGTCCCATGTTGTTTCAAAACGTTGTGTTATACTTGGATGGCTGCTTTTTAAAATGCCTTTTATAGGTTTTGAATACAAAAATGTTTTGCATTTATATTAAAGAACATCATATGGCATGTTAAAATCGTGATCCTTGTCATGGTGAATTATACCTGAAACTGTCGGATATTAATATCGTATAAACATCTCTGTGAATTATACCTGAAACTGTCGGATATTAATATCGTATAAACATCTCTGTGACACTCGAACAGCAATAGTTTTCTGCTTCGGTAATTAGTATTTAAATTGAATTTAATCTTTGAATGAAATAATATAGTAAATATAATTATGGAAATTATTACACAAATTAGCAAACAAATAGAAAGACTTAAATCAATGAAAATAAACTGCTTTGACTCCTTACTTATTGGTGGATAAAGGTATATTGTCATGTATTTATGAATTTTGTTTACGTCCTAACATTTGGCAGTTTGGCGTATTTGGTAACTTCACTTATCTTAATTTTTTAATTAGACAGTACAAAGTGAAACTTCAAAGTTGCTTAAATTGCATATCGCAACATGGAACTTGATTTTACTGTCCATTACGATAACATAAAAGGAACAGTAACTTCTGGTTAATAATATTAAGGTAAATATACGTAGTGTGCGAAACTTACTTTGGTTGTAGGAAAAACTTAAACCTAAAAAGATATTGTGTATTTTTATAGTTTCTTATTTGCAACTCTTAATGTAGTGTTTAATACTATAGCTATGTCCAGATCCTTGAACAGAGAATAAACAGTGATACAAAATGAATTAGTCGCACATTACCAAAGATAATTTTCACCTAAGCAGTTTTTGTATTTACTTGCCCAAGAGGTATAAGTTAAAAATAACATAATTATAATTTATTATATATATATATATATATATCCAAGTAATAGAAACGGAGCAAAACTGCTGGCTTCTGAAAACTAACCCATTGAAGTTTACTTTCAGGAATTAAAATAGGTTGTCTGAAATATTAAAACCTAACTTAAGTACCCGTTCAGTGCATGGAAATGATTTAAGGTGTCGGATTCGAATGCTGAACTCCTCGTGCTATTCACCTGGATGGGGCTAAAGATTCTCGTCAGGTTTGTTGACAATCGGTCCAGCCATTTGTCAGTTATAAGTGCAAATATGCATAAAACTTTTGTCAAATAATGGTTAATTTAGATACAACTCTATCCAGACTTGCCTTTCAACAGTCTTCCAAAGCACTGCTGAAGATTAAACAGATGCCAAAATTAACAATAACTCACTCTGTTTCTTGGCACTTCTCTCGCTAGAACTGTAAAAGCTTTTGCAATTTCTTTCCAAACTTTTAATAGATTTCTCGATTTAAGAAGTGTTACTTTTGATTTTGAGAAGACGTCTATATGATCAGTGTTGTAAAACGGCTGTGCTTCGACGACAATTTATTAGCACTGGTCAAAATCGTGAAGGACTAATCAACCTCTGCTGTAGCTGAAAAATACGCTTTTTAAATACATTCGTATTCTGAGCTCAAGGTTTATATAAACCTACGCTTCATTAAGACACTGTAGGCATTAATAACAGCACAATTAATGTTGGTTTTTATTTTAAAGTTCACACAAACCTCCTGACATGCAACTGAACAACATTTGCTTCCATTCGACTTTGTGTGTCAGCAGCACGATCTCATGTTGGGGATTAGAACATGTGCTTATACCAGCTGTTGAAGGACACGTTTTTTTACAGTTGTTGGACCTAAGCTGTAAACATAACTTGTTAATTGTGGGAAATCATCATCATTAACAAAACTGTTCGTGTTCATGGGAAGTCCGTGTCATAGCTTTAATTTTTCCTGTGTGAATAGAGATGTACATTCTGGTGATGTGGATGTTAGAGAAGCCATTCGCTAGGAATTAGCATCCAACATTAATTTTTATGTGGAGTTTAATATTTAATATTTAGTTCGAACAAACACGCAGAATTGCGTGTAGAACAATAGAGATAACGTGTGGTATTCACGTAGGGTTTCTCTAGTTTTCGTCTCGCTACACAAAACTGGCTAAATCTGAACCCACACAATATCGATCAGCGGATCTTGTAATGTTAAAACATACACACACAAACACATTTATTGTACTTTTCAAATATACGCTCGATTTTTAGTTTTAGATTTTGTCATCTGTCTGTGTGTGTATGTGTGGCTTCGTTACCTCTGTATAACCAATGTAGCTAAATCTGTAAAGGTTGTTGTTTTAAGCACAAAACTACCCAAAGGGTTGTCTGTGCTCTGCCCATTACGGGTGTTGAAACCCGCAGATATACCACTGAGCCACTGGGAGGCATCTGTTAAGAAGTTTGAAGACAACTAGTTAAGTGTTAAACTTAACACTGTGAATTATATGATTGTATTGAACCTCGAATATTTCTCATCCATTTCGTTTATTTTACGTGAAATTTTAACTACTAAAGTTGTGTATTCAAGCACGAGTGCAAACTTTTTTAAAAATTAAACATGCTTTGTATTATAGATTCTTTTTGTTATGGATTTTTGTATTGTTTTATGATAGATAATAGCGTTCTTATAGTAGTAACAAATAACAATTGTTGGATCGCAGAAATTTAACATGTTAAAGCTCTATGACGCAGTGTTTGTCCAATTTTTCTTCTCGGTCTAACACTCACAGTATTTCTGTCTCCGAGCTGTGCATGCGTGTGTAATGTAATACGGCACTTGATAGGAACACTGTTCCAAGTCCTGTGTTGTCCATAGAACTACATCCTTCATTTTTGAACATGTTCCGACAATGCTATATGTATTGTAACAAGCTTTTAAAAATTACCGAAAACTTTCCTCATATCCTCCTCTGTAAGGACTGATGGGGTTCATGTGTTTCCGTTAAGCTTCTTCTATTATATTTTTTTTCTGAAAAACAACTGTTTAATCTCGAGATGAGAGGAGACTTGAGTGAACGATTGTATCTTCTCTCCTTATTATCTAGAGGCCTGGCATGGCCAGGTGGTTCGTGTGCTTGACTCGCAGTATGAGGGTCGCGGGTTCGAATCTCCATCACACGAAATATGATCGCCTTTTCAGCCGTGGGAACGTTATAATGGGACAGACAGTGCGACTGTTCGTTGAAAAAAGAGTAGCCCAAGAGTTGGCGATGGATGGTGATGACTAGCTGCCTTCCTTCTAGTCTTACACTGCTCAATTAGGGATGGCTAGCGCAGATAGCCCTCGTGTAGCCCTTCGCGAAATTCGAAACAAATAAAGTCTTATAGACAGTCAAATATAAAACCCCAATGTCTTCATGGGCGAAAAAGAAAACAAAATTCAAAAACTGAGGCGCTTTGAATTTCTTATAATATTCAATTTTTGTGCTTTGCTATCAAAGAACGTCTCAGATAATAGTTTGTTTGTAAATAGTTGTACATATTTTGTTCGATGCCACAATTACTTTCATTTGTAACTAACTTAACTAACTTTTAAATCCTCTTGTTTGATTTTTCGATAAAAATAGTTTATTTGTAATCACTCAAACTCTTAAATGTTGACAGATGGTAAACTGATAACTTACATTTTAATCCGTCGCCAGATGTCATGACAACTTCGAAACATTGATTGATAAAGTCTGGATTGAACACGCCCATTGTATGTTAACTCACATTCACGCAGACACAGAACCATAAATCTGTTTTTATCTTTCACCTAAAGGCAGTCATTTTGTTTTCTCCGCCCACAAATTAGGTAAGGGTATGTTCCACCCAGTTTTATCATTATAAACAAAGTTTAGAAGCTCTTGATGGACATGGTTAAATGTCACTCATCAAGAAGTTTGATGAGAAGTGAAAGTTGAAGGACTCGGTGAGAATTACTTCGGAAATTAATTAAAGTGTGACCCTGATATGAGTAAACTGATCCTATTCATGGCCACATCATTACGAAGAATTCTTGATCGAAATTAAGATAACGAGAAGCAGACTCAATAATGTCATAAATGAATACACGAGAGAAAAATCAGTAAGTATTCTAATGTATTGAATAGTCTTTAGAGTTTGGTGTAGAAGGTTGTTCTGCAGAAAGAACACTTGTAGCATCCATACTTCTGGAGCGCTTTCTGAATTTCTGTACATTTGGAGGACTCTTTGTAGCATCTATTTTTCTTGAGTGCTATCTGTAGTTTCTGTACATTTGGAGGACTCTTTGTAGCGTACATTCGTCTTGAGTACTTTCTGTAGTTTCTGTACATTTGGAGGATTCTTTGTAGCATCCATTATTTTGGAGTGGTTTCTGTAGCTTCTTTTAATTTGGAGGACTTTCTATAGCATCCATTCTTCTTAAGTGCTCTGTGATTTCTTTTCATTTGGGTCACTCTTTGTGGTTTCTGTAATGTTAGGGTACTTTTTTTGTAGTTTTCTTTGTGAAAATGTGATGGTGCAGAAGTTTTTTTCCCTGTAGCTTCCATTATGTTTGAGTGCTCTCTATAGCTTCATGAGTCTGGCATGGCGAGGTAGTTAGGACACTCGACTTGCAATCTGAGAGTCACAGGCTACAACTTCCCTCCCACCAAACATGCTCGCCTTTTATGCCGTGGAGGCGTAATAATGTGACGTTTAGTTCCAATATTCTTTGGTTAGAGTAACTCAGAAGATGTCGGTGATGACTAGCTGCCTTCCCTCTGGTCTTACACAGCTAAACTGGGGAAGGCTAGCGGAATGCAAAACAAAAACAACCTGTAGTTTCCATTGTAAAGCAATGGAGCTTTGCTCTGATGGAGTGTTTTTTCTTATATATTCCATTGCAAATAACATATGTAAGCATTGGTTATTGTGCAAATTGTAGATAGATGAGTTGGAATACACATTCGTGTTGTTTTGCACGCTTTCGTACTGTGAATAAACCAGGGACTGTTTTAATGGCACAGATAAGAGTTATGTTACAGAAAATGCAACTAGATTTAATCCTCACAGATCTAATTAATGAAGAAATTTGAGTAACAACTTGTAGGTTAAAATCACCCCCTCAAATAATGAATAGGTTTCAGATTAGTTGCATTTTCAGTTGAAAGTCTAATTAAATTTTATTATGATGAAACAGCTCATTATGTGATTATCTGGTATTATATGGTATTTTTCAGAGAAAATAAAAGCAAGAAAACTAAGTGCTCTTTAACTCAACTCCATGTCATTATCTCTCTGAAAGGGAATGAGGTTTTGTTTTCCTAAAGTCAGTTCGAGGGTATTTGTGTAGGTAATCAAATTACACATGAGATCTATATGTATGTACCACGAATTGTGATGAGGGAAAATATGTATTACAATACGTGATAAAAGTACAGCGTTGAACTTGATTAAAGCCGGTAAGCCAATCAAAAGACAATTATCTGTTTTGAACACGAACTTTTTGTAGATCTAAACTTAGTTTGGCTTATATAACAGCTAGAGACAACCACCTTCTTCAGGAATAATTCTGTAAACATGTGAAACTTTATCAAATGTCCCAAATTCTCGTGAATTTTGCGAGAACGCACACGAAATATTTCGTGAAGCGAAAGTTTTGACGGGAGGAGGCACTGATAACAACTAACCATCAACTTACAATTTTGAGAATACTCGGTGCGCTTTATGCAACGGTCTGTTTTTAATAGCACAACAAATTTCATGACCATTGCATGTGTTTTTTGTGACTTGCAGGTTTTCGTGAAAGCTGGACAGCTTATCGCCAGCCATTCAGTGAAAGTTGGTATGTAACTTAAGAAAGATGTGCATCTCCGTATTGGATTTTCTTTTATGACGTATTCAAAGATACAAGTCACGGGAACAGACGTCATGTTTCGTTTTCATTTTCTTTGGTCCTGGCAGGCTGGGAGTATTTGAGAAAGGTAAAGCATGCAACTTCAGTAAAACCCTTAAGCCAATCAAAAGACAGTTGTTCATTTCAAACACGAACGTTAAATCTTAAACTTTATTTAACGGCTAAAAGTGAAATATAGCTAAGGTAAACAGAATTATAATTGGAAGATTTTTCTTGGATTTCGGTTGTCGTTATTAAATTTCTGGAACAACGGAAAACAATACATATTTTTTCCGTGTTGGTTTCGTTGAAACGTTGACACTTTAAAACCTTTGTTCTAGTTTTATCTATTACACGTACAATGTTTTTATTAGAATACCCATAATAATAAGAAATCGTTCAAAGTGGGAGAGCGGTAAGCTTAAAGCCTCTGAACTTTACCGGTAAAATTCGAGTTTCGATTTCCTGTGCCAGACACAATAGATAGTTCAATATGGGTTTGCTCTGGAACAAACTCCCAATGAAAATATATTTAAATACATCTTGCTATATTAATTCATCATGTATCTTTGTATGGGTATATTTGTGTATGTTCAGCTAATTCCTTCCCAAAGGTTTGGAGTTACCAGGAGCAAACGTAATAGGCGACCTCGGAGTTGGGTAGCCTTTGAGAGCGTTTTTATCTTTATAGAAAAAATACACAATAGGAAAAACCGCCAGACATGGAAAAAATGTGTATTCAAAATAAGTAAAAAAACACGTCAGTGACAAAACCTAACTGCCTTTCGTCAGGCAGTTTTAAACTGTGTTAGAAAGAAAAAAATGAACAGGTTTTCTTGGTTGCCTGATCTCACACCAGTCTTTGTATTTTTGCTTTTCTACACCTCGATATTTCAAGGGTGCCATTTTACCTCGCCACCAAAGGTGGACGAAGGTTGTGTTTTCACCCCTGTGTATTTTTTCTTTTTCTCAGCAATATTTATAGAAAACTGCTGAATAGATTTGGACGGAAGCTGGTATATGTTTGGATTATGACCGAACTTAGAAGTGATTAATTTTTGGAAAGCCAAGGTCCTGAAAATCCGCAAACAAAATCCCTATCTATTAACATTGGGGCCGATTTTTCACACTATATTTGCTACATAACTCAGTCAAAAATGATCAGATTTTGATGAAACTTGAACGTTTTGTGGAATATTTCTCATTGCCTTGACTAAAACGGTCCGTCCCCATTGATAACGATGGACATAAGGACACATCATTGTGTATTTTGAGAGCCGAATATGATCAACGCTGAATGGTGGAGGTATGTATCCTTCCGAAATTTCCTCTAGTTGAAGTGTGTTCACACCCTCATCCATAAGTTAGTGAGATTTAACTTGGTTCACGTATGGAAGTGTCCTAACAGTTTTGTTTCTTTAGGGGGCAGAGAATACACCATTAGGGTACCTACAGTAATAATTAGAAATAATAGGAAGGGTTTGATCAGTACAGTTAGGTGTCTATGAATTAAGAGGCCTTTTAACCTTGTTATGAGGTATGTGTGTTTTATAAGTGTTTTTTATTCTTTATTTCAATAAGAAACTAGTTAATATAACACATCTGAGCGCTTATTATTTACGAATTTTTTTACGTAATTTGCGTTGTTGCACTTATGTTCTAAGGCACAACATTCAGTTATTTATGGTTTTGTGGATTAAATATTTTTAAACACACAATAATCATATAAACGTTTTAACTCCCTAACAGCAAAAGAAAATTGTACAGAAATTATACGTCACTTTGTTTGATTTCGTAAATCTTTTGTAAAATTAGATAAGAATGACAAATGTTATAAATAAATACATAGAAAAGGTTTAAATCGATTGATGGAGGCTATAAAAGTAGTTCATAACTCGGTGTCATTTGATAGTTCAGTTGATTAGAGTATACTATTAACTATTGGATTATACATACCATTGGAATCTTGCCTTATCTTAGTATCTAAAGGTTGAGCATGGCTAGCATGCCAGAATGTGGATGCGATGGTTTAAGTTTCACGTCCCTTTACCACAAAATAAAAAAATCCCACACGTCTTGAGCCGTGTGTATGTTATCAGACTGACGGTCAAATCCTGCTCTTCGATCCCCGTCACACCAAACATGCTCGTCCTTTCAACCGTGGGGACGTTATAATGTGCGATCAATCCCACTATTCGTTGTTAAAAGAGTACCCCAAGAGTTGGCGGTGGGTGGTGATGACTAGCTGCCTTCCCTCTAGTCTCACACTGCTAAATTAGGGATGGCTAGCACAGATAACCCTAGTGTAGCTTTCTACGAAACTAAAAACAAAAACAAACCTGTTATTCGATTAATGTAGCCCAAGAGTTATCGGTGGGTGTTGTTTACTGGAATAAAAACGAACAATTGGTTAAAAATCAAGGGAAGCTGTCCAGATATCACTTGTGTTTAAAACTGTGCGAACGTAATCCAGAACAAGCCTGAGGTAGTGTATGAATATTGTGAGATCATGTTTTATTCAATGTTTGAGATATGGAAACATCGTCTTAGACTTCTCTATTCTGTACATAAAACACTGAATCTCGCTTAATGTCAAAAAGAAACAACATGCCTTGATGGGAATTTACATTTGTTTAGAATTAGTTCTGACACATAAAGTCTTGACATAGTCTGGTGATAGGGCACTTGACTCGCAATTTGAAGGTAGCGCCGAATGTGCTCGCCCTTTCAGCCATGGAGGCGTTATAATGCGACGAAAGTAGCGTAGCCCAATAGTAGGCGGAGGGTAGTGTTGAAAGTTGCATTCTCTCTACGGCCAACGAAAATAACCTTCGTGTACCTTCGCGCAACGTTCAAACCAAATTAGAACATAAATTCTTAAATACGGAATGATTGTAATGAAACTTCCGTGTACCCTTTCATTTTTATGTATGTTTTAGTACATTTATGCTCGGTGTGCAGACGCCCTCTTTTCTTATATGCATGCATTGACGCCTTTGGACGAATTTTTGTTTCCATAGCATTTATCCCAATTATGACAAAAACAGTATTTCAAGAGGTGTAGACATTAAACTATGTATTTATTTCCATAAAATGTCATAATTGATGATAATGCAACCATGGGCGTAGCCGAGGGAGGGCACCTCCCCAAAAAATTTTGCCGTTTTGATGTCATATTATTTTTCAGTTTTTCTGTATAATAAACTCGTTTTGTATCATTTAATAAAGAGGAAAAAAATTTCCATAAATACTTTTAGATTTGATTCATTTTAATGACCATTTTATTAAAAAAATTAGATTAATTTCATATTTTTAATTTATTCGCCCCCTCTTAAAATTTTCAGTCGCTCTAGTACAGTGGTTCCCAACCTTTTTTATGCTCCGAATCCCCCCAAAAAATTGATATGTTCTCGCGCCCCTCACAGTAATTATTTATTTAAGAATAAAGATGAAGGTGGCCCAAACAAATGTTATCTCGCACCCCTGGTTGGGAACCATTGCTCTGTTGGAACACCTGGCTACGCCACTTAAAGCAGAATAACAGTTGTTGTTTTTATCTTATTGCGTCTTATGAGGAAAACTGTGAAAGTGTTTGAAGCCGTATTTTGAATTTGTAATAATTTTGTACGTATATAAAGACTAATAAGTCGTAGGATTATTAACCGTATGTAACTGTAAACTGGACCAAGCTTATAGTAACCTATTTTATGACATGTGTCGGTGTAGAATGTCCAAATGCCATCCTTTAAGGTTCTAGGCTCTGTAAAGATTATCTACATACGACTGATACTGATAACGTTTGAACTAAAACTGATTGGGCCTGATGCAACCTTGTATTAAGCTGAAGGCCTCTGTTTAGCAGTGATATACAAGAGATAAGATAGAGCTGAAATGCTATTTCACTTTCTTGCTGGAAACCCATAGTGGGCCAGTAAAGAATAGTGTGGCTTATATTATCAGTGTTATCGTGATAAAACATTACTTCTACACATACTTGTTAATGCTGACGTTCGAGGTGTGTTTGTTCAAGTCACAGCACTTAGCACCCTTCTCTGCAATAAACGATTAGCTTGCGGGTACGTTGTGTTTAGGAATTGTATATACGAGATGTTTCTTTAGAACTTAGAATGTAGAAGATATGTTTATCTGGGATTCTCATAAGGGAAGATTTGTGAATCAGTAACTGTTCTTGCAGATTAATTTAGACGCTTGTGTATAACTTCGTGGAATTTCAATATGTGTATGACACGTTTGATATCACACGCTTTAAAAGAAACGTTAGTAATTCTATATGCTACTTCAATCCAGAATGAAATTATTTATCCAAAGTTAAGGGGTCGCCTTTAGATAGGCAAGGTGACTGACGCCTCCTATACGGCCGTTCCAGTGGTACAGAGGTATGCCTCCGGACTTGGAACGCTAGAAACCGGGTTTCGATACCCGTGATGGGCAGATCATATATAGCTCATTGTGTAGCATGTACTTTATCTCAAAACAAACCTCCTGCACATGTATGGTTTGGAGTAAACCTTGTTTTACGTTTCTGCTCGAATAACGGCCGTGTGAAAACCTTCAGATCGTGTTGTTTTTCGTTTAAGTCGCCCTTCAACGTCACGTGACGACGACGTCAGTGGTATGTGTACAACGCTGAGAACTGTGATTATACAGGTTTTGAAGGTTTTAAACTGTGTGACATTCTTTCACACATGAAGTACAAAACAAGATTTTAAAGTGTTGTAGTCGTAATTCTGGTTTAATCGTAAACCACAAACCACGTGTGTCAAAGTCCAGGTATTCACGTTGTTCTGTTTCACTTAATGAGCTAAAGCACGTAAGGTAACGACTAACTGTGTGTGGTTTCTTCTAGTTGTTTTCCTTACAGGTTGGGAAACTGAGAATTTTTGAAGCAGCTACAACTTCAGCTGGAATTTTCATACCTCACACTTTTGCTTGTTTATTGTAGTAAACACATTCTGCAAGATTTGCTTTGAATCACTGATTTGCTGGCGTCACATCACGCGTATATGAATTCACTTGAAAAAAACCAGTCCTTCTCATAAGTAAATAGTTTCAAACAAACTTTGATCTGGTGCAGTCATGTTGTCACCGGATGTTTTAAGAGCAGGAAGTTAACGACGTAGAATTCCTTGGTGAGTAACATTTAGGACAAACTTGCTCCGTTACACACACACACAAAGCCGCGTTCTACAATTTTCAGCCGTGGATGCGTTATAAGAGTGACGGCCAATTCCCACTACTAGATTGGAATAGCCTACCACAAAAGAAAAAAAAATTAAATAAACCACGTTCTACAAGTTTGAGTTTCGGATGTATTACTAGAGAGAGGGTCGGTACCCACAACTAGGTTATTTTAGCCCGAAATTGGTGGTGGATAGTCAGACTGTCATTTTATATTTCGGGTCTGCCAGTACAAACAGCCCTCTTGTAGCTTTGCGGCAAAACCAGCAAACAAATAAAATCTGTTTATTAAGAATAATAAAACGCAAAATTTATGTAACTAAATGATTTAGCATACCTTTAGTCACGAAATAAAACAAATATTACTGCATCATTACATGATACTTGATGTTGTATTTTAAAATGTGTTAGATATTCGGGTATTGAAAACTTCAAGTTCAGTATTCAAAAAGAAAATCTTCCAATTTTATAATAATGTAAAAAGACCCAAGGTTACACACAGTCCTAGTGCTAAATAATAGGAAGTTATACGATGTAATCATGGAAGCAGTGTTTAATCGGGAAGCAAGTATGGCCAATAAACCTAGATAAAAGGAAGAGGGCGTGTTCTTCTACACGGAGTTTTTGTCTTTGCTCTCTTATTCTGACATGTGCTCGTCCAATAATAATTTGTTTCATCCTGGATGAGTATACACGTAACATAAAGCATAAACGTTGTTCCTTTTTTTCAATATGTGAAGAGCCGATCTGAAACTCGTGCTTGACACGTGTGTTGATGCAACCTTCAATGCCAAATAAAATAAATATTTATATATATATAAATTTATATGTGCTTCAATAGAATATTCGAAACTATTCTCTTTCAAGAGTAAATAAAACCAAAATTTAAAGTAACAAATATTTTTATTACTTGCTTTTGAAGTTCATACGTCATGCAACGTTGTAGCCTACAAAGTGTACAATTCTTCTCGTGATTTATTACATGCGCACGTTTTGCTTACGTCACGACAGCAGAAATTACAACGTTGAGCGTCCCTTATATGAACGTCATTTTAGTACCTCCTGACTGACTGACAAATAGCACACTACTGTATAGTAATTAAAACGCGTGACCCTTCCAGGTCGCCTTCGGCCTCCTTTAGGATAAGTAAGGCTTTTGATTTTCTGTTTTAACTGGTCAAACACCCTTGATAGAAAAAAAAATGAAAATAAGTGTTTTCCAATAAACATCGAAAATGGCTATTCAGTTTTATGTACGTTAATGATACTGTTTTGTTATTGTTAAAACACACCACAGATTGTTACAGATACAACTGGTGTATAAGTTTAGTATCACTTTTTTAAACTGGAACTTAAACATCACTTATATTAACTATTTTTGAGCTATTTCGTCGTCTGTTTCTCTTCTACCTACAGGCCTAACCATATCGTTGACATATCAATTTTGAACTACGCACAGGAAGATCAGTACACTACATTTGCAATTGGTATTCAAGGACTTTTCGTACATAAGTTGAAAAATAAAACGCGAAACTTGATCGGAACTTGTAATAACGAACGAAGCCCAGAATGACGCTTGGCTTCCTTTAGTATTAAGAGCTTAAAATGATCTTTTTTGCTGTTCTTTGTTGCAGTTTGAATGTCAACAGCAATCGACGTCATGTCACTGATATATTTTGCAGTTCATTCAGTCTCGATTTTAGAAACTGGGATTTTTTTATGACTGATGTGGTACTTGTGTGCAGCTCAATTGGTGCTATTCAAGTCAGTGGTGTCGTTAAAAAAATAACGTCTCATGTACCTAACATTAGTGGAAAAGCAAATATCGCATTCCAGATGATGTACTAATATAATGTTCTTTTTATATGAGAATAGGGTTACCCATGTTTAGTGTCGCGTCATACCTTGTAATACACCAACGGAAATTACACCTGGTCATGTGGATGAGACATCACGGGTATTGTTTTACTATTATTTCTTAGCACGGTACTTTATTTTTATATATTGAAAAAAAATAAGCATTTATTGGTTTATTTAAATTACCTTTGTCCAGATATAACAATGTTCCGATTGTAATGTTTTTATATTGCCTGTGTCCAGATATAACAATATTCCGATTGTAATTTTTTTATATTACATGTGTCCAGATATAATAACGTTTTGGATTGTAATGTTTTTATATTACCTATGTCCAGATGTAATGATTTTTGGATTAGGATGTATCTATTTAGATTAATTTCGTCCAGATGTAGTGAAATTTTCGTTGCGATGTGTTTAGATTACCCTTGTTTAAATGCAGTGACTTTTTGGTTGTAT
The DNA here is from genome assembly GCA_011833715.1 of Carcinoscorpius rotundicauda. Classification (NCBI taxonomy): domain Eukaryota; kingdom Metazoa; phylum Arthropoda; class Merostomata; order Xiphosura; family Limulidae; genus Carcinoscorpius; species Carcinoscorpius rotundicauda. The sequence continues at coordinate 18,836,839 of CM022398.1, forward strand.
TGTGTTGAACTTTAACATCAGTAATTTTAACCCTGTATTAATCTGTTTTTGTTTTATTTTTTCCAAAGTAAGAACTAGGGTGTTTTTCGTGGACGTCGATTTTTAATTTCACTTTTCAAATACTTCTCATATAACATTACTTCGTACCTTTAAAAATACGTGAGAAATCCACCATTCGTGGTATCTCTTTTAAACATTTCTCGTGTACTCATTAGAAACTGGCATAATTCTGGAACTCTCTCTTCGCCCATAAAAGCTATCAGCAAATTATGTAACAATTAGAAACAGCTTAACTTTGGTAGATGTTTTTAGCAAAGACATTTGTGATGAATGACTTATACAACAAACAGCACCTCTTTTGTTCTGTTAAAAGCCAGGTGAACAGTTTTCCACCTGAAGTGAGCTTACAAGTATTTAGTTCAATATATTTCAAACGCATAAAATATAGTTTGAAATTCATCCTTAAAATGTAAGTCTTAAAAGATTTGAAAGCCGTTTTTACCATACCTTATGTTACAGCTTATTTGAAATTCGAAACATACTCTTGAATGTAATGCGTAAATAAAAGAGAACCTGTAAAGAAAATGTGTCTGACCATTTGAGGTTGAAGAACAAACAAGATGATTATCTGTTTCTTGAGCTCAAAACGATAGATTTAATGTATGATTAATATTAAAGAATTAAGTTAGTGGCGCCCTCTAATGACATGTTTAGCGGATATTGTGAATTTATATTACAATTTTGGATTATCAATAAAAGAAAAACTGGTAAACGTAAAAAAAAATGAAAGATACTTCTCGTAACTGTTGAAAGTCGTTAAATAAATTTTAGAAAAAAAAGATACTGACTGAAATTTACTACTTAATTGTGGAGTGTAAAAATTAAACCGCAAATTTTATGTTGATTACAGGTCAACCATGGAGTGTGAAGATAGTAATTATAGCAGTAACAGTGATGCAGAACCGGACAGTGATGATGACGCCAATGACCCCCAGAAACTTTTGGCAGCATGGATGACTGAACTTGATGATATCAGATTGGTAAGTTTACTTGTTCTGTGGGCTAGTAGAAAAGCAGTCTTTTTATTACTATTATTGAAAGAAATACAGTTTTACCTAAAATTTCTGTTTATAATTTTTATCGATATTAAGCAGATTTATTTAGAGAGTAAAAATATATTAATACATACTGCCCCACAAAATTTTATTATAATTTTACAGTTTGCAAGGTCCTCACTACTTGCAAATATTTTGATTTGTGTGAAAGATTTAAAAAGTTAATTTTAAAAGGAAAGAATCTTTCAGAAATAAAGTATAAATACCTTCGCTAGATGGCGGCACTTGGTGAACTATACTTTGTATCATTTTTTTTTATGTGAAACGTGGTATAACAAATTTTTAAATAAGACTTCACATTGTGAAGATAAAATCAGATAAGAAATTAAATTTTATTTGAAAATCGCAATGATTTATTTAAGTAGTTCCACTAGATTGGAAGGAGAAATAGTATTTTGTGTGAGTTCATTTTTAATATTCGAGATATTTCACATGAAATAAAGGAGTTTTATAAATGTAACTCTATATACGTATTATGCATGCTTTCCTTCCTAAAGCGCTACAACAGTATTAATTACCACTGGAATTTTATAACATTTATAGGGGGCTATTTTATAAATTAAAGGATATTAAGAACAGAAGGAACAGAATCCATATTGTTGAAAGAAAATATACATTATTTATCTTTAGGAGTAACAGTTGCGTGATATATTTCATGCGTTTGTTTTAGTGAATAATGAAGGGTTTGAGTGTTGGAAATTGTAAGTATTCAGTTTTTTTCTAGACCTGTAATATGACTTGGTAAAACTAGCCCAAGAGGTTGTCGTATATCTTTTTAAGTATATTACAGTCATTGTGTGGTTGGTACTTTAACGGTGTAAAAGGTTGTGTCCCTACGCTAGTATTTATATTCCTTCATGCATTTACCTGAAGTACTGGATATTTAACATATTTATTAGTTACAGTAGATGGTAGAATGTAAATATTTGTTGTTCTCTGTTATCCAAAAAACATTAAATGTAAATGGATTAGTTTTCACTAGGTGGAAACAGTTTTAAAAAAATGAAATAGAATTGCTATAATCCGAGCGCTTTTGAAAATGTATGGTTGTTTGTTAGATATTACATTTGTAATTTGTTTTATGTAACGGCTCATATTCCATTGTCAAAGTTATGTTCATAATAGAAGGTAAAACACCCTAGGAACAATTTTGTCTTATGGATGCCTGAAAAGTAAAATGCTATATATAAATACCATGTTCGTGTTTTTTCTTTGTGCATGTATATGCTTCATTATAAATATATTAACAACATATTCATACTTAGCTAAACAATAACAACCTGGAACCCCTATTGAAAAAGTTCAACTGACAGATGAAATCATAACTTGATTTTATGGTTCTATTTTTGAAGCATGATTTATTCAGTATTACGCAACAAATAGCCTTGCGAACTTCCTACAATACGAATGTATAAACAGTGTATGAACTAAGACTTTGGATGTTGTAATCCACATGATTTAATGAGCTAAACTTATTGGCTTGTATCACAAGTTTCTTTGAACTTTCTCATAGAGCCTGTCAGGAATAAGCTGTTTGAAAGAGTTTTTATGTTTCCCTTTGAATATTGTAATCCCACTTTGTAGTATTCGTTAGATTGCTTGGATAACTTATTTAATAGTAGCCCTCCGAGTGGAGTGTATATTATTTCAGTAGGATACAATTAAAAAAAAAAAAAAATCAACAAAGATGAAAAATGAGGTGCAAGTAATGAGAACAAATTTGGATTATATTAAAACTGTCTTGATCATCACGAAGACTGAGGCAAAGCGATTGACCACATTGCAGTGTTGCCTCGAGAAGAAACATTTTAATATCTGATCGAAACGTATATTTCGAAGAATTTGGATTTTCATTTGTCATGTGTTAAATGTTGGTATTTAACTGAGTCAGACTTTGGTCATAGTAAACATAGTTTTTAAGAAACGTGTAAAAAACCGTTTGCAATTGTTCAAATGCAAACCAAAATCAAAGATGGCAGAATTTATCCCAAAAGAAAGTTGGTCAGATCCAAAAGCTTTATGATTAAGGCACAAATACTGTGTAGGTGATAACAATGGTAATAAAAAACAAACTACATTTTTATTAATACCTTTAAGGATAGAAAGACAAACTTAATCGTTTATATTTCATGATGGCTCGGCATGGCCAAGTGTGTTAAGACGTGCGACTCGTAATCTGAGGGTCGCGGGTTTGCATCCCGGTCGCGCCAAACAAGCTCGCCCTCCCAGCCGTGGGGGCGTTATAATGTTACGGTCAATCCACTATTCGTTTTTAAAAGAGTAGCCCAAGAGTTGGCGGTGGGTGGTGATGACTAGCTGCCTTTCCTCTAGTCTTACACTGCTAAATTAGGGACGGCTAGCACGGATAGCCCTCGAATAGCTTTGTGCAAAATTCCAAAACAAAGAAACAATTATATTTCATGATACCAATGAACACGGTTGAAGTTTAGGTTAACGTGTTTCTTACCAGTTGTTACTTGGTGTTTGGAGTACATTTTAATAGTGTCTTCTTGTACACACTTGTCTTTACAACTTTTGTATGAACTGTTTTGACCCATTATTTCTGGTTCCGTTGTCTGTGTTAATTTAAACAATTTAGTTTAATCAAAGGACGTTTTCTTTGTTTTTTCTCGCGATATCGGAGAGGTATGGCCTTGATGTTTCTAGCTGGTTTTTGATTCCTATTTTTGAATAATAATAATAAAAAAGGTGTGATCCTTTCATGGTTAAAATGAAAATTCATCCGGAACCAATTATTGTTCCAAGGGTCGTTCGTTAAAATCTTATCAGGTTTTCGCAAACAATGATAAGAAAAGTTATGCCATGTTAGGGCCTTTGGTGACGCCTCATATTTTCAAACTTTTCGTATGCAGGGCGGTTCCTGGTAACAAGGGCGTTGTATGCGAATTGAGTAAATTTACACACAAGCTATCGTTTCTTTTGCGTGTGATAGTGCATATTTCAGTGTTATCCCACTTAATATGAAAATATTAAAAACCTTCGTGTTTGAATGTTAACCTTTTATTGCTAAAATATTGTCGATTGCCGTATTAATACAAACAGATTAGTTGTGTGTTGTGGATTTAACGGAACTTCGTATGTGTGTGTCTTACAGAATTGTTTGTTTTACGTTGTGCTTTGTTTGTCAGTTTGATGAAAGTCTGGCGCTCAAAGACAACACCTGGCAAGCGTTTTAAATGCTCATGGAATACACTTCAGGAAATGAACAGTCTACATCAGCGTGCACTTACCCACGTCATTTTGAAGGTTTGGCTCACCTGCTGTTCTATTTCAGCCTCTTTGGTTTGTTAAATACATGCGTAAAAGAGATGAAGGTCCGATAGCTCCAGCTGAGTGCACCTGGCCTTTACAGTAATGATAACTATAGTGCAAGCTGGTTGGCCACTGTAGTAACTTTTCCCAGTAGCACTAATGTTGCTGTTATTAATGATAAAAACGAACGCAGCTTTACCTTTGACACTTTTAGGGAAATAATAACAGTGTGGAGAAACGTTATTTTTTGTTGTGCGTTCTGTATTATTCGTTGATGATCTATGTGGCATAGAATATTTGGATAATATAATAGCAACAAGTGATAAACAGTTTTGGAAAAGTACATGTACACGGGTTAAAGTGAAAATGTTGGGGCTTCATCAGATTCCCTGGTGTTGGTTTCAGGTACTGTTTATAAATGGTGTTGTTGCTGTCTGTTTTTTTTTTTAAAGTTAATTTGTATTCTTTGTTTTAGCAATATCACCTGTTCGTTCAAATACACACTTAATGATGTATTCTGTTTCATGCATCTTACACCTGTCGGGAGACTTCTCAAGCTAGGAATGGCCTGTTTTAAAGGATTTGTACTTCGGAAGTCACCGCTAAACATTAATAAAATCAAATAAGAAAATCTAAATGGTATTTAGCGAATGATAGTGAAATAGAACAGCTGTTTACCAGGTCTCACTTACAAGTTAAGATTTTTTATGCTTATTTCCTTTATTTGAACGCGTGATTGTTGCGCTAAACAATTGTGTATCACTGATTAGTTTTGTGTCTTACACTGTGTGAACATTCGGGTGTCACTGACTGGTTTTGTGTGAACATTCGGTAAAAGGTGGGGTGTATTTCAAATCTACTCAGTCTACTTAATTTCAAATTTTTGACATGTTTATGTTGGACAATTTTTTCTGTCTTTACATTAACTTTACTTGTTTTGTAGATGGGTGTAAAAGAAACTATTGAAGATCACATGAAGATTTATTTTGTACTCTACGTTTGTGGAGAGTACATACTGTAGGTCAGAGGTGGGAACTCCATGGCCACTGCCTACGTGTGGCCAGTGGATAGCATAATTATGGCCAGTTCTTGTTTAGGAAGCAACTTTTTTCATCATTTATTTTTATCGCAAATTTGGTAATTAGCAACTGCACTGCGTCATGTCATCGTTGAAGTATCGCGCTTCATCACTGCTACAGACTCCACCAATTTTGTAACGTCAATCTGATTTAGATGTTTGTAATCGAGTGTGCGTTGTTTTGCATGCGCTTGCAAACATATTTTTATTGCCCAATTTTCAAGTGTTTAAATCTATTTTGTTTTTAATCCTATAACATGGATAAGTAAGTAATTCGGAAACAAAAGAATGCAAATGATGGTGAACACCCAGAAAATAAAGATAATTTAATTGATTCTAGCATTACTGACGAAAAGAGAATGGCACGTGACTAGAAAAACGTGAAACGAGAATTTAATGAAAGATGGAAGTTGAAACTTGCACTGATTGAAGCAAATAATAAGCCAGTGTGTCTTTTGTCAAACAAAGTTTTTAGGAGTAATAAAGTATACAACCTTAAGCAACACTTTAACAATATTCACAACGAATTTGATGTAAAATTTCCAGTTGATAAAAAAATCGTATGAATGAAATTATCCATCTAAAAGAACAATTTCATGAACAAAAAGGAGGCCTAAAATATTTTTATCATTGATAGAACTAGTTACGTAAGCCAACTATAAAGTAGCTGGGATTTTAGCTCAAAATATAAATTTTCTGATGCTGAACTAGTAAAACTGATGGTGGTCTTTAAAACTCTGTTGGAGAATTGATTCAAAAATAAAAGGTAATATTATTCAGAAGGTAAATAATTTGTAATTAAGTCGAAGAACAATTGTTCGCAGAATGCTGGAGTTAGCAAAAGACAGAAAATTAGTTGCTTGAACAACTAAAAGACTGTTTGTATTTTTCTTTAGAACTAGATGAGTCAACAAATGTTAGTGACCACACATTTGATATTTTGGGTTCGATATATAACTTCATATCTTCAATTGAGGGAAGAAATGTTTGGCCTTTGAGGATTAGAAGAACGAACATGTGGAAAAAAACATCTTTGAAAATTTTTCTTGAAATGTCAAAAAAAATTCAATTTGAATTAAAAAAAAACTGGTTTCTTTCACAACAGATGGTGCTCCCACCATGATTGGGGGCGAAATTAGGATTTGTTTCTCTTTTGAAGCAGCATCTAATTGAAAATAATACGAAGACCACGCTGCCATCTTTCCATTGCATTTTTCATTAGGAAAATTTACCTTCTCAGATATCTTAAAGTGATGAATTGAAAAATTTAATGGACATTATTGTAAAGTTTGTGAATTATATTAGAAGTGAAAGCTCTCTCATCCATCGACAGATTGTTGAGTCTTTAAAGAAAAACAGCAACTATACCTTTGGTTATGTCACTGATTTTGTAAATGTAAGATGGTTAAGTAGAGGAAAAGTCTTGGAACGATTTACTTCCTTATTTCCTCAAATAAAAGAATATTGAAAAAGATAAGATTGAAAATTTACCTGAAATTGAAACTTTCTGTGCGACATGATGGCTCACTTGAATAATTTGAATACGAAGCTTCAGGGAAAAGGTGAAATAGTAAACGAACAATCACAGTCTATTGATGAATTTTAGTTAGAGCTAAACCTCCTTGTGGAACAATTACAAAAGAATGATTTGATACATTTTGCCAAGTTTAATAGTTTTCTAGAAAATAATAAGGACCCATGTGTTCTCTGATGGTAAAGATGATCTCTATGTAAACTGCATCAAAAATCTATCTTAAAAATTTGAAGTTGATGTTTGAACTTTTGCATGATCCGTTTCAATTTGATTTTGGAAATTTCAGTAAGGAAATTACATCTTTTTTGTCTTTGGATAAATGTGGATTTGAAGACGAGATTCTTTCCCTGCAAAGTGTAGAACACAAAAGGTAAATAAAAATGTTCTATCAGAAAGGTGTGGCTCACTATTCTGATAAATGAGAGTCTTCCAAATTTAAAGATAGCAGTTTCAAAATTATTTTCCATGTTTGTATCCAAACGATTGTGTACGTCAACATTTCCAACGCTAGATTTTCTCAAGTCTCGATACAGGTCTCGGCAAACTGACATAAATTTCATGAAACTTGTTGATGAAAAACCCCGTTAGTTTTCACATTGAAGATTAGTTGAAATGAAATTATATTGTTTTGATTAAACAAACTTTTTCTCTTTGTAACAATGTGGCTAACGATGTTTTCATTAGTCACAGTTATGGCCACTATGAAAAATAATTTCCCCACACCTACTGTAGGTTGTTCTTTAATAGCTGCCATATTGTACGTGTGTGTATAATACATACTATAGATATACCAGTTATTTAATAGCTGCCATATTGTACGTGTGTGTAGAATACATACTATAGATATACCAGTTATTTAATAGCTACCGTTTTGTATTTGTATGGAGAGTGCGTACCGTAGATATACCATTTGTTATTTAATACGTACCAGTTTGTACATGAGTGGAGAATACTTACTGTAGATATACCAGTTGTTATTTAATAGGTACCAGTTTGTACATATGTGCATACATACTGTAGGTATACTAGCTGTTATTTAATCGGTGCCAGTTTGTACATGCATTGTTCTTGGTCGGAAACACGAGACCGGAACATCAAAACAAAGTTTTAGGTGATCACGGAAGTGAACGTGAGTCTGGGATATAAAAAGAAATTTTATGAACCGGGTCGTTACAGCATACGGTCAACTTCACTATTCGTTGGTAAAAACGTATCCTAAGAGTTGACGGTGAGTTATGATAACTAGCTGCTTTCCCTCTTGTCTTACACTACTAAATTAGGGACGGCTAGCGCAGATAGCCCTTGTGTATGTTTACGAGAAATTAAAATTCAACATAAGAAAACAAGCTGTTGCACATAATAAACACACGCACGCACAATGTTCAGTCATTTGCATTCAAATGAAAACATAACACTTACCAAAATGACCATGTTTATATGCACAGAGTTATCGGGGTCTGCTTGTTATGTCCACATGCACAGACTTATCGGGGTTTGCTTGTTCCCGTTGTATAAGTCGCTACTTACTTGTAACAAGAGTTTCGTTTAGATTTATGCAGTTTAAAATCATATTAAATTTATTTTTGTCTCAGGACGGCTGGTATGGATATTAACTCTTTTGATAATGCAGCAGAGAACCCGGCATGGCCTAGCGCTTTGTGATCTGAGGATCGCGGGTTCGCGCCCGAGTCGCGCCAAACATGCTCGCCCTCCCAGCCGTGGGGGTTTATAATGTGACGGTCAATCCCACTTTTCGTTGGTAAAAGAGTAGCCCAAGAGTTGGCGGTGGGTGGTGATGACTAGCTGCCTTCCCTCTAGTCTTACACTGCTAAATTAGGGACGGCTAGCACAGATAGCCCTCGAGTAGCTTTGTGCGAAATTCCAAAACAAACAAACAAACAAACAAGCAGCAGAGAACAACATTTGAACCTTCTTAATTAGTAAAAGTGTTAATGTTTATACCAGTTGTCCCGAGATACATTTTTACTTCAAGCGGGTTTCTCAACATCGCGAAACTTATTTCTAATTGAGCATGCTTTGTTCTTGCGTTCCCCCTACCCCTATCCACCGCTAAAGTACTTTTTATTGTCACTGCATGATGTTTTGGATGTGAAGTATTATCAAAAGACGAAACATCAGTGATACTAAGCTGTGATAAATCACCGAAGAGGGAACGTGTGCAAATTGTGTACTGCGAACAATCGAGATCACCACGCGCTGATCGGATGCATTGTTGGGCCCTGTTGTCGATAACCAAAAGAGTTGTGACGTATTGACTTTATCCATTGAAAAGTTTGACTCTGCGTGGAACTTAGTCAGTCAGTATTTTATTATCCCCCGTTAGCGAGCGATAAACAAGGGGATAACGCTTCACGAGAATGAGAAGGACGTTAAGAGTGGCTTGTTTGGCAACGCAGTACGGCTTTAATAGCTTGCTGTAAATGTTATCAGTTGGAAGATTGAAATAGACTGCCGCAAAACGAGTTGATCTATTCTTTCTTACCCGCGCCACCTACATGCGTGAGATGAATTCAAAAATTTACGCGAACGGGAACGATATAACACAATCTGTTAGCCAGGCGCGATGAAGCGTGCCGGACTATGAACCCGATGGTTTCGGGTTCGCGTCCCGCTACGCAAAATTGCGCTCAGTGTTTTAAGAGTGTATGTAAAGTTCTGTTATGCTATTAGAGTAACCCAAGTTGGCAGCTGATGCTTTCTCTGTCCCTTATCAGTTCGAAATTAGGGACGGCTTTGTGTGAATATTCGAAACAAGCAAATATACCTTCCACATACATACACTTTTAACACCCTCTCCATTGATACTTGTTTTATTTTTGTTGCATCTTTTGCTTCTTTCATTTAAAAAAAACAACAACTCTTTCAGCACATTTTATACCAAGCTATGTAACAGAAGTAAGATGGCGCCAAAGCGTAGTATATTTTCGTTTTTCGTCAACTGGCAATTATTGAGTGTACGAATTACCATTGTGTAAGCAAACTTGACATAATTGTGACTCGTAATCTGAGGGTCGCGGGTTGGAATCCCCGTCACACCAAACATGCTTGTTCTTTCAGCCGTGGGGGCGTTATAATGTGACGGTCAATCCCACTATTCGTTTGTAAAAGAGTAGCCTAAGAGTTGGCGGTGAATGGTGATGACTAGCTGCCTTCCCTTTGGTCTTACATTGCTAAATTAGGAACGGCTAGTACAGATAGCCCTCGAGTGGCTTTGTGCGAATTTCAAAAAACAACAAAATAATGACATAATGGATATAACTTCGAGAAAAATAAATATTGAAATCGGTAACAAAATAAAAAAGTAGCATGTTTCAAAAGTTGAAATAAAGCAATAATCAAACTATAACCGGAATTTAGGCTTAAAGACGTTGAATGTGTTTGTATTTCACGTGCTGACTATTGAGCAATGATAAAACTTCGTGTGTAAACGTGGGTTTTTTTTTAATATGAAGTATTTCCTTCATTCATAAGTTAGAACTTAAAATACTTGATAATCGACTGCATATTTTAGTACCAACAGTAATTTACAATATCTTTAAACGACATTACCTCGGAGGGACTTCGTGTTTGTCAATAAACAAGCTTTCTTTTGTTAGGAGTCTCTGTTCGTCATTGGCTTTCGCAAAGACGAACAGAGCCCCCCAAATAAAAATATACTGCTTATTTAACTCAGCCCTGAGATTAATGTAATTAGAACAGCATGCTAACTGTTTTGGGTATTATAAGAATAATAATTTTTGAGTGAAAGTACATCGTGTCAACTACGTCATAACTGCTGTATCCAGTACCGAAGAGGTCTTTCGGTTAATATCATGGTTGTTTAAGGCCGGATGAAAATATATGACTTGTTTATCGAGACGGTAAATTGTTTCAACGCAAGTGTTAGAGGGTGAACTAAATTTATAAGTTGGCAGAACGTGATTTACGTTTGTTTGTTTTTTCTCACAGCAATCATAATTCGGTTATTTTTTTCGCTGTAAATATGTATCATTTTTTTCTGACAATAAGACCGTTTCTGTGTTATTATTAGAGAAAAAAAATTATTTGACCTCACTCCCATTGACCCCCTCGGTGATTCAGCGATACCTTTACGGACTTACAACGTTGAGATCGAGGGTTCGATTCCCCGCAATGTTAATATTACAAATAGTTCGTGTGTCTTTGCACTAAGAAAGTAATAATAAACTATTACGACCTCATTTCAAAATGTGTAGTTAGGCAGTAACGATATTCTGTTATTCACTAAACTTCTGTCCATTTTCGTATTCTCACACGTGCATTTCTAGTAACGGTTAAGTTTAACTATTGGATATGGGATCACATCCGGTGATCACGGGCCGACGTAGAAACTTGATAAACATGTAATTATCCCGACGTCATCAAGCTATAGAACTTGTTTGTGCATTGTAAAGCAATAACGTAGCTTTATCTATACATAAGCAGTTGGTGTAAGTTCATTGAGAAATATACTCATGGTTTGAGGAACAAACGGGTGGAAAGTTAGCACGTTGGATCTTTTTCCGTTTTTATTTGGAATGACGTCATTTAGAAAAGCGTCCAAATTTTCATTCAATTGTTCTTAAACGTTGTATCTCTCTGCGTGAAAGTCTATATTTATTTCTGATATTCACGCAAAGCTGTGTAAGAGTTATTTATGTTGTCTTTGATTGTGAACTGAGAGATTGGAGAGAAGGCAGCTAGTTACGCTCACCCACCGCTAATTCTTTGTCTACTTTTGTCTAACCGAATAGTAGGGTTTGGCCATCATTCTTATAATGTACATCACGGCACCAAAACACAGGAAACGATTTATTTTTTTTAATTTTGCGAACCCTGCCCCCTCTGATCCATAGTCCGACACGTTAACAACGAGACATGCCCTCAGTGGCGGATTTAAGGCTGTGTGGGCCCTACATCCCATGTAATTTTACATGAAATAAAATTATCGGTGGGCCCCTGATCACCCACCCATCCCTTGAGAAAAAAGGCTATTGTTGGCCATTTAGCGAATAGTTACGTGATAGGCCAAGCTATCTACTTTCTGTTTACGGCGGGGAATCTAACTCTGGATTTTAGTATTGTAACTCTGAAAACTTATTGGGCGACAGTAAACAATCGCAGTAATAGTTTTTGACCCACGACTTGACCCCTGAACAATGAAAAAAAAATGCAACGTAATAAAAATAAAAATAGAGTTGATTAATATTTGTAAGATAAAAAAATCAAGTTAATATCTTCTTTTTGTGAGGCATGGTACGTTTTACTGTGTTTGAATAAAGTGCCCTCAAGACCTGAACACCCGTTTATAACATAATAAATGCTGCCGTTGTTGTTTTGTTACAAATATTATAAGAAATATGTATGAAGAAACTTGGCTTATAGAAATAACACCATGTTCCTTTCACATGATACTTTTATTGACTGGCCACTTAACAAACACACTAGACTTGGGTATGTCAGACAGGCTGATCATGTGGTGTGTCAAGTGATAACTTGAGACTTATTAATGTAGAAATTAAATGATATTTCAACTAAACTGCTAGACAGTGTGCAGATAATCAGGATCTGTAAGACTCGAGGGACATGATGGCGAATGTTCGTCTGTTTGGAGAACCGTTGTTAAATACCATTTCTATGAATGCCTGTTCGCAGTCATTAGTTATAGAAATCTGTCATGAATGTCAGTGTTCTATTGGGTAAAGTTGTAGCTGTCATCTACTGGTAATAATTGTAGCCCAGTTAACTAATTCTGTCCAAGGTAATCAAAATTCAGCTGTACCACGCAAGGGACGTTATAGCAAATGTCATATGACAATTGAAACTCAGTTCGAGTCCCCTACTTCTCTAAAAATGTTAAACAAGAAAACGTATCTGTTGTTGTGGATAGAATACAAACCGTAGACGATGATAAGTAACGTGGTTTGATTCGGAGAGGGGTTGCTGTAAGGTGAGAACGCTCCTTGTGGCATGGGAGGGTTTTTTCGATTCCGTTAGAAGGGCGAATGACATTCTATCTAGCTGCCTTCCCTCTAGTCTTACACTGCTAAATTAGGGACGGCTAGCGCACATAGCCCTCGTGTAGCTTTGTACGAAATTCAAAACAAACAAACGAACAATCAAACAATCTACAGCGATCGAGTTAGCCAACATTATTTCCAAGAACATACTTTATAACTTAACCAGCACAGTCACTGGATCTCAGTCGAGAAATGTTGGAATAACCTCGAATCTCTCTACTGTAATCTGCCCATGTATTGGACTAAACGGAATGCTATCAGATAAGATGCGTCCAATGAATAATGTGACGGTTAATCCCAACTCTTGAGCTACTCTTTTATCATTGTCTGTAATTTTGTAGTGTAAGACTACAAGGAAGGCAGCTAGCTATTCAGCCCTCGTGTAACATTGCGCGAAATTCAAAACAAACCAATCCCCATGTGTTGCGATGCGTATCTTTTTATACTCATCAGGGAAGATTTTCTAGAAATTTCAACTGAGGTAACAACACTGATATTTTACATTCACACATCGTACATTGCTGATTCTCACGCACGAGAATCTTCTAGAAATTTGTAGAACAGGCGGAACTTTAGCAATATACATTTAACAATATAATATACATGCATTTCTAAGTGTATATTAAAGTGAAACAAACATAGATATTAAAGTAACGTATAATATTAAATCTGTTACAAGTTGGTTTTATATTTACATTTTCCAGAATATCAAATTCCGGCCAAAGCCACGATGCACTCATGGTCTAACCTGGAATATTGACATACACACATACTTAAACTAAAACTTTTTAAACCATTGTGTTTTCTATTTTTAAAACTATTGATTATTTACTATAGGTGCTATATTATTGAACAAAGACTTGCTGTTGGTGATATGTTATTGAACAAAGACTTGCTGTGGGTGATATGTTATTGAACAAAGACTTGCTGTGGGTGATATGTTATTGAACAAAGACTTGCTGTGGGTGATATGTTATTGAACAAAGGCCTGATATGGGTGCTATATTTTTGCGAAAATTGAGCTTGTTGGTTTTTGTTTTTACGTATGATTAGCGTGTCCCATACTATTTGAATACTATATTACCGAAGGCTTAATTACATCTTTCTTTACAAAATAGGATGTTTATATATTCCAAAAGACAGTATTCACTGGTATTTAAAATTAGACAGTTATTATGCTATAACAATGATAGTTTTTATTTTCCTCTTCCTAAGTACAGATTTCCTCATCGACCTCTGTAGACCTTGGTCTATGGAGCCTGTCAGAAGCTGTGTTATGACTCGTTTTGAATGTCATTAAAAGTAAATAAGGTTGTCAAGAGGCTCGTGCGTGATCCAGTCCTTAACGAGGTGGGATCCAGGTGTAAGATTGAGAAAGTAATATGTTGTCATTACTTTAAAAGGCAAAAGACCATCTGCCGTTTCCTAGACAAGCGTCTTGTTTTCTTGTTTTTGAACGACCAGGTGATATAGATAAGGCGCAAGTTACACGAGGAAGCCAGGTGTAAAGCTGGAACATCATGTGCACGTGTCTTGCGCCTCGTTCTACCTGAGGCTGTAATGGTTGTAGTTCCTTTTATTTTTATTTTTTCAATATATAAAATCAAATGATACTTAAATCGGCACATTTAGGCGTAACTTAATCTCCGCTAAATGTTGGTTGGTCTAATGGTAAAAAAAAATGTCAAAATTTTTGATGGATGCTTAAGTTTATCCGAGGCCTCAAAATTCGTATGTGTCGTTGTTATCAAAATTCGTATGTGTCGTCGTTAGTTGAATAGTTGTCACGCACATTATCAATACGAGAAAAACGACCTCCAGTATATGTCTGCGGACTTACACTGCCAGAAACCTGGTTTTAATACCCGTGGTTGGCAAAGCACAGATAGCCCATTGTGCAACTTTAGATTTTCCGCGTTTGTTTGTTTTTGGAATTAAGCGTAAAGTTTTATGTAAATAAAAAAATCACAGACCTGTTATGGTTTTATTGTATCGACCTCTATAGAAATCCAACAATAATTATTGTAAATGATACAGATGCATGTATATTATAAACAGATTTTCCCACAAAACGTCATATGTACTTTTACATAAGTGAATCGTTTTCATTGAAATCGGGCCACATTTTGTTATGCTTAATATGTTGATAGCCACTGGTTCCAGGTTTCTGTAGACCAATTGAGACGCTTGAGTCTTATTTAAAACCCAAACACATTTTCGAAAATGTTCATTGTGGTAAACGAAATAAATATTTCATCTAAGTAAGCCGATTTGTAAAAATATTTACGTGACAGACAGAAAATAATATTTTCGAAATCTGTGTAGCTTAACTATAGAAAATCCATTAATAAAACCAAAACAACTATTATGAAGTTTAGATTTGCAGACCTGTGTAATCTAAGCACGATATAATCAACAACCAGTTTTACCGGTGATTGATGTATTGCACTGGTTCATAACGTGTGGTGGTTGTACTTGTTTGTTGGATGTCATCTAATAAAAATGACTTTGTTTTGTTTCTGTACAGGAACAATGATCGAATGTGTTACCTAAGGAGGAGGAAGAAACTCGCACAATGTATAGAATACTCACGTTTTAATTGTGCACAAAAGTTAGACAATTTATTGCTGTAGTAACAGAATTACTTGATAAGAAGTAATTATAGTAATGTTTTCCAGATTTGAACTGTATACAGAAATGAAGTAACTTTGAACTACAGACTTGGAATATTTTGGTAATTTTTCTCGGTTAATCACAGGTGTTGTATGGTTACTTTGTGGTAACGGTTACAGGTGTTGTATGGTTACTTTGTGGTAACGGTTACAGGTGCTGTATGGTTACTCTGTGGTAACGGTTACAGGTGCTGTATGGTTACTCTGTGGAAACTGTTACAGGTGTTGTATGGTTACTCTGTGGAAACTGTTACTGGTGTTGTATGGTTACTTCGTGGTAATTGTTTTGAAAGGATTTCACATGAGCGAACAATTCGTGCCCCGCATGAAACATTTTTGCAATTAATTGAAATATTGTGAACTTTGTTTTTATGTAACTCGTTGTTTGTTCGTTTTCCTGTGCGAATCGAGTTTAGAGTAAACAAATTTACCTTTTCTCTGTGTTGTTGCGTGCACAATTTGAAGATCTATATAAAGAAATGACATGATGGTAACTTGGTGAATGTGAATGTATTCTACCGTTCTTGGGTGTGATTCGGAACGCGTCACGATTTATTTGTTATCGCATTATATTCTAAAGAAAATAAAACGTGACAGCTATTTGAAATGAAGCGTCAGTATATTACATATACACACACACGTGGTGTGTGTTATTTGTATCTACATAAATAAAACAAACCCAATACATATATGGAAAGATAATCGTATTAAAAATATAACTAAATATCTTTTTCTCTCTTTTTTTTTTATAGAAGTACAAAACGTACAGTTATAAAAGGAAAATGTCTGCATCAGTAGCTCCCCAACTGTTGCTGTTTTTATGGCTGTATTATGTATTTCTAACGTCTTCTAAGTTATCTGAATTGTTTATAAAGTTTTATTATCCATTTTTGCATATCAAGTTGGCCCGGCGTGACCAGGTGGTTAAAACACTCGACTTGTAATCTGAGGGTTGCAGGTTCGAATCCCCGTCACACCAAACATGTTCGCCCTATCAGCCGTGGGGGCGTTATCAAGTTTCTATCAATCACACTATTCGTTGGTAAAAAAGAAAAAGTAGCCCAAGAGTTGACGGTGGGTATTGAAGACTAGCTGCCTTCCCTCTTTCCTTGCACTGCTGAACATGGAATAGCCAGCGCAAATAGCCCTCGAGTAGCTTTGCACGAAATTTGAAACAAAAAGCGGGCCCGGCATGGTCTAGAGCGTTAAGGCGTGCGCTTCGTAATCTGAGGGTCGCGGGTTCGTGCCCGAGTCGCGCCAAACATGCTTGCCTTCCCAGCCATGGGGGCGTTATAATGTTGCGGTCAATCCCGCTATTCGTTGGTAAAAGAGTAGCCCAAGAGTTGGCGGTGGGTGGTGATGGCTAGCTGCCTTCCCTCTAGTCTTACACTGCTAAATTAGGGACGGCTAACACAGATAGCCCTCGAGTAGCTATGTGCGAAATTCCAAAACAAACAAACAAAGGAAACAAAAAACAAACCATATGGAGGAGCGCAAATTAATAAATAAATGTTTATTTTTAGTATTATTATACTTTTAAAATTTTTACTGGGGAAGAATAAGCATAACAGAAACGTTTGACATTTTTTTACATTTCGAACTGATGCGACGTAACACCCATAACTTTTACGAAACGGTAAACGTTGAGTGGGATTTGATGTGACAGACGACCGTATCGGGAGTCTTAAATTTCAGGAAACTCATTTCCCACCAGTATGCTGTGACGATAAGAGAGCTTATCAGATGTTTCTACACTGAACGAAATTGAACAAAATGTACGTTAATAATGCAACATTGTGGTGAAACTTATTAAAACCCTTTAACTTTCTATTGCACACTGTAATGTGGAAGTAATAAATCAGTCTTTGTCACTAATACACACAGAAATGTTTTAGTTCCGTATTTGAATGCTGGTAGTTCTAGGTGACCGTCTAAATTGACCATGAAATTATTTTTGTTGGTTGTTCAATTGAACAGTTTTACTTCTATGTAATATATTCATTTGTAGTTTATTAAAGTATATTTTGGGGCACATAATTTGTTATGCATTGTAGGCTCGTTTAAGTGAGAAATTTAACGAAATTATTTATTCTCGGCATTTTCGTAAGTCGTGCAATAAAAAATTTAATAAATGGGTGTGCATTAAATGATCATTGTGGCAAAACGTACCGAATGTCTTCACTCTAAACAGGTATTGTAATATTGTGTATAGAAGAAACTTAAATTTACACTAGGGTAACAGACACAACACTAGGCAGACATTAGAATGGTGGAAGAGACGCAGGGTAATCGATAGAACAGATCGAACTGGCACCTACACAAACTGAAACCGTTTCGGATTATAGCTTGCCGTCTGTAACAGTTTAGGCTCACTTGTTTTTAATTTTTTTTGTGTAACATGGGCCTTCTAGCTCTTCGCATTGTTCGAAATACGTTCTATAAGAAAAAAATAATCAAAAACATTTTGAGAAAAACTTAATCAGAATAAGAGATGCAAAAACTGTTTTCCTTTCTTCAACTCGACGCTCCACCCCACCCTCTAGCGAAATAAGTCTTCGGACTTATACTGCTAGAAACCGGGTGTCGATAACTGTGATGGGTAAAACACAGCTAGCGACATGTGATGTCGAGAAACCCACTTGTTGATAATTTTATATGCAAAAACGGCTTGTTTGGGTTGAGAAAATATTTCTATTTAAAATAGAAATATTTTCTCAACCCAAACGAGTCGTTTTTGCATATAAAATAAACAACGACATGAACTTGTAAAATAACGCATTTATCTACTTTTCATTTTTTCATAAGCTTCCGCTACATAGTAAAGTCCTGACCTTGACAAAATGGTGACGATGACTTGGCGCTATTTAGAATATCAAACTTCTTGGTCTGTTTTGTAGAAATTACAAAAGAACAAGAAACACTGAAGAATATTGTACCATAAAGACGCACAAAATCATGTACATCCACTTATGATTTATGCACATAATTTAGCTGTTGCAATTACATTACGTTCCCCTTAGTTTGGATTTACAGATTTCTTTTGTTCATCCTCTGGGATTTAAGTGAGCTGCTGATAATCGGGGCCACATGAACCAACACGTGGGAAATGTTCCGTTACAGGAAATTAACAAGGACAAACTAGAATGTGTACAATCTTTGTTTTTCAGCCCAAGTGCTTATGACACTGTAGTTCTTTTCTCATAATGTGTGACAGTCACGATATATGTGGTGCATGTGTACCGCAAGAGGCCTTTTGTGGGAAATGTTTCACAAATGGTGATCGTGAAAAATATGTTAGTAGAAACGTAACTAGAAAACAAACTTAATAGGAGTAAATTTATCTACTTTATTAGCGAGTATTTGACGTGACCTTGACCCACTGACCGCCTACAGGCTGTTCGGTGCACATTTTATTTTTTATATAATATACAAGCGTATTTCGTACTTTATTTGTTGAAATCCACGTCAACAAATATTTTTCAACTCCGAATTAGATGCAGTTCACATTTTGGTCGCTTGGAGGTGCAAGTGAATAACGTTTGTTGTTGGTTTTTGTTTACATAATATTTCTAATATTTCCATTCTATGAAAAAACCTGTCGAAAATTGAGGGTGTTCACCATCTTAACGTACATAATTCATATCGATATTTTTCCCACAAAAGCTGTGCAGTTCCTGAATATTAAAAATGATGCATTTTTAACTGAATTTTTCATTCCACAATTAGACTGAAATGAAGACTGTTAATGCGCACACGTTTAAAATTAAAACTATTTACATAATATGCAACTCTCTTAGAATACAAACTTTTTTCCGCTAAATGATTGTTTCAATTGACGGCTGTATTTTTATTAATTAATAATTTATACACTTAATTGTCCTACCATACACATCTGTCACCACAGCTATCAGTTTATGGAATTCATAAAACGTTGGGGAAATAGATACCGTTTAGGTTTGGTTTGAATTTCGCCCAAAGCTACTCGAGGGATATCTGCCCGTGGGGGCGTATGACTTGGGCTACTTTTTTTACCCACGAATAGTGGGATTGACCGTTACATTATTACTCCCGCACGGATGAAACGGCGAGCATGCTTGGTTTGACGGGGACTCGAACCCTGGACCCTCGGATTACGAGTCTAGTGCCTTATGCTATGCAGGGCCTACCGTTAAGACATTGTATTGATAGAATAGATGTCTTTGTCATTCGGAAAAAATTGATTAAATGTCACTTTCAAGTTAATTCCACCGTGCACGAGTTTAAGATCGAGTTTTTTAAGATAGATAGTATATAGATTATTTTTTCTTAATAATGCTGTAGTATCGCTGTTATTTTATTGACCGATATTTCAGAAATTATCTGTTGCTAATAATACAAAACCAAATTTATGTAAATGGTATTAAGTTGGTTAATTATTTTTTAACTTTTTTAAAAAGTATTTTCACTTGGCGTAAAGTCTTTAAGACTTTTTAATGTGTTCTAGGCTTACCTTATTAATCTTTTAAATCTTAACGTCTTTAGTATGATTAAGAGCACAGCTCCCTCTGGTAAACAGACAAATTGCAACACTAAAAAATATAGCGTATAACACTGCCTCTTTCTTAATCGTGAAATCCCTTGTACAAGCGTAGTGTCAAAAATAATAACATACTCCACTAACTCACACATTCACCAAGTCTTTTTTTTGGGGGGGGGGTGCGTTTCTCCTCCAAAATGTATGGTATATCGATCGATTCGTGTCAGTAAATCATATAGTCCCTTTAGAGTTTCGCTCCCCGCTAATACAGCGGTATGTCTCCCGATTTACAACGCTAAAATCAGGGGTTCGATTCCCCTCGGTGGGCTCAGCAGATAGTACGATGTGGCTTTGCTATAAGAAAACACAAACAAACCCTTTGGAGTTTATCATTTCTTGCTGTTAGGTTTTTCCGCCATATCATTGAAACCTGAATATTCTCCAGTTTTATCAGCACTTGTATCATCGTTACCTTTTGTTTTATCGCCAGCTTTTATTCTTCACATTAACAAAAGCTTTTCCAACCACCATCTCCTTAGGATATCTTAGAGTATTTGGTTCTATTGTGCCTCCGTCATTACGTGAATAATAATTACTGACAATTACTGGTGTGAGTATTTAACTTCTTGGTGGTTCACAGGCCCAGTGACTTCCTTACACAGTTGTCACTGAAAGTTTAAAAATTCAATTTCTAATTCCTTTTTCAAATGTTTTATTCTGTCATTAAAGTTATTTTGTACGTTGGTTATTTTCTTGTTGTCATCCTCCGCTAAAATCAGGGTTCGATTCCCCTCGGTGGACAGAGTAGATAGCTCAATGTGGCTTTATTATAAGAAAACACACGCCTTGTTGTTATCTTTCTTTAGTTGTTTTTTTTTACATATTTAATTTTATCATGACAGCCTTTCTGTGATTCTTTGATACCCTTCCGCATTTCTTCAAAGTTGTTATTGTAGTCCCTCTATACGTATCTTAAAGTTTTGTCTTTAGTCACCTTTATTTTGACACTTCCATAAGTACTGCGACACTTCCTTTTAACTCCTCCATAGAAATTTTCTCATATTATTCTCATTTTTTCTACCATTCTTTCTGGTCTTTTTTTTTTTTTTACGTTTGTGTCTCTTTCCTTGCCCCCCCCCCCCCCGAACCCTTGCGGATCAGCATTACGTCTGAAGATTTGTATGACTAAAAAGTAGATGTTTATACCCATGATAGGCATAACACAGTTAGACCATTGTGTAGCTCTGTATTTACAAATAAACAAAATTTCTCTTGATTTAATTTTAATTTTATGTGTTGTTCTTACTAGTATCCTCTAAATGCTTTGTCTCTTTTTCTTTCCATTCTTTTATCATGTCTGTCAGACCCCCTGTATCATTCTAAGACCTTGTGAAAATATTGATTGAAAGTTGAAGTTTAACCAAAGTTCTGTTTTATTTAGACAAACTAATCCTACTTCTGACATCAGTGCTGAATTATTGCTCTCTTTTTTTTTTGGCGGGTTCTTTTAAATTGTGTGGTGAAAATATTCAAAGTTATGCCCACGTGAACTATAACAAATTACTTTATTTCTTCCTTGACGTGTTAACAAATTGCCTTCATTGTGTACAAGTGTAGCCCACGTTTACAAATGACACTAACTGTACACGCTAATATAAGGGGTGAACTTACGTGTACCGCTTCATGCCTGAAACGGATAAAAAAAAACAACCTTTACTGCCAAGAAACAACTCTGTTATCTTGAAACAAGTACCTCGTATTTTTATCTGCTCTTGATTTTACTACAGTACTTGACTTTCAAGTCTTTTAGAACCTTCTACATCTTTTAGACTCGTCTTGTTAAACTTTACGACCTTAATGTGATTTGGGCCTGACATGGTTTGGTGATCAGAACGTTTTGACTGCAGTTTGTGCTTCGCTCTTTCGAATCTCCTTCACTGAACATACTCGTTCTTTCAGCCATGAAAGTGTTTTAATAGGACGGTTAATTTCACTGTTAGTTAGTCAAAGAACAGCCCAAGAGTTGGCGGTGGGTGGTGATGACTAGCTGCCTTCCCTCTAGTTTTACACTGGTACATTAGGGACGGCTAGCACAGATAGCCCTCGTGTAGTTTTGCGCAAAATTTAAAACAAAGAAACCTGACATTAATATTTGGTTTTCAAAAGTTTTGTTAGACCTACAGGATTTTAATGGAAGGTTATGCACGTGCTTTATAAGAGAGAGGGGAAAAAGGAAGGCAGCAGAACAGCTGGTTTACGAATGGAGACAGAAGCTTTAAGGTGCATTTGTAAAAAAAGAAAAAAAACTGTATTCTTCTTAATAACAACGGTCACAGTGACGAGTGACTTAAGACATGTTTGTATTCATCTTGCCTCCTGCTGTCCATTGGCAAGAAGCCTGCAATGATGGGATGAAGAAAAAGAAATGCTAGATGGAGCTTCTGTCGCCAGCTTGTCGTTTATGACTTTAACAACACGTGTGATACGTTCGGAGTAGGGAACAACGGTTCGACAACCCCTCTCCCCCGAACATTGCTGGCCCCAGCTGACACCATAGGTCTCCTCTCTAGAAATGGTGGATCACAACTAAAAAGCCAGTGCACGTGTTTCGCCGTTGCTGTGTCAGTTTCTTTAGAGCTATTTTATTAAAATGCTCTTTCCCCATTTCAAATCCGTTTTACAGAGGTTGTGAAGACACTTTCTAGTGGTTTGATATGAACGAATACGTGTTGGTGTGTGTGTGAGTGATCGTATGGAACAGTTAATGATGTGTTTACATGCCATATGGAAACTATAAATTCTTTCTTTCTTTTCTTGTTTTTCATTCTTTACATGCCTCACATGGTTTGACTGCCTAGTATATCTTGCAGCTTCCACGATGGGTAAGAATATCAATATTAACTGGTAGCAGGTTTTATTACGTTAAAGTCCGGACGCTGCTAATTTCTAGTTAACAAAAAAATCTTTACAGTTCCTTAAGGACGTGTCAAGTTTCTTTTCCATTAAAAGTATAATTTTAAGTGTGTTATATTTATGTTTTATTTAACAGTTACAGAGAAGCATGGTGCGTGTAATTTGATTTCATTATATATAAAAAATACTATAAAAAGCGTGGGATGTTATCCACAAATCTCTTTGTACTGTATATCAGTTGTTATATGCACTATTTTCTGATAAACGGGAGTCTAAATTATCGTATCATACATGTGGTTCCCCTTGGTCCGTTTCCTGTCATTTAAAAATTATAATATCGGTGTTTTGTTGAAAAACATAACACCAGACGTACAAAAATCAAACGAAACTGAAAAGGATATATGTGTGTGTGTTGTACATGCGCATATTCACTCTTCAAGCAGTCTCCACGTGGTAGTCATTCGTCTGTAGAACACATTGCTACTGGAAGTTCAATTGACCAATCAGCTTTAGTTGCCTCACGTGCACGTATATAGACACACTGCTTGTCATGACCCAGTAGTTCGTCAGTTCACAGTGTAAAGAATTAACTTAAAATATATCATAGTTCGCGTTGAATTTGTTTTTCATGTTTAAAAATTACAACATTTAAAGTGGAAAATCAAGTGTAATTCTGAAGTTGAACTAAGCATGCTTTTGTTCAGTTCGTGTGTCGTCTAATAAAAAGAAAATAACTTCAGAGAATATCGTCAAAACGTAAAATGAACTGTTTGACAGCATTAATTTATTTGTATTAACACAATTACAGTTTCGTTCTGGAGATTTAAATGTGAAAGAAGAGCACCTTTGTTATCGAATATTTAACTTTGGAAACACACCCAGCTTGAAGGGGAAGCTTATAGTACGTGACTGTTCACTTTATCCGATGAAAACACCTTGATCATTGTACAAGGAAGTTCATCAGATTACACTGGTCTGTGTTTGTTAATGAGGCACTGAAAAAAGAAAGTGAGTCGCCTATCAGTGCTGAGCTTTGGCGCGTTTCTGATAATCACAAGCGTCTATCTAGTTAAGTTTCTCTTGCTTGATTGAATCACTCGTCCAGAGCGTGTTGACCTGTGTCTACTTTGTTGAAGTCAGACCTTTTTTGTGGGATTCAGTTTGACCTTGCACCCGATGTAGTCATACACGGTGAGCCAGTCTATATAGCAAGCTGAAAATTCAATCTTCCCGGCGTTCAACGTCTTGGTCACTCTACACCAACTTCTTTGTCCGCCAATGAGAGAGAAAGTCAGCTCCATATGAGCTCGCCCTTGCCAGGCGCATGAATACAAAAGTATTAACGTATAGGGATCCGAACGTGACGACGAAAGGCCGCAGTCTTGCTGGGCTTGCCATGGCGGCAGTAACTGCGGCTTTTTCCCCGCTTTGTGAACGACGAACAGGTCAGTGGGTAGCCGAACCGTCTGACCTCAGAAACGACACCGACGACGAATTGCTCTCTGACCCCGGGATTGAAGTGGAGGATGACGCAGATACTGACGTAAGTTTTGGGGAATATACGTTCGTAATGTAATAACGTAACGAAATTAACGGCCCTTTACCACTGTGTAAATCTTAACTGTAACACCAAAAAATCAAATATTGATTTGTTCTGTGAACTAACTTATGCGTTACCAAAAACTACAGATGTATGCGAACATACACATATAGTGATGTATATACCAAGCTGTGTACGTATACGCCATAAAACAAATTGTATTTTATAATAATACCTCTACTGTGCATCTCAGCGAAATAATATCTAAATGTTTAATATTTAGATATCTAACAAAATATATTTAAATTCCTGCGTGAGCGACGTTCTAGTTAGACTGATGGTTAGATGCAGTGTTTTGCGTAAATCAATTAGTCTTCGATTCAGTTTTACCCTTGGAATCAGAAACTGGAGCATAAAGTCCTAAACATACCAACCATAAAGGTTTCCCCCGTGATTAATGTGTTTCGGTATTTCTAAATTACTTAATAACAGCATGAAAACAAATCCCTTTCTACTTACTAATAATTTTAAATCATTGCGGAGTCTTCCATACTCTTCAAAACGAGACGTGAAACGTTCTAGCTGTATATCGTCGGTTACATTCAATGAAACTGAGCACCCACAGCCATAGGAACATGTGCTTAGGATCTCTTCTCTTCCGTCTTCAGCTGACAGCGTGCTCCCGAAATAATTAGTCAGCAAGGCCAACTGAGTCATCACTTAAAAAGAGGTGAATCACCTGACTCCCTTGAACAGAGTTGTGGGTGAAAGGATGTGTCAGAAAAATAGTAGTCATGCACTACTTTTAAAGCATTACTCCCCCGTGTTGCTCTGAACTAACCCTCTTATAACAGAACTTATGTTTCTGTGCTATAGTCATATTTTTCTTAGACGTTTTTCCTGCACATGTAAACATGTTCATGCTATACATGCGCCCCCCACTAGTACAGCGGAATGTCTCCGGATTTTCAACGCTAAAATCAGGGGTTCGATTCCTCTCGGTGAGCTGAGCAGATAGTCCGATGTGGCTTTGCTGTAAGAAAAACACACACACACGCTAGGCATGCGTTTAACAGAAGGTTAGGCCTGCAAAATTTTGGTTGTATTATGTACACTGTAAGAACATGTCTTACCTCTTAAAACATTTGTAATGCTGATTTTATTGATAAGAACTCGTGAGCGAAAGCTATGACAAATTTACAATGATATGTCAACAGCATTATATCTGCTATGTCCATTATCAAAGAGGCCAGACCTCTGTATTAGAAAATCACTTGACAACTGTTACATGCGTTATTGGTTTAAATTATGTTTACGTCATCACTGTTAAGTCTTATTTTGTCTTAATAGGAATATCATTTATGTTTTGTAGTCTGTTCCTTATTTTCAACAGTTTAGTTTAAGTTCCTGAAATACTTAAATTCACTAAAGTTTAGAAAACTAATAACAGCTACACAGTGTTACATTTTATCAGAATATTTTTTTACTTCTGAATGGAACCGAATTAACAAAGATGTCGCTTTTTATAGATCTGTAAATATTGTTAAAGCATAGTCTTATCAGTTAATACTGGAATGAAAAATAGGATATAAATTACCTTTATTCTGTAGTGTTGTGTTCAAGGTTACACAGATTTCTTAGTTAAAAATAAGTAAATTATCTATTAAACCTTTATTTGAAGTTTCTTGTTTATCAGTCGGTATTGCTTTTACTAGTTAGTAAACAGAATCAAACACATGATGAAATAAAATGACCCAAGGTCACTTTTTGTGTCGTACCAATTTAGTTTCCTGACGTAAAAGATGTTGGTACACTCTAATTCTCCGGGAAAACAACTTCCTTGTGGTACTCTGCAAAAATCGATTCCTCTGTGTAATTAAAAAATAATAACCAGAACCTGACCACCTCATATTAAATGTACATTTGTGAAGGGCATATGAAAAATCACTCTGAACATTTTCTACTCTTAAAACTTTAACTCTGAAGTACTTTGTTAATATAAAAAATCTCAAATTACAGACAGAGCTCTTCTTGTAATCTGCTTCTATCTTCTGAGACATAAGTTCACTCTCCCTTTTTCTTGGTTGGAATTTAATCTTGTTATCGGATAAAGCCCTTCATAGCGGT
The DNA here is from genome assembly GCA_011833715.1 of Carcinoscorpius rotundicauda. Lineage (NCBI taxonomy): Eukaryota > Metazoa > Arthropoda > Merostomata > Xiphosura > Limulidae > Carcinoscorpius > Carcinoscorpius rotundicauda. The sequence goes on from CM022398.1 coordinate 18,863,645, forward strand.
AAATCTGAAGGTCTATAACACTTCACCATGTTTCGACACCATTGGTGGGCATAGTACAGACAGCCCATTGTATTGTCTTGCGCTTAACAACAAAACAAATAAACGTGTTGAGTAAAACTGTTTTCATATTACTGACCAATGAAGTAGCCAACCAGTTTATGTTGTATTTTAAGCTGTGATTGTAAGATTAGTTTTTGGCTAAACACGCCTTCACGACACGACAATTTTGAAACGTGTGTGTCATAATGAACAATACGTTGTGGATAGCATGAAGGGAATGTTTGGAATGTGGTTTAGAAATGATGACTTGTGATTATTTCGGTTCCCGAATAATGAATAATTTTGTTATCTCATATTTTTCATTTTGTCTTTTATTCATTCTTCAAGTTCCAGAAATCAAGCCATCATGCATGTCATATATGTTATCTGTAACTATACCTGATTTTGGACAAAACTAAACTTTCCTTGTACAAAATAACTAAATTTAGTGAAACATAAGCCTGGCATGGCCAGGTGGGTTAGGGCGTGCGACTCGTAATCTGAGGGTTGTGGGTTCGCATCCCCGTCGCATCAAACATGCTCACCCTTTCAGCCGTGGGGACGTTATAATGTACGATCAATCCCATTATTCGTTGGTAAAGGAGTAGCCCAAGAGTTGGCGGTGGGGGTCATCAGACTAGCTGCCTTTCCTCTTGTTTTACACTGCTAAATTAGGGACGGCTAACACAGATAGCCCTCGAGTAGCTTTGCGCGAAATTCAAAAAAACAAACAGCAAAATATATACGGGAACTTGGATACTAGACAAAGAGCGATTTAATGTATCTTTTAAATATGGTGTGACTATAGAAATATAATTTCATCTTCTCTCAGGAAGTAAACATATAAAAGATATTTTTACTTTATCTTATGTCCTGTGGGAGTATTTTAAAACGTGTTGTGAAAATTGGATACGATGGTTCAAGACTTTTTTTGAGGAAAATAAGGCACCATGAATTTAGACATTTGCAGAACCTAGAGTGAGGCACTTGAAATTGATGCAATATACTGTAGTATACCCATGGATTAGAATAAGTGATTTATTCTTTCAAATAAAACAGATTTTGCACAAGTTTCCCAGTTTAGCTGCTGAACAGATTTGACTATATGCTGGTGTGTGTTGATGGTTTCCGGTTAGAATAATATTGTTCGTGTTGGATGTTGTACGTGGCATATAAATGAAAGACAGCACTTCATGCAGGCACTTTTAAAGTAAAAACTCATTGATTGCTGACGTGATATTGTGTATGAAGTTAAAGTATAACAACTTGAACTCCAGTTACGTACTGATTTTTTTCTAAAGGAGTTCTCGTCAGTGCCCCCTAGTGGCTGAGCAGTAATCTGGGGGACTTTTTGACCATAAAAATCAAGTTTCGATCACAGGTAATCCTTTGTGTAGCTTTGCGCTTAATAACAACCAAACCAAAGCTTTCTTCAATACGCAGCGTTGTTTCTTTTTAACAATCTCAAAACTTTTGAAACGCTTTTGTGAAGCATGCGCACAACACACGTGTGATTATATTACTTATTGGATGAACCCTGACATCTTTCATTTTTGAACAATAGTCATTTACACCCATGTTAAATAGAACAACAACAACAGTCATGCTTTTTGGTAGGTCTAATTTATTGATTCTTTGGTGTATGTGTATAATCTCCTTAAGCGTAATAATAACTAAAAGTACTAAAAAGGACCACCAGAGTTCGGAATACTGTATTTTATAATATCGTTACACTGCCCTTTAGCCAACCTTAATAAAATACGATACACAATACTTTTTAACAGAACCAAAATGCTGATACAACAAATACATTCCAATAAAAATATTTGAACTAAAATATACATGAAATAACAAAAGATATTAAAAATACAGTATTTGAAACCTGGTGGACTTTTCAAATGGCCGGTATGGCCAGGTGGTTAAGACACTCGACTCGTAATCTAAGAGTCGCTGGTTCACATCCCTGTTACTCCAAATATACTCGTACCATGCTTGCCCTTTCAGCCGTGGGGGCGTTATAATGTGACGGTCAATCCCACTATTCGTTGGTAAAAGAGTAGCCCAAGAGTTGGCGGTGGGTGGTGATGACTAGCTGCCTTCCATCTAGTCTTACACTGCTAAATTAGGGACGGCTAGCGCAGGTAGCTCTCGTGTAGCTTAACGTGAAATTCAAAACAAAACAAACCAAATATTTTAATGCTTCTGATATATAAATAAATATGAATATGTATGTAAAACGTTTATATTGAATGTTAACATAATTAGGAAAGACAATATAATACCATTGATTATCAGTAACGCATTTCATGATATTGAGTTTCAAGGTTAGTTTTATTTGTGTCGTGTGTATGAGGTGTTACCATTTTTTCTGGTATATACATGTGTGTATATACATATAATATACATAACGAAAACTTTAACTGGGTTTTTCAAAAATGTTTTCTCTCTTTTTAGATATTCGCGTAAAACCAAACAACCGTTATCTGTATTGGCCGTCCCTTAATTTGAACTGATGGGTTAGACCGTTAGAGGGAAGGCAACTTAATCAACTTTTATAACTTACCAACGGTCTCAACGATTTTTGCGGTAGTGGGATACGAACATTATATCCTCAGATTTGCAGTGAGCTAACCTTCGGACAACGCCCGACTCCTTTTTGTCGGCACCGTTTCTATAGGTTGCAGCATTTTTTTCTTCTGTGTTCAATTAATAATCACTTCCTGACCCAACTCTACTGTTGATAAAATGTAAATTGTGTATGTGTGGTCGTTGCTCCTACGCTGAATACACTTTCGTTGTCTCACCTCTGTGAAGCGTGTAATATAATCCTTATTGTTTATCGTAGGATTTTAATACGTTGTGTGCCCGCAAAATGCTTTCGCTGTCTTTCAACCTACGTAATAAATGGCATTTCCTGACCACAATTACGTATTGAAAACAATTACTCCTCCTCCCTCCAGTACGTTTAATAAAAGCTTATTTACCCGAGTGAATGACTCCTGTTTGTAACAGTCTCACGACCTCCACAATCGTGTTACAAGTTCTAGTTTCACTGATACTTAGAACTGAATAAATCAAGTAACAGATTTTTCAAGTGTCTTTGAACATGCTTGCTTAAGAAGGCGCGCTTCAGTCTTTGGGAAATTAACCTCCGGATGGAAATAGTATATGTCGGTGGCTCCACCTTTTTCTTTACCACAGTTACATTTGGGTCTGTTCATGAGGATGCTTTCAGTAGATTTACAAAAAACATGTTTTTTCTTTACCATAAACTTGTCTTAAACTAGAAATCAATAAACTGTATAACGTGATATTGCAAAAGGAAATTAGTTTATTTTCATGCGAATGATATACGAGACTGAACATATACGTCTTAAAAAACTATGGCATCATGCTATAATGGAACTCTTGCTTAAATGATACTAGAAAAACGTTTTATTTCGCGATATGCAACTCTCCAAATTCGCAAAATTTGTATCCTGTGTGCATGTAAATTTGCAATAGGGGTCACAATTTTACCGTTGCACTTCCATTTCCTGTAACGGAGAAGTTTATTTTTGTCCATTTTCAGGGTGCAGATATGACGTCAATGAGTACATCACACGCAGATCTATGTAAATATAATATTACTGTCTGTTGTATGTCCATGTATGTTCACTAAAATTGGCATGGAGGGTCATTAGATCCATGGGGAAATACAAATTTTGTGTTTCTTATGGGCCTTTTCTTTTTAACCGCTACTTCGCTTTTGTTGATGGAGTTTTATCAAACTTGGCATGAAGGTTTGTTGGGTCTATGAGGAGATAAATTAGAACTTACGGTTTCACATTTTGTGTTTTGCTGTTTTTATGGGTGTTTTAACTTGTGTGTTTTTTTAATTGTATATGAAGGAAACAACTTTTCATGTTCGAAGATAACCTTTCATTAATCATGAATTTACATACGCACGCACACACATATAACTTAGTATTCGTAGTTATTCAACCTAACTTAATTTATAGAATGAAGACAGTATGGTTTCATCTGTAAAGTATCTGCTCCATTCCCGTGCACGAATTTATGAGTGTGGTATATTCCTCTAGAGGTCAGCTTATCCGTGACGTCAGATCTGCTGTGACAAAGTAGTCTGTTTATTTTGTATCTAGATACCTGCTAAATGCTTTACATTTTTAACCAATCTTGTCTATCTTTTTTTTTTATTTGAGAAAAAAAATCAGTTTCAGTTAGTTTTCATGGTTTAATCATTGTAATATTGTGAATTTAATATATATATGTGTGTGTATGTGTGTTAATTAAGATAATTACATTTTAATGAAGTAAAATTATAAGGAAGGACTGCGTTAAAAACAGCAAATTCAAACCTCTGACTGTTCATATAATTTGTAGTTTTAACTTAAAAAAGAAGCCGAATCAAAAACACGTTGAACCAACCTCTATGTGGGTCCTACTTGGAGACTGCGGAGTCACCTCCAAAACCGAGGACACTTTTTATAGTCTCACATTGTAGCTTGTACTGTGGGATCTTTTCAGCGAATGCAGAGTTGTTGTTGTTTTTTTTCAATTTGTTTTTGTTTCGGCTTGTTTTTAGTTAAAATAACTTACTACATTTCTGTATATCACTTCCAAATGGATATGCATAACAAACGTAAAATTCGTTCGCTTTTACTTTAAAAAGTTTAGATTTGGTGATTTTAATATCACATCAGAATAGCCAAGACTGGTTAGAACGATCTTATCGCGTTAGTGTCGATGATCTTTGTTTTATATAACACCAGTTGAGTCTCAAGTGAACAACTAAACCATAGATGTAGATACAGAAGACCTTCGACCTAAGCAAAAGCAAGCCTTCACGAGTTCTTCACCTTGAAATTATTGTGCGAGAAAAATAATAATGGCAGGACCCATTGTTCCTGATTTTCATTGTCGAAAGTTCTCGTGCGTGAAAGGCAAACTTAACATGTTATTTGCATCTTCTTTAACGTCAGGGCTATAATTAAGTGGTTGGGACATCACGTGAAATTGTACAACCCAGAACAATTACCAACTTCAGTTTAAAAAAGGCCTAATATTTCCCTTCCTAAAAGTCATACAGAAAAAATTGAATTATGAGTAGCATGTTTAAACTGGACCATTAGTAGAATAAAACTTATAAGTATCAGTTGTAAATTTTTTTTTCAATTCTGCCACTAGTCACTTCGATTAATGTTAATTGCATTTCCAATGCTATGTTTCAATTTATTTAAAAAACACGAAAGAACACGAACATTTATGTGAGGAAACGAACAGTGGAAAATCTAGTAGCATTATTTTAATGAATCAGATACGAAACTACACGGAAAAACTACTGTTTATCTCGTAAGTGTGAGTGCATAAAGTATGGTAACTTAGAAGACCACTTCAATCTGACTAGTGCTATACGAGTCCTGAATGATTATCGTTTAAGAAAAGAACGGATGATAACCGTGAAGATGAACAGATGACATCGAAGAGTGGAGAGGATTGGCATTGGCCCAGTGCATCAACAGGGCAAAGAACAGGAACCTGTAGAAGGTTATGGTGTCACAAAGAATGGTCTCTAACCCATAGCTATGAAAGAGGAAGGATACGAGACAAGTGGCATTCATAGTTTCTTCTGTTTCCTGTTCTGTTGTCTTAACAATCAGCAGTGTTAGTTTATATTACATCTTGTACATCAAGTATATGTATCACTCAGGCTTGAAGCATCAAAATGTCTCTCTCTGTATATCATCTGGTAGTTAGGACACTCGTTAGATTGAACCCCGTCACCGAATATGCTCACCATTTCAGCTGTGGGAACGTTATAACTTACAGTCAACCCTACTATGTGTGCTGGTAAATAGTAACCCAAGAATTGGCGGCGGTTGGTGTTGACTAGCCGTATTCCCTCTAATGTACCACTTCAAAGTAAGGGACAGCCAGCACAGGTTGTCTTCGAGTAGCTTTGGGCGAAATTTCTCAAAGAAACAAACTTTCATGTAATTTAGCGCGTTTTTAACAGAAGTTATTTTCTGTATGTTTACTTAATTCGTACCGTGTATCTCGGCATTTTCATAGAACTGCAAACTTCACTTGTTAAGTGCATCGATTTTCAACCGATGGGACGCGAACGTTGCAAAGGAGATGCAATAAATTACACCAATAATTCCGAAAATATTTATTACAAATTAATATTTTATTGATATTATTATTTTAACCGTGCTTTTTAAGTAGAAAACCAATTAGGCTGAATTTGCACATTTGTGGGGACAGAAAAAAAGTTCACTGTGGTTTGAACCCTTCACACAGATGTGTTATAAAAGTTCACTATGGTTTGAACCCTTCACACAGATGTGTTATCAGTAATTGAGTGGTATACTAGATTACTGACAATGTTATCGGGTCTGAAACTTTATCACTTTGTTAACTTAGTAATTCATATAACGACTAAAAATTGTGTATAGTTATGTAACACCGTACTGTGTGTTTTATACATTTACTAAATATTAGAATGTTTCTGTCAAATTGCCGGAAGCTAGTTTACGATTTTACTTTGACGTATTTACACAAGGGTCCTTTTGTTGATACTACGCTGTTTTCTGTCAAGATTTTTAACACACACACTTCGCCTGTACTGGTGAAATCCACAGAAAGTTATAGCATTCCTGTGAGTAGGGGTAGGGAACCGAAGGGGAAAGTTGAGTGACAAGGCCTCCTTTAGACTGGGGTTTACTGACTCAGGCCCCCTCTCACATCGTACTGGTGGCGCCACATTGTTTTAGTGGGAAGGGATTAAAAGCGGGACGCGCACGCGTAGTGTGACATAATACAATTTAATCAGAAAAGTGGCGAAAGATGTGGTAGGAGAAACATGCTTCGGCTGGAGTGAATTAATAACATTTTTTTTTCAAATTAGTTGGACGAATTATTTTGAGGGCAGCTTTGTGGTGCTTTAATTTAGGTGCTCATAAAATACAACTGTACTTGCGTTAACCTCAGTTGTTGTTTATAACCCTAAACGTTAGTTATGATTTTAGGAAGTTGGGAACAAAGGAATGTTTTTGCTTTTCTACCTTCAGTGGTGTAGGATGGAGTTCCAAAGTGGGGGTGCTTGTCTAAACATGAAGATTTTACAATGAGAAACTGAAAACATAAGGGCCTGCTAAAAGCAACCCCTGTGCTGCTAAAGGCAGCTTAATCTAGGGGTTTGGAGGTACGCCCTCTGGAAAATTAATATAACATAAATTTGCTATAGAAGTTAAATATGCGATAGCGGGAGTGCTACAACACTTCCAGTTCCGACGCCTCTGAATTCTATTCTCTACTGTTAGAAGTAACAATTATTCATAAAGTTGCTTTTTTTTTTTTTTTGCAAAGTTTGCGCACTTTTGCTACGTTTTGATATCAAGGTAAATGTGATAGGGTATTTTTATGTTGTTTGTTATCGAAATAAATAGCTTTCATTGATAAAAAAAAAAGAATACAAATATTTTTACTTGGAAGCTGCGTGTACTGTGTACAGTTTTTATGGTAAGATTATTTTATCTGGATGTTGTTCCATCAACTTATCTAACGCGAGACTTCACGGTTTCTTCTATTTCAGAGTTCATTCATTTATTTACGATATTAAAACCATCATGTAAATCAGCGAAGACTAATGTGGATCATGTGGTACAAAGGGGGACCATTGTTAAGGCATCTTATTTTTAACTTCTGTCAAACCTAAGCTTCAGTTACACGACCTGATGAAAACAAACCCTGTTATGTACGTCATGCCAGCATAGCGATCTGTATCAGAAGTTGTTTAGTGTTAAGAAGTATTTCCATGTCGTGCATCATGCCAGTGTAATGATACGTATTGGAAGCTGTTTAGTGTTGGAGTGTGAGAGAAATGAAAGATTTAGAGGTAGTGCTTCGAGCCCAAAAGATGGGGCCTCCAGCGTCGCCGTTTTGTACGAGAGCCTCAAGGGGGTCTAAATCTGGACACAGTGTTCCGTGTTTGTAAGGGGTAGTCGTGTTGGTAGACTTTGAATAGAATATCTGCAGTGTTAATCATACATATCAACACCACAACTTACTGAAACAGCTATAAGCTTAGAGGTCAAAGTTTTGTAATTATCAAGTTTACTGTGAATGACTTGGTTATATGAATATTTATATTGTCAGCTAGTTGGCTGATGGAAGATATAAAGTGCCTTTATGCTTATATGCCCTAAAGTTCCGTTGTGCTCTTAGTGTTTGTGGTGTCGTTAGTGTAATAAGTTGATATTGTTTTTATACTGTTTCTTTTATATTAGAGAATCAAAAGAAAAAACTATTGAGGGGAATCGAACTCCTTATTTCACCGTTATAAATCCGCAAATTTACTGTTCTCCCAACGGGGGGACGCGTACAAACATATGGGATACTGTAAGCAAAATCATTTTGTGTGAACAAGTATCAGTTGATATACTTATCTTTGTCTTAGTGTATGTACACCTGTGATTTGTTAAGACACTAATTTTGAAGTATTGTTAATGGACTTTTAATGTTACTAAGTTGTATTTTGTACTTAATCAGGTTTTTGTTGGAATTACATACATGTCTCGAACAGTGAACGTAACTACAAAAAATACCCCCTCCTCTCATAAAAAGTCATTTGGCCCAAATTTAAAACAAACCATTGCTACCATATTTGTCTTTCCCAACAGGTAACGAATTAACAATAGTGTTTTCCTTTTTTTAGTTAAAATACAACGTTTCATTCAATTTTTTGTAAGAAACTTTCTTTAGTTGTTTCACGTTATTTGCTGTTCACCCATCGGAGATACCTTTGAATGGCGTTACCACAACGATGATATTTTACCTGAAATCAAAAGTTACACATTAAAGCTAACGAGACACAAGAAATGTAATCAGTCTCAACCGTCTTAGCTTATGAAGTGGTCTTGTGATTAGCAGGTCAGGTTGCATATCAAACGATCCAGTGTTCGAAACGTGATGCTACTGAGCACGCTTTACACCCAGTTATTTAGTTCAGAAATTTATGCAACTCCTTGTGGCGGCAGATTCCACTAAATGACTATCTTTCTACTGGTCAGTACTTCAAAAATCAAGAACAGTTTCACTTGACCTATATATATGATCTTCATGATAAAAATTCCAATTTCTCCAGTTAAGGTTTGTAACGCTTTTTGTTTCTAAGCCCCATATATCTGTAGTTTATTGGCTTAAATCACGGAATATCGGCTAGGATTCTAGATTTTTTTACCATTATATTTTGTCTTTAAAGTAATCAAACTATCGGAACTTTTTGTCCAATTTAAATGATTAAAAATAATACGAACAGAAGATGTATGATAAAACTTTAAGCACACTTACATAAAATAGTTTTGTTGTTAAAGCTGTTGTCTAATATTATGAATACTTGAATGGGGTCCTTTTTGTATACACACCACCACCATCTAGTAAACAAGGTAATACAGTCACGAGAATGTAAACAATTCCTTTGTAAGTAATTAAATTTACTGTTGACAAACCGAGAAACAAGTGCAAATGCAGAAATCAGACTGTTGTTGAATAAAATTAGCAGATTCAGAGTGGAATACACTAATAGAAAAGGCTTGATATAGGCGTAGTTAAAACGTTACTAAATATATATTATGTAGAAAGGTAGACAAGAGCCCTTGAGTACACACCGTTTCTATTAGCTGTTAATGAAGCTTAATAAAGACATTGCATTGATTAAAATCTATTTAATCCAAACAGATAAGCAAATGTCAAAGAAAGTGATTTTGATGGAGTTTACGTCACGGATATAACAAAAAATGCATTCAGTGAATTAATTTTTGAACTGTCTAAACGTGAAGGCTTACACTGACTGTCGTTCAGTGTTTCGACTGTATTTTGCAAGAAAGCATTGAAAACCACCCAAACTAAAATAAAAATGATAGAAATAATGAATTCCATTATGCAATTTTTTGATGTAAAAATTAGATACTATTTAGTAAGTTTGTACAAAGTGTAATGAAATTAGTTGTATTGTCACTGAGAAAAAGGTCATGCTGTAACAATGACACCTCTGCGGTCCTGAAAAGGTTCATTATTTAATATAATTCCAAGATGACAGCCCTTACCCTTGGTCTGTTTTTTGTTCAATGCGAAGGTTACAAAAATAATGGAGGTTGAGATGCAAAACCAAATCAGGTATTGTTTAGACTTTTTGTTTTATTATTTGTGGTTTGTTGATTGTTAAACAAATAATTTTGAAATTAACGTTTTGTACTTAACAACAAAAAGCTTGTTCTCCTGTCAAAAAGTTTAATTGGAGAATGTTCCATTGTTTAAATTGGTTTATGCTGTCTTTCAGCTGCGAGCTATTTAACTCACAGATGTTTATGCAAACTCGTGAGAGAAAGAGATTTTATTATACTTTATATCTACATATATATGTGCGTGAGCTTGTTGTTACAGATGTTTTTACCTCCGAGTGAATTGCAAGAGGTTAACGAACGATCATCGGAAGTAACCATGGTAACCGCATCTGAGTTTGCGCGATCAATGTCACATGACTGCAAGGAGCGTGTTTTATAACTAAAAATGGTGACAGAAAAACTTACGTTGCTTAATTTAGCAATTTAGCCTAGTGCTTGTGTCTCTTAGTTTTAATTGTATTTAAAAAGCAAATTAAAATTAAAATTGAATTAAAGATGATCAAAAAATAGTCGAATGAAAGGATGGAAAATATTTTAGGTAATGACGTGTTTCAGGAGTGAAAAAGAAAACGTATGAAATCGCATTGAAATCACGCATACCAGTATTTGTGACAACTGAATATTACTCAACATCAATTGGAAAACCGTTATTCACACTGCTTTTAGTAGAAGGTTTCGTTTTTACCTCAATCGCCTCTGTTGGAACTGGTCTTTTATGGATTACATTAAGGAAGCACCATCAAACAAGGCCTGAAAAATAACAGTTTTATTTACACTTGTCTCTAATTTCTTTTATGTTAATATAGCATTAGTTAGGTTTAATTTCTAAAGACCTTGTTGTAAGATCGCGCATCCGTTTCAGCGCGTTTTGCACGTGTCACTCGTTGTGGAAAGACATTTCTCCCACTTAGTTGATCGGTCATTCTTTTAGTTATCATTTCTGTAAGACTGTGCGACAGTAATGCATTCTCATGGCGAGAGGAAATTTTTTTAAAGTCAGAATCACCAGTTTTCGTAATTGCTTACTGTTGAAATCCGAATAAACAAAAAAAAAAAACCCAAAAAAACGTTTCATTTGGGTTGTTCTGGTACGCATAATGGGAAAGCTGTCGACACGCTATTAAATAATCACGACATTAGGAAGTCGTGACAAGATGACGTAATGATCATTATATCCATAACTTGACTATTAGGAATTTATTTGTTTTGAATTTCGCGCAAGGCTACACAGAGGCTATTTGCATTCGTAGTCCCTAATATAGCAGTGCAAGGCAGCTAGTCGGTCATCACCACCTACCACCAATTCAATTGTGTGCAACTTTTTTTATAAGGGTCTCACGGCTGAAAGGGCGAGTCTGTTTGGTGGATCGGGAATTCGAACTCGCGAGCCACGCTCTCTGACCACTTAGCCATGTCAAGCCCTATTAGGAATTACCAATCTGTTTTCCATGAATTCATTATGGACCTCATGAAAGCAACAGGAATGACCGTCAGTGACGATACAGTCATAGAATGGCATAGCAATGTACTGTGTTAAGGCTTTCTTCAGTCTTGAAGTGGCTACACAGTACCACCCAGGTTATTTGTATATTTTGTGTGTATCATCAAGACATGATATTCTCACACTTGCGGTACTGAAAATATCGTTCGTCTATGTGTGTGTGTGTAACTGGGTTAACCATCATACCAATATATAAATATTTTTTTTATTTATTCACGTCATCCGGCACCCAATTATTCAACTTTCGTGGGTGTAATAACATCAGTTCTCGACGTCACATTTCCGGAGTAATTATCGGAAGTATGTCCCCTAGACTTAGAGGCTATTAATTATGGGGGGAGTATATTTCTTTGTAATATTAATTAATCGAAATTTAATTCTTTAAGGGTACTCGTATTCCACGTGGGTTATTCACTGTGGTCACTGAAGAAGCGGTTCTTCTACATTATATTATCCCTTCATCTCTGTGGACATTGATGTGTACAATAATAATTTGGCTGTAAGGAGTTGGACTTGTTTAAATCTTAATATGAATAAAAGAATGGATTAAATGTTGAACGTTCACATTTAGATCTCCAATAGGTCATCGCCGATAGCTTTGTCATGGAGCATATTCTCGTCTCCCGATGTGGTAACTTTACGGACTTACTACGCGAAATTCTGGAGCTCGTTTCCCAGCGATGAACACAGCAAATAGTCCAGTGTTGCTTTGCTCAAGAAACCAAACAAGCATAATCTAATTATAATCTTGTGTTATGAAGATGGAACACGAGTTCTTCCATATAAACACACAATTACCGTGGTTACAACAATTAATGTTACAAATAAAAAAAAAAATTACTCTTATGGGAACGAATAGCCATTGTTTGTAAAAGGATGACATTGGAGCACAGAAACCAAAAATTTAAAGAAAATTTGGCGCTTCTTATGGTCGAAACTGTCTTCCTGCTTTCAAAATTGTATCTTTGTGAATAAAAATCCAATATGGCCGTATCGCCAAGGTTTAACTAACAATTGTTTTAAATTATAAACTGTCATTTATTTTACATTTGTCAGATTTAGAGAAGTGTATATTTCGACTAACCTTGTTTAAGTCTTCTTTACTGATATTATTAATTTCATGGGTAGTTAGCAGTAAAGTTTATTGGTTAATTGACTCGTATTTACTCAACTCCATTCATTCATATATATCCCATTGAACTTGTATTTACACATAAATAGTACGTGTTTACGTAATTTCGTACATTCGTATATACTGTACTGAATTTATATTTATACATGAATAGTGCGCATTTATATAACATCGGCTTGGCATGGCCAGGTGGTTAAGGCACTTGACTCGTAATCCGAGGGTCGCGGGTTCGAATCCCCGTCACACCCGACAAGCTCACCCCTTTTAGCCATGGGGACGTTATACTGGGACGGTCAATCCCACTATTTGTTGGTAAAAGAGTAGTATTCAAAACAATTATACAACGTCGCATAACACCTTGTAGGACTGTACATGTAAAGTTAGGTTGGAAATGCGGTGGAGGGGAGGCAGATTATGTGTAAACAAGCGTACAATTTAGTTGGAAGTCAGAGATTGTACAAAGTTGTATGATATTTTGACGTCAAGGATTTCATTTCAATAAGAATTCGTCGTTTTCTTTGTTGTTGTTTCAGTTGTTGATCATTCGTTTTCTCCTTTTATAACCGAACGTTTCCATATTGCTGCTGTCTATTGTTGTTGTTTTACAGCAATGGACGTACAAACATGTTATAGTTACACGTTCAAAGGAAGAGAAGAACAAAAAATTAACATTTTGTACAACTACATCCATAACTGTTGTTGTTTATGTCGCAGATGCAAGTAAATTGTCAATAACATTTAACCCCAGACACCGTAATTGAATTCTAGATTCTCGTTTCCTTATTTATTCTTCAGGTAACGTAGTAATTTCACCAGTTTCGAATTCTGACAAATAGGATAAATGCTGCGATAAACTGACATGTTTTTATTTTCCTCACCACAGCGGTATAGACCCACTTATAGGCTTAATATATGCTAAGCTGAATCTCTTGCAGGGAACGTTGTTATTAGTTTGGCACAGGGGTAGAGAAGGAAAGTTTGGGTCTCTTCACTCTGCCTCACCTCAAAACACGTAAAACTATCACCGCACTGATGAAATATTATGTACCGTTAAAGTAGCGCGTGCGCTTTTTGTAACGTGAATAAATCAAAGGCTAAGTATGTGTGTGCTTTAGAGGTATTATATAGTAGTTCTAGTGTAATAAATATTGTTGGACTTTTAAAATTCTAAAAGAACACATCTAAATTTACCATTAATTACTTTTTAACTATATAACAAATCAAGTCAGTAGGAGTAAACTCTGTATGTAATGTACAGTAAAACCTGTCCAAAACGGAATCGCACGGGAACAAGTAAAAATTCCGGCTTAAGCAGTGAACATGTATTTCCTTAATTATATATAATTTAAGTGGAACATTATACTTGCTTGACTCGAGGGAAGTAAGACGATTGTGAATAAAGTTATTATACTGTTTATGCTATATTTATTAGAATAAGAATAAAAATAGACATTCAAAATATACAGTATACAAAAACTTAAATTTATTTGAAGAAAGTGTTCAATTTCAACTGTTTCGTTTTTTTAATTGGTTTTCTCACGTGGTTAAAAGGGAACGTCGATTCTACAGCCTTCTCATGAAGTTAATTTTCCCCCTTCACATATAATCTGATAGAATTAATGTAACTTAACACTTGCGATGAAGTAGGAATTTCTATTTCATCGCTATCTTTTCCATTTTGTTCATCTTCTGAATCTCTCACACTGTTACCATTTTGTGATTCTATTATAGATTTTAAATCAATTTCGTCAGTTTTTGTTAAAACATTCTTGTCAACTTTCACAAAACTTTCTACGTTCACAGAATCATCTGCATTAATCTTCTCAGAGTTTGGATTTCACTAGAATCGTCATAACAAACAACTTCTCCACAATCTCCGCCATTATCAAGAATAAATCCACAGTTTCGAAAGCACATTATTATTCATTCATCTTTTACGCATTTGATTGAATTACTTAAAAGTGCAATTGGATCTAACACATCAATTTTCATGGTCATTTCAGATGCTCCAGTTGTCCATGTTTGCAATAATATGCTGAAGCATCAGTTATCTGTATTTCAATTTTATAAACTGCATAATTCCATTACCTAGTGGCTGTAGAACTGATGTTGTACATGGAGGTAGAAAAACTAAACGAACGTTTGAAAGTTAAACTTTTGGGTGACAAGTTGTATTATCTATGAAAAGTAAAATATTCCAACTTTCTTGTTCCATTCTTTTGTTTAATTTGTTTAAAAATTCTTCGAATATAACACTTGTAATCCACACTTTATTATTCGTTTTTCATCCCACAGGAAGTTGATTTTTCCTTAAATTTTTGAAACATCGCGGATTTTCACTTTTACCTGTTACCATGTTGTTACGTTTTTTTTTGTATTATGTTTTTCGTAGACTAAACGCAACAGAAAAACACAGATAACAGCTTGTATAATTTATTACACTAAACTATTAACAGATATAACATAAATTATATAATAACAATGACAGATATTAAGTTTAAACCTTCAAAATTAATTACAAAACAAAATGGTACTAGTTTCAACCTTCAAAATTAATCACAATACAAAATGGTACTGGCCTGTATCTAATATAATGATCTAAAATAAAAGTCTTAAATTCCAGTCTAGGATGTGAGTTTGGTCCCACGAAGAAATTCCGAAGTTTAAATGAAGAAGTTCAGAAACAATTCACAGTTCAATAAATTCGACGAAGTTCTTTTCACGTTGCCTCCGATGAACGTCACAAATTTGTCGCCTTCAATTTTTCCGATCTGCCCGGACGTGTCGACCTTCAGCACAACCAGTAATTCGAAAGAATAGTAGAGATTGACGAAGTAAAATCACAGCTTCCGTAGATCTAACTTCAGTCACAAATCTAAGTTGAATAATCACAGCAAACACTTAATCTTTCTCAAATAACTGAGTCTCTTCTTTTGAAATAAAACTAATGTCTGACTCTCCTCCTCTTTTCTTCGATTAAAAACTGATGTCTGAATCTCTTTTCTTCCTCGCATCTTCGCCTGTTTATATATTGTAGGCCTAGACTCCTCGAAAAACCGCGAAACTTTTACAGATCTCCAGAGCAATCCGCGCATGTCCGTTCTTGCACGAGAGTAAACGTCTAGACACGAAGTCGCCAGCATTTCATTTACAAACATATGATTGGTCTACTTAATTCAATAAAATTCTAAATGTTACCTTAAATGAATAACATATTTTATTAGTTTAAACTTTGAAACAATAATACAAATATGAAAATATAATAAATAGAAATGAAAACTTAAACACAACACGACATTTACAGATCGTCGTTTACAAAAAAATGACGGCAGAAAAAAGGAACAATATATTTAACCAATACTTACTCTAACAAAATGTACGACAATTTATTAATATTTAAAGAAATTATTAACTAAACAAGAAATTAACATTTAATCAAAAACATTTTTTCCGCCTTTCTAAGCTTCTAATCCTACTTGTTGATAGATGAGGTAGGTGAAAGATTGTTTTCCGTCCGCGTTACTCAGGTTCCGCCATATAGAGGGCCTCTTTATTAGAGAAATCTAGAGTTAATGCAACAAAACTGTGATGTTTTCGCCCTATGCAGTTTCCGACTTAGACAGGTTTTACTGGTTGTCCTACACTATTATTTCAGACTTCTAAACGTCTTCATTTTCGACTTAAACATAACGTCTGTTTATCATTCGTTTATCATAACTAAACAAATATCTTGACGCATTGAAAACTCATTAGTACGATATTTTATCGTATATTTGAAGTGTTTCTCAGCTTACTGTTCGCTCCTTATTGGCTCAGCGGACTTTCTATTCCAAAAATCGAGTTTCGATACTTGTCGTAGGCACAGCAAAGATTGCCCATTTTGCAACTTTGTACTTAACTACAAACAGAAAAGTTTACTGTTTGTACATTTTTAATATGTTTTCATGTCTTGTTTTACCACAGTGACTGCTCGTCGTATTTACATTACATTATATTCTATAGACACTACTCTTATTTTAGACTCTCCATTTTTGTCCTGACTTAATAGGTTACTATCCATTTTTCCCTCCTTTTTTTAGTTGTCAATGTCTTGATTTTACGTTTTTAGCTGTTTTAATAACACTGATCAATTAATGGTATCCATTCATTTTTGTATTAAACTTTGGTGTATGTCCAATTCATAATGGATTATTGTTCATTTTCTATCAGGACTAAAATCAACGTTATTGTGTATTGTATTTCGTTGCAAGCATTTCCATCCTCGACCTTAGTATTTATTGTACATTGATCATTTCGTTAAAAGTGTCATAATGGTTTTATCTCTTAATATTAAACTCTCAGAGTGAGTTAACGCATATTTGTAACGTGCTACTTTTTTCCCCATTTAAAAATCTGAGTGAGTGTTCGCACTAACTTCTGATGTGTTACTTTCTTTCTGCTTTTCCAAATGCTGTCTACTTGGTAGGTGGCAGGAATGTCTTACTTCTAGAATTACTTAAATTAAGACCTGCCTATGGCTCAATCCACAATCCCTGGATAGTGGAATTACTTCCACACGTTATGACAAAGTTTGTATTATCCCAGTCAATTTTTCTAACATCAACAATAAAAACAAGTAGATAAACGTAACGTAGAAAAAAATAAATAAAAAGGCCAAGACTTAGAAATTTCGCGAGGCGCATATTCTTTTGCACAACTCTTTACGTCAGGATCGAAACACGCGATGGTTGTTCGCTAGAAATTTAGTCTTGTTAGTTTTTTTTAAATCATTCTTTCTTCTCTTCATAAAGGCCTAGATTATTAATATAATTTCCTCTTATTCTGGGCCCGGCATGGTCTAGCGCGTTAAGGCGTGCGCTTCGTAATCTGAGGGTCGCGAGTTCGCGCCCGAGTCGCGCCAAATATTCACGCCCTCCCAGCCGTGAGGGTGTTATAATGTGACGATCAATCCCGTTATTCGTTGGTAAAAGAGTAGCCCAAGAGTTGGCGGTGGGTGGTGATGACTAGCTGCCTTCCCTCTAGTCTTACACTGCTAAATTAGGGACGGCTAGCACAGATAGCTCTCGAGTAGCTTTGTGCGAAATTCCAAAAACAAACAAATCCTCTTATTCTGTCCGTTGTTTTCCCAGTTGGCACTAACCGTGTTATTCTTGGGGCTTTCTTTCATACTTCTGAAAGAACGAGTGAAACGTCTTAAGGGATAAATGAAGATTGTTTGAAATTTCTATATATTTTTTTCTGCTTAACATTAAGTAAACGTTACGTTCTTGTGTGGATCTTGCTCTGTTCCCATGTTAACTATCATTTAACAGCATTTAGTGGTCAATTGTTCGTCTCAGTGTAACACGAGCAGTTCAGGTTTCTAAGACTTTGAACTATATTTTTTGTTATATACTTTAATCCCTGGGGTTAATAAGGGAGATACTTGAATCGAATAATTAGAATAATAACTCGGGGATTACTGAGCCTCTCACGAAAAGTTGATTGCGTGCGATAAGTTCATTCTGTTTCCGCTAGGAATCGCTGTTCGTAACGCGGGAAACTTGTGGGTTAACTAGGAACTAACGGTTGTAATAGAGTTTGAAGGACCTTCGTGTTTAAATCTGCTATGTTTTTAACTTTTGGTTTAATAATTCTTAAAATACTTCACACTGTATTTAGATTTTGTCGTGAATCGACAAATACTTTCAGCATTGATGTGAGGCACATGCGCAGTCAATTCTTGTGAGACGGGTGACTCTGGTACGCGCCATGGAGAGAATACAGCCGTCGTTTGTTTCGGCTTTCCCCTCTGTATACATCTCCCGAAATTTAAAGTCGATAATTTAGGTTTAAGAAGGAGGTAAGTTGATAAACGGATACAAAACTGCAATTTTCATGTCGTCACGAACAAATAAGTGTTTATTTAAAGGCCTTATTCAATTTCGTGTTGTTATGTGCTTTTCATGGACACGATTTTCAAGTTGGCATTGAAAGCTTTATCCAAGCTCAATAGTTTGACGGTTAAACTGACAGTGTAGTAAAGAGTGCTGATAGAAAATATTGATTTTTAGTTGTTTTATGCTGTGGATCAAGTCAGTGATGTATACATTTAATTAATGAATTTTATTATTATAATTTGTGAAAATGCTCTTATAATGAAATATTGGAATTTACTATATCAGATTAAGAAATGTTAATTGTAATTTGACATTTTACTGTCACTTTTAGGATGTGGTACATTTGCATAGTTGTAGTAATTGTCTTTATTTGTAAAATACGTGGCTGTTCTGGAAAAGCAGTGTTGGCTTTTGCAACTTTTTAATTGATTGTACCGATATGGGTCTCACCTAAGTTCAGCTAAATATGTCTGCTTCAGCACCATCACCCCTATGCCCATTCCGTACATGGACTATGGTGTTGTCTTCAAGTCTCGGCTCCGTGCCAGTTGGCAGTCCACTTGGAGTGAACAACGCGACAATAAACTTTTTCAAATCAAACCCAAAATTGGAGTTTGGCCATCTAGCTTCCGTAAAGTTCGGAGGGAAGAAGTTGTTCTCACTAGGCTACGCATTGGTCACAGTTTTTTAACTCATCATTTTCTTTTATCTGGAACTGATGCACCAATGTGTAGTTTGTGTAACACTCAAATCACTATCAGCCACGTTTTACTTTCTTGCCATCGTTACAATTCTTAACGACGGCAATACTTGAAACATATTTTTTCCCAGGGTCAGTCTGTAACACTGGACAGAGTTATTGGTGATGGTAACTCTGTCCACCTTAATAACGTTTTTAATTTTTTAATGGCCATTAATCTTTTTAATCTCATTTAAGTGTGGTATATTTATTCATTACACCTTTTTAATTGTGGCTCCTTTTTTACAGTTTTAATCTCTCTCATTCAATGTGACATTAAACAATGGCCAGAACATTAAATAACTCGACACCAGGACTGGAAAGGCCAACTTCAGGTGACTAACGCTTCTGTTTGAACTGTCTGTTTAAACTACTCGTTAGTCTTCCTGGCGAGTTACTATTATACTTTTGCTGCATATCATTTCACACTTTTACAACCTTTTCTGCTGGCCATATCGACTCATAACCCGGAACCAGGACGGAAAGACCAACTTCAGGTGGCTGATGGTGGTTTGTATACTACCTGTTAGTCTTCCTGGCGGGTTATGATCATTCCCATTCTGCTACAGGTTGTCCTTTACAAATTTGTTGACTGAATGTCCACATTGGTTTTTGCACCATTTCCTGTTTTAATTGCCATTTTGCTTTTATCTTCAATTACCTTTACACATTTTACTCCATTTACTTGACTTTTATCTTTTTACTGGACATTTGGCTACTCTTTATTACGATTTTGCTGAGTGTCTTTTAAAACTTTTATTCCATTACATTTTGATAATAGCTACTATGACACATAACCCGGAACCAGGACTGGAAAGGCCAACTTCAGGTGACTGACGGTGGTTCTTGAACTTACTCGTTAGTCTTTCTGGCGGGTTGTGATCATTATTATTATGCTAGAGTAAATAGTTTATAACTTTGAAAACTGGATGTCACCATTGGTTTTTACACCATTTTCTGTTTTAATTGCTGTTTTATTTTTACCTTCATTTACTTTTACAAATTTTACTCCATTTACGTGACTTTTCTCTTTTTACCGAACATTTGGCTACTCATTGTTGCAATTTTCCTATGTGTCTTTTAATACTTCTATTCTTTTACATTTTGATACTGGTTGCTATGACACATAACCCAGAACCAGGACTGGAAAGACCAACTTCAGGTGACTGACGGTGGGTCTTGAACCTGCCTGTTAGTCTTCCTGGCAGGTTATGATTATACCTTTTTGCTAGAGTAAGTATTTTACAACTTTTTTTACTCAAAGTACTCAATTAAACTCAAAGTTTAATTGAAGTACTTTACTTTCAATGTGTACTAAACTTGGCATCAAAATCTAGTTTATAATACAAAGTTTAATATTATATGGATTTTGGTTTCTTAATTTTAAAATGGAATATTTAAATAAAAACCTCTGTCTTCACTTTATGTATCACGTAACTGTTCTTTGCTCCGAATTGCCTGTCTTAGAATCTCTTTTCACCCTTATATTACTTTATAAGTTTCCGAACCCTTACTTTCCAGTCAGGTAGCTAAAAGGAAGACGTAAAGCATCTGTTTTTATTTAGAATTAAGCTGAAAAATAAGATGAATTTTTATGGTTTCACCTCGAATTTTTAATTTTAAAAGTTTTGATCCATTCCAACGTACTATGATGTTTATTTACGAAAGTTTTATGTAAGCTCTTCATAAAACATTTTTATTGAAAACCATTTAGGCTAGTCTTGTCACATAAATACAGGTAAAACGTGATGAGGCTAAAAAAATCCATTGAAAAAAAAGTACCTGGTAATTTATTGTAAATTGTTAGGATGAAGAATACTGTAATACGTCACATTTAACAATTTTAATAGCTTGAGTTCTTCCTAGTATGACTACGTTACTTCACAAAATGCTAATGATAATGTATTTATTCTGGAGTATATTGCATCATAAATGTCGGGTAGATAGTTTTAACTATCGTTTTTTTGTTAAAATGGGTTCAGCGAGGTCGGCGAATATTTCCATACCAATAAGGCCTAACAGGTTGTTCTCTTAGTGAGCAGTTAGAATGTAGCGTGAAAGAAATCAAGTGCCACTATTTCTATCACTTTGGCGCCACATAACTTCAGCCACAGTTCGTCTCAGCTCGTTCAACTAAAAGTTTTATGTTTGTGAGATTTTTTGTTGTTGTTGTTTGTACTGAAGACGATCGCCTTTCTCTTCAACTATTCTTGTTTTCCGGGTTTTTATCTTCCTTAACTTCAGTGTTTGACTATTTTCTCTTCTTTATTTTCTTCGATGTTTATTTGTTTTGATTCTAACTCTGTCTAGTTTACCTTAATTTCCGAAAGAGTTTTGGTATTTTTAAACGGTGAAAACCACTTCTGTAGATTTTTTTTGTTATGAAACGTGTTAATAATTGTACCGTTGTTACCAAATCATAAAATGTATGAAATTTCAATGTCATATAAAATTATTTGTGTATCAGTTTAACTGGATGTATTAGATAATAAGTTAAAAATGTGAATATTTTCCGTTCTATTTTTTTCCTTCTCCCACAAGTAAGAAACATTTTAGTTACAAGTTTATTTTTTACTTCTCTAAAGCTAAAATATTTTCAATATTAGTCTTCAACAGTGCTATTAGATACGAAACGTTTTAGGGTTTTTGAGGGGCGATAAGGCCTAGTAGCCCTCCCAGCTGTTGTTGTTGTTTTGAATTAAGCACAAAGCTACACGGTGGGCTATCTGTGCTCTGCTCACCATGAGTATCGAAACTCGGTTTTTCCCTCTCAGCTATATCTGTTGTTCTGATACCTTTTCTCCTAGCTTGATCAAGCTGTCTTTAAGAGTTACTTGTAGTGAAGTGCATTTCATGATCAGAAGTTTATTCCAAGTTCTGTGTTTCTATAAATGTATTTTCTATGGGTATTTATTGCGCTATTAGAGACTGAATCATACTCTCGTGCACAGTGATTTAGGAAATTAAAATCAAAATAAAGACTATAGTCTGCAGAAATGTATTTTTGTACAACAAATACGTTTTAGATTAAACTTTGATTCACCCTGAGTTCTTGAACTTGGCATACGTAACACTATTTATATGCGGCCTGGTATGGCCAAGCGTGTTAAGGCGTGCGACTCGTAATCCGAGGGTCGCGGGTTTACGTTCCCGTCGCGCCAAACGTGCTCGCCCTTTCAGCCGTGGGGACGTTATAATGTACGGTCAATCCCACTATTCGTTGGCAAAAGAATAGCCCAAGAATTGGCGGTGGGTGGTGATGACTAGCTGCCTTCCCTCTGGTCTTACACTGCTAAATTATGGACAGCTAGCGCAGCTTTGCGCGAAATTCAAAACAAACAAAGAAACGCTATTTATTTTTTCTTTGTTATTGAACGAGACGTGCCCAACGTTTAGAGAGATTCGTATTAGGATGTGAAACATATTGGCCAAAGATCCCGTTCGTCTCGCAACAAACGATATACTTTTTCTCACGCCTACTCTCGGTTTACACGATGTTTAATGGAAACCGTATGTGCATTCTGGTTTGGCATTTTTACCTCTTTGTCTAGGATGTCTCACGAGACGACATACAGTTCATGACACTAATTAATCTAAATAATTACACTACGGTTTTACACGGTCGGTTTCTAAACTAGTGGTGGAGGAAGAAGAAGTTTTTGAACATGGCAACGAGAAGAGAACAAGTGATTTACTGGTCGCTACTTGTTCAGTTTTTTGACGAGTTAAATTAATTCAACTAATCGAAATTTGTTTCAAAAAGTACGTAGGAAAGCTCAAAGTCCTTGTACATTCAGTTGTACTGAAAAATTGTTACTTGTTTTTGTAGTTAAGCTCAATGTTACATAAAGCTTTGTAAGCACAGATATCGAAACCTATTTTTTAGTATTATTAGTCTGGAGATGCCCCTGGAGGACAAAAGCATTACTAAACAAGTGGTTAAAACAAAATGACGCTGGGTAGCACATCTTAATTTGTTCCAGTATGTTTATTTATTTTGAATTTAGCAAAAAGCTACACCAGGGTTATCGTAACCCGTTTGTGGCGCTGTAAGCCCACAGAGAGTGGAACAGCAATATGAAGAACGGGATGATGGGTCTTACATGTAAGTTTTTTGTTTTGTTTTTCTGCTGTTGCATAAAATTATGTTTTCCAAATTCTGCAGTTAGAAAGAAAAGTTTCGTCTGTAGAAGAGTAAGTGAATCATCTTGAACCTTTGAAAGCTAGAACTTCAACTGGGAATATTTGTAGAGAAGTCCTATAGTAGGTACTACATGGCCAGGTGGTTAAGGCGCTCGACTCACAATACGAGGGTCGCGGGTTCGAATCCCCCGTCACACCAAATAATTCCCCCTTTAGTCGTTGGAGCGTTATAACGTTTCAGTCAATCCCACTATTCGTTGGTAAAAGAGTAGTTCAAGAATTGGTAGTAGGTGGTGATGACTAGCTGCCTTCCTTCCCTCTAGTCTAGTCTAAATTAGGGACGGCTAGAACAGATAGCCCTCGTGCAGCTTTGCGCGAAATTTAGAAACAAACAAGTCCTTTTTAGGCTCAAAATCTGTATGTGCGAAACAGATGCTACGTGTGCAGAAATATTTTGAAATACTGATTGTTTTCCTCTGAAAATGTTGATTTAAAATACTATAAATATATATGTTGTGTGCACTTAATGCTTGTACCATGTGAGGTCTTGTAATTTCAAAAAGGGCAAATTCTAAGTAGAAACCTTTCGCAACATAAACATGAATTCTCCAGAGATTCTCGTTCCAGCGGCCCTTACAACGCTGAGAAAGCATTTGACGCTAATTATTTTTTTACCTTCAGATTTGTCCTTAACACAGTTTTACTTCTAATGAACTGGTTATACAAGAAAAAAAAATCAGCTAGGCCACGTGCCGTATATGATTAGAATATTTCTTTAAGTGAAAAGGAATATTTTGTTGAATATTGCTCATTGCCTAAAAGTAATACAGTATCGGGTTTCAGAATTTGTTAAACGTACCGTAAGTTTACAACTCACTTACAAGATGCATATATAATCCATGAAATTAATGTTTTATACGTAAAGGACAACTATTGTAATTTAAATATTAAAATTACTAAAACGCATAGCACTGAGTACGTCTTAGGGTCCAGCCCTCATTTTTTATTTTTACAACGTAAGGTGGGGCTTGGGAAGTTGTGAAGGGGCTAATGGTTTCCTTTATCCATGCGCGTGACAACAAGTCTTTCAGCTTATTGGACAGATGCATAAGTCGCAGTATTTTTAAATTAACGGTTACTTTTTATGTGGTGTAATAGGGAGGATGTTTATCTAATTACCGGATACTGTGACTCTGTACAACAGAAATGTGTTTACTGAACATCTGTGATGTGGCTTGTATTTTCATCACACAATGCATGTTTAATGTATGCAAAGGAAACGAATTATCTCGTCAAACACAACATCAGGACGCAGCGTTTACAGTACGAAATAAATTAAGTAATGAAGAATTATTTTCTACACATGTTGAGTGCACGTGTGTTTTGTTGTTATTAATAATAGAACAAATTAGTATAAACGATAGACGATTGTTTAGAAACGTTTGGGTTTTTATTTGTTAGGCCTGGCATGGCCGAGCGCGTTAAGGCGTGCGCTCGTAATCCGAGGGTCGCAGGTTCGCGCCCGCGTCGCGCTAAACATGCTCGCCCTCACAGCCGTGGGGGTGTATAATGTGACGGTCAATCCCACTATTCGTTGGTAAAAGAGTAGCCCAAGAGTTGGCGGTGGGTGGTGATGACTAGCTGCCTTCCCTCTAGTCTTACACTGCTAAATTAGGGACGGCTAGCACAGATAGCCCTCGAGTAGCTTTGTGCGAAATTTCAAAACAAACAAACAAATTGTATTTGTTTTTTAATGTGGCACCGAATGAATAAAAATAGTATTTGTTTCGAATGTAAGTGACAGAAGCTGATACATTTGCCGTCAGACTAGTTTATCATATGCTGCTATTCCAGTGAGAAGAGGTGTTAAAGTATCCAAAATTAGAGCCAAGACTGAGGCTTTTTTTTAATATAAAATACGAACCGAACACGAAATAAGTACAAACGAGAGTTTTCGCAGAATTTTATTTGGATTGTACGTTTGAAGTGACAGTGCCATTGAATGCCCACTTATAAACGTATTCTACTTATTATATTTACACGGCAGAATCAACACGTGGCCATATAAAGCTATAGATAAGTACAATCCGTGATGACGAGAAAACCCACTTATAGAGAAAAATATATATGTAAAAAGCTGGTATGGATTGCGAAAATTTTTTTATGTTGAGTAGCAAACAACGTTTCGACCTTTTTCAGTCATCATCAGGTTCACAAAGAAAGAAAGAGGTGACTAACCGATAGCTGACCACATGTTTAAAGGGGGTTATGTAATTGAGTATAAGAATGTAGAGGGCGTACTTATATGTTTGATTATATTTATCAATATACACCCTTGTGCAAATTAATTGAAAAAAGATGGAAAATTACGATTTTGTCATTTTTTGCGTTTTATTTTTGAGAATCCAAAAATTACTCGCAAATTAATACATGATATGACCGCCTTTATATTTTAGAAGATAATTAATCCGCTTTGGCATCGAGTCCACGAGTTGACTGTAAATTTTACTAATTTTTGGATTGCGGTATCACACCTCAATTATGGCTAATTAGCTTATTTTTCAGAGTACGGTCTTTTCCATGAAGTCTTTCTTTTCATATCGCCCAAAGGTTTTCAATAGGATTTACGAATGGAGAGTTTCCAGGTCAGTCCATCACCTTTATTCGCGTTGCAGTAATAAAATTCTTCACAAGTTTCGATGTGTGGCATGGAACCAGATCTTGCTGAAAAATGCCAGATCTATCTGGAAATCTCTTTTTCAATTCTGGAACGACTCTTCTCTGTAAAACCTTGATGTACAGTGGTCCTCGCATCATACCTTTTATGATATGTAAACCTTCGACGCCATAGCAGCTGAAAAAGCCCCCAAACATCTTCTTCAAGGGGTGTTTTGCGAACTGATTGATGTGAGATTCTCGAAGTTTCTCTCCTGGAGATCTGCGAACATGCAGACTTCTTTGACCCTGTACGAAGAAATGAGTCTCGTCACTGAATAACACCTTTCTCCATTGTTATTGCGTCCACTTCTTGCATTTCAGACCCCATTGATACCGTTTTTTTTTCATTGAGTTGGTAAGAAGTTGTTTTTTGACTGGTCTCCTTGCCCTTCTAATGCAATTTCGAATGACGTAATATTCCTCAAAATTTCGTCATATATTCCCAAAATTGATCGATCGTACTGCAAAACACAGCTAATGACGCCGTCTGTGTGAAAAAAAAAAGACTATTAAAGGAAATCAACGGGGTCAGCGAGACTACACCGGCCGCCATGCTGAAAACATTCTAAAATGACCATTTGTTTCAAATAATTTGCACAAGGGTGTAGGTATAAATGTGTTCCTTTGTATTAATTTATTTTGGGCTTGAGTTGTTGTACAAGGTTAGTATAGTTTCTAGGAAGTTTAAGATACGTGCCGCCTAAGTATTGTCAGAGCATAGTTGTCACGGTTAAAATTTGTAAAGTTTGCATTATCTAGTAATAGCAAATTATGGTGGAGGGACTGGTGATTATTTTTGTTTTTGGGATAATTCTGTTAAATGTAATAATTAAAAAAATTCACAGGCTTGGTTTGATTGTGCACGTACATCATAATTTTGAATTTCTTTCTCTACAAAGTAAAATTTTAAATGCAACATTTCCATAAATTAAGTTGTGTTTGAGTTTGTTCGTTATCACTTCTTGCACTATTTGCTAATGTATTTGGGAAACAATATGGTAAATGTTTATAATATATAATACACTTTCAGACTTTTTAAGAAGAGGTCATCCTATAAAATAAAGAAGTGTTTTATTTCCTTTTTTTTTCCCCAGCCTTTTCTGGTAACAAACAGAACATTAATTACAGATGTCTCACTGACAGTATGATGGGTCAGTAATAATAAAGCAAGCCTAAAGTTTTATAAACTATTTAAGTTTTAAAGAACATCTGCCTTAAAATTGAACTTGTTTATTGTTAGTGCAAACTAAACGAACTGTTGTTTTTTATCATACCATAAATATTTCTTCCAGTTAAAACTAGCTGTGTTTATTTTTAAAACAATTTGCAGTGAGACCAGTTTGTGTTTCAGTAGTTTTCTTTCATGCAGCTAACCAGTGTCTTCCTGTTAAACTAGCTGTGTTTATTTCTGAAAAAACTCGCAGTGAGACCAGTTTGTGTTTCAGTAGTTTCATTTCTTGCAGTTAATCAATGTCTTATATCAGTATGCACTGGCTGGAAACTATTTTTAGTATTACATATTTTTACTATCCATTTTAGGATTATTTTTAATTGTAGTAAGGCCAGGTTAAAATCAAGCTAATAAACTAGTATCTTAGTAATTTTATTATAAATGTACCTAGTTACTAACTAGTTGTATTAGTTTGTGAATGCCATTTTTTGATTTCTTTTTGATATGTATATTCTAAGCCTGTGATTTTTCTTTCTAGATTTTAGATGTGTTTTATTAGATTTGAGACAACTGTAAGTCTGTTATTATATGGAGCTTGAAGTACACCTATATTGAGTGATGCATTGTTTGGGTTTGAAATATTAAATTGTGTTCTCAGTCATTCGTTAATGGTATTGGGAAATCAAAATGAGTAAACCCGTAGGGCTAGAAACCTATATGACTGTGAATCGTAAATGAGTACAAGTTCCGAGAAATGGATGCCGGTATCAAGCTATCTAGTTTAACATGGTTCATGCACCCATAATCTCATTGCATATTAATTCAATAAACTGAACAAGCAAATGGCTGGATGATTGCATAAAAATATATTTTTAGTCCTTCTATTTTTAGTAATTTAATTTTCTATGTTGTGATAAAGTTGCATCAACCATACTGAATTATTAGTAAGGTTGATACTACAAAAGTGATTTGAATGGGTATTTATTTCATGCCTGTCATAATGCATTTAGTAAGTGTGTTACTGTGTATTCATACAAACATATTAATCAGCCTAATGTTAAAAGGTATTGCTTTCGATGCACAATTAACAAAATAAAGAGTATTTATCCTATTAAACATGTTACATAGTCAAGCTATTACAGGATATTCTGTTGAAGCTGTGATTTACATTTTATACAAATATTTTAACTTTTTCAATCTTTTGTACATTTTAAGTTTTTCTACAAAACTTGTGTATTCATGTATTGGTGGGCCACCTCCCGTTAATACAAGTTTTATCGTGTGTATTATAGTACTTTTACAGTTTGATTGTAGTTTTAAGAAAAGAACAATAAAAAAGAGATTTAAATATGGAAAATTGTTTTTAATTTTATGAGTTACTTTAATTTAGAAAATAGTTCTGCTTTGCTGAGACAATCTTGTGAACTTCTGGGTCAGTGTCTGTCAGTTTCAAGTGAAGATTCATATTCACATTTATCTTGCTTCTATACTTCAGTTTTGTCTGTCAGTCCAACTGCAAATCAACTGTTCTGTTTTTTTGTAATTGACAGGCAATGTTAATTTCAATTAGTAATTTGGATTTGATATATAGTACTATATTATGTTTAAAATGTCTTACCATTTTATTGTATTTGTTATTTTTTCAGTAAATAGTAGTTTCATAAATTTGATGTATTACTGTGGACCCTCCTAAGTACCATTGTGAAACTCCAGAAAGTCATGGACTACAGTTTGTCGCATTCTGTTGTAAGCCACAAATACCCATTTCAAATGTTAAAATGGTTTCAGTATTAAGTGAATAATTCCAGGTTATGACACATTTGTAAAAACATAATACACCTGGTTGGAACTTCTAACAACTTTTGATACATGCACATTGGTACAAAATGTATTATTATTTGAACTGATGAAACAACACTTCATACTAAATATGTAGATAACCACATTCCAGTTTCAAATCAACGTTTCATGTCCCACATCAAACTTTAAAGTCTTTCTCTCCAACTTTACATTTTATAACCTGTTATTTGAATATTAGCATTTTGTTTCGATTGTAAGTACTTTCACAGTAAGTAATTACTGAAGGACATAGTTAGTTTTTCACCATAGTTTATATTCTAGTAGCACTTTCCAGCAATTTATTTGATATACACTAAGTAATAACTTAAATGCTTTCCAAGAAATAGGTTTAACTTAATAATACAGTTTGTCCTATAAACTTATTTGATTATTTGTGCTTATTTGCTAAAGTACAAATTAAACATAAACTTAGTTGGACTATTTTAATTAATTTTTCACTTTTACCAGCTGAACTTATTTGTAACCAACAGATCATTTTAGGACAATATTTAGACATAATCCTGTTTGTTTAGTGTAATAAAATTTTCCAAAATCACATTACTATACAAATTATAAAATTTTGTCTACAGAACTTGAATAATAGTTTATTTATTGTAATTTTCAGCATCATAACCATCAAATGAAAAGATGCAGTCAGTGTTAACAACTATCTCGTAAATGACAGCATTAAGCCTATTTCCACAGGAAATATTGCATCTTAAGTATAAGATTCAATATTAATGATATAAAACTAATGGTAGTTGAAAAATCAAATGTTGGCAAAATATGATTAGACATAAAACATGAAAAATTATGAAAATCCTTATCGTAAAACAGACAGTGAAACTGTTGTCCCACAAAGAAAATGTTAAAAGTAATAAAAAAAAGGACAAATAAACATATTTAAATATAGTTAATGCAATTAGTACTGTATGGTAATTAAAATTCCTGTAGAATTTTTGTTTTTATTAATTCTCAGTAAAATTAATTGTTCAATTGCATGAAAAATTGGAAAAAACAGTATAGTGCTGTATAGTTTTTTCATTTTCACGTTGACATAATATATACCACAGACTGATAATTATTAGGTTTTCTTCACTGATCCTGTATGGGTTTCCAATAAGAATAGTATAGAATAGTTTTTAAACTGCACAGTGACTGCAGTCTGTTTTATTACAGTGTGAATATAAGCTGTGAAGAATAAAAAGAAATGTCAAATTCTGATGCAGCATGAAGGTGCTGGGAATACTTTTTAAGAGTGAGAGTGTGTGAATTTGTTCTTGTATGCATATTAAATTAAGAATGCAGCTGTTCGTTGCCACGTAACTTCTGGAGTGGGATAAGTGTGATGAGTTCTAAGCTTGGAGAACAAAACTAATTTACTCAGTATGATTTCTCTGAAACCACGTGGGATGAAAATTGCACTTGTACATGTTTGAGTCTTTGCAGATCAGTGACTAGCCTGAAGCATTTCCTGCAAATGTATATGGGCAGCTACAAGCATAAATGGAATAAATTATGTAACATTGGACATCCTGATTTTAACTACAGTGTAAAAAATGGTGCTTTAGTGTTATCTTAAATCTTCTGATGTTACATAATTTAGAGGTTTTGTGAAAGAAAATGACACTAACTGAAAATAATATACGAGTGAAGTAAGATCAGAATGTTTCTTGCTTATTTTCCTAGTGTAACATTGCCCAACTTATTAAAAGCTATTTGTGCATTTGTAATTTTGTTTTATCTGTAATGCTTGTTTTAACTTAGAAAAGATGTTTTAATTGGTGAAGAATCAATAAAATAATCTTGTAACGTTTGAAGCATACCTTTATATACCAATATACCTTTATAACTCGAGTAACATTGTATTAAAATGTATATATATTTCTTTTCATACTTGAAACTCACTCTGTGGATCTTGTGAGAAAGGAGTACTAAATTATCATACAGGTCATCACACATATGACAAATGTTTTCACATTTTGTAATATTTATTTTAAATATTTTTTTTAGTGATAAGTAAATTTAGAGATAAAAAATACTTACTGGTCTATACTTGTAGGAAAGGTTATGGTATTGTTACCACTTCCAATTAAGTAATTGGTGGTAGCAATTTATCAGAGATGAACTATAATGAATTAATGTTATTTCCTTGTTGGATAACAATGAGTTGAGCTGATTTCATGACTGACTTGTGGTAATTTAGTTAATTCTTTTGTTGACTACTGATGAATTTCTTCCCAGCCTAAAACAAAATCAAGCACTTTCTTAAAGCCCTCTTACAGATGTGGAAATGTTTTGCAAAACATTTTTCACAGTCTTAGGGACTAGCAATCACTTAACTTTGACAGTAAAAAAAACAACTTCAGATCTCTGTTGTGTTTCTTAATATTCCTTATTGGGAGATTAACAGAGTTAGGTTGTAATGGCAGTCAAGTGTGTCCAATTATGGGTTAGGTTGAAGGACATCTGATAGCCTGATTGTTGCATGCCTCAGTAACTTTCTTCCAACTGTATTAAATAGTAGGCTTCAATGAGAAGTAGTACCATTATACTCTGAAGTATTGAAACTGCTATAAAGCAATGTATAAGTTGTCTATTATCTCTGTAATATTGGGAAACCCATAAAATCCAAACTGTCACTTTTTTTCCAAGTCAATGATTCTCCATTCAGATCAAAGTACAGTTGGCCAAGTGAGTTCTCAATGATATTTAATAAGTATTAGAAATTATTTCAAACTTTTTATTTTAGATTTAAGAAGTAGGATGTGTTTTAATTAATACAAATCATTTTATGAGTGTTCATGATAGTGATGTTGGCTATAACAAAAACAAATCCATTCTGGATTATTATTGTTATCAGTGTTAAAGGATGAGATTAGAATCCTATGTATCTCCATATTTCATTATCAGTAGGTAAATCCTGGTGTGTGACACACTTTGCTTCTGCATAGAAATCACGTGTCTCAGTTTTCATACCCAAATTTGTATTCAACCCTACCTTATACATTCCATACTTAATTACAATCACCATGTAGAATTTTAACCTGGGAAAGTTAATATACTTGTTATTTTAATC
The DNA here is from genome assembly GCA_011833715.1 of Carcinoscorpius rotundicauda. Lineage (NCBI taxonomy): Eukaryota > Metazoa > Arthropoda > Merostomata > Xiphosura > Limulidae > Carcinoscorpius > Carcinoscorpius rotundicauda. Next base: position 18,896,075 of record CM022398.1, read on the forward strand.
ATCCATTGAAAATAGTTAACAGGTAGGGAACCTCAGAGCAGCTGCTCTGAAGTCATCAGTGACTCATCTATTATAAGTGATGAGCTCAGAGGTTATTTCATGATATTTATATGACAGAACTACCAGGGATACATATAAAATTACTGATTTTCCAGGACTTTTGTCTGCAGAATATAAACATCTCATTTTTTATTCAGCTGTGAAGTAGTTCTAATGTGAAGTTGCCATAGCTCTTAGTTAAAAATTACAGTACTGAAATTTTAGTTTTTAAAGTAATTACAGAGCAGTACTTAAGTTTCTTCCTCCTACAATGAAGGAACATGTTTTGTTTATTTTTTCTTTAGTATAAGTAATGTAGTAAGTGTGGTTCTGATTCTAATGTATTTTTCTTAGTTTCATTTTTGTTTCTGTAACTAGACTTTCCTTTATTCAAAGATGTAAAATGTTGTATTTTTTCTGTTTTCAGGGTGTGGATAATGAACCAACTTACAAGACAACAGGTGCTGGCAAACACAATCTCTCTAAACCTTCTCCACGGATGGACAGTTACAGATTGTCCATGGCCAACTTAGAATGTAAGTTGAAACTGTGTAGTGGATGGTCAGTTAAGAATGAAGATGTAAGCATGTGGTTTAATCTAATAATTGACTTTAATTTAAACTTGCTTTGATTAGTATGTACTTTTTCGGGTAATGAATATTTATGGTCACCATAAGGGTCATGTAATTTGACAAGAACTAGTAGAGTAATAAGGATTACTGACTAATAGATATGATTAATGTCATGAAATATTTAAGAACTAACGCATGTGATAAATACACACAAATACATAAAACTGATTTATAAGTATCTTCATGTAAATTGAATTGATTCATGTGATAGGTAATCCATAGTTAAGAGAAACTGATTCATATAATATGTGTACCTTTGTTAATAGGGCTGATATATTTGATTATCTTCAAATCAACTAAAAAAATTTGTACATTTATGTTGAGAATCTTTCCTATTAACATACAATATGTTTACAAGACCTGGTTCATGTAATATTTATTGGAACACAAGAGAAGGACCCTTCATCAAAGTAGTTACTGTGTACATGGTAGACTGTCATAGTTCTTAAGTGTGTAAGCTTGGTTTCTAATACAGTGGAATTTGTCAAAAATAATTCATTTAAAGTCAGAACTTGTGTATGGAATCAAAGTTTGGTCCTATGTAAGCTTCTTTCTAGAACTTAAATAGAGCTTCAGATTAAATTAGTTTCAGAGTAATTCTAGATGAGTATGTCATATGAACACTGTAGTATGCCTACTATTTTATTACATGCTTTACAGTCTTTGGAGTTTACTGCTGGTAAACTGATAAAGTACTGTTAATATAATGATTATTCTAAAATTTTGATGGGTTTTCTGTATTTTCTAATGCTGTTAAGTTTGTATGCTTTGTCTTAAGTACAAGATTTTTTTTCTGTTTAAAACTTTCATACAAGAATGTGTGGTAAAATGTTTTTACAAACTTTTATTGATGTAACATGTAAAGGATGGTGATAAAATTTAAAAAGGAATAAAAAAACATGCTTTTAGTTGTTTTTTAACATCATATACAAACCATCAAAACGATGTTCATAAAGAAAAAGTTCCACATTCTTGTGTCATCATACTTCAAAGGAGTGAATGTATTCCTCATATTTAGGCACTACTCCTAACTCATTCTTTTAAACATTTACTTTTTCAGCCAGCCAAGATGTAGAACTTGATGCAATATTAGGAGAACTTTGTGCCCTGGGGTCCCACTTCGATAGAGAGATGCACAGAGGTCATGCTAGAAGTGTATCTGGTGATAATGAAGGTTTGAGGTTGTCCAATTCTGCTACAGAGTCAAGTCCAGAAACTTGCAGAGCTGCCCAACAGATATCACGGCAGTCTAGAAACAGCAAAACAAAATTTGAAATTGGAGGATCTCAGGTGTATGTAATGGAAAGAGATGAGGGCAACCGAAGTCAAAAACATGAATTTGGACTTAGAACTGATAGTCCAGATAATGACTCAGCTTTCTCAGATAATGTGTCAATGCTGTCCTCAGAATCATCTGCTTCATCAGGAGTTGGAGCAAATAGAAATGATGTATCTAGTCAAAATATTTATGGGCAGTCTGGTCATGTACCACAGAATTCACAGTCATCTCAGGTACAAAGACTTTTAACCAAATGAATGGTCAATGGAACATCTTATGATTAGATGTTAATTTACACAATAACTGTTTTCAATTCCATAAGGTCCTTAATTTTCATTATTGTAGATTAATAAAAAACACAACCACATTTTAAAGTTAATGGTTTTGGTCCACACATACTGATAAATCTATTAGTCACACTGTAGTGACTTTCATTGCAATGTTTTTGTTTTTCTTACATTGTACTTTGCCCTCTCTATTGGGTCACTCCATGTCAACTCATCCAGTTAAATAAAGTTTTCCCAGTTCATGTCTTGATGTTTTTGTTTTTTTTTAATTCAAGCAAAAACTTTATTTTAATTTATTCAGCCATGCAAAATCCTAAATCTGTACTGCATGGCTGAATAAATGAAAATGAAGTTTTTGCTTAAATTTTTTCAAGGAAATCTATGACATAAACTGGGAAGTCCTAGGTGATTTTGCACAGAATGACCCTATTGTAATAACAATTGTTGTTTAGTGATGATTCAGTAACTCTCTCATTAGTATTTCTATGTAATAATTTCATCAGTAATAGTACCGTGATATTATGTGCAGTTTCTTTTTCTTTTCTTGTATACCAACGAATAATGTACATACATGAATAATTCTCTTATTGTCATAGCAGTAAATCTCAACACTTTTGCATACCTAGTGTGATATCTGTATAAAAATAATATCTGTTAGCAACACAATACAGCCATTCTCCATACATTGCATCCATCTTATTTGTTGCTTTTTTTAAATCGATAATTCATGATCTTTTGACACTGGCAATACAGCTGCCAGTGTAAATGTCTTTACATATCTGTATGTCCCTTATTATCAGTGGTAGATATATATTTTAGATAAGTTTCAATGTTGATTGTGTACCTTGAAAAGCTAATTTTGTTAATTCTGTTTGTCTTAGGTTTTCTTTATGTTAGTGAGTCACGTAATGAACAAGAATACTGGAAACTTTAGTTTACTGAAGAACTTATTGTTACCATGTGTGTGTCTACATATGTACATAGACACCATCATTAATTTAGTTGTTGTTTTCAAGAAAACATTACAATGAAATGAAAACTATGGACAAGAAACAATCAAGTAAAGGCCTGAATGATGTTTTATAATTTTAAATACAGTAATTTTTAATACACTATGTTTAATTTCATATGCCAGTAGTTATAGACTTAATGATAATTTCATGTTAAAAAACATATTAATTCATTGTGAACATCTCCTAGGATAACCAAGCTCGCATAAAATCTGAGAAAATCAAACTTGCCATGGAGAAAATTCAAGAATCAAAGATCAAAAAGGTGAGGTTCTGCAGAAATCCATTAAGCGTATTAACCTTGGGTTCTTTGTATCATGTATAATTCAAAGTGTAGGCTTAGTCAAAATTTATATCTCCATAATAAAATGTACGCAATTTCAATTCTATTTTAAAAAGCAATAGAGTTATCATGTTAGAAGCTGCCATTCTGTTATTGTTTTAAATTGGACTGACAACTTTTATGTGACTATAAACACCATCTTGATGTTCCAGTTGTCTGTGCATAGTTACAATGTGACTGTACTTTTTCAAACAACAACAAAGCTTATCTATGTTGCAGGTTTTCATCAGAGCCTACACCGATGATGACAGTACAAAAAGCTTATTGGTTGATGAGAGAATGAACATTGCACATGTATGTCGACTTCTGGCAGAAAAAAATCATACTAAAATGGATCTTTATTGGGCTGTTGTAGAACGTGATTATGACTTACATTTAGGTAGTTACCTGTTGTCTTTTACAACTGAGTCTCAGATATAAAGTGATGATACTAGTGTGAAAAAATATCCAGGTTTTGAATTTTTTACCGTATTAGTAAAACCTATATCTGTTTCGAAAGTTATATTTAGTGAAGTAATATTCATTCCGAATCATAACCAAAATGAAATGTAAATAATATTAATTAATATTTTCATAATTTCTGATAATTTTTGGAACCTATACCTAACTGCTTTTGTGTGAAGTTTAAGCTTTATTCTAGTATAGCTTTTCTGTGCATGTCTGTTCCAAGTAGGTATTTAGTTTAAGTTGTCAATAAATCAATAAATGAAACATTTGGTTATATTAGTAGTCAGTGCATTTCTGAGAAATATTGTGCAAGATAACCATATATTTAAATCTTATGATATGACTATGCACAACTAAATAAGAATAGATTTTATTAATAATTAATGTTAAAGCTACTGAACAACATTAAATGACAAAATACTTAAGTTGTAAGTTAAGCAACTTTGGAATGGATTTAAGCAAACTTATGTTTAAGTTTTGCAAGAGGAAGTTGTAAAATAGCTTATCACAAATATAGGTTCTATGTTTAAAACTATTTGATTTTTTGGTTAATCCTGTGAATTTTTTTTAATTCACTGCTTATCATCCAAAACAAATTAAGAACGGTTTTAAAAAAACATTTTCTGCTAGTTAGGTACAAGTTACTGGAAGGAACTTATCGTGAAACTGAGTCTACATGACCTCAAGTTGAATAAGGTGTAGTACATTAAAGACTACAATAAATTGATAGGACAAAAGTAAAAACATATTAGATGTACAACATATTAAAAAACATTTTATGCCTTTAGACCCCAGAAAAAATAAGGATTTTCACACAACAGAGTTAATTGTAGCTTCACATATCTGCAAGTTGGGTACTTTTCATATGACTTGCAATAAACATTGGTACTAGTTTTGTATTTAATGCAGTGCCTGGAGCTCTTAAACTAATAGCACTATTTGATTTTTCCTTTATTTACTGTGAAGCTAAAGTAATGAATATATTCCTTTTGAGTATTACTCAAATAATGTTTTGTTTTGTTTTTCCTAGATCGCATGTTTGAAGATCATGAAAACTTGGTGGAAAACATATTAATGTGGACCCAAGATTCGACACATAAATTGTTGTTTCAAAGAAAAGAGGAAAAATATGATGTTTTTGCAAATCCTGAAGTAAGTTTTTTTGGAAAAAGTCTCATGGCTTAAAAATATTCACAATTTGTTTGTAACATTTACCAAAGTAGTAAATATGACAAAGCAAGGATAGCTTCTCAGTTGAAAGTCAACATTTTATAGTGAAGGCAGTTTTTTTCTGCTGCTTGTTTAAAAGCTTAAAACTGTTAGGTTAAGTACATGTTAATATGAAGATGTTTTAGTTGTAACATAGTGACATTTCCACAAGAGTTTGAAGTATAATGTTAATATGTTTTAATAAATTAAACTAATATTTTGACTTTATTACAAGTTATGTAACATGACAGGTGAATAACTCATATTTGACTTATTATGATACAACCAGTGATTATATTTTATTTTAATATAATTTGGTTTGTTACTTAAATCAATTCAGCTTCCCTGATTATTTTGTACAAATAAAACTAAAATACCGACTACATATAATTAAAAACAAGTCTGTTTGAACATTACATGTAAAATGAATATTGTACTATACTTATTGATTAATGATATAAATTTAAATTGGCCTTAAGACTTCTAAGTGTGTGTGTATTATGTTTTGATACAAAAGAATATTGAGTTTTCTCTTTCTGATAGGACTATCTTCTTGGATGCACGTCATCACAGAAAGGTGCTGAAATGGATGATGAAGGCAAAGCTACACTAATTGAAGTAATTGGTTTCAAGTACTTCTAGAACTTTCAAGGGCAGAATAATTTATGGAATTCAGTTAAATCACAAACTAGAATATTGATAATATATAAATTAACAAATCTGTTGGTCCTACAACTAATTTTTAAAGTTGTATAATATTATACCAGTATTAAAGAAATAAACTTCAAGTCTTATTGTTATTAATATAAGCACTGCCATATCAGATTCTACATCTTTTATAAAACAAAGCTTTGTTTAGTAGGGTTAAGAAATTAAAGCCTTGCCCCTCAGTGGCTCAGTAGTATGTCTGCAGACTTACAACCTAATCGATACTCGTGGTGGGCAGAGCACAGATAGCCCATTGAGTAGCTTTGTGCTTAATTCAAAACAACAACAAGGAATTAAAGAGTCTAAACATTGTATTAGGTTATAGTAACATTTGTCATAACTAAATGGACAAATAGATTGCCTAAATTCATGATGACAAAAAAACCCACTTGCAGAGAAAATTAAACATTTATAAATGGCTGGTATGGATTGAGAAAGCACTAGTAGAGGAGCAAACAACGTTTCAACCTTTTTTAGTCATCGTCAGGTTCATGATGACTGAAAGTTGAAGTGTTGTTTGCTCCTCTACTCGTGCTTTCTCTACCCATACCAGCCGTTTATAAATATATAAGATTGTCTAAATGTTGTCACATAACCCTTTATTTGAAATATACTCTTAAGTGCATATTAAATATTGGTATAATATTTGTTATCACTCTCAAAAGCTGACGTTTTTTTAGAAAATAAATTGATTAATATTTGTGAAGTTCATGAAAACAATTACCAGGTCCATTTACAATATATGTGATAATAAAGTTTAGTACTGTAAATTATATGTAGAGTATACAAACTTTTTATTAACAGGAAGTTATTTTGTTCCTTTAGGAATTTTTCTCAGCAACAAGAATAGCAGTTCCAGAAATGGAAGGCAATTTATACTTAAAACATGATGGAAAAAAGGCTTGGAAAAAGTACTTTTTTGTCCTCCGTGCATCAGGCTTGTATTATAATCCAAAAGGAAAGTCAAAGGTAGTCCATTTTTTGAGAGGAGCCTTCATTACAAGTAAAAAGTTCAGATTTAATCATAGTTGTTAATGTTTTGAACTTATTTTGCTGAATTTCATATGATACATTCAGACATATTGAAAAAATCTTCTGGTAAGGGAAACATAATGATAATACCTTTTAGCTCTTGGAAAAAGAGAGCACTTAGTTAAAAGTTTTGAGTGTCAGTCACTTATCAGGGAATCATATTATGATACTAAGTCCCAATTTGCATAGGCCTTCTTATAATATACACAAAATTAACACTTTGGAGAAGCCAAGGGCTCATCTGTTGCACAACTGAAATTCATGAACCACGTATCTGAGGTTCCTACAAGTGAACAACTAAGCCCCTCCCCCCTGTCCCTTACTGTCATATTTTATTCATGTATATTAATCTTGTTTGCATAACCTTATTAGGATTGTATTTAGGTGAAACTATTCTTGCTCTATAGTCTTTTAAGGCCTGCATATGTCATTGATGGGTGTAGCGAATTGACTTTGTTTGTCAAATAATGTCAGCTCACGATTTCCAAATTAATTGTCTCTCTTATTTGTTTCTTCGAACTTTTTTTGTAAAGGTCAGTACAATCAAAATACAAATTTAGGGCCCTTAAGCTATAAACGTTTTCCTAATACTGACCATCTATGTCAAATTGTCACATATAGAGCAAAGTGATTAATCAATTAGATTGATTAGCGTCCTGTAAAATTATTGATTGATCACACTATGATTAAATTACTTAATATCACAAACTTTTTTGTCAAAATTATCAATATTTTCAATTATTTAAGTCTGAGGTAAGAAAATCAATCAGGGAAATGTAATTGCTTAATGAACCTTACGTTTCATCAGTTATCATATTCCACTAATTGCAGAGTTCTAATTACAGAATTATTAGTGTTGGTATTGTTTTAAATAAAATAGTACAATATTTGTTTATGCTACTCTTTGTTCCATTGTGTGTTACACTTGTTTTACGATCAGTCAAAACTAATTTTTGAAATTTAATATATTTAGGTTTTACATTATACAGAAAATAGCATATTTTAAATTGTTTTATTAATTTATTGTTAATTTATCTAGCTTTCCAAGGATTTGGTGTGCCTCACTGGGTTTGGTGTAAACAACATCTATAAAGGCTTTGGCTGGAGGAAAAAGTACAAGGCCCCTACTGATTTTTGCTTTGCTATTAAGGTACAAAGGTTCTCCTTTCCTAAGAATGAAAATAATTTTATGTTTAGTTACAAGAATGAACGTGTTCAGACCATGAACTTGTACTTATTAAGATGATGAATCTATTATTTCATAGATTCAAGGCTACATAAAAATCTTTACAAAACCATTCATTTGAGACTATAATCAGTTTAAAGTGTTATAAAGATTTTGCGAGCATTTACCATAGGTTGTTTTTGTTTGAGTGAGAGCTTCAAATTCCCATCAGAATAAGTCTACTTCACAGGTGCTACAAAATATCATTTATAACTTGCATTCTGGAGGTTTCAAACATCTAACATGTTCATGGGGAAACAAAAAAATGAATTTTTCACTTAACATTGACAAACACATCAATATAGGTTCTGTGTCTAAAACTATTTGATTTTTTTGGTTAATCCTGTGAATTTTCTTCAAATTCACTTCTTAGCATCCAGAAATTCAAGTAAAGTGCTGCAGGAGCATTAAATTTTTGTGTGCTGAAGACCGACGCACATTAAAGCTGTGGACAACTGGAATACGCATAGCCAAGGTAGGAGAAGGAACTTCAGATTGATATTTTAGCTATAATAAAGCAAAATACTTTTTAAAATGTGTGTTAGTCATCAAGCAAAACGTTTGTCTCATGATCCATATTACAATCTACAATATAAATAAGTGGTTATTTAAGTCAGTGCTCATAAATGGACGTTTTGCAGAGGTAGTTTTACAGTTTTTGCGAAATTTTCACTTAACCATGGAGTAAGAGTCACCATGGTAAATATGGTCACCATGAACTACCAATGTTGTTGTATGTTTAACATCAGTTCTTATCTCGAACAAGCATTACAAAATGCAGTGTCTGTTTGAAAAGCTGTGCATGCAGCCAAAGCCCAACATTCACTTTCCAAGTGATGGAAAAAAAAGCATGATTAATGTTGATACTAAATATCATTTTCCAATCGGGACATTCTACAGTAAGTTGTGAGGGATTAATCATACTGTCGTTCATATTCCTAACGTGACATTAAGTGAAGTAATAAAAATGTAAATTTACTGTAAGTTATTGTTGAGCATCTCTTAGTATGACATAAAGTGATCAAAAATGTGTAATTTTGAGCAAACTAAAAATATGACCAAAATGCTTGAATTCTTGGTTTGAAAGAACAAATTGACTTCTGAACACTTTTAAGTGGTTAAGAAAGCCACAAGGGGACATTGTGAGCTTTGGCTTGGTTATTCGTATGTGATATATTGTTGTAAGGACTGTTTCTGAAAATGGAAAGAGGTGAATAGGCCCATTGTGTTTGATTCAGTACATAAACCATACTATAGCAAATAGAAAAGATGCCAAGTTCTTATTCTATATTCTAGCTTTCTAATAATGGTGGCATGAGTTCCTAATTCATATGAAACTACAGACATAGTATTTGGACATCACAAACACACAATATGACACATACCATGTGTCATATAAAAATTACTACTTAGGTGGGTTCTTTTAATATTTACTTTTAAACTCTGAAATTAACTATTATATAATAATAACATTTAAATTATAGTCCACAATTTGATGCCAAACTTATAGACATTTCATGAAATTTTGAGTGCAAGTCAACAAATGCAAATGATATGGCTTGACCCTTGACCTACTGTAAATGGGTTAACTTTAATTTTTCTCATCACTTGGGCTTGGGTACTTTTGCTTATAATTTTGTAAGGTACCCTTTACCACCTGTTTAGAGATTTTTGCAGAATGCCTGTGGAGTGATGTGATGGGATCCAACCTGTCTCCCTGAAAGCAGCTTGTGCCTAATAGATGGGATTGACGATCAGAGGGTGTGCATGCTGCTCTATTTCATCAATTCATTCTTCAAATAATGTTTTGATTAGTGTAAAATGGTGAGGAGACAAATATCAACCATCGGACTAAGTCACTATTTGCACCAATATATAACAAAACCCAGAGATTTGCCCCGGCATGGCTAAGTGTGTTAAGGTGTGTGACTCGCGCCAAACATGCTTCCCACTCCCAGCCGTTGGGGCGTTATAATGTGATGGTCAATCTCACTATTTGTTGGTAAAAGAGTAGTCGAAGAGTTGGAAGTGGGTGGTGATGACTAGCTAAATTGAATGGCTAGCACAGATAGCCCTAGAGTAACTTTGTGTAAAATGAAAAAACAAACAAAGAGATTTTAGTCAATCTTATATAGCATTACTGGTGTCAAAATGCTATTTTTACATTTGCTTGATCTTGAAGCCAAAGGAAACAACAACAACAGCTGCAGTTTATCCAACTCTTATCACACATGTTTGGTGTATAGGTTTTCAATGCTTTACCACCTTTCAACATTTAAACCGTAACTTAGATGTTTTTGATGTCAGACTGTGGTTCACAGACATTTTACAGAACTTTAAACTTTTTAATGCACCTCAAAGGAACAATTAAGATTATTTTATGTGATATCAAATTGAATGATGAACCTATGATGATGTGGTGAATAATTAGATGCCTCATTTACATAAAAAATTAACTGAAAAGGTATTTCATATTATTTTATTAACAGTGGATATGCATCATCTTAACTATACCATTACAAATCCATACTATCTTTTGTTATATAGATATGATTCACTTTAAGCTCTTTTAATAAGACCAGCCTTAATTGGAAAACTGGTTAATTCAAACAACTTTGAGTCTATAAGTGAAAAAGAGCTTGCTGTACAAGTTAGTCAAGGTCGAGGGTTCCTTGTATTTTTAAATAGGAAAATGATTAAATAATAATTTTGATTGTGTTTAATGTGAAATTGGTTTTCACAAGATTAAATAATTATATTTTACTTAGTAGGATTTTCCGAATGAAGCAAATATTTAATATCTCTGATAAGGATATATTCTGGTTTAACAAGTACTCGATATGAATGCCTTTAGTTTAAAAAACACCCAAAAAACAACCATGAATGTCATATTTCTGACCATATAAAAAGTATTTGGGTTATGGATTATAAGCATCATTAACAATACAAATTTAACTAACACCCTGTTTTTCATAATTTAAAAAAGAAAGCACAAGGTTAAAAACGTTTTAAGCCTGATATATTGTGCTAATCATAATATGTTATAGTAAGGGATAATAATGAACTTTTTATTATCATCATCACACTTTATTGATGATTGATTAATTTCTTGTAGTATGGCCACCAACTGAAAGAAAATTATGATAATGTATTAAGAGACATCGATGAAGAAGACTTGGATACATTAGCCAATGCACGTAGCTTTTCTGTCAGTTCCATGGCAAAGACGTTGTCTATCAACTCTGGTGGAGTGGAAACACTTGACCAACAGGATCACAGAGCCACAGAACCGAAGAGTGTCTCTCGCTCATTGTTAAAAAATCACAATGAGCTGCGGCATAGTCAAGATTCTGATTTGACAGCAAGTCACTCATCTTTTGATCGCAGCCAGAAACGAAGCTCAATCATTCGGCGAGACTCTATCAAGTCTAGTGCCAGCAGCAGTAGTAGTGGCTGTTCCAGTGTAAGCACTCCTACAAATGACCAAATAGCATTTGAGGCAGATTTTCCTGTTGGGACCATTAAACGCAAACCTAATATGGCACCAAAGATCCCTCTTACTAGTACTACACGTACAATAGCAAAACAGTCTATGTCTGATGACTCCCGTAATAATGTTGTCACTTTAGATACAGTAAAAGAAAGCAACAAAGACATCAATGCTTCATCGAACAGCAACACTCTGGGTCGAAACTCTGCAACTCGATTAAGTTTGCGACGATCTCATACAGAAGATAAAATTAATGTAAATGGTGTAGCAAAGATTTTTCAGAGAAAACATTCCGTTGACTCAGGAACCCTAACAAGACAGATAGAAGAACTTCAGGTAATTGCTAATGGCACTTCTAACATTGAAACTGCTTCTACCGATAGTCGGACAGTAACACCAGTTAATAGTGTAGGTGACATTGATGACCTTCCTCTCCCTCCCCCACCTCCAGAACTTGAAACTAGAGAAGAAATATTCCACAGGGGTGTGCTGCCACCCCCTCCTCCAGAAGCTTTTAGTAGTACTCTTACTTTAGACTCTTTACCACTACCACCTCCATCCCTTCAGTTAGATGATCAATGTAGTTGGCCCAGCACTTCTAGCCTGAACTCCTTGCCCCCTCTACCAAATGAAGTTATGCATAGTCCAACGAAATCAGAGGAAAACAGGTTGTTGCAAGGGAATTCATGTATAACAAATCAGAATGAAATTAAAACACCACAGAATGCACCAGTTGTGCCTCCGAAACCAAAAAAACAAGACAAAGAACGTAGGTCATCAGAAGCAGATAGTCCATCCAGATTTTCACCCCAATTACTGACAGACAAAAACCAAAGTCAGAGCAATACATCTCCTCGGTCAGCCCAGAAACCACTACAGAAAATGGATTCTTCTTCGGTCAATTGTTATGGAACTTCACCAAGATCAGGAGTTCAACACAAGTCTCCAGTGCATCCAAACAGTCCCAAGCATGGATCTCTAAAGAGAGGTATATCTTTTTCTCAGTCACCAATGGACAATAACCGCAATGTTCATTTTGCAATGGCTTCAAGCCCTAGCCAACCACAATTCTCAACTTCAGATGCTACCACACCTAACATCTATCAAAAACCAAATCCTCCCAAAAGAAACGACACTACAAAACTCTCACATCAAACCCATGTTTTGCATAGCTCTTCTTCTGGCAGTAGTTGTAGTGGACAAGAATATCAGCAGTCAAATGCTATTCCTCCAGAGTTCTTTCTACGTGACCTTCAACGTGTCATGGAAAAGAAATGGAAGGTTGCACAGCAGCTATCAGTTGATCTCACAGCAACACCACACCAAATAATGGGTTTCAGAGACCCATGTTTCTTACCTCCAGAAGGATCAGTTACTACTCACTCTGCTCTTCATTCTCCCCCAACCTCCCATTCAAAACAAAGGCATCATAATCACTCCCAGAAATCATTAGATGGATATTCAAGACAAACAACCCAGGCAAAAAAGAAACCTCCCCCACCTCCACCTAAACGAAGTGAAACCACACATCTCACAGTAAATATTACTTAAAACTATTTGAAGCATTCTCATTGTTTTATGTGTTGCAGCATAGTGCTGCTGGGAAGCACAAGATTTGTTTTAAAAGGGGGAACTGTCTGTGAAAGATCGGACTTCTAGATGGTGCTATGACAATTACTACAAGTTGTTTGACAGACTAGTAGTTTCACAAAAAAGTTGAAAAATGTAAGAAATTTTACAGGAAATTTCTGTTGTTATGCAGGTTCCAAGAATTGTAATGAGAAAGGTATTTCAGACAAACTTTGGATAAGTGAGATAAGAATATTCAAAAAGTAGCTATTTCTGATTCTTTTAAATATAATTTCTGTTTAACAGAATTATTCTTTCACTATAATGATACCATATATGTGTTTTGTTGTATTTTTAATTTAAAGAGAAGTTTTTGGTGACTATAATTTTGAAACATAGGAGTGAGTCAAAGAGAGCACTGAGATATACATAACATTATAAACTGGACTTTGTATCTTTAAAGAGAGAGAAGTGGAATTGAGTTGGTCACAATACTTTATGGCAGTCTACATTGCACTGTAACTGTTAATATATTGGTAAAGAAAGCACCTTTTCTGTACTTATTTATCAGGAAGTTCTTCTAGTATCCAAAGAATCATTTAAATTTATTATTATTTTCAAAAATTTCAGTTCTGATTGGTTAATTGGTTTGAAAATTATTGTTTATTATCATATTTTAATATGCAGCATAAAAATTACATTTTTTGTGTTTTGCCACAAGGTACAAGATAAAGTTCTTTTATAAATAAATTTAGTTATTTTTCAAATTTGTAGTATGTGAGAGATCAAGGTAATTAAAGGGTAATTTTAGTGTTATATACTCAAATTATAATTGTTTTCAGAACATCAGAGTTTCAGTAGTTTATATAGAAGTTTGTGTTGTACCTTTGACTCAAGTAAATAAGCTCTACTCTCTTAATAAGTAAAATGCACATGTTCCTTGACCACTACCAGTGTTTATCAAAACTTGTAGCTAGCACAAATATCTTGATCTCTACCGGTTCAGGTCATGTTTTATTATTCTGTTAATCATGAGGAGATTTATCATTAACTTTCTGTGTGGGAGAATTTTTGTGTTTAAGAATAACATCACCAAATAATAGGTCAAGAACAGTAAGTTAAGGTGTTAAACTCCTGCTCATCTAAACTTAGTTTTATTGTTCCATTTCTCTGTACTGAAAGAACAGTTATAAAAGTTGACTTTCATAAAATCATCTGGTTATTTTCCAGGCAGGCATTGCTGAATAAATGCATGTACAAACCATCTGATTAACTGGTCATGATGAGTAGTTGGTAACTACATCCCAAGAAAACTCATCAAAAATTATCTAATCCTATATCAACTACTTAAAACTATCTGACCAGACCGAGACTTGCGCAGTAGATATTTGTTTTCTTCTTATTTTATTGTTGAAGTAGTTATACTTGATACAATTAACTACAACGTTTGTAAAATGTTTTCTCCCTTAACTCAGTAACAGTATCTAGTAGCTTAACCCTTTAGTTATAATTGTTTGATACAGTCCATCTGCATAAATAATGTTATTGTTTGTCTTGATTATTATTATTTTTTTTAATAATGATTCTTCAGTGCCCTATGTAAACAACATTTCACAGAACCTTCATGGAACTTAACCAGTTTATTAATGTAATAATTACATTCCGGTTCCTCAGATGCTGAAAGATGTTTTCAAGAGATATTATATTTTAAAAGAAATCAGTTTTGTAATAAACCTGTAACTCTCACAAAAGCATACAAGGTATGCTTTATTTAATATATACACCCACGTACTCTCTGGGTGTCAGACACCAATAAGACACTTTCATGTTTCATCAAACTTTCACCATTTTTAAACATTTCCATACTAACATCCCTGTGCTCAACTGTTCCCTCTTATCTTTCTTTGCTAAATCTTGAAATTATTGAATTTACGCTGAAGTAAAATGTTAAGTTTCCAATGTGGATCTTTAAGGTTAAGTTGAGGTAGACAGTAATAATAATACATAACTAACTGTTGCTTGGAACTAAAGGAATTCAAGTTTTTTTGTATTTTAAGTTATGTCAGATCTAATTCCAATGAGAGAAAAAGAATTAGAGTCATGAAGGAAAGGCTCCCACTTAATAGGTGTATCACTTTCCTATAGTCAGTTTTGTACTGTTTTATTGTCTTTTGTTTTAATCAACATTTTGTATGAACATTTTATTTTTTAAAAACTGTGGTTGCCTGTTGCTCTGATAAAAGATATTTATTCAAAATATGCAAAAGTATGATGTCTATACCAGATAATTCCCTCCTTTAAAAATAAAAACTGTTTGTCTGATTGTATTTAGCAAATATTCTACACAACTTAAAGAATTAGGATTCAAGTCAGCTGACACATTTTTAGGTAAGAAAACCTTAGAAGAGTGAATATTATGTTACTGGATTATACGTAATACACTTAACAACTGATTTACAGTGGAGAATTTAGAAACTAGCATAAGTACTTTGTAGTTGGAATAGTTTCTTGTGACAAAGTTAAAAAAGTATGTGCAGATTGTATTTTACTTGTAATTCATATGTATAGTATTGTAGATATTATAAATAATTGTTTAGAAAGCTTTCTGTGAAAATAACCATATTCATTAACAAAACCTTTCACTTTATAAATAATATGTTGATGTCTAGAAATCCACTCCAACTTGCGTCCCTTTATGGTTTAAGACACACCAGGTTCTAACACAAAAACAGTGGTGTTAATGAAGCAGCTGACTGAATGTATGTTGTCTGAATGTGAAAAATAATAAAAACTTCCAACATTTTATGATTGTTATGTCTCTTCCTGCTTTGTTAGCTTATTGGTCATGCCGAAGACCACAGTTTACTGTACCAAAGGCTGGGGATGTCTGAAAAGAGTGATGGTCAAAACCTGTTATTAAATTTAACATGAATAACCCATGAGCTCGAAGTGCATGTTGACTTGGGATTAAAATATTTTGAGGGCTAGCAGAGATAGCCCAGACCTAGCTTTGTTCAAAACTTCAACAAAAAATGTAAAATTAAAAATCTATGGTGTGGAAGAGAGTATTTACCTAGAACTTACTATTATTTACAGTTGCTGTTCTCTTGCTGTGAAGATATATAATTAAAAATGGATTTAACATAGGGTTGATAATGAACTGTAATCACAAATTCAATGGCAAGCAGATGTAAATTATATATATTTCGTTCATAACTAGACAAGCTGTGGTCATGGGCACACTTTAAAGACTACATAATTACCTGAGTAGGCACCAGTCCATTATAAATTTTCATTGCAAGAGTAGGCTTAGTCTGTATTTGATATGATTGACAAAAACCTTAGAGATAAAACTTGTATCAATATCTGAGTAGTTAATACATTAAGAACAAAAAAAAAAGCTTTTACTTAATTTGTAATATCCTATACATTAAATTTTGTAGAGATTAGAAAATTGAACTGTTCAAAGCCTCAGTGAGTATCGGGAGAGATTGAGCTTGGAGAAATACATTTTGTTTTTCACACTTAAGATTCTTCCAAATAAGTCAAAAAATTTCTGAATCAGTGAAAATGTTTGAAAATATTCAGTTGTTCCACACAATAACAAAATACAATTTAAATTACTTGCTGTGCACTACAAAATTGTAACCCATACAAGTAAGCTTCAAACAATTACCAATACACTAAAAGTTACAAACAACAAAGCTTAGAACTTGCCAAAAGACTATAGTTTTTTTTATTTGGGCTGACAAAGTCAATCAAGTGCACAGACAAACTTAAACAAAAGATTGTCAGTGATTTTTGTGTATGTTTGTGTGGGGGGTATTTGATCCCATTTAATTATGGACCCCAATTACCAGTCTTGCAAATAAATGTAATGCTAATGACGAAGAATTACATTTCACTTGACTGTTATGTTGAGATTGTTACTGTAAGTGTCTTATTGTTTATTTAATAGTTCACAAAGTTAAATAGTTATAGTTTTTAGACTGGCATTGAAATTCTGAGACACTAGTTTCCAACAGCCTAGCATTACAGAAATGTTCTAAAAAAACAACTTTAACATGTTAATCCTGTTTGGTGGTGAAAAATCCTAAGTTAATAAAGTATTGCAGATTTTTAAGATCTAACAAAAGTGAAAACATTATGTTTGACTACATATTTGTCCTTAATAGATAGATTTGATAATAATAATATTTCACATAGATTTGGCTACAATAAGTTAACCTATATGATTAGTTCTAGTAGTTATTGAAAGGCCTCTGACAGCAATATGTGGCAGACACAAGTTCGATCTGGTAATTTTTTTTAATTTTTTTTTCACCACTACTGAATACAAGTCTATACCGATGTAAGAAACTGACACCTTCAGACAAACTTAATCTGGTTTTATTATTCCAAGTCCCATATTTTTCCACACATTGCTTCAAGGCAATAAAATTGTAATTTTTAATTATAATGAACCAATCAGCATACACTTAGGACAAATGGTGAATTACTTGACTATATTTTCCACAGGTGTCTATATGTAACAATACTTTTCAGAGTGTCAACTGCTACAATGTTAACACATTAGATTCTAAGTAAATCTTTTAAATAAATTGCATTATTTAACAATACATAAATCTAGTAACTTAATATAGAACATACTTTTTTTAAGGCAGTAACTGTGAGTTACATACAACTGATTTCATCCAAAACCGTAGGGAGGTATCATGGCACACTAAAGTACTGGCTATATTTGGGTATCCCCTCGAGAGAATTTAGTCATGATGTTGCTAGGTTATTCCATCAAGCAAGTCTTTCAGAAATAATGTGATAAAGTTAGCTAAATAACGAAGTATTGTTAATAAGAAAATAAGCAATGGTTTAAAATGAACAAATATTTGCAAATCAAACATTCACAAACTTCCGACTGTACCTGAAAATTAAAGGTTGCTCTCCTATAATAAATGGTTAAAAAGGCTGGAACCACCTACCTGTCCAAGTCCGCTGTTATAGTTACAGTAGACATTTGTGGCTTTGCACCCCAGTGCTGAATTTGTGTATGGTGTAACGTCTGTCAAGATGTGTCCTCTAAGTTTCATCTTATTGTCTCTTGTAAATATGGCTATAATGGTTTTGTCACAACAACAATGGAGACAGTAGTTTGTTCTAAAGGTAGATGAAATCTGCAACACTGTTCTTTTCCAATATGGAGTTGCTCTTAACTTTATTATTCTGTATGATATCAGTAAGAAGTCAACAGATTAAGTTATTTTTTTAAACTTACTTCTACTTCTGGAAATCAAAGTATCATTTACTGTTACTGAAGGGAACAATGTAACAACTTTATGTTTCTTTATATACACACACAAAATATTCAAGATGCACAGTGACTGTCTTGGTTCTTTTTATTTAAATTCTCTGAAAAGTTGATGGATTACAATCATTCAACAAACAAAAACTTGAATAACAAAACTAACATACAAGTAAAGGCAACTTTTTTCATTTACCTTCTTATTTTTGAGCAAAATACAGATGATAAATGAAAAACAAATTTCAACAAACAGTTTGCACTAGAAATAATGTTTAGATACTTTTGTACTTCGATTTTTGAACATTCGTACATGTTACAAACATCAACTCTTTTTGCTGGAATGAATAAAGCGTACAAATGCATGCTTGTAGGTTTTTTTGTTTTCTTTTTTCTTAAATGAAACCTCAAACCTAAAACATGTTTAATACACTTCAGTTAGAGTGTGCCTTAACATGATAAAATAACTACAGATCTAAGTACAGCGAAGAATTAATATTTACATTAAAATCGTACAGTCAGTCCTGATCTATCAGTGACCACAAAATTATAACACATGATATTTAAACAAATAACATGCTAGTGGTACCAACCAGGAA
This sequence comes from Carcinoscorpius rotundicauda, assembly GCA_011833715.1. Taxonomy (NCBI): domain Eukaryota; kingdom Metazoa; phylum Arthropoda; class Merostomata; order Xiphosura; family Limulidae; genus Carcinoscorpius; species Carcinoscorpius rotundicauda. The sequence continues at coordinate 18,915,240 of CM022398.1, forward strand.
GAATATTAAGAAACAAGGTATACAGATTTACTGGTTCTTAGTTTGAATTAAAATTGAGATGTAAATAATAATTTCTGAACAATAAGTGATGTATAGTAACTCCATGATTTTGAATAAATATTTTGTTATATTTTATATATGCAGGGTATACATGACTAAGTGTAGAATGTTTTTAGGCTTATGTAGAAATAACTTCTTTTAAAATTTAACAAAATAATTCACTTGCCATTAAAACCTATTTTTAACATTATTTTTAAATAATAAGAAAATGAAAAATTAACCATAAAAATTTCATAATGATAAGATTAGATTTAAACAAAATAATGGTAAATTATATTAATTATATTTTCTAGTACACACAAGATGTCAGTATGTTACAATGGTTTTTCTTACAACTAAACAGTTTCACAATTTCACAAGAAGAAAGCAAACTTAGTAGTGAAAAGAAGCCATAAAACTTTACTTCATAATGAGATATGGATTTGTTTATTTATTGATAAACACAAAGTTACATAATGGGCTATTTGTGCTCTGTCCAAAGTGACCATCAAAACCAGGTTTTTAGTATTAAAAGTTCTCTGGCTTGCTGGTGGGCACTATTAAAAATATAACCCATTATACTACACCTTTGTGCCAAACCTTAAACTTATCAATGAAATAGTCAGTTACATTTTCTTCAATCAACTACCTAGGGGAATGTTTCCAAAAGGATTAATCACAGCACACTAGTCCATTGTAGGTGAACTGGCAGAGAGTACCACGAAAAAATAGTAAACTCTTCTTAAAATGAAAAACATTAACTGAGTAATAAATCTAAACATGACAAGCAACTTAAAGAGAAATCAGTGCCTGCGTTTTAAGTATTTATAAAGAAAAAACTTGCAAAACAAAGACATGGGATATATAAGCAGAAAACAGACTAACTCTGACCAATAACGAAACTATGCAGCATGTAACTGATAGTTCTTATACATACTAAATAATTACAAGTAGAAAAGGGGGCCAAGGATAACATACAAAATATTCACTTGATTGATAAATAATTTTTGTAGTTTAATAAACTAACAAGAGTATGACAAGAATCTGACAACTAGAACATCTAGGATGGGAAAATTTGCTCGTCATTAAATTAACTACAATGTATCATTATATTCATAACAAACTTCAGGAGCTAAGCCGGATATGTCAATATGAAGAAACATAATTATTAATAAGTTAAATAGAACCTGCAGGTAAAAATAATATCAAAACAAAAGGTAAGCGAAAAATTATCTTTTAAACAATAAGATAGTGTTGTCAAACTAATGAGTAAAATTACTTAAGTATGTGTCATTTAGCTGCAGTTTTACTTAAAATAAAAACATTTACTTTATCAAAATTATTTTTTTTCTTAAACAATTTACATACTTATTTGCTATGTACTTCCTTAGAGTATCATAAGTAAATATACAGTATGTGTTTATAACATTTACAAGTATTTAACTTTTTCATTTCATAAAATTATCAATAACAAGACAATATTTAGAGGAAACTCAAACTACCATTTAACTTGGATCCCAATTTAATCATTTTTAATTCCTTCATATGTAAAATAAGAAAAGCTCAGGCTACAACAAAAAAGTAAAGAATGTTATATGCACGAAAAGAAGAATATTTGATCAGCATTGTTCCCTCGATGTCACACACGAAAACTTTACAACATTAAGCTAGCCACTAAAAAATCACATTTAATTTTGTAAAGCTTGCTGAGAACACTTAAAGTTAGTACAATCAAAGTTTTTATTCCACACTTCTCAATATTACTCATACTTACTATGGACCAATTTACAAACAATCATTTTTTCCCCCCTTTTTAAATTGCAATAAGTATATTTACACAACATTTGTACATGGCTGAAACTACTTACTTTTAGAATATTCTGAATATTTTCAGTTAGATGTTTGAAGTAAACATTTTATGGTACATAAGACAACAATGTATAGCTATCTTTTTATGGTAATGGAAATGTAAAGAACTATTGTATATTAATTTTCTTAATCTTTAATTGTATTCAAAAACATGTTTGATTTTCATATTAAACATTTTTATGCTAATTACCAAATACAATCCATAAATATCTTTCAATACACAGTTTGTGGCAGTGAGAATCTCTGCTTACATATTTCTTGTAACCACTAAATCATGATCCACTGTTGGCCATTTCTCCTTCAGTACTAAACTTGGTGTCAGAGTTATTATAAAGCTCAGATTTATTATTAATAAAAAGCAAGGATCACTATATAGTGTGGTTTAAGATTAGCAAAGCACTTTTAATGACCACAGTGATGACATATGATCTCTACAACTCAACTCTGAAATAGCCAGGACTATTCATTCCCCTTCATTGTGAATGTGTTCCTCTTTTATGGTTACTTCTTGTTGTGGGTCTTCATTATGGGTTACTTCTTCTTGTTGGTTCTCTTTATCTGCTACTTTAGGATATTCTTCACCTGTCACCAAAAAGCACCAAAAAATACTTAATAAAACCACATATTAGTTACCTCTTAAATAAAACTGTGCAATCAAATAAATGTAGATTCTTGTTGAAAAACTAATTTTTCTAATTTAATAAAAGTTCTCATAGATTAAAGCGAGTTTTAAATTTGTGCCTAAACACAAGAGATAGGTAAAACAAGAAAAAATCTCCAGAGGAAAAAACAGAGATAATTCAATTTGTAAATATTCAGTTTTATTTCATCATCATGTTTACCTCATGCTGCATAATAACTGGAGATCACATATTAGTTTCCATGACTTACCAGCTGGCCTTAAGACAAGGAATTTCAAAATGTCAGAAAGAGACACAACTCCAACAACATGGTCATCATCATCCACCATCACTAATCGATGAACCTTTTAAAATTAATAAAATAAAAAGTTCTCTAAACGAAGTCTGTTTACATATTGTCATTTAACTTGTACAACATTAGTAAAATAAAATCTCCAGAATGGTATAGACATTAATCTGGTGGCATTTAACTTACTTGATAGAAGTGCAAAATAGTATTGAAGACATAACATGCACACATAATAAAATTGTAGGGTGATATTCTAGGAAGAATTTAGCTCAAAACTAGCAACATTGGATTTTGAACATATGTCATACATAATATAAAACTGTAGGACAATATTATAAACATAAGCTCCCAATACTTAACTAACATACAATAAAAAAATTCTACAGTGCAATTCTAGATGTTTGTAGTTAACTAGAAACTAACATAGAATACCTGTTCTCTGAAAACTGTGGTACAAAGTTATTCATTACAGAACACTATAAGGAATTATTCAAAATAATGTTTCCTCACCTCAGCTTTGACCAGTGTCTCCAATACATAGCCCAGTGTATCATCAGCTTTACATTTTAATACTCCTTCAAACCACTGAAAACCATCAGAAGAATATTCTTTCAAAATGTAAAAAAACACAGAGTATACAGATGCTACACTTTCAAACTATGTATACCATTTTACTGGGACTATGAACTACACAAGTACAAATGATACAGAATTAGCTAAATTAAAACTTAAAATGTTGTCACAATATATATATTTAAGTACATGTGATGTGGTCCATGAATATTCTCAGTCGTGAACACTTTTGTACTTATTATAAATGTACATTTTCAAATAAAACAACAGCAAAATAATAATACTAGGCAGGTCATAACAAATTTTGTTTTTTTAAATAGATAGTTCCATCTGGTTATAATATTTAAAATTATTTTTTATAATATTTCTAATTAAACTGCACTCATGAAATTCATTTTTCTTATTACATGTTGTGACTGTCTGGTGTTTTAATTTATAATGTTAAATGTTTCTATTTATTTTGATATACAGGAATATTTTCACAAAGTTTCATATTACTTTATAAAATATTTTAGTTTTGATCTACATTAATTTATAATCAGCAGTTATTAATAGTTATAGAGTGGGGCATGACAGACCAAGTAATATATGCCGAGAAACCAAGGTTGTCAAAGAAAATCTATGCTACTTAATGAGTAACCCCACAGAGTCAGTAGTAAGTTTATGGACATATACCACTGAAATGTGGGGTTCAGTTCCTTGCAGTGAAGAGAATGCAAGTAGCCTACTGTGTTTCTTTTCACTATGAAAACATTCACAACAATTGTTTAAGAAAATATGATGTTAATCTTTCAAAATTTAAAAAAAAAAGTGAACTCAAAAATTAATTTCAGAAATATGTGAAGAAGGTAATAAAGTTCTAAAAATATTGGAAGGAATAGCCTACTTGTTCGACCATTCACCAATGTCATTACCAATTCAACACTTTGCATTTCTATTTTATTGTGTAATCTACTTTTTTCCTTACATTAAGCATAATTAAATGGTACTGATGTTTATTTCAATTCAAAATTATGCTACGACTTGTGATAAAGTGTTAGTGGTAAAGCCAAAAGCTTTGCCTTTATGTTCTATGTTCTAATGCATTAGAATACTCGTGTGGCTTTTCCTTGTGCAACAGATTTTTACATGCTTTTTTTGTCAATATATTCTTAAGATATTAGTAACATTAAATTTAATGAGAATTGTTTCAACATTTCCACAAATTCTTCTTAGAGTATGCAATTTGAAGAGAAATATTTGATACTGTACAAAAAGCCTCCAAGAATGTTACTAAAAACACAAACAGAAATTTATTAAATAATTATATTTTTTAATTTCTAGAGAATTTAAAACACACAATTAAATTTTTTTAAAATGGGATGAATTGGTTAAAATTGGAGCACACATCCAATAACCTGGATGAATTAACGTTTTAGTAAACGAATAAAAAACTAATTTAAAAAAAACATTCCACTATCAGATTTTAACCACTGTACCTGGTCTCGGTGTTCTAGTGCTTTCTTTACTGTAATGTCCAGGTTATTGTAGGCTTTCTCAGCTGCAAGATGCTAAAAGAAATAACAAAACTAGAATACACTTGTCCATCAAATGTTACAAACTTAAATGTCCTCAATGACTCTCTTACCACTTACTTTTATTACTTGTGTACTGAATTCATGTGACTCTAATAATTTAAATGTATAATTTAAATAATTTAATATTTACAGATATAATTTAAGTTACTTACGTGTTTATATATGAAAAGTTGTTCTAATAAAATTATTATACTATATTCAACAATAATGTAAAATTTTGTTTCATTTTGCAATAAAGTTAACATTTCTTTTAAAAAAATTACCTCAGACTAAACACCTTGAATAAATTATAAGTATTGCAGTTGAAACACAAAAATAAACAAGGCTGCCAAAAATAAAAATATATTGTGCACTTACAATAACATCAAACTTAGCATAGATGTCCACCACTTTGTTCTGTTCATTAATGATTGGTAAAGCTGACACTCTCCTCTCTATGAACTGGTTGAGTACAGTGATCAAAGGAGTATCTTCTTTTGCCTTAAAAAAGAAATTTCTAACTCATGTATTAGACAGTGTCAAACCTAAAACTCTTTTGGTCTTAATTAATTAAAAGTCATAATTCATTAAATTGAATAAATCAATATTTTTTTGTAAAAAAAATAAAACTAACAAGGGTTTAAAAACCTTTATAGAGCTAGAAACAAGAACAAAATCTGATTACAACACCAGTTACAAGTTACAAAAAACTTACTGTTGCTATCTTGTCAAAAGTACCCACTTGGAGTTCTTGTAAAGTTTGGTTGAGGTAACTCGGTTTTGGAAGCTCAGAAAACTGAAATATATATTAAACTTCATTTACAATATGGTACCTATCAGGACTAACACAATATCAACATAAAACTATAATATTCATATTACTACTAGACCTATGGGCTTGACATAATTATTACACTGCTCTCAGTTAGTCCACATCATCCTCACAAAAAGTTTCTCTTTTCCAGATATGTTTATAAATAAATGTAAACATCTTGTACAAAGAAGATTATATGAAGTAATGTCTTTATAAAATTTAAGAACATTCTGTACTCAGGTATTATATTAGAATCATCTTTTATTCTTATGATTTGAAAGACTTGTATTAAAATATTTAATTTGAACTATATACTACAGTTAATTGCTATGTTCAAGTTTTGCTTTTAGACTTGTAATCCAATGTGATATTCTTTTTGATTAAAAAACGTTTATATTCTAACAGGTTATCTTTCGTGACTTACAGAAAATAAACACTGTTTTCACAATTAACAGAATTTAGATAGAGTTAGACAAGCAACAGGCAAAGGCAAACTTCAGATAGAACTCAAATGTTTGATTTCATCATATGCATAGGCAATTTTTTTTTATTGATTACTGTGTGCGTGTTTTTTATTTCAAATTACATAATTTTTAAAACTTAACTGAATTATTCAGCTTGTAAATGCACAAGTGAATACTGTGTTTACTTACATACAGAAAGAGAAACTTAAGAATCCTTTTGTGAGTCAAAATGAACAACGCATTTCCAGTTTGAGGGTCAATTACAGGGAGTCGATGAATCTTTCCATGAATTAACTGCTTAATAGCTTCATACAAACTGAAAATTTAATAAAATTTTGTTAAACATATTTTACAATGTAAGTATGCCTGGTTTATCAGATTATGACCACATGCTATTTTTTTCACATGTAGTGTATGCTAATTAGAATTATAATATTTAGTTTTCACAGCAAAAGGTATGTTTGAAATAACTTAATAATGAATAAAAGAAAACCTTTTGATAAAACACAGAATTTTGACTGAAGGGCGACACAATTTCTGAGAATATTTTGTTATATATAAATATACAAGCAATGTTATTAAGTTCCATCAACTGGTTGCTATAATAAAACTATTAAATACAGTGAAAATTTATTTCAACTTGAATGTGTATTCAGTAACAAACCTTGCATCTGGTCCAATGCTAACAAATGGTTTTACTTTCTCTTTGAGGACATCTAAGAAAATATAAATCATAAGCTTTTCCAAAAACATTCAAACATATAACAACACTCACTCAAATATATATAGATATATTTATATAATATTAGCTATATGTTGTATAGTTTAGTTGAATATCAAGCTTTCTGGAAATATAATATTACTTAGTTACTGAGCCATTAGTCCAACAACAGAAAACATTTAGGCGAATAATTTAAGTCTTACTTCCACTAGGTGCCTTAAAATACACACAAAAAACCAGGGCATACTGACTCACTTCATAATGTCTCTCTCAGTGCTTGACATTCATTTTGTGGTTGAATTTTTATTTGAAAAAAGTTTTTCATTTATTTATTTTTTTCCTTCTTTACAAAATTTAAACTAATTATATTTCATGTGATAGTTAGTTACATTGTATAAAATTCACAATATTGTTCCTTCAGACACAATCTGCATTTTATTCACACATAAAATAAGCACTGAATATAAGCTTAGTAGAGAAATCATTGTTAATCCTAGTTGTCATCTTAAAGTCATTATGGATAATGCCTGCAGTACTAGCACTGCATTTAAACTGATGTTTTAATGATTACTCATTAACTCTATATTTATGCATTTAATCATTTGAGCATGAAGTAATCACTGAAAAGTTTTTAAAAAATGTTATTCATAGAAATGATAAATTCCATGTTGGATTCTGCTCAGATTTTGATATTTTTACTTGTATACAAAATGGCAGTTTTATTAACAGTTACAAATTTGTAGTTCTTTCTGACCACTACTGGTTTCCTGAAAGACATTCTCAGTCCTGATCAATAAACAAGTTATGCTTTCAAAAACCCTATCTAGTCAAGTTATTCACTAAATTTTTAAATCCAAAAAAGCTTTAAAGCTTTAATAGTGTCACAGTTATCATAAAAAAATTAAAGAACTAAAACTGGTCGACTTAAAACGTCCCACAGGTTTCTACAGAGGAAAACAAATTATAATAATCATTACTTTCATTTCAAAAACAAAACATGAAATGTAAAGGTGTTGACACTTACTTTAGTAAACAAGTTTTGCTTTTCACACCTTCTCCATTACGCATGGCATGTTAACAGATTACACTTTCTGAATATATAAATGAAAACTATCTAGCCCTATGTTGAAAAACATTTTAAATTTTACTTAATTTAACTCATATTGCACTACCTTATAATTAAGGAAGTCTACTATTATGCATAAAGATTCCCTTATTTATATATAAAATATGTGGAGATGACAAAACACAGTACCCTAATAAATACCACATTTAGCAGAATCTGATAATCAGCATTTAGTTGCTTCATAATATTGTTTATATTTCGGTTCTATTCTCATCATGATACCATCACTATAACCTAACATGAATCTGTTACACTAAATATTTTAGTCTTTTTTTAATTAAAGTATACACTAAAAACTACACAATACCCACTTCTCCACGTCTCTAGTTTGTGCTCTTCTAATTCCTCTATTCTCACCTATTAAAAATTCAAATTAAAATTAAAATCTCAAGCCAAACTTTAAATATTGCAAAAAAGAAAAGGTACACTGCAACTGATTTAATTTCAAATTAAATTCTTATTATTTCAAAAGCTAAATTAATTATAATTACATTCCTCCCATTTCTGTTCATAAAATAATCATTTTGTTAATCCACAATTTGAAGCTAGTACTTGAAACTTTTTTTTCAGTAAATATTTGTGTGGAAATAAATTATTTTTTTCTTCTGATGCATAATCATTACACATATTATCACACGTATATGACATTACATACAAATAGCTTCAACTAACAACAAGTTACAAATTTCCCATTTACATTTTGTGCAATTATCATGTTTATGCTTAAAACATAGTGTATGATGTAACTCAATATTCACATGATATTGGATGTAAAAGGTGTTTGTTGTTGACTTGTTTGTGATGTACAGCAATGTTACTTATAGTAGTCATGTGACATAAATATAGGCTATGTTATATATATACTTCACTTCACTGCAAAGTTAGTAAAAGAGTTTCTGTTACTACCTCTCATACAGACAATGTTAGACAGGTGCCAGTCTACTGGTGCCCAATTGGACTTGCTGCCCACCATGTGAATATCACTTACTCAATGATTATCAAATGTCTTGGCAAGTTGTCTTTATTTGTTAATAATCAGTCCTCAAGATTACTTCGTATCTTTACTGAGCTATTTGAGGGTATTTTAAGTGACCTGGCTGCAACATTATACAACAAGGTCATCACTCACTTTCAAAATTTTGTTTTCAACACTAAAAGAAAATAACCAACTGGCAACATCTAATCACAGTTACCGTAGACTTAAAATAAAAAATATTAACCAAGCACTCACCAAAGGAGACTTATAGTAAGTCCTGAGAATGTGGATAAAGTCTGTGATGGTTAATATACCTAAAAAGCAATAAAAAATTCAATGCAACTCAGCAGTACAACTTGAGAAAATGCTACAAAACTGCAAGCTTCATATTCAATGACATATCAGCTGACAAATGCATATTATTTATTTTTTTAGGGTTAACCCTTAACTAACACAACACACATATTTACAATAAATGAAGACAATTCTAATTATCCAAGTTGAACCAAAGCTTTAAAGATTAAACCTATCATCCATTCTTAGAAAAATAACTTGTTTGAAGAACATCAAATACAATACCATGAGATTAAAGTCTTCCACAATTTTCTTAAGATCAATAAATTTGGCAAATTTAAATTAAAGGCTACAATTACTAAATATGATCACAGGTACAAAAAGTTATTCCTCATTTAAAACAAAAAATAAGTAGGTTGAAAGTTTATAGTCTGGGTAAATATGAGCTTTAAGTACAAAAAGATACAGAGCTTTTATCTTATTATACATCAACTTCAAAATGGCTTGGATCTAACCCTAATTATAAAAATTACAAAACAACAGAAATAATACTTAAGTTAATTATAAATATTATCAGTTAAGTAAATTTATGGGTAAGACACAGACAGCCTGGTCTGCAAATTTAGACAAGATGTTCATTTCCAAAAAAGTTAATAAAACTTGTATCCCTGAAGCCTGATGATAAGGTCTCCTAAAAACTGGTATTTTTATTTTGTGTGTCCAATGGACCTATAAATGTTATTTTGAAAATTTCCTTGAAAAATAATAACATATATATTTTACAATTTAAGAAACTTACATCATTCCAATAACTCTTGGATAAGAAAGTTGCAGACATGCAATAATCCATCATTTCTGGTTTTGTTTGTTTTATCTCGTTACGTTGATGGTGCTAGTATTAATATTCAAGTCACCAGCAGTGGTACAGCAATATGTCTGGACTTATACTGCTAGAAATTGGTTTTCACTACTTGTGGAGGGTATATCAGATATTTCTTTGTGTAACTTTGTACTTAATAACAAACAAAACATTCAAAGTAACTGTAAATAATTTATTGTCAACTAAACATGTCAATACAAAACAGTTTTATAATAAATAATACAGTCTTCCGATTGTATTTTGTATTTTTCATTCAAATTTAAATTTAATAGTACCAATAAAGAAATACATATTAAAATAACTAATTCTGAGGCAGGAAATAAATTAATAATAATCCAACACCTAAACATGGCTGCAAATATTTTTTTTGTATGATTAATTAAAGGGTATGTACATTAAAATATCTAAACCATTTTTTCACATTTATGTAACCAAAGTTCCCTATTTACACCACAACTCTCCTTGTTTAGAACAATCAGATGGAAAGTGATGTTAAGAAAATTGTTTTCAATAAAATTCTGAAATAGAACCTAATTTCCAATAAATCTCCTGTTTTGTTTCATCCAGGTTCATTACAATGCTTTTCTCCTCTTTGTTTCAGAAACTTTAATATTTTTGTCAAGCACAATAGAAAACTGAAAGAAGTAACAAAACTACTAGAGTTATTTCTGTTTTCATAGTTTGCTCATTACACCTAAACTATATATACTTTCTGAGCCTTTCCAAAAATAAAAACGACAAAAGTTTTATTTTATCCTAATGTTATGCATCTCTATAACAGGTCTGCAAAATTGTTCATCAACTTTGTAAACACTTGATTCTAAAGCAATGTGAAGATTTCCAGAAAATGTAAAAATTTTCAGTTCCCCAGTATTTCTCCAGCAATAAAAGAAAATAACAGTGTGCAAGTACTCTTTAGTTTGGTAGTTTAGATGAAAAGAGGAAGATTAAGTAAATATAATTTTGTTAAGTTTGATCATCAAAAATATAAAATCTGCATTAAATCTAATGAGGGAAGCAAGTGTAAATAATAAACTCTTGCAACTCAAGTACGTAGTAACCACAGCAGTGATTCCTTTCTTCATCTCTCATAAAGTTTATTACATATGTTAATCCTTCTCAGAACAGTATGAATCATTTACTTCAGCCTACCTCTATTTAGCTTCCACTTCTTTTTCTCATAAATAAATATTTGTTATTGAAAGCATCCCTTATCAACAGTGAATAAAAACAAGGAAATTGATTAATAATAAGAATTAAAAATTCAGGTGTCGCTGTTGCTTCTAACTCTATCTCACATCTTTTTTCATCTTACAAATAACATACTTTCCAACCCTATGTAATATCTTGATAATGTGTGAAATATAGGTGATATCCAGATCTGCATATTACTTTCTTATACATGCTACTTGCCTTTAAAGGTCTAGTTAAGTGATAATTATTACAGAATAAGTGTCTTCAGTTGATGTGACACTCAACAATATGTGAAATCCAATTAAATACGTTTAAACAAAATTAAGAGCCAAGGTTGTGCTTGTCGGTGACATCTGACAAAGACAGCTATTTAAACAGCTTATCATTACTCAATTTAAATTCTGCTTGATCTCTCATCTACCTCAGACTAAACATCGAGTTCAGCCAAACAAAATAAGATGAAGTAAATTATAAGCTATAATTACAGACACTTTTCAAAATCAATAAAAGTAAAATACAGATACCTTTATGTTAGAAACTTTCCATTTTTTAACAGCCCCAAATGTAATTTCCTATTTACTCTGTTTCAGATGGAAGTACTTACTCACATACCACATAATTCTTATAGAAATGTAATGAATCTCTCAACAACTAATTTAAAAAGTTCCATTTCAATGAATTAGATGATACTCAGAGATCTACATCTTCCCTACTTTTATCTATAGAAAAATCTTGGAAAATTGACTACAGTTGCTAGAGAGGTTTGCTTCAGATTTTTTTGTGGTTAAAAGTTTTCATCCAATAGTCTTGTCCAACTTATAATTAAAATAAAAAATTCAGTTTAATTCTGTCAAACATTTTGTCAGAATGATCACTATGTTATTCTCAGGTACACTGATAACATTCAGATAAGGATACAGTTGTCATCAAAATTTTTCATATTGAAAATTGAAAATATTTACCTATATATTCTTGATTAATGCTGTCCCAAAGTGGTGCAGCTCTGACTCCTAGGAATGAAGAAAACACTCAACTTCTATACCCATTATAAACATTTGGTATAACTTACAAATATGAAATAATACCCACTTTAAGTCTCAGTCCATGTTTACATTGTACAGACAATTATGTTTTTGTAAAAGTAATTTTTAATACATCTGAGAACTTCACTGGATTACATTGTTTGTTGAATGAAAATGAAATGATGTTTAAGACATCAATGAGGCCTCAGTATAGAAGTTGAAATGTCGCTACCTTTTATTTTAACAGGCAGTGCAATCTGTTAAAATTCTCAAACTTACTGTGCTTAAAAGCTCCACTGAAGGAATGACTAAGTTTTAAATCATATTACTGTAAGGTAACTGTAATATACATTATACATATTAATATTAAGTATGAGTGTAATCTAAGAGTCAAAATATATTTAGAACTTTATAAGATATTTTTATATTTCTGAATTCTAACTGACCTGATACATAGAAAACTTTAAAACTTTTAGATTTATCTCTCACTACTCTAGCAGTTATTCACTGTTCTATACAAAATTCCAGCTAGTATGAAGAAATATAAATGTTTCCCCCCCCCATCACATTTTCAATAAAAATTCACAACACAAATTTTAAGTTGCTATACCACACTTTTTGTAATGTTAATATTCTGCTCTGACTGTTTATATAAAAGCTTACAAGTAAATTGTCTTTCAAAACTACGCATCTGTGGCAGTTAAAACAGTTTATTTTTTTGTATTCATCCTAAACTAAAATAATAAAATACAAATATTCACCATCAACTTCCAGCATTTTTGATAAGCTAGAAAATTAAGATTGTACACAACTAGTGGCCAAAATTTCAAAATCAGACCAGCCCTAACACTTTGATTTTATTGTATAATGTATTAACCTGAATATTTTTAATGCATCATTGAAGCTGGATAATTCCTTGTCTCATAGGAAATATGAGAAGTTGAACTGTTGTAATAGTAGTTGTCAATTTTCAATTAAATTGAAATAATTTATAATACAGATTTTAAAATATTATTCAAACACCCACAGATAAATTTATTATTTTTCAGTGATGAAATTATAGTTTCAAATATATATACACACACATTAGAAATATGAGTAATTAATTATAAAAATTTGTTATATTGTAATTGCATCAGTAGAAGAGAAACCTAAATATTTTAAATTAACGTTATAAAACTGCAGATACAGTGTTCCCTCGTGTATCGCGGTAGATGCGTTCCAAAACCCCCCGCGAAAGGAGATTTTCCACGAAGTGGGATCGCCGATTTTTACGTATATATTTATGTGCATTGAGACTTTTAAAACCCTCCCATTACAATACTGTTCATTATTGCTGAAATAATAAGAACAATTATTAAGATATTAAGCCTTAAAATTAAAAATTACATATCTTCAGCAGGTGGTGTCTTTTCGGAGGACAACACTTCCTCTTCTGTGGAAGGTGAATCGGCAATTTCTTCGTCGGTCATTACAACTTCAGGAACAGTACTTGCCACCGGTACCCTTTCTTTCTTGCTCGGCTGGTTCTCGCGTAGCCTTCTCAGATGCACAATGCATACATCTATAGCCTTTCCAGTTGGTTCTATTTCCATTTTTACGCTGTTATAAACTCAAATATATGTTTATATCTCAAAATATACCTGTTTTTTTCTTTACACTATTAATTATATTTATTTTTAATATTTTAATGGTATTTAATGCTATATTTTAGATTTAATGTTTATTATTTTATTTATATGTATATATATGTGGGGGTCGGCAGAGCCCGAAGTGGTGAAGCCGCGAAAGAGGATTCGCGAAGTGGCGAGGGAACACTGTAGTGTAAAAACACTGTACAATATTCTTTTCATAATCAATGGTTTACAACTGACACAAAAATATTAAAAACTACTTTTATAAAATTTTCAATGAATATTTCTATAGCTTAAACTTACCATTGTCCACAAGAGCAAAAAAAGCTTTTTTAACCTATAAAAATATAAAAATATTCTATTATTGAAGGACTCAGGTTAGCTACAAAATATGGTTCTAAATTTCTTTATTAGGAATAACAAAATATAAAGATTAGTTATGCATGGAAGTAACATTTGAACAAAATTAAATCAGTGCTCCTTTAAAAGTACTGGCAGACGATTCAAAAAAATCTTAGACTTATAATACACCTCATAAATTGCAAGTCAAATCTCAAGTGCCCTAAAACCAGATCACATCAAGCCTTCAAGAATAATAATGTTCACTCTACATAAACTGTATTAAAATACTCCAAGTCTTTCCATTTCCAGCACATATACTAAAACAGCCACTTGTAACAACTGTTACAGAACACAAGATTAATGCCATTCAGCAGAACATTTGTAAAGTATACAGTCTCAGCAACACCAGATTGAAACATCTGAATAAAACTTACCAGTAACTGAGTGTCGAACACAACCAACTTGGCACTTATAGGAATGATATCATAGCAGCGAAAATGTTGAAAAAACTTCAAATATATCAGATCTTCATTTTCTTCTGTATGCAAAATGAAACAATATAAGATTTCAAATGTTTTGTTACATATAACAGTTTAACAGAGCTTTGAACACAATATATTACAGAAGCTAGGATTTGGGCAAGTTCTTTAGACTTAATAGATTTTTTTAATTACACTTTTACATATATATTTTGGATTATTATACCCTAAAACCTTTTTTCTGTTTTTCATACAAAATAGTTTTCTTCAGCCACATAGTCTCATTTTACTTAAGTTAATTTGTGAATAAGTTATTTAAATACATATTTATAAAAATGTTGTACTATAAACTATTTACTAATGGCTGATGTAACATAAAAAAACTAACTAACAAGATATTTAAATAATTTAAAAAAAAATACATGCTTCAAAAACTTACCCAAGTCTTCTATATCTATTTTGTCACAAAGTGGATCACTTGAAAGCTAAACCAGATAAAATTTTTAAAAGATACCAAAATATTTAAAATTTCTCAAAATTTAGAATGAACTCTGAGACAAAATCACGTGTATAGATTCTGAACATATAACACTGTATCAAAAAACAAATTCCTAAAAATATTCCTTATCAATGAGCTATAATAACTGAGCAATAAATTGAGAGCTCGTGATAAAAATAAATCAGGTTTTGACACTCATAGATGGCAGAGGACAGTCAATTGTGAAGGTTTATGCTGAACATTAAGCAAACAGACAAAAGCTGTAACTACAAGGTGAGTCAAAAGTCCAGATTATTCCATATTTGTGAAGAAGGTGTAGAATGTCAAAATTCTATCATAGTGTACTTAGAGTAATTTAAGTTGTTATCTGACATAAAGGTAAAATCATGGTCAATGAAATGCTCTCTTTAAATCTATCAATCTTAAGTAAAGTGTGTTGTCAATACAAAAGTTTTGATATCACCAACAAAATGTTTTTGTTATGGGTCTTACACAAATCTGCACAATGTCTTAAGCTGAAAAGATTTAATTTTAATACAAGGTAAGTTATTAGAATATGCAAAGTTATGCAAACCAACATCCATCAAATATTTTTTTATTGTTTTTAGTACATTTTGAACATTTCTTTATACACCATGATTATTCTCACATATTATCCTGCATAAGATGACATAAAACATTCCTCACAACTGAAGGAAGCAGTTCCACAAAACATGGCACAGTACACCACTGGTGAAAGCATTGAATTAAGTCTTACTTTATGGAAAATGTCAACACAATCCTGTTACAGGAACACACAAAATTATCTACAATCTTTTGCTGTCTTCTTAATTAATAGCATTTGTGAAAAAAATATATTTTGTTGTGGAAATTAAACCATCATATATCGTTATGTTAAACCTATAAAGTATTTCAATTGGCATAAGTCGTAATCAAACTGATGATGTATTTAAAATTATACTATAACTATATAGCACCACTTTTGTTAAAATAAAATGTAATACAAATAGCAAAGCTTGATTGGTAACAGCAGCCTCTAAACATTCTGTATGAACATAACACATTCTTATAATACCGTACTTTGCACCTAAAGCACAAGAGGGTGTTTTACAACTAACAATTAAAACTTCTCTCTCTAAACGTATTTCATAAAGAAAAATTTTCTGTCAACAACAATAAAGTATATGAATAAAAATGTTTCCTTCAAGTAAAAAGTAGTTTTAGTCAAAGACAAAAAACAGAATTACGTTGGTCAAAATGACCATGTACGTATATGTAGAGTTAATGGAAGGAAGCCCCTACTATCTCCCTTTGTGCATGCCCCTATGTGAAACTGAAACTTGTGATGTGAATGAGATTTTGTATGCACATGGCCGAAGCGACAAGTTTAGGACCCTTTTGAATTCAGGTGTGACCATCTCGAACTTTGGATGTTGCTCAATGACCAGCATGCTCGACTGCATATTACAGGATCCAATCAAAATTGTTCATATTTTATTAATATTCATTTAGACAACCAAACAGATAATATATACGTTTATCTTACCCTTCTGCCAAACCGTACTTTTAATAATAATAAAACGAAAGTTAACACACAAACAGTTCAACTGAACAGTCAAAACCAAAACACTTTTGGCTAAAATCCAACCTAGTATAAACTGTTTGGTTAAAAAAAAAAAGTCAGTTTCTCTCCAAGAGCTTGTCAAACCATTTAAAAGTAGTCAAGTGTTATTTACTTACTCCACGAGAGTCAGTCCGATGTATCAAAATAGTGTGGTGATCCCAACCATCCAGCGACCTTCGACCCACCGATCCTCTCCTTCTGTCTGGATCAACAGAATGTCGTCTCATAAAGACGCCTGAAAATAATACACAATATTCAAACGAGTTATGAGGACAACCAATTTGTTTATTTTCAAACTCTGAATACCGAACACAACTTACTGAGCTGATGTGTTAAAATACATACATTAAACAACTCATCTTCATGCAATTTCACGGGAAACTTTCTATGTATGGGTATTTGAGTATTGATGTTTGTCTACCCAGGAGGGTCAGGTTTCTTTAACCTTTTCCTTTTTTCACGGGAACTTAAGTTTGTTTGAATTTCGCGCAAAGCTACACGAGAGCTATCTGCATTGTCCCTAATTTAGCAGAGTAAGACTAGAAGGAATGTAGCTAGTCATCCCCATCCAACGCCAACTTTTAGGCTACTCTTTACTAACCAATAGTGAAATTAAGTCACTTTACAACGCTCCCACGGCTCATAGGGCGAGCATGTTTAGCGTAACAGGAATTCACACTCGAGACACTCACTCAGATTACGAATCGAAAAGCTTAAACATCTGGCCAGCTGATATCAAAGCATACTTATATTGAATATTTGTAACAGGAGAGAACGATTAAAAAAACAAACAACGACAATGGTAGACACTTGGTTAATATACATGGAAAACGACCACAAATGTTACTCGTTAATGACGGGAATTTATATACAATGTGGAATTAGAAATCTTTATAATATATCAGTTTCCTTGGAAACTTCAGAGTTTTTGTTTGCTTGCTTCGGATTTTCGAGAAAACCATAAAGAGGGATGGCTATAACACACATGCACACAATCAACTGTAATTATGCACCAATGGACTACAGAGAAGGCAGCTAGCCAATTGCACTCACACATCGTCACTTTTTTGTTTGTTTGTTTAGAATTAAGCACAAAGCTACTCAATGAGCTATCTGTGCTCTGCCCACCACGGGTATTGAAACCCGGTTTTTAGTGTGTAAGTCCGCAGACATACCACTGTGCCACTGGGGGGCAACACATCGTCACTAGACGGTTAACTTTTGTTGTTAGTGTAAAGCTACAAAATTGGCTAACTGCGTTCTGTTGACCACGGGGAATCGAAATTGGACTTTAGCTTGTAAGTCCGTAAACTTAACACTATAGTACCACGAAATTACCGAGACAAATAAATCGCAAAATAATAACATGATAATTTTTGAAAACAAAATATATATACTTTTTTACTTTTTACACAACATGGTCCTCTGTTGATTACACATCACATGATGTGAAGATAAAGTTTTAAGGGCTTACTACAGCGCTTGACGTCAAGTGTTTGAATAATTCTAAATAAATGTAACAATTGATATAAAACACAAGTACTCGAAAGAAATCCGTGGAAATTTGTTTAGTTTGTTTTGAATTTCGCGCAAAGCTACACGAGAGCTATCTGCTCTAGCCGTCCCTAATTCTGCAGTGTAAGACCAGAAGCAGCTAGTCGTCACTACCTACCGCTAACTGTTGGGCTACTCTTTTATCAACTGCCACGTTATAACGCCCCAACAGCTGAAAGGGCGAGCATGGTTGGTGTAACGGGGATTCAAACCCGTGATCTTCGAATTAAGAATCGAGTGCCTAAGACACATGACCAAGAAACTTACTGGAAATACATCCATATAAACTTAAAGTAAATCCACGCAGAGACGCTGATATTCTTTGTACCCCCAATAAAATGCAAATTTTGAAACATTCCTAGCATCTCAAACGAAGTCATTATTTGTTTCAAATGGTCATTTGCAATTTGTATGCAAATGCGTGAATGCTACAGAGCCCACCCCCTAAATCGATTGGTCGTCCATTTCAGGATCATGATATTCAAATTTCAAAAAAAAAAAAAAAATGTTTTTCAACGGCTCCTTAGACGTAAATACATGGTTTTGTAACTCTTTAGACACTTTTCCCTTCATTTGCAATTCGTGGGGGTTAAGATCCGATAATTAAATTCAAAGTAATTGTTTTCAAAAATCGTATGAGGAGTTCAGAAATCAAGTGAACATAGGTACAACTGAAAACTATTATATTATTTATATACATGTAAAAACAACTGGTTTTGGTTCAGAAAAATTTTGTTTCGACCGTCGAAACGTTGTTCGCTTCTCTACACAAAAAATTTTCTAAACCCAAACCAGCCGTTTTCACGTATATATTTTTCTCTACAAGTGGGTTTTCTTGTCATTACCGAGAACTATTATACATAGGTTCAAGAAATTTGTGACGAAACATACAAGTGAACTTTCATTAGTACGATTAAACTGAACTGCATTACTCATATAACACTCATGCGCAGTAAAAAAGATAATGGCTACCGCAAAAGTTAAAATTCAATCTCGTCATTGTCAATCTCGGTCTGCTGGATAGCTGATATCATAGGCAGTAGACGTGAATACGGAATAAAACTGTATATCCATGCTTACGTTAATGATCCAGAATAATTATTAATTGCATAAGAATTACGTTAACTAAAACAAATCCTTTTATGTTTTAGGTTAATTGTGCCAGTTTAAGTAGTCATCTTACATAACGTTCTCTCTCGCCGTCGTACGTCCACGGATTTTTAATCACAGCGTTTGGAAATTCCACACCAGTGTATACCGTCTTTAAAAGGTAACTTAATATCGTAAAATATTTTTAGTGCAAAAAAATAATGAAGTTATCCATCACGAACTACATTCCAACTGTTCAAGTTGTTTGTACTATTTTTAAAAGAGTTAGTTAAGATTTCTGGAGGGATTTTGACACTTAACACACTTTCAGCTTTTAGGATAAAGGTACCCATAGTAACCACGATAACGTCTTTAGTGTGTGTAGACTCTTCTAACATATAGCATGCTAACTAAATTGTATCAGATCATAAAGATTTGGTTGCTATTGAGCAAAGACTTTTAAGGCTGCTGACCATTATTGATAATTTAGTTCACAGCTTTAATAATTCATTTCCAGCCATCATTTTGTTTGTTTGTTTTTGAATTTCGTACAAAGTTACACGAGAGCTATCTGCGTTAGCCGTCCCTAGTTTAGTAGTGCAAAACCAGAGGGAACGCAGCTAGTCATCACCACCCACCGCCAACTCTTGGGCTACTCTTTTACCAACGAATAGTGGGATTGACCGTCACATTATATTACTCTCATGGCTGAAAGAGCAAACATGTTTGGTGTGACAGAGATTCGAACCCGCGACCCTCGGATTATGAATGCCAGGCCCCATCATTTTGCATTGTGTTTTATTATTAGAACATGTTATATTATATTTGGTAACTGTGTGGCGTTCAATGCGAAGGCGTTAATAGTTGTAAAACTAAAGATTCCATCCCACGATGATCCCTGGCATTAGTCAGCGGCTTAGCCAGGTTTACCACTTAGGGGACAATACCTTAAAAAGGCTAAAATTTGTCTCATTCTTCAAGAAAACGGTCATTAAAACAAATCAAATGAAATGTAATAGTATTTGTAGAAGTTTTAGTTTTTATTAAATGATTCAAAATTTGTATATATACATACATAATATAACAAAGGTTTTGGAGGTGTGCGGAAACAGAACTAACATTACGGTGGGAATACGCAGTCTATCAGTTTTAACCTGTGTTCGTCAATCTCACATGAATAAACTCAAAAATAATAAAAGTAAGATAATTAAAAGAAATAGAAATAAGGAAAGCAAGACGTGGATGCTGAAGCCCACAACATTCCACATCTATATAACCATTAAGACAGCTGTGACTGCTTTCCAAAGTAAGGAAGAAGAAATACAGAAAAAAAGTGTATGTTGTATACATAAGCTGAAAAGTAAAGGGATCAATGTCCTGATTTTTTAGGGAACTCTTAACTTCCCCCTCCCCTGGCTACGTCTCTGACATCAGTTAATAACTTTTTACTTTGCTTTTCTTTCGTTTCTTAGCATTGAACGATACGCAAATGTATCGTAATTATTTTTATACTAACGTTCATAACAGCGCTACGCAAAGCGTTTGAATGTTAGAACTTTCTGAAAGTTCTTTTAAACAAAAAGAACCAGCTTCAAAATATGAATGAATGTAATCTCCAAACATTTACATCAGCTCAACTTACTTATGTGTAACTAGGTGACACACGCACATTATATATATATAACTATGACACTAGGTGAAAAATGATAACAGTCCATCCAAAACGTAATTTATTTAAAGTCGTTCTTCCCAGTGAGCAATGACGTAATTATCATGATATCTAATATCCCCCTCCCCCAAAACATCAAAAATAGTTTGCTATTAAAATGGTATAAATTTTGAATATTTTCAATATTGCTATATAAGATAACATTACTAGTTGCTAGAGATTAGTAGTGTCTTACCTTCACGATAAAAACACGTAGGTTAAAAATATTCACATAAAACGATAAAAAAAACGTACAAACTGAACGCTCTTCGTCAAGAGTAAACTGTGAAGAAAGGTCCACCTTTCGAAAACGCTCGGGTTATAGGGTTTTTATCTTCTTTTTTTTCTAATCATTGTCTTGCACATTGAACCATTTTAAATGTTACAGGATAATAAAACACAAACAAAAATTATTTTAATATCAAATAAAGTGTCAAAGTTCGACTTTAATGGATTCTCTGGTTTTACTGAAGCTAGCGTTACAAAATTAAGTAAATGACTTGTGATACCTGAAGCTACCATGCAGTTATTACATAAAATGTTCAAAGTCAAGTATACTTTGTACTGGTTTCAGTTAAGAGCATCGAAATAGAGGCATTAAATTTCTTTCGCTTTCGTCCACAAGATAAGCGAATTCCTAAGGATGTTACAGTGTTTCCATTAAGGAACATTACTACACCATGAAACATTATAACGTCAGTAATCGCTTCTTGTGGTAAACAAGATAATGTCCCGATGGCTTGACAATCCTCCTCTAGTGTTGAACTCAGAGTGGCCCTCAGTCACGTGAATAACGCGTGGACCTATAACGCGTTGGGGGGGGGTCTCGTATATTGCTATGTTCATTCTTAGATTTTGTTAGAAAGTTATTATTTGAGATAAAGACTTGCTTAATTTGTATATTTTTTATTTCTTGTTTTGAGTTTTAACATTTAAGTCAACTTCAAATTAGAACTGATAAGAGAGATTAAAGGTCTATCTCTTCACTTCTTTACAGCGCATAAAATATTTGCTTGTGTTTAACTAACTTTGTGTTTTGTAAATAAATATTGTTGATTTTTACATTATGAAAAACAGTGGGAGAAACTAACCTTTACTCTGAGATATAATATACAATCGATTTATTGTTTTGTGCATCCTTCCTCTTTTTGTTGAGATGAATTGATAAATTTGAGGATATACTCACAAAATTAGAATCAATTCAGAAGAAAATTCGACGTTTTATTTCTATTAATTAAGGATGTAATTTTGTTAACTGTTGAGCCTCATTGTTATGCCACCTAAAATTATATCTGTTCACTCATTAGTATCGTCTTTAAATATCATAAAGAAGACGCAATTTAACAACACATACTGTATACATAAATACTGGGTGGCCCGTAAGTACCTACCCATCCATACATCTTATGTATCTAGTGTATCTGTTTGTTGTCCCTCATTCTCGATGCATGACATTATGCGACGCCATGTTCTGCAAGATATTTTCAAGTGTAAATGGGCTTAAATCAGCCATATTTATCTGACAAAAAAGAAAAAAAATATAATACATGTGTAATTGAATATAACATGATAACATATGGGTGGGTAGGGACTTAGGGCCCGCCTGTATATATACGCTCCGAGAATACGAAACAATCTCCACGACGTTGAACACAAACAGAGATAAGCAAAGACGACACATTAGAAATACACACAAAATAAACGAAGAATCCCAGGAATTAACCATATCTTAACGAAGGTATATAGTTCGACTGTGGGAGAGCAATCAAATTCAGCTATAAATTGTCAGGTCACTTGGAATGTCACTTCTCATGTAGTAAAGAAGGTGAGACTGTTGTTTTGTGTTGTTTTCTGGCGTGAGTACAAAGTTCACATGACCTTGGTGTTTCAAATTAACAAAGTGAACTCTACGTGCTGTCAAGAGATGTGTGAAGAATGGTCCAGAATATTATTGGAGGTGAATACAATGTTGGAGCAGATGTAGGAACCATATTTTACTTCAAACAGTATCATACGTTGACAACATTGGGTATCACATATTCCAATTATATTCCTACCCTCGGGGGCAGTGTAAATGATTCTGAAAAGTCCAGATTTGCAAAATTTTCGAACATTGGATACACGTGGAGTTGACGGCCACCATCCCAAGAGTTTTTACTGAAATATATGCAAGTCACTACAAAAATAAGGTGGAATATTTTGTTGTTGCGCCATTTGCGCACCTTAAAAATCGCAGCTGGTGGGATGTGAAGGAATGGTTACAGCTGCTGCTTCCATCAAAATATTCAAGCAAGACTTTCAGTCTGTATAACCCAAAGATTAGCTGACCACAAACCAGGGTTTGTGTACAAAATGGATTCTTGTTCCTTCAGCCCTAGCCAGAAAACGATGACGTGAAAACCAGTGTTAGGGCATAACCAATCTCCTGTGTACAGGCCAATCGCCGAATTCGAATTTATCAAGCATGTGTGGTCCATTCATGATCATTGCCTGTAAATGTATCTCAGACAACTTCTAGGAATACCTCATCCAAGTTCTTCAGGATTGGAATACAATTCGACGTGTCCAGATTAAGAGTTTTTAAATCGAATATCACTGGGGAACACTTTTTCAGAAACTTTGAGGTGCATTGGATATTTTAACTGATTCTGAAGGAGTTTTAGGCGCTGATTTCAAATCTGAAATTAGTTTTTATCTACAAGCTCTAGTTTGTATGCAATTTGAGGTTAATGAAATTGTACAAATGTGAACTTGCGTAAACCATGTATAAGCATTTTCACGTCCATATATATATATATAGAGAGAGAGAGAGAGCTTCTAATATTTTGTTCATTCTTCTTTTGTTTCAGATCAAAAATGGCTTCCAAAAACAAATATCATTGCAGAAACAAGCCTGATGCCTTCTGCTACATATGTGGATGCTACACACTCAATCGTCAGAGATGTAACATATCCTCGTTCGTCAAGCGTGCCTACAAGGCATATTTTGAAGTTCATCTTGGTGATCAAGACAAGCAATGGGCTCCTCATGTTGTGTGCCACAATTGTGAGGAAATGCTTCAAGACTGGACCAAAAGAAAACGCAATGGTCTGCCTTTTGGTGTTCCAATGATTTGGCGCGAACCCACCAACCATGTAACTGACTGTTATTTCTGCATGGTAAACACAACGGGTGTTGGGAAGAAAAACCGACATAAGATTACGTATCCCAACATTCCCTCAGCTATTCGGCCTGTTCCGCACTCTGAAGAAGTTCCTGTTCCAGTTTTCAAAGGCTTGCCTTCATTGGACGATAAAGACATTGGACATGATACAAGCGAACAAGACAGTTGCAACAGTGAATTGTCAGAAAAGTGCACACAATCGGAGAACTGTTCTTCAGACACTGAACCTTTCCCCGTCCCCAAGCCTCTTCCCCAGGCTTAACTGAATGATTTAGTGCGGGATTTAGGTCTTTCAAAGAAAGCAGCAGAGCTTTTGGCATCAAGATTACAAGGCAGAAATCTTGATCACTCTGTTAAAGTATCATATTTCAGAAAGCGTGACCAGCTTTTTGTGACCTTTTCAGACGTTTGTTTGTTTTTGGAAATTCGCACAAAGCTACTCGAGGGCTATCTGTGCTAGCCGTCCCTAATTTTGCAGTGTAAGACTAGAGGGAAGGCAGCTAGTCATCACCACCCACCGCCAACTCTTGGGCTACTCTTTTACTAACGAAAAGTGGGATTGACCGTCACATTATACACCCCCACGGCTGGGAGGGCGAGCATGTTTAGCGCGAAGCGGGCGCGAACCCGCGACCCTCGGATTACGAGTGCACGCCTTAACCCGCTCGGCCATGCCAGGCCGTACCTTTTCAGAAGACAAACAGTTTGTTTACTGCCATGACATCCAAGGGCTTCTCAAAAAACTGGGTGTACCTTACTATAGTCCTGCTGAATGGAGATTCTTTTTAGACAGTTCAAAACGCAGTCTAAAGTGTGTTCTTTTACACAATGGGAATGTTTATGGAGCAGTACCTGTCGGTCACTCAGTGCATTTGCGGGAAGACTATGATGATATGAGAATAATCATGGACTTATTAAAATATCATGAGCACAACTGGATCATTTGTGTAGACTTAAAGATGGTCAACTTTCTTCTTGGACAACAGAAAGGTTTCACCAAGTTTCCATGTTTCCTCTGTATGTGGGACAGCCGAGCACGAAACAGACATTGGGTCCAGAAGGACTGGCCTATTCGTGACACCCTTGAAGCAGGCATGCCAAATATCATACAAGACCCAATTGTAAGCAGAGATAAGATCATCTTTCCTCCTCTTCACATCAAATTAGGTTTGATGAAGCAATTTGTCAAGGCACTGGAAACCGAAGGTGAATGTTTCCAACACATCATCACAGCTTTACCAGGGTTATCATTTGAGAAGATCGAAGCAGGCGTGTTTGATGGCCCACAGATTCGAACCCTAATTCGTGATGATCAGTTTGTTGCTAAGATAACCGCTTTAGAAAAGACAGCATGGTTATCCTTTGTGGCAGTCGTTCAGAACTTCCTTGGAAATAATAAGGCGGAGAACTACAGTGAACTTGTGAACAGAATGCTCCTCGCTTTTCGTGATCTCGGGTGCAACATGAGCATCAAGTTTCATTTTTTGAACAGCCACCTTGATAAGTTCCCAGACAACCTGGGGGCTGTGAGTGACGAACAAGGAGAACGATTCCACCAAGACCTAAAGGTCGTGGAAGAACGCTACCAAGGGCGCTGGGACAAAAGTATGATGGCTGACTACTGCTGGAGCATTAAACGAGATTGTCCAGATGAAGTGTACAAACGCAAATTCCTACCTGAATAAAATACACAAACAAATTGATAAGCTATTCCTATAATTTCCTATAATAACGAAAAATTAAAAAATAAATAAAAATGTCAAATTGTTGATTTCAAATCTGAAGTCGGTTTTTGTCTGCAAGCTACAGATTTTATGCACACTCAAATTGACTATAGAAAGGTGTTTTTTAAATGCAACAAAATGAGTGTTCCCCAGTGTATGTAATAGTTTATCCATTGAATATTACAAACTAACCAGTTAATACAAAAATAGTAATATAGTGTCCCTTTTTTTATGATTATTTAATAAAACTACATTTCGACCTAGTGTTAGCCGCTACGTTATCATTTTTAACTGATAATAATAGCGGATTGATGGTGTTACAGAATCTAAATTTATACAATTTCACATCACATCACCATTTCCAGGTAAAAGTATCATATTTCTAAATTTTGTTTATTTATTCCATATTCTTTGCTTTCATTGACATGCTTTAACCATTACTTGGTTTGTTTTTTGTTTCAATGTGTGGCGTTCTTGTGTATGACCCACTAACACTACCGAAATTTGTGTAAATCTCTCTTCAAACTTTACACTACCAGAGGGCATTTTATACAGCAAGATATACCAAGTTAATATCAAAAGAGGCTTAACTGTAATGTATACTTTGCTAACACTTAATTGTTTATTTGTAGAAGTTTTATATAAAGGACTACCTGCACTAGCAGCCCCTAATTTTGAAGTGACAGACTAAATCCACGGTGTCCAACACGGACGCCACTCGTCTCATGTGACGAATTAGTGCTTTACTTTTACTACCTTTTAATATAATTAATTTTATCAGTAAATCATTGAAAACATTATTGCATTTTCTTACCCCTTTATATTTATAATATAAAAATACAGGTTTTTGGTTTTGTTCTTTCAATCACGTAGCGAAAATGTTAACATATTCTCCCCAGTTATGAAAAACAAAAACTGTCGGACACGGCTGAACTGAAGGGATGGTAGCTAAACAATCAGCCATCATCAATTCTTGGGCTGTCGGCCTCCACGACTGAAACGACGAGATTCTTAAGCAACTGGTTTCGATCCTGCAATTTGCACATTGTGAGTGAGCGCCCTAACCAGCAGGCGATGCCAAGCCTTTGCATCCAGTGATTGTGTTCTTAAGTTTACTTTTATTATTGAAAAACAATTTCCTCATATACGTTTCTGTTCTTTTATAACACTTTATGTAAACTTTCCTACATATCGAATTATTTAGTCATCCTCTCTTATATTGCTTTGTTTGGACGCAGTAAGTTCGGCTTTATAACACTTAGAGAGATAATAAAACCGCTAATTAATACAGGGATATTGTTTGTTTGTTTTTGAATTTCGCCCAAAGTTACACAAGGGCGACCTGCGCTAGCCGTCCCTAATTTAGCAGTGTAAGACCAGAGGGAAGACAGCTAGTCATCACCACCTACCACCAACTCTTTCACCCACTAATAGTGGGATTGACCGTAACATTATAATGCCTCCAGCTGAAAGGGCGAAAATGTTTGGTGTAACGGGGGTCCGAACCCGTGACCATCAGGTTACGAGTGAAGTGCCTTATCCACCTAGTCATGCTGGGCACTCAAGTTGGACATTGTTTATAATGTATAAAATTGAAAAAGCTTGAAATGGAATTGCTTGTTTGCTATTTGCTGTAGCTATGCCTAATTTTGAACCGATATCTGTGCTTAATTAAATCAGAAATGAAAAACAACAAGGAAGGCAGGTAGTCAGCAGTAATCACCGCCGAATCTTGAACTAATCAAATCCAATACTGGGATATGACAGTCGCTCTTATAACGCCATAAAATAACGAAGCGTGATCCTACAGCAACATTAAAACTCGACAAAATCGAAAACACTCAACTTCAATGGGGTTTTGTTGTTGTTGCACAGGGGGAATTCCTGCTATACACCCCTTGAATTCAACAATGACTGAGCGACGCTTAAGTTTTATAGGGAAATGGTTGTACACATTTATCTTCAGCTTTAACCAGAAAGTCACGAAAACGTTAGAATTCATTTTCTGAAAACTTACCTTCGTTGTTAATGTCCCACGTGTACTTTAATAACATTCAGTTTCCAGCTTTTGTTTGTATTTATCTATTCCACTCTTGAATATAATGGAGAAAACAAAAAGCCTGCATTAAGAACATAGGCCTAGGATAACACTAACTGTATAAAAAAGATACGAGGTTATCTAACAGTGAACGTGTCGCTAAAGTTTAGTTCGTAACTCAAAGATAGGTTAGGTTTTTGGGTAAATAGAAAGGTTGGGGCAGAAGAATAGCCAGACCTAAGAAAAAAACTAGAGGTCCCAAAGTATTTCCTCGCTTTTTCTTTTACAAGACACCAGTTTTAATGAGATTCCAGATTAAGGTAATTTTTTTGTAAACAAGCACGCCGTGATATGTAAAACTTTTACTTCCACTGTTTACATAGTTTATTGGCACAATTGTTTTTTTGTATTTGTAATGAGTTTCTGCTTCTTCACGTTACTTTTGTTTATTTTGTAGTTATAGCTACTTAGCTTAGAGTGTTATTGATTTTAGTTAGGCTTAGTATTTTCACGGTTCACTGTCTCCTCTTTACGTATCGGCCAGGTGATTAAGGCGCTCGACTCGTAATCAGAGGTCACGGATTCGAATCCCTGTCGCACCAAACATGCTCGCTCTTTCAGCCGTGGGGGCGTTATAATGTTACGGTCAATTCCACTATTCATTGGTAAAAGAATAGCCCACTTGTGAGCAGTGGGTAGTGATGACTAGCTGCCTTCCCTCTAATCTAACACTGCTAAATTATGGATGGCTAGCGCAGGTACCCCTCGTAGAGCTTTGTGTGAAATTCCAAAACAAACAAACAAATCTTTACGTACCCGTCTTAGAATCTCACACTGAAAAATTTAATGTTAAACAACGCGACTGCCGAAAGTGAACATCAACAGAATCACCACATTAGTAAGCACCTCGGTATAAACGTCGTTTTTTTTCTATTTATTTGCTAGCCTTTTTTCTTTGTCCTTGTATTCAATTAATTTCTGTCGTTGGCTGAACACCACCAAGAATACATGGACGCTTATAAGTGTATTTAGGTTTCTTACATTGATCATACAAAGTTGTTATGTGTTGTGTAAATAATACTATACTCCATTTACCGTTGACATTAGTTTCATTAATGTATCTACTTTCAATGTTGATCCCCAGTAGCATAGTCTACGAGCTTATACCGTTAGAAACAGGGTTTAGATACCCTTGTTGGGCAGAGCACAGATGACCCCAATTGTTTTGCTTCGTGCTTAACTACAAACAAAGTTTCAATGTTTAAAATATTGTTGTCATTATTACTTTTACATTCACTAAACTTATTTTTCCATTATTAGCTTAACATATACCCTTAAACTAAATCATCCAAGCTACTCGAGATGCTATTGGGTTTATGGTCGAATACATAAATAACATTGAGAATATCTAACTCATTATGGGTTCTAATAATCATAGATTTTAAGTTTTATTGTGTGTTGACTAACTTGTTACATTATGTACTTCTTGTCACTTTGTTTAATACAAATTGCTTTCACAGTTTACAAGTAGAAGAGATTCATGAGACTCAGTGTACAAACATTGGACTAAAGGAGTGTGGAAGATCTCCGTGCAGAGCCAAAGCTCCTGATAGTGAACAGGGTCCAGCATCTTCAAGACTGAGGTCCTGCCAGAGCCCAAGACCAGAGACCTATAGTACAATTTCGATTGAATGAGGGCACGATAGATTTTTAGTATAGGAAATCGAGTCAATTCCCAACAGGTGGAAGAGAGGACACAGAGGATGTTCAGTGCTCTTGTACATTTGACTCGTAGCTGCTTGATACGTGGAATAAAAATCAACTTACGGTCAAAGAAAAGCCCCAAAATCTTTGCCTCAGGGACCACAGTAAGCACAACTTCTCCGAGAAAGATCTCAAAATCAGGATGATTACCTCATTGGCAAAAGAACTGCATGCAAAAGGTTGTGGAGCGGAGAAAAGGTAAAAACGTTTCCTGTGCTCCACTTTAGTAAATGATTGAGGGCAGTCTGTAGCTACCACTCAATAAACCTCATGCTGGACGACTGGCATAGAGACCATTTGCAACTGTAAGGATGAGTTGTCTACTGATGGTATTAATCTTTATACTGAAAAGTGTGACACTCAAGACAGAGCTCTGAGAAACCCAAAGTTCTTTTAAGAAAGAACAATAAGTGTCGAGCCCACATAGCTTTTAGGAATACAATGAACAGCTGCCTGGAATATACAGTCAGTCACTGCTGCCACGCAGTCGTCTATTGATAGCTTACATATGACGCAGAATCAAGTTCCGAAAAAGCAGTGAAAGAGGGTCAGCTGGCCTAGTCCAACTTCCATTGAAGCACGCGGGTCGGATGGTATCGACCACTGCCAGTCTTTCTCAAAATGATCACTGCCCTGTAGGTTACTGTCAACCCTCCAAGAAAAGTAAGAAAAAAATGAAGTGGAGCAGAGAAAAAAAACAATAGCAGTAAAATACTAACCAGGTGCAGGAAAATAAGTACAAAAATCAGTACTGAAGAAAAGTTGTGATCCGAGAGAATATGCTCTATGGAACGATCCCTCCCTATCACTATTAGCACCACCCCAGAGGGGATTATGTCCATTAAAATCCACCTGGATTAAAAATGGAGAGGATGTTCAACAAGAAAATCAAGGTCTACGTGATTATAAGTCTCTTTTTGGAGCCAGGTAGAAAGAACAAATAGTGATGGTATGATTCAAGGAAACACAGATGGCTACATCTTCCAAGGGTGTAATGAGTGGAAAAGACAGGGTGGTCATTTGATGATTGACCAGCATAACCACTCCACCACGCACTCGCACATCACACAACCTGTCATTTCTGTATAAAAAAAAATTGCCGAAGAGTGATTGCATGGTCATGTTTCAGAAACGTTTCCTGTAAGAAAAGACAGATGATGGTAAGAATCATGCAAATCTTTAATGTCATCTATATTCGAACGAAAACTCCAACAATGGATAGTTCCACTGTATCAAAGTGGACCTCTTTATTCATATGCGGTGAGTTTTTCTGTTTTCGACCAAGTTTTTTCTCTATTGGACGGAGGTTTATCAACCTCAAATGATCCTGCTGTGGGTCGAGTAGGCAGGTCTCTGTTTGTGGGCAAACGTTCCAGCAACTGAGGGCGTGAACGACTAATCGTTTTGCATCTCGAGGCTGCAGAAGGCAGACCCGACGAAAGACTTGAAAATCAAGGAAGTGAAATTGGGTAATCACTGGAAGGAGTGATAGGGACAAAAGATGGAAGTAGACATAAATTCGTCAATTCTTTTAAACATTGAGAATAAAACACTTTTCAGATGTTTTGCAGATGACTCTGTTGGAGCCACGGAGGGATCTATCTGCACTCCCATTATGGCAGGGGAACGGAGTGCATCACCATATGTCCGAGGTAGAGTAAGGAACAATAATTTCCGAGTCTCCGAGTGGGTAAAATTATTAACAGTCTTTAGGCGTTGCACCTATTTCGCTTCTATCCATTTAGGGTAAGAAATAGAGTAAGAGTGGTGTGGACCACTACAGTTAACACAGTACGGTTCCAGTTCACACTCGAAGGCGTTGTGGTCTTTGCCACCACAACGAGCACATGTTAAAGAACCAAATATGATGACTTTGAGTGACCAAATTGCTGACACTAGAAACAGCTGAGAGGGTTGGGAATGTAAGGCTTGTACCTTACAGTGCATATAACCTGCTTTGACTGTGGCAGAAGGTCATGGTGACGTAAACGTCAATATCAGGGCAGAAACGCTTTGACTGAAGAAACCAGCGAGAATCACCGACTTGGTAATGTTCTTTAAATTCCTCTCAGCTATATCTCCTCTGAAGAATTCAAAATTACATAGGGAGTAGCCTGGATGGGTATATCCCCGATGGTTTTCAATTTCAAGAGACGTTTCGTATTTTGTGGTGAAAATGTTTCCACCAAAATTTATCTAAAGCATAACGTCTTTACTTACTTGGTGTAGCCATTAAGCCCCTCCAATTCCTTTTAAATAAAAAAGGGTGATAACCGTCCTAAGAATATCTTGGATAAGGAATGAATAATTAGAAATCGAGGAACAGAATCTGACTGTAATAGCCACTGTAAAACAGAGTCGCCCATGCATGGTCATTTTCCAATAATCCGTTGTTTTTATTTTTCAATTTCTTTTTTCATTTTTATTTATTTTTTCGTGATTGGTGCATCCTTGATAAAGGTGCTACCTTTCAGTGGCCACTGACCCAACTCATCAAAGAGCCTTAGAAGGGGACGCACTACAATGCCAAATATTTCAGCAACACCAAGATTTCGTGGCTACACCCGAACATCAGTATCAGACACAATGTCCACAACACTCGTTCAGCGTCCTACACTGGTACTCGGTTGATCCTAGCCCAAATGAGCCAGCCAATTGACCCTGAGAGGGCCACCCCAAGACCGCCTGCCTACAGGAATTAAAGGCCAAAATAGTGTTTTGAAGTTGAACTGGTCAACCTACAGGATCCTCTCCTCACGGGTCGCCACGCATTTGAGTGGATGGTATAGATCTCAGATGAGGTAAATTGAAAGTATAAAGTCTTCTCTGAAAGGTCTCCTCACCATGTACAGGAATCAATCATGAGGAATTAAGCTAATAATGCTCATAAAAAGAGTAAAAATAGGGCAAATTACAGGACCATTTGGGCCGGACTTCAATCTCAAAGGGGGCCTCAAAGTTGGACACTTGTTATTTATTTGTATTTCGCTACTTTATTTCATGAGCTTCTCATCGGACCAAAATTTTAAACGCACACTCAACTCTGAGTTACAATTTATGTATTCAAATTAAACATTAAAATTATTATTCACTTTTTTTCAGAGGGGGAGCTAATGATACTTGTTTTCATGTGTCATAATTTTTATCTTTAATAACCAGGGGTCTCGAAAGATGAAAGTAGCCCGAAATCTTTCTGAAACTCTGAGTGTCTACTTTTTAAATTCCAGTATTAAAGTACATTTTCCTTTGGTGAATAAAAGAAATATAATAAGCTTGTTTGTTTGTTTTAGAACAAAGCCACATTGGGCTTTCTAATATTTTCAGTCTGGAGAATCGAGTCCCGAATGACAGCACTGCAAGTCGTAAAACTTGTTTTTGAATTTCTCGCAAAGCTATACAAGGGCTACGTGTGCTAGCCGTCCCTAATTTAATAGTGTAAGACTAGAGGGAAGGCACCTAGTCATCACCACCCACCGCCAATTCTTGGGCAACTCTTTTACCAACGAATAGTGGGATAACACCTGCTTCAGGTAATGCTGCGTACGTAGTACAAATCTGTATGTGTGTTTTCTTATAGCAAAGCCATACTGGGCTATCTGCTGAACCCACCGAGGGGAATCGAACCCCTGATTTTAGCGTTGTAAATCCGTAGACTTACCGCTGCTCTAGCGGGGGGCAACAGTACAAATCTACTATAACACATATTAACATTACGCGAACTTTTATAGGAACCACAACACTCAAGTAACCTGAAGGCACAACTTCGTAGAGAAAGAAAGACAAATCTAATAACAAATTAATAACACAGACGGAACAAATAACTTAAGATTTGGCATTCACAGCATAATCGAATAATAAACCAAAACATAATAGCCACTTTCGGTTAATGGAAAACAGGCAATAAAAGAGAAAAGTGGTAATTAAAACTGATAAATTCAGAGACAGAGCAAAGTTACATAACTTTCAGCATAGAGCTGATAAACAGAAGAAGAAAATTTAGAGGAGGAATAGGCGATAATTAGAACTGCAATATTCAGATAAAACACAAGGAAACATCGAATTCACTATAGTAATTCTGAGAAGTAATCATTCGCACGGGAACACTCCCCCCCCAAATATTAACAAATTTATTTATTCTTTCATTATGTATGTTGATATACAAAAACCATTTTTAACGATTTTCTTTATCAAATGCTGCGAAATACAAATATATACACTTATATACAACATTGTAATCCAATTACATATTTAGCCAGTTATTCTAAGCTTACTTTCTGAATTTATCATTAAAGAAACCGAGTTTCCAATAATAAAAATAAAAAAATAATTACCTGACAGTGATGATCCACTGTTCGAACTGAATTTCTGTAAAAATATTATTTATTGTTATTAATCAGTAATAAAGCCAACAACATATAACAAAATTTTAATAATACTTTTAAATAAATTCCATTACGATAACAGAAACCGAGAAAAAAAAAGCAAGCTATTAACGCTTCAAAATCGAACAACAAACATATTGTGACAAAGAGTTTACATTGTTATTGAAACCGTTGCAATACGATTGAAGTTGTTTAAGAATATCATGAACTGCAATGTTTAAAGACAAACGGAAGTCAGAAAAAATATTTAATTCAGAAGGAACTAATATTAGCTGAAAATAAAAATATTACTAACTGTAATTGAGAGTAATTATTTTTATTTAATGAATGGGCGAACACGTTTAATAGAACGAAGATTCGAATACGCAACCCTCACATTACAAGCTCCATAACCAAGTCGTCAGAATGTTTTCATTATCAAAGTTAAAAAGCAAGTTTAATTTCTATGCACTCTGGCCCAACATGGCCAAGTGGTTAAAATACTCGACTCGTAATCTGAAGATCGCGGGTTCAAATCCTCGTTACACCAAACGTGCTCGCCCGTTTCAGCTGTAGCGGCGTTATTATGTGACAGCCAATCCCACTATTCGTTGGTAAAAGTTGTTCAAGAGTTGGCGGTGAGTGGTGATGACTAGCTGCCTTCGCTCTAGTCTTACATTGCAAAATTAGAGACGGATAGCGCAGATAGCTCTCGTATAGCTTTGCGCGAAATCCAAAACAATCCAAACTTCGCACTCTTCAACACAGAAACAAGTATTTTTAGGAAAACGTGGGAGTTCTTCAATTTGTGTTTAAACAGATCTTCGGAACAATAACTATTCTGTTCATTTTAAGATAAAATTATAATTCTTCTTATGCAGTCAAAATGATGGCCAGGTGGTTAGGGAGCTCAACTCATAATCTGAGAGTCACGAGTTCGAATCCTCGTCGTACCAAACATGCTCGCCCTTTCAGCAATGGAGGTAATGTGACAGTCAATACGTTCGTAACAGTAGCCCACGAGAAGGCGGTGGGAGTTGATTGCCATCTGTTATCCCTGTAGTCTTACACTGCTGAATTATGGACGGCTAACACTAATAGCATTCGTGTAGCTTTGCGGGAAGTTCAAAAACAAGCAAACAGTTCAACTGTCTCCAGATCACTTGTTTGTTTTCTAAAAGCTAAAAAGATAATTAAATCCTTCGTTAGACGACAGTGGTAAATTAATTATGCCAAATTCTTGCGGTAAAAAATAAAACACTGAATTTGAAATCCAGTACTATTTGTCTTCTTTACTGAAGGTAATTTTGACGGGACATCATCGTTGAA
Source organism: Carcinoscorpius rotundicauda (assembly GCA_011833715.1). NCBI lineage: Eukaryota > Metazoa > Arthropoda > Merostomata > Xiphosura > Limulidae > Carcinoscorpius > Carcinoscorpius rotundicauda. The sequence continues at coordinate 18,951,007 of CM022398.1, forward strand.
TGATTAACGAAAATTATAAAATTGAAGTAAAACGAATTTATCTACACCTCAAATATGCATCCACTCTTCACTTATTTTTGAAGTAATTCCTTATCCACCTAGTTTTAGTAAACACTACGTAGGAAAACGAAATGTTATTGAGAACAAAAACACGTGTGCTCTTTGAAAGAGACTAACACCTTTCATTGTATCATTGGTTAGAAAGTAGAAAACAGTGCGGACATTGACACAAATTGTCAACTCTTTCTAGTGTACACAGAATATGAGATATTTGGTTGTAATAAACATTTGTATTTTAAAACCAAATAGGTAGTATAGATGTTTAAATACAAAAGAACACACTCTGCAAAGTAGTTTCATAAACATATTATAGACAGTACTATTATATTTGTATAGATTAAGATTTATTTACAATTCAGAAAACATTTTGAACACTCACTCTATAACGTTTGTAACAGTAGGCCTATTTGTAGTTTTAAACATAAAAGTAACGCGAGACTTAACTGAAACACTACTTGGCTAATTTTCTTTTATTTTTGGTAACAACTCGGCGTCATAAAACTTCTAAATTAAACTATTTTGCAATAATATCACCGAAATTATTAAAAATAATTACAAAAAACAAACCTAACACATCGACATCAATACTGAACGTATTAAGTAGTGACGAGAAAACTCAACAAATTAAAATAACTTTATATATAAAATCAGAAAATGACATTTCGGGAAACAGCCTTTCATCGGGTTGCCAGTTCTTTTAATATGGCGAGGTTTTCAACACAAAATTATATTATATTTTAAATTTTGTAATTTCCTCGCCTACGCAATTAATTTATTACATTCACCATAAACATCGTAGTTGGCCCATGAAAAAAAAATCAGATAATAGTTTTGTTGCTAAGCGACGATGTATATTGTTGAGCATTATATAAAAAAAGTGTTGAAGTGTTTACGACAGTGTCACAAAGAATAAGCCTTTTATTATTAGTTACTAGCAGCCAAAAACAAACTAAAATTAACCAAGTAGCGTTTTAGTTAAATTTTCATGTTAGGTTTATGTATTAAATAAGACTAAATGGGACAACTATTACTAACGTCATAAACTCAGTGTTTAAAAAGTTCTAAGTGTTGAATCTATATAAATATGATAATACTACCTATTGTCTTTCCATTTAATTACTCCGCAGGATATGGATAGACCTTCACCAAAAGTGTTGTGTAGGTTCATAAGATCCATACGGAAATAATACAAATTTCCAGTTTTGCGGATTTTATTTTTATGGGCGTTTTTACTTCTACTTCGCCCTCTGTAAATGGATCTTTGCCAAATTTGGCGTGGGAGTTCATTAGGTCGATAGACATAAAGTTTCAATTTTGCATTTTGCGCTTTTATTTTTGACTATTATTGACGGTTTGGCATCTATTCTGATTTCAATACAGGTGATGAAAAGAAGTGAGAATAGTACACATCCATCTTAAACCTGATACTAATTTGAAGGGTTTTGATGTCGCCCGCTTTAGTTCTTACTGTACTCATATTTAGTATATATCGACTTTGACATACTCTTATTAGATGTTCACTACGTCATTGCTCTGTAATGTTTACCACAGTTTTGATCGATCTAATTTGTCAAATGCCTTTTCTTGGTCGGGAATGGCTACTTTCAGGTTTTAGTTGGCACTCTTTTCTGTCACTCGTTTCAAGGTGAAAATGGCGTCTGATCCCAAGCTGCTTGGAAAATCCTTTTTAGCCATCTTCTACCAGATTCACTCGCTTTATTATTTGTAGCTGTTTCAAGTGCCTTATCTAATTTCCATAGCAACGAGTATGGTTCAAGTGTTGCTGCTTTCTCTTATCCTTCGCAGTCTGTGCCATCTCACTACCAAGTATGAACTTACCGTCTTTATCACTGATGATTTCAGTTGGATTATAATCTGATCTCCAGTTCTCCATTACTTTAACGTTTTTGCCGTTCCCTTCTCTGTCGCAATGTATACTCCAAATGGTTCCCATGATTTTTCTTTGGCTTTCTTTATTCTTTTCTCCTTGCTAATCTGTAATTGATGTACGTTTCAATAGTTTTATCTTTTAGCCTTTTTCTTTGCTCTTACTATTTCCTTTATTCCTTCAATCCACTATGCGAGATCTTTTGTACTGGTTTCCCTTTCACTGTCGCAACGTTTCATATCCCAAAATAATATTTTGTGAATCATAATTTTACGTGACTTCCATCCAGGTGAGAATACTCCATCTAGTTAATAAATATTATTTTGGTATTTTAACACATTATTTACTTGACTTTAAAACATAAAACAAAATAAACATTTATTACAACCATATATCTGTAATCTATTGAACAATCGAAAGAGTTGAAAATTTTTATCAGAATGTCCGCACTAAATTTCCCACTTTCTACTCTAGAAAACAGCAAATATTTTCAAAGTGCAATTTAAATTTCTTAGAACACACACATTTGTTCCCGATAAAAATTTTTATTTTGCTGCGTAGTTTTTAATTTCACTTCCTTCTTGTCTTTATAAAGTTAAATATTTGCAGCTGTATGTGATTCATTTCATCCAACTGTTGTCAAACTTAAATCGAATTTCGACAACTGCTTGTTTCGATTCTTTAGAATTACCTCATTCGTGAAAAGCCGATGTTCTTCGGTTCGTTAGTTTTGCAGTAACAGTTCTTAACTCATTCTAATGGTAACCTCTTCACTTTGTTTTCATATATCGCGTTGGAAAAACGTAAGAGTGTCCATTTTGGATTTCCAAACCAGTCCTTTCTTTTCTGAAACGGCGAGCATGTTTGGTGTAACGAGGATTCGAACCCGGGACCCTCAGATTACGAGTCGAGTGCCTTAACCGCCTGGCCAAACATGTAAGTGTAAGAAAAAATTTTATATAATAAGTTACAACTGTTCTAGTCCGTCACAACGAGATCTTTTGCCAATTACTATGTCTGAACAATAAAACAATGAAGGAATGTAAGCGTGAGAATAGAAAACGTGTAGAGGTTTAGTTTGAAACATGTAGTAAAAAAAATCTGCCTGTATCACATACGAAAACAAACTAACACCCGCTGGACTGTTTCTATTCACAGCCCCCGAAAATCGAGACTGCCAGATTACGAGATTCAGTGTTTAGTGATGCGCACAAACATGATGACAATTTCAATCTGCATATCACTGGTCAGATGAAGAACTGAAATTTAAAACTGATGATTCAGAGGGCAGTTAGTTTTGTATCAGTTCGATTTATAAACAAATAGTTGTGTTTTGTTTGTTAGTCTGCTTGCATAGAATTAAGCACAAACATATGGACTATCTGTGCTCTACCCACCAAGGGCGTCAAAACCTGGTTTCTAGCGGTGCGAGTCCGCAGACACACCGCTGTTCCACTGAGGGCGTTTTGTTTGTTTGGGTTGAATTTCGTGCAAAACTACGCGATTGTCACCTTAGCTAGCCGCCCCTAATTTAGCAGTAAAAGACTAGAGGGAAGATAAGTTAGTCATCATCACCCACCGCCAATTCTTGGGTTACTATTATACCAACGAATAGTGAGATTGGTAGTAACATTATAACGCTTTCACGGCTGAAATGACGGGCATGCTTAGTGTAACGGGGACTTGAACCCAGGACCAGCAAATTGCGAGTCGAGCACTCTAACCACAACGCCCATGCCGGGCCAATATTTGTCTGATTGGGATACAACAGATATAGTAGTGGTCTAGGCAGTGTACATCATTTTCTGTAAACTGTTATGATATTAATGGAATAAAGAAAGCAAATTGAAGCTGGATTATACATGTATTAGGTGATGAGAAACAATTAGTCAAGTTGTTATTCTTGTTTTTGACGGAAACTACGGATTAAAACATGCTCATAAAACGAACCTAGCATCAACGCCTGATATCCAAGTAAATAGCAATTTAACAACAGTCCTTGTTACAATGAAACAAATTTACTATAAAACCGTGGAAGAAAATAAAAACCTAAAGTAAATATTCTAATACCACCAGTAGATGCGCCTTTGATTACCTATCAGAAAAAAGACAAATAATCAACAATATATTCTGCTTATTGAAAGACTGCTATCAGCCCTACGTGCAAGACATACCGTGGTTCAAATCTTGAACTTGCCCGTACGCAATCCAGAAAATTAGTCATTAGATCAGTGGTTGTCATGGTTGCGTCGTGGAAAGATCGAAGTCGCACAAGACAAAAAAAATAAATTAAACGTATCGTTCATACAAATTAGTTTCGAGTACGGAACAAAAGCGTATTATGCCTTGTTGTTGGTTCCGAAAGAAACTATTCTTGAAAGGAACCTTGTTAGAATCTGTTCTTTCTTGCTACTGGAGGGAATCCATATTTCTTATTACTGACGATAAGTAATCCAATAGTAAATGCTAAACAGAAAATTACTATCATTTTTTTCTTTTTTTGAAAAACACAATGAAAGACCAGGAGGAGCTGCATGTAACTCTCAACTTCCCTGTTCATATCTCAATAAGATTTCGAGGCTATAAATGTATATTATGACAGAATTGTGCGATTGGTGGCAGAGGTCATATAAGGGTAAATCTAAAATGCGCAATTCAGAGCGAAGAAGAGTCACGCGATACAGAGAAAGGAAGTAAAACCCTCACTAACATTAATCTGAAACTTTGGGGATTATTTTTATATAAACACATAAGTTACAAAATGGTATCCGATAATAATGGCGTCGGTGGAAAAAACAAAACCACCAGATCTATATAAAAATCACTATGATTTTTTTCTGGGAAGTAACGCATACACTTTCCTTTATCAATTTTTTTTTTATCGGAGACATTTTCTACGGGTTCTATAGCAAACATAAAACAGAAAAAGGTCATACAATACCTTAAAATCAAGTTTTTCGGAGTACCCAGGTCCTTTTCCAAATTTATTATCATTAGTCAAAGCTTCTAAAATTTAAAAGTTTACAAACAGAGGTCGCTGTGAAGCATAATTGTTCTTTAAGTTTGTTTGTTTTGGAAATTCGCACAAAGCTACTCGAGGGCTATCTGTGCTAGCCGTCCCTAATTTTGCAGTGTAAGACTAGAGGGAAGGCAGCTAGTCATCACCACCCACCGCCAACTCTTGGGCTACTCTTTTACCACCGAATAGTGGGATTGACCGTCACATTATACACCCCCACGGTTGGGAGGGCGAGCATGTTTAGCGCGACGCGGGCGCGAACCCGCGACCCTCGGATTACGAGTGCACGCCTTAACGCGCTCGGCCATGCCAGGCCTGTTCTTTAAGAATGTAAAAACATTCCAGTTGTTACTTTCACTACTAAAGTTCAGTTAAGTGCTGAATCAATAAATGTTTTAGCACGTACCATTGGCGTTATATGCATATTTTTTTTAACAGCTGAGCTGTGCCAACAACGTCTTCCGAGAAGGTGGGTAGAAAGTACATGCTTCTTATTACACATTCTTATAAAATGTCAGATTCAAATACGAACATATCACGAGGTTTCAAATTACGTACTGCGTAAATATGATCAAAGTTTTGTGTTCAATAACAACATACTCGATAATTATTAACTTGCACCAACGATTTATTTATTTATTTATCTATTTTTATTTTACAGAGTCGGATTTTTTTGAGAATCTGGTAGAAATATTGTAGCTGTCTTCAATAATATATTGGTTGGATTTTCAACTTATTTCTGTGATTCTTTATAACATTTAACCCACATAGTATATATGTTAAATACTTACTTCCATTTTGTCATTTCTGCAAATGGATAACTCACTTTTTACTTTTATAAACGTATTTATGTTTGCAAAATTTGAACTCGGGTTACATGTAGTAAAAACGAGCGAAAAAGTGGAACTAGCAGTTCTTCTACAACGAACGGTTACTTCATTTTACCGAAAAAGCTAAAACGCCATAAGAATTGGTCAAAGTGTAACCTGTTCAGTGCCATAGACGAGATAATTCGTCCAAGTCGATAGGTAATACAGTGCCACGGACGAGTTACTTCGTTCTCAATAATACCTAACTTCAACGCTAGATATCAGCACTATACATACATTTGACCTACTTACATATTGTTTCACTTTCAATCCAAAATGGCGTCACGAAAAGTTACAAAGTGAAGAAGCATTGAAGTTGAATTTTAGCAGCTGAAATACTTGGCAGGTTAAAGTTTTAAAAATATATTTGTCAATAACAACAGGCGAAGACAAACCACGCTTTCTGATGTTATTGAGAGTTTACCCTTGAAGTATCCTATACGTACATTATAGGAGCCATAAATAATGAGTAAATGAAAGGAAATGGCCAATACTTCGTAAATAAATTACATTATTAAAAACAAAAAAGAAAGATAAATAAGTTGCATCAGTGCTTTAGTAATTGCTGTTGGCTCTAAACAGAGTTTCTACTGCTTGTTTTTGAACGACCGTAAGTTTATCAATTTATGACCGTCAAATATTGCTCCAAATATTCTATATCCTCCAGTTCAGCAAAGCTTGTGGGTTCCTGTTTCACTGTATCAGCCACTCTATAAGCCTTAATGATATTCAATGGCACACTATGCCAGCCAAGCAAAAGTTGATAATGTTCCATAGGCTTTCTTCTTCGTGTAGGTTTGGTGACGTACTTGGAAACACAGTCTTACTCGAAGACAAATAAATCCCTGCCAAACAGGTCTCGTTCTTAAGAACAGGGTGTAATTGACAAGAATCCGTTTGCCAGCAGCCAGAATTCTACAAGTTTTAACTAGATCCTCAACGCAACTACTTGGCTGAGGTACATTCCATAGTGTAATTATTCCTCAACAAACTTCACTATATACACTGCACGTTGACAGTTTTCTGGTTGACCATTCGACAAACTATTGTCGACGGTTGTCAAAAAGTTTGGATTAACCTGTAAACAGGACTCATCTTAAACCTTGAGCTTGGTTATTTCTCTTAGAGCAGCTTCACATCCATTGAAAATCACTTCATACTAATGTATATTTTACTGTTCTGGAGGTAACGTCACAGTTGTACTTACAGCCGAGTCACTGGTATTATAAATTTAAGATACACACAAACACTTACTTGGAAAGTCATTTGGCTCCTAAACTTGAAAATACATTTTAAGGTTATAAGAAACGATAAACATCAGAATATACTAAAAACCCGGCGGTTTATATACCCTCTGGTGTTACATGATCTTTTGCTGTATTCTTGTAATATTTTTCCCATAATCGCTTCAATTTTAAAAAAATATATATATATTCACAGACGACAAAATAAAATATAATTTAGGAAGCACCAACGATTAGGAGAAGTTTTATTTACTAGGTTAACCGTCATCATTGAATGTCAAAGCTGAAAAGTCATGTTCCTGATAAATATACACTAGTCTTTGTTCCAAGGGAGGATAATGTACCCCTTGTACCTCCCCCTCCTCGGTTACGCCACTTATACTATTCTTATTGTCTTTTAAAAGTTGTAATAACACGGTTCTGCTAGTGGAATTATTTTTCAGGTGAGCATCATTTTAATATATAAAACTGCAATTAATGGATCATATCGTTTACAGATAGCCGATTTCTATAATGTATACATTACACCCAGGACGCGTTTTTCCTGAAAAAGCTGTTTTCACGACAGCTTTTGAGCAGTGCTGTGTACTGACAAATAAATATACCTTTAATACAAAAAAGGCTAACGAACAAAATGCATATAAAAATAGGCTTCACTCTGAATTATTTTTTTTTTTCTCACGGGATCTTTCACTTGCATAATGCTTTACAGATATTGTAACAGATTTACTGTTGTACATTTATTTTAGTGCCTATGTTTCTTTCAGTAGCTTTTTTTCAAGCATGTGACGTATATTGTTGGATGTGTATTGTTCTCGAAATTTGTAGAAGGTTCTTGGGAGTACGAATAAACAATATTTGTTTTTGGAAAACGCTGACTTATTCGAACACTGTTGAACGCTCTAAAATTTCGCCTCAAGCTATATAAATCAATGCGCCAAGAGACTTGAGTCAACTATGGTGAGCGTGCTATAAGGCTTCGGAAATTATAATTGTTATTAACGCCTATTAATTGGAAAACTACAAAATCTGATTAGGAAACTTTATCGATTTCGAACATTACAAACCGTTTAACTTCAAACGTCATCATTTTTACGAGGACATTACATATCTTTGTCGATAAAACTCAGCTTATAAGTGGCATTAAGCTAACCAATAGCTAGCTTAAGCAGGGTGTAATAATATCAAATCAGAATTAATATGCTCGTCGTGGACCTGGATCATTGGTAAACTATTCAGATCTGGACGATGTAAAAGTCTTGTATACAAACCAATATTTTAAATAACTATTTGTAATTGCCGTTATGATAAATTTATTGTTTTTGTTTGCATATTAAAATATATTTCTGTTAAAGAAAATTGTATGTATTGATCATGTTGGCAAACATCATAAATTGGATACATATTAACAGTTATTTAATTTTTAAATTAATATTTGCAGCTGTTTGAAATATTAATACGTAGCATACCTAACATGATAAATCGGAGACTTGTCCGAGATGAATTACACTATGTAATATAAATTTTGTTCCTGGATAGTATGCGTTATATCTTAATTGCTTATGTTGTAAAAGTACAGAAAATAGCCATTATTCCTTTCAAATTTTCCTTTTGTGACCTGGATAATTAAAAATTAACCTATTTTCGATGTAAAAACGAGCAAATTTGCACATTTTCATTTACATAAGGTCTGAATAAAACAACATATGAATCAAGATTTACGTGCATTTATACTTAAGTGAAATAAAAATGTTTAGAAGTGAGTAGTTTCTCGAAATTTGAGACTAATCACTTTCACGTATCAGCCCCCAAATATAGTCTCCCACCACGATTTCGTTATACGCTCCCAGGTCACAAAAGTATAGTTTGAAGAGAAAAATAGGTCTCCGTTTACTTTAGACATAAGCAATTGGGAAATAACACTTTCTGCCCAGGAAAGAGAAAAAGTAAAAATTTTGTTACATAGTGTTATAATACGGGGGTCAACATGGTTAACCCCCCTGTTCGTTTATTTATAATTGACTTTTGGCAGGAGATCTGGTTCGTGCATTTTATGCGTCAGGCAATTTCGTAAAGTTTTTTTTTTAATAATTCATATTTTTTGTTCATTATAATAACTGGTTAAACCTGAATAAATGATATAAAAAATGAATATCACTTGATTAAAAGGAATATTTGAAAATTAATTCCCTTATGCTGAGTAACAGCCAGTGAGAAAGAAAAACAACAACTGGGACTTTGAGCTTAAATTAGAAAAACTTATCTGTATCTATTAAACCGTTTAAAAAGGATCAACTTTTAACTTTAGCAGCCACTTTTATCTTCTGTCTGTTTGACGCACGGTAAATTTACAAACTTACATTGCTAAAATCCAAGGTTTGATTTCCCCGTGATAGACAACGTTGACAACCCAATATGGCTCTTCTCTTAAACAAACAAATTTGATGGAAAAATTCCAGAAAAAAAGAAAGAAAATGCTATTTCAGTTCGTATTTACTAATATAACATCACATTAAATGTTATTTGAGAAGGAAATGTTATTAACTTCGTTTTAACTTGTCGGGAGAAAAAAAGCGCGATTTACTTTTAACTCTATTTCTTATGGAAGTATACGTTTCTCGACCCATTATAAAGGAAGGTAAATTTATACATCACATAATATTCAGTTTTCTCAGACATCATTATTATTCACCTATATCACCACGAATTTCACGATTAACAACGTTTTAAAATATTCTTTAGCCACCATTCTATTTCACTACCATCTTAATAATAGAAAGAAATTCGTTCACCTTGTTTTAACTGTTAACTGCTTCGCTTTTAACTAAATCGAAACCTCCTGCAATAATTTTAATGCCAGATGTGAGAGGGCTTAGCAGCGGTAATTATGCGATATTTTAGAAGAAAGGGAGCAGAATGTAAAGAGAACTGATTGAACAGAAGACGTGTACCAGAATGGGGTTCAAGCATTAACAAATACTAAAAAAATAGGATCTGTTTGCCTTCTAGAAGTATCTGTTTATCCTAGAAAAAGACTGAAGTTCCCAAAGTTATTTTTACACAGTTTTAGGTTGTTCTGATGATTTACCAGACTACCATCAAGCCTCATTTGGTTAGAGATGCTTCTTTCGGTTCAAGTAAAGAAACAAACAAACACGACTAATCTGACTATTCAATAAACTTGAACGCGTTTATGTCAGTTAGAGAAATTAAAAATCCTAAATAATAAATCTTATAATCCAGCTGTGGAACTGGTCAAAGAAAGTTGACAAAAGTTTCCAAATGAGGTATCTATTCCTCCCCTGTTGGACACAACACTGGAAATTAGCTAAGTTGCTAATGTTCTAGCGATTATAACTACTTATGCAAGATAAAGCAGATGTAGAACAGTAGATAGTAACAATATGATGATAATTAAAATTTATTTGTTCTAGTTTTGAGCGGATTATTTACTTCTCTATAAATGGAGGATTTTGTTCATTTTGAAATGATAGCATAAATCAAGGCAAGAAGTAAAGAAGCGGCAATGTGGTATAAAGTTCCCACTGTGTTCCGCTGGTATGACAAAAGAGACTTTTCGCGTTATCTGCTAACAAATGCGTTTGAAAGTCTCTGTACTGTGTTATTGCAACCATCTTCATCTCTTACCTACTTGGCTCGTCAGGAACGATACCAAAAAAAGTAAGAATTTTCTAAGAAAATTGTTAATCTTTAATCTACAAACTGCAATTTCTTGAGTTTTATAATTATGTTAATTTGTGCATAATGTTGGCAACAGTAATAACAAGAAAATATGAGATTCTCTTAACAGTTATTGTGCCGATACACGACGACGGGCGTCGCAATGTTTTCTTCTGAAGTCCGCGCGAAAGCCACGTGGGAGGATTTGGTAGCAAAAGAGCCTAATAAAACAGGATGAAGACCGCTGCCGGAAGAGGCACAAATTAAATAAGGCACTCTTAAATACAGAATAGTAATTTGGGCAGCTTTACTCCACAAATTGGAATGTTTATCCTCAACTGCTACATATGCGCACAAGGGCCATAAAGACTTGAGTATGGTCGTCTCTAATTTTGAGCTTCTAACCACAGGAAAGGCAGCTTACCATAACATTTAACGCCACACGAAGAAGTTGTCCGTTTTTTGATGCTTTGTTCGTGGACAGAATAAGAGAATTGACTTATTTCTACAATGTACCCCACAGCAGAAGGTCCAAAGCGTGTTCAGTAAAGTCACATCTCCAGCCCTACAACAGTACTTTTAGTTCCGGGGGCGTTACCACTCTCAGAATGATGTTGACTGATTGCCATCCATTCCCCCTGGATTTGTTCGAGTCTTAATTACAGTTTTTAACCTAGCTGGTTAGCCCACATGATGCATATCTGATGAAGTCGAGTATACCAAATTGTTCTTCCTCACAAAAATATTATAATGGCCGCATGTGGACAGGTTTTTTTATAACTAAATAAAGTACTTTTTTCATTTTGTATAATAAATTACACAATTAATTAATCCTGGTATGCAAAACTGACAGCGTCAAGACATTAACAATCCGTAAAAAACGGTAACAGTCGCAAGACAGGTCTGTTACAAAATAACGGGTGTTGAAACAAAACAGGTGTGATCCGCTAATAACGGGAGCTATAACAAAATAATTACTAAAGTCATGGAAAATAAATAGTCAACATAAACGCGTTATCGTAATAAACAATATTATTTAAAACAAATAATATTAACAACCACAGAGAACACATAGCTTTTACTGGAGAGTTAGACCTACTTCGATAATTTCTAGTTCCAAATGCCTGACATAGTCAAACGATAAGGCATTCGACTCGTAATCTGAGTATCGTTGGTTTGAATTCCCGTCACACCAAACATGTTCGCTCTTCCAGCCGTGAGGGGGGCGTTATAAAGTAACAGTCAATCCTACTATTCGTTGGTAAAAGAGTAGCCCAAGAGTTGACGGTGGGTGGTGATGACTAGCTGCTTTCCCTCTAGTCTTACACTGCTAAATTAAAAACGACGAGCTCAGATATCCCTTGTGTAGCTTTGCGCGAAATAAAAAAAAACAAAACAAACTAGTTCCAAATAATATTTCTCACGAGCGTGTTCCAGACTGAATAATTCTCACTTCAGCTACTCCAGAGCAATTAGCGGTTATACACGTGACTGATCATTCAGCAATAAAAAACAAAGAGGTCATTATCTACAGAAGTTACCTTACCATCAGTAGAAAAAACCTTACTTCACATATACCAACTATTTTTCTCACGAGAATACAAAAGGGATGAATAACGCTGTACAATAAGTAGCTAAAGTGAAAGGAATTTAACATTCTTGACGAAGGTGGTACGAGAACTGAAAAAAATTTGGAAAGGTTCAGTATTAATACAAGGAGAAAGAACAAAAAGCACGTTCATATACCATATGTGTATTTATTTACTAAATAGTAATATTGAAGTAACTTTTGCGGATGAAGAGATGGAGAATGACGAAACCACAGTATGACGAGTTGAATTAAATGATCCAAGTAAATATAACATTAAATATTATTTATGCATTCTTATCCCTAAAAAAAGTATTAAAACAGTCTCGATCGGTTGTTATGATTGGCTAAAATTAATAATTGTGCAAACTGGGTTACAAAGATAATACAAGTCTAGTCACCAACCAGGAATTAGGTGCTTCACAAAGATTGCTGTAAAAGTGGACAGCAGCTGATTAATTCGAGGGTGCCAGAAGTTTGAATATACATTTAAAATAAAAAGGCTTAAAAGCAAAAAACTGGAATTTTCATCTGTTTAAAGTAAGTAAATTACGGGGGTAAAAAGATGGTGTGTCAAACGCAAATAATTCCGAACGACTGACTAGAGTGTAAACTAGCCAGTAGTACACGCTGCGCAAGAGCTTTAAAAAAAAAAAAAAATTGGTTTACTGTCACTTTTATAAAAACGCAGATTGTTCAACGGAAACACACTTCAAATCCCTAGACCACTCTCGATCCTCAGTACATTACACTAACTGCTGACCCATTTCTGTCTATGTCAATTAAAGAAAGGATTGCAGAATTCTGTTTACCTCTCAATAAATAAACATTTCTCGTGTTTTTTGTTTGTTTTGGTTTTTTGCGAAAGAGCTTCGCAATGATACGTATCTGGAAATATTTTCCAAACTCTGAAAACTTGGTTATTGTAGTATGTAAGAGAAAAATACGTATATGTATAAACGGCTGATTTGAATTGAGAATATTTTTATGTAGAGAAACGAACGTTTAAACCTAAACCAGCCGTTTTCACACGTATATTTTTTTCTCTGCAAGTGGGTTTTCTTGTCCTCACTGGCATGTAAGAGAGTTTGACGGATTTTGTTTACTTCAGAATATCTGTGTCAGTCACCGCATAGCCGTCCCCAAGTTTGAACTAACAGACCAGAAGAAAGACAGCTAGTCAGCAACATCCATCATTAGCTTTGAGCTTTTCCACATTAGATATTGGTTTTGACCGCCACTTTCATAGCCTGTCCACAGCCCACAAAAGTATGGAGCGATACATTTGTGGCAATGGATTGAAAACCATGAACTCTAATACACAAGTCATGAGAGTTAGAAAGGGCTACATATCAGGAGACAATCGCAAAAGGGATTCTCAAATAACGGGGTTGACTGTTATATTTATAACGCGTTCACAGCTGAAAGCACGCAACATATTTAGCGGCATAGAAGCAGCAGCTGAATTATTTTATGTAGTATTAGAGTATATTAATCTATGTATTTTGGAATTTCAAGCAAAGCTACACGAGGGCTATCTGCGCTAGCCGTCCTAATTTAGCAGTGTAAGATTAGAGAGAAGGACAGTAGTTGGCGGTGGGTGGTGATGACTACCTGACTACAATTTTGCCAACGAATAGTGGGATTCACCGTCACATTATAACGCCCCCACGGCTGAAAGGGGGAACCCGAACTGTAATTTTACAACATAAACTAAATTTCCCAACCATTGAAATAGAATGATTGAAATTACGTATTAACTTTTATCATTTCACGGCCATTTTGTTTCAAAGTTCAAACAAATAAGGACCTATTGACCTGTACTCGATGACATTCTCAACAAATATTGCACAGAATCTTACAAACCTCTAACAAGAGCATGGCAGAATTTCCCGTTTTAAATCATTACCCTCGTGATAAGCTACGTCAAGGAGCAGACCTCCAAGTCGTATTGTTTATCTGGCTTCTTTGACAGCAATACAATTTATGACGCTACAAATTAATTCTTAGCCACATCTATTAGACTTTCTGTCATCTCCAATAGATCCTTTTCTATTTGACAACACCTGTTGACTGAACTTAATTACTTTAAATATACATATATGTATGTGTCGTCCAATTTTGTGCTTGAAAACAAAACAAATTCCAAGCCATTAAGTTTTACATTTTGACATAAACATACCACTGTGGGGACTAGACATAAATCTTTCTAATAACGTCAAAGAACTTGTATTAATTACAAAAATCTCGAAAATATATACGTGACTGAGGCACACGTGTAATTATCGTCAAAACTGATCTATTACGTTATTTATCCAACCACAGAAATGCCAACTACCTCAAATGACTGAGCGTAATGATTGTAGACAGAGACCTTTATCATTTGCGGCTTCTAGGTCTGATCAATGTCTCAAAGCTATTTATTATTATTATTATTTATTATTGCTATAGATTGCTCATTTATGACTGTTTTGTGTATTAAATAAATAAATTTTTAAAAAATTATTTTGAAATTATGTCTTTTATTTAGTTCACATTAACAAACAAACTGGTAAAACAACATTGAACATGCATAAACAGTAAACAGAAAAATCCTTTGTGTAAGGACTAGTGTATATCATGTTTATGACACTTATTGAAATCGTTTTGTAGCTGTTGCAGCCTTTGCTTTCAGGAGAATGTCTCTGGATGGTTGGGAGTTATAACAACCTTATCCACTTGAGTGCATACACATCTGTGTGTTATAATACTGCTCAAAACTGAGGTGCTCAAGTTTGGTCTGAACGTGCTTTTGTTTTTAGTCACTAAACTAAATATCCTTTTACTGTCAGCATTAGGATAGAAGACTGTAAGAATTCCAAGCATAACTCTACACAGATTGTCATACTTCTGGTTGCCATTTCCATCCTTAACTGTAGACAGCTGAACTCAAAAGTTGTCAACATTCAACTGAAGGACAGTTTCTGAGATAGCTCAAATATTGCCCTTACAACTTGTCAATAGTGTCGTGCTCATGTGTATTGACAAGGACAGGACACCTGTCTGTGAAGAAGCGTAGAGAAAAACAATTTTTGCTGACTTTCGGTTTTGGATGAGCAACCTCTGCGTGAATCAGAAGTTCATCATTTAGAGGGAAATGTTTCATCATGTAATTTGTAGCTGCAATATAGTATTTCTTGACATTGGTGTAGAAGCTGATCAGGTCCAGGTCCTTTTCATATTTAACAATGTATTCCTTGGCATCATTTCCAATAAAAACTGCCTCATCAGATCTGCGTAAGGATTCATTGTTGTAGTCAAGTTCAATGATGTTGCCTTCAAGATATTCTGGCTTGATGTATCTGACAAGTATATTTTTAACTTGCGTAATCAGAGTTCTATGCATAATGTGTATGCAAGGTTTTTCTTTTTGCAATATCAAATTGGCTTGCTCAAATAGAGGAATTGCAGACGGAAGAAAAAACAAAATAACAATTTCATCATTTTGTTGTCCAAGAAAACTGTTAACTTATCTAACCTGCTCTGCACATAACCTTTCTTGGTTACTTCCTTGCTAGCTTTCGTTTTCTTTTTTCATTGATCGTCTCTTTTTAGTTCAAGGTCAGACTGGCTAAACATATATTGAGTTATATCGAATGTTTCTTTGTCTGCTTTTGGAGACAGTTGTCTTGTGTCCCTGTGTGGCTGGGAGGATATCCTGACTGTTAAAGTCTTGCTGCCTGACTGAGCTACATGTTTAGAGCCTTTCGAATCTAGTTTTTCCTTTTCACAGTGAAAATACTTCTTCAATGACTTCCACATGTCCAATATTCTGTTGAGGCACACCCCAAGTGATAGCCATCTTTTGTTAACAAGTTGTAGAATATTTCTTGTTTCTTTGTCATACAATCCTTAAAACTCTTTGAAATGTTGTTTTCTGTTAGCACTTTTGTCCAGAAAATAGAAGATATCTATCAATATATCAAAAACCGGGCAAGGAAGTTCTCTGGAAGCTATCTGGGCAATAATATTCATGAGATGACAGGCACAGCCCATGAAGTAAATACTAAGCTGTCGTCTTGAGACGTGTCCCATCACACCTTTACCTATATCAGACATTACTGAGGCATTGTCTAAAGAAAAACTAAGACAGTTTTCCCATGGAAACATGAAGCAATTTGGTTTGTTTTTTTTGGAATTTCGTACAAAGCTACTCGAGGGCTATCTGTGCTAGCCGTCCCTAATTTAGCAGTGTAAGACTAGAGGGAAGGCAGCTAGTCATCACCACCCACCGCCAACTCTTGGGCTACTCTTTTACCAACGAATAGTGGGATTGACCTTCACATAAATAACGCCCCCACGGCTGGGTGAGCGTGCATCTTTAGCGCGATGCGGGCGCAAACCCTCGACCCTCGGATTACGAGTCGCACGCCTTACGCGCTTGGCCATGCCAGGCCTCGTGGTCCAAAAGCTTGAAAATAATATCTCCCGTTGAAGTTTCTTTCCATTCCACCATTGTCAAAAGAGAACAGTTTTTCCAAGCAAAGGGTCTAAGATATCGTACAACCACTGAATACAGTTTTGAGTCATCCATGTCTGTGGATCCATCTGTGGCTAAACTGTAAACACTGTTAGTAAGTATGCTTGAAATCATTTTGTCATCTTCACAATCCAACATTTGTACAACGGGTGTAGTTTTGGTTCGAGCACAGCCATATTTATTCGCTGTATCAGAATCTGGGAACATTTTTCTGAATAGATGATCTGCACGATCGGCTACAGCTAGGGGTAAATTATGAGTAATGACGAATTGCGTAAACATCACTTCTGCATTTGTGGTTTCATATTCTGAATTCTTACTCATAAATGTTCTTATCTGCATCATTTTTGTGTTCGCCTCAGCCTTTTGTTGGTGAGATGCCGATTTTGTATGCCTGGAACAATCGTTTATCTCGCCATGCGCCACAGAAAAAATCAATGCGATAAACTGTACAAAACGCATGACGTCATTGACTTTTGATGCACTATACTCTTTCCTAAATTTTTGATTCACAGTTTCAGTTCTTTTAGATTTGACAGGAACAAGACAATCTGGTGAACGAGGCCTCTTTTTTCCAACTTATGAACGATCGCATTGGCGTTTCTACGCCGCTTAGAAAACGAAAAATACCCATCTACGCGAGCACTGATTGGCTGACAAGCACTGATGACGTAACTATGGATTCCCCCACGTAACCAGTATGGAGAAGCACCACACAAACTATTGGTAGACGTCGGAGATAAAAATATTTTTTATTATTATTTCAAGCACAAACATGATTATCGCAAGTAGCCCTTTAGACTATGTCTTATTTATTATCAAAATTTATTTGTATCTCACTAGAAATTTTCTTTTCGACCCTTTCAAGCCCTGGGGGAACAATTTATCACTTTATTGTATAGGCCTATATAATATATATAATAATTTGAGAGTTTCCACAAGTCGTAATATTTGTCTGTATAAGCGTAGAGTCGTAATGTATACACCGAAATCGTAATGATTAGCATCTCTGCAACAACTGGAAGATAAATAATTCTTGTAAGTTTAGGTATTTTGTTATTAATTCCATTCAGTGAAATAAAACATTATTTTAATAAGGATGAAACCTGCTTTTTATACAACATATAATAACAAAATATATATGGAATAATTTTGATCACGGTGTCATTTTTATTTCATATTTGCTTCAGGTACACTTATATACATCAACACTCTGTGCAGATTTGTGCTTAGCAGCATGTAAACAATGACCCATGTTGTGCTATCGCAGAGATCGAACATCTAATTTTAGCGTTGTAAATCTCAAAAGAAAACAAAACCACCGAGCCACATGAACCATATGTTAATGTACATTCGTCATGTAAACATCATACAACGTTTAGGAACTACGTAGTAAGACTATCAAAAGAAGTTCGAACATGATAAAAACGTACAAGTTTGTTTGTACAGCCGATTCCCGTACAAACCGCAAGTCATAGTGATAACTATAATTCTTTAGGTTCCAACGTTTTCCCTTACTCAACTATGTCTATATTTTAGATCAGTTTGAAAAATACAGTACATTACCACTCAGTATTTCCGGTCACTTAACGAATGTCTGATTCGCCAGTTCTTTCGTGGTGAACAAGGCTTTCCCTAGATTTAGTCTTGCTATTAAGAATACAAATAAGAAATATGTAAAGTAAAATTTAATCTGTGAATTACTTGTATTTTGAAACGAATCTTCGATACTTTGAATATTTTTCGAAAACGTTTTCTTATAACGAGTTTGAAAAGAAGAATGACACATCGAACATGTCTTACTGCTTGCTTGCTTGTTTATGTATTTCGCGCAAAGCTACAAGAAGGCTATCTGCACTAGCAGTCCCTAATTTAGCAGTTTAAGACTAAAGAGAATGCAGCTAGTCATCACTACCCACCGCCAACTCTTGGAATGCTCTTTTACCAACGAATAGTGGGACTGACCGTCACATTATAACGCTCCCACAGTTGAAATGACGAACATGTTCGGTGTGATGGCGATTCGAACCCGCGACTCTCGAATTAGGAGTCGAGTGCCTTAACCACCTTTCCATGCTGAGCCCATCATGTCTTACTAATAGAACACATCTTCGAAAACAAATTCTACACACTTTTACTGATCACAATCGAATAAAACTTAAATATTTGGTAAAATATCATTGATATGGTGATAGGCATATAAAATAATCAGATAGATCAAAATTGTATACATAACTGTGAAGGCTATACTAATTCAGGTTTTAGTCATGAAAAATACATGACCAATTTTTACCTTTCGGAACCAAAGGAGCTGACTTCCAAGTCGTTGTGAGTCCAAGGAATTACTTCGGTTTTTAACAGCAGTCCTTTTGTTTGACATTGTGTTTATTTCACGTAAACCAAGTCAAAAGATAATAAAATATTTCAAAATCTAATTAATTTTAGACTCGAGGAAATCTCCGGCTATGCTGACAAGTAACGTGAAGTATCATGAATTTTTTCTAAGTTTCGTATACTACTTTTATCTCTGATGATAATAATAAAAACTTAATTATTCTAAACCAGAAACAAATTCTACGTTCTCCGGGTCAAACGGAATGAAAAGTATCTGTAAAACTATGATGCAAATTTAAAGAAAAATATTCCTTACGAACACAGGAACATAATAACGAGCGTCCTTTTCCCGAACACGGTGTTATTTGGAGCTACAGGTGAACACATATGCTTTAACCGCTTTGTAATGTCATTCGTTCATAGGCTGCTTCGACTGCCACGTGATTCCCGGTGGCAAAACGTGAAATGCAAAACACACTTTAGCTTCATTCTAGTCGTTTTAAGACTACACAGACACACACACTGTTAAATCGAATCATCAACCTGCATTACACAAACCCTTAAAATTGTTGCTGGACCATCTATCTACGTATTTATTCGCTGTGCTATAAAAGGTTGCAAATCGGAGCACATTAACGTTGTTCTAATATACCCTGACATTTCTGCACAGTCCTAAGTGCATGTCGCTCCACTTTAAATATAGCAGCTCGTGTAAACAGGAACAACCAAGCTCTCATCCCCGGTTCGTGAACGTTTGTACGCGGTTACACGCTAAATGCGTTTCGTTTATTGGTATCGAAGAAAATGTAAAATAAAACAATGTGAATTTTAATCACCAAGATCAGAGCAAGGTGGCAATTGTTACAGGATCTAAGTATAAACAAGTAAAGATACTGTTGTAACGTTTCTATTGTTGTTCGGCCCGGCATGGCCAGGTGGGCTAAGGCGTTCGACCCGTAATCTGAGGGTCGCGGGTTCGAATTCCCGTCGCACCAAACACGCTCGCCATTTCAGCCGTGGGGGCGTTATAATGTGACTGTCAATCCCACTATTCGTAGTGGGATTGAGTAGTCCAAGAGTTGGCGGTGGGTGGTGATGACTAGCTGCTTTCCCTCTTGTCTTACACAACTAAATTATGGACTACCAGCGCAGATGGCTCTCGTGTAGCATTGAGCAAAATTGAAAAAACAAAAACTATTGTTCAATTGTTCAGTAAAGAAACATGCCAAGTCCAATCCACTTAACGAAAACGAAAGCGTTTTAATTTTGCTAATACAAGTTTTTATGCAAAAAACAATTAGGGTTAGCTTCATATGTAAATAGATACTCTATTATCTCGTTAGTTTTCCCGTACGTACAGTACTTTTGATTGTTCTGCTTCTTCCGTTGAAAATACAAAATCAAAAATGATTCACAATGCAGAACACTAGGTGACACAAACACCTAATCTTCACTCTCGCTTAATCCACATTTCAAATCATTCAAATCGTTTCATAAACTTCCTCTTCGTTAAACCACGTGAAATTAAAACTTACCTTACGCTGAAAACAATGTATAAATCAATAGAACAAAAAACATTGTCAAAACACCACCAAAACCTGCTTTATTTATTTATTTTATTATTAACGCAAACTGTTAAATTCACTTCATAGGATTTTGACAAAGCGAGAGTTATTTTCACAGATGACTAGTATTAGATTATTATATTTCAAAAACTGCATTATATATCTAATCCCTCAGATTTTTCAAGAATTAGAAATAAATAATAACTATCTTAGCCACACAATGTTCACTGTATCCATCGCTGACGAGCTGGAGTTCACCTGGCCGGCCGAGACACGATGATCATAATACCTATCGGAATACTATTTACGTAAATCATTTATTACATATATGGAGTGAGCGCCATGCTTGAAAAGGGCTTTCGCACAATAAAGTCATTTTTATTTCATTAACCTGACGTGTTTCATTCCAAAAGTAACTAATACTTTTCCAAAAACGGATACTACCAAATTCTCGCATGACATAAGTGCGCATTATCATTTATATACCAAACGATTCAGCGAAGCCATCAGTTAAAGATGAACGCATACGAAAAAACACTTGGCTATTTGTACCCGGAAAATAAGATATGCTAAACTCGGCTGCAAAAGGTTGCCTTTGCTTTGTTTAGGCATAGATTTCAGTGCACTAGTTTGCGCGAGTGTAAAGCTTCAAAAGATAACATTTTTTGTGACTGTTACAAGACCAATCACAGATGTCTCTATGGAACCGACTATCTGAGGTACAGTATCAACTGAATGAAAACGTTTAATCTTCACACGCACCAGACTGGAAACAGGTGTTTACAATAAAAAGAGCATGCACTTATACGGTTTTAACAAAGTGTAGAAATACACCTCATGTATTTAAATCTATACAAAATGAAGCAACTTAAGCCTATAATCATAAAGTTATTTAAGTCAAGAAAACGATTATTTCAATTCTTGCTTATCAATTTTACCATCTTTTACCACTTTTACACTGACACAAATCCTAAGTCATATTTAGCTCTAACAAAGCTATTTAAAATTAACAGTTTTTCTCACAAACAAGGATATCTACTTTAACATTATTTCTCATTCTTAAAACAAGAAGACAGAGAAATGGAGAGAAACTAAAATAGTCTTCTCTTTTCTGATAAATTTTTTGTCTTATTTCCACACTATAAAAAAGATTCTTCCTTGTAATCCTGGTGAATTACTCACCGATAACTTTACAAAGTTACAGAGCTGAAATTTGGGCTTCATTTCCCCGCGGTAGGTAAGGCATCGATCTTTCCCCCTCCCCCTTTATAAATTTACACTAAACAGAGAGACAATACTTTTTCTTGAAAGCTATAACTAACTTATGAGCTACATATTGTCTTTACTAAACCGTGTAATTAAAATTTACAGTTTCACCATTCGAGACGGGATGATTTAGTAGGGTAAAGATCGAAATCAATAATCAGAGTGGAAGGTTTCGGACATTCTACACTTCTGCAGAAAACAATTGTTGTTTTGCCCTCTAGTAATTTCATAACAACAACGGAAGAAAACAAGAACAGGACTGGAGTTTCTACAAGACATGGTCCAGCATGGCCAGGTGGGTTAAGGCATTCGACTCGTAATCTTAGGGTTGCGGGTTCGAATCCCCATGACACCAAACATGCTCGCCCTTTCAGCTGTGGCGGCGTTATAATCTGACAATCAACTATTCATTGGTAAAAGAGTAGCCCAAGAGTTGGCGGTGAGTAGTGATGACTAGCTGCCTTTCCTCTAGTCTTACACTGCTAAATTATGGACGGCTAGTGCAGATAGCCCTCGAGTAGCTTTGCGCGAAATTAAAAAACGAGTTCAATATGAATGGCATCTTAAGCGCACACGTGTGCCAAACGACCAAGTCGGAAATTCTAGCTATTTCTGATTTTGAAATACTGATCAAATGGATTGGTTTTATTTGTTTTGAATTTCGCGCAAAGCTACACGAGGGCTATTTGCGCTTGCTGTCCATAACTTAGCAGTGTAAGACTAGAGGGAAGGCAGCTAGCCAACACCACCTTTGGGTTACTTTTTTGCCAACGAATAGTGAGATTGACCGCAACTATATAACACCCCAACGGCTAAAAGGGCGAGCATGTTTGGTGTGACAGGGGGGAATCAAATGGAAAGCAACAAACAGCACACGCTGTCATAAGGGCTTAGTTTCCCATGGAAACAAGCAAAACCCATTTGTAGAGAAATATATATGTAAAAACGGCTGGTATGGACAGAGAAAGTACTATGTAGAAGAGCGAACAACGTTTCGACCTTCTTCGGTCATCGCCAGATTCACAAAGGAAGAAAGAGGCAAGTGACCGATTGCTGACCACATGTTTGAAGGCGATTTATATTAATAAATATAATCCAACATCTAAGCACGCCCTCTACATTTCTACAGTCAATTACACAACCGCCTTCAAACATGTGGTCAGCTATCGGTCAGTTACCTCTTTCTTTGTGAACCTGACTGCGACCGAAGAATGTCGAAACGTTGTTCGCTCTTCTACATAGTGCTTTCTCTATCCATAACAGCCGTTTTTACATATAAGGACTCAGCTTGTCTCATTCAACCGCATAACGTCATTGAATATCAATATTTTTAGGGTGTCCACAGCTAAGAGTGTGGGTGATGTTCAGCAACATTACCACTCGTACCCTGGACCCTACTCATGAGATTAAATTATAAGGCTTAGTGGCTAAAATTGTATGTACTATTAAACCGATTATTTTTTATGTACAGTACAGTGAGAATGCAACAATTTATATTACAGATACTAGTTTAGGTTTTATTGTTATACCCTATGGCAAAATTGTGCCAAAACAGACAACGGCAGCCTAAAAATCTTGTTTTCAACAGCGGTCCTGACTCGACAATTATAAAAAAAATGCACATACTGATATTTACGATCTTTCGGTGTCCTCAAGTGTTGCTTTCATGTTTTCTTTTTACGTTTACACCCAGTTCTCATCATTTTAAACATTCTTTTCTTTAACTTTTGCAATAAACAAGAATGATTTAATTGTTGAAAGTCATCTATACATAATTATCAGTTAGCCAGCCAATCAAACATCCACAAGGGCTTTACAGGGATCTCTGTACGAAATAACCGGGCCCGACTATCCTTTATCAGCTGTGTTGAGACTCATTGTGAAAGTGTTGCGTGTTCGACAGCATCATGTCCCAAATCCTGGACCGTCTGATCCACAATTGAACTTGCTCCAGGAGACAACGATTCCAACGTTTATTGAAACATTATGCGACAAAGTTTTCCACTTCCCAGCACCACTGTGGAGTATTTGCTTATGTTTGTTTGTGATTAAACACAAAGCTACCTAAAGGTATTGCAGCCCAGTGTTTGGTGTTGTAAGTCTTAAGACGTACAGCTGTGTCACAGGGGGGCTGGAGTGCTTGTATAACAAAACAATGCCATAAAGCATGCATTTGATTGCACGTACCGCATAATGCTATTTAAAAATTGATTACCTACATCAACCATAAGCGACATAAAACAGAACCTAAAGCTACAGGTTCAGTAACGTTTAAAATAAACACATTTTTTTAAAGTTTAATATTCCGATAATATGAGAAAGTAGCTACATAAAAAAAAAAAGAGTTGAATTGGAAAAGATAATGTTAAGTTTCCAAAGATTCAGTTACAATTCCCCCCCTCCCATGGCACAGCTGTATGTCTACGGACTTATACCACAAAAAACCGGGTTTCGATATCCGTGGTAGGCAGAGCACAAGTAGCCCACTGTTCTGCTTTGTGCTTAACTTAAAAACAAACAAACAGTTACAAGTTACTCTGGACTTTTTAGTGTTTTTTTTAATATACAGGTCTTAAGTTAACAGAAAATATTTTTGATTAATTCACGTTGCTAGCCGTTTCACACAATAATGCGGACTTGGACGGACTATTGATCGAAAATATAAACATTTCATAAGCATATTTTAAAATCCTTATTTTAAGAATCTTTCTTCACGTGCAAATATTATCAAATGCATCAGTCTAATAACACATTCAATTCGATCTAAAAAAAAAATTCCTTGGAACTTGGAGAAGACAAAAGATGAATAGAAAAATCCTGTTATTCAAAATATTAGACACTTCGACAAAGTAATACAAATTCACGTAAAGACTGCAACTTAAATTAGGTAAATATAAGAATGTACGATTGGGTAATTATCAGTAATAAACCGTTAGATAACATCGTTCCAAAATATGGTTTTAAACTTTGTTGAAAGCTTATAAATGCGCTGTATTATTCCTTACATCAGTTTGAACACTTTCTAGAATATATGCTATAATCACAATGAGGTGTCTCAGTTGTCTTGGCTCTCAAGAGCATTGGATTTTATTTATCCTAAGCACTTAAAGTTCGACAGCTTCAGGGAAAAAAAATGCCGTTTAAGAACGTGCGTAAGAGTTCAATTTGATCCAATTATAGGTCTGAAAGTACACGAATAAGTAAAAACAGAACATCATCCGACATTTACAAACGTTTAAATATATCAAACGCATGTGTTAAATTATAAAGATAAAAAAATTCTCTCCCGTAGTGAAAGATGAAACGTGTATCACGTAAGTACCAAGGATTTTTTACCACGCTAGAAAATGACATGGTTTATATCGTCTTGAAAGGCGTAAAGAATTTTTCATTAGTTTCATACACTGATAGATAAAGCACAATAATTATTTTGCACAAAGGTAAGCTTTTATCTTAGTTGGAACTCCTTTTGTTGCATTCTAGTAATTTTGCCTGAAGGTTGTTTTGACATTTTGCAAACGGCTTTTAAGAGATATGGACAACGTATATTGGCTCTGTTGCTAAGTGTGTTGTTTGTTGTTTCTTTAATATAGGCGCGAAATAAAAACAGTTCATGTAATGTTTACAACTTTCTGTCACAGTTTAACTTTCCAACTACGTGCAGTAATGATTTCCAAGAAAATTAATTGACTGTCGTTATGCCGCTCATATATTCGAAGTGGGTCGTATTTTCGTTTTAAAACTATTTAAATGAACTTCATTTACTTACTGTTTATTATAACAGAAGTGCGCTGAAGTCTCAAGTACTTCCTTGACTAAAATATTGGCAACTACACATCACGTGGTAAACTTGTTATTCAGTTTATAAAATGTTGTAAAGCTGTGTGTGTGTGTGTGTGTGTGTGTGTGTGTGTGTGTGTGTGTGTGTGTGTGTGTGTGTGTGTGTGTGTGTGTGTGCATTATGAAAAGAGAATCAATCAGTGACAAACAAGAACCAATAAGAGGGAATCCGCAATAACCACGACACTTGAAATTCTTTTAGGCAAAATTAAAATGTGAGACCTTCTCTTTTACTTAGCTATATTTTTGTGCACCAGTAATACCAAGCGTGTGTACCCGATTCGAATTTATTAATCATCAGAATCTCCACCAGTCTACCCTCAAATTGAAAATTTGAGTAAATTTTAAGGCTTAAAGTAAATTGTTTGTTTGTTTGTTTTTTGAATTTCGCGCAAAGCTACACGAGAGCTATCTGCGCTAGCCGTCCCTATTTTAGCAGTATAAGGCTAGAAGGAAGGCAGCTAGTCATCATCACCCACCGCCAACTCTTGGGCTACTCTTTTACCAACGAAAAGTGGGATTGACCGACCATTATAACGCCCCCACGGCTGAAAGGGCGAGCATGTTTGGCGCGACGGGAATGCGAACCCGCGACCCTCGGATTACGAGTCAAAAAGCCTTAACCCACCTAGCCAAGCTGGAAAGTAATTAAATACATCAATCGAAAGGATTTGACCTCTCGAGTACAAAACTTTAATTAGATTTCAAATCGGTCAAGAGATGGCGGACATACGAGCTAAAAGTTAGTACTTGAAGAAAAAAAAAAAGCTTTTGTCTTCTGAGTTTGAACTACTTTTGTTACATTCTAATAATTCTGTTTTAAGATAGACTTGAATAAATAAAGAAAACGTATGTATGTAATTTTCCGGGAATCAAGTATTCCTTGCATTTCCTGAAGGTATTTCACCAGAGACCAATGATCCGTTAATATATATACACTGCAATGTTTTTTAACACAGGCTTCAACGAGAATCGAGTTCCATATTAACGGGTAATAAACATCGTTTTAATCATATGATTTTTTTTTATCACTAGCTATAAAAGACTTGCTCCCTTTGTTACTGTCGAAAATGTTTTCACGTTCATTTTTGGTAATGCTCAACAATAAACATCCGCGCTTAGCAACAAAACTATCACCCAATTGTTCTTAGGCCAATTATGGTGTTCAAGTTCCTTTCTTTGGTAATGCTTAACAATAAACATCCGCGCTTAGCAACAAAACTAATCACCCGATTGTTCGTAGGCCAACTATGGTATTTTTACTGCATGTTTAATATTCATGTAGATTTGCTGAATTTTTTTTTCTCTTTACTTTGTTTGATAACTTTGGTGGTATAACAGCAAAATTGTTTAATTCAGAAGTTTTATAACATTGAGTTGTAGCAAAAAGCGAAATAAAATTTCCCTAGTATTGTTTAGGCTCAGCCTTATGTTACATTTATATATCAAATTAGAATACAAAAAAGCTTGCTATTACTTACGTTAGTGTTTAAAAAAATTAAGTGGTCAATAAATATTAATTCATAAATAATTATTTATGTATTTTAACATTTATTACCTAATTGATCTTAAAACACAAAACAAAATAAATGCTTAGTACTATCAAATATCTTTTATCCTTTTTATAGTCAAAAGCGATAAAAACAGTGCGAAAATTCCAACATAAGGCTTAAAAGTGCAATTAACACTCTTTCAGAGTGCACACGTACTTTTGAACATAACATTTCATTTTTCTTCGTAATGTTCACTGAAACTTCGGTACCGAAATAATTATTTAAATTAAACAACAATGTTATTGGTGAAGAGTGGTGTCAATTTAGAGGTACAGAGATATTCGTTTGATTTAAATTTTACAATTTTCGTCAAACATTCAACGAGGGTTTCCTGCCACTTTCGAAGGGCTTTTATACTAGCATACATAATACTTTACTACGACGGGTAACGAACGTAATACACTGGATTTTAAATTAAAATGTTTCACAATGCATTTATCGGATATGCGAACTAAAAATAATAGTAGCTACACGATAAAAATCTATAAGAGCAGAATTCTTATGAACTGTTTTAAGTAGCATCCAGCCTAGCTGGAGATCCGTTTCAAAATCATTTTCCAATTTTTTTTTATTTACTTTTTTTTTTTTTCTTTCCAAATTTGCAATCTCTCTCTACATGCCAGACACAAATTCCAGTATGAGCTAAGACTCCAATTGTTTGTTTGTTTTTCAATTTCACACATAGCTACTCGAGGGCTATCTGTGCTAGCCGTCCCTAATTTTGCAGTGTAAGACTAGAGGGAAGGCAGTTAGTCATCACCACCCGCCGCCAACTCTTGGGATACTCTTTTACCATCGAATAGTGGGATTGACCGTCACATTATAACGCCCCTACGGCTGAAAGGGGCGAGCATGTTTGGCGCGACCGGGATACGAACCTTGCGAATTCGGATTACGAGTCGCACGCCTTAACGCGCTTGGCCATGCCGGGCCGGTTTGGTTTGTTTTGAGCTTCGCGCAAAGCTACTCTAAAGCTATCTGCGCTAGCCATCCCTTACTTAGCAATGTAAGGCTATAGAAAAAGCAGCTAATCACCACCACCCACCGCCAACTCTTGGGTTACTCTTTTACCAACGAATAGTGGAACTGACGGTCACATTATAACTCTTCCATAGTTTATTTTTTTTTTTTTGCATATTTAAATACGACATACATACAAGTACAATTTTTTTTTTTACCTTATATTCAGGTAAAATAACCAGCACGCACGTAATATGATATCAACTTAACATCGTAGTTAAACTAAATAATTTTGGTATTTTTAAAATTAAAACTGTGAATTTGTGTTTAAATCACACACAACACATCCTTTTAGTCTGTTGAATCACACTATAAAAGTTGATCCCAACACACTTCTTTTCTCGCCGCCCCTCAAAATATTCTGTGGGCGCCCATGCTTCGTTGGTAATTCATATTGGTTTGTTTTGAATTTTGCGAAAAGCTACACGAGGCTATCTGCACTAGCCGTCCCTAATTGAGCAATGTAAGACTACAGGAGAGTCATCACCTCACACCGCCAACTCTTGGGCTACTCTTTTAACCAACGAATAGTATGATTGGCGGTCACATTAATAACGCTCCCACGGCTGAAAATGGATAGCGTGTTTGTTGTGACGGGGATGCGAACCGTGACCTTCGGATTACAACTCGGGTGCCGTAACCACCTAGCCGGCCCGGCATTGACAGGCGATTAAGGCGTGTGTTTTTCTTATAGCAAAGCCACATCGGGCTATCTGCTGTGCCCACCGAGAGGAAACGAACCGCTGAGTGATTAAGGCACTCTACTCGTAATCTAAGGGTCAAGGGGTCGAATCCCCATCACACCAAACATGCTCGCCCTTTCGGCCGTGGGAGCGTTATAATGTTACGGTCAATCCCACTATTCGTTGGTAAAAGAGTAGCCCAAGATTTGGTGGTGATGACTAGCTGCCTTCCCTCTAGTCTTACACTGCTAAATTAGGGACGGTTAGCGCAGATAGCCCTCGAGTAACTTTGCGCAAAATTCAAAAACAAACAAATCACCTGGCCATGCCAGGTCTCATCTTTACCGAAAACAAACAAAAAAGTGTACGTGATGATTGTCTGTATTTCAAGAGATCTTGGAGATAGTTATAAATAATTCGTGTTTTGCTGACAAACATGATTTTGTTTTTTAAACGTTTCTGTTTTACGATTTGCAATTAAAGTATCAACAAGTCAAAATATCATAATTATAGAAAAATTAGCTTGGAATTTGTTAAGTTAAACAAACGTAGGCATAATTACCAAGTCAAAAACTATTAGAGTTCAGGTACAACTGATCTTAAATTTGAACTAATTGCTAACCAAAGAGAAACCAGTCATCCAACAGTAAGTACCACAGGTCTTTGCCCGGTTTCGTGAAGTGAACAGTGTGACTGACTGTCACTTTCATAACGCGTATATAGCTGAAAGTGCGGAGCAGCAACGTTACACCTCAATCTACAGACTCATCAGTTTGAAGCTCAAAACCCAAACTACTAGTCGTAATTTATGTATCGTTTATGCGTTGTTTTCTTAACGCAAGAGTTTCCCAAACAGAATACCTACTAACAAGTAATCTCCGAGTCAGCGGCAGAAAATAGATGGTGGTGATGAATCAGATCCGAAATACTTAGGCGTGAGGTGCATGGATGTGTAGGACAGACTCGGGAATCATTTTGTCGTGCTGTTTTCTTTGCTCAGAGTGGTCGTTAAGGTTGTTCTGTCCGTGAGCCACATACACACTAGGGTCATGCTACTTCACCATTATTTAGCGCTCCTCTCTACTCTTATCCGTGAGCCACCCACACACTATAGTCATGCTACTTCACCATTATTTAGAACTCCTCTCTACTCTAATCCGTGAGCCACCCACATACACTCTACGGTCATGCTACTTATGGCTAACTTCTCAGTAACCGTTACGGCATCGTGACTGCATTAACACCTGTTACACTTCGGACATTCTGCAGGTTAGCTTTGAATCTAAAGGTGTAGCGATGCAGTAATACTATACAAGTATCGTATCGTAAAGCAGCGATACGATTGTATCAATTCATCGTTCGCTACGGTAGGATTTATGTATCTTCACGAAATTTGGCAAACTTTCAGCAAACATAACAAGTCTTTTGTAAAGAAAAAAAATCAGAATTTCTAACAGTGTAATTTTCCTGAAAATTAATGATTCAATAAAGAAAGATTAGCATTCAGTTCGACAACATTCAGTTGTCTTCATTTATTTTATCAAAACATTACATACAAAGTAACCTAAGAAATTAACAACCAGAAAATAGTTGTGCAAAATACGTTTGTACTTCTCGGTTTTCTTGCCAGCTACAATTTAGTTGATGAAACACAAGAATTTGAAAAATGCATTATAAAGCGTGAAGTTTTAAACAGTGTTAGTAATGTAGATAATAAACAGATAAGACTGTCGAACATTGTAAAAAACCTCTGAACTAGATATGAATCGTACCGACAACTACGCACCCCTATTTGAATCCGACGTCGACTCCACTTCGTATGTTTGTTTGTTTGGAGTTTAGAGAAAAAAATAACTACGAAATAGGCGCTTTCAGTGCTCTACCCACCGCGGGTATCGAAACCCAGTTTCTAGCAGTATAACTCCGCAGAAATGGAGCTGTACTACTGAGAAGAGTGTGGCAGTTCCATCTCGACAAGAAAAACGCTCGAAGATCCTACTTCGTTCTCTCAGCAGTTCCTCAGTGTGTTAAGAAATTCTGAATATTCCTGCAGGTGATGCACTACAGCAGTGCCACGAAAAAAAAAATCACTCAACTTTACCGATAAAAGCCAATCATAACTTCGTTAAATATTATCCACCGATTATTGATCGATGTTCTCCCCCGGATTCCTCACAGAATAATACATTTTCCCGGTAGATTTTTTAGGAGGAAAGGGAAAAAGGCCTTAATGGCGAATGTAATTCCAATAAAGTGTTCTATTTCTACCGCCATTATGTCAGATGCCGCTAAAAGAACAAGGTGACTTGAGCAATCAACATTACATACAAGAAAATTTACAGAATAATGTGCAATGATAATGAATTTAAAACGAGTTATATACATGCTTAAGAGAGAATTCGTCGGGTAATTTAAATTGATGAAGCATCTTTAGTCGGATGGTGAAACTGTCACACTCGGGGTGTGTTGTGTCTATGAACTGTTTACTGTCTTCAGACTTGGTTACCCAAATTCCAGCCATTTCAGTGATTAAATATTGTGAGGTTTTCTTGAGTGTTTCTACGTGATTTTAATAACAAGGAACGCAAGTTAAGAGTTTCTCTCAGTCTAATATAGTAAATAAATTAAACATTTCTACCCAATATACTTGTTGTATTATTAAACGTAATGCTTTCTAATTTAGTTCTATATAATTGTTGGATATTAAAACATGCTAGTTAGTGTGTGTGGTGGTGGTGATGGAGAATGGGAAATACCCAAACGATAAATTATGATAAACTTAGAATTTTCGAGCTACAAGGAAAGCTACACAGTGGGATAACTGCATTCTTTCCATTACAGGAATCGAACTTGGAACTTAAGCGATGCAAATCTGTAAAATTATCACTGTCCCATGGGGTGCGGGGGAATGAATTTTCATTCAAAGCCCTTAGTAAGGACATCAATTTTTAGTTCGTTTCTACTACAACTACATGGACACACAGGTCATTTGGAAAATTACTGAACAACAAAATAGCTGAATTATGGATAATAAAATCTAAATTTTTGATATCTATTGCTGTATTACTCTGGAGTTTAGTACCACTAGACTTGAATGAAACTATAGTAAGTTTTATTGGTTTTTTTAAATAATCGGCAAATACCACATAGCTCCCGAGATCACACTCACAACACTACGAGGCCTGGCATGGCCAAGCGCGTAAGGCGTGTGACTCGTAATCCGAGGGTCGCGGGTTCGCGCTCGCGTCGCGCTAAACATGCTCGCCATCCCAGCCGTAGGGGTGTATAATGTTACGGTCAATCCCACTTTTCGTTGGTAAAAGAGCAGCCCAAGAGTTGGCGGTGGGTGGTGATGACTAGCTGCCTTCCCTCTAGTCTTAAACTGCTAAATTAGGGACGGCTAGCACAGATAGCCCTCGAGTAGGTTTGTGCGAAATTCCAAAACAAACAAACAATACTACGATAGCTTGATAATGTCATCTGATGTAAACATACTTACCAGGGCGCCATCTACAAGTATGTACAAACATTACTATTTCATAAAGATATTCCGTATTTTTCTTCGTTTACTTTTTGCAGTTCATAATGCATCGTATTTCACACTTTTATATATGCACTGCACAGGGTGTTTTTTTTCCCCAAAATTCAGTCTAAATATTAGAATTAATATAGAAAAAATTATTTCAATACATTGAATGAAGACTTTTCAAAACCGAATTATAGACGATTCTAACAGCAGTGTTTATGTACAATAAACATAATAGTTGATAAAGGATCTCTGGTGCACTTATATTTACTATTTTAACCCTACGTGAAAACTGTAGTACCCTATCCATCATTCTAAACATGTCATACATCATTCTCGTCAATTTAATTCGTTCAATGACCAGAACACATTCAGTCTAACGTTCGTCAAGACTTGAAACTTTCATTGAAAACAAAAACTTTAGGTTAAAATAAACCCGGATATAAAATGTCTGCATTTAATATATATAAATGATAGAGTTGCTAATTAACTGATAAAAAAGAGTAAATATTTCACCAATCTAATAAATATCGTAATAATTTTAATTTTATTTTCACCACCTGATAGCGACGTCAGTCAAAAATTAATGTTCACGAATCAGTTAACACCGGGTCTTTTTTGAAGAACGTTCGCTTTCTCTGTTTAATGACCTTTAGAATCAAACTGAAAAAAAAAAGGTACATAATCAAAGTAAATTAAAATGACTAGCACAATTGTGAAACGTTTTAACTTAGTTTGGTTGGCTATATGTGCTTAACAAATTTAAATGATACACATTGAAAAGCATAAATCATTAGTTGTAACTTCGTACGATGGACGGCAACTGCCTGTGTGGAGACAAGTGTAGAGGACAACTTTTTATAATTTAGAGCCGAATACCGACTCCCCGGGTGAGGGCGTCTGAAATAAATCACACGTGTTTTCAATAGTAAAAGTAAAAATAATCAAAGTTGTAATTGTAGCCAAAGAAGAGATGGATCCTCTTCAGCTCAGAGTTGTTAATGTTTCGGAAGAGCAAAAGGACGACATCTCTCGTCACTGCAGGTAACTACTGGTTTTATTAATGACATCAATACCGCCAGTTTCCTGCACTAACAGCAGCTGTCTATATTATTTCCAACGTCGTGTGCGAACTTTATTTAAACATCTAAATAAGTTGTTCTTCTCATGGCGAAGTCGTAAGTTTTCAAAGACGAAGATCGCTGAGCAAAGTTTACGCTCACATCTTATGTTTTCAAATTTATTCCTAATTCACTTCAAATATATGAAACCGGGTTCTAATTCACAGATTTCTCCGTAAGATTTATCGATAACCTTACACAATTTGTATTTTAAATTTATTACAGTTTTTTAAACTGAAGTAATTATGGTTGTGTTAATTTAAAATGGCCTCAGGTCACATTTAAATTCTCTTCTATGCA
The DNA here is from genome assembly GCA_011833715.1 of Carcinoscorpius rotundicauda. Taxonomy (NCBI): domain Eukaryota; kingdom Metazoa; phylum Arthropoda; class Merostomata; order Xiphosura; family Limulidae; genus Carcinoscorpius; species Carcinoscorpius rotundicauda. The sequence continues at coordinate 18,985,083 of CM022398.1, forward strand.
TTATTATATAAGCTTTAAAAAGTACGTTTTTTTTACGTTTTTCAGCAAGATTTTTCCGATATCTTTTAAAAATAAAGACTAAACACTGTACTTTCATATTTTGACAGATTTAATAGTTCATCCTGCGCTAATTATTTAATGTAAGGTTTTGAGCAATAGGGAACCTATTCATCCATCTCGGTTGTTCTTCAATCTTTAAAAAAAATTAATTCGAATCCTTATCATTCATACAATTAAAGGTTTTTTTAAACTTGTTTAAATTTACTTAATCTACAACACAACACATGAAAGCAACCCATTCCAAAATGGCCAACCACCGTGTCAGAAATATGAAACTGTCTTAGCTGAAGATGACTAACACGGCCAAAACTTACATTTATCTCCCCTAGTCCTACTGTTCTCACTATTAAATATGATTCATCGCTACCTTCAATTCACTTTATAATCTTAAACACCTCAATTAGATCCCCCTTAACTCTTCTTATTTCAAAATAAAACAATTTGAGATATTTCGGTCTCTCCTCATGTGACAGTACCCTTTATCCCAGGCACCATTCTGGTAACATTTTCCAACAGTTCGATGTTTTTCCTGAGGTAAGGAGGCCAAGACTGAACACAGTACGCCAAATACGGCCTCATCAGTGGCATGTGCAATGAAATTGTAACCTCTTTTGACTTGTGTCTAATATTTCTATAGATACAACCTGAAATCATATTTACCTTACCAATAGCAATATCGCACTGCTTGAATGGTTTTAGAGACCGATCGAATATTATACCAAGATCACTTTGTTTCATAATACTATTAGGGTTATTCACATCCAATTATAGGTATAATTCATATTATGATAACCCACATGCATTATCTTGCACTTATTATAATTAAAACCCATCTGTCATTTATTTGTCCAACTCATTAAATGGTCTAAATTATTTTATAAATAAGTAGCATCTTTGTCACAGATACCAACACCCAAGACCTAAATATCAACTGTAAATTGAAGTAATTTATTAATCATTCCTTCATCCGTGCCATTAATGTAAATCAAAAAAGACATTGGTCCTAACACTGAGCCCTGAGGTACTCCACTTATAACATTAATCCAGTTTGACTCTATTTGTAACAAACCTCTGCTTTCTTCTCTCCAGCCACCTTTCTATCCAGTTTGCTAACTTATCCCCACACAATGTTTTTTTTTTGTTTTTTTTTACAAACCTTTTATATGACAAGTCTTTCTCAAAATCCAGATACATCAAATGTCCATCCTTACCATAATTAACAGATGTCACTAGTACTCAAATCTTTATTGTACTATAGTAAATAAATCTAGCAGGTATACTGCAACGCTATGTATAACTTTACATTTACCTTTTAGAGTGTAAATAGATCTATGAGCTAAACAAGTATATGGTAAATCCAAATACGATCTTTCAAGAATAAGACAAAAATAAAGCACTAACAAGACAAACAAGGGTGTTTAAAAAGGTAAATGTTTGATCAAAATACTCTTCCTGAAGAATACAAGAAAGCAACTTGTAACATCAGTTGTACAAGATTATTTATGGGAACAAGTAAGTGTTAAGTTTCATAAGGATATCCGCATTAGAAAAAATAAGTTTAATTACTGATAAGGAGTTGTAAAGACCGAGTAAAAATGTATATAATTACCTCAAAATCAGAACATTTAATGTGACAATAAGAATGATCATATTAAAATCCATGACTGACCTTAGAAGTGATATCAACGGAAATAGAATGCGATCTGTGCCGAAACATTTCAATCACTTTGGACACGGGTCCACCTTTGCTGTCGGATCCAGACCTGGGTCGACGAAAATCCCCTTGGACGAAAGGGTCTAACTGATTCCCCGTGCTACCTGGACCATAGGAGGATGGTAAATAGGATGTAGTCTCTGTTGGTGATTTTGTTGAACTACCGGCCCCTGTTGAGGAGGAGGAGGAAGAAAACGTTTGTTGTACAGAATTCTTTATTGTCGATATGATCGTTGGTCTTTGACGTTTGCTATCTGATTTAGAGCGAGGACGAGTCGATTCAAATATGGCGGCTTTACGTGCTGGAGTAATAGCTGACAGAACGTCGTCACCAGAGGGTCGCCTCATTCGATTGTGGGTTAGAGCTTCTCTGAGGGAAGCCATCTTGGATGTTCCTCCAGAAAGAGAGCGAGTTCGATCATGGCTTTTGGTTTTACCAGATGATGATTCTTCAGGGGTGTCCATTTTGTCAAAATCTTCTGTGACAATTATGGGCAAAACTAATGTTGGAGTAGCCTACAAATGCAGAGAAAATACGAATTAATAAATGGAAAGATAATTAATGCAACAAACATTTACTATTTATTTATCAAATTTACTAAAAATAAACCATAATTCGCACTGAATGATGCAAATAAAAATTATCATTAATTGAAACGAATTAATTATTCTTCAAAGTTACTTGTGTACAAAGTTCGCCATATTTATGTATTCAAGCCAATAAAAAAATTACCTGCTATTAACTGTTATTATTTACGAAAACAAAATCGAAAACACAATTAAGTGAAAAGACCCAATAGGTTTCGATGACGTTCCAAAAAAATGCAAAATCACGATGTAATCCACGTGATGTTACTCTACATTACTTTGGGATGCAAACGTAATTTGAACTGTATTCGAAATAGAAATATTTCGTGTTTGTTGTTAAGCACAAAACTACACAATGGACTGTCTGTGTTTTGTACATCACAGACATTAAAACCCAGTTTTTAGCGCTACAAGCCTTTAGAATTCACTGTTTAGTCAACGGGAAAGTTGCAAACAGAAAAAAAATTCTGTTTTAATTTAAATGTTTTTAGTTGTTGTTTAGACTGAAAATAATTGATTAGACATAAAGAGGTAATTTAGATTTCAAATTAGAACTAAGTAAACAAAACCAAAATAAGGTCTTCTTCGTGGATTGATTAATTTTTTATTGGTGTCTGTTGAATCTTTAACTTTTTGATCCTCTCATGGATACGAAGAAGGATTTAAGATGGTTAAACAAAGTTTTACTTCCTGCCTGTTCTTAAAGACAAAAACTATAATATATGTTCGTATAGTGTTAAAAAATAAAGTTTTAGACTAATACCATAAGCTTATAAAAATGCAATGTTATACTCAAAGATATGTGTTTAAGTACTTTCTTTGCTGATGTCTTTTTAAAATAAGAATGAAATTTAAGTTCTTTAACACAATTTCTGAGAAACGTATATTCAAAACAATGGGTCAAATCGAAAGCAGTGAATAAACAACCAAACGTTTCATTTGACAGATTGTTTTGGCAGAATATTCATGATGAAACTCTAGAATGGACGGCAACTGCCTGTTGTGGAGACACAAGTGTAGAGGACGCCGTTTCGAAAAATCTTCCGCCTTTCGTCTTCAGATCAAATGTTTGTTGTGAATTTTGCGCAAAGCAACACGAGAGTTATCTGCACTAGCCATTTCTAATCTAACAGCTAGTCATCTTTTATCAACGAATAATGGAATTCACCGTAACATTATAACGCCCCCACAGCTGAAAGGGTAAGAATATTTGGTGTGACGGGAATTCGAAGCCGTGACCCTTTGATTACAAGTCGAGCGCCCACACTATCTGTCCATACCATTCAGCAGAAGTGATGAACATTCCACATAGATAGAAGTGCAATGATAATAAGTGGTAAACACACCCCCATTTATGTGACGTTCAACACAGTGCAATATAATACCGGTGCAGAGAGAAATGGAATATCTAATCCAACCCTTCTAGATCCAGATAAAAATGTACGCGAGCTGATTAACAGCAGTTATCTACTGTCAACTATTGCAATTACTCTTTCCTGCGGTCTAGCATGGCCAGGTGGGTTAAGGCGTTCGACTCGTAATCTGAGGGTCACGGGTTCGAGTCCCGGTCACACCAAACATGCTCGCCCTTTCAGCTGTGGCGGCGTTATAATGTGATGGTCAATCCCACTATTCGTTGGTAAAAGAGTAGCCCAAGAGTTGGTGGTGGGTGGTGATGACTAGTTGCCTTCCCTCTAGTATTACACTGCTAAATTAAGGAGGGTTAGCGCAGATAGCCCTCGAGTAGCTTTGTGAGAAATTCAAAAAACAAAATAAACATACACATTGCTGACCGGTTGGTGGGTGTGACTGTCACTCTAGAAGCACACCCATGTTCACAAAATACGAAACGAGATTCTGAGATAAGAGGGCTCGAAGCACGAATCCAAGGATTCACAGTCTAGGCACGCTAACCACTAAGCCATGCTTAGATTTTCTTAGTACCAAATTAGCACTGCTGCATTATGCGTTTAATCCGTTCGTGAAGCATAACTTTCTGTATTTAGGGAGTCTGGCATGGCCTAGTGATCAGGTCACTCGACTCTAAATCTGAGAGTTACCCCAACATGCTCACCCTTTCAGCCGTTAGAGCATTATAAAGTTACAGCCAATCCCACTATTCATTGGTAACAACGTATGCTAAGAGTTGGTGGTGGGTGTCGCAAGTCGGAGTGAAATTCAAAAGAAATCTATATCGAACATACAATTTTTGTAATGAATAACTACAGAGGTGTACAGTAAAACAATGTGAAGTAAACACTGGGATATTCTTAACGGGTCTCAGATAGGAAAGTTGGATCTAAACAAAACACTGGGATATTCTTAACGGGTCTCAGATAGGAAACTTGGATTCGTTCCATATCATCGTATTTGCTTTTTTATTAATAATTAATAATTTCCAAATGCTATGAAATCCATTTTAAAGCGTTACGATTTGAAAATGATAACGTTTACGTTCCTTCTTTGACGTAATATAGAAGTTTCCATCTAGAAACTTCCACTAATTCAAGAAACTGATTTTCAATCGGAAAAATTTCGTTTTATTCATAATTCTCTCAACGCTCTTCGCAATGTTTGACTGTAACCCACGAGTATTCGTTACTATGGATCGAACCTTGTATTTTAAACCAATAAAACTTTTTTTTTTTCACTAAAAGTCTGGTTCTTCTGTTATTACTCTTTGTAAGAACCTTTATCAACATTAATTTATTGATGGTTTTTAGGCTTCGAGAAGTTTTGCTCTGAATAAAATTAAAATTATAATAAAAATAGTTCTCAATCCTATTATCAACAAACTTCCAAAATTATAGTTGTGTATTTGCAAAAGTAGTTTTTGGTGCTATCAACCTCAACTGCACCTTACTGGACAAATGGCATAAACAGTCAATCCAGCCACACCTTAAGATTTGGAGCTGTTGATCACAAAAAGGGTAACTAGACTGTAACATATGCCACCTACACAACTATTCGTAAAGGAAGAGCGAGATTGACCGTTATGGTTATAAATGCATCCACAGCTAAAAGTATATAGCGCATTTGGTGAAATATTGCAGCCCGAACCTTGGTCCCTCCGACCCGCAGACCGGCATACGAAACATTACATCACACCTAGAATGAGTTTATTGAAACGGAATAAAACAAGCTTACTGACCGATCTTTCTGTCACTCACACATTTCTGGGCCGTATTTTAGGTTTACTTAGGGTTGGTCAGAGAGGGCCAGGTGTAAGTCTGACCTCTTCCTCCCTCTATAGGGTAAATTTTGCATAATACGGGCCTGGAACTGAAGGAATTAGTAAAATACGCTACTTTAAGAAATGCAATGTTTACGTTTTAATATAACCTTTCATTAATCATAAATTTATACAATTTCCATCCCATGGACGGGTACTCCAGCTAGTGTTAAGTAAAGTACCGCGATGGTAGTAAGTGTATTGAAAAGTCGATTTATTTATTCTATACCTGACATAAGCTATAAAAAAAACAAATTATAGTGTGAAGGATGTTATCGTTACTCCTTGAAATTAGCTTCTTTAAAGTATCCGGTGTGCCTTTAAAAACCTAAATACAGCAGTGAAATAGGAATTACCATCCAATCATAGACGAACATAAGATGACTATAACATGTAGAAACTCATTACTTTGCACTATACAATGTGCGTCTTTAGAGAGTCAGCCCCTATATTATATATGAAGTATTAAAATGAAACCAATGTAATGTATTAAATTTTATTTTACAAATTCGTATAATAAATACGTTAACATACTCGGAGGTTTATTTAAAGCAATGTTTTAGACGCATGTTTATTTAAAAAGGTTTTTTGTTCTATTGGTAAAATTTTACACGCACTTAGTGGAAGTTGTATCTCACTTTAGGCATGTATTTGTCCTTTGTTATGCATAATATATAAATATATTTACACAGAAACTATAAATACTCAAAATATTCGTGATAAATCTCCAGCTCTAACGTAACATTTTACATCTCATATTAATGAGATCAAATAATCAATAGTTACAGTAAATCATCATGAACCATATCAGCCAGCTAGCAGCTATCTTGATTGTCATTACATCGTATAAAATTAGCTACCAATAATCCTTTGCCTATAGTTAAGCATTAAAACAAAACAGCAAACAAAATAAATACAAAGATGGGATAAAAACACATTCAAACAGCTATCGTAAAACCAGGGCTAAAGATATTGTAGACGCTATTTACTTGAAGTACAAATCCCTATTTTGACTACCAAATTTAATTCTAAATAACAGCATGGAGCCAAAACAGGGGCTTCTAGGGAAATAATTTCCAGTGTACCTCCAGCCTTGTTTACTTTCATTTTTAATAACCTTGTTTATATTTACAGATTTCTAAATGTCGTATTTGTTTTATTCAAGTTATAACTTGTGAGCATCCATAGCTTTTTCAGCAAGAAATTTTTGTTGTGCGACGAGGCTATGAGGAAAGCTAAGACACATTTTGAAATAGCTTCAGGCCCAGCAAGCCTTCCTAACCCTAATTCTGCCCTTATCTCTTTGATTGACAGAATTAAAATGTCCGTGTTTTAAATCATTTCATCCCTTAAGCATTTTAAATTACTGTGTAACCTTTAAAGCACTATGACCTATTTCTTAATTTTGTTCGTATCTTACACAAGTCAACACTAGCAGTGCTGTTTGTCTTCAGTGAACCAGCGGTTAAATTTACGAACTTACAAAATTAAAATTCTAGTTTTGATTCCCATGGCAAACTGCGTCTATAACCCCTTGAGTAGCTTTGCACTGAGAAAATAACCATATCCAGTGATGTTTAAATAATACCTTACACTAGAGTAAACTATGATAAAAATAAACCTGGATTTATTTTTGATCCAACTTTCTTACTAGACAATTTTTGTTTTAATAGATACATTTTATACAAACAAAGATTACTTTCTCGTTACAGAGTATAGAAGCTCTTGATGACGAGAAGCCCACTTGAAATACAAATTTATCTCAGAAAGGCTGGTATGAGTATTAACACTTTTATTGATAAGTAGAGAACAACGTTTCGACCTTCCTAGGTCATTTTCAGGTTAAGAAAGAGGGAGTTTGAATATAACCGTTGATTGACACACGTCTTAGGGACGAGAGTATAAACGGGTACCTGCTTGTAGGGGGCGTTGCAGGTGGATGTTAAGTTATTAATTAGAAAACATCTTTATATCTATACTAATTAATAACTTAACATCCACCTGCAACGCCCCCTACAAGCACGTGCCCATCAACGGTCACATTCAAACTCTCTCTTTCTTAAACTGAAGATGACCTCGGAAGGTCGAAACGTTGTTCTCTCCTTATCAATAAAAGTGTTAATACTCATACCAACCGTTCTGAGATACAAGAGTAAGGAAGCGATTTACACTCAGACAAATAATATTCCTAAACTTACGTAACTACGTTATGACAATTGTAATTTCGTAATTTATTTATCGATTTTGTCATTACACCTGCGAAATATCGATGGGCTAGTCTTATAAAACCTTATTTGGGTTGTGTAGAGAATTCCAAGAAACGTTCTTGTAACGATGCAACCATTTCTAACACGCGGTCGAAATGTTACATTGTGTTTAAGTACATGCTTCAAAAAGAAATCGATAGACCTGGACAAATACCAACACGGAAATAACTCACTCGCACGACTCAGTGACACAAAATTAGAACGCCAAAGCTTAGGGTAGTCATGCATGCCTTATCCAAACTTATTTATTATTTTACATTAATGATGCATTTAACGTTGTGTGTGTAATGTAGCATTAATGGGTTATTAGTTATTACTTTTAGGTCTACTGATAAAACATATTTGGTTCTGATATTAAATATCTTATTTCATCCAAGTATTCGTCATTTGACTTGCACTAATTTATTTTTTTCTGAAATACCATTTACTCTGTAAAAACAACGGGATAAATTATTGTAATTTGACTTTCATAGCAATATTCCTGAATGTATTCATATCCGATATACTTTTGACATTTTCTATGTAAAGCCAGGGCACTAGAAATAGCTTATGTGTTGAAATGATTGGAATTCAAATATATAGTCTCAAATATTATAAAATAGCTTGTGATGTGTACGTCAAAAAACAAACAACGAATGGGATCTCGGAAATACCACATCGATCATCAATCATAGCTGGGTAATATTTTTATAACTAGACAGTATTTTTTTATAGCTGAGTCTTAAATAAAACAATTAAAACTTACACAAAAATTATGTTTCAGATTTAACCAATAAATATCACAAAACACTTTCAAACACATTTGTTGTTCTATAGTAAAAACTTCACGAGTGCTGCAACAGAAAAGCATGGTACTGTAACCGTAAGCTGTATCTACAAAAATACTTCAGTAAAACTTACTCTGTGATGTAATGCTGTGTTCATAGTTCATTTTAAAACTAAAATGTTAATAAAACTTTTTTCTCACGGATGGTGAATGTCATTGAATGTGAAATATAAGTACATTGTTCTAGAACACTCAGACACTTCCAGAAAAGGCCACAGGCCCGGTAGTATTCAACAAAAACTAGTAGTTTTATCTGTCCGGAGAGTGCGTCTGTCTGCTAGTGACAATAATACCTGGTTTTTGTCTGTCCTTAAAATGCGCGCGTACCCGACTACCTAAAAGCGGTGGCCAGGCATGGACAAGCGTGTTAAGGCGTGAGACTTGTAATCTGAGGGTCGCGGGTTCGCATCCCCAACGCGCCAAACATGCTCGCCCTCCCAGCCGTGAGGGTGTTATAATGTCACGGTCAATCCCACTATTCGTTGGTAAAAGAGTAGCCCAAGAGTTTGGCGGTGGGTGGTGATGACTAGCTGCCTTCTCTCTAGTCTTACACTGTCAGATTAGGGACGGCTAGCACAGATAGCCCTCAAGTAGCTTTGTGCGAAATTCGAAACAATCTAAAAGCGAATGCGTACACACTTATCAACTTATGTAAACAAGAGACAAATGTAAGCATAATTTAGTAGAAATTCTGTAAAACAACATTAAAAGCCAATCAGTGTTGCTAGAAATGTCTAACATTAGATCGTAGACTAAGATTGTAAGATTATTTACTAATAATATCCAATAAGATAATGGTTGGTTAGCTAGTTGGTTAATTTGGCACGAAGTTATCTGTGCCAAACATTCGTTAAAAGGTTAAAATTAAAGTAAAATTATGATATTTATAAAATGAATTAAAGGTAAAATAAAACAAAGTAAAAAAAAGCATAAAACCTAAGTTTACATCTGGTCTATAGCATTAAGAGAAAAACTGCAGTGATACAAGTTGTGGAGGACATCCTGTATCACAACTAAATATATGAACTCACCAGGAAGACTAACTGGTAAATACAAAAACCACCATCAGTCACCTAAAGTTGGCTTTTCCAGTCCTGGTTCCAAGTTATTTGGCTTTACGGCCATTTTATAATTTCAAATCAAACTAGATTGACTGATTCTTAAAAGGAAATGACATTAAAAAAAGGTATAAAGTATAAATTAAAAAACTTAAATAGCATTACAAAGATTAAGGGCTTTTGAAAAACTAAAAACATTACCAAGGTGGGCAGTGTCATCATCACCAATAACACTATCTAACGTTATGGACAAACCTTGGGACAGAATATGGTGAAAATGGCGCCGTCACTGAGAGTCATAACGACGGCAAAACAGTGAAATGTGGTTTACTGTGATCTGTTTGTTATGTAGACTACACACTGATGCAACAATTCCAGATAAAAGAAAATGATGAGTTAAAAAACTGTGACCAATGCGTAATTTCGTTAGAACAACTTCCTTTTTCCGATCCTTACGGAAGCAAGACGGCCAAAGTCCAATATAGGGTTTTATTTAGAAAAGCTTGTTGTCACGTTGCTCATTCCAAGTCGACTACCATCTGGTACGAAGCCGAGCCTTGAATACAAGACTACAGTCCATGTATGGAACAGGCACAGCAGTGATAGTACCAGAGCAGATAGATTTAGCTGCGGCGTCGGCGAGCTCATTCCCACGAATACCAATGTGGCCCAGTGTCCAGACAAACTGGACAGAAGTAGAATGTAAAGAGAAATGGGCCAATCGGTCTTCAATATCGGCGAGAACAGGCTGTGAACTAACGTGAAACGATTTCAGGGCCAGTAGAAAATTAAGCGAGTAAGTAGAAATAGTACAGTTTGAGTACTGCTTAGCCCCTATATGATCCATGGCAAGAGAAATGGCATACAGTTCAGCAGTGAGCACATAAGCTGTAGAGGAGATTCTGTATGCAACCACTGTACAGCAACAAACCATGACTGAGCCCACACAGTCATCTGATTTTGAACCATCTGTATAAACAGGAGTAGAAGGATGGTTCAAAAAATGACTTAAAGACAGGTCACATTGGGTAAAAAGCCATGATGGAATGAGCTGACCAGTGGATAGAGCCATGTTATACAAAGACAAACCCAATTCATCCAACTGCGCCTGAATACGAAGGCCAAAAGGAGCAATGGCAGATCATCTACTCTGAGAAGGTATGGCTCACCAAGGAAGGAAAACACAATCCCAGGTGGAATGCTTTGGTATGGAATGAAGTTTCATAGCATATAATAAAGACAGTTGTAAACGGCGGATGTGCAAAGAAGGTTCACGACTCTACGTATAAGCTTTGAACTGGGGAAGTGGAGAAAGTCCCAGTGCATCGCCGAAGTCTTGATGATGAATGGGGTCCAGCATCTTTAAGGCCGAAGTCCTAGCAGACGCATAGACTTATTATCTATAATCGAGTTTTGAACGAATAAGAGCACGATATATTTTTAGCACAGAACATCGATCCGCTCTCCAAATAGTGGAAGAGAGAACACGGAGGATGTTCAGTGCTCTTGTACATTTGACCCCTAGCTGCTCGATGTGTGGTATAAAAGTCAGCATACGGTCAAAGATAAACCCCAAGAAATTTATCTCAGGGACCACAGGGAGCACAACTTTGCCGATACGGCAGTAAAAGTGCATGCAAACGATTTTAGAGAAAGAGAAAAGTTAAAGCTATTTGCCGTGGTCCACTACAGTAAACGACTGAGGGCAGTCTGCAGCTGTCACTCAATCTACCTCATGTTCGACAACTGATATGAAATGTGAAAGTCATTGACATAGAGCCCGTTTGCAATAATAAGAGGGAGTTGTTGAGTGATGGTATTAATCTTTATACTAAAAGTGTGACACTCAAAACACAGCCCTGAGGGACTTCAAGCTCCTGTAGAAAAGAACGGGAAAATGTTGAACCCACACGAACTTGGAATCTCCCGATATTAAAAAATAAATTTATAAAAATGAGCAAATGGCCACCTAATACATATGCATGGAGGTTTCGCAAAGTGCCATACCTTCAAGTTGTATCATAAACCTTCTCAATATCAAAGATTGTTTGATTGTTTGTTTTGGAAATTCGCACAAAGCTACTCAAGAACTATCTGTGCTAGCCGTCCCTAATTTAGCAGTATAAGACTAGAGGGAAGGCAGCTAGTCATCACCACCCACCGCCAACTGTTGAGCTACTCTTTACTAACGAAAAGTGGGATTGAGTGTAACATTATAACGCCCCCACGGCTGGTAGGGCGAGCATGTTTGGCGCGATTCGGGTGCGAACCCGCGACCCTCAGATTAAGAAGCGCACGCCTTAACACGCGAGGCTATGTCAGGCCTGCAATATCAAAGAATAGTGATAAATGGTGTCCTTTGAGAAATGCTTCTCTGATAGACGTTCCAAGTCTAACCAAGAAGTCTATGGTGAAACGTTGTCGTCGGATCCCACACTGGGTGGGTGAGAGGAGGTGGCTTGATTCGAAAAACCAAATGAGACAAGCATTAACTATCCTATCTTAGGTCTTACAGAGTCAGCTCGTCAAAGCAATTGGATGGTAGTTTGAAAGAATCTTGTGATCCTTCTCAGGCTTAGAGAAAGGTAGGACAATAGCTAATAGGAAAAGTATTCTGCCAGATTCGGTTACAAACAAGTAGAAGAATAGTGAGAAAAGTAGGTGATGAATGGCGCAGCATTTCATAGCGTACATCATCAGGCTCAACTAATTTACTGCCAGACCAATGGAGGGCCAGTTTAAGTTCCACCAGTGTAAAGGGACGATCATAGTCACAAAGACAATCAGCTTGAAAGGAGAGATATTTGCTATGCCTGAGTCTTAATGCCTAAGAAGGTGAAGGAAGAAGCACAAGTGCCAGATACCTGGCAAAAGCTTTCACCTAAAGTGTCGGCGATGCTCCGGACACCAACCAACCACTTCTTAGCCATCAGACAGTAAGATCGAGAGGGTAACAGAGTTATATTACCCACTGACCTTTCAAATCTTGTCTCATATGGCTTTGGAACTGGTGGTAGAAGATATGCTGGTTGTGAACTTAATCAAAGATTTCTTCTGGATTTGACGTCTCACCCACCTAGCATGTGCACGGGCCCGTTGGAAAGCAATACGGTTTGAAAGTGTGGGATATCTACGAAAAGTGTCTCAGGCTCGTTTTTAAGCCTTCCGTGTTAAGTGGCAAGCAGAATTCCACCATGGACGAGGATATCGTGGAAAACGTGTCGAGGTATTAGGAATACACTGAGCAACTGCTTGTATAATACAGTCATTTACCGTTACCACAAAGTCATCTATCAATGGCTGACACACAATAGCAAAATCAAGTTTTGTGAGAGCAGTGAAAGATGGCTAGTTTGCTTGAACCAGCTTCCACCGGGGCACGCGGGTAGAGTGGCATCGACCACGGCCAGTCTCTCAAAATTATAGGAAAATGATCACTGCCTCATGGATTATTGTCAACACTCCATGAAAAATGGAAGAACAATGAAGGGGAGCAAACTGAGGGATCAGTAGCAGTTAAGGATTAACAAGGTGCATAAAAATAAGTAGAAAAACCAGTACTGAGAAAAGTTGTGATCAGAGAGCATACGTTCTACAGAGTGACCTCTCCTATCAACATTAGCACTTCCCCAGAGGAAATGATGTCCATTAAAGTCCCCCAGGATTAAAAAGGAAGACGATAACTGTTCAATGAGAGTATCAAGGTCTGATTGACCATAGGTCTATCCCCAGGTGACAGGTAGAGAGAACAAATAGTAATGGTACTATCCAAGAAAACACGGATGGCTATGACCTCCAAGTGTGTGTTGAGTAGCAAAGACAGGGTGGGCACATGCTGATCAACCAACAATCCCACCCCTACATATGCACTCGTCCATTACACAGCCAGTAATTTCTGTACAAAGAAAACTGTCGAAAGATGACTGTATCGGTCGGTTTCAGAAATGCTTCCTATGAGGAGAGACATACAGGATGGTTGGAAGCAATTAGTGTTTTGATGTCATCCAGATTAGAACGTAAAACTCGATAGTTCCATTGTATCAAAGTGGCCATTTTTATTTACGTGTAGGCGAACTGGGTTGAGAACACTTCTGTTTATGGCCACGTCTTTTTTCTTTACTGTCTTTATTCGAGGGAAGTCTATCCACTTCCATGGATCCTGCCCTGGGCAGGTCTTTGCTGTTGGAAGAAGATTCCAGCGACTGAAGACGTGAACGAATGATCATTTTGCATCTTGGGGTGGGAGAAGAACATGTATCCAAGGAAATGTTTGTACTTGGGATTTGTTGGGATGTATGTAAGGGACAGAGATAGGTGTTAAAGTTGATACATCACTCTTCTTAACCATGGAGGTCAAAAGACTTTTCATTTCTTTTGAAAACGATTCGTTTGGAGGTACAGAGAGATCTGTTTGCACTCTTACTGTAGTATTGGAACGTAGTGCAACAGCATACGTCCAAGATGAAGTGGCGGATAGCAACTTTCGAGCCTCAGGACAAGTAATGTTATGAATGGTTTTCAAACGCTGCACCTTTTTCTTCCAATCATTTAGGTCAAGAACGAAAGTAGAACGGGTGAGAGCCACTGCAATTGATGCAATAAGAGTTCGTTTTACACTTGTAGGCATCATCATCCTTGCCACCACAACGAGCACACGTCAATGAACCACAACATGACGTCTTTGAGTGACCGAACTTCTGACACTGGAAACATCGGACAGGGTTTGGGATGTATGACCATGCTCTGCAATTAAGATAACCTGCCTTTATGTTGGGAGGCAGACATGGTAAAGTCAATGTGAGAATGAGGACATTGGTTGGAAAAATCAGCGAGAATCTCCGACTCTGGGATGTTCTTCTAATCCATCCCAACAATAACTCCTCATGATGAAATTCAAAGTAGCATGGGGTGTAACCTCAATAGGTATATCCTCAATTGCCTTTGAATGCAAGAGGTATTCACTGTGTTGAAATATGGATGTTTTCACTAATATGTCACCAGATCGAAGCTTATTTACTGACTTTGGAGAGCCAACAAGTCTCTCAAGTCCCGTCTGAACAAAAAAAGGGGGCATTTTCCCTAAAGCTTTGTCTGAAAGAGAATGTAGGATAAAAAATGAGGTTCAATAGGTGGTACAGATGTTGAAAATTGCTGTTCAAAAACTTCAAGATGTGGTCGTTTACCTGTAGACTTTTTTCATTATTTACTTAAATTTTTAATTGGAGTATCCGTAATAAGGATACCCACCTACCATGGAGTCCTACGAGAGAACGCATCACAATGTCAAACCAAGACACTGCAGCAACACACGGGTTTCGTGAGCACTATACCCAAACATCAGCATCAGACCCAATGTCCAGAACACCTGTTGAAAACATCCACTACTGGTACTTGGTTGACCCTAGCCAAAGTGGACCAGCCGACTGATCTAAGGGGGCCACCTCAAGGCTATCCATCTACAGGAATTCAAGACTAAAGTGGTGTGTTAAGGTTGGACCCCTCAACCACAAGGATCCTCCCCTTCACGGGTTGCCACGCACGGCAAACACGAGGGTGGATGTTTAGATCCTAGAGGAGGTATTTGTTTTGTTTTGGAATTTCGCACAAAGCTTCTCGAGGGCTATCTGTGCTAGCCGTCCCTAATTTAGCAGTGTAAGACTAGAGGGAAGGTAGCTAGTCATCAACACCCACCGCCAACTCTTTGGATACTCTTTTACTAACGAATAGTGGGATTGACCGTCACATTATAACGCCCCCACGGCTGGGAGAGCGAGCATGTTTGGCGCGAACCAGCGATCCTCAGATTACAAAGCGCATGCCTTAACGCGCTAGACCATCCCAACCAGAGGAGGTAACTGGGAAGAACAGAACATTCCCCTGAGAGGTCCTCTCACCACGTACACCGAGGTTTAGTACAATAAAGTATAGCTCTTGATGACAAGAAACCCACTGAAAATAAACCTGAAGATGACCTAGGAAAGTCGAAACGTTGTTCTCTGCTTTATTAGTAAAAGTGTTAATGCCCATATCACCCGTTCTGAGATACAAAGTATAGCTCTAAATTAAATCAAAAAACGTACACAAGTTGCAGTGTTAATTTATCTCTTCATCGAATATAGGCTGTACTCAACAATGGTTTAAACATACTCTTAGGCCTAATACTAGTTAAAGATTTCTATATCTGCGATTAGAATTATTTTGTACTGTTTTAAAGAAGTGCTGTTGCAAAAAGAACACTAGTTTGGCCGCGAATCTCTGTTGGTACTAAATATATTATTACAAAAACTAAAATAACTGACAAGGCTATTTTTGTTTTAAAAATCAGCAGTTAGAGGGAAGTTTTGCATAGCATCCGTTTATTTCAACAAATTTTTAACAGCATATTTTCCACACATACAAAATGGAATATCCTGGTTTGGTTTGAATATTGTGAAAAGCTACACGAGGGCTGTCTCCACTAGTCGTCCCTAATTTAGAAGTGGCAAGACCATAAGTAGGCAGCTAGTCACCATCAACCAGTCAACTCTTGGGCTACTTTTTTACCAACGAATAGTGTGACTGACCGTCACATTATAACGCCCTCACGGTTAAAAAAACGAGTATGTCTAGTGTGACGGGGATTCGAACCCGCAATCCTCCGATTACGATTCTCACATTTCTACTAATCGAAATATATGATTGAGGATAATTAGAAAATTCGTTCTTTGAAAATAGTCTTATATGTGTAGTTTTATCCATTAAAATAGTCAAAACTAAAACTGTATGGCCAACATCTAGTTTATTTAACGGAATGTATGATTATATCAATTAACACGACGAATGAAAGGGTATTTTGAAAACGAGCATCACAGTGGCACAGAGGTGTGCCTTCGGACTTACAACACTAGAAACTGGGTTTCAATACCTGTGATGGGCAGATTACAGATAGTACAGATATGCTTAATTATAACAAACTTGAAAACTGGCATTAATTTGGATGTGTCATTTAGGGCTCATACCGTGTTACAACAAAATGGCAGATAGCATGAGGCAATACACACACACACCAGTTAACTTTAGTACAACTTAGGAATACCCATTAAAGAACGAAGGACAAGCGAAATCAAAGAAATTGTTCAAATTTGGAAGCTATTTCAATTGCATTTATCACCTGAATACTGCAAATCAGATATCAAATAACCAGCACTAAACTACATGTAACCGATGCTAAACGGAAATGACGTTTAATATCGTGCGTATCGTTGCTAACTTTGCATTGGGCATATGGTCTATGTTAAACTGGATCAAGCATTGACCCTTTCACGTGAGGCCACTGGAAGTTATAAAGTAACCATCTTTTTGTGCTTTCAGTCGCAGAGATGCAGTGTAGAGTTTAAGTTATAGCTCGTGTCTAATGCAATAACACTTGTGTGTGTTGAATGGAATTATAACAATGTAGTAAAAGATTGCTTTATGTTCTTGTTTGAGTGTGCGTGTTTTACCCAGTTAATACACCAGTGCGAATTTGTTTGGCACTCCTAACATATTAATTACATTTGTAGATGTGGTAACTTAAACCCTAGAGGATTTCTGCAGAGGAAACCAAACTTGAAAAAACAAAAATGGATTATAAACATTTGGAAAAACAAGTAACATCCAACTAATACCTCGACCGGCATGGTCAAGTAGTTGGTGGCTTAAATCGCAATATGAGAGTCGCGGGTTCGAATTTCTGTTCAGTCAAACATGCTTGGCCTCTTTCAGCGGTGGAGCGTTATTGTACGGGGGTCAATCCTCAGATTACAAATCGAACGCCTTAACCACCACCTCTGGCCATGCCGGGCTTATAAAGTGTAATGAAGGTATGTCAGATAATAGAAAAATTGGCGTGTTATATAAAAATACGAATGCATCACCTTTCTACACAATCCGAAAGAACTGCAGGTGTGAAAAGAAATAAAACAAACTTTCTAATTTTATCTACACATCAGTAGTTTCAAATTATTTAGAATATTTAAAAAGTCTAAAATAATCAAAGTGTACGGAACCCGGCGATATAAACTTTCACATGTGTATAACACACACAGTAATAGTCCTGTATTTATGAATTAACAGTAAAATCAAATGTTTCACTTCAACTTAATTCAGTGGGACATGTACGTTTTTATCCTACTTGGTTAAATAAATGGTATTCAAAACAGCATTATTGTACTGTACTGATAAACAGTCAACTACAAGACGTAACAGTTTAATGCATTCTGTTTATACTGCACTTTCTATTTTACCACAGACTTGTTAAGATTGCAACGAAATAGTCACTTTACGATTAATACAATAAATAACAATATATAAAATAAATTTAGAACAACACAACATTGTCAACTCCTGATCTCTATGTTTTTAGTGCCAATTCTATAATAAAATAAATTTAAACCAGCTCAATATTGTCAACTCCTGTTATTTGTTTTTAGTTACAATTCTATAATAAAATAAATTTAGAGCAACACAATATTGTCAACTCCTGTTCTCTTTATGTTTTTAGTGCCAATTGTACAAACAAGTTTTTTTGCAATTTATGCAGCCATTTGGTGTTACTATAAAAAACTAAAAAAGATATGATTAAATTAAAGTGTTCACAGTGAAATAACAAGCAATACTGTGGAATTTGTTTATTCAAAATAAAACAGTAAAATAAGTAAAAAGCATTCAATCATTTCTTTGATACTCTTACGATTAACGCAATCACGCTTAACAATTTAGGGACAAACAATATGTCTGCTGCTTGACGTGGTGTCAATACAGTGACATTAGCCAATACGCGATATCAGTGGTGCTACAGAAAACCAGTGTACCACTAACAGCATTTTTTTTCCCCCCCACGAGTGCTTTTGCTAGTTCTTATAATATTAAGATGAGAGTTTAAGAAAAACAAAACAATTAAAACTAATTGTATCTCTGAAGGGAATTTAGCCTTATTGAGCGAAGCCTAAATATAAAAAGTACAAATTGAGGATGATTGTAATATCCAGTTGTTTCATTTTAATCTGGTTATTGATCTTAACAAAAAATATAATTAATGTTTTTGGAAAGTTAGTCATAAATGTTTACAGAGTTTAAAATGCAAAAATTTCTCAGAAGCTATCAATACTATTACAGATTTACTGATATCAGTCGTACAATCCTAGATTAGTCTACCTTTTATTACTTAGTAAAGTTGTAGAGGTAGTCACTGGAAGACTGATAACTACATATTTCGTTACTCAATAACCCTGGAAAGCAAAATATTTCGTCACTCAATAACGTGGTAAGCTAAGGATTTTGTTACTCAACAGATTAATGAGCCAAAGTTTTCGTTGTTCAGCAACTCCGTAATCTAAAATTTTGTCAGTCAGAAAACTTGGTAAGGTGGTTATAGAGATTTCAGTATTTCACAAACAAGGTCCGACGAATTAAATGAAGTCTAAAACAGTGAAATACTTAACATATTTTCGTATAATCCACGACCACGTAACATCCGTGTATTTACGCTTCTGATGAACAACATTTCATTTCAACACAAGTGAAAGGTTACTGTTAATTTTTGCAGCTCAAATATCTTTATACAAAATTTAGGTAATTGAATTAGTTAATGCACCTATCTTTACTGTTGGTTTTAACCCGATTGGCGACTGACAAAGATTTTTTTTTAATCTGTTTAACTACCAAAAGAAAAGTAATCAATAAAACCGACATGTTTTTAAAGCAATCGTGAAAAATTAATAATTAATACTCCAGAGACCCATACTGCGCATGCTCATTAACTTCATGTAAAATTAACAACAAAGAGAGCGAATAGAATAAAAAAATTACAAATTCCTATGTTACAGCTGACAAATATATATATATAAATGCAATCAAACTAGGCTAAAGACAAATACCCGTTTTCTTTTATTTATTTTAGCATCGCTACTGAAAATGTTTGAGTTGAAGGATTTGCTTAATTTTCAAGTTCGGTTAATGGATCGACAACACTAACAAATCACTTAGATGGTGAATCAATACATGTTTAATTCAAATATTAAGACTTGATGTTATTACTAAAATTCCTTGTTGTTACCTATACATCGAGATCTTATTCAACGTTCATAATTTCATAATTATATTTTTTTCGTTAATGTGCTAAACAAATAACTAGGCTTACCCTTTGTGCAGAACATAAAACAATATAGGTCTTTGACCAGTCAACAGAAAACCAGTTTGGGTTACACTGAAGCTATTCGTTTTATTTTTCACATTATTTTTCTTCACTAACTCGTTAACTTTTGAATATTAGCGTTGAAAACCACAAAAACACGACATTTCAAATCCACCTTTTATCTTTCTGTATCAAAACTTGTCAGCTAACTTACTACTGCGACAACTGTGTGTGTAACAGAAATATCAGTACGTGTGTATTATACATAAAAACATAAAGTAGTCTCTAACGTCTAATCTGAAAAATAGGGATTTTAATAACCTGTGTTACGCCACGTTATGCTTGTCACCTTAATTTTATTTAAAACGCTGCCTATAAACAAAACTCGGATGTCATATAACGGGCTAAAGAATACGTGATACACACGCGCCATATTGGTGGATGGAATGTCAGTGGGAAACAAGAGAAGGAAGAGATAAGGTTTCAGCAACCTCGTGTTTCACATGGTTGAACTTGTTCGCAACTTGGAACAAGGCAGTTCAACATCAAGATGAATACGTGAAACGAAAGTAGTGACAAGATTACCGACAGCTTTAAATAGGTAAGAACAAAGTTTATTACGACTTTCAAACGAACGTATTGGTGGACACCTGTTTGAGATCGTCATTATAAAAAATTACTCATTTCACCAGTTTTTTTGTGGTAACCATCGAAGAGAAATTCGTCTGATTTAAGTAAAAAGCGACCACCTTCAAAGTAAACTACAAGTAAATAGTTGTAGTAAAAATTAAACTCACAGCTTCTTGAACCAAACGAATGTGAGAATCCAGATATTACTGTCCAGAAACCAACAGTATTCGAAAGTTTATTCAGTCACATTTAGAAGAAATTCCTGGAAATGGAAAGACAAGCTACACACCTGGTGTCGCTCGCAGAAAATACCGATCCTCATAGGGTACTTCCAGTGATAGCAAATAAGATGTCCTTGACTTGACCTTGCATTAGAGATAGTCCCTAAAGCTAAGTTTAAAAAGCATAGGTTTCCTTATTCTTAAAACAAACATTTTAAAATTTTATCAAATTCGCATTATAAAGTAGAGTTAAGCACTGGTTACAACTTGTCATACAGGTACTAGTTCAGGATTTATTTCCACAGTCATTTTTTATTTTGCAAAACCGAACAACAAGGTCTAAAAAAAAACAAAAAACTTTCGCTTTCACCAGGAGGCCTGATTCGCTAGTAACGAAACTATTATTCCTATCGCATTCGTTATCCTCTGAAGTCCCGAGGCAATGAATTCAGTTTGCTTTATTTTTTTTTACATTTACTCTGAGTCTCAGCTGTGCATAAATTTTAAGTTTAATGTTGTTCTGCAACAAGAGATAGTAAACAGACTTTCTTCTACTGAAGCAACATTTAGTAGCTGGTATACATAAAATTAAATCACGTTCTTATCCTCATATCTGATTATCTTAGCACAGTAAAGCATAAAACATCGATCACAAATATATTTTGTATGTGATAAGGTATAAATATTAGTTTTTTAACGGACACTGCCAATCTCTGGAAATATAAAAATGCCTTATTGAAAGGCATGCAAAAAAAAACCGTTCAGAAACCATCATTAAAGTAATTTATTCAGTTTGTTGACTGTTGTTTTATAATATTTACATATAGAACAAACAAAACAATGACAGTGGTTTACGAACTAAAACCCCACCTACACAAGTCCGAATGAAACTCTTCCCGGCACTGGAAGAATGTTTATGAAAAGTAAACAAAACTTGTTATAATTTACGTGAGGGACAGCAAGTGAAATTTATTACCAGTCAGTCTCCCAGTTTCGTACATGACAACTGAAACGCAAGACACATATATATTAACAAAAACGAGAAAAGTTTAAGACGTAACTGACGACTCAAAGTCAAGAGAAATCAGTTTTGTAACTGCTGGCTTCACGATGTTACTATCTGTTACTGCAATAACCGTGCATATATTTTTTAAAAGTAAGAAGAATTTATCTTACCTAAGCTTATTAATTCTTCATTATAACGCTGAAATCAATGGTTCTAAAACCATTATTAATTGTGATTACCTAGATATCTTAAACATTTTTAATACGGATATGCGAGTTCCGTGTTTATAGTTATGACTATTTACAGAAAAGATAAATAGAGAGGTCGTGTCTTCCCGGTGGAGGCGCAAATTGCGTTATCATTTAATTTACACATGAACTGGCGTAATATTGACTCAAGAAAATGTAACGTTAATAGAAATATAACACAAAACCATTAGATCTGCCAGCTCACAAAGTGATAATTCTTGCTAGAGAGTATGCTCATCACGTAATTCAGATAAATAAATGTTACAGATCCTGCTTAATATACGGCTGTGGTTGAGAGCAACACGACATGATAAAAGTTTAAGTTCTATAAACACCATCTAACAGACTGAAACTCTCGTTAGGTAAGAAAAATTATTCTTCAAGAAAATTTATCTCGACTGCTTTAAAGCTAATAATTAAATATCAGTTCTTACTTCTCTTTAATATTTTTAAACCATCTAATACCTCAAATGTTACAAAAACTACAATTCATTGACTTATTTCTTTTCATCTGATTGTCTTGACCAATGTCTAGAGATCTGTGTATTATGTGCCCATTTCATAACGAATACAGATATGGAAATAAATGGTACTTTGTACTTAGGTAAATAATGGAATAAATTGTTAAAAAAAATTGTCATTTATGGTTGGAATCTTGGAATAAACTTTTGTTTTCCATTATTTTATCGTCTTCAAATATATTAAAGCACTATAAAAAAGTTCTGCACCTAATTTTCAGCCATAAAGCTCAAAAACTGTAAAATCATTCACAAAATAAAAACCTTAAGTGTTGTGTGTAAAACACGATACAAATTAAACATTGTTCAAGTACGATGTGGAAAAATGTGATTTTCTAAAAACAGGTTCAAGAAAAACTATTTGACAAATCCAGTGAAAGATAATTCAGAAAATAATTTCAATTTTAGTTTAAAAGATAGAGGCACAAATACCACAAAATATACAAAGCAGAAATATTGCTGACATATATAATACGCAAGAAGAAACATTCCACTTTCTTTCGAAACGTAAAGAAGAGAGCTCGAGCTGCGTTCACACAAATGGATTTCTAACGCGCGTCAAAACCACGGCAATCGATTGAGTTCAACCGTCTATACAATGAAACTGCTTAAATGTTATTTTGAAATTTTTATCTTATAAAACATAGAGTCGTAAGAGTTTACTTCTTCAAAGACGATCATATCAAAATACATCTTTTTTACAGCTTAACATATTTGTTGTCAAATCATAGACAGGGCTTTAGTATTGCGTACTTTCTAATAACACACTAAACAAATCTCATGATGTTTTGTCAGTAAAATGTTTTGAATGCTCGCGCAAAGCTGTCCCTAATTTTGAGCTGACAAACGAGACGGAAGGCGGATAAACAACGCAATGTGTGATTTCCTAAGCTATAATAATGATCATCTCAGATCTGAACATTTAAGCAGATCTAGTGTAACTATATTTATCTACTAATCCAATTAGTCTATACTCTCAGTCATCGTTTTTTTTCTTACAGCATCAGCAGGGCAAGTCAATTCATTTCAATGCGATGAAACACAGACGCGCTCACATATTTGAAATTCACCCTCGTCAGCTTCAAAGCTGCGTTGATTCTTTTATACTGTTCGTTTTATATATCCCTATTAAAACTGGTATTATTACACCCTCCAGATTATCTTCCAGTTTCACTCAACAATAGGCCCAGCACAGCCAGGTGGTTAAGGCACGTGACTCGTAATCCGAGCGTTGCGGGTTCGAGTCCCCGTCATACCAAACATGCTAGCCCTTTCAGCTGTGGGGGAGCTAAAGTTACTGTCAATCCCACTATTCGTCGGTAAAAGAGTAGCCTAAGAGTTGGCGGTAGGTAATGATGACTAGATGCTTTCCCTCTGATCTTACCCTTCTAAATTAGGCACGGCTAGCGCTTAGTCCTCGTGTAGCTTTGCGCTAAATTCGAAACCAAAGCAAAACAATCCACTCAACAATAAAGATGGGACCAAGGATAATATAAACATAAATCACCTCACGAGTCTGGCACCTGCATGTTCCCAGGAAAAACTGTGGGTCGATTATTAATGCAAACATCGAAATCAACAGAGAATGGCTGTAGACACTGTTGGATAATCTTATCTGGAAAGCGAACAAAAATCTATTTTTTCAATGTTAAGCCGTACATTGGAAAAAAAATAAGTGGTAAATACATTACATTTAGGAGCTTTTGTAAAGTATTCTTTTCCAGCTATCTTCATTCCATGCAGAATCAGTGGGTTGATTTATTTCACCGTGTAATCTGAGAGTATTTGTGTGTTTGCTCACTTTGGGGAACTTGACGATCTGGAGGTGCAGGGAAGCAATGCAACCACAGCCAAACATGCTACCCTGTTCCAAATACACCTCTCTAAGATGCATATGAAATGAGTTGGTAAGTTTCTTAGTAAGAAAGATACAATGGTTTAACAAACATAGTAGCACATACAATTTTAGTTGGAAGAAATAAAAACCCAACTTGACAGTCAGTAATACAAGGCAATTCATCAGTTAATTACGTACTGAACAGATACGTTTATATGTAGGTGTACACTCAAACTGTTTCGTATTTATAATGCTTTTCGGAGAAGCAGACAAGGCAGAACAGCAAATTAAAAGTTTCCATAAAATCACTTCTTGTATGACATCTCATGTTGTTTAAAAGAGTTAGTTAATGAGCACCAAATAATCTATTATTAACTACTATACCTTGTAAAAAGTCTTGTAGTGTTTGTTAAATTAAAGGACACCAAATCACGCATTATAATTAGGATGTTTTTCTTGTTTTAAAAATATCTTTCTTTCACATTCTTCTTGTTCTAAAAATAACTTAATTAGATCATGGTTGTTACAAATATCGAATTATATTATGAACTTCATAACACAGGTCATCGACCACATTTATTAACTTGAAATCTTTACAGCAATCACTGTATGCCGAATCCCGAAATATCCATTTTTCTCCATCCCAGATTTTTCACAAACTGTTATATTTACTTCTGTATGAGCGAATCCTTTTCATTGAAATCGGATTACATTTTGTTATGCTTAAAATGTTTACAATCAGAACAATCTCGACGTGAAAGAACCCACTAGAAACATACCGCGAGTACAAGTCGCATGACGCGTCATTTATGAATAGTATTTGTTTGTTCGTAAACTTTGAAATATCTTTTTTATTCCCTCTTTAATACTCTTTATACTTCGCTATGACAACAAGGGGCTATGTGTAAATGATCCAAACATATTTCTGGTAAATTTGATATAAGGGTGTGTTGTTTTTTTCTCCACAATTCTTTTAACAAAATCCTTATGTCTTAGAAAACGGTTTTGTTTTGGTATGTGTTTTTTTCCTTCGAAAGGTTGTGGGTTATTAGGTTGGTTATTAACAAAATTGTTCCCACGAATCATCGTGTATCGTTATCTTGATCGCCAACGGCTGAAGGATGATCAACATTTTGACCGTCCATCTTGAACCAGCTTCCAAAGAGAGGAATTATTCTTTAAAATCAGTTATTCCTTTGTTATTAGATTTCCTGGAGGAAAAAATATTTAAATACACAATATAAAAAACACTGAATAAAACAAACCTATGTAAAAACTCCTGTAAGCAGACTCAGAAAACTATCACATTAGCTGTCGGTACGTTCCTGGAATTAGTACAGCGTACTTTGAACATAATTTAAACCGTCATTGATGGGGAAGCAGCAAAACAGTCCAACAGTTTATATAAACAACACATCTTTATTTGACCTTTCCGCTCTTTTAGATTCAAAGGACTCTGTGTTTCAGCTTTATCGTTTGTTTGTTTTTTTTGTACAACATCAAAACTGATGGTAAGTCGATCTGTTGACGTGTTCAGCCTTTAAACTTGACCCCTGTAGTCACCTTCCATATTTGTTTATACCAGAGATTCTCGAACTGTGTAGCATACGTTCTACGTGTGATACGAAGAGATGATTTCAGATATCCGCGAAAAAGAAATACAATAATTATAAATTTGAAAGAAGCCCAAACTATGAACACACACACACACACACACACACACATTACTTTAAGAATATTTTCATCGAAAGAAGTCCTGTGAAACTGCATTCTCAGCTTCTGCTGGACAAAAATCGTCTCAGTTATTTTCAGTT
The DNA here is from genome assembly GCA_011833715.1 of Carcinoscorpius rotundicauda. Classification (NCBI taxonomy): domain Eukaryota; kingdom Metazoa; phylum Arthropoda; class Merostomata; order Xiphosura; family Limulidae; genus Carcinoscorpius; species Carcinoscorpius rotundicauda. Next base: position 19,011,255 of record CM022398.1, read on the forward strand.
TCACCAGGAAAAAGAAAAAAAAAAATCATACCCCTCCCATTAGTCGAAAAGTTTAAATGTTAGTTATTTGCTACTAGGTCCCCCCCATTTTGTTAAATTATGCTTGGGTAGAAAAAAAAAACACCTTAGGTTTGTTATTATGCACAAAAGCTACACAAAGCGCTATCTGTGCTCTGTCCACCACAGGTATCGAAACCCAGTTTCTAGCAGCACAAGTCCAGAGACATGGCACTGGAAGGCAGAAAAAAAATGGTTTAAGAACAGAATGTCACGCTCTCCTGATATACAGCCGACAGTTGATCTGATTGATTAACCATTTCAACCACTGTAGACACAGACTAATAACAGAAATTGTTTTAAAATTTTTAGCACTAAGCTACACGAGGGCTATCTGCGCTAGCCGTCCCTAATTTAGCAGTGTAAGACTAAAAGGAAGGCAGTTACTCATTATCACGCACCGCCAACTCTTGGGTTACTCTTTCACCGACGAATAGTGGGATTGACAGTCACATTTGAACGCCCCCACGGCTGTAAGGGCGAACATGTTTGGTGAGAAAGAAATTCGAACCCGCGACCCTCGTATTACGAGTCGAACGTCTTAACCCACCAAACAGACAGGTCGTACACAAGTAGATGTTGTTGTTGTTTTGAATTAAGCACAAAGCTACGCAATGGGCTATCTGTGCTCTGCCCACCACGGGTATCGAAACCCGGATTTTAGCGTGTAAGTCCGCAGACATACCGCTGAGCCACTGGGGGGAGCCGTACACAAGTAGAGCGAAGATCGTCATTAATAAGAAATCCAATTAAGATCTCACTGGAGAGAAAAAGTAAAATTATAATAAAGATAAAAAAAACACCAGATGGTTTCACAATTATGTACTATTTTTTTCATTTTACTAGAAATGTTGAGACTAAATTAAAATGAATAGTAAAACTTGTTTTGTTTGTTGGTTGGTTTTTTGGAATTTCGCACAAAGCTACTCGAGGGCTATCTGTGCTAGCCGTCCCTAATTTAGCACTGTAAGACTAGAGGGAAGGCAGCTTGTCATCACCACCCACCGCCAACTATTGGGCTACTCTTTTACCAACGAATAGTGGGATTGACCGCACATTATACACCCCCACGGCTGGGAGGGCGAGCATGTTTAGCGCGACGCGGGCGCGAACCCGCGACCCTCGGATTACGAGTGCACGCCTTAACGCGCTCGGCCATACCAGGCCTTAACAGTAAAACTAACTCAAAAAGTTCCTAATGACGTTTCTAGGACAAGATGATTATTTATGTTCAGTATGTTTATGTGCCGTGTACGGTGATGGTTACTAAACTTTCTCAGCACAAGCTCCCCCCCCCCCGAACATTTAGCAGCCTAACTGAGGCCCCCGTTCATCCAACAAAGCAAAAGATACAGAGTAACTAAAAATATTGCGTAATTTTAGTGGTTGCTAAGGCTACCCTGACACCGTGCCAGTTTCCGTGTTCGTCAACCAGAGGAAACCCTCGTGTACTGTACACAATGTATATCACTGTAACATTGGGCTACAGATTACAGAACACATTATTCTGGTTTAGTAATAACTTATTTTCTATATTTCGATTATAAAAACACTAAGAGGAATCTCTAAGATAAAACTCTTATTTAACCCTGAAATTTACCGCTGTTATCCACTCAGACCCTTTATGTTTTTAGAATAATTTTAAGTTTAAAACCTACTTATACACAAAGTTCCTTATGGATTCGTGTCGTTGATGGTTACATGGTTACTAGTAATACACCTCACATAAAAAAGAAAAAAAAAAGTCCCCTCAAGACTGGCGCGGTCATTACAATCTATCACTGTGGTATCAGTGAGAAAACAAAAGTCACTAACATGAGACAATATTGGAGGGGACAAAAGAAAAAAAAATGCCGTTTTCTTTGTATGCACTACTCCCTCTAAATTCCACATATTAAACACAAGTTTTCCTATTCAACAATAGGTCAATTTGAGTGCTCGAAGTAAAAACGCAGCATTATAATGCAATTTGTTGGCCAATTAACCATATCATTACTGACGAGATCCATATGAACCTCATCTGCTTTTTAAACTTTTTTCTCTCAACTATTTGTGGATCAAGTAGGTTGTGGGTCCACTTTTGTTCTATACACGAATCCTAATAACACAAAGTTTCATAAAAAAAATCAAAGCACCATCAATAATACAAATAACTCCATTAGTACACGTTATCTGACAATCTGAGAAAACGCACACTCTTATTGATACCAGTTATGGTAAATAGGAAATAGAAATAAACAACTGTTGAAGTACATAACTAAAACAAATACTGCTTATCGGTTCTGTCAACAGTGTGATTTATCTCAAAACAACTTTGAAAGTTTCTACAAATTTTTCTATGTACGTAAACTAATGGAGTGCTTGTTATGATTAACGTTGCAATATGTGGACCCCAGCGAAAGTGAAGGGTTAATAGTTTGAGGGTTAAAACTTCATATAACGAATAAAATTCAAACATCAAATCTGCATGCGTCTTTTTACGCTTTGTTTTTTCTTTTTTTGTGATTGCAATTCCCAAGAGAAAATTAACATGTAGACACTAAAATCCAGGGTTAGCCCTCTCGCGGTGAACATAGCGCCGATAACAAAATCAGTCAGAAGCAGTAAAATAGCGAAGCAAAAGTCTATTTACCATTAGAACAAACATATTCTGCTCATTACGTTAATGTTCGTTGGTGAATTGAAAAACATTTATAAAAACAGCATATATATCCGTTTTTTCTTTTATATTTTTGTGGTGGGGGTGGGGGATCAAACGTTTATAGAGAAGTATCAACTAAGATGCTGAGGAAAAAAACACAAGATAATCGAATCTTTAGGTTTAATGGTACACTTAGTAACAAACGTGAGAAACCTTTCATAATTGGTTGATTAAATACACACATATCAAGTTCGTTGGTTTTCGAAGCAAGACAATTTCCACGTTATCTTTCAATCACTAAAGGTGTTAATAAGTCTTAAATTTTTAAAGACTTACAAAAATCTACACGACAAATGAGTTGCTTTGTTTTGACACGTGGTCTCATATAAGCGTTGTGACTTAAAATATAAACAGTACAAGAATATCGTAAACATGGAATTTTATTTAAGATATTGAGAAAAAATATATACATATTAAAAGCAAATGCACTTTACCGACAAGTAAAAAATAGAAATCCACCGAAAAACTATGCTAACCAGACAAAATTAACGACGAACAAGACAAAATAAAACAATACTTCATCAACATCAATAAGTTTCCTCCACAAACCGTAGAAAACATTATATGCACACACCTAGACAAAAAGCAAAATCAACTAACAAAAGTAAATATATCTCACGAATCAAAAAACCACGAAACCATATACTGCTGCATACCATACATTCCCGACATCAGCAGAAAAATAACCAGCATTTAGCAAAGCTAGTAACAAAACATGACATTCCAGTTAATACAAAATTTATTGAAAAACCAGGCACAAAACTGAGGTCTATACTATGTAAAAACTACACTGACAAACATCACACCAACATTATTTATAAAATACAATGTAATAACTTCCACGACTTCTCTATTGGAGAAACAAGTAGAAAAATGAAAACCAGATTCAAAGAACACAAAAAATCAACTTCACACGTTTTCGATCATAATCAAATAAACACGAGAGAACTAGAGAAAACACCCAAATACTAAATAAAGAAACAAACATAAACCAAAAATTAAAGCCTTACTTATAAAACAACTCAAACCCAAAATAAACCACTACAAAGAAACACCTTTATACCTATATTAATAAAGACAATCCAACACCTAAGCATGCCCTCTACATTCCTACACTCAATTACACGACTGCTTTCAACCATGCAGTCAGCTATTGGTCAGTTACCTCTTTGTGAACCTGATGATTACCGATAAAGGTCGAAACGTTGTTCGCTCCTCTACATGAAGCTTTCTCTATCCATACCAGCCATTTTTACATATATAAAAATATATTTTTTGACCAAAAATAAAAACTGACTTTGTATTTTTGTTCCTGTACTCCAATGTGTTGTACTCGTCTTCTCAATTTTGTAGTGTAAATTGCATAGTCATCAAATCTACGCTTTCCAATAGAACTTCACGGATATCTTTATTTAAAGGCCAAGTTAGTTACAAATAAATATATTCGTTCTGTGGAGCTCTAGTACTTGACGAAAAAGATGCCGTCCGCAGTGGATTTAGAAATTTAGAATTTCTCTCAAATTCAACCATTCATCCAGTCAATAAGAAACTAGTGCTTTATCGTACATGCTTTATATTTGTGTAACATTTTAACAAATGTCCGAAGTTAAAATATAAAAACAATTGAGTGTGACCTAATAACTGAGGTTTGACGAAACTCATGAGACTCTGAAAACATCACATGTTGTCTTTCATTGTCAGTTGGCTGTCATTCCGTGAGTATGACTGGAAAAACTATGTACACAAGTCGGACTTTACCGATTCTCGCTAGGTGTAAACAACTGGTCAAGCAATGACTAGTCAGGTCGCACTTAAAGGTGCCCCTCCCACAAGCTAACTCTATCCAGTGAATATGATAATTCTACCTACACATTTTTAAACTACTTAGATTACTTTTATAGATAAAGTTGTGAAGCAATCTTAGCTTTAAATAATATCGATTTTCACGGCACTCTCTGAACACACTCTTTTGGTACATTATCGAGCACGTCAGCTCCACGTACTCTCTGGTGGTGAAAGTGCATTAATTTCCTTAATAACGTGCACTTAAAACACCTTATAATAAGAGGTGGAACATTCCAGCCATTAAGCTGAGCCATGGTATTACGTGAAATATTTCGTCGGCACTGGATATATCAAATATAGGGTGGTTAACTTTCTGTCGTAAGCTTTTGAAATAATTTCACGAAGAAACAGTATAACAAATATATTCAAACAAAATAGTTACATACATCGCAGACGTTTCTAACGATACAGCAAGTTATTATAGTAAAAGAAAACCCAAATATAATTTTAAGAAATACACCAATAGGTTTAATGTAAAAAAACCACAAGCAACTGGCGTACATTTTAAATTTTACAACTGCAGGAAGTCACAACAGCTTTGAAGTGTGTGTCAAGATCGTGGTCACCTTGAAGCTTAGGAAGAAATATCCCAAGAGATAATCTCGCTTACAACGTACCTAGTGAGTGCCCCCTCCCAGGAGCACAGCAGAATGTCTGCGGACTCACACCGCTAAAAACCGGATTTCTATATTCGTTGTAAGCAGAGTGCAGATAACCCATTGTGCAGCTTTGTGCTTAATCCTAAACAACAAACGTAGCGAATGCGTCAACATATGCATGGCAAATACCCTTCAAGCACACCTTGCAACGCGTCAACATAAGGTAAATACTCACAAACGAATCGAGCGCCCTAATTTCACAGCCAATGCTAAAGGAATAGACGTTTTGATAAATTCAAAAATTACAGTGAGTCAAACAGTTATTACAGTAAACATACACAGTTAATCAAACAGAGTTATTATAGTAAACACTTTTTTTTTTTTTAGAAGAAAGTTACGCATTGCGTTATCTGCACTTTGTTCCCGTGAGGAATCTAACTCCAACATTTCGTTGTTGTAAGTCCGTAAACTTATCGGAGAAAATAAAATAAAAAAAAAAGATAATTCCAGTATATGCACCAAGAGAACGGAGAAAGATATTGATGTATTTATAGAGGTTAAAGAGACGGTAGTCAAAAACGATAGAAAACATACAGTGTTAATGGAGAACTTGAATGCGACGATTAGAGAACGGGTGAAAGTCGAAAAAAACAGTTCTAAACATCGTTACGAAACAAAGGGAAAAGTAGTCGATTGAATTTACTGTACAGAAAAGCATAAGAAAGTAACTAAGTTATTCCAGAAACAGCAACACGTACCGGGCATAGGAAAGCCTTGAGGGAAAAACTTGTATCTAAAGATAGAGTTATTGATTGTAAAGTTACCACGAGAAAGAGTTATATGATACATATTACTCTGCAAATTAATAAAACCTGCATGACTGATGATGACCTCAAAGAAGCAGACCATAAGAAAACACGGAATAATTAAAAGAAGAACATGAGAAGTTCATATAGCTTTGAAATTGGATTTCAGGCCCTAAAGAGTGAAAAAATGTAAAACTGGAAAATAGAACGAGTGACGGACAGAAACTGTAATGGATGTTTTTTTTTGTTTTTAATTTCGCGCAAAGCTACTTAGGGCTATCTGCGCTAGCCGTCCCGAATCACAGATAATCATCACCACCCACCGCCAACTCTTGGGCTACTTGCCAACGAATAGTAGGAATGATCGTCACATTACAACGCCCCCACGGCTGAAAGAACGAGCATGTGTGGTGTGACGGGGATTTGAACCCGTGATCCACAGATTACAAGTCGAATGCCTTAACCCACCTGGCCATGCCGGGCCCCGTGGAAAGAGAAACGACTTGAGACGAAAGCTAGAAACCCATCAAAAGAAAATAAACAAAATAACCGACAAGTGAAATAAAGCACACAGAGAAGATGAAAACAAAACATACGTAAAGAAATGAATAAGATGTGCATGCGTTTATATATATTAGCAAGCCCAAAGAGATACCCCAAAACTGAAAGAATCTAGTCGCTAAATAGGCCAAAGGATATAATAGGTTAAAAGTAACAGAATACGCACCTTTATCAACATTTATCGCAGACAGTAACAGCTCACTAAAGAATACGTTATAAAGAACAGAGAAAAAGTAACGAAGAAACACTTCACATTCTACCTCTAAAACAGAAATTCATTTAAGGAAAATAAAAAAACAACAACGCCCCAGAACTGGGTGAAATCACGATGCTTTATTAACAAAATTATCAATAAAAACAAAGATTGGTGGGTGACAGGAACTGTGATGATAGGAACTGAATTAATGGAACTGATTGAGAGTGAAATAGAATAAGTAATATATTGAATATAAATAAAACTTTATTTTCTTGTCTCGAATACTTTGCTTTGTGGTAATGTCATAAGTAGAACAATGTTGACGATACCAACACAGTAAAGTTTGGGCCCGGCATGGCCAGGTGGTTATAGCGCTATTCGTATTCCGAAGGTCACAGGTTCGAATCCCCATCACACCAAACCTACACGAGGGCTATCTGCACTAGCCATCACGAATTTTGCAATGTAAGACTAGAGGGAAGAACACCACCCTCCGTCATCTCTTGGGCTATTCTTCTACTAACGAACAGTGAGACTGACTGTACATCATAGCGTCCCAAGGTTGAAAGGGCAAGCATGTTTGGTGTGACAGGGACTCGCTGTTCGTTGGTAAAAAGAGTAGCCCAAGAATTGGCGGTGGGTAGTGATGAGTGGCTGCCTTTTAGTTTTTCATTGCTAAATTTGGGAAGGCTAGCGCAGATAAACCTCTTGTAGCTTTGCGCGAAATTATAAGCAAACCATTAACTTCAACAGCGTGCGTGTCTTTATTCTTCCAGAGGCGAAACATGTTTCCCAAAAGACATCAAACCTTGCTTTGACAATTCACATGACGAAATTTTAAAAATCTGGCGGTATTTTTCAGCCGTTACTTAGCCACGTGAAAGAATATATTTGCTGTAAAGAAATGCCAATTTTAAACGAATCACGTTACACCTAGATCAAACCACACGCTTCACTTAAACATAATTTATCAGGTTCTGAGCTAGAACTCCGATAAATATTTAAAGAAGGGTATCTGCATACTATTAAATCACCTTCGGTATCAAAAAAGGAAAAAAAAATTTGCGACGTTAAATATATTGGGTGCGATTAGGTTTTGGTTAATGTGCATTATGTTCGAAAACGCCGCGTCCAAATGAAATCTATTTATTCAATGTCCATACAGCTAGAAAAAAAAGTGTTAAAAATTGTGCGAGCGTCAAAAACTTTTTTGAGCTTCAATAAACATTCCAAAATGAAATGTAGAGCAGAAAAGTAAGGACGACGTCTCCACACCCTACGAATAGGGTAGATGCATAATATCATCTACATTACAAGAGGAAAATAATTTGAAGAATGGTTCTATCATGTCTAAGATTCCAATATCACAGACAGCAATGTCTACATGCGTCAGATGTTTTACGTGTGAATTTTGTTTTCTGTTTACAGACACCGAGTATCAGTGCCGTCACCCTAACGAGTTTTAATACTTGTATCCAATAACTTAGAAACACCAGATCTAGCGATATGATCAAAACCTAAAAAGATAATTTGATCAGTTTGTTCTCTACACCAGATCTAGCGATATGATCAAAACCTGAAAAGATAATTTGATCAGTTTGTTCTCTTTTGATTAGACCGTTACGTTTAATGATTCGTTTGTACTAGAGATGATGTTTAGTAAATATTGCATACTGTGAAACAGATACACACGAGCGTCCGACAGGCCACCGGATTGGCTCTGGACTCTAATACCTCACCCCATACGCGAGTTACTTAACCGTTTTAAATCATATTATAAAAAATATAGGCAGTGCTCTGTGTTTTAAACCTTGCGAAAATTCAAATGATAAATTCCAAAAATAAAACTAAGTTTTGTAGGCGAAACACGAGTTTCAGTAACAATCAAAAACCGCGTCTAGTTTGGATCAATTCTCTTTAGCCTAAAAAGTTGCATTCTGGTTATGAATAGAGAAACTATTGAATGAAAAAAACAAGATACCCAGTTGGGTGAAGTGGTCTTTTTATTGAAAAAGAAAAAAATGCATGTAAACACATAAAAGGAACAAATAACTCCATTACTATTAACATATTAACAAAATAAGTTCTAACACATCAGTACCAGTAATTACCGGCATAATTTCACCCCTGTCTATAAATAATTATATCTTTAACATAGCTTTAACGAGTTGTATTTCGCGTTACCAAGTTAACTATATTACTACTTGTAAATAAAAACGTGTCTTCTAAACATTTGTTGTTGTTTTTTGTTTTTTTTAGATAAACTTTGCTCCATAATGTTGAATGGTAGACACAAACATTACATGAAGGCAAAATGATGAATGTCGACTCATATGATTTGTTATATTGATCACTACCCGTGCCATTAGCGTTATAAGAAATGTAATCTTTGCTGCAACTCGGGCAATCAATAATTAAATATAACCATTACAAGACATGCGCAACATTCAATTATTTCACGAACACGTTGCAGATGGGATATCTATTAGACAAATGATTCAGGACAATTTGTATGACATTATGTAGTTCGAATATTTCTTCGTCGCTTATTTTTCTAACTAGTTTATAGACGGCTGATGAGACAGGATCGATAAACATGGTTAATAAATGAGGTTTACTCACAGCAACTTACAATAATTTAATAAGTTGGATTAGCATAACTGTGTTTATGAAATATTGTGGTTGTATTTGTTAGTGTTTTACTGTATGTATATACCGTTGTATGATTAAACTACAAGTATACTGTCTGATGCAGTCGACGAAATTAAATCTTATATGCAAGATAAAGCCTGTCAGAGATCTCGAATTAAACCAATCACCTTGAGAAGCTTATCCTATTACACTGAAGAAATATAATTGTTTGTCTTTTAGGTTTCTCGAACAAACACACAACGCTAGGCTGAATATAATCGTGTCTATCTTTGATCTGATAGACGAGATAGAAGGCAACTAGACAATAGCTCCCACAGCCAGTTCTTGGGCTACTCTTTCACCAACAAATAGGGGGATTTACTGTCACATTGTAACACTCAGAGCTAGACGAGATAGAAGACAGATAGTTAACAGCACCTATAACCAAATCCTGAGCTACTCTTACCGACAAATAGTGAGATTGACTGTACCATTATAAATCCCCCCCACAACTAGACGAGATAGAAGACAAGTAGTCAACAACACTCATAACAAACTCCTGGACTATCGTTGTCTAGCCATATAGTGGGACTTACATGCCACGATCCCAAAGCCTCTGCAACAACGAGATTTCAACAATAATTCTGTGTGCGCTGCCCATTAGGCGACAACCATCCCAAAGAAATGTAGAGCGAGCACTGTACAATAATGATCGTGTCGATATTACAAACCCAGATTAATCAACAAGTCTAGAAATCCTATCAACCCTTCTAATAATGACATTTTGTTATGGTATAGCGAAAAGTCCTACAGGTAATGAGATATGGCATCACGAGATAACGAAATTTGAGCATGTCATACTCCTGCTAATAATAAAGAAAATTTCACGTCAATAGCAGTTGTTGCTCACGTAATTTTATACCGTACGTAGCGTCTAGCCAACAATTATGTCTTTCGTATCCCTACCAGCAGGACGAGTCTTGGTTATATACGAAAACCTTCGTCGGCACTGAATGTGGCAGATAGATTACGGTCGACATACATTTATACATTATTTTCACCTTCGCTCTTTATTTATTTATAAACTAGGCAAGGAGGTTGCCTAGCTCATCTGTTCCCTCGTTTGTTTTGCTCACCCATAATTCCTTACTAATCGTGGAAAGGCTACAGTTATTAAAAAAAAAAAAAGCGAGCAAAAATGAATGTACTTCAAAGCATGCGCAAAGTGTCACAGCACGTGCAAGCTCATTGATCCCCTGAGCTTCTTGGGAGACGTACTTTCTCAGCTCGGCACGATACTTCAAGCACCTGTTTATCTTATTCAACTGAACAAACAACCAGTAGTTGCAGTGACAAATTAATGCAAGAGTTGATAGGGATACAGCCTCCGAGATACAAATGCTTTGGGGACCTCAACGACCATGAATTTTTTAAAAGGGTACATACAATTTAGCCCTTGAGTCCCCAGTAGGCTTAATTCAGCGCTCATTACAGCCGCGTTTAAAAAAAACAACCTTATTCTATTAGAAACATAAAATCACTTTTCCCAATCTTTATGGGAAATTTTGGTTCATGTAAACCATCATGGCCAATGTCTATGTAGTGATATACGATTTATAAAATTAACGTAATAATACATTATTATTCTCTACTTTCTTCCGTTTACGTAAACAACTGCAAACTACCACTCTTGTAATGATGTCAAAAATGGAACGTTTTTACTTTAGAGGTGTGTAACTGCCTAATGTATTTTGGAATTATCTGGCAATATGTCATCTGTTTACATCATGCAAGTTTCGGTGTATAATAATCGATTATACCTCAACCACTTAGTTCGTATATTCTAAATAGAAGATAACTTGTAACTTGTATGTTATCACGATCGGTCATTCGTGTGGAATCAACATTTAAGGCTTTGAAATGTGCTAATATTCACAAGTGTCGTTTGTGTGAGAACATTTTTGATAGAAATAAGAAAAACGTTCACCGAAAAATAAAGCGTCATTGATGAAACTAATGAATTTAAATATCTCTAAATAGTTAATTGGTTATTTGAAAAGCCATTATCATTATTATTACCATACATTTACCAGGCCACATTTTGTCATCTCCCTCTGTGGTAAATTCAAGGAAAATGAAGCTAGTAGTCATTTGATCAATGCAATAATGAACATGAGGCTCGTGAATAAAATACGCATGCGTAGCAAGTTAAAGGTAAATTGGAAGATAGGCACGATGATGAAGTCAAAACTAAAATAAAATATTTCACTTTAGGACTGCCGACGATAGGAATGTTATTGATTATGATACGACTGTTACACTGTTTGGTACAGTTTGAATTTAAACAGAATCAAATAAAGTGTGTTGAAAACAAACCGGAGATGAGTGGCATACTGAATATCATAATACGACAAATATTAAATATTGAATATCATGGTACGACAAAAACTAAAAAAGGGGGGCTTCTTAAAGCTAACCTTGGCTTCTTCAGGATATAAAATAAGGTTACTCTCCTGACAGCCCCCCCCCCCCCCCCCTCAGTGGCAAATACTCGTCACGGGCACCGTACAGATGAACAAAGTTGCACAATTGGCTAACTAAAGACACAAACAAATTCTCTTTTAAAATCGAAATTTATTTATTTTGGAAACACTAAAACACCACTCAAAATATACTCTCTCTCTCTGATCATTACGTTAGCAAGATTGTTAGCCAGCGAATTCAATATTGTCAATATTAAAGTTGTGTTTCGGCGAAAAAACAATGGAAACACTATACAGTGGAAAGTAAAAAGTCGGTGAAAGTGTTCTATTCGAGTCAACTGCGAAAGTAGACGTATCAACAATTGTCCGTTCAGATAATTTGTAAGATGGTAGTCGAATAAATAAAATATATTTGCTATCATTAATTAAGTATACTAATTTTTTTTTACCTTTTAGTTTAATGAATAACTCTGAAGTAAACGAACAAAAGAAACTACAGGAGTGAGATTACTTCGGTAAAATTCAACCCCCAGACTGAACTTGAGACACATGCTCAGAAGTTTGCTGTGAATTATGAAACAGTGGAAATATCAGGATGAAAAGGCAGAAAATAAAACACAACCAGGAAGAAATGTTTCATTTAATTGTGTTTGCTGGTAAATACAAAATTATTCAGTAGTCTGTGTCTGATCTGCCTACTGCGGGTACTGAAACCAAAGTTTTAATGTTATTAGTCTCAATATTTACCGCTGAGCTATCAGTAGGTGGAGAGATGTATTAAAGTTCTAATGTGTTGTGTTTGGAAACAAATAGTTTTCAAAATTATCTACTTACACGTTGAAAAACAATTGACATTTAAAACAATATTTTTGACATCTACACATAAAATTACAAGTGAAAAAAATATTGTATTTAAATTGTTGAGGATTACACGTGTTCCCTCCTCCAAAGAGACCAAAGGCCGCTTAAAGAGGTCACCTGTTCTAACCACTCGCACCATAATACAGTAGTGCGTTGTCGCTCACATGACGTCATATAAGAGATGTTTAACGTTGAAACTTGTAAGTGTCGTGATCTCCGTAAAATGTGCACATGCCACGAATTACGAGACGAATTTACACTCTGCGAGCTATAACACATAGTATATGAACTCCAAAAGCAGTAAATAAAATTTTGTTACTCTTAATTCTGGTTTCATTTACTCCTGAAATAGAACACTTTAGAAGACCTTGCGCAAATACATCTGGTATAAAAACAATGTTTCAGGTATTGAGTTGCCGTTAGAACTACTTCCATTGTTTATTGGGTTCAGTCAGATCGGTCTAGCTACCCACCGCTGTTGCCCAGTACGAAAACTTTCATTGCTGAAAGCTTCTGCGAATAATGGAGAGATAAAACCTTGTACCACATATTTTGACAAGCATTCTACAGACCCCTTACTACGTGTGTACACTGGTTCGCAGAATCAAGTTTAAAGAGAACAAACGCACAAATGACCAGCGAAATTGCATCGACAGACAAGTTGTGTATGCGAGTGGTCAAATAAAATTGTTTCGATTCCAGTTTTTCCCGTCAACTTTCCGAGAAAACAGCCGTTGACTCCGGAGCAAGCTGGAAGTTAGAGAGTTCTATTTGGTGAACCTATATGTCGAGTTAAAAACCTTATTACGCACACTGTTAAATACTACAAGATATACGTGGGTTTGTCGTAATGGCATGAAAGAATTATCCTTTGTGAGCAAGATCTATGCTTTGCGAATGAGAAGGTTACGCTGGATTAGATTCTCTCGTGAATTCAAAGCTCGTAGCTTCACTTGACCTGCATTTTTCTAGTGCTAAGGAAGAAAGATTCCTTTTGAAAGAGCGCCTCCTTTCGCTATGTGCTATATAAAGATCTCACTATACGAATATTCTTTGTCGCAAAGGGCCGTGACATAATACGTAAAGCATACATTTATTTTATGCGCAATGTCGGAAGTCCTCAATGAACTAAATACACCACACGTGTATGGTACCATCTGCATGGACACAACAATGTATTAGCATACTTATGCTAATTAGCCTCCTATTGGCACAGCGGTAAATATGTAGGCTTACAACAATAAAAACATCGATACCCCAGGTAGGTACAGCACAGAGGGCCCACTATGTGCTTAACGAAAATCAGGCAAAGACTTGCTCATCGTTCTTACAAGGTATTAAGTCGTAATAACTGATCGAGAATACACGCCCCCCTACGGAAATGAGATTTGAATTGCACTAAATGAAATCAGTGTAGTAAGAACGTTATTTTAATGATCGTTAAGTTCGGCTTATTTATTGTTGTTTAAATACGAATTTCACAACACAGTGAAGTGAAACTTAAAACCTTTTGATAATCCATGGCCATTTAAAGAATGGTATTTAAGGCTGTTCGTTTTTCTCTTTTCCTCTCGTACTTGTTCTAACCGTCGACTGAATCAAATCATGAAAATAAAGTTCGGAAGGTTCTTGACATAAAACATTTCTGATATGTGAACTTAGACCCTTCTCTTGATATAATGGTCTCGATTTTGATTAAAAGGTCACCTTAAAGTGTGTACAGCGTAAAAGAGAAATAAAAAAAATCAAATTAAACTTCCATACATTGAATAAGTTTAGGTGCCCCCCAGTGGCACAGTGGTATGTCTGCGGACTTGCACACTAAAATCCGGGTTTCGATACCCGTGGTGGGCAGAGCACAGATAGCCCATTGAGTAGCTTTGTGCTTAAATCTAAACAAAAACAAATAAGTTTAGGTTATACTCACAATTGTGTATTGTTATTCTCAGGTGATTTCTTGAGATCGTATTTCTCAAATAACACAATTAACCACTCCGATATCACTATAGAACAATATTTATTGTAAAACTAGACACATAAGTATAAACACGCACACTATTGGTATTTTGAAAGTGTATACTCAGGTTACCTATATCTCTGCGCCTACATATGACCCATGCGCCTAATACATGTCTACACCATACTAATAATGCCATGCTTTCTTCAGCTGGGCTGGCTTAGAAAAAATTTGGAAGTACTAAGAGCATGTTTGCAGACAGAAGTCATGATGAACAGGTTAGAACCCTACATATATCCAATAGATGTACTAATTGATTCAATCAAAACGTTACTGCCATAATGGGTAAATAACTATATAACAAACAAACAAGAATACAAAAACAAGTATACAAACAATAATTATCCAGAAGTTGAAACGAACTCAGAATTATTTGTATATAGATAACTGGACATTTCTATTTTAAGTAATTCGTTACTGTGAGTTGACCATAATTCTTTTGAGAAAAATCGGAGCCAAATAAGGACAGAATACAGTGAGCTCAAAATGGAATTATTTCGTGGACAAATGTAGAGTTTTTTGGGTTGTCGCCCGAAAGGAATATAAACATTCTTTAGAAAGAATTAACACGTTTAAAGCAGAATTAAATATCGTAATATCTATTGCAACACAAATGGATCGATAAACACAAGATGGATAAATTATTAAAACTCCATATTCTTTAATTTTGCTGGACACAGACGCTCTATATAGGAAATCAATCATTAGCCGTATGACTTTCATAGAAACCAGACTGGTCTTAATGATTGAAAATTTGTACATCATACACTTACATAATAAGCCATTTGATTATAAAAAATGGCGTAATAAATTTGATAGACTGCTCGCAGTGGAAACACTTTCTTAAACCACGTACTCTAGTAACTATTACAAACATGTATTTTAACTACTGTTAAAACAGAGATTCGAACTTCAAAAAATAGCATTGTTTTTTTACACATATTTGCACACATCTCTAACAAAACACACTGTATATGATACAAACTAACTTTCAAATTAATTTCCCACTCTAATATCGTATTACATTTCTAAACTACAAAAGCTTAAACAAAGAAATAAAGTCGTGATAATTGATAACGTAAGATTAACATTTAAATAACCAGATTATTACACGACGATTCAAGCACTTCGCAAAGTACACATTTTAGAATTTCTGTTAGAAACACTTATTATTTTAGGAAGGACAAGCAGTCTTCAATACTGGTTATTGGTAAGTTTATTCATAGAAAGCTACGGTTACATTCCATACCACGTGATTTATCTAGAGCCACAGTTCTCAAGCTTGAGAAACTTAATCCAATATGTTTTAACGGACTACCAAATTTATCGATGTTGTTTTGTTTCGAAAAGAAAAATGCAAAACTTCGTGTCCATGATCATCTTTATTTCAAAATTGTTTTTTTATAAAATTAAATTTATATTCATACAAGTTTTTTTTATTTTATGAATTATAGGTTTTAAATATGATTACGTCATATCAGATATGACTCGCCGATTCCCGTTTGAGAAACTTTTTTTAGAACTTCAAAAAACAAATATATCGCAAAGTCAAATTAGGGACGGCTAGAGCAGATAGCCCTCGTGCAGCTTTGCGCGGAAATAAAAAACAAAAACTGTGCAGCAGTCAGGGATATGTTATTCCATATGCATGTCCGACCTCTCTTTATGCGATAACATCAATAAGCTTTCCCACTCGGTAGCGGCCCGGCATGGCCAGGTGGTTAAGGTACTCGACTCGTAATTTGAGGGTCACAGGTTGGAATCCCCGTCACACCAAACATGCTTGTTCTTTCAGCCGTGGGGGCATTATAATGTTAGGTCAATCCCACTACTCGTTGGTAAAAGAGAAGCTCAAGAGTTGGCGATGGTTGGTGATAACTAGCTGTCTTCCCTCTAGTCTTACAATGCCAAATTAGGGACGGCTAGCGCAGATGGCCCTCGTGTAGCTTTGCGCTAAATTTAAAACAAACCAAACCCACTAAGTACCACCGGCACATAAACCAAACTGAGTGCAAATATATGTGCAATTTGTTAGCCAGTTAACCCTATTATTGCTACACAAGTTTCATAAGAACTATCATCGGTTTTTTAAACACTTTTTTTTTCAAAACTATCTGTACACCAGATTTGTTTGTGGATCCACTTTTAATGCCTACAAGGTCTCTAAAAACAAAATCGAAACAAAAAGATAAAATATCTTCAATATTATAAGTAACCCACTTTAATGCATCTTTGAATTTTGGAAGTGAAATGTTAAGAACGTCTTATCAGAGAAAACACTTTTATCGACACCAGTATGGCAAATGAGAAATTAAAAAAACTAACTGCAGAACTGAAAATAGCATTTTAAATCGGTTCTGTCAACAGCGTTGTATACATGAAATAGTAATAAATAGTTGTCAACAACTGCAGAACTGAAAACCAGCATTGTTTATCGGCTGTGTAAACAGTGCGATTTACCTACAAACAACTTCGAAATGTCTGGGAAAGTTCCCGAAAAACTGTGTACGTGAGCTGATGGTGTATTTATTATGGTTAACGATGTGGATTAAGTAGGACAACACACAAGGCTAAGTAAGGCTTAATAGAAGTTGTTCACGATGGTGTAGTTTGTTACTATGCGGGGTGTACAGCGCATAACCAAGAAAATATCACAAGCCGGACAACCCAATCAGAAAACATCACTTGCGCACTTAAAATCACAAGCCGGAAGAGCCTATTCAGAAAACATCACTTGCGCACTTAAAATCACAAGCCAAAAGAGCCTATTCAGAAAACATCACTTGCGCACTTAAAATCACAAGCCAGAAGAGCCTATTCAGAAAACATCACTTGAGCACTTAAAATCACAAGCCGGAAGAGCCTTTTCAGAAAACATCACTTGCGTACTTAAATCACACGCCGGGAAAAAGTCTCTTAACAAAACCCTTTCTTTACGTTCTGAAACCAAACGGAAATATCCACGGGAAAAGAATATTTTGTGCATTAATTCCAGTTGGTTGATCTTAACATGAGTTAAAAATACGTGTACGTAGCGTTTTGAACACAGAGCAGAAATTTCTCTGTAAAACTAAGTCTTGCTGGTATATATATATTACACATTAAGGAAACATAAAATAGATAGAAATTGTATTAATTTAGACACTTTGTTTCAGTTTCAATATCTGTTTTCCCATGTTTGATAATTGTAGACACAAAACACTATCTTTAAACATAAAATGTAGATTATGACAAAGAAACCGTTATTATTGCGTTTTACACAAACTGTAGTCCTACAAAAAAAAAAAAAAATCGTTGCAGCTTCCAGAAACTGCGGATCTCCAAATGAACACTTTACATATAAGCATGTTAAGGATCTATATAAATATCAGATTTAAACCTTCCGCCAAAATCTGTTTATCTAGAAAATGAGCAACAAGTCTTATTGTGAACATAATATTTATCCACGGAGACCAGTCATTATTTTATCCCCAATAATCGTTTTGTTTTCAAATGTTATTCTACAGTGACATTTTCGGATGTCACTATACATTACGTAAGCAGGTAAAAGTAATTTTCACACTTAATAACTTATTGTTTTTTACTTTAAATAAAACACTGAGCTTACACTACATTATACACACAGACAGTTCAAGTGTTACCCGTTCCATTTTTGGAACAAAATGAACAATCTACTCAGACAGAGCAAACAAGGCGTGTCTGCTTTAAGGGTTTCTTATCATGCAGAAAGCTAATCTAGGAACAAAACAGATCGAAATAGGACTCACCTTAGATACCAGCGACATTTTGATCAATGCTCTCTACCGTTTCGTTTCACAAGAAACGTCGTTCAATAACTTCTACTGAACCGTATGTACTATAAATGTTTAGAAGACACTTAAAGTACTAACCACCGAGACAGAAGACTCAAGAAATCCTTATTTCTAATGAACAGAAAGTTTCAGAGTAACAAGAAGTCATTCATTCGTTTTCAACCGCCTTAAATGAATCGAAGTTTAACCAACCGATCACCGACTTTGTTATACACACCACTAGTGCAAAAACACTTTTCGAAACGGTAAAACTTATTTCCCTACCGTAAGCTTAACCACACCAACACTACAGGAAGCACGAGTTAGTAAAGCCACGAGATACTACTTTAACACGTGCGGAGCAAATGGCACATATGAAGCCTTAGCAACGATCGAGCGAGTCTTTAGTCTCTTTCGCTCAAATCTATCATACATGACGTCACTCGGAGAGATAAACAAGAAGGTAAAAGAAGTTCTCAGGGATCACATAGAGAAGAACGAAATCCGCCTCTCTTAATAATTTATAAGGATGCTAACGGGGTTATCTGATGACATATGTTGATGCTAAACGTGTGTTACTTAATCATTTGACAAGCTGTTCCAAATGTTATAAAATTCGTCATAAGTTCACACACATTTTAACGTAAAATGAAATCTCACATTTTACTATTCACGATGTCAGCAACGGCTTATCCCGAATTAATATTTTCAGGAACCAACTCCCGTTTTTAATGTTTCTCCGCTATTACAAGGAAATTGGATATCCGTGATGTGACGTGACGAAACGCACAATCGTCCTTTGCAGATGACACTGGTAACACATACATCTAGATACGGGTTCGATTTGTTTTTGAGTTTCGCGCAAAGCTACTCTTGTGGTTCCTGCTGTTATCGTCCGTAATTTAACAGTGATAAACTGTAGAAAAAAGCAGCTAGTCAACATCACCCACCGCCAACTAGTGGGCTATTCTTTTACCAACGAATAGGGAGATTGGCAGTCGGATTATAACGCCCCCACGGTTGAAAGGACGAGCATTCAAACCCATGACCCACACATTGTGAACTAACCACCATAACCACCAAGCCATATCTAGGAATGGAGCCACACATAGACAATCTTTTTCCGAACAACAGCTTCAACTTGGCCCCCTACTCTTACCCCATCTCCCCCACCCCAAACAAAAAGCACAGAAGAAACAAATATAACCACGAATCGGCAGTAACATACATAACAACACTATCTCACACTCAACCCTTCTTTATATCACCAAGAAAAAAATCTCTCAACATAATAAACAAGTTGGTTAAGAAGTGAGAGACAAGACCAAAGTGCAAGTCCAACTAATATACATTTCCTTTTGTTTTGTTTGTTTATTCCTAATGCAAGCTACTTAGACGCAAGCAAATAATATGGAAAACAGAATATTTCATTGACGTTATAATTATGATATAAAATACACCTTAGAATAATCAATTTTATTAAGTGGAAGAATTTTTATTAGCCTCTGGGAAAAAAAATCCACAAATGATTTATTTTTACAACTATCTTGGTTTTAGTACCCTTTACAATAAACGTCCTTTTAAAAAAATTGTCATAAATTTTTTTTTCCATTTTGCATCCAATGTCCTCTAAGAGTTTGACGAACCCACTGTGACTATACAAAGAAGTTTAGTTCCACGAACAATACGCCTTGTGCTGTTTACAGCGGTTTATTGCCGCGGATGCGAACCGGGCGTCACAGACGACCGTAACATGTACATATTTGGCTCGAGATGAGCCTTAAACCACTAAACAGTGCAGTGCGTCACGAGTACACTTATAACAAGAAGAGCATACATAAAAACGAACCCCTAAGAGGAATATTTATACTGCAAGGGTATTAAGCGATCCAAAAACACAGTATTTAGAAGGATGGGGTTTATAATGTTCATTAAAAGCGTGACAAAAAACTAACGGTGGGATTTTCAGAACAGAAACGAGCTCCATATAATCTCAGCCTGGAGAGTTACGCCCTCGTCCACAAAAAGGAAGGTTTGACTACGAATGCTCACAGCCCCGGAGTTACGCCCTCTTCTACAAAAAGGAAGGTATGGCTACGCATTATCACAGTATGAAAAGTTAAACACATACATCGAAAGCCAATATGGTGAAGATTGGTATATCTCTTGTTACGATTAAGAATAGAATAGCCATAGGTTTGAAGCTGTTAAAGGCTTACAGCCTTTAAAGCCACCTCAACGCCAACACATTGCTGTAATGTGAAATATTGTTGAGGAAACAGGATTTACAGCAAACAGACTGAAACACGTACATGCCAAATTCCTCAGTTCAACTCCATCGAATTTCTTTGTCTTTGTTCAGTTATAATGTGGTTTAGGAAGCCGAAGTTAAGATGAGCGATCTAAGGGATCCTTACTGTCTATCGTTGAACCTTCCACGGAAGTAACAGTATAGAGCAGCAGCATATAATCAAGATTATTTACGTCCAACGATGGAAGTAGTTCCAAGGTCAGCAAGAGACAAGAAATATAATTTTTACCATGTCCGATTAACCCTTAAAAATCCTTTGATTATTTGTGTATTCTTTATCGTAACAAATTTAATGTTGTACATTTATTTTAGTGTACACATTTGTTTCAATGTAATTTTCTTTTTTGCCAATGACGTGCATTGTTAGTTATGTATTGTACAAGTCCCACCTGTTATCGAACTTTGTAGAAGATTCTTGAATAACAATCAACAATACTCGTTTTACGAAACGCGCTAGAACATAGGTGAATTTTTTTTTTTTATAAACTCCAGCCAGTTATTATTGGTCAATTACAGTCAGTGTTATATAAGCCTAGGAAGCTATAATTGTGATTAACGCTTATTAATTGGTAAACTACAGAATTTGAGCAGGAACATTTATAGATTGAAATCACTACCAACCGTTCAACTTCAGTGAATTACTTTACATATTGGAATTTATATGAAGACAAATATCTACGTCGGTAAGACGATGCGAGGCCAGCCAAGTAAGACGACGTTAGCTTAAGCGAGGTGCAATAATATCAACTCATAATTAATTTACTCGTCATGGACTTGGATCGTCAATAAAATACTCAGTTCTTGACGAAATATAAGGCGTAATATTGTCTGCAAGTTTGTGAGACTCTTGTAAATAAGCAATCACTTGTAATAACTATTAGTAATAACCCTTATAATATGGGTTACTGTTTTTGGTGTGTGTATTAAAGTATATTTGTATTAAAAAAAGAAAACTGTGTGTATCAATCTTGCTGGCAATACCATAAAGTTGATACACATTAACATTTAATTAACTTATGAATTCAAATTTCCGGTTATATGAAATAGTAACACGTAAAACACACATATAATCAAAGATCCGTGCAAAATAAAAGTATAATTAGTAGCATAATAAAGTGGGTTTCGTCTGGGATCTGAGTCAGAAACAAAATTCGACACAAATTAAAATAATGATTTATATTTAGCAGTGTCAACAAGATTTGAGTATATCTGATTATTAAGACTTTCTTTCTTTAAACAACTAGAAAAATAATGAATCGTTTTAAGTTGCCAACATTGTAAAATTATAAGTTTAAAAAAAATCAATGAGAAAAAAAACGAGCTAAAAAGAGTTGTTGAAATATTTGATGATTATTTGTTGTCCGAGGAAGCATTGATGGAAGACTCTGGTGTTCTCCACTAGCCAATCAGAGTTGGGTGATAAAAGTATGTTAGGAATCCAATTAAAACTCAAACAAATTGAGCTTCAAACAAGCCTGCATTAAAGCCAAGAAAGAGGAAGCCCATATCAAAGCAGAAAGATAAAGTAAACGTCTCTAGGCCGAGTAAGCCCGCATCAAAGCCGAGAAAGAGAAAGCCCGTATGGAAACGGTAAGATAAACTAAATGTCCCGAGGCCGAACAATTTCGTATTGGAGCCGAAAAGGAAAGACTGAACGAAATGGAAATCACATTCAACTGCAATCAACAAAGACAAAATGACAACTTTGAACTCAATCGATATATTAAGATACCACCATTTAATAAGTTCATATTTCCAACATTATGAGAAAGTTGCCCAAACCGCGAAATGGCCCACCAAAAAACGGTCACTGTTATTACAGAGTGTTTTGATTGGTAAAGCCCAAGAAGCTTATAATACTATCCCTCCAGAAGACTGTTCAGATTACTATAAGATTATAGCAGGTATTCTCAAAGCATAGGATTTTGTACCAGAGGCTTATCGCCAAAAGTTTCAAGGGCAAGATAGTTAAACCCATGTGAAATTCGCCCAAGAAAAATGGGTTTATTTCGATCGATAGTGTAATTCTATGCTTATTGGCAATAGTTTCAACAAATTAAAATAATTATGTGTAATGGAGGAATATAAACGCTGTACAAGTGACGACAACAAAACTTAGTTGGATGAAAAGAAAGTTGAAACAGTACAGAAAACGGCTGCCCCTTTTACAGTGATTACATTTTTAACTCGTAAAATGAATTTTTTCCATTTCATCAAAAACCAGAATTCGTCCAATCTACTCAAGTTGAGGATTCTTCTTTAAAAAACTTAACTGTTAAGGTTCGAAATATTCAAACAGTCATAATAAAACTTTAACAAAACCATCAAAGCTTGTCTGTTATTTTTGTACAATGCCTGGAGTTTGAAAAGAAAACAAAATGTAAAAAAGGCAACACCCAGTATATTTACGTCCACATGTGGACGTAGTTTCATCAGATTACCTGATTTGGCCACTGATAAAACGGCTGATGTTGTTAGGGAGGAATTTAAACCTTTTGTGTCTATTGGCTCTGTGTCTTTTGACAATTGATATTGCTAATTCCATGCCCATATGTATTTCATGTGATGCTGAGGCGACTCCATCATGGTTATTAAAGATATTCTGCCTTAAGATCCCAGTTCTGCCACTGGTAAGGCTGTTATTGTTCAGAGTATTAAGGGTGGCTTTGTTAATATTCCTTTTTATAACAATTATTTAGCTTCAAACTTACTCTCGGAACCAGTCGTAGTTGGAGTGAGACCTACTCTGTCAACTAAGGGTGTATCATTATTATTTGGAAACGATTTGGCTGTAGAAAAGTTGTTGCCGAATCTATAGTGGTTAGTAAACTAATACAAAGCTATATTGCCCATCACGGGTATCGAAACCCGGTTTCTAGTTATTACAAGTCCGCAAACATACACTCTGCCACTTGGGGGGGGGCAAACTATTTAAAGAGCTATCAGTACTCTGCCAACCATAGGTATCAAAAACCGGTTTCCAGCGTTGTAAGTCCGCAAATACTCCGTCCGCTATGTTACTGGGGATATTTGAGGTTCGATGGATCAAGTGAAACAAATACTTATGCTACTGAATTAATAGGGTAGCGAATAACAAAATTAGAGTGTAGTTAAATAAAGTACTCTCACGTTAACAGGTGAAATGATAGATATTCACGTGTTAAGTAAACGTGTATAATTCCAGGACTGTTTGTTAAACAAGTAAAAAAAATACAAAGAATTACTAACTTTTAAGATAAGAATTGAATCAGACACCTTTACTGTAACTGCTACCTAACCGGTTTCATTGCTGGTTTACCATCACGGAGAATCCAATATAAACACCTGTTCTTCTAGTTTGTATCTCACAAACTTCTTACAATTACACTAACAACAAAGCCTTCGATTTTTTTGTTTTGTTTCGAATATTGGCGAAAAACTAAACAAGGGATATCTGCGCTAATCGTCTCTAAATTTGAACTGATAAACTAGAGAGAAGGTGGATAGTCAACAACACACAACATCCTCAACCTTTAGGTCAATCTAGTCCAAGAGCAAGACTTTACACTTTATCCTATATGTTAAAAAAGGGCAAACAAATATTACTATACTGTTAGGTTACACTTCGTTCCTATACACATACGTATATAGAAAAATACGTGCTGAAATGCACAAGTGACACATTCAGAAATCACAAACAATGAATAATTGTATATAACTGTTCAACTTATTTGCACCAGGACGATTTATAACAAAATACAACAGAAAAAAATATCCTCGAATTCTATATTTACTTCAGTCGGAGCAGTACACGTTCATTTTGCTTGTTTATTATTAAACAAAGCTATACGATGGGCTATCTCTGATTTGTCTATTGCAAGTGTTAAACCGGATTTATTTTTATAAAACGTATGATTGTAAAAATATTGTTCCACATCTTACAAGTTTTCATACAAGCCTACACAGCCTACAAAATATACTAAAGGGGGCTTTGGGCAAGCTAATACATGACTACTGGTGTTCCAGCGATCTTCTTCCCCTTCTAAGATACCGTTTTATCACATTTAGTGTCTGGTTGAATCACGTGCTGGAGGCTGAATCTCTGTCCATCAGATTTTGTTCCTCAGGAAACAACAGGATGGTTAAGTTGTTGTTGTTGTTTTGAATTAAGCACAAAGCTATACAATGGGCTATCTGTGCTCTACCCACCATGGGTATCGAAACCCGGTTTTTAGCGTTGTAAGTCCGCAGACATACCGCTGAGCTGCTGGGGGGCATGTTGGTTAAGTGTTATGTATATAACAGTCAGCAATCGGGATTCCATGAAGTTCATGTAGATCTCCATCATAACCGGATGAGATGTAATCCATACTTAGCTGAAGAGAGATGACGACCATGATACTGTTTTTATATCTTTGGCAATAATTAAATATAGTTTGTCCAATGGCAAACAACAAAATAATTAGTTTACTGACGAATTTGAAACACTTCGAGCAACAACCCTTTATAAGGTTAGTTTGAGAGTAACGAGTATTTCATTTTTATAAGTAAAATGTTCAAGTTACACCGATTCATTGTATTACACCACTAGCAGTGTAAACTATCAACATGTGGTTACAGTCTGAACCAGTTTGTTTGTGTTGTCGTTAAACACAAAACTACACAGAGTACAATCCGTACTCTTACCACCGCAGTTATCGAAACTCGATTTTTAGCATTATAAGCTCTCGAGACTTACCACTGTGGCACGGGGGTGGATACTATTACAGAGTTCATTTTGATACAGTGTAGGGAGGACAGTCTCGTAACATTCGTCTCCCAGTGGCACAGCAGTATGTCTGTGAACTTACGCCGCTAAAACAGGGTTTCGATTCCCGTGATGGGCAGAGTACAGATAGCCCATGCTGTAGCTGTGTTTAATTCTAAACAAACAAACAAAGAAAAAAAATCATAATATTCACATTTTATACCCATTTTACTGACTGTTATTATAGTTACCCCTTTGAGAAGTTAAAGCATATATAAATCTATGGAATAATAACGTGTAATTTTATTGGATAAAATAAATATATCATTTATCCGTTATTTACTTTCGTATCAATAACCGAATTCGAATCTCTAGTGAATATTAACTATCAACGCTTGTGAAGGAATTGCAAACTTTCTAGCCTGTTTTCAAAAACATTTTTTTTAACAATAACACCATTTCATAGGTTGAACACAGCTGCAGACGTTTACAATCCACGAGAAGTTTTACGTATCGGTTTTCGACCTGCAAATGGTAACCACCATCAGGGCTCTTACTTATCAATGGCCTTATTACCAATTATGCTGTAACATACGGATATCAATCGGACTTTGTTGTTGCCAGGTTACGAATAGTTTGTTGTTTATGATTTACAAGCACACCTTGGTGTTTCCTAGTGGCAACAATGCCATAGTGTGTACGGTGTATTCGGCGTTTGTTTCATCGTTAACTTGTGGGTAATAATTATGGGTCCTTCTATAAACCATAAAACAAACAATAAGTCTAGCGCTTCAAAATACGAAAGATGATTAAAGACGACTGTTAGATTAAGTACCAAAATGCTCGACATGGCCAGGTGGTTAAGGCACTCGACTCGTAATTCGAGGGTCGCGAGTTCGAATCCCCGTCACACCAAACATGCTTGCCCTTTCAGCAGTGGGGGCGTTATAACATGACAGCCAATCCCACTATTCGTTGGTAAAAGAGTAGCCCAAGAGTTTGCTATAGGTGGTGATGACTAACCGCCTTCCTTCTAGTCTTACACTGCTAAATTAGGAGCGGCTTGCGAAGATAGCCCTCGTGTAGCTTTGCGCGAAATTTGAGAAATAAGAAAACAAGTATCAAAAGTTACATTCTTTAATTTATCAAAACTGAACATCCAACAAGCTTGAAAATTCAACTGTTCGAAATTTGATCGAAACAGACAAATCAACATTGCTCATTGTTGATTCAGTTTGCACTAATAGAAGGCAAGTTAAAGACCAAATATGTACAATCGATAACAATAAGGATAATGAAAAGAGAAAGAGATTTTGCGGCTGTAGCCACTAACCAGGATTGAAGCAGTGGACTGTTGATGTTGAAGACAATCACGACTTATATCTGATCTTGTTACCTGGATTAACTTTAAAACAAAGACTACTGATTGTATAATTAAACATTATACGTAGCAGAACGTTAATGAAATTGAGTCTTTGAAATGTATGTAGTAAGGTCTATGAAATCCAAATTAGATATGCCTTAAAAATTATCTCACTTGAAACTGGTATGTAGAAAGCCCAAGGATAAAGATAGGGAGAAGGAATATGTGGTAACTGTGTCCACTACGAATTGTGTTTATTGTTTTGGCAAGCTATCTGGCGGTGGTTTATTGGACAATCCGTTCTCTGGACCCAGATTCAATGACTGAAAGAACGCCTCGTCTCTGGTCACGAAAGAAATGTAGAACATCTTGAAATCACGAAGAATCTTATCTTACGTTTGAATTTCCTTTTCCGGAGTAAAAAAATCGATGCAGAGCTTTTCGAACTGTACTTAGCAGAACGGTAGTGTAATGCATCAAAACGGGTAGAAGCAGTTATAATGTTTCTAACAGGATGTGGCTTAGCGTTCCGTGGATCAAATTAATTATATGATCGATTACGAAAGGAAATTACCTGGGTCTTTTAGAAATTACTGCTGAGTTAGGCCAATCTCTTACAGATCATACCGAAATAGAGGTAATCCATGCAAGAGAAAATATTTATTAAATACTATTTGTGTTGAATAATATATAGCTAAAAAAAAAACCGATTCAAATAAACAAAATAAGGTACAGGAAAAATGTTATTCTATTAGGACCGTGGTCTCAATCACTAGATAACATTCACTCTGGTCAGCTTACATTTGTTTTGCGCCATATACTTTATTGGATTAAAAAACACGCACATCTGCCCATATGTATGCCTATTATAAAAGGTCTTGAAGTTGCTAATGCAGGAAAGTTTATTTTGTTTCAAAGTTCGCACAAAGCTACACAAGAGTTATCTGCATTAGCTTTCCCTAAGTTAGTATTGTGAGACTACAGGAAAGGCAGGTAGTCATCACCACCCACCAACTCTTGGGCTACTCTTCTACTAACGAATAATGGGATTGACCGTGACATTATAACGCCCTCACGGCTAATATGGTGATCATGTTTGGTGTGACGGGGATTCAAACCCGCGACCCTAACATAACGAGTTGAGCGCCCTAACCACCTGACCAAGCTGGACTTCTTTTCATATTATACTGTACATTTGTTAAGTTTAGTAAGACTGTAGTGTTGCAGAGGCCATGAAACTTATAACACAAAGGAAGGAACTGTTAAAGACAACACTACAGTAAAACGATGACAAACCTATAAATCAAAACACACCGGATGTGACGTTTCGGACAGCACTAGAAACAATGAGGTTAAAGCTGAAATCACGACAACTAAGAACACAATTTGCTTAAAAATAAAAGCAGATTGGAAAATAGAAGTACTGACCGTTGTCCGAGGGCTAGGTGGTTAAGGCACTCGACTCGTAATCTGAGGGGCGCGAGTTCGAATCCCCGTCACACCAAACGTGCTCGCACTTTCAACTCTGGGAACGTTATAATGTGACAGTCAATCCCACTATTCGTTAGCAAAAGAGTAGCTTAAAAGTTGGCAGTGGGTTGTAATGACTAGCTGCTTTTCCTCTAGTCTTACATCGTTTAATTAGGGACAGTTAGCGCAGATAGCCCTTGTGTAGTTTTACGCAAAATTCAAAACTAACACCAGGAATATGTTGGTTCGTTAAACATGTCGCTCCCTCATGCTGAAGTTAATTGATATGGAATACGTTAACATTTTTGGCAAATACGAAAAAACGGGTAAGAGACTGTCAAATTACAGAATCTATAAATAAGAAAAGATAAGTTTATATTCCTAAAAAATGTTGGAGTTAAGGAAAAGCGAACCTTCAGTCGACTTTTATGGCAACACTTCAACACCATTTATCCAGTCATTGACAAGGTAGTATGCATTTTAATCGAACGAATATCTGTATACTCTGAGATAGAAAGGAAATTTGGGTTTCTTAGCCGATTGTAAACAATACACGTACAAGATATAGTAAAAAAAACTTAATTGCAATAATTGTATGCAGTGTATTTAGACGTAGAGTTCCTCACGAATATACACATCTTAAAAGCCTGCTGTCGACAGGAGGTTTGCTACCTGACGCGACAAAGAAAGATACCTAATTTTAACAGTCAGTCTTGCTGGAGTTAATCAGATTTAAATACAAATGAATCCCTGATGCTCAATTTATACAAGCATTGTGGATATTTCTACAACAAACTGTTAAAAAGAATACGAAATAATACGCAAGAAGCTTATCAGCGTTAGCAATTCATGAATAATCCACAATAATTTACACTTATGTTTGTTGCGTTCGCCTCCCGTAGAAATATGGTGGATTTGGTTACTATTAAGCAAAAAGTTACATGATGGGCTATCTTTACTGTACCCATCGTAGGTTTCAAAACACAGTTTTTAGCGTTAAAATCCTATAGATTTACCACTCAACTACTAGGATATGATGGAAAAAAGACAACGTTACGATAGTTACCAAAATGGTTATGTATTGTCATTGTGACACAATTTAAATGTTAGTACTTAGTCATTACGCAATTTTATTTTCGATTACAAATTACTCAAGCGTAGCTTTACTTCCCAGGATGATGTAGGCAACAACTAGGTTCAAGGCAAAAACTCCGGTGACTCGGAAGGAGTTGCTAACATGTTATATTCATGAAGCGTCATCTAGTGGTAAAAAATCACGAACTTCTGTAGCACCAAATAACGCCAGAATCAAGTGAGAAAATAAGAGGTAATTAAGTATTTGCTCTCTCTTACAATATTAAAAAAACAACAACACAAATTTAACTAGACGAGCACTCGCGTAGCGCATATTTCCGCTACGCAATGTTGATCGTACTCGGCTCTCAAAAAATATACGAAAATATGTCCGTTGTTATCAAAAAACACGGACCATTTTTAGCAGGATAATGAGGAATAATATTATAAACATGTCCACAAAGTTGCATCGAAATTTGATAATTTTTATTAAGTTATTAGGGTAAAAAGTGTGAAAAATTGGGGCTCGTACTAACATAGAGATTTTTTCGTAACCTTGCTCTGACCTTGACCTTTCAAAACTAATCACTTCTAAGTTGGGTGGCAAGTGTATACGAAAGTTTGTTAAAATTCATCCCGTGTCATAGTCGAGCAAATAATCTTATATAGATAAACGTGGGTCTTCAACACCCAAACAATCAATAAATTGGCAAAGACAATCTAGATTTGCACCAACTGTGGAGGTTATACACGTGCGTCCATAACATCTTGGGCTCCAAATAAAACACAGGCATTTCAAAACTTTATTGTCTTAACAAAAGTACTTTAGAAAATGACGGAATTTATATAACTAGACTACCACAAAAGCATCTGATGAGAATACAAGCAAAGACGTTTAAATACTTCTATGCTTAAATATATAACGTAAACACGAACCAACTTTGCAGAGGGCTAACTAATGTAGTTCCGCTTAAAATCGCAATTTCCGGCTTTTTAAAATCGTATTACGTTAGCATACCTAACATAATAAATCGGAAACTCGTCCGAGATAAATTATAATAGGTAAAAAAAAAAAAACTACAGATTTTAAAACCACAAACCCAGATCGGTGATGGCTAACCACAGGAAAACTCCCATACGGATAAATATTAAATGTCCTTGATCACGTGACATTCAGATAATGCCTTTAATGCATCGAACTTTCCACTAATCATATTGAAGAAAAACAATAAAATGTATCAGCACTAGCAGTAAAACAATAAGAGAGAGAGAGAGAGAGATCAGACATGATTCAGAACATTATGGTGGCCCGTAAGTCCCTACCCATCCATATATCTTATCTATCCAGTGTATCTGTGTGCTGTCCTTCATTCTCGCTGCATTATATTATGCAACGCCATGTTCTGCGAGACATTTTCAAGCGTAAATGAGCCAAATCGGCCATATTTTTCTGGAAAAAAGAAAAATTTATGATACATGCGTAATTGAATATAACGTGATAACATATGGATTGGTAGGGACTTGCGGGCCACCCTGTACTTTGTAACTAAAGGGCAATAAATACAGAACATCACAGGCCAACTAAATGATATGGTCAAAGTTGCAATGAAATAGTGAAAAAACGAAAGCAGTTACAATATTTAAAAAATAGCTTTTTCTTGTGGTAGGAAGCATTAGTTTCGTTCACCACTCGCTTATCGCTGATCCGCTTGGGGGTGAGGGTGATCGACAGGTAAGAAAGCAAGCATATATATACACACCATACTTAGAAACTACCCGTCTCAAGGGTAATCTTTCTCTTCTCCTTCAAACTCATCCATGTCCTAGTCGACGAAACTGATACTATCTTATCAGAGGAAGATCCAGCTGGCATAAAACGAGTTTTAAAATCAGCTCTTCTTCAGTTCTCAGTTAAGGCTGGATTCACATATGGAAGATTACTACTATCAAAGCAGTACACTTCAGCTCTGGTTTATTAATAACTAGAACAGGTAATCAGTGTTTACTATGCCTGTTGGAAAATAATATCGATCTTTTTACGACAATTATTTACACACTGCTGGCTTAAGACTGACTGAAATCGCTTCAGCTAGTTGGAACTCCCGGCATATCGTTGTCATTACGACTGTATCATAGCTAAACCGAAGCACCCACCTTGTGATCAATTAGTTCAGATTTATATAGATTTCTTGCTTTTGTTCGTAAGTTGTTAATAATATACAAAAGAGCTCTGGAAAAGACGGGTAAGCAAAATAAGATTTAATTAAAATCACGGAATGATCTGGAAAAAATAGTTTTAACTTTTAACTCAACAACGGTCACCTTCCTCTTGTTAAAAGTATATTCCATAGCCTAACGTTACGGGCTGAGATACAAACTCTTTAAAAATATATATATTCCGTGTAATATAACAATTTAATATTTTCAAACTTCCTTCATAACCAATCTGAGAGAATGAAAACTAGTAATATTGCCCCTCCGGTGGCTCAGCGGTATGTCTGCGGACTTACACGCTAAAATCCGGGTTTCGATACCCGTGGTGGGCAGAGCACAGATAGCCCATTGTGTAGCTTTGTGCTTAATTCAAAACAACAACAATAGTAATATATCACTTCTGCTCCTTTTACGTCCTCTGAAGGTCAAGACACCACTGGAAGGTTACATTATCGACGTGAAACGACATTCTAGTTAGTTATGTACCATATGACATAACGAACTGGAACACTTCAAGTCCCATTGTCGATGGAAAACCTCAGGAAATGGCCTTTCAATCAGAATATTAAATGATATATTAAACACAATCAAAATAAAACTTACCCAGTTAGATTCAGGTAAAAACAAGAGAAAATCCAAATATTTCAGATGTATTAAATTTTACGCTCTCTAGCTGACACCACACCCAAAAAGTCATTTCCTACCTGACACTATGTTTAAGTCATTCATCATAAAATTCACGGGCCTGACTCTTGACACTAATATCTGTTGGAAACAGCTTACATCAACACCCATCAGCTCTGAGCTTCCTCCGAGCGATACGTACATTACTGAGCAGATCATTTATTTTGTTACTCGTATAAAACACACATAGACTTGTCGAATATCGTTGTCCTCTATGTGCGGGTAATCAAAGTCTAACCAGAACCCAAAATCAGTTAAGCGTATATTTCAATCTCCGACGTTTTCCCGAACACTTACATAGCCATTTTTTACTCGAGACGAGATTCCTTGCATAGTAAGGAGTCTAAATAAACTGATTAAAAATAATTTAATATTGCATCAAACTGACCAAACCTATAATAACTTACACAGGAAGCAAGCTTGCACTATTTGTATTTAAATGGATCAAAACGTAGTTTTTTCATCTGTTTATTTTACTTACAAACGTCTCTGCCAGATAACTGCATCTTGGTTCTTTGAAACTAAATTACTATACTTGCTAATTACTCTCTCCCATACCAGCCTAACAACTTGTTTTTGTAGTTATTTATTCTCACGAGGGTTGTTGTTAACCACTAAGTTTCCTAGTTATATGGATATTAGTCCTTCGCCAAAGCGAAATCACTTCGATTTGAAGCAAGCCTCGTACCCCACCCCTGCCTCTCCACCCTCCCTCTTCCTTCCCGTTTCCCTTACTTGTATGAGTCATGCACGAGCCTTCCCGCGACGAAAAGTTTAGCTAGATGAATCTCCTGTCTTTTGTTTTACGTTTAACATCATTGGGATAGGACTAGAGAGATGTTTCTTTACCTCTTTCAACAGTGGCGATTTTATCATCACATTCATCGTTTACAGTTTTGAAATGAAAGTTAAAACGAAGAAAACACCACCTCCCCCACCCACCCCAGTACATCCTGAAAACGTTCTGATAAGACAATGAATATCATCGCTTTATTTTCTTTGTTCGTGTAATTTCGATGAACAAACAGTTATCAGTAGTTTATTTAATATCCCAAAAGAGAAAAATAATCTCAGCGAGAGTTATAAAAAAAAGTTTTGATCGAATATTGGGGCTTGCCCGTTATTATTACGACGCATTCAAAATCAAACTCTTGGATCTCAAATTTGTGATGACGAGACTGAAATCATAGATTCTCAGATCAACAGCCCAACACGATAACCAGTAAATCATGCCCAGCTCAAGTTAAGCTTATTTTAACATGGTATTAAACCAAATACATACTTTTAGTTTTTTAAGCGCATAACAACACAATGGGCTATCCGTGCTGTATCTGTACCATATATCAAAACTCGGTTTTAGAGTTGATCCTTCAGACTTACTGTTGTGCTACTGTGGAACTTTCCGAATTAATAACAAAGGAAACTACAGAACAAAACTTTAAATAATTACTCTTATTATGAAGCTATTATTGACCAATTAAAATGTATTGTTGATCATCCAAATAATTTTAAAAGTGTTATCGTTCATTTACGTATTTAAGAACTGTTAGTGTATTTAGATAATTAAAACTGTGTTATTGTGTATTTAAATAAGTAAAACACGTTCAAAGCTTAAGACGTGTCTAAAAAGAGAGAAAAGGCAGAAGCAGTCTTTTCGTAAAAACATTCAAATGAGTTTGATAGATAACGGCTGTTCTACTCTCCACTGGCCATAAAAAACATTCCTAAATTATTCACAAAACAATTTGTTTTGTTTCGAATAAGGCACTCGACTCCTAATCTGAGGGTCACAGGTTCGAATCTCCGTCACAAACATGCTCGCCCTTTCAGCCATGAGGGAATTATAATGTCACGATCAATCGCACTATTCGTTGGTAAAAGAGTAGCCCAAGAGTTGGCGGTGGATGGTGATGACTAGCTGCCTTCCCTCTAGTCTTACACTGCAAAATTAGGGACGGCTAGCGCAGATAGCTCTCGTATAGCTTTGCGCGAAATTCAAAACAATACTAATATGGAATATTGGCCCAACAACATAAATCACTCTTTGAATTAGAAATGTATGAAATGAAACCAGACATCTTCCATTAAATTTGTTATCCACGTCTTCAACGAGAGTTTACGACTCTACGCTGACACGTGTACTGTACACATTCGAGGACTCCATGTAACTTAATTTCAAGCAAAAGTTACAGCCCATAAAAGTCACCGATCATAATCTTGAATACAAGTTCTCTGTTACGATAGTGCCTTAAACATCGATACTGGAGAACATAACATCGAGTGGTCCTTTTTATACTAACGAATCCCACTACTTATTTTCTCCGAATAGACTGGTCTGATTTGATGACAACTTGGAGAAACTTTTGATATAATCCAGTATTAACAGTGGTTAAAAAGATTCCATTATATACTAACCTATCCGGATATTTTTGGCGTAACTTTCATTCTCCTCTTTTAAGTTTTCGGTTTTTCTTTGAAAGCGTGAATTTTAAATGTCAACGCTAAGGATCTCTCTCAGCTTGATAATTTTAAATAGGAAGCATTTTAACGAACGCGAAACCCGCGCCAACTTTCACATTTCAAGCTGTACAAATATTTCTCGAAAAACTGCGACACTGTTTTTCTAAGAATATACCAGTATCCGGATTTTTATTATGCATCTGGAAGAAAACAAGTTTTGGTAAAGTGGCGTGTATACCTGTGTGTTTAGAAAATAATATGGAAAGAAAACCGCTCAACCGAGTTTAGGCGGACTGAAAAAAAAAAAAAAACAACAACAAGAAAACCGCTCAACCGAGTTTAGGCGGACTGAAAAAAAAAAACAACAAGAAAACCGCTCAACCGAGTTTAGGCGGACTGAAAAAAAAAAAAAAAACAACAACAACAAGAAAACCGCTCAACCGAGTTTAGGCGGACTGAAAAAAAAACAAAACAACAACAACAACAAGAAAACCGCTCAACCGAGTTTAGGCGGACTGAAAAAAAAACAAAAACAACAACAACAAGAAAACCGCTCAACCGAGTTTAGGCGGACTGAAAAAAAAACAAAAACAACAACAACAAGAAAACCGCTCAACCGAGTTTAGGCGGACTGAAAAAAAAAAAAAACAACAACAACAAGAAAACCGCTCAACCGAGTTTAGGCGGACTGAAAAAAAAAAAAACAACAACAACAAGAAAACCGCTCAACCGAGTTTAGGCGGACTGAAAAAAAAAAACAACAACAACAACAAGAAAACCGCTCAACCGAGTTTAGGCGGACTGAAAAAAAAAAAACAACAACAACAAGAAAACCGCTCAACCGAGTTTAGGCGGACTGAAAAAAAAAAAAACAACAACAAGAAAACCGCTCAACCGAGTTTAGGCGGACTGAAAAAAAAAAACAACAACAACAAGAAAACCGCTGAACCGAGTTTAGGCGGACTGAAAAACAAAACAAGAAAACCACTCAACCGGGTTTAGACGGACTGAAAAAAAAACAACAACAAGAAAAGAAAACCACTCAACCGGGTTTAGACGGACTGAAAAAAAAAAACAAGAAAAGAAAACCACTCAACCGAGTTTAGGTGGACTGAAAAAAAACAAACAAGAAAAGAAAACCACTCAACCGAGTTTAGGTGGACTGAAAAAAAAAAAACAAGAAAAGAAAACCACTCAACCGAGTTTAGGTGGACTGAAAAAAAAAAACAAGAAAAGAAAACCACTCAACCGGGTTTAGGTGGACTGAAAAAAAAAAACAAGAAAAGAAAACTACTCAAACGAGTCTAGTGAAGTAAAAAAATAAAGTTCCAATAGGTTTTCTTTCCAAAGCTTAAATTGTTTAAATTGCACCTGCAATGTCCAAAGCTTCTCACAGAACGTCGTTCGTTCGTGCAGTTTGGAAATTTTAGATATTTTACGAACTTAGTTTCTTTACTTTGTGTTCAACTTCGGCGAAACCTTTGGATCTGTATCACTCAAAACACTATACACCTAATACACCTATATGTTCACCACGAGTCAAAAAAACTATATGCTAATATGTTCGCATTTTTTTTCTTGAAACAAAATAAAACAGACTGGAATAAGTTCCAGTTTTGCAAAACGAGTTTAACGATGATCCGTACAATTCTAAAAATAACTTCGAGCAGAGCGAATACTGAAAAGGGAAGATTATTTTATTTTCGTTCTCAAGCGATTTAATCCGCTTATTTATAGCAAAGCCTCTGACTCCAAGAATCCGATTGGTGTTTGATAAATTGTTAAAGAATGGTTTAATCTGGAATCAAAAGTAAGAAGTCGCATTTTCTCCACATGTTACTGTATATAGTTTCAGCTCTTCTAGTTTGTTTTCGTCAACACTGGCTGTCCGTGTTGTTTAATTATCATGTCTGATGAAAAACACTGGGACTGGAATTGTTCGGGATATATATAGTATCATTTCTCACGTGCAAAATGGAGTTGAGAGATATAAGTGCGAATGAAAACCAATCAATGACAAGAAATGATCACACCTGGTCAACAGGAATACCATATACTGAAACATTTATTATCCCAATACTACGATATTTGCGATAGTTAATAATTTAATAACAGCTTGGAAATCCCCAGGTATGCACACCACTGGAAGAAAGATGTTGGGCTTTTATAGCTTTTCAGAGAGATAACATTATTTTATTATTGTTCATCAATTTCATTTTCAATTGATTTTTAGGGGGGGGGGGGTAACAAAGTATTTTTATTAACAGTGTATTTAAAATACACTGATATTTATACAAATATTTTCATGCTTCTCGCTTTAATACCATAGAATTAAGCCTACAAATATTAAGACAGTTACAATAATGTACTAATATACAAAACTACATTTTACGTTTTCAGTTGCATCTCGGTAAACAGCCACCTCCACCCACCGGTAGCTTATTCACCTAATGTAATGGAATATGATCGCCACTCTTGTGACGCACTAACGGCGTGTGCGTTAATCATTATCGTTAATACCCATACTTGAACGAAGTTTTTAGTTGTGGCATAACGGCTCATAGATTGGCTCCGAGTTGGCGTTTGTTGGTTTTTAGAAATACAAAACAAATTTTTAGCTCAAAGCTCCATGTCTTAATCGATTTCAGATATTATTTAGTCGCAACTATTGAGAATTCCATGTTTTTAAACCTCTCGTAATCGTTTATACAAAGCCTCCAACTGGAATTTACGGGTGGGGGAGACCACAGAATTACCGTAAATCCTCTTGTATAAGCCGCCACCATGTATAGGCCGCATCCCAAAGTTTGAAGGTTGTTTTTTGGGTTACAGGCATACAGCGTATATAAGCCGCACCCGCCTTGCCACACTAATTTTATCCATCCCCACACACGTTTTTCCATTCATTTAACCCATTTAATTTAAATTAGTCACGTGCGTCATTGTTGAATAAATTATTTTTAGCATTTGCACATTCCAAAAGGTACCTTAATCCCAGATGTAGTGAGAAGTTTACAGATATAATTTTTAGACTGCGTGTATAAGCCGCACCCCAAACTTTTGAACAAAATTTTAGGTTCACAGATGCGGCTTATACACGAGGATTTACGGTAATTAATACGAAATAAACGATAAAACAGTAAATGTATACAATAATTCTAATTTAAAATGTCTTATTCTTATTACAAGTTATCAAAACCTACGAATAAAAACAAGTTATTTAACTCGGTATAATTAAATAAAAATATTCGAAAAGTTTGCATTATTCTCCTTTCTTCACCATATTACACACACAGAAACACCAACATAACAGCCTAAATCACTAACACGTTCTGAAATTCATTGATACAACACCTCTGAATTCCAATTCACCGACATACTTTCGATTCACGTGCTTATATAATTTGCACGTTATCAGACTCGTGCTTTCAGGAATTTTCACCAGTAATTTAAATCAAACTTATGATATCATTCCAGATCAGTCAAGAGTAGAGTCTTTAGTCAAACAAAATTTAAAATAATCAACAAACACCCAGCTTACAAAATAACACAATATATTTTAAAACCTTTACAAAGATAACATACAAAACAAAATGACGTATTACAGCTACCACACATAAATATAACGAATGGAAAAACTGATAGAATGTATTTATAATATTGTCTGTTTTTGTATTTCATATCAATCTATGTAATTATATTTTTATTGTTAATTATTAGTTAATTTGTAAGAACGTATTAGAACAACACAGATCGTTGCACCACAAATTATGCGTGTCATCGCTTATATAAACCACATGCTAAACATACACGGTGGCCCGTAAGACCCTACCCATCCATATGTTATTTTAAACAACGTTATAACACTAATGATGAGTTGAAGACAGCTGTTATCGCGGCATTTGAAACAATTCCTGCTCTGTTGAGGAAAATGTCTCACAGAACATGGCGTCGCATAATATTATGCAGCGAGAATAAGGGACAGCACACAGATACGAGATATATGGATGGGTAGGGACTTACGGGCCACCCTATACATACACTGAGAACTGGTAGCTTTCTAATATTTGTTATAACGTTATAGACCTCATAAACCTTGAGTGCCAGGACAAAATTACAAGAATCTAATAAAATCAGAACCAGTTCTAAAGAGCACCGTAGCTTCATAGTCAAATATTTTGTTTTACAGGCATTTCTTACTTTGTTTTTTTTTTATGTGAAGTTACCAACTAGCGTCGCTTGTTACACTCTGAACATTTGTTAAATCGGTTTATAATTTTCTTTCAGATAATTCCAGAATACGCCCACTGGTTTACGTTTTACTAGATGCTGACGAATACAGGCTTGTTTACAAACTAGGACTGCAACAAAAGTCAGATCACGTTACAATTTAAGATATCTTCTTCTAGCAAAGAATCTTTAATAATAATGCAGCATAATACAATCATAACATCCACACATAAATAACGTACTTATGTAATTGTGTGGTTCTATTAACTTTTTAAATGTGTAATTACGTTTACTTATTACGCCACATTATTTTTTATGTATTTGATTATAGATCACTGATGATAGAATTAGTTTCTTCTTCCAGGTTTGTCGCTGTTCTCGTCTTTTTCATAAACACTGTTTAAATTTAATGAGATCCGATAGCTGTGATTCTTGGTTGTTTAGTGTAACTGTTCTGTTTTCGAGGGTGAGTAATTATAGGACTTGTACCTTAGTTTTTGTTGCCTGCATCATAATACTGGTACTGATATTCAGCTGAGGTAGTTCACAAGTTAAATCACATAACTTTATGCCATTTTTTACGACTGAAAAAGTAATATGTAAGTGTACTATACAATCATTATAACTAACATATATCAAAGGTACTATCACTAAAGACGTGATGAAAAATAATTTTATATTCTAAAAAACGTGATTGCCAGCTTAAGCATAAAATATATTACAAACAGAAATCAACTTTTTTAGAATATTTATATCAAAAATTATTATCCCTAATGGAAAGCTTATAATAATAAATAATAAATAAGGCTTATAATAATAAAAACTGAATTTCGATACCCAACACGGGCACAGCATAGATAACGCATGGTGTAGCTTTGCGTTTAACGACAAAAACAAAAGGAGATATCGGCATACGGTCAACCCTGTACAAACTAAAATTAGGTTTAGCAGCTAACAGTTCCATTGTTTATATGAGAGCGAGCTTTCGTTGCTGCTTCGTTGTTACGCATCCTATATTCAGATATTTATAGAAGTAGGTTGTTTTGTTTTTCTTACCAAACACGTGGCGCTTTGCCGTTTTATAAAAGATGG
The DNA here is from genome assembly GCA_011833715.1 of Carcinoscorpius rotundicauda. Classification (NCBI taxonomy): domain Eukaryota; kingdom Metazoa; phylum Arthropoda; class Merostomata; order Xiphosura; family Limulidae; genus Carcinoscorpius; species Carcinoscorpius rotundicauda. The sequence continues at coordinate 19,051,427 of CM022398.1, forward strand.
TAAAAGACAGGTAAACAAATCCGTCCACTCGACCCAACAATAGAAAACGAGTTTATATGATCCCATCCCTTAGGAACGGAGATAAGCTGATAATAACTAACATGCGAGATTCATCATCACATCTAAGTTAAGTGGAAAGGTTTAAGATATCTGTATAACATTATACATATAAGCACAGTTGAGAGATATTACAATAACAGCATTCCATATGGTGAACTGTAACCAGATGCATGCAACTTGTATTAGTAAGCACGTGAAATAAAAGTACAATTTTGATAATAAACTACAGTATACAAAGCACAAAAGTTTCATATTAAACAATGACGACAAAAGTGCAAAAATACTGGACATTAAACAGTGGCCCTAGATTTATAAGAAAGAAATATTAAATAATGAAAATAAAAGTTACACAACTGAGCACTAAACAATGACAGAAGTAAAAAGACCTGGACTGAAGCTAAGGGAAAAGAAACTAAATATTGAACAATGGCCACAGAAACAAATGTGGTGCAACAAACTAACTGTTAGCCATTATTAACTGTGAATGCACAGAAACTGGATTAGAAAATACAAATACAAAAGCTATTTCGCACACTAAAGTAACAATGTTATATTTAAATATAGAAATGGGTGAGAAAACACAAACCGCGATTATCCCTCCACATTTCAGGCTTAGTACAATGAAAAGTTTATTCGACTTTACAGTAATTTGTTAATTAATAAAGACGTAAGAAAAAATTATCCATGAAACAGGATTACACAGTCCCGAGAAACCAGTTTCAGCAGGAAAAATACTTGTTTTCAAATAGAAAATTGTTTTTCTATGCATGTCTTCCAAACACGTGTGAAAATGTACATAAAACTTGCAAATTTTCTACGGAAGTTTTTTTTTCAATCTATCTTGTAAGCTCTGTCTATATATTAACATAGCGGGTTATTTAAAAAGACAAAGACGTGAAGCCCATAGATACAAATTAATATACACCGCCTATCAACGTTGCGAAATATATTCAAAATTATTTCTTGTAGATTTCATACGTGTTAGAAACATATAAGAGAAATAATTTAAAAGGTTCTTTGAACAGTCTTATATGACTTAACTGTGAGACAACTAACTTTTTATTATATCCTAGTCTTTATGAAAAACTTGTAGGTTCCTTTATTGAAGAAGGTAATAACTAGGGTTAAAGTCTAAATAGAGCTTTAATCTAAGTCACTAGGAGGAGACAAGTCTTCTGTCCGTACCAGTTGTTTAATATTCACCATACAGCCGCTAAATGAAGATAGCGGCTAAATGACGTAAGTTCTACGACTACTTATTTTCCAACGGAAGAATTGAATGACGAAGTTAAACCGTGTTTATTGAAATCTTCGTTACATAATAATGGTTGTCAAAGGTTACAAGTTATGAAAATGTGATAAATTACATACTTTACATATAATAGGCAGAGTTTATATAGTTACAATACGAGCACGAAAACGCATGCAGTTTTTATGAGCGTTTTTATGTTCTCTCACGAAATACATGCTAAGCTAATTTTGATTATATTTCAAAATCTAAAGTTATAAATAATTAATATCTGTGTGTTTTGTTTGTTTGTTTTTTAATTTGAGTAAAGCTGCACGAGGACTACGTGCGCTAGCCGTCCCTAATTTAGCAGTGTACAACTACAGGGAACGCAGCTATACATCACATTTACCGCAAACTCTTGGGCTACTCTTTTACCAAGGAATAGTGGGATTGAACGCAAGTTATAAAACATTCCCATAGCTGAAAAGGCAGTCATACATTGACTAATGACGAAATAGAGTTGTCAAGATTAAAGTATTAAATCGAGAGATGCAAGGTCGTAACCACCTAGTCATCACCACCCACTGCCAACTCTTGGGTTACGCTTTAGTCAAAAAATAGCGGAATTGACTGTCACATTACAATGACCTCACGATTGAAAGGGCGAATATGTTCGGTGGGACAAAGATTTGAACTCAAGGCCTTCAAATTACGAGTGGAGTATCCTAACCATCAGCTTATGCCGAATCACTCGTGAAATTAACAGCCCATTAAGGGCTATACAAGATTGCGTTTGTTTATCTGAGTACTAGGGAATGATAGTATACAGGGGACATACTTTTCACTACGAAAGATCGTCCATTATTCCAAGGTTATCTTAAAAGTTCACTACTTCTACCTTCACTTATTTAGTCAAAATGTCTTCGTCTAATATCATCTTTGAACCAATAACAACCGACCACTATTCCGATTCTGATGAAATTGTAACCCTTTAAATAAAAGTCCAGAGATACAGCTTTTGAATGGATTGGTTATCTATATAACAACGTTTCGACCACTCATGGGACCATCACCAGTGTATCTTCTTACAGCAAAGCCACACAGAACTATCTACTGAGTCCACCAAGGAGAAACGAACCCCTGATTTTGGCGGTGTAAAACCGTAGACTTACCACTGTAGCAGTGGGGGGACAGCCATCACCAATTAACTACTATCTGTTTTGTGAAATACTGCGCGAGCACTTTGTTCCAATTTAGAAAATTTATCAAACGTGATAAACTAACTTCAGATAATACCTGGTCTGCCCATTGAATATTCAGTTATTCGAGTTCATGTGTAGTTTTCACATAATGTGGTCCAGGAATCCATTAGAGCTGCTTTCTTTCTAAGTACCATTGTTCTTTGTCATTCTCATAACATAATATTTGACTTGCCCACAGAATTTATAACTGTAAAACTGCATCTTGTGCATAACTGTAAACAGAAATGTCCTCCAATGGTTGATCAGGTGACACTTGGCGGTTAAAACCCTCCCTTAATTTTAAACTGGTAATGCTAATCGTTCTAAATACGTTCATGTTAGCGAATTATCAGAGTGATGTAAGGTTCAAATCAGCCTGGTAAAAGTTATCCTCGAGTGCAGTTTAGAAAGATTAAGTAGTTGTTTGGTTGGTTGATTTAATATTTTATGGCACAAAGCAAGTAGTCTTTCTGCACCAAACATCCGGTAAAAAGGTAAAATTAAAGTAAACGTGTTAAAATTCATAAAAGGAAATGAAGGTAAAACAGAGTTTAAAAAAAACAACATAAAAAGCATAAAACCAATGTTTGCATCTAGTCTACAATGTTAAGAGAGAAACTACAGTAAGAGAAGTCGTAAAAGAACTTTCTGTAGCATAATGGTAATTGTCATAACTCGCCAGGAAGACTAATAGGTAAGTACAAAAACTACCTTCAGTCACCTGAAGTTGGCCTTTCCAGTCCTGGTTCCAAGTTATGCGACATTATGGCCTTTTTCAAAATGTAAAGTAATAAAAGTTTTAAAAGACGTGCAGCAAAATTTTAATCATAACTCGCCAGGATGACTAAAGGGTAGTTCAAACAGCAGCGTAAATCACTTGAAGTAGGCCTTTCCAGTCCTGGTGTCAAGTTATTTAATGTTACGGTCATTTCTAGCTTTTCAAATCGAACTAGAGAGATTGTGATTCTTAAATGGGAACCACATTAAAAAAGGTCTAATGTATAGATTAAAACACTTAAATAGCAATACAATGATTAATGGTCTTTAAAAAACTAAAAACATTACCAAGGTGGACAATGTCACCATCACCAATAACACTGTCAAACATTATGAACAAACCTTGGGACAGAACATGTGTAAAATGGTGCCTTTGTTGAGAATCATAACGACGACAAGACAGTAAAATGTGGCTTATAGTGATCCGAGTGTTACACAGATAACATCCTGATGCATCAGTTCCAGATAAAAGAAAACGACAAGTTAAAAACTGACCAATGCGTAGTCTAGGTAGAACAACTTCCTTTTTCCGATCCTTACGGAAGCAAGACGGCCAAAGTCCAATAAAGGGTTTTTATTTAGAAAAGCTTGTTGTCACGTTACTCATTCCAAGTCCACTGCCAGCTGGTACGAAGCCGAGCCTTAAATACAAGACCATAGTCCATGTATGGAACAGGCACAGTGATGATAGTGCCGGAGCAGATAGATTTAGCTGCGGTGTCTGCGAGCTCGTTCCCACGAATATCAACATGGTCTGGTATTCAGAAAAACTAGACAGAAGTAAATGTTAAAGAGAAAGGGGCCAGTCAGTTTTGAGTGATTTCAGAGCCAGTCGAAAACTAAGCAAGTCAGTATAAATAGTACAGTTTGAGTACTATTTAACTTCTATGTGATCCAGGGAAAGAGAAATGGCGTACAGTTCAGCAGTGAACACAGAAGCTGAAAAGGGAATTCTGCGTGCAACCACTGTACCACAGTAAACCACAACTGAGCCGACACAGTCATCTGATTTTGAACCATCTGTATGAATAGGAGTGGAAAAAACCCACACTGGGAGAGTGAAAAAAAAGTTTTTTGATTGGAGGAACCAAACAAGACGAACATTAACCAACCTTTCTAATGTCTTACAGAGACAGCTCGTCAAAGCAATTGGACGGTATTTTGAAGGAATCTTCGGATCTTTCCCTGGCTTAGAGAAAGATAAAATAGCCTGGCGCCAGGCATCAGGAAAAACATTCTCCTGACAGATCCTGTTGAAGACAATCAGAAGGACATCAAGAGAAGCAGGAGATAGATGGTGCAGCATGTCATAATGAATATCATCAGGTCCAACAGATGTACTGGCAGACCGATGAAGGGCCATTTTTAATTCCACCAGGGTAAAGGGACTATTATAGTTAAAGAAACAGTCAGTTTGAAAGGAAAGAGGTGATCGCTCTGCCCGAATCTTGATGACCAGGAAGGTGGAGGAACAAGCAGAAGTGCTAAATACCCGGCAAAAGCTTTCACCTAGAGTGTTAGCGATGCTCTGGACACCAACCACCTCTTGACCATCAGAGAGTACGATCGAGAGAGGGATAGAATTGTAGTGCCCACGGACCTTTCGAATCCTGTCCCATATGACCTTGGAACTGGTGGTAGAAGGTATGCTGGTTGTGAACTTAATCAAAGATTCCTTCTGGCTTTGATGTCTTACCCACCTAGCATATGCATGGGCCCACTGGAAAGCGATGCAGTTTGAGAGTGTGGGATATTTGTGGAAAGTAGCCCAAACCAATTTTTGAGCCTTCCATGCCATTTGGCAGGCATGATTCCACCACGGAATACACTGAACAGCTGATTGTATAATACAGTCAGTTGCCACTGCCACGCAGTCGTCTATTAACGGCTGACACACAATAGCAGCATCAAATTCTGAGAGAGCAGTGAAAGATGGGCAGTTTGCTTGAACCAGCTTCTGCGGATTCCAGTGACTGAAGGAGAACGCAAACAAATGATTGTTTTGCAATTTAGGGTGGGAAAAGATATACCCAAGGAAATGCCTGTACCTGGAACCAAAGAATGTAAATCTTTGGTTTGTTGGAATGTATGGAAGGGACAGAGATGGGTGTCGAAATTGATTCTTCAACTTGTTTAACTATGGAGGTCAAAAGGATTTTTTGTTTTGTAAACAATACTTTTGGAGGCATAGAGAGGTATGTTTGCACTCCCACTGTAGTTGTGGAACGAAATGTAGCAGCATGTCCGAGATGAAGTAGTAGACAGCAATTCTCGAGCCTCAGGACAAGTAATGTTATGAATCGTTTTCAAATGCTTCACCTCTTTTTCTTCCAATCATTTAGGGCAAGAACGAAAGTAGGATGGGTGAGAGCCATTGCAATTGATACAATGAGGGTCCGTTTCACACTCTTGGGAATCATGGTCCTTGCCAATACAACGAGCACACGTCAAGGAATCACGACATGACGTCTTTCAGTGATCGAACTTCTGACACTGAAAACATTGGAGAGGGTTTGGAATGTATGACCATACTCTGCAATTAAGACAACCTGCCTTGATGTTGGCAGGCGGACGTTTTGACGTAAATGTGAGAATGATGACATTGGTCGGCATTATAGTTCTATCTTTGCGAGTGGAGAAATCAGCAAAAATCTCCAACTCTGGGATGTTCTTCAAATCCCTCTCAACAATAACTCCTCATGATGAATTCAAAGGAGCATGAGGTGTAACCTCAATAGGTATATCCCCAATTTCCTTTAAATGCAAGAGGTGTTCACTGTGTTGAGATGTGGATGTTTCAACCAATACGTCTCCAAATTGAAGCTTATTTACTGGCTTTGAAGAGCCAGCAAATCCCTCCAGTCTTTTCTGAATAAAAAATAGGGGCATTTGCCCTAAAAGTTTGTCTGAAAGAATGTAGGATAAGAAAATGAGATACAACAGGTGGTATAGATGTTGAATACTGCTGCTTAAAATCTTTAAGACGTGGTCGTTTATCTGTGGACTATTTGATTATTTTACTTAATTTCGGTGCCCACTGAACCAACCCACCATGGAGCCCTACAAGGGCAAGCAAAGACATCATATCAATGCCAGGGGCTCGTAAGCACTATACCAAAACACCAGCATTAGACACAATGTCCACAACGCCTGTTGAGAACATCCACTACTGGTACTTGGTTGACCCTAGCCCAAGTGGACCAGCCGACTGACCCAAGGGAGCCACCCTAAGGTTATCCATTTACATGAATTCAAGACTAAAGTGGTGTGTTAGGGTTGGACGCCTCAACCACCAGGTTCATCTCCTCCCCTTCACGGGTCGTCACGCACAGGAAATACGTGGGTGGATCCCAGTAGAGTTAAACTGAAAAAACAGAAGCTTCCATACAGAGGGGAAGATTAAGTGAAAGATTGTTTTTTGTTTTGTTTTTGAATTTCGCGCAAAGCTACTCAAGAGCTTTCTGCACTAGCTGTCCCTAATATAGCAGTGTAAGACTAGAGGGAAGACAGCTAGTCTTCACCATCCACTGCCAACTCTTGGGTAAAAGTGACTGTACATCATGCAAAGCAAGTAAACACAGTTTTGTTTTTAAATAAAAACTGCTCATTGCGTCATATATTATGATCATTCTGTTTATTTCCTTAGCATGAATTCATTAATTCCAGTAACTCAGAACTAATCTGTGTTAAATATCCTAATCAAAAAGCCAATTATTCTGCGGACCTATCTTTTCACTCGTGAAGAAAATAAATGCCATCAGAAAATACCGTAATCATTCATACTCCATCTTGAATGATCTTACAGCTAAATAAGGGCAACGTAAAGCATTAAACAACATTAAATACAAAGTTGTTTTTTTCAGGGGTTAAATTATTAAAATGAGAGTTAAAATCATTCGTTATTATTGTATATAAAAGTATAAACATTTGACATATTAAAACTTTGAAGGTGTCATTTTTTATTTTTATTTTTTTTAAAGGGGTTAGGGTGGGGAGGTTGCAAAGAAGAGAGAAACCAGTTTTTTTGATAGGAAAACCTCAAATACAAAGTAATGATGGAAAAAAAGATTCGCAGTTCTACGATTCATACTTCACAGTATGACACAGAAAGATGAAATTGTACTTACTGTTATTATGCAGAATCTACTCGATTACTATAAGAAATTTTATATCCACTCTAGAGTACCACAATTTATAAAAGGGAGAAAGAGAAAAGACTTATTCTCAACACCGAGAGACATAACTCATAACCTGCTAAGACAAAACATTAATGTAATGCGATTTTCACTAAAATGAAAATTATCGTATTTGTTAAATATACTAAAAATACCTTTGACGCAGTGTTATCATTTTAAAACTATTTATAATAAAATTTGAATATTCAGTCATTTTATTATGACATAATTGCCTGTTTATCGGATAATGCGCTATGGATTATAATCAATACGCGGCCCTGCATGGACAAGCGTGTTAAGGCGTACGACTCGTAATCTGAGGGTCGCGGGTTCGCATCCCGGTCGCGCCAAACATGCTCGCCCTCCTAGTTGTGGAGACATATAATGTGCGGTCAATCCCACTATTCGTTAATAAAAGAGTAGTCCAAGAGTTGGCGGTGGGTGGTAATGACTAGCTGTCTTCTCTGTAGTCTTACACTGCTAAATTAGGGACGGCTAGCACAGATAGCCCTCGAATAGCTTTGTGCGAAATCCAAAAACAAACAAACAAAACAAATAATTAAAGCAATACAAAAGTCATCCGGGTTTACTTCTCTAAAAGTAATTTGAAACTAAATATAAAGAGTTAGTTGGCACAGTCGCTACATCTCCAGTGTACATGCCGCTTTTCAGCTATCCAGAACGTTCCTAAATCTTAAACTGGCGAATAACCAAACCGCGATTATTTGTTTTTTTGTTAGTCATTTCTCTTCGACAGGCCCAGTATATATTTAGTTCTAACAAACAATAATTTTATCATCTGATAGAGCAAAACAGTCTTCACGATATTTGACTACATATTTTATTACAAGTTTTGAAAAATTAAAAAAAAAAAAAGCAAGCAAACTAGTACTGGGAACACATCAGTCTGGAAGACAGAAGATGAAATATTAGGCATTTCTTTTATATATTTATTAAAGTAAAGCTTCAAATAGTGCAAGAAAATAAAAATAAGCTTCATTAAAAGTAGTTAATATTTAACTGAATATTTTAACTAAAATATTAACATTGAACTACTTATTTGAAACTAATTAAAAATGTTGAGATAATGTCATCCCCATGAATTAGAAAACAATTAATAATTATTAATTACTATTCCTGTCCCTGAAGACAGGATAATTTTTGGAAATATTTAGATCCGAGCAGAAAACAGATATGTTATTCAAAGTGCTTCATCGCCTGCTTGAATTCGGTTTAGTGCTTTGTTTGTTTCGGGTTAAAAATAAACAGTATAATATTACAAAAAGTTCGCCTCTTTTATGGTCTTTACGTTTAATTATCTCATTCAAGATATTTCAGTTCCACGTCTTTACATGTTTTTGGCGGAATGGACACATACGAGTTGACGTTGAATTAAAAAAAATTGAATGTGGACTATTACATTGTATGCGGTATTTTAACTCTAAAATACATTAATTATTTTAAATTAGTGGTTTATGCTATATACAAGTTTTTTTAAGGATTTAAGATATAATATCTATTAGGTTTAACACACAGAACATTGAACAATTATATAAAGTACTTCCTTCGAAACCTAAGACTAATCAGAAATAGTAAAATATGCGAAAACAGACCAACAATAGTTTGAGAATAAGTCTATTACCTTTTGAGTTAGAGCAAGAAAAGCATAACTAATAAACAGCATATTGAGTTTTCGATAAAAATCTAAAAACGTAACATCCCATTTAATTAGCGATTGTTCACTGGTCTGAAAGCAAATGAAATTGATTTCGAATGACGCGAAAGGCAAACTAATATTTAAGTTTATGTATATGTGCACATTAAGAAAATTAATTTACCGTCAGCATAAATTATAAAACAAATACTCAAGAAATTGATACAAATTACGAATTTACCGTTATACGTTTATTTTGGTTGGACGCATGTAAAGTATATTGTGGAATGTGTATTGCCCAAGTCCCGCCTGTTCTCTAAATCTGTAAAAGATTCTCGAGAGCAAAAAATCAACAATATATATTTTGTAAAAGCACTATCGTGTCTTTGAATACTGTTGAATATTCGAGAATTTTGCCTATTGAATTTATAACCGATGCGCCAAATTACAGAATAGATTATTCTCGACCAGCTATAATCAGTATATTACAAGTTTCGGGAGCTACAACTACGAGTAACTCTTCTTAACCGGAAGCTACAGAATTTGAACAAGAATGTTTATAGATTTTGAACAATAGAAACCCTTTAACTTCAATGAATTAACTTCGGACATTAGCAGTTCCACGAGAGCATTAAATAATTTTCGTCGGCAAAAAGTCAGCTTATAAGCGGCGTGTAGCCACTCAAGCTAGCGAGTTGTAACACTATCAGCTCAGAATTAATTCACTCGTCGTGGACCTTGACAATCGATAAAATATTAATTCTAACAGATAGAAGACTCAGTATAACTTCTAAAACTCGTCATATAAACCAATATTTGTGATAACCATTATTATAAATAGTACTGTTGTTTGTAGATTAAAATATATTTTTGTTGAGAATTAAAATTATGTGCATCAGTCTTGTTGGCAAATATTATAATAATATATATCGACACTTAATTAACTTCAAATTCAAATTTTCGGTTATTTAAATTCTTAATATGTAACGTAATAAAATAGAAACTCGTCCGAGATAAATTATAATACCCAACATAAAAAGTTACCAGCTAGTGTGACGTACAAAGTACTAGCAGAGAATCTAACTTGTTTACTTGGGCTTTTTCTGTGTAACATAAAAAAAGGAAAAAGATTAGCTGCTTTTTTCAAAAACATCCGCGATCAAACATTTTAGAAAAAACCTAAATCGTTGTTCACAACAACTAAATATTCCTATAGTGACGTATAACTTTACGCTTACAATTTTCAACCACAGATTTATCCAGCTTAGAATGTAGACCAAGTCAACACTATAACAACTACAATATAGCACCAGACAATCTACGATCAACAGACAACGGATACTAAAAAGTTTAACACGTATAATCTTTCTCAGGAATTGTGGGATTTCAACATTTTTTATTTTTTTTTTTTAAGAAAATACTTTTCGAGTAACCACCGACACATAATTTTTGTTTGATATTTTGACTCGAAGCCACGTCGATTAGAAATCTAACATGGCTTATACTACTAGGGCCAAAAATCCTTAATACACGTAATGATTTGAAATGCTATTCACGTCTATCTTCAAAACGAATCTCTTGGAGCAATAACTTCCTTAAATTAAAGTAAACAAATAATAATAATAAATTTATAAGAGACAAATTGATGCAATTAACCATAAACTTGACATTTCTGAAGTTCCAAAGCCTCCCGTCAAAAACACGTAGTACCATCAGTAATTAATCTTAGGTTTGATTACTGGTAAACACAAAGTTGACAATACGCCGTGTGATGAATTCATTATTCTATATTTAATATCGACGTTTCTTTCAGTTAAATATATATTTAGATATGCATGTAACTTGTACTGTTAAAGCGGTATTGCGATATTCCCGCCAATTCGCAAAATTTCTGAAAGATTCTAGAGCGTAAGAATCAACAACGTACAATGTATGTATGTATGTAAATACTAGTGATTGCCAGTAATGTTGCTTTAATTGAAATTTCTGGAACATCGTCTAACTGTTATAAAAAGGTAGCGATCACACCATGCAGAGAGACAATTTATACATTTGTCGTTTGCTACAGTTCGTGTATTATAAATCTCGGAACCTATAACTGTGATTAACGTTAATTAATAGGAAAACTAGAGATATTTGACGAGAAACGTTTGTAGATTTCAAACATCACAAACCGTTTAACTTCTGCGGATTAATTTAGAAAGTTAGTATTTCTACGTAGACGCTGTGAAAAATTCGTGTATAATCAGTGAAAACCTAGATAGTTCCTCGTTAAGTAAATTGTACCTATATCAACTCAGAATTATCTCATCGTAAACCCTCGCTAGAATAAAAAAAACAAACAACTGTTTTGTGATAAATATTCGTCATAACCGTTATTATAAACCGTATTATTGCTTGCATGTTAAAATACGTTTGTATTAAGGAAGAAAATTGTGCGTGTATCAACATTGTTGCAAACATAAAAAAATTGATACATCTCTAATTAAATAACTTCTAAATTTAAATTACAGCTTAACTCGGTTTTTCGCTATTTGAAATCGTAAACATGATAAATCGGGGACTAGTCCGAGATAAATTATAATGCCTAACAGCTGCCTGTGCTGGACATGTTAGGATTATCGAAATCTGGTTGTGGATGTCATAAGCCTTCGCACTTGCCGCTGAGCCAATGGGAACGTTCATAATAAAAAACATTTGTACTTCTTTTTTTAAAAAAAGTTACAAGGCAGAATCTAATATCTCGAGAAATGTCCTTTAAATCTTCAATTTTGTTAAAGTTTTTTGTTTTGAATTAATCACAAAGCTAATCAATGGGCTATCTGTGCTCCGTCCACCAGGGGTATCGAAACCCGGTTTTCAGGGTTGTCAGTCCGCATACATACCGCTGACTCACAGGGGACTAACTTTTGTTAAAGGAAGATTTTAGATTAATTACTGCTCACCAAAAAGACACTGAATTTGTTAGAGCAAATTAGCGTCTTGTGATTGGCCTTTTGTACCATGAGTATGGAATGTCTAATAAACTTACAAAATACGGTTTTCATTGATCGTCTGTAGTTATATTTTTTTTTCTTTTAATTCGAACAGCATTTCTACCTGGGGAATACTGAGAAAAATAAGAATAAACAAGAATCAACTAGTTTTTGACTCGACAGTTCACTATTGTAAGACCAAACAATGGTACGTTTCTGTTGCACAGCTTGTGTGATGATATAAATCCTGTTATATGGATATAGTCCTCACATCCTTCCCGAACTCGTTTAACACAGTAACAAATTGAACAGTTTTAGTTTTTAAATAAAGGCTACTTAATATTATCTACTTCCGAGTTACGAATACAAATAAAAACCAATATTGGTAATTTTTATTGTTCAAATTTTATCAACACATATGCGCATGCTCTTAGTTCGAGATAATAGGTCCAGTTTACTTTTGTTTTTGTAGTGACTCGGCGACAAGTCTTGAGACTTACAACGCTAAAATCGAGTTTCGATACCCAAGGTGAACGAACATATCACAGGTAAATCATTGTGTATGTTTGCTCTTTATACATTAGATTAGGGTGCGAGTCTGTAGGCTTCAATTTTCCCAAAATAACATTGTTAATAACACCCACGTTATTTATGTAATCGAACGACTTATTTCTGCACTTATAGATTTGGTCAAAATATGGTTATGGTTTAAACAAAATTATTTCCTTCACAATTTTATATATAATGTAGATATGATACAATTTGTTTTGTTTGTTTCGAATTTCGCACAAAGCTACTCGAGGGCTATCTGTGCTAGCCGTCCCTAATTTAGCAGTGTAAGACTAGAGGGAAGGCAGCTAGTCATCACCACCCACCGCCAACTCTTGGGCTACTCTTTTACCAACGAATAGTGGGATTGACCGTCAAATTATAACGCCCCAACGGCTGAAAGGGCAAGCATGTTTGGTGCGACCGGGATTCGAACCCGCGACCCTCGAATTACGAGTCGAACGCTTGAGCACGCTTGGACATGCCGGGCGGATATGATACAATGTTTTTCATAAAGTAGCTGTAATTTACGTAGGTAATGCATTTAGATATGGATTACTATGAATACCGAATTTAATACATAGCAATTAAAGATGAAATCGGTAAAATAAATAGCCATAACTATCAAATTAAGATCCAATCAGGAATATGATAGTCCTCCACAAGCGAGATATTATTATAACATCTAAATCGTTGTATACTGTTACTCCAATAAGGTTCATGTGAAAAGTCTGATATAGGTAGTTCACTTCAAAATTCAATGATATATTATATGTAACATCATATAATATAAAGAAATGTAACGCTCTGAAGCTGTTAAAAATGATAGAGTCTGATATTAGATTACAGAATACTTAGCAATATTTGGATAACTATGGGTGTTGCATGGTATAATCTGCCATGAAAATCACACTTAACATTCCCGACGAAACAATGATGCCAAAACCGAAACAGGTAGAATTTTAGATTCTCTAAACTTCTCAGACACCTATCTCGTCAAATAAGAGTTATTATAATACATTTTATTTTCACAAAATAGTATTTTAAGTAAAGACAATGTTTTCCAATAACATATACCTTTGTAAAAAGTATTTTACCACACATACAATTCCACAACTTCACAAGTGATGTAACGAACGACACCCTTCTCGAACAATTCGGTTTTCGAACACATTGTTTGAGAAAAAAACGTCTCGGTTCCCGAACCAAGCTGTCGTGGCTCGAGCCCCCGAAATAACACGCCTGATGACCCGAAAGACCCTTCGATCATTTTTGGCCCACGCCAAGCTTGCCCAAAATATTTTACCCGCACCTGTCGCTCAGTCTACACCCTCGCTAAAATCTGCTGTGAACGTTCTCGTTTTTTTTTTTGTTGTTTTTCTAAATATTCTGATTAAATAAGCCACCATGGGATCAAAGAAGGATAATGAAACCAGGAAACCAAAAAGGAAAGTTGTCAGAGCCACAATAGAGGTAAAAAAGATCTTATAGCGAAGTATAAAGTGGTGTTCGCGTGTCTGACCTTGCTACACAGTTTGGTATGGCGAAGTCTACAGTATGCACAATACTGAAAAAGAAAGAAATCAAAGGAACTTATGTTGCCAAAGGAGTGACAGTGCTTACGAAACAAAGATCACAAATAAAGGAAGAGGTGCAAAAACTGTTGTTGATTTGGGTAAACAAAAAACAACTGGTGATAGCATTTCTGAGACCATCATTTGTGAGAAAGCAAAGCAGTTGCATGCTGACCTCCTGAAAAACACCCCTGGAACGAGTGCTGATACAAGTGATGCCTTTAAGGCTAGTAGAGGGTAGTTTGAAAAATTTAGGAAGAGAAGTGGCATACATAGTGTGGTGGGACATGGGGAGGGTGCCAGTTCTAATAAAGATGCTGCTGATAAATTTGTTAGGGAATTTAAGAACTATGTAGAAGCTGATGGTTTTATTCCCCAACAAATGTTCAACTGTGATGAGACAGGCCTCTTTTGGGAGAAAATGCCAAAGAAGGCCTACATCATGAAGGAGGAGAAGTCACTGCTAGGACACAAGCCAATGAAGGACAGGCTAACTATTGTTATATAGTAATGTAAGTGGGGACTTAAAACTTAAGCCTTTGCTTGTGTACCATTCTGAGAACCAGGGTTTTTTAGAAAAATAATGTCCTGAAAAGTAAACTAAAATGTCATGTGGAGAGTTAATAGTAAAGCATGGGTAACCAGGTAATGTTTTATGGAGTGGGTCCATGAAGTGTTTGCCCTAAGTGTAAAGAATTATCTCACGGAAAAACAATTGCCACTCAGGGTCCTTCTTGTGATGGACAATGCACCTGCTGACTCACCAGGCTTGGAGGACGGGTTGGTGGAGGAGTACAGTTTCATTACGGTGAAGCTTTTGCCCCCTAACACGACTCCTCTCATCAGCCCATAAACCAGCAGGTCATATCAAACATTAAAAAACTCTACACCACAGCACTGCTTCAAAGGTGCTTTGAAGTGACCTCTGAGACAGAGTTAGCCCTCAGAAAGTTCTAGAAAAATCACTTTAATATCCTCCATTACTTGAGAATCATAGACAAAGCCTGGAGGGAAGTGTCTTTGAGGACCATGAACTCAGCCTAGAAGAAATTGTGGCCAGACTTTGAAGGTTTTCAGGCTGAGCCTGTTGTCGAGAATATTGTCTCATTAGGCAAGTGAGCTTGAATGTGAGTGGTGATGATGTGGAGGAGTTGGTGGAAGGCCACAACACTGAGCTCACCATGGAAGAACTCCAAGACCTTCAGAAGGAGCAGCAACAGAAGGCAACTGAGGAAGTTTCTTCAGATGAGGAGGAGGGAAGAGAGGATGTTCCTGGTTCACTAATCAAGGAAATGTGTGGAAAATGGGGAGAGTTAAAGTTTTGTAGAAAAACTTCACCCTGACAAAGCTGGAGCAAACCGCAGCATAAACCTTTTTAATGACAACATCATGTCTTACTTCAGAAATATTTTAAAATTCAGGCAGAAAAAACCTCATTAGACAAGGTTTTAGTGAGAAATAGGTCCAGTGAGTCTCAAACAGGTTGTAGCAGTGCAAAGAGACAGAAAAGAGAAAGAACCCCAGAAGGAGAGTTACCTGACGTCTTTATGGAAGGCAATTCCCTTCCAAACAATAATAACACTCCTACTCTTCACGTCCCTC
Organism: Carcinoscorpius rotundicauda; assembly: GCA_011833715.1. NCBI lineage: Eukaryota > Metazoa > Arthropoda > Merostomata > Xiphosura > Limulidae > Carcinoscorpius > Carcinoscorpius rotundicauda. The sequence continues at coordinate 19,067,265 of CM022398.1, forward strand.
ACCATCTTTCACTTACGCCATCAGCTTTCCTCAGCACAGGTAAAGTGCAGTTAAATGTTCATTTGTTTTTATTGTGTTTATAGTTTTTGTCGTTGACTTTATGCGTGCAAGTATTATTATACAGGTATAAATAAGCAATATTTTTACTTAAAATGCTTCATAATGCGTAATTTTTGGAGGTCTGTAACGGGTTAATTTAATTTACAGTATTTCTTATTGAGAAAAACTGATTCGGATTTCGATCAGCCTTCTGGAACGGATTAAGTTCGAGAACCGAGATACACTGTACTTCAAAATATTTTAATCACTACAGATTCCTCACTGCACGTTAGTTCACTTTACCTCCGTTTCACAGACGAAACCTTGTTCTGTACTTTATTTTAATTGAAGTGCTAATACCTTTACCAACCGTCTTGACAATACATTTTTACTTCAACTGGGTTTCTCATCATCACGAAACACGTTAATTGTGTTAGACGTGTTCTTCGCAAGCTAACAGAACAGTAAATTTTATTTGTTTCACAGGTGAATGAGATGAAACTCGTCTATTTCACATATAACAAGAAAACGTGTTCATTTCGAACATTTTGTTTGTTTTATCTTGACAATGTTTATTTCAGAGAACTATTTCCGTATAACAGTAAAACCTGTCTAAGGCGGAATCGCAGGAGACCAAGTAAAATTTCCAGCTTAAGCAGGTTTTCTGGCTAAGACAGCGAACCTGTATTTCCTTAATGATATATATATAATTTAAGTGGAACATTATACTTGCTTGACTCAAGGGAAGTTAGACGTTTGTGAATAAAGTTATTATACTGTTTATGTAATATTTATTAGAATAAGAACAAAAATAGACATTCCAAATATACACAAGTACACAAAACTTTAATTGATTTGAAGAAAGCGTCCAATTTCAACTGTTTCGTTTTTTTTAAGGGGCTTTCTCACGCGGTTAAAAGAGAACGCCAATTCAACGGTCTTTTCATAAAGTTCATTTTCCCCCCCTTCATTTTTGCTTACAATTTGATAGCGTTGATACAACTGAACACTTGCAGTGAAGTAGGAATTTCTATTTCCTCACTATCTTTTCCACTTTGTTCATTTTCTCAATCTCTCATATTGTTACCATCTTGCAATTTTATTATAGATTTTAAATCAATTTCAGCAGTTTTTGTTAAAACATTCATGTCAACATTCACAGAATCATCTGCAATCTCCTCAATCACAGAATCGTCAAACAACATTTTAAAAAAATAAGAGTATTTAGTTGCTTTTTTTTCAAAATGAGGGTATTAAGTAAATTTTCTCTAAATATTAAAAATAAGGAAGATAATATTTTTTTCGTGAGAATTATTTAAAGAGTAGAATTTTGCATTTAAAAGACATTTCTACAAATCATGAATCTAATTTAACTACAAAAATGATGATTTTCACTCTTACCTATTACCCACGGTTTCTGTAGTTTTTCATCAGCAAATGGCCCGCATGGCCGAATGGTTAAGGCAATCGACTCGTAATTCGAGGATCGTGGGTTCGAATCACTGTCTCACCAAACATGCTTGCCATTTCAGTCGTGGGGTCATTAAAATATAATGGTCAATCCTACTATTCGTTGGTAAAAGAGTAGCCCAAGAGTTCGCGGTGGGTGGTGATAACTAGCTGCTGCCTTTCCTCTAGTCTAACACTGCTAAATTAGAGACGACTAGCGCAGATAACTCTCGTGTAGCTATGCGCGAAATTCAAAACAAACTTTCAGCAAATGCGACCAAAAGTGCAGTCAATCGTTCTTTCGAATAATGACGGCAAAAAACAGAACAGAATATATTTAACCAATACTTACTCTAACCAAATGTACGAGAACTTAATATTAAAAAAACTATCAATGAAATAAGAAATTAATATTTAATCAAAAACATTAGAATTTTCTAGAATTAGGTAGATCAATCATATGTTTATAAATTTATGTAAATGAAATGTTGGCGGCTCAGTGTCTAGAAGTTGAGTCTCGTGCAAGAACGGATTGCTCTGGAGATCTGTAGATGTTGCGCGATGGTTCGAGAAGTCTAGGCCTACAAATATATAAACAGACGAAGATGCAAAAAAAAGAGTCAGACATTAGTTTTATTCAAGAGAAGAGTCAGTCATTCGTTTGAGAAAGATTAAGTGTTTGCTGTGAGTTCATTCAACTTGAATTTGTGACTAGAGCTAGATCTACAAAAGCTGCGATTTTGTTTCGTCAATCTTTGCGATTCATTCGAATTACTAGTTATACTGAAAGTCAACACGTGTAAGACGGTTTAGGGGAAACTGGGAAAATTGGAAGGCGGCAAGTTTGAGACGTTCATCAAGAAGCATCGTAAGGAGAACTTCGTAATTCTCCATTCAAACTTCGGTATTTCTTCGTGGGACTGAATTCACACCCTAGACCGGTATTTTGGATTTCTGATCTGGACTTTTGGACTTTCATTCTAGATCATATTATTAGATACAGGCCAGTACCATTTTGTATTGTAATTAATTTTGAAGGTTGAAACTGAATATCTGTCATTGTTATTATATAATTTATGTTATATCTGTCATATATATATATAATAGCTTATTGTAATAAATTATACAAGCTGTTATCTGTGTCTTACTGTTGCGTTCAGTCTACAGTCAACATACATAAAAAAAAAGGTAACAGAAAATTGGGGGCTCGGCCGGGATTATAGATCAAACAATTTAATTATATTCCAAAATAAGATTTATATTCTATACAGATCGACAGCTTGTATATTCAAAATGGCATTCCAACTCGAAGATTTTATAGACAAATTTAATCAGAGTCCCTCTTTCAAATTGATCAGTGAATTAAAAAAAATCTGAATTGCTTGATGTTGGAAAACATTTCAATTTGTAAGTAAAGCAAGCAATGAAGAAAGCAGATATCAAACGAATTATTGTTGAACATTTGGTCAGCCAAAAAGTTTTACCTCAAAAAGTTGCACAACAATTGCCCGCCGCTCATTTTGACCCAGATTTTGAATTAAAAAGAATGGAAATGGGAATGAAATTTCGTTTAGAAATTGAAAGCAAACGTCTTGAGGCAGAACAAAAACGTATTGAGGCAGAACAGGAAAACAGACGCCTTGTTCTCGAGGCAGAAAAAAAAACAAACGCCTTGATGCCGAAATACAAATAGAACGCATTAAAGCTGATAAGGAAATCAGTATGAGAAAGGCACAGACAGAAGAAAAGGTTGTCCAAATGCGGTTGGATAATTTTGATGCTTCCAAACAAATTCGTTTTGTGCCTTCATTCAATGAGAAGGCTGAAGATAAATATTTTCAGCAATTTGAAAAATTGGCCCTTAGGCTAAAATGACCTACCGAATATTGGACAGTATTACTTCAGAGTGTTCTCAAGGGTGAAGCCCAGGGAGTATTTTCCAAACTCACGGCCGAGCAAAGTTATAATTACGAGCACGTCAAAAAATGCATTTTGAATGCTTATGAATTGGTGCCAGAGGCGTACAGACAAAAATTTCCTGGTTACAAAAAGTTTGACAACCAAAGTAATGTCGAATTTGCTCGTGAAAAAGAAACTGTTCGACAGGTGGTGCGATTCCAAAGAAATCAAAGATGCAAAACCGTAAATAATGTGTGGCGTTGATTTTTAACCTCAAGAGTTGTTTCTTTTTTTATATATTTAACACCGAAGACACACAAGGAAAACGACCCACATCGTAAACGTACGAACACATTTTATGCCCATTGTTACCATCTTGACAGACATACAACTGATCACACATTGTGTTTGCGCTGTTTATTTTCTTTGAATGTTTGAACGTGAACAAGTTTGTTTGTTTGTTTTGGAATTTCGCACAAAGCTACTCGAGGGCTATCTGTGCTAGCCGTCCCTAATTTAGCAGTGTAAGACTAGAGGGAAGGCAGCTAGTCATCACCACCCACCGCCAACTCTTGGGCTACTCTTTTACAAACGAATAGTGGGATTGACCGTCACATTATACACCCCCACGGCTGGGAGGGCGAGCATGTTTTAGCGCGACTCGGGCGCGAACCCGCGACCCTCGGATTACGAGTGCACGCCTTAACGCGCTCGGCCATGCCAGGCCACGTGAACAAGTATAATACAATAATGATCCAAAAGCACTTCTGTAAAAAGTATGCAGAGTGGCTCCCTCTATCGCCAGTATAATAAGTAACTGAGAAGCAAAAATTTTGATTTTCAACTATATATAGTAATTATAACTACCTACTATTTTAAAGGTTATTCACTAAGCAAACATTTTTTTCGTATTCGCTTAACAGTGTTTTAATTATTATTAAATTTATTTTTATATTTGTCTTCGTATTTTATTAAGACCAAACAGGAATATTTCCTTTAACCCACATAAACCACACAAATGTATGCTGCCAATCACAGGTCTGATTCCCTTCGGTGAAATAGCCCGACGTGGTTTTGTTATATTCAAACACACGCACGTAGGCATTCATACTTTATACTGTATCGCCGTCTATAATATAAAACTTTCACTTTTACGCAATTAAATTTTGGAACGAAACTACTCGGGATAATTTAATTACTCAAGTGCTTTTGTTCGTACACGTTAAAAAATATAATTATCCTAGTTCAGGCGTTACATACCTTACAACTAATTTCATTGTTATCTATTCTGAAATAGTTAGTTACGACAAGGAAAAATACATTATTACTATTGTGCATGGTATATTTAAAATAAATACTGGAAATAGAGTATTTGTTTAGATATTTTTTAAGAGTTTTTGTAAGTAAAAATGTAACAGTGACGTCATTTCATGTCAACTCACCCAGAGAAAAATAACTTTTTCCAGTTCATGTCATAGATTTCTTAAAAAAAAAAAAAATCAAGCAAAAACTTCATTTTGATTTATTCGGCCACGAAAAATCCCAAATCTGTACTGCATGGCCGTAAATAATATAATTATTATTTTACGCAGTTAAATTTTGGAACGAAACTACTCGAAATAATTTAATTGCTCCGTCATTTCCTCGATACTTTTACGCAATTAAATTTTGGAACGAAACTACTCGGGATAATTTAATTACTCCGTCATTTCCTTGATACTTTAACGCAATTATTTTTAAAACCAAGAAAAAGTGTCTTTGCTCTTTGTAACACCGTCACCGTAAGAGAAGAATAAAATATAATTCTCCGTAACAAAACTGACAGAAAGTCACGTTGGATGAACACATTTACGCCGAATTTAATAACACGAAAGCATGGTTGGAAAACGAACTTTATAATACAGTTTTCAGTGTTTTATCAAACAATGGGCACCTGCTTGTGTGACTAGCTTGGGACCCATTACTAGCTCCATCGGGGAATCCTCAATTCTCTCAAGACGCTGCTAGGTTACACCCCTGAATCGATTTCTGTAATCTGATCAAAGGTGGAGCTAGTGGAAGAACAGAGAGCTAGAAGAAACCACAAATCAAATAACTAATGAACGTAAGACCTAACATTGATAATTTCTTTGAAAGTAGTGAACAAATACTTTTAGTCGTAATGGTCTATTTTAATTGGTTTAAATATATCATAATTTTTCAATAATGTTCAGAAAGTGTTGTTTATATACGTACATGTGTGTGTTGTTTAATATAAATGTGAAGTACTTCTATTTACTTAGTTCAGTTAAAATTTAACATTTTTCCCCTCTAATAGCACCCAAGTCGTTAAGTCTGAAATCCTGAAACACTAAAAACCGGATTTCGATACCCGTGGTGGGCATAGCCTAATATGTAACTTTGTGCTTAATAAAAACATTCTGTAACAATTCTTATATTTTTTTACTTAGACATCTGTTTATTATATTGTTGTCTTTTACTGTTTGTTTGCTGTGAAGGGAAAAGTTACGCAGTTGGTTATCTGTACTTTTATACAAATGCAACTTTTACCTTTACGAGTCCTCGGTCTTACTACTGAGTCACAGGGAAAATGTTTTCGTTTTTTTCACACAAAAAATAAGTCCATAAAGTGTTGTCCAGCTTCAGTCTGTTATTGTTTTTTAACGATCGTTCTAAAATAACAAATGGGAAAAATAATGAACATGCTCAAAAATTGTTAAACACAAAATAAAAAACATGTTTAGAACAGAAACTTTGTTACAACTTGCATCGTTTCGTCAGGTAGTTTAAACCGTGTTTCACAGAAAGAAGGTTTAGAACAGATCTCGGGTTTGTTTTATCGTTTGTTTCTTTGTTAGGTCAACCGCAGTACTTGAAAAACCCAAAATTAAGTTTGTTTGATTTTTTTTTTTTTGGAAATTCGCACAAAGCTACTCGAGGGCTATCTGTGCTAGCCGTCCCTAATTTTGCAGTGTAAGACTAGAGGGAAGGCAGCTAGTCATCACCACCCACCGCCAACTCTTGGGCTACTCTTTTACCAACGAATAGTGGGATTGACCGTCACATTATACACCCCCACGGCTGGGAGGGCGAGCATGTTTAGCGCGACGCGGGCGCGAACCCGCGACCCTCGGATTACGAGTGCACGCCTTAACGCGCTCGGCCATGCCAGGCCAGTTTTTCTTGATATCTTATCAGACTGACGCCGAAGAAACAGTAAAAAAATACTTGCTAGCAAATGGCGTAAAATGTATAATATACCCTCAATCACAGCAACTGTGGGCGCTAATATGTAACGTCTCCTTACCATGCACGATAGCGTGTGAGAAAAAACTACTTTGACCTTTCTGTGACCTGAAACTACGGCATTCCATCGTCAGCTAAAACTTTCGGCTTGAAAGTTGTCTGAATATTCGAACAAACATGCAATTAGAGCGAACTCCACACGACCTTACAACAGAGCAAATACAATTAAAAGCAATATAAAATGACAGTAATTTTTATGACGCCTATATCGCTATGTATAAAATGTTTACATACCTACATACTAGTCGATCATTTGGCTTGACAACTCTAAATTTTAGCCGATCAGTAAGCCCAAAGAGAGAAAACCCTGTATAGCCTAAAAATGTATTTTTTGAACAAGTGTTTAATGGTAGGGTAATAATATTATCCTAAAAAGCTAAGGTACCATGGCCTCATTTAGGGGCAGAGATAACACTAATTAAACATAACATAGACGGCGTTCTTTCACTGGCATTGGTCCACCAGATTTTCGGCTTTAAAAAAGAAAAAGGTCTTGACTTATCAGTAGACCAAGTTACTCAGGTTTCAACAAATAGGTATATAATGAGCTAAGTCTTGAACAGCATAACGACTCAGTTGATGTAGCGTGACGACCCCCAATAGCTCAGCGGTATGTCTGTGGACTTACACGCTAAAATTCGGGTTTCGATACCCGTGGTGGGCAGAGCACAGATAGCCCATTGTGTAGCTTTGTGCTTAATTCAAAAACAACATCTAGCGTGACGGTAATTTGCATTATATGCCGCTTAAATTATTACCAGTCTCATTGTGACTTTATACCACATGAGCAGTTTACGACTAAGTCACAAAAAAAGAGTTACTGATATGACTAGCTTCAACCAGTACAGTATGCTGAAGTCTCCTTCCTACCTGATATTGACGTCAACGGGGCACTAGAAACAGGGTATACGGAAAATATTATTTGTTTTTCTTTAATGTTTTTGTTTTTAATTTCGCGCAAAGCTAATTCTGTAGTGAAAGACTAGAAGGAATGCAGTTAGTTATAACCATCCATCACCAACCGTTTGGCTACTTTTCTTTATCAACTAATAGTGGGACGGATTGTCACATTATAACTCTCTCACGGCTGAAAGAGCAAATATGTTTGGTGCAATGGAAAATCGAACGCCTTGACCCACCTGATCATGAAGGGCCTCTTCTTAAATGAACTAACACAGAAATTTAAATTATACTGTTTAAAAATATTAAGGGAACAAGTGTATTTTTTATATATATAATTTATCTCAGTGTTCTAAATGTGATACCATTTTTATTTTTTTTTAGGTAATTTGACTCATTTCAGTTCAATCTGTCTCCATTTTTTTAATGTGTGATGAGCGATAAAACATGGGAGAATTTTTTTTTTAAATGTCCAATATGACCAAAATTGATATCCCATATGAAACAATACTTTAAACAATTCACGTGCGTTTATTTAGGAAATGTTTGAAACACTCAATATCTAGTGTGACCTCCACGGGCTGCGACACATTCCTTAAACCGATATGGCACACTTCGAATCAATCTATCGATGTTATCTTGAGGTATGGAAGCTCACTTGTCTACCAGTGTTTGTCGAAGTTTCTGTACATTCTGAGGAGGGCGCTGGCGTTCACTAACTCGCCTCGACAACATATCCCAAGAATTCATATGTTGACATTATTGGTCGTAATGGACAATCTGGTTTATGAGGTTTGGGGTTTACGTAGGTAGGAATAAAGTGTTTGTGAAATTGTGTTGGCATAGCATGGGCATTCTCCAAATACGTAACATCAGCCAGCTCATTCATCATATCCCAACAATGTTCAATCGGATTTAAATCTGGAGATCTGGCGGGCCACTCAAAAGTCTATTCCTTCTTCGTCAAGGAAGTTCATACACAGTCTGGCGACGTGGGCTCGCGAGATATCCTGCATGAGAATGAACCCATCGTCGACAGCTTCAAAAATCCTCACAATGGGTTCTCGAATATCGTCTCTATATCGTCGTACGTTCAGAGCACCCCCGTCGAGTATGATTACAGAACCTCCTCCATAAGCGTCGACTTGCACAATGTTACATGCGGATAATCGTCTCCACACTCTCGCACAACCATTATCAGGAAACACAGTGAACCTGTTCTCGTTTGTCCACAGCATGGTAGTCTATTGATAAAGTTCCCAACACAGGTGCTGACAAGCAAACTCCAACCTGGTTGCACGGTTGCGCGCTGTCAGAATAATACCTCTTGCAGGCCGTCTGACCCTAAGGCGTCCTTCGTGCAGACGATTGCGAACAGTTTGGATCAACAAACGGGTTCCAGTGGAATGATGGTCATTTCAGAGCGACCGAGCCGTAGCTAACCTGTCACGATGTAATGGTCCTCCTCTCTGGATGTTGTGTAGCGATAACGGTCTTGACCCGATCTCCTGAAAGCGTCGCCAAAATCGAATGATTAAGCTTGGTGACACACCGACGCGTTGTGTCACTCTCTCCTTTGGGTCTGGCTATCCTCCAGCATCTGGATCGCCCTGGTAATCTCGTTCTCCGTCAGGTGGCGCCTGACTGTTTGGGTATACAAAATGTAGGTACACAATGACAAAACGAGCCGCAAAAGATCCATGTTGGTGTTTGTTTCAAAAATTAATGAGGAATGTATAGTTTCAGGTTACAGCCTTATATAGGGTGTTACTTGAGTTGTGTTCTCTTTGAGTGAAGCGAGTTTCGTTTGAGTTGCTTCAAACTTCACTCTCATGCTTAAAAAATACACTTGGAGACGAACGGATATGTTTTTCATACATAAGGTTAGTTATGACAAAAATATACTGAAATATGTACTGTTTCTTTAATATATTTTAGCAGTATATTATGAACGTTACTGAAACATTTCGTCACATACATGTTAATACTTTGTCTAATGGGCTAACTTTTATTTACTTAGATCGTACGCTTTAAGCCCGAAAGTGACTTAACGGTTAGCATGCTAGGACGCCAAACTTGAGGATTCATAGTACCTAGGGGTCACTGTAAAGGAATGACAAAATCCTACTACTTAGTCTGTCTAGAGTAGTTGGTGGAAGATTCTGTTAAGTAGTTGCTTTCCCTCTGGCGTATTAGTTTAAAATTTGAGACGGTTTTGTGATATGCAATTAAGCACAAACTGACAGAATGGGCTATCTTTGCTCTGCCAACCACGAGTCTCGAGATCCGGTTTTTAGCGTTATAAGTCCACTTGGGGGGGGGACATTTCAGACGGCAATATGCATGTTGGCCGTGGATAGTTTTGCGCGAAAATTGAAAACTATGAGATTAAAACTTCGCTAGCATTCACGACAAACAAGCATAGCAACAGTTTAACATTGTGTATGTCTGGTCTCTATATAAAACTTAGACCCGAAGCACTCGCATATTACCACCTTTAGATGTTACCATGAATTTTTTCAAGGAGGGGGACAAAGCAATGTGAAATTGTAATTTTTTTTTTTAATTATATACAGAAAGGATTATGGTCCTCATTTTCCAGGGGGCACGCACCCCCACTGCGAACGTCCATGTGCGTTATTGCTCCCAACACGTTAAACTGCATGACTAAAACCTTTATAATAACTAGCAGTCATCATATCTTTCTTCAGGTATGTTCGCATACTATAGGCGTGACATTTCTAGTATGCAGAAAGGTGCGCACGAAATATGACCCCTCCCTCACGTTTTTAAATGGCAGGGAAATAAATGTCCATCTCTCATTGCAACGACACCAAAACATATTTCTCAATAATTTACCTGTATAAGCAACCAATATAAGAATCGCGACATTTTATTTTGAATAGAATAACTCTCGTGTTTTCTTTCCTCCTAGTTTTAAAAACAAATTGCTAGAATGTATACTTTAGGGTAACCGACGATCATGATTGATTAAACAAAATGTTCACGTATCGTCTCGGAACATTATGAGAATTCACGTGAACTAATCAATACCGTTTTAGGCATATTTGCATCAACTTGCAATCTCGGAATAATCACTGTGGAGTCTAAAGAAATACGTTGAAAATTTCAGAAGATCTTTAAGTCACGCTTCTTCGGGAAAATGCTAAGTTTCGAAGAGATTAACGTGAACAAACTGTGAAAGATAAACAGTATTTCACAAACAGTTCCTTAACTTTAAAAAAAACACCATTTTCAGAGAGGAAAACTTGACTTAAGGAATCATTCTTTGTAGATATTTCAACCTTATTTTTCACAGACCTCAAAAATACCCTATTAATCTGTTGAGAACCACACAATACGTCTGTTTAGTTTTTGTTCAGAAGATATTTCAACTCAAATCTCAATCAGAAATCTGTCACAAACTAACAGATTAATCCCCTTAGAACCTGCTAGTAAGTCACTTTTTTTTTTAATAGCTACTACAATTGCACAATGTGCAATACCTTGTCATTTAGGAAGAAAACAGATTCAGTGTAACAAAAACTGACAATATGAAAGAGACTTAAAAACAACAAAACAATAAAAGGAACCGAAACGGAGACACATGTACAAACATAGCGTGTAAACATAACGAGGTATATTTGTTTAAACGAATGTAGAAATGAATCTAAGGGAACAATACTATATACAGATAAAACTTAAATACATATATACATAATTTATACGAACAATAATATGAAAAAAACACTAACAAACATAATCTACAGTATTAAAGTAATATCATCATGTATGAAGTATTTAGTATATGATGATTTAGCTAGAAGTCTGGCAAACTGCATGTGGCCTAGACTCTAGAGGTTAGAATGCCGAAATCTGCAATTGTCAATCTCAACATCCGGATGGAGTAATCATATATTAGATTCCGGGTTTGGTTACTGGCTGTACTCTTTTTGGTCAGCGGTTATGAGTTCAGGATATCCATATATGAAACGTGGAATTTCTGTTATTTCAAGAAGTTGCACAAGGTTCCATTCAGGTGCAATATAGCGAGATAATATTTACCTTTTCCCTGCTTCTAGATCGAACAATAAGACCTTTTGTACATAAGGCTAGCGCTTATCAACTGAGCTAGAGGGTTAACCCAACAGCAGGTGCTAGTAAGACAAACTTTCAAACTATCACACTGTCTCTTTCACAAACAACACCCGCCACACATAATTATCAACTAAGTTAAAGGGTTAACCCACCAGTAAGTGCAAGCGAGGCATCTTTCTCAAATATTCAAACTAACATAATCTCGGTCTCTTTTATAAACAACACCCCTCTTTGGGCATTACCTCAAGCTTGTGGAATGACCATTAGTTTGGTCTCAGTTTTTCTTCTGTCAGTCAGTTTGGATTTTTGAGACTTGTGATTGATCTCGGATCTAAATCGTACACATACAATTCAAGCGAGTAATTCAATAAGTGAAGCCATAAGATTAACCACCTAGCAATTACCAGCAAGTAATTATTTAAACAAATTACCACGATGCCGAAAATGTCAATATGGTCAAAAAGTGTCCATATTTTACTCTTAATTAGTACTCTAGAAAAACACGGTTTTGAAATGTTAGTATCTAAGAGGTTATAATAGATGCTTCGTATCATACCGAGTTTACTGAGAACAATACTGTACTATTTCACATATTTACAGATATATCAGACTGGTTAAGGATTACCGCTGTAGATGGAGAAAATGGATACGTGTTCGAAGGTTTCACGATTTTAGGTACCCCCAATTTTGTTTTGGTGAGGGATATGCCCGAATGTTTCGTAATTTTAAACACCTACAATTTTATTTTTATAAACACGTACAAGAAACCAGCAATGAATGTTCAAGAAAAAATACCAAAATATTTTTTTTACGTACAAAATGTTTTGAACGTAGCAGTTTAAGAACTAAGTCTCGCTGTTTATGAAGAAAAAAGAAAAAAACATTTAAAAATTATATTTTAAATAATTTGGAACCGTATATTTTTCGAAGACATCATCTCACTAGCAACATCAATGTTCTTGTGTCACGAGTAATCAATATGCACGTGTCCAAATACTTAAAAAAGAAAACGCGCTTAACATGTCTTTCAATAAGAAAAGAAATTCCAAGCATACCTGTTTTCCGTTCCTATTTGATACAGCGTTAAAAGCTTAAACGTGTTTACTCTGACGAAGTGTCGTGGTCAGTTCTCAAGACGCACGAGGATTTAGCATATCACACCACGTTAAGAGCTCAAACCAATATTTTAATTAAAATCACATCGACATTTATAGAACCTAAACAACTGAATTTTAAAAGTAAATTATATCGGATTCCAACCCAACATACTTCCAATGTCGAAATTTCACATAAACCTCGATAGGGGGTGGGTGGTTCTAAGCTAAAAACTAAATATACGGGAGTGTAGTTTTCGGTAATAGTTATGTTTACTTTAACCCTATTCCAGGAATTAGTAGTTTTGCTGCAAATTCATGTTTGAACGTTAAGGAAACGTAGAAACATCAAACGGTCTACATCTGCAGACAGCGACTTAATTTAGAATCGAGCTTTGTTTACTTTGGAAAGGAAACTGTTTAAAACGTCAACTTGGCTAAGCGAAAAATACTAATAAATTGTTCCTATCAACAGCTAACTACCTGATATTTCCCTTACATTGTCCCACCTTTGTCTCAAACTAAATATATTTTGCATGAGATTTATTTTTAAATTCATGTTTATTATTTCCTAACCCTAAATATATATTCTATAGCATAATATCAGGACCAATCAGATCTCCTAGAATAAGGCAAATAGTAGCAGCGACTGAAGCTCTATTTATATTATCAAATTGTGTGAACAATAAATGTCAAGGAGTGAACTAAATTGAATCTGTAAAGTGTCATTTTGGCCAATTTTATATATGATATGATGCACATCATATCAAAATTCATGAGCCTGGAATGGCTACACGATTAGGGCGCTCAACTCATAATCTGAGGGTCGCAGGTTCGAATCTCCGTCACACCAAACATGTTCGCGTTTTCAGCTGTAGGGCATTATAATGTGACGATGAATCTCACTATTCATTGATAAAAGAATAGCCCAAGAGTTAGCGGTCGGTGGTAATGACTAGCTACCTTCCCCAGTCCTACATTAGTAAACTAGCAACGACTAATGCAGATGGTCCTCGTGCAAATTTGCGCGAGAGTTAAAAAACAAATTGATCAAACTTCCGCCTTGGCATTATGCGACACTACCGTTCTATTACTAAAGTTTACCAAGAGAAATAATGGGAAAAAAATAACATCTATTTATGTATAACGTACAAACAAGACAAAGGAATATATATTTTAACCCTTTATAAACTTAAGCCTAACTCTGTTCACTAAATAGCTGTGAAGATTTCTCACGTATCTAATGTATTTTCAGTTTGTAAAAAAAGGTTTTGTTTTTTCACATGGTAGTAACTGAATTTACTACCGACTGGCTATCTTTAACTAAAAAACAAAATAAAACAATGAAACTGACTAACAAGGCAGAAAACTTTGTTAAAATAATTTGAAAATAACCAGTTTAACGTCAATAAGTCCAAAATATTTTTTGTGAAACTTGTTTTTCAAATTTTCTTTAAATTATTGTCACTTTTGTTCTTCGGTTTGTTTAATCAGTTATTTGACGTTAAGTAAAAAGCTACCCCATGGGCTATCTGTACTCTGCCCATCACGGGTATCGAAACCCGGTTTTTAGTACGCAGGCTACTTCTGTGCTGCTGGGGCCGTTTTTCTTCGTTAAACATCATAAAATATATTATTTGACTAGCCAGAGCTGACTACTGAAGCAGCGTATTTTTGCGTTGGTAAATATCTATTAGTTGAGGACCCGGCATGGCCAGGTGGTTAAAGTACTCGATTCGTAATCCGAGGGTCGCAGGTTTGAATCCCCGTCACACGAAATATGCTCACCTCTTCAACCGCGGGGACGTTATAATATTACGGCTAATCCCACTATTCGTTGGTAAAAGTGTAGCTAAAGAAGTGGCGGTGGGTGATGATGACTAGCTGTCTTCCCTCTAGTCTTACACTGCTAAGTTAGGAGCAGCTAGCGCAGATAGCCCTTGTATAGCTTTGAGTAAAATTCAAAACAAAACCTATTTGTTGATTGCATTTTATTATTATTTTAAATATAAATTGCAAGCTAAGTAAATATTCTGAAGAAAGGTAACTAAAGCAGTGCTAAATTTTGTTGGAAAAGTAAAAAAAAAAACTTTCACATTACTTGAAACAGCACCAACTTCAAGAACATTCCCTTATAAACTGAGTAATATTCAAAATAATTCTTAGAAGGCGGTGAAAAACACTTATGAGAGTGTCTGATAACATTCGATTTTTAACGCTTGTATTCAAGATTTTACAGAAGGGCTGGGAAAAAGAAATTACTTAAAAGAACCCTCGTAAGTTGGCAGATAAAAATTATGTAAGAAAAACGACGTTTAAAACTTTGGAAAAATAGCCTTGTTGAGATTACCATTTCTAAATAGTCGAGCAAGTCGACAGGCGTGAGAGCTGTACCTTATGGTACTTTCAAATGCATGGGTTCTATTGATAGTAACACAGTGCCATGTGTAACTGCTTTATAAATGTTTGAAACTAAGATCAAACGAGTTTTAAAACTGTTCTCCTTTGAAGTTGTCAAATTCAATAACTGCACAGTATATGATGAAACTGTATAATTCTTGCGATATAAATAAAACAGAAAAACCCAGAAGCAGTGGCGTAGACATAGCTGAACAGTTCATTGAACCTTGTGTACTAATAAGGCTTCCGGAATGAAAGGCTATGAATCATCTTTTGTGCGTTTTTTTAGGCGTCACTACTTTCTTTCGCGGCAGGATCATACATATTTGTTCTACTGACATCAATATAGCAGCTACGTTAATATTTTATGCGCTAAAATGCTCTACATTTTGCATTTATTAATATTTTACAATTGTTGTTTTTTGTTATTTTTAAAAAAGCGTCGGAATACAATGTAGATTAGCACATCGTAGACATATATACTAACGCTAACGTAGTTTTGATTATTATTCTGGTAAAGTTAGATTATATACGTTGTTCAGCATTTAAATAAAAGAAAATACGACTTCATACTTTACGTAACATTTGGAAAAAAATAATTTACAACAAATGTTCTTTATAAGTAACAGTTTTCGTGTCATAATTTCTTTACGTATTTAGAGCATAAAACGTGATATATGATAGTCTTTACATGTCTTCTGAAACTAGGTTTCATCTTACATAGCTACACCATTGTCCTAAACTTAATTGGCTCGATTTTGTAAAGGCATGTCCTATTATATTTTAATACCCTACTATCCAAAGAATCTGACTTTGCTCGGATTATTCAAGTTCTATTTTACTGGTCAACTGGGTTTGTATATTGAACCTATTTAGATGCAAGATACAACAAAAAATATTTCCAAATATTTTGTATTATCAAACTCCTATAGAAGTCAAATTTTATAATAAAAAATATTTGCTATATAACGGATTTACCGTTGTACAATTATTTTAGTACCTGTGTTTGTTTCTGTATAGTTTTCTTTTCTGCGTATGAAGTATATTGTTGACTACTTATTGTACAAGTCCTGCCTGTTCACGAAATTTGTAGAACGTTCTTAACTGTAAACATCAACAATATTTATTTACAAAGATACACTAGATCATTTTTGAAAATTTAAGAATCTCACATGATTTGTACATAAAAACTGACGCGCCTAGAAATGGAGAAAATATTGCTGGACAGCTTCTTCAGTAGGCTATAGGCTTAGGAAGCTACAATTGTACAGAATTTGACAAGAACATCAGATTTCGAACAGTATATACCGTTCAACTTCAGTAAATTACTTCAGATGTTATTGTTTCTACGAGAATATTAAAAATCTTCTTCGGTAACAAGTGAACTTCTAACCAGTGTGAAGCTAGCGAAAAAAGACGTCGTTAGCTCAAGCGAGGTGCAACAATATCAATTTAAAATTAACTTGCTCATCGCAGACTTGAATTGTTGATAAAATATTCAGTTCTAGACAAGACAGAAGACTCGGTGTAGTTTATAAAACTTATATAAACCATCATTTGTAATAATTATCAGTAATAACCGTTATAAATTACATCGTTTTTATATTTGTATATTAAAATGTGTATTAAAAAGGGTAATTGTGTGTATCAATGTTGTTGGCAAATAACAAATTTGATAGATACTAGCATTTAATTTACCGCTAAGCTCAAATTCAAATTTCAGGATATTCGAGATAGTAATAAGAAGCGTACATAACGTAATAAATCGGAGTCTCGTCCGAAATTAATAATAATACGTAACATTTGGAGGTTACGCCCGGCATGGCCAGGTGGGTTAAGGCGTTCGACTCGTAATCCGAGGGTCGTGGGTTTAAATCCCCGTCCCACCAGACATGTTCGCCCTTTTATCCATGGGTCGTTGGTAAAAAAAGTTGGCAGTGGGTGGTAATGACTAGCCGCCTTCTCTCTAGTCTTACACTGCTAAATTCGGGACGGCTAGCGCAGATAGCCCTTGTGTAGCTTTGCACGAAATTTAAAAAACAAAACACAAACAGTTGCAAGTTAAGAATTATTAATTTCACCTTAATACTTTATCATTGCATTAAGAATTTCACTCTGTATATTTCTGTCACATTTTATCAGAGTTTTGCACTTTCTTTTTTATCCTTGCAGTGCGCCTCAGGGTAGACAATGTCAGTAATTTGCCCATCTGGTACCAAAGATGAAAAGGTTCTTGCCAGCATCAACCCTGAAGCAACCAACAAAAGTCAGCGATGAGAAAAGTATGAGCACTGCAAGTTGAGACCAACAATCTTGGACGTTTGCATCTGTCTTGTTGATACCCGTGCCGGAACTGACTAACTGGAACTGCCTCAATTGAAATGACAAGTCACGTAGGATAACCGGAAAGAAGGAATCTTGTTCTGCACCACTCATGATCGCATCAGCTTTTTAATATCCAAACGTGTTCCACTGTACAATCTTGGCAAGTCCAGATAACCAAAACGGGTTTATCGGTGCACCAATTTCGAGTTCAGAGAATTGCGGAATGCTGTTGTGTAACTGACAGCGATATCAGAAGAATGTCAACTGATTTGTACTTATGCACTTGGCCAGCTAACTTATAGTGAATCTCAAAGTTTATGGTATTGACTGAATCATTTTTGGACGTAAGGATAGTTTGCTTGTTTTTAAATTCCGCTCAAAGCTACACGAGGTATATCCGCGCCAGCCGTTCCTAATTTAGTAGCGTAAAACTAGAGTGAAGGCAGTTAGTCATCACCACCCAAAGCAATCTCTTGGGCTACTATTTTACCTACGAATATGCACTGGGATTGATCGTCACCTTATTACACACACCCCCATGGTTGAAAGTGTAGCATGTTTGGTGTGACAGGGATTCGAACCCGCGACCCTCAGATTGCGATTCGAGCGCCCTAACCACCTTGCCATGCCACGCGACGATGGTTCTTCAACACAGCCAGTTACGAGTTAAATCAATTAAGTAATAACCACGAATCTCAAGGAGCCTTCCTCTTGGAGCTATTGTGGTCGCACACAGAAATAATCTCTTTTATCATTATAGATTAGTCATAAGTTCCATGTTGTTAACGTCTGATTAACAAGGTACTGATTTTTCAATGCATATTCTATTGTGTTTTATTAACTTCAAGCTACAAGTTATTAACGCTTTGATTTATAAAAGACCCGGCAACTGTTTTATTATTTGGAATGGATATTTAAACTGATTAGGTTTTTTTTTTTTAATTATCTAGATCCATATATTAAATTCGCCGACGAACAGGTTCACTAAAACAGAACATTTATTGGACATATAAGCTGAAATATCTGAAAGTGACTCTTCAGAAACCGATATTTTTAATAGACCGACCAATTCTTAAACACAGTTAACCATCGCAAACGCATCAACATCTTATACGTTGACAGAAAAGTATATACGTCGTGAATAATACGAAAAAAAGAAAAGTATTAAATTAAGTGACTTACAAATGTTTCATTATATATAAATTATTGAAATGGTCTTATTGGTAGTCGTAGATTTATCGCCAAATTATATAGACCAAAAGTCCAAAATCTTGCAACATACAACATTGTGAGAAGAGTGTTATGTACTATCATTGTTATTGTAGCTCATAAACATAATAACATGAACTATTGAATTTTGTAATGAACAAAATAGCGAAAATATACCAAGAGGTAATACACAGTGCGAGAGTTTATGACGTGAACTTTGTAATCTAGTTTATGTTATAAATAATATAACAATTAATAGAAATAAACTAAACTTTCTCTTGAAGTTCTTAACACTACATTTATATGTTAAAGTGTATAATATATACACTTTAGTATGAGCCAATTAAAACGTTTAGAATATTTTTGTGTTTAATCTCAAGTACCTAAGGCTTAACTTTTTTGTTTTGCCATTCCGATTTTATAACTCCATACATTATTTTAGGAGAGCTTCAAAAAAAAATAAAAAAATACGTAAATATTTTAATTTGTTTTAAATGACATGTTGATGTTTCAGTGTCTTTAAATTAAGTTTTATTATTCATATGTTTATAGATTTTATACATGATCATTATTACGGATTTATTTTTCTTTTTAATCGAATCTGTATGCCATTTTGCGTGTGTGCGTGTACATTTCGCCTTTATTTAAGATTGTCTTCATGCATTATTTTTAATTACGTAGGTTGTAGAACAGTCTTAAACTTACGAAAGCGCTACTAACCATCCCAGAACCAGAATGAAAAACAAAGAATCGTTTAGCCCTGGTATTGCTTTGAAATACATTTGAACTAAAAATGTCGCTTCTGGTTTCTGAACTCTTTCACCCCCCCCTAGTATGCGTTCTTGTAATTCACGTAAAAATAAATAATAGATAATTGGTGTTAAAGCAAATATTATTATTATTATTATTATTAAATTTAATTCCTAATTTTGAATTCGTAGATGGCGCATATGAAATTGTTGAGAGTTACACAGCTTAATCTATTTGATAATCACACCATAAAATTTATTGTTGTTCATTGTGTGATAATATAAACTTGTCTTAACCACCATTTTGTCCATTGTAACCCGACCAGCCTGATAAGACTTCTTAATGATGTTAAAAAGTCTCTTCAGCACTGAATATGACAGATATGATCAATTTATCAGTACAAATATCACCTCTTTTTTTTTTTCCTTCATAAGTTCTGATAATTCCTATTTACATTTAGTCACTTTTTTCCAAAGTAAATGTTACATAAAAAGAAGCTTGGGTTAGTGCGAGTTACTAGAGGGGGGAGTATATTAACTTTGAATATGTTTAAAACTGATTTCAGCTTTATTTTAAAATGATAAAAGAGGGTTTGAAATCTAGGTGACGTATTCTATTCATAAACATCACGCGATCATACGCTTATGTACAGTGTACACAAACAGCCAAGTACTGACAATAAACGCACTAGCCAGTTTCACATGTGTGTATTTTGCATACGCTTGATGTTTATATAATGTTCTACATACCAGCCTAACATTTACGTCAAATGTACTCACTGACATTAATTATCCATTCACGTATCTGAAAGACCATTCTTGGTTTACGCCAAATATAAAGATCGAATATTTGTATCACCCATTTAAGTTACATCTTACAAACAATGGTTATGTTTATATCTTTAATTTTATTAGAAGAAATACTCGCCCCCACTGGAAAGTTTACAGCCAGTTTTGTGGGAAAAAAAACACTGAAATTTTAGTTTTAAAAAATGACCTACCATCACAAATAAAACTGAATCTATGATGTAATGTTTAGTATTTTTTACACAAACAGTTATCAATGAAAGTGTTTTGCTTTTTTGTTGCAATACTCGGGGAGATTTTCACTAAAAACAATTTTTTTTAATTTTGTTTTATATTTGAAAATTACTCATTTTCTGTAATTTTTTTTTATTGGTTAAATCTAAAACTTGCTTCCGTTTGTAATTTTTAATTAAAACTGAAAAATATAATTTTGTGAAAACTTCAATTGTTTGATCACCCACTTCTGACTGATGTGGTAGTTTCAGAGATTCGAGTTTTGGGTGTACACATTGCAAGCTGTGTTATAATAAGGTAACAAAACAGCACAGAAAATCTTTGCACGTTGTTACACATCAATGAATAATGATACGTGGATCAGGAGAAACTGTCGTCGCTAGAACGTAATACGTTATTTGCAGACATTGTATTTTTTGTGTAGTATCGGGATCTTACATGTTATTTCTGAATTCGTGTTTCTCATACAACTTTTCCTCTGTAAAAAAAAAAATTGTGGCTAAAAATAACCTATATTCCTCACCCATACGCTCAACTAATAAATATACTGTTTGACAAACAAATAATCGTTTACCTCTACCATGTCTGACTAAGAAACACAAACAATTTTTCTCTATACATATTAGTGTTATTAGTAAATATCTTTCACTTTATCTATAAATCTTACTAACAAACTTTAAATTTCTATCATAACTCCTACTAATAAATATTAACTTTTTACTATTTTACAAAACCCCTACTAACAAATACTATTTTTTTTTTCTATTTTGTTCAAACGTTCACTAATGAAAACAAAGTTTTACTGTAATAATAAGGAAAAAGAAAATGTTCTATAGTCACATTAAGTTTCATAAGCTTCTGCTACTTAACATTACAAAAGTTATTTTCGTAATTTTATGACCCCGATTATAAACTCAAAACCACGTTCCCTTCTTATTCCTCTCAATAAAATTTATTAAAAGGCACTACTTTACACTCAAACCGAAATTAGTTATACGTGTTGTCAAAAACGAATACATAACAACCACGTTCCGCTCGAAGCCTGTACTCAGTACGCACTATTCGCATATCTATATAATCAAAGCACTATTTTAAATTCTCGAAACATAAATTTCATAACGCTACCCCTCCTAATACTAGCATATTTTAATGCATACCCCCTATCATTAAGCCTAACAGTTTAACTGTTCCTCAAATATTCGTTAATAAAATTATTCCTAATAATATTTAAAACTATAAACAGATAACAGTCCTAGTACTAACCTAAATCTTCAAAGTTCCATAATTTCTGCATAACCTCACCGTTATCTCTATAATAATTAACACATCTACCCCGTCACTACCAAATCGCTTTCTTGTCAAAGTGCATTCGAATTCTTTGCGATATAATCGTTACGGGCAAATGAACTTTGAAGACGATTGATCGTACCGAATTTCCAGGGAAATTCTCATGACTTAGCGAGTTTGAAGCCTACAACTACAGTGAAGCTGAATGGAATTCAACGTGTATATAGAATTCCTGATACGAAAATTCAGGGCTAAATTTTCTTACGGCATGCACAAAATACATATTTTACAACAGTTGTATTTATGTAATCAAACAGAAAACTGGCACAATACCTGTTAAAACCACAATGGTGAAAGAAAGATGGATTGTAGTTTGATAGAAGAGATTGTAGATTTTTGGAATAAATTGCCCCAGAAAAGTATTATGAGCTTCGTCCTGATACAAGAAGAAAAAAATTAAGCAGACTTGTTGAAGTTCACTGGTTAGTCACTATTGTTGTTATTTGTTTGTTTTCCAACGTAGAATCTTCCAAAGTATTTGACAAATTCGGCTATGTTGTACTCTGCATTCACGTCCTCTAGTATACATTAACCTCTATCAACAAAAAACAACACTTCACATAAACGTAAAGTACATTCATTATCTGTCGAGTAAACAGATTTCTTCCCCCAAAGACTATTTTGTATAATGTTTGCAATGCTTTACGTTTTTACAATACAAATAAACCCAGATATGTTTATCAAAACACGCATTACATCGCACGTACATCTCACGCTTCGATTCTCCGCGTGGTATAAAACCACATGCGTGGAGTAAGCAGTCGCGTACACATGCGCATAGAAGTAATCTCAAACACAACACTTTCACTGCAGATGCAACTAGGCCGTATATAACAATCATAGAAATCATTCGTGTACGATCACGTGAGACATAAGTCGTTCTATCATTTTTCACGAACCTGAGAAAAAAGTTAAAGGGTCGTGGACTACTTTTCAAACAGTACTGCGCAAGCCATTGTAACATGAGAGCGTGCGTTGAGCTTGGCTTTTGTGAGATGCATCTTTCTTTTAAAAAATTAACGATTATTTAAGTGTAGAATATGATATTGCTTTTGTCTAATATTACTGTAAAGACTGTAACAATGTTCTGGGTGCCCAGTCTTCCTTAGTTTAAAGCGAGGGCTCTCATTGTTTCTTTATAAAATCGATACCGCTTGAGGCATTGATTGTGTATGCAGGTGTGACCTTGGTTTTTGTTTTTATACGTGTACATCTGTGGTTCACAAAGTACTACGGTCTCTCTCTTACTTTCACTACCATTGACATCCACAGAAATTATTCCATGGGGAGGGGGGCAGTATGAAATAAATTAAAACGTTTAAATGTATATGTTAAATGAATAAACAAAGAACTGTTTCTCATTTCCGGGGGGCTAGCCCCTTGCAGACGTCCATGTTCATCGCTATTTGTTAGTAAAAAGTAAATATATATATATATTAAGCGTAAACAAAGTTATATAATCATATTTATTACAATAAATAAAATTGTCTGTGAGAATATTGTATTGACGAGTGTTAGGGAAGTTTCAAAGAGTATTTTGACGTGCTGAGGTATTTCTAAGAGTATGTCAAGAACCTTAGTTTTAGAACCTCTATTACAGAGATTATTTGGGTAAAATGGTTCAACACAGACCATTATTGGTGATTGGATTATATGTATTTGCTCAACTGATTGTCGATATGCTTTCCAGAACACTTTGACATTCGGTTGCCTTTTAGGTACCTCGCAGATCTTGCAATTGAAATACAGCGTATGTGTCTTTAATGTTGTACTTACACAGAGGATTAATCCATTTTACAAGAACCATTCACAGATAGATAGAAGATACAGCGATGTTTTGCAATGTATGCATCTAATAACGACCTCAGCGACGACGTCACCTCTTGTTTGGATAGGCCTCACGTGGTTAAGTATTTGTTTGTTTTTTGTTATAGTTGTTGTTTTTTTGTCACCGTGAGTGATAAATGAGTAAACGTTCAAAAAGCAGATTTTCCAAGTATCCTGAACATGATAAAGATGAATACCCTGGAAAAGTGCAGTTAAAAGACAGAGGGGAGACAACAATTTTGGCAAACACTTCGTGTTAACTCTGACTGTGTAACATAAAACACATCAGTCACGACTGAAATGTTTGAGATCAGCAGCAAGCTTTTCCTTTTTGAATTTGAATGTAGAGAGAATAAACGTTTCCAAATCATACCCATGTAGAACCCATGTAAACGTTGAGCTTCAATCTTAATCTAGGAAATTATTCATTAAGTTTTTGTAACTACGAAATAAAAGCCATGGGGCGTGAATCCGAAATGTTCCTCTTGTTAAGTCTGATTGTGTTTATTCACTGCTAAGAAGCTATGTACCAATGTATAAAATCATAATGAGCTTTGTGTACATCCTGTGAAAAATGTCCTAGCATCGTCTAATGTTTAAAGCAGTTTGATTGGTAAACTGAGGGTTGCGGGTTCGAATCCCTGTCACAGCCGAATATACTTGCCCTTTTAATCCTGGTTATTCTACTATTCGTTGGTAAAAGAGTCTCCCGTAAGTGGGTGGTGGGTGATGTTGACAAACTGCATTCTATCTAGCCTGTTACTGCTAAATTAGGGATGGTTAGTGGACATAGTGAAGTTCAAACTGAAACCAGTAACAACCTTTCTTCTTTTTTCATTTTTTGTCTAAAAATAATGCCACCTTTCATTCAACATATAAACACCAGATCACACTGAAAGAATAACAAGAAAAAGTTATACAAGTGTCGAACGAAGTCTATACGCGTCATGTAATGTTGAGAATGATTGTTTCTTGTTTGTTTTTTAATTATGCGCAAAGCTGCACGCGAGCTGTCTGCTCTAACCGTTCCCAGTTTAGCACTGTAAGACTAGAGAGAAGGCAACCAGTCTTCACCACCCACCGCCAACTCTTGGGCTAACTACTCTTTTACCAACGAATAATGAGATTGACTGTCACATTATAATGCCCCCACGACTGAAAGGGCGATCATATTTGGTGCGATAGGGATTCGAACCTGCGTCCCTCAGATTATGAGTCGAGAGCTCTAAACATCTGGCCATGCTGGGCCGCTGTTAAGAATGAATCTATCTTCCTCTGTTCATTTCTCTAAGGCTCCTTTCCCAAAATGTTTACGCCTACTTCTTCACGCAGTCTGCATAAAAAAACAGATAGCCATATGTGGAATTCTCCTCACTGTTCCCCAAAGAGTTGTTATTTGGAACCTACTAACAGAAGGCTCATATTCCACCAAGTTACCGTTATTTACGGTACAAAGTATGTGTTTGTATATCTCTGCGCTTTGAAGACTCATTGGGAAGTAAAAAAAAAAAAACACAGAAGGTGCACATCAAACTTTATCAGCACACGAACACAATCACAGTTCAGTTACTGAAACGAAACGGAAGTAAGCTGGTCTTCTGTAAGGTGTTTGACTAACAAAAAAACACATAAAAAAAGGAAACTTTTGTGAGCTTCCTTTCACCATTTTAGCATGAGCCCATTGTGTAAGCTAAACTACAACGCTAAAATATTTAAATATGTTCGCTTGTCTATTTGTCGTAAGCCCAAAACTACACAATGGGCTATTATGCTGTGCCAATCGTGAATATCACAACCTAATTTTTAGCATCACAAACCTTCAGACTTACCATGGAGCCACATAGGACAAATATCTATATAAAGCCTATGTAAAAAAAAAAAAAAAGTTAAAATTTTGGCCAAAATTAAACACCAGTAAAACAACCTGATGAGTTATTTGTTAGATTTTGAATTTTCGCGCGAAGCTACACGAGCTAGCCGTCCCTAATTTAGCAGTGTAAGACTAGAGGTAAAGCAGCTAATCATTCCCACTCACCGCCAACTCTTGGGCTACTCTTTTACCGACGAATAGTGGGATTGATCGTGATATTATAGTGCCCCATGGCTGAAAGGACGAGCATATTTAGTGTGACTGGGATTCGAATCCGCGACTCTCAGATCAGGAATCAAGCGCCCTACCTACATGGCGCATGATAGGTCCCGGTATCGTTCCAAAATTCGAATTAGACACCATTGTTGATGCGACTTGTAAAAAATACATTGTAAAAGTTACGTTGATATTGTAATGTGATTCATTGAAGGTGGCAGTGTTTGTAACGGAATTGATGTTGATAAGTCCAGCGACATCTGAGCTTTACCACATTACATCTTTATAATGTTGTCACATGGTTTAAATCGCTTCCGTCCAGGTCAGCAAATACTGACTGTAGGTGGCTACCATTTATGCTAAATGGATTAAACATGAGACACTTTATGATAGCCTCAGTTTTAGAGCCTTTAGCCTGGCCTTCAGAAGTTTCACTTATAATCAGTCATCGCTCACCAGTAAAGACATAGTATAAAAGAGCTCAACAATAATTTCTTCAAATATGACTTCATTAAATTTATCGACAAGAAACGAGGGACTGCTGCATCTGTCATTGCTGTTTCTGTGATTTTTTGTTTTGGCATAAGGGAACAAAGATTTAGTCTGGTAGACAGAAACATTAAAACTTTTATGTCAGCGGGAGCAACAGATGGCAATAATTTAAACTTTTTAAAAGACGATATCTAGGATGGGAATGCAAAGTTCTCCAGTTGGGTTCTACCACCATCCCAGTAAACACACCCCTAGTGTCTACTAATCATATTATGATATATATAAACCTCCAACGTTAAAATTGACTTTTAGTTTTCCTTTGTAGTATATATATATATATGTATACATAATCTCTGATTTAATTAACAGAATAAGTTAATTAACCTTGAGGATAATGTCAGTTGGACTGTAGTTCTCATATTAATAAACCTGTGACACTATTTTCTTTATACGGTTATTTTAGTTTGTTGGCAAAATTTATTTAAATAAAGCATGTTCCAGTCCTATCTTTATACCTCATGTTATCCCTCAAATCCAAGGTTTTCAATTACTGGTATTTTTCGTTGTTATATTGCAGTAAAATTTCCAGGTTGACCTTCTGGTGTCCTGTTTTGATAGTATTGAGTTATCTTTTCCTTGCTTGCAGAAAAAAAGTTGTAATATTACTCCAAATATTTAATCATGGTCATTTTCCAATGTTTCTTTCACGTTCTGCATACGTTTTTCAACTTTCTTCTTTTGGTCTCTCAATACTTAAAAGAATTTCTGTTGTTTTTCTTTCATATATTCTTGAAACTTATCCAAAACCTCTTCGACTTGAGTGTAATTTTAGACATGTAGCAATCTTGAAATTCCCACTCTTATTTCTAACAACTTTGTTATATTGTGCTCTTTGAACTGGATATCTGTTTTCCTATATTTTGTTTTACAATAACGTTTGTTACATTGAACATCGGGAATTTAATATCGAACTCACATTTTATCCAAAATTCAAAGTATTTTCTGGAATAAAATATAACGCTTTCATAGTGCATTTTAACAGCACTTTATTCAATAATTAAGAAAAAATGAAATAATAAATGTGCTATGCAAATACTATATACCTTGTCTTCCTAAAGTATATATACACTGCTGACCAAAATCTTAAGGTCAATGAACATAAAAATATGCATTTTGCGTTGTTAGACTCAACCACTTATTTGAGCAAAGCTTTGAAAGATAAAAATACGAAAAGGGAAAATAAAAATAAACTTTTTTAGAATTTAATAGGGAAAATGTGAACTCTATGAAATCAGCCTATATACTAGTTGATGAAAAGTTTAAGATCACACTGAAATGAACCGTTAATCGGTAAACACGTAACAAAATTTAGTCATTTGTGTTCAAGCATTAGCGTTGTCATCATCTTCCACTGACATCTCCTGCGTTAATTTAAGTAAAAACATGGCAAAGGCTAAAAAACTGACATAGTTTGAACGTGGTAGAATTGTCCAGCTGCAAAAGCAAGGTATTTCTCAATGGGCTATCGCTGGTGAGATTGGGCGAAGTAAAACTGCTGTTGCAAATTTCTTAAAAACCCTGAGGGATACGGAACAAGAATTTCAAGTGGTCGGCCCAAGAAAATTTCGCCGGTGTTAAGCTGGAAAATTAAATGAGTTATCCTGCAAGACACCAGCCGATCGTCGAACCAAATTGAAACCCTTACGGACGAACAATGCAGCTCGAGAACAATGAGACGACATCTACGAGAGAAAGGCTTTAAAAACCGCAAACGTCTTCAAGGGCAACACCACGAAACAGCTCGGTTAAACTTTGCTAAGAAGCACCAAACATGGGACGTAGAAAAATGGAAGAAGGTTTTTGTTCTCAATGAGAAAAAAAAATTAACCTGGATGGTTCAGATGGCTTCCAACGTTACTTGCACGTAAAGGATATCCCATCGGAGACATTTTCTACAGGACACAGCAGAGAAGGTTCCATCATGAACTGAAGTGCTTTCTCCTTCCATGGAATAATGGAGCTTCAGGTTAAACAGCAGCTGGATACATTGGCATGTTGGAAAGAGCATCCTTATTGTTTGAAGGCCCTCGCTTGTGTGGAAATGACTGAATCTTTTAGCAGGACAACACGGTAATCAACAATACCCGCAGGACAAAAATTTTTTTTCATGGCGGATAACGTGATTCTTTTGGACCATCCAGCGTGTTCGCCCAAACTGAACCCCATTGAAAATGTTTGAAGGTGGATGGCAAGGGAAATCTATAGAAATGGACGTCAATGCCAAAGAGTGCATGATCTTCGTAAAGCCATCTTCACCACTTGGAATAACATTCAAGCCCGCCTTCTGCAAACGCTTATATCGATCATGCCAACGCAAAATGCACATTTTTTCTTTAAGTTCATTGGCCAGCAGTGTAAATAAGGCATGACATGAAAAATGGTTAGGGCGCTTGACTCACAAAGTGCGAGTTAGAATCCCAATCCCACTAAATATGCTCGTCTTTTCATTTATGGGGAGTTATAACGTGATGGAAAATCCCACTATTCGTGAACAAAAGAGTAGCCCAAAAGTTGGCAGTGGGTGATGATAATGACTGTCTCTGCTTTAGTTTAACACTCTTTGCGCGTCAAAATAAACTTGTCAATGATTTTTTAACATTCTATACCTCATTATTTTTGGTTTGCAATTTTTTATCTTCAAGTTTTATTTTGTATACAATATCAAGAATTTTAGTTGTTACTTTACTTTAAAGGTTGTTCAATTTCTATTTTATATTCTTATTGTATCAGGTCATCCCTTAAGTAATGTCCAATTTTAGCTTGAGAAAAAGAGAAAGGATTTTAAACGCTTTTGAATTTTATTTAGTCAATAATGTATGTTGTATTATTATTAATTACTTCCTTACAACGATTCACATGCTTACGTTCACAAAAGTGCAAATGTTTGCTCTTGCTCTGAGGTTGGCTTCTGTAAAATCATGGAGAACCCGTTTTCCAAGTTTTGACACCTTTTCAAGCTGTTGCATATGACAATGAACTGTTGAATGCGTTGAATTAAGCTTTCGTGCTAGTTCAACTGTCACAGCACAATCGTCATCAAGTGCAGCTAGCAGCAGGTCGTCATTAAACTCAACAGGACAACCTGAACGTGGCGCATCACTTAAGCTGCAGTCACCTAATCTGAACTTCTGAAACCACCTTCGACATTTTCTTTCATTGAAAGACTCCACACCATTAACACCTTGAATGTTTCATGTAGTTTCTGCTGCACACTATTGCCTTTTTGAAACTCGTAATGCATTTTATGCCTAATGTACTCCTCAGACACATCCATCTTCATAAGTTTATTTGACTTATGATCTGAAAAATGGAGTTTGGTTAGCTTCTTTTACTTGTCTGAACATTTTAATATACGTCCTACTACTTATTTTAGTCATTAAAGCCTTCTCCAAAGACAGAAATGGCGATTCACTTTCTGTATTAAACTTTCGGACATTACTTATGAGATGACCCGATACACTGTAGTTTCTTCTATTGTATTTTCATGAGGTTATCTATCTTTAAGAAAGATTTTATTTATGTAATAATTTTCTTCGTGTAAAGGAATTACACTATATGTATCGTTTCAAATGGTTCCATTCAACATTTGCAATTATGTCCTACGCTTTTCTTTGTATATATCCAAAAGGTTGAATACATTATAACGTTTTGAATACGCAAGCCACCATGCCTTGTGACAACCACAACCAATAAAGAGGGTTGGTGGAATGACACGTTTCTTAGGTAGTGTGATGCCATCGAAAACTGATTACTTTGTTTTAGAAGTGCAAGTAACAGTTCTTTTGGACACAAAATATTCATATAACGAGATTTTACAAATGTGTTTAATTGGAGGATTTAAAACTTGTAAGGTGAAAATAATCTCTTGTAATTAATGGCACTTGAAAAAAACAAAATATGGATCAACTCGGGATGTTAGAACTATTGACTAAAAGACTTGCAACAAGTTACACCCCAGTCGTGGAGTGCTGTACGAGAATCCACAAACTCAAAGCTGTTTCCATCACATACCCATTAAATCACTACATATTTCAATCGGCTGGAGAATAAAATGTTATCCATGCTATTCCTTATGAAGACAACTGCCAAGCTACTGGATTTGGATTTCTGTGTAATTGGCCTATTAAAATGGTTGCTTGGAAACCATTATCTTTGCACAGTAGATGCATTATGGCAACAAGAAAAGTTGTGTGCTTTAAACCGTGTTAATTTTAACACATATGCTACAATGGAACCTATTCTGCAGGGCTATTTCCAATTTGCACGCTCGTCAGATAACATAGCGAGACTATAAATTCATCTTGATGTGACGTACATAATATTTGTGTTTGTACATAAAGAAAAAGAAAGGATAAATTATATTTGTAAATTCACCATTCTAATTTTACTTAATGCCGTAATACCGTAGACTCGTTTATGTTTACTATAGCTTGATTTTACTTAATTTAGTAAATTCCTTGTATATTTCTCTTGCATGATCAAGCAATTAAGTATTCCTCCTCTCTTGAACGTGATCTTTCATAACTTTTATATTCTTTCTCATTACGTATATATTATTGTATGTTAAAAAGCCATTTTGTGTTACATGTGGCGAATATATTTGATGTGGTACTACTTTTCTTTGTAGATGTTTGAGTTTCGCGCAAAGCTACATGAGGACTATCTGCACTAGTCGTCCCTAATTTAGCAATGCAAAACTAGAGCGAAGGTATCTAGTCATTACCGCCCACCTCCAACTCTTTTAACCAACAAATAATGGATTGACCGCACTATTTTAACGCCCCCACTACTAAAAGGGCTAGCATTCTTGGTATTAGAGGGATTCGAATGCGTAACCCTCAGACTACGAGTCGATTACTCTAGCCACATGACCATTCTTTATTCTTAATGGACTAATTTCCGCACAAATACCATCTACAAAAATGTATTATTTTAAAATTTTCATTTCCCTTTATAACTGCATTTCATTTAATGCACATTAAAATAGTTGTTTCATTATAACTTACAAGTGTCTTGCACTTTTTCTCATACGTTCTTATTTTAGTAAAAATATGTCAGTTGAGGACGTTCATCACGTGAGCTAGTCTTGCCTAAATGTGGATTGCTTGGCGTGATGTCATACATTCCGAATTATTTGTTTCCAGAATATCCGACGATTGTGTTTTTCTACGGACTGTATTATATTAACTGAACACTGTCGGTTTTATTGCCGTCTTGAGAAAAACTAAGATAAATTAAGAGTTGTAGTATGCAAATACCACATACCTTTATTTCCTAGTTAGATATTTAAGTTTTATTTTGAAACATCTTAAATCTGGGTAAGGTCACCTGTTAACTTCGATATGTTTCGTTACAGCCTAACCAATCTATATATCGTTTCAAGAAAATGGTGTTCTACCAAAACACTTTTGTACGGGAGATACCTTATGACTCATATGATACAGATAGTTTCAAATTGTGATCAGTCATTTACAGGGATAGATTGCGTACTGTTTAAAGTCCGGCTTCGTTTTGATTTTCCGGAGCTAATTCTCAGAAAGAAGCTCTAATTTTATGTCACTGTTATTTCTCCCTACTGGTCACGTGTGTTTCTTTATTATACTCTCTCTAAATTTCGTTACATTCAAGTTCTAATATCTGCAATTGTTACATCACTATCCAACGATCGATAACCACAGATTTTATTGGTGTAGTTTTATTTCAGTTTTGACCTAAACACCATCAGATGTTTCACTTCACGTTCAACAGATTGCTCTACCTGTTCTTTTGCGTGTAACAACTATGAATGAGAGTGAACTCAGTTGATACTTGAATTACCACACAGATGTGAATTGACATTACGTGACCTACTACTATTAATATTATTGTTACTATTTTCTAAATCATGAAAACAAATTACTACTATTGCTATAATCACTCTAATAAAACATTCATATAAATGTTCAATACTAACTTATTAAATAGCGAAGAATGACTACACACAGACATATCTTCCAATTGAAGATTCTCTAGGAATAAAATTATGCAACTTGGGGTTACTTGTTTTGCAAATTGTGCATTACCAATACAAAATAAAATTAGTATTTTAGGGTGATTCACGAAAAGCTAAGTAAACTATTAAAATAGTGAATACCACTTACCTTGTCAATGTTATCCTGTACCTTTAATGTAATGATAAACTCACACACGGTACTATCAACACTGAGGCTGTTATAACCAACACATACTGAAATGTAAATGAAACTGCTTTATGGGTCTCTAGAAATACACAACAATGGGTAGTACAAATGAAGCTTTTGTGATATAATTCGAGAAGATTACCGAAGCAGTTGTTTCCTAAGCCATGGTGTTTTGAGTTATTACTGTGATGATGTGTAATGGTGATCCAAGTATGTGGACTAAACTGGTATCTGTAATAAAATCATAGAGGTGAGATATTGTACGCATTCAAAGATTCTAACAGCCTAGATTATCTTCTGATAACTTGCAACTTCGACCCCACTGCTTTTGGATTGGGCTATTAACTTAACAACGAGGCATTTAGTAAAGGAAATGTGATTGGGGTCGAAGTGGAAAGCTGTGTTAGCAGTTGTCATGTGAATGATAGCAATAGCATCACAACTAGAATCGATCGGAGACCCATTGAAGTTTGGTTAGTGAAGTTTAACACACATGGCAAATCCCAAGATCTCTGGTCTAGTGTTTGACACAGAGGGTGAAGATGCATTAATAATTAATAAAGGAACTTCATTGCACTGGTTACTGGATTAGCCCAGAGTTCTACCATGTACCACCCATTTCGTTGCCTAAACTAGCCTGGATATATTGGCACCAGCAACTGAAAAGCCAAGGGGTACAATACCACCGACAGAACCAACCTTGCAGATTGCCAAGCCCAAACTTAAATGAAATCTTCATTACACGGGGAATCGGACAAATTCT
Source organism: Carcinoscorpius rotundicauda (assembly GCA_011833715.1). Taxonomy (NCBI): domain Eukaryota; kingdom Metazoa; phylum Arthropoda; class Merostomata; order Xiphosura; family Limulidae; genus Carcinoscorpius; species Carcinoscorpius rotundicauda. Next base: position 19,100,528 of record CM022398.1, read on the forward strand.
ATTAGTAGGTGCTTAACCATCAGACATGCTTATGGATTCAGTGAGACACTTTTTAAAATTGCAAAATAACCCTAGAGCTGAAATCCTATACAAGACCAACTGGGATCTGGCATGGAGTTTCAGAGCCAAAAGAAAAGAACTGACCCACAACCACAGAAACCCTGTTGAGTAAAAATACTGTCACCATCATTGCCAGGCACAACTGTTAACCAAGACTGCTAAATGATTTTCATAGATTTTTACCAAATAATTTTCTGAAATGTACTGAAAATTATATAATTTTACCGAGTTAAATAAAAAAAAACAACATAAGTAACCTTATTTTATTAAAAACATATTTTTTCTTCATTGGTATACAATTTAGTTTTTCATTTTCTGCACAATTTTTCTGACGGTCGCCATTCTTCACGTCGTATTTTCTAAAATATTTTTGCCATATAATAAGGCATTAAGTGTTTCCGTACTTAGCCGGGAACGATTTTTTATATTTTGATTGTTTACCAAAGAGAACAGCCTTTCTGCTGCAGCTGAAGAACGATAATGATACAGATATAGTAAGTTTATTGTCATTAATTTGGAGATAATTAGGAAACGAAATTTATCTCTACATTTTTCTTGAGAAATATAATACCAGTATTTCTCTGGTTCTGAATTTTCATTCTCTTGTAAAGTTAGCTCTCGACATTCTCTATTGATATCTTCATACTCTTTTTGCTCAATAATATTGGGAAATTTCATGGCCATATGGGATAATTGAATGTGGCTGTCCTTGAGACATATTTCTGGATCTAAAGCTTCAAATAATTGTAAATACGTTAACATACCAAATGAGACAAACCGTTTGTGAATTTCCTTGCTTAGTTTGACATAAAAAAATCAATGTCTTAAGCTGAAATTCTTCGAGTTGTTTGGTTTGAATTTTGGAAGAATATTCTATAAAGATACTTTCAGTTCTTGCTCCACGATATATTTCACGTAAGGGAAGGTAAATTGAAGGATAGTTGACGTTAAACTTTGATATATTTGCATCTTTTAGTACTTCTCTTTTAATAAAATTATCAGATACCTTTCATACTACTGTTGATAAAGGCAAGTAGCTTATGAATTCTGAAGCTTTTAGTCTAAAACTATAAATTCATTTTATTTACATATAGCAGAATAAAACTTAGAAATGCAAAGTACATTTTTACAGTTGGATTCTGCAAACGTTCTAGTATTGGAGATGCTAAAAACCATCCCATCTTCTTATGCAACTGAAGTAAAAAATTAGACAAGTGCTGGCCATTGATTCAGTAGTCTTTCAACTACTTGCTGAGGTAACAACCATTGAGTACAGCTATGTTGTAAAATCTTTTTAAAATCAGTTTGGGTAAATTCTCAAAATTCTGCATATTCAGACAATCTCTTTGAGCTGTTTGACAAATATCAATAAATATTTTTAGTCAGCTCCTCTAAGGAAGTTGGAAGTTCAGAACATGTATAGGATGCACATAAATGTATTGAACGGCAAACACAACCTTGTGCAAAGATTTATGGTACTTTCTGCTTTAGAAGAGTTTGAACACCACTTTTTGAACACATCATTACACTTGCACAGCCTATTAGATTTTTAAATGGGATTCCATGTTTTTCAAAACAATTCACTATAGAATTGTAAATGCTTTGAGCAGTACAGTAATTGATTTCAAAAATTATTAAAAACTTGTCAACTGTTTTTATTTTTTTAAATACAGCTATCATAAAATCTAGCCATTAGAACAAGTTCTTTTTTTGTACTTTCATCAATAAGTATTGACAATTTAATATTCTTTAATTGTGCTATAATTAAATTCCTCACCAATAACATTACAAAAAATAGCTGTTCCTTTTGTTCTTACATGTTTAATTCCCTTAGCAATTTTAGAATCAGGGCATGCATTAGATATAAAGTCTGGAAAATGATCTAGTTTTGAAATGAGGAGATGGTGTTCTGCCACAAACGCACACATTTTCAGTTCAACAGAAGCCACTTGAAACATGCTATACAAAAAAGTAGAAGGTCACAAGAAATCAGTTACTTTAGATGTCTGGGCAATTGTTTTGATATTTTTCAAATGTTTTTCACTGTCAAGACATTTCTCAAGTTTGGTAATATTCCAAGAGAAGTCACAACTCCATATTTTACAAAATGACTTAAGTTCTTTTAACTTTGACTAAAACAACTAAACTTAGGATCGTTAAGCCATTTTTGTGGCAACTGACATTTCTGTTTTTAACTAGGTTTATGCAGGCTTACTTTCTTGCATGTACTTTCTACTACATCACTATCCTCAACCATTATGACCTGTGGGTTAGGTTAAATGTAAATTAAATAAAATCAAGCAAATTTTAAACTGCACTGTAAATGAATACTGATGCTTACCAGTCACAACTCGCTAAATCATAACAACAGATACAGTAGATGAAAACAAAATTAGAAGAGCCACCAGTGGATCATCATTGTCTGAAATTATGTTGCATCTGCACAAGGAGCCCTTATATAAAGCATATTCAAACATTTAGACATAAAACTCACCCTTATATAGCACTGCCATTGCCACAAAAAGGTGGCAATAAATTTGAAAATCTTTTATTGGCCATGTAACATGTAAATTAGCAAAATTTACAATATTTAATGAAAATTTTACCAAATTTGGCCACCTTGCTGCCAAACCCCGTGGCCATAAAACTTGAGATTAGTGAATGGGCATCCAATTTCAATGGCAACAATATATTGTTCCACAAGAGTTTCTACAATTGCAGCAGAGAACCAACTTGCCAACATCACCATACAAGTAATTTTATAATCCCAGAGCTGAAACAGCATTCTTAGAAAATAAAGTGTACTAAGACCTGGGTTTTGTATAACTGAGAGGGAACCAGTCATATCAAAAGGGCAATCCACCCTCTCCCAACTAGAAGTTCACCAGCTGGTAGAAACGACAAAAGCATTTGCAAAGGCTTAAGACATCATCCATACTATTTCAAAGAGTGATTGAAAGGTATTGTAAATATATATCTGCATTCTATTCTCATTATTAATTGTATCTCTTAAAGGTAGAGATTTTATATGTATTTTTCTTATTTTGCTTGTATGATATAGAAACAATGTATATTTAATTAAAAGTTAATGAAATTCTAATTTTCAATATTTTATACTGTTGATTACAGATGTGAAAGAAGACAAAGACCAAATCATTTAAGATCAATTGGTTAATTATCATAAAAACATTCATTTACAAAACAAATAACATTAACTGTTAAATTTTCTACCAAAGGAGAGCTTGCAACTAATGTGATAAAACTGATTTATAATTCATGGAAGAACCACTGAATGCCATACAAATCTTTACAGAGATGACTTGGTGACAATGGTTATGTATATAATAATGTTATGGAAGTACCTATTTGAATTCAGTGAAATACAAATATTTAAAGCTGCATTGAACAGAAGGGTGTGTGACAAACTGCCCACTAGCATTAAACCTTCAAATTAAAAAGTATCATGCAGAGAAAACCCAATTTCACATATTTACACAAATAAAAGATAAAAGCAGTGCTGTATGTTGGGTATATATAAATTTATTTAAAAATATACAAACTTAGTTAAAATAAAAAAAAGCTAAACATTGAATCAACATCTTGGTTCCACAAAGTATATCCTAACATTTTCACCATTACAAAAGTTTGAGTTTGACCGATAAATTTGTGGTTGAGCTGAAGTCAAACAGTTTCATGCTTCAAAACTGAAACACTTAGAATGGTGTAAAAGGTTGTTTTAGTCAAGTGCTTATCGGAAATGTTAATACTTAAAATGGGTAGAATTCTTCACAGAAGCTGTTTGTTAAAAAACAAAACAAAAAATACTTAACATCGACATCAGTTTAAAAAGGACCAACCTTCTGAATATCATGCTTGCTAATTTCAGATTATTTTCACACTTTAGAAAACCTTTGCACTTTGTATATTTTACTAAGTCTAACATTTTCTTTAAAAAAAATTTAAACAACTCAGATATCAAAATTTTAACAATTCACAGCTACTCGTATCAAAAATGTACGAAACAATGCTTTACGTGTTATATAAACAGTCCTCAAAAAGTCACATAAAAACATTGTGCATTTTTTAAAACATTCATTTAATCAAATCAATTAAAACATGTATATTGTGTTGTAAACTTTTTACCTCGCAAGCACCAAACAGGCTATTCAATTTCCGTTTTCAGATTCTGAGTCTTAAGCTTAAGAAACTTCAAGATATTACATGAACCTCTGATGGTTCAATCAAAAAAATGTTATGTTTAAAGCAGAAAATGTTAAAAGAACTAAAGTTGAAATGTTTATATTTTCTTCTAACATGATTTTTCCAAATACTCCCATTTTGACATGTGTTATGAGGACATGTTTTCTGTGTTCCTAGCTAGTGCCACTTTAGATAGCATGTTGATCATTTTAATTATTTCAACAGTAGTGAGATTTTCAATAACCTGTGGAGTGAATAAAGTCCATAACTTATCAACATTCTCCAATTTTTTTTGAGGACTTTTTACAGCTTCTTCACAGTTACTTGCAGCAGTTGAAGGCATGGCATCACACCTGATTTCTTTTGATTGTAGTGCACCATTCTCTTGTTGTCTTTCTTCTCCATTTTCAATATTACTAGTTATACCTGTATACAAAGGAGAAGAGGCAATAGGTACACCATTAACTGGTGATGAAACCTTGTTATCAGTTATTTCTGATGCATCTAACATGAGAATTTTACCACTTCCACTCACTAAATCAATTTCTTCACTATCCTTAGGATTTTCCCTCGACATAGATAAAACAAATTTTGATGAAAGACCCGACTCGTCAGAATAACTTTCATTAGGGTTTGTTTTCTCATCTGTTGCACTCAAATTTATATATTTGCCATTTTGTTTATCTGTGAAATAGAAATGTATGTTTCACTCAGTGTTTATAGATATAATAGTTTTGATATAAAAACTGACTATTTATTCCATATTGAAAGTAAATAAAACTGATCAAAGTATTTTTTAGCAGTTCAAAACAACCTTATAATATTCTTTCACAACAATCTTGATTAACACAAACAAATATCATAAGAATAATAAATCAGACTTTACTTTTTTCATATTTATTTGTACAAAATCCCTTCATGTTTGAAGGCCAGCATAAAATGTTTAAAGATATCAAGACTAAAAAAATAAAATAAAATAATGTAACCCTTACACACACACACACACACACACACTCACCTGTTTCTTTTTCTTCAGGAAACATCTCGGCAAGCATATCCTCCACACTAGGCAGATCAGGTTGAGGAACTGTATCCTTACTAGCAAATGAAATATCTTTGGTTTTTTGGTTTTCCAAGTTTCCTTCAATCCCTAATACACATCCACTGTTTGAAACAACCTTATGACTAGAAGCACTTGTAGAACTCATGGCCTCTGTATAATCTAATCCTGACTGCTTCCCCTTACTATAAAGATTTTCACTTTCATCTATGGAGTTTACCAAGTTTACATTTTGATCAACTGAAAGTGGTTCTGTTGATGGTAAAACAGGACAAGCTGGTTTGGAATCTTCAGTTATTGGTTCTGATTGTACACCTGATTCCGTTTTCAGAGTATCTTCCCTATTCTGATTTTTTTTTTGCCACTGTAGCAAATAATTATTCAATACATTTCTAGTAGTCTCAACTTTTGGTGATATTATTGGAAGTTTCTGAATGTCAGGAGCAGTCAAGGCACTAAACTCTCCAATGGTCTTGATGTCTTGAGCTTGAATGAGTTGCAATAAACCTCGAGCCCTATAAAAGCTCTTGCATGTTAAAATAACAATGCAAAATGTTTACATAAAATAAAAAGCTTCTTATGTGCAACTCTAGACTTACAATACCTTATATTTATCACATAACAATCTACTTTGTGGACAAGCATAATATTTGTTCACTCACGTTTTCAAGTTAGATGTTTACTAAACTTCTACAAGACAACAGGTACTTGTGAACATATTGCTACAAGTGTGGTAGTTATTAATAATGCATCCACTGTCTAGTTTAAATGCCCAACAATTAAATTAATAAAACTAGAACAGTTTGTCTGTATTTTGACACTAATCAGCCAAATAGACGATAATGCAATTATCAAGTTACAACATAGAGCAGTAAGATACAATAACCAATGATCTGTATGATCACCAAATAAATCTCACTCTCACTTAAGCAATAAATATAATGAAAAGTCAAGAGATGGTGATACCCTAACATAAATATAACATTGAATTTTTTTGAAAAACAACAATCAATCTTTAAAACAAACTGTTACCAACTAAACATTTATAAATACAGCAATATAGGTTATTTTCAAGTTGCAAAATTTACTTCAAATATATTTTATGAATCACCAACCTATGTATAAACTGTGAAATACAATGCCAGGAATTTATACTTTAAGTAGTAGCAAAATACATATATTTTATACAGGTGTTGTTTTTGGGCTAAAGATTCTTATACAGCAGGTGTCTGCAACTTCTTGACAATAAATTAACAGCATTCACTTCACTTGTTTTCATAATAATATATATAGAGGGTGGACAAAAAGAAATCCCTCTTGAAAATGTTGTTAATGTGGCATATCAAATACCTTACAATGATACTTTTCTTCTTCTCAAAAATCCACTTATGCCTACTCAATTACTTCAATTTCAGTTGACAAGCCAAACTATTTTTTCTATTAATATCACAAATCTATCTATGTTCACTTACATCTCATTGAGTTATTGCAGTTATATCCCATACTACTAAAACCATTTGCTCCTTTTTCATATTTAGGCCTACTTACAATAAACTTGTACTTTTTGAGAAAGTCCACACAGATAGGTTCAACTGCTTTAGAACTCTAATAAAATAAAGTATTCTTATATCTTTTAACACCATTATTCTCATTCTACTACATATCAACCACTCAGGCCACAATTAATCATGAGGCTTTATTTCTTTGTCCAAATGTCTCTTTTAAGTGAGTTTAATTTGTTTTGCATGTACTCTTTGTCTGTCTGCAGTTTCCTACACTTTTCATACTCTTAATATGTTTATTACTAAATTGTCTACCCACTATATGTATTTGACATCAATAAATTTCAGATGGCATTCTGTAATCTCAAAATCAATTTTTATATATATAAACAATGTATGACACTTACTGAATTAGATAATGACAGTCATGTGAAAAAGATAGGACACCCAATGAAACCTGTGTATTTTTGTAACATTTTTGGATATATAGATATCTAATCTCAATTTTAACAATACTGAGAGATTATAAGAATATAACTAAATAAGTAAAACTGAAGAAAACTTTTCAAAATCTTCTGTAAATGTAATTCTACAAAAATGCAAATTCTAACTGAGGGAAAAGTTAGGACACCCACACATTTATTCCGACTTAAAATGGCTCAACTCACACACAGGTGTATCACACCAGGTACACAAGATAAGAAGATTGTTATTCAGCATTTTGAATGAGGTTTGGTCTATTTAAACCTCAGACATTTAGTCTTGTGAGCTACTGACTGTTAAAGTGAGAGTGAGTTGATTGATTTAGTGTTTTATGGCACAAAGCAGCAAGGCTATCTGCACCAGACATCCGGCAAAAATGTAAAAAAAAATAAATGTAGTAAAAGACATAAATGGAAATGAAGGTGAAACAAAAAAGTATAAAACCAATGTTGACACCTAGTCTACAACGTTAAGATAGAAGTCAGAGTATAAAAAGTTGTAAGGTATTTACTCTAGCAAAAAAATAATGATTATAACCCACCAGGAAGACTAATAGGTAAGTTCAAGACCTACCGTCAGTCACCTGAAGTTGGTCTTTCCAGTCCTGGTTCTGGGTTATGTGTCATAGCAACAAGTATCAAAATGTAAAAGAATAGAAGTTTTAAAAAACACATAGCAAAATTGCAACAATGAGTAGCCAAATGTCCAGTAAAAAGATAAAAGTCAAGTAAATGGAGTAAAATTTGTAAAAGTAATGGAAGATAAAAGCAAAACGACAATTAAAACAGAAAATAGCACAAAAACTAATGTTGACATCCAGTCAACAAAGTTGTAAAGGACTACCTGTAGCAGAATGGTAATGATCATAACCCGCCAAAAAGAATAACAGGCACGTATAAAAACCACCGTCAGTCACCTGACGTGAAAGTTAGTCTTTCCAGTCCTGGTTCTGGGTTATGAGTCAGTATGGCCAGTACTAAAAAGTAAAGTAGTAAAAGTGTGAAACGATATGCAGCAAAAGTATAATAAGAACTCGCCAGGACGACTAACGAGTAGTTCAAACAGTAGTGTTAGTCACCTGAAGTTGGCCTTTCCAGTCCTGGTGTCGAGTTATTTAATGTTCTCGCCATTGTCCAAAGTCAAACTGAATGAGAGAGATTAAAACTGTAAAAAAGGAACCACAATTAAAAAGGTGTTATGAATAAATATGCAACACTTAAATGAGATTAAAGAGATTAATGGCCATTAAAAAATTAAAAACATTATCAAGGTGGACAGAGTCACCATCACCAATAACTCTGTCCAATGTCACAGACTGACCCTGGGTAAAAATATGTTTAAAATATTGCCGTCACTGAGAATTGTAACAATGGCAAGAAAGTAAAACGTGGCTGATAGAGATTTGAGTGTTACACAAACTACACAGTGGTGCATCAGTTCCAGATAAAAGAAAATGATGAGTTAAATACTGTGACCAATGCGTAGCCTAGTGAGAACAACTTATTCCCTCCGAACTTTACGGAAGCTAGATGGCCAAACTCCAATTTTGGGTTTGATTTGAAAAAGTTTATTGTCGCGTTGTTCACTCCAAGTGGACTGCCAACTGGCATGGAGCCAAGCCTTGAAGACAACACCATAGTCCATGTATGGAATAGGCATAGGGGTGATGGTGCTGAAGCAGACATATTTACCTGCCATGTCTGCAAGCTCGTTCCCACGAATACCAACATGGCCTGGTATCCAGAAAAATTGGATTGAAGTAGCTGCTAATGAGAAATGGGTCAGTCGGTTTCGAATATCTGCGAGAATAGGATGTGAGCTAACGTGTAGCGATTCCAAGGCAAGTATAGAACTAAGCGAATCAGTATAAATAGTGCAGTTGGAGTACTGCTCAGCTGCAATATGATCAAGGGCAAGAGATATGGCATAGAGTTCAGCAGTGAACACAGAAGCTGTAGAGGGGATTCTGCATGCAACTACTGACCCATAGCAAACCATAGCAGAGCCCACTGAATTACCTGATTTGGAAACATCTGTATAAATGGGAACTGAATAATTGTTTGAAAGATATTCATTGAACAAAAGACGGTACTTCCAATTTGGAATATCTGACTTTTTTAGGTGACGAAAAGAAAGGTGACATTTGGGGGCTGTAATAAGCCATGGTGGGATGGGCCAACCTGTGGAATCTGCAATGTTATCCAAGGACAGACCCAATTCATCCAATTGCGCCCGGATGTGAAGGCTAAATGGAGCAATGACAGATCATCTGTTCTGAAAAAGTACTGCCCACCAAGGAAGGAAAACACATTCCCAGGTGGGATGCTTTGGTAAGGAGCAAAGTTTCAAAGTATATTGTAAAGATAGTTGCAAACAGCAAAGGTGTAGAGAAGGTTCATGAGATTCAATGTATATGCTTTGAACTAGAAAGGTACGGAAAGCCTCAGTGCAGAGCCGAAGTCCTTGGTGATAAATGGGGTCCAGCATCTTTAAGGCTGAGGGTCTGGCAGAGCCATAGACCATTGATCCATACTCGAGTTTCGATCTAATAAAAGCACGATATACTTTTAACATTGAACAGCGTTCTGCCCCCCAACTGGTTGAAGAGAGGACATGGAGGATGTTCAGTGCTCTTGTGCATTTTACCCGAAGCTGCTTTAAGTGCGGTATAAAGGTCAGTTTACGATCAAAGATAAAGCCCCAAGAAATTGGTCTCCGCGACCACTGGCAGCAAAACTTCAGGTACAGAGAACAAACAGTGATGGTAAAACCCAAGGAAACACGGATGGCTACGGCCTCCAAGGGTGTGTTGAGTGACAAAGACAGGGTGGGCACATGTTGATCAACCAACAGTGCCACCCCTCCATGTACTCGACCATCACACAACCTGTCACTTCTGTTCAGAGAAAACTGCCGAATGGAGACTATATCAGCAGATTTGAGAAATGTTTCTTGTAAAGAAAGACAAACAGGATGGTAGGAAGCAATCAGCATTTTGATATCATCCAGATCAGAAAGCAAACCTCAACAGTTCCATTGTATCAAGGTGGCCATTTTTAATAATGGGTAGGTGAAGTGGCTGGAGAACCCTTCTGTTTACAACCACGTCTTTTTTTCTTTACTGTCTTAAAATGGAGGAGGTCTATCAACCTCCATGGATCCTGCTCTGGGTCGAGTGGGCAGGTTTTTGTTATTGGAAGGGAAATCCAGTGACTGAGGACGCAAACGAATAATTGTTTTGTCTCTTGTGGTGGGAGAAAACGATGTATCTGAAGAAATGCCTGTATTTGAAACTGAAGGACGTGGATCTTAAGGTTTGTTGGAATGTATGGGAGGAACAGAGATGGGTGTGGAAGTCGATTCATCAACCTTTTTATCCACGGAGGTCAAAAGGCTTTTCATTTGTTTGGAAAACGATTATCTTGGAGGCACAGAAAGATCTGTCTGCACTCCCACTGTAGTTGTGGAATGAAGTGCAGCAGCATATGTCCAAGATGGAGTTGTGGAGAGCAATTTCTGAGCCTCAGGATAACTAATGATATGTGTCGTCTTCAAACGCTGCACCTCTTTTTCCTCAAACCATTTTGGGCAAGAATGAAAGTAAGAGGGGTGAGAACCATTGCAGTTTACGCAATGTGGGTTCATGTCAAAGTCATAGGCATCGTGGTCCTTGCCTCCACAACGATGACATGTCAGGGAACCATGACAAGATGTGTTTGAGTGGCCGAATCTCTGACATTGGAAACATCGAAGAGGGTTTGGAATGTATGGCTGAACCCTGCAAATGAGATAACTTGCCTTGATGGTGTCAGGTGCACCTGGTGACGTAAATGTTAAAACGAGTGTATTTGTTGGCAGTGTAACTCCATCTTTGCGAGTGGAGATGTGCCTCACTGCAAAAACTCCTTGAGTGGAGAGACCAGCAAGAATCTCGGAAACATTCTTCAAATCCCTTTCAACAATAACTCCTCGTGAAAAATTCAAAGTAACATGGGGTGTAACCTCAATTGCCTTTGAATTCAAGAGGAGATCACTGTGGTGGGTTGTGGATGTTTCAACCAATATGTCACCAGATCAAAGCTTCTTTACTGACTTTGGAGAGCCAGCAAGTCACTCTAGTCCCTTTTGAATAAAAAAGGGGCATTTGCCCTCAAGGTTTTTCCAAAAGAGAATGTAATATAAGAAAATGAGGTACGTGTGTTACTGATGTTCAAGATTGCTGTTCTGAGTATTCAAGACATGGTCGCCTACCCACTGACTGTTTTTTTACAATTTTATTTAAATTTTTTGGAGGATCCATAGGAAAGAGGAAAAGTTTCGGTACCCACTGACCCCACCAACCATGGAGCCCTAAAAGGGGATGCACTACAAAGTCATGCAAGGACAATGCAGCAATGCCAGGGTTTTGTGAGCACTACACCCAAACACCAGCATCAGGCACAATATCCACAACACCCGTTGAGAACTTCCAACACTGGTACTTGGTTGACTCTAGCCTAAGTGGACCAGCCAATTTACCCAAGGGGGCCACCCAAAGGCTGCCCGTCTGCAGGAACTCAAGGCCAAAGTGGTGTGTTGGGGTTGGACCCCTCAACCACCAGGATCCTCTCCTTCCCTTCATGGGTCGCCACGCACGGCAAACATGTGGGTGGATGTTTAGATCTCAGAGAAGGTAACTAGACAGAACAGAACCTTCCCCCTGGGAGGTCTCCTCACCACGTACAGGAATCCACACCGAGGGGGTGAAGGTGAGCATCATGGTGAGAGAAAAAGAGCTGTCTGAGGCCTTCAGAAAGAAAATTGTAGCAGCTTATGAGTCTGGTAAGGGATTTAAAAAGATCCCAAAGGATTTTGAAATCAGCAATTCCACTGTCCAGAAAACACCTCAACATGTCATCATGGGACCTACAGCAGGCTCTGGCTACTGTTGATGTGAAAGTGCATGCCTCTAAATCAGAAAAAGACTGCAAAGTTTAACTTGCATGGGAGATGTGCAAGGAGGAAACTTTTGCTCTCTAATAGAAACATCAAGGCCAGACTGAAGTTTACTAGAGAGAATGTAGACAAAGACCAGGACTTCTGGAATAATGTTCTTTGGACAGATGAGTCCAAAATTGAATTATTTGGACACCAGAACAGGACATGTTTGGCGTAAACCAAATACAGCATTCTAGGAAAAGAACCTCATACCAGCTATGAGGCATGGAGGTGGAAGTTTCATGGTTTGGGGTTGCTTTGCTGCCATCTGTATGAAAATTAAAGCTGAAGTGGAACTGGACCCTGCAACACAACAATGACTCAAAACATACCAGTAAATCCACCAAGGACCAGCTAAAAACTAAGAAATGGAGAGTCCTGGAATGGCCGAGTCAAAGCCTAGATCTTAATTCCATTGAGATGCTGTGAGATGACTTGAAATGGGCTGTACATGCAAGAAACCCCTCAAACATCTCATAGCTGACAGAATTCTGCATTGAGGAGTGGGGCAAACTTTCTTCAGAACGATGTCAGAGACTGGTAGATGACTACAAAAAGCATCTTACTGTAGTTATTTCAGCCAAAGGGGGTAACACTAGCTATCAAGGGGTAGGGTGTCCTAACCATTTCCTCAGTAAGAATATGCATTTTTGTAGAATTACATTTTCAAAAAATCTTGAAGTCTTTTTTTTTCAGTTTTAATTGTTTAGTTATATTCCTATAGTCTCTCAGTATTGTTACAATTGAGATTAAATATCTGTATATCCAAAAATGTTACAAAAATACACAGGCTTTCATAGGGTGTCCCAGCTTTTTCACGACTGTAAATTTTTCATACATTTACTTTCAATTTTCTTGTTATGAATAAAACTGAATCAAAATATTTGCTCAAAAAATACATATATTAATATCTACACTAAAAAGTCCTTTATATCATGAAATACAGCTCAGCTGGACAACTCAATAATAGTTGAGAAACACAAAACATTCAAAACTTACATATCAGACAATGTGGAAGCAGAAACTTAATCAATTCAATTCAGTGCTACATACCAAATGGTAGATGTAAGCTGATGTAAAATCAGTTCAACATGATCAGGACAACCCAGAAGGTCTGAACAGATAGGTTCCTGGCTATTCATCTGAAGAGATGGTGAGCTTTGATAGCCTTCAGAAGAGTGTTGCAGACTTTGTGAAGATGTGGCTGGTGACTGAGATATGTCATCCTGATGCCAAAAATACATGTAGAACAGTTTTTATCATTTAAAAGCTTTTGAGCCCAACTGTAGTCTACTTATAGCGATTTTAGCATACATAATATTTTCTCATAACACACTTTGTATAAATACTCATTTCACTTATGCAAAATACAGTACCAAGCAAATTACCTTATAGCTATCTTATCCACAAGTTTATTATAAAATAAACTCTGACAAGAGAGAAGTAATACAAAAGTAATATTTTAATATCTTTCACTCTGAGCTTGGTGTTAAAATGTAAGTTCAACAGCTCTGAAATAAACTAATTCATATTGATCACACAACAGAAGGAAATGTCTGAAGGTTATTTAGATGAAACAAAATTGTAGTAAAAGTAAAAACCTTGTCCGTAAATTCCATGTTCATTTTCTTTGGTGAACTGAACATTTTACCATCTGAGGGAGAAGATTTTGATTTGTTCTTCCCATGAGTTAATTCCAGACATCTACTGACACGGCCCGTGATTCGGCCTTTTTTCGGTGATACTTTAAACTCTACTTCGGACTGAACTGGAGGAACAGCAAAAGAAACTTTCCGTTGCTAAAGAAAAGGAAGAAGCAGTGTCTCTTAACTTAAGCCTTTGTCATAATTTTTAATTTTTTCACAATATTTATATCAGCTGTAAAGAAAGTTTCATAAATGTAAATTGAATGTATTTCACAACTGAAAACTTCAAATACTGGCCACAGTATTTACACAGAAATTAATTATAAGCTGTATGACCAAACTTATCTTTGAAAAATAAAGAACAAAAACAATAAAAAAACATTTATGAATCTAATAATACTATATGGTATACCAGAGAGGATAAAATGTTGACTTAAATCACAAGTACTTCATGGTCATGAAGTTATAAACACAATATTACAAACAAAATCTCAGCTTTTCTAAAATATTTGGAAGGTACACAAACCATACTGACTGCTCAGATTAAGCTATAGTACCAAGTTACAGCAGCTATCTTTTCAAAGAATTCAGTAACTTAGCTTGCTCACCTGGCATGTAATATGTTTTGAAGCATTTAAAGTTAATTAATAAAAAATAAAACAACATATGATGAAACTTTTTTTTTTTTTTTTACCTTGGAAGGGGAAGAGGGAGATCCACTTTTCAAGACTCTCTTCTTGAGGATTCCAGCACTGGGTGATGCTGTAGGAGAATAAACATGTTTCAACCATTTTGGAGGTGAACTGGCAGGTGATGAACAGTATGCAGAATCCCGGTTATGCTGCTTAGAAATTTTAGAAGGTGAAACTGAAGAGTCAGACTTCACTTTGTCTCGAAGCTTTCCACTGTTATTTTGTGGGGACACTGATATATTTTTTATAGCTGCTTGGAGTATTTTTTGGCTTCGAGACAGTGGAGAAACAGAGAAACCAGTCCCTGGATCTTTCTTACTGAAAGATGCTAAAGTTGAACTGTTGTCTTTACTAGAAGGGAGGTTCAGATTTTGGCCAGATAATTTGGTTAAACTAGATTGTTCTGAGACAGTCACATGAGAAATTGAACATGTAGACAAATTGTTCTCCACAGTTTGTACTGCAACAGGACTAACTTCATTTGTTTGTGAAACTTCCTTTTGGTTAACTAAAACAGAAGTTTTACATTTTTCGTGGCACAGAATAGCCTTGGAAGTTTTTTCTTTACTTGGAGAGACCTCTTTTGGTGAAAGTGGCTCAAGTTGTAATGACAAGCTTGATTCTTCCAAGTGCTTAAAACTATCTAAGGTTGCATTCGATTTATCCACTTCCTTCCATATCTGACTGAAAGTATCTGTATTGGAACAAGGCATGTTGAGATGCTGCTTGTCAATATCATTACCTTTAAAAGAATTATTTTCATCAATGCTTCCTGAAGACTCTTCCTGAGCATTTGAATTGTTCAGTTTTGTGTAGCTTTTGTTTTTCTTCCTGCTTGATTTTCTCACACTGATTTTTCTATCTGAGTCTGGGCAGTTTGAAATTTCCTTATTGCGAAGAAGCCGATAAACAACTGGAGAAGTTATTGCACCGCTACTCATTTTGCGTTTCTTAGCTCCGATAGCAGGTTTTTTCTTTGATTCATCGTTTTGTAGTAGCTGAGGAAATGGTGTAACATCTTCAAGAAGCCCATCTGTGTTTGTCTTCAAAATATTATCCGTCTCTTGAACTACAGCAGCAGTATCCTTTTCTTCTGCTACTCCAACATCAGATATGTACTGACACAATGGCATAAACTGTTCAAGAGAACCATTAGTCTGCACATTTTCTGATGGTAGATCTTTCACTTTGGATGATGACATTTTGTTCATGTCCGATGTTTGAGAAAACAACGTTTTACTTTTCAGTCTTCTTGATCTATCACCCTTTGTTAATTTTTGAAGTTTGGAGCTTGTCAAGGGACTGATATCTGCCACCTTTTTGGTTTCTGGTGTTTGTTCTTGTTCACTCTGAGAAGATTCGTAACTTCCCAAACACCTGTCTATTAACATGCTCTCTTGTTTTTCACCTCTTATGGAATCACACTTTTTCTCTTCCAATTCTGTAACAAGTTCCTTACAATCTTTAGTTATATTTGTATTTTCAGAATGATTTTTCTCACAGAAATTTTCATCAGATTTTTTAACATCATCTTGAACAGGGCTATGTGAAAAAACCTGTTCATGTGAACACTCAATGTCTTTGGCTTTGGAATTTTCATTTGGATCTTGATATTTTACAGCTGTAGATATGACTGCAGAATTCCTTACATCTGTTGATAACCTTTTACATGAACCACTGATTAAATTAGTTGCAGAAGAAATGTCACTTAAGTTGTGAGCCACTGTACCTGTAGAAAGAATTTCAACTGGATTTTTCACTGATGGAAACAACTCCTCACCTGAATTATGATGGGCTACATCTGTAGTACAAGTTTGATCCAAAGAAGTTTTACCTCCAGCAGGCAAGCTTTGTTCATTATTTATGCCAGTATAGACATCCATCTCTTCAAGAAATTCAGCAAGATCTTTAAATTGTGATTCCTCTGCAGACTTATTACTCACTTTGTATAACTTGTTAGTGTCATTATTTGTGTTTACACATATCTGTCCATTCTTACTTTTATTGAAAAAACTCTTATCTGCCATTAGTGTAACAACAAATGGAGATGATCTTCGGTGATGAGACATTTTTATTTCTCTCAAAGATTTGCTTTTGGTTGAAATCTTAGTAATATTCTCAATTTTATTACCACTGTTACCTATAATTAACTGACTTTTACTTGTATCTAAATTATCTTTCAATGTTGATGCAGTTAAACTCTGAGCTGTTAATTTTGATGCTCGAAAAACATTACTATCATATTTAGAATAGTTTTTTGTTTCCATATTCACATTAAGAACTTCACTGTCTAAATCCAGCTTTCCAGCACGTGATTTTTGATGAACTCTTTCACTCCTCCTTCTCTCAATCTGTTGTTTTTTTTCCTCCATCACATTTTGTCTCTTCTCCCCACCAAACATATTTGATGACAAAAGTATATTACTTTCACTTTTTCTACGAGTTAAATTGGATGTAACCCCAGCTCCCAAATGAATGCTAGATGTTTCATCAGTAACAGCTTCCAAACTACTTCTCTGCCTTTCTGCAGTTTGGTTGACATTATCCTGAGAGTTACCACTACTACTCACACTCACAGTAATTTCAAGAGGTTGATAGAGATTTTCATGTTCTTCCTCGAGAATCTGACCATTATGACAAATTCCATTACCACACTGTTCTTTGCTACTGAAGTGGAGAGAAGAGGATAACACCTTGCCACTTTTTTCATCCTCTCCAATATTGAAAACTGCCTGGATCTGTTCTTTATGTGGTTGACAATTAATGCCAACAGTACTGGCTATTTCACCTACAGTGTTGTTGCTCGAGTTCTTTTTTGGACGGCCTCTCCTCCTTTTAGGGACTTCAACCTCATTACTTGTTTCAGAAGAAACCAATAAACTGTTCTCTTCCCAGGTTTGTTGATTATTTTGAGAGTTATGCAAATCATTGTTTTTTGTTTTTTTTTCTTTCACATCCTTCAGTGCCAATTCTTCAGCTGTGTCAAAACCACACTCAACTGGCTCTTCTTGCCCTATGATTGCTTTGTTAACAAGATTGCAATTTGGTGCATTATCAGAAGTTATCTGTTCTTTTGGTGAACAAGATCCTTTCAGAATATCTCCAAGAAGCTTCTGAGATGAGCTACTTTCATCTTCATGCAAAGACTTCTCTGAAACAGTTACATCTGTACAATGAACAATTTTGGTGCTCTCTGTTGAGTTCTGTGAACTTGGAATTACATCTTCACTTTCCTGAATGTCTTTTATCTCATCATTACCAACTTTACTGAGTTTTAGGAACACAAGTGATGACTTTTTTTTCTTTGATGATCTACGTTGACTACTTTTCTCCTTACCAGTTACTTGAAGTAACGATTTACACCAGTGATCATCAAAAACATCTGTACCATCTTCACTTAAGTTAGAAACTTGTACACTTTCTTCAGATAAATCTATTTCAGTTTTGTTTGAATTGTCTACACATGATTTTTTTCTGCCTTTTTTTCCAGTTGATTTTTTGTGTTTTACTTTTTTTTTCTGAGACATTCCAACTTCTATTAAAACCACATCATCATCAGTATTGCACGACAACACATTACAGTTATTAGTCAATCGAGTTTGTACCAATGAGTCTTTGCTTTTCTGAAAGTCTAAATGTTTCATTTTTGTATGTCTTTTACCTTTTTGTGTACAAGCCTCAACACTGTGGTCTGTAACATCTGAGGAACCAATATTCTGTGAAACTTTAAAATTTTCTTGTGTTTCATCAACAACAGTTACATTATTCTCCAAATCAGACTGCGTGATTGAACTTCTACTCGGTAAATTCTCTTTATTTTGGGAAGATGAGCAATTTAAGCTTAAAGATTCATTCTGACTGAGCTGTGCATTTGAAGAAATATTTTCTTCTGTATTAATATCAATGTTTTTAGATACTTTCTTTTTCCTAAAAGATTTACCTTTTGTTATCTTAGATTTTTTATTATGCTTTTTAGAACTTTTGCCACATAATTTACAAGATTTTTTGGTTACTTTGGATTTTTTACTGCTGGACTTGTTTATTTTCAATGTATCTTTATTTTCTGATGAATGATGTTTCTTCTTTGATATTTTGGATTCTAACACAGATATTTGCTGGGGCTCAGATAAATCTAGGGTTCCATAAACTTGTTTTGTGTTGTCTTTTTCATTTTTACATTGCTCAGAAAGATTTTTGCCCTTATGAAAGTTAGAGAAAGAATGTACTTTTTTACTCTTATTTTTTCTTTTACGAGGAAATGGCTTTTGCGATTTCTTAAGAGCTTTTTCACATGCAGTAAAATCTGAAGACTCGCTGTAACTGCTTTCAAGATCTGTATTTTTTCCTTGAAGATTTAATTCAGAATCTTCTTTACATAATACAGTACGAGTTTCTAGTGCATCTTTTGCCTCTAGCTTTATACATTGGTCTTCACTGTTCTCATGCTGTTTAAATCCTTTATCAATTTTAGCTTCCATTGAATGACTCGCTATATCTAACTCAATTTTAGATAATTTCCTCACACCTAGTATAGCTCCACCCAAAATTTTATAATCATGTTTTGCTACACGTGGAACAATCACTTCCTCACAATTCTGACCCATTGTAATAATAAGACGTGACGTGTCAGGCGAGGTACCATGTTTCCTGCTAAGTTTGACCTCTGTAATGGAATTTTTCTGTGACATCACAGGTAAGCTTTCATCTGGTATTTTACAAGTTTCTAGATCATTAATTTGGGGTTCTGTTGTCTTTTCACTTATCCTTTCTAATGCTGCTTTTGTTGCAGTATTCTCCGTTTTCTTCAATTCCTGCAAGTTTGTTGAGAGGTTGGATGAAAGACAGCCCTGTTTCATCTCAAAATCACTTGAAACTACAGGTACTTTTTCAGAGTCCAGTGAGCCCAGCTCCACTTCCTGAATTGAACAATTATTCTTTGGTGATGTATTCTGCTGTAGTACCACACCAGTAGGTTCTTTAGGGGTTTCTTTAACCACTTCAGGGTCAGGGTTGTCCAGAGAATAAGAAAATATCACTTTCTTCTTTCTCAAATTTATGTTTTTGACTTCAGGCTGTGTGCTTTCAGTGGATGGATGAATCTGTCAATAAATTTATAATTTTAATGAAATAAAATTTTATTCCATGTAAGTTAAGACACTAAGTTGTTTAACCATATCATCAGGGATTCAGTTTCTTCAAAAACCACACCATCACATTTGTTAACTAGCATTTGAAATTAAATTGAAAATTGACAAGTTAGAATATAAAATAAGAACTCCTGTCTTTTCTATGTGCTGAGAAGAATGTTAAATATCACAATTTTAAAACTTAGTTTTGTGCATTATGTTTAACAAAATAATTTAAATTTCTACTGTGAAAAAACAACAACTTAATGTTGATCACTGGATAATTATAATAAAACTAGCATACAGACCATTAAAAATGACAGGTAGGTATTACCATTATCACCCCATAATCTACCCTAATCTCACTTTTATAGATAGATGAAACAAATTTTGTGAAATCAAACTTGACAAGAAAATGGGTATAAAATTATTAAACCATTGGCACTTTGGTTTTTATAACTCTTCCTATTTGGAAAGATAAAGTGACATAACACACACACACACTCTGGTTTTTATGCAAGTAAAACAAGGGTAACTGAATAATTTCAATATCTTTTTGAAGACACTTTTCTCTCATACAACATACTTCAACTCATTTGGGGATAAAAAATACATTTATAAATTACAATACTTTTATTAATGAACAAATATGCTATGTAACCTCAGAAATGTGAATTTTGTCTAATAAAATTTCTATAAACCATGATGACGAGAAAAATATACATGTAAAAATGACTAATATGGGTTGAAAAAAAATTTTTATGTGAAGGAGCAAACAACATTTCGACCTTCTTTGGTAAAGAGGTAACTGACCAATAGCTGACTACATGTTTGAAGGTGGTTGTGTAACTGAATGCAAGAATGTAGAGGGTGTGCTAAGATATTTGATTATATTTATCAATACAGGCATAAAGTTGTTCCTTTGTATTGGTTTATTTCGGGCTTGGAGTTGTTGGATAAGTGAGGCTTCTTTAATTTTGCATTTGTTTGTTTTTTTCATTTAGTATTTAAGTGTTTTCTATGGTTATGTTGTGTTTATTTGATTTGCAGTGTTCGAAAATGTGTGAAGGTGACTTTTCATGTTCTTTGAATCTCCAATACAGAAGTCGTGGTAGTTATCACATTGTATTTTATATATAATGTTGGTGTGGTGTTAGTCAGTGTAGTTTTTACATGGTATAGACCTTAGTTTTGTGCCTTGTTTTTGAATAAATTTGGTCTTAACTGTAATGTCATATTTTGTTACTAGTTTCTGTCAAATGTTAGTTATTTTTCTGCTGATGTCAGGAATATGGTATACAGCAGTATATGGTTTCATGATTTTTTAATTCTATAAATGTATTAAAATATGAAATTGGATATAGTAATAAACAACAAACCTGGTTTTCAGAATAAGGTCCTGTATGAGTTGAAACAACTACTGGGTCCAAGGAAGGTTTATAATTATCCAGCTCAATAGGTGGAGTGCTGCAGGAGCTTCAAACGGCACAATAAAGATTATCTTTTGTATGTATTATATCATATCTTCTTCATATTCAAAACACATAACTAGTATTCACATGTGAAATTTATTTACACAAATAATTTCATCAGTTTATTCTTCAAATTATAATTTGAGTTTATTTATAAAAAGAGAAATAAATATAAATCAACTCACTCTTCAATCGATGATTCAAATGGAACTTGTGATGTATCCTGTGACAGTTCATTATACAGAGCTGGAACATAACTATAAGACATATAAAGCTTAATGTCTCAAAAAGCACTGCAGAACTGATCATAAAGACGACATTATGCTGCAGATTTTGAGTTCTAATGCATGTTCACGTTTTTTATTCAAATAAATATGTTAAATAACTTTTTGCTGCAAGCTACATACTTTATTGTACACCTTTTCCAAATATATGGCAAGGCAAAAATTAAAAACCTTCACACACCTTAGAAAAATATTTAAGTGTTTAGACCTTAATTAATATTAATTTTCAACTAACTGCTCTTTTAAACACTGAGAAAAATTTTGAGTTAAAATAGTAATGTCCAACCAGTCAAATCAACTCTTTAAAAACATGCATTACTGCACAACTACCTTGAAAATACCCAGACTTAGTAATTATAAGAAACACTAATACAAGGAATAGGAAATCAAGAATCAACTGAAACAGCTCAAAGATTTAACTTTCTGGAGTCATGAGAAGAAAGAAATTACTGCTAACATTTTTACTTTGTTGGTAAAATTCATGGAACAGAAAACAGTAAGTGTAAAAATATTAGTGTGTGTTTGTTAATAAACTCATTAAATAAACAACACAAAATTTAAATTTTAAAGTCGGTAAGTCATTTTGTTAAGTTTCAAATAACAACAATCATCATCACTATGCAATTATTTAAAACACTCTCCTCAAAAGTAAGAAAAAATAAGTTTAGCAAATGAATGAAAACAAACAAATGTTGTACCAACTACTCATTCGATGTAAAACCTAAAGTTCACAAGATCGTTAAAAACTGATAATTTAAAAAGGATAATAAGGATAAAATATAAATAAACAAAATAGCTTAAAGTAAAAATAACAAAGTAAACAAACAAGCTTAGAGTTTGAGATAAAAGATAAATAAAGAAGTGGAAATTTAAAAACCTGAACACGGGGATAGTAACAAAGGAAGCACACAAGACCAAAGATACTGTAGATATTATTTACTGAAGGTACAATTTGCTATTTTTGTTCCAAGCTGTTAGCTAGAATTTAAAAAAATAATAATTAAAGTCTCATTTTAGTTTTTACTATTAGTTTTATAAAACTTCATTTTTTAAGGTCAAAATATTGATTACTTCAAGTGATCTAACAAAGCTAAAAATCTAAGCATAATAAATTGCAAAGAAACAAAGAAAAACATGTGTTACCTTTTTTTCCTTAAAGTTTCTTTCTGATGCTGAGTTAAAATCCTTCTTTTTTTTGGTGGAGAATCAATTTTAACGAATTCCTGCAAAAAAAACAAAAACAAAAAAAACGTGTTACTTTAGTAACTTGTACATAAATTGTTTGAAGGTTGTAGAATATAAACACGTTTTCAATTAGTGTTACTTCATTAAATTATGCAAAATGCAAAAATCACCTGAAAGTTAAATATGTTGTCCTTTTTTTTTTGTCCATTAGGACACACAAAATTTAAAAAATTCTAACAATCGGAAGTTGATTGTTTTTTAAATTAACCCTTTTGCTACAGGCTCAGTATAATGCACAGGAGTCTTGCTACACGTTTACACCCGTTAAGCATTTGAACTACAAGTTTTGATACAGCAAAATTTGTTACACTTTAATAAATATTACAAGTTTTTTTGTGCACAAAAAATTAATTTTTTTCAATTGTAGGGCCTTTTACTTGACCAACCTTGTAACTATCACAAAAAAAATACTTTTTTCATACTAGAAGGACTATATGTTATGACACAAAACTACAAATGTTTATTCTAAAGTAGCTTAAGTCTTATAATGCTATATAACACATATATTAAACAAAACATGCTGAACTAAATAAAAAGATCCAAAGTACCAACTACAATGTGGGATATAAAATGTACCCTAGATTTTTGAGATAACTCCAGAAGGTGAGAATACACCATCTATCAGTCTTAACCTCTATTTACCAGTCTCACATAAAGTAATAAAATAAAGGAGTAGCAACAGATATAAAAATCAAAGTTAGGAGAGCAAGATGTGGGTGCTGAAGTTCTCAATGTCCCATATCGATATCACCCTTCACAGCCTGCAGAAAGTTGTGGGAAGGTGACTGCTCCCCAAAATAAAGAACAAATTAATTAAAAAATAAGAAAAATAAAAATAAGGCACTATCAATTGGAGGTATATATTATTTTTATTATACTGACCTTCTAGTCATGCATAATTAACATTATATAACTTGCATTGATGTGGTGCACATGCACTCAAGTTACCTAGTCGTTAATTTACAAGTGACCTTCAGTCATTCCTGTCTTGGCTGTGTTTCAGTGAACTAGTATTTTGTAACATACAGTCACATTTCAATTATATTGGACAATAAATCTAAAAGTAAAGCAAACAATTATCTCTTCTCACTATGGCCTTTGAAATCAGTTGTGCTGGACATAGGTTGCAGAGCTAATGAGATGAGACATTTGTTTTTAGAATATATATCAGTTAAGAAACCAAAAGGCCATAAATAACTACACTGATAACATAATTTCACTGTAATTTATTAAGCTTAGTAACTAAAATGCATTTACATTTACAAAAATATGAAATTTTGAGCAGACTAAAAATAATCTACCAAAGAAAACCACAAAAAGGACATTCTAAGCTGTCAATTGGTTATTCACGTGATATATTATAGAAAGAATATATAAAGGACAGTTTTAAAAAATGGAGAGTTGAATGGGGCAACCATGTTTGATTTACTACATAAGCCATATCTCAGTAAAATAAAAAACAAAATTCTTATTTTATATTCTAGCTGTCAATATTGGTAATTTGAGTTCCTAATTTGTAAAAAACTAGACCTAGTATTTTGACATCATAAATATGTAATTTTAAACAGTGCTGCATTTAACATACCATGTGACTCACCACAATCTTTGTTTCTTTTATTTACTTTTAAGTTAAGAAATTAACTCGTATATATATAAAATATTAAAGTATGAATTATAGTCTATAATTTGACTCCAAACTTATTAACAAAAATTCATAAAACAGTAGTTTAATAAAATTTTGAATGCAAGTCAAAAAATACAACCCATCGCAAAAGGGCTGAATATTTTAATTTTTGAAGTTTTAGAGTTCCAAGAAAAAAGTATTAACAATAGCTGAACTTTGTTTTTAACACTACAAAATGAAAATTAATTAATAAATTATTTGAGCCATAAATACACAAGAAAAAGAAAAGTATAGAATTATTTGATTTTTATACTGACAACTTCAAGTTGCAATTAGTGTAGTATTCAAAAATTCAGGAACTAGATTACAGTATACATGATTACAACTGGACAATGAATTCCAAAGAAATCTGTTCACATGTAAATACTCAAATTAAATACTTGCAAATGGATACAGGTATGCAATATATAAACATGGAGTTCACACACTCTGGTACCAGTAAATATCCATACTTTTCACAGATTTGCTTGAAAAGTTTACCAAGACACTGAAAATTTTATTTAACTGGAATACTGAAATATTAGCTTTAATACAAAATTTCACTTCCTCTTGTTGTAATAGCAGTAGTAACATGTTATTTAACTACAAAGTCTCCATGAATATTAAATGTGTTCTGACATTACAATATTACTCAGTGTGTGTGTACTTTAGTTTTTAGACAATCATTAGTATTCTCACTGAGAGATAAAAGTTCATTGTATACACTGATAAATTTTCATAATTACAAATACAAATTAACATTTTTTAACAGGAAATTTTTTGATGTTCATAATTTGCAAGACAATATTATTTCATGACTTTGGTTTTTTTGGAAACTTTCATTATTTTCCACAGTCACATCAAGTTCTTTAAATCTAATATCAGATTCCAATAATTACTAACAATTTATTATATAAATACAAAAACTACAAATCTACTGCCTTACTTCGTCTTTCAACTCCTCAATCTTCCACTTTTTAGACTTTTTCTTTTTAGTAGCAGGTGATTTTCTTGGTGAAATGATACGCTCCAATTCTTCTGTAGATTTTTTCAAGAAACTCCCAACTTTCTTTGGAGACTGAAAACCATTAAACTGTGTAATTTCTAACATAGATGTTGGAGACTGAAAAAGGAATTTACATTAATTAATAAATAACAAGGATTAGATTACCTTAAAAATATTTTGACTTCACAGACTAATTTGTCAATATTATAATGACCGCAGCTTAAAATATAGTTGAGTTTTTAAAACATTTTAACTCTAATGTTAGGAGTGAACTGTAGAGAAATTAGTGGCTGTTTTCCCACTGAGCTTAGAGATTAGAAAGAAAGGTTACTGAAAATTATCAAAATAGAAAAGAGGACAAGAAAATGGTGAAGTAGAAGGAATAGTAAGAATAAGATACTTTGTTGTTTTTTATTCAAAGTACTTTCATTGTCTTAGATTATTCAGTGACTGACATTTCAATTAATAAAATAACAGGAAAATGAAAGAACATTTACTGTTATTTCTGCAAGTGTGCACCGTATTTTAGATGTCACAAACAAGGTGAAAGCTATTTTGTTGCAGTGCAAAAGAAAATCAAAATAAAATGGTCATTGGCTAAATTATTATTGTTTTGGAAAAATACTTCTCAAAAACACTAAAACATTTTGAAATTTTCAAAGCTGCAGACTGAATCATACACTTATACAAAGTAAATGAGAAACTGGTTTAGTAAATTTTCTCGAGTAAAATTACTACCCAAAAAGGAAATTTCTTTAAGATTGACTCACAATTTTAGGGTTAAAAAAGTAACTTAAATAAAATGTCTTAGTGAGTTTTTTATCTTGAATAAAATGATGTACAAAAAAAGACATGCCAGTAACAATTACAACCTTTTCAAATCTCCTATGACATTAACTACTATTATATAATATCATTAAAATACACAATATCTGCAGTACTAGTTCTCCACACAAAAATGTTATTGTGGTTATGTGTTCAGTGGTTTCAATCGAATTAAGCAAGTTTTGAATGAAATGAAAAAATTAAGAATCCTGTGATTGCTAATTAAAAAATATGAAATTTTGATGAAATGAGCCGTAAACTGATTTCAAACGTGTGAACTGTTATTTTGAGCTCCATGTTTTCATTAGTCCAACACCTCAGTGATTAGTAAAACTTATATAAATGCATGAGAAAAATTATGAATACAAATTTTATGTGGAAATCCAGACAGCATCAAACACTCTTTCAACACGCAAAATGAAAATGTAAAAGAAAACAGTATATGCACATGTACAATAAAAACAGCTCTAATATTATAAACCTGTTGCTAAAAGAATTTATGTAAAGAATAATCCATTTTTACCAATGCATGCACAACAATGAGCAAGGGGGTAAAAGGTTAGGGGTCTGCAAATTACAACAATACCCTGGATTTTCAATTCATTACAGGAAAAATTAATTCCTTGAAAATTAAAAACAAAAGCTTGGCTATATTTTTAATATCCAATGTTCCACAGTTTTTATATTTTAGTCCACAGAAAATGTATCTTACACCTTGTTTCTGTTTGTAACTTTTCCCAGAATTTTTCAATTTGTTACTTCCAATACATGCTTTCCTACCACTATTTAAACAATACAAACATCTGCCATATTCATAAAAATACAAGCAGGTGGATATTATCACATGGTACAGCTAATCAAATTTAATTATAGTGATGCTAAGATATCTTATTTGTCGTGGACTGACTATTCTGACATTTGTCCAGTCATAAACTTGGTAAGCCAGAAAGATAAAAGTAACAACACAATCCAGATTTGCATTTTACTTGTCAATCAGCAGATCAACCACACCACTTAACTAAATTTAACATGAATCATGAGACGTCCATGGTACGTACTACAAGAACCAGCACTAAATTCTCATGTGTGATAAAGCTATGATTGCTCATTCTTTAGTAATATAATGATTATTTTGTTTTTGTTGGGGATTTAGTTATTCAAAATTACAAAAAAACTGTTCTTAACAATAAAATTTCAATGGGAATTGTGTTTTTTTCTGAACATGCCAGCATGTCTCAGCATCACAAATTAAATTTGGTTTGGGAGAAAGAGACTTATAATGAAATTACGCTTGGAAATTCACACACAAATACACATTAAGGTTGTTTGAAAAGAACACAAATATCCACTTACACACCAAATGAAAAGTAGCCATATATAGCAATATTGAGTCTTAAGTTTTGACAACATAACTACTTGGATAATTTCTATCAGCCAATAAAAAAGTATGTAGGATTGAAAGGAAAGAAAAAGGGGGAGTTGTACAATAGCTACAAAAACAAATTGTTAAGTACGAAGCTACTCAATGTGCTATCTAGGCTGTGTCCACCATGGTTTTAAAATCAGTTTTTTTTTACTTATATGAAATACAAATACATTAAAAGTAACTGCTTTTGAAATGTTAAATTATTTATACCTTTAAATATTGGGTTTAAAAAACAACACATACCTGAGAAGCTGGACTTTGTGAAACATCCATTTCACTGGTTGGGCTTATTTCAAAACCAGGAACTAGTGATGGTTTAATTTTTTTCAGCACACTCCTGGAAAATTCAAATCATCATGTAAAGCCTTGCAAAAAAAACAGACCATACCAACACTCACCAGTGAAACTCCTATTTATATCACATTGCATTTCAAACAAGCTCACTTATCTCCTCCAAAACAGTAGGCTGGCACACACCATCCCCAAGCTCAAATGCAAATTTTTTTTTTATATTAATACTAGTCAATCACACTTGTTGTAAATAGCTTTTTGTTTTAATCAGTATTTGTCTTAACTTTGATAATTGTGTTCTAATTCCAAATTGACGATCCAAGATGTCAATTAAAATTATCTCTCACAACGTCATCCAAAGCAATTCGTCAGCATTTTGACCAAAAATTACAACAGAGATGATGCAAGAAATAAGTGATACTGTCAATCAGTTGTTCAAAACATCAATCTGTATGAACCAAAATCATCAGCACCACTCCAAACATAAAGAGAAAGTCATATTTTTAAATAACAAAAAAATATTAAACAGTTCCTTTTATCAACCAAAACAATCAATCACTAACAATATGTGCAAATTTAATTTAAAAAAATTGTTAGAATTATGATGTACTTTAACAGTCTTAACATAGAAATATTAACAATGTTGTTTAACTGCAATACACTTGATTGTTTGTATATACAACTAAAGACACACAATACAAATGATATTATAGTGTCTTTGTCTACTGAGCAATTTTAGTGTATTGTCACACTACCCATTCTAATAACGACCATACAAAATAATATTTACCAATTTTCATAAGTATGTACTGTTTGCAAAATATCGACTACCTCTGTAATAACATAGATTTCAAATTCTGTCAATATTCTTCAGGTGGAGAGAAATAATATTATGATAACATAATATAAAACTCAGCAGAGGCCACTTTCATAATGCTTCCTTACAAACTCTTTCTGCTACCTTTGAAAATTTTAATACTCTTCTTGAAATTTTATATGTTAAATCCACATATTCAGTAGTGTTGGGAAAACCCACTTGTAGAGAAAAATATGTGTGTAAAAACAGTTCGTTTGGGTTGAAAAAATTTTATGCAGAGGAGTGAACAACGTTTTGACCTTCTTCAAAATTACAAAAACCGATACACAATTTAAAACAGAAATCCACTGCAAAATCACCCATACTGGACTACACATTCCTTGGGACTCAGCACATGAAACAAATCAAAAACTCAACATACTAAAAAATCAAATAAACACAGCCATAAAACTATGCTCACTAGATAATATTAACGATGAATTAGACAAAATAAAACAATACTTCATCAACATCAATAAGTTTCCTCCACAAACCGTAGAAAACATATGCACACACCTAAACAGAAAGCAAAATCAACCAACAAAAGTAAATATATCACACGATTCAAAAAATCATGAAACCATATACTACTGCATGCCATATATTCCAGACATCAGCTGAAAAATAACTAACATTTGGCAAAAACTAGTAACAAAATATGGCATTCCAGTTAATACCAAATTTATACAAAAACCAGGCACAAAACTAAGGTTTATAGTATGTAAAAACTACACTGACAAACATTATTTATAAAATACAATGTGATAACTGCCATGATTTCTATCTTGAAGAAACAAGTAAAAAATGGAAACGAGATTCATAAAACATAAAAAGTCACCTTCAC
Source organism: Carcinoscorpius rotundicauda (assembly GCA_011833715.1). Lineage (NCBI taxonomy): Eukaryota > Metazoa > Arthropoda > Merostomata > Xiphosura > Limulidae > Carcinoscorpius > Carcinoscorpius rotundicauda. The sequence goes on from CM022398.1 coordinate 19,130,186, forward strand.
AAGTTTTTGAATACCGCAAGTCAAATAAGCATAACATATTCATAGAAAACACACAAATACTAAAAAGAGAAACATAAACAAATGCAAAATTCAAGAAGCCTTACTCATACAACTCAAGCCCAAAATAAACCAATACAAAGGAACACCTTTATACCTAAATTAAAAATAATATAATACATAATAAAATAAATATAAAATTATATATTCAAATACCTAAGCATGCTCTCTACATTCCGACACTCAGTTACACAACCCCTTTCAAACATGTGGTCAACTTCTCGTCAATTACCTCCTCCTTTCTTTGTGAACCTGATGATGATCGAAGCAGGTCGAAACATTGTTCGCTCCTCTACATAAAAAATTTTCTCAACCCAAATGAGCCATTTTTACATATACAAGTCCATTTATTGTTCATAATAACAAGTTTCTTGCTCTAAGAGACTGTTTAACATACAAAACAACAAAACGGACTTGTTTGGTGGTTATTTTGATGCTCTCAGTGCAAGTTCTATGAACTAGTTTTATTCTTTCAAATTTCATATTTTATGACATATCAATATAGATTCACCTTTCCAATTTGGTATTCATATTCATGCAAAGCTTGAGAAAGGCTTTTTGTGCTAGCCATTCCTAATTTTGAAGTGATAAACTTGAGAGAAAGTAGATAGTGAACAGCACCTATTGCCAATTCTTGGGATACTATAATCAAAACCATAACCATGGCCCCAGAGTACAGGAAGCAAGTGCTTTTCTTTATAGCAATAGGATGTGAATCAAGGACCCTTAGATCCACAGTGCAGCATGGCATCCATTAAGTAGCAGCAAGACTCAAATACACTTCAAATACAAAGTTAAAATTTGTTTTCACACAACAACATAATAAAAGTAGCTCCCCACAGACAAACCTGACTGTACTGGTATATGGTTATTTTACAAAGAATATTATACAAGTCTGCCAATAACAAAGTTTAAAACAATAATAAAAGTTGTCTTCTTACTTGAAAGAATTGGGATAAACCAGCTCCGAGGTATTATTTCCAAAGGTTGTGTACCACAGCTGCCTTGCCTTTTCTCGAATGGATTGTTGAGAGTGAAGAAGAGTTGCTTCTAGAAGTGGGCTTAATGTGGTAAGAAATTCAGAATCCCAAGGACCATGATAATGATTCTGAAGAGAGCAGCATAGAGACTCCCACAAATTCTCCAACTGAACATGCCAAAGTCAAATATTTATTAAAACTACAAAGTTTTTGTCTTCCCAAAATGTGATATTGAGAGTACTATAGCGAAAAATTATTTAACTTAGTGAAATACTGAGGTGGTGTGGCATTAATTTTATAAACAAATTAGTTTCTACATACAAATATACAAGTAGAAAAAAATAAAAAAAATCACATTTATACACTTACAAATAACTTCTTTTTTTTTTTAAATAACAGTAAATTTCAGTCACTAGTTCAAAATATGATCTGCTACCATGTGTGAATATGATATTAAAAATTAATTGCACCATATAAATTTATTATCTCAGTTTAATGAAACTTAAAAATATGTAAAATGAATATCTTATCCTTTAACATCCAGATCACTCTTCACAACTGTGTTTCAATCAACACCCACTCATCCTTTGGCATCCACATCATTCTTCCCCAGTGTTACAATTCATGTCAACTCATCCTTTAACATCCAGATCATTCTTCACCACTGTTACAATTCATGTCCACTCATCCTTTAACATCCAGATCATTCTTCACCACTGTTACAATTCATGTCCACTCATCCTTTAACATCCAGATCATTCTTCACCAGTGTTACAATCCACACCCACTCATCCTTTAATATCCAGATCACTCTTGTTACAATCCACACCCACTGAGGTTCTATCTGATGGCCATGCATTTTGACAGCAGCTCTACAAAAAGTTTTGAAGCTGCTAAGTCCACAACTAACTGTTGTTCCCTACACCATTTTAGTAATAGTTTTAACAGTCCTATTACAAAGAAATCCAAAAATGAGCAGTACACAACATGCTTATGGTGTACAATGCTGGATTGGAGGTATGACTAGAAGCCACATCTCGGTTAGCTCATGTTCTGTTGGCGAGATCTCTTTATTGAAATAATTTCTTGCTTATAAATTTCGCTGTCTTACAACTGTCTACGACTTTCTAACATCATAAGTTTCCTGCTGAGCTACCAAAAGACAACTAAATATACTTTGAAATAATTATAAAAAAAATATCAGGGAAAAAATACCTTAGGTAAAAATGATGAAACATAAACTTTACTTCTACACTTTTTGTTGCTGCTGGCTATATAAAATGGTGCTATAGCTGGTACTAGTTTACTATACAAAACACCAATCACAGATGATGAGGTAACACCTTCAAACAACATCTTCACTACTTTTACTAAATCAGTAGCAATCACTGGAAGAATGGTACAAAGTTCTTCAGACTGTTGCTAAACAAAGCAAGAAACGTGAAGAATCAAGTTTTATCACAAACTTTACTTTGTTATATGCATATAAAATTCAAGTACATTAAAAGTTCTAATTCAATTTTTACCATTTTATCATGAAGCTTAAATTTTGATTTTAAAAAAATGTTAACACATTTCATTTGCAATGACTTTTTAAAGTAAGGAAAGAGGTACAACTAATACTGTAACTTTGTGAATATTAAATTCTTACTTGAAAAGTCTTAAAATAATTTTAACTTAAATTTTATATTTATAATTGCTAAATGATGTTACATTTTATTTAAAAATAAAATTCACCTACTTAATAATAATCTATCTTTCCAGATTTATTTTGTTCAAATCAAAAGTATGAGTTCTAAAAATATAATCCTATTTATTACTTATTGAAAATTAAAATTAGAAACAGAAAAATTTTCCTTTTAACAAATACATTTTCACACAATCATATTTCATAATACAGAAATAATAATAATAAAAAATCTATGCTACTTTTACACTGTTTACATTATATCCAACACTTTTCAGCTAGGAATAAATATATTAGGATGATTATTTAAAAACTTTTTATCAATTTTAAAAACTTCACTAACTAACCTTTCCTTTATATTCCTCTAGGCTATGAAACTGATTTGCAACCTTTATTAACAGTTCAACTAAAGAAGACAGGTTTCCAAGAGGTTTCTGCTTTTTCTTGGTCCATTTACTAGGACTTGTTGCAACTAAAAAAATCATACACAGGAATTCTGATTGAGCAATATCTTTCCCATTTCAAAATGGAATACTTGACATAGAATTCTAAGTGTTATTCTCAAAAGCCCAAATTTTTAGTGCAGATAAAATCAAATCAAATAATACAACTTAACCACATCCATTCTGATGCAAACACAGCTTTCAGTTGTTGTTTACTGTACACAAAAAGGAAAGTTCTCTACCATTGACAAGATTTCACAAAAAGATTAATAAATTGTAACGAATCTTTTTCCTTTATTTGTTGGAATTTAATTTTGTAAGTAATTCTTAACAATAAAACTTCCACCTAAAAATACTCACCTGATGCTACCTTCCCAATGCCGGAAAAGTCAAGACAGCTTAGAATAATAAATATTATCCCACAGCTCCATTGTAAGAAAGTAGGGTTCTAAAATAAATGTGTCAACAATAGAATACACTTAATTAAGTGAATTAAAAACAAGTTATATTGCTAAAAAAACATTTATTTTCAGAATTATGCATAAAGCAATATACTTTTATTTAGTCTTACGACAAATTTTACATTTAATACAGGTAAACTACGATTTACAATTAACAATATTTGTCACAACAATGTCAATAAATTTAGGTAGTGTTAAAAATACATTAAGCCTAATACTATTGTAGATAAGTATAAATAACACGCTAAAATAAATTTTCTGAATCACGTTCATCAACAGTTAACAATCAAAAACCTAAACTTCTCCAAGTTAAAAGATTATCAGAACAATATCAATGAAGTCAGTGAAACAGTTCACTATAAAAGATTACAAGGTTTCATACACATTTTATGTGAAATATTTAAGGGTTTTAAAAGCGAATAGTCCAAATTCAAGAAAATCTCACTGTTAAAAATTGAAAATATATGATCATATATGCAAGCCAGCTTCAATACAATTTACACCTTCCACAAATTTTGTTGGTACTCTGTACATGAAGTGTCAATCAACAATTTTTTCACAAAAGTGGAAAAAAAGCAAATTTAAGATGTAAAAATGATAAAAAAAAAAAATATCTCACTTGAAGTACATCAGGTGTTAGCAAATTTTCAATATTTTGACAGGTTTCTTCACAATCGCTATTGTAATCTGCTGTAGGAACTAGTGCTGCACAACGAGAAAAGATGCAATACAAAGAGCTCCACACATTCAGAACGTGATCCATTTTTATCTGTAAAATAAAATTAAAAACTTCGAAATAACATTCAAGAGGTAAGTTTTTGTATTTGGTAAAAATATATTTTTAAAGTGTACTGAATAGTTCAATAGTTTTTTCTTTCTTTTGCAAATATAATACTTAAGTTTTGGATATTTAAGTTGTGACTGCTTATATAATCACACACTTAACCTTTTATTGTTAACGTTTCTTATTCATTTTTTAAAAAATTCAGCAGACATCACAGAAGTTAGTTATTCTCATAAAACTAATTAAGTCTCAACCAACAAAATTCATTTTCTATTTTACAACTTCCAAACTAAACAAACAATAAACATATCACTGGAAAGATAGATATTTTCTTCTTTGCAATCCATTTCCCATAAAACTCCCTTATTTATATTTATGAATTGTAAATCAGTTATACATAACTTTTTACACATTTTCTGAAAGATTTAGAATTAAACATTTTCCAATAATATATACTGACCTAAATTATACAGTTTCTATGTGTTCTGCTGGTGGATGGATGTTTTTAAAATCAACGTTTCATACACTGAATACTTCACATAATTTTCCATCACTACTCAATAAATACTTCACTTATCATCTTAAAAAACTATTTATAACTTAAGACAGTATATTACGCCACTGGACTTAATAGGATTAAAATAATATAATAATTATTATTAATATGGTAGATTAAATAAAGTATACACATTTGTAATGTAACTTTTAAATGTTTTACATCAGTGTAAATCAAGACTTTTTAAAAGTTACTTTGGTAAATGACAAGAAGAAACAAAATTTTCCTGTAAAATAAGCCATGTCACAATCACAGAAGCAGTTTTCTTCACAGTAAATAAACACTTTATCTCTACACTTCTTATTTAAAGTCAATAAATTTCAATATCTGAATCATATAAATGATCTCACCTGTTCAGACTGTGTGTTTTGGATGCAATGAAAAGGAAATACCAGAACGTTAAGCACGCACGAGAAATCACAATCAAGTTTGTCACCTTGGTTTACATCTTGTGTCTACAAGAAAAACATGCAACACATCAAAGGCTGTAATTACGAAATATACAATTAGATAAAAACAGTTAAACAAAAACTTTAGAATGGTGTAACATCTCCATGAACTAGATATACTACATTCCAATTAACAAGAATTTCAAATTTATCAATATATCATTTTCTAAACTGTTTTACACAAGTTCTGTATTATAGAGAACTGTAACCAACAAACAACTGTTTCTCCTATAAGGTATATGTGATGACAAACATGTTTTGTGCATCAGTTTTTCTGATAACTAAAGTCATCGTTCAGGCTATATACACTTAGAGACAAACTTGCAGACAGAAAAGTCAACAGTTCAAGCCATGGTGTGACAATAAACATACCCCATACTTCAAACAGTACAATAATAAATGTATTCCTACTGTTTGATGCTATTGATTGAACCTCTACCTTCCAATTTGTAATTCTAATTGTAAGATAGCTGTGCCTGAAACACAGGGACTCTGATGTGTTTCTTTTCAGCCCACGTGTAGTGTAAAAACACCACTCAGTTTGAAAATACCAAATATCAAAATTTCGGTAAGATGAAGATGACAGAATCACATACTTTGTGATATAATCATGTAGTCACAAGGTATAGGTAGAATAGAGAATATAAGCATTTGAATCACCATGATCATTGTGTGTCTGCATGGCACACACACACAGTTACAGTAAAGAGTGCATATTCCAGGACTATTTGAGCAGTAAACTATAAACAAGTTTTCCAGAAATCAATAATGGTTAATAATAATAATAATAAAAAAGAAAGAACTGTGCATATGAACAACTTTTATTAATTTAATAACTTGTAAAATTCACTGTTGAAACTGTTTAATTAGAATATATTTTTTAAAATTCATATCCATTTACCTGGAATAAACCAGATATAATACAAATGAAGTTGTAAATAGTTAAACTGTATAGGCTTAAGTCTGGTTAACTGTACCTTAAAATTTTTCGTTAGATGTCATTTTAGACATTGTATTGTTTAATATATAACAGCATATTCTTACACATTAGAACTATTATTGTTTTTATCTCTAATTTGTTTAGTATTGTGTTAATACTAGCATAACCTAAGATTGCATAAAGTGATCAGGATAAACTTGTATAAAATTGATTTCAAATGATCAATATCTGCTGTTATTTATTTCATGGCCATTTTATTCCATTAGCCATGATGTTTAACAGAAAGTACATTACTTTCACCAGGTCATTTATCACAAAAGGAGTATTTAACCCTTTCTAGATCAAAGTATGGTCACTGATATCCATCTAACCAATCTCCTTGTAAGTGTTGAAGTGCTTAACTAAATTAACAGAATAAAAGTACTACGTATCGGAGCCAATAACGGAGAAATTTTGGCTTGTCAACTAAAATTCTAGAGGAATTGAATAGGCCTAAGTGGATTTTTGACAGGAAGAAGAAAACTATACAGTGTTTATGATACATCTATGACCTTCCATAGCATAAAGAATTTACTGTACATAGATTTAATTATCAGGTCATCCCATAAGTAATGCCTGAAAATTTAATCAAGAAAGTGCATCATTCCTCTCTCTGAAGAAGAATTTAATGACCAAAATATGTAGTAGGACATGTATGAAAATGTTCAGACAAGTAAAAGAAGCTAAAACTCCACTTCTTTCAAATCATTAATCAAATAAACCCTTATGAAGATAGACGTGGCTGAGGAGCACATTAGGTATGTAATGCTTTAGGAGTTTAAAAACAATAACAGTGCAGCATAAACTACATGAAACATTCAAGATGTTTATGGTACAAAGTCTCTCAATGAAAAAAAAATGTCAAAGGTGGTTTCAGAAGCTCAGATAAGGCAACTACAGTTTAAGTGATGCGCCACGTTCAGGTTGCCCTGTTGAATTTAATGATGACTTGCTGATGGCTGCACTTGATGAAGATCGTGCTGCAACAATTGAAGTACAGAAGCTTAATTCAACTCATTAAACAGTTCACTGTCATACAGAACAGCTTGAAAAGGTGTCAAAACTTGGAAAATGGGTTCTCCATGACTTGACAGAAGCCAACCTCAGAGCAAGAGTGGACATTTGCACTTTTGTGAATGTAACTCACCTTATTTGGACAGATTAGTGATTGGAAATGAAAAATGGATATTTTATAAAAATGTTAAATGTTGCAGACGATGGTTTAGTGCAGATAAAGTGGTTAAATCACAGCTCAAATTGGACCTTTCCCCCTTGGAAAGTCTTGTTAAGTGTTTGGTGGGATGTTATTGGTGTTCTCCACTTTGAGTTGTTGCCACCCAATGTAATGATTACATCAAATTTCTTTTGTCAACAGTTAGAATACTTGAATGTTGTACTGAAAATAAAGAGGCCTGCTTTGATCATTCATATAGGTGTTGTGCTGCACCAGAATAGTGCACAGCCCATGCAGTGGGGATCACATTAAGATGTCAAAACTACCCTCTCTACATTCATTTCCTCCAAACCTCAAGAATTTTATAGAAGTGGCATTCAGAAGCTCGTGAATGGTAGACAGGAAGTAATTAATATTAATGGAACATATACATTATTGATTAAATAACATTAAAAGCATTTGAAATCCTTAATATTGGGATTTTAGGTTCAAAAAAAGAGAATTTTGATAACAAGTGAAATAAGTGTTGTTCATTTATTTTGTTGAATTTACTGCTAACAAGTCATAGACACCTATTCCACAAGAAACCTAAGCCAAACAGCATACTATACTCTTATACTATTAAAATGTATAAATAAAAGCCTTTATCTGACAATTGGTGAATAAAACTTAACATATGACATGAGGTTATAAAATGGTGAGAACTTAGAGACTGTATTAATAAAAATCAAATAGAGAAAGAAAATGAAATAAGTGACAAAATACTGACAAGTAAAATGCATAGAAAAACAAATATTTTTTTATTTGAGAACTATAAAATATAAACTATTTGAAAGTACTTTCACACCTGCTTCGTGACCTTTAATACTTCACTTCTAACTACTTTAATATCACAACATAAGCTTTGCGTCAAATTCAACATCCAAACAGCTACCAAATTTATTGGGCTGGCCTGGACTTTGTACTTATCACTTTAAGACAATTCTCACTGCAATTACTGCAAAAAACAAGCTGATAATTTCTCTTTTACTGTGTTCTTGGAGTTGGGATTATGATAAGCTCTGTGGAAAAGTTAGTGAAGCTGCACAAAACATGTTTAAAGTCAGTGTGTAAACTGATGGTCACTTCAAGGTCATGTGGTCAGTGTAAACCACTATGTCCATAGAGTAAGAGTTAACAAATCTATTTTGCTTGTTGAAGTAGCCACCACTTCTGGACATAAATTGTACAAACAACATATAAACAAAGATTAATGAGAGCCACAAACATTTCAAAATGGTGATAGACCAGACTAGGTAACTAGTTATTGATCAAAACCACTATAATGTAATCTGCAAAATAAAGTGAACTTGGATTTTATACATAATCTAATATTACATTTGAAAAAACACAAGGCTCAGTTAGATGTCCCAACCCTAATCTACCATTTCACTGATATGACAACTTTCAATACATTTTATTATGCTTTATTTTTAACATAATTACCCTTTACATCTTATGTCTTTGTACTGTTAAATTAATACATTAATAGGACACTGACAATACTAAATGTGAATCCATTTATACCACAGTTTTTAAAAATATCTTTTAATTTCAAAACAAAGGTGAACATTTTCAAAGTATAACCAACTTGACAGTCCAACAGTTACAACTCAGAAATAAGGTTTGAAAACTGAAATGTCATGGCCAGTTTAATGATACTGTAAAAGTTTTAAGCATATTTAATGTCGTATTCTGATACAATTTCTCAAAAGTTGAAATTCACACATTCAAACCAATACTTATCTGTGACAAATAGTATAGGTTAGCCAGAAAAAACTTGAAACCCTAAGAAGCCATACTTTAAAAAACCTGTTGACATTTCATCCATCAAAAATTTTCAACTGACATACAGTATGGCAGTGAAATAACCATTATTGACACTTTATATCCTGAAATGTGCAGTATTGTTATCAGTATGCTGTCTTGTACTCACAACTTGGATCACTTCTGATAGAGTACTGGCAATGGAAATCCACAATTCAATGATAATCTTCACCTGGACCTCTGATAGAACATGCTTATCACTCAGAAATTCAATTGCAGAATTAACAAAAGACAATGGTGATAGTGTTCCTCTTGCACCGGTGTTGATTAAGCGACTAAATGTGCTTAAAACACTGAAAAAAAGTAAATATATGCAACTAAGCAAAGTGTCTACAGTACTTAAAAAAAATTTTTTTTTTACATCCAGGTTCAAAACGGACAATTTCCCATTTAAGGAATTTCTTGAATATTTCAGTATGTATTTGTCACTTTTTTCTGTTATTAAGTATCACTTTCATTATTAAAAATAAATTCACTTAGCCATAAATAAAAGAATAACATGTCATTTACAATATTTCAGTTTTACTATTGGAACACATCTTAACACACATATGAATTACAATCTAATTTTAATGGATACAAATACTATGTAAAAAGTCCAATTTACTGACATTTTCATGTTTCAAATAATATAAGCTCTGTCCTCACAAACACTACTGGATCAGTTAACATAATACATCAGACTGAAAATAAATTTACCCTGAATATAACTCATGATGACATTCAAAAAATTGCAAGCATACCTTTCATTTTTATCAGCCATAGACAGTATACGTGGAGTGCATAGAAGACGTAGTATGTTCAGTGCTGGCGTACCCTACAGAATAAATTAATGCATTAATTTAGAGTTTTACTGCAATCTTTTGGAGGAAATGTAATTAATGTTTAACATTAATTTTATAAATTGGTGAATCTTGATGTGTAAATGAAGGGGAAAACTAGTTTTAGGCATCAAAACCAACTGTGCAAGTAAACCTTTTTTCCCCTTTTCAATAATTCTGTGCACCTACATAACCATTTTAGTTTAATACAATTTGTTCTTTGGAAGTGTGTACGAAGTTTATGATTTTAAATTAAGTTTGAAAATAAACTACATGTTTTATAATAGAAAGTGCTAATGAAAGTTCAATTCAAATAAAGTTTGAAAACTAATATCAAATATTTTTGGGAAAGTTAGTGAAACATTGTACCCATACGTTTAACGACACCAAGTCACATTGTGAACTTCCTCATTAGGTTATTGGTTACACTTCTGTCATTTACATTCAGGTGTTGTGAATAACACTTAAAATATAAGGGAACTAACAAAAATAAAATTCATTACATAATTTCTCTTTATTCTTTCAGCTACTTCTACTAACTGTCCGTTTATCAACCTGTTTAATAATTCATTTGCAGTTCACTGTCAAACAATACCAACAATTCTAGTAGTAGTTTGGTACATTGTGTGTGGAAATAATTTGTCAAATGTGCTGGCAATTAACTTAAACATACAATAATTTTGTTTTTGTTAAGATTTTATAACTATCCATGCATTTAAATGTTTTATCATTTCAACATAATATTTTAAACTTTGCTGATTATTTAAAAAAAAATGTAATGTAATCACTACTGCTTTAATATTCTTTTTACTACAGAAAATGGGCACATTTTCTTTCTTTTATCCTAAATCTCAATTTTTCATCAAATCAACTTAAAACCTTTGATTTGAAATAAGTTACTTAAACCTAGAGTGTTCCAAAAAGAGAGTACTTAACTGTCCATCTCCAATCCAAAACAACGTCAGAAACCTGATGAAGGTATAAACTGTAACTGAAAACTTACATACTCGAAGAGATAACCTACCAAAATTCCTTTCAACATTATGTCACTTTAAACATGATATCCACACTTCACTATTTAAAACTCACATGCATCACTTGCAGCTGTCCACTATAGAAACAGTGTGAATTCAGAATTTTCTTGGGAAATTGACTAACACAATCCAACAATTTCTGAAAATATGAAACATTTAAAAATAAAATCATGCAGTTTTTTTAACACTTCTTTGTAATAGCATGTAATAATTATTTCTTCTGTTTAAGAGAAAAAAATTTAAACTTTGGAAAAACTGGAATATATACAAGTCTACCCTGATTGTTTTTTTTACCAACCAATTCCAACCTTTCCTATAGAAACAACTGAAACAAAGAGTATCACTCATTTTGGTTAATGATGTAATTATTGTTATTTTTTGAGCACTTAAAAACCTGTTATATTTTAAATTTTCTCAATCAAAACTAAAATGTTCCTTAACCATGCCAAAAGTTGTATTAAATTTTTTGTCCCTAAACTGACTAGTTAGCAATCTTAAAGATAGGGTAAAATAATGTGAGGAAAGTGATGTATTGCCATGTTCCAACTAACAGTGCAGATTGAAAAAATCACTAAGAATTTAATAATAGTGCAAGGAAAAGCAAAACAATTCAGACTTAGAGCTCACAATGCTTAATTACAAGTTTCTGTGTCAAAACTTATCCTCAAGATAACACTAGGTTGTGTTACATAATCCTTACCTCAATTTCAATGTGTTGTGACAAATAAAATTGAAGAAAAAATTATAATTGACCAATTTAATGTAGTCCATACCAAAACAGTTTTTGTGCAGTAATACTGTAATATATATAGTTTCTAACCAACAATATTTCTGTCCTATCCCTGCTACCCTAAAGAGCCCTGGTAGAGGGGTGAAAAAACCACATCAGCACTGCATATAGCAGGTATGATGTGGTTGGCATATTCATACACACTCTCATTTGCATTCAGTTGGAAGTTTTTATAAATTATTTATTTGTAATTCAAAATTCAGGAAATCATATATTATCTAACAAAAATAGAATTTAATCCAAATCTGTTGTTAAGTTTGTTTTTGTTTTTTATCTTGCAACTACATGACACAAATGCAACACAATCAATTTACAAGAAAATACATTTCAAAACAATTGCTAAACTTTTCAGTTCAATTACATCATTAATCTAAATACTATAAAGTTTCCATGGATAAAACCAAAAAAAGCCACAAAGAATATTTGTTTGTTTAGCATGAATAACACCTCATACAATACATGAGCTAAATGTCCTGGTAAAAAACCAGAAAGGTCAGACATAACCATCTCTAATTTAAAATAAAGAAAAGAATAAAACAGTCAATCAGCATGGCCCAGAGAATACAATACCACTCTTAACTAAACTGTGAGATTGGCTATTATAGTGCTCCCACAACTGAAAGTGCAGAGCATGTTCAGTGATAAATTAGTTTCATCTGTGAACCTTCTGGTGTAACACTTTTAACCAAATATTCCAGAGATGTATCTACTCCGATTTAAAATTGTAAGCAAGTTTAGAATAAATATGCAGTATAGGTTGTTTTTCAGTCAATACTTAAATCATAGAAACACAGAACATTACAGATTTCTTTCACTCAAACTGCCAGAGACATAATGATAATTTTGGTCCGATGATCTTACAACCTGTATATTATACCAAAAGCTACTCTACATTAAACTAACAGATATTACATTCTACACATGCATAGAAAACTTCCCATTACAACAACAGTAGTCTTATAATTAGTATTTTATAATACTTCAACAGAAATTAATTCTTATGGCAAGAGTGCCTTTTCCGAGCTGGCTAAGCACAATTAATTACATTTTTCATAAAAACATTATTTTACCTAATATAATTTATAGCATTTTTTTACCTAATGTCTTAGAGGTATTCATTAATTAGATGAATATATAATAATAATATCCAAACCACACTATGTTCATCACTTCCACTGATGATAAAACTTTTCACATAATCAAGATGACAATTGTTTTGGCTTGCAAGTCTTTTCTGATTCATGAAACATAATTATACGTTATACTAGATAAAAAATGCATTAAAATAATATATTAGGCTAAATAAAACTGTCTTATAAAGAGTATAGTTAACGTCTGAATTTTACCAACAGTGAGTTAGTCTGACAAGCAGTACTTACAAGCAGAGCAGAATTCTGGCACAATTTATTCTTTGTTATGTGTGTTACAAATTCCAAGAAATCATTAATAGCATTGTTATTCTCTGTTTTTTTCTCTTCTGTTAAGGAAAGAACTCGCATCACCAACAAGTGTAATAACTGGTGAGATAAATCAGCTAAAAATAAAAACAGAAAATACACTATAATTTTCATTAAAACATTTCTGAAAGGATATGTTTTATTTTTTTTGACTGGAAGTAATTGGAATATACATATTACATATTACACAGTTACATCAGTTCCAATAAGATAAAAAATTAAATAATATCCAAGTTATTATCAAATTGGAAAGTTTACACCTGGATTCTTTTTAAACTATTTCAAATTTTACTTTCATAATATACACAACATAAATCAGTCATGGACCAAACTGTGTACTTAATTTCTCAATACTAATTTAAGCTATTCTAAAACTGCATACATTTTGTTTTGCAGTAGAAGACTGGATTTAGAAGACATGGTTGTTTTTATGCTACTGGTGAAAAAGTGTTTCAAGCGTTAGACAAGGCAGTTAAGATTTATTTAATTCAAAATTTAATTACATGTATAACACTTGTAATTATTAAATAAAGAAAAAGTATTAATGCTGGATGGGAAAGCCATCTTATTTTAGTAACACACATGTAATATAATTATTAAGTTGTTTGAAAATTAAATGAGTGAAAGTGAATTGATAATGGTTATGTACCATAATGTATCGCAGTTGTTGTGCACAAATTCAACTTTTTTTTACAACACACAACTCCTTACCACCTGCTTTATCATTACTACTTAGTTTAACAAAAGTGGCCTGTAGCAAACCAACCATATTACAAAATAAACTGTTCCTTACCATCTGCTCTATTGTTACTTCAGTTAGAATAAGAAAACTGGGGCATATAAATTATATTACATTTAGAACATGCACTACCTGACTTGTCTTTAGTTAAAATGGAATACCAGAATTGAATTGTAGCAATGAAGACCATATTTTCACTCTGTACCACCTACTCTGTCATCACTCAGTTAAGAGAGCTGAAACATGAAAAACTGACCATATTACAACAGAAACAGTTCCTTACCATATGCTCCATCATTATTTAGGTTTAACAACCCTTCTTGGACTGCTTCTAACAAAATGGCAGAGTGCTTCACAAATGTAGAATCAGGAAGACAATGTTTAAGAGATGCTGAACATAAGAAGAGAGAAAAAATTTAATAGCTATAAATGCACTGTTTTAAATTAAATATAAATAAAAAAAGACAAACTTATGAGCACATATACATATCTAGATACTAATTAATCCATAGAATATCACATAAATTTAATAAATATTCAACTGCAATAATTTGAAAAGTTAAGAAAAACAATAACAAAGCTACTAGACTGAGTCTTTTTTAAAAATATATAACCAACTAAATTTAATTAAAAATATATAAGAGAATGATTAACTTACGAATTATCATATGATGTTGTCTCTTTGTGATCCAAACAAACGTAGGTGATGAAATTCGGGGTTTTTCTAATAGTCTCACCAAAATTTCACATCCAAGTCTTGAAACTTGTAGGAACTTTGGACCTTGAATTACTGAGCCATGGAATTGTAAACCTTCTGAGAAAACAGATTTCACATTTTGTTGTTTCTTTTTGACAAAGGCAACTTTCTCTAAATCATTCTTAATTTAACTAATAGACTAATAGGAAGATAGCTAGTCAATAACACATGCTTTAAACTTTGCGAGTTATTCAAATAAAATGGTGGGTTTCACTGTCACTCTCATAATATACCAAAGATTGCAGCATAGGAACACAAACCATGAAACTTTTGATTTACAGTACAGCAAACTAATCATTCAGCCATGTCCAGCTCATAAATTGTAAAGCCATTTATTAAGAATAACACAAGAATTCTAAAATAGATTGTTTTGTTTTATGATGTTAAATACATAGCTGCACAATGGGGTATTTGTCCTGTGTATCAAAACCTGAATTTTTTTAAAGGTGATAAATTCTCTAACTTATTGCAAGCAACCAGGGGACAATTTAAAACAGAAGTATGAAATATGTATTTAAAAACAAAAGTTTACTTTACATTAAACTAGTTTTTACATTGTAGTGAAGCTGTAAAACGTTTTCTAATTATAAAGGAACAGAATTACACATACAGTTGTTTGCAAAATAAAGACTAAAGAAACATGTTAGCTGTATTTTTCACAGCAACACAGGATACACACAGTTGATACTGAATTTTTATTTTTATTTTTAAAGAATTCTGTCATACAAAAACAAAATGTACATTCATTATCACTCATTAGTAAAAGTATAAACTATTTATAATTTAAACAAATAGAATATTCAAGATTTAAAAAATGACAAATTGAAAAACTATGAATATAAATAAATAATTTCATGCAAAATTGAGAAAATATTGCATTAATATTTCTCCATCACTAATCAAGACTTAGTTAGAGTTTGGTTGCTTTTATTTCATTTCTAAACAGTTACTTCATGCAAATTCTATGCAACTGTGCTGGATTATTGGAATCCTGATAGAGCTACAGATATAAATATGTGATCAAGTTTTAGACACATCATGGATTTTATTTTACAAAGAAAAAACTTAACTCTTTGAAAGGGACAAAAAATTTGAAATGTTTTCTAAAAAGCAGCACAATACCAAACCTTTACAAATCCATATTGTTTATTGCTTGTTTCTCTATCATAGTAATTTTGAAAATTTACAAAAATTATAAAATTCAAACATAAACTGCTCCTTTTATCTTACATAAATATTCCATCTTTCACTACTCTGAAGTGTATATTTTATACTTAATTTTTTAAATTCTAATTTAAAGCCTGATAAATCATGTTAAGATCATATGCCATTATCAGCTCTGAGTGTTTGTCTTGATTTAAAAAACTATTTAGTGTAAAGATTATTAACTAAGTTATTTTGTGAGTGAATATTTTATGACTGTTTAGTTTTGTTATAACAAGTGTTACAATAAATTATTTTAAACTAAACGTTATCACAAATTCAGTCACACATTTATGTTGACTTCACAGAATGTCACACGAAATTTATTAATGTGTAGCATATAAAAACCAGATGATTAAGTGATAAATATATATAAATAGTGTAAGATAAGCAGGAACATATGCACACAATGATAAAGCAGTTGAGAAAGAAAATCATGTGAGAGACATTTGGAAGAGAAGGAAAGCCTGACGATTAATACAGACCTAGTGGTTAACATATAGTAGAATGACACTAATGGCGTTAAAAGAGATACTAACGGTATGTTTAAGAGTTATAAAAGTAAATGAATCCTACTGTGTAGACTCTTTTAAAAAGAAGTTTATTTTAAGTAGTCTTATATACAAAAAAGGAACAGTTAATTTAGATGTGTAGGACACAACTGTAGTAACTCAACAAAACGTGAGTGAACTATGCTCAGATAGTTTGGCAATAATAAAAGATGAGGATAGTTTGACTTGTTAACTGAAATTTTAAAGGAATTGAATAGGCCTAAATGGATTTTTAGACAAGTAATGAATTATATAGTGTTCATGATGTGCCTATGATTATAGTGTAAAAATTTATACATGTTTAACTTATTTTGAAAACAAATAAACTACATGTTGTTTTCTTGATGTTTTTTAAATTTACCACCACCAAGTCAAACATTTACTGTTGAAGAATCTTTAGTCTAACAACAACACAGCATATATATGTTTATAAAATTATGAAATATAAATAAAAGCCTTTAACTGATAATTGGCAAGCATAACATCTGCCAATGTTCCTCTGTGGAGAGGAACAATCACACAAACTACTTAGCATTACATGTAACAGCTGAATTGTATCCCTCATATACCTCATGTACAGAGGATTTCTTCACGTCAGTCAATTGAAACACACACTTCA
Source organism: Carcinoscorpius rotundicauda (assembly GCA_011833715.1). NCBI lineage: Eukaryota > Metazoa > Arthropoda > Merostomata > Xiphosura > Limulidae > Carcinoscorpius > Carcinoscorpius rotundicauda. The sequence continues at coordinate 19,147,593 of CM022398.1, forward strand.
CGATTCATTTTTTTTTTTTGATTGGTTGACTATGAAAAGTGGGTAAACTGTGAAGACAGATTTTAGATTCCTAAATGATTTTTTGTCAGGTCTTGAAAAAGTTAGGACCCATTTTAGATGTCTCATCTTCATTTGTTTTATCTTTAAATCTGCCACCTCAGTACACGTTTTTCTTATCAAAATGTTGTTAACAGTAGTCACCTATTTATTTTTAAGCACACTTATTTTATTTTCATTTTCTTCAATTTAAATCCAGCTTACCTATGTTTACACTTTTAACTTTTGGAAACATCAATGCAAAGGTTCTCCATCTCTATAGATGGTTATTCTTCAGTTTTTCTCTAAAAAAAATATGTTTGCTTCAGCATCACAATGAATCCTATTACTTTCAAACTCTAACAAAACAGTACAGCAACTTCTTTCATTGATGACACACTAATCAACTTACCTCAATCTGCACAACACCCTTGCTGCCACATTAAATGGTTATATATAGTATATTCTTAATTATTCTTTATTCAGCAATACTTTGCAACACCCCTGGTAACTTGCTAGAAAGTAACAGTTTGTAAACCACTGTTCTGGAATCCTCAAATAATTTTCATGGCAATAAAGATTATCCTTCAATAGCCATATTTTTTCAATTTATAAACTTGAAAGGTTACGACTGTATTTTTTTCTTCCTCCTTATAGAGATGTAAATTTGAAAACTTTCAGTTCTTGTGTTTTCAAAGTAATCCAACTACATTCTATCATAGCAAGTTGAGAAAGTAGCACACAATAATTATTCCTGTGGTCACATTATTATCAATAAGGATATACAGAAATATACAGCTAAAATTTGAGAGTTAAAAATTTTATATAGCCAAAACACTTAAGATGATTAATTGTTGATGTTACAGAATAATCCAACCTACCAGATCTAGTGGAAACAGCAAGATGTGATTCCTTACTTTTTTGAAGTTGTAATGAAAAGCAAAACTGCAGAAGTGGCAAACAGACCTGTAGAAATAAATAATATATATGAAAGATTCTATTTCTCAACAACAAGTCTATTACTAACATTTCCAACTTAATCATGTTAATGTTTCAAATGTTTATATAGTATGAGTTTATACATAAAATGGCTTCATATTACAGTCCCACTTAAGATGAAATTAGCATTTTGTGAGGTTAATCATTATGTACTGTATAATTGATAAAATGTAACAATTAAGCTAACCTTATTTCCATTATTGCAAACTCTTGTATCATTGACTGATTTAGTGTTTTATGGCACATAGCAACGAGGCTATCTGCGCCAAACAACCGGTAAAAATGTAGTAAAAGACATAAATGGAAATGAAGGTAAAACAAAAAAGTATAAAACCAATGTTGACACCTAGTCTACAAGGTTAAGATAGAAGGCAGAGTGTAAAAAGTTATAATCATAACCCGCCAGGAAGACTAACAGGCAGGTTCAAGACCCACCGTCAGTCACCTGAAGTTGGTCTTTCCAGTCCTGGTTCTGGGTTATGTGTCATAAAAACCAGTATCAAAATGTAAAAGAATAGATGTATTATAAGACACACAGTAAAATCACAACAATGAGTAGCCAAATGTTCAGTAAAAAGAGAAAAGTCACGTAAATCGAGTAAAATTTGTAAAAGTAAATGAAGGTAAAAACAAAACAACAATTAAAACAGAAAATGGTGTAAAAACCAATGGTGACATCCAGTCTTCAAAGTTATAAACTATTTACTCTAGCATAATAATAATGATCATAACCCGCCAGGAAGACTAACGAGCAAGTTCAAGAACCACCGTCAGTCACCTGAAGTTGGCCTTTCCAGTCCTGGTTCCGAGTTATGTGTCATAGTAGCTATTATCAAAATGTAATGGAATAAAAGTTTTAAAAGACACTCAGCAAAATCATAATAAAGAGTAGCCAAATGTCCAGTAAAAAGATAAAAGTCAAGTAAATGGAGTGAAATGTGTAAAGGTAATTGAAGATAAAAGCAAAGTGGCAATTAAAACAGGAAATGGTGCAAAAACCAATGTCGACATCCAGTCAATTGTAAAGGACAACCTGTAGCAGAATGGGAATGATCATAACCCGCCAGGAAGACTAACAGGTAGTATATAAACCACCATCAGCCACCTGAAGTTGGTCTTTCCGTCCTGGTTCCGAGTTATGAGTCAATATGGCCATATGGCCAGTACAAAAAGGCTGTAAAAGTGTGAAATGATATGCAGCGAAAGTATAATAGTAACTCGCCAGGAAGACTAACGAGTAGTTCAAACAGTCACCTGAAGTTGGCCTTTCCAGTCCTGGTATCAAGTTATTTAATGTTCTGGCCATTGTTGAATGTCACATTGAATGAGAGAGAATAAAACTGTAAAAAAGGAGCTACAATTAAAAAGGTGTAATGAATAAATATACCACACTTAAATGAGATTAAAGAGATTAATGGCCATTAAAAAATTAAAAACGTTATTAAGGTGGATAGAATTACCATCACCAAGAACACTGTCCAATGTTACAGACTGACCCTGGGAAAAAATGTTTAAAGTATTGCCGTCGTTGAGAATTGTAACGATGGCAAGAAAGTAAAACGTGGCTGATAGTGATTTGAGTGTTACACAAACTACACAGTGGTGCATCAGTTCCAGATAAAAGAAAATGATGAGTTAAAAACTGTGACCAATGCATAGCCTAGTGAGAACAACTTCTTCCCTCCGAACTTTACGGAAGCTAGATGGCCAAACTCCAATTTTGGGTTTGATTTGAAAAAGTTTATTGTCGCGTTGTTCACTCCAAGTGGACTGCCAACTGGCACGGAGCCGAGCCTTGAAGACAACACCATAGTCCATGTATGGAATAGGCATAGGGGTGATGGTGCTGAAACAGACATATTTAGCTGCCATGTCTGCAAGCTCGTTCCCACGAATACCAACATGGCCTGGTATCCAGAAAAACTGGATTGAAGTAGCTGCTAATGAGAAATGGGTCAGTTGGTTTAGAATATCTGGGAGAAGAGGATGTGAGCTAATGTGAAGTGATTCCAAGGCAAGTATAGAACTAAGCGAGTCAGTATAAATAGTGCAGTTGGAGTACTGCTCAACTGCAATATGATCAAGGGTAAGAGATATGGCATACAGTTCAGCAGTGAACACAGAAGCTGCAGAGGGGATTCTGCTCGCAACTACTGACTCATAGCAAACCATAGCAGAGCCCACTGAATTACCTGATTTGGAACCATCTGTATAAATGGGAACTGAATGATTGTTTGAAAGATATTCATTGAATAAAAGACGGTACTTCCAGTCTGGAGTATCCGCCTTTTTTAAGTGATTGAAAGAAAGGGCACACTTGGGGGCTGTAATAAGCCATGGTGGGATGCGTCAACCTGTGGAATCTGCAATGTTATCCAAGGACAGACCCAATTCATCCAATTGCACCCGGATGCGAAGGCCAAACGGAGCAATGACAGATAATCTGTTCTGAAAAAGTACTGCCCACCGAGGAAGGAAAACACATTCCCAGGTGGGATGCTTTGGTAAGGAACGAAGTTTCGAAGTATATTGTAAAGATAGTTGCAAACGGCAAAGGTGTAGAGAAGGTTCATGAGATTCAATGTATATGCTTTGAACTGGAGAGGTACGGAAAGCTCCAGTGCAGAGTCAAAAACCTTGGTGATGAATGGGGTCCAGCATCTTTAAGGCCGAGGGTCTGGCAGAGCCATAGACCATTGATCCATAGTCAAGCTTCAATCTAATAAGTGCACGATATATCTTCAGCATTGAACGGCGATCTGCCCCCCAACTGGTAGAAGAGAGAACACGGAGGATGTTCAGTGCTCTTGTGCATTTGACCCAAAGCTGCTTTAAGTGTGGTATAAAGGTCAGTTTACGATCAAAGATAAGCCCCAAGAACTTTGTCTCCAGGACCACTGGCAGCAAAACTTCACCAATATGAAGTTCTGGATCAGGGTGAATACCTCGTCGACGGCAAAAGTGCATGCATACAGTTTTGGAAAGAGAGAAATTAAAGCCATTCGCAAGAGTCCACTTCCATACACGATTGAGGGCAGTTTGTAGTTGCCGCTCAATATATCTCATGTTTGACGACTGACATGAGATGTGAAAGTCATCAACATATAGCCCATTCTTAACGGTGAGAGGGAGTTGTTCAGTGATGGCATTTATCTTTATACTGAAGAGTGTGACACTCAATATACAGCCTTGAGGGACTCCAAGTTCCTGTACAAAAGAACGTGAAAGTGCCGAACCTACACGAACTTGGAAATTCCTCTCCATTAAATTTTTTTTAATAAATATGGGTAGATGACCACGTAACCCACATGTATGGAGGTCTCGCAAAACGCCATACCTCCATGTTGTGTCGTAAGCCTTCTCCATGTCAAAGAATATCGATACAAGATGTTGGCGGTTGAGAAAGGCCTCTCTGATAGATGTTTCAAGACGAATTAGGTGGTCTGTGGTGGAGTGGTGTTGACGGAACCCACACTGGGTAGGCGAGAGGAGGTTGTTTGATTCAAGGAACCAAACGAGACAAGCATTAACCATCCTTTCTAAAGTCTTACAGAGACAGCTCGTCGAGCAATTGGACGATAGTTTGAAGGAATCTTCGGATCTTTACCTGGCTTAGAGAAAGGTAAAATAATAGCCTGGTGCCAGGCATCAGGAAAAACATTCTCCTGCCAAATCCGGTTGAAGATAATCAGAACGACATCAAGAGAAGCAGGAGATAGATGGTGCAGCATGTCATAATGAATATCATCAGGTCCAACAGACGTACTGGCAGACCGATGAAGGGCCATTTTTAATTCCACCAGGGTAAAGGGACTATTATAGTCAAAGAAACAGTCAGTTTGAAAGGAAAGAGGTGATCGCTCTGCCCGAGTCTTGATGGCCAGGAAGGTGGAGGAACAAGCAGAAGTGCTAGATACCCGGCAAAAGCTTTCACCTAGAGTGTTAGCGATGTTCCGGACATCAGTCACCTCCTGACCATCAGAGAGTAAGATCGAAAGGGGAACAGAATTGTAGTGCCCATTAACCTTTCAAATCTTGTCCCATATGATCTTGGAACTGGTGGTAGAAGATATGCTGGTTGTGAACTTAATCCAAGATTCCTTCTGGCTTTGACGTCTTACCCACCTAACATGTGCTCAGGCCCGTTGGAAAGCAACCCAATTTGAAAGTGTGGGATATCTACGAAAAGTATCCCAAGCCCGTTTTTGAGCCTTCCGTGCTAAGTGGCAAGCAGAATTCCACCATGGACGAGGATATCGTGGGAAACGTGTCGAGGATTTAGGAATACACTGAGCAGCTGCATGTATAAAAGAGAAAGCTTGTGATCAGACTCTTGTATCAAGTAATATTTGAATACTTTAGAACAAATATAGATAACTCTTTGAAAATTGTCTAATTATTCCCAGGTTTTTAATGACAACAAAATTTTTATTAGATACAGTTATCTGACTCACTATAGTTATGTTATTACACTCTTTATAAATTAGGAGCAGTTCATTTTTTTAAAAATGAACAGAAAATCCAATCCACCTCTTGTTCCTTAACAATACAACTAATAGGTTTTTTCAGCACAGCTAGATACTGGGATGGATATATTTTTCCCAATTCCAAATAAAAACAAAAGTGCTATTTCTCTACTATTATTTCACAAACTAGCTTATAAGAGTAGCTTTAGGTAATACCCAAACTAAATTTTTTTGCAAACAATAAACTAGTTAGATCACAATATTATTTTGGGAAACTCATGAATACACTTAATTTTTATTATGTATCAATTTTCTATTTCTTGAATTGCAACAGTAGCTATAGTATTTTGTGTGATTTGTTCATCCATGAAAGTTTTGACACATCTAATTTTATCCTTTACTTCTGGAGGTGTAACAGACAAATACACGAAGAATGAATACATTAATTCATCTTCTATGAAATAACAGGTCTGTTTGCTTTCACCTTCAAAACACATAATGAATGCCAGTCTTGTTTGATACATGTTTGCACCTTTTTTTTGTTTTTTAATAATTACTATTATAAGCAATCCCTGATTTAACCAGAGAAAATTAATGCAGTTTTCTAAATGAGTAGGATCTCCATTTAATCTGAAAAAGAATAAGTAATTTACAAAGATGGGTATGGTATGATCTGTCATGCATTTTGCTAGAAAGGTTAAAGGCTATACAAGTTAAGAGTTACATAATGCAAATTAAGCACCTTTGATGATGGTTATCAGTCATATGACAGACAAAACTCTACTCTGATCTTTTGTGAAAGTCACTGCATCCTGTTCAGTCTTTCTTCCTACTTATTATGTTGTTTACTTTCAATTCTTGATGTTTACGTTACGCCATCTTCCATTGGTATATGGATACTGCTTTTCACTTCAGGCATTTATTTGCACTGTTTCCTTTGGTATGGATAGGCCTTTTTTGATCTATTTTATGGTTTACTTTTTCAGTCAGTCACACAACCACACCAGCTGCATTTGTAAGTAACACTGAAAATTTTGTATCTTGCACAGGTGAGCTTTAAAATAATAATTTTTACAGAGTTTAGAATGACTAACATAAGTAGTTTTGAAGAACAATTTTTTCTCAGCCAGAAGTTAATTTATGGCAAAAAAAAAATTGTTCAAACCAACCCTACAAAAGTCAACATATTTTTGTAAGCACTTCCCTCTTTCAGAATTGCTGTTCTCATCTTTGATTCATCATACAATTGCAGGAAGTATAACAAATTCTAAGCTATACAGTAGATTAAGTAGTTTAGCAACTACAATCTGGTTAAGTCAGAGATCACTTAATAAAAACAAGTTCTGGTGAGCCTCACTCTTCTAAATCTTTCTACTATAATTAAATATTCTAACAATTTTCCACAAAAGACTAAATTTAAATGATTTTGAAAATTTGTAATGCTGACAACAAACAGTTCTTTCTTTGGTATTGCACTTCAAAAAATCATGTCAAATGCAGTAAAAATCAAAATATTTTTACTTTTAAGCTAGTTATTTTAACAACAGTATATGATTTTCTAACATTTCTACACACAATTCCCATTACTGTTACTACCAATAAAATCAGTCAATAATAACAAAAATGTCTATAGCAGTTGAATCTGAACTACAAAAAACAAACTTGGAAACATACCATATCAAAATTATCTGGCAATTTTTCATCAAGACACCAAACTAAGTGCCACCATGTCTTTAATCTAACCACGGCAACAGACTCTGTCTTGCTGGTATTGGCCTTCAATGCTTGCAGGAGGAGTTTTAATCTTTTGCCATTATTAAGTACTTCTATATTGGGAACAAAGATAAATTTATTAACTATATATAATCTAGCAATGTTTCTTCTAAAGATGTCATACCAAGAGTGTCCATTTCATTCTTTATTTACTATTACAAACAATTGCTAAAACAGAATTATTTCATTTTATTAATACTGTCATATCTGAGTATACTTTCCAAATTTCTCTAACATTTCATTCTTGGGATTTCATGTGATAGTACAAGTTTAATTGTATTCTTACAACATTTTCTAAACTATTCAAAATTTCATAAAATTAATTAAAAGCAAGTTTTTGTTTCAGTGATATAAAGCTATAATTGTGTATTTAAAAAATGTATACTGTTTTGGTGATATTTCTGAACAAATCTGTTCTGCTTGCATGATACTATTGTATTTGCACATCTAAACAGTATGGATCTGTTCAATTAAATCCTATAAAATGTTCCACAAAAAACGTTTTTTGTAAAAAAGTAATTATATTTATGTGAAGCTTCAAAGCTGTTTTTTTCCCTTACTAACATACTGCTTTTCCATTATATTCACCATATATTCCCCAGATTTTACCTGATAAATCATTTTTATCAGTTCCTGATTCTTGCAGTAATCATATGCAGTAGAATAATGATTTATCAAGATAGAAAATTAATGAAAAAGAGCAACAAGTTAAAAGTTTCCAAATACTTCTATTTTATATGAATTAGTGAAATACAGTGTTAAAACTTTCATTGAAGCTTTACATGGGTAAAGAATTTAAAAAACTATCCATTGTGTTGTGTACATTCTATAGCTTTTAAATGGGAACAATGAATTCTAAACTCGAATAAACCCTCTAGCCACAGGTGTTCTTTACTGCACACGAGTTTTAGTGTCTTACATTCAAAGCTTTCTTAAACTACTTTTTCTTTGTTATACAAATTAGTATAGCATAAAATATAAGCTATTAATCCATGTTTTAATAGTATACAAGTTTTAGGTTCTTATTATACAAGGCAATATCAAACAGAACCCTCAATTTTCTCAAGCATGTTCTCCATTTTGTCCACCCCCCCCCCAAAAAAGTACAAAATTAAACAAATTATCAACTACAAACTTTTCATTGCTCAGACAAACCATAATTTTGTAGCCTTCAATTCTGTTTGGTTACAGAGCTACCAAATAAAAAATCAAATCCACACCCACCTGTCACATTCTCCCTTTCTGGATTTATTAAGTTATATTTAATTATAAATCACCTATAATCAATAGAAAGTGAAGGTTTCCATCCATCAAATAATGTATTACATAATTTTGTGATATGAACAGAAGAATGATCAGTGTCACTTAAGAGTACAGCCTTAATTTCAGTTGAAAGGTTAATAAGTAGCTTGGATGCATTTATAAACTGTTTTCATACAGTTAGAAAGCCAAAAAAATGTTGAAAGTTACAGGAAATTATTTTCATCTTGCATGTTATTATTCTATGATTTTTGGCATATTATCTAATTAAATAAAAATTATTTATTGCATTACTTCCATTAATATAAAAAAGTGGGGTTGATTGTTAAGGACACTTAACTTACAAGAAATAAAGTACTTTTTGTTTTTCACATTTATTCTTTATTATTATTATTATAAAAGTAACTAAATTGTAAAAATAAGGAACTTTTTAGCTTACTATATTAGATACAATAAATAATATAATAATGTTTCACGAGCCACACATGCAAGCAACTCATAGTATAAAGTGAGCCGCACACTCCCCAAATGATTTATAACTTATAATTGAGTAGATAGCAGTAGATACAGTTCAAAGAACAATAAAACAATAACATTTAATTATAAATAGATGTATACTGTTGCAAGCCTAAAATGTATTTAGAAGGTTTTAGGGATTACACAAAAGAAATTTGAGATTTTTAATCTTAAGATGAAAATTACTTTTCATGCAAGTTATTCAAAATAAATATTTAATATATTAATGAATACATTTTTATTTTAGTTCATTGAATATACTTCATAAAAAATTATTTTTGCATGTGAAAAACATGTAATGTTAACTGATAGACTGATAAATTTTGTGAAAATATACACCCTATAATGAAAGTTAAAAGTGTCAAATCTATAGACTTTTTAAACAACTACAAGGATGTCATGTGGTTGACAAAATTAAACAAGCCCATGTTGGGAGTTTAACAACAAACTGCAATAATCCAACTCACCAGCATTTAGAGTAAAATTATCAATCAGTTCCTTCCATGCAGTTAAAGCAGAAATCTTAACTTCCACAATATTTGATTTGAATCCTCTTTCAATGACTTCAAGAAGAGCATTCATTAGTGACTTTCCCTTGTGAAGATTCTGTGCAACAGAAAATAAATACTTAAGTGAGATAAAAATAACATTTTGAAACTCTTATTTAAAAACAAGTCTCATTGTTATTAGTAATTAACTATCCCAATATACTAACATGTACAAACAAAAGAACCAGTAATTTATGCATGTTTGTACAAATACATACTTGTGTGTGTGCACATGTGCAGACATGTAAAGAGTTTAGTTTTAGAAAATTCACAGATTTATGATTAAACTATTTTAAAACTATGTATAGGCAACATTTACATTGGTAAATTTAATAATCCTTAAGATATATTTCTACACTGTCATGATGTTAAGCAAAATGCTAGAAAATTGGCTACCTGTTTTGTGCCTACTACAAATATCTAAAATCATTTTTAGTGTTAAAAGCCTTCAGACTTTTGTGGGGAGATGCAACATTAAAACAAACATTTTGTTTAAATATTATTTTTTTTTATAACTCTCTTATAGTTCACTAATGCCATTTAAATACTTTCCTCCAAGTTGAATTTATTTCTCTTCTAATCATTTCATATAAATCACCTAATGCTAGTTCAACCCTGATATAAAACAACTTTTGTAAATCCATAATAGTACTGACAAGTATTTATGACACAGCTCTTTCTAATTTTAATTTTTTTACCCTTCATAAGCACATTAATATCATTATACATAATTTGTTTTCTATCTTGTATCACTGTATTATCCCCTATTATAAAATCAGTTTTCCAGGGTTTCTTTCATGATTTGTTTTATTAACAACATGTACAGACACAAGTTTTCAAAAGTAAAATTTTTTTTTGAGTCACTGTAAGTTACTTATTTTCAAAACATAAAATTAGTGATTTTTTTCTTTATATTTCATATGTAAACTGTATTAATATTAATGTGACAATCGCAGAAGCAAAATATGTTTATACTGTGTTGTCCAACTCACCTGGGAGACTGCATGTGTATATATATCTAGGATGTACACAAACATACACTGAGTAATAAATGCACTTCAACATTTCCAAAGTTCTTTAATTTTCTGTATCTAATGATTCCACATCTCCAAATTTATAATAAAAACAAAACTACACTCACTATTCCCATCACTCTAACAACATATCCCCAGATCTTTAAAACATGTTGCTCTTGTTTATTCTTGAATAACTCCAACATGTCTTTAAGCAAATGCTGAAACAAGAATTTTGTATTTACTACACTGAGTATGTAAGTTCAAAAGAAACAAGCAGAAAAGAATTATTTCTAGATAACTAAAATATAACAGCTTTTTCTAGAAATCTATTTGTGGTTAAATAATGCTTCATCAATCCATAAAAATTCTTGACAAAGACTAAAGTGTCCACACAACTATATTATAATGTAACAAACATATGTAAATGAAATATTAAAAGGACCTACTGTTGCTTTACTATGTTACCAATGCATAAAACTATTATGTCCAACAAATGAAACTAAAATTCTTGATGACAAAAAACCCACTTGATATAAAAATGTATCTCAGAATGATTTAACATGAAGCTGACCCAGGAAGGTCGAAACGTTTTTCTCTGATTATCAATCAGTCTTAATACCCATACCAAGCTGTTCTCAGATACAATGAAATTGAAACTATCATAAATTGAATGTTTTAATACCATTCATAAACCAAATGTTGTATTAAATTTTTTTTAACCTTCAATCATTGTGCATAGACCTCACTATTATATTAATAACACCCATAATTATGAATACAGCTGGTTTATCAGAATAGACAGAAAATCTATTGAAAGCACCAAAATGCACTAAATCTGCTATGTTTAAGTCCATGTAATCAAACACGTCTATGATCCTATTCAATATGTTACAATTTCTTTCAAAACTACCTTATTCTTCCACAAAGTGCTATTGTTCAAATTTCGATTTCACTTAAACTATGTGGTATCTTTCTGTGTTATTACCCAGAACAACTACTGTTTCTAGAATTTTTAAACTTATTCTCTCATGGCAGTAACACTGAATTTATGAATCATACTAAACACTTCAATAGTTTATTTCAAAAATTTGATAACTTACACTTGTGAGAAGAGTCGTAAGAGCTGGCCCAACAACTTCTGAATTAGAGGCTATAGTTGTAATTGTGCTTTCCAAGATGGTAGAAGCAAGTCCTTGGATTTTTATTGCAGGATGACACAATGGAATAAACACCAAGTGTCCCCATTTAGCAATATGGGATGCAAGTTCAGTGTAATAGTCATTTACAAGTCTGCAAAAACCAAAACTTTCTCATAATCCCCACACTTTTGTACACTGATAATATATCAGTAACTTTCTTGCAAGAAGCACTAGAAATACAATATGCATGAACAATTTAAAAATATAAGATGCACACTGTAATGAATTTATCATTACGCATTTGTTTTCGTTTTATGCATGCAACATATACTGTTCAATATTTATAGCACAGGTCCTGCCTGTTTTCCAAATTTGTAGAACACTCTTCAGAGTAAGATTCAACAATACTTGTTTCACTAAAATACCAGCATATCTGTAAAAATTCTTGACTGTTCAAAAATCTCACATGATTGGTAGATAAATACTGACAGACTACGAGATAAAATATTATTGGTCAGGTAGAGTCAGTATACTATAAGCCTCAGAAGCTACAAGTATGATTAATGCTTATTAATCAGAAAACTATAGAATTTGACCAGGAACATTACAGATTTTGAATGCTACAAAACGTTCAACTTCAGTGAATTAGGTTCAGATGTTTGCATTTCTAAGAAGGCATTAAATATCTTTGATGGTAAAAAGTAAGTTTGTAAACAAATAGGAGACCAGCCAAGAAATGACAACTAGCTAGCTTAAGCAAGGTGTTACAATATTAACTCAGAAGTATTTTGCTCATCATGGACAATCAATAAAATATTCAGTTCTAAAATAAATTGAAGACTCAGTATAGTTTGTAAAACTCTCATATGAACCAATATTTGTGTTAAGACAGAAAATTGTGTGTATGAATCTAAGTGGCAAATATCATAAATTTACTACTTAACAACATTTAATTAACTTCCAAGTTAAAATTAATAACAAAATTTATAATATGTAACAAAGCTTATATATATAAACATTTAACTTCAAAATTAATAATTCTATAACATTCACACATTTTTACCTCGACTTACAAGTTTAAACAGCATGTACATGTGCGTATAAAACAAAACTAAAAAAATAATGAGTAAAAATAAGTATTTTAATTTTCAAAGGCTTATATACCTCATTAGCAACTCACAAGCCCCATACAAAACAGTTGCAGAATCTCGATGACTGATGCCATGATCCACACAAGAAAGAAGATTTTCTATCTGTGATAATTAGAAAAATTTCACAAACGAAAAGAAACAAAAAGTCAAAGAAATAATGACATGGAAAATCAAGAACAAGAATTTGAAAGATGGTAAATGTTATTGAAAAATGAATAGATTTTTAAAAAAAATCAGTCTAACGTCAAAATTTCTTCATCGTTTTCTATCACAGAAAAAACAAAATATACAATTTTTTGTATCTAGTATTTATAAACTATAGTTCACACTTTAAATGTTCCTACAAGATAATTTTTTAATTTAAAAGTAATTATTAAAAGAACACACCTAAATACAGATTTCAGTGTTCAATGCAGCATTGTTTAAAATGAGATGTTTGTTTCATCAAAATATTATGTCAATAGTTTCCTACAAATATGGAACTAAGAAAACTAATATTGACAAGCTAGATTATAAAATAAGTGGCCTGGTATCCAGAAAAACTGGATAAAAGTAGATGTTAAAGAGAAATAGGCCAGTTGGTTTTGAATATAGGTGAGAACAGGGTGTGAACCAATGTGAAACGATTCTGGGGTCACTAGAGAACTAAGTGAATCAGTATAAATCATACAGTTCAAATACTGGTTAGCTTCTATGTGATCCAGGGCAAGAGAAATGGCACATAGTTCAGCAGTGAACACAGAAGCTGCAGAGGGGATTCTGCATGCCATGGTAGGATGGGCTGACCAGGGATCCAGCAATGTTATCCAAGGACAGACCCAATTCATCTCACTGCACCTGGATACGAAAGCCAAAAGGAGCAATGCCAGACTGTCTGGTCTGAAAAAGCATAGCCCATCGAGAAAGGAAAACACAACCCTAGGTGGGATGCTTTGGTAAGGAACGAAGTTTTGATGCATATTGTAAAGACAATTGCAAATGGCAAAGGTTCATGAGATTATGTATAAGTTCTGAACTGGGAAAGTGCAGAAAGCCCCAGTGAAGAGCCAAAGTCCTTGATGATGAACAGGGTCTAGCATCTCTAAGGCCAATTGTTTGGCAGAGCCATAGACCAATGATCCATAGTTTAGTTTCAATAGAATAAAAGCACAATATATCTTTAGCATAGAACATCGATCCTCTCCCCAAGTGGTGGTACAGAGGACACGGAGGATGTTCAGTGCTCTTGTACATTTGACCTGCAGCTGCTTGATGTGTGGTATAAAGGTTACCTTACGGTCAAAGATAAGCCCCAAGAGCTTTGTCTCAGAGACCAGAGGCAGCACAACTTCACCAATACGAAGTTCATGATCAGGGTGAGTACCCTGTTGGCAGCAAAACTGCATGCAAATAGTTTTAGAGAGAGAGAAGATAAATCTATTTGCTGTGATCCACTTCAGTAAACAATTGATGGCATTCTGTAGCTGCTGCTCAATGTACCTCATATTCAACGACTGACATGAGATGTGAAAGTCGTTGACATAGAGCCCATTTGCAACAGTGAGAGGAAGTTGTTCAGTGATAGCATTAATTTTTATACTGAAAGTGTGACACTCAGAACACAGCCCAGAGGGACTCAAAGTTCCTGTAGAAAAGAACAGGAAAGTGTCAAACCCACACAAACTCAGAATCTCCTGTCCATAAAAAAATTCTGAATAAAAGTGGGCAAATGGCATAACCTACACAAATGGAGGTCTCGCAAAATGGCTAACCTCCATGTTGTATCATAATCTTTCTTAATGACAAACAATATTAATACAAAATGTTGTCATTTGAGAAAGACTTCTCTGATTGATGTTTCAAGTTGAATCAGATAGTCCATGGTGAAGCGCTGTTGTCGTAACCCACAATGGATGGGTGAGATGAGGTTGTTTGATTTGAGGAACCAAACAAGACAAGCATGATCCATCCTCTCTAAGATTTTACAGAGACAGCTCGTCAGAGCAATTGGACGGTAGTTTGAAGGAATCTTGGGATACTTCCAAGGCTTGGAGAAAGGCAGGACAATAGCCTGGTGCCAGGCATCAGGAAAAACATTCTCCAGCCAGATCCATTTAAAAACAATTAGAATAATAGCAAGAGAAGCAGAAGATAGATGGCACGGCATCTTACAGCATATATCACAAAGGTCCAACTGATGTACTGTCAGACTCAGACCAATGAAGAGCCAGTGAGTTTCACCAATGTAAAGGGAAAATTATAGTCACAGAGACAATAAGCTCTGCCTGAGTCTTGATGGCTAAGAAGGTGGAAGAAGAGGCAGAAGTGCTAGATACCTGGCAATCAGAGAGCAAGTTCAAGAGGGGGACAGAGTGATATTGCCCACTGACCTTTCGAATCTTGTACCAAATTACTTTTGAACTGGTGGTAGAGAATATGCTGGTGGTGTACTTAATCCAAGATTCCTTCTAGCTTTGACATCTTACCAATCGAGTATGTGCAGGGCCCACTGGAAAGCAATGAGGTTTGAGAGTGTGAGATATCTACAGAAAGTATTCCAAGCTCATTTTTGAGCCTTCTATGCCATGTGGTAGACAGGATTCCACCATAGACAAGGATATAGTGGAAAACGAGTCAAGGATTTAAGAATACACTGAGCAGCTGCTGCATGTGCAGGGCTCGCTGGAAAGCAATGCAGTTCAAGAGTGTGGGATAACTATGGAAAGTATCCCAGGCTAATTTCTGAGCCTTCTGTGCCAAGTGATAGGCAGGATTCCACCATGGATGAGAATATAGTGAAAACGAGTCGAGGTTTTAGGAATACACTGAGGAGCTGCTTATATAATACAGTTATTGATGCCACACAATAATTTATTGATGGCTTACAGACAATGGCAAGATTAAGTTCTGCAAGAGCAGAAAGAGGACCAGTTTGCATGATCCAGCTTCCACCATGGCATGTGGGTCAAGTAGCATTGACCATAGCCAGTCTTTCTCAAAATTATAAGAACATGATCACTGCCTTGTATATTATTGTAAACCCTCCAAGAAAAATGGAAGAATAGTGAAGAGGAACAAACTAAGAGATCAATAACAGTAAAGAATTTACTAGGTGCATGATGGTAAGTAGAAGAACCAGTATTGAAAAGAGAAGAGTGATCAGAAAACATCTGCACTTCATAGCAAACCCTCCTATCAATTTCAGCACTACCCCAGAGGAGATGATGTCCACTAAAGTGCCTCAGGATGAAAAAGAGAGATGGCAACTGTTCAATGAAAGCATCAATATCTGATTGATCATATGTCTCTCCAGGTGACAGATAAAGAAAACAAACAATGATGATATGACTGAAGGAAAGACAGATGGCTGCAGCTTCCAAGGATGTGTCGAGTGGCAAAGACAGAGTGGACACATACTGATCAACCAACAGTGCCACCCTTCCATACACTCATCCATCACACAGCCTGTTATTTCTGTACAAAGAAAATTGCTGAAAAATGACTGTATCAGCAGGTTTCAGAAATGTTTCCTGAAAAAAAGACATACAGGATGGAAGAAAGCAATCAGTGGTATGATGTCATTCAGATTAAAACATAAAACTCGACAGCTCCATTTTACCAAAGTGGCCATTTTTATTTACATGTAGGAGAACTGGGTGGAGAACCCTTCTGTTTATTACCAAGTCTTTTTTCTCTGCTGTCTTTATTCGAGGAAGGTCTACTGACATACATGGATCATGCCCTGGGTCGACTAAGCGGGTCTTTGCTGTTGGAAGAGGATTCCAGTGAATGAGGACATGAATGAATGATTGTTTTGCATTTTGGGATGGGAGAAGATGTATCCAGGTAAATGCCTGTACCTGTAACCAAAGAATGTGGATCTTGGGATTTGCTAGAATGTATGCAAGAAACAGAGATGGGTGCTGAAGTTGATTCAAAATTTTTTTAATTATGGAGGTCAAAAGACTTTTCATTCATTTTGAAAACGATTCTTTTGAAAGCACAGAGTGATCCATCTACACTCCCACTGTAGTAGTGAAATGAAGTGCAGCAGCATATATCTGAAATGAAGCAGTGGACAGCAATGTTCAAGGTTCAGGATAGTTAATATTATGAATCATTTTCAAATGCTAAACCTCTTTTCCTTCCAACCATTCAGGTCAAGAATGAAAGTAGAATGGGTGACAGCCATTGCAACTGATGTAACGAGGGTCCATTTCACACTCAGGCATAATGGTCCGTGCCACTGCAACAAGCATACATCAAGGAACCACAACATGACATCTTTGAGTGACCAAACCACTGACACTGAAAACATCGGAGAGGGTTTGGAATGTATGGTCATAACCTGCAATTAAGATAACCTTGCCTTGATGGTGGCAGGTGAATGTGGTGATGTGTCACAATGAGGATACTGGTTGGCATGTAATTCTACCTTTCCAAGTGAAGATATGCCTCACTGCAGAAAGTTCTTGAGTGGAGAAAACAATGAGAATCTCTGACTCAGGGATGTTCTTCAAATTCCTCTTGATGATAACTCTTTGAGATGAATTCAAAGTAGCACAATGTGTAACCTCAACAGGTATATCCCCAATCGCCTATGAATGCAAGAGGAATTCACTATGTTGAAATGTGGATATTTCCACCAATATGTCACCAGATCAAAGATTCTTTACTGACTTTGGAGAGCCGTCAAGTCCCTCTATCCCCTTCTGAATGAAAAAGGGAGACATTTCGCCTAAAGGTTTGTCTGAAAGAGAATGTAAATGAGAAAATGAGGTACAAAAGGTTTTACAGATGTTTAAGATTGCTGGTCAGAATCTTCAAGATGAGGTTGTTTACCTATAGACTGTTTTTCACTATTTTATTTGGAGGATCCATAAAACAAAAAAATATTTCGATGCCCACTCACCATGGAGCCCTATGAAGGGATGCACTACAATGTCAAACAAGGACACTGCAGCAATGCCAGGGTTTCGTAAACACTATACCCAGACACCAGCATCAGAAACAATGTCCACAACACCTGTTGAGAACATCCAACACTGGTACTTGCTTAACACTAGCCCAAGAGGACCAACCGACTGACCCAAGAGGGGCCACTCCAAGGCCATCCCTGTTTACAGGAATTCAAAGCCAAAGTGGTGTGTTAGGGTTGGACCCCTCCTCTCCTCCCCTTCACAGGACACCATGCACAACAAACATGTTGGTGAATGTTTAGATCCCAAAGAAGGCAAATTGAAAGGATAGAACCTTCTCTGGGAGGTCCCCTCACAACGTACAGGAATCCACACTGAGGAACTTAAAATAGAAAAACAAAATACCAATTATGCATTAGAACATACTTTGAAATATTGTCACTTGGTGTTTCACTTTAACATAGAAAACCTCATGTATTACTATTCAATTATAACTTTTGATGTGACAAAAGAACTGGTATAATAAGCTACTATTTTTAGTTGTTGAATCTAGATACACTTTTAGAATAGAAACAATTTTAATCATTGCACAAATATTAAAGCTATAATTTATAATCTGAATAAAAAAACTAACAAGCTAAAGGAAAAAAGAATTACAAAATTTGAGCTAGCTGCTGTTGATCTCTAAGCAGCTTAGTTGTTCCTATTTTTTTCATGAAACATAACTTCTTACCTTTTCTTTGTATACCTCAGAGGAAAGCTGAATTTTGGAGAGACACCATAAAATTGTACTGCAAATGACTTTATCTTCAGTTTGAACACTCAGTTTACACAGAGCTGGAAAAAATCATCACATAATAAAAGCTACTACCATTAGTTTTTTGAACTTTATTTTTACCTCTGTGCCCTTATAAATGTCTACCAACACATGTAATGTTGACAGAAAAACAAAATCAGTACTTCTAACTTCAAAGATAATTTTACAAAGCAAGTTTAAAGGAAAAAGTTGCTGTTAATGTTTTAATTAACTTCTGATCAAAGTTACTCCCTACATAGAACAAAACTAAAAATACACCCAGCAATGGGTATAGTTAATAATTATACTCTTTGTAAATTCTTACTCATAATAATTATGATGCTTTGTTTCATGATTTGAGCAAACTAACTGTTAACAATATTTTTGGTTGTAATCCCAATAACGTGTTATGAGGTTTGGCCACTTTAGATTTATGTTAGTCCTATATTTTTCCAATAATCAAACAATGCAAAATAATATTTATTATAAAAATAAACAACAAAAACTGTACGTACAGAACACTAACCCATATTGTTAACTACAGCAACATTAAAAAAAAGAGCATTCTGTAACTTATGGTTTGAACACTGGTTTCAAATTTAGCTCACAAAATATAGTTTGTTCCTTCCAATAATTTGTTCTATTCTAGTAAAACAGCCACATTTATACCTGTTGAATACTGTTAATATTATGGTCTGCGCACAGCAAATGTATAAAGAAAAACACTTGGTAATTACGTCTCATTTAAAGAGAAACATTAAAACACTAAAAACACAACATTATGTAAAGTTTAGGATAGTTTGATGTCTTCTGTTAAAAGACGAAACTTTTGCACCTTTCATAATTTATTCAGTTGTAACATATTATTACAAGAATAGCTCCTTGTAATTTTTTAATCTTATTTCTCAAAAAGTAAAATATATCTACACCACCCTCATCTTCATGATTGAAAAGGTACCACTGATAGCTATTATTATGAATATGAATAACAATAATTAGATTTTCCATTTCCAATTGGTTTTTTTTTTGGTTTTTTTTACACTCTCACTCTTGATAGAAATTTATTGGTTGGTCTCTTAATGGAAACCCAGGCTTTTCAAAGCAAATTTTTCTTTGTTTTAGTATATTCCTCCCTCAATAAAACACAATACTGTTTTTCCACACACATTAACAAACGTTGACTGTTATTTCAACAGATTTCATTCTATGACATTTATTACTTTTGACTGATACCTAAAAATCAGAATGTACCAAAACAAAAGGTGCACAAGAATTACACTTGGAATATGACCAGATTTCAGTTTCCTTTCTCGTGTTGTCCTTTTTTCTGTATGTTACATGATTTTAATAAGTTACATTTTAATTTAAATTTAGCTATTTCATGATCAATATTTGTCAATCAAATCAGAATTAAACTTTACACTATAGTTCAAAGTTTTATATTATCTAAGTTTTAATTCCTTCACTTCAAAAAAAACTTTAAAGGAAACATTCTTAAAGTTCTGTTTCATTCTCTTATGACCTGCTAGTTCAGAAAACGTTAAATTTGTCTTTGTAGTGTGAACAGTTCATGGCTCAAGCTGGTCTTTCCCATATGGAAAAAAACAAAACAAAAAACAAACCAGGCTAATTGGTCTGTTTGCATATTCTTTATTAAGTTCTATAGGGGACATTTAAAGAAAAACAAATTTGTCTGAACTCTTCACAAATGCCACACTCACTTTCTACAAGTGAGTTATATCTCAGCTACTCATCAATTGTTCACCTAGATTTCACACCAATGGAAAGAGCTCTATCTGAAGTACATTCTCAGCACTGCATTATAATGTATCACATGCAGTACATGTTGATGATAATAGCTACAATTAATAACATTACATGTGTAAAAACAGCTCATTTGGGTTCAGAAAATTTTTTACGTAGAGGAGCGAACAACGTTTCGACTTTCTTCGATCATCATCTGGTTCATAATGAAAGAGGTAACTGACTGGAAACTGACCACATGTTTGAAAGGGGTTGTGTAACTGAGTATCAGAATATAAAGGGCATGCTTAGATGTTTGAATATATAATTTTATATTATTTATTTTATCATTTTTAATATAGGTATAAAGGTGTTCCTTTGTATTGGTTTATTTTGGGCTTGAGCTATTGTATAAGTACAGTTTCTTTAATTTTGCATTTGTTTATGTTTATTTCTTTATTTAGTATTTGAGTGCTTTCTATGGTTATGTTGTGTTTATTTGACTTCCAGTGTTCGAAAACGTGTGAAGGTGACTTTTTATGTTCTTTGAATGTGGATTACATTTTTCTAATTGTTTCTTCAATACAGAAGTCATGGCAGTTATCACAATGAATTTTATAAATAATGTTAATGTGGTGTCTGTGAGTGTAGTTTTTACATAGTCTAGACCTTAGTTTTGTGTGTGGCTTTTGAATAAATTTGGTATTGACTGGAATGCCATATTTTGTTACTAGTTTTTGCCAAATGTTTGTTATTTTTCTGCTGATGTCCAGAATATACGGTGTACAGCAGTATATGGTTTCACGATTTATTGATTTGTGAGATATATTTACTTTCATTGGTTGATTTTCCTTTTTGTTTTGGTGTGTGCATATAATGTTTTCTATGGTTTGTGGAGGAAACTTATTGATGTTGATGAAGTATTGTTTCACTTTGTCTAATTCATTGTTAATTTTATCGAGTGAGCATAACTTTATGGCTGTGTTTATCTGGTTTCTTAGTATGTTGAGTTTTTGTTTTGTTTGATGTGCTGAGTCCCAAGGAATGTAAATTCCAGTATGGTGATTTTTCGGTGGATTTCTGTTTTGAATTGTGTGTCGGTTCTTATAATTTTGAGGTTAAGAAATGACATTTGATTGCTTTCTTCCTGTTCACATGTGAAGTTAATGTTGGGATGTGTAGAGTTAATGTGATTGAAAAAATTAAGTGTGTGTTCTGTAGATCTGAATCCCACAATGGTGTCGTCTACATATTTGTACCAGTCAAGTGGTGGATGTAATTCTGTGTTTCAACTTGTGTCATAAAAATATTGGCCAGAACTGGTGATACTGGGTTGCCCATGATGTTTCTCTTCATTGTGATGAATTCTATGAGAGTTGCTAATTGGTTGCTGGGAATGTCTGTAGATGGGTTAGGGTCTCTTTCTCGACATCACTGATAATTAATAATATTGCAGAGAAGGTGAAAAAAAATCTATATAAATATTTAAATCAAAAAGTATGTTTGATATTCACTTTGGATATTCTAGGGCGGTATCCAAATGAAATCTGAAACCTAAGTTTTGGAAAGGTATTTTGTTTTCATACACATGGTGTTGAGTTGGTGATGAAAGGCTACTTGAATATGTTCCTGTAAACTTAGTGTTAAATAAACAAAGTACTGAAAAATATTTTTCATTTAAAATACTATTATCATTATCTTTACCCCAAGATTAAATGACAAGTTACTTTTAAATTGATGCATTCTGTAAATTAACTAGTTTATTGAAACTTGGACTTTTGTTTTTAGGAGTTTCAGAAACCCATGTAACTTTTCTAGAAAGATGTGCTATCAACAATTCATCACTTGGCATTTTTATATAAATTTCAAAAACTCATGGGTGAAAGCAAATGATAATCACACTATATCTGCTTCATCCAACACCACCAAAAGTATTTCACCTAATACAAGGGCTCATCAAAACAGAGGAAATACAGTACAAACAGTGATGGTTGGGGCACTATTAATATCATCAAATTAAGTGAGTGAATTGTAATTATTATCAATTTTATTTAGTAATTTATGAATCAGATTTTTGAGTAATTAATAATACAACTTTTTAAAAACTTATTTTGACATTATGTCTTATTTATTATGAACCACTACCATAGTTCATTATAGGAATCACACATTTGTTCTTTATTATTATTCCTTGTTGTTCCAATATTCTACAGCAAAATTAGCTGTGAGTACAGTCATAAAATCTGGTTAGTATTGCACATCATGTAGGATAGTTTTAGATGTATTTGACTAACTAGTAAATAACAGCAGCCACATAATCATTTTAACGTAGCCTGTCATTTACAATCTGTTTCAGGCATCAGATAAGCAATCACAGGGATGGCTGAATCTCTTAAATATCACAGCTTTTGGACATGGAGACAAATAGTGATTTTTAGCTTGAAGGAATAATGTCAACTCTGTCTCAAACCTCAACCCTGTTTATTATTTTTACAAGTGCATTTTCACTTTAAATTATTTATCTTATTACTTTGATTTTTTAAAACCCCTATTCCCCACTTTTCAAATGAACTTTTTATAATATTGTACATTACTCGAACTAACTTTAACACGATTCACGAGAATGAACAAAGTAGTAAGAATGTTTCATATTAAGTTTTTCATTCTAATTCTTCATGATAAGAAACAGAACTAAATCTGGACATGCCCATTAAAACAATAGTAATCTTTTGCACTGCAATGAAGATTTTATTTTATTTATAAAATTATTTGAATAAAATATTTTGATACAGACTTGACAATCACATGTATTATATTATGTGTACACATCGTTTCAAAAACACATAAACCTGTCACTCACCTTCAATTATCTTTGTTTGGACCACTTGGTCTAGTTTCCTGATGAAAAAAAACAAACGTTGTAAACAATCTACTGATGCTTAAAGTATCAATATACAACAAACAGAAGTTAACTGTAAAAACAGATACATAAAATGAGACATTGATGTTTGACATTTCAGGACACAACAAGCAGAAGGTAACTGCCAAAGCATGTTCAGGTAAGAATTACTGGGAAAGTTAAGAACATAAGAGATTTATTAAAACATTTAGTTTCAATGAAAAAAAATATTATTCACAAAATTTCATTTTAGTTTCAAAATTGTTGTAAGTCCTTTTACACTGTCAGCTACCAAATTTGTTTAAAAGTTGATGTTTCATTTCAGTCTTGTGCATACTAACAGCAATGTTAAAGGCAATTTTAAAAAGCATGCCTTTTTTCCTTTCTTACCTTATTATTAATCAATAAAAAATATTAAGTCATGCTTACTCTGAAAGAGTCTTGTGTATTAAGACAAGGCCAAGCACCTTAATAGCTTCTTGTTGCAAAGATTCATTACTAACAGAAATATCTCTCAACAGACAGTGGCTTAGCACAATTACATGAGGTTCAAATTTTTCCAGACAGTTGCTGTCTTCTTTCAAAATGCTACAAGATTACAAGAATAATAATCACTGTAGTGAAAAACAAGTTAATACATTACAAACAAGTATGCAATATCCAAATCATTAAATATGGCTACATAACAAAAAAATTAAATTTTCACATCAAAAAATAACACAATTTTACAATACATTATAAAAACAAAAGAACAGTTCATTGCCTAGATAATCTTCCACCCGAGAAACCCACCAATCACCTGTCTACAAATTTTTCACAATTATCAAGAAAGAAAATAAACTTTAAAAAGTTGTGGATTCTGGTTAATTTATTCCAGTTGGTAATGACTGAACAAAAGAGAACCCATTAATATTCAAATCATTCAGATCACTGTGAAATTCATGTGTCACAGAGGTAAGGCTCATTCATTAAAACTACCCATATAAAATGAGAAGGGAAAAACAATAAAAAAACTACAGAAGGTAAGACTATGGTTGTTGATATGTGATTATTAGCATGCACTATTTGCTGTGAAAGTAAATAAATATATACTTCCCAGTACAAACAGTAATGAAGTTAGGTTGACCAAACCTAGCTTCTAAAAGCCAGCCCAAAAATTTAGATATGAAAATATTGGTCAAGACCTGGATAAAATGTTCTATAAAAAGTGAACAAAAGAAGAAACAAAACAATTAATTCTGTTAAACACTTCTTGATTGATACTATGCTAGAAGTTATATCAGGCTTAATTGGTGGAAAGTGTTTTGCAAATTAATTTGTATGCAGTCATATAGTTACCTCAAGAGAAAGCACTTGAGGGCAGATATAGGTGTCATGGTTAGTAATAAGTAAAACTCTACACGACAGAGGGCAATACAAGTTGGGAGAAGTTATTTTGTGAAAAACAGCAGGTGAGGTATATTGGAATACAGAATTTTTTTTAGTTGACTGTGAAGAAAAATAGATTTTTTTAAAATGTTTTCTCCTTAATTTCTTTGGCAAACAACCAATTACCCAATCTGAACTACACAAAAAACCCTAATATTATTAGGACCACAGTAAGTTCGTTTTTCATAGAATATTCACCAATTTAATCTTTTATCAGATTTTGTTCACTAACAGTTGGTTTAAAGTTAGCAT
The DNA here is from genome assembly GCA_011833715.1 of Carcinoscorpius rotundicauda. Lineage (NCBI taxonomy): Eukaryota > Metazoa > Arthropoda > Merostomata > Xiphosura > Limulidae > Carcinoscorpius > Carcinoscorpius rotundicauda. The sequence goes on from CM022398.1 coordinate 19,172,513, forward strand.
TTTCCTAAACTGAAAAAGTATATTTCCTCTCACACTTAGCACTATTACTCAATTGCCCATAGCAACAACTGTCTTCTAATAATTTTCACTTACGTTAATGTGCCCCTTATCCTGGTACCGTACATAAGAATATCATTCAGATAATTTTATCACTTTTTTGAGAATGCCACCAACACTCTCTAACATGGCTCTTGGTCAGTGGAGAATACATTACGGATTTAAGAAAATGTTAACTTCCAAAACATACAATACCTCCACGCATATTTTCAGCTGGACTCCCATACTAAGAAAGTGTGAATATATCTGCACAGACCATGAGTGTGTCAAGAGAAGATTAGCATTCTTGTGTGGGAAAATACACCAGATCCAAAACAAATATGCTCTTCACTTGAAACTTGTGTAAAATTCTACCCACAGTAAATTAATTAACTTGTTATCACTACTGGTCTGGCCCAAACCAGGTAATCTGAGATTCCAGTATTATGGGTTGGAATTATTTGACTATGTTACCTGTATCTCACGTTTGTGGCTAGAGTAATTAGACCACAATCTCGATAATTGGATCCTGGCCAGTAACCATAGAGTAATGCACTCTGAACCACCAGATTCACAATGACAAGCTACATTAAATTGGCCAAACCTTCTTCTTAACCTGAAGTCTGAAAGGCAACACCCAAGCTAAAGATAACAGAATTGTGTATGTCTAACTCAATCTGAGAAAACAGCTAATTCCGTCTGGGATTATGATTACTCATTCTCATTCCTCAATTGTGTGGGCAATGAAAATTCCACTTGCCCCTGGAATTATAGGTAGGACATGGAACAAATCATATATAACCAAAGATCCAACATGGGACTACTCTGCAATAAGAATAACAAGGAGATAATGGACCCTCTTCTATGAACAATGTACTAAACTAATATCAAAAACAAAGGCCATGCTCAACCCAACAGGATAGCAAAGTATCAAATCTGAATTGATATTACAAGTAGGCTTCCAAATTATTCATCTACTCCATGAGTGAACAAATTCATTCTAATACTCTGGCAGAAGAGCCTCTTATTACCACTTTAGAAACTGGAAATCAGGTGTGATGGCTTCCTAACTCCACCAGTAAAATCTGTGGGATAATGTACATTGGGACGATTTGAGGTAGTGTTCTAGAAACTGCAATAGATGAATCAAGTTCCCTGAATGCCTGAAAGCAAATCAACCCCAATTTATTCAACCATATAATTTGCAGAATACCCTTATGCTTTACTCATGATAATTCATGAATGGCAATCCAGCATAATACAGTAATATCAGTTGGTCAGCTTATGGGTGGTCTCATGAAATAACTCATTCCTACAGGACCCTGATGCAATCTATGTAAAGTATACTAAATTAGTGGCTGCTAGTACAGAATTGGTTTGATAAAAGCACAGTTGCCACTGTGTGATCATATAAAAACCAGGTAAGGAACCCTAAAAGGCAGATATGAAAATACTCACCCCTCAGTATAATCTAACAGAAGAGTTTAAGATAGCTACAAAAGGCAGGCAAAAACCTTCAGATGACAATACTGCCAGATCATGCAACATAAAAGTATTGGGGAGGTTCACATAGTAAAGTTGTCTAGCATCTCTAGAGGTATTAGTGCTGGCAACAAACCTTCAAGATCCTCACTGAACATAAACAAATAATATGATTTGACAAAGAAATGACAATAGTGATCAGATGAATCAGTTAAAAAGATCTCCTTCCATGCCTGACACTGTTTTGGTGAAGAAGAATTAGTCTGAAGACACAGACAGAATGAGAGAGCAGCCTTTAGATATACAGCACAAACCACTCTAGCTGGCAACGCCTGTAGGCCATGAGCAACAAAATTAAACTTTCGAGTAAAGGTAATACATAGCAGGTGATTATCGAGGTGTGGCAAACAGGCATGTAAAGATATTTTCACATGCCAGTTAGACAATTGTAATTGTCATTTGAAACCAAGGTCCCAAAGCAACTTGAAGAATCTAGAGAATATTGGGGACTAAAATAATGTTTTGTGCAAATTGGACAGTAGTTGATAAGACTACCTTATACAGGATAATTATGGAAGATTAAAAACCCTTGCCAAAGAATCAGATAAAAATGAGTTATGGTTGACAGTTATGATTGAAGTGAGTTAATTTCCTCTCAATACACCATTACCAACATGTGCATCATTTTTGTTCATAAATGTTCAACACAAAACTAATCAAAGACCAAGACAGATACATGGCAACCTTCTTTACAAATGGATGCATCATGTTAGGTCATTGCTACCTCCACTGAAATGGCCTAAGAAGAAATGAAAGAGGCAGACACTCCACTCTGGTGCTATCAACAGGACCCAATAACAGGTTGGAAAAAAATCACATTTAGTATCTTAAGTAACATAAGAATTGCAGGGATGGCTCAGAGTTGTAATCCTATCCTATCAGAAGGCATCCATTGCCCAAGCTCAAAGATTAAAGTGCTGGAGATTAAATCACCAGTAGTTGGACGTTCCAGTGGGAGATCAATCAATGTTGCAAAATAAGAACCAATCCAACAGCACTTTATGATGCAGCATCTCTTCTGTTGTAAGAATTCAATCGGGTGGAGACAACTGATTTTCTACTGTAGTCATCATTTGTGGAACATGACAAGGTAAGAGTGTGATATAACAGGAGTGGTAATGAGAAAGGGGGTCCAAGATTTGAAAATAAGGAACTCTGGACCAAATGCCTCCTCACTGAGAAACACAAGACATAATCATGGCATTGTCAGAGCAAAGCCTGATGATTTTCCCCTTGAAGAGCAAAAAGGATTAAAATATTGTTTAGGGAAACATCACTGTCCACACACAGACTGAAATCCTGACTGTTCCTATATGCACTCCCCCTCACTAAAGCAGGTCATTCACGAAGATGTAGAATTCTGGATGAGGTGGCATTAGAGAAACTCGTACCTGAGTAGTAGAAAAATCTAGAACACAATGAAATTATGTTTGTGATTCCTTAATCATATTAATACCATTAAAAAGATCTCTTGTGCTCTTGTCTCAGAGGCACAAGAAATTTGAATAATGCCCACATTCTTAGAAGGAGAGGGATAGATTAACAGTTGAAATTCCTGGTCCATAGAAAAAATGTAAAAAAATACCTAGACTGATGACGTATTGAATTGGAGCAAGAACAGATGTTTCAGTCTTGAAAATTAAGACTGCTTTGGTTGTTTCTGAAAGTAGAATCAAGATGTGATGTTCTGACAATTAGTGTGATGATGCTCAGCAGCAGCTAGTCATCTATGAAATGGTGTGTGCACAGTGCAATGGAATGAGGATGACATGAAAAAATCTAATGCTTCAGCCAAACCTCCACAAAGCTGATGTTAGTCCAAAACATAAAAATCCAGAACTGCAGTACCTAACCCTCATACACAAAAGATCCAGATAGAGGCCAATTACAACAAACTTGGATATCTATAATTACATTAAAATCTGTCAACTCAGACTGAAAAATTAGTGACTTGCAAGACTTGGAGAATCTAGACATTAAGATAGATGAGAAAGATCAATGAATCTCACTATCCTCAGAACAACTAACCAAATTCTGATAGCCAGAGAACTAAGTTCCAAATCCTGAAGATCTGTGAGAAACAGAAACTTTATAGGTGGGGTGGATAATAGTGGTGAACATATGAACTGAATGACTAATCTTAAATCAAAAATCTGTAATGCTCCTGGATTCTTGACTTAAGTTACCAAAAAAATCATAGAACCATGTCTCCACAGACCATGAAATCATACAATAATCACCAACATCACTTGCAGCAATCCTGGCCAAGCAGAATAACCTTTAGATATATTATCTATGCTGGGTACCAATGTGCCAAGGGGCTGATGTCAGGGGTTGGAACACAAATAGGAGTAGAACTGTAACCTCCCATAGAAGTAAATGAAATTCAAAGTGCCAACAATGGTTCAAGCTCAGTGAAGTTGGTAATCCTAAGTCTTCCAATAAAGTAAGGTGGAGGGAAAACAAAACATTGGATTTTAAAGCTTCAGGTCCATTTACAGGGTGTTTGGAAAGTCACTGTGCAGTTTTCAAATCTGCAACAACAGCATTTATTCATTCCATTTCAGGCCAGTAATTGTAGCAGTGTTTAGAAACAAAATAAAAAGAATCCAAGCTTGTATTGATGCCAACTGGGATCATTTTCAACATTGTTTATAACTGTCATTCATATTTAGCTCCTGTATTCTACATTGAAACATATGTTAATAAATATACAAGTGTACAGTGACTTTCTGGACACCTTCTATTAACCTGTCCAATCAGATTATAGTGATCTATTCAGATAAACTGCAAACTCTACCCCAGAACCTTGAAATACAAGGAGCAGATATATGATTTAAGTCAGAAAATGCTTCCAACTGGATATGGTAGGCCACATCAAGTTCCAAGGATTGTGCTGGATAAGGCATTAGCAATACTTCACAAAACTGAGAAGCAAACTTCCCTACATGAATCATGATGGCCATTGTTGGAGGTAAAACTAAACATTCACTCCCAAATCCATCAGCAATCAAGTAAAGTGCAGACTTAAAAGTAATCGGGAAAAGGTTCAAAACACCACCCTCTTGATGAACAAACTACAGAAAGTAAATCAGCATTTAGTCATGTAAGTTTGATTTGTTGGAGCAAAGCAATGTTGGGCATATGTTGAGTCTTAGATTCCAGCACTGCAAGTCCATAAACCCACCATTACCCTGCAAGAGGACTAAAAAGCCAAAAGATTAAATGAAGGTGCAGAAAATGTAAATTATCTGCAGAATGTCAAAACTACCCTCAAATGCAGCCTCAGAGCCCTCTCCCATGCTGCTTTAAGAACTTCATAATTTTTCCAAATCCTTTTTTCATTAGGATATTTTCTTTTTTTATGATAATCATGCTTAATCACCTGTGTTAACAATGTAATGTTACCCTTACTTTATCTTCCCTCAACAAATAACTAACCACTAAATTCATCCTCGATTCCCCAAACATTCAACATTTCTCTTAAACTATTTTCATATTGCACAATTCTAAATAGCAAGCCTTCATTCCACATATTTACCAACCTAACAAGGGTTAACTTCCCTTAATTTTGAATTCACTATCCATGTTTTCATCCCTAAATTCAACATGAAAAAACTGATATTTCATTCTTATCATTTCCTTCAATAATTTTTCAATATTTTAATTACATCACTCTTGACTCATTTCTTTTCAACATGAAACAAGTGATCTCAACTTATTCTCATATGACAATCCACTCAATTTTGGCATCATGCTAGTATCTCATTTTGAACCTTCTGCAATAATTCTATGTCCCTACAAAAGATAAAGTGACCAAGACTATACAAAATAATTTAATTGAAGCTTTACTATTGACAATATTTTTTTGCAAATTACGTGATACTTATGTTACAAAAAACAACAACAACGTATATTGACCTTCACTCTAAATATTTAAACATCTGCTATATCTCTCCAACTAACTACACAAACTAGGTTTCTCCATAAAATCATATATTCTCATTAGTCAGCCAGACATAATATTTTTTGCATAACCAGAACTTCACACTTTCTCCCATCCAGCAAATGCTCAATCCACATAACTAAACTGCCACTCTGAATGACACATTTTCAACCAATTTTTCATTCAGTACTTTATCAAACTTTTATCTAATGCCAAGTAAATCAAATTCATTCCTTCATCCTTATATCTAGACACAACATTCTCCAAAATATTGGAAAGTTAGCATATACTGGCTACATAACAAACTATTGAATCAATTAAAATTATCTTACAAAACATCTTTTCTTCAGCTTTCCTGGCAATTCTAAATTAAACTTAAAACAATTTTATATATAATTATCATAAACAATTTAACACAAAAAACATTATACAAGTTTTTATCACTTTTGTTTGTTTAAAAATGCTGTAATTTCCCAAGAAAGTGGTTAAATATAATATTAGAAAAAAGTGAACAAAAACTCCAGTTAAAAAAACAAACATGGAAAAATAATGATTTTCAGTTTAACACTTAAATACCTGAATAAGTTTTTATATAAATGTAAAAAGTCTCGATCTTCCTCACTCTGGAGCTGTTGTATCAAAAGGTTTGGATCCATAGCTTAACAGAAGACATTCAGTAACTCATCCTCTGCAAAAAAAACCCAACAAAAACTGATAACTAAAAATACCAAATAAACAAGATATTAAATTATTATAAAATGTTTTAAAAGTTAACATTTTCCTTGTTTGAAAAGGTATTTCTAATAGACACCTCTTCACATTAAAAACTATCTTCCTCAGATATATATATGCCTTAGATATTTGCATACCATCAGCCTTTAGAAAACTCCCAACTAAAACCATGTGATTGATCAAGATTTGTACCACTGCACAATACATACAGCAAAAGCCATTCACTAACAGGAGGGCGACACAGCCTCCTTGCACACTAGATCCCTCTATGCTTTTACACTCATGATCTTCATTCTGTTATGTAGCAAGAAAAACTATGTTGCACAGGAAGTGAGGTAAAAGAGTGTAAGGTATATGAAGATACAAGAATTTATTGGAAGTATACTTTCAGGTAAGGAAAATATTAACTTCTGACGCAATGCATACCTATGCATAGAGAAAGCTGATATCCAATGATAAGTTGGAGAGATTTGTGTGCAATAGTTACCCAAAAGAGCTTTCTTCAAAAACTGCCTGAAAGAAAAGCATTGAAGTGTGATATCCACTTGATGGAAGTAGTCGTAGAGGCACATTCATGTGATACCAGATCTCATCTCTTCCAGGGTACATTTTTTGCCCAGAGTGGAAGATGAAGACAAGCCTTGTGTTGCAAATATGGGCAGAATAAGAAAATAGCCATCCAAGTATTTGCACACAAGAAGTCAAAGAACCAGGAAAACATTTTTGGGATGCAAGGAGACTGTAGCTCATGTTTACCTCAACTCTACCATCAGATCCATTGCTGTGTCTCCAAGCTTGTTCCCACAATTACCAGCATGGCTTGGTATCCAGAAAAACTGGATAGAAGTTGATGCAAATGAAAAATGGGCTAGTCAATTTTGAATATCAGTGAAAACAGGGTGTGAGCCAACGTGAAGCGATTCCAGGGCCAGTAGAGAACTGAGTCAGTATAAATAGTGCAGTTGGAGTTCTGCTTAGCTTGAATATAATCCAGGGCAAGAGACATGGTGTACAGTTCAGCAGTGAACACAAAAGCTGTAGAGGGGATTCTGCGTGCAACCACCAAACCGCTAAAAACCATGCCAGAGCCCACAGAGTTACCTGATTTAGAACCATCCGTATAAATTGAAATGGAAAGATAGTTCAAAAGATGTTCAGTAAATAAAAGACAATACTGCCAATAGGGAGTATCTGCCTTTCTCAGATAACTAAAAGAAATATCACATTTGGGGACTGTAATAAGCCATGGTGGGATGACCAGTGGATTTTGCAATGTTATCCAAGGACAGACCCAATTTATCCAATTGTGCCTGAATGTGAAGGCCAAAAGGAGCAATGGCAGATAGTCTGTTCTGAAAAGGTATAGCTCACTGACAAAAAAAAAAGCCCAGGTGGGATGCTTTGGTAAGGAACAAAGTTTCAAAGAATATAGTAAAGACAGTTGCAAATGGCAATGACACAGAGAAGGTTCATGAGATTCTACATATAAGCTTTAAACTGGGGAGGTGCTGAAAGCCCCAGTGAAGAGCCAAAGTCCTTGATGATGAGTGGGGTCCAACATCTTTATGGCCGAGGATCGAACAGAGCCATAGACCACTGATCCATAGTAGAGTTTTGATCGAATAAGAGCACAATATATCTTTAACATAGATCATCGATCCGCTCTCAATCTGGTGGTAAAGAAAACATGGAGGATGTTCAGTGCTCTTATACAATTGACCCCTTGCTGCTCGATGTGTGGTATAAAAGTCAGCTTACGGTCAAAGATAAACCCCAAGAACTTTGTCTCAGGGACCACTGGTCCCGAAACTACACTGATACGGAGTTCAGGATCAGGGTGAATACCCCATTGGCAGCAAAAGTGCATGCAAATGGTTTTAGAGAGAGAAATTAAAGCCGTTCGCCATGGTCCATGTTAGTACACAATCAAGGACAGTTTCCAGCTGCCACTCAATATATCTCATGTTTGACAACTTACAAGAGATGTGAAAGTCATTGACATAGAGCCTGTTTGCAACAGTGAGAGGGAGTTGTTCAGTGATAGCATTGATCTTTATAATGAAAAGTGTGACACTCAAAACACAGCCCTGAGGAATTCCAAGTTCCTGTAGAAAAGAATGGGAACGCGTGAAACCCACACAAACTTAGAATCTCCTGTCTGTTAAAAATACTTCAATAAAGATGGGTAAATGGCCACAAAAGCCATATATATGGAGCTCTCGCAAAATGCCATACCTTCATGTAGTGTCACCTTCTCAATGTCAAAGAATGTTGATACAAGATGTTGTCATTTGAGCAAGGTTTCTCCGATTGACACTTCAAGTCGAATTAGGTGGTCCATGGTGGAATGCTGTCATCAGAACCCACAGTGGGTGAGTGAGAAGAGGTTGTTTGATTTGAAGAATCAAACAAGACAAGCATTAACCATCCTCTCTGAGGTTTTACAGAGACAGCTCATCAAAGCAACTGGTCGATAGTTTGAAGGAATCTTAGGATCTTTCCCAGGCTTAGAAAAAGACAAGATGATAGCCTGGTACCAGGCATTAGGAAATATATTCTCCTGCCAGATCCGATTAAAACAATCAGAAAAATATCAAGAAAAGCAGGATATAGATGGTGCAGCATGTCATAGTGTACATCATCTGGTCCAACAGATATACTGCCAGACCAATGAAGGGCCAGTTTCAGTTCCACCAGTGTAAAGGGACAATTATAGTAAAAAAGACAGTCAGTACAAAATGGGGACAGAATTGTAGTGTCTACTGACCTTTCAAACCCTGTCCCACATGACCTTGAAGCTGGTGGTAGAAAATATGCTGGTTGTGAACTTAATACAAAATTCCTTCTGGCTTTAATGTCTTACCCACTTAGCATATGCACAGGCCTGCTGGAAAACAATGCAGTTTGAAAGTGGGGGATATCTACAGAAAGTATCCCAGGCCCGTTTTTTAGGCTTCCATGCCATGTGGCAGGCAGGATTCCACCACAGACGAGGATGCAGTGAAAAACGTGTCAAGGTTTTAAGAAGACACTGAGCAGCTGCTTGTATGATATAGTCAGTTACTGCTGCCACACAGTTGTCTATTGACAGCTGACAGACAATGGTTGGATCATGTTCTGTAAGAGCAGTGAAAGTGGACCAGTCTGCCTGATCAAGTTTCCACCATGACACGCGGGTAGGGTGGCATCAACCACGGCCAGTCTCTCTCAAAAGTAGAAGAAAACGATCACTGCCTAGTGGATTATTGTCAACCCTCCATGAAAAATGGGAGAATAATGAAGGTGAGCAGACTGAGAGATCAACAGAAGTAAAAAACTGACTAGGTGTGTGAAAATAAGTGGAAGAAGCAGTATTGAGAAGTAAAAGGTTGTGATCAGAGAATATATGCTCTACAGAGTGACCACTCCTGTCAATAACAGCACTTCCCCAAAGGGGATAATGTCCATTACAGTCCCTCAGGATTAAAAAGGGAGATGGCAACTGTTCAACGAGAGCATCAAGGTCTGACTGATCATATGTCTCTCCAGAGAACAGGTAGAGAAAACAAACTAATGGTATGACCTAAGGAAACACGGATGACTACACCCTCCAAGGGTATGTTCAGTGACAAAGACAGGGTGGGCACATGCTGATCAACCAACAGTGCCACCCCTCCATGTACTCTCCCATTACACAGCCAGTAATTTCTGTACAAAGAAAACTGCCAAAAGATGACCGTATTGGCCAGTTTCCGATATATTTCCTTTAAGGAGAGACAAACAGGATGGTAGGAAGCAATCAGTGTTTTGATGTCATCTAGATTAGAATGTAAAGCTTGCTAGTTCCATTGTATCAAGGTGGCCACTTTTAATTACCTCTTTTTTTCTTACTGTCCTTATTCGGAAGAGGTCTATCCTGCACTGGGTCGATTGGTCAGGTCTTTGTTGTTGGAAGGGGATTCCAGTTACCGAGGATGCAAACGAATGATTGTTTTGCATCTTGAGGTGAGAGAAAAAGATGTATATGAAGAAATGTCTGTATTTAGTACCAAAAGATGTGGATCTTGGGATTTGTTGGAATGTATGGGAGGAACAGAGACAGGTGTAGAAGTTGATTCATCAACCTTTGTAACCATGGAGGTCAAAAAGCTTTTCATTTGTTTTGAGAACAATTCTGTTAGAGGCACAGAGAGACCTGTCTGCACTCCTACTGTTGTTGTGGAACAAAGTGCAGCAGCATACATCCGAGATGAAGTAGTGGACAGCAATTTCCAAGCTTCAGGATAATTAATGTTATGAGTTTTCAAATGCTGCACCTCTTTTTCCTCCAGCCATTTAGAGCAAGAACAATAGAAGGAAGGGTGAGAACCATTACAGTTGACATAATGTGAGTCCATGTCACCACAACGAGCACATGTCAAGGAACCACGACATGACGTCTTTGAGTGGCCAAACCTCTGACACTGGAAACATCAGAGAGGGTTTGGAATGTACAGCCATATCCTGCAATTTAGATAACCTGCCATGATGGTGGCAGCTGAACGTGGTAATATAAATGTAAAAACAAGGATATTTGTCAGCAATGTAACACCATCTTTGCAAATGGAGAAACCAGCAAGAATCTCTAACTCGGGGATGTTCTTCAAATCCCTCTCAACAATAACTCCTTGTGATGAATTCAGGGTAGCATAAGAAGTGACATCAATAGGTACATTCCCAATTGCCTTTGAATTCAAGAGGGATTCACTGTGTTGGGATGTGGATGTTTCAACCAATGTCTCCAGATCAAAATTTCTTTACTCACTTTGGAGAGCTGGCAAGACCCTCCAGTCCCTTCTGAATAGAAAAGGGAGACATTTGCCCTAAAGGTTTTTCTGAAAGAAAATGTAGGATGTAAAAATGTGGTACAACAGGTGGTACAAATGATGAAAATTGCTGATCAGAGTCTTCAAGACGTGATCGTTTAGCTACTGACTGGTTTTTCACTATTTTATTTAAATTTTTATTAGAAAGATTCATCGAAAAAACAGAAAATTTTGGTGCTTACTGACCCCACCCACCATGGAGCCCTACCAGGAGATGCACAACAATGTCAAGCAAAGACACTGCAGCAACGCCAGGGTTTCGTGAGCACTATACCCAAACACCACCATCACACAATCTCCACAACACCCATTGAGAACTTCCAACACTTGTACTTAATTGACTCCAGCCTAAGTGGACCAGCCAACTGACCCAAGGGGAGCCACCCAAAGGCTGCCCATCTACAGGAATTCAAGGCCAAAGTGGTGTGTTAGGGTTGGAACCCTCAACCACCAGGATCTTCTCCTCTCCTTCACGGGTCACCACGTAAGACAAACACGTGGGTGGAAGTTTGGATCCCAGAGAAGGTAATGTGAAAGAACAGAACATTCCCTGGGAGGTCTCCTCACCACGTATAGGAATCCACACCGAGGGGACTATGAAAGTATCTCAAGTGGTTTTACAAAGATTGAACACATTTTAAATATCGCCTAATAACTAAAACAATATAATTACTACTACTTTAGGTTTGTATTTGGTATTCTCTTTGGTTTGCTACTAGTAGTAATAACAGTACACAGTTTGGATGGTTAAAAAGAATGATCAACCAGAATACCAAGATCTTTTGTCATCCATTACACTTAAAATTACTCCCATCAAAATTATACTTATAAATCAAATGATTACAAAGATGCATTACCTTGCATTTAAAAGCCATCAGCTATTTATTAATCAGACTTGCCAAACAATTTAAGCTCCTTTTGTAAAATATCCTCTTCCTTCTCAAAGATAACAACTCAAAAACCTTAATATCATCAGCAAACTATAATTTATTGACCATTCATACTTCTATTTCCTGAACATTAAAAAAAGAAAGGTGAAGGTATTTGCATGGCTACAATATTTCACTTATAACGACCACAAATCATCAGTACACTCCTTCCCAAAAACCTCCTGAATTATCAAAAGATTAGTCAGGTAACACTTTCCACCACTGAAACCATAATGACTACCCAAACAAATTTAATCTTCTTTTAAGTGACTCTGGAAAGCATCTTTTATCAGACTTTCAAAAAACTGTTTCCACTATTTATGTAAAATTAACAGACTTACAATCTTGTGATTAATTTTTGTCATGTCTTGAAAAAGAGGAATAACATCACCTAATTTCCAGCTTTATAGCAGTTGCTTACTATTTAAGGACATATAATCTTTAACCTCCCTCAAAATCTCTTGAAAAGATGTTATCTTCTCATTGAGTTGAATAATTACTTCAAATTTAATTTTTTCCTTCACAATTAATGGTCATCTTTCAATGATCCAATATTAATTCTGCTCTACATTCATTCAGAGCAATTTCAGACTAAGACCTAAAATTACCTAGCTAATTTATTTGCAAGTTTTGTCTCAAGTCATTCATAAACCCACAGTGTTTTACTTTTAAAATCTAAACATCTTAATCATGGCTTTCTCTTATCACAAATACATTTTATAATAGAAGATATGAACTTTTAATGAACTCCATAAATAACCCTGAATTTCAGAGATATTCAGTCCAACTAAAGACTAAACTGTAGTGTGAACATTTCAAAAAAGTATAGATAAACAATAGTTGTTTTAGCAAATATTAGACCATGTGGCCCTTTAAAAGTATGTATTACTGTTGCTATTCTGCTCAAATATCTTAGAACTGGCACAATATGACTGATTTTTTTCTGCTAGACCAGTTGTAAATTGCAGGCAAGCTAATGGTAGCACACAAGTTCGACCAATTTCAACAGAGGATCAGTCTAACCACACCACAGAAAGCCGCTGGCAACATTTTTATATTCTTGTGTACTTTGTGCGAGCTATACATCAAAAGTAAAGTCTGGTTTCTGATTTTAAATTTGAACCTCTAGATTTTGTGTTGCCCCCCAGTGGCTCAGCGGTATGTCTGCGAACTTACACGCTAAAATCCGGGTTTCGATACCCATGGTGGGCAAAGCACAGACAGCCCATTGTGTAGCTTTGTGCTTAATTCAAAACAACAACAAAAGATTTTGTGTTTTAAAAGTTTAAGTTAGATAACCATTTTCTCATGGTTTAGGTGGGCTATTTCAACTAAGATGCAATTAAAGACAAATTACACAGACATTAATTCAGCCACCATGCAAAAGATTATTCAATATATGTACATCTACATGTGCAAAACTGTAACCCAATCAATTCCATTTCTAGTTTCAACTTTGCATTATGTGAAAACAATACTCTAGATTTCCTTTAGCTTTTCACGTTGTTTTTTTCCCAAATTATTTTTTTTTTGCCACTTGCAATTTATTGAAACACAAATTTTAAATCAATTTCATATGTTGTCAACTTTTAAAATTTAATTAAAAATACTAATTTTAACTCTAATTCAACAATTTTTAACTCAAAAATATTTTAGGATCAATATTTTATGTTGTAGTATTTATTTAGTATAAATTTGTGGAGAAAATAAAAAATGTTCTACACTGAGTTTTGTACAGTTCTGAAGTATATTTGGTACATTGCCCATAAAAATGCACTTATAGGTGTCTGTAGGAAGGGGCAAGAGGGAACATATACTTCCTCCCCTACATTTCACAACAAGTTGCATGAACTATGGTGTAAACTTAAAATCACAGTTAAAATAAATATTTTTAGTAATTTGCATTAAAACTATAAATTTATGATTGCTTTTAAGCACTCATTATTTTAGTCTGTTAACTTATATTGTAGAAACTGATACCCTACATATATATTTTTCTGTTGACACTCACCCGTACATTGTCTCTTAATCATCCCACCTATAGTTTTTACTTTACATTATTTAAAAACAATACTCTGAGTTTGCTTTGGCACAAATTTTAAGTTAATTTCATATATTGCTTCATCCCTTATCTTCCACAGATTCAGTTCTATATACATATAGTGTACAGCAGGAAACAGTATCATGAAGTCCTGTCAGTAATGACTTCGAAGAAAGTTTAAAACTTTAAATGCAATCTAATCTTAAATTTGCACATAGGTGTGAGAATAAAAGAAAAACTAGCTTAAACAAGATTTCCTAAATTTTGTAATATTACTGTTTGTCTTAACATTACTAAAAAACAAAAGAATGGCATAAATTTTAACGAATGTGCACGAGGTGATTCAACCAGAAATATCTGCTCATTATCAATGTTTAGCCTTGAGGTAAAATTAATAGCTAAATAACTTTTAACTTAAATTTTTAAATAAATATTAATACCATTATGAATAAGCACATTTAATCCCTACACATGCAGAGCAGAGCAACATAAATAACCACACTGTCATCGTAACAATTGATAATCAAAGTCAGAGCAACGCGAATTGAACAGAAATTAAAGCTAAGATCTGTCATACAGTTACGTTTTAGTAAATCTGTCAAGAACAAAGTTACTAGATAATACTAATTATTATAATACTAACACTATAAGAAGTAACAGTAATGAATACCGTGTATTAATGTTTATTTTAACTGAGTATTGCACGATATATATCCACAATACAAACATAATAATATGTACTAAGTTAGTAAGCATACCTATAGACAGGTAAAAGAAAAACCTTCCATAACGTTACGAATTCTACAATAAACACCTCTGTTTACGTAAGTTACATTCTCTCAATTTTCTAAATAAAAATCATAACAAACAAATACAACAAGCAACCTCTTACTTGGCGCGAAATCTGATTATAATGAGTACTTACTCTCTATACCATTGTTAGGCTACTGGTTTGGAGGGATAGAGGTCGCGTCAGTTACCTTAATAAATTGTGTTATCCCTTGTTGTTAATGTTAATTTAAAAAGTAAATAAATAAATAAATAAACTAACAAATGAGCGATGTAAGCTGCATATTTTAATTTTAACCGCCATACAAAATGGTATTGCTTAAAGTTTACTTCTTAAAGTTCAATTATGTTGTAAATAGATATTATATCAAAGAAATGCTGGAGATCATATACTTTAGCTATAGTTTTTGCATAGCAATATACTGTTGTAAACTGTAGTTTCACTATTTTAATTGCCCCCCGGTGGCTCAGCGAAATGTCTGCGGACTTACACGCTAAAATTCGGGTTTCGATACCCGTGGTAGGCAGAGCAAAGATAGCCCATTGTGCAGCTTTGTGCTTAATTCTAAACAACAACAACTATTTTAATTCTTATGTAAGCTAGAGGTCGTATGACATTGATATTAAGTAATTTTATGAGAGTTGGAATCCTAGAATGTTCTTTTTGACATTACGAAAACTTAGAAACTTGGTAGTCAATCATTCAGTGAGGTATTTCATTTCAGGGAAGTACTTGGATCAGTGTTAGTTATATTTCTTATATATTTCTTGTTAAATTGTTATTTGAGCTTATTTTTAAGTTATGATAAACAAGAGAAAACGATATTTACACACTTTATATATATACAATTTTAATCAATGTTTCGCATTTGCGGCTTTCCCAAGATTAATATACACAACTGTTTGGTATTCGAATAATCGTTATGTTATAAAATTGTTTCTAATGTTCTATTTCTCAAGTCTACCGCATTGTAGCATAATTAAAGTTTTTAAAGTATTTAAGTAATCTCAATTGACAATCAACGCGAAACCAGGTAGAACACTGAAAGAGCTACTAGCTTATTTTTAAATCTCACAGTCATGATAATCCTTTAGTGGCGCACTGGTATATCTGCAGACTTGTAGTAGCAGAAACCTTGTTTCGATACTGGTGGTGGGCAGAGCCCAGACAGCTCTTTGCATAGCTTTGTGCCACTTTTTTCATCTTTACATTTACTATAACGTGTATTGTTTTCACCAAATAATTGGAAATAGTCCAACCAACGAAAAAAATGTTTCAGCAATAACAATTTATTTTTTTTAAATCGTAATATCTCAAGGGCTTTTGATATTTGGCTTTTAACAGGCATTCCAGCGGGAAAGGATGCATCAGCACAGGATATAGAATTAATTGTTATCCGCCGAGATTTAAAAAATAAAATAAAATCGGGTAGTCCGTAAACAAAAATATATGAAGACATTATCGATGAAAATTATATATATATATATATATGAGGCCAGTAATAACCTTTCCTCCTCTTAAATTCACAAATAAACAAAACCCCTCTTTTGGGTTGAGAAAATATTTCAAATAGAATAGCGAACAACGTTTCGACCTTCTTCGGTCATCGTCAGGTTCAAACCTCGCCCTCTACATTACGACACTCAGTTACACAACCCCTGCCAAACATGTGGTCAGTTTCCGGTCAGTTACCTCTTTCTTTGTGAACCTGACGATGACCGAAGGTCGAAACGTTGTTCGCTCTTCTATTTGAAATATTTTCTCAACCCAAAAGAGCCGTTTTTGCATATAAAATTCTCAACAAGTGGGTTTCTCGACATCACTGAAACAAAACCCCAACAGACTGCGCTAATAAATATTAGTAATCATCTTTATTGTATGTTTAACAAAATAGTAGTTCTACGAACGGTAGGTTAGAGTATGCTGTTTTATTTATATATTAAGAATATAACTTGTTAAGATGGTTATATGTTTGTTATTTTCACATCGATTTTCGTTTTCTTTGTTAGCATCACATGTTTGGATACGTGTTAGTTAAATACTGTTTCAGTAGTTGTCGATGTAGTGCTAATAGTTCCAACATACGAATTACGATATATCACCAAATAATAGTAATACTAAAATTATTATCTATGAATACGAAGTATTAATGTTGTGTCTTTAGTTTAATGCCCATGAAAAGTTGAAGTAAGTATTACAAAATTTATATTTTTTCTGCGGATCTATATCACTTGTACCACTACTATTAGTAGTACAGTCTGTGATTACGAATTATGTCATTCTATTTCAGAGATAGTCTCTTGGCAAGTAATCATCTATTACATATTATTATTACTTTATTGTAAATAAGTTACGTAACATTAACATACTGCATTCATAATAATAACAATAAATACTAGAAACCCTGGCATCAAGACATCATAGTACCAGCGTTAGATAATTCAGTTCGTACATAAGGCTTCGAAGCTAATACACGTTTGTTTCTTCTATGAATGTAAATATGCTAACCACTTTTGTCAATACTGGTAATCAATCAAACAGCCTTACTAGCATGGCGATATTTAAAATATGTGGTTTGAATACATTTATTTCTTTTATGTATATTAAATACAAATCATTAAAAAAGTAATTGTACTCTAATCATTAAAAACATTACTTATTTCTGAAGCTCAAACAAAACCAATAACAATTTATTCAATCAGAATAGTCATATTACACCAATAAAAATCTTATGCTAAGACACCCAAAGGAAGTGTTAAACTATCCAACTTTCAAAAGCCAAATTGAGTTTTTCAAGTGAGGGCCAAAACATTCAGTTTCTGAGTTCTCCTGCACCAATAACAGTAACAACTTACTATATATATCTTGTGCAGTCTTTCCTCTCAAAGCTCATTCCACTCTTACAAGATAAACGTGTAAGTCATAAGAGTCAGTCATGTCACATTGAGCTACATTCTATATAATGGATAGAGTATTTGTAAATGATTTATTTTTGAAGAAATTCATGAAATCTTAAACATGTAACATCTACATGTGCAGAGCTACAATTCATATAAATAATTATCAGCTATACAGAAAGCAGTGAAAGTAAGTGTTAACAGGATATATCATATAAATTACAGGTACTTACATTTGCTGATAGTTATAATAATGTGTAATTTAATTATTATTGATCCAGCCTTCATGAAATGTATCTTGCATAATTTTTGAGTAAACAGTATCCAAAGAGTGCATGTGCACATTTGAAGTTCCCATCTAATTGTAATGTTTTTTTAAATGTGATTTAAATGACAATATATCATCAGAAGTCGGTAAGAATATTGATCACACTTATTACTCTGCTTCAATGAAGTTTTACACATTTTTTAGGTGTTACATTATTCATACAAACATTTGATGTAGTACTTTATTGTGCTTTTTACATAAGCTAATTATGTTTCAGAAATGTGTAACAATTATGAAAAGGGGCAATTTTAAATAAAACATGGACCAAGAGTTTTTACAATTTAATGTTAAAAAGGATGTGAAATGCAGATCTGACAAATGGCGTTTTCTGCTTTTTTGGGGTGGGTGGAAGGCTGGTCATCCCAGTAAGAAATTTTTTAACGTGATTTATATTGAAACTTTTTTTTTACACTTGGAAAACAATGTTAAATCTTAAAAAAGGCAAAATCATGAGTATATTTGATAATTAAGGTAAAACATCATTTATAAACAAATATTTTAATTTTTATGGTATATTAAATGGAACTTTTCATTTTTGTATATCTGTCCAACAAAATTTAAAATAATTTAAACTAACAGCACTAATATCATCAGTCAAACCACTCTGTAAGCTCATAACTAATCAAAAATATTTGTTCTAACACAAGTCTATGTCTAGTTGCCAGAACTCAAGTCTATTACAGTATTCTAGTTTTTTTTTTACATCATTTTGATACCACAAGTTGGATAGTTCAAATGAATAATGTTTACACTCCCAACAGTTTTGCCAATCTAATTGCATGCTGTAGAAAAGCAAACTTTAAATATTTAGAAAATTTCTTATCATGTAAACTACTTAAACTGGTTATGTTTTTAGTAGTCAATAGTAATTTTTCCAACATGTTTATCTCTCCAGTTATGAGGAAACTAAAACATAAATCGACATACAATGTTCTTCAAATGAAGCACCTCTATAATTGTATACAATGTCATAATAACTTTATTAGTGATTAGTTAAAATTATTTTAAATTCAACAATTTACAAAATGAGGGTTTTATCAAAACATTATAATGATCTGTAACATGGTGACTGTTTATACTATTATCTCAGTACAAACACAAGTGAAATACCCGGTGCCAAAGTGATTAACTTGATTAATCAATAACCAGTGAGGATTGACTACACTGATTAGTATCACGTATATAATTTTAATTGTATTTAAGGTTCAGTTGCTAATGTAATAAAAATAGTTAACAGGCATATCTGATTACTGCTATTTTTATTATGGTAATAATTCAGTAGTTGGAATTAGTTACATTGACAAATGTTGTGAAAATAATCAATCAAATTTAATGTTTTTGATTATGATTATTCCAACCATCTAGAAATTGAAATTATGATTAAATTGTTTAAGATAACAAAAAATAAAGAAGTGAAATTGATGTTTCAAATTATTCTGTTTTTTATTTTTCCAACTATATAGTAATTAAATTTGCAATTAACTTTTCCCATATGAGTCTGCCACAACTTGGTTAGTTTCACTCACCATGCAACCATGAAACTAAACATACAACTGTGAATGCACTAAATGTATCTTTATCAAGTTTTATAAACTCCTAGTAGAAAATTGATTTTTTGGTCAAGTACTATTACTGAAGTTTTGCCTTGAAGGCTTTATTGAGTCAGTATCACTGAGAGGTGATTTTTTTCTGTCTTAGAATAAAAACCTTATTCCATTGTGCTGTTTTCATGTTTTATTTGCATAATCTGTTGATTATTTAAAAAAACAACTTTTTTGGCACAATTTTAAGTCTAGTTTCTCAACTGTAACATTGCTAGTTAATCAAATCATCAGTACAATAAAATCAAAAGTGAAAAATCATGAAATAGAATGAATAACCATTTTTATGTTTGATTTCAGGACTTTTATTTATATCTAATGATATTTGAAGCATTAACTCGTAACCTTTTCAAGTCTATTTTCCTTTACTTTCGTGTGATTCTAATTAGTTTATTCATTTGTGGAAAGTAACACCAAGAAGACATTAATAAGTTCTTGAATGCCAACATGTTATTTGAGGTCAACTGTGAATAATTTGCATCGAAAAGCATAACTCCTAGGTCTTTTTTTTGTTGTCCAAACAAAAATTTGTATATCTTGTAAATGTTCATGTTAAAACACAAAAATATATCAGTCATTTGTCAAATTGACTGAGGAGCCTATGAGAAAGAGTTTAATTAAATTAGTGCTATGAAAATAAAAATCTAATTGAAATTAGTATTTCTAGTTATTACTTTTTCTGATTCTACCATATAGTAATTGAAATATTGCTATTTTGACTATTTTTCATTATTATTTTTAAGTTATTCGAGTTTGTTCAGTTTAATGGATTAGCATGACAGTTAACAAAAATTTCTAATTAAAAGTTTATTATTCCTAACTTCTGAAGGTGTTTAGTGTGTTTTGTTTAGAAGTTACTGATAGTTTGAACATGTATCTACCATACTGTCTCATGAACTGCTTGCCATCTAAGTCAGAATTGTTGTTTAGTTGATAAACCTTGTTATTTAAAACATTGTGTTATTTTAGAAATACTTCATCTTTTCATTTCTGTAGATGTTGAAAATTCCTCAAGTTATATTTTATGGTAACAGCTTAAAGTGCTTTTTTCAAAATGCGAGGCTTTTCTCTTCCAAAATATCAAGAAAGTCGTCATCTTTTTCATCACTGGCTGATGAAAAATCACGCACAGGTGAGTAGGCTTGAAAAGTTGGTGAAAATTGTAAATTCTGCTGGTATTCATCAAAACCAAAAACCAGAGGGCTTAGCATGGCCAGCTGGTTAGGTAGTTTAACTCATAATCTGAGGGTCATGGGCTCAAATTCTCACCACACCAAACATGCTTACCCTTTTAGCCTTTGTGGCATTATAATAAGTAGGTCAATCCCACTTTACATTGATAAAAGAGTAGCTCAAGAGTTTGTGGTAGGTGGTGATGACTAACTGCCTTCTCCCTAGTTTTACATTGCCAAATTAGGGGCAGCTAGTAGTGATAGCTTCCATGTAGCTTTGTGCAAAATTCATAAAACAAATAAGCTTAGTTCCAAAACTTATTTTTAATGCAGTAGTAATATTGGGACTTACGTGAGTTGTTTTGTAATTTTTTGTAATACTTTTCAAAAGTAGTTCTTACCTAACTGAGTGCATCTGTTGTTGTTTTTTTATAATTTCACTCTTGTATAAACTCATATACCACACAGTTAAAAAGATGTAACTTTGTGTATTCATTGTTTTCAATGAAGAACTTATATCGAACATTGATTATATCACACTACTTTTATTATTTGTTAATATATAAAAATAATTTATTCAATATTCTTTGATATAAGAGTGTTACACAAAACCTAGGATAAATGGAATTTGTAATATCTTTGCTATGGCACCCAAAAATAATTATTTTGTTAATTTTTATTCAATTTAGGTGATTTTTGTGAATGGTGTTTTTATTTGGGTTCATTTACCACAGTGAATCTCTGTCAAGATTTGAAGAACATATAGCACTGATGCTACTAATTAGTTCTTTTGAATATATACAGTGTACATGTTACTTATATTAATCAGTGATGTCGATAAACTCACTTGTAGAGAAATATGAATGCAAAAACGGCTCGTTTGGGTTGAGAAAATATTTTACATAGAAGAGCGAACAACATTTTGACCTTCTTCAGTCATCGTCAGGTTCACAAAGAAAGAAAGAGGTAACTGACTGAAAGCTGACCACATGTTTGGAAGGGGTTGTGTAACTGAATGTTGGAATGTAGAAGGCAGTGTTAGATGTTTGAAATGAGCTGTTTTTGCACACACATTACTTATATTATAGTTGAAAAATAAATATTGAACCCAATCTGTTAATTGATTCACCACTTTTCATGACTTTCTATTCAGGTCACTCTTTTATATATAATTATTCCATTGTTTGCTTCAGTATACAGTTACTTTGCACAAGGGCGAATTGGTTTTAAGTTGCATCCATAAAGTCGGTGTTCGTGATATATTGGGACGTTTTGAATGATTTGTATGAAATAACTATTTTCAGAGTATCTGGCATCAGCTTTTCAGAAGTCATCTGTCTTCTAAGAGCAGCATTACACACATGCTTAATGGGATTAGTCTTGTAAAATCTCTCTTCTCCAAAGATTGTGTTAACCAGTTTGTCACAGTGCAGGTGGATGTTGATTATCTGTTAAGGGCTGATTGCACCAGCTTATGGCCCCCATAATGTCTGAAGTTAATGATATTATTGTGTAGATTAGGCATTGCTTTCTTTATATTAAGATATATTAGTGAAATGCCTATGTCTGACATGCTTTATATCTGCTGTTTAGTTGACCAAACAAACAACACAAAAAATACATCATTTTTGACAGTGCATTATGGAAAAGCAGCTAATATATTTTTGTAAATCCCAAAATGTGTACGTGATGAAAAATCTGTGAAAAAAAAATGGTTAAGAACAGAAACTTTTTTTTTGTGGTTAGGGAATTTTACAAAAAAAAACCTTACACTATTGATTAATTGAAAGAAATATTTCAAAGATAGGAGTATGAACAGAAAAATAAATCATTAGAAAAGAAATGTGTATATATAAAACACACACACACACATATAATGGTTAATTTTTGTTTTCGTGTTATTAAATAGATACATGATTTTATTGTACCATGTCAAGTAATTTAATTCAATATCCCACATTTAACACTTCAAGAAATTACAATTGTTAAAAAGTGCTCATTTTGTTAGTAGTCTCTTTTGTTTGTGCTGAGTAAACTGAGAAGGAATGGTGACATCCAATTAGAAAAAATCCTAATGGCTACTAAGTAAACTTTAGTGGTCTCTTGCACTGAATTCACTTACTGCATCAAAAACCAAACATCTTTGCCAACAGTGAATTGTATTCAGTCTTTGATTAAAAACAAATTCATGTAATTTTCTTTAATGAAATATAAAATTGGAATGAGGAAAGATGATTGTAAACAGCTCACCTTAATCAAGTGGCATATATTGCTGTGATCTAAGAAATTGGGTCGACTGAACATTTTTTATTTATTCATCATGATTTTTGGAAAATTATCATTGCATTCTTATCATGAGACACCTGCTGGAATTTTATGAAAATGATTTAAGGATATACTATACTAAAATACTTTTATTTTTAGAATCTGAAATTTATTTAGGTATTAAACTTTGATAGGCTTAGCAAGGCATAATTCAGTTTTAAACCACAAATATTACTGTTTCTACAATTATAAAGATAAGTTAATTAACTAAAAGTATTTTTGACTGTTATAATAAACTAAATTTATTGTATTCACATATAATGTTCTATTTTCTACTTTTTTACTAAATTTTAATGGCTGTTTTTTGTTTTTATCAACTAGAGACATTATTTGTGAATAATATGGCTCTAAGTAACATTAAAACATCATTACGTCATCCATGAAATATTTTCTAAAATCTTAATCACTTTTTCTTAAATGATCAAATTTGCACATCATACCATAAATCCAACATATTGTCACAGAAAAAAGAGAATTGATCTCTAGAAAATAAACAACTATGGCTGCTTTGATTATTAAACTGTAATAGATATCTTGAACAAATTTTTAGTACTTATTTTCAACACCTAACAATTTTATGGATGAAAATATTAAGTAAAATATTTTAGTAGCATTAGAAAATATTGTAAACTAAAAATAAAATGTTTATAATCTTTATGGTATATGTCACTTATACTAAAATTGTTATTTATACATTGTTTTGTATTGACAGAAAAACAAATTCCTGACCGGGAAATTAGTTTAGTGGAGCCTAAAGACTTCCGTACACCTCTTCCTGGTGATGTAGGTGTAGCACCACCTAACTTCCCTGGTAGAGCTGTAAGCATATTTTAGTTTTTGTGTTTAATTATTTTACCTGTTACAAGTTTTTACATTCATAAAATTTTGAAGGGACAAAAGGAGATCATTAGTGAATCAATGATGTCCCTTCCAGCTATAAAAATCCCTTATTACTCAGGTATTCATCCAGTTCTTTCTTGAAGTCAGTTAAATATTCTACCTCTATCACCCCAGAGGGCAGTTTGTTCTAAAAGCCGGCCAACCTGTTTGAAAAGTAATACTGTCTAAATTGCAGACAATTCTCTCACTGCCAAAAAATAAAAATAAATTTATGAATTCTTATCCTATTGTTTTTACTGCTTAAGTACAAAACACATTTTTGGATCTATATTGTCAGTACCCTTAATAATTTTAAACACCTCAATGAAATCCCCTCTGACCTTTCTTCTGTCCAGAGTAATGTTATTCACATCTCGCATAAACCTACTCTTCCCATATTTTTTGATATTCCACCTTTAGTATTCTTGTACGTGAAATCCTTAAAACTGTTGTTGACAGTTTATGGTAAAACTGGCATTGAGTAGTTTAGTTTATGCTTGAATTGATAATTTAGCTCATAGAAATGCTCATGAAGTAAATTATATAGTACTGAATGATGTTAAGATAAATTGTATCTATGAACATGCATAATAATTCTAATTTTGTTGATATTAAATGTTGACTAAATAGACTCTGAACTCAATTTGCTTCATTATTATTTTTGTTGTGCGTGTGTTAAAAGAGATTACTGCATTCTGATGCTTTCATTTTCAGGTTTGTCTGCCAGTATTGTATTTTCTTTCTACCAGTACTATGCTATCTTTAAGCAGTTTCAGTGATTATATAATCTTCGAACCATCTATATTTAAATATGAATTTTATTTTTTAACTCAGTGTGAGACTCGACCAGCAGCGAAAACTGAGCCATTTAAAATTTGTGATGTACTTACAAGAGAAATGGCTGAAGATCGCCATCACAGTATTATGTTTCAATATCTTAATCTTCGAGTTGATGAGGTTAGCGAATTATTGAGTATTCTATAAATAGCTTTTGAGTATGTGTATGCAAAATATCAGCATATTCAAAATTTGGTCAGTATGTGTAATTTAAATATTCGTATTTAATAAAAAAATAAATAAACTGCACAGCAGGCAGTGTATGTTACTTTCTTTATTCAATATTCTGTTCTTTGAGATTTGAAGTGAGAAGTTTTGTAAAGTTTTCATAGGAAGTATAGTATTAATTTTTTAGTATTTTTAAAATTGTTTGTTGAATAATATTTGAAAAACTAAAGCTGATGTTGCTGCTAGAAGAAAGTACTTTAAAATCTTTTTACAGTAAGAAATTGAAATTAAGCTTAATGGTCAGTTTGCAGTCTGTATGGAGACATTTTTAACGTCCTACTCAAAATTCCATGAAATATTCAAAGAACAGTTTACTTGTATCTCACAATAAAGTATTATAATGAAACTAGGAAATAAAAAAATTATACCATTTTTGTGTTATTGCTTCATTTTACAGTTTCAGTTTCTTCTATTCATGTTGAAATCTAAAATCGTATTTAGAAAATCTGTGTGAATGGAAATAATCATCACATATGACTGTCATTTATTTGTTTCTGATTCAGTATAAAACAGAATATTAGAGCTTTTTATCACATTTTATTCAAATGCAAGTTAAAACATTTACTGATAATAGAAAATTTGATATGAATTAAAAATGTGTATTTTGGATTAATTATCTCTAACTTTTTTGTGGAAATAAATTGTTAGTCTAAAAAACTGATGTGTGTAGAAAAGTGCAACACATTTAGTTTATTTCCTTTATGAACTTGCATATTTCTAATACTTCCCCGTTTGTTTATTAGACTAAATATCCTGTATTTTATAAAAAGTGTGTTATATTGATGCATGTGTATATCTGATAGCAAGATCTGTTCCTGATTTCCTCGCAGTATGCAAACAAATTTGCAGCAGAAGAAGTTCTAGAATGTATAGCTTATGACTGCCCTGCTCTTCTGAGAAAAGGTATGTGGGCTCAAAGAAATGAGGAGTATTTCATAGTTTAGTCACATTTAATACAATTATAGAAAAATCTGTATACTTTGAACAGCTTGCAATAATTGAGATATACTGACACACTTCAACCTTATGTGCATGATTAGGGTTAAAGTGTATGTATAATAAACTTTTATAGAGTTACATTCAAAATTTAATCAAACAACTCTATTATTCTATTCATTATTAGAACATTTGATAATTATTATCTATATAACAAGTAACATTGTCTTGTTTTGTTACTAGAGCAGTCCATTGTCACCAACTACTTTTATTGGTGTAGTATTCACCATCATTGTTTTTGAAATGGAGTGTTAAGATATTGTTGGACTACTTTACCAGCTGTAGTGTTCACCAATTACTGTAATGTCAAGGTGTATTTTTGAAGCAATATTGCTATATTTTATTATTAGTGTCATTGTCTGATTAGTTTACTGGACAGAGTGTGATACATCATTCACTCATTAAAATTACAGAGGATGGAAACATGTGTTCTTGCACTATTGTCTAAACATTTTGTTTTTTTATGCTGCAAAAAAACCTTGTTTCTATCCTTCCAACATGGCTCCAAAGTGGTCACCAGCAATAGTAAAGTGACCCTTGACAAGAAACCTTGTGAAACAATTATCTTTGGCACTAAACTGTTCAGTCTTTTAATGTTTTCTCATGCATGTTTTTTTATAATACACTGTAGTTAGAAAAGCCATGTTACACTTTTAAAAAAGTTATTCAAGAGTGAACCAACATTTTCCAGGAAAACATTCCCCATAATGCATGTGGAGATTGTGTTGTTTAACAATGTTTTGAACTGCATCCCACTTTCCAGGAAAGCATCACAAAGTATAATGGGAACCCAACGTATTTTACCTTCTATTTTTTACATAGTTGTATCATGTGACATTTATTAATTCTGAATCACTAATTTTAAAAATATTTCTACCCTATATGAAATTGTAAGTTTCCAAAAAAATTCACAATTGCACTATAGATATTTTTGAGCTCAAATGTTAACTCCTAGCCTCCAATCGTTTTGCTTTAATGAGATACATGAATTAGAATGAAACCCACCACCAGGTTCTTTTTGGCACAGTCTGTTTTCAAAAAATGGCAGTATTTCTCACAGATATTGTTCATTGAAGTATTTGTTACTAATAGGGAGAGAACACTTTTTGTTTTCTGATTTCCATGGAAGGCTTTCTTTTTCTGATGACAGTGTTTGAAAATTATTCAGTGTACAGGCTCATTACTTCTGTTACCAAGAAAATATTAACTAAGTAAAAAATTATTTTAACTGACTTTCAGCTTAATTAATATACTAGTTAAATTGTGTTATTTGTACTTCTTATTATTGTGTGTTCTTAACTACATATTTGAAATAAATAATTAAGTGAAACATTAATAAGTACCCTATTAAAAGCAAGTGTTAATGTTTATCATATTTTTTAGACTTTGATGTAAACACTGCATTGCTTTTATTTTTCTTGTTTTAAAAGTATGTACAGGAGCTGCTCATACATGATGTGTATTGCATTTTGAACTGTATCTTGCTAGGTGATTGCTGTTTATTACACTAGGGCTGATTAGGATAAATGATGCTAATTGTCTGTTATAATCTTAAATGTTTCAAAAAAGAAAATTGTGCTTTGATTTTCTTATGTTTTAACTTTTGTTACAGGTAGTTAGAGAAAATAAAAAAAATATTAAGTATAAAGTACAACCAAAAAACTTGATACTCACTTAGGTCTTAGTGGTCATGTAAGTGAAAACTGGAAGGTAAGAAGAGTACTTCTATTTTTAACATGAAAGCCATCTTGCACTTGGAGTCAGACTGCCTTCATAAATTTACAGACAAATCTTTTGAAAAAATTCTTTAATAATATTGAAAAAAAACAAAACTTTTATGTGTATGATAGACATTTTATGTTTGTTAAAAGCTTGCCCAAATCAAGAAGATTTTTAGTAAATTCTGAATTATACTGTACTTTAATTTGATAACATGGAGTTGGTCTAGTGAACCAACCTTGTGCATGTAGGATCAGTTTTCACGTTAGGTTTTTCAGCAATTTTGTTCTCTTCCAGATTACTAACAAAACAAATCAAATTCCATATAAGGCTGAAATATTTCTTATCTCAGCAGATGTTTATTACAAAAACATGAATAATATTCTATGCTTGTTCACTTTTATTTTGCTCGTTTTAAAAAAATTTAGTGAGAAAACGTAACATCCTTGTTGGTATGGCGCTCTCCCATTACCTATTACACTCTGTCAGTTTGTGCTAGTAATGCAAAATATATTTCAGACTTTCAAGACCTGTTTCCAGGACACGAGTTTCCTCACGATAATCTTACTGTCTTAACAATATGTCAACGGACGAAGAATGGCGCGAGTATTTGGAGCGAAGTTGTAGAGATGGAACGAGAGGAACTTATAGAATGTGTAAAGTCATTATTACTTTATCATTTCAACCTTTTAACCTTTTTAATATTTTGTAGTAAATATTGATGCCTAAATTTTTCTATTTCTTAAGTAGTGAAATTCTATGTTGGTTTGAAAAGAAATGATATTTTTGGCAAATAAAGAACAGTTATTTTGTTATAAGATGTATTGTCTCTGTCATGAACAATTTGTAGGCTTTCCTTCACTAATTCTAACATGTCAAGCCTTACTCTCAAAACTTAGTTGTAATTTTGTAATTCACCCAGTACAGTCTGTTTGTTCTTTTGTCTTTATCTCTGTCAGTACTTTCGTAGTCTGTATTTTAGGCTGTTAATATAAACATGCATGCTTTAAAATGTATACAGTGATTTTTACACTAAAATGCGTGTTTTGATTATCAGAAACAAGTACAGAGGTGTACATTAGTATTAAACGACGAAATTAAATACCATGATGAAATATTCCAAGAATTTTTATCAGTAGCTGAAATCTATATTGCAAGTAAAACTTCCTTTAGATGTTATTACTGTAGATGTTGCTTAAGTTAGTATTAAAATATTAACAATTGTCAGTTATCCAACTCACTTTTGGAGTTACTTAATGTTATATTTTTAACATGTTAAAACATATGGATTAATACAAATTTCATAACATTGGTGCTGGAACATTGATAAATTATTGGTGCTAGAAACTAACCATACATGTGTGTGTTTTATCCAGTGAATGCTTTAGTAGCTATGTAATTTATGAATAATAATAATCTAACTTTTAAGTTTTATAAGTATTAACCCTCTCAAGATGGATTTTTGTATGTTTTGAAGATACATCACAGGGAATGTTCTATGTTTAAAGTTACCTTCTCTGGGATCTAAACATTCACCCACATGTTTGCAGTGATGTAGAGAAGATCCTGATGATTGAATGGTTTGAAGGATGCTGCAACAAACCACAATGGCTTTGAATTTCTGTAGACAGGTGGCCCTAGGGATAATCTCCCTAAGGGTCAATCAGATGGTGGGACAGGGTCAACTGAGTACCAGTGTTAGGCATTTGAAAATGGGTGTTGTGGACATTGTGTCTGATGCTGGTATTTTGGTATAGTACTCACAAAGTCCTGGTAATATTGCAGTTTCCTGATTTGGCATTGTAGTATCTCCATTTGTAGGACCCTGTGGCAGAAAGAGTTAGTGAACTTTGAATCATTCTCTTATTATTATGGATCCATCAAATCCTCAGAAAACAAAATAGTAAAAAAAAAACTTCTCATAAGAAAGTGACTGTGCATAGGTGACTCTGTTACACAGTGTTATGTAAATGTGTAAATATTTTGTAAACGACGGCATGTCGTGTTGTGTTTGGATTTTCATTTCTATTATCTATGTTTCCATATATATAGTATTGTTTCGAAGTTTAAACTAATAAAATATGTTGTTATTCATTTAGGGTAACATTTAGAATTTTCTTGAATTAAGTAGACGAATCATATGCTTGTAAATGAAGTGCTGGTGACTTCGTGTCTAGACGTGTAGTCTCGTGCAAGAACGGACATGCGCGGTTTGCTCTGGAGATCTGTAGAAATTTCGTGGTCTTTCGAGGAGTTTAGGCCTACAATATATAAACAGATGAAGATGCGAGAGAAAGAAGAGAGATTTAGACATCAGTTTTTATTCGAAGAAAAAGAGGAGAGTCGGACATTAGTTTTATTTCAAAAGAAGAGAGTCAGTTATTTGAGAAAGATTAAGTGTTTACTGTGATTATTCAACTTGGATTTGTGACTGAAGTTAGATCTACGGAAGCTGTGATTTTATTTCGTCAATCTCTACGATTCATTTGAATTACTGCTTATGCTGAGGGTCGGCGAATTTATTGAACTGTGAACTATTTCTGAACTTCTTCATTTAAGCTTCGGAATTTCTTCGTGGGACCAAATTCACACCCTAGACTGGAATTTGAGACTTTCATTTTAGATCATTATATTAGATACAGGCCAGTACCATTTTGTATTGTGATTAATTTTGAAGTTTGAAACTAGTATTATTTTGTTTTGTAATTAATTTCGAATGTTGTAACTTAATATCTGTCACTGTTATTATATAATTTATGTTATATCTGTTAATAGTTTAGTGTAATAAATTATACAAGCTGTTATCTGCATTTTTCTGTTGCGTTTAGTCTACGAAGAACATAAAACATAAAAAATACGTAACAACAGTTACTGCCAAAATCTTGCTGGCTGTCCCAAGTCATTCAGGGAGTTGCATTCTGGAAACATCTGTACCTAGACATAGCAAATTCATCTGAAGTGAAAGACTATTGGAGATACACCCATTGAGGTTGCTTTTCTTACACCATTGAATTCTTCCCAAGGAGTGATTTCAAAAACATCTCAAAGTTTGAGATCCATGTGAATCTTGCTGGTTTCTGCTGTGAAATGTATCTCCACTCTAAGAGATGTGAATATACTGCTAACTGATGTTTAAATTTTCATGTTTACACTGCTACATTCACCTGAATTTGTAACAGCAGATTATCTTGACTTTATGGTACAGCCATATACTCATTATCCTCTCAATTGTTTCCAGTGTCAATGGTTTGGACTTTCAAAGGCATTTTGTCACAGTTTTTTGACATGTGCAAAAAAACTTATCAATAAAAATATTTATAATTTAAGAATTTTAAGTAACTGAATTTCATTTTATAACTAACCATTCTTCTTGTACCTCTGGTTCTCTAAATGGAGTTACAAGTTTTTATTTTGTATCATGTCATTCACTCCATCTTAGAAGTATGTTACTGCAACCAAAATGTCAGTATTTGTTACAAGAAATAAGAGACTTCCACTATAATATAGTATATTTTATTAATCAGTGTTGATCTTATAGTCTTAAAGTAAAGTAATTTGTGTAAAATAATGTTAACTTATTCTGTAGATGATTAACTCAGATTATAATCTGACTGAATTAATCTTTTAATTTTAAAACTTGGATCTTTTTATATTATTGTGATAAGTATTCAGATAAAGATAGTTGATAAAATAATTTCAAATTTTGAATATTAAAATTAACTAATTACATTTAGAGAAAAATTATGACACTGGCAAATGGAATACCTGTTTTCAATTTATTCATTAATTTATTTATTATACAATCATACAACTTCCTTTTTTCACTTTTTTAAAACATTTTTCTCCAAAGAATTATAACTTTTAAACAATGAAAAAAGTGATTCTTTAAAAAAAAAAAAAAAAGTACATAATCAGAGCTGAAGTCATCCTAAACAGTATTAACAGTTAAAATAAACCTCTGAAGTGTTGATTATCTGGAAAATGCAAGGCATGAAAGTATTTAATTGATGTTTCATAATGTTCTATGAACTAAGAAATAATCAGTTATTGGGCAAGACTGTAATTAAATTGCTCTATGTTCCAGCTAAGTTTAGAAATGCATGAAGTATCTTACGGTATTTAACAAAAATCCAATAAAAACACTGATAACTTGTGTTATACAATTGCTGTATTACTGAATAATTTAATGAAACAAAATTGTCTTATTTTACTCCTTTATTGTACAAATGATTAAGCACTATTACCTAACCCTAATTTCTGTCATAATAAACTTCTGCAAAAGATAAAATGCTCACTAAAATGTTATTACAAGTTCATATAATAGCTTACCTCATTTCTATGAGGTTAAATGTTTTGAACTTCAGTTTCAGTGCCCGTGAATTTATTAGTATTGGTCACTCATCTAATTGCAAATTAATTGCGTTTAATTATGTGTTTCGAGTTAAAGGGTGGTTTAACAGTTTTTGCATTACTTTTGCTATACTAAGGCTAGTAGAAATGTTTGATTTAAGCACACCTCCATGTAATGCACTATAAATTACGTTGTACTGTGGGTAAACCTGATGGTTGCCCTACAGTTAGTTTTAAGTGTTTAATTTGCATAGTTGATGCTAAAATATTAATAGTTTTAGTAAAATTCATGGTACTACACTAAAAAACTGATAGGCACATCTTTATTTTATGCATTTTCAAAATAATATGACATTATATGTTTAAAATACTATGTAAAATAAATTTTACCTGTATTGTATTTCCAGTGTTTACCATATAATTGGTTTGTGAGGGTTTTGTTAAACGATATATAATATTTTTAGACTTTTGTACAGTTTACAAAATAAGTACTGCCCGTTTTAATTTACTAGTCTTTTGTAACGTTGTTTAAGATTTTGACATGAAATTCGAATTTCTTTAATATCAAGTTTTCTTTCCTTCAGTTTATGAAAGTAGCACATGAAGTTTGTAAAGTTCTAAGACAGGCAGGATATTGGGCTGACATCATAGATCCATCATCTGGAAAATTTGTAAGCTTCCTTTTTCTGTTATGCTGTTTATTATGTTTCTGCATTTTTTCAGAAAGAATTTCTTCATGGAAAACCATTTTAATAATTTGCAATTTGCATAACTGGTGATGATATTGTAATAAACACTAGAGACTTTTGGTGCAGGTTGTGAAAGTTGTGCAGTTAGCAGTTATGAAGAGACAGTTTTATTGAAATTATTAAATTGGTGTGTGTGTGTCCACCTTTTATTAAACTTTTATTTAATTTAGGTTTGTCCTAATGATGACAAGAAACAGTAATTCTTGAAACTTCCCTACTTGTTTATCTTTTTTCAGTATTTTAAATTGATCTTTATTCATATTGTGTTACGTGGTTTTATTTGGAGTTTCTGTGTGCAAGCACAACGGATACTTGCATTTCAAGAGAACACCGACATCTGTAGTGACACACTGAAGTAACAAATATTCAGTTTAGTTTATATAATTATGCCTGATATTTTCCAGTTTATCATATTTGAATTAATTCCACAGAATATTTACAACCAACCCTTTGGCTCTTATCTACAAGTTAGAAAAACTACTGAGTATTTGTTGAGGGTAGTGATTGTATACTGACTGTCAAATATTTTTCAGATAGTGTACATAATAAAAATAGTTAATTTAATAATAGGTCTGTTAGGCTTCGGTGAAATTTTTAACTTTTGTTTATATCATTGATACTATTACATACAATATTTTACATACATTACGTATGTAATATATGGTACTTATATATAATTTAGAATATTAAATGTATAACAAACCACTAAAATTATTAAAGGATAGAAATTTAAACTGTATTTTATTGTTACAAGAGGAGATTGTTGGATGAAGGAGAGTGTATAATATTAGTATTTAATTTTTTTGTTTACATTGATAATAAAGTAAAGTAATAATTTCACACTGGTGAGTATTTACCTTTACTGGAGGAAGTGAAGTCTTTGCTTGGCCAGTTTTCGGCTTCTCTTGCATATGTATCACAATTAAGTTAGAATTTCATTTTTTGTAATGGTCTAAATTATTGCAAGTTATTTTCCATCCCTGTTAATAAATATCACATAAACAGACACAGATTTAATTAATTTTTACCAAACACCAAGTTATAACAATAAGTACATAAGTTTAGTTTATGTACATTGCACATTTACTATTTATTTATGTTTAGTACATGTTATCTTGCTTTATTTGCAGTAGGGATCAGATTTTTGTAAGGTTAGGAAAGTGTTGCTGTGTGTTGTTACTGCTGCGGCACGTACAGCAGGCCTGGATCCTTCCTATTTTGTTTCTCAACACCGCTATCAGTTGCTGTTTTGAAGTAGACTGAATGGATGCTGATTACAAAACTGCACAGTGACTTTCTGAACACCCTGTATTTTGTTGAATTTCTGTTAGTTGTTGTAAACAGTAGTACAGAACTATTACTGATATTAGGGTTAGCTTAGTTCAGTTTTAGGATAGGCTTGTGTTCAGTCTGCTGATATTAGTCCCTGCATTAATCCCATGAAATCTACATATGTATAAAAATAAAGACTGCTTAAAAGACTGTCTGTGCATTATGCGAGATTAGCTTCCAAAGTTACAATATGAAATATGATAAACTGTGCTACAAGGTCAATCTCATAAGTACTTTATTTTGGTAATCTTACATCATTACAATTGGCACAGTATCAAAAACCCTCAAATTTTAAGTAATTTATGTAATTGTACTTAGGATATTAACCATAAAACAGTATTAAACTTGACTCTCCAAGTATGTATGTTGCTTAAGACCTGATTGACATTAAGACACCTGTAGTGCTGTGATCACTTGTGTTTACTCGTATTAATATGCAAGCTATAAATGCCATTTCAATCTATATAGACCCATGTTACTGTGATAACTAGCATTAGCTGAGGTCATTTGGGTGTCATCTACTTGAAATTCCCATTACCAACATGTTCACCCTATACAGTTGCTGACTAGGCCAGTCACCTAAGCATAAAAATTATTTGCTAACTGAAATACCAGATGACCCAAAATTAGTTGGGAATAAGGTCATAACAGGAGGGAAAAAACAACTAAAAACAAGTTTTCAACATGATGCTGTTCCATAAATTGCAGTAGATTTCTTTTCATGTCCAGTGTGGATACAAATTCTGATCAGGCAACATTTTACATTTTAGCAGGAATCAGCCATATGATGTACATGCTAATATACATCCAAATAAACCACTGCATTTACAATGGTTTGGGGAAACATCAGTTTATGTTACAAAGATACAAAATTACAACTTAAATTCTAAGTTTATACCACATTTTACTGGCCAGAAATAACAGTATTGATTGTAGCTGGTATGAGATAGTCACCTAGTTCTGATTTCACTCTTGTTTTTGGATGTTAGATGCAATTCAAAATTTTGTTTTTTTATTGTATCATGTTGGTCCTTACGCTATTACCGCTCTTACTGAAGTGAAACAATATTTTTCTGGATTTGTTTTTCACTGTGTCAGCTCTTACAGTTAGACTTCTTATTCAATATAAACATGTTACTTCAGGAATTTTTCTGTGATTGACACAACGTGAGGAAGTGGAACATGGTACAAGGGGATGTGTATTTTCAATGGTGTAGCTCTCATCTTTTTTCTGCTGTTCAGTGAATTAGACACAGAAGTTCAAGATTTTATTTGTAATGTCTATGCAAATACCCATAACACATGACGTTTTTGTCTGTTTTGTTTTAGTATCGTGGTCCTTGCATCAGTGGTTCTCTTTTTGAAACAGATGAACGTTATCGTCACTTTGGCTTTACAGTTGAAGACCTGGGCTGTTGTAAGATGATCTCTCACCATGTATGGGGTACTCATGCTTTTGTTGGTTGCCTCTTCACAAATGCTCCAATTAATAGTCCTGAAATCGAGGATATAATGCAGAAACAAGAGAAATTAAATAGCAATGACTAGTTTGAAAATGTCTTTAGTTTTTTTATAAGTGGTAGTTGTTCATCTACACCTCACCAGTGTAAGTGTTTTGTTTCTAATTTGCTGTCTTTTCAATTGTAAATTGTTCAGAGTTAAGTATTGGTTCATTTATATAATGAATGTTAAGGTTTAGTAATAAACAACTTTCAAAAACTTTTATTAGCCTGTAAGCATATTATGACATGCTATATGCTTAGAAATAGCTGTATAGCAGTAATATAGTGTTTATAATTGTACTTAAATTATGGGGCCTGGCATGGCCGAGTGCGTAAGGCGTTTGACTCATAATCCGAGGGTCGCGGGTTTGCGCCTGCATCGCACTAAACATGCTCGCCCTCCCAGCCGTGGGGGTGTATAATGTGACGGTCAATCCCACTATTCATTGGTAAAAGAGTAGCCCAAGAGTTGGCGGTGGGTGGTGATGACTAGCTGCCTTCCCTCTAGTCTTACACTGCTAAATTAGGGACGGCTAGCACAGATAGCCCTCGAGTAGCTTTGTGCAAAATTCCAAAACAAACAAACTTAAATTATGTTTACCCAAGTTATTACTGTTTTATTAGAAACTGTGCTGGAAATTGTCCTCTTTAGAATTCTTTTTTAAGCTGGTATTAAAACATACATTTTATATCTACAATGTTTCAAATTTTTGTTCTTGTTAAACATTTCTTTTTGTAACACTTAACAGTTTTTACTTGTGATCAGGAGCAAGATGTATATATTTTTTCACAGTTAAACTTCCTTAAACATAGTTAAAGTATGATACTGTTGTTACTATAGTAACTATTTATTTTATTTTATTTATAATTACAGACAATGTTTCCATATGTAGTATAAGCGTATGGGTTTTTTTAACAAATTTTTAAAAGAACATTGTTTGTGACATGCTTGTAAACTTAAACTTAATTTATCCAAAACTGATGAAACTTCACATCAGTTGGTGACTATTAAAGATAATTTAATAATTCCTTAAATAATAAACTATTTTGTTCTTTAATCTCTGATTACCATTGAATAAAACAAATAAACTTCTTTGAAAATATTTGATTGTTACAACCACATACTTGCAATCAGTGTGATATAATGTGGTAAAATAACATAACATCTAGCATCATGTGATCCATTATGTAAGAATAAAATGATCTCTTCTAATTTAAGGTTATTCATGAAAACGAAGAGGCTTTTAAAAACTAACTCATATTTAAATAACATAATTTTTGTATGATGTAAATAGCTAAGAATAAACAACAATGTACTTTAAAAACAAAGAATGAAATTACTAAAAATGTATCTTTTTGTAAGTATAAAACTAAGTACAATAAAATATTGTTCTTGCATAAAATGTATGATTCCAGAGTATAGAACCAAGGGTTTATGTATTTATTCAACATCAAACTGTTGTTCATATAGTGACTGTGTAAACACTGTCGGACTTTTCTACTATCTTCTAAAGTATTCTATTAAGACCTTATTCTGTCTCTGACCTTGTTGTGATGAATATAACTTGTATTGCTTGAAATTCCTTTCTGCAAATAGTTATGCTTTTGTAAGCATTAAGTGTTTTGTATTGCTGTATTGAAAATGCAGTGATATTTAAATATTTAAATTAAAAACCTATTTTTTTCATGATGAGGTATGTTATGAGGAGCATGTAAGCAAACTGAATTTTACAGAATGCACCTTATCATCCACTTGTAAGCTTTTTAGTACTGTCAAATTTCTTTGTAAACTGAGAATACAAGTTTTGAAAAATAATTTGGATTAATTTATCACAGTACAAAGTGGTTTAAGTTTCCATATTGTTTCCTGTATTGGCTGCAAATGAAATGTTCAGCAGTGTAATACTAATATACATATTTGTTATCATGTCTTTTGAGGATTCTACTGTTCTAGTCAATTAGCTTTTAAGCTGGATAGTTAGTGGAATTTTTTTTTGATTAACCATCGAGTTCATTAATTGATCATGTTAAACTTATTAATTATTGTCACAGAAGACTTGGATAGTCAGAATAATCAAAAATAGTGATAACCAGAGACACCTCAGTTAGTCAGTTATTTTTGTATAATTCAGTTAGTATGTAAATCTGCACAAAAATCCTGTTAGCTTTACTATCAGCACCACAGCACTCTCTCAACAGATTGAATGGATAATATATCACAATGTCAAGGACCTTTCATCAATAATGTTAATGAAAGGTTACTATCTATATTAAATGCATGATCCAAATTCATTAATTTTAAGTTACTGTAATTAAAAGTCATTTGCCAAACTTTTATACAACACATCATTTAAAGTTACCAAATGATCAGTCTTTTTGTAGTACTATCAGCAAACTTTACTGATTATGTTCCTGTCAATGTCATCTTTCTCAATAAAAGCAAAAGATCTTGTATTGTTCTTTGAGGCACTACATGATAAACAATGATCCACTTTGATTAGAATCCATTAATAACAGTTTTTGTTTGCCTACAATTCTACTAACCAATTCAATAGTGTTTCAAAATTTCTACCAATGTGTTTTACTTGGCCAATTTTTGAAAACCTACAAAATAGAGTGGAGCAATCAATGAATGTGTTAAATGATTAATT
This sequence comes from Carcinoscorpius rotundicauda, assembly GCA_011833715.1. Lineage (NCBI taxonomy): Eukaryota > Metazoa > Arthropoda > Merostomata > Xiphosura > Limulidae > Carcinoscorpius > Carcinoscorpius rotundicauda. Next base: position 19,210,939 of record CM022398.1, read on the forward strand.
GTCAGTCTTTTTTATCAATTAAATTTAACCAATTAATTATTCCTGTATGAGACTTGTATAGTTAAGATAATTAATGTGTTAATAATTGGAACCTATTTTCAATTAGTTGTTAATTTTCCTGAGTTGTGAGACTAATCGATTAATATCAGCAACATCAACTTAATTGACAATAATAAAAGAATGTAACAACAATTTTTGCAGCTACTTGGATAGTTGAAATAATTTAAAACTTATTTTGATTATTTTACTACATTAAAATATGATTGAGTCAAAGCACAATGTTGTAAGTTTGATTTAATTAGGAATTTTAGTGAAAACACTAATTTTGACTTCATTGATTATTTTTGTGGCTTCAATCAATCCGATTTTGATTGACTGATTATTTTATATCATACTGATATAAAATCATACATGCTCCCTCTTTTAGCAATGGGGTATTATAATGTGACAGCCAATCCCACTATTCTTTGGTAAAAGAGTAGCCCAAGAGTTGACAGTGGGTGGTGATGTCTAGCTGTCTTCCCTTTGGTCTCCCACTGCTAAAATAGGGATGGTTAGCATAGATAGCCCTCGTGTAGCTTTGCGACAACTTCAAAACAAAAAACCCTATATCATATGCTGAAATAAAGAATTACTTGACTTAGAAACAAGACAACGTTGTTCAAATTGTTAATGGATTATTATTACCACTTGGTGAGTTTGAAGGCTTGTAATACTAAGGCACATTTAGGCACGACACAAACAGTCTATTGTTTAGGTTTGTGCTTAACAAACAAACATGATGTTGTGTTTGAATGCTGGAATTTTGCACTATTTTGTACATAGGTAACTTAGTGGCTTAAATGGATTCACAGAAAGATCTTGTAGTACATTTCTTATTTTTAGGCTAGAGACCATTGAGAACTAATTCATAAAATTGTGTGATTTTGATATTGGACTACTTACAGTATTTTTAATACCTAATAGGTGTACATTCATAAATAAATTTGCACTGATAAATCTGGTTATACAAAAGGGGAAATAAACATAAGAAAGCTACAGAACGTTTTTTTATTTTTTCCTTATTTAACATTGATGTACCTAACTGCAGATGGTCATCCAAGTCTTTTGATAAAGATTAGATTTTTTTAAGTTGGAAAACTTTTTTTTTTTATTAAGAAGATCGGTGTGGTATAATTTCTCCTTCTGGTATCGTATGTGCGTTTTATATGAACGAAATTTGAAAGGATTGCTTGTTTATCTGGCTAAATAATAGTATGTGCAGAATCTGCCGATATTTTTTCTTCATACTAAACGAAGGAATGTAAGAACTTTACAAAGAATCGTAGTTTTATTTGAGAAAATAATTTAGTTACATAACTACAACAAATGGTTAATCTGTATTGTAAAATTGGTGAATAAACAGACAGTACTTGATGTTTTTATAATTTGTTGGCGAACTTTCAAACCTTGATGAAATGATTTCATTTAACATCGTGTGGGAAATAACAGTATTTGATTAACAGATGATATATATATTAAGTTTATGTAAGCGATAACAACAACAAAAGGTACACCCTTTGTAACACAGCTTTTAAACTTGTCGCTAGATTGGTCCCTGTATACTGATTACTCTGCACAACAAAGTTTTTGCTTCTTGAACACTGTTGGGTGTTCCTTATAGATTTTTGGCTGCTGACCACGAAAATCACATCCAAATTTTCCTACCACGTACCGTTTCCAGGACATTGCTACAGTAGAAAAACGATATCAGGGCACCTGGAATCCGTAAATGCTTGCTGACAGTTGTTGGACACTGCAACGTGATGCACCGGACATTGAATACACGCGAAAACCAGGAGTAAAATACTTTTAATTATGTTGAACTTAATAGCGTATTAGAAACATAAACCCAATTAAATACGTTATTGCCGGTAAATAGTTAACTGTTTATTTCTCAGAGTTCCTACGTGATGAAGTAAAACCAAAACTATATTTTATATGCAAAAAACGGCTCTTTTGGGCACAAAACTATATTTGTGCATACCCACCAGGTACCTGTCACAATCAGCAAGAACTTTTCAGGAAGCGAAACTTTTGAAAAACATTGTTGTGCAGTGTTATTAACCTTGAAATTAATGAATTATTTTTATACTATTCATTAAGTGTGGGAATTTACATATTTAGATTTTCACATCTTTGCCTGTTGCATTGTCTGAATAATCGACGGTTCAGAGAATTATTCGTGTTCTGTGTAAGATACACAGTCCCAGCAGTAATTAGTTTGATTAATTATAGGGTTAGTTTCACTTTTACTTACACTTTATATGTAACTCGTATGTTATTATGGACTCTGTAACCAACAATCTCGTAAATCCACAAGTAATTTGATGCACAAATAATTCAGAATGTGTTTAATAATATTTTGGGGAGAAAACTCCATCGGTAATTTTAGGGTTAAGAGACGCCAGAACAGTTACTACTTGCTAGAAAATGGCAGTTGTTGTTTAAAAACTTGAAACGTTCACGTTTCAATATTTATTGTATTACCTAATAATATGTTGTTTTTTAGGAATTTAGATATTTTTTCCACCCTCTTACTAAATTAGTTACGTTAGGACCATATACCACTGGGATCTGGCTGTCTTCAACTACAAATCCATCATGTTTGTCTTCGTTGAAATTTCCACACTGGAAAGAAGGTGGTTGTGACGCTGCGTATTGGTGTACAAAGGCAACATTTTTCGCCACCCATTTTACTGGAGTAAGAATCTTTCTTTTTCCAACAGCGTTTATCCCCGCCCACTCCACAGCTTCGGTCCTGCCCATGTACTGGGCTCCTCGATAACCGTCAGATATTTTCCGTCTGAAGACCTTCTGCTGGGACATCAAGGGGAACGGAAGGTTTTGAACAGTCTTGCTTGGGTAGTTTGTACAAAACAAAGCATTGGCAAATCGAAAATCAGCAAAATAATCATCAACTGCCTGAGAGAGATCTGTGATCATACGTCTGAGAGAAGAGTTAGTCTGAGGAACCACAAACTGGTCCACTCCTACTACCAAGGTGTAATCTTGTTTGTACATATTCCTGTAAAAACAATCCTGGGTACTAGTGACGAAGTTGTCAGGATAAATTCCCCAAGCTAATCTGATTTCTTTCCAATTTACACCCCATGGCAAAAGCTGTATGTGTACACCTTCGTGTGATAGGTCGTAAAGTATTCGTTTGACAGCGGCTGGCGCGTTGTCATCGTAGAATGTGAATTTTGAAATTCCCAAAACTTTATAATAAGCAATGAAATCGGCGATTTGCCAAGCAATATTCGGTATCTTAGATAAATCTGACGATAGTGGTTTTGCACATAACCCTATAGTAGGTTTGTCCAATGCCTGAATTACAGATGCTTGAAAACGATGCACCTTGATCCACATATGTTGCTGGGATTCTCCCGACTTATTTGTTCTCAGAGCGACATCTGATGGACTTTCATTCCCTCCCAATGGATCCTTGCATTTGAATTCATAACCAAGCTCACTCCAATTTTCTTTAGTTAGCTTCGCATACGTGGCGTTTACTATCCGTACAACAAGGTCACCGAATTCATTATGGCCATACCTCATCAAGCACTTTGCTGTCAATAACTCTGGAACAAGTTCATCTGGCCAGCCAGATTTTCGTATACTGGATGCAAATATACGAACAACAGGTGCATCTTGCACCCAGTTGCGGTTGTCCCAGTATGCCGAGTAAACAAGTAACTGATTTGAAATTTGCTGCCACATGTCAATCCATCCATCATGCTCCCTTAAGATATAAGATGGCTGACTTTCGTTCCATTTTGAAGTCTTCCAGTTTGGTTCGTTTAATGAGAAATCTGTTACATACCACGGATCTGGTTGTGTGTTCTTCTCTGTCTGGTGAAAAAACATTTGTAGAAGAGGTTGTTTAATAACTTCTATTGACCGTTTGGATTGTAATAATTTTGTGTAAGGTTCCAGGTGTGACCCGAAGTCTGTAGAATGTACTAATATCACAATACTCCCCACCAGTAGGACTGCGCCTCTTCGTCGCCACATTATTCTGAACATGGTCGTTGGTTTCTCTTGACTTAGAAATTCTTCACTGCAACGAATAACATTCTTTAAACTTGTGCATTTTAGTTGAATTTTAATTTTAATATTTACAATAACAGTAATAACATTTTAATTGACCGGCTCTGTTTCACAAATTAATCAGAAAATACGAGCAAATAAAATATCATTACTACCTATTACTTGTAAAATGCTACATTCAGAAATTAGACATAGATACAACTTTTCAAAAACGAAAATTAACATAATTATAAATAGGTTTTATAATCTGGTTAAAGGTCTAAACGGCCTGGCATGGCCAAGCGCGTAAGACGTGCGACTCGTAATCCGAGGGTCGCGGGTGACGGTCGATCCCACTAATGTTGGTAAAAGAGTAGCCCAAGAGTTGGCGGTGGGTGGTGATGACTAGCTGCCTTCCCTCTAGTCTTACACTGCTAAATTAGGGACGGCTACCACAGATAGCCCTCGAGTAGCTTTGTGCGAAATTCAAAAACAAACAAAGATCTAAACTTATCCTCGGACATCAGGAAAAGACGTAAGTAGTTGCAAATAAACACACACTGCCTACAATATTCATTATAATTTCGTCGAAACCCGAAAAGTGAGTAGCGTACTAGCTGTGTCCCCAAGTGGCACAGCAGCATGTGTCCGGACTTAAAACACTACCGGGTTTCGCCACCCCTGGTGGCCAGGGTACAAATATCGCACTGTGTAGCTTTGTGCTTGATTTCAAACCAACAAACGTACCAGCTTCAGCCGCGACATATTGTTAAGTCCCCTGGACTCAGGGCGTTATAACCATAATGGTTAAACATGCTATTTGGTTAAAGATTACCCATGCGAAGGCTACTGCTGACTGGTTGCCCTTCCAGTAGCCACTAATTCTAGATTTCTTTATGGAACATTAGGAGTCTCAGATCTTGCCGTTTATGCATTTGGTATAAGGTATTTATTCAAGTTGAAAAGTACCTTATGAGGTGTTGTTTTGCAATGTGTTCTATTTTTAATTTGGATAATAAGTTTCAGCCTTAGGTCTATAATAGGTAACGTAACATCTGTTAACACTTTTGGTCCAACATGGCCAGGTGGTTAGGACGCGCAACTCCTAATCCGAGGGTCGCGGGTTCGAATCCTTGTCACACCAAACATGCTCGCCCTTTCAGCCGTAGGGGCGTTATAACGGCCGGTCAATCCCACTATTTGTTGGTAAAAGATTAGCCCAAGAGTTGGCGGTAGATGGTGATGACTAAATGCATTCCTTCTAATCTTACACTGTTAAATTTGGGACGGCGTGTACCTTTGCGTAAAATTAAAAAACAAATATAAACACTTGTTTTTTTATTCTGGGGTTGAAAGATGGCTTTCCTATGGCATAACTCATCTCAAAACTATCACTCAAATCACAGCTGTTGTCTGAAAGGCTTTCTTAATCTTGTTGACCTAAATTAAGAGATCAATTATAGAAAGTTTGCGGCTTTGTTACAATTCCAGATTACTATTATTTGAAAATAAAAGCAAAAATTACGGTCATCCGGAAACAAGTTTGAAATAAGTTTTACTGTATATATTTTGTAACAGTAGCGACACATTCATTCGACAGGAACCGGATACTGTTGATAAACAGAAAAATGACGGCAGCAAAAACAAACATTTGATTCTTGAAACTTTCGGAATATACATATTTCATTTTTAGCAAGCTATACGAACAGGGTAAAATATCAGATAAAAAGTTGACAAAATTAAAACGTATAAAAAGTAATTGAAATACAGACAAACCAACAAGGAATAGAATAATATAACAATTGTAAGAATATTATACAAGTATTTAGAATTGTAGCGAAACTTTACCATTATTTTAATAGATGTGTAATAGATGAGTTTCCAGATTAGATGAATTTGAAATTCGTAATCGAGATGTGATAGTTATTGCTTTCACAATATGTATAAATTGTGAATTTAATAGTTTTGACACCCCTCCCTACTGGCACAGCTGGTTGTCTACGGACTCGCGCCCTAGTAATCGTGGCCCATAATGTAGCTTTGTGCATCCAAACAACAAGAACTGTATTGGTGTTGCGGACCATTTGTTTTAAAACAAAACTACCCGTCTCCAGTGACGAGAAGAGTTTACGTTAATCTATCAGTTTAAATTATTTCGTGGAATTTAAAGAATATTAATTATGTTGGATTCTTGCTTTCACCTACTAGCAAAGCTCTGAACTACTGATACCGCCCGTGGTAAAAAAAATGATGAGCATTTTAATAACATATCTGGTAAATCTGTATTTGTTATTATTTTACTCACGCCACGTTTAGAAATATGAGTGATAGTGTGATTGATTCCTAATAATGTAGAATATTCTGCTTGCAAAATAATATTTGGTATAAATATTATTTACGCCTCTTCAAGAGGGTCAGTTTTGTTTTCGGACATAGCTTTTGAAACAGGAAACAGACGAACGTTCGGAGATACCACGGTTGGTAATGTATATAAGGATTCTTACCCTTTCCGGACACGACAAGTTTTCTTGTTATTTTTTACCATTGCATGATCATTTAGGACACGTTACACCACATAGTTTAAACGATTGACAAGCTCAGTTTCGAGCATCGGATCGGCAGTTACGGTGATGGCTGATGGGAAGTGTCGAATTATAGCTGACAATGCGTGACTGAGAATTTTATAAATATAGATAATAGGGTAGTCATCCTTGAATCTGGTTATAAGAATGACAAGAATGGTTCTAACCGGATGGAGATGGTGGTTTTAAGCGATCTGAGGCTGAAAACTTTGTAACTTTATATTTTATATAGAAAATATTTAGTTTCAGATAAAGTCTGTAGTAACTCCGGCTTACCAGATCTTAGGGTCATCACACTGGAAGAGAGTCGAAGTGTTAATATTCAAACTCTATAAAAAAAAATAGAGGGTGGGTGGTGTATTTATGTAATTGATTCATAACTGCTAATTAGCATATGTTTTATCTTGTAGAGAGTGCAGAATGCCGATCTAAGTCCACGGTCTCGAACACTGTTGCAATTCGCGCTAAACATGCTCACCCTCCCAGCCGTGGGGGTGTATAATTGTACGGTCAATCCCACTATTCGTTGGTAAAAGAGTAGCCCAATAGTTGGCGGTGGGTGGTGATGACTAGCTGCCTTCCCTCTAGTCTTACACTGCTAAATTAGGGACGGCTAGCACAGATAGCCCTCGAGTAGCTTTGTGCGAAATTCCAAAAACAAATATAATTAATTATATCACTAATAAATTGAAAAGATTATTGTGTATTTTCTAACTCTCTGCATCTATAAAAATATAGTTAAGTTTTTTGTCATGTGGCGAAAATGTTATAGTCTCCACAATTTTTGGCGATTATGAAAAAGTGTTGGATGTCGCTTCTCTTAGAGAAAATTTTATCAGCTGCAACAAATACGCGACCAACCTTACTATGACCAACAGAAAGAAATAGAAATATAACAACTGTGCGTGTTTTTATGGGAAAGTCACCTCGGACTATCTGCTGAGCTCCCCGAGCTGGAGTCGAACAGCTGATTTTAGCGTTGTAAATCCGTAGACTTACCGCTGTACCAGTGGGGGGGACCTATAACCACCGCAAGAAATACTAAACTAAAACTAAACTAACGTGGCAGGGGTTCAGTTTAGAGAGAGAGAAATCAGAAGAGTTCTCTCCCCAACCGGGGTGTTCAGGAACGTTGTGGTTCCTCTTCGTCCCCTTTCGTGGATTGTTATTAAGATTAAATGGTGTTTTTTTTTGTTATATATATATATATATATATTATAATTATTATTCTTGACTATTTGGGTCGAAAATGTTTTTTCTAAATGTTGTCTTGGATGGAGGCAAAGGCAGCAGCGGAAAGGAAGCCCGGGACCTGTCCCGAAAGGAAGAGGTTGAGCAGATGTGAACATGAATATTGTTCAAATCCAGATCAAAAATAAAACAATTCAAACGGCACGATTCAGGGTCTGGCAAAAGAGATGCCTGGGCTGGGATCTATAAATCCAATGCCTGAAGATTTTGATGTGGGGGAAACGGGAGTGCCCCGAGAAAACCCACTTTCACAGGACAGGCGCCGAAAGTTTTGTCTGTCGTGTGCCCAATGCAAGAAATGTTTAAAATGCTTATATTTATGCATGAGCTGTTACATTATGACATATCATCATATATTTGCATTTAATATACATTGATGCACCTATCAAACTTCATAAGACTATCTGTATATATCCAACTTAAAAACTTCATAAGACTATCTATCTATATATATATATATATATATATACAACTTAAAAACTATAAAGCCTGCGACCAGGCGGTTAGGGCGCTCGATTCGCAATCTGACGATCGCGGTTTAAAATCCCCCACCCTACCAAACGTGCTCGCTCTTTCAGCCGTAGGGACTTTATTATGTGCAATAAGTTCCACTATTCGTTGGTAAAAGAGTAACCCAAGAGTGGGCGATGAGTGGTGATGACTAGCCGCCTTCCCTCTCATCTTATACTGCTACATTAGGCACAGCTAGTGCAGAAAACCCTCGCGTAGCTTTGGGCGAAATTCAAAACGAACCAAATAAAGCCTGAATATATATATGTAACCTGCATCTTTGTAGAAAAAAACTCACGCAATGTTATAGGAGCAATAGCCATTCAATCCGCATGAAGTCAATCCAAAGGTTGTGTCATATAGGACAGTATTACTGTTATACAGGTTTATCTCCATGGTGGACAAACGACAACCAAATAAAACAAGAACATTAAAAATTGTTAATTTGAACAAGGGGAATAGGTATCTTAAAAATACATAAACAAGAAGGGTAGCTTCAAGTGAAAATGGAATCACAAGAGAAGTAAACAGACAAGTTTAAGGTTCTGTATTAACATATCCCCATTTTAAATCCATGTCTGAGATATTTAGGAGAGTCAAAACAAGGATTTGTAGCTTGAAGATGTAATGTCAACACTGTGTGCTAAACCATAATACTAAAAGACCTGAGAATCATATGGATATACAACTACATTTATTTGATAAACAGCTAACAGACGTGGCAACACCAACTTACGGTTGTTTTAGGTCAACGTATGAGATTACAAGAGTTTCATGTGAGATTGCGCATGACGCTCAAAGCACATGTGAACGATGCGAGTTAAAGTTCACTCAAAAGAAAATGTAGGCCTAGGGTTAAAGCAAACAAACAGTTCTTTACATTTAAATTACCCATTGCACAATTTTTCCGATAAATGAATAATATGTATCAAAAATCAGTTTTATGGAATGTCATCAACACGAGAAATAAGGAAAGGGTTAAAACGTTTTACAATTATTGAAATAATATTTTTGTCGGTGCCATGTGCAAGATAGTTCGACGAAGTTCATTTAAAAATAGTAAACTATTGAATGAGTCGTAATTATAACAGCAATAATGCTTTAAAATAAGTGCAGTCGGAATATAATGTAAAACTATTGATAGTTATGTTTAATGGCATGTCTTAACATACACAACGAATCGCATTTTCTTGATGTCCAAATTTAGATTTTACTTTCTGAGAATTGGCAGGTCAATACAATATATATACATATGCAACGCGCTTTAGCCATTGTTAAATAGTCAAAATAAAACCAAGGTGGCCCGCCATGGTGAGGTGGTTACAACACTCGACTCGTAATTTGTGGTTCACGGGTTCGAATCCTCGTTACACCAAACATGCTCGCTCTTTCACCGGTGGGAGGCGTTATAAAGGTACAGTCAATCCCACTATTCGTCGGTAAAAGAATAGCCCAAGAGTTGGCGATGGTGGTGATAATTAGCCGCCTTCCTTCTAGTCTTACAGTGCTAAATTAGGGGTGGCTAGTACAGATAGCCCTCGAGTATCTTTGTTCAAAATTCAAAAACAAACAAACCATGAACAGTAATTCTGGCCTAAAGGTAAGATATTTAATGAACTTTAGTACAGAAACACTAATTTTTATGATATTATTTATTTGTCTCGTTAACAACAACGAGAAATATGTAATTGTTTGTTTTTGCAAATCTTAATTTTGAATAAATATAAAGAAATATCTATTCCATTAGCTAAGGCCTCTGAGCAGTTGCCTTCGCTCGCCCGCTGTCGACGGTCGTTACTGCTGGTAAAGATAAGTCGTCACATGAAAAGTTATAACACAACTACATTTAGTTTTGTAACACATAAATATGATAAAGTCATTAGCTACCACTTAAAAGAATTCAGCAGCCAGTAAATATTCTATTCCTAAGTTTTAGGCGAGATTACGGTTAAATATTCCTTATGCCTTACCTTTCGTGATACATACAATACACCCAGAAATATTAGGCTCTAATCCAGTCGGACGATAGTCCAATACCGGTATATTACCACGACTGGAAGCCACCAAGGCTTAGTTCACAGTAAAATGAATTCTACACATGACATCACTCTTACCGTGGTTTTCAACATCGACAATTTTTGGCGTGACGACGTTTCGCTACAGATGGAATTGTGTGATACGAATGGCAGAAGTAAGTACAGAGAAAAAAACACAACAAGTAAACAAACTTTGAAACAGCTGCTTAGACTATTTTTGTACTGTACGTGATACCCGTACTTCTGCTTTATTAAAATACCGTGCTGGTTTGTAATTACCTTAATTGCACAAAGTTACGTTATCCACAACAAAGCAGCAGTTGACGCTCAAACAGGAAATTTCAGACACGCCCAGTTCAACAGAGAGTTCGATTTGTTGGTTTATTTTCTAGTGGATGTTCACTGATGTTATTCTCAGTTTTATCGAGTTTCCATAGGACGAGAGGTGTGTGTGTTTTTCTTATATCAAAGTCACATCGAGCCATCTGCTGAGCCCACCGAGGGAAATCGAACCTCTGATTTTTGGCGTTGTAAATCCATAGACTTACCGCTGCACTAGCGGGTTGCGATGAGACGTAACAGGTGATGGATAGCAATCCCAATTTTTTCTGGTCTCAATAACAGCATTAGTATATATTATATTCACTTTCAAAAATTGAATGAAGAAAATATTTATACTACTTCGTGATATTGGACTCGATGGCAAAAATAATGCCTGATGTCTAATACATGTATTAGTACCATCATGTATGTAAATGTAGCAATTTACATTTGTACAGAAAATAAAGATTACTCTAAAGATGAGTCTTTAGGTCAAAGGAACAAGAAATAACAGAACCATAAAGACTGTGTTAATGAATAATATATACAGTGCGAAAAAGAGCAAACCACAAGATAGTTGAGATGATCAATCCGAAGGACAACAGTGTATGGTCCAATATGTGATGTTTATAAGTGATAAGGGACTAATGTGGCAAAAACTCAATTGACAGAAACAAGTTTAAAATCAATTAATCTGCAGATTAAAAAAAGTATGTGAAATCCATTGTCCAAGCAACTTCTCCGTAAGCCTTTAAGTAAATATGTAGGAAGTGCAGTGTGACTCATTATCCATGCAAATGGCGTATTCTGTTATATATGGAAAGATACCAGCGTAGAGGAAAATTGTCAATCTCTACAATACGAAACACTTTGTCTTTTCAATGACCTTCCAGCAGTTGGACGCTTAAGTATCAAGAAAACACTGGAGAAACGAAGAGAACACTTTTACTTGGACGGATTTTAGAGATGTGCAAATAATTAGTTTTAAAAACGACAACAATGTCATGAGCAAAAATGTCTGTGAAAGAAACATCATTGACAGTTACAGCACTGGAGTACCACTTGAGAGAGTTATTGTCTGGGTGTTTGGATAGAGTAACCATAGAGTAACAGTGGGAAAAGATACATCAAGACTGCAAATAACTATTTCACAAATTATCTAGACACATATACCATTCCAAACGAAAAAACGAGGGACATTCTGGGATTGAATATCTCCCTCCTTGATTTTTGTGTCGTTTTCTTTCAGAACTGTGCTGACCTTGGTCATAAGCAAATCAGCATGATGAATATTTGGAAGAAAATCAAAATTAAAGCAAGTTTTAATCTAAATTTTCATTCATCTGTTATTTTTAACTTGAACTGATCTAGTGATGGTTAGATTCAATGAATATTAATCATCATCACTGAAATGGTTATAAACATTTAGCAGATTATATATAAGTAAACATACATGTAATGCTGATAGAGCACAAAATCTGAAAGTACTAATAAGTTATATTTGATAATGTTCAAATTTAGCTTCACTGGATCTGGGTCACATTCATAATGCGTATTAAACAACTGATATTAATTTTCGTTTAGTTTACACCATATATTTTTAAAATATAGTTGGTACCATTCAGCACGCCTCTCATATTTTAAAGGTATTTTAGCCGTCTCATCGTCTTCATTTGCTTTTGTTCAAAACAAACGGATTCCTTAAAACAAGCCCACACTTCATATTTCACTCTCATGGTTCAAACAGCTGTTGTTATTTTAATAATATTTAGTTTTTGCAAGTTTCTTGAGCTTGTTATTCAGCTTTTCTTATACCAAACATCATGTTCGATTCAAATCATGCAGAATTCTGGATCAAGTGTTGCTCAAATGAGATAACCAAATAGCAGACTGGCACTTTCCTGTGTTGATTCCTTCATTTGTGCGGTGACAAAGGCTTCTTGGAATATTTTCCATAATGAGTCTTTGAGAGTTCTGATTAGGCCATTCGGGTACCGAACAGTGATTAACATTTTGATGTAGATCATGCTTTAATGACAAAACACGTGGTTGAATAGGACTTATGGTAACAAATGTTCTCCTTGCATCAGGTTCTTTGCTTCATAAAATAATTCCAAGATGGTGACTAGTCTTTGCAACTGGCTCCATTCTCTGCTGCTGGAAACTACCTTTTTAAATGATGCGTCTTTTAGGAGATAGCATAATGCCTGATGGTTTAGTCTAACTACAATCTTAACCTGTTTCAGGGTTGGGTTCCATCTGGTGCAGTTAAGGGCAGGAATCGCTTTATCAGGCTCAGGCACTTTTCAGTGGCTTTTTTGAAGAATTAACTGGAATTTAGCAAGATACATAATTTTTAAGCTTTACTTCTGGCGAGGTTGATTGCTTTTTTTTTCCTTCAGCTTGTCTGACAGCACCGGTTGCAAGGTATGTGTGTATGTGTAAAACATTGCAGTTTTTGGTCAGTGCCTTGCTAATTTTCTTTCTGTAGTTCTTCACATAAACTGTCATAATCGGGGTCATCAGCACTTGTAGGTCCTACATCATCATCAGTGGTTCTGGGGATGTACACACTAAACGCTTTTTATATGTTTGATGTATTATCACATACAGTTTAGTCCATTTTGTTTTTTATTACAAATTCGTCACAGGTGGCTTCAAATACCTCGTTGATTTTTCACTTGTGTGGGAACCTATAAATTTGCTACAACTAGACAAATATGACTTCAGATTTATTGCACACTTCTTTATTTCAATTGCAGTCACACCAAAAAAACCTCTTATTTGTTTCTCTGACCAGATATCTTCAGCAGAAGAAACCCAGGATGTTTCTTGTAGTTTGGTTTTGATGAGATCTTGTTTTGTAACCATGTGGAATATCAAGCAATTATAAACTTATGAAATATGAACACTTAAAAACAAGTTTTAAGTTATTTTTGTGGTAAACTATAGTAAGAAGATAAGATCTCTTCATATCAAGTATTTATCAACTCACAATTATTATTTCCCACAAATAAAAGAAACATAAAAACATGAAAGTGTTACACTTTTTTTTTAAATGCCTTGTTTGTTTTGAAATTTCGCACAAAGCTACTCTAGGGCTATCTGTGCTAGCCGTCCCTAATTTAGCAGTGTAAGACTAGAGGGAAGGCAGCTAGTCATCACCACCCACCGCCAACTCTTGGGCTACTCTTTTACCAACGAATAGTGGGATTGACCGTCACATTATACACCCCCACGGCTAAGAGGGCGAGCATGTTTTGCGCGACGCGGGCGCGAACCCGCGACCCTCGGATTACGAGTGCACGCCTTAACGCGCTCGGCCATGCCAGGCCTCTTTTAAATGCCAAAAAGGACAATTCAACGCTGTCATTTTCACTTTATTTTTATTAACTCACAAACTAATTCGATCATCTTCTTTCCAAATCTGACACTTTATTGGTATTGTATTTGGGGTGGGGTGAAATTCAAGCCCTTCAATGTGCATTTAAGTTATAATTAAAGTATATACTGGTATTGCAAGAAAAATATGAAGACTTACACTGAGTAAACTGTATTTACATTGTAATATGAACCCAGACAAGGTCCAGACAGTATTTTCAATACAAGATGTAATATAGATAACGTGAAAAGTTACTCGCCTCTCAGCACACAAAATTTGAAGTCGTATTTGCCCCATCAGTGACCTCACTTTTGCAGGTTTTACACTAAGCAACTATTTTTCGATGCAGAACACTACTAGTTTTTAAAATTCAATGATATAGCTCTCGGGATCACAGCAACGCTTGAAAAAAAGCTTGCTGAATTAACAGTACATAAACAACAAACACATACACTAAGAATCTCTTTCAACACGACTCGGTCAATTTGACCTACCACATGTCCTTTTTGAACTCGGTTTTTATGCTACTAACTTTTAATATAATAAGTTTATTTTCACAAAATTTGCAGACTCTCAGTAAACGTTACAAGGCTTTTGCATAAAAAAATCATATTTTTAGCGAAGTATTTTAATAAACTAAAAAAAAGATTTATCTGTGAATATATCTAATATTTTTCACTCGTCAGAGTGCAAAGCGATTTTCATGTTAAGATTAAAATTAATTTATAGAGTTGATTTCTTCGTCTATGCATATCTTCAATCACACCAAAAAATTACGATTTAGCACTGTCGAAAAATTCCACAAAACCATCAGAACAAAAACCTCAAAACTCAACTACAAAACAAAACTGACACAACAGCACAACA
This sequence comes from Carcinoscorpius rotundicauda, assembly GCA_011833715.1. NCBI lineage: Eukaryota > Metazoa > Arthropoda > Merostomata > Xiphosura > Limulidae > Carcinoscorpius > Carcinoscorpius rotundicauda. The sequence goes on from CM022398.1 coordinate 19,225,959, forward strand.
CGACATCGGAGCTTACCATTTATTCCTGACATCAGTTAAAAAATAACACTTAGGGAAAACCTGCCATTTAAAATAAAATTCTTGTTGACTTCAAATTCACACCAAAACTCAGCCCTAAACTAAAAACATTATTAAATCAAAGTTACATAGATTCGAAAAAATCAAAGACGTTTAGAAACCAGGATTCTACATCAGAGAAACCAGTAAAAATTGGAAAAAAAATTCACTAAACATAACTTTGTGTAACACAAATTTTGTTCCTGGATAGTATTTGTTATATCTTAATTGCTTATGTTGTAAAGTACAGAAAATTGTCATTATTCTTTTTAAGCTTTGCTTTTGTGACCTGGATAATGAAATTTAGAAATTTACCTATTTTATATGTAAAAACTGGCAAATTTGCACATTTTCGTTTACATAAGTTCTGAATATAACAACATATAAATCAAGATTTACATGTATTTATACTAAAATTATACAAAAATGTTTAGAAGTGAGTAGTTTTTCGAGATTTGCGACTGTAATGTAAATCACTTTCATGTATCAGTCCCCAAATATAGTCTTCCACTATGATTTCGTTATACGCTCTTAGGTCACAAAAGCAAAGTTTGAAAAGAGAAAAAGGTCTTTTTCATTTACTTCAAGTATAAACAATTGGGAAATAACACCTTCTGCTCAGGAAAAAGAAAAGCAAAAGTTTTGTTATATAGTATAATAAAATATCCACTCACGTTTACCACCATTGCAACTAAGCAAACCTCAGTATTATACAAAATGCTATAATTTTAAATAAAAGACCCAACTTCAATAAACGCAGAGTAAAGGAAGTTATCTTAATTAAACAAAGCAGCCATACCCTAAACCAACACCTTGGGGTACTAAAATACTTTATCAAGCTGTGAAGCGATCACAGTCGTGTGACATCTTTGTTCCATACTATATATATATTCACGTGTCTGTAAATTACCTGTGTACGAGGATAACATGATCTTGTCGAAATATCGTACATTTACAATAAAGTTTTTAATTACTCAGTCAAAACTGTCTTAAAACATTTATTTTGTAAAAATGTATTTTTTCGTCAAATTTACATTCAAATTTTAATTAAATTACATTTTGTTTATTTTATACCAAGCAGTTTAACACAAACTCATAGCAGGGTGCTTGACTCGTACGTTATCTACATGCTCAACCTTTCAGCCGTGGGGGCGTGATAATGTAATGGTAAATCTCAATATTTTTGGTAGAAGAGTAGCCCAAGAGTTGGCAGTGGGTGCTGGTGACTAGCTACCTTTCCTCTTGTCTCACACTGCTGAATTATGGACAACTAGCCCAGATAGGCCTAGTGCAGCTTTGCGCGAAATTCAAAGCCAAATTACATACTGAATACTTTACTGATTACTGACTTACCCATCGTTACTGTGGCATTTATATGATTTTTGTTTTCAACTTCATACACGAAATTTCTTGACCATGCTTCATCATTAGTGTTAACCTCCTCTAGTAACAAGCATCTAACTTAAAATATAGCGTACATGGCTTACTAATAATAGGCACATGTTAAACGTGACTTCTATACACTTAGTTTTTTGGACCGAGTTTATGATTTTCTAATAATACATATATCTATAACAAATAAATTATACGTTGGTGCACACAATGTACATAATTTTCATTAAGCGATAAGGCACGTAGATACTTTGATACCGTTCATTATGCAAAGGGACATTAAACTAAACAGCAGGTGGCACTCACTTATTAAAGATGGGGAGAGATAAGATTATTATGAATATAAAATTAATTACGATTTTTTTTACACTACAATATTCTCGTGCGAGGTGAACGAACAATACTTTGAATAAATAAAACGTAGATTTCACACATATTCAGTTCTCTTCTAATTGTTCCCCTATCCCAGTGGTAGTCTCGCACTTACAATGCTAGAAACAGGGATTTGGTAACTGTGTTGCCAGAGCACAGATAGCTCTTTGTGCTTAATTACAAACAAACTTCCTTGATTATCAACTTATTGCACATTAGGTAAAAAACATCTGTTTATGGTAACACTACGAGCCCCCCAGTGGTTCAGCGGTATGTCTGCGGACTTACACGCTAAAATCCGGGTTTCGATACCCGTGGTGGGCAGAGCACAGATAGCCCATTGTGTAGCTTTGTGCTTAATTCAAAATAACAACAACACTACGAGGAAAAATTTGGATTTTTAGTTGTATTTTGTCTATTAAATATCTCCGAGGGTCGCTGGTTCGAATTCCTGTCGCATCAAACATGCTCGCCCTTTCAGCCGTGGGGGCGTTATGATGTGACGGTCAATCCTACTATTCGTTGGTAAAAGAGTAGCCCAAGAGTTGGCGGTGATGACTAATTGCCTTCCCTCTAGTCTTATAATGCAAAATTAGAGACTGCTAGCGCAGATAGCCCTCATGCAAAATTCAAAAAGATTCTGGTTCCCCGCAAGTACAGTGATAAGTCTTTGATTTTACAAGGGTTCGATTCCCTTCGGTGGACTCAGAAGATAGCCTAATGTGGCTTTGCTATAAAAAACAAACAAAAACATTCTGTTAAATATCATTAAACTATACTGTACATCATTATCGAAATGTTTCTTTATGCATTCTATCAACAACAATTAAATTATTGTCGTTTCTTTTTTCAGTTTAATTTATGTTATTGTGGAAGATGTGCGTTTTCAGTAACTTTCTTGTGGATTATCAACTTAAACCACCACTTATTTTTTAATTCTGTTTCACTGTTAAGTTTTCGGTTTCATCTTGGTGTTCACAAAAACAGTCCGATGTGACTTTGCCATAACAAAATATACCCATATAATTCCGTTGCGATGTTTAAAAGGTGAAAAAGGATCGACTAACAGACATTGTTTCACACTTATTACGGCCCGGCATGGCCAAGCGCGTTAATCCGAGGGTTGCAGGTTCGCATCCCCATCGCGCCAAACATGCTCGCCCTTTCAGCCGTGGGTGCTTTAAAATATGACGGTCAATCCCAATATTCGTTAGTAAAAGAGTAGCCCAAGAGTTGGCGGTGGGTGGTGATGACTAGCTGCCTTCCTTCTAGTCTTACACTGCAAAATTAGGGAGTAGCTTTGTGCAAAATTCAGAAACAAACAAACAAATTCATACTTATTGCTCGTCTAAATATCGAGAACACGTTTGTTTTAGTAATAAAACTGCTGCAATCGTACAACGCTATGTAAATAAGATTTCCACATATAAATCACGTATGACACATACAGTCACAGCAAAACTCTTAGGCTAGACCAATCAGTAAACAGTATTTTATAAACAATGGAAAGTTACAGTTGCGTCCATTAATCACGAGAGAGCTGAAAGTGTTCACCCTGTTAGAGCCAAAATCCGCCCAAACAAAAATAACAAATATTTGGTGTTTTGTGCACTACTAATTAGCCACAAAAGCAGTAGTACAGTGGAGCCCCTCTAAAGCAGTCACCTTCGGGACTGAGACAAACTGGCCTGATTAGAGGGGTTTCACTTTATATCGTTTTGTAACCACCTAATGGGAAGATTATAAAAACCATTTGACAAAATGGTAAATGTCCTGAGATTCTAACCTCTAATATACAGTTAAAGCCCGTGGAGTTCACTGACATTCTCTCAGACGTAGGATATCATCCTACCCTGCTTGCTATCGTAAGTTCACTGGCAAAAGTTCATTCGAACTGAATGAGAAAAGACGTTCCAGACATTCACAGAAAAACAAGTTTCGTGTAGAGTGAATATCATCATCATATCCATAAGTTAACCCTAATCCAAAACTCTTATAGGAGCCAGTTTGGATTCTTCTTATTAACAGTAAATAATACTTTGACATATTATATTAACAAATGCTTTAAAATTCAATTACAGCTGCATACTGAAAATGAAGTAGAAACCATGTGAGAGGCACAAATGCATGTTTTGTTATTGACAGTTTTTCAGGGCTTAGGTGAGATGATAAAGCTCGTTATATACCAAATCTTACAGACACAAATACATATATATATATGTAGACAAAATGTTAGTTATATTCATCTATGGTTACAATTAACAAAGTAACTGAATACCAGGCTATTTCACTCGGCATGATCAGGTGATTAGGACGCTCACCTCGTTATTTGAGGGTCACAGGTTTGAATCTCCACCTTACCAAGCATGTTCGCCCTTTCAGCCGTAGAAGCGTTATAACATGGCTGTCTATTCCAAGAGTTATTGGTAGGACAGTAGCCCAAGAATTGGCGGTGGATGGTGATGACTAGGTGCTTTCCCTCTCGTTTTAAACTTCTAAATTATGGTCGGCTAGTGCATATAGCCCTCGTCTAGCTTTGCGCGAAATTCAAACCAAACAAATATCAGACTATTCGATTTTCTCTCTCTTCTACCAGTTTCGTGACTTCAAACATCACTCTTTATGATACATTTTCACTGAGAATCTACACGGAAACATTTAAATATTCTTTTTCAACGTGGAGTATACAGTAAGGAAAACACTTTAAGTTGGATTGATTGCGCGTGTGTTGAGTAGTTAGAAATGATGTAGGTCCCTAATAAGAAGGAAGAGGTTTTGTGCACCTGACCCTCCTGGGTATTTAAAAATTCACCATACCCAAATACCCACAAAAAAGTAAAGCGTCCCTAATTAGATTTGTAGCATGTTTCAAATAAAAAAGCAGAATATACTCATAAGCACATAATAAAAACGACTCTATTTTCAAAATCAATTAAAGCAGTTAGAAATCGTCGTTATATTATGTATAGTAATAAATGTTCTAAGAATCTCTCTTCTCTCAATTTCAGTAATAATAAAAAGTTCATCTGCTTGTATTTTATAATACTCTCACTAATTCAATTACTGCTTGGATTTACGTACGACGGGTGTATTTTATATGGAATAAAGCTTGGTAACTATTTCGAGTAAAAGAAGCAACACGAGGACTACCTGTGATAGCCGTTCCTAATTTTGCAGTGTTGAACTAGAGGGAAGGAAGGTAATCATCACCACCCACCGCCAACTCTTGGTTACAGTCTATAACGTAAATAAATTTCGTTGAATATCTTTTTGATATCACCAAGTAACGACCTATTTAAATAATAATCTATCAACTTGCATTTCTTTTACGATATTGTGTTGAAAGTAATATACACCTGTTCTTGTCTATTTATATCAATAAGTCCACCTGTCTTCCGTGGTTATTTTCAGAACTATATTCTCCCAATGTGTGCATCACGTGGTGACATGTTTTGTCAAACTTCATCTTCCCGCACCTGTTTTCGCAGGCTCTTCAATGTAAATTTCTTGAAATAAAAGGGTTTTAACACACAAATTACTTTACTTTTTCTCATAACTGTGTACCAGTTTAACAATCAGATATGTGAATGTTAACTAAAACACGTATTTAATTTCATTTTTTCTTTCGATAAATACGTAAAAATTATAACTAGGGTTGAACATGTTTTAAATCTACATTTTTCATCATGTTTTTGAATGTCACAACAACAAAAATGTTTTAAAATTAATTTTAAAACTAGGGTAACTTAAAAATAAAGATAAAATAAAAAATGGACTACATAAGGTATTAAGAGTCCGTTGATAAAAGTTAACAGTTTTAAATATACGAGGCATTTTTATATCATCAAATCAAGGTATAATTGAATAGCAAACTCTTCATGGCACAGACTCCAAATCTGGAATACCGTTGTGTAATTGAATCAGAGCTTGTTTTAACTAATTAGTCAGTGGGTATACAGCAACGTACTTCCACCTCACAGCACTGAATGGAATTTCTAAGTTATATCTTCTTTTACAGTTATATATCTTCACTGTACCTACTTCTGACGGTTATTTCAGTATCAGTTCAGAACAAACACTTGTTGAGAGAGCTGACTGGAAACAGCTTGTAAAATGTGGTAAAAGTGTGCAACCACAAATAACTACACATACACGTATATTATTTGTTTTAGAACACAGCCCCATTGATCTATCAACTGTGTCCACCGCAGGGAATCAAACCCCTAATTTTATAGTTATAAGTACGTAGTCTTACCGCTGTTCCACCGAGAAGGCATTAAGAGTTATAAATTAAATTTGTATTTGTTTGACGTTCATAACTCAAAATTGTGGGTTCAACAAACCTCACAAAATAAAGTTGTTATGCACACAAAGAAATATGTACTTTATTAGTCAAAATATTCCTTAAATGTTTATAGTACAAAATAAAACGCTATATATCTATTCACTGAAACACAATATCCAAACAATATACATTTGTCATAACGCGTACGTAATAGTTTTGTTACAATTACGTACTATCCAAAGATAACCGTTTAAGTGAATTACCAACGTAAGTACATTATAGAACTACTTATAATGTTCAATAACATAACCGTTCTCAATTTTACTAAACTTTTACGTAATTACTTTTTGAAAGTGTTCGTAAAAAATATGTGGATTGAATACCTCGAGAAAGTTTTTAAACAAAATGAACTTTTATGAACTTTTTTTGGCCTTTTAAAACTGAATCATTTTTAATGAAAATGTGTGAATAGAAACAAACCTAGCTATCAAAATAAAAATATTTTTGACATATTTCATGCAAAATATTTAATGTTTATCAGCCTAAAGATATCTTTACAACCATGTCCAGCCTTCGGCCGAACATTTTGAACTACATTTTACACAATTCAGGGTTTAAGGTCTACATCAGATGAAAACTTATTTCACCGTTGAAATGAAATATTTTTTAATGTTTTCTTGTCATAAATGAATTTTACCCAAATATTAAATTCAAAGCGAACAACTCAAATGAAACGGGCTTTTTGTTCATTCTAGACATCAGGCTCATGTCAAACTAAGAAGAGATATCTAATTCGTCAAATACGGATTAAACCCACAGCTGTCTTTCACAAAATAATCACAAATATTGCACATTTGCCTACCACCTCCGGTAAAAAAAAAAAACCTACATAAAACTGAAAAAAACAATACTAACAAACAACATGATACTGATGACTTGTTACAAATATAATTAATTGAGTTATGAGTTCCAGATTTGTCCGTGTTTTACTTTACCCCACTTATTCTATGCAATGGACTGGGAGACCTCACGTGTCTTGCAATATTAACTTTCAATTAACTATTGTTTCTAGTCAATTTTGCATTAGAGGTGTCTTTTATATCAGTCAGTAACTGTTTCGTGCATTCTTACACAATAACTTTTTGTACTTGCAATTCTTAATTTTGAACTGATAGGCTAAATTGCAGGGAGGTATTCGTCCCCCTGTAAAGTGAGAAATATAATTATTTCCTTATTCATTCAACATATATATCAATTCTTTATTCACTTCATAATTTCACACTATTTTGCACCATACTCCCATCTAAAAATTGATTTGACTTTCATGACGCACTCACGGCCCCACAGTGTGAACTGGGATTTTGTTGATACATATTTATAGTCCAGCATAATAATTATTTTCTTTCAGTTATAAATGTCCACCTACCTGTCAGATGAGGTGAATCTAGGGCCAAAACTTGTCGTGTGATATTTTTATTAACAGTACATGTTTTTCAGGTTAACAAAGTAATTCGTTTATATATTTTGAATGAAACGTCTGTCAGTATCCTCAGAAGAGTTCTACTTTATTCAAATGATTTACGAAGTTTAACCTTCAGATAGAAATATATATGTATATGTACATGTGTAAATTTTAAAATATTCATTATTTGTGAAATTTTGAATATTTCAACAAAGGTTCTATGAAATATATTAGCACTTTTACTTGCGTAGTGATTTCCTTTATTATAGAATACATTAGAAACTGTAAAACAAAACAAAGTTTTCAAAGTAAAACATATAAACAATCATTCATATATTCTACACACACAGTCCTTTATAGCATGGTGTGTTGGCAAAATCTATCTTCTATATACATCTCTGGTGCATCAGTAACTCAACAAAAAAGTAAATACCCAGGCTTAAGATATTATAATGTCAACATAATGCTTCTACAGAATATGTAATAAAATTAATTTATTATATACAGTCAAATAAATGAAGAAAGAAAACTTGTTGAAAGGCAGTCTTTGGATCAAAATTTCTGGTATGAAGAATAAAATAAAGAATTGCATTAATTGAAATTAAAAATTAATCAATTAATATCATTGATTAATATCAATTAATCAATTAATATCATTGATTAATATCAATATAAATGCAATGTTCTTAGCAGTCGCACCAAGTAACTGTTCGAAGTATTAATCATCAGAAGTGTAGAACAACAAAGATACAAGTTACACAAAAGGAGTCAAAACTGGCTATTTATTTTTGTTGTGGATCCTAGATAATACTTTACTAAAGAAAATAACAGAGAGTTTACTTATATTCAATTTCATAATGCCTGTTACCTAATTTATGTTTGAAACATTTCATATTACAAAAACAACATACTACAAAACACATAACACAACGAACAGTTTCTCTAAAATTTTCAATATACAATACATTCTTATAACACCAAGAAAAAAACATTCCAAGCAGATAAACTAGTATCAATAATGTTAAAAAATTAGAATAATATTCTCATTTAGTTGTGCATAAATAACGTGTTGATTTGTTTTTCCCTTAAAGTGATAACTGTGCAACTGAACATAAATATGTACTTTGTACTAAATATAATGTTGGTAAGTACATAACTTTAGTTAAAGTTCTTTCTACCATTTCATAAAAATAATTACTAAAACAGACTATATTGTTGTATTTAGTAGTAAGGATAAAGAACAATTACATTATTAGTTAAAGCTGTATTGTTGCATTGATCAACAATAACTCTTAAGTTATTAAGATACAACAAAACAATATTATCATTCTTGGTAACAAGTGTAGGTAATAAAGTGTTACGAAGCACTAAAACAACTGTTTTTGATTCTGAACAACAACAATTCATAGCAAGATATAAAGATACAGCTAAATTGTTGTGATGACAAACAAAAAATAAGTTAAGATGCAGCTACATTGTTGTGATGACAAACAAAAAATAAGTTAAGATGCAGCTACATTGTTGTGATGACAAACAAAAAATAAGTTAAGATACAGCAACATTGTTGTGATGACAAACAAAAAATAAGTCAAGATACAGCTACATTGTTGTGATGACAAACAAAAAATAAGTTAAGATGCAGCTACATTGTTGTGATGACAAACAAAAAATAAGTTAAGATGCAGCTACATTGTTGTGATGACAAACAAAAAATAAGTTAAGATATAGCTGTACAGTTGCAGTGAACAATAAGAATAAATAATAAATTATTAAGATACATCTGTATTTGCTATTCTGAATAAATATGAGTACCAAAAATAATGTTACAGATTATTATAAATATATTTAATGTTGTACTCATTGACAAAAACAGAAAATAACAAATTATAAAAATTATACTAGAATTTCAAGTTCACGTAATTATAAATAAATCAAAAATAAATAAAGTGAAAATAAAAAATAATGTAAAGAAATTAGATCGTTCTATGTCAAAGTGGTCATGGAAATACAAATTCAAACTTAAATACATTTGTCACTAAACTGTGACATCATCATAAAAATGCAAGATTTTTCAGAGTAAAATAAAATATTTTGTATTAAGTAAAGATGGAGCTCTATAGCATGTTTTATAAGATTCCCTTCTAAATCATATGTTTTAAACAACAAAAAGAATTGTGCTTAGTAGCATATAATGTCCAACTTTTCCCAAAGCTACAGGCTCTGCAATAAGTTAGTTGTTTGATAACAGAATAACAAAATACAAACTATTATTTACTTGTTTATGGATAAATAACTATATTTGTCGAATAATTTTTTTATTATTATTAAACATCACATTTTCCTAGCTGTACCTAGAATCATCATGTGGTAAGTCCTAAATAGCATTGTACAACAATTCAAATTCTCATGTGTTACATTATCACACTGATATTTGGTCAATAAACAACAATTTAATGGTAATTAACAATATCTATTTCATAAGGAAAACAAAATTTAGAATCAATATAAATATGGGCCTGTATTTTAAAGGATTTCAGTTCTTGTGTTTGTACGGTTAGTTCTGATTTAAAAAGCCTCTTCGACTATGTGTTGGTTGTTGAAATGCACTTGATTGTTACAAGAATGACTCCAATCCTAGAACTTGTCGAGAATTTTATGTCATTAAAGAATTATTTAATGTTTCAGTAACTTGTAAAAAGTTTGAACTTCAAGGTGTTAATTATGACAAAATTGAAGATCTCAACACGGAAAGCCCAATGTTTCTTGTTTTAAGCAGTATATTTAATAATAACACAGAAGAAACTGCTATCTCTATCTTCCCTTACACCTTCAGTTTTCTGGATATGTTATATAGAAGGCATCTTAAAGGCTTTTAAAAACTCAAGCTTACAGTTAAAAATTAAGCTGATGGTGTAAGGTTTAATTTCTAAACGTTTTAGTGGGGGAGGGAAAAAAAACAAAAGAACTTCACACCCTTATTGTGAGGAGTTTACTTTGATTGGAATTCCTTCCAAGATGCTAAACAAACACAGGGATCATAAAAACTTTTTAATCAGACTGGTAAAACCAAACAGTTTTTTCACTGAGAAATGTGTGTTAATATCTCAGTTTATACTACAAAATAAGTATACTTCCAAAATAATATATGACACTTTATCATCACTAGAAATTATGCATTGGCATAGAGCCCTAATCTTTCACAAGCTACCCATAAAATGTGGAGGAAACAGTTAAATGATATGGATTTTAATACAAATCTCTGTTTCCTACTAGTGAAAAAATCAGGCCAGTCTCTGTAAAGAAAGTGTGTACTGGCAATAATACATCATGATAAATAGATCAAATTAGATGCAAAAATTGAAATAGTTCTTACATCACAGAAATGAACCAAAAGTTTTTAACAACACTGAAACACTCTTTGAAACCTCCCTTTCATGTATTAAAACATATTTAGGCATAATTACTCCTTTGATGTTTCATGTGTTGAAATCATTGGTGAAGAAAATAAAGAAGCTCTCTTTGTCAAAAAGAAAATACCATAAAATATATATATGTTTTTATTTATTGTAATTTTTATTTATATTTTTTATCTGTTGTGGATTTCTCTAACATTATTATTTAATAATGTTATGTCATTCTGAGACTGTAACACATGACAGTAGGAATTGTTATGCAATTTTATATACAGTTTGCCACCTATGAAATAAAAATTTTCTTGAACACGTACTTTGTAGATGGGTTTACCTATCTACAAACAAGTAAACAACAATTTACTCTAATAACTTCTTTCTATAAATAGCTTAAGCTCAAATAATATTTACACCAAAACACCACTGAATAAAGTAATTTGTGTATAACTTAAAACATTTTTTTTTAATACTGCTTATTATAAATCATAATTTCAATAATTACTGAACCAAATTATATGAATATTTATTTGCACCCTCACTGGCACAAAGATATGTTTATAAAGTATCTTTCACAAAATAACAAAACTAAACTTTAGAATATTATCAATAATTTATAATACATAAACATGCATGTTTCTTGAAAGATCTTCCTAAAATTTGGTCTTCACTTCACAACAAATACTAATTATATTAGTTAAGCGAGGTGTTTCCAGAAATCTAAATGAACTTTTAACTAAATTTCATGTAATAATAAAATACATTTACTGAACAATATCCATAGCATAAAAATCAAACCAAAGAGTAAACTTCAGATATATTCATTGTAAAATTCTAACAGTTAAACAAAAGCTCTGTGAAATTTACAAGCATTACTGAAAATAACAATGTTAAAAACATTTCACAAAAATGTTGCATCAGAGTTATATTTATATGAAGATTTCAAAAGCTTTGTTATCTAGAGTAAAGACAATTTTTAATGAATAAAATTAACAATTACATTTTATATGAAAGTTTCTTTAACATTCGTAAAAGATCTGAAGAGCATAAGAGACATCTGACTAGAATGAGGAAGATTCCACATTCTACTTTGTCACTTCACACTTCATATGTAAAATATGTAAATACAGCATTTGCAATTTAAACTTCTGAATACAGGTTGGTCAAAGTGTGTATGACATGACCTTTTTAAATAGTTACATTAAAAATTTAATTTATTTATAACCAATGTATGTTAATAAAAATAATATCAAAATACAGCTTACACATTTAATATTTTCATATTATCTAAGTTTATTTCTAACTTTCAAAAGGAATGATTTAAATATATTTTTTTACCTTTATTTCTGAGTATTATGTGACATTTTTCTCCAAATTGTCCATCTTAGATATTCTTTTTGTACTTACTGAGTAAATTCAGTGTACTTTTATGATTACAAGGTCAGTCAAAATTATCATGCCTGCATACACAGGGTTAATACAATTGATTATAAATATCAGGAAACCATATAAATTGGAGCTCTACTCTTATCCTAAACTTTGGGTTTTTTCGTTTTTAGACCATTTCCAATAATGGAACAAATATCTTCAAGCCAGTTCTACTGACTCAGTGTACTTACTAATATGAAAAGATCTGTTGCTAGTCTATTTTCTACCCCTAAAATAACAACATATCTGTAAGATGTTTCGCAGACTATTATAATGTGTAAAATGATGTACCACTACAAAAATAAAGCTTTATATATACTTCAAGGTTCCTGTACAAAATTATTAAAATCAATGAAACATTTCTTAAGTTTCAGTTATTTCTGAATTTAGAGATATTTTAAACAGTAAATCTCACTTCTGAGAAAACCATTTCTAGATATTAACATTTTACAATCTTAGCAAAATATATTTTATCAAGAGTTTGTTAACATTTAACAAAAACATATCACTAAATATATATTTCTAATATCTTTAGGAACTAACTTTAATTCTCCTGAGGAACTCGCACTTTACAATACGTCAAAGTATGTGCTCATAAATACATAAATAAATTATTACTAATGTTTTGTCCAATTTGAGATTTTACTTTCAAAATAAATGTGAACATGTATATATAAGTATATTACACTTAAAAGTGTAGTTTTATAAGGAACTAATTCAAATTTTAACCTAATAACACAAAGATGTAAACAAGATAAGAAAAGTAAAGTCATCCCCTTTTACTTTCCACCATAGGTTGGATTCTTGAAAGTTGTGGTGGCTTGTTTGTAGATTGGGTTCTCTCCCTAGGTGACAAAAACAGCCATTATTATTACACAATATTAAAATCCCCAAAAATATGAGCATAAAAAAACAAATCAAATCCATTATTTCTTTTTTTTCTCTATGTTCATATAAATGTTTCTTTAGCGATACTTTTGTTTTCACTTCTGTTATGACTTATGTAAAAACTGCTTAATATTAAATGCACTGTAAATTACAAAATTACCTTTTGGTATTAAGCAATGAAAAGAACAGCCCACAACCTGGCAATCAACTATGTTCAAAAATATTCTGCTTCTAAACAAACCATATGATTCAGACATTTTTATGTGGTTAAAAAAAACACCTGTTTTTAGGTTTAATCAAATATTATTATTTTGAAAAGTTTGAATTATTTTGCAGCTTTAAAAGTTACTATCTTTTTATTAAACTACTTATAGCTGCAAAAAATATATTAATAAATAACTGTAAATAAGCTCCTTTATCTTAGCAAAACTACTAGCAGAAGATCTATGTTTCACTTAAGTGGTCTTTACCATGTGTTTGTTTACTTTTGGAATTTCACAAAAAACTACAAGAAGGCTGTCTGCATTAGTCTTCCCTAATTTAGCAGTATAAAACTAGCAGAATATCAGCCAATAATCCCCACCCACCACAAACTCATGGGTTACTCTACTAGCAATAAATAGTAGGATTGGCAGTTAAATTGTAATGCCTCTACAGCCAAAAGAGTGAGGATGTTTGATGTGATAGGAATTTCAATGTGACCCTCAAATTATGAATCAAGTGCCCTAGCTATCTGGCCATGCTGGCTCTTTACCATGTGTTATCTTTAAATGATTTTATATTACAATCATGTATGATTAGATTAGACTTCAATCTGGTTCATCATATGTTAATATAAAATGGGAAAAAAAATGATGTAACAATATTGCTATCACTTGAGTTAAGGAAGTAATACTTGTTTTTAGGATAAAAATTAATACTAGACTTATTTTATCTTTCATAAATAGTGAAAATTTGATTTTAAGTACAAATTAAAAACTTTGCTACCATGTTCTAAAAAATTACAGAATGAAGAATAATGCTTTGGAACAACATGGAACCTATTGGTTACCTCAGCTCTTCCATCTCCTAAACTAAACTGATAAAAAAAAACAAATTTTTTCTTAAGTTCACTTAAATTTACTACCTTTACAATATCTGAAGGCAACCCATTCCAAAGGTCAAATACCTTGTTTGAAAAATGTAACTGTCTTAGCTGAAGATGACTCCTACCCCAAATTTTTTGTCTCCTAGTTCTACTATTCTAACAGTTAAATATGAGAAAAGATGATACACCAACATTATCAATTTCCTTTACAATCTGAAAAATCTTGATCAGACCTTTCCATTTCTTTCTTTTTCAAGAGAAAACAAGTCGAGATATTTCAGCCTTTCCTCATATGACAACCCCTCCCATCCCAGTCACCATTTTAGTAATCCTTCTCTGAACCCTTTCCAACACTTCAATGTCCTTCTTAATGTAAGAAACCCAAGATTGAACATGATACTCCAAATGCGGCCTAATCAGTAACATGTGCAATGAAATTATAACCTCAATTCCTATTTGCAATACTTCTAGTAACAACACACTGCTTTGATGGCTTGAGAGACTGATCATATATCATACCAAAATCCTTTTCTTCAATGACACTGTTAAGGTCATTCCCATCCAAATTGTCCCTATAATACAAACTATGATAACCCACATACATTATGTTACATTTTTTATAAATAAAGCCCATCTACTATTTATTTTATCAACTCACAAAATGATCTAAATATTTTGTGAATCAGCAGCATCCTCTTCACAGCCAGCAACACCCAAGATCTCAATATCATCTGTAAATTTAAGTAATTCCTTCATCTATGCCAATGATGTAAATCAAAAACAGCAAAGACCTTAAGACTGATCCATGAGATGCCCACTTTTTTATTTCCAACTGCAATTTTCTTTCTGTAAGGAACATGTTTATCTTGAATATTTCAAGACATCTAATTAGTGTCTCTTAGTAATTCAGCAGCCCAATTCACAACAGATAATTCTTGTCACATCCCTTCAAAATTTGCTTTTTTGAAATTTATAACCAAAGCAGCATTGTTTCAAGTAGGTTCAAAACAATAAACCTGAAAGAGAATAGACCACTTGCATTCAGATTTTCCTCATTTTCAACTATCTCAATCATTTCTATATCTGAAGTTAACAACAAATCTAAAATAGTGACGTTTCTAGTAGATTTCTTGACCAATGAGGGAATTCAAACTAATGATTTTGGTATTGTGAATTCAAAGACTTGCTGCTGTATCATCATTTTGGATACGAGAAAGCCTTTCAGTTTTCTAAACATAAAATGGCAATATGATAATAAATGTTATTGATGCCGAAGTTAAAAAACCTTATTTCAAGACAAAGACATTGATAAAGCATGTGTTTGAAATATTAAGTGTCATGTGGGTAGCAGTGATAAATGGTAAAAAATCAACAACAATAACATTACTCACAGTGTCCCACTTTGCCATTTTTCTTTCATTCTCAAACTTAGCAAACTCTCGACGATCGTGTAGGATTGTGAGTAGCTTCCAAGTCAGTAGGAATGCTAATCCAATGAAAACAATCCCACCAACAACTCCTAGTACAATTGCCAGGATGTTGATTGTCTGTGGACAGTCTAAGACAATGATTACACTGATGCACTAATTTTAATACCAGCAGTACATATAATATTTCACTCTAAATCACAAATTAAAAAATATCAAAAGGAAGAAAAGAATGAAAAATTAAAAGTTTGGATACTTTGTACAGGAGAACACTATATACAGGCTGAATATTTTCTGCAGACAAAATATTAAAATAATAAAACAAGTTAATGTTTAAACTAGAAACCTCTTAAACAACAAGACATAATAATAAAATATATGTGTCACTTTTGACCTTTAACAACTATTATATAATAAAACGTGACAAATAAGCAAAACCTTTAATTTTAAGCCTTTTTAAAGATTAAGTCGAAGTATAAGGAAATACAGAATTTAAAATGAAAAACAAAATGTTGTTGTAAGAATTGTGCCATATCTAGAGAGATAAAGGAATAGCATATAATATTTAAATATTTTCAAACAGAAGCCTTTTAGCAACAGCAAAACGTAAAAAGTAGGTAAGTAATTTTCTGGTGATTATAACATATTGATGTCAAGCACAATGAGACATTATTTTTCCCTTT
The DNA here is from genome assembly GCA_011833715.1 of Carcinoscorpius rotundicauda. Taxonomy (NCBI): domain Eukaryota; kingdom Metazoa; phylum Arthropoda; class Merostomata; order Xiphosura; family Limulidae; genus Carcinoscorpius; species Carcinoscorpius rotundicauda. Next base: position 19,242,447 of record CM022398.1, read on the forward strand.
AAATATAAAGAGGTTAATATATAAGTAGTGATTACAAAGTGTCTTTCTCAGTGTTTGCATCTTTTGCTGCTGAAAAGGTATGACATTCAATCACAAGACATATTAAAAGTTCTTGTTTATAGTTGAAAGCAAATGCAACTTTACAAATTTTTAAGTTTAACAGAATACTTATTCCTCAGAATTCTGGTTTAAAAAAATCATGAAAAAAATCACGATGCTTTAGCAAAGAAAGACTGAGGACTAGATATTAATTATAATACTTAAATCTGTATGTGCACTGAAAATATATAACCTGAAGCTTTTAATTCCTAGTGGTTAAAATATGAAGATACAGGGGAAAAAACAAGAAGACTGAATATGTTATACTGTCTTGCAATGATTTTCTGGTAAATTGTATGTCATGAGAAAAAATTAATTTTTCATCAAAACAACATGTGGTGGGGCAAAATAGCAAAGTACTGTTAATTTCTCAGTTTATATACACAAAAATAAGTAATGCAGTATTTTCCTAAGAAACATTTAATACATATAATTACAAGCATATGAAGAATAATCAATAACTTTAAGTTTACAATGAAGAAAGTTATTAGATAATTATGATAATTCAAAGCGTTATTTTGTTACCTTTAGTTCTTTGAACCCAGACTAATGGTACATCATTTTCATCAAGCTTGTAGATAAACTTGTACTTGCAATTATTGTCATCACGAAAAACACACAATCTCTGGTCTGATTCTGTGACTGTGTAGTAAACAAAAATGCAGTTTTGTTATTAACTATAATACTTATTTTATAACAAACAAACAAATAATATATTTTATTTTTTAATCCTGAATATTAAAACGTTGGGTAAAAAGACATGAGCTTATACAGATATCCATTTTTTAAAATATTACTAAAAAAATAAATTATACATAGTTTGTGAAACATCAGATTGAAAAAAAAAAGGAAATAACACACAAGAATTCAAACCATTAAAAAACTTCTTTATCGTTATGTAAATTTTCCTTATTTTTACCTCTAAACATTTCCTTAAAATAATAATTGGGTTGCTTCCATTTACACACTAACAATCTAATTTAATAATCTAATACTTTGTATTTCAAGACAGCTGGTATGGGTATTAACACTTTTATCAAAATAAAATAGAGAACAATGTTTGGACCTTCTTAGGTTATCTCCAGGCTAACATCATTTTTGTTAACCTGAAGATGACCCAGAAAGATTGAAACATTGTTCTCCACTTTATCTTAATAAAAGTATTAATACCCATACCAACCATCTTGAGATACATTTTTACTTCAAATGGGTTTGTCGTCATCACAAATCTAAAACTTTACAGACTTCTTTACAGAATTTAAAATTCAGAAAAATTACTGCATGCTTATATCAGAGTCACTAAAAAAAAGTTACTACATTACATGCAATCATTGTTCAAGTGAACCTAATCTGAAGGATTCTAACTCAAACATTAAAATATATGTTTCATACTTTAATAGTTGTTTTATAAACCTTTAAAAAATATTAAAGTTATACTATTTTTTTTTTCAAATAAAAGGTTCTGTTCAACATGAAAGAAAAGAAATTGAGTAGCTCAGTAACAATTATTAAAAGGTAATGCTCAGAATACTTACTTTCAGCTTCATTGATTTCTACTGGAATAAAACTACAGTTCTTGCATTCCTCAATAGTTAATGTGCCAGATTCAAACATTAAACACTGCACACAGTCCTTAAGACCTTCACAAAGACCAGGACAGGTCTATACAGTTAGAAAGTGAAACAATTCTTTATTACCATATGATTTAGTTTCTTTTCTGATCAGGCCAAGTAAAAAAAATATATATATATATATATATGTTTAACATCCCAGCCCGAGCTCATTTATTTTTGCAGTCACATCTACCTACTTTTTTGTTTTAATTATTGCTTTTGAATCATTAATAGAAGACTTCTGAATCAAAAATAAGATCGATGCTGTTGATTTATTCTGATCTCTTTCTTTATTTGTCAAACATTCTGTAGCTTTTGATGACAAAACAAAAAATACACTTGCATACTGCTTGAACCTTTCAAAAACCAACACAATCATGAAAAAAATGGTGAAAACTTTCTTTTAAAGAGGTCATTAAAAAAACTTCCTTTTCTTTTAAAATTCTAGATGCTAAACTCTTGTTTTTTTTTACTTAGCCTTATGTTTGTTCTTCAAAAATGCAGTATTTAGCATTGCAGTGACATTATGCAACTTTTCGTAAAATGTTATGAAAGCACATATTTAAAATAACTGAATATGACAAAATTGGTAAACTGTACAACACAATATGGGAAATGCCAATAGCTGATATTCACATAGTACTCGTAACCAAAACAGATTTTCAATAACCTTTAATTTACTTATACTAGCAGTGATGACTCGTGTAAAACGTGTTTCAAAATTCTAGTAGCTTAAAGCCATACAATATGTTCATTTATACATGTAACAGCATGCCTTTTTCAAACTATAGAACAAAATACTCTGTGTGCAATTTAGATGATGTTATTAAATATATTTAAACATTTTAATATACAAATGAAACATCACTATTAGATACTCAATAGGACATGATTGTTTGTTTTGAATTTTGCGCAAAGCTACACGAGGGCTATATGCACTAGCCGTCCATAATTTAGCATTGGAAGACTAGAGGGAAGGCAGCTTGTTATCAGTCATCACCACCCATTGCTAACTCTTGGGCTACTTTTTTCCAATGAATAGCAGAATTGACCATCACATTATAATACCCCCATGGCTGAAAGAGTGAGCATGTTTGGTGCAACGGGGATTCAAACCCACGACCCTCAGATTACAATTTGAACGTCAACCCACCTGGTCATGCCAGCCCAATAGGACATGAACATCAATAAAACTAACCCTCATATCTAAGTTTTGCAAATCACAGTTTTAACACAATGAAAACCAAAAATCAGAGTATTTCTCATATACAAAATATCACCTGGTTTATGGAATGATTATGAAATGTGATAGGATAGCCCCATATTTTCAAATACTTAGTGTGTTTTAGGTTATTAATGATGAGTAAATGAAGTGATATCAAAATTTGAAAATAATGGTTATTATTGTTCATAACATAAGGGACAATACTTACTGGGCAGTCCTCACAAAACCGTCCATTGTATCGCTGATTTTCTGACTCAAAACACTGACAAGTACCACACTTACACTCTCCATGACCACTACAGATTTTCTATATTGGTAAAGAAAAACTGAAATTTCTTACATCTCAAAAATACACTATCTAGTGTCTCAATCATTCTCTCAACCTCTACAGACTAGCAAAAAAACTACTATATATGAAGAATACATCAGATTTTTAAAGAATTTTGTACAAATACATTATCCAGTGTCTTGTTCATTATTCTCACACTCTACAGACTTGTAAAAATTGTAAAGAATATACCAAATGTCTACACAATATTGTCCAAATACGCTATCCAGTATCTTGGTCACTTTCTGTGACTTCAGATCTATAGATTTGCCAGAATATTATAGAATACATCAGATTTATTAAAATATGTACAAGTACACTATCCAGTATCTTGGTCATGCTTTGCAAATTCTACAGACTTGTTGAAATGATGAATAATAGGTCAGATTTTTAAGAACAAATGAATTATCCAATAACTTGATCTGTGATTTCAGATCTACAGTTTTGCTGTGATACTACAGAATGGGTTAGTTTTCTTAAATAAATGTTCCACAAATACAATATCAAGTATCATGAATACTCTTAAGATCACAACTATATTAACAGCCATTACATGTTTGTAAGGACTGTAAATGATCCCTCTTATCGCTTCTGTAAACATCTGATATTCAAAATTTTTGATACTGTAATTGCCATTTAGTGTATTACAGGGACAGTACACAGTCTTGACTTATTATCTATAATTACATATCAATAATATCCTTATTTCACAAAAGTAACAGCTATATATGTGTAACTATGCCACTGGAAGAAGAAACCTTGTTCATTGCTAATATTAGTCAGTGTAAGCACACAACAGTATGGTTCACCCAGCTGTTATCTATCTCCATTTATTTTGTCATTATATTAAACAAATACATCCTATTTTATCTTGATTAAACTGTAATAGTGCAATTTTGGATCAAGAGATATTTTAATTCTGAAATAACAGGTTACAGTTTTATTTGTCCTAAACAGCAAAAATAATCCAGTCTGCAGTGCAATCATTGATTTTTTTAGGTTAGTTTAATAAACTGATTTATTTGTCTGATCCTAATTAAGTATTTCTTGTCACTGTGCTTGTTTTTTTATTTGGTTTTTCAGTAGAGAATGTTATACAAATACCTCTCTTGTTGACTAACCCCAGCTAGCAGGAGATAACATTATCATACGTTGTATACCAGTAGAAACCTTCTGGTTCATAGGTATTTAAAAAATAGAGATTGAATAAAACACCAATTTAAGTGCATGATCTATTTAGTACCACTTAAGGCGTAGCAGTTCAATCATAAATTACACGGGTTTGCTCTTCTTTAACTCAGTGAAACAAGCAGTTTCATAACTTGATAATGGAATGTTTGAACATCTCTCCTCAACTAATTTTCGTTTTCACACACCTGCAGCTGAGAACCCAGCATTCCTTTTCTTCAATTAATCATTAAACTCATTCACAGACTATTGTGATGGACCAGATAGTGTAACTAGACAATATAAGAGTTGTGTATTTGTGATGAAGTAATTAATGGTATTCCTACATATTAGCATATAGCCAAGTTTATCTCGTACGTAAATGGTTCTAATTTCACTGCATAATAACTAGAATACATTTATATAAGAATAATGTTGATATTTTGAAGATGAATTTTTATTTACTGAAAATATTTTATGTTTGGTACAATAAAGTATAAACATGTAAGTGACGTTAAATACATTAAAGAATGTTTAATGTACAAAAACAGGATATTTCAAACACAGCATTATTCATCATCAAACAACACAACATGTTCAACTAAAGCAAGATTACACAAGTTAAACTATTTGTATATTAACTACAACAGTAAAAAACCATGGTGGTGGTTGAAGTGCACTTTAACGTTAATTGTTAGTGGTATTCTAGTTGAAAAAACTTTGAAAATCAACTCTTTTCACTTGTGCATAAGCATGCAAAAAAAACACAAGGTATGCAATATTTTTATTGAAGATATAAGTTTACATTTAAAAATAAATAGAATAAAGCACATTATGCATATATCTACACATATATATATATATATATATATATATATATATACACGCAAGATATATGCAAATGTATATATGTTTTAAATAATACATAGACACTATACATACACACATTTCTTCTCTGTTAGGAAAGAGTTGTCTCTAAATAGGCACTTACATTACTATGAGGAGCGATACATGTTTCATTGCTTTTCCTACATTCACATGCCTGTCCTGTCCAATCAGATAGGCATTTACATTCTCCACATTCACATGACCCATGGTCAGATCCTGTAGAAAAACGACAGACTTACAAGATACATTCAAATTAATTGTAATGGTTCTTTCTGATTTAAGGAGAAAGAAAATACAAAACAAAGAATTTTTGTTGAAAATGAAAGCTCCTGAAGAAACAAGAACTCTAAAATTAATCAAATAAAGATTTAACAATAAATCTACTCTATAACCACCAGATTATTCCAGATACTCAAAAGGAAACCATTTGTGCCCAAAAGATTAAAATGATAACAATACAGATTTTTATGGAAATTATTTCAAAGTTACAGTTGTAACTTAGATCATTCTTTATTCATTGGTCATCTAGATCAGTTCTTTCTAACCACTGCTTTACAGTTACCCGGGTACGTGGGATGTCAAGAAAACAAATGAATAATAACTAACAGTGTATTCATTTCTAAATCATAATGCTTTTTCATTATTTTTGCACTTTAGGTATCTGCAACAGTTTAGGGAAACAATAGGCCAGTCCCTGATACTGAAAGGTCAAGAAATTCTGATTAAGATACTGCTCTGGTGTCACCAATACTGTGAGAATATTAATTATGCACTGTTTTATATTTATAATAACTTTATGATGAGAGCAATTGTGTTACTGTTATCATCTAGTAAATGATGTTAATAAAATTGGAAGCAATGTTTATGTTTTCTATGCACTGAGAATTTAATATATAATTTTGCTTTGCTAAAAAATATGGATTTTAATAAGTTGAGAAAGTGACATAACAGATACCACACCAATACATTCTTAACGTTTTCTTTGAAAGCCAGGACCATTCATTTTATTTTATCTTTTTAATTATTTGTTCAATTTTCAATGTTATTATTTTACTTATTTTATAATTTTTTTTTCCCTTATCCCAAAACGTTTTTGGTCAATTTGTATTCTTTGATACCTACCCTAGAGACAATTTTCTGAATTAGTATCTTTAATCACTTGTATATGTTTTTGTCTGCAAACCTTCTTTTAAGGTGTACATTGAATACTAAAAAAAACCCACATAAAAAACACATGGTATTGTTAGTTTATAAGCTATTACAGTAATGAGTCAAATGTGAAATCACTTAGTTCAGTACATATAAACAAAAGAAAGTAGGTATTATTGCATTATTATTTTCACTGCAGTGTTTATGAATATTTAATTTCTTATTATTATTTCGACATAAGCTTAATACATTTATTTATTTCAAAGTTGTGTATATATTCCTTTCAACAAGACTGAAGCTTACTAAAATACATAAAACATTAAAAATCTAAAAATATGACTTACCACTGCATATTTGACCTTCATGACGATCACATGAAAAATTATCACACTCGCAAAACTGTCCTGTCACTTTTTCTTGAGAATTCTATGAAAGAGAGAGAGAAATGTTAGTCCAAAAATTATTAAACTTGATAAAAAACTGTAATTTAAATAATGTTACAAAAGAATATACATATTAAAAAAATTCAAGTAGTCACATACTTCATCTCTCCCATCAGATATTTGAGCCAGCAGTGAACCCTGATGCACATAATTTGTTTAAAAAAGTAAGTGGTTTATATCAATAATAACAAATAAAAGTAAATCATTCAGTATTGAAAATACAATATAATTATGTTTAGTGTTTGCTTGTAGGATTTGTTGGTAATTCATTGAAAATGCCATCCAGTTTTGAGGTGTTAACTTTTCAATTTTGAAAGATTCTTGTGTATTATGAAGGATATGCATGCCATGAGTTGAGAACTTAAAAATTTTAAATAATACAGTTAATTAACTAAATATAGAGTTAGAAGTATATTTCTATTGGTGATCATCACTAATTACCAAGCTAATGCAAAAGTTCAAACTACAAACTTGCCTGCCTAGAAAAACATTCACAAATTCCACAGTGACAAGTTCCTCGTCCAGAACAAGGCTTAGTGTCATTGCCACTACAAAGAAAATTAGAAGATTCATAAATATTCCTAGTGTTTAATAAACAAACTGTTCAGATGTTTAATGAAAAAAACAGCCTCTATAAAACAATTTATTTGCTTTATGTATACATCTGCACTTTGCTAAAATACAGAGAAATTCTATTACTTCTTGTACCAAACTGAGATTCGTGAGCACAAATTCCTATGATGTTACTTATGTACTTTAAGGCATTAATAAAACTTATTATGTCACAATTTCAATCAAAGCTACAGGACAGCTATCTAATGACATAAATTATGTAACTTTTTTGTTGTCACCTTCATTCATGAGGCTCTACCAATGACTTTCTGAACATTGTAAATGGAATGGCACATATCTCATGTTTCAAAATAAATAACAGAGAAACAATTCTAACATTTTTTAAATCAAAATCAATGTCAAGTAGATACTCTTGTTTACAAAGTAAATTTAGCATTCTGTAACAATTTTGTGGTTCTACTCTACCTGCTTATCAGTCAGTTCTATCTTAATTTTTTCTTTAATAAAAAAAAGTCTTAGAAGATGCCAAAAAACTGTTATGCTACTTGATCTAATGTACTCAAAATGCAAACACACGTATTACTTTATTATCACTATAACTAAAAATCAAGAACCACTAGCGCAGCCATAATCTTAAATTTCAATTACACTATGTAACACAAATTTTATTCCTGGATAGTATGTGTTAATTCTTAACTGCTTATGTTGTAAAAGTACAGAAAATGGCCATTATTAACTTCAAGCTTTGCTTTTGTGACCTGGATAATGAAATTTATAAATTAACCTATTTTCGATGTAAAAATGAGCAAATTTGCACATTTTCATTTACATAAGGTCTGAATAAAACAACATATGAACCAAGATTTACATACATTTATGCTAAAGTTATGCAAGAATGTTTAGAAGTGAGTAGTTTTTTGAGATTTGCGACTGTAATGTAAATCACTTTCACACATCATCCCCCAAATATAGTCTCCCACCATGTTTTTGTTATGTGCTCCAAGGTCACAAATGCAAAGTTTGAAGAGAAAAATAGGTCTTTTCCATTTGCTTTAAACATAAGAAATTGGAAAATAACACGTTCTGTCCAGAAACAAGAGATAGTGAAAATTTTGTTACATAGTGTTATTAATTAAAGACAGTTAAGTCACCATTGATTTATTTATATACTTACAAGATACACTTGGCTTCAATTGTGGTAAGGTCTGCACCTTTTGAATCACATTCACACTTTCTTCCAAAACGACCATCATAACATTTACATATTCCACACTGATAGGTCCCATTACCATGGGTACATTTATCACTGTTTCTTTCCTATAAGAATATGACATAAAGGATAATACAACTGTAAACAAAACAAAATACATTTGTATAATTTCATTATCACAAAGTAAACCACAACCATTCTAATCACCACTATCTAATGATATTACACCTAAAACAAACTTAATAAACAGACGATGTGAAAATTTATCTTCACTTTGAAAAGTTAAGTCTTCATCAATAAGTAATATTAAGAATGTGTTAAAATATTGATGTTTAACAAATCCGCTTACTGGTTTTGTCTTGCGATGTAATAACTTAAAAAAAAGAAAAATTAAGGAAAAATATAATTTTTAAAATATCAAATCAAGAGAAGTTTGTCGGAATGTTATGTGAAATGCCATTTCTGTAAACTGAAACAGTACTTGACATATTTTTATGATATAGCTCTCCGTGAAAACCAAAAACATTATTTTCTAATCCCAAAAAATTAACCCCAAAATTGAAATTAGCTACCACAGAAGTTTAAGGAAGTATTTCAAAGTACTTAGCAAACAAATTAATTTCTTTCAAAGAAGTTAAGATTCCCGTACTTTTTGCACATGAAAAACGCCTTTTATGATGTAGAAGTTTTGGTCTTTGTTCATCACAAAAGCTAAATGATTAATGAAGATGTGTGATAACCTTGTCTATTCACTAATGTTTTTATCTTTGCATTGTTGAGCAAACAGGACTTGAGAACCACTGAAATATACATAGGTTAGAAAGTGTTGCCTAAAGCACTAGGCTTGCGTTTCTAACAACAAACCAGTCAATCAGTACACATGCAAATGATTTTTAGAAAAGAATGATTATTCTTCTCCATATGTGAGTGTGTATTATATATGTTTATATACCCCCCACACACATAAGCAATAATTAATTTGCTTGAGTAAAAAAAACATGTTACCTGTCACACAAACTTGTTTGTTTTGTTTTTTGGAATTTCGCACAAAGCTACTCGAGGGCTATCTGTGCTAGCCGTCCCTAATTTAGCAGTGTAAGACTAGAGGGAAGGCAGCTAGTCATCACCACCTACCGCCAACTCTTGGGCTACTCTTTCACCAACGAAAAGTGGGATTGACCGTAACATTATACACCCCCATGGCTGGGAGGGCGAGCATGTTTAGCGAGATGCGGGCGTGAACCCGTGACCCTCGGATTACGAGCGCACGCCTTAACGCGCTCGGCCATGCCAGGCCTTGTCACACAAACATCAATAACATTTCTTTAACTGTGGTTACAAAATGTGAAGCAGACTTTTAAGAGAAATTTCAAAACAAATGAGACCAAAATTCTTTTTAGTGTTTAAGTCATCTACAATAATGGAAAGATAAAATTCCCAAATTGTGATTTCCAATGCCAAATTCTGCAGTAAAATAAGATTTCAATTAAAAAACACAGGGTTTCAGTAGGTAGAACATGTAATTTTTCAATCTTTTGAATAACTGTGAAAACTGGGAGAATATCAAATTATTTTACATTTTTGATAATTTTTAAACTTTGACATGAAGATTATAAATACCATATTTTTGTGTTAATATTAACCATATCATGATAATAATAATAATCACAAATTTTACTTCTTCAGTAATTTAAATTTCTACTGTTTTCAATTATTTAACGAGAGAATTATTTAACTTCTTAGTTATTTTCATCCAACAAGCTTTGATATTCATGTCACACTTTGTAAAAACAAGTTACACTGAATTTTGTACAAAATCTTTAGATTTACCTCATTCCATGGTTTCTCACATGGACATTCACAGATAATTTCCAAGTCTATCAATAAAGCTTCATTCAAACCAACAGGATAGATTTGAATTGTCTGGTTCCATTCAGCTTTGTTTTTTGGACATTTTTTTACCTCAATACTGGCTTCAAAATTTACCTAGGAAACAACAGATTGGAAAAAAAAGTGTATAATTTGGTTCAGAAATCAACTTATAATTTTTATCACTATGTCTACAACATTCCAGTTTATAAGAGATATATTTGTTAACATACACTGCTGGCCAAAATCTTAAAGCCAATGAACATAAAGAAAGAATGTACATTTTGCATTGTTGGACTCAACCACTTATTTGAGTAGAGCTTCAAAAGATGAAAATAAGAAATGGGAAAATAAAAATAAAAACTTTTAACATTGAATAGAGAAAATGTGAACACCATGAAATTAGCCTAAATACAAGATGGTCAAAAGTTTAAGACCATACTTAAAGGAAGCATTAATCTGTAAAAATGTAACAAAATTTGGTCATTTGTGTTCATGCATTAGCATTGTCAACATCTCCCACTGACATCTCCTGTGTTACATCAGCTAAAAACATGGCAAAGGCTAAAAAGTTGACAGAGTTTGAACATGGCAGAATTCTTGACCGGCAAAATCAAGGTGTCTCTCAATGTGCCATCGTTGGTGAGATTGGGCAAAGTAAAACTGCTGTTGCAGATTTCTTAAAAGACCCTAAGGGATATGGAAGGAGAAGTTCAAGTGGTCAGCCCAAGAAAATTTTACTGGAGTTCAGCAGGAGAATTCGACAGGTTGTCCGGCAAGATACCAGCCAACTGTCAAACGTTTTCAAAGGCCTGACCTCCTTCCACACTATGAAACAGCTAGATCAAACTTTGCTGGGAAGCATTAAACATGGAGAGAAAAGTGGAAGAAGGCTTTGTTCTCTGATGAGAAAAAATTTAACCTGGATGGTCCAGAGGGCTTTCAATGCTACTGGCACAATAAGAATATTCCACCAGAGACATTTTCTACACGACACAGTGGAAGAGGTTCCATTATGATCTGGAGTTTTTTCTACTACCATAGAACAATGGAGCTTCAGATTATACAGGGGCATCAAACAGCGGCTGGCTACAGTATCATGCTGGAGAGAGCATCCTTATTGAGTGAAGGCCCTCGCTTGTGGATCATTCAGCAGAATAATGCTACAATCCACAATGCCCACAGCACAAAGGATTTTTTCATGGCAAATGATGCAATTCTTTTGAACCATCCAGCGTGTTCACCCGAACTAAACCCCATCGAAAATGTTTGGGGGTGGATGGCAAGGGAAGTCTATAGAAATGGACGTCAATTCCAAACAGTGCATGATTTTCATAAAACTACCTTCACCATTTGAAATAACATTCCAGCCAGCCTTCTGCAAATGTTCATATTAACCATGCCAAAGCAAATGTTTGAAGTTATTTGCAATGATGGCCATGCAACTCACTACTGATACCTCTTGTTGGGCATTTCCTACCCTGTTTAGGACATCTTTTTTGGTCTGGTCTTAAACTTTTGACCAGCTGGTATTTAGTCTAATTTCGAAGTGTTCACATTTTCCCTATTAAATGCTAAAATTTTTTTTTTTTTTTCCCTTTTCTTATTTTCAAAAGAAAGAAGCTCTACTCAAATAAGTGGTTGAGTCTAACAACACAAAATGCATATTTTTTTCTTTATGTTCATTGGCTTTAAGATTTTGGCCAGCAGTGTATGTATTTAAAATGCTTAAAATCAAAAACACATTTAGTGAAACATGCTCAACTGTCTTCAGACACAAGATAAACACAGGAAGTTTCACTTGTATGCTCAAGTAAATGTACACAATCAACTGAAATACTGTTTAGTGGCACTATTTACAAAATCGATTTCCAGAAATGTACTTCCATGAAATAAAGATGCAAATCTTTATTAAAAACTATTTGTGCTAAGTAATTTCTATTGATTATTTATATTTATATTTAATTTATTTTGTGACTGTACTTCAAGAATATTTAAGAATATGTGAACTGTCTCTTTTTATATTAATTAAAGAGTTTTCCACATGTTCCACTGAAGCTGAATCTCTAGTTTTTTATTTATGAATGGTATTTTAATGTCCTTTATTATGAAACATCAAATAGCTACTCTTGTTCAGTACTTTCTTCTATAAGCAAAACAATTTTTTGCACTTTCCACAAGCTTCAAATCTCCCACATCTGGAATTGACTGATTCCAGTGTATCTTACATGCAAATCATCACATGACAATCCTTCACCAATAAGAGTAAAACATACTCTCTTCACACATGTAACTCTTTTTATTCAATGCTACCAAAATATCACTTTGAATTCTGGAAGAAAGATGGAATCACCAGTTATCAGTGGGGAGGAAGAGTGGGAAGTGTGAAAGAGGTAATTACCAATTTAAAATATATTTTCAGTATCGCAAAAAATAATAAATTCCAGTATCGTTTATCACTTCTGTTCACACAACTAGGCAGAATCTTACATTAAACAGATGTGAGGGTAACAAAGAAGTATCTTTCATAAGTGTCCAAAGGACACCCTCAAAGAAATTTTTAGAGTTGAAAATCATGTGGGAGAAAACAACACTTCCAAATCAGCTATATTATTCATCCATTGTGAAAAAATGTAGAATATGTGGGCCAAAAATCATAAGAACATATCCAAATTGGAAAGAACTATGGAAAAATAGTGATCTGAACCATATATTATACATTAAAGTTATGATTAGTTGGTTGATTGATTTAGTGTTTTACAGCACAAAGCAGCTAGGCTATCTGCACCAAATATCCAGTAAAAATGAAGAAACAAATTAAATGTAGTAAAATAGATAAAAGGAAATGAAAGTAAAACAAAACAACATTAAAAAACAGAAAAAGCATAAAACCAATGATGCCACCTAGTCTACAATGTTGAGAGAAAGCAGAGTGAGAGAAGCTGTAAAGGACTTTCTCTAGCATAATGGTAATGATCATAACCCAACAGGAAGACTAACAGGTAAGTACAAGAACCACCATCAGTCCTGAAGTTGGCTTTTCCAGTCCTGGTTCTGGGCTATGTGTCATAACAGCCATTATCAAAAGGTAAAGTAATAAAAGTTTCAAAAGACATGTAGCAAAATCGTAATAATAATTAGCCAAATGTCCAGTAAAAAGGTAAAAGTAAAGTAAATGTAGTAAAATTCATGAAAGGAAATGAAGGTAAAAACAAAACAGCATAAAACCAATGTTGAAATCCAGTCTACAAAGTTGTCAAGGCTTTTCTTTAGCACAATGGTAATGATCATAACTCACCAGGAAGACGAACAGGTAACTATAAGAACCACTGTCAGTCACCTGAAGTTGGTCTTTCCAGTCCTGGTTCTGGATTATGTGTCATTATGGCCAGCACCAAAAAGTAAAGTTATAAAAGTGTTAAAAGATATGCAGCAAAATTGTAATAACAACTCACCAGGACGACTAACGGGTAGTTCAAAAGGATATTACAAACAGCAGCGTTAGTCACCTGAAGTTGGCCTTTCCAGTCCTGGTATTGAGTAATTTAATGTTACGGCTATTTTCTAATTTCAAATTGAACAAGAGAGATTGAGACTCTTGAAAGGAAATCACAATTAAAAAGGTGTAATGAATAAATATCAAACACTTAAATGACATTAAAAAGATTAATGGCCATTAAAAACCAAAAACTTTATTAAGGTGAAAAGTGTCACCATCACTAATAACACTGTATAATGTTACGGGACAGAATCTTGGGACAGAACCTGCTTAAAATAGTGTCATTGTTATAAATCACAATCTACAGAGCAAATTCTCCTATCAATAACAACAGCAGTTCCCCAGAAGGGATGATGTCCATTACAGTCCCCCAGAATTAAAAAGGGAGATGGCAACTATTCAACGAGAGCATCAAGATCTGATTGATCATATGTCTCTCCAGAGAACAGGTAGAGAAAACAAACAGTAATGGTATGACCCAAGGAAACATGGATGGCCATGGCCTCCAAGGGTGTATTGAGTGACAAAGACAGGGTGGGCACATGCTGATCAACCAACAGTGCCACCCCTCCATGTACTCGTCCATCACACATCCTGTCATTTCTGTACAGAGAAAACTGCCAAAAGGTGACTGTACCGGCAGGTTTAAAAAATGTTTCTTGTAAGGAAAGACATACAGAATGGTAGGAAGCAATCAGTGTTTTGATGCCATCCAGAAAAGAGCGTAAACCTCCACATTCCATTGTATCAAGGTGGCCATTTTATGACAGGTAGGCTTAGTTGTTGGAGAACCATTATATTTATGACCACATCTTTTTTTATTACTGTTCTTATTCAGAGGAGGTCTATCAATCTCCATGGATCCTGCCCTGAGTTGATTGGGCAGTTCTTTGTTGTTGAAAGGGGATTCCAGTGATTGAGGATGGAAACGAATGATTGTTTTGCATCTTGGGGTGGGAGAAAAAGATGTATCTGAAGAAATGCCTACACCTGAAACCAAAGGATGTGGATCTTGGGGTTTTTTGGAATGTATGGGAGGAACAGAGATGGGTGTAGAAGTTGATTTATCAACCTTTTTAACCATGAGGTCAAAAGGCTTTTCATTTGTTTTGAGAACAATTCTCTTACCTAGATTACCTGCCTTAATGGTGGCAGGTGCACGTAATGATGTAAATGTCAAAACCAAGATATCTATTGGCAGTGTAACTCCATCTTTGCAAGTGGAAATGCACCTTACTGCAGAAACTCCTTGAATGGAGAAACCAGCGAGAATCTCTGACTCAGGAACGTTCTTCAAATCCCTCTCAACAATAACTCCTTGTGATAAATTCAAGGTTAGCACGAGGGGTAACCTCAATAGATACATCCCCAATTGCCTTCAAATTCAAGAGGAGTTCACTGTGTTGGGATGTGGATGTTTCAACCAATATGTCTCCAGATCGAAGCTTCTTTACTGACTTTGGAGAGCCAGCAAGCCCCTCCAGTCCCTTCTGAATGAAAAAGGGGCATTTATTCCTAAAACTTTTTCTGAAAGAGAATGTAATATAAGAAAATATTTCACTATTTTTTTACACTTTTGGAAAGAGAATCCATAGGAAAAAGGTAAAATGTTGGTACCAACAGACCCCACCCACCATAGAGCCCTACAAGGGGATGCACTACAATGCCATGCAAGGACATTGCAGCAAAGCCAGGGTTTTGCGAGCACTATACCCAAACACCAGCATCAGACACAATGTCCACCACACCCATTGAGAACTTCCAAAACTGGTACTTGATTGACTCTAGCCAAAGTGGACCAGCCAAATGACCCACGGGACACCCAAAGGCTGCTCGTCTACAGGAATTCAAGACCAAAGTGATGTGTTAGGGTTGGACCCCTTGGTGTGGATTCCTGTACATGGTGAGAGGGCCTCCCAGGGAAGGTTCTGTTCTTTCTGGTTACCTTCTATGGGATCTAAACATCCACCCACGTGTTTGCTGTGTGTGGCAACTCGTGAAGGGGAGGACAGGATCCTGGTGGTTGAGGGATCCAACTCTAACACACCAATTTGGCCTTGAATTCCTGTAAATGGGCAGCCTTTGGGTGGCCTACCTTGAGTTAACTGGCTGGTCCAGGTGGCTGGGGGTGGGTAGGAGAGTAGATCATGTAGTCTTCACTTCAAGTTCATAAGACCAGAGGAAATCTCATACTCCCTTATCCAAGAAAGATCACATGTTGTTATATAACAATGAGAGAAATTGTAGGGTCGAACTAGGAATCCAACATTTGGCACTGAAAACATATCTGTGTGTTGTAAACTATATCACTCAAAGATATATAATGATAGAAATCTCTCCAAGCACAGGAACATCCTTAGAAAGATAGCCATTGAGGGATAGTGGAAAGGGTAGAACCATAGTAATCTGCAAGTGCTTTCACATTGACACACTACATGAATGAAGTAACAAGAGTAGAAATGAGTGACAAAATGTAGACACCTGTAATACATGTGCAAGGACTTCGTTGATTGGTTTAAGTCTAAACCCAAAATCCAGCCAATGAGAATTGATATTCAAATAGGGTTAAAATGAGGGCTCGCAATTGAAGAGATGAGCTGCAATTTTGATGGCACACTTCCATGTTACACAGTGAAAGATTTGTCACGTACACGAATAAAAAATCACTGCTCTTCTTTCAACTGAATGGTTTTACAATAATTTATATGTATATTATTTGCATTTCATTATCATATTAAGAAGGAAGCTTCCATGATCCACTACCCCAATGGCTTGGAACTGGAAAATGGTAAGGAATCTCAAATTCCACTAGAAGCAAAGGGAGGAGAAAGCATAGTGGAGTACAGAGGAGTTACACTGCTCAAGACAGTGCAATGGATTACCTCAAAAGCAAATTTTGTAAAGCAGACCATAACAGGTAGGGATAGAAGCTATCTTCTTCTGCTTTATCCATGTAGTCTTTAAGTAAGTATGGTCTGAGAGTGGGAAACTTGTGAAGCAAATTTATTGCAAGGATGAACCTATAAGCAATCTTGTGGAACACTCCATTTCTGCAGCATACATTGCATGGCTATGGAATTAATAATGGTTAAATCATTATGTTCTTTTGTGCAACTTTTACTAGTTTTGGTATGCCTGGAAAGGTACCTCTCTCTATAGAGCAGGATCCACTAAGGAAAAGAGTTGAAATGCCTTGAAAATAAGAGATACATATACTGAAAGGTAACTTAGTAACCCACAGTCTCATGAAAAAGTGAAGGGTGACAGCAGGTATATAATGATACCCAAACAAGAAAGAAACAGCTACCTAAAGAACTAGAAACCAATGTATGAGTAGTTGTTTCAGTTCTTGACAGATGAAGCACCTTCAGTGGACAACAGTTTAGATACATAGAAAAAAGGAAAGGTACTTGACCTGAGTAAAGAAATGAAGAATTGATGATGAAGCAAATTAAAGCATGTACTGGACCAGCAAGGCCATGTGGAACTACCTGAGAAGAAATGTAGAAGATGGTAAAAAATAGAAAAGTTGAAAGGAACATATCATGAGTCACAAAACAGAGGCAAATAAAATAAATGATATAGATCAAAGGACGTAGTTGAACCAGAAAAGGCAGAAAAACCCAGATTTGTACTGCCCAAAAAATCAATTAGAAAGACCTGAATGAGAGTGACATTTACAAATAAATAACTTGAAAAAAAACTGATGAAAGGAGAAAAACTAGTGTGAAAAATTGAGTAGATCCTATCTGAATATAGTAAGGAAGTGGAAAACCCATCATCATAGTGGACATAAAATCTATTAACTTATACTGAAGAAGAATGAAGGGATAAAATTATGAGGAAAATGAATGTGTGTAAAATTACACACCTCAAAGAGATGAGAACGTCAGCTGACTGTTGGAGTACATGCATACAAAGTAACTAACTAAAGCTATACATCTAATGAATAATGTCGATAAAATCACCCTCAAAAAAGTGAAAGTTGGGTGAAATTCAGACTACCCCAAATAAGACATGTGGTACTAGACCAGTAAAAAGGGCAAAATACAAGACTAGAACCAAATCACATGGTAAAATAACCTAAAATAGTTTCAAAAAATGGAAAAATAAGAATATGTAATGTGGGCATACCCTAACATGAAAAAATAATAAATCCACATATGATCAAAGACTACATATGAATATAGAGAAGAGCCCCCACACAGCACTGATCATACTAAAAGAATGAATAAATCTGAAAGTAGCACACGTAAAGAGCAGAAAATTGTTGGACATGTAGAATACTAATGCTGATAATAACTTGGAATGAAAAATAACTGAATATAGATAAAAAGGACATCACGTGATGCTAAATGCACAAAAGAAGGAGCAGTGAAGAAAAAAGATCTGACCAAAAACAAACAGCAGTGTTCACCCAAGAACAAGGGAATATATGGTGAAACATGTCTAAAACAAAAAGTAAAATAATCTGAGCAGATTATGCAATAGAGGAAAACAGAAAATCTGTGCTGTCTGTAATGGGTTCAGTCATTACACAAGGAAAGCAAGTGATACTGGGAACAGGCAAAGTGGACCCCACCCTACAGGGGACCCACACAAATGAAATTAAGGGTAAGATGTATAAAGTGTAAATCAAATAAAATGAAGGTAAGAAACTAACAGACACTTCTAAAGTCAAAGCTAACAAGATATTTAGTGTAATTAGCAATAATCCTCAAGGAGAACTGCAAGTAAACTGAAAACAAGATATATGTGTTAAACCTAATTGAAAAGTGCAGGACAAAGGATATCTCTAAGCTAAGTTAAAAATCTTAACAAGAACCATTGTAAAAAAATGAAAATAAACAGGAATTTCTAAAATAAGCTATATAAACAATAACCTATGTAAAATACGTGATCCATAAATGAAAAAAATACAGTTAAACTAATTATTGATATTCCAGTAATCGTAAAATAACAAAAATCTCAAGTAGTAGTGGTATAGGAGAAAAAATATAATTAAGCCTAATTTTTAAGCTGAATTAAAGCTGAAAAAGTGTTTATTAAACTAATGAAACTTATACTATAAAACTCAAATAAGTACAGGTAATAATGTTAAAAGTATTCAAAAACCATAACAATATAAAGTATTATATTTCTAAAGTTGGCAGATTGTATGTCGAAGTGTGTGGTTCCTTAAACTCAAAGTAAGGCCCAGTGAACATCAGTTCCCTAGATGATCAATCTCTTGATAAAGAAAAGCTGAATATTTTCCAACGAAATACTGAGTATTGGATTAAGTCTGTGTAAATATGCAAAAAGAACATATAACCTCTAAAATGGTAACAAAGAATTCATAATGCAAAATGAATAACCAAACACAACAGTGAAAAAGAAAGAAAAAAAGGATTTTAAATTAAGTAAGATGTAAATTCTGTAACTTGGTAGAAATACAAAATAATTCCACTTTGGAACAACTCATTTTATAAATAACACTACTGTATAATAAAGAGTAAATATGCTGAGAGAAATTAATACAAAAGATATAGAAACAGAATAAAAATAAAATACTTTAAGAGAGTACAAATTAAATGTTAGAACACAAGTACAGCCAAACAAAAGCTGATAGTTCAGTAGAATTGAATAGAGGAGTCACATGTGGCAAGAAAGTATGTGAAGGGTTGTTGTATGACTATTTTCATTCAAGACACACTGGAATCAGTCAGTTAAATATGTGGAATATTTAAAACTTGTGGCATGCAAAAACATTTTTGGCATATAGAAAGCAACAATGAACAAGAATAGCTATTTACATGAGAGTAAGTAATGTACTGCATTGGATGCAACTTAAACCACAGTCACAACATATATTATATATTCCACATATGTTCTTTACGTCAGTTATATTTTAATTTAATTACTTTTAATTGAGGAGTAAAGGTTATTTGACCTACCATATTTCTCATGAACATAATATCGATTTTTGTTGACAATGATGGAACATTTGGCAAAAATATTCTTTCCTTGTTTCCCTTACATAATTGTCTGTAGTCTGGTACAACAACAAAATTAATTGTAGTTTATTACAGTGTTTTTACATATTATATATATATCAATTACAACATATTTTAAATAATTAAATCCTAACATTAGACCCTCATTACAACTTGTAATTTGGTTCAGGTTATACCAGACAGACAAATAGAAATCTGAAGTTTCAAATTAAGTAAAATAAAAATCCCTCTGATAAATTAAAAGCTAATGAATCAGTTTGACGAAACTCGTGACAAACTCTTCAAATGGTACTGAGAGGGACAATTTACAAGTACTTAAAGGAATAGAATCATAAAAATGAAATAAATATAAGGAATCATAAGAAGTTAGTAAAAACAAAATGATTCTGAAAAAGAGACTTAGGTCCCAATGCTACAAAAATAAATTTTGTAAACTGTGGTACTGTTCAGTATGCAAATTATACACATACATTTACTGGTGTATACAAGTGAAATTTTCTGTGTTTCTCTCACTTCCTGAAAATAGTGCAACATGTTTCACTGAAAAACACAGATTTTTAATTGAATATTTGGTTTTAGCTTCAAACAGTAAATTATTGTGCATTTTTAAAAAATGTTGAAATCTTCAACTGATTTCATAAGTCTGTGTGTTTTAGTTATAGGAGAAACGTAACAGAAGCAACGATTGCACTGTTTATAATTTCAATTTATCCAGCTGATACATTGTCTCATCACAAAATAGCAGTAATAATCTTACTTATATAGAATAGATTATTTAAAAAGCTTATACTTGTATTTAGAAGGTTTACATCTTATTCCCAACCTTTCACAAACACTGCAGCTATACTTACACTGTTACCAACTTTCAGACCTTTGCATTCATTGGTGTTTCGTCTCTGACCTCTAAATATAAAACCACCAATCATACATAAATAATCATCAGAAAGAGTAGTACAAGAAGATACACACATATAGTTCTGGGTAAAAACAAAAAAAAACACCAAAAAATTTACCTTTCATTTTCATGAGCTGTATACCTGAAGTTTATTTTTACAAATTTCATAAAAGGCACATGTTTAAAAAATATAGTTTTTCTCCAACGTGAGTAACATTCTGCATTAACAAAAAATTATTTTATTTCCTACAGTTAAAAATGTTTGAATTAGTTTAACTCATGCTGTTAGTTAACTATGGCATTACACATTGACCAAATGATCAGGGTAAAAGTAAAATCTATACCCACTTTGACATCATTAAAACCTTTGTTGATTTGTTACCCAGCACATGCATCCAATTAAGAAAATGAAACTGTTTTAAACTATTTATGTTTTTGTTTCTATATGTTATTCAAAAAAGCACTAAATTATGTAACACAAACAACATAATTATGCTTTTACAATAAAAGATCAATGGGGTTAATGCTGTTAATGGAAAACTCGATGTTAGAAGCAAAAGATAAAACACAATCACAGTTATCATCCTTTAAGCCAGAATAATGAACAAGTAAAAAGATATGCTTATTCAACATCCAGTTTTTGAATGATGAGCATCTGTATCATCTCTATCTCTTTGGATATCATATTAAAACAGAATGTTGGTTACCATAGTCACCCATGTATCTCTTTATCCTAAGTTAGAAAGAACCTTAAATGTTGATACACTGATCCATTCTGATAGACTCTTGACACAAGTCGATCTCTGTCTTCCGTGGTATTTCCTTCCTTCAACCTTTCCTGGAAAGATCAGCTTTCAGCTTTATAACCTTGTAATATGTCATACAAATTCCAACTGTCTTTTTATGATGTTAGTCAGCAGTTCTCTCCTGCAACCTGCTCTCAATAAAATATGTTCATCTGAGGTGTGAGTAGTCCAGCATATCTTTAAAGACCACAACTCAACCAATTCAATTATCTTCTCCATAGAAAGCGATACTATCCAACATTCATATGGGAGAACTGGTGTGACATAGCAATCCAAAACTTTTAATTTTATCCTTGTAAAAACTTCACTATTTGTCACTATGTCTTCTGTTTCCAGAAATGCATCTTTTGCCACCTCTATTTCCCATTTTATTTCATGAATCACATTTATCATCCAATATTCTCCAATTCCCAGGTAGTTAAATTGATTGACTTTCCTTATCTGTTACTTATATACAAAAATTATCTTCTTCTGCTTTGTGATCATCATACATTATTCTTGCTAAAATTAATACTTTAATTCTTCTTCACACTTTCACCGACAAATTTTTCTAAACAGCTTCTCTTCTAAATCAGCTATGAAACTGTCATAAGCATAGTGCAAGTTAAGTACTGACCACCAATGACAAGCCCTGGTAAATCCCAATGCACGAATTAAACAAATCAGGTGAAAAAATTGGAGCCACAAACTTGCCTCATGCTGGTCTTCAGTTTGGATGAAATCACTTAATTTATTTTCTATCTTGACTGTTGCAGTTTGGTCCCAATAGAGGTATTTTTATAATTATCAAGTCTTTACCATGAAAGTACAATTCTTCCAGAATTTTGATTAACTCCACATGCTTGACTCTATCAAAAACTTTGATATAATCAATAAAACACAAGAAAAGGTCATTTATTTTTATTGCCCTCTCTGAAAGCTTTTGTATCATGAAGACAATATTTCTTGTACCACATTGAACTTTTAGAATCTCTGTCTTATTCTATTTACAAACTCTCATTATCAACATCTTTAATAGGATCTTTACACACATAAAATGCTGTATTTTATTTGTTTTTTACTTTTACTCAAATTACTGTTTTGGAGAAAACGGCAATATTCTGGAAAAAGATTCAGGTTTCATTCACAAATTTTAAAATACACTACATGCTAAAACTGGAAAAACCCAATGAGGAAAAAAATCTGCCCACAGAAATGTTGTGTTTCACATGAAGTAAACCTAAATACAATATGGGAATTAATTAATGAAATTTTGTCACTGTTCTTAGTTAATTAATATGAAGACTTAAATACGGAGCACAGAATAAAAAAAAGGGTTAAATATAAAATTTCTTTTAAATAAAATAATTCAAACCTTCATACCCAAGACACGAAGAATAATATTTAATATCAATAATTTCACTTTTTGCATTGTCTTGCAGTTTGACTGTTGAGGTGATTCTCTGTGGAAGAAAAATTATTTATGTTGTGAATCAAGTCTATATTTGAGTTTGGTTATTTTCTTAGTTCAAAATGTAAATACACCAAATATTTTTGTGTAAGTTAAATATTCAAAAAAATATTAAAGAGAAAAAAAGATAAAACTTGTTGGTGGATATAATTTGCTATTTATTACATTTGAAATACAGTTATAAACCAAAAAATTGCCAAGTAAGGCATTATTAAACTGATTGTTATTAGAAGTTCATAGGATCAAAATAAATCTTACCAGCTGTAATTAAAAACTGTCAAAAGTAATAACTTGCTTTAAATTTGTAAATATTAAAATTGATAAAAATATTAGAAAAACAATACTGGCCAAAATATGTTATAAGAAACAGTCAATACATTTCTGGCTATTAATACTCACACGTACAACTTACACTATACTGGTCTTTCACAAGTTCCACTATATTAGAGGAATCATTTTCTAATCTTCCAACAGTAGACCCTTCCAGCCGGTCACTGAGTCGCTTATAAATGGGAAACTGATCATTCGTGATAGCAAAAATAATATTCACTTTGTTTCTTTTAACTTCCATGTTAATATGGCTGAGAGATGGATAGTCTTGATGGATACTCATGTTGTAATTACCATACTTATCCAGGTAGCAGAGGCCATCATTTGGCTTGATAATACCTCCCAACTATCATAAAATAAAGGCAGAATATGTTATCTTTCATGAACATTGTTTTGTATCACTTAAATTAAAAGTAAAAGAAAGATTGCACAATGAAGGGTTTAAGTTCTATATTAAGCTTACTTAAGATCTCATGTACACAAGTACAAATGATATTGTCCTTTGAACAATGCAATGCTAACAACAAAGTTTACTTTCCAGTAGTGTCAGAACCTTCAGCTGGATTTTCTTACACAAGTTAAAACAGGTTTGAAACAATGGTGATCTGCTGATAGTGTAATATAATAAAACAGTCCCTGTTTCAAAGATATAACTATAATAAGGGCATGTGAGCATCAAAAAAATATATACATTTTTTGATGTATCCAATTATGAATTTGTTTTGTTCACAATGATTTTGAGTTAGTATTAAAATATATTACAAGACATATGAGAAATAAGTATGAGTTAAAAAAAATCTCAAACACTATGTTATTGGAAAAACTCAAAGGCCAGAGGGCCATCTGAGGCCACTGGAAACTGGATTTCTAGATGCTATGTGGTATTATATGGCCAAATTGAGATTTCACTTAGGAGTAGGAAGGTTGAAATAAAACATTCACAAAAATGAAATACATGTATAACCATTCATATCAACTTAGCTTATTTATTGATTGTTACATATGGCTCATTTAAAAATGGTGTATTTTTGATAATGTAACTACTTAGAGACCATTGAAACAATACCAGAAAATAAAGAAACAGGGAAAGATAATCAGCAGTTACAAATAAAAGTAACAATCTTGTTCTATAAGTTACATATAAATAGGCATGATATTAACTATGCTTTAGACTAAGGAGGTTAGTGCACCAATTTCTTATGTAAGTAATTTCAGTCATGGATATTTTTTTCATGAACTGAATAATAAAAAAAAACCTTTGCAGTTGGGTTTTAGAAAAATTATGACAAGTTTCTGGACAATATGAAATGTGCAATATGCTAACCTTTCCATCACCAGCATGATGAAAACCACTGTCCGAGGAAAATAGCAGAATTTTTCTTGATTTGTTTCTCCATGCAATATGATCCTACGAAATATGCTACAATAAAATAGTCTGAATACACATTCACAAAGATAGAACATCAAGGAACAGATGTAAATACAGTTATGATGAAATTGTGTTTTTCACTTGTCAGATAAGTTTCAAAAAAGTTATAACACAACACGTTCATTTTATGAACTGGCAACAGTTTGGTTGCCCCAAGCAACAAGACTGGTATTATTTTCATTTCTCACTCCATGAAAAATTCAAGTTTCATGTTAATCATGTTGCATTATTTCACATAACTGCTCCATACAAGTTTTATAATGGTCATTCTCTTTTCTTTTTTTTTAGTAGGTCAGATCCATGCTCCTATTTTCAAACTGATAGACTAGAGAGAAAGCAGTTGGTCAGTAGCACCTACTGCCAACTCTTGGGATATTCTTGTCTGACCAAACAGTAAGATCTGAGTGTCACTTTTATTGTACATCCATAAACCCAAAATTTGTCTATACCACTGTGATAGTAAAGTTCAGAGCAGAAATGGTCCAACATTGGTGATATAATAATGGTGGGTAAATTATTCTATCCATAGATTTATAATAGCTAATAATTATGATATCAAATGAAAATCTAAATGCTACTGTGAAGCATTTTGATGGTGTACTAGATGCTATTTTCATCACAGATAATAATTTAAGATTATTAACTTGTTTTTTATTTATATTTATGACAAAGCTAGGAAGGCTCTCAACTGTTTTTGAAAATTAATATCTTGACAATAAAACTAATTAATGGACATTTTGTTATGTATTTGATAATACAGTCAGTAGCTGTTGGCTTCAGTCTGTAAATCAAGGCTGTACACTAATAATTCACCTTGAACTGAAAAGGCTTTTGTTTTTGTTTGCTTTTATGCAAAGCTCCAGAAAGGGCTATCTATGCTTTGCCCACCATCAATATTGAAACCTGGTTTCTAGTAGTATAAGTCTGCAGACATACTATTGTGCCACTGGAAGGCAACTAAATATGTCTATACATTTTAAAAAATAAATATTGTAGTAATAACTTACATGGCAAACAACTGCTTGCATTATGGCATCAAAGCCACCTTCTGGAGCATCAAGATTCCCTGAAACACTGGCAGCTTTAACCTGTTTTTCGAATTCCTTTGTATTAATACTTAAAGGCATGTGGTTCTTGAAGCCATATGGAGGAGCACAATTTGTGCAGGGCTCTATTAATCTAGAAAACAAGTTATTACAGGATTTAAAATATATACATATTTGTAATCATAATCAAAAGGTTAAAAAAATGTGGTTAAAGAGCTTTAAGAGACAATAAAAACAGTCACGTCAGGTGAAACCTTACATATTTATTCAGAGACAAAGATGCTACTGTCAGTAATCAATGAAGAGAATAAACTGATTTTAAACAAAAACACAAAACATAAATTTATCAGTTTATATCATGTTAAAAAAACTTAAATTCTTACTATCAGAAGAAAACTACAGGATTCTTATTTTGCAGTTAGCACATACTTTTCAGGTATGGTGCTGACATAGGGCATAACAACCTTATCAACAAAAGATCCAAATCCCAGATGAAAATTGTTTGTGATGTTTCCCATGGTAGTAGCCAGCAAGTTTCCTAAAGCAGCTAACTTATCTTTGTCATCTTCCATTGACTTGGATAGATCCATCAAGTAATACAAATCTACTGGATAGTCCACTGCTTGCCGAAACTCCATATTCAAGGAAAATGGACTTTCTAGAAGAAACAAAAAGAAACATTAAAAACATTCAGAGCTGCATCGTCATGTCACTTTAATCACTGCTTGCCCTATTGCAATGCTATTAACTCAAGAAATTTTAATATTAATTTTTCTACAACTGGTTATTATTTCAACACTTACAACACACATAAAACTACATTGTGGTCAATTATAATAACTTATGAATTTCAAAATTATCATTATATGTTATAAAAATATTATACAGTTTATAAGTTTTTCTATTTTGTATTGGCCAAAACCAATTAATACCAACTGTCTGATAAATTACATACTACCTACAACATTTTTGGATGCAAAAGATTTTTCTATGTATGAAGTTATGCCTCAAGTCATTACATTTTTGTTTACAATTACAATAAATACTTCTAGCAGACAAGAATTTTTCTATATCTTGGTTGACAGTACTAGCTAGTTTTAAAGGTTTGGTACTTCATATGAAATCTCCAAATTCCTCACAATCTTAATGTTATGATTATTACAATATTTTATAAAACTCTTTTGGTTATATGATTTTTTTTTTACCCATGGGGTGTGGTAAGGTAATAATATCTTAATAATAAAACATTAAAATATTTTGTAGAACTCCATTTGTTATGGACAATTTTGTTCCATACCTTGCAATCAAATTTGAAAATCTCCAAACAAATTTTTAAACCATAAATAAAACAAACAAGTTAAAAGGAACTAAATTTTATGTAGGTCTAATGCAAAGACATGAGTGCTAATGTAACAGCTAGTACCACTAGAGAAGAGCTTTAAAAAGATCCAGTTATCTGTTTACACTTTTAAGCCCTCTCAAGTAATCAATTTAAGCTTTCTTTGCTCAGCTGTAAACTATAGTAAAAGATAAGTGGAACTACTGTTGACTGACATTCTACGTGTGAAGTAATGAAGAGATAACACTACCATTTTATATAGATACAATATCACTGCACTCAAGTGTACTTAACAAATTAGCTAACAGTCACTGACACCTTTATCACACTTACTAGCTAGCTTTCAAACGTAGCAAGTAGAAATATTGAATTATGTCATCTGTGTATGTTTGCACTAATACTTCTCTTAGATTAGAGTAAGAAAAGTTGATTCCAGAAATAAAAGTATCTAGCCATAAAATACTCTAACACTAGCAAATGTCATCCCAGACTTTATTGTTACACATAAAACTCAGTGAATGAAATATGACAGTAAACCAAACTATTTTAAAAGACATTAACTAACTGTTATAACATATATCATATCATCTACAAAACCATATTTTAACCTAGAGAAACACAACACGACATAATACCCATATCTTTATTAATTCTAAAAATATTACCTGTAAACCACGTGTATTTTGTCTCAATTCTTTCACCATTATGGGTATGTGCATGTACCTTTTTAGAGAATTCTCATGGGTGATTAATAACTTTATCATCACAAAGAGAGGGTATTTGACTTCAAACTTACAAGGTTGTCAGTTTCAATTTTCAGAAAAAACTAATAAAATATTAAAACATGTTATTTTTACTTTTTATATCTAAAAATACACCTAACACAGTGAGAATATATATACATCTGGCAGTAGATAGGATTAGATGAATGCTAGTAAACAAAATAATAACTTTACCTATAAAGTTATTCACACGTAACTTCATGTGGTAAGCTTGTAAATCAAAAATCAAAATGGCTTCTAACGATGTTTTCTAACATCAGTGTATTAATAATAAGACACATAAATTAATATATTACTATTAAATTTACAACAGTATCAAAGTATACTTTAGTACCATTCTCAAACGTTTTAATGACCTATTATAAAATGAAATGTGAAACTCCAATTGAGGAACCAAACATTTCTAACATTTGTAAGAAAAACAGGTCAGTAGCCACAGAAATCTGCTTCAAGGTCCATAACAAACAATGAAAAATTTCCTCCAAACTCTGCATCACTCTTGTTAAGTAGCTGCTCTTAAAATTGCAAAATCATATGAAATAAATATAGGAATGAGTATATTACAAAGAAACTAAAACAGATATTTTAATAACTTACTCGGTTTGAACTTTAACTTAATTTTCTGTGGTTTAATCTGGACAGCATCTTCTTCACTAGTTCTTGCATCACTTAAATGCCTATCCTATTCAGAGATTTAATTAGAATAAACATCAACAATGCTTAATAATTAATAAAATAATTTATGATATCAAAGTTAAGAAATACACAGTAATATCAGTTTACAAAATTATATATTAGTACAAAAAAATGAAGTTTTTTGAAAGCTGGATAGATAACACAGAATAATTAAATGATGTAGCAAATTTTGACTTCAGTGAATGTCTAGGACCAGTATTAAAGTCTAAATTTCATTAAGCCTACTAAAATTCTGAGAGTAGTTTTTGTTCTGCCCTACTTATGTTTTCTAAAACAGTGGTTTAAAAGCATAGGATATTAAAAGTTTAAAACTCCTACAGATACTTGGAACATGTTTTGACTTATTTTAATACAAAATAAGACAGAAACGAGTATCATCACGAGGGCTAGTGATTTTATTCACAACTCAAAACATAAGGCTCACAACTGATGACCAAAATGATTGATAGTATGTTTAGTGAGACAGGGATTTGAACCTATGGCCCTCAGATTGTAACTGATGTACCCTAACCACTTGGCCACGATGGGCCTATATAAGAAAGAAGCATTTAATGGTAAAATTAAAGAGACAGAAGTAATTTAATTGTGAAGTGTGGTTATAAAAAGAAACTTTTGAATTTAACACTCTAATGTAGTAAAAACTGAATAAATCCTGCACACAGGGCACCAAAGTAAATACAAAAATGCTTTAAAATCAGTTTTCTTTCTTCATTCTCTTTAATTAATTTCCACATACAAAAATAAAAAAAATGTTTCTGACTACTTCTCACTACAGTTATGACATAAGTAAATGCTAAGAACTGGTTATATCAGCAGTAAAAGATTTTCTCTGTAGAAGCAGTTATAAGTGTAACAGTAGATTATGTTGTTGTTACAATTGGGATGGTTACAGATGAAGTTTGTTTGACAGCCTAACTCCTTTGTGTAGCCACTTGTATGCTCATGCTACAATTGAGAAAAAAAGAAGCATTATAAATATTTCTAAACTAATAATGAATTTCAAAACAGTAACAATAGATGATATGGTGAAATAAAAATATTAACAAAATGTGAATATTAAAATAAAAAACCTAAGTCTGCAACCCCAATGACAGTCAAGAAGAAAGACTTCTCAATTTTTGGCTTTTGACAATACTTAGAAAAGTTCCAACAGAACAATAAATATTTTTCAGAAGTAATAACATAGTTAAAACAATGTCCCAGACATGACTACAAAGAAAAAAATTAATGTAAGTTTGCTCATACATAAACTATTCTTAGCTAGATATATGAAGAGTCTTAGATCAACTATACCCATTGTAACATTAGCATATTGTCTATCCAAATGTACTTCTGTATAACATTTATGGACAACAAAAAACCTGTTGGTCTCTAGGCAGCTCCCTCTACTAAACTTTGAAATAGAAACAAAACACTCAAATCTAATCCTCGTCATTCAAAGACTTGTTAAAACTTCCCCCTAGACTCCCTTAGATATACTGCACCAACAATATCTGAAAGCAATCCATTTTAAAAAAAAAAGAAAGCAACTATCCTGTTAGGAGTGTAAAAATGTCTCAGTCGAAGATGACTTCCACCAACAAAAATTTATATTTGTATCTTCGGGTGTCAACATTCTAACAAATAATTATGAAAAAATATACTGCATTAACACCATCAGTTCTTTGAACAGATTAAAGTAATACACTGATTAACAAAGCAAAAACTGTTATTTTTCATCAATTATCAATCTGACATGTTTTCATTCATACCTCCAGTTTTTCCATTTTGCTGTTTGGGTGAACAATGTCTTTATGAGGACATTTTCCAATCAAATTTCCAATGATGTCGCATCGTTGGCTTCCATCACGATCAAAATCCTACAAAGAAAAATTATTTATATAATTGAAATTTCAAACTGCTACTGCAACTCCAAACCAAGTTCAAAATACAACTCTAATGCTTCTTCATTTTGTAACCTTTTTCGTGACACCATTTTGGATCGAAAGTGAAACAATTGGTAAGACAAATGCATGTATGGTTCTGACATCTAGCATTGAAGTTAGGTATTATTCAGAACGAATTAACTTGTTCATGGCACTGTATTTCCGATCAGCTTCGACGAGTTAACTTGTCTACGGCACTGAACAGGTTAATTAAACTATTGAATATATTAAGGATTAAAATCCTGTCACTATTGGAAAACAAAGAAAAAAAAGAAAAAGGGAAGTGAATTAGAGATGACTAATGTCAATCCTTCAAAAACAATGGAACTTGTATCATTCCTACATAATACCACAGGCACACAGTGTAGCAGAACGTTAAAAAACAAATATAGAACAAATTAAACTTAGTTGTCATGGAATATTTACATATATTATTATAGGTTAATTCTTGCCTGTGCTATTATATAGAAATGTACTGATGTCATTCATAGCATCTTGTTTGTATTAGTTTTGAAGGATTCATATTAACCATTCCCACATTTATTTCCACATTTGAAAAGTTTTTCTTCATTTATTTGCTTGTCCTTGTAATGCAGTGTTTCAATAAACATTGGAAAATTGTATTTATAAAACAAGTTCTAAATATAAAGGTTCCAAGTGTAATGTTTAGTGTTCATCTGTTATTTGCTGGTAATTATTGCTTCTTCTTTTAGTTAAGTGTTTTTTAAAGGAACACAAAATTTCTGTAAGAAAGCTAACTGTGATGGATAATTATAATTAAGAAAAAATTATTACTGATTATGAATACTTAAAAGAGCAATGTTCTATATGAAACCATGTCACCTCAGTGACACTAGTTGATGCCGTTGTTTTGACTTTTTCATTTATCATATAATAAAAAAGAAGGAAAAGAAAGAAAGACATGAAATTCAAACTTTTTGTTATGATATTTACCCACATTAATATAACTTGTGACTTAGTCATTACATAGACATCGTTATGAGAGGTAATACTAACAAATTTTGTAAAGTTCTTATGATTTATTGAGGAGAGATTTAAAATACCATTTCAACAAACACTCTGAACCATCCCTACATAATAATGCTACAGCCTGCCTGATATCTATGAAAATAAGATTCCTACTTACAAGTACAAATTATGGTTAATTTAATGTACTAATAAATTACTCTTCTTACTTAATGTAATAAATAATGTTTAATTTTTTATACTAAGGTATAAAAAATCTGATTTCTGCTACAATGTTATTGTTTATTTGTTGATTTTGTTGTATAAACAATAATTTTTCAAGATTTTTTGATGTTATATTATTATTATTATATTTTCAATATACCAGTTTAAAAAATGCTTGTGATACTTCCTTAGACAATAATGATAGCAATTTTATGCTATTACACTATAGACTGATGCATGGTGTATCCCCACCACAATGTGGGTTCTACTTCCACAGTCACATCCAAAACCTAGGATACATTTTATAATTTCACAGTGTAGCTTGTACTCTGGGATCCTTTTCAAAAATGTACAGCATATTTTGTTTCATGATAATATGTTTTGTTCATGGCTTGAAACTTTATGGTTATAATATATATAATGAAGAGTACAATATGAATCAAAGAAATTACTTATGATCCACTTCATCATTAAAAACTAAGTATATATATATTAATGTTTAATGACAAATAAGTCTACCTTTGCAGCACACCAACCACATTCGGGATAAACTGTGATACACTCACCACAAGACTTCTTTGAAACACATTGACTTGACTTTAAATGATCTGAAACTGTAAATACATTGAGAACAAATATTAGAATTTTAAGAAATATACACATAGTGTTGTAAAAACATGACCTAGTCATCCCATTTAATTCATAGGTCCTTGGTCTCATCTTAGCCTTCAGGTCAATGTATTAACATTCCATAAACAGATTCATATTATCTGGTCCATACTGTGACATATTTTTATTGATAACTTGCTAAAAGAACACAATGATTTACCATATATTAATTACATCTCTGTTTCATTTATGTAATGGAACTATACGAAATGTGCAGTGAAACACAATGAAGATGAAAGAACTTACTTTTACAATTAATGGTTTAATTACCATATTAGAAATGTATTTTTGCATCGCAGAAATTGAAAATTTAACAGCAATTTAGGTTGTTGATGTTTTGGGGGAAAGCCAACAGAAAGGATACAATGCAAAAAAGAAAACTGAAAGGAAGAGGGACACCTCAGGCAAAATCTGTAAGATAGAAGTGTTACACTCTAACTTGCCCCAAAACATGAACAGTGTATAACATGTCCTCTCTCTCTGCTTTATACATGTAGAGGGACCAACTAGCAAGTTACAATATCATGTGTTAATATCTTTCAGTTGTAGCTTTAAAGCTGAAACATAAAATCAATAATTAAAGTTGGGTAGCTGATAACAATCACACTGAGGTAAGCTACAACTGATGATACATAAAACACTAAAATATATACAAGAATCAGGACAATGGAAATTATGAGACAAAAGGCAAAACCACTTACGGAAAGGTCCCAATACAGTATCCTAGCAATTCTGATCTGTAGTGTATCAAGAATACTAAAGAAATATTTGCATTTTTCTCCTTCTCACCAGCATGTAACTTTTTTATATTATCTCACTGAGTTCATTATGGAAACAACTGGTCATTCTTACCTTGGCTATAAACAATAATGGGCATACATATGATCCAGAAACTTGTCTTTGTTTGTAGAGTTTTCATAATTAAGTCGAATAGCCTGGAATAAACAAAATGCATCATTACTACTTATTTGTAAGTGTAAAATATTCACTAACGTAATTTAGTACTTTTCCAAGGAGATTTTAAAACAAAGTTAACAATAAATAATATTTCTTTGTATTTTTTTTGGAAAACGCAGTCAAATAATTAGGATTCGACTGTTTAGAGCTACCATTATTATCATGATACATTGGATTTGGTTGCATACTACTGCTAAATAGATTAATAGTAACTAACGCAAAATCACCAGTCAAGGTTAGAATACCATCCACATACTGAATGATTTGAAAATAAATTACGATGAGAAACAAATAACAAATCTGCTAGCCTACCATCAGTGATCAGTTTCCAATGGTGCTGTAAAAGATACACATATATGGTTTTTAGTTACTAAAAGAAAAAAAAAAAACTATACATAGGCCTATATAACAGCGCAAAATACAAGCCTGAACAAAATAAATACTAAAATTGTAAAACTATCATATTTGATCAACTAACCTAAAGGAATAAAGATCTTTTTGAAATCTGATGCTGAACTTTTTCATGTTTGTCGGTTCTTACAACTACTAAAAGTACGCTTTAAAAGTTATTGTAGCTCAAAACATTCAGTTTTGTGTTTAAAATTCACGTTTCGGGCTAAAATTAGTTTTACTTTTGCTATCGTTGAAGTTAATTTGTAACTCAAGAGATTTGGCTAAAAAAAGCACGGAGCTGAATGTGAAATACGATACTCTTAACGTTTTCCAAGTTTAACTGAACAAGTAAAACTTAATTTTAATATTACAAGTATTCTCAATACTGACGAACATGCGTAAATCTAACATTAAAATATTCGAAATAATAATTATACAAAAGAAAAAACATACGTACGCTCATTTTAAAAGAAGTTAAAACATTTCTCACTTATAGTAGTACCTCAAACACGAAACGGCTAATGACGTACGAGTACCACTAATAGTACAGAGATTCTTGGAAACAGATAAGAAAAAATAACTTTTTTTCTTGACTTGAGCGAAGAACCATTTATATGGATGGTAACCTTGGTTAAAAACTTGGCTTCTCATTGAATACATATGTACGTATACTTGCATTTTAAACATACTAAATATTTTGATATGACAAAAATTCGTTGACCCACCTCTAAAAGTTTAACTCCTATCGATCATTACACTTTTATTTATTTCAAATCCAACGGATACACCAAACAAGTTGCAACTTGTATTCTTCCTCGTGTTTTAATCAGTAGGGTAGTTACAGAAAGACAGACCTATAGAATTAAAAATAAACACGTTTGGGAAAGGACGATGGAGAAAGGTCGATCTTTCTTCGATGGTTACCCAGAGATCTATTTGAAGCCATGCTATTCGCCTGGCATCAGTCAGCAAAGGTACAGCATGACAGCAAAAGCATCTTCCACTGGGAATCTTCCTGTTCCACTTTTCACTAGTTACATTTACTTATCTCTCTAATTTTCGCAATTTCTTTTCAGAGGTATAATCATTAATCATTTTTCTTGTTGATTAAGCAACCAGTCACTGCATGGGAAAAAGTATATTGTTTACATTTGTTAATACGGAGTAACTCAGTTTTTGGTAATATTGATTATTTTGTTACTTTGACCATTTTTTAGTCTAATTATTAATTAATATATTCTTTAGATATTCATTTTGAAGGAATGTTTGTTTTATAAACGGGCATCTTGTAGGTTAAACCTTTTAAGCTAGGGCGTTAGGCTTATCATTGAAAGTTGAAACATTTGTTAAATTTCCCACGATTTACAAATAGTTTCAAGACTAAAATATCATCGTTATAATCAACAACTTTGTGATACATTTTCAATTTATACCGCATTTTTAAATAATGTGTTTTTAAGTCGCGAGTAGAAGACTTAGGTGCTAAATCAGTATTCTATTTTTTAATTAAAAATATTCTAAAAATTTGATCATTTTTATGGACACGATAGTGGCCTAACAACCTTATCGATTTAATTGATAGTTAGAATAGGTAACTAGAATAAAATATCATAGTTATATTAATATTTTCCATCCCCACTTCTCCCCATGTAAGTCAGCGAAAAGCTTGAAGTGTTATAACGCCACGACTATCGAAACCCGGTTTTTAGTGGTGTGAGCCCGCAGACATACCCCTGTGCCACTAGGAAACACCAATATATGTATCCAACATGATTACTATTGTACCAGTTATTGTAGCTAAAATTTCATTGAAAACATTGTTTTATTTGTTGATTCCAACTTTTCAAGAATATTTAATTTTTGATAAATTACAAACTGGTAGGATGTTATATCCTTATTTTTATTGCTTAATTGCAACGAGGTAGAAACTATGTATGTTTGTACACGATCAATAGCGTCCGTATACGTTTTTCCAGGGTTACAAAGTGGTGTGAAATTATTAAGTGAATAAAAAAATTGTAAATTCATGTATTTATGCTAAATGAATAAAGAAATAATTGTGTTTCTAATTTTCCAGAGGAGAGAAAAGAGTTGTTGTTGTTGTTTTGAATTAAGCACAAAGCTACACAATGGGCTATCTGTGCTCTGCCCACCACGGGTATCGAAACCCGGATTTTAGCGTGTAAGTCCGCAGACATACTGCTGAGCTACTGGGGGGCGAGAGAAAAGAGAGTAAGCCACTTGCAAGCGATCAATTTCGAAGTAATCTGTTAATTTCTTTAAAATTTTCAACGTTGTTGATGCCAAGCTCCTGTTGCATCCTCTTTACGTGTGGCCTGGCATGGCCAGATAGTTAGGGCACACAATTCCAGTTTGAGGGTCGAGGGTTCGAATCCTCTTCTCGCCAAATATACTCTTCCTATCAACCGTGGGGATGCTATAATGTGACGGTTAATCTTAATATTCATGGTAGTCCAAGAGTTAGCGGTGGGTGGTGATGACTATCTGTCCTCCATTGCTAATTTCGGGACGGCTAGCGCAGATAGTTGTCGTGTAGCTTTGTGCGAAATCCACAACAAACCAAACAAACCTCTTTACTTGAGTATGAAGCTAAGCTAACAGAGGACCGTGATGAAGCG
The DNA here is from genome assembly GCA_011833715.1 of Carcinoscorpius rotundicauda. Classification (NCBI taxonomy): domain Eukaryota; kingdom Metazoa; phylum Arthropoda; class Merostomata; order Xiphosura; family Limulidae; genus Carcinoscorpius; species Carcinoscorpius rotundicauda. Next base: position 19,279,053 of record CM022398.1, read on the forward strand.
GAAAATTCATCCACCATCAAACTTCATAGGAGATGAATTATAACATAATAACATAAAAAGAGTAGGTGCAGGTAAATACAATGACGATCCTCATTCACTTTCCAATATTTAAAACAAAAGCCACAGGACAGTCTAAAACAAGTTATTGCAATGATGTCATCCAGGACGGTACAACGTACTGAATATCTTTAAACTTCCGTTGTAAAAGTCACAGAGCACTTGCAAACTCAATCTGTAATAAAACTGGTAGTCTAAACAGATATTTATAGCTTGAGAAGATGACGTGAACATTATTTACAACTCAGTTTGTTAAATTTCATTTTAGTCTTTGTTGTAGGCTTAGAAAATAATTTTTGCACGTTGATTCAATATGTTATTGTATTTTTCGACAGTTTCTATCCACCTTTTTAAATTAACAGTTTTCGATTATCTTGTAAGGGTAATACACCTACTGATACCAGGACTTTCCACATATTTGTAAGGATGATACACCAACTGATACCAAGACTTTCTACATATTCATAAGGGTAATACACATACTGATACCAGGACTTTCTACATATTTATTATCATTATATAACGAAACGAAAAAACAACACTTTTCCGTAATAAGATACCGGGACATAACCAGCCTTTTATAATCTAAACGACAAAAGCCAACAAGTGTGAAAGTAACCAGCCACTATCCTTTATGAACATAATAGTTCTTATTAAACTTTTGAAAGATTCCTGTTGGTGGTGTTGGATCGTGTTAAGACACCAAGAGATGAACAACTATTGATGCAAAAGAGAGAACATGATTCAGAAGTTCTGAACTAGAGCCAAAAGCATTTAGAGACAATAAAATAGGTAGCAATTGCTAAAGAAACTGTAATAGAAATTGTTTTAATTATTTCGGTACAGTGAGACCAAAAAGCAATATTTGAGAAACCGATTGATCAATTAGCTTCATATTACCTGAAAAAGTTTATAAATATAATACCTGTAATAAAATTTTTCAAGATTCTTGCAGATGAAACAAAAAATCTCAATTATGAAAATAGTTAACATCACTTCGAGTTATTAGAAAAGAAACAGAGATAGAAAAATCACAAGAGTTTATGATTATACATGGACCTGTGGTTAAGTCACTAGACTCGTAATCTGAGAATTGCAGGTTTAAATCCCCGTCACCCCAAACATATTCGCACATTCAGCCGTGGGGTTGTTATAATGTTACGGTTAATCTCTCTATTCGTTAGAAAAAGAGTAATCCAAGAGGGACCCGGCATGGCCAAGAGTGTTAGAGCGCTCGACTCGTAATCCGAGGGTCGCGGGTTAGAATCCAGGTCACACTAAACATGCTCACTCTTTCAGCCGTGAGGACGTTATAATGTTACGGTCAATCCAACTATTCGTTGATAAAAGAGTAGCCCAAGAGTTGGAGGTGGGTGGTGATGACTATCTGCCTTCCCTCTAGTCTTACACTGCTATATTAAGGACGGATAGCGCAAATAGCCCTCGTGTGGCTTTGCGCAAAATTCAAAACAAGCACAAACCAATCATGATTATACCATCATCTCACTCGTTCCCGAACAGGCTATTCTGCTCTATGATCCACCAGAGAATTATAGAAGATTATGAAATAAATCGCATTTTTATAATAACGAAATAGCGTGTAATAAGAATAAGATTCTGATTTAAAAAGAAAGTACGTTAAATAAAATGTACTTATTCTTGAACATTTTAAATACATTTAATTTATATATTAAGAATGTACTATATGTTTGTACATCTGGAAATATATATATTTAAATTTAGTTATTTATTTTTAAGTAAAAAATGGTATTTGAATATTCTTGCTAAATATTTTCTGTAAAATTATATTCTAAAGTCACGAAATGGGTCGAAGAAATTAGTAAAAGAAAGAAAAAGAATAGAAAGTTGTAATATTTGTTTTATTATAAATTTATATTAATTTTACCACTATACATATTAGGAATAAATGTAACACATGCACACACACACAAAATACTTCAGTTTCAAAAGAAGTTGATAATGACGTCAAAGTTTCTGACTGCATCGTAAAACAGCTATGTTTAACTAAAAACTAAGGAATTGCACAACAGAATTTTTCTGTCAGTTTGGCACTGTTAGTTTTTATCGAAAACACGAATCTAAACGTATCTCTAAACTCAATAAATAAAATGATAAAAGACAAACAAAATATCTATAAGAAGAAAGGTTAACCTACCAATAACCTGAGCACCTGATGTTACACGTACATCTGGTTTGTAAATATTTTTTTTCAATAAATATTTTCAATCCTAAATAATAGACATTGGTGAATAGTAGCTTGCGCTGCCATCTACCGAAAACAGAAATAATAAAAAGTATTCTCAGAAGATATAATAGCATTTACCAGCTTATAGTTTCATAAATATATGGGCCCGACATGGACATGCGCGTTAAGGCGTGCGACTCGTAATTTGCGAGTTCGCATCCCCGTGGTGCTAAACATGCTCGCCCTTTCAGCCGTGGGGGCGTTATAATGTTACGTTCAATCCCACTATTCGTTGATAAAAGAGTAGTCCAAGAGTTGGCGGTGGGTGATGATGACTAGCTACCTTCCCTCTAGTCTTACACTGCAAAATTAGGGACGGCTAGCATAGATAGCCCTCAAGTAGCTTTGTGCGAAATTCGAAAACAATTAAACATAAATATACAGCCAAATGACTTAGAGAAATATTGAAACTAAAATCCTGAACATAATCTGTGTGTGATAGTTTATTGTCCGTGATTGCTTAGCGGTATATATGAAGGCTTATAATGTTAAAAACTCTTTCCGTACCTGTGGTGGGCAGGATACGTGAGATTTAGGCTTAAAAAGAGAAACATATTTTTGAAATTTATTAGTACGTGCCTCCATCTATACATGCGTGGAAGAGACTTACAATACCTTTGATAAAAACCTTTAAATAAAATTATACAATTGTAGTAAATGCAAATAAAATTTGAGGTTGTTGGCCAGTGTAACTAGAAATACAATTAAATATAATATGAACTTACTTTTGCTTACGCCAGATACTAGTTTTTAATTAGTTTAATACCTTTGTGTTGAGTGTGTTTATGTTTTTCTCAGAGCAAAGCCACATGGAGCTATCTGCGCAGCTTACCAAGGTGAATCGAACCCCTAATTTTAGCGTTGTAAACCTGAAGACCTTCCACTGTACTATCGGGAGGCCTTTTCTATTGTTTAAGTATACAGTAATAAAGCAATTTTAGAAAGAAAAAAAAAAGACAACACAAGTAACGTATTTACATAAGACATCCCTCAGTAGTTAAGTGGTAAGTCTGTTTGGAATTTCGCACAAAGCTACTCGAGGTCTATACTGTGCTAGCCGTCCCTAATTTAGCAGTGTAAGACTAGAGAGAAGGCGGCTAGTCATCACCACCCACCGCCAACTCTTGGGCTACTCTTTTACCGACGAATAGTGGCATTGACCGTCACATTATAACGCCCTAACGGCTGAAAGGGCGAGCATGTTTGGTGCGACCGGGATGCAAACCCGCAACCCTCAGATTACGAGTCGCACGCCTTAACACGCTTGGCCATGCCGGGCCAAGTGGTAAGTCTACGGAATTAACATCAGAATTTGGATTCCCTATCGTTGACAGAACACAGACAGCACATTATGTAGTTTTGTGTAAAAGAAAACAACAACAACACACACACAAAAATCGCTCTGAAACGAATAATGGCACCTAAATGAGGAAAATTTATTGACGATACAAAACGTATTTGCAGAAAAAGAAGCGCATAAGTTGTATAATTCATTGTTACTTTAAAATAATTTTATATAAAAGGCCTTTAATTTGCAAAAATCAACATACCTTCTTTTAACGCTGCTGTACAGTTTATGTATAAATGTAAAATATTGCTTTAAATGTTCCCTTTCACAGCTTATAATTCAACGAAGTTAGATGAGTTTTTCATCAACTTCTTATGTCGTAAAGATGTCGTTTCATTACATTCCCGGTAGACTTAGAACAATGATCTTGCTGGAATTTGAATTCCAGTACGAGAGTCATTTTTCTGACGGAATATCATAATCTCCCTGTATTTATAAGTAGCTAGTGGGTCATAAATTCTGTGTGGTCACCAAACACTTGGCTGAGATGCAGCCCCAAACGTGTAGTGATTCTCTATTCATGCTCAATTGTAGATGTTGTACTTTGGTTATTATACAATTTTCCTCTCTGCTGTCGAACAGTCTATGGCTGAGTGTCGATAAAAAGTTTCAAACTTATATTGATATTTTTAGAGAATACGCGTCTGCAGTTTTTCTCCTTCAACTATTTATGACCTGATGTCAAGTACAACATTTTGGTACAACATCTTTTCCTAGCAGCAAATACGGCCACCGACAGTTATATTTATGGATTATCACCTGTTACTAGATGCCACTCTGGTTATCATGAAGAGAATACATCTCATTTCAGATCTCTTTCTTGATGGTCCTGGCATTTCAAATTGATTCATATATTTTTTCTAATATTATTACAAAGGCTAGCCTTAGCTTGGAAATTCTAAATCATCAATATGAACACATCTTTATGATCTGGGAATATAAATATTTAGCGTTGGAGTGTTTCGGTGTTTTGAATTAAGTACAAAGCTATACAATGAGCTATCGGTGCTCTGCTCACCACGGGTATCGAAACCCGGGTTTTAGCATTGTAAGTCCAAAGACATATCGCTGAGCTACTGGGGGGCTTTTAGCGTTGGAAAGGGCTATTAAAATTATTTAAAAAAGCGATACATTTTCGGTGGCACTAAACACTGCCAAAAAATGCAAAAGTGTAGTTCTTATACAAGCTGTTCTATCATGACTTTACATCATCCGTGGACGTAACGTGGCTTGCTGACTTTCATATTCAAAATGTTATTAATATAACATAGTCAAATCCATATACTTCCTTCTCCTTGGGGTTTTATGAGCTTCAAAACAAAAACATGGTAATTAATTTATGTTGTAAAATTTTAAAAAATTCTCCAGATATATTTTGTTTATGAGCACATTGATGATGTTCTTTGTTTTTACCACGTGAAACTGTCTAGTTAGATATTTAATAATCTACGTTTTTTGTTTGTAAGTGTAATTTTTTCAGGGTTCCAAAAATTCAGTTATTGTAGTTTGTTTTAAGTTTTCTTCAAAATGCATATGACGCACTCATTTCTCGTTCTCTAGTTACAATAATTCTTTCTTTGTTTGCCTCTGGTGGAGTTATGTTTTTCAGCTTTATTGTTAAGCACAATGTTATAAAATGGACTAGATGTGTTACCTACCGCATATACAAAAACCTGATAACTATTTATAATTTCTCAAACTTTCCATTGAGCCATTGTGGAGTTAATGGACAAGTGAAATATAGATTCATTGATCTTGTTATCAGATGCAAAAACGTGTATTTAAAACATTCATGTTTCCATGTTCTTTGAGTGAATATTTGAAAAGATTCTTCCAGAAACATCCATACTTTTATTCTTTCAGAGTTCCTGGTGAGAAACAACTAAAATGATATGTTTTATGAAAGTTCCTTTAATTTATGTAGAAACACATAAAGTCCTCTTTAAATAAAAGAAGTTCGCCAGGTCACTCACGAGTTGTACAAGACTTTATTTTATTTTACGCGTTATTTTTTATATTTAAATTTAAATAGTTGTTTGCTTGATGGAATATGTTGTTTTTGTCCAGAAATTTTTACTAGTAAATAGAAAAGGAGTACAATAGAAATATGAGTGTGTGTTTTTTATTGCAAAGCCACATCGGGCTATCTGCTGAGCCCACCGAGAGGAATCTTACCCCTAATTGTAGCGTTGTAAATCCGAAGACATACCGCTGTACTAGCGGTGGGCAGAGATATGAGAATCAAGAAATCAGTTAATTAGTGAATAATTAGTGAGTTATCCAGCTTAATGTAATTAGTGTGCGAGTCAATAAGTGTTATTGCGTCTATTTGTATTGTATTTGTGAGTTAGGCCTATCATTAATGCCAAATTTTCTATACAAATATACTTATGTTGCTACTCCAAAAGGCTGACGAAGTAACGTCTGCAGCAAACTACTGAAAAAGTAAGTTAATTCGTTATTGTTACTTGGACTGTGCTTGGTACTATTTTTACTAAAATAACACAACAGAATCCGCTAGATGAAGAAAACGCGAAAAAAGTGGGATCATATTGGTGAAAATAACACAGAACTTTGACTAAAATTTAAACATGATAACACGATTTATAAAATGTCTGTTTGTTTCGAATTATCGCGCAAAGCTACACGAGATCTATCTGCGCTAGCCGTCCCTAATTCAGCAGTGTAAGATTAGAAGGAAGGCAGCTAATCATCACCATTCACCGCCAACTGTTGGGCTACTCTTTTACCAACGAATAGTGGGTTTGACCGTAACATTATAACACCCTACGGCTGAAAGTGCGAGCATGTTTGGCGCGATGGGGATGCAAACACGCGACCCTCAGATTAGTAGTCGCACGCCTTAACACGCTTGGTCATGCCGGGCCAATCAAATCATAAATAAATCTGATCGAAGACAAAATTGATGAAGCCATCGAAGATTCAAAGAAGGATTACAACAAGATAATTGAAGAAATACTGTAATGGTAAAATCGCAGGAAAAACAATATAAAAAGAAATGAATAATAAAATAAAACATTTGAAAAAGGAATTGGTAAATAAAGTGGTGAAACCAGCCGTGCCTCTTTCTGTGTCTGTCCAAGAACGTCCAACATAAAACACTATATGTGTTACTAATCTTGTAAATATGGTACAATTTGTGAATTTCTGAAACGAGACATGTAAAAAGGGTATCTGAAACTATATTGTCTTCAAATGATCTCGACCCGAGTGATTATATTACACTTCTGTTAATCAGAAATGTAGCTGTTAGTAACCTGAGCTTTTCTGGGGTTAATGACTGAGAATTAAATATTCCTTTTAGTGCGTTAACTATTTCCAGCTCAAGACATTTATTCAGTGTTCAATTTTCCACGGTTGACACAGAAGATATCCTAATGTAGTTTTGTTCTAAAACAAACAACTGAATAAACTATGTCATCAAAGTATCGCCCCCAGTGGCATAGTGCTATGTATGAAGCTTATAACGTTAAATGCCAGGTTTCGATGGACGTAGTGGGCACAATACAGATAGCTCATTGTGTAGCTTTGTGCTTAAATGTAAACAAACAAAGTCTCTTCAGAAGTCATTGTAGTTGTACTGGTGAAAGGTTGGTTGTTGTATAATTGAAGGTGAATGTGTAGTGGAGCTTTAATGTGAAAGTGAAGTGACAAAAAAGAAAAAGGACAGTGGCTACTGTATACATGAAAGTCAACAGATGTTTGCGATGTATTACTAAAATAGCGACCAATTTATTAAGGTATGACCTGGTGATTAAGGTGCTGTAATCGCAATGTGCAGTTCAAGGTTTCGAATTTTCATTACTGAACAAGCTTGGTCTTTCAGCAGTGAGAGCGTCATAATGTGGCTGTCAATCCCGCTTTTAATTCGAAGCAAGCAGACCAGGAGTTGGCGATACGTGATATCAACTAACTGACTTCCTTCAACCTTATTACCCTTAAATTAGGGACGGTTAGCGCACGTAGTGCTCGAGCAGGTTTGAGCAAATTTCAAAGCAAACCAAACCAAATCAAAGTACTTGTTTCCGTGTAGTTGTCACTTCGACCAAAGTGTTTGTTGTTTTATGGATGACGTGCCACTTAAAGTGTTACTTATTGTAGCCATATTAAAACTAATGATTTTTGCGTATATGAAGTTTCAGTCAACGTGTTAGCTGCTACTGATGTGTCAATCAAAGTGTTTGTCGCTACAGATATATTACACAACGTGTAAGTTGCTACTGGTGTGTCAACCAACGTGTTAGTTGGTACTCATGTGTGAGTCAATGTGTTAGTTGTTGAATGTGTCAATCACTGCGTTACTTGCCATAATACGTCACGCAACGTGTCAGTTGTTACTGTGGTGTCGGTCAACGTGTTTGTTGCTACTGGTGGGTCAACCAATGTGCTAGTTGCCATTAGTGAGTTGATAAATGTGTTAGCTGTAGCTGATTCGTTAACCTACATAGTAATTGTTGTGTATATGTTATAGAAATCAAATTATGAATTGGCATTGGTATATACATGAAGGGTCCGGCATGGCTAGGTGGTTAAGGCATTCGACTCGTAATCCGAGGGTCACGGGTTTGAATCCTCGTCACACCACACATATTCGCCTTTTAAGGAGCATGGGGACGTTATAATGTAACAGTCAGTCCCATTATTCGTTGGTAAAAGAGTAACCCAAGAGCTGGAAATGGTTGGTGATAACTAGCTGGCTTTCCTCTAGTCTTACACTGCTAAATTAGGGACGGCTAGTGCAGATAGCCCTCGTGTAGCTTTGCACGTAATTCAAACCAAACCAAATGTATATGTGAAATATTTAGCTACAAATTATTTACCAATCAAAGTATTAATTGCTACTGATGCGTTATTCGATACTTGTGTGTCAGTCAATGTGTCAGTTGCTAAATATGATAAATTTACGTGGAGGTCAAAGAATTAGTTTCTTCAAAAAAAAAAAAAGATAACATTTCTTTGTTTGTTTGTTTTGGAATTTCGCACAAAGCTACTTTAGGGCTATCTGTGCTAGGCGTCCCTAATTTAGCAGTGTAAGACTAGAGGGAAGGCAGCTAGTCATCACCACCCACCGCCAAATCTTGGCCTACTCTTTTACCAATGAATAGTGGGATTGACCGTCACATTATACACCCCTACGGCTGTGAGGGCGAGCATATTTAGCACGCCTTACGCACTTGGCCATGCCAGACCCCATTTCTTTATAAATAATTATAATACCATTGAACCCACTTTTTTCTTTTTGTATTCCGATTTAGTTCTTCTTTCAACTTTCGCGATAAAGCATAACGTTATCCTGCAAAACGGTTAAAATACAATGTAGTCTCTACGAAATATTATTTGGTAAGGTAGTGTGCATGCTTTTAATCAGATGAAAGTTTTCAAGTCAAGAGAGAGAATTCTGATTTTATTATCTCTCTCATTTCGTTGCCCCCCAGTGGCTCAACGGTATGTCTGCGGACTTACACGCTAAAATCCGGGTTTCGATACCCGTGATAGGCACAGCACAGATAGCCCATTGTGTAGCTTTGTGCTTAATTCAAAACAACAACTCATTTCGTTAATGCTGTTATCATAACTGTCCTTCATGTTTGATATATGTGCCTGTTTAGATTTCGCACTCACAAAATTTTTCAGACTTGTGAAATCATCCCCTCTAAACAATCATGTCCACCTGAAAAACTAGTAGAGCGGGAAGATAGGATGTATTATATGTGCGACAAAGGTAAACTGGTTAAATTACGTGTTCTTATTTGCATTAAAGCTTATTAAGCTTTCTTCAGACATCTGCCAGAACCTCCATCACTTAATTTGTAGTGGACGTGCCAGGTTCAGAAGTCGAAACTTGCTTGTGAATAAAAGCGCCATCTAGTATTGTCCTAGTATTTACGTACAAGTAACCTGGCTAGAATTGGACATTTAAAAGGGGAAAGTGGGACAACGCGGATATTTCTTGTTTTGTTTTTTAACTCACGACTTAACCCATCTCGTGATTCTACTTGTTGGACACCTGCACCCACGTGATTACATCCTTTTGTAAATTTGAGGTGCAGTTATATCTCAGAGATTGTCAGATAATGCGGCGGATCGTGAGAAGATACGGACAACTCGTTTTTGCTTTACTAATACCATCCGCCCCCTCATACCAGTAAAGTAACTTGTAATATGCATGCGAAGTTTCAAACCTTTTCTTTTCTTGTGTCGATTTCAAACGTGACGAACTTAGCGATGATTCGCGTTTGTTAAGAGGAATAAACAATGTAATAGTAGTGTAATCAAAGTACCTCTGTTATAAGGAGTGGCACGTGTGTTTTTGTGTGTGTAATAGTACGAAATACACACAAGTTCAGCTGACCAGAGGATTTTAGGGACGTAAGAAAGGAGGCCATATTCAGTGGAAAGTTTCATTTTACCAACTTCTGTTAGAATTTCTCTGAGCCAGTGTATAATTAATAGTCTTCGGTCACCAGTCGTGACCACTTTTTGTTTCTCGTGTGTTTATATTGATATTAATTATACTGATCATAGAAATTATGTCACTTTTCTCGTGGAATACAGCGTCCTCTATTTTGTGCGATTTAATTATCCTAATGATAGTTTTTTTTCAGCTTTCATTTTTCCCGTGTTGTCATGGAAATGATCCGTTGACTTCCGTACAAAAACTAGTTTTTGTTACAGAAACATCTTTGCTTACACTTTCTAACTTCCAATATGAACACTGTGCATATCATTTCCTCAATGCGCCTGTAACTCTGATCTGCAACATCCCGTTAGTACCAGGACATATTAGGGCATGTTCTGTGCTCGTGACTCTGGGCACGAGAGACTTTTCTTCGTAAGTCCAGTACCGATATATATTCATATAGGCCAAGGAAACTTGCCTCGTGAGCATTACACCTTTATGCCGGAAATGCCAGTTCACGGTGATGAATAACCTACGAAAATAATTCGCAACGAATCGCCTACGTTCCTGGAAACGTGCACTTTTAATCGAAAGATAAAATAGACAAAAACAATTAAATGTGCCAGAATGATCCTAAAATACCGTTTTTACAAAATGATAAATATATTTGTTGGTCATTTCATTTTTGTGCCGAAAGAAGTGCATTAAAAATAATTGAAGAGCAGAATCTCAGTGCATGTCTATTATATTACACTTTGTTAACGGAGAACAAGCCTAGGAACTGTCCTGTTGCACTAGCTCGGCATGGCCACGTGGTTAGGGCACTCGACTAGTAATCTAAGGGTCGCGAGTTCGAGTCCCAGTCACACCATACATGCTCGCCCTTTCAGTCTTGGGGAAATTATAAGGTGACGCTCAATCCCACTGTTCGTTGATAAAAGAGTAACCCAAGAGTTAGTGGTGGGTTGTGATGACTAGCTGCTTTTCTTCTAGTCTTACGCTGCAAAATTAGGAACGGCTAGCGTAGATAGCCCTCATGTAGCTTTGCGCGAAATTAAAAAACAAACAAACCTGTTATATGTTAATAATAATGTAACAGGTTTGTTTTCGTTTTAAAATGTCCTGTTGTACTACTATTAGGCTCGGCATGGCCAGATGGTTAAGGCACTCAACTCGTAATTCGAGGGTTCGAGTCCCCGTCACACGAAACATGCTCCCCTTTCCAGCCGTGGGGACGTTTAATTTGGGATGGTTAGTCCAGATAGTTCTCGTGTATCTTTGCGCTAAATTTAAGCAAGCAATACTATTAACACATAACAAGTCTTAGAAACTGTCCATACACAATATTGTAAATGCAGGACAATCATGATAAGTTAAAAACGTTGAATAATATAAAATTGTAAACTGTTTCAACATTGATTGTAGACACGAACTTTGTGTCTATTCTTCTAAACTATCGATCAAGTTATCATTACCTTAGCCTTCGTTTCAATATGGTGTTTTGTTTTTTTATAAAACATTCCTTAACTATTAAAGATATTTCTTTAGTTCGATATGTTAACATCTGGGATATGACTTAGAGAAACTGTATTATTTGATGCTGTCCTATTATTAGCTTTTATTTATAAATCACTGTGGAAGCTACAACATCAACTATGTTTGCATTTCATTTAAAAGAATAGAATAATTAGAATAATTAAGGAATTCGCAATAAAAGCATTATAGAAAGGAACATGATAGCAGTTTTTTATATTTTGTACATTTTTCGAAATAAGCTTAAACAGACTAAACACGGATAACAATTTATAATAATAAAAGGGCGCGTCAATGGTTCTGCGTGTTTGACCGCCATAACTCCAAGAGGAAAGAACCTTTGAAACCTGAGACTTTGCACTGATACGAAGTGGACCCTGAGGGTGTACACCTGCGTATTATTACTTATCTACGTGCTCATGCACATTTAAAATATATCAACCTAATAACACGAGTACATTTTTTTAATGAGGCAAGCTAGCGACAAACCATATAGAAAAGAAGTTATTCCTTATATTACAAACAAAAATCACAGAGAGATACGCACAAATGTTAGTGCGCACGTGTCTGTGTCCACCAAAGGGTGTGCACCTGGAAATTGCTTCGTATCTTGAGAGACAAGCAAACAAAAAACTTATGGAAAAGAATATGTGTCCTCCATAACACCAAAAGCGAAGAAAAGCCAGTGTGTTTTAGTAACAATGAGTTACAACATTTTTTTTATTTTGCTTAATCATAAAATAAAAGCCTAATATTGTTGTTAAGAGGTCATGTGTTGAAAAAATTAAATGAAATCTATGAACAGCAAAATTTAAATAAAAATATTTATCGTTTTCTAATAATAGAGACTCCGTTAACTAAAGATATTTATTTTTTTATTATTTAAGTTTGAAAACGGAAGACAAGTCAGAGAGTGTGTGTGCGTGTTTTCTTGTAGCAAAAACACATCAGGCTATCTGCTGTGTCCACCGAGAGGAATCGAACCTCTGATTTCAGCGTTGTAAATCCGAAGACTTACAAAAGACAGGGAAGGTCATCTTTATGAACAGAACACATGCTGTTAAGGAACAACAAAAGTATATAAATTATACTTTTACACTAAAATGGGTTTATAATACACACACTGATACAGTTATTTAGAATAAATCAACCTAATAACCCGAGGAAAACCAGATACTTCCGCTAGTGTATAATGCAATGCCATGAATGGTGCCAGCTTTGCCCTACCGTTTGTAAAATAAGCGAGGTTTAGTATAAGGAAAATTAAACACAAATAGTTTGCTAATAATACTTTATTTTTATGATACTTTGTTAATAATTCTTAATACAAATCATGTACATGAACATCGAGGCCATATTTATATATGCCAATATAACTGAGGTGTTGTGGGTTTCTGGCCATGCTTAAGTTAAAGTGTTTTTGTTTTGTTTTTTCTGGGAAGTAAGTTAGTAATAAATAAACAACGTAAAGTTGAGTTTCATCATTAATAATTCTAAGTCTGAAAGTATCGATAAATTTCATTAATTAGTATATGCTCAGTATAATGCAGAGATCTGTTCACATTAATTTGAAACTTTTTTTTTAGGAAAAATAAAATATACATTTTGACTCAGTCATTTAAGCTGAAATGTGGCTTACTGTTCAGAGTTCATGGTCACCAAGCTATCAGGTATTTTCTGTGACGGATTTACTGTTATAAATTTATTTTAATATCTGCGTTTGTTTCAGTTCGATCCATGTGAAGTATATTGCTGGACCTGTCCTGTCCCACCTGTTCTCTAAATGCATAGAAAATTCTCGAGAGTGAAAATCAACAATATGTTTTTCGCAAAAATATTAGCTTAGCTTCGAATATTGTTCAGCGTTCGAGAATCTTGCCTAATTGGGATAAAATTTAGCCGAGAGACAGTAAAATAATATTGTTTGGTCAGCTACAGTCACAATACTATAAGCCATGGAAACTATAATTGTGATTAATACTTTTTAATCGGAGAATTGCCGAATTTGACAAGGAATGTTTATATATTTCGAACATTACAAACTATTAAGCTTCAGTAAATTAACTTCGGACGTTTATATTTCTACAAGGACATTAAGTATCTTTGTCGGTAAAAAGTCAGCTTGTGTGAGGCCAGCTGAGAAAAGACACATCTAGCTTAAGCGAGGTGTGACAATACCAACTCAGAATTAATTTCTCGACCAGACAGAAGATCCTGCCCCCCAGAGGCTCAGCGGTATATCTGCGGATATACAAAAATCCGGGTTTCGATACCTGTGGTGGGCAGAGCACAGATAGCCCATTGTGTAGCTTTGTGCTTAATTCAAAACAACAACAACAGAAGATCCGTTATAGTTTGTAAAACTCTTGTATATAAAGCAATATTTTAATAACTATTGGTAATAATCGTTGCTATAAATTGTATTGTTGCTTGTATATCAAAATACATTTGTGTCAAAAAATTATGTGTAACAATCTTGTTGACAAATATACTAAATTTGGTACATATCAAAATTTATATTTAACTTCTAAACTAAAATAAAAATTTCCGGCTATCTGAGATAGTAATACGTGACGTACGTAATATAATAAGTTTGAGACCCGTTCGAGATAATCGTAACATTTGATACGTTAAATACAATACTACAGCTGTACATGTGCATTGAAAAACACCTAATTTAATGTAAATATTCATTATAGTTTTACTATACTGGGATTTAATTAAATAAAACAATCAAAGAATTTTACTTCTTCTATTTTAAAAAGTTTCTTAAATCATGTTTCAATAGTACGTTAACAGAATTGGACATCAAATTAAAACACGCTGGACAGTATTTGAACTGCATACAATAGCGTTTGATCTGCATATAAATTTCTCCTTACGGAGAGTTTTTATTAAATATTATTGTAAATAATGTTTTTAAATATTATTTTTAATTCCTTTAATTAATTACATTTTACTGATTCATTTGCAGAATTATTCTCGAGCTCACCCATTTTCATTACCATCATTTTCAAGGTGATTAAAACAAAACAAGAGCCCGGCATGCCAGGTTGTTAAGGCGCTCGACTCGTAAACTGAAGGTCGCAGGTTCGAATCCCCGTCGCACCAAACATGCTCGTCCTTTCAGCCGTGGGGGCGTTATAATGTAACGGTCAGTATCACTATTCGTTGGTAACAGAGTAGTCCAAGAGTTGGCGGTTGGTGGTGATGACTAGTTGCCTTCCCTCTAGTCTTACACTGCTAAATTAGGGACGGCTAGCACAGATAGCCTTCGTGCAATTTTGCGCGAAATTAAAAAAAAACACTTTGTAATAAATTTCGCCTTTTTTATATAGAATTAGTTACTACAATTCAAAATTTTCTTGTTTTTCGGTGTATTTTACACCTGTACATATATTATGCATACAAAATTACACGATTTCCTCACCAAATTTGTTGGTTTATTTGTTTTAGGGTAAAGCCACATCAGCCTATTTCTTTTACATTTCGCAAGAAACAGGGCCCCAGACTTTAACGTTGTAAGTCCGTAGATATACCGCTGTCCGATCGAGAGACCCAGGTTTGTTGGAGTGAATACAAAAGTTGTTACGTGTTAAAAGTGTGAAATATACGTGTTCAGAATAACGAACAGTTCTTAATCTGGCGTTATAGTCCATAAAATGAGAGTGTGGTGCCTGGCTTCAAGTGTCGCTCAGCTCAAGACCAATCGTAATCCACGCTTTCTAAAGGAGGAGGTCGAGACCTCGATGACCTGAAATGCTTTAGCAATCAAGGATAGGTACTGCAGGGCGTTAGTTAGCTCATAAGGCACCAAACACACATAGTTTAAGGCTGTCCAGAAGATATGTTACATGTAAGTTGGTTAACCCTAGTGTAACGATATTCAAAACAAATTTCCGTAGCAAAAATTGTTTTTTGAATTTCGCGCAAAGCTATGTAAGGGCTATCTGCATTAGCCGTTCCTAATTTAGCAGTGTAAGATTAGAGAGAAGGCAGCTCGTCATCACCACACGTCGCCAATTCTTGGGCCACTCTTTTACCAACGAATAGTTGTATTGACTGCCATATTATAACGCCCCCACGGCTGAAAGGGCGAGCATGTTTGGTACAAAGGGGATTCGAAACCGCGACCCTCAGATTACGAGTAGAGTACCTTGACCAACTGCCCATGCCGGGCCCCAATGAGGGGAATCGAGTCCCTGATTTCAGCATTGTAAATCTGTAGACATACTGCTGTATCAGCGGGGTACTTGGTGAAACCTAAAATTAAGTAATTATTTTAAATAAACTTCTTATCAATTAGCTATGACAGTTTTGTAAGCATATCCTAAAATATTAAGAAGAAAAACATGAAAAAACACGCTAGTTATAGACTTTTTAAAAATTCATCATGAAACAATTATATATGTATTAATTTATTTTGTTTTGAAAAATGTATTTTAAACTATTTGAGATTACAAAAAAGTGTAATAATTAATTACCTCGTATGACGGGTACTGACAGGAAGTATTTCAGGACTCGTATAGTAATTAATAACAACGATAATAAGGCAACACTTACATCGTTTTGTTCTGTGTATCCAAAGGTTTACACAAAATTTCGATAAAATTCAACTCTAAAGGGAAAGCCATAAACAATACAAATTAGACTCGCCTTAGCGGATTTCAAGGTTCGTTTTCACGTGCGGCCTTCAGCTTGCTAGTCGCGTGACTCAATATTATAGCTTCTTATGAAATCAAATAATAATTGTGCCATTCAAAACAAACGTTTTGCTTTATCATTTTCAAACCAGTCTTCATATTTATCAGTATTTCACGCACGTACTTTTTACGATAGAAAATCCAGTGCACTTAAAACAACAGTCGGGAATGGTTGCACACAGTGGTTGTATTTTCGCATAATATGTCGTTTGTAAGTTCACCACAAAGCTACATAATTTGGTCTATCCACTACGGGTTTCAAATACCAGATTCTATCATTCTAAGTCAGCAGACATAGCAGACTATGTGAGCTGTTAATATTTGACGAATTATAGAAATTCGGAGGCTTCGTTCGCTCATTGGTGAATCTGAAAGCTAATAAAACGAAGAACCAAAAGGTTTTGATACATGTTGGTGGGCACGATATAGACAGCTCATCGTGTAGTTCTGCGCTTAACAAACAAACAAAACAAAAGGCGAAGCACGTTTCAGGTTAAAGAGACACAACTTAAAATTCAGACTTACATTTCGGACATGATAACCATTTTCCTACACCTGGTCCACTAAAGTAAGTAAAAAAAGTTATTGTTATATTTAATATAAATAATTTTGGAGAAACCAACAACTGTAAATTTATGTAACTGTTCTTTGTGTAACAGTCAGCTAGGTGCTAATTTCAATAATATAAAACGACAATTAATGCTTCAAAGTAAACTATGTTTTACAAATCATTTACCATTACATCACAAAGTAAACAGCTGACGTCTCTATTAACATTTCTAAAAGTCTCATTTGAAAAAAACAGTTTTTATGTTCTTAAACAATGATTGCAAAATACTTTCAACTACGAGCTATTAAAAAAATGCGACTTCTATTGAAATTAAATGGAAAAGTTTTCAAATTTTGCGATTTTATTCGTCGTTCGGTGCCGTTACAAACAAACATTTCGTTGACTGTTACTTAAAACTGGAATTATCACTTTGAAAGCCACGTTGTGCAAAACGGGGACTATATAGTCAAGTTGTAATTTGGAATTACTGACCAGAGGGAAGGTAAAAGAGCATTGTAACCCAATAACAGGATTGACTGATACATTTATAACGCACTCATGGCTGAAAAAAGAAATATGTGCAGTGACATCACAATTCTAACTTCAGACTGTAACACTGTCAGGCCACACCCGATCCAACAGTTACGATGTTTGTTTTGTCTGTTTTTGAATTTCGCACAAAGCTACTCGAGGGTTATCTGTGCTACCCGTCCCTAATTTAACAGTGTAAGACTAGAGGGAAAGCAGCTAGTCATCACCACCCACCGCCAACTCTTTTACCAACGAATAATGGGATTGACGGTAACATTATAACGCCCCCACGGCTGAAAGAGCAAGCTGTTCGGTGCGACGGAAATTCGAACCCGCGACTCTCAGATTATGAGTCGCACTCCTTAACACGCTTGGCCATGTCGGGCCACCAACAGTTACGAATACTATTGGATCATTTTAAAGTTTAAAGTTGGATTGTTATATAGGGCATGACAAAAAAAATACAGCAAAAAACGTTCTACTTTCAAAAATAAGAGGAGAAGCGAAGGAGTAAACTTGACACATACAGGCCTTATTATAAGCATCAATGGCCTTCCTTTCAAGTTCGAAAGGTCGGCCGGCCACCAGTGGCAATTTCCCTGAGATATTTTAAATCAGAAAGGATTAATACGTATGTGTAAGTGATGCTTTATCATAGGTCTCCCAAGATTAATTGAGAAAAAAAACCCGGAAACCAATTTTTATATTGCCTCTCCACAAGAATTTTTGTGAAATGACGCCCTCCTCACACACACACACACAAAAGATGAAAATATTCATTATCGGCCGCAATGGGCCCATCTATATGTTTGAAAATATGAATATTAAACTGACTGTAACCGACTTTCATGGTAAGGAATGTTCACACCTGGAGGAGTACTTATAGGGTACCTGTGAATTCCATTCTCACTCTAACCTTGTTTCATGTTCCATTCCGGGGGTTTCATTTATATTTAAAACAGAAATACTACATTAATAGTTATTCATTACCAACAGATACACCTGCATTGAAAATTAGACTTATTAGTAATTTGTAACATAGTTTCGTTTATATTATCTTCCTTCGTTACTTCTTAAGTAGAATGAGAGAAAATACGTGGAATGAACGAGGATCTCGGAAAAAAAATCGTGTGACGTGTAGATGTTGTTTGTTATTGGTTGCCTTTGTCGAGTACACCGGTTTTTTCCCCTCGTTATTGAAACGTCATAGGTAAAGATTTCCTGGGATTGGAGTAAGCAGCACGTGACCTTACAACAAGAAACAGGTAATAAGTGATGGGACATATATGAAGTGTACGTGCAACCTATTGGCAGTTGAATACAAAATTTGTTGGAGTTTTCGCGTCAGTGTAACGTGATTTAATGAAAGTTTTAAAGCTGTGTGTGCGTCTCTAACATAAATTACGAGCTGAAAAATTAGAACAAAGTAAAACTGGAATTTATAATAAAAAAGAGTGAAGACGATAAGTGCAATTTCTTTGTTCTTATTCAAGTGTAAATACAAGTAGAACAGAAGCTTTTACACAGGCGACCAAAAGTGGACGTACAATTTCCCCATCAGCGCTCGTAATAACACGTAAGTAAAATAAAAAAAATCCTAAGGTTGTACATTTGATAACCCATTTATAGCATTATTCTCTGCTTATAAGTATTTCAATTTAATTTTACGAGACAGGTTTGTTATGGAGATGTGACGTGAAAGAACTCCACGACAGCCTTGTTGATTCGTTCAATGTCCTGGGTCGAGTGAAACTTCTGCATTTTTTTCGGAGAAACAAACAAGGTTTATTAATACATACATTTACTTTAGAAATATTATATAAGAAACGGATCCTCTCCGAGGTTATAATTTTAATAAAGTTTTTGGAATTTAAGGGGTGTAGTTTTTACGTCGTAGTAAAAAAAGCTTTTAACGCTGGGTTAAAGCCTTGAAGCATGCGCAGATTATGGTTAGGTATGTCGTACTTTGTTGCAAGTAAACAACTCGGAACTTATGACACCGGGTAACACCCTTTTGAATTTACAATGTAAAACAGGTTTTATGATTCTCATCTAATATTTGGCACTGCATACTTGTTGGGTTGGATCTTAATATTTTAAATAATTTTGTAACGCTGAAAAACCAAAAGATAATGTTGTGTTTAAAACAGCAGGAAAATAAATGTCTATAAATTGAGTGTTTTATACTGTGATGTTAAGTTTCTCATATTTAAATATTTACATCATCGACACTGAGTTTTCGCACGGTTAAAACCAGAGATACGAAAGTTGTTGGATTCCGTATTTCTGAATGTTTAAATGTTCTGACGGTGTATTGCGATATTTAAGTATTATTTCAAGTATACTGAACACTTCCAAGCATGTATGATTTAAATACAAGTATAATTGTAGAAATAATATGATTCTGTATACTTCTGTTGTTTTTAAGTGCTTCATCTGAATGTTTCTAATGTTTATGGTTTTCGTATTATTTATAATTAAATACGTAATTTAATTTTGATAGCGCTATGTGTCCAATATGTTGGAATGTTTACAAAGCTCTGACACAAAATTTCTTGGATTACTCCTCTAAACGTCGCACCAAATTTTTAAATATTATGTCCAATAATAATAATTATAAATATTGTTAACTGGTAATGATTCCTCATGTCCAATGCTATTTCTTGTTTTTTTTTTAAATAGGCCCGGCATGGCCAGGTGGGTTAAAGCGTTCGACTCCTAATCCGACGGTCGCGGATTCGAATCCCCGTCGCACCAAAACAAGCTCGCTCTTTCAGCCGTGGGGTCGTTATAATGTGATAGTCAATCCCAATCTTCGTTGGTAAAAGAGTAGCCCAAGAGTTGGCGGTGGGTTGTGATGACTAGCTGCCTTCCCTCTAGTCTTACACTGCTCAATTAGGGACGGCTAGCGCAGATAGCCCTCGTGTACCTTTTCGCGAAATTCAAAAAACAAACTTTTTTAGAAATCGGTAGTCGTTGTTCCAGGAATGTATTATCAGCTGAACTTGCAGTTTTGTTTAAATACTTCAATATAAGTATGGTGGGGGACAGCAAGCTAGTGTGTCTAACAGTGTAAAATTACCAAAATCTCAGCAGTTTTTGTCTTTTGTTTCGTACTTTGGTTCTTTAACACAAGTGTGAAGGCATGTTTGAGCAGTACTTTATGTATATCACGATCGCACGTGCACATAGATACGTTCAAGTAAATGCACATCTGTTTACGTTCATTTTATGAAAAAATCTTCCACACATATTTAACATTTTAGCAACTTCTTTCTCTAGAAGAAGCTTTGGCGATATTCTTACTGTAACTTTGCCAGGTATTTATAATATGGTCAAGTGTTACGTATGTTACGTATTACAGTTTCAAATAATCGGAAATGTGAAATATAATTTAAAAATTCATTGAGTGCCGGTATGTATCAAATTTATGATATTTACCAACGAGATTGAAACACAAATATATTTAAATATACAAACAACAATACAATTAATAATAACTGTTATTTCAAACAATAATTTACGTACAAAAGTTTTACAAATAATACTAAGTCTAATTCTTGTATGGAACTAAATATTTTATCGACTGTTTTCGTATAGCGAATTAATTCTGTATTAATACACAGGTGCACTTATCTGGATGGCTGGTTACTTCATTGAGAACACACAAGTTTTTCACTTTCGACACTATCCAATGCCTTCCGAGAAATACTAACGTCCGAAGTTAATTCACTGAAGTTGATTGATTTATAATGCGCGAAATTTATAAAAGTTCTTGGTCAAATATCTCTAATTTTCAGATGAATAAACGTATGCCATAATTATAACTTCCCAGGTTTATAGTATACCGACTACAGTAAACTAACGATATGAAACTATCTCGCTGCATGCAGTTGGTCATCTTTTATAACCTTAATAGGAGATTTTCTGGAGATTTCAGCTAAGTCAACAATACTAGTGTCTTACATATACTCATTGTACAATGTTATTTATTACGCTCGAGTATCTTCTTCAAATGTTAAAGAACAGGCGGGATTTCACAACACATTTAACAATGTGAGTTACACACAATCAGTGATGTCGAGAAAATCTACTTGTAGAGAAAAATATATATGTAAAATCGTTTGGGTTGAAAAAATATTTTTTTTTTTACGTAGAGGAGCGAACAACGTTTCGATCTTCTGATTTTAATTATTTTAACGTTTTGACTCTCAATATCAGGTCATGAAATAATTTCTATCAGATGATGACCTGATACTCGGTGTCTAATCATTGCAATCTTTAAAAAAGTTCGCCTATCATAACATTTTTATTACTGTATTCTTGGATTAATTATCTAGTTAGTCTGAGAACGACTATCAAAGAATATCAGATTACTTGCTCAATAAACTACGGAGTTGAGATAAAACTCGATTGAGTTGTTACTATTTAAAATTGGAAAATTTATTGTTTCATTTCTGTCATTAGTATACTTTCGCCTTCTAGATCTAACTGTGGGTTCCAGGGAAGTCCATACTTGTGTAGACTAGTGTATTTTTCTTTGGTCGATTTAACTGACGCAAACGTTTATCAGCTTGTCACGTACTGAAACGTCGTTACTCTAACAAGCTGGTGCTAATTGTTCGGTTGTTTTTTATGACCATCATGTGTGACTGATCAGGATGAGACAAAACCCAATTCATTTGTATAAGAATAAGTTTTGATAGTCTAAGGTTGTATTGTATTTATTTTCACAGAGGTCAAACACGGCCAGGTGGTTAAGGCACTCGACTCGTAATCCAATGGTCTCTGTTCAAATCCCTATTACACCAAATATGCTCTCCATTTTAGCCATGGGGTGTCATAACGTAATGGTTAAAGAGAAGCCCAAGAGTTGGCGGTGGGTGGTCATGACTAGCTTCCCTCTAGTCTTACACTGCTAAATTATCGACAGCTAGCACAGATTGTCTTCGTATAGTTTTGCGCGAAATTAAAAAAACAAACAAACTGTTCTCAAAGAAAGCAGTAGGATTTACCGAATAGTTTACTGTAATTTTACTTGCACTCCATGAATGGAAAAGTCCGTTTTTATATCCTGTACCCTGAAGGGCTGTGGTCCTATGTTTTTCTGTACTTTTATTTACTTGTTCAATTTTGGCCAAAAGATATTGCAGTTTCTTGGAAATTGTCTAACATTTACTTGGACAGTGTGGTTGTTTTTGGTTGAAATCGTGAATGAAACATATTTCGAATATTGAATTAAACATTTATTATTATTATTATTACTAAGTACGAATGTCTTTGTTCAGTCTTACCGTCCTTGTGTGTGTGTTATCAGCCAGATCTAACGTTTACTCGCATACTCCAACAGTCCACCTGAACAAATTTGTAAACTCCTCACCTGGAAGTAAAACGGGAATCATTACTACACAAGCCTATATGATACTGGAGTAAATCTTTTGTGGAACTTCGGCCAATTAGCAAATACAATTAACTTTGTTATACGACATATTGTTAATTAAAAAATATAAACTTCTTGTTTTAAAATTTCAATTTATCTCACCCGTCCCCTGTAGCTAAGCGAAACTCTCAGGGTTTACTACGCTAAAATTTAGGTTTCGATACTCGTGTTGGGTTGAACATAAATCGCTCATTATGTGGTTTTGTGATTTAACAATAAACAAATTTAACGAAGTTCTATTTCTGATTATATCTAACTCAGTGTCACTTGCTGTCACACTAATGATGAACCGCATGTCTATAACCGTTTGAGTGAACATCGCTTTTGTGTCCAATAGAAAGACACGCAGGTTAATTAAGGTAACGAAGATTCGTACGACTAAACTTGTATGGTTACATCTTAGTTACTAAAAATAACTTTTATATTTTGTTCCAAATATTTTTTGATTTTTATTTGATATTCAACTATAATCCATCATTGTGTTGTCACGTGAAAAATATATAATTGTATTCGTGGTGTCTGTTTTATGAATTATCTGTAACTTTCGAAATTATAATTTTTTTAAAAAATTTATTTCAGGAAATTCGCTTCACATGGGAATAATGAGCGATAAACTAGATACGTCTGTCTCGCCATCTGCTGACGGTAAAGTTGTGATTGAATTACAATCACCAATAATCAAAACGGGAGGAGAAGATGAACCAAGGCACGTTTTCAAATCTTCCTATGTTAATCCAAACTTCATACCTGAGAGCTCGGTGAGTCGAGGCTGCCATCTTCAGTTCTAAGTCACGACGCGACTGGAAAACATTTAACTTTTTAAGTAAAACTTTGAGTTGTTGCTAACTGGTGAAACTTCGTTGTTTGTTATGCTTGACTGGAAGTCCATAAATTCTGTATGAGTTTTGTCTAAGTGTTTTTTTTTTCTCTTTTCTTGTTAAGTTAACAAAATAATCAAGGAGAAGCAACAGTTCAGTTAAATCAAGTGTTTAGAATGGTTACATTGATTGTTTAGTTTTTTATTTTATAAAAATAATTGTTTAACAAGGGGTCAATTTCAAAGTTTTTATTTTCAGTATTAAATGATAAAGTGGATTAACACTGTGCTAGATATTAGATTATCACTACAATTATATAAAGCTTTTATGACCCAAGTTTACCGCGCCTATAATAATATTACTTACTTATAGGTAGAGTTTAACCGTCACAAGTACGACATTTCTACTTCATCTAAAGACACAAACTGCGACGTGGAACAAAATGAAGATAGGGGTGATACGGAGAATGTTCTTTCTAACTGCTTAACTGCATTGGAAGGTTTTGTAACTGCCGTTTACAATAAGTACAAGAAATGGATCATTAAATCAACCGTCATTCTGTTATTTATCCTTTATAATATTTATCTAGGGTTTTCCATCTTCCTGACATGGGATAAAACTCCAACTTGGTGTGAGGGGGTAAAATTTCTAACTTTAATCACAATTTTTGTTTATTCCGCACTGTTCTATTATTTGGTCTTCAAACGATGGTTGCTTCGGCCTTTCAAACGTCTAATACGACCAGTCACAAAACTAGTTCTCCAAGTGACAAGAAAAAGGTATTCTTCAAGGTAAGTTCACAGATACGAGTGTTTGATAGTTGAGTTAACTTTCTTCTAATAAGCCAGCGTTACACAACTGTTTAACTTACAATTATCTTTGGGACCTTAAACATTTGTTTTGGAGAGATACTTATGCATATATTATTTATTACAATTAAATCGAATGACTTTATTAGTCATAAAATATAAGAATGTGGTAATCTGGTGACATTGTGCTGGAGTCGAATGTAACATTATACAGGCTACATGTTAAGGTATAAATGTTAATACGCAGTAAAACATTTTGCTCTATAACGTTTCAATTGGTTCCTATTCGTGCCATATGTACTTTAAATAAGTTTAGGGAACAAATGTTTCTATGACTGAATGTTTGACAAACTGTGAGCATTTTTCTATGCACTTATATGACAATAACTAAGTTGTTTCAAAATAACGTTAGTGTGTCTTGTGTAGCTACTATGATCGCGAAATTAACGTTTGTTGAAAAATATACTTTTAACTTTTTCAGTGTATTGGAATCAACGTTAACAGGTGATGTTGTTAATGGAGTGTTTTTTTTCTCTATCTTTTCCACAGGGTGTTAGATGGTTTGTTGTGATATGGTTTCATAATAATCTATGATATACGCGTGTGTGTGTATACCGTAAAGTCCAGCGTATAAGACCCTCCCTTAAATTATAAAGTAAAAACTAGGATTTAGCATATCCTTGCCGTATAAGACCCCTCATTTAAAATATACGTACTTGAAGATGAAAAAATCTATTGGTAGTTGTTTATTCGAAAGAAAAATATTTTGCGTATCAATATAATAAAATACATTAAAAGTAATAAAAAGACTAGCTTGGTAACAAAATATATTCGTCAAAACAACAAAAAGTTTAAAACTAAAAATTTCATTCATCAAGTCCAGCAAATTCATCTTCCTCTGAGTCTAATTCATTTACGAGCTCTTCATCTACTTCGGCTAAAGAGTCGTCATATGGGCCCTCGTCATCCGATGGTGTAACATTAATTTCATAGTTTTCATCATTTTCCCAAATGAGAGTCCTCGGTGCCATCCATAGCATTCGAAATACAGCATTTCTTGAAAGAATATTTAATCATTGAGGTTCTAAATTATTCCATGCCTTTTCAACAAATTCGCAAAGAGTATCAAGTGAAGGAGGACGCATATTTCCGGCTTTTGTAAATGATTTTTCCGCACTGATAAACCATTCATTCCACTGTTTACGCATATGATCTTTAAAGGGCTTATTTAAACACACTTTTAACTTAAAAGCTGCTTCATATGATTTTCTTTGAGACGAGAACATTTTTAAGGGTAATTGGCCAAGTTAGAATCATAGAAATGAATTTTTGCTTTCACTCACTTTCTCGTAATGCTTCGAAAACTGTCACAGAATTGGCAGGTCGAAAATCGTTATGAAATGCACACGCTTTGCGCAAGGCACACATGTCATAATATCCCGTGACTTTAGAATTGACGTATAGCGCTGTTGTAAAGAACTGTTGTATAGCGCCAAATTCCTAATAAAAATATATACTTTTACACAGCACCCTTTTTTAAACAAATTAAATAATTTTATGCTACATTTTAATTTAATTTAGATTGTTTTATTGAGTTATGATTTTCTTCCTCGGCGTATAAGACCCCTCAAGTTTGGGGCTAAATTTTGGTTATTGAAAAGGGGTCTTATACGCCGGACTTTATGGTATTTTAATTTGATGCTGTTTTCATATCCTTTTTTTCAGACTGATATCTGACTTTGGAAATATGGCCGTATTATGTAATTTTTCTCTTCTTTAGTTTTGGTGTTTTATCTTTTATATCCAGTTATTGGAGTGTCCATTGTTAAGAAGCAGTGATATGTTTTTCCTTTCTTCCTTCTTAGCCGGCCTGGCATGGCCAGGTGGTTTAGGGCGCTCGACTAGCAATCTAAGGGTCGCGAGTTCGAATCCCAGTCATACCAAACATGCTTGCCCTTTCAACCGTGGGAGAATTTTAATGTTACGATCAATCCCACTATTCGTTGGTCATAAAGTAGCACAAGAGTTGACGGTGAGTCAAAGAAACTACCCCTCCGTTCTATGATTAACTGCACAGACGAACAACTTTTTCAACACAATTGGTCTGCGCATTTTAGGTAAACCTTAGATGTGAGGGAGTGGTGCTGTGGTATACTGTTAGCCGTTTCTTTTCCAGGTTATTTCTGATGTTTCTTGAAGGTAATTAAGGTTAGGTTAAGCTTGATCTTTGTGTAGTGGCCATGTTCAACTGAAGTTTGAGGTAGTATTCTGTTGTATGCTGCTAGCACTGTTATGTTCTTGTATTTCTTCAGTTCTTGACGGATGTTTTTAAACAGAGGTTTACATTTCGTGACTTTTGTGGTTGTAGCTGTATCTAAGTGGGTATTTTGTTGTGTTAGGACTAAGTTTAGTCCTTCACGTAGTACATTTGTTTTAGCTTCACGCAATGGGCGTTTACTTGATTACATTTAAGTGAGTTTAAGTATGTCATCTAATACTAAAATTGGCGTGAAAAAGAAATAAAGTGAGGAAAAAATGGCGCTATAAAACCAACAAAATTGGCATAAGTACTAATACAAAGAAAGGGGAAGTCATTACGTATGGATCTTAACGTGCAATTTTGCTGGGGGGGGGGGTGAGAGAAGTAGTGGCATTTTGTTTTCTCATTTTACATTAATATTGATGTTTTTTTTTCTGCATTTGAAAAACTGCAGGGTCACTTTACTATACACTGATAATTTCTGGAACAGGCTATTTGGTCGTTAACTGGTTAACTCTTATTAAATTGTTGTTAGACACGAATAGGCATACAGTAAAATATCACATTCTGTTACTTTTCCTAAACGTTTATCACTTTCTTTTGTAACCTGCTCATCCAAATGTTGTACTATATTGATCCTGGCTTGCTTATATGTATAGCAATAACTACACTGTTTAAATTATCTCTATTGAGTGTCAAAACCACGAGATTAAAATTAATCTGTAACAATAATTAAATTCTGCACTTGTCAGGATTATTGTGAATGTTTCTTTGCTTACAACATAAAGTTTTAAGGCCCCATACTGGGTAACATTTGTTTTCATATTTGTTAAATAAACAGACCAGTTTCTTTTTTTTTTTAACAGCTCATGTTTATACTTCTGTTGTCTTTTATAGAGTGATATGGTTAGCTGTGTGGTCAGCAATTTTATTGTTCCTTATCATCGACACCACCGACAACAGACATCGACTGGTGTCGGCGACCGGGCTGGTTGTGTTATTACTAATTGGCTACTTATTCTCGGCTAAAAGGGCGAAAGTAAGCTGCATTTGAAATCACGACTATTACACACAATTTATCTAACGTATACTGATATGTTTGGCAATTAGAATGACTTTTAACATTATCTTAACTTGTGAACGATTTGATTGAACGTAGCCAATAGAGTAATGCGTTCAATACAAAGAACAGTAACAAAGGTCACCAGGATGTGTGATCACGAAAATCGAGACGTATCGCGTACGTTATTTGAAAGATGTTTTAAACCTCTGAGTGTTGAAAAAAAACAAACTAAAAACTATCTGCCCTGGCCACTGCGGGGAACGCACCTCCAATTTATAGCGTTTTAAATCCGTTGATATACCGCCGACCCACCGGGCAGTCTACTTTTTAACAAACTCGTTAAAGTCCAAGATGGGGACACATCATATACTTGTTATGGCTTATTTCGTATTAGGTTCATTGGTCTCGTTTGACGAATGAAAATGTTATTGAGATTTATTAGTGGCTTGTGTATGAACATTACCTTTATGTAAATCGTCTTAGTAGGCTTATAAAAACACACTCACTGTTTACTATACCTACCGTAGATGGCATTTCTTAACGCTAAGATCCGGGGTTCCGTTTCCCGCGACGGATGCAGCAGATAGTTTTAAAACAACCCACGCGGTACATGTGGGTTTTCGTGTTCATACATCCTGTTGGCATTTGGTACTGTTCTACGTATTGAAGGTATTTCGTAATTTTATACTCACAGGAAACTTTGCTTGAATGAATCGTACAGGAAAGAGAGAGTAATATGTTAACAGTAGGCATAATATTGGGTAAATCATTCTGATTTATTTTGGAAAGACCGCACCTGTAAGCGGAAACTATTTTCGTAACGTTCAATATCTTTCCAAACTGAGTGGTTGTAAAACGTAATCTCAAATCTGGACTGTGACATCGAGAAACTGAAAAAAGGGAACATCTCGCTAGTTTATTTTTGAATCTAGGTAGATCGTTTCTTTACAAAACTAACCACTATACTAAGTTAAGAAATGTGGACCTGTTCGGTGCAACGTAGATAGTCTGCAGCTTTAGGCTTAAACAACAGCCTTGAATATTTTTATATGATGACCTTGGTGATTTGACTTGTTGTACCAGTTACTTTGTGACGTGGATATTTTTAGTTTTGTCGTAGTGACTCGAACATTAGTGGCTTGGATGTGGCCCATAGGCTAGTGTACCGGACTGTGTTTTCGCGTTCCACGCACCATTATCTCCTTTACCCTTATTGAGAGTGAAAAAAAAATACACACAAAAAAAACGTGCTACGCATTTTTTTTCTGGTCGTCTTCCCTTTAGTCTGTCATTTGTGGCATATTTGTGTGAAAATGAAATGCTTAGGTCTGGCGCTGAAGGCACTCACTCTCTAGTCGTAATTTTTGGATTGTAAGTTCGAATTTCGTTATCGAACATGCTTGCCATTTCAATCGTGAAAGCGTTATAATTTGTTTGTCAATCCTATTTTTCGGGCCCATCAGTGGCTCAGCGGTATGTCTGCGGACTTACACGCTAAAATCCGGGTTTCGATACCCGTGGTGGGCAGAGCACAGATAGCCCATTGTGTAGCTTTGTGCCTAATTCAAAACAACAAACAACAACCTATTTTTCGGAAAGTTTAAGTAGAAATAATAACCAGATAACACTACTTATCTCTATCACTGGAAATTTAGGGACGGTTAGAGTATAGAACCTTCAAGTAACTTTGGGTAAAATTAAAAAACAACAACAACAACAACAAAACCCTGATAAATTAGCAATTAGATAATATTTTAGTTTTTGGTGTGACGTAACCAAGAATCTTCATCATACTAACTAATTCTCGTTTGAATAATTTCGCATTCCTGGCACGTCCGCTTTTAGTTCTTGTTAGCCCTAAAATTATTTGACAGTCAACAGTAATATATATTTTCCATCTCTGACATCTGTATCATTATTTTACCACATACATTTCTTGACATTAATTCCAATAAAGAGGGTGAGTTATAAAAACAAACAAAAAAACCAACACGATCTATCATTATTATTTTTAAAATTTGAACTTGTTTTGTTAAGTGTCATTTATTTCAGGTTTGGATGTGCTATTGTTAACGCATCCCTTTTGGTTTTATTTTACTTGACTTTTTAGTACTAAATTTCAATACATGTTTATTTATGTGATTAATGTTCTGGCCAAACGACTGTTTTCAGAAGTTCCCATAAACCAAAGTAGGCCTAAACTTTCACGAAATAGGTATTTTTGTTTACAGCGGTTTTAAATTATTCGTATTTTCGGGTTTGTTCGCACTGGCGCACCATTTAATTGTTATTTTTGTCACTTTATTACAGATTTAACGATAATGCAGTTTTGTTAGCTAAAACATAAATACGGTTTTATTCTTGGAGGTGATAACAGTGTGTGCTTTAAGTTATGACGCTACTTAACTGTTTCGTATTCTTTTTAGCTTGTTGCACAAGACTCGGCAAAACATCGCGGATAGCATGCAACCTAACAGTAAAAATTCCAAGTTGTTTGTTAATTTGCTTGTTTGTTTTTTCCCGCGCAACAGAACAGGATTAACCTGTAAATAGTGTTAAGTTCGAACTCAATTCGGTCTCAATTTTAACGGAACAAGGTTAAGTATATTAAAAGTTTGTTTTCAAAATGGTTTTGATAAATGTTTTTCTTCTCACGGTTTTTTGCCATTAAGCAGTTAGTTATATGTTAGAAGGAAAGCCTTTTTTACGTTTTAACTCGTATGAATAATACATGCAGTTTGATATAATGCTATATATATATGGGATGAACATTTATAATGTACCTCGCTTGTATTAGTGGTAAGTTTACGGATTTACAGCGCAAAAATGAAGGGTTCGATTCTCCTCGGTGGACTCAGCTACAAGGAAAACACAAAAAAAGCATTTATAATATGATTTTACGCTTCACAGTATATCATAATTTTCAAAATAATGTTTTTAACACCTAATTACTTTGGTGCATTTTACTTAAATATTTCTTATCCAAAGACAGAGGTTTAAAATTTTCAGATGAAGGTCAGGGATTTCTTATCCAAGTGAGTGCTTTACATGTAGTTGTTTGTAGATTGGTAATTTGGTGTATCTCTTACTTAGCTTCACTGTGTATTTGCAAGCGTATGAATATATTTTGCTTCTTACTAAACTGGAAGTGTATTCTTCCGCATTTAAATACCGATATATTGTCTGACAGCGAACATGGCCACTATCTTCTACAAGTAGTGCATCGTGCCGAGAAATAGTATTACTACCATAGAGCTACGTGTAAAGCACTCACTTGGATAAGAAATGTCTCATTACCAGTCATTAAACATACCTACGTGTAAATATCTGAAGGCACCAGTCTTCACATATAACTGCACGAGAAATTTCCCAAAGTACTTGTTATCAAACATAACTTGGACAGAAAAAAGAAAAATGTTATTGAAACATTCATATATATATTCATTAGTCCACTTGAAGTTTCATTAATGATATTATTAATATTTTATTGGCTTCATTGGAAAGTCACGTGTGCCTTTTTGAAAGATGAATACTAACACGCTGTACAACTTGTGAACCCTTCCTTTGTGTTTTGTTGTAATTTTGCTAATAACAAATTGACTATTTGGTTGTAATTATTTAATGTTTGCTATACATTTGTATCCCCCACTCGTTTCATCGTTATTTTATATACTTCAAATCCTTTCGGGGATAAATATCATTTCGAAATATTAAACTTACAAGTTAAATCAATAATGTTAAGGTGCAGGGAAGTGTTTGTGTTATTAAAATGACATCTTGCAGTTTTTTACCCCTGGTTTATTTTGTTTGGTGTTCTGTTCAGATCGTGTGGCGTCACGTTCTTTGGGGATGCCTGCTTCAATTTCTCTTCGGTCTCGTGATCTTGAGATGGAGTGTAGGAAGAGATATTTTCGAGTGCACTGGTGACAAGATAAAGAGGTTTTTAAAATTTACAGATGAAGGTTCTGGATTTGTTTATGGGTATTTAGTGACTGGCAAGATGAAAAATGATGTCCCAGATCAATTTCCAGTTTTTGCTTTCAAGGTAAGTAAAAATTGTATACGGACAGACAACCCAATGTATAGTTCTGTGTTTAAGTAGAAACAAAGTAATACCACTTGACCAAGTTGTAATCGGTTACTAGATGTATGACTTTATTTATTCACACACACACACACACATACACCACCACCACTATTACTATTCGTTTTTGTTTTGTTTTCTTGCTTTCAAGGTAAGTTAACAAAAAGGTTTTGTATATGGATGAATGTATCGTGCGTGTGTTTGTTCTTTTTGTGAAGAAAGAACAAATAACATCAAATCCCCAAGGTGATATTTGAATAAGAAAATGGAATTGTTATTGACACAGTTTTGGGCACGGCATGACCAGATGATTAGGGCGATCGACTTGCAATTTGAGAGTCTCGGCTTCGAATCTCCCTCACACCAAACATGCTCGCTCTTTTAACTGTGGGGACGTTATAACGTTGGTAAAAAGAGTAACCCCATAGATGGCGGTGGGTGGTGATGACTAGCTGCTTTCCCTCTAGTCTCACACTTAAATTAGGGACGGCTTTCGCAGACAGCTCTCGTATATCTTTTCTCGAAATTCAAAACAAACATACACAATTTTGAGCGTTTATTGTAAATTATTTTTATATTATACGAAAACATGTTTTTAATGTGTATAAAATATTACAAGCGAACAACGGAGAAATTTATTTTTTGCATAAATTAGGCGCTAGTAAATCGCTTGTGACGTGATTTAAGAGAACCCAAGAAATCCGATTTTTTAAACCAAATTTTCAAAGGGTGAAAACGTAATGATAGACACACTGAATAATTGGATAACTAAATAGTTTTATATCATAAGACGTACATTTATCAAACTTACAATATCCGTTGTTTTCTAGTAGATGGTTATCGAGAGTAACCCTTTGCTTCAGTTAATATTAGCATCTATTAAAACCACTTTTAGGCTATATTGGGCTTAAGTAGTAAGGTTGTTAATAAGCATGCCAGTATTAGTTTCTGACCCTACAGTTCTTAACCATGTTACCATATCCAATAAACTCTGTTAAGAAAACAATAACCATACCGCTGTGAACTCGCTAATTTTCTATTTTAAACACAAAAATTGGTCACACCAGAACTCTGGATGCTTTACTATTCAGAAACGACTTAATGTTATGGTAATATGTACTGCCCGTTATAAACACGATACATTGAGCTATAAGCTTAAGAATTATTAAACATAGGTGTAGTGCCAATTGCCCAACCAGTGGCTTAGCGGGAAGTTTAGAAGCATTATAACGCTAAAAACCGGGTTTTGATACCCGCAGTTAAAACAGCACGGACAGCCCACTGTATAGCTTTGTGCTTAAGTGCAAACAAACCGATTACCACTTGACCCAAGTTGTCATATTGTGACAATATCGATCTGACTTCTGTATTTGTCAGTGGTTTGACAAACAACTCTGACGTGTGGAGTCAGCTCTCCAGTCTGTGCTGTAATTCAGCACAGGTAAATTTGTAAGTAATACAAACAAAGGTATTGTTTGAACCAGCTTCAAAAACTGGTAAATACACGTACTACCACTTGACCCAAGTTGTAATTGGTTACTAGATGTACACTGCTAGCCAAAATCTTAAGGCCAATGAACATGAAGAAAATATCTCCATTCTGCGTTGTTCGACTCAACCACTTATTTGAGTGAAGCTTCGAAATATGAAAATACGAAAAGGGAAAATAAAAAAAAACACTTTTAGCATTTAATAGGGAAAATGTAGACACTATGAAATTAGCATAAATACTAATTGGTCAAAAGTTCAAGATCATACCAAAAAGAAGTCCTAAACAGGGTAGGAAATGTCCAACACGACCGTCATTGCGAATAACTTCAAACATACGCTTTGGCATGATCGATATAAGCATTTGCAGAAGGCTGGCTGGAATGTTATTCTAAATGGTGAAGATGGTTTCACGAAGATCATGCACTGTTTGGAATTGACGTCTATTTCTTTAGACTTCCCTTGCCATCCACTCCCAAGCATTTTCAGTTGGGTTCAGTTTGGACGAACACGCTGGATGGTCCAAAAGAATCACGTTACTTGCCATCAGAAAGTTCTTTGTCCTGCTGGCATTGTCCTGCTGAAAGATCCAGTCATTTCCACACAAGCGAGAGCCTTCAGTCAATAAGGATGCTCTCTCCAACATGCCAATGTAGCCAGCTGCTGTTTGACGCCCGTTTATAACCTGGAGCTCCATTGTTCCATGGAAGGAGAAAGCACCCCAGATCATGATGGGAACCTCCTCCACTGTGTCGTGTAGAAAATGTCTCTGGTTGGTTATCCTTGTCGTCCCAGTAACATTGGAAGTCATCTGGACAATCCAGGTTAATTTTTTTTTCCTCGTCCACTTTTCTACGTCCCATGTTTGGTGCTTTTCAGCAAAGTTAAACCGAGTTGTTTCGTGATGTGGAAGGAGGCGTGTCTTTTGAAGACGTTTACGGTTTTCAAAGTCTTTCTTTCGTAGAGTGGCCTGGCATGGCCGAGCGCGTTAAGGAGTGCACTCGTAATCCGAGGGTCGCGGGTTCGCGCTAAACATGCTCGCCCTCCCAGCCGTGGGGGTGTATAATGTGACGGTCAATTCCACTATTCGTTGGTAAAAGAGTAGCCCAAGAGTTGGCGGTGGGTGGTGATGACTAGCTGCCTTTCCTCTAGCCTTACAATTCAAAATTAGGGACGGCTAGCACAGATAGCTCTCGAGTAGCTTTGTGCAAAGTTCCAAAACAAACAAACAAACAAATTCTCTCGTAAATGCCGTTTTATTGTTCTTGAGCTGCATTCTGCGTCCGTAAGGGCCTTATTCTGGTTTGACGATCGGCTGGTGTCTTTCCGGACAACCCGTCGAATCCTCCTGCTCAACGCCAGTGAAATTTTCTTGGGCCGACCACTTTATTTTCTTTCCATTTCCCTCATGGTCTTTTAGGAAATTTGCAACAGCAGTTTTACTTCGCCCAGTTTGACTAGCGATGGCACGTTGAGAAAGACCTTGATTTTTGCAGCTGGACAATTCTGCCACGACGTTCAAATTCTGTGAACTTTTTAGACTTTGCCATGTTTTCACCCAATGTAATACAGGTGTCAGTGGGAGATGTTGACAACGCTAATGCCTGAACACAAATGACTAAATTTCGTTACGTGTTTACTGATTAACGTTTGTTTCAGTGTGGTCTTAAACTTTTGACCAGCTAATATTTAGGCTAATTTCATAGTGTTCGGATTTTCCCTATTAAATACTATACAAGTTTATTTTTATTTCCCCGTTTTATGCACAAAGTGCATATTTTTTTATGCACACACACACACACACACACACACACTATTACTACTACTATTTTGATTTTTCTCCACATTGTTTTAAGCTGTATTTCAAGAGAATGCTTTTTAACTGTACTAACATTTGATACCTGTAAAGACCTTCAATTATTTGGTAGTAATGCCGTGGTCTTATAATACTAAATATTTGGTTTTGATCCCCGCATAGGACAAACACAAATCGCCCATAGTGTAGCTTTGGGACTCAGACGATCAATGACAAATTCGTTTACAGTCGTCTTTAAGTTTTTATTTCCAGTCGTCAAGAGTTGCTCACTTTTTATTTTTCAGGTGCTGTCTGTGGTATTTTTTTTTAGCTTTTGTATTTCGATACTTTACTACTACGGTGTGATGCAGTGGGTGGTGATGAAAGTCGGTTGGTTTCTTCAAGTTACAGTAGGAACCACAGCTTGCGAATCTATGAATTCAGCGGGAAACATCTTCCTGGGAATGGTGAGCTGACAGGCTTCTACAGCAATTGTAGTGCCCCCTACATGTCATTGTTCTCAATAACTTAATTATTATTAGTTTTCTAAAGCTAAAAAGAAATGCTTCTGATGTTTCAGAAACGAAATAGCGTATCTATTTCAGAATTAATATGTAAACCAATAGTTATTATTTATTTATTTTGTTCTATCGTCGTGTTTCTCGAATGAGTGGGATGGAGTTTATTATAAATATCAGAAATTTCTTAAGTTCTAAGCTCTATGAAAAAGCCTTAGGGACTGTTGGTGGTAAGAACAATTGGTGCATCATATTTGTATTCTTTCTTTGTCTTGTGCTCGAAAATTTGATTGTAAACTTACCATTTTCCTAGACGTGGAAAGAGACATTATAAGTGATTTATTTTTAGCATATTGTAACATAGAATCTTGTTTGTTTGTTTGTTGTTTTTTTGAGAGGGTAAATTGGAATTGTTAATTGCTCCATTCTTACTGGTAAAGAAATGTAAATAGCTACGTTCACTCAATAGTAGATGGATACTGATGTAAATAGCTACGTTCACTCAATAGTGGATGGATACTGATGTAAGTAGCTACGTTTACTCAATAGTGGATGGATACTGATGTATGGTAAAAAGAATGAACTTAAATGAAACAACAAAGAGGTTTTACGTTCACAGTCAGACTGACTTCATCTTTTGTCTTTTTCCCGTGAGACTGAAGCTCCACTGATGATCAAGCCTTTCTTACCCATAATGACCAAGTCAGAACTTCATGCTGTGATGACAGGGGGCTTTGCTACCATTGCAGGAGGGGTTTTAGCAGCTTACATTAACTTTGGGGTAAGTATTTATTTTTGAGATTCGCTATATGGTTGCTGGTAACTAGTCGAAAGGCCTTATTTAATAAGAACTTGCAGGAGTGAAAGGTAAACAGCTACTACTGTGGTTTCGTACAGTAATCTTACTAATAAATGCAGAGGAACTTGCAGAAGAAAACGTGTTATTTGGATAATTCACACACTGAAGACAACAGTTTTAAATAACGTCAACCTGTGAAATTAAATTACATAGTGTATTAATTAATACCTTGATAGAATTTTCTCGGAATTAGTTGCTTCGTAAGAAAAATCTTTCAAAAGTATAGAACATCAAAGTATTATTCTGTTTTTCTTCATATGTACAGGAAAAAGGTGTTTCATTCAGTGTTCCCTGCTGGTACAGCGGTAAGTCTGTGGATTTATAACGCTAAAATCAGGAATTCGATTTCCATCGGTGGACTCTGCAGATAGCCCTGTGTGGCTATGCTATAAGAAACACATACACACACACACACTATATAATATAATGAACAATAGATGTTTTTGTTTTTATATAAATGAATAAATGCTCAAGAAGTTAAGCTGATTACTTTGTTTATTGAAATTCAACCTCTTGTAAGACTCGTTATAACATGCGATTTGTTAGACTGTATTGATGGAAAATGAGGTTAAGAGAAAAGAAAATGTTGAAAAAGACCATGAATCTTTTTAAAACTTTTTTTAGTCAAATTGACCGTGGTCTATTATGGACTGTATAATCACGCTTACAAACACTTTAATATAGCATAGCACTTTCATTTGTGGGGACACTATAAATTTGACATCTAAAAATAATGATTTTAAAAGAGGAACCACACAGGCGGTGAATGATGTTAGCTGGCTGCCCTCACCTTCAGGTCATCATTTGTATATTGCTTATGACTGTAGCCCGACGTCTTGATATCTGACAAGGTTGTTTAACCTATATGTGTCGCACATGAAATCATTCAAGACGAAGTTATTAAAAATTCCACGCTACTCGTTAGTAGGTTTTGAGGACACTCGTGTATTGCTAGCATTTACTTCCAGACGCGCATTCTATAGCACAAAGATGACAAAAAATATTTACTATAAACTGGTGTACATGCTGGCGAAATATACACAATTACAAATATTGAATTTGTTATTTCTAGAAAAAGCTGTTTCAACAAACTCGAGCCTGTTGAATTAAGTTGTGTCTAATAGAAACCAATAACATCACTGCATCGTGAACACAGGGTTGAAAAACCAGTAGCGAGACCATGTTATCAACAGGGTATTTTCACGCTACTCTGGAAAGTGACAAATTAGGAAATAAAACAACAAAATCGTACTCGATGTTTCACTGAAACTTGTTAAATGAGAACCCACGTTTGAAACTTAGTTCATTAATGTCGTGTTTTTCAATTACTTTTAGTTAAATTTTAATTTTAAAGTTTAATTTTTAAATTTTATTATTTTCGCGCCTGTTTCTTAATTTTTCACTGGATTAAACGACAGAATTTATTTGTTGATAAACAATCGACATATCTATAAATTTAGGAAAATTCAACGGTTTTATATAGCGCGGATTGTAGAAGATATTTTAACGAGATGGCGTTTGTTATCGAGCACAAAGCTTCACCATTATTATCTGTCCTTTGTCCACCACGGGTATCGAAAGCCAATTTCTAGCGTTTCAAGTCCGCAGACATAAAGCTGTGCCACTTGGGAGCTTTACGAGACATAACCAAACCTAGTTTTCTGGCGTTTCAAGGACAAATTCAGAACATTTCCTGTGACCTATTTAGGAACTAGGATTATGATACACTTACGCATTCGTCATTTGGTAATAATTTTGTTTCAAAAACGCTTGCACAAATGTTACTTCGCGTACTCATGTTTAACGTGACCAACGTTTGAGAAACTTTTTTCTTTCCTTCGAATCTTCTGCCACATTTTTTGTGTGTGTGAAATAATGATACCAGTTTACATCGGTTAAAATTACCATTGCACGCTGTTATGATAATAGCTAATTCCATATAACTTTGTTTCCCATAGGTCAGTGCTAATCACTTGCTATCGGCATCAGTCATGTCTGCACCTGCAGCTTTAGCTTATTCTAAACTATTTTATCCAGAAGTTGAAGAAAGCCGTACTAATGCCAACGACATCAAGATGGAAAGGGGGTAAATATGATGAGTGAGGGAGAGAATGATAAACTTATGGATATGGCTCCAATAAAAGGAGAAACATTTTTAGTTTGTAAAAGATTTTGAACCTTTAGCAGGATTAGGTAACTTATGTTATAAATTGTGCAACTTCACGTCAACCCGGTAATAAAGCTCTGAATGGATTTAGGTGTGCCAGCCCTGACTGTTTATATACGTACTGACACTGCTTATTAGCCCGGCCAGCATCGATTGTACATGTATCTTTTCAGTAATTTTAAAGTGTAAATATAAAACTATCCACAGGCAGGTTAAAATTGGTAATGTGGTAGTGGAGATAGAACTGAGTGGACATAGCTGAGTCACTCATTGCTGTTGCAAATATGTAAAAATAGGCCTAACGAAAGCTAATAAAATTTCGGTATATAGACATTGTTCTTTCGGTATTGTCATTAAATAAGATTCATTTTTGTTTGATTTTCAAGTCTAATCTAAATCAACTTAATCATAAAGCCTTAATGGCCAGTTTCGATGTTATATCCCTCTTTACAGAAGTTCCAACAACAGAAGCCTGCAAGATAGTCTTAGAACTCTATATCCGAGACTCTAACCCAATTATAGACATTCCCAGTAACCAGTTAGCAACCCTCATAGAATTCACAACAATAAAGACAAACTTCATGTTCAACAACCAAAACTATATACAAACAAATGGCCTAAGCATGGGCAACCCAGTATCACCAGTTCTAGCCAATATTTTTATGACACAAATTGAAACACAAGCAATTAATACAGCATTACATCCACTACTATACTGGTACAGATATGTAGATGACACGGTTGCGGGATTTAAATCTACAGAACACGTACTTAATTTTTTCAATCACATTAACTCTATACATCCCAACATTAACTTCACATGTGAACAGGAAGAAAGCAATCAAATATCATTTCTTAACCTCAAAATTATAAGAACCGACACACAATTCAAAACCGAAATCCACCGAAAAATCACCCATACTGGACTATACATTCCTTGGGACTCAGCACATGAAACAAAACAAAAACTCAACATACTAAGAAACCAAATAAACACAGCCATAAAACTATGCTCACCAGATAAAATTAACGATGAATTAGATAAAATAAAACAACACTTCATCAACATTAATAAGTTTCCTCCACAAACCGTAGAAAACATTATACGCACACACCTAGACAGAAAGCAAAATCAACCAACAAAAGTAAATATATCTCATGAATCAAAAAATCACGAAACCATATACTGTTGTATACCATATATTCCTGACATTAGCAAACAAATAACCAACATTTGGCAAAAACTAGTAACAAAATATAACATTCCAGTTAACACTAAATTTATTCAAAAACCAGGCACAAAACTGAGGTCTATACTATGTAAGAACTACAGTGACAAACACCACACCAACATTATTTATAAAATACAATGTGATAACTGCCACGACTTCTATATTAGAGAAACAAGTAGAAAAATGGAAACCAGATTCAAAGAACATAAGTCATCTTCACACGTTTTCGAACACTGCAAGTCAAATGAACACAACATAATCATAGAAAACACTAAAATACTAAATAAAGAAACAAACATAAAGAAACGCAAAATTAAAGAAGCCTTACTTATACAACTTAAACCAAAAATAAACCAATATAAAGGAACGCCATTATACCTATATTAATATTATAGATAAAATTATATATTCAAACATCTAATCCCACCCTCTACATTCCGACACTCAGTTACACAACCCATTCCAAACATGTGGTCAGTTTCCTCTTTCTTTGTGAACCTGACGATGACCGAAGAAGGTCGAAACGTTGTTCGCTCTTCTATTTGAAATATTTCCTCAATCCAAACGAGCCGTTTTTGCATATAAAATGAGCTGTTATAGCTCGAAACTCCATGTTTCTGGTTGTGATAATGTGTATTGTGTCTGGTATCTTACGTTAGCTAACACTCCAATTTACGAATACTCTGCGCCATTTAAGGGTTAACAAATTATCAGTGTTGCATAATAAAAACTCAAAAGTTACTTTAAAACAATGACAAAACATAGAATGGAAACTAATTACTAGGCTCGTTTTGACTTTATTTACTGATTATGTATTATTTTATTACAAGCTACAACATTTTACAGTAAAGAATGTTTGTTTTCAGAACATGTAAATTTTTTTTCCCCGAATACTCGAAACAAATCTTTACTTATAAAAACTAACTTGTAATAATAAAATGGGGGAATTAACTGAAGTGTGCACAAAATATTGATTAATAATTATTAAATATTTACTGTATTATGTGATTTTTACAGTTAACGAAGTAATTGTAAACACATCGTTTTCGTTAATTAATTCATTATTTCTGTTTCTTTTTATGGTAGACCCGAGAGAAATGGAATAGAAGCAGCGTCTAATGGGGCTTACAACGCTGTCTCCATGATTGCTAGCATCATTGCCAATTTGATTGCATTCATCTCTTTTATTCACTTTGTAGATTTTATATTTAGTTGGTTCGGTAGTCTCTTGGGCTGGGATTTTATCTCCTTTGAGGTAAGTTTTAGGTGAAAATTTAATTACTTAATTGTTCAGTATATCGGTAGCGCCATCTAATGTTTTTGTGAATAATTATATTAAAACTTGTACGTATTTTTTATTTCTCAATTTAATTAAGGAGAGGTTTTTCAAATCTATGTATAGACGTTTTATATTAAAGTTTCAGTGCCACTCTATTTAGAAAAACTAGGCACCTATTAATTAATCTTATTTGGAATTATGTTTATTAAATATTCTCCATTTATTTATTTATACAGTGGTTGATCGGTAAAATATTCACACCTTTAGCCTTAATAATGGGTGTAGAGTTGGAAGATTGTCATCTAGTAGCTCGACTTGTTGGAATCAAAACAGTGGTTAACGAGTTTGTTGCATATAAAGAGTTGGGTGATATGAAACGCCAAAACTTGCTATCGGTGAGTTTTTTTTATATTTGGTTTGTCTATCAAATAGATTTCTTTTTTATCTTAACCTGTTGACCGCCAAGTATTTCAGCTGCAATACAACTACTGCTTCTTCATTTTGTAACTTTTCGTGACAGATCGAAAGTTAAACAGTTTGTAAGTAGGTCAAATGCATGTATGGTACTAACATCTAGCGTTGAAGTTAGGTATTACTGAGATTGAATTAATTCGTCAGTGGCACTTTGTTATCTCGTTTACAGCACTGAACAGGTTAAAAATGTGTATCGTATATAAAATTTTTATTAATGGAAATAAAAACAAACCCTGCACTAATTGAAAAGACACTCACGGTACAGCCTATAACGTGGGATATAAAATGAATCCTAGGTTTTGGAGGTGACTGAAAAATCGTACACGCACTGAAGTGCGGATACACGGTCTATAAGTCTTAACCTCCTTTTGCCAGTCTCGCATAAGGGATAAAATAATATCAATGCAATAGAAATTATGAGAGCGAAATGTGAGTGTTCAAGCCCACAACTTCCCATATCTGTATCACTCTCCACTGTCTGCAGTCGAGAAGAAAACTAAATTTAAATGAAAATGTATAAAAAAATAAGGTACTAACACTTGGGAGGGTAAGTGAAACAAACCTACTCCCCGAAGTTAGCATTCCAGACCACATTATGGTGGTGAGGCACTAATTAGTAGCCCAGTAGACGAATTATACTAGTATAAAGGGCCCCAGCCAGTTATCTAAACTGACTTGTATAACTCCCAGTCACCACCCATTAAGTTCTACTGTAACTATCAGTTTTCATATTTTAATCAAGCCTTTATATGTGGTAAGGTGTTCATCCGCATAAAGTAGTGCAAGTTGTTTAACGACCTTATTTACAACTAAAAATAATTATCGGGAACTTTTATTATAATTCCTTTTTTATTTATTTCTATTTAATACATTATTATATAATTTTTTTTCAAATGTTTCGTTATGTACGTGGATATATTGCTTGAATTAAACCAATAAAGACGCACAGTTAGATATTCCTGACAAACAACGAACTTTGAGATGCTTGATGAATTATGACACCTTTTCTCCTATACTATCCTTCTCTAACTGCTTGGGTGATACATCTGATACAATAAGAATCTGGTAATATGTTTTTGAACAGTTGTTTAGTTGTTCCACTTTTTCACTTTTCTATTACCTGTACAATATTATGTGAGTAGAAGGTTTGTTTTTGAACTTTATATTTTAAGGTGGTACTTCAGTAGTTCATTTTCTTTATACAGCCGCGGTCAGAGTCCATTGCTACTTATGCCTTGTGTGGGTTTTCTAATATTGGATCTATTGGAATCCAGCTCGGCTGCCTGAGCGCCATGGCTCCGGAAAGAAAGTCCGATTTAGCTGCTGTAGCCATACGTGCCATGATAGCTGGCAGCATGGCCTGTTTCATGACTGCTTGTATAGCAGGTAAGTCTTTGTCTCTGCAAAGGAATATTGTTATAATATTGTCTAAGGTTGTATTAGCAGTTTTTTTCAGCTGTTAGATTGCTTAACTTTAATTCACTCCAAATAAATTTAAGGTACAATTTCCGATATGCACGTGCTTCTTTGTGTTCCAAACAGTTTTAATTTTATACCAAATTCACTAAAATTTGTACAAGTTTAGTAATAACACAAAACCAGTAACCTCTGTCGAATCGTGAGTTCTTTAGTATAGGTTATGCACTATTTTACCAAGAATATCTTTCGACGTTTCAAGCACATTTATTAGCCAGGAACTGAATATGAAAAAATATTTCGTGGTTAATATGCGTGTGTATATCGATTATTTTGAGGTTAAAAAAAAGTTTTTTTTTTGTCATCAACTGACTCCCTTTCTGGAACATCAATAACCTTTGGGGAAAATTACATCACTTAGATAAAAGGAATAACAAAACTACATTACCGTGGTACAAAGTGGTAACAAATTAAAATGATCATGTTAACACTGAAGTCGAACATGTTTGACTCTGTTGTTCAAACTTTTCTGTGAAAGAGAACTTGACTTATAGTTGAGATTCAGTTGTGAGTGTATTTTTTACGTTTGGTCAATTTAGTGGAAATCATGATCGTATGTTTTTAGCTTTAAGATTAATAAGATAACTGTATATTTGATTATAACTTCCTTAAAAATATTCACAGTAATACTAAAATCTTGAGTGTATATTGAATAGTTAAGTTTATACTGTTATTTATTTGTAGGTTCTCTTTTGGAAGAACCTCCAAGATCGGTCTTTTCACACATCATTCATTCGACGTTACCACCTGAGAACATTACTACAGCATTCAATATTACAAGTTGAAAATGCTCTTTTACCATCGCTGTAAATAGTCCATAGAACAAACTTATTGATAGGTTTATTTTAGGTGCGATTTTAGTTGTTTCAGCGAAAATACGAATACTTTTTAAGGGTATAAAGTTTGTATTTTTATTTAAATATTTTAAAGTACGTCTACAACTTAGAAATTTTTTAAAAAATAATACAAATATTTTTATTGTTTGTAACTGTATATCTTAATAAAAGAATGTTTCTATCATGTAATAGCCACCAATCTTTGCTACAGAAAAGTGGGTAAAGCTAAAAAATTACGATCTATAAATGACTTATTTTAGGGAAAGCATGCATGTTTGATACCAGCAGACGTTTGTTTTGAATTTCGCGCAAAGCTACACAAGAGCTATCTGCGCACCATCAGAAAACATACAAATGTTATATCTAACCATGTAGTATGCTCTCTTTCTCAAGAATAAATTATTTTTATAACTTGATTTCAAATAATTTCTACAACACTCGTCATTTTTTCCATCAATAAAACATTTGCTGACTTGTTAAATTTTTAAATTATCATTTACTTTTATCAGGACTGAAAATAAGTTTTAAACTAGCCAGTTAGATGACTTCGTGACAGTTGAAACCAACTGATTGTATGAGCTAGATCTTGCGTAAAATTAGAAAACAATATATGTTGGTGATATTTAAAATAATTGTGGTCAATTCGTTATGTGTTTACTAGATGGCGCTCAATCCCACGATACGAGGCAATTGGTTGTG
Organism: Carcinoscorpius rotundicauda; assembly: GCA_011833715.1. Taxonomy (NCBI): domain Eukaryota; kingdom Metazoa; phylum Arthropoda; class Merostomata; order Xiphosura; family Limulidae; genus Carcinoscorpius; species Carcinoscorpius rotundicauda. The sequence continues at coordinate 19,323,759 of CM022398.1, forward strand.
AAATTATGAAAGCATAGCCTTAACTTTGAAATGGAATTCTAATAGTTTTAAACTATTGTAAAACAGTATTCCACATACAGCTGCTTAGAACAACATTGTGCATTAATTAGTGTGTTCATTTTCAGTTTCACGTGGATAGTTGACCTAGATTAAGGCTCGGATAGTACAGTCAGTAAAGCGTTAGGCTTTTAACCTAACAGCTCAGATTTCGAGTCCCTGTTCGGGCGATTTTACGTTATACGGCCCGGTATGACCAGGTGGGTTAAGGAGTTCGACTCGTAATCTGAGGTTCGCGAGCTCGAATTCCCGTCGCACCAAAAATGCTCGTCCTTTCAGCCGTGAGGACTTTATAATGTCATGGTCAATTCCACTATTCGTTGGTAAAAGAGTAGCCCAAGAGTTGGCGGTGGGTGGTGATGACTAGCTGCGTTCCCTCTATTCTTAAACTGCTAAATTAGGGACGGCCCACGCAAATATCTCACGTGTAACTTTGCGCGAAAATAATAAACAAACCAACTGAAGTTAACTATAAGTATTTAATAACGAAGCTTCATAAACGTCATACTTCAAATTGTATTTATAACTCAATTATTCATTGCCATTAATATAACAGAATGGACATCACTAGGTAAAATTCAGATGCTCGTTAAGCTGAATAATTACGAATTAACGTTTTTTTTATTTGGCTTATTCGTATGACAAAATGTTTTACATGATGCAAAATGTTATAGTTCATCATTCCATTTTCGTACACTTATTATGATCTAAAAATTAAGTCAATTATTTATAAGGCAAATCGGCTGTGATTAAATATATAGTTAACTATATGTATGTACACGATAATGCTTGATACACTGACGGTTTAATGAGGTTAAGTTTTTAGTTATTAAATTTCTACGACAACAGATTTGAAGAGTTAGCTTCTCTAATCTCATTAAATGGTTCAAGAAAAAATCTCCATTCAGAATAATTCGGCGCCTAGTGTATCGGCTCATCCAGCAGGGTACCTAAAAGAAACATAAAAAAGAGAAAGAAATAATCTAAAACACCAAAGTAACACTTTGATATTTGAAGATTTAAGAAATATTCCTCATCTTGAATAACTGATAGATGAAAAGGAAGTTAGAAAAGACAACTTAATAAATCTTGAGCTTGTTAAAATAAAACTGGGAAGTTTAAAGAATGATAATTCTCCTGGGCCACTTAATATTTTCCCGAGGGTTTTTGAAGGATATAAAAGTCTGGATATGTGAGCCATTGCCATAATTTTATGAAAGTCCTTGAATAGCGGACAAGAACCAACTGATTGGAATTTAGCTAATGTCACTTCTATCTTTAAGGGAGGTAACAGAAGTTTTCCCAGAAATTATAGGCCTATCAGTCTTGCATTAATTGTGGGAAAGTTTTGGAAAGTCTCTTAAAAGATATTTTGCAAAGTCGTTTATAAAGTATCAAATTTTCTTGTATAGCCAAGGTGGTTTCCCTAAGGAAAACATATTTCCTTGCAAATCATTTTACATGCTTTGAAAATGTTACTGCATATGTAGATGAGGGTAAGAGTGTAGATTTGTTATCTGGATTTTCGGAAATCGTTTGACAAAATGCCATATAAAAGGCTTGTAAAGAAACTTCTCTATAGGTGTTGGCAAATTGGAGAGAAAAGTGGCTTGATAGAAGAAAAAGAAGGTTGTTGTAAATGGAGCTTGGTGAAACCAGATTAATGTTTAAAATGGTGTACCTCAGGGCTCAGTCTTAGGACCTTTTCTAGATGAAGGATTTACTTAAATTTACAGATGATATTAAGGTCTTGGGTGCTGCAAGCAGTGAAGAGGATGCTGCTGATTTATAAAAGATCTGGATCATTTAGTGAGTTGAGAAAATAAATAGAAGATGAGTTTTATTTATGATAAATTAAAGATAATGCATGTGGGTTATCATAATTTTAATTATAAGCATGATTTGGATTGCAATGGTTTTAACAGTGTCAAAGAAAAGGATCTTGGTGAATTGGTTGATCAGTCTCTTGAGCCATCCAAGCAGTGTAGTTGTGGTTAGAGGTAGGGCAAGTAGGAGTTGAGGTTGTATCTACAGAAACATTGAATACAAGTCTGAAGAGGTTTTTAATTTCATTGTATACATTACTGGTTAGGCAACACTTGGAATATTGTGTTCAGTTTTGGGCTTCTTACCTCAGGAATTACATTGAATTTTTGGAAGGGATCCAGAAGATGGTTACTAAAATGGTACCTGGGATGGAGGAGAGATTAACATCCTTATAACAGTTTTCTTTTGAAAAAAGGGAAGAGTTAGAGGAGACCTGATGGTTAACCTGAAGATAACCTACGAAGGTCGAAATGTTCTGTACTTTATTCTAATTACAGTGCTAATATCCATACCAGCCATTTTGAGAATACAATAATACATCTGACTGAAAGGTTTAATTTTATAAAAAGCGTTGATAAAGTTGATGCATCGACATTTTTCACACTTAACAGTGAGAATTGTAGAACTAGGGCACACAAACAAAGATATACAGCAGGTAGACGCTGTCTTCAGCAAGGAAAATTTTATGTTTTAAATAGTGTGGTTCTATGGAATAGGCTGTCTTGGATGTTGTGAAAACGATAAATTTAAGTGAGCTTAAATGAATAATATATTTTTTTTTTCAATTAATACTTTTAGTTTGACTTAGAGAATGGGACAGCTAAGATAGAGCAACAGCTCTCTTGTTGTCCTTAACTGTTGTGCTAATATATAAGAAAATTTAATAGGTGTATACATGGCTAGCATAAAATAAGTATCGGAAAATAAGTGGTGACAAATAATCCATGTCCAGTTGGGACAAGTGAATAAAAACGTGCTGAACACGTCGGTGCTAAAATAAAAATCATCATAGGTGATTTTGGAAAACAAAGTTGTTTTTTTTCCCATTTTACCATTGGGCAGATTATTTCAGATTATTACAAAATCCAGATTGCTTAACAATAATTAATCTGCTTCTTCAGTAACATCTGCTACAGGCTACGTTCAGTATGTTCATTTCAGCAACCCACTGTGTAGTTTTGTGATTATTAAATACCCCAGTGGCTCAGCGGTATGTCTGCGGACTTACACGCTAAATTCCGGATTTCGATACCCGTGGTGGGCAGAGCACAGATAGCCCATTGTGTAGCTTTGTGCTTAATTCAAAAACAACAACAACAAATTAAATACCATTTCGGTAGATTCCACGCGAGATAAAACAGTAACAGTGAGCATCTATTCAATGTCTTGCATCGTGTAAAAGGCTTTAGATACTTAGAACACTTGACTCCTAATCTATAAATAGAGGACTTAAATAACACCGTCGTGCTTGCTGTTTTGGTTCTAAGAAAATTGTAGTGTGATGGTCAATCCCTCTATTTGATAGTAAAGAGTAACCCAATAGGCTGTGGTAGTTAGTGTTAACTAACTTCCTCTCTCTATATATTCGCGTGTATGTATGTATGTAGAAACGGCTGGTTTGGGCTAAACAATTTTTTATTACGTTAACATAATCAAACATTTAAACACGCCCTCTACATTCATACACTCAGTTACACAACCCTCTTCAAATATGCGGTCAGCTATCGGTCAGTTACCTCTTTCTTTCTTTGTGAACCTGACGATGACCGAAGAAGGTCGAAACGTTTTTCACTCCTCTACATAAAAATTTTCTCAACCCACACCAGCCATTTTTACATATATATTTCTCTACAAGTAGATTTTCTCGTCATCACTGATTATATCTTTCCTCTAACAAATGGTGAAACTGTATGTTATTGTTTATCCACAAAAGGTGTGTTTATATCCAACTTATTGTATCATTTTACACCTATCGGATTGCTCTTCCTATCCTGCTTTAATTCATCAGTGTTGTAAATATACCTCACTGTTATAACGTTTTGGATCTGGTACAAACACACGCGAAGTTGAATTATGCTTTTGTGCTTTATAATTAGATATACACATTGAAAGAAATTGAATGCTTATTTACGATTAAAAGGAAGTGCATCTTATGTTTCAGCTAAAAAAAAACTCCTAAAGTAACAAGTTTTGAATACATGGGATTTCTACATCTATCATTCAGATTTTGTTGATCCTTTAAACTCTTCGTTGCGCATGCGTTATCAATTCTGTCTATTGCCGATTTGTTCCATTGTGTTAAATCTGTTACCATTCGCGGACATAATCTCCAATACACATTTCGGGGCCTTTATCTTTACAGTCTGGATAGTTAAGACAAGTAGTACAAGCCAAAGACGCAACCTAGATTACTTCTATTTTGTTATTTATGATAAAGCTACTAAGCCTATATCCTGCTGTTTTTAATTTCAAACTTCATGAGTAGAGAAAGAAAAAACAACAACAACAGAAACAGCGAAATCAGCAGCTCTCAAACTACCGCCAACCATTCACGAACCCAAGGGTTCCATAGAAATAGCCCATGACCCAACCTTGACCAATCGCATTTATAAGTACTCACTTATAAATCGTACGTAAAATACTGTGGCCCCAAAGCATTGAATATGTTATGATACGAACCGAAAGCAAAAAGACAAAAGCTGAAATTAGAGCGTTAATAAAAATGTTTTGAACAAAGTCAGTTTGATTTTGATTTGAATTACGTGCAATTTCAAAAGGTGAGGAGCTCTGGCATAGCGAAATACTTAAACTTACAAGAAACTCTCGTCAAACGCTGTAATAACAATAGGCTATGTTGTTATGTCGCTAACTTTAATACTGGGCGACAAAAAAGAAAATAAAGAATTTGTTCAAACGCAAATATATTGTCCAATATACAGCGGAAGTATGATTCCAAACTTTATCATAACAGAAATAATTTGTGTTTGTTTTGAAATTTCACGCAAAGACACACAAGGGCTTGCTGCGCAAGACGTCCCTTATTAAGCAGTGTAAGATAAGGGGAAGACGGCTAGTCATCACCACCCAACGCAAACTCTTTGGCAATTATTTTACCAAGGAATAGGGGGATTAACCATTTTATTATAATGCTTCCGCGGCTGGAAGGGCAATCGTTTTTGGTGTGACGGGTATCCGAATCCACGACCCTCAGATTAAGAGTCGAGCGCCCTTACCCCCTGACCATGCCGACTTTTATAACAATAAAAGCTGTTCACATGTGAGGTGGCCATATTCGAAACATTATTATTAACAACAGAATTGCTAATGTTTACAGAAGTATTCCATTATAAGTGACATAAGAATGATGTGACTATAGTCTTTTTTAAGTCTGAAATACTCTTAAAAACAGCTGGGGTATACAAGTTGTCTGTTATTAATTATAAAGCTACAAAAAAGGCTATTTTCAATCTCCTCACCACACATATCGAAACCCAGTTTCCAGCGTACAATTCCGCAGACACACCGCCGTGTTAGAGTATATAAACATGGATTAGTTGTTTTTTTTAAAAAAAATCATAACGAATGTCGAAATGAGACAAAATTCATATGGATTGTTTGGGTTATTTTATTTTATGGACGTGCGTTGAGGTGAATTAGTTTTTCAATTTTAAATTTTTTTTTTTTTTTAAAGCTGATACAAAATATGACGTTTTTGTAACTTGAAACTCACGGGATAATGTTTTAGAGATTTATAAAAAAACAACAACAAACATTTTAGTGCTTATTTAAATTCCAGTGTGCAAATTTAAGACCTTTTCATACTCCAGTTTCAGAATTTTAAAACTGTTTATTTTTGTTGTTGTTTTTACTCAATAATATATAGTAAAACATTTTATTGGTACAATTCGGCCAATATATTGCAACAACCAGCTTCAATCTGATTACAACTTACAAGAGCAGTGATTGGGTGATCTTCAAAGTTATGTTTCTCTATAAGTTAAAAGCAACTACAGTTACCTGCAATACAGGCTGTCATGAAACATGCAGCCGATCCCGCTACCATAGCTCGAACAGCAACTTTAGCTATGTCATTCTTTCTGCCTGGTGCCAAGGTTCCTAATGCCCCAAGCTGAATTCCAATTGCACTAATATTTGAAAATCCACAGAGGGCGTAGGTAGCTATCGCCTCTGACCTGGACTAAAGTGTAAAAATAAACAGAATAATTTTTTCCATGTTCTTAACATTTAAATTTATATTATTAATATAAAAAAATATTTAAATTACTTAAAAATAACAGATAAATAAGGTAATCAAAATAATGGCTTAAGAATTTAAGTTTGAAATTTTATCATGTCATGAAGTAAAGTACGGAAAGGACACTCGACTCGTGATCCGAGGGCCGCGGGTTCGCATCTCCCTCACACCAAATATGCTCGTCTTTTCAGTCGTGGGGGCGTTAATAATGTGCAATCAATTCCACCATTTTTACGTCTGTATATATACATTTCTTTTGAATGTAAAACTTGATTATAAAAAAAAATGTTTATGCTGTGTTTAGGAATTAATAATATTTCAAAACAGAATAAATACCACACACGATAAAACCTTGAACTTTACTCAGAGTTTGAAGAACGTTGACGTTTAATGTGTATTTTATTATTATTTCTTTATATTATCTCACATGTAAACAGTACTTATATGTTTGGAAAGAGTATGCTTATCTCCTGTTATAAGTGTTATTGTTCCACGGAAAGTGGTGAACACTGAACATGGATTCACTATATAATAAGTGTTGTAGATTAAACTCGTAGTTGTTTTTCTGTTTTTTACAGGCCCTCTAATTTTTATTTTCACTTACGATTATATTTGGTTCACTTTTACGCTACTTTCGAAGTTCTCGTAGATGACAATTAAAAACCTGCTCTTTTTCCACTTTCAATGTCAGATTTCGTGTATTACTTTGTGAAAACCGAGAAAACAACACAAACTGCTCCCCACGCTTCTATTCCTATTACACACACACGCAGAATGGAAAGTTGTGTCAGTGTACGCAGTGTGAAAGGTTGTGCGTTTGTTTGTTTTATTATGATGCACAAAGATACACAAAGGGCTATCTGAAATCCGGGTTCTAGCAGTAGAAGTCCGCAGATATACCACTGCATCACGAGTTTGTGATCAAAGTTCAAAAATTAATCATTCTGTTACGAAGTATTTGTTAGCTTGGTTTTATAAAATTGTAATACATTAGAAATGCAGTGGAATTTCGTAAATGGATATGTTATTATATATCAGAAATATTACTCACTTTTTGATTACTTGTCTAGATCTCGAGCTAATAGAAGGCCTTTTGAGAAAACTTTCCTTTATTTCCACACATCGTTTTTGCTTATGATAATTCTAAAAACAACGAGTTTATAAAGTTATTTAACTCATTTGTTGAACACTCGTCTTAAGAATATGATAACTGTGTTTCATTTATATATATAAAAACGGCTGGTTTTGGTCGAGAATTTTTTTATGTGGAGGAACGAACAACGTTTCGACCTTTTTCAATCATCGTGGAGGTTCCGTTTTTATATATATATTTTTATACAAGTGGGTTTTTTCGTCATCACTGATTATTGTGTTTCATTTATAATCCCTAGAGGTTTCTAGCGAAGCAAAATCTCAGTATAAGTAATCCGTACACTATCTGACGTGTTCAACCAGTCGCGTCTGATTGTTACACGAAGGTTAATTAAGTATAAAGAGACGATATTGTTGTGACGTCTTCTAGCGTTGGGCTGATTGGTTTGGAGCAGTTCACAAAAATAATAGCAAATTCAGTCCACGTTAACGAAAACGAGGCCCGGCATGGCCAGATGGTTAAAACACTCAACTCGTAATCTTAGGGTCGCGGGTTCGAATCCCTGTCACACCAAATATCCTTGTCCTTTCAGCCGTGGAAGCATAACCAAGCGTGTTAAGGCGTGCGATTCGAAATCTGAGGGTCGCGAGTTCGCCCCCGAGTCACGCCAAACATGCTCGATCTCCCAGCCGTGGGGGCGTTATAAAGTTACGGACAATCCCACTATTCGTTGGTAAAAGAGTAGCCCAAGAGTTGGCGATGGGTGGTGATGACTAGCTGCCTTCCCTCTAGTCTTACATAACTGCTAAATTAGGGACGGCTAGCGCATACAGTCCTCGTGTAGTTTTGCGCGAAATACAGCCAAGTTCGCTCGTAGACGTAACTTCAAATATATAAAAAAAACATTTTAACAAACTCCGGAGCGAAAGTAGGCGTAAATGTAAACACAACGTTTAAATGTAAATTGAGACGTAAGCTCAACTTACTTTCATAATTGTTAAGCTAATCCATCTAATATGCGATTAGACGCGATAATTCTAATTACCAACATTAAACTGAATTCCTTAGTAAATATTTCACAATTATATTAATGCTAATTCATTGGCTCTCACATCCTTGCACCTGGAAGGTGCTTTTTATAATTTGTTTGTTTTAAATTTCGCGCAGCGCTATCCGCCCCTAATTCAGAAGTGATATCCAGTCAACATCACCTGTCGCTAACTCTTGGGCTATTCTTTTACCAACGAAGAATGAAATTGACTGTAACTTTACAACACACTCACGATTGAAAGGACGAGATGTTCGGTGACAACTATTCGAACCTGCGATCTACAATTTACGAGTCATTCGCTCTAACCACTATTACTGATAAAATACTCACATTTACTACTTTTGTAAACTGATAAATACAAATTGTATTCATTTGTTTTACTAGTAAATATCAAACTTTACTTTATAAGTGTGCAGCAAAGTTTTAACACACACAAGACACTAGGAACATGAGTCCTAACTTAAAATTTGCCCATTTATTTTTAAAAGTAGTTTATTGTAAACCAAGATAAAATTATTTTTTTTTAAAATTGCAGTAACAAACTTTCACTGTGTTGCAGAATGTCTGATTCAGTGACGTAGCCGAAGAAACACAAATGCTATCTTCTCACTTCCAATTCGGGAAAAAACGAGTTTTGCCTACTTTTAGTTTATTGGTTGGATTGGCTTGTATACCAACTAATAAAAATGGCCAGATTATAATCTTGATTTCAATTGCTACGAAACTGGTTTTATTTCAAAGTATAATTCAACTGAAACTCTTAAATCTACTATTTTCTCAGGTTAGTTTTGATTATAGTACGTTATTATGATGTATTTATAAATAATAAAATAAAATGATTTTGTTAAAAACACTGACTTACCGTAAGTGCTTGTTTTTCTATTAATTTGCCCAATTCAGCATAAGCAACGAATTCGTTAACTGTTGTCTTAATACCTATAAGTCGAGAAACTTCCTGGCAGTCTATCCAAGGAACTCCCATAATAAACGCTAGAGGAACAAATATCTTGGAAAGTAGCCACTAGAGAAAAAAGAATCATAAATTATTGAACAAAATAATAACTACAGGCTTTCTCTGTTAGTGGCTGATAAAATGAACTGCAAGCGCGTGGTTTCCCTCTACTTCTGTGTGCAACAAAACTGTATAGTTGATTAAAACCATAAATTCGAACTTTATTAAATTTATATTTTTAAACCTGTGCTCCATTTTGTGTATGGTACAAAGATGTTCTTTACCGTTTGCTTGAAATTGAGCACAAAACTACAGAAAGGGCTACCTGTGCTTTATTCAACAGGGGTATCGAAACCTGGTTTCTAGCGTTGGGAGTCCACACACGTGCCGCTGCACCACTGGGAGGCGTTCTTTACTGAAACTAGTGAGAAATATTTTAATTCGCAGTATAGGGCTAAAAACCCATAAGACCAACCGCGTTCTGTGATGTCGATAAGTCTACGGATTTACAACAAAAATCAGGGTTCGATTCCCCTCGATAGACGCAGCAGATAGCTCGATGTGTTTGTTTTGTAATTTCGCACAAAGCTACTCGAGGGCTATCTGTGCTAGCCGTCCCTAATTTAGCAGTGTAAGACTAGAGGGAAGGCAGTTAGTCATCACCACCCACCGCCAACTCTTGGGCTACTCTTGTACCAACGAATAGTGGGATTGACTGTCACATTATAACGCCCCCACGGCTGGGAGGGCGAGCATGTTTGGCGCGACTCGGACACGAACCCGCGACTCTCAGATTACGAAGCGCACGGCTTAAAGCGCTTGGCCATGCGCGGCCCAGGCCGATATGACTTTGCTATAAGGAAAAAGGCACACACAGTGTCGATAAAAAGAACAAATTTATAAAATGAATTAATATTCTATACATGGTCATGTGGATTTATGAAATCGTTGGACAAAAATTGAGCTCAAATAGAAAGTAAAGCATTTCTTATTTTAATGATACATCTTGAAAAGAATCTTAAAAACTGACACTGCAAACATTCTCAAAGTGGACTTCCAAAAGGATTAATTTAACAAACCTTACCAAGTGGCTTTATTTATAATATTTTTATTACATGACAATATTAAAATTTTTTTTGCAAAGTTAGCTTTAATCAAAATAAAATATTGCTTTCGGATTGGTTACCTCGTTCAGTAGAAAAGGCTTATAGCTTCGTAATAACTAAATTTAACGCTTTTGTCACCTCAAAAGTTATGAAGTCCCAACCAATAAGGCTTCCAAACCAAGTCAAAGAAGAATCCAGGAACCTCAAGAAGGCAATGAAAGCTACTAAATTTGCAGCAATATTTGCTACTAATGGAATTGTTGAGGATACGCCTTTAGTTGCTGCTTCTAGCACGTTGTGTTCTTTGCTAAAAAAATAAAGATACTTACATACAGAACAAAACTAGCACAAAAAACAACAACAACCAACTTACAGTAATTTTAAGTTTACTTGAAAATACATTTTTAGGCTTAAAAACCTTTTGTGAAAAAGCTGCCTGTGAACAGTGCTAAAATTCCTTTAGATTTGATCGATTAAGAAAACGTCACAATATCATTATAACTGACTGTATCAAGTCTCATTTAGTTTGGAAACTCATAGGGATTGTACACATTTTAAGCAACAATAAATAAATCATTTACAAACCCATTTTCAACAGAAATATCCTTGGCGATAGTTCTGCTTTCTTCCGTCTCTGGATAAAACAACTTGGAATAAGCCAACGCAGCTGGTGCTGACATTACACATGCTGACAGCAGGTGGCTTGGACTAACCTGCAGACGTTTGTAATAAAACTGTTAAAAGTCTGAATAGGTACTAGATTACGTAATTCAATTAATTAAATTAGAAGCACGAGTTAATAAATATGATTTATAGTGCGTATAGAAATTACCGAACTGAGTAATAGTAGAAATGGAATGAATTTTTGTATAATTAAAAAATATAAATGACAATAAAAATTGTTAGATGCGGCCTCTAGTGGGAGTAGGAATGATTAAGCTAAAATTTAAATAGGTTAATAAAAATGAGTAATATGATTGAAGGACAAATGAGATAAATCATCCATATTTTTTATCCAAAAACAAGTTCTTAGTAGAATATGTTTTCAAGACGTCTTGCACACTCGAAGAGAAAACTATATATAGCTATGGATTCTTTACAAACCCCGAAACTGATGAAAGCTGCCATCACGCTTCCAGCTATGGATGCAAATCCACCTGCCATCACTGCATGAATTTCCGATTTCGTCAACATAGGAAGATATGGTTGAATTAACAGTGGTGCCTCTGTCTACATGAGAAGTATTTTAGAACAAACTAAGCAAGGCATTTAAAATTCACAGTTATATTCTGATGATGTAAGAAAGTGTTGCCACATAATTATAAAAAATGAGGTGTTCAAAATTGTGACATTTATTTATTAATTATTTCTTAACGTAACAAATAAAGCATGTCATTTATGACAGACCAAACATAATGAACACAATTCAACACTATGAATTAGTGAGATGTATTAAGTTTAGGGTTACTTGGTTACAATACAGTTTAAAAAACTAATTAATAGAGCTAAACAAATGCATAGAAACATATATATTACAAAATATCAACCAGTTCAAAGATCTGAAGCTGAAAATGATCAGTTTGTTTAAGTAATCAATCAGATACTCTCAATTCAATGATCAGATTTTTTGATTCGGTTATGTACTCCTAATGCAACGATCAGATTGTTTGAGTCAATTAGATACTCTAAACACAACTATCAGATTTTGTGTATTAATTAGATAATTGCAATGAAATGATTAAATGTTTTGAATACTCCATCAGACACTGTCACAAAGAGTTATACCTTAAGCCTAATCTACATAGTAGATTAACAAAGCTAATTATTCTCTAAAAATAATTACGAATAAACCATTTTCTAGCTTTATGTGATGTTTATACTTTCAAATAAGCAAGGAGGGGAACATTTATCTATTTCTCTCTATAGCTCTCAGAAATATGGAAAATATTTTATCATAAATATTGAAGGAACTAACTTTTTACTTAATTCATTTGTGGCCCGAGGGTCGCGGGTTCGAATCCCGTCGCACCAAACGTGCTCGCCCTTTCAGCCGTGGGTGCGTTATAATGTTACGGTCAATCCCACTTTTCGTTGGTAAAAGAGTAGCCTAAGGGTTGGCGGTGGGTGGTGATGACTAGCTGCCTTCCCTCTAGTCTTACACTGCTAAATTAGGGACGACTAGCGCAGATAGCCCTCGAGTAGCTTTGCGCGAAATTTAAAAAAACAAAACAAACTTAATTCAAGCACTGCTACTAGCTAGCAAAACCGTTCGAAAGAATATTACTGCTATACTGATGGCATGTTTATTATACATGTACAAAAGAGTTTATATTAAGTCAAAGTTTAATCCATAATTTTCCTTTTTTTGGCAGTATACGAAGAGTTATGTAAATATAAAGACTACTTTAACCCTAATTTTCACATATTTTCGATGAAGAATTAAATATCACAAGAATCACATAGATTGTTTTACTGATATCCTTTAGTGTCAGTTCTTGTAAAGATTTAAACAGTTTCAAAGTAATAATTGTAGTAATATTCTTGGAACAATGGTTTAAAACTATGGACCTTGCGACAGCTTGACGAGATTGCTTCTTTTAAAAATGTCGCCATCTTTAGTAGTTGCCATGTGCTACATTTGCAAAGAATACTTTGAACTTAATACTCATTTTAGTTGCTAGATTTGTTTGTTTGATTGTTTTGAATTTAACGCAAAGCTACTCGAGAGCTATCTGCGCTAGCCGTCCCTAATTTAGCAGTGTAAGACTAGAGGGAAGACAGCTAGTCATCACAACCAACCGCCAACTCTTGAGCTACTCTTTTGCCAACGAATAGTGGGATTGACTGTCACATTATAACGTCCCCACGGCTGAAAGGTGCTAGATTTGATATTTCTTCCACATCCTTTGGAGATCGAACTGTACATGAAAAAATCATTACATCTATCTAACAGCAGAAAACAATTAACCGACTGATAAAAACAGAATCAACATTAACTTCTGATTATGGAATCGAATTTAAGTTACTTTTTTTTTGCTATCATGAATAAACCTATTATCTCAGAGTCTTTAAAATTCTAAGGGGGGATTCTTGTTTAATGGAATTCCGCCATGAAATTGTTTAAAATTCAATTTTTATGTTTTACGTAGGCGTAAACATATTTGACCACTGTTTACTTTTACGTATGTATAAAAATATGTGTCAAAATTTGAGATTTCATGCAGGTTTACAAATGCCTGACTTAAGGTTGAAATTTTTTGTGGGAATGCAAATTCTGCTTGTTTGTTTTGTTTTTGAATTTCGCGCAAAGCTGCATGAGGGCTATTTGCATTAGCCGTCCCTAATTTATCAATGTAAGACTAGAGGGAAGGAAATTAGTCATCATCACCCACCGCCAACCCTAGGGTTACTTTTTTGCCAACGAATACTGGAATTGATCGTGACTTATGACGCCCCCACGGATGAAAAGGCGAGCATGTTTGGTGTGACGGGTATTCGAACCCGCGACCCTCATATTACGAAGCGCACGTCTTAACGCGCAAGGCCATGCTAAGCCCAAAGATTCGAGAGAAGGAAACTGGTGAACATAAACTCTTAAGTTAATTTTACCAACAAACAGTGAAATTGACTTTAAATTTATAACGCCCACACATACGAAAAGGCAAACATGTTTGGTGGAATGGGAGATTCGAATCCGCGACCCAGAGATTATGAGTCAGGCACCCTAACAACCGGGTCGGATATATAAATATTCAAGTTAAATTTACGTTTCATGTAGGTTTATAAATACCTGACCAAGAAATATATTTCCAGCAGCGTTCATAGACTCACACGATGTTGTCCCTATGGTCTTCTGTAAGAACCATCCAATGTTTACCACCAGGCGCTGCATGATTCCACAGTAATACAAGATTGAGGTACAGAAACTGAAGAACAATATGACGCACAAAATCTGAAATTGTGAGAAATGGAAATTGTTCTGAAATTTATTGACAAAGCTTGTGTGATATACTATAACGGTGTTTTTTTGTCTTAATATCTGTTACAGCTAATAGAATTTAAAAAGTTTAACAGCCGAACATAAGATGAATGTAGACGCTAGTCCTAGGACAAATATAGTTACAATGCATAATACATTAGTTATTATAAAGTGATAAAACGATATTTAATAGTATAAATGTATCGTTTATTCTTAATACGCAACAAAATACACAAAACTGAATCAACAATATTTAATCCATAGTACTAATCACACAATAGAAAATCTAAACAAATTAATCCACTTCGTTGAAGACAGAATAACGAGTGTTTTTTTTTCAATTTCGAACAAAGCTACTCAAGAGCTATCTGTGCTAACCGTCCCTAATTTAGCAGTGTAAGACTAGAGGGAAGGCAGCTAGTCATCACCATCCACCGCCAACTCTTGGGCTATTCTTTTACCAAAAAAGAGTGGAATTGACCGTAACATTATAACGCCCCCACGGCTGAAAGGGCGAGCATGTTTGGCACGACGAGGATGCGTACCCGCGACCCTCAGATTACTAGTCGCACGGTTTAACATGCTTGGCCATGCCGCCCACATTCCCAGAAGAACGAAACCATAACACTGAAACCACATTATTGAATCTGCACTGCTATGTTGATGGCATGCTTGGTTTTGTCATCATTTTATGAATGTTAGAAAGATCATGCGAAATAATTAAATACACTTACACTAACTGAGCTCAGAAAATATTTATTTTTAATTTTTGCTTACTTGTTTATTGTTAAGCACAGAGTAGCACAATGAGCATCCATAAAAACACACATTAACATAATAACCACTATATGTTAACTTTAAATATTGGTGATAATGTTAATTAGTTTTTATTAAAGAGAGCTGAAAATTCTAGAATTTAGTTTTGAAGGTCTGTTTGGTATTTTAACCTGTTGACTGCCAAGTATTTCAGCTGCTACAATACAACTCTAATGCTTCTTCATTTTGTAACTTTTTCGTGACGCTCTTTTGGATCGAAAGTGAAACAATTTGTAAGTAGATCGTGGTAATGTGTTACCGATCGGCTTGGACGAGTTATCTCGTAACGGCACTGAACAGGTTAAACTCCCTGGGTAAATAAAAAAATTAATTATCAGTTATGGAATTCACAGTCAACGTTTCTTAATATTTTCATCGTGTAATCTAGGTGTACATAAACACAATTTCTGTAGTGAAGAAATCGAGCAATATTTTGTTATCCAGGTTTGCGTATTAATAACCCCTATAATCCATCTAAATATTATTTTTATAACTCCAAAAAGTTGAAAAAAAACAAAGGAAAAACAGTAGTGAGTATTTTAGTGTACACAAGTAACGAAAAAAAATCAAAAGCAAGTAAATGTATGGATGGTTAGTATCAAATCCTTCAAAAACACTTGTATCTTTCCTTCATAATAACACTTTCACCCAGTGTAGGTTATCAAACAAAAAATAGAGTAAATTTAAACTATAACAATTGGCGGTTTTAAGAAGACAGACCAGTAGCTCTACTGGTGTAAAGTTTAGAGAAGATACCCACAGAAACGCCAGAAGACTAGTTCTGCTGGAGACAGTTTAGCAGTGTACTCTGAAGAGTTTACCTTGAAAGCAAAAGGTGCAGGCTGGACCGGTAACTTTTCCATCTCTCCAGTGATCAGGTAACCAAAGACGAAGGCTGAGCCGAAGTCCGTATACTCCAAAAAGGTCTTCACTTTATCTCCCAAACAGGAAAATATTTCTTGGCCCACATCCCAGCGAAGGATCAATAGACCAAAAACGAACTGCAAAGTCGATCCCCACAAAACGTGACGCCATATTACCTGGAATACAACAATGGAAGAGCCAAAAGCTGCTAACAATGATTAACCCAAACAGTACAAAATCTGACACACCTACGTTATTTCATTGTCATTGTTAGTACCCTATTTTATCACCCACGTCTAAACATTATATAGTTACTACTTTTCTTCATTGTTTCGTTTACCAGATATTATTTATTAAATTTTTTATTATTATTAGATATGCAGTTAGAATTTCTAACACATAACCAATAATTTCAGTCATTTATACACGGCACTGTTGTAATGTAGTATGATGGTTTGGGTCAGCGTGGAACTTATCCGTCCATCTCGGTTGGTCCATCCTCAAAGCAGAATTAAAACTTTAAAGTTAGGAAAGTGCTTCGTCATTGGAACAACGGTACAAGTATCAATAAATTAGAAATTTCCAGGCGTTATTTAGATACCGACTCCATCAATATTATAGAAACACAACAAACTTCCGAACGTAACTAGTTTTTAAAAAGCAAAGTTGGTGTTTCCGAGATTAGTTTATAAAGCTTCATGCTTGCATCCGCCTTCCGAGGGCGCAGAGGAATGGCCTGGCATGTCTTGGTAGCTTGGGCGCTTGACTTATAATCTGAGGGTCGCAGGTTCGCATCCTCGTCGCGCCAAACATGCTTGCCCTTTCACCCGGGGCGGGTGTCATAATGTGACGGTCAATCCCACTCTTCTTTGGTAAAAGAATATCCCAAGAGTTGGCGGTGGGTGGTGATGACTAGTTGCCTTCCATCTACTCTTACATTACTAAATTAGGGACGGCTAACACAGATAGTCTAGTAAACACACACGAACTGTTTTAAATGTGAGAAACCAAATCATAAAATCAGACACCAATCACTTCCGCGAATTTGTTTTCAGAACATAGGTCAAGTATGTGGCCTACATGTTAGCGTGCCGGCCTGCAGACCAAAAGATACAAATTTCGAGCTGCAATACATTACTGAACTCAGTTTGCACCTTGATATATGGGGCGATTGAGGTGGTGGATGCTGCTGACTTATTGCTTTTTTTGTCGTTGAAGTCAAAATGTCGAAACTAATATCACCAGTTCAGAACTAATATCACCAGTTCAAAACTAATATCACCAGTTCAGAAAGCCTCATTACTAGTTGTATGAAACATCAATCGGCCAAAATTTCACAACAGGATATACTTAAGCTTACAGTCAGATATTTTGTATAAGAGAGATCATGGCACGGTTTGTTAACTAGATGACTGAAACTAGAACAATTTAATAAAACTGAGCAAAAACTCTTTCGTATACCAAACTCTAGAAGAAAAAATGTATACATAGAAAAATTCTGCTAAATAACTGATTACGCGACTAACTTTAATCTTCCATAATTCTGATTCCCTAGTGGCGCAGCAGTTCGTCTGCGGACTCGCACCAGTAGAAACTGGGTTTCGATACCCATGGTGGACAGAGCACAGATAGTCAATTGTCTAGCTTTAAACTTAAGTTTAAGCAAATAAATCCAAACTCTAAAGTAAAAGAATAGATAGAAAGCAGCTAGTCACAACCACTCGTTGTCAAGTTGTGGACTATTGTAATGAAATAATGCGATTTTATCCTCACTCTTATAATGCATCCACAGCACCAAAGGCAAACACAATTTTTTTTTTTTACCCTTGGTGGTAATTGGGCGCGAATCACGAAATCTCGGATACACATTCCAGCATGCTACCTATTGGGCCGCGTTTGGTGCTACACATCATTCCTGTATAAGCATATTGTTTAACAAAATTTGTGATGGGCTGAGTCAGTGGTATAGTATAGAATGATAATAAACTTTGTATCTTAGGATTACAATTATTTCACTACATAAAATAAGAAAGGAATTACAAAACAACAACTATAAGAAATCTGTTATCTAAAATTAATTAAAAATACCTCAGAAATACGAAATAACGAGAAATTTCATACCTTGGTTCTGTGTGCAGAAAACACGTAGCCCAACGCCACCAATACTACCAGACCCCCTGCGGAAATCAGCCGTTCGCGATTGGCGCTGGTGTCCACAATCAAGAATATACCGATACACAGATAAAGCACGATCCAACCAGTGCTGTAAGTATGAAATTCACGTGACATTTTTTTTTCTCTGTCAACAGTAAATAAATATGTTTGATGATGGTTTCAGTAACAGAAAATATAAATGTAAATATTAAACGATGTTGTCCAAGTTATCCTCAGCAGTATGTTTACTGTTTTTCGACATACTTTATATTCTTTAAACTTTGTAGATATCACGTGACACGCGCATACGTTCGGAAAACTTCATTCGACAAATCTCAGCTTAAACTTTGTGTCTGATAGATTCTAATAATTTAATTTGAAATGTTTTTACTTTGCTAACGTAATAATTAAACCAGTAACTGGACCAGCGACTCCCATATTGTAACATTGTAGACTGACTTTGTAGGTGTGGAACGGATACGTTGTAGTTACCATGTATTAACAAAAATTATATCTCCTGAACGAGTATTTATTAATTAGTTTCCAGATTCAATTATAATATTCCAAGAGGTTGAGAAATTACACTGAACAGAAAAGTGTGTTTGATTTATTTTAATTATGTCAAATGTAATTATTACCTATTGGGTTGATAATGCACCAACATTGCAACGCCTGTTAGAATGATGTCTTTTATTTGTGATAACATACTGGAGATTATATCTTTATAAAGAAAGCCTTGATTAGTTGTCTAGTGGTTATGACAATCTACTCACTATTCGCGGTTTCAAATACCGTCACTAAACACGTTTGCCCTTTCAGCCGTGGTATATGTGTGTGTTATAATATTACAGCCAATCCCGCTATTAAGTAGTCAAGAGTAGCCAAAGTGTAAATAAACTGTTTTTTTTTATTATTCCTGGTATATTAAGGTTGAAACTTTGAACATTTTGAAACAATTTATTGAAAAACAGAACTTTTCTTTCACTCCCTTGTCTGCATATCCTTGAAAGTCTCCATCAACACTGAAGGAACGGATTTAGGTAACACTATGGGCGAGAAACATGGACTTTAATGTCTAGAAATGTGTATACTCATAAAGTTGGGCAACTCTACATAATTATAAAGTGGACTGACCCCAACTAATATGTTGCTGAATACGCTTCGCACTTCGAGCTGTGCAGACGACACAGACATTCACTCTCTTATCCCTACTTGGCCAAGAATAGCCATGCGACGTCTGGTGTTGGTCATTTTCTCATTCCAGCCCTGAATTCAATATATAGGTGATTAGTATAATATCGTGATTGCAATATGCAATTTGTACGAAGTGCGTTGGCCCGGCATGGCCAAGTGTGTTAAGGCGATCGACTCGTAATCCGAGGGTTGCGGGTTCGAATCTCAGTCGTACCAAACATGCTCACCCTTTCAGCCGTGGAGGCTTTTATAATGTTACGGTCAATCCCACTATTCGTTGGTAAAAGAGTAGCCCAAGAGTTGGCGGTGGGTGATGATGACAAGCTGCCTTCCCTCTAGTCTTACACTGGTAAATTAGGGACGGGTAGCACAGATAGCCCTCGAGTAGCTTTGCGCGTTAGAGTGTGTATAGAACAGTTTTATAAAATTAATGAAATACTAAGCAAAATTACGTGATTGTCATCAAACCGTTTTCTTGTTTTCTACTTGTTTCCAAAGTTGGATTATATATATATATATGTTTATGTGTATATATGTACATATATACCTATTGGTTTCATGTTTCTCAAAACAAAAGCTAAGTATATAATCCATTCTTAGTCACAATACATGTAATGAAATTTTAATATACAAGTTCCTTGTATAGTACCTCTAGAGTAAGGTACTTCTATGGTACCTCAAATTTTGTAATCTTCTAAATGATAAACCGTAAATTATTATTTAGTTCAGTGAAATAACGGTAAGTTATTCGAGATTATTACAGTAAACTACTGTAATAGATTTATTTTGAACTCGTGTAACTGACATGTGCTAGGTTATAAGAGTATTACCAAATGAAGACGGTCAAAACGTTTTGAAACCATCTAAAAAATATTGTAGCTCCTCCACTGTAGCGCCTGTTGGTACCAAGTGAAAACTAAGTTGATTTAGTTGTTTGTACCTTTAAATAAATAATTCATTCCAGATGTTAAAAGATCGCATTAAAGTAGTCGAATTTTAGATTTATTTTTAATTTTGCGCAAAGCCACACGAGGACTATCTGCGCCAGCCGTCCCTAGTTTTGTGGTGTGAGACTAGAGGAAATGCAGATAGTCATCACCACTCGCCACCAACTCTTGGGCTAC
The DNA here is from genome assembly GCA_011833715.1 of Carcinoscorpius rotundicauda. Taxonomy (NCBI): domain Eukaryota; kingdom Metazoa; phylum Arthropoda; class Merostomata; order Xiphosura; family Limulidae; genus Carcinoscorpius; species Carcinoscorpius rotundicauda. The sequence goes on from CM022398.1 coordinate 19,344,231, forward strand.
TCTTTTACCAGCGAATTGTAGGATTAACCGTGACATTATAACGTCACCACGGCTGATAGAGCGAGCATGTTTGGTGTGACGGGAATCCGAATCCGAAATCTTCATGTTGGGAGTCGAGCGCACAAACCACCTGGTTTTGCCAAGCCTTTCTATTACCGAGTGTTATATAAAGTAATTTTCACATATCATGGTAAACATTGATTACAAGTAAATGACAAGTTTAAGAGCTTATATCGATATGAACTGGATTTCCATACCCGTGTTGGGCTTAGAATCTGTGTAGCTTTGTTCTTAATAACAAAACAAAAAAATGTTTATAACTTACGACAAAATGTATCTCACCCACTGTAAGGAATCCTTCGAAAAGAAGCAATTAAGAAGTTGATGAGAGGTTGAAACAGCCATTGCTTTAGAAGTACATAGTATATAATACTTCCGTAAACAATGACTGTAAGAATGATCAACAAGCGAACATCATGACACCAAGAACTAGACAAAAGCCAGGAGTGATGAACAGAATATCCCAGATACACGTTGTATATCAGGAACAGTAGAACTGCAAGAACCCAGTTAATAATTTTCTTCAGTTGACTAGGAAGATGACGTGAGAATCTTTGACTTACTGGGTTGTCTCCTGTTACTTGACCTAAACCCATTTTATCACCGATACTAGTGTTTTCCATTTTGACCCTGCTACGTCCTGTATGCACCCTAAAGTAATTACATATACGAGTTTCTAGAGTTATTTACAGGTAAATAACGTATAATCAACTTTTTATTAGATAATTTTTTTCACTCTCTGTATTTGTTACTACATAGTCTCTTCATTTCACAGTTTGTCATCCTGTAATAACATTTGATTTTACTATAAAATCTCAACATCTCAGACACATTTTCTGATATTGTTTCAATATACAGATTTGATAAGTTACAATAACAGTAACAATGAGTTAGGTTTTTACTTAACAAACCATTCATTCTGATGTCCGACAAGTACAAAACAAAACATAAAACCTCTTACGTGTGACTTAGTAACAAAACTAATAAGTTTCGAAAATTATATTCAAAGAATTGTGATAAAACATTACTGGATTAAAACTGGACAAACGATAACTGCAACTTTTCAGAGTTGGATAAACAAATTAAACTAAGGATAACTGTAACTGTTGATAACTGGATTAACCAACTGAAATAAGGATGATTGTAACTGTAGATAACTGGATTAACAAATTAAACTAAGGATAACTGTAATGTTGATAACTGGATTAACAAATTAAACTAGAGATAACTGTAACTGTTGATAACTGGATTAACAAACTGAAATATGAATAATTATGACTATTGTTACGTAGTAGGGTTAATAATAAATACTAATACTCTAGCGGTAAATCTTGCTATTTTAATATTAAACTTAATAACTGGTGTGAATTTAAAAGCCAAATAAACCTCATCGGAATCATTAATTTTCATCGAATATTTCACAACAACAGAAAAGATATTCAATATTGTAGAATGCTGATTGGAGCTCAACGAACTTACTAGAATTGAACATTCTAAGGAGAATGTGATGACATTTAAGCGCGGACGTTTTTTACAATCTAGTACTTTTAAAGTTCTGTGACATTTTATAAATGTCGCTAAGGGTGATATTGAGTGAGTGCCTTCTGCTGAAACCTAACCTGACTACTGACAGTCACGTTCGAGCTTTTACAAAACGTGGAATTGAACGTGACGGTTAAAAAAAAGCTGGAATTGTATTTTATGATGAAATTAGCCTTATTAGCGCATACTGTATAAAGAAATTAATAACTCCGACTAGGTGAGTTAATGTTTAGTATTTATATGATCGTGTATTGTTAGATCCGACTAGGTTAGTTAACACCTGTTTTGTGTATTTATGATTGTGTATTGTTAGATAAATAATTGTGTAAATATTGTCACCGTAAACTTATTTTTATTGTGATTTGATAAATGTGTGAACAATTATGGTTATAAATAGGCTCTGTCATGTTTGATGTTTCATAATCGATAATTTCTACTGTAACATTATTCATAATTGGGTTAAAATTGAACTAAGATAACTGTAACTATTTATAACTGGATTAACGCATTAAAGTAAGGCTTAAACCAGTGTTGAGTAAGCAGAGACAAACACTGATGATCATATAAAAGTAAGTTGTTGTGAACTTGTCATGAAGTTGAAGTTATTCTGAGATAGTATATCTTTTTAGTTGACTTACCGTTCAGACAAAATAAAGCCCAGAGTTGTAGTTCATTAACAGTACATCTATATTCAAGACTATTTGAAATATAAACTAATCATAGACGTGAATTCAATGTAGAATGTGACGAATAAGCTTCAAGTTTAGTTACACAAGTAATATTCAATACAGTAACGAAGCAAAACGCTTATAATAAACATTACGATTCTGAACTCCACCTCTGAGTCTTACACTTATAACTTATCACGAATGTCACGTGACTTTTGTTTTTTAAACAATCGCGAGATTACTGGCCATGTCAAAGAGTCAATTTTACTTCTACAAATGCGTGATGCTTTATCTGTCGTGTTTGCATCGAAAACCTAAGATAAAGTTACAAATTCCACGAAGAAAATAAATCATATGTGTATCAGAACTGAGTAGGTATTAATATTAAACTGAACAATTTCTAAAATGTTCTTTTTTCTCGTTTTTTCATATATTTCACCATTGTACTTCGTGAATTCATATTATAATAAAATATTGTTTAATTAATTCTACTGAAAAAAGTAAAAGCATCTTTTCAGTCCAAAGTGTCAATGTGTAAACCAGTAAATCAATTTGTAGTTGTATCGATAAAAAGTCGTATACATTTCTCACAAACCTTTTATTCTCCACAATTCTTTGTTTGTTTTTGAATTTTGCGCAAGACAACACGAGGGCTATCTGCGCTAGTCGTCCCTAATTTAGCAGTGTAAGACAAGAGGGAAGTCAGCTATTCCTCACCACCTACCGCCAACTCTTGGGCTACTCTTTTACCAACGAATAGCGGAATTGACCGTCACATTATAACGCCCCCACCGCTGAAAGGACGAGCATATTTCGTGTGACGGGGATTCGAACACGCGACTCTTAGATTACGAGTCGAACGCCTTAACCTACCTGCCCATGCCGGGCCTAATTCTTACTTTAAAATTAACAAATCCAGAAAGCCTTAAGTGTAATTTTTAAAAGTGACGAAATGAATTAATAACCATATAATTTGCACCCGTTTTTTACCAATACATTTAAAATGTACATTTTTAAAATAAAGAACCAAAAAAAAAATAATTAGAAAATACAACTATACTTCATTATGTACATATAAACACACACCCAAGCAAATTTGTCCTTTAACGGAGTTTATATTTGTAAGATGTAAGTAAACCAGAACAATTGCCATTTCAATATTTTCTCTAAACGACGTACGTATTTATCGAAGCTGTTAATTCTGTTTAATCAATCAATTAGAACAAATGTTGAAGATAAAACACCAGGTAAACCGTGAAGATTTGTCTTGTGCTTGATGAAGAATAAATCTTCACTGGAAGAGTCATATCTTCAACGGGACTTCGAAAGGCAGCAGGAACAAGTTATCAGTGATTATGGTGAGGTTATTCGGAGAGCAGTTCTGCTTCTCCTTTTTAAATGTGTAAAATAGACTCTTTCGTGCAACGTAAAAAGCTTGTTTGTTTGTGTTTGAATTTCGCACAAAGCTACTCGAGCGCTATCTGTGCTAGCCGTCCCTAATTTAGCAGTGTAAGACTAGAGGGATGACAGCTAGTCATTACCACCCATCGCCAACTCTTGGGCTACTCTTTTATCAAGAATAGTGGGATTAACCGTACATTATAATGCCCCCACGACTGGGAGGGCAAGTATGTTTGGTGCGACGCGGATGCGAACCCGCGACCCTCAGATTATGAGTCGCACGCCTTAACCCACCTGGCCATGCCGGGTCCCATAAAAAGCTTCAATTGAACTTGAAATTCTTGATGTTGCTTGTGTACACAGTTAAATATGGACTATCTGGACTCTGACCACTGCAGGTCCACCGAGGTACGGAAATTCTGAGAAATAAGTCAATAGATTGGCCTGACAATTTGTTACTAGCATTGAACTGATTATTAAGATTCATGTTAGAAACACTGTTGATGGAATTAATATATTTAAAAGGCTTTAATTTCGTTTAAATTCCTTTGTTTTAGCGTTTATTTAAAGCGAATACAATCTGTCAGTTTTGAAAAAAAAAATATTGTTAGCTTTACTTTTCAGATCAGATTATAGGATATTAACATAAAGATGGTTAGTGCTGTAAAGTTATATTAACACCCATATTAACATAAAGATGGTTAATGCTGCAAAGTTATATTAACACCCATATTAACATAAAGATGGTTAATGCTGTAAAGTTATTTTAACACCCATATTAACATAAAGATGGTTAATGCTGTAAAGTTATATTAACACACATATTAACATAAAGATGGTTAATGCTGTAAAGTTATATTAACACCCGTATTAACATAAAGATGGTTAATGCTGTAAAGCTATATTAACACCCATATTAACATAAAGATGGTTAATGTTGTAAAGTTATATTAACACCCGTATTAACATAAAGATGGTTAATGCTGTAAAGTTATATAAACACCCATATTAACATAAAGATGATTAATGCTGTAAAGTTATATTAACACCCATATTAACATAAAGATGGTTAATGCTGTAAAGTTATATTAACACCCATATTAACATAAAGATGGTTAATGCTGTAAAGTTATATTAACACCCTGTTTTTCTGTGAGCTTAGTGCGATTATAAACGGATCAGATTTCAAAAATGTTGTTATTGGCTGTATAGACAAAGACGAATACAGTTGATTGTTGTTGTTTTTTACCAGCACTTTTAGTGTTTTACAAACCATAATAATGATTTTTAAGGTGGAAGCTATTTCACCGAACGACTTTCAGAGACGCTAACACATATAAAGTAAATATCCTAGTTATGGTCATCAAGATGGAAGCGAAAACGTGCCAAATGCAAGTGGATTTCGATTGTCATGGACTCTAACCAATGGAAGTGTGTCGTGCAGACATATTTATTTATAGGTGCGAATCATAGAAATACAGCAACAACAAACATCGCACTTGTATTCCCAGATATGTCATCTTTAAACTTACTTACTTGAAATGCCAACATCTGAAATTCTATTCTCTGCATTGGACACAGCCCTATGTGACAAACACAATTCTCACCCGTTTTTCAATTTCGTCTACTTATCCAGTTTACTGGGAGTAAGATAGCAGGGAGATTAGTGTAGTCGCAGCTTTACTGGGTTTTAGGACCTTGTCGGGATGTGTGGGGTGGGTCAGGTATGATGATGTACCTTTTGGGAGGTCAGGTATGATGATCTACCTCATGGGTGGGTCAGGTATGATGATCTGCCTCCTGGGTGAGTCAGGTATGATGATGTACCCTCCTGGGTGGGTCAGGTATGATGATCTACCTTTTGAGTGAGTCAGATATGATGATGTACCTCCTGGGTGAGTCAAGTATGATGATGTACCTCGTGGGTGGGTCAAGTAAGATGATGTACCTCCTGGGTGGGTCAGGTATGATGATGTACCTCGTGGGTGGGTCAGGTATGATGATCTACCTCCTGGGTGAGTCAGGTGTGATGATCTACTTCCTGGGTGAGTCAGGTATGATGATGTACCTCCTGAGTGGGTCAGGTATGATGATCTACCTCGTGGGTGAGTCAGGTGTGATGATCTACTTCCTGGATGAGTCAGGTATGATGATGTACCTCCTGAGTGGGTCAGGTATGATGATGTACCTCCTAGGTGAGTCAGGTATGATGATGTACCTCCTGGGTGAGTCAGGTATGATGATCTACCTCCTGAGTGGGTCAGGTATGATGATGTACCTCGTGGGTGAGTCAGATATGATGATCTACCTCCTGGGTGGGTCAGGTATGATGATGTTCTGGTCCTTAGTCGTTTCACAAGTTTGTCATCCTTCTTAATCTTTTATGTATTGTCTTTATTTTATTACATGTACTACCGAGTCAAGTACACATTGTTTAAACGGTGAACATCACACTATGATTTAAAATTCCATTATTAGAATCATGTCCATTCGTGTTTGACGTACATCATTTGCAGTGGTTTATATTTTGTTTTATTTGACAAGCTAAAGTCGTGCATATTTCAAGCAGTCTCATACACTCCAGTGCTTGTAAATTTTGTAACATATCTTAAAGGTAGTGTTGGAGTTTCACTGTGTGGGTATTTGGGTATTGATGTTAAATACCCACGAGGGTCAGGTGCATTAGACCTCTTCCTCCTTCCCGAACGTTGATAGCGTTTGTCTTTCAGGGATTTGTTTTATAATATCTTTGGCCCAGAGGAAAAGTATAACACCATACTCAGGCCCATTTCAGGGCACAGTCCATGCATGGTCGCACAAGAAAAGTTTTCTTTTTCCTTTGGCAACATCTTATTGATATTAACATATATACCCCTATTTTCAAATAACAATGAACACAATACATGGATGACACAATAGGTAAGTCTAACAGTAGGTGGGCAATTACTATGCTTATTGTACAAGTGAGGGGTATTTAGACTTACCTTCGTGATGTATGATGTAGCGTAGCAGTTCCGTTTTACGTAAGTTTTTCAGTAAATAAATGCACGATCTGTTCAGAAGTCTGTTATATTATTCGTACGTTAGTATAGTTGTGTACTAAACATAAACTTGTTGAACGTGGGACTTTGTACGCACTTGCAAGTGTTGAGCTATGTATTTTGTGCAGATAATCCATGCCAGAGAGGCATAATGTATCACTATTCATACGTATTGTTTGTATATCTTCAGTTCTTGTTTGTTCTTTGTTTGACTCGTTTCCAGATTTTACCTGTGATTTCATTTAGCTATTTTTGTCACATTAATTTCAAATCATAGGAGGAGCTGTATATTTTCCTGATGTAGTCGTCTGGAGAAGGGCTTCGTGAGCAAAGATCCGTGGGTTGATTTTAAGGACTTCACTTAACTTATGAAGTACAAGTGAATGCATGTTTCTTTTTTAATCTGTCAATTTTAACCGTTTGTCTTTGGCACAACATTATTCTCAAATGGCCCGGCATAGCTAAGTGTGTTAAGGCGTTCGACTCGTAATCTGAGGGTCGCGGGTTCGAATTTCGGTCGCACCAAACATACTCGCTCTTTCAGCCGTGGGGGCGTTATAATGTTACGGTCAATTCCGCTATTCGTTGGTAAAATAGTAGCCCAAGAGTTGGTGGTGGGTAATGATGACTAGCTGCCTTCCCTGTAGTCTTACTCTGCTAAATTAGGGACGGCTAGCGCAGATAGCCCTCGAGTAGCTTTGCACGAAATTCAAAACAAACAAGCAATCTTCTGAAATACAACACCAGGCGCATTTTTCCAATCTTCTTTCCTTTCTTTAACGGCTTGGTCAACGAACATGCTTTCTTTCAGCCGGAAAATCCCACTATTCGTTGGTAAAGAGCATCCCAAAAGTTGGCGGTGGGCGGTGCTGAATAGCAATCTTCCCGCTAGTCGAACATTTTCTTATTACAGATGGTTAACCCAGGTAGCCTTCGAATAGCTCTGCGCGAAATTTAACAAGCAAATAAACAAACAAACAAATTATTTCTATCTGGATTACCCATCACCTCGCTTAGCAGTAAACCTGAATATCTGTAACGTTAACAATTAATTTTGATACCGGTGGTGGACAGAGCACATATTATAACTTTGTAACTTTATGTTTCACAACAATCAAACACTTTTTCCGAAAGGTGTTTACTTATAACAATTTGAACATTTTTATTGCGTAATGAATTGCTTTAAAGAATAATTAATATTAATGTTTGATTAATGCTATAATGGGATTCGAACCTGGAACCCTCGGTCTAGTGCCTTTACCGCTTGGTTATGCCGGGCCTTTGGCGTTTGTAAAAGTATAACTTGTAACTGTTTCAATGGTTTTCTTTCTAACAGCCACAAGCACTACAGATTATTACAGTTGAACACCAGCGGACGGAATGTTTGTATTTATGAACATCATACACTGGATGTATCCTCAATAAAAGTCACATACTTTGTTTTCAATAGACTAAGGACGTTCCAAATCTTCAATGTCATTTAAAAACTTTCACTTGTTCCAGCTAATTTAATACATTCCAAGTATTAAATAATTCCATTTTTGTTTGTATTCCAACCAAAAGAAGACATTTTACGTTTTTATTTTGTGATCCAACCAGTTACAGATATTCTAAACTCTCAGTTTGTGATCCAGCCAAATGAAGTTTTCTGTACGTTACGATCGTGCTCCAATCAACTGAAAATACCAGACTGCTTTAGAGTATGCTCTAAGTAACTGGAGGCATCCTATATACTAAGTCTGTGCTTCAGCCAACTGCAGATATCCCATACCAAAACATGGAAATAAGGAGATGATACACTAGGCACTAAATGTAACTTGGAAAACTGAATTATCTCTAAGTTTATTTGGAGAGCTGAATTATCTCTACGTGTATTTAGAGAAGTGAATTATCTCTAAGTGTATTTGGAAAGTTGAATTATTTCTACGTGTAGTTGAAGAGTTGAATTATCTTTACGTGTATTTGAAGAGTTGAATTATCTCTATGTGTATTTAGAGAAGTGAATTATCCCTAAGTGTACTTGGAGAGCACAAACATCTCAGCCTCTCCTTTCTGAACAAAATACAGATTTGTGTATAGTTGAAAAAAGTAAAAATAAATTATGAACTTCTGTTGTTTGCAATACGTTTGCGTAGTTCTGGTTCTAAAGTTCTGTAAAATTAGTATTTGCTTTAATGCAGTTGAAAACACTATGTCTGCGGACTCATATCGCTAAAAACCGGATTTCGATACCCTTGGTAGGAACAGCACAGATAGCCAGTTGTGTACTTTACTTACAAACAAACATATCTTCATAACATTTCTCATCCGCGGTAAATTTACCTGCATCTTTGTTTTTGATATATTTATTATGTTCTGTGCTGAAAGTAAGAATTGTGTTTTCTCACAGATATAAAAGAAACAAATCAACATCTTGAAACTGTCAGGAAGTCTTAGAGGCGGGTCTACAACCCGATCAATAAGTTTGGCCACAACGTAATTTGATGCCGATCAATAAGTTTGGCCACAACGTAATTGGATGCCAAACTTGAATTTACATTTTAAGAATGGCAGGCTTTCATATAATCTATGTGGAATGTTTAATCGATTTAACGGAAAAAAACTGGCTCTACTTTTATATAACAAAATATTTTTTAAAATTAATTCTAAATCGGTTCATAATTTCAGATACAATAGCCATTCATAGCGGATGTACATAGTTAAAACTGTGGTCGAATGTTCATTTAAAAACTTATTAAAACAAAACGAAAACGAAATTGTGTTTACAAACACAGGTGTACGTAGTATCTCTATGCCGAGTACTTCAAAGCCAAAATAATTTGTATTGTTTTAATAAAATGAAACCACGTCATGAAGTTCAGTCTAAAAAGAATCATTAATCCAATAGTTAAAACAACAACAACAGAGCTTGTAATCTTGTTTATTTCCTTTCACCAAAAGGGACCATTCAGCTATAATTATAGAGCTTAAAAGTAACTCCTAAAGTTTACTTAAGATTTGACATAGTCCATTCATTTCACATATACAGCACATGCAAGCACACAAACAGAGCAAACAGTTTGTTACAGAAAACCTCTGTTAGTTCCCATAGCTACATTGTCGGCCCTGGTTCAGACTTATTCCAGATGAAGAATCACGGTTTACTTTCCTTTATTAAATAATCCTGTGTAAAGCCCACAAAGTACCTCCCCTATTAATATACAAAAGATCAGTCGCGTCAAAATGGCGGTAAACGAAGATTAAAGTCAAAGTCTCAATCATTTTGTTCAGTCTTGTGAATCACTTGCGAGCAATAAGCAGTGCAAGCTAAGGGTGGAGCCTCGTGGTGACAAAGTCACGTGCAGGGTCGGTAGTTTGACTAATATACCCAGGTGCCTATATCCCCACGAGGATATTACCATAACAATGTTGGCACGCGCACTGGGATTGCGGTGTTTTGCTGTGGTTGGCTCTCATGCGGCGAACACTTGACCTTTGAAGTGTCACTCTTTTTTGGAACTGTTTGACAGGAAAGAAAAAAACGGAAGTAGGAGATTTATCCTATCTGCAATAACTGCATAGTTGGCTTACCGGCTCGGTTCAGTAGCATTTGGTTACTTTATTTGTACCGTATATCTTTTGTAGCGGCAGTTGAAGGAATGACAATACTCCATCTGATCTAATCCCTTTTGTATGATTTATCTCCAATGGAGTGTAAAGTCGTCTGATTGTGTTTCGTAAAATGTGTGTATTTATATTTTAATATTGTGAATGATCTTTCAAACCCACTTTTTATGTGCCTGACATTTATTTTGAGTTATTTTACTATAATAAAGAAGACAAGTTCGAGATAAAGATAGACCAAGTTTCTTCAACGCCCTCAAACAAATGCATATGAAGGGAATATTAGGTCTCTAAAAATATATTTAACTGATCTGTGATAAGCCTTGTGATGACAGTTTGAGTCACCTGAATGACAACTCTGCGATGTGATATACAGTTAATTCTGTAAGATTTAAATCTGATGCAACTGTTTTATTTTACCTTGTTTCTTTAGTCGATGATTGAGAGATACACCGTGTACTTTTAAATGTAGCTTTAGTTTGATACTAAGTATTCTTATGTGGTCCGGCATGGCCAGGTGGTCAAGACACTCGACTCGTAATCTTAGGGTCGCGGGCTAGAATACCCGTTACACCAAATATGCTTGTCCTTTCAGCCATGGGGCGTTATAATGTGACGGTCAATCTCACTATTTGTTGGTAAAAGAGGAGCTCAAGAGTTGGCGGCGGGTTGTGATGACTATCTGCCTTTCCTCTAGTCTTACATTGCTAAATCAGAAACAGCTAGCTCATATAGTTTACGTGTAGCTTTGCGCAAAATTCAAAACAAACTAAACCAAGTATTCTTACTTTCATACGTATTTGCAAATCTTTATAATTTCTTGTTTATTGAAAACAAACCAAGCATGATGGTAAATTTACGGACTCACTTCGCTACATTTTGAGGATAGATTTCTGGTAGTGTACTGAGCGCATTGTGTAGATTTACGCTAAAAAATTTAAAAGTACATAACTGGTAAACGTGACATAAACTAAAAAATGTAAAATATTTATTATCTGTTTGATCAACACCAACCTCTTCTTGATGCGACAAAAGCACTAACAATAACGAGAACTTGTGTAAGTCGAGAGAAACTTAGCACAGATAATCTAGATATCTTTCTCGCGAGAGTAAGTTTGCTCGTTCTTTGTATTTCGCGCAAAGACACACGAGCGCTATCTGTGCTGACTGCTAATAATTCTCGAATTCTGAACCGATAGAGTATGAAGGCCGGTATTCAACGGCACTGCCTGACAACTACTGGACTGCTCAAACTAAATAATGGGATTTGATCATCACTTTTTTGACACATTCACAGTCTCAAAGCGCGAAATGTGGATTTTATTTGCGGCAAACCATGGACTCTTGGAGTTACATTATGTTACGCTGTTATGCTACGCTACTATCTGGCCACACTGGGCCACAAAGAGAGGACAAATATGTTTTCAGCGCATCGTTAAAACTCGAGTTGATTTTTATAAAATAATTTCTTATATTGAATAGGTACAGTTTATCATATCTCGTTTTAATAATGTTTTGAAGTTTTATTCACTTTGTACGCAGTGGGGTTTCCTATTCCGAAACGCGTTTCATACACGCCTGATAATAGTGATTCACGAAAGTTTATTTAATGTAATTTTTGAGGTATCGTAACCAAATCTTTAAGAAAAGGTTTTAATATTCCAGAATTAGGTTTAACCCATCTTTTAAGTCTACGTGACGCGAGCTAATAAAACACGCTAGTTTTTAACATAGTGAGAGAGATATTTAGGTAAACGACAAGAGTTCCTTTGTTCGTGTGAGAATAAGGAAAAACGTTGTCCTGATGTTGGCGGCCAGGTGTACTTTTACTAGATGTCTTATTAACAAAAATGGAGGGGATGAAGATGGACGCTTTGACAATCTTTTCGGGACTTCTTACTCTACTGCTTTAACCCTAAAAATCCCTGACAAAGAAGGTTTCTCAAAAACAATTTCTGAATTATTTATGATGACATTTCTTGTGAGACCCTGGCATTCACTTGAAGTTTACTGCATTATTATTGTATTGGTTTTGCTTTCTTCCATGGAAATATAATAATAACTTCTAGAAAATTCGCTTTCTTCACTAATAAGTCCTCTTATGTAAGTTATTGATGCATCAGTTTCCTGCATGAAGACATAGTGTGATAGCTTAGAACACTCGCCTTTTTCACTAATACCCTAAGTAACAACTGATATATCAGTTTCCCTGCATAAAGACGTTGTGATAAATCTTAGAACATTTCATTCTTTACCAATAGCTCCTACGCACCTCTTTAATGTAAACACTCGTATTATTTTTACTAATAAGTCCTCTTATGTAAGTTATTGACATATATAAATTTTTCTTGTTGAACACATAGTGTGAGAAAGTCTCAGAATATTTCATTACTCACTAACAAGTCCTATGTAAGTCACTGACATATTAATTTCCCTGCATTAACACATAGTGTGATAAGTGTCAGAACATTGGAGTTCTACACTAATGAATCTTGGAAAGTAGGTTCAACCTTTAGAACTTTGAATCACATGAAAATTTGTTTAGGTCTGCCATTAGAGAAAAGCAACAATGCGTTACATACATCAGTGCTAGTATTTTTCGATCTGTTTTTTTGTTTCTGATTATTCCAATTAAACATTTTTATTGCACTTAGTACGTATAAAACTGTTCTTTGTTAAATTATTAAAACATCATTTGTATTTTCAGAAGTCACAATTCGAAATGAATACGAAATATACTGAAATGCTAAACATTTATTTTGTAATGTTATTATTGCCTTCCTACACGCACAGATGCCCGAGAATTAATATATTCCAAGAATGACTTCTTTACATCGAAAGTTTAAACATTTAAAGCATCTTTACAAACCTACTTAGCATATTAAAAACATTATAACTGTAAACAAACACATTCACAGATTCTGTCAAAAAATTGTTTACATGCCAATGTACAAAAAAACCACAACAAAAACAATGATTTTTAAAGAATCTATTGCATAGATTGTACAGTAATCTCTGCACGGATTGGCTAGGAGTTAATCATTCGTCTTCGAATCTATACGAGTTACCTTGTTTAAGATTCGTTAATTTGTAACTCAAATTAATAAAGGATAATCACATTTTTCACTACCCTAGAAATCAGCTTAATCTAAGCAACTTACATCAAGGAATGTTATTGTTTTTAAAAATTCAAAGAAACACATTTTATGACAGAAAGTACATTATTAAAACTTGAAGGTATGTTTAAATTAGTTTTTCTTATTTACGTAATAACATTATTGTCGTTTTCAACAACAAAACACTTTTTGTAAAATCACCTGATTCACATACAGCAATATTTTCCCAATTCTTTGTTAATCATAATAGTGTAAAAAATGAATTTTTAATGTATTCTATTGTATTTTGTAATATGCACATTTTACAGTCTTATAATCATTCAGTATGCGAACGCGTATGTACAGAAGATCAAACAAACGTGAATTTGAGAAATTAACAATAATAGCCACAAAATACTTCACTCAGTTTACAGAATTTATACGTTTACGTGAACTATTTATTTCCTCTACTTACAGTAGTGGCGTTACAGAAGCAATCACTGAACTACCAGTTTCAAACTACATATCGAGACAAGTAATAATCTTGTATATATCTGTTCGTGGAAAGAGAGAACTGGTAAATATTTTTGCTTCTTCTGTATGTTCGACTTTAACCAGTATTTGTGTAGCATCTGACCTTTATCATTGGTGTGTAACCAGTTTGGATAATGTCTAATGTTTATAATTGGCGTTTGATATGTTTAGCTCTCTAATCTTTATAACTAGTGTGTGACCAGCTTAGCTAATGCTTAGCCTTTATAATTGGTGTTTGACCAGTTTAGCTATTCTTTAGTCTGTACAATTACTTTTTATATCGGAGAGTGACTAATTTAGTTAATGTCTAACGCTTATACATGATATGTGAGCAGTTTATCTAATATCGAACCTTTATAATTGGTGTACGATTAACTTAACTAACGTTTAACCTTTATAGTTAACTTAGCTAACGTGTGATTTTTTACCCCATTAGCTATAACTCATAATTCCAGAATTGGAAATATGCAGTGTTAGTTGTAACTAGTATTTTTAAAGTATCGAGTGTTTGGTTTCAAACAATACATCTGATGTATTGGGTGTATAATCTTTGTTACACCTGTTACAAAATGTTTAGGCTTCCTTCTATATAAATGTTAGTTTTGAAGAACTGCGTGCAGCGTGTTGATTGGAACTGCTTCTTATGAGTATTCTAGGTTCTAGTCGTTACCTCTAAATTATTGAGTATACTGTCTGGGTTCTAGCTGTTAGATCTAAAGTATTATGTATACAGTCTAGGTTCTAGTCGTTTTACATGAGGTATTGAACATACAATCTAGGTTTTAGTCGTTGCATGTGAAATATTGAGTATACAGCCTGGGTTATATGTCACTATCGTTACTTCTGAGGTATTAAATGTGTGTACTGACTATAACTGTTACCTTTGAATCACATGATTGCACAGGTGTTGTTGTATCTCTTACCCCTGAATCACATGATTGTACAGGTGTTGTTGTATCTCTTACCCCTGAATCACATGATTGTATAGCTGTGGTTATATCTGTTATCTCTGAATTATATCAGAGAATATTCCTGGCTGTAAGTGTACTTGAATGATACGAGTGTACAGTTTTGATTGAAACTGTTATCACTAAATTATCGTGTCTACAGACCTGGTTGTTATTATAAAGTATGAAATGTGGCACTTATGGCTTTAGATACTTCTGGTATCCAGTTGTATTTGTATCTCTCAACCCTGAAGTGTTGAATGTGGAGTTATGATTCTAACTGTAATAACTCAGAATTAATAAATATATAGTTATGAAGTACTTTGGAATGGCAAATGTACAGTTATGCCGCACCTAAGGATTAACAAATGTAAGTGCAATTTATTTTAGAAGTATCTGATTACAGTTTAGGTTGTAAATGTTACTTAAGTCAGAAGTATCTGATGTACAGTTCAGGTTGTAAATGTTTCTTAAGTCAGAAGTATCTGATGTACAGTTTAGGTTGTAAATGTTTCTTAAGTCAGAAGTATCTGATGTACAGTTTAGCCTGTAAATGTTTCTTAAGTCAGAAGTATCTGATGTACAGTTCAGGTTGTAAATGTTTCTTAAGTCAGAAGTATCTGATGTACAGTTTAGCCTGTAAATGTTTCTTAACTCAGAAGTATCTGATGTACAGTTTAGGTTGTAAATGTTACTTAAGTCAGAAGTATCTGATGTACAGTTTAGGTTGTAAATGTTTCTTAAGTCAGAAGTATCTGATGTACAGTTTAGGTTGTAAATGTTTCTTAAGTCAGAAGTATCTGATGTACAGTTTAGCCTGTAAATGTTTCTTAAGTCAGAAGTATCTGATGTACAGTTCAGGTTGTAAATGTTTCTTAAGTCAGAAGTATCTGATGTACAGTTTAGCCTGTAAATGTTTCTTAACTCAGAAGTATCTGATGTACAGTTTAGGTTGTAAATGTTACTTAAGTCAGAAGTATCTGATGTACAGTTTAGGTTGTAAATGTTTCTTAAGTCAGAAGTATCTGATGTACAGTTTAGGTTGTAAATGTTACTTAAGTCAGAAGTATCTGATGTACAGTTTAGGTTGTAAATGTTACTTAAGTCAGAAGTATCTGATGTACAGTTTAGGTTGTAAATGTTACTTAAGTCAGAAGTATCTGATGTACAGTTTAGGTTGTAAATGTTTCTTAAGTCAGAAGTATCTGATGTACAGTTTAGCCTTTAAATGTTACTTAAGTCAGAAGTATCTGATGTACAGTTTAGGTTGTACATGTTTCTTAAGTCAGAAGTACATACTAACTATATTAATGCTGACTTAACCACCATACTCAGCAAGTTATTTGCATTTGGTTTCTGAGGAACATACAAAGTCTGTGCTAGATGACACAGTTTTATTTTGGCTCATTTGATTTGTGTGTCAATTTTATACGGAACACATAATATATGAATTCAGAAAACAGCCTTCTACCATTATAATACTCTGAGGATTTCGGCTGTGTGCTTAATTAATTATATATCTGGTGCTTCAGTTAGCACCAAAGTCTCTGTATTATAACGTAATTTTAACACTAATTTTTATTTGACGTTTGAGAAATACTAGTCTCCAGATTTAGGGATTTATTAATAACACAGTTTTTTGCGCAATGAAAGAAATCTGCGATTATGCTTTGTCTCATACTTTACACAAGAACTTCGGTATATATATATATATACACACACACATACCAATTTTCCTTCTATACAAACCATTGTTTACATATATAAGTCACTATATAATTACATAGTTCTATAAATACAGCAATAATACATCTAAATTTTTAAAGTTGGATACATCCGATTGCCACTTATAAAATTAAATAACCTTGGTTATCGTATCCACCTTCTGTGGCGAAACGCCTTAGATATTATATTATTAAAAGTAGTAACGCCTTACCAATTGTCGCAAGAAACAGAGTTTAACTTATTCAAAATTATTAATTATTTATTTCAGGTCCTTGAACATACCATATCCCATTGAGTACTACGATAAGATACTTAGACACTTTGTTGTTGTTTTTTAGTAAAAAGTAAATCATTCGAAACATTGTATTAACTTCATCTTATAGCTTTCTGATCGTTTGATTTTGTTTTGTTAATATTTATCCGTCGGTACAACTGACGGCCTCACTTTCATTTATTTTCTCAACATCAAAAAACAAATTCTGGGAAGCTATCTCACGTGTTCATACTTGCCGGGAAGAGCACAAGTGGGCTAGCCGACTGGCAACGGCAGGCGGAGGTTCGTTGTTAACCGCAGTGCCGTGGTGACCCGCTCCCCACGGTATACGGCCATCAGCCAAGCCGTGGCCGGAACCGTGCGGGAAGTGCGAGTTTTGAACGCCGGGTCGATGGTCGTGCAGGCTTCGGTGAGACTCGCGTTCTTTACCGGTAATGACGTCCGTCATGAAGGCGATGTACATGATGGCAAGACGGAGAGTTTCTATTCGAGAGAGTCGCTTTTCGTAAGCGAACGTTGGCACCTATGAGAAATAGAAAACTTGTTTAAGTGTGGCCGATTAAATATTTGGGGTGATAAGAGCAAGTGGAATATTGTTTTAGACTAGCGCAAAAGTGAGCTTGTCCCAGAAAAATATGACGTAAAAACAACAGTAATAAAGAATCCACAGTTCCAAAGTATTTAAATAAATAGTTACATAAATTATCATCGTAAACACGCGAAATGTGAGACACAGCTCGATAAACGTAATGTAGGAATGTCTTACATACGTGCCCCCCACTAGTACAGTGGTAAATCTATGAATTTACAACTCTAAAATAAGGGGTTATTCCCCTCGGTGGGCTCAGCAAACATCCCGATGTGACTTTGCCATGACACAAACACACGCTTATATACGAGGTATTTGTTTTTAACATCTTTTACTTCTGTACGTATTACACTAAGACGTTTGAACCTTCGAATCGTGAAGTTGGTATTTACAGTTTAGTTCCAGGGTTTAAACTGTGGTCAGTAGAGATGAAAATCTTCGCAAAGGTATGGTTTATTATAATAAAAAAGCCTGACATTAAAGTATCTAATGTGGTTACGTTGTATTTATAATAAAGCTTGAAGTTAGTTTAAAAGAGCAAAATATTGTGAAAACATATAGGTGTAACAGTTGGTTGTTTTGAATTTCGTGCAAAGCTATCTGTGCTAGTGTTTCCTAATTTAACACTGAAAGACTAAAAGGGAAAGCAACTAATTATCCCCAACGAATAGTGGGATGGATCGTTCCAGTATATAATATCTCCACAGCTGAAAGGGCGATTCGAAGCCGCGCACTTCAGACTGGAAGTCAAGCAAACCTGACCACTATACCATGCCGGGCTCTGAGAATAGAACAATCAGATAGAACATTGTATATCTAGCTATCTTCTGTGCCCACAGAGGGAATCGAGCTCCTGGTTTGAGCATTGTAAATCCTTAAACTTACTGCTGCCTCACCGGCAGACATACGTGTAAGATTGCAATAACAAAAAAGTGTGAATGTGTATGTGCAATATATACATATACGATAATGGACGAAAAATATAGAACTTATGATTTAACAGAGGTACATACAGAATAAGACATATGCATGTGTCAGTGTAAAAAAATAAAAATATAGAGCTTATGATTTAACAGACGTACGTACAGACATAGATAAACTGCTGGCCAAAATCTTAAGGCCAATGAATATAAAGAAAATATATGCATTTTGCGTTGTTAGACTCAACCACTTATTTGAGTAGAGCTTCGAAAGATGAAAATAAAAAAAAGGAAAAATAAAAAAAACAAACTTCTTTTAGCATTTAATAGGGAAAATGTGAGCACTGTGAAATTAACCTAAATACTAGCTGTTCAAAAGTTTAAGACCATACCAAAAAGAAGTCCTAAACAGGAAATGCCCAACAAAAGGTCTCAGTAGTGAGTTGCACGGTCGTAATTGCGAATAACTGCAAACATTCGTTTTGGCATTGTCGATATAAGCGTTTGCAGAAGGCTGGCTGGAATGTTATTCCAAGTGGTAAAGATGGCTTCACGAAGATCATGCACTGTTTGGAATTGACGTACATTTCTATAGATTTCCCTTGCCATGCACCCCCAAACATTTTCAATGGGGTTCACTTCGGGCGAACACGCTAGATGGTACAAAAGAATCACGTTATTCACCATTAAAAAGTCCTTTTTGTCCTGCTGGCATTGTAGATTGCAGCGTTGTCCTGCAGAAAGATCCAGTCATTTCTATATAAGCGAGGGCCTTCAGTCAATCAGGATGCTCTCTCCAACATGCCAATGTAGCCAACTGTTGTTTGACGCCCCTTTATAACCTGAAGATCCATAGTTCCATGGGAGGAGAAAGCACCCCAGATCATGATGGAACCTCCTCCACTGTGTCATTAAAAATGTCTCCGGTTGGATATCCTTATCGTGCCAGTAACGTTGGAAGTCATCTTGACCATCTAGGTTAAATGTTTTCTCCTCGTCTACTTTTCTACGTCCCATGTTTGGTGCTTCTCAGCAAAGTATAACCGAGCTGTTTCGTGGAGTGGAAGAAGGCCTGGCCTTTGAAGACGTTTACGGTTTTTAAAGCGTTTCTCTCGAAGATGCCGTTTTATTGTTGTTGAGCTGCATTCTGCGTCCGTAAGGGCTTTAACCTGGTTCGACGATCAGTTGGTGCCTTGCCGGACAACCCGTCAAATCGTCCTACTCAACGCCGGCGAAACATTCTTGGGCCGAAATTCTCGTTCCGTATCTCTCAGGGTCTTTAAATAAATTAAACAGCAGTTTTATTACGCCCAATATCACCAGTGATGGCACGTTGAGAGGGACCTTGGTTTTGCAGCATCGACAATTCTGTCACGTTCAAACTCTGTCAACCTTTGCCATGTTTTTACCAAAAGTAACACAGGAGATGCTAATGAAAGATGTTGACAACGCTAATGCTTAAACACAAATGACTAAATTTCGTTACGTGTTTACCGGTTAACTCTTCGTTTCAGTATGGTCTTAAAATTTTGACCAGATAGTATTTAGGCTAATTTCATAGTGTTCACATTTTCCCTATTAAATTCTAAATTTTTTTTCCCTTTCCTTATTGTCATCTTTCGAAGCTCTACTCAAATAAGTGGTTGAGTCTAACAACGCAAAATGCATAATTTTTTCTTTATGTTCATTAGCCTTACGATTTTGGCTAGCAGTGTATATGCATGTGTCAATGTAGCAAAATAAAAATATAGAACTTGTGATTTAACAGAGATACATACAGAAATAATTATATATGTGCATGTGTCAATGTTACAAAATAAAGCATTCCAACGATTCCAAAGTGTCGTCTAATGGCACAGTGATATGTTTGCAGACTCTCAACATTAGAAAAAAGGTAAATATACATGTAAAAACGGATCGTTTGGGTCGAGAAAATATTTTACGTAGAGGAACGAACAACGTTTCGAGCTATTTATTTCAAATCTCCGACACAGACACAGCTTTATTTAAATAACAATACTGATATAGTTTCACGCAGATCACAATAGAGACATATTTGTTATTATAATGTTTGTTTGTTTGTTTTGGAATTTCGCACAAAGCTACTCGAGAGCTATCTGTGGTAGCCGTCCCTAATTTAGCAGTGTAAGACTAGAGGGAAGGCAGCTAGTCATCACCACCCACCGCCAACTCTTGGGCTACTCTTTTACCAACGAATAGTGGTATTGATCGTCACATTATAACGCCCCCACGGCTGAAAGAGCGATCATGTTTGGTGTGACGGGTATTCGAACCCGCGACCCTCGGATTACGAGTCGCGCGCCTTACGCGCTTGGCCATGCCGGGCCTTATTATAATGGCATTCAGTAACTTAGAATTACGTTGTGTTAAACGAGTAAGATAATTGAAGCTAGGAATTGAAAAGTACGAGAAAGCCGTTCGTTAACTTGTGACAAAGCATGTTAAATGGTTCAAGATTATGATGTTTTTGTAAGAAACTGATAGTAACACCTTTTACTATTACTATTGATTGCGTAAAGTTGAACGATATTAGGGTTTAACGTATACATCCAGTTTTAGTGTCTTAACATATATATATATATACATTTCTCAAAACAATACCTAAATTAAGGTTGGAACTAAATGGACAAGCGAGAGAACTCTTGTGTTCACGTATAGCTGATTCTGAATTTGATCTTCTGATCAGAGCTGAGACCACAACACAAATCACTATAAAGATCTTTTCCAGCTTTAGTGCAAATACCAGTTTTGACTGTCACTCTTATAACTCATCCAGAGTTGGAAGTGTATGAATGGCATTTATGAATGAAGTTTCTATTCCCAAAGCTAACTAACCTCTAGCCTATGCCAAGCTCCTAAATTCTAAATACAATAGAAGCGAAACTGGTCAATTTAAAATCCATAGTGAAAATAATAAACTTTATGTTGCAAATGTATTGTGAATATTTATCCTCTGTTGAATTGCATTTAAACAGAGGAGTTTTAGACAAGGTAGTCATTTATACGGAAGCAAGTTCTCAGGAATTAGAACAAGTAACAAATTAACAACTGTACGAGGGTTTAGAAACTGATTAAATATTAAACATAACTTTATCACTTTAGTAATATCAAAGTTTTAAACATAAGACAAGCATTTTAGCAACACTAACATTTTAAACATAACTTAAGAATGACAGCAATATTAAAGTTTTAAACATAAGACAAGCATTTTAGTAGCACTAACATTTTAAACATGACTAAAGAATGACAGTAGTATTAAAGTTTTAAACATAAGACAAGCATTTTAATAACTTTAACATTTTAAACATAACTTAAGAATGACAGCAATATCAAAGTTTTAAACATAAGACAAGCATTTTAGTAACACTAACATTTTAAATATAACTTTATCACTTTAGTAATATCAAAGTTTTAAACATAAGACAAGCATTTTAGTAACACTAACATTTTAAATATAACTTTATCACTTTAGTAATATCAAAGTTTTAAACATAAGAAATCATTTTAGTAACATTAAGATTTTAAACTTAACTTCAGAGTACTTGTAATACTAAAGTTTTAAACATAAGACAAGTATTTTAGTACTACTAACATTTTAATCATAACTAGCATGTTAGTAATATTAGTTTTAAACATAAGACAAGTATTTTAGTAACACTAACATTTTAAACATAACTTTAGAATGCCGGTAATATTAAAATTTTAAACGCAAGACAGTACGTTATGATTTGTGATGTCGTTATAAAAATATATAAAAGCATTTGTCATGAAGTTGTTTATAAATCGTATTCTACAACGACACAATCTGTTAACCATAATTTGTTTGTGTATTTCTTCTCAGTGAAAGCGCAAACGACTTGGAAATATACAAGGTCCGAGCTGGTAGACAATAAAAAAAAATGGTTTTGTGTGGTCCTTGTATATCAAGGTTGGCCAATATAACACAGTTAACACAGAAACCTTATCATAGCTTTGGTTTGTTTGTTTTGTTTTTGGAATTTCGCACAAAGCTACTCAAGAGTTATCTGTGATAGCGGTCCCTAATTTGGCAGTTTAAGACTAGAAGGAAGGCAGCTAGTCTTCACCACCCACCGCCAACTCTTGGGCTACTCTTTACCAACGAATAGTGGGATTGACCGTCACATTATAACGTCCCCACGGCTGAAAGAGCGAGCATGTTTGGCGCGAAGGGGATGCGAACCCTCGACCCTCTGATTACAAGTCTCACGCCTTAACCCGCTTGGCCATGCCGGGCCCATAGCTTTGGTACAACACGATTATCATGTGCAGTAGCCTTACGAAAACATTGGTATACCACTGTAATACTGTTGCTACAGTGACGTTTTGAAGTCCTAGGTATAACAATAACCTCACGAAGGCTTTGATATAACACAGTAAAAGTGTTATTCCGTTACTAAAATATTTTTTGAAGTCCTCGGTAAAACACTTTTACTACATTAGAGAGATAAGGACTTTGATATAATACAGTTACCACAGTAGCATTACAAGGCCTGGGTATATAAAGCCTAAAATGTCTTCCCTTAACAATTTTCCAATAATGGGCTCATAGGTTTCACAAGCATTAAGCCTTCCATTTTATAAAATTTTCGAAAGAAAGTTTTTAATATAGTTTTTGATGATAGCTGATGACTAAAATCTTACGAGGACTAACTCATTGATATCAGGAAAAGCTGTAATGCAGTTTTTGATGAGGGCTCATGACTAAAATCTTACGAAGACTAATTCATTGGTATCAGAAAGAATTGTAATGTAATCTTCGATGAGGGTTCAAAATTAAAATCTTACGAGGACTTATTCATTGGTATAAGGAAGAGTTGTAATGCAGTCTCTGATGAGGGCTCATGACTAAAATCTTACGAGGACTAATTCATTGATATCAGGAAAAGCTGTAATGCAGTTTTTGATGAGGGCTCATGACTAAAATCTTACGAAGACTAATTCATTGGTATCAGAAAGAATTGTAATGTAATCTTTGATGAGGGTTCAAAATTAAAATCTTACGAGGACTTATTCATTGGTATAAGGAAGAGTTGTAATGCAATCTCTGATGAGGGTTCACACTTTGTCACACACAAAGTTGGAAAGTCGTTTCCAGCTTGATATTTTATGTTCATGAAAAGAAACATTGGTTGTGGAAGTAATTCTTGAACTCGTTTATAAATATAAGAGCAACGTTCCAATAATACTGTTATTTTACATATAAGGCAAACATGCTAATAATAAAATTTTAAGTATAACTACGTCATTGAGCTCTAGGTATTCTATGTTAATAAAAAACTTGATTATAATTAATTGGTCCGGCATGGCCAAGGGTGTTAAGGAGTTCGACTAGTAATCTGAGGATCGCGGGTTCGAATACCCGTCACACCAAACATGCTCGCCCTTACAGCTGTGAGGCCGTTATAATGTGACAGTCAATCCCACTATTCGTTGGTAAAAGAGTAGCCCAAGAGTTGGCGGTTCGTGGTGATGACTAGCTGCCTTCCCTCTAGTCTTACACTGCTAAATTAGGGACCGCTAGTGCAGATAGCCCTCGAGTAGCTTTGCGCGGACTTCAAAATAAACAAACTATAATTAATTATATTTCTTATAATCATTATTGTAATATAAATAATCATATCTCGCCAGCTTATAAAAGGCGTCACATTGTAACTACTGTTTTTCTAACAAATGGCTTATATATATAATATTCTGACCATAATTGTGTTTACTGTGTACTAGCAGGTATAATGAGTTAGGCGAAACACAACGTCCACAATGGATATGACGAACACACTGATGTACTGTTGTATTTCTTCTACAAAACAAACAAAGGAACAGAATAAAGAATGCAGTGATAAAAGTTAGAAAGGTGTGATAAAACTGTTGTAAGAAATAGCTGTTAAAATATAGTGTTAAAATTCAACGTGGGAGGATTACTGAGAAATTTCTTTGCTAGTTTTGAAGAGACTTTTGTTAAACAGCATAAAGTGCTGGATAAAACCACAGAACTAGTTTATGTATGCTGAGATACACATTATGATTTAATATCAAGGAAGAAAGCTTTGAACTCAGAGCAATAAGATCTGTATCCTGACGAAATCCTTCAGTTAAACAACGTTCAAACGAAATATGTCATATTAAATATAGCATCAAATACACAAAAACCAAACAACTGTAATTAAAAGACATAGTTAGTAAATATGCTGTTACTCTACAAAAATGAGACTCAATGAAAACAACCTCACCATGCAAATACGATTTTATGTTATATATATATATATATATACACATTTGTTTATTTTTGCATTTCTCGGAGAGCAACACGAGAGCTATCTGTGCTAGCCATCCCTAATTTAGCAGTGTAAGACTAGAGGGATGGCAGCTAGTCATCACCGCCCACCGCCAACTCTTGGACTATTCTTTAACCAACAAATAGTAGGATTGACCGTCAATTTATAACGCGTCACGGCTGAAAGGGCGAACATCTTTGGTGCGACTTGGATTCAAACTCGCGACCCCCGAATTACAAGTGGAGTGCCTTAACCAATTGGCCATGCCGGGCCACTTGAAAAGTAAATAAAACCAAAACTAAAAGTGACATATTTTTATTTCTTGTCTTTGAAGTTTATGTGTCATACTGCGGTTGTAGTCTAGAGAGGTACATAACTGTTTTTATGAGTCATGAAATGCGTAAGTTTTACTGACGTTACGAAAGAACAAATTGAAAAATTAAATGTCTGTTATACGACGTCATTTCAATGTGTACTGTTTGACAAACAAACAGCACACTACTATACAATTGTAGGAATGGTTAAAACAAATAACCCCTCCAGACGGCTTTCGGTTCCTCTTTTGTAAAAATTATTACACTGCTCATATCAACCAAGTAAAGCGTATTTTTCAATATTCCTTTTCGTACTTGAACATAACAAACACACAAGACTCTATTACACCGATTTATCTGCCGTAGCCAGTCATGCTAGAGAAGAAGAACACACATAAAATTGGATAATACAAAAACAGTAGGATATGAACAATACGTACAAAAATTAAAGAGCATTCTAGGTCAATCTAACTGTAGCATAAAAGTCATACAGGCTTGGATATCTCTTGAAAACATTTAGGTGGTTAGCTGATGTAACTTCTAATGGGTGAAACCCAAGCAGAATAGACAATGCATCTGATTTCCTTCAAAAACACACAGGACCGAACCTTGGCCCTCATCAACGTAAGTAAACGTTCTCAGAATTTCTATGAAGACAGCAACAGATTAATAACAGACAATTATGATAAAAATCTGTTTTTTTGTTTATTTGAAGTTAAATCACAGAGCTACACAATGGGTTACCTCTGATCTGATCACCACGAATATCGAAACCCGGTTCCTAGCATTGTAAGTCCGCAGACACATCGCTGTGCCTCTGGAAGACATCAGTTAGTAACAAATGTACATTTATATAAACAATTAGTTACTAAGTAGATTTATATTTATTTAGACTTCTACCCATAGCAACGAGATGATGCATGTAGGGTGTAACCATGAAGCACACCCCATTTTTTGCCTAAGTGTTGACTGAAATGAAACCACTTTGAAGGATTAGAAAAGAAAGTTATTGGATTATTGTGTCCTATTGTGAGGTGAATGGAGAGATAAAGAAACAAAGATTTAGATTTGTCCAGTTGAATAAATTGAAACGTTACTTTATTCATTTAGGGAAAAAACCGGAAGCGAGAGGAAGGTTTAAATAAAGTTTTAGCTTAATTTTCGGCTAAACGCTTTTCAAATTCTTTACAATTTGACTAGAATGAACACCAGTACATGTCTGAGCTATGAACACTGGTGGTGATGAGACAATATAGTATAATTGAGAACTGATGGATAATTTTTACTCTCTCAGTATGTGTTTGTATGTTTTCTTATAGCAAAGCCACAAAGGGCTATCTGCTCAGCCCACCGAGAGGAATCGAACTTTACCGTCTAACCTTGACAGAATGTTTTGGCAAGTAATTTACTTTCAAAACTGATTACATATCATTAAATTATTGTCAAGAAAATTCAAAAGCGTTGGTATTGTTATAACATAAATATAACATTTTATTATATTTTCTATATATAATCAATAATTATATACAACGAATATAGTATATGTAAACTGTAACCTGCATATACAAATAACGGCGTCAGGAAGGTAACACAGGTCCGTCTGCGTGGTTAATCTTTTGTTAACCTGAAAATGACTTAGAAGGTCGAAACGTTGTTCTTTGCTTAATTAGTAAAAGTGTTAATAACTATTCCAGTCGTCTTGAGATGCATTTTTATCTCAAGCAGTGATTTCCTTAATGATTTTATCCCTGTAAAACGTGTAATTCCGGATAGCATAATTGTAATGCAGTGAACACAACAAAAAGATTCAAAAGTGTCCGTTTGCTTCACGGTCAATAACTTAAGAGCACCAAGTGATAGTGTAACTTTACTAGAATGAAATTTAGCTTGGTATCCCATAACGCCATATTGATTTAAAAACAAAACAGATGAAACACCTGTAAACCAACGATTTACCTTATTTATTTAATTAGTTAGAAAATAATAGTATTTTCAATCTCTCAATATTCTATTTTTCAACATGTCAAAAAACAAAATACGGTCTTATAACTGAAAGCTACATCATTAATACTGACGGACTTCTAAAGAGGCCCTCTGTTTAACTTATAAACTACTTGTTTATATTCTATTTCATCTTCGTTAAAGTTTTGTTCGAGTCAGCTTGAGACAAGTACAAACAACGTGCTAAAATGTCCTTTTAACAATGAAATATAAATAACATAGGATAATTAAATTTCAGAAACTGGATGAATGTTTATGTTTATCTCATTTGATGTGATAGCAAGTAGACAAATAATGAGTGAAAAAACTGTATTGGACTCGATCCTTTTTAAATCTGACAGCGAATAGAAGGACATTTCATTTAAGTCTTTGTATTGGTTTAGAAACACTGTGCTGTTAGAATGTGACATCTGAATACAAGTTGCAAGATACTGTTTATCGACCATGTCTTCTCATCACGTAACAGCATTATCCTTGTCTTTGTGAACTATGAATTAGTGTACATTTATATGTTTTTAAATTATGTATCTTCCCCACAGTCTTTGTAGATTATGCTTCTTGGTATTTGGATGACCATCGAATTTCGTCGCACTACACTACGATGTTAAGAAAGAACTGGGAACATTCTGTGGCAAATCAGACAGATTGACTTACCTTCTTCCTCAGTTTATCGAAAGCAGAATTCAGATTGAACATTCTTCTACGTTCTCGGATGTTGGCCGCTCGCCGTTGGGCCAAGGTCGCTAGTCGTCTCCGCGGCTTGGACTTCGTTACCTGAGAAGAGCTACCAAAGTGATCTCCTGGTGGGCCGAGTCCACCGCAGCCTGTGGGAGAACGAAACTGTGGTCCGAATCTTTGGATGGTCATCCCAGGCACTCTTGCTCCCGTGAATGCACAGTGACTGCTAGCGAATCCAAAAGGACTAAAGTCGCAAGAGACTGGGTTCGTAGATGCTGGAGTGTGGTATGGGGAAGTGAAGGCGGGACCGTCCCAAGGAATTGGAGCGTAGCTTTCTGTTCTGTCCGGAGTGACCGCTCCGGGACCTGTAGAACTGAAGTATGTGATGCCGAAGTTTGCTGAAGAGTGGCCGGGTGGAGGCAACCTGAGCCCGTTAAATCCGAAGTCAGCGTAAGTTAGATCAACACCTGCGGCTGCAGCGGCCGCGACGGCTGTGTTTGTTAATTCGAGAAACGACGTGGCGGCTGCTACTGCGGAACTGGCTGATCCGCATTCAGGTGTGCTAAACGTGGGGTCCGTGGCCGGGTTGGCGTGAAAACGATTGACACTATTTGAAGGGTTCAACGCGCTCGACATGGCATTCAATTCGATGCGCGCACAAGCGTGTGTGTTTTCTCTCAAGACAACGTGCGCTCCCCACTAAGGTAACGGCTGGCAGCAAATCTCACGTGCAAAGTAGCTCAATGTAAATAATTAAGATATCAAGAAGTGGCTGTTTATATATGGCTAGTTGCACCATGACAGGAATGAACGTCACAAAAGTTGCCGCACGAAGAACTTCCAGTTGATGTTCAGTAATAGTTGTATTAATGTCTGAGGCGAATGCTGAGGGGGTGGGGGAACAAGAGAAGGGAAAGGGGAGGCTCAGATCAACACTAACAGGCCGTGCCTAACACGCCTACCGTGTAATATGCTCGATTTCATGCTGCATCGCTTTTAGCCTGCAAGGTGACGCTCGTGCACGTCATTTACCGGGTGCACCGGCTGTTCTTAAGCTGCATACACCCTCCACCAATCACGAGTCTTACAGATGTGACGTCGGTCGATTTTCGAAGTTGCCAATTCTTGCTGGTTCTCATTATTATTGAACATAAAACAGCCGTCGCATCACACACAAAAAACTTGACATTTTAAGTACGTATTGACCATACGATTTATGTCAGTAGATAGTAACTAATTTCGAAGTTAACCACAAGATGTTTCCTATCTTAGTGTAAGACTCCATAACATCCAGAATTTATCACATCTCTTCTGTAAAGAAGAGAAACAAGAAACAATTAGAGCGACGAATCTAAATAAACCAACAAAAGGGAAATGAGCGCTCAGTTGGCTGACAAATTTATCATAACCAAATGATTTATGAAAATAAAAAAATATTAATCAACAGCGTCTGATAATATATATGTACACACACACACACATTTCCCCAAAACATCATTCAGTTAAAAAACAAAACAAGTACATTGTCACCGCACCAAAGTGAAAGTTTGAATGAAACAATAAAAAAGTCACCCAGAAAGGTAGCTAAGAAAAGATAAATATAAACATTCATATTAAACAAATTAAAACTTATTAAGGTACATCGTGAAACTAATCAAATAAAACTGACAAAGATGGAGGAATGGAGAGGGTGTAGCAGAATCACCGAGTGGTTCCTACCAGACATGAGGGGTGGACATTTTGAACAGTGGTTTTCAACATCCTACATACGAACCCACTATTCCACCAACAGTGGAAGTTAAATTCAAGTCAAATAACCGAAGTTTGTATGAATTGTCCAATGATCAATGACAAAGAGTTCTATTACTAATTGAGAAACAGTCGAATCAAAGGAAACAGTGTATGTGAACTGAGAAACATAGTCAAAGCAAAGGAAACAGTGTATGTGAGCTGAGAAACATAGTCAAAGCAAAGGGAACAGTGTATGTGAGCTGAGAAACAGTCGAATCAAAGGAAACAGTGTATGTGAACTGAGAAACATAGTCAAAGCAAAGGAAACAGTGTATGTGAGCTGAGAAACATAGTCAAAGCAAAGGGAACAGTGTATGTGAGCTGAGAAACAGTCGAATCAAAGGAAACAGTGTATGTGAACTGAGAAACATAGTCGAAGCAAAGGAAACAGTGTATGTGAGCTGAGAAACATAGTCAAAGCAAAGGGAACAGTGTATGTGAGCTGAGAAACATAGTCGAAGCAAAGAAAACAGTGTATGTGAACTGAGAAACATAGTCGAAGCAAAGGAAACAGTGTATGTGAGCTGAGAAACATAGTCGAAGCAAAGAAAACAGTGTATGTGAGCTGAGAAACATAATCAAAGCAAAGGGAACAGTGTATGTGAGCTGAGAAACAGTCGAATCAAAGGAAACAGTGTATGTGAGCTGAAAAACATAGTCAAAGCAAAGGGAACAGTGTATGTGAGCTGAGAAACATAGTCGAAGCAAAGAAAACAGTGTATGTGAACTGAGAAACATATTTCGAAGCAAAGGAAACAGTGTATGTGAGCTGAGAAACATAGTCGAAGCAAAGGAAACAGTGTATGTCAGCACTTTAAGCCCGGCATGGCAAGGTGATTAAGGCGCTCGACTGGTAATCTGAGTGTCGCGGATTCGAATCCCTGGCACACGAAACATGCCCGCTCTTTTAGCAATTCATTGAATAAAGGGTAGTTGAAAAGTTGGTGATGGGTGGCGATGACTAGCCACCTCCCACCCATCTAGTCTTTCGCTGCTAACTTAGGGACAGTTAAAGCAAGTAGTTCTCGTGCAGCTTTGCGCGAAAATTCCGAAACGAACAAACAAACAAAACGCGTGCACCTTAACATCTTAAACTAACAAACGATGATGAATAATGCTGTGGAGATAACTAATAACGAAATTCAAGTTTTAAGATAATGTTTTTTCATGAGAATTATTAGAAACCAATAAAAATAAGTCCTCTAATTACCAAGAGCTCAATTTCTCGTCCTCGTTAATTGTCGTCTTTACATTCCGATTTAGTTCGTGGAAACGAGTATTACCACACAAGATAACTATCATACCTGTTCACGTCATTCATATAACTTAGCTTCGCTAAGCAGCAATACCAACTTCTCCATTAAACATTTCTTAATTCAAAGTCGTTATCCTACGGTCGTGACCTCTATCCAAAAGATCACTAATTGAGGAAACCGAATTAAAGATTAATAATCGAGGGAATGATATCAAAAATGACGAAAATATTTGTGAGTAATGTTTAGGTTACACAATCTTTATCACCCCATTTTAAAAAAATTGGTAACTATATTTTTGTTAGTTTTCTGACGAGAGCTGATATTGGGCCTACATTCGTTTGTTTTCCATTCATCATATGAAGTGTTTTTATTTTCGTGAAAAATTAGAGATTTTCTGGCACCATTTGAAATTATTGTCAAACCAATTAATTACATCATCCGCGGATATTTTAATGGTTGTTATCTTCTGGCCAGATAGGGTAAATGTTCCGAAAATACAGCTCGTTTGTTGAAAAATATAAAACGTTCCTGATTTTATTTATATAAATTATACTTAGATGTTACTAGTAATGTGTTGTATTTTTACTTCAAAAACGTTGTAATACAGAGCAACCTCTCTTGTATAATTTACATATTTGTCTTCTGGACGACCCTAGAGAGTAATAAAACAACGCTCGTTTGGTGTCTAGTTTTGTTAACAGTTTTCTAAACATGAGGTTCGAATAAATCAGCAGTTGTTAACACATTAGCTAGCGCTGACTATTTATTGCTTTTCAAAGCGTTGTAACCACTAATCTGAAAACAATTTCTGATCAAAAGAGCCTGATTTAATTAACATGAATATATATTTTTAAATTTATTATCTCTCAGTTTACCTTTAGCTCTATTGGGAACAATAGAAATATATATAATATTGATACAGTTTGTAGGCCTCGAGATCAGCAGCCTGTAGTAAGTGAAATAGTTAATATTAGATATATATATATATATATATATACAGATGTAAATGCGAACAAAGTTGCTATTCAAGGGTTTGTTATCTACAAATCAATGTTATGCTGTAAAACGTCTATTGATCTTTGAAAAGCTTTAGCAAAAACATCTTGACACGTTTAGTATTTCACGCAAACGTTTAACCCTTATTGTTCAAAGCTAATAAGGTTATCAAATTCTTATCTTAGAAGTCCTGTCTGTACAATTGTCTGCGATAAATTAAATATATCGAATTATCATTGTTCAAAAATATCACAGTGGTTAGATATATGTTTCCATTCAGTAAATTAAATACACAGTATTACATGGTTTAAGGAATACTATAGCTGCTGGCTACATGTTTCCATTCAGTAAATTAAATACATACAATTATCATGGTTTAAGGAATACTATAGCTGCTGGCTACATGTTTCCATTCAGTAAATTAAATACATAGAATCTCCTCTCTCCAAAAATCTTTGGAGTTGATGGTTGTAAGTTGTTATTTAGTTATTCCACTGAATTTGTTTAAAGTGTAACTTAAGTGAATAAAGCAGAGCCTTAGGTTCAAGTTACATTAAATCTTAATTTTCACGTATTGGAAAATTCCTAATTAAATAACTTGAATTATCCGTGTTTAGATATCTTTATAATGAAATCTGACTGATTGTTTCTTGTGTAATTAACTTAAGATTCTATGACAAATTTAGAGTTAATAATGAGCAGAAACACAATCGTACTACAGGAACAGTTCACACAACACAAACAAACAAACAAATAATGTTTGTAGCTTCGTAATGTATTAGACAATCATGTTACTACCAGTGTAAAGTAAGTTGTTTATTAAGTCACAATACATGTTTTATAAATGTCAAACTAATAAGGAAATAGCTCGCCAGAACTTTTTTGTAGCTAAAATATTTCAAAAAATAAATATATATACACTCCTGGCCAAAATCTCAAGGCCAATGAACATAAAAAATATGCATTTTGCGTTGTTAGACTAAACCATTTATTTGAGTAGGAAAAATATTTTTTTTTTAGCATTTAATAGGAAAAATGTGAACACTATGAAATTAGCCTAAATACTAGCTGGTCAAATGTTTAAGACCGAACTGAAACAAACCATTAATCGGTAAACACGTAACGAAATTTAGTCATTTGTGTTCAAGCATTAGCGTTGTCAATATCTCCCACTGGCATCTCCTGTGTTACATTGGGTAAAAACATGGCAAAGGCTAAAATGTTGATAGAGTTTTAACGTGCCAGAATTGTCAAGCTGCAAAATCAAGGTCTCTCTCAACGTGTCATCGCTGGTGAGACTGGGTGTAGTAAAACTGCTGTTGACCCTGAGGGATACGGAACGAGAAATTCAACTGGTCTGTCCAAAAAGATTTCGCCGGCGTTGAGCAGGAAGATTCGACGGGTTGTCCGGTAAGACACCAGCCAATTGTCAAACCAGATTAAGGCTCTTACAAACGCAGAATGCAGCTCAAGAACAATAAGACGGCATCTAGAAAAGAAAGGCTTTAAACACCGTAAACGTCTTCAAAGGCCACACCTCTTTCCACACCACGAAATAGCTCGATTAAACTTTGCTGAGAAGCACCGAATACGGAACATAGAAAAGTGGACGAAGGTTTTGTTCTCTGAGAAAAAAATTAACCTGGATGGTCCAGATGGCTTACAACGTTACTGGCAGGATAAAGATATCCCATCCGAGACATTTTCTACACGATACAGTGTAGGAGGTTCCATCATGATATGGGGTGCTTTCTCCTTCCATGGAACAATGGAGCTTTAGTTTATACAGGGGCGTCAAACAGCAGCTGGCTACATTGGCATGTTGGAGAGAGCATCCTTATTGACTGAAAGCTTTCGCTTACGTGGAAATGACTAGATCTTTTAGCACGACAACGCTGCAATCCACAATATCCGCAGGTCAAAGGACTTTTTTATGGCGAATAACGTGATTCTTTTGGACCATCAAGCGTGTTCACCCGATAAACCCCATTAAAAATGTTTGGGAGTGGATGGCAATGGAAGTCTATTGAAATAAACGTCAATTCTAAACATTGCATGATCTTCGTGAAGCCATCTTCACCATTTGGAATTACATTCCAGCAAGCCTTCTGCAAACGCTTATATCGACAATGCCGTTTTGGCAATTGTTTGCAATGACTACCGTGCAACTCACTACTGAGACCTCTTGTTGGATTTTTCCTACCCTGTTTAGAATTTCTTTTTGGCATGGTCTTAAATTTTTGATCAGCTTATATTAAGGCTAATTTCGTTATATTTACATTTTCTCTATTAAATGCTAAAAAAGTTTTTGATTTATTTTCCTTTTTATTTTCATCTTTCGAAGCTCTAATGAAATAATTGGTTGAGTTTAACAACGCAAAATGCATACTTTTCTTTATGTTCATTGGCCTTAAGATTTTGGCCAGCAGTGTATATATAATATTAAAATAAAAAATTAAAACGGTAGTATTCTATCAAAGCAGGCAGCTTTTTTGTTTATTTGTTTGTTTTGGAATTTCGCACAAAGCTACTCGAGAGCTATTTGTGCTAGCCGTCCCTAATTTAGCAGTGTAAGACTAGAGGGAAGACTGCTAGTCATCACCACCCATCGCCAACTCTTTGGCTACTCTTTTACCAACGAATAGTAGAATTGACCGTTACATTATAATGCCCCCACGGCTGAAAGGGTGAGCATGTTAGGCTCGCGATAGGGATGCGAACCCGCGACCCTGATATTACGAGTCGCACGCCTTAACACGCTTGGCCATGCCGGGCCCTTACTTATAAACAAAAGTTGATGGCGCAAACCTGAGAATTTCAACTTCAAAAAAATTCTTTTGGTTTTAATAACAGTTTTTCATAATTCAGCTAAGAAGATTTCGAAAATAATACTCAATTTGTTTTTCTATCACGTCAGGAGTTTTTACAAATCGTGAGATAAAATCTTACTTAGATCACATTATTATTTTGTTTACCAAACACGAACATTTTTTATTGTTACATTTGAGTTTTAGAACGATCGATAAAACTGTACGTCGCGATTGGTCGAGAGTGGTCAGTGGTTATGAACATTTTAAGCGTAACACAATGTGACCCGATTTCAATGAAAATGATTCACTTCTGTAAAAGTTCATATGTTGTTTTGTGAACAATCTGCACATATTGGAGAAAAATTGATTTTATTTCTGGATTTATTGTACAGAAATTATTACAAAATATTTAAAAATTTTAAAACAATTAAACCATCGCAGACCTGTGTTATCAATATCTATATATCAACATACTATTAAAGAACAATAAGGGACCTTGCGGTCCTTCTAGGCTACTCTGTATACTAAATTAAGTCCTAAAAAGTTACAACCAGTTGTCTTTATTCAAATTTTTATCACACTTTTCTCTGAACTCCCTTTAAATGAAGACAATCTGTCCTAAAGACTCCTTTTGAAGAGTGTAGTTGTATTAGCTAAAAATAACTCCTACTTTATCCAAATTTATAATTGTGACTTCTGACCTTACCACTTCCACCATTAAACATGTAAAAAGATGAGGCATGTACACTATTAATTCCCTTAACAATTTTAAACCACTCAATCAGACTTTCTCTGAATTTTTTCTTTGTTTTCAAGATAAAACAAGTTTTTACCTCTCGTGATAACCTTTTCGTCTCAGGTATCATGCTATTAGCCCTCCTCTGAGCTCTTTCCTATTACTACCCATCACAGTCTAAATGCCCGCTTAAATTTTGATTGTTGTTAGAAAAGAGGCTGTTTATTTCCTTGCCAGACTACGAAATTACATATCACATTTTTAATATGTTAGAATTTATTTTAAATTATCAGAGGTAAATTTAGTATCTATACGCCACCGCTAGGGGAACCTCGGGTTGGTTTTTAATATAAAAATGACTCAGTTGATGTTTAGTATCAACTACGATTCAAGTTGATACGAAACTATTGTTACATGAACAATAACTAAAAATAAAATGTCTGATGTACATTTCTTCCTCTTTTAGCATAAAAAAGTGATATGAAAAATAAATCAAGTCAAGATATAAAATTATATATATCCGTGATATAAAATTATCATTTATATTTACAGAACTAAAAATATTTTGGTTACTTCTATTTCCTTCTGCTCTTCAGTGGTCCAACGGTATGCGTGTGTACTTATAATGCTAGAAACTGGGTTTCGATACCCATGGTGGAGCAGAGTATAGCTTCTTGCTTAAACTAATAACACACATATTTTTTTCTACCGTATTTCAGAATAAATGAATAGCATTGAATATCCTAAAACTATGGACTTAAATAAACTAATATTATTAAGTCATGACAGTTTGTTACAGAAAGAAGTTTAGAATTAATTGGATTGAGAGCTAGACGTTCGTTGAAATACTTGTGTATAACAAAGCAACAACTGTTGTCAGTTATTAAAAACGCTTAACAGAGTATAGTGGTTATTAATACGGAATACACTGGCTTGTTTTGCTATGTTTGCATTTCACACAAAGCTACACGAGGGCTATCTGCGCTAACCGTCCCTAATTTAGCAGTGTAAGACTAGAGAAAAGGCACCTAGTCATCACCAACGACCGTCAACTCTTGGGCTACTTTTTTTTTACCAACGAATAGTGGGATTAACTATAACATTATCACGCCCTCACGTAATCTGAGGGTCACGAGTTCGAATCCCCGTCGCACCAAACATGCCTGCCCTTTCAGCTGTTAGTAAAAGAGTAGCCCAAGAATTGGCGGCGGGTGGTAA
Organism: Carcinoscorpius rotundicauda; assembly: GCA_011833715.1. NCBI lineage: Eukaryota > Metazoa > Arthropoda > Merostomata > Xiphosura > Limulidae > Carcinoscorpius > Carcinoscorpius rotundicauda. The sequence continues at coordinate 19,380,744 of CM022398.1, forward strand.
TGACAAGCTGCCTTCCCTCTAGTCTTACACTGCTAAAGTAGGGAAGGTTAGCGCAGATAGCCCTCGTGTAGCTTTGCGCGAAATTCAAACTTGTGTGAATTTTTTTACGTTCTTATTTAAAGTTATAAAAGAACCAGTCTTGCAAAATAATAAATATTTGTTTATTGATTATTTGTTTTATTGAAACTTATTAATGTTTGTATTTTATTTTAAATTTATTTTAACTTCCATTAATAAATTTTACGGACAAAATATTTAAAAAAAATTATTTGCATCTTGTTACGGTTCACACGTTTATTTAGTGGCAGTTTTTGAGTTAGCTAAAAACCTAAGTTTTAAAGTATAGTTTAATAAAGAATCTGAATTAATCGTGGTTAGGTAGTTGGTATGCTTACACTGTGAATCTGGGGATTCATGGTTCGCGTCCCATTATCTCAGGAACGCGCTCTCTGGAGCCGTGAGTACACTAATGGAATGACAGTCAAATCCAGTTATATAGTTATAGTAGCCCAAGAGATGCTGATGGGCGTGTTAACTGACTGCCTTCCTTCTTACTTATCGGATTAAAACGAGGGATAGCATATATATTTTGTATATTTGTAGCAATTCTAAAAATAAACAAGTAAAACGTTTAGAAAATAACGCTGTATGTTGACTAATTGAAAACCGAATCATTAACTACTTTTAACTCGTATCGGGATGTGTGTAAAAGTCTCAAGATTTATAGCCGAATGAGAATGTTTAATGTCTTTCATCAATCGTTAGAAAATAAATCAAAACTTGGCATGTTTTCTTCGTTTAGTTTTAATGTGTGTTATTTCGCTAGTTCCTCCATAAGCAATTTTTGATTGGTGATATAATTAATAATTTCGTAAGTACTGGAAAAACAAGACTGCTATATGAAATGTCATGTGATTGCGGAACTTGTACAATTACCAAAGCCCAAAAGGGAAGACTGTACCGATAATGTTATTTTGAAATAGTTGGAGCAGTCAAACGAACTTTATATTCCATAACGTGAAAAGACATTTTATAAATGTTCTTCAGAATATAATAATTGGTAAGTCTAGCCATGAGACCTCGCCTTACCCAAGAATGTATGAATTACAACAATTCTTTCTTCTTCTGTTCCGTAAAAGAAATTAACTGAAGCCTAAATTTATCCTTTCAATTTAATAAACAGCGTAGGGACATGCCTACAGTTACACTTATAACTAAGGCAGTATCAATTTAAGTTCAGTGTAGTTATACAAGAGTTATATGCGCATGACCACTGAAAGACAGCTGGGACACAGTATCCATCCTCAACTATTTAGTGAAATTCATCCAGATGAAAAGTGCTATTCAGCTGCCACGTTTGGATCAGTTACGGCCCCAGAGAGGAGAGCGTAGAGTTGTGGCAATGTGACACAAATTAGGAACCTTAAACTGAGCACGACTAGTAGTTATTCACATTAGACCCACTTGGTTGAGTAACAGTGGAAAGGCTTGTTGCTATTTAATACGGAATGTAAACTTATTAACAGCAATATCCATATATTTGAACAATTTAGGCTGTTCCATGCAGTGTTAGTAAACATTAATGTGTTTGTGTTAGTATTAGTTATAAACCACATCATTGTTTCACATTATAATCCATGTTGTGGTAATAAAACTGTTGCGTCAGTGTTAATTATAAAGTGTATCAATGTCAGTTATATAATAAGAACTTATCACATCCTTAATGGCATCGAAATTTAAACTAAATACCACAGAGATTGATTTTTATTATAAAGGTATAAATATGATTAGCAGTAGGATGCGTAGACAAGAATATTTTGAAAGCATCTACAGGCATACTGTTGTACTCAATTTACCAAGATGGTTCTAAATGGTTCCTGAATACCTCTGAGTGTCAGTTGGAGACTTACATGTTATTTGTGCTTGGTCATTAAGCTCGTGATGCGTTGACGAATTCCAGTCATCTTAACCCTTGAAATTACTTTTCGCAGCCCCAAAGAGTACAGGAAATGCCTTCTTTTATAAAACAAAGTATCGAATCTAAGTGAATAAGTGAAACTTTTTGTCTTGTGCGTTTCAAACATTTAACAAAAATGCTTATTTTTCCCTTGTTAAAAAATAACTTGCATTTTGTTTGTTTGCATTTTTTATGGAAAAGCTTTTAATGCTGTCTACCGATGTCAATGTTTTTGAGCTTCTCAGCAAATGAAAAGAAACCTGTATCTCCTAACACCAGCTCTTGGGCAGTTATTTTTATAAACAAACTGTGGGATTGACTGTCACGTTGTAATACCTTCACTGATGAGAAGGCGGGAATTTTAGGCTTCGAGTTTCCATAACACGACCTACACATCATGACCAGGTGGTTAGGATGATCGACTCGCAATCTGAGGATCGTGAGTTCGAAACCCCGTCACACCAAATCATGTTCACCTTCTTAGCCGTTGGGAAGTTATAATGTAAAATTAACCCAACTATTCGTTGATAAAAGAGTAGCCCAAGAGTTGGCAGTGAGTAATGATGACTTCCCTTTGGTCTTATACTGCTAAATTGGGGACGGCTAGCGCAGATAGCCCTGATGTAGCTTTGCGCGAAATTGGAAAAAACATGGATGAGCGAGCGCCCAGACAACCATGCATTTCCTCACCCCTCACAATGGCACAACGTAATGTCTGTGGACTTGCATGCTGGCAATCAGGGCACTGGTAGCCCATTGTGTAGCTTTGTGCTTGACTTTGAATGATAAAATTATAAAATCTCTTTCACGAGCTCTAGCGCCATCTATTAATATATTTACTAACCAACTGATAATTTCATTTTAATTGGACAGTCACATATTTAAAAATGTTCAATGATGATAATTATATTTGTTGAATAACTAAAGGTTTCTGCATTAGTGGTTTTAGGGTCAATTTTAGTAAATATGAAGAAAATTTCAATATTAATCTCAACTGTGAGTCTTATGAAATAGATATGAACGTTATAAAGTAATATTAAGCTACAAAAACTTAATTACGTCAAGTAAGAAATCAAATCCCATACCTATCTACTTCCCTGCAGTTCATAGTTTTAGACTTCTTTATAACACGTTTGGTGATATTTATTTTATTTATTTGGAAATATCTTAGGCATTCTATTTATCACGCAACATATAACCTATGAACTAAAAACAAAATAAAGAAAAAATGTGTCCAATTCACTTTTCGTTGAAATAACATGGTAACAACAAAAATGGAAGTTTCAAATTTTTTTGTTGGAATTATTTGCTCAAAATCATATCTAAGTTTGGAGTGATTGAGCATTAAACAATGTTCAACATTTGCTTTAGGATTTTTTCTGCCTGATCGAATAGAATGATCTGATTGTCACTCTTATAACTCATCCACGGCATCAAAGTGCGGAATTTGGTTTTGTGCGCAACTCGCAAATGGGGCCTGGTATAACCAGGTGGGTTAAGACGTTCGACTCGTAATCTGAAGGTCGCGGATTTGAATTCCAGTCGCACCAAACATGCTCGCCCTTTCAGCAGTAGGGGCAAAATAATGTGACGGTCAATCCCAGTATTCGTTGGTAAAAGAGTATCCCAAGAGTAGGCGGTGGGTGGTAATAGCCTTCGCTCTAGTCTTACACTGCTAAATTAGTGTAATATCCATATATTTAACGTCTGCTAAATTAGGGACGGGTAGCACAGATAGCCCTTGAGTAGCTTTGCGCGAAATTAAAAAACAAACAAACAAAGAAACAAAACAAACACGCAGCAGAGCATAAATGCTAAGATTCAAGGCCCAGATTTTTCACTAAAACGGAGTAGTAGCGTAGCTGACTGAATCTCTAAAACAAAATATATGAGTGGGTTCATGAACATAAAGATGACAGGAGAGGATTTTGTGGGTTTAAAATATTCGTGATACCATGACTATAAATTAAAGTTTGTAATTGAATTCAGGTCTTCCCTAACAGGTAAAACAGATATTAAAATTTCTACCCCTACCATTATTGATGTTGTTAATAAACGATTGTTTAAGTTTTATTTTTAGATAAATAAAATGAATATCCAGTGGGATGAGGATATTCTTACGTATAAAAGTAAGCTTGACTACACTTGTAAGATTCAGGCTAATTACAAAATTGTACTTATTTGTTGCTTTTATGTATAAAGCTACAGAATGGACTGCCTATTCTATACTTACCATCAATAATAAAATCAGAATTTCAGATTTATAAACCCTAGCCTCCGAGCCACAGTGATGCTATTTGTATTTATCCTGGTTGAAACTAGTTAATGTGTTATAGCTGCCATCTAGTGATGATGAGTGATATATTTTTGGAATATTTCTGGTTAATTCTTTGATAGATTTTTTTTAGATAGACCATTCATGTTGAAACTTTGTAGAATGGATGGCAACTGCCTGTTGTGGAGACACAAGTGAAAAGGAAGACGTTTCGAAAGTCTTTTGCCTGAAGACGAAAAGCGGAAAACTTTAGAAACGTTGTCCTCTACAGTTGTGTTTCCACAAGAGGCAGTTGCCTTCCATTCTACAAAGTTTCATCAATTTTGGTCAAGTTGTTTATTTGGTTTGTTGTAAAAGTGAAATCGGTGAAAATAATTAGGTTTCCGAATTCAAATTTAGCTTTAATTAGAGTGTGTGCTTAAAGCATGACACAGCATACACGCAAAGAAGGACGTATCTAACAATTTCAATTTAGATTATACGACCATTCTCATCTTGTATTTTTCCAACACAAAAAAATACAAATCAAAGGTTCGGTTTCTAAACAAGATTAACCACAACGGAAATTCATTATCATGATTTTTGTTGACTTAAAATATTAAACACAAGAAACATATACTTGCTAAGCCTTGTGTCAGTTTCTAAATACAGGTGCTATAGCACCATGTAACCTACCGACACAATAAATATGTGTTATAGAAAATGTGAAGGTTAAGGTAAGAGACATTAAGGTAAATGCACGTGCTATAACTACTAAATTTGGTTTATTGTGCGAAGGATGTGTACACCTCTTCATCCTCCATGATGTACATTACAATCAGTTGCAAGCGGAAAACTGTAAAGTAATATTTCGTCTGCATGTGTTTGTAAAATTGCGAAAAACCTTATCGGTCTGAAACATGCCTGGATAGGCTTTAAACAACAGTGTGAAAATAAATCAACTCAGCGCCCTCTCATATTACGAATATTTTCGATAAACGTTATTTGCACGTGTTTTTCAAAAGCTTGTTTGTTTGTTGTTTTTTCCCTATTTTGCGCTAAGCTACATGAGGGCTATTTGCGCTAGCCGTTCTTGTTTTAACAGTGTAAGACCAAAGGCAGCTAGTCATCACTACTCACCGCCAATTCTTGGGCTACTGTTTTACCAACAAATAGTGGGATTGACCGTAAATTATAACGCCCCCACGACTAAAAGGGCTGGAATGCTGGTGCGACGGGGATTCGAATTCCAGACCCGAATTACGAGTCGAACGCCTTAACCTACGTGGCCTTTTTTCAAAATCAAAATACAGGAATACTAAAACAAACAAAGAATTCAAACAATTCATTCGTTTTCTTATGTATATAAAATAAAACAGTTCTCACCGAAATCCAGTTGAAAAATACGAACAAGGTTGGTAACCAATGATATTTTTTGTTTAATAATCGAAAACCTATTTAGAGATAAGCGTTAGATACAGGAAAAAAAAAACAACGATTGTTGTTGTTGTTTAGAATTAAGCACAAAGCTGCACAATGGGCTATCTGTGCTCTGCCCACCAAGGGTATCGAAACCCGGATTTTAGCGATTGTTAAACGTGGTAATAGGAACAAAATAAATCTATTTAAAACCGTTCGTGAACAAAAACAGATATAAAAACAGATTATTAAATCCATCAAGAAGCTCCTGTCCAAACTTTTGATTGTTGAGCATTTCTGTTAAAACAGACACCAAAGCTAGTAAAAAAAAAGAAAATCAGGTCAAAACCAGTTCAGACTCTATAACAAGGTTTGGTACGCTCACTTATACTAATAGAAGTTTGAGTTTGCTCAAAAGGCAAGTAAATATAAACTCCACCTTTACTTCTCTTTCAGATAAATTTCGTATTCTTAAAAAATCTGACAAACAACTATAGGGTTTGAAAACAATTCTGTAAAGAATCCTGATGCAAAATCAATGATTTTCATGGCAGTTGGCTTGATAAAACGAGCTTTAGAAATTGTTTCTCTTCTCATAACTTTAAAAGGATGTGATGATCTCGTGAAACAGTAGATGGTTTTTCGATTCTAGTGTTATTGCGAGTGAACGTAAACAAAGAACAGCTCAAAGACAGATTTTCTTCTTGTTCGTCTAAAACAAATACAAAATTGGAATTTAGAGAAATTTAGAAAAAATTATTTAGAAAAATAACAGAGAGCTCGCTCTGTAAAATGCAACTTGAAAAAGTTTGTTATGGTTTGTTTTGAATTTCACGCAAAGCTACGTGAGAGCTATCAACGCTAGCCATCCCTAATTTAGCAGTGTAAGACTAGAGGAAAGGAAGCTAGTCATCACCACCCACCACCAGCTCTTGGACTACTCTTTAACCAACGAATAGTGGGATTGACCATTACATTATAACATTCTCACGGCTAAAGAGCAAGCATGTTTGGTGTGAAGTGGATACAAACCCACGACCCTCGGATTAAGAGACGAGTGCCTTAACCATCTGGCCTTGCCGAGACTGTATTAGTGTTAGTCATTCCTCCCGGGGGTGGGACCAACTTGACAAAGATGAACTAGAGAAAGGAACTCTAATGAATCTCAGTTGCTAAAGAATCTCTTCTAACCCAAGTGTTAGTAACCTAGTCGGTGTTAAGAATGCAAAAAAAAATAATTATATTTAACGCAAAGCCCAAAAACAGTCTAAGAAAATTAAAGTCTGGTATAAAATTAGATTGCTTTGGAATAAACTTAGACAAGATAAAATTACATGAGATAAAATTCTCATTAAAATAAAACGTTCATACCTATGACTGCTGATGAGAGAAAACAAACTCACAAATAGTAAGAGAAATACACGATTGCGAGAGAAAAACAATAATTAAAAAAAGAGTTACCAAGGGATATAATAACTGTTTGTTGCTAGGTGCGAAGCAACACAATGAGCCACCTGGGCTGCGCCAACCAGAAGTATCTAAACCATAGTTTAGCCTACATACCTATTGCTAAGCTACTGGAGGGGAGGCTATCATAAATAGGTTTGGTTTCAATATCGCGCAAAGCTACACGAGGGCTATTTGCGCTAGCCGTCCCTAATTCAGCAGTGTAAGACAAGAGGGAAGGGAACTAGTCATCACCACCCACCTCCAACTCCTGAACTATTCTTTTACCAGTAAATAGCAGGATTGAGTGTCACATTATAACCCCCGTACAGCTAAAAGGGTAGGAGTGTTTGGTGCGATGGGAATTCGAAACTGCGGCCCGCAGATTACGAGTTAAGTGCCTTAACCACCTAGCCAGGCAGAGCCTGCTGTCACAAGTAAACATAAACTTACTTCTAGCATTGTTATCAAATAATAAATCGCGTAGAAATCTTACAGTTGCGTTTCTACAGCTCATTTTTTAAAACTGAATACTTACTGAACACCAGAAGAAAGCAGAGAAAACATGATGTCTTTATGTTCATATTATTCATTAGACACAAGTCAACAAATTATTCCCTTTATTTTTTCTTCCTATAGAAATGCGCGTATGTTTGGTTTTAGCAACTCAAAATGAGAATCTAATAAACACAATAACAGTTTGATGGGGCACTCGAGGATTTGTTAAATAAGAAGATGTATTACATTACTCTTAAATTACATTTGAACATAATAATGTTAATTTTTTGTTGGGTATTGAAATGTGTTTCAGAAACAAGATATCTTTCTTATATGACTCATTTACCGTTATACGTTTAATTTAATAACTTCGCTTGTTTTAGTATAGTTCTTTTTGCATATGACGTATATTGTTGGATGTGTATTGTGCAAGTCCCATGTGTTTTCTAAATTTATAGAAGAGTCTTGAGAGCAAAAATCAACAATAATTGCTTTATGAAAACGCTAGTGTGTTCGAACTTTATTGAACATTCTGGAGTCTCGCGCGGTCAGGAGACATTAATAGAAGATTATGATTGGTTAGCTACAGTCAGCTATAATTGGGATTAACTCCTATTAATCGGAAAACCACAGAATTTGACCAGAAATGTTTATAGGTTTGGTACATTACAAACCGTTCAATTTCAGTGAATGAACTTTGGATGTTAGAATTTTTTGAGGACATTAGATATTGTCGTCGGTGAAAACTTACGGGCGCTAAAGCTAGCTAGCCATCAAGAGAAGTATGCGGGTGTATCAACAAAGAATTAATTTGCTCTCTGTGAACGTCAATAAAAAATTTAGTTCTACACTAAATATGAGATTTATTATTGTTTGTAAGTTAGCAAAACTTTCGTATATAAACCATCATTTATAATAGCTATTAATAATAACCGTTATTATAATTTTTTTTGTTTCTATATTGTTTGTTTTGTTGTTTGTTTTTTTGAAATTTCGCACAAAGCTACTCGAGGGCTATCTGTGCTAGCCGTCCCTAATTTAGCAGTGTAAGACTAGAGGGAAGGCAGCTAGTCATCACCACCCACCGCCAACTCTTGGGCTACTCTTTTACCAACGAATAGTGGGATTGACCGTCACATTATAAACCCCCACGGCTGGGAGGGCGAGCATGTTTAGCGCGACGCGGGCGCGAACCCGGTTTCTATATCGAAATATATTTGTGTTATAAAGGAAAATTGTTTAATCTTGTTGGCAAATACCATAAATATGATACATATTAAAATTTAATTAACATCTAAATTTAAAGTCAAATTTTCAGTTATTTGAAATAGTTATAGTGTTTTTCCTTATGGCAGAACCATACCGAGTTATCTGCTGTGTCCACCGCGGAGAATCTTCATAAATCCCGAGAATCACCACTGTCTCAGCCGGAGACAAGATAAATTCTAATACGTAACACTTATTACAAATCATTAAACTTTGAATAATATCAACTTATAGACATTCAAACTATATATATTTTTTTCATTTTAGGGAAGGAGAACACATATATTTAGAAATTACTGCAAAGAACAAACAGTTCTAAAATATTGTTCTTAATGAATTTGAACAGAAAGAATGTGATTACAAGGATAGCAGTTGTGATTCAATAAAATCATTCATCTAGAAATGACGATTTTTGAATGAACAACTGATATCATTATTTTAGTAACTCAAGGAGCGTTTTCCATAACTTTGTATCAAATTTTACGATGTATCAGTTTTTTCACATAATGTCTAGAGCAATAGAAAAGAATAGGTTTTACTGTAGCAAATGTAAAAGCAAAGACTAACTCAGATATTTATCAAGAAGGGATGTTTAGAGGATATTGATGCATTGCTTAACCATAAAACTTTTCTTAGGTATTGAAAGCAGCTGAGATTTTGTAAGATAAACTGTTAACAGTTTTTATTAGAAACAGGCTGAAACAGCTATTTTTCTCTTTAAAGATTCACGGAGTTTGTTTTGAATTTCGCACAAAGCTACTCGAGGGCTATCTGCGCTAGCCGTCCCTAATTTAGCAGTGTAAGACGAGAGGGAAGGCAGCTAGTCATCACCACCCACCATTAACTCTTGGGCTACTCTTTTACCAACGAATAGTGGGATTGATCGTAACGTTATGACGCCCCACGGCTGAAAGAGTGAGCATGTTTGGAGTGACGGAGATTCGAACACTCGACCCTCGGATTACGAGTCGAACTCCTTAACGTACCTGACCATTCCAGCCTACCTTGGATAGGTAGGAAGTGATTTTAAGTAACCATGTTTAGATAATTTTGGAATGATTGCAATTTGTTGGCAAATTTGGGACCTTACATCTTATTAAGAAAGTAATTAAATAATGTGTCTACAACCAAAGCTCTGTAGTCGTGCATTTATATTACTTTATGCAATATTGGAAATAATTATGGAATCAGTGAATAATATGACATAAATACATATGTAAAAACGGCTCGTTTGGGTTGAGAAAATATTTTATGTAGAGGAGCGAATAACGTTTCAATCTTCTTCGGTCATCGTTGTTCGCTCCCCTACATAAAATATTTTCTCAACCCAAACGAGCCGTTTTTACATATATATTTCTATACAAGTGGGTTATCTTGACATCACTGAATATGACATAAAATGCAAATGATATAAGTTTACTCTTCCTGTATTTTATGAAGTATTGCAGACGACTGCTGTCACGTGTTGATAATTTACAATGTTTTTAACTGTCATTCAACCAATCACACAGTACCACATCAGCACAATGTTTATGGAAACGTAGGTATTCATATTATTTCCTGCAATAACAAAGCTAGTATACTCAAAGGCTCACAGAATAAAAATATTACACGACATACGTATATAGATCAAAGTTTTGTCTGATGAAGGAAATAGTAGTTTTTCAATAGGAGTTTAATGTTATTTCTGAATATGGTAAGTGAAACTAGCACTTGTGATAACAGAAACAGTAAAAGAAGGAGGTCCACATTCTTGGAGCGTAAATAAAGCAACATACGACACACAACAATCCAACAGAGATTTCACTAATAACCCAGCTGTAATTACAGATGTAAATACTACCTTCGGAAGAGTAAGGTACACTTTACCATTAAAAAAATAATAATAAATCATATAGTTGATATGGGTAGCGAGGATATCAGTATCATCATTATAAGAGCATCTGCACTGAGACATAATGGGGAACCAATACAAATGTAAGCTGCATTTCAGAAATGATGTTTAAAATATACAACACTGATGGCACCCTGACTACTGACAGGCACAAGCAAATTTCTGTCAATCATATCATTCTACCAGGAACAATACAAAGCCCGTTAGGCAGATATTCATCTTCCAACGAGACAATGTTCCCAAAAACGCAACAACTGTGGTGAAAATATATATGGAAAGATAGAGATCAATGGAATACTTTTAACCATGTACATGTGTAAAGTTCTGATATGAATATTATGAAGATCATATGGGTCTATATTAAAGAATAAACATCACCCAAACAAGCTGGCTGGAATGTGGGAACAATGGTTCATAATCATACATTTTACACTACTTTGGTTTACATTACTTTGCATTAATCATTTTGAAAAACAATTATTTTTAACAAGTTCATGGTGACATGCTTTTGAAGCAACAGTTTTGACGTTTTAACTATGCTTTTCTTTTTCTAAGTTTATATATATATATATACATGAGTTTTATAAATGTGACAGCGAAGGTCATAACTTATTAATTTAGCCTTAAAATAGTATATAAGATGAAAATCAGCTTGCCATTTTTTAACTAGGAAATATCTCTTTTTGTCACAGTAGTCATGATTTCAATGAAATTGTGATAAAAGTATAGTATACAAACTTCATTGTTTTCAGATATTCCGACTTCCTTGATTTAACGAGTTGCATATCATACTATTTACTAAGTTTATGTTGTTGTTTCTACCATAAAAATCAGTTATTTTTCTGTCAGGAAGGGATACATGAGAGGAAATTACTTTGTGATACTGGTGACACAACAAAAAACTGGATCTTTAAGTGTTTGTTTTTAGGAGTAGGTTATTTGAAATATCAGTATCAACATGCAAACACGTACATTTTTTCTAATTAAAGTCTGTTGGATGTTTTTAGGTTATTCGTCATGTCTGTACTAAACCACTCCAATAACGACATAAACAAATTCCGGATTTCTCAATTCTTTTTCGAAATGACAGCTAAATTAAATCAACTTAATATTTTCACAACTTTTTCATTTGTTTTGAATTTATGAGATTGGGAAAAACTAGCGTAAATTGTTATTTCTTTGTATTATTTTTATTGATGTCGAATTAGAAGAGATTGTAAGTATACGTAATGGTTGGTAAGTGACTGTATATTTATGTCTTCTTTACGTTCTCGAATCGATATATGATGTAAGTATTACCTGTATGCACGATTGTTTTACCTTTTTAATTTATTGAGAATCAGTCTGATTGTTAATTTATGATGTAATTATTACCTGCATGCACTATTGTTTTACCTTTTTTATTTATCATGAATTTGTCTGATTGTTAATATATGATGTAAGTATTACCTGCATGCACTATTGTTTTACCTTGTTTATTTATTGTGAATCAGTTTAATTGTCAATATGTGATGTAAGTATCACTTGTATGCACTATAGTTCTACATTTTTTTTGCTTTTTAAATCAGTCTAGTTGTCAATATATATGATGTAAGTATTACCTGTATACACAATTGGGCCCGGCATGGCCTAGCGCGTTAAGGCGTGCGCTTCGTAATCTGAGGGTCGCAGTTCGCGCCCGACTCGCCCCAAACATGCTCGCCTTCCCACCCATAGAGGCATTATAATGTGACGGTCAATCCCACTTTTCGTTGGAAAAAGAGTAGCCCAAGAGTTGGCGGTAGGTGGTGATGACTAGCTGCCTTCCCTCTAGTCTTACAGGTTTGGCCAGGTCTTTTTACTTTTCAAATTAGTCTAATTGTCAATACATATATAATGTACCAAATACCTGTATGCGTTACTGTTGTTTCTTTTTACTGATTTCAAACAAGTCATCTTGGTAAAATGCAACGTAACTGTTGACTGTGTGTTTTACTTCTACACCATTGTTTTGAATCAGTCACTTATGTTTTCTACATTTGTGAATACGATTGTATGCGCGTGTAATATAAACTTCACAAATACAACTCTTTGGTTCCACTACTTTAATTTTCACTCTTAGAACTGTTAACTATTTTTACCATGTAAGTACAACCTTTTATAAAATGAGGATAAACACACACATGTATAGAGACATAAACCTAAACGTAAACTGTATTTTAAAGACGGATATTTTAGGTGAACAGCTGTTTAAGATTTAAGAGTAAATACGCAAATATAGTTTACGATTATACGAACTTTTTAAAAGACGGTGTTATTATATATTTGAATTTTAACATATGTTTCTTCATTCAGCTAGCTCACATCGTTGGTTGGTTTCAGTTTGTTCATTCTCAGGTTAACATATTGTACATGATAAAAGTATGTGTGTGTTGCTGGTCCGATTACATCCAAATTTAGCACGCGCTCTTAATAGCACCTGCGGAATAACACAAGGGGTCGTCTCTCGGTTAGAATACCCAATATTGCAGCCGTCGATGACACCCCTATGTCTTTTCCGTGCCTGAAACAGGAAAGTCGGTCAGGCTTGATCCAAATTGAATACTTCTACATTTTGCTCTTGCTATAAAAGTGGAAAAATTGATCACAGTTGTTCCTTATCGCAAGAAATACACAAATAATCCATGAATGGATTATTTATAATATTAATAATATTTTTTGCTTTGTCTGCGTGTGTGACTTACATATGGTAAACAAAATAATGTACCAAAAAACATTATACAGGGTGTTCCGAAAGTCACTGTGCAGTTTTGTAATTATATTTTATTCAGTCTATTTCAAGCCAGCAACTGATAGCGGTGTTTAGAAACAAAATAAGAAGGATCCAGGCCTGTATTGATGCCAACGGGGGTCACTTTCAACATTGTTTATAATTGTCATTCATATTTACCTACTGTATTTTATATTGAAACATGTCTGTTCATAAATATACAAATTGTACAGTGACTATTCGAACACCCTGTAGTTCACGACTAGTCTAGAAAACGTAAAAAAAGAAAATGAAAAGATCCTGATTTCGCTCATTCTATCGTGATATACCGGTTTGTTTATTTTGAATTTCGCGCAAAGCTACACGAGGGCTATCTCCTATTAGTGGCCCGGCCTGGCCAAGCGTGTAAAGGCGTGCGACTCGTAATCTGAGGGTCGCGGATTCGCATCCCCTTCGCGCCAAACATGCTCGCCCTTTCAGCCGTGGGAGCGCTGTAATTTGACGGTCAATCCCACTATTAGTAGTGTTAGAGTACCCCAAGAGTTGGCGGTGGTTGGTGATGACTAGCTGCCTTACTTCTAGTCATACACTGCTAAATTAGGGACAGCTAGCACAGATAGCCTTCGAGTAGCTTTGTGCGAGATTCCAAAACAAACAAACAAATAAAATCTCTGATAGTCGTTTCTAAATCAGCAGTGTAACACTAGAGGAAAGAGAATTAGTCATCACCACCACCCCACCAGCTCTTGGGCTACTTTTTTACCAACGATTAGCGGGAATGACCGTCACATTATAACGTCCCCTATCCTGCCGGAAAGGGTGCACCTATTTTATGGGATGAGAAGTCGAACTTGAGACCCTCACATTGCGAGTCGAACACCCTAACCAACTGACCATGTGATATGTCAATAAATATAAGACTTTTGAAGTAGAAATCTAGCTTTTAAGTCACATACTAGTTGAATGTCTTTAATCTTTAACGATTGAAAATCAAATATTTCTTTAATAAATACTTCATGTATATATGTGTGTGTGAAGACCCAACAACACATTTAAGTCAACACTGCAATACATTTTAATCAGCAAAGTAAATAAGTTACACATTTATTACAACTCTTACGGCAATTAAAATGATTAATTAACATTTAGTGCACTGAGACGACATAAATATACTAATTATACAACTCTATTAATAAATATCAGTCAGTGAGAAGTTACAGTTATTACTGACATTTTTCACACCGAATAGAGTCAAAATGAACATACAACTCTATTAATAAATACCAGTCAGTGAGAAGATAAATCTCTTTATCACGTAATATTAAAGTTTCCCATCTAGTAAGTACGGACTACACATACAGCAATGTTAACGCATACCAGTTGGTGTCAAGCTGGAGATACTACCGACATATTTTACAACAAGTAAAGCTGAACATATGCCTATTAGTAACAGCTGTGACGTAAAGGAGACAACAGTGAAATTTCTAACCATTATAACTCTTCCATGCTTAACTAAAGCAGCTATTATGATTAGGCTTAACTAAAGTCGTCATTATAATTAGGGTTAACTAAAGTAGCCATTATAATTAGGCTTAACTAAAGTAGCCATTGTAATTAGGCTTAACTAAAGTAGCCATTGTAATTAGGAAAGTAGTAGATTAACAGTAAAATCTAGTTACATTTCAAATATCTTTTTCATTTATATAGTATTACAGGATAATGTATATGAAAAAAAAATGTTAAAATACACACAAACTTATTCTCAAAGTTGCAAACACCACTATTTAATTGATGGCACGTAAAATTATTAAGTAACTACAGTGAGGTGGCCAATGCAGGTAAGAAAGCAGCAGATTGATTGGCTAATAGTGAAGTAACCAATCTAGTTTTTTAAAAAAACAAACAATAGCAGAATGATTGGCTGGCATTAAAATAACCAAGTTAGTTAGGAAAGTAGCAGATTGGTTGGCTTATAGTAAAGTAGCCAATCTCGTTAATAACGCAACAAATTGATTGGATAGTAAATAGATATATTGCCTCAAAATCAGATTTAAAAAAAATCAAGGCAATGTCTTCAGCTCTGCAAAAATTACACCTAGTACTTCTTTCTCTTATTATTATAACGTAATAAAACTCTTATATTTCAACTATTTACAGTGAAATACCGGCTTTAACAGTTACACTATCTAACACATTTCAGCTGAATTTTTTAAGCACCACAACACTATTTTGTGTCTCATAAAACTAGAGTTATCACATTAATCTCAGTAAAATCTAGTTACATTTCAAATATCTTTTTCATCTGTATAGTATTACAGGATAATTTATATGAAAAAAATGTTAAAAATATACACAAACTTATTCTTAAAGTTGCAAACAGCACTATTTAATTGATGGCACGTAAAAGTATTAAGTAACTACAGACATTAGAATAGTTTAAACATATTGTATTGAGATCGGAGTAACAAATAAGAGCTCATAATTTATCATTCTTTTGTTCGTCATTCCTATTATTGTTGGTTTGAATGTCTAATGTGGTTGTTTTGAACGGATATTAACAAACTAGGTATTCTACAAATACCTTTGAAATATGCTGCAAGATTTCACTAATATGTTGTCCTTTTATTAAGTTTTGGATATTGAAAGTGCTACAGGGTGGTATTGTGTCGTGTTTTCAAGCTTTGTTAACCTGCAGCATTGTGTATTGTTTTCAATTTTCGCGGTAAACTGTCATAACTGTGTCTTTAATTAATTATTTGATTATAAAGAATATCTAACTTCTGCTGAAAGCGATGTGGAAAGTAGTTTCTATAAGACAATATTTAGGATATTCTGAATAATGACACCATCAGTGTGTGAAACGTTTAAGGATAAAAAGCTTGAGCTCAAAGCAAATAGTCCCTTTATTAGCTGTTCAGTTGACAAAATATAATTATAATTTTCAACTGAGCATACGATAAAAATGGTGACTGACATCGTGGTTCTAACGTAGCTCTTATGCTGAGGGAAATTTGCACAACATGAAACCCGTTTAACACATTTCGATACTGCCAATCTAGTTTAACAAGTTCGTATTCTATTCGTACCAATCTATTGGAACTAAAGTTTCATCTTAAGATAGCACATTAAAGAAATCCAAGTGGTCCCCTTTCCCTAACGGTCGAGTTTAATAAGGAAAACAATCGGGCAAATGAGTATCTCAGTCATTTATATTTTACCATCTTAGTTCTTCGATTGAAAGTTCAACAGAGCGAGAAGGTTGTAACAAATTACGCAAAGCCAACGCTAAACGAAACTGACATTTAATGCTGTGCGTGGCATAGAAACAATTGCATTAGGCAGACTGTTTGTGAGATGCTTCTCCAAACAGTGGAACTGGCGACTTACGCCCTAGTTTATATCATAAACTAGCATTACTGGGTACCTTGGCCAGATTTCATTACAGTTAATTTAATGTGTACGCATTTCACACCTTCTGTATGTAACACCGTGATTTTAACTTATTTAAAACATTTCTACCTTTATACGGTAGTTAATGGGTGTCACACCCCTCATATTTCACTAGGTGCGTCATGGTTTGGTGCATGCAATTAATTGTGTAATTTCTGCAAATCACGTTCTCGAATATCTTTAAGACTGACTTCATTGTTCCCAATGGATATCTTTAAGACTGGAATCATTGTTCCCAATAGATATCCTTAAGCTTGAAATCATTGTTCCCAATGAATATATTTAAGACTGAAATCACTGTTTCCAGTGGATATCTTTAAGATTTAGATCACTGTTTCCAGTGAATATCTTTAAGATTGAAATAACTGCTTCCAGACGATATCCTTAAGACTGAAATCATTGTTTCCAGTGGATATGTTTAAGACTGGAATCATAGTTTACAGTGGATATCCTTAAGACTGGAATCATAGTTTACAGTGGATGTCTTTAAGACTGGAATCATTGTTACCGGGGCTAATAAGGGTATAATGAATTTTGTTTCGCTAAATGTCTTAGAAAAACTAATGCACTTCTTACTGTCATCCGAGAATGAAAGAATCACAGAGGATTAGCGGTGGTTTTACTTCACTGATATCTCACATTTATATCTTGTGAAGTAACACATAAAATGCCTTATAAAAACACACATACACACGTGTAGTGTTTCAACAGTCTGACTGTTTTTGTTTATTCTGACAATTTGGTTAAAAACTTGAATATTTCTTTAAATTTATAAATTACTTTATTTTGTGGCAACATTAACAATTACATCACCTTGTATAGACGAATGACTCTACAGAAGTTATTTAAGGGTTTATGACAGAAGAATCTGCTAATGAATCCACTTAAGGGTTTATTATAAAAGAGCTTTTTGTTCAGCCCTTTAAAGACTCTTATACCAGAAGTTACTAAAGAATTAGGTACAGATAAGTCTATGTAAAATAATTTGTTGGTTAGATTCCCAAAAGGGATTGTGATCTCAACTTAAGTGCTTACGAGCTATTATTAATAACGACTGGACTACTACAAACACTATAATTATAAAACTAAGTCTAATAGGGACACACCATATAAAAAAAAAATGATACATCTTTTAAACATAGACGGATATGTGAAACATCATTACAATTAATTTACTTTAAATACATATATATAGATTTAATTTATCACTGGCTTTCCAGTTCTTCACCATTTCCAAAAGCTCCTGTCTGTTATCAAGATGTGCTATTTTCTGTCCGTGTCAGTTATCAAGGGTGCATATCGAGATCCGTATTACGGAATTAATTCTATGCTACTTCATAGGTATCCACTTAATGCTGTGTGAAAACGGTTCAAAGGTATTACCTTCAAAGTACCAGAATTTGATTAAAAGGTAACTAATTCATATTGGCTGAGTTTGCTTCGAAGGTATTAGAATTAAAATTTGATTCAATGCATTAATTTCATACCAGCTGAGCTTGATTTAAAGGTGTCAGGTTCATATTAGTAGAGCTTGATTCAACGGTATCCATTTCATATTGGTAGAACGTAGTTAATCTGAGAGTACACTGTCTCTTAGGATATGTTTCTACAATGCATTTTTGTCACCACCGAAGAAGAAAACATACGCATCGTTATGTTCAAAATTAGGTTACTTATATTTAACGTTCAAACCATCTCAAGACACCTTTATGGTGTGTCTGTTTCCATTTTTTATTTTACAGAATAAAAACTTTTTCTTATTGATATAAATACAAATGTTACATTTATCCGTTTCAATAAAAATACCTTACATCGAACTTCAAGGAAGGATTCTCAGTGGTAACACTGAAATAGTACCACTTTCTAAGTTGATGTAAGTACCAAGCTCTCCAAATAAACTACAATAATGAACGCAAAGCAGTTTATAAGGTATTCGTACTTCAGATATCATTCTTGTGATATTTTGATACACATATAGATGGTCCTCAAAGCATCGAATAAAAACAAAACAATTATATACTTTGTAAAACAAACATTACATTACACAAAACATGAAACACCACAGTCTACTGCTGGGTTCATAGGACCTCTTCTAGATTCATAACGTTTCCAGTGTACCAATTAAACTTCTCCATTATCCTCAATTTCTTCTACATCAACTTGCAAAAAACAACAGAAATAACAACAACAAAAGTCGTGATACCAGAGCACGTGTACCAATTTTAGTCTCGCTAGCTTGTGTATCGGGAATATGAACACAGTTTCAAACACGGCGAACCTAGAACCACTGGCAAAGGAATCAGTGACCTGAGCCTTCCCCTCCAGTGGCACAGCAGTATGTCTACGGATTTATAACACTAAAGTTCGGGGTTCGATATCTGTGGTGGCCAGAGCATAGATAACCGCTTGTATAGCTTTTTGTTTAATTAGAAACAAGCAGTGACTTGAAAACCTACTCTGGAATTTCATTACGCCTGGGTGACCCTTCTTTGCGTTTTAACTCCTCCTATTGAAGGCTAAATCACGTAGACAAGTTCATCTTCTGGCTCATCTGCCAATCTTTATTGGTTCTGCTAGCTCCAAAACTGTAGGAAGATTTCTCGGACAAAGAAACAAACAGACAACGTGAATTAATACGATGCAACGAATCCGATAAGCAATACCTTTACGACATCGATATCACAGACAAGACTTCCTTGTTTGTCCTCACAAGTGTGAATATATTATCAAATGTTTAAAACACGAAAATCTATATTCACGTAAATTATACAATTACTCGAAACATAAGAAAAGTTCTTAAAGATGTATGTGAACAAAAATGTATATAAATATACATACAACAGTGCACACCTCTGTTAGGATTCTAATGCGAGGCCTGGCATGGTCAAGCGCGTAAGGCGTGCGACTCGTAACCCGAGGGTCGCGGGTTCACGCCCGCGTCGCGCTAAACATGCTCGCCCCCCCCGTTGGGGCGTATAATGTGACGGTCAATCCCACTATTCGTTGGTAAAAGAGTAGCCCAAGAGTTGGCGGTGGGTGGTGATGATTAGCTGCCTTCCCTTTAGTCTTACACTGCAAAATTAGGGACGGCTAGCACAGATAGCCCTCGAGTAGCTTTGTGCGAAATTCCAAAACAAACAAACAAATTCCAATACGATTCACAGACTGAACAAGTCAGAAAGCTACCAGACCAGCAGCATTTGTATTGTTCGATCATTACTACCATAACAATTACTGTTACCAAGGCAACAAAAAGCTACATAATATGCTCTTTCCACCACGGGTATCAAAACCCGGTTTCTAGAGTCGTAAGTATGCAGTCATGCTGTGCCACTGGAGGTGGGCAAAAATCATGGGAACCCTGCATGTAGATTCTACAGATTATAAGATATTTTAAAACAACCGACACCTGTTAAAGATCTAAATATATCAGATGATACTGCACTTCCAAAAGAATTGTGGGAAACATTTTCAAACTTTAACTGCTCAAAGAGCACTTTTCTGTAAAGTGTCGCAACTCGCATGCACAGTGATAAAATATGCATGTGTTTTGCGTTCCATCTCTCATCCTCACCTTCCTAATCGCAGCGAAATAAAAAGGTGGATTTTTACTTCATTTGAAACTCAGCGCTACCATTATTGACACAGGGAATGTTTGTTCTATTGCTTTCTGTGATATACGAAACTTGCGTTGTTGTAGACGTTCTGGGATTTCTGGAAGCGTTGTGGTGGCACGTGGTAGTTCCTTTCAAGCTTCTCTCGAGTTTAAACCGGTGATACGATCTCTTCAACAGACATCGTACCTATAGCAAAAGAAATAAAAAAAACAGACAGTCATCTTGTAAAAACCTAAAACATATCGTTTTAAAATAATCACAAAAATATTACAGATTTAATGTCTCCTGACAGAAAGGTGAAGTGAAATCATGTGTTTTTTTTTCAGATAAATCTGTTGACGAGAGTATTAAATCTTACCGCCTGAATTGCTTAAATGGCTGTATGTTTCCACAGTTTTTAATTATCATTATGAAATAACTTTAGCTTGAATTTTAATCTGAGGCACTTTCACCCACTCAGAGTATAACAGAGTTGGTAGCATGCTCAAATATAAAACTGAACGTGAATGGTCTGATTTTTCATAATTTACGTTCTTTTAAAACTAAACTTCAACAGTAAGCATCACAAGAACATGAAACGTAAGACGAAAAGAAAAGCAAAACACAAAACTGAGTGAAAGAAATGGCGAAGCGACATCGTGTCAAATGCTCTAAAGATCAAACTGATAATACATATAACGAAAGCAAGACCTGATCAAGCATAATAATCGGTCCCATCACATATACTTAAGGCACTCAACTATTACCACGAGGAGGTAGTTCACTCATACAGATCTGAGAGCGGTTGGAGCGCCGCCGTTCGGACGACCGGGAAAGCTTTTGTCGTAGCCTGTACCGTTCAACAGATCGACACAATAGGGAATGGATCTACAGAGAAAAGGGGTAGTACACAAACAAAAAACTCCACAAACCTAAAAGACCATGTTGTACGTTCAAACAACAAAAGATTTTAGTAACAAATCAGATTAGACTACACAGAATTAATAGAGACCACAGTATCATACCCTGTTTTAGTTTATTTAACTTGTTTTCGCGCAAAGCTACACATAGGCTACCTGCGCTAGGTGTCCTTCATTTTGAACTGTATAACAAGAGGGAATTCAAAAGTGCCCCACCCAACCCCGCCAACTCTTGGGTCACTCTTGCTTGACTGTTACAGTTATAAAGCAACAACAGCAATTTAATGAATAAACAAAAGTAGACAACAGCATACGTGTGTGTTTGTATGTGTTATTGTTTCTTTGTCATAATCATTTTACATCGCCTCGTGTGTTTTGACTTGGTTAACAACAGATTATTACGGGAGCCTCGGCTGCTAACCGACAAACAGGAATTTACCTCCTACGAACTACGTCACGTGTTTTGCACGAGCAAGTAGGTCACACTCTCTAAAAGGATACTATTGTAAACAAATAGATTAATTTACATCAGAAGTCTGTAATTAAAGGATTAGAGAAAATATCGCACTAAACTGATCATACGTACCACCTACAGATTGCACCAAATAATAATAACTTTTTACCAGTAATAAATACGTTTAGCAACCTCCAACTAAGATTGCTTTGTCGTCTTCAATCTGTCATTTTAATCATTCGGATTAGCCCAAGTGAAGTCACACATATATACATATAAAGTAAACACGGTAGTAAAAATTACGAAATGACAACAGTAAATCTTTGTTCAGACTTAACCTTGCTTGTAATATTGGTTTATAATTAAGTACTTAGATCGAGATCACGATGTTCGACATATAAAGATGTCATTTACCTTCCATAGCCAGCTGTGAGAAGGAAGCTACTTGTAGCTAGAGAATGAAATAAAAACAATACTATGACTTACGAGACAAACTGAGGGGTTGGAACTAATCTTCTAAAGTTAACATTCAAGTCTCTATAACTATCAACTTCATAACTCACCATTCATTCTGTATTACACTTCCCTTCATTTAGACGTTAAAGCTAACATAACTCTAGTATATTTCTTATAAAATACTGTGCAGAACCACTGCAAAAATGTGCGCCCCCTCAGTGCCTCTGCGGAATTACAACACTAAACACCGGGTTTTGATACCAGTGGTGAGCAGAGCACAGATAGCTCACTGAGTAGCTTTGTGATTAGTTCAAAATAAAAACAACAAAAGCAAAATTGTACTTCTTTTGTCTGACATAAAGAGTTTATACATAATTTTCTATGAAACTGAAACGAATACTTAAAAGGGCTGTTTAGACATTTTTAGACTACTGAGATGATCAAACGACCCATCCACCTAGCTAACACCTCTGATATATACGTATAAATATACGTTTATTGTAACTGTAGGCCAGTAAATACCCTAGTGGTAAAATAATTAAATTAGTAGTTACCTGTACATTCATTTCTATGTCCAAGTATATTTAATATCAATTTCGGCACTGCTTTTAATCAAAGTTAGCTCCTTGTTAGATGAAATGTACATATAAAGTACACGTGACAAATGCTAACCACATGTTTTCTAAACTGGCTACTGACACAGGGAATTAAGTTTGATCTTTTCTATCCTCTTATCTAACAATAATGCAACATAAATATGGATAGATATATACATTCTGAGCAAAACGTGTGTGCGGCAAAAGATAAATAAATACGTACTTGTACTAGAATATATAATTAACAAGTAGTCTCAGACTCAACGACAGCAGAAATGGCGGTGAAACTTGTAAGAAGTATACCCGCCATTTCTTTGTCGTTGTTGTTTTGAAAATCTGAAGAAGTCTGTATTATTTTATGAGGAAAGCACAGATGTATGCCAATTTATAGTAGTTATGATAGGTTTATATCAGTAGAGTTAGATTATTTGCCTCAATTCAAACAGTGGTCGTGGCACTGTTGTAGCACAATATATATGGAACATTTAACACTCACGAACCTTCTGAGGAACTGCTGAGACAACCAACAAGAACATCTGAATGTCCGAGATGTCATAAGTGTGGAAGTGATAACGATGGAACGTTTGCCACAAGATAGATCAGGGAAGCTCGGGCAGAGAAAGTACTGACAATCGAACAAAGAAAAGTACGTCTGCCAACGTACAAGTGTAAGTAAAGTTATGATTGAAAACAACAACAACAAAAGACTCAAAATGGGCAAATCCATGTTGTTGTTTCTTTTTTGTGTGTCAGTGTGTTTTAGAGCATGAAATTGTACGTTTCTGCCAATGTTCATCTTGTTTGCTGTAAATATGGCCATACAGAAACCATAAAAACTTTTGGGTTGTTTGTTTGACGATTGATTCAAAACATCTTTAAAATGGCCTAAATCGAGAAACGAAGAAAAAGGCACTTAGGCTTAGTGGACCAAGGTGTAACCCTACCAATTTTCAAGAAAATTTGATGAGAATTGAAAGAATGATTGTTGATTGAAAAGTGTTTGGAAGAATTAAAAAGGCTTATAAATATAATTAATACGCAAGCACACAAACTAATAACTTTAAACAGACGTTTCACTGTTTAACTCAATGAACAAGGTAAATCAAAAGTACCAACATTCAAAACGTTATGTAAAGAAATTACGATGATTCACCTTCGCGCAGTGAAATCAAACGTTGGTTATAAGAGCTCAGCATTTCAAATTAATCTTAAAAATGTTGTATAGAAAAGATAAATAAAAGTAAACAAATGAAACCACGCATTGTGGGTGTGATAAACAAGATATCTTACTATGATGCTAGAATACAGTTAATGAAATAATGTATTCCATAAATGAGATAGATAAATGTGGTAAACTAAAGTTGACCACAGTGTACAAGTGTCATGACTGATTGTGGTGAACAAGACGACACGATATACAAGTGTAACGATTAATTGTGGTGAATAGTCATGATGTACACATATGAATGATTGTGGTTAATAGACGTCATGATGCACAAGTGTCATGACTGATGGTACAGAACAAGTATGATGACGGATTGTAGTTGAATCTAAATCAGTTTTAAATTAGATAAAGAGGTTTGTTTACAAACCTTTCTCCAGTTAGATTATAATTAGATAAACAAGCTCGTTTACATACCTTTCTCATTTGTTTAACTACAGTAGTTTCTTGGACAAAACCCACATACTATTATTATTTTGTAATTAGCGAATTAATTTAAAAGTGAGCATTTGTTTAAATTTAAACAAAAAATGTGATAGAAAATACTGTTAGTGAAACATCTTGTTCCATGAACTTTTATGTGGCAGTGACTGGAAACTATATTCAAATGTTGACTTTTATTTCCATTTCAGTGTTTAAGGA
Source organism: Carcinoscorpius rotundicauda (assembly GCA_011833715.1). Lineage (NCBI taxonomy): Eukaryota > Metazoa > Arthropoda > Merostomata > Xiphosura > Limulidae > Carcinoscorpius > Carcinoscorpius rotundicauda. Next base: position 19,405,563 of record CM022398.1, read on the forward strand.
AATCAAATAGAATTTCGTAGAATTACGTTTACAGAAGATTTTGAAAATTCTTTTCTTCAGTTTTAATTGTTTAGTTATATTCCTATAATCTCTCAGTGTTGTTAAAATTGAGATTAAATATCTATATATCCAAAAATGTTACAAAAATACACATGATTTAATAGGGTGTTCTAGCTTTTTCACGTGACTGTAGTCGAGTAGGTTACATTAAAATGATTTTGAACATTCAGTCAGATCAGCAAGTCGAGTGACAACAACATAAAGTATTGATGTAACAGAATGTATCAGAGCTACAATCTGATATTGTTTAGTAATAGTTAGGTAATATGATACCAATGTAAAATGATAGCTTTTGGGAAAGGCATGTAACATCTCTTTCGAACATAAAATATTTATATTCAGAGAACATAACGAAGATGGCCTATAAAAGCATTCAAGAAGGAAGGGTGTGTTTTTGATATGACAGCCCTACGACAGGGCCTTATGATTTGGCGCGGCAAAATGGACTCCAAAATTGTTTTAACGTTATATACCTTGCGTCATCAATCGACTTTGCCGACGCCACAAGGAGACGAACTCTTATGGCAGGAGAGGCCGTTATCACTGCACAATAGCCAGAGAGACTGTTACATTGTGACTACCGCTCTGAGGTACAGGTTAGCAACAGTTCGGCCACTGCGAAATGACCTTCATCATTTCACCAGAACTCCTATGTTGACCCAAACAGTTCGCAATCGTCTGCACAAAGGCCTTCATAGGGCAAGACGGCCTGCAAGAGGCATTATTCTGACAGTGCGATACCGTGCAGTCAGGTTAGAGTTTGCTAGTCAGTAACTGGACTAGGAACTTCGTCAATGGGCCACCGTGTCTCGTGATGATGTACGTGCGAGAATGCGGAGACGCCGAGAAGAGCGATTTTCAGCCTGTAACTTTGTGAAAGCCAAAGGTTATGGAGGAGGTTCTTTAATGGTCTGGGCAGGCCAGAGTGGCCTGTTTGAGTGGCCGTATGGACTTGCTCATACTCTGCAAGTTTGCTCTGAACCCACGACAATATAGAGACAAAATTCTGAAACCCATTGTGAGGCTTTTTGCTGGAGCTGTCGGCGATGGGTTCATTCTCATGTAGGATAACGCGCGAGACCAGGCTGTGTATGATATTCCGTAAGGAGGAAGGAATAGAGACTTTGGAGTGGCCCGCCAGATCTCCAGATTTACATCCGATTGCACATTGTTGAGGCGTGTTAGTGAACGCCAGCACCCTCCTCAGAATGTACAGAAACTCCGAGAAGCCCTGGTAGACAAGTGGGCTGTCATACCACAGGATAACATCGATAGACGGATTCGAAGTGTGCCAAATCGGTGTCAGGAGTGTGTCACAGCCCGTATAGGTCACACTAGATATTGAGTGTTTCAAACATTTGTAAAATAAACGCGTGTTAATTGTATAAAGTATTGTTTCATAATGAGATATCAGTTTTGGTGTTATTCGTCATTTTAAAAATTTTATTTCTCTATGTTTTACCGTTCATTACACATTAAAAATGAATATAGACGGATATGAAATGAGGCAAATTACTTAAAAAATAGAAAATAGTGTGAGATTTGGAACTGACATGAATTATATAAGAAAACGAATTTGTTCCTTTAATTTTTTGAGCAGTTTATATAGCTTCACTATCGTCAGTAATATAGGATTGGAAAAATACAAATAGGATAATGTCAGTTCACTGTATAAACGTCTGGTCTTACTTTTTTGGTTACCCTTGTCTAGGGTTACTGATGATGAGGGTGTAATTTTCCGAAGCCGTTATATGCCTGTAACAAGTGGTGGATTGTAGGGTAGGTTGTGTTTCATGCTTTACTCTTAATGTAAAGAATATTTACAAAAGAAATACTTTTCTTTCCAATTATGTCTTTAAAAACATTTCTAATAATATTTTTGGAAGACTAAAAAGAACTATCTCTCAAAACAATGGGATATCTACCACCTTAATTATTTCGAACATGGTGAATAAACAGGAATTTTGACAAACAATTAGTATTCGCAACTAAAGTTAAGCACTTCTTTGTTGAAACGACAAACAATTGGTGTCCACAAGTAATGTAAAACACTGTTTTGTTGTTGACACTAGATAAATTTATACTTTTACTTAATGAAGTTTCCTTTAAACCGTTTTTCGAAAATATTTACTCCTTTGGAAACAATACAAGTCAGACCTTTATATGTATGCAGAACAAATTATATTATATACCTGGAGTGAATAAACTTGGATCATGATCATATAGAAAAAAATGTGCAGGCATTTCAACTCATATGTTAAGCGGGTTTTTGAAGAAAAAAAGTAATGATCAAATGAGGTAGTCTGCACCTCCCCCTTTCAGGACGGACTTCAGTTCCATTGATTATGCGTGGGATTGTATATCCCGTCCACCGACGTGACTCATGTCGTTAAAGAAATCGGGAAATCAACTTTATTTTTAGAGTGTTTATGAATACCTCAAAACATTATTAACACTCTCACTTGAAGAATGTAACATCGGTAACTGCTCTTCATGTGAAATGAAACCAACTGTAAAAATGGAAAGCCAGCTCTCCTGGTTGTCCATTTACGTGTGAGATGAAGGACCAATTGTTTGTATTTTCAATATAATATATTAGTTGATTTGTATAAAAATCGGGCAGTTGATACCATTTCCTTACAAAGGCTAAAATATTATAGTTTCCAATTGTCGTTTAATTACTACATGTAATATGTAATAGAAATGAAAATGAGTAGCTATACCTATTTAATGTGTGGAAAAACAACAACAAAAAATAACAAGCTGGAGTCATGTAAAATGCCTAAGTTAGACTGACATTGAGACTTTTAGGCCTAACAGAATAACAGTTATGGAATATCTTGCAATGTATCAATCAGTGGGATATCTTCCAATGTATCAATCAGTGGAATATCTTGTAATGTATCAATCAGTGGGATATCTTCCAATGAATCAATCAGTGGAATATCTTGTAATGTATCAATCAGTGGAATATCTTCCAATGTATCAATCAGTGGAATATCTTGTAATGTATCAATCAGTGGAATATCTTGTAATGTATCAATCAGTGGAATATCTTTTAATGTATGAATTAGTGAAATGTCTTGTAACGTATGAATCAGTGGAATATCTTGTAATGTATCAAGTAGTAGGATATATTGCAATTATGATATGTGATAGCTTAATGAAACCACCTGGCCTGCAAGTATGTTTATTCCATTATTTACTACGGATAGGCCTGAAATGTGTTTTCCTAAAAATAACAACCTCTGATACCTAATTAATAGCAATGTAACATAATATTTGTGAGAAAACAGAAATTGTAAACAAACCAAACTGATTACAGTTCTTCCACCTTGCTGAAACTCATCGGTAAGGGTGAGGGTCTTATGCTAGAATATGGAATCCAAACCCTGAGATGGACACAACGCAGATAGCCCATTTTGCGACTTTGCAACAAACTAATCATTTAAATTAGGTCCCGTGTCGTTTAATACGGAAAACTAAAAGCTATTTCTAATATAAACCTTCCAGCCGTAACTGTCAAGTTTAGATGTCGTTGTAGTATGCAAGTTATTCCTTGTTTTATAACAAACAAAATTATGAAATTTTGTCTCATAAGTCTCTGGTCATTTTTTGACAAACTATGGCTGAATTGTTACGTTTAGAAAAAAACAACAACACGCGCATAAAACCATCTCAAATATCATCCAATAAATACAACGTTATTTGTAGCATTAGAACAAGAAACTCAGCTAAAGGTTAGAAACATAATATACAAGTATCTTACCTCTCCATTAAGGTAGCAGAATATCAGAGCCACCAGAAAACCCTAATAATAGAGAACAAATACTTGATTAGTAGTGTAGATCTAATATGGTTGCCACGTATTCCTTTCATTATGTTCAGATCTATGGCAAAGCCAAAACTATTAGAGAAAGGTAAAAAGGTTATATTGGTGTTTCTCAACCGATGAGTCACAGCCCTACAAAAGGCTTAATATTAGCTTACAATATTTTAAAAAACTACGGCAAAACACTAAATGTATAATGCAAACTTCATAATATCTCATACATGAATCCAGCATAACAACTATAAAAGAACACTACTATAGTGTTGTACTTATTAATTTTCTGCGGTGTTGCTAAAGGGCTGAGAAACGCTAGGCTCATCTATACACTTTCCTTTTACCTGCAAGCCATCCATAGCGTAACTCAAGTAGAAATAAGCTTCAATCCATCCACAACTTCCATTATCAGGCCTGTAGATCACCAGAGTGAAGTGCAGTCCGAACAGAGGAACCAGGACCAACGTGGCTCGTACAGCCTTCCTGTGTGTGTGTATAATATGCTGTTATTAACGTGTTAAACTGAAAGGAATGTAAATAAAAATGACGATTCGTATCATTCACAGAGCAGCCGTTAGCTTAATAATCAGTGAACCCTAAAAGCTAAACAGACTGGAATAAATGAATTGGCACACACCTAATGTTAACACTAGTGTCACCTACAAAAATAAATATAAAGAACACCATAATATCTGTTACATGTGTTGTACGCACTTAAAATATAATGATACTCCCATCACGTTATTATATATACTCGTACTTAAAATGGAATGTTTTTATCCGGGTACCTTAACACATTATCGTTATGTGAAATAAAACATATCTTGGTGTATTGTTTAGTAGGATGTCTTCAGTTGTATTCTTCGTCTGAAATTGCTGAATTGTTCTTTAAAAACTACGTGGTACTAAGACTTACGTTTTATCATGTTAGGTAATTTGAAAAACTAATCTAAATAATTTTATATTTCCCGCATTACAGTGTTTAACCCTAAACTGTGTTCTTGAAGCTCGAACTTTTAGGCTGACAGACAGTGTTTTTTTGTTTTGACTATGAAACTTAGCCTTAGACGTAATTTCGTGGGTCTTTGTTCTATTTTGATTGATGACTTCCAGCAACAGAAAAAAAGACACGTTAGTCGAAATCCTCAAATATGCTACAATGTACGCAGGGTGTTGCTATCGTTACTAGTTGTTTGTTACTAAGCACAAAGCCAGACAATGGGCAATCTGTGTTCTGCCCAACACAGGTATCTAAACCCAAGATTATGGGGTTGTAAGTCCGCAGACGTGCCGCTGTGCCACTAGGAGAAGTAGTGTCATTAACTGGCTCGTGACGACATATCGAAGTACAACAGGTGCGTTACTAGACACGTTAATTCTGTTAAATCAAAAGTTTCACGTGTTTTCAAGTCGAGTACATCACTTCAGACTTACAGTACAAAACATGAAAGTGACACATAAATGCCAGTATCTGATAACACATCAAAATTATACAAGTAGAAATTTAATACATCCAACGCATTTAAAATATAGATCAATCAGAACATTACTTTATATTTAATATGTTTGAAGCACACAACCTAAATACAAACAAATGTATTACAGTGAACGTAATATAACATCATAAAGCTTAATAAAAATAGTAATTAATTTAAAATATTTTATACTAATTATAATCATTCACATTTGGCGTTAATTCCGGACTTGATCTTTAGCTTAGGAAAGTAAATTACAAGCCATATTGAGTGAAGTAGACAAAGTTACTTAATTTGAAAAACAAAACACTAAAAGATATTCGGCACTTTATTTAACTAGATACAGTTATGGAAGTCAACATGTTTATTAACTGACAGTATTGTGCTACCTGAACTGACTTGGCTCATTTGTGTGGGCTGCTCGTAGCTTCGTCACAAGAACACGGATGATGTTACACAGGAAAGCCAGGTTCAACTAAAATTGAAATCAAAACCGTGTAAGCACGAGGGTATTGAAGTTTATCAGTGTAGCGGCACCTTACGACTAATAAAGTCGTTGAAACCAAACGAGTTATTTTTTTATCGTTATGCCTAGGTTTCGCAGAGCAACAACTTAGAAATTTTGATTTATCTGCTCAAAAAAACCTGCGCAAAAACAATTAGTGCCGACTAGATGCAGGCGAATGATTAAAATGTTTAATAAAGGATTTAAAACTGTGAAACCGTGTCTGCGTACCGTGTCATTGAAAATGACCAAGTGTTTGTCACCAGTAAACTATTTCACTTTAGTGACGATTCTTTACATTCAAATATCTATAATTACTGAATAAAAAATAAATTAATAACAATGAATATCTCGGGTCGTGAAGTGAGCAGTTCACAGGTTTTAAAATTTTCTGCTACAGCCTTCACCACCTGTACAAATTTAACTAAGGACTGATCGACACCTACAATTCCCTAAGACTGTTGCTAACTAGAAATTAAGCTGATGTGTTAAAGATTTTGGGTTATTATTGATGACAGTTTCGTTGTAGAAACGGCTTCAAGCGAAAAATGTCCAAAAATAAAAACACTAAATATTTAACAGAGTATAGCATTCTATATCAAGTTGTCTTCTCATTATGTCTCAGTATCATCATCTATGGTTCCTTTAAGTAAAATCAATGAAAACATAGAGTAAAATTTCAGGATAACCAGTCCCATTAGATGTTCGTTTTCTTCAGTTTTGTGGAACGCTACTCGAAAGCTACATACGTTATATGTCCCTAATTTTGAAATGAAATATAAGAGGAAACACTTTGACAACACCCCACACTGGAAACTTTGAGACTATTATTTACCAACGAGCAGTGGAATTGATCATAACATTATAATAATCGTACGGCTGAAAAGAGTGGATGTTTTCTTATAACAAAGCCACATCTGACTATCCGCTGAGCCCACCGAAGGAAATCAAACCCCAGATTTTAGCATTGTAAGTCCGTAAACTTACCGCTTTACTAGCGGGGGACAGCCTGAAAAGACCCAAGTTCGGTGACGGATTCTAATCTCTTGGCACGAAGATTGCAAATCGAATGCCCTAATGTTCAAGACTTGCCAGTCACGATTCCTTTTGATGCGTTGCTTAAGATATTGCAACAGTTTTTTACTTTTATTAGTCAAATATAATGTATGACAGACAGGAAAAAACTTTGGCTTCGGCTACGTTTAAAAATATTTTGGGGCTTCTATTATTTTGGGAAAACGTTATAAAAATGTTTACCAATAGTAAATCTAGAAGCAAGAATGAAAATGCTATTGTATGTTTTATTTCATACGCACACAAGGAGTATTAGTAACGTCAACTTTCTATCGGAGCATTGTTTGTATGTTTAAAATTAAGCACAAAGCTTTGTTTGTTTGTTTTGAAATTTCGCACAAAGCTACTCGAGGGCTATCTGTGTTAGCCGTCAACAAAATTTAGCTGTGTAAAACCAGAGGGAAGGCAGCTAGTCATCACCACCCACCGCCAACTTTTGGGCTTTTATCAACGAATAGTGGGATTGACCGTAATATTATAACGCCCCCACGGCGGGGAGGGCGAGCATGTGTGGCGCGACGCGGATGCGAACCCGCGACCCTCAGATTACTAGTCGCATGCCTTAACGCGATTGACCATGCCGAGCTTAAGCATAAAGCTACACAATGGGCTATCTGTGCTCTGCCTGCTACGGTATCAAAGCCCGGTTTCTAGCTTTGTAAGTTCGCAGACATACTTAGATCACAACTAAAAATCAACTTGATTATGAGTAAAACTAACTATATATGGACATTTGTATATATATACTTTTCTTAAAACGTTACTTTCAAAAGTTACACTGCATTATTCTCTCAGTTAGACAACCTTGTTGTTATTAATATTTTCGGCCATAAACCCAATAATACCTGGCGAGGTCCGGCCAGCTTAAGAATTTAGGTTAGGTCTAAATCCATATACTAAGTTGAAAATTCAAAATTATCTCGATAGTGAAACTATAATCATCAAGATTAATAACAATAAAATTAGACATATTAAAATTCTAATTAATATTGCTAATGAAAGTAAAATTAAAGAAATAATATCGTTTATACTTTGTGTATTAAAACTCTTTATTTAAGGAATCAGTTAATCGTCAGTGATATCAAGAAAACCCACTTGTAGAAAAATATACAAGCAAAAACGGCTCGTTTGAGTTGAGAAAATATTTTACATAGAAGAGCGAAAAACGTTTCGACCTTCTTCGGTCATCGTCAGGTTCACAAAGAAAGAAAGAGGTAACTGACCGGAAGCTGACCACATGTTTGGAGAGAGTTGTGTAACTGAGTGTCGTAATGTAGAGGGCGGTGTTAGATGTTTGAATACATAATAATTTTATAATATGTAATGTAGGTATAAAGGAGTTCCTTTATATTAGTTTATTTTGGGTTTAAGTTGTTGCATAAGTAAGGCTTCTTTAATTTTGCGTTTGTTTATGTTTGTTTCTTTATTTAGTATTTTAGTGTTTTCTGTGGTAATGTTGTGTTAATTTGAATGCGGTGTTCGAAAATGTGTGAAGGTGACTTTTTATGTTCTTTGAATCTGGTTTCCTTTTTTTCTATTTGTTTCCCTAGTACAGAAGTCGTGGCAGTTATCACATTGTATTTTATAAATAATGTTGGTGTGATGTTTGTCGGTGTAGTTTTTACATAGTATAGACCTCAGTTTTGTACCTAACCCCTAATTTTGCAAAGGTAAAACTTTCAAAAAATTTTAATGAATATACAAACATTATTCAAAATTTACAGAAAAAAAAACTACTTAAAGCCATGTTGAACACAAAATACAAAGAACTACATGACTTACAAAAACAAAAAATGAACCAAGACCATCAACTGGCATGCTGCATCAAACCAGAGATTTACGGACTTATACAATGAAACACAAACCAAATCAATACTAAGAACGACAGAGACAAAAAGGTCTGCCACAAGAAAAAACTAGAAAAACTATGATGCAAACAAGAGAAAAGACACCAACACGATAAACCGTTGACTAATTTCATAATTAACAGATCCGATCGACAATTAAACACAGACGAGATACATCTACTTAACAAAGGACTTAACTTCGCAATAGCACCTAAGTACATTCCAGTCATAGAAATCAAAACATGTTTAAAAGATCTAGCCAGGAGACTTGTGATACTTTCTACAGAAAACAAAAACAAGAAAACAACCAACAGAGAAAAGACAACTTATATAATTTTATTGACATCCAACAGCCAAACTTCCCAGGTAAAATTAAAAATTTATATTTTCCAGAAAGAGCTAAAAATATCTTAAATGAATTTTCCAAAGAATTGTCTCACAAAACAGAAAGCTAAAAACCAATCTTACAAAAAGAGACATTAATTTCATTGAAACCTAAAACAAGACAAAAACATAAAAAATCTAAAAGCAAATAAAGGTAACGCCTTTATAATGTTGATTATTTATCTGCTGATGTCAGGAATATATGGTAGACAGCAGTATATGGTTTCGTGATTTTTGATTCGTGAGATATATTTACTTTTGTTGGTTGATTTTGCTTTCTGTCTAGGTGTGTGTATATAATGTTTTCTACGGTTTGTGGAGGAAACTTATTGATGTTGATGAAGTATTGTTTTATTTTGTCTAATTCATCGTTAATTTTTTCTGGTGAGCATAGTTTTATGGCTGTGTTTATTTGGTTTCTTAGTATGTTGAGTTTTTGTTTTGTTTTATGTGCTGAGTCCCAAGGAATGTATAGTCCAGTATGGGTGATTTTTCTGTGGATTTGTGTTTTGAATTGTGTGTCGGTTCTTGTAATTTTAAGGTTAAGAAATGATATGATTTCTTTCTTCCTGTTCACATGTGAATTTAATATTGGGATGTATAGATTTTCAATCACATTAACTCTATCATTTCTTAATCTCAAAATTACAAGAAGGTCTGTACTATGTAAGAACTACACTGACAAACACCACACCAACATTATTAACAAAATACAATGTGATAACTGTCACGACTTCTGTATTGAAGAAACAAGTAGAAAAATGGAAACCGGATTCAACGAACATAAAAAGTCACCTTCGCACGTTTTCGAACACCGCATGTCAAATTAACACAACATAACCATAGAAAACACTCAAATACTAAATCTTTCCACACGTATGCAGTTATTTATACAACAGCGTAACTACTTTTATATCCAACTTTACCAACATGTTTCTGTTACCAGAAAAACAACATATTTTTAAGTACTTCTTTTGTTGTATTTCACTAAACTTCTTAAGGCTTTTTGTACTACCTTTGAAGCGATAGAATACAACGAAAGCGTGTAAGTGAATAGTGGAGTTTGACTATTAATTTTATAAATTAACCACAATTACAAAGCCTGGAGTGCAATTCTTTTTAGTAGTTACAGTGTGAGATAAAATAATTATGACAAGTATTAGATAATTGTATGTATAATAGTAAAGCGTGTAAGAACTTGTCTGAGTAAATAACACTAGGCATGAAATTTAATACATCAACAAGGCCTTAATGCACACACAGACAAAATAGTCAGGACTTTTGAATTCAAATGTAGTCATCTGTAACTTTTAACTACTGAACAGTAAAAAAGATTATTGCTTTCAGAAGCCGCCGTCGCGAGGGTGTTGTCAGGCTCATTTGAACGCAACAACCAGATTACATATAATTTTTATAACGCGCCCAAAGTTGAAAGTGTAGAGTTTGTTCAGTTTGTTTTGAATTTCGTGCAAAGTTACACGAGAGCTATTTGCGTCAGTCGTCCCTGATTTAGCAAGTTAATACTAAAGGGACGACAGATAGTCGTCACCACCCACCGCCAACTCTTGGACTACTCTTTTACCGACCAATAGTGCGACTGACTGTAGTATTAAAAGTCCCCGCTCATGGTTGATAGAACGAGTACGTTTAGTGAGATGAAGATTCGAACTCGCGATCCTCAGATTGGAATCAAGCGTTCTATCAATATTTAGACATGAGCATGTTTAGTAGTATCACATTTCAAACAGAAAACTGAACCATTTAATCTCCTTACTAAAGGCGTAACATAAGCTGATATTGGACTGCTTTAACTATCGATGAATTTTATATATATTATAAAATTATTGGAGCAAAAGCACATTAAAAATTACTTCATAACATAAAGTGAGTTTGATATAAATAAAATAAAACAAATATAAAAGATTTGTAACTAACCATGCCAATTTTTCCTTTGAGAATACTATGCTAATATCTCGTACCAACATCAAATCTATAATAATATCATAGTAACTTTGGGAGCGACATGTCTCAGTCGGTACATGTTATGAAAGCTCCAACTGACTATGTGCATGTGCGACTTATGTTGGCTCAAATACAGGCAATAGGCTCTCTGACCTTTGTCCACCATAAGGAATTGAGCTCTAGATTTTAGTGTTGGAAGTCTGTAAACTTATCATTAACCCACTTGGAGGACTGAAATTCCCAACCCATAAGTTGGAGTCTTCTATGGTTACATGAGAAGTAAATATAAAAAGTTCTCAAGTTTCTTTTGAAATGCCTAATTATAAGAGAGAGAATACATTTTTAATGTGTAAAACTTACACTGTTTGAGAAAAAAAAACATAAAACATAAAGCACCCGATTTTAGGATAGCCTCGAGTAATTAACTTAGAAAACGTAGCTTTAGATGTTAATACGGGCTTAAAAACTATCGGTTAGTTTCTATAACCCCATTAGCATTACACAAAAATATTGAGTTAATAAGTGTAGAAAAACCAGGTAGGTAATTAGTAACTTTGTCTTCTGAAAACTTCTTCATAACAGCAAAGTGAAGTTTTTAGATTTCTTTTTGTCTGTGTACTTACTTGGAACTTATGCATAATATGCGATATTTTTGTAAGTTTTCTTTTGGAACGAATCGTTCAACATTTTATTTCCCTCGTGTCTCGAGGCGTTTTGCACGATTTTCAACATGCAAAACACGTTTTATTTTTTTTATTAGATGCTGTCGTTCATACTATGACATTATACCCTAATCCTTGTCTGTTTATTTGTCGACTCGACATGCCATGTGTTAAACCGCACGACTCGTAATCTGAGGGCTGCTGGTTGGGATTCTCATCACACCAAACATACTCGCCCTTTCAGCCGTCAAGGCATTATAATGTTACGTTCAATCCCACTATTCGTTGGTAAAAGAGTAGCCCAAGAGTTGACGGCGGGTGGTAATGATCAGCTGCTTTCTCACTAGTCGTACGTTGCTAAATTAGGGACGGCCAGCACAGACAGGCTTCGTGTAGCTTTGCGAGAAATAAATAAAAACAAACAATCCTGTATGTTTATTTTAGAATTTTCAAGCAGATTAAAAAAACAAAAACAAAAAAGGGCAATCTTCGCATATCCGCCTTAATTTTGAATCATGTTGGTTGGTTATTATGTTCTTGCAAAGTTACTTAAAGACGATCTGCTCAAGTCGTCTCCAGTTTTGAACCAATACAGTAAGACCGAAGACAGCTAGCTAATCAACGAAGTCGCTGCATATTTTTGGCTAGTTCAACAGAATAATTGAATTAGGCCTCAGTCTTATTACGCGACTATCTTGCAACATGGAGCATGTTTTTGATGCAAAGGAATGCAAACCATGAACTCTAGAATACACTAACCACTGAGCTCACCTCCCCCTAGTCTATTAATATCGAATTGTAACTCATATCCAGAGTAGCATTATTGAAATTAAAAAAAAACTACAAATTTCGTACCAGAATAACAATGCTTTTAGATTGTATTTTGGGAAAAATATTTAATAAATTAATCTGAAAAATATCAGTATTTCTTTCAAGAAGTCAGGGAGATTGCTAAAATGTTTTTTTCTCTCTCCAAATATATTGGGGTCAAGTTTGTTTGTTTAGAATTAAGCACAAAGCTACACAATGAATTAGTTGTCCGTGCTCTGCCCACCACGGTTATCGAAATCCGGTTTTTTTTAGGGTGTGAGTCCGCAGACTTGCCGCTGTGCCACTAGGGGGTCTTCAGGATCACCAGTTTATATATTTTTTCTTCCCTTTATGTTCTCTCTATTTGTGTGTGTGTATATATATTACAGTATTGAAATGTACACAAAATCTTGCTTTCCATAACAAGAACAGTATTCCTAGCAAGGACCAATGGTGACTCGTGTGGAATAGTTTTTTTTCCTGAACTTCAACACAGTGTGATATATATATAACTTGAAAGGATGTACACTGTCATATCAACTGGAAAAAAACAGTGAAAGATAAAACCACGCCACCAATTAACTATTTCCGGCCTCCTAGTGGCTCAGCGGTATATCTGGGGACATACAACGCTAAAAACCGGGTTTCGATACCCGTGGTGGGCAGAGCACAGATAGCCCATTGCGTAGCTGTGTGCTTACTTCAAAACAACAGCAATTCTATTTCCGAAAACTCGTCTCGATAAAAGTGACGTTTTTTTATGCGGGCCTATCGCTGACCATTGTTCTTTGTGATAAGTTTCATGTTTTTATCGGCCCTTACAGTTATGAATGACATTGGTATGAGAAGATATCGATTCATTTACTGGAAATAAAAATGACAAACGATCACGTTCAACACGTCGGAGTACGTTGAACAGAAGCTTCAACATCAAACTTGTCGGAATTACTGGGAGAAAATCCATCTTTTATAAATTATTTTCACACTGTATTACCTATTGTTTTGTGAGATTATTGCAACTTAGATCTAATGTTCATGTTCTGAAACAAAATATACTATATTATACGTTAGAATGTAAATCTAATGTTCATGTTCTGAAACAAAATGTACTATATTATACGTTAGAATGTAAATCTAATGTTCATGTTCTGAAACAAAATGTACTATATTATACGTTAGAATGTAAATCTAATGTTCATGTTCTGAAACAAAATGTACTATATTATACGTTAGAATGTAGATCTAATGTTCATGTTTTGAAACAAAATATACTATATTATACGTTAGGATTAACAGCTGTTTCAAATTAATAAAGCAAAAATCTTAAAAAGAAATTTTTACAAACTAACAACTATGAAAGAACTCTTTTCCCCAAAACGTATGGAACAATAGCAAGTCTACACAGTTTGTTTGTTTTTTTTATTTCGCGCAAATCTACATGAGGGCTAATTGCGCTAGCCGCTCCTAGTTTAGCAGTGTAAGACTATAGGGCGTAAAATTAGAGAGAAGTTATCACCACCCACCGTCAACTCTTGAACTACTCTTTAACCAAAGAATAGTGGAGTTGACCGTCACATCAGAACGCCCCCATGATTAAAAGGTCGAGCATGTTGGGTGTGACAAGCGTTCGAATCCGCGACCCTCAGATTACGAGTCGGATACCTCAACCACCTAGCCATGACGGGCCAGTCAAAACAGAACAGAGATACAAAATTAAGAAACTTGCCATTAAACTGAATGAACAAGCTAGAAATTAGATCTAAGGTAAGACTAAAAGTAACAATATGGCTGATATGTATATTAAAATACAGGATATATTAAGAGGAAATACAGAAATACGAAGCAACTGAGGCACATAAGAAAAATGAAACAAAAAGTTACCTTCCAGAGAAGCCTGAACATACTCGCAAGACTTGTATTAATTAAAAAACAAACTAGAGAACTCACCAACAGACTAAACAGGTTTGGAGTATTCATAATCCATTCGTATCTCTCCTCCGGGATAGCCCAGCAGCTGCGAAAACAATATTGTATTTGTTTTTATAAATATAATATGTTCGTCATTCATCTCAATAGAATAGATAAATGGTATTCCACAGTCTCATGCCTGAATTATTTATAATATTTTAATAAGGTCAAGAAATGTTTTGATTTTATGACAACGTTTAAATTACGTTTTTCTATAGAAGCGAAACGTTTTTTTTTCTCAGAGAAATAAACTGCAACTTGTGATGTAGGCTAAATAAAAGTCAACTAAATTACAATTGACAAACCTTATTACAGTTTTCACAGTATTCAATAACTGCGCTAAAAATGTTCCATATCCTCAAAGAGAAGCTATCAAACGAGATATTAAACTCCTGAATACAAATAAGCCTAAAAGACAATTTTTTTCCATAATATGCATTTTAAAAAGCAATATATCTTACATAAATAAAATATTTGTCACTCTTTGGTTTCTTAAATTCGGTTTGCTTTTACAAAACATTGTGTAGAATTACATTAATAAAGGCCTGACATGGCCAGGTGGGTTAAGGCGTTCAATTCGTAATCTGAGGGTCGCAGGTTTGAATCCCCGTCACACCAAACATGCTCGCCCTTTCAGCCGTGAGGGCGTTGTAATGTGACTGTCAATCCCACCATTCGTTGGTAAAAGAGTAGCCCAAGAGTTGGCCGTGGATGGTGATGACTAGCTGTTTTCCCTCTAGTCTTACACTGCTAAATTAGGGACGGCTAGCGCAGATAGCTCTCGTGTAGCTTTGCGCGAAATTAAAAAAAAAATGTTAATAAGTGTGTCTTATTCTTACATCAAAGCCACATGGTGCTATCTGCGTAGCCTACCGAGGGAAATCGATCCGGTGATTTTAGCGTTGTAAATTCGTAGACTTGCTGTGCTAGCGGGGTGCTATGTTAATAATATTAAATATGTTTTATGTTTATTTATTTTCAGAACGTTAGAAAACTATAAAACTGTGATATACAATTTTTAGTTATAAGTGAGGCAATATTATAATTTTAATGTTCTTCAAACTCACTGAAAATTGAAGGTTAGGGTAACACCCATCAAAACGTTTAGTAATGTATTAATCGCGACCTGTACTTACTATTTCTTAAGTTTTATGGTTTCTAGTTTTCATTGGCACTGGTAAAGGATTTATCCATCTTACGAAATTTGGCTAAGGCATTCGACTCGTAATCTGAGGGTTGCGGGTTCGAATCCCCGTCGCACCAAACATGTTCGCCCCTTTTAGCCGTGGAGGCGTTATTATGTGACGGTCAATCCCACTATTTGTTGGTAAAAGAGTAGCCCAAGAGTTGGCGATGTGTGGTGATGACTAGTTGCCTTTCCTCAAGTCTTACACTTCTAAATTAGGGATGGATAGCGCAGATAGCCCTCGAGTAGCTTTGTGCGATATTCAAAAGACAAAACAAACCAAATTTGGTAGGGAATTAGTAAAACAGTGAAACAAGGTAACTTTAGATTAAAGTCCTGAATGTAAAGTAGAAATTAATAAACACATTTTCTTCAAATTCCCGGATGAATAAAGGCGTTTTAACTGATCACCAAGTCTTCAAGACTAAACACTGATGAGCAGGTTAAGTGTAGAAACAAATATTTAGATTTTTATAATGCATGATTGAGCGGAAAAATGGTACCAAATAAGCTGCTCGTACCATGTGACAAAATAAGGGACATTGGTTTGTTTTGAATTTCGCGCAAAGCTACACGAGGGCTATCTGCGCTAGCCGTCCCGAATTTAGCAGTGTAAGACTATAGGGAAGGCAACGAGTTATCACCACCCACCGATAACTCTTGGGCTACTCTTTTACAAAAGAATAGTGTGATTGAGCGTCACATTATAACACCTGAAAAAAGTAAAAGGAGAAAACTAATTAATTGGCTGTGGGTAGAAAGCATGAACAGGCTAATTGAAATTGTGTGATACAGGATACAATTGACATGTTGGATTAGTTATAGACGATAGAAAGCACTCATTTTCCAGATCACAACGTTGAGATCATTTAGAATAAAGTGGGATCATAAAGCTTAATCAGGGCACATGTAAAGTAAGGCAGCCATCATACGTCTTAATCCCTAACTTTTGGATATTAAGATTTTAACGATTCCTTCAAATTATATCTTAAGCATGTCCGATAAAAGACATCACAATAAAAATAATCGAGATTTTTTTGTTATAGCAAAGCCACATTCGGCTATTTGCCGAAACCACCGAGGTGAATCGAACCCCTGATTTTTGCGTTGTTGATCCGTAGACTTACCGCTGTACTCGCAGAGGGCGATAGAAAATAATCTAGATGCTTAAAACGTTATTGAGATAGAATATTTTTTAGGCAAAAATCTCATTAATTTTTTTTCGTTTTCTGATGATTTTGTCAAACATTAGGTATTTTTCTTTAATCAGTTTCTTCTTTACTGTTTACCGTAAAACGTAAACTAAAAAAAAATCGAATATCATTTTCTACACAAATACAATTTTTACATGCTCATAACACCTGAGATTTAATACATACTTTAAAATAAACCGATACAATATTTTATTTGCACATTGTTATATCGTTCCCAAACATACTTATCATCAGCTAAGATCTTCCGTATAATCCCGTAGATGCTGATCGGCAATAGGGGAAATACTGAAAAAGAAGAACATTTAAAAAATGTCAACATGAATAAATCTGAAAAAAAATGTGTTATTTAAAAAAAATTTTCGAAAAAAAAATATTACCCTTAATTTCTTACATAATATGTATCTTGCTTTAATGTTCTTGTGTTTTTAGTACTGCGGCAGAAATTTCTGGATTTGTTAATGCAATGAAATATTTATTTTAGAATAAAAATATTAGCGAGGATTAAAAAGCGCTAAGTGTATGTAAATTAACCAATTGTTTACGAGTAACGTTTAGCGTGACAAGTTGGAAAGCCACAGTATTAAAAAAATATCAATACTACGTTTCTGCTTAATTCTTAACTATTCAAGTAACATGTTTATATATTAAATTGAGATGGTGGATTAATGAAAAAATATATGTATATTCGACTGCTTACTAAGCCTAATAACTGATATTTGAAATCTGATTTAGTATAAGATTTACAATTAAACCAATAAAATAAAATGGGCCACTTTGTAAAGATTTTTAAAATTGTTTAGCGACCTTCCTTGAATCCACATCACCTTAACCAAAAAGTGATTAGATCATAGATGTAAAAATTACGTCACAGAACCCATATGCTTACTTATCGTTAAGGCAAGTCTTCAAATCGCATACACATAAGTGTCCAGTGCTTGGGGCAAATTTTAAAGTTTATCCTTTAAGAATGACTACTTGTTTCCAAGAAAATGTTTTGTTATTTATCTTCGACATAAAGTGTCAGGGCATTGGACATAACAAACCTTTGCAGAAACCTTGCAAATTGGAATAAAAAGTGTAATCAAACTTTAATTTTAACTTCAAATTAAAGCTTAATTTCTTTTCTGCTAAAGCTCCCTCTTTAGGTAAGCACAGTCGTCTTAAGACTTGAAAACTACGACCTACGTATAACCAGTTGTTTATGAAACATTTGATGTATTGTTCTCCTAAAACATTTATTACAGGATATTTTAAAATGTCTCATTAATTATTCTATTTGTTTTTGAAGAAGGGGACATGACATGATCTTCTCAGCATTAATTATAGTATGTTTAATAAAACCGTTTTTGCTGTCAAAACAATTTTCATCCGACGAACTAACAGCTGGTTAACTTAAGTACATAATACTAGTACTACTTTACATCCAATGATTTACAATTTTGGTTGTCGGTAAGTTTAAAGCTTGACGTAATGTAGGTTAACTTTCATAAATCACTGAAGTTTAATCTCGCATTTGAATAAAATTTATATTCATGTTGCTACTGTGCTCGTGTGATAGAGTATCTATTTATAAACAAATTATTACACAGGTGAACAGACAAACATAAAATAGATTGACAAGTGGTCTTACTCCAACCAATAATATAAAACATATGAAGATTATTCTGCTCAGCGAAGGCAGCTGCTATCAGCTTATGTAAGTAGAATCCTTCACATAACATCCACATGTACGTTGTCATCCGGAAGTAGTTCTTCAGAATCAGCAACATCTTACAAATGGCCTGATGTCAATAAAAACAAAATATTAGCAATTGTTGTAATACGGAAGAAGTTCTTCAGGATCTGTAACACCTTGCCTATAGCCTGATGTCAATAAAAAATATTAAACATTAACAACTGTTGCCATCCGGAAGTAATTCTTTAAGATCAGCAGAACCTTGCATACAATATGGTATCAATAAAAAGATAACAATTGTTTTCAAGGAACCCAGGAGTAGTACTCCAATTTACATACACACTATCTGGTGTCAATGAAAAGTGATAAAATAATTAACAGTTATTTGTAATTAAGTAATCCCGTCTTAGCTTATAAGTTTTACCTTATACACAGCTTGACGTTAATGGAAAATTAAACTAAATATTCACACTCATTTTTACGCAGTCATACAGGTGTAATATTTCAAGATCAATAACACATTATACATTCCTGATGAAAGTGACAAAATAATTACATCCACGTGGGATTTTTTTGTCATGACAATGTTTACAAGGTATGACACAGAATACTAAACATGTTTTCCTTTTAGATGTTTCCTTTAAAATAAACCGTTCACTGCCAAAACACAAACCTAGAGAGATACATTACTCACTATAAATAAAAGAAAATAGCGTATGTGCTTAACATTTGTCATTGGATATTGGTATATGTGAGAAATACAACTGCTTTTGTTACATAGAGTATTACTATAGAATCACATCCATAAATGTGGGTAAGATATGGAAAGCGACGCGTGGAACATAAAGAATTAGTCTTATAGGACCCCAGAGTTTAATTTCTTATTAAAGTAACTCCATGTTGTTAAGCGATGTTTTGACCAATCGATTATCAAGAGGCTTAACGGAATCAGTAACGTAAGGGCTAGTAGAATGTACTGGTGGAAATAAAAATAAAAGATAATAGATCGAGTTAAGAGGTGAAAATATTTTTGGAAGAAGGTTTGTTTGTTGTTAAACACAAAGTTACTCAATGGGATATCCGCGCTATTCCCATCATATTTATCGAAACTCAACTTTTACCATTGAGGAACACGAAGATGGCCTAAATGTTATCAAAACCCCTTAGAAACACTTACACATAAAACTCACTAATACTAAAAAGATATTTTCGGAGTCAGTTAATTTATTGCAATTCTCTAAGCTATTGGAAAGCAGATTCTGCTCTAATGGTTAAAACAAAAATAGCTCAATACATTCGATGAATGAAATAGAGCTTAGAAGGAAGAGAAAAATTTGTTTTAACTTTCGGAAATAAGCCTTTTAAACATCCTAAATTTTAATCATACTATAAATAGGTTATTTCGATTTAGAATAGTTCCATATAGTGAACAAATTAAAACAACAGTGATAGGTTTTTTTTTTTTTAAAGAGTAATCATATGAGGGAAACTGGTTTATAAAGAGTAATAGTTAAGAAGAAAACTGATTTAAACCCGATAATAGAAAGTCGGTTTAACCCTATTACTAACTTAGAAGAAGACTGGTGTAAACCAAATAACAGTTCAGAAGAAAACTGTTTTAAATCGAGTTATAGTTTAAAATAAAACTGGTTTACACTGAGTAATAGTTTAGAAAAAAAAACTAGTTTGGTTTGTTTTGAATTTCGCGCAAAGCTACCCGAGAGCTATCTGCGCTAGTCGTCCCTAATTTAGCAGTGTAAGACTAGAGGGAAGGAACCATCACCACCCACTGCCAACTTTTGGGCTACTCTTTTACCAACGAATAAAGGGGTTGATTGTCACATTATAACGCCCCTACGACTGAAAAGGCGAACATATCGGTGTGACGGGGTTTAGAACCCTCCGAGCGCCTCAACTACCTGGTCATGCTAGGCCCGAAAACTGGTTTATACCGATTAATAGTTTGGAAGAAAACTGGTTTAAACGGCGTAATACAGGGTGGTCGCTAGAAAAGCGGAAAATTTGTCAAACAGCTATTTATTTTTACAAAGAATAACTTTTACAAAGTTTTTTAAAGGCATATGTTATATTACACTCATAGATGCTCAAAATTATTAAAATCATGCATTTTATTCATGATGTAAAGAAATCAAAATAGAAATGAGTGAGCACGCATTTTATTCATGATCTCATCTGACCCTCAAATTTTCCGCTTTTCTAGCGACCACCCTGTAGTTTAAGCTTGAGTTTCAGAATAAACAATATTCAGCTTTTCTTTTCTATGTGTAATTTCTTACAACAAACACATATCAATCTGTCTGCTGGGCCCACCGACAGAAGTCAAACCTCTGATTTTAGCACCGTAACTCTTAACAGTTACCTTGTCAGACAGATCATGAATAATTTGAGGAGTTGTAGGTTTTAGCACCGTAACTCTTAACAGTTACCTTGTCAGACAGATCATGAATAATTTGAGGAGTTGTAGGTTTTAGACAGAACATTCAAAATTACTGTTAGCATTTTGTCTTAGAGATCGTTCAGTTTCATTTGTTTGTTTTTAATTTCTCGCAAAGCTGCACGAGGGCTAACTGCATCAGATGGTTTAGTTTGATATTTGTTTGCTTTATAATTTCGTACAAAGCTACTCGAAGACTATCTGCGTTAGCCGCTCCTAATTTAACAGAGTAAGACTAGAGGGAAGGCAACTAGTCATTATCACCCGCCCATAACTAATGGGTGGCTCTTTTACCAAAGAATAGTGGGATTCACTCTCACATTATACACCCCCACGGCTGGGAGGGCGAGCATGTTTAGCGCGACGCGGGCGCGGACCCGCGACCCTCGGATTACGAGTCACACGCCTTGATCCATTTGGCCGATGTTAAATGTAAGTACAAAATTAAAACCTGTTACGTAAAGTAATAAGCTGAATGAAAAAGTTAAAAGTGAACATTTCAGAAAATATCGACCATTATGTATATCTTAGTCTAAGATGCGCTTTTAATATTTTAGTGCTTTGTTATTTGACCAAATTGAAATTTAGTAAATTGGTAAAAAATCTGTAATCCTAAAGGAATAAATAAACTAAAATTCGAAGCAGGTATTTCGATTTAACACTGTGTATCTTAAGAGAAGATACAAAGCAATCGAGGGCGTTCAGAAGAGATCTTCTCTTCGCTCTACACGCGAAGTTAGATTTAGCTGGACTGGTGATTAATAGCCATACCTACAAAACAAGATTATGCAATCAACGAGTAGCATAGGTCCGTTGGTTTCGTTGTTTGTTTTTGAATTTCGTACAAAACTACTCGAGAGCTATCTGCGATAGCCGTCCATAATTCAGTAGTGTGGTGAGACTAGAGAGAAGGCAGCCAGTCATCACCACCTACCACAAACTCTTGGGCTACTCTTTTACCAACGAATAGTGGGATGGATCGTAACATTATAACGCCCTTATGGCTGATAGGGCAAGCATGTTTGGTGCGATGTGGATTCGAATCCGCGACCCTCGTATTACGAGTCGAGCGCCCTAGCCACCTGACCATGCTGGGCTCGTTTACATTTTGAAAACTTATAAAAATTAATTCGTACTTACGTACATATGCATGGTAATTAACTGTCTAAACGACTTAGATACTGTCATCTTTGTCGACTATTCACACTGGTCAGATTATTCTGTCATCTGATAACCAATGTCCTCTTCATTCTATGCAATAATTGCTATGATTTTACTTGAATATTTAAGGATAGCAGGAATTGAATATTTTCCAAACTCGTTTACATTATGTTCAAAGTTGTTATTGCTTTTGCAACCATTTGAATGATTTAATGTTTTGTTTGGAAGTTTACCATAATTTAAAGTAATGCATCAATATGCAATGGAGTTCTAAAAATCCCTAACCCATGTTTTTCGAACTTCTCGACTGTATGAAATGAATGAATGTTCACGTTACTCCTTCCTATGGAATTGTATTGTGATTAAGAACTGAAATTTTCTCAACGTACAGGTACTAATGAGAAAATATACTCTGGACCTTGTTAAATTTACAATCAATTATTTTGCAAGGGAAAAGCAGAGAAAAAATATGAAGATTTTCTTGTCCTTTGACAATTAAAAAAACTCTTTAACCAGAGCGTTTTAATGCATCATTTCATCTTTTCGAAATCTGCTTATTGGCTTCCTTTAAAAGTTTCATTTTATCTTTTTTTTAACCTTTCTGTTCCTTGGATTTATTAAAACTGATAGTTTTCTAAGAGCATGTAGCCACTCTACAAGATTCAATTCTACTGGTGATGAATTTTAAAAAAAAATAAGTTTTTTTCTCTAATTAACGCTTTATCCACAGGTGTCACTGTATCCATAGTTGCCACTGGCAACAAAATTGACATTCATACCACTCACCCCATTCTGCCTCAGTATAGACTCTTTTTTGTCAGACTCATCCATTAGGACAACAGAGGTAAATGTGATGACAAAAACGCCATTCATCAGCAGGGCCATAAAGAGATGCTTGTGCATTGTGATTCGGTGGACCTGAAGTTGCCTAAATGTACCAAACAAATAAAATCACGTTGTAACATTTAGATTTCTTCAAAACACCATTAAAACTTCACTTCTTTTACAACAATATAAGAAAAGTTTCAGTCTACCTAATATGTAAAACCCCTTTTGGGAAGCCAAGGTTTCATATATTTCAAGAAAAAAAAATCACTTTCTAGGTTTCTTATCCTATGAATTAAATATATTATTTATATTGTAATTTCAGTATCCTATATGGTTCTTTTCTTTAGAAAATACTGCATAACCGTATTGTATTTCTTATATGATCCCCTTTTTTGTGACGGATTTACTATTACGTATTTATTTTAATATTGACATATATTGTTTCAGTTAGACATGCATTTATAAATGCATGTAACTGATACTGTTAAATCTGTATTGCGAAATTCCCGCCTATTCACTAAAGTTGCAAACGATTCTCAAGTGTGAGGTCAACAATATACTATGTATGTATATAAATATCAGTATTGTTGCTTCGGCTAAAATTTCTAGAATCTCATCTAACTCTTAAAAGATAGCAAGCGCGATGCGCCGAGAGACAATATATATTATCGATCTAATACAGTTGGTATACTATAAACCTCGGAAACTATAGCTGCAATTAACGCTTATTAATCAGGAACTTCGGATATTTGATCAAGAATGTATATAGATTTTGAACATACAATCCGGTTAATTTCAGCGGATTAACGTCAAACTTGGTATTTTTACAAATACATTATATAACTTCAGCAATGAAAATCTCACACGTGATCAGCGAAGAGCTAGCTAGCTCTTCTTTAAGTGAAATGTACCGATATCAATTCGAAATTAATTCACTCATCGTGAACCTTTGATACAATTTGAGTCTTCTAGCTGAGCTGGAACTTCCTTCATATTGTAAAACGTCTGTATATAAATTATTATTTATAATAAATTTTATCATCGTTTGTATATTAAAATATATTTATATCTTATTGGCAAAATATCATAAATTTAACCCATAATGACATTCAATTAACTTCTAAATTTAATTTCCATTTAACTCAGTTTCAGGCAATTTCAAATTGTGATATGTAACATAATAAAATGGAGAATTGTTCGGAATAAATCATAAAAATTAATATTTATGGATCAGAAATTTAAAATGTTCATAAAAGTGACCTGATCTCCTTCAAGTGATGTTTCTGTTTTTCTCAATATTTAAATCATGAAACACGTTGATTTTGACACTATTGGTTTAATCAAAACATCAAAAATAACTACTTAAAAATATTTACAGAATAAACACATCTACAATTATTAAGTTATGATCATAACAGCAGTATATTGGGAAACAAGTAGAAAATATCATGTTAAGCTGCA
The DNA here is from genome assembly GCA_011833715.1 of Carcinoscorpius rotundicauda. Taxonomy (NCBI): domain Eukaryota; kingdom Metazoa; phylum Arthropoda; class Merostomata; order Xiphosura; family Limulidae; genus Carcinoscorpius; species Carcinoscorpius rotundicauda. The sequence goes on from CM022398.1 coordinate 19,430,116, forward strand.
GACAGCCTGACTGCCTGTCTAATCAACGATCTAACAGAATCTTAAGAAATGGAAAAAAAAACGTAAAAAGAATTTGAAATCAGGCAAATAAGAGACAAGGTTTTGAAAGTTTGTACTTACTTTAAATTTCACAAACGTTCATAAGCTGTTAAAATGCTAAGATAAAAACATCTTACTTCCTCTGAAATAAATCTACAACTACGAAATAAGAAGCACGTTTCTGATGAGTTATTGTAGTTTTTGTGTGAAAAATTAATTTATATCAGAAATATGCGTGTATTTTATAAAACATTTAATGTGTTAAAAAAATCGATAATGAAATATTGAAAACGTGTTTCTCATAAAAGTATTTACTGAACAGAAATTCTCATTTAAATCCTTTTATTATTTTTTTTCATTTATCCCTGCTAATACGGTTAAGCATAATGGAACATATACGTGTGATTATAACTGAAGAAACTGGTTGAAATTGTCCGCTATTTCGACCGTTTTCTTCATAACTTATTAAAGCTACTTTCAGGAAATGAATAAACAAAAAAAATACCGGTTTATATTCAGTAAAATAATTATGCTTTTCTTTTAGAAAGTTAAAATGTTTTGTGTATTTAGATATAGAAATAAGACCCTAAATCTTTGTTTATCACGACTTACTAAAGTATCGTTAACAGGTTCTTTTTTGGTTTAGCTTCGGATTGATCTAATGCATTATATAAAATAAAACGACATCAAACCAAAGATATGCGAAAAATTATTTAACTGAGAAAAGGAAATAATTTAATTTTTTTTTTCTCGAAAATTTAAGAAACTGGAAAAGCACCCGTTATTTGTTCTCAGTGTAAACCACACTTGATAATATCAGCTCTTCTTCAATTTGAATAAAATATACAGCTTAAATAAAACATGCATGTATATATATATTCTTAGAGGGTTATAGATAACTTTGAGGCACCTGCATATGCTCATTCAGTTCAGGTTTAGCTGAGTTTTCCATATTTTATATTAATAAGACTGAGGTAAAAATACTCACTTGTACATAGAAAAAATGATGATAGCAGGTATCAGGACAAATATACTAACAGCAAAAGTAGCAACTTGAAAATACAGCCTGTTCTGGAGATTCTGGAGTTTCATGAAACATAAATGGACACTTTAATCAGGGCTTTTTATACATTAACACATCCTACGTTTTATTGTGTATCGAGTGTTCCAATATTCACAATAAAATTTTACTACAATGTTTAGTTTGGACAACAAAATGTTTAAGAAACAAAATTACACGGAAATATTCAGGAATCGTGATAAGAAAATTAGTAAAACTTAATTCAACTCAACTTTACCGTTTGAAAATATAACAGTAATGAACAGTCAATGTGTTACCTTCGTTTAAAACGTTTAGATAGATATAACATATGCTAGAAAAAAAATCATATTCGTATAAGCAGGAACCATTTCTGCTTATATTCATATAAAGACAAAACAGGGTGCCTGGAAATGATATTAACAGATTTATTGACAGTTATTTCTGAATGTGTGAAGTAATGGAGTACACAGTGTCCGTACATCACGTGGTCACAATTTTAAAGATTGCAAAGCCGGTACAGATAAAATACCTTAGTAACAAGGGATCAAGTGTGTTCAACATTGTAAAGATTACACAACTGGTACAGATAGAATACCTTAGTAACAAGGGATCAAGTGTGTTCAACATTGTAAAGATTACACAACTGGTACAGATAGAATACCTTAGTAACAAGGGATCAAGTGTGTTCAACATTGTAAAGATTACACAACTGGTACAGATAGAATACCTTAGTAACAAGGGATCAAGTATGTTCAACATTGTAAAGATTACACAACTGGTACAGATAGAATACCTTAGTAACAAGGGATCAAGTGTGTTCAACATTGTAAAGATTACACAACTGGTACAGATAGAATACCTTAGTAACAAGGGATAAACAGTGTTCAACATTGTAAAGATTACACAACTGGTACAGATAGAATACCTTAGTAACAAGGGATCAACAGTGTTCAACATTATAGAGACTGTACAGCTGGTAAAGACTGAATACCTTAGTAACAAAGGATCAAGACATCTGTTTCCAGAGGTAACTTCTATGTTTCGTTGTTTCGTATTTACAGTTTTCCCAGATTTTAATTAAACGCCAGAGTATTTACCTCAACCACTGAGACTGGAACGCGCAAAGACAATAGATAGATATCGGTGGTGGGCAGAGCGTAGATAGCTCATTATGTTGCCTGGTGCTTAATTTTGTTCAAGCAAACTTTAAAATAACATAATAAGTATATTAATTATACATGGACCAAAAAATTTATTTATTGACACGCGTAGGAAATAGAAAAATATTCCACTTTAGGCATAAGATTAAACCTAAGAAAAGGTTGGAGTAGATTCTGATAGGTAAAGTCGAAAAACGAACAACTATAAGTAGGCTTAACGTAAATAACACTAGAAGATGCACTGGAGATGAAAAGCTTGAATTCAGAAAATTGATGTGATAATTGAAGTATAGAGAACCTTTGTTGTCGACCCTCAGAATCTGGGAAGATACTGACACCATCACGAGTGCTGCTAAAGTGTTTCTTTTAAACAATTCTTGTGATAAAGATAATACTTGAAAGGAATGCTACTGAACTATTATTTTTTAAATACTTCTTTCGAATAATAGTTACAATAAAATGAATAAAGTGTGAGTGTAATAATCCAATCCAAACATCTCTTTGTAAACCTAACAATTATTATTATTCTTAGATCTTTACGAAACGTTTTGACGATTTTAATTGTTTGGAGTCCAGCTTGTTCTATGCCAACCAAGCAGTTAATTTAATTAAGATAAGTTCTAATATATACTATAGCTGCATGATCTTTCGATTAAGCCTTTTAATTACTTCCAACATTGTAATTACATATTTTATTTTAATTTTTGATTGATATTAAAATTTAATAAACCTGATTTCATTTATATAATCGCTTTCTATTATTGTTAGTATAATGGGTTATAGACACCAGTAGCAATCAATTTGTTTTCTTTGCTAATTTTTTATTAACTTTTAAAACTTTAACTTTAAAAAACCGAACAACAAACGCTTTGAAACATCAGATTTGTAACACGTTATTAAAAAAGCTATTTATTAAAGGCTTTGGTTTATAAAATCATATTTTATATTTGAAATACTAAAACCCAACCTCCCCTCCCGAAATAAAACACCACCAACATAAGGGAGAAAGCCATATAAAAATCTATTTAAGAATAAACAATAGAAAATCCTCAATAGTCGCGACACTGGAAATTATTTGAGGCAGGATCAGAGTATATTAATCTAGAATACTTTTTTTTTCTCTTCTTAGCATTAGCTATATTTTTGTGTGTTAGCGATACCAAGCATTGGACGCGCGTGTACATGATTCTATTTTATTATTCATCAGAATATATAATAGCCTACCTTAACAGTGAAATTATTTCAGGCAGAATTAGAATAATTTAATCTATGAAACCTTTGGCGTGGTGATAATATCTGAATCTAAAGGGTTTGCTTTCCTGAGTTCCAAAATGTAGCTAGATTTCAAATCGGTCAAGAGATGACGGACCTATGTAAGAGTTAAAAGTTTGTACTTGAAAGAAAACAAACAAATTCTGCCATTATAAGACCCGTTCAACCACGGCTAAAAAGGATAATGGACATCTATCTAATGACAGATGAATGAGATACCTGAAAAACAAAACAAAGCACCTCATTCTACGAGCCACTATGCTGCGGCCAAAAATGTAAATAATCGTGTGACGAAGTGATAAAACAACAGTGCTCAAAATGAAAATCCTCCATACTTTATCACAATGAAATAATGACAAAGCAATATGTATTTAAATAGATTAAGGTTAGAGATTACAGAATGTCATAGGTGATTTTTTTCTTGACTGACTTTAATTTTGGTGCTACTGACATGCTCTGGTTTCCAAAAAAAATAACAAATTTTGAATGTAACCCGAAAAAACAGCCTAACGCCTTCTACAGTTTATACAATAAGCATAAAAGGAAAAATCTTCTGTTTCATTATTAGTGTGTTAAATGCAAAGTACTCAAAGGGCTATCTATGATGTGCCCACTACATACATATATGAAACCCCTGTTTTAAGTGTGTAAGATCTGAAGCTTATTGACGGGAGAGGTTGTGGTTTATTATTAAGCACAAAGCTACACACAGAGCTATCTGTGCTCTGCTCCCTCACACCCCACGAGCGTTAAAACCTGATTTCCAGAAGTATAAGTCCGTGGACAAACCAATGTACCCCTGGGGGTGGGAGGAAGATAGAGGGAGTTCTCCAAAATTCGTGATCAACAGGCTACTATGTCTATAATATCTATTTTTAATGTTCAAGCATGAAGCTACGATTTATGACATATTGTAAAAGTCAATTTGACATTTTTGGTGGATAAATATAATTCATGAATTTTTTTAAATAATTAAATAATTTAAAACAAGATTTAATGTATGATATGAAAAGTGTAATTTGAAATAACCAAATTCCAAATAGAGACAAAAGATAAAAAAAATTACTCAAATTATAGCTGATTATACAACTAAATTATATTTGCATCACAATAGCAGAAAGGCCTAAAGTCGAAATCTCGGCAACAAATAATATTTATATGAATTTGAATTGTTTCCTTTTTGCGTTTGTAAGAGTTCCATGTCATGAAATTATCACTAGTATGGTACATATACATTTGTTTCTTTTTAAATTTCGCGCAAACCTACACGAGGGCCACAATACAAATTTAAATTCTAAAGCATGACTGAATGATAAATATGGTATCGGAAAAGCTGTATTTGTGTGTATGGGAATTAGGTTTATCAACTTGATTGGCATGTCATGTGGAACATACTATATAGTGTATCGTCAAGTCATATACCTCTTGAGGGCAGGCATGACCATGTGATTAAGGGATATCTTTGTTGAAACAAGAAAATTACAGATTTTTACGTTTATCCCTGGAGCAGAAAGCTTGGACTGAGGTTAACTAAAGAAAAATAATTTCTTAACGCTTTTATAGTTATAACTATGTTATGGTGTTAGTGTAGAACTATTAATGATACTAAAGCACTGGGGTTTGAATCCCCGTCTCACCAAACAAGCTCACACTTTCAATTGTGGGGGCATTATAACGCAGTGGTCAATCCCCCTATTCATTGGTGAAAGAGTAGTCCAAGAGTTGGCGGTGGTGGTGTTGAACAGCTGCCTTCCTTCTGATGTTAAACTGCTAAATTAGGGACGGCTATCGCTGATACCCCTCGTGTATTTGGCACGAAATTCAAAACAAACAAAAACATTTTCCTTTAAACTGCTCCTAATCTGAACTAATGAAGAAAAGGCACTGTGTCCGTCAGCTCTCGTCTCCGACTTGGTTCGACTTTTTCTACAATATAAGGGTTTGACTGTCACTGTTATAACACGCTCGTATATAAAAGTGCAAGGCTCATTAAGAAACATTATATCTCGTGACACAGCCCCTGCAATCCACAGCAAAGAAAAAGGAATAAATTAATGTGTGTGTGTGCGTCCGAAGTTTGTGTTTTTCATAAGTTAATATCCAGACAGTTTGTGTTATCTACAAATATCCACTTTACACTAGCGCATGATTAAAATATCTGTATATCATTTGATTAACTTAACAGCAAAAACAATGGATTACATGCGTTCCTAAGATATAGGAAGCATTACTCTCCCTATTCGAAGACTAAAATGACTTTTCTCGATACGTTGCGTTTTTATATTTTCGTCATATTTCGTCTGCATGACAGATATTGAACGCCAACAATTCATATTACGTATTTCTTCTTGAGCGTTTTTGATATGTGGATATTTGAACGTTCGTATTTAGAAAAAAATAACACAAAATAAAAAGTATTTGTCCTCCTCGCTTTAGCGTGAAGATGGTGCACTGGAAGTTTCTGCTTAATGTTTTATACTGATAACTATGAGTGGATTTTGTACAGCTGCTGTGTCTTAAAATGGGGCGCTGGAAGTGTCTGCTTAATGTTTTATACTATTAGCTATTAGTGGACTTTGTACAGTTGGTGTGTCTTAAAATGGTGCATTGAAAGTGTCTGCTTTATTTTTTAATACTTTTAGCTATTAGCGGACTTTGCACAGTTGCTGTGTCTTAAGAAAACGCTTAAATTAAATCTGATATTCTATCATGATCTAACTCTGATTTTACGTTTTAACTATATGATTAGCGTAGTAGGAAAGCAGTATAATTTTGGTTTTACGTTATTACAATGTGGATTAACGTAATATCAAAGCACTAAAGTAATTTTGGTTTTACGTTATCACAATGTGGATTAGCGTAGTGTGAAAGTGCAGAGGCAAGTGTACTATAGAAATGAACTTCAAAACAAACATCTGGTATTTCGTAAGACATTAATCGAACTACAATACGTTTATATGTACACTAGAAGATTGTACTTAGCTTCCAGTTAATATTTCAATGCCTCGAGTGTTTATTAACGTTGATTTTCAGATAAGAACCACCATTAGAAGTTAATTTAGAAAATAACAATAAACCCTACTCTTCCCTGTAATTCGACAGTGTGTGTTGTACAAACAATGTTTAAATAACTTCCTTGTAAAATTTCACATTTTGTCACATACTGATTTCCTGATAATTTTTAGAAAACTTCAACGTTTTTATATTGATATTTTGGAGTTACACTGAGAGTTAAAGAACAGAAGGTTTGTAGTTTGAGTTATCTACTGTCTAATCAAAACAGAAACTGGGCTGTAGTTTAAATTATCTAGTGTATAATCAGAAAAGAAGTTAGTTTGTCGAAATCTCATTTAGATTTATTTTAACATTTAGTTTGAATAATAACTATAAAGAAAATGATAATCTTATCTTTAACACAAAATGTCCAGTCATTCACAGAAATATTAACACAGCAATTTTACTACAGAAAGCGTTATTTTAGCACCAACTCCTTTGAGTAGCACACCTAAAGTACGTCGAACATGAAGACACTGCTATAACATCTAAAAATATTACATGAACACATGTTTGGTTCCGTGTAATTTATGGTATTTAAACATTGAACTTTTGACCTCGTGGAAAGTAGTTAATAATTTTAATAACACGGCAGTCGTTTGAAGCTTTGACATAAGTATTAAAACACGAACATCGAAGCATCTCGAAGGTTAAAATTTCTATTATTAGAAGTTATAAAAATAACGAAATAAAAGATGGGGAAATTATATGGACAGTTGAAAATGTGTTATTAGAATCGATGGAGTTTACCAACTTTATTTTTCCTTCTTCTAATACACCGACAGGCACTTCGTGAGATTCATTAGAAATGTATAGAATCTCAGAGTTTACAACTTTTTCAAAAAATCAATACACATTGACTTTGGTTTAAACGTAAAACTCGCATGTCACATGAGCGAATTTAAAAATGCACCGTTTCGAACTCACCATACCTTCACAATTCCACATTGTGAGTAGTTCGTCCATTCAGTGTTATGTTTATTGATAAACCACGTGCCGTTCTGCCAACATTCTTTTTCAGCATAGCCTGTCGTGAGATATAAGAAATCACATTAAACACTTAGTAACAAATGTTTTCAAGTTTCTTCACACTAAAATCACATAATGTAAATTCTAACTTAAAACCCCGTAGTTTACGTTATCTTCGTTTTGTTTTGTTTTTAATTTAGCGCAAAGCTACACGAGGGCTACTGCGTTAGCCGTCCCTAATTTAGCAGTGTAAGACTAGAGGGAAGACAGATAGTCGTCAACACCTACCATCAACTTTTGGGCTACTCTTTCACTTACGAACAGTTGGATTTACCGTAACATAATAACGCCCCACGGCTGAAAGGACGAGCATGTTTGGTGCAACAGGGATTCAAACCCGCGACCCTCAGATTACGAGTCGAACGCCTTTTCCCACCTGGCAATGCCGGGCCCTAAGTTAGATATATCCTGATGACCGACTTTCCAGTGTTGTTTTTGTTCAGGTCACGTGGTATAAAATGTAAAATATTAGTTGTCAGAAATATACAAAATAAGATTTGGTGAGCTATTTGTTAAAAGGAGAAAAGCTACAAAATGAGTAACCGTGTTGTGCTCTCCACAGGTATCGAAACTTGTTTTATACCATTATAAGCCTTAAAATTTGCTGCAGAGTCGCTGAGGGCTGTCTAAATGTATGGTTTCTATACCAGAACTGAGATTCGCATTGTAAGTGTGCACTTAAGTTAGTTCTGTCACAATTATTTTCTTATACAGTTTGGATTGAAGTTGCCAACTCGGGAGAATTCTAGTTAATTAATTCATTTTTATTACTCATTCATTCAACACACTTAAATTAATAAAGTTGTGGACTGAAGATTATATTTTTCTGCTTCCTTACTGCGCCACTAGATACGATATCTTGGTTTATAGCAGCTCTTGGGAATTAATTAGAGTTGTCAATTTAGAATTACCGTTTTCTATGACAAACGTTTATAACTAATTACTTTGTTGCATATTCTAAAACTTGGAATAAAGATTTGTACAAAGACTGAAGCGAGAGGAGATAACCTGAATCTGATTTTGTTCTGGTTTTTGTGTGCTATATGTAATCCTTCCAAGAACCAAAATTAAATCACAATTTTGTGTTACCAGCAGTTATCTAGTGGATCAGCAGAAATGGTTCATAAAATGTTCGCTTATCTGACAACTCTTTCACTTTCACCAGTTTGAGTTTTTAAAATTCTGTTAGTTTCACTGTTTCACTTTCATCAGTTTGAATTTTTAATACTCTGTTAATTTCATCAATATAAGGGAAACCAGAGGTATCACAATATATCTTACATAATAACTTCGGTTTTTCTAAAAATACATTCTTTTTTGTTTCGTATGTGATTGGCATGAGGATTTAGTAACTTTTACATTCTTTGAACTCAGTTATTTATCCAATTTCTCGATGGTCAGCGAGTGTTTGGAAGAACTGGGTGCTTAAAATTAGGACAAAAAATGAATTGTTTTATTTATCCATATTTTTTCATTACTTATACAATCCAGTTAATCTGATTTATTTTAAAACGTTTCAGTATAGCAGTTAAGATTTCCAGTATTTGAATGTTATTCTCATTAATTAGACTAAGCCTTAAAATTCAAATTGTTTGTTGGATTTAAAGTAATGAAACGTAAAATAAATTTACACTTGAGTGTTAACTGGTTTGAGAAAAACATGTGTACAACTGTTGAACTAGGAAAAATGATAAATGTTAACGAAAGATAGAGTTTCAAGAAACTGTAATTTGCAAAAAAAAAAAAAGAAAAAAAGAAGTAATTTCCCGTGACAACTAAAATCTATTAACGTCATCAATATGGAGTGTTGGTAAGACACAATCATAATTCATGAAACTCTGTATTTTGCAACATATGAGGTATAATTAGCATGGAAACCATGTTGTTAATGTTATCGATTTGAATTGTTTTAGATTGAATTTACTAAATAAGTAAAAACATTATTTTAGAAAAAAGTAACAAACTACTATAATAAGTACGAAAATTGAACGCTATCAGTTTATTTTCACGATCGGTGAAACAAAAACAGTAAATGAAAGCCAATCATGTCATCAACGTGAGCTGTACTTAGGTACAGCTGATAATCAAATAAAGCAACATAGAAACTATACTATCAAAGAATATTCCAAAAATTTCAAGAATTCGTGAAGCAAAAAAGAAAAGTTCCTTACACAAAAAAATGGAAAAGGATGATTTTAATTTTGTAACTTCTGAGACCTGGATTAGGGAAAGAATAGATACTGATAGAAATATCGAATAATTCTGTATACACCTTTATTTAATCGTCTCTAAAAGAATTCCCTTCAAATAACATAAAGTTTCGTTACAGAGATACGATAGTTCAAAATATTTTCCCTAAGAAAATAAACTTTAATTTTGCACATTAATGTATTATCTATCCGAGTAAGAATAGATTTGAAATGTTTTCTAGTTTATTGAGATCCAAAGCTTTAGTCCTACATAATCTATTATCGATCCTTCTAGCAAATAAAGTATTTACGTAGGATGTATTGCCGGTATAACATTTACTTTATTATCGGGTAATTAGCAAGCATTTCCTTTTTCCTTTTGTTATTATTTATAGCTTTCTCCAAGATACAAAAAAACAAGTGAAATCTTTATATGCAAAACGTTAGAAAGTGTTTATGTAAATTGCTTTTCCTAAATTGTCCATTGATGGAGTTGCAAAGAAAATACAGAGGACTTATTTAGAAGAAGTAATCGCGAAAGAAAAAAAAAGTCAATACAACATTCTGAAGTCATTTGTTCTTCTACAGGAACTAAAACCTTTAAGATGAAAGAGATACTTCTAAAGTAATCAATTTTTGTTTAGTTGTATTTTATTCTTTTCCAGAATTACTAACAAAATCATTGAATTTCACATAATTTAAAAGTATTAGAATTAGAAATGATAAAACTATATTTTTTATTTGATAAAAGGTTGGCATGAAGCTAAACCATTACCACACCTACAGATAAAAGAAAACCAGAAATGAGCTTACGAGCGCAGTTTGGAGGATCACTCTTGAAATAAATGTGCTCAGGACACACATCTAAGGCCGTTTTACCCCCAGGAGTGTCTGGCCAGCAGTTCCAACCATCCCAAGTCCGGGGACAGTATTTCTTATCTGAAAAGACAATAAACAAATAAACAGAGGTTTCATTCCCTAAATTAGAAAATTAACTGATTTCACTGTACCTTTTCATGTCAAAACTAACTACATAACCACTTGAGTTTTTCAAGTAAATAATTTAAATTAAGTAAACCCTACTTACGAATACCGTCTCTGATTTTGAGCTGATAAACTCGATAAAAGGCAGCTATTCAGCTAATCCACTGCCAACCATATATCTAACCTTGTCTGACTGAATAATAAAATTTGGTTGTCGTTCTTGTAGAGCACACACGGCCCAGAAAAAGCAGAGCGAATTTTTGCAACAATTGGATATAAATCAGAAGCCCCTGTATTCATTAGCTCGTGCTCTACTCAGCAATAAGAGAATAATAAAATGATTTCCTACATTCATACATATCAAAATATTTGACTTTGAATTTTCTGTTTTTGTTGAACTCAAAAACACAATGGATCATCTGTGCTCTGTCCCCCGCGTTCCTTAGCGTAATAAGGACTTGCCCTTGGGTCATTATGGAATTTTACTTTGGATTTCGTAATGCTGCCTGTGGTTTTATCTAATAATAACAACACTTTTTTATATTACGTTTAATCTTAGGAAACAACGTAATGCAGTTTAACTTCACATTGATAAACACACACTTAACAAAAAAGTATGAAACATTACTCGAAACAAGTTTTGGATTTTAGACTGAACGTTTGTCAGTGATTTGAATAACAAAAAAACTTCAAATGTTCTACTAAGATTAGACCTCACACGAATTGTTTGAATAAGTTCGTTTCTCGTCACTTCGTTAATTCCACGTATTAGACTTAGAGGTATGACAATCAGTCGGCATATTACCTTTTACACTACTATTTATAAACAAGTGGTGAAACTGAATGTTGTGGTTAAAACACCCTCATGAAAGTACGGATTCTATTTAGTAGCTTAACACGGCTCAAACATTGGATTTTCCAATACACAACCCACTACGCTAAAAAATAAACAATTATATTTCCAATGATTGTGTTTAAAAGTCAACAAAAGTCTGAAATGACCTGTTTTTAGGGCACACAAATCGTGATTTGCAGGTTCGAATATCGTTACAAAGCATGCTCGTCCTTTCAGCTGTGGGGGCGTAATAATTTGATTGCCAATCCCAGTTTTTGTTTTAAAAAAGAGTAGTCCAGTCAGTAGTTGCTGGAAAGTGGTGTTTACTAGTTGTATTCCCTACTAATCTATCACTTCGAAATTAGGGATGACTAACGCAGATAAGACTCGAGTGACTGTGCGGAAAACTAAACAAGGAAACAAGAATAACAGAAACATTTCTTTGTTCAACATTACAGTGTCACTACAATAACACTGCAGTAAAAGGTCGTAAATATAGCCTGTCGTATATTTAGAAAGGACCTTATTTGTCTCAATATTACGTTAATAACTGGTGATTATAAAAATGGCTACACATCGGGTGTGCTTGAACACTCACATCGCTCTCTTGATTTCTATTTCTATTATTTTAAATTATATTGCTATTCCTTTATTTCTTTATGTGAGACTGACGAACGGATGTTAAGACTGAAAGAAAATGTCTCTCTAACTCAAGGTGGGTCCTACTTCCGCAGTCACCTCCAAAACCAAGGGTATATTTTATATCCCCCATTATAGCCTCTTCCCTGGGGATCATTTCAATTGGTGCAGCGTTTATTATTTTTGGTTCTGTTTATAATGAACTAAAGTTATTCAGAGGTTTGGATTTGCTGTTTTTAACACAATTCTTCTTTATGATCTTTTTTACCTTATTTAAATCTTCGACATTAATATTCCCCTCTTTATATATTTGTGTATATTTATATATATCACATAATGTTGTTGTTGTTGTTGTTTTGAATTAAGCACAAAGCTACACAATGGGCTATCTATGCTCTGCCCACCACGGGTATCGAAACCCGGATTTTAGCGTGTAAGTCCTCAGACATACCGCTGAGCCACTGGGGGGCTCACATAATGTAGAGCAAAACAAGTTACTCGATGTTTAGAATTTTATTGGTTTGGTTTGAATTTTGCGCAAAGCTACTCGAGGGCTATCTGCGCTAGCTGTCCCTAATTTAGCAGTGTAAGATTAGAGGAAAGGCAGCTAGTCATCACCACTTACCGCCAACTCTTGGACTACTCTTTTTACTAACGAATAGTGGGATTGACCCTCACATTATATTAATGACCTCACGGCTGAGAGGACGAGCTTGTTGGGTGTGACGGGGAGGGATTTTCATTTAGAACACGATTTAATTTCTAAAATTACTCTTCAACAAACAATGTTTAATTTCATTTCAATTGTCTTCGTCATACCCGTTTTAGCACCAACTGTGTAACACGATATCCATCGATCGTATAGCAGTTTTTAGCCACACTTTATGTGCTGCTGTTTTTTGAGTTTGTTTCAATATTACTTCTAATTTTGAACTGGTTATTGCGTCTATGTGTTTTGATTTATATTCGGATTCTACTTTAAAAAATATCAGATTTTTACAATACTTATCTCATTTTTTTTTAATTTCTAAAGCTATCCGATTCTCATAGGATAGAATCGATAAAGGTGCAAAACAGTGTTTACCACTAATGATGACAGGCGTAGAAGTCATTTGATCACAACATTCAACAGCCGCCTCGCAACAGGAGACCCAGTTTTCAGCATAACGTTTTGATAAAAACGTCTGAAAAATCACGTGACTGCGGTTTTTCGTCTCAGCTAGGTAGGTCTTGTTTGTTAGTGGATCTTTTAAAGTTCCTAAGCCGATGTATCTGGAACACAAAATAATTTCTTTATAGAAAGATATATAAAAACGAGGAATGAGCAACATGAATGCTTCTGTCAAATTACAATGTTTACATATAAACAGACGTTAATAACTATTCATAAAAAATAATCTATGTATATCTTGACCGCCTCATTAAGAAATAATTTCCCACACGTACCTGCTTATGCATCTGTGAAGATAACTAACTTTAGAAACAGCAGATGTTTCTTAATGTGCTACTAGGCATGAAAATGTTCTATTTCTGTACCCTCACTTAACAAAACTCCAGCCCGGCATGCCCAGGTGGTTAAGGTACTCGAATCGTAACCCGAGGGTCGCAGGTTCGAATCCCCGTCCTACCAAAAATGCTTGCCCTTTCATCCGTGAAGGCGTTATAATGTGACAGTCAATCCCACTCTTCGTTGGTAAAAAGAGTAGCCCAAGATTCGGCGGTGGGCGGTGACGACTAGCTGCGTTCCCTCTTGTCTTACACTGCTAAATTAGAGACGGCTAGTGCAAACAGCCCTCGTGTAGCTTTGCGTGAAATTTAAAACTAACAAGCATAAAACACACACACACACACACACACACACACACATGTATATATATACTTATAATCTATTAATGCTAACATATTTTTTATTCATTCGGAAATATAAGAAAAAAACAATCTGGTCACAATCTAAGATTAAGGTATAAAACTGTTTACGTACTGGAATTTAGGATTGTTGGCGAGGAACGCCCAGCTTGGCATAAAATGGTAACACCATGCGCATGTGTCATACTCGTATATCTCTTTTGTATAGCATCCTATCTGATTTCGACATTTTACATATTTTTTTGGTATTACAGTAGTGGTGGTGGCCTTCATTTCTTGTTCAACACATGATGAATTCTTCTCCGAGACCACAGGCATCATCCATTCCTCATGTACGTTTGAATGTTCTGCAATAAACGATCCCCACTGTTCGGTTGTCACTCTGGGAGAATAATCCACTGCTTGTTCGGCGTATGCACATCCCCACTGCGTAAAAAAATTTTGGACATTGTTAGAAATCATCTGTTGATAATTTTCATCAAAAACCACGCACGAAATTATAAACTTTGAGATAAAGAGCAACGTAACACATTAGGTTATTTTTTAAAGGAAATCACTTTGCCTCGTAAAACTATGTATCTTCAGGCACTTTATATTTTCTATTTGTTTGTTTATAATTTCACGCAAAGCTACACCAAGGCTATCTGCGCTAGCCGTCCCTAATTTAGCGGTGTAAGACCAGAGAGAAGTCATCACCGCCCACTGCTAACTCTTGGGCTACTCTTTAACCAACAAGTAATGGGATTGACATTCATATTTTAACTCTTTCACGGCTGAAAGTGAAAGTATATTTGGAGTGACGGGGATTCGACCTCTTGACACTCACATCACGAGTCGAGGGCCGGGCCTCATATGTCACACTTGATTATTTTATTGTGTTCTTAAATACTCCAATGTTTGTGTTTTACTTGTTTATGTATAGCTATTTTCCACCTTTATAAATAAATTATATTTAGGACGCTATTAAAAGATAATTGTGCCATATTTCTTTCTTTCCAAAATTACAATGACAAAAGATTTATTGCTAAAAGCAACCACTAGTGACTAATTTTCTCCGGTCACGCCATTCCACATTTATTGTAACATATAAACATACAGCGTTTTTTTTTTTAAATTTAACAGTTGTATCTTCTTTGGTCTGACACCGATCGCGCCTCAGATAACATGTAGGAACACATTGTGGCCATTGGTACGTTTTTCGATTAAATTAGACCACAAGTTGGTAGAAGGCGTCGTTCTCCAGCTGCCTTCCCTTTTGTCTATCACTTCCGAACTAAGGATGGCTATGGTTTTATATTAGCTTTGGGCGAATTTAGCAAAAAATCTGACATCAGTGTGAGCTCTCCATTTCAACATAAGATAATTTAAGTCGAATAATGTATTTATTTATTTAATGAAAAAATCAAAACACAAAGTTATTTAACTTTACTAAAACTCCTCGCTTTTCGAGCAAGACCTACATAATTTTTGTCGAGCAACGTTCTAAAAACAGAAAATAAGTTTACTGTCATCAAGACAGTACTTATTCAGAATATATGAAACGTTTTTCTTCTTCTCTGTATCACTTTAAACCACAGGAGATTTAGGCCTGACTTCTCGTAGATTTGACACTTTTCCAGTTTTAACCATGGATATTTTAAATAAGACTACCCGATGGGTTTTGGATATTAGAAAATGGAGTGGATATGCGAAGCTATATGTTAAAAATAAAATAATATTTTTTTTCTTTATTCTGATGTGTCCATTTTCTGTTTCGTATGAAGTTTGAAATCCTTCTTTTTGTGTGTTACATTCTAAACTGTGTTTGCATAGAATGAATGTGTTCAAAGGTTCGGTCAGTGTTACTAACTCGTTTTTTACCTGTAACAGTACGACAAGAATAATTTCGAGTTTATGCGTTTATTTAAACTAATAATAACACTGTTTATACACTAATATACAGAGTTCGGAAACAAGAAAAACGCAATAAATGAAGTTAAAAATTAAAACCCAAACTATTGTTAACGTATCAACTGCTAACACTGACTTGCTTTTCGGGGAAAAACATGCGATCTGCACATATTTAAATGGCCGACTAGTTTGATTACGCATAACAACGGGAAATCCTAAAATGGAAAACTGCCAACAGATATCGCATTATGTTCTCGAAATACTTCGTATAAAATATTTTTATTTTGTGAAAACTTTAGATAATTCAGAAAAATTGTGCTACAAATCTGATTATCAAATGAATATACAGAAAAAAAAACATTCTAATTACATGAAGCTAACCAATGATGACCCATAAGTTAACGTGCGCGGAACTGTCGCTACGATTATTCATGGTTCGCGACTTGTTGGCGCTAAAGGCACTTCGTACGTTGGTGGCGTTATTACAGCATGAGACAGACGATGAAATCAGACTATTTAATCAGATTAACCTGTTTAGTGCCATGAACGAGATAACTCGTCCAAGCCGATCGGTAACACAGTGCCACGGACGAGTTAATTCGTTCTCAATAATACCTACCTTTAACGCTAGATGTCAGCACCATACATGCTTTTGACTTACTTACAAATTATTTCACTTTCGATCCAAAATGGCGTTACGAAGAAAGTTACAAAATGAAGAAACATTAAAGTTGTATTGCAACAGCTGAAATACTTAGCCGTCAACAGGTTAAAATACTTGAAGAGTTGACGACACTGTCAAGTAGGTACGTTTCCTCTGGTCTGAGAGCTCAGAGTTACACACAAATATGTGTAGATAGTCTGTGTGTAGATTTGCGCAAAATCTTGGAACAAATTAAGCTGCATAACTTTCACTAGTTTTTTATTCTCTGTTCGAAGCTTCCAAAACAATTCATAATCAATTACTTTAACAAATAATTGAAAGTACTGAATTAATCTTTTCCGAATGAAGTATATTTAGCTGAAGTTATGATTAATTTAATCGTTTGGTAAACGAGACCAAAGGCAGCTAGCAAACAGCATCTTCTGACAACTGTTGGGGTGCTCTTGTCTGTTAGGTTAGGGGAACCTAGGTGCCAATCAAATAACGCAACAATGACACTAAAATTCACACAACTCTTCGTCTACGTGTCCTGATGGCTCCTTTATTGTATTGAAAAGGATACCGATAAGTGTGTGTACATATGTGAAAAACGAACAACGCGCTTATATACCTTAGATATATAATTAGATTGCAGGGTAGACTGGCAGACACCTTAATGAGTGATAAAAATTGAATCCGGTTTATGTGTACCCCATGGTTTGTATTGCTGGTGCACAAACATATGGCTAATGAAAACGATATTTGTTTGTAACTGAACACAAAACTGCACAATGGGCTGTGTTTTGCCCACCACGGGTATTGAAAACCGGTTTGTAGTGATATAAGTTAAAATTCAATACACCTTTATTTCTACACTTTCCTCAGACTAACATAAATAGAAAGATTTATCAAAGTAGTGCGTTTTCCTACAGCAAAGCCACATAGGGAAGCTGACCACATGTTTGGAGGGAGTTGTGTAACTGAGTGTCGCAATGTAGAGGGCGGGGTTAGATGTTTGAATATATAATAATTTTATAATATTTAATACAGGTATAAAGGCGTTCCTTTATATTGGTTTATTTGGGTTTAAGTTGTTGCATAACTAAAGCTTCTTTAATTTTGCGTTTGTTTATGTTTGTTTCTTTATTTGAGTGTTTTCTATGGTTATGTTGTGTTAATTTGACATGCGGTGTTCCAAAACATGCGAAAGTGACTTTTTACGTTCTTTGAATCTGGTTTCCATTTTTCTATTTGTTTTTCCAATACAGAAGTCGTGGCAGTTTAACTTTGGCCTTGAAAATGAAGTAAAAACTAACAGGTGGGGAATTCGAGACACATTGCTTAATAAGTTATAGTATATTAAGCAGCTTAACAGAGCTGTTCCAAGCAAATATTTTTTTAATTTAAAAAAATCTAAATTTGTAGAACGTTGTGCTTTCATTAATTTTTTAAAACTGACTTTGAAGAACTACCATGTGGTTAGTTGGCGGTATGTCAAGTGATACTCTATCTGATGATAACGGATCTTGACAGTAGCCTTGCAGAAATGTTTGCATATGATATAATTAGCATACTGATAGCACGATATATCTTTACGCCGGCTTTCTTATTACAAGATCAAAATAAATATTTGTTACACTCTCGATCAACTTAAGGTATTCGATGGTTGAACTGGTAAAAGTACATTGTATATACATAACTTGCGTCGCTTTTCCAGGCTGAGATTCTCCTTAATCATGTTGTATAGTGCTTCCTTGGGTACCTGACCTTTGTGTTATGCCCCTCCCCCCACAGTGGCTCAACGCTGTATCTGTAAAAGTACAACGCTAAAAAGAAGTTTCAATATTCATTGCGGGTACAGCACAAGCAGCCCATTGTGAAGCTTTGTGCTTAGCTACAAACAAACGAAATTCGTATTCTTGAATTATTGACTGATACAAACCGCCGCTGAGGAATGATTTGACACAGTTTTATTTATCTAGTTGGTCCCGGTACCCAAAGATGATTCATATTCTTTTGTTTTCTAGTGCCGTTAAGTAAAGAGATACTCCCGTCCTAGAAATTATAAATCTCCGACATGAAAACATGTTTATAGTTTGAGTATATTATTACACTAAGCCAAAGAGAATTGTTGTACACGCTACCTCAAAACGATAAATTTTGAGGGCTTCATACTCCCTTTAAAACTCTAAAGAATGTCAAAATATAGTTCTTGTACATATCTTTTCATCACATTACTTTATACCAGCTGTAGTTCACAAGTGAACTGTTGATTAATATCACTTTAATTTTATTTACTTAACATTATAATTCACTTCTATTAAAGAGCTAATGTTTTGTAGAAAATCTACATTGAACATTTCAAGTTAACTCTTTTATCACCGAGAGAAATAACCTCATAACCCTCTAAGAATAAAATGGATTTGAAAAGGTTGTAATGAAATTTTCAAATTTTAATTGAAACTTTGAAAATATTCCTATACTCTATTTTTGAATCAACAAAAAAATAGTTTACCTGAAAATTAAATATGAAAATGTCTGATTTTGTTAAAAAATAGTAATAACGAGTACTTTTACACCTTATTCCATTCAACTTTCTTACTTTAATATATCTCATTTTAATATTTACTTATCTGTCGGCAAAGAAAATAGCACATTCATCAGTTTTTGCAAATAATGTGAACGAATTGTAACATAAATCCTTTCCAGACAACGCGTACTTTTAAGACAAAATATGAAAGTTTCACGTGGGATAATAAAAAACCTTCTATTGTCATTAAAATAACCACGTGCACACACTGAGTGTATTGATTGTTTGACAAAGTCAGCTTTTCGTTTGTTTCAACCATTTATTATTTAATCATGCACAGATGATAACTGAAATTAATTTAGTTACATTAAGCCTAACCGAGGTACTTTTGTAGATTAATTGTGGATGACTAATGAGATGGTTTGGTATATTCTGAAATCAAATCACCAACTACCCCAAAGAGAACATGTTAAACAAGCTGTGTAAATGTCGTGCCTATTATAATTTAAAAAGCAAATTATGCAACTGAAATAACTATGATACGACGATAAAGCAAACAAACCTAATTACTATGAGTAATAATTAAAAGATAAGTACAAACGAAAATTAAATTATCGTTTGTTTGTTTTGAATTTCGCGCAAAGCTACTCGGAGGCTATCTGCGCTAGCCGTCCCTAATTTAGAAGTGTAAGGCTAGAGGGAAGACGGCTAGCCAACTCTTGGGTAACTATTTTACCAAAGAATAGCGGGATTGGTCGTTACATTATAACACCTCCAAGGCTGAAAGGGCGAGAATGTTTGGTGCGAGCGGGATTCGAAACCACAACCCTAGGATTACGAGTCGAACGCCTTAACACGCTTGGCCATGCCGGACCATTAAATAATCATAAAATGAGACTTTCAGTTATTATATTAAACTGTGCACACACACACACACACTATATTCTATATTTAACATACATCTTTACATTTATATTTCCTTATTTGAAGATAAATCTGACCAAGGAAATTTTGAAGGTCTGAGTTTAACTGCAAACTTTCAATAATGATTCAATAAAAGTTTACTGATTTGTAAATAGGAGGATCTCATGAGTTTATAGCTCAAAAATTACCTGCAAACTAGAAGTAATGGAAAAAGAGATGTTATTCTAGTTTTGTCTGCATTTTAGGCTAGCTTTAACCAGCTTAGTCGTCTCGAAACTCGGACTTTATGTGTAATTCAATTGCAGAAAAAAAAAATAAAGACAAAAACTCACCTAGGTCATTTACTTGATTATCGTCTTTAGCAACGAAACATTCGAAATCCCATAGAAGGAAAGTGGAAAAGAAACAGAGCAGCAAAAAAGGAGAACAAACAGAGTAATACTGATATCAAACTACATTTGACTATTTATGTCTCGTGAAAAATATGAAAAACATGCAATGTTTTTGTTACTTTTCTTGAACAAAAAACTTATTAAATAACGAAGCTCTTTACATTAACAATAAAAAAGTTCTGTTTATGTTTAATTATCCGTTTTAATTTAGAATCTTGCATTGCTTGTTTTCTTACTGGTAAAGACATAAGAAACGGATGTAATTCTTTACATTGTATTAATTGTAAAATATTGTCAGTTACTCAAAGTAACCACGACAGTTTCCAACACGTAAATTTGGCGATTATAAAAAATGTCTTTTATGTTTAACATTCGAATTCTTGAACTGTTTGTTTGTTTTGAATTTCGCGTAAAGCTACACGAGGGCTATCTGCGCTAACCGTCCTTAATTTAGCAGTGTGAGACTAGAGGAAAGGCAGTTAGTCATCACCGCCAACTCTTGGGCTACTCTTTTACCAACGAATAGTGGGATCGACCATCACATTATGATGCCCCCACGGTTGGGCGGGCGAGCATGTTTGGCGCGACCAGGATGCGAATCCGCGACCCTCAGATTACAAGTCGAACGGCTTAACACGCTTGACCATGCCGGGCCCTTGAATTCTTGAAACAATGTGTTTTTTAGTTGCCATTCAGGTTTTGACACCCTCGCCGTTAATCACAATGACTATATGACAACTATGGAAACATTTTGGTTGCTCGGCTTTGTTTTTAGTATGTCAGCTACGGATTGAAAGGCCTAACGTTCGAGGCGCTATGAAGTACACTCACTACATTAGCCGTGGTGACGTTACACTGTGCAGACAGCAACCTCTGCTAACCCTTGGCATTTGTCGTTCTCGCTTAGAGATAGTTATTCATGATGACAAGAAACACGCTTGAAGTAAAAATGTGTTCTCAAGACGGCTGGTTCCGGTATTAGCACTTAAATTAAATTGAAGCACAAAACAACGTTTTAATCAGTGATTTTGAGAAAACCCACTTGTAGAGAAATATATCTGTAAAAACGGCTCGTTTGGGTTGAGAACATTTTTTACGTGGAGGAGCGAACAACGTTTCGACCTTCTTCGGTCATCTTCAGGTTCACTCCTCCACGTAAAAACAATTCTCAACCCAAACGAGCCGTTTTTACAAATATAGAACAACGTTTTGTTCTTCTTACGCCATCTTCAGGTTAACAAAGAGAACTTGCAACAACTTTCGAGTACACTTCCCGAGTTGAACTTTCACTTTTTGTGACAAAAACAGCTACAAGTAAGACCTTGTTAAAATCTTATCTGATCTGAATCGTCACCTTTAGGGACTCTTATGGAAACTTTATTGTCAAACATTCTAATAACACGAGTATTTTTTATTTCTTTATACCAACCACACATCATTTCCCAATATTACGGAAGTTTTTTAAGGACAGTATCCCTTTGGACATAGTTAAACACCTAATTCTCAGGCACAGTCAGAAAACAATATATTGAATCTTGCGCTGGACGTCCCTCACAAAACTTAGTAATAGGCTATTTGCAGCCTTAAATAAACGATAAACTTTGACTGATAATTTAATTTCAGATCAGGTTAATTATGTAGTGGTCCAACCACTACTGTACTTGTAGTCTAAATCGACATTATGAGCTCTAAATCAAACAAAACGCGTCGTCAACTATGGATCTGGTGAATTTTTGGAAATTCTTGAGGAATTTAACAAAGAATGTTGTTTTAAAAATATAATAGGGTTAATACTGATGTCTGACAGCAGATATAATTAGTTATAATAATTTTTTGCCATCCTGAAAAATACATTCACCCAATAATAATTGTCCTGACCGAGTACGGCCGTGTGTTTTTTATGTCCCAATTGGCCAGATAACACCTTTATTAAGCGAACACATCATCGGCAATGGATATGTCAAACATAGTGCTGTCGCTATTTTGTATTAAGCACAAAGCTACACCAAAAGCTATCTGTGCTCTGCAAGTCTGTGGGTGTTACACGTTAAAAATAGGGTTTCGAAACCCAAGATGGGTAGATCACAAATACACTATTGCACAGCTATATGGTTGATTTGAAGAAATAGCACGATGACGGCCTCACTTCCCACATGTAACATTTTTTTTTATTATATTGTTTGTATTTAGTACATATAAACACGTTTATTGCAAACTTTCAGTGTTAAACATCGTATTATTTTATTAGAACGAGTAATCCTTTTGTTTGTTTGGTATTATCACGTAAAGTTACAAGAGGTCTATCTGAGTATAGCCAAACCTAATTTTTAGCACTTAGGATAGTAAGAAAACAACTAGTTTATAGCACGTACTGTTAACTCGTGAGCTATTCTGGTCCGGTCGAATAATGGGATTTGACTGTTTCTCGGAAGTACTGATCGCAATTTTGAGGCAGCTGAACATGAGTAATGAATCCTTGGATTAACAGACTAGGATATTAAGTACTAAGCTAAGTCAGACTCAGAACAAACGAGAGTCAATATGTCTAGAATGATTTATTTCTTTATACGCAGCTATTTTCATTTAAACCGTATTTTGGTTTTGTCTTCAATATTTATATTTTAAGCTTTGACGAAAAGAAAACATATTTAAAACAACAAATGAAACTTAATCGCTACAACCAACTTATCGTTTATTTGTTTATTGTTATTATTGTAAAAATAATATCTTTATATTTTATCCTTATCCGACCACGATGTCTTTGTGTGAAAAATATGAAATTACTTTGACCAGCTGAAATCAAAACCAAACGATTCAATAATTTATTTAATTTGAGATGACAGGGTTAGTAAAGTAGACTACATCTAACACGACGTGTTTTTAGGCCTAATTCTTAAGAAAAAAGTTGATAAGTATTGATGAATTATTAACAAAACTGTAATGGTCATATCTATTTGCAAGAGTTTACCTGTTTGGTAAATAAAAGTCTTATGATTGAAACAGTAAGTATGTAATTCTCACCAACTTATGTCACACTTGTATGTGTCAACTCGTAAGTAATGTCGTAAAGTTTAATACAGAAAGTGCGTCATCATTTCTGTCTTTGTAAAAGGCTTTAATGACTGAAATATGTAGTAGTACGTGTATAAAAATGTTGAAACAAATAAAAGAAATTAACCCAACTCCATTTTCAGATCATTAACCAAATAAACCCTTATGAAGATGGATGTGTTTGAGGAGCACATTAGGCATATAATGATTTATGAGTTAGAAGAAAGCAACAGTGCAGCAGAAACTACACGAAATATTCAAGATGTTTATGGTGTGGAGTCTCTCAATGAAAGAAAGTGTCGAAGGTGGTTTAAAAAGTTCAGATTAAGTGACTACAGCTTAAGTGATGAACCACGTTCAGGTCGTTCTGTTGAGTTTAATAATGACTTGCTACTGGCTGTATTTGATGAAGATTGTACTGTAACAGTTGAAGAACTAGAACAGAAGCTTAATTCAACCCATTCAACAGTTCACCGTCATTTGCAACAGCTTGGAAAGTTGTCAAATCTTAAAAAATGGGTTCACCATGACTTGATGGAAGCCAACATTAGAGCAAGAGTGGGCATTTGCACTTTCGTGAAAGTAACTCACCTTTTTAGGACATGTTAGTGACTGGATATGAAAAATGGACATATAAAAATAGTAAGCGCCACAGACAATGGCTCAGTGCAGGTAAACTGGCTATAGTACAGCCTAAAATGGACCTCCACCCAAGAAAATTCTTGTTAAGCGTTTGGTGAGATATTTTGGTGTGATCCATTTTGGATTGCTGTCACTCAATGTAACGATTACATCAAATTTCTATTGTCAACAGTTAGAGCACTTGAATGTTGCACTGAAAGAAAAAGAGGCTTCCTTTGATCAATCGTAAAGGTGGTGTGCTACACCATGATAATGCACGGCCCCATATATCAAGGATCACATCTGCAATGATTGAAGAGCTAGACTGGGAAAAACATCCACATCCTCCTTATTATCCAGGTCTTGCCCCTTCTGATTATCATCTATTCTGAAGTTTGCAGAACTATCTTGATGGAAATGAGCTTGGAACACATGAAGATGTAAAAATTCCCTCTCTACATTCTTGTCCACCAAACCCCAAGAATTTTATAGAAGTGGAATTTAGAAGCTTGTGAAAGTTTGTCGGGAAGTAACTAATAATAATGGAACATACATTATTGATTAAATAACATTAAAAGCGTTTGAATTACTTTCTATTTTTCTTAACCTAATATCGGACATTACTTAAGGGGCGACTTGATATAATACTTTGCGTTTTACTGAAATAATTGGCCTGGTGGTTAGGGTGCTAGACTCACTGTTTGTGGGTCGAGAGTCTTAATTTCATTACTAAACATATCTACACTTTCAGTTGTGGGGACGATGTAATGTAATTTTAAATCATAATATTCGTTTACAGTAATCCAAGAGTAAATAGTGGGTGGTGTTAACTATCTGTCTTCACTTTAGGGCCCGGCATGGCCTAGCGCGTTAAGGCGTGCGCTTCGTAATCTGAGGGTCGTGGGTTCACGCCCGAGTCGCGCCAAACATGTTCGCTTGCCAAGCCGTGGGGGCGTTATAATGTGACGGTCAATCCCACTATTCGTTGGTAAAAGAGTAGCCCAAGAGTTGGCGGTGATGACTAGCTGCCTTCCCTCTAGTCTTACACTGCTAAATTAGGGACGGCTAGCACAGATAGCCCTCGAATAGCTTTGTATGAAATTCCAAAACAAACAAACAAAAAAAACAGTCTTCACTTTAACTTATTTCTTTAAAATTAGGATCGAATAGCTCTAGTAGCAATCGAGTAATTTTGCAAGAAATTTATAAACAACAACAGAAAATAATTAAATTACTTATGATATTAAATGTTTAATTAATGGCATCTTTTTGTGGTATTAGGTGATTAAAGATAAATTCAACTTAATTTTTATTTTAATTTTGGAAAGATATTCTCTCGTAAAACAACAACAAAGTCCATAATCAACAATTACAGTGTAACAATGATAAAATTTTATCTCTTCTGCGGTGCAAATTTTTTTGTAAACAAAATGATAAATACTAAAATTATTTGTAAATAACTTACAAAGTTAGAGAGTTTTAACAGTTTGTTATGTCCGAAATCCAGGTGCATTAATTTCGAAAATCGTTTTTTTTTACCTACATGTACAGGTTTGGAGAGTGAGTGTTTTTTTCTGATAAGAAAGAGACATCGGGCTATCTGCTGTATCCATTGAGGGAAATCAAACCGCTAATCTTAGTATTGTAATCCGAAGACTTATGGTGTCTCAACGGGGAGACTGTCGTTGTATTATTACCGTTTGTCGAAAATATATTCAGAGTAAGAACTAAACAAAGTATTGGTTCATCAAAAACCAGCTTGCAATGCGTTCATTATTCCGCCCCTCGCTAGTACAGCGATAAGTCTACAGATTTACAACACTAAAATCAGGGGTTCGATTCATCTCGATGAGCTCAGCAGATAGCCAAATGTGATTTTGCTATGAAAAAACACCTTCATAATTCCGTTGTTGTCATAAGCCAATATGAGATCTAATGTAACATGAGATCTCTAAACAAAAGTGAAAAATAATTCCTAAATATATTGACAATATTTAAGCAATATATATATGTTTGCATACTACTATGTTAAGTTTCCAAAAGTATTTTAATATCTAAGTTTCAAAAGAAATATTTAAAAATATATGAACATACTATACCTGATTGCACTAAAAATTGCGTTTTTTTACTGCTCACGTCTTTATTTGTTTTAAAAAAAGTTACACTGTCATCTTAAACTATAAATTCAAGTTATTCATTCATACACTTCTCTTTCTCAAAGTATGTCAACAGTTATTCATGTTTGATAAACAATATATCTGCGATATAAGTGTGTTTGTTTATTGCGTTGGTAGATGCATAGATTCGAAAGGTTTAAAGAAATCAGGTGCATTGTGAAGAGGCTAACTAGCTCTTATCTAATTTACGTCATTAATCTTGAGTGACATGTGATTTTTATTTTGGAACAAGTTCGTAAGTTTAATTTAAACATCTTAGCTTTAATTAGATGAGAAATAAAAAGGCGAACACAATATCGATTACACAGAATGATAGTCTTACATTTTTATATCTTAAGTTGAGTTTTTATTTTTCCTAAATGCTTAAAACTGAACTTAAGTTACTTAAGTTATCCTACTTTACATAATAAAGTACTTCTGATGTAAGCATCTAATGTGAAGGACAAATTGAAAAAGAACAACAGGGAATTTTCAATAACCACAACACTTGAAATTATATTAGGCAGGATTAGAGTAAATTAATCTATGAAAACTTTGTTTCCCTTTTTTAGTAAATATATTGATGTGCACCAGCAACACCGAGCATGGGATGTGCAGATACCTGATTCGATTTTACTACTCATCAGGATCTATATCAGCCTACCCTCAAATGGAAATTATTTTAGGCAGGAAAAGAATCAATTAAATAAGAGGCATTGGGCGTGATTAAATATATCAGTCACAAGGAGTTTGACCGTCTGAGTTCACAACTATAATTAGATCTCAAATCGGTCAAGAGATGACGGATCTATGAGTTAAAAGTTTGTACTTGAAAGAAAACAAACATACTCAGCTATCATATGAACCAACCACTCGGAGGCTGGCACGGCCAGGTAGATAAGGCACTCGACTCATAATGTGAAAGTGGCAGGTTTAAATTCCCATCACCCTAAACATACTCACCCTTTGTAAGTGAGGGTTAATCCCACTTTACATTGGTAAAAGAGTAGGCCAAGAGTTGGCGGAGGGTGGCGATGATTAGCTGCCTTCCCTCTAGTCTTACAATGCTAAATTAGGGACGGCTAGTGAAATTCAAAACAAACCAACTGTAACTACAAAGGATAATTAACATCTATCTTCGTATCTTTCTTCCTACTCAACTGCTGGACCAGTCATGACCATGATTCTAAAAATCTTTTTTTTTATCTACTTACGAAAATCGGATACTTTGTGTGCTTTAATCGATATAATCTAATCATAGTGGTAACAGGAAAGAAATGGGCATCTCAGAAAATTCGATATGAAAAACATTATAGATTGATATTTGTACATATATCCCACGGTACACTGCAATTTTGAAAGCTCAAAATTAAGGATAACTTTGGCTAATACTTCAAAAACACTGAAAGTTTCAACAAAATAGCACTTAACAGCAAGTGATAGTGAAAACGTGCACAGTTCCTGACGCTGTAAATTTAAATTTTGTTATGCATCTAGCAATGAATGGTTCTTCACTCAACATCAACATATCAAATATTAATTGATTGAAATTGAGCACAAAGCTACACAATGGACTATCTGTGTTTGGCTCCATCACAGGTATCGAAACCCGGATTCTGGCGATGGAAATCTGCAGTCATACCGTTGTGCCTAGACATGTTTGCGAACTTAGAGCCTGCTTTAGACTCCTTTCTCCAACAGATTTTTTTATGACACTATGTAGGTGATTATCTCAAAATTGAGTTACTTTTTGAAATATGATTCAAATAAATCGATCTAGATAGAACTCCATCTAAATTGCGTCTATTAAACCAAAAGACAAATCAGCGAGAACGCAGGAGTGCATTTTAAATACCAGGAAAATTGTTTTGTTGTTTAACACAACGGGCACTTGAAAGATCGAATTCAAAATTGTTGTGTTGAGCCCTCGAGTTTAACACTGAACTACCGAGAGAGTCAGGTAACTATACTGTAATGAAGGTTTGTTGACGCGTGCTAGAATATGTCTTAGTTATCTAAAGATAGAATATATATATAACCATAAATATAGATACCACTCGACATTACAAACTCCTTTTGCGGTTCTACCTTCAAAGATAGCTTATACGTTTGGTTTTCAACATTATTTTCTGTGTAACAAAAACGGCTATAATTTCATAAATATTAGTTTCTAATAGAGAAATGAAAGCTGCTGAAGTTTTAAGCAGATAAACTGTATTAAGTGTGTTACTACTTATTTTAATGTTATGAAACATACTTCAAAGCTTTGAGATAAAAAAAATTAAAGTATGAAGCACAGGACTAAAAAATCTACAGAGATAGAAATGGAAACCTTTTGGTGTATGTGTGTAATATCTGACATGTGCAGAAGCGAAGCCAATACATAGAGGACTTTAAAAAATAAACCCAACTTTGAATATTCGGTGAAAGCGCATAAAAAACGTTATTAGAGAGGTAAGGAAAGTTATTATTCAACATGACGGCTAAGATGATCGGCCCGCAACTGTATACCTATTACTTTGTTCTTCGTTTCAGTAACCATGTGATCAGAGTTAGAGTTTAGGGCAATTATCTCCTTCTGCTCCTGCCCCCCGCTAGAACAGCGGTATGTCCAAGGATTTACAACACTAAAATCAGGGCTTTGATTTCCCTCGGTGGACTCCGCAGATATCCCAATGTTGCTTTGCCATAAAAAACACACACACCGTTCTGCCCCTTTTCCATGATTACAGTAGTGGATATTCAGTAACACTATTCATTAAAATCAGTATTTAACTACTAGATAGGATTTCTGTAACCCTTAAATGGTGGCCATCATCAACTGATGCTGCTACCTACGATTTTGTTTAAAGACTAGAATATGTAATTTTAGGTTCTGTACCTTCTATGAACACAGAGCAGATAAATAACTGTGTAACTTTGCGCTAAAACAAAGAGTCAATAACGTACATAGATTGTTGTTTCTTTATTATTTCACGCAAAGCTACACAAAGTCTATTTGCCCTAGCCGTATCTAATTTAGCAGTGTAAGACTAGAGGGATGGAAGCTAGTCATCACCACCCACCGCCAACTCTTGGGCTGCGCTTTCACCAACGAATAGTGGAAGTGACTGTCACATTATAATGCCACTACAGCTGAAAGGATAAGCATGTTTTATGCGACGGGGATTCGAATCCACTACCCTCGGATTACGAGCCGAACGCTTTTACCCATCTGGTGTCATTTAAGTCTAGGAAAGGAACTAAGCAGCATATTTCAACTTCAAACTTCACAAATTTCATTCTATTACTACATAAAGAAAATATTTTGTTATGCATTATAAACGCCAGAAAATTATGGTAACAAATTACTCCAGAGAATGAAAAGTTGTTAGTCTCAAAAGATTCTCGATAAATAAAGTAAAATAGTTATAATGATAATTCTGGTTTGTTACTCAAAAGATATTACGGATGTGACTTATGAAGATTTTCCTTTATCTTCAGTTTCACGTTTCCAGAATCCCTAAACTCTGCACTAATATTTTGTTTGTTTTGAATTTCGCGTAAAGATATACGAGGGCTATCTGCGCTAGCCTTCCCTAATTTAGCATAGTAAGAGTAGAGGGAAGGCCACCGCCAACTCAGAGAGCAAACATGGCATGAAAGAACAAAATATGTTTTTAAATGAGTGAAAACGTTTCACTTATTATTTCGTGATGACGAGAAAACCCACTTGTAGAGAAACATATATATGTAAAAACGGCTGACTTCTCTACATAAAAAAAAATTCTCAACCCATACCAGCCGTTTTTACACATTAAAATTTTACATCAAAAATATTTCTTAATTATTTACTTGGTAACATTAGTTTCAAGTAACTAAACAACAGCAAGACTTCAAAAGACAAATTACAAATGTGTAAACAGTGTTTTTACCGTTCACGACATAACGTTTTTTTTAAGCTTCTGAAATATCATTATTACTATTATATTACTATTCATGTCGTCTAACAGCCTTTTTACACCATTTCTAATTTACAGTTCAGTCAAAGAGACAGAATAAGACCAATTAACTTTACGACCAGTTAATTACAATTAAGGAGAATTGGAACTTTCTGTACAATAGTCTCTGCTCGTCAAATGCGTCAGTGTGGTATTGGGAGAAACAATGACCTGTTTTGGCAACATGACTCATTTCTCCACTAGAGTTCATCAGTTCCACTTGGAAGTGAATCACGTGTTCCCAATTGTCTTCTTAGATAATTTTATACGTGTTCAATCAAATTAAAGTCCGGTGATCATTCTGACGACTACAATCGCTCGATACCTTCTTCTTCCAGGAAGTAGATAACTAGTTGAGCTCAGTGGAAAGCACGTTGTTAGAAGATAGCTCTCAATAGCTGCACCCACCTATGACAAAACTAAGGCTGCGTCCCTGCTTTGTATGGTTATCACAGTAACTGTTGTAGCACAGTTTGACCACTAATACTGATCAGACTAGTGTGTCACCACAGCCATAATTGCACCCTTGTACAAATTGATTAAAAGAAGACGGGAAATTACGATTTTTTTTCAATTTTTTGCGTTTTATTTCAGAGAATCCAAAAATTACTAAAAAATTAATACATGATATGAACGCATTTATTTTTCAGAAGATCATTAATCCGCTTTGGCATCGAGTCCACGAGTTGACTGCAATCTTTACTAATTTTTGGATCGCGGTACCACACCTCAATTAGCTTATCTTTCGTAGTACAGTCTTATCCCTGAAGTCTTTCTTATCAAATCGCCCAAAGATTTTCAATAAGATTTAAATCCGGAGCGTTTTCAGGCCAGTCTAGCACCTTTATTTGCGTTGTAGTCATAAAATTCTTCACAAGTTTCGATGTGTGGCAGGGAGCCAGATCTTGCTGAAAAATGCCAGATCTATTTGTAAATCTCTTTTTTAATTCTGGAACGACTCTTTTCTGTAAAACGTCGATTTACTGAGGTCTTCGCATCATACCTTCTACGATTGTAACCGAAAAAAACCCAAAACGTTTTCTTCAAGGGATGTTTTACGAACTGACTGATGTGAGATTTTCGAAGTTTCTCTCCTGGAGATCTGCGAACATGCAGACTTCTTTGACCCTGTACGAAGAAATGAGTTTCGTCACTGAATAACATCTTTCTCCATTGTTCTTGCATTCACTTCTTGTATTTCAGACCCCATTGATACCGTTTATTCTTCATTGTGTTGGTAAGAAGTTGTTTTTTAACTGGTCTCCTTGCCGTTCTAACGCAATTTCGAATGACGTAATATTCCTAAAAATTTCGTCATATATTGATCGCACTGCAAAACACAGCTAATGACGCCGTCTCTGTGAGAAAAGGACTATTAAAGAAGATCAGCGGGTCCAGCGAGCCAACACCAATATTGCAAAATGACCATTTGTTTCAATTAATTGCACAAGGGTATGTGTATTTCCTTGTGTGAACGTGGATCTGGTCCTAACTGCTCTCCGGATATGCGTATGCCCCGTAGTTTGAGACAGTGTAAATAGAGATTTTTGTTGCTGTGTTCACATGTTCTTTATGTCACTGAAGACCGAATGTTTAATAGATCAGAAAAACACAAATGATGAGTGGGTGACGATGACTAGTTGCTTTCCCTCCAGTCTTAAATTGCTAAATTAGGGATGGTTAGTGCAGACAGCCCTCTTTTAGCTTTGCGCGAAATTCAAAAGAAACCAAACCACATCCCCTTTAACTCTTGAATTTTAAAAATACAAGAAATTTAAATATTTTAATCTGTCCTTGTATGATAACAATTAAACTATTATCAATAATCGAATGACTTTCCTAAAGTAAGGTCTCCAAGTTTGAATAAACGTGTGATCTAGCCGATGATTTATGCAGTAAAGTTGCAATACATTTATACATTCTTTCTGTAGATACGATCTAAAATCCTAATTGCACTATCACTAAATAGCGGTACAGGTTTTGTATTTTGTAAAATTGAAATAAATAAAACATAGTAATTACGACTTATTTGTAATAAGCAGTGTATTTGTCAAAAGGGCACAACAATTGAGTTAACGTTCTAGAAATCTCGTGTTTTTTATTGTTTGTTTTTACACCTAAAATCAAATGATAAATAGTTGTTTCAGTGCAAAATACACAACTGGTTAAATGTGTTGCAAATTTACGTGAAATCCAGTGAAATTAGCGTTTGAAGCATTAATGCTTAAAACCTAAACCACTAGGGAACACAAGACATTAAAATACAAACAATAAAAATGTATTGTACATAGATATTTATTGTAAGTACATTAAACATAAACGTATTGCACAATCCGATAAGCTGTTGCACAAAAAAATTGACCATACTTATTCAGCCATTTTTGGCTTGTCTTTATTCGAAACGTAATTCAGTTTCATACACAGCATTTTCAAAAATTCAAACTAAAAATCAGTTCCCTCCTTTGACCACTTTTGTATATAACTTTGTAATTAACAGGAATTCCGGTCTGTCATACAGCACAAAATAAAGAAACTGTCACTAGAAATCATCATATGCTCGTTTTCAGGTCTTTGAATCTTTCATGAGGGCTATCAGCATTAACTGTCTCTAATTCAATTTTTCTGCTACCCACTCGAAACAAATCACTCATGTGAAAGAACAAATCTTTCGAAGTACGTAATTTTCAATAACTGATTTTGAGAAATATTTTTTTTTCCGTTATATATATCTACATTCACTATATTTTTAACTGTAAGCTGGATATTTTATACGTTTGCAGACACAGGTTTCTTCAAGATATGACTCGTTTATTTCGAGCCTATTTTTTGTTTATTCAATATCGATTTCTGGCTTAAATTGTCTCTGGGATTGCAAGCAGAATAACATCACTCGCATGCATAGATTTCGAAGTTTTCTTTCCAAATTTCGATCAGTTGTAATAAGTATCTGCACTGCCTTTATACATAATTTAGTTGACAAACAAATAGCAGAGGCAGAAGTTCCATTTTTATTTCTTTTATTTTTTGGGCTCGACTATTGGCGCATGATACATAATAGTTGGCCCAGCATGGCCAAGCGTGTTAAGGCGTGCGACTCGTAATCTGAGGGTCATTGGTTTGCATCCCTGTCGCGCCAAACATGCTCGCCTTCCAAGCCGTGGGGGCGTTATAATGTGACGGTCAATCCCACTATTCGTTGGTAAAAGAGTAGCCCAAGAGTTGACGGTGGGTGGTAATAACTAGCTCCCTTCCATCGAGTCTTTGACTGCTAAATTAGGGACGGCTAGCACAGGCAGCCCTCGAATAGCTTTGTGCGAAATTCAAAAACAAACAAACATGCATAATAGTTAACTGCTCTAACCTTTCATAACTTCGAAATAATAAAAAGAGAGAGAGCTGGTTAACCAATAGTATCCGCTGTCAGCTTTGGGGCTACTCTAATCGAACAGTGAGATGTGACTGTCCATCTTATAAAGCACCCACAGCTCCAAAGTGCGAAGAGCGATTTCTTTTAATGACAGGAAGAAGAGAACGGCAGATCTACAGCTCAGTACGCCAATTATTACGTCATACCCAACATTTTTATCGTTAGTGTATAGGCTGAAAGCGGATCAGTAGATTGTGTGCTGGCTGAAAATTTGAGGTTTTGTGGTATGCGCCCCGTTGTCGCCAAAAAAGAAAAAGAAAAAAGGCGCTCCGCACTTGAAAGCCATGAGTTCGTTATAGAAGGGACGATCAAATCCCACTATTCGATATGACAAGAGTAACTGACAGTTGGCAGAAGGTGTTACCGACTTCCTTATGGTCTAATATTCCAAACTAGGGGCGGCTAGTTCAAAGAAGACTCGTGTAGTTTCGTACGACATTGAACAAATAAACCTTAGTGTCTTAATAAGACGCGTCTTTAAATTATCTCAACACGAGGTTTTATCTATGCGTTTACATCTCATTATATACAGAGATGAGTAGTTTATATTAAATTCGTTGAATATACAAATTAGAAAGACGTGCAAAATCAGTACTAGATTCAAGATTTCCGAGAATGGGAACCCTAAAATATAAAAAAAAGCATAAGCGATGGCCGGATAATACACAAAATACTGATTCTAATGTGTTTGGTTTGAATTTCCCGCGAAGCTACACGAGGGCTATCTGCGATAGTCGTCCCTAATTTAGCAGTGTAAGACTAGCGGGAAGGCAGCTAGTCATTACCACCCACCGCCAAAGGTCAAGCATGTTTGGTGCAACAGGGATTCGAACCCGCGACCCTGAGATTACAAGTCGAGTTCCTTAACCGCCTGGCCATGTCGGGCCATTCTAATGAGTATACAGTATACTAAAGTAAAGAAAGTAAATTTCTTTATTGAGTGATCAAACAAATATTTATGAAAGAGCAGACGAAACGAACACGTGAATAAAAAATCACAGATAATCTGAAAAGCCTAAAGACACAGTTGACACAATGATACAGCTACAAACATATCTTTGTCAATGAGAAATGAAGTTTCTGAGTGCTTTTTCTGTCTTTCTTCCACGACCCCACCGATCCAGTGGGCCCAACACAATGTCACCCATTTACCCCAGACAACATAAAGTAACAGTAAAAGAACATATGTCAGAAATACATTCTATCATTGTTTTACGCTCGTAGATGGTGTCATGGCATTAGAAATTGATGACTTTTGGGTAAGGCATGTAACAACCCCTTTCGACACAAAATATTCACGGATTTAGATCATAAAAATGTGTTCAGATCTGGGATTTATCATCACCAAGAAGGAGATTGCCTAAAGGGGCATGATAGCCTTGTGACAAAGCCTACTAAAATGAAAATATCACTCACAGTCATCAAACAGAGCCTAAAAGAACGTAGTGACATGTAATAAAATGACGTGGTGAGGCTCCAAATTATTTTTAAAGTACTCAATCTCTATATTTCTTTCTGGTGATTAATGGTGTGTATTTTAGTTGTCTTTGCACTTTCTTTTGGTTATTCTTTATGTGGTTAACGGCATGGATTTTAATTATCTAGATACTTGAATATGTCCCACTCTGGTACAGTGGAAAGTCTTCGTATTTACAACACTAAAATCAGTGGTTTAATTCCCTTCAATGGACTCAGCAGGTAATCCTTTGCTTTCTGAAAACACACACAGTTGGTTATATTTGATTTTGTTATTTCATAATCTGACTAATTTTTTCTGCTATTAATTTTTTTTATTTTCAACTTTATCGTTGTTTTCCCAACCCTAGTGACTTGGTGGTTTTTGGACTTGTAACACTAAAGATCGAAGTTCGATACCTATGATGTACACAACATACATAATCCATAATGTAGCATTATGGTTAACAACAAAAAATTATTTATTTTTCAATACCTTAAATTTATTTGGATCTGTCCGATTTCTCTCTTTTTTATTTGAATTTCTTTTTTTTGTATTAACTGTTTTTGTTAACTCTTTGCTCTTTTCTTTTGTCTCTGTCGTATAATCATGTTTTTGTTTATTTTATGGTTTCATAATTCCGTTTAATTCGTTCCTATTACTTCAGAAAACTTTTATAAATTTTTAACCAAATGTTCTTCGAATAATAATTTTCTTACTTTTCGGGAACGTTAAAGCCAATTACTTTAATTAAATTCTGACTACAACTACTAAACAATAACAAGGACTAACTGTCGCCCGAGTTCATTATATGAAATTTGTTTTCTCATCATACGAGGATACACAAAGATAAAACTGTTTACCTTTCTCAATGAAACTTCGACATTTTCAAAGCAAGGGGCATGTGGGATTTTCTCAGTTAAAAGTAAAAGTAATGACTGTAAAATTCACATCAATAACCTGAGAGAAATAATTGCAAGGCTCACTGAAACAACCCTTAGAGTTTGGGTTGTAACATTCATATAAAGCTGCACACACAAACTAAATTAATAGAAAACTAATTTAAAACTTCCTTTAGAATCTTGTACTTTTTGCTAATTCACTTTCTTGTGAGTGACTGTCTCGATCCAAAGCTGTTCTCGTAGAAGACATAAAAGTAACAATTTCACTTTCGTTCATCACATACGCCAGTTTGTTTAATAGAAGTTCAGAATAAAATACGAAACTTATTTCCATGTTAGGCTCACCCGTAATTTCGGTCGATAACCTAGATCGTGAAAAATTGAAAAGACAATCGCAACTTATCTTCCCCAAAATGTAATTATCGAAGATTTATTCTGACATTAACTAAACTTAATGAGATGGGATTGACTCGGAAAATTATGTGGAAGTTAAGAGTTTATAGCGTGTAATTTCTTTAAAAAAGTGATTTGTCATTCAGACACTTAAGAATCCTCAGCATGAAAATGAAACAGAATATATTATTAAAATTATCTTAAAAATCCAAAATATTCAAATTGTCAGTTCACGTACAGTAAATTTAGCAGACAGCGAATACCAAATCTGAATTATTAATCTGAAAAAAGTATAATATAAGATAAAACATCTCATTGACTTATTTCTATAATTTCTTTATATTTCCTTTCGCAACTATTCGAGACTTATAGGTTTCTGCTCCAAGAAAATATAACCCTATTTGATCACTT
The DNA here is from genome assembly GCA_011833715.1 of Carcinoscorpius rotundicauda. Lineage (NCBI taxonomy): Eukaryota > Metazoa > Arthropoda > Merostomata > Xiphosura > Limulidae > Carcinoscorpius > Carcinoscorpius rotundicauda. The sequence continues at coordinate 19,467,001 of CM022398.1, forward strand.
TTTATGCATTCATATTTTTAGCAACATTAAAATAAAAATTATTTAAGCCAAATTTTGTTTAGACGAGCCTATTTTCAGTAACCTGTAACGCATAAAATGTAATATGAGTAGAGAGCCTAAATGATATATATGATTTAATACTAAATAAAATCTTGCGTAATGGGTTTTAACCAAAAACAATTATCTGAGGGTTGCAGATTCGAATCCTCATCACACCAAAAGTGTTCGTCCTTTTAGCCATGTGGGTGTTATAATATTTTTGTCGATCCTACTGTTCGTTGGTAAAAGATTATCCCAATAGTCGGCGGTAGGTAGTGATGACTAGCTTCCTTTCCTCTAGTCTTACGCTGCTAAATTAGGGAAAGTTGGCGCAGATAGCCCTTATGTAGCTTTGCGCGAAAATTCAAAACAACTAACTACATAAATAAGAAAAACAATTTTCATAAATTCGTTTATTAATTTTTCTCCTCGCTTTTGTTGTTTTTGATAAACAAAAAGGCCCAGCATGGCCAGGTGGTTAAAGCGCTCAACTCGTAATCTGATGGTCTTGGATTCAAATCCTCGCATTTTCAGCCGTGGGGGTGTTATAATGTGACAGTCATTCCCACTATTCGTTGGTAAAAGAGTAGCTCAAAAGTTTCCGGGGGGTGGTGATGACTAGCTTCCTTACCTCTAGTCTTACATTCCTAAATTATGAAGGGTTAGTGCAGATAGAACTCGGGTAGCTTTGTACGAAATTTTAAAGATAAAACATTCTAATTATAAAATTTAAAAATTGTAAAATATTTTAAGAAGTGTATTTTTCATTCGTCTAATTTTATTTCGTTATATTTAAGATGATGCGAAATGTATTTGAAAACCTCTATGTTTGAATGTTTTCGAAACATGAAAGAAATATTTGGAGTATTGTATACGAGTGTATACATTTAAGCAGCGGTTTTGAAAGTTTAAATACAAGTCTTAAAAATACAACTAACTCTTGAGGTTCTTTACAAATTTTCCCTATAGACTTACAATGTTAAAATAACAAATGTAAAGATAAGTCTCTTGAATCGGTAGAACACTTTTTGGTACTTGATGAGTACAATCCAAGCTGTGAGATATGGAATCCAGGCGGAATGAAAAAAAACAGGGGGAAGTAGTCACAGCCATCTTCTGTGACAAAAGGTTACCAAGGTCGCTGAATGTAAAAGTGTAATAGATTTAAAGGGAGTCGATATTTGAATCCTAAAGAAAAAAGTGAAAGACTTGTTTATAATAACGAAATAAGAATGATAAGATAGCTGTTGGAAGTGTCACTGAATGATGAAGAGATGATGTTGGTAGTGTCACTGAATGATGGTGAGATGGATGTTGGTAGTGTCACTGAATGATGGTGAGATGGATGTTGGTAGTGTCACTGAATGATGGTGAGATGGATGTTGGTAGTGTCACTGAATGATGGTGAGATGGATGTTGGTAGTGTCACTGAATGATAATAAGATGGATGTTGGTAGTGTCACTGAAGGATGAAGAGATGGGTGATGATAGCGTCACTGAAAGATAATGAGATGACTGTTGGTTGTGTTACTGAATGACGAAGAGATGGCTGTTTGTAGCGTCACTGAATAATGATGAGATGGATGTTGGTAGTTTTACTAAATGATAAAGAGATGGATGTTTGTAATGTCATTGAATGATGAAGAGATGGATGTTGGTAGTGTCACTGAAGGATGAAGAGATGGGTGGTGATAGCGTCACTAAAATATGATGAGATGAATGTTGATTGTGTTACTGAATGACGAAAAGATGGGTGGTGGTAGTGTCATTGAATGATGATGAGATGGATGTTGGTAGTGTCACTGAATAAAGGTGAAGTGGATGTTGGTAGTTTCACTAAATGATAAAGAGATGGATGTTTATAGTGTCACTGAATGATGATGAGATGGATGTTGGTAGTGTCACTGAAAGATGAAGAGATGGCTGTTTGTAGCGTCATTGAATGATGATGAGATGGATGTTGGTAGTGTCACTGAATAATGGTGAGGTAGATGTGGGTAGTTTCACTGAATGATAAAGAGATGAATGTTTGTAGTGTCATTGAATGATGAAGAGATGGTTGTTGGTAGTGTCACTGAATGATGAAGAGATGGCTGTTTGTAGCGTCACTGAATAATAAAGAGATAACTGTTGGTAGTGTCGATGAATGAGAAGAAAAAAATAAGAGAATGATAGGCGTCTGCTTAATAGAAATAATGTAAAAAAGTGTGGCTGACCATGTGAATAAAAACATACAACCAGGTGGGTCTTAGAACTGATAGTAACCGGCAAGACCAGATATTAATTTGATATTGGCTTGTTTGAAGTCAAGCACAGCTGCATAATGGGCTATCTTTGCTCTGCCTGTCACAGGTATCGAAACCTGGTTTCTAGCGTTGTGAGTCCGCATACATACCGCTGTTCCACTGAGGGGGCTAGAGAAAACAACGAAGACCAGTAAAGAGTTAGTAAGATGGGATTTAAAAAGACGTGAACAAAAAAAGGGAATGACAGAAGACCTGACAATAAGTACAGATGACTGGAGGAGGGTAATACTTGTGAAGGATGGCGATCCTTGCTTTATGTTGAGATAAGAGGAAACTACGAGAGTGGTCGATATCAGTATCTAAAAAAACAGCTGGTAAAACGAGATAAGCAGCTTGTAATTTTTCCTATATTCTGAGATTGAAGTTTTCTATCGTTTAGTCAATTACAAAATGTCCAAAGAGACTTATATACTTCTTGTAACATTTGCATGTACTTTTACATAACCTTGTTTGAGTGTTACCGCTTGCCTTTGTAATTTATTTGTATTCGATCCAGCAATTCACAAACAAAACAACAACATTAGAACAAGTTACATTGATGAAAACCTATGAATATTGTACCCTATCTTACCGAATAATGTAACAGCAACATATCGATGTGAAATGAAGCAGGCTAGTGAAACAATAGGAAATAAAAACATTTTGTTGATTCTGTAAATTCTAATCGTTAAAAGCTTCAATCTTGTAATGTGCTGATACATAAAAGTACATATTTCTAAATGCAAAATAGGATATAAAGTAACTGTAAAAAATTCGCTGAATTAACGTAATTGTATCGATAAAACAACGTATTTTTCATCAGGAACTTTAAGTAAATCTCTGAGGAGGTCACAGAACTGAAATAGACACACGACGTAAAGTGGTATAAATTATTGCTCATATTACAGAAAACAAATTATTCCATCGAAAGCTGGAGAAGTGAGATACGATTCTAACGTGTAGCAAGCTATTTATGATTTAAGCTCATTGAGTGAGCTAATCTTTTACCAAACAACAGACTTCAACCAGTCTAATTGCATACATATCCGTAGCTATCTGAAGTGTTAACTAAAACTCCTTTCTAATTTGAAAATCACACAGGCAAATTGACAAAGTTATGTGGTTTTGATAACGGTGCAAGTCTTCCTAAATTTCTATACAGACCGTAAATGTACAAAAATTCATGTGACAAACAATGAAATAGCTGTCAGACGGACTATTTGTGTAAACGAGTGGATATTGCTTTTAGCTGTCACATGCAGCGAGATTTATCAGACATTTCCATATCACTGTTTGGATATTCTTTTCAATTTCACCAATTCTGTTTTTATTTTAAATTTCTCACAAAGCTAAATGAGAGATATCTGCATTAGCCGTCCCTAATTTAACAGTGTAAGACTAGAGGGAGGGCAGCTAATCATCACCACCCACCTACTTTTTTTTTACCAACGAATAGTGGAATTGACCGTCACGTTATTGTATCCCCACGGCTGAAAGGACGAGCATGTTTGGTGCGATGGGAATTCGAAACTGCGACCCTCAAATTACGAGTCGAACGTTTTAACCCCACGGCCATGCCGAGCCTCACCAGTTTTTCTGAACATAATTTAACATTGGTAATAACCGTCTAAAACAAAAACTTAAATTTAATTTGTTCAATGAAGAGTGAAGTCCAACATGCTAGAAGAAAGGAAAATACATATTTTTAAATTTCAATCTAAGATCTCATAAGTATCATTTACAGGGGTAAAAATTGTTATTGGTTTTTTTTTCAATCTAACACTAAGCTTAACATAAAATTCTTGCAAATATGTATTAGTAATAATGCCCATCTTGAAGAGTATCTTTGTTTCGGATACTGTGAAGTCCTAAAGAACTGAGGCATTTAGAAATTATAATTGATATTATAAAGCACACCTCGACACGCTGTGAGGTTACAATCTATTTTCTTACTTTTGAAAATCTAAGGAAAGCGTCTGTTTGTTTGTTTTATAAATAAAGATCAATAACATAGAAGAAACTCACAACATGTCGTCAAACAACTTTCACCTCGTAAATAAACTAAGAATGTTTCTGATGATATTGTGTTTACACGTCTCAATAGCACATCTGCTAGGCCAAAAAATTATCATAAAAGAAAAAGGCTGGTTTATTTAGAAGTGAATAGAGGTAATCTGAACTGTTTCTATTCGAATATGCAATTCAACGATTTTATCAGCTTCTGTCTTAGACTCTCATCTTTGAAGATATGTTTTGGTAGTTCCCAAGTAACTTCTTTTTACTTGTGATCCTTTCTTCTCACTCTACTGTTTGAACAGAACATAGCCTCAAAATATTCAAATTATGTTCAAACGAACGTAAAGACTATTATGCAGTTTTAGCCAATAGGCACAATGCTAATTTAAAATACAAAAAAAAAAAAAATGAAATAATGGTTTGTCAGGGAGGAGATTTAGTCTTCCACATTTTAAAAGTTGAAACAGAACATTCATATTTCAATAAAGCAAAAAGCGTATTACTCTCAGTGTTTATAGGAGAAATGCAGTCAAGGCTTGTACTTATGTTATAGGGCCCGGCATGGCCAAGCGTGTTAAGGCGTTCGACTCGTAATCCGAGGCAAACATGCTTGCCCTTCCAACCGTGGGGGCGTTATAAGTGACAGTCAATTCCACTATTCGTTGATAAAAGAGTAACCCAAGAGTTGGCAGTGGGTGGTGATGACTAGCTGCCTTCCCTCTAGTCATACACTGCTAAATTAGGGACGGCTAACACAGATAGCCCTCGAGTAGCTTTGTGTGAAATTCAAAAACAAACTTATACTATAATTGTTCATCAGATTCGAGGTTTTGAGCTGAAGTTATTGTACAAAATAAAACATGCCATCCATTAACTTTGAGCTCCTGACAGTCACTAGAACCTACTAACATTGCTGACTACATTTAAACTGAGGAACTATTTTATGGCTCACATGGATTTAAAGCCGGAATCAAGTGCTTCACACAGGGCCAGACTTGTTTAAAATTCAATCAGTGATGTCGAGAAACCCACTTGTTGAGAATTTTATATGCAAAAACGGCTCGTTTGGGTTCAGAAAATATTTTAAATAGAAGAGCGAACAACGTTTCGACCTTCTTCGGTCATCGTCAGGTTCACAAAGAAAGAGGTAACTGACCGGAAGCTGACCACATGTTTGGAAGGGGTTGTGTAACTGAGTGTCGCAATGTAGAGGGCGGGGTTAGATGTTTAAATATATAATTGTATCTATAATATTAATATAGGTATAATGGCGTTCCTTTATATTGGTTTATTTTGGGTTTAAGTTGTTGTATAAGTAAGGCTTCTTTAATTTTGCGTTTGTTTATGTTTGTTTCTTTATTTAGTATTTTAGTGTTTTCTATGGTTATGTTGTGTCCATTTGACTTGCAGTGTTCGAAAACGTGTGAAGGTGACTTTTATGTTCTTTGAATCTGGTTTCCATTTTAAAATTTAAAAAATGTTTAAAATTCAGTTCAAACAACACAAGCGTCAAAAATATAACACTCTAAACATTCGAGCTAACCAGCTGGTCTTCAGGTATATGTTTTTGTACAATATCAATAAACACAAACACCAATCTTGAAATATAAGTATTCAAGAAATGATTCAAATCGGGTAAAATTTAACTGTGTACTGTCCTCTCCAAAGTCTTTTTTATATCCTGTCAGGATGATGCTATCAAAAAACCTTTAAATTATCCTAAAGTGTACACTTAAGGTTCGTCTATTTAAACAATAACAAACATTGTTCATCAGATTCGAGGTTTTGAGCTGAAGTTATTGTACATAATAAAACATGTCAATGAGAAAAAATAATAAAAAGTGGTTGAAAATGCTTGCAAAAAATAGATCCGATGTTCGAGACGAATAATATGTAAATATTTATGCTAAAGTGGCTCTCATTACGCAGAGATTTGTAACTTAACAGCCATCCTAAACACCACAAAACTATTTAATTTTAGTTCTTGCATTATATCTGTGACGAATTGTCTTTTATTTACAACTAAGTGCCATAGTTGAGTTATTCTAATACAAGCTTTATAAGAGAGAAACAAAAAGTTTTACCGTAGGAGAAAAACAAATACTCTCTCCTTATGTTTTTATTACGTTTGTTGTACTTAACACACGACTATATTGATAGCTTGTAAGGAAATATTTATTGTTCAAGTTTCTCATATTTAAAAATAACAACGATATATTTATTGTTTGCTGGATATCTGCTGCATAGTTTGTAATATACCATAAATAATTTTTAAATTTAACCATGCAGTAACTTTTGACCAGTCAAAGGAAACTTGTCTTGGACCAGGTTATTTGAATATGTCTTTGAATTTTTCGTTCACAACAGTAAATAAAACGTTTAGAAAATCACGTAAAACACAACAACTGATTAAACCCTTGTTCTTCCAACAGATGGCACTATCATCGTGATGGGGTAAAGGCTTCACATTGAAGAGAGCATTACCAGTTTTAATCGAATTGTCCTGTCTGCCAAAATATGGCTATACCAGCAACACGTCTAAATCATGCGAATGCCGAAGAACTTGAAAATTATTATGACACTGTCGGTGTGGGTGACTAATGACAACAATATCGTCGACAACAACGAAAACTGGAAATGTTCTTCATTTAATTATGTTTCTTACATGAAATTATGAGTACTGTGAGAAGTGTGCCTAAAATAAAGTTATATAAACGCGAGGAACATTACATAGGATTCAGTAAAAAATAAAGTTTGTTTTTTGGAATTTCGCACAAAGCTACTCGAGGGCTATCTGTGCTAGCCGTCCCTAATTTTGCAGTGTAAGACTAGAGGGAAGGCAGCTAGTCATCATCACCCACCGCCAACTCTTGGGCTACTCTTTTACCAACGAATAGTGGGTTTGACCATGACGTTATAACGCTCCAACGGCTGAAAGGGCGAGTATGTTTGGTGGACTGGAATTCGAACCCTCGACCTTCAGATTCACTCTCACATTATACACCCCCACGGCTGGGAGGGCGAGCATGTTTAGCGCGACGCGGGCGCGAACCCGCGACCCTCGGATCACGAGTGCACGCCTTAACGCGCTCGGGCATGCCAGGCCGTAAAAAATAAAACAAGAGAGAACTGTGAATTGTGAAATAACAGATGCGGGAGTATAGGGCACGTAATGGAAACTATAACTATTATAATACAATTAATTGATGTTTAAGAACAAATAAAGTAGAGCATGTCTGTGATGAAATTAATTTGAAAAGTGAAAATAACGAATTTTCAAATCTGCCAAAAAACGGTTCATACTGCCTTATCTGCAAGTAAAATTTGTGGGTCAAAGTCTTCACGTGAATGTTATAAAAGTTAAAAATTGCATGGAACTCGATATCCACACACACACAAAAACTATCTTTAAAGTAGAATTAACAACAATTTACTTAGAAAATATTGCGAAAAGTTGATTAAAATAAGAATCTTCGAAACCTATCAGTCAAACTTGATAACAATGTGAAACTAGGCTTACACGTGCGTGGTAACTGCATTGCTCGTTTATAAATCGATGGAGTTTAGCACACGCATTAGGATATTGAAATATCACATCTAAGTGTAATGATAGCGACTTGTAAGATGGAGCGACCAGTGCTATTATTTCGACTACATATTTTCTGATACAAAAAATGATAACACAGCATAACTTATCCATTTGATGACAAATCTCTTTACAACTGCTAATCATTTTTTGGTTAAATATGATAAGTTACACAAATAACACAGATTTACTTGGATGACAATGTAGGACTGCAGCAGTCTGAAATGTTTAGAGTAATTCCTGTATGTCAAATTAGAAATAACATCAGTTTTTCTCCGTCAGGACATATTTTCATAAAACGTGATATGTGAATCATTTTCATTTTGTTATGTTTAAAATGTTGACTATCACTGGCTCTAGATTTATCGATTGTTCTAAAACGTATGATAAACACACCATTGACAAATAAACGGTTAACAGGCCTCACGATTTCTCATTTTTGGAAAGTATTTGTTTGTGCGACACATATTATTTTTTATTTTCAATGTTATTTATTTGTCGCTATGGCAACAAGAGGTTATGTAAATGACCCAAGCATATCATGTTAAATTTGTGGTTATATTTTGTGTTGGGATACAGATTAGGAAGTCGATTTCGGATAAACATTTCGATAGGACAATGAGGAAAATGGAAAAAGAAGCGAGGATTGTCTTTAAAAATGTTATTGAGAATTTTTAGGAAACAACAATGACCCAAATTACGAAAATATAGCCAGTAGCATGTTCGATACATTCAAATAGTTGGGTTATAAAATGATCTTAAACACTCATGTGTTACATACACATATTGACAACTTCCCTGAAGATATCTGTGTCGTCAGCGAAGCACAATGAAAGAGGTTACCATAGGGACATCAGGGAAATGGAGGGGATGTATCAGGGAAGGCGGAACATCAGCATGATGGCTGATGACTGCTGGCCATAGAAACGAGATGCTCCAGACACAATACGTAAAATCAAGACCACTTGGTACTTTTGAGACTAAAAGACGTAGATTTCACACTTTTATACACACACAAACAAGATAAATGAGGATGAAAATTCGTTTGACGTCAATATTTTTCCCTTTTCTGTTAAAATAAAACACGTTAATTGCGATAAACGAAACTATAGTTTGATCTAAGTAAGAGTGTTTTTTTTTTTCTCGATTTGTAAAAATCCTTACGAGACACACACAAAAAAAGATTATTTTCGAAATCAGTGTAGCTAAATTATGGAAAATTCGTTATTAAAATCAAAACAACCTTTATTAGGTTTAAAATCGCAGGTTTGTGTGTAATCTCGTACGCAATTTTTTTTACCAAATGTTTCAACTCTGTAACTTTTACGTTTTAGTACCAGAATGCAAGGTTTGGCCGATGTGTATTTAACACCAGAATATTGTTTGATGAATACCAACTAATAAAATGAATTAAGAATAAAGATAAGTTTTTTTTGTGCGTTTGTTTTTCTGCTGTTTTGCAAAACCTGATGCACTTCTACAGAATTTTCGAAACGTGTTTTGTTTCAAGGGTAAATAAAACGAAAATAAAGAATAATTAATATTTTACTTCTTGCTTTTGAAGTTCATGTGTCATGCTATGTTGTAGCCTACAAAGTGCAATAGTCTCAAGATTCTAGGCATGCGCAAATTCTACTGATGACACTACAGTAAAAACAGCAACTTTAAGTGTCCTTTATGCGACATCATTTTCGTGTCTCCTGACCCACTGACAGACAAAACACTTTTGGGGGAAATTTCATCAGGCAATGAACTTAGAAAGTAACCATAAAATACTGCTTTGAATAATATTTGTTTTGTTTTTGTTATGTACAAAGCATTACAAAGGGCTATCCAAACCCGGTTTTTAGTAATATACCTCTGTGCTACGGGGGGGCATAATATTTGAAGCAATGTGGTTATAACTATATTTAGAACTTATTGTTCAGACTTTGAAGAACTTCGTAAAGTAAAACTATGCAATATAGAATGTAGTGGTAGAATAATATAGTATAGTCGAGGAATAAGTTTAAAAATATCTTTAAATATTTGTTGTATGAAAACAATTATTGTATCGCGTTTTATTAAAATAAAGAAACTATCTATTAGTCTGTTATACTAGTTACCAAATAGGATGAAATAGACACCAACTTTAACTGTCACTTAAGAAACAAACAAAACGACAGCTGCCTGTAATTTTTTCAAGCTGTTACTTTGGAAAACTGTAATTTCACATCGCGAAATCCCAGTCAGTTATTGTTGTTTGTGTTATTTCTTTAACATCCAAATGCAATCCCAGTCAGTTATTGTTGTTTGTGTTATTTCTTTAACATCCAAATGCAGAACACAATTATATCTTTCAAAAGACGGGAAATTTGGGATGTAGTTTAAGCAACTTACCAGATTAACTACTTAAAAAAAATGATAGCATCTTTGGCCATGGAGAAGACGATAGTCTATAACTGGAATAACAGTAACGGAAAATAAGACACAAAAATTTAAAGAATTACTGAAAACTGTGCTGTTATATTACAATATAAGAAGAGAAATCCGAATAACGGATAGTCTTGCGACACAGAAATACTCTTTTAGCACTGATAAAGTTAATAACCAATTGGCTCCTGCTCTGATACTGATTAATTCTAAATTTAATCCAGGCTGATCCGTTCATAACGAGGTTATCAACTTAAACGAGTCTCATTCTAATCAATTGATCTAATCGATTAGTTCAAATGTTTATATTGCCCAAACAAGGGACTAATGGGGAGTAATTTAAAGATGTGTTTGCTGTTGTACAGTGTTTAGTTGTGTGTACTTTGTAACGTCACACGCCAGGTAACGAGTATTTATCAATGTTATGCACTGATGGTAAAGGTTCGAATGTGTACACTTGTTTCACCAGAAATAGAATAGTTATATTAGAAACAGAATAATTTGCAACTAGATATAAAATATTTGTAGTACATAAATAGTGGCTACACTAAATATATAAATGGTTATCTCGGATATCATTAGTTTTATGAGATAGAAAGTGGTAACAAAAGGCACAGAGGTGATTATACCAGACAAAGCGGATAGTCGAAGTAGATATACAGCGGTTCTAAGATATACGGAATGATTGTGCAATATATCTATACAAGATATACAGTAATGATACACACTGGAGTTGGATAATTTACTTAAAGAGTTGTTATACTATATATACAATGGTTTCAATATTATACAGTATATCTGCAACGAATATATAGTGATGTTTAACAGTGAGCAGAGTTAGTTATCCTACGTGCAGAGTGTCTGTATGCTTTGGTGCTAAAGTTAATTAAAATATAATGACCAAGATTCCACAGTGAATTTGAAATTTGCTAGTAATACTGTTTGAGTTTGTGATCCAACAAATGCTTTGTTCCACTTTTGGTAATCCAAAGATAAATAAAGAACGAACGTGTTGAAGTGTGAATAATTTGTTTGTTTTGCTTTTGAATTTCGCGCAAAGCTACTCGAGGGCTATCTGCGCTAGCCAATCCTAATTTAGCAGTGTAAGACTAGAGGGAAGGCAGCTAGTCATAACCACCAACCACCAACTCTTGGGCTACTCCGAATGCTGTAACGACTAGCTTCCTTCCCTCTAGTCTTACATTCCTAAATTATGAAGAGTTAGTGCAGATAGAACTCGTGTTGCTTTGTACGAAAGTTAAACAATTTCAATGGTGCGTATTACCAACGAATAGGGGAATTGACTATCACACTATAACGCCTCCACGGCTGAAAGGGCGAGTATGTTTGGTGCGATGGAGATTCGAACCCGCAACTCTCAGATTACGAGTCGAACGCCTTAGCCTGTGAAGTGTTTTTTCTTCTTCTGCGAAATATAGATAAACCATGACTCAGTTTTACTTGTATGTCCCAAATGATATAAAGTTTACCAAATTAACTTCACGTAACGACATTATCCAGTGAGAATGTCATTAAATCGTTTTCTTGTCGTGGCTAGAGCACCAAGCAGTTATTACTAATAACTAGCAAATGTCTGTTGAGACAGTCCAAACCGTAATTTGCCGAAAAATAGTGATAAATAAATATAAAATATCTAGTCAAATACACTACCTTGAATCACAGTGAATATGCAATATAATTGTTTTTTGGGCCGTTTATGATCCACATTTTATGTGTTACCTTAATGAACAACAATGAAAAAACGTTTTGCGTTCAGTTTTAAGCAAAGGAGCTGAAAATAATGCATTGCTGACAATCTTTGTTTTTTTATACTGAGCACGTCCAGCACAATATAGCTCTTAAGTTGTCTATATAGCCACAAGGATTTCTTTTTTATGTTGGATGCCACCGTTCCCTATCATGTTACTGAGCGCAAGAAAAGAACACTACCCAAGTCAAAAGAAATAAAAATTTAATTGAAATAAGTTTATTCGACATAGTACAATAAAACAGAAAGTCTCGTTTTTGTTGGGTTTTTTTTTTAAAATATTCCTCACAAAAAGAAACATTGTTGTTCTTAATTTTTTTTCTCAGATTGATCGTTCAGCACATACGAAGACTAATGGGTCGAATTTCAAACTAAAATTGAAATTTTAGAAGTTGCAAAAAATAAATAATTTTCCTGTAAAGTACTCTTGAAAAAAATAATTATATATATATTATTAGGCGTTTCGAAGACACACAGCATGGTAAACGGACAGATATTCGGCGATTGTATATATCGTCCCTCCACCCCGTAGCACAGGGATATCTCTGTGCTCTTACAACGCTAGAAATCGGGTTTCGATACTCGTTATGGGCAAAGGAGCACAGATAGCAAACAAATTATATATATATATATTAAGCTACCGTAACGAATTTGTAAACTATGCCCTGCAACGTGAGTAAGTTGTGGTACCGTAACGAATTTGTAAACTATGCCCTGCAACGTGAGTAAGTTGTGGTACCGTGACGAATTTGTAAACTATGCCCTGCAACGTGAGTAAGTTGTGGTACCGTGACGAATTTGTAAACTATGCCCTGCAACGTGAGTAAGTTGTGGTACCGTGACGAATTTGTAAACTATGCTCTGTAACGCAAGTTGAGGATTTAATACACTCATCTGAAAAACAAAAACACTCACGTATTTAAGTTTTCTAGTGACAGGTTGTTTCATTCCTAGTAATTTGAAACCCAGCTGAAGTTTCCAGGTTGGGTTAAACTGAATCGCAACAATAGTAAACAATAAAATATGGACTCTAATTTCAACTCTTAAAAAAAGAAGAATGCTGGTGCTACTAAAGAAAGTTTAGTTTTATCAGGATGACAAGTATGAGGATAGAAACAAATAGTTGAAGGTTCTTCTTTCAAGGTATAATCCAGACAAGAAAACCGACTTTTTACGAAAAGTACGTCGTAACGTTTAATGTCACATTAATTTTTATAATTTGTTGACATGGGGAGTGAAATTACTGAGTAAAACGACTTAGAGCCAACTTTGCCATATATATATTTCTAAATTATACAACTAGTGGTATAGAATTCTTTAGCTGCCTTCCATCTAAATTAAGAGTTGCTTTTGCAGGTAATTTTTGAGTAGCTTTTAGCGAATTCAACAAACAGACTTCCAATTTTAGTTGTTGTTATTATAAAATTATTATTGTTGGTTTTCAACTACTTCTGAGTATTATTATGGTTAGTTTAATCTCTACTCTGCAATGATAAATATTTCGTTTTGCATCATGACAAGTAATATTAGTGGTAATTATATATATATATATATGCTGCGACTTCTTGAAGCTTTAGGTTTCCTTAATTCAGAGAGGCTGGTGACTGTGTCGTTACCAAAAGTAACAAGAACCATTTATTTTTATTAACGTTCGCGTTTTTTTGAAGGAAACGTATTTCCTACTTGTAGACAAAGTTTAAGAGATTTTTGTTTAAAAATGTATGTATAAAGTTGAAAGTTATTAAAACAAAAAGAACTGAGATTACCAGTTTGTACAGTTAGGCAAAGTTGGCTCTAAGTCGTTTTACTCAGTAATTTCACTCCCCATGTCAACAAATTATAAACATTAATGTGACATTAAACGTTACGACGTACTTTTCGTAAAAAGTCGGTTTTCTTGTCTGGATTATACCTTGAAATAAGAACCTTCAACTATTTGTTTCTATCCTCATACTTGTCATCCTGATAAAACTAAACTTTCTTTAGTAGCACCAGCATTCTTCTTTTTCTTAAGAGTTGAAATTAGAGTCCATATTTTACTGTTTACTCTTATTATTTTAATTACCAGTGGGTGGTGGTGATCATCTGCCTTTCCTCTAGTCTTAAACTACTAAATTAGGGACGGCTAGCCCAGGTGTGTAGTTTTGCGCGAAATTCAAGCCAAACCTTTAAACATAAGACTGCACAATAATAAAAAAAGACTTGCACAGTAACCATAACGATACTCTAACCCCAAATTTTAACGTTATAAATTCCTAGGTTTAATTTTACCGCTGATGTGCCAGACAAAAGGCAAATTTAGTCGTGAACAAATTAGCTAACGTAACATCAATGTAAAACAAGTAAGTAAAACAGAAAGTAAAACAAGTTAACAGATTGCTGATCAGTTAAAATAGTTGTTTGGTAAAAACCATCAAGTCAACAGGCTGCCGTTCTGTTAAGATAATTTTTGGTGAAACCATCAAGTCAACAGGCTGCCGTTTTGTTAAGATAATTTTTGGTGAAACCATCAAGTCAACAGGCTGCATTCTGTTAAGATAATTTTTGGTGAAACCATCAAGTCAACAGGCTGCATTCTGTTAAGATAATTTTTGGTGAAACCATCAAGTCAACAGGCTGCCGTTCTGTTAAGATAATTTTTGGTGAAACCATCAAGTCAACAGGCTGCCGTTCTGTTAAGATAATTTTTGGTGAAACCATCAAGTCAACAGACTGCCGTTCTGTTAAGATAATTTTTGGTGAAACCATCAAATCAACAGACTGCCGTTCTGTTAAGATAATTTTTGGTGAAACCATCAAGTCAACAGACTGCCGTTCTGTTAAGATAATTTTTGGTGAAACCATCAAGTCAACAGACTGCCGTTCTGTTAAGATAATTTTTGGTGAAACCATCAAGTCAACAGGCTGCCGTTTTGTTAAGATAATTTTTGGTGAAACCATCAAGTTAAAAGGCTGCCGTTCTGTTAAGATAATTTTTGGTGAAACCATCAAGTCAACAGGCTGCATTCTGTTAAGATAATTTTTGGTGAAACCATCAAGTCAACAGGCTGCCGTTCTGTTAAGATAATTTTTGGTGAAACCATCAAGTCAACAGACTGCCGTTCTGTTAAGATAATTTTTGGTGAAACCATCAAGTCAACAGACTGCCGTTCTGTTAAGATAATTTTTGGTGAAACCATCAAATCAACAGACTGCCGTTCTGTTAAGATAATTTTTGGTGAAACCATCAAGTCAACAGACTGCCGTTCTGTTAAGATAATTTTTGGTGAAACCATCAAGTCAACAGGCTGCCGTTCTGTTAAGATAATTTTTGGTGAAACCATCAAGTCAACAGGCTGCCGTTTTGTTAAGATAATTTTTGGTGAAACCATCAAGTTAAAAGGCTGCATTCTGTTAAGATAATTTTTGGTGAAACCATCAAGTCAACAGGCTTCCGTACTGTTAAGATAATTTTTGGTGAAACCATCAAATCAACAGGCTGCCGTTCTGTTAAGATAATTTTTGGTGAAACCATCAAGTCAACAGGCTGCATTCTGTTAAGATAATTTTTTGGTGAAACCATCAAATCAACAGGCTACCGTTCTGCTAAGATAATTTTTGGTGAAACCATCAAGTCAACAGGCTGCATTCTGTTAAGATAATTTTTGGTGAGACCATCAAGTCAACAGGCTGCCGTTCTGTTAAGATAATTTTTGGTGAAACTATCAAGTCAACAGGCTGCCGTTCTGTTAAGATAATTTTTGGTGAAACCATCAAGTTAAAAGGCTGCATTCTGTTAAGATAATTTTTGGTGAAACCATCAAGTCAACAGGCTGCCGTTCTGTTAAGATAATTTTTGGTGAAACCATCAAGTCAACAGGCTGCCGTTCTGTTAAGATAATTTTTGGTGAAACCATCAAATCAACAGGTTGCCGTTCTGTTAAGATAATTTTTGGTGAAACCATCAAGTCAACAGGCTGTCGTTCTGTTAAGATAATTTTTGGTGAAACCATCAAGTCAACAGGCTGCCATTCTGTTAAGATAATTTTTGGTGAAACCATCAAGTCAACAGGCTGCCATTCTGTTAAGATAATTTTTGGTGAAACCATCAAGTCAACAGGCTGCCGTTCTGCTAAGATAATTTTTGGTGAAACCATCAAGTCAACAGGCTGCCGTTCTGTTAAGATAATTTTTTGTTGAAACCATCAAATCAACAGGCTGCCGTTCTGCTAAGATAATTTTTGGTGAAACCATCAAGTCAACAGGCTGCATTCTGTTAAGATAATTTTTGGTGAAACCATCAAGTCAACAGGCTGCCGTTCTATTAAGATAATTTTTGGTGAAACCATCAAGTCAACAGGCTGCATTCTGTTAAGATAATTTTTGGTGAAACCATCAAGTCAACAGGCTGCCGTTCTGCTAAGTTAGCTGATAATATATGTAGTTTAACAGACAACAAATGTAGAGATTTAAGATACTACTTAATATTTCTGATAATACAACCACATTCATCACTAATAGCTCTTAATTTATGAGAAGTTGATAGATAACATTATTTTCAAGCAACACATGTCTGGACTTTCTACTTATTCATTGTATATAAAAGATAAAAACTGTTTAAAAAATGAATGTCTGACAGGAAACATTGAAAATATCCATTTTTATCTACAGAGAAACACGTTATACAAATATAATCGCATTTTTAATGAATTCGAGAGTTATGAAAATGTTAAATTTTGGTTAAGGTGTGAAGAAAGACCAGTTTTCTTGTTAAAATACGCAGTCGACGAAACTTATCTAAAATTAATTGTTGACATCTTGTGACACATCTGTTAAATCATGATCTTAACATGTTACTTCATTTCAATTGTTTTGAATTAAAAAACAAAATAACTTAGAATACTGACGTTCATCTGATGCTGTGTAATCACGCCGTACTGTTACACAATCATGCATTCAGTTATGATTAAATTTACTTACATTATACTACTTTTAATTAGTTTATCTTCATAAATTTCAACGTTATTAGAAACTCGATTGCACGACAGTAAAACAGATAATTCGTACCACGTTTTGTGTCACCTTTATTATCCAACAATATTTGAAAAATATTTATATTAATTCGTGATTTACTAATATAGCCGCTGTAATGAAACGCTAAATAAACAAAAAAAAAATTAATGTCTGTGACTCAGTTATAAATTTTAGAGTTTATGCCATAACGACGCAATATCAACTTGTGTTACGTTGTTCGGGCGAGAAGAATAAGTTATAGAAGATAAAAACGAGTACTGGTACATATCTTGTGCAATTGTTTCACTAAGTTCTTACAGGCAGTGTATTGTGTGCCTGAGTTACGTATTTTGCTGTTAATGGAGGTTTAATAAAATTCATTGGATATTATTTTCGTGCAAAATTACTTTAACTAACTGACTTAATACCCACATGGGGCTATATCTGTATTTGATCAAACTTACTCAAAAGTTTGGTATGAATTGAGTATATGTAACGCTAATATCCCCAAACGTAACACCAAAAATTACACTCTTATTCAACTGGGAAAAGTAGGTACTAATAGCCTAGACACACCTCTAAGTTCGAACAATCAAGAGAGTTGTTAATTTTTAGAACAGAAGTCATACACTTTCCAAGATGTAACTTATAAAAGTCATCACTTACCTTATTGACAATAAAAGCTATCAGCAAAATAAAGGTCATGGTGACTCGGTGAGTAAAAGTTCCTACACTGGCTGGGGTCGGAAGAAGCAGAGTGTTGTCAACCGACTTCAGCACTAGTCTGAATCTTTGTGCACGCACCTGTTAGGAAAAGGTCACTAGATGACGCTGCCTTCTCACTTTAAAAAGCCTGCAGTTTAGGCATTATAAATACACACAACGACAAGATAGAAGTCTCAGGTAGAAAGTATAAAGTCTGTTAGTTTGATACGTAAAAATCTATCTGTGTCTTTTGGTATTTTTTTTTCTTAAAATCTTATCGCTTACAGTGAATAAACTACTTTTGTTCTTCGTACTTTTAGCATAAACAAGGTTCAACATAAATGTAACAAAAAGACGTGTTTTTGAAACCTCGCATATAGGTTGACTTAGTTGAACATATGTAATTTATTAATATCCCATATTATATCTGTTATGTCCTAAGAGCACATACACAGTTATGTGGCAAAACATTAGAGGAGTGTTCGAAATGAAATCGTTCTTAATTTACTGCTATAATTTCGTACGCAGTTTGAGACCTCAGGTGTAACCACCACCGTAGAATGAAAGTTAGTTTCCAAAAAACAAATAAACACTTGGCTTTTTCTTCTATATATAAGTAGGTGGTTTATAAGAAAGTAATTTGTTTGTTTTTAAATCAGAAAATAGTGAAAGCTTTAGAATACTGCAGTTGTCGTTCGATTTCCTACCCGACTTGCTTTGATATTTTCTACAGAATAATTTGGTTAAATGATAAACAAACATTCTAAAAACGTCAGAAGAACGTCTTTTACTTACACTCTTCCTATAAAATATCTTTGCAATATTTTTTGTAACAAAAAACAAGAAGAACAAGTAAGTTTTGAAAGTTTGGTAATTTATAATATAAAACTTTAAACAAAACAACTGGACTTGTTTTTATCAGAAGCACATTAGGCCTTTCTCATCTTATAAAGTCAGTCAGGTCTAATCATAGATTGTATTAGTTCATTGTTTATTTCTTAATGTGACTTAAGGTGAACTTAATATAAAACCTTACAATGATCAACACAGTAATGAACCATAAGTAAGAAAAACGTTAGTGTTAAATATGTAAATAACATAAATGCTTCTAATTTCGTTGGATTTTTATTTATAAATCAGAGAAACATCGCTTTAAATAACTAACAATTTTTTTCCCATTTGTTTTGTTTTTAGTGACGTATTTCACACATATGTTATTCAATCATACTGTTATTTTCTTTTGTATGTCTCTTTTTCACATGTACAGGTGCACTATATCACTGTTATACAAGTCAAATAAAAGTCTTGTTAGATGAGGCGATGGTACAGCAAACTGTCCCATTAAAACACGGCGACATTAATCACTCGTGTCCCGAGGTACCTGAATTATTAAACGAACTCAACATGGTTGTCTACCTTGCTTTAATTTTTTTTTCTTTCTTTGTAAGACGATACCTTTACTATTTCTCAGATAATCCAGTAAACCAATCAAATTTGTTTCATTCTGTCTTATTTTCATTTCATTGCAAATTTGTCTCTTAATATTTAATACAGATTCATATGCATTAGATACAAATCCAATGAGCACAACGTACTTCTCAGTTGTGGACTTGAAGCGTACTTTACACATAACAAATATTGGAAGGTTCAGTTTAATTAGTCAGACGTATCTGATAAAATAAACAATAATCATTTACTTCTTACACCGTTATCAGATATCATTGTACTGTATATATATTTAAGTATCATTAGAGCTGGTATCATATATCGTTGTACTATATATAAGTCCAGTTTGTTTGTTTTAAATTTCACACAAAGCTACTCGGGGGCTATCTGCGCTAGCCGTCCCTAATTTAGTAGTGTAAGATTACAGAGAAAGCAGCTAGTCATCACCATCCAACATCAACTCTTGGACCACTCTTTTAGCAACGAGTAGTGGAACTGAACGTAACTTATAATGTTTGCACGGCTGAAAGGGCGTGCATGTTTGGTACGACGGGGATTAGAATCCTTGACCCTCAGATTACGAGTCGAGCGCCTCCTAACCAACTGGTCATACCTGGTCTATATTCTTTTAATTTTTCCTTTATCTAAGCTTTGAAAAAAGTTAATTCATTTCAGGGAATTCTTTTAATAATGAAAAAGAAAATATTCATAGTTCTTTGTCTATTTAGAAACTTTAAAAATAAAAATACATGTAAAATTTACATTGAAATATAGAAATACTAAGCCTTAATGAGACGTGCTGAATAGAAAAAATATCGATTAAAAAGCACTGTTTTACGTAACGAACATAATTTTTGATATAACAAAGTTCTCTTAAAGCGCCATCTGTTGTATAAACACAAATTAAGTTCCATTTAAGGAAGCTTTAAACAAATTATAAATTATTTTTTGAAGTTAGTCCGTTTGTCTTTCGACATAAAGCCAAGAAAAAAAGAACAAAATTAGAAAAATTAAGGTTATTGTAATTTTTTGAATTTCTCTATCACACATTTATGAGAGTGTTCATACTACGATGTACTGAACAAAAGGACTCGTCGGCTTTTACTTGTTTGTTGAATTTCGCACAAACGTAATGAAAGACTATCTGCAGTAGCCCTTCCTTATTTTGAAATAAGTTAAGAGGGAGGCAACTAGTTAGTACCACCCACCCACCATCAAATTGTAGGCTACTCGACATCTAAAGCTCAAAGAGCATTTATTTTTGTTCAGAAAGTGGGTGGGTGACGGGTTTCAAAACACAGAACCTCAGATCCATAGTTTGACACTTAGACAGCATTCACCCTTTGGTTTTAGAAGTGATAATCAGGTATGGATTTCTTTGATCATATCTATGCACATTGATTTTTAAACATAAATTTTTAGCTTCCCTTAGATATTTTTTATTTATAAAAACTCTCAGACTCGTACACAAAACTCATTAACATGAAACGATTGTTGTTTTGAATTAAGCACAAAGCTACACAAGGGTCTATCTATGCTCTACCCACCACGGGTATCAAAACCTGGTTTTTAGCGTTGTAAGTCCGCAGACATACCTCTGAGACACTGGGGGGGGGCAACATGAAACGAACCCACCAATAAAAATATTTTCAAGATAATGTAGATGCTTTGTGACACTTCTTAAAAATTTAAGTAAACGGAAAAATAAGCAGCATGAATGTAAAAATCCCCAAAATTATCGTGTAGTCTGACATCACATACTCTTATTGTAATGACGTCTGTAATAATTTGGCTTACTCCTAAGAACAGATTCTCCATGATATGAAGAAAACAATCAACATTTGTACAACAGTTCTAATATATTTTCATCACATTTGAAAACAATACTGGTGTTTAATAACTTTCCTTGAATGTGCGACTGTTTTAATGATCGCCCTTTTAGCCGGGGGGAGTGTTGTAATGTGACGGTCAATTCCACTGTTCTTTGGTAAAAGAGTAACCCAAGAGTTGGCAGTGGGTGGTGATGACTAGCTGCCTTCCCTCTAGTCTTACACCACTAAATTAGAAACGTCTAGCGCAGATAGCCGTCGTATAACTTTGGGCAAAATTCAAACAAAACTTAAAAACCAAACCAATTATAATGTGTTTTGATCACATTTGAAAACAAGACTGGTGTTTAAAATATTTCAAATACCATTCAATGAATATCCTCTTTTAAAATTTTGAATTCGGTCAAAATTAAATTTTTTTATACTTTGTTGCTTCCAAACATTTTTGTTCGTCGTTAAATTTCGTGAAATTATTGAAATATTCTTTTTTAGCAATTGTTCCATGCGTATTTTTTGGTTATTACTTATAATTCAACATGTTCATTTTGTTTCATTTCGTTCTCTTGACATCAACCGCTTTTCATGATCATTAACTAAATTCTAAACCGTATTTCAATGAACAAAAAAGAAAACAACCACATTGAGAAGATGACAAGCTTCAACGTCGACAGGAGTCATATCGTCTGAGGAACTGAGTTACCACAGCAACGATAGAAAATCGTGTAATGTATGGTCGACTGGCAATCCATGCATACGGGTGAGTGTGTACTGTTGTTTAAAAAGTAGATTGTTATGTCTCAAGAGGAGTTGTGTATAAGTCATATCTTCCATGTTGTTCCGAATAGATAATGTTTAGTAGTTGCAACCTAGAACGAATCTTTTCACGACACAGCCACATAAAATACCCTCGGGTTGAAACACAAATTTCCTTAATTTAAAATCTGTTTACCACGGCAAAGATAATCACTCATTATGGTGAAACGTCTACACGGCTACTCTTAATTAAAGAGCAGGATTAAACTTGGTAACGTTTGCACAAGTGCAAATTTGGAGCGTACTGTACGGCAAATTGTGGACTCCAGCCTGGGGCTATCAAATACGCATTCCTGATCACTAATCTCTAGCCACGCTCAGTCCGGATACAAAGACAGACGTACTGATAAAAGTTAGATAGATGATTATGAAACAAGAACAGTACATATATAAAGTGTAATCGCTGGTTCAGTATTCGATGTTGAGTTATCGTCACGAGTCGTCTTCTTTCACGATGTTTTTATGGAATACAGGGGGTGAGAACTATTGTTTAAGGCTACCCTGGTTTAAAGTTTCAGTTTTGTTTCGCTTGCTACAGGTCCAGAATAGTCTGATATAAAATTTGTTCTTGAATATATATAAGTTTTGAAGTTAAGCACAAAGAACCCTCTACGGGTAGCAAAACCCGGATTCTAGCATTGTAAATCTACAGACAAAACGCTGTGCCACTTGGGAGCGTTTATATCTATATCGGTACTTGGTATATTTATTATTTTAAAATGTATATAATTGAATTTTCGAATGTAAAAACTCTCTCTCATTTTTAATGTTTTCTATCGATCTGAACTAAACTTGAGGTTTTGTTAGTTTAATCTCACGAGGGCTATTTCTGCTAGCTGTTCCAAATTTAGCAGCGTAAGACAAGAGGGAAGGCTAGTCATCACCACCACCGCCAACTCTTGGGCTCCTATTTTTTCCAACGAATAGTGAGATTGACCATAACATTATAAGGTCCTTATGGCTGAAAGGGCAAGCGTGTTTGGTGGGACAGGGATTCGAACCCACCAGCTCACATTTAACGATGTAACATACGGATCAAATTTATACACACCAATGAACAAAGTAGGCTGTATTTTATGGTAACCTTGGAAAGCAGAAAATAACTGGTAATCTTAAACGTTTGTAATAAACAAACTCGTATTCCTGTTTGCAAAGATGTTTTCTTTAGTGTGATAAAGACATATGATCTAGGAAACAAAATACACAAATAGTTGAAACCTAACACTACTGACAGTTCAGCTGTATGTGGTGAGAGAAGTTTACCTTATTCTATTTTTGGTACGTAACAAAAGATTTATATAACAGATTAAAAGTAATTAGAAATTACCACATGATATATTTATATATCATATATTTATATCTTACGTAATTTTTCGTCACCATAAAGCTTCATGATCTGAATAAAATCACCTAAATTACCGATGGCAGGAAAAGCACAAAACCAATTATTACAGCTGGTGCTGAACTTATGTCATTCCCAAAAAAGAATCCATGGATGCATTACACGTAAACAAAATGTCTCATATTTATTGTTCTTAAATTATAAATAAAGGTTATTGAAAAATCTTCTTCTGGATACGCTTGGTAACCTTTCTTTCTTTCGCCCGACATGGCACTCGATTCGTAATCTGATGGTCGCGAGTTCGAATCCTTGTCTCACCAAACTTGTTCGCCCTTTCAGCCCTGGAGGCGTTATAAAGTGACGGTCATTCCCACTATTCATTGGTAAAAGAGTAGCCCAATAGTTGGCGGTGGGTGGTGATGACTAGCTGCCTTCCCTCTAGCCTTACACTGCTAAATTAGGGCCGCCTAGCGCAGGTAACCCATCGTGCTAAAATATATGTACTCCTCTTTACATCACAAGTACGTGTTTTCAGATAGTTTTCAAATTCCTCTCATAAAGATTAATTCTCGTTCTCCGAAACTTCAGATAGACTTTCAAACCCAACTTTCAGTCAACTTTAATGTCATAAAAAAGACTTTTTAAACAGACATTCTCAGTCTGCAAAAACACCTTCATATATAAAAACATGTTTCGAATTTGAACATTAATATACTTTGATGTCTATAACGCCTAATGAGAAATACAAAGCGATGCGTTTTAACTTTTAACAACGAAGTATTGTTTGTCTTTGCACAATAAATCAGCGTAAAATAGAATTTTTAAAAACGTGGGTTGACCTTGCGGAAGAGTTCTAGATTTTGAAACGAACGAGCGAAGTTCAAATCCGTACGATACCATAAAATATATGTCATGCATTTTGAGCTTTAGGTGTGTTATAAGAATGATAGTCAGTATCTTCGCTGAATAGTGTAGTGGCAGAGAGTTACTGACTACTTTCCTTTCAGCTTGCAGTTGAAAATTAGTGATGGCAGTAAATAACCTCAGTAGCTTTGCCATGAACAAAAAATTTCAACCTGTTTATATATTGAATTATTTTCACTTTCAACTACAACACTTAAAGACTTCGACAAGTATAATTAACACGCTCATTTTATATGCAAAAACGGCTCGTTTGGGTTGAGAAAATATTTTACATAAAAGAGCGAACAACGTTTCAACCTTCTTCGGTCATTTTCAGGTTCACAAAGAAAGAGAAACTGAGCGGAAGCTGATCACATGTTTGGAAGGGGTTGTGTAACTGAGTTTCGGAATGTAGAGGATGGTGTCAGATGTTTGAATATATAATTTTATCTATAATATTATTAACATAGGTATAATTCCTTTATATTGGTTTATTTTGGGTTTAATTGTTGTATAAGTAAGGCTTCTTTAATTTTGCGTTTGTTTATGTTTGTTTCTTTATTTAGTATTTTAGTGTTTTCTATGGTTACGTTGTGTTTATTTGACTTGCAGTGTTCGAAAACGTGTGAAGGTGACTTCAGCAAACAAATAAGCAACATTTAGCAAAAACTAGTAACAAAATATGACATTCCAGTAAATACTAAATTTATTCAAAAACCAGGCACAAAACTGAGGTCTATACTATGTAAGAACTACACTGACAAACACCACACTAACATTATTTATAAAATGCAATGTGATAACTGCCACGACTTCTTTATTGGAGAAACAAGTAGAAAAATGGAAACCAGATTCAAAAAACATAAGTCACCTTCACACGTTTTCGAACACAGCATGTCAAATTAACACAGCATAACCATAGAAAACACTCAAATAAAGAAACAAACATAAACAAACCCAAAATTAAAGAAGCCTTACTTATGCAACAACTTAACCCCAAAATAAACCAATATAAAGGAACGCCTTTATACCTACATTAAATATTATAAAATTATTATGTATTCAAACATCTAACACCGCCCTCTACATTCCGACACTCAGTCACACAACCCCTTCCAAACATGTGGTCAGCTTCCGGTCAGTTACCTCTTTCTTTCTTTGTGAACCTGACGATGACCGAAGAAGGTCAAAATGTTGTTCGCTCTTCTATGTAAAATATTTTCTCAACCTAAACGAGCCGTTTTTGCATATAAAATTCTCAACAAGTGGGTTTTTTAACATCACTAACACGCTCATTGATTAAGCTATTTCCACAAGTAACACAAAAGGTGACTTTCGTATTTAATGTTAGGTTTGAAAACACATCCAAGAGACCTGTGTGAGAAACGAGGGAAAGATATAAAATGTTATTAGATACATGAAGGTTGGATTGTTTGTCCTATGGGAAGGGGGGGATGAATAGCCTTTTTTTCTTTCTCGGATTCAAGGGTACGTCAAGGAGAAATGCATTAAGTAAACAAAACTTACTTCACGTGCAAACTGTTGATATCAGGTACTTATGCTGACTAGTACTCAAAGTCTTTACAAGTTACTAAAGGTAGCTTTACTTTAATAAAATCTACACCAAAAGACTCATGGACACGTAGAAACGTCAGTTTCACCTCACCTGTGATAGAAATTTTAGTATGTCGTTCAAACCTATTTAAAAAAACCTACATTGCTGTAATTAATCTTACAGCAACCGTTTCATTAAAAAAACCATGGGAAAAACCTGAACAAGTAATACCCCCCCCAAAAAAAAGCAAAATATTTCTTTCCCCTGTGTACGCTGATAATCCATGTGAAGTAACTTAAAATAGTCACCTGGAATGCTAAGCTCTGATTCATGGTCTTTTTATATTTGTATGTCATGTACAATTATATTTCCTATTAGCTAGTTATATTTACATTAACAAAAAAAAATATTCCCTAACAATGCTCTAGAACAAAGCTACACTAAAGACTATCTGTGTTTTGTCCATTGCAAAAATTATTTTCGTGTATTTTGATGTTGTGAGATTGCAACTAGACCGAGAGGTGAAGGGTCAAAAACAAAGGAACAGTTGTTGAGTAGCTATAATGAAAGTGAAGACAAAGTATTGTAATAAACAGAACGATATTATAAAAAGTAAGTGAAACGTCACATATCACTAAATGTTTATATAATAGATTTTGTTGCTCAGTTACGTTGGTAAAGTGTCAAGCTTACTTTGTTTTTTTTCTAAGTACTCTTGATTTAAAATGTACTTTCGAATGTAAAGTCTCTTTCTTCTTTCTAAGTATTGTCGGTGTTCTACTCATCTTGAAGTTTCAAACTTCTTTCTTTGATCATTCTAAGTGCTGTTGATGTAATACGTACCTTATGAATATCAAACTTATTTCTTTGTTCTTCAGATAGCCTGTTGATGCTATACTTATGTTCAAGGAACAAACTTGTATGTTTGCTATTTTGATAGCCAATTGATGTTGTATTTACCTTCAAGTATCCAGCTTATTTCTTATTTCTACAGTACAAACAAAGTGTAGGATATTTTCTTATCTTTTACAAACCACTATTTCTCTTCTCTAAAAAAATATTGTTCCTTGTTATGTCCTACCAGTCTATATGGTTATGATACTATTGTTCCTTGTTATGTCCTACTAGTCTATATGGTTATGATACTATTGTTCCTTGTTATGTCCTACTAGTCTATATGGTTATGATACTATTGTTCCTTGTTATGTCCTACTAGTCTGTATGATTATGATACTATTGTTCCTTGTTATGTCCTACTAGTCTATATGGTTATGATACTATTGTTCCTTGTTATGTCCTACTAGTCTATATGGTTATGATACTATTGTTCCTTGTTATGTCCTACTAGTCTATATGGTTATGATACTATTGTTCCTTGTTATGTCCTACTAGTCTATATGGTTATGATACTATTGTTCCTTGTTATGTCCTACTAGTCTATATGGTTATGATACTATTGTTCCTTGTTATGTCCTACTAGTCTATATGGTTATGATACTATTGTTCCTTGTTATGTCCTACTAGTCTGTATGATTATGATACTATTGTTCCTTGTTATGTCCTACTAGTCTGTATGATTATGATACTATTGTTCCTTGTTATGTCCTACTAGTCTGTATGGTTATGATACTATTGTTCCTTGTTATGTCCTACTAGTCTGTAAAGTTATGATAAAAGTCGTCTAGCCTAACTAAATGTGCATTACTGGGTAAATTTATTTTAAAAACAGTTCTGAAATTTAAAAATATGTATTTTTAAGCAGCATTCATCGCATAACACAGTGAAAACATGTAGTTAACAAATCTAATTATTCGTGTATGTAAAACAAACACTAAATACAATTTAAAAGAGATTCAATAACAATTAATAACAGTAAATATGTTTCGAGCGCTTTGAAGTTATTTTTCCAAAAAATCGACTTCCAAAGATGGAGATTTAAATAACGCATGCTAAGAAGAAAGAAAATCTTCCGAAGCCAGAAGCTATTAGGATTTCGAATATTTTCTCCAGTCTTTCAGACATTTTTTTCATTGGTGTTAATCATGGCTTCTATGTGATAACACAGTTTGTCGCTATCTGTTTTCACTGATGTTTGAACATGCGTTTTAATACATAAGGAAAGAACTAGATTATTCCATCTCCATAAAAAAATTTTAAGACTACGAATAACGTAAAAAAATAAAAACGTGCTGTATACAATTATTGTTATCTGTTTGATAAAGCATTATCTTTCGGGGAAATAATGTTATTTTGTTGTGAGTAACTGGAAAGAGAGTTATATAAAAACATAAAAACGTATTTGTTTGTCATACAAACAGAGAAGTTTCAATTCGTGGAAAAGTTTCGACTTGATTTAGTTATAAATAATTCAGCAGTTTCCAGTGTTATTTGTTGTTTTTCATCTTATCCAGAGATTCTGCTGGTTTCTCATTAGTTCTCTGTGTGGTTTCAAAGTCGTTGGTGTAATTGAAGTGAGCCCCACGAAGGTTAAAAGAACAAAAATAAAAAATAAACCCAAATTTACAAGAGAATTGGGTGAGTAAACAACTCTAATAGTCGATAACCTAGGTGTGTTGTTGCTGAATAGTCTCTAGTCTCTAGAGAATTGGGCTGCTATTCAAACCACACTTCCTTCCCAGTTCACTGTTGATATCTTTTCACGATAAAATATATCCACTCGTCTCAATAAAACAAAACTTTCATCATTGTAAACAAAACACCTTGATGCAATTTTCAAGCTAAATCTATACTTATTTTCTCGATTGAACATTTTTATCCTAAATTTTTTTCAAATGTAACGATGGAATAGAGTTAGATTTCATACGTCCAAGCTGCGATTCTGGTTACCTTATGACATATATAAGCTGCAGTTCTAGTTACCATAAGAACCCGGCTAACATTCGGTAGTAAATTGTCTCTTCTAACAGAGCATTTTCCTTCAAGTAACACGACGCTTGTACAACATTAATATTTACATCAGGTGATTTATAAAAGTTGGTATCTACATCTGTGCAATGCTTACGATACAAAAGCCAAAGTACATTACTATTATTCGTTTTCTTCTATTCATATATCCTGAAAAGAAAGTTTTGGTTGGATAAAGCTCTTCCATCTACCCAATAACAGCCCTTGTACCACTTGATTCAAATACTTCCCAACTCAATAACTGTAGCAGAAAGCAGAATAATAATTTTTACAATTATTTGGCCTTCTAGTGGCTGTTGCTGTAAACTTAGAGTCGAAGGTTTGAATTCCAAAGGTTTTACAAGGATGAAAATGACAGGCACATATGAATTTATTGTATTATTATTCCAGTTTCATGTCTTGTTTCAAGTTATACTGCTCGCATGTTCTTACCACCCATCTCTCAGAGATATAAAAGTAGTTTCTGATATAGTACTACGTTTTAATATTTCAAGCAAACTTTATGAAATGTGTAGTTGACAGATCTAAACATCCTATAATGAGACAGTCATGTAAACCTGTCAATTGTAACAAATATTAACGCTGCTTACCACGATTTATTCATCAAAAATAAGCTACTAATATAAGGAATTTTATTGTTAAAAGCGATTTATAATTTGTCAGCTGATACGAAACATGGATTTTAATTATGAATAACATTCGTTATGCACAGAAAAAGTATTAATAATCCTTATGATTGATTTTTATTCACAATAGTGTTTGTATGCACTTTGATACTAGTGTTTAAAATAAAGGTTTTGATTTTCTCACAATTTTTGTTTTATACACATAACGTCTGTATAAAACCAAACAGCGCCACCACGGATGTCGAAATCCGGTTTATATTGGTATAAATTCACAGACATACCATTGCGCCACTGACGGGCTTATCTTAATGCACTTTTACAGCTTAATCTGATAAAAATGATATTGTAAGTAGGTTAACAATGAAAATAATTACGAATTTGGTAGAGATTTGTTGTGACTAATCACAAGCAGACTTTAACTTAATAAAAATTAATCTACCATTTTTTTTCTAAAACGGCTATATCGTGTATTTTAATATGCTTTTAGCCACATGAATATTCATATTTTGGTTATTTCTTAAGTTCTTTATTTAGAAGTCGTTATGCCCATGTTGTGTAATCACAATTCGAACTAGCTTGTTCCATTATAACGGGATACACATAGATTTTAAATGCATTTTATGTGGGAATATGATGATTAAAGATACGATGAATATTTTTAGTGCCTATATATTTGACTTGCTTTGTGCTGCGACCTTTCAACTGCGCAGTCCTATCACGAACAACCTTAAATATGGAGGACTTTGTCAGAGCCTTTCTTGGAAAGGATATTCACACGGTGAGATTATTTAATTATTTAGAGCCAGAAAACACAACTGTTTGAAGAAGGAAGCTTTTAGTTCCTCGACAGAAGCTACGAACTCGCAAAAAATGACATTTTAAACCGGTGGGTTTCCAAACCGTAACCTAAGTGAAACAGTTGAAATAATAAGTATTTGTATGTAATTGATTTGGTAAGTAAATAATTAAAATTAAGAATTAATATAATATAGAACTGTGAGAGTGGCACCCATATAATGAAAAACAGAGTGAAAGTGGTCACTATGAAATGATTCACCAACGAGGCGGGTCACAGTTAACTAATATTGAGAATCAATAGTGGTTAAAAACCCAATGCCTAGAACATCCATGAGGAAGTTTAAAAAACAAAAGAAAGAGTCACGAGCTTCGCAGAGATAAACTGATGACACCACTCTAGTAGTACAAAAAACGTTTCTAAAATGTTTATGTTAGAAGCAAGAATTAGGACTTTGATGTAGGATTAATAATCAGAGTAGCGTGTAGAAATACAAGTGAGCAGGCGGCCGGATCACCAACTACAACAGAAGCCAGTCGCCAGGCTTTCTTTGTTGTTTTTATAGAAAGTTCGATGAGTTGCACGTGTAAATCAATGAAGTGTCAGACCTACTTGCTGGAAACTCGCAAGGTCACTATTAAATAATAATTTAAAAAGTAATGCTTGGAGCTGAGAAGTCAGATTTTTTGCAGTTCTCCAAAGAGTTTGACTAATAAAACTCTATACAAGACGCTGAAGTTATCCAGCCTACAAAGAAACCAGAAAACCATCTCACCTTTCTTGTTAGTTACATTGCTATTTCCCTCTATTCATTAATGTAGCAAAGGAGATAAATCAAAATGTATAAAATAAATTAATAACTCTCAGTATCGTTCTCATAGAACGATCATCAATAGTTTACGAAGGATAATATGTAATTTAACGCATTTTGTAGAGGAATTGCTTGTTAAAATAGACAATAAATTGGTGTGAGAAGTTGTATTTTTAAAGGGTAGGAATTATTAAAATTCGATGTGTATTTATTCACTCTTTGGTCATTCAGAGTCGTTCTTTGAACCACAAACTTCCTCAAGTTAGTGGCTTGTGTAATTCACTCATGACTATATATTTGGATTTAATACAAATCTATTGTGACTAGTGGTGAACTCGATCTTCAATGTCTAGCCTCCACGCCTGCCTGTTACATAAGCCCATCTACATCAATATCCACGTGAGTAAAGTGAAGACTACAGCTATGAAAGAGAACCTACCAACTCAAAAGGTCGTAAGCTACAGTTGGTATATAATACAATAAATAGTAAGTAGGCCTGGCATGACCACCTGGTTAAGGCACTCGACTCATAATCCGAAGGTCGCGGGTTCGAAACTCCATCCCACCAAACATGATTGCCCCTTCAGCTGTGGGGGCGTTAATTTGTGATGGTCAATCCCACTATTCATTGGTAAAAGAGTAGCCTAAGAGTAGGCGGTGGGTGGTACTGACTAGCTGCCTTCCCTCTAGTCTTACACAGGTAAATTAGGGACGGCTAGCACAGATAGTGTAGCTTTGCGCGAAATTCAAACCAAATCAAACCATTTAACAAGTAATTGAAGTTAATAAGCATTCACGATCAAAATGTTCACAAGCAACACTTTGATATCACGGCTGAAGAAACTGTACCACTTACATGTCGATTTTCCAGTAGAGTTCTAATGGTCTTAAATGCCATTGGTCTGCTTAAACAGAAAATATTATTAATAAATTATTCCTAAAGTTTCTTGAATCAAAGTGTACATCATACTTAACTCACGTGATTTTAAGTTAGTCTGCAAAAAATTGGTTTAAACAAATGTCCTAAACCGTTCAAACTGCTACATAACCAGAGATATGTAGATAACACCTTTACTTTTGGTATAAAGATACATCAATTGCGTTCTAATTTCAAAACTAGTTTAAAAGTACACAAATTTAACATCTTAATATTAAAGTTAAAGGACAAAATTACTCTGTTTTGACATTATTGGATATTAAAATAATCAATTTAGTATCAGGTATCACCATAAATCAGTATTCATCAGATTAAATTTTCAAATTAATTTGCCCCTAGATTTCTAAGAGAATTTAATTCGGATTTCATACATTGGAATTGTAGAATAACTAATTCTTAGAGTCACTTTTAAGCCTACAGTTCGTTCAAGTAATTACTTTAAGCTAAGAACAGTATTCCTGAAACGCAGCGTTCTTATACAAAAACATATCCTGGTTGTGACCGTTACTATGTGAGCTATACAATTCATTGTAAAAGTTTAAAAATTTAAGAGCATGCGCAAAATACTCCATATAATGAGCCAGCTGTTCTTTGACATGGTGTGAAAAACGTTGACTTTCTTACTAATATCCAAGATATCAGCATTGTGGGAAGCACTTGAACTGGGGAAAAACATGTTAAAAAATTAAACTTTGTGAATACTGACGTTACGTACAGAAATGAAAGAATACTCTTACAACATCTGTGCTAACTGTTTATATGGTTTCAGTTGCTCTTCATTCATGGCTCGGCATGGCCAGGTGGGTTAAGGTGTTCGACTCGTAATCTAAGGGTCGCGGATTTTAATCACAGTCGCACCAAATATGCTCGCCCTTTCAGCCATGGGGGCTTTGTAATGTTACGCTATTCTGTTCTATAACTTAATTACTGACAGTAAGGTTATCGGATATCAATCATTGTTGTGGCAAATTACTAATCTCTTATTAGTACTCTTTAGTTCATATCTCATGTGTCGGTTTAACTCTGCTGTTATTTCCGAGAAGGACAGTTTACATGGTAGTAAGGACGGGATTTAATCTTGGGTCTTTTTGATAGGAAGCTGATAGGTGTGTTTTCCAGTTGTCTAAGATCACGATATTGGGTATTGTTATAATAGTCTAAATCACTGTGACGAATGTATCGCGTATCATAACGTCCTGATATTACGGATTTGTTCCCATTAACTGAAGTATAGGAACGCTACTGTTTCATAAAAAAAATCTCTGCATATCCATCCTATTGTTGTTGAAAACTTAAACGTAGATCTCGTCAAACACGCGATGCCTGAAATATTAGAAATGTTTCGAAAGCAGTGCCGATATGAAGAGAGAATTTGTCAACATCTAACATCAGTTAATAGTATCTCTCTGTCTGCACTTCACTTTTCCTTTTCCACTAGGTTTGTACTGTTATTTATAAACAAATTTGGCCTTTTATAAACTATCACGCCAAACATGCTCGCCCTTTCAGCCGTGGGGGCGTTATAATGTTACGGTCAATCCCACTATTCGTTGATAAAAGAGTAGCCCAAGAGTTGGCGGTGGTGGTGACGACTAGCTGCCTTCCCTCTAGTCTTACACTGCTAAATTAGGGACGGCTAGCACAGATAGCCATCGAGTAGCTTTGTGCGAAATTCCAAAACAAACAAAAATAATAAAGTATAAAGCTTGTGAACACCAGTCTTGTTCATACTTTTCAAGCTCTAAACATTATACAAATTAAACAAACCCTTGGACATCTAAACGTAAATGGAATACGTCTTATCACGTCCAATATCGTTTACACACATACCCTTCTTTTTCATTCTCTCTCTTCCAAACGGCCCAGCATGGCCAAACGCGTAAGGCGCGCTACTCGTCATCCGAAGGTCACGGGTTCGCGCCCGCGTGGCGCCAAACATGCTCGCCCTTTCAGCCGTGGGGGTGTATAATGTGACGGTCAATCCCACTTTTCGTTGGTAAAAGAGTAGTCCAAGAGTTGGCGGCGGGTGGTGATGACTAGCTGTCTTCCCTCTAGTTTCGAAATTCTTAGGTGTTTTCTAGGTTAACCTGTCGATGGTCTCCCAACGTTTAGAACTTCTTAGGTGTTTTTCAAGTTAACCTGTAGAGGATTTTCGAGCGTTTCGATCTTCTTAAGTGTTTTCCAGGTTAACCTGTAGATGGTCTTCCAACGTTTCGATCTTCTTAGGTCTTTTCTAGATTAACCTGTAGACGGTATCACAACGTTTCGAAATTCTTAAGTGTTTTCCAGGTTAACCTGTAAATTGTCTCCCAACGTTTCAATCTTCTTAGGTGTTTTTTAGGTTAACCCGTAGATGATCTCCCAACGTTTTGATCTTCTTCAGTGTTTTCTAGGTTAACTTGTAGAGGGTCTTTCAACGTTTCGATCTTCTTAGGTGTTGTTTTGGTTAACCTGAAGATGGCCTCCAAACGCTTCGATCTTCTTTTTTCTAGGTTAACCTGTAGATGGTCTCCCATTTTATTAAATCGTATACAACCTAACAACGAGATTTTTTTGAGGCGGATAATTTACATACGATCACAATCGTCATAACAATGTGATTTAGCCTGAAAGTACAGCAAGTGACATTAACTATTATATTTACGGTATGTCATAATATGGAAGTTCTACCTACTTGCCGCGTTTCTAATCGTCTTGTCGTTATATACAAAATTATTTGACGCTTTTATAACAAGTTAAAACGTGGAGTTCACAAAATATTGATTCTTCGAAGCTTCCAGAAAAAAATAGACAAAAATAAAAATAATTGATAGTTGCTTTTGAGGCAAATGAGTAAAAATATAGTCAATTAATATGAAATTTAGTTCTATAAAACACCCATTTGATTAAATTTCAAACTGCTTGTCGCTTACGTTTATGTTTCTTGTAACACTGGGGAAATTAATAACTGATAAAAAAAACGATTACGATGAAAATTAGAAAGCGAAACGAAGTATTTGAAAATCAAGGGTAAGCAGTATAATAACAGAGTTCATATCGTATTGGGCTTCCTTCGAAGTGTTTTTCATCATTCGGAATATTTCTTTTCGTTTTTTGTTTCTTGGAGTCTATATTGAAATTTTAGTCCAACGTCTAAGACACACCATTCTTTTCTGTATGTATTATTTTGGATACAAAACAATTCACAGTCGGTAAGGCTTACGTAAAACCGTGTCTAGAATGGGAAAATGGGAAACAAACTTAGGAAGGTCGTATATTTGGCTAATATTCACAACTGATAAGTATCCAAAAGTTAATTTAAACAGGTTAACGAAACGGAGAACAGTACCAGGTTATTTTGTTGTTGTTGTTGTCTTTCCCGCCAAGTTACAAAATTGGCTATCTGCACTCTGTTCTCCACGTGGAATCAAACTCGAATTTTAGAGTTGTGAGCCTGTAAATATACCATAGAGCGGTTCTTTTCTATAGGTTTATTTTCTGAAAATAAAATTGGGTAAAGACGGTTTTGTTAAATATTAACCAAAATATGTTTATCTAAAGTGAAAAATACATATTGAAAATCCTGTAATTACTTTTTCCTTCTCTTCCCAGGAGGCCAGTTGCGTGTATCTATCTGTGTTTCCTCGCGCGCATTTCGAAAACTATCAAACTGATGTACACAAGAATATGCTCTGCAGCGACAAAGCGGAATGTCAGCGGATTTACAACGCTAGGATCCGGGTTTCGTTACTCGTGATGGGCAGAGCACAAATAACCCATTCGTGAAATAATTCGTGATGAAGTAAAAGTATATCCTTAGTATATCTTACTTAAAGTAAAAATATATCTCAGAAAGGTTGATAAGGGTATTAACACTTTTACTAATAGCGCAGAGAACATCGTTTTAACTTTCGACCTACGAGTAGAAATGAGCTAAGAAGGTGGAAACGTTATTTTCTGCTTTATTAGTAAAAGTGTTAAAACCCAAGCCAGCCGTCTTGAGATACAGGATACCCATCGTGTATCTCATATGGACACAAATTTATTACAAACAACAACAAAATATTGCACAAGATGGGGACTGAGTATAAATTAGTCCTTCCCAATCTCAGTCCAGATCTAAATCTAGATACAGAATATGGATAACTTTGAAACATTTTTTGTTTTATAACAGGGGGAGATAGGACAATTTCGCTGTTTAGGGTTAATAATAATTCTGTAACGTGAGACAGGATTTCTACCAAATTTTATGGGCACATTAAGGTTAAAACACCTCATCAGATATAAAAAAAAAATATTGCTACTGTTGATCATTCTGGATCTGAGTTTTCGTAGGTGAAAATTGACGTTATCCAATATAAACGCATGTCGTCGCCCGGTGAGGTAACGGTAAGTTTACGGACTTAACAATGCGAAAAACAAAGGTTATATTGCACGCGATATACACAGTCCGGTGTGAATCTGTTATAAGAATAACACACGTCTTTCTGATTACTGTTTTTTCTAATTCAGTAAAAACTGTGTATTATATACTTTAGATTCTTATTAGAGTTTACATTTATTATCATTCTTCCTTTTTTAAACAAATTTGACATTTTCCACATATTTTATTATTTGTCATTACTTCCTTGGTATTACCTCAGTATACAAACAAACGTTAAGCACATTTGAAAGTTATATTTTTTTGTAGAGATATTTCCTTTTATTTTGATATTTGAGATCATAACTCTCGTGATTCGTTACCTTGTCTTTGCTAAACCCACAGGTTGACTGCTGTTGGGCCTGGCATGGCCGAGCGCGTTAAGGCGTGCACTCGTAATCCGAGGGTCGCGGGTTCGCGCCCGCGTCGCGCTAAACATGCTCGCCCTCCCAGCCGTGGGGGTGTATAATGTGACGGTCAATCCCACTATTCGTTGGTAAAAGAGTAGCCCAAGAGTTGGCGGTGGGTGGTGATGACTAGCTGCCTTCCCTCTAGTCTTACACTGCTAAATTAGGGACGGCTAGCACAGATAGCCCTCGAGTAGCTTTGTGCGAAATTACAAAACAAACAAAACAAAACAAGACTGCTGTTGTTCTCACGTTCACGTTGTGAACATGTGTATATGATAATAAACGAGCCCTCACATACACATCTGCAGTTCAGTTCGTTTAGGCCTACTTTTAGCACGAGCTGTTTAAATTTAGAAAAAGTAAAATTATGCTTATTTAAATACAAGATCGCTTGCTAATTGATGCTTCGTACGTAATGTCTGTATTCTTTGGCAATATTAAAAGTTCGAATTTTTGGATCATATTTCCTAAAACCTGTTCACTAGGTCTCGAACGTTAATGAAGAAATGTGATATCACTATAGTAAAATTCTTTAGTAAATAATAAATTTAACAAATAAAAAGAATTGCTAATTTTGATTCCTCAAATATGTTATACTTCGTTATTAGTTAGTGTACGTGTCCCCTGAATGGAAGTTATGTAAATTTGCGACTAATGAAAGGTCACCTTAGGGGATGCTTTCCTTGTATGTAATTGTAAAAAACACAATAGCACCCATACGAACTTCGAACACTCAAAATATGAAACCGCAAACTTACAGGTTTCTCCACAAATACCCAACAAATTTTCATGCCAAATTTTTGAAGATCATTTAGCAGGGTATAAAATAGTGGCGAGAAAACGCCCATAAAAACTGCAAAATGCAAAACTGAAAATATCTGTATACCTCTATATAAATTCAATGAACCTCTTTACCAAATTTGGTAAATGTCCATTTATATTGGGCGAAATAATGTTAAAGAAAAAACGACAAAAACGCAAATACATCCATAAAAATTGCCCAAACACAAAATATAATGCTGAAAATTTGTGTGCATTCCTGTATGGACCTAATGAACCACCGTACAAATTTTAACGAAGATCCATCCGCATCCTGCGAAATAGTTACATAGACATATAATAGACAGTACTATTATATTTATATATGCTTAACTACAATACATCGATATGTGGAAGGCAAACTGTAAACAGTTATAGTTCGTACTAAAAGACAAACTGATCATAAAAGTTCCAATCTTTCTCAACACTATGAAAACAGATTTAGTTATTTTTAACCAATATCAGTGAATTATGATATGGAACTTAAATTATAAGATTATTAATACAGAAAATTCTACCAACTATAGAATCAAGGAATAATCTAATATTAACATGTAAACTTAGAAGACTAAACGTTGCATATTTGCAAATTAAATTTCGTACCCTCGAGAAACAACATAGTTTCTACTGAAACGTTACTCCGCTAAAACTAAAAATATTAGATTAACTGAGATAAATTTTCCATCACTAAATTGCCACATAACATTCACTGGCTACAACTCACTTAATAATGTTTGAAGTTTTTCCATTCTCAGGAAACAAACTTTACCCGATGTTTATTAAACGTATGGCAGTACATAGTTTTAAGCAGAAAGATAAATCCAAACTACAGGGTGGTCGCTAGAAAAACGGAAAATTTGTCAAACAGCTATTTATTTTTACAAAGAATAACTTTTACAAAGTTTTTTAAAGGCATATGTTATATTACACTCATAGATGCTCAAAATTATTAAAATCATGCCATTTATTCATGATGTAAAGAAATCAAAATAGAAATGAGTAAGCACGCATTTTATTCATGATCTCATCTGACCCTCAAATTTTCCGCTTTTCTAGCGACCACCCTGTAGTTCCATGTTCTTATGTTACTGAGTTAGCTCCATGTTATGAGTTCTATAGAAATGCCAATTCCTGCTAGTTGAAACGCAGCCTATTATCATGCTTATTGTTTTTTCACACAGAGAAATGCACATTTTGTATATAAATAAACAAATTAGATAGTTCAGAGGCAGAGTAAGAGAGACACTCTTCTAATGCAAATAACGCACGAAATTACGTTGTATATTTCAATGTAATTCATTTTGCATAGTAATGAATACGCAGTTTTTAGATAATAAATTAAAAATATTATTTACTTTCTTCTTATTGTGGAGATAAGGAACAATTTATAACCCACCCTTCTTCAGCGTTATGCATTATTACTATCTAATTTCGAGAAAGACAAAACAAAAGCAGTTTTCCAGCAATTAGCAGTAAGTTTACTTACTTACTAAGTTAAATCCGGGGTTTGTTCCATCGTAATGTGCAAAGCCCAATGTGGTTTTGCTCTAAAGCAGAATTTTTTAACCCTTTAGAGAACCTAATTCAAAAGCTATGGACCACTTTACTCACAAAAACATCCATAAACACAAGCACACACACATACACACAAAATATATTTTATCCCCTGTTTACGGACCCCCTAAAGCTCTTTCATAGATCACCAGTTACGAAACAGTCACAAAACAATAAGAAAAACGATGTATTTTCAAGAGAAAAAAGGCCCAGGCATGGCCAGGTGGGTTAAAGCGCTCAACTCGCAATCCGAGAGTCGCGGGTTTGAATCCCCGTCGCACCAAACATGTTTGCCCTTTCAGCCGTGAAGGCGTTAAATGTGACGGTCAATCCCACTATTCGTTGGTAAAATAGTAGCCCAAGAGTTGGCGATGGGTGGGGATGATTAACTCCATTCTCTCTAGTTTTACACTGCTAAATTAAGGACGACTAGCGCAGATAACCCTCGTGTAGTTTTGCACGAATTTCAAAAACCAAACAAACAAGAAGAAATGCGTTTAACGAAATATTTGTGACTGAATAATGAATTTTTGGGAGAGATGTTGCTTTTCTTCCTTGGGTGTCTCTTGTTAGAGGATAGTTGGACGGTTTTTATGTTTGGGTAATAAATGTAATTCACTTTATGTTTTGTTATAAACGTACTTTCATCTTGTATATACGTTCTTAAGAACAATTTCAAAAGCTTTAAAGAAATATACTTTGAAGCTTTTGGGGTTGTATTAATCTAAAGCATCGAATTGTTTATAAATAATAATTTAACTAAATTATCCGTCTTTGCTCCACATAAAGGTTGTTGCTCTAAAACATCATATTATTTTGGCTTCCACAAACAAACATTGATCTTTAGAGTACTAAAGGAAACCCCTAAAGTCCTGGTTGTGGAGAAAGCTATCACTGGTAGTATGACATTCTCACGCCTCGTAACACTGTACAGACAGGAAACAGGTTTTATTCATCAAGTCTACGGTTTCGGATGTGTCTGTTCATATTTTTTTACTTGCTACCCTAATTTCTTGTATGTTTTTTTTATTATTATTCATGTAATTCTTGTAACCAAAGCTTGACTCCGTAACATTTATTGCCTACCCTATTTTTTCACTAACATTGTATCTAGCATTTACTTTGTATGGCTTCCTCGTACCAAAATTGTCTCTACTATGTGCTCTGTGTTAGAAAACACTGCCGTCTATTATGATACAGAACAAACAAAATAACCGTTGGAGTCAGCCTACTGAACTGTGGTAAAATATAGAGTGGAGAAAAGTATTAGCTGATGTCTGCCTACTGAACTGTGGTTAGATACAGAATGAAGAATATATCAGTTGATGTCAACCTACTGAACTGCGGTTAGATACAGAATGGAGAAAAGTGTTAGCTGATGTCTGCCTACTGAACTATGGTGACATACAGAATGGAGAATATATTAGCTAATGTCTGCCTACTGAACTGTGGTTAGATACAGAATGGAGAAAAGTGTTAGCTGATGTCTGCCTACTGAACTGTGGTTACATACAGAATGGAGAAAAGTGTTAGCTGATGTCTGCCTACTGAACTGTGGTTACATACAGAATGGAGAATATGTTAGCTAATGTCTGCCTACTGAACTGTGGTTAGATACAGAATGGAGAAAAGTGTTAGTTGATGTCTGTCAACCAAACTAAAGTAGAATCGAACATATGATGTGAATACGTTTATGTATTATGTACATCTTTTGGTTTATGTGTATACTTACCTCTTCTTTTTGAACATTTTAGTAAAATGGTTTGGTTTCTTATCTCTGTGCTGAAATAAAATTATGTTTTTATTGGAAAATAACAATCAGTGATACATTCTTCTGCTGGCTATAAAGTCGTTTTCGATTTGAAATTCTGTAAAGTTTTTAATATTTTCATTGATTCAGTTTATTTGACATTCTACTCATTACCACTCAATTTACTGTAAAGTTTTAATGCTATTATTCAATTTAACATTTTAACTCCTACAATCATAACTAAGTATGTAATGTTTCCATGCGATTCGAATCTTCGTTTGACTGTCTCTAAGTTTGCATTTCTTTCTATCAGTTCATTATGTCACTACTTCTTAAAAAAATATATTTTTACCACATAACTCACCTTATTAAATCACTTAAATCGATGTTTTTAAATTTCAAATGATCTTCAGTTGTCTAAGGTCCTTCATCTTCGTGATAGTCAAAATCTGTAAAAGTGAATAATATTAAAATCATTTCGTTAATTTTTTATGGACTTCACATGAACCTCAATTTTTAGCTAAATAGAGGATACAAAGTCACTACGGGTATTTAAAACGGTATGTGTATAAATAATCAAGGAAATTAAATATCGTTAGTTTATAAAAGTGTCACTAAGGAGCGCTGTCACTGCAATCTTTTCAACGTTGCTTTACTCAGTTTCGGTGAACCTGTTTATTCTGAGAATGGTTTCAGATACTGCATCACAGAACACAACCATAGGAATAATTTTCACCTTTGTCAGTAGTGATATCCTTTATTCAGGAATGGTTGTTAAATTATTTTTAAAAAATCGCAAATTCAGGGTTTGCAGGGCCTCGTCACCAGTGTCTATTGTTCTTTACGT
Source organism: Carcinoscorpius rotundicauda (assembly GCA_011833715.1). Classification (NCBI taxonomy): domain Eukaryota; kingdom Metazoa; phylum Arthropoda; class Merostomata; order Xiphosura; family Limulidae; genus Carcinoscorpius; species Carcinoscorpius rotundicauda. The sequence continues at coordinate 19,508,566 of CM022398.1, forward strand.
ACACATACAAGATTTCGTTCATGTTACACGTTAATTCTTTGTTCTACGAACTGTTTATAGACGTGCAAATTGACCTTATAAACATTCTTTAAAACATAAAATAAACACCCAAACATAATTTCGTAAAGAAATAGCAGAAAATGCAGTGCAAATGTAGTGGGTAAAGTTATAAATTTTCAAAATATTTGGCATCAAAAGTCACGTATGACCGATCTTATCTTGACAAAAATCTCTCCAGAAACACTACGATTAGGAAATGCAGTCATATAATAACGATCAGTTTTTATCTGTTCGGAATATAAGCGTGTACCTTATTATCTGAAATGCGCATGCGCCTGCATTTAATTTTGTTTGTTTGAAAGTAAACACAAATATACACAAAGGACTATCTGTGTTATGTCCACCCCAGTTTATAGCGTTGTAAGTACCCTGTGCCACTGGGAGGCGCATTTAACTTTCACTGGGTGTAAACATAAGACATATGCTTCAGTAGATATCTTTTACAATAACATATTAAAAGATAAAAAAAAAAATTGTAGAAGATCTAACAGTAGATCGTAGTATAACATTATACATTTCTTTATTGACAGTACTAAGAACAGAAAAGTTTAGCCGTAGCTAAAATAAAGCAAAAAACATGCACAACTTACAATTTTATTTCTTCTCTTTACTGAATAATGGGCGTACTTAATGATAGGCCTAAGACAAGTGAACTTCAAGGTTTCGGTATCTGCTATTAAAATTCTTTTGTATTATTCTATAAATCTCATATTTAAAGATAAGATATTAATTTGACTGCAAATGTTTTGCAAGTCTCTGCTAGTTCAAAGTAACAATCGGCTTACAAGTAATTTGAAAATACATTTTTTCACGGTGTTATGCGTAAAGAACATACAGAATCTATAAAATGCACTATAGATTTCGTAAACGTGAAAACCGAGAATAAATAAAGTATGATGCCATTCACATGCAATATACTTTTTTCCCCCAATACGTTATTAACATTCACTGTGTCCTTAGCTATCATGATTTATCTTGTATGTTAACCACCCGATACTACACTGCTCGACAACGTGTTTATTCAACTTAATATTGCGTTATCGGGAAACAGAGGAGACATTGTTACTGTTGCGCAGAACAAGCAAAATAATATTAACCGAAAAAACATTCAGGGAAGTGGAAAGTGTTTTGAATCTTAAGAATTTTCTCCTGATCTTCTCATTTTACGCTTCAAAACAGTTAGCTTGAAGATTAAATGGACCAAATCTGCATTTCAGAGAAAGCAATAGCTTACAAATAGAGAAATCGTTTCCATCAAAATAAAGAAGCCAAGAGAGCTTGGAATGTCGCTTGGATGGGTGATGTGAATACGATATTCATAATTAACCCTAACAGTAGAATTAGAACAGTCTTTTCTGTTATCATAACCAGTTAAATTCAGTACTTACCCTTTGAAAAATAAAATGAACTCACGTGACCATTCATTGTAGCTGCTTTTGTTTAGATACTAGAAAAATGGTTCTGGAAATTCCATATATAATTGGTAAAATAGGAAAGCCTTAAGATGTACACTAGCTGAAATGTTAAGCTTCTATTTCTTCTCACTAGTGTAGTTTTGCTTTATGAGATTAATGTAATTTGAATTTCTTTCTGTTACCTGTTTCAACCTACACAATAGTGTCCTTTAGCAGTTAAATGTGGTTAACACACGTGTTATCTCTGAGGCCCTAACAAACTATACGTTTCTTCTAACTCAATATTTTTTTTAATATCTGTATTAGTAATTTTAAGAGTCGTGGGAAATAGCACGTGGTAAATTAATTAGTATTAATAACAATGTTGTCTCTTTAGAAAGGTAACTATGACGTTAGAAAGCTCCACATGGTAGGTTGTAGGAAAAGAAATTCGATTTGTTCATTTTGTTGTTAAGTGCAAAGTTGTATAATAGACTAACTATACTCTTCCTACCTCAAATACGAACCCAGATTTTTAACGTTATCAAACCTTGGACTATCAACTCCCAGAGGCAAACTACTTTGAACTTAAGGAATGCAGCAGCTGAGTTCTCCATTTCAAAATAATTTTGAAACTTCAAATACCGTTAGAGTTCATGTCAATACGCCCATTCATGCTCTATCTCTTGACATTCGTCTCGGTAATAACCAGGAATTTTCGGTGTTCCGGTATGATATGTTCCAACATGGTTTTCTATTCTGAAGTTTCAAATCACCATCTGGGGATTCGAGGCACTATCAGATAAACTCGGAGCACGAGCGCACGACGCCTCTCCATATGGGAAATCCTTTCTTCATTTATTAACCACTGATTTGTATACCTGTTGCAATCTGTGACTTTTTTATTCAGATTGTATTCTTATGCCTAGCGGTTTTTACTGTCATAAATTATACAAGTAAAGAAAAACAGTTACGGTTATTTTCATATTTCAAGTGTTGTTCATATTACGCTATATATATATATATATTATAATGCCTTACGGTGGTCGAAATTAGAATTTTTTTACAATACTTTATACTACAGTTTTTATGACTATAAGTACTTGTATTTCTTGACTTATAGTCGATGTAATATAAACATATTAAACAATTTAATGGTATCTCTTTGAAAAATGTTTCTAACATTTGGAGCGTGCATTAGTATACGTAGGCCTGGAAAGGACGTAGGGAAATAATATTTTGTCTCTCCCCACACCAAAACCAGTCTAATGTTATGATAGCAAAAGAATACTAGATTATAATATAAATAAAATAGAAACGTGTAATGAAAATAAGTGTATGCGAGTGAGCGATGAAGAATGGTATGGAGGCTCTCAGTTGACTCTCAGGGGACTAGGAAATTACACAGCAGCCCTGTTCACGTGTGGACGTCTCACGACTTGCGGAACGATATATAGGTAAATTTATTCATCTTATTGTGGGGTAACGTCTGACAAACCTCCGTTCTGTAGATTATGTTTCGTCAGCATAAGGCATTATATACTATATCAACATTCGAGTTTTCAGTAGGTTAAATTTAACCCTTTACGAGAACACGTATCATCACGATATACAAAAAAAAACAAAAAAACAACAACTCATACTTGGGATTGCGTTAAGAAATGCCAAACATCTGGTGTGTTGTGATGACATCTTTGTCACTTCAGTCATATATCCAAGTATTAAAATTATCCGCCATATTGCTATTTAAAAACCAACACCAGAAAATGCTACAACAAGAAACATATTTAAACAAATTATTAAGCGCTTTCCTTTGACTCGTTTATATATTAATACATAATTTTCTGGTGAGCAATTATTGTTCCTTAAGCATTACTTTCACTGGCAATGTGTTTTCAAGTAATAACTTGCCAGTGTTCATGGCAATATTTATAACTGTATTATGAAATACTTATTTTTTACCTCAACTAATAATTAAATAATTTAAAGAAATATTTCAACGGTTATAGTAAAATTGTATAAATTGCTTTAAAAACAATTCGTTTAGTGAGCATAATTAAACTATGTTGAAACACGTGACTTTCCTGTTGTATAATGAAGAGCAAATGTGGCAAAAAATACTGAATACAAGAGACCAACAATGGAACATATCTCCGTTACGCAATTCCAACGCAGCTCATTTTGACAACAGAAAAACCGAAAACTGCCCACATCACCTGCCCGTACAAAATTTTTTTAGATAAATGTGTTTAATCTGTAAAAAAAAAAAAAGTATCTTTATGCTCAATTCCAAAGAAACTGGTCAAAATTTGACCGAGTAATTGATACATAAACTCCAAAAATGTTTTTCTAACCCCCTAAAAATGAGCAAATCCAACTTTTTATGTCAATGTATTGGACGCATAAAATATATATTTGTACCATTTATCCGCCTGATTGATATAAATATGACCCGAAAGAAGCCCAAGATATATATTTTCGGGCTGTTTGAGTTTAATTCCATAAAATATTCTTATGGCTCACGACTTGTAATCCGAGGGTTTCGAGTTCGAATCACCGTCACACCAAACATGCTCGCCCTTTCAAGTGTAGGAGTGTTCTAATGTGATGGTCAATCCCACTATTCGTTGGTAAAAGAGTAGCCCAAGAATTGGCGGTGGGTAGTGATGACTAGCTGCCTTCCCTCTTGTCTTACAGTGCTAAATTGGGACGGCAACCGCAAATAGCCCTCGTGTAGTTTTGTGTGAAATTCTAAAACAAACAAATATCCTTAAAGTGGTCTAAATAATAAAAAAATTCCCCGAAAATTCAGATGAGAGCTATCGAGTGTGTGTGTTTTCTTTTAGCAAAGCCACACTGGGCTTTCTGTTGAGCCCACCGAAGAGAATCGAACCACTGATTTTAGCGTTGTAAGTCCGAAGACATATCGCTGTACTAAAGGGGAGCATGATAGTCGATTAAAAAGTGCTTGTCAAAAGAAGAACGAATAGCAAAAGAGTTGTGTCTTTCTGTGGAAACATAACAAATGTATATTTAAGTGGTAGTTGTTCTTTACAAGCGATAGTAAATGCTGTCATACAGGATGTTACTTAACTATTTTGTTAAGTGAAGACAGCACTTTAAAAAAAGCATGTATTAGTAACACAGTAAATATTTAATAAAAGAGGAGAGATGTTTATGTGATATATCACTTATATCTATGTATATCCACATATTATCACACTGAACGTTTTGGAAGAATTACGTTCACATCATGTTAGCATTAAAATATAAGGAATGAAATTCTTTCTACTATATTTTTTCTATGCTTGTTGTTGTTTTTAGAACAAAGCCACACAATGGGCTTTCTGCACTCTGAATAGTGAGAGGAAATCCAATACCGGATAGTAAGTCCAATATCTTACTGCTGACGTAGGATATGGATATAAACTTTATTTTTTTATATTCTAATGCATTCGTTTATAATATTAAAAATGTATAATACTAGTAATTTTTTGTTTCATATTTTCATTCGATATAACTCTCAAAAAACCAACTCTACGGTTACAGATTCACCGCTGAGCCTATGGGAGTCTTTTTAAATAGATAATTAAAAATAGCTTTTGTCATATAGTGTACAACTCTAATAAATTTTTTCTTATTTGAAACGATATTCAAAATATATATTAAATACATTCATTTATGTTTATTATTGTCGATACAAAGCTACACAAAGGGCGATCTGTGCTCTGCCAACAACGGGTTTCGAAACCTGGTTTCTAACGGTATATATTCAGAAACATAACACTATGCCACTAAAAGGCATTCCTTTATATGATACATACATATATATATATATATATATATACACACACACACACACGTGCGTGGTTGTGGCTTGGCTTGAATTTCGTGCAAAGCTACAAGAGGGCTATCTGCACTAACCGTCCCTAATTTAGCAGTGCAAGACTAGAGGGAAGGCAGCTAGTCATCACCACCCACCGCCAACTCCTGGACTACTCTTTCACCAACAAATAGTGGGATTGACTGTCACATTATAACGCCCCCACGGCTGAAATGGCGAACACGTTTGGTGTGACGGGGATTCAAACCTGCGATCCTCGGATTACGAGTCGAGTGCCTTAACCACTTGGCCATGTGTGAGTGTGTAAACTGTTACTCAAGTTTCACCTCAAGATAAATGTTACAACACTTACATCTCACTTTTTTAGTAACCATTTGTTTATTTTTATGGTTTCGTAGCTTCATGTTACGTTTCAGTATAAAATCTATAAAAAAACAACAAAATAATGAAATCTGTTTTTGAAAAGCATTAAAATTGAAATTTAAAATTTGTGGTTTATTTAAAATAAACAAAATAGAAACTATTATGGTTTAAATTTAGATATTTTGGTAGTAGTTACAGAGAATTATGAAGCTGTGACTTAAGTTTAATATAAACCAGCAAGTTCGCACGAGTTTTTCAATATTTTGAAAGGTTATTCGAAATCTATATAACAAAAAATCTCCATTTACGTTAGCATAAAGGTTATATATATATTAATTTCTAATCTTCGGATGAAACTTCCCAGATTAAAAGAATCCAAATGAATGTTGGCAAAATGTTATTAACCAGGAAAGATTATTTGTAGAGGTTTTAAATCGCCAAAAAGGTTACCAGGAGAAATGATAATAATGAACATTTAATACGGTTAGTATGTGTGTTTTAAGTTTCTTGCAATTCTACACTTAGGATACCTGCACTAGGCGTCACTAGTGTAGCTGTGTAAGACTAAAGGGAAAACAGCTAGTCATCACCACCCACCGCCAACTCTTGGGTTAATCTTTTACCAACTAATAGTAGGATTGGCCCTTCTTTATAATGCTCTTACGGCTGAAAGGACAAACATGTTTGGTGTGACGGGAATTCGAACCTTCGACCCTCAGATTGAGAGTCAAGCTCCCCACCATCTGGCCACGCCGAACCTATGTACAGTTCGTCACAACTCATTCTGCAAATATATCAGACATTGTGACTGTTAGTCACATGTTATTGTGTAGAGACATCGGCCATTGTATACAATTAGTCACAACTCACTGAGCAGAGATATCTATCATTGTATAAAATTAGTCACAACTCACTATGCAGAGATATCTATCATTGTGTACAATTAGTCACAACTCACTGTGCAGAGATATCTATCATTGTATACAATTAGTCACAACTCACTGTGCAGAGATATCTATCATTGTATACAGTTAGTCACAACTCACTGTACAGAGATATCTATCATTGTATACAATTTGTCACAACTCACTGTGCAGAGATATCTATCATTGTATACAATTAGTCACAACTCACTGTGCAGAGATATCTATCATTGTATACAATTAGTCACAACTCACTATACAGAGATATCTATCATTGCCAACTTTATACAAAAATGATCAGTTAATAAACAGGAAACCTGTTTGTTTAAGAACAAGATCACAATTGGCTATATGCTGTGTCTACTCCGGAGAATCGAACCCCAGGTTTTAGTAGTGTTTTACAGAATTTCTAAAATAACTTGAGCTAGATGGCAAACTCCAAGTTAATATAGATTGTAAATTTTTAAATCTGTTAAAGAATGAATGTATTGTATAAGAATACTGTCGTTCGATATGTACAAAGAAGTATCTTGAATTACGAAATTTAATTGTCATACTATTAAAATAAGAACATTTTGGCGAAAAGTTATTTTTATTTTAACGGTAAAAGAATTCTATTACAAGAGTTTCCTTTCTAGAATTTAAAGAAAGAGTCATCTCTGAAAAATACTTTTTTGACCATTTGGATTCTTTAAAATTTTGAAGTCAACAGGTGGATTCCAGAACCTTTGGCGTTTATTTCAGATGTGGATGAAATATGATGTAACTAACATACATTAGGAATGCACGTGGTTAAACAGACACAACAACATCTACAGTGTACAGTTACGACAGAAAGTGCCCCCCAGTGGCTCAGCGGTATGTCTGCGTACTTACACGCTAAAATCCGGGTTTCCATACCCATGGTGGACAGAGCACAGATAGCCCATTGTGTAGCTTTGTGCTTAATTCAAAATAACAATAACAATAACGACAGAAAGTGTTTGTACCCCTGCGTCGTGAGTAGATTTCCTCGTAACTTAAAAAGTATCATGATTAGAATAAAAGTAGGGTATATTATAAATATTATAGTAACACACATCTACGTAAAGTTTTATGTAAATTGAACGACAAATAAACTGTTTGTCAACAAATAATCAAACACAGAAGAAGCAGAAAGTGTTCGTGCGTCTACTTTAATGGTCAGTTGTGTAACCTTTCAGATAAATTACTTGGTGCAATCTCTCCTCATAGCCCTCCATTATCGTTGACAGTATTCGACTAGTATTTTCTTTCATTCATCTTTACAGAAGGCCTCCAACTCTTGCAAATTTTTCGGATGACGCTGATGAACCCTGGTCTTCAACTCATGCCAAACGTTTTCAATGGGGTTGAGATCGAGTGACTGCAATAGCCACTCCAGAACGCTTATATGGTTCATTTGCAACCGGTATTGCACATATTTCGATGTGTGTTTAGGGTCATTGTCGTGCTGGAAGATTCAACGATGCCCAAGCCGCAAGTTCCGAGAATCATTCTTGATATAAGTGCCTAACATATCAACGTACTCCATAGCATGTTCGAGCCACCTCCGTGTTTAACTGTAGGGACGGTGTTCTTTGGGAGACTTCGTTCACCTTTCTTACGGAAAATATTGCGAACATCATTGTGGCCGAAAAGCTCGATTTTAGTCTCGTCTGGCCAAAGAATGCTCTTCCAATAGGTAAAGGGTTTATCTGCATGCTTTCTTGCATACCTCAATCATGCTTCTAAATGAACAGGCTTTAAATATGAAGTTGTACGAGGACAGCATGCTTTGAACCAAGAAAAACATAACATGTTTGTAACTGTGGAGGTGCTTACTTCAACCCCAATTTCCCTTACCAGTTTCTGTATGTCATTACGTGTTAAACGAGGGTTTCTACTAACTTCTCTGAGAACCTTCCTCTTTGTTCTCTCTGGAATTTTGGTGGGGCGTCCGGATCAAGAGAGATTAGCAGTTAATCCTGTGAGCTTAAACATGGCAGTTATGTTTTGAACAGCAGATTTCGGCCCATTAATTTGTGTAGCAATACCGGAAAGAGATACACGTGACTTTGTATTTTATAATAATTCGTTTTTTTAAATCACTGGACAGTTGTTTCCTGTTCGCCATGATGATTAAGCAGATAATGACAAAGACGGCGCTAAATTGTTGGAAGTAAATTTTTTGCTAGTTAAATTCCAATAATTATGAATCCTGTTTCTGGAATGGTATAATGTAGTTTATTCGCCAAACTAAACAATTTGTTTACGGGAATGTCAGTTTTTTCACACGTTCTGAACTGTTCGAACATTTTCTGCTCCTCCTATTTCTGATTATTTGTTTATAAACAGTTTATTTGTCGTTTAATTTACATAAACATTTATGTAAATGGGTATTTGTATACTATTTATAGTATACCATACTTCTATTAGCCTAATCGTGATACTTTTTAAGTTAGTTATAAGCAAAAAACCACTCGGACGCAGGAGTGCGAACACTTTCTGTCGTAACTGTATGTTTTGTGTTTTTTCGTACAGCAAAGTCACAACGGGCTGTCTGCTGAGTCGGTCGCCATTATTAGGACCCGGCATAGCCAGGTGGTTAAAGCGCCTGACTCCTAATCTGAGAGTCGCAGGTTCGCATCCCCCAAACATGTTCCCCCTTTCAGCCGTGAGAATCTTATAGTCAATTCTAACTGTCTTAGATAAAAAAGCAGCCGAAAAGAAAATGATGAGTAGTGATGACTAGCTAACTCTTCTCTGGTCCTAAACAGATATATCTGGTGTAGCTTTACGTAAAATAAAAAAGCAAGCTCTTACTATTAATAATACTAAAACGACCACTTAGTGGTAGACATTAAAAAATAATTCCGATACGTTTATAATCTTGTTTTAAAAAGGGTTTATTTTGTGTGTACTAAAATAAATTTATTGTTGGATATTACATTATTACTGCAATAGATCGTAGCATGTAAACCTACAGAAGGGATTTCCGTAGCATTATTTCACAATTATATATATAACAAACAGTTTGTTATAACCAAAAACAACAGGAAATGAAATTAAAAAATGAAAAACGCTGCACCAGTTGAAAGAATATCAGGCTATAATGTGGGATATAAAATGTACCCTAGATTTTGGAGGTGACTGAAGAAGTAGGATCCACATTGCAGTAGGGATACATCGTCTATCAGTCTTAACCTCCATAAACTAGTCATACACAAAGAAATAGCAATAGAAATAAAAATAACATATATAGAAATTAGAGAGAGATGTGGGTGCTAAAGCCCACAATGACCCATAACTATTTCACTATTCACTGCTTGCAGACAGTTGTAGGAAGGTGACTGCTCTCCAAAGTAAAGAAGAAAAAACAATGAAAAAAATACATAAAAAATAAAAATATGGTACAGCCGTTATGGTAGAAAGGCACTAATTGTTTGCCCAGTAGTGCAGTGTTTTTTTAGAAATCATAATGATCAATAAGGGTATCAATATAAATATTTTTGATAAAATAAAATATTTTGCTTTTCCAATTTAGGGTTCACCCTCTTTTAATATTAATGTACCATCCACTTCTGTGATAAGCATTATAACTTCATAATTATCCATATTTTGTAAAATTGGTAATAAATTACAATATTTCATTCGTAATCTGGAAATACTGATACAAAAATGAACATTAGATAGATTTAATAACGACACAAAATTATTTAATTTTAAAAAGAAATGTTAAAATATTCTGCAATAAATATAAGAAAGTACTAAATAAATAGTAGCGAAATATACACCCACGAGGTTAGTTAAAATATTATTTAGTAGCTTTTATTTAATTTATATATGCTCAAGCATTTCTGATTCCCAAAAACTTTTTAAATGGGACCGTTGAAACCTAATTTTAGTATTTCACGTTTAAGGTTTAAAATCCCAAGATATTATTGCTCGTGCATATTTTGCGCTTTTCTGACTTCAGATTATTGTCCTCTTTCTAATACGTAACCATATATTCCCTGTTTTGAAAACTAAGCTATTCACTTTTTATTTTCTAACACAGCTGAATAATAGCATCAACAGGTACTGACTTTAATATCCCGTAAAACTTGATTTGCCATGTGACTTGCAGACAAACTTTAGATTTGTTATTATACATTAAGTTTACTGGATTTACACAGCTAAGTAATTGCACCAATAGGTACTGATTTCAACATCCCGTAAAATTTAATTTGACGTGTGACTTGCAGACAAACTTTGGACTTGTCATTGTATGTTAAAGAACCTCGATACTGCTTTATTTATTTTTACAGGAGACTCGATTTTAAAAATGCTATAAATCGATCTTCGGAGCTGTATTTTTACTTATGAGGCATTATCTCCAGGACATTTCTTTATGGCCAACACATATCCCGTGGGAAGCTTTTAATGTCCTATTCTTTAATAATTATGGCTATGAAGTCCGGAAAATTACGGTTGTCTCACGAGACTTGTAAGTTGAGGCAGTTCGTTTATCTGTTTATCATCTTTTAAATACCAAATAGATATTCTAACAGGCGTCATAAAGAAGAAGAAAAATTACTAGAAAATCAAACTTCGAAACTGTAACTTAGAGCTTTAAATTGTAATTAATTAATTAATTCAGCTAACATCTTTAATGTAATATACTTTAAAAAATATTTAGACTTTTATAATTTAGAAAAAAAAGCATTGTCTTCACTAGCTCTTTGTCTTACTTTGAGAAGTTGCTTAAAGAAGTTTGCAATTTCAAAAAGACCTCCATGAAACTAAAGTTTAACTTTGCTCAATCCATTTTGTTTTCAATCATGTTATAATTTAATGTTTACAAACATATCATTTAGGGCCCGGCATGGCCAGGTCGCGGGTTCGAATCCCGGTCACACCAAACATGCTCTCTCTTTCAGCCTTGGGAGTATTATTATGTGATGCTCAATCCATTATTCGTTGGTAAAAGAGAAACCAAAGATTTGGTGCTTGGGTGGTGATGACCAACTGCCTTCCCTCTAGTTTTAAACTGCAAAATTAGGGACGTCTAGCGCAGATAGCCGTCGTATGACTTTGAGCAAAATTTAAAAACAAACAAACATATCGTATATCGACGAATATTGCTTTCAGATTTCGTTTTATTTTTGGTATTTCCAAACATGTTACCGCTTAGCCGATCTGAATCGATTTTAAAAGATGTGACATTATAACTGAGAAGTATTAAATATATTGATAAAGCAGTCAATCGAAATTTAAACTCATTATTTAAAATGTGTATTTTTCACGCTGATGTTTGAACTTGCCTGTTAGTCATCCTGGAGAGTTATGATCATTAAAATTATGCTACAGAAAGTCCCTTAAAACTTGTATTACTGTACTTTCTATCGAACTGCTGTAAAGTAGATATAAAAATTGGATTTAACATTTTAATTCAAAAATTAAACTTTGTTTTGTTTCACCTTAATTCCTTTTTACGAATTTTAATAATTTTATTTTACTTTAATATTTTATCAGATGATTGGCGCAGATAGCCTAGTTGCTTTGCGCCATGAAACGCCAAACCAGCCAATGACCAGGTGAGTCCTATAATACGATGGATAACATACACCATGACCATCTGAGTACTATAATATGATAAGTAACATGCACACCATGAGCAGTTGAGTACTACAGTATGTTAAATCCCCTCGGTAGGCTCAGAAGATAGCCCAATGGGGCTTTGCTCTAAGTAAACACACACACACAGTATGTTAAATAATACATACACCATGACCAGCTGAATACTACAGTATAATAGATAACATGCACACCATGACTAACTGAATACTATAATATGATAGATAACGTATACACAATGATCACCTGAATGTTAGAATTATAGATCATACATGCTGGAGAAGGTAATGTAGAAAAACACTTGATAGCATCCTTCGTGCCCCCCAATGGCTCAGCAGTATGTCTGCGGACTTACACGCTAAAATCCGGGTTTCGATACCCGTGGTGGGCAAAGCACAGATAGCCCATTGTGTAGCTTCGTGCTTAATTCAAAACAACAACAACAGCACCCTTCGTAAAAAGATTGCATCCACGCTAAATTAACTACTTATAGAATGAAACAAAAAGAGTCTTGCAAATTAGTTACTCATAAAATTATGTGGCTGGATGTTTCTTTCTACGTTGTTCCTGAAAGTCGTTTTCAAGATCATAAAATATTTCTGTGGTCAAAAGGAATACTTTCTGAACTTCACGTGGTAGTTATTATAGACCTCTGCAACGCTTCCGTTTAGCTCTCTTTGTATTTGCAATATTTTATTTTGTGTCCAGTTATGGAGGTCTTGTTGCCCTCTTCCTTTCATCAAGAATCCCGCTATTCAGATTATGGTAACTGCCCCCTCCCAACATCCCTGAAGGAAGGCTGTTTGACGAAATACTAGAAAAGATTCTTCTTCCAAGTTGGATCTACAAATAAGTTATGCTGATACAGAAATTTGAGTTGTATTACAGTGGAGATTTTCAATGGGTTTCATTGTTTGAGAAGCTCATAATTTTAAATTGTTAGCGGAGGATTTATATAATTCAAGATAAGTGCGTTGGTGAATAGGTTAGGCACACTGAAAGTGATCATTATATCCTATTATGTGGCTTGGTTGGATTCTATAGTTAACTATGAGACTGCTGTTATTATTTTCTTAGTACAAAGAAATACAATGAGCTTTCTGCTCTCTGTCCACCGTGAGGAATCGAATCTTGGATTTTAGCATTGCAAATCCAGAAATTTACCGCTGACTCTGTCCAGTACTAAGTCTCTGGTGATCGTATAGACTATTAATAACAACATTTGATCGCTACAAGATTTGAATAAGTAGTAAAGGTATTACTTCAGTTTAAATAAGGCCATAACAAAATGTTGCTACAACAAGAGGATGTTTTATTTTTTGAGTTTCGCGTAAAACTACACGAGGGCTATCTGCGCTAGCCGTCCATAATTTAGTGGTGTAAGACTAGAGGGAAGGCAGCTAGTCATCACCACCCACCGCCAACTCTTGAGCTACTCTTTTACCAACGAATAGTGGGATTGACCGTCACATTTTAACGCCCCTACAGCTGAAAGGGCAAGCATGTTTGGTGCGAGGGGATTCGAACCCGCGGTTCTTGAATTACAAGTCAAGTGCCTTAACCACCTGGCCATGCCGGGTCTTTATTAGATTTTTAAAACCACAGATATCCAAAATAAAACTTTGGGACAATTAAAATAGAAATTTTTAACGCAAAAAACACAGTTAATATATATGTGTGTGTAACCAAGACTTGATATGGATGTTAATGAAAAATACAACATAAATATAAACGTTATTGATTTTAATAAAGAAAGAAATTAGGCAAAAAAACAGAAGAATAAAAAAACAGAATTTTCTAAAATTGAGCTACTTCAAAATGAATAACAATATCGAGAAATAATCACCAATAATTCGTATTAGGTATGTCTCGGGAACTAACTTGTTTAACCACAAGATAAGGCTTTTATTTAGTGGTTAAATCACGAGATTACATCTCATGTGATTAAATAATTTACATAGTTTTTCATAACATTAACATCAGCGCATCACTGCTAAGAGAAGGTTATTTCACTTTCGTAATTCAAGCCACCAGTGGCTCAGCGGTATGTCTGCGGACTTACACGCTAAAATCCGGGTTTCGATACCCGTGGTGGTCAGAGCACAAATAGCCCATTGTGTAGCTTTGTGCTTAATTCAAAAACAACAACAACGTAATTCAAACATGCTCAAATCCAAAGTGCTCTAGTATGAAGATGAATTAGCCCTTCAATATAACTAAAAATTCACGGTTAAACTAATCAGTAGAAGGTATAATAAATGAACGGTAAATAAAATAAAAGTGAATTCGCTATTTCACAAAAGGAAGTAATAAAGAAAGTACCTGAGTTGAGATAGGACCGCAAAAATCTCAGAGTTAGGAAAACTATTTCAGTTGAGATGAGAGTACACGAGCTTCCAAATTAGTAATAAAGAAATTATCTCGGTTGTAACAACCTAAATAAAATGAAGTACCGAATCTACTTTTGTTGAAATAGAACTATAACAATCTCAGAGTAAGTAAATAAATAGCTTTAGTTAAATCGACAAGGGTTTGTGTGTGTGTGTGTTTTTCTTATTGTAAAGCTACATCGGGCTATCGGCCGTGTTTACCGAGGGGAATCGAACCACTGATTTTAGCGTCATAAATCAGAATAGTTACTGCTGTTCCTGCGGTTACGAACAACAAAAAAGTCAAAATATAATTAATATATCAGAGATACTTATATATTTCTGCTTCTTCAACCGTTGTTTCATATAAACGTTAATTAATGACATATTTAATGAACGGCTCTTTTTAGCCAAGTTCACTAGTAACAGTAATGATGTAATTTAAGTGCGAAAGTTTACCCTTTCCTTTCTATATACAAGGATACAGACTAAACAACATCTATTTTATTGTTTAATTTTACTGACGTAAGTACAGTCGTCATATGGTCCACTAATTAGACAGCTCCGAAGTAACTGATAAAAGTAGACATAAGAGAGGAGGGACGAAAGCTATTTGAGTCCCTCTATTGTGCGTCAAATTGAGTAACGTCTGCAATACACGTGTGGAAAGCATATCTAATTGAAATATCTCATATTTGTGTGGCACGATTACAGTTTCCACTTGAGGCAACTTCTTTTAGTTTCTATTAGTCGCAAGCGCGTGATATGTTTTAAAATAAGTGCAAATATAAATATCGTTTACCCAAAGAGTGAAACAAAAAGATTACCTACTTAATTTTACGAAACAGCAGATTTCAACTCAAGATGCTTAATGATTTTACGAAACAGCAGATTTCAACTCAAGATGCTAAATAATTTTACGAAACAGCAGATTTCAACTCAAGATGCTTAATGATTTTACGAAACAGCAGATTTCAACTCAAGATGCTAAATAATTTTACGAAACAGCAGATTTCAACTCAAGATGCTTAATAATTTTACGAAACAGCAGATTTCAACTCAAGATGCTTAATAATTAGTGTTACTGAAAAAGCTAATTTTTAACACAAAGTTTTGGAACAAGATGAATCCATTGGTCCATCTCGGCTGTTTCATTCTCAAAACTTAATAATTAAAAAAACAGCCTTCAAGCCAGCTTTTATTATTCGTATACTTATAAAGATTTTTCTTAAACTCGCTTAAATTTACCCATTTTAAAGGCCAACTACCCTGTTAGAAAAATGAAACTGTCTTAGCTGAAGGTGACACCTACCCTGCCAAACTTTATTATTTTGTCCCGCAATATTACTGTTCTTACTGTTAATTATCAAAAAGAATAATGAATCAACACTAAAAATTCCTTTTACAACCTTAAACTCCTCAATCAGATCCAGTATAACTTTTCTTTTTGATAAAAGAGACTAGTTTGTAAAAACTAAGGATCATAGATTCAGATTAAGGCTGTAAGTGTACACAACTGATCCATTGAATATGTTGGCTTAACATTTGGTCCTTGTATAGTATTCAAACCTATGTTCAAATCTATACACTAAACATAAGTCAATTAATTTTTAGATATATCTTGCTTAATTGACGGCGCACGACATGTATACAACGACGTACATAAACCAACGTATTCACTGTGATAAATGTATATATAACGCTAAACCTAAACAACAATAGACCACTTACTTTGGAACCATTGGTATTATTTGTCAAATGAGAAATTAAATCAGAAATAAACTTTAAAAAGTATATTACAATGGAACCATTTGTGAGCAGCTTTACAACCGTTGGTTTGATGGTTACAGCGCTCGACTTACAATCTGCAGGTTCGTATCCCCATCACCAAACATGCTCACCCTTTCAAATGTTGAAAAGTTATAATTTGGCTTTCAATCCCTCTGTAAGTAAACATTCCTCGAGTAACTCTGTTCGTGATTCGAAACAAATAATTATAACCGATATAACAAAGTTCAGTTAGGCAAACTAACCGTACAGAAGCCCGTATTATAAAATATCCTACTAAATATGTAACAATTCTAGAGGCAGTTTATACACTACTTAGCGAAACCTGTTTCATGAGTTTGGACAGTAAATACGCACAAATTAATATAACAAAAAATACGGGTTACCTTCATAGGGTTTACAATATGCACATAACAGTTACTTGCTTGATTGTTTTGTTTTGAATTTCGTGCAAAGCTACACGAATGCTATTGGTGCTAGTAGTCGCTAATTTAGAAAGGAAACACTAGACGGAAGGTAACTAGTCGTCACCTCCAACCGCCAACTCTTGGGTTACTCTTTTATACCTTCCCCACAGCTGAAAGAACGAGCATGTTTAATGAAACGAAAATTCAAGACCACGTTAAAAACAACAAGAAAGACCAGATGACCATTTTAGACTTTTACACGGTGTATAAATGTTTTCCATACCTTTACTAAAAGTGGAAAATTGAAATTCAAAAATACAACCGAATTAATTTAATATGTTAAACGAAACTTCTCTGTAATGAAGGTACAGCACACTCGATTTAAAGCGGGTTATTACAAGTTCGAGTTCTTGTCATACCATAAGAATTTCGAAGTGTTCGTCTCTTCTTCTTGTAACGAATATACTCTTTTTTTCGAATAGAATCGACTTGTTGAAGCCCGTTTCTACATCTAATCTACATACCAAGCCGTAATTTTTGTGAAGCTATAGTGTAAGAATATAAAAAAATGCTCCAAAGACGAATAGTTATTTTCAGGAAGTAAGAATGCAAGCTAAAAATTACATAAAAACTATTGTTTTGCACGCCTCGAATGGAATTTAAACAATTTTCTTAACGTTTCTACTTCTGCTAAAAATAGCCTTCAAAATAAAGACGTAAATATATCAAAATTAAGCATTTCTGTTTAAGGAAAGTTTTTCAGAGCTGAATTACTAATTATTTTCTTAAAAGTTATCAAATCTACTGAAATTGTTCTGTAATAGTTTGAGTAGATAGAAACTGCCTTACTCGCAAATTCTATGATACAGTCTTTTTACACTCAGGTTTCGAGCCCATATTCGAGACGGAGAACATATATCGTGAAAAGAAATGAAGTAATCGTGATAAAGGTCAATGAATGAATTTCATTTGCTTTAAGACAAAAGATCTCAAATAACGTGTAATTCTGTTCAGCATTGATGCAATTAACAACACCGAATTTCTGTCTAGTTTTGAACAAGGTGGTTGAGACACTCGACTCGAAATCTCAAGGTCGTGGGTTCGAATCCCCGTCACATCAAACATGCTTGCCCTTTCAGTCGTGGATGCGTAATAATGTTATGATCAATCCTACTATTTGTTGGTAAAAGAGTAGCTAGCCCAAGAGTTAGCGGTGAATGGTAATGACTAGCTGCCTTCCCACTTGTCTCACACTGCTAAATTAGGGACGGCAAGCGCAGATAGCCCTCGTGTAGATTTGCGCGAAATTCAAAATAAAACAAACCCAACCAAATCTCTAGGCAGCGAATGACAAAACTATTTCCGTGCACAAGCGTCTAGCGTGAATGGTAAATCTGTTGATACACAAAAATAGCTTGTGTATACATATTTTTTATAGAGCAGTACGGATGTCTTCAGTACGCATGGTTTAGACGCTTACAACTGATTTATTCACAATGCTTCCCTGGAAAATGAGCGTCTTCTCATCTGGGTCGCGGCATGGCCAGGCATGTTAAGGTGTTCGACTTGTAATCCGAGGGTCGCAGGTTTGAATCCCCGTCACACCAAACATGCTCGTCCTTTCAGCCGTAAGGGCGTTATAATGTGACAGTCAATTCCACTATGCGTTGTTAAAAGAGTAGCCCAAGAGTTGCCGGTGGGTGGTGATGACTAGCTGCCTTCCCTCTAGTCTTACACTGCTAAATTAGGGACGGCTAGCGCAGATAGCCTTCGTGTAGCTTTGCATGAAATTCAGAAACAAACTCATCTGAATACAGCTTCGCTTCTATGACGATTTTAAATATAACATTTCTTCAAAATCGTTTGCTATCAATTAAAAACTTTGTGCAGTAGTTAAAATAATTTAAAATTTGAATGTTCCAACACGTTTTCTTCACTGTTTACCCCACTATAGTAGATAAGTAACTCTTTAGCTCCACACCGGCATAGCGGCATGTGTGCGGACTTACAGATTGCGTATTGTGCTTAATTAAAAACAATAATAAATGACATTTATGGAAACGATCCCAAACCCTCACTACATCTTTACCGTCTGTGTCATTCTGGTTATGGTCTATCTCAGGCCATATATATTAACAATGACCCAGCAGCGTAATTTTCCATTTATCTGTCGTGTAGCTGCCATGTCATAAGCACAATGCCATTGTCTTCCTAGGGGTTCATGATTGAGCATACAATGTTTAAAGCAAGTATCACTTTCCTTCATTAAGAACTTACTATAACACAATGTAACACAAATTTTGTTCCTGGATAGTATGTGTTATTTCTTAATTGCTTATGTTGTAAAAGTAAAGAAAATGGCCATTATTCCCTTCAAGCTTTGCTTTTATGACCTGGATAATGAAATTTAGAAATTAACCTATTTTCTCTGTTAAAATGGGCAAATCTGCGCATTTTCATTTACATAAGGTCTGAATAAAACAACATATTAATTAAGATTTACGTGTATTTATACTAAAGTTATACAAGAAGGTTTAGGAGTGGGTATTTCTTCGAGAATTGCGACTGTAATGTAAATCACTTTCACGTATCAGTCCCCATACAGTCTCTCTTCATGTTTTCGTTATACGCTCCCAGGTCACAAAAGTAAATTTTGAAGAGAAAAATAGGTCTTTTCCATTTCAGATATAAGCAATTGAGAAATAACACTTTCTGTCCAGGAAAGAGAAAAAAATAAACATTTTGTTAAATAGTGTTGTTGGTAGTGTTATATACATACGTGTGTGTATATATAATACATATGTGGATGTATATAATACATACGTGTGTGTATATAATTTAGCAGTGTAAGACCACTCACCGCCAACTATTGGGCTACACTTTTACCAACGAATAGCGGGATTGACCGTTATATCACAACGTCCCCACGGCTGAAAGAGCAACCATGTTGTGATGCTTGGATTCGAACTCGCAACCCTCAGATTACGAGTCGAATACCTTAATTACCTGGCCATGCTGAGATAAAAGTATCTAGTTCACAGAATAATCATTGTTACAGTGTATGACGAAAGGTAATTTGGTTCACGCCAACTGTAATGTTCTATAAGTGTGAAACATTAGAGGTACAGTTGTTATAGTATTGCTTTTAAATAACTGCACTACTGTTTTAGTTGTTGCTGAATACATTCCTGTACAAAATGTTTTTGTCGTTTGTAACAAATGAGATCATTATTATTAAGCAATTTTCCAGCTCAGTTCTTCCTCATAGTTCTCAATTGGATTACAATCTGGATGATACTTTGTTTGCGATGGAATTCTTATAAGTCCTCCTAGTAGACTTATTCCTGTATACTATGTGACTAGCAAGATTTTCATCCTGGAACACAAAGTTATTGTCAAACCCTGTCCAAACTTACGGCAGAAACATCATCTCATTGCGATTTCTGTAGGAGGCACAATTGACATTTCCCTGAAGAATATGAAGAGCAGTTTTTCCACCATGATGAATAGCTATCCAAACATGTACTGTGTGCCACCTCCTGTGTTATCCCTGTAGGGATTACAGTATCTACTCATCTCTTCTCCTAGGAAACGATTAACACATATCCTATCATCAGCTTTAAAAAACTGTAGACTGAACTTATCTGAAAGGAAGAGTTGTCATCAGTTTAGCATAATATTTTGTCCAATGAACATGGTGATGGTGGTGAATTCTAACTAATATCAGTTTGTAGATAGTCCTTCTTGTATAATAACCTTGTTTGGCCAGTCTCGTATTCACTGTTTTTCTAGGTATTCTAGAACGAATGTGCTCATGTCAATTCTGTCGTAAGACATTAAAAACATCTTTCGACTTTGACTTATTAATCTTATCACAACATAGTCACCTCGGACAGTAGTTCTTTGTGTCTTTCCTCGAACGACATTTCAGGATTCCGGATACAGTAAAGTATCTGTTCTTGTAATGTCAGTTTGCTTCATGACATTTCTGGACAGTTTGATGCTCTACAACTTCTGGCACATGACTAGGCATGACTCTAAGCATTGATCTGTTCCGAAAAATAATACACCAAAAGCGCAACCTTTTGTTCAAAACAGGTGTCTGTGTGTGTTTTGACGACCAAATGCTCAAAATAACTTATACAGACCAGAATAGCAATTGGTACACGTTTTCAATCATGCCTTACCTTCTCTGGTAATGGGCATTTATTCAATAACTACTACAGACTCGTTGACAAAAATATGAATATAGAACATTACTAAAACACTTTGGTCAGGACTCATTCTACAATTCTTGAATGAAATAATGGATATTTTGGGCTACTCAAAAATATTCTCTTTCAGAAGTCAAATAATATAATCATGATTTACTCTGACTCAAGAATTTCGGAAGATAATAAACAGTTCACATTTTGGGCGACTCGAAGTCCGTTTTTTCAAATTTAACTAAATTCAACCTTGATTCATGCAACCATACAACTTAACTGTTTGAAGACAATAAAAGTTAACTTCAGCTATTCAAATAATAAATAAATAAACGTATATATTGAACTTTTTTTTTAATCTCGAAAACTCAGTTCAAGTGAAGTACACTTCAAGTTACACTTTGATTAAAGTGTGTTGTTGGGTTATATCATTCCCCGTCAGTAACTCTGAACCCAAATTAAACAAATAAAGATAAGCTGGACTTACATCCCAGTGCAAAATATCAAACATACCGTTGGTGTGAATGTTTTTTTATGGTCACTTTGAGATAAACTCAAACTCAACTATTTCAAGAGATAACAAAGGGTATAACTTTATTTTCTGAAACTACTATTTCAGAAGATACCAAAAGGTAAGTTTAAATATTAAAACTCTATTTTCCAAGAGATACTAAAGGGTAACTTCAGCGAGTAAAACTCTGCTACTTCAAAGGTTACTAAAGGGTAACTTTAGCTACCAAAACTCTACTATTTTGTTAGAGATAATAAAGGATAAATGTAGTTATCCAAACTCTACTATTTAAGAAGATAATAAAGGGAAATTCAAATTACTCAAACTCAACTAATTCAAAAAGATAATAAAAAATAACTTACATTATTCAGACTCTACTATTTCAAAAGATGATAAAGTGTAACTCAAACTCAACTATTTTAAGAGATAACAGAAGGGTAATTTAAATAACTATACTTCAATAATTCTGAAAGCACTAAAGATTATTATTGTTCAGTATTAACTCCCAACACAAATATTTTGTTCTACTTGTGCATCGCGATTGGAGCGTTAAATGGTTTTGTGTTGTGTTTTGTTTTTTTTCATTTACGCCAATTTCTGTATTCAAGGGAATTTAAATTACTCTTTTAGTTACATCTAGTCTCAGGTGAGATCTTATAACTGACTATGACTTTAGTGAAACAGGCTTTTCGCGAGCTTGTTTAAACTGTATAATGTTTAGTATTTTATGGAATATGTATAATTGTTTCAACAGAGAACAATAATTATATTAAAGATCTGTAGGATGGAGCTGCGCAATACCTGATTCTTTATGGAAAACGTTGTGTTAGCTCTTTAATGTAAACGTTTTTTTTTGCTTTCATATTGAGTTCTATCTATAATAAACTCTTTATTTATCAAATACGTCAACACAGATAACCTTTTGCGTAGATTTGCGCTTAATCACAAACAATCAGTCAAATTTTCCTATTAGTGAACGTATGTAAGTTTTCTCCAGAGTATTATATTTCTAGATTATTTTGCTGAATTTTGAATCAACTCTGATAACAGTTTTCAAATATTTTGACTTAAGTCATACAAAAACCTACAACTCTGATAGCTCTTCAACTTATTTCATCGTATTTTAATTAACTTCCGGTAAGTTAGTTCTTCTGAACATAGTGTGAGAAACATGATTATAATTTTTGTTTCCAAATATTTATTCTAGTTTCTCAGCGCCAGTTTATTGAAGTATTTAATATCGTTATCTTTAAAATTGCTTTACAGTAAGCAGCTTGTTTTAAAATTTTGTTCCAAACCACTCACTGTATGGTTATATTATTAGGATTTTACTCCTACAAAACGGCCCATTATGTGATAACTTAGGTAACTTGTTAAGCCTTATAGGATTGGTGATGCAATCATACCATGAATATTTTGTAAAATAATTGATGAGAACAAGAATGTCTTTGACTTTTTAAACTACGTAATGTTATGGGACCTTCTAAAGATTTCAACAGCCAACAAACAAGTTAACAATCAGACGGCGCTGACGGCTAAATATATTTATTTGTATTGTGAATTTTGCGCTAAGCTGCACGAGGAATATCAGCGCTAGCCGTACCTAATTTAGCAGTAACAGACTAGAGAGAAGGCAGTTAGTCATTCACCGCCAACTCTTGAGCTACTTTTTTACCAATCCATTGACCCTAACTTATAACGCCCCCATGGCTGAAAGGACAAGCATCTTAGGTCGCGACCCTCAGATTACGAGTAGAGCACTCTAACCACGTGGTCATGTGCGTCCTACCTGTTTAGTTTGTTTGAATTTCGCGCAAAGCTACACAAGGGCTATCTGTTCTATCAGTCTCTAATTTAGTAGTGAAAAGCTAGAGTGAAGGTAGCTAATCATCACTGCCCATCGCCAACTTTTGAGCTATACTTTTATCAATGATTAGTGAGATTTACTGTCACATAATAACGTCCGCACAGTTGAAAGGGCAAGCATCTTTGGTAGAATGAGAATTCGACCCCGCGACAACCAGATTACGAGTCAAGCGCCCTAACTACCTGCCCTCGTTCTGGAATAAATTTTATTAAGCAGGATTTCTTTGTCAGTTATGTTCTAAGATATGTGTTTTCAAAATCTCTCAATAATAATAAATTATATACATCTGACACCAAAAATAATACAGACACCATTTACTGGAAAGACTCTTATAAATATCGAAAAAACAACCTTGTTAAGTGCAGTCAAAATAGTTTGGATTCAACAAAAACAGCAGGTGCAAACAGTAGAGTGTGACTTCACTGATGTTTACAACGTAAGCAAAAAAATAATGGACGGCTGAAAATGTGTGACATAGCTTAATGATTCGTTTTCACCCTTTTCTATGCAAACGGTAGAGTAGAAACATAGAACTTGAAATAAATAATCTTTCACGGTAATTGGATTGTTTTAACAATGCGAGTTATTTGATACGATGTAGTAGTGTGAGATGACACCCTTAAAGCAGATATTGGGTCCTTTAATTTCATCTATCGATATTTGTTAACCACCTACAGACCCCGCACTCACTTCGAAGAAAAGGCTACAATTGAAAGAGGCACCTTACAATATCTTTTGAAGGCTTACGTTATAAACTGTAGCTCTTACTAAGATATATGTTTAGTTTGTTTTGAGTTTCACGTAAATCTACAAGAGAGTTATCTACGCTAGCCGTCTCTAATTTTGCAGCGTAAGACTAAATGAAAGACAGCTAATCATTATCAGCAATTCTTGGGCTTTACCAACGAATAGTGGAATTGACATTTTAACGTCCTCACCGCTGAAAAAACGAGTATGTGGGGTACGACTGAGGTTCGAACCCTAGATCCTCAGATTACGAGTCGAACGCCTTAACCACCGGACCATGCCGGGCCATTAGTGTAGCTCTTCAATGTATGTTAATAATCCAATACTCTATTTTCTGGACAACAAAGGAATTTGAATAGGTATCAAGATGAAAACGAAATATATTTATTAAGAAGTTTGCACATCACATTATTAAGCACAGTGATGGGCTAACATTACTTTGAACAATGTACGATCCCATTCTTGTTGAAGCACTTGGGAGTTTTTAAAAATATATTCTGTGAATAATGTTAATATAGACAGAATCAAGAACAAATAATGTCAGTTAATAAACTTTGACCTCTTCCAAGTGAAACCTTCAATTTTGGAAACATAATATTCTTGACATGCAAGTTAAACTCGTGTTTCGGCTCTTTCAAATTTGTGGTAAACTGTGTAAAACGCGTCTTAAAAAGTCCAGCCTAATTATTCTAATTGTAAGTGGAATAGAATCGTAAAAGACGGTTTAAATGTTTCTGGTGTAATTAAGAATTTTCATAAACTTCTTGAATTGCACGAGCCAGCTTACTCTAATATCTTCCACGTAGGCACTTTTATGATCAGCCAGATACCCATCATGTTATGATGATATAATTTTTAGAAGAGCTGTAAAAATCTAATCTCCCCCAAAAAAAAAGAAAAAAAGGTTACCCATTTAAAGAAAGCTTCAAGGGTACCATTTGGTTTCTTTCAGTTCGCAATACTTGGACTTAAGAATAGCTGTTTAAGTGAAGCTTACGAACAATGTTTTAAGAAACACTTGGAGTTCTTCCAGGAGTATGAAAAGATGGTGTAATTATATTTGACTATGTTTGAAATAAAAAAAGTATTAACTATGGAGCTTTACTACTTCCTCGTGCACGGAGGTTTCTCACTGCAGCCACTAGCAACTAAACACTTCGAAAATATACGTTACTGATTGCTTTTCTGATGAGCAAATTAAACAGATTCAGAGGTATGGCATCTCGGATTCTATTGTTAAACAGAGAAGAATCAGTTAAGGAGTAATAAAATCAGTACATCTCACAACATGATGAAGCATGGTTTGCTTATAAACAGAAAACATTTATAAAAATCATTGTAAACCAGAATCATCAAATGAAAATCAAGGTAAAGTTATCTGTTCAACTGGTTTAGTTGTTGGTATCGCTGTTTTATTGTGTTCTTTCTGAACCTTACTACTGAAGGTGTTAGAGTTTCGAAATTCTATAAAAGAACGCAAAAGTTCGTGTTTTTTTATGGTAAATACAAAGGTATTCAAAGGGCTATTTGTGTTGTACCAACTAGACGTGTCGATGTCCCAATTTTAGCGTTAAATTGTTAAGACTTGCCGCCGAGTCGCTAGGAGACAAAGAAATATAATAAAGAAACGAAACACAAACCGTACGACACTTGTAATATTTAAGTTTTGTCCAAAAAGTATCGAATGAGCAACCTGTATAGCAACACGTGCTAATTTAACAGGTACACAATAGCGTAAAACACGTTTATTGAACAAGTACCCTCTGAGGTTACAAAACACCATTAATAGCAACTTCAAAGCTCAAATGAACAATATCAGATTTACTAAATAGGATTGATATCAGATTTACTAAATAGGATTGATATCAGATTTACCAAATAGGATTGATATCAGATTTACTGAATAAGATTGATATCAAATTTACTGAATAGGATTGATATCAGATTTACTAAATAGGATTTTTTTAAATTTCGCACAAAGCTACACGAGGGCTATCTGTGCTAGCCGTCCTTAATTTAGCAGTGTAAGACTAGAGGGAAAACAGCTATTAATCACCACCCATCGCCAACTCTTGGGCTACTCTTTTACCAACGAATAGTGGGATTGACCGTCACATGGTAACGCCCCCACAACTGAAAGGGCAAGCATGTTTGGCGCGACTGGGATGAAAATCCGCGACCCTCAGATTACGAGTTAACTGCTATTTCAGAATTTTAATTTAATTTTACTTGTTAATTTAAAATATCTATTTTTAATTTTTTTCTACGTTCATTGATAGAAAATTTAACTTCTTGAATATGAGCAATATGATCTATTTATATTTATTTTTATAATCTCAGCAAAAAAAGTGCAATTTTCAAAGCTCCTTTTTTACGAATCTTTTCTTCTATTTAGTAGCATGCACGATTATTTAACTTAGAATTACTAATCAAAAACGATTTTTTCTAGCTATGAGCTAATTGCTTAGTTTCTATCATGCGTTTCAGGTGCTAACCCGATTCCGTATTCAAGAAAATCTGAGCAGGACTGTTTTTGTATCATGAAGACCCAGGATCGAATTGAGGCTGCTACAAAGAGCACACAAATAGCCCTTCTCATGAATATACATTTATATTTATCTTAACAAGTTTATTTAAAATTATATGGCCAAGATTGCCATAAAATATATTACTTGATGAAAAATACGTATAAGAAACAGTTCTAACTAAGATGTTTATACAATAAACATGCATCTTTGACGTCTAAAAACGGTTCACTCAAATAAACCTCTCAGTTGGATTCTGTTTCTGTCGTGTTTGGTTCATCTCCTAGATTTTGTCATTTGCCTCTATCTCTAGATTTCAGCGTGTCACAGCCTTGACACCCCCACCCACAAAAAGAGTAACTTCATAAATGACTCAATGTTTCAGTCAAGTAGATCATAAAACAGAGCTACGAGCCTTTATCGCATCTTCTAATCTAAACGTTTCTGACTGACTTATTACCTTTGAGAAAGCTGGTTATTTTGGCTGAATATCACAATTCCTGTCAGTAGGCGTTAAGTGGTGAGATAGAATAGAGGTGCGAATGACATATGAAAGCTTTTCAGAAAAGCGAGTTGGCGTACAACAATTTCACGAATTTGGTAACGGATCGAATTTTTTACTGGTCTTACAAAAATAAACTTATTACCGTCTTCTTGAAAACTTCGGACACTGAAGTACATTAATAACACGTACGCTTTAGTTTGGTATTTATTCCAACAGTTCCTAATTAAATTATATTAATTAATTTAGCAATGACCTTTAGCTGCCCTATTTCTTCTTCTTTCGTTTCAGTGTCTGTTTACGTTTGAGGCGAAATGAAACTACGTGCAAAGGAAATCGAACAAGACAACACCAACAACAGGATAAACAAGACGTTGAGAAAACACATAACACTTAATGATAAATACATCGATACAAATGAGAGCTCATGTGCTACTTTTTCCACTCCTTATAAAACACAAATACTTCCTTATCTCTCCGGTTTACAGGTAACAGTTAAGTACCGAATTTTGTTATAGGTTCATCACACTTAAACTTAGTGTAATCTTATTGTTATCAGTTCCATATAACTTATACTTCTATGGAACTACAAAATTTTATTTATCGCCAACATATCTGTCATTTTTATTTAAAATTGTTTTTCTTTTGTAATGGTTAATGTTTGATATTAAGCACAAAACTACACAAAGAGCTATATCTATGACCTGCGTATCACAGGTATCGAAACCCGGATTCTAGCAGAATATAACCGCAGACGTATCACTGTGTCGCTGGAGAACTCTATTATGACGGCCTATTTTACACGATCTTAGTATCTGACAAATTGTTTCATATAATTTTTAAAAGCTTATATTTCAAAAACATTTAAATAGGATTTTCTTATTTTACTAACTCTTGTCTTTAACATTTGAAAAATAGTACGTATTCATTTTGTACGAAGATGAATGTATGAATATTGTAAACAGTGCAAAAAGGCCTAGAATCTTAAAATGCATTTCGGAATTTATTAACTTTTAACAGTTAACTAGTGTATTTACCCACGATTATTTTCAAGTGCTCTCAAAACACATAACGTTAATCACAAAACAGTTTAAACTAGTTACTACCTAATACGGCTAACAGAAATAATAAACTTATGCCACTTGTATTATCTTAATACCAGAGACAAACATAGTAGTTATCTGTTTACCCTCTATAGAGTCCTGTTTGTATAGCACACAACACGAGTAGCGAGTGATATTTACAATATTACTTCGTATAAATTTAACAAGTTTTCCAGATTAGGTAAACACGAGGATTTATTTATAGCATGCAAAAGATAAGTGTTGTTCGATTACGGAAAAAAATAGTAATAATTTAATAGATATAATATTATATAAGCGAATCAAAATATTAATAATATATTGCTGTGCTATACAATGTCCGCTTTTCACTGAATAAGGCGGTGGGCGAGAGCTTGAGACATGAGATCTTTCAACACAATTTGTAGTTACATTCTTAGACATACATACTACCCAGGTTCCTGCGCTTCAAACTGCTGTCAATAAATATTTGGCATACATTTGGTGTAGAATTTCCTTACAAACACCCACACAGACGGCTTTGTATATAAAAGCCCTTAAGAGACACTGATTTCTTACTTTGTTTTGTTTGTTATTTCAATTTTACATTTTTTCCTTTAACTGAATATTTTATAAATTTTAAAATTGCTCTTAAATGTAATTATTTTTATTTCCCTCGTAACCGATTTCTTATTTTCTTTTCTTTGTTATTCCAGTCTCATATTTATCCATTTAATTCTGTTCTTTTAAATTTTATAGATTTAGATATCGTTTGAGATTAACCACTTAATTTTGCATCTAGATTTCGAACTCAAATTTGGTTAGGATCATAATATTAGGTTTGTTTGTTTGTTTTTTGAATTTCACGCATAGCTACTCAAAAGATAGCCGTCCCTAATTTAGCAATGGAAGACTAGATGGAAGGCAACCAGACATCACCAACCACCGCAAACTCTTGGGCTACTCTTTTACCAACGAATAGCGGGATTGACCGTCACATTATAACGCTCCTATGGCTGAAAGGGCGATCATATTTGGTGCCACGAAGATGCGAACCCCCGACCCTCAGATTACGAGTACAGTACCTTAACCCATCTAGCCATGCTGGGCCTATAATATTAGGCCCAGCATGGCCAAGCGTGTTAAGGCGTTCGACTCGTAATCCGTGTAGCTTTGCGCGAAATTCAAAATAAACCAAACAAACAAATCGTAATATCATTAAACTTCTCAGGCCATGTTATTATTAAATACTCCGAATTGCTATGAAAATCGCAAGATCAAATTATTATCTTGCTTTTCAGATCCG
This sequence comes from Carcinoscorpius rotundicauda, assembly GCA_011833715.1. Lineage (NCBI taxonomy): Eukaryota > Metazoa > Arthropoda > Merostomata > Xiphosura > Limulidae > Carcinoscorpius > Carcinoscorpius rotundicauda. The sequence goes on from CM022398.1 coordinate 19,538,054, forward strand.
GAGCCAGCAAAGATATTCAGTTCAGAAGAAAGAGAAAATCTGCAGCTCAAAGTAGAACTGAGGTTGTCTTCTCAGACTACAATGAAACTCTTTAGGTCGTAGTACAGAACTGCTCTTCAGATTATGTATAGAAACCCCAAAGGTAACTTATCTCCATGAGAGAAAAAAAAACACGTTTGTAATTAACAGGTAAAGTACGAATCAAAAACAAAACGAAAAGATAGTCGCCAGTGTGACTGGAAAAGTATTACGTACATCAAAGTTCAGAGATAAACAATCAGCAATCTTTATTAGCAAACAACAAGCAGCTTAGCTCCCTCATTTGGCTCTTACCTGACTGGCTATATACAGGGTTATTATTAGCACTCAAATATTACTAGGCTAAATAAGACACGTATGCTCAAAGATAAAGACACAAATACACGAGGTTAAACACACTTTGTACGAAGGAACTGTTTTTGCTCATCCAATGGAGTGATTCCATGAGTGACATGTTTAATTCAATGGGATTGTTTCACAAGGGGAATGTTTAGTAGTTACATGTCTAACTCAATGGGATGGTTTCACAGGAGGCATGTTTAGTAGTTACATGTCTAACTCAATGGGATGGTTTCACAGGAGGCATGTTTAGTAGTTACATGTCTAACTCAATGGGATGGTTTCACAGGAGGCATGTTTAGTAGTTACATGTCTAACTCAATGGGATGGTTTTACAGGAGGCAAGTTTTGTAGTTACATGTCTAACTCAATGGGATGGTTTCACAGGGGATATGTTTAGCAGTTATATGTTTAGTTCAGTAGGATGGTTCCACAGGGGACATATTTAGCAGCTACATCTCTAGTTCAGTGGAATGGTTCCATAGGTGACGTGCTTAACAGCTTTATATCTAGTCTAGTGGGGTGGTTCCATAGGTGACGTGCTTAACAGCTTTATATCTAGTCTAGTGGGGTGGTTCCATAGGTGACGTGCTTAACAGCTTTATATCTAGTCTAGTGGGGTGGTTCCATAGGTGACGTGCTTAACAGCTTTATATCCAGTCTAGTGGGGTGGTTCCATGAGCGAGATGTTCAACATTTACATGTCTAATCTGGTGAGATAGTTCCACAGACAACATGCTTAATATTCACATGATTTGTCCAGCAGGGTGGTTCCACAGGTGGCACGTTTACCAGTCTAGTTTAGTGAAGTGATTCCAAATTTTGAACAGCAAAATTTTCATAGACCTGAGACATAGCCCCTTTACAGGTAAGAATGTTTCTAAAGGAATATTATTAAATATTGTGGAGCTAAGATTCATTGTATTCGAAAGAAGGTTTCCTTTAATGCTATTTATTGATACCTACAGAGAGCTACCTATTTAGAAGAAATAAAACTAAATTTGAAACCGTAATAGGAATAGTTAATTAGTAATCATAATTTTATTCTTATTTGTAAATATTATAATATTTTGTGTCATCAATTAGATACAGTTTTTGTTGTTGTTTTGTTTTCTGAATTAAGCACAAAGTTACACAATGGGTTATCTGTGCTTTGCCCACCACGGGTATCGAAACCCGGTTTTTAGCGTTGTACGTCTACAAACATACCACTGAATCATTGGGGGGCCAGTTTCTGCTAACAATATTTTCGGCCATAAACCCACTAATATTTCAAGAGTTTTCAATACTTCAGGGTATATAATTTTTTTTTCTTAATCCACATACTTGGTTAATAACGTAGGACAATTTCTATAACAAACATATAATGATAAGGAATTAAAAATAATAAAACCAGATATATAAAACATTCTAACAAATTCTGGTAATAAAAGTAACCTTAGAAAAAGAATAGAGTGCACCTCACTTACTGAACATACGTGTGCACTGGTTATAAGCTGCAACTACTGTCGTAGATCTATTATACATTGAACAATTTATCGTGGAAATATAAAACTTTCACAACAAGGCATTTGGACAGAAACAAGCAATGTGGAGAATGACATCATTATCAGAACCAATATAACAATCCTACGCTAAAATCCATTGGAGTGAATCTGAGCATACCTTCTGTTATCGTTCACAAGACAGTTAACAAGGATTTAAATATATCGAATGTTCTCAAGCCAAAGGTACTTGGTTACCATTCTTGTTTTTATTGCATACTTTCTTTTCACACAATCAAAATGGATGTTTTCATGAATAGTATGTCATACTGTAAGAGACTTGGTCATCATTCTTACCATCATTGCCTGATTTCTTATTTACAGAATCAAACTGAATATTTCTTTGTTTTCATGATTAGTATCTCAACTGAGCAACATCATTATCATTTCTTGTTTTTTATTACTTGCTACCTTTCAGGAACTTAACTTTGGTTCAGAGGCTTGTATTTCATTTTGAGATCACAAAATCTTTTTTTTTCAACTATTCAATGCAAAAAAATGCAGAAAGGTAAGTTTTAAAGCCTATAAAACAGTTATTATGTTCACTTGGTTTAACATATTCACTTTAATATAAAAACAATTACTTTGTCCATGATAATTCTTATTATTGAATTTTTGATGTAAACATGAATTAAAAAACAAGAGTAAAACTAATCCAAGTTACTGACAATTACTTACATTGTGGGTAAACTAATAGAAACCAATAAATACAATTAACACAATCAGAAACTGATACTTGAGACATAGAAGAAGCTTTCACTAAAATTTGAAATCATTGCTCTGTTAATACGACTTATAGAACTTAATACAACCTAAACTGAATAGAAGTAATATTTCCAAGTTTAGCTTATCCTTACATCCCTTCACACCTTCAGATGAATCATTTCCTCACGTAGTTCACTTTACTGTAAACGTTGTAGTTTATTACATAGCTGCACTTCACTACACTTTGAAATCAGGGGGTATTTTCATGGGGAAAATATCCTAAAAACGTTGCAATCGAACCAATTCTATTCGATAAAATATTATAGAATTCCCTGAAGCATCTACAAGTGGACTTTAAAACAGACTTTGGTCTCGTTAAACATCATTTGGAAGTGTGATAACCAGGTAGAGTAGAAATTTTGTCAAGATTTACCTTGTCGCCCTTCACAAAAGCTTGTTACCAGGGAAACTTGAGTATCTGAAGTTGTTTAAGTTATGTGATCTAAGACTGACCTTATCCTTGTTATTGTTACTATGGTAAGTGTAATGTGAAATTACGTTAAGACGTGTGGTCAAGAGTAAAATTGCTCTTGCTTTTTGTGATTTTTATGATGGAAACTTAAGGGTAAACGTTTGTAAAGAAGTGTAATCTACGATTGACCTTGTTATCACACACGGTGGATTCTTACAATGGTAACTGAAGTGTTTGTCAAGACGTGTATTCTAAGATTGACTTGTGGGATCCATTATATTATAACGCCATTACGGCTGAAAGGACGAGCATGTTTGGTGTTACAGGGATTCGAACCCGTGACCCTTGGATTACGAGTCGGTGCCTTAACCACCTTGCCATGTCGGGCCTGTCCGTTCGTAGAATCACCGCTATCCCACTGTTTGTTGGTAAAAAGTGTAGCCAAAGAATTGGCAGTGGGTGGTAATGACTAACTGCTTTCCCTTTAATTTTACACTGCTAAATTAGGGACGGCTAGCATAGATAGCTCTCGTGTAGCGTTGCGCGAAATTCAAAACAGGGGGAAGGAAGTTATTTTAAACGTTTGTGTGTACGCGTTTTAAAACTCTTTAATATGCGCAGAATAAATTTTCAAAATTATGAGTTTTATATTTAACTAGGACTTAAACTAAAATACTGTACATGCTTTCAGTAAAATCAATTTGTTCAACCATTTCAAAACAACCGAGAACAATGACGCCACTTCTTGTCAATAACACGATGTAACACAAATATTGTTCCTGGAGAGTATGTGTTATTTCTTAATTGCTTATGTTGTAAAAATACAGAAAATGACTATTATTCTCTTCAAACTTTGCTTTTGTGACCTGGATAATTAAATTAAGAAATTAACCTATTTTCTGCGTAAAACCTGGCAAATTTGCACATTTTCATTTACATTAGGTCTGAATGAAACAACATATGAATCAAGATTTACATGTGTTTGTACTAAAGATGTACAAAAATGTTTAGAAGTGAGTAGTTTCTCGAAATCTGCGACTGTAATGTAAATCACTTTCACGTAATAGCCCCCAAATACAGTCTCCCATCATGTTTTCGTTATACGCTCCTTGGTAGCGGCGTTTATATTGGTGGAAGGAGCTTTCCTTGCTCCTTGGTTAAACATCCTTGGAGACCCATCAGGAATGTGACTATCTTGAAGTCTCTGATAACCTGCCAGCCATATTCATCATACTTCAAGGCTCCTAGCAAGGCCTTGACGCTGTTGGATTTAGATAGACCTGAGACATAGCCCTTTACAGGTAAGAATGTTTCTATAGGGATATTATTAAACGATGTGGAGCTAAGAGTCATTAACGGTGACACTTCCTCTGACTTGCGATTTGTATACTTTCATCTAACAAATCCCACTCCTTGAGACTAGATGTCAAAAGTTCGGTATTCGACTTTGTTTGACAAAGGTCTCTGATCAAGTCATTGAGGTCTCTTTGGTTGGGGCAGTACAGGATTCTCTCACCAGCTGCACATCTGAACTTGTAATCTGGATCTTCAATGTTTACTTCCTTTTCTGATTTGCTGCTTTCTTTCTGGCGGAGTGGATACAGGGAGCTCAAGGCAGTGTGGATGATGGAAGGTCCGCATACATGATAGTAGATGCATTTTTGCCAGCACGACGATTGGAAAGGTCCACCATTCAGAAGTGGCAATTGCTTGAGTGGTCAGTTGGTTCACGCCAAATTCTTGGAATAGCTAACTTCATGGCTCTCTTTCCCCTCTGTATCATCCAGCAAAAGAGCAAAATAAAATTGTTATTATGAATCATAAATTTATTTCCTCCACAACTAATGTGTGAGAGGTTCATGCAAAATAATTTACGTGATATTTTTTCTATACTATTGGAAATAAAAAAAAAGTATTGAAATTTTAAAAGGTCTAAAATTTATATAATATAAAATTTTATTATTCAAACAAGCAAATATTGTCCGTCTTACCTCATAGAGTTTTTTTGCAGTGCTCGCAGGTAAAATGAGGTGCCCAGAGTTCGTCTTGATCCCCTAAAGGCATGCTGAGATATGCCTTGTAGGCTTCACACATTTTAGCAGATGCTGTCACAGAGTACTTTTTCGCTCTTGTCTTGATAACTTGGCCACATACATAGCAGAATGTGTATGGAGAATGCTTGCAGCTTCTTGATGCCATCTGATTTAAATCAGATAGATCTATGTGTTCACTAAGAGCAAACTGAAGTGTTAAGCCACTGTAAAGATATTACTATGGAAAGTTGAAGAAAATTCTAAAAGGTTCTTGAAAATTCTCATAAGTTTTACAACATCCTAGAAAGTTTTTTGAAAACTCTTGTAACTTCAAGAAAATTCTCTATCAGCTATTCAACACTGAATCTACGTGGAATGTTCTTGAAAATGGGTAAATTTGAAAATTTCATTACCCAGGTCACAAAAGCAAAGTTTGAAGAGTTGTTGCTGTTTAGAATTAAACACAAAGCTACACAGTGGGCTATCTGTGCTCTGCCCACCACAGGTATCGAAACCCGGATTTTAGCGTGTAAGTCCGCAGACATACCGCTGAGCTACTGGAGGGCAAGTTTGAAGAGAAAAACAGGTCTTTTCCATTTATTCGAGGCATAAGCAATTGGGAAATAGCCCTTTCTGCCCAGGAACAAGAAAAAGTAAAATTTTGTTTCATGGTGTTAGAAGTAAACAGGTAAAATAGACTATTTGTTAAGCATATTACGGTAACTTAACGCTATTGAAATAATTATGTACTTAAAGTTTCTTGCAATACGATGTTGTTATCTTTAATTAAAAAGTACGTTATTTTCTTTAAAGCGTTTAGGGATCACTAAACACATAATAAATACAGAAAGTTTATTACTTTATTAACAGATTTATTCAAACATCATAAATTAATTGACTCTTTACTTTATACCTTTAGTTTTTAACCTTGGCTTGGGACGTGTGGTTAATTTTAAACTTCACATACTTCATTACTCTTCCATTTTGGGAATTAATTTCACTTTAAGTTTGACTTTTGATCTGAATTAGAATCGACTTCATGGATAATTCTGATCTGAAACCTAACTAATACAGTGAAGAAGATGACAATGTTGGTCAAGTGTATTCTACTATGTCAAGTAGCGATAATGGGTTTTAATTAAAAATGCACGTGCAAGATTCTCCTTTCACGTGGAAACACAACTTTCTTTTTGCAACTACATCGATCAGATTTGAAAACTAATGTTTTGTAATATATTTCATTTCACAGGATTAAAAAGTGTAGTTTCTAAACTTTATTTCCAAAAAAAGAAGCTTTATCTATGAATGGACGTGAGAGTTTTTAGTATTAAATAAAAATTAAAATAGTTATTAATTATCAACTTATATAGATGAAGAGTGAAAAGATAAAGGTCAGGGAAAAAACACATAAGGTTATAATTCATTAAAAATAATGAACATCATACATTTTAACTTCACTGCTATCGTATTGAATGTGTTGCGATATTCCGAACTAATAAAAACAAGCAGCAGAAAAAATAAACACGAGTTTGAATGGTATTTAAGGCCTAACTGATGGGATGAAAATTACTTTTGACTGTAGGTTTCATTTTTATTACATTTCTATTAATCGGTCCATTATAGATATCAAACTAGTTATAAAAGAAAAACAATATATTAAAATAACTTTTTTTATCTCATAAATAGTTCCCCAGTGGCTCAGCGGTATGTCTGTGGACTTATAACACTAAAATCCGGGTTTTGATACCCGTGGTGAGCAGAGCACAAATATTCCATTTTGTAGCTTTGTGCTTAATTTAAAACAACAAAACAACAATCTCATAAGTAAGGCCTAACAGCCATTCTTGCTTCCTCACTACCATAGCAAAGGAAGTTGTTTTTTTCCGAATAGTCAGGCACACAATAAACGATCTCGCTGATTGGATCGTTGATTAAATCCAAAACTACAAACTGATAAAAAATCTTTAAGCTTCAACAAGTTCTTACAAACAAAACTGCACAGTCAAATTAAGTCAAATTTCCCGGGTTGGATTTTAAAAAACTCTCATATTTATGCGAAAACTTCAATAAAGCAAAAGACAAAACGATTCGGTACTCATAAAGTTTTCGTGTTCAGAACTTTCAGGTGGCGTTGTTAGGTGTCTGATCCAATTTCATTTTATTTTTGGGTTCACACTTTACTCATTTTACAATTTCAGAGAGTTGGAGGCAGCGAACCCAGTGATAACGTAGCTCTTGCTTTCTCAAAGGTGCCAAATACATGCTACTTATTAAAGTACTTTCACTTTTAATAAAATCTAGTTTTATATGTTTTTAATATATCACATTAAAAAAAAATTACCTTTGTTCCTACTATACTGTTTAACATAGATATAAATTTTGTATTTGTACGTTTTCAAATTAGGGCCACTTATATAACTCACGACTTTTGTCAGTTTGTTAGTGACTTGCAACAAAAAAAGAACCCTGGTCTAAGAAAGCGATTTTAATATCCTTTCACGTGCTGTTTCCTCATATGGAGATCTAGAGACGAGTCCTAACATTTTTACACTAGTTGCTACAGTATGTGAGGTATGAACATATATAAATAGTTGCGTCCACACTTCACGAACAGATCTGTGACGTCTCCCTAACAATCTTAGTCGCTCATTCTTCTATAATCCCAAAGATTTTATGTGTTGGTTTGTTATCAGTGGCCATGTACAACAACGTTGAATAGTTTCGTCTGCTGCACGCATACCATTTTCTACACAAATTAAATTGCCTCTATACGAAGAAAAGTGTTTTCTTCCATGAAACACTCTACATGTTTTACTATCTAATTTGATATAAAAAGTGAAGTTTAACTGAAAGTTTTTGAAACAGTATATTTATTATTCATAACAAAATTATCATGAAAATTTCTACACGGGTATCACCACATTTCAACAAAGTAATCTCACAGTAGGTTCTTAGTTCCATTTATTAAGCCGGTGTTTAACAGCTTTTTTTCACCTCAGCGCCCCCTTCAGCAAATAATAAATGCTTATACAACTAAAATATTTTACTAAAATGAAAATTGTAATAACAGTCAGCTCTTATTGTTTAATTTTAACAAATATAACTTTGAAACAGTCAAAATTTTTCTGTCTGTCCCCTCAAAGTTTGCTGGCCTCCTGAAGTTTAAAAATGGCCAATAAGTGCGGAACCTCCTAGGTTGGGAAACATTAGGCTAAAAACGAAAAAATCAAAAGCTATAGTTCTAACGGTGCTGATACTGTCTATTCAGCTTGAAAATTTTTAAAGGTAGTGTGCGATTTGTTTAAGGTTATTCATTCCCTAAGGCAAACATTATGATCACGTTAATCTTCTTCTGGTACTTTGTCGAAAAAGTCAGACAGATCGTCTCCCTAATTTTAAACAACCCTCTGCGACTTGGCGATAAGTGTGGGGCTTATAACACTAAAAATCTTATTTTGATACTCGAAATGGGCAGAAGACAGATAACCAGTTGTATAACTTTGAGCTTCAAGAAAACAAAACCGCAAAGATAAACTATTGAGCAGCCGAAAGGAAACTAGGCAGTAACACCCGCCGCCACAAGTGCCATCATCGGTTCGAAACGGCAAAAACGGAAGTGATTGTCACTCTTATAACGCGTCAAGCCCTGAAAGTGCAAAGCATGTTCAGTAGCATCTCAGCCCTAACCATTAAACTTTTGACTGTACCACAAGCTGCCCACGTTTATTTGAAATAAGGAACGTTACTAAATACATTTCCTTTTTGTTTAGCCAGTTGATCCATCGTGAAAACGTACAAATTAGACAGCCTGTACACAATCTTGCCTCTTTTTTTTTTATAAAGAAGTTATCATTTATATTAAGTAGAGTTTCCGAGCACGTGAATGAATGTTTTATACTAATGCTTGGTTTTTTTTGGAGGGCGTGACTTCATTTATTTAAAAAAAAACCCAACAAAACAAGTTATTGAATAGATATTATTAAAACTGGTTTAAAATTACTGAAGCCAATCATACTTGACAAAGGACCCCTGGTGGAACCGTGGAAGATTAATGGATCTACAATGCTCAAATCCGGCGTTCTATTCCTTTTTCTAATTTATTTTTCTCTATAACAAACAGACAAACAAACAACTGTGCAAAATATATCTATTTTATACACACACACAAATACACATGTACTACCAAACAATCTTTCATGGCTTGTATGATTTTGTTAGCACTTACACACATAATATACCATCTGCACTCTGCTAACCACAAGGAATTGAATCCCGGATTATAACGTTGTAAGTCCGTAAAGTTACGACTGAAACACCGGAAAACATTGTTTATGGCAAAATAAGCTACCCTTGCAGTTTCTTTGAAATTTAGTCTTTCTATCCCTTAAATAATTTATATAGTTTTTGTCTTTGTTGTTTTTTTAAATATGTTTACCATAAACAAATACTAATCTCATACTTTAATATCATCTTTCTCCTGTTATTTTCTACGAAGTGTTGCTTTATTTATTTCTACCAAATTATTCTGAAGGTTATGATAAACAACCTATGAAATTACTCGTGAAGGTTTAACTTAATTCTGTAGAATATAGCTTTGGGGCCTCGATCTTTGGTTTAAAAGTCGTCTCTGTTACGGATTATCCTGGATCATACAGAATTGAAATATATTTAATAAAATTACTTCAGTATCATAATACTTCAGTCACAAAAAAAAACATACAAAATAAAATTAAAACGTTACAAGTTAGTGTTACATAATGTTAAAATAAATACAAATAAACGTACAGAGATACATTATTTAAGTAGGTCTTCTCTCGTTCACATCATTCGACTTAATTCACGTGCAAACTACTAACTTTGGGTTTGGTTTCTTTGCTTTGGATTTCGCGCAGAACTACACAAGGGCTATCTGCGCTAGCCTTCCCTAATTTAGCAGTGTAAGACTAGATAAAAGGCAGCTAGTCATCACCACCCACCGCCAACTCTTGGGCTACTCTTTTACCAACAAATAGTGGAATTGATCGTCACATTATTACGTACCCACGGCTGAAACGGCGAGTATGTTCTGTGTGACGAGAGTTCGAATCAGCGATCCTCAGATTACAAGTCGAGCTAACTTTGGGTTTCAATCACTTTTATAAATGTGTATATGTCTTATTTCCTTCCTTAATTAAACAATATTTCCTTTATTATCACGATTTTATTCCTAGCACTTTTCCACAAGTGTCAAAATGTTGTTTACTTCACTTTGAAATTACAACATAAATTACGTTCTCTGAAATTATGTTAATAATATCTACATTGCTGACGTCAGTTACAATGAATATGAATGGCGCATTTATCATTTTGTTAAACAAAAGTATTATCTTTTGATAATTCCCTTAATATCAGTTTATTTTCAATTTAACAATGTTAACTTAATTTTACTGTCCCCTGGTGAGACAGAGGTAAATTCATGGGACGTTAAATTCTGGAGTTCGATTCCACGTAGTAGACACAGCAAATAACCCAGTGCAGCTTTATTATACAAAAACAAACAATTAAATTTATGTGCATCGTTTAAATAATATATCTATTATTTTATTTCAACGATATTTGTTATAGTTAATTATTCTTAACAAAAACAGTGTTTGTCCACTTTTAACATATTTCTCAGATTATGCTAACTTGCCCATGATGCAAATTCAATTTCAGAATTTTCCCTTAGAATATAAACAGAAGTAATTCAATTTGCTATTTCTCTTTTGATAACACAATGACGAATACTTAAAGAAAACACTGGTGATTCTTGAAAAATCTAACCAAATAGTTTACATTATATGTAAATCTGGTAAAACATTGGATTTAAACAGTGAGTGCTTTTAATCCAAGTATTTATCTTAGCAATTCCATTACATAGTTCGTTTAAACTTAATTTAACCTGCAGTCAAATGTCGTGTTTTATCACATTCATTAAGCCTAGTTATTTATATTTTATAATGAAATATCTCAAAGCAGCAAATTTTTAAAATATTAATTTTATGGTATTTATTTACATACGTTTCTTATACCCCAGTGGTTAACAAAAATGAACTGATTACAATTTTTAAGCCTAAAAATTCTGACCAACTGCAGGTCGTACAGGCTCGCAAGACTTCTACACATACAGACATCGAGTTTGTTTACTTCGTAAGGAATTTGTGAATACCTCACAAAATACGTAATTCATTAACTCATGTTTTCATAATTTTTACCTGTTCAATTAACAGCGTAAATTTAGAGGTTTTCTTACTAGCTAAATAGTGACCAGGTGTTGATAGTTTTCACAGTATAGTTTGATCTAACTTTTCGATATACTGTAATGTGTGTCATTTTACATTTTATCGGACAAAATGCTGTTAGATTATTCTTTAAAAATATTTTTATAGACAGTTTTCTATTGGTCTCTACGTGAAACACGTCATTTCGATCAGGGTTTCTATAAAGTTTCACGTAAGTAAATAGATTTTAATATCAGCTCTCACCAAAGCATTCCAGGCTGACTATCCACAGGCAACGAGAATAAAACTGCATAGTCAGTGCTTCATATATACAATAACAGTGTTTATGTCTGCTTATCCGATTCCATCCCAGAGAAAGGCTAAGATAAACGAAGCCACTTACTTTATCCACCAATCTAGAAACATATTTAAATATACCCATACAATTTCTATTTAAAACTAAACTAAAAAATTAGCGCAAATATTTTTAGGTATTCGTGCATATGCTGATAATCTGAAGACCATCTTGTAATCTTCTGTTCTAACAGCATTTAGATCATTTGTGTTTATTGCGTCACGAAGGAGGAAAAAAATTTTATGATGTCAGAAATACACAGAAGGTAAAATTAAACAGAAACAAAATGTTCAGTGAAAATAATTCATCCTTCAATAGTGTTATTTTTCTTACTCACAGTTTAGTTTGTTTTTCGTTTAACTGTAATTCATACAAAACAAATTAACTAATTAAAACCAATAGAAAGGATTGGGTTTGGATAGAACGAAAATTTCATACACTTAACAACAAAGTAACTGCTACACATACGAAGCAATATTATTACACATATTGCACAATCGTGTTGCATATGTTGTACAGTTTTGTTGAACATGCTGTATTATGCTATTCCCCCTACTGTAACATGGTATGAGACACATACACATCAGCTTGTTACACATCATGCATGATCTTGATACACATACTTCGTAATCTCGTTATGCATTCTATGTACTGTTGTTAGGTGTTCTGTATAACCTCGTTACACATACCTGTATCTACGATAAGTTTAGCGATGTCTGGGACATGATGAGGAATCATCCACTTTAAAGCACACCAGCACTATTTGAAGCACAGTTAAAAGAAGAAGTCTCGTGTGGGCTGAGATGTCTAAACTCAGCGGGTTGCATCGTAAACTTGGTCACTAGCGCCCTCTTGATAAACACGCACACATGTGCGAAAATACGCGAGTCAGAACATCCAAACTTTTTGAAGAAATTGATACGGAAACATTTTTAGAAATTCAGACCCTTAAATTAGTACACAGCATACTACACACTCTATGGGGTACCGGCTTTGCCTCCGGGCAAAAATAAATGTTTTATTTTTCCCCTACTCACTTAAAGTGGAAAACATTATCGCCAAATACCAGCCTTTTGAATCAAATTTACTGAAAAATACTTAAGCGTGGAACATGAACGAGCTTATTTCGAATTATTTGAATAAGCTACGATCGTTTAAAAAAACAGAATGTGCATTTTGTATTTTACATGGTGTACATTCAATTAAAAATAATTCAATTTGTCGCTTGGGAGTCTTTTACTCTCATTTTATCTGAATTATTGAAATCATTTGACTAGAAAAAATATGAAGTCTTTAGCAGAACGATAAGTATTTTAAAATTAAAACGTAAACCAAGAAAACAGTTTGTTTGTTTGTTTGTGCCCGCGTCGCGCTAAACATGCTCGCCCTCCCAGCCGTGGGGGTGTATAATGTTACGGTCAATCCCACTATTCGTTGGTAAAAGAGTAGCCCAATAGTTGGCGGTGGGTGGTGATGACTAGCTGCCTTCCCTCTAGTCTTACACTGCAAAATTAGGGACGGCTAGCACAGATAGCCCTCGAGTAGCTTTGTGCGAAATTCCAAAAAACAAACAAACAAACAAACAAACTTGTTTGTTTGTTTGTTTAGAATTTTCACGCAAAACTATACGAGAGCTTTTTTCTTCGCTATCCATCCTAATTTAGCAGTGTAAGACAAGAGGGAAGGCAGCTAGTCATCACCACTCACCGTCAACTCCTGGGCTACTTTTACCAAGGACAAGTAGAATTAACTGTAACATTATAACGACCTCACAGCTGAAAGGGCGAATATGTTTGGTGTAATGGAAATTCAAACCCCTAACCCTCAGATCACGAGTCAAGCGCCTTAACTATCTGATTATGCTACAAAATTAGGAAAGACTATGCGCAGATAGCTGTATAGATTTGTGTGAAATTCTAAAACAAAATAGAAAATAATGTAGGAGGTGAATAACAGCTAATTACATTTAGCTTAAAACACAATAGTAAAAGGATAAAAAAAAACCAGAATTAAATACTTTGATGATTTTGCTCGTTCAACTTTATAACTTAATATAAACAGATAAAACCAGTTACTTGTTACTCAAGATATTTGAGTAATCTACTCTTTTAGAGAATAACAATTGTAAAGTCTTGAATTAGAAACACCTCATGTAACTCCTTTTTCTTGTTGTATAGTGACACCTATGACATGTGGTCAACATTTGAGTAATGTTTATAGCCGTGGCTCATATACTGGATCTGTTTGTTTGTTTCTTTCCGGCCCAGCATGGCCAGATGGTTAAGTCAATCGACTCGTAATTTGAGAGTCACGGCTTCGAATCTCTATCACACCAAACATGCTTGCTCTTTCAGCCGTGAAGGCGTTATAATGTTACGGTCAATCCCACTGTTTGTTGGTAAGAGAGTAGTCCAAGAGTTGGTGGTGGTGCTTTCCCTCTAGTCTTACACTGCTAAATTAGGGAAAGCTAGCGCAGATAGCCCTCGAGTAGCTTTGAGCGGAATTGAAATCAAACATTGTTTCTTTCTTTTTTAATTAAGTACAGAAATTTGGATCATAGCTCCGCCACCTTCTGACCGATTTGAGATCTAATTACAGTTTTTGTACTAGGAGGTCAAACCCTTTCAACTGATGTACTTGATAACATCAAAATCTAGCATATTAACTTACTCTACACTCTAATCCTGCCTGAAAGAATTTCAAATTGAGTGTAGTCTGGTAGAGATCCTAACGAGTTGTAACTTTGAACTGGGTGCGCACGCGCCTCACGCTTGGTATTATTATCGCATAAAAATATAGCTAATAGAAAGGGAAAAATCTCTCATGGATTAATTCATCCTAATCCTGCTCAAAATAATCTCAAATGCTGCAGCTACTGAGAATTTCCTCGTTCTTCAAATAATCCAACAAAATTTCCATGAACTCAAAAGATCGACTGATAAGCTTCGACCTCACATATTTGTTTTCAAAGACACCTGTAAAGGACGGACTCCCTTACTCTTATTCGATAGAATACTGTTTGTTTTTGAAATTCGCGCAAAGCTATACGAGTGCTATCTGCGCTAGCCGTCTCTAATTCAGCAGTGTAAGACAAGACGGAAGGCAATTAGTCATCAGCACCCACCGCCAACTTCTGAACTACTATTTTGTCAATGAATAGTGGGATTGACCGTCACATCATAACGCCCCACGGCTGAAAGGGCGTGTATGTTTGGTGTGATAGGGATTCGAACCCGCAACCCTCGGATTTCGAGGCAAGTGCCTTAACCACCCTGCCCGAAGAGGGAAGATGTCTTAAGGCTATGTCATTACACACTATAAAACCATGTATATAAAACGTGCATTCAGAATGAAATATAGCAAAAAATTCATATTGTCAAAGTGTTTAGCTTAAAGTATAATTTTTCATTAACTTTAATTCTCATCAGATTCCCTTCTGAGCAATACGGATTGCAAAAGTTTGATTTAAAGTACTGGAAAATACACTTATTGAGGAAACTTACCTCACAAACATAAGAAAACAAACTATCTTTTTGTGCCACATGGGTAATTGTGTAAAACAAATGGGAAATATTTTGGTATTTCCAATAAGTAGGAATGAAAAAATGTGTAACAGAAGTCTTTGTGTATCACAAACAACCGTGATGAGAAACTTTGTAACACAAATAGAGATATATTTTTATGTCGCAAGGAACTGTGACGAAAAACTGTGTAACATCCATGGTATACCACAAGGAACTATGGGAAAAAAACTATTTAACATAAATGTGGAAATGTTTTTTTGTTCTATAAGGAAACTATTTAACATAAATGGTGAAACATTTTTATGCCACGAGGAACTATGGCGAGAAAATAATTGTGTAACTGTAACTTAGCAACGATCCTTAATATTACAACTAGTTCACATGCATACTTATTATTTCATCTTTTTCTAAAGAATGTGAAACTTCAGCTTCACATATACTCTTATTATTCAACTCCTGTGGCAATAAATTGCACACGATTAAATTTTTAATCACTTTTAAGGTAAACATTGGACTTTACATAACTGGTACCTACATTAAAATCAGTCAAAATATGCACATTTACACAAACATATACTTAACCGATAATACTTTTGCCAATCTTTATTCTTTTCTGTGGAGAAAAAGGACATAAAAGTGGCTAATTTTCAAATTATGACCACGTGAATATGCATAACCTTGATCAGTTGAATTACTATAATGCTGCTAGTGACACCTTATGTCTGGTTAGTTAACTATTTAATTCTGTGATAAAATTTTAAATAGAGACTGTGATTGTAACAAAACCAGCTAGATGTTTCAAGGTTTTTATCACATAAATACTCGAACCTCTCTCTTATATATAATTCTTTTTCGTTTAACACATACTGATATTGTTATCTTCTTGCATATTTTTCTTTGAAATGTGGTAATTTTTAGCGAAAATTAAGTAACAGCTCTTGTTCTAAGGATACACAGTCTTTCACTTTTTTTTAACTATAAAAATATTACATCACCTTCATAACTAGACGACTAAAAGTTTTCTGTCTTCTATTTAATGTTGTACTTTTTACTAAGCTCAGAAAAAGTTCCCACTTTTAGTAATTAAGATAATTTCTAAATTCTAAAACACATTCTACTTTATCCATACATCTAGGTGTTGTGACATAAAACGCATTTGCTCAAAATGTCTTACAAATCCCATACA
Organism: Carcinoscorpius rotundicauda; assembly: GCA_011833715.1. Lineage (NCBI taxonomy): Eukaryota > Metazoa > Arthropoda > Merostomata > Xiphosura > Limulidae > Carcinoscorpius > Carcinoscorpius rotundicauda. The sequence goes on from CM022398.1 coordinate 19,554,490, forward strand.
GGAACCACACATGAACTGTGGTTTCAAGTCATACTGAATGGTCACTTTATTTGGTTGCTCACTTAAATTTTGAGCACCAATACATTTACATATGCAAAACCAAAACGTCATGTGATCTCTGGTGAACTCTTATAGCTACAGAGTTGTGGTTTTATCATGGCTGAGCTGCAAGACAACAAGTAAGGGCAAAGGTCTTAGCGATTTACCAAGGACCATGATAATAAACACCCATTCAGCAGAAGCGTCACTACAAATTGACATTCTTTTGTCAACTTTTCCAAGATGTCTATCATCCGAATAGCAAAAGTAGGAACCGAAAAGAAATAAACACACAAAAACTAATAATGAGAAACTTGACGTGTGGATAGAAAAGCACAGCCCGCGTCTGCTTAGAACGCGAACTACGGACAATAAATAACAGCAGGCGTGCCACATGGTCTGAGTTGAATTGATAGATTAAAGAAATGGCTATTCGTGTCTGACAAAAAAATGGGATGGGGCAGTCACTCTTTTCGCAAATGCACAGCCCCTTTTGAGGCAACGGAACACAAAAACCTCTGAATTCACAGTTGTGACACGCTAACCATTCGCCTGCCCACCTTCTCCCTTCTCCGCGTTAATAAATAAATTTCTACTTGAACTGATCACATAAAGTTACTCCACAAGTGGAATGCTGTAAAATTATGGCCTCAAAATACGTGATATTTGAAAAGATTTTCAAACGTTTTGTAAAATGTTATTCTTTCACTGCACACGCACACATTCGATTTACAACCAGAATCGCTGACCCGACACTAATTCCCAATTTACGTCATTTGAACGTGGTCTTATTTCTTTGCTCCTACGTATGTGAATGATGCACGTGGAATAAGTAAAATGGAGGATGATTAAAACACATCCGACCATACATAAATTAATGTATCTTAAACAGTTCCTGCTGGAGAAATATGATTTCACCAGTCAGTTGTTGAGATTCGTTGTCTTTATGCAGGCAAATCTGAATATGGTTTAAAGTGATACCGTCACATAATATGTTAAATATTATTTCCGTTGTTCTTTATCAGTACATAAAACCTATCCCTAAACGAAGCTTCTCCAAGCCTTACATATTCTAGACAGTGTTCATAATTCCACGGAGTGACCTTCACACTGAAATCGTTTTACTCAAATTCCCAATTTCGCATCTCTAAAAGAAGAACTAAAGAAATGAGAGTTTGTGAAAACTGACCCAAAATGTCCAGGTAGTTAGGGCGCTCGATTCGTAATCTGCGAGTCTCTGTTTCGAATCCCAGTCACACCGAACACGTTTGCCCTTTCAGCCGTGACAGCGTTATAATGTTACTACCAATCCCACTATTCGTTGGTAAAAAAGAGTAGTCCAAGAGTTGGCAGTGGGTGGTTATAACTAGCTGCCTTCCTTCTAGTCTCAGACTGCTAAATTAAAGACGGCTAGTGCAGACAGTCCTCGTCCATGAAATTAAAAAACAAACAAACAAGCAGTTTGTGAAAAAGTCGTAAGATGTTCAAACAAACTAGAATATCCAAACTTCTCAGAATAAAACGTGTAATTCTCAGTTTAGTTTTTGTGAAATTTTGTTCACCAGGACGAGTATAGTCTTTGAAATGAATTTAAATGTATGGTTTTCTTCATTTCTCTGGAGCTAGTTGATTTCAGTTTATTGGTAATGTGTAAAAATATTCAGCTGAAGTTATAAAATGGATACTTCATGATTAAGACTCGTGCACTTTTCTATTGCACCCTTATCTTCAGATCCACTTACAAATTGGATGTGTGCACTACTTAGAAAATCGTAAGAATACCAAAACTATTTGAATAAAAATCCATGTTCTGGGGCTAAATGATCAAAGGCGACACTTAAGGAATCAGTAGTCCTGCTGATAATATATCCTGAACTAATGTCATTCGTGAAGATATCACCTTTAATATTAGGAAGCCTCCTAGTTGCACAGCGACATGTCTGCGGACTCACATCGCTAGAAACCTGGTTTCGATACCCGTGATGCGAAAAGCACAGATGGCTCATGGCGTAGCATTGTTCTTAATTCTAAACATACAAAATTTAACATAAAAATGATATTGTATTGTATTGTATTTCACATAGCTTAGTTGCTCTAAGAAACTTAATAGATAAATATTTATATTACAACTTAACTTTATTTTACTCGTGACACATTGAAACTGTGATTATGTTAGGCATTATTGTGTTTTTCAATAGTATACATAATTTTACATATAATTATACAGTTGTTTTGACTCTTACATTAAGATCATGCTGTATTCCAAATGTATAAGTAATTCTACTTATAACTCTAAAGTTTTTTTAACTCCTATATTATGATCATGCTATTCAGATTAAAGCGTTGTCTTTTTCCATGGATAATAACGTAGTAATCGTGTCTATTTTTAAGTCTTTTACAACTGGTTGTTGTATCGTTGTTTCAACAACAACAACAGCAAAAACTTCCTGCTGCTAAACCTCAACTTCCAATGGCTCAGCTATACGTCTGTAGGTTCTAACTGTTGATAACTGAATTTTGATACATCACAAATAGCCTATTATGTAACATTGCGCTTAGCAACAAACTAAACTACAAATCACTTCGTTTCTAACCAATTTAATTCTAATTGTCGGGTTAACAAAGAAATTAAGAAAATGCACTGACTTTAACAATGCGAGCCATATTCCGGAATCTATTATACTTAAAAAAAAGAAAAACCTTTATGAGAACAACTATTGCTAAATCATAATACAAATACCTTGTTATTGTACGAGTCGCTCACTCTTGGCTTCTTCAGAAATTAACAATAGCGCTTTGTGTTTTAATCACATATACCTATTTTTGAAAGGTTTCGTTACGAAAGATTATGCTTATATAATGGTCATAGTACGATGTTTACGGCCTGATGCAACTGATATCTTTATTAGCCAAGAGTGGTGATAAAATATAGAATAACTAAACAATAGTTTAAACTGAATATCTGCTGTTCTAAGACACATTTACTTAAGAAGCAAAAAACATGTGTGATGAAATGACTGGGTCGCGTTATATGACTGTTGAAGCATTCGAGACGTAGAGAACTTACCTGCCACAGTTAGATAGAACTGTATTTTTTTTTGTTTGATGAATAATGTTCTGTGATAATCAGATTTGAATTATCTCTTCACGGAAACTGTACAAACACCATAGGTTCTACAGAATACAAACAACTATTCAAGGTTATCATCAGGCCGAAGAATATAGGCGCCATTCTATCATTATTCACTGACTACATCACATATTCATTATGTTACTAAGATTGAATTCAGGCCTTTAATTTAAAGCGTTCCTTTTTTATTTTAGTTTCATAGTTTACTTCGTTTATTTGCTTATTTTATTTAATACTCTGTAGGCTTACATGATTGTTTGTTCATTGTTTGCAGTTAAACAAAGTAATACAATGGGCTACCTGTGCTCTGCCTACTAAGGGTATCGGAACCCGATTTATAGTAGATATACCACTGTGCTACTAGGGGGTAGGGCGATCATGAAATTTCAATTTTAGTGAATAGTTTTAGCCATTTCTTAGAATACTGATGTTCAGTTAAAAGCTAATTTTATTGGATTTTTGAGCAAAGCTATACAATGGGCTACTTGGCCGCTGTCTACCAAAGTGAATAGAGCCTCGGATTTTAGCCATGTAAATAAGGAAATATTTCATTGCATTTCCACATTTGCTTTTAAGTATGTCACATAAATATCTCAAATTTTGCTTCAAGAGCATATGTCCACAAAATAATTTCTTTGGGCTGGTGATATTGCATTTTAATAATATCAGATATTTTAACATTTCTGGCGATGTGTGAAAAGCATTCTGATGACAAATATAGGAGACTTTTGCGTTGTCCATTGGAGCAAACAAATTATTTCTGCTAACATGTAAATTATAAATAATTTTAATAGACCTAACGAATTCAAAGCATTTCATAACGAACAAAAGCAAAGAATCATAATAAATGAAATTTTATTACATTCTTTCAAAACAATCTACACGTTTGTTTGAAGTTAAGCACAAACCTACACAATGGACTTTCTGCACTCTGTCCACCATGCGTTTCAAAATCCGACTTCTGGCATTTCAAATCCGCAGATACACCGCTGGGCCACTGAGGGGCCGATGCATATATATATACTGAGGGGCGTAAAAAAGTTGTATATATATATATAAACTTTCCTTTAAGGCTGGTTTCTTCGTAATAGTTTTATATTCTAAACAGATACAATTTAACCACATTTTACATCAGACAGCAATAATGCATTAATACCCATTCGAAAAGACAATTAGAATTCAAAGCTTTATCAAAGTCACTTAAGAACTGTCTACACATACCAATAGCTTAAATAAAAAACTGTCGGTCAAAAAAACCCAGCATCAACATTGTTGGACCAATTAATGGAATTTGACTGCTATTCTTATACATCGTGACCTCATTAAATGGAGCGCGTTTTTATAAGTTTTAATTTGAACACGCGTGACCATAATACAGAACTTGGTCTGAAACCTAAATATGCACAGACACACACACATACATATATTTGTTTATCAGAAATTGCGCTATGTGTATTAAAATGTACAAAACTTGATAAAGATATACAATTAAGTATATATATAAGTATTCAAAACAGCTGGATATACAAAGAAATTACAAAATTTATGGTGTATAAGCAATATTAAAAAGCAAAGTGGGAATTTATTTTTCCGAATTTTTGCATTGATGTAGATTATGCTATATTAAATGGTAAGATATTTTTAGACACATAATAAAAGTACATATACAGATTAACCCACTTTCAAGATAATGTTTATTTATTAGGCCTTCCTTACATTATTTACTGAATCTTTTTCTTTCAACTTTTTGATGCGTGTAGCGTTATCTTATATTTACATGCAGAGCAAACTGTTTGTATTGTAAATAATCTAAACATCTATTCGAAATGAAATTTCCGAACAAAGTATTCATGCCAAGTTATTGTGATGAAGTACACACGTGTCATAAAACACGTGGAATATCTTTTACAAATCTGAGAAAAGATCCTGTGTTTGACAAACAAAGTCGAGTGGTGAGGTTCAGACGCACAGAATAGAAAGGATGTGATTCTTCAGTACTTTGTATTTCTGTTTATGGCATTTTCCATAGCTCAGTATCTGACCTTAGTACCGCTGTTGATGACTGTTTATGTTTCATATCAACATATATAAACAAGTCTTTAAACTTCAAGTAAAGAGAGGCGGGTATTAAATATAACAATATCCAATCGTGATGGGTATGTTATTTTTTTGAATTAAGCACGAAGCTACACAATGGGCTATCTGTGATCTGCTCACCACGGGTATCGAAACCCGGATTTTAGCATCGTAAGTCCACAGACATACCGCTGAGCCACTGGGGACGTGATGCGTATGATTCTCCTGATTCAGCTAATGTGATTTTCAATACTAAATAAAGAGAGAGACGCAAGATAAACACCTTGCTTTTCGTAACATAGCACCAAGAAGGTGGATATAAACAATATTCATTTCCAAGACTTTCTTTGTTATTTTAGTTAAGTCTTGGCATGACCTAGCGGTTATGGTGCAGGTAGAATGTTCGAATCCTTTCATTGAAAATTCTCTCTTTTCCAACATACACACACACAGAATGAAAAGTGACACCATAATAACTCCATGAGAAAGTTACAATGTGACGGTGAATCATAGTATTCGTTGGTAAAGAGTGGTTCAAGAGTTAACAGTAAGCAATGTTATCTAACTGCCTTCTAGCCCCCCAGTGGCTTAGCGGTATGTCTGCGGAGTTAAACGTTAAAATCCTGGTTTCGATACCCCTGGTGGGCAGAGCACAGATAGCCCATTGTGTAGCTTTGTGCTTAATTCAAAACAACAACTGCCTTCTATCGTTTCTAAATCAGGAACGGTTAACGCAGAAAAATTATTGTGGAGGCCAAACGAACAGTTGCACTATTTATATAATCAAAACTTTTAATTTTGTATTTTCTATACGAATATTTTGAAACCTAGTAAAAAAAACAGGTTTAAGTGTAAGCACTTTAGTTAAAATAATGATTTATATAAGAATTTTAATAAACTTTATCAAGTGTATTTCCATGTGGTAGCTTAGCTGCAAGTATTCGGACATGAATACCAAAAGCCTGGTTTTAATACCCCTGGTGGACAGAGCAAGCTGTGTAGCCTCGTGTTCAACAACAACCAACTAACCATCATTTATCCTTTTTTTTCTTACTTCGAGCTTAGTTGATGCTTTTAGAAGATACTACGTTAAACTGTTTAAAATCTTTAATAATTTTTTTCCCAGACAATTTTATGATGCACGTTTTTATTTGAGCAGCTTTAAAGATATTATGTACAACAACAATCTGGCCAGAATTTACATAACAGTACCTTAAGAGTAAAAAAACAGCAAATATAATGTTTAATCAGGTATACTAGAGTTGTAACGGTGTCTAAGCGACTGTGCATTGAAGTCACGAAACCGATCATCACGTTTATCCCTAGTTAGTGTGCAAAGTGCTTTGTTTTCGCTCAGTTTGCATACAAGATGGGAAAGTACGATTATGTGTTAAGCCTAACGTCAATCCGCTTTTACCTGAATAATAAATGAGTTAGATGTGGGGCTTAAAGGAGAACAAAGAGGTGTTGATATACACTTTGTAGCGCTGCCCAGCTAAGCCAAACAAGATATTAACAGTGCTTTTAAGTTAAAATGGCTATATATATATATATGCAAGAACTTTCAGCCACGATATAACCTGGTGGTTAAGGTACTAGACTCGTAATCCGAGGATCGAGGGTTCGAATCCTAGTCACACCGAACATCCTCGTTCTTTCAGCAAGGCGGCGTTATAATGTAGCGGCCAATCCCACTATTCTTTGGTAAAAGAGCACCCTAAGAGTTGGCGGTGAGTGGTGATGGCTATCTACGTTAGCCGTCCCTAAATTAGGAGAGTAAGACTAGAGAGAAGGGAGCTAGTCATCACAACCCAACTGTTGGGCTTTTCTTTTACCAACAAAGAGTGGGACTGTCCGTCACAATATAACGTTCTCACAGCTGAAAGAGCGAGTATTATGGTTCGAAGGGGAGTCGAATCCATGGGCTCTCACATTGTGAGTCGAGCGCTCTAACAACGTTGCTATGTTGGACACTTCTTTATATAATTCTCCCTTGCTGGCTTGATGAATCCTTATATCTGGTAGAAAGTAACCTATAATTGAAAAGGCGTAATCGAAATGTTATTAAGCATTCTTCTAACTAAGCGCATAAAATAGGCCAGTTAAGAATAGGTTATTAAAATTATTTGAAGTCAAATTAATATTTTGTCATATTTTTTTAAGGGAATACACGCACCCTATAATTTTTATCTTCTTTGTTATTAACTAACTTACATTTTTAAACGAACCTTAATCTCCTTTTGATTAGTTTGTTCCATTGAGGTGTAATATTTGTTCAGCCTTATAACAGCAATTCTATAATAGTGCAAACATTTTTCGTCATTTGCTTAAAGACTTTAATCACGTTACTTTTGTAATAAATAAATTAGATGTGTAGTTGTTGGGACAACACTGTTATTTAATAACATCGTCATTTTTGGCACAATCTTCGTAGGTTTACTGTTTCTTTAACATAGATAAAAGTGAACATTATTTCCCCCCATTTAAAATATTTATGTAATTTTGTTTGTTTATTTTAATTTCCCATTTATTAAAAACAACGTGAGCTTCTCCAGGTATGTTTGTTTGTTTTGGGAATTCGCACAAAGCTACTCGAGGGCTATCTGTGCTAGCCGTCCCTAATTTTGCAGTGTAAGACTAGAGGGAAGGCAGCTAGTCATCACCACCCACCGCCAACTCTTGGGCTACTCTTTTACCAACGAATAGTGGGATTGACCGTAATATTATAACGCCCCCACGGCTGGGAGGGCGAGCATGTTTTAGCGCGACCCTCGGATTACGAGTGCACGCCTTAACGCGCTCGGCCATGCCAGGCCTCTCCAGGTATGAAACCAACAATTTTTGATAAAGAACAAATTTTACTTTTTTTATTCACCCCCCCCATAATTTAATTTCTGACAAAGTTATCGGTCTTTTAAAAGCGTTTTTTTATTGTGTTTCTTGAATTATAACTGAATTTTTGCTTTATAGTTTTAAGCCTAATACAGCCCTCTAAGTTTTTATTATGCGTATACACTGCGATCATGTCCACTCGTTATCATCATAATTTTGTTTCAGAACATCTTGTCTTTTTGTCGATTTCAGTACCCCAGTATTAAAATTGAAAGGTATTAGATTTTAAATTCGAGCTTCAATACCTGTAATCGAAACAGATTTAAGCTTAACAGTCCCTGCTTTGAGATTATTTTTAATTGTTACTCATTGATATTTTTACCATTGACAGCCTTCATCTGTCCTTACCTCAGTGACGAACAGTGAAACACGTATAAGGGTTGGCAAGCTTCACTGAAAATCTTATCTGCATAGCTTGTATCACATGTAGATTTACTTGACAATGTCATAATTTAAATTGCATTCGTAACTACTGACACTTAATGAAACATATTTTAATATTTTTATTTTTTCGCTACATTAAATCTGGTAACGACAAAGCAACTATGATTCGGCTTTCACTGTTGAGCTTTGGTTTGTTTTCAAAATGCATAACAGCTCGTTCTGCCCGCGTGAATAGTAGAAAACACTTTGGTGAATGTAGTGTTGCACAAAAACAAAATTTTCCCATTTCATCGGTGTGGTGCTAAGTCTTGGACTACAATTTACTGTAAATTGCTCTAGTATGAGGTTCATCCTAACGGAAAGCTTGAGTCGATGATTTATTTAATTTAGTCATGTGTTTTTTTCTGATTAAGTCTGTTAGATTTTGAATGATTTGTTGCTTCTTTTTGTTAAGGTCTTTGTGGGATGATTATAACTAAAAGAAAGTGAATGTATAATCAAATCTTGAACAGGTGGCTTTAAGTCAAAACTTTTCACTTCAGTGTGGTGTATGGCCATTAAGAATATTAAAAAAGGCGCGGACTAGCACTAATGTTGCTTCCTTAAAATTAGAATGTTGATAAAGTTCTGAGATCAACCCAAATAACGTGGTGAGAATTTTGGTTGATTTAAAACCAAGGGTGTCCAGAGATTAAATGATCCCTCTTCACACTGCTCTTGGTAAAAGTTTATTAGAAACATTTCGTAAAGGACTCGTGGAAGTAGGTACATTTAATATAGATTGTTTTCTTAACTTTCGAATGCCTCAAGCAACCAGGAAAAGTCTAGACGATAAGGGCCCTAAAGTGGGAGCTTCAGTCATCACATCTTGTCCAAACAAACAGTTCCTGAAGGACTTATAGTCATGATCTAACCCAAAAAACAGCCCCTGTGGGATTTAAATTCTTTATGGGCAGCAGGGATTTGTAGATTCAATGTCAGAGAATTTTGCTATAAGAGAGGAAGAGGGAGTGCCAATGATAAAAGTCATTTTCACTGATGATACGCCGAAATGCCTACCTATCCGACGTTTTAGTCTTGGAGTATTTTAACAACATGATAGTTTTTTATCATGTTAGTATGGGAAGGAAGGAGTATCATGAAGTGGTCTCAACAGGGTTTAAAGTTGTTACTGGAATGTCAACTGAAACGGTCGACATCTGAAAGAATGAGGTTTATTGAAGGAAGGTTCTCGATTTGTAAGGATATTGGATGCTCCTCTTCATGGAAGACGACAGAAGAAGGAGAGACTGATTTGAGTGTTATTCGTGTGTCTGTAGAACCAGGGTGGCTTGCCAAACGTTCTTATGGAAGTTGGTGGTGCATATGATCTGGGGCCAAAACAGTAATTGGAGAAATTAAATGGGAAAGGTCGATTAAGTCGAGAGGAATTTTTAGACTGTTGATCATCATCGGTGTGTGTGCGCGTGTTTCTTATAGCTTAGCCACATCGGGCTATCTGTAAAGTCCGCCAAGTGGAATCAGCATGAAAAGGGGTGAAAAGGTCTGAGTACCTTTTTTTGTTTTCCGTTTGTAAAACATTATTTTTGTGGACTGGGCGGAGGAGGTGAAGGTTGTGGTCATAGTAAACGAGTTTTGGGTTCCTGGAGTTTTGGTCAACATTATTTTGGTGGTTTAGGTCGATATGATGGTTCGTTGTAAAAGATTAATCTGATTTGTGTGACTGGACTCTGAGTGAGAAAGCGGGAAGAAACTGACTGAGACGGTAGTTGGGGAAAGAGGCGTTTTCGATAGGTTTTTTCCGCTTTGAAGAGAAAAAGTGGATTATGCTGGTGATAATGTTATAAACAATATTTTTGGAGAACGTGTTGATTTTATTGAATTGCGTAATTAATCCTGTAGTTCTTGCACGGATTCTGAGGACGCTTCAATATTAGTTTTATATTTTATCTCGACTGACTCTAGGATATGTGTCTCTTAGGAGTACCGAGAAGAGGTTTGGTTTGTTTTGAATATCGCGCAAAGCTACACAAGGGCTATATGCGCTAGCAGTTCATACTTTAGGAGTGAAGTACTAGAGGTAAGGCAGCTAGTCCTCACCATTCACCGCCAACTCTTGGATCACACTTTTAACAACGAATAGTGGGATTAAGCCATCATATTATAAAGCCCCTTCGGCTGAAAGGGTGAGTATTTTTGGTGTGACGGGGATTCGAACTCGCGACCCTTAGATTACGAGTCGAGTGCTTTAACCGACTGGCTATGCCGGGCCTACTGAGAAGAGACTAGAGGAACTTCAGAAGTGGGGATAGTACATGTAACTAGTGGATCAAAGTTCCATGAGTTACATAAATAGTTGAAGACGACTGTAGTTATGGGCTGCAGAAAAATACCATCTCTGGCTATGACCCTGGTTTTAGCTGGGTTTAATGGTGCTTCGGGTTTAATTTCATCAATAAATATGATGATTTTGTTGCGGTAAAAAGTCGGCGGAAAAGCCGACAAGAAATAGTGAAGAAAACCTCGTGAGAGTTTCAGTTGGCTATTTGGCTAATGATACGATTTACTTGGCTTTCAACGTAGACAAAAATATGTTATAAGATATATTTTACTATTTTTATAGGACATTTCAGGAACAACTTTAGTCTTGGAGAAACTAGATGAAGAAGCTTTTCTCGAGAGCCTTCTGTACATACATTGGTAAGAAATTTGTTTCAAATCTGGTTTAAGACTTTCTTCAAATGAGTATCTACTTGTTTTCTCTTAGAGTGAAGAGCAAACCATCAGGAAAAAGAGCTGTTACTGGTCTACTGTAAATACTCTTGTTATCACGAAATGAAACATAAAAAAAAGTTTTATAAAAAGCTTTAAGAAAAATGGCATTAAATCAAATAAATTTCAATAAATGAAAATTAAAGTATTTCTTGGACCTGATTACGTCAAATTAAAAATCCTTTTGACAAAATATATCGCTAGATGATGATACACTTGGTACACTTTAGTAATATAATTTAAATAGAAGATTACGTTAACTGTGTAACATTAACATTTTTATTAATAATTCAAACTGCACATGACGGTATTGGAACTGACGGAAATGCATACGACAATGCTCCTTAGTAGAGACCGCATAATGTCCTTAGTCCTTAAGGTAGCTGTCGTAATTTTCCTTCAAAACATGCTCTAATCGAACGGAAACAGCTGTTCATAATTATTTTTAACATATCTGACACCAAACAATCTAGTTTTAGGTCATTACTCGAACATAGAATAGAGAGTATGGTGAAGTTGTTGGAATTGGTAATGATCGCTAAGCTGGTTTTATTAAAAGTTATAAATATTTGATTGGTTCGTATAATTTGATACAACTTTTTTTCTTTAATTGTTTACTTGACTAAGAAAATATTCACATCATCGGTATAAATTACAGCCATAGGTGATCCTCTAGGTAAAGCTAAATTTAAAGTTTAGCTGTATAATAGTTATTATAACCTGGGTAATTTGGGTTGATGTGGTTTTCTGATCCCAGTTACAGTACCGGAGGAACTTGCCAAGGACTACATCATGATAAATTATTCAAGGTCTTGGTTCTAGATCCATAAAGTAGAGAGTCGCGGGTTCGAGTCCTTGTCGCACAAAACATGATTTCCCTTTCAGCCTTTGGGGCGTTATAATGTTACGGTCCATTTCACTATTCGTTAGTAAAAGAGTAGCCCAAGAGTTTGGGGGTGGGTGATGATGACCAGCTACCTTCCCTCTAGTCTTACACTGTTGAAGTAGAGACGACTAGCACAGATAGCCCTCGTGTAGCTATGCACGTAAGTCAAAAACAAACAAACAAAGAGCAGAATCCATACGCCATTTAGGAGTAAACTCTTACTTTAATTAAGAAAATACATATATTTATTTTTGAACTATAAAATTATGTGCTTGGAAAGTCATTAGTCCCCAGTACCATAACCACAAGCTAGAGTTCATCCTACCAACCCCCGAAACGGACACAGAACTATGTGCAGGTTTTTGCTAGCAAATAAAATAACTATTAAATGTATCTTGATTAATCTTTACGAAAAGCTTATAGTAAGTTGTTCGAGCAAAGGTAATTCTAACATGTTTACACTCTGAAAAATACTCTGTTTATTCTTCGAATTTCGCGCAAAGTTACTCGAAAGCTTTATGTGCTAATTGTCCCTAATATTTAAGTGACAGCCAACTCTTGAACTATCCCTTACCAACAAACAGTGGAACTGACCATCATTTGTTAACTTCTCCACAACTGAAAGAGCCAATATGTTTGCCAGTGAGATTCGAACTCGTTACTCACAATTCTCGAATCGGATGCTCTAATAACCAGGCCTTGCCAGATACTGGAAAGGGCAGCAGTCTTAACATACTTGACTTAAAATACATACTAATAATGTACATATCGATTTGGAAAACTAGTCTCTTTTTTTAGGCTTTAGCTTTGTTTGCATAGATTATAAATGTTTTATTGATTTTTAAGAAATGTTTGAGAATTGGCATGATGTATGGTTAGTGGGATTACAGAACAGAGGCCTCAGGTTCGATACGCGAAATGAATGCTGCTGAGAAGGTTTTGCACTTTATTTTAGTGGTTACTCACCTGTTGGTTCATCCCATATGTCTCTTATAGATGTTTTGAAGTTAAAAATAGCACACTGAATTTTTATTTAAAATTGCTGCCTCTCGTAGATCTCGTGTTAACAGATATAAAAAAAACACTAACTTTGTGACTTGGAAAACAATAATAATGAACCAATCCTGATGACGTAGTTGAGAACAGTTATAAAAACAAATTAATTTTGTGACTTAGAAAAACAACATTGAGGACCCAATTAGCCGCATGGATTTGATACATGAAACTTTAATAAGTACTTATTGGAATACGATTGCTAAAAAGTGAAGGTTAAGAGCGAGTGAAACCTACCGACATGATGATGTTACTGAGTGAGGCTGCACTGATATTACATGATGATGTTACTGAGTGAGGCTGCATTGATATTAAACGATCGCTGATGAGTGAACTGACTTTGTTTGAGAGCCATAGCTGGTATGTTAGTATTGTACGTAGAAATGTTGAAACTTAGGTTTGTTTGTTTGTTTTTTTAAATTACGCGCAAACCTGCACGAAGGTTATCTGCGCTAGCCGTTCTTAATTTAGCAGTGTAAGACTAGAGGGAAGGCAGCTAACCATCACTATCCATCGCCAACTCTTGGGCTACTTTTTTACCAACGAATAGTGGGACTGACTATAATATTATAACGCCTCCACCGCTGAAAGGGAGAGCATGTTTGGTGTGACTGGGATTCGAACCCGCGACCTTCAGATTTCGAGTCGAACGCCTTAACCCATCTGGTCATGCCAGGCCTCATAAGAACGGAAATTTGAATTTAGAGGTTAACTGAAGTCGATGTCTATCAATATAACAACACCTTAACACAAACCAACAAAGAAAAACCAGAAGCCTTCACACATCAATTAAAAAGCGCATTTAAAACACACAATGACAGGGACATGAACAACCATTACTACAGTACAATAAACAACCATGTGAGAAATAACATAGAATTATATAAACCACACTTTCCAGTCAACATTAAAAACAGCAACACAAATAAAACATATGGCTACAATACACAACTACTCACCAAAACAATCAAACTAAATGAACTTGAACAAGCAATCAAAAATACAAAAACACAAAGCACCGGAAAATGATGGAATATAAACAATACTTCTCAAAAAAGGCACTCCAAAATTATTTGACCACCTATTAACAATATTTAATTTATCTCTTCAATCTGGATACATCCTAGTTTCTTGGAAGCAAGTTAATATTTTAATGTTCCACAAAGAAGGAAAACCAGCCAATAAACCAAACAGGTATCGACCGATCAGTCAGACCAGCTGTGTAGGTAAAATTCTGGAAAAATTAATAAGCAAAAGACTTTTTACATTTTTGGAGAATAATGCAAAATTACCTGAAGAACAAAACGGATTTAGAAAATATAGACAAACAACAGATCACTTAATTAGGCTAACTGAAACAACAATAAACAGCTTTAATAATAAAGAATGCACTGCTGCTTGCTTCCTTGATATCGAGGAAGCATTTGACACTGTATGGCACGATGGTCTTCGGTTTCATATGTATGTATTGGGACTACCGTGTGAAATTATTCGCGGGTTATCTAGCTTTTTGGAAAATAGAAAATGTAGAATAAACGTGGAGGGAACTTTCTCGGATTTCTTCACTCCAGAAAATGAAGTTCCTTAAGGAGAGGTGGTTAGCCCTATTCTTTTCACATGTGTATAAGTAATATGCCACTAAAAGATCATGGATCCTGATGATGTAGCAATTTGGAAAAGTGCCCCTACACCAGGACTAGCAGCCACTAACTTACAACCACAACTGAGTAGATTATGTGAATATTGCGAAAAATAAAGAATTAAAATAAATACAGCGAAGACAAAATTAGTGATATTTTCCAAATCAACGAAACATCAAAAAGTTCAACCCCAAATCTACATGAACTGAAAGCTCCTCCAGACAGCTGCATCTGCAGATTTTTTAGGATTAACATATGATTCGAGACTGTTATGTATAAAACATGTAAATAACATAAAAACTAAAATTTGGCGAAGAATAAGCTATGCTAGGAGTTTAACTAGTAAAAACTACGGAACAACACCAGAAAACATCATTAAAATATACAAGTCATACATTAGATCTGTAATAGACTATGCAGTTCCTGCATGGATCAAAGTTAGTGACAAACAAATGCAAACCAAACTCCAAACATTACAGAATACAATAATTTCATCAGCATACAGAGTACCTAAAACCACTTCATCAAATTTCGTGCAACTACACAAACAATACCAGATAGACTTCTGCAGAGTACAATAAAATATTTTGATAAAAACTGGTGAAAAAACGAGTTGTTATGCGAAGTAGACAGGTGTTGCATATATGATGAAGAGAGACCTAAACACCTCTCAACGTTAACTTTCTACATTACATCATTAAGATAAACTCATTTAAAATAATAACAATAACTTTAACGTCCCCCCTAGTGGCTCAGCGGTATGTCTGCGGATTTACAAGCTAAAATCCGCGTTTCAATACCCGTAGTGGGCAGAGCCCATTGTGTAGTTTTGTGCTTAATTCATCAAAGAACAATAATTTTAATAATGGAATAGAACTAGATTAAAACAGGCCACCTACGTTCTAGACTTATTAAAAATATAATAATAATAAAAAAATAAGAAAAATATAAATGAACATTGCCCTGAAAAGGACCAGACTAAATTTATGATATCACTCCAGCCATTCTGTATTTAGATCGAAATACATATTAATCTGGCCACTCCAACAAAGTTATGGAAGGGGGAAGAGATCCAGTGTACCTGACCTTCCTGGGTATACAAAAAATATATACCCTAATACCAGAAATATATATATATATCATATTTACGATATTTGCCAACAGGATAAGTTTTATTTCTTCACATAAATATATTTTAATATAAAAACAACAATACAGTTTATAATAACGGTTATTGCAAATACTTATTTAGATATAATAATTTTACAAACTTATAAAGTGTACTGAGTTTTCTATCTGGCCTAGAACTGAATACTTTACTGACAATCCAAGTCCTCGACAAGCAATTAATTCAAGTTAGTATTGTTACACTTCGCCTAACCTCGTTAGCTGTCTTTTCTTGGCTGGCCTCAAACCGCTTTCAAGCTGACTTTTTACGGACAAAAATATTTAAATACTTGTAGAAATACTAACGTCCAAAATTAATTAGCTAAAACTGAACAGTTTGTAAAATTCGAAATTTATAAACGTTCCTGTCAAGTTCCACAGTTTTCTATTTAATAATCGTTGATCATCATTGTAGCTTCCGAGGCTTATATTATACTGACTGTAGCAAGCCAGAAATATTATTTACTGTATCTTAGCAAGTAGATTCATAAACGTTCAGACAATGTTCTAGAAAGTTCAATTGACAACAATACTGGCAATAACATTGTTGGTTCTTACGCTCCAGAATATTCTACGAATTTAGGGAGCCGGTGGGACTTGCGCAATGCACATTTAACAAAATGCGTCATACGCATCAAACTGAAATAAACTCAGGTACTAAAATAAATGTATAACAGTAAATCCGTTACAAATAACGGAAATGACTAGCACTTTTGCAAAGTAACCACGAATGAAAATACAGAGTATATTGAATAGCATCATGTCTGGAACTCCAGATCCTTTAATCAGTAGCCTAATTTGCCAAATACTAATCAATGTCAAGCCTACTTTATTTCAGCTTAACAAAAAAGAATGTCAGATGCCTTGGTCACCGGTGTTTATGAGTCTCAAGTGTCTACCCTTATTCTGACAGTCTCTTACTGTGTATTCACATAAGAGTTTAGTCGCGGGACTGTAATACAAGTATTATTGAAAGGAAAAATGCGTTTTAAACTATATGAAATATATATTATACCACTGATCAGTATTTGTATAACAGAAACAATATGAAAATTTGTAAAAATTCTTAAATAAAAGTTATGTTCCCCAGTTTCTTTATTTCTCTTTTTGCATAAACATTTTCTTATTACTTTGTATCTGGATGTATGTGTGTGAAATAAATAACTGAACATTTATTTGCGGTTCATAAACTTTGTTTGTTTAATATTAAACAAAAATCTGCACTATTGAACAATCTATGGTGTGCTTTTCTTGAGTATCAAAATCGATTTGTTTAAAAGTTACAAATGCAGACACTTCACGCTGAGCCGTCAGGGGGCTGTTAAACTTTGGAAAGTCCTTAAAGGAATAAAAAAGCTATAGAACTGTAATGATTTAATGATGCCTAGTATATAACGCTAGCAATTTTAACATGTGACCTATATTGTTCATATTACCCATATTGTTTATGTTACCTATATTGTTCATGTTACCCATATTGTTCATGTTACCTATATTGTCCATATTACCCTTATTATTCATATTACCCCTATTGTTCATGTTACCCATATTGTTCATATTACCCATATTGTACATGTTACGTATATTGTTCATATTACCCATATTGTTTATGTTGCCTATATTGTTCTATTACCCATATTTTTTTGTTACTCATATTGTTCATGTTACTTATATTATTCATATTACCCATATTGTTCATGTCGTCCGAGTTTAATATTTCAGTTTCGCCTTTTTTATTTGTTTATTCATAAATGCTTGGTATGTTATAAACAACAACGGCATAGCATTTAAACATATTTTAACTGTAAAATAACCTTGTGGTTTAACAATAAACCTACCATGACCTATTGATCGACTTGCAAAGTAAGAGTTATGAGACCGAAACACGTTGTTTGTTTGTTTGTTTGTTTTGGGAATTCGCACAAAGCTACTCGAGGGTTATCTGTGCTAGCCGTCCCTAATTTAGCAGTGTAAGACTAGAGGGAAGGCAGCTAGTCATCACCACCCACCGCCAACTCTTGGGCTACTCTTTTAACAACGAATAGTGGGATTGACCATCACATTATACACCCCCACGGCTGGGAGGGCGAGCATGTTTAGCGCGACGCGGGCGCGAACCCGCGACCCTCGGATTACGAGTGCACGCCTTAACGCGCTCGGCCATGCCAGGCCTTCCGAAACACCTTGTCTAACTTGCTTGAATTTCAGCAGTCATGGTGTCATAATGCGACAATCAGTTGTTAATAAAAGAGCAGCTTAAGTGTTGGCGATGGAAGATATTGACTAATTTCTTTCTCTCTAGTCAATCACTTCAAGTTAGAAACGACTAGTGAAGATGGTTCTTGGGTGGTTTTGAATGTACTTCAACAAATAAATAACAAGTTCTGGCAATAAATAAAAAATACATCTAATTAAGACAATTTTGCTGTTACACTACTAATATCCAAATGTTAAGTGATAGTGCTTTTACGTAGCTTTAGGACGTAAATAATGCAGAAATCTAAATGAAAGACTATTAGTTTAAAGCCTATGTTTACAGTACCATTTCTAGTACAAATCCCAAGTAGAAATAAGCAATTATTAATGTAATAAACACTATACCTTTATCCACCAGTGACACAGAGATAAGTCTGCGGGCTTGTAACACTAGAAGCCAGTTTTCGAAACCGATGATGGGCACAGCACAAATAGCCCTGTGTGGCGTTGTGATTAACCACAAACATAATAGACGTAACTTCTGACAATATTCCGCTAATGGTGTGATGACATAATCTTAATCTAATTGGTTTGTTTTCCGGACTGGACTTAGCGTAAAAATCGAGTTCCGAACTTTAACTTTCTAAAATACTCAAGCTGAACCAGTATAAAAGTATTAAAAACAACTGTAGTTGAGTCAAGAAAGCGGGCGATATTTAAGCTTTTCACTTTCATACCCCACTTCGCTTCATCAAGTTCAATAATTTGAATTTTTCTTACTTCGTTTAAACTGAAAAACAAATCTTCTGAATCGAAACGTAAATCTGTAGAAACAACAAGTAATGCTTGGCTCTCAAACAACCAAGTACACAAGCACACGTACATGATACTTCACTGGAAGATTCTCTGATAAGAAGCAGCAATGTAAGGAAGTGTACTGTATTATAGAGTAGCGGGTATTTTAAATTATTTGTTACCTGTTCATGAATTTCTTATGAGCACGGACATTTGCAGGTAAAGAAAACCATTACGAGTCCCACCGTTCCGGAATCTAAAGCAACGTGTAGCACACTTCCATGAACTATGTAATCAGGTTTACTAACCCCTGATGTTTCTCGACTTAAGTATTATTCCAACATATGCTATTTTGATATCGTTTAAGTTACTTTATCCCATATGCATTCACTAATTTTTTATTCATGCCTTATCCAGGTAATTTATTATTCTACCTTGCACTTCTTAAGTTCGAATTAGTCGTCATTTGAAACAAACTTGGCTGTCACAATGCTATTTTTAAATTTCGTTATAATGGCAACAGACACCCGTAATGTGTTAGAGACTCTTTTTTTTTAGAAATCGATTGAGCGAAGACAGAGACTTTCTGCTTTCTCTGCCCATGGAAAGGTCTGACCCATGCTTATCAAAAAATAAAAATGAACATTATTGTGTAATACCAAACTTAAACCAGATTTTCTAACCGACAATATTTTCACTTACCTTAACTCGTATGGAAATGTATATGAGCATATATGTGTGGGTATGTACATATATGTGTGGGTATGTACATATATGTGTGGGTATGTACATATATACTTAACATCGTATCAGCTTGTCTTATAATTGCAAATTACTCCCTTTAGCTGACCTATTTACATACCAGCCTCGGGAACACTGGTACCATACCATACAATTGTTTGAATTAGGGTCGTTTAAATGAGCTAATTTAATGTTATAAGTTAAACATTACTTTATAATAATGCACCAAGTGACTTGATCAACGTTTATTGACGATTAGATCTTAATAGTAAAAGTGAAAAGAGGCTTAAGGAATGAAGTTTGTTTGTAGTTTAAGCACAAAGCTACACCGTTATCGAAACTTGGTTTCAGCGTTGCAAGTCCGCAAACATACATGTAAAAAATAGAGGAGACTCACTTCTAGTGTTGAAGTATATGATACACACTTTCCAATGCTGTAGTGAAGGAAACCCACTTCTTACTGTTGCAGTAAAGGAGATCCACTTCCCAGTGTTGTAGTAAACGAGACCTATTTCTTACTGTTGCAGTAAAGGAGACCCATTTCTTACTGTTGCAGTAAAGGAGACCCATTTCTTAATGTTGCAGTAAAGGAGACCCATTTCTTACTGTTGCAGTAAAGGAGTCCCATTTCTTAATGTAGTAACTTGTTTTGAATACAACACTGTTTTATTAATTTCTACAAACGTAAATGATCAGTTTGGGTTTGTTTAGAATTTAGCACAAAGTTACACGAGGAATATCTGCGCTAGTCATCCCTATTGTAGCAGTGTAAGACAAGAGGGAAGCTAGACATCTCTAATGTAGCAGTGTAAGACAAGAGGGAAGCTAGTCATCTCTAATGTAGCAGTGTAAGACAAGAGGGAAGCTAGTCATCTCTAATGTAGCAGTGTAAGACAAGAGGGAAACTAGTTATCCCTAATGTAGCAGTGTAAGGTAAGAGGGAAGCTAGTCATCAACGATCACCGCCAACTCTTGAGCTACTCTTTTACCTACGAATAATGGGAATAACCGCCACAAAGTAACGCCCCCACGACTGAAAAGGCGATCATGTGTAGTGAGTGGGACGGGATTCGAACCCGTGATCCGCAAATTGCGAGTCGAGTGTTTTAACTACCTGGCCATACATGGCCCATAAATGATGAACAATTATGAATCGACTTCCAACTCTCAATCAGAAAGACAAATAACATACCATAAGCTAACTTCCAGCTCATCATCAAAACTTCTGTCTACAAATGACATACGTTACCAAGTTCAATCCATGTCAGTCTTCCACTTTTCTAATTTTCAGAAATGCCTTCCAGCTCATCATCAGTACCTCGGTCTAACATTTACATGTGCCGTTGAGCTCAATCCACGTCAGTCTTCCACTTTTTATAATCTTCAGGAATAGCTTCCAGCTCATAATCAGTTCCCATCTGTCTAACATTTTCAACTGGCTACTCTTTTATGGTCTTCACTAACCAAAACAATTAATTCTCTATTCTAGATTTACGTTGCAAACTAAGTTATGGCAAAAAATCAAATGTTTGAAAAAGTCACTTTTCTCGTATTTCAAAGTTAATAATTAGATGCTTGTTTACCGAGTTGCCATAAATTCTGAATCGAATTATATTTCATCATGATATACGTTGACCTCTTCAATGTATTTGTAAAACTGTAATGATCATTATACGGCTGAATTCACCTAAATGAACGTGAGATCTCTTGCATTTGAACAGATGAATGGATACCACATTATTTGCTGTTCTTTATTTATAGGTGGTAGTGTTTACGTGTAGGAAGCTATTGGGTTGGACCCCTACAAAATGTTAGCTATCAGTTAGGAAAATAAACAAAGAAAATACAGTTTCTTCAACTCATTTGATTTAAAGCAGCTAAATAACTTAAAGAAGTCCAGATTGGATAGGGATGTTTTATAATTTTACATAAATCAATGTAAATAGCATGAGAACGTGCCTTGCTCGTTAAATGTGTCGCTAACTTTTCACGTGCACTCTCCTCGATTAGTTTCAGGGATGATTGATGACAGTTGAAACAGAAAATTATCTGACATCACAGTTGGATGACTGGCGATAATTCTGACAGGTATAAAGACGCACGTGGTACCTGACGTGCATGATAGTGTGGATTCTACTTTTAAAGAATTCCATGGACAGGGTCACAGAATGGTGATAGGGGTGGAAATGATAAATAATTAGGTTTATCTTAACAATGACCATGACAAGTTTTACTATTAGGATAAGAAAATGCGATGATTAACATTTATAGAAAAATCCACTTGGAATTTCGAAAACATTGTCAAGCCACAGGTTCGCAGGGCGGACACTTGCATGCATGTGTTTTTTGTTTCTGGTTCTTTTCCTGGATTCCATTATTTGAAATGATATTGATAGTTATGATATATCGCTCATTATGTATGTTTTCTTACAGCAAAGCCACATTTGGCTATCTGCTGAGCCCACCGGGGGGAATCGAACCGCTGATTTTGCGTTGTAAATCCAAAGACATACCGCTGTTCTAGCGGGGGCATCTCTCATTAGCATTAATTTCAAGTACTGGTCAGGAACTTGTTTATTAATTGTGTTTTGACAAATGTTTAATTTATTTCTAAGCGTTGTTATGATGGAATCAATAACTTGTTTGTTGTTGTTATGATGGAATCAATAACTTGTTTGTTGTTGTTATGATGGAATCAATAACTTTGTTGTTGTTATGATGGAATCAATAACTTGTTTGTTGTTGTTGTGATGGAATCAATAACTTGTTTGTTGTTGTTGTGATGGAATCAATAACTTGTTTGTTGTTGTTGTGATGGAATCAATAACTTGTTTGTTGTTGTTGTGATGGAATTAATAACTTGTTTGTTGTTGTTGTGATGGAATCAATAACTTGTTTGTTGTTGTTATGATAGAATCAATAACTTGTTTGTTGTTGTTGTGATGGAATCAATAACTTGTTTGTTGTTGTTATGATAGAATCAATAACTTGTTTGTTGTTGTTGTGATGGAATCAATAACTTGTTTGTTGTTGTTGTGATGGAATTAATAACTTGTTTGTTGTTGTTGTGATGGAATCAATAACTTGTTTGTTGTTGTTGTGATGGAATCAATAACTTGTTTGTTGTTGTTATGATAGAATCAATAACTTGTTTGTTGTTGTTGTGATGGAATCAATAACTTGTTTGTTGTTGTTGTGATGGAATCAATAACTTCTTTGTTGTTGTTATGATGGAATCAATAACTTGTTTGTTGTTGTTGTTGAAACCTGACTGTAGCAGCATGTTCATTTCAGACTGCTACATGGGAAACAGTTACTTAGATTCTACTCTAAGTTGGCCAAACAGTGGAATTTTACTATTATTGTTATATTATTAAAACATAATTACGGGTCCACATTGAAAATGTCGTTTTTATCAGCAACAGGCCGTGAACCATGAACCCGTGGTTTTGCAGTCCAAATACGCTAAGTATTAAGTCACGCCCACCTCTTCTTTTGAAGGCTGTTTGTTCGTTTTTAATTTTGTATAAAGCCACACGAAAGCTATCTGTGCTAGCCGTCCCTCAGATTACGAGTCGAACGCCTAAACCCACCTGGCCATGCCGGGCCCTTCTTTTGAAATAAAAATATTTTTATTCCGCTATTAAATCCTCCTGTAAATTTAAATTAATTAATTAATTAATTTAAACTCTTTAAGTTGTTGAATTAATCAAGATGCGTAATTATAGTTCTTTAATTACTCACATGTGTCTTATTTTTTGTTCTTAGTTAATGATTAATGTATTTATCAAAAGTTACTGTCTTTAATGTAAATTAATATTAAACCTATAAATCTGGTACCAATTCTAATAAGTTTCTCTGCATTTTTTTGAATAAGCTTTTTTTAGTTTTCATTTTGGATAAAATCCTTCTAAAAATTCCAAAAATAAGGACAATAGTTTGTTTACAACGTAACTTTATTTCTAACACATCTGATCCCCATTGGCTGAACGGTCAGTTTGCAGGCTTGCGGTGCTAAACACCTGGTTTATATGCGCGCGATGATGTGCAGAACAAAAATATCCCATTGTGTAGCTTTGTACTTAGCAACAAAAAAAACAAAAAAACTAAAACTCCAAACAACCAGAAGTTTTCGTTTGGAGGACAACATAAGCAGAATTAAGTGTCTCGTTTGTATTTTTTATTGTTTGTTTCTTTTGAATTTCGCACAAAGCTACTCGAGGACTATCTGTGCTAGCCGTCCCTAATTTAGTAGTGTAAGACTAGAGGGAAGGCAGCTAGTCATCACCACTTACCATCAACTCTTGGGCTACTCGTTTACCAACGAATAGTGGAATTGACTAAACATTACAACGCCCACACGGCTAAAAGGGCGAGCATGTTTGGCGCGACGGGGATGCGAACCCGCGACCCTCAGATTACGAGTCGCACGCCTTAACACGGTTGGCCATGTCGGATTTTTTATTACATTGTCTTTAAAGAAAAGGACAAAACGCGACTTATCACATGCGTCTAGCCATTCATTTGTCCACAGTGTAAATTCTAAAAAATATCTACTAAAGCTATCATTTCCTGACTGTTTATGAAATACCTGAAAGTCTCGTGTGTCGTTGGTGACTACAGATGTGCTAGTGTCAGACAAAGACTTGTAACTTTTCGCTCGTCCCTATTAACACGTAAGTAAGCAATTGTTATCACACCCCTTCGAAAGATGAATTGATCCGTGCTCTTACCCATTGTCTTCCATTTTTCTGTTTAATTCATTTATCAGAAATGCGTGACAGATGAGGAAGTATATTGAATAGGTTGCTAAGCAACAAAGAAACTTTCAACTTCTATTTCCGGCGACTTTACTAGTTTTATTATTTGTATTAAATAACCAGAGTGTTTATATATGAAACGATATATCAACACCAAACTAAGTGCTTGTCGTTATTTTCAAGCTTTAAAGGCTTCTATCTTTTCAAGCATTTTTATCATAAGTTGGCCCAGAAAACTCCAAAAATTGTAACAATGTGGTTTTAAACATTTTATAAATCTCCAAAGATAGTAAAAAATATGATTTCAGATGTTCTACAGCACACCAACGATAGTAACAATGTGTTTCATGTATTTTATAAGACTGTAAAGGCGATATCAACCTGATTTTAAATATTTTAGAAGACACCAAAGTTGTTTATAAAACTCCAGATATGGGAACAATGCAAATTAAGGTGATTTAACTTGTTTTAGAAACTTTCAAAGACGGCAACAGTACAAACTTAGAAATTGATTGCATGATATTCTGAGATAGTAATCAGGTGCTATTAAAAGTCATATTTGCTTGGATAACAAATTATTTACATTTATTTCTTACAAAGTTAGCAACACAATTTATCACTTTTCAACTTTGGATGAATAAATAGGTTGATTAATTATTTTTTCCAACTGAATTCGTGAGTTTCTTGTCTCTTGTGACTGGCGTTTATCGCTATATTTGATATTAGCTAATAAATAACGTTATCACCTTGACTTATCAATGTGTTTAATTAATCACGTATGAGCTCCCCACTAGCACAGCAATAAGCCATTACAACGCTAAAAACCACGTTTCGATACTCATGGTGGGCAGAGTACAGATAGCCCATTGTGTACCTTTGTGCTTAACTCAAAACAACTACTATTACTACTCACGTATGCTATCGCATATCATTTTAAATTCTTATCTGCACTAAGTAATTTATTTGGGTCACCACCATGTTTTTTAATGTACAGGCTTTCGACTCAATTACCTAAGCCTTTTTCCTAATAATTACCTTATTTTAAGGAAGAAAGATACGGTTTCCCTCAGCAAAAGAAAATGTTAGTTTTTTTGTGACGCATTATTGTTTTATAACGCAGAAGTTACATAGAGAGCTATTCGTACTCTGTCCACCACGATTATTCAAACCCCAGATATTAGCGTTGTCAGTTCTTTAAATTACCGCTGACCCACAGGAATCAACACATCTATGATAAATGCACAACGGAACTTTTGGTTTTAATATTGCAATCCGCTTCACAAACGTATTCCATAAAGAAAAAAAAACTTAGTATTTTTGGGTCACATTTAGGTTTAAGCATTACAAATGAAATTGCGCATGTGCAACGTTTTTAACAATTTAATGTTTTTGTGCTCAAATTAATTTTTTTTTGTCCACCAAATGATACAAGTTTTACTTTATTCCTTAACAGAACTTCCTGAGCGGCAATTTTTTAAAGTTATAACGCGTGTTTACACAATATTAATATTTTAAACAGACAAGAACTGAAGTTTCCACCAGTGTTGTAAAAAGACACCACCAAAAATCAACAACAAAATACTCTATAGAGATGGAACACTGATATATTTTTTATAACTAAGGCTGTCGTTCTGCAGCTTTCTCTAAGTAATATAAATGTGCGTGTGTTTGTATACAGAGAGAGGAAAAGATGGATAACAACCTGAAATAAATCTATTTACCTTTTTTCATTACATTTAATAACTTGTTTCAGGTATTTTAATGATTTAATAACACTTATGCTTAAATATAATTGTGTATTTATGAAAACTGTATGCAATATGACGTCAAATGGTTTGTTTGTTTGTTTGTTTTTGAATTTCGCGTTAAACAACTCGAGGGTTATCTGCGCTAGCCGTCCCTAATTTATCAGTGTGAGACTAGAAGGAAAGTAGCTAGTCATCACCACCCACCGTCAACTCTTGGGGTACTCTTTTACCAACGAATAGTGGGATTGAACATCACATTATAACGCCCCCACGGCTGAAAGGGCGAGCGTGTTTGGTGCGACCCTCCGATTACGAGTCGAACGCCTAAACCACCTGGCCGTGCCGAACCCACGTCAAGGGGAAATATAATAAATTTCTTAAGAAAAAACAGAAAATCAAAATTAAAATAGTATTCCTATTTATAATTATAAGTTTATAATTATTCCTATATGAAACACCATATATTAATTTATCTCGATAAACACAAGTCAACCAAAGCTATAAAAGGCATAGTATTAAATAAGGTGAGTTCAAACATAAATTATGGTTTGAAACTTTGACGTATCAGCTAGAATTTACATTAATAATAATAAATTGTTTAAGGGGTGGCTTATGATGAGTTTTTTCCTCCACCTTTGAAAAACTCACAGCCTCCCTTATAAAAGTAATGATTGAAACACTCAAATGATACGTCCCCCGCTGGTACAGTGGTAAGTCAACGGATTTACAACGCTAAAACCAGGAGTCCGGTGGACTCAACATATAGCCCAGTGTGGCTTTGCGGTGAGAAAAACATACACACACACACACACTTGCAAATAAAAAAATTATAAAAACGTAGTTTTTACCACACTAGTTCCATTGTTTCTAAAGCTAATCCAGCTACTGTCATCCTTAAAATGGTGTTTTCTTCCTAGAAGTATTCCTAAATATTATAACGTAAGTAAATGATTGCCATGCGTATTTCGATGTAAAATTTAGTTGGGCAGATCTTTCGAATTCTGCAGTAAAACACACGTACTGATGTACAATGTGCTCTTCAACTGTGACCCCATGCAGTATTTTCAGGATCAGTTTAAAGGTGACCTCAAAATATTTAATTACCTTGTCATACGTTATATTTTCACAAAAGACTTTCCTTAACGAGAATCAACATAACGGACATGATGTCGTTGAACATAATGCTTCTCAAACAGTTTTGACCATGACTATAACAAGTCAGCTGATTGGTCGTCGATCGTCCGGACCTCGGTCAGAAGTTAAAATAAATCTAACTTGCTGTTTAATTTTACATTCATATGAAAGAGCTGTACAATATGTGATGCTGATCCGATGTGTTTGACAGTGTGTCCAACTCGAAAGGTCATCCTTTTGGATACACAAACAACTAAGTGGTATTAATGCATAAAGGCTATTTACTGCTATGGTAACAAAGATTGTGTACATCATAGACAGGTTCGAATACGTTGAAAACAAAAGTATCAACCGAAAAAGTTCAAGAAAAAACAAACATCATGACTATATATGCAAAAACGGCTCGTTTGGGTTGAAAAAATATTTTACGTAGACGAGCGAACAACGTTTCGACCTTCTTCGGTCATCGTCAACTTGACAAAAAAAGAGGTAACTGACTGGAAACTGACCACATGTTTGAAAGGGGTTGTGTAACTGTCGGAATGTATAGGGCGGTGTTAGATGTTTGAAATATATAATATTATTTATTTTATTATGTTAATATAGGTATAAAGGCGTTCCTTTATATTGGTTTATTTTGGGTTTAAGTTGTTGAATAAGTAAGGCTTTTTTAATTTTGCGTTTGTTTCTTTATTTAGTATTTGAGTGTTTTCTATGGTTATGTTGTGTTTATTTGACTTGCAGTGTTCGAAAACGTGTGAAAGTGACTTTTTATGTTCTTTGAATCTGGTTTACATTTTTCTACCTGTTTCCCCAATATAGGAGTCGCGGCAGTTATCACATTGTATTTTATTAATAATGTTGGTGTGGTGTTTGTCAGTGTAGTTCTTACATAGTACAGACCTTCTTGTAATTTTGAGATTAAGAAATGATAGAGCTAATGTGATTGAAAATCTATACATCCCAACATTAAATTCACATGTGAACAGGAAGAAAGAAATCATATCATTTCTTAACCTTAAAATTACAAGAACCGACACACAATTCAAAACACAAATCCACAGAAAAATCACCCAAACTGGACTATACATTCCTTAAGACTCAGCACATAAAACAAAACAAAAACTCAACATACTAAGAAACCAAATAAACACAGCCATAAAACTATGCTCACTAGAAAAAATTAACGATGAATTAGACAAAATAAAACACTTCATCAACATCAATAAGTTTCCTCCACAAACCGTAGAAAATATTATATACACACACACCTAAACAGAAAGCAAAATCAACCAACCAAAGTAAATATATCTCACGAATCAAAAATCACGAAACCATATACTGCTGTATACCATATATTCCTTACATCAGCAAATAAATAATCAACATTTGGCAAAAACTAGTGACAAAATATAACATTCCAGTTAATACCAAAGTTATTCAAAATCCAGGCACAAAACTGAGACCTGTACTATGTAAAAACTACACTGGCAAACACCACACCAACATTATTTATAAAATGCAACCTGATAGCTGTCACAACTTCTATATTAGGGAAACAAGTAGAAAAATGGAAACCAGATTCAAAGAACATAAAAAGTCACTTTCACACGTTTTCGAACACTGCAAGTCAAATAAACACAACATAACCATAGAAATCACTCAAATACTAAATAAAGAAACAAACGCAAAATTAAAGAAGCCTTACTTATACAACAACTTTAAACCAAAATAAACCAATATAAAGGAACGCCTTTATACCTATATTAAATATTATAAAATTATTATATATTCAAACATCTAACACCGCCCTCTACATTCCGACACTCAGTTACACAACCCCTTCCAAACATGTGGTCAGCTTCCGGTCAGTTACCTCTTTCTTTGTCAACCTGACGATGACCAAAGAAGGTCGAAACGTTGTTCGCTCTCCTACGTAAAATATTTTCTCAACCCAAATGAGCCGTTTTTGCATATATATTTTTCTACAAGTGGGTTTTCTCGACATCACTGACTAAAAAAATATTTGTTGCACACACATCAGTTATTTTTATAATAGTCTGAATCTTGAATACCTAAACTGTGAAAATTTTTATGGGCTTGTGTTTTTGACATCAGTTAATAAATGGTGAAGGAGTTTAGGCTATATACATCAATATTGACATACGCATAAAATCTATTATAGTTGGATTAATTTTGATCCTTCATAGTAGCACAGCAACACAGCAAAACATTAACTTATACTGTTATCGGTCAAAAATGATGTTGAATTTTTGTATCTCCAATAAAGCTCCGAAGTAACACAGTAGTATGTCTGCGGAGTTATACAACTAGAAAATAAAGTTCGACACCCGCGTTGTACAGTTTCGTACTGCTGATGTAAATAATGCAAAAAATCAAAATTTTATTAATTGAAGCAATTATTCGAATGTATTTCTTCAACTTTATCATGGAATTTTCCTTTTAATGACATTGAGTAAAAACACCTAAATTTTTTGTTTTTTTATACATATGTTTATTGTTTGTTTGTTTCTGAATTTCGCATAAAGCTACATGAGGACTATCTGCGCTAGCCGTACCTAATTTTGTAGTGTAAGACTAAAGGGAAGGCAGCCAGTCATCACTACTCACCGCCAACTCTTGGATTACTCTTTTAACAACGAATGGTGGGATTGACCATCATATTATAACGCCCCCACGGCTAAAAGGGCGAACATGTTTGGTGCGAAGAGGATTCGAACCTGCGCCCCTCAGATTACGAATTAAACGCCTTAGACACCTGGCCATGCCGGGTCTCTCCCTCTCTCTCTCTCTATATATATATATATATATGTTCGTACTAAAAGTAAAAAGAATATCTGTTATTCTTTAAAAATGTATACGTATCATAATAAAATGATTACACTTCTTATTCAAAGGTGGCTTTTCTTTTTTCGAAAAAAACATTTTTCTCGAGAAAATTATGTTGATACCACATTAGTATTGTCAGTTAAGAAATATACTGAGAGATGGCAGCAGGAACATTTGGATTTATTTTAAATAAAACGAAAAGATTGTGTTCTCTTTGTTTTTGAATTTCGCACAAAGCTACTCGAGGGCTATCTGTGCCAGCCGTCCCTAATTTAGTAGTGAAAGACTAGAGGGAAGGCAGCTAGTCATCACCACCCACCGCCAACTCTTGGGCTATTCTTTTTCCAACGAATAGTGGGATTATTGTGTTCTGTCTACCATGGGTATTAAAAACAGATTTTTAGCAATATAAGTCCTTAGACTTACTACTCTAGCCACCATAAGGCTTAATATTAAAGAATAAATATATTATTAGGTAATCCTTAATCTTATTTTATTATAAGTAATTTACATGCCACTTGAAAAAGAAATATATATATTTACTAAACATATTTATGAACTGAACTGTTTTATTTAGTTCTGTTAAATATTTAAAGTTAACTATTCAACATAATTTTAAGTTACATATATAACTAGGAATAAGCTGTAAATAGATAGAGAAAGCACCTAAAGTTCTAAAAAGATAGTCTCCCAGAGTTACAGCGAGATGTTTACGGACTTACAACATTAAAAACATAGTTTCGATACTCATGGTGGACAGAGTACAGATAGCCAGCCCATTGTGTAACTTTATGCTTAACTTAAAACAAGCAAACCAAACTGAATGGCTAATTCACGGAACCTTAAAATAAAATGTAATTTTAGGCTACTAACTATTTAAGCCTATTTCGTGTTTGTTAGCACTTCGACGTGGTTGAAGTGAAGTGAAAAATTTCACTCATCATTTATCCTTTTACTTTATCCTGTCTAATGTAACAATTTATATACTTTTACCGTGTGATTTTGAAATGTCGAGCACGTAACATGTAAAAATCATTGTTTGTGCGCAAATTCTTCGGTACTGTGAAACAATACCTGATATTAAACAGATAAAGTTCTTTTTAATTACAATAAATACCGACAGTGTTTATTATATATCAGGTAAAAATCACGTTTTATATATTTAACTAAAAGAAAAATAACAGTTAGAAACAGCTGAATGATGAAAAGTTATCTCACTGTCTGAATCAACTTATATCCAGACTTTTCTCCTTTCTATGTTTTGTAAAATAGTTCAGAGATGGTTTGGTATTTTATGGCGCAAACCAACTAAACAATCTACGCAAAGTTTAGAGATGATGGATAACTTAGTTATGTTTCTTACTTCCAGGACCTCGTGGCAAAGCAACGAACTGTAGATTACTTCATAAAACAACTGATAAATTTTAGTTAAAACCTTCCCCTTTGATAGCTGTGATTTCTCTCTTAGAGTCAGGCTCTGCATGACCAGGTGGGTTAAAGCTTGCGACTCGTAATCTGAAGGTCGCGGGTTCAAATTCCAATCCACCAAACATACTCGCCCTTTCAGCCGTTGGAGCGTTATAACATCACGGTCAAACCCACTATTCGTTGGTAAAGGAGTAGCCCAAGAGTTGGCGGTGGGTGGTGATGACCAGCTTCCTTCCCTCTAGTCTTACACAACTAAATTAGGGACGGCTAGCGCAGATAGCCCTACAGTTGATCTGCGCGAAATTCAAAATAACCTCTAAAACCACAATTGTAATCTAACATGAATGTAATCATATATTTATAAAAGGTTGTTGTTGTTTTTTAATCATGCACTTTAGATTTACGTACTTAAAGACATTTATACTTTATACAGCTATAGACTTAGAAGAACCTCAAATTCTTATAAATTACGAGATATTTATGTTCAAAATTTCAAGCAAACATTCTTTTTTATTAAATTGAAAATTTTTAATTTATTTTAAAGTAACTTTTAATTCATGCTTTGTTATTTGGTTAATCACATTTACGATAAATGCAGTATAACTGTAATCTTTATTTTGATATTGTTTAATTCTTATTCAATTTATTTATCATTCATGACATTCAGTCGATAACAGTTTGTTCGTCTGTTATTATTGTGTCTTCACACCCTTGCTGTGACAGATTGTATTTTGTTACTTTGCCGCTTATTGCAAAAAAGCAATTCAACACTGAGATATACTGTTTATTAACTTGTAATTATTTATCTAAAGCAGTTTTAATATCAGATGAAACGCTTTTTTATTGTCTTAGAATGTTAAACAAACTGAATGTTGATATTTTAATCCTACCAAAAATATCTCAAACGATCCATTTAGAAATCATTCTCTCACGTTAAGTTGTTAAAAATATTTGTACACTGTTCGAAAAAGCCTCATTTGTTCCGGAATTTGGAAAACATAAATAGTTAGAAGACATATGATATTGCTTACTGCTGTTACATACCTTACAACAATGTGTTTCTCTAAGTATTATTTACAGTTAGTTTAATTTATTTTCAAATGAAAAATGTTGTTATTGTGTGACTAAACTGCTTTTCACGCTATTCCTGATTTTAATGTGTCGTTTTGTTCAGTTTTGCGATTTTGTAAATCTCATTTTTCTCTGTTTTTGAGGCCTTCCTTTTTTTTTGCGGTAAAACAAAATTAAAATAAAAAGTATCTAACGTCCAACAAGCGATCAAAATTTATAAAGCGTTTAATTTGGATCAAAACGGAGTATTTATGAGAGTAGGTGAAATATAATAGTAGAGTACCTACAAATAAAGTGCAACTCAATATTTGTTTATAGTTAGCATTACAAAAATTCAAAGAAAAACTCATTAGTAAAATACAAAAATTACTTGTATGCTATTGTCAGAATCACAAAAGTATTTCTATCCTTATTTTTATTTTATATTTCTTAATTTTATGAAAAGTGTCTATTAATTTTTTGTTTGTGTAGTAAACTGGTGTACAACAGGTAAGTTCTAAGATATCCGCAAGATGCTGGATTCATAAATGTTATACAGAAAAAGTATCAAACACGAACTTAGAGAGAAAAGGAAAGACACAAACATAAGCGAACAAAATATTCATTCGCAGTAATTGTATACGTATTCACAGTTACTGTCTGGCATATAATATTCTTTTAACGCTTGCTTATTACTACCGTGAGAAGCTTTTTGTACACATTCAGAAACAGCAAAGATAATTTTTATATATGCACTTAGGACAAAATAACATCTAATGAATGTCTACGCTAGCGTTCTGAAATGTCGTCCCCAAATGTCCTAGACATGTGCAATCCAAGATGCTTTTCAGACATACCATCTCTTTCAAGTAAGAAGGTCTTTATTTTACCATTATCATAAATAAAAACC
Source organism: Carcinoscorpius rotundicauda (assembly GCA_011833715.1). Lineage (NCBI taxonomy): Eukaryota > Metazoa > Arthropoda > Merostomata > Xiphosura > Limulidae > Carcinoscorpius > Carcinoscorpius rotundicauda. The sequence continues at coordinate 19,588,141 of CM022398.1, forward strand.
AGTTTATGTTACACATCTCTTACAATGAATTTTCTAATGTATCCCCATTCACTTAATTAGTTTTTAAACAAACTGCTTCCGTAAGTGTTATTTGTTAATTATTTTATTAAACATCTACCTTCTATTTTTCTGTTGGTTAATTATGTGTATGTCGTTTCCTTAATTGCAATTTTACATCAAGCTATCCGCTGTGTCTACCAAGAGGAATTAAACCATTGATTTTAGCACTGTAAATCCGTATTCTTACCACTCTCCCAGCGTGGTACGTTTTGATTAGGGATGAATAAACTTGGTGTGTCTTAATTTTCTTTTCTTTGAGAAGTTTAAACTGATTATTTTAATTTAGAAAGTGGCAGATAAATTTAAATTGCTTATAAGTTTGTGAAATGCTTAGTAGAATCTATGATATCAAACTGTTATGTTAATTCAAAAACTAGTTATTTTATTTTCATTTCGTTGTGTTATAAAATTTACTATTTTTTACACTTTTTATTTTTAATTTAAAATATCTTTACAAATCTGGTTTTGTGTTTCACTTTTCTCGATATTGGCGCCATTGTTGCAGCTTGTTTCCAGTCTTGGTAATTGAGAAGTTGTGATATCGGTTGGTGTGAGTCTGGGTATTAGTATTGATCAGTTTTTTTTGTTTTTGAAATTTTAACATAATCATATATTATTTTCTCCATTTACTTGTGTTTTAATGAAAATAACATAGATTTTATCGTTATTAAATGAATGTTGAAAAGTCCGACTTAGGCCTAAATTGAAAGTAATAAGTACGCCAAAAAGTCAACTAAAATTAAGTCTTAGGTTGAGTGTACTATTTTTATGTTAATAATACAGTAACAATAATGTGTAGGTTTTGTACTCTATTTCTTGTTCTTATGCCCAAACATTTATGCTATTCTTTATTAATTATCTTAATTTTTTGTTTATTTTTCTTTTATTGTCATTATTGATAATGTTTGAATAATGGTAGTAATATTATTTATTAATAATATTAGTTTACTCTTATTACAAGGTTTAGCTATAGGCAACAGCTTTGCACTTACATGTAGTGTTAGTCATAATCTAGACTTTGCTGTTAGTAGAGGACTTTGTTGATTTTTAATTAATAAATAAAATTTGCATGCCACTGGCTTCAACAGTAAAAGAAAATTTACAGGTTTACATTGCAGTTTGAATTATCAACCACTGTTGTAAGATCACAAAAGTTCATACATTTGAACAAAAAAAAAACCTAAAGAAGAAACATTTAATTCAACTTCAAACAATTAAAATATTTACTATTGACTGCTAAGGCTGTACATGCATGAAAATACACAAAGCACACACATTAAACCTAGAAGAGAGGGTTCCAGGGAGTTACAGTTCCCAGCCATTAAAATGTGCAGATTTTAAATTATTTTGAACATATGTAATGCACAAATAAAATATAAATGATTGTACACTGAGCAGGAAATGGAAAACATCAGCATTATTAACATGTGCTAAACTGGCATGTTATATAGGTGAAGTTTGCCTTAGAAACTGTTATTAATGCCATTGTTCACCATTTGTCAGTGAGCAAATGTTGAAACCAAATCCAGCAAGTTAATCTGAAGTGGCTTAACCAATAAAAGACAGTGACACATCAAACATAAGTTCTCATGCTCTGCTTAGGTCTTGTCAGTTTCATTGGATTTAAAAGCATTTACTGTTGGAAAACTTGCACATAAAACTTCAAACCATTTGAAGTTCTATTTACCCATTGAATTGAATGAAACAAGGACATACAATGTATTCTCAAAATGGCTGGTATGAATATTAGCACTTTATTTCAATTGAAGTGCTAATGCCCATACCAACTGTCTTGAGAATACATTTTTATTTCAAGTGGGTTTCTCATCATTGTGAAGGGTGTACAGTAAGTTTGGTGTTACAGACTACATAATCAGTTGATACATAGTCATATGTACTCAGATTGAACTGACAGTATGTAATAAAATGATAAGGGATTGTAGACAGCATGTTGATTACTCTGGGAACATTTTGCTTTACATCATATCAGTCATCCTGACAACTGTTTTCTCTATGTTGTTGACGGTAACAGCAAATGAATGTGTGTACCAATCATCATTGATAAGAGTGGTATGAACAATGACAGCATTACTTGTATATTAAGTGAAATACTACATACATACAGACAGTAATCAGAAATCCCAACTATGTAAATTAAGTAATAATGCAATTAATATCTGTATTGAATGGAAAGAAAATACCTTGCAAAACCGAATACAGGCTAGAACCTCAATGCATTCCATATGTATTTGTGAAAATACACAACAAACAACTTCAGTGAAAATAGTTTTTCACTTGTACTTTAAGGAATCTTACAAACTATATACTGTACTAAACATCCATTTCAGGTAATGAAATCAATATTTAATAGTGGACAAAATGTTGGAACATTGGTTACCAAAATGCTCTAGTTTTTCAATATATTTGAAGTTAATCTAACTTATTTTCATGTTAGTATATAAATTAATAATAATTCATCAACAGTTTTGTTTTGTTACCTTCTGCATTATTCACAGATTGCAATATGACAAGAGATATAATAGGTGCGGTTTATTGTTAATACGTATCTGTCAATCACTTTCATATTTTCAACCAGTATTACTACAGAATCTCTTCTTTACTTTCATAAATACATAGATAAACTCTTCATTTGTAATATTGGGTTGTTGGAAATGTTCAGTTATCCATGTAAAATATCCACATGTACGGGTTGTTTGGCATTGGTCAGTTTTTTGTGACTGTATTTAACCTTGCCTTGACACTGGTATCAAGGTTACTAGGTAAAACGATAAATCACTCGCATTTTGTTAACAGTGCTAATGGGACAGTAGCATGAAACGAAAGGTTGATTTCCAGGATTTTTTTTTCATTATTTGAATGATTGAACTTGCAGTATAAATCTATTTATGTCTGAAAACCAAAGGTATGTGAATTGTTTTGTTATTTACATTATTCCAAAAATTACTGAAATTTCTTACTGGGAAGGAAAAGAAAATTGCCGAAAATGACGTTTTTAATTATTTTGCTAGCCTAAACAGAAAAAAAAAATCTTGATATATTGCAGCCAAACCTTTTAGAATGCTAAATAAAGTACTTTGAAGGATATAAAGTTACTGAAAAGTGTATTTGTATCTTTTACATTTTACCTGAGCTACAATATTTCATAATTCTAATGTAAAAAAATGTTATATATTGAAGTTGTGGTGTACCTTTAAAAAAACAAAACAATAAAACTTAACAGGATGAAATGGGACTTACCAGCCAATGGAAGATGAGCATTAGATGTCTAACATCTAATTAGATGTTGGAGAGACAACCCCAATATTATGTATGGAGTGAAGGGCTAGAAAACCTTAAATTTTATTATCCACATTTGTAGAATAATTACATTAAAAGTTATGAAAGTTTATCTGAAGTAATGTTTTAGACGTATGCTTCGTTTTAAAAGGCTGTTTTTCTACTGGTAAAAGTTTATACTTGTTTCATGGGATATGTCTCACTCTTAATGTATATTCACCCCTTTCTGTACATTATATATAAATGTATTTACACATGGTTAGAAATACTAGACATCACATACTGAAACTACAAATTTATGTTTAATGCATCAAATGTAATTCTAGTTAACAGCATGAAGCAAAATCTGGATTTTAGTGTTAGTAAATAATATCTGTAACATCTCTAGCCTTGTTTTATTTTTCCCGATCCTTATTTGCAGGTTTTAAATCTTATGTACCTTATAATTAATATAAAAAATTACAAAATACATGTAAATTGACCTTTTTAACTACACGAATGTCTCATTAACACAGTATCATAATTGCTTCACTTGCTAATGCCTGGACTTTGCATGAAGCTTGTGAGAGAATGGAACAAATACCCAAGTAAAACAACTTTGGCTTAAAACCCATGTATGTAAATTTACATTATATTGATAAATGAAAACTTTCAACGTCTAAATGTTAAAGAACAAGTAGGATTCTACGTATTTTACCTGTTAAAATAAAAGATACATCTTATATTTGATTTCATGATTGGTAGATATACGTCTTTTGTGACAAGTCAAACTGTTATCAAGGTATTTGCTTACAGTTAGATATAGGCAGATTATATATATTATAACCATAAAATTTTAATAGAATTTCTCTGGTTTTAAAAATTTTTGGTTAAGAATAAGTTTGTCTAAGAACTTGGCACTACTTTGTGCAGATCTTAAGTTGCATATAAAAGTATGACAGTCACATTAAAACTATCACTTTACTGAAGTCATGTTAATTAGTGCTACCATATTGGGAGCAGAAATGCTGTCTTCAAGAGTTAAGTTTTGTCTTACCCCTAAATGGTGGTACCTTGTTTTTCATTTTATTTATTTATTATTATTTATTTTTCATCTTTTTAAGTTTATCTTATTCTAACTTGGGAGAGCAGTCACCTTTCTATAACTGTCTGCAGATAGTGAAGGGTGATATAGATGTGGGACATTGTGGGCTTGAGCAGCTGCATCTCACTCTCCTAATTTCTAATTTTCTTGTGAAATTAGCGAATTGGAGTTTAAGACTGTTATTACGGTGTATACTCATCGTAATGTGGGTCCTACTTCTTCAGTCACCTCGAAAACCTCTATTATTAGTGTTACTTTATTTTCATTTTTGAGTTAAATGCTTTACAACAAATAAAAATTAGGTGGTTAAATTCATGCCTGATAAAAGTAACAGATTTTGGTAGTGACACTTGTGACTACATTTGCTGTATTTTTCACATAATGATAGTGAGCATGAACTAGATGAAGTTGAATTTGTAAAAATTAAAGTCTAAAGTTCCACACATATGTGTGGAAAAGCTAATATATCGTGTGAACTTAATGCATCTTACATCAGTATACAAATATTTTTGTTGATAAAGATTTATTTCAAAAATGAAACCCATCATATAAATATTTTGAATTGTATTTTTGAAAAACTCGTATGTTAAAAATCTGTTTGATCAGGTGAAATATAAAGGTTATAAGTTTTTAAGAGCAAGTGAATATTGCGTTGTTCCCTGGTGTTACAGTGGTAAGTTTATGAACGTACAATGCTAAAATATAAAAGACCTGCAGTGAATGGACATAGCAGATAGTCTAATGTACTTTTCTTGTAAAAAGAAAAAACTTGTGTTACATCATGAGGAAGAGGAGAAATGATATTTTCTTTCCCTTCAAACACAAGTTTGAATTGTCAAGAACAAAGTTTTTGTTCTTTGGTCTTCAGTTTTTTTGTGAATGTAAGAGAGACTGCCTATAAATTTGTGCTTCAACAAATTTACAAGCAGGATAGGAATAGTTCCACATGCTTACATAGTGTTTTTTTATATTCATTTCTTTTAGTTTTCTAATCTAATTTTTTTTAGTGAGATACCAATTTTTATTGGATGTGAATAGAAGTGTAAAGATATTGGTAGCTTATATTATAGAATACAGAAAACGGTACATGTGAAATTCCTTTGTGATAAAAACTTGCAAACAATTCTTGAGGTTTTGTTGACATTTGATATTTAATTAAGGAATAAAATATATCCAAATATCACAGACATAATGGGTATTCCTAGTATGATGATTAGGGGTTTGAATCCCAAAATGAGTGTGTGGAAGTCTCCCTTCAAACAGAAGCTATTCTTTTGTTGCCTGCAGGTTGTAATTCAGATGCATGATGTTAAATACTGCAAATAGTATAACTTAACAGTTTAAAGTGTAGTGTTTAGTATGGTTCACTCAGTAAGTTGTTTCATACGTGTAGTTTACCATTATTATTTTTGGTATAATAATCATGAAATTCTTTTCACATCACTTTCTATAAAATATACTTGCATAAATCACATCAGACAGTATAACAATGTTTAGACACAAAGGGATCTGTTGGGTCTACTTTGGCTGTTCCATCCTCTAAACTAAAAATAAATGAAAATCTTAGCCAACCGTTATCATTTATATAGTTATCAAGCTTTCTCTTACACTCGTTTAAATTTACTGCCTCTACAACATCTGAAGGTAACTCATTCCACATATCAACCATCCTTAAAAATGTAAAACCACCTCAACTGAAGATAACTGTTATCTTGCAAGAACTTGCATCAATGTTCCTTAGTTCTATTCTCCCATCAAGTATGAAAAATATGTGCATCAACACTGTCAGTCCCCTTTGCAATCATAACACCTTAATCAGATACCATTCAAAATATTTTATTCAAGAGAAAATTTCAGGTACCTTAATTTCCCTTATATAAAAACCCTTCCATTCCAGGCACCATTTTAGTAACTGTCTCCTCAACCAGTTCCAACAAGTTGTCATACGTAAGGTAAAGAACCCAAGGTTGAACACACTATTCCAAAATGGCCTAACCAATAACCTTGTACAATGAAATCATAACTTCTTTAGACTTGTATTCAGTACTTTTATAGATACAACCTTAAATCCTACTTGCCATACCACTAGCAAGAGCACACTGTTTGAATGTCTGTAAATATTAATCAACTATTACAAGAAGATCCTTGTTTTCAGACACTGTTAAGGTAATTCCCATCTAAATCATACTTATAACTCAAATTATAGTAACCTCTTTGCCCAACTCACAAATTATCTAAATTCTTTCTAAACTAGCAACATCCAGGTTTTAATATCATCTGTAAATTTATGTAAATCCTTCAACTATATCATTGATTTAAATCAAAACACAAGTGAAGATCCCAAAACTGTGCACTGAAGTCAGTGATGTCAAGAAAACCCACTTGTAGAGAAAATATGTATGTAAAAATGGCTCATTTGCATTCAGATTTTTTTATTTTTTTTACATGGAGGAGCAAACAGCATTTTGACCTTTGGTCATTGTCAGGTTCACAAAGAAAGAGGTAACTGACCGGAAGCTGACCATATGTTTGAAAGGGGTTGTGTAACTGATTGTTGGAATGTAGAGGGTGTGCTTAGATGTTTGAATATATAATTTATTTTATTATTATTTTTTAATATAGGTATAAAGGTGTTCCTTTGTATTGGTTTATTTTGGGCTTGAGTTGTATAAGTAAGGCTTTTTAATTTTGTGTTTGTTTTATTTAGTATTTGAGTGTTTTCTGTGGTTATGTTGTGTTTGACTTACAGTGTTCAAAAACATCTGAAGTTGACTTTTTATGTTTTTTGAATCTGGTTTTCATTTTTCTACTTGTTTCTCCAATATAGAAGTCATGGCAGTTATCACATTGTATTGTATAAATAATGTTGATGTGGTGTTTGTCAGTGTAGCTTTTACGTATTATAGACCTTAGCTTTGTGTCTGGGTTTTGTATAAATTTGGTATTAAGTGGAATGTCATATTTTACTAGTTTCTGCCAAATGATTGTTATTTTTCTGCTAATGTCGGAAATATATGGTATGCAGCAGTATATGGTTTTGTGATTTTTTTATTCGTAAGATATATTTACTTTTGTTGGTTGATTTTGCCAAAACACCACATCAACATTATTTATAAAATGCAATATGTTAGCTGTCACAACTTCTATATTAGGGAAACAAGTAGAAAAATAGAAACCAGATTCAAAGAACATCAAAAGTCACCTTCATATGTTTTTTGAAAACTGCAAGTCAAATAAACACAACATAACCATAGAAAACACTCAAATATTAAATAAAGAAACAAAAGCAAAATTAAAGAAGCCTTATACAACAACTCAAGCCCAAAATAAACCAATACAAATGAACACCTTTATACCTATATTAAAAAATATAATAAATAACAATGAAATAAATAATATAAAATTATATATTCAAACATTAAGCACACCCTCTACATTCCAACACTCAGTTACACAACCCCTTTCTAACATGTGGTCAGTTACCTCTTTCTTTCTTTGTGAACCTAATGATGACCAAAGAAGGTTGAAACATTGTTTGCTCCTCCATGTTAAAAAAAAATTCTCAACCCAAACAAGTCGTTCTTACACATTAATGTGCACTGAAGTACCTCGCATAAGGCTTTTAATCCCATTTGATTGAATTCCATTTGTAACAACCCTGTGCTTTCTTCCATTCTGTCCAATTTATCAACTTATACCCACACCATCAAAGAGTAATTGTAATTTTTACAAGACTATTTTGTTTAACATTGAAATGCTTTCTGAAACTCCAGATACATGAAATCTACATCTTTTATCCTCACCAACATAACCAGAGCATTTTCAATGAAAGACAAGATATTCTTTCTTAACGAAATCATGTAGACTATCCAATAAAATTCTAAACTTTGTTAAATGATTCTTCAAAGTATTTTTTATCAAGCTTTCCAAAAGTTTTCCATCTGTTAAAAGACTAATATGCCTGTAATTACTGAAACAACTTTATTTCCTCTCCTATAAAGAGAAGTGACATTAGCTAACTTTCAGTCCATTGGCTCTTGTCCATCATTCATGGACTTACAAAAATTGTATCAAGTGGCTCATATTATCCAGTTCTTAACTGCAAGTATATAACTTGCAGAAATATTATTTTAAACTTCACTAATTTTTCTTAAACTCAGACTTAATGCAGCTGCCTTATTTGACCTTGTTTCCATTTATGAACTGTTCAAGATGAGGAATACTACTTGAATATCCATTTGATGAGAGCTGCTTAGAAAATTTAAAATTAAAGTTTGAATGCAAAATGAACATGAATGTGGAAAATGAAAAACTTTTGTCCCACTTCAGAAAAAAGAAGTTACTACAAGAACAGTAGTGTAATATTTAATTGTTCTGTTTGTACTGTATGTAAAAAGTGTTTTATTTACTAAATTGAGAAGGAAATGATGTGAAAGAAGCAAAGTGGGTCTGATGTTAAACATTCTTTGCTATTGTACACATGTTGACAGTACTCAGCAAAATGAGAACTTTCTCTTTAATTTCATAATGTTTAGTATTAAGTTGTGTGTTTTCTGTTAGTTTTTGTTTGATTCAGCTCAACAAAATTTAAATATTATCATTACTAAAGTACAAACAGAAATTCATTAAATTTGGGCTGGAAGTCTACATTTTTAACTCGCTGAATGCACTGCCTCAACTCAAAAAGTGGCGTGTTATAAGAGATGTATCAGCACTGAAATACATTAACACTAATAAAATTTATCCAAGCATTTGTTTTTTACCATTATTTTTTTCAATTATTGGTTTCAGTACAGGTAATGTTAGTATAATAGCAATTTTTGATAATTATATTTACTGATAAAAACAGTCACACAACACAATGTCAGGTAATATAAGGGTATGAAATATGTATTGCTGATACTAGAAGTACTGTCAGCAATGAAAAATATATGATGGCTAAAATAAACTTATTAAAAATAGTATCATTACTGATCAATGATCATCACTATCAGTATTGAATGTCAGTGAAAGTTTTAAATAAATGCATTGCTTTTAAATGAAATTCAAAACTCACTTTCCAAAATGTATCTTTATTGGTTTGCAGTCAGTTTTGCTGAATTTGTTAATTTGAACTTATAATTTAATATAACAGTTTAGAAACTAATAGCTCTAATAAAGTTGCAACTATGAAATTTTTATTAAAAGTATTTTTTAAATAATATTCTGGAGAGTGGAGGTTTTTTGTTTTTCAATATTTATTGTTCAGTGCCTGTTTTTGAGCTGCTCCAAACAAAATATATGTATACATCTATGATCAGTGTATCATGAAGTGAGTTTTAACCTTTTTCTTTTAACCTGAAAATAACCTAGAAGGTCAAAACGTTTTCTCCTTATGAATAAGTGTTCATACACATACCAGCCATTCTGAGATACATTTGAGTTTAAATATATTCTAATTGTTCCACTGCCAAATAAATATACTGGGAATTGTTGGTTTAATTTGGGGTGGTAGTACAAAAACAACTTTGCCCTACTACTCTTTCTTTTTTAATAGTACTTACCACTTGAGGGCTAACTTCTTAATTCTTCTGGTGTAGAAAATTTTATTGTCAAATAAATACATTGTTCATTTTTTCAATTTTTAAATCAGTTTGAAACATTTTAATCTTTTATTGCACATTCTAACAAGCAGGTGACAAATCTGTATTTGTTGCTTAACATCCATACATGTACTACATTTCTGTAGTTTTAATGTTCGTACTTTCTGCTTAGTTGGTTTTACAGTTCAACAGTGTTACTTCCCCATATAGTGTACCCATTTATAAATCTTTTGTGCAGTGTGGATGTGAGATGTGAAAAGTTGTTTATGCTAATTGTCAATTAAAGACGTACTTTTTAATAGTATGAGTGTATAGTGTAGGACTTAAGATTCTTCTATAGTTGTCTGTAGGTACAGCACTCACTCCAGTCGTTTTCAAGATGTGTATATTTGGAACTAGTTAAACAAGTACAACTTCTTTACGCTATAAAGTTCTCTTGTTTTTCCTTGTCAAAAGTTCACTTATGCCTGTTCATTTGCTTTAGAATTTCAAATGACAAGCCAAACCACCTTTCTCATTGGTATTCTATGTATTATTCATTACAATGTTGAGCAAGTTACCACAGTCATATACTGCTTTTTTGGTAATCATGTGGCTTTTGTGTATTTGATATCGAATGTTTTTCAAATCAGAGTATAGTTGAGCTGATTCAATTACTCTAGAACTCACTTTTACAGAATAAACTATACTTTTCTCTTAAGACTGTTGGTTTTCCTTTAACATTAGGCCTATCACTTCTACTGCAGTTAACACCAAACATTTCCTTGGCTGTGACTTTATTGTCTTTATCTGCTGTTTCCTGCTCATCTCATACAACTTATGTCTATTACTAAATCATCTGCTCACTATATTCTCAATATCAATGAATTACAAATGGAACTTCCAATAATCTTTTAATTGTTATTATAAAACACATTATTCATTTTCAAAATAAACTAGTATTTAGTGTAAAGTCTTTTATATTATGACAGATCTTTTTATTTAAACAATTCAAATAATTCTCACTATTTTCATAATGTGTTCAATAGAGGATCAAATGTTTTAACTTGAGAAATGAATTATTTTATGTAGAAATGGTGTTTATGAAAACTGATTGCAGAGTTTTAATTATTTTGGCTGTTTGTAGATATTGTTAAAATTGGATAATAAATAGAAAATCCTTTTCTGTGAAATGGTTTAGAATTTCGAAGAAAAAAACCCTGTTTATTAACTGTAAAAACGTTTATATGAATTACTAAAAATGGTAAGACCAAATAGTCTGTTAAGTAATAAATTTTTAAAATACTTCATTCAAAGGAACAAGTTTCTTGTATTATTGTAAACCTATTTATCAAAACTTTTTTACGTGTTAATTGCTAGCATAGGTAGCTGGCTGCCCATAACCAAAGCAGCTTCATTTATGTGGAGTATGTTGTTGCCATCTTGGTCTTATTTCAGATAAAAGAGATATAATACATTAATAGTATTAAGACAAATTTTGTTTTAAAATTTTAAATCTTCTTATTGAAGTAATAAATAGTATGTGTTTATTTGACAGGTATGAAATCCTGGTGTCAACATGGAGGGTATATCCATTGGTGTTGGTCATAATAGACTTGATCAGTCCTCAAATTATTTAAAACTTGAGCCAAGTGTAATAGTTACAAGTTTCATAGAGATTGTAATATCCACATTTACATAATATCTGTTTATTTATTCAGTAACTATTTTAAATAAATATCAGTGTCACAGAATTTATTCTTCATAAAAACTAGTCTGTTTTTAAATTCATTAGTTTAGTCAGTGTATGGTTATATGATTCATCTCATAAAAATTACTGTTTAATCTAAAATGATGTTTAAGTAGTCCAGGGAAAACCTAATGACACAAAACACTAAATTTCACTTTGCCATAATAAAGTATAAAAGTTAATCATTTGTTTTTGAAAAACCTAGGATTGATTTTATGAATATATGACTCATTTTTCTTGAAACAGACCCTGTTAATGACTTGATCAAAGTGAGCTAACTCTATAAATCATAATTCAAAAAACAGACTGATACTAATTTGGCAAAACAAACTGACAAATTCAAAGTGGTGACAAAGATTATGCAGGGAAACTAAGAGATTAAAGTGTATTTTAATTAGCATATAAATTTGTTGGATAACCTTACAGTTTGATATATTTCAGTGAAGCCTGGTATTTCACAGTTTTTCAGCTTAGATTTGGGTTAGGTCCAAAAACATGTAGGCTGAAAATACAAGATAAATTTTCCAAATAAAATTAATAACGATAAAAATTATTTACATATTGTAACTAGTATTATTAATTTAACCAACTAAAAATATATAGTATGTAATTATGTTAAAATATAGCAACTAATATTAACTTGTACAAATATAACTATTAAATAGTTCATGCTGTTATATAACAAAATATAGAAAACAATATTTGTCATTGACCTAATAAAATTGTTCATTATTCAATTAAAATTAAATAGTTTATAAATTATCTTTTCACAGTAGTTTTAAGGGGGTTATATGTAAAATATCAAGTACTAGAAATGGCAATAAGAAGTGATGAATTCACTACGAAACTCAGTAAACTTGGTGTTCAAAATGTGATAGAAGAAACCTTGTTTGTAAAAAAATGAAATTATGAGGGATAATCTAAGCAAGTGTACAGTATTGAACAGTTCCTTCCATACTAAGCTGTGAAGGGGGGGAACATTACTAGCAGTTACATGCTAACTACATAAACTTGTCAATTTTATTCAGAGTCAGGCAAAAAATGTGCAGTGGAACTTAAGAAAACTTTTGTATGTATTCTTCAAACAAGACAGTGCTTGCATGTAATTTTATTTCTTAGACTTTGGCTAAATTTTTATTTACTAAATTTAGTTATGCTACATTAAAACTAATAAGAGATTGCACATACACATTAAACACTGAATTTATTTTTAATAGCATGTGCATTCTAGTACAGCTGGCCTTGCAAATACTGTAACATATGTATTGGTATATCTATATATAAATGTATGTATGTATGTAAACATCACTGTGTAGCTGTAACCAAGTATTTATATTTCAAATGCTTAATTTTAACTATTTGCTGCTTTCTTACAGCATTACTGAGCAACAAACAGTGTGCGCCACAGTTGAAGTGCAGCAGTAGCTACCCCGTGCTTATCCAGGCATAGAGCTGAGTTCTTAAAGGAAGCATTGTGAACATTGTATTTTGAAACTTGCCCTTTTGTATTTCTGAAAATAATCAGAATGGCTGAAAGTGAGGGTAGAAACGAAAACAATAATAACTTTGGCAAAAATGATGATAACGATATTTGTCGTGATTTTCTGCGCAATTTGTGCAGGCGCGGATCAAACTGCAAATACAGGCACCCAGAACCCCAAAAAGAAACCCAAGAAGAAGGAAGCCAGGATATTAAATTCTGTCATGATTTCCAAAATAAAGGTTGTCGTCGAGCAAACTGCAAATTCATGCATTGCACTAAGAGGGAAGAAGAATACTACCAAAGTACGGGCAAGTTACCAAGGCATGTACAAGAAGCTTTGGGGGAAAAAATTGACGTTCCTGTTTGCAAAGACTTCTTGAGGGGTTTTTGTAAAAGAGGGATTTATTGTAAATTTAGACACTTAACAGTACAGGAGTATGAAATGGAAATGGGTGGGAAGATTGGGCCATCTTTCGTGGGAGAACAAGATTTTAATCGGTTTGACGATTTTGAATTTCAGCTGAAACGCAAACGACCAGCTTTTGATGATGGTTTTGGTCCAGTAGATGGACCAGGGGTGTTGCTGCCCACTCCTGGTCCTGACCGAATGCCATCAACTTCCATGCCCGATATTCAAATGTTGGAAGGGGAAAATGCAATTCTTCGGCGTAAAGTAGAGGAGCTGAAAAAACAAGTCGTAGAATTAACTTCAACCGTTGAGTACCTGTTAGAACAAAATGCACAGCTGCGCGCAAGCAAGCAGTTCAGTATGCCACCATCTACACCTAACTCACCTCCTAAGTCTCGCTCTATATATCCAGGTGGTGGACTTGGCAGTGTCCAATCTTGGTAACTTCTAAATATGTTAAAACTTTGCAAGTGATGTTGCAAGTTTAAGGTTTTAAATCCTGTATTCTTTCTTAATCAAACTGTACACACTGAAATGGGGATGATTTATCACTGTGATCCTTTTTTTTCCCTCACCCCCAATTTTGATATTTTCACATGTACCCTTTGAATTGTAGCAGTGGTTGTACAAATATAGTATTACTTTGTACACCAGGTTTTCACACATCACTACTTAAGAATCCCATTTAAAGCTTTAAATGAACCTGGTAATTATTTGACAAGCAAACACTTGATACTGTTGATTGAATTTCAAATTTTATTTGATTAACATAGATTAAAGATAATTAATGTCTTACTTTTCTTATGAATCTCATCCATGGATAATTTTGTTAGTTATGCAAGCAGTATAAAATCTTTGTTTGCAGTAATTTTGATCATACTTAAGAATTTTTGTGTCAATACTTTGAATTAAAGAATTTGTGTAATAAATCATAGTGTGATTTTCTGCATTTTGTTTTTCATTTTAGCACATAATAGTCATTTATACATAAACATGTTTCATAATATCTTACACCATTCTTTGAAGACTTTTATGCCTTCTGATTATATTAAAGTAAAAATTGTGTTTACTAAATAGATGAGCAAATTATATTTGTGATGTTTTTCTGAACACTAGATTTAGTAATTGAAGAATTTTGTTTTCATGGAATATGTATGATGTGTAAAGATTTTGTGCTGTATTTGAAAACCGTTATTTGACCAGAAATATCAGTCTGTAGTACTGTTATGAATAAACATTTTAGACCTTGTATATTTCTGAATGTGCAGTTAATTATTTAATTCAGCATTCCAGAACAGCTGTACATTGAGTGTTTATACAAATTGTATTAGAAAAACTTAGAAAAGTCTGAAATTTGTCGTTGAGTGTGATATTTCTAGAACACGTAAGGAGAAATAATTATAATAGCCCCCAAAAAATATGGTTAATTAGTAGTACATCGGTATACATATTTATGCACAAGTCATTGTTTTATCCATGTTTATCAGTTGTCTTGAAGTTTGAAGACAGTTGTAATAGAAAATGTGAACAGTAGCTAGGTTTCCATCTGAATGTAGTGTTAAGGGTTTTAAGAAAAACTTTATCTTGTCTCCTGATACTAGGTCAGTTTTGGATAGAAATCCAATTAAAAAAATAATACAGCATTGAATGTTTCATTTCACTACTGTATAAAACCATTAACAAACTACTGTTTACAGAGGGGTTGTTTCTTTTAGTTTTATTTCAGTATTACTGCTGTATAAGTTACATTAGTCAGTGGAAATGCTATCACCTTGTAACATATTTATTTTTCCCACCACTCTGAATTTGTATTGAAGCTCTGACTACTTACAGTACCAATGTGGATATATAAATAAAGAGGAAAGTGGACATATATTACACGATACCATTCTCACTCGTTCCTGTTATTTTGATCTTACAAATTTTAATGCATTTGTAAGACAATCTTCATGTTAGTTGTAATAAAAGGAACAATGCAATATTCTGTATATGGTATCTGATTGGTATATATTGCTATGGAGTATTTGGAAGATGTCAAAATGTAAACAATTTAAATATTTTAGTAAACTATGCCAATTCAGAGATAAATTGTTCAGTATTGGTGGGTTATTTTCTACTTAAATTTATTTGATTGTTAAAAATAATTATAAAAGTATTATTTATCAGTAATTTTATTTTAATTTGTTATAAGACAAAGTACTGGTTATAACATACAGTGTCATGATACATTGTGCAATATAAGTTGGAGATCATTGGTAGATGCTGATATCTTCAAAGATACAGGAAGAATATTACCAGTGAAAGTTAAAGAACAGCCTGTGTAAAGCAGAATATGAAGATTACAATGTATATCACTAGTTTGTGGTCAGTTTTGGAAGGAAGTCCAATTAAAAAATAATACAGTCTCAAATGTTTCAGTAATAGTGACTCATAATGTGAGACATGTTTCTGTGGCTCTGGCACAATTTGTCATCCATAAGGTGTAGAAACAGTTGAATTCACTTATGAATAAGTGAATACATTATATTTACCTGATAACTAATATAATGCATTACATAACTCAGTAACATATTACAAAAAGTCACTGTTTGCAGTGCTGTCATCAGGAATTTGGGTCTTTTCTCATGCTCACTTGTCTCTTTTACTTGGGTGCTCAGAGCTGTGGTTTATGGTTTGGTAACTTAAAAATGTAAGATCTTTTCTAACTTCTTTTTAAGAAAAAAAAGTTTAAGAGGTCTTAATGTGCCCTCATATGACAACATTTCTATCCAGGGATCAGAATATTATATTTCTGAGGAATTTCATCTATTTAGTTGGCATTCCCAATTGGAAATGCGTGGTCCACTGTATTTCTTTAGTTCTGACCAATAAAAGTGAACATACTAAATGGATTAAATAAACAGTTGTGAAGAAATTCAACTTTACTTGAGGGAATGTAATCTATGTGATATATCTCCTTTAAGTGAATGTAATTGTATTTTTTTATTTCTGTTTTAGGTATCATTTTCGTAGCCATCCTCTGAAGAATTTCCAACAATTCAGCGAACTTCTTAAAAATAAACATTGGGCTAATTAGTACCCTATACAATAAAATAACTTTTATATTTGGTATTTCTAGAAATACAATCCAAAATCCTATTTGCCCTACAACTAAGCAAAGTGTATTGCTAGATTGGCTGAAGTGATTGATGAAACCAAATGCCATGATTCGTTTCTTCTGTAACACTATTTAGATTATTCTTATTAAAAATATAAATTTTCATAATTCACATGCATTTATTATAATTAAATGTTGTCCACCGTTTACTTGTTAAATGATTCTAAGTCCTTTTGTAGAGTAGCACCTCAGAGCCAGTAACACCTAAGACATTAATATGATTAGCAATTTTGAACATTCTTTTATATAATTGATGTAAATCAAAGGTCCTAACATTGTGTCCTGAGGCACACTATATGATATTAATCCATTTATAACAACCCTCTTCTTTCTTACCTCTAGCCAGTTTTTGAACCAACCTAACCTCCACATCTTCAGAGAGAATTTTTTATGACTAGCATTTCATATAGCACCGTGTCGATGCTTTGTAAAAATGTACACATATCAAGTCTACACCCTTCATCCACATAAGCAGTAACCTTGTCAAAAGATTCACAAGACAAAATTTTCTCCTGATGAAACTCAAACAAAATTTTAAACATTGTTAAATGGTTTTGCAAAGCACCTTTTTTTCTTTCTTTAATCAGACTTTCAAACGTTTTCAATTTTGATGTAAAACTTGCATGCCTACAATTATCCAGACAATTTTTATTAATTCCCTTAAGAAAGGAGTAGTAATAGCTAACTTTCAATCCACTGGCACCTGCCCAAAACTCAAGGATGTAAAAAATATATTAGGAAGTGACTTGCATACCCAACCCTACATATTTTTTTTAAAATGTAGGAAATTTTTCAGTTTTCAAACTGCTGTCATTTTCACAAGCTCTAAATTATTTTGTTTCTCAATTTCATTTTCTTGTAGCAACTCTAGGATGAAAATATGTTTAAATCTGTATACAAACCAGGTATCTCATAACCATAAAAAACAAGCCATCCATTAACAAAAGATGTATTTGCATCCTCACATTTTTGCTTAATATATTTAAAGATCTTTACTGTTTATTGTTTGATAGTTTCTGCCAACTTTTATTCATGATCTTTTTTGATTGCTTCATTTGATACACTTTTCATATTTTATACTCTTTAAGTTTTCCATCACTACAGTCAGTTTAAACATTTTAAATTTGTAGAACTTTAATTTTATTCCTTATACTCTTTGTGAACCAATATGGTTTTTACTTTTTCTTTTGTTTAGAGGAACATATCTGTCTTAAATATTTAAGAATTTGTTAAATTTTCCGTATCTGATCAGTAGTCAAAATTACAGTAGAATTCCTGTATGCTGTAAGACATCAAACCTAATTTAGCACAGACAATTTGTAGCAAGATGTACCCCATTCACCACCACCTCTATAGTTTCCTTATTATAAAGTGATGATAAATCTAAAATAGCATCATTCCCAGAGATTCTCTTGAACAGTTGAAGAAACAACCAACCTGAAGTTAGAGTCTAATAATTGTAACTATAAATAGCTGTAAAGTTTTATCATTAATTTTATCAACTTTATTTACTGGTCTGTAACATATTCTTTAACAGAAACACAAGTTGATTCAAACTCCTTGCTATTCTATTTGATATCCTGAACTTCATAAGGATATAACTTACCCATGACATAAAAATTATAAAGTAACTCCTCTCTTTTCGGTACTCTCTATCTTTTATTAAATGACAATAAATGATCTTGTGGTCCATTTAGACTGTTACATCTACTAATTTCAACTTACCCCCTGAAAAAGATTCAAAGCCAGTTCTTATCATTTAAACATTGACCAAACTTTCCCTCAAGTTAATTATATCCACCACATTTGAAAGTAGCCTCTTCTACAGGCCAATCGATCATGAAAAGTAAAGCTGTCTTAACTGAAGATTGCATCTTTTCTGCCAAGATTTATATCTGTGTTCTCCTTTATCACCATAAAATGTTAAAAAATGATAATCAGTATTGTCAATTCCATTAACACTAAAATACCTTGGCCAGATACCCTCTTACTCTTAATTTTTTCAGAAATTTTAATGCCCTTATATGACAATCATTGTGTTGCAGTTATCCTCTGAGCTTTTTCTAACAATTTAATATCCTTTCTGAAATAAGGAATCCAAGAATGGAAACATTACTCCATATGCGGCTTAACCAAGGAATAATATGTTGACATTATAATATCTTTTAGACTTTATTTAGAATTTCTGTAGATACAACCTAAAATCTCATTTGTCTTCCCACTAGCAACAGCATATTGCTTGAATGGCTTAAGAGACTAATGAACCTGAACACCAAGATACTTTCTCTTCCATAACACTTAAGTTTATTCTTATCCAAAGTATGTTATAATTCAAATTAGATATCCCTTGCCATTACCTTGCATTTATTTATAATTAAAGTAATTGAAATTCTTGTGTAAGGCAGTAGCATCATCTTCACAGCCGGCAATACCCCAAACACTGTCAAATTTAAATAATGTACATCAATGATATAAACAAAAAATAATAGCAAAGGTCCTAACACTGAGCTCAAAGGTACCTCACTTGTGGCATTAATTCAGTTTGACTGAACTCTGATTATAACAGTTTTCTGCTTTCATCCATGTAGCAGTTTTTTATCCATTGAGCCACAGCGACAGAAATAACTTAAAGTAAGGCTTTTATGTTGCACCTTTTCAAGTGCTTTCTGTAAACCCAGATACATCACATCCACAACTGTATATTCCTTTATGTAAATAGCAGCCTCTTCAGAAAATGTCGAAAGATTAATAAGGAAAAACTTTGCAAAGTATCTTTTATTAAACTTATGAAAACTTTTTCTATCACTGATGTTAGACTAGGTAAATAATTACAGAAACAGTAAAGGAGAGTTACTTTAGCCGACTTAGTCTTTTTTTTCACTTGCCCACTCTTCAAGAACTTTCAAAAAATAAAATGTGGCTAATATATCTATTCCTTAACCTCTTTTATAGACCCTTTGGTATTTTGCTTAGGTGATTCATCATTTTGTAAACTACCCAAATTCTAACTTAACAAGTTTTGTATTAAAGCTGTTTAAATCACCATTAGTAAAAAGTATAATTCAACCCAGTCATCCCCTGGTGATTGAGATATTAGCCTCCTAGTATCATCTCTCAAAGGCCCTGATCCATCCTAACATTTTGTGTATTCTTAATGTATCTGTAGAATTCCTAACTATTTCTATATTTAAGCAAACTATTTTTAATATAGTTTTTGATTTTCTGATATCCTATTTGGCCAAGTTTCTTGATTTTCTAGTCTTATAAATCTTCTGTCATTACAGTAAATTTAAACTTCTATTTATAATGCATTTCATTAATTTTATCTTTTGCAAGCCAAATTTTCTTTTACTTGCAGTCATCAATTTTATGTCTAAGAAACATATCTATCATAAATATTCCACACCTTTGTTCAGTGTCTCCAACAAATTCAATTCACAGCACATAAATCTTGTCCTATCTCTTTACAGTTTTTTTTCTTTAATGAGAAGTTAAAAAGTGACCACACCTTCAGAATCATTGTCTCACTGGATTCTTGAAGAAAACTATCCTGAATAGTTTCTAAAAATCAGTCTGTAATTATTTGGTTCTTATCATTTCCCAATCAGTATACCTGATATTACAATTTCTCTTGCTAATCACCTTATTGACAGAAGAATTCCTTATCTCCCTATAAAATTTCTCATTAATATCATCAGTTTCACTTGGTGGTCCATAACTAAAACCAACAGCTTTCTCTCCTTGTAACTTATTAACAGAAACTCAAACATATTCAACTTCATTGCTATTATCTTTAATGTCAATTTGAAAAGGCAGTAATTTGTATTTTACTTATAAATTCACTCCTCTCTCTTTTTCAGTACTTTGTCCCTATTAAATAACTTTTAACCCCTGTATTTCAGGAAAACATTGTCATAAATGCCTGGATTTAGAGTTTGCAATTACTTTCATCAGTATCTTCTGACCAATGCTCTGAAGTTATCCATTTTACTTCTGATGCTTGTTCCCATACTCTATTAATGTGCTACTTTTTTTGCACTATTCTAGGCCTCTCCAATTTGTAATTGCCCCTACAGTTGAGTTAATTGCCCTTGTAAATTAGTTGTCTCCTAACTTATTTATAAACTATTCAATGCATTCATTTGAAAGAGCCTTCTTGTCCTATTTACTGATTCCAAACAGCCAACCTGCTTCTTTTTACATATTAACCAAAGCCTAGCATTTGGCCTTAGTGACCAATATATAATTTAATCTTCACAGTTATGTGTATCCATAACAATTAAATTGTTATGGCTCTTTTCTGCAAATGCTTAGCGATTAGCTCTTCCAATCTACCCTTTCTTACTTCATTAGCCCATTTTCGAAATTGTTGAATTACTATCCTTTAATTTTATGTGCAGAACGAAGACTTCACTGTATGGAGCAACCTTTATTATATCACTTGCTGTATCAATTATACCTCTAATATAACTTAGTAACTTTTCTCTATATATTTTTCTTGCAGATTACCTTATCTACCTGCCATACTAAAGGATTTCCTATGACAGTCGCATCGTTTTCATTCCCTCCTTAATTTCATCATCTACATAAGTTAAGAGCTGGTATTTGCTCTTTATTATTAAACTAGCTGGAATACCCATCCATTGGCCAGATGAAATAAAAACTTGTTTGTTACAAATGATAGTAAATTGTGCTTGTATTTTTTCGAACAAAATAAACATTGAAAGTGCAATAAAAATACAAAGTACTAATACTAAAAAAACAGAGTATTTTCAAGAATTCTAGCCATAGAAATTACGTAGTTCATTCTAAAGGTGATGGATATATGCGACATGAGTAGTTTTTTTTCCAAAATTAGATATAAAGTTATATGGATTTACCCCATGACCTTCCTCATGCCATTCTATATCATTGTGTTACGTTTGGTGTTGACTGATCACAGCATGTGTAAAGGTATAAGGAACAAATAGACAGACACACACTATTTTTATATCAATTTATTATCTTCATTGCGTTATTACTGCTTCAAACTTTCCGAAAGTCATTACTCGAATGCAAAATCTCATTTTCGTCTCTAAATCTGCTGTCATATTTTGGAGTTTACCCTTCTAATTTTACACCACATTTCCTCTATTTAAAAATAAACAGCCTATAAATTGTACAACTTCACTATATTAAGAAAAAAAGCGTTTGTCACCAAAATAGTACAAATCTCGTCTAATCCCATAATATCAAAATCACCGTTCCAACAAATGTTTTTTATTTCTTATACATCTTGCCTTGAAGTAATTGCAATTTAATTAACCCTTAAAAATTTGTCTGTACTTTGTTTTTACGCCACGTTAACCTATATATCTTATTTATTTCTTCATTTAGTTTACCATAACCAGCCCCCGTCTAGTGCAGCGGTAAGTCGAAGGACTTACAACGCTAAAATCAGGGGTTTGATTACACTCGGTGAGTTCAACAAATAGCCCGATGTGGCTTTGCTATAATTATGAAAAACACACACTTCAACCCATACCCTAGCTAAGAAGTTGTATTTAGGACTAACTTCAAGTCTCTTAAGGTGGCTAAACATCGTTAGATATTAGAGAATTTACGGTTGAAAATATCGTAAAGTAATGCAATTTATATGATAAAAGTAGCTAATAAAAAGCGTATTTAATAAGCTATATTGGTAGCCAGGTCAATTTTTAGTATCGATGTTAGTACATATATTACTCTGATCGGCAGTTATTAAATATTCTTCGCTAGTTACGTTAAACTATACTTACAGCAGAGTTCGAACTAGTTGCCACTGCGAACAAGCAAACCCCTCCCTTATTTACATTTCAAGTTTAAACTGTCCACTTCACTTTTTTCTTTTACAATCACTCTGATACCTCTCATGCTTATCCCTAACCCTTGAACAGCGGGAATGTTGTAGATAGCATCTTCAGTTGATGAAGGCCGCCGCTTGAGGATTAAATAGTAACCTAATCTGTGATGACGAGAAAACCCACTTGTAGAGAAAAATATATATGTAAAAACGT
This sequence comes from Carcinoscorpius rotundicauda, assembly GCA_011833715.1. Classification (NCBI taxonomy): domain Eukaryota; kingdom Metazoa; phylum Arthropoda; class Merostomata; order Xiphosura; family Limulidae; genus Carcinoscorpius; species Carcinoscorpius rotundicauda. Next base: position 19,610,977 of record CM022398.1, read on the forward strand.
CTGATTTGGATTGAGTCTTTTTTACATATATAAATAGTAACCTAAGCACGTTGTTCAACCAGAATATGCTATGGTCATTTTCTTTAAATGCCTTTATCAACCTCTGTTCCTAGCTGTCATTACATCCCCTCGTGAGCAACAAAAAGTATATATCACTACTTAAACTTAGCATGAGCCAGTTGTTGCTGGCACGCTATAAATTTTTAATTTTGAAAAATAATTAAAAAAATAGAAAAACCGACAAGTTAAAATTTTCTATCTGAGCCAGAATTGACGTATTAAAGTGTTAAAGGGCATAAAGGAAAAATTTGAACAGAAAATAAAGGGAAAACTGCCAAAGGAGTAAAAACAAAATATTTTTAATAATGTGAGGTATTAATATAATTATGTCTAATGTAATGAAAAATATTGTGGACATAAAAGTTTCTATTAGTATAACATACAGTGCTTTTCAGAAACCATAAATATAGTGAAGATATATTTTGGTATTTTCATATTTCTGCCGAATACATTGGTATCAGTTTTCCACAGTATAAAATATGCGTTCGCAACTACAATAATTAAAACTGCTTATGGTTTAATCAACAGTACTACATGGATGTGAGGAATGGACAGTTGCGAAGATTTTAGAAAAGAAGAATAAGAGCTTTTTTAAATAAGACGTTTCAGAATTCCCTATATTATGGCCAGATGGTTAAGGCACTCGATTCATAATCTGAGGGTCGTGGGTTTGAATACCCCTCACAACAAACATACTTGCCCTTTCAGTTGTGAGGGTGTTATAATATCACTGTCAATCCCACTATTCGTTGGTAAAAGAGTAGCCCGAGAGTTGGCAGTTGGTGGTGATGACTAGCTGCCTTTCCTCTAGTCTTACGCTGCTAAATTATGAACGGCTAGCGCAGATAGCTCTCGTGCAGCTTTGCCCAAAATTCGAAACAAGTCAAACAAAACCCTGTATCATTCACAGAAGAAATAAGTCAGTTAAAGAGTAAATTGTTCAGAAAATCAGCACACATAAATCGTTTAAAGAAATTGTGAGAATAAGGAAACTACAACGGATTAATCATGTGACGAAAAAAAACCTAAGCATTCGTGCAAAATTATATTGAGCCATGAAAGGAAAACGCAGAAGAGGAAAAAGAAAGATAAAAAATATATCGGATAACAAGTATAAAAGAATGAACTAAGATCTCAACATCAGAATGGTGGAGAACCAGAAAACCTAAATATTTATAAGGGTATGCAATCGGAATGATCATGAATTTTAATTTGTTCGACTAAAATGAAAATTATGAGAAGACAGCAGTAAATAAACCACTGAACAGTTAGTAAGTCCAATGTACGCTGTATCTGCAACCATTAATATTTAGACAGGTATTATTTCTGTGTGAAGGAATTGCGTAACAGATAGCACATCCTTGTGATTGTAACTCTACTATTATTTTTTGTTTCTTATGCCTATGATTACGAGCATGCTAGGATATAATAACCCTTCATAAGATTTTCGCTATTTTTAGGGGGATACAAATGTTTTCTTTTTCAAAAAATTCCTTGTTCTATAAGTTTTGAAAGCAAGTATGAAAGCAGATAAACAATTGTGACTTGTGACCTGTTTTGTTATTTTATTTAAGTTTTAGCTTACATTGAAGAAAACTTGTGTCTCAATCTAACAAATGCCCTAGTCGTAGACTTAGAATCAAGTACATTATGTGCCATATCTAAAATCAGAAAAGTTCTGAAGTCTATTTTTATACTAACAGTATTTTTAATGAAGGGAATTTCCAAAAAAAGCAGATTTTCTGAGCCCAGTATGGCCAGGTGGGTTAAGACATTCAACTCGTAATCTGAGGGTCGCGGGTTCGAATCCCCCGTCGTATAAAACATGCTCGCCCTTTCAGCCGTGGTGGTATTATAACTGATAGCCAATCCCACTATTTCTTGGTAAAAGAGTAGCCCAGGAGTTGGCGGTTGGTGTTGATGATTAGCTCCCTTCCTTTTAGTTTTACACTGCAAAATTAAAGACGGCTAGCGCAGATAGCCCTCGTGTAGTTTTGCGCGAAATTAGAATAAACAAAAAAACAACCGAAATCATATTATCTAAGCTGTTGAAGAAATTATACAAATGTTCTCTGGTGGGACTGCGGTATATCTTCGGACTTACAACGCTAAAACTTGGGTTTTTTCCCCTCTGTACAAATTTTGTGGTATATAAGCATGTAAACCGATATTAATCTCAAAGAAACCCCCCTCAATGCTAACATCAACTAATTTTTACTTTTCAAAATCCATTGATCCCAAGTAAAAGATGGCCACAGGACATCGATTCACTGGACAGTAATCAATTTTAAAGTAACACCCAAGAGTGGAAACTGTCTCGAATTAGGAAATATTCATATGGTTAAAAAATACCTTATTTTGCAAAAAAAAAAAAAAATTGTTGAATTTCACACAAAGCTCCTCGACCGCTATATGCATTACCATTCCTTGATTTTGAAATGATAGACAAGAAAGAAGGCAGCTAGTCAAAGCAGCTATCTCTTTGCTAGTGAATAGTAGGAGTGACAAACACATTTTAACAATTCCATATATTCGATATCGTATTTCGATTATACTAGCTTTAAATTGTAAGTAAAATGACCTATTCACCAGATCGTTTTGTGTAAAAAGACTTAAGTGTGTGTGTTTTTCTACATTCCAGTCATAACAGTATACCTACTATGTGAAATGAAATGTTTATTATTTCTGCACTATCACATTGGTTTGGTTACTCTGAAAGCTGAGTAATATTGGTAAGTTCAGTTTACAAAGTTGGTCACTGTAGATTCCGTTCAATTTAACGTTATCCATAATCATAACCTCCGTAACATATATGTTAGTTTTACTCTTATAAGAGATGTGTTGTATTTAATAACGAGGGGATCGGAATGAAAGTATGGTTGCTTAGCTACTTTAGCAATTTTATAAGTTTACCAAAAAATTTGTCTGTTTCTACCATAATGTTACAAGATGGGTTATCTGCATTCTGTATATCACATGGAATCGAGCTACAATTTTTTTTCTTTTAATTACAAATCTGTAAAATTACTGCTGGCCTTCCAGTAGATTTACTACAAAGTAGATATTGAAATACTTCTAAGAAGTTATCATTTGATTAAAGTCTTGAGCCACGATTAACAAAATTGTTCTAAGTGGGGATACCAACAATAAAAACTTAAATTTAGTTTTCTTACTCTCCGCAGGCAAAATACAATAGCTTATTATTATTTTGTGCTTAGTAACCAAGAAATTAATAGATTGCTGTGGACAGGATGTGGCTTAGTGGTTAGCATACCGGACCTTAGATCTGGATGTTTAGGGTTTGAGTCGTTTTTAGTCGCAAGAAAACAGCTTTCTGTCCTTTAGAACTGTAGCGATATTTTAATACGACTTTACTATTTAATTAGAGTAGTTCAATGGTTGGTGCTTAGTTTTATTTACTATACAGTTGAATTCTCTGTAGTCTGTCAGATTAGAATTAAGGATAACTAGCGCAGAAAATTTTTATATTAATATTCGAAACAACTCAAACGTATTATGATGTATTCTGAACCAAAATAACTTTCTCATCAGTTGAGATAAAAGTCAAATGACAGCTCAGTATGTATATGCAATCGAAATTTACGTAAGAAATTCACTAAGACATTTTAAGTTCTAATGCTCTTTGTACGAATAAATAACAAACAGAATATCATCGTCATATTCAGATATCTGAATAGAATATAGAGTGGACTGCTTTGTTTTTCTCTATATGAAAGGAGACCAGTTAATTCTAAATATTACATGGTTTTACTTGGAAAAAATGTTAACATTCTTTGAAAAGATTATTGCTTATATGTATGAAGGTAAAAAGAATGCTGTTGCTTTATCAAAGGATTTAGATCATGTAGTGAGTTGGACAAATAAATGGCAGATATATTTTAATTATAATAAATGTAAAATACTGCATACGAATTATCATAATTTGAATTTTAAATATAATTTATATGCGAATAACCTTTATAGTGCCATGAAAGAAAGGGATTTTGGTGTAACGGTTGATCAGTCTCTTAACCTATCTAAGCAATGTACTGTTACTAGTGCTTGGACAAATAGGATTTTAGGTTTATTAACAGAATTTTTAATATATACGTGTCTAAAGGGTTATATTTTCTTTGTATAAATCACTTGTTAGGCCACGTTTGGAGTATTGTGTTCAATGTTCCTTACTTTAGGCAAAACATTTAATTCTTGAGGAGAGTTACTAAAATAGTGCCTTGTATGGAAGGTTTGTCATATAAGAAAAAAAAAGAGTTATAGGTATTTAAGATTGTAAAGAGAATTGATAGTGTTAATGCATCATATATTTTGTCATACTAAATGGTGTCAATAGCAGGACTAGGGGATAAAAGGGTCTATAATTAGGACAATTTTGTTATTTTAACAGGTGTGGAATGGATTGTTTTCAGATATTGAAAAGGCAGGAAACTTAAGTGAGTTTAAGAGAAATTATAATAATTTTATGAATGATTTCAAGTGATAACTTGGGTGTTTAACAACTTATGACAATTATAACATATTTTGCGTGGGTGAAATAACAAATTTGTGAAAAAACGTCATTTATTATTTTCTGAAGGAACTGTCCAGAATAGAAATTTTCTGGATTCTGCTGTCATGAAAATTTTTCTTTGACAGGCCACAATTTGGAACAATATCAAAAACTGTTAATCCTGTTTTAGCTTTTAACATGCAAAGACTTTATGAAGAGTTATTATATTACTAATTCTAATGAAGCCACAACTGTGAAATTTTGGCTGAAGGTTTTTGTTTTATTTTTTAACGATATTCTGAAGAGTAAAAGTTTTTGTTTTTCAAATGTTATTGCTGAATGTCAATGTTTGAACTACATAAAACAAAAATATATATGCGTCTATCATTAGTATATGATGAAGCGAGTTTAAATCTATTCTGACTCTTCCATTGCCAAATAAATAAACAGGCCCGGCATGGCCTAGCGCGTTAAGGCGTGCGCTTCGTAATCTGAGGGTCGCGGGTTCGCACCTGAGTCGTGCCAAACATGCTTGCTCTCCCAGCCGTGGGGGCGTTATAATGTGACGGTCAATCCCACTTTTCGTTGGTAAAAGAGTAGCTCAAGAGTTGACGGTGGGTGGTGATGACTAGCTGCCTTCTCTCTAGTCTTACACTGCTAAATTAGGGACGGCTAGCGCAGATAGTCCACGAGTACCTTTGTGCGAAATTTCAAAACAAACAAACAAATAAATAAACATACTGGGAATTGTTGGTGTAATTAAGAATGATAATACAAAAAGAAACAAACGAGTTTGCCCTTCCCCTCTTTCGTTTCTAATAATACTTACCACTTGAAGAGCAGCCTGTTATTTCTTCTATTGTGGAGTTGTTGTTTTTGTAAAATAAATACACTGTTATATTTCTACTAATACTTTGAATAAACCATATATCTTTTAAAACTGCTACTTTTCTTCTAGCATATTAAAAGTTGGGGCTATCACTTCTGTAGCTGAGTTGCTAACTTCATGCTGAACTTTATTTGACAATTATTTTGCTCTCTTCTGCTATAGTCTTTGTCTGTCTGCTGTTTGTTGCTCACCACGTATGAGTTATATTACTTAATTGTCTGTTCGCTATAATTTTTACATCAGTGAGTTACAAATACGACTTCCCATTATCATTTGGTTTTAACTCATAATAAAATATTTAATCTCAAAATAAACTAATTAATAATATCCACACCAAATAATCTCTTATATCATGACATAAACCTCTCTTTAAGAAAACTATTTACAATATTTTTACTATATACAAAGACTGTTTTCAACTCACATACTAAGATTTATCATGTAGTACACACCAAAATTTACAGTTTATTCGCCTTTCCTGATGTAGAGTCTTCAGTAAACATCCTCCATGACCAGATCCCTTGTCTTCATCTTGACTTTTTGTTGCCTGAAATCCGTATTTTGTGATCTGTCTGCATACTAATACACTAAAATATGTTTTTCCTTCTTATCAGTCAGTTTGAGATTTATGTTGACATCTTTGTATGTCTCATCTTTACTCAATACTCTTATACTTAGGACGTCATCGTCTTCTATAATGAAGTCACAGTCTTCAGGTTTTGCAACTATAACAGCTACTCCTGCTGTGTCCATTTGTACCCACAAGGTTTTCTTTTCTCCAAAACACTTGTTCAACAGATTAATGTAGCGAATCTTGGTCTTTCCAGTTCACATTCACCTTGTAGTCCATTCTGTTGAGTACTTCATGAACTTCAAAAGGTCATTTCCACTGTAAGGTGACGTTGTTGTGATTTGTTGGCAGCAAAACTAACACCTTCTATCCAATCTTGAAATATCGATCCTTGGCCTCCTCGCCATAGATATGTTTCTGACAGCCTTGAGCATATAAGCTCTGTCGAAGGAGTTTACAAGTCTTCTCCAGTCGGTTTCTGAGGTCTAACACAAACTGATATATGTTCCTCACAACTGAATCTTCTCCCGTTCTCAACTCTTTCAGTATATGCACTGGATATCTCAATTTTCTTCCATGCAGTAATTCAGAGGGTGAAAATCCTGTACTTAGTTGTGGGACTTCTCAATAAGTAATATTGTACCCATTTCAGTCACGAGTTCTTTCTTGGCATATCTTCTTTAGCATGCTCTTCAAAACTCTATTGACTCTTAGAAAATCTATTACGTTCAAGTTTGTATGGTCTGGTAAAGGCAAATTTTTCATATTACTCCAGAAAAGCATCCACCCATCTTTATTTTTACCAAATCCGGACAGTTTGGGTTGGCTGGCTTTGATTCCATTGTCATTTTTGAGCCCATCTTTCTTCGGTTACGTAAACTTTACAGTCTCAATTTGTGTCTCTCCATTTCGAGTATCTCATCTCTCTCTGTTTCCTTCTTTATCAATCTCTACTCTCATTCTCTCTCTTTCTAGCCTCTCTTTCTTCTCTCTCTTCTGTTTCCCATAGTACAGCGGTAAGTCTACCGATTTACAACGCTAAAATCAGGAGTTCTATTCCCTTTGGTGGACTCAGCAGATAGCCCGATGTGGCTTTGCTGTAAGAAAACACACACACTCGATCTTTTTTTTTTCAAACTTTCTTTCATTTCCTCTGTTTACACTGTTCACTCTCTAGCTCCTGTTTAACAAATTCTCATAGTTAACTGTCCTTTAACCCGAGACATTCTCCTCTTTCAGCCCGTTTATTAAGATCACCTGAATGGTTATATGAAGTAATTGTATCTTTACATTATTTACACTGCTGCTATAGATGTGCTTGTATAGGCCTAGTTATTTCCATTGTCGTTCAGGCTTTTTTTCTATTGCCACGTACCGCTGTATAATCCTGGTTGTGGTTCATCAGTTATCAGGTGGTAAGGTTGTGTTTTATTCGCAAATTTTAAGTTGAAAGCTTTACTTATATTTCTGAATAGTATAAATATACACTGTGTTGTTAGGCTGAGGATTCTTCTACAGTACGTATCTGTGACTTTTTGGCGATAAATGAAAAGCATGCACTCCACTTGTTTTCATAACTAATACATGTTCTAACTAGCTGCGTATACATACAACCAAACTTTTTATATTATAGCAACGTCTCCCAAAGTGTGGTCCGCGACCCGTATCGGTTTATGAAAAAAATGCCAGTCTGCAGAAAACTAAAAAATAATAATAATAATTAATTTTAACCCTTTTACTATCAATCGCCCATTTTTAAACTACTTTCTGTAAGTGTGTTCTTCTTATAGAAAAGCCACGTTAGACTATCTGCTGTGTTCATCGATGGTAATCGAGCCCTTGAAATTAATGTTGTAAATCTGTAGATTTACTGCTGTCCCAGTGGGTAGTTTAAACTTTCTCCAAGCGTGTGTTATATATTAGGGGGCCCCCCAGTGGCACAGTGGTATGTCTGCGGACTTACACACTAAAAACCGGGTTTCGATACTCGTGGTGGGCAGAGCACAGATAGCCCATTGAGTAGCTTTGTGCTTAATTCTAAACAAACAAAACAAACAAAAGTTATATATTAAAAAGATCCCCCCTTCAGTAGCTCAGCGGTATGTCTGCGGACTTACACGCTAAAATCCGGGTTTCGATACCCGTGGTGGGCAGAGCACACATTGCCCATTGTGTAGCTTTGTGCTTAATTCAAAACAACAACATATATTAAAAAGAATATATTTAAATCAGTTAATGTATTTTTAAAAAAATATTTTTAAAATGAATTATAATTTAAATTTTCATTTCATTTCACTTTTCAACTGAACAAATATAAGAGGTAAAAAAGTGAAAGTTTGTACTAAGGCTATTAAAGAATAGAATTCATAAGTTGAATCCCTCAGAAATTAAAGTGAGTCCAAGCCAATCTTCCCCTGTCTACGGGTAAGATCAAAGAAGGGGCCTGGCGTGGCCAAGCGCGTAAGGCGTGCGACTCGTAATCCGAGGGTCGCGAGTTCGCACTCGCGTCGCGCTAAACATGTTCACCCTCCTATCCGTGGGGGCGTATAAAGTTACGCTAAATCCCACTATTCGTTGACAAAAGAGTAGCCCAATTGGTAGCGGTGGGTGGTGATTACTAGATGCCTTCTCTTATGTCTTACACTGCTAAATTAGGGACGGCTTTTGCAGACACCTCTCGTGTAGTCTTGCGCGAAATTCAAAAACAATCAAAAGGTTTTTTGCCGTCGCTATATTATGTTTTCGTGGGGTTTCAAGTATTTAGGAGCAATCCATTAACTAATATCTTCCAATAAATGTAGATTTCATGCCTAAATTTCGTACTCATAAAAATGGGATATTTTAATGTAAAAGTACAGTTTACTTTTAGTGACATCTGTCGGGAAAATGAGTTATGCAAGTCATTGTGGCGCTGCGGTTGAATCAGATATTTTTCGGTTCGCGTATGGGTTTGAAGTTATATATCATAACAAGTTTGAAATAGTATATACACTTTTAGTTTTAAACGTATTTCAAATTTAACAAAATGGTAAGTAATATTCGTTTTCAGACTATTATAATAGTAGGGTAATAACGTTGATAGAAATACTGCTTAAATTACTTTCATTTTTAATAGAAACTATTATAAATGCAACTGAGTTAAGCTTCAAATGTTATAATGACTGTTGTCTTCAATCAAACATTACCGTATCTACGAGTTTTAATTTTATTATGGCTTACACATAGCCTAAAATAATTTTATACCCAAGAAAAAAAATTAAGGTTACAACTTGCACCGAGTTTTTGAAGACGCATATGTATTTAACCTTTTAATTTCAGACGTAAGCCAAAGTTGATAATTTTAAAAATAATTTTCTTAATCTGTCATAACATTGTAATAGTTATTTTTTATGCACTTGAAAATGTAAGTAATGCTTCGCCCAATGTTGTTTCTGTCGTTTTTTGCTAACTTTAGTCAGGATAATGTCTGGTATTGGGCAGAAATTTTCATTAGTGTGGTCGACATATTTTTGCGCATTCTTCTTTGCTTTCACTAACAATTTTTAAAATTGGATGAATCATAAACTATTACAGTATCGTAGAAGTTGGAGTTTGAAAAATTTTTACAAACATAAAAATAATATTACTATGTCTGAAAATTATCCAACGAAGTACTTGATACATTTAGAGTGTATTTACTTAAGATTATAACTTTAGGCCTGTTTACTATTGGCATAATATTTTAGATAATTAAAAAAAAATAATAGGATTTTGGATGAAATACCTGTGGGTTAAAACTCTGTGGCATTAATTACTTTTAACGGTAGAATGTGCATATAAGGAAAGTAAACAGAATATCAGATGCATGTTTGTGGATACCATGTTGTAAAAGTGCAGTATAATAAGACACATCAGAAAATGATGGACTGGAGTTTTGTAAAACAAACAAATGGGATTTGCATTCCTTCTATGAACTTTGTTCACCAATCATTCCATGTCATTAAAAAAACAAGAATAGTGCAACTTAAAATTATGCATAATATAAACATTATGTACATGCAAATTGACAGATAGCTTTTTTGTATATTAGAACAATTATCTGGGATAGTAATAAACAACTCTATCCACTAGGAGTCCATCTCTTTATTAACATAATCTAATTTTCCAGTCCTTGTTACATAATGTTTCAACAGATATTGTTGAAGTCTATATTATTTATCTGTTTCATGAAGTTCTCTTATTCATGTGGCTCTTGGGTAAATGGAAGATGTCACAAATCCATAAATCTAATGTGAGCTATATAGTTGAGAGAATTTTTGATTATGTAAGCTGAAGTGGTCTGTGGGGTTGAGATTGCTGTTATGACTTGTATAGTTAAGATAGTTTTCTGCATTTTCAGGTTTTAATCTAATATATATTTATAGTTTCATTACAAAGTGACACAGATGAACTGAGTATTACCAACAAACACTAGCTTTCATATACATTTGAAAATACTCCAGTAAAATTAGTAGTTTTTGTGGTAAGGTAGAGAGATAACATTAGTGTTATCCACATATCTATTCAGTGATCATTTTCTATAGACTCAAAGCAAATATTTTAGTCATTCAATTTGTTTTTTTAAATGGGTCTAGAAAAATAATTTACCTTATCATGGGAAAAATCATACAAAATTCTGAGCGTTCAGAATAAAATAACCACACTGTCTGAGGTTAAGTCTTGGATGCTTTGTCAAATGTAACTTTTAAAAAGCTGATCATCTGTGTTTTCAGATGTAGAAATATGACAAATGTATTCATACTTATTGACCTTTATACCAATTACCAGACATTCCATCAAAGGTTTCTTATTTTAAAAAAATCACAAGTGTTAACTACTAATAAATCCAGTTATTTTCTAATCATCATAATTGTACACAACTGTAACTTTGTAAGAGATAGATCTCAAACTTAACAAAAGTGTTTGATAAATAATTTGAAATTCTTAAATGATATGGTTGTTCCTGTCCTACACTTTTTGTTTTAAAGAAAAGGAGAAAACTCTTACCAAACAAAAGTAGCCACAAAATAGTTTAACTGTTTTTGTTTTTGTGCTCAAACAAAATCTTTGTCTAGTAATTTTAATCACAACTAGTTGATGGTCAGATGATATTATTTTAAGCCAAGGATTTTTACATCTGTAAAGATGGCTCAGATGGCATCTATATAGGACTTCAAGTTCTTAACAGTTAAGATATATCTTATGAAGGTTAAGGATTATATAAGACTTAGAAGTTTATACTACAGTTTTTATTTTCATCTGTTTGAAAAACTAAAAATGATACATATCATTAAATACAAAAAAGAAAACAATTACTTTTCATATCAACAAGTAAATTACCTGCCTCTCAATAAAAAAAAATTCATTTAGTTCATCAGTCAAGTTGATAATTTAAATTTTTTAAATTAATTTATTAATATTTTGCTGTTCATTTAAGGCCATAAATTATTATTTTACGACTGTATGATTTTAAAAGATGTTCAGAGTTCTTATCCTTTAATACAGTGCCTTTGTCACCCTTGTTTAATTTTTATAAAACTAATAGTTTTCATGCTGTTTTACCAGTTTTCTTTTTTTTATAACAGAAAATTCTGAATTCTGCATTGCTTATTGAAACAATATATTACATTTTAATTATAGTACCTGAGTTTCATTTAAAAAAATGTATTGAACATTTGACAAAATTTGATCTTTTAGCTGTGTTCAGATTAGTTTGACGTGGATTAGTCCACATAGATCATTTGATACAATGTAAATGTGTGTCAGCTCTTACACTGTTTAACAATGTATAGTGTAAATTAATGTGTCAGTTGTGTAATTAAATTTATCATAACACAAATTCTTTTTTATAGAGCATTTTAACATACAATGGAGGTGTTGTAATAGCCATGAAAGGCAAGGAATGTGTTGGTATTGCTGCTGACCATCGTCTTGGAGTTCAAGGCCAGCTGATTTGTAAGAACTTCAACAGGATCTTTGAGATGGGTCCAAATCTCTATCTGGGTTTACCAGGACTTGCTACAGATACAGCAACTGTGTAGGTCCACCAATAAACTTTGAGATTAATGTATGAACAATGTCTTTATAACTTTATTAAGTTCATTTTATTCTAGGTATTGTATAACTTATTTTTAACAATTTTATATACATCAGCATCTCTCAAAATTTTTATATTTGAAAGTATTTTTCAGTATTACTGGTCCTTGTATGAGTAACACTATCTTTCCACGTTATATGTATATGAAATGTGTGTGTATGACACATGACTGTGAACTGACTCTGTCTTAGTACAAGGTAATTTTCATCATAAAAATAAATGTGCATCTTTTTATCATAGTTTTTTATTTAATGTGCTTAACCTATAAAATTTTGTTTCATCTAAAGTAACACCAACTATAGTCAAGTAATGAGCGTACAGTGAAGGGTATTAGTAACCTGACTAAGGAAATAATGTAAGTTACAAATTAACTGAATGAAACTATGAATATTGTTTACATAATGTGTGTAAATACATATATTAATTTTTATATTCATTTTAAGATCTCAACGACTGAAATTTCGCCTTAACCTATACGAATTACGTGAAAATCGAAGAATCAGACCAAAAACTTTCAGTGCTCTTGTCTCCAATTTGTTATATGAACGGAGGTATGTTCTATGTGTTTTAGATTTGCAATGTTGGATATCAAGTGTCCTGAACATTTCTTATTTTCTTTAAGGAAACATTATAGAAAATTTACAGAAGTTGACAGATGATTGTTTAACATTGTCATTCTATATGTTGCAACAATCTTGTATGAAATGATAAGTTCTACTTTTGTACCATTATGAATAGAACCTTAAATTTACTTTAAAATATAAATGACTTATAACTTACATTATCACAAACAGATTAACTTAATAAAATGGGATCATTCTATGTCAAATCATCCAGATTTTGGAAAATTTTCCAGGTGACATCCTCAGAATGCCTTGAAAAAATTCATGTGTGCTCATTCACCTATATAATGAAAAATTGCCAAAGATTAGATCAATATCTCTATTAGTTTCTGATTTACAGCCCTGTAAAATGTAGTTAATTGTTTTTTATTTTTGGCAAATTCATTTTCAGGCAACTTTGGCTGCTTAAAGCTGCAAGAGTAATGGTGGTAGAAGAAATTTGCTACACTGACTGAATCAATCTCATAAAATTAAAAAATGGTCTCAAACCAAGTTTATCTCTCTTAAAATATGCATAGTGAGGCAGTAAAATCACCTGAAAACCCAAAATTGTAAAAAAACAACAACATTGGTTTATTTAATAAGCCACAGCTCTAAGACTTAATGTGATACAAAGCTGAAGTTTGTTTTTAAATTTCCTATAACATATCAGTTGATAAATTAGCAATTGTTGTAATTAAAAGTCTATTAGATCTCCTGTAAAAAAAATTAGTTGCATGCAACTTTTTATGTTTCAGCTAAAAATAGCCCTACTTCAGGCCACAGTTTGACCATTCCACCAGTTATTCAGCCTTTTCAAATTTTTGCCATATATTCTTACATCTCTGAATATGATCAACACAAACAATCAGGATTGTGTTCAACCTACTTTTTGAGTTATAATTTTTTAAACTATCTTAAAGACAATTTCATATTAAGTCTTAGAGCTGTGGCTTATTAAATAAACCAATGTTTGTTTTCTTTTACAATTTTGGGTTTTCAGATGATTTTACTGCCTCACTATGCATATTTTAAGAGAGATAAACTTGGTTTGAGACCATTTTTTAATTCTGTGAAATTAATTCAGTCAGTGTAGCAAATTTTACCTTCTACCACCATTACTCTTGTAGCTTTAAGCAGCCAAAGTTGCCCAAAAATGAATTAGGAACTTGAATTACTAATATTGACAAGCTAGAATATAAAATAAGAACCTTGTATCTTTTTATTATGTTGAGATGTGGTGTACATGCTAAATCAAACATGGTGGTCCTGTTCAACTATTTCTATTTTTGAAATGGTCCTTTATAACATCTTACTGGAATACATGACATGTTAATAACCAATCAACATTTAGGACGTCCCCTCTGTGGGTTTTCTCAGCCATTTTAATCTGTGAAAGGGTTATCATGTTATTTTGATTCAAAGTTTCATTAAGGTAGGTTGTGCTTTAGTCTGCTTGTAGTTTCATATTTTTTAAATATAAATACATCTTGCTTACTAAGCTTAAGAAATTAATGTGGTACCATTATAGTTATTTATGACTTTTTAGTTATTCAACTGGATATTCATCTTCAAAAAGTGTTGCATTTCCTTCTTGTGCAAGATTTTAAATGCTTAGCAACCTATGTCTAGTAGCAACTAAGTAGAAAGATCATAGCAAGAAGAGATAATCATTTCCTTTACTTATTGATTTATTGTTTTATATTTTAAGACAAATACATTTAATAATTTATTTCTGAATAGTAATAATCTATATACATATGTATAATAATTGAAATGTTACTCTATGTTACAATATACTAGTTCACTAAAACAGCTAAGACGGGAAGACTAATGGCTAGTCTTATATTACTGAATAGGTGATCTCAGTGCATGTGCACCACATTAATGCAAGTTATTTAATATTAGGTAGGCATGACAGGAAGGTTAATATAATAAAACATGTATGTTTGTACATAGCATTATGAGACGACTTAAGCTACTTTGACTAAAAAATTGTATTTTCATGTTATAATTTGTAGTCATTTTGATGCAAAAAAAGCATAATTTACATTTATTTCTTAATTTTGTATGAATGTTATGATGTTGGTCAAGTGACAAACTCCAAATAGTTAGAGTATAGAAAATAACAAAGTTTTACTGAAAACAAACATTTTAAATGTACTTAGGAGGTTTTAGAGATTATGCAAATAATATTTGAGATTTTTCAGACAAAGAATAGTTTTTTAAGCTTCACATATAAAATCATTTTGCAATCGAGTAGTAATAAAACAGACTATTTTCACGAATAAATCTTTAGTAAAAATTTTTCATTAAAAATCTGTTTTTATTTTATGTGTACAAAAAGCATGTAATCCTAATGAAAAATTACCAAATTTTGTGAAGGTACACATGCCGTATCAAAAGTTGTAATGTAAATACTTAATGTGTGCGTGTATATAACACCCAACTTGTTGCAAAAGGGTTAATTGAAGTAAACTTAAGGTATAGCATAATATAAGTAAAAGGAATCTTCTGATATAGCTTAGAAAGAAAGTAACATTTTAATATGCTATTAATGACTGTAAATGATGTATTTTTGTTTTGTTTTCGAACTATTACAAATGCATGCCGTGTAGTTTTGCATTTCCAGGTTTGGACCTTATTTTGTAGAACCAGTTATAGCAGGTTTAGATCCTAAGACAAAAGAACCATATATTTGTAACATGGATCTTATTGGTTGTCCTAATGAACCTGAAGATTTTGTCGTGTGTGGGACTTGTGTGGAACAAGCATATGGCATGTGTGAATCATTGTGGGAACCAAACCTGGTAAGGGTTGACTTTTGTTCTTACTGAATTGTCTAAGTGATGTTAAATAAGAAAAAAATGATTAAAATTTAATAAAAAATATGGATAATTTGCTTTTCATAGAATTGGAACAAGAATTATTCAAAACAAAATAAATGCTGCAATACAAAGCACACAAACCTAGAAAAGTGATACTAGTTGGATAGAGTTTTAAATTATTTTCAATTCAGGCAGTTTCATTTAGCTATACAGATCATAATGTCAACCACAGTTATTATTTTATTATACCTATATAAACTGTCATATATCTATCCATTGATATGTATTCCCATCTATTTGGTTAAAAATGTATTTAAGTACTTGCACGATATATTTATGATTTACATTATACCTGTATATATGTCGATTTTTATTGGAATGTCAAGAGTCACTACCCACAGACTACTCAAGTAAGCTGGAGAAATATTCTAGTGATAGTCCAAGTCGTCTATGCACTAGCCTTGCTGACATGATCTGGTTGGTAGGTAGTAGCCAAAAAAGTTGTTAATTGAAAATTTTGGAATTGTTACACTGGAAGTCTTGGTGACATTTTTAGCATATTATTAGTATACATGCATGTAATATTTCTTAATCAGTATTTCTAACGGTTGATTTTTCCGTGCATGAATTATTTGGAATCATTGTCGATTCCTGCTGTTAAGATTTATCGTACATAAAATTTAAGGTACATCAATAACCCTGTTCTTCAGCATAATATTAAAGTTTTATACACCCTGACAATTTTCACTCACTTATTTAACTTAATGTAGTGTTTTGGGGCAACAGTAGACCTGTAGGTCTATATTGACTGTTCCACACACTCAGCTAAATTAACTTTAAGAAAAAAAAACCTTAAAACTAGCTGTTATCATTCATATACCTATCAAGTTATTTCTTAAAGTTGTTTAAATTTACTGCCTTTACAACATCTGAAGGCAACTGTTATGTAAATATCATGTAAATGTTATGTAAACGACAACCATGTCGAGTGTTATGTAAATGTTGTGTAAACGACAACCATGTCATGTCGTGTTTGCCTTCCCATATCTATTATATTTCCATATTTATATTATTTTTTCGAAATTTAAACCAAAAAAATATGTTATTCATTTAAAATAATATTTAGAATTAATTAGAATTCATTTAGAATTATTCATGTAGAAATTTCTAGAACTAGGTAGATTGATCATTTGTATTGGCCTGGTGTTTGTACTGTGGAATTCTAGTAAGTTACACGATTAGTATATAAACAGACGGCAATGCGAGGGAAGGAGTCATCCGTTTTTACTCGGGTCAAGAAGTTTGTCTCATGTGAGAAAGTTTAAACGTTTGCCGTGTGATTATTCAAATTGAATTTGTGAATAGAGCTCGAGCAACTAAAGCGGTGAATTTATTTTATTCCGTTAATCTTTACAATTCAGTCGAATTACGGATATTAACGAAAGCCAACACGCGTTGGACTGTGAATTTTTTTGAAAATACCCATTCAAACTTCGTAAATTTCTCCGTGGGACTAAATTCCCCGCCTAGATTGGAACTTTGGATTTCGGATTTGGACACTCATTCTGGATCATATTATTAAGCACAGGCCAGTACCTTTTTGTATTATAAGTGGTTTTGAA
This sequence comes from Carcinoscorpius rotundicauda, assembly GCA_011833715.1. Lineage (NCBI taxonomy): Eukaryota > Metazoa > Arthropoda > Merostomata > Xiphosura > Limulidae > Carcinoscorpius > Carcinoscorpius rotundicauda. Next base: position 19,628,171 of record CM022398.1, read on the forward strand.
GGTTGAAACTGGATATCTGTTATTGCTATTGGATAATTTAATTTGTGTCTATCAGATAAGTAGATCATTGTAATAAATTATACAAGCTGCTATCTGTGTCTTTCTGTTGGTTCAGTCCACATAAAAAAAATGTAACAGCAACCCATTCCCAAAGCCAACCGTGCTGTCAGAAAAATAACTGTTAGTTGAAGATTATTCCTATCTTGCCAGAATGTATACTTGTGACCCATATTCCTACTGTTTTCACTGTTTAAATATGAAAAAAAGATGATACATCAACACTGTTGATTCTCTTTACAATAGTAAACACCTCAGTCAGATACCTCTAATTCTTCTTAATTTCAAGAGAAAACAAGTTGAGAGATTTCAGCCTCTCATATGACAACTTCTTGATCCAAGGCACCATTATAGTAACCCTTTCCAACAATTTGATACCTTTTCTAAGGTAAGAAGCCCAAGACTGAACACACTATTCCAAATATGGCTTAACCAATGACCTGTACAATGAAATTATTACCTCTATAGACTTGTGTTCAATATTTCTCTAGATACAACCTAAAATCCTATTTGTTCTATCACTAGTTCTATCATCCAACACACCACTTGGATGGCTTCAGAGACTGATCAGTTATTACACCAAAATCCCTTTCTTTCCTAATGCTGTTAAGATTATTCCTGTCAGATGTATACTTATAAGTCAAATTATTATAATTCATTTTGTTATATTTATCATACTTGAAAACCCATCTGTCATTTATTTGCCCAACTCACTAAATGGTCTAAATTCTTTTGTAAATAAGTAGCATCTTTAGACTGAACCTTGAGATACCCCACTTATGACATTAATCTAGTTTGACTTACCTTCATTTGTAACAAGCCTTTGCTTTTTTCCATCCAGTCACTCTTCTGTTCAGTTGGTAAACTTATCTCCCACATCTACAGAGAGATAAATTTATTCACAAGTCTTTTGTGTGACACCTTGTAAATGTCTTTTGAAAATACAGATACATCAAATTTATACCCTTACCCCCATCTGCATGAGAGTGACTGTTTCAAAGAATGTCTACAAAATTGTAAGGAAAGAGTTTTCCTTAGTGAAACCATTGTGACTATTCAATAAAATTTGAAATTTGTTAAATGACTTTACAAAAAACCTTTTAACAGACTTTCCAAACCTTTTTCCACAACTGATGTAAAACTGATGGGTCTATAATTACTGGAACAATTTATATTACCTCCAATAGTTACAATAGATAACTTCCAATCTTCTGGTAGCTGCCCACTATTCAAGGACTGCAAGTAAACAATAGAGAGTGGCTCACATATCCCATCTTTAACATTCTTCACAATAATCGGTTCCTAACATCTTGATACATCACTAGTTTCCAAAGAATCATTAAATTACAATAAAATCTATTATAGAATTAGTGATATTGTAAGTATTTACTTTGAATATTTTGCACTCCAAGAATTGTTAAGATCAGATGTTTGTGATATTTGATATTTTGTTAAAGTGGTGAGACCAACATTAAATTCTTTTTTACATATTTTACAACAAAAGTGGTTTGGAACTTTGTGATCATCAGTGCAGACAGTGCACAAAAAAGTAGTATGGATTTTATTTCATGTTTTTCAACTTTTTATTTTACTTTACAATGATGAGTTCACTACAGTTAGTGTTAGGTTGGAGAACTGTGATATTTGTTTAGTAGGCTGAAGAGATTATTAAGATGAAATATAAAATCATAAGATGACGTATTTTATTCTTAACATGAATATTTTCATTCAAACTGAGTAAAGGCCACAGAAATTCACAGACTTATCTGTAGTATGAATATTTGATTAAAATGTTGTTGTTTTTCCTTTGTACTTCTAATGTTTTTTAAACAGTCACAGTAAATTCAGAGTTTAGTAGATATGGTTTCACAGTACTGCGTTCAGTTTATAGAGTTCATAAATATCATTGTGCATATCATGATAGCTTTATTTTGTAATAAGCAAAATACCAATGGATACTATTACAATCTAATATGAAATGTAGCCACAAAAGTTCCTAACAGAGCATTTAAATGTCTTGCTCCACACTGTTTTCGATATTGTCAAGTCCTAATCCAATCTTCAACAATATTCTTAGAGTTATGACACATAAAAAGTGTTGTCTTGATGCTTGATAGCGAATTCACTCATTGATTTTGTGTTTCCTAATAGGCTTAGTTTGGCAACTGACAGGCTTATCTGAAGCTTTAGACAATGCATAATTTAGCTTTTGTATGCTAACTTTTCTACTTTTTTATCATAGTTAGATATACACATATTCTGAACAATTGATTAATTACAAATCAGTAGATTGCTTAGTGTAATTAATCATTATCACATTAGTTTCTCATTGATCACTGTTACGGTCTTAAACATCACCATTACAACTTGTATTCTATGTCAACAAATGGTTTTTTGAAGATAATAGTTCTTAGTTTTGTGTAAGGAAATGCAATTCAAATAACTGAACAAATGCTTTTTCATTGTTGTTTTTTAATTCTCCACATCTCAAAAATCCTTTCATAAAAGTTCTGTTGTGTAGCATCACACACAAATTTTTCACTAATTGTATGAACTTTTGTGAACTAAATCATACAACAGAAAACAACACCAAAACACATTTTGTTCTTTATTTGTGTGAAAAGTTTTTGAGAATTTACACTTATGGTCTTATATAGTTTTGTTTCAAGCTACTTTGATTTCAAACTGTGAGGATTATTTAACTGCTATAAAATTAGAAGCCATTCTAGTAGGCAAGTCAGACATCAGTGTGACAGTAAATAGATAGTGTAAAGTATAGTGAGTTAAATATTAGATGCTTACATTCAGCTAGTAATTGGTAAAATCACAAATTGAAATAAGTACATAGATGATAATAGTTTATAAAAAATATGAAAAAAATGCAACTCATTAAAACTTTAAAGTGGGCGTATGTCATTTTTTATCCTTGTTTAGTAAATTTCATGCAAAAAAATAACTTTTAATACGTTTTCAGAATATTTTTTATTTGCATTGATTTAGTGGTTAATGCATCTACATTTTTGTTTTTTTCCCACAAAATTCTTTCAGTAGTTTCTAAAATTTTTATGACTTGTGGTTTAAACACTAAACAATTAACAGCCCACTATGTATGTTTGTCTATCCTCAGGGTTGCGCATCTTATTCGATAGTTTATACTGTTGGTCTTATGCAGTTTTGTGCTAAGTTACTACAGTTTCACACTGTGGGATTACTTGATTATTCTAAGAGTTAGGAGTCACACCAATGAATGACACATCACTGTGACAGTTAATACATATAACAAAACTACGTGCATCTGCAATCTGTCAATAGTACATAGAATCTACAATTTATCTTAATTTTGAAGCTGTAACTATGCAAAGCAGTATATTACATAAATGTGATAAAATATAAATTTATTATTAACATTTTAAATGTGTATGACTCATCTCTATGTTTGATATAACAAAGGTTAACTTTTAAATAATTAAAAACAAAGTAAAAGTAAAAAATGATTTAATGTCACATTATATGATAACTTTCAAAACTATAAAGTATTTTAAACTGTAATATAAGTATGCTATTTTCTTATCAACTACATTTGAATATATTTGTGGATTGAAACTGAACTTTCATCTTAAACAAAACAATGGTTGACTTAAGGTAAAAGTTGCTTTAATAAATAAATAAATAAAGTTATAGTAAGTTAATAATTCTTACCTTTTATTCATCCAAAGAAAATGTTGATTGCTGAATATCTTGCTTATTTAACCTTGTCAAGAATTACTAGTAGATATGGGCTGGTAACAGTTATCAATGTTACACTATTAAGATTTATAACTTATTTAAGTGAAGAGGGCTTTTTAGCTGTGTTCACATGTTGCTTAGCCCCTTAACTGCAAAATGTGCCATATGGTGTGCTTTAACTCTTTTCAAACAACAGCCTGCATAATGCACCCATTTGATTTTTGTGCTGTCAATTTCAATGAAAAACTCTGCAGCTAAGTGGTTAAACATAGCCTAGTATAGCAAGTTGTTTGACTTTTTGTTACATTGCACAAGTGTTTCTATGATTTCTTTCAGTAACTTGACACAAAATGATTTTTTGTTTTTTCTGTTTATAAAATTATTTTTTAGATTTCTCAAGATTATGATATTAATAGAATTTTTAAAAATTCTCAATTGTTGGTAAATAAGTTTTTTTGTTTTTATTGTATTATCAAAGTTTTAATGTTTTTCATTAAGTTTTAGTTTCTATCTTATGAATAATTTTAATCTCTGGGTAGAAGTCATCTTGTATGATCACAAGTTTACCTGTGAAATAGTGAATATTGTAGTGCCTTCACTTTTCTGTGATTGGAGTGAATTGTTTTTGCTGAATTACATATTGCTTGCATACTGTGCAAAGAATGTTTACTAGTTTTATCATATGAAATCTAAAGACAGGTATTTTTTAACAATGTATTAATTTGCATAAGTGTTTTAAAGAAAATCTGTGATGTAGCTCATCTGATGAATAATGTCGATCAATAAAATATCATAGCATTATTCATATACCTAAATTATATTAATTTAGGTTACTATATATAGTTAAGTGTAATAAACTCAAAATACCACAGATAATGATTTAGCTTATGTAGTAGTATACTCAAGTAAGATACCCTACTCCTTTGTAAGAATAATGTATTGTTTTAGCATTAATTTTTAATTAATAATTAGATTATTCATGATAAATATTTCAGTTTTCCATTACATTCATTTATCCTTTCTATACCTTAATTTGACTAATCGTAGAGTACCCCTTACTGGGTGAAAAGTTTTGTAAGTTGTTTACAAAGGCAATATCCAAGAAAACCTGAAAATGTAATGTTTAGTGTTGTTCTGATTTATAATCAATATTGCCAAGCAATGTTAACTTTTAGGCTTTGTGTAATGTCACACATACATTTTAATGTGTAACAGTTTAGTATTAAAAAGTAACTTAATCCTAAAGATACCTGTAACAGTCTGTTATTGAAAGTTATTGGGCAGTAATATTATCTTGTATTTAGTGATTAAGTCTTTAAGTTATTCATGGGTAAAGTTGTTTTTCCTTCTTGAACTGGTGTTGCTTTTGTTTATTAAAAAAACCCTTTCATTTGTGTTACCTTGACTTCTGGCTTTCTGACCATTATGATTAAATGGCCCTCAATATAAAATAATTTGATAACATTGCAGTCGATCAACAACGTTACATATCTGTCACACAGATCTGTGTGGATGTGTGGGTTAAACATGTTAATCCTAGTTCTGATAACTTAACTTTGTGTTTGTATTTTCATAGGAACCTGATGATTTATTTGAGACAATATCTCAAGCTCTTGTTAATGCATTTGACCGAGATGCCTTATCAGGGTGGGGAGGAATTGTGTACATTATGTAAGTTTGACATTTTGAAATTAGTTTTCTATTAGTTAGTAAACCAAAATATTTAGTCAAAGGGAAGAAGTGCAAAAAATCTTTACATTAATGAAATGCAAGGAAGTGTTTGACTTGTGTATCTTTATACATTTCCAACTGCTTCTGTGTGCTATACATGTGATGTCTGATTGTAACATTCTTACCATCCAATATGTAATGTATCTGATCATAATATGATAATTTTCTAATTATTTATTATCATGAAATGTGCCTGTACAATTATTTTTGAAATGTAGGTATTTCTACAGATTTTGGTCTGACTTAACATTTTTTTATGTAAAGAAATTATGGTTACGTGGTTATAGTGCAGCTATTTACGGTATTTGACATTTTCTATGTAGTCTACAGTACTCTGATGAAACATTATTATTTTCTGACTTGAAATATTAGCATATCTTCAGACACCTATAACATTAGCATGCTTTGTACATTGTCAGCCTGACATGGCCAAGTGGTTAAAGCACTCAACTTGTAATCTGAGGGTCACAGGTTTGAATCCCCATCACACTAAACATGGTCACTCTTTCAGCCATGGGAGCATTGTAGTGTTATGGTCAATCCCACTATTTGTTAGTAAAAGAGTAGCCCAAGAGTTGTTGGTGAGTGATGATGACTATCTACCTTCCCTCTAGTCTTATGCTGCTAAATTAGGGATGGCTAGTGCAGGTAGTCCTTGTGTAGTTTTGCACAAAGTTCAAAAAACAAACAAACACAGTATGTATTGGTTCACAGATTAGATGCCCTTTCAAAGATTCAGCATGCGAGTCTGTTGTCTTAAGCAATTTCAACATTCAGAAGTAAATGTTTGGAAAATAGTATACTTTTTAGTCATGTCAAAATATGTTTTTCTTTTAAATATTTTCAGAAAATCAAATAGAAATTTAAATGATATAAAGAAATTAATTTTATTATATCACTCCTTTTGTATTAAATTGAGATTACTTTGTTAGTAATTTAATGCATTTAGGGAGGTTGCACTGAAAATACTTGAAAGGCTAAAAGGGAGCTATTTATACATGACCAGAATATTATATTTTAAAATCATCAAATGGTAATGTAAGATGTTCTTAGAAATTTTGACTTCATTTGTGGTAAGATACTAGGATGTATGTGTGTGTGTTTTTCACTTCATTGTTCTTGAAACAAAATGTTTATCAAATCAAAAGAAAGCAAATTTAATACAATGTCTTATATTTCATGTTTTAAAGTGTATTTAGATGTACCAAAGATTCACACACATCCTGAAAAACTTGAACATTTTTAAAGTTAATTTTGAGGCCTAAAATTTCATGGAAAATGGAAACATGAATGTCCATGTAAAGCTATGGAATACTGTGACTTTGTGAAGTACATTATTTGATTTAATAATAGTTATTTATTTCATTGAACAACTGATATAATTAAAATGTTGTTAATCAAATATATTTTTTTAAAATACTGAAAAAATGTGAGATGTGATTACAGGGCTGTAAAGTGTCACAGCAATTATCTTGAATGTCCTGGAAAATTATTTTTATCCAAGAATGAGAAATTCTAGTACTCTAATTTAAAACGTGGTATGTCAGTAATTATGTAGCATGTAACATAGTCAAAATATGAAAAGGAGATAGTGTGAGTACATTGTGTTTTCTTACCAAGTGTGAAATTTGAAGTTTGGGTTTTTGTCTTTATATCTGGTGAGTAATTTGAAGTGTATTTAATGTTTACATATTTTCCTGCTCTTGTTCAAAACTTGGAAGGTGTAGTTTTAATTCTTTACACTGTATGCCAAAATGTTTTTGATGTGTTATCTTTATTACAGAGAGAAAGACAAAATTACTGTCAAAGAACTCAAGACTCGTATGGACTGAGCTTGAAATGTTCTCCAAATTAATTGAAGAGAAACTTTAATACCTGTAGAAATATATTTAATTCTATTAAACAATTTCATCCAAGAAATATGATTGTTATGAAATATTTTTATTGCAGCACTAATTATAAGCTACCAGAAAAAGGAAGGCCATCAGGATAGAAATCTTGAGGGAGGCTGGATTTGTAACCAATCTTTATATAATGGTAAACCCCAGCAACATTCAAACGTTTTAATAAAATCAGTATAATTTAATGATCAAAATAGAAATATCTCTTCGTTGACAAACATTACATGTAAAAAAGATCATCTGGTAGTTAATACATGAACATTTTTATACAATAAACAAGGGGAATATCTGCACACAGTAGATACTCAGTTAATGGACACAACATTTTCAGTCCGTTACTTTTTTACTTTTTGTAACCAACATAAATCTTGCAGTAATAGACACTTTGATATTTTGTATTAAGGGTAGTGTGGTTTAGTCTTTTTCTCTGTATAGGTACTCAATAAAGCAGGCAGTTATCTTTCTATTGATGAATGATATACTGCTAAATTCCAAACATCCCAGAAGGATGATCAGTATTCAAACACATGTAATATTTATTGGTTTGGCTTAGAACCATACGCTGTAATAAACGTTTTCCCATATTTAAAGTGCAGTCTTATTACTTTGAAGAATTCTTGTTGTAAACACTGTAGGATACATTTACCAGTTATTTTCACCAGTAACCATTGGTTTGGTGTTACCACATATCTCATATAAGTTTGATACAAACAAAAACTTTTTCAAACATTAGTGAGTTTCGATGAATCAGAGAACAAACTTTAGGAGTTCGTCTTAATCAATACACATTTTCTGAGGTTAAACTTTTCTGAGAAATATAATCAACTTCCGCACAAATGAAAGTTTTACTGAAGTAGATAGATTGTATGTAACTGTCAAAGAAATCAAAATGTAAAAATCAAAAGCACCATTTTGTCTAGAGCTTATGTTGAAGGAAAACCTAGATCAGCGTTTCTCACATTAGGGTTTAAAAGTTGTCTGAAATTTCAAAAAAAAAATTTAAATATGATTTATAAAATAATTTTTTTGTAAAATTTAATGAATTAAAACATTTAATTTTGGAATATGGTTTTTCCGAAACATGGAGTCTTGATGATTTTTTAAACAAAAGCTGATAACTTTAGGGCTATGTAAAAAAATGTTAAGAGATTATTGAGTGATTGAAGTTTGAGAACTACCTCATTATTGTTAGTATTATTACGTGTTTTGAATGTACAGAAAATTTAGATTTCTGTAGAGCTATGAATAATGAATTGTCAATTTATTATGTTAATTTTCTGTACAAAATTTTACAGAGAAGAGAAATACAATTTTCTGAGTGAGAAGTTAATTTTTAATTACCATTTATTTATGTGTATTAAACAACAATTTTAAAGAATAAGGTACTACAGAAAGCATAGCTAATGCAGGTGTCTATAATTAAAGTTTCATGTTCTACAGGCTATTTGTATTTACTGTGATGGTTAATTGTTAAACGTTGGGTATATGTGCTCTGTCCAGTACTGGCATAAAACCACAATTTTTAGCATTGTAAACTTGCTGACTTACCACTGAGCTGCTGGGGGTCTTTATTTTAATTTCAATATAACCATGTATGTATTAACGTTTATTTTCTTGGGGATACTTACAAGTTGTATACTGTGTTATTTAATAGTGCTAAACTTGCAGTCTGTGAGTTTGAATTTCATTACCAATCATGCTTGCCCCTTTAGCCATGGGAGTGTTATCATGTGTGGTCATTCCCACTTTTTATTGGAGGAAAAAATGATTGTCTGAGGATTAGTGGTGGGTGGTGTTGACAAGGTTGCTTTCCTCTTGCCTATCAGTTCTACATTAGGGATGGCTAGTTCAGATAGCTTTAAAGTAACTGTGTGTTAATTCAACCAAAACAACTAACCATACCTGGATATGTTTTTGAAATTGAAGTTAGCGAACTTGTATCTTAATGAATGACACATGGACAATGCTGTTTGAAGTAATTTTTAGATACGACAAATTTAAATCCTGTTTTAAACATTGTCAAAGAAAGAATATAATGAATCTTTTGCATCACTTATACATGGTTTAAAATACATAATTATCAAACAAGGTGAAATGCTTCAATAAAGTTGTTGTTTTTCTCACAAGAGGGTCAAAGATTTTTTTTTACATTCTCTATGCTTGTTAACCACAAACGATGGCAAACATGCAATTGTAAAAAATTAAAACAACACTTCTACTGAAAATCATCATCTAATTGTATTGTTAACCTAGGTATATGTTCCAGTGCAAGAAAGCTTAGCATTATATCTAATAGTCTATAATGTCATTGCTCTTAGTGTGAATGTGCTATCCATGTCAGTCATTTCAATACAAAATTCAGGGAAGTTTTATTACAAAGGCATTACGTGACCTGCCAGTGGAAAATAACATTACACCTTTACATATTGTTCTATTTTACAGAAATCTTCCATGAAAAAGCACCTATCAATATAAGAAAATGACAAAAAGGTTATAGGTGGTTAGGCAAAAGGAAGTTAGCCTAATTCCTTGACCAGTAACAAATTGTTAAAACAACATGCACAAACATGGTCATAATGCTTTTTAAAAAATTCTAGATTGATGTGTAATGACTGACTAAAGAATTTTTTTTAAGTTTGAGCAAAACTTTGAGGGCTATTTGGTCTAGTTTTCTAATTTTGAAATGATAAACCAAAGAAAAAATCGTCACTATCTCATTCCATCAACTTTTTACCAACCTAACTAGAAAATACAGAAGTAATAAATATGCTTTCACATGCTATGCACGTATGTTGCTTCACCTCTCCACATAAGGAATTATTGGACAATTCACACTTGTTCAATGAATTATGTTTATTTTTTTTTTTTATGTGCCTCAAAGTAATTTTGATCTCTCTTAACTATAATGTGCTAACCTCAGGGCTTGAAGACATTTGATAGGATGAGGAAGTTATACATATGAATTTTGTCTTTCTATGAGTTTATTAGTTTTCATTTTTAACTCAGAACCACATCTTGAAATTCTTAAACACATTATTTTTTTTTCTCGTGTTTATCATGCCTTCTTGGTTTTACCTCTTCTTGATAAATTCACTTTTAATTAACCTATTAATTACAAACAGTAATAACTTAAATCTTTAATTTTATAAACAAGATTTGCTACATTAGCATACAACTAGACCTTCTATTTAGTAAGAATTTTCCAATTCTGTGGAAATTGATTTATTTTTCTTCAAGACCAGGAAATTTACATTATTTTGTGTTTTTTTCAGAATAGTATTTTCTCTACTATCTAATGCCTAGAACTTTTTGTCATTAAATAATCTCCTACTATAGAAAATTACATGTAAAATTTTAATCATAAGAGCATGCCAAGTTTGATGTTCTTTGCTACCAAAACTAACAGTTCTCTCAGATATTTTTCTTAGTAGTTGCATCTTTATAAATACTTCTATAGAGTTTGGTACTGACTAACCCACTGGTAATTTTTTTGAAATTATAAATATCTTGAGTAATTCTCATAAAATTTTTAATGGGCATGTGCGTGCAGCCTATTTGTAGCTGGGAATTTGTTCTTTTTTTTCATTAACTGCAAGTTCATAACATAGCTTTACTGTCTGGCAAGGAAGCCTCAGAAAACAAGATATTTACCTGAAAGTTTGAGTTATCTTGTAACACTGAAATAATTTATTGCTTAGACCCATGTCTTGTAATGTTGAAACAAGTTTGTTCATACCCATGTCCTGCAATGTCAAAACATGGTTGTTTATAACCTTATCCTGCAATGTCGAAACAAGTTTGTTTGTCTATACCTGTATCCTGCAGTTTTGAAACAAATTGCATGTATGTATATATATACACACACACACAAAATTTAAAATCTAGCTGATCTGATAATGTATAATTTAATCAAAAACACTTAAGGCTGTGAAAAAAAGATTGAAATCAAAATAAGTAGCCAAACTGACAATTACACTTGTGACTACTGATATGAATTTGACACCAAATATTCATTAATTAATCAGATCATGTGTTTTAGAAAGTGGTGTAATGATTTCTACTGTTGTTTAGGTTATTCTCAATTAGTTGGTAAAAATCACAAAGTACAGTCCCCTTAGTGATAATGAAAGTTCGTAATTTCTTTAACCACAAATTTTATAAGTTAGCTTAATACAATTATCGTGCCTATAAAAGGTGTTCACACTGTAGCACCTGTTGTTGTAATAAATGTGTAAATAGTGATCCCGCAATTATTGTTTGTTGTTTCTCTGCCAGACCGAAGAGTTCTGGGTTAAATGAAACATGCCATTGACAACAGACATGGCAAATCTAGTGGTTGAAAAAGTATTATTATGTACTCTTATAATTCTGGGATTATATAATTAATGTGTTTAAAAATACAAAGATTTAATACAAATATCTTACGGCGTGTAATTATCTACACAAGGTGGCATAAGAATGCATGCATTATATTTATTCTGATGAAGTAAGGTTTTAAAGTTTTTATGGTGTGTGTATTGGAGTTTATTAACTCCCCACTACGGAGTTTTTGTTATGTAAAGTATTTAATCTCTGATATTTACACTGGAATGCCGAATGGTTACGAGACTACAACAAAAACGCGAGAACGGGAACACCATTACGTAAATGGCGGGCATCATATTTATTTAGGGAAGACTGAGGCCGTCTATTGATCATAAAACACAACGCAAAGTTAATATGATTAACAGAAATATAAATTCAGGACCGTAAAATGTGGTAAGGGAGTCCCACCTCAGAATTAAAGCTGAACGGTCGTAACTTTATAGAAATAGGCAGGAGCAATCCAGCACTTACGAACAATAAATTACAATATTCTCCACCTTTATACCCACAGATAAAACTTTACTGACTTGTACAGTTTTAGGCGAGTACATATTCTGATATAATACCAATTGGTCAACGCCCTCTGGCGGCCTATACTCTAGCCTGAAGACCGATGCCATCAAGTCATTTATAGGTTGAGGAGGTTTCGAAAATACAGTTTCAATAATAACTGGCCAGCTATGACTGAAAATGTTGATGTGAATATGAAAATAATTGTACAACAATCAGTAAAACAAAAACTAGTTTTATTATTGATTAGTAAGCAAAAATCGTTGCATAATACTTCAAGTTTTATCCATATTTTCATCTGTAGCTTTCTAAATAACATTTCTAGGTCTTTGCAATGAACTTTTAAACTGTATTGATTCATATGGAGTAAATTGATATGGAATACTGTCATTTAAGTTTTGTGTATTAAATATTTTCTAGTAACCTTATCTCGCCATCTTTCTTAATCAAATGCGGTCACAAAATACAATAAAACATTTAAATATCAATTTTATCACAGGAGGTCTTGAAATGTTAATATATTATTTGTGCCCCCCAGTGGCTCAGCGGCATGTCTGCGGACTTACACGCTAAAATCCGGGTTTCGATACCCGTGGTGGGCAGAGCACAGATAGCCCATTGTGTAGCTTTGTGCTTAATTCAAAACAACAACAATATTATTTGTACTATTTGAATGTCAAATTGATAGGTTTGCTTCAGTTTATCAGATTAACACAGGCCTCCAGTTGCACAGCGGTGTGTTTACAGACTAAAACCGCTAGAAACCGGGTTTAAATACCTGCTGTGGGAAGAGCACAGGTATCCCGTTGTATAGCTTTACACTTAACTACATTTAAGATTAACACATTAATATCAACGTTTGTACCCCATACAGAGTGACTCCATAATGATATTTCTTTGTCCTTCAGGGTGCAGTTGAAGCCAGCTGATTCGTTTGATAGTTTCATATACATAGCAGGCATTACAGTGAAATCTACGTTTGTCTGATGTTCAGACGTATAATTACAGCAGCATTTTACATTTATACAAGCATTTTGAGCCATCATGAATTTTATATGCCCAATTATACTTGTATATAAAAGTGCACAATTAATATGCTTATTCATAATATTATACACCGCTTAAATATTTAGCCTAGGTTTTTAATAAAAAACTGTGCTGTAAAATTTAATATATGTAATTTAATTTATATTACTGACCAAAAGAACCGTTCAACAAAATTCCAGTTTCTTCTTCATAACAATGCAAAAAAAAAAAAAAAATTACAACAGCAATTAATAATAATTTGGCAGGGTAATTAATTTATTTTTCAAAAAGGGGAACATAAGTTTACACCAAGTCTTGGTGACCACATGCGCTTCTTTGTCACAATTCAGATTTGTTTGTTTTGGAATTTCGCACAAAGCTACTCGAGGGCTATCTATACTAGCCGTCCCTAATTTAGCAGTGTAAGACTAGAGGGAAGGCAGCTAGTCATCACCACCCACCGCCAACTCTTGGGCTACTCTTTTACCAACGAAAAGTGGGAGTGACCGAACATTATAACGCCCCCACGGCTGGGAGGGCGAGCATGTTTGGCGCGAACTCGCGACCCTCGGATTATGAGAGAAAGGAAAAAAAAAGTTTCAGTTTTAACTCATCTTTCTTGCTCGGTAACTTTATATTTCCATTAAAGTTCATATTTTAAAATAAAAACTGTTAATCTAACTTTTGACTATTATTGTAGTCACTAGAGACGGAAAATAGAAAATATGAGTGATAATAATGTTAAGTGAGATTTTCTGCCCTGTTGCAGTAACATCATCAGTCACATGATTAGTGAGTCACATTGTGAGTCACAATCAGTCACATTGATATCTATGTATTTAATATTATGAGACTTTCCTGCAATTTACGTTTAATATTAAACTATTAGGCCTATTTCGAAATAGCGTGAGGCAATGCTTAACGGGTACCCACAACTAAGTATGGCCGTCCTCGTTATATTTACATTCAGCGTCTCACACAAACTTGTGGCTTTAGGCAACTACGATGGTGCTCAGTGATACAAACTGAACCGGCTGTAATGCTTGTTTTTGCTTCTCATAAAATACTAAAAATCTAAAGTTTTATTTTCCCAATTAAATGCTAAAAAAATTTTGTATTGTTATTTTCCCTTTTCTCATTGTCATCTTTTGAAGCTCTACTCAAATAAGTGGTTGAGTCTAACAACGCAAAATGCATGATTTTTCTTTATGTTCATTGGCTTTAAGATTTTGGCCAGCAGTGTACATATTATAACTGCTTCATCTTCAATTTCAACAAAACAGACAAAAGATACAAACGGGATAGTTAACACCTTTTCACAGTTTTTAATCAAGTCAAGCCAAATCTTGGGGGGACCGAGACAGTAAGATTATTCGTCAGGCGCAACAAGCATAACGTGCAAGTTCATGGAGTTAATATTCGTGAACACAACATAAAAATCATTTGGGAAATACATGATAACTCAACAAATATGATAACTAAACTGAATCTTTTTCATATCCCTGTTTTCTCTTATTTACTAAATGAATGTTATAAAATGGAATAGTAGCTGCTTGTGACATTAAACAAGAGCTTAAACCTGTCTTAGGTTAGCATTTAATGTACTTACCTGCCAAAACTTCTCTTGGATAACAAGAGTAGTTAAGTTTATTTCTTTGTGTTACGAACCAGTGGGGTTTCAAGAAGAGTCATGTTTGCTGCTTATAGTTTTCTAAAAGCATCCACAGACTATCAACTGAAATGTAGGACATTATTAGTAGATTAACTTAATTAATTAATGGATCTAATTAGTTAATTAACCAGTAATTTTGAATACCAAAAACAAGTGATTGTATAATTTACTAATAATGACTGAATATCGATTTTGACAACTTTAGTATAAGTAACCTAGTTCGTATTTGATTTAATTAAGTTTTTTTTGTCTATATCCCTCTAATATAAATGTTTTAATAAAACAGAAACAATACACACACACGCGTTAGTCTTAGAGTTGTTCCTGAGAACTTATGAAAGGCTTTCTTATATTTATTTACTTATGTGTGTGAGAGATGAATATATGGTAACTGTAAAAGCAAATACTATTTTATTTTAAATTTTATTTATTGTCAACGTTTGAGGCCTGGCCTGGTCTACAGTCATTGTACCCAGATCTTATCTCCATTCGTAGCCAAAAAACGTTGTTGATTGATGTTTTCTACTAGTTCCCTTCACTTCAGTCTATCAGTTCAACATGAGATATTACTGAGTCTAGTGCAATTTCGTGCAAACATTCTAAATTGATTTGTTTAGAGCATTACCCAAAGATACGCAAGGACTATTTGTGCTAACCGTCCCTAATTTAGTAGTGTAAGACTAGAGGGAAGGCAGCTAGTCATCAACACCCGCCGCCAACTCTTGAGCTACTCCTTTATCTACGAATACCTTACATTAAACGCTCTCACAGCTGAAAGGGCGAACATGTTTAGTGCGACAGGGATTCGAACTCACGAACCTCAGATTGCGAGTCAAACACCCTAACCACCTGGCCATGCTGGGCCATACTTTTAAAACTAAAGATTCTGTGGGTTTCGAATTACATTTCGATTAGCTAATATATCAATAGTGATGAGATTTACCATGAATAACTAAATCAATAAAAATAACATTCTTCACTATCGTTTAGAGATTTTTAAATTTCCATTGTCAGTTTCTTTTTTTTATTTTCTCTGTTGATCCTACATCGCATAATTGAATTTTAATGCTTTATGTTGTTGTTTTCTTAAATCTAATTGTAAGATACATTCTGGAAAACCTGTTAAAAAGCTAGCCGTGTACGCTGAATAAATCACGTGTGAAAATATTAGCGGTCTTTCTCGGTAAAGAAACTCAAAAAATGTGAAGTTTTTGTTAGATAGTGAGGCTATAAATTATAACTAATTTACATATTCATGAATTTGGAGAAGCGCACGTTAAAATTCTGAAAGAAGCTTGTTGTCAGAAGGAGAAATATTTTTCCTTTGTGGAAGATTCATACGAGTGGGAACTATTTTTTTCTTTTTCTACAGGACTGTTAGATCAGTTCTATTTTCTTTCTCTTTCATTCGTTTTTTCTTTTGAGCTACGTATCCCTTCTTATTGTATTCTTTAGCGTTTAGATGAACTTCACAAAGTCATCTGACTTACCTAAGTGAGGTTTGCAACTTTCAATTTATAACAGTCGTTCACAAACAGTGCCCGTGCAAAATGAATACCTTAACTTATTACATTATAAATATAAACATTCCCCGAAGTTTTGTGGAAAATTTTGTTTATCTGTCGATTTGTTTGTTATAAAAAACAAAACACAGATAGCTCGTTGCAGGCATCGAAACCAGATTTTTAGCATTGAAAGCTCAGAGACTAAATGGTGAATTATCAAGGAGCTTTATTCGTCACAGGCCTGGCATGGCCAGGTGGTTAAGGAGTTTGCTTCGCAGTCTGAAGGTCACGGGTTTCGAATCTTCGTTACACCAAACATTCTTGCCCTTTCAGTCGTGGTGGCGTTATAATGTCAATCCTACTATTTGTCAGTAAAAGGAATACCCAAGAGTTGGCGGTGTGTGGCGATGACTAACTGCCTTTCCTCTTGTCTTACACTGCTAAATTAGGGACGGCTAGCGCAGATAGCCCTCGAGTAGCTTCGCGCGAAATTCCATAACAATTAAAATGTTCGATTTTTTTTTTAACGCTAGTGTACGTGTAGGGCCATCACACGTACTTTGTGTTGCCAATGTGTAGAAGTCATGTATTGTCAGTTAATAACTGATTTAAAATATTTTTGTTTTGTTTTATTAGTTGAATTATTTATGGTATTTAAATAAAATGTGGCTTCTCTTCCTAGCTAAAATTATGACTTTTTTCCTGTGACTTTATTTCCTATCACCGTGTAGATAACACAATGCTAGGTTTATGTTTAAAATAAACCCGACATTTTTCTCACTTATCATAATTAATATTGTAAATTATTTTGATGAAATTTTGAAAATATGCACTCAGCGAGATGGAGGTGCCTTAGTCGTCGAACAGGTTGTTGTTGTTGTTGTTTTGAATTAAGCACAAAGCTACACAATGGGCTATCTGTGCTCTGCCCACCACGGGTATCGAAACCCGGATTTTAGCGTGTAAGTCCGACCATGTTACTACCCGGTGGCTCAGCGGAATTACAATGCTAAAAATGGGATTTCGATACCCTTCATAGTCCATTGAGTAGCTTTATGCTTAATTCCAAACAACAACTTATATTATTTGTCTACTTAACTACTTTTTTTTTATATCTAACGCATTATTGACTAGAATGGCGTGTAATATTTTTAATATTGGAGAATAAATCTGTCTT
Organism: Carcinoscorpius rotundicauda; assembly: GCA_011833715.1. Taxonomy (NCBI): domain Eukaryota; kingdom Metazoa; phylum Arthropoda; class Merostomata; order Xiphosura; family Limulidae; genus Carcinoscorpius; species Carcinoscorpius rotundicauda. Next base: position 19,645,841 of record CM022398.1, read on the forward strand.
TCGTCATTATTTTAAACAGCAAAACCGGTTTGATAAGGCCTGTCTGATTCGTAAATCGAATCAATCTCCTTGTTTGACATTATATACGTGTTCCAAACTATTATTTTACCAAGTATGTAAAGTATGGATGACTATCGATTTATCACGTCGGGGAAAACATTTCGCGCGTGAAGCCAAAGAGGTTCAGAATGTTTTATTCATGAACACGCGCTTGCTGATCTTAAATATTGTTTGAGAGAAAAGAGAAAAGGGCTAAAGATATTGCGTTTAAGGTTTAATTTTTTTTATTCCTTAGAAGCCGTAGTAAAAGATATCTATTGTCTTATTCATATGAATGAATATTTACACATTGGCAAAAAGGTATAACATTCTCCTTTAATTAAAAAAACAAATCCACCGTTTTCTTTATCAATTGACAATTAAAAATTAAATACTAGCAGACTCATAAAACGTTTGCGATTAAATTAATATATTGTATTAATAAAGTACTTCTATAAATACAGGAATTTTAGAATAATATTTTTGTTTGTTTTTGAATTTCGCGCAAAGCTACACGAGCGCTGTTTGCGCTACCCGTCCCTAATTTAGCAGTTTAAGACGAGAGGGAAGGCACCTAGTCATCACCGCCCACCACCAACTCTAAGTAAGTAAGTTTTCTTATAGCAAAGCCACATCGGGCTATCTGCTGAGCCCACCGAGGGGAATCGAACCCCTGACTTTGCGTTGTAAGTCCGAAGACATACCGCTGTACTAGCGGGGGGCCCCACCAACTCTTGGGCTGCTCTTTTACCAACGAATAGTGGGATTGATCGAACATTATAACACACTCACGGCTGAAAGGGCGAGGATGTTTGGTGTGACGGGGACTCGAACCCGCGACTCGTGAAGACCGAAGTCTTCTGAGTCCATTTGTCTGAGGCCTAATATAGTTAAGCTTAATTATGGGGTACATCCGATAAAGAGAGAGAGTGTGTTTGTGCGTTTTTACAGCAAAGTCACATTGGGCTATCTGCTGAGTACATCGAGGGGAATCGAACCCCTGATAAAGAGAGAAATTTGTGTGCACTTTTTGCTTTAATTAAGCTTGGGTTAAACTTTACGGTACTTAATATTATCAGTAAATAAATCTACAATATTGTTCTGAGACTAAAAGTTTCCAAAAAAAAAAAAAATTGAAATTTCAACAGCAGATTATAAGATCTAAAATAATAAGATGGAACAAAATTGTTTTTTGTTAAGCACAAAACTACAAAAAAGTCTGTCTCTGCTCCCCACGAGTATCGAAACCCGGTTTCTAGCAGTAGAGACATATTACTCTTCCACTGGAGAAGGGAGAAGTATGGAAAAAGAGGATATATTGTATTTGAGCGGAAACCCCTTGAAACATTCACAAGCCACATAGAAATAATCGAAACAGGATTGGAAACAAAAAAGAATATGATTTATGTTTAAAAGAAAACCTAGTTTAAGTATAGGTGTGTTAGCAGATAACAATACATCTACAGAATGCATACATTCGCATATATTTGTGTTTGGTGTGTGTTTAGCGTACTTTGAGGTATGCCTGTTGTCAACTGACATTTGTTTTGTATGCGTATGTTCAACTCACATTTATAACATGCGCGTATTCCGCTTAGCCGTTATACAAGTTGAAACAATGTCAGACGAAAAGACACAGAAACGTTAAATTTATCAAACTTGTGCACTAACTAAAACTATTGCAATTCTAAAACACTTGTACTCTCTCTTCCTTAGGGTTATTTTAAAGTCTTGTTTGTTTCTAAGCGCAAGGATACGCAAACGCTATCTGTGCTGTGCCCACCATGGGTATCGAAACCCGGTTTATAGCAGTATAATTCTGCTGTCCAACAAGGAGTGTTTTTTTTCTTTACTGACCATAACTGGCAACTTGAAGAATATTTAATCGATAGCCAGCGTATTTTTTATGTTAATTCTCATTAATTCTACTTTGTGAATAACATTTTTAATTTTTAAATCTATTAGTAAAATATTTTTTTAGCGTTTTGAAGGAAATTAAAAGTAGAGTAGAAACAAAATGTAGAGTTTCTATGTTAGTTATAAGTCTACGAACAGTTAAATTTAGATATTTCACGTTCTATAGCTATGGATGCAAATTATATTGAAACCATTAAATATATGTATAGACTAGTTTAATACGACAAAATATCACGTCTACACCCGTAGCATAACGGTACGTCTACGGTCTTACAACGATATCCTTGGTAGGTGAAGTAGGTGTCGCTTTATGATTAATAACAAACGATAATCCATTCCAACTGCTGTCGTTCTTTTGGAATATTAATATTTTGTTTGTTATAAACGGTTGCTTTCCAAAAACATTTCATAAAGTAATTTATCCGAATAAAAAAGTGGGACCCAGGAAACCCAAATGTTCGAAAATAAAACTACAGCAAACGTTTTTGAGGTATTTTTGTGGACGTTAGACAGTTTTTTGCGCATAAGGTTATAAATGTCTGATTCTCTAGTTGTTGAAACTATCAGGTGACCTATGTTATTTTGATTTATTTCCGCATTGTGGCGCTGTCATGCTGATGATGACGTTGACAAGCGAAGTATAGCAGTTCGGTAGAAGAATGGGATGGTTTGTTTAGTTTATGTGTTGTGCTACATCCGACAGACGGGTGTGTATTCGTATACATATTATAGTTATATCACGGACATTTATCTAATACTCTTAATTAATTAATTCCCATTTTTAATTATTGTACTTTGTTTTAACTGTGTCTCGCGTTTCTTCTACAAGTTTCAGATAAAATCAACAGTTATGCTCCTATTTGCTAAGGCTGATATTTTCCTTTGAATAAGTAAGCCTATCGACTGATAAATTGTATGTAGGTAAGATAAATTACAAATTAATTATACCTTTCCGAATTCTGGTATGTTTGTTTAGCGATTACCTCAAAGAAATTATTTTTGGTGAATTAAACGTTGAATAACCGCTCGATTAACGCATTAAACTTTTTAAAAATTATTTAGTGGCCTAATTTATTTTGATTATGCAAAAAGGTTAACATAATTTTGTCTGGTGGTAGTAAATAACAACCAATTTAACCATTTATATAACTTTCCACGAAATCAAACCCCCAATATTAAAAAAAAAACGTCCGTGGTTCATCAGCAATAATATCAAGTTAACATATTTTATCAGCTCAAGGACTAGGACCGTAGAAGGGGGAAAATGGTGAGAAAATCCTTTCAAAATTTCTTCTGCCCTGATAACAAACAGAGACGGGAAGAGCTTGTTTATTCGTTTTTTGAATTTTGCGCAAAGCTACACGAGGGCTATCTGCGCTGGCTGTCCTTAATTTAGCAGTGTAAGACTAGAGGAAAGGCAGCTAGTTATCACCACCCATCGCCAATTTTTAGGCTACTCCTTAACCAACGAATAGTGGGATTGGCCGTAACATTATAACGTCACCACGGCTAAAAGAGCGAGCATGTTTGGTGCGACGGGGATGCGAACCCGCGACCCTCATATTACGAGTCGAACGGCTTAACCCACCTGGTCATACCGGGCCGAAAGGGGGCGAGAAAGTGATCAAGGACAATGCCTCACCGAGTAAAAAGTATAGACTTCATGACATGTTTTTTATTGCTTATACTTATTTTTTAAATTTGACATTACCAAAACTAATCATGTAATGTTACAGGCTATATATTTGTTTGTTTGTTTTTGAATTTTGCACAAAGCTACTCGAGGGCTATCTGTGCTAGCCGTCCCTAATTTAGCAGTGTAAGACTAAAGGGAAGGCAACTAGTCATCCCCACCCACCGCCAACTCGTAGGCTACTCTTTTACCAACGAATAGTGGGATTGACCGTACATTATAACGCCCCCACGGCTGGGAGGGCGAGCATGTTTGGCACGAAGGGGATGCGAACCCGCGAACCTCAGATTACGAGTTGCACGCCTTAACACGTTTGGCCATGCCGGGCTCAGCTGTATTATATACGGTAACACAGAGATTATAGCACATGGTACAATGTGCAATAGCACATAGTGCATCACTAGAAGAGTCAGTTGATAAATCATTTTACAGTGTTAATTTAGAATCTAACAGCGTGTCCTACATCGTGCAGGAATTTTTCCATTCCTTTTAGGTCCAGAATTGTAATGTTGGTGAAGTGTGTGTGGAGTCGCTTCTGATGCTCAGCAGTGGCACAGTTCTCCTGCACACAGCAGTGGCACAGTTCTCCTGCACACAGCAGTGACACAGTTCTCCTGCACACAGCAGTGGCACAGTTCTCCTGCACACAGCAGTGGCACAGTTCTCCTGCACAATTAGAGCTGATGCTGCTTTGTGTTGAGACAAATTGTTTTTATCGCATAAGTAATGTTTGTATTTTTAATAATATTTGAAAAATTTTAGTCTCTTGCATTCAACTAAAACTCTGCCTGACAATTGTTTTATTTAAATAGAACCAATTCTTTTTAATTAGATGCCAATTTTATACAACAATGTGCCGAATTTGTTTGCAACAATGTGTAATTTCTCATCTTAAAAAATACAAACTTTACATTACCTACCTTGAAACAAACATTCTTTTGAAGTAATTTTTCCTGACATAATTAAATTCTTATTTTGAAACAAACAAACCTAAAATTGCAACAACGACAACAAAAACACAGCAAACTTTCGAGATACCCTAATAATAAAAATAAATAGGTAGACTATATACAAAAATTGGGTGAGACATAGTCTTTTGTTTTTCCAAAAGCTAGTGAGACCTTATCCGTACCCTGAGAGAGTAAAGACAGTTAGTTATTTCTAAACTGAAGTATGCCATACGTGTGGGCAATTTATATATTTATAAAGTGTGTTTATAATGAACTCATGTTGTATTTCGTAACAGGATTTCTTCGTCGAAGCTGTTAAAAAAATCAATGATATTTTTTTCCAGAAGGGGAAGAACTGAAAATGTTCGATGTAAAACAAACGATATGCCAAGAGTAGCAAAATCTGTTTTGGGGGATGGAGATTCTGGGCGTGTCCTATGGTTCATCCATAAATGCACTAATGGGTAATATTCGAATTGGAATCGTTGTATATATGCACACAGATTAATAAATCATTTATTTCAAGTTGAATGAACTCTGATCCAACAACTGTTATGGTGTGTGTGTGTGAGCCTTTTACAACTTGAAAAAAGCGTACATACCACAACAATTGTTGTATCAAATGGTTTCTGTAAGTTGTGTTCCGACCACCACTGTGTTTGTTTATATTCCAATTCTAGACTGAGCGAAACCTGTGATCGGTAATGACTATGACAAATATATTTTGCTGTTGTTTTGAATTAAGCACAAAGCTACACAATGGGCTATCTGTGCTCTGCCCACCACGGGGATCGAAACCCGGATTTTAGCGTGTAAGTCCGCAGACATACCGCTGAGCTATTGGGGGGGCCATGACAAATATAGCGTGGTGGGAATAATATTATTATAGATTCTTCTAATTATTGAAATTCACTGTGAGACTAGATAAAGAACATGGTGTTTAAAAATGTAATAAACTTAACACTAATGTTTTATGACAAATGAAGTATAAATAACAGTTTGTGATGAATTTCGTGCAAAGCTACACGAGGGCTATCTGCGCTAACCCTCCCTAGTTTAGCTGTGTAAGACTAGAGGGAAGGCAGCTAGTCATCATCACCCACCGCCAATTTTTGGGCTACTATTTTACCAGTGAATAGTGGGATCGACCACAACTTTATAACGTCCCACGAGTGAATGAGTATGTTTGATGTGACGGGGATTCGAATCCACGACCCTCTGATTACGAGTCGAGTGCCTTAACCACCTGGTCATAACGGAGCGTGATAGGAGAGCTAATGTTATTCCTTTCAGCGTTCGAATATACAAATTACCTTTACACAATAAACACACACCTGTCTTACATTGTCATTGTAGTTATATTGCAACTGTAATTAACTTATGTCAAGTGTATTATGGTTAAATGTTGTAAATTAAAACCTTTTCAGTGGTTTATATTGGTATATGAATTTAAAAGCTTGAGATTTGCATGTTATGAAGACTAAAAGAAATATGATTGTTTTGTTTTGGAATTTCGCACAAAGCTACTCGACGGTTATCTGTGCTAAAGAAATATGAATTTTAAACGAGATATTTGCGAAAAGTAAAATTGTCTTTGAGTTATAAATATATGAAATATTTCAATATTTTATATTATTTTTAAATCGTATAAAATTTATTTTGTAAATTTAGATTTAATACAAACTTTTGCAAGCTAAAACAAAAGTAATTTAAGGAGAGACAGCTCATATTTTCCAGAATATGGCACACTCTTAATTCTTTGTTTTTCAATTTCGCGCAAAGCTACCCGAGAGCTTTCTGCGCTAGCCATCCCTAATTTAGCAGTGTCAGACTAGAGGAAAGGCAGCTAGTCATCACTATTCACCGCCAACGTTTGGGTTACTCTTTTACCAACGAATATGGGATAAACCGCATGTTATAACGCCGTCACGGCTGAAAGAGCGAGCATGTTTGGTGTAACGAGGATTCTAACTCGCGACCCTCAGATTACGAGTCGAGTACACTAACCACCTGGCCATGGCGGACCCACAATTCTAATATCTGCTTGGAAAAAAATCATGCCAAATAAATAATGTTGATTTTTTTTTGAAGAACTGAAGATAATATAGCACAAAAAAGCAATGCCATTTAAAGATATAATAAAATGTATGTATTAATATGAAATTTTGGGTTTAAAATACTTCCAATTGTACTCGCTCTCATGTAGTCTGACTAAAAGTAAAAGTGACATTTTTTCACACTCTCATTTCACTCTGAACTTATCGGAATTTAATTTCTAGTTTTCAAACTGACTTTCCAAATAGCCCCCCAGTGGCTCAGCGGTATGTCTGCGGACTTGAACGCTAAAATTCGGGTTTCGATACCCGTGGTGGGCAGAGCACAGATAGCCCTCGAATAGCTTTGTGCTTAATTCAAAAAACAACAACGAAACAAACGACTTTCCAAATAGGCCTTTCTCTACTGGTACTGCCTATAGTGAGGTTTTGTTTCTTTGTGACAGGCGAATTACTCGCCCAAGAAGAAGCCCAATGTAAAAAGAACCCGAATATTGATTAACAACGTATCTAGACGAGACGCTTTTTTTTCTTGCGTCAGTAATCTGTCATGTTAAACTAATAACGTGAAGACTACGTTACATACGTTACCAGACAATGAAATATGTTATTTTTTTATATTATTAGAAGCTTTGGTAAATGGCGATAAGATAAAAAAGGAAAAAATTCGTTTAAACACAAAAAAATTAGGTAATATAGCTCCAATGCAGTATTGTGCTTAAATTTATATTAATATAAACTGAAATCCGAATTAAATGAAACATTCTGTAAACAGACAAGTTTTGTTTTGTGAATTTCGCGCAAAGCTTCACGAGGGATATCAGTGTTAGCAGTCCCTCATTTAACAGTGTAAGACTAGAGAAAAGGCAGCTAGTAATCACTGTCCACAACCAACTCTTAGGTTATCCTTTTATCAATTAACAATGGGATTGACCGCACATTATAACGCCCCCACGCTGAAAGGGTGAGTATGTTTGGTGTGACGGAGATTCGAAACTCGTGACCCTCAGGTAGCGAGTCGAGCGTCCTAACCACATGGCCATGCCGGGTCATTCTAATCTGTCATTACCAAATTAGAAACGGTTATGCGCAAATAGCTGTATAACTTTGTGTGAAATTTTAAAACAAAACAAAAACAAACGTAAGAGATGAGTAACAATTACTTATATTAAGCTCAGGAAAAAATTGTAAAAGGATAAAAAGTAAACAAAATTAAACACATTTTGACTTTACTCGCTCATTTTCATAACTGAATATAAACGGATGAAACAAACTACTGGAGGTAAATGACGTAGTTTTAAATGATCTAACTGTCTGCTGCATAGTTTTGTTCTTGTGTCTTCTTTCATCTGATTATGCAGAAGGTTGAGTGAATTACGTTAAAATTATTTTAAATAAGGATATCAGTATGTCACGTAATAACTCTAACCGATACAAAGTTGTGGTGGATTGGAATGAATAATAACTGCATTTTGACATTAGTTTGTGTTTAGTAGGCAGTGCAATATCACCGAAAATTTGTCCTTTTGGGAAAAAAAATGTGTAACAATCTCTTCAGGTACAGAAAAATAAAGATTTGTTCATATCTGGAATTTAGAATTTCCAAGACGGGAATTTTTATTCTACTTCATGACACTGAACAATAAAGGTTTACGGATCAACTTAAGCACCCAGAACCACCTAGAACGGTATCTGCTAGAAGTCGTACCCCAGATATAGTAAGCAAAGTGTGGCGTTTTTTAACAGGTGATAAAACGTAAACACAAAGATTAGTGGCAGTACTTCATTCAAGAAGATGTAATTAATTAACAAGGATCCCTGTTTGGAGATCTCGCACAAGTTGCTTCTACTACATATTCATTCACAGTCACACACCTCAAGCAAATGGAAAAAGAAACGTGTATTCATGCTATTTCTTACGAAGGCGTATGGGGCAAGTAACCGAACGCAACGTCTGTGAATTTCTTAGTGACAGATCTTTGGAAACATTCGCTGGAATACCGTCATTCTCCTACACTACATTAATTATGGAAAGAATCAGGAAAGAATTACGTGATTTGAACATAACAGCCTTTCATAATAAAAACAGTTGCAGGGCTATTGTTAAGATACACAGTTGTCGGATAGGATACGATTCAACGTGGTAACATGAAACGTAAAGACGTGATAAAGCCTCAAAATTGTTTTAATATAAGGTGCTCAACTGCTGTACATTCTACCACTTTACTTACGTTGTAATTATAAAACTGTAAGTAATTGAAGAAGTGAAAAATTTAAGGACCAAAAAAAAAAGTTCCTTCTTTAATGATGAAACTTTAGTTCAAGCTGTATTTTGAGTTTTCTTATCTGGGACATGTTTCAGTAAAATGACTTTTAAATGTGAAAAGCTGTCATCTTTATCACCGTCCAATAAATTACGAGGTTTCTCGGAATTCTTTCTACTTTTACGTTTAAAATATTCAAGTTTTTTTTTTATATATAGATGTGATTCTTTACTCACATCGTTTGCAGTTATTTACTGATATCTCTTTACAATCATAACGACCAAGTAGATTCTAGTTCTATTTAGCTCTATAGTATAAACAATTCTAACGATACGAAGCAACAGATATGGCAAGAAAATAACAACACTGATTTCTAATTACACCTGATATTGTTATTAAGCTTTTTGTAATAGGACTACCCACTTAAGTTTTAAGCAACTTGACATCCCTAGGATTTTTAATGGATTTCTCCATTTTGGGCTGTTAAAGGATTTTACTAATCAAATAGAGAACTCATGGAAAAAACAAAACAAAAGATTAAATGAAGTCCAACTTTTTCCTTTACACATGCTTATTTCCATTTATTTTTTTATTGAGGATTTCTATTTACTATCCAAATGTAATTTTACTCACTATTTGGATTAAATGACTTCAACTGAGTCCCTTTTAAGAGTTGCTAATTAGACTCCAAATAACCTAGTTTATAATATGGAAAAACATACTCCAAATTCATCGTGTCACCAATGGCAAAATTACCCTCACGTTTTAATTGTTAAGCGAGTTTATTTGTAGAAGTGGAACCTCAGAAATGAATAAAAAATGGATTTAAGACGTTAAATCCATTTGATATAAACATTAGCTCGATTCGTTCTGAATATTCACATTCCAGTTTCCAGAGGATTCTACTTTTGTGCTTACCTACCCTTCTTGATAAGGTATATTTTAGCCTTCCCACATTGTAGTTAAAAACTAATACACCCTGCATCCCTATTGTTATGTGGGTCTTTTTTATGCATAATCTGAGGGTCACGGGTTGAAATCCTCATCCCACCAAACATGTTCGTCCTTTCATCTGTCAATCCCATTATTCGTTGGTAAAGGAGTACCCCCATAATCGGCGGTGGCTGGTGATAACTAGCTGCCTTCATTCTAGCCTAATACTGTGAAATTAGGGACGGCTAGCGCATGCAACCCAAGTATAGTTTTGCGTAAAATTCAAAATAAAGAGAGAAGAAAGCTTCATGCCATGCAGAAAGTCTGCATGAAGCTTTCTTATTAACGCCCCCCATTAGTACAGCGGTAAGTCGACGGACTTACAACGCTAAAATTAGAGATTCGATTACCCTCGGTGAGCTCAGCAGATAGCCCAATATAGCTTTGCTATAAGAAACACACACACACACACTTCTTATTAACATACATTTTGGGCCTCACATGGTTGGTTTGCTGATTAGGGTTCCCAACTTACAATCTGCAGGTCACAGGTTCGAATCATGTCATCGAACATACTCGCCCTTTCAGCCGTGGGAGCATTATAATGTGACGGTTAATCCCACTATTCGTTGGTAAAAGAGTAGCCCAAGAGTTGACAGTGGGTGGTGATGACTAGCTGCTTTCCCTTTGGTCTTACACTGCTAAATTAGGGACGGCTAGCGCAGATAGCTCTCGGGTAGCTTTGCACGAAATTCAAAAACAAACAAATAAACAAACTTTACAATGTAATTAATGACCTTTTTAGAATTAGTTTCGCGATGTATCTGTTTGTTTCACAGCTGTTTAAGATACTATATCTTACATACTTTCTTAGATTAAACTGAAACAGCACAGTTTAATGAATAAATATCTGAAAACGTCTTAAGTACAAACTTTACTTTCATCAACATGTTGAAAATAGTTGTTTCTTACATTCAGTATCTTGACCAATTTTAACTAATTTAAAGGGATATCGAATTTGACATTTATGGTTTTATATTTTAGAATTATCTATTGTATTTCCTCAAGTGTTTTATTGTATGAACGGTCTCAGGTTGTTTCAAAGGATGTCTGTAAGCTTTCTCGTTAAACAGAGAACGTGATCTGTATAAGTTTTTAAAGGACAACCACGAAGTGCTTTTGAATGAAGAACATTTTGTGTCACACTTTTCTCTTCAGGTTAATTTCGTGGCATTTGTCACAGTGAAGTCGACTCTGTGTGACACGTCTACGTTTTTTAATTATAAAAAGTTATTAATAAGCGATTATTTATTTTTGCTTAGTTCCTCAGTTTGAACTAGATAAAGTATTACAGGTCATCAGACATATGACTACATATAAAAACTCTTTATTTACAATAATTACATATGAAAAAAATCACTTGTTTCAGAAGAACTCAAATTCACGAGACTCACGTTTAGAATTACAAATTTTATTCAGAGAAAAATTATACACGGTACAGGGCGTTTCAAAACACTCACAGAAGATGCTCGGTATGCTTTTAATTATTCTCAGTCAGTCCCATCCAAAATGAAACTATTACATCTGTTTTTGGATAGTGTTAAGTGATCTTTGCAATATTTATCCGCAGTTAATTCAAACCATTAACCTTATATTATTCAAGTAGAGAAAAAAATAGTAAATTAAAAAGTTGTAGTTTGCGAAAACAAAACATTTTTAATTATACTGTAGCATATGGTACCATAGCCAAACTTTCTCGAACAAACCTCACGGTACTTAAGTGTCTCTGGTGGTATTTAGTACACGTAGAAGTAGTTTTTTGTTTTTTTAGGTACAGTAATTTTAACTATGAAGTTTTATTTATTGTCAATATAAACATTTTCTATTCGAGTTATGCAAACATCTTAAAATACTTTTTTATCTGACTTTGTTTAATTTTTTAAGGTATCGTATTTCATAGTTATTTTCAAACGAGTGTTTCATACAAATATATTTTATGTAACGACATCTATATAACGAAAGTGTTTTGCAGAAAAAAGTTCTGTATTTTCATGCTATCATTGTATGTTTCTTTGTTTTTGAATTTCGCGCAAAGCTACTCGAGGGCTATCTGTGCTAGCCGTCACTAATTTAGTAGTGTAAGACTAGAGGGAAGTCAGCTAGTCATCACCACCCACCACTATCTCTTGGGCTACTCTTTTACCAACGAATAGTGGGATTGACTGTAACATTATAACTCAACTCGGCTGAAAGGACGAATATGTTTGTTGCGACGAGGATTCGAACCTACGACCCTCAGATTCGAGCGCCTTAACCCATCTGGCCATGCCGGGCCTCATGCATTTAAACTAGAAGAGTTTAAATGTAAGCTTGTAAACCAACGGCGTACTTTTTTAAAATTCAGTAGCAGTTTGTTGTTGTAGTTCATTTATCTTGAACCAACCTATCTGAACTGTCTGTTTTTCTATTGGTTCCTTTGTATAGCCGTTTTCATAGTTTATGTATTGATGAGCAAAACTTGAACTTTTGAAGCCTCCACTTGTATCGCACAACCTGCTGGTCAATCAAAATGATAAAATAGCGTGTGAGGTAACTAACGTGTCATAGACCGTTCCTTGCAGCTAAATCTCAAATAACGAATGCAATTTATAACATCCATTTAATGGTGCATCAGGTACAGGTAAAAGACGACTGTTGAGTCTAACTCCTCGTTCAACAAAATTACTCACCGCGCAAACGCGGGCAGATGCGTTATTTATTGATATTATTAAAATGGAATATGTTTATATTTAAATTTAAAAAAAAGATGTAAACGGTTGAATATTGGCTGGTGATATTTTCGCATTTATTCCTAAAACTGTAAAAAATAATAAAGTTTTAGGTTCTAGACAAATGGTATAGTTTATTAATTTGCATCATAATACTTAAGAAGGGAAATATTAGCACAATAAACAGCAACCTCTTTTATAGATATATTTATATACATTTTATTATATCATTGAAAAAAATGTGCAAAGTTCAGGTTGTTTGCGTTATCGTACCAAACCTCACTCCGAATAACGTGTCGTAACAACGTGACTTTTATTGAATTTATTCACACTTAAATACAAAAGTTACAGTGAAAATGGAAAGTTGACTAAGAAATTAAACTGATAAAAGCGCGAAGTCTGAAAAAATATTTTCAAAAGATATTTGGATGCTGGTGGTGTCAGATAAGATCACGTCGTAGAATTAATTGTTTTTCCCTTATAGCATTTTTTAAATATAACTTCAATCTCACTGAATAAATTAAATTTAAAACGTGCAATTAGATAAGAATAGAAGGAAACATATAAACAGAAAAACAACGACAAATAAGAAACATTATATAAAAATTCTAGAAATAGAGGAAAGGTGGAAACCTAAAGGATATTTGTTTGTTTGTTTTGTTTTGAATTTCGCGCAAAGCTACACGAGGACTATCTGCGTTTGTCGTCCCTAATTCAGCAGTGTAAGACTAGAGGGAAGGCAGCTAGTCATCACCACCTACCACCAACTCTTGGGCTACTCTTTTATCAACGAATAGTGGAATTGACCGTCACATTATAACGCTCCCACGGGCGAGAATATCTGGTGCAACCGAGATTTGAACCCGCGACCTTCGGATTACGAGTCGAACGCCTTAAACAATCTGGCGATGCCGGGCTTCTTGAGGATATAAATAAAGAAGTAAGGACTAAGAAATAATGATGACACATAAAAGGAAAAAAGAGTAAAATGGCAAATCAAAGGGAAATAAAAAGAAACTACAAAGAAATTCTAAGAACCAGAAGCAGGAGATAAAAGACGACAAAAGTAAATATAGAGTGGATTGCAGACAAGTTGAATAATAAAGACGGAAATGCAAATGTAAAAATATTTCTTTTTGAGTTAGAAGGTTTATAAAAAAAGGATGATATTGGTGAATTATGAAAGGGAGATGAACGATGTCGTAAATATGATTCAAAACAGGTGTTCTAGAATAATAATTGGCGATGAAAACTTAGTATGTAGGTGATAATCGTAGACAAAACATAAGGCTGAGGAAATACAAATAAGTAATAATAACGAAACTGTGAAAAAAGGTTCAGAACGTGAACTTTGAAGCTCAACCAACGGATGAATAAGTTAACAATAAAAGAAACCAGCATTAAGTATTTCAGTGAGGATTCAAATAGAGGGGATTATATGTAGAATATTAAGTAAACTGAACGATTTCTCATCTTGTTTGGGATTCGTTTTAAATACAAAGAAAAATCAAACTACCTTTTATGTTACAAATTAGAAGCTAACTGACTCGTATAAATAAAATACAACCGTAAACATGTGTATGTGCTTAAGAATTTGGATGTTTATGCATACAAACAAATATCTTTATATCTGCTGTTTGAGGATTCTGGGTCAGTAAACACGTGTTTAATTAAGTGATCGCAGTCTGATCCGTTTTATTTTCGTATTAATGACTTTTGATAGCAGATTTCTGGCATTTCAGAGAAATCACATGTGTACTTAGTAAACAATGGTTCTGTAACTAAATCACGTGCTGTTAGTTAACAAAGATTTCATAAATAAATCACACGTGTACTTAGTAAATAAGACATTATTCTATAAAGGAACACATGCGTACTTAGCGAGTACTATATGATTCCATAAATAAATTAGGTGTACTAAATAAACCGAATATTGCTCCATGGTCCAATAAACAAACCATGTTGTACTTAATAAGCCAGATATGTTTCTGAAAACACCGTGTGTTTTCAATAAATAAAATAAGATTCTATGAACAAATTTTGTAATTATATGAAATGAAAAGCAAAGAATATGCGCACCTAGTAAACCAAATATCATATCATAAACAAATCATATGAGCACCTAGTAAACCAGATATGGTGCCATAAGCAAATCATATGAGTACCTAGTAAACCAGATATGGTGCCACAAGCAAATTGTATGAGTACCTAGTAAACCAGATATGGTGCCATAAGCAAATCATATGAATACCTAGTAAACCAGATATGGTGCCATAAGCAAATTGTATGAGTACTTAGTAGTAAACCAGATATAGTACCATAAACAAACCATATGAGTACCTAGTAGGCCAAATATTGTTCCATATACAAACTATACTTGTGCATAATAAACCTGACATGATCTCATATTCGGAAAACACTAAAATTCAACTTTTTCTTTAAAGTGACTCATCGATTTTTAAAACTCTTCATTTGGTTTAATTAGTTTATTATTTTAAGGGCATTTTATGCGGTATGGTAGAGTTTTGGCTTTTGTGAATTACATTTGCCTGTTTCTGATCAACAAACAAA
Organism: Carcinoscorpius rotundicauda; assembly: GCA_011833715.1. Taxonomy (NCBI): domain Eukaryota; kingdom Metazoa; phylum Arthropoda; class Merostomata; order Xiphosura; family Limulidae; genus Carcinoscorpius; species Carcinoscorpius rotundicauda. The sequence continues at coordinate 19,661,030 of CM022398.1, forward strand.
CACTACACAGTTAACATGGATTCGATCTGAAAAAAGAGGGCTCAATATAGAAATCGAAACGTTGTACCACTTTTGAAAGACAAGATGCATTTAGTTTTGTAAACTATATTATGTTAATATGTACACGCAATTTACCTGTTTCTGAAAAGTGTTGTTTTTCGATATATGTTGTGAAGCTTTAGAGATTTTTTTGTAGTGTTCTGATAAAAGTAAAAAAAATATTCAGATATTTATGATAATTTTATCTAGTACAACTAACGTGTTATTGCTTTATAATAATTAAATTTTAGTTACGTCTTTACCATTTTGAAATAATCTACGCTTCTTAAGGTTGTTTGCTCTTTTTTCTGTTTGATATGTTTATGCGTCACGTTGTGTTAAGTACTTTCGTTCAATATTTATTTAATTTATGTGATGATTTTTTTATAAACCAGCTTTATCAGTTTCTTTCGACGTGTTATTAGTTACTCTTGTACGATATCGTTCCGGTTCTTATGATATTTTTTGGTTTAAATGCTCGTTCTTGAAGATGTGTTAAACGCCGTTGATGAATGCGGTCTGCCAACACTTAATAAATTCGTTCTGTTGAAGTGTAATGGACTCACGAGGTCCATGTAACGAGGTTTCAGAAGAACATTAATATCATAGTTAAGAGAGAAAAAATTAAATACGAAAGTTAATTATCAAATAACTTAATTAGGCCCCCGGCATGGCCAGGTGGTTAAGGCGCTCGACTCGTAATCTGAGGGGCCACCAGATATGCTCGCCCTTTCAGCCGTAGGGCCGTTATAATGTTACGGTCAATTCCACTATTCGTTGGTAAAAGAGTAGTCCAAGAATTGACGGTGGGTGGTGGTGACTAGTTGCCTTCCCTCTAGACTTACACTGCTAAATTAGGGACGGCTAGTGCAGATAGCCCTCGTGTAGTTTAGCGCGAAATTTAAAAACAAAAACAAACAATAATTTAATTAGAAGCTTAAATAGATTAATGGGATGCTGTTAAATATATAAACAAATAGATATGTAGATAGATGACAGTTTTGATATAACGAGGACACGTTGACAAAAATATAATGGATGTATTTGATATTTAATAGCGTATAAAAAGCTAAAACTTGGGCCGTATATCATTTACCAATAAGAGTAGTGACTGTCGGTTTGAAGCTTTGCTGTGAAAAGAGCCTCTAGCGGATCGATCGGAAGCAGATTACGACATTGGGGTTGGAGCTTAAAAGGCCTCTCTGTCACAAATGCCAGTGTCAGAACCGTCGCGCACGCATTCAGAGAGATCTCGATGCATTCCCGCGCTGTCGAGCTGTAGTGCCAAAACAGCAGTTTTACAGGGTGTTTGATGGCATTTTTTGCTGAAGTCTGTAGTGCATTTTCATAAGAGCTTTTCAACCAATTCGTGTCGAGTTTATGGGTGAAAACTGTTTTGTTAGAGCATTCAAACATCAAGCAAGGTAATGGATGCTGTAGGCATTATTTACTCTTTTTGTGCAGCACGTGTGATGTTTTCTCAAACAGATTACTTTAAAAAGCTGTTAGTACTTACTGAACTGTGTTGCGTTCTCAATGCTGTACATAAATTACTGCATGTCAGTCCTGTTAAATAGGGTTTTTATGTTCTGATATTTCATCTACGTTGCAATTTTAGCTTTGTTGCTTAATACAACACACTATTACTAACTTTGTAATGTAAATTTGAGTTATTGCATAGTGATGGTTCTGACCAGCCTAATTCAGTAATTTATGATTCGTTGTAGAGAATACATCTTTTAGAATTTTAAGATATCCCTTCTTATTGGTTTAAAGCATAAAATTTTATGTCTAATATTTAAGTTTGCCAGTTGGTATTTCTGTGTTCACGTTTATATATTATCATCATTTTTATATTATTAATATCAAAAGTAAAAAAAAAAAGAGTCCTGTGTTCCGTTGTTGGTAAGAGTAAGAGAAATTCAGGAAATATTTATGTATTTTGATAGCTATGTTCTAACAGCATGCGGAGATACTGAGGTGTTTATCAGTAACTTGTGCTATTAGTTTCACGGTAAATACTGTTTATTATAGTTTTGTTTTCATATGTAATTCGCGTGTGTAACTCATATTTTGATATCATTCAAGTCAACCTTAGTTTTATTTAGTGAATGAGTTTTGTGTTATTTGACAATTTACGCTATTTAGTTAAAAGTTTTATGGTATTATTATTTTCTGTGTAGCCATAATGTGGTCAATGGTGCAGATAGGGGGTATGACAAGAGACAACTGTAGCGACATCTGCCAGGTTCCTTGTTCCAGATCCAAACATGCCATGTGTGTCACAGATGATGGACTCTTTTATTTACTTGGTGGAAGAAGCGGAAATTTAGCACTTAAGGATTTTTGGAGGTTTAATCCCAGTAAGAACTTTTCTTAATAAATTTAGATATTGGTTGCACGTCTACCTCATTACACTCCGACTTGGGCAGCGTTTTTTAAATCCAAGGATCCCAAAACCTACCTAGCTTTGTGCGAAATTCAAAATAAACCAAACTATCAGTTCAGTATTATAGACAGCGCTCTGTGTAGGTTTACCCAAAAATTATAAAACAAACAAATCATTGATTACGGGGAAAATTATACTTCAAACTATTCGATTTTAGAAGAACAATAGACCAGATTTTCATTTTCAATGACCTACCCCTTAGGGTTAAGACTTCTTACCTCAGGATTAATTTAAGATTGTTCGCGAACAGTTGAACATTGATACAAACCTAAAACTTCTTTGCTATTAAAAAGACATATTAGCAAAAAAGAGTGAGAAAAAAAGAATACAATTAGAAAATAGAAGGTACTCTGAAAGATGGGTCGAAACTGTCCACTTGAGTTTTGTCTTGAGAAAAAGAGTAAGAACAATTTAATGGTTCTTAATGTTAATAACTTATTCAGATAGTATGTCGTAACCTTCAGTTATTTAAAATTTATGACGGTTGCATATTGTTCTGTTATTTGATTCGTATGTCTTGCTGATGTGTTTTACCTGTTCTTTCTTCCTATATGATTTCGTTTCTTTACTTTTGCTTTATTTGTTTCTGTTCTACTTATATATTTCGTCATGTTTTTGGAGTTCCCTCAAAGCTGATTGTGAATCTCGATAAAATCTCTGCATCGATTTTTCCCTTGGCTCAGCTTTAGCTTCTCGTCCTTTCAGAACGTGACGTTTTACTTAAAGTAACAGTAAAAAATAAATTGTTATCCTTCATTTATTTAACAAAAATATCTAGTCTCAAAGTATCCCACCCACGTATTTCAAAATTTTGGGAGCCTGTATTAAATCTAAACTGAGAACTGTGAGCTTAAATAAGATAAGATTATATTTCAAGAATAAAATTTTGTACATATATATGTATATGTATATACAGTTTTTATTAGTCAAAACCTTAATGTTCTCCAGTGGCTGAAAAGAAACTTTAAGACAAATTTTGAGCGTACACAAAGCTGACAGTTGATTATGTAGATTTATGCTTAAGATATTAAAACATCAGCTTATGTTTATTCATACTGGAAATATGTCTTAAGCAGTTTTATTAGCCTTATTCACTTTTTCAACTAGTATGTGTTGGTTTGTTTTTGCGTGAAGCCACACACCAAACATGGGGTTAATGCCCACGTTCAGTAGTTAGCAAAGTAGCATAAAAAACATCTAGTGTAGTACATATATACATTTTATAAACAAATTGCAGAATATGTTTGTTCATATTTCGGCTGTCAGTGTTTAGACTGTCTACTATTTATCAAGCTTGAAGACACATTTTCTTGTCACACAGATCAAACATGTTAGCTTTCAACATACATAAATATATGGTTTCTAATTAGTAGACCCTCTTCAGGGACACACACACACACATATATATATACACCAGATTTTGTGGTTTAAAAGGCAAATATTCGACCTTAAGGTAATTACAAATTATTGGCCTTAAGCTCAGTGGAAATTAGTTTTTTCAGAGTTTGAGAAGAAGATTTTTGCGTGAATTTGTTCCACATTAACTTAGTTGTATTATTGTTGTTCTTGAATTTCGCGCAAAGCTACACGAAGGCTATCTATGCTAGCCGTTCCTAATTTTGCATAGTAAGACTGGAGGGAAGGCAGATAGTCATCACTACCTATCGCCAACGTTTGGGCTACTCTTTTACCAACCAATAGTGAGATTGACCGTCACATTATAACGCTCCCACGGCTGAGAGGGCGAACATGTTTGGTACAACGGGGATTCGAATCCGCGACCCTCGGATTACGAGTCGAACGCCTTAACCCACCTGGCCATGCTGGGCTACTTGCATTATCAAAAATTTATATATTGCATAACACATACCAGAAGTACTGCATTAGCTGGTAACTGAAAACCTGCCTTATGGCCCCCACTGTTTCCCCCCTTTAAGAAAAAAAGGTTCAAAATATAACACAAGCATCAGCAAAGTAGTTAAGTTAATATACACAAAATATAACACAAGCATCAGCAAAGTAGTTAAGTTAATATACACAAAATATAACACAAGCATCAGCAAAGTAGTTCAGTTAATATACACAAAATATAACACAAGCATCAGCAAAGTAGTTAAGTTAATATACACAAAATATAACACAAGCATCAGCAAAGTAGTTCAGTTAATATACACAAAATATAACACAAGCATCAGCAAAGTAGTTAAGTTAATATTCACATATCACAAAGAAAGGATAGCATTTAAAAAACAACAACAAGGTAAGACGTGTGAGAAAATGAAACTTATTTAGAATGCAGAACAAACTATGAATAAAACTGCACAAGACGACAAAGTCGTGATGTTCAGATATAGGTAATAAAATTTGGAAGTGACTATAGAACAGTTTAAACTATATGATTCTGTGGAAGATGCATCATGTTCTATGTACGTGAAACGGTCCATGTATCTACAACCCATTTTCTCCTATTCTACAATCATCTTCTCTTCTTTAAAACGAATCGAATCCCGGAATTTAGTGTTATAAGTCTCTAGACTTACCGCTGTTTCATATAGAAATTGAGATTCTATACTGTTTTGTCCTTTCTATATATTATTTTTACCTTTATTTTCCATTAGCTTGTGTACGCGTATTTTTTCCATATTTTATTAATTTTTCGTTTCTACTGATTTAATTTCTTAATTTTTCAAAATTGTAAGAAAGCATGTTGCAGACTTTAACAGACCTGTAAAATTATGAGTTTTCTTTGAAACAAGAACATAGAAGTATTCGAATTTCGTCCACTGAAATTGAAAGTATTTTGTTACATTACTTCGAGAGGCCCTGCGTGGTTAGAGCGCATCACACGTATTCTGAGAGTTGCAGTTTCAAATCCTCGTCACATCAAACATGCTCGCCCTTTCAGCCGTGGGGGCGTTATGAAGTTACGACCAATCCCACTATTCGTTAGTAAAAGCATTGCTAAAGAGTTGGTTGTGGGTGGTGATGACTAGCTGTTTTCCCTCTAGTCTTACATTGCTAAACTAGTAATGGCTCGTGAAACTTTGAGCGAAATTTAAAAACAAAACTACTTCAATAGTCTCTTGAAGTATTCTACAAATAAAAACTTGTATGAACGTAGCCTAGGACTGAGCGTACCTACTCTGCCATGGTCTTTTTAATCTTAGCTGAAAGTACCGAGAAGAAAATAATTTTCGAGAGTTAAGACTGGTTTATATAAGTAAGTGTATGAACCGGCTAGAGCGCGAAATTACTACTGAGTGCGTTTTATTAATGTTTCATATTCTGCTTTTCTTCCTTGTCATATATTTTTCTTCCTACTTAAACATTGATCTGTGTCTCATTTTTTCTTTCTTGTTTGCTATTTTTGTTTATCACTTAGTCTTCTCCGAACAAAACCTTTTGGAAGAAACCAAATAAGTAAATTGTGTTATGTTGGATTTTGCTTTTCTGCCTACGAAATAATCCAAGAAAGTGCCTTTTGAAAGAGGCTATTTCGGCGATACGTTTTTACGTACTAAGTGGCTCATTTATGTTGCTCTAAAATAAATCAATAGTGAAATAAATGTTATGTTTCGGGTACTTAGTTTAAGGGAAACGGTAGAACTATTTCGTTTTAAAATAGCCTTATTCGTAGTTATGACATTTCGGTAACCATTTCATAACTCAGAATTTTCATAAAACTATATTATGGTTATATGGAAGTACAGATAATAAATATGTTTAACATTACCTTTCGTGGTTAGACGGAAGTTTCTTTATTTTAAGATTTCGCGCAGAGCTACACGAGGATCATCTGTGAGTTTCTGCTACTCGTTTAAACGTGACAAATTATAGGGAATTTTGATGAAGTTATTCATACAGACGACCACATACAAATGTTGTAGTGGTTTTTTTTTTCAAACCAGACCCCAAACTCGAGCTCTTTCGAATATTTTCATATTACTTTTCAGGAGGAAGGCAGATATTAAACATCACCCACCGACAAGTCTTGGACTACTCTAGTGGAATGAGAGGACTTTACTGTCACTCTTATAATACACGCACGACTCTAAAGTGTGGAGCGAGCGCGAATTTTTTGGCAGTGTAACATAAATCCTGAATTCGCGATCCACAGTCCGGATGCCACGCCTCATCCACATTGCAAATTACCATATTAATATTTAAGTGCTAATCCGCTATCCCTAAACATAATCAAAACATAACTGTTCCATCAAAACCTTGGATAATTTATTCGAGATGTTTTAATTTCTTAATGACGCTGATTGTGTTTGTTGGATTTCATTTTTATAGAAGGAATATGTTCCATTGAAATATTACAAGCTCGTTTGATTAACTGTAGCATTTTGAAGTTCGAATCTCTTTTACTCTGTGCCCGACATAGTTATATGGTTAAAGTATTCGAATTGTAATCTGAAGGTCACGGATTCAAATTCTTTTCACACTAAACATGCTCGCTGTTTCAGCCATGAGGACGTTATAAAGTAAGAGTAAATCCCATTATTCGTTGGTAATAGAGTAGTATAAGAGTTGTCAGTGGGTGGCGATAACTAGCTGCCTTCTATCTAGTTTTACACTTCTAAATTAGGAATGGCTAGCGCAGATAGCCCTCATGTAGCTTCGCGCGAAATTCAAAAACAAACATACCAAACCGTTTCTTGTAGATTCGTTCCTGTTTCATTTCCGTGCTTTTCGCATTAGAGTGTGAAAGGTTCGAAACCATTAATAATAAACAAACAAAAATGCAAGTTTGAGCAATTGTTTCACGTGATAACACTTCTATTGTTTTCTGTCAGAAATAATATAATTTCGCTTGTTGAAAGAATATACGTATATATGAATCCGTGTTCAAAATCGCGTCGTTAACTGGTCACCATACGGCTGCCCGCACTTCATGGTGTTAACATTTAACAATTAAACTTTGTGTTCAAAATTGCGATGCCACCTACGAATACATCTTTGTCAAAAAAGTGTATTATGTTGTTTAACAACTAGGTAAACTGTATCCGACGCTAAGATGTTTTTATATTTGATTACTTAAGTTGTGCAGGGTGTCAACTTTTGATGTGTATCATTTACTATTACACTTTTTGATTTATAACTGACAAAAATCGTAGAAGTACATTTATTGTTTTTTTTCTATTTAACTAAATCTGAAGAATGAATAGAATCTCAACAAAGACGAGTGGAATTACTAGAAAGATATGTTAACTGCCCTTCTATTAGTAAATCCATATTTCCTGGATCCTTCTCTATTATATTATTTTCACGCTTACAGTAACGTACACGTCGACTCGATCTTTTAACTTCGTAAATTATGTTTTGAAATGGTCTTATTTTTAGTTTTATTGATTATTCATTCTCATCTTTGATTGGGTTACGAAAGAATGTCTTGTCACTGCGTAGTGATATTTTTAGAAAATTTATTGCCAGTACAATTGGAACTAACAGTTTTTCTTCTCGTCTCTCGTCTCTAGCTCAAAATGAATGGGAAAGAGTCCGTTGCCATGGGAACAATCCGCCCTGTCTCCAAGACCATACCATCGTATCGTGGAAGGTGATTGCTTTCTTTTTTTCTTTTTAAGTTTCTACTAAACAAATTAGTTCCGTTTTCTTATCATAGCTTGCGTGGTATTACAAACGTAAGATATTCATCTTTACATATCCTGTACAAAATAACAGCAGGTTTCTCACAATACTGTTAGAGATTCTTAACAACAAAAAAAAACAACTAACGTCTGTGTGAACTTTGAAACATTAGGTAAGTCTTTGATAAAAAAAAATGGGTTATATAGTCCTCGTCTAAATATCGTTTGTGGTAAAAATTCGATGGTCTTTATAGTAGCTAAATGAATGATTTAATAGATGGTATGTACTTACTACTAACCCTTCACTACTTAAGTGATTGTAATCCTTATATTATTATTTATCTTAACCCTACATGTAAGTTCAATGAAGCTTTTAATGTAAAAACAATGTTATGGATAAATGCACAACGGTAATCGAAACAGGAGACAGACAGACAGGCAAAACTACTTAAAAATCTTGTGATAGAACGACCCAAGAATTATATGAAGAAAAACTGTTTAATGTTCTGTTATGAATATAAACATAAACATAAACTAACCACTCAAAAACTGGTTAGAATTTTTTTTGGGTAATTTAACATAACCCAGATATTTAAAAAACTGGTTCAATCCCTTTCGATGAATCTAAACAAGAAATAACCATTTAACAAAATGCTTAAATATCCTGGGATAAATCTAAACAAGAACTAGTAATTCTTCCAACTACTTAAATACCTCATTATTAATCTAAACATAAACACAACACTTTAAGAATAGTTGAATAACTACACTGGTTAACTGCACTGTGGTAAATCGAAACCAGGGCTATAAGTTTAAATACTGGTTAAGAACCCTGCTATCTGTCCATAAAATGCTTAAAAGTTCTGTGATGGATTGGAACGAGAACTGGGCGGTAAAGTAATTGTTTAAACATTCTGTGAAAAACAAAACAAGAATTAGTCGTTTTATTCTTTTGTTTTGAAGGATCACAGACGATCAAACAATTATTGTTGAGTTTTATTTAAAAGAGACAAAAAGATACGCTTTTATAACAAAAAAGTTTGATGAAACTTCGTAGAATGGACGGCAGTTGCCTGTTGTGGAGGTGACGTTTCAAAAGTCTTTCGCTTTTCGTCTTCAGGTCAGAAGACCTTCGAAACGTCGTCCTCCACACTTGTATCTCTACAACAGGCAGTTCCATCCACGTTACAAAGTTTAGTCATGAATACTCTGCCTAAACAAAATATCAAATGTATTTAAACAGAACACGTCCTTCAGGAGACATTTCTTTCTTAGTGATAAGTCATTTAAGATAATTATTACTCTTTCTTGCATCTGTTTCATTAATTCCAAAAATCCAACCGAAAATAATAATTACGTGAAATACAATTACAATTTGGATTGTACTAATTCTATTTATTTATAAAACGAATAGCTTGAAAATTAGCGCAGTTAACTGGAAGGGAAAAAAACAGCATAAAATCTAAATTATTGAAGAAGCTCATAAAAAAAATATTGAATAATTACCTCAATTAATTTTAAATCTATATAAAAGAACTTGATTTAGAAACTTTGTAACACGAACTTTAAAAATTATTTTACATTACATTTTCTTAGGAAGAGTGCGTGTTTGTATGTGCGTGCGTGTTTTCTTATTGCAAAGTCTAATCGGGCTATCTGCTGAGTTCACTGAGGGGAATCGAACCCCTTATTTTAGCATTGCAAATCCGTAGATGTACCGCTGTGTTAGAGGGGGACATTTTTTTAAGTACGAAACTAGTTGTAATAAGAAGCACGTGCAGACGTGACTTATTCATCAGCTTGTTTATAATGAGAGTCTCGGATGTTTGAACAACAAAAGTATTGATTTTACATGCAATTCAAGTTAAGAACAAGATATGTCCATTATAGAAGGCACGGCATGGACAGGTGGTTAAGGCACTCTACTCTAATCTGAGGGTCGCGAGTATGAATCTTTGTCATATCAAACATGCTGGCCCTTTCACCCGTGGGAACGTTATAATGTGATGATCAATCTCTCTATTTGTTGATAAAAAAGTAACCCAAGAGTTGGCAGTGGGTGGTAGTGACTAGCTGCATTCTCTCTAGTCTTACACTGCCAAATTAGGGACTGCTAATGCATATAACCCTCGAGTAATTTTGCGCGAAATTCAAATCATACAAACTGTTATAGAAAACAAAATACTACATAGAATTGAGAATACTACAAAAAATTTAGTTTTCTAACTAATATTTACAAACACATAATCTTATTAAAATATAATTTTATCCAGTTTCACATAACATTTTTGCCAGGTTACTTTTAACGTTTTGTGTACCAACACTTTAACTCCATTACTCATAACTTACGTGACATTTCGTGGCATGAAATTCTGATAAAGAAATATTTTCATTTATTATTTAAATTTATTTCAGGTCAGATAACTGTGTATGTGTTTTTAAGTATTTTGTTTTGTAATTTAGTGGTACAGTTACAAAGTTATGCTTATTCCAAGTGGAATTACATTAAATAAACTTGTTTTAATTCAGTCTGCAATATTACTCACTGTTATTCGTGGTCTACGACACTGACGTCCATCGTAGCTTCTGTAATTCAATAAATTCGACTGACAGTTCTTGTGTAAAGATTAAAAAAAAGTTGATAACTCCATTGTTTTCAAAATGCGCAGTAATTTACTGTTAAAAAACAAATATAAAGCTTAAAAAAAACTCTACTTGTTTCGGGGAACGTGTTCCGCCATCTTGTTTGAGTGCTATGATCCTGTAAGGTTGAATAATTTTACTTTAAAGGAAGCCTTCTAAGATAAGTGATATATTGCTGTTATTAGATGACTAACACAGAGACATTTGTGCTATGTCTTTAAAATGCCAGTTCTTACGAAACCGTTTCTTTTTTGACATACAAAATTTGTACTTATAGAAACAATTATACATATTTGGCGGAGAAGTTGGATTTGCTTCAACTGGAGAGACTCCTTTATGGATCTTTGATATCGGTAGGTGACTGTTTGAAAAATTCATTGATGAAATCTGTTATTCTTTTACGAAATTACAATAGAACGTAAACACTTGTGTATCATTGTACACTGTGTATTATTGCTGTTGATCATTACATTTGTGTTATTGTAAAATAAAACCGTATTCACCACTTATATTATTCATCCTTTCCTATTTGATCATTTGATGCAAAAATATTATAAGCATTATTTTACCTCAGTTAATTGTATCTTTCAACATCATACAATACGAATTAGCAGAGGTGCTTATGTAATAATACACTTAACCTCGCAGATAACCCATTGTGCAGCTCTGTGCTTAATTCCAAAGAATCAAAAACAAACTCTTAACATGAAGTGTTTTATAATATAGACTTAGATACTGAAAAAGAATTTGTTAATTTATGAGTTCATTATAAATGTATTACGATATGGTGTGTTCAAAGATTAAAGGCGCCATCTCTCCATTTATACAGTATTATAATAAACATAATGAAAAATAAATTATCCCCTTTTCTCACTTTCTACTTACACATGTTCTGCTACGATTCGTCTCTTTCAAGAATTGTTGAACATTGTATTTTATACAACTTAAGGCTTAACGAATGAATAAAGAGCTTCAGTTATTCTTCCCTCTTCTCTGTTTCCTATTTTAAGCTATATTCTCGAAAGGGAAGAGATTCGCGATAGTCAGTTTGGTGAAACGAACGTAGAAAAGCTTATTGGTTCTGAGTGATAAGAATTTAGGAAAATAATTATAAACTGTTTCGCTTTTGTGTTCGGTAGTGATGAGTCTTTAGCTTATTTGTGTTATCTGCGCACAGATTTTGACACGTTCACACAGAAACATCTCGTAGAGTTAGGGATGGTCCAGTTTTTATTGTACCAGCTTTTCACACCTAAATGCGGAATTCGCATCCCGTTGCATTAGAAATTGTATCCCATATTTTGAGGTCTTGTATGCTTTATAAGAGTGACGATGAAATCCCACTATTGGATTTGAGTATCCCAGGAGTTAACGATTCACGCTGTTTCCTAGCTGGCCTCCTTCAATTCTATCATTTCAAAACTGCTTCTTTCCTCAGTGGCCTAGCGGTAAATCAGCGGGCTTATAACGCTAAAACATGGTTTCAATACCCGTGGAGTTACGTTGTGTTTAACTACAAGCCAACGAAACTTCAGAACTACGAACGCCTGTAAAGATAACCAATGTGTAGCTTTGTGCAAAATTCCAGAACGAAAAACATCTCTTCAATTCAACCACTCATTTCTCTAAGCAATAGTGGGAAGAAATATACAATCCTATTTTATATTTGTCACTAAAATACATTCATGCGTTATATCAAGTATTACTAGAAAAAAATTGAATACAAGAACGTATTTTGTTTTTTAAAAAAACAAGGATATCTTTATTGTTTCTTTTACTTACGTATAACAAGAATGCACCTGATTTGTTTGAGAAATTTTCTCCACTAAAGCAACGCAAATAACTTTACTCTAAATTGTCTAAATACTCTTGGTTACTAGATAAACTTTAGATTATTAGAGGTCACTCTACTCAAAGAAGAAGATTGTTATTTTTCAAACTATTTAACAGAATAATTAAATCTCGGGAATTGCTATAAGCAAGCATTGCTCTTAGCGAATGTTTTTCTTACGTTATTAATTTCTATTTGAAGCATACCTTAATTATCTTTAGGCTTCGCTCCCTGTTTTATTATTTAGATTATTTTTTACTTGATTTTTCTCCTTGTAAGACACCGTAAAGACAGTTATCACCTTCAGATCTCTTAAAGTCTTGAATAAAAAGTGTATACAGGGTGTCCCAGAAGTCGCGCACCATATAAATTTTTATGTTAATACATATGAATAACAATTTTATTGATAATAATCATAACATATGCTCAAACTGTTCACCCTCTGCTTTGATACATTCATCAATTCTCTTTATAAAACTGTCTTTTACTTTGTTGAGGGTTGCAGTGCTAATCCTTTGACATTATTATATGTACGTATGGTGCGCGACTTCTGGGACACCCTGTATATATATAGTACTGGTACTTTCGACGAGATTTAGGACTCCAGTTTTTTCAAACTTTAAGATAAGGTTGGTTATGGTGATTGTTATGCTTGTTTGGTTCTTGTCCAGAAACGAGTGTTTGGAAGAAACAACACACGCGAGGAATGACGATCAGCCAACCTACGGGAAGGAGGGGTCACACAGCTGTGATATACCGTGACGTCATGTATGTATACGGAGGTTACCAGGATTTGAAAGGGTCATCGTCAGAATTGTGGTCATTTGACTTAGGTAAGTGTTTATCATTTAAAAAAAGACAGAAATAGAATTCCCGACGTTTGCTTGCTAAACAAATCCTTTAGCAAACTAATCCTGGATTCAGCCCATGATCGGCTTATTAGATGGGTGCTTTAACAAACCAAACCTGGATTTAACCCATAGATCTGCTTGCTAGGAAGACACTTTAAACAACTGAAACCAGGTTCAAAACAGCGATTCTGTTTATTAACAAGCTGTTTTACACCCAAATTCGACCCCGTGGTTTTGTTTCCATGGCAACTGTTTTAAGTAACCAAATATAGTTTACTAAAGCACCTATGTAACAATAAGAACCGCTGGTTTGAGTCTCGGTCTTTCACTTCTCCGCAAAATATATGTTATATTTCAAATAGTAAAAGTATATTATGATAATTATAGACGAAGGGCAAAAGGTCAGTTTGTCCATAAGGGGTTCTGCTTATAATGTATAATATAGCTACAATAAAGATAAAAGGGCTGTTTTGACTTTAATATCTTGGGGTTTAAAGCTCTAGACATCATTTTGCTCCATTCTTAGTAGCAAATACTTCTAATTTATTATAATTAATATACAAAAAACAAGTTCGAAATCGTATTTTATGTAAATTATGGTTATGTTAATGCTTTTCAAAGAATGAAATATATAAAGGGAAAGTTCTGCAAGATTTTCCACTATGTAATTAAATACGCTTGTATACCAAGAAGCACATAAGAATAGCAGGACATAAAGATATTTTTAACAAATACAAAGGAAGTACTGATTCGCAAGAAATATTTATATCATTGTGTCTCCGTAGTTGTAAAAGGGTAGTCGGGCTTGGCCTTTTGGTTAGCGTGGCGTGTTGTATATGGGAAGTTTAGTTAGTTTGTTTGTTTTTTTAATTTCGCACAAAGCTAGTCGCGGGCTATCTGTGCTAGCCGTCCCTAATTTAGCAGTGTAAGACTAGGGGAAAGGCAGTTAGTCGTCACCACCCACTGCCAACGCTTGGGCTACTCTTTTACCAACGAATAGTGGGATTGATCATAACATTATAATGCTCCCACGGCTGAAAAGGCGAGCATATTTGGTGTGACGGGGATTCGAACGCGCGACCCTCAGATCATGAGTCGAGTGCCTTAACAACCTGGCTATGTCGGGCTTAGCACTTTGTCTTAGTAACATTGAAACGTAGGAACAACACTTTAACACATTGTTCTAGTAATATTAGAAAGGTATCAACTATACTTTAGCACATTGTTTTGATAATAATAAAAGATAAGAACTTTACATTCGAAGAAGCTGTTGTTTGTTTGACAAAAATGAATCTCATAACTAAAACTATCCATGAGCTGAAGTAACTATTTACGGGAATTTTCCTCGCGACAAATAGTTAAGTATTACTCAAAATGTATTACAGTACATCCTTGCTATTTCCAAACCATTAAAATAAATGTTTTCTTGAAGCTTCGTTAAAAATTCTTTAACTATTTTATCTATTAAATATTTACCCCCTGCTAGTACATTTCCGTGGTAAGTCGTTGGCCTCAAAAGATAGTCGGATGTGCCTTTGCCATAAGAAAACCCACACTATTAAATATTCCTCTCTTACATACGGTTCTCCAATCTCTTTCCTTGTTTACATCCATTATCTTCTCACAGAATGCTTTCATTGTAAAATCCATTTATATCTCATGATTTATGTAATCTATATTTTCCATAAAAGTAAATCTGAGTTGTGTGTCTAAGAGACAGTGTGTACAGTTAGTAATATTTCAGAAACACCTTTAGGCATTCCACCGTATTGTAAAGTTTTATAATTTGGTAAAGGATGGAAAAAAAATCTTCTAAGGTAACTAATATCGACTTCCTATCAGACGAAACTGAAAACCTACCTAGTAAAGAACGTGGCTAATTAAATATAGTTTTCTTACGTATCTTTTTATAAAGAACAGAATGCATTGCTTCATAAGCTGAGTAACCTCGTTATTAACGACATTTTCGACCGTAATTCCAATAATATTTCGCAAGGTATGGCCAGCTTAGGAGAATTGATTTACGTTGATACTAAATAAATGTATTTTAAGCATAAAATATAAAACAATCTCCATAAAAATTTTTAATAAGAAGAAATTAAATCAAAAAGTGATAACTTCAGAAAAGTTAACCATTCTAACCAATATTGCTAATGAAAATAATAATATGGAAAGAATAGAACATTATGGATAACACTAACACAAGTTTTGTGAATTTTAAGTACATTGGATAATAGTAAATCTAAGGTATATACACATAACATTTTTAAATATATATTACAGTTACAGCCCCAAAAGAGAAAAAAACTATCACATTGCTCATTAGTTTACTTATGAATAGACTGTCAAAAAAACAGTTTAAACGCATCCTGTTTTTTTATTTGTTTGATAAAATAATCGTTCTGTAAGGAATATGTTTCCGAAGTAAATGATTCCGTTACTGACTTTATAATTCGAAATTTTGATGCAATTTCATTTCTTTTCGGTAAACTGTATTATGGTTGCGTATTTTATAGTTTCTAACTCGTCATATTTTTACTCTGCTTGTTTGTTTGTGAATTTCGTTCAAAGCTACACGAGGGCTATCTGCGCTAGCCATCCCTAATTTAGCAGTGTAATACTAGAGGGAAGGAAGATGGTCATCACCACCCACCACCAACTCTTGGGCTACTTTTTTTACCAACGAATAGTGGGATTGGCTGTCACATTATAACGCCCCCACGGCTGAAAGGGCGAGCATGTTTGGTGCGACGGGGATTCGAACCTACGATCCTCAGATTACGAGTCGAATTTACTTCTGTTAATATAACGTTTTGTCTCAACTATCCACTTCTAGTAACTTCTAGTATATTGTACTAAATATAAGGGTATAAATTTTATCACTGTTTCTTTCTATTATCAAAAACACATTTTGTAAAAAGTCATTACAACTATCAGAAATTTTATGAAATTATCCTTATTAAGTCGAATGGATCACATTGACTTTCTAAACACATATTTTTCCTAGCGTATTTATGTAACAAAGTATTTGTGAGCCCATAACTTTCTTTGCAACATAGTTCTTAAAAACATACGTTCCAAGGCTCGTCACTCGACTCGCTACTTGGAGATAGCAAATTCGAATATGCTCGTTAAGCCATTAGAGCGTTATAATGGTACGATCAATCCATTATTCGGTGATAAAGGTTTAGACGGGAGATGCCGACTAGCTGTCTTTCCTATTGTCTGTATCTTCGAAATTAGAGACGGCTAGCCCTCGAGTTGCTTTGAGCGAAATCAACAAACGAACAAACGCAACAAATTAATTATTGTAGTTGCTCTCACTAAATGGTGTTGGGATTTCCTGTATATTTTACTTAGAAAATCAATCAGTTCGTCACACAAAGTGTAAAAACATAAAGCTAGTTCACCTTTAATTAACGTTATGAAAACAGATTGGGAGCTTAAGTGTTAAGTGAACCGGGTAAGGCTTAGGTTTAATACACATGTTACAACATTCAAAGACCGAGTCCATGTTGTTGTATTTACTTCTGAAGGCTTCCCTTACATCGATATTTACAGAAGCTTAAACGGTGACTGGTTTTAGGTATAGTTTCTCAAGTTTAAGAAAAAGCTAATTTTTGATGGGTAGTGATAGAAGTTGTTATAAAGAAAATCTAATTGTGACATTCATACGGCAGACCATCATAAATATACATTAGAGACTGTTATAATCCAATTAACTTTTTATTTTTTCGCACGAAAAGTAGCTTCTGTCTTCACATTAGGATACGAAAGTGGCCACGTTTCTAAGATGGCTTTAGAATATTTAAAATAACTTTTTAAACAGAGAATTCGCTTTTCTGTTGTTTTTTTTAAGCGTCGCTGCTGTCGAGAGACTTTAATTAATGATGATTCGGTCTAAAATGGACTTAGTGAAGTGTAAAACAGATAAAGTAATACTGTTTAGGCTAACAAAAAATAACTTAAAACAGAGATAATTGTTCTAGTCATTTTTTTATCCCCTTGGTTACGAAAGCGTACATTTCCACCATTGTTCCCATGGAAACAGGCTTTAGAAATTCGAGAAGCGCACTCACACTGCAGTACTACCAAGCCTCGTGTTCGTTTGGCGAAAACCGCAGTATTCACGAGAGGAAATTCAGAAAATACAGTGCGAGTCTATGTATTAGAGTATGCACATAGGCAAAATTCCAGAAACGTGCTGAAAGAGGACGAATTCAGCAACCGTAATTGACTACGTTTTCTTAATAACATTATATTAGCGCGAGGATCAAGCTGTTCGTGGAGAATGGATAACCAGATCGAAGGCAAGGAAAAACGTCTGTAAGCTTCGCTTATAAGAACGCTTAGCTTCTGGTGCACAAAGAAAGTGATAGCGAGGCTTAAGCAGTAGGGGAAGTGAGAGAGAAAGAGCTGGACGGTGGGGGAGGGAGGTTGGTAGTTAGATTACAACCCAATAATTTAAATTTACTTATGATCGATGAACACGAGATGAAATGTAGACGTGGTGGGGAAAGAGTGTGGTTTGTTTGTTTGTTTTTTTACTTACATTTGTATACATAAACCATTACAGAACGTGTTTTCTTTACACGTTTAACGATGAATAAAAAATAAACTGGCTCTTCACGGAGCCCTGGATATTAAAGTCAGTGGCATTCGCATGTTTACACAAATATGCTATTTTGAAAACAAGTAAAATCTAACGGTGGAAATTTAGTCATTTATCACTGACGTCAATTCAAACATGAAATACAACATATAAATAAATAATGTAATATCCACTGAGAACTTTGTTTTTCTTTAAAGTCATGGTAAGGCATGTTTACTTTTAGTTCTAATTTACGTGTTACATCTCAATAAAACGAATAATAATTTAAATCACACCATTCTATACTGGTCCAAAAAGGATCACACATCACTGTCGAATGTAGAGGATCCAATATCGAAAGCATTCTATACCCTTAAACTTAGTGATACGTTCAAAAAGTTACAGTTTTCTCATAAGGTATTACAATGTTATTCTCTTCAGATGTGTTCAAGATGTTAGGGTTAGATATTCTCGTTGACTATCTTTAAATGCCACATTGTTATATAGACGCCTTACCGAGAGGGGAGGGGCAGAGGAGGCACGTGCCGCCTCATTTTGAATATTTTTTAGCAGTTAATTTCTTTACTCGCTTCACTTGCCAGTTTTTCTTTAAGTTAACCTTCACTCTTTACAAAGCTGCTACACTGTTACAGATATGTTCAAGAAGGTACAGTGTTAGATGTTGTAATTATATATGTGTAAAGTTTCACAGGGTTACTTATTCTCATAGAAATGTTCAAGATCTTGCAGCACTACATATTGTAATCATATATGTTCAAGACGTTACAATGTTTCTTATTTTTATAGAAATGTTGCCATTTCATTTTAGATGTCAAAACTTTGTAGTGCTTTGCAATCAGTTAGCTGATATAAAATTTTGGGACTACCGAAATATCACATTTACAAAATCCTGAAAAGTTTCCACCATACTTAAGTACAAATGTATCATAAGTCTTGAGAACTGCTTAAATAAGTAGTTATGTGATTGTTTTTCCCAACCTTACTGGTTTCATGTATTTCAAATTGAATAAATCTGACTGTAAATAAGCTTTTTTTTTCTGTCACAGTGAAAACTAAAAATCGATATTTTCTCCACGAATTTTTGAAGTTTTCAATTCTTCTCCTCCGTCGCACCAGACATGCTCGACCTTTCAGCGTTGGGGTGTTATAACGTGACGATCAATCCCATTATTCGTTGGTAAAAGAGTAGCCCAAGAGTTGGCGGTGGGTGGTGATGACTAGCTGTCTCTAGTCCTACACTGCTAAATTAGGGACGGCTAGCGTAGATAGCCCTCATGTAGTTTTGCGCGAAATTCAAAACAAAACTAACCAAACCAATTATTCTACACAGTCTCTGTAGGTCTGTAAGAGAAGGAGAGTTTTGCTAACCCTAAGCTATCAGATCATTCGCTATATGCCATTAGCAGCTTTTCTCTTACTCAGTCAACCTGAGAAATCGATAATCCTAAATTTAGTAGCATGAGAGACACCACGGTGAAAGTAAAGTCGGTTTTAAAACGTACATTTAGCTACAGAATTTAACGTTTACTTCACACATAAATCAGTAATACTAATAACATCAGTTAAGCAGTGTGATTCTGATACATTAGCTATTCAGTTTGAGTCGCTTGAGTGTTGAATGTCATATTGTAATGGATTATTTTAGATAAACCTAAAATATTTAAGTCTATTACTCTGAACAAGTTTAAAAATATATTTAAAACGGTAGAGAAGTACACTTACTTTGTAAGTTAAATACAAGTTTACACTAGTCAGAGTAAAACGCTATAACAATGTATGTTTTACCATTCATAGTTAAAATTAAGATTTTTGCGTAAACTGTTTTAACACCTATAACCAAAATTAAAAAAAAATTACATTTCCTAGTCAAAATCTGATTACTTTATAAGTTCTACGTTTCGACACTTCTATTTTTAAACCCTATGTTTTAACATTTCTAGTTATAATTCAATTCTTTTTTTACCAAATTTTGACACTTCTAGTCATAAACTAAATTAGAAAACAACAACAGTGTTTTGACACTTCTTGTTAAATTTCGGATTTTTTTCTAGTTATTTTTTCTATTTTCTGCTCATTTCTAGCAAGAATCCGAACTTTTTTTTTTGAAATGTATAATATGGCATTCCAGTTGGAATTTGGATTTCATTAAGTTCAGTATTTTGGCATTTCTTATCATAGCTTTGATTTGTCCTTTAATGTATGTTTTGAAACTTCTAGCCAGACTTCAGAGATAACATTTGCGATTCTCTTATCATCCGAGAAGATGGTGTAGAATAGTAATGTAAGGCATAAAGCATATCAAAAGAAACCTGACACCGGAACTAATACATATATTCAAATTCAGATTTATTTATCTGATCGTCGTCTAAAAAAATGTATTTGGCCTCAGCTCATTCTGATCCCCGTCTGAAAAATTTACTTGGCCTCAACTCAATAAGATCTTGGTCTGCTTTAAAAAAAAAAAAAGGCCTTTGCCTCATGTGATTCTCGTCTGCAAAGTCTCTCATGGCCTCAACTCAATTACTTGACTAACTTGGATTTTCAAACACCAACCAATTTTACGTTGCATTCAGAACTTTCATGGCGAATCGTAGCTTTCCCCATAGAATATAAAATGATATTAATAAAAATTGAACAAACACAAGTTTTTCCGCTTGAGGTCTTTGTTTCTATGAATCTACAAATACGAAGGAAGCCTCCTGAGGATAGGCGAGTGTTTCGCCTCCGCTAGGTTTTATCCACGTTTGTGTAGAAGAGGATAAGTCTGCGCAAATGCAGATTGTTAATTACGAGGTTTTCCCTGAGGCCTTCAGACACAACACGAGAGAGCTGTCAAAACTGTTTTGCTTGTAATGAAATAAGTAATAACTCTCGCTCTTCAGCACAAGGTATTCCACTGAATGAGGCACAAACACACAGTGAATCCATCAGCTTTATATCGGTACCTTTTCCATTAAACGAAAGAAACATACCGTGCCTCAACATCAGAAGTTTTCGTGCAAGTTTGGACGGTCACGTGATGTTATGGTTACAAACATCTGCCAAATAGGCATTTCCACATGCAGTAAATCTTGTCTTTTTTGTTGTCTGTTTTCTGAACGTATAGAAGACGACTCTCTAAACATACTTGATAACATGTTCTACCATGTTTTAACACGCATGCCCATGAGATCAGTTCAAAGGCACGTTGTACAAAATTATACTAATGACATTACGTTTAACGTATCAGTGTTCTGCTTCACATTTCTATCCTAAATTGAGTCTATTTTGTTGTTGTTATTTTGTTTGTTTTGGATTTCGCGCAAAGCTTCACGAGGGCTATCTGCGCTAGCCTTTCCTACTTTAGCAGCATACCTCTTATATTTTGCATTCCATTATCAACCAGTGACATGTATTTATAATTTCATATAAAGAAATCAAATGTTTGATGAAGTTTCTAAAATATAATTAGTTTATCTTAATTTTATAACTTTACCAAACGAGTTTTTATTTTCAAAAATTAAATAAATGTTAAATCAAAGCTGTACACGGCCCGGCACGGCCAGGTAGGTTAAGGGTCGCGGGTTCGAATTCCCGTCGCACCAAACATGCTTGCCTTTTCAGCAGTGGGGGCGTTAATATGTGAGTTAATCGCAATATTCGTTAGTAAAAGAATAGTCCAAGAGCTGGCGGTGGTTGGCGATGACTTTCTGCTTTCTTTCGAGTCTGACTCTACTACTTGGCCCCCAGTGGCTCAGCGGTATGTCTGCGGACTTACACGCTAAAATCCGGGTTTCGATACCCGTGGTGGGCAGAGCACAGATAGCCCATTGTGTAGCTTTGTGCTTAATTCAAAACAACAACAACTGACTCTACTAAATTAAAGACGGCTAACACAAATAGCCTTCGTGTAGCTTTCCACGAAATTCAAACCAAACCAAAGTTCTGTACTTGTTAAACGTAGTAGCTTAACAAGAAACTTTACGATGTAAACAAGTTTGTTTTTTTAACTTAGGTTAACATTTTACGTTTACAAAGCGAACTCATCAATTGATTTCCGTTTGTCTTTCTATTGTATGTGTATTATATATGTATATACGTAAATATTATCAATAACCTGTGATAAAAATAGAGATTGGAAGTGCAAAATAGCCGAGTAACGGTTTTCAGCTAAAGGGCACCCAAACTATGAACTGCAGGAAAAGTGTCGAGGGGCCAAAACCAATTCACAAAATATACAATATTCATAAGTTACTCAGTATCCATAGGTTCGTTGGATGGGTATCTCAGTTAATAAGCCGACTGGTTTTAATACCTTGAGTTGAGAAAATTCGTAAACACTTAATGTGGCTGTTTTAATGTAGCGATCTAACTAGGAATAAGTAGCACTTTGAATCAACATTTTGTAATGGTAGCACTTTGAATCAACATTTTGTAATGGTAGCACTTTGAATCAACATTTTGTAATGGTTAGAATCCAGTGATTCATCAATTGGATATCCTCGCTGTTTTGATATTTTCGGTCATAATTCCAGTAATATCTGTTGAGGTTCTGCCACTTTAGGAGATGTAGGCTAATTGTACATCCATATAATAAGTCAATAATGTAAAATAATTTTAATAATAATAGCATATAACAATATAAAGAAATAGTAATGAAAATAAATATATATGAATTAAAATGTTCAATCAATGTTGTGAACGAAACTGCCATAACTTTACTTACAACCCACATAAAACTGGATGTTTAACTGTTGAACCATCACTGATTTTCTGTGTCTCCAGAAAAGCGTGACGCCAAATATAAACAAAAATTTGTATAAGCCACTCGATCCATTAATATCTAGTGACCAGCGGAGTTCTGTTAAACTTCTATCAGTGTGTAACTGTTTATTAGCTTAATATCTGAGATATGTTGCTAAGAAACGCGTAACTGTTTAAAAGAGCGATACAGAGAGCACATTGGAAACTTAATACTTTTGTTCAAAAAATAACAAATTAAGTGTGTAACGAAATTGTAAACGAAACAACGTAGAGTAAATAATTACTACTATAACTCATATTAATCAAGTTAAGTGCAGTGGAAAGAAAAAGAAATTACTGAATATTTTTCAGTGTGTTGTGTCTACAAACAAAAATTGACGCTGGAAGCCAGAAATATCGATGAAGTTAAACCCAAAACGTATAAGTAACGGTTTAAGCGTCTAGAGCTATTGAAGTATTAAAAACTAGTAAGATTAAAATTTGAAATGCAGTTAAAATTGAGAGGTGTGCAAAAATAGCATTTCACGTCCGTTTTTTATCTTCGACGAATCACTCACTCACTGCTTAAGGTGTCACTGATTTTAAATCCGTAGGGAATAAGTTAAAAGGAACGTGAAAAGGATAATTAAATATATAAATTATTCGAATAATAAGATTAAGCAATGAAACAACCACAATGGTAAATACAACTAAATTTATTAACATGTTAACCCAATTTAGGCAATCCCGTGACATTACTTTGTATTGAAAAAAAACAGTTTTGCATTACCGAAGGGTAAAACAACGACAGTAGTAATATAAATATCAGTAAATATCTAGTTGTAACTTATGATATAATTATTCTCATAGATCATCAAATTTTAAAGGTGATTTCAAAGATTTATTTGTTTCTTGTAAAGTGCAAAGCTGCAGAATCGTCTGTTGTGCAATGCCCAAAAGTAGATCCCCCACATTTTACGGTATTAATAAATGATTTATTACTATCGTGATTTTTAATACACCTGTAATAAAGGAATTGCTTAGAAAACAGCAAAGGCAACGCTTACATGACCTTAGTTGATAGATGGTACGTCACGTTAACTGGCACAGTACTGGCTATGTGAAACGGTTCGTATTCAGTTATTTATTAGTCTTAGCAAGATTTTAAAATCAAACTTCACGATATTGAAGCACATATTATGTTTAGAAGAAAAAATATAAGATATAAAATTGACTATAATAATACACATCAAATGTTAAAATGGGGTAATAACTTGATCAGGAGTGCTAAGCGAACCTGTTAACTCAAAAATGCACGATTCGCGAAATGTTTTCACAAAAACGTTTTCCGCAGTTCAGAGCTGCTGATGTGCTGTAAAAATGACGGTTATATCCTATATCGATCAGAAAAGAGTACAGTTGACTGTCTACTTTACTTCTAGTCTCTTATTTTGAAATTATTGTTTTGGAATTTCGCACAAAGCTACTCGAGGGCTATCTGTGCTAGCCGTCCCTAATTTAGCACTGTAAGACTAGAGGAAAGGCAGCTAGTCATCCCCACCCACCGCCAACTCTTGGGCTACTCTTTTATCAACGAAAAGTGGGATTGACCGTCACATTACAACGCCCCCACAGCTGGGAGGGCGAGCATATTTGGCGCGACTCGGGCGCGAACCCGCGACCCTCAGATTACGAAGCGCACGCCTTAACGCGCTAGGCCATGCCCGGCCAGATTTCGAAATTAAGGACTGTTATTAACAAATAGGTCTTGTGTAGCTATGCGCGAAATTCTGAAACAAGCGTTTAATTGGATTTGTAACAACGTTTGCCAACAAAAATTTACGTATTAACTCGTTCATGAATAATGTAATAATGGCCCGGCATGGCCAAGCGTGCTAAGGCGTTCGACTCGTAATCCGAGGGTCGCGGATTCAAATCCCGATTGCACCAAACATGCAGGCCCTTTCAGCCGTGGGAGCGTTATAATGTGACGGTCAATCCCACCGTTCGTTGGTAAAAGAATAGTCCAAGAGTTGGCGGTGGGTGGTGATGACTAGTTGTCTTCTCTCTATTCTAACACTTTAAAATTAATGACGGTTAGCGCAGAGACCCCTCGAGTAGCTTTGCGCAAAATTCAAAACATAGTGTAATAATTCCAAATAATATGGTATTATTCTAATTTTCCAACCATAATTCTCCGGATTGGGTACCAAGGGCCGCTTTGAGGGATCACCTGTTTAATCACTCACCTCTATTGAGTAATGTGTTGTCTGTCAGTCAGTCGGCACTAATGTACCACAAAAGGGACGCTTAATGTTGTAATTTCTACTGTCGTGATCTCAGTAAAACTTGCGCATGCCATAAATCATTAGAAGAAGAATACACTCTGTAGGACACAACACAACATGACATGTAGCTTTAAAAGCAAGAAATAAAAAATATTCTTAATTTTGGTTTTATGCTCCTAGTCCCCCTTCTGGAGTGAGAAGGGCAAGGGCGTTGCAATCGTGTCCGTGTTTTTCTTTTTGTCTGTATATAGGCTCGGCATAGCCAGGTGGTTAAGGCACTCGACTCGTAATCAGAGGTTCGCGGGTTCGAATCCCCGTCACGCCAAACATGTTCACACTTTCAACCCCAGGGGGCGATATAACGCGACTTTAAGTCCCACCATTCGTTGGTAAAAAAGTCGCCCAAAAGTTGGCGGTAGATGGTGATGACTAGCTCTAGTCTTACACTGCAAAATTAGTGACGGCTATCGCAGATAGCCCTTGTGTAGCTTTGCGCGAAATTCAAAACAAACAATGGATTATGGACAGATTGAGCATTTTCATGATACTCTGTTAATAACTCAGTAAAGTGTGCTCCATAGTTCATGGACACATTAAGATTGAGACTCCTCGTCGCCTTACAGGAATTATTCTTAATTGTTTCCGAAGTTATCCGATGTAAACACGTGCAATCTCAGAAAGGATCGAAAAGGAAAGGTGTGTAATCTCTGATTACTCTTGTTTGTTCTTGAAATAGAACGCTTCCGGGAACCCTGTGGAAATACATTTGGTTCAATCAAGTTCTCACGATAGAATGGCGATCAAACTTCGCCAATGCAGTTTTTTCATTTAAAATTCTCGCCCCCAGTGGCACAGCGATATGTCTGCGGATTAACAAGCTAAAAACCAAATTTCGATACCTGCAGTGGGCAGAGCACGTATAACCTATTGTGCAGCTTTGTGCTTAATTACAAACAAATGAACTTTTCAAATTTCTTAATTACTGATTTAAGCCAACTATACGCTTTCATTATGTTTACAAACTAAATTTGTTAAAGTAGAAAGTGCTTGAACGTTAACTCGCAATGACGACAGCTCCTGTCCAATTACCGTGGAGAACGTTTTTTTCTTTTCTATAAAATGGTTTTCTCACCTCACAGTTCATCCTAAGAACGCTAACAAGCAGTACTACATTCCTCTAGTCTAACATAACTTGACAAGCACTTCGACGCATTGTTTTCCAATAATGGTTTCTGATGTGAGTCTTTTGTTTAGTTTCCTATAAGGATTTTGTACACGAAATTTCTCCAACTAATTATTAATAACTTTTAACAAAAATTTAAAGAGAAACACATAAGATTAATAACCTTTAAGAATAATTTCCCCCCCCAAAAAAATCACAAAAACAGTTCGGTGCAAAAACTGGCAAGAAATAATTAATTACATAAACTACTGCATTAGAAAATTAAAATAAATAATTGTTAAAATATATTGAATATCCAGTTGGGAATATTTCTATTAATGACATCTGTAGTTGTAATACGGCCCTCTAGTGGCACAGCCGTATGTCCGTAGACTCACACCAACAAAAATCAGTTTTCAATACCCGTGGTGGGCAGAGCACAGATAGCCCATTATGTAGCTTTGTGTTTAATTTCAAAAACAAACCAACAAACACAATTGTAAGGCATTTTAGCTTTCAAAGGTAAAAATGTTAACAACGTTTCATTTTTTACCTGGTTTGATGTGGTGTTTAGTGCTCTCGATTCGAAATCTGCGGGTCGCAATTTAGAATCCCTATTAACGACAATACTCCCCCTTCCTCTTTCAGCTGTGGAAGACGTTAGAATGTGTAGGTCAAATCCACTATTCGATGGTAAAAGAGTAGTCCAAGAATTAGCGATGGTTGACGTTGACCAAATGTAGTCTTTCTAGTTTGTAACTGCTATATTAGGGACGGTCAGAGCAGAACGTTCTCTAGTGGGTTTGTGAGAAATTAAAAACGAACAAACTGATCTGCTGATGAAATAATTTTCACATATTTATTACCTTGGCAAGCGCCCCTTTCTGGTACAGCAGTAAATCTACGGATTTGCAACGCAAAAATCAGGGGTTCGATTCCCCTCGGTTGGCTCAGCAGATGGCCCGATGTAGCTTTGCTATAAAAAAACACAAACAAACAAACCTTTGCAAGTCCATTGCTAATAAGCTGAATTATTGTTGTATACATTTATTCATATATATATATGTGTGTGTGTGTGTGTATTAATTTTATACCGCCATATCGATACTTATATTCAACTCCAATTTGTGTTCTCGCAAGTTATGAACTATTTAAGAGCTATTTTTCTTACAAATTATGCATATACGTTAATGGTACGTATGTTACATTTTCAAAAAAAAAAAGACAAACTATGAGAAAAGAAAACATCCCGAGTAAACATCATTGTTGCTAAGCAACACAATTCCTAAAGTAATCTGGTGATGTCAAAGTACTCTTGTGCAGAGCTGATATAAAATCACTTTTAATTACAGATGCTTTTCCTCTTCCAAAAACACATTACTGCAGAAGTTTCTCTTAATATCATGGCCACGTGGTTAAGGCACTCGACTCGTAGTTTGAGGGTCATGGGTTCGAATCCCCTTCATACCAAACACGCTTGCCCTCTTAGCCATAGAGGCGTTATAAATTTAGGTCAATCCAACTATTCGTTGGTAAAAGAGTAGCCCAAGAGTTGGGGGTAGGTGGTAATGAATAACTGCTTTCACTTTAGTCTTACACTGCTCAGTTAAGAACGATGAACGCAGATAGCACTCGAGTAGCTAAGCACGAAATTGAAAAAAAACAAACTTAATATCGTATAAAAAATGTTTTAGATACAGGGTAGACAGTAAAAGTTCGGGAAAATGTAAATTTTTATGTGGTTTTTCACTGCCATGAATTGTTACCATAGGCCTTTTGTAAATGTACCATTTTACATCGTTTCGGGCTTAATGCCGTTTGATGTTTGCAACGATTTCTTTTGCTAATACCAAAAGCATTTGTAAACCTTTCAGTTTAATATCTTAACGAAACAAAGGACGAACGTTAAGATATGTTAATGGTTATACTTCTAAGTGCATTTATCATTTCTGTGAAACGAGATTTATGCCATCACAAGTTATCAGTTATTTCAGCGTTATAAATTTTCTTTAAAAAAATTGAGTGAAGACGTGTCAGAAATACGTCACCTTTCAGTTACTCCACGTTATGCGTTCATTGTTTGATCCGTAATTTTTCTCAGTCACTATTTATGAACTCCGATTTCTTTATTTCTTCCCACGAAATGTATTTTAACATTACAGAAAAAAAAATCACACCTACTAACTAATATAAGTTTATTATAGTAATATTTGGTCTATGCAGCCTTTGAAATTACTGTCAATATAACATTTTTTTTTGCTTTACTGTCATTACAGTCGAATAATTTTGGATTCTCGTCCAATTAACATTCATTTTATCGTTTTAAAAGATAATTAGATAAACTTTTAAAACATGACACGTGTCATTCTCAACAAAGTGTTTTAAAGATGCTAACCTTTCTATCAAGAATAATTAAAGTTTAATGAAAAATGTTTCTGTTTGAAGACTAATTAGTAACACAATTTAAGTTAATTCAACTGAGAAATAAATGAAAGAAAAGGGATTTGCTGGATGATTTTTGTGCTTCTAACCTTGACACTGTATCTTCACGTCAGTGTTAACTTTATTATACTGTGAACAGTTGTCGTTAGGCAGTGTTACTGGAAAGTGCTGAAATCGAACGGCAGAACAACCCTTCTATCATTTGACTTGCACAACAAGGTTCGTCCGTTACAGGATTTCATTGTTAATTACCATCCAATTTGTAATGTTCAAAAAATAACTTTGGACTGTACAACCTTGTTAGTCTGTTATAAGATTTAGTTACTAGCCACAACACAGACTCTAACGTTCCAAAGAGAACTTCAGACTTTCACAACCCAGACTGGTCTGTTGGAGGACATAATTGCTAATCACCGTATAACCTGTAGTTTACCAAAGAGAACTTCGGATTGTATAACCCACTTGGTCTGTTAGAATATTTTATTTCTAACAACTATACAAACTGTAATATTCCAAGTAAATTTCAGATTGTATAACACACTTGGCCTGTTAGAAGATGTTATTTCTATCAACTATACAAACTGTAATGTTCCAAGTAAAATTCAGATTATATAACCCACTTGGTCTATTAGAAGATGTAATTTCTAACAACTATACAAACTGTAATGTTCCAAGTAAATTTCAGATTATATAACCCACTTGGTCTGTTAGAAGATTTTATTTTTAATAACTATACAAACTGTAATGTTCCAAGTAAAATTCAGATTGTATAACCCACTTGGTCTGTTAGAAGATGTTATTGCTAACAACTATACAAACTGTAATGTATTCAAATACAAGATAAGACGGGGAAAGAAATATTGATTTCTAGAACTGTGTTCGCCCTATAGCGGCAGCATTGTCTTTCATCAATTCACGTCTTAGTCGAAGACCATGAAAGATAAATTCATTGTGTATAATCAATATTGTTTTTCTTCTGGTTGTTTTGTTACACAAACAAAAATTTCAACTCTTTATCGCCAGTTTGTTTCATGTTAAGCGCAAAGGTGAAAAGCCTTGAGACTCGTCGCTGAGGGAGAAGTGATTTTATTGTCAAGAGAATTGTTTGTATTTATAAATTCGGTAAATGCACAATTATTGAAAATTTCATCTTTTCTTATTCTTCTCAATTCTTACCTTATCATACCAAACATGCTCGTCTTTTCAGCCGTGGGGGCGTTATAATGTTACGGTCAATCCCACTATTCGTTGGTAAAAGAGTAGCCCAAGAGTTAGCGGTGGGGGTGATGACTAGGTGCCTTCCCTCTAGTTTTTCACTGTTAAATTAGGGACGGCTAGCACAGATAGCCCTCGAGTAGCTTTGCGCGATATTCAAAACAAAAAAATAAACCGTTTGTTTCCTCAAATTTCACCAAAGCAACGTTAGCTAACCCTCATTTTGAACTACCAGACTAGAAGGAAGGCAGCTAGTGATTTTTTGTAATTAAGCACAAAGCTATACAATAGGCTGTATGTGCTCTGTCCACCACGGGTATCGAAATCCGGATTTTAGCAGACATATTACTATGCCACTAGGGGGCGCAGTTCAATTTGTAGAGAAATTTAAATCTTTACTAAAACAAATTTCTCTTAAACTTTTGTTTTGTTTTCAAACACAAATACTCTTAAAGGTTTATGTGCGATTTGCTCATCTAAGAAACTGAACGAAGAGTTTTTTAGAATTGTAAGCCCTCAATCTTACCGCTTAGCCATTACAAGGAAGGAGTTTTGTTGAAAATGAATTTGAAACCGTAGTATAATTTTCTTGTGTGCCAATATTTGGAATCAAATAGCATATTGCACTCGTACTTTACTCACGATTTCTTGTGCTTTTTAATTTCTAACTTTCGTACATTTGCTTTTCTGTGACTCATATTTTATCTAAGTCACATTCATCCTCGCATTTTTATTAATTTTATGCATGTACATAAAATGTTTTCCTTAAACTACATGATGTTCGTTTTGCTCAAAGATAAGTGCAGATAAGTTATGAAACTGAATGATCTGTTTTGAATTCCGCGCAAAACTACACGAGGGCTATCCGTGCTAGCTGCATCTAATTTAGCAGTGTAAGACTAGAGGAAAGGCAGCTAGTTATTACCACCCATCGCCAACTCTTGGGTTACTCTTTTATCAACGAATAGTCAAATTTACCGTTACATTATAACGTCCCCACGGCTGAAAGGGCCAGCATATTTGGTGTGACGGGGGATTTGAACCCGCGACCCTCGTATTACAAGTCGAGTGCCTTAACTATCTGGCCATGTCTGAACTGAATGAAAGATTAAATATTTCAAAAATACTTTTCTTACAATAAACACGAATGGGATTTTTCCCAACAATATGGCCGAGTGTGTAGCGGACGTTCGCATCCCACTACTGCCCAAAATAATCGGGTTTCGCACTTTGAAGCTGCGGGTGTGTTATAAGAGTGACAGTTAAATCCCACAATTCAATCAGACGAGAGTAGTTCAAGAGTTTACTATGGGTTTGTTCACTAGCTGATGCTAACCCTAATAACTTTTATTGTATTCTCTTCAGGTATTTTAATCAAGAGACACAGCAGTAGGTTAGCCTACTTAGAAAATTACAAAAACCAAGCCATAAATAAAAACAACGAAAACTTTAATATCGTCTACTCTTCCACTCACAGAGAGAAGTTACTCTAGTTTTAAATGTTCTTAACTTCTATTAAAGATGCTTACTAATGTTATACCAGAATTGTCTACCCATCCTTAACGCATTTTTTTAATGTTCATACTCCTAGAGTCAAATATACATACATTATTACTTTTTGTTTTCACAATCTCACCGTTCCGCACGATTCTTATTTAAACTTCCCTAAAGCTCATATCGGGCGTGCACTCAAACTGATATTTGCATAAGACACCTAGTGGTTGAAGCTTCAGGGAACTATTTAGTTTTTGTTAGGTCCACGAGCAAAGTCGTTAAGCTTTTATATCCGAATAAATATACTTCTTATTAATCTATAGTACGCATTACTATTATATCCTCTGAAGGTATGCAGGTTATTGTTAGGTTTTTACTTATATTAAATTTGATCAATAGAGCAAGTTCAACAAAAACATGACACGCGAAAGAGGTTAACAAAATGGACGAAAGCACAAACACGTCACACATATTGTGATATCAGTATAAAAACATAATAGGACAAAAAAGATGGCCATACACAAAAATAAACGAAATTGCAGATACATCGAAGCTGTTATATCATAATGTAATACTGAACGTGGTTCAAAATTATCTAGCTGGACTTTGTGTTCCATAAACACGAACTTACTTCACATTTAATTAAAAATAAACACAAAACCGTGAGGTAATTTGTAGTGTTATAAGTATTCAAGATAACTGCTGAGACACAGGTGAACTTTGACATTTATTTTTTCTCGATTCTCAGTTTTGAAGTAAACAGACATTGTAGCATTATATGTTTTCGTTTTACTAGTACGTGTATTGCAAATCTATAGTTTTCTCTCCTGCTTCTAAGATCTAAAAATCGTCTAACAATAGTTTCCATGGTACAATAAATCATAACATAGAATCTCCACAGTTTTCTGAATTTTTTTAGTCTTTAAATCTTTATATTCGCCTGTTTGTTTGCCTTAATCAAGGTTTTATTTGTCTAATTATCACTATGATTGACTTTCCGTCTGTCTGTCTGCTTCTTTACAACAGGGACAGAGAAATGGCACTTGGCTTTACTCCCCAACTATCTGGAACAGCCCCCACCATGTCATGATCACTCAGCTGTTGTACACGAGGGAAACATGTGGGTGTACGGTGGAATGACTGATCTTCTAGAGAGGAGTGATTTCTGGAGACTTGACTTCGGTTAGAGATTAACCATGTTTATATTATCGTTCAGAGCTTCCCATTTCAATCCATAGAACGTTTCTCGTGTAAGATGAAACAGATGGCTGCCGTCTTGGTTCGAGTGAAACTGGTCTTCATTTCACTCAGCGTACATTTCGATAGAACTACTGAAACCTATTAATTTATTGAACGCTCGAGCTACTGTTAGCACGCCTGCTTAGTGCTGATACTTAACTCTTAGGAGCTTTGATCTTTTATCGTTCAGGAAACGTTAGGCTATTGATCTGCGCTTCATCGATGCGAAGTATATAGAAAAAAAATACCATGTATAGGACAATTGTTTACCGGACTTGTATCTTGGTTGTCGATACAAACGTTGAAAACCATATTCCGTTAAAAAAAGTAACAATACACATGGAACAGCACATATATGTTTATTTAATGGTAAAAAATGGTAGTCAAGAGCAAAGAGAGAAGTTCAGTTTGTGTAAGAAAAAGGAAAAAAAACAAACAAATTTGTGATTCCTGCATATATAAGTTAAACTTACGACGTGATCGATATATACACGTCAGATCATTTTCTCTATTTACGTTTTTTTCAGAAACCCGCCAGTGGAATCGAGTGAGAGTAGTTAAGGGACCAGGGGAACTTCATGGTCACTCAGCCGTAGCGTTCAACGGTCGTATGTACTTATTTGGTGGAGAAAGATGTGGGGTGATTCAGGATGATCTGTGGAGCTACGACTTTCGTAAGTATAGCCTGAGCCAAACAACAGCAAACAAACAAGGCTAAATTAGAAAAATGATATTTATAATGTTTTCGAAACATTTGAGAATAATAATTTATGACGAGCTGACCATGATATTTAATATTAACACCTGGTGTTGACAAATAGACGTGAATTCCCGCTCCTAAGGATATAAAAGAATAACCAACTTGCATCATATGCATAGGGAAAGCGTGAATACACACATTTTTACGTGTAACTTCAATATCTGCACTTTATACCCATAAGTTTCAGATGTGGCCTAATGATTATCAGTGCAGTGAACCCGACGATCCTTGATTCACGCCACGTTAGTGCAAAAACTGTATAATAGTATCTCAGGAGTTAGCGATGGGTGGAGATGACTAACTGCCTTCCCTCTAATCTTACACGCTAAATTAGGGACGACTAGCGCAGTTAGACCTCTTGTAGTTTTGCGCGATATTCAAAACAAACCAAACGTATTACAATTTCAAATAACCTGAAACAAAGTTAAATTGTAATTTAGAATTAGAAGTTAATTAAATGTTCATACGTGTCCAGTTCATGACGCTTGCCGATAAGATTGGTAAACACAGTGTCTTTCTCAATACTAATATATTTTAATATACAAACAATAATACGATTTAAAATAATAGTTATTACAAAGAATGATTCATTTATAAACGATAGCAAGTGTTCTTTCTGGTCTGGAACTTCCTTGGTATCTTATAGAGGGTTCAAAATGAATAAATTAATCTTGAATTGATGTGGGTACAATTCACTTAACAAAGAGCTACCTAGCTCTATATTCTTCTGTCTTCGTTGGTCACATGTCACCTTTCTCCACCGATGAAGTTATGTAATGTATTTATAAAAATATTAATGTCCAATTTGAATCCTGGCCCGGCACGGTCAAGTGGTTAGGGCGCTAGTTCGAATCCCCGCCACACCAAACATACTCCCTCTTTCAGCCATGGGGACGTTTTAATGTGACCATCAATCCCACTATTCGTTGCTAAAAGAGTAGTCAAACAGTTGGCAGTAGGTGTTGATGATTACATGCCTTCCCTCTAGTCTTACAGTAATAAATTAGGGACAGCTAGCGCAGATAACCCTCGAGTAGCTTTGCGCGAAATTCAAAAAACAAACCGATATGAATCCACTGAAGTTAAATGATTTGTAATGTTTAGAATTTATAATCGTTCCTAATCAAATATCTGAAGTTCCC
Organism: Carcinoscorpius rotundicauda; assembly: GCA_011833715.1. Classification (NCBI taxonomy): domain Eukaryota; kingdom Metazoa; phylum Arthropoda; class Merostomata; order Xiphosura; family Limulidae; genus Carcinoscorpius; species Carcinoscorpius rotundicauda. Next base: position 19,695,507 of record CM022398.1, read on the forward strand.
GATTAAAAAATGTTAATCATAGTTATAGCTTTGAAATTTTATAATATATGTTGTCTCTTGGCGCGTAGCGTTGGTTACATTTATAGGCATGAGGAAAGCTTCTGGAAATTTCAATTTACACAAGAATATAGACAATACATTAGTTTTTACATATACACAACTATTATATTTTCTTACACTCTAGAATTTTCTACAACTTTATTAAATATACGGGAATTTCGAAAAATAGATTAAACTTAAACAAGCGTCGATATTAAATATATACATATATGAAATAATAAATCTGTGACATCTCTTTCTCTCAACAGTGTCTTCAAACATAATTTCAAATTCAAAGTTTCAAGATATATCACTGGAAAGTAATGGAAAAAAAAACACAGAATAGTAAATTGGAATGATAAGTGATAATATATATATATTGACCTGCTTAACTTGTAGAACTAAGTCAGTACTTTGTTATTGTTCGTGCCCTGGCACGCACAGATATTTTGGCCTGGCATGGCCAAGCGCGTTAAGGCGTGCGACTCGTAATCCGAGGTTTGCGGGTTCGAATCCGGATCGCACCAAACATGCTCGTCCTTTCAGCCGTGGGGGCGTTATAATGTGACGGCCAATCCCACTATTCGTTGGTAAAAGAGTAGCCCAAAAGTTGGCGGTGGGTTGTGATGACTAGCTGCCTTCCCTCTAGTCTTACACTGCTAAATTAGGGACGGATAGCACAGATAGCCCTCGAGTAGCTTTGCGCGAAATTCCAAAAACAAACAAAAAAAAAATTTGTTATTGTTGCTTCTGAAGACGCAGTTTGCGTACAATAATGAACAATTTAGTCAGAGGTAAAAATAACATCAAAATGAATCGAATGTGAGTTATGTTAATAGAATGTATGTTAGAAAGGTAAAGGCCGTGGTCAACGAAAGCCACCTTTGTGCATATAATTATTTCAAATTTTAGAACTTCTTTGATGTTCAGTTGCAGAGACATGGGAAAGAATAACGACTGAGGGGATTACCCCACAGCCTCGATGTTCTCATGTGGTTGTAGTAAATTTGGAAAAGCAGTCTAATAGTCAACAGTCTAAAGTTCCAACATTGGGTATTCAAGAAAAGACGTCTCTACTTTCTCATCCGCCCAAGTCCATCTCCATGTGCTTTGGTCAGTCATCAACCGAGCAAGAAGATAAAAAACGCGAAGCGAGATGTAAAAGTCACGTGGTATCCAGGCTCTGTAGTAAAAGAACTGGTGCTGTGGATGATGAAGATAGTGGTATATATGTAACAACATACAATCCTGGTACGGCTCAAGCCAATCTCAGGTGAGGTACCTTATTTAGAAACGAAAACAAACAACGCAATCAATAATTATACTAAAGGTATATTAGATTCTAGTTAATAAGAGAGTTCAATAACAGGATTAGTGGAAAACTGTAATTTGGCTGATGCGATTTTAATAGAAGTGTTTGGGGTGGTCACCAGAGGGCATTACATCTTCCTACGTGAGGACAACTGACCTGAAACATAAAATAAATCAAAAATGAAAATAATATTTATAATAGTGTGTCTGAAATATTCCCCTAAAGTCATTACTTGTTATTATGGTTAAGAGAGCTATAGCAGATATTAAGAGCGAAACATAAAACTGTTTCTGTTTCTATTATTTATAGCTAATATATAATATTAGACCATAATGGTCTCCATGTATCTGTTTTATTTATAAGAAAAACATTGTCAGTGCGAAAACACTCGAAGCTATAAACAAGGACCCAGTTGTGTTAGAGAAAACAACTGAAGTAACCCTGTGATCTACTGTTACTTTTATTATTATTATGACGATGAATATTATAGTTACCGTTTTTTCTTTAACAAACTTGAATTGGCCAGGGTGGTTAGGGCGCACAGTGAGTAATCTGAGGATCGCGGGTTCGAATCCCCATCACACCTTTCCGCCGTGGGAACGTTATAATGTTACAATCAAATATAGTATTCATTAATAAAAGAATGTTTCAAGAGTTGGCGGTGGGTGGTGATAACTAGCTGCCTTCCCTCTAGTCAAGAGGTTTCCAACTTAGGAGTGCCCAAGGGCCACAACTATATTCACGAGTCTCATGGCGGGCAGCATGTCAAATTAGGGCTTGTTGGTGTATTACGTAATGCAAAATAAAGAGCAAATAAATCAGTGATTCTCAACCTGTGTGCCGCGGCATATTGGTGTGCTGCGAGAGATTGGTAAGTTTGCCGCGGTGTTTTTGAAACACATTCAACTTTCTTGGGATTTTACAAGCAAATCGAACACATCACTTAATAAAAGCTACTATAGAGACACTCTGAAACCTTCCAGAACATTCTATGGTTTTCATTGCACTTGAGCACTAAGAAGTTCAGACTTAAATTTAATTCTCGACTGCAACGGTTCGACTGTTAGTTTAATTGTGGCGCAAAAACTGTTGTTCTAAGGCTTTTTAAGTTAACTTTTCTGTGTTACGTGTATCTAAACGTGATGCTTAATGACATTATTATCGCTTGCTTTGGCCGTGATTTTCGTTTCAAGGCTTTTAATGCTTACTGTATGACGTGTGCCTAAAAAAATTCGTTAAGGTTTTCCAGGTGTGAAAATTTTCAGATTGTCGTAATGTGTCGCAAGTCAGAAAAGGTTGAGAACCACTGAAATAGATCCATGTTAGGGTTAATTTATGTTCTTTCAACGTAGTAAAATAAGTTACGATTGGGGAAGGAGTTAATCTGAATGTGACTTACTTTACGTTTCGTGATATTTGGACGGGCATATTTGTGAAAAAATATGTATTTCATTGTGAAAATAAAAGGAAAATGTAAGTTAAACATGTTCAGTTACGTTATAAATAAATGTAGTGAAAAATGCTGCTTATAAAATAAACTAGAATAACAAACATATCTTTGATATTTTAAGTTTTCAATGTGAACTTTGAGGCTGTTCAGCAGTAGTGACTCAAAGGGTATTGCTGGTGTGTCGACATGGAGTTCCGTCGTCTCAGGAGATGAAGCGGAGAAGAATCCGTAAGGCGCGATCTGTTGTGGTTCTTAATGAATTTCATTGTGGAGAACACACTTTTACATATGTATACGCTACGAAACATTGATGACATTTTCCGTCCAAAAGCACGCAGATTTGGAAATGGATTTTTGAAAGAAGTTTAAAGAAATTGTTGTTTTTTTTCTTGTCCGGTTTGCAAAAATAAATCAGCTTGCAAGCCACATAATTCAAGCTGTACGTCAGCTTGTTGGTTTTCTGTGTCAACACAAAGAGGATTATTGGACAGCTCTATCCTGCTTTTTAGCATTTCAAATTCTTCGAATCTTGCGCTAAACTAATCTCTGATATCTTCAGTATTTACACAAAATTCTGAAAAATCAAGTGGTTCGTCATCTTTGAACTGTCCTGTTAACTGCTGACAACTTGGAAAATGGGCCAAGTCGCTGTTTTATAAGCAAACTTTGAAAATTCTTTACTTATTTCGAAGCCCATTTATGTTACCATCTGGTTCCGTCCATTGAGTTTCAGGTTGAGATAGTTAATGGTGATGTCTGTTAGAAAAGCCAGTTGTTTCAGGAAATCCTTACTTTTGAGCTCTTCTTCCAATTGTGCTGTATCCGATGAAACAAACTGATTGAGGAATGTAGGCATTTCTTTCCTTATTTCAAAGAATTGTTCAAGACACTTTCTGGCACTGAGCCACCTTATTTGGTTGTAAATAGCCAAATCCCCATATTCTGCCTCCATATCCTCCAAATATTGCTTCAGTTCTCGATGTAAAAGAGCTTTGTTTCTTCCTCTTATCATGTTAATAACTTTAATAAGTTTAAAAACTTCGTTTTGTTTCACTGACTTCCCGCACAAAGCTTCTTCATGAATAACACAATGAAATGTTGAACAAGTTACTTTATTTTCCCTGAGAAAACCAACAAAGCCTAATATTTTTCCAATCATCACAGATGCGCTATCTGTCACTATTGCTGAACACTTATTGAAACCTCCGATTTCAGCAATTGAGTTTTTCACTGCCTCGAAGATATCCTTTGTCCATTTTGTCTAGCAGGGGAAATAATGGTGTAATACGCTGAGATGTATGTGATATAATTTAAAAGCTATTATTATCAAGCTGCCCGGCATGGCCGAGCGCGTAAGGCATGCGACTCGTCGCGCTAAACAAGCTCGCCCTCCTAGCCGTAAAGGCGTTAGAATGTGACGGTCAATCCCACTATTCGTTGGTAAAAGAGTAGCCCAAGAGTTGGCGGTGAGTTGTGATGACAAGCTCCCTTCCCTCTAGTCTTACACTGCTAAATTAGGGACGACTAGCACAGATAGCCCTCGAGTAGCTTTGTGCGAAATTAAACAAACAAACAAACCGTTAATTGTGTAGTTGAGAATTAACATTTGACACAATAGTGACAAGAATATTCAATACTTTAAAATTAAGATGCAACTTCCTGTGTTATCTGTTTCACGTACAATACTCTGGATAAATAGTGTGAACCTGTGTATATGTGGATATACAACTTGCACACTTCATTGATATACCTTCAGAACGCCATTCCGGGAGCGTCGCCTGGAAAAGAAGATCGTTATATTCAAACACCATCTACCCCTACCCCCACCCTGAACTGCATTTCGTGATCATGGAGAATTAAGTCTAATGTTTCAAACACGGCCGAAAGCGGTATTCTAATTTGATATTCATGACCCGTTTCATTTGATGTGCTTGAATGCTGACGGCTTGCTTAAGCCTACTTGTGCTGTTGTCTTCAGAAATGATTTTACCAGCAGTACCATCGGAAACAAAATCTTGGTCCTCTAGCTCGCCAGTCTATCGAAAAATCCCACAGAAAAAAAACAACAGCAACACGAAACGTTATGGAACTTTAAAATTCTGGCGACACCCAGGTATTCGACAGTTCATCCAGAAGTCCCATAGAAAAAAAACAAACCGTTATGGCCCTCTTTACAATCCTGGCAATGCCCATTTATCCATGGTCCTCTAGCTCTCCAGTCCATCCAGAAGTCCCACAGAAAAAAAAAGATAAAAATATTAAATTAAAATCTATCGACGCTCAGATATTCATGGTTCTCTTACTCGCCAGTCTACCCAGAAGCTCCACAGAAAAAAAAAGATGTTACGACATTTTAAAGCTACTGTGAAACTTTGTTTTTTATGTAAATTTTTGGCATTGTAAATATCTCTTGAACCTATGTTTCAGAAGACTTTCAAAAGTTATTAACTGTTTCTCTTCATTTAAGGTGTTAAGTAATAGTAACACAGGTTTTCCTTCTGTCTGAAGGCAAGCGAGAACCTTTGAAAAACATTAACAAAATAATCCTCACACATCTTAAATGGAGAACAGTCTCAGTGGTTTACTAACGTATTCCAACTTTCGTGTGTTTGTGATTCCCCCTAAATGTAAGCGGTAGCTCTCTATTAATTACAGCCACTCTAAAGTTATTCTTTAAACTAGTTATATGTAGCAGTTAGTTGAATGGTCTGACTGACAGAACGTGGCATGAAAATGGTGGGGACCATACTTTAAGAAAGAGTATGTATTGTTAATCGCAAGCTTTGGTGTGGTTGTATGTAGTGTTTAACTTGTTTTTCATATCTATTCTCGATCAGTTATCATTCTACTTATCTCATGTATACGTGAATTTCGATCTGGTATATATAGTTGGTAGACTAAAATCAGTGATATTAGGTCTACCAAAACAGACCGTTAGAGTTAGTCATGTAAAATAGTGTATATGATTAATAGTAGTTAACTCACGTTTCTTCAGTGTGAAAGTCGGGCTGCCGATGTGAGAATTAGGTGAAACGCTGAATCTGTCAGATATTGCTACCATGATATATTTATTAAATCTAGCTTTGTTTGTTTGTTTATTTGTTTTTGAATTTCGCACAAAACTACTCGAGGGCTATCTGTTCTAGCCGTCCCTAATTTAGTAGTGTAAGACTAGAGGAAAGACAGCTAGTTATCACCACCCACCGCCAACTCTTGGGCTACTCTTTTACCAACGAATAGTGGGATTGACCGTCACATTATAACGCCCCCACGGCTGAAAGAGCGAGCATGTTTGGCGCGATGGGAATGCAAACCCGCGACTCTCAGATTACGAATCGCACGCCTTAACACGCTTGGCCATGCCGGGCCATTAAATCTAGCAAGTAATAACGCACACATTAATGAAACTTTTGAAAATCGAATAGCTCCCAAAATATATCTGTTTTTTAACGTTATTAATGTCTTCCTTCCTCTTTAACATTCATACCATAAGCTTGTTGTTAATATTAGTAGATATTTACACCTTTATGTCTTCTCATATTAACATTCTGTTAGCAGTATCTGTCTTCTAGCCCTTTTGGCCCGGCATGGCCAGGTGGTTAAAGCCCTCGACTTGTAATCCGAGGGTCGCGGATTCGAATCCCCGTCACAACAAACATGCTTGCCCTCATAGACGTGGGGGCGTTATAATGTGACGGTCAATCTCACCATTCGTTGGTAAAATAGTAACCCAAGAGTTGTCGGTGGCTGATGATGACTAGCTGCCTTTCTTCTAGTCTTGCACTGCTAAATTAGGGACGTCTAGCTCAGATAGCCATCGTGTAGCTTTGCGCGAAAGTCAGACCAATGCAAACCAAACCTTTTTTCATGCTTATATTTTACAAGCAGTCTACCAACGAATCTTTTTATGCTATTCTTTTTTGTTCACCATTTTTCTCGTGTTACACTTTTGTGACATGCATTCTATTACCAATTGCTATAGGTCTTTAAAGGAGAAATTTCAGAGCAGTCGTCTTATAAGAAGTATATCCAGTGGAAGTTATAACATACTACATCACCAAGGGGATAACATCCGTGACGAATTAGAACGCCTAGTGGAAGAAACACCGCCTCCACAGCAGCGTCCTCTAGCTCGCCAGTCCATCCAGAAGTCCCACAGTTCGGATGCCGTCCTCGAGTCTGATAGTGAGTCATCCACACCTCAGCACAAGCTTCGACCCCGGTCGGAGGCTCTATCCTTCAAGGACCAGGGTTCACTCTTTGATGAAGCAGTCAGTAACAGCCCAGATAATCGACGTTTAAGACAGTTAAGAACCTCCCAAAGTGTATATCAGTTCTGTTGGACAAGCGAAGAAAAAGTAGCCAATGGGGATTCAAACGCTGCTAATTACGATGCTATCTCCCCACAAAATTTATCTTCCAGTAAGCTTGCTCAGGGTGACCTAGGTTACCACGGTAGCCAGTACACATCAACGCGAACTTCGCGTCTTATCTATGAAGGGCCACTTTCAACAGTTCGAGACGTAGAGGAAGAAAACAGCGAAGCTAGTGTCATCAGTGAAGTTGACCATCTACGGGTCAGTTTGGAACCCGTCGGTGATCTTCTGCTTGACTTCGAAGATCCCGACCAGTTAGAATCAGAGAGACCAAAGTCCAGCGGTTATACGTCGTGCGCCACACTGTCAGATCTAGCATCACAACTATGTACTCCTAACGTTGAAAGTCGCGGTTTCCCACATTCTGTGTCTCAATGTTCCGGCTACCACTCCATAACTGAAGAGGAAGCAATTGGAAAGGATCCCCATCGAGAATTTGCCGGATGTCTTAACTCGACCAAGTCTAAAAAGAAACCATTTCGAAGTCGCGAATTTCCTTTTGAACTCAAAATGCTCAATCTGATCGAAAATCCAATGTCAGGCCAAAATGTTAAACAGAATGTTGTAGCTACTACTAAAGGTCGATCGCGCTCTTGGGATAGAGCATCTCATCGTAAAGACGTTGTGAGTTATCCACTCTATTCCAAAACTACAACGTTATCCGAGCCCAAAGAGCAGGACAAGAAAAAGATTTCACTTCGGGAGATCGCAAAGCGAGATCGGCAATCCAAATCGCCACTGAAGAAGAGGACAGTATCAGGAAGTCCAGGGAGGTCAAGAATTGAACAACATAATTGGGAACTCTGCATGTACGTTTTTGGAGGTCGCGAACGTGGAGTGACCACTGTTGGCAAGCAACCTATCCCTATCTGGAAGCTTTACGTTTGATTCTTAATATTCAGTATTGTTACGTATTTGTGATTCGATTGCTAGTTCGGCTTATGTATGGCATCTTATATGCATTGGATTTTTCTTTTTAAGTTACGACATTTTCAAAGTTTGCAAACACCATTCATATAAAATACATTTACCGTACTTCCAATATAATAATCTGAATTTTAGGAATATTTTAAAAGTTTCATTAAACTTGTTTATATAAGTGGCAGAAGCTGGTATGGACACGTTTGGGAAAAAGCATGTCTAATACAAGACAGCTAGTTTTCCGTTTCAGTACAAAATGTCATTACTTTGAAATAGAAAATACGGTCAAGAGCTGTAGTTTTAAACAGGTTTCGTCTTAACGAACATACCTGAACATATAATTTTAATTAAACGTATGTTGCGTATACAGTTATAGATCCTACCAAACCAGACCAGCACCGTGTATGATATTTTAAACATAATTCTTATAACACAGGAAGTTTTTATCCATTTTTATTATTGAATTGTCATGACTGGAACAATTGGCAGTAATAAGGCTAAACTCTAGTGGTGTAATAAGAAAACGACACAAACAGAGAAGGCTTCAAAGACTCAGTAATAATTCTGTCTTCCAGAGTATTTAAAAACAAATTTCTTTCGACATCAAACTTATAGCTTTTTTTTCATAAACGTATTTATAAAACTACAGAGAAGAACATTTTCCTTTTTCGTTTTAGAGGTACCTTTGAAGAAATATTAATATTTTATGAACTTTGGACAATTTAAAAATATTCTTTGAACATGAAATAGATTTTGGATAGTCAAATTATTTAAAAGTTTTCTGAATTATTCTATCTGACAAACTAACTGCAGCACAGTTATTTTTGGGGACTACTTCATTAACAGCGAAGACTTGAAAATCCATGAAGTTTAGTCCTAAGTTTTGCCTCCCTGTCGCACAGTCATATATGTGTCTGCAGACTTATACTGCTATAAACAGGATTTCGATACCCGTGATGGGCATAGCACAGACAACCTTTTATGTAGCTTTGTGCTCAGTAACAAACAATAACTTCTGACTGTAAAATGGACACAATACTTATACATGTAAGGCTGAAATGAACAATCAAATAAATATTGTAATTTGTAAAGGCGTGCGACTCGTAATCCGAGGGTCGCGGGTTCGTGCCCGCGTCGCGCTAAACATGCTCGCCCTCCCAGCCGTGGGGGTGTATAATGTGCGGTCAATCCCGCTATTCGTTGGTAAAGGAGTAGCCCAAGAGTTGGCGGTGGGTGGTGATGACTAGCTGCCTTCCCTCTAGTCTTACACTACTAAATTAGGGACGGCTAGCACAGATAACCTTCGAGTAGCTTTGTGCGAAATTCCAAAACAAACAAATGCTACTGATGTAACACTGAAGAGCTAACGTAATAATTTAAATTGCAGAGTTAGACCAATCAATAAAACTTAAATTTGTTGTTGTTGTTTGTCATTAAGCACGAAGCTACACAATGGGCTATATGTGCTTTACCTGCCACTGATGTAAAAATCTGAATTTTATTGTTGTAAGTCCACATACATCCCTCTGTGCCACTGGGGGCCACTTAACTTTGTATAAGTAATGACAGCTCAGCTTTTTGTTGTAAGCCAGAATGACATTCTTATTTGAAACACATTAACCAGATCTGTAATTATTATACTTAAATAATTAAACAAACCATGAGTTCTAAATTATTGGTATATTAATACATCGTTAGAGATAACTCACCCAAAATACCATGTACAATCCTTAATCTGTTAACAACAAGAGTTGACTAAAGACAAAAAAAAAAGACGTGTAAGTGTACGTCTAAAGATTTTGTAAGTTTTGTAATGTTTGAAAACTAAATGTTTGTGTTTTGTGATTTCGAATAAAATTCAAAAAGTTTTAATATCTTCCATGAATAGCAAATGCCTAGTGTTGCTTATTTTGTGAGCTGTCACCAAATATTCACACTTCTGTTGCCACTGACTTTCACTTTACCAACTACATTTATTAAAACTTGTTATAGGTTACGACTGAGAAGTCTTAGCACCAGCCAAAGCACAAGTTTTTCCCCCTTCAACAGTCGACAAACCGGCATGGCCAGGCGTGTTAAAGCGTGCGACTCGTAATCTGAGGGTCGCAGGTTCGCATCCCCATCGCGCCAAACATGCTCGCCCTTTCAGCCGTGTGGGCGTTATAATGTAACGGTCAATCCCACTATTTGTTGGTCAAAGAGTAGCGCAAGAGTTGGCGGTGGGTGGTGATGACTAGCTTCCTTCCCTCTGGTCTTACACTGCTAAATTAGAGACGGCTAGCACAGATTGTCCTCGAGTAACTTTGTGCGAAATTCAAAAACAAAAAATCAACTGTCGAGCTCTATCGTCCAGTCGTGGCGCTGTCAATAATTTCAAACCACCAACCACATGGAGGCTCCCGAAAGACAAGAGCATACTGCTTTTTTTTTTAGTTCTTTAGTGATTTATAACGAAACTTATTTTATTGTAACTATTTATTATCATGATGTATTATTTTTCGTCAAATTTCTAACTTAAATAAGAGAAATTCGCAGCTTTTAATGTAAAGAAGTAGAAAAAAAAAACTGTTACTCGTTATCGGAATGAAGAAAGTAAGCCAGATCTGAATAATGACACTTATATTTGTTACAACACATCAGTATTAGATAGACCGATTTTTTTAAATAATAAATTTAAATCCAATTAGTTAGAGATGGCTCGACATTGTCAGGTGGAAAAGGACGCTAGACTAGTAGTTTGAAGGTCATGAGTTCGAATACCCGTTACATCAAACATGGTTGCGCCCCAGTGGCTCAGCGGTATGTCTGCGGACTTACACGCTAAAATCCGGGTTTCGATACCCGTGGTGGGCAGAGCACAGACAGCCCACTGTGTAGCTTTGTGCTTAATTCAAAACGACAACAACAACAATCAAACATGGTCACCACTTCAACCGTGGTGGTCAAAGCTACACCAGAGCTATCTACGCCGACTGTCCCTAATTTTACAGTGTAAGGCTAGAGGGATGGCAGCTAGTTATCACCACTCACCGCTACTTGACTCTTGGGCTACTCTTTTACCAACGAATAGTGGGATTGACCTACACTTATAATGCTCCCCAGGACAGAAAGAGAGAACATATATGGTGTGACGGGGATTCAAACTCTGGACTCTTAGATTATGAGTCAAGAGCCCTAACCACTTGGCCATGCCGAGCCTCAATTATTGTCTTGAAAATAGACAGTCGTAAGAAAGAACACGTGATTGCGGCGACATGTTATTTTGGATATTTTTATATGTAAAAAACTAATTAAATAATAAGCTAATTACAATTTTTTGAAACATAAATGTTTACTAATTAGTCCCAATAATGGCTTGAGTCACAATTACAATTTTCGTGCTTCTGTTATTGCTTTGAAATAATTTTTTTTCCACTAGCGCGTGTGTGTGTTTTCTCAACACAAAACCACATCGGGCTATTTGCTGGGTCCACCAAATGGAATCGAACCCCTGATTTTAGCGTTGTAAATTCGTAGACTTACCGCTGTACCAGAGGACTTGTGCTAGCGACTTGCTATTTTTAACACCCACTATTGTTATTTCCTTAGTTTGCTGAAAAAGCTTGAAACAATATAAACATACTATGTATATTTCAAAAGCTCTGTCAACCGTTTATAATTTTATAATTATTATATGTTTGTGTAAGGTACTTACTCAAAGAAATGTGCCCCAGAACACTGGCGAAATCAGATTATACGTTGTGTTGAAGTTGTTTGTTGTGAATTACACTATGTAACAAAAATTTTGTTCCTGGATAGTATGTGTTATTTCTTAATTGCTTGTATTGTAAAAGTGCAGAAAATGGCCATTATTCCCTTCAAACTTTGCTTTTGTGACCTGGATAATAAAATTTAGAAATTAACCTATTTTCTGTGTAAAACCGGGCAAATTTACAAATTTTTTATTTACATAAGGTCTGAATAAAACAACATATGAATCAAGATTTACACGTATTTATATTAATGTTATACAAAAATGTAGAGAAGTGAGTAGTTTCTCGAGATTTGCGATTGTAATGTAGATCACTTTCATGTTTTAGCCCCCAGATATAGTCTCCCATCATGTTTTCGTTATACGCACCCGAGTCGTGCCAAACATGCTCGCCCTCCTAGCCGTGGGGGCGTTATAATTTGACGGTCAGTCCCACTATTCGTTGGTAAAAGAGTAGCCCAAGAGTTGGCGGTGGGTGGTGATAACTAGCTGCCTTCCCTCTAGTCTTACACTGCTAAATTATGGACGGCTAGCACAGATAGCCCTGGAGTTGCTTTGTGCGAAATTCCAAAAAAACAAACAAAAACAATCGTTATACACTCCCAGGTTTGAAGGGAAAAATAGGTCTTTTCCATTTACTTTAGGCACAAGCAATTGGGAAATAACACTTTCTGCCCAGAAACAAGAAAAGTAAAAATGTTGTTACATAGTATTATCAGTTTTCATTCAAGTAAATATGTTAAATCGAATACGTTTAAATAATGCCGTAAAAAGGAAAAGAAACGTTAACAAGAAATGTAAGGTCACGGTTTACTGAAAATAAGTTCGTTTTCCAAAACTGTTCTTTAAATGGACGATATTAAAAAAAAAAAGTAGGCGCAAGGAACATGAGATGAAGTCAATGGTGTAGCTGTTTTTGTGACCAGACGAGTTTGCTAAACTGTCATCCACCATAAAACCAAAATAATCCTGTAATTTTTTAAACGGTATTTATACCCCATGTGGGACTTGCGTTCCCGGACACAAATTGTAGGCTAAACAAATAGTAACTTTATTTTTGGTCAAATTAAATAAAAATACCCGAACTTTCAATTTTTGTACAGAAATTTACGCGTGTACTTTACTGACTTTAGGTCGTCCCGCTAGTACAGCGGGAAGTCTCCAGATTTGCAACGCTGAAATTAGGAGTTGGATTCCCACGGTGGATTCAGCAGATAGTCTGATGTGGCTTTGCTATGAAAAACACATATATATGCTGACTTTAATAAGTGAAAATGTTTGAGTTATATCAGTATAATCATTGGCACTCGTAATTCGATATTCAACAGATGAAATGGCCAATCCAATTAAGTACTGTTGACTCTTTTGTTCCAATAGACCTTTTGTAGCCTTGTTTGAAGGCTGAGACTCTTAAACACTACATTTGATAGAATATGAAGACACAAAGTGTTGTTAGAAAAACACTAATGTTATAAGTAGTGTGATTTATCCATTACAAAAACATTTTACGTGTTCTTTAATGAGGACTAAAAGTAAAGCATACGAACATCTGATGTTGCAACCACTCACAGATATCGTGTTTTACATTGACACTCAACAGTAATGATGTACTGAATTATTTTTACTTATGCTACCATCCCAGGCCTGCCATCAATCAAAAACTTACAGAAATTAACACCTTAACGTAGAGTAACAAACAGATGCAGGATTTAGAGTTACAACGTGTTTTTTTGTTTTTTTCTGAGGAAATTGCAATACGTGTTACTAATAACAAAAATATATGGGAATCTTTTCCAAATCATATAATGAGATTTAGTTCTAAAATACTTTTATAAATAGATGGAGCTCTGAGTCCCCTCGCAGGCTGTGGAAAGATGCTCAGCCTCCCTTTTCCCTTCCAGTTACGTTACTGGATGAAGCTCTAGAGATTAAATTGAAGTTTATTACTATCACCAGTCAGTAGGCAGTTTTATTAGTGTAATGTTTGCTCTTGCTATTTTAAACTTGGCTTTCACGGCTCACGTGGTAGAAAAAGCCAAAGACTAACCGTAGGAATTTTCTATCAATTATTGAATTTTTAAGTAAACGTAATTTTGAATTGCAGGAAGCATCGACGTTCTGTTTCTAATTTAAGTCCTGCAATTCAGAATGAAATTATTGAAACGTTAGCACATCAACTACAGGATAACATAAATTATGTAAAAGAACACTTACACCCCAACGGCACAGCGGTGTATCTTCAGGCTTATAACACTAACAAGCGGGTGGTGGGCAGAACACAGCCAGCCCACTGTGTATCTTTGTGCTGAACTTCAAACAAACAAGGTAACGCCCAAGAGGAATCTAAAAAGGACTAGTTGAGCCAAATTGTGAAATATGTTATAATAAGTAGACCTACAATGATATTAAATTATTTATAGGATTTGAAATGACATGTGATCAAGCTAAACCTGAACTAGGAAAGTTTTTAATTTCCAGATGTAAAAGAAAAATGGTTTGGTGTGAACAGTCTTTACTGGTAAGGTATAATGCTGTCATAGATAAGGCTGGTCGGTACTCAGACGTACAGAAAAAACATTAAATTGAACCATATGCTAATTACGTACGCTGTACGACACACACTTTATAAAGCACGTGCTAATTACATGCACTGTATAGCACATACAATAAACCACGTGCTAATTACGTGCACTGTATAGCACATACAATAAACCATGTGCTAATTACGCACACTGTATAACACACATTCTATAAACCGTGTTCCAATTGTGTACACTGTGCAGCACGCACTCTATAAACTCTACGTTTCTTGTACACAGTATTAGAAAATTTATTTTTATTGTTATCACTAGTGAATATTATCCTTCTACAATACGAACAGCATTAAATGTTCTTATATTGTCATCACTAGTGGTATATTATCCTTCTGCAATACAAACAACATTAAATATTCCCTTATTGTCATCACTAGTGGTATATTATTCTGCTGCAATACAAACAACATTAAATATTCCTTTATTGTCATCAGTAGTGGTATATTATTCTGCTGCAATACGAACAGCATTAAATGTTCCTTTATTGCCATCACCAGTGGTATATTATCCTGCTACAATACGAACAACATTAAATATTCCTTTATTGTCATCAGTAGTGGTATATTATTCTGCTGCAATACGAACAGCATTAAATGTTCCTTTATTGCCA
The DNA here is from genome assembly GCA_011833715.1 of Carcinoscorpius rotundicauda. NCBI lineage: Eukaryota > Metazoa > Arthropoda > Merostomata > Xiphosura > Limulidae > Carcinoscorpius > Carcinoscorpius rotundicauda. Next base: position 19,710,560 of record CM022398.1, read on the forward strand.
TCACCAGTGGTATATTATCCTGCTACAATACGAACAGCATTAAATGTTCTTTTATTGTCATCGCTAGTGGAATATTATTCTGCTGGAATACGAACAGCATTAAATGTTCCTTTATTTTTTGTAATCACTAGTGATATATTATCGTTCTACAATACGAACAGCATTAAATGTTCTTTTATTGTCATCACAAGTGGAATATTATCCTTCTACAACACGAACAGCATTAAATGTTCCTTTATTGTCATCACCAGTGGTATATTATCCTGCTACAATACGAACAGCATTAAATGTTCTTTTATTGTCATCACTAGTGGAATATTATCCTGCTGCAATACGAACAGCATTAAATGTTCCTTCCTTTATTGTCATCACTAGTGGAATATTATTCTGCTACAATACGAACAGCATTAAATGTTCCTTCCTTTATTGTCATCACTAGTGGTATATTATCCTTCTACAATACGAACAGCATTAAATGTTCCTTCATTGTCATCACCAGTGGAATATTATTCTGCTGCAATACGAACAGCATTAAATGTTCCTTTATTGTCATCACTAGTGAAATATTATTCTCCTACAATACGAACAGCATTAAATGTTCCTTTATTGTCATCACTGGTGGTATATTATCCTTCTACAATACGAACAGCAGTAAATGTTCCTTTATTTTTTGTAATCACTAGTGGTATATTATCCTTCTACAATACGAACGGCATTAAATGTTCCTTTATTGTCATCACTAGTGGAATATTATCCTTCTACAATACGAACAGCATTAAATGTTCCTTTATTGTCATCACCAGTGGCATATTATCCTGCTACAATACGAACAGCATTAAATGTTCCTTTATTGTCTTCACTAGTGGTATATTTTCCTGCTGCAATTCGAACAGCATTAAATGTTCCTTTATTATCATCACCAGTGGACTATTATTCTGCTGCAATATGAACAGCATTAAATGTTCCTTTATTGTCATCACTTGTGGTATATTATCCAGCTACAACACCAAGGGTATGACTGATGACTGGTGTACATTTAAAGTTTTTGTGACACTTGGATTGAGTAACAACAGTTAAACGATATATTTATTACAGAACTCGCGGAAGTAGTCAAATACTTTTTGTCCCATGTTACTAGAATCATTGAATGCCTCCACAGATAATAATACCTAGCAGATGAACAATAATAGCTGTATTTGTAACACTAACATTATCTTTAAGATAATACTTAACAAATCAGTTGTATCTTTAAGAGCTCGTTTGATATCTGAAATTTCAAAATTGAACTCAATAAAAGAACTCACTGCACTGCTTCTGGTAGACAACCGTGTGTTCTCTACAACATTTCCAGGTGTTTGTGTAATTAGCAGGTACATTTTATATTTCCTCTCATTGTAACGTCAGCAGAGTGTTTCTCCACATTAAAGTTAAACAAGAATTGTCTAAGAAGTTCAGTGAAGGACACACGTTCAGTCGATAAACAATGCACGAGTGTTTGCTTACAAAGGACATGATAAACCGTTTGGCACAGAAAGTTTGTTTGTTTGTTTTTGAATTTCGCAAAAAGCTACTCGAGGGTTATCTGTGCTAGCCGTCCCTAATTTTGCAGTGTAAGACTAGAGGGAAGGCAGCTAGTCATCACCACCCACCGCAAACTCTTGGGCTACTCTTTTACCAACGAATAGTGGGATTGACCGTAACATTAAAACACCCCCACGGCTGAAAGAGCGAGCATGTTTGGCGCGACGGGGATGCGAACCCGCGAACCTCAGATTACGAGCACAGAAAGAAAAACAACTTAAAAACGCCGCATCTGAAAAAAACCGTAAAGGTAGAAATGTTAATGGTTAATAATTTAATTTAGTTAAATTGGTCAACTGCAGGCCACGGTAAATAAAATACTGTCGGATAAATCTTCGGCAAAACAGTCGAAGGGGTATGCTTGGGAAAGCAAGTCCTAAACACTTTTGCTACGATTCTGAATTCAGCTAAGTCTCTTTACGTTGTTACCCTTCCTGATGAGATGTGGTACTGAGAGAGAGAGGAAAAAAAGCCTTTGCATTAGATGTTTACAATAAATAAGTTAAATAATGGTTTGTAACACTTTATAATAGTTAGTCCTCATATCCTGCGCTATACTTGTAATTACTCTGACCATCTTTGATCGTGACAAGTTGATAACGCATTATTGCCCGATTTCCCAGTTTCTAGTGTAACAAGCTTTTTTGAGGTCAATGTCACATCACGACATCGTTTTCTACAAAAGACTACTTGAGGTTGACTTGACAGATATGCGGTAGAACGGGGCTGTTGTTATTCCAGTTTATTTACACACATTTCTCATGAGAACTACTATTGATTTTAAAGGTGTGGCTAGAAGCATGTCAGCCTTTGTCAGCTTTAAATCCTTGTTATCTTTCTGGGACATATGTTTAATCTCATTCGAATGGATTTTTTGAGCCAGAAGGCTCTTCGTTGTAACAATAACCTTAAGTTTCGCAATAGGGCGTTTCCCAGGAGTGATCTGGGTGTGGTTTCAGAACCAGTTATTGTTTTAAGATATCTGTTGTGAGAGTTTTTTCAGCATCTGTTAAGAACAACAGAGATTTCGTGCTTATAAATATAGTATATTCACACAACCACCATATTTAAGCTTTACTACAACATATTGATATAGTAAGTATTGTAAAAACTATATTACACCACAATAAGTAATTTCTATAATTTGTAAAAACAAATTATGCTTGTACTACGTACTGGTGTTTCTCAGTTGCTAAGCAGTAAGTAGGTGGCTTATAATGCTAAAAACTGGGATTCAATGCCTGAGGTGGGCACACTAGCTCATTGTGTAGCTTTGCGATTAACAAGAAAACAAACAAAAAATGTGTCCTGCATTGAGCTTCTCCACCGTTTATTTTGACTACTTGAGGGCTCAACATGACCAGGTGGGTTAAAGCACTAAACTCATAATCTGAGAGTCACAGGTTCGAATCCCCCTCACACCAATCATGCTTGCCCTTTCAGCCGTGGGGACGTTATAAAGTGACGGTCCATCTCACTATTCGTTGGTAAATGAGTAGCCCAAAAGTTGGCGATTGGTGGTGGTCTCACACTGCTAAATTAGAGACGGCTAGCGAAGATAGCCCTCGTGTAGTTTTGCGCGAAATTCAATACCAAACGAACTCACCATGAGTTATACCTATATTAATATAATAAAATATATAAAATTAATATTCAAACATCTAACACCGCCCTTTACATTCCGACACTCAGTTAAATCTTTCAAACATGTGGTCAGCTTCCGGTCAGTTACCTCTTTCTTTGTGAACCTGACGATGACCAAAGAAGATCAAAACATTGTTCGCTCTTCTATGTAAAATATTTCCTCAACCCAAACCAGCCGTTTTTGCATATATATTTCTCAACAAGTGGGTTTTCTCGACATCACTGATCACCATGAGTTAAATACATAACGTTAAGGTGTCACTTGTGGTGCCACGGTTCGCACATGCGTAAAGATGACTGTTATATTTATTATACGCAAACCGTTCTTACAGTTGATTAAGCTTCTGTTGTTGGAACGTTATACACTAGTTTTACCAGAAACACATGACGATTTAACAAAAACTAGAGTTTAACATTGCATCTATTACCCATAAAAAACAAAGATTTAATTTGAATATATCACATACTCAAGATAAATAGAGAGATATGTGTACTTGTAGAGTGAACTTTTGAAACTATATCTGCATTTACCTGCTATGATGTAAAGGCAATGTATTTAAATAATGAAATATGAATTGGAAAGTTCAAATTATGTACTAGGATTTATGTATATAAATACATTTACCTTTGAAAGTGTGAAAAAATGCATTTGAACGCTTATAAACGCATAAAACTTCATATATGCAAACAAATGTATGCATTTGTACAGATAATGTAACATGAATTAATGTCTCTCTCTCTCTCTCACTGTGTACATATATATGTATATATAATTTCTTTTCTTACGATATCCAAAATAACTTAATCAAAAACATCTCGTATAAAAAAGTAAAAAAAAACATTATAGATTTTTCCATCTGAACGGACACGTGAGGGCTAGATTGAAAATATCAGAGTTTAGGTATTTATAATTTAAGACTGGTGGCGAGAAAGATGGCAACAATCAGCACATTTGCCACGAAAGCAGCTATTCTTCAAAAAAATAACGGACAAAATGTTGAAGAAATTAAAATAGTTTGAATTGAATTTTATCAAACATATATATTATTTTTCAAAAGACTACTGTTTTTATACAAATTTTCAGCCACACATCCAGCTTCTTCCCTTATATTTTTCTTTTGTATTTGAGTTCATAATTTAATTCATCTAAGGTAAATTGCCCCCTAGTGGCACAGTGGACTTACACGTTAAAAACCGGGTTTCAATACCCGTGGTGGAGAGAGCACAGATAGCCCATTGAGTAGCTTTGTGCTTACTTCTAAACAAACAAAGGTAAACTAATTTTCCAAAATACCTTGGGAAGTAATTTTTAATATTTTGAAATTACTTACATCTATTTGTAGTGCTATAAATTAGTCTCTGAAATATGTGTAAGGCAGACAATAAAGAAACCAAAAGGCTTATAACTCGAGATAAAGATTAGCCAGCACCTAAATTGAGTAATTTCATCTTTATCAAATACTGGATTCACTATCAACTAGTTTTGCATATTTCAAACACCAAATAATGATATTTATGAAATGCATTGTTTGCTTTATTTTTTGGTATAAATAACTTTTAGAACAAATTGTCAAAAACGAGGATAAATTCTAAAGACTGACTAAACGTCAACTAGAAATAAAAATGGTTATAGTTACTGTACATTTTGTGTACATGAATGTATAAATTCACATATCAAAAAATGCACGATCTGAAAATAACCAGCGTGGTTTTATGTTCGAACATAAATTAGCACGTGAAATATGAGTAACATCAATTTTTAATATCATTGGTAATTAAACAAAAACTTCGTAAAAGAAAGTGTAAAACAATGCACAGTTTACATTCAGCTTTAAATTTTTAACGTACTTTTATAGTTACTCTTCAATTAATAAACCTTTTAATATGTTCATTTTCTAGAATTTAATCAACTGCAGAAAGCAGAACGCAAGTAGCCAATTTTGAGGCTTTGCTAAAGCAAACAAACTTGGTAGCTTAAGGTAATTAATTGAAAGGTTCTCTGATTGCTTTATATGAACTATGCTGTAAAATGTAATATAAATAGATTATATACAGTATATAGCACGAATTTTGATTTTTCACTGAATGTTACTGATATGATTTGTATTTTAAGTTAGAAACTCAGCTTTGAACAAACACGATAATAATTATCGTAACTTATTCACAAACTTACTCACCACAGCATATTTAAAAAATAATATTTTACGATTTCTTGACTTAACTCATTCAGTTTTAGCTTTGAATATTTCAAACGCAATTTTCTTTTATTAGCTAATTTCATGTATTTACTATGTCCATCTTAATGGATCAATGGTATCTGGGTATTTTGCCCTGGAGGGTCAGGTTCTCTTTGACCTCTTCCTTCTTCCTGAACTTATTTTCCCTAACTGTTTGTATGTTAGGTCCTTCTCAGGGCAATGTCCATTTATAGTGTATTATTCACAGTCCATCTTGAAACTTTCTCATGACTTCTAGTTTAAAAAATTCCTTCTACAGGTGCCGCCATCTAGTGTAACGCAACCAAGAGAAATAAACTATCGAAATATGTTAAAGGATAAATGTTTCTGCTAATCAAATCCACGGAATAATTTTGTCCACTGAAATCTCAATATTTTTATTAAACAAAAATATATCTAATTTTGATTCTTATAATAGTGTTATTGCAAACTTTTTTGATATACATCTATGATGGAAAGACCATAGAGTCCGAAATATGATTGTCAAAATTTTAAAATGAGATTGAGATGATAATTCAAATTTTGTATACGATTTTCACGAAATTTCATTTCTAATACCTGGTGGTGGAAGTTATAATTTTCTATAAGTGTAATTATCAGGAGGCTTCATTTAGAATACCTTTCTAGATTTTGGTGTGCTTCTTGTTAAAATAAGTATGGTTAAATAAATAAAACTACTGAATTACACTTATTTTCTCCTAAATGTAATAGTTATAACGAAAGACTCAAAGACTTGGGTTTGTTTTTACCGTAGATTAAAAGGCCTTAACTTAAGTGTTTAAAAATGTGAGGCAGTTTAATAAGCAGCCTATCAAAAGTTTGCTTAGAATGATAATGCTGGATATATAAACTTAAAGATTAAGCTTTCTAAGATCTTATCTAGATATATCTGATAAATATACTTCTGTGAAAGATTACGTTGGCTTTAGTTTAGGCCTTAATGCACCAAGTAGATTATTATATATTTCATTTGTATGATTATGGATCAGCATCTAATTTTATACATTCTGTTTTGTAAGTAGTGGCTAAAATATGTGGAAAACTAGTTTTACAACTAACTTGTTCACTTATCACCTGTTGGTCAAACCTCATTAAAATATAGAACCTTTATCAATAAGTCACGTAAATATCGTTACTACCATGACAAACGTGCATATAGAAGGCATACTTTTACCAGCTTCAGTTTTTTTGTAGATACAATAGTGATAACTTTTCACTTACCTAGTTAAAAACGAAAGAAGTATTATATTATACATTTTCTAGAAATATTACCATATATATATCGCTTAATTTTTTCAACAAAAAGAAAATAATATATTATATGATGTGTAAGTGTAACGTTTCTATCAGGCTTTGTTACAATAACTGTTTTTAATTTTAAACATGTATTTACATTTAAAAAAATAATTTTAGAAATTCTTCATATTATGTATGATCATTGATGCAAAATAACTGATTTTGGATTTATGCTTTATACAAATGGAACAAAATACAAAATATTTATTAAATCTGGCCAATTTTAATTCAAAAATAGAGCAGATTACACGACCATACAATTTCTGGAAACTAAACAACACTCTGAAACATTAATTCTCACTTATTCTGTGTTTTCGGTTGCCAATTAAATAAAAGTTTTGACATTAAAATAAGGTTCTCAAATACATGGACTTATCTGATTGCACCCATAACTTGTGCTGTACAAAATGTTTCTGTCAAGATTTGTTTTTTTATCACACTAATTGTAAAGTTGAGAAAACATTTTCAACATTTTGATTTGAAGTTCTATTGACATACAAATATATTTCCCACAAAATATTTATGATATCTTACAATGAAAGAAGATGAATAAAGTGTACCTTACTAATACAATGAATACTGTTGTAAGGGTTTAAGAGAATCACTTACCATACCAGATGTCTGAGATAAAGATTTTAAAAAGACATAAATTAATAATTAAGGAGTGCTATAATATGTCACTATCAAACAATACAAACATATTTCAACATCATAATGTGCTTCTTTTACAGAATATGCAATAATCAAACATGTTGTTTCTTTCATTTCTTAGTTTGTTAGAGGATGTTTGATTCTGAAATTGTTAATTATCATACACAATGATGAAACATAATTCACTAACACCTTACCCAAATAAATAAGCCTTTGTGTAAAACACAGATTTGGACTACAAAATACTACATGTTACAGAAAATTCAATGTTGTGACAAAAAAATTCAAATACATTTTACATCTATTTTGATTATAACCTTTCAAATGAGTTAACATTTTTCATAACATACACTGTTTATTTTACAGAATCTTTTCCTATAAATTCCTAAGACACAAAAATACTCTTATTTGTTTAAACAAAGCTAAAAATTGTTTTACAGCTGAAGTGGGTTGTTCTGTGATAAAAAAAATAGTTGCAGATAAAATGTTTTGTTTATGAATCTAGAAATAAAATTGTACAGTTGAAATAATTCCATCCTTCTAACCAACTAACTTTGAATCAATATTTGTAAATACTTAGATGTTTTTAGTTTTAAAAGAAAATTACAATATTCATATTTCACAAAAGAATTAACTTTTTACAAAACCTTTTTGTTCATGTCACCAAAAATAATTTTGTCTCGTAAAATTACAAAGAACGTTATTAGCAATTTTCTTTTATCTGTCAATGCAGTTGATAATTTAAGGCACCAAACATAGAGCTAAAAGTTGTGGTACCATAAAGAAGAAATGTTTCGGTGAGAAAGGTTTTGTCCAATAAACAGGTAAGAAGAAACTGATACTAAAAGAGATAAATCAGCCTTTAAAAAGTAGTTCTGAACACATAAGACATTTGGTGAATCACAACTGTTAGCTAAGAAACTATTAGTATATCTTGATGTGACACAGTATAACTTTATGGAGATATCTAGAAGAAAGAAGTTTTAGTATTGTTCTTATGAATAATACAAAGAGCTATTTTTAGAATATGTTGAGAAATTTTAAATACATCTCTTCAAAGACATTTAATCACTTATGCAGCTGACCTGAAGAACTGGAGTAAGTCCACCATGGTGGTGGTAGGTCCGCCACTGAAGAGCTCTGCCTTACCATAATCTGAAATATCAGAATCTAGGGCTTTAAGATCCTTAAATTCTCCACACATTGTAATTCCCACTAACATTAAACTGTTAATGTATCTTGAATGAGCAAGGTAACCTTACTATGCAACTAAAACTGAAAGAAATACCTCCAATCAGTTGAGACCTGGAAGTGGGTTTAATGGTAGTTTCAGAAAAGTATCAGACCTAGGCAGAAAACTCTGCAAAGAGAGTCTGAGGTAATTTTGGCCTTTTTTGACAATTAAAAAGAATAAATAAACACTTTTTTAAAGGCAAGAGAGTTAATTTCTTCCATATCTAATAGCTCTTAACTTCTCTTCTGTTCCAGTTGGTAATAAAAACAGTCAATGTATTCTTGCTATAACCTCAAATTCTTTACTGGGAGAGGTATGTGTATCTAAATAATGTTTTTAATTTCCAAATAATAAAACGTTGGAAGATGAATTTTATACTGTTGCATTTAAAGTAACACATTGAAGTGATATGTATTGAAATGAGTAACCTAAGAATTTATACTACATTAAACAAAGTAAATTTCTCAGTGCCTAAAAATATTTCTGGCTATAAGAAAGGTACTTATCTCATGTAAACAAAAATCTCTCAATCCAAAAAAATATCACAAACATTTTGGGTGTTTTTTTTCACATCAACTGAAAGCAAAACAATTAACAATGACCTTTCAGTAACAAAAACACATTCAAAGGATTTTTCATCAACACAAAGTAGAAATAAACACTATTAAAAATCTTATGATACACATTTTGTAGAATTCATTAGTAAATATTTTAAATATCTTATTTTAGTTATAATAGTAAAAATTGCAATCAAAAACTCATATGTGTGCCTAAGTTACTTACACAAAACAACCTATTAGAATAACAAGACATGAATATAAAAATTCAAATAGGGTTGTTAAATGCAAAGATTTCCAAATAAAATATTTGCTGTGCAGTAGACTGGAGCATGCTTCCTTTCTCAGCACCAATGAATCAGTTTTGATCTCTAACCCAGCACTACAAGGTTCTTTAAGTTGTGAAACATCAAATAAATAAATAAAGATGAGAATTTGCTGTTTATATAACTAAAGAAAATAATAATTGTCCATTTACTATGAGAAATACTTATTTTATAATTTCCCTATATGATCAATGTAACTTAAAACCGGAAATGAAACTAGGGTAGGGTGAATGGGGCAGTTGTTCCAGGTGCGCATCGGTTAGAGGCAACATAATCCCCAAAGTGGCTCTCACTGGTACTTACAAAGGAGCACAAATATAATGGCCTGCGTTGGATACCAAGTTGCCTGAGTGTGAATGCCTGAAAGAACTGTTATTGTTTTTGTATTCTCAGAACAGATGGTATGGGTATTAACAAAGAGAGTTTGTTGTTTTTTAACTACACAACTTAAAACACATCCATCTATCCATACAGACAGATAGATATTGGTTCAATTAATTGAGAAGTATAATAAATTTCTTAGAATAACAGAAGAATTTGTGAACATTATATTCAAACAAAATCTGAAACTGAAATGCAATTTAGTACAGTCAACTAACATTAGCTTCAGCAACTGTTAATACAAGTTATTACACACACAGAGTCAGATGCATCTTGTGATAAAGAAAATAGTTTTTTGACTTGTTTCTTACTCTTGAACCTGCATGTTAGTCTTTCAAAAGATATTAACAATAGACACAAGTGTCAAGCCATGAGCTTTTGACAATATGTTAGAGTGGTTTTGCACAGTGCATAGTAATAAACAAAATAAAACCTGTTTGTTTCAAAATTAATGATGCTTTAAAAATCAGGAAACAAAGATAGCACTTAGGGATATAAACAGTCAACATTTCAAAGTCATCTTAGTATAATCAAAATAAAGACATATTAAACATTTCATTTTTTAACAAATCAGTATTCATCATTTTTTAAGGTTTCTTTATTCACTAACTAGTTTTATTGTATTTTATTTACTTGTATTATGTTCTATTGTATTTTATTTACTTGTATTATGTTCTATTGTATTTTATTTACTTGTATTATGTTCTATTGTATTTTATTTACTTGTATTGTGTTCAGCAAACACAACTTCCAAGGAAATCCAGTTTTTAATAAACTGAATTAAACTTATACTTAACTATGTGTTAGAATAATAATAATTAACTTCATTAAGAAAAGTATTTATATAAAGATGTGAAACATACAATAGAAAATGTACGTACCTACAAACCATATATTCTCTATAAATCCAGACATTAAAAAGATTTAATAACAGAGTTATATATAAACTTGTAGACTCTAAAACCTTCTTAAACATTATAGGATCTGTGTAAAATAAGTAACAAATTTAAAAGTATTTTTTCACTATTACTTCTTCAGCACCAAGACTTCCAGCTATAAAATATAAGAACTGATACTCTGAGACTAAGGTGGGGCGGATGTATGATATATATCTTCACTTTTTTCTTTCAAAAATATGTTTTATGAATTACTGACTAAGCCTACAACAGACAGGTAATATATAGTTTCCACGGTTCTCATCAAGCTCTTTAAAGCCCATTCATTACCCCTCACTTCTGTACTTAGAATCCACATGTAGTCACTGTATAGAATTTTTGGGTAGTCTTTTTTTTTGTTCCTAATTTGATTCATGCAAATTTCAACCTGTAGCTAGTTTTACAAGAATCACATATACATCACTAATATTGTAACATATCTTCCAGGTTTCCAGTATCAGTAATAATTAAGATTAGAAGTTATCACACATACACAAAAACAAAATGCTATTTTATGTGGATTAGTATTTTCTATTGTAGAGTTTACCACTACACAAAGTATATTAATATATAAAAACAATAGATGAGGAGTTACCATGAAACAGGAAGATAATACAAAATTACTTAAGAATTCACTGGCAGGATTTTTAAGAAGCTTTATTCTTTGCAGTTGCAGCATGTGTCTTTGTTTTCACAATCTTCATGTTTATCCACACAAATATATCTTTATAAGGGATAGCATAACAACTGAGGTGAGGGAACTATAGTTAGCCTACTGTAATAAGTTTTAAGAGACCAATCCTTGCATCAATGATATTAAAACAAAAAGGCTGCACCATTTTAAATTTGTGATTAAAATAAAAGAGAAGTTAAAATGCCAAGTTAAGAATAAAAAATGATAAAGAATTATTTTGTGAATACATCACCTGCTTACAGCATTTATATCTGGTAATGTTACAAGTTTTTGTGTCAAGTATTTACTTAAGTTTCTAATGAATTTCAAATGTTCAAGTTCTGTTTCATGTTTGTTGATTGCAGTTTTGAGTTAATGTCAGCTGTAAACTCAAATTTATTTCAATTTTTTTAACTTGTTTTTGGTGCCAAATGTTCACTTTTAATAAATATAGAAATTGGTATGTCGAAATTATGTTGGTTTTGTGTTTTTCAACATGCGTTTAAGCTTCAAAATGTGATTCTACTAGAAGATACATATATCTATTTGAAAAAAGTTTTACTTAAATTTCAGTTTTCCACTTTAGATTGAAGTTACCTTATTACCTCTGCCCTTTCTAAGTCTGCAAACTGATTTTGTTCCAGCTGTTTTTCAGATAGCACAACTTTCACAAAACACAAACACCCATGAAATGTAATGTATCACATCGAGAAAATAAAAGTAACAGTGTAATCCAAGTGAAATTCACAGTAAATAGTATTCCAACAATGACTACATCATTCTGGCAGTAACCATATCAACAATCTGTGTCATTAGTTCAGTCACTTGTGGTACCTGTGTAAACACCTGAGCTATATATATATATAGAATTATGTATAGCTTCACAGATAATACAGAACACAATTAACAATACAGATACACAGTTAAGACTGAGCATTACTGAACTGATTACACATGCAATAGTTAGGATCTGAAAACAGATTAATTTGGGAAATAACTTACTTCTTCAATAGCCTGATGTAGAAAGTAAAATAAAGTGCACGTGCAGCTGAAAAAAATTCAGGCTATGAAGTATGCAATTACTTCCCAAACCTTTAGAGTTAATTACAATAAGCAGTTGAAATATTAAAGTATACTTCTTTGCCATTTATTATAAACTGGTTTGAAATTCACCAGTATTAAATTCAATTCGAACTAAATAAGTTACGGATTTATATATAATCCCTGTCAGATAATCTCTCATAACAGTTAGAACATTGTATCAGATCATCTAACCAGTTCACTTGTGCGTTTCCTTCAAAATTCCAAAGCTTAAATCAGTCATCGCACGTTAGTCAAATCACAACCATTGGAGTAAGTTAACTGGATGTACCTTCTTACAATCCAATAAAATAACAATTTTTTTTTCTTCTTCTGTTAGAAGTATATATCAAACAACTTTTCATTAGGGGATACTTATTTTTAAACAAGTATCTTTTGGGACAATGTAAAAAGCTTATAATATATCACTGAAAAAAGGAAGTTTCATTAAATACTATCGGCCTATATCCTGGTGGATGGAATGAACACGTGTTTTACACATAAAACTTTTATAATTCACGTTTATAACAGCTTAATTTCATAACATAAACATGCTGTTTCCTTGATAAAACTTATTGGATATTTAGTGCATCCAACTGGTTTAACTAAGTTAATAAACTGAATAATATGTTATGTTCTGGTATTAATATTCTACTAGTTTATAACATTTGTGTATTGGGAAAAGCCAAGCCAACATTTCCACAAACCTACTAAATTTAAAGCTAATGCATGAAAGGCAGCTGTCTGTCTATGAGTTAAAGAAGAGAAAAAAAAATCCAACTGATAGTTTATTGCAAAGTAATATTTCTAAAGCCAAAGTTAATAAAGCAAAAATATAAATACTAAGTTTCAGCCCTGAATAAAAATAAAGCAGTTCTCGTAATGATCAAAGCTCTTTTAGGATTTTTCTTACTAACCTCTAAATCAATCAAAATCCTGAAAACTATCCACACAGAGAGTACTAGTTGGATACATCCATAATTTAAAATCATTAAACCCATTAGTCAAGTCATTTATAATTCTGACTCACCATTCATCATTTACAGGATACATCTTTGTCTCCAAAACAAATATAGCCAATCATACTGTATTAAAAACAAATTAAAAACTATTCACTCCAGAACATCCCAGATTTCAGCCAAGAAAGGTGGCAACTTCTTATTCTGGACCTTGAGTGAGAAACACATTTCAGAATTCATATTACCCAGAGTTCTGAGTTCTGTCAAAACAGCCAGTAGTTTGGCAAAGTAACTTTTTCCTGGTGGTCGATGATTTTCAATATATGCCCGCAGTGTGTCCAGATAAAATTCTTGAATCTTTTCCACTTTTTTTGGCTCAAAAAGGCTTGGTCTTTCTAATGAAAAACAAGAAGAATATACATTGCTTAATATGTAATTATGGAATGTGATAATGCACTGGTATATATCAAATGTAATGCTAAATACAAATTACTAAGTAAAATTCTGGGCAATGAACAGATATTTATTTAACAATTTTGTAAAAATTCTATATATATTTGTGTGTAGTTTTCACACTTAATAGACTGTACGATCACCTAAGCCTATTTATTACTTAACTACCAATTTTTTAATATAAACTAATTAGTATTTATTGCACATCTTGACTGATATTCTGCTGCCATCTTTAGAGAAGCATTGAGAAAAAATATTCCTGTGGCGATAGTGGCCAGGATTTGATCCTGGAGTTTCTCCATAGAAAGGTTGGTATGACAAATGTGTGAAAAAACCACAATTTGAGAAATTTACGTTTATAATTTTTTAAGTTCAAAAAGAGTTAAATTATTGGTTTATTGCACTCATTCATAAGATTATTAACCTCACTTATGTCTGAAAAATGCAACTAACTCTGCTTTATGTATAATAAATACATTGTCAAGTTAACAGTGTTTATAGAGTTCTCTTTGATAAAAAGAACATGACACTATGAAACTCAATGAAAAAATGTAAATACTTAGATTAGATGATGTGTTAGTAAATTCAGCACATAATGTATAAAGAGGAGCCATCCAGCGTGGTAATCTGGACTGAACTCATATTAGGTCAAGCTAGGAACCACATTCCTTGAGCCAGGTGTAAAGTCATGTTCTTCAGGAAGTGGTAAGCCAGAATAATAGCTTTGTTTCTCATTCACTTTTATGTCTTTTTTTTCTTTATACAACAGTTATACAAGTTGTATTATTAATGCACATCATATACTTTTCATATAATGTTACATATCATGCATCATGCTATTACTGTTATAAGTAATTAACTTAAACATATTTTATTGTATTATTTTACACTGTATTTGAGTATTAAAAAAATATGACTTTTTTTCCCAATAGACTTTATTTCCAACTCATGTATTTGAATGCTTACTCCAGTTTACTGTTTGATTTCCTCTCGCGTAGTGGACTATTGCAAATAAATCAGTATTACAGACTTTATAACACACCTGAATTCTAACTTTTTGATAACCTATTTGTTTCTTCAGTGTACTAGAGTCGACATTGATACTGGGATTTTATGTAGTTTGGTGTGTACTAACTGTGACTGTATTTTACAGTGGCTTATAAATACTGTTGGGATTTTATGCTGTTTAGATATTCTCTGTATGGTTTCAAAAAACCTTTGGCATAGGGGAATATGAGAACAATTTATCTCCTTTAGTATCAATTAAAAAATAAATATTAGTAACTAATTAATTTATACTTAAATGTTTATACTGGTGGCTAATGATGGCAACAATTGATATCAATTGCCAAAACTGAAAAAAATTAAATATGAGCTACGTATACAGTTTATAACTTTCTAATATAAAATAAAGAGAGAATACTCAATAACCACAACACTCGAAATTCTTTCAGGCAGGACTAGAGTAAATTAAACTGGGACCTAATGCACAGTCAAATATTTCAATCAAAATAGTACAAATCTGTAATTAGATCTCAAATTGGTTAAGTGTTGGTGGAGCTATGAGCTGAAAGTTTATATTTAAAAAAACCTGAGAGCCATTGTATGAGCTGCTATACTATGGCTCAAAAATGCTAACACTTAGATCATCACTCATATAATTTACTCAGTGTTTATTGTAAAAGGATGAAATAAGTTTTGCCCTTTGTGACGTTTTAGGACAGTTAGTAATGTTTGCAGAGTTATAACATCCTAATAGCAGTGATTTTCCACATATGTCAGGCTATATAAGTATGAAACGTACACGAGTGAATGCTCTTGTTAATAAACTTTGAAAATAACAAAACCTGAAACTTAACAGATGTAATACTAATCTAAAATGGATTAATAAAATAAGCATACATAGACTGCGCTACAATTATTGAAGATCTCAGCAAATCATACACACAGTTTTAAAGTTACAGTGACTGAATTTAAAATTGATATGATACCATTCCCTCAAAAAAGAAAGAAAATACAAAACGTACGTAAACACATTGAACAAGAAAGAAACTGTTCTCTGCACAGAACGAAGTGCATTTTGTATCCTAAGTTTATCTTGTCTTACACATGATTATTTTAAGTTCATTCATTTACCTGAGAAAATAACGATAGCAGTTAGCAAGGCATATTCTGCATTGTCCACCTTCATCGTGCACATGTGGCGACAAAAATTAAATAACGCATCCGCAGAATCTCCAACACTAGCACTGCGGTAGTTTTCTCTGGTGTAAGGCTGGTTGTTTGCAAAAACAATGGAATCTGTTTTACTGTCGTATTTTCTGGCTGTTCTCAGCATCATAACCTCACTAGAGCAGGCCTGAAGAATCAACAAGTGATCTTTATAAACTACAAAGTTCCAATCAAACTTTTCCCTTGTCTACAAGTATTCTTAGTTAGAAGAGAAACACTTGTATGATTAGTTCAGTTTTTATCATTTATTCTTAGATATATTTGATATTAAAAATATTGACCCACGTACGAAAAAAAATGCAGTGACATAGAAATTGAGAGGGGACACTGCCTCAAAAATCCTTCCAGGGATTCAAGTTGTAAATCACAACAAGGTTGCCCCCTTTCCCTACTGATTTAATTTGTTTGTTTGTTTGTTTTGGAATTTCGCACAAAGCTACTCGAGGGCTATCTGTGCTAGCCGTCCCTAATTTTGCAGTGTAAGACTAGAGGGAAGGCAGCTAGTCATCACCACCCACCGTCAACTCTTGGGCTACTCTTTTACCAACGAATAGTGGGATTGATCGTCACTTTATACACCCCCACGGCTGGGAGGGCGAGCATGTTTAGCGCGACGCGGGCGCGAAACCGCGACCCTCGGATTACGAGTGCACGCCTTAACGCGCTTGGCCATGCCAGGCCTACTGATTTAATAATGAAATGACTTTCAAAATTAGTAATTTATAGTCATATTTTCGCACTTTTTTTCCCAAAAAGTTTAAATTTCAATCACAAAGTTAATTTAAGAAATATAGCCTACAGGACTAATTTTACAAACCATAATATAAAATTTGCCTCATAAGCTTATTCCTTATAGTGAGTTCGTGATTCTAACCAAACTCTTTTCAATACATTAGTCAAGAATAGTTTGCAATTCTTTAACTCCAAAGATACAATTTTAAACTCAAAATACATAACTGTTAAGTTACTTTTTGAATGTATTAATTCTTTAACGTGGCATTGTGCTTGATCATATTAGTGTATAGACAATATAAAACTTCTAATAGTTTAACCTTAGATCCCCGCAGTTGAATGGGATGAGTGTGCTCCATCTTCCTCAATTGCTTTATCCCCCATTACAAAGGTTATTTGTCACCCCTCCCCCCACATACACACACAGATGAAACGGTTTGCACACTATTGTAAAAATGTATGTTCTACTTGTATGTAGTTGAGATCCGAAATTTATACAGTTCTAGTTTGCGGACAACAGAATATGTCACCAAACGAATCTAAACATACCATAAATTGTGACACTAAGTCTTTTATTGCAGTATTTATTCAAAAATGCAGTCATTATTGTACAGAAACAAAATACAGAGTGGACCGTAAGTGACATTAGGGAAGGAATGTGTGTTTTTTCTTTTAGCAAAGCCACAACGGGCTATCTGCTGAGCCCACCGAGGTGAATCGAACCCCTGATTTTAGCGTTGTAAATCCGTAGACTTACCGCTGTACTAGCGGAGAGCTTAGGGAAGGAAGTTTTAGTTTCCTTACTTTGTGGTGTGGGGAATAATTAAAAAATGACTTTTTTCATGCAGATCTGTAGACTTTAACACAAAGAAACGTTTATAAAAGTGAAAGAGTAGAAAAAAAACAGTAAATGTTTCTGTTTCTAAATATTAGTAAATCTAATCTTTTTTTTTTACAATTTAAAAATTAAACAATTAATATCTAACCGCTACTTCTTACCTTTAAGAGAGTGATTTGGTCTTCTCGCAGCATGGTGTCAAACCCAGGAACACGTTTAGAAAATTCCACAATCAACTGAACAGTAAGAATAGTTATTTCTGTAATATGTTGAAATCTCCGCAAACTATCTTCTTCACTTTCCCCAGTTGGAAACGTCTGCACAGAATAAAAAGTGGTTTATATTAATTTATATATAACCTTAAGTAGCTTAGTGCAAGTAATGATAATAATTACCATTAAGATGGAAGATTAGTAATAAAAACATAATTCTTTTATACAACTACATATTGCTAATTACAAACATGGTGGCTTTTCTCAACAATACAACTACATATTGCTAATTACAAACATGATAACTTTTCTCAACAATACAACTACATATTGCTAATTACAAACATGATAACTTTTCTCAACAATACAACTAAATATTGCTAATTGCAAACATGGTGGCTTTTCGCAACAATACAACTACATATTGCTAATTACAAACATGATAGTTTTCTCAACAATACAACTAAATATTGCTAATTGCAAACATGGTGGCTTTTCTCAACAATACAACTACATATTGCTAATTACAAACATGATAGTTTTCTCAACAATACAACTAAATATTGCTAATTACAAACATGGTGGCTTTTCTCAACAATACAACTACATATTGCTAATTACAAACATGATAGCTTTTCTCAACAATTTCCCTGATAAGTTTGTATCTTTTTAAAACGTTTAAACTTTTTATTAAAAAATAAAAAAGTGTTCTTGTTCTCAAATTCGAACTCTTAAAAATCGAGATAAAGTATTTTCTCTAACAACCATTTACCCATTACCGTAACACTAATAAATGTCTACATCACTGTCAACCTTGAATATCTTGAGAGTCTGTTTGTGGAACTTTGCTTACTGCTATCTGTGCTAGCCGTCCTTAAGTTTGAAGTAATATACATTACTCATCGTCGACCTTATGGTTACACTTGTATATGTGTATATACATTCCAATAAAAAGTGGAATTAATTGTACACTATAACACTATAGCAAGTTCAGTGTGACAGGGATTCCAACTCGCGAACTTCAGATTACGAGTTCAACGCCCTGGACATTTCTGAGTAACAAAATATTTTCAACTGTCATAGTTTCAGCAATTTTATGAAATGCCTTCTATAAGAAGATAGATACAATATAGTAAAAATATCGATGGCTTGACGTCATCTAAGTCATTACAAAAACCTCAACAATTCCACAGTACCAGTATTACCACATTCACCTCAAGCTTTGAGAAGATCTAGGTAGAGAACGTTTATATTTCAATTTTTTTACCATCATTTGTTCTTTTTGGTGTATCTATCGACCTCCATAGACACTGCCCTGAGTCAAAGATGCAAATCCCCATCAAATGACCTGGATTCCTGTGAGTGAGGAATAATGGTGCTGCACTTTGGAGCTAAAAGGACTAGCTTGAATCATTCACTGTCTCAGTGGTACAACAGAGATGAGGTAGATTTTAATTTATCCACTTGTTTCATCATGGATGCAAAAGACTCAGGATATTAAGGATATCCATCTTGACAATAAACCATCTTGAAGAAGTCGATGTATCATGTGTACGGGATATAACTTAATAATTACCTTTGACCCGAAGATCTACAGATCTTTTTTTACTCATTCTAAAGAGTGTGGAACCCCTTTTCCTCAGAGAGTGTTTCTAATAACAAATGTAAAATCAGAAAACGAGGTTCATAAGTCTGTATGAAATGGTAACTGTGTAACTACTGACTGATTTGTGCAAGGAGATATACATGTTTTTGGTTGTTTTTTTCTTGAACCATTTCTTCCACCTCGCCCACCACTGGGTCTTGAAAGGAAAACATGTTGTGTGTTACAAGCTTAGCTTGTTGGAGACAATGCACAATGGCAAGGTTTTGTGAGGGCTACACCCAAACACCAGTAACAAAGTTAATGTCTCCAACATCTGATACTGGTACTCGTTTGAATCTAGCCTTAAGTCAGCCAGCTGACTTACGGTGAGGGAGCCATAATGACCTGAAGTTTTGTTTTGTAATTATCTGGGCCCCAATCAAATACTATGATCTTTTCTTCTTGTTTACGGATTTTCCACGCACGGTAAACACTTTGGTGTATGTTTACATTCCATGAAAGGTAACCTGTATAGACATAAGCATTTCTGAGAGATTCCATTACTATATATATAATTTATATTGAAATTGAGAAGTCAGCATATGGGAACTTGAAAAAAATAACTATATTTAATAAAATATACGATTGTATATTAATTTAGCTTGTAGCTTTCTTTGTAGATTTATACCATAGTTTTGGAGCTAGCAAGATTAAACTTGGCAAGCAGACTCGGGATGACGCAGGGAGAAACCTTATTCATATGACATAGTCTTCATAACAAACAGGTTAACGCCACAGAAAAGTCACACAAAATTATGGGTGTCTGAAAGGTATGTTTTCAAGGTCGTTAAAACCAAATCTAATATCAGATTTTGTGTTCTTGGTTCTAGATTCTGGAGTCACCAAGTTTGACACTGTGTTTATATACCTTACTCACAAACTGGCACACTTGCTCAGATATCACGGGAAGGTGTCCTGAAGGGGGGGGGGTGAGTATAAACCTTATTTGGGGTTACTAAAGCAGTAATTGGGAATAATGGAAAATCTTGGTTGGTACAATGAAGTCCTTATGAATCATGAGGGAGGCCTTTGAACCTGATGCGCAGGTATTTAAATGCTATTGTTTCAAATCACTGATTGGTATATCACTTGTCTGATATAAAAACCTGACGTATTTAAGAGGAATAACGCAACATAGAGCAATATAACACTTTTAAACTTAAGTAGAAGTTAAATCTGCAATGTTGAATAAAAACTAGGCTTAAACTAAGCTTAAAACAGTTAACAAGTCCTTGAGGTGTGAAATGACGACAATAATATGAAATATGATTGCAAATATTAACCAGTTTCTTTGAGTCTATTTTCGATTCAAGATGATATATTTCAACTAACTGATGCCGGTGTCCCCTTTTATACCAACATTATGAATTTCAGAAAAGTAGTGTTCACGGTGTGCACACTTTTGATTGTTATACAATACTCACAGATATCTTCTTCAAATCTTCGTCAGATGGGGATTCAAATTCTTCTTGAAATAAGACTAATTTGTTAATAACCTCCTCTTGAGAAGGGTCAAGAGGCTTCACCCCTGGAATTTGAGGTTTTTCCTCTTTGTCAAAACAACTTCCCTCCTTAGTGGTACTATTTGGCTTGTCTTTCTCTCGTTGACCTTTTTTGGATTCCCTCTTGATGGCGCACTGATATTCTGGAACCACACCTGTTATAATAATATAAACATAATTTACTTCAGGACTGATATCTGTGAAAAACTATATTATCCAGTGATGATCAGGTTTAACATTAAATAGTTTCAAATAAATATATCTGTACTTGATTTATACAATCAGCCCTCTATATACATTAACTATCTGTCCTTGCGTTGTTATAACTTTTCAAATTTTAACACAGCAGATAATAACTGTTAAACAGCGGCCGCAGCTACTCTCTAGACGACTGGATGAAGTTTGTCTGAAACTTTTTTTTTTCAAATATTTATGTTAGCATATGCAAGATTATAACATTAACTGCGTTGAAGTAAACACGTTATTTTTGGGAGACTTTATTCACCATTTGTTTATAAATGGAAACACTATAAGGATGGCGCACAACTTACAGTTTTACCTCACTCAAAGACCAAAATCTTATGATATCAGGATAACCGATTACAAGATAACTTACATTCTGATATCATTTTAACATTATAAAACACGACAATGTTAGATAAATCACACTTCAATACAACACTAAACTACTATGTTTGTGGATAGCTTACATTACGACGTCATTTAAACACTAAAGCACAATAATCCAGATCACACTTTATTACAACACTAAAATACTATGTTTGTGAATAACTTACATTATGAAGTCATTTTAACACTAAAACACAGCAATCCCAATCACACTTCATTGCAACATTTAATCAGTGTTGATGGATAGCTTACATTCAGGCCTCATTCCCACAGTAAGGCATTTCTTCAGTCGACACTCCTGACATTTCCTTCTCATGTACATGTCAATTTCACAGTGGTTACCATACTTACATTGGTAAACAGCATTTTTATTTATACTTCTCCTGAAGAACCCTAAAGCATGAAATAGTAGAATAAAAATTAACCCAAAAAAAAGACTGAAAAACATGTAATCTGTAATTTCAAAGACAAGTACGGAAAAATCCTACCATCAACCTATTTTTTACCAAAATTAATGTTCTGCTATTACATATAAGGTTATTTCATTTTCTTTGAAAAAAAGTTATTTGCTCCTCTGGTGTTGATGAGTCCGATTTTTCATTACTTATTAATACTTTCTGATCAGATACGTGCACAATATTTTTACGAATGCAAAGATAATTTTATTCAAAATATCTGTAAACATATGACGTGAGATAAACTAATGTTATTTCACCTAAACCTATATTTCTAAACTGAGACCTACGAACAAGTAAATATAAACATATTTTAAACTTTTTTGCGAAACAACCGATTCAGACGAGCAGAAACAGTGTTTTATTTGGTGACTACTACGTGGCGTTACATTCGAAAAATTAAACTTCAAATCAATTGGTCGAGATTTTATTTAACCCAAATATGATGGACGAGATTCATATGCCTTTTAACTCCTCATGACGACGAGAAACTCGCTTGAAGTAAAAATGTATTCTCAAGATGGCTGCTACTAGTGTTAAAACTTTAATTAAAATAGAGTACAGAGCAACCCAATGTTTCTAAGTTATTTTTACACCAAACTGCATGCGGATTCATAAATAACACAATGCAATTCAGTCAGAAAGGTGTAAACGCAAATACCACCAGTATTTCAACTTATACAACCAGTTATTACTGGAGTCTTTCTGTATTTTACGTAGATTTTACCTAATTTTAAAACTCTTCAAAACGAGTGCTGTAACAGGAAAATAATTAAGTTACTCAATATGAAGCAGAAAAACCAATTGGTAATTTGAGGGTTAATGAAACGACTAAGTTTATGTTATTACCAACATTCTAAACAGCTTCATCAGGGCTTTTATACCACTAACCCTACTGCTATAAAATATTAAAGTTTTCTCATTAGTTAATTAGATCTGCATTTCTCAGAATGAGCTCCACGAGTCATGCCCGAAACGTCTTTAAAATATTTTTAAATTATGATGTATAATATTTTTTCCAAAGTGTGAATTTATGCAAATTAAAATATTTAATTTTAGAAAATGTGGATTTTTTAAACAAAAAATCAATAGGTTTGTGGGTCCACGAAAAAATTGAAATTAAAAGGGACCCTCACTTTATTAAAGTTTGAGTGACACAGCGGTATGCTTGCGGACTTGTTTTACCAGAAATCGAGTTTCGACATCCGAGGTGGGAGGAGCTAAGATATCCCTTTGTGCTTCACAAAAATAATGTAAAAAAAGGTTTGAGAACAGAAGAACTAATCGATACGAACCAGATAAAATGAATAACAGAACCTACGGGCAATATGAGGAACTTAACGTTGTCAAGCGCCGTAGTGCACATTGTAGTAGATGTAATAACAGTTGGTTTATGGAAGATATATTTCACTTACTCAACTCTTTAAAACACGTAAAAAAAAAATGTTGAAACACTCTTACATTTACTTACTTAAGACACATTAAAAGCAACGCTAAGACATTCTTACGTTTACTTATTTAAAACACATAAATGCTCCCCCCAGTGGTTCAACGGTATGTCTGCGGACTTACATGCTAAAATCCGGGTTTCAATACCCGTGGTGGGCAGAGCACAGATAGCCCATTGTGTAGCTTTGTGCTTAATTCAAAACAACAACAAAACACATAAAAAACAAAATTAAGACATTCTTACTTTCACTTATTTAAAATACATTAAAAGCAACCTTAAAACACTTACTTTCACTAATTTAAAACATATTAAAAGCAACGTTAAAACATTTTTACCTTTACATCCTTCACAAGTAAGAGCGTTGTAATGATATCCCGACGCTCTATCGCCACAAACTAAACACAGTTCTTCAAGTTGTCGTGACGCTGGGCTCTTGTTTTTCCGCGTGCTGTCTATAGAACAGCCGTTCATAACACTGCTCGGACTGCGCGTTTCTTTTCCTGCGTAACAAAAAGATTTTAAACAGAGCCAACAACTTTAAAATTATTATTATGTGAAAACCATCGGAAACGAATCCAAAAGTTTGTTCTAAAGCTATAAGGTACAAATATTTCACAAGTACATATGTAGGTTTTGCTTAAAGCATTTCGAACTTTTGAGAACACAGATTGAATTTTTCTTTATTAGCAACCAGAAAACAGCTACATTATTAGTATATCCGATATTCTTACACCAGATCTGATGTTTGTGATACTACGTTATCTTTCGGTGTAGTGAATAATGTTAAGATATCAGTGAATAATATTAAAATATCAGTGAATAATGTTAAAATATTTTTAGATGCGACTACTACTTCCACATGCTGTTTTTAAAGTTGACACACGTGCAACTTTCAAATAAACCGAAATTAAGTTACGAATTACTGTAGTAGAAAAGTAAAGTATTGTTAGATAAAACCTAACAATTTTAAAGACTTGGAACTGATATCCTTGCTGATTCTCTAAATGGACAACTTGAAATTTGAAGCGACAAAGATAGAGATTTGACTGTCACTCTTATAACACATCCACAGTACCAAAGTAAGAATAACGATTTCTTCAGCAAGAAGGACTCGAACCACGGTCCCTCAGATGCAGCAGATTAGCAACTAAACAACGCCCGAGCCCTTAAAGTAGGAAGAAATACTGTTTGAATAGTGACATTTGTGCTACAAGCCAGACTTCTGATTTGAAATAGACGTCCTAAATCTGCTTTCCTTTACATTTATCAAAAGCAATACTGCAAAAGAATGGTGTGTTATAATACAGTAAGAAATAGTACCGTGTCAGCTGCAAGACAAAATACTTCAACTTGTCTTCACAAACACGAATAAAATACCATATAAATAAATTATTTGATGAAAAATTTCTCCAAGAATTATACGTTTCCATCAACAGAGAGCATCTACCGTGAGGTTTACCATGAATATACAGAAACTACGTGGTTAGGATTACGAATATTATTTGCCATCTAAACTTTAAAGTAGTTTTTGTTGGTGTAATACTTGGAAATATGATCGTTTCTATGCATTTAAACAATGCATACCATTTTTTTTATCAAATACCACTGATTGATACCACTTATATCAACTTTTATCTTATTCTGAAGTCTTCAGTTCTGATACTATTAGAAAAATAACGAAACAAACGAAAGCGTTTTAGCATAATTAAATATCGAATATCTAGTAATAAAGTAGTTTTATAATCTGAAATATTCCCAAGGGCTAAGTGGAAAGTTTCAAGAATATAAACACTGGTGTTTACGGTTTAATATCCCAACCAGGCGGACACAGCACAGACAACCAATCCTGAAGCTTTACGCTTAAAAATAGATAAACAAACAGAATAGGAAAAATAGAAATCTAACCCAAATATACAAACTTCTGCTCATTAATGTTAACATAGCTATAACATAGCAGCCATAACCGGGGTTATTAATACCACTTTGCCTCCACATATACAAACTGTTCTGACTAGGTTGTATGTCTGAAATAAAATGAGTATAAAACGTGTTAATTCTCCTTTATGTGCACGTGTCACTGTATTAAACAGTGTCAGGGAGGAGTAGGTCCCCTTAGTGCACGTATTTCTTTTTAGTATGTTTTAATTGCATAAATAATGCACTTTATTTAAATTAAAGCACTTATGGGTTCAGTACGAGCAATTATACAACACACAATTTTAATTATTAAACTGTTAAAAATCAACTTTTTGGGTTCTAGTTTAAGGTATTCCTTATACATGTAACATGTAACAGATCAAGTCGTCAAACTAAGGTGAATTAAGGCTGCTACTGCTGTGCATTTAAGTGCACAATAAGCTAACCTCCGCTCTAGCCACAAGGGGGATCGAACCTCCGATGTTCGGTCGTTATAAATTTGAAAACTTACAGCCATCCCACCAGGGGATTGTAATGATGCTGGGCCTAAAATGGATGTCGTAGCTATTTCTACAACAGGAAAGTAACAAAAGAAAAGTCTCAAACAATTGCTCCGTCGAATTCCAACTAGAAATGTTGATAACAGAAGAAGATTGATCGTACTTTTAAGCCTAGTTTAATTACAGAATTTGTAGAGATCGAGCACCGTTTTGTGCAGTAAGAATTCTTACTTTTCCTCGGACAAAAAATTCTAATTTCATTTCTGTAGTTAAACCACTTAAAAAGGGCAATTTCAACAGAAACAACAAAATGAAATAAGCGGAATCTTAGCCTTTACAGGCCTACCTATGTGCCAAACTAGTCCTACTGAGGCTTGTTTATTTATTAACCAACGGAACGAGATTTGCTATAAATACAGTAGTTTGGTTGGCTAAGCGATCTCCTGGATATAATATTTTATTTCTTCGGAAAAATTCTATTTTTACATCTGACCAACTTAGTCACATTTTTAATGCATGTGATCCAAAAACGAAAATGTATTAATCTGTAAAACAAATAGTCAAAAATCTCTCACGAGAAATAAATATATGAATATTAGTTAACTTGTTAAACACCCAGTTATTTTAAATGTCCATGTACGAGAGGACTCACCTAACGGAGACGAAAAAAAAAACAACCAAGCACCCAATTCATCTTTTTCGTTTTCGCTGGTTATAATATATTTGTCTGTTTCAAATGTTATAAAATATTAACAGAAACATACATTTCATAAGTTATCACATTCGATGTGTACGAGTACATCTTATAATCTTCACAATATGTGAATCGTATATACACACACATAGGCGCAATTAAATATTTATGTTAAAATTGACGGAAAACCATAACAAAATGTGCTACAAACGTCAAATTTCCGTTCATAAAAATTAGTCTAACATATTAAAGCATTGGTATGTTGTTTAGATACACACCTATTTCTATAAATAAATTTGCTTTAAGAAGTACTCTGGTAACCAAGGCGTCAGATTCAAAATGTTACTAGTTCAGTGGAAGTTATTTAGTCCCCCAGTAGCACAATGGTATGTCTGCGGACTTCCAATGCTAGAATCTGGGTTTCGATACCAATGGTGGGCAGAGCACAGATTAGTATGAGATATACAATCACAAGTAATTGTGTGAATACGAACATTACGATTTCAAGCATAGCTGTCCCTAATTTGAACTTCGAACCAAAAATAATGCAACCAGTTAGCAGCACCAGCTACCTGAAACAGCTGCTCTCGACTAAATAACAGAATTAACTGTTATTCTTGTAATGAACTTACAGCTGGAAACGATAAGTGAGTTTCTTAGCATTGTGTCTCGAAGTCCAATGTGCTAACTACTAAACCTAATTGCCTTCGAAGGAACATGAGAACATTCGTATTATCTAGAGGGCTACATTCACTGCTTGGTCTGGTAAATTAACAAAAATTATAATCACAACACAGTTTTCACAAATATTAAAATTTAATATTACACGTTTATTTAGTGGCCTTCATCTTTTCATGTATTTCAAATTTCACCACACAGTGCAGTTTTGTTAATTAACTCATAATTCTTTTTATCCCATTCTTACAAATAGTGCAACTGCAAGGTTTACAAAAAATTGCCTTAAATTACAAAGGATTACACCTTGACACTCCAAAAACTTAACCCTATTTTAGAAAAGTTTGATAATGGTAAAAAGTTCCTTTCTAACGTTATTTACACCTCTGTTAGGGCCTGGCATGGCCGAGCGCGTTAAGGCGTGCTCTCGTAATCCGAGGGTCGCGGGTTCGCGCCCGCGTCGCGCTAAACATGCTCGCCTTCCCAGCCGTGGGGGTGTATAATGTGACGGTCAATCCCACTATTCGTTGGTAAAAGAGTAGCCCAAGAGTTGGCGGTGGGTGGTGATGACTAGCTGCCTTCCCTCTAGTCTTACACTGCTAAATTAGGGACGGCTAGCACAGATAGCCCTCGAGTAGCTTTGTGCGAAATTCCAAAAAAACAAAACAAACACCTCTGTTAACCATTCATTTGTCGAAAAGTTGCTTAATTCTATTCATTATGAAAAATATACGAACATATGAAATAAGGTGTCCCACGCTGTTTATGAACGTATGTGATTAATGGGTAAGATATTCGTCAAAGAGAATAAAAAACAGAGTATATCTGTCCGAGTGAAGTCAAGGTCGGTCACAAGTTGAAACACAACTTTTTATTAAACGGGTTTACCGGCTCAAAGAAACCACCTCCCATGTTTTTAATAATGATAACGAATAACCGACCAATCACAAACAAGTAATATATTTAAATACTCCTTTCAAGTAAGGATGCTTTTAAGTTGTTCAAAACATATAATAAAATAATTACGTACAATATAAAAACTCGTGTTTATCAGTGGTCAATACAGCAGTAACTGTCAGATAAGGTATAATAAATAAAAATGCGCTTGCTAATAAGAGCGAACTATTTTCCATCTTAATACAAAACTTTTAATTATCAAGTAATATTCTAATTTAACAAGTTGTGACACAATAACTGTTTGCTCTTAAAACAAAGTACTGCGCAAAATCCATCATCGTGAACAGAGACAAGATCCACAACGAACAAATAAAAATATATATACTCATAAAGAATTAGAACGGTTTAAACAGCTAATACACTTCTCACGTAAACTGTTCACTCCGCCTTCTGTTCCTTTACAATTTCAATAGAACTGTTCACAATAAGAACCTTGAAAATTGAAGCAATGCAACATTAAATGTGGGCTGTAAAATCCGAACATAGGCCTAGTCAGTTAGGTGGCAGTGCAGTCCTTCCTGTTGTTTGTGTAATGGCAAAATAACCACAAATACGATGTTAACACCCAAAGATCTAAACTCGTTCCCGGGTGCATTTGAAAGTAAATAAGTAATAACTGTACTCAACACATCGAATTAAAATATAATTAATGTTTTTCGCTTTGTTTTTGGCTGATCAAAATAGAGTTCCCAGACAAAAAATACCAAGAATTCTGTTAGAATAATAACATTTACAATATTAGACAGAGAGAAAATTAAAGCTCAATGAAAACTGTGAAACGAGAGCATGAAATTATTTGTAAAAAATGATTATTAAAAGTACATGCAATTCATGTGAAAAAATAACAGTTGGCATTAAAATAAAAAACACAAATGTCTGAAATCGAAACATTATTAGAAATAAAAACAAATAATTCCAGCTGCTTTTCCCTTTAAATGGCCAAACTATTAAAAAAAACACACCAAAAAACAATTGTCATAAAATAAAACACAAATGCCCAATATGGAAAGATTATTAAATATTAAAAACAAGCAATTCCAACAATTCAATAAACTTCTTTATTGAGTTGTCAAACAATAATAACTTAAGACAAATTGAGAAATATTCTAGAAAGTACATCGAACCAAGAACGTTCTATTATTTAAGGAGGATCACAAACATTCAAAGTACTACTAAATTTTTCTTTATTATTGCAAGGGGTATCTAAAGGATAACTCTCTTTTCTTTTTTTTTTAGTAACCTAGTTAAGACTACTACTATGCCGAATAGCTTTAAGCTAAGAAACTCAGCTAATGGGTTGATAATCTAATAAAACTAATAAAGGCCTTAAACTTTTAATTTTCTTTCATAATACCTTTTTAATCATCTAAAAACTATTTCTGAGTCTAAGAAGCTATTCATTTTTACAAAAAAAAATGGAGTTTTTATAGTTAAGTTTCGCTGAAAGAAACACTTTTATATGGATGCAAATTTGTCATGATGGAAGTTAAACTCTCAAAAACAAAACTGATTGAAGTGGACCTGTTTTTGAAGAAGAAGAAATCTATATGTAAACATAAAAAAAACAAAACAGGTCCCATAATTATGGCCCGCTACTAGTTTCTGTACTCAAAACTGGTGAGTAAAGGCAGAATTTTACTTCTAGTTACGATTAAATAGTAAATAAATGTTAGTTTAACGAATGGCTTAAGTAAACTTTTACAAAAAAACAGGATTTTCTTGTAAGATCAAAACCTTTTTTCTAGTGTGACAAAAACCTTCTTTACCATAGGGATTTAAAGATAACAATTAATGAACCAACTAAAGATCAAACGTTCTTTTTTTAATTCCCACGATAGCAAACCGATATAAATATATTTGTACGTGCATGTGTTAGTAAGTTGACGATATATAATACATTAACGTATTAACTTTACAAGAAATAGCTTTATAAGAGTTTTCGAACTTTTGTGAACAAAGTGAAGAAAAAGGTAATTTAATAATAGTTTCCTATTACTCCATCAATTTTAGGAGCTGTACTGAAAATACAGCATCGCTAAGAATACTGATTATTTGCGTGAAACATTTTTGAATTTCAATACACAAGTGAATCTCGCTAATGTTTTTACTTCTGGTAGTGTTGTCAGAAGCACTGCAAAGACTACCAAGGAACAAATGGTGCTTTAACTTCTGCAGACTAATCACATCATATTACTAGTATCAAACCCACATCACTGGCGTAAGGACATGACCAATCAGATATCCCCTTCTCAATACATTACAATGCATCTCATACACTGTTTTGTAGCGATGTTTTGTTTTTAACTGCTTTAAAAAAATCGATTCACCTCCTTTTCCTAACGAATAAATTTATATACTACATACACTTTTAGCAAATTAATTTGTTATTTAAATCATTTATTAATTTTTTGAATAATTTTGTATTTGGAGTTAGTTAAAAGCAGTACCAAGCCTCTCTGCTGTCGTTCTTAACTTTAAACCACTAATCAGAGGAAATACATCCAGTTAGCAGCACCCTAATACATACCACCTCACTCTTATAACGCACGAACAGATTAGACTAGGGAAAGACATTTTGTAGTATCGCAAGGATTCGAACCCAGATCGTCAACTCACAAATTCACAGTTCTACCACAGTTCCAGCCTATACTTCCTTCTAGAATATTTACGTTATTCCGTGATAATTATTATTTCTCTTTGTATTTTAACACTAGAATTAGCGATAGGATAAAACGACATAAGCATAATTTGTGAACTGAATCGTTTTTTGTTTGTTTTTTTAATTTAGGCAACGACTTGTTTGTAAGTCCATGTCCTTTATTAGTCAAACGGACACTAACTTGAATACGCAAAAACACGGGAAGTTGTATTTGTACAAAAAATGAGTAATTTCAATCAATTTTGGAACTTTTTTTAAACAAAAAAGTATTACAACAGTCAAAACCATGAAATTACGCGATACGATGTAATATGTAGATCACCACCGATAGGAGAAAAACCAGTTGGTAACTTGATAGTTAAAGTCTGCGAGGAGATACGGGCAATGCCTTACCGGACAACGTCTCACCCAAATATTTTTTATATAGTCTATCTTTTTATTTATTTTTATTACCTTTTTTAAGACATGTTGCAGGTTTGTTTGTTTGTACCTCACGTTTAGCTTTGTTTGTTTCAAAGCGAGAATTTATCATAATTAGGTAGATAATATGGTAGTTATAGCTTGTGTTTCTCATGATGAGTAATTACAAATTGTTGCAAAAAAAATTCGGCACTTTGTTGCGTAGAATTGGCGTCTCATAAAAAAAATTGTTCTATTTCAATAAAAAAATCGTCAAACACATTTTTTTCCAGTTGAGTAGAATGGCTAAAATTTTTCAACAAAATGATTGGAAAATACAAAACATGCGAGAAAAACATACTTATCTGAACACAAAACAAAAACTATGACAATTCAATTCAGGTAAAGAAAAATTTAGAATAGTTGTCCACAATTAAAACATCACTCAAAACACTTCTTGAGTGTTCAGAAAGGTGAGAAAATTTTGGTGGTCGACTTTATTTGATTAGCACATTCAGTTTGTTTGTTTTGGAATTTCGCACAAAGCTACTCGAGGGCTATCTGTGCTAGCCGTCCCTAATTTAGCTATGTAAGACTAGAGGGGAGGCAGCTAGTCATCACCACCCACCGCCAACTCTTGGGCTACTCTGTTACCAACGAATAGTGGGATTGACCGTAATATTATACACCCCCACGGCTGGAAGGGCGATCATGTTTAGCGCGAAGCGGGCGCGAACCCGCGACCCTCGGATTACGAGTCGCACGCCTTACGCGTTCGGCCATGCCTACCACATTCAAGTCTTTCAGTTATAACTTTTCACAACGTACGTATTTCATGTTTTATCAAAGTAACGCCAAATGTTTGCAGCAAACTACCATATTTTTGCAAATGATCTGTATTTATGAATAGGAATGAAACGTCAAAAGTTAGTTTATTTTAAAGCAAGAGTCAGCGATCCGCCTGATATGTTAAAACGAATGGTGTTATGTAATTACAATGATTCTAAATATCGGCAACACAATTCTTACACACAGAGCATGTTTCTTGAATATTACTCAACTAGATGATGAGAAAAGTAAGGTCAAACAAATAATAAATTCGATTTTAAAACATTCTAAAAAAATAAGACTTCTGCCGAGTTCGTAACTATAGGTAGGTTTATCATGCTTCTGTTTAGCATGGAAAAAATATTTATAAACATTTCAAGCTTTGCAACATGATCTTGTTAATGAAATGAAATAACTCTAAAAAGTAACAGTTGATTTAAAGGTTTATTTTCTCACTCATAGACCATAATTTTTGCTAACGTCCGTGACAAACCAATTGTAATGACAGAACATTTTCACAGAACATTTTCTGCCTTCATTTATTTGGTATCCGAAGCCCGGAGGCTAAAGGTGACCTTGGCAAAACCAAGCAAGCATATGATGTTTTAGTACGGATGTCGTGACGTCACGCACAACAGGTGAAAGCCCTATAAAATACTAAATAAAATGGTAATGATAACCTTGCACGAGGGAAGGGTTCTAAGTTTCTTCGTCGCAAATGGTACGTTAAGGATAAATCCCAGAATAGGAGTAGATAGAGCATCCGTTTATACAGCATTTTCTGAGATAATTTATCGAAACAGCGAAATGTTAATACTGAAATGCTAATGTTGCCTTGGATTCAAGGTTAGATAAGATTTATATTCACAAACGGACTGCTGACTGCCGTTTGTAACTTAGGAAGGTATGTACCATATCTTTTATCGTTAACAACCACAAAATTGAACGATTCACATCGTATACAGTCATAAAAATACATGAGCTTAAACAGTATAACGCAATCCAATGAATGATACTTATTGTGCATGCCGGGTCTCACACTTTTATACTTGACGGGTAAATGGACAATATTACAATAAGAAAAGTGAAAACACGAGTTCGTTTCAAAACACAGATATTGAAATAACAAATAATATGCAGCTATTCGTGGTATTGTTTATCCAAATCTAATCCAGTTTACTGTCAAGTGGTATAAATAGTGATAGGTGTAGCAGTCACGAGAAGTCTGATAAAAAATACCGTCGGCTTCATTAGAAATCTCGTCATTAAAGCCATCTTTTACGATTATTTTTTTTTTCAGTTTGTAAAAAACGTCAGACATACTTTTGTGTAAAGCAGATTACGCCAACTAACATTTAATATACAATAAAAGCAAAATTATTTAGTTTTTGGAGACGCTACATAAATAAGACGTCAGTTTTAAGGTAATAGAGAGTGCTTGCATTACGGGCAAAATGAACGAAGACGAGATAATGGGCAGGGCTGGTAGTTAGCGAACTAAGACTATGAATCTACAAAAACATGAGTAAGAAATAACAGTGACGATGAAATCGATCAGCCGACAGTGACCCAAAATTTTCCTTCCCTCTAATCAATATGAGGGACGATTGTTTGTTTTTTTGAATTTCGCACAAAACTACTCGAGGGCTATCTACGCTAGCCGTCCCTAATTTAGTAGTGTAAGACTAGTGGGAAGGCAGCTAGTCATCACCACCCACCACCAACTCTTGGGCTACTCTTTTACTAACGAATAGTGGGATTCACCGCACATTATAACTCCCCCACGGCTGAAAGGGCGAGCATGTTTGGTGCGATCGGGATTCGAACCCGCGACCCTCAGATTACGAGTCGAACGCCTTAACCCACCTGGCCATGCCGGACCTAAAGCTGCTAGTATCCAGTAAGAATGACAATATAGTAAAGCTGATTACAGGAAAGGATTGCAGCCCTTAATCCAATCAACATGATAAATCTGTTATCGTTTATCAAGATGATTGAGTAAAGTTAGATGAATTAATACAGACAGAGTAATTTTCAATAGAAAATACACTTATATACATATATATATGAAGCAATGGTAAGAATTCGGGCATAAATAGACAATTAAAACAAGTAATTGGTAAATGCTGATACATTGTATATAATGGTGGTGAAGTAGCTGGGTGGCATGACCAATATAAATTACAAAATTAAAGAACCAGAACAATGCTGATTTTACAGGTTGCAATTTCACTTAGATAAAAAAGTAAAATGGTGAAACTCAAACATTACAAAAAAAATCACTTATGCTGTCAGTGTATCAGCTTATACCAGTGAGCTGATATGGACAAGGTGTCTCCTCTTTCGTTACCGCTCCATTAACTTTCCACCTAACACGTACAAAACTGGTTTATTAAACTTAGAACAGAGCTGGGGATTGTAAGGGGGTGAAATCAGACGTTGGTTGAAATTGCAAACACCGAGGGTGGATTCAGTACAGCCAATTATCTTCTTTTTTTTTCTGCTCATTCCAGCAACCCACTGCTCCATCCATCTCAACCGATATAGTACAAGTACACACCTTGTTTGGCGATCATCTGTATCACGTGACATCCAGTTTGGTAAAGTAAGGACGGATTAATGCACACAGTTCTATTTTTTAGGAAGAAAGGGGTGGTAAGCCCACATCTGCAACTGGGAGTGGTGAATTAGGAAACTGTGTTGGTATAAATGGATTAGTCCATCAAATTCACTCACTCATTTTTTTAAAAACAAACAAACTTAATCATCTCATCCTAGTAGAAGCCATGAAATATTTCGGAACAGTTTAATTACCTTTTACTGGACATTGGCCTGAATAAGTGTTTATAATGCTATCTGCTGTATAATAACATTGTGTGCCAAAATGGAACCTCTTTAAGTAGAAATTTGAGACAACCAGGTACAGGAACCAGCTAATGAAATTAGAAAAAACAACAACTAAAATAAGCCATTGAAACTACATAAGAAAGTTAGTGGAACCTGCCCTTCGTTCACAATTATGTTACATCAGTGGATAGAGTGAATTGGTACTCCAACAGAAATACCTTAAACAGTAAAACAAGGCCCAGCGGAAATGACTTTCTAAGGTGGGTTTCAAACCTTGTTTCTGTAACCAGAAGTTGCGCATCTCTCAGTCAGTTTTACAGATATACTGTCCGGTATTGTACACGAACCATGCATCTACAGGGTCCATATTGATCAGTGATGTCGAGAAACCCACTTGTTGAGAATTTTATATGCAAAACCTGACGATGACCGAAGAAGGTCGAAACGTTGTTCGCTCTTCTATTTAAAATATTTTCTGAACCCAAACGAGCCGTTTTTTGCATATAAAAGGGTCCATATTGCATGCATCGAGCTCAAGCAAGTCGTCAGTTTATTTTAATGCAATAGCCATTTAGTAGAGGTTGAAACGGATACAAATAAGCAATGTGTAGCTCCAAGTCTGTGTTACTTGATTTGGAACAACATTATTTTGTCAGATTCAATGGTTTTATTTATATTTTCTGCTATTTTTTAGTAAACTACTCACAAGAAAAAAAAAAGTATTTCTTTTCTTTATTATGAACTTTCATGGTGGGGTATTTGTGATCTGTACCTTCGTAGGGAACAAAGCCCAAATGTTAGAGTTACAAGCCTTTTAGCTCACTTCTTAAGCAACGGGCGACAATTTAATCTATTATCTCAAATAGCTAGAAACTGCGAGGCTGTGGTTCATTGCCAGACGCAGTACACAGAACCTGTAGACATTCCTCACAACATGTATTTCACCCAAGTCATCGTTGTTGTTTCCACTACACTGAGTGCCCCGAAACCGAACCAAAGAGAAGAGCGCTCCGCTTGTTATGATAGGTATTATGCATGAGTGACAATTATCACGCATTGGCAAACACTAAACGAAACCAGCTATTGGAAACTTTTGAAAACACTAACCCTCTCTTCCCATAAAACATTTGTCGATACAGTTTAAAATAGCGCAAACATCCTCTCTCTCTCTCTCTAGCGCGCGCTTTCTCTTCTCTGTTTAAATAATGGAAGAGGTTACAGATTTAAGTTGAATTAATACCTCTGAATGTGTCACATTTTACAAGTAAAACCCACGAGTACGTTCCATATCTGACATTCTAATTACCAGGATAGAGCACAATGTACACTTAACACGAATCTATTCAAACTCTCATCGTGAACTCCGGTATTCACGTTCAGTGGACAAAGCCTGACTTGTATATTTTATCTGACGATTTTGAAAAATTACTTTTCTTCGGGTACATTTAGGCCTGACGTGATCAGATAGTTAGGACGCTCAACTCGCAGTTTGCAAGTCGCGGGTTCGAATCCCCGTCTCACCTAATGTGCTCGCCTTTTCTGCAGTGGAGTCGTTATAATGTGACAGTTAATACCACTATTTGTTGGCAATAACCAGTCCAAGAGTTGGTGGTAAGCAGTGGTGACTAGCTGCCTTTCCTCTGGCGTTTCACTGCAAAATTGGAGACTGCTAGCGCAGATAGCCTTCGTATAGCTTTGCGCGAAGTTCCAAACAAGTCAAACCCAATTCATAGATCACTTTACTATTATGCAAGTTATTTTAGTTCTTTAAAAGGTTATGCAGGATGAAACATGTCATCAAATCGCGCGCTTAGAAAAACAGTATAAAATCGCTGGAATTAAAGTATTCCAAAAAGGTATAAAGTGTGTTTTCATGGTATAATATTAGAGATAGGACAGGCTGTCACGACGAACACTCCATCACCAGTCTCAAGGCACCAGTTAAGTTTGTGTTGACAAGTAAGTCTGTAAATTGTACCAGAACATTTCCTATGATCTGTAACTTTTACGTTTGGGAGTTTCTGAGGGATGCTCAAGAGAATAGGCAACGAAAGAATAAACTTTACTTCATGTAAAAATATCTTAAGAAAACTAAATCTCCTTCAACGTAATTAATGTTGACACAAAATAAAAAAGAAGGAAACGCTTGTATTTAAAGAACTGATATACGATAATAAAATAACTTTCTATGTCCACCCCTTCTAATGTCTTAGGGATATGTTTGAAAGTTTGTGAGCAAAATAAACAGGCTTTGATATTCGTAGTGAGACCAGCGGAGAAGTCAAATTCCACTGTGTAGTTTTGCGTTTAAACACAATTATGTTTAACTCACCTAGTGTTAAGTTTCGATACATGCGGTGTGCAGAGCGCAGCTATATCATCGTATAGCTTTGTGCTTAATAATAAATTAGTTTTTTTCTCAGGTTTGTAAGTTTCCTTTCTTTTCCTTTATATAAAGAAACGCCATTATACCTATATTAATATTATAGATAAAATTATATATTCAAACATCTAACCCCGCCCTCTACATTGCGACACTCAGTTACACAACCCCTTCCAAACATGTGGTCAGCTTCCGGTCAGTTACCTCTTTCTTTGTGAACCTGACGATGACCGAAGAAGGTCGAAACGTTGTTCGCTCTTCTATTTAAAATATTTTCTGAACCCAAACGAGCCGTTTTTGCATATAAAATTCTCAACAAGTGGGTTTCTTGACATCACTGATTTTGATTGGTATGTTTTATTTGTAACGAAAGCAAATTAATATCATAAATAATTCACACAAAATAGCAGCAAATTGATTGTTTGGAACTAAACATAAAATTACACGATGAACTATCTATGCTCCTAACACCACGGGTAAGTAAACCCGGTTTCTAGTGGAGTGAGTCTGTGGACATATCACTGTGCCACTGGGGCGAATACCATAGCAACAGACTCCTAGCTCAATACTCCAGAGACTGTGTGAGTAGGAGAAAAAATGTTAATTTTTCACAGAAAATTTAAGATATTTATTCGCACACAGCAAGGTTTTCGAACCTTTTTTGTTTTTAAAAACAACTTGTGTTACAGATATAAAATCCAATAACACAACAAAATAATCTTAGAAAGTGTTGTATAACAGTCGATGTCGCAATAGCAACAGTGAAAAAAATTCTTAAGTAATTACTAAAACCACTCCTTTAATTTGTCGTGATGGTTTTATGTAGCTCGGTTGCGTAAGATTTTTTAAAAAATTACTTCTTATTAAATTACATATTTATAGGCCCAGCATAGCCAGGTGTTTAAGACACTCGCCTCGTAATCTGAGAGTCACGGATTTGAATTCCCGTAGCACCAAACATGCTCCCCCTTTCAGCCGTAGGAGCGTTGTAATGTTACAGTCAATCCCACTATTCGTTGGTAAAAGAGTAGCCCAAGAGTTGTCGGTGGGTGGTGATGACTAGCCGCCTTCCCTCTAGTCTTACACTGCTAAATTAGGGACGGCTAACGCAGAAAGCCTTCGTGAAGCTTTGCGCAAAATTCATAAAACAAACCTTCTCACCGAACATGCTTGCACTTTCAGCTGTGGAAGCATTGTAATGTTTCAGCCCATCCCACAAGTTGTTGGTTAAGGAGTAGCCCGCGAGTTGGCGGTGCACGGATTTGACTAGCTGCTTTCATTTTTGTCTATTACTGCCTAAATAGGAGCAGCTAGCGCAGTTATAGCCTTCGATTAGCTTTGCGCAAAGTACAAACTATACGTAAAGAATCGGAAACTATTAGCAAGCAAAACCAAAACAAATTATCAGAATACACAACACGATGTTCAAATAAACATTGTTTGAACTAACAGACACATCAGTTCCAAAGAAAAGAATTCTGCTTAACTTTATAGGGCCTTAATTCAGTTAAAAATTAAAAAATATTACAAACTGATATGCAAGTATTTAAAATTACATCAAGGAAAGTCCTCGGTTGTAATGATGGTTACATTTTTTTATTATACGACAAACACCCTCTTTGTTTGCACAAGCCTGCCATAGTTTTTAAGTCTGTAAATGTTTTACATATTGTACAATAATTCCTGTACGCTGTATTCGAAAATAATATCAATTTTTCTCCATCACGTGCAGATTTTTCCATAAAACGTCGTATGTACTTTTACATAAGCGAATCATTTTCATTGAAATCGGGTCATAATTTTTTGTGTTTAAAATGACAACGAATGGCTGAAGAATCTTTCTGGACGAATCACGATCTTAGAGTAATCGCTCGTTCTAGGATCCAAACATAATAATAAGTATTTATTGTTGTAAAAGAAATAATAACCTGACCTAAGTAAGAGTCATTTTTCTTCCCGATTTGTGAAAAATCTACACGTGATAGGAAAAAATCGAAACCTGTGTAGCTGAATTATAGAAAACCTGTTA
The DNA here is from genome assembly GCA_011833715.1 of Carcinoscorpius rotundicauda. Classification (NCBI taxonomy): domain Eukaryota; kingdom Metazoa; phylum Arthropoda; class Merostomata; order Xiphosura; family Limulidae; genus Carcinoscorpius; species Carcinoscorpius rotundicauda. The sequence goes on from CM022398.1 coordinate 19,750,151, forward strand.
TTAAAACCAAAACAACTTTCTACGAAGTTTAAATTTACAGGTCTGGGTGGTAGTTATCTTTTCAAAGTTGATAGCAAATTAATCACTGTCGAAATGTTCTAGCATTGTCAACAAGCTATAATTTAGGAAGAGTAAGTTGGATTGTTTAAATAATATCTTGACTCATAGTTCCAAGCGTCTTGTATTATGTAATTCTGACCTATCATAATTATTATGTTTTTAAATCTAACAACACTGTATTACCTAATGTTAGAGCAGGAGGAGAGCAATGGAAAAGAAGAACGAATTAAAAAAATGTCAGGTAGCATTCACCAAGAGTTAAATAAAATGTCAGGTAGGATTCACCAAGAGTTAAATAGAATGTCAGGTAGGATTCACCAAGAGTTAAATAAAATGACAGGCCGGATTCACCCAGAGTTAAATAAAATGTCAGGTAGGATTCACCTAGAGTTAAATCAAATATCAGGTTGGATTAACCCAGAGTTAAATAGAATGTCAGATAGGATTCATCCAGAGTTAAGTATACACCGTTGGAAAGTCAAAAGCTATAAAAGTTAAATATATAAATAAACTGTCTACCTCATTCATCGGTAAATATACAATATTTAAATGTTTACTGCATGATACAATACTGTGTATTATTATGTATGCTTGGAGAACGTATATGTTAAGGCTTGGCCTGGTAGTTAGAGCACCCGACTCGTAATTTGTGGATTGCGGGTTTGAATTACCGTCGCCGAACACGATTTATGTATTTAAGGAAAAAATCAAATAAAAATTTATATTTCTTCATCAGTGTTATAAGAAACAAGTGTGAGATTAAGACCAGATGCACGTGTCAGGAAACTACAGGGTGGTCGCTAGAAAAACCGGAAAATTTGTCAAACAGCTATTTATTTTTACAAAGAATAAATTTTACAAAGTTTTTTAAAGGCATATGTTATATTACACTCATAGATGCTCAAAATGCATTTTATGATATTAAAATCATGCATTTTATTCATGATGTAAAGAAATCAAAATAGAAATGAATAAGCACGCATTTTGTTCATGATCTCATCTGACCCTCAAATTTTCCGCTTTTCTAGCGACCACCCTGTATATTGAAAACTAAATTAATGTAACACACTCCCGGTGCGGGGGAGAAAATAACTATATTAACAGACATTTTGTTATCAAGGAAACATTACCGCATAAACAGAAGTATTAAACAAAATATAATTGACTCACTGATGTCTAAATCCCAAAAGTCTAAGTCCATTTCTCCTATGTCCGAAGGGGCCAAACTAGGAACAGGACTCATTCCGGTTTCACAGTCCGGGCTGATGTTAGTGGACGTTACTTCGGGCGAGCTTTCGTCCACCACTGTTTTTTTCTGGCAACAACCATCCGTTGCCGTACCTGGCTCCACCTTGATCTTCGTCACCTGAGACGAAACGTGCTGAGCGGATTCATCTTCGATGCGTTTCCTCTTGCTGGATCCCTTGTCCACTCTGTCCGGTCGGGTCTGGCTGAGCCAGAACAAAACCAGGGGATCCAGCCTTATTGTTTTAGTTTCGACCTCCACTTTGTAGGCTTTTTTGACCCTCAGACTTTCGATGAGTGGAATTGTATATATAAATCAATGTAATCACGACGTTCTCGTGTACTGCTGTTTTGGTTTTTCACTATGAAGCATATACTGCTTGAGATTTACTTTTACCTGTCTCAACTGACTGTGTTCTCAATCAGAAATTTAATTTGGTTCTGTTGTTTCTGCTCTGTAACAGTTATAAATGTTTCGCTAACTTCAACTGGAAAAGCGTATTAACTAAGAAGTACAGAACTCTGGACATCTGTTCACAAATGGTTACGTCGAACAAGAGCTGCACAAAACGTAGTTCAGGGACAGAAAGCGAAATAAAGTCAATGTAACATCGTCATATATACTGATGTGAGCTAGTGATGCTTTAGTGTATATACGAATCATAAACTGCTATAAAGCGTCATAAGCCAAAATAAAAATTAATGTTTGAAAGGAACTGCTAACACCACATCCAATATTGGAAACATGAAACATCTGAAAATATTTTACACATTATTTTAGACTGTAACGAATAATAATGATTTCGAAATAAGAACATTTCTTCACTAAACGCTAGTTTACATTAGTATAATAAAACTGTTGTTTCTATATTTGTTCTAAAATGGTCTAAGTTCTCTCTAATAAATAAATAAAAAGAAACTATTGCAGTCAAATCTCCACTAAATAATATAGCAAATAAAGATAACTTAAACCTGAGGGCATATGTTCACTGAAAAAAGGCTTATAGTATAAACACGACTTGATCTTGAGAGATCTCCACTGGACAGAAGCCTATATCCTGCAAACGCAACTCAGTTGTAAGACTTTATCTTCGCATAACAATATCCTATAAAAGATAAATACGATTTAATCTTGAGAGCAGAATTTCACCGGAGAGTAGTTTATAACACATAAGTACAACTCAATCTTGAGAGTAGAATTTCACCGGACAGTAGTTTATAACACACAAATACAACTCAATCTTGAGAGTAGAGTTTCACCGGACAGTAGTTTATAACACATAAATACAACTCAATCTTGAGAATAGAATTTTACCGGACAGTAGTTTATAACATACAAATACAACTCAATCTTGAGAGCAGAGTTTCACCGGAAAGCAGTTTATAACACACAAATACAACTCAATCTTGAGAGTAGAGTTTCACCGGACAGTAGTTTATAACACACAAATACAACTCAATCTTGAGAGTAGAATTTCACCGGACAGTAGTTTATAACACACAAATGCAACTCAATCTTGAGAGTAGAGTTTCACCGGACAGTAGTTTATAACACACAAATACAACTCAATCTTGAGAGTAGAATTTAACCGGACAGTAGTTTATAACACACAAATGCAACTCAATCTTGAGAGTAGAGTTTCACCGGACAGTAGTTTATAACATATAAATACGACCTGATCTTGAAAGTAGGACTTCATCAGACAGTAGTTTGTGACAAGTATAGAATATTTCACTTTCTGTACTTTGCTTTGAAGTTTGATAATCATATGAAAACAAACAAACAAAACGTTTTTGTTTTAAACCAGAACTGGCCTATTAAAAATTAAACGTTGTGATTTATTGTAAAGGTTTATCCACTGCAATGACTTTACGCTTGACAACGGTGTTTCTTTAATTAACACTGAAACAAAGACGAGTAGCGATACTTTCTCTGCTAACCGTGATGCTCAAATCAAACGACGTGCTGCATGAAAAAGTTTATAGCCTTATTTCCAAACGCCACCGCTAGACTTTCGGATCAGATTTCTTTGTGAAAAGCATGTTGCCAAGTTTACGGGGAACTGAGAATATTTCAGTGTCACGACCAGAAGCGGCAAGAGGCTCGTCACTATTCAAACCCGTGACATCACAGGTTTGCTCTAATGTTTTAGTTTGTACGAAACGTGTTTGGAGTTTCGAAACGCACAAGAAAGTTTCCCTGCTTTCTGTCTGTACAGAGAACCAGCCGCTAGCACTTACCAGTCTGGCAACTTTTCCACATGATCACCGAGGGCTACGCTGCGTGTTCAATCACCCTTCCCAGCAATGTATACGAATGTCACGTGACTGACGCAGGTACATTTACCCTGGCTTTTACCGGTAGGGTCACTTTCACTGATTTCGTGGTACAAGGTTGTGCTTCACAGAAAGAAAGGGGGGGGGGACATTTTACACTAATACGAATAAACAACTGTTTACATAACTGTGGAGCAACATGTTTTGGGCCGAATTGTTTTTGGTTTTGTATTTTACACTAATACGAATAAACAACTGTTTACATAACTGTGGAGCAACATGTTTGGGGCCGAATTGTTTTTGTTTTTGTATTTTACATTAATACAAATAAACAACTGTTTACGTAACTGTGGAGCAACATGTTTTGGGCCGAATTGTTTTTGGTTTTGTATTTTACACTAATACGAATAAACAACTGTTTACATAACTGTGGAGCAACATGTTTTGGGCCGAATTGTTTTTGTTTTTGTAAAATCATAAACGTTTCTGATGACTTCAGCCAAAGAAAGCTTTCAGACGAAGACTTCGAGCAAAATTTTGTTACAGAAGTTAAAATGTTGTAATAAAATACACCACTATTAGTCACACAAAACTAGAGTTTAAAATAACCAAAAATAGTAATGCTACAAAACTGACCATATTGTAATTACAGTATTTAGTTACGATGGTCTAACACCAGTGAATGTGGTAATAAAATATGATGAAACTGTGGTCTGATTCAAACGAATGATGAACTTCAACAAAACGTTAGCGCTTGAAAATATATCGCTGCTTATTTAGCATGTTTTGTCAACCTTATTTGTACGACAGATGGAAGGCGTATATGTGTACTTATCAGAAACATAAGAAAATTATAAATATGAATTATAGATGTGCGTGTGTGTGCACGAGAACAGGGCAGAGACCTCTGCTGAAAACAAACATTATTACATTGTGACGTCAATTAGCTATTAAAGCCGGATTTTTTTTTGTGTGTGAATAACAAACGACGCACAATCAAAATAAAAACCAGACTAAAAACAAAAGACCAATTACCACTCGAGTGCCCGGATTTTCTGAACGAAAGGATGGACGTAAATCCGTGAAAAACAGGAAAGGTCAGTAAGCCAAGGTGAGGAGCAATGACCTAATCTCGCGAGCTGGGCGTGATGGAAATACTTCTTAGCGAATCAGGTTCTGTAACAAATATTGTGACTAATCAAGACTTACAAAACTTGCACGAACTACAGACGGTATTCTGTGAACAAAGAGCTATTGAAGCCGAATGAAAGGCGTTTTTCCAGAGATACACCTACACTGTGGTAAATGTAAGTTGATAATAATGGCAAGGGAAAGACTTCTATGAAAGTTCCAGAACCCCTAAAATTTACTCAGTCAAAAATAAATAGAACATATTATTTTGAAATACGCATAATTTTTGCTGCCTTTTCTCTATTTTATAATACAAGCATGTGTTGAACTTCTAAGTTATTTTATTCGCTTCTACTAAAACACGCTACTAAGGAAGGCTTGATTTGCACAAAGCTGCACGAGGGCTATCTGCGCGAGACGTCTCTAATTTAGCAGTGTAAGGCTAGAGGGAAGGCAGCTAGTTATCACCACTAACCGCCAAATATTGGGATTAACTGTTACATTGTAACGCTCCCACGGTGAAAGGGCGAGCATATTACGTGCGACAGGAATTCGAACCCGTGACTCTCGTATTGCGAGTCGAGTGCCTTAAACCACCTGGTCATGCTGGGCCACAAGGGTAGGAGTGATTATATTTTACACCAGTAAATTACAATACCGAAACTATTCTTATATTCCATGGAGTGTGTTAAATAATAAAAGTGGAATACAAAATAATGTTTCCAACATAAAACCAAATAATACTTTTTTTCTGCTAAAGTAGAGACGGCTAGTGCAGAATACCCTCTTGTAGCTTTGCGCGAAATTCAAAAACAAACCAACTTGTTTCTTTGTTTTTAAAATTTTGTGCAAAGTTGCAAAAGAGCTATCTGCGATAGCCTTGTCTAAATTAGAAATAATAGACTAAAGAGAAGGCATATAGTCAGCATACCACCCATCTCTGACTCTTGGCCCATCCATTATTTACCAACGAATAGTGGAATTAACAGTCACATAACAATGTCTTCACGGATGAGAGGGCGAGCCTATTAGGTTGAGGGATTCGAACTTCTGATCTGCAGGTCGTGAGCCGAGTGTCCTTACTACCAGGTAATGATATGCCTCCAAATAATATTAACGGAAGACGTGAAACTATTTAACTATATTATAATATACAGAATATGCAGTATGCGGTGTAGCATATTAACGGAACTAGTGAAATGATCTCACTTGTCAAAATAATGTATTAACAAAGTAGTTATAATAATACAAGTCACCATATAGTCCAGGCCCGGCATGGCCAGGTGGTTGAAGCGCTCGACTCGTATTCTAAGGGTCGTGGGTTCAAATTTCTGTCCCACCAAACATGGTCACCCTTTCAGCCATGAGAGCGTTATAATGTGACGGTCAATCTAACTAATCTTTGCTCACAGCACAGCATAGCATAGTCCAAGAGCTGGTGGTGATGACTAGCTTCCTTCACTCTAGTCTTACACTGCTAAACTAAGGACGGCTAGCGCAGATAGCCGTCCTGTAGCTTTGCGCGAAATTAAAAAAACCAAATAGACTATACAGGTTAACACAGCAACCATATATAACTAGTGTGTATTTTAAGAGTGTAAAAGTGAGGAGGCGACAGATATGCGAGAATAAGGGCAGGAGTTTTGTTTGTTTATCTGTTTACTTTTTCAGGATAAGAAGAAGGAAAGCTATGGAAGATGATTTAAGAAGCAAGTAATGACAGTATTCTGGAAGTTGTAGTTTTTACTAACCCTTTTTTAACGAAAAATTTATCGAAGACTGGAGGGAAGGCGTATGAATTTCACGAGTGGCGTCACCTATTGGTTTCACCATTGAGTAAAACCTTATTTCCCAAACAATATGTATGAAAGACAAGTGCACCAGCCCTCGTAGTCAAATATTATATTCAGAAATACAGTATTGTAGTTAACAATACAAACTGAAATGTCAAGTAAAACATCCTACTTTAATAACTGTCGCATATAGCAGAGGTTTACTGAGAGAACGTTTTAGTTCAATATAAATAATGTTGTTGATGACAGTGCTGTACAAACAGAATGCTTGAATTTCATAACTTACGTTCCCTATTAAATTGTTGTACAAACAGAACATCTTAATAACTAGTGTTGTTGATATCAGCCATTCTACAATCAGAATGTGTTACCTTCATAACTTCCGCTGTTGATATTAATTATTATACAAATAGAAAATGTTAATAATTAGTATTACTAATATCAAAAAATATAAAAACAAAACGCATCATAACTAACAATGCTGATATCAGATGGTGCACGAACAAAACGACTTCACTCAAATAACTGACATAACTGACACCTGGTGTACAAACAGATCGTCTGTGTCTTAATAACTAACGTTACTGGTGCCATCTGGTAACAACCAGAACATCTTAACTTGCTAAAAATTCTAATGTATCTGACATACAAATATAACGTCTTATTTTTTGTTTGTTTGTAATTCAACAAAAAGCTACACAATGAGTCATCTGTGCCCTTCTCATCACGAGTATCGAAACCCACATTCTAGCACTGCAAGTCTTCACGATTAAAACTTTTTTTTTGTTATTTTATTCGGCATGATTTTGGTTATTTTGTACTAACTGCTACCAGGTTCAGGTGATTAAATCCTGATAACTCTAACTACACTCAAGCCAAGAGCTTGCTTGAGAATGAATGGAGGACGAAAGTAAAATATTAAGCGTGTATAATACCTATGCCAATTATTTTTACCTATCTATTAATTCGAATTATTGGTCTTAATATATTTTATAAAATACATTTGTATTACCGAAAAAATGTTACAGTTTCTAGGTGATGCAAAAACACACAAAAAGTTATTGTGAAAACGTCCCCCTTGCTGGATTAGTGGAATTTTAATTTCTGGGGTTCATTTCCACGTGGTTGAGAGACCTCTTAAAACTCATTGTATAACTTTGTGCTAACAATAAAAAACATACAGCTGCTACAGTGACGGTGTTTTTGTTGAATTTCATTCAAGGTGTATAAGATGCTTTTTTTCTTCTTACCATATATACATCTTGTGTTGTTGTTTTTTCCTATTAAATACTTTTTAATAAATTACTTAACATTACAAATGTTGCATTTATTATAATTATTTCATTATTCATTTCTCGTGTGATCTAAAAATAAAATAACTTTTAAAATTTAATATATAATAAAGTAGACTTAAATAAGATAAAATTGTATATAAAATTTTAAGGAACACAACCACGACAGGAAAATAAAGAGCTTTTATACTCTTTCTACATTGTACGGCCCCCCATTGGCTCAGCGGTATGTCTGCGGACTTACACGCTAAAATCCGGGTTTCGATACCCATGGTGGGCAGAGCACAGATAGCCCATTGTGTAGCTTTGTGCTTAATTCAAAACAACAACTACATTGTACGTTATTGTATTTTTGCGCCCTCTTTTGTGAAATAAGTTAATTAAAATTACGTCATAAAAGCAGGCCTGAACGTCACAACTAATTCAAAGCTTTATTTCACTCATTTAAAAATTATAGTGGTGGAAGTCATTCTCCTTTGCTTTAATCGTGTTATTACAACAGTCAATCTATTGTTATTGCTTCCAGTTTAATGTAGCACTTTGACGTTTATATAGCGGATGTTAACGATAAGTATATAATGCTGCATAAGGTTCCGTTGTCAAGAAAATTTCTCTGGTTTACAGAAACATGACTGTTGTAGTGACTATCTGTTGTAATCTTAGCTTTATAAACAACAGCTAAATCAATTGGTATGCTAGGATGGGGCAGTTAAAAATTTATAAAACATCTTTGTATGGTTCATTAATTTTCCAAGTTTCGTGAAACGAAAAACCGAGCACTATTATAGTTTTTATCATTTATTTTGCTATAAACTGATAATATAAATTCCTTGCAGGGCCCGGCATGGCCAAGCGTGTTAAGGCATGCGACTCGTAATCTGAGGGTCGCGAGTTCGCATCCCAGTCGCGCCAAACATGTTCGTCCTTTCAGCCGTGGGGAGGCTATAATGTTACGGTCAATTTCACTATTCATTGGTAAAAGAATAGCCCAAGAGTTGGCGGTGGGTGGTGATGACTAGCTGCATTCTCTCTAGTCTTACACTACTAAATTAGGGACGGCTGGCACAGACATCCCTCGAGTAGCTTTGTGCAAAATTCCAAAACAAATAAAAAAAATTCCTGGCAAAATAAAATATTCTTCGTATTTAAGGCTTTACTTTCTGTATTGGTGGAACGTATGGAACAGATACTTTATTGACAAATAACTGAAATAAAATTTCAACAGAAGGAGGGGCTAAGAGATTTTCTCACAGAGAAAATACGTCTTTTGTTATCACACGCACGTCTTAAGTTTCAAATGACAAATGCATGTCATAAACAGAATGCCCTCCAAAATTCAGTGATGTCGAGAAAACCCACTTGTAGAGAAATATATATGCAAAAACATGACCGAAGAAGGTCGAAACGTTGTTCGCTCTTCTATGTAAAATAATTTCTCAACCCAAACGAGCCGTTTTTGCATATATTGCCCTCCAGAATTATTCTGGTCCTGCTGCTTCAGTTGTTTACCAGAGATAGGCATTATTTTTCTAAATTTTGTATTACTCGCATGATGTATGTTTCGTTCATTTACGTACACACGCTTTCACTTTTAATGTATGTTATTTGTTTTCTGTATATTTTCAACTTGAGTTTGTAAAAATATAGATGTCGCTTTTAGAGTTATACTGACGTTAAATATTTATAGCCTCTAACTTCTTTATATGAACATACTACCAACATAAAACACTGTGTTCGTGGATAATAAATGGAATTTTCTTTTTCTCTCCACATCCCTACGGCTGTAATAAATAACCAGTTACTACAAATTACATATCTACTTTACTACTACAAGTATAGAGGATACATATTTGTTTAGGATTAAATGAAAACAGGGTGTACATCTATTTACACAAACAGGGGTATCGAAACAGACGTACCACTGAGCCGCTATGTGTGTGATGGGGGAGGGGGTTGAGTGATACAAATTTATTTTAGTGCTAGAAGTAAAGAGGCTAGATGTCTGTTCTAGTATTGTAAGTTAGGATGTTAGCCTATAAATAACTTTGTCAGTTTAAACAGGAAATAAAGAAAAAACATGAAGCCTTTCTTCGGTTGTATCAGCGAAGCTTCGTGAACGAAATAAACGCAAAATTCTCATTTTATGGAGCAATAACTGCCAAAATGTTATGAAAGAGACCCATAATCCAAATTTCCTATTTTGTGGAGTAATGATTGCCAAATTCTTATAAAAGAGCCTCATGAATGAACTAACTATAAAAAGCCCCATAATTCAAATATCCTATTTTGTGAAGTAACTTCCAAAGTGTTACACAATAAATGCAGTTAAAACATTCTATTTTATAGAGTAACAACTGCCAAAGGATTACCAAGTTTCAGACACTCATTGTCCCACCCCATTGGCTCAGTAGTAAGCTTGAGAACTTATAACCCCCCAAAAATAAAGTTAGGTTTTCACGGTAGTAGAACATAAATAGTGTTTTGTACAGGTTTGCACCATACAACAAATAAACACTCCTTTATTTCTGTACTGCGAAATGAAATCCTTTGCCATATTATAAAAGGTTATTAGGCCTCAAAAGAAAATGATCTAATACTTTGAATCTACGTATATTAATGTTGGTGTGTGCTTAAGTCTAAACCATTTGTATTTATAAAATACATTATCGCAGTGTTTTATAAAACATAAGCTCCGTGATTCTCAAAAAAGAATTGCTAAACTGAGACTGATAGAAGATGGATTTATTTTATTTGAATGTATAATGTCTAGCATGTCATTCACATTGTTAGAAAAACAATTTACCTCGAAATACTATACCCTATAACCCAAACAGTTTCGAAAAGTGAACTTTTATTCTTTACTTATTGAAAGCGATCTGGATATGGGGTATCGAATTTTTGACAACATTCATAATATGTGCTGAATGTAAAGAAAAAGAAAAATGTGTCTGAACATATAAAAGTTCAAATAACATAAGATTTGGAGGTCAGCGATAATGCCTTTATTCTCTAAATATAAACAGAGAACAGTCTGATCGATTCATTTGTTGTTTCTTAATTTACTAGCATAATTGTTTCCCATAAAAATACAGGGTGTTTGACTCATCATTCTTAGCTACAAGCTGGTAGTAATAAACGACTCTGTGTGACGCTCAAGCCACGTGGCTTCACTAAAACCACTTAGAGTTCATTACTTTCACCCCATCTCACATAAAACTACCCTACAAACTGATTATTTCTGTTCATCTTCCATCAAGCGGTACTCTAAGACCACAAATTTATGTTAATGAAAAAGGTTTACGCAGAAAGTTAGGTTTCTCTGTTGTTTAGAATTTCCGTAAAAGCCACATTAGGGCTATCTGCGTTAACCGTCCCGAATTTCGCAGTGTAATACTAGAGAGAAGGCAGCTAGACATCATCACTTATCGTCAATTCTTGGGCTACTCTTTTACCAACGAATAGTGGGATTGACCGTCACATTATACACCTCCACGGCTGGGAGGGCGAGCATGTTTAGCGCGACGCGGGCGCGAACCCGCGACCCTCGGATTACGAGAGCACGCCTTAACGCGCTCGGCCATGCCAGGCCCCACAGAAGAGGAAGTGGTGTCCCCCGAAAAGACACCACCTGCTGAAGATATGTAATTTTTAATTTTAAGGCTTAATATCTTAATAATTGTTCTTAATATTTCAGCAATAATGAACAGTATTGTAATGGGAGGGTTAAATAGTTGTACAGGGAGGGTTTTAAAAGTCTAAATGCACATAAACACATCCGTAAAAATCGGCGATCCCACTTCGCGAAAATCTCCTTTCGCAGGGGGTTTTGGAACGCATCTACCGCGATACACGAGGGAACACTGTATATGCAAACACGACTCGTTTGAGTTAAGAAAATATTTTACATAGAAGAGCGATTGTTGTTGTTGTTTTGAATTAAGCACAAAGCTACACAATGGGCTATCTGTGCTTTGCCCACTACGGGTATCAAAACCCGGATTTTAGCGTGTAAGTCCGCAGACATACCGCTGAGCCACTGGGGGGCTAGAAGAGCGAACAACATTAATAATAAACCAATATAAAGGAACGCCTTTATACCTATATTAATATAATAACATAAAATTATATATTCAAACATCTAACACCGCCCTCTACATTCCCACACTCAGTTACACAACCCCTTCCAAACATGTGGTCAGCTTCAGGTCAGTTACCTCTTTCTTTGTGAACCTTACGATGACCGAAGAAGATCGAAACGTCGTCCGCTCTTCTATGTAAAATATTTTCCCAGCCCAAACGAGCCGTTTTTGCAAATATATTTCTCTACAAGTGGGTTTTCTCGACATCACTGAAAAGTAATGTATAAGTATGCAGAAACAAGAACTTAAACTATTAACCGGATTATGTTTGTTTGTTTGATTTGGAATTTCGCACAAAACTACTCGAGGGCTATCTGTGTTAGTCGTCCCTAATTTAGCAGTGTAAAACTAGAGGGAAGGCAGCTAGTCAGCACCACCCACCGCCAACTCTTGGGCTACTCTTTTACCAACGAATAGTGGGATTGACTGTAACATTATATCGCCCCCACGGCTGGGAGGGCGAGTATGTTTAGCGCGATTCGGACGCGAACCCGTGACCCTCAGATTACGAAGCGCACGCCTTAACGCGCTAGGCCATGCCAGGCCCAACTAGATTATGAAAATCAGGAATACATACACATATGTTTCATTGTAATACTTTTAAAGTTAATTAAAATGTGAAGAAATTAAAAGTAATATAACATATTGTTCGAATTGAAAGGATCCCTTTAACAAGTCATACGAAGATTTAAAAAGAAAATCCTAATAAGTTAATTGAGGTGTTTGAAACCAGCTATATACACAATAGATTGAAATACTTACATTACAGTTCAGCTAACTGGCTTCTCAGCATCACAACTTTCATGAAAATATTTAAAAGCGGAAAGAAACAAAAATACACATCGTAACTTGACACAATATAAAAAGTATACCACGTGTTCTATGAGATGGTAATTCTTCTCAAAAAGAAAACAACAAAATACAACATGTTTATTTCTACGTTCAATAAAAAACACAACTTGTGCGTGCATGAAGCGAATGTTACACACTGTTTTGGGTTGAAAAGCAGTTCGTTAGTATCGTAGAAATATTATGTGACAATTAGCTGCTACGTGCTGAACATTTTCTATAATTTTCATGTCCTTCGTTTGAATTTCTTGTTTTATTATTTTCACGCACGGCATTTAAGCTACGCTTTCTTAGGCATTATGCGTTAAATCAATAAATCCTTGTCTATTTGAAAAAACAACAAAAACATGTAGGTCAGATAAACAAATCCGAGTTGAAGTTGCTTTATTAAGTAAATAATAAAAAAATTATAAATGTAAAATGATGTAGGAATATTAATGCAAGAAACGAAAACAAGCAGGAATATAGAGATGAAACAGCCATATATAAATCATACTGTTAAATTCACGAGTACAAAATGGATACGAGGTCAGTCAAGTTGACCGAATTCGTAGCTAAAGTCTAATAATTCAGACTTGTTTGTACTCAACTTTTTTTAAACGTGCGTCGTAGGTTCTTAGTTACACCACATTGATGTCCATCTTGACACAACCATGATATTATGACAAACAAACTGCACACCAACAAGCAGGGATATATAACCTTCCAACAGCAATAATACTGAAGTCAAGTATGCGTTCCATAACATAACATTAACTTTTAATATTGAAAGTCATATAAAGATGTTCAATGAATGTGTATATGATCCTCATATTCATGTTTGCTTTTTCTTTTGTTACTGTTATCTTTGCATTATTTTATATTTACGAAATGTTTTTATTACATGTTTTGTGATATTTTATCCCTCAGTTAAAGTTAGTGTATTCTTCTGTGTAGAAATGTGTGTAGTAAATTTTGAATTTATGTCCATTTTTTTTAATCTTTTAATTTATGTATAATACAAGGGTTGGCTTCCTAAAGACACAGATTATATAGTGTACAAAGTACTAAATAGTTTACATGTTACAGTCGTCTAATGTTCATCTAATATTTGTTGGTGATTTCTGTTTCACGCTGTACTTAAAAACCTTTTCAAATAATACCATATTCCGTAAAAAAGCTAACTTTAAATGGTAATGATAACACAAGAATTATGATAAATTTTTAATTTACTATGAGTTATTACGACTAAGCGATGATATCGTGCATTGTCCAAAAACACATATGGCGGACTTAGGTTTAAACTGGTGTGTTTTTGAGCTTGTTAGATAGAAAAACAGCTTAAAGTGGGGCACGATCATATTTTAAAGTAAAATTCTCAATCACTGTTAATTTTCAGCGTGCATATTTATATGATGCCAATTGAATACCTTGATCATCCTTACATATAACTGTGATCCGCAAAATCTCGGTAGTAGTTTTTACGCTCTTTCTTCGAATTTTCCACATTCTATCATTTTCATCTACGCCATTTAAGTAACACCTTTTTGCAGGCATTGTGTGTTAGACTGATAAATGCTGGTTTATTTAAAAAAAGAAAAAAGTTGTCAAACATATAAACTAATGTAGACGTAACTTTATTTAACAAAACTACATGTAAAGTAATAGTTTATTTGTTTTGAATTTCGCGCAAAGCTACTCGAAGGCTATATGTGCCAGTCGTCCCTAATTTAGCAGTATAAGACTAGAGGAAAGGCAGCTAGTTATCATCACACACCGCCAACTCTTGGGCTACTCTTTTACCAACGAATAATGGTATTGACCGTCACCTTATAACGCCTCTATGGCTGAAAGGGCGAGCATGTTTGGTGCGACAGAGATTCGAACCGGCGACTCTCGGATTATGAGTCGAACGACTTAACACACTTGGTCATGCCGGGCCTACACATAAAGTAAGCAATAAATTAAAGTAGTGGTACAGTCATAGTGTGCAGAGTGTGAAACGCTTATGTGCATTCAAGGTAGGACACGGTTTTAAGAGTTGAAACAAAGAAATTCGTAAATACAAAAAATAAAACCTATAGTTAAGAAAAAAATCAGCTAAAATTGTTTACTATAGTCTATGTAACAAACCGAAGCTAAACTACTGCAAAGTTGTAACAAAGGCAAACTTCGCTGGATATGCTGAAACGTCTGAATGCGTAATCACAAAGCGATGAGCGTGTCGTTTTGAACGAACTACACATGCGCATTTTAGATTTAAATAAGTCTAGCAAGCCCATAGAAATTATATGTAAGGTAATGTTAATATTTTTTAGGAAACTGCACGCAAGATAAGTGTTATTTGTGTGGAATATTTTACCAATAAAAAATTAAAGTTGTTATCGAAGTCAATCATTACGTGTAATATAAAATTTGTATTTTTTTATCGGGAAATTTACGAAAATATTTCGAAAAGACTCGTTGGTGTTGTTTTGAATTAAGCACAAATCAACGCCATAGGCTATCTGTGCTCTGCCCACCACGGGTATCGAAACACGGATTTTAGCGTGTAAGTCCGCAGACATACCGCTGAGCCACTGGGGGACTCAGGAAAGACAAACACGATTTTAATATTTGTTTGTATACATAATAGCTACTTTAGCGCCATCTCTTGTACAACACTAACAAACACAATTATGCTGGAACAAAAGTGCGATTTTGAGAAAATTAATGAGAACTAATAAAATCCAGTTCTTGTTACCAACTATCAGAAAAGGTAAATAAACCCTGAAAGTCAGGAATAATACTTTTAAAATAGTAGTACAAAAACTATACAAAGGGTATCTGCTCGTGGTTTTTCGTACTTTTTAAATGATACACTGCACGTGATCCAGTTATTGGCCCTAAAGTGTGTGATTCACTTTTGCGACAACGAAGTGCGAATCATGAACATTCGGATGAACAGCTCAAACACTCGAGCTACTATTACAATATCAAAGTCAGATATACAGAATAGCTACTTTATTATATGTAAAATCAAATCAAATTTCAAAATATATATGACACCAAAATTCTCTAATATTTCAATGAAAATATAACAACTAATTAATAACTGGGTTCAATTCACACATATGGCAAGTTGAAAGTTAGAATAACTTATGAACACCTAAAGAACAGCACAAGAAAAATAAAAAAATAAATATTATTTATAATATTATTATATTAATAAATATTATTTATTATAGGGTTTCCTGTTATGCACGAGAACTATCTTGATAAATTTTATCACGTATAAATGTCGTCATTTGTGACATTTCATATCTTAAGACTATAAAACAACTAACATTAACATGCAGAATAATTATAATATATTTATTTAACTTTAACACTTTTAACAAACTGTATCACTTTTTATGTACCAGTGACACAGCGGATATCTCTGTGGATTTATAACTCTAGGTACCGAGTCTGGCTTTGTGCCTGACTACAACCAAACGAAGAAACGCTTGTCTAATATTGTATTCTAAAGACGGCTGGTATTGGTATTAAAACTTTAATTAAAATAACGGTTAACCTGAAGATTAATAAAGAGGTTGAAACGTTGTTTTGTACTTTATTTTAATTAAAGTTTTAATACCCATACCAGCCGTCTTTAGAATACATCTTTCTTTTTTTTTACTTTAACTAGGTTTCTCGTCTTTACGAGTTGCTTGTCTAATACTGTTTCGCAACAGTTTTACATCATTTGAAATCATTAAATTGAATAAAAAACTAAACGCATTCAAATAGAAGTATGTATCTGTAATAGGTTTGTCTTGCCTTTATCAGAACACTTTATATCGACAGAATGCTTCGCAATTTTTTCAGCATGTTAACATACATTTAACAGTAATGTAAAATGTACTTTAAAATTAAAGTAAAATTATCAAAATTCATTGAAGGAAATGAAGGTAAAACAAGGCAAAGTTTAATTTCTGAATTGAAAACATAAATAACATTAAATACAATTTTTACACCTAGTTTACAATGGTAAGAGAAAAATTACAGTAATACAAGCTGTAAAGATCTTTCTGTAGCATAACTATAATTATCATAACTCACCAGGATGACGAACAACGTTAGTCACCTGAAGTTGACCTTTCCAGTCCTGATTCCGAGTTATTTGATGTTACGGCCATTTTCTAATTTCAAATCAAACCAAATGCGCTGTGATTTTTAAATGGGAAATACATTAAAAATGGTCTAATGTATAAATTAAAAAAACTTAAATAGCATTAAAAAGATTAATGGCCTTTAAAAACTAAAACATTACCAAGGTGGAAAGTGTCACCACCACCAATAACACTGTCTAACATTATGGACAAACCTTGGGACAGAACATTTGTAAAATGGTGCCGTTATTGAGAGTCGTAACGACGACAAGACAGTAAAATGTGGCTTATTGTGGCCTGAG
This sequence comes from Carcinoscorpius rotundicauda, assembly GCA_011833715.1. Taxonomy (NCBI): domain Eukaryota; kingdom Metazoa; phylum Arthropoda; class Merostomata; order Xiphosura; family Limulidae; genus Carcinoscorpius; species Carcinoscorpius rotundicauda. Next base: position 19,767,351 of record CM022398.1, read on the forward strand.
CATACAGACAACACACTGATGCATTAGAACCAGATAAAGAAAAATGATGAATTAAAAAACTCTGACCAATGCGAAGTCTAGAGCAACTTCCTTTTTCCGATCCTTACGGAAGCAAGACGGCCAAAGTCCAATACAGGGTTTTATTTGGAAAAGCTCATTTTCGCGTTGCTCATTCCAAGTCGACTGCCAGTTGGCACGGAGCCGAGCTATGAATACCGGACCATAGTCCATATATGGAACAGGAACAGCGGTGATAGTGCCAGAGCAGATAGATTGAGCTGTCGTGTCTGCGAGCTCGTGCCCACAAATACCAACGTGGCCTGGTATCCAGAAAAACTGGGTAGATGTTATAGAGAAATGGGCCAGTCGGTTTTGAATATCGAGGAGAACAGAGTATGAACCAACGTGAAGCGATTCCAGGGCCAGAAGAGAACTGCGCGAATCAGTATAAATAGTGTAGTTTGAGTACTGCTCAGGTTCAATGTGATCCAGGACAAGAGAAATGGCGTACATTAAGCAATGAACACAGAAGCTGTAGAGGGGATTCTGTGCGCAATCACCCGAATTACAACAAACCACGGCAAAGCCCACACAGTCACCTGATTTCGAACCATCTGTATAAATAGGAATGGAAGGATGGTTCGAAAGATGTTGAGCAAATAACAGACAGTATTTCCAATCAGGAGTGTCTGCTTTTCTCAGATGACTTAAAGATAGGTCACATTTGAGGACTGTAATAAGCCATGGTGGGATAGGCTGCCCATTGGATACAGAAACATCATGCAAGAACAGACCCGATTCATCCAACTAAGCCTGGATTCGAAGGCCAAAAGGAACAATAGCAGATCGTCTGTTCTGAAAAAGCATGGCCCATCGAGGAAGGAAAACACAAACCCAGGTGGGGTGCTGTGGTAATAATCGAAGTTTTGAAACATACAGTAAAGATAGTTGCAAACAGCGAAGGCGTAGAGGAGGTTTACGAAACTCTGTATATAAGTTCTGGACTGGGGAAGTGCAGGAAGCCCCAGTGCAGAGACAAAGTCCCTAATGATGAATGGTGTCCAGGATCTTCAAGGCCGAGGTCCTGGCAGAGCCATAGACCAGTGATCTATAGTCTTGTTTTGATCGAATATCTTTAGCATAGAACATCGATTCGCTCCCTCAAGTGGTGGAAAAAAGGACATGGAGGACGTTCAATGCTCTTGTATATTTGACTCGTAGCTGCTTGATGTGTGGTATAAAGGTCAGCTTACGGTAAAAGATAAACCCCAAGAGCTTTATCTCAGGAACCACAGGTAGCACAGCTTCCCCGATACAGAGTTCAAGATGAGAGTGAATACTTCATTGGCAACAAAAGTGCATGTAACCAGTTTGTGGAGAGAGAAGTTAAATCTATTTACTATGGTCCACTTCAGTAAATGATTGAGAATAGACTATAGCAATCCTTCAATATACCTCATGTTCGACGACTGACATGAGATGTTGAAGTCGTTGACAAAGATTCCGTTTGCAATAGTAAGAGGAAGTTGTTCCATGATGGTATTAATCTTTATACTGAAAAGTGTGACAATCAAAACATGGCCCTTAGGGATTCCAAGTTTCTATAGAAAAGAACAGGAAAGTGTCGAACCCACACGACCTAAGAATCTCCTGTCCATTAAATATTTTTAATATAAACAGGCAAATGACACCGTAACCCATATATATGGAAGTCTTGCAAAATACCATACCTTCTCATAGTATCATAAGCCTTCTAAAAGTCAAAGAATATTGAGATAAGATGTTTTCATTTGAGAAAGGCTTCTCTGATTGACATTTCAAGTCGAATTAGATAGTCCATGGTGGAGCACTGTTATCGGAACCCATATTGGGTGGGCGAGAAGAGGTTGGTTGATTCGAGGAACCAACAAGACGAGCATTAACCATCCTCTCTAAAATCTTACAGAAACAGCTCGTCAAAGCAATTGGACGGTAGTTTTAAGGAATTTTGAGATCCTTCCCAGGCTTAGAGAAAGGTAGGACAGTAGCCTGGCGCCAAGCATCAGGAAAAGAAACATTCTCCTGCTAGATTTGGTTAAAACCAATCAGAAGAATAGCAGGAGAAGCAGGAGATAGATGCCGCAGCGTCTCGTAGTGTACATCATCAGGTCCGACCAATGAATGGCCAGTTTGAGTTCCACCAGTGTAAAGGGATGATTTTCGTCATAGAGACAATCAGCTCGAAAGGAAAGAGATGATTGCTCTGCTCAAGACTTGATGGCTATAAAGGTGGAGGATAAAGCAAATGATTGATAATCGGCTCTCAGCATATATATTGTCACATAATGTTAGATGTGAGCTTATGTTTACATGTAGAGAGGTTAGTTCTTATTTTTCTGCTTGCTATTTTAAAAAAGACATGTATCTACCTGTGTTTGTTGTTTTGCTAGATTCCTCCGCAATTAAATACAGTGACCAAAGAGTTTTCTCATACTTTTTAACAGTTTCTCTTATGGAAGAATCGAGTTTTAGGGCATAGCACTTCCCCTTCCCTGATGACACCTTTCTAAGGGGTAGCAATCAAGGTTGCAAACATTGCATTCTCCTTTTCTGATGACACTTTTCTGCAGGACATCAAAAACTATTTTTTTCTGACACCATTCAGACTGTAGTCAAGTTGCTGTGCTTTTTTCTCAAGAGATGTGAAATGATTTGTTTTGTCCTTGTTTTCAACATGGAATAGTAATTCTTGGCATTGAAGCGCGTCACAGAAGAAAACGAAGAGCGTGGCTATATGTCAGGAAATTTGATAGCAATGCGTTGACGACCACTAGACACATGATGTTTGTGCAGCAAGAGCCTAGTATCTCTCTTATAAATCACAATGAATAACCATGGCACGTGCTCTATTCTCGGAGCCATCATGGTTCCTCGGTTGGGTTGCGGTAAGTTTAAGGACTTCCAAATCTATATTCCAGGGTTCAATTTCCCGCCGTAGATACAGCGAATATTCCAATGTGGCTTTGCTACAAAACACACAGAGAAGCGACCATCCAACATAAACATGCTGATCATGTGTAACAGACTTCAGCTTAAAGAAGTACAAGAATAATACATCGTTTATTTTCTATTTATGTTATCTTAAAGGAATCAAAACATCGACAAACTTGATGACATTTACAATTTACACTTATTGGTTTATGATCCTTTTTATTTGGTAATAAACAGATGCGGGTTATTTATCCACATATCCATTTTTGAATATGTCAAAATTTTATTTCTAAATGCTTAAAATAAGTGAAATACAATATTATACAAGAAGCGATATACACATAAAACGTTATGTTTACGTGTATACGTACATATTAATCTGTGGACCCTATATAGGGTTTGGAAGTACACTAGGTGTATAGTATACAGGCGTAAGCTCTTTTATTCGAGATATTTTGTTTGGTTGATTGCTTGTTTTGAGTTTGGCACAAAACTACACGAGGGCGATTTACGTTGAAGGTCCCTAACATAGCAGCGTGAGACGAGAAGGAAGGCAGCTGGTCATCCCCCCCTACCGCTAACTCTTGAACTACTCTTTTTCAACGAATAGATGGATTGACCATACATTATAACACCTCCATGGAGCATGTTTGTCATGACGGAAATTCGAACCCGCGACCCTCATATGGCGAGTCAAGCGCCCTGACCACTCAGCCATGTCGCCCCATGATTGAGAATACTTTGTGGATTAGACATGGGTAATACAGGGTGTTCGGAAAGTCATTGTGCAGTTTTGTAATCATATTTAATTCAGTCTATTTCAAGCCAGCAACTGATAGCGGTGTTTAGAAACAAAATAAGAAAGATCCAAGTCTGCATTGAAGCCAACGGGGGTCACTTTCAACATTGTTTATAATTGTCATTCATATTTACCGACTGTATTCTATATTGAAGCATGTCTGTTAATAAATATACAAGTGCATAGTGACTTTCCGAACACCCTGTAGAAGAGGTTGAAGGAGAGTTAGGACTAAAGGTTTTAGTGAGTTCAGGCTAGAGTGTTCGTTAATTGTTTATAGACGAGGGAGAATATATCTAATAACAAAGAAAAGTAAATTACGTGATAGGAAAACCTTCCTTTGCTAAGAAATTTAGTTTGGTTTCAAGTTCAAAGTTAGTGTTGTAAAGGAAAGATAAGCGTGGGTTACCTGAGTAATTTGAAGTATTGTGCTATGGCATTAAAGTTATTCATTTTTTCTCATTATAGAGTCAATAGTACAGATTTAATGTCTCAGAGGGGAGTCAGTGTGCCTACTTACGTCAAGGTAAATAAGGCTAGAGAAAATAACACGAATGCCAGTACAGTGAGTTAAAGTATGTAACAACTTATGGATCATTAAAACGGTCATAAGTTGTCGTTGCATTTCGCTTTAGGTGGTCGATAAGGCTATAGTGTCTAAAAGGTGAAATATGGTGGCTCCACTAATTAATTTAATTAAAATATGTTGGTCGTTAGTGCAGAAAAGGTGTTGATGAAAATATTTAATAATATAGTCTCCAAAAATAGCAATGTGATGTGAAAACAGATATAATTTACCTTTAGTTAAACTGGGTCGTCGATCAACGAGTGAAAACGTTAATTCTGATATAACGTTAACACGCTGGATTACACAGAAAGATCCCAAAACTTAATGAAAAAAGACAGATACATTCACCATACCGATGTGTTAAGATGTGGTAATCTGTACCTAAATCTCTTAACACGAATACATCAGAGTAGAAAAACAACACTCTTTTACTCTTAACAACCTCCTAGTTAGCCCTAATTCTGACGACCTTCCAAACATCACAATATCTGAAGTTTTCTTCTTCCAAAGTCAGAATCTTCTGCAACTCTTGAGCACAACCTTCCCCTTGCTGTGCATTATGTTCCAATAAGACCTACACCTAACAGCTTCCTAAGCCTAACGTACTTCGAACCTTCTCTCCTTTAAGGAAACAAATACTGTATACAGGACAACGATAGATAATATATTTATGTGTTACAGATGTAATTTTTGTCTTGCCAAAGGTAAAACTGAAAAAAATATATATATATCAAAGACGTAGATACCTAATGCCTTCAGTGTTTCTGCTTGGAACTTCAGTTTCTCTCTATAGTAAATAAAATATTAGGCACAATGGAATAACATTATTTACATATCTAAATTAATTTAGATTAATGTGTGTATAGTGACTGAAACATCTAAATGTTAGACAATGTTCCTCTTCCTTCTTTATTTTGTTATTAATTCATTAATAACCTTTAGATTAATGTGTGTATAGTGACTCAAACATCTACATGTTAGACAATGTTCCTCTTCCTTCTTTATTTTGTTATTAATTCATTAATAACCTCGTTATGCTAATTGTATACCATCCTTTCTGGAATAGACTCATTTATCTGACTACGTGTTTGTGTCTTTAAATATAAAACCAAATTCTACAAAAAAAGTAGAAATAATCCTCAGTTTACGATGTTTTACTCCTTTTCACATAAGAATCTTAAGATAAAATAATTTATGTATACAGTCAGGAATGTTTCCAGTTACCGTGTAAGAAACTGCAAAAAAACACACACATCGTAGATCATGTTTATAGTGAGAAGAAGAAACTAGATTTACAAACTAACAAAAGTCAGTGGTGTAGATCAAATTCAGTTAACCCTAATATGCATCTTCTGTGGAAACATGAAATAACTAGTTTCTTCTTTAACGAAGGAACTGCAACTCATTAACTCAACAGAGCTCATTTCGACAAACGCGTTTGACGTAGTATTTAGTATTTGCAATATGAATGGCACATTATGCGACGCAGGGCTAAACAGCCAGGTCAAAGGCTCTTAGGGTTCGGATATAACCCCCCCCCCTAATATTGAATACTGAGAAAAGAGAGGGAAGCCACTCGATAGTACCGCCACTGTAAGGACTTTGAACCGAAAAACAGACGTGAAGACGACTGCACAAGCGCAAACCTAGGATCTCTCGATCCACCACCCGGTACGTTTTTCATTAGGCCATGCGTAGCTATGCACAAATTCGAAACAAAAGAACCCCAAAACTTTCATTAAAGGCTTTGTTTAAATTAGGCTAACAAGACTAGGATTATATAATGTTTCGTTTTGTTGTTTTTTTACTTAAGTTCAGTTAATTTTTAAATACAACGTTTTACGCAGTAGCCTCACGCCTTATAAACTGTAAATTTTCGCGCCTTTTATAATTTTATCTCTAAGTTTTGTGTATCTTGGCGCAGTTCAAGCATTTCAAAAATCCACGAAGAACCTGTGGCAGTTAATTTTACAACGACATTATTATAAGATCAAAGAACAAAACTAATATCCAATTTCAGCATTCACTGCTCACTTGAAAACTAAACGTGACACACAGGCAAAAAGATATTATATAGTTTCTCATAAAAGTCACATTGAGCTATCTTCTACAGGGTGTCCCGTAAGTTCCTACCCATCCATATGTTATCATGTTATATTCAATTATGCATGTATTATAATTTTTTATTTTTTTCAGAGAAATATGTCCGATTTAAGCCCATTTACAGTTGAAAGTGTCTCACAGAACATGGCGTTGCATAATATTACGCAGCAAGAATGAGGGACAGCAAACAGATACACTGGATGCATAAGATATATGGATGGGTAGGGACTTACGGGTCATCCTGTATGTCCCCTACGAAGAATCCAACCCAAAATTTTTGCACTATATATCTATAGACTCGCCACTACCCCATCGTTGGACTTTCATGAAGCGTTCCCAAGGTGAGTCCATTGATTTAGAAGTTATAAAAAGTGATAATTGTTTTAGAAAGCCCTGCTACACTAGCATGTTTAGGAATAGTTTTCTTTCGCTACTTACGTCTGGATAAATATCAAGTGAACACGAACGTTAACATTGAAATATAACAACAGAAGTTAACGCCTGTAAAAGCTCTTTCTTCTTCACACAGTATCGCAGAACGGTAAAGCCAGCAGTGTAACAGGAATGATGTCATAATTTTCTCTCCAATCTAATAAAATAATTTTGAAATAGGTATATATATTTGTGTGTCTGTGTGTGTGTGTGTGTGAATTTAATTTCCTAACTTACCTACACAGAAATATACAATGATTTACCATTTAAAACTAGATATAAAATTAAGGCTTTCTCTTCAACAATTAAATATTAAGATATTTTCACCAAATGTGTAACTTGGCAGGACAGACTCAGGCTAAGAATAACACTTTCAGCTTTGAAGGATAAGAGGCACTATTCCAATCAATTTATATTTTCTCTTCTAAGGGTTTGAGCAGTCGGTACGTTGGGAAAAGCTTCTCTCGCAAATAATCAGTTACGAGCCATTTCTTATCCTACGGAGATTTGGACTGGTCAGACATTCGTGACAGATTCATGTCCTGCAAGACTTCGTTTAAGGTTTCACTTGCGTCAAAGGATGTAAACAAGGATTCCTTTGGTACCTTATCTAACTTCAACCTTCATTTCTTTATGGTCTCTGTGCTCCTACCCAAACATAACAGAGCTAAGATATTTTTAGTAAAAATACACACCTCGCACACAAACAAACACAACTCTCTCTCCTATTTTATTAGTCGAAATCGGTACTTGTTCATATGAACAGCACTTAGGGTAATCGAAAGAAACGTCTAATGTGTTTTGGAACTAGACCATTTATTTTGTTGTGTCACTTACACATTACCATTTACCCTCTTAATTAGTTTGTTTGGAATTAAGTACAAAGCTACAAAATGGGCTACCCGTGCTCTGCCCACCACAGGTATAGAAACACGGATTCTAGAGTTGTGAGTTCACACCCTCCTGAAACTAAAGAAACAAACTGACGTGTACGATTAGTAAGATTTATATATACTCGATTTAATTTGTTTTAAGTCATATCTGGGGAGAACAAATAACCTAACGGTTAAGTTTTCGTTAATTGTCATAAGGACCAATGTCAGTAAAAGTTTGACCTAATACAAAAACCGTAGGTACATAATGTATCCACAATGGTTATCAATGGGTTATAATGTCTGTAGTTTTTATCCTGGGAAAGAATTTTCTATGTAAATTTTCGTAAAATATTGTCACTGTCTTAAGATGCTTAAAATCACTTGAGTATTATGCTACTGTGAACATATTCACTATTAGGCTGCGAGTTGTTGCTACGTCAATTGGCTGCCCTCACAATGTATTCCACCAATTGCGCCATCTCAGTAGAATATCATTATTGATATTCTGTTCCCCGTAAAACTTGGATTATTCAGACAGAATTCTGATGACAAAACTGTGTCTTTATAAAAAAGGGTTTTAGATAAAACAAAACACAATATAAGTTTTCAATTTTAAGTTAGAGTTACCGAGACACCTGTAAATTTAGTCTATTATACGAAAGTTAAAAACAACAACTTCCGCAAGCATTTTCCAATATTAAAACTTCTAAATGGTACATATAAAAACCAGGTGAAATTTAAGAAAAAAGTTGTTGTTGTTTTGAATTAAGCACAAAATTACACAATGGGCTATCTGTGCTCTGCCCACCACGGGTATCGAAACCCAGATTTTAGCGTGTAACTCCGCAGACATACCGCTGAACTACTGGGGGGCTAAGAAAAGAGTTCTTTCTTTTTGTAGGTGAATTTATTTTATATTACTAAATGTACTACCGCAGAGTCCCTAAAAGTACTCTGTTTCATAAGTAAGTAAAACCAAAATTAAGCGTGACATAATTCTTCTCGTGGTTCACAGCATGCGCACGTCTCACTGACAACATGACAGTACAGATTTCAACGTTAAGCATTCCTTATATGACGTCATTTTAGTTTTTACTGACTGAGAGATAACACACTCGCATACAATGGCGCGAGTGGTTAAAATAGTTGACCCTTCCAGGCGGCTTTCGATCCCCTTCAGTAGAAATAATTGAATTTCTTTACTTCCAGATTATGAAGTGCGGAATTTCTGCACTCTATAATGTGTTTCCGACTTAAGCAAAACCACAGGGGCAGAAACTTAGATTTTAACGTTGTAAGATACAATGTATAAATTTCAGGTTCCAAATTCTGTATACCTAACATTCTATACATAGGTGGAAGATGGACCATGACACTAGGTGGCCATTATGTTGGTTTATCTATCTTTAGGGTTTTCGATTGTTAAACGAAAGCTTCTGCTCAAATCAAATGTAAAAGGCAGGAAAATGAAATGGAAAACCTATCTTATAAAACTTAAGTTCACATTATTAACTATTTTCGTAAATCGGTTGCTTGTTACAATAAATGAATTATTTTTACACTTATTCAATCATTGTTTCTTACTATATCTCTAGCTTCGACTGGGATTTTGAAATTAAAATCTGGTAAGAAGAACTTGTCTTCAATCAGGTAAAATGAGAACTTTGGTAATGCTATGTTTCAAGACAAAACAAAAAGAAAGTAGTAAAACTATATTTGTAGAAAAACGATATTTATCCGCTTATAAACATAACACGACATATATTGAGAAAATACAGTGAGAAAAATAAGCGAATAAACACACGTGGCTGGTGTAGTTCTAGATTTGGGGCACGTGTTCGCTCGAAATGCCAATCATAACCAAGAACCTTCAATAACCATTCTGATTCTTTTCAAACAGCACATGGACGGACAATGCTTCCTTTACACACATATCTACATACCATTTTAAGCAATTTAGACTTTTTCGTCTATTTATATACATGCTGATAGGTTTTAGTCTTTACGAGGTTACAATTCATTCACATTAATACGAAATAAACACAACTGGTAAAGTATGTATACCAAGATGTTTGTTTGTTTGTTTGTTTTTGAGTTTCGCGCAAAGCTATACGAGTGCTATCTGCTCTAGTCATCCCTAATTTAGTAGTGTAAAACAAGAGAGAAGGCAGCTACTCATTACCACCACCACCGCCAACTGTTGGGCTACTTCTTTACCAACGAATAGTGGGATTGACCGTCAAATTATAACGCCCCCACGGCTGAAAGGGCGAGCATGTTTGGAGCGACTAGGATTCGAACTCGCGATCATCGGATTACGAGACGAACGTCTCAACCCACCTGGCTGTACCCATCTTCTTTTAGCTCTTAAAGTTGTTATATCGAAGAACACTTTACTTGATAAATCAAAATATCTAGTTTCTTTACCTTTACAGCTGAAAGAAACAACAATCACTACTGATTTACTGAGGTTTATAATGATAATAGAAATTTCCATTTAGGTATTTCATGTAAAAATAAAGCTCATAATTAAAAATTAAAAACTAACAGATGTGGGAACAGTTAAACTAAAATAACTATCAAATTAGAATAGTTCTAATCTATATACATGAAGTACATTTTCTCCTTTGGCAGAAGGTAGGACGTAATCCCTTATTAGCCCGTTAATCTCCTTTCTGGGACTGAAATTATAAATAATTATACACATAAACTGAGCTTTACTTTTGTTCAAAAAGATGCACCACTCATTCTTGTAGCCCGGCATGACCAGGTGAGTTAAGGCGTTCGACTCGTAATCCGATGATCGCGAGTTCGAATCTCCGTCTCACCAAAAATGCTCGCCCTTTCAACCATGGAGGCGTTATAATGTAACAGTCAATCCCATTATTCATTGGTAAAAGAGTAGCTCAAGAGTTGGCGGTGGGTGGTGATGACTAGCTGCCTACCCTCTAGTTTTACACTGTTAAATTAGGGACGGCTAGCAAATAGCCCTCGAGTAGCTTTGCGCGAAAGTAAAAAACAAACAACGAAACCAAACTGATATAATTAACATGTACAGGGTTTAATAACTAACTTGCTAATAAACCACAAAATGTAGGCTAAAAATACTAACGCATTTCGTTAGTTACATAACCATTACATATGCTGCTTATGGTTTCTACTCTTGTGAAATTTCACTGTTGGCAAGCTGCACTTTCAAAAAACAAAAACATAATAAAGCATCAGACAATTTGCCATACTTTCAGTGGAACACATTTAGTTGCCAAAAATAAATAAATAAAGCTTCGAGTATCTAATTAAAAAACGTCTGTCCATGTTAACCCTAAAGCTTTATGTTGATAAATCACTGGCTTTAACTAATGGCAGCCGGGCACGTTTTTTTGGAGAATTTTAAAAATGCGAATTATTTTCATCTAATTACAGAGTAAGCCACTATATATAAAAAACATTTTTGAATTTAGATAAAAAGAACAATAAGTTTTATTTGTAAATATCTGTTTTCATACTTTAAAACCATCTGCGTTTTAGCAGTCAAAGTGTCGATATAATAATATTATGATTTAAAGTTTATCACTTCTAAAACATGCCCAGTGAAGTTCTATGATGAAAGAAAATAAGATTGAATTATTTCAGATTTGGGTATATAATTTAGGCTGTGTCTTAGTCAGTGGTTAATGTGCCAAACCTGTATATCAGAGAGTTCCTGTTTCGAGGCTCTCTGCCTCAAAAACGTTTTCCGCATTTTGGGAATGTCTGCGTGTTATAAGAGTGACAGTTAAATCCCACTATTCTGTTCGATAAACTATCCCAGGATTTGGCAGTGGGTGTTACTGCCTTACTTCCTTTTTCCTAACCTATCTCTTTAAAATTAGAAATTAGTGTACGTAGACTACCCTTTATGTAGTTTTGCTTAAATGTTCCGAAACAAAATATGACAAAACACAACAGTCAGTCATGCTGCTGAATATAATGCCATCATAGTAGGACTGCATAATTTTTAGCACTGTAGTCTTAAGAAATATTTAATATCATATTATTATTCTTCAGCGTTATGAAACAAGTATTTCAGTATGCGTTGATTGTTTCAACAAATGGTTAAGCTGCAACTATCGGACCAGTTACAGCATTTTCCTGCTCATTGACAGCAGTTTAAAATAACGTGATATGTAATTACTGTTTGCGGATGTCTCTTAAAGAAAATGGTACTGGTTCAACCCAAAATCGGCTGCGAATACGATTGTATATTATGACGTTTCTTTCATTTAACGGCTTAAAACTATTAAGCTTGTGCGAGTTTGGATTCACAACTACTACATCAATTCTTTAACATTGTCTTTTTATCACAGTTTTAAACGGATTGTTTCCGTTTTTTTGTTTTGAATTTCGCGCAAAGTTACTCTTGGGCTGTTCTTTTACCAACGAATAGTGGGATTGACCGTCGCTTTATAATGCCCCTACGGCTGAAAAGGCTAGCATGTTTGGTGCGACCGGGATTCGAAACCGCGACTCTCAGATTACGAGTTGGACGCCTTAACCCACCTGGTCATGCCGAGCCTAAACGGTGTTTTTGTTAAAGAACTAAAAGTTGTGACTCAAACGACATCTGGTAGTGAGCAGGTTCATTAAAACGTTTCCAATATATAAACTAAGGGGAAAATCGGCATTATACTAGTATATTAAACGAACACAAATTATATCTTGAAAAATTAGTTTTCGGTTACTTGTGGTTTTAATCATAGACACTTTTTCCTAGCCTCTATAATAATGGTACTTTGTACAAGAAATAAGGTTGTACTGTGAAGAAGTTGATTCCGTATTTCTGTGTTTTAATCTTTTTCACATAATCATTAATAGTTTTCCAACTCGTTCCATCAGCAACGTGTTATAGCAGAATTTCACACAAAATATATTCAAATCTTAATTGTACATTACAGCATAAAAGTTTTCTCAAAAACGCAATACATATACTCTGAAAACTGTGTGTATCAAACTCTATTTTAAAGTAACTAACAAAAGATGTCACTGGTTACCTGGGCTGTAAGGGTCATAGCTACTACCCGAAACTGGCGAAAGTCCACAACTGACCATCGCCTTCTGGTCATTCATAATACAGTTCGGAGAGAGTGACTCCATCGACATCTGAGATGGAGAATATAACCACACGCCTTCTTCTGGGCAAAACTGTGTTGAGCCCGTAGCTAAAGTTGCGTCCCCTGTCTCCATAGGACTACATGAGAAAGGCTCTACCTTGACTGTGCCAGAGATATTTGGGGACATGATTGTGGGAGATGAGTGTTCAGCCACCACTGCCAAGCTGTTTGCTTCGCTGGACCGAAGTCCATCGGGTAAAAGCACCGGCTTCATTAGAATGCTGTCGGTAATACTGTAGACTGCCGAACTTTGGCTATCACCCATTGCCTCCCACAGACCGGCCGCATGGAGCGCTGGTGTCGAATAACAGAAAGGCTTCCCTTCAGAGCACTGGTGTCTTCAGTAGCTAACTGGCGTCTAATAATAGCAACAGCAGAAAAAACATTAAATTAGATATGAATATAAGCATACATACGTGTTAATAATGTAACCTGTAAGAGCACACAATCCCATAAACATTAAAACATGAAGCAATATAACATATAAAATGAATTCCTTAAACTGACTCACAAAAATACATACACAATTTTCACATCATGCGTCGTTCTGAGTCGCTCAGAAAAAAGTGATAAATAATACACTTCAAAATACTTCGACACCTATCACCTCAGGCAAATCAACTTAGACCAGCCACCTGACGTTCAAACAAAACTAGTTTCTTTCATCAGTCAGCAATTACAACTTTGGAATAGAGCGTTTCACGATTAATATATTTTAAATAATTAAACTTAATATGGTTCTGCTCAAAGCCTTCTGGAAACAAACGATGTGTGCTAAGTTAGGACTTCTTGCATAATATAAGAACATTTTGTACTCAACAACATAGTAATAAGTCTCTTTGGGAATGTTGTAAAAGTGTAATTTGTAGATTTACATGTTTTATAATTTATCTGAGATATGAAAGGGACGAATAACAAGCAACAGCAGCGTGGAAACACAAAAAAAAACGTGTAGAGAAGGTGACATTAGACAAAACAAGTTCACTATTGGCAAAACAAATCAGAGAACTTCTGTCTTTCTCTTTCACTTAATTTAGTATCTTTCGTGAGCTAAGTCTACGTTGTAGTTTACTGAAAGGATTGCTATCCGATAAATAATTTTGCGAAACATATAAAATTTTAAACAAGAAATTTATACATATATATCTTAACATTAATCTGAACAAAAAGAACTAGAAAGATTATAAAATTTACAAAGTTATATTCATTATAATACACCATGCTACTTTAAAAGCCACAAGAGACATATCGAAAGCTTTAATCAATTGCATAGGGATTAAAAAGTCTCAAGCTAATTTAGATTAGTTGAATTCTTAAAAGAATTCAAGCTACCTTACAATAAGAACAGAAAAGGATTGATTGAGCAGTCGTAATTAAGTTTCATAGCTATATTTTGTCCCTGTAGATGGCAATATAATCTAATAATTCTTAATGTACAATCAATATTCGATAAAAATAGAGGTGTCACGTATGATGATGTCACATTAACTTGATAATGCTGAGAGAAGATTATGTTGTGTTTTAAAACTACGAGTTTTTTTACCTTTTTAATTAACTAATTTTACTGTCAGTCTTTGCTAAATAGTCACATGCTGTACACATGGTTATTATTTGGCATTTTAAAACTACGTGTTTTTTGACCTTTTTAATTAACTCATTTTACTGTCAGTCTTTGCTAAATAGTCACATGCTGTACTCGTGGTTATTATTTGGCATGATTGTAACATAAATTATATTAATTTAAATTTTCTTAGCCTTCGTCACTTCGTTTCAGAACCATATGTTTTATTCGTGTTTCAGATTAATAGTTTTGTTGCTATTGGTGACACGAAAGGATTTTTGTTTTGGATACAGAAATAATGTAAAAAACTACCAAATATACAACCGTAGCAAAGTTTTTACTTGCACAGTTTTAAAAAACTGGTTTTACGTGAAAGTTGGAAATTCATTACACTGTATAAATTATTTTAAAACAAAATATCTAACATAACTTTTCTAATGAAGGTTTTGATTTCTGATTAAAACGTTGTCGTAGTAGCTCAATCTGAGGCTTATAACGCCAGGTTTCTATACCCGTGTTGGACTCGACATAGATAGCTCACTGTGTAGCTTTGTGCTCAGCAACAAACAAACACGCATTTGTTCACGTACATACCATGCCTGGACTCCGTATGTAGCCTCATGTGGCTTTGTTACAAGAAAAACACACACACACGTATACCGCTTGTAATAATTATTCAGTTATTATTAACACAAGTATATATACCAACAACTCTTCTGCCCTTTTCAGTTGAGATGAGTATGTATCATAGATACCTTTTCTTAGTGCAGTTGATACAAGGGCGACATAGTTGTCTTCTCCCTTGTTGTATGTTGTTGGCATTTTGTGTACAAAATATTTTGCTCACCGTTTAACTGTTTCAGCGACTCATGTAGAAACACTTCCTTTATATGCGGCTCATTTACCTCGTACGTGGATTGTCTCAGTATAAAAGCTGTTTCCTTTTAGAAATTCGTTTAGGGCTGCACATGCTGGATTAGCTACCTCTGATACAACACCGACAGAGTTAGAGAAAAGCACGCACTCTCAACTATTATCCGATAGTTTGACTATCATTCTCATGGAGGGATCCATAGACTCATAATGAAGTTGTGTTGGCAACGGGACGCGAACCATGAATCATAAAACATACAGTCTGGTCGTACTTTGAATTACATTTCGATAGACTGTGTGTTTTTCTTTTAGCAAAGCCACAAGGGGCTTCCACCGAGGGGAATCGAACCCCTGATTTTAGCATCGTAAATCCGTAGGCTTACCGCTGTACTAGCGGGGGGCCATTTCGATAGAACCCGTTTTAACAACTACATTCGTCCTTATCTCAACGGAAGATATGATGTTAATCCATCTGTAGTTAAATTAACGCACAGTGTTTTACCAATATCATCTGACGCGTTTTTTGTTCTTATTGTTGCACAACACTTGTGATTCTCATCCAGCATCCCATATTATTTATTTATTTATTTACTTCAACTTTTCGAAATTACTTTTAGGTAATAATTTTTCCGTTATGATCTGGTTGACATAAATATTTGGCGTCTAGAATAAGCTTATTTCATTACGTTTTATTTCTGTTCCTGTTTCTACTTATGAAATATATTTATGTAATACAGAAGGATTATACAGTTAATTTTTGTTGAATTTTTGCTCAAAGCTACTCGAGGGCTATCTGTGCTAGCTGTCCTTAATTTAGCAGTGTAAGACTAGAGGGAAGGCAGTTAGTCATCACCAGCCACCGCCAACTCTTGGGCTATTTTTACCAATAAATAGTGAAATCGGCCGTTACATTATAACGCTCCCACAGCTGAAAGGGTGAGCATGTTTGGTGTGACCGGGATTCGAAACCGCGACCCTCAGATTATGAGTCGAGCTTCTTAACCGCCTGGCCATGCATGATCCCGTCTGTTCAGTTCATGGAAGAAGATTCTCACAATTACTCTCGTATGAAAATGTTTGCAAAGATTTTTAAACCGTAGTTTATATTTAAAGTGTTTTATAAAGGTTTACTGGAACGCCACTGCCGCAAACCTCAAAGTAATGTAACTGGTTCATCTTCACTTTCAAAACATAATTTTCCTTTAAAGTTACATAGTTATATACTGCACTTAAAAATAAACAGTAGTATTAAATTATCCGTAAACTGTATTCTTCGTTAATATATTAACGAAACCTATAAATTAGGTTTAACTGCTAATTTAAAACAGGTCTCTCATTTAGACTACTTTTCGTGTATTTATCCTCGAACTATAAGTTGACTTATACTGTGTACGGTGTTACAAGTTTGTAGGTTTCTCATATATGTGCATCACGTAATGTAAAGATGTACGAATTTCCTCTCAAAGAAGTCCAGAAACGGCATGAGATTTCTTGGGACTACCGCGTATGAATTTGTATATTTACTCTTTGTGAAGGCCATTTAGAACCTTCACACTCGGGTCTATTTGTCATCTTGTTGTGTTTTTCAGTGTCTTACGCAAAGTATAATTCGATGGATTTTGGCCAACCTAACCAGCGGATTGTGAATTTAACGGTTACATTATTGGGATATTAACAACATTTCAAGCTCAAGGTTCTCTTCAAAAGAAGATCAAAATGTGTCGATTTTCAAGCTCAAACAAATCTTCTATGTCTAAAGAAAGAGAAGGTTCATCAAAGTGTACTATATTTGAGGAAACAAATAAATCTAGTGAACAGTAAATTTCTTTTGAGGCAGATTCTCTATCTCTTATAGTCTTGTAAAATAAGGTTATTATAGTCTTGTAAAACAAGGTTATTTTTTGACGCAGATTGATATTTCATGTCTTCAGTTCTTCAGTTTTTTTTATCTGAAACGCAACAAGTGTCAACCTTCATTGCTTTCAGAATATTTTCACTCATATCCTAGTTTTGAGACCAGGCCTGTCTCAGTTGTTCCACACGTAGGCGTTCCATTTTATTTCAAAATCCTCTTCCATTTAGTGATACAAATATAGACACACGTAGAAAGCGGAGGATTAGAAAAAAAATACCTTAAAAATGTGTGTGTGTCTCTGTGTGTATAACAGCATATACTCTGTATGGTGTATCGATTCTAACCATTTTCTATGTTTATTTCTTATACTGTGTAGATTTTTCATATGGTATTGTGATAATTGATAGGTTTGCTAGTTTACGCGTTCATTGATTTGATATTTAAACAAATGCAATGAATAAAAATAAAAATTTAACCGATAAAATATACAGATAATGGAATGAAACTGTTACCTAGGATGTTTTAAGTTTTCAACAACAACAAAAAAAGACATTTCCTTGGCGAACTCACGAAAGCTGTTACAAACTACAACCAGGCTAAATTTCAGATTACTTAATACGGAACTTAAATGACTTCAATCTGCAAAAAATACGTGGTAACTACACGAAATAATTTTGGCATAATGATCCGACAGGGATCAAGCCACTAATGTTAAGGTTCTCGATCCAAGTTTGATTTCTAACACAATATTGTCGTACTTCTAGAAGGGCAGTAAAAATTGTTGGTGTCCTGATGAACTGAAAACAGTTAAATTATAAAAATAACTCTTAAAAAGTTTTTACCTTCGAAGTTTCAGAAGACCAAATCTTTTTAAATTAAAACTTGTCATAAATAAATGTCATCTTATGCCACAACTTTGTTGTAAGCATCAATTTATTATTCTGTAGCAAGCTATTCCACATCTGATCATGTCTTTTACCCAGCACAGCTTTGGAGGGTATTACAATAAATATTGTGTCTGCAACACGACTTAATGGAATTATTTACCATCAGCCGTGTTGGACCCATATTTTCAATTCATTTCATTTGTTTATGATGCAAAGGGGCGTTTTTAAACCTTTAACAACGTCAATTCTTTCCATCAAAATTACACATTTAACAAATATCATCTGCCGTCATCCCTAACCTTAAATTACCAGAGTGAAATCAGCAGCATCTCTACGACAGATACTGATAGGTTCGCTATCACTCTCATAACGCATCCACAGTTCAAAGTGCTTGGCATATAATTTTACGGTATTGGGCGGATTCCGGTCCGACTCGCTAGTTCCTAAATCCAGCGTTTTGTCACAGGTGTTAATACGTTTGTTTCAGTGATGTCGAGAAACCCACTTGTTGAGAACTTTTATATGCAAAAACGGCTCTTCTGGGCCCAGAAAACACTTCAAATAGAAGAGCGAACAACGTTTCGACCTTCTTCGGTCATCGTCAGGTTCACAAAGAAAGGGTTACTGGTCGGAAGCTGACCACATGTTTGGGAGGGGTTGTATAATTGAGTGTTGCAATGTAGAGGGCGCGGTTGGAATATATAATTTTGTCTATAATATTAATATAGGTATAATGGTGTTCCTTTATATTGGTTTATTTTGGGTTTAAGTTGTTGTATAAGTAAGGCTTCTTTAATTTTTCGTTTGTTTATGTTTGTTTCTTTATTTAGTATTTTAGTGTTTTCTATGGTTATGTTGTGTCCATTTGACTTGCAGTGTTCGAAAACGTGTGAAGGTGACTTTTTATGTTCTTTGAATCTGGTTTCCATTTTTCTACTTGTTTCTCCTATATAGAAGTCGTGGCAGTTATCACATTGTATTTTATAAATAATGTTGGTGTGGTGTTTGTCAGTGTAGTTCTTACATAGTATAGACCTTAGTTTTGTGCCTGGTTTTTGAATAAATTTAGTGTTAACTGGAATGTTATATTTTGTTACTAGTTTTTGCCAAATGTTGGTTATTTGTTTGCTGATGTCAGGAATATATGGTATACAGCAGTATATGGTTTCGTGATTTTTTGATTCGTGAGATATATTTACTTTTGTTGGTTGATTTTGCTTTCTGTCTAGGTGTGTGCGTATAATGTTTTCTACGGTTTGTGGAGGAAACTTATTAATGTTGATGAAGTGTTGTTTTATTTTATCTAATTCATCGTTAATTTTATCTGATGAGCATAGTTTTATGGCTGTGTTTATCTGGTTTCTTAGTATGTTGAGTTTTTGTTTTGTTTCATGTGCTGAGTCCCAAGGAATGTATAGTCCAGTATGGGTGATTTTTCGGTGGATTTCTGTTTTGAATTGTGTGTCGGTTCTTATAATTTTGAGGTTAAGAAATGATATTTGATTGCTTTCTTCCTGTTCACATGTGAAGTTAATGTTGGGATGTATAGAGTTAATGTGAGTGAAAAAGTTAAGTATGTGTTCTGTAGATTCGAATCCCGCAATCGTGTCATCTACATATCTGTACCAGTATAGTGGTGGATGTAATGCTGTATTAATTGCTTGTGTTTCAATTTGTGTCATAAAAATATTGGCTAGAACTGGCGATACTGGGTTGCCCATGCTTAGGCCATTTGTTTGTATATACAAACCACTATATAAGGTCTATACTATGTAAGAACTACACTGACAAACACCACACCAACATTATTTATAAAATACAATGTGATAACTGCCACGACTTCTATATAGGAGAAACAAGTTTTTGCATATAAAAATACGTTTGTTTGTTTATTCCGAATTTTGCACAAAGCTATCTGCGCTAGCCGTCCCTAATTAAGCAGTGTAATACTAGAGGGAGGGCAACTAGTCATCATCACCTACCTACTCTTTTACTAACAAACAATGGGATTGACCATCACATTATACGTCCCCATGGCTGAAAGGGCGAGCATCTTTGAATTACGAGTCGAGCGCCTTAACCACCTGACCATGCCAGGCCCCTCTTAACATGAAAAAGTTAATTACATTTTATTTTTTTCAAAAGCTTCAAATACGGATTTTTGTTTAAAATGTTTTTCGTTTTTTTTTAATTATCTTTTATCTTTGTTTGTTACTTTACAGTTTATTTCAGCTGTTTTGTTTTTTATTATTTCTGTAAACAAAACAAATTCTTCTTATATTGTAACATGTAACTGAATCGTGCACAAAATATGTACATTCGCATATAGTGTTCAGCAGTTTGTTTCAGAATGATTAAAGTTGTTTAAGTACCTAATTTACTGAATTAATAATAGCCTAGAGTTTCAAAGTAAAGCTCAGTTTTAATGTGGTACAAGTGAGGAATGTTCTACTTTCGATAAATAAGGGGGATTATTCATCATTTATAGAGGTCGCTAAGCTGAGTATTAACACGAGGTGTTTAATATTATTGTTTACAACGTGTAATTACTCCCCGTGGAATACACCAACAAAGACGACAAAACAATGTCGTCTAATCACGTTCAGACAATGTTTCAACGGTCGCACTGAATAATGCTAAAGATAGAGCAACTGTTCATTGTGTAGGAAGAGGTACACGTTGGCATAGGTTCTATTATGTGATCCAATAACCTCTAAAGCTATTATTATTCATGATAGTGAAAAGCAGTTGTGTATTTTCCTTAAAACAACATAACGATACAAGAGCATACTTAAAACAAAACTCCAAACTCTAGCAAATACAATTTAGTTGACACGAATTAAGGTGAAATTCCCACTTTCACACACACTGGCAAAGCGATATGTTTGCGGACTTACAACGCTATAAATTCGGTTTCGATACTGTGGTGGCAACAGAGCACATATAGCCTTTTGTATATATTTGTGCTTAACTACAAACAAAGAAATATTACCATAGAAAAGCATAACTTACCACAATACAATATAGAAACGTGAACAATGCAAGAAATTTACTTATTAATTCAACTGACACAAACTTAACTGATATATAGTAATGTGGAGAAGTGTTAGGACAAGAGAATATTTTGTCATTGTTTTCACTTTATAGGGGTAATTCTTCCATGTATTATGGCCCGGGATGGCCAAGCGCGTAAGGCGTGCGACTCGTAATCCGAGGGTCGCGGGTTCGCGCCCACGTTGCGCTAAACATGCTCGCCCTCCCAGCCGTGGGGGCGTATAATGTGACGGTCAATCCCACTATTCGTTGGTAAAAGAGTAGCCCAAGAGTTGGCGGTGGGTGGTGATGACTAGCTGCCTTGCCTCTAGTCTTACACTGCAAAATTAGGGACGGCTAGCACAGATAGCCCTCGAGTAGCTTTGTGCGAAATTCCAAAACAAACAAACAATTCCATGTATTAAAGAACGTAAATTTTAACACCATAGCAGTGCAGTGTCTTAACTATAGAGATAGAAACTAGCATATAGTATCGATATACGCTAGAAGAAATCGTGTTATTAGCAATCCACAAATAAACCTTGATAAACACAGTGTTCAACGCTAAATATTAAATTTGTTGTCATTCTATGACCCCCCCCTTCCTAAAAAAAAGTAAAGAGTTGTCAGTAGAGAAGACATTTCGCATAAAAGCTTCATGTGATGCCAGTTGGACTCTGGCCTAGGTTTATTTTCCTTTTTCTTTCACCAATAACAGAAATATTTGGAATTATTCATCCTGTTTCTAACTACAGATAAAAATATGTGTATATTTAAGTATACAGATCTATATATACTCGTGCATACGCCAGGCTGTTCCGTACGCGTTCTTTACACAGACCACCGACTACCACGTCTCTTTCCGTCATCGACTCGTTTTGTCACCTCTTTGCCTCAGCCGCACATTTCTGAAACTAGATTTGCGAGAGAAAAAAACCACCCAAACCCGTAGTAACGAAACATCTCCAATCTTCCATAACAAGCTTATTCTGAGCCTCACGAGCGGTGCGAAGGATAGAATAAAAACATTCTCGGACACCCCAGTTGGGACAGGACGCCTATGGAACCCACTTTAAAGTGAACACCTGTAGCGGTTTCTGGTTTTGTTGATGTCTGACGAATTAATTGTTGCAAACTTAAAATGCTACCCAAGCACTGTCAAGCACACCCTAGACCGTGAAATAGGTAAGATTGAAGATAGAAAAGAAAAAAGCAGAACACCTAAACTCAATGATACTAATGTTAAGTTTATGCAGCCTTCGCGACGGAATTAAGACCGCCACTGATACCAAGGATGAGATAAACGATCTTGTACCAAATTGGAGAAAATACTGGATATACGGTATCAAGAAGACTCGACGAAAATAGAATATTTGGTCGTTTATAAGTTTAAATATTTTTACTTCGATTTCCAGATATTGTCAAGATAATGAAATTTATTTAAAAAGTAAAAAAACACAACAAAAAAACTGGGCTTTTGATGATTGGGAAAGGGTGTTATGGACGGATGACTTCAAGTTTGAAATAATTGGTTCAAAGCGTATGTTGTACGTCCGGCGGAAGAAAGGTGAAAGATATTTACCTCAGTGCATAACCATGCTTTATGATAGAGGAAGTGTGTTGATTTAGGTGCTTAGATGACAAGATATATTTACAAAATAGGTTAAATAATAGACTAGTGCAAGTACCATCAGATACTGACCCATCGTGGTGTACCAGTGGTTTGTGTATTATTGGTAAAGGGTTCTACTACCTAGCAGATACTGACCCATCATGATGTACCCAGTGGTTTGTGTATTATTGGTAAAGGGTTCTACTACCTAGCAGATACTGACCCATCATGATGTACCCAGTGGTTTGTGTATTATTGGTAAAGGGCTCTACTACCTAGCAGATACTGACCCATCATGGTGTATTCAGTGGTTTGTGTATTATTGGTAAAGGGTTCTACTACCAAGCAGATACTGACTCATCATGGTGTACCTAGTGGTTTGTGTATTATTGGTAAAGGGTTCTACTTCCAAGCAGATAATGACCCATCATGGTGTACCCAGTGGTTTGTGTATTATTGGTAAAGGGTTCTACTACCAAGCAGATGATGACCCCAAATGCTCATTCTACCTTTGCATAAATTGCTTAGCTACAAAGAAGCTGCTGGAATCATTCAAATGATACAATAGCTCCCACAGAACCCCAATTTCAACCCAATTGAACAGATCGGAGATTTGATAGATCAAAATATTTGAAAAATTAAAAGTTACTTCCTAAGAAACTTTATAGGTGTGTGTTAGAGACATTTGGACTACAATTCTAAAGGACTCTTCAATTAAATGTGTTGCAACAAAGCCTGAAATACTGTCTGCAATTATTAAAGCAAAGGGGGGCCCACAAAATATTAATTGTTTGCTGAACTCGAGCACTTCCACTTAGTTTCTGTTGTACCAACTAAATATGACGATTAATATAATTCTGACGTTTCACCTGTGGTTTACCTTCCGTAGTTTGTTTTTTTTAAGTAGCCTGAAATCTAGTTTTTGACTTTGTGCCAGCACTTTTGCATAGTACTATGTTAATTAAATACAAAACATGGTCTATGAAGTTAGGTCTGGGTAACACCTTTGTGTCAGAATGTGGTTCTACGACGCTGAACTCGGAGTCACTCTGCGTGGGTCTCAGAACAAGATATACTCTCACTCAGTACTTCTGTTTTAACAGCTTGGAAGGAAAGATTGGTTAAATTAATATATATATATAAAGTTATAAACGCTTTTTCGAATCATTAAAATAAGTATCCACATTAAAATAAAAGTAACTTTTTTGACACATATAAAAACTTGAAATGTTCGAATTGCACCCCTTAAAAAAAAAGTTGTATTATGTTTCTTACTCGTCAAGCTACAAAAGCAATACGTTTTTGTATCATTTATTTCAGTAGCATTTAGTTTAACGTTTTTTTTCAGTTTTCTAAAGATACTTTATCCTGACATATCATAAAAATCATATTTTCCTGCATATATTGATTATAATTACAGATCAGTTATAGTTAAAAGTCGAAAAATGCATTCTATTATAAAATACTACAGATAACTCCACTGGAATAGAACAGATCTTGTAATTTACATTTAACAAATCTACTCATGCGTGTAGATGTACTTAAGTCTTAATAAACTTACCCAAACAATAATAAAGCTTTATTTTGATCCATGCCACTCTTTTTGTTTTTTGTTGTTAATTACAAAACTAGAAAGTGAACTTGCCTTTCTCTGCCTACCGTGGGCACTGAAATCAAATTTTTAGTTTGAGCTCTCAGAATTACCGTTGAAACACCATTGCAGGACTTCATACCTCTATTTTCAATAAGCTACCATTAGAATGTTATTAATGTTCGTCAGGCCGACAATATTTTAAAAAATTAAATCCTGGGAGTGAAAACAAACAAGAAGAAACAAAAGCCCCTGCATGGCTAGGTGGTTAGGGCACTTGACTCGCAATCTGAAAGTCGCATATTCAAATTCCCATCCCACCAAACATGCTTGCCTTTTTAGCCATTGGGCGTTATAATGTCCCGGTCAATCTCACTATTCGTTGGTAAAAGAGTACCCCAAGATTTGGCGGTTAGGGATGAGGAAAAGGTGCCTTCCTACTAGTCTTACACTGCTAAATTAGGGACAGCTAGCGCGAAATTAGAAACCAAAAGTCATTTCATTTAAATTTTTAAGCTGTGAGTAAACAAGAAAAAATGTGTTATTTTCTGTGCATTGCCCCTAACAAGAGAAAAAAATGATAATTTATCAAACTGAACGCGAAATGACAGCAAAAGTTAAAGCGCTTGTCTTTATATATTATTGTGCTCCTGTTACAATAGCATCTAGAAAATTAGACTGGGTGTGAAGTGCTATTAAGACTGGTATGACTGGCGAAAATTAACCCTGTACCGTTAGTATTGATATCAAAGTTAATAATGTGCTACTAACTGATATATATAGGGTATTATGAGTTCACGTAATACTTATATTACTTTTTCACACAAAACCCCATACAGCAAGCACATTATTCGTGATGATATTGTTACGAGATCTTACACATCACTTATTATTATTCGTGATAGTATTCTTTCAAAACTCTGGGTATTATCATACATTATGAATAAATGAAATGGGTGTAAAATCTAAAAAAATTCTATCAGAGCTTAGATAGTTACTCAACGTTTCTGCTGTTCAACTTCATTAAGAACGTGAATTTTCTAATAAATTCTTGGGTTTAATTAATACCGTTTATTTTAATAATTAAAAACGTACAAAAGTATACTGTAAATATAATCATTTCCGTAATACACAGCTCGTAGTAAAGTCGAAACTTTAATTTGATCATTTCCATAATACACAGCCCAGAGTAAAGTCGAAACTTTAACATGATCATTTCCATAATACACAGCCCAGAGTAAAGTCGAAACTTTAACATGATCATTTCCATAATACACAGCCCAGAGTAAAGTCGAAACTTTAATTACACATAAAAATTTTGAGCTATTCTCTATAGCTCAAGGTCCTTTTACTCATTTAAAACTATGCTAAACATAGCCCAGTTAGTATTATCTGGATGGGACAGCGGTAAATCTTCAGATTTACAACACTAAAATGAGGAGTTCGATTCCCCTCGGTGGGCATGACATAAAAAGTTTTAAGTCACTTGCAGAAACTTGAAGCATCTCACAGCACAAGATTCAAAGTACAAATCCATTCCTTCGGTCGTCTGTAATTTTTAGGTCTTGAACAAATTTTCCAAAGTCGATTTCCAATGTTTTGTTGATATTTGTGTCGTTTCTTTAAAATACAGAAAATTCACTTTCATTGCTTCGATTCCTTATGCTCCCCCTCCCCCCATAATGGCACAGCGGCATGCCTGGGGACTTATACCGCGAGAAACCGGATTTCAATACCGTGGGCATAGCTGGCCCATTTATACCTAACTTCAAACAAACAAATCAACACCCTTTACTTTGTAGCGGTCGACACTTATTCAGTGCGTAACCAACAGTTATTTCTGGCGATATTCTATAAATATAAGATTTATCAAATGCGCCTCTTCAGAGTTTATGAGTTTCCCAATATTACTTTCTCTCTTTATTTCACCAAGCTTATATCTTCTTGGCCTTTTATTAATTTATTTTTAGTGATGACTAAAGGATGAAAACCAGCCGTCCCTAATTTAGAAGTGTAAGACTAGAGAGAAGGCAGCTAGTCATCACCACCCTCCTCCAACTCTTGAGCTACTCTTTTATCAACGAATAGTGAGATTGACCGTCACATTATAATGCTCACGGCTGAAAGAGCGAGTATGTTTGATGTGACGAATATTCCAACCCTCGACCTTCGAATTACGAGTCATTTATTATTATTTTAAATAATGTTGTTTATGTTACGTTTTGTAGAACATAGAGGTTGAGACAGAAATAAATATGCAGAAGGAAAATATGTAATCAATATACTACTAAAAACAAATGAATTAGGTAATTTATTCAAGAGAAAAATAATAATTTATTATCATATATCTTCATTTTTACCATTTGTTTCTCATTACATGTATTCGTTTTTTTACTTGGTCATTTTTATGTTTTTCACCGGGCAACTTCTTTTCTAATGTAACAGAAAACCTACAACTCAAAACAATATTTTTGTGCTAAATAGCTTTTCAAGTTAACTCACATTCATTTGTGTTTACTCTCACTTTTGTTTCCAGCTTTTTAAACTAAGTGTTTATTCTAACTGTAGCCTGTTTTGATATATCATTTGTATGAAGCAGAAAACATGTGGAAAAACAGATGTCTTCGAGAAAATAATTTTATAAAACAATTGAAAGTTGAACAAACAAAAAGTAACACCACCTCGTGGACTGTGATACAAAAAATAACAAAAATAGTTATTGTACATAAGAATGTGTTTTTGTCTGGTTTAGCATATACATAAGCTATATTTGGCAAAATTGTACTGTGATATGTGGGCATCGATGTCATAAGTTTACTATAATATGTGGATACCAATGTCTTAATTTCACTACGAAATGTAAATACCAGTGGCCTAATTTTACTGTGATATATAGACACCAGTGTCTTATTTTTACTGTGACATGTAGACATCGATGTCTTAAGTTTATTTGATTTGTAGGCACCAATGTCTTAATTTCACTATGATATATAGATACCAGTGTCCTAATTTTACTGTGATATGTAGATACCAGTCTTATTTTTACTGTGACATATAGACATCGATGTCTTAAGTTTATTTGATTTGTAGATACCAATGTTTTAATTTTGCTATGATATGTAGATACCAATGTCCTAATTTTACTGTGATATGTTGACACCAGTGTCTTATTTTTACTGTGACGTGTAGACATCGATGTCTCAAGTTTATTTGATTTGTAGATGCCGATTTCTTAAATTAGTGTGATATATTGATACCAATGTCTTTCCTCAAATTGCGGCTACTACTCTACACGACGATTATTATTATTCATAATACAAATGTTGTCGCAATGGCTACAAAGAGGAACTGTGACTACTTTTGTACACAACTGTCTAGAATCTACGCTAAAGCAGTCGATTTGACACCCAGTTACCAAGGAATAACGACTAATAGACTGTCTTTACTGTTGTTGGGCAACAGTGTAGATATTCTGTAAAAAGAACCCCTTGTTTTCAGTGCACAAGCTTTATCTATTTACAGTTCCAAACCTAAGTGACATGCGCATAAAACAACCATTACTGGTAGGTTCTGGTGGCAAAAAAAAACAACGTCAAATGAGACAAAATAAGTTTACGTATTTTATAAATAGCCTAAAGAGTAGCCTGCTGGACTACAGGTCTGTGGGTCCATTATTTGCGTCCCGATTCTGCAAAAACTAAAATTACTTCGAAGAGACATAGTTTGTTTCAAGTTTAACACAAAGCTTATTTGTTTGTTTTTGAATTTAGCAGTGTAAGACTAGAGGGAAGGCAGTTAGTCATCACCACCCACCGCCAACTCTTGGGCTACTCTTTTACCAACGAATAGTGGAATTGACCGTCATATTATAATGCCTCTACGGCTGAAAGGGCGAATATGTTTGGTGTGACCAGCATTCGAACCCGCGACTCTCGGATTACGAGTCGAACGCCTTAACCTACCTGGCTATGCCAGGCCTAGCACAAAGATACACGATAGGCTACATGTGCTATGTCCACCAAGGATATAGAAAATAGGTTTCTAGCGTTGTGAGTCTGTCACTATTAAATCATTGAGTTTAAAATTATAAACATCCAACAAAGATAACTTTCGAATAGTTTTACACAAGTATTGAAAGCAGGCCAGTCTTATAATGAAATGTAAAAATTTTAAAGTTAATAATTCGTTTTTAAAATGTTGTTTCTAATATAAATAAAACATTTATTTTCCTCTTTCTTTTCTACTGAATCATTACTATAAATTAAACATACTAGCGATATAAATATTTTATACTAAATCTATCGTACTTGTTAACTGAAACGAATTAAATTAAAACCTTTGGCAAAGTCGAAGTACCCATTAGGTGCCCGACTACTAAAAGTCACCTCAGAATTCTACGATGACAGTGATGCAGAAGCAATAAAGAAGGCTCTTACAATCATATACAGAAAATCAGGTTTCTCGACAGGTGCTTAAAATATTCGGGATGGTTTTCTTTTTTAATTTTTCAAGACACCGACTGAGGGTTGTGTGCGTGTTTCTTTTATAGCAAAGCTACATTGAACTATCTCCTGTGTCCACCAAGGGGATTCGAACCCCTGATATTAGTGTTGTAAATCCGTAGATTTACCGCTGTCTCAGGGGGGTATCTCCGACTGTGGATATGAGACGTTGTGAAATAGAATTGGGACACAGACGCCTATCGACATTTCTGTTTATTCGGTGTTTTTAAATATGAAACGACACGAGTCTTGTTCACTGAAATCAAGCAAGTATGCTTCAAATTGTTTTTTTACTGTCAGTCCTAAAACTGAAACTCAGATGGTAATTTTGAATTGAAAGCAATTTTTTTTATTAATCCATAAAGAGAGTTTCGGATTTTACAGTTTCTTTTACAGAAAAATGAAATCTTTACGATAATTTTGAACTAAAAATTGCTTAACATTTGCCCTCATTCACAAGAATAGTTGGAAGAACAAGGAGGATAAATAAAGTGAGAGAAAAAAATAAATCCTAAATAATGAGCTAGTTAAATTTTATCTCATCAGGGAGCGCTGGAGTCACGCACCAGTACGTATGTATATCAGTGGGAAAAGGACTTTTTGTCGTGTTTTTCGACACAAAACTGTTCTATAATTTCTAGGTAACTGGTTTTGAGAAAAGAAAAATTCCACTCATTCTGTTGAAGGCTTGATGTCGTATACGTTTTCAAGTAGATCTACGTATGTGTATGCTTTGTTGTGTATTTATTAATAAAAAAAATTGTACTAACCGTTTACCCCTGAAGTAAATAATCATAATAACTAGCTGGGGTACCCGTATCCTGGACGGAAGTTTGTAGATTTATGAAGAATGAAAGGTTATATTATGATGTGAAAAGTTCTTTCCTTTATACATAATGAAGAAAACAAACGAACCAAAACGCTTATTAAACCAGCAAAACATGAAATGTGAAACTGTACATTTACATGTATCTCCTCATGGATCCAATAAACATTCATGCCAAATCTGGTGAAGATGTATCAACAGGAGCGAAGTAATGGTGAAACAAACCCCTCTCCACCCTACGAAGTATTTACAAGGAAATACAACAGATAGTACCATTATATTTACATAGATGGCGTCAGCACATTAGATACGCGTGTGACGTATTCATGACATCGGGACTCTGAAAATGGAGGAAAATAAAGTTCTTCGTGACGGAAAACTGAAGCAAAACGGGAACATCGTGACCACTATTGCAAATCTACATGTACACATGATAAAAATTCGCTAAATTGAGGGTTGTACGATGCGTAATAAAAATTGTTTTCCTATATTATGTAAACAAGAGTTCCAATACAGTGTGACATATTCAGACTCCGAGAACGTTTTTCTTTGACTGTTATCATCTGTATCTTGATTTTTTAGACACCATTTGCCTGATTTATTTAGGTTCCTTCTTAAAAACCGAGAAAATAAAGATGATTTCGTCGATTCACATCTCAAGTGTACAAATCATGAAACATAAAGTACATAAGAGCTGCTCTCCCCGATTTTACCGTTATCTGTCACAATATACGAAACGTTTCTTGTAATTAAAAAAACTTTACGTGTGAGTGTTAATTTCACAGGCATTTTCTCAGTTTTGTACTTATACTTCACTCTCAAGGTTTTATTGTTAAGCTAAATACAAAAAGAAAGGAAAAAAATCCAAAAAAATAATTCGCAAAACTGTGCTTCATTAACACTTTTGGCCCGGCATAGCCAGGTGAGTTAGGGCTTTTGACTCGTAATCCGAGGGTCGCGAGTTCAAATCCCGGTCGCACCAAATATACTCGCCCTTTCAGCCGTGGGGGCGTTATAACGTGACGGTTAATTCCACTATTCGTAGCCCAAGAGTTGGCAGTGGGTGGTGATGACTAGCTGCCTTCCCTCTAGTCTTACACTGCTAAATTAGGAACGGCTTGCGCAGATAACCCTTAAGTAGGGAAATTAAAAAACAAACAAACAATATTTTATTGGAATCACTCATCAATACTCATCTAGAGTTTGAATTTCTTGCAGTCTACACAGATTTCATAGCTCGCCCTACAGTCTGCATTAGTTGTATACTGTGTATTTTAGTCCATAGTTTTATATATTCACATGTTGTAATTTTATTCACTACTTTATTTGTGCACAGCAGGAAAAGCTTGTAACAGTCAGAGAAGACAAGACTTAAGCAGAGTTTCATAATTTTCTTTTAAACAATACACGTTTTGAGGTAGTTTCATATTTGCCTTTTAAACAATACACATCTTGTGGTATTTTCATATTTCCCTTATTATAGGTCGCGTACAATTACTGACTGTAAGAAGAGTTTGATATTTTGAATTTATATAATGTATGACTTATGGCAGAACTTAAATCAAAGTTTTTGTTTGATTGTTTGTAACTAAGCACAAAGCTACACAATGGGTTACTTGTCCATCACAGGTATCGAAACCCGGATTCTAGTGTTGTAATTCTGCAGGCACAACGCTGTGCCAATGGGGTGCTGAAACAACGCATCATTAAGTCTCATAATTTGAGTTTAAAGAATAATAATTTATTGGTAAAATTTAAAACAATATAAGACATGGTTTGTTGTAAAAGACACACTGAGTGGACTAATGTTTGGCAAAAAGTTATGATTTCCTGTAAGACACACGCTAAGTGGACTAATGTTTGGCAAAAAGTTATGATTTCCTGTAAGACACACGCTAAGTGGACTAATGTTTGCAAACAAGTAATTACTTGCTTTAAGAGACACGTTAAGTGGATTAATGTTTGGAAATAACTCATGGTTTGCTTCAGTGCATTTTCTGGGAGTTTAGTTACGCAGAACAGAAATATACACTGGAGTGAAACTCCTTCAGATACTATTACCTTAAGTTAAACAAGAATAATTAACTGATGTTCTGACATGGGGCTCATCAGGCAGTTGGGATACGACAAACAGTGATGGTTGAGGTGCTATTTAAATCATCAACTACTTCAGCATGAGCTAGAGTAAGTTGGGATACGACAAACAGTGATGGTCGAGGTGCTATTTAAATCATCAACTACTTTTGTGTGATCTGGAGTTAGTTGGCGAACTGCAACTTTAATAACTTTATTTCAGGCGTTACACGTCGGAATTAGGTTCATGATTTAGTAATGTTTAGTGTTGAGTCAACTAACCTGTTTGGGATGGTTAGTTTAGAATACAGTGAAGTGGTTCTATTAATGTAATATATAGATTTCCAGGGTTTCTTACCTAGTAAAAGAAGGTAGCATTTTACAAAGTTAGAAATCCATGTTAAATATGAAATATGCTTGTAGGAATAGGTGCCAAGGTTCGCTAAACAATTCTTCTTATACAACCACCAGGTGCTCAACTCCTTTATAATATCCAATCCTAGCACCCTTACGTACCGCACCCATGCAAGAAACTGATCTTTATTATTATTTTTAATTTCGCGCAAAACTACACGAGGGCTAAATGCGCTAGCCGTCCCTAATTTAGTTGTGTAAGACTACAGAGAGAGCAGCTCGTCATCACCACCCACCACCAACTGTTGGGTTAGTCTTTTATCAACGAATAAAGAGATTGACCATAACTTTATAACGCCCTCATGGCTGAAAGGGAGAGCATGTTTGGTGTGACAGAAATTTCATCTCGAGACCCTCAGATTGCTGGTAGAGTGCCCTAAAAACTCGGCCATGTCGGGCCAATAATTGCTATTTTATCGGACATACGTAACTAGGTTTCGAATATCAAATCAGCTCCAAAAACTAGTTTTCATTAATGATGGATAATAATAAACAAAATTAGACTGTAAAGACTGCAACGTCTGTTAGTCAGAATTTAGTGCTTATGGGACAAAAATTTTAACGAAAATTTTAAGCATGTACCAAATGTCTCATGAAAACTTTATTGCTCACCCGTGAATACCTATTTAATGTGCTGATAATCTCTTAACCGTGTCGCTGTCGTGTTTATCGACATAGAATTTCATTTTTACACAAATATAGAAAGCACCACATAGAACGACAATTTATCAATTTGTTAAACGCAGGGCATTAATGATAAAGGTCATATAGGTCATATTCTGAATGTACTTCCAGAAATGGATCACTTTCACGTATATTTTACTTCTCAAAATATTCTGTATTTTGTCTTGTTCCTCACTTCGAGTGTTTTTCGGCTCATTTTTTGACTGAAATATCGAAGCAATAATATGTCTAATGAAATAGTAAGCTTGATCTAATGTTCTAAGAGACCGTTACGTTTTCACTGCTTTCTTTATTATTATTTTTATGGATCTCCTTCGTTGAAAAGGTGTAATTACTTATCAAGTACCCCACCTTTTAAGCTCTCTGTTTTGTTTCTTTTGACACATCAAAAACCGCTTCGTCAGTGAAATTTTTTTGACTGGCTGACGAATTAGTCGTTTGGTGATAACTAGAAGTAGTTTAAACAAGTAAGATGTTTTACTTTTGCTGATTCTTCTGAAAAATCAAGCGATAAATGGAGAAACTATTTATCTGAAACTAGGTTTGGAAGAAATATTAAAAAGTAATGTTTGTGGACATCTTATGCAACATAATTGTGGTTTCAAATATATTACTGCACTAAACTTCTCCATTTTACCATAGAATCGAATCTTAAATAACAAACTGATTTGACACGTTTTGACTTACGTGCTGCATAGATCTTAACCCGTTATTAGATAGCAGTAAAGATAAAAACGTTTACTAACTTTTCAAGTTGGTCGGATTAACAGAAAACAAGAAACTCATTAAACTAAGCTCTAGAGTCAAATTCATCACTTTAAAAAATGATTTCCGAAATACTTGGATTATTTGGTTTCCTGTTTACCATATAAATGTAGTTCTTATAAACAGGAGTTCATTCGATATATAATTCTTATCATTCTTATTTATGACAAATGTCATTCATAACAGTGAAATTTGGTTTGTTTTAAAATTTGCCAAAAGCTACTCGAGACTTATCAGCGCTAGTCGTCCCTAATTTTGTAGTGTAAAACTAAAGGGAAGGCAGCTAGTCATCACAGCCAACCACCAACGCTAAGGATAAT
The DNA here is from genome assembly GCA_011833715.1 of Carcinoscorpius rotundicauda. Taxonomy (NCBI): domain Eukaryota; kingdom Metazoa; phylum Arthropoda; class Merostomata; order Xiphosura; family Limulidae; genus Carcinoscorpius; species Carcinoscorpius rotundicauda. The sequence goes on from CM022398.1 coordinate 19,801,244, forward strand.
CTTTTACCACTAGATAGTAGGATTGACCGCACATTATAACGACCTCACGGCTGAAAGAACGAGCATGTTTGGTGTGACGGAGATTCGAACCTGTGACCTTCAGATTAGTAGTCGAGTGACTTAGATACTTGACCACGCTGCTCCAGAAATGAAACTCCCAACTTATTTGCAACCGACGGAGTCCTCATATATTAAAGTTTAAAAATCTGGGCAAGAAATTAGAAGAAATTGCTAACTTGCTATATTAAACACACAGACCCTCAACAATAATTATTAGTATTAATTAACGTTGACCGTACCTTTTGTTTTGTTTTTATTTGTGTGTCATATATTATCAGGGTCAAAATTTACAAGCAATTCGTTGCGTAGTTTGTTTGTTTGTTTTGGAATTTCGCACAAAGCTACTCGAGGGCTATCTGTGCTAGCCTTCCCTAATTTAGCAGTGTAAGACTAGAGGGAAGGCAGCTAGTCATCACCACCCACCGCCAACTCTTGGGCTACTCTTTTGCCAACGAATAGTGGGATTGACCGTCACGTTATACACCCCCACGGCTGGGAGGGCGAGGATGTTTAGCGCGACGCGGGCGCGAACCCGCGACCCTCGGATTACGAGTCACACGCCTGACGCGCTCGGCCATGCCAGGCCTCGTTGCGTAGTACGTTTAGAAATTTTTTTTACAAGAAGCCCATGTGGTTCCTAGACTTCATCAGTAATTCAAAGATTAATAGAGAGTTTGAAGAGCTCATTCCATCATGACTATAAGAATAGTTCATTTTTGAAGCCTATGTAAACATAAGTGTAGACCGGGTTCAAGTCTCAGCAAATGTCGCCTATAACAGTAAAACAGTAAAATTACGCGACTTAATTCTTTTTTTTTCACAAGCGGCTAAAGTTTGGTAACGCAATTTTAGTAACACGTGAAACTACGTAATTTAGTGCCTGCTGTAAATCTAAGATTGAAGTTTAGCGTAAACGCGAAATGCTGAAGGACAGTTTTCTAGTGTTTCGATAGTTGCAATAGCCATCACCAGATGGTTAGGGCGCTCTACTCGTAATCTGAGGCTCACAGGTTCGAATCCGCGTAACATCTAACATGCTCGCCCTTTCACCAGGGGGGCGTTATAATGTGACCGTCAACGTCAATTCCACTATTCGTTGGTTAAACAGTAACCCAAGAGTTGGCAGTGGATGATGATGACTTTCATCTAGTCTTGCACTGCTAAATTAGGAATGCTGAGAAATTAATAAAGCAAACAAACAGCCACCACTAGATCCATGTATTTAACATTTTCTCTTAAATAACTGGTTTTGTTCCTGAAAACCCTGATGTGACAAAACAGCAAGAGGTGAAGTAAAAGTGTGAATACATAAATATTACGATGTGCTGACCACAATAAGATTTATATTTCCATCAGGGCTTTACAAGTTCGCATCGGAACAGCTATTGGCAAATTAAATTACATTTCAGTACCTAAAGGGTGGTATGGATGTAGAACGTTGTGAGCTTGAACTCCCACACAGCATACGGGAGTGTGGTTGTTTGGTTTTGAATTTCGCGCAAAGCTGCTCGAGGAATATCTACGCTATTTGTTCCTGATTTAGCAGTGTAGGACTAAAGAGAAGGCAGCTGGTCATCATCGCCCACCGCCAATTCCGGAGCTACTCTTTTATCAAAGGAGAGTGGGATTCACCGTTACTTTATTACGTTTCCACGGTTAAAAGGGTGAGCATGTTTGGTGTGACGGGGATTTGAACTCGCGACCCTTGTTGGATTACCAGTCAAGAGCCCTAACTACCAAGGTCGTGGAATAACAGATGTTGGTTACGTGCCTACGGCTGATGACCATCGTCATATTTACACTTTACAGTAACTACAAGAAAAAATAATGATAAAAAAATATTATATGATGCCATTAAAACACTGCCTAGGAATGTAATAAAAAACGTGTTAAATGTACCATGTAAGAAGAGGGTACAGGTACCGGAAACACGCAATACACTGAAGACAGCTGAAGCAACTCCATGACGGACGGGGTGATGAGTCATTTGTCGCTCTTTAACTCTCGCTAATGTGGGTGGTTCCTACCGTATCACTCGCACGGAGTTACGAAACACAACCTGCGATCCCTGTACTTCATCAAATGTTTATTTATAGACCACAATAGACTTGCTCTTGTAGAATTAGAGATATTTCAGAGTTTCGCGGTCCCAACTAATAACTAGTTGAGCTAATACATTTAGATTGCTCCATGTTGTATTCCTTTAAACACTTAAGGTGTGATGCACCTGTGTTTTCATTGTTGTTTGTACCATTAAAAAAATAGGTGGTTACAAACGAGTTGCACCAACAACTGATCATAATGTGAGGAGAAATTAAGATCTTGATTTACTGATTGTTTAGAATTAAATACAATGGTACACAATGGGCTATCTATGCTCTGCCCGCCATGGTATCGAAACCCGGTTTCTAGCGCCAATATACTGCTATCCAGTCTAGTACGTCAATATACTGCTGTGCCACTGGTGGGCAAATTACGATCTATTCTAAGTGTGTTACGAACATGGTTGTCAGTATGTTTTTCTTAGAAGAGTGTGTGGGTCGTATCTGTTCATTGCCTGTCTTTCTTAGATACGTGTACACGATACGATATATGTGTGTGAGAGTGTGTAGGTGTATGGAATATGTAGATGTTAACAAACACCCACAGCCTTCTGAAGCAAATTTAATTATTATAGGTATGAATTACAATACGGCAGTACGGTGTAAAAAGATATTTACTTGTCAATTCACATTGGCCTTTCAGTACAGTTGAATACACTATGGCTGTGCTAACTACGTATTTTAGTTTCGCTGCTAACCTGCGAGTAGACAATGGCGGCTTATGGGTTTATATATTTGTTTTTGAATTTCGCGCAAAGCTACTCGAGAGCTATCTGCGTTAGCCGTCCCTAATTTAGCAGTGTAACACTAGAGGGAAGGCAACTAGTCATCGCCACCCACCGCCAATGTTTGGACAACTCTTTTACCAAGAAATAGTGGAATTGATCGTAACAATATAACGTCCCACGGCTGAAAAGGTGAGCATGTTTGGTGTGACGGGGATTGGAACTCGCGACCCTTGGATTACGAGTCGAGCGCATTAACCACCTGGCCATGCTGGGCCTGGCTTATAGGAATAAATGTTGTCTAAAAGCAGGTTCGTTCTCACCCAAAAGCCCCCTGGTGATAAGAAACGTTACGCATTTAATAAAGAAGAAACCAAACTGTTGCATAAAATTTATCAAAACTGCTTGTTAATTTCAAACTGCAAACCAGCTGAATCAAACAGTAAAACAATAAACGTTAACAAATTGACAAATGCCTTTACTGGTGTTTCACCTAATAACAGGCATATTTCACCTGAACTTTTGACCCAAAAGACCAAACTAGCTTTTAAAAAGTGAATGCAAAGGTCGATCTAAGAATAAACTAGGGAATTATTTTTATATATGTACAGTATTGTTTGCGAGTTTCGCCTTACTTTCAGTTTTCAGATAACGTCAAAAAAAACCCTACGTACTTGTAGCTCAGAGTAGAAAGTACATCCTAATATTTTTTATTGAGCAAACAAACACGTCTTATAGTTGAAAGTAATCCTAACGCTCTAAGCTAGAAAGCGACACATGGGTTATAGCAGCTGGGAATATCGAGAGAGGAACGTCGTACCACGTTTAGAAACCTCGTGACAAGTGTTATCGAATTAGAAGATTTGGTCTCTGACGATTCTTACCTCTGGAGATTACAATGAAAAAAATGGCAATTTCAGTATTCATGAGAAAATATTTTAACTCTAATATAATCACGCTAAACCATATAAAAGTTATGATACTTGAGAAGCTTAACAACTAGTTTGTTTTGTATATTTGAGCACAGCTACACAAGGGTTATCAGTGTTAGACATCTCTAATTTCGAAATGGTAAAAACACTAGGAGTAAGGCAGCGAGTTAAAGGCAGCCATTGCCAACTCCTGTGCTACTTAAATACAATATTTGAAGAGTGGGATTTAACCGTCACACATCCTCTGTTCCCAAGTGAGAGTGACATTTTGCGGCAATGAGACACGAACCACAGACTGTCAGATTTAAAGTCCGGTACGCTAGCCACGACTTGACCTAAACTTGTGTATATATATATATATATATTCAAATTATTATAATCCATATTTAGATGTAACGAACTTTTAATTATAATTATTATTACTATTTTGTATAAAAGTACTTCTTAACTCCAATTACGATAAACACAGAAATAACCAGTTTTTTTATCTCCACCTACGATAAATACAGTGAGAAATAACCAGTTTCTTAACACTAACTCTCCTTAAGAAATAACGTACCTCTTTATCCCAACTATGATAAACTCGGTGAGAAATAACCTGTTTCTTAACCATAATTCTACTTATAAGTAATGTACTTCTTACTATAGCCCCACTTAGACGTAACGTGCTTTTTTAACTCCAAGTCTGATAACCCTACTTTAAAGCAACTTTCCAACTCAAGCTAATGAACGTATATCTCAGCTATCACGTAAATCATAACTTTGCGCTAAAATAACCCTATTGAAAATAAAATGTATAGTCAGTACTTACTAGTTACGACTTCACCAAACAACGCAACTGACACAAAAGTTGTCTGATCTGAAAGCCTTTCCAGCTTAATACGAATAAATATATAGTGAAATTTTGCAGAGACAGTAAACATGTCTTTCACCTGAAATTCAGTTAACATTCATCCATACACACGAACATTCCACGACGAGTCTACGCAAACACATTTTACAACAAACCCTGTTACGTCCCAACAGACTTAAATAAAAACCAACAAATAATTATACAGCTATTCTTCAGTTTCTTTAATGAACAGTGTAAGTTGATCGTTAAACGCACGAGCTACGGAATATGCTATATTTGTTATGTACATTGATCAAAGTACATTTAAAGATGGCATTCTTTAGGCTTTCTTTACTACATTTCTTTAGCATTTACTGCTATTTATCTTCCACGTATACATCTCAAAAGGTTTTTCCGACATAGACGCTTCGTGCATTTTATCCAGAGTTCCCGTTAAACGTTAAAACTGAAACCTTTATAAGGATGAACAATCCTCATCTTAAACTAATTTCCATGAAAATGAAGACAAAAACCTGTTTAACAGCTGCGTTCTTGCTTCGTTTTTGCAAAAATGAAATTGTATATAAAATACGACAGCAGTTAAATTTTATAACTCTTGACCGTATTAGAGCCTTTAACATAAATGTATCGATAATGTGTTTTTTTCCCCTTTTTTTGTAGAATGTTTGAGCAAAGCTTTCAAAGATACACTAGAGGAAAAGGAATCAGCCCTAAAGCTAAACGTGCCTCTTAAGCGAATAGTGGGATCTCACTGAAATCCCACTACAAGCATTACAGTCCTGAAGTGCGGAGCGTGTTATTATGGTAACAGGACGCAAAATATGGACCCTCGGGAAACTTGCAGTCTGTAAGTGACGTTTATTGACGTGATCGAAGGTTATAGTGAGAAACGATTTGAAGATTATTCAGAGATGCAACATCTAAACGAAAGGGATTGCGTTATTGTAGTTTTTTGGGTTAACTACCCAAGGAAAATAACACTTTTGCCGACAATAAATGTATTGACTGTGTCTTATCAAATATTAAAGACAGGAACAGAACAAATATTCAATCGGACCAGATATTTATTTTGCTATTCGTTGGACAATCAGATAGCGTTTCCATTAACTGATTAAATTACAATATTACCCAGAATTCATCTGCTTGCATGTGTGTCACAAACCGCTGATGCTTTCTGTTGTAGCCTTTAAACATAGTGGCGTTTTACCCGGTATTTTACAGGTTAAACAAACATCACTAGTGTCAAGTGGTCACGGTAGGGTCAAAGACAGCAATGGTAAGTACAATTCAAACAATAACAGTCTCAGATGGATATCGGGGGTGTAAATGTTTGACGCTACCTTGTGTTTCAAATGGTGGCTCGCTCATACAGTGGTAGCTCACGCTGTTTTAATGTGTGATGAAAATATATTAATCCGATCAGATACAGAAGCTAGTATCTGTGAAAGAATTTGATCACCAACGTCCTATTTGAATAGGACATTGAGAGAGAGAGAGAGTTAAACGCTGAATATCCGTATTCTGGCCAAAAATGCTATTTCTTCAATCCACAGTTCAAAATATAACTCATAGCTGTGCTCTCCCTAATGATTTTATAGAGTTGTAACATGGTTTTAAAGCTATCAAGACTTCAAACTTGGTCCCTGAGCCCATATTCAGGTATTATTAACTTATCATAATTCAAAACTTTACACAGAATTTGTATTTGTGGGTGAGAGGGGACCTGATACAAGTTTTTTAAATAATTTTTCCAACAACAGAGGACGGTCCTTTCAGATGTTTTTTTTTTAATTCTTGTGTCCGTTTCTCTCCCAATTTCACCTAAATAAAATCGTGCACGTGTCTCACTTGATTTCATGTATTAATCTTCTGATCGTCTTTTTTTTGAATAATTTATTTAAACGACATTCTTCATTTACATTCCTGTTCATTAGTTGATGTCTTTTTATTGTCGTTATTTGTTTTTGGTTTGAATTTCGCGCAAAGCTATACGAGGGCTATCTGCGCTAGCCGTCGCTAAGTTTGCAGAGTAAGACTAGAAGAAAGGCACCAAGTCAATCCCATTATTCTTTGGTAAAAGAGTATACCAAGAGTTGGCGGTGGGTGGTGATGACTAGCTGCCTTCCTTCTAGTCTTACAATGCTAAATTAGGGACGACTAGCGCAGATATCCCTTGAGCAGGTTTGCGCGTAATTTAATAAAACAAACAAACCTAAGTTTCAACATTTCTACATACAATACTAACATACCAGCTATGGCTCTCAAACAAAGTCAGTTCACTCATCAGCGATCGTTTAATATCAATGCAGCCTCACTCAGTAACATCATCATGTAATATCAGTGCAGCCTCACTCAGTAACATCATCATGTCGGTAGGTTTCACTCGCTCTTAACCTTCACTTTTTAGCAATCGTATTCTAATAAGTACTTATTAAAGTTTCATGTATCAAATCCATGCGGCTAATTGGCTCCTCAATGTTGTTTTTCTAAGTCACAAAGTTAATTTGTTTTTATAACTGTTGTCAACTAACTCATCAGAATTGGTTCATTATTATTGTTTTCCAAGTCACAATGTTAGTGTTTTTTATATCTGTTAACACGAGATCTACGAGAGGCAGCAATTTTAAATAAAAATTAAGAAGTTACATCGTGTCACGCCCCCCAGTGGCTCAGCGGTATGTCTGGGGACTTACACGCTAAAATCCGGGTTTCGATACCCGTGGTGGGCAGAGCACAGATAGCCCATTGTGCAGCTTTGTGCTTAATTCTAAACAACAAACAACAACAACATCGTGTCACGTTTTGAGTCATGAGACTAGAAACGTAAAATATGTAATTGTTTTATAAAAATAATATAATCAAACTCAGTTAAAGTTTCCAAGCGTTTCATGCTTATGATTTCACGACATTTTTCGACTCTATTCTCAATGACGAAGGCTTAGTTTTGGATAAAATACTACGATTGATTACATTTGCTTAGTTTTCCGTTTTCACTTCATTTAGAATATTAATTACAATATTTATATCGCACTTCGCACAATTTATAGTTTCTGCATGTTTTGAAATACTTCCATTCTGACCGTAATGACTTCTTGGAATTTCCTTCGGAGTGTTCTTTGAAAAATATATTCAACCGTCTATTGCACATTGTAACATATGTTTCTTAATACAGGTACAAATGCTCTAATTCTATAGTTGAATAATCTAGCTTCCATGTGAGAGACTAAATGCACCATGGAGCTATTTTTGTTGGTTCCCCCAATTTAACAATGTTACTTCTAAGTAGCATACCCATTTATAGCTTATTAAAATATATTCCACAAAAATGTTATGTTGTAAGGAGGAATTTTAATTTTACTTTTTTCGACGCCATTTTGATTCGCTATAAAGGCACTATATCTGTTTCGTATAAAGGAAGATATTTGCGTTGTTATGTCTTGTACTTTTTTCGTTATTGTAAATATACTTTTCGTGTTCTGTTTCATGTATAAAAATTATTTAGGCTCTATTGTATCTCTTATTTTATTCCTTATTGTAAACACACCTTTTTATGTTCTGTTCCACGTAAAGGAGTTCCCCGCTGGTACAACAGGAAGTTTACGAATTTACAACACTAAGGTTCGATTCCTGTCGGTGGGCTCAGCAGATAACCTGATGGGACTTTGCTATAAGAAAACACACATACCACGTAAAGGAAGGTTTTATAGTAAACGAATATATATGCATTTTTTTACCTCCCTGTTATTCTTGGTTCTTTATCCATTCGTTATTAAGGGTAAGAAATTCGTGCAGACAGGCTTTCCTGTTAGAAAGTAAAAATAAATTGTGAGTAGTTTAAGACATTTAGATAAAAATTTAGGGATAAGTGTGATTATTTTCTCAAATATATCAGGGAAAATACAGGAAAACGTTGAATCCAATACGTTTGTTTCGAAGTTAAGCACAAAGCTACACAATAGGCTATCTGTGTTCTATACATAGCGGGTATCGAAACACAAATTCTAGCGTTGTGAGTCGGCAGACATACCGCTATGTCGCTCCTTGGGTTCAGTTCAGTATGCTGATGCTCAAATAACATCAGTAAAGATAAGTTATTGCAACAAAGCACTTTATTTCAAATATAATTATTAAGCTACAGTTATAACATCAAGCCATAATTTTTCCTTATCTCATAAGACCAGATGAAACAGAAATGGAGGCGATAATAAAACCTCAACCACAGTTGTGATGGTTTTCTAAAATTCTATTATAATACCATCAGTATTTACCTAAATAATTTCCTGGTCATTCCACAAAGAAGAAATCACCAAGTATCTACGCGAGACCAAGCTCGACATTATAATAAGATATACTTTCCCACATGACCGGAAAGAGAATGAATTTTAAATATTTTTACGTTTTTATAGGTATTCGTATAGTTTAGAAAATTTTAGGAAGGATAAAAAATATGAATTTTAGATACTTTGAAAAGGGTGTACAGTTAACTAGTAAAATTATACAATATGCCTAAATAGAAAGGAAAGATTAGAAAGTTCCTGGGAGTGGCACCCTGAAAATATGGTTAAGCACAAAGCTTTACTCTGCCCACCACGGGTATCAAAACCCGGTTTATAGTATTGTAAGTCCGCAGAAATACCACTGAAGGGCAGGAAAAGAGGGAAGACCTTTATATTTAAATACTAAGACAAATATTGTGTTTGTTCGGCCAGTCCAAGCTTTCAGTGTTTATCCAAAACTGTTCTGAATTGATTAGGTGGTGATATATAAAAAGGCCCCGGCATGGCCTGGTGGGTTAAGGAGTTCGACTCGTAATCCGAGGGACGCGTGTTTGAATCCCTGTTACACCAAACATTCTCGCCCTTTCAACTATGGGAGCGTTATAATGTTAAGGTCAATCCCACTATTCGTTGATAAAAGAGTAGCCCAATAATTGGAGGTGGGTGGTGACGACTATGTATCTTCCCTCTAGTCTTATAGTGCTAAATTAAGGACAGCTAACGTAGATAGCCCTTGAGTAGCTTTGCGAGAAATTCAAAATCAAACAAAACAGACACATAAAATGAAGTTACAGTTTTCATTAGATCGTCATTAGGTGTGATAGAACCACAACAAATAGAATGATTTCATTACACATTACGACTTCTTGTCTTAGGGGGAGGTTTCTCCCCAAAATTGTAAGTGAATGATTAGTTTAGTTAACTAACGTAAAAAAAGCAGATATAAAGTTTGTTTGTTTTGGAATTTCGCACAAAGCTACTCGAGGGCTATCTGTGCTAGCCGTCCCTAATTTAGCAGTGTAAGACTAGAGGGAAGGCAGCTAGTCATCACCACCCACTGCCAACTCTTGAGCTACTCTTTTACCAACGAATAGTGGGATTGATTGTTACATTATAACGCCCCCACGGCTGTTTGGTGCGACAGGGATTCGAACCCGCGACTTTCGATTATCGAAATCCGGCTTTTTCGCGCTGTAAGCTTTCAGACTTTTCGCTGAGCCACTGGGGGTGTTATCAACGGTTTGTTGGAATTTGTGTTAAAGAAACCTTATTTTATTGTTCAAATTTATAATTGTGTATCCTGAAATTTTTAATCCTACAAAATAACAAGACTTGTTTAAGATTTTCAGAAGAAAAAAAATATTCAATATTTAAAAAACCTGAATGGCTAATATCCCTGCATTACATTTATACTAGAGTAGCAAAAGGGAAACGAAAATAATTATCGTTTTTAGATCTTGAAATCAACAATTTATATAATAAATTTAAAATAAGTACTTATCATAAAGAAACTTTAAGAAGGTTGTTTACTCAGAGTGATAAATTTTACTTCGAAGATATAAAAACATTTTTCAAAGTACAGAGTTCACCATATTACCAACGATTACAAATTGGGGAAGGCTTAAAATGGTCTTGTTCTCTTAACAACGACTCCCAGTGGCTCGGCAGTATGTCTCTGGACTTCCCCAACCCTACATTCGGGTTTCGATACCCGTGGTGGGGAGAGCACTGATAGCCCATTGTGTAGCTTTGTACTTAATTCAAAACAACAAAAACAACTCTTAACAAGTATACGAACTGTGAATTCTTGACTTTTCCTTTTCATACGATAGGCGGCGTCTTAACTGGTGTATTGAGCATGTCACACTTTTAAAGGATGTTTTAATTCATAACGATAAGTTTATTTGTTTGTTTTGGAATTTCGCACAAAGCTGCTCGAGGGCTATCTGTGCTAGCCTAGGATTACGAGTCGCACGCCTTACGCGCTCGGCCATGCTGGGCCCAGACTTAATGAGTACCAAGTATATAACCATTCGACTTAGTATCAGACTGCACGAGTACTCGCTACTTATATAACCATTCGACTTAGTATCAGACTACATGAGTACTCGCTACCTATCTTACTGTTTGAACCACGTTTGTGGGAGCCCTCATAACAGTTAACAGCAGTAATGGGATCTTGGTGTAACTTGGTCCCACGAACCCATGATATCTAATTATGACAATACATATATATTATAATGGTTTGCTAGAGCTCTCTATCAACAAAAATTACTAAAACTGGTTTGCATTGGTGCGAACGTTGCATCGAAATAAATCAACTTTTAAATATATATTACTTCTCATACAAGTTCCTGGCCAGGCATGGCCGGGTAGTTAGGGCACTCAACTCGTAATACGATGGTCGCAGATTCGAATCCCCATCACCCTAAACACGCTTGCTCTTTTAGCCGTGGTGGCATTATAATGTGTAGGTTAATCCCACTATTCGTTGATAAAAAGTAGCCCCTGAGTTGGCGGTCGGTGTTGATGACTAGCTGGCTTACACTGCTAAATTAGGGACGGCTAGCGCAGATAGCTCTCGTGTAGCTTTGTGCGAAATTTAAAAAAATCAGACAAACAGATAATACACATTCCTAGAATTAATTCTGAAAATAGAACATCTACTGATTTATTTTAATTATTTAAATTACATGCCCGTGTTCGTTGGCTTCAACGAAATGCATGCACGTTGTGCTACGCAGATACGTAGTTTATAAATAAGCTCTTCTGTAAGACGAAATGTATTACAAGAAAAGTTAAATGATGTATACAATAATGTGAAATGTTGATTATCCATATTTCATTTCATGACTTACAAAACACGTGGACTGACCGAATATGGTTTTAGTTTTTATCATTCTCTGACTGTGAGTCCACAGGTTCATGGTTCATGATCTGTTGCTCCAAAAGCAGGCCTCGCGCTTGGAAGTCTTTGGTGCGCAATGAGAATGACAACCAAGTCGCACTATTTCACTAGAGTATCCCAAGTGTTGGTGGTGAGTGTTGCTTACTATGTGCCTTTTATTTAACCTGTCAGTCCACAATTAGGGTCGGATATGGTCAAATCACCCTTAAGTGGGTTTACGCGAAACTTCTGAAATAAATAAACTTACTAACAAAACTCAAAACTCAAAACAGCAAACCGCAACGGGGATACTAGCAAAATATTACTGTTTCTTAGTTATTTTAGAATATTATAAAAACTACAGGCCCGGCATGGCCAAGCATGTTAGGGCGTGCGACTCGTAATCTGAGTTTGCATCCCCGTCGCGCCCAACATGCTCGCCCTTTCAACCGTAGGGGCGTTATTATGTGACGGTCAGTCCTACTTTTCGTTGGTAAAAGAGTAGCCCAAGAGTCTTACACCGCTAAATTAGGGATGGCTAACGCAGGTAGCCCTAGTGTAGCTTTGCGCGAAATTTAAAAACAAGAAAACAAACAAACAATAAAAACTAAAATGAGAAAAACGTTGATAGATATCATCGTGCACTTAAAAAATAGGAAGAACTTAACGGGAATTCGGTGTAAACCCTGACATTTCTTCACTCCACCCACTGACAGAAAAATACACAGACATGCAATAGTAAGACAAAGACAGTCAACGTTGCACACAAATATATATATAGTGTAAATGAAAGTGTGTATTTTTTATTTTTCGGGTTTTTAAAACACAATTTTTCATCATCTAGAGAAGTGTGACTTTTATGAATAAATAATTAACCAGATTAATTCAGAAACATAAGTCTTAATATTCATTTATTTTTCTTTAGCAAACAAAAAATGTTAAACACGTTCGTGTCAGAACTCTTGAGTTGAATTAATAATGTAAAATAAACTTCTTTCTTCTACCTAATTCTTTACAATAATATTCGCAAATGTGTCTTATGTGTGCTCTAAGTTACAAGAATTATATTTAAAAAAAAATGAAATAACTGCAAACCAATTTTTAAAAGTAGCCTTGGTTAAAACTGGCGCCAACTGATAACACAATAAACTCCACGTGGAATAATTTGTAATAAAAACGCGTTTAGTCATTTCTCTAAAAACTGAATAGTCGTGTTCATTTAACACGTAATGTTGCAAAGCTAGGAAAATGCCTTTTTTAATCACGTCACTTATTATGTAGCAATACTAACGATGGATACACTTTTTCTCTGCTTTTTTGTGCGTGTCACTCAGGAAAGTTAACAAAGACAGGGATGTGTTCTTTTTTCTCTCTTCGCATGTCACTTAGTAATGCTATCAGATGTAGTAAATGTGCTTTTTCTTCGCATGCCACTTAGTAACACTATCAAAGATAGGAATGTAGTATTTCTACTATAACATATCACCTAGTAATGACATATATCAAATATAGGAATATGCTTTATCTCCTATCGTATACAACTTTGTAATACCTTCAGAGACATGAATGTGCTTTTTCTCTCAATTGTGTCATTTATCGGGTGAAACTGTAGAAGCCAGGAGCATTGCAATTATAATATGATGTGTTTAAATTAGAAAAAAAATTAGTGCTTAGGAAGTCACCTAAAGCCAAATTGGCGAAGCGGAGATACAAGTCACATGTGTGCTGTAAATCATTTATAGTTTATAGAAACTATATTCAACCACTTTAATTTAAGCTCAATTTATAGGCTAAGCTGCACACTGCATTGTTTTATCATACTTGATACGCAGTGTAACAGATTTACTGTTACACATTTATTTTAATACATGCACGTGTTTCACTTTGATTTATGCGATGTTTATAGTTGGATGTGTATTGCGCAAGTTCCGCATGTTCTGTAAACTTGTAGAAGACTCTTTGGAGTAAGAATCAACAATATTTGTTTTACGAAAGAGCTAACGTGTTTTCTAATAATTTTGAACGTTTTACAATCTCGCATTTATTGGTATAAAAGTCACAAAACGCCAAAAGGCAAAATATTATTGGTCAGCTACAGTCAGTATACTATAAGCTTCAGGAGCTATAATCGTGATTAATGCTTATTGATTGGGAAAATACAGAAACTGACCTAGAACATTTATCAATTTCGAACATTACAAACCTTTTAACGTCATCGAATTAGTTCGAACGTTATTATTTCTACGAGGACATTCAAATTTTTCGCCGGAAAAAAAGTCAGCTTGAAACTGGTGAAAGGCCAGCTAAGAAAAGACAGTGTTAGCTAGAGCAAAGGGTAACAGTATTAACAGAATTAATTTGCTCGTCATAGACCTAGGATCGTTCATAAAATATTCAGTTCTATACCAGATATAAGACTCGTCATTGTTGTATATAAATTATTATTTGCAATAAGTGTTATGATAAATTGTATTGTCGATTATATATATTTATATTAAGAAAGAAAATTGTGTATATCTATCTTGCTGGCAAATAACATCAATTTAACACATAATAACAATATTGTTGGGAACTATGATACATTTGATACATATCAAAATTCAAATAACTGCTAAATTTAAACACAAATTTCCGGCTGTTTGAAATCGTGATACATAAAATAATAAATCGGGGCCTCGATCGATAAAAGTTATAATAACGTAACAACAGATATTTAAATTTAAAATAATGAGCAAAATTTATACATTTATAAAGGTTACTATTGTATAAATATGGCAAAGCTATCCCTAATTTAAAACTGTTAACCAAAAGGAGGACACCGTATCTTCAGTACTCGCTGTTTACGCATATACTCTTGTCTAAATAAAGGGCTCACAGTCACAATTTTGACGTTCCCACAGCTAAAAAAGTGCAATATGTCCAGTGATATATCGTGTCTCGATACTTGGGCTATCTGATCAGTAAACTGGCACTCAAGAATTTATGTGAAGTCCGTTCCTTGTTAAGCATAACAAGTATACCAATTTGCATCTCATTTATATTGTTTGTTCAGTAAAGTACATTTTTAAAAAGCCCATGGATTGCAAACAATAATAACCACATCAAAACTACTTCGGATTTAATAACCAAATATATAAAAAGAATGACTGGTTAGCTGTGGACTTCTTCCTCTTTCCTTTGCTTGCAGAATTTTCATACATCACCTGGAGAAGAAACTATTTAGAAACGAAAATAATACAAAACATGTCAAATATTGGTAAAGGTATGTTATTGGTGATGCGATTTATATTTGGACAGGCCCCACATGTCAACTCGACAATTCTGTAACTTTTCCAAATTCAAAAAACAATTATTAATCAATATATTCAGACACTGTACCAAATGACAACTAAAACAAAAAAGAAATGGTTTAAGATGAACTATATTAGAAAATTTTTAGAAAAGATATAAAACACTGAAGAAAGAAATATTCAGACCGGCCTTGTACCCTTAAAACAACCTGGATAAAATGTTGTGCAACAAAAATACAAAGTCGAAAAATACAGCATTTTATGTTTACCAATTAACATGTCAAGACTGCAATATATTGTATATATATAGTCCAAACAGGAGATTCCATAGAGACGAAAGTGTCTAGAATATTCTAGAACCCAGAAATTAATAAAAATTGATGCAACTTTTACATCTCACCTTTTTTTAAACTAAACACCAATTTAACCTAGCAAAAAAAAAAAATTGAAAAACTGTACACATGTGTGAAAAAAAAATTAAATAGCCTGGAAATTTTAGTAATAAACGGAACTCTATAAACAAATTAAGAAAATGTTATAAGCGACCAAGCCAGCTTAAGTTCTTCCCGCTTCTTACACACTTGTCTGTTGGTGAATCTCAAGGTCACTTATGGTTCTTTGTTTAAACATATACAAAACTTCTGTTTGTGACTGTGCCATTATGGCAACAACAATATCTATGAACATTTCGTACAAACCTGTTATTTTATAATTTTTTTTATCATATTCTTACTGTTTGCTCTTTCAAAAAAAATTGCCTAGTCATGCAACAAGAAATTCGTTGTCCTTACATTTATTATACACATAAGAAGTAGTGTTTTGTATGTCATCTACCCATCGCTCATGTTTGTGTATTGCTCAAAATATTGTCAGTAATGATATACAATTACACGTGACTTATTCGTGAAGCTCAGTTCTACTGTCTTCCCCAGAAAATTTGCTCTGTGGTCCTGAATTAGGCTCCGCCTTCTTTTTTGTTAAGACTATACATGTAGTTGAAGAGTAAAAAACGATATAAAAATTCATAAACAATTTATATTGTCCATACTGAGGTCACACTTTGTGAGGTACGTTGCAGAGGGTACATAAGTACAATGTAAGTCCATTAATTGACTTTTTTAATCACCGTTTGATTTCATATGAAAAGATAATCACACACAAAAAAGTCGATTGCAGCTGTAGGTATTATAAAAATGTTTTCTATATACTATGCAAAATGTGTTACATTTAAAAATAAATTTCGTCAAGGTTTTAAAGAGAATTATGCACATAATAAACATGAAATAAAGTTCTATGAAACATAAATATTTCATTCTAATGAACCAACAAACACGTTCCATTCGCAGCAGTTTTTTTAAGCGAGGAATTAAATTTACGTTTTTCTTGCTTTTTCTTTACTAATACGATTAAAATAGACGTTTAAAAAGAAAGTAGAAACATTTCACGTTATATCTGAGGTTTTTAATACAAAATTTAATTGGACTCGATTTACAAGTTAAAGAGTCAATAAACACTGTGATTCTGAAGAGATTTCATTATAAAATTAAAAACAATTATACAGGGTGTTCGGAAAGTCACTGTGCACTTATATATTCATTGTCAACAGAAATATTTCAATAAAGAATACAGTAGGCAAATATGAATGACAATTATAAACAATGTTGAAAGTGACCCCTGTTGGCATCAATACAGGCTTGTATCCTTCTTATTTTGTTTCTAAATACCGCTATCAGTTGCTGGCTTGAAACAGACTGAATGAATGCTGTTATACAAAACTGCTCAGTGACTTTCCGAACACACTGTAGAACATAAAATGATGCAATTTTCAGGTGAAGGTTCGAAAAAAGAAATCGCAAAAGTATTGTTGTTGTTGTTTTGAATTAAGCACAAAGCTACACAATGGGCTATCTGTGCTCTGCCCACCACGAGTATCGAAACCCGGATTTTAGCATGTAAGTCCGCAGATATACCGCTGAGCCACTTGGGGGCCCGCAAAAGTATTATCAGAACACATAATTTTCTTTTAAATTTACTGTAAACAGTCGAGCAGGCTCTTTTATTGTTTATAGAGGTCCCAGTCATTATTATCAGGTCATCCCTTAAGTAACGTCCGATTTTAAGTTCAGAAAAAGAGAAAGGATTTTACACGCTTTTAATGTTATTTAATCAGCAACGTTTGTTCCATTTTTATTAATTACTTCCTGTTAACGTTTCACAAACTCCTGAATGCCACATCTACAAAACTCTTGGAATTTGGAGAAAAATAATGCAGATAGAGTAGTTTTACATCTCCATATGTTCCAAGTTCTTTTTCGTCAAGATAGTTCTGCAAACTTCAGAATAAATGATAATCAGATGAGACAAGATCTGTAAAATGAGGAGGATGTGGAAGTTTTTCCCAGTCTAGTTCGTCAATCTTTGCAGATGTGATCCTTATTGTATGGGTAAGTGCATTATTATGCACAACACATTTACGATTGATCAAAGTAGGTCTCTTTTCTTTCAGTGTAACATTCAAGTGCTCTGAATGATGATAATTGAAGTCCGATGTAATCGTTACACTAAGTGGCAGCAACTCAAAGTGAATCACACCAACAAAATATCCTACAAAATGTTTAACAAGACTTTCCTAGTGTGGGGGTCCATTTTCGTGGTTTAGTCAGTTTTTCTGCGGCGTTTACTATTTTTATAATATATTAATTTTTCATGTCCAGTCACTAACCTGTCCAAAAAAGGGTGAGATATGCTCACTAGAGTGCAGAGTAGTGCAAATGTCCACTCTTGTTCTAAGGTTGTCCTCTGTCAAATCATGGAAGACCGATTTTCAAGTTTTGACACCTTTCCACGCTGTTGCAGATAACGATAAACTGTTAAAC
Source organism: Carcinoscorpius rotundicauda (assembly GCA_011833715.1). NCBI lineage: Eukaryota > Metazoa > Arthropoda > Merostomata > Xiphosura > Limulidae > Carcinoscorpius > Carcinoscorpius rotundicauda. The sequence goes on from CM022398.1 coordinate 19,819,246, forward strand.
TAGTTCCTTTGCTAGTTCTTTAACTGTTACAGCACAATATTAATCAAGTACAGCCAGCAGCAAGTCATCATTAAACCCAACAGGACGACCTGAACGTGGTGCATCACTTAAGCAGTAGTTACCTGATCTGAACTTCTGAAACAACATTCGACATTTATTTCCACTGAAAGTCTCCACACCATAAACACCTTGATTGTTTCATGTAGCTTCTGCTGCACTATTGTCTTTTTTAAACTCATAATATACCTAATGCGCTCCTCAAACACACCCATCTTCATAAGGATTTATTTGGTTAAAGATCTGAAAAAGTTGATTTGGGTTAGTTTGTTTTGTTTGTCTGAATATTTTTATACACGTACTACTGCATATTTTAGTCATTAAAGCTTTCTACAAAGACAGAAATGATGACGTACTTTCTGTATTAAATTTTCGGACATTATTTACGGGATGACCTGACATATTTTGAGGCACTTAGCTATATAAAAAAAGATGACGCATGAAAAGCAAACATTCGTTAGCCCGAAAGAAAAGTGAAGCATAATTTGATTTTTTTATGTCTACGAAATTAGAATGCTAAAAATTGAATGTATAAAACCTTGGTGAGCAGAGCACACATAGTCCTTGGTATAACCTTGCGCTTAACTTTAAACAAACAAATTTATGAAATTAAAACATACGTATATATACTAGAGTGGCGTGTAATGTATGCAATTAGATTATATTAATATTGGAAAATGTACATCTTTGCAGTCTATCACCCAAGGCCTTTAAGTAAATTTTTTTCTTTATATCACAAAATTATATTACTCAATTCCAAGTTTGTTTTTGTTTTTTGGAAATTCGCACAAAGCTACTCGAGGGCTATCTGTGCTAGCCGTCCCTAATTTAGCAGTGTAAGACTAGAGGGAAGGCAGCTAGTCATCACCACCCACCGCCAACTCTTGGGCTACTCTTTTACCAACGAATAGTGGGATTGACCTTCACATTATACACCCCCACGGCTGGGAGGGCGAGCATGTTTAGCGCGACGCGGGCGCGAACCCGCGACCCTCGGATTACGAGTGCACGCCTTAACGCGCTCGGCCATGCCAGGCCTTCAATTTCAAACTTCGAAGCCCGTGTACGTCAACCAACTATAACGCGTACAGGGGAAACCAACATAAAGCATTGAACCAGATTAATTTCAAATATTTGCTAACATGAAACATTTTGTAACACAAGCTGGTAATAAACAGCATTGAAGTTTACTAAATTTTTGCATCTTTTGACATCGCAGTAGTGTTGTTCTACAAAGTTTACTTCTTTGTCGAGGTGGGCCCGGCAAGGCCAAGTGTGTTAAGGCGTTCGACTCATAATCCGAGGGTCGCGGGTTCAAATCTCGGTCGCACCAAACATGCTCGCCCTATTCGTTGCTAAGAGAGTAGCTCAAGAATTGGCGGTGGGTGGTGATGACTAGCTGCCTTCCCTCTAGTCTTACACTGCTAAATTAGGGAAAGCTAGCGCAGATAGCCCTTGAGTAGCTTTGCGCGAAATTCAAAACAATCAATCAATCTTTGTCGTGCAACTAACTATAAAAAACTATAAAATAGTTTTTACTTCTTCGTTACAGCTTAATGATACGACAGCTGTAACACAGTCAATAACTATAAAACGGTAGAGTCCATTACCTTAATTAATTAGAGAAACACTTTATAATTAAAAATTGTTACCTTTTGAATACCTTACACTGAAGAAGCATGATTATACTCGATTATGGTTGACATAAAAATATAGTATTAGGCTTACGAAATGCAAAGTGAATTTTGGGAATACACAGCACTGATGACGCGACTAACTTATTAAAATTTTGCAAAAAAAAAATCAAAATCGCTTAGATAGTTTGTTTTTTTGTTTTTTGGAATTTCGCACAAAGCTACTCGAGGGCTATCTGTGCTAGCCGTCCCTAATTTTGCAGTGTAAGACTAGAGGGAAGGCAGCTAGTCATCACCACCCACCGCCAACTCTTGGGCTACTCTTTTACAAACGAATAGTGGGATTGACCGTCACATTGTACACCCCCACGGCTGGGAGGGCGAGCATGTTTAGCGCGACGCGGGCCGCTTAGATAGAAGAGAAACTACGTGACGACTAGTCTTATTCTTTCGGTTCGCCCTTGCTTATCTGTGCCCTTTACACCACGAGCATCGAAACCTGGTTTGTAGCATTATACGTTCGAAGACATACCGCTGGGCCACTGGGAGGGACACCGAAACCAATATAATTCAGTGAGAAGCAATAAATCGGAAGATGTATTGGGCTTCACAATTATTCTTCCAAACTATGTTTGTTTCATCCCAACCAGCCTGACAAGTTTTGCCACTGAATGAGTGGAACGTGTTGTCGGTAACATGTATGGATTACTTAGTATAGCTACAAAAAAACACAATATTATCCGTACTTTATGCAGTCATTAAACAAGTGTAATTATCTCCTTTGTAAAAGTAGCAGCCATTTTAAAGAGAGCAACGTACATACACAGTAAAGTCACTCAATAACAAGGTATGTTAGTTTGTATTAAATACTATTTAACACGTACTTAAGTAATTTGTCTTATAGTGACGCTGAAAATATCTCTTTTGAGTCTTAAGAGAGATTAAACAAACTCATTTTGTCTCAAATAACGTGATGATAACATCTGAATCTTCCATCTCCATTATCGTATGGATTAATCTGGTAACAAAGAGAAAATACGATATTTCAGTAGGCCACTAAAGGATGAATACTACGTGTGGGTTTGTCATTGCAAGCTTGAAATTTAAGAAAATGTTATATGTATAGATGTTTAATACCACATTATTCGTAAAGTTCGTGTGAAATTTATCACTGTATAGTTCAGCGAGCATTGTCGTTACGCGTAATTCACGAATATCTGACGGATCGAATAACATTTCCGACAATGTTCGTCCTTTCAGCCATGGGGGCGTTATATATTCACGACCAATCCTACTATTTGCAACGGTGATAAGTGGTTAGCATAGCTGTCTTCCAAGCAGGTGACTCGGGTTCGATTCCCGGCCGTCGAAATGGTGATGAATAATCCCACTATTCGTTGATAAAAGAGTGGCCCAAGAGTTGGCGGTGGGTGATGATGACCAGCTGCTAAATTACGGACTGCTATGACAGATATCCCGATACCGTAAAGCTTTATGCAAAATTCAAAACAAACCGACAACGACTATATGTGCGAGGTTAAAAATATCAACTGATTTCCAATTCCTTAAGTGACACTAAATGGTGTTATAAATAAAAAAATATATAGTTTTTTATGAATTATACAACTGCTAGTTAAATGTGAAATATTTTAAAAAATTACTTCACCAGTTTTTAGTACATAATACAACTGCTGGGAAACAATTCATCAATCATAAAATGTTCTTTCCAGAAAATTGTGCTGTGTGTTTGTACTTATTAGCAAAATTTTGTTGAGATTCGTATGTATAAATGTGTATGTGTGTGTACTTCAGATGAAAACCGTCTTCGAAAAAATAAATGTGCTCTTCACCCGAAATCAATTAGACTTGTTTTAAAATTCCAATAAGATCAAAGCTAAATTCCAGCACAGATCGCCCTCGTGTAGCTTTGCGTGAAGAAAAAAGCTAAATTCCCTTTTATTTCAACATAGTGTTCATATTGCTTGTTTTTTATTCAATACTAGTCCAGTATGGCCAGATGGATAAGACACTCGACTCATAATCCAAGAGTCCCAGGTTCAAATCCCAGTAACACCTAACAAGCTTCCCTTTTAAGCCGTGGGAGCGTTATAATGTGACGGTCAAACTCATTATTCGTTAGTAAAATAGTTGCCCAAGAGTTGGATAGTAATGACTAGCTGCCATTCTTCTAATATTACACCAATAAATTAGGGACGGCTGGCGCATATAGCCTTCATGTAGCTTTGTACGAAATTCCAAACAAATCGATCACTCATTCCCATTCGAGACCAGATATTAATAAAAATTAGCAGTACAATAGAAGTATGTGTAAGTCCAAGAATTAAAGATTCGAGCCGTCGCTGTCTGAAGGGCGACTTTGACGTTGCGAAAATGTGGATTGACTACTTTTTGAAGTAACCTACAAGGCCATGCTTTTTGCATGACTTCACCGGTTTGTGAAAAACTCTTAAAATCTCTAGTGGAAAAATTGTATAACTCTAAAGAATTGTCATTTATTGAAGTCTTACTCGCTGACAGCATACATTTTATAAAAAGAGAGAGAGAAAGAAGTTGTAACCTGCGGGTAATCACAAGGTAAACTATTACCAGACAAAAGCCTGTATCCGCTTTTACTCTGAGAATCGCTGGACCAACTGTCACCAAACTTAGCATGTACTCTAACGGGCCCCTTTGTCTACACCCTGCGTTAAACGGTTATTCCAGTTACTCTGAAGCAGAAGTAAGTTGGTTCGTTTTTACACCTACATTTTTTGACCGATCCTACCCAAAATCATACTTGATGTACCCCAGGGAGTGTCACAGTGGGTCAACATTCGGATCTGATTTTCCCATGACACTCTTGAGGACCATTGTCTGTTTGTGTGGCCACCTTTCACGTCTAAACTTTTTGACCGATTTCAACCAAACTTTGCACGCATCTTTAGGATTCCCAAGAAGTATCGTGGGATGGGGGAGGTCAGCGACCAGAACTGACCCCCTCCCATGCCATTCAGCTACGGGCCACTATTTGTTTGTATATCTGTTATTAATGCTTACAGTTTGGGACCAAAGGTAGCATGTATCTTTTGGAACACTAGAAAATGCTATGGAAGGAGATTGGATTGATCTCTTTATGGCTTTACAGGAGGTCTTATATTTTTTCTGTGCTTTTATGCTCTGAAGGTCCCTTTACAACGCCACTGTGAAACTTTATTTCCATCAGTCATAAATATATAAATCTGTATAATGTTATAGCTGATAAAGCGAGAAATATTTTAGAGAAAGAAATATGAAAAATCAGAAGACCCCTATTTAAATCAATGTAGATCATTGTGTTCACATGTAAGCACCTGATAATACGATCCCGTTTATAGCGTTCTACGCTATTTTGTTGAATCAGGAGCGGGTAGGAAGTGGAAAATTTTTGTAAAACGTTTTAGAAAGTTTTCGAAATTCAATACATAAAACTAAGTTAAGTTTTAATTTACAGATTATTTGTCAATATTCATGTACTTAAAAACTAAACAACTTTTAAATATTTCGAGTTTAACCACAAAAACAAGATTTTCGACTTTCAGTGTAACAAAGCAAGAATCAGACAACATACAAACTACATTACAATACAGAATGCTTACCGTGAACTTCAGTTTGGTTTGTTTTGAATTTCGCGCAAAGTTATACCAGGGCTATCTACGTTAGCCCTTCCTATTTTAGCAGTGTAAAACTAGAGGGAAGGCTAGTCATCACCACCCATCTCCAATTCTTGGACTACTCTTTTACCAACGAACAGTGGGATTGACCGTCACATTATAATGCCCCCACGGCTGAAAGGGTGAGCATGTTTGGTGTGACGGGGATTCGAACTCGCAACGCTCGGATTACGAGTCAAGTACCTTAACAACCTAGCCATGCCGGGCCATAGAACTTCGGAAAGTCGGGGGCTCAGTAGGAATTTCTGAGGCCCTATAACTTATAGTAAAGTGTGTGACGAAATAGGTTATTGTAATGTTTAAACACTGCCTTAATAACACAGCAATTCATATGACAATATACAACCCTTAAATGCAATTGCTTAATTTTGTAATATACTAAAAGAACATTGTTTTAAGCAAAATACATATACACAGGTTGTGTGTATACTTGTATGATTCAAACTGTGTTTTTAATAATAAAGATGTAACTAAATATGAATTTGTTTGTTTGTTTAGAATTAAGCACAAAGCTACTCAATGGGCTATCTGTGCTCTGCCCACCACGGGTATCGAAACCCGGTTTTTAGTGTGCAAGTCCGCAGACTGTGCCACTGGGGGACGACTAAATATGAAACAAAAATATATATACATAGATTGTGTGTATATGTGTATGATAGAAACTGTGATTTTAATAATAAAGATGTAACTAAATACGAAACAAAAAATATATACACAAGTTGAGTGCATACGTGACTGATAGAAACTGTGTTTTTTTAATAATAGATGTAACTAAATATGAAAAAAATATAAATACAAATATCACGAAAACATAAGTATGAATGAACTTGTGGTGGGTTCTATTAGGGGCCCCCTATTTGGCTGAAGCCTGCGAGTTACGCCCCTGCGGAATGTTATTCGGAAACTAAATCTTCTCGAAATTAGCTGAAAAGGATCTTTGTAGTTCTGTCGTTTATAAATAACATTTGTCAAAGGAAACGTTTTTCTGGTTAACCTTGCGATAAGGGGATTTAAACCGCTGATAGCTATCAGATTTGAGGGCGGGCAAAATGCCAAAGTTATGTCGGCAGCCTTTGTATCATGGCCTCGTGGCGGATCGACAGCTGGCCGGCAGTTTAAACCATGGTTTCTTCAACTGAAATCTAAATTCACCTATCACACATTAGCAGTACACTGGAACGGCTATAAACAGCTACTCGAAACAGCAATATAATAACAAGAAGCACGGTATTACACAGTATTGAGTCACGCGTCCGTCTCAAACTAATGCTTTCAGCCATTTGCAAGACTTGTGCTTTCTTCATCTGGCTACCACGAAAAAGTATTTTCACACACACACACATAGACTGCTCACAATATCTTCGAACTTTATAATACACTTCATGATAATTCAACAAAATTAAAGTACAAAGAAAAGAAAAAACATTTTAACTTCTAAGATAGAATATCCTTTTTTTTTATTAAATATTCCGTCGTTAGGGGGAGCAGGCGTGGCATACTGTTCAGCACGCCAGACTGCGAAGTCTGTGGTTTAGTGTCTGCGTCCCATTGCATGCAAAATCGCACTTCGCAGTTCAAAACAAACCTAACCACAGAACTATTCAGAAACTGCAATCGCTAATTTCCCGGTAAAACAACGGGTTTATAGACTAACAACGCTAAAATCCGCAGATAGCCCCGTGCAGGTTTGTTCCCAAAACAAAATTGTAACTTCAAAGTGGAAGCCACTACATTTTATAAGACTCCATTGTTTCAATAATTTTAATCATTCCTTTCTGACAGTCTATATATGTAACTTATTATCGACATTTTACTGCCTGGTAATACTATTGTAAAACTGTTTCTATTATTGAATAGGGTTGTTTGTTTTTGTTACTCAGTATACATAATGCAAAGCCCAGTCCATTTAACGAAAATGAAGGCGTTTTATTTCTTCCATCACAAATTTTACAAACTCTCGAAGCAGTAAAACTCATAAAGGAAGTTAAACAATTATTTAATAACTGATTGATTCACTTACTACCATACTCACTAGTTTACTGTGTCGCTAAATAACAAACTCACTGGCATTTTCATATAATTAATATAACCTTCAATTTCTTTTTAATTTCGCGCAAAGCTACTCGAGGGCTATCTGCGCTAGCCATCCCTAATTTAGCAACGTAAGACTAAATGGAACACAGCTAGTCATCACCACCCACCGCCAACTTTTGGATTACTCTTATACCAACGAATAGTGGGATCGATCCTCACATTATAATACCCCCACGGCTGGAAGGGCGGACATGTTTAATGCGACCGGGATTCGAACTCGAGACCCTCGGATTTCGAATCAAACGCTTTAACACGCTTGTCCATGCCGGGCCTATAACCTTGAAGCCAGTTCTCAAGGATAGTATCACTTAACCGTATTTGTCAAACGTCCCCTTAGTCCGGGCTTTTGTCGTTTAGATCCCAATATTTCTACAAGGATGAACAAATTCTTGATGTTTTTGACGAATTTCATCATAGTTCACAATAAAGTTGATGTGTGCACCTCTCAGGTACCTCGGAGGGAGTCTGAGCGCAAACAACTTTTTGTTTCCCCTCAGAAATTTATTCGCGACTCCCAAGTGAGTTGCGACCCACCTTTTGAGAACCACTGTTTTAGTGGATTCTAGAAATTACATGTACATTCCAAAATTTTCTGGACATTGCGCATTATTACAGCACATCATACGAAAGACTCTCTAGCAAATTATGGAAACGTTTAATTCAAAATATTAAAACATAATCCACAACACTGCCCCGTTTCTTTATTGAGAAGTATCCTGAACAATCCTAAAGTACGACTAGCACAATAGTATAAAAATATATGTAATTAGTAATAAGATCACTCTTTAGAACTACAGTATTAATATCCCTACATCTGCAGTTATAATTATTGGATCAATATACAAAACACAAAGAATCTTGAAATTGATCACAACAGTGCTTCTTTCTTGACTGTTTTATTGTGTACAAATTGTCTTTTCACGAGTTATTTTTTGGGGGGTTGTTTTATCTCGTGTAACTTATGATTTGAGGATATGATGAACCCTTCCATTTTGTTACTTCTGGTCTTGTCAAGTAAAGATATTCCTCTAGGTATATTGTGGAGTAAATACATCATTAACTGTATCTCTGTTGCTACTCTGGGAACATTTAACTTACCTTTAACAAAGTGTTTGCTGAACCTGAAAAGTTTTTCGTTCTCCTCTCAAAGACCTTTGAAAGAATAACATAACGGAAGAACTAAGACTTGAACTAGCCATCATTTTGAATTCTGTTTCACTGCCCTCCTGATCGGCTATCTTCATTAACTTGCGCGCCCTTCCATCGTTGTTGTTACTTGAAATTCTATCTCTGGTTGAATAATCGTCGAGTATTACATGGAGATTCCTTGATCGTACATTGTGATGCTATTTGAAGCTAGCATAAACTCACAGCCGTGTTTACTCATCAAGTTAATTCTTCACTTTCAATTACCCACAGTTATGTTGGGTAGAAAAGTTTTCCACAGCGAGGGTGGCTTCCAGCTTTCCTCATGCTGAAACATTATGTTCACTTGTTGTTTACATCAATCCCTCTTGTATCTTCTGGAAGATATTTTCCACATTTTATTTGCAGATTAACCGTAGAATCAGTGTCAGTGAACATGTTACAAAATGTCCTATCAATGAATCCATTAACTCTCGGACTAGTTTATCTCATTTGGAGAAGATGAAATGCACTTGGATGAACTTAGCCCCAAGAGTACAATTATTCTTTTTAGCTGTTCCTTTAAACTGAACTAGTTCAGGAACTCAACTTTATGGTATTGTTTCCTTGAATTATTATCACTTATTGATTCATTACAGTTCCTGAATTAATGTCCCTGTCTCCTGTATTTTGGTAAAGGTCTAGTCTGTACTCACGACTTTGCTTTAGAAACTTCCTTTAATCTGAAATTTCAAATATCTGATAACTCTAACGGCCCCCAGTTGGAAAACTACCTAATGTTGTTAAAGCTAGTTCTTTTAACTGGACAATAAGGTGTAATTGCTTGTTGTTCACTATTCCACCTGCCCTCCGCTAGTACAGCGGTATGTCTACGGACTTACAACGCTAAAATCAGGGGTTCGATTCCCCTCGGTGGTCTTAACAGATAACCCGATATGAGAAAAAAACACTCACACTGTTCCACCTATTAACTTTATAAATTATTTTGAACTGCTTCTGAGAATCCCTCACATGATATTTTACGTTATAGCCTGTTGGTTTCTCAGGTGGTAGATGTTGTTGGAATGGCCAGTTGAATTCTAAGACCTTCATTAGGTAGTGATATATCTGGAGTAATGTAGGTATATTCTGTGGTACTAAAGGAGTATTAGAAGTAACAGTGCGATATTAAGGAGAAGGTCTCGCCAGCAGTGGAGTATAATAAAATGTTGCTGAAATACTGCAATACACAATTCTTATTGGAAACTCGTATTGCATGAATGATGTTATTTAAACTACTAGTAACCCATTAAATGGCGGCCATCATCAAGTGATGCTGCAACCTACAACATTCCCGCTGTTTAAGGGTTAATGCCAATCTGATGCGATATAACCCATAACAAATATTTATATTACAAAAAACACAGTATTTCCATCTGTTATAAATTCGTACAGGAATACATTTACAATACAATATTTAAATTATAACAATAAATAGAAGTATTGCTAGATGATCAAAAGATTATGAGTCCGAGTCCATAGGCGCGGAAACTTTTGTCATTGCATTATGATGTATTTCATTGTGTTCTGTTCTGATGTTTCAAGACAACTATAACTGGAGAATTCGAGGCACTCTCATACAGAAACGAAGAAAGGGGTCCCAGATGTCAGTTCCTAGCGACACCTTTGATTAATTAGTTAATAGTACTGACAATGCAGTTTGCTTGACATTAGTTTCTTCCAAAAATAAACACGATCGTGGTGAAATACTTACTTCTCATTTTTCAAGTTAATTAAAGTATTTTAATGTTTCCTAGATGTGGCAAGTACAAAAGTAATTTACAAGAAAACTTCATAGCAAAATAGAGTGCCTCACTTGTAAATAGTCAGAGCTAACATGTCCATGACATAGTAGCAGTTGAGTAAAGGTCCCCGCAAGTGGAAGAGAGCGACCCGAAGCACCTGACAAACTTAAGAACTGCCAATAGGAAGTTAAAAGGTAGAAGGCCAAGTTACTTTTTATGTGCCTCCACTGGTACAGCAGTATATCTTGTGACTGATAACGAAATAAATCTGGTTTCGCTATACCTGTGGAGGGAAAGGACACAGATAGATCATCGTGCAGATTTAAACAAACAAAATCTTTTATGCGAGAGGGCACATTTTGTAATCAAGCCACCGCATAGTAATATAATTTAAAAGTGTATATCACTTGAAAACTAATACATACATAAACCGATAACGAATATACTTGGGCTATTAATACAGTATTTTAGCATCTAGTTTTTTGTTGTTGTTTTTTTTATAAGGAGTGTTTAATACGTTCCTGCTAAACACATGCCTTCCCCAGTGGTGAAGCGAAATGTCATGAAACGTACATCGCTAAATACCGGATTTTGATACCCGTAGTGGTCAGAGTAGAGACAGTCAATTGTGTAGTTTCGTACTAAATTACTACAAACAAACAAACATTAAGTTTTAAAAATACGCAACTTTCTTCATATACCCTAGATATATTAGACACAGAAAGACTTTACATCCCACATTACAATTATCTGTGGGCGCAACAACAGAACGCCTTGCGACGTAAAACGTACAAGAAGTTTTTACAGAACTGAAACAAATAAACAAAAAACTGAAGACGCAGGAACGACCCTGTTCACTGCACAGATACTTTAATTAAACAGAAATAACTGTTAGTGTTACATTACGTACAAAAGATGGCGCTCTCTTTATTAATTTGGGAAATTATTATATTTTCCTTATTTACTAGTTTAATTTAAATTATTTTTACTTCATTTGATGTCAAATTGAAAAAAAAAACATTGAAAATTATCAATATAAAATTATAACGTCATCCTTGAGATTTTTTGCAACGCTAGATTTAATGTTGCTCAGCCTCCTGGCGACATAAATGTTAAACTAGGAAAGGGCTAAACTTTATTTTCCCAAAACCTATGCATCGAATTCTACATATAGACACTGGCTTTCAGTTTTGTAGTCTATATTCGGTCTAATATAGACATAGCGCAAATAGCAACGCCACTCAAGGTTATTATTTTATTATCTCATTAATCCAGCACTTTTAGGCAGGAAGCTCAAAAGATATGAAAGGCTGCATAATAAGTACCAACGAAAATATGTATTACGTTTAATAAACATGATGCATACTGGTAGACTATTGCATTTAGCCTTTTCCAAATTGACAGGAGAAATCAACCAGTCACCAAGATTCGCGTTTACACAAATATTATTGTATGTCTTCTATGGCGAGGAAACATATTATTCTGTTCTCATAAAATAAATTTACTGCTTGAGTTGTCATTTACTGTCAGACCTTAAACTAAACCGGAGAGTTAATTACTACGTACTTGCATAATATTTCGCGAGCGACAGTCGGCTGAACGTGCAACTAAGAGTGAAAAAGAAATATACAAGTGTGACATAAAATGTGATATCGGCTGTCAAGATGTGCTTCATAATCGAAATGTGTAAATGTTACTTGTACTTGGAGAGAAAACAAACAACTTTCTATATATCATCAACAACCAAAATAAGAAAACCAAATGTTCTAAAAGAATGCTTTATAAACTGGGCTCAAGGACATCTGAAGGTCATTTTATATGCAGAAACGGCTCTTTTGGGTTCAGAAAATATTTTAAATAGAAGGTCGAAACGTTGTTCGCTCTTCTATTTAAAATATTTTCTGAACCCAAAAGAGCCGTTTTTGCATATAAAATTCTCAACAAGTGGGTTTCTCGACATCACTGATCTGAAGGTCATTCCTTTTTCAAGTAGAAATATAATACAGAAAAATGTTTCTACTTCGTTTACATAAAAACTCAATAGAAAATTGTAAAAAGTCAACAGAAGATTAGAACGGATACTTTAAAGTTAAAAAGTATTATATAATATATATATATCGTAAATAACGACGACGAATATCTATCCTTCAAACTGCACGTGTTTTAATTCAAGTTCTGGCTACACAAACAGTCTGGGCCTGAATGAGCGTCATTCCACTAAAAGTAAAAAGTGAATGCAGGATGTAACCGAGACAGAAAATTGTGTTAAAGCCTAACATTCGTATCTCTTTTTCTTTTGACTCTTTCTGGCATACAACGTAAAAAGTAGTGCAACCAGAAAGTATGAAATACTACGTTGAAATTAAAGCGTGACAACTTGCAACGTATTTCATATAACTTATAATTCACAATAATACATAAAAGCGTGAAAAATATATAGTATTATTTCGAAATATTTCTTACCTCAGTAAAAGTGAAAAAAACTGTCACCCGGTGGCTCAGTGATAAGTCTGAGAACTCAAAACATTAAAAATGAGGTTTCGATACCCCCAAAGGAGAGGGCATAGGCAATCTATTATGCATCATTACAGTTTAACATCAAACAAGCAAAAACACTGAGAAATGTAAATTTGTATATATTTTTTTTACTTCTGTATCGTAGCAATCACTAGACCCCGCTAGTACAGCGGTAAGTCTACGGATTTACAACGCTAAAATCAGAGGTTCGATTTCCCTCGGTGGCTCAACACTGTCACTAAATATAACGAACAGTCGTAAATTTCGTGGGGTCATGTTCCTCGCACGTTTTCAGCAGTAAATTCTTTGACAGAATACACTCATGCGTAAACTAACAATATGATTAAAACCTTCCCAATTTTGACACCCTCAGATTACGAGTCGAGCACCATAACCACCTGGTCATGATAAACCTACTGATAATGGCAGTCCACGTGCATCTTCTTGTACATACGTTCATATTAGTGTGACTTTAATGTAACTGATAAGGACGGTCTACGTGTATCTTCTTGTTAATAATAAAAATGTTTATATTTATTGACCAATCAGTATCTTGAATATCGTTTCACACAAATGAGTTTCCAAGAAACGGTAACTTCAGTTTCTTATTACTTTGTTTGTCTCATAGGGGTTGATACGTATATGTTATTGACAAATAAGATAAACAGAAATAAATAATGTATCGATACTTATAAACATGAGGGAATCATCGATAGCCGCGACACTTCAAATTTTTTTAGGTAGGATTGGAGTAAATTAATCTATGACACCGTTTATTTTTTTTTTAATTTCTTATCAATAACATTTTTGTGCGCCAACAATATCAAGCATGGGGCGCGCATGTACAGGATTCAATTTTATAACTCCTCAACTTTTGTTACCCACCTGTCCTCAAGTTGAAATTATTTTAGGCAGGATTAGGATGAACTAATTTATGAGACCTTGGGTGTGATCAAATATATCAATCCAAAGGGTTTCACTTCCTGAGTTCCAAATTGCAGTTGGATCTTAAACTGGTTAAGAGATGACGGAGTTATGAGATGAAAGATTTTAACTTGAAAAAAAGAAAAAACTAAGCACATTTTTGTTATTCGTTAATATAGAGAAAATTATATACATAATAATCATTAAAAATTGTTGTTGATTTTGAAGACTGAAATATAATTTGGATTATCTGAAGTAACATGATTGCTCATACTTTCCATGCACTAGTTTCTAGTTTCAACTCATATACAATATATTTGAAGCATTTTTACATTTAGTTTTGTGAGTGTTAAAAATGAACCTATAGCACGCTCCCAAGAATAACCAAGAAGTTATACGTCACCCCTATGGCGCAATAACATGCTGGCGTTTTTAGCCGTGAGAGCGTTATAATGTTACGGTTAATCCCACTATTCCTTTGCAAAAGAACAGCCTAAGAGTTGGTTTGGAACCAAGAGTTTGCCGTGGAAACACTTACAGAATTGTTTGTGGCTGTATGCGTCTCGATACAGATTCTCTAGTGTGGAAGTGATTGTCACACAAGAGTCTGATGCGAGTGTTGTTAGTTACATAAGGGTCTGAGGCGAGTGTTGCGAGCAGCTTTACTCACTGTGGAAGTGATGGTTACACAAGAGTCTGATCTGAGTGTTGTGAGCATCTTTACTCGATGTGAAAGTGATGGTTACGTAAGAGTCTGAGATTTGCCGGTTTGTTTTGAATTTTACGCAAAACTACACGAGAGATATCTGTGCAGTCCTCCCTAATTTAGCAGTATAAGAGAAGAAGTAAGAAAGCTAGTCATCACCACCCACCGCCAGCTCTTGGGCTATTCTTTTACCTCAGTCGAGCGTCTTAACCACCTGGCTATGTCGAACCTTTCACAAAAGAACTGCAGCCACCAAACCGTTGAATGGCATGGCCAAGGCACACTGCACCTAGAAGTAGAGTGGAGATGACTAGCTGCCTTTTCCCTAGTCTTACACTGCTAAATTACGGACGGCTGGCGCAGATAGCCCTCGAGTAGCTTTGCGCAAAATTCAAAACAAATTAAACCAAACCCAGCCATAACAGTTTTACGTGTGTGTATATGTTTCTCTTATAGCCAATCGAACTATCTGTGTCCACCGAGAGCGATCGAACCTCTGATTTTAGCGTTGTAAATCTGTAGACTAACCGCTGTCCCAGTGGGGTGAAAACTGTGTTATTCTGTTTTTCGTGTCAAAATGTATTTGTATTAAGTCACAACAAAAAAATGTTTTAATAGTGTGTAATAAGTGCAATTTTTATGTATAATATTCTATTTTTAAAGAAATAAACTGAAAGATAACGGTTATAAAGACATTCAATTAATTAAATATCTTACACTATTTTTAATAAATACAAAAATATTTTTAAAACTAAAATACCGATTGAGGAAAATACCTTATAAAAATAAAATAAAGAAGGCGATAGTTACTTTGATTTATGGTGCACTTAAACCTGTCTGAGCCGGATATATTAAAATTTTGTTGCATTATCTTTAGATTTCTCTAATAAAGGCCCTCTACATGGCGGAACCTGCGTAATGCAGACGGAAAACTATCTTTCACCTACCTCATCTATCAACAAGTAGGATTAGAAACTGAGAAAGGCGGAAAAAATATTTTTGGTTAATGTTAATTTCTTATTTATTTAATAATTTCTTTAAATATTAATAAATTCTCATACATTTTGTTACAGTACGTATTGCGTAATAATGTGCTTTCAAAAATGTGGATTTATTATTGATAAAGACGAGGACTGTGGAAAAGTTGTTTGTTATGACGATTTTAGTAAAATTCAGACTCTGACTGAGAAGATTGATGCAGATGATTCTGTGAACGTTGACAAGAATGTTTTAACAGAAACTGATGAAACTGATTTAAAATCTATAATAGAATCAAAAGATGGTAACAGAGTGAGATATACAGAAAATGAACAAAATGGAAAAGATAGTGAGGAAATAGAAATTCCTATTTCATCACAAATTGTATGCAAAAACGGAGGGGGAAAATGAACTTCATGAAAAGGCAGTAGAATTGATGTTCTCTTTCAACCGCAAGAGAAAGCCCATATAAAAAAAACAAAACTGTTAAGATTGGACACTTTTGTTAAATAAATTTAAGATTTTGTGTATTTGTGTATATTCTGAATGTCTATTTCTGTTCTTGTTCTAATAAAGAAAGCATAAACAGTATAATAACTTTATTCACAAACGTCTTACTTCCCTCGAGTCAAGCAAGTATAATGTTCCACTTAAATTATATATAATTAAGGAAATACATGTTCACTGTCTAAGCCGGAAAACCTGCTTAAGCCGGAATTGTTCCCCTGCGATTCCGCCTTAGACAGGTTTTAGTGAACTTTATTTTATTCACTATAGTGGGAAAGAAAGACTAAGTCGGTGACTTGGTTTCTTGGTTATACATCAATTTATCTAAGGAAAGGAAGTAAAATTTATATCAGAACTTTTAATGTTGGGTTTATAGTTCTGTTTGATGTCTTCTTGTAAAGAAGGGGTGAAGTTTACAAGTTTAATAAATAAACATGTTAAGGTGATTGTATTTCCACTTCGAAAACTTTAAGGGTTAACTTAGTTGCTTTCCTACAGCTGGCTATAGGTTTTGAAAGGCAGTTAAAGCTGAGACGTTTTAGGTACACAGCTTCGTACCCATATTTGACATTCGTATATTTGTTTGTTTTTTTCATATTATATATATATATCCTCAACAAATTTAGGTGCTTCTGTCACGGATATTATCCGCTATGATAAAAAGTTAACAACCCAAACCGATAACGGTAATGCGACATATAATTTATTATTGTATTATAGGGTTGGTTCAATCGCTTATTAACAATTAATGCAATCAGCATGTGTGTGTAAAATGTAACCGAGATAGCTACTAATTTCACCCTTTGTCTGCGCATGCTGCCCGTGGGGTGAGCCCATCCTGAGGGGAGGCACAAGTACTTCATAATCAGTAATGTAGTTAACTCTGATTGAGGAAAACCATTCATGAAATATTTGTCTCCTTTGAAAGTGCAGTAAATGGTAACTATCTGGATTCTTGTCCTATACAGACACTTCAGTGAGAATTCATTGTATTGAATAAAGAAACAGAGACAGTAAGTTAATAGTTATACTGTCGTGGTACATAAAACTTTATTCTCACTTAATTTGTATACACGAGCGACTTTGGGCAGGTTTGGAGGTTACCGAGTTTGTGGAAGCTCGCGCGTGAAGAAGGAAAATTTTAGTTTTTCTTTTCATGTTTAGCCTTTTGCTTTTTTCTTCTTCATTTTTTATTGAATTTATCATTACTATTATACAAATTATTAAGTTTCAATACTATACTTGTCAAAGTCGAGATAACAGCAACGTTTCTTCATTGACAGAAAACCGACACATGATTGATTGTTACATCTGAAGTATTTATTCTCCATACCGATGAATTTTTTATGCTCAATCATTTAACGTAACCATGAGCAACAGTATGTTAAAAATTGTTTACTCAAAGCGCCGTTACACGTAAAACAGCACCAATAGGACTTGAGCTATTCCTACTCACGAAAAAAAACAAACAGTAGCAAACAATGTAACCCAAAGTTTGTTATTGTCAATTTATCACAACACTGAAAGATAACAAATTATAGGATATTTTATTATTTCTTTATTCAAAGTTTTGTTTATTAGACTCGTATCGAGGGGTGACAAATTGCAGGTTATTTACGTTCACAAAATTGCGCGTTGATTTCGCTATTTTAAGCTCCGCGTTCCCCAATTTAAACAAACGGTTTCACACCTTCTGTATGTTTGTTTTTCTTCCTATGCTGTCTGTGTTCGATTATCCGTTTTAATTCCTAAGCCTGCGTTTTTGCGAACAAAAAAGTTTTGGCAAACTGATGGATTTATCAGTAACTGAAAACCAGATTGATGGATCCACACGAGAGTATGTGTTACGAAACATGCATCAATGTGTGTATCGTTGTGTTTGAATTTCGCACAAAGCTGCTCGAGAGCTATCTGTGCTAGCCGTCCCTAATTTAGCAGTGTAAGACTAGAGGGAAGGCAGCTAGTCATCACCACCCACCGCCAACTCGAGCGTCTTAACCAACTAGCCATGTCGAACCTTTCACCAAAGAACTGTAGCCACCAAACCGTTTGATGGTATGGCCAAGGTACACTGAACCTAGAAGTAGGGATGAGATGACTAGTTGCCTTTCCCCTAGCCTTACACTGCTAAATTACGGACGAATAGTTGGATTGACTGTTACATTATAACGCCCCACGGCTGAAAGGGCGAGCATATTTGGCGCGATGGAGATGCGAACTCGCGACCCTCAGATTACGAGTCGCACGCCTTAACACGCTTGGCCATGCCGGGCCTGTGTATCGTTAAGCGTTGTTATATATCTATCATATATCAATACCAGCTGTAGGAAAAGTTACACATGTTCCCTCGTGTACCGATAATTTTTTGGCATTCAGTTACCGATAAATCCGTCAGATATCAAACAATTTCTAGAAATTTTTAACAGTTAAAATATGTTTTATGCAAAAATAGTTGATGCAGTGAAATAAGGATTGCCCTTATTTAATAAAAAAAAGTTACATATTTATATTTTAAAGCTATCTCAAAGATGAACCGTTCCAAAAAATGATGGTGATTTGTACTTGCTTACTTGTATCTTCTTTGAATTACCAATTGGGTTTGTTTGCTGTGTCCAACGCAGGGAATCGAACTCCGGATTTTAGAATTGCAATTCCGTAAATTTACAGTTTTCCCAACGAGAGGCTTAACAGAGATGGAGGGTATTCTGAAGTATCGGATACATGCATACGATGTATGTCGGTAAATAACGACAGTAATAAGTACAAAAAGGATAACAGTAATCAGCATCCAGTCGGACACCTCCCGAACTATTAATAAAACAGTTTTCTTCCTCCCACTTTAGAAACCGTTCAACAAAATTAATCTGAAATTACACACGTATATCGCCTAATTCAACGAAATACCCATTGCAACGCGGTTGTCCGGCTCCCATGCGGGGAATTCATCCAGTTTTAGAATCAAGAGTCAATCTTGGCACAGTGATGTCTCACCATTGTGATCAATTCTACGGATAGAAAATTCTCGGTAATGCTCCAAGTTGGTATGCTTTCATCAAACAGGCCCTAACTTCGGACGCATTTAATAAGGTTTCTTTCTGGTTTCATATTTTAATTCTTAGAATCACTGATTATATAAATAATTATTTTTAGCCAGTTTTTCAATGATACATATTTTATTTAACAACATACTGCAGTGAAAAATCATCATGTAACTTTGTTATTTTCCTTCCTTCTAAATGTATTGCCTAATGTCTTGAAGTTATAATCTTAAAAACACATAAATCATGTTCCCATACTATCCTGGTATATAAAAGACAGCACAACCTACTGACGTTAGACAGACAGTTATTATATTGAGTTTATTACAATGTACTCTTCCTGAATAGTTACGACTTTGGTGATGTATAGTACTTGTTTAATGCGTTTATTACTTGTAATTACTTTGTTGAAGGATAATGTGTATGTATCTAGATTTCTATTAAACTGAACGTGAAATGATATGAATCAGATACTTCCATGTGCATATGTACAGTATTGTAATACTCCATGGTAAGTATTCTTCATCAGTTACATGAATATACTAAAGTCAACCCTTAAATAGCGGGAATATTGCAGGCAGCAGTATCGTTTGATGATGGCCGCTGTTTAAGGGCTAAAGAATTACACTTTCGGGTTCTATATATACTGCTCAAAAAATTAAAGGAACAGTACATATTTCAGTGTATTTTTGTCATAACTAAATTTATGTATGAGCACATATCCTTTCGTCTACAAGTGTATTTTTAAGCTTGGAAGTGAAGTTTGAAGCAACTTCAACGAAACTCACCTCATTCAAGGAGAATACAACTCAAGGTGCCCTAAATAAGGCTGTTACGTGAAACTATACATTCCTCACGAGGACCGCTATCTCGTGACTACCGCTTTGTGGAACAGGTTAACAACAGCTTGGTCACTGCGAAATGACCTCAAGCATTCCACTGGAACCCGTGTATCGAACCAAACAGTTCGCAATCGTCTGCACGAAGGACGCCTTAGGGCCAGACAGCCTACAAGAGGCATTATTCTGACAGTGCAATACCGTGCAACCAAGTTGGGTTGGCTCATCAACACCTGGACAGGGAACTTTGTCAATGAGCCACCGTGTTATGGACATACTAGAGCATGTACACTGTGTCTCGTTACGATGGACGTGCGAGGGTGTGAAGACGCCGAGAATAGCGATTTTTTGCTTGTAATATTGTACAAGTCGACGCTTATAAGGAGGTTCTGTAATGGTCTGGGCAGGCATATGCTTTGGTGGCCGCACGGACTTTTAGAGAAGAAATTCTGGAACCCATTGTGAGGCCTTTTGCCGGTACTATCGGCGATGAGTTTAATCTTATGCAGGTTAACGCGCGAGCCCACGTCGCCAGACTGCGTGTGAACTTCCTTGACGAGGAAGGAATAGAGACTTTGGAGTGGCCCGCCAGATCTCCAGATTTAAATCCGATTAAGCATTGTTGAGATATGTTGTTGAGGCGTGTTAGTGAACGCCAGCACCCTCCTTAGAATGTATAGGAACTCCGACAAGTTCTGGTAGACAAGTGGGCTGCCATACCCAAAGATATCATCGATAGACTGATTCGAAGTGTGCCAAATCGATGTTTCAAACATTTCTTGAATAAACGCATGTAAACTGTTCAAAGTATTGTTTCATATGGGACATCAATTTTGGTTATACTGGTCATTTAAAAAAAAGTATTTCTCCATATTCATCACATATTACAAAATGGACACAGATGGAACTGAAATGAGGCAAATTACCTAAAAAAAATAAAAATGTCAATTTGGGACACTGAGATAAATTATATAAAAAACGCACTTGTTCCTTTAATTTTTTAGCAGTTTATGTATTGCACAAGTCTAAAGTTAATGTTAATTTTTTAGCAGTTTATGTATTGCACAAGTCTAAAGTTAATGTTATGTGGTCAAGGGTGGGCTTACTAAATAATACACATGTAGAAGTTTATAAAGTATTTAAAAACACAAATTCGTAGGTATCTAAAAAGATACTAGTCTACTTGGACCACTTTAATAGGACACACAGAGAAGAGCTTATTGGGCTAATATAGTTTCTATACAAGCGTAGGAACACCCGTAGCAACCTTTAGCGGGTGCATTTTTTCTTACACCTATGTTTAGTCCCCTCTGTGTAGATTCCTGTACGTAATTAGGAAACCCACCATGCTCTGCCCACCACGGGTATCAAAACCCGGATTTTAGCGTGTAAGTCCGCAGATATACCGCTGAGCCACTGGTGGCTTGAATTTCGCGCAAAGCCACAGGAGGGCTATCCGCACTAGCTGTCCCTAATTTAGCAGTGTAAGACTAGAGGGAAGGCAGGTAGTCATCACCACCCATCACCAACTCTTGGGCTACTCTTTTACCAACGAATAGATGGATTGACCGTCACATTATAACGCCCCCATGGTTGATAGGGCGAGTATGTTTGGTGCAATCCGCGACCCTCAGATTACGAGTCGAACGCCTTAACCCACCTAACCATGCCGAACCTCCAACATCAGGTGACTAACGCTGATCTTTGAACTAATCTGTTAGTTATCCTGGCGATTTATGATAATTACAATTATGCTACAGAAAGACCTTTAAAACTTGTACTACCCTAGTTTCTGTCTCACTGCTGTAAACTGGATATAAAAATTGGATTTAATACTATTTATATTTTCAATTCAAAAATTAAACTTTGCCTTGTTTTACCTTCATTTCTTTTTATGAATTTTAATAATTTTCCATTTATTTTACTGTTCACCGGATGTTTGGCGCAAATAGCCTAATTGCTTTACGCCATAAAACACCAAACCAACCAACCTATGTTTAGTAAGTTGTCGATACCACTTTGACGCTTCTCGTTGCACTATCCTGGGTAGTTCTTAATCTTGGTCGGATTATTTCAGCCCTACTCTGCTGGACTGGGAGCATTTATAATGTTGAAATAACTCAACTTGCTCTCCCCAGTAATTATCCTTCTGACAGGTTTCTCAACATGTGGAATTATATGCAATGTTTCTGTACACACTTTACATCTATGTTCCTAATTGTTGTAACATCTTAAAATAAATCCTAAAATAAGAGAACAATACTGCATATTTTCAGTTACAGTTAAAAATCGTTTAAACTATACCAAACCTGTGTCATCATTTGCCACAAGATGGAACCATTGACTGTCTTAGATTTGTTTGTTTGTAATTAAACACAAAGCTACACTGCATGTTATCTTTGCTCTGCCCATCACGGGTATCGAAACCCGGTTTCTAGCGTTGTACGTCTGCAGATATACTGCTGTGCTACATGAGGGGGAAACTGCCAAAGGTTGTTTGAGAGTTTGTCTAGAATTATATTTTGAAAGAGCTAATATACATGTCTATATTAAATTTGTTGTCTGTTCCAAAACCTAAACAAACATGCTTGGAGAACATCTGCTATGGCTCAGCACTGAAGAAAACAAATCAACCAATCAACTGTAATGATTGAAAATTGGATGTTAACAATGAAGAAACAATGAATAATGGATCTCTTTGTACCATAATATTACTTAAAAAAGTAAAATACAAAACATATTAAAAACGTGACAATAAAACAAAAATCAAATTTGAATTTACATGAGTTATTGTGTGGTGAATATATAATGAAGTAAAATTTGCGTTTTATTCTCAAGCCCTAGAATTAATATCGCTGTAGTTTAGATAAATGTTTGTGAACCTTTTAAAACAAGCACCAGATCTGGTGCCATTGAGATCAATTATGGATTAAAAATATATCAATAATGACACATAATGACAAGCGGCAGGAATATACTTAAAAATGGCAAAAACTTTAGATCTAACTTGTTAATTTGTATTTAGAGTTTTTGTGCAATGTTGGTTAAATGAAGGTTAAATTTTTGTGAAACGCTTCCTGAAGGTTATTCGCACGCAGTTAATCCTAATTTTAAATTAAGGGTAGAGGGTTGTTTAGTTGTTTAGAATTAAGCACAAAGCTACACAATGGGCTATCTGTGCTCTGCCCACCACGGGTATCGAAACCCGTATTTTAGCGTGTAAGTCCGCAGGCATACCGCTGAGCCACTGGGGGGCGGGCTAGAGGGAAGACAGATAGCATACAGCACCCGTCATCACCTCTTTCACAGTTGCCTGACCGAGTAGTGGGATTTGACCTCTAAGTGCAAAACGTGTTTATGCGGCAACAGGCCTCGAACCATGAACTCCAGGATTTACAGTTCAAGAATGATACCTACAAAGTTAGTCCCGGCCCTTTTCCTTATACAGTACAATCATATTTTGTTTAATATGGACTATTTCCATATGTAAACCAGCTGCTTTAAAAAAAATCTGAATAAATGATTATCTAAGGATATCACAAGATTGTCGGAAAACTGGGTTTAATGGTTGAACACAGTGTCAATATTCCGAAACATTAAATAAATACCACATATTTACATAATGGTTTGACAACTTTGAAGGAAGCAGCATCAAATAGAGCAAAATACTCAAATAGAACGCCACCTGTTTACGAAGGAGTGCTGTACGTATAATTTTTTCTATTGACAAGTGCAGTATCCCTGGATCTCTGCCTTCAGTATTTTTCTCGAATTATTAGATTAAGATGCTCCAAAATTCTTCGAAGATTTTCCACAGAAATAATGTGAAGGAAGCCATTAACAGTGTGTTAAACTGAAAGAGTGATATGTCTCGGACCAGCGATTTTATGAAAGTTTGAATGGCGAAATTATTATTAAATGCATAGTTGTTCAGCACAAAAACCATACAAAATCTAATTATTAGTATAAAAAATAAAATTTTGACATTTTTGTTTTCATAAGGTCCAGCCCGGTAGGGCTAGGTGGGTTAAGGCGTTCGACTCGTAATCTGAAGGGTCGCGGGTTCGAATCCCTGTCGCACCAAACAGCCGTGGGGGCGTTATAATGTAACAATCAATCCCACTATTCGTTGGTAAAAGAGTAGCCCAACAGTTGGCGGTGAGTGATGATGACTAGCAGCCTTCCCTCTGGTCTTACACTCCTAAATTAAGGACGGCTGGTGCAGATAGTCCTCGAGTAGCTTTTCGCGAAATTCAAAACAAACAAACAAACATAAGGTCCTTAAATGTTTAATCGAAAACAAACTACATTCCCCCACATACAAACGCGCACAAAAAATGTGGTGTGGGTCATGAGAGTCCTGTATACACGTGTTGATTGGAAACAATCATCTGGGAAAGTCTTTGAGTCAATTGTTAAATAACAGTCTTTAGGTGTACACAATACCTACAAGTTTTTAATCGTTTTTATTTATGAGGGAAGTATATTCTGTAGTTGTCATATGATGTATATACCACAAGAAATAAAACAAGAACAATGATAAAAAGTACAGAAACGGAGTAGGGATGAATACAGAGAAACTATACACTATTGTTGTACTTTTGCCATTGTAATCCATTTAGCGCCTCTATGTTTGATGTATCTTTTAAACAATATCAGCGAATATTTTATAATAAATGACATTTGCAATGAAGGCACAAGTTTTAGCCTGATTTGATGAGTTGTCTTGACGAACATTGCGTGTTGAAACTAATAAAACGCTGCACTCCTCAAGTTAAAATGCAACGTTTTGGTGTCTAAGACACTGTAACAACTTCAAACATTGGTGATTCTTACATCAGAATAATCAGCAGAACATTTGAATGTTACACTACCCCGCTTGTTCACCGCTTTAGCGATGTTTTTTGGTTAAACTAAAGGTCTTAATAGCTGTGGAAAATCGCAAAAAATCTGCTTATGTGTCTATAAACGTATCTTAGATTGTTATGAGAAAGAAAGATTAGAGACTGACAAGATATGCATAATATGCGACGGCCCATCTACATACTAAACACAGCTCTTAATGTATTCTCAAGACGACTGTATTGGTCGAAACGTTGTTCTGTGCTTTATTTGAAGTTTTAAAACCCATACCAGCCGTCTTGAGAATACATTTTTACTTCAAGTGGGTGTCTCGTCATCACGAACTACAGCGTTCGGTAACATCCATTTTAAAAACCGTATTTGTGGTTTCAACAATCATGAGTAACAATTTGTTCTAACAGTGTTTTTGAACTCTATTGTTGCAACACTGTAGTAATACTGCTTTTGTTTTACTGATCAAATCATCTTGAAGCGTTGACCTCTCAGAGAAAGTAGTAATGCGATGCATTACGCTCAAACTAATCGATACAACTAAACTAAAGTACGAAACTACATAACACGCAGTATGGATGAGTTTGTGTTACATTTAATAAAACCGACTGGCCAAACTACTTACCCGTCCTAGAAAGCGGTCCCAGGTTTTCTCTTCACTGTTTGCGATTGCTCAGCTGGTGGATTCTCAAAGCACAGTCACGTCTATCAACCAACATCATTCTCAAACAGTTATCTAAGTAAGCTCAAATGGCACAATCCGCAGTCCAAACAAAACACTGGTCAGCGTTCTCTGACGTTACGAAGAACAACGTGAAAACAAAGACACAGACTGTGTTCTACATGAGAAATTTTTAAGGCATATTGGAACAAAGTAAAATCTAGTAACGATTAAGATACCTTTAGAAGATTTGTTAATTTAAAGTATAAAGGCTGTTCAGTCTTGGAATCAATACTTCATACATCCAAGGCAGATAAACAATAGGGCAACTCCGTTAGAAGCTACTTTTGCAAAGAATTCGGATCACATCATTCTACGGCAGAATCTACACTGATGTGAGATGGTATACACTGCTTATTACTACGAACGTAAAGTCGTTTTCGAAAAAAAAACATAACGAATATCCAGAAAGGAATTTTTCAAAAGCAAATACTTAAGAGTAGAAATAATGGTTGTCTTTCCATTTTTGTATATGGCCAATTCGAAACGGTTATATCATTCTGTAAACGTCTTTATTAACGTACTATCGTCTCAACATAACAGTTTTTCCTACCAATAATGTAACAACAGGCAATTAAACTTCATTGCAACACATTAAATAAGTGAGCCACTCAGAACCACCATTTAAAATACGAGCAGTTATTTGCCGTAACTCCAGCTTGGTAAGTGTATTTGTTATCTAGTGGTGATACGCATCCTCGTAAAATTCCGTTAATAACTATATACAATCTAAATTAACATGTCATTAAAAGAGAATGGTTAAAAGGTCCGTGTACTCGAAAAATTCGGACTGGGCGCCACAGTTCTTTTCGCGCTATTGATTATCCTTCAGTGCTATTTAGAATAACTTGTGAAGACGGGATAACGTTTACAAGCAGAGTACTGACTTTCTTTTGCACTCCCTTTCAGACCAATTCTTTCCCAAACCAAACATAAAGAGCAGATCCTTGTATTGACGACTATATAGATACATAGATCCGTCGTTAAAATCTCAAAACTGGTGAGAATGATCTTGGTTCGATACTCTGTAATAGGAATTGGTAAAAGATCGAGTCATTTTCCTAAAATAATAGCAGAAATAGAAGACGTGTAAAGAAAAACTAGTTAAACAACACAATTACTTCTGGAGAAATAAAACACACCAGTTTCAGTTTCAAAAGAAGTTAAAAATCCTTAGTAATGCAAGGCAAACACTTCACAAAGCACATTTCAAAACATTACCATCTGTACAGAAATTACGGTAGTAACAAGCCCCTAGTTTCTCAGTGTGTTCATGAACACAACTTGTGTGTGTATACACAATTATAATAATTTAAGTACGGGGGCTCATATGTATCTGAAAATCTATTTACCTCGTATGGAATTCAAGTTTCAGCAGACTCGTATTGAATATCATAAGTTTTATTTAGAAAACTTCGGGAATGGTAGAAAATGTTTCAAAACGGTTTCCGCAATTCTAATACGGTATATTAAGCTTATCCTTAAAGTAAATTATTGCCAGTTCCATCGCTTTTTAACACTTTCATTCCTTCCCACAAAGTCACAGATACCTAACTAGTTGCAACGAATTTTGTCTTGTTGAAAGAGGTGGGGGGGGGCAAAGCTTTGGGACGCAGCTTTGAAACACACTATAACAAGTCTAAACTTTTCTGAATCATTTATGTAAGTTGGTTTCCTTAGTATGAATTAAGACAAGCAGATTTTAAAGTGCAAGTATTTAAAAGAACGGTTCTTTTTGTAATTATCTTGTAAGATTAGACACTTTTATTTACGTTATTTCAACTTCTTGCATTCAATTTGTGAACAAAATGTTCTGCATTTAATTATATTATCTACAAAAATGAAGGCACCAAAACTGGTTGAATGATTCAGATTTAAATGTATAATTAAATAAGTATTTTTATGAGATTCTAAAATCATTTAAGGACTGTTTTATGAACTCAATGGGATTTAACACTTACACATAATCATAAACTAATAAAGTCCCTGGCAAATACAGGTTTAAGAAGTAATACGAAATAAATGGAAGCATGGGCTGCTCCACTATTTGGAGCCATAGAACCCAAACAGTCCGTTCAATGCATCTTATACCATTGCAACGCAAGACATTAAACAACGTTATCGTTTAACGTTGACTTCAAGAATATTGTTATCGACTTCTCAGACGCGACGTTAAAACGATGTTATTGAAATAAACGCCAAAGTTAAAATGAATTGATAATTTATCGAAACAAGTGAATAATATTTTTTGAATAAGTGAATAATAATTATGTTTATAATATTTTTTGTTGTATAATATACCTGTATTGAAACAATGTTTGCATCAATAAGGTATTTTCTGATTTGAGCATGCATATATTTATGCCCCAAAAATAAACATATTACCTCATACAAGAAACCTGACCAAAAAAATGTGTTAAAATGTAACTGATCCTACACATATTACAAACCGTGGGTGTACGAACTTTCATCTCTCTTCTGTTTGAAAAGTTGTGCACGCAAGCAAATCTCAACAGTAGCTCTTTAAATAGCGGGAAACGTATAAATAATGTTGATGGCAAATATTAATTCACAAGCAGAATATTCTACACTAAGTTGTTACGAATTAATCACCTTATGATTCACGTTTCAAAATGTGACGTAAATTGAATAAAAATGTTGATTTACCAAATGTTATTGTAGAACAGCTCTTAGCACAACTTAACTGCTCAAAGATTGCTTTTCGTGCCAGATAGTACAAGCAGCTAAGAGCTTTAATTCTGACGTAGTTGCCTCTTACTAAGCACAGAGCAAAGGATTACCTGTGCTCTATCCACCACGGGTATCGAAACCTTGTTTATAGTGGTACAGATCCGCAGATAAAAGAACAGTATAAAAATGTTTTTGACGCTACCCTTACAACAAGAAAGAAACCCGTAAAATTGTGAGAGAAAAACGTATACCAATCTTAGACAGTGCACAAAAAGAAAAACTCTTAGAATATACAATGAAGCTACAATTCATTTGTTTGTTTTGGAATTTCGCACAAAGCTACTCGAGGGCTACCTGGGCTAGCCGTCCCTAATTTAGTAGTGTAAGACTAGAGGGAAGGCAGGTAGTCATCACCACCCACCGCCAACTCTTGGGCTACTCTTTTACCAACGAATAATGGGATTAAATGTCACATTACACTCCCCTACGACTGGGAGGGTAAACATGTTTAGCGCGACGCGGGCGCGAACCCGCGACCCTCGGATTACGAGTCGCACGCCTTACGCGCTTAGCCATGCCAGGTCAAGTTACAATTCACCTACAAATCTCGTACATAAACTAGATAATATAATTTCTAAATAATTAGTCTCTGCAACTCCAAAACCAAATTAATATAACGCACTACTGATACAAACTTTTTAAAATTCAGCTAAAACCCAGAACTGTACTTACGCATCAAGGCAATCCCTCCAAGACGCAAGAATGTCAGAGACTGATACATATAATTATATTGTATATCAGGCTATGGGTGCTGCACTCACCCCACCAAATTTTCATATGTGACTTCGAAAAGAAACTTGTATATTAAGCGAGTTTGAAAATACGCCCCCCTTTAATGGCACAGCGGCATGTCTGCAATCTTTCAATGCTAGAAACCGAGTTTTGATATCCGTGGTGTGACTAGCACAGATAGCCCATGGTGTGAAATAACAAAAAATGGAAGAACAAATAAAATAATAATTTCAAAGGCTACGTTAGCCCGACTGACAAACACACAATATAGCCACACTGACAGCTGGCAATATCAACTGAGAGATACCCCTGTTCTGATTAAAAACACATGCAACTATGTAACTAATAATTCGTGTAAGTAATCTACGTGTGAGATAACGCATTTTGTGTTGGGTTTATTATTAGGTGTATTTCAGATCGTGTGTATTTCTTAGCGCTGACCAACCTACTCGAGACTTAAGCATCGTTTTGTAAACAAGGTGTCGGTACATTCAACTTGCCATTTAGTTTATTTATACCTCTGTTATATTATATAGTTCTAAGATATACAATATGATTAAGAAATAACCCATCATTGTGTAATGATAAATAGATGCATTAGAAGGTTTAATATTTAGCAGTAAAACTGATATAAATCCTACACACGTACGCCAACTCAACGACGTTGGTGAACATACACACTGATCAAACTGATGAATGTATGTTAATATAATCTTAAAGACTGCAAATCTAAGTCCGTAAACAATGACGGAAACTTGTTTGTAAATATACTGTTAAACATTTAATTTACATAATATACATACAATCTAGTCAGATATGTCTTCCCGCTGTCAAACTCGCTCTTTCTATTTAAATAATTATAAGAAATGTTTTACATTTATAACTACAGCAGAATAATTAAACAATAACAAAAAAGGCAACTATTGATGAAGAAAACTATTAAAATACCCAGCACGATAACAATACATATGATTTGATAATGTTATGCGATTGCTGTTCGTTATACCTATGGCAACATTCTTCTGTGTAAAATTTTATTTTTTCAGAATGCTAAGTATAAAAACCAAGTCGTCATTTGCACGTTGTACATTTTAAACTACGTGTACCTGAAAAATAAACAAAATTGTCTGATAAAAAGGCCAACACATTAACCGGAAAATAACCGGGATGGCACAGAAGCGTGAAATTTCTATGTTAAGTTTCAAGAGTTTCAAATAAAAACTATGTCACTTTGTACACAGGTATTATACATATGGATGTAAAGAGTTCCCTTCTACAGACGGCCTAGTGTGGCCAAATAGTTAATTAGTGTGCTCGAATCGCAATTTATGGGTCGAAGGTTTGAATCCTCGTCCTACCAAACATACTCGCCCTTTCCGCCGTTGGGACGTTATAATGTGACAGTCAATTCTACTATTCATTGGTAAAAGAGCTGCCCAAGAGTTGATAGTGAATGGTGATGATCAGCTGTCTTACGTTCTTTGCTAAATTAGAAAGGCTTGCGCGGGTAGCCTTCGTGTTGTTTTGCGCGAAATTCTAAGCAAACCAAATACTTCTACAGAGACAACATTATTCTGTCATTGCCAAATTACAGTCACATCTGTTTCTTTTCAACGTATTCAGATATGCTAATCAACGAATGTTATTGTTTTGTTCAATTCTATGCAAGGTAAATCTCTAATCGTAGCTTACCGATATACACTGTTATCAGTAGACGATTTCAAAACACTTTTTCATCCACACACCTGTTTTGTTCTTTGGTTCAGACATTTATTGCGATCACTAGCTGTAAACTGAATGGCATGACAAGCTATTTTATCTGTTATTTCAAACGCCACATTGACAACGACTAGCTCAGAAGTTAAAGGCTGATAAACCTTGAAACTACAGCTGAGAGGATAAGGCTGCGTGATTCATTAACAGCAGTCACCTCAACTGTCATAACATGTCACAATAAATACTGTTGAATAAAAAGTGTGAATGCAGTATTCGGGTTGTAAAAGTGTTAAATTCAAGTGCGTTGATAAATGTGTTTCAGGTCTTGGTCTCGTCGATGATAAATTTAATATACATGTTCAACAAGTAACAATGCTTAGCTGTCTAGTGTCATTAATGACAAATATGCATTCAGGTTGTAAAAGTGTTCATTGTGAAGCACCAGGACAGACGTTGTGTTCAAGCTGTAATAATTTTAAAAGTGCAATAATAAATGTAGACAATAAAATGTCAAGTTCAATGTTAAGTGTAGGATTACGTTATATTAAACTAATTCTGAACGTGTCAGTTGGCAGGTCATGCGTGAATAACAACCTATATAAAGTCGTTGAGGAATGACGTGCATCAGAACTACATTTTTAAATTATCTGGAGTTTTGTAGGCCGTGTGATACAGCCTAGAGTTGATTGCTTTCGGAAAAGACTTGTAGCAATCCTTTTCGACGAAAAATATTCATACATTCAGATCATAAAAATGTTCAGATGGATGATTTTGAATTTTCAAGCAGGGATATCATTTGGAGGGGAAATGATCGTCCACTCAGACTCGACAGGGTTCTAGAGGGTGGTTTACAGTCAAGTGTGTTAAGACACACTCGCGCGCGCAAATTATTCCACAATGTAGAACCCATCCCTACTGAGGGGGTCAAACTTCTTTACCTTCCCAAAGCCATTTATGAAATGTCACTCACGTTTACAAAATTGTTATATCCATTGCACTTAACAGCACTGGGAAACAAAGAGATATGAATCAATTTGGGATATCAAAAACAACCAAAAAATAGACTTGCAACAAATCGTACCTCAACAGTGGTGAGCAAAGTTCGGTTATTTGTAAGAGGTAGCATTACATGAGCATAAAAGTTCGTGAGAAAAGTCGTTCACGTGTCCCATGCAAAGTAATCAAGGAGTTTCTTCTTGAAGTGAAGCTTCTAGGGTTTGGATAAGTTAAGATATCCAGTCTTACCTCCAGTACAAACATCATATTTTCCAAGCAATTGGAGAATGAAACAGGTAACAGAATTGTTGTCCTTGCATACTAGATGGGCTAAGGAAAGTATACAAATAGTAGAATTTTACTTTTGATACGACAGTTTTATGATAAAACCTTTTTCAGTGGAAATTACACGGCACGGCTATTGCCCAAATTCACGGTCGAAGGAAAGGATATTACAGGGCGTAGCGACATGGATTTTAACGACGTGGTGAGGCTCCAAAATCGTTTTAATATAACTTACTCAACCCCTATATTATTGACTGTCGGATTCAATGATAAATTTCTTTTTAGGTGGTAAAACTGCTAAATTTCAAGTGCCGTGACACTTGTAATATTCGAATCCAGTATGGCCAGGTGGTTAAGGCACTCTACTCGTAATCGGAGGATCGCGGATTTGAATCCCCGTCACACCAAACATGTTCGTCCTCTCAGATGTCGCGGCATTAAAATGTGACAGTCAATTCTACAATTCGTTGGCAAAAGTGTAGCCCAAGAGTTGGCGGTGGGTGGTGATGACTTGCTGCCTTCCCTCTAGTCATACAATGCTAAATTAGGGACGGCCAGCGCAGATAGCCCTCGTGTAGCTTTGCGCAAAATTTAAAAAAATGAAAAAACTTGTAATATTTAGTTAGTTATATCATACAAGTGTAGCAGTAAAGACGAAATATTTGAACGCCAACCACAATGATTATTAAAAGTGAAGCCTTTTAAATGAAATAATAACAAATCTTCTGAACAATGATAAGTGTATTTTTATAATGTAATGTTGATATTCGCAAAGTGTAATAATCGTAGCATTTATGGTGTAATCCTGAGTGTCAGTGAAACGTTGGCAACCTTTGAAACAAAGCATGACAAGATTTGGATGCAACAGAAAATATCAGGTTGTTCGAGAAATGAATTAACAAGCAGTTAAATGTCATGTTTGACTAGTGACAATAAAGATGGCTACTAATGTTAGTCACACTTCCTCAGAAGTTTTGTAAGTGCACTATGGGACATTATTTTGTTGATGAGGGAGCTGTAGGAGTCAACTAGTACATGGTGTTTGTATAGCTGTCATCAGAGAAGTAACAAAAGCGCGTGACAGCGTGTGTCACCGATAAAATTTGTTATATCTCCAACATTTATCATTTTGGCAGATTTAGTTCCACTCGTTGTCTTGTTTGCAATTTATTCCATTCTCTTAAACCGAGTCTGAGAAGCTCACCGGATGTGGCAGCCAACTCCATCAGATAATTCTTGGGACATTAAATGCTCTCGCTAGAAGGGAAATGAAGGGGAACAAAACAAAACTCTGGGAAGTACAGTCACGTGATATAAAAATAAAACACGTGGTTATAATTGTGTTAAAAGCAATAAGTGAACAGTAAAGTGGTGAATAAAACAAAAAGAAATCGAACAAACCAACCACTGATGCGATATCGAAATAGTTTTTCTTATATCGAAATGAAGTCATTCTTGTATAATAAACCCTCCATATCGTAAACATCAATCTCTTGGTATAAAGTATTCAACTAATTCATATGGGGTTTCATAACGATTAAACCATAATAAAAAGATTATTCTGCTTACAGGTCTATAAATTCAATGAATCAAGAAATTGCATATTTACATTTATTTTGGAGGTACGTTTACTGGATAGTTATCATAAAAAAATTTGGTTCAACCAATGATGTAGTCCCAGAAAAAAGAAGAAGAAGAGGAGCATATTATACGTCTTGGTGAGGGTCTCAATTTGCAGTTTCCATCTCTTTTATGCTTTCCATCACACATAAAAACCCGTACAATTAATTTTCTACAACGTTTAGTCAGTTTTCGATAAATCGTACAGCATAGACCCCCCAAAAATAAAACATATGTTACTGTTTCGTAAAATGAACGACTTTAATAAAGTTACATCATAATCTAGTCTTAGTTACAAGATATCCCAAACATAAGATAGGTCGTTTTGTGAATGATCCGTTGTTGCATAACCAAAAGAAAAGAAAATTTCAAGTCCTGATGTAAGGATCTGACTTCCATAACGGAAAGGGAAGACCATTGAGGTTAAAATCAATCTCGGTAAATGATGTACTAATAAAGTCAGTCTTAGGTCCGTCGAAGTCATGTTCATTACGCTGAACTCGAATGGCCCATCGCTGTTAATTGTGATCGCACTGAGAACGTGCCTCGGTTCCTTTACTACAACGCTTGATATCAAACAACTTTGTTGGTGCATCGCTTTGCACGACTCTGTATCGAAAGTGGCCCGGCACGAGCAGGTAGTTACGATCATTGACTCGTAATCTAAGGGTCGTGGGTTCGAATCCCCCTCACACCAAACATGCTCGCCCTTTCAGCAGTGGGTGCGATATAATGTAACGGTCAGTCCCACTATTTGTTAGTAAAAGAGTAATCCAAGAGTTGGCGGTAGGTGATAATGACTAGTTGCTTTCCCTCTAGTCTTACACTACTAAATTACGGACGGCTAGTGCAGATAGCCTTGGTTTAACTTTGTGCGAAAATAAAAAACTAAAAACAGAAATTGTGTCGGAAACGCACTGTCTAGCGTATTTTGAATAAAACAGGAGGACATATCCAGGTCGCTTAAAATTAGAGGTGGATATATACCTCACAACACCAATGGGTAAAACTAAATAATGTCGCGAGAGAAATCCAATGAAATTTTACTCTAAACGTCATGAAAGCCTAACAGAACTGAATTTATCCTCACGCAAGTGAAATCCTTTCCATTGGAAAACTAAAAATGAAGTTACCAGAGATTCAACTGCAATGCATCTTAAAGTCATGCAGTTGATAAAGATAGACCGACATCTCCCACCCCACCCCAAGTGGCACAGCTATTTGGCTGCGGACTTGTACTGCTAGGAACTGAATTTCGATAACAGTGGTAAGCACTACAGAGATAGCCCTTTGTGTAGGTTTTCGCTGCAATAACAGAGGTAAACTTCGAAATTTAAGATTCTCTTATGTAATGCAAATACAGAATTACAAATATATTTGGAGTACTGACGGAAAAATGCATACAATACGGGTTTGTAGCCGTTTCAAAGTTTTTCATTGAAAAGTGTGATCATTTTCTTATTACATCACTATCAAAATTAAGCTTGAAACAGTTCAAAATCAAAGTTTCCAACTTTCGCATGGCCAATTTTAAAACCAAGAAAACCGAAAAAGGTCTGAATAACTGCCTAGAACCCACAATAAGGTGTCTTTGTACCATGCACGTTGGTGGATATGCATATCAGTAGATCAAGAAACTCCAAATTATGCTTTTTTCGCTGAAAAAATTTGAGCAAAAGATAAGCATTCCAAAATTATCTATATTTCTCTTTCGGATCTTTAAAAAGTATGTTTTGACTAAATTTCATAAAAATTGGTAGAATTAGTTGAACAAAATCCCTAAAAATTGTTTTTATGCAACGTTGTGCCCCCTTCCAAAAATAACAAAAAATGAGCATATCCCACATTTTTATGTAACCTATGGAACACAAAAAAGTATCTTTGTACTCAATCTGCTCTCAAAAAATGGCCTAAATACGATGGAATAATTGTCAAAAAAACGCCCAATATTATGCTTTTCGCGACGTCTTGAATCTTTTAATTATTAAAAATAGGCAGTTCCACCATTTTTGTAGTGATCGTGTGGGACCTGTAGATGAGTATTTTTGTACTAAATCCCACGTAAATCGGTCACATATGGGCGAGTAATTGACTGAAACCCCCATAATTGTGTTGTTTTTTTCGTTACTGTTTTTATTGTGTGCTACACTTCAAAAAGACTCGAAATGGACAAATCCAAGATTTTTTTATGTAAATATTTGAGACGCATGAACATTTAAATTTGTGCCAACGTTCATCGTGATTACTGTAAATATGAATGCATAGTTTGTTTTAACATAGCCTACATAAAATTCTTCAAACAGGCCTAAATAATAATAATAATAAAGAAAAATGGATAAAGTGGTCTGGGAGTATTGGACTTCAATTGGAGTATCAGTCTTCAAGTACATGAAGAAATCATGTTTGGAAGACGACGAAAAAAGGAAAAATAGTACGTCTCCCTGCGGTGACGTAAAAGTAGAAGCTCCCTTCTCGAACTTTCTCTTGGATGCCTCACGAAACTCAGAAGTCCCACTGAGAGGATAGTTCTTAACTGTAAACATAAAAATTCTTTCTAATCTATAACTGTTACCAACAGTCACAAGCTTAACGCCATTAATGACATGTTATTGTTCTTTTCTATCTGTACACTAGCTCAGCCACATTGAACATATCTTCATTAATTTGTATTGTTTGTTTGTCTTTTGAATTTCGCGCAAAGCTACACGAGGACTATCTGCGCTAGCCGTCCCTAATTTAGCATTGTAAGACTAGAGGGCTACTTTTGGGCTACTCTTTTACCATCGAAGTGGGATTAATCGTAACATTATAACGTCCGCACGGCTGAAAGGGCGAGCATGTTTAGTACGCGGGAATTCGTACCTGCGACCTTCAGAAGATTACGAGTCTAACGCCTTAACCCAC
The DNA here is from genome assembly GCA_011833715.1 of Carcinoscorpius rotundicauda. NCBI lineage: Eukaryota > Metazoa > Arthropoda > Merostomata > Xiphosura > Limulidae > Carcinoscorpius > Carcinoscorpius rotundicauda. The sequence continues at coordinate 19,855,759 of CM022398.1, forward strand.
CTGGCCATGTCGGGCCCATTAATTTGTAACAGAGCAATGTCGGTTAAGCCACAAATTTAGAACCAGGGATGATACATGGCCATGTTATTATCCTTTAGTATCTGTGCACTAATTTGCTACATTAAATATGTTCTTGTTACAAAGTAACATGAGTAAGGCCACGGATGGGTCAGGATTATTTATTTGAAGATGCATTCACATTACATCTTTTGTTGTCATTTTTCTCGTGCCACAACTATTCAGGGAGAGTTTCATATAATTTGATGTTTATTTTAATTCATTATTCGAAAAAAATGTATGTTTGTATGTCTTCTAAAACTTCCTTCCGTATTCACAAACTTACACTGCCAATAAAAATAGTTTTAGACCTAAATGAATGTTTCAATTGAATTACAGAGTTTCATAACATTCATTTATAACAAGTGTGCCTCAACATTGGTTCATTAGATTTACTGCTTGTTGGTCAACAACATAAAACAACATTTCTTACCATCATTGTGTGGTTTTCTCCGCATATTTTACACTCAGAATTTCATAACTTTTGTTTTAAAAAAGTTAATATTAGACAGAAATTGTTATTAATTTGTTACGGTACAAAACAACTATTTGAAATGTGAGTTATTTACACAACAATATATTTGTTAAACCTGAAATAATTTCTGTAAGCCTTTTAGATGTTGTTATATAACAATAATACAACAGTTCTAAGAACATTCATCCACATAACTTGAGTATCTGTGACATTTACATACAAAACGCTCCAAGTACTTCAATTTGCCTGTAAGTATTATCGGTACTCACACTTACTTTAGCACTGCGCACAATAGCCTGCGTTTAATTTTTTGTTTGTATTGTTGAAAGTGGAGCAAAGCTACTCGAAATAATTTTAGATTAAATGGAAAACTACAAGTCAACACAACCCACCGTTAGCTCTTGAGCTACCCTTTATTAATGAACAGTGCGATGAAACATCGCATTATAATGTCCCCAAGGCTTAAAAGACGAGCACGTTCGTATTGTTACGTCCTATTGAAAGAAAATAGGCGAGTTATACAGTACAGTGACACATGAATAATGGTATTTACTCTAGCAGTTGAATAGACATGCGTGTAATACGGCGGTGAAATTTTTTGAAATTCAGTTTTTGCTTCTCGTGAATTACAATTTTAAAAAATGTTTAGTTCAAATAAACAAAACTTTGAATAAAAGAAACTACCGAACATACTTCAGAATATTAGTGGCCATCTATATATTAATATACCAGGAACATAAGTATATATATACACACACACAAAGATATTCTTTATTTTAACGGGTTTGCCAGAGTTTTTCAAGATTACACCAGCCATGTGGCCCGATATGGCCAAGCGTGTTAAAGCGTTCGACTCGTAATCTGAGGGGTCGCGGGTTCTAATTCCCGTCGCACCAAACATGCTCGCCCTTCCAGCCGTGAGGGCGTTATAAAGTTACAGTCAATCCCACTTTTCGTTGGTAAAAGAGTAGCCCAAGAGTTGGCGGTGGGTGGTGATGACTAGCTGCCTTCCCTCTAGTCTTACACTGCTAAATTATAAACGGCTAGCACAGATAGCCCTCGAGTAGTTTTGTGCAAAATTCCAAAAACAAAAACAAAACATACACCAGAGGAACAACTCTTCCTCTGGAATCCAGTCCTACTGGCTGACTTGCTTCTTCATGTAAATACTGATGAAAACACAGATTTATCAGTAGTTTGGTTTAATCTTATTACGTTTACAATGATACAAAATACAAAGTACAACTAATCGTTACATTATCAATGTCAAATAAGCTTAGTTAATTTTAGGTCAGAGCTATTATGACCTTATTTTTTAAGGTTGTTTAGAGTTACATAAGTACTTGACCCACGAAATGCTCCTATAGTTTACTAAGTCTTAAGCGAACGCAGCAACTCTACAAGTACTCGAAATTCGTTTACTAAATCAGGTCAATTCACAATCGAGTATCTCGTTGTTTTGTGTTTTGTTCTGATAGCCGCCTGGTGTGACAAACCAGTTCTATCAACTGCTCGTTTCAAACCACTGAAAACAAATAAAGAAATGAAGAAATCTGGCTCTTTCCTTTCAATTACAACAAATAAATGTTATTCCTGTCTGTTTACAGACGATATCCAACAGACGCAAAACTAGGTCATAATTAACCTGCGTCCTAGCTAGCCAGCCACTGGAAACATAAACCCTTCAGCCAGATAACGGATTGGTATGTGTATTTCGAGGACGTTTACGCACAAGGTCGCCAAACAGCGGTCATGACTGAGTAGATCGGCTGAGAAGGAAGCTAAAGGAAGACAGTCATCATATCAACTGTAAAATACTACAGAATATCTTACTATCTCCTCTTATATACGCGTTTTTAGTGTACGCTTTATGGAGTACTTTAAGTTTGGTATGAAAAGTTATACATCGTCGTCGATTCTAATACAGGAACGGTTTTTATGATCTATAGATCATTAATGGGTGAAAACAAACCGACCTTTCAAATACACACTGTTACGTAAGTTATATCCAGGAGTTTAGTTATTTAAAAGGCTAAAAGTCCGGTAAATTCATCACATCTTTAACGACGGATTGCATTACATATTATTCTCCATTATCAAAAAAATAAAATTTTTTACAGATTTCTCATCGTAGTTCAACATGTACAAAATCAGTTATTTTTTATTTGTCTCTGCAACTAAATAAATTATATCAATTTTTTTTCTTATGTACGTATTATAAATCCGATCTTTGGTGTAGACACCAAAGAAAATGTACAACAAGTGAGCTCACCGTCTGACGATTTTAGAAAAACTTACTTAAACTGATTTCCTAGAACATGCACATCATCAGCACAACAATCCAAGATGCTTTATTTGCACATCATCAGCACAACAATCCAAGGTGCTTTATTTTATTTTTCCAAACAGTTACAACATTGTACAGTTTTAGGTTGTATCCTATGTTGTGTTAATTAATGACGTAATTTAGTTGGGTTAAAAAATGGGGGGGACTCTCTGCCTTTTGTTTCACAACACAGTGTTAACAGAATGTGTAGATTTGCCAAATGTCTTGTGTTTATAGCCAGAAAAAAACGAACTCATTTTGTCGTATGCGTTCCAATGAAAGATACACGAGTTGATTTTCTAATGTAAATGTAATTGTGTTTTATTTAAATCTAAATTAGACTTGAGTTTGAAAATTTATTTCTATTTTACATTTTAGCGTTAAATTCAACGCACATTAAAGTACAACAAAATATCAGTTACATTACACGTAAAACTATGTACCAAAATATTAGATTCTTTATCGACTCCAGGAAAGGGGGTACGTTTCCTCGGACGCCATTTTGATCCCAGTAAGAGCGTTTAGCTCTCTCGGATCCCCATCGTACTCCACCAGGAGATAAAAGCTTCTGCCAGGTTGCATTTTAGCTGTACATTTCATGGAAACTTTCATTCGATAAACTACATACGTACAATGTATTAAACTACAGTCTTCCTTGTTTCACCAACAGTGACACAACATTATGTCTGCAGACTTACAACGCTGGAAACCGGTTTTCGATACCCGCAGTGGGCAGAGAGCAGATAGCCCATTGTGTAGCTTAACTACCAACAATAGCCCCAGTTTCACAGTTGTTATTTAGTATTTCTGACAAGAGATATTTGATATGGGTGCTGTGCGAGATATTTAACAATTCAATATTCATTCACACACATAACAAAAATAAAATCTTGAAGCCCAAATAACGTTATTTGTTTTCAGATTTTATATAAGAAACTCTTTGAATTCCTTGATTGCCGGGAGGTGTTAGAATCTCTAGTAGATGGCGCTGTCACGTGCATTCATTGGACTTACCACACCATGACCATACCTCTTTATTATCCACGCGTTTTGTTTGCTTTTTGTTGCATCATTAACCGCACACATTTTGGTCCTAGTTTTTGAAACAAAACGAAATATTTATGTCACTTGAAACACCGACAGAAGAAAGACATGGTACATATCTGTTGACTGACTTGTTACGAAGCAACGACTTCAGAATAAGGTTACCGGGCTTCAGGGCCACTCATGGTAAAGAACCGTACATTCTTTAAGGTAAATCTAGGTCACCTATATTACTGAGAACTGGGCACTTCACATGCTTGTACAGTAAACACGCAAAAAATGAACTTCAGCAATTATGGGAACAAAGTGAAAGCAGTAAATTCAAGGCCTAATTGAATTAGCTACAATAAGTGACACCATTCACACCACATCGTTTGAAAAAAATTAAAAAAAACACTTCATAATTGAATAAGTTATCTATATATAAACATAGAGCTATTTGAGAATTGAGAAATACCGTACTTAAACAACAAGCTAAAAGCACGCACTTGCTGAGTGCAGGACAATGAACCATACAATTATCCAAGAACGAGAGGGGAAATCTGGATATTCTGTAGGCCGTATAATACCTATGAACACATCTTTTAAAATCGAATACTTAATTACAAGAATGTTTTCTTTTAAGTTAATTAATATCTTGTCCCAGAAAACAGGAACATTACTCAGTATACTGGTTATTTTATTTGTGATTAGTTTATCTGAGATAAGCTATAAGTCATACGAAGATTAAAAACATCTGTGAATATACATATTAAAGGGATTGGAGTCCTATAAAGGCGTTTCCGACAAGCTATCATTTGTCAACTAAATAAAAGCTGATTTTACTTTCAGCGGAAATCCGTTCCTTGGTGGCTCAGCTGTAATCTCTATGGCTTATAAGACTGAAATTCGGGGTTATATTCCTGAAATGGGCGTAGGGCAAACATCTCTGTGTACCTTAAGAGCGAACCAAGTAATTCAACAGAAATCCAACATGTTTTAGATAATTAAGTTGCTGTCTGACATTAGTTTTACAGACTACTGTCCGAATAAGCAAGGTAATTACTACACAACTAATGTTCTTTTCTTTCACCTAGATGAGTTTCTGAAAATCGGCCGAGGTCGTAACTTTTTTTTTTAGGTTATCACACAACGTTGCGAAACTGTAAACGTTTCTGAAAAGGTTTAAAAACAGTATCTTCTTGTTACAGGGTGTCTTAAATGTAGCATCATGCTGACTGTGATCATGGTAAACTGTTGTTACAGGATGTTTTTTTAAATGTAGCATCAAGCTTATGATTATGTAGCATCAGGTTATGATTATGGTAAATTGTCCATAAAACATTGACGAATAAAAATATTCTGTGGTAAACAGGAATTATAATTTATCATGTTTGTTCCATTTACACATAAATAACCTTTTGAATGAAGTGTAATATAAGTAGTAAAATAATCAGAATCGATTATAAGTTTCCTAAAAAGACATTCAAAACTGTTGAATCTTAACACGACAATCGAATAACCCGATTGAGAACCTGACGAAGACCGAAGAAGGTAGAAACATTGTTCGCTCCTCTATTACTTCCTTCTCTATCCATACCAGCCGTTTTTAAATATATAATTTTCTCTACAAGTGGGTTTTCTCTTCATCGCGGATAATCGAATTATCCCACAATACACACTTGAAATTTCCACCAAACAAATGAATAACCTTGATGTTTTATTTAATAAACCAATAATTATACTTTTATCGTAACACTCGCGTATTGTAGCCTATTGCGCGTGTCTTATTACGATCAAGTCCTAACTATTCAAGGATATGATGCATAATGTCTAGACTGAAGAAACGTGACCTGTTGATAGATAGTTTAATACATCGTGACACCTATCTGGGTCACTTTCTTTTCTTACTGGCTCTTAGGGATTTGGAGCTAGGAGAACGTTACTACCGAAACACCTTGTATGACATCACTCCGACTAAGCATGTCAAGCATTTCAGCTAAGGCTTTGTGTTGTTGTGAATCCGGCAACCCTGAAGAGTTTGGACACCATGTGAAAACACTCATCGGCAACGGAATGCAACACGTAAGAAACGCAGTTGAAATGCTATTACAGATCTACAATATTCTTACTGGAAACTCGTACAGGGCCAGTAACTAAAGATGGATAAAATTATCCACAGTTGTTGTACGATGCATTATCGCATAATTAGCTATGCACAGATCGTGTTTTTCAGTCTGGGATATGGTGGTTCGTAAATGAGTGTGTATCGTTGACTCAGCCAAAAGGGTGTTAAGCGATAGGCCTCGTCGGTGGCGACGTATAGCACATTAAGTATACGGTTGAAATATCTTAGCCCTTACATTATTCTCACCGAAAGCGCCTATAGGGTCAGTAAAATAAACGTGAGTAAAATTAAAGTATCAATTTTTATTGTGGAACATTATCGTGCCAATGAATGAATAACTGTATTATTATCCTTATTATTATCCATGCTTATCTGTCACTAACATACAACCTAAAAATTCTACTATACCAAAGTCCACAACGACACAACAAATTTTAACTAGCGTTCCATATGTAACCAAGTTTTATCCTATTCATTAATAACCACATTAACCAGTTTTTTAGTAACGAATCTACTGAACTGAATGATAAATCCAAAAACACAATAACTTTGAGTGAGGGTTAAATTCTGGTTTCTGAGTGTAACTCTCACCTGATGACGATCCGTTTCTCTGAGTCAAAACGTTGAAACTTTCTATTAGAATTAAATTTATCAGTAAAATTATAATGATTAACTGCACAAGTTAAAGATTGTGAGTTCACTTAGCTAGCAACCATATCAAGAATATGCGTTGTTTTCAAACTAAATTGATAACCAATCCACAGACAATAGTAACAGTTCTGATCATAAACTGACTCCATGTAAAAATGTCTCGGTGTTATTTCTCATAATGACGCTAATCGTGTCATTACGACTTCGAACACTGCTTACAAGGTTCCGTAAACATCTCTACCCATATAGACAATTAGCCCACAAAACACAAAAATCAGTAAAAGTGACACTTACAGTATGTTTTATGCTGGAGCTAAGGTGGTATTGTTAATATGTATTTTAAAAAATGACTTTTATTTTGGGAGGATAAGAAAACATTTCACTTTTCTAAAGGATACTAAAAATTTCACCAGCACATATAACTTTTGAACTCTGCCTATGATAAAGTGATTAAATGTCAAATAATTTTTGACACACAATAAATCTAACGATCACATAAAATATTAAATAATTAGAAGAAAAGCAGCTTACCACAAAAGCACGTTTATCTTCAGTCTCACTAAAGATGCAAACAGTTATTGGCGAACTTAGGTTGATTCAGTGTTTATTACACGTCACCCTGCTGCGATCGTGTCCTGTGTGTTAATAAGGTTAACCGACGTCATCTAAAAACATTTTCAATGTCAAACTGTCGTAATGTTTTGATTACTGCCGCCACTAAGAGCTAAATCAGGAGCTCCCTGACATTGACACTAGTCCCTGTTCTAGGGCACGCGGTCGACGGGAAAAGTCTCTAGAGCAAGCCAACTGCGCGAGGCAGTTTTACGCTAGTAATCAGTCCCGTTTTAATATTTGGGTTCTTTGTGAGACTATAACACCAACTAAAGGTTTTTGTTGCGACTGTAGCACATTCAACCTCAGAGAGACAATAGATGGTTAGGGCTGTCTCACTTCCAGATGTCAAGAACGAAGAACGAACAGTATAAAAATATTCTCACGTGCAACTCAAAATGCGCATGCGGTTGTTAGTGTCTTTCGCGAGCTCAACGAATAACTACCACCACTACCCGTGGGGCAGCTAAACGTTAAACTTCTCAGTAGGAATAAGTGCTGTCACCTGGTGAACATTGATAGTCACAACAGCCTTTTCGTTGAGCTCGTGGATAATGGACGTTAACCACAAAATAAATCGATAGGTTTGTTTGGCAATTCAGGGAATAAAAGTTTTCTAAGAAGGCAATTTTTTGAGTGTGTTGCTACGGAATCAAGTAGTAGTATATAAATTTTAACAACTGTCGTAACGTCCGAGGAACTTGCTACTAGAAAACGTCAAGCTACGTCTCAGTTAGAAAGATTACCAAACGATGGCAGCGAAGAATTTCCTTTAAAATATAAGTTTGTTTGCTCGTTGCTAAGCCCAAAACTACAAAATGGGCTGTTTGTACTCTATTCGCTTCTTGTATCGAAACCCGATTTTTCGAGTTATAACATCACAAACATGTTTGTTGCTGAGTCACATGGGAGTAGAACAATATAATAGAAATGTTAAAATGTATTCTATAAAGCTGGTTAATAGACATAAAATATCATTTGTTTAAGTGATAAATAATATCACCTTAAGTCTGCAGGTTTACAACGCTAAAATTAGGGGTTCATTTCATCTCGGTGGGCACAGCAGATAGCCCGGTTGTGCTATGAAAAACAAATATATGTGTGAAGCATCAAAAGAATATTCATTGAACCATCAACCGAGAAAGTTAAGACGTTGTCTTGAATTTCATCGTGTTTTGGGGAACACTTAAAATTAATTCAATAATTTTCTAATAATCGTATAAATATAAAAAAATCTGTGAAGATAAATTTCCATTAAACTGTTGATTTTTTAGATATTTGAAGAGAGCTTGTAGTACCACCAGATGGCGCACTGACATTTAACCAAGTTTACTTCTGTAAATTATCTAGAAAAAAATGTTATCCAGTTGCTATGTTTTAACATAAGCTGAAGAAGAAATTATTTAACAATTAACATGTTCTTCCTTTCAGCCGTGTGTGTGTTATAATGTGATGATCAATTACATTATTCGTTAGTAAAAGAGTAGCTCAAGAGTTGGTGGTGGGTGGTGATGACTAGCTGCCTTCTCTCTAGTCTTACATTGCTAAATTGGAGACAGCTAGCGCAGATTGCCCTTATGCAGCTTTGCGCTAACATCAAAAGAAACCAATGAATGGATATACGAAAAAAATTCCTGAAAATTTAGGAAACTTGCAGTTTGATGACGATATTTACTGTACAATTTTTTTGTGCTGAGTCATCTTATATGTTACGAATTATGGTGTCTGTCTCAGACTTCGTCTATCTCTTGGTTGGAAAGCTGTGCACGCGGACGAAGCTCAACATTGACTTATAAATTGACAGACATGAATAATATTGACACAAAATTTTATTTCTTAAGCAGGACATTCTGGACTAAACTATTGTTAACTAAGCATACTCACATTCACATTTCAAAATATGCCTAAACTTAAAGAATAAAAATGTAGATTTATCATATGTTATAGTTGAGTGGCTATCAACGTGACTGTAATGTTCATTAGTTACTTTTCTCAGTGGTCGGTATGAGTGGCCCAGAGTGAAATAAAGATAGCAACCTAATCTTTTCTGAAAGTTCATAAAATGATTTAAGTTGATAGATTAACTTAAACATTTCCCGTCCCTGGGGTCGTTACTTTTGCTTATGTACAAATATTCCTTTGCAGAAGGTGGTCAGACTGACGCAGATTTAGTGTGCCAAATAAAAAGTCGTTCAAGAACTAACAAAACTATTCTTCATTCAATTTGTTTTTAAGCACAAAGTTACGCAACGGGTTACTTGTTCTGTACTCACCACGATTATCGAAATCCGGCTTTTTCGCGCTGTAAGCTTTCAGACTTTTCGCTGAGCCACTGGGGGTGTTATCAACGGTTTGTTGGAATTTGTGTTAAAGAAACCTTATTTTAGTGTTCAAATTTATAATTGTGTATCCTGAAATTTTTAATCCTACAAAATAACAAGACTTGTTTAAGATTTTCAGAAGAAAAAAAATATTCAATATTTATAAAACCTGAATGACTAATATCCCTGCATTATATTTATACTAGAGTAGTAAAAGGGAAATGAAAATAATTATCGTTTTTAGATCTTGAAATCAACAATTTATATAATAAATTTAAAATAAGTACTTATCATAAAGAAACTTTAACAAGGTTGTTTACTCAGAGTGACAAATTTTACTTCTAAGATATAAAAAACATTTTTTAAAGTACAGAGTTCACCATATTACCAACGATTACAAATTGGGGAAGGCTTAAAATGGTCTTGTTTTCTTGACAACGACACCCAGTGGCTCAGCAGTATGTCTGTGGACTTCCCCAACCCTATATTCGGGTTTCGATACCCGTGGTGGGGAGAGCACTGATAGCCCATTGTGTAGTTTTGTACTTAATTCAAAACAACAAAAACAACTCTTAACAAGTATACGAACTGTGAATTCTTGACTTTTCCTTTTCATACGATAGGCGGCGTCTTAACTGGTGTATTGAGCATGTCACACTTTTAAAGCATGTTTTAACTCATAACGATAAGTTTGTTTGTTTTTTTGAATTTCGCACAAAGCTACTCGAAGGCTATTTGTGCTAGCCGTTCCTAATTTAGTAGTGTAAGACTAGAAGGAAGGCATCTAGTCATCACCACCCACCTCCAACTCTTGGGCTACTCTTTTACCAACGAAAAGTGAGATTTACCGTCACATTATAACACTCCCACGGCTGGGAGGACGAGCATGTTTGGTGCGATTCGAGCGCGAACCCGCGACCCTCAGATTACGAAGCGCACGCCTCAACGCGCTAAGCCATGTCAGGCCCACAACGATAAATAGGAAAACATACAGAATAAGTTTCAAGAAAGTAAAGTTATGTATGGAGATCGCGTTTAACCGTCTATATAAGTATTTTGATTTAAAGGTTTATTTTGAAACAAGTTATATTCATTTCATTTAGAATTTACATGTAATCTTTTTTGTGCATGTCTTTATATGAACTGATTTTTTTCATTTCAAGTCAACATGTGATTGACGAGCACTTCCATTTATAGTCCAGTTAGAGTAGAAGTAATTTTCAAATACCAACTGAGTATATTATATTATACATCATAAACCACTGTAGGTGGCATGTAGTGGCATTTTATTGATGACAACAAAATTGATTTAAAATTCAGATAGTCTATGTTGGGAATAAAGTATTTCATAAGTTAAGTCTTTCCAAAATTTGATAAGACATGCCTGAGACAGATAACGTGAAATAGTTTCTTAAGGCTTTACTTTCATTTTGATTTTAGATTTCGCTGTTTTTAATGCAAATAAAACTGTAATAATTCTGTATTTCAAGGCACTTGGTACTGTTGTTAACACTTTTACTAATAAAGGATCCTCAGATGGTAGAACCGTAAGTCTACGGATTTACAACGCTAAAATCAGCGGTTCGATAGTTCAGTGCGGCTTTGCAAAACGAAAAACACAAACAAATAAACATACTAATAAAGTAATTACTAGTAAAAGTGTTAAAACCCTTACCAGCCTTCTTGAGACACATTTTCACTTGAAGTGGGTTTCTCGTCATCACGAATAAAATGACTCTTCTTCGACAAATGAAATAAACGTTTAAACGAAAATGTAGATCAAATGGCACTTTATCTTATACAGTTGAATTGGCTAGTCTTGTAAAAATGGGATAGAAATGTACATGTGTTATAACTCTAAGCCTACTTGCTTATGGTAGTAATATTTCAACTGTTAATTGTTCTACAGTTGAAATAAAATAAAAACAAACATTTTGATGGAAGAAATACCAGAAATAGTCATATTTCAGCACGGTAGGTTTATTACAAATTTGGTTTACTTGAGTTTGTCATCAATAAGTGAATGATATACGAATACTTTGAATGGGATGTTAAAATATTTCAACAAACTTACTTTTTAGAATGAAAGACGAAAAACAACAGTACGTATGTTTCTTTGTAAGGATTTTGCCAATATCTTATTTTTACCATGTATTACAGGAAACTGTTCTCAAGGCAGCAGTTTCGAAGAAAAACAATTTTACCCATAATTCCTAACTATACATCTGTCAAAAGAATATTTTCTCATTCGGAATCTCTCTCAATTAATCCACAGACTTTGCCAATTCGAGATAAGTTACAAGTATTGAAAAATATACTTCTGATGTTTCATGTCAAAGTATGACAGCTTTGTAAATTGTTGTAAAGAACCAATATAAGTACACTAGACTACAATCAATAATAACGCCTACAGGAAAGCAAAATAAGTTAAATATTGTCTTCTACGAACTGGTATCATTTTTATTATCATTCTACAATTCTCTATATATTTGCTTTACTATAATATCTGTCTGGTAGACATGTAATGTGAATTATCTGAGTTGGGTTTACACTGTGGAATTCGACAGCAAAGGTTATATTCAGATTATAGACTGAGATGAAGGTTAAAGAAATAAATCGGAGAACTAAGTGCTGTTGTTGTTGTTTTAAATAAAGCACAAAGATACACAATGGGTTATCTGTGCTCTGCCCACCACGGGTGTCGAAACCCGGTTACAACCCGGTTGTAAGTCCACAGACATACCGCTGAGCCACTGGGTGGGGGGATCTGAGTCCTCTTTGAGTATCAAAGCGTTTTTAGATGTGTGTATGTAACTTCTAAACCGGAAGTAGTGTTTTCTTCACCACTTAACACATTCAAATATATAATGACTTTCCTTATCGTTACTTAACATATTATTAGTGACTACACAAGCTCTCAGTTGAGGAAATATCTCCACTACGCTGCGTTGACTGTATTCGGCTCTAAAAAAATTCGAAAATCTGTCCGTATGTCCGCCGTTATTAACGGAATACGCACCATTTTTGGCAATACAAATTTGTAATATTCTACACATGTCTGCCAAGGTTTACTAAATCCAATTATTTTTTTACTGACTTGTAGAACAAAAATAGCGTGAAAAATCTGTCCCCGCGTGACTTCGACCTTACAAAAACTAATCTCTTTTAAGCTGGGGTATAATCCAAATGTATATTATCTTTAGTCTAAATTTATTCAGTATTCAGTTGTTTTTTCGGAAACCTTGCTAACATATATAAACTCTCAAAGATAAAAACATAACCTTTGTTCATCTTCGATGGCGAATGTAACAAATCTGAAAAACAAAAACAACTTTACGATCAGTTATAATTATGGAGTTGATTGTGTCTTTTTTACATAAAAGTGTTAACCTATATCTGATGAAATTTGGTGTGAAAATAAAAGTTTTCTCAGAAACACGAGACGTTACGTCATGTCCTTCAGTTGCGCACTCTTACGAATGTGCAACAAAACAAAGCACAGTTCTTGAGAGTGAAGACAGGATTCGGTGATTTGTCTTATTCGCTTAAATATCCTCAATTGCAAGGGTCTTATTATTTTTAAGAAACTTTAAAATTCGAAAGAGTATTAAGCTGGAACTAATTATGTTTGCGTTTGTTCATAATCTGGAATATTTGTTTCATGAAAGATTTAATCACAGATTAAGCTTTCTGAAATATTTTAGAACGTAATTACTCTTGCATTCTTGTTCGCTACAACAAACAAGGGTTGAAGATAGTATCGTCAACCAACGACAAAGTTTTAGCTTATGTATTTCATTAATTGTAACACTGTTTTCGATCGTGATCTATTGAGGACTAATCGAGCTTATATTTCTTTGTGCAAATTCCAAATTATTTTGAGAATAAAACATCAGAAAGAAGTACTTGCATGAAATAAAAACAACCGAAATACGTTTACACGACTAAAGAATCAGGTCCGTGAAATACGATTCTTGTATCTGTATACAATTCTCAAATGTGGAATAGTTTCATGTTTTGTTTGTTGTTAAACACAAAACTACACAACAAACTATCTGTTCTATGCCCACCACGACTATCGAAATACGTTTGTTGTTGTTGTTGTTTTTAGCGTTATAAGCCATCAGATTTTCCGATGAACTATTATGGAGGAATCTTTTTATGGAAGAATTTGTTTTAAAATTTCGCGCAAAGCCTGTTTTTTGTTGTTTCTTAATTCCGCGTAAAGCCACACGAGGGATATATGCGCTAGTCGTCCCTAATTTAGCAGTGTAAGACTAGAGGGAAAACAGCTAGTCATCACCATCCACCGCCAACTCTTGAGCTACTTATGAAAGGGTCAATGTACACGTTTGATCAAACATTATTCTTATCACACGTTAAGGTAAAGTGACATGTTGTCATCAGTTTTCATTTTTATAGTTTTGGTTCACACATTATAACTTCCTAATCGCGACTGAGTTTTTTTTTCCTCATCTCTTGAAATGTCTTTTTTTGTTTTTTAAGGTGTCTCTTTTGTATTCAGAGAGTTACCTCTAAGTTCTTCAAAGAATAGGTTTATTAGCTGTGGCTTACTTTCCAAAACCTACAAAATAAAAACAGCCTCTGAGAAAAGAAAATATACGTCCACTGAAAATCTTTGTTTTTCTCACATGTTCCTCAGTTTTAGGCCCGGCATGGCCAGGTGGGTTAAAGCGTTCGACTCGTAATCTGAGGGGTCGTGGGTAAGAATTCCCGTCGCACCAAACATTCTTGCCCTTTCAGCCGTGGGAGCAATATATGTGGCGATCAATCCCACTATTCTTTGATAAAAAAGTAGCCCAAGAGTTGGCGTTGGGTGGTGATGACTAGATACCTTCCCTCTAGTCTTACACTGCTAAATTAGGGACGACTAGTGCAGATAGCCCTTGTGTAGCTTTTCGCGAAGTACCAAAACAAACCAAACCTTATTTCTAAGCGATATTTTGAAACACTTATTAAGCAAAAAAACGTCATAAAGGTTTATTAGTGCTCTGCCCACCAAGGGTATCGAAACCCGGTTTCTAGCAATGTAGGATCGCATATTTCTAGAGGGCATTATAACAAAATCACTTAATTAAATAATTATAAAATGCAAATATTATAGGACTGCTTTGGTCTCTACTGTACAAAAAATAATTTGCACATAAGTTTGGTGCTTGATGATCGTTTGCGATGTGCTTGGCTATCATTCAGTCAAGTAATGCCATCCTAGTATAAAACCTATAAAAGTACGGACAGTCAAACTATTACCAGTAGTGGTGTGGTGATTGCGTCCATGGTTCCCAGGAGATAAATACCTTGATCAAAGTTTTGGTTAATGAAGTTTACTCTATAATACAGACTGAAAATAGAAACTAGAGACGGTTCACGAAAATTGTACCCTTGATAATAGTAGAAATTCAATGGAATACTTACAAACACAGCTTGACCTATACGCACGACGTATTGCTCTGACAATAAGCAGAATAATTAATTGCAATTACGGGAACATAAAAGGTCAAAGAGCAATGAAAGAACTTCGCAGAATGTTTATTACAGAGCTCTTAGACAATGAACATCTCTTTTGACTGTATTTTGTGTTTTGCGGTTATAGTTTGTGACCACTTAATTAAAATTGGTCATTATTTAAACCTCCTGCATATGAATTATTCGTAAGTTTCCACAGTTATTTTTATTGTTATGTTTTTCTTAAGAATGACACAATTTTTGTTTAACTTAAGAGGGTGTACTATGATTTTAATGTATAGTTGTATATTTTTTGTTTAACTTAAGAGGGTGTATTATGATTTTAATATATAGTTGTATATTTTTTGTTCAACTTAAGAGGATGTACTATGATTTTAATGTGTAGCTGTAGAGCTAAGTTTAATATCAATTTTGATGAAATTCTCCTCATACAAATTTACTGAAATTATTTTTCTTTTTTTGTTCTAGATTTGAAATCAAAACTTATAGGTAAATAAAAACTAAAAATGAGTGCGATCATGTACCGTTACTCTTATGACATATCATTCTGTAAAATTACACATACGTGTTTGTGTATTGTAATGGAATTTGTTTTGTTTGTTTGTTTTTTGAATTTCGCACTAAACTACTCGAGGGCTATCTGTGCTAGCCGTCCCTAATTTAGCAGTGTAAGACTAGAGGGAAAGCGGCTACTCATCACCAACCCCCTTCAACTCTTGGGATACTCTTTTGCCAACGAATAGTAGATTGACCGTTACATTAACGCTCATATGGCTGAAAGGGCGAGCATGTTTGGTGCGACGGGGATTCAAACCCGCGACCCTCAGATTACGAGTCGAACGTCTTAATCCATCAGGCCTTGCCGTATCGGATTTATCATGCTCGCCCTTTCAGTCGTGAGGCATTATAATGTGACGGTCAGTCCCACTATTTGCTGGTAAAAGAGTAGCCCAAGAGTTGGCGGTGGGTGGTGATGACTAGCTGCCTTCCCTCTAGTCTTACACTGCGAAATTAGGGACGGCTAGCACAGATAGCCCTCGAGTAGCTTTTTGCAAAATTCCAAAAAACAAATAAACCAGGATAGCTGGTTGTCTGAGGAAGCATTAAGGAAGTGCTCTAGTGTTTCCACAAGGTAAACAAAGTTGAGTGATCAAAATAAGTTAGAATTCCACTTGAAACTCAAACAAATCGAGTTTAAACAAATCTGCATCGAAGCCAAGAAAGAGAAAGTAAACGTCTCGAGGACAAACAAGCCCGTATCGAAACCGTGAAAGAAACTGAAATTAAACTCAACTCCAATCAATCTAGGCAAACTGACAATTTTTAATTCAATAGATATATTAAGATACCACTATTTAATGAAGTTGATAAACATTTCCAACATGTTGATAAAGTTGCCCAAACCATGGAATGGCCCACTGAAGAGAAAAAGTCGAAACATTACAGGAATCTGTTGCCCTTTCCAATGATTACACTTCAACACATAAAACCACTTTTCAAACAAAAATTCTTATAATTCAGATAAAAACATGTCTCTGTTCAATCCAATAACGTTCAGGATTGTTCTAAAAATTCTAGTTTCTCTAGGTCGAAATCTTGTTACAGACGGGATAAAACTTCGTCAAGACCACTAAGCATTTCTTTAATCTTCGTGATATTTTTATATCTAATTGTTGGAGTTTGACAAAGAAAAGAATGCAACACCCACTGCGTTTGACTCCACAAATGGGCGTAGTTTCACCAGATCACCTGATGTTGTTGATTTGGCCACTTATAAAAAGGTTTATGTGGTTAGGGAGGAATTTAAACCTTTTGTGTCTATTGGCTCTGTGTCTTTTGACAATTGATATTGCTAATTCCATGCCCATATGTATTTCATGTGATGCTGAGGCGACTCCATCATGGTTATTAAAGATATTCTGCCTTAAGATCCCAGTTCTGCCACTGGTAAGGCTGTTATTGTTCAGAGTATTAAGGGTGGCTTTGCTATTTTTCCTCTTCATAACATTTATTTAGCTTCAACCTTACTTTCGAGATCAGTTGTGGTTGGAGTAATACCAACTATGCCAATTAAGGTTGTTTCATTATTGTTGAGAAACGATTTTGATGGGGGAAAAGTTGTTGTCGAACCAAAAATGAGTAGTGAACCATTCACTGTTTTATCCAAGGATAATGCTGTTGTTAAAAAGAATCCAGAAGTTTCTCCCTCGTGTGCTGTGACTCAAGCTTAGACGAAGAAATTAAGCCAAAAAGAGGCGATAGACACGTGTTCAGAAGACAGTATTATAGATTTGACTCACACATTTTTTTGGATCTGGTGGGGATCTTGTGAATAATTATATCTTACTGACAATTCTTCGGTGAGTGATGAGTGACAATGATGAATATGAGGAATCTAATTTAACTGGTGAAGTTTTGTTTGTGAGAAATAAACTGGTCACTGAACAAAAAAAGGATCCAAACATCCGATCACTATTTAAATTTGAATTCTCAAAGAATGAACAGAAGAAAGTTCCAAATTGTTACTTTATCAAAAATGATGTGTTCATGAGAATATGGAAATCATAAAATGTGCCAACTTCAGAGAACTGGGCTGTAGTTTAGAAAATTGTTGTTCCAAAAACATATCGCTTTGAAATATTGAAAGTTGACCATGGGAGGTCATTTACGAGTCAACAATATGTGTGACAACATCGAGAACTTACTTTTGGCCAAATATTAAGCAAGGTGTTTCGCAGTTTTGTAAAACTTGTAATGGTCAATTGGTCAGTAAACCTGAACAGAAAATTCCCATCTTTCCTTTGAAACCCATCCCATTTTCGAAGAACACTTAAGTCGTATGATTATTGACTGTGTTAAGCTAAAAAAATAACGTTTGTGCTTACGCACTTTCTCGTGTTGTGTATTTTTATTATCATAAGGCTATTTGTAATAATTCTTATATATTATCAGGAATTTTGAAATTGCACACCTCTTTGACATTGTATTGTATTTAATGTATTGTTATGAATGTTATTTACCGTTATCTGTTTATTTTAATACCTACGTATGTTTCAGTTTGCTGCACGTAACATTTATTATTGAATGTGTATTGCGCAAATTACACATATTCTCTAAATTTGTAGAAGATTCCAAGAATCAACAATATCTGGCTTACGTATTTTTGAGCATGGCTGAACATTCTAAAATCAAGTGTGATTCATGGAAAAGTAGAAATAGCCGAGAGACAGATTACACTGCACAACAAACTTTTTTTAAAAATTTTGCTTCCTGAAAAGTTTTTGCTGATTGTGTCAGTTACCTGGTGGGTATGTACAAATATAGTTTTGGTTTTGCTTCATCACATAGGAACTCTGAGAAATAAACAGTTAACTGTTTATCGGCAATAACGTATTTGCGTTTATGTTTTCAATACGCTATTAATTTCAACATAATTAAAAGTGTTTTCCTCCTGATTTTCGTTTGTATTCAATGTCCGGTGCATCACGTTGCAGTGTCCAACAACTGTCAGGAAGCATTTACGGATTCCAGTTACCCTAATATCGTTTATCTATTGTAACAATGTCCTGGTGAAACCTTTCATCGTGTTCGTCACTGACAGCACCGAGATTTGCGGAGAAGTCCAAGTGTAAGTGGAGGAAATAAATCTTGAGTGACATGTTTTGTATGTTTTGAGAAGTTTGTCTATCGGCTGAATGTAATGTGGAGCTCTGTAACTGCCAAAAGAAATTACCATAAACGTCTTTGAAGGCTTTTCAAGCAATCTTTTCTGGTCTTCCTAACATATCTTTGAACCGTTTGTCACTCATAACATATTTGATCTGAGGGCCAGCAAAAGTGCCCTCTTTGATCATGAGGCCATGAGGCCTCAGTTATTCTTAGGAATATCTGTCTTAAATAACGAAAACTTTTGCCTTCTTTGTTCATTGCTTTTTTTTGTTTGTTTATTTTGGAATTTCGCATAAAGCTACTCGAGGGCTATCTGTGCTAGCCGTCCTTAATTTAGCAGTGTAAGACTAGAGGGAAGGCAGCTAGTCATCACCATCCACCGCCAACTCTTGGGCTACTCTTTTACCAACGAATAGTGGGATTGACCGTCACATTATAACGTCCCCACGGCTGGGAGGGCGAGCATGTTTAGTGCGACGCGGGCGCGAACCCGCGACCCTCGGATTACGAGCGCATGCCTTAACGCGCTCGGCCATGCCAGGCCGTTGTTCGTTGCTTTCACAAAATTCTTTATAAGTCCAAATTTTATGTGAAGAGGAGGGGTTTTGTTTTGTTTTATTTTTTTGGAATTTCGCACAAAGCTACTCGAGAGCTATCTGTGCTAGCTGTCTCTAATTTAGCAGTGTAATACTAGAGGGAAGGCAACTAGTCATCACCACCCACCGCCAACTCTTGGGCTACTCTTTTACCAACGAATAGTAGGATTTACTGTCACATTATAACGTCCCCACGGCTGAGAGGGCGAGCATGTTTGGCGTGACGCGGGCGCAAACCCGCGACCCACGGATTGCGAGTCGCGCGCTTTACGCGCTTGGCCATGCTGGGCCACCCAGTAACAGAACAACGACTTTCAGATCTCCACAGATATTCCAGTTGTACTTGATGTGCTTCAGTAACATTTCCATGTCCTCATATGTTTCTTTCATGTGTGCTGCATAGCCAACAGGTATGGAAGGGTGAACGTTGTTATTGTGTAACAGAACAGTTTCGAGGCTTAACACTGATGAATCAGTAAACAGATGCCACTTTTGCGGGTCATGGTCACAACCCAAAGCAGAGAACAATCCTTCGATGTCAACACAGAAACAGAGACTGTCAACTTGTGCAAAGAATTTGGTTATATCATCTTGGCGGCTTTTTTAAAAAACAGAAAATTTCGTACCTTGTGACAGCAACCACCATTCCTGCAGTCTCGAACCCAGCAATTTGACTTTTGCTTTTGACCAGATGATTTACTTCTGACTGGGTTATGAGATATGGATCACCTGAGGAGCACGGTTCAAAATCGGGATCAATGTTATTGCCAGTTCCCTGCATTGCAGTTTCTTCATCTGGTTCGTCTAAGATGGTTTCGGAATTGGAAGACTGTCGTCATGTTGCACGGGTCCCATTGCTGAAGGCACATTAGGGTATTTAAATGACTTCTTGTTTCTGGCATAGAAAGCAAACACATTAGTTAAACAGAAGTAATAGTCCATCCCATGGTCTTTCTGTGCTCGCCATATCATCGGAACAACAAACGACATTGTCTTTCAAGTGCCTCTGAGCCAAGCTCTCAGACAAACACCACATGTCGCACAACAAATGTGAGGCGCCCATTCCTGGTCTTAATCCCTAATTTTACAGCCAAAGTACAGATGATATGCTTTCTTCACAAGAGCAGTCATTGAGCGTCTCAAATTTCGCAGAATGTATCGCGGCTGTTACGACATAGGCAAAACATATTGACAGATACTAATTGTCCTGTAAAACATATATAACATGTAACTTACTTGTTACAGTACTACTGAGGCAATGCTATATTCTGAAACAATGCGTACATACTATATTCAACCAATGAGCAGCATACGTTTATACAAGCCACTTTTATAGCCTGTTGAGACAGTGTCAAGCTGGCTCCGGCTTACATACTTTCACAGAACAGCTTCCAACCTGGCCTGATTTTATGACTAAACATGCCCAGACTGCACAAAACATTGTCTATAGGTCTCTTGCAGAAACGAAATTTTTTGGACAAATATAAGACAAAACTGAAGATTTTGATGAAAAGGTACGCGATGGGCAATTTGAATGTGATTTTCGTGATCAGCAGCCAAAATTCTATAAGTAACATCCAACAGTATTCAAGAAGCAAAAACTTTGTTGTGCAGAGTTATTATTGGTTATCTACAGTCAATATACTGTAAACCTCAGAAGCTATGATTAACGCTTATTAATTGGAAAACTGCAGAATTGGACTAGGAACTTTTATAGATTTTGAACATTATAAACTGTTTAACTTCACCAAATTAACTCCGAAAGTTAGTATGTCTACGAGCTTCAAGCTAGCTAGCTATCAAGAGTAATATACAAGTGTATAAAAACATAACTAATTTGCTCTCCGTGAACGTCATTAAAAAGATTCAATTCCAGACCAAATATAACACGTAACACACGTAATATAATAAATAAATCGGTTTGGTTTGTTTTGAATTTCGCGCAAAGCTACTCGAGAGCTATCTGCGCTAGCCGTCCCTAATTTAACAGTGTAAGACTAAAAGGAAGACAACTAGTCATCACTACCCACCGCCAACTCTTGGGCTACTCTTTTACCAACGAATAGTGGGATTGATCGTTATATTATAATGTCTCCACGGCTGAAAGGGCGACCATGTTTGGTGATATGGGGATTCCAACCCTCAAATTACGAGTCGAGTTCCTTAACCTACCTCGCTGTGCTCAAGTTAGATGGTTCTGTTTCGCAAACTACTCAGTTTTAATATATGAGTTAAATACTCCTCGAACTTTTACTATGAACACCCCTTTATAGCGCCACCTAAAATGACTTCCAGGATAAAGTCTTTTTAGAATCTAATTTTATTATTTTTTCATATTGTAAAAAAATAAAATTATTCCGTAAAATCAGATCTGTATTTTTATTTAACTAAAGTTAAATGAAATAATAGCTTTTACAATTACAGACACAAAATTTTCGCTTGAATTCTGTAAAGTATTTCAAATTTAATATTGCAAAGCAGTTAGCTTTACAATTTTTGAATACCTTAAGTTGTATAATTAGGAATTACTTTTCGTTATTTGTTATGAAAGAGGTCATCACAGCCTTAAGGTCTGTGATTAAAACTGTATAACACCCCTTCATAAAGTCCTCACTGGGATAGCGGTAAATCTATAGACTTGCAACGCAAAAATGAAGGGTTCTGTTCCCCTCGATTGACACAGCAGGTAGTCTAATGTGTCTTTCATCGATGAAACATGCATATATAACACACATCTGTTCACTAATAAAACGAAAATGTTATTTAGTTTTACAAGAATTGTTTTCGATTTGGACAGTTTTAACATACAAAATCATTATATTTCAATTAATTAAGGCCTGTCATGGCCGAGCATGTTAAAGCATGCGCTCATAATCTGAGGATCGCGGGTTCGCATCCGAGTCCTGCTAAACATGCTCGCCCTCCCAGCCGTGGGGGCGTTATAATATGTCGGTCAATCCTACTATTCGTTGGTAAAAGAGTAACCCAAGAGTTAAAGGTGGGTGGTGATGACTAGCTGCCTTCCCTCTAGTCTTACACTGCTAAATTAGGGACGGCTAGCACAGATAGCCTTTGAGTAGCTTTGTGCGAAATTTCAAAACAATCAGCCCAATTAGGATACTACGAACATTTCACTGGTTGAGACACCATTTATACCCCCCCAGTGGCTTAGCGGTATTTCTGCGGGCTCACAACGCTAAAAACCGGGTTTCGATACCCGTGGTGGGCAGAGCACAGATAGCCTATTGTGTAGCTTTGTGCTTAATTCAAAACAACAACAACTTCAATTAATTTATATGATGAATGATTTTAATAAAATATATCCTCCTTCCCCCTACAAATCTTAACAAGTTAATTTTTCTAAGCCCAAATACTCAGGCTGTTTAACTTATTATTACTTTTGCTGTATTTTCTTGATATTGAGCAATTAGTAGTTAATTTAAAATATGAAATGAAAGTTACTCTACTGTTAGTTACATTCGCTATGGAACGTATTACTCTTAGTTGGCATGGTAAAGATTTTTAGGTTACTGATGCATTTCGAAAGTTTCACTTCAAATATTTATTATTGTTTTTGTTGTTGTTGTTGTTAATATTTGAAGAATATTTACACAAATAGCATAGTTTCTAAATTAAATAATATAGAGCGCTTAATCGAGAGTCGAACTTGTATTTTAAAAATGTTGTTTGCGTTGTATAGCCTTAAAATCATCCTCTACACTTTATCTCTGTGGATGTGTTATAATAATAACAGCCATATCTCAGAGTTCTGTCAGACAAAAAGCAGCGTAAGAGTGTGACTAGAAATCTTCCCTCTAACCTGGCTCAGCATGGCCAGGTAGTTAGATTACTCGTCTCGTAATCCGAGGGTCGCGTGTTCGAATCCCCGTCACACCAAACATGCTCGTCCTTTCAGCTATGGGGACGTTATAATAATCAAAGAGTTGGCGGTGGGTGGTGACGACTAGCTGCCTTCCCTCTTGTCTTACACTGCTAAATTAAGGAACGTCTAGCGCATATAGCCCTCGTGTAGCTTTGCGCGAAATTCAAAACAAACCATACCTCTGAGCTATCCATTCAAAGTTCTGGATGGCCATGCGCAGACGGCATTATTTAGCGTTAAGCAAAAATATGAAATAAGACAAGATTGTTTCGCTTGAATTTTGCGCAAAGCAACAAGAGGCCTATCTGCGCTAGCCGTCTCTAATTTAGTAATGTAAGACTAGAGGGAAAGCAGTTTGTCATAACCTCGACTAATAGCTCTTGGGCTCTCTTTTACCATCAAATAGTGGGATTGTTGGTCACATTGTAACGCTCCTACGTCGGAAAGGGCGAGCATGTTCGGTGTGGCAGGGATTCGAACCCATGGATTACGAGTCGAGTGCCTTAACCACCTGGCCATTCCTTATCCATAAGACAAGAACGTATTTTTTAAAAAAAATGTACCGTATTTTCGGTGCGAGGACTAATCATATAAATGCTAAGTGAAAAGTTGTTTAAGAAATACGTCTACGTGATCATCATAACTATTGTCTTATCAAATTCCAGACATTATTTGGTGGGGTGTAGGTTTGCAAATTTAACATTATTAAGTGAAAGGTTACTAAAATACGTAATTAGCAGCTTCAGCCATTAGAGTAAGCTGTTTTAAAGGCGAGCGGAATTTTTACAAACTGTACTTTGTATACAGCACATTCGCATTCAATAGCAAGAGACGGACAGTTCCCTTTATACGAACCAACAGACAAGAACATAAGTTAGTAAATCATTAGCTCAGAAGCATTCTCTTTCAAAGCCATGAAAGTGATGTTACACAAATAACTCAGTTGACAAAACCTGGAGATAGCAGATAATTTATAAAATGTATTTTACCCCAAGTCATAAAATACGCACTCGAGCATGTTTTTTTTAGTGAAACAATCAAGTAAATCAAATGTAATAATACCTGGATAATAAAACATAAGTCTTTGTTCTCAAAGAAACTGTTCCACATGTATTTAGCCGTACTTTCCGGTTCAACAGGTTTCGTGGGTTTCGCCTCAGTCATCAAATCATCTTTAGTCATGACAGTTCTAAGCCTTTTCTTTATAAATTTCAATGCATAGAATGAAATCTGCCAAGAATACGCACTTGGTGGCAAAGTCAATATTAATCTACAGAGAAGATACAGATGTTCGGGTAAAAATAGTCACCATCGACCACCACCATGTATAAATACATCAAGTAAGTATTAACCAGAACGTTCGGTTCAACCAAAGAGTGAGGAAGCATTTCTCAGATTATCCATACAGGAAATAAATAAGAGAATATAAATTTGTTTCATCTGCTTTCATGTGAAAATACATCTGTACAAAATCGACTTCTGAGAAACGAGGATATAACACCAGCTGTCTCTACGTGATGGAATATAACTGTGTATCAATTGTTAATGACAAAAATAGCGCAAGTAGACTTATATTAGTTGAAGGCGAAGTTTCTGTCTCAGTGATTCAGGATCTGAAAAGGCCAACACTGATGTCATCTGCCATCTGTTCAGATCTGTTCCATTAATTCTGTTATTCATGCTCCTACGTCATGACTAAACTTGAACAAACAACTTTTTACAGACTTTTCCTTTAGCCACATCACACAATCTTAATGTTGTCGAACAGTAGATTTGAAAGCCATGGGTTTTAGCATTGCAATAGCTTTTTCAGTGGTTTTGAGCTCCAAGACACCAAACTCAGTAGTGCTTAGCAAGCATACTTATTTGATAATGTTTTACAAAGGGAATTAATGACTGAGATAATTTTTTCTAATACAAGATAGTTGTGGACAACGCTAATTCAGTGAGTTGTACTCAAAATGTGTAATCTACCGAATAGCATAGTCTCGTTCTTGTCTATGTTGCCGAATTTCTTTGAAAAGAATACACCATTTCGTTTATCATTCAATGGAGCTATGTAATTTTTGCAGAAATTCCTGTTTCATAATTGAAACAACGTAATTGTTTATGCTGGGGTAAACAAATCATGAATTTATGTTTAAACATGTCATGCTGCTTTTACTTCCACACAAGACATCAAATAACATTGATTCTGACTTTCAAATTGGAAATACTCAAACATGTGTTTTAATTATGCAAGAAAGTTTATCATGTAAAACTCGTTTTATCATATCACTCATCTCTGTCTACGTAGGTTCAAAAACTTTAAAGTTACAAAACTAAGCTCATTTCTTACGTTTTGTCTTTAAATATATTTTATTATTTTTATGATAATAATTTCAATGTCGATTTTACATATTCTATATTCTAATTATTTCAGTTACAAGAATATTAGGAGACCCTCCTGGCTGTACGACGCCAATATTTACATTCACCCCACAAGACTACTAAATGATTTACTTTATGTGCTTTTTCAACAACCTGCAACTATATTCAATTAAGTAAATTTTTACCCCGAGTTTAGGAGTCATGAGCCTTCGAGTGGTCCGGCATGACCAGGTGATTAGGGCGATCGACTCGGAAACTGAGGGTCGCGGGTTTGAATCCCTGTCCTACCATGTTTGCACGTGGGGGGTTATAATGTTACAGTCAATCCCACTAATCGTTGGCAAAAGAGCAGCCCAAGAGTTGGCTGTGGGTGGTGAAGAATAGCAGTCTTTCCTCTAGTCTACATTAGGGATGGGCTAGCGCCGATAGATGTAGCTTTGCACGAAATTCAAAACAAACCAAAACCTGGGCCCGGCATGGCCAGGTGGGTTAAGACGTTCGACTCGTAATCTGAGGGTCGAGGGTTCGAATCCCCGTCGCACCAAACATGTTCGCCCCTTCAGCAGTGGGGGCGTTATGATTTTACGGTCAATCTCACTATTCGTTGGTAAAAGAATAGCCCAAGAGTTGGCGGTGGGTGGGGATGACTAGCAGCCTTCTTTAGCAGTCTTACACTGTTAAATTAGAGACGACTAATGCAGATAGCTCTCATGTAGCTTTGCGCGAAATAAAAAAACAAACAAAAAACTAAATCCAACCTTCGAACTTACCCCTGAACTATGAAGAGTGTGAGTGGGGAAGGTGGGAGAAAATTGAAATAGACATGTGCTTACTGTTACGTTTTTCCCACTTAATCAATTATGGACACACAAAATTACTGTAAACTAAAGACGATATTTTTATGTTTGTTTTATTCTCCTTTCTACATTATTAATAAAAATGAAATATAACAAATGAAAAAAGAATAAACCAAACAATCAGAAATCAGCAAATGTTCAACACTAAACTCCAGTTTACTGAGTGGTAAGATAAAACGTTGTTTGTTTTGTTTTTTTGAATTAAGCACAAAGCTATACAATGGGCTATCTGTGCTCTGCCCACCACGGGTATCGTGAAACTAACGGTACTGTAAAGCCTAAAGATGCAGTGTTAAAGTTGAAGTGGATGCACACTACAATACAAGATAACTTCTTTAGGGATTCTTAAATTAAATATGTCATTTCTTTAATGAAGAGTGAATATAAGAAAGTTGGTTTTATGTAACATTTTCATTAATGTTTGGTATGTTCTGTTTTTTGTTTTTTTTCTCGTTTTAGAAGTTATGCCTAGCTTTATTAATCGAGTTCAGTTGAAATAACCTTAAATCGCTGGTTTCTGACATGACCTCTTTCATGACCATCCTAGATTCACTACTAAAAGATGCTGGATTAGCTCATGTAACAAGTGTTAAATAAAGACACGATGACAAATATATTTATGTGTAATACTAAACATTTGTTTTAAACTGAAAACCAAAAAACAATGTATTTCTTCATTCGTCACACTTCGATTCCTCTATTCATGTGTCTCAGGAACATATTTTGGTTTCAGATAATATAAGAATTCCCCATAATGTTTAAAATCAAGCCAGGGATTACTAGAAATTTTTTTTGAGAAGTTGAAGTAAAAAAATACCCCCAACAAAACTTAACACAACTGTGGTTTTAAGAAAGAAGGTACAAAAGTACACATTTGATTACAAGATAAGATAGTTTGGTTTGATTTTGATTTTCACGCAAAGTTACTTAAGCTCTAATTGGGCTAGCCGTCTGTAAGTTAGCAATGATAGACATAGGGAAACCCACACCGACTTCCAACTCTTAAGATACTCTTTAATC
Organism: Carcinoscorpius rotundicauda; assembly: GCA_011833715.1. Classification (NCBI taxonomy): domain Eukaryota; kingdom Metazoa; phylum Arthropoda; class Merostomata; order Xiphosura; family Limulidae; genus Carcinoscorpius; species Carcinoscorpius rotundicauda. The sequence continues at coordinate 19,883,234 of CM022398.1, forward strand.
ATAAAATAATGGAACTGACTGTCACATAACGACTCCACAGCTAGCGGGAGTTCGAACCCGTGACCTAAAAATTGCTAGTCCAGTGTCTTAACCATATTGCTATGCCAGGTCCTAGAATGAAAATAAATGCTTACAATTCTAATTGGCTAAAGAAAACTGAATACACTTTTTCTTTGTTATTCTGGACTTTTTAGCTGATCAAGACCAACTCAAATGCGAATTTTGGACTTTGGTACCACATCTCGTGGTACTGGTAATTTAGCATGCCAATCATAATAGAAGTTACCCATTGAAACTCTAGAAAATAAATACTTTGTTTGTTAAAATAAGGTTATGCAATTGGTTGCTTATGCTTTGCCGTAAAGATCGAAACTCAAATTCGAAGCTTTAAATCTTGTCACTGAATCGCTGAAGAATTTCAGTTTTTATAATATTTTGAAATCTGGAGACAATCTTATCAGACAACTTTGTATATAGCTCTTAAATATTCCAGTTTTCTTCATCATAGATAACATTTACACGCTGAAGCTATAAGTTCAGTATTGTGCAAAATCATAAACATTAACTAGCATATTGCCACATGCAAGAAAAAGCAAAACTTTCACACCATTGTCTGAATTAATCACTCAAACTTATTTAATCCCACTATTTGTAGAGATAGATTAACTGTTTATTTTATTACTTGTGTTTTCTTTCGTTTATAAAATTCAAGTCTGACAACTAATAAACTCCAGACATGTGCATATGTTGCAAATAAGTCTCAGATCCAACTTTCTCAGTTGTTTCACTTTAAGATATTTTTGTTGCCACACGTAAAGAAGGAAAAACTAAAAGGAAAAATAACTAGATACGAAAATGACGGTTTTTCAGCGCCAGTTTCAACATTTTAACCGTGTAAGTCCATAGGCGTTGCATCCGGCGATTTTACTGATACATTTTCATGAATAAAAAAATACTCGTTTTATTCTCCATATAGATGTAAAGTTTGAAGAACTGGGAGTATGACTACAATCCTTGCCTGGTAAACTCCTACCAAGTTGATCTCGTTGTTAGATCATTATGTTGAATACGTTTGCCTGATTCTGATTATGTAAAAGGTATTTATGATCTGAATACTTCCGAAAATGGATATATTCCCTGCACCTCACTTGTGGTATGTACGTTTAGAAAAAAAATACTCATTCATAGGGCAATTTGGGATGATTGGGGTGAAAAGACAATTGTTGAACCTCGACCGACATGCAAAGTAGACAAGAATTAAGTGAGAAGGAAACTACCGTCAGCAACAACCAAACTGCATAAACAGGACGACTAGGATTTTAAAAAAATCATGCCTTGAAATTTAATTCGTATGGGGGGCGAGTAACCCGAGAAAAATCCGCTTTCATTGGACGGGCACCAAAACTTCTACCTAATCAAGAATCAAGATGTAACTTGAAAGGATAACGAGAGAAAGAAAGCGGGCAAAAAGATAAAGTGGAACTGCAGAAACAGTTGTACGATTATAAATTTTAATGCAGACATTCAGAGACTAAATGTTACTTATCAAAATAAATGGATATCGTTTCTTTTGAATTTTGGGCAAAGGTACTCTCGGGCTATCTGCGCTAGCAGTCCTTAATTTAACAGTGTAGGACTAGAGGGAAGACACCGTCATCCACCGCCAACTCTTGGGTTACTCTTTTATCAACGAATAGTGGGATTGGCCGTCATATTATAACACCTGGACAGCTGAAAGGATGAGCATGTTTTGTGCGACGAGTATTCAAATGCGCGATCTTCAGATTACAAGTCGAGTGCCTTAACCACCTGGCCATGCTGAGCTTGAATAAATGGGCAATGGTATATTTGTCAGGAGGAAAGAGCAGCTGCTAATGTATGGAACTGTGTCGAGAGTGTATTTATCTTTTGCCCTTTTCTATAGCGTTTCGATATTAATTTCACAAATCCGTCCTTCACTGATAGAATAGTTGGTGATCTATCTAAATAATGTGTTAGTGTTTAAAGGAGAGATATGAAAAACTTAGCCAAAAACACTGTTTTGAAGTGCTTGTAATATCTTAAAACTGTTTTTCGATACCTTGCAACTTATCAAGCAGTAGTATTTCATTGATGATCTCATGAATAAATTATAAATTAGTAAAAGTGTAGATGTATTGCGCCCTCTAGCGCCCTGTATTTTTTAAATGTAAAATTCCGTCATACACTTTATTTGCCCTTGTAGTACAGCAGTACATATACGGACTTAAAACGCTAGAAACCGAGTTTCAAAACCATTGATGGGCAAGGCATAAATGGCCCATTTGTCGCTTTGTGTATAACTACAAAATAACAAAACATTTTCCTCATTATTTTGCTGAGGTGAGTTTACATTTAAATTTGTTGTTAAAAAGTAATACAGAAGAAGTTGATAGTATTCATGAACGTGGTGGTTGTATCATATAATTTTAATTAGGCATTAATACCTTTCCGGAACTTCTTATTTAAGCTGTAGTGAAACACAAATTGCTTACGTCTTGGTCGGATTAAAGACAATCCGCCATTTTATTACACTATAATGTAATCTGGTTGAGTGGTTACTGAACCCTATTAGCTATAAGAAGGGTCGCACGATGTCATCTAAACCTTTATATCATCATTGTATTGCACCTTACGCATGCGTTAGTGACTGGAGAGTTTACGGCATGTCATCAATGTATAAAATGGTTTAACACTGAACCTTGCGTTAAGCGAGAAAAAAGCATTATAACTCATTGTTAATTGTAATTTTGGCTGTGCGGTTACAAAGGAAAGTGGGGATCCATCTAGTACACATGGGCGACATAATGTAGATGCTTAGCTTTAACTTCAGACTATTATTACCAAACAGAGCTGAAGACCTTTGACACAGAGGAAAGCTGCGATGGTTGCGTAACAAGTTAAACTCATAAGTTGTTTCAGTGAATCTAAGTAAATAGCCTATTTTTTTGACGTTGTTAGGCCCTGTGTTTGAATGTTTCAAAAGGCGCTATTTTTCTCTAAATACCAATGGTAATAAAGTTGATTAAGTAGGTGATACGAAAATAGCACTATGTAACACAAATTTTGTTCCTGGATAATATGTGTTATATCTTAATTGCTTATGTTGTAAAAGTACAAGAAATGGCCATTATTCCCTTCAAAGTTTGTTTTTGTGACCTGGATAATGAAATTTGGAAATTAACCTATTTTCTATGTAAAAAACGAACAAATTTGCAAATTTTCATCTTCGTAAAGTCTGAATAAAACAACAAATGAATCAACATTTACATGCATTTATACTATAGTTATAAAGAAATGAACAAAAATACTTAGAAGTGAGTAGTTTTTCGAGATTTGCGGCTGTAATATAAATCAATTTCACATATCAGTCCCCAAATACAGTCTCTCATCATGTTTTCGTTATACACTCCTTGGTAGTGACGCTCAAAGTCCAGTATGTCTTGGTGGAAGCGCTCGCCTTGCTCCTCTGAGTATGCTTCCATGTTGTCCTTGAATTTATCAAGATGGGCGTCAAGGATGTGGACTTTCAGGGACATCTTTCAGCTCATTTTGCCGTAGTTCTTCAACAGAGCCTCAACCAGTTCCATATACTTTTTGGCCTTGTGATTGCCCAAAAAGCCCCAAACCTCTGTGACAAAGCTGCCCTGAGCTTTTCATCCTTCTTACTGAGCTTCTTTGGGAATTATATGCACTCTTCTTTATTTGTGGTCCAACGAAGATACCAGCTTTGACCTTTGCCTCAGACAGCTTAGGAAAGAAGTCTTGAAAGCTGCAGACTCCTGATCAAGAGCTCTGAGAAATCGTTTCATAAATACCAATTTTATGAGCAATGGTGGGAACAACACCTTCTAAAGGTTTACTAGTGGCTCACACTTGACATTAAGCCTCCCCATAGGGAACTCGGTTCGTTGTGACCAGTGTTTCCTGTTGTAGTGCGCTACGGTGTCCTTGATATCCCAAAGGCAAAGATAACAAGGAAACTTGGTAAAGCCTCCTCAGAGATCCATCAGGAATGCCACCATTTTGAAGTCTCCCATAATTTTCCAGCCATACTTATCATACTTCAAGGGTTCTAGCAAGGTTTTGACGTTGTTGTATTCTTCTTCGAGGTGCACCAAATGAACCAGGGAAAGAAACGGGTACTTATTCCCGTTATGGAGCAGCACAGCTCTTTGGCTTTTGGAAGAACTATCAATGAAGAGGTGACAAGGATTTGTCTTGATCCCTAACAGGCATGTTGAAATATGCCTGTAAGCTTCACACATTTTAGCAAATGCTGTCACAGAGTACTTTTTAGCTCTTATTCTGATAAATTGGCCACATACATAGCAGAATTTGTTTGGAGAATGCTTGCAGCTTCTTGATGCCATCTCTGATAAAGTCAAATAGATCTAAGTATTCACTTAGGCAGCTTGAAGTAAAATGAAGTGGTGAGTGGTGAGCCCCTGTATATATATTTCTATGGAAAGTTATAGAAAATTCTAAAAGGTTCTTGAAATTTCTCGTAAGTTCTACAACATCCTAGAAAGTTCTTGAAAGTTCTTGTAACTTCAAGAAAATTCTCTATCAGCTACTCAGCACTGTATCTACCTGAAATGTTCTGGAATACGAGTAAATTTAAAATTTCATTACCCAGGTCACAAAAACAAAGTTTGAAGAGAAAAATAGGTCTTTTACATCTACTTTAGGGATAAGCAATTGGAAAATAACAAGAAAATAGCACTTACTGCCCAGGAACAAGAAAAAGTAAAAACTTTGTTACATAGTGTAATTACCATTTGAGCAAAGAGGCTTTTGTTGGAAAGCATAGTTATTATTTTTGTCTTTCGTTACGCTTCGTAGTTTGTTTGTTGGTCTTTGAATTTTGCGCAAAATTACACGAGAGCTATCTCCGCTAGCCGTCCCTAATTTAGAGGTGTAATACTAGATAGACAGAAGGTAGCTAGTTATCACCACCCACCGCCAACTCTTGGGGAACTCTTTTAACAAATTTTAACAAAAATTTTCTTATCGGTAGGAGTGAACATTGTTTGGGATGCAGATAACCCAATTACGTTACGCCAGTAAACGCTAAACAACCAACCAACCAACAATGTTTTTATGTCTTTTTATTCAGTATATTTCTATCGCATTTGTTATAATTACAAATATCTTTTAACTTTGTAAGCCTTTAGTTGTCCCCCGCTGGTACGTTGGTAAGTCTACAGATTTGCAACGCTAAGATCAGGGATTCGATTCCCCTCAGTGAACTCAGCAGATAGCCTGATGTGGCTTTGCTATAAGAAAACATACACACACACACTGTATCTCTGGAGTTTCTTGTTTTTCTTATTTACGTGTTTCGTTGAAACTTTACTGGTCTGATATTAGTTAATGTACGTGTAAAATCCAAACGAGTGAGAACAATAGGGTTACAAAGTTTGTAACAACATTCTGTTGGTTTGTGCACAAGTTCAAACATGTCGCACAGCAATAAACAGTCCATAGGCCTATCTGTTAGAAATTAAAAGAAAGTGTTAATTATATATGTTTCAAATACCACTACAAACGTGTCTGTTACATTTGCAAATAAGTCCCCGACGAGAGAAACGCTGAGACTTTCGTTACTCGAAACACCCCCTTCCCCAAACACACATAACCTGCTATCGTTGATTGGTCATCTGTTCTGTGCAGTATTTAGCTCTCCTTATAAGATTCTATGTTTATTACGGTTTTATAAGACATTATTTTCTCTTACAATGAAATGACTGACAAATGTGTGAGCATTTTCACACTAATGTCATAATTTCCGACACTTTCATGTTATCACTACTATATCAAGATACACAAATTTAAGCATATTTTAACCCCAGGTGGCTACGGAACTTGACTCGTTATCCGAGGGTCCCGGGTTCGATTCCCTGTCACACCAAACATGTTCGCCCTCTCAGCCGTAGGGGCGTTATAATGTTATAACTTTTCAGTCTTCTTAGATCATCTTTATAAACGTATTATATCACGTTTTGTAGAAATATCATTGATTTAACGTTAATATTCTGTACGACAAAATGTATTAATAAATAACTTTTCTCATATTAATTATTGTCAGTGTCGCTACAAACATTTGTTTGTTTGTTTTGAAATTTCGCACAAAGCTACTCGAGGGCTATCTGTGCTAGCCGTCCCTAATTTAGCAGTGTAAGACTAGAGGGAAGGCAGCTAGTCATCACCACCCACCGCCAACTCTTGGGCTACTCTTTTACCAACGAATAGTGGGATTGACCGTCACATTATAACATCCCCATGGCTGAAAGGGCAGTCATGTTTGGCGCGACGGGGATGCGAACCCGCGACCCTCAGATTACGAGTCGTACGCCTTAACACGCTTGGCCATGCCGGGCGTCGCTACAAACATGAAACCTTCATAAGAAGCGAACAAATCTTATAAAAAACAAACAACTAATCAGACCTGTGTCAGAAGGACTCTTTCATATATGTGTAAGTTTTATTTGTTTTAAAACCTGCAGTATTACACATTCACAAGAAGACTACGAACACGACTTTAGGCTCTAAGATGTCACCCAAGTAATGCCACATGTTAACTTTACTTTAGAATCTTAAATTTGTGTTTATTTTTAAATAAATCATTTCATATCTGTTTACTTAAAGGTCCCTCATGGCCAGCTGGTTATGGTGCTGGACTCTTAATTTGAGGATCGAGGGTTCAAAACCTCTTCACATTAAACATGTTCGCCCTTTCATCTATGTGGGCGTTATTATGTGACGACCAATCCCACTATTGGTTGGAAGAAAGAGTTGCCCAAGAGATGGCAGTGTCTAGGCGCCTTCCCTCTAGTCTTGCACTGCTAATTTAGGGACGACTATCTTTAGCTTTGCGCGAAATTCGAAAACAAACAAACAAATCGTGGGTAATCGCGGGGATATTACATTGTGACTGTCAATCCCACCAGGCGTTAATAAAATAGTAACCCAACAGTTGGCGGTCATTGGTGATGGCTAGCTGCCTTCTTCACTCTAGTCTTTCACAGAGATAAGTTTACAAACTTACAATGCTACAGAACCCAGAGTTTTATTCTCTTCAGTTGATTCAGCAGATATTTCAGTGTGGCTGTGTTTTAGAATAAACAAAAGTAATCTCATTTTCCATGCACTGTATTCCTTTTCGTAAAAATAATAAAATATGGTGTTTTATAAACAAAGTCTTAGTGTATCTATAATGCTTAGTAGTAAATAAACTAGCTTGACTGAAACTGTGTTCCTTATCTTTTGATTAACAGGCTCTTTCATTCGAAGATAAGTTTAATTCGTTTCGCGCGAGGGAACTGTATGCGCTGGCAGTCCCTAATTTAGTGGCGATAGACTAGAAGGAAGATAGTCTAGTAAACATTTCTTGAGCTACTCTTTTTGTTGAATAAAAGTTGGATTGATTGTTGCATAATAACGCCTCCACGGATGAAAGGGCAAATATTTTCGAACCCACAGATTACAAGTCGAAAGCTCCGACTACTAGGGTTTCAAAAGCTAAGGAACATAGCAGTGTAGCCGTTACCTTAGAGTATATTCAGTAATAACTAGTTACTCTGTAACGTAAAAGTACATTAGGAATTTTTTTACAGTGGAAATATGTTCTTTCAGTAAATATTTTCTAAGTATATATACATCAAAGACCAAGATTCACAGTTACGTTTTGTTTGTTGTTTCCAAAGTGTATTGTGTCGTAATATTTTCACACTTGAATGTGTAACAATCTTATACATAGTTAACCGTCCGATTTTTTTTCATCCAATTTATCTCGTTTTAAACCACTTCCACAGTAGATCATCGATAGGCCTGAGCGCTTATAACGCGATAAAATATGGTTGAAATACCTACGGTGGGCTGAGCACACATAGCAACAAGCAAATAAAAACCTAATTTTAGTTCTTTGTAATACGGGGAAGCATCACTCAGCGATTTTGCAATCTATGCAATATTCTGTTTGTTTGTTTGTTTTTGCCGTTAAACACAGAAGTACACAACGCCGTGCTGAGTCCACCACATGCATCGAAACCCACTTTTTAGCGTTATAAGCTTTCTGAATTACTGTCGAGAAACCATTCTGTGGTAAATCACACAACTAGAGTTGTCCAGAGGAAGAAATAAAAAATGTTACGTATAAGGTTAAAGTTATTTAAGTCTGAAATACACTATTAGTTGTATCCTAAACTTGTAAAACTTTGATTTTTAGATTAGTATTTACACTTAATATACAGTAGATATCTGTTCAGCTTTAAGATTCATTTCGTTTCTCTTTATTTACATTTCATGAAAATAATTCTATTATTTAACGTTTTCTAAAGAGCAGAAAAGGAAAGTTTTAAGTTTCTGAAGAAACGGGTTTAGTGTTAGTGAATTCGGCTGGGTTTCCTCCAGAAACTACGTATTCATTGTTTGTTTCGAATTTTTGCGCAAAGCTATACAAGGGCTATCTGCGCTAACCGTCCCTAATTTAGCAATGTAAGACAGCTAGTCATCACCACCTACTGCCAAATCTTGGACTACTCTTTTATCAACGGATAGCGGGATTGACTGTACCATTATAACGCCCCATGGCTAAAAGGGCGAGCAAGTTTGGTGCGACGGGGATTCGAACCCGTGACCCTCAGATTACAAGTCGAACGATTTAACCCACCTGGTTACACCGGGTCACGTATTTATTGCTCAGAACTTCTGAATAAATCAGTTCATAACTGTTTCATCAAACACTGCAGAGTGTCTCCTAGAATATTCTTTGGCTCCTAAGCGAGAAGCACGAGACGCCTATTATTACGTCAGTCTGGTTTTACGTTTTATTTGGAGAGCTAAAGGTCAAATACTGGTTTGAAATCAGGCCAAAACTCTTTGTTTAAAGACTATTAGTAAAGAAGACTAGAATTTGACCTTCCAAGGTTGCACATAATTATCAAAAACACAACCAGGCTAGCTGACACCTATGGAACTAATTTTTCTGTTCACATTTAAAAATGCAAATATATATAATAAATATTGTAAATTGTCAAGTGTAATAAAATATAAGTCTTAAAAGTTTTTTTATACACACGATCCTAAAAACTGAATGTAGTCATTGTTTCCATGTATATATAGTTTTGTCATTGAGACTATCTTCCAAATGTTGTCACCGTATAAATCCCCACATAAACCTACATACAACAGAAATAAACTGCACAAAGTTGTGGTTTTTATAACTTACACAGTTTATACGAAATACAGATGCGTTGTACACTTCTCAGTTTACAAAATATCTGTTGTATTACAGAAGTTTTATTAGTATGAAGGTTAGCAGGTAACCTGGAAAGTTCTTTTAGAATATAACTCATTGCGTACTTATGAATATTTCTGTATTTTGAAATCATAATACTACATACCTTTTGAGAATTTCTTCATATTTTGTGAAATTGCAACTTCTTTTTCCGTCCCCCGCTGTTGCAGCGGTAAGTATATGGATTTACAACGTCAAAATCAGGGGTCCGATTCCCCTCAGTGGACTCAGCAGATAGTCAAACACTTGGCTATCATTAGAATTCATTAGGTCACAAGAGGTACAGTTTTATATACTTCTTAGAGTTGGGTTCTTTTTCACTTACTCATAAAGACGTGTCGTTTTTCTGTAGTATACCAGTGATTAAACAACATAGTTGTAATCTATCTCAGGTTACTTGGCCTTACGTTGTGAAAAGTAGGGCATTTCCAATATGGATTCAGCGACAGGAGTGGCAGTTTTGCTGTAATATGTAAAGTGAAAAAGAAACCGATTATCTCATTAATCAGAAAAGGTTTACATGTCCATGTTCATGATTATATGCAGTATAAAGAAATTGATAATATTCATTACACAGGAGCTATAACTTTGATAGTAGCATGCGTTTTGAATATATATTAGAAGGCTCATCTGGAAATATTAAATTATTATATTCCCAACAAAGTGTCTGGACAGCATTTTCTGTACTAGTAAAATTGTGTAGGTTTTTAAATATCGCTGAACTGAACATAAGAAAATAATTAATTCTTTATTTATCCTCAGCAAATAATTTATTCATAAAAGTGAAACAGAACAGACGTTTTGTTTCGTGGACTAAAACTTAATAAGTCTAATAAACTAAATATTTCAATATTATGTTTTTAAACTTGTGACAAGTATTCAGCAAAAGTTGTCGAAGTAACTCACTTAGTACAAAATAATGAATAATTTAGTAGTATTAAAACTCGAGAAAAGTAAAATGATTTAAATAGTCATAACTAGATTTTGTTTGTTGTTGGTTTGCAAAATTATACAATTCTTGTTCTGTCCACCGTTGGGAATCGAATACAGGGCTTTGGCTTTATAAGCCCTCAAACTTACCAGTTTCCCACCGGTTGGAGAACTGTATAAGTTCGAGTATAGGCTACTCACATGTAATTTTTACAACAACAAAAGAGTTCTTTTTTCTCTGATCATTTCATTTCAGCTCAAGGGTTGACTAGACATTAAAGGGTTGAACTCTCTCTTTCTGGCAAAGAATTATAATGAAACTGACGAGAGATAGTATATTGTGGACATATAAGAGGGGTCAGTAAGTACATAAAAAAGAACATGTGGGTGATATTATGATTTGGGATGAAGTTTATTTGTGCGTCAGAAACAGGTTTGTTTGTTTGTTGTTGTTGCCCCCCGCTAGTACAGTGGTAAGTCTACGGATTTACAGCGCTAAAATCAGGAGTTCGATTCCCCTCGGTAGTTTTAGCAGATAGCCTGATGTGACTTTGCTATAAGAAAAACACACACACTTTAAATATTCGGCCCGGCATGGCCAAGTGGGCTAAGACGTTTGACTCGTAATCTGAGAGCCGCGGGTTTGCATCCCGGTCGCACCAAACATGCTTGCCCTTTCAGCCGTAGGGGCGTTATGATGTGATGATCAATCTCACTATTCGTTGGTAAAAGAATAACCCAAGAGTTGGCGGTGGGTGGTGATGACTAGCTGTCTTCCCTCTAGACTTACACTGCTAAATTAGGGACGGCTAGTGCAGATAGCCCTCGAGTAGCTTTGCGCGAAATTCCTACACAAACAAATTTCCAAGTTTAACTGGTGATGAGCTTATAGCGAGTGCTTCATTGGACGTCGAATAACCCGAAGAGGGATGTCAAAAAATATAGTATTCTGATAGAGAAAACATATGTGAACATATTACTTGTGGACTTTGCATATATGTAGAGGTTGAAGGAAAAACGATTCTATCGTAACCTCCTTAGTTGGACAAGTAAGTTTAACATTAAAATCTAACCACAGGAAAAGCAGAAATGCAAACAGTAAATGATCATATGTAATACACAAATAACCTGTTTATATATAAAAAGGGGGCGAAATTAAGTCTCAGGACGTTCTTGTTAAGCATCATAAGAGATTAAAGCGTTGAATAGCTGTAACAGAAAGTGTTATCACGGCTTTCCAAGTGAGATGTGATACCTAGATACTAAACACTGTCAGAGAACTGAATATGACACCTAAATACTAAACACTTTCAAGAACTGAATACGACACCTAGATACTAAACATTGTCAGAGAACTGAATATGATACTTTGATACTAAACATTGTCAAAAAGCTGAATGTGACACCTTGACATTAAACATTGTCATAGAGCTAAACATAGTACCTAGATACTAAACACTGTCAGAGAGCTGAATATAGTACCCAGATACTAAACACTGTCAGAGAGCTGAATATAGTACCTAGATATTAAGCATTGTCAGAGAACTGAGTATGACACCTTTATGCTAAACATTGTCGAAAGCTGAATACAATTCTTAGATATTAACCATTTTCAGACAGCTGAATATGACACACAGATACTACACATTGTCAGAGGCATACAGATACTAAACACTGTCAAGCAGTTGAATATGATACCTAGATAGTAAACATTGTCAGAGAGCTAAATATGGAGCCTAGATACTAAACACTGTCAGACAGCCGAATGTGATTCCTAGATATTAAGTATTGTCAGAGAACTGAGTATGACACCTTGATACTAAATATTGTCGGAGAGCTGAATATGATACCTTTATATCAAACATTGTCAGAGAGCTGAACACGATTCCTAGACATTAAGAATTATCAGACAGCTCAATATGACACCTGGATACTAAACACTGTCAGAGAGTTGATTATGACATACAAATACTAAATACTGTCAGACAGTTGAATATGATACCTAGATACTAAAAATTGTCAGAGAACTGAATATGACACCTAGATACTAAAGATTGCCTGAGAACTGAATATGATACCTAGATATTATACACTGTCAGAGAGATGAATATGACACCTAGATACTAAACATTGTTAGGGAACGGAATATGGCACCAAGATACTAAACACTGTCAGAGAACTGAATATGACACCTATATACTAAACATTGTTAGGGAACGGAATATGGCACCAAGATACTAAACACTGTCAGAGAACTGAATATGACACCTATATACTAAATAATGTTAGACAACTGAATATGACACCTGGATACTAAACGTTAACAGACAACTAAATATGATACCTAAATACTAAACACTATTAGAAAATTGAATGTAACACCTACAATGGATCCCCTCTAAGCGGCTACCCCTCAGATTCGGTCATCCCTTGAAAGCAGTCATTCAATTGCAATCCTTTTTTTGTTTACATAATCCCTAATTATGTACAGTGAAACCCCTCTAATCAGACCAGTTTGTCTCAGTCCCGAAGGTGGCTGCTTTAGAGGGGTTCTACTGTATTTACCAAACACTCTCAGAGAGCTTAATGTGTATATTGTCGATGTGGCATGTGGCGAAACTGTGTTTTTATAACCCGGGAATATCGCTATTGTTTAAGCGGCGTTAACTACCAGACACTGGTAACAAATCGAACTCAAAAAAGCGTTATCTAAGTACGAAAAACTTGACTGGGTGTAGTGATAGTCTTGCAGATAGCGAGCCATAAGAGCAGTATCTTCAGCATATTGGTATACATGAACTGGATAACTTGCCCTAGACATTACAGAAGCGTAGACAACATACAGTAGATGTTACAAAATGGAGCCTATGAGGAACTCTGATAGAAAAATTAAAGAATCAAAAGCCCTCCTCTCAAGAACACAGCTGTACGTTGTCTACTAAGATAATTCAGATGTAGGTTAGTGGAAGCTCAAGCTTGTAAATTACGTCACTGTACAGACAGGATCAAAACTCATTTTCAGTAAAAAATTTCCACACAAGATGGCTCATTCATCTTAAAAGGATCGGGAACAGGGTCCGATAATCTGAGTTGTCCCAATATCGATAGCAGTGGATGAGACCCAGCCTAGATGAGGTGGCAATAACTGATGATCAATAACAAATCTGTGAATGCACTCAGTTAAAACACGTTTGAAAGTTTTACTAACAGGACGATAAAAACTGGCAAAAGTTGTGGGTTTACTAGTTTTTTGAAAGAGTAAAATAACAGCTATATAAATTTGTAACACTAAATCAGAATTCCACTAAAACTAGAAAACAACAAAACAGACTACAATGAAATAAATCTGCTTTAATCACAAAAGGTTGACTTACTTACAGAATACTTAACCGTCATGAAGAGGTATGCTTGGATTTTTAATGTTCTTTAGAAAGTACGTAAATATAGTTCCTTCTGAAGTCTATAATATAACATATTCTATTTTTAGTAAAATGTTTTGGACAAACATGTTTAACGAACGTACTTTTAATAATAGTTCTAATTTCTTATTGCTTACTACAACAGCTTTGATACAATACAGAGCCTTTAACACCCTGCTCAGTAGAAAGCCCATATATATAGCCTTTAACACCCTGCTCAGTAGAAAGCCCATATATATAGCCTTTAACACCTTGCTCAGTAGAAAGCCCATAGATTAAAATGAACATGTGTCTATTAGAACCGTGAAAATAGTGTGTTTCTCTGAGCACATGTTTTTAAACTTTCTGAATGCTTCTACCAATGAATCGAACCCGTGATTTTAGCGTTGTAAATCCGTAGTCTTACCGCTGTGTCAGCAGGAGACTTTGAAACAACTGGAGTACAGTTATCTCTCTCTCTCTCTTTTAATTGTCTTAAGAAATTTGTTTTAGGTTAGATCGTCAGTAAAATAACCAAACTGCATATTTATTTATTTACACTTTAGCTCACAAAAACAACAGTAAATTTGTCCGTCTGGATTTGTCCCCCTATTTTCTCAAATTAGCATGTGTGTTAATTTTGCCATCGCAAATAATTTACTTGACAAGAATTCTATTAAAGACGTTATCTCCTACGTTGGTAATACATCTACTTTGTGTTTGTTTTCAATTATTCATCGTTTAAACTTCGTATGAGTAGTGTTCTAACGTTAAATTTGGCGTATTTTTGTGATTCTACGACAATTTTCTGGCCCGCCCACTTCACGTATTCAGTATTCTTAAATAAGCCGTGCAATTCACCGTTTTGAGGATCATAAAAGAACAATTTTTGAACGGCAGTTCAGCTTGTCTTCGGCTCGTTTTGAACGGCAGTGCCGCTCATTCTTCACGCAAAACTCAATGGCAGTGTTTATCCGTAGACTGAGGACACAGATCACCCAAGTCGGCTCATCTCTGTACTTGCTGGCCCAGCATGACCAAGTGTGTTAAGGCGTTTGACTCGTAATCCGAGGGTCGCGGGTTTGAATCCCGGTTGCACCAAATGTGCTCGCCCTTTCAGCTGTGGGGGCGTTATAAAGTTATGGTCAAACCCACTATTCGTTGGTAAAAGAGTAACCCAAGAGTTGGCGGTGAATGGTGATGACTAGCTGCCTTTCCTCTGGTCTTACACTGCTAAATTAGGGACGAAAATCCCATTTCTTAGAATATCTTCCTCAATGTGACCCTCTCTCCTCTCTATTTTCAAGTTGATATGAACTAATAGCGTCATTTCCGGTCATAGAACTCACTTCATCTCAGTGAAGGGAAATCCGATGCTGCAACTGACCATCGATATTATGATTCATAATTATCATCTCAAAAACATCGTCGCAGGAACCAGAAGATAAAAAACTCATTTCCTGTCACTGAGATCACGTGACTGTAATGCAACTTGGTTATTCGTTAAATTTCCAGACTCCTGTTTTCTATCACTTGATGCAAAACATTTAATTTAAGATAATAAAAATTAAAGATAATTAATATTTGTTTTTGGATTGAATTACTTTATTCTATTTATTCACTTATTACTTTAGTTTGAAACTACATTTTGAAAATCTCCCGGCACCTGTAGAGAAATCACTTGGAGATGTGTGTTATTGCACGACTATTGTTGGATCTTGGTGTCGTTTTAAGCGACTTTCTGTGAACTTTGTAGAAGCTTATTGACCACGTTTATTGAGTTGCTTTTGAATAGCATGGCTAACTTTGTTCCGGTAGCTGCTAGTAATGTAGTAACCACTGTTACGATCTCATTAATAATATTAACTTCCTAGCAAAAAAAAAACGAGACTCGCTCGATTTTTCTTATATAGATTAGAATGTACTATTTGATCATTTGGATAGCTGCTCCATTATTTTGGCCGCGAAGTATAATATTTAAAAGGTTGTAACTTTAAAAAAATAAATTGACTATTGTTCTTTTTCTAATAATAATAATAAAGTTAAATGTAACAAAACATTTATTTAACAATGAAGAGCTGTTGTTTCTATATACGTTTCATCGAAAGAGTCCCAGGTCCTTTTGCTGAAAAGAGATATTGACAAAGAAACAGTTTGAAAATTATTCGGGCCATTAAAAACAACTCTTATGGAAATCAATCATTTATAGGTGCGTATAACGAAATAAAAAAATGCCAGTCTCGTGTTAAGATTGGATTATTGAATGTTTATTGTGGTTTTCCTTTTAACATTTTCTGGTACTATAGAATTGATGTTTCAGACCAGACATTTAGTTACATTTTTTTTATTCACTTTCTCTTCATATTTCATATAGAAGTAAACCAAGATTCGGATAACTCATGATTAGTCTCTGCACCATAGAAAACCAGACGTCAGATCAGGCCAAGTGGGAGTCAACTTCATTACTGTTTGATTCGTTGTTTACAAAAAAAAAAAAAAAAGTTATAATACGTCTTTCACGAGCAAACACTTGACACCGTTTGCTTTTCCTCTTAATTGAAAGCCTATAACGCTAAAGAACCTGTTTTTGTTACATTTCAACGGGCACAACACAAATAGCCTAGAATTAAGTTTGTTTAACAATAAACAAGTATATACCTAAAGATACCGAACAGCTTAAACAAAATATTTGATATGTTCTCCAATGATTGTTTGTTTGTTTTTGAATTTCACGCAAAGATACACGAGGACTATCTGCGCTAGTCGTCCCTAAGTTAGCAGTGTAAAACTAGAAGGAAGGAAGCTTTTCATCACCACCCACCGCCAACTCTTGGGTACTCTTTTGACAACGAATGCAGGGCCTTATTTAAACGGAAAAAAGATGTTAAATCACCAATCTTCTCGTGCAAAGGATATTTAAAATTTAAAAACACAATTAATTAATACGACACACTCAAACTTTCTTGGCCCAGAAGAATATTTCCATTTAGTTCATGAGCTAAGATGAAGATGTTATCGTGTGTTAAGTAATATTCAAACTTTATGAATAACAAAAAATGGCTCAAGATTTAAGGGTACGTTTATAAGTATTCTCATACATACCAGAAAACGCGCAAGTAAAAAAAAAGGCCTTGCAACTGATTAGGTTTATGATTTTTAAAAAAATACCGAGTTTTTAGAAATTATATCTTTCAAGATCGAATGCCAATTAATTTAGACTTAGTTTAGTAATCCATTGCCTTTTTCGAACTTTAGAGAAATGATGTTTTTTGGGGGTAGTAAGTAACCCCTGTAAAGTTAAAAGGAGTGTAATTAGAGGATTAAAAGGTAGCATCTGTTTTGTTTGTTATTAATGGTGCTTTCGTTCTATCGCACAACGTAATGACTTCAATACTCAAACAAATTACAACAAATATATATTCAGGTTTTTAGATCTTGAAGACTACAATTTACATACTTATGAAATACGAATTTCTTTATCTGGAATATTAATTCTTTCTAGTACATTATTTGGTAGCTCCTTTTCATTGCAAACTCAACAGAGAAACAAGTATTGAATATAATTGGACTTCGTCTGCATAGTTTTAATAAAGTCTTAGAGTATCCCCCTGTCCGGCGTGGCCAGTTGGTTAAGACACACGACTCGAAATCTGAGGGTCACATGTTCGAATCCCCGTTAAACCGTACATGCTCATCCTTTCAGCCTTGGGGGTATTATAATTCAACGCTCAATCCCACTATTCGTTGGTAAAAGAGTAGCCCAAAATTTGGCGGTGGCTGGTGATGACTAGCTGTCTTCCCTCTAGTCTTACACTGCAAAATTAAGGACGGCTAGCGCAAATAGGTCTCGTGTAGCTTTCCGCGACATTCAAAACAAACCAAATTTTAGTGTGTGTGTGTGTGTGTGTGTGTACTTTACTTTGTACTAAATTTAGGAAAAGGGTATTCCTGTTTCAAAATTTTGGTAATCACTGGACCAGAGAAAATGGGGCTGGTCAAAACTTTCCACTTCCAACTCTTAAGCTACTTTTGTCATTAATCAAATTGTGGGACTTAACCGTCACTCAGTACCCAACCATAACACTAAACTGCAAATCACGATTTTGTTTGCTAGGTGGAGTACACGCCCCCTGGAAGGAAGTTATATAAATTCATGATTAATGAAAGTTTATATGAAAAGTTTATTTTCTTTTATGTGATTGTAAAAAAACGTCCAAAAACTGCAGATCATAAATGCGAAATGGCACATTTTCGTTTATTTCCACATGGACCCAACAAATCTTCATGCCAAATGTGGTGAAGATCCATCAATATAGAGCAAAATAGTGGTAAAAAGACGCGAAAACGTCCTAAAAAATGCGAAACAAAAAATGCACACTGAACATTTTTTACGTATCTCGCCATGAACCCAGTGAACCTTCACACCAAATTTGAAGGTTCACATATAGAGGACGAAGTAGTGATAAAAACGCTTATAAAAACATTAAGTACAAAATTAAAAATTTGTATGTAATCCAGCATTGATTTAATAAACCTTTCACAACATGAATTTTGGTGAAGATCCATCCACAAGGCTCGAAATGGCTACATGGACATCAAACAGACAGTTCTATTATATTTATAAAAATGTATATTTTTGTTGCTGTTGCTTTTTTTGTAACGAACATGGACACAAAACCTCAGATTAACAATTAATCACGTTGGCTATTTTAAATATAGATTAAGATCCATCAGTTGCGGGCCGCCCAGCATGGCTAGGTGGGTTAAGGGGTTCGACGCGTATTCTAAGGGTCACAGGTTCGAATTCCTGTCACACTAATTATGCTCGCCCCTTTCAGCGTAGGGGCGTTATATGTGACGGACAATCCCACTATTCGTTGGTAAAATGTAGCTCAAGAGTTGGATGTGGGTGGTGATAACTAGTTGCTTTCCCTCTAATCTTACATTGCTAAATTAGGGACGGCTAGCACAGATAGACCTCGAGTAGCTTTGTGCAAAATTCCAAAACAAACATTAACCGACAAATAGTAGCTCGTAGAAAAGCTTTGAATTTGTTTTTCTTCAAATGAAAATTTTGACTTATAATTTCATTTCTTGACTAATTTGATATCTAATTACAGCCGCGGCTATTGAGGATTTTCTCTTGTCGTGAATCTGTGGTCTATCAATTAAGGAAGTATAGTTTCAGTTTTACGCAAAGCTTTACCAGGGTTACTGCGATAACTATCAATAACTTAATTTTGAAAGACTAGAGTGAAGGCAGATTTTGGGCTATTCTTTTACCAACAAATAGTTGGATTGACCGTAACGTTATAACGTCCCCACAGATGAAATGAAATGGATTCGTACGTGCGACCTTCAGACTGGGAGTTTAATGCCCTAACAATGTGGCCAGGCCGAGCATTTAGAAGTATGTAGAAGATGTCTAATAAATATTTTTAGTAGTAAGTTATAATGCTGACTTACTGTGTTTTTAATACGTACCTGCTACTAAAATGTGTAACCCAAAATAGTAAGTTACAATTTTGGAAATACTGTTTTATAATAGAATAATACTTCAAACAATGCCCGGCATGAACAGGTAGATAAGTGGCTCGACTCGTAATCCGAGGTTTGCGATTTCGAATCCTCGCCACACCAAACATGCTCGCCGTTTCAGCCATGAGGGAGCTATAGCGTTGCGATCAATCCCACTATTCATTGGCAGAAGAGTAGCCCAAGAGTTGGCAGTCAGGTTTGATGACAAGCTGCCTTCCATCTAGTTTTACACTGCTAAATTTGGGACAGCTAGCGCAGATAGCCCTCGTGTAGCTTTGAGCGAAATTCAAAACTTCAAAAAAAAACATGAACATACTTTAATTAACATTTTTATGGAAAGAAAAGTACTTTGATTTTATTTTCTAAGTATTTTTGTTAACTCTTCAGGTAGTGTAATAAAAGTTATTTATCTTAAACTTCTTTTAATACGAATCTTCTAATTTCAAAGTTACAAGCGAACAACCTGTATTATATATATCTCGCAATTATTTTAATTTTTTGCACCACGTTTAAAAGTAGAGAATATGCACCGGATCTAGTTTCCATATAATTTTTACTTACCGTCAATATGAGAAAAATACACACATCGTAAGCTTTTGAAATTAATGAGAATATGATATAAGAAAAACTTAGTCGTGTAAACTTCTTATTTCAGCAGAAAACAACGGTAACTAAAATAGAGGGCAAAAACTCGTTTTGTGTCTTCATTGCTTGCGCTGTCACTTTATATGTCGGAGGAATATAATAAAAAAATATTAATATTTACATTCTGTAATAACATGGCCGAAACAAACAAAAGTACGGCAGTAATTTCGGTTTAAAACTAAAGATAAATAAAATCAAAATAAGGTCAAACGCAATCAGAACGATGTTCGTAAAAGTCTTTCTTTTCAACCTGCTCGTCAGTTAAAATTAAATTAGTTGCCTAATGTTTACCATCCTGTCGGAAAAAATAAAATGAAAACTTAAACCTCAGATGGAATTGGAGAATTAACATCAAGAAACGAGAAAACCGTGGATGTCTAAATACGTGATTTAGTCTGGATTAATCTATCTGGACTTTGTAAGTTATTTGAGATGAGGCCCATGTTTTTAGTTTACATTAAATACTGGTTTGTGTATTGGAACCTTTTTATCTGTTCAACTGTCAAATTTTGATATGTTTTACATTCTTGCGACCAATATAATGGTCAGATTATCAATTAGGCTCAGATCGGGGTACATTATTCCAAAAAAGACCCAGAAAAAAAAATTGTCTTTTGTTTACATTCTAGCAAAAGACACTCCCCTCTCAGCGGCAGAGCGGTGTGTATGTAGTAATTACAACTCTACACCCGTGGTGTGAAGAGCACAGATAACCCGCTGAGTAGCTTTGAGCTTAATAACAAACAACAGTCTTGCACGAGAGTAACAAAAATCAGTACGCATATATTTTAAATTATAATTTTTGTACTTTTTTAAATTTCGTATTTTAGGGGGTTATAATATGACGGTCAATCCCACTATTCTTGGTAAAGTGTAACTCGAGAGTTGACGGTAGGTAGTACTGACTACCTACTTTCCTTCTTATAGTCTACCTCTTTTATATTAGCAATGGCTGCCTTCAGAGAAGACGGGCGCCGTCAGACACAATCTTCCAGAAAATCATTGAGGACGTTTAACCAATAAAGGTGTCTCATCGGTCGTAAGCGATCTCTAATTTCAAAAAAAAAAAAATAATAATAATCTAGAACATGTAATTTCATACCGGGATATGATGCACTCAGTGCTTACATGAAGGTCACGATTTTAAAGAGTGTATGATAAGACTGGAAGTTTTTGCTTTGTTTTTCTACATTAATCCATCACCGACCAAAGACATGGTTTATAATCACTCAACTCGCTCAACACCTCAGTAATTACTCTATTTCGCATCTCGACTTCAAATATTTTCTGTTATTTTTATTATTATTATTCTCCAAGGAATGAACATATTGGTTTGGCTTATTTAGTATCCATGACAGAAACATAGTAGTTGGAAAATTTTCAAACCATTACTCTAAAAATAAATGAAACCTACTTTACCAATCCGTTCATGAAGTCCGCTCTCAGAAAACAACGTTATCCCGGACCGAATGACGTCAGTTAGAAATAACAAGCAAACCTACAAGTGCGGGCATTTGAAAGAAATAGATCTAAATTCGTATGGCCTTTTCATCTGGAAACCAGAGAAAATAAGAGTATAAAGACTTAAACGTGCAAAAATAAGCAATAGAAAACTGAGCTTGTTACTTCATGGGAAGAACTTGTCAGATAAATAGCGAAATCTGTGATCGTTCAGAGCACGTGGCTGTGAATGTCAGTTTAATTTCGCCCTCGTTGGTTCGTGACATTGTTGACAGGCTACATTAATTTCTGACACTATTAGTTTCACCACTTCAAATCATCCTCCGACTAATGTCTATAAAATTCCCCGTCATACACTGTTCAGTGTTTAAACATAATATAATCTAGCAAAAACAGAAGCTATTTTTTATTTAAAATTATTTATATTTCTTTTTTTTTCTCTCATATTGTCTCCTAGCAACAAGCCTACCAGGACATTCTCATTGCGAGCGGAGTGAAGGGAAAAAAATTTCTGAGCGCTTGGGGTCAAATAATTTAAAACCAAAATCTCTGCCATGAGTTTGTTTTCCTTGCTTGAAAAAACTTTTTTTTTGCCTGTTTTTGAATTTCGCGCAAAGCCACACGAGGGCTATCTGCGCTAGCCATCCATAATTTAGCAGTGTAAGACTAGAGGGAAGGCAGCTAGTCATCACCATCCACCGCCAACTCTTAGATTACTCTTTTACCAGCGAATAGTGGGATTAACTGTGACATTATAACGCCCCCAAAGGGTAAGGAGCGAACATGTTTGGTGTGACTGGGATTCGAACCCGCGATCTTCAGATTACGAGTCGAACGCCTTAACCCTCCTGGTTTTGCCGGGCCGAAGAAACTTTTGAAACTACAATTGTTTTTTGTTTTTTTTATATAGCAAAGCGATATCAGGCTATTTGCTGTATCCACCGAGGGGAAATTAGCATTATAAATCCGTAAACTTATCGCTTTCCCACTGGGGAAGTTGAGATTACAGAAGCAGTTTACCCCACGAGGAAATATTAAAAATTTCAAAATTAATAAGATTATTTGCGTCAAAATCTTTTAGCTCAAATTGTTGAAAATGTTTAGGTTTTATTTTCTGTATCGGTAAGCTGTACTTTTCTATAAATATGTATTTATTATGATTTATTGTTGTGTGCCCTTTTCGACAGTTTAGAAAATACTGTTTCATGCTCTGCATTTATTAATATATCTTGTTTCTATCTGAGCATTCTATAATTTTGAATTTATATCTAAATATATCTCTTTTGTTTATCAGTACGCTTTTCAATTTTTGACCTGTTGTTTTTAAAGTTTGTTTGTTTTGTTTGTTTAGAATTAGGCACAAAGCTACTCAATGGGCTATCTGTGCTCTGCCCACCACGCGTATCGAAACCCGGGTTTTAGTGTGTAAGTCCGCAGACATACCACTGTGCCACTGGGGGCCTGTTTTTGAAGACTTTATTTACCCAGAAGCAGACTCTATGTTATCTTTTAACCAGTATTTATTTCAAAGTAAAACTTTTAACCAATATTTTGTCGTAAAATTTCTTTTCAGTAATACTAAGTTCTACTATGCTTTCGATGGATCAACAATAGGCTATAGGGTTTACAAAGCTAACCTCCTGGGTACGATCCCAGCGGTGTGCAAAATACAATTAGCCAATCGGGTGACTTTGTTTTTTGCAATATACGTTAAGCCTCTTTAAACATCTTACACTGATCTGTTGTTTCTTTATTTTAAACGTTTGTATTAAAACAAAGTGAAATATTTAAAGTAAAATATTTTACTATATTTCCTGTAAAAAGCTGGATTATCCCTAAGTCACTTTAAATACGTATCTATTTAACAGTATTTCTAAGACTACCGTGAAAAGTCTTTTATGTCCAGCTTCAAAACAGAATTATGCATATTTTTGGCACATTGTCGTGTTTCAGGAAATTGTGTTCACTGTTATTATTCAAAACTTTGGTTTCATTTCACAGGCAAATTTTGAGAAATATGATAATCTGGCATTTTTATTAAACTACCAAAATTAAAAGAAGCTAATATATGTTTTATTATAACTTAGGCAAATATTGGATCTATATTTATATATGTTCATATGACATAATTCATATTTATATTTTTAAGAATATTGTAATGCTGGTATTACTTTCTTTCTGCACAATAATACACTTTTATGCCACAATAGCAGTTATCCTCGATTATTAGATTCAATTTGAACTAACCTTGGCTATACAGCGACATTGTGACGTCAGAGATCAAGTGACATCACATTTGTTAACCTTGTGACAGCACTCGCAGTTCACTCTGAGATTGAGATGTACAGAAGGTGTGGGTATATTTGACAATGTTCCATTCATTTAATTATAGTTAAGACGTTAATTTCGATAAACCTCAAAACAGTGATCTTCAGATTTTGAACATGATTTAATATTTTATAGAAGTATTCTCTTCCATCTCTAGGTTTTGATCATAACGTTATATCTTATAGAAGTGTTCTCTTCCATCTCTAGGTTTTGATCATAACGTTATATCTTATAGAAGTGTTCTCTTCCATCTCTAGGTTTTGATCATAACGTTATATCTTATAGAAGTGTTGTCTTCCGTCTCTAGGTTTTGATCATAACGTTATATTTCATAGAAGTGTTGTCTTCCGTCTCTAAGTTTTGATCATAACGTTATATTTCATAGAAGTGTTGTCTTCCGTCTCTAGGTTTTGATCATAACGTTATATTTCATAGAAGTGTTGTCTTCCATCTCTAGGTTTTGATCATAACGTTATATCTTATAGAAGTGTTCTCTTCCATCTCTAGGTTTTGATCATAACGTTATATCTTATAGAAGTGTTCTCTTCCATCTCTAGGTTTTGATCATAACGTTATATTTCATAGAAGTGTTGTCTTCCGTCTCTAGGTTTTGATCATAACGTTATATTTCATAGAAGTGTTGTCTTCCGTCTCTAAGTTCTGATCATAACGTTATATTTCATAGAAGTGTTGTCTTTCGTCTCTAAGTTTTGATCATAACGTTATATTTCATAGAAGTGTTGTCTTTCGTCTCTAGGTTTTGAACATATCGTTATATTTTATAGAAGTGTTCTCTTCCATCTCTAGGTTTTGAACATATCGTTATATTCCACAAAAGTGTTCTCTTTCATCTATAGGTTTTGAACATAATGTTATATTCTATAGAACTGTTGTCTTCCGTCCCTAGGATTTGAATATAATGTTATATTTTACAGAAGTGTTGTCTTCCGTCCCTAAGTTTTGAACATGATGATATATTTTATAGAAGTGTTCTCTTCCATACATAATGTTCACACATAATATAAAATCAAAATATTTTATTCGATTTGGTTAAGTAAAAAAGAGAATATAGTAACGTCAACAAATAGGTAGATTATTCTGACGATAGGTGGTACTATACATTGTGCCAAGCGGTAAACAGTTTTATAATTGAAAGAGTTCTAGACGACCTAGATGAAAATGTCGGAAATAACCATATTAGCTCTACAATTATCCAGTGAAACCCAAAGTGGTACCAACTGCCATAAAAATGTAGATGTAAAAAATGTTTATAGAAATATGAAGGATACATATTCAAAAAATATTTGAGAAGTTCAAAATTCATTTTAGAAACAAATCTTTTGAAGTTGTACCAAATAGACAAGAAACTTTTGAAAAGTTCCTAATGGACACTAAAAATCTGGTTCGATTCTTTGTTTCTGCTCGTGACTGTAAATGAACCCTGTGAATTTGGGCATAATGATGAAAATCTTTTAAAGGCATTAAAAATATCTGGCGTTTCGTTCTCAATCGACCTGAATCGTTTTTGTAAAATCTTTATAAATAATGACACTTGGATTTTCGAGGTTTATTCAAGTAGTGTGACGTATGATTGGTTTTGAGTGGCCTTGCCGTAGGGATAACTTATTATGTCCATTCGCACCCGAACATTATAATGCTGCATCAATCCTAAAAGCAGGTTGAGGTAGTTTCAGATACACGTATTGTGCAAATATGGGTCGCAAGGACTTTTCTTTGGAACTTGGAAATTGTTTACGTGATTGCAGTGTAAGTGCTAAAAGCTGGACGATTTTCTTTTGCAGTTCCCATTGAGATCATCATTGCGAAATAATTCATGTTATCAAGTGTATTGAAAAGGTGACCTGTCTAAGCAAATTCTGTTTGTTGCTTGAAGTATTATAAATGATATAATGGCATGGTGAATAATAGCGTATTTAGCTGTCGTTACAACTGTATGTGACCCGCGCGCACAAACGGACTGACCGTGATTTATCCCTAGTGTTAAATATTGAACTAGACCTGTAAGCACAGACGGACTGATCGTGGCTTGTCCCTAGTATTAAAGACTGAACGTGGCCTGCAGGCACAGTTGAAGTGACCGTGGCTTGTCTCTAATGTTAAATCTTGAATCTAACCAGTAGATAGACGGACTGACCATGACTTGCTCCTGCCAACACTTTTCACACCGGCAAAACTAGTTTAAAAGTCCTACTTTTGGTTTCATATCACGAATATTACACTATAGTTCAAAGATTCTGAATAAAAAATGACCCCGTGTGTTGATTTCAGTCAATAGAAACCGTTTTAGATGACGAAAAAGCATTCTCAAATGTTCCCCACCCCTGTTCTATTTCTTGCTACAATTAACTTATTAACTCAACAAATCTTCCATCTTGTATGAACAACCATACTTGTTTATATTCAATATTACATGGTCCTGTACGGTCCGTTATATAACAAACAACACGTTTCACCAGTTCCAATCTAATTTGAGAACATTGTAGATATAAGCCTTTTTAAATGTTTTCAGCTCAGTTTAAAACTAATGTAAATTGTTCAGTCTAGCATTTTGTGGCCCGGTTAACTCTTTAATAATTTCAAATTTCTAGCAGTTAGGTGCTTAATGCACTCGACTCGTAATCTGAGAGTTGCTGGTTCGAATCCCCTTCACACCAAACATACTTGCCACCCCAACCGTAGAGGCGTTATAATGTTGCAGTCCATCCCATTATTCGTTGGTAAAAGAGTAGCCCAAGAGTTGGCGGTGGGTGGTGATGACTAGCTGCCTTCCCTCTTGTCTTACACTGCAAAATTAGGGACAGCTAGCGCAGATAACCCTCATGTAGCTTTGCGCGAAATTCAAAAAACAAACAAAACTTGCAAGAGGTTTTTCATTCTATTTCTTTCCTCTATACAGTAGCGATCATGTTTGCACACTATGACGTTTTTATTGCTACCTTTGCAAAACGTCATTTAGAGAGTTACATAAAAGTCTTTCAGCGACGGTTTGCATATTTGTGTAACAGTACATGCATTTGGATAATGTGCTACGTGGTACTTTATAGGCTGTTGTAAGTAACGACTTTCGTTTGTAATATATTTATCTCTTTAGGTGCTATATTATCTATACCTACAAAGCATGCATATCCTATGACTGGACGTGTGTATGTATTGTATATTTTGATAATATTATCCAGTGTGGTTCTATGGTTTTTGCTCGTTAGAGTAATTACATAATTAGCCCCCCGCCTGTACAGCGGTAAGTCTACGCATTTACAACGCTAAAATCAGCGATTCGATTTCCCTCGGCGGGCTCAGCAAATAGCCCGATGTAGCTTTTCTATAAGAAAACGCACGCACACACTTACATAATTTACTTGTTTCCAAACATTTGTTAATATATTATTAATGTATTTAAGCAACGGTAATTTAGAATAGTAGGTTAGGCCTAAAATTTAACTTAAGATGTGATCTATATAATTTTGGTGCTTTTAAATTATACTATTTCATTAAATGCCTTACTCTCAACTATCGATATTAAAGGGCCCGGCATGGCCAAGCTTGTTAAGACGCTCGACTCGCAATCTGAGGGTCGCGGGTTCGAATCTCGGTCGCACCAAAATGCTCGTCCTTCCAGTCGTGGGGGCGCTATAATATGACGGTCAGTCCCACTATTTGTTGGTAAAAGAGTACCCCAAGAGTTGGCGGTGGGTAGTAATTACTAGCTCCTTCCCTCTAGTCTTACAATACTAAATTAGGGACGGCTAGCGCCGATAGCCCTCGAGTAACTTTCCGCGAAATTAAAAAAAAACAAAAAATCAATCGATATCAAAACACAAATGCAGTTGTGTCGTTGAAATATAATATTCTTACGACACTCACCTAGCGGACAAGACACAATCTCTAACAATCAGGATGCGTGAAAAGGCACTAATGTTGAAATAAAGTACTTGTTGAAAAATCGATATCGCAAAAAGACAAAAATAATTTAAGAAGTAAAAGATCAAAAAACACGACAATAGTTTTAATGTATTAAGACAAAAGCCGTACTTTAGCTCACTTTGATTTAATTCGCGAATATTCTTCTATATTTCATTATTTGGAGCTTTTCACGTAGTGTGAGAGAAACATGGCCTTTTTTTTCATATAAATTCAGCCCCCCAGTGGCTCAGCGGCATGTCTGCAGACTTACACGCTAAAATACGGGTTTCGATACCCGTGGTGGGCAGAGCACAGATAGCCCATTGTGTAGCTTTGTGCTTAATTCAAAACATCAATCATCATATAAATTCAAAATAAAATCATTGGCTCCATCTAGCGGTAATGATCAAACTTCGTACTCCATGCAATGATTATAATTTAAATTCCTTGTTTCTTGGAAGCTCTTTGTTAGTTAGAGACATTATGCAACTCGCTTTACGAAAGATAGGAATACAATGATTAGTTATAACTGTGAAAATGTTTATAGATTAACGTGGAATATCATTTGTTTTGTATGAAAGGATGGTATATGGAAATTGGGTAGCCCTCATCTCAGTTCATTCTCCGCCCTTGGGCGTCCCTCTTTCTTCGCCCTTGATACAACACTACACCATGTACCATATTAGAATCGGTTTTATTCAATGCGAAGATTAAATATTTATCAACATTGTCAACTTGCATTGTTTTTTCTTAAACTGATATGGATAAAGGTTACCATAAGATTCAGTTTGTTCAGAAAGCTTCGTAACTGACGTATTGAAGTGTGATAAAACTTTTATCCATCACAACGAGGTTTTGGACTTCTTTAGTCCTCGTATTTACGTATATCAAGCACAAGAAAAGGATAATAACCAAACTGTAAATCATAGATAATGATTTATGTTTCTGTACTTTCACCAGCATTGCGATAAAATTTTCTTTTACATATCTTTGATTTTTTTTTTAACTTCATACATGGTAGATTGATGTACGTATATATTTTGTAATAAGTGCTTGTTTTTTTTAAGTAAAGTTAAGTCCAAAGCAACATAATTAGCTGCCAATGCTGTGCCCACCGCAGCTACCGAAACCATTGGCCAATGCAAAGGGATGAGTCTCCCCTCTTCCATTTGATGGTGAAAAATAGCGTGCATATAGACGGTCCCATCTCTTTAGATTCTAGTGTATAGAATGTAAGCATTGTGTAAGCACAAAGCTACACAATGGGTTATATGTGCTCTGTTCATAGTGGTATCGAAACTCGGTTTCTAGCGACGCGAGGCTGCAGACTCGCGTGGTAAAAATATCTTCTTATGGTAATGTTCATGCTTCAAGTTGACCACAGTATTAGCATCTGTTATTTACGTTATTTCAATACGTTTTGTGCACTGCACACAAGTTTACAACGTTTTCGTAAATGTGTTTAACATTATATGGTGTTAATGCCAATAAGACTTGCAATTATTCAGTTGCAAAATAAAAATAAATTAGATTTCCATTTTTAGCGGAAAGAGATAGCATCATGTATTGCATCTAACGTCGGTTTGATATAACACATAGATCTGAAACATTTTACAATGTATTTTACTACATCCATAAGCTTCCTTTCTGGCAGCTACTTTGATTTAACATTAATTACTCTTGAGAATAAATTAATCATCAAGGATGGTCAAAGTTTAAGCAGTCCTCCTTCATCCCGCTGGAGAGTAAGTACTAAGGTTGTTGTACAATTTGAGCCAAGTGGGAGGATGTTTTCAACGTGGAAGCGATGTGATGATGACGAGGCCAGTAGGCAGAAGTTAAAGCAAAGACAAAGAAGGGACAGTTTATTAAAGAAGTTGGTCGACAACGATTGTTGGCGACACATCAAACCAAATGGATGTTATCAGAGCCGAGCAAGAATCCGTCAATCTATAGCAGTGGTTCCCAAACTTTTTCAGCTTGTTACCCAATTTAACATGCCACATTAAGCATGTTACCCCTTTCACAAAATGTTTTCAGCATTGGTATATATGGCTAAATTAAACTAGAGATATATTGCACTTTATTTATTTACAATTTATTTATATAATTTATTAACACTGAATTACACTTTTAATTATTGTATTTGATCATTGTGCATTTCTAATGAATATTGCCAAAGATGTCAAGAACATCAGTGGGATGGATGGAGTTGCATACTTGAAACTAGTTTAGGAATTATTGGCTTTGTGGTTGAAAGTGCCAGCCTGGCATCGTTTGCAACATTCAAGCGAGTCCTCTTTTTTGTTTTCATCCCCAACACGGTTGAGAACCCCTTCTCGCACAGATACATTGTTGAGAATGATACCAACAACTTCAAGGCTCTCTTGGACAGAGTTGGCGAGTCAGCTTGTTGTGAAATCCAAAAGGAATCTGCATTTTGGTTTTAGAATTTGACTTTCAAGTCTTCATTTGCTCGCATTGTGATTCACTCCTCATTTGCAGGGAAATCATCATCATGAATGGCTTCATCAGGTACAGAAAAGGAATGAATGATCCACTGAAGACTGGCTGTTTTTAGGTCACTCTCTGGAAAGTAGTGCTGCATGCTTGTTTCAAGCCCCTTCAAATGGTCGCTCATCTCTTTGTTGATGGTCTGTAAAAGTGATCCAGTATCATAACTATTCTCCTCAACAAACTGGTCTAAGGTAGGAAACTGAGCGATCACTCCTTTCTCCAAGCGTCAAACCCAGAGTCTCAGTTTTCCCAGAAATGCAGTCACAGTGTAATGGGCATCAATGACAGTCGTGTTTTGGCCCTGGAGTTGCAGATTATCACTGTTCAGCTCCGCAAATATGTCAGCCAAGTAACAAAGTCGAGCAAGCCACTCCTTATTAGTGAGCTTGGTAGCAAAAGGAGATTCTTCTTGTTTCAGAAATTCCTGAAGAGTCGTTCGGAGCTCAATGACTCGACGTACAACCTTGCCTCGTGACAACCAGCGAACATTGGTGTGGTAGAGCAGAACTTGATACTGCTCTCCCTTTTCTTTGCACAGCTCCCTGAACATGCGCGAATTCACATCCCTGGACTTGATGAAATTGACAATTTCAACACATCTTCAAACACTAATTTCAGATTACCAGGCAGGCTTTTTGATCCAAGAGAGTGCCGATGAATGACGCAATGATATACAGAAATTTCTGGATTCACAGCTTGTATGAGGCCCCATAATCCACGATTACGACCCATCATCGACGAAGACCTAGATTAAAAAAGAAAAACTATTATAGATTGCGTCAGTTAGTCATTCTTACTTATCTTTTGCGTTATAATTATATGCTTTTAATTTAATTTAATTTGGTAGTTTAGTATTTCAGTTCGACAGGCACGATACTTTTTTGTGAATTATGTATGAAATATTAGCTACACTACAGATAGTTGTACAATAAATAAAACTATGTGACTATATGCCATGTAATTCACTGTATTTATACTAATCTAGACTTTATATAAACATCTCTCCCTACCTGTTGAACGCTGTTCCAATCCAATCCATTCCTGGTAAAGAAACTGTTGATGATATTGAAGACATCTTCTCACTTCGTGGTTGTTCCAATCCAATCCATTCGTGGTAAAGAAACTGTTGATGATATTGAAGATATCTTCTCACTTCGTGGTTGTTCCAATCCAATCCATTCGTGGTAAAGAAACTGTTGATGATATTGAAGATATCTTCTCACTTCGTGGTTGTCAGCAGATCTTCGCATAATAGGAACTCTTCTTTGATCTTGTCCTGGTGGACGTAACAAACGAACCCAAGGAGAACAGCACAACTGGCTACGTCACACGATTCATCAAATTGCAAGGAGAATTTGCTATATGAGCTTTCCTTGATCTCTTTTGTAACTTGGGACAGAATATCTGATGCTATGTCATCGACTCGTCGGCGGATTGTGTTGTTTGATAGAGATATGACACTCAGTTTCTTCACTTGATCCTCCCTACATACCTTGCTTACCATCTCATATGCACAAGGCATAATCAGATTCTCTGCAATGGTGTGGCAATTTTATATGCAACAAAGTAAGATGCTTCGATTGCAGCTTGAATTCCAGATGAACTGAACTGGATATTCTTCAGTGCTACAGCCCGGCGCTGAAAATAAGCCTGATTCTCATTTTGAAGATTTGGATGGCACTTCTGGAGATGAGCTGAGAGTTTTGATGGCTTGAGGCTTTCATTTGTCAACACTTTGTGACATACTACACATTGTGGCCGATCCTCTCCACCAGAAGATAAATTCACAAAGCCATAGCGAAGAAAGGCGTCAGAGTAGGTGCGCTTTTTAGACATTTTATTGTTTAATCTGCAGAAAAAGAAAAACTGCATAAAAAAGTGTGAACAATGTAAACTTATTATTGATTTTTTCATGGCATTCTAGATAGCATTAAAAGAGCTTATTCAGCATAGAAATGATGTAATAGTAGGTAAATACTAACTATACTGCACAGGGCAGTACACATACATAACAGGTTTTGTCTACCTCGGCTGATGCTCACATAGAAACTGACAGTGTGAAATAGAGGCAACCTCAGGCAGTGAGTGACGCGTACTGGACACGTCGATGAGTCATCAGGGTTACTGATTGACTTGTGTTTTGAAGCATACTTGTCAAAATACTTTAAGGTTACCACACACTTAGATATATATTTTTTCTTTTCTACTACTGTATATTAGTTTTTGATGTTTATTGTTATTTGGTTTAACTTTATTACATACTTAAAATAGGTTTAATTTACAACTTTACACACTAAGACTAAGTTAACATTAATCCTAATACCAGCTACCTCAATGTTTTCTTGATTTTCAGAATTTTAACTTTTTTCTGTCATCCCTCCATTACCCCCGATAAATTGTTAAATTACCCCCAGTTTGGGAACCACTGATCTATAGTGTAAGGTAGGGGGAGAAAAGTATTCCGAGAACAGCCACTTTCACTTGTGTTTCACTAAGTCGATGATCGCTGTCCCAGTTTACCCTGTAAGTAATAATATAAACAAGATGGTCTGGAAAACAGCGGCAACAGCTTGTAAAGCGTGACGTCACTGTCTGAACTACGTAGACATGAAAAAAAGTAAAATGACATTTTTATTCAAGGTTGCTGTCAGAGATGTATTTAAGATACAGTAGCGGGGTGAGGGCAAATTTTGTTGGGGCGAGGACTCAGAAAGGAACTTCATAAGTAAGTCTAATGCTATTCAATACCATTCAAGAAATATGTAAATACACTTAAGTGATGGGTAGATAATATTTAAAACTATTTCTGAAATTTATAATAAATGTAAAGTATTTTTTGTTAAATGACCGAAAAAATTATCAAAAACAAATTGTAAAAGCGTATTAATGAAGAATTATAAAATAGACTATACAAAAAAAAACCTGCTGAAATCGCTCTCATCATATTACACAGAAATATACGCTTTTCAATGAGGTATTCAGTTTCGATTAATCTGTTTTTGTTTTCCTCTTAGTCGACGGGGGAAGTCTCCAAACAGGAGAGTCTGGACAACTACACCCATCCATCTTTCTAATCTGGTCTGTATTCTATATGACAAAACTGACCCTAATAACTTCGACCAAGAAATAGGTGATGAATGTAATCACTGATTAGTGGCGGACATGAAAAGCTTCGGGGTTCATATCTTTAGATGAAAGTGCATCTTGAAAGCTTGATCAAGACACAGGAACATTCTCTTGTTTCTGTAATTGATACGTCAGACAAGTTTGCTTTGTACGTATCTATTGCCAAATGTTGAGATCCAGTTTCAAATCAAGTTGAGCATGTGCTATCACAATAGCTCGAGCTACACAAAACTCGTCTTTATTGTTATTACTGACAATGTAAAGCTTCGTTTATTTCTTTTCTAGGGCAATTTCTAAACTTAACTGTTTAACACAAGAGTGACTTCCACCAGTAGGGACCAGAGCACGAGCAAGTCAAACTCTAAGCTTCCCTTGTAACAACACGACTTGCTTGACTGAAGTAATCTAATAGCAGTTTTCTTCGTAAGCTCGATCACGTTAAAGTCTCAAATCACTGGTAATGGTAAGATTTTGTAAGGTAAACGGTCGTTTCTAAGAGCAATAGAGAAACAATCATTCAGCTACAAAAGAAACCCAGAATATCTTGAGAAACGTCTATAAAGAAAAAAATTTCTCAAATTAGCTATAAAAATGCACTAACCTTTGGATTTAACGCATTCGTCTGTGGATTTGTTTCAACACCTATTAGAAACAAAGAGTGATAAAAAACTATCTAAATGTCAGGGAAAATTTTTAGCCCATTTAACAAGCTACATTGAATGAGATTACACTACAGTTAAGGGTTGACGGTGATGTCTGTGACAGGGGGGCTTTAAAAGATTTATTCTCGAAATGTGTGGAATTTCTATATCAAACAGTGAGGAGTCGTAACTTTAAATAAATTATTTTCCTAAATTATGAAAGATGCTAATAGGATATGGTTATTCAAACTTTGAAAAGGAATGAAGTTAAAAACTTAAGATAAAGGCAAAAATGGGTCGGAATTCCAACCTCTAAAAGTAAGATTTATAATATTCTAATTAAAAAGTGATGTGAACAAACATTAAATTTGCGTAACTGATTTGACATACACTGAGCTTCTGAACTTAACCAGAGATTTGACTAACTTTGATTCTTTTAGTGGTCGTTACACCAATTATGTTCGCCGTTTCCGCCATAGGAGCTTTATAATCTGAACGTCAACCTCACTATTTCTTGGTAAAAGAGTAGCCCAAGAGTTGGCGGTGGGTGGTGATGACTAGCTGTCTTTCCTCTAGTCTCACACTGCTAAATTAGGGGCGGCTAACGCAGATAACCCTTATGTAGCTATACAGTGTTCCCTCGCCACTTCGCGGATCCTCTTTCGCGGCTTCACCACTTCGCGTGCTCGGCCGACCCCCACATCTATTTATATATATATACATGTATATGTAAAATAATAAACATTAAATCTAAAATATAGCATTAAATACCATTAAAATATTAAAAATAAATATAATTAATAGTGTAAAGAAAAAAAACAGGTATATTTTGAGATATAAACATATATTTGAGTTTATAACAGCGTAAAAATGGAAACAGAACCAACTGGAAAGGCTATAGATGTACGCATTGTGCGTCTACGAAGGCTACGCGAGATCCAGCCGAGCAAGAAAAAAAGGGTACCGGTGACAAGTTCTGTTCCTGAAGTTGTAACGACCGACGAAGAAATTGTCGATTCACCTTTCACAGAAGAGGAAGTGGTGTCCCCCGAAAAGACATCACCTGCTGAAGATATGTAATTTTTAATTTTAAGGCTTAATATCTTAATAATTGTTCTTATTATTTCAGCAATAATGAACAGTATTGTAATGGGAGGGTTAAATAGTTGTGCAGGGAGGGTTTTAAAAGTCTAAATGCACATAAATATATCCGTAAAAATCGGCGATCCCACTTCACGGAAAATCACCTTTCGCGGGGGGTTTTGGAACGCATCTACCGCGATACACGAGGGAACACTGTACGCGAAATTCGAAACAAACCAAAACCTTGGTACACGGCAATTACGAGCGGAGAAAAATCCATTATTTGACTGAAAAAACGAAGTTATTTATAATTCTGATCTGAGTCAGTGTTTGGGCAAATTTTAAATACTGATGTAAAAATGTCAAATCGTAAAGGTGAGCCTTTTCACGAACTGGTTTCGGGAACTAATTTGTTTTGACGTTACAGTCTTAAATCAACTTTATTTTTCATTGTTTTGCCCTGGAAAAACTGGGTTTTCCCTTCCCCCATGCCCTATCCGTATTCCCTATTAGATTTATTATGAACAAGATATACAGTGGTGTTAATCTCAGTATACACGGGTATATGATTTTCAAAGTTACCATTACATTTCAATATCAAAGCGTTAAGTTGCGAGTTAAATATTAACAATCATTTATTCTGAGATGTCTCAAAGGAAGAAAAATTCAACTATATGATACCAAGTCTTGATTTCAAAGGTTTCTAGTCTACACTCGAAAGAAGAATCCAGATTACCAAAGTTCTGATTCTGAAAGTCTATATATTCAGCTTAAATTCACCTTCTACATTCTTATTTTGATTCAAAGAACTCATGCTTAGTCACGCTAGCCCACCCATTAGTTAATTATATTTCAAAAAAGAGCTTGGCACCATTTCTAGAATCCGTCATAAAATTGCCATTTGCGTCAATTTAATCCACATCTGCTTGTCATTAAACTAGATACCCAGGTCGCTGGACCTAGAATGATTTAATATGCGTTTGATTATCAAAGAAAAGAAGTGCATTGATAAAGTATTTGTAATTCCTGATATTTCACTTCTAAAAAATGGTTCTGAAAGTGAACATTTTCGTGGCTTGAGCGATAGAATTATATTTATTTATAGCACTTAAAACGTTCTTAATGTTTGTCTTCACAGCTTGATCGAAAATATTAAATTTATAACACATAAAAAGATCTTAAAAGTGAATATTTCCTTGGCTTGATGCGAAAAGCAAATATCAGTGTTATTAATGTTTTTATAGCTTGGTCCAAGGTTCTGTTGTTGTAGTTCTAGAAGTAATACACAACACTTTGTTTTATGGTTTGATCGAAGATACAATTGTTGTAGTTTTAGCAGCAATACATAACACTTTGTTTTCATCGCTTCATTCAAGAAACTAAATTTACGATGACAGAAAACGAGTTTTGGTATTTTAATTCAAAATAATAGATTTTTATAACACTAGAAAACGGGTAGAAAGACAGATGGTTTAATTCAGAACAACAAATTTTTATGGCATTATAAAATGGGTGTCAAAATCGGTGTTTTAGTGGTTGCATTTAAAATAATAGATTTTTTGGCACTAGAAAATGGCACTGATCTGGGATTTCATCATTACTCTTGTTAAGAGTGCTTTAAAGTGTGGAGCACATTTCGCAACAAAGAGACGGGAATTAATTTCTTTAGAGTATTAATGACAAGTGCTTGTGTATTTAAGTAAATTTTTTCTGGTTTTAATAACAAGGAAATTCTTTACAACTGTGTATTGTTGTTATTACTTCCTAAAGGTAACTAAAACCTGTTGAAATACTGGACATTGACAACAATCTATAGTGATAGTGATATTGGAGCATTATTGAAAACAAAAATTGAGATCAACATATTTTTGTTATAAAAAATATTTTCAGTGTTTAATTTCGTTTAAAAATATATGTTCATGTCTTCATAAACAGAGTTTTTTGTTTTCTTTTGAGTTTTATGCAAAGCTACACGAGGGCTATCTGGGCTAGTCGTCCCCAATTTAACAGTGTAAGGCTAGATGGAAGGCTGCTTGTTACGACCACCCACTGCCAGCTCTTGGGCTACTCTTTTACCAACGAATAGTAGGATTTACCGTCACTTTATAACGCCCCCACGGCTAAAGAGCGAGCATGTTTGATGTGACGGGAGCTCGAACCCGCGAACCTCGGATTACAAGTCGAGTATCTTAACCACTTGGTTATGCCGGGCCTCTTTATAAACAGGTAATAGAAATAAAGGTCTGACCTTCTAATTTCAGTAACCTAGTACGTCATCCAAGCTCCTTCTTATTGGGTTTTTTGTCTACTTTATTAACAAAATATCTAAAGTAGAATAATACTGTTTTGTAACGTTTTCTGTTCTTAAAGTGTTAAAGTGTACATAACTGTTGCGTTACTTTTATGAATCTATTTAAATTTTATTATATTTTGTCAAGGATTGAAATGTGTGGCAATCTGTAATAATGGTTGTTACTGTGGTTGGAGCATTTATAGATACTTTTAGTAAAAAGTATATGAACGTAGAAATATTGTCTTAGTTGTAGGTGATGTAAGTTCATTTCTGTCTTATCAGAAGTCCATTTATTAGCTCACTCTAATGATGAATTAAACACCATATTTGGTCACAATGTATTCAGTTGATTTCAAAGCCTATTTTTACTTTGGATTTTAATCTTATGCAGCAAATATTGAGACGTCTCTTGTTTCGTATTTACAGTTATGTTCCCTTGCATTCATATTAGATTAGTGGTTCCCAAAGTTTGGTCCTAAATGGTCCTCTATGTAGTGCGCGAGCTAGTCCAAAATACAAGTTACTGATTAGTTTTTGTTTTTAGTTGTTGTTTTTTGTGGCAAGAGCAAAACCTGGTGGAGTAGGGTCGATACGATATTCGCGGAGTATTTTTTGTCTCGTACGAAAACGTTTGAGAACAACTATATCAGATAGTTTGACTTGTCTGACAAAAAAACAAACAAAAAACAAACGATGTCTTTTACATGAGACTTGGGAATAATTCCATTCCTTCTTTAAATTACTATTAGTTATCAAATATTTAATATAATGTAAAGTTTACCGTCTCTTGAGTTTTACAAACGCCCATTAGGAGCATTTTCAACCAGGATGGAAAACACCAGTATAGATGTTTCTTAATGTTATATATAGTGTTTTAAAAAGCTTGTTTTGGTTACTTGCCTGAGATCATGTGAGAGCTATCGTTCACTCTTCGTTTGAATAGCTTTCATATCAAAATAATTTGTGTTTCAAATCAGAAAACATTTGAAAACAAGAACCTTCTATCACCTTAGGTTGTGGTTAATTAGTTTGTTTTGAATTTCGCGCAAGGCTACTCAAGGGCTATCTGCGCTATGCGTCCCTAATTTAGCAGTGTAAGACTAGAGAGAAGGCAACTAGTCATCACCACCCACTGCCAACTCTTGGGCTACTCTTTTACCAACGAATAGTAGCTCCCACGGCTAAAAGGGCGAGCATGTTTGATGTGACGGGGATTCGAACCCACAACCCTCAGATTACGAGCGAGTGTCTTAACCATCTGGCCATGCCAGGCCGTGTGGTTAATATATAACACCATGTAACAAAATTTTTACTTTTTCTTGTTCCTGGGTAGAATGTGTTATTTCCAAATTACTTATACCTAAAGTAAATGGAAAAGATCTATTTTTTCCTCAAACTTTGCTTTTGTGACCTGGGAGCGCATAACAAAAACGGAATGGGAGACTGTATTTGGAGGCTGACACGTAAAAGTGATTTACATTAGAGTCACAAATTTCAAAAAACTACTCACTTAGAAAATAGATTAATTTCTAAATTTCATTATCCAGGTAAAAAAACAAAGTTTGAAGGGAATAATGGCCATTTTCTGTACTTTCACAACATAAGCAATTAAGAAATAACACATATTTTCCAGGAACAAAATTTAGACGATAGTGTTTCCGTAATTGGATGATATTCAGCCTTAAAGACATGATACAGTTTGGAATTTTTGTGGTTTAAGTTCGGTATTACATCAGAATTACACCAACATTTTGTGTGAGATGCAAGATCCCAAGATCAATCCTTGATGTGAGAGAATGTTTGGAGAATATTATCTCTAAACGTGAGACATTGTTTGTTTTGTTTGTTTATTTTTGAATTTCACACCCCCACGGCTGAAATGGCGAGCATGTTTGGCATGACGGGGATGCGAACCTGCAACCCTCAGGTTACGCGTCGCACGCCTTAACACGCTTGGCCATGCCGGGCCACGCGTTTAAGGTTCTCAGTGATTCAGCTGCATATCTGCAAACTTAAAAGGCTAGAAACGGGGTTTCAATAGTGGTAAGCAAAGAACAGACAGCCCATTGTGTAACTTTGTGCTTAACTTCAAACAAACGCGTTTAGATTAAAACGTATTGGTGTTCGTGAGTATACAAGTTAAGTTAGATATCTGATTGGTGTGTTTTTTTTGTTTAGTTTGTTGTGATCGAGCAAAACTAAAAACAGAAGAATGTAACATTTAAAGTTCCCTAAAAGATATACAAATATAGCTAGATAAAACATATCTGATTACTCGCTTCCACCCTACCCCCAATGATTCAAAATCACCAAATTAAAAAAATATGCGATAGAGAAAAAAATTGGTTTTACAGAACAGAGTTGTTGTTGTTTTTTTTCCGTCGAAACTCGAAGATGGTGAACTGGCAAACTGCGGCGCCTACGTGAGTGGTTTCCTTGTCAGATTTTGTATGTAAGCGGAAAAACAAATATAGAAAAACATGGTGGTCTTATTAAGTTTCATGAGGCGTCAGGAGACGTAGCTGACATGCCATCTTCAGCTCGTGGCATAATAATTTATTAAAGTACTTTGTCGTGTTCGACTCCAGTTCCGCGCTACAGCGGTAAGAATAAGAGATTAAAGGCATAAGAAAACAAACACAGATCTCTTTTTCTGATGACACCTAGCACTCTTGTAAACTTTAATGTGATATAATATTAGATTAATGACACTTTATCGTTTGCTTGTTTTGATGTTACCTGCTAATAATGTCCCAGTTACTCCTCTACAGTTCTACATTCGTGGCTTGTTGCCAGAATCTATACTAAAGTAAATACCAAGCCCGTACGCAGAATGCTTGAAAAGTTTTTTTGTTGTTTTTCCTAATTTGTGAGATTAAAAGTCAACAACTATTGTGCGAACATAAGATAATGTAAGAAAAATAGGCGCTGTAAGATTAAACCTGCATGAAATATAGCTTAAACAAGTGCATCACTCTTAACATTAAATCCACAAACGTTTGTCCAGTGTAAACCATATAATCATTTTTATATCACAAAAATAGTTTGGTTCAACTAGTAATTTGATGGTCGGGGTGTTAAATTCCTCATCTCATCAAACTTTTATCTGTGGAGACACTTATAAAGTTACTACCAACCCCGCTATTCGTTAACAAAAGAGTAGCCTAAGAGAGTTGGCAGTGGATAATGATGATGACAAGCTGCCTTCTCTTTAGTCTTGCACTGCTAAATTACGGTCGGCTAGCGCAGATAACCCTCGGGTAGCTTTGCGCGAAATTTAACACAAACAAACAAAAATGACCCACCTTCGTCTAAGGACGTGAAAACACCTGTTTTAAGAGGAAGTAACGTCTAAAATTCCAATAGTTATCTACAGTTTTGCTTATTATTTCTACAACAACAACAAAAAGTATTCTTCTCAATATTTTCAAATTGTTCTAGAAACTATTTTAATAAGTTAACTTGTTTCAAAGTTCGGTCCAGTTAGACAAGTTTTTAATAAGTTTTGTTTGTTTGTTTGTAGTTAAGCTCATGGCTACACAATGGACTATCTGTGCTCTGTCCACCACGGGTATCGAAAGCAGGTTTACGGTGTTGTAAGTTTACAGACGTTGTGTAACAGGAAAGTTTTTTTAAATAAATTAAAATAAGAGATGAAAAATGACAATTAATTACCCGGTAAAATGAAATGTAAAAAAAAAAATCTATTTGCAGTAATAAGACCTGTATCAGACCCAACATGGCCAGCTGGTTAAGGCACTTGTCTCGTAATCCGAGGATCAAGGGTTCGAATCCCAGTCACACCAAACATGCCCTTTCAGCCGTGGAGGCGTTATAATGTATACAGCAAACTCACTATTCGTTGGTAAACGAGTAGCCCAAGAGTTGGCTGTGAGTGGTGATGACCAGTTTTACACTGCTAAATTAGGGACGGCTAGCGCAGATAGTCCTCGTGTAGCTTTGCGCGAAATTCAAAACAAACAAACAAGACCTCTGTCACAAAGTATTAATGAAGTTTCTTGTTAGCTCTGGCTACTTTTCTTAAAATGGCTTTCGTGTATGTTTAAGTTAGCCATTTAATTACTTGTAACAATATATTGAAACTGTTATAATTAACTTTAAATATTCTTGTGTTTAATTACATTACATCACTTCAATATCATCCTTTCAAAACATTAATTTGTTAAACCAGATTTGTATGATAACGGAGGTTGTATTTTAAGGATTTCTGCATACCTTTACAAAAGTAAAGGAAGAGCTCCTTTGCCAGTTGTATTTATTCAGATCACTCTTAGTGACATGTTATTTCGATGTAGCGGTTTGTTTCTTTGAGTTAAATTTCGCGCAAATTTACACGAGATCTATCAGCACAAGCCGTCCCTAATTTAGCAGTGTAATACTAGAGGGAAGGCAGCTAGTCATCACCACCATTATCCAATTCTTAGTACTTTCACAAACAATTAGTGGGATTGACAATTACATTATAACGATCCCACAACTGAAAACGCGTGTATGTTTGATAAGACGGATATATGAACTTGCGAATCTCAGGTTGAGTCAAGCGCCCTAACCACTTGACGATGCCTTGATGTGATGGTGTCCAATTTAATAGCACCCGTTTTACGGTTTCACGCAACACAGTAAACTTGTGTGTGACGAATTTTAAAAATAGTTTTCCACTGATACAGCAGTATGTCTGGAGATTCATACCGATAGAAACCGAGTTTCCATACCCGTGATGGGCAGAGTACAGATAAACCATTGTGTAGTTTTGCACTTAATTCCAAACAATCAATAAATTAAAAAAAATAAAATAGGTTGTTTTTATGAGAAATTATATTTCTTTTGTTACGTATTTTTTATGTTTTAAGTTCTTCGTAGATTAAACGCAACAGAAAAACACAGATAACAGCTTGTATAATTTATTACACTAAACTATTAACAAATATAACAGATATGGCATAAATTGTATAATAACAGTGACAGATATTAAGTTACAACATTCGAAATTAATTACAAAACAAAATAATATTAGTTTCAAACTTCAGAATAAATCACAATTCAAAATGGTACTGGCCTGTATCTAATGTAATGATCTAAAATTAAAGTCTCAAATTCCAGTCTAGGGTGTGAATTTGGTCCCACGAAGAAATTCCGAAACAGTTCACAGTTCAATAAATTCGCCGTCTCTCAGCACAAGCAGTAATTCAGATGTATCGTAGAGATTGTCGGAATAAAATCACAGCTTTCGTAGATCTAACTTCAATCACAAAACCAAGTTGAATATTCACAACAAACACTTAATCTTTCTCAAATAACTAACTCTCTTCTTTTGAAATAAAACTGATGTCTGAATCTCACTCTTTTTCTTCGAATAAAACTAATGACTGAATCTATCTTCTTTTTTTCGAATAAAAACTGATGACTGAATCTCTCACTTGATCTTCGAATAAAACTAATGACTGACTCTCACTCCTTATCTCCGTCTGTTTATATATATTATTAGGACTCTTTTTCTCGAACATTCACCGGAAATTCGACAGAGTAATCTGCGCATGTATGTTTTTGCACGAGACTCTACGTCTAGACGCTAAGCCAAACATTTCCATTTATAGTCATATATTTGATCTACCTAATTCTAGAAAATTCTAAAATGTTACCCTAAATAAATAACAAAATATTAGTTTAAACTTCGAAACAATAATATCAATATGGAAAAATGAATAATAGAAATGAAAATTTAAACACAACACGACATGTTGTCGTTTACAAAATATTTACACATATACATAACACTTTCAAGCAAATTAAGATTACTTTTTTGAGAAGTTAGAATATTAAGATAAAAACTTTTGAGTTAATAGTCAAAATGTAAAATGTAAAACTGCGGCAATGTCCCTTTTTTTTAAATCACGTCAAAACAAAATACTCCATTTATGGTTGAATAAGTGAAACATGTAGTTCTCATATAGATCGAAAGGTAGTTTGGTAAGAAACTGATGATAAAAAACAAACATAACACAAGTAGCTAAATACCAAAATGCAGTTGGAATAGTTGCATTTCTTTTTCTCATCTGTAAATATTAACAATTCAACTTGTAATTGAAACAATCTAATACAAGAGTACAGAATTAACTCTTTACGAATTCCGAAAACGTGTAAATTCAAGGCTGTAAAACATGAAAAAAAGCTAATCACAAACGTTTTAATACCATTAGCAAAGGTAAATATTCTTATTAATTAATGCTTTAAAGGTACGAGAATAGTTACGAGCTTTGGAAATTCGGAAATAATTTTGGTTCATGAAAAAAAGAACATAATTTGCGAAGGTACAGGAGAAAAAAAAAGAAAAGCAAAGGAAAGGAAACAAAAAATAGAATATGGGGAGAAGCATCTGCAAACTGTGATATTTTATGGGTGCGAACCAGTAGCTTGACACAATCTTTACTCT
Organism: Carcinoscorpius rotundicauda; assembly: GCA_011833715.1. Classification (NCBI taxonomy): domain Eukaryota; kingdom Metazoa; phylum Arthropoda; class Merostomata; order Xiphosura; family Limulidae; genus Carcinoscorpius; species Carcinoscorpius rotundicauda. The sequence continues at coordinate 19,926,885 of CM022398.1, forward strand.
GTTCGTGACTTGGTTCATAAAATAAAAGTTATTTTTTTACAGCTTTATTGAAAGGTTCGTCTCAAAAGTGTGCACATTTGATGTTTCTAAACTATTTACTGGAACTCAAATATCGATCCATAAAAATAAAGTATTTCTTTATCAATTTAAAATTTATTTTGGGTTTTTTTGTTATAGGTGGCATTAAATGTAATAGAATGTAAAAAGAAAAAGTTGTTTTTTCTAACAACGACGGCTAAGCCGTTAAACTCCAAACTTTTCAAACTAATTTCGTATTCTACTTGTATATCTTTAGACATTTACAACGAAGACATATTACAGTTTTGCGTAACATGAAAGGCGGTAACAGACTGGCAAACTTTGGCTTTTTAAATGTATTTTGTGTCACTTAACGATGGCTATGAGAAAAAATGTAAACTAAGTATTTTGTTTCAACACGCCTAATATTCGTCATAAAAATTACGCTGGAATATTAGGCCTATTAGTTCTATGTTGTTTTTTTAGTTTTGGGGGTTTATTTAACACTTCATCCCAAATTTTTTTAGTTAAAATGTTCATTCAGCATTCCAACGTCAGGTTCTCTTTCATTAACAGTCGTTTAATTAGAAGGAAATTATTTATAAAAAAATAAACAACTTAATCTCTTTAAATTTCTATTACGACATTTCTATCCCGTTATAAGGATTAGTGTTTGCGTATGTGTGTGTGTGAAAAGGTTGAATTAACGTCACAGGATTAAGCTTTAAGCTTTTGTAATTGTTTTTGTTAAGGTTTGTCCCAGTTACTGCTTAAGCATTCTTTTAGAGACACTTGATATTAAGATTTTATTCATATTTAAAAAATAAACAAAGTTCGATAATTACGACGCGCCAATCAGATGTCAAGTTAATCCATGCATTCATTTTACAAATTAATTAGTAAAAGTAGCAACTATGCAATAAGATATTTGCTAGAGCAAGCTAATGATGATGTAATAATCATCTTAAAACTTTGTGGAGTATTTAGTTTTTTGTTTTTTTTTGGAATTTCGCACAAAACTACTCAAGGGCTATCTGTGCTAGCCGTCCCTAATTTAGCAGTGTAAGACTAGAGGGAAGGCAACTAGTCATCACCACCCACCGCCAACTCTTGGGCTACTCTTTTACCAACGAAAAGTGGGATTGACCGTTACATTATACACACCCAAGGCTGGAAGGGCGAGCATGTTTTTGCGCGACTCGGGCGTGAACCCGCGACCCTCAGATTACGAAGCCCACGCCTTAACGCGCTAGGCCAGAGTGTTTAGTAATAAATTTAAATTAAATACACACGAATGAGTGAAGTAATAAGCGTATAGGATATTGTTGAGCAATTAATCGGTGGTTGAGTTTCAGAAAATTTATTTAGTGCAGAAGCCAGCTTTATCGCGATTATTTAATAAAACAATCGACTTGCAAGGAAACTGTGTAAATTGGGCTAAGTACCGTTAGTCTCGGGATTTCTGTATCAACGTTGTTTGTAAACTCAGGCCTGCAAAGTACAAACGAACATAGCCTGTAGAAAAATTAAAGAGAAAATATCAATATGTGGGTTAGACTGCCATAATTTTTATTAAATAATCAAATTAAGAAAAGGATGAATATATTATACGATTCTAAGTAACTGTTCAGCTGAGAGCAATAACAACAATCAATCATCGATAGTTGTCTTAATCAACATGTCCAGAAGGAATTATCGTCTGGAGCAAAGTTCCTGAACAGAGTAGGGACAAAAAAGAAATACCTCAATCTTTCTCAGTTATGTCACTCTGATGCTTCTCTTGAAATAATGGATTTGTTTACATGTGACCAATTTAGAGATGCTATAAAGACGAAGACAAGATAATTAGTTTGAAGAAAAAATAGGTTAACATCTTTTAATGAAATTCTTCGGTTGGTGACAAAACTTGAATCCCTTAAAGTCGCACATAAACAATTAAAAACACCATCTAGATTTTAGAATTTATGAGATCAAGAGATCGAGCAGTATTAAAACATCACCTTCCTCTAACGATAGTCTAAATGAACTAAAAAGATTAATAAGACAACTGGTTACACGAAGAATTAAACTAGAAGACCATTGGTGTTTCAGTGTAGCTTGAAATGACATATGGCCAGAAACAGCAGAGAAAACTTTGTGGGAATAACAACGTCTCCAAAATGATACAAGTAAAAAGGAAGTATTATAAATGTGGAAACTTAACATTGCAGCAAGGGTATGAGGAGTCAGTAAATAAACCAGTGGATGAGACTTTGAACCCAAGCAAAGCAAAGGAACAAGGAACTAACCAAACATCAGGAAATAGATGAACTTACGGGAAATTTAACTGAGATTACTTGATCTCCCCCCAAAAAAAGAAATTAACCTGCGAATCAAAAGGTTTATTAAGAGCAAGTACTGTAGTGTACGGAACATCACTAATTCTACAATTACAATAGGTTAACCCGATTTGGAAATGAAAGATTAGGAATTGCCTCGAGCAATGATAAAAAGCGAGCGATTGGTGTAGACAAGTGGACATAAAGTTCCAACATACCTGTTGTTACTCTTACCTAAAGTATCTTTACTACGCCTCTTTATGTGTGAATAACTGACGTCGAAGAACAGTGCATAATGGGAAGTGGCCTTATGCGAAAACCTGAATACAAGGTTAGACCAGCTTCAAATAACTTCACTGTCTGTTATCAAAAAATCCTTTTGCACTACTTGATAGCTACTACAATATATAGACTGAACTTCCAGTGACAACAAAAATGGTTAATGTACTTCAGAGAAGTAAAGTACGCTTCCAAGGATTTATTCAAATTAAATTTAAATCTATTGAATGGGGCATGGTAGAACCGTATACTTTAGTGTGTCCTTAGATATTAATAGCTCTTATGATTCTCAAGAATAAAGGTACCATTATGATGGCCAAAAATACAACGAACATTAAATTTTAAGATTGTGTGAAATATTGCAAGATATGAATCTGTATAGATAACACTTTCATATCAAATAACATCAGAAGCAATTGCATTTAAACATAGTTAAGAAGCTTAATATTAAATCCTCACATAAAGAAAACTTACAACTTCACTTGTAAAAGTTGAATAACTGGCGCTATAACGATCTTATAACTGGTCATGTCCATGGATTACTTTACTTTTTCACAAAATATCAAAATATAATTTCTAGTGGGCTTCATAACTAAAGCCAAAAATAATAAAATATCTAATAAGTTTGGTATTGGAGATACAACCCTAACATTCCAGTTAGCTAAACGGAATGGAGCTTTGAAAAAGGTAAAAGTCGTGTAATCGAAGGAGTGATGGATTAATGAGAACATCACTTGCTCAATAAAGTTAATACTAAATAACACTTCCACATCAAAGAACGTCAGAAGTAATTGCTTTTAAAGAAATATATAAGAAGCATTAATATATATCAGTACTTTAGCTAATAGAACCGAGTATTAATTCATGCCCATAGTCGTCACTTACTTTAGTTGTAAAAAAGATGGACTACAAGATCTTGTGTGAACTACTGGAGGTTAATGAAGTTTCAGAAAAGGATGCCCATACACTGCCAATAATTATTGAATGCTCTGTCTAGATTAAAATGGTTTTTAACCTTGCATACTGAGAGCGAGCATTGGTAAGTGCAAATCAACAAACAAGAAGAGAGAAGATAGCCTTTTCTGTAGTAAATGGATTGTAATAATTTGTTGTTTTACCAGTTAGAGTATGTAATGAACCTGCTACATTTCAATGGCTAAAGAGATGGACTCTTCATACCACCATGGAATGTCGTACTCATTTACTTTTATCACATAATCACATAGAGGACTATCTTGGATAACGTTTGCAGTGAATTAAAGAAAGTTTTGGATTGGTTATGGAAAAAGAACCTTAAGGTGAATCCTAGAAAGTAAATGTTTCTCAGCAACAGCCGAGTTTCCAACAACACATGAATAACAGAGAATGAATGTCTACAGATCGATTTAAGATTGAACTTGCTCAGTACTGGCCAACGAAAAGAAACTTACACGAGATAAGAACATTCGTTGAACTATACATCTAATATCATCATTTTGGAACTTTATTTTCTGATATTCCTTGACCTTTGGGCAATTAATTTGAAAATACTAAACTTTTGCTTAACTACTGCTTGTGAACAAGCATTCAACAAACTAAACATGAAATTAACCACTTCTCATATGTTACAATATCCAATCAGGTGGAACTAACCACTTTTCATATGTTAGAATATCCAATTAGGTGGAACTAACCACTTCTCATATGTTAGCATATCCAATCAGGTGACTTCAGAAACTTCAGTAGTAGAACTTTAACTTGTGCATTACCCTAGACAGAACTAAGAAAATGTTAATGTGTTAACAAAGTGTGTAAGCACTGAAAACAGAGAAGCACAGGATAGTAAAGACTGTCAGCATTGAATACAAAAGGACCTTTCTTCTGTGTAAAATACATGAGAAGCTCGTGGTGAGATTATTGGCAATATTTGCGGTTTCGAAGGTAGAGACGTTTAAAAATATTGGTGATTTGTATGATATCAGGGATTCTGCAAATAAAAGAACTGTGAATCTACAAACAAGTTGATGCATATGTAGTTTACAAAAATGTATTTTAAAATGTAATGGCATTTATACGTACCTTATCAGCAGGTCTAGATCAGAATTAAGATTTCTATCTCCATTTTGTATAACAGCAATGAACAAAAAACAAATACAGTTTGATCAAAAATTAGAACAATAAAAACTATTGTAGGAGGTGAGTAATGCATACTGGAGGTAACCAAGAGCATTGGGGAACATTTCTTTATATATATTTTATTTATATGTATTAAAAATTATGCATTAATGGTTCTCTGAATTTTAACATTTTTAATTCCAACGATCTCGATATACTTTTAACTTATCTGAACACAAGTTTTCATTATTAACAATCAGAATTCAATTTCCCATATCTTAACATTTATTGCTATTGTGTACATTATAAATATACTTGCCTCGCCACTGCTGACAGTTACATAAACCTTTCCCTTTGGGCCCGGCATGGCCAAGTGTGTAAAGGCGTTTGACTCGTAATCCGAGGGTTGCGGGTTCAAATTCTCATCGCACCAAACATGCTCGCCTTTTCAGCCGTAGGTGCGTTATAATGTTACGATTAATCCCACTATTTGTTGGTAAAAGAGCAACCCAAGAGTTGGCGGTGAGTGGTGATGACTAGCAGCCTTCTCTCTAGTCTTACACTGCTAAATTAGGAACGGCTAGCGCAGATAGCCCTTTAGTAGGTTTACGCGAAATTCAAAAACAAACAAACAATCCTTTCTCTTTAAGTCTAGCGTAAGAGCTGAAAGTATTTCAAAAGACACCCACACAGAGGCCACTTCGTACCTATGGCAACGGCTTAAATTGTTAGAAAATTAAATTAAGATAGCGTTTTATTTTAATATGGGAATTTGTTTGAGATATTCTCATTTATAACCAATGGTTACTTTCAACATAAATTACATAAAAAGGAAAGGACTCTGTCTCTTGTTTTGTCTTTCAAAATTGGATCTTTCTTATATATCGGGTGGTCGTTCGAACTATCGACCCCTCACATCTTACATCTGATAAGTAGATTGTGTAGCCTTATTTTACCTACAACAAACATTGCACGTGCTTTACCCTGTTATTCACTAAAATAAATATTATGGTGATTTGACTTCAACCTCATCCAGCTTCTACTAAGCAAATTACAAAAGCCTCATACTTTAAAGCGCTTTGCGTTGATTTTCTTTGAATTCTTACAAACAGAGAATTTATATCAGCTTACGACGGCACTACACAGTTAACATGATAACTGAAAGAATAAGCAAGGTTGGCTGAAATGCGCAAAACAGAAAAGTGGAAAGTTATAAAGTAATTGAACAAAGAAACGATTACTATGAGTAAACGCTCGAGTCGCGCCAAACATGTTCGCCCTCCCAGCCGTGGGGGCGTTACAATGTCACGGTCAATCCCACTTTTCGTTGGTAAAAGAGTAGCCCAAGAGTTGGCGGTGGGTGGTGATGACTAGCTGCTCTCCCTCTAGTCTTACACTGCTAAATTAGGGACGGCTAGCCCAGATAGCCCTCGAGTAGCTTTGTGCAAAATTCCAAAACACCTCTTAAAGACTAAAAGTAAAACTTGAGTCTAAAAGAATAAAAACCTTACAAATGTAGCAGTGCTTACATAAATGAAACTGGATAATTTAATATTTTAAACTAAAAACTAATTAACATTCGACAAATAAAAAATAAAGCAACTACTTAACATTGCCCACAACAGTATATATGTGTATATAATATTGGTACTCATATACAGTGTTAAAATAATTAATATACAACTTAAAAAATTAAAAAAATATGTATTCAATGATTTATAATTATTCTTAAATTTTACTTACGACTGTCCTCAGCTAATACTTGCCTTAATACCTTTAGGTTGAGCCAATATAGTTTTTGTTTTATTTCCATAATATATTATGTTGGGTTTAACTTATATTTTCTGCTTTCGCCGAATTTTCAGTTGTTTCTTTACATTTGTTATGCGGTTGTTATGTTTCGCTGTACGGAATTTTATTTGTTTGTTTCTTAATTTTGTGCAAAGCTACTCCAGAGCTATCTGCGCTAGCCGTCACTAATTTAGCAGTGAAAACTCGAGGGAAGGCTACTAGTCATCACCATCTACCGCAACCCTCGGATTACGAGTTGAACGCCTTGACCTACCTGACCATGCCGGGCCTCTTTTCCCAGAAGAGAAAGAAATCTTTATAATTACAAACCTGAATTGAAATAAAAATAACTGAAAGAGAGCGTGTAACTTAGAGTTAAGGTATATACAAGAAATATCACATTAGACCTTACTTTAGAATCTGCTATTAAGCATTGGAGAATTTGTATATTGTTAACCAATCAATGCATTGTATTGTAGAGAGTAACTTACCTATGCATTAAAAACTAAACATATTATAATTATAAGAGACGTGCAAAGGTCACACCTAAACTCGAAATTTAATGATATTGTCGTAGTAGTTTGTGTTGAGACTTTAGAAAGATCAATACAGCGATTCGTGCTCTTTGACGTATGAAAATAAATAACCATAACATTTGTTTTGCAGTTTTAGTTAGACATTTGTCAAAAACTTTTAAAGTTCAGTTGCAAATTACAAGATTTGATAATTTAAACAAAAGAACTTCTCGTCATAGAGTAGGCGAAATGTTTGTTATTCTTTTTAATGATACAAAACCTCGTTTAAATATGCATTGTATCTAAGTTAGCATAATTTAATACATATCGCTCATTAATAATATAAAGGCCAAATCTCATTTAGTGTTTGTTACATTCTTTAGTTTGGTAAAGTGAACGTTAATGTACAATCTTCAATTATTTTCGCGTATACTTTGTTGTTGTTGTTTTGAATTAAGCACAAAGCTACACAATGGGCTATCTGTGCTCTGCCCACCACGTGTATCGAAACCCGGATTTTAGCGTGTAAGTCCGCAGACATACCGCTGAGCCACTGGGGGGCTTCGCTTATATACTTTTCTAATCGTGTTTGTAGTTTTGATAAAATGTCGGTCAAGAAACATGGCTGCACTCCTTTCGATCTAGTTACCTATTCTTCTGAGTCACTCTGGTATGATATGCGATTTCTCGTAGTAAAGACTGCTTTAAAAAGTAGAACACCATATGAAAAGTTAGATGACAGTCTTTTCCACTGACGAGTGATGTGATACGTCGAGAAAAGTGTCCTTCTTATTTCCTACTGGAATTACCAACAGTGATGTTGATAGCGCATCATCTCCGAGATGGACGGTAATATATATATATCATGCTGTGGTAACCTCGACTAACTCTTGCTCTGGAATGGTGTCTACAGCCAAAGCAGATAAATCACTTTTAATTTTGTCGATATTCTATTTAGTCTCTTTCTTGCTTCATACTCTTTCAAAGTTAAAAAACTCCGGTTGAATTCCGTCATACATTATCTGACATTTTGTTGTTGTTGTTGTTGCGTTAACAGGAGGTTTACTTTAATTAAGTGTCAGTAATAAAGTTTATGAAGTAACGTTTCTGATACTTCGTATTCACGAGTGTGGTTCGTGGACTGGACCAAAATGCAAACTACTGATGTTTTTGTTCATTTTTATTTGTTGTTTTTGCAGTGGCAAGCAAAAACGGGTGAGATAGGACTGATAATGGTCCACAAAGTATTTTAAGAACACCTGAAAATAAGATGAGATAGACATCAAAATGTGGAACGTAAAATTGAATCTATAGAACTATAAGTGGAGTCCATATATCGGTTTTTTAAACACATTTTTTTCCAAATAATTACGGCCAGAAGAACTATGAATCCTTGAGTTTACTACGTACAGAAGCCCTAGTAAAATGAGGGTCACACAGAAAAATAAAAAAAATACAATCAGTATTGCATTTATTTCTACTAATTACTGTTGAATTTTCTATGTGTTTCGCCTGGCAAAATTGTTTGTTACTGTATTTAAAAATACGCTATTTCAACGGAACATTTAGTGTTGTAAACCCTCAAATTTACCGTTGAGCCACCTGGAGGAGGACAATGGTAGCGAATAGCACATAAAATAAGTTGTTAATTCAAGAAATAAAAACTAATAACTTAATCAATAGCGAAACAAAGATAATATAAAGAACAAAATAAAACGATCAAAGAATATAAGGGAAAAATCGTAAATAATATCAATCAATGGATAAACTAATTATTTTTCTAAACATGTATGTTGTTTTAAATTGATATTTTCTGATTCGGTATTGTTATAATTTCTTCGAAATGTTTATAAGTTAATCCACTGTAAGTTTAGGCTTCGTCCTGACTTAATTTATAATGTTTTACATTTTGAGGCCATGAAACGAAAAATTAAATAAAAAATGAATCATTGCAATACATTCTGATCCTAACATACCATTAAAAAGGATATTTCCCATACCCTATCTGGTGACATCTTTCCCTACATTAATTTAAAAATAAAGCTATATGAAATAAGTTAGTGATATTTTTGTAGTAGTCCCCAAGGACAGTGGTGCACCTATGGATTTATAATGTTAAAATTCGGTGTTCGATTCCCACAGAAGACAGAAAATAGTCTAGCATGGCTTTGTTTAGAAGAATCAATTTCACCATTTTATTTTAAAAAATCTAATAACAGATCAATCATACTGTAATGTAACAAAGAGTCGAGATTTCAAAACGCATGTGCAACAAGAACAGTAAAGTTTTATATTAACTATTTGAATAAAAATACTTTTTTTTCATATTTTAAAACCAACAGAAAAGTACCCTACATGTAACCAATAGCATCATAAAAAGAATAATCATGTTATCAGCTCGCGATATTTATTCCAAAAGGCCGTCTTGCCATCTGATGGTTAAGAAATAAAACACTATTTAAAAGGCTCGCCTAAAAAGTTATTAATTCAATTATTAGTATTTCATATGGTAAATTGAAAAAACTAAAATAAGTTATAAACTCTGTATATTTTTGGCATGTAAAGCCGTTAGATTATAAAAAATTACTTCATAAATGCAGTTGTTTTCATGTTTAGCAAATCGCAGTTACTAGTAACCATGGGTCGTGTAATAAATCATCGAAACGTCTAAGCAACAATACGTATTAAATACACAATATGAGTTTGCTAATTGAACAGTAACCAACTTTCTTGCATAGAAAAGAGCATATGATGTCCAGAAATAAAAGACTGTCTTTCCTATTCCCAACAGGTCCGGCATGGCGAAGTAATTAGAGCGCTCAGCTCGTAATCCGAGGGTCGCAGTTTCGAATCCCCGTCACACCAAACATGCTCGCCCCTTGCAGCCATGAGAACATTATAATGTTACTGTCAATCTCACTATTCGTTGATAAAAGACTAACCCAAGAGTTGGCGGTGGGTGTTGATGACTAGCTACCTTCCATCTAGTCTTACACTGCTAAATTAGGGGCAACTAACACTGATAGGTCTTATGTAGCTTTGCGCGAATTTCAAATAAACAAACTCCTGTCGTCGAATTGAATAAAAGTTAAGTCCCAATGAGGTGTGTGCGTGCGCAAATTTGACTTCGTTTGCGTATTATATTTTGTACGTGAAGCCAGATTTGTTTCTGTGAGAACAACTTCTTGAGACTTGACGAAATGTAACTATTGGATCTTTTTCTGTGTGAATAATTTTAAACCATTTATCTCTCTATAATGAAACTTGTAACTGTAATGTTTCATTTTTCTTGAATTTAGTCAATACAGTTTGAGCGTTACTTGAACTGTGTTTATTGACAGCTAAATGGTAAAATGGGTCGTAGTTGAATTCTATTTAGTTTTTGTAGAGTGTAACATTTGCTGTCTTTGTTTTAATTTGATATAACTTTACCTTGAAGCGTTTTGTAAAAGTTAACTTTATGACTTCGTTATTATTGTTAAATTCCTAGGTTTTACACTTTACAAACAACGTGTGTGTTTGTTTGTTTTTGGAATTTCGCACAAAGCTACTCGAGGGCTATCTGTGCTAGCCGTCCCTAATTTAGCAGTGTAAGACTAGAGGGAAGGCAGCTAGTCATCACCACCCACCGCCAACTCTTGGGCTACTCTTACCAACGAAAAGTGGGATTGACCGTCACATTATACACCCCCACGGCTGGGAGGGCGAGCATGTTTAGCGCGATCCGGGCGCGAACCAGCGACCCTCGGATTACGAGCGCACGCCCTAACGCGCTCGGCCATGCCAGGCCACAACGTGTGTGTAAATAAATATTTGTTTAACGTGTTCCTAGGCCTGGCATGGCCGAGCGCGTAAGGCGTGCGACTCGTAATGCGCTAAAACATGCTCGCCCTCCCAGGTGTATAATGTGACGGTCAATCCCACTATTCGTTGGTAAAAGAGTAGCCCAAGAGTTGGCGGTGGGTGGTGATGACTAGCTGCCTTCCCTCTAGTCTTACACTGCTAAATTAGGGACGGCTAGCACAGATAGCCCTCGAGTAGCTTTGTGCGAAAATCCAAAACAAACTAATGTGTTCCTGTCGAGACCTTTTTCAAGTCTTCTGGTATGTTTGCCTGATCTTCTCGCTTGCTCTTTTGTTGAATTATACACAAAGCTACTCGAGGGCTATCTGCGCTAGCCGTCCTAATTTAAAAGCGATATACCGCGAGTCAACACTACTCATTCCCTTCTCTTAAATCAGATTATTAAATCAACTAGCAGAATCTGTCACACTGTTATGACGCCCCCATGACTGAAAGGACCAGAACGTTTTGTGATGGGATTCGAATCCTTGACCACCAGGCAACGCGAAATCAATTTGCATTGGAATGTCCTAATACATGTAACAAGTAAAAGGCATATGCATGTTTATAATAACAGCGGCATGTGCTTGCTTGTTTTTGAATTTCGCACAAAGCTACTCGAGGGCTATCTGTGCTAGCCGTCCCTAATTTTGCAGTGTAAGACTAGAGGGAAGGCAGCTAGTCATCACCACCCACATCCAACTTTTGTGTTACTCTTTTGCCAACAAATAGTGGAATTGACCATAACATTATAACGCCCCCACGGCTGAAAGGGCATGTTCGGCGCGATGGGGATGCAAACCCGCGACCCTCGGATTACGAGTCGCACGCCTTACGCGCTTGGCCATGCAAGGCCTTCAACATTAGAGAGAGTTGTGACTTCTAATCTTCTTCTTTACCAAGTTGTTTCCTCCAAAAATGTTTTTTACTAAATTAGGACTAGGAAAGTGTAAAAGGTGTCATTACCAAATGGTTCTCACAAACCCCTCAGAATTCTCTCTCGAATCCCCAGAAGTCTGCGAGCCATAGTTTTGGATATGCTGCACTACTATCTTTCATTTGAAACAACTTTTCAAAACCTGCATTTTAACAATGCAAATAGACAAACTATTTTTATTTTCCAATCATTTTGTTCGTTTACATTTGAAAACATCAATTTATATCTGACAATATCAAATTCAACATCATGAAAAACACCAAGTAACACTGTGCAATTTTAAAGACTTTAAATACTTCTCTTTTAATGATTTTTGTTCAAAAAGCATAAAGTAAAACTACAATTACAAGTCACATATAAACAGTATGAAAAAGAGTATCTACAAGTTTCTTGTTTTTTTATGAAGTGTAGCTGCAAAGAAAATTTTGAATTTCAAAAATTTTCTTTACAATAAATAAACACAATAATACAAGACACTGGTAACTATGTTTAATAACATCTTGGGCTGCGAGTAAATTTACTAGAAAATTTAAATTGCAGAAAAAATAAACAGGAACCTAAAAAATATTTTTACTGAGATTCACTGTCCCATTGTTAAAATTACAAAAAAATAAACAACAGGAACCTAAAAATTTTTTAATGAGATTCAGTCGCATTGTTTAAATTACAAAAAAATAAACAACAGGAACCTAAAAATTTTTAATGAGATTCACCGTCACAGAGTTTTTCCAAATGTTAATATTTTCATTAACTAAAAACATTAAAAATACTAATTGAAAGACATAGTAATAATATTAAAATGTAAATAAATATTAAACATCACTCAATGTTAGCATTAAAATATCTGTCACACATTTTAAAATAAAGGTAAACTAATAGGTATAATAGAAACATTGGATGAGTGTCACAACACCAGATTTCCAAGACACCTACTAAAATATTAAAGTAAACAAACATTAATATGTTCCTCCTTCTTTTCTTTCTTGAAAGCTTGAAGTTAATTCACCCTAAAATTCTTAGAGCTTCTGGTAAATTTTAGTTTGCAAAGCATGAAAAAATGAATTTTTACACTGCATAATTCATAATAACCTTTATCATATTCACAAAAAACCATCAACATGTAAATTAGTTTTCACTAACATAATACTAAAATGAAAATGTCTAGAACATGCTATACTATACACAACCTAACTGGAACTTCTTCACAAGATTCATGCAATTTCCTTAACCCACCAACCCAATCAATATTGCACATAAACAAAGTAAGAGTTTTTCACCTTTCATTAATATTCATTTTGAAAAAGCTATGAACTTAGTATTATAAGAACTCCTAGCACCACCTGTAAATTCTCTGTACCTTGATTTGATTTCTTTGAAAAAAGAAAAGATACATTCTGTACTTCCTTCATAAATTTATGTATATATATAATCAAAATCTCAGTGGCACTTCATATTTTGAGTTTTACCTTTTCAGAGAGTTAACTGGTTTGTTTGTTTTGAATTTCACACACAGCTACACAAGGGCTATCTCTGCTAGCCGTCCCTAATTTAGAAGTGTAAGACTAGAGTGCTACTTGGACTATTCTTTTGCCAACGAATAGTGGGATTGACTACCACATTATAATGTCCCCACAGTTAAAAGGGTGAGCTTGTTTGGTGTGATGGGGATTCAAACCCCAGTGCTTTAATATTATTAATAGTTCTACACTAACACCATAACATAGTTATAACTATAAAAGTAATGAAAAAATTATTTTTCTTCAGTTAACCCAAGTTCAAGCTTTCTGCTACAAGGGTAAACTTAAAAATTTGTAATTTTCTTATTTTAATAGGGATAACAAAGATATACAATTGGATGTGATCTTATGTTAAATGTACATAATCATTTGATTTAATAATCAAAAATTAAAATCTTTGGAAACTGATACATCATTAATAAAATTCTCGTTATATAATTTAAATTTTCAGTTAAAGGTGCCACTCAATCTTTAATTATAAAAATGCATTTGTAATTCACAGCATTTGATAAGTTTGATCATCAGCTAATTCCCTCCTGGTTTAGCTGTCTAGAATGCCAGTATGTAAATTAAATAACAAAAACAAAAGCTATAGCACGTGATAATGTGTAACATAATAATATAAAATCACACATAGTTTTATTTCAAGATTAGTATTGCCATTGACAAAGAAAATTGTTAAAAATAAAGAGCCTTTGTTATGGCTACTTTTTAAGATCCACTTTACTAGGTATATTGCAAATAAGTAATAAACAAACATTTGAAAACACAGGATTTCAGATTTTATCACACCTTGATACTCGTATTTCATAATGATTTTAACTCTTGCTTAAAAGACTTAGTGGATACAGTATAGGTGATGATGAGTTAAACAAGCAGATTGTGAGGAGAGTTTGGATCTGATAACGGTTCACATCAATACATCACACATCCATGTTAATACAACATAAATCCTTCATTTTCAGCAAAATATACCTAAGTTTGCCCTTAGTACAAAATCAAAAGCATGGTATGAGAATATTAGCATGTGCTTAGGTACAAAAATGAAATTAATATGCCCTAAGGTAAAAGAAAAAACAAGTTTCCAACTTGTTTGATATAACAGATACCTATCAAGAAAGGCCCAGACTAACATATTATTTCACTTTAATGGTAAAAAGATTTACCAAACGTGTATGTATAACAAAATGTTCATTTGTCTTTAGTCTACACATACAGGCATAAATGCATAGGTAGTTATAGACTAGTGCATGATGAAAGTAAACTTTAGGTAAAGATAATAATAACACTAATAGCTGTCTATTTAAATTATAAAGAAATACTTGCAATGAAATTACTGTCACCTTATATTTAAAAGGTGTAATATTTATATCACAGTTTGTCACTGTATTGCTAAAATTAAAGTGAGTGAGGTTCAAGCCCCAAATTATTGGCTAATATTATACTAATGTTGAAACCAATGCACTTTAAGCTCCACACACATACATACTTTCTTACCTGGAACACTAAATTATTAAAACTTCATGTCACTTTTTATTTGAAATATTCAAACTACTGAGTAAATCACCTGCTCTATTACAAACTATTTTTAAAAAAGGTAAATGTAATACTATCATGTTCCTTGTTCAACTATATTTTATTAAATTCCTCAATTTATAAAAACTTAAAAGTTTTTTCACTTAAAAACTTAGACATTTTATGTAATTCAGGACAAAAGAATATCCAAAGTGACAATAAAGAAGTTCTTAAAAACAAAAATTATGTATAGTAATCAATGTGAAATAAAAGGAATTTACAAAAAAACAACAATAAAACTAGGGTATTGTTACAATTCTTTATATATATAGTCATTTCTAAGATTAAAATCATCTGACTTTGGTTTACTCTCAACAAGATTCATAACTGTATATCACCCAAAATGACAATGTAAGAAAATTACCCATTTTATCATAAAATTCTGATACCACATGCTAACTTGACAGTATAAAAATGAAAACTGTCACACATCAAGAATGAGCCAAGATTATGTGTGACAACACTTCTTGTCAACTTTTAAGTTACATCAAGTTATCTAGTAAATTAAAAACACATTTTATAAACACCAAATACCCCACATATAATATATATTCTGTATAACACATTCATGACTTAGAGAAGTAATAATAATAATAATAATATCTCAATCCAAGTTGCTTGATTAAGATAATCTCTTTATCTTATAATTATCTCACTCCAGTCACAATATATTTTTTGGGGGAATGGCATACCATCCTGAGAAGCTAGAAATTTGCCTAAAGTGATATATGAAACCAAATATAATTCAAATCCATACATTTTATACACAAAGGCTAATTTCATTCTGCCCCAAAAACTACACTTTTCACATACAATCGGCTAAATAGCCAAATAAGAGATTCTTGGTTACAAAAACCGAGAGTCTGAAACTGCCCAGTTTTCATTCTTTCAGAAAACATAAAATATTTACTAAGTTAAAAATCCACTTTGAGTAAACATATAGTACTCTAAATTAATTAAGTGAGTGGAAAATACTGAATATTATTGTACCTGTTAATAATGTGCTGTGTTATACAGTGGACCAACTCTTTAATGATTACATAACTGACTTATTTTCATTACACCAAAGGTAAAACTGAAAATATTATCTATGACATAGTGACCTAATGCACCCTCTAATGCAGATTGTAGTTTCATCAATTTAAGGTTCATAGCAACATCTTAAGTTATCAAACTAAAGAAATACAATTAGGCCTCTTATAATAGTAATGTTTATATGATATTTATGGAGGTTTTCTGTCCTTTTTGGCTCACCACATAATAACCTAAATTAATGTAGGTGTCTCTACCTGCATACCAGAACATTAACTAATAAACATTTTAGTATATTCAGCTGGCAGAAAGGTTTACACTAACTTCACAAGAAAATAATCACATGTGCTCAACTCTTTACTGATTTCTATCATAAAATTGGAGAAAGAAAACAAACCCAACTAAAATACACAATTGTATTTCTGTCTTGCCTTGTGCTCTTAAGCTCCACTGGTCTTAAACTTTTCTCATCTTGAATTTTGGGAAACAAAAAACAACTCTTGTGGATGGGTTATTATTCATTAATATGTGAATATCAAATTGTCTATCTCATAAAATTTGTTCTTCAAAGCTCTGAAACTTTTGGTAACAATTTAAGAACTATTTAGAAATATCACATCAACAATCTGTTCAGCATAATATACATGACTAAATTTATTATCACAACACAAAAAATAAAATCATACCAAGCTAAGACTACCATTAATTCCTTGTATAAGAAAATAAGTAAAAATCTTTTTAAATTATAAAACAACAAATAATGGAATTAAATTTCTGAAGTAGCATCTTGTTCCTTTTAATGATGGCCCACTTGTCTTTTAACAACTGACTGAAAACTGGTTCAACAGGTATATTTAATTTAATCAATAACCAGTCTTTAAAGGCTTTAAAATTTAACTCGATCTCTACAAACCATAACAGACCTAAGTTAAATAACAATATAAATTTATATATAGCTTAATATGTAATATATAAAGTACATCGTATCTTCTAAGTAGGTAGTTCTGAACTCTTGGATTGAAATCAAACATTAAATCAACTTGGCTCTCCAGTGACTGTGTCAAGGAATTCTATTCAAAGTAATGGGTAACTGAAGTAGCCTCATTGCCATAATGTGGTTCACAGCCAAAAAAAAAAGTTAAGAACCATTGCTCTATATACTAAAAAGATAACAACCAATTAAACACTGTTTATAAAGATATTTATCCTTGAAGCTCACTCCAACTTAATACACACCAGGACCCAAGTTCATTAACAGTCGGTGCAAACCAAGAAACCCAACATGTGTAAGCTCAAGCAATAAACCATTCTTAATTCCCAAGAGAAAGTAAGCTAACATCAACTTGGCCAACAATTAGTACAACCTTTAAAGTAGTGCAAATAAAGTATACAATAACTCTTTAAGCCGTGTTGGTCTATCACTGAAATAATTAAATCTTTTTAAGCTTAATTTAACTTTAAAGATACAACTGGATTACTGAAACCTGGATAATCAATTCAACATAGCTTAAACAGATGATTCATCTTGTGATGAATGGAGTGGAAGATTGACAGGATCACCATTTTGAGCTTGTGTATTATTATTTTTAACATCTTTCCTGGTCCAGAACCTGCTGAATCTGACCAGAGGACCTTCTTTACTTGTGGAAGTGGTTATCTCATGAACATGATCATCACACAGATCTATTTCTTCAAAACTTGGTGTCTCCTGCATTTCATTGGAATGATGCAGCTCTGGTGGTTGTTTTATTGCCTCTGCTTCTAAAGGCATGCCAAAAAGAAATGGTGGATGGGGATGATGATGAAAGTGGGGATGACTAGCACACTGGGTAGCACAAGGAGAAAATAAGTCAAAGTGGAACAAGTGCCCACGTCGCTTTCTTGAGTAGACAGCATAGGAAATCCATCCAGAGCAGACAAAGATAAATGACAAAATGACTAAAATTCCAAATGTTTCCATCCAAGGAATTGCAATAACCAAAAAAAACTTCAAAAGATCCATGGTCATGTTGGTGCTATATTGTACCCCATTGACAACCCCAAGCTCTGTCTCTTCTACCAGCTCCTGGAAAATTTGGTTCACAGTCAGGTCAGCAATCCACAAACCTATCACAAGATAAATTATAAAGTCCACGAAACAGTCTCATGGCAAATTTTCACATAAAATAAAAATATCATGCATTTAAAATCAGCAGTTCACAAATTTTTGACAAAGAATCATAAAATTTGTGGTTTCAAATTTAAAAAGAGATAATTCATTGTAAGTGAGCCATCAGGGGAACAATTTACAAATTAAGCAAATCAGTTAAAAGTAAAATCAGAATCAGTTGAGAGAGTTCATGTCAAAGTGTATAACTATGTTCTCTGGAAAGTACAAGTGAAAATTCTTATACAATTTTACATGAACTCTATTAACTGATTATCCATTTTTTAAAACTACCTTTTCTGAAGTCCAACATAAATGAAAGAACTTATCCTGACGAGTTGCTAAGAATTTATATTACAACATCAATGTCTAATGTTTAAGCATCAGGTTGAAAAGCTAAAGAAATGATAATAACATTCTGTATAATTAGTCCTAATGTGAGAAAAATTGGTAAATTTTTCTTTATTTTCCACTACATTACCTAAGAAATATATCACACTGACAAACCCATTCTTTCTCTTGCAAAGAAAGAAACATTGCCAAAATAACCATTATGAAACAATAAAATACAATTGCAATACAGATGAAAATCTGGTAACTTAATCAAAACAAACTCAAAAAGAAATGTTTCAGATTTTTCACCAGAATCCACTTAATAGATTACATGTCAATGACCACTTAATAAGTACATCACAACAAATTCAGAGTATTTGTATATTAAACATTATTTATAGAAAAACTCTAAAATGAAAATTTTCCAGTTAAACTACATTGCAGCATTCCAAGAGACATGCACAATGTTGCATTAAAACACTGAATCCACTAAAATATTATAAAAAATGGTCTAAGTTACTTGTTGAAATTAAACTGTTAAAATCTTTGATGGATATCTATTGAAAGTTTCATTACAATAAGTTTAGTTTTGTGCAAAAAAACTTTTACAAGTTTTATAATATCCTACACTACATGTAGTGTGTGAATAACTAACATTAATACTTACCAAATCTTGCACTTATAATCCCAGTAAGAAGAAGAGCAACAGATGTATATTCCTGATGGCTGGAGCTCTCTAACTTTGTGCCAACAGTTGCAATGGCTGAAGAATTTTCAGGTTGACCAGTAGTTGTTTCCCAGATGGCCACAGAACTCAGTTCTCCAGAACTGTTGAAAACAATCAGCTGTGTATGACTAAGGTTTAACTTATCATGTAGGTCACTGACTCTCTCTTTGGGATGACCAGTGAAGAATGGATCAAATGGACTACCTGGTGCCCATACTGAAGCTACACAAAATATGAGACAAGTAACCTCTAGAAAATATCCAAACAGTCCTGTCCTCTCTAAGCCAATCCTGTTGCGAAGTTGAGGATAGCATAATGTTCCAAGCACACCCACAAGCCCAGTCAAACCACTCATTCCTCCCATCATTCCTTCTGACAATCCCTGTGTATAAACATACCCTGAAAAATTCAAAGAAAAAAATACACACTGTTTCTTTAAATGTGTTCCACCACTAATGCTTATATGGAGGCATGAGCTTGTTCTGTACTTCTTCCACATACAATAATTGTTTGTTACAATGATTTAAACGAAAACATTACTTAACAAAAATATTGTTAAATAGGTTGATGGTTCTTATTAGGTACAAACTTAAAACACTATGTCAAAATAATGTGCTAATTATTCTCAATATTATGCATAGTCATAGTATTTAATAAGTAGACTGAATAATATGGGTGTTGGGCTAAGAATTCTCCTAATAGTGAGTGTGCGACTTGTTGGTGACAAGTTCAAAAATAAAAAAGCAGCACACATTCCACTTGTTTCTAAAATAATATACGTACATTCAAACCAATTAAACATGTAAAACAAACTATTTACACCAAGGATACAATAGATAAACCATAAACACCACAAATAGTTCTCTTCTTGTTGTCAAAAGCACACTTTTGTCTGTTCAGTTTCTTTATAATTTCAGTTGACATGGTGATCTACTTTTCTCTATTTCTACTGGACTAGCATTTTGTGAATAATTCAGCTACAATTATAGTATGAGTCACCACAGTCATATACTGCTCTTGCAGTAATCACTGGCCTCAGATATTGTCAGTTCCTTTTGTCAAAGTGTATTCAAACTGGTTCGATTACTTTAGAACTCACTCTGACAGAATAAACTATACTTCTAATCTCTTTTGAAACTGTTTGTTTTACACTTAACATATTAATCACTAGGCCTAAGTTAACCATTAGCCCTTTCTCTCCTATGGAAGTTATCTTCAAGTTTAACTCTTTTTGTGGCCAAACTTCTATTTTCTGTGACTTTACTCTCATCTGCTGTTCCTGATCACTTCACACTATTTATATATGTCACTTAATTGTCTCCTCACCTTCTAGAAATCTCTATATCCTTGACTTCAATAAATTTCACACAAATTTTGATGTCCTCAAAATCAATAAATAATAAACACAACAACCGATTCTTACAAAGTTGCATAAATAAACTTGTCATAATGTCTACTTTAGAATAACTACTTTCAATTCTCTTGTTATAAAAAATCTATAAATCAAAAAATTCTGAGCCACAAAATAAATTAATAATACCTCATTGAACAGTCTTGTATCATGACACAAAGTCTGTCAACATGAAAAGCACGCATTATCAATCATGGTTATTTTTTTTACTTTACTTCACTTCACCCAAATTTCAATGGACTATTAACAAATTAATATCATACTTAATTATAATTCAAAAAATTTCATCTGCATAACAAATTATCTCACTTACCAAGTTATATCTTCAGAACATAACTGATATATTCTTCAACTGCGAACTCTTTCATGTAGAAAATTTTATGTCAAGCACACTAAGTATCTCTTAGTTACCATCTGAAGTAGAAAATTTCACCTTTTCTATACACATGGATAATTAAGCTTAATTGCACAAACATCTTAGTCAAAAATGTGATGAATAAAATAGCAGTCTGGTAGTTATCTAGTATGATCTTATATATCATTCAGGTTAATATGTGATTCTGATAGCACTTTACTGTGCATGTACTTACCAACAGTTATACTATCAAATCCCAAGACTGTCATATACAGTAGAGCCAATCCAAGTCCCGCAGGAAACACTTCTTGTTGAAAATATGTTTGCCACCCACGAAAATACCTAATACAAGAAGGGCAATGTCTCCTAGAGGTAGATTTCACAACTGTTGGTTCATCAGCTTCAGAATCCATGTCTACCAGAAGAAATATTAATATCTCAAATATGTCTTCACCAGTACTGTATAAATTTCTTGAAGTACAAACCTAATGTTATTAGTCGATTCTTGATATTCCATGCCAACAGGTTCAAATAGTTTTATAAGAGTTTAACCTTTCATCTACAACTTTGTGAAATGAAAGACTAATAAATGAAAAATACACACAAACTGTTATATATGATACAAAAACCATATTCAAAATGGCATTTCTTTAAAATGGTTATCAAAAGGTTCTTGAAATGAAAACAACTTATTAAACTAATTATCTTTAGACACCTCTTTCGAGAGGTACATAACAGACTAACAGTGACAATGTTTAAACCAATATCCACTGAAGATTTTCATTGTATATGAAACTATATAATAAACCAGAACTGTACAAAGGGATGCAAATAAATGTCAATATTCTAGAGAAACTTTTTCAATTAATTACTTTTATCATAGTTTACATTATCTACACAGATAAATATATTTTTTCTACTTTTGTCAATATTCAAACCATATATTTAAAAAATTTAATAATGTTAGTATAATAGTATAGAAATACAATAAAATGCTGCAGTATGATAACAAACTTTAGCATGAAAATTTCATTAGCAGCATTACCAGCTTATCTACTAAAAAAACACAAAAATATTGTGTACAGTACTGATAAAATCACAATATACTTAAGTCCAGATGTAAAAGTGTTTTCACACCCTAAAATTATAATTCTACTACTGATTTAAATCTAGTTTTAATACCAAGATACAACTTTTATAGTAAGGAATATTATTTTTCAGAATAGGTACCAATATTTCTATCGCAGGTGCAATCACTCTGAAGTACACAAGGTTTAACTATTCACATCAACATTCAAACAACAGACACACTTCTGAAAATTTTAGGATTGTTTCAAAGGTAGTTTTTTTTTATTCCAAACTTAATCTGATGTTTTAATTTGACTATTAGGTTGTCCAGAAATAAATGTTGAAATTCTCACAATAATATTTAGAAGCTGAATATCAAGTAACTTACCATTGGTTGGTTTAATGTAATGTTTGTCACTTACAAGGTGTCTTAATTGTCTGCTGTTTCAATTCTACTCAGAGTAAGTTTTGCAACCCCCAAGGCAACATGGACAAGAAGGACTTTCATCTGATTTTCCTATACGATTTCAAACATGTACAAAAAGCTACTGAAACTACATGGAACATCAACTAGACATTCACCTATGAATTCATTACTACATGTACAGTTTTCAATGTGGAGAAGAAAGTCTTGGAGACCACAAAAGTCATGGAAGGAAGCCATCCTTAGATGAAAGCACATCAAGGGAAGCAACTGAGACAAATCCTTGCAAAACAGTATATGAGCTTGCAGAAAAGCTATGCACAAGCAAATCAAGCATTGCCAACCATCTGAGTGTGATTGGCAACTCAAAACAGTTGGATAAATGAGTTCTGCATGAGCTGACTGACGATAACAAAATTGGCAATAAGAGATCTGTTAAGGATGATGCTCCAAAAATTGAATGAATTGGGAATCAAGGTTCTGCCTAATCCACCTTATTCCTCAGACCTTTTCCCCTACAGAATTTCACTTTTCAAGCTCTTTGAAACTTTTTGCACAATAGATGGTTTCAAAACTAGTCAGTTGCAGAACAAGCTTTCAAGGAGTTCATGGACCATAGAAACTCTGATTTCTACAAAAGAGGCATAAACAGCATCATCACACATTGGCAAAAGTGTGCTGAAGCAAATGGTGCTTACTTTGATTAAAGCATGTTTTACAACACTGGTTTATATTTTTCCAAACTTTGCTTTTCAAAAACGACATTTATTTATGGACAATCTAATAAAAAGAAAAGCTTTAACTACACAATTTTTATATAAAATTAATTAAGACCAGTAGAAACTTTATGTACAGAGATTTCAAAATGTACATAATAGTGGCTCTTGTAGTTTGTGTCTATATTACAAATTAACCTCATCATTTCGAACAGAAGTCCTGAAAGTCTTTCATGCCTATGTGATTGAAGTTTTTTTTAAAGTTTCTTTAATGGATATTACAAAAATTCTGTTTTAAACAATACAAAACTAGTCTGGTAGCTTACAACATACCTTTTTTCTCCTGACGCTTGTTCCTTTTTAAAGCCAACTGTGGATATCCTTGGTAAATCACCCAAAGCAACCAGTATTCCACAGCAACAGATATAATGTTCCACAAGGCCAGGAAGATTGCTGCTGTCACCATGGAAATTGTCATCACCTGACCCACAATTAAAGGAGCCAACAGCTTTGACATTAGGTCTATGCGTCTTATAGCAGCATTTATTTCTAAACAGAATACCACATATTAATATATGCAGCAAATGTAAACTATATTCATTTTAAAAATACTTTATGCAAAATATTTTTCAATAAGTATGATAGCAAATAAAAAAAATCCTAGAAAATACACGTTTATTGATACTTATCATGTTTCATACATCTTACTAATACAAGTAGATTATACAATTCCTGTACTACTAAATTCAGAAACTACGACAGCATTTGCTAGTTTAAGTTCAACCTCAGAAGTACTCACATGAGACAAATGATGCCCTGCTGAGTACAAAATAGTACATATTGATGCAAGTTGTGTATTACATACCATATGGACACTGAGGGACCATGTGGTCCTTCAAGATTGTCCTTACAGTAAAGAAATATCAACCTGTCCTTTATTTTCAGGAAATCAGTTCTCCTCCTAAACACCTGTATTACTACTACTACTTTCTGTGGCAACTCATTCAATAAACCTGTCAGAAAACTAAAACCTGTCTTAACTGTAGCCTACAGTCTGTATTATCCACTTCTTAAACTTCTATCCTGTTGTCCTATTATTTTTAGATAGAAAAGTAAAAAAAATAATCACAGGTTTATATTGTATTAATCCACTGGAAAAAGTCGTGAACTTCAATAAGATAACATTATACCCTGCTTTCCTAAAGAGCGTGGCATCTTAATTAAAATGAACTCTCCATCCTTGTAATCTTCCTCTGAACCTTTTATAATAATTCAGTATCTTTTGTAAGATAAGACCAAAACTCTACACAGTATTTTTACATTTCTGAATATGTGCATAACATGTGACCACTCTCTACCAATAGTACTGCACCACCTATATTAGTGCAGCTAACCCCCTCTACTATTCCCACTCAGTCTTTAGTTTCGAGAATTAGCAAGTTACAAAAGAAGAACACAGGTAACGAGAAGGAAGAGTGATATAGGAATGTCCATCAAAGGGAATTTATACATGTCCAAATCAAGGAAATGAGAGCTTCCAAGAAAGCCCACATCCCTAAAAAGATAGAACATCTCAAGCAGCAAGAAATCAGAGGTAAGAAACTTGTGAACTACTGTCATCAGGAATCCCTCGCATGTTGCTTCTTTTTAAGAACAGATGAGTGTTGTCTTTGGGCTGTGAAGAGGAAGAAGCTAGCAGAAGCCAGTTATTCATATAAAGAAAAGTACAAAGATTCAGAGACTGAAGATATTGGGCAAGAGTTTGCACATTCCACCAACAAAACACTTAAAGATCCAAGATTAGTCCAAATGATATGACTCACAACTGAAAAACTGAACTATTAATCATGTAAGCACAGTGAGGAAGAACACAGAATAGCAGATTTTGAGGAAAAAAATCAAGTGTCTAGAACCATGGGCATAAAAAAGGGGCCAAAGAAAACCTCAACCCTATGAATAGGAAAGAAATGAACATATCAGCAAGAAAACCAAGCAAAAACAAAACAAAAACCTAAGTTCTACCATGTTACAAATGACAATAATAAGGCATGTAGTGAACAATGACAAAATTTTATTCAGATAGAAACAAAGTATTTTAAAATATCAAACAGACAAACCATCTAAATTTGCATGTTTCACAAAGTATGGATCATAAACTCATTAATAATACCTAAAAACACTAATTATAAAAATCAAAGTTATAATTCATCTGAAGTAACGTATATGACAAAGGAAACATAATTAAGTCCTACACTGACAAAACTTATGGTGATAAGGAAAAAAGTTAACAATGACAGAAGAAATTAATGAGATATAACAATGAATTATATATTACTAGAATTAATGATATGCAACTTTCAAACTATTGAAACATACCTAGTTAGAGTACTTATTAATAATAAACCCACAAAATTTGTTAAATGTACAAAGTATGTAATATTAATAAAGATGTAAAACAATTAAGTTTACCTAAAAAACCAAATAATAACCAGTATCTAATTTACAATTCATGTAACTTAACTCAGATAACAAAAGATACATAAATATCTAACATATCAAAGAGACCGAACACTTATGATGTGAAATTCTTAATTCTTCTGCATGTAAATAAGGAACAAGCCACACAAGACATCCGAGCTGTGCCTACCACAGGCATATCAACCAGGTATGGAGTGAACATGTCATGAAACTTAACAAAAATTCCATGGGAGAACTAGTAGCAACAGGAAGAAATGAGGCAAAGAAACTCCACCAAAGTTAATGATGTGGTGACACGGCAACTGATGGAAGGTGTAAACAACTGAAGAGATTTTGAGTGAGGATAGCCAAAATTAGTAAAAGAGAATTCAAATAGTATTCACATTGATTGTAATTTTCCTCAGAAACATTGTAATATTGAAAAGAATAAATAACTGGCCAAATATATAAATCTATCAACCTGTAAACTAAACTAAGACCTGTATTTCCTCTGCAGATGAAGCTGAACCCAGTTCCTGGGAAGTCATACCTGTAACATTTTCAGCTGCAATGGAAATTTCCACAGAATATATATTAATATTAAATTCATATTAAACTCACTTATAATTCAGTAACAAGAAATACATGCAAATACAGCAAAATAAAATGACAGAAAAAATTTGAAGTGGTAAAAAAAAGCACAGTCACAAATTGTAACCACATACAAAAACCACACACCTAAGCAATACAGTGGCAACTAAGGTGAATATTGAGCAAGAATAGCAGAAGGAGCTTGCTGCACCAATATAGGTGGTACAATGCTATTGGTGGAGAGTAGTCACATCATATGGACATGTTCAGAAATGGAGCAAAATAAATGAGATACTTAGACTGGTGTACTGACTGCAAAACTTTTCAGCAACGGTTAGAGGGCAAAATGTCAAGATAGCTTTGTGTGAAAGGAAGTACAACCATACCAGAATAAGTGAAAGGGATTTAAATTTCTTTTTAACCTTATCCAAAGTTTAAAAAAAAGTAATGCTTGCAAATATAGTTAGAATGAATGACTAAAATCTGAACTTATCAGATAAAAATTGTAACTCAGAAAGTAAGGTAAAAAAACTGGATCGATTCCAGAAAAAGTCAAATGTGTAATTTTACCTCACTTTTACTATTCTATTTGCAACACAAACACATTTTTCATTACATTATACGTTTAACTCCTTCTAATCTCATTTGCTCTTAACAAACTTTGGAATAAAGGTAATATTACTCCACGACACATTTTATTGTTGAATCTCCAGTTAACTTGTCCAATATGGACCAACAATTGGACGTGTAAACAACAACATTTCAGTCTTCCACAAGTCATCAACCAGTCATTCTTTTTTCAATACCAGACAATGAAAGCCTACTGCTTATATATAAAACATTATATATAAAGATTTAGCAATACATAAATATACATGTGCAGAACTAACATTTCAAAGTTAGTTTAGAATACAAGTTAACAAAGTACTGCAAAAAAAATATTTGTGATAAAAATTGCATTAAAAGGCAGATGTTTTAATCTGAAAATTTTGCTCATCTCTTACACGTAGCAGTTTTGTTTCTGTATATATCTTTCCAACTCAATTGTTTTTAACTTTGCATTATTGTACACACTTTTAAATCTCTTACCTGTAAGTTTATCCTTCCTCCCTGCTGCTATTATAACAGTCCAATCTTTTTCAATACAGATAGCTGTAGCCATGCTGGACAATCTTGTAATAACAGCAAGCAGAACTACAATCATTTGACAGAGAACCTCAAACCATCCCTTCAATGCTTGCACTTGATTTTCCTCAAAGATCAAGAACAAGCATACAATAGTAGCACATAAGACAACAACACCATTTTGAACAATCAGTGACATCCTAGCAGCTGTAAACACAATGAACATAATTAATACACAGCCCACAAAATAATCAAGTACAAAAAAGTATAGCCTCTGTTACAATTCAATGAAAAATGTAATTATACAATATCAAAGAATACCACTCACTTAAAAACCATATATATATATATACATAAACAAAAATGTCTGATTTAGTGCACAATGATACTTGAAGTATATCTAGTCATTCATAAATGTGAAAACAGTGAACAAAATAGACACAAAGCTAAATGTATTTCATATATCTTTATAGTGCAGTTCTTCCTAATGTTGAGAAGTAAACTGAACAGTCAAGTAATTTCATTCTCAGGTTTACACAATTGAATATAATTTTTACATTCTCAGATTTCTTTTTATTTGTCATACAGAATCAAAAATCATTTTAATATTCTGCAATTTGATCATGTTTTATGCTGCAATACAAGTTACCAAATATGATTTCTTTTAGCCTTATGTAATTTGATTAGAAAAAAAAAACTGTAATTAAAACTGAGTAGAAAAGTCTAAGAAATTATGCAAAAAAAATTTGCACTAATCAAGCATTTAAACATTTATTCACATTAAGAAATATCTTGCAGGTCACTGTTTCAGCAATTAGCATGTTTTAGAATTATGCTTCACAAATATATGTTACAAGAAGTACCTGTATTTTTAGAAATGCTTAAAAACATTGTATCTTCTGTTTTCTCCAGCTAGACAAAATAATTTATCTAACAATGTTAAAAATAAATCTTCATTGGTGTTTTTCTTCCCTTTTTTCACCAAGTAGCAAAACATTTTAGTTTGCACTAAACATGACATACACAAAAAAATGTTTGTAGCTGTTACTCAACTACAATGAGTAACATACTGATACGTTAAAGCCTTACTTATGTTGGTTCAAACAAATAACCCAGATCATGTAAAAAGTCTTTAAGTATTTGCTACTAACCTCAAAGACTGAGCACTGAATTCCACAGAGTATGGAATTAAGTTTCAGCCTTTCTTGTATAGAAGTATTACTAAGAAATGCATGCAGAATGTAAGAGTAAAATCTTTGATAAGGAAATAAATAATTAAATTTGACAGAAGAAGGGAGTAAAATATATTTCCAAAATATGTTTTTGTTTTTAAAGAAGAAAATATCTTAATGAACACATAGGTAAATATTTGAGAAGGGTGTTATTGATTTGATATTGTGTTCCTATCATACTGGTTAAAGAACAACAAAATCATAAATTCATACATGTTTACAACATATTATAAATTTTGACTACTTTTTCCCACTTATTATCTCAAACAGACTGAAAATTCACTTTCAGTCCTCCAAGACATAACTTTCCATACAGTTTGTACTTCTTCTCATAAAATTAGCTAGAATCCCACATTGAGAAGGAAAATGGACCACTGTGAAAGAACAACAAAAGCATCCTCCCCAAATGTCCAAAGGATACCAAAAAAAAAAAAAAGATAAATTCAGATCCAAAGATCATAAGAAGGGAAACCATACCATTTCAGGTTCAAGTATACTTTTTAGCCCTTTTGTAACAGGTGTAAGATGCATGAGCAGAATATAAGAGAAGACACCAGAGTGGTAGAGAATGTGGCAGAAAAGTGATCCTAACCAACGAAAGATATTGTAACTCAATCACACAAAAAGAAAGGTGGGTAAACAAGGATGTACTCCTGAGTGTAGAGTGGGTAAAGAATGGCAAACTATACCTGGTAAGTCAATTACATCCAAAACCTCCTCACTGGGTATCAACATTGGTAAAAAGGTAGGATAAGGATCATACAATTTTCACCTCAAACTTGAAAACCAAGGATTAAGAACTACTCCAATCCCCAGGTATGACATGATGAATAGATTTTAAATCTTGAAACATGACATCAGGTATCAAAAGGACATCTATGGCATGTGATCGACATCCCCAACTGTTGAACAGGACAGAACCATCCAAAAGGAAATAACATCCCAGTAATATCACAATGAGGTACAGATAAGGACAGAAGTGTAACAATCCCACATACCCACACTGCAACCCACAGCACTGATGGAGAAAACTGAGGAAGGAAGAAAGACAACTCTAAACCTCTGCGAGGACTTACGATGATGGGTTCACTCTAAATTCAAAACTTACCCACTGTGTACAGACATTCATGAAAGGTTAGAATGAGGGCTCCCAATTGAATGAGTGAAATTCATTCTGATGTCTCACTCCATAGTATTGGTTATCACAGAACACTATCACCCTACACTATAACTGAATGGTTACTGTATGGAAATCATTCATCAAAGTGCCTCTACAGTCAACCATTCCAGAAGCTTAGAACTGGAAAGTGACAAGGACTCCCATATAAGGATGGTGAAAATGCCTTGGAGAGCCCTGATGAATATAATCAGACATGGAGCAATAGTTGATCACAAAACCTTATTTTGAAAAGCAGACCATACCAAATTATTCACTTTAGGCATAGCAGGAATGGGCAGCAATTCCCTTCTACTTTACTCATGCAGTTTATGGGTGGCACAGTCTGTAACTAGCAACTTTATGAAGTAAAATATTACGATGTCATGAACCTACTGGAGATCTTATAAAAAACTCATTTCATTGGTGAATGTGCAAAGTTATGGAAGATAATTTACAAGTTATCACAGCTGGACAGTGAGGATTTATAGTTTAAAAAAACTTGGTCAGGCACCTCTCGTCACTGACAAAATGAAAGTATGAATAAAAACTTGCTAGTTAGAGTCACATCAAAATCTGAAAAATGGCCACTGGTATGATGGAAATAGTGAAAGATGAACATGTTGGAAGTGATCCACATGCCTGATTGCAGAATTTCCTTCACTGGACAGTGAAGATTAGAAGCAAGGGAAAAGATGATGGGAGGGCACCTGGAACAAAGTCCATGAGGAAGAAGGAGGTAGAGAGGAATGGGCCTAACTGGTAAAGGTATAAAGATGAAAGATCACAAGGAGAGGGGGGTTGACAGGGGTAAAGTAGAATATGTACTCTGTAAGAAAGCAGTATGAGCTTTATTACAATTA
This sequence comes from Carcinoscorpius rotundicauda, assembly GCA_011833715.1. Lineage (NCBI taxonomy): Eukaryota > Metazoa > Arthropoda > Merostomata > Xiphosura > Limulidae > Carcinoscorpius > Carcinoscorpius rotundicauda. The sequence goes on from CM022398.1 coordinate 19,957,408, forward strand.
AGAGCTCTGACCAGGCACAGAAGCCTATCTGGAGCCAGAAAGAAGAGAAATAGGAGAAAAGGAACTGGAGGAGAGAGGAGTAGTTATTTTGTAACAATGGAAATCAAGGTTGAGCTAGCCAATAAAGAGCAATCAAGATAACATGACAAGGAAGTGGATGGATAAGAGAAATCACCCACTGAAGTAATTAGATGGAAGTACATATAAAAATACTTGTGTAAGCAATCCTGGCCAAAGGCATTGACTGCCAAAGCCTGTTGATGAGGTACACATGACCAAAAGACAGGTGACTTGATGTTGTGGCCTGTAACAAAGACATCCATATGGGGAGAACCCCATCAAAGGCAAAGATTCCTGAAAACAAGAAAATCTCATGCTTATATCATGGGATATAACCAGTCATGGCATGAAAGATGATCCACAACCAGACTGAAGGCACCCAACACACAAAACACAAAAAGGTATGAGATATACATGGACCCAGTATAAGAAATCCAACATACCATAACAGATCTCTGGACTAGGCTCTCCCATGATAGCTTATACATGCCATCTCTGTAGAATTGTACAAGATAATTTTTGGCAAAAAAAAAATGATGCAATGTTTGACATACAAATAGAAACTCAAGAACAATGATATGCAAAGCACTTTTATCTGCAGACCAACAGCCACTTCCTGGTGACTGACCTATGCCCCTATTTCTGAAGGGATGTATCCACAAAAAAATGTAGATTCAGACATGAGGAAGGAAGTGGTTGCTGCTAACATAAAGGCTTTCTCCAGCCACCACAGTAGATTCTATCAGGGAAGGAAGAAGGGAAAAGCAATGTTTTATCATTAGTGAAATACTCATTAAAGGGATTGCATATAGGCACAATCAAAGAGGACTAGTAATTTCATTGAAAACCACATACACCAAAAACAACAGAACCTTGCAAGCAGTAAGTGACTAGGCCAAGAGGGTGGGTGTAGTAAACCAAAAATTCCATTGAAAGAAGTCATACAGGAGAAGGCTGGAATTTATTAATATGCAAGTGGAAAAAGACCCTCAAATGGATAAAGAGTCTGCTCTTTATGGTTCTGAAAAAGGACTTTTTCAGTTTGATCAACCAGACCACCCAAGACACAAAAACAGGAGCTACCAAGCATGATTGACCAATTCCTGTTTGGAACAAGCCAATGATCTATGTAACAAAATTCCAGTCTTAGATTATGGAGATGCCAAGCAAAAGCCTGGCCTAATTGACAAAGCCCAAAAGGTGCCAAGACAAGTACAAAAGGGAGGGCCTAAAACTTATAACCCACTCAAAGATGAACAAACTGAAAATATAGATGAGATTGAAGGAATATCATTATATGTTTTGTCCTCAAAAAATGTGGAGAAAATGCCCATCTCAACTTAATAATTGTTGATCTAAAAATAGATTGTTGGCACAATGGTAGGAAAGGATGAACTGATCATAAGTTCTCATAGGGCACAGCATGCTAATCCTTACACATAATTGCAAGGCAAAGTGATCAGCATGAACCCAAACATCAGGGGAAGGAGGAAAACCTAAAATAGTTGGGAAAATTAATCATGCAATAAGAAAGGATGAGATGTGTAAGAAATAAGGGAAAGGAATAAAACATTACAAACCATAAACCCAAAATCCATAAAGAATAAATGAGGCCTAGAAAACTTCTCAGATTTGAAATTTGAAGGAACAGCAAACTCTTCAAGTTGAAAAAGATTAACAAAGTCCTTGTCAGCATGCACAGACTCACCTGGTTCACAAGGAGCATGAGCAATGTCCAAGGACAAAGGCAGTCCCATGTAACATTCAATCTCTTGACATGTAAAAACAGATAAATCCACTGTGAGGTCACCCACATCTAAGCCCCAAGAAGAAATGCTGGTAACTGTTGTAACCACTGAAGAAGTAACATTAACTTTGGAATTCACTGTCACAGAAAGGTTCCCCATACCTGAGTACAGGAATAAAGCAACTAGAATTAACTAATAAATAATACATGAAAACTGGTTGAAGGGAAGCAAATTAGTTTGAAAAAAAAAAACACTGTTTGTAAAACAAAGTCAAACATGAATCATTAAACAAACAAAAGAACAAGTCCAAACTCAAACACTGCCAAACAAGAAGTGATAGTTTGGTAAAGGAGTGTAGACAGAATCACATGCATCATGGGAATATGTCATGCCCCTACTAGTAAGGATGCGACACATGACAATTTAAACGAGAGACAAGTTGGAATCATGTAATTTTAATATCGGGAGCACAGGGCTTGTGTATGAATGGTGAACAAACCTTACCAAATACAGATGATGTTGTAAATGATCTCCCTCTAAATCATGAACATGGCCATAGCAACATCAGCCACATCTGGCAAGGTCTGTTTACCATTCATACACTTGACAGACTTGACCTGTACCTATATCCTGTTACTCATTGACACCATTTCTTTCATATTTAATCTCTATGTCTATAGTCTTTGTAATAATATAGAAACCTTGTTTAAATAGCACTCATTATACCTGAAGAAGTTAAACCAATGTTTTGTCAAAACATGTATGCTCCACCATTAACAAAATTCTTCCTTATGCTTACAAGTCAATGTCTGCCTACCTATTATTGCAATCATACAATTCCCATTAATATTGTAACTTGTGTATCCATCTGTTTGCAGTACAAACAAAGTATTTTCTTAAGTTCAGGCTTTTTTCAATGAACAGAATAAATAAAAAATTTGTGAAAAAACTAAGTACAAATTTTGATTACTTTATAAGAATTAATTATTTTTACCTTTCCTTAAAATTTTATGAAAGCTTTATCAAAGGCATTTCTTAAAGTTTAACCTAAGCACCTGTAGTTAAAAACAGCTATTAAAAAAATCTGCACATTCATTTATGTTGTTCAACATACCTCACAAAAAAGTAAATTCAAAAGCATTGTCAACTTATACGACATTGAACATTTCTCCACACATAAAAATACTATACATAATGTGTATTCCCTACTTGTTTGAAATCCATGTTATGAAAAAATGTCAGTATTTTTTACAGCACACTTAGAAAACATTTTTCATCATTTGTGGAGTTAAACACCATTAGAATTTTTTTCAATATATAAAGAGATTTCTAGTCAGACTCCTGGGTGTAAGTTGTAAATAATGTCAGACAAGTTTAATAGTACTTAGGGAGAGATTTATAAATTATTTTATATTCTCACATCAAGAATCAAGGAGCTACTACTGAGCTACACAGAACATTTAGATTTGATGTTAAATGATTTACCATAATTACATTAAATTTTAGCTAATTGTTTAGTGGAGTTTTATTTCAGTATTTTATTTTATGTAACATTTGTTTCAATGCATTTCCTGAGATAGCTGAACTAAATTTATACACACAACTAAATATAGATTATCCTATGTCAGAAGCTTAATCTATTTACACCTTAAGTAGCAATGCATGTAGAAAGGAGGAGTGTAGATTGCACATACACATCCCCAATCTACACTGTGTGTGTGTGTGTATTTGAAAGGTATATAATCTGCCTCAGATACCATCAAATTACAAAACTTTTGTGAGTGGATATTGTGACTTCCTATTCATTTCCATTTTGTCCCAAAGCAGCACCATCTTTATAGATCTTTTATCTCTGCTGTTTATTTCGTGTACATTTCAATGTGTCAATACACTTATCCTTAGCTCTGGAATCCTTTTTTATAAGAGTAAGAAAAGTTTTAAAACTTTTTAATTGGACAAATTTCCAAAATATACATTATATAAGTGACAATAAACACGAAAGTAAACACTTTTCACTCTAAGAAACAATACTGTTGTGGTTATTTCAATGAGTACTCTACCAATTATACTAAAGGGTTAAACAACTGTTGCTTGCTAGTAAGATACATTATTTACCAACTCAAATTATCACATTTTTCCCCTTCACCCAAAAATAATATGCTCTGAGGTCTGATGTCAGGGACACAAGTTAAATAATAGTTGAGCAACAATTTATCTTGCGATAATTTCAATTTTTTTCCTCAATTTAAATTTACAACAGAGATCTTTCATACACCAGGAAAGTGTTCTATCAACTGAACTACATGATTAACCCACTAGAAAGTACTAGTAAGGAACTTTTAACAAGTAATTCAAATTTCAAGGTTATTCAGTTATCATAAACAAAGTCCCATACTGGGCTGTAGTTTTTATAGTGTTAATTTTAATGTTATTTTAATTTTTGTTACTACTTGCTCAACTCAGATTCAAACTTGGTACTTCACATATGCCAAACAAGTGTTCTCTATCAACTGAGTTAAAGAGTTACCTCACAAACACTTGCTACTAATGCACTCTGTTTTTCCACAACTCAAACTGCTACAGCATTAGTAATTCTATGAATTTTTTAATGGTTTTGTAGAAAATGTCACAGTAAACAATAAAGTAATGAAGAATAATTAGCCTCAAAACATTGTTCTTTACCTTTCAAACGAGCTGTTTTATCTATCCAACTGCCAATAGGAGCACCACAAACAATTATGGCTAAACTTGCTGTAAAACCATAAACTGCTGAAAGTCTGAGAGATTCTGGGTAAAGCTTTATGAAGTACAAGCCAACAGCAAAGGACCACATGCGATCTCCCTAATAGAAAAAAAAAATTGAGTCAACAATAAATGTTGGTATTTTAATTAAAAGAACCATTAATGAAAAAAGTTAAAAATGATAGTAAATATATATATTGATATTAATAACTAAATAATGGCCAAACCTCTACTAAAACTTTAAACATTAATGACTGAGGTTGAAACATTCCCAGTTTTTCAAACATTATAAAATATGCAAATCAGACTTCTTACTAAAATGTGGCTAACTTAAGCAGTACTTCATTTCATAAATACATACATTATAATGACATTTATTTATTTTTGCTATGTAGCCACTTTCTACCTTTATTAAGAAAAGGTATATAAAATTCATAATTTCAGCAATTGTTACACACATCACTAACAAGTGTCACTAATGTTAATGCATGAATTTACCTTATCACATTAAGAATATGTTGTTTGAATGGATAGAAATGTTTTTCACTGAGCAATTGAATAATGGGGTTATTCTGTAACTTCACACTTGTATGTGAAATATAATATCCCAACACAAGAAATATATCACACAAAAATACCAAATATGTTGAATGGACCTATCCCTAAAACCTAAAATAAGTTACTCAAAGGCTCTTGTTAACTTTAAATCACATTAGTAAATTATATAATCACATTGTATATTTCACCTGGCAAATTTCTACAAAATGTAAAATTACAAAACAAAGAGTGAAAATATAATAGGAATAGAACACCCAGTCAAGGACAACTCTAATGAAATTTATCGCTAAATGATGTTATTAGTGACTATGTCAAGAGGAAATTGATTGCTGGATGAACTCCACCTTTACAGTGAAAAAGTTACCCTTTCATCAAGAGAGAAAAACAAAACTTGTTGTGGTTTGGTTTGAATGTTGGTAAATACAAAGCTATACATTGTGCTATCTGTGCTGTACTTACCATGAGTGTCAGAACCTGATTTTTAGTATCATAAACCTGAGACATACCTCTGAGCCACAAGTGGACATTTTGTCTTGTACACATGTAATGATGTGTCTATTCTACATGGGCTTAATTTTAAATGAAATCATCTCAAATACTAATAACTTTATCTGAATCATATTGAAACTTATTGGAAAGTCTCAAGTTATAATCTCTCCAACTTAATCTAATAAGCATCAAATCCACTGGGAAAGGGTCCTTAAAATTATATGTACTATTCCAATTTCTAATTTGTACATTATATTTTGTTTAACTATGTTTCTAGTCCTTATTTCTCCAAGCCCATTCCCTTGACTGTGGTTTCGCTAGATAGTAGATAGGGACAGTGGGAAGCTTGTTAATCCGTTCATTTGCATCACTAATCAGATGACGAAGTATTTGGCTACCTTAAGAGAGTCATAGTTCTTACTGTATGACTGTCTATTTTATACAAAACAAATTTGTACTGTGTTACAACTGTAAACTAGTTGGCACACATGGTTGTTGGCATCAGTTAACTAAAGATAACTTTGTAGGTCCCACATTTCTTTCATTAACTATTTTATTTTGAGTTTCAAAAACAATGAATAAATAAAAACAATTGCTGTATTACACAACTTAAATCAGTTACTAAAATAGCAGCCAAGCAGTCACTGAAAAATGATAGAACAGTAAACAGATGTCCAAAATCAGAATAATTAACAGTTAAAATGATTAACAAAAACTTTAGTTAGCAATAAACCAAACTTATAAAATACTTGAAATACTAAAGTTTATCATCATATCAACTATGTCATTGTAATTATGGTCACAAAGCCACTCCCTGAAAGCAGATTCTGAGAGGAAAACACTAAGAGGAAAAAAAGAAAAGACAAAGAAAAAAATATCAAATTCCATCCAAAACCTTAAAAAAAAACTATTGACATTTTATTACTTCATGTCATCTCTCTGATATCTCCCTGTCCTTTCAAACTTCTCTTTGCTTTAAGATTTAGAGAATATATTATTACAAACTTCATACAAAAACTGGCTACATGTATACATATACAGATATCACAATACATTAAATATCTATTGTAACCTCTGACACATAATTACAAACTTCATCATTTTTTAACAACAATAACATTGTCTATAAAAATTAAAATTAATTAAATATAATAAAACTTTATTCCCATAAACATTAATTTTTGGGGGGGAGAAGTTCCTTTTTTCTATTTCAACAGAAAAAAGATAGACATCACTAAAGATAAATGTACAGTCACCTCTCAATATACTGTTTAGCATTAGTTGTGCAGTTACTTATGCAACACCTGGTCAACACTGGAGCTACAGTTGTGTGGGCAGCAAAAATTCACATAAAACTCTTCCATGTTTTTATCTCACATTAAGATCAATAAAGATACTGATAATTCTGAGATACACTTACCCACGATGAAAGAGCTCGACTGCAGTATAACTTAAATCTGGTTGTGTAGAAAAAACTGCATTTTCCTACATAAGAAAAACATGTTCCTTACAAAACATGAAAATACTTATCTATTTCAAAACTAACTTTGAGAATCATGTGACTTTTCTTATGTAGTCTATTTCTTGTAGAGTCATTTAAAATAAAAAAAACTGTTAATGATTCATTGAGGAAACAAACACAAAACCTAACCAAGGAACCAAATTTTTCTCAATTTTCAAAAACTTGTATTTTATTCTTACAAAATACTATTTATTTTTGCCAAATTAAGTAGACTGAAGTTTATTTTTTGTGCAAACTGGGAAAATGTAATTTCATAGAACTTTTATAAGACTAAAAAAAATCTCTTTTGACACCAACTGAAACATGCATTAATATTTATTTTAAAGTAGTAATTCTGTCCTCATTGAGTATATCTGAGCTCACAAAAAGTCTTTCTTTTTCACATTATGTTAGGTATATTTACAAAATGTTATTAAATATAGAAGTCAGACATCTTTGTAAAAGATAACTAAGAAGTTAAGAAGCCTTATAAATGTGTGTGTGTGTGCGCATATGTATTAAGATGCATGTTATACATGCTCTCTTACAAATTAGATTATTATACTATTAAATACTTAAGAAGGGATATAAAGCAGATATTTAAAACCTCTTATAAGGATGGTATTTGGTAAAATAAACAGGTTTGAAATATCTTAACTGCAAAACAAAAATGAAAAAGAATATAGATCTATAAATATGTAAACTATACTTTGAACTTACAAGTTTTTCCATAATCTTTCTTACAAATAACTGAAACTAGTTACTCCTTAAGCAAGAAAAATTCTCAATATAAACTTAGAACTTAGATCTTTATATATTATTTTTTGAGAGATAGACAATTTATGAAAATAAAATCAACTTTCAAGTTCAATTGACAAATAATCACAGACTTATAGTCTATTAATGTTCTGAAAAAAGTTGCCTAATTAAATAACCACATCACCTGAGTTCACAAAGTTTTGTCAACATTCAAAGCTAGAAAAAAAAACTGTTTAATAAAACAAAATTCAACAGTAAGTGTATGTGTACTCTTCAAAAACAGAAATGTAACAGGGATATTTTTGTTATTTTAAAGAGAAATATATGTAATAATGTTACAAGCTCAGAGTATGTGATGTTACACATGTTAAGGCACTGATTGTCAGACCAAAATGACAATAAAAGTTGTGCACTTTGAAAACAGAGGAAAACATCAGATTTTTCGCCAAATCGCATTCGTGTCCAATAAATTTGTTTGAGAGATCTGCATGTTCTGCAAGTGCAACATGTGAAAAATCCCTATAAAAGTGACGGGTTCTCGATTTCCTTAGCTCAGTGATAAGCCACCGACAAGCAATACAGTTACATCAAGACTGACTGAAGCACAATGCAACAATGCCATTGGTCGCTTGGAAGCAGGCAACTCTCGATCAGATGTTGCCAGAGCTGTGAATGTCCACCCAAGCACCATCACAAGGCTATGGAATCGTCACCAAAACATGGATCAACTCATGACCATCCACGATCTGGCAGACCTCGTGTGACCATGCCTGCACAAGGTTGCTACATCTGGTTATGTTACCTTCGGGATAGGACCACCACTGCAACGTCTGTTGCCTCAACCATACCAAAGCTGCGTAGGATTTCCAATCATACCATATGCAACTGTTGACGAGATTCTTAGGACCCATGTGCAACCCATCATGGTGAACGTTAACAACGTTTTTAAAAATAACAAGGCCCATCCTCACACAGCCCAACTCACCACCGTCTTCTAGAGATACCACAACATCAACATTCTTCCCTGGCCCTTCAGATCACCAGATTTAAACCCCATCGAACATCTTTGGGACGAGTTGGACTAACGTCTGCGACAGTGACAACCTCAACTGCAGACTCTACCTCAACTTGCAGCAGCTTTGCAGGCTGAGTGAACAGTTATTCCACAGGATGTGATTCGTCACCTCATCGCTTCCATGGGCAGGAGATGCCAAGCAGTTATTGATGCTCATGGAGGGTATACTCGTTATTGACGTTAAATTTTAACTAGAGAGCATGGACTTCTCCTTTGCAGATTTTGGATGTTCAGCAGTGAATGTGCAAAGTTTCACACATGTCATACAAAATTACCTGGAATAAACTTGTTAACAATATGTCTCAAATTTTGCCTCTTGCGTTTATTTTTTTGAAGAGCATGTATCAAGTCATCCTTTCAGTAATGTCAGATTTTAGGTTCAGAAAAAGAGAAAGAATTTCAAATGCTTTTAATGCTATTTAAGTCAATAATGTATGTTCCATTATTATTAATTACTTCTTTCCAATGATTCACAAGCTTCTGAATACCACTTCTGTACAAATTCTTGGGGTTTGGAGGAAAAGAATGTAGAGAGGGTAGTTTTGACTTCTTCATATATTCCAAGCTCTTTTCCATCAAGATTGTTCTGCAAACTTTGGGATAGATGATAATCAGATGGGGTAAAATCTGGAGAATAAAGAGGATTTGGAAGTTTTTTCCCAGTCTAGATCTTCAATCTTTGCAGATGTAATCCTTGCCATATGGAACAGTGAATTATCCTGCTGTAACACAAACACCTTTATGAATTATCAAAGCAGCCCTCTTTTCTTTCAGTGCAACATACAAGCTCTCTAACTTTTAACAGCAGAAGTCTGGTGTAATTGATGCATTGAGTGGCACCACCAACAATATCCCACCAAACCCTTAACAAAACTTTCCTATGATAGAGGGCCATTTTGGACTGAGCTATGGCCAATTTGCTTACACTGAGCCATAATCTGCAGTGCTTAACATTTTTATAAAATACCCATTTTTCTGCTCCAGGTATTAGTTTGTCCAAAAAAGTAGACTTACATTAACAAGAGTGCAGAGAAGTGCAAATATCCACTCTTGTTCTAAGGACGGCTTCCATCAAATCATGGGGGAACCATCTTCACATTTTGACACCTTTACAAGCTGTTGCAGATGATGACCTATTAAATGGGTTAAATTAAGCTCCTGTGCTAGTTCTTCAACTGTTACAGCACAATCTTCATTAAGTGCAACCAGCAGCAAGTCATCATTAAACCCAACAGGACAACCTGAACGTGGCACATCAATTTAGCTGTAGTCGCCTAATCTGAACTTCTGAAATGACATTCGACATTTTCTTTCACTGAAAGATTCCACATCATAAACATCTTGAATGTTTCACATAGCTTCTGCTACACTATTGCCTTTTTTAAACTCATGAAGCACAATATGCCTAACGTGCTCCTCAGACACATCCATCTTCATAAGGGTTTAACTGACTAATTATCTGAAAAAATAGAGTTGGGCTAGTTTCTTTTACTTATCTAAACATTTTTACATGTCCTACTGCATACTTTAAGTCATTAAATCCTTCAATAAAGACAGAAATGATGATGCACTTTCTGTATTAAATATTTGAACATTACTTATGAGATGACCTGATATATAAACTGAAAGCCAATACAAACTCATTTAAAAATTTTCTGGTGCAAAAAAATAATTTGAAGGATTAAAATTATTTTATGTCACTGAACTGATTACAACATTGTGAAAAACAAACATGGAAAAGACTGTCAAGATATTTCAATGTATATTTACATTACTAATAAAAACACTTTCCTGTGATGCTTCTTGACATATATTTCTATCAAGTCCCTTTTAAAATATTCTTGAAAAAAATTTCTGTGAATTCCCCTGTGATACTTTCCTGCAGTGTCTCCTAAAATACATTTCTGCAAAGTACCCATTAACAAACTTCTGTTGTGTCTTCTAAAATTTCACAATAAATATTCATGCTAAGATAAAATAAACTTCATCTGAAACATGAGAATCAGCCTAGAACTTAAGAATACTGGAAAAATCTAAATTTTGTGGTGTGAAAAAACAGTAACACAACACAGGACAATTATAAAAACATAGATGAACAGCAGTATTAAATAACTTTTTTTCTTAAATTATGTTTTACAAACAACTTTTATAAAGAAAACAATATTCTGAAAGTAATTTACTGGTGCACAGTGCATGTCAACATACTGAATGAGAAATAAATTTATCATCAATTCCAAGATTCTGAAAATACTCTAAACCCACTTGTATGACTGGTGCTTGTTGAAATACTGCTGTTTTAACATTTTTTCTTTAAAATATTTTGCTTGACAAACACACTTAGAAATAGTTTCCTTCTTAAATTCAAGTTTTTCAAAGTCTGGTACATTAATAATGAATGACACTTTGATAATGATGGTACATCTCTAATTCTCCTCTTTACAAGTTCAAAAACCAACTGCTGATAGCCTAGCAACAAGGTTACTAAATACTGTTACAGTTTTAAGGCAAAGAATCATAAAAATAAATATCATACTGTATGATACAAATAAAGTGTCATAGCTATTAAACATAAGCCAAGATAATACAATTACGAATTCACTCAGTTAATCATCACACATTAAACACCGCCATGCCTTGCTTGCCCTTGCAAGGCACAGCGATGATTGATACGCAGAATTCAAGTTCAACAAGCCATAAACATGCAAGGGTTAAGCTTTACCATGCTTTTTCCGTATGGAAGTTTCCAATTGCGGTATATCTCTGTCATCGGAGTCGTTACTGCCGTCTTCTTGTTTCTCCATATTCTAGTACTTCGCACAATATATATATATACAGAGAGAAAGTGGAAAAGAAAGAAAAAGATATCTTTAAGCACCAGTAAGCAGTGCTATTTCCACCTTGCTAACGGGCGGAATTTGTCAACCACTGAGTGATGTTCATATCGTTCGTTCACGTTCCTCTTACACACCTTGTTATTTCTCTCGCTTGCTGCTCTATATTACAATAGTACCAGTGTTAACATAAATCATGGACAACACAAAGATGACTGATTAGAATGCCAATTTTTCGTTCATCGTTTCGACTACGTTAAGTGTGTTTATAATAGTGTCTAAACATTAGCGCCAACTCATTTTTTTTTAGTTTTCAAAATGCTCTTTGATTCTATAAAGTATTTTTCTCGCTGTTGATTTTTATTTGTTTTGCTGTTTCGTTAAACTTAAATTCACCTGCAAGGGATAAAATAAGCAAGCATCCTTTCAACAATAGACCTGGAATTTTCACTGGCATCAACAAAACAACAAGAAGTTGAATTATTTATAGATAACCTAGTGAAGGTATGTTAATCAAAATTCATGTATAGGCCATTCCGTGAATTTGCATTTTAGTTATCAACAGTGCTTGTTAGACTTCTGTTAGTGTAACCAGCTCCGTTCCTCTAACCGCACAAGTCCCCAATATATAACAATTTCATGTCAAGAGAGAGATTTATTTTACTGCAAAGCTACATTTAAGTAGAAAGAAGGGGAGAGGTTAAAAAAAAAGTATTAAAAATGAAAATATCATAGAAAAACATAATACAATTTTTTATAAAAATCAAAGAATAAGACAGGAGATGTAGAGGAGCTTTGGAAAAGCACAACCGAGAAAAGAATCAAGAATATTGTCGAGAGATTGTTTAAAAAGCGACAGTGTAATAATAAGTATAATATGGCGTTATAATTGTGTACCATCAGTTTAAATGAGTGCCAAACATTGAAGAAAAGATAAACATGACAATAAATGATAGGCTTAAACAGACACTGTAGATTATGCACAGTGCTATCTTAAGTGTCATAATAATTCGATAATACTTCCTGCTGAAGCCCCTGGAGTTTACTTTAGGCTCACAGCTGATATTGCCCCCCAGTGGCTCAGCGGTATGTCTGCGGACTTACACGCTAAAATCCGGGTTTCGATACCCGTGGTGGGCAGAGCCCATTGTGCAGCTTTGTGCTTAATTCTAAACAACAACAAACAACACAGCTGATAAATTTGCCGTTACACAAAGAGACATGACTAACAAAAAAAATTAATAAGAGAAGCTAAATTTCTCTACCTCATTCAAAATTATTCCCATTACTGAAAAGATAAGAAAATAATTCCACATATTTAGGTGATATAGTAGAAAAAAAGCTTTAATACATAAAGCTATTAAACTAAAAAAAAGTAATTCTCATATATCTCAATACTGATTATTTTATAAATGAAAATCAGTTGAACAGTGTTTGTATCAAAACTAGGAACGCTTGTTTCTTGATAACTTGCTAAACTTTACAAGATGAACACTGCTATGTATACGTAAATATCATTTTGCAAATTATTCTACCGCGTTTCAACCTGGCCGAGCGCGTTAAGGCGTGCACTCGTAATCCGAGGGTCGTGGGTTCGCGCCCCCGTCGCGCTAAATATGCTCGCCCTCCCAGCCGTGGGGGTGTATAATGTGACGGTCAATCCCACTATTCGTTTGTAAAAGAGTAGCCCAAGAGTTGGCGGTGGGTGGTGATGACTAGCTGCCTTCCCTCTAGTCTTACACTGCAAAATTAGGGACGGCTAGCACAGATAGCCCTCGAGTAGCTTTGTGCGAAATTCCAAAAACAAACAAACAAGCGTTTCAACCACTATATATAAAAAGGCTTAGCGAAAACAGTCATCCTTTTATAATTTTATACTTATATTTGTCGGGTTCAAATTCCGTTCGCGCCAAACATACTCGCTCTTTCAGCCGTGGGGGCGTTATAATGTGACAGTTAATCCCACTATTCGTTGGTAAAAAAAGTAACCCAAGAGTTGGCGGTGGGTGGTGATGACTAGCTGCCTACCCTTATAGTCTTAGACTGCTAAAATATGGACGGCTAGCGCAGATAGCCCTCGAGTAGCTTTGCGCGAAATTCAAAAACAAACAAACAATCATTCAGCTCGTTCGGAAATTTTCTTCTGTTTTTAGTGAATTCTTAATAGATCATTTTTGTTTGTTTCAGTTGTAAATTTAATTTTTTAGATACTTAAAAAACAGTTGTTAATTTTAGATCATGGTTTCACCTAAGTCTAAGTAAATATTTTTTTTAATATTGTATGTTTGACTTTTTGTGTAAATAATATTTTGATTTTAGCAATAAAATGTCGTTGTTTCTCAGCACAAACAAATACAAACTTTTATATCACAACCAGATTTGTTTTGTTTGATTTTTTACTCATGGTGTATTTTCTTTCTTTGAAAATTTTAAAATACTCATTTCTTGTACAGTACAATAAGTTGGGGAGGCAAACCAGTTCTATTTTTATATTATTTAAATCCGCCTCTGAAATATACAGTAAAAGTTATTTACTTATCTTTCATTTTTCTACATTATAAAGTGCAATCTATTTACTTATACACGTATTTAGTTATTGTATAGCACACAATTTATTTCTTTAAGTTGACATTTGTTCTTCCACAATAAGATTATAGTGTGACCTATTTACTTAAATTTAGTTCTTGTACGACCCACAATGCAATTTGTTTCTTTAAATTTGCTCCCCAGCAGCACAACGGACTCACATTACTAGAAACTGAACTTCGATACCCGTAGTGGGCAGATCACAGATAGCCAGTTGTGTAGCTATGTGCTTAACTAAAAACAAGCAAACAATCATTCTTTAAATTTAGTTCTACAGTGTACTTTACAATATATTTACTTAACTTTTCTTCTACAGTATACAGTATATTTTCTCATATATAATGCTTGTATAGTACTTAGTACAACCACGTTCTTTAAATTTAGTTCGTCTGATAGACTCAAAGTCTGAAGAAAAAGTAGCTTTGAAATAAATATAAAATTAACTGATAACAAATAAACTGTTATAGTTATTTAAAATATGCCAATTACAAGAATACTGGATTAGTCTAAGTTCCACCAATATATGCTACAAAATCTTTAATACAGCAAAATTACAGTAAACTCCAATAACACACTAACCATAAGTAGTAGAGAAGTAAACACTCGGTTTGTGTTCAGTAGAGCGTATGTCTATTGATGAAACCGTCACATTGAAACATTGTTTCATTAAACAATACTGCTAACAATCAGAATGCAATCACACGCATTGTCAAAATGTGAAAACAATTTCATTATTGTTTCGTACATGATGTCACAATATTAACTAGTGTATATTTTCCAAGTCAGTATGAAAATAAATCTGATCACGTCAGTTGCTCTAAGTTTATATGTATAAACATCATAACAAAAGTACAAGATGGAGTGTCGTTTTTAAAATATAATTAAACACACTTCTGTAGTTGAAGCGCATTTCCCTCACAGTTATGACAAACATTTCACATATTATTTAAATACTAAAATTCTGTTTTACCATTGTTAATTTGTTGTACTTATTTAATTGTTCTATTTCCCTTGGTAACATAAATAGTGTAAAATTTAATCTTAATGTTGTAAAGTATACAATATCAAGCTTGTAAAGCCTTGATTATATCATGACTTTAGAACTATTTAGGAATATTTTCAACCTTTTATGCGTTAGTTTCCTATTGCTGACATTACCTGCTTATAATACCTCATCAGATATACTGGGTACGATTAGTGTGATTTTGATATTCTCTAAAATAAATAAATCTTGTATTATACGTCTGATGAAAAGCACTGGTTAGACTTTAAATCCGCCTTAATCGTTTTGTTTATTTGTTTTTGAATTTCGCGTAAAGCTACTCGAGGGCTATCTGCGCTAGTCGTCCCTAATCTAGTAGTGTAAGACTAGAGGGAAGGTAGCTAGTCAACGCCACCCACCGCCGACTCTTGAGCTACTCTATTACCAACGAATAGTGAGATTGACCGTCACATTATAAGACCCCAACGGCTGAAAAGACGAATTTTTTTTTGTGCAACAGGGATTCAAATCCGCGACCCTCAAATTACAACTCGAACGCCTTAACCCTCTGGCCACGCCAGGCCGTTTTGTTTATTAATCTTAAATTTAACAGATACAGCTTGCTTATCATTTAGTTATACTATTGTTATATTTCCTGAAAACGTGAGGGGTGAACCCAAGTGTCCGGACTCACTTTTCCCACCCCCACCTTCCCAATTGGCACAGTAAATAGTTTGTGGACTCACACCGCTGGAAACCAGATAGCCCATTGTGTAACTTGGTGCTTAATTTTATGCAAACAAAATTAATGAAAAGAGTAAATAATTAAGTAGAAATAAAGGAGAAAACATAGATGTGAGTGGCAGAAATATTACATTTAACTGCCTTCTAGGTTTTTTATTTATGGCGACCTGCCGCTGACTCATTCAGGATGCATGCGTTTTTATAGTGTTTATAGCATTTTAACCAATCTTTATAACACAAAGAGGGGAAAAGTTATTGAAAAACGTAATCAAGTAATAGCGAGAAACAGAATTAACACTGTGGCGGATGACTTTTGCATCCCCCTGTACAACAATATTTCGAGGCAAATTGACACCTTTGTATGAATATACCGTAGCGACCTTTTGCTATTAGATTTAGCAACAGTACCATTTTCTGTGTATTACGTAACTTTAATAAAATAAAAATAAGACACAAATAATAAAATATAACCAAACCAGCTTTTTACACTAGCGTTCGGTGTATTCAATAAACAATCTTTAATCGTTTCTTGGAATTTAGATGAAATCAGAACAGAATAAGATGCAAATACATTATTTGCGTCTTGTACTGTTTAGATAATATTCGTCCAGGACAAAATAGAAATACGTGGAAGTTGGATAATTTGGTTACATTAAAACGATTTTCAAGTCTCACCATGTTGGTATAATGCGTCTTACTGCTTCCCATCTTGCTCTGACGACCGTCCTCTTTGGTAATACCTCTGATGTGTAGTTTTAATTGTAAAATATTCTGTTGAAAGGCTGAAATGTCCAAAGCTTACTACTTCTCCTTGAATGTTTTCCATAGTACATGTAGTGAACGTTTAATATCCGTTTGAACAGTTCATCGGTTCTGAGTGCGGCAACTTGACTGAGATGCTTTCTTTTGAGATAATATGAATACCATGTTTCATTCTCTAGCTGTTTAACGTCTGCGACGGTGAACGTGAGGCATGACTAAAAGTCTTATCTTACGAAAACTATACCCTGTTGCCCTCACTTATATGCGGCGATCCATATTTATTAAAACTGCGTACTGTTACCTAGGTTACGTAGAAAAGTTTTGTTGATAACCTATGTGTTCGAGGATTCTCATTGCTTAAAATATGTCATATTTTGCTCATCACGACTGTGATACGAACTGTTACAAATCTCTTTCTGCATAGCCCTGTTGTCCCAAACTGATCCATATTCCTTTGTTTTCCAATCTCAACAGATATACGGAATACCTATATCTTGAAAACTTCGAATTCCCCATTCAAAAATGTCCTTATAATCTGAGTGTATAAATACCATGCGTCGAAAAAAGGCTGTTTTATACCCTTTCAAAATAGCGAATTTTCGGTAACATCACACTGCTTACGCAACGCTAAACAATTTAAAATGTAGTTATGATACAAGTCGTTTCGTGAAGACTATATCGGCTGAGGTCATTACTCAACCTGCTGATATGCATATTCAAAATCGATTGACAATAACGTACTCAATCCTGCATACACGTTTCCTGGCCATAATAAATCGGTTTTAACGCGATAGTTGTAAAAAGAAATAAAAAATACTGTATAAATGACTAATAATTTGAAATAAGCGGGAACCGGAAGTCACGATTACTGTTAAATATAGTTAACATAAGTACCTGATATTTCCGGTGATTATCCGCTTAGTCCCAACAAACTGTTCTTTTAGTTATGGATGTAGCATAAAGGTTATAATTTTCAAACTATTTAGCCATGATTATTTCAAACTTTCACGTGATGTTTACTATTCTCTTCTTTTTTTTTCAGAAAGGAAACAAGAGAATGGAGGTTGTTCTTTGGGCTACAGAAAAACTGGGAACAAATGTTGTAAGTAGTTGACTTCAGTTTTGTTTTAAATACTAAATTCATGTTACAACCTTTAAAGATTTCAGTCGACATGTTATGAACACATGAACAACATTAAATGTATTATGTTCGCCCAGTTTTTGATAGTTTTGCACTCACGAGAAAGAACCTGAAACACATTTGTGCTGACCCTCTTGTTATGATAAAATAACTTTATTATAACTTAATGAACCAAGGAAAACGGAATCAATGGTGTAGTTATAATCAATGCCTGATTTCTGTATCCCTCAGGATCTGAGATCCATAAGTTGTTTTGGATTTTTTTTTTCCAAAGCTGAAAGCACTCTAAGTAATTTTAAAACTATTTCGCTTGCATAGCGATTTTATATAGGACTAGGAAAATCATGTACAATAGTCTAATCCTAAATATAGAAATGCCGAAACGAGAAATCTACTGTATAACCGTGCGAGGTGGGATTAGTTTGAAATAATATTAGTTTTCTGGTTTAAAAGAAAACACAATAGAAGTACGTCATGTCCATTCATTCCTATCCCACAACACCCCTGGTCACGTACATTACTCCACTGTACAGGTGCATCACAAATTTTTAAACTATTATCTTCTAAAACTCAGTATCAGTTTTCTTTCTTCTCCATCTGTCAAAATGATCCTACAGTCCATGTTTTTCTAGACATTAAGTATTGGATATAATCAGTGAGTCACTTAATTATAAAGGTTTTATGCTATGAAAATAATGTTATTGATTTGGTGAAATTGTTATACTGTTATATCCCAAAGTTGCTTGCAACCCAGGTTACTACGGTGATGGGTTAACCAGCGAGTGTTATCCGTGTCCCTTGCATCATTACATGCCTCATACAGCTGCTGATAGTTGTCTTCCTTGCCCGGCTGGGAAACAGACCGTATCTACAGCAACAGCTAGAGAAGAGGAATGTTTTGGTAAGAACTATTCATGATATAATTTATCAACCATGGCGTCATAGACATAAGTCATAAAGTTTGATTTAAATTAACGTTCGACATTGGGTCAGCTGCAAACAAAGATAGAATCGACATCTTATATAGTCTTCCATAGTTGACCCCAAAAAAGGGTATAGTATCGACATCGGAAGTAAACTTACCTAGTTCACCCTACAAACAAGGGTACGAAATAACACTATGTTGTTCAAGCGTTCTGTTTTGGTACTTACAGAAACGCGGCCTGGTACAGCCAAGCGCCTAAGGCGTGTGACTCGTAATCCGAGGGTCGCGCCAAACATGCTTGCCCTCCCAGCCGTGGGGGCGTTATAATGTGACGGTAAATCCCACTATTCGTTGGTAAAAGAGTAGCCTAAGAGTTGGCGGTGGGTGGTGATGACTAGCTGCCTTCCTTCTAGTCTTACACTGTTAAATTAGGGACGGCTGGCACAGATAGCCCTCGAGTAGCTTTGTGCGAAATTCCAAAACAAACAAACTTACAGAAACTTTCCTTACTTTAAGTATTTCTCAACTGTTTGGCAATATGTTATTATAATCCAGTTAATGACTAAGACACAAGTTAATATCTCGCGTGTTTCAAAATAATCAAATTCAAAAGTTTGTGCTTTTTAAGTGGATGACCCTTGTTTTAAAACTACACTCGAATTATAAACTTAAGAGTTTTTCTACAGTTGTTTGTTTTTTAAATTTTACGCAAAGCTACACGAGGGCTATCTGCGCTAACCGTCCGTAATTTAACAGTGTAAGTCTAGAGGGAAGGCAGCTAGTCATCACCACCCACCGCCAACTCTTGGAATATTTTTTTACCAACGAATAGTGGGATTAACCGTAACATTATAATGCCCCCACAGCTGAAGAGGCGAGTATGTTTGGTGCGACGGGGATTCGAACCCGCGACCCTCAGATTAAGTTCTACGGTTTATACATGAAACTCTACCATTTGAAAGGAAACTTAACAGGTGAGTTTATGCTTAATATTATTTCAACGTTGGATAAAACTGAGATTTGAATATAATATATTATTTAATCCTATGCTATGTCATTCAATAAAGTTTATGGCGCTAGAAATTGGGTTTCTATACTCTCGCTGGACAAAACACAGAAAACAAATTGAGTGGCTTTGTACTTAACAGCAAAACAAAAATAAACAAATAATACAAGCTTACATATATCGCTCATATCTGTACACAAATAGTTCCTTTTTTTTGGTTTTGCGCAAACCTACACAAGGGTTATCTGCGCCAGCTGTCCCTAATTTTGCAGTATAAGACTAAAGGAAAGGCAGCTAGTCATCATCACCCACCGCCAACTCTTGGGCTATCTTTTACCAACGAACAGTGGGATTGACTATCACTATATCACGCCCCCACGACTAAAAGTGCGAGTATGTTTGGTGTGACAGGGATTCGAACCCGTTCCCCTCAGGTTACGAGTTGAGAGCCTTAACCACGTGGCCGTGCCGCGCCCACAACTAATTAGATAAAACGGTAAACAACAAGACGTAGGCTTGAGTACGACATACAACAACCAGATATTATGGGGTAG
Source organism: Carcinoscorpius rotundicauda (assembly GCA_011833715.1). Taxonomy (NCBI): domain Eukaryota; kingdom Metazoa; phylum Arthropoda; class Merostomata; order Xiphosura; family Limulidae; genus Carcinoscorpius; species Carcinoscorpius rotundicauda. The sequence goes on from CM022398.1 coordinate 19,977,871, forward strand.
CCTCGAAGAAGCAGAAATATACTTTGTTAGGTATAAATATCGAGTATGAAGAAATTTAAGAAAAGTACAACACAAGTATGAAGAGCGGGTATTAATATCAATACACATGAACCAGATTTCGGAAAAAATCAGATCTGAAAACTCGTCGTAATTAATTTCTTAGTAAAGGATATTTTTGACAACCCACGATTTAATTGAAGCATGAACCTTATAGTGTAACAAGCCGAGACAGTTTCGATTTGGAAAAATAAACTGAAGAAGAATTCGATGTAAAAGGTACTGCAGAGAGAAGAAATTTTCATGAAAGGACAATTAAAATAATGAAGCATCTGTTCTAACCTTTCCAAATTATGAGGGGGAGGCGTTCAGCACTACTACCATTAATAAATTTTAGAGGTGCTCAAACACCTACAACATTCACGGCACTAGGACCTACGTAGAAAGGCCTACACATTTAATTTATATTTTTATGTTGTTGTTGTTGTTTTGAATTAAGCACAAAGCTACACAATGGGCTATCTGTGCTCTGCTCACCACGGGTATCGAAACCCGGATTTTAGCGTGTAAATCCGCAGACATACCGCTGAGCCACTGGGGGGCTACATTTTTATGTAAAGTTTTTAATAATAAATATTTGGCCATCTCGTATACACGATTTATACTTATATGCGCAGCCTACTCGTAAGTTAGTAGACATCATAAGAGTACAGAATGAGCTGTTTCTGTTATGTAATATCCAAGTACTCCAAGTATAAATATAAGTCTTGCACGGTAAACATGACAAAATACAAAAATCGTGCCATAAGTAGAAGAACCTTGGGAAATTATGTTTTCACAAGGTTATATATTTGGATGCTAGAAGATAGTCAATATCAACCAAACTGCGTGAAGTTATTTACATTACTATTTGCAGAGAATTAGATAAAAATGGAGTTTCATTTATTTCTCGAAAAAAATATACATCTTCTGCACAGCCTAAGAATAAACTTTTAGTTGCTGTGAGGAAAAATGTGGACAGCAACACGCACTAGACGGCTTTTACCGTTGCCACAGTACCACCGAAAGTGATCTCCAGAGAATGTGTTACAATGGCAGGTAGCTAGACATAAGATATTTTTCTCTCTATGCGGTATTGTGTGCTGACAAGAGTGAATAATTCTGATTTTTACACATCGTCTTGCCTTTTCAGAAACTATTCTTGTTTATGATTCCAGGTTTCAGATCTTATAAATGCGAGTAACAGCGGTATTTCTGCCATCAATATTGTAAATACTGGAACTGCTTCCTGTATTAAATATTAGATATAATGGATTTATTAAAGACTAATTATAATCTAATTCCATTTGTTCCATCTTGTTGTTTATTTAATCAGACACTATTATTTCTCGAGCGAGTATATTTACTTATCAATAGGCTGTGCACGAAAGTTTCGAAAAACAAATGAACTCAATCGTGATTTATAATTCGCCAAAAACTAGAGGAATAATATATGCAAACATTATCTATAATTACAAAATGTAAATGTTGCATTCGACTGCAGAAACAACAACTTTTGTTAGATATTAATACACTCAGCTTGCGAAAGTGTGTCAAGATAAAGCCTTATTCTTGTGTGTCAATCTTTGCAAGATCAATTAAACACATTTAATTATCACACATATCAGTCAAATCACCTAATATATCATAAAAAGTAACAATGCATAATTACATTGCAAAAAAAAAACTTAACATCTTCAACATGAGCCAGCCAGCATTTTGATGTGAATGAAAAAAAAAAGGATTAGAGAAAATGTTGTTTAACACCATTTTCGAAGTTTAGTTCGCTGGACCAAACTGGCCCGTGAACATGCTCGAGACCATGAAAGCCAACATGGAGACGTTACCTTTTAAATGTAAAATAAAACGATATAGCAGTGAAACATGTTTTGAATGTCCTAGATATTGTTGTAGATGCGATGGTTTAAGTGTAGTGATTAGCTAAACCGTGGATCCACATCGGATGAGGAAATAAATTATTCAATACTATTCCAATCGATTTGATATATCAGCTGAATCTGAGTTTCGTCAATTAATTACTGCATCAACAGCGAAACATAAAACAACCAACTGGCTTAATAAAATCGTTACTTTAATAAAGCGAGATTGGAATCACATATAGGAAATCAATAGTTTCAATATTTTGCAAAAATAACGGCATAGTAAAGCCAAAAGATTCAGTGTTGAGGTAAATGTATGATGCAATACAAGATGATGTCCCTAATGATTCTAAAATTAAACATATAATTTCTGCAATGAGGAATAAACACAAGGAGGATGATATAATGTCCAGCACCATTTTTTAACAGTGGTGTTTATATTGAATGTCCAATATTCATGTTCATTTGTTAGAAAGATTTTGAAATAATGTCCAGTGTGGTACCATCCTAGCATAATTCATATAGATTTCATCATGTCGTATTTTCATTCAAACTTAGTTAATTCATGTTCCGAAACTGTACCGAGCTTCAATCATCGAAATCTATCGAAATAACCAAAAATCATTGATTAACAGAACGGCCCTTCTCTCCCATGTTGATCATCCTAGAATCAGTACTAAAAATGATGCGGTAGATCGTGTGGCAGATGTTGAAAGTAGATTGTTTGTTTTGGATTTCGCGCAAAGCTACTCAAGGGCTATCTGCGTTAGCCGTCTCTAATTTAGCAGTGTAAGACTAGAGGAAAGGCAACTAGTTATCACCAACCACTGTCAACTCTTGGGCTACTCTTTTACCAACGAATAATGGGATTAACTGTAACATTATAACGCCCCCACGGCTGAAAGGGCGAGCATGTTTGGTGCGATGGGAATTCGAACCCGCGACCCTCAGATTACGAGTCGAACACCTTAACCTACTTAGTCATGCCGGGCCGGTGAAAGTAGAAAATCGCATGCGGATAGCGAGAACTGAGAAGCATGCAAAAACTAATTTTTTCCCTCTGTTATCTAAATATTCAACCATGGAGAACTTATAGTTTAGCACATTGTTCAGAATATGAGAAAATATACAATATCTCATAAAACACTGAGGAATACAATTATTTAAAATTCCATTTAAGTTTTTCATTACAATACCAATTATCTTCTATAAGGGTTGTTTATGATTGAATTATTAAAAATTTTAGTTTGATTGTACGCAATTTTCTTGAAATTTAGACTAATAAAACGTAAGTGAAAACACTGGCTCAAATTGTAAATAATACATTTTAAAATCACACCGAAACAGTTATTTTCTAACGTATCATTATTTGCTGAGAACACTAATTTGATGTATTATTTCTTGGACAATGATAAACAAAATATTTCAGTTTAGACGAGTTACAATTATTTATAAGCTCTGAAGCTTATAAAACAAAAGGAAACAATGCTATTTATTGAAAAAATATATATAATTTTGCAATCACTAACTATAAAAGAACTATTTTCTTTGTTACTGTATCAGGAACGCTTTCAAAATACTTTTTTGGTAGTACTCACAATATACAACAAAACTGTCACCTGACTCTTATTAAGCCAACAGTGATGTTTATATTGAATGTCCAATATTCTTGTTGATTTGTTAGAAATGTTTTGTTTTTGATAAATGTAGTGATAAAACAGAAAAATAGTCTGATTCAGAACTCTTATGGCATTGAATTGTAGTCACAGGCAAAAATAACATTCACCAGGTAGTGTTTCAAGTAAGCCTTACACAACGTTTATGTATGTACTAAACTACAAACGGGCCTGCTAGTTCTAACATTATAAAATCAGTGTCTAAAAACATTTTAAGGGGTAAGTACATATACATATATCTACTTGACGTTAAAACAAATAAAAATAGATGTTTATTACCACCAACAATCTTTTATCCATTGTGCAATGAAAAGAATTGAAACTGTGTGTTTGAATGTTCGCACCATGTTTCCTACTTCTGGCCAAGAATACGATGTAAAGGCTAATGAATGGTATTTAACCCTCTTTTCAGAGTGCGCACGTACTTCTGTTGGTAACATTTCATTTTTCTGCGTAATGTTACTAAAAATGTGGTTATTAAAAAATTATTTCGAAACTGATGTAATTAGTGAGGAGTATGGGCATTTTCGAGGTACAGACAAATTCGTTTAGTTCAATTTTGTAATTTTCGTTAATCATTGACCAAAGGTTTCCATCATTCTAGACAGGCTTTCTTACGAATAAATAGATAATTTGGTAAGTTTTAAGAATCGCTTCCAAACAGCTCTTTGATAAATTATAATTGCAATTCATGAAACACTTTTGAAAAAAAAAAAAATGCCTTCAGCACATGGTGTTGATGTAACTTTTGGTAAATCATCTGGTAGAAGGTATTAAGGATTATTCTAATATGTTCTCTTTTTTTAAAATTTATATTACTTTGGTTACAGATCCCAAAACCAGGCCTAACAACAACAGTCTCGCATTTTGTTGGATTGCAGTGCTTGTGGGAATTTTAGTTGGAATATTTCTTACACTGTAAGGAAAGTCGATTCCTCAAATAGTTTTGTAAGATTATTCTAAAAAATTAATTTTAATTTAAAGAAATTCAGCTGCCTGAGATGACATTTAACTGATTCAAATATTAACTATATTCTTTAAGATTCTCATATTTGTGATATATTATTTTCCTATTCGTTTTGTCATCCTTACAATTAGAGATATGAGATACTTCCGAATAAGCTAGAACAGTGACATAAGCAGGTTATGGGGTGGCAGTCTCCCTAACTTGCAATATATGCAGCCATTCAGAAAATTTTTCAGTTTTCATTCCACCAATATTAGAAGCAGAAAATATAATTTTTACCTTCATTAGGGAAAACTAATAACAGAAGTTTCTTACTCCCCTTACTCATAATTTCATTCGGACAAATATTATATAGACCTCTTCCAAAAAATCCCCCGTACACCTATTGTTAAAGCCTCTACCTTTTTATTCGTATGCCTCAAAGTGCCTGCCCCCTTCTTCAACCATAAAAACTTTCAACAATATCTTGTTGTTGTTGTTTTGAATTAAGCACAAAGCTACACAATGGGCTATCTGTGCTCTGCCCACCACGGGTATCGAAACCCGGATTTTAGCGTGCAAGTCCGCAGACATACCGCTGAGCCACTGGGGGGCTCAACAATATCTAAAACGTACATTTGTTTTCAGATCTTTCTTGCTGCAGGTTGTTAGGGAAGATCAGCTTTAATATGAGTGACAAACAGGACTTTATAGTAAAAAAAGAAAAATTATAATTGTTTTAACATGAAATAATTCACTACTAAATTTTAGATTTGGAAAAATCAAGATATGTTTGCTTGTTATGGCTTTTTCACTCTATGTGAACGGCCCCTTCCCCCACACAAGTGACATAGCAGCATGTCACGGACGTATACTGATATAAGCCTTGTACCTTTGTAATGAATAAAAAATAACAATAAACAGACGGTGTACGAGGGGTAATCCATAATATCTATAATCTTCTTTGACCTCTCCCCCCCAAAAAAGTCTTTATTTTGCGATGCTTGAAAAACACCCCTTTTTGTTAATAAGCGCCTGGTCTTTTAATGTTTGTTTGTTTTATTTTCGCACAAAGCTACACGAGGGCTATCTGTGCTAGCCGTCCCTAATTTAGCAGTGTAAGACTAGAAAGAAGGTAATTAGTCATTACCACCTACCGCCAACTCTTGGGCTAATTTTTACCAGTGAATAGTGAGATTGACCCTCACATTATAACGCCTCCACGGCCGAAAGGGCGAGTATGTATGGTACGACGGGGATTCGAACCGTCGAGCCTCCGATTACGAGTCGAACGCCTTAACTACCTCGCCATGCCGGGCCTGTCTTTTAAAGTTATCTGCACAATATCTTGGCAGCTGTTAAAACTCTTCAGGTTTAAGAATGTAAACATACCTCAGAAAAAAAAAAGAGTAATAAAATGTTCCTGAAATATATATGTAGTCTAATGATCAGTAGCAAGTAGTTAATCAAACAGAAGTTATTAGTAAAAGTTAAAAAGCCAGATAATGAAGAAAGTACCATGAAAGCAGAATAATTTCAATAATCCATAAATTAACAATCGTTTCTTAATATTTGCATTTAAAACTTAATTTTTATGGATCTAAACACAGTGAAACGTATCTTCACTATTACAACTAGATCATCATTCTTGCATGATTTTTATTCCTTTTACTTGACCTAGTACTACTCATGTTTCCTTTTTTGCTCATTTATTTTGACTTTTTTCATTATAAGTAACAGATAAACAAATGTGTACAATGTACACATAACATGTTGTTGAGATTACTCACTCGTGTCGCCTCGTCTGTTCCACGGTGGGGTACCGATAGATCTGGCGATTTACGACCTTCAGGTCAGGGGTTCTGTTCCTCTCGGTAGACACCAACGATAGCCTATTGTAGCTTTTCCATAACAAAACACACCCATACACACTATCTCTCTTAATTGAATGAGATTGCGCTAAATTGTTGGCTTAAATAAGCATTAATGAGTAATGAATGACACAAAAACGGTAATTTTGAAGATCTGTATTATGTCTGGGGTAATTAGTTTGTTAGTTCCTAAGTAAGTATTGTATTCTCTATTAAAGCGTTTTGGTAAACATTTACATATTTCGTACATCTGATTTTTACTGAAAGTTGGCAACCGTTGAATGAATACTACAAATATTTTATTATCTAAACATAAAAATGTCCATTATTTGTAAAAGTCCTTCAATTATAGGTATAGATAAAGTTAATATGAAATATGTTAAAATAATTTAGCCACTTTTTAATTGAATACATATAATTTCTAATGGAAAATTGCACGATTCACTTAATACGAAACAACTATTGGATTTGTAACAGATTTAAAAAAAATTATGTAGGCCTAATTAGAGGATGGACCAGGAGGATCATTTAGCCCAGACCTCAAGCTGAAAGGGGGCCTGAAATTTAGATTCTTCTTGCATTTGTTAACGTTCGCAACTTGTTCATATGTGACACACACTCTTAGCTTATAGTTGCAAATTATATATGAAAATTAAATATTCAAATTATGTTTCATTTTGGTTTTGTTTTCATGTGTCATCATTTTTTATTTCTATTATAGCCAGGAGCCTCAAAAGATGGAAATGGCCCTGGCCTCTCTGCACTTCTGAGAAGACCTGTTTCTATGTCATTAATTTTTGTTTTTGTTTTTTACTTAAATATTACTATAGGTTCACCTCTTTCCTCACAAGTCAGTGTTTTCTACTTCCTCAAGATAATTTTAGATTGAAACTTTCATCAATTTCGAGACAAGAAAAAAATAAAACAAAACCGCAAGAAACGTTTATAGGCAAAATTAAACTTAGGTTTAAAAAAATCATCTTTAAGAACCCTCGTGAACGAAAATCTCCCCCTAGCAAACAAGAGGTCAGGAACTCATATTCTGTAGTTTTAGTTTCTTATAACAACTAAATAAAGCAATTTAATACCAACACTAAATGTAACTTTTTGTTAATAACTTACGAGGTCTGTTCAAAAAATACGCGGACTGTTTGAATTGCGCGGCTCCAGTTGGCTCCAGGAGAATTCGCTTGGTGTCGCTAGGTTCGCACAGATCACTGATTACGACGCCATTTCCCGATTGCAGATATCTTCATTTGTGTTTTAAGTGAAGTGCGATTTTTCGTTTGGCGGATTTCAGAATGAATGACCTGAAGGAGCAACGACTTGCTGTAAAATTTTGTGTTAAACTTGAAAAATCTGCAATTGAAACTTTTGCTGTGCTTAACATGGCTTATGGTGATGTTGGTATGAAGCGTACGGCATGTTTCAAGTGGCATGAACGTTTTAAAAATGGTCGACAGTCCACTGAAGATGATGAGCATCCTGGACGTCCTTTCACGTTAACTGACGACCCACACGTCGACAAAATCAACACCCTGGTGCGGGCAAATCGGCGTCTGATTGTCAGGGAGCTTGCTGAAGAGTGTGGGATATCAGTTGGATCTTGTTACGAGATTTTGACCGAAAAATTGAAGATGCACCGCGTTGCTGCGAAATTTGTGCCTCAAAACTCAAGTGGCCAATGACTCGATCACTGTTCTTCCCCACCCCCCTACTCACCTGACCTTGCTCCTTGCGATTTTTTCTTGTTCCCCAAACTCAAAAGATCCTTGAAAGGAAGAAGATTTGAGATGATTCCCGAGATTAAGGTAAATGCAACGAATGAGCTGGAGGACATTACAAAAGAAGCGTACCAGGACTGTTTCAACAAGTGGAAACACCGTTGGGATAAGTGTGTGCGTTGGGAAGGAGAGTACTCTGAAGGGGTCCCAGACCTGTAACTTCTAAATAAAGTACATTTTGTTTTATGACGTCAGTCTGCGTATTTTTTGAACAGCCCTCGTGTAATTTTGTATATCACTATTAAATAAACATTTTTTCTTCAAATTATTAAATTGGAAAAAAATGCTAATGAAAAGTAGGGGTCGTTAATTATTTGTAAAATTGCTATAAAAATTATCTGTAATAAAATAAATGCTGCAATAAAAATAAAGAAACAAAACTATTTTGACAGATTTAAATTTTTTTTCAATCCCTACTTTGGTATGCCAAGTTATGCTGCTTTATTCAGCTTGTTTACACCACATCCGCCACACCAAAGTGTGGGATATATTGTGACGGAGATATTTGATGCAGTAATAATGAAATCCTACGCAATTTGCGAAATACTAATATATATACTGAAAGCGCTTCAGAAACTTATAAGCAAGGGAAGTTGTTTGTGTGCTGACTCAAAGGAAAATGTGGGTTATTGAATTGTTCAGATATTCTACAGTTACTGCAGGTTATTTCACGAAATATAAGGTAACAAAATGTATAATTTCAGACGTGTACCTTTACACCAAAGTCAAAACTCATGGTGTTCACAATTAGGCACAAAGACTAGCACGTCGGTCGCTCAACAGAAAGTGTGCAAAGTTATAATGCTAAAATGAAGTTTCGATATTAGTGGTGGGCGCAGATAGTCAGAGGTGTAGCTTAAAAAACATTAGCTAGGATTATTAATGCTATCTTTTCATACTATGTGTTTCGTAAATAAGACAAACTTTGTTAAATATCACTTTTACTAACAATCCTAGTTAAGATGTGAAATGTATCTTTTATTTATCACCTTTAATTTAATCACCATATTTTTACTGTAAAGTTTATTTTTGGATTTTTATTTCATTGTCTAGATATACGACTAACCTAAATTTTGTAAGCCGAACTTTATGAGATATTGCTGATATTATATATATATGATACACATATGTGTATACACTATTATATGTATGTATACACACACGACAAAAAGTATATTTACAGCAAGATTTGTTTGTTTCAAATTTCGCTCAAAGCTACACGAGGGCTATCTGCGCTAGCCGTCCCTAATTTAGCAGTGTAAGACTAGAGGGAAGGCAGCTTGTTATCACCATCCATCGCCAATTTTTGAGCTACCCTTTTACCAACGAATAGTGGGATTAATTGTACCGTTATAACGCCCCCACGAATGAAAGGGTAAGCATGTTTGATGTGACGGGGAATCGAACCCGCGGATTACGAGTTGAGTACATTAACCACCTGGCCATGGTGGGCCTAACAGCAAGGATATCCAACTAACTTATGAAACAATGCATACAAATTTTTGTAAGTAAGAAACGTAAGAATAGTATATTTGGTTTGCTATACTCATTATTACCGAACTGAGTTTTAGTTACGATTAGAAACCAGTGGTGGCCAAACGTGTTTAACGTAAGAGCCACATGCGATAAAGTTCAGGTGTTTGAGAGACGTAAGACATGAACAAATATTACACACACGTTTTTATTGTTACATGAACATTTTGTTACATAAATTTTGTTCGAATATTAAGAAATACGTGTACGTAATAATAATTATTCATGTATGTAGATTTCAAACTGTTAAGTTATATTAGTTTCAATAATCACAAAGTACACATGTATATTCCAAATGTTTTAATAATCCTGGCTGGTTATTGTTTTAACTATATTGATTTTATTTAATACACGCCCCCCAGTGGCTCAGCGGTATGTCTGCGGACTTACACGCTAAAATCCGGGTTTCGATACCCGTGGTGGGCAGAGCACAGATAGCCCATTGTGTGGCTTTGTGCTTAATTCAAAACAACAACAGCATGTATTTAATACGATAAGGAACAATGGAAACATCTAAGAAAAATATGCAAATTTGCATTTCGTTAACATTAAATGAGACTGCCAGAAGTAAAAATAAAAGGGGTAAAAACAGATATTTTTAATGATATTTATTTGTCTTAGTAAATATCTGGTCAAAATATGGAGAACATATATAAAACAATAAAAATAGCTTGGCATGGCCAAGCGCGTTATGGCGTGCGCTTCGTAATCTGAGGGTCACGGGTTCGCGCCCGAGTCTCGCCAAACATGCTCTTCCTCCCAGCCGTGGGGGTGTTATAATGTGGCGGTCAATCCCACTATTCGTTGGTAAAAGAGTAGCCCAAGAGTTGGCGGTGGGTGGTGATGACTAGCTGCCTTCCCTCTAGTCTTACACTGCTAAATTAGGGACGGCTAGCACAGATAGCCCTCGAGTAGCTTTGTGCGAAATTCCAAAACAATACAATACAATACTTACACAATTTTAGGCTTATCATAATATTTTTCTGACACAAACAGACAATCACCAGCCTATTTACTGCTAGTAGAAATCTTGTAAGTTTCCATCTTGATTGTGATCGTTGAACGTCTGGCTAATATGTTGTCAAGACTGTACGAATTAGCTCCGTCAGATGTTGATTTGTAAGAACTGCACGATGCTACGACTTCACAAACTTCATTACAGAGTACAGTGTTTCACAGCAGCATGTTGTGCTGAAAATTGAGATGAGTCACATACTGATTTTCTTCAGTTCAGGATATTTTACTTCTGGAACTTTTTTCCAGAACTCAACTGTAGAATTGTGTTTATAGGGCTTTTAAACCCAGGTCCTCCTATCGTTCTATTAGTTTCATTTCCACAGCAGATGATTCTATAACCGAGGTCCGAGCGTTGGACAACCATTATTGATCACATCAACCATGAATGGTTTTACAAGAAAGGCGAAGTAGAGCTCCAACTTCTACAAGTCATCAAACCTGTCTAGGAAATTATCGAGTATTTCTTGTAATTTATCTTTGTATTCTTCCAGTTTGTGGTATTTTGTTTTAATATTAGGGAATGTATTTACCCTCTTTTTGAGATTGGGAAAGTAACTGAAGTTTCTTAACAATATGTCTTTTTGCAAAAGTCTTATTTTATTCTGAAAGCTGAAAATTGTCTGAGTGAGATCAGAAATAATCTTATCCTTCCCATGGAGTGCCAAGTTGAGAGTTTATAGATGATTCATTTTATCAGTAAGGAGCATTAGATCTTGCGTCCATTCATCATTTTCCAGCTAAGGATAGAACCTTTTCATTTTTTCAAGAAAGTAATGATAGACTCTAACAATTCCACAAACTTATTTAAGACATTGCTGGTTGACAGCCACCTCACAATGCACTAGAAAGAGACATCAGCTCAAGTTCTTCAATAAAATGGGTCTTCCCATTTAAGCGTATGAAACTGATACTTTCAAGAATTAATTTCATAACATCTTTATAATTGAAGTATCTGGCTGCCAGATGTTCACAATGAACAGTGCAATCAACACAGTAAAACTTTGGAAAGCTAGGATCACTTTCCATAAGCGCAATTAATTCTGCATTTTTCTCCACCATTGCAAGTGCTCCATCTGTTGCAACAGTTTATCCAGTGGAATATCAGCATTTGTTAAGGCTCTGTCAAGCGCATTTTTAATGTTAACACTACGAGTTCTTTTGTTTAGTCCCACTAAGTCTAACATCTTTTCTTTTACAGTTGCATCAGAGGAAACATAACAAACAAATACCGCCAGTTGTGGGTTGTTCTGTGTATCTGCAGATTCGTCAAGGACATTCTTTAAATCATTTTACATTTTGTTTGCATCATCAGCACTGATCTTGAAAATACGTCTCTCTGTAGTGTGGTGTGAATCTAATGTTTGTGCTATTAGTCGCAGAAGTTTTATGTTGTTTAGATCTAACACTGAAGCAACAACTTCAGCTATATTCTTCTTAACAAATTCACTACTAGAATGTGGACGTTTAACACAAGCAATATTCCGTGATATAACAAAAGCAGCTTCAGCCGTTGTATCAACTTCCTTACTGAACGTTATCAACAGTGTCTGTTGGCTATTTAGTGATGATTTTAACATAGTTAACTTGTTTTTACGTAATTCTGATTCAGGTGTATAATCAGACGAAAAGTTTTTATGATTTGTTTCGTAGTGGCGTTTCAACTTACTGGGTTTTAAATGACTGAGTAACACATTGCAGATAAAACACAAAAGTTTACTTCCTTTAATGGTAAATGCAAAACCTTCCTTCAACTCTGGCTTAAAATTTCTGTTTTCATCTTCATACTTTTGTTTCTTACAAAATTCTTACATTTGATGACGCCATGTTCCTTCACTTTAACGCAACCAAACTCTACAGCGCCCAGTACCACATTAACATTTTGCTAATTTCACTGCCCGCAACACAGCCACACACACACCATAATCACGCGATCGCAAGCCACGCCTACTAACACCAACATTGTTAGCACCAGCTTGTAAGATTACTGATTCTCCAGCACAATTCCTCTGAAATCCTTGCTGATTCGAAATTTCTTTAATCGCTGACGCAAATCTAGCTTTAAAATTTGAACACTAAACATACGTTTTAATCCAGTGGACTTTCAGTTTATATCCGGCAAATAATTATGAAGCCTGAAATTTTTTATTTACTTTTTATATTAATTGTGATGCAAAAAGGAGCTCAGCCAACATATTTCCGCGAGCTGCACATTATATGTCAAACAGTCGCATGTGGCTTGTGAGCCGCGGCTTGGCTTACCCTGTGCTAAACACTGATGTCTTAAAAGATCAGAAAATCATGATTAATATCATAATGAGAAGGCTTCTGTATATGATTCATATAAGTAGCCTCTCAGCATTTCAGTGATAAGTCTGAGGACTTATAGTGCTGAAATCAGGTTTAAAAATTCGCGGCGGGTATAACACAGATAGTTTATTGTGTAGCTTTGTGTTTAAGTGCAAAAAAGAAGAAAAATAATCCACATAGATGGCTTGCTTTAATCGAAATTATCACCAATTGCTCATAAGTATGTTCTTAGCAAAATAAACTGCTAAAGTGACGTTTATGATGTCTAAATAAATGTAATAGTACTGTCTGTTGTATTTTCATGTAACTACTTTGCAGGGTGTGAGTGGATCTCACCAAAATTAGTATAGAGAATCATTAGTTTCATGTGAGGGTGCATAAATATTTTCAGTTTTGCGGTTTTTATAGGTGATTTTGTGTTTCGTAGCACTATTTGGCCCACCATTGATAATCTTTAGTTTTAATTTAAAAGTAAATTTAAATTTTAATTGAATTTACAGAATTTAGTTACTCAAATGTTGGATTTATGTCAAGCAATAAATTGATTCTTTTATGTACTTTATCCCGTCAGGTGGACAGGACAATTTCTGCTAGAAATCGTCAGCTGCAGAAAGAACCTTCACTGGACGGGAATTATGATGAGAATTACGAAGATCCGAGAAATTTTCCATGGCCAGACGACATGCCACATATGAATGCTCCACCCCCACCACTTCCACCGAGAAATAGCTGATTCGTTGACATTAATTTCGTAGACATTTTTAATATATGTGCATGCGTATACATGTAGAAGTTCAAATTATGCTAACAACTTACGTAACAAAATTAAACTTATTACAAAGAAATGTTGAAGAGTCCAAAATATAAAATAAAATTTTATATTTAAATGGTTGCATAGTTTGTTTTTATTTTTTCTTTTACCCATCTTCTCTTTTAAAAAGTTTGATTCCCAAGGCCTACATTAACACGTAACTTAGTTAAGACTAACACATGCTCACATAATTACAACATCCGGGTTATTTTCACATGCAAAACACACAGATAATGTGATGTGCCATAGGAATGTTTAAGCTTTATCATTGCAGATATATAATTATATCACGGTTGACGAAGACAATGAATACTAGCATGGATTCTCCCTCCGCCTTCCAAATGACCACAATAGCCGAGATTTGTTTAGCCCATGCATAGTTAATAAGAACCGTTTCTTTGGTTTTATGTTTACAGAAGTCCAATAACAGTATTAATCGAAAGAGAATATGTGTTCCACGAAAAAACACGATAGCTGCCAGCGAGTTGTAACAAAGAAACAGTCTTATTTGAAAATATTATTTCCATACTAGTCAGGACTGGTTTGTTGTTGTTAAGAGAAAATTACACAATCGTCTATCTGTGTTCTGTCCACTGAGGCAATCGAAACCAGAGATTTACTGCTATAAACCCTCAAACATACCACTAAGCTAATAACTCCAACCATAATGCGTATATGTCTGAATATAAATGGTCATTTATAAAACAGTCTTCAACCAGTCTAATAGCATGTCGTGTAATAATTATTTTTTCCAGTATGATATAAACAAAAGTTCCATTATAGTACGATTAGTGTAACATATATTTTTAATCAGTCTCAAGGTGTCACATTTATTTCACGTAAACACTTCAGTATAATTTTAAATACTGAATATATATATTTAACCATTTCTAATTTAAGATATCCCTAACACCTTTTCATATATATTTTCGCCATCGTCTACATTGTACCGGAAATGAGACGTTTACAGTAGTAAATAGAGAAATACACATTTCCTGAAAAATCAGATGACCCTCATGATGTCACTAAATTTGTTCTCTTTATATCACTCGGTCAATCACACCATAACAGCCAGTTTGCAACCGAAGAAGAAAGGTTTACCTTTCGAAAGCGCTCGGGTTATAGAGTTTTTATCTCATTTCCATTGCTAGTATGTTGATACTGCAATATATCATAGGGAGCTAGTACACTAGGCGCAATAGTTTCAACAAAGTGAGTAGATAAATGGGTATTGTACAATAGGCATTTGAAAATTTTGGTAAACAATCTTTCTCGAAACAAAAAGGTTGTGTTAAACTCTGTTAATATGGAGGAGTCATTATGAGCTTATTTTCGCATTAAAACAAACATTATGTTTGGTTCTACGGATGTGTTTAAAAACAAACGGAAAAAAGTAGGTTAACATAGCATAAGCTTTACACAGTAGTCATGTATTACTTGCTGTGGTTAAACTTTTTGAAAACAACAAACTTCTCCAATGTCACAAATACTTTTGATACTCAGTATATACAGGTATGCTAAATTTTTGACAGATTTACTGAAACACGGAGAATTAATCTGTTTGACTCTACGTAGATGTAAAATTAAAATAATATTTAAATCTAAGCAGATGAAATGAATGTCAACATTATACAAATAAAATATTAGTCATCAATTACTTATGATGTACTGTGCAAAAGTGTTAGGATAAAGTTGATTTTAGATTTCAGGCCACTTTCAAATAACAAGGTAATTAATTAAAACATGAAAATTTTATTACCGTTCATATTTGGTACAACTAAATCTCGGTGGAAGTGCTTGAGTTCAGCAAACAGATAATATTTTGTGTATCTACACGTGTTTAAATTTTGCTCGAAATGTCTCTAATACATTCCCATAAGGTTTATTTTGATTTGTCCAGCTTTCGATCTATCAAATTCCAGATCTATTCAATGGGATTGAGATTGGTGTCATTGCATCATTTTAATGACCACAAACTAATTTCTGTACATGTTGGATGAGTGTTTGGGATCATTACATTCTTGGTAGTAAAATTCTATACCAGTAATATGTGAACCACCATATAGATCAGTATCTAATGACACTTGTACTCATTCATTATTTCATATATTTTTCAAATATCTACTGTCATATCTGCAGAAAAACACCCCCAAACCATCACACTGCCTACCCCATGCTTCATGATAGATGCAATGCATTGAGATAAGTATCTTTCACCTTTCTGCTGCTGGAAGTACAACCTACATATTTTTAATCAAATATTTCAAACTTGGACTCATCTGTACATAACACACTTTCTCAATCATCAACAGTCCAATTTTTGTACTTTTTAGCAAACTTCAGTTTCTTGACAATGTTATGATATCAAAATAGAGGTATTTTTTAAACTGCTACATGACCAAACATTCCATTCTCATTGAGTCTTCTTGATACTGTAGATCTGGAACACATTTCTATCATCTGGTACATGGCCATTCATCTCATGCTTGAGATTGGTAGTAGTCTTCATTCTGACCTGAAGTCTGCATAAATGAAGATACTTAACACCAGTATCATTGAGTTTAAGCGTTTTGCCTCTTCCTTTACTGTTTTCATATTTATCTGTCTCTCTAGGGAGTACCTGATAGTGTTTGGAAAACATTTCAAGTCTGCAGTAATTTATCAGAGAGACAAACTAACAAATGAGCAGTGTTTAGAACTTGAACTATTTCTTTGTGTTTTTGTTTCTATACATGGTAACTTCTGATGACTTTTTTCATTAAAGAATATTTAAGTAATCCAGTTAAGATGTGAAAGTTTATTTTCGTATTATGATTACGATTTTTTTTAAAATATCTAAATTTTTTCTGTGAGATTTCTTTCTCATGCCCAACTATCATTCAGTTTCATAGAAGATACAAAGTCAGTAATTTTTTTTTTGTTTTAGTATTTCTTTAAATGTTAAACTCCATGTGTCTACACATAACTGTCCATAATTTTGAACTGATAAACTGGAAGTAGAATGTAGGTAGGTAATCAACAGCACACAGTACTAGTTGACTTTTACTCTTTGTCAGATTTTATATGGCCAAGATTCTCTACAGTAGGTGTCTGTGATGTGTTGGCAATAAATTTAAACAATAAATGTATAGCACACAATCCATTTGTTTTACCATTACAAGTGAGCTTGTTACATCCAGTGCCAACGTTTGTTTTTCAGACTTCACCAGTATCTCCAGGCCAAACATAAAAGAGGTCAAGATACCACTTATATTATCAGCTCTAAAAAATTATATTATTATTTTTAACACAAGATATTTTTCTTTCTATCTTAGCTTTATAAATTTTATCAAGTGTAATATGTTGTTTAACTGTTAAAATAATTTCTGACACAGTAAATGAGGAAATATTCACAACCAACCACCTCCTGAATAATTTATGTTGCATTTTATAAGGATATGGAAATTTTTTTGTACTTGTATGTTTTAAAAAAAATATGTCTCCTTCTAATTGAGTGGGAGTTAATTTCATTTCCGTGTAGGATATTGACAATAATTTTGTAACAAAATTCCATAAAATTAGCCAACTTTATAGGAAGGTCATCTTGGACAAAACAATTTAGGTAACAATCAGGTGGAAACCTGTATCACAATAAATCTTCTTATTGGTTGTATACATTCGGTGTATTTTGTCATTCTACTTCCTTTTTATGAATAGAATTAAAATGTTATAGTTTTTTTATTGTCCTCTTAATCCTTACTGTCATCTTTTAAATGTTTTAAAAGTTTTTATATGTTTATATTTGAAAAGTCTCTGCAACAAAAATAAATGTATGCTCTTCTGTGAATATTCTAGAGACAAAGAAACCTCATTCACTTCAATAGAAAGTTTTATTTAGTTTGTAAAATATTAAGTACCCCAATATAAAATAGTGAGTAGTAAAATAAACTGTGAATTAGAAACATGTCAACATTTCAAACATCTTCAGTTAAAAAGTTTTATAATAACCATAGTTCCCCTTTCTTGAACATAGTTATCACAGATTAATACTTCTGAATAAAAACAAACTCTACAACATCATATGATTATGAGAAATATAATTTTACAAAGTCCACTTTGGGACAAAGGTCATCAGAAAGTCCTGGAGAGATAGTCACTTTTAATACAATTCAGTAATCTAAATTTATACTACTACAAATTAATGACCAGTATACAATAAATACTGTCATTGAAATTCCCCTACTCTCAATCACTCCAGTGTGACCCAGATTGACCTCAATAAGAGTGCAGGCCAGTCACTAAGTGATTTACTGGTGATCCAAAGAGTGCTTGGCCACCCTTAATAAAATGGAAGGAAAAACTTCCTTTTGTTTCTTTTTGTTTTTTATATTTTAGAATATACTAGGTAAACTGCCTTAACTTTCCTTAAAGTACATTAGAACATTTAATTTCTAAATTACTGTGTTATCATTTTAAAGAAAACAACAGCAACAAGAAACATTCCAAATTTGAGTATCAAAACCAATTACCTTGAATAATGATATCAGACACCATATTTACATTTTAAAATATCAATTTCATCATATTTCTAAAATATCTAAAATTAAAGCTAAAATTTGAGCTTTAATTAATAAAAGATAATTTAAATGTACTTAAAAAAGTTTGGTTAGTTATAAACTATTATTTCTTTAAATTTCTATAATACAATCAGTCAAAACATTCTATTGTTTTAATAACTGAACTGATAAATACATAAGCTATAATTTATACACTATTAATTTTAGATATAAATTTTTAACCTCCATTAGTTTCTTTAGTTTAAAGCTAGAAATAATTACTTGAATACATATTCAATACAATAAACATTAATGGGTGTATTTACTGCTCAAATTTTGTTTTGTGTAAGTATTTAAAGCTTACCTAATCACAAAATGTCAATAATAAATTTTAGAAGTGTTAAGTATAAACACAGAAAATCAGAAACACTGGCAGATATTGGTTTTCTGCTACATTTACAAAATATGGAAACAAAATATTAGTAATAATAGGAAAGAGAATGTTTTTGTTCCAATTTACAACACAGTTGAACATATTTTACAAGAATAATGTTAAAATGTGTGTTTGTATTAATTTCTTCATAACAAGTAAAATCATAATTTAGTGATCACCAAAGATATTCAAATGTATTTTCTAAGAATACATACACACACACTAAAATTATATTTTTTTCTGTTCTTGTAAAAAGTTCACTTTAAAGACTGCCTCTTAATTTATTTTTTTTGTGTAGTTTACAGAATTTATGTGTTGCAAAATTCATAATTTACATCTATATGCTCCAAGAATTTAGCTGAAATTACATCAATTCATGGATTTATGTACATAAAATTAGTCATAGAATCTACCATTAGCTATTGGATGTTATTTTATGGTTTACTTTTGTTTTAATAACAAATCCTTCCAAAAAATAAAATAAATTATTTAATTGTAATGAAAAACAACAAAAAAATATGTTGAAGTATTACAGAAGCAAATATTGTTTATAGTATTTGAAAAAGTTAAACAGTACATGACAACTGTATGAAGTTATAGAGAAAACAATATTTTCCTAGCATAGACATGTTTTGAATTTTTGGTGTGGACAACTATGTAACTAATATGACGTTTTTCTCATTGTGTTTCAAATTTTTCCCATGATCATTTTAGTACTTAGCATTTTAAAGATGAACTAGTAAAATGGAAGACTACCTGTTTTCAAAAAATGGGATGTTTTAAATGTTATTTTTACTTAAAAATTGCTCGAAAGACAAAATACAAATAATGCATTACACCAACATTTACAAATAAAACATTTATACACACTTACCTTCTAGGAATTGATAAGTTCAAACAAAAGACCAGAAATCTCATTAAAGATTCATGTGCAGATATTTTGAGGCAGACATAAAATCTTTAAAGTTCAACTGAGGTGGCAGGTACTGTATTTTTTTGTGCAATATGCCACAAAAATTCTTAAAAATTAACCATTATTAGAAGATTAACTGACCAATAAAACCAAATTCTCATACAAAACAACTAAAATAATAATCATAATTTATTGAAGTATAGTTAACTGAGGATGAGATTTTGTAATTTCAGTTTGTTTGTATGTAAGTGTAAGCACAACCATTCACGAATGTTTTGCTAATCGTCATCAAAGGGGAAATAAGCTTAAAACTAACATAATGCTACATTCTTCCATAAATCTTGTACAATCAGATGAAACATTTGACCCCTGATTCATGTGTTAATCAGTATTGAAACTGTGAGGAAAAGCAGGATAAAAAGCAAGTAGTATTGTAATGTCACTCCTTTATCGCATAAAAATGAACTGCACATGAGCATAGCCATATGTTGATAGTGTAGGTGGTACAATGTCCAGTGCAAAGCATGCAGTATATAACCAGCATATAACATCAACAGCCTGCTCAACAATAACTCTTTAAGACAAATATTTGGTTTTCATTAAAACTAGATTACTTCACCATACTCATCCAGCTAGAAATGTCAGAATACTTCTCCTACTTATGCATCCCACACAACTCTGACCCATCCATACAATGCCACCCACCAATAAGTAGCACCAGAATGCTTTATATTTTCTGAAGGAAGGAAGATCTCACTGTCACCACTTGAGAAACCAAACAGACTTTAGAAGAAAATCTAGCAACCAATATTCATGTGGTTCCAAGGTTTAGGTCTCAAACTATTGGAAAAATCACCAACTGCTAAAAGAAAAAGAGTCATTTCAGAGAAAGAATATATATATATACCAAGAAACTCAACTTCCATTCCCTACCAAACCAAATCGACCATTTGAAATAAGCACCCAAAACCAATAATCCCTCAAACCAAGTATCAAATAGAGATTTACAAATTCAAATGACAACACACAAAAAGAGATGCATCCACATCTACTGAAAACTCTGCCACCAACAGCTGCAAATCTCAGACAACCACAAGATCAAGTACAAAAAAGAACCAAATCCAGGCATCCAACAAATTCAAATACAAGGAAACATAAGCAAACCCATCCACTCAATCAGTCATTAGAATAAAAACCCAATATCATAGGAGCTCATTCATGAGAATGCCTATGGTGATGCAACCATTAGCCACATCCTAAGATTAAATATATGTTGAAGTAGATTTTTTTCACCAATATAATCAGTTTCTCTTTTGTGTGCAAAGAACTGCAGCAGGACTTCATATTTCAGTATGAGCTCTATGTAAGACACAGAAAAGCATAACTTTCCTAAAGTAGTGTTAAATATCTTAAGGCATGTTCTGAATGGAATATACAGCATTCTAATATAAATCTTGCAAAGAATCTTGCTTCAAATAGTAATAAATATGTGATTGTTACCTCAAGAACAGTCAGAATCACATCAACATGAAGTGGTTTTAATAAACCACTGATGAGAAGAGGCAACCAAATCAAAACATATAAATGGGTATCAAACCATAAATATTGAAGAGAACAAATCTGTCAATGATCTACACAAAATTAATGGCACACTGATTGCCTTTCCTTCATAAAATAAATATTTTGAGTAGGAACTCATTTTCCAGCAAGACAATGATACCAAACACATAAAAGTATGGTATAATTATATTTTGATGGTAAAGAGACTGAAGAAGCATTTATAGCATTGACTTAGCCCACATAAAGTCCCACTATGAACAATAATGAAGCTGTGTAAGCTCATGCAAAAAATTAAAAAGGCAATCAAACAACTTTATTAAATTATGAGGAGTAAAATAACACATTGGAAAACTGCACTGTAGCATGAAAACTAGGTGTAGTACACTTTATATATGAAAGAGCTAACATAAAAATATAAGAACATTCAACTTGTTTGCTTTCTTTTCTATTTCTTACGACAGTGTTTCGTGCTAGCCACCTTGTTGTATGATTCCCATAAGTGTATCACTTGTGTGTGTCTATAATTATTTCCCTTACTATATATCTGTACAAGGTTTAAAATCAAATAACTATCATTCATTAAGAAGTCTTCCACGTAACTGTTTCAAACAGCCACTCTTGTCTTGCTAATTTGTTACAGTGTTGTAAAGTTAGTCCATCTGGACTGTGAGGACTAGGAAGGTCCAAACAAAGTTTTGATTTAACATGCATTAAAGTTCTATCCTGAAAGAAAAAAAAAACTTGTCTGAGAAAAAAATAAAAACATATTCCATCATCAACGATGTTGTAAGATTAATACAGAATTCAAGCAACTAGATGTATGGGCTGTTTATAATAATCTACTTAAAAAAACATATTACAGCATACAATAACAGTATTATATTTTAAAGATTACATTAAGAAATTACATAAATATTGTAAAATTTACATCTCTGAAGCAATATTATTATAAGAAAATATGAAAAAAAATCTTAGTTGTCAATAGGAAAATGTTCAAGAATTACCCATCAAAACAAAAACTAATATATTACTAACTGTGGTGAGCGATATTATATTACAACAACTTTAGTAAAAATTCTATCATGAGAAATGGCTATAATTCCATGAAAGTTTTCAGTCACTAAACAAAAGCTGGCTCAAGTAGGTTAACCCTTTCACTATGGACATGGTATAAGATACACGAGTTTGTCTACATATTTGCACTATAACTTTTGATACAGCATGTGTATCTTCACAAAATCTGTTACACTTTCAGTAAAGATTACAAGTATTTTGTAAACAAAAAATCAGACTTTTTAATGAAATATTTTTGCTAAAAATCTCTTTGTGAAAATAAAACCTGTTTCATTAATAATTTGAGAGCAAAGTGATTTTATGATTAAAAAATTATTCTTCATCCCAAAAATCTCAAAATTATTTGCATAAACTCTAAAACCTCCTATATACATTTAAAACATTTGTTTTCAGTAAAACTTTATGTTATTTTCTGTACTCTGTTTGGAGTCTGCCACTTGACCAACATCATAACATTCATAAAAGATTAGGAAATAAATATAAATTATATATCTCAGGATGACTGGTATAGATATTAACACATTTACCAAAATAAAGCAGAGAACAATGTTACAACTTTCTTAGATCATCTTTAAGTTAACAAAGAGAGAGTTTGCAAATGACTGTTGCCAGGCACATCTCAGGGATCAGAGGGTAAACAGGTATGTAACTGTAGGGGGCATTGCAGTTAGATGTTACATTATTTATTAGAATTGATATAAAGATGTTCCTTTATATTGGTTTGAATTGTTGTATAAGTAGGGCTTCTTTGACTTTGCATTTATTTATATTTGTTTCCCTACTTAGTACCTGGGTGTTTTATATGATTATGTTGTGTTTATTTGATTTGCAGTGTTCAAAAATGTGCGAAGGTGTTTTTTGTGTTCTTTGAATCTGGTTTTCATTTTTCTGCTTGTTTCTCCATTATGTAAGTCATGGCAGTTGTTGCATTGTAATTTATAAATTATTTTGGTAATGTGTTTGTCAGTGTAGTTTTAACACAGTATGAACTTTAGTTTTGCACCTGGTTTTTGAATAAATTTGGTGTTTACTGGATTGTTGTGTTATGTTACAAGTTGTTTTTTTTCCAATTGTTGGTTATTTTCTCAATGATGTCGGGAATATACGGTATGCAGTAATGTAAGGCTTATAGTTTTTTGTATCTTGGGATTTATTATTGTTTGTGTTGTTGATCTAAATGTGTGCATATAATTTTTTTTCTAGTTTTTTGAGGAAATTTGTCGATGTTGATGAAATGTTTTATTTTGTTGATTTCATTGTTACTTATTCTTGTGAGTGAAGCAAATATAAACAAAAGCAAAATGAAAGAAGCTCTACTTATACAACAACTAAAACCAAAATTAAACTAATATATAAAGGAACACCTTTATACCTATACTAATAAATAATCTAACATCTAATTGCACTGCCCCTACAATCCTGTACTCCTTTATACTCCTGTCCCTAAGACATGTGTCCAGCAATGATCAGTTACAAACTCTCTCTTTCTTAACCTGAAGATAACCCAAGGAGGTCAAAACGTTGTTCTCTGCTTTACTTTGGTAAAAGTTTTAATACCCATAACAGCCATCCTGAGTTACATTTTTACTTCAAGTGAGTTTCTTGTCATTACAAAATATAAATTATGCTTTTTTTGTTCAAGAATGAAAATGTAACACAAAAATACAAATGTTTAGTCTAAGTAGTTTAAGTCTCATAATCCTGTATATTTATTTTTTATTATACTGACCTTCCAGTCATGCCCATTAAACATTATATAACTTGCATTAACATGATGCATGTGGACTCATGTTACATATCCAGTAATATAAAACTGACCTTTAATCTTCCCTATCTTGGTTGCTTTAGTGGACTAGTATTTTGTAATATACAGTCACATTTCAATTATTATAAATTATATGTGTATATAGATTATTACTACTTCGAGATAAATTACTAAACTTATTTTGCTTAAAATATAGAACAATAAATCAAGAAGTAAAGCAAAAAATTCTCTTCTCACTCTGACCTTTGAATTTGGTTGCTGCTGGACATAAGATGCTAAGCCTTTTAAAATTTCACACATGAAGGAGATCAAAACATTTTTTTTAGGTTTTATATATATAAGGTTGAATAACCAAAATATCATAACTAATTACAGTGGTACCATAGAATTCCACTATAATTATTAAGCTTAGCAAATAAGCTGTATTTAGACCTAAAAAAGTGTGAAATTTCAAGCAAACTAAAGATACAATCTACCTTCTTGAAAACTTAAATTGAAAGAACACGGTAGCATTTTCACTGATTAAAATAGTTGAGAAAACCACTCTGAAGACATTCTAAGCAATTGATTGGTTATTTACATGTCATATACTGTAGTAATAGTGCATAAGGGACCATTTCACAAAATGGAAAGAGTTGAACGGGGCCATCACGTTTGATTTAGTACATAAGTCATATCTCAGCAAAATAAAACTTTTTATTTCATATACTAACTTGTAAATACTAGTAATCTGAGTTCCCCATTTGTAAAAAACTACAGTCTTAGTATTTTGACATCACAAGCATCTAATTTCAACATACCACATTACTGACTAAAATCTGTATTTAGATATGTTATTTTAATATTTACTTTTAAATTAAGAAATTAACTTATATATAACATTAAAATTTGAATTATAATCTACAATTTGATTCCAAACTTATTGACATAAATTCATAAAACAGTAGTTCAATAAAATTTTGAATGTATGTCAACAAATTTGATGACATGGCTTTGATCCGTGATTCATTGCAAAAGGATTAGCTAACATCCATAAAAATAACTGATATTAGTCATTAATTGATTGATGGGCACTAAGATTAGGAAGAAGTTTCATGTTTATACATTACACAAATGTAGAAGAGTAAGTTTAGAATTAATGTTAAAGATATTGTATACTTACTGTTGGGTTGTACTTCCATTTTTGTCGTTTATATTCATTGCAGGCCAGCATCACAACATTTGTATCTGCTGTTGCTTCTGGTGAATCCAGACAGATTGATTCATCAGTCATCAAGAAACCTTCCTTTGTTAAGACAAAGTACTACACCAC
The DNA here is from genome assembly GCA_011833715.1 of Carcinoscorpius rotundicauda. NCBI lineage: Eukaryota > Metazoa > Arthropoda > Merostomata > Xiphosura > Limulidae > Carcinoscorpius > Carcinoscorpius rotundicauda. Next base: position 20,003,324 of record CM022398.1, read on the forward strand.
CAGGAGGTAATACAAATGAAAAAAAAGAGAAAATATAATGTGTTAGAATAATGTCTTTAGCTTGGAAACACCTGGGTGTTAGTATACAAGTAATGATATAGTTTGTTTTCTGTTTTATTGTAGGTAGTTGTAAAATTAAGTTCAATTATTTGTGAAACAGGAATAAGCATTTTGTTCATTTCTAACTTGTGCAAGTTAGTTAAATAAGACAAAACTTGTGTCACTGAAAGGAATGGGGAAAATATAAATAGTACTTATCCTACTAACATTTAAAAACCATAGAAATTAATTTTCTGCAAGTTCCAATATTAAATATTTATTTAATTTGTACCAACAACAAATTAGTACACTAGTTTAAATCACCTTCACAGCTGTTTTCATTGGGAGATTTGTGTATTAATTATTTTCCAAAAAGATCATAAAAAAATCATATTTGATACGTTTGTCTGCCATGATAATTTTTACTAATTTTGCTTGGCACCTTCTATGTTTTTAACAATGATTCATTATAGCCAAATTATAATTTCTTGAAGGCCATTAACAGTACATAATTATAACCTAACTATAATATCCTGAAGTTCATTAATAGTGTATCACTGTAATTTTTTGGTGGGTGGTGATGACCAGCTGCCTTCCCTCTACTCTTTCGCTGCTAAATTAGGGATGGTTAGTGCAGATACCTGTCATGTAGCTTTATTTGAAATATAAACCAAATTGTTCAATATTTTATAGATCATGATTAAAGCTCTTAAACATAAACTAACAAATATTAACATAAAGTTCAACTACCATAGCCCCTCTTAGATATGATTTATGTATCTGTCATGATAAAAATAAAGTCACATCTGACAGAAAGTTGTTATTCAAATGATTAATAATCAGATAATAAACAACCGAGTTCAAGCAGTGCCAAATGTCATTCCCAGAGGTTGAGCATAATGGTTTATATATTGTATAGGTAGTCAAATAAAGTAGCAAACTGATACACAATATAATAATAGTAGTGTTGGATTACAGTTTAATAAAGTTAAGTTTAAATAGTTTTATGTACAATAATTTACTCACCTATCATATTTTTTATTACATGCATATACAACATTAGAAACAGACACAAAATTTAGTTTATAAAGAAAGTGTACATTTCTGTTTTGCACATATAATGAAGTCATTTGGAATGTTTACAAGCCTGGCAGTTATTATATTCATAAGCATTTTGTTGTTAGTTTTCAGTGCACTATTTTAGCAACAAATAGTAAAATAATGTTCAATAAATATCCAGAATTCTACGAAAGAGAAACTAGAAGAAAATTGGAAGCTAGAGTCACCACATATACTAAAAAAAAATCCCATATTTACTACTATTGCAACTTAAAAATCTGCAGTATATATGAATAAAACACTATCATTTTAAAAGAAAGAACCTAACATTGAAAGCTAGATATCTAAATTGAACAAGACAGACAGACTCTAAACCAAAACTTCACCTTGAAACCTGAAGCCTTTGACCCAAGAGACCATTTCACAAATATAAAATAATCAGTAAAGAGATGATAATAAATATATGAATTAAATTAATGCTAGACTCTAGTCAATACATAATAAGATAATCTTCTTTAAATACAGATATTGCATAAAATGTACTATATGTTGCATTGAAACAATTTCAAGTTGACTACAAGTTATTTAATTTCCATGTTTCATTTATTTTGCTGCTTTTGTCACAGCTTGTTCTCTATCAACATGTCAAGTCTTAACCTTCACAGTGACTTCTTGTTCTCAACTTGATAGATTTACAGCTCACCTGCATGCCTCTTTGCATTTCATTAGCCATATTTATCACACAGATTAGCCAAGTCTGTCACTCAGAAAAACTGTGAGATAAAAATCTTAACACCCTGCAAGTAAATCCTAATCAAGTTACTTAACATCCAGGCCACTAGCTCAAAATCCACTGCCTTCACTAAAAGAATAAACCTTAATCGCAAGAGTAGGATGAAGACAAATAATAGTTTCTGACTGCCTGTGGTTACTTTTCAGGATCTGAAAATTTTCAAACCAAAATACCTGTGTGTGTGTAACAATAAGTTTGACTTGGATACCCAGGGCTACCAAGATACACAGATACATACACTAAGCTGTCATGTAACCTCCTTGTACCACATTGTAAACACTGTATTCACATGTCTCCGTAAATTACTTTTTGATACGAAGAAAAGTTATCTGCCCCAAAAAATCACAGTCATTTTGTTGTCACAGAAATTATTTGTTGGAGGTCAGATCAATGAAAATCATTCAGTACACAGAAAAAAAGAAGTCTTATTTAAAAGGAATTTGTTATTGAGAGAGGTCCTATCCAACAGGGGCTACTGTAGTTTTGTCTGTTGACACTGCAAATAAAAAACTGGCTCTAATTAATTCTTTCATTACTAAGTTTATATATATCAGACCTCTCAGTGCAAGGTTTATTTTTAGAAGTTTAATTAACAACAAAAGATGCAAACAATTTTAGATATTTCATTATTTATTTGGAATTTAAAACTGGTAAACTCTGGGAATTATTAAAGGGAATATTCTTTTCATTGTGGTGATAAAAAGTTCCAAGTTCACATGACAGGGCCCCCCAGTGGCTCAGCGGTATGTCTGCAGACTTACACGCTAAAATCCGGGTTTCGATACCGTGGTGGGCAGAGCACAGATAGCCCATTGTGTAGCTTTGTGCTTAATTCAAAACAACAACAACAACATCACATGGCAGTACTTTAGAGGGAATATACATATGTCTGTAGAGCAATGCTTCAGACAGGATATATATATATATATACACATATATATCTGTATGGCAGTGCTTTAGAGGGATATATATATATACGTGTCTCTATCACAAAACTTTAGAGGGGAACTCAATAATGCATCATTACTGTGCATGTTTTTTACATATTTTGAAAAGATATTTTATGGTAGAATTACATTATAAAATTTGTGTAACAATACAATTGGTTTCAGTCATATCCTTAAGGGCAGGTGAACTCACTCACTTAAGCATTTTTATTTATAATTTATAATTATGATGAAAAAAGTTAATCCACAGCTTCTTTGTAAGACAAAAAATAATGAAAATATTTAATCTGTAACATAAAAATAACTTCCTCATTTTCAGAGGTATTAGAGGTACCAAGACAATCTCTAAGTGAGTTGAAAATAATTATTTACTGATATGATTACTTGCTTCAAATAATTTTGTGTATTTAAAGTCTTAAAGACCTTTGTATTGGAAAATTACATTTACAAGATACTGTTGACTGATTGATTGATTTATGGCACAAAGCAACGAGGCTATCTGCACCGGACATCTGGTAAAAATGTAAAAAAAAAATAAATGTAGTTAAAGACAAATGGAAATGAAGGTAAAACAAAAAGTATAAAACCAATGTTGACACCTAGTCTACAACGTTAAGGTAGAAGGCAGAGTATAAGAAGTTGTAAGGTATTTACTCTAGCAAAAAGGTAATGATCATAACCTGCCAGGAAGAATAACAGGTAAGTTCAAGACCCACCGTCAGTCACCTGAAGTTGGTCTTTCCAGTCCTGGTTCCAGGTTATGAGTCAATATGGCCAGTACTAAAAAGTAAAGTTGTAAAAGTGTGAAATGATATGCAGCAAAAGTATAATAACAACTCGCCAGGATGACTAACGAGTAGTTCAAACTGATAGTTCAAACAGTAGCGTTAGTCACCTGAAGTTAGCCTTTCCAGTCCTGGTGTCGAGTTATTTAATGTTCTGGCCATTGTCCAATGTCAAATTGAATGAGAGAGATTAAAACTGGAAAAAAGGAACCACAATTAAAAAGGTGTTATGAATAAATATGCAACACTTAAATGAGATTAAAAAGATTAATGCCCATTAAAAACGTTATCAAGGTGGACAGTCACCATCACCAATAGCTCTAACCAATGATGGCAAGAAAGTAAAACGTGGTTGATAGTGATTTGAGTGTTACACAAACTACACATTGGTGCATCAGTTCCAGATAAAAGAAAATGATGAGTTAAAAAACTGTGACCAATGCATACCCTAGTGAGAACAACTTCCTCATTCCGAACTTTATGGAAGCTAGATGGCCAAACCCCAATTTTGGGTTTGATTTAAAAAGTTTGTTGTCACGGTGCTCACTCCAAGTGGACTGCCAGCTGGCATGGAGCTGAGCCTTGAAGACAACACCATAGTCCATGTACGGAATAGGCATGGGGGTGATGGTGCTGAAGCAGACATATTTAGCTGCCATGTCTGCAAGCTCGTTACCATGAATACCAACATGGCCTGGTATCCAGAAAAACTGGATTGAAGTAGTTGCTAATGAGAAATGGGCCAGTCAGTTTCGAATATCATCGAGAATAGGATGTGAACTAACGAGTAGCGATTCCTAGGCAAGTACAGAACTAAGCGAATCAGAATAAATAGTGCAGTTGGAGTACTGCTCAGCTGCAATATGATCCAGTGCAAGAGATATGGCATACAGTTCAGCAGTGTACACAGACGCAGTAGAGGGGAATCTGCGCGCAACTACTGACCCATAGCAAACCAAAGCAGAGCCCACTGAATCACCTGATTTGGAACCGTTTGTATAAATGGGAACTGAATGATTGTTTGAAAGATATTCATTGAATAAAAGACGGTACTTCCAATCTGGAGTATCTGCCTTTTTTAGGTGACTGAAAGAAAGGTCACATTTGGGGGCTGTAATAAGCCATGGTGGGATGAGCCGACCTGTGGAATCTGCAATGTTATCCAAGGACAGACCCAATTCATCCAATTGCGCCCGGATGCGAAGGCCAAACGGAGCAATGACAGATCGTCTGTTCTGAAAAAGTACTATCCACCGAGGAAGGAAAACACATTCCCAGGTGGGATGCTTTGGTAAGGAAAGAAGTTTCGAAGTATATTGTAAAGATAGTTGCAAACGGCAAAGGTGTAGAGAAGGTTCATGAGATTCAATGTATATGCTTTGAACTGGAGAGGTACAGAAAACCCCAGTGCAAAGTCGAAGTCCTTGGTGATGAATGGGGTCCAGCATCTTTAAGGCCAAAGGTCTGGCAGAGCCATAGACCATTGATTCATAGTCGAGTTTCGATATAATAAGAGCACGATATATCTTTAACATTGAACAGCGATCTGCCCCCCAACTGGTAGAAGAGAGGACACGGAGGATGTTCAGTGCTCTTGTACATTTGACCCGAAGCTGCTTTAAGTGTGGTATAAAGGTCAGTTTACAATCAAAGATAAGCCCCAAGAACTTTGTCTCCGGGACCACTGGCAGCAAAACTTCACCGATATGAAGTTCAGGATCAGGGTGAATACCCCGTAGATGGCAAAACTGCATGCATACAGTTTTGGAGAGAGAGAGAAATTAAAGCCGTTCGCCAGAGTCCACTTCCGTACACAATTGAGGGCAGTTTGTAGTTGCTGCTCAATATATCTCATGTTTGACAACTGACATGAGATGTGAAAGTTGTCGACATACAGCCCATTCGCAACAGTAAGAGGGAGTTGTTCGGTGATGGCATTTATCTTTATACTGAAGAGTGTGACACTCAATACACAGCCTTGAGGGACTCCAAGTTCCTGTACAACAGAATGGGAAAGTGTCGAACCCACACAAACTTGGAATCTCCTGTCCATTCAAAAATTTTTAATAAACATGGGTAGATGGCCACGTAACCCATATGTATGGAGGTCTCGCAAAACGGCACACCTCCATGTTGTGTCATAAGCCTTCTCAATGTCAAAGAATATTGATTCAAGATATTGGTGGTTGAGAAAGGCTTCTTTGATAGATGTTTCAAGACGAATTAGGTGTTCTGTGGTGGAGTGCTGTCGACAGAACCCACACTGGGTGGGCAAGAGGTTGTTTGATTCAAGAAACCAAACAAGACGAGCATTAACCATCCTTTTTAAGGTCTTACAGAGACAGCTCATCAAAGCAATTGGACGATAGTTTGAAGGAGTCTTCAGATCTTTCCCTGACTTAGAGAAAAATAAAATAATAGCCTGGCGCCAGGCATCAGGAAAAACATTCTCCTGCCAAATCCGGTTGAAGACAATCAGTAGGACATCAAAAAAGCAGGAGATAGATGGTGCAACAGACGTACTGGCAGACCGATGAAGGGCCATTTTCAGTTCCACTGGGATAAAGGGACAATTATAGTCAAAGAAACAGTCAGTTCGAGAGGAAAGAGGTGATCGCTCTTCCTGAGTCTTGATGGCCAGGAAAGTGGAGGAACAAGCAGAAGTGCTAGATACCCGGCAAAAGCTTTCACCTAGAGTGTTAGCGATGTTCCGGACATCAGTCACCTCCTGACCATCAAAGAGTAAGATTGAGAGGGGGATAGAATTGTAATGTCCATTAACCTTTCGAATCCTGTCCCATATGATCTTGGAACTGGTGGTAGAAGATATGCTGGTTGTGAACTTAATCCAAGATTCCTTCTGGCTTTGACGTCTTACCCACCTAGCATATGCACGAGCCCATTGGAAAGCAACCTGGTTTGAAAGTGTGGGATATCTACGAAAAGTATCCCAGGCCCGTTTTTGAGCCTTCCGTGCTAAGTTGCAAGCAGGATTCCACCACGGACGAGGATATCGTGGAAAACGTGTCGAGATTATAGGAACACACTGAGCAGCTGCATGTATAATACAGTCAGTTACCGCTGCTACACAGTCGTCTATTGATGGCTGATTTACGATGGCAAGATCAAGTTCTGCGAGAGCAGTGAAAGTGGACCAGTCTGCCTTATCCAGCTTCCACCGGGGTATGCATGTAGGAACCAGTATTGAAAAGAGAAAGATTGTGATCAGAGAGCATCTGCTCTACAGATCGACCCCTCCCATCAATAATAGCACTTCCCCAGAGGGGATGATGTCCATTAAAATCCCCCAGGATTAGAAATGGAGATGGCAACTGTTCAACGAGAGCATCAAGGTCTGATTGATCCTATGTCTCTCCAGAGGACAGGTACAGAGAACAAACAGTGATGGTATGACCCAAGGAAACACGGATGGCTATGACCTTCAAGGGTGTGTTGAGTGACAAAGACAGGGTGGACACATGTTGATCAACCATCAGTGGCACCACTCCATGTACTTGACCATCACACAACCTGTCATTTCTGTACAGAAAAAACTGCCGAATGGAGACTGTATCAGCAGATTTGAGAAATGTTTCGTGTTAAGAAAGACAAACAGGATGGTAGGGAGCAATGAGCGTTTTGATATCATCCAGAGTAGAATGCAAACCTCGACAGTTCCATTGTATCAAGGTGGCCATTTTTAAGAATGGGTTGGTGAAGTGGCTGGAGAACCCTTTGGTTTATGACCACGTCTTTTTTCTTTACGGTCTTTAATCGGAGGAGGTCTATCAACCTCCATGGATCCTGCTCTGGGTCGAGTGGGCAGGTTTTTGTTATTGGAAGAGGAATCCAGTGACTGAGGAAGTGAACTAATAATTGTTTTGTCTCTTGTGGTGGGAGAAAATGATGTATCAGAAGAAATGCCTGTATTTGAAACTGAAGGTTTGTTGGAAGGTATGGGAGGAACAGAGATAAGTATGGAAGTCAATTCATCAACTTTTTTAACCACGGAGGTCAAAAGGCTTTTCATTTGTTTTGAAAACGATTCTCTTGGAGGCACAGAGAGATCTGTCTGCACTTCCACTGTAGTTGTGGAATGAAGTGCAGCAGCATATGTCCGAGATGGAGTTGTGGACAGCAATTTCCGAGCCTCGGGATAACTAATGTTATGTGTCATTTTCAAATGCTGCACCTCTTTTTCCTCCAACCATTTTGGGCAAGAATGAAAGTAAGAGGGGTGAGAACCATTGCAGTTTACGCAATGTGGGTTCATGTCACAGTCATAGGCATCATGGTCCTTGCCTCCACAACGAGAACATATCATGTCTTTGAGTGGCCGAATCTCTGACATTGGAAACATCGAAGAGGGTTTGGAATGTATGGCCGAACCATGCAAATGAGATAACCTGCCTTGATGGTGGCAGGTGCAGATGGTGAAGTAAATATTAAAACGAGGGTATTTGTTGGCAGTGTAACTCCATCTTTGCAAGTGGAGATGCACCTCACTGCAGAAACACCTTGAGTGGAGAGGCCAGCAAGAATCTCTGACTCGAGAACGTTCTTCAGATCCCTTTCAACAATAACTCCTCGTGAAGAATTCAAAGTAGCATGGGGTATAACCTCAATAGGTATATCCCCAACTGCCTTTGAATTCAAGAGGAGTTCACTGTGTTGGGATGTGGATGTTTCAACCAATATGTCACCAGATCGAAGCTTCTTTACTGACTTTGGAGAGCCAGTAAGTCCCTCTTGTCCCTTTTGAATAAAAAAAGGGGACATTTGCCCTAAAGGTTTTTCCGAAAGAGAATGTAATATAAGAAAATGAGATACGTGTGTTACTGATGTTGAAGATTGCTGTTCTGAGTATTCAAGATGTGGTCGCTTACCCATTGACTGTTTTTTTACAATTTTATTTAAATTTTTTGGAGGATCCATAGGAAAGAGAAAAAGTTTAGGTACCCACTGACCCCACCCACCATGGAGCCCTACAAGGGGATGCACTGCAAAGTCATGCAAGGACAATGCAGCAATGCCAGGGTTTCGTGAGCACTATACCCAAACACCAGCATCAGGCACAATGTCCACAACACCCGTTGAGAACTTCCAACACTGGTACTTGGTTGACTCTAGCCCAAGTGGACCAGCCGAATGACCCAAGGGGAGCCACCCAAAGGCTGCCCGTCTACAGGAATTCAAGGCCAAAGTGGTGTGTTAGGGTTGGACCCCTCAACCACCAGGATCCTCTCCTCCCCTTCACGGGTCGCCACGCACGGCAAACACGTGGGTGGATGTTTAGATTCAAGAGAAGGTAACCAGACAGAACAGAACCATCCCTGGGAGGTCCCCTCACCACGTACAGGAATCTACACCGAGGGGGCATTTACAAGATACCTCAATTCCAAAAATTTCATAAACTAACTTATTTACCGATTATTACTATGCATTAAAGTTTAGTATGATAACATTGTTATGTCATAAAGGAGCATAATTTTGACAAAGTTTTTTTTCTTATTATTCCTTACCTGTTGAGGATATGTTTCAAATACACAATCTCCCAGCTGAACCTTTCCAACAGGTTGTCGAGATGTACCTTTAGTGTTGGGTCGCTGAAAACACTTGCCATTTTTTTTGTTGCGTATCTATTTTAATTTAACAAAAAGAAGAAAAAATCTCATTTTGCATTTACAATGAGTTGTTCTAATCATTTAAATTAGATAAAATAAATATAACATATAAGGGCATTTTTTAAGATACTATAGCAACTCGAATAATAATAGTGAAAACAAATAAGGTATATTTTAAGTGATATCCCAAGTCAAGTTATGATTAAACACTGTGCCAAGATTTTGCTATTCAACAATTTTCATCATTTATTTGAAAATTTCTGCTTCTCTTGAGACATTAGAGAGTTAAACAATCTAATCCTATCTTCTGTGTTTACTGAATTTAATATTTTCTAGACACAATTAAACAGAAACCTTACTTTTCCAAAGAACCTGCCATCTGTGGGAAGAAAGTGTTCAGGCCACACAGTATCAAGATACCATTTGAAACTCTTACAACCAAGTCTTTCTCGTAAAGCTTTCCTTTCTGTAACATCTATCCCCTTTCGCATTTTCCTTGCCCCTAAATTAAAATTATGAAAATGTTTTTAAAGCTAAAAATAAAAAATATCTTAAACTCAGAATATAAAAAAGAGGTTTTGATGACTTTAAACAAAATTCAAATGATTCTGAAAATAATTTTGTTCAGTAAAATACATGGTATAAGTATATTAAAATATGCCTATGACATATGTGATTAATAATGACAAACTATGCTTAATTTGGTTTATTTTACCTGTCATTTTATTTTACCAAAATTCTAAAGGTCTTCAATCTAAAAATGTAAGAGATTCAGTTCTGAACATAAATCTACTTTTAGCAAAAAAAAAGTTTTACTTCAAACAAACTTCATATATTGTAAGCTTTTCCTCATTGAGTTTGCTTTCATCTGACTCAAAACTTTGAGTGTCCTTTATGAATTGCAAAGTCCCTTATCTGTACTTCTCCACTCTTCTACCTTCCATGGAAGTCATCACACATGCCTTGGAAGACCTTACATAAGCTTGTTTTCCACAATAGTTTAAAACTGTTTTCCAAAGTGGTAAAGTATTTCAGAACAAAGTACCTGTTTTAAACCCAACTAATTCTAAAAATTTTTAATTAAAATCAGGTAGTCTTACCTTTGAAAGTAGACCGGAACACCCACATAGTTCAAGAAAGGAGGTGGGAATTAATGAGTGTCTGAATGACAAAAAAATGTTATAAGTCTATAACTTAAAGGGCAAGAGGATAATATCTAGACTCCAATAAAGATGCAGTCAAGCACAATTCAAAATAAGATTAAAAGAGCTGGATCCAAGAGACAATGAATGGAGGAAACCAGTTTCATATAAAGACTGGGCCTAAGACCACTCAGAAATGAAACATTCATCTTAACGAAATACCCCTTCATCCTTGATGATTTTGAGTTAATAAAAATAAAAAAATAGTTATTTAGTACAGTGATATTTCATCTTTCCTGTGGATCCAATAATGTGAATGCAAGTGGTGGAATGCTTTGCCATGCTTCTGCAATGGAAAGTTCTTGTGAAAAAAAAAAGGTAAAATATTATGAATGGGCATACTCCAGAGATTACAGCTTATTTTTATCTATAACTAAGAAAGCCAATGCATCTCTGGCCAAATTAGTGGATGCTAAGTAAAGATCCAAGTCAACCCAAGAAATGGAGGTGCAACAAACTGAGTACAGTCCAAAGAGAAATAGAAAAACATTAATTAAAAAAATAAAATATAATCTCACATACTAGTTAGAGCTAAGACATCCATTAAGAACAGGCTTCCCTCCACAGATATCTCTGATACAGCACAAGACATGCATGAATAGATGGAAAATATACCTGCCACAGCATCATAAGCTACCAAATGGCAACCTCTGTTCACTTCCTGAAGACTACATAATATCATGGGTGAAGTTAAAAGTAATGTAAAGTATCTAGAATCATTCAGATGCCAGTCTGTAAGATGTCCTCTAAAGTTTTCCAAGAGCAGGGAACCAAATACATTGATGCTTAACAAATGTGATTATCCCAAAATTCACTTTTAATGTGTTAAATATATCTCAATTGACATAACAAATCAACTGTATAATCCAGTTTATTAATGTGGATGGAGCAAAATTCATGGAATGAAATTCTTTATAAGACATAAACAATCCCTCTCTGAGATATTATTTTCACTCAAGTTAGCATCAAACATTTCTGACAAAAAACATTCTTCTGAATAAGAATCTGAGTCAGTCAGTCGGAGTAAGCAACATTTCTATTGTAAAGCAATCCTTTGGTGGAAAAGTTTTATCAAGATATAAGTACAGAGCCTTCAAATACAATGAAAAAATATCATAAGAAATAACAAAAGTAAAAATGTCTAATTTGTCTTCTACCTGAAGCAAGCATTAGAAGAAAATACATATTCAGGAAAATGTTGAAAGCAAACAAGTTGCTAAAGGCTGAAAAAGAAGAAAAGCAAAACATCTTCAAGTGAAACTCAAATCTTATGAAGGTCATTGTCTAGAAAAAATGCCCCAAAACTACAACATTCAATTTTTAACTAAGCCAAACTGAAAGGTAATTGAGAGATGCAGAAGAAAGGAAAATTATCTGAGGCAATGAGACCAATGAGAAATGCACCTAAGAGACAAGATCCCACTGAAGGGGTTTAATGTGAGCATGACCCAAGATAACTGCTATCTACAGAAAAGTCTTCATCCCAAAATCAGAGAGAATGTCTTTGGCAGATGGAAAGAAAGAGAGAAGCAGGCACATCTGAGACTCCAGAAGTTACAATACCAAAGAAAGTAGGTGAATAATTCTTTAACAAGTGTTTGTTCAAAATCCCAGGGAAAAAGTCATATGGTCAATAGAGTGTGAGTCGAAATTAAAGTGACAAAACAGAAAACAAAAAGTCAAATATATAATGATATATATCAGTACTGAATTTGTAAAAAAACAGATGCTACATGTGTCAAAGTTTGTTTGTTAGTTTGAATTTCGTACACCATGGCCAACTCTTGGACTGACCATCACATTATAATGTTCCTATGGCTGAAAGAGCAAGCATGTTTGGTTACAGGGATTTAAACCCACAACCCTCAGATTACGAGTCGAACATTTTAATCATCTGGTCATGCCAGGCCACTACATGTGTGAAAACAAAAAGCACTGAAACCCGACCAAAAGGGAAGGCCATAAATTGACAAACCACTCCCCACTGGTAAATACAGAGAAAATATTAAGAATATGGGTGAACATGACATGTAAGTAACCACCAAAATTTTAGATTAGCCTTTTTCATGCAAAAATCTTTTTTGGAGAAATTTATGTGAGTTTCTCATGGTCTCTATCATGAAATGAGCAATATTCAGATAATGACTGAGATGGAAAAGATTTATTACTGATCTTCAGTCTCCTTATTTATTTGTAACAGCAATAACAAAAAGGAAAGAGAGTTGAAAACCTCGGGAAACATGAAGTACTGTTTTAATAGCCTCTCTTATGTTAAATGTTTTGAAACTCCTGGTCCCATATTTGATTACCAACTGAGTCAAACAAAAGATAAAAAGAAACTAGAAAAGTACAAAGTGAAGAAATATAAAGTGAAGAGAAAATTACTTGAAAAATTTGATGACTCAAAGGCCCCCAGATCCAAAAGGTTCAGAGATAAACACAGGATCTCAGATGCCACTCCCCAAAAGTCTAAGAGAAGGGAGTATTCAGAAAAGTTGGTTGGTTGACACTTATTAGCACAAAGTAACTAGGCTATCTCTGCCAAACAACCAGTAAAAGATACATAAGCAAAATTATTAAAACCTGTAAAAAGATATCAAATTAAAATAAAACAATGATCAAATTTTGGATAAAAACTTAAACAGAATTAAAAAAAAGGCCAATGGTCTTTAAAAATTTAAAAATGGAAGTAAGATGGACAGTGCCATCATCATCAATAACACTGTCTAAAATGGTGCCATCATAAAACATGGGTTATTGTGCCTTGGGTCTCACAAAGGCCACACATTGATCAGTCCAAGATAAAAGAAAACGATGAGCTGAAAAACTGTGACCAATATGTAGTCTAGCTAGAACTTGCTCCTCCAAATTTGCATGAAAACAAAATGGCCAAAAAGCAATAAAGAGTTAGATCTTGAAAACTGATTGTCACACTGCTCACTTCAAGGTGACTGCCAACTGGCATGGAATCTGAGTCTTTAATACAGGACCATAATTCATACATGGTACAGGCACAGCAATGACAGCACCAGAGCAGACAGACTCGACTGCAATATCAGCAAGCTTGTTCTCATTAATATCATCATGGTCTGGTATACAGAAAACTTGAATAGATATGGATGTTAATGAGAAATATGCCAATTGGTTTTGAATATCAACATGAACAGGATGAGAACTAAAGCAAAGCAATTCCAGGTTCCAGGGCCAGCAGAGAGCTAAGTGAGTTGGTACAAAGAGTACAATTTGTGTACTGCATAGCTTCTATGTGATCCAGGGCAAGAGAAATGAGAAACAATTTGGCAGTGAACACAGAAACTGTAAAGGGGATCCTGTGTGCAACCACCAAACCACAACAAACCATGGCAAACCACAGACCCACCTCATTTTGAACCATATGTCTAAATGGAAGTTGAAGAATGGTTCAAAAGATGTTTAGCAAATAAAAGACAGTACTTTCAATCAGGAGTATCCATCTTCCTAAGATTATTCAGAGGGGGTCACATTTGGGGATGGTGATAAGCTATAGTGGGTTGGACTGACCAGTGTAAACAGCAATGCCATTCAAAGCAGACCTAATTCAGCCATCTGTTCCTGCATACAAAGGGCAAAAGGAACAGTGGTAGACTGTCTATTCTGAAAAAGCGTAGCCCACTGAAAAAAAGACACAACTCCAGGTAGGATGCTGTGATAAGGATAGAAGTGTCAAAAGCAGTGAATGGGATCCAACATCTTCAAGACCAAGGTCCTGCCAGAACCAGAGACCAGAAGCCCATAGTCCTGTTTCAATCAAATGAGAGTACGATAGATCTTTAGCACAAAGCATGGATCTGCTCCCCAAGAGGTGGAAAAGAGAATATGAAGGATGTTAAGTGCCCTTGTACAATTAATACATAGATGCTTGATGGGTGGAATGAAGGTCAGCTAACGATCAAAGATAAGCCCCAAGAACTTTGCATCAGGGACCACAGGAAAAACATCACTGAGACAAAGCTCAGGATTGGGGTGCAAGCAAACAGTGTTTGAGGAAGAAAAGGTAAAACTGTTTGCTGTGGTCCACTTCAATAAATTACTGAGGGCAGTTTGAAGATGCCACTCAATAAACATCATGTTTCATGACTGACACGGGATGTAGAAGTTATTGACATAGGGCCTGTTTGCAATGGTAGAAGGAAGTTAACCAGTGATGGCATTAATCTCCACACTGAAAAGTGTGACGCTCAAGACACAGCCCTGAAAGACTCCAAATTCCTGTGGAGAAAATCAGGAAAGCATTGACCCCACACAAACTTGGAATCACCTGTCTTTTAAAAAGTTCTGTATAAAAGTGTGTAAATAGCCATGCAACCTACATAAGTGGAGATCTCACATAATGCCATAACTCCACATAGTATTGTAACCCTTCTCAAAGTCAAAGAATACAGAACCAAGATGTTGTTGCTTGAGAAAGGACTGTATGATCAATGTTTCAAGTTGAATTATATGGTCCATGGTGGAGCACTGTTGTTGTAACCCACACTGAGTGGATGAGAGGTTGCTTGATACGAGAAGCCAAACAAGACAAGCATTAACCATCCTCCTTACAATCTTACAACAGCAGGATCAAGTTTCAAGAAAGCAGTGAAAGTGGGCCATTTGACTTTGTCCAGTTTCCATCAAAACAAGTGAGTTAGGTAATATCAACCATGGCTACTTTCCCTCAAAATTATAAGAAAATGATCACTACCCCATGGGTCACTATCAACCTCCCAAGAGAAGTGAGAGAAGAGTAAAGGGGAGCAAATAGAAAGATCAATAGCAGTAAAAGACCAACATGGTGCATGAAAATAAGTATAAGAACTAGTACTGAGGAGAGAAAGGTTGTGATCCAAGAGTGTATGTTCTACAAAATGACCCTTTCCATCAATATCAACACTAATCCAGAGGGGATTATGTCCATTACATACCCCAGGATTAAAAAAGGAGACAATAAATGTTCATTGAGAGCATGAAGGTCTGATTGATCATAGGTCTCTCCAGGAGAAGGTAGAGAGAACAAACAAAGATGATACCACACAAGGAAACCCAGATGGCTACAGTCTCCAAGGGTGTATCAAATTGTAAAGATTTGGCAGGCAGTGATAGTTAACTGGCAGTGCTACCCTTCTATGCAATTGTTCATCACACCACCTGTCATTTCGGTATTAAAAAAAACAAAACTGAAAGGTGACTGTGAGGAGAGATACACAGGATGATAAGAATCAACAAATCCCTGATGCCATCTATATTAAAGTGGGAAACTCAACAGTCCCACCATGTCAGTGACTATGTTTACGTATGTGGAGAATAACTGGATGGAAAGTGCTTTGGTTTCTGACCATGCTGTTTTTCTTTATTAGAAGGAGGTCTACAGACTTCTATATATCCTTCCCTGGGTCTAATGGGCAGGTCTCTGTTGGTGGATGAAGATTCCAGCAACAGAGAATGTGAACAAATAATCATTGTGCATCTTGGACCGAAGAAGTAGATGGACCAAAGTAGATGCCAGAAACCGAAATTAAAGGAAGTGTTCTGGGGAGCCACTGGAAGGAGTGGTTGGTACAGAAATGGGAGTAGAAGCTGACTCATCAACTCTCTTAACCATGAAGAGCAAAGGTCTCTTTATCTGGTTTGTGAATGACTCTGTCAAAGGTATCTGCACTACCACTGTAGCAGTAATGCAGCAGCATATGTTTGAGATGCAATGGGCAACAATAAATTTCAAGGCTCTAGGTAGGAGATGTTGTTCATGGTCTCTTTCTCCTCCACCAACTTATGGGAAGAATGAAAGTAAAAAGTTAACCACTATAGTTAACACAGTGTGTTTCCAGTTCACATTCATAGGCATGGTAGTCTTTGTCACCACAATGAGCACGCGTCAAAGAACCATGGCATGATGTCTTCAAGTGACCAAACCACTGACACTAGAAACACCTGAGAGGGTTGAAAATATATGGCTATACCTTACATTTCAGATAACCTGCCTTGATGGTGGCAGGTGGATGTGGTGATGCAAATGTAAAAATCAGAGCATTGGTAGGCAGCATTATTTCATCCTTACAAGTGAATATTCAGCACATTACAGAAACGCCTTGGCTGAAGAAACCAGTGAGGATCTCCAACTCAGGGATGTTCTATAAAATCCCTCTCAATTTTAACTCCTCTTGAAGAATTCAAAGTAGCATGGAGAGTAACCTCAATGGGTATATCCCCCATGGCCTCCAATTTCAAGAGGAGTTTGGTGTGTTGAGGTATAGATGTTTCCACAAAAAGGTCTCTAGAGCACAACTTACTTACTTGGGGAAGCCAGCAAGCCCCTCTAATCCCTTTTAAATGAAAAAGGGACACATCTACCCTAAGGATTTGTTAGACAATAAATGCAGGATCAGAAATTGAGGTGTTAAGTCTGACTGTAATGGTGACTATGTAACAGAGATGTCCATACATGGACAATTACCACTATTTTTAAAAGTATCAGCAGAAAAAAGAAGAAGTAGAGATTTAAGGAATCTTGTAACAAAACACTGTGGCCTTCAGATGTAAATGAAATAAATTCAAAATTTAAAATGCTGCATACCTGGAAGAGAAAAAGAACAGCAAGTTCAGTAGAAGCTTCTTCATGATAAGGGCTGGTTGATAAATCTTACTCCTCAGACAGGAGTGAAAACACTTGTACAAAAGAACTAGCTTATTCTTGAAGAGAAGAAAGAGCATGATGATCCATCAATGGTATTCCTGAAGTCTGATATTTACCAGGGACAACACACAAGACAGACTCTGCATTAATGGTCTGCACACTTCGGTTGAAAAAGGCCAACAGTTTAACTTCAGAAAATCCCTTCATACTGGGAAAACATTTCTCAAATGATGTTTTAAAAAAAAAGCAAAAGGATTTCCTATCAGTACCTAAATTTATAGCTTAAAAAGTGAATTAAATTTCACAATTTATTGCAAAATAAATAAAGTGCATACGTTTTGAATGGCATGACTATTAACAAAAAACACTGAATTATAGGAAAATATAGAGCTTATGAAAGATTTAAGTTGCATTTGTTAATAGTATAACAACAAACTCAACAAGTAAAGGACTACAGCATTCCAGAGTTAATTCAGGCTAAATAGTATGATAAGTGAAATATACTGTTATTTGTTTTGATTTACTTTAACTTAAAATGTTGGCTGCTGGTGAATGTTAAAAGTAAGTCAGATCTAATCATCTACACAATAACAGAGTGGATAATAAGTTACTATACAATTAATATTCTATAGCTAGTACAGTCAGTATTAAATAACATATTACAATGACAAGCAAACCAATTTAATTATTGTTTGTTTCTGAGTAATTATTAGAAACTAAAATGTGATATAATTATACAGTCACTTAATATATCTTTACAACTATGTTTGAAAAGTAGTAAATTTCACCAAAGACATATTAGAATAATAAATTGCTTTCAGAATTTTCAAACACAGCTGGAATGTTTTGAAAACTGTCACAGAAGTGTTCATTATGCTTTCCTTCAGTTTAAAGTAGAATACCTAGCATGTCCCTGTATTAATCTACAAAAACCAGCATTTGTTCTAGACAGCATTCATTATTATGACCCTATACACATATTTTCATTAATAAGTAAAAACTTTAATAAACATCTATCTGTAATTTAACAAATAAATTACTCAGTCAGAATCTAAAATAAGTCTAATATATCTCTTATTACACGTGAATCTAAGGTTTGGTTTAATCATTATTAATTGTAAAAGCCTTTAGAAAAACAGTAAAGAACTGTAGAATCATTCATAATATTAAAACAAAAACAGTAAGCCAGATATCACACAACCATTGCCAGTTAATAGAATTCCACTTTTTCCTTCTTTCTTAAGTTATTTACCAAAAACTATTGAGACAAAGTTTATCTTGCTGTTAATAGGAATCTTGACCAAAATATTCATATATTTCTTACAGAATTTTATTGATTAATATAAGAAATATGAAAGTAAAGGCCCATTTTAAGATAATCTATTATATGAAGAGTTGAAAGATTTTGATGATAATCATTAAATACCTGGATTTAAAAGGAAGAAAAACTCCTTCCATTCATCCATCCAGACTTCTGCTGCACGAGCCAGGTTGGTGTACAAGACACTTCCAACACCACCTGGTCGGGGAAATGAGTATGGTGAAGATCTTCGAAACAGGTGGCCAACATGTGAACAAGGAACAATCTCAACAGAACCTCCACATTGCCATACCTAACAATAATATATAATGTTTGTTATAAATTATGAATCATGATTGATATGACCCTAAACCATATGCAATAAATTTATCTTAAAAACTTTATCTGACCTGAACTATCAAGCAATATTCTTTCTGTATACTTTACATGGCTATATTTACCTATCATTAATCTACTTAACATACTTCTAATTCTAAACTAACATCAGTTGTTTCTTAATTAAATAAACATTCTATTGGCATAGTGTAAAGAGCATAGCTAACAACTGACCAACATTCAATGTTTCAGAAGTGTGCATTTCAGTTGATGTTTCTCTGTTCAAAATGTTAGCCTAACAAATCTAATTACAAACAAGAGCACAAACCTCTCTTTCTCTTTCAAATCACTGATTAAAATAAGGGTAATATACACTCACTAAATTACTATATTATATTGACAGATTCCTCTCATAGGTAATTTCTTCAGCTATCCACTACCAATGCAAAGTATAGGTCCTAGTAAATCCACATTGTTTATGCAAAAAACTCACTCTAAATGAGAGTTCGATATTTTCACCTCCCCATATATCCATCATTTCATCATAAGACCCAATTTCTTCAAAGTATGATTTGTCAATGGAAAATAGCCCTCCTGCCATTACTGGAGTCCTAGACAAAGATAAATTATTACTTTGATCATATTGGTTTTTATACGTGAAAAAAAGATATAAATATCTACAACTAAATTATGAAATGTATACAAACTATATGAAACCTTTGAAAGTGGGATTTATTTATATGTATTTTTTTTTCCAAAGATGATGTTTTAAACCTTAACAGTAGACTTTAATATGAAGCTTATAAAGACCTGGTCTAATAATTAAAACAATGTCTGCATGAAAGTGGTTATCAAAGATATATTATCTGAAGCATTTTCTACAAAAGACTGCATAAAACAATTAAACATTAATATTTGCCAACACTTCACATATAAAAGAATTACTTGTTAAACTTGCACATCTTTACCTCACATATAGCAAAACTAAGATAAGTTAAAACATAATGCAAAATACATAAAATATTATAATGAGATTCTTAGGTAGCACTTCAAATTCTAAATCCACAGCAATGTTTACAAAGCCAAACAAACTGAAGAGCAAAAACTGAATATTTTGAAAGAAATGAATTAACTTTATGCATCCTTTCCTTGTTTTTGTGTGTTTTAATTATTTGCTCAGAAAGAGTTATTTTAAATATATTCCAACAAAAAGATGTATGTTCCCCTGATACACACTGCATTACTCCACATTTGCTACTTAAGTACCTTAATATTTTCCTTACCCAAAGATTATTTACTTTATTTTCTACAAGTGATATCTATATATGTATATGTTTGAAACTCCTTGCACAAAACAAAACAATAGAGATTACTATGTCTTAGTTTCACAAAATCAATCTGACATACTTTAAATACCAATTGTATTTGATATTATATCTTTTATTGCAAGAGTTATTTCCATTCATTCTGTAAAATAAATAATTTAACAGTAGGAAATAAACTAAATAATTTAAACATATTCCACCTTAACTTTGAAATGAAAAGCACATAACAAAAGAAAAGATATTAATCTACATAGAAATATAAATAAGAATACATCATACAAACTTTTCTTGAAAAACACTAGATACACCAACATGTTAATATTACAATGTAAAAGGAACCAACCTAAAGGGCATGGTTCCATCTTTTTTCCTCCTGTGAATCTCTTTTTCTCCTAATGGATACCACCGAAAATGAAGCTCCCAGTTAAAAGCTCCCCAATGAAACTCAAAGCTGCGTATGTAGGCAAAGTTTTCGTCATGAATTATGTCTATTACTGGACATACAACTCTCCTTCTGTTGAATAACATGCAGATTTTATGTAATAAATGTTAAAACAAAAATCTCAAAACATTGAATATCTTTCTCTGAACAGAAAGTCTTAATATTCTTGCAATACATTCATAAATATATTAGTCTAAATAGTGCAATAATAAAGTAAAAGTATTATTTTCTTTTATATATACATATATATATATTTATTTATTAAATACCAAACTCTATGTTATTGTATACTGACTACACATAAAAATATAATCACATTTTGAAACAGTGTTGTTAGAAATTACTGTAGCAATAGAAAACATTAATAAATTGACTTGTATGTATATTTAAAAAATCAAATTATTTGAAACTTTTTACATTGTTAATCCATGTAAAGATGTATGTGTGTTTTGCTTTATTTTCATTTACTGTATTACTTAAGCATAACATTAATAAATTGTTTCTAACCTGTCCTCTGAAATTCTTGTCAGAAGTGGCTCTAGCCAATAATAGTTACACTCACAGTGAGAGTCCAAAAATGTTAGTGTTTGACCACGGGCAACCTTGGCACCCATGAGTCTTGCCCTAATAAGACCAGTTCTGTTTGTGGCTCTGATTACTTTAACATATACAGGCAACTTGGATACATAATCATCAAGTGGATTTTTCAGGAATGCTGTTCATGAGAAAAATTAATTTTTTACAGTACAAAACAGTCTGTTATGTTTTTTGGGTTTAGTTAACAATTCAATGGAAGTGTATAAAAGTGTTCATACTTGGATATTATTTTCTTATAAACATTTTACTGACAAAAATAGCTTACCAGGAGCGTTCAACATAATTATACCTATAAAAAAGCTACAACTTACCCCTTTCACCACATCTAATCAACATAACTACATCTACAATTTAACTTCTTCATTATATCCACTTAATATAATTATATCAGAAACAAATTATATACTTAGCCTTTTTACCACATTCAGTCAGCATAACTATATCCACAAGTAAGCTACAATTTACACCAGTCACCAAAATCAATCATCATAATTATGGAAAAAAATATTAACTTGCCTTTAACCAAAATTATTTGCCTCATTATTTTCACAGAAAGTTAAAAATTAACACTCTTATAAAAACCATTCACTATAACTGCCAACATAAAAACTTAGAATTACCTCTTTCACTGGCATCATCCACTAAAATGATTTCTCTAAGTAACTGTCGTGGAGACCGATTGATAACACTATGTACTGTACGAAGCAATGTGGACCAAGCCTCATTGTGGAAAACTATAATTACACTTGTATCTGGAAGACCTGATGTCACATATGATTTCTCCTGACAGCTAAGAAACATCATAAAAAAAAACTTGAGTATTGACCTTTCATTATCAGGTCACCATATAGAAATAATATAAAAAAATTACTTGAGTATTAACCTTTCATTATAAAATCATCATGTGACGAGTAGTTAGCCTTATATGTTCATTGATCATTTATTTTTACAAAACCAGACAAAAGTTTTAGTATAGTTACATGTACAAACATAAACATATAAACAACTACATAACTGCTCAAAAATAGCTTCCAATCAAATGAATTTATCATGAAATTTCAAGGTGTCTTAATATTACAATAACTTTGAAAGTAAACACTTGTTTTACTTCAAAAAATATCTGAATACAAATCAATAAGGCAACTCAACATACTGTAAGATATTCTGATATACAAAGTAAAAGCCAATACACATTCAGAAAACTTTATAAATTGGCCATATGCAATGATCCAATACGATGATACAATGAACATTTCACTTTTATGTTTAAACAAAATTTCCATTCATTAACTAACATTTTTTTTCATGCACTGCACATTTTGCTCCCTATTATATATTTATTTTATTTATTTATTATACATTTATTAATTTGTACACATACTTTTCAAAATGAAAAACAACAAACTTTGAAAAGTGGGAAGATCTCACAGCAAGAAAAGATGATTTTGATTGCCTCTTAATGGAGTTTTGCAAGGGAAGGGACATCTTATTGTTCAACAGAACAAATGAGGTTTCAACAACTGTATAGAGAATCAATGAAAGGAAGGATGATTAGAGAAAACATTTGGTCATCCTTCTGGACAGTCTAAGTCATGGAAAGGAATGATATGGAAACAAAACCACCTACCCTTGTTAAACAAAGTGTAGAAGACAGCAAAAGTAAAAATATCTGGGTAGTGTAATTAAAAAATTACCTCTTAAGAGAAAGATAATATGGGGAAGAGATGTCCAAAGGTTTCAATGGAGGACTTGAACAACGATGGCATGTATGAGCAATCAGAGAATGGTTTACACACCAATCAACTGAGTACAAGAACCTGTACAAAACTCCTATCTACATGTTCAAGACTTGAGAAATAAACTTTTTTTTCTTTTCCTTTTAAGCAAATTATCACCCCAAGTCCAATGCAATATACCCAGTTAATCCACATTACCAAGAAAAATACTTGAGTAACAAGAAATTTAATACAGTATGTCAAGTGAATGTAGTTGAAACAAAAACAATGACTGAAGTTGATGATAGTTAAGAAGTTAATCACTATTTATCACAACAGTCAGTTAACAGAAAAGATCCCAGAAGAAATCTGGTAAAAGTAAAGTTCTTGAATTCAATGTTGATGAGAATGGAGTAATAATGCATCACCGAATTTTAAAGATCATGAACAAATGACAATAGAAGATGAAATTTCTGTGGAATAGGAGAATATGCAAAGACTTAAGATCACATCTAACTAGCTTAAGGTAGTGCTTCACAAAGTATTCAATTTTTGGATAGAAAGACTAACATACAGCTAACTTAGACATTAACTTTGTTGAAGTTAAAATCTTTGTATAAGTTAAAAAACAGTCAATTACGTTACCCTTTACTTCCAAAATATAAAGAAAGCAAACTCAGTACCAACTCTAAAATAATGCCAAAAATGTCCTCTGGTGGTGCAATGGTAAGTTTAGAGAGTTACAATAATAAACTCAGGGTTTTGATTCCCATTGGCAGATGCAACAGATAGTTTGAGGTAGATTAGCTATGAAAAAAAAAATTGTCTACGTCTATTTGTTTTAGTTGAATTAACATGAGTAATCCATTGATAAAAGTATATTTATAACACAGGTATCTTAGATTACAAAACCTAATTTCATAACTTACTGTCACTGACCTTTGTTTCCTTGCATCTTGAATTGTTCTATTAACTGAAATACGGTCACTGGCCAGTAAGTTAAATCGATTGATATGAAACAAAGTTTTCATTTTGGCATTCTCATGGGGAGATATGTACACTGGCTGCCCATTATCACCAGCTTTTGGAACTGGAGAATATCCGTTTGAATTCAAGATCTCTGAAAAGGTTCGAAAATATTTGTTAATATTTTTATTGTTAATCTAAACAATGGTGATCTATGTCTCAATAGGCTGTGGTGAAAAAAATGTTGTGCCCACCCCATTAATGTTTCTTTCGTATCTCAGAATATTTCCCCATGAAGTCCAATATTACAAATACAAATTTTAATATATTTAATTATAGATTTGTTGCTGGTTGATATCCATTTGGGATTGAACCAAACCGTCCCGAAAAAGCTCTATAACGGAGAATTTTCTATGTGTACCAATAAATACTGGGAGCAGTCTCTAAACTTACTTTACTGTATCATTGTTCTTAACTTCAGAGAACTGCATACGTACCGTTTGTAAGGTTAGGTGTTGTTTCCCATGGTAAATCATTTCCAAGATAATGACCAATGACAACATGAATTCCACGTTTATCAATATATTCTTTTTGATGCTTATCGTTCCGTATCATAGTCATAACGTCATCATCCTCAGGATCTCCATTCTGTCGTAATAAACAGATTAATCCAATAGTGATGACAGTGGGTAAAACTAGCAAAAGTGATGTCTGTCGAAAACGTCGTCTACATCTCAAAAAACGCATCGCATGAATTATAAGATCTTCAGCTCAATTTATTCCAAGCTACAAATAAAAACAACGTTATATTAAAGAACGAAAAGGGGCATTTTATTTCACTACATCAAACAGCATAAAACTCTAAATCTATCAAACTTTCCTCTAAATTATCATATTAAATAAACTGCTTTTACCATATCTGTCGGTAATCCGTTTCAAACGCCAACTCCCTTGTTCAAAAAATAAAGCTGTCTTAGCTGAAAATTATTCCTACCCTGCTAAAATTTATATTTGTGTATTCTAGTCTAACCATTCTCACCATTAACTACGAAAGAGTCTGATACAGTTACATCATTAAGTCCCTTAACAATCTTAAACACCTCAACCAGATCCCCTCTAGCTTTTCCAAAATAAAGCAAGTTCAGAGATTTTAACTTATTCGCCTTACCGTCCTACATATTATCCTAGTAAAACTTCTCTGAACCAATAACTCAATGTTTTTTCTAAACTTTAATATGACAAGCAAATTTAAATAATCTGTTGACTATTCCATTAACTACATCACTGAAGTAAGTCAGAAAAAGCAAAATCCTAATAATGAGCCCTGAGGTACTTCACTCGTGACATTAATCTAGTGTGTGTAAACTCCGTTTTTAACAACCCTTTTCTTTCTTTCAGCTAACCAGTTTTATATCCACTGAGCTAATCTATCCCAAATAATTGCAAAGATAACTTTTTAGTAAGTTCTTTATGTAGCACTTTGTTTGTTTGTTTGTTTTTTTTGGAATTTCGCACAAAGCTACTCGAGGGCTATCTGTGCTAGCCGTCCCTAATTTAGCAGTGTAAGACTAGAGGGAAGGCAGCTAGTCATCACCACCCACCGCCAACTATTGGGCTACTCTTTTACCAACGAATAGTGGGATTGACCGTAACATTATACACCCCCACGGCTGGGAGGGTGAGCATGTTTAGCGCGACGCGGGCGGTAGTACTTTGTCAAATGCTTTTTGAAAAATCCAGATACACCAAATTCACACCGATACCTATAACTACGTAAGCATTAACCTCTCCAAAGAATGCCAAGAGATAAGTAAGGCAATATTTTCCGATGGTGAAATCATGCTCAGTATCAAACAAAGTAATTTAAATATGACAAAATTTAAAGTTAAAACAATTAAGCTTTTGGGAGCAAGCTTTACTTTTTTTTTTAAGTTGGCAAAGCTTCTTGTTTGTCTCCTCGTTTTAACGCAAAGCTACACAATATGCTATGTCCATCAAGGAGAAACGAGCATCGCATTAAGCACTGTAAGTCTCTAAACGTACTTTCAAACAATCAAATTATATCCTACCAGTTTCATGTTATGACAAAAGTAAAAACAGCTTCACTGTCTGGTCTTAACTTGCCCGATGCAGATTCAAAATCAGAGGCGTTTAAACATATTTTCTCTCTCTCTCTCTCGAGATTTAGGTGATCTTATGTACCCTGGAGGGTCAGGTACGCTTTGACTTCTTTCTCCTTCTTTAACTTTCATGATCATGCAGTATGAGTTGGTATGGCTACTGCTTTAGGGTCAGAATAATCTAAGTTTACTCCAACGACTCTTTTCAGGGCAACGTCCATGTACTATTTATCGATACGATGTGCCCTATCAGTAGGAAATCTAGTTTGATGGTGGTCTTTTTTTCTCTCTTATATATATATATGTATGTATGTGTGTGTGTTTAAAATTTTTGTTGATCAGGGAGAAATGTTTAGGACTATCTTCATTATGTATGACGCACCTCTCTAGTTTGGATAATAATTCATTTTTCATCCAATTCTTTTATCAAAATACGTTATTGTACTGTGTAGGAGTCTATCTGCTATCGTTGGTATGTTTAACTATTCATGTATGAAGTTAATTGATGTGGTTCTGGGAATTCTGTTTGCTGTTGCGAGGAATGTGTTTTGTATTGTTTTTAGCTTGTCACTTACAGTAATGCAAGCTGGAGCTGCATTGTCAATGACTGGTCTAACATATGGTTTGTAAGTATTTAGTATATTGTCTGTTGATACTCTACTGTTCTTGACAGTTAGACTCTTAACATAGTTGGTTCTTCACCAAACTTTACTTTTAATTTCATTTAAATGGTTAATCCATTTTAATTTTGAACCATAGGTTAAACCGAGAAATGTAGCAGTCTGAAGAAATGTTCCATTCATATATATTTCAGGCTGTTCTTTGTTGTACTTTGTCAGTTGTGTTTTTGCTGTATTTATTTTTATTTTATATTTTTGGCAGTATTTACTTGTTCTATTTAATTGTGGTTGCATATTTGTGGCTGCTATTTCTGGTGTTGGAGCACTTTTCCAGACTGTCACATCATCAGCGAACTGTGAGGAAAATCCATGATTAGGATTAAAACCGATGTGTAAATTCTGGAGCTACTCACATGCAAAACTGGCAATGAAACTTGCATTGTGAATTGGTGCCATTATTTGATATATTTCAAGATAAATGCTTCATGAGTTTCAATTTGTAACAACAAAAAATTACTGCGTTATAACAAGAGTGTACTAACTTTTTCGAAGTTGTTACTCATGATAAGACTTTCCTGAATTCAAGTATGAACTTACACAGTTTCAAGTTATTCTTCCTTAAAATGATGGCAGTTGTAGTCATGCTTATTTATCTGAAAAAATAATGTTGGCAAAATTATGACAACGTTAAAACATCGTTTTCAACAAGATGACGATCCGGACAGAACCACGTTTCACTTCAGTTCTCCTTGTGGCCGTAAAACAATCAAATTACCAAAGGTTGATGATCAAATGAAATAAAAGTAATCACTATTTTCCACGAACATTTCATTAACACAAGAAACTGAAAATGAAGTACAGGATGTCGGTTGTTTGACTCTCAGTGGTGAACTTCTGCTTTGCTGGTTTTGAAATTAAAAGTGCAATAAACTGTAGTTAAATTAAAAATGATGAGATTTAATGCAACGTTAGACTTAAATGGTACTAAATCTATTAAATCAGCCTGTTTAATTCTTTTCGGATATCTTTTCAAAGCTATACAAGGATTATATGTGACAGACTAGAGGGAAAACAGAAAGTCAGCAGTGCCTACCATCAATTATTGAAGTCTGAAATCGAATGGTGTAATTTGATAATCATTCTTATAAAATGTAGAGGACGTTGTTGAAACAGCGAATTTACAGTCCGACGCGTTAGTAACTAAGAAGATTGTTTTGTTTGTTTTGTTTTTTGAAATTCGCACAAAGCAGCTCGAGGGCTATCTGTGCTAGCCGTCCCTAATTTAGCAGTGTAAGACTAGAGGGAAGGCAGCTAGTCATCACCACCTACCGCCAACTCTTGGGCTACTCTTTTACCAACGAAAAGTGGGATTGACCGTCACATTATACACCCCCACGGCTGGGAGGGCGAGCATGTTTAGCGCAACTCGGATGCGAACCCGCGACCCTCAGATTACGAGCGCATGCCTTATCGCGCTCGGCCATGCCAGGCCGACAAAGAAGAAGCTTAAAGGTATATGAATTCTGAGGGTTGAAAATACCAGGTTATTTTTTAGGTGTGTAATGCAATTACTATTATTATTTTAAACAGAGCCAAAATTGTCGTATTTATATCCCAACAATATATTATATAATTTATCTGTCTGTATTTAGACTATGATACTTTAAGAGATGCTGATGATGGAAAACTGCTTATAATAATTACTTACCAGTTTATATATTTTCTGCGAAAGCACATTTTATTATCATATTCCTGAAATGACGTGAACAGACATGAGAAGAGGTCTATTACCATAAATTCTTTTCTGCGTAAAAATTTAGTTTATGTAAAATTGTAAAACCATTTTAATGTTACAGAAAACTGGATAGTAATGTATATAATATCTATGTGAAATTATAATTTACAGGTTTACAGTTTAAACATCTTAAATTAATAAGAGTAAAGAGCAACTTTAACATTATGGTGTATTGCTTTAGCTCCGTTAAAAACAGTTTCAAGCTTAACGCTGTTCTGAAATGATGTATCAATCGTAAATATAAAATGAAAACAGGTTGGTGCCTTAGTCAAATTGGCTTATGACAAGGCATTGCGAATCATTTTTACCACTAAGTGCCAAAACTGTATCCATCAGGTGTTTAATGATGTCTTGAAAACAAGGCCCAACCAAGAATTATTTCTGATGTAGTACTTGGGCCCATATAAACAGTACACTGCAGGCTTAGTAACATACACCATCTCGCCTACATTATTTGAACAGAAAGATTATTTTGAGTTCACTAGACATAGCACCACTGGATGCCAGAAATGTTTTTGTTTTATAGCGAGGAATCGAACGCCGAATTTTAGGGTTTTAAGTTTATGAACTTATTGGTGATCCACCATGAAATGGGTAACTGAAGAAATATCTCCATCTGATATGGAATAACAGTTCACAGCATAAACAGACTAGTACCGTACAACAGAAAAACAAAAATTGTCATATAGCTGTAGAAAGTATATGTAGTTTGTCACAGTAAAAAAATTGAATGTATAATCTATACTCAACATGGACTTTGGAAGTAATTTTACAGCTAAAAAGCCTCGACAGCATTTTCACACTGAAGCGTATCTGACAACGATAACTCTTAAGTCACTGTCACGTAATAAAAAAATAATAACATCTGATATTATTCTCTGGTTGGCCCGGCATGGCCAAGTGTGTTAAGGCATTAAACTCGTAATCCGAGGGTAGGGGGTTCGAATCCCGGTCGCACCAAACATGCTCGCCCTTTCAGCCGTGGGGCGTTATAATGTGACGGTCAATCCCACTATTCATTGGTAAAAGAATAGCCCAAGAGTTGGTTATGGGTGATGATGACTAACTGCCTTCCCTCTAGTCTTACACTGCTAAATTAGGGACGGCTAGTGCAGATAGCCCTCGAGTAGCTTTGCGCGAAATTCAAAAACAAATATTCTCGGGTTAAAAAATTATATTTGTCAACAGTGTTAAAAACAACGAGGTACACAAGCAAAAATGTTCACTCTTCAAATACATTTATTGCCATGATACGGCACATATGTTTAACTTCACACAAAGTTTTATTTTTATTACCCAACTGTTCTATTGAACCTTAAATTTGGTAAATCTACTAACCACAGATGGAGTTACTTTTCGACATAGGAATTTCTTAATCGTATCGTTTCACATTGCATCTTTATAGCTGGTAACTGAGAGTAAATCTAACACACGAGTTGGATTTGATTGAACATAGCATGCGGGAGGGTGTGGTAACATAACCCACCCTTCCTGAATTAATATATCAAATTTTATAGTTCGCTGCTGTAAAAAGTGATCATGTCCGTGCAATTTTAATAACAAATAAATAAAATAAAGTTTAAAAAATCGTAAAACCACACTGCGTCATTAAACGAATATTTTTTCACAACATAAAATAAATTCTTGGACTTATGTTTTAGCTTATAGTCCAATATCAAACTTCTTATCATAAAAACAAAATAAAAATAAATATTCCATGTGTTCTGACGTTTCTGTTCAAAATCGTTATTGTAGGTTTAAAGTACAGATTATATCACATAGTTTTCATCCGAGCATGAGCAAAAGGAACTTCGAACGCTCTAATTTATTTGTCTAGAGATTCTATAAACACTGTTTTCTGTAACGAAGAGACAAAAATATTGTCTGCAATCACCGTTTACATCAGATTTTGATTTCAATATTCAAACCTCCTATCTGCGAATGTAAAAACTTTAAGACTTTGTTACACATTATAATTTATTTCGAACGAGCCACCAGTTTATTGTGTTACGTATTACGATTGTGATTGTAATTAAACAGCAATTGAAATCTTTCTAAGAATGTAGATCAGATAAAAGTAAAAAGACTGGTTAGTTTTCGTTTATTTTTAATTTCGCGCAAAACTACATGAGGACTATCTGCGCTAGTCGTCCCTAATTTAGCAGTGTAAGACTAGAGGGAAGGTAGCTAATCATCATCATCGACCGCCAACTCTTGGGCTACTCTTTTACCAACGAATAGTGGGATTGACCGTCACACTATAACGCCCCCACGGCTGAAAGGACGAGCATGTTCGTTGCGACGGGGATTCGAATCCGCGACCCTCAGAATACGAGTCGAATGCCTTAACACACGTGGCCATGCCGGGCCTTTTTAATATGGAAGTTAATTTAATTCAGAGATGTATAAATTTATTATATTTTCCAACAAGATTGATACACACAATTTTCTTTCTTAATACAAATATATTTTAACGTATAAACGATAATACAATTTATGATAACGGTTATCACCAAGAAATATCAGAAATAATGATTTACAAACAATATTGAGTCTACAATTCGATCCGGAACTTCCTTGATATCTTATCGAGGATTCATGACCAGCAAATTAGTTCTGAATTGATATAAGTACAATTCATATAACGCAGATCTAACTTAGCTAACTCTTCACTGATAACACGTGATATTTTCGCAGTTGAAGTTACATAATGTCTTCGTAGAAATGCTAACGTCCGAAGTTAAACAGTGTGTAATGTTCTAAATCTACAAACATTCCTGGTCAAACATCTGTAGCTTTCCTATTAATTAAGGTTAATCACAGTTACAGCTTCCGAGATTTATAATACACCAACTGCAGCAAACCAGCAATATATAGTCTCTTTTCTCGTGACGTTGGTTACCTTGTATCAGCTTCAGAAGAGAGATTCTAGAAGTTTCAGCCAAAGCAACAATACTGATAATGAGTAGTATTTATACACATAGTACATTGTTGATTTTTATACTCAAGAATCTTCTACAACTTTAGTGGATAGGCGGGAATTTTGGAATACGGATTTAACAGTGTAAGTTACATACATTTTTAAATATATATTCAACTAAAACAAATATCGACATTCAACTAAATATATGATAGTAATTCCATCATAAAACTAGTAAAGTCGTCTCTATCACCCATTTGAGTAATATTTACAAAGAAACTGAAACATGAGCCATTCTACTGAGAAACAAGTGCATCTGAAAGACACACGAAAGAGTAACAGCAATTTGTGTAACTTCGTCCACTAACATCTTAGCCTAAAATGACTGTTTTGTGGCAAAAGCTTCGAATTAATTGTCAATTGCTTCCGTGATAAATTGCATTTTCTCATATTACACGCTTAAGAATATATTTAACTTAATTTAACTTAAACAAGCGTCAATTTAAAAATAAATATACGATAGTAAATGCATCACAAGATTTGTACATGAAAATGAATGCTTTTTGAACAAAATAAATGAATTTAAAATTTCTGATACCTGTTTCCTCGAACAGGATTCCCACTTCGTTTATAAGTATTTGTAAACAGATAGAGAAATCAAAGACATTTCGATAGTTAATACAATAAACTTTGGCCAAACAAATAACTGTAGCATAATGTAACCGAACGTGGTACAGTGATTAGCTTGCCGGACTGCATTGTAAAGTCCAAGATTCGAACTGAGATATTCTGCTGAACACACTCCAAATGTTCCGCTGTGAGATAAAGCATTATAAACGTAAGAGTCAATAAAATCGGTTAAAAATAGTCATGTAGGCGGTGGGTACTTCTGGTTGGTCACCCTCCTACTGGTTAGCAATTTAACACTATGAGTAACTGCCTTGTGTGAATATAGGAGTCTCTGACCCACTCGTTCAGCTCGTGTTTCACATGTTATATTCAGGGTAAAAATAGCAAATCTTATACCGTAACTTTAAATATTTTGATAAAAAGATTTTCAAACCAAGAAACCTTTACCAAACCGATGGCTTAGCAGTAAATCTGACAACTTATAACGCTAAAACTTAGTTTCGATACCCGCAGTGGGCAGAACATAATTATCTCATTGGGTAATTTTGTGTTAGGAATAAATAATAAACTAAGAAAAAAATCATTACAAAAATTCAATATATAAATAAGACATTGCATAACATAGAAATAACATTTATAAATTACAGCACGGATGTGTTCTAAATTTGTAACAAAAACTAAAAACAGCAATTTAGTAATATCTCATACGCCCATTGTTTTGTACATGAAATACAAAGCCTGAATATGAAACATCTATTTCCTATGACGGCTAAGTTGTACTTTACGTTGCTTAAAAACAAGACCATTAAATTAGAACACACCTGGCATCATTTATAGCTATAGGCTTAATTTAATTCCATCAAAAATATAAAATGGTAAGTCCATAAATTTGTTTAACTTTTATACAAATTATTTTACTTCTGTTGTTGAAGATTTTGCAGAAGATACGTTAAACGAGTAAAGTTAAACCAACACAAATGCACTTCCAAGTTTTGACGCCACATGAGTCAAATCTGCCGCAAGTCGTCTTTAATAAAGTATTGAAAGTATTTATTTACGCGTTTAGAATAATACTATCATATTAACATAAAACTGTGAAAATATAATACAAGATTATGATGCCAATGACGTTTAGAATAAAGTACGAAAAGTTTCTCACTTACCTGGTGAAGAAAAGCGAGATATGGTAAGTGTGTAATGCTAACCCACCGTACAGGTTTCACGTTTGGGCACTTCAACCACTACATTATACACACGTATACATGTGGCTAATAAAACTTTTTAGTTATGCTTCGACGTTTAATGAAATTTAAAATATCTATTCAGTGATTTAAATTTTAAAATAATAAAGAGTTGAATATAATGAAGTTGAAGTTTCATATAACGTAGTCCGGCACAACAACAGCAAACTTTTAAATTAATATTACAACCTATGTTGCAGTTCACCCGAGTCTGCCATTGTTGCACGAACTTACAGAGTTTGTAGGATAACCTATACGAGACACCTTTAGCAGACAACGGTCACAACTTTCCAGTTGGGTAAATACCGGTAAGTTATATCCTGGGGCTGTAAGCTTCTATTCAGTAAACAACAAGTATTTATGTACAGCATCAGTGTTTGACTGTTGGCTAAATGGATCGTTAATATCATTTATATAACACCACATATTTTATGTTTTTAACTCCATTCATTAGTTTAAGTTGTATCTTTCAATTTGGTTAATTTGTGGCATGACCCAAACACGAATTATATATATCCTGTCTGGTATTTTCGACATAATCTGCTTCTTTCAAACTTTATGTTAACTGGTTACAAAAAGAATGCAACCATACACTTAATGTTTCTCTGTCCTGTACGCCTTTCATTGATTCATTGGAAAGAATAAGAACTTATTACTCTAAAATCTAGGTGTCGATCCCTGTTATGCTCATAGCTAAAGTTTTTTTATTATGTACTACTGCGCTATACAGCTGATCAAAATGTTACTGGCAGTGATTAAAGCAAATAGAGTTAGTTCCCATAAAGTACAGATTTTTTTTTCATTTTTTATAATGTAATCCACCTTATTTTCAGTACTACTGAATTTGAACAATATTAAACGATTTTAGGCCTATATAAGGTGTTATTGTTACAGTAAATCGGTCATTATTATGGTTAGTAGGCTAGTGGCCTTCACGATTATGCGATTCTCTCTCTCCCCGTGATTTGAGTAATCATATGTACCCTGGAGGGTCTCGTGTGCTTTGACCTCTTCTTCCTTCCTTTACTTCTATGATCATGGAGTGTAGGGTGGTATAGCTACTGCTTTATGATCAGAGTTTAGATTATACGATTCTCTCTCTGGGATTTTCGGTATCATATATATACCCTGGAGGATTAGGTGCTGTTTGACCTCTTCCTACTTTATTTACTTGTATAGTCATGCAGTGTTGGTTGGTGTTAGTTACTTCTTTAGGGTCAAAATGGGTTGAATTGCTTGGACCCTTTTCAGG
The DNA here is from genome assembly GCA_011833715.1 of Carcinoscorpius rotundicauda. Lineage (NCBI taxonomy): Eukaryota > Metazoa > Arthropoda > Merostomata > Xiphosura > Limulidae > Carcinoscorpius > Carcinoscorpius rotundicauda. The sequence goes on from CM022398.1 coordinate 20,037,684, forward strand.
GCAATGTTCATGTACTGGTATACATTTACAGATATTCTTTTGCCCTATCAGAAGGATGTCTAGTTTGATGGTGGCCTTTTTTTTCTCATATATATATAAATATATGTGTGTATGTGTTTTTCATTTATTTATTTTTATGTTTAAAATATATGTTGATTGGGGAGAAGTGTTTAGGACTATCGTCATCATGTATGAGGTACCTGTCCAGTTCGCATAATAATTCATTTATCATCCAATTTTTATGGTTGAATATTTGTGTATGAATTTAGATGATGTTGCTTTGGGAACTCTGTATGCTGTTGTGAGAAGTGTGTTTTGTTTTGTTTGTAGCTTGGTTTTAATTGCTATCCAAGCTGGAGCTGCATAGTCAATTACTGATCTAATGTATGTTTTGCAAATTTTATTAGGTTGTTGTCGATGCACCACTGTTCTTACCACTTAGACTCCTAGCATAGTTGGTTATTCGCCAGACTTTATTTTTAATTTCATTTACATGGTTACTCCATGTTAATTTTGAGTCATAGGTTAGACCTAAAAATTTTGCCGATGTGGAAGTCTGAAGAAGTGTTTCATTTATATATATTTCAAGCTGTAGATTTTTATATTTTGTCAGCTTTGTAAAGACAACAACTTGTGTTTTTGCTGTATATACTTTTATTCTTTATTTTGCCCTCCACTAGTACAGCGGTAAGTCTACGGATTTACAACGCAAAATCAAGAGTTCGATTCCCCTAGGTGGGCTCAGTAGATAGCCTGATGTTGCTTTGTTATAAGAAAACACACAAACACACATTTTATATTTTTGACAGTATTTGCTTATTCTATTTAGTTGAGGTTGTATGTTTGTGGCTGCTATTGCTGATGTTTGGGCACTTTTCCAGAGTGCCACATCATCAGCGAACTGTAAGGAGAATCCATGATTAGGATCCTTCAATGGCAAATTGTTTACATACATGATGAAAATATAGGGCTAACCACCTCTCCTTGAGGGACGCCAGCTTCTGGAGTAAAGTACTCGGAAAAGGTTTCCTCTATACTTTCTATTTTCCAAAAAGTTAGATAACCAGCGAATAATTAATTGCACGTGGTAGTCCAATTTCATTCATACGGAACCGTAAACCATTATGCCACACAGTGTCAAATGTTTTCTCAACGTCAATAAAGCAAGCGACAGTGCTATGTATTATTATCTCTTTAGTTAGTCTGACTAGGTAGTCGGTTCTTTACCTAATGGATTTTCTGAATCCATTCTGTTCTTGTAATTTTGATGTTATCTCCAAGAATGTGGAGAGTCTGTTACTGATTATTCTTTCAAGAATTTTGTCAACACAGCTGGTCAGACTGACTGGTCAGTAGCTATAAGGTTTATTTGCTGGCTTTCCTTCCTTACGGAACATTAATATATTAGCATGCTTCCAAGAAACTGGTATGTATCCTGAGGATAGTGATAAGTTATAAAATGCTTTAAGGTGGTCAAACAATTTTGACCTGCCCTTTTTTAGGAGGATGGCTTGTATTTCATCTTCAACTGGATATTTGTTTTTTGTGTTTTTCATTCCTTCAAGAAATTCATGTATGGATATTTCTTTCGTTAGGTTTGTGTTTTTGTTGTTTGTAATGTGTCTTGTGTTTGTGTCAGATATATTTGTCGGGAAAATTGGTTCAAATTGTTATTTATTGTTTAGTATATAATTTGTGGATTTGTTGTAAGAATAAGCATCCACATCTGAATCAGCATGTGTTTTAAATGTATTCTGTAATTGGTCTTTGAAAGCTTCGGTTTTTTCTTTATTTCTGTATGCTACAGTATTATTGTGTTCAAGTGTAGGATATTTCTTTGCGGCTGAATTGTTGTTAGTGAGTCGTCTAAGATGTGTTCAGAATTTTCTCAGGTCAGCTTTATCATTTAATTTTGAGTAGAAATTATCCCATTTATCTTGCTTTTATTGTTTTATTTGTGCTCTGATGTGATTTCTTATACTGTTTATTTGTGTTTTGGTTTCTCTATCTCTTGTTATCATGAATTGTCTTCTTAATACGATTGTTTTGGTGTTTGTTTTTTAATTTCGCGCAAAGCTACACGAGGGCTACCTACGCTAGCCGTCCCTAATTTAGCAGTATAGGACAAGAGGGAAGGCAACTAGTCATCAGCATCCACCGCCAACTCTTGGGCAACTCTTTTGCGAACAAATAGTAGGATTGATCGCAGGTTATGATGTCCCCACGACTGAAAAGGCGAACATGTTTTGTATAACGGAGATTCGAACGCGCGACCCTAAGATTAAGAATCGAGCGCCCTAACCATCTGGCCATGCTGAACCACAGTTATAGGAATTTAATTATTAGCCATTTACTAATGAATAACGCATGAGTAAGGGTCGTTTTCCGAATGTTGCCAAAATATAGAATCTTCTTACGACAGCTCGTGAAACAAAATTACCATCTGTTCATTCTTTTGAGTGACCCCAAGAGACCGGAAGATAGTTTGATAGGAGCGGGAAAATAATTAAAAAATTAACAATTAAGGTTAAGCAACTGTATAAACTAACAGTGACAACAGCTTGCAACTGATCATAACAACCTCACCTTAACTACTTTAACTTATTAGAAGCTTTTTTGTTGTTGAAAATATGACGCCTCCCAGTGGCTTAGCGGTATGTCTGCGGACTTACAATGCTAAAAACCTGGTTTCGATACACGTGATAGGCAGAGCACAGATAACCCATTGTGTAACTTTGTGATTAACTAAAAACAAGAACAAATAAGAGCATGAAAATATGATTTCCTTATCAATATTCTTATAAATTATAAATGATGAAACAGGGTATTTGATGAAAGTTTAAAATATTAAAATGGTAGCTATTTGACAAATATTCAAGATATTTTGTGCGCGTATCAGTAATATGAATACTTTATAGTACAGTATATATATCTTTTGAAATGAGTTCGTGTTATCCTTATAATAATGTACCAAACACGCGCATTTTGAATTAGGCTACATTATCGATTTTTCCACTTCGTTATCTAAAGGAAATAGGGTTTTTTGTTTTGTTTTATACCAGTTCTGTTACTCGCCTATAGTAAGAATTCCAAGTTCTCGACCAACGTTCCAAATTTCATGGACTGAGCATGGCTCAGTAGTGCCGGATTGCTGATCGTGTAGTCCACATTAGTGGTCTATTATCAAAAAAACAAAAAGTTGTGAAATTTAAGGCCTAGTATGCATTATAAAGGTGAAAGTCAAGTCTCACAAATTGGACAAACAAGAATAGCCTGAGGTAATTAGTGACAGCTAGCTCAAATCGATCTTGGGTAGCTTTGCGAGAATGTCTAAAAACAAATAAATCCAACTTTTAAGGTTGTATAGGTTCCAAGCGTTCTTTCTACGCGTATTTTTGAAGGTTTAGTAGATTTGGCGAACTTTATTAGTTAATATGTTGGTTGCGTCAATTACGTTTACAAAACAAATATTTTAAATAAATATTCATAGTTACGCATTTAAACTTCTAATTCTCTGCTTATAATGCTGCTCAGGCATGGATGGTTTCACAAATATGGGGTACAGGTATGCTTCCAACTGTCATAGAGATGTCACCGTTTCCAGACACTTTTTTCACACGCAGTGTTGGATATATATCGACTAAATTAAGCTACTCTCCGCATGAAAAAGTAAGATTTTCTGACTTTCTAGCACGTTCTTCTCCAGTCTCACCCTGGCCTGCCATGATCTCGTGCTAGAGCACTCGACTCTCAATCTATAGATCACGGACTCGAATACCATCATAAAAGATGTCCGTCTTTGGCATTTTTGAGGGGCATTACAACGTGTGGAGGGGGAGGCAATCAATCCTACTTTCTATTGATAACACTGGTTTACAAAAAAATATTTTTTGTCTAAGGCAAGAATGTGAATAGGTGTTTTTTACTCATTTGGGTGTGCTGAATTCAAATTTATAAACAGTTTTGCTCCATCACCTCTAGTTTTCTGGCTTTTAAATAGTCTCATTTTAGTATATACAGAGTATATACGTGCTTATTTCAACAGTTGCAGCAGCTTATTACAGATAAAACAGGATAGATAAAGAACATTGACGGAATAAATATATTTGGATGACACAATTTACACAATTCATAGTACCGCAGACAGTTAGAAGTGTGTTTTCTTAGATGATCTGGTGTATTTTGCCTCCGGGATGTCACGCAAGAGCATCCAGCAAAAGTCTCCCATTATGCTGGGGTTCCACTTGCCTTGGTAGTTGCTCTTCATCTTCGTAATGTCTTGGTGGAATCTTTCCCCGTGCTCATCACTCACTGCTCCAAGGTTTGGAGGGAAGAAGTTGAGGTGGGAATAGAGAAAATGAATTTTGAGTGACATTCGGCATCCCATATCCTCATAAGTCTTTAGCAACTTCTCAATAGAGGCTTGGTAATTTGGTACGCGTGTGTTACCAAGGAAGCCATTACAGACTGACTTAAATGCTTCCCATGCTCTCAGTTCCTTTAAGGTAAGAAGCTCCTCAAAATCAGTATCCTTCAGCACTTCTCGGATTTGAGGTCCGACAAAGATGCCCCCTTTGAGCTTAGCAGCACTGAGACCTGGGAACACAGTAGACAAGTGTTGGAAGGCAGCACCATTTTTGTCCATGGCCTTCACGAAATTCTTTATCAAACCAAGCTTGATGTGAAGAGGAGGAAGAAGCACCTTCTTCATGTCAACCAGAGGATTCTCCTTGACGCTGTGTTCGCCAGGAACGAAAGTGCTTCTAGACCCCCAGTCTTTTTGCTTGTAATGCTGGGATACAGCTCGACTATCCCAGAGACAGAGAAAGCAACAGTACTTTGTGAAGCCCGCTTGCATACCCATAAGAAGACCAATGACCTTGAGGTCATCACACAGACTCCACTGGTACTGGTTGTACTTAACAGCTTCTAAAAGAAGCTCCATATTGTCATAGGACTCTTTTAGATGGACAGAGTGTGCAGTGGGAATGCTTGGATATTTATTCCCGTTGTGCAGAAGCACAGCCTTGAGACTTTGCTTGGAAAAGTCTATGAAAAGACGCCAGTCTGAAGGATTATGTAGCAAACCAAGGAAGGTGAACAAGCGAGATACATTTGTGCAGTAGCACAACTTGTTTTCCATGTCGAAAAATGAAGCAAGGTCTTTGTTCCGATTCCTGAAACTGGTGATCCGTCTTGATATATAGCTATATATATATATATATATATAATGTAATGCTATCACTTACATTTATTGCATAATAACTAAAAAAGAAGACATAAGTCACACAATATTAGAAATTAACCCTGAATGCATATACGCCTTTACGTACAGTATGTGTACAAAATGTACAGTATGCATATCTAAAAAACTAGAGGTGATGAGTCAAAACGGATTTCAAATCTGAATGCAGCACCCCCAAATTAGGTTAAAACAGCTATTTTTGTGCTTGCCTCAATTTCTTTGTAAACCAGTGTAATGAGTAACCAAGAGTCAGTCGACTTGACAAGTTGTCTTCCCTTTAGTCTATCTCTTAAAAATTCGGGACGGTTAGCACAGATAGCTCTTGAGTAGCACTGGGCAAAATTCGAAAAATAAATAACATCTAGGCAATCCTATATCAGAAGTAATCATTAACAAATATAAAAGGTATAAGGCCCGGACTATAAGAATTATTACAAAATTTGTGAAGAGTTTTTTTTTCAGCATTTCCCACGATCATCTTGCAAAACAAATTCCATTTTAAAACTAAAAACACTATTTCCATGTAATTATTGAACATTATAATTATTATTGAAAATTACGATGAATATCATTGATTTATTATCACACAGCTGGGTTAAAGTGTTACGGCACGAAAACATTTTGTCATTCTTTCCATTTTATGGGACTAATTCTTCCATGTTATTTCAGAATGTAAATTCCAACACTACGACAACGCTTCACTGATCTTTATCTATAGGTGGTGTGATATTGGTGGTCAACAAACTTCCATCTGTTTGGTTGTTTCAAAATTAGGGACGGCAGGAAACACACATCTAGTAGCTTTGCAATGAAAATACAAATGCTATCGCCATTTCTTTTTTTTCTCTAAAATTTCTCACTCCGCTGCATTTTCTTTCATATCTAGAGACATATTTGAATTAACCGAGTAATATATGAAAGTGTAAAGTGAATTAGACTGCCACCGGAGACGCAAGGAAAAATAACTGGAATGATTCGTTATTCGTTTTAATATTAATGGATAAAAATAAAAACTCCCTTTTCTGGTTGACTTATAAGCTACAGAGTGTATAACTCTCAAATCCGGCTAAAATACAAAACTTTATTAGTTTTGTCAATATTTTAACAGTACGAAACTAGTTATCACGTTATCTTGTAGTGGCGCGTGTAACAATCAATAATTTTCAAACCGACACAGTGTATTTTGAGAATGACAGGCATTTTCGTTAAACTTAACAATATTGCTCCAGTATTTATCAGTAAATGTATTCTTAAATTACTATAATAATATTTAAATTTATTGAATATTTTTTTGCAAAGCTGCATCTTGCGTAACCAACATTTCAAATATTTTTTCTTTAATCAGTATAATACCGCTAAACATTCTGAATGAATCGTTTATTTACCTACAAAATCTGTAAATACAGAAATCGACAACAAAATGTGGGTTTGGAGTACAACAAAAAGCTACGTCATAATTTATGACGTACCTACCACGTACGTTTTCTACCTACCACGGATATCGAAACGCGGTTTCTAGAGTTGCAAGGTCGTAGACATATCTTTGTGTCACAGGAGGCATAGGAATGTATGGTTATGTTAAAGCCATCTTCCCGTTTAGGTCTGGCATCGCTAGGTGGGTTAAGGTATTCAACTCGTCATCTGAGGGTCGCGTATTCGAATCCCCGTCGCACCAAACATGCTCGCCCTTTCAGCTATGGGAGCGTTATAATGTAACGGTCAATCCCACTATTTGCTCATAAAAGAGTAGGTCAAGAGTTGGCGGCGAGTGGTGATGACAAGCTACCTTCCCTCTAGTCTTACGCTACTAAATTAGAAACAACTAGCGCAAATAGCCCTCGTGTAGCTTTGCGCGAAATTGAAAATCAAACAAACAATCTTCCCGCTTATAAGCTAAGGGCAATTTCATGAACAAAATATAAAGATTTTTAACTCATTTTAATGAATCTTTCAACAGAAAGTTGCTTATATCGTGATAACAAGTAACTATCATGATCTGGTACATATTTAAAACTCATTATTTGATATCGAAATTTCCAAAAGAAGGGCGTTAATAACAATAACTACAGGGTGGTCGCTAGAAAAGCGGAAAATTTGTCAAACAGCTATTTATTTTTACAAAGGTTTTTAAAGGCATATGTTATATTACGCTCATAGATGCTCAAAATGTCGTCCGTGATATTAAAATCATGCATTTTATTCATGATGTAAAGAAATCAAAATAGAAATGAGTAAGCACGCATTTTATTCATGATCTCATCTGACCCTCAAATTTTCCGCTTTTCTAGCGACCACCCTGTAATTAAATTTGTATTTCTTTTAGCTAATTCTTTGAAATTTCAGGCATAAGTATGAGAATTTACGTAAAAGAAAAACAAAAGCTTAAATTAAACAATTCGCTCAGGCTTTCCATTTTTCATCAAAACTCTTAAGATAATATTTCATATTTACACCATAAAGTTTTAAAATATGTTAAAGCTCATACCATCCCCACCTTAGGATATTAAAAATAAAATCATACTTAAAGTGAGTTTATTTTGAATTTCTTGGCTCCACTTAGCTAATTCTTTGAAATTTCAGGCATAAGTATGAGAATTTACGTAAAAGAAAAACAAAAGCTTAAATTAAACAATTCGCTCAGGCTTTCCATTTTTCATCAAAACTCTTAAGATAATATTTCATATTTACACCATAAAGTTTTAAAATATGTTAAAGCTCATACCATCCCCACCTTAGGATATTAAAAATAAAATCATACTTAAAGTGAGTTTATTTTGAATTTCTTGGCTCCACTAAAGCACTTTATTGTTTGTTGTTGTTTTTTTTAATTTTGCACAAAGCTACTCGAGGGCTATCTGTGCTAGCCGTCCCTAATTTAGCAGTGTAAGACTAGAGGGAAGGCAGCTAGTCATCATCATCGACCGCCAACTCTTGGGCTACTCTTTTACCAACAAATAGTGGGATTAACCGTTACATTATAACGCCCCCACGGCTGAAAGGGCGAGCATGTTTGGCGCGACCGGGATGCGAACCCACAATCCTCGGATTACGAGCTGCACGCCTTAACACGCTTAGCCATGCCGGGCCAAAGCACTTTATAAATTGAAAAAACAAATGTCTAAGTACGATAAGTTTTGTAAAAACCCAGACCCAGCATGACCAGGTGATTAAACCACTCGTCTCGTAATTTGAAGGTCGTGGGTTCGAATCGCCGTCACACCTAACATGCTCGCCCTTTCAGCCGTGGAGGCGTTATATAATGTGGCGGTATATCCCACTATTCATTGGTAAAAGAGTAGCCCAAGAGTTGGCGGTGGATGGCTATGACTGGCTTCATTCTCTCAAGTCTCATACTGTTAAATTAGGGACGGCTAGCGCAGATTGCCCTCGTGTAGCTTTGCATGAAATTTGAAAACAAACAAACAAACAATCGTGAAAACCTTTTCTGCGATGTGAAATACACAGAAATTATCCTTTATAACGAGGTAATTAGTTATAATTAACATTTTACTCACAAATCTGCTAATAGCGATTCTTAACACTCTTTCGTTTTTAAAATTTTAAAAACAGCTAAAAGGCGATAGAAATGTCAATGTGGCATCATTAGATGTAGAATTGTACACAAAACTTAAGTACACTCGCTTAGTGACGTCAAAGACATAATCTTGAGTTAGCATAAGTAAATGTTACTATATTTATATTGAAAGGTTGTTCGCCCTTTGTTTCGTCTGTTGGATTTCACGAAGCCCCCCAGTGGCTCAGCGGTATGTCTGAGGACTTACAAGCTAAAAATCGGGTTTCGATACCCGTGGTGGGCAGAGCACAGATAGCCCATTGTGTAGCCTTGTGCTTAATACGAAAACAAAAAACAAAACGGATTTCACAAAAGAGATACATGCAGTGGCGTAATGAAGAGGGAGTGATGGGGGAACTTGTTTCCCTACATCAGGTTCGAATGGCTCCAAGTTAACAAACACTTTACCCAAAATTTAGTTGTTCCCATAAGATTAAAGCCCATTAAAATGTTTGTTACGCTTGAAATAGAGCTTTAGTATATCACCAGAAATATCATGTCTCGTAAAATCCCTCGGTTTTCAGCTTTACATTGATTACAATACAGTACACGCCTCGTAGCTAATAGGAGATTTAGCAATTTTGCGAACACCTAAGTTGGGAGTTTTACTGTTGTCTGGGGGACGCAGAAGTAACAGTCGGCCTTAAAACCAACCCACGGTCCATAGGTACGCAACGATATTTTATTTTAGCGGGAGCAAACACTAACTGAATAACTTTAGATACGTTTCGGCACGCTAACCGATAGGCCACGCGCCTCCATTGCTGTTTTAAGCTTCACTCAAAAGGTGTATGTTCACACATAAATATATTTATATACTTGCTGGAGCCCTTGTCCCCTTGATAGAAGTTATGTGGATTCGTGATTATTGAAAGATTACCTGCATAATACGTTATCTATGCTTTGTTCATTGTGGAGAATCAGATTCCAAATTTTAACGTTGTAATTTTGTCAAATTGGCACTCGCCCACCTAAAACAAAGCCTAAAGTAACCAGACAAGTTCAGACCTTTCACACTGTGTTTTCATAAGCTTCAAGTAATGTAAGTTTGAATAAACATTTCCACATACAACAAAACAGCAGCAGTGTATTTTACTTCTTAGAATGATCATGGCATAATGGTCAGCATGCCGAACTATGAATCCGAGTGTCTATACTTTGTGTGCCAATTGTTTAAATCTCCGTTACCTAACATTCTTGTCCTTTCAACCGCGGAGGCATTATAATATATGATCAGTCCCACTATTGGTGTTTGACAAGGTTCCTCAGTTTTATATATGTAAAAACGGCTGGTTTTGGTTGAGAAAATTTTTATGTAGAGGATCGTCAGGTTCACAAAGAAAGAAAGAGATAACTGACAGAAAGCTGACCACGTGTTGTGTAAGTGAGTGTAGGAATGTAGAGGGCGTGCTTAGATGTTTGATTATATGTATTATTATAGGTATAAAAGAGTTCTTTGTATTAGTTTATTTTGGGCTTGAGTTGTTGAATAAATAAGGCTTTTTTAATTTTGCTTTTTTATGTTTGTTTCTTTATTTAGTGTATTTGATTTGTAGTCTTCGAGTGTGTATGTGTGTGTGCGTGTTTCGTATAGTAAAGCCACAAAGGGCTATCTGCTCAGCCCACCGAGAGAAATCGAACCCCTGATTTTAGCGTTGTAAATCCGGAGATATACCGCTGCACTAGTGGGGGGCTGTAGTGTTCGAAAACTACACTGACAAACACCACACCAACATTATTTACAAAATAGAATGTGATAACTGCCAAGATTTCTATGTTGGAGAAACGAGTAAAAAAATGGAAACTAGATTCAAAGAACACAAAAAGTCTCCTTCACACGTTTTCTAACACTGCAAATCAAATAAACACAACATAACCATAGAAAACACTTTTATATGCAAAAAACGGCTCTTTTGGGGTCAGAAAACACTTCAAATAGAAGAGCGAACAACGTTTCGACCTTCTTCGGTCATCGTCATTGTTCGCTCTTCTATTTGAAGTGTTTTCTGACCCCAAAAGAGCCGTTTTTTGCATATAAAATTCTCAACAAGTGGGTTTCTCGACATCACTGATCATAGAAAACACTTAAATACCGAATAAAGAAACAAACAAAAACAAAAGCAAAATTAAATAAGCCTCACTTATACAACAACTCAAGCCGCAAATAAACCAATACAAAGGAACACCTTTATACCTATATTAATAAATATAATCAAACATCTAAGCGCGCCCTCTACATTCCAACACTAGTTACACAACCCCCTTCAAACACGTGGTCAGCTAGCAGTCAGTTACCTCTTTCTTTCTTTGTGAACCTGACGGTGATTGAAAAAGGTCGAAACGTTGTTCGCTCCTCTACATAAAATTTTTCTCAACACAAACGAGCCGTTTTTACACATATATTTTTCTCTATAAGTGGGTTTTTTCGTCATCACTGATTCCTTATTTCTAGTCAGTGTTAAATTTGAGAGGACAAGCGTAAATAACCCCTTGAGTATCTTTGTGCAAAATTTCCAGTTCCCAAACAAAAGCAGGTTAAAAGTAGGACGCCTTACTATAAAAAGAAATAGTTGTCATTTCCTCAGTTACTTGACAAGATACTTTTATCAACAAGGAGTTAAATGTATAAACCACTCTTAGACAATTACTGTAAAATATCTAACAACGTCTAAAGAACATAACATACGTCCATCATGGCATTCATCACAATTATAAAGTTTCGATTTTAACTTACATAACTTGAATTCAGCAAAGGATACAGTGTTTTTTAAAAAATATGTATATAACCAGTAAAAGAGAAAGACACGAAGCTTCAATAAAAACTGTTTGAGCGACAGGTACGTAAACCATCCTTTGTTTGTTATCGAGACACTTTTCCACAGTACGTGTTTTTTAGGATTATAGACGTGACCTGGAAACCGGCTATTACACATGCACGCATGGGGCACCAGGTTATTCTGAACATTATATATTCCAGTACTTTTAACAGAGCTAAGCTTTCGGGATAAAGATTCCTAGTTTGGAAAATGTCTTTTTTTTTCTTGTTGTTTCAGTAGTTTATTCAAAGTGTAGGTTTTTGAAATGTTACTTCTCTCCCTTGAGGATAATATGCGGTTACTTTCAACAACGTGCAGGAGATGTTAAAAGAGCAGGATGTTATTGCTAAAAAGGGCACTTTTCAAGCATCCTAAAGCAAGCTGTTATTATTATCGTTAAGGGGAGGTGTTAGAGGAAACTATGGGGACTTTGGGCTACCTCTGGTATACATAGTTTAAAGAAAATATAGAGACAAAAAATCCTCTTTTATTTCTATTCAATTAGTCTCATAAAAAATTTACGATCCAGAACTAAAAGTGAATTATTGGCTATTTATACATAATAGCATATCAGAATTATTATTTTCTAACCATAGATATTGCCAAATTCTGACCTCAAGGCGCTTGACTCGCAATCTTCGAGTCGCAGATTCGAATCCCTATCCCCCCAAATATGTTCGCCCTTTCATCCAAGGAGGCATTATTACGTTACTATCAACTCCACTATTCGTTGATAAAAAGAGTAGCACACGAGTCGGCGATGGGTAGTGATAACTAATTGCCTCCCCTCTAGTCTTTCATTGCTAAATTAGGAACGGCTTGAAAAAGGTGGATTAAGGAAATCAATTTTTGAAATTTGTTTCCTTTAGTTCTACTCTGGCTACAAAAGTGTAGACTCTGAAAACGACAACACTGGCGTTATTCTCAACGAGATGGCCCGACATGGCAAAGCGTGTTAAGGCGTGCGACTCGTAATCTGAGGGTCGCAGGTTCGCATCCCCGTCGCGCCAAACACGTTCGTCCTTTCAGCCATGGGAGCGTTATAATATGACGGTCAATCCCACTATTCGTTGGTAAAAGAGTACCCCAAGAGTTGGCGGTGGGTGGTGATGAGTAGCTGCTTTCCCTCTAATTTTACACTGCTAAATTATGGACGGCTAGTACAGATAGCCCTCGAGTAGCTTTGTACGAAATTCAAAAACAAACAAACAAGATTCAACGAGATATTGTGTTTTAATATTCAGCAAGTATACATAATGCTCAGTTTTAAAATATTACTCCTGTATTGAACTAAGGTACTACAGTAGTTTCCTTACAACTGACCTAACTGGCCTAATTAAACCTGAAACTCCAGTTCTCCACTCCTTTCTACAGCGGGTTGCGTTTGTTATTGAACAATAACAATGATACATTTTTGCGCTTAAAAATAGTTGATTGATAGTTTACTGTCAATCTATAATTTGTAGGTTTGTTTGATAGACCTAGAAAACGACTCAAACTTTTAAAAAATAAGAATAATTTAAATACTTCATTTTTAAACATTTTCTACTTGTCCGTGAATAAAATTGTTCAACAGAAATATCTTACTGTTGTATTAAACACACAAAAGGAACGATCAAGACCTAGTAACAGTTTGCTACATTGTACGTTTGCTTTCTTCCCTTTATATGAAGTGGTCGAAGAAAGAAAAAAAGACTTGTTTCGTCAATACCAAACTGCTGGCCCGACATGTTCAGATGGGTTAAGGTGTGCGACTCCTAACCTGAGGGTCGCGGGTTAGAATTCCCGTCGCACTTAACATATTCGCTCTGTCAGGCGTGGGGGCGTTGGTAAAAGAGTAGCCCAAGAGTCAGCGGTGGGTGGTGATGAAAAACCAAACAAAATGCTTAACTCTTAAGAAATTAAATCAGTTTCTGTGTCAAATAGCAATATCCTATCTGTAAAAGGTGTCTGCGTTTTCATTATTGGTATTTTAGCGTAAATCTTTAATGGATTACTTATATTGTTTACTAAAACTTCTCGTGATATTAATAATCTTATTTTTTGTATGATGGGTCAAATGGGCTGCTTTATGCTGAATGATTTTTATATATAGTCTTTGTTTTAATCGTAAAGCTGCAGAATGGGCTATATATACTGTACCAAACTCAGAGATCAAACCCAAGATTACAGACTATATAATCCCTTAAGCTTATCATTGAGCCACTGGCTTACGAACATTTGAATATATATGAATACGTCTGTTATATATGTATATTGTTAATGAGAAAGCCGCTTTACAAAAATCAGCGGATGACGTGTTATTTTATCTGATAAGTGAGCTCTTACCGCTCTTGTAATTTTAGAATACTATATCAAGTGGTTTTTCACAAACGTCAAGCTGTTAGAGTAAAGAACTGGGATTGTGGAAACATCGAACTTGGCAGTTTCTAACTTTTACTTTATTTTATATGCATATTGAAAACATTTATAATTTATGCTATTTCAGCACCCCATATCTCTTATTACATTATTTTTCTACTCGTTCTGGTGAAGGATTGAAAACATTCCACGTTTACTTAAAAAGGCGCTGTTGATCAGAATTTGGTTAGAATTAAGCATAAAGCAACACAATGGATTATTTGTGTTCTGCCTAGCACGGGTATTGAAACCTAGTTTCTAGCAGTGTGAGTTATAAAACATATAACTATGCTACAAAGGGCCTGTTGCTCTGATATTAGTCTCATAATCGTAATGATGATGACGTAAAACATATAATAAAATAATTAACAAATTAAGGGAAATAAAATATATGAAATTATGAACATGTGCGCGCAAGTAAATTGTATAGAATTATGAATAATTGTTAATCTAAAATAATAAAGCTTTAAAATCGACTGGGCTTATTTGTTTGTTCTAAAGCTATCTCTATATCCACCCCGAATTTTGGCGTTGTTCTAAATTCTTGGACTTACCGTTGTTCTTTGGTGGCAAAAAAAAACAATAAAAAATCCCTTATGATCCAAATATTCACACAAGTTGTTTATGTTTTTTGAACTAGGCCAATTGTTATTGTGCAGGGTTTCATATCGAAAATCTGGACCTCGATATGTCGCTGGCACTGCTAACTGATTACCATCCCTCAGGTCAATAATTTTAAACTAAGGACTATTCTATATGAACCTTAAGAGTCTCTAACCTGACAATTAAGTCCATGTGTTCCATGAAGTGTTGTTGAAGTTGAAAATACCAATAACAATTTCAACTTGATTGATACAGGAACTAAAGATGTAAAGCATTAGCAGTTATTTTCGAAATTTGTATTCTGAGCTGGTTCAAAGACTACAGCAAAACATTTTCTCTTTTATTAGCTAGTTTGATACTTACCAGTTGTTTATACTTATTAATTACAAGATCTGATTGTTGATTGAATGGTATTGAAATATATTTTTTTCAATAAAAAGTAATTCAAATTTCATAAATTCGTATGGTTGATGTGCGAACAAACGTGCCTGGTATTTCGGTTTGGTTTGTTTTTTGAAATTTTGCACAAAGCTACTCGAGGGCTGTCTCTGATAGCCGTCTCTAATTTAGCAGTGTAAGACTAGAGGGAAGGAAGCTAGTCATCACCACCCACCGCCAACTCTTGAGCTACTCTTTTACCAACGAAAGTGGAATTGACTGTAACATTATAACGCCCCCACGGCGAGCATGTTTAGCGTGACTCGGATGCGAATCCGCGACCCTCAGATTACGAGCTCATGCCTTAACGCGCTCGGCCATGCCAGACATGGCTTGAATTAAATTTCGTAAACTAGCCATCCCTAACTTAGTAGTGAAAGACTAGAGAGAAAGCAGCTAGCCATCACTATTCACCTACAGCTCTTGGGCTACTTTTTTACCAATGAATAGTGGAACTGACCGATACATTATCACTCCCCCAAGGCTGAAAGGGCAAGTATGGTATTTCGACTACTTTTCTTTAAACGTTTGAGAAAGAAAGGGGCGTTACACTATGTAGTTACGTTTTGACTTTATCCGGATATGAATATGGTTTCTAAAATAATTCTGTGTGGATATCTATTTTCAAGAATAAGACTTTTTTGGTCTTTTTTAAACGATAATACGTGTACATATAAGCCTGTCTGTAGTTTTACAAGTTAACTGTGATAAGTGTGTGTTTTTTTATGACAAAGACACATCGGGCTATCCGCTGAGACCACCGAGAGGAACAGAACCTCTGATTTTAGCATTGTAAATCCGTAGATTTACCGCTGTACTAGCGGGAGACAACTGTGATAAGAAAATACAATTCTGAAAAATTCTATAATGCAATCAGTGATGGATTTGCAGATCAAAAATATTTCATTACAATACGAATTTTCATATATGAAAAAATCTTTCGAATTAAGGAAATTTTGGTTACCAGGAAACTGAAACTAAACTTGAATTATAATTAAATAGCAATTGAAATCTTTCTAAAATGTAGATCAGATAAAAGTAAAAAGACAAATAAGTTAAATGTCAATTTGTCGTAATGGAAGCAAAGGAAAAATAAAGGTAATTTTCTGAAATTAGGATTAACTTAAGGTTGTTAAATTTTCCCAAATATTTAACGTAAAAGTATTATACACCACTTATACATTCATTTTTAGTTTAAACAAAAATATAATTCTATATACATTGAACACAATAGTTTTTTACTTATGCAATCTTTGTTTTTGGTAATGATTCACTCGCTTTAATATCAATCACTCGGACAAAACCAATACGTTAAGATTAAAAGAAATGTTACTGTTTTTGCGTCGTTTCGTGCCCCCCGTAGCACAGCGGTATGTCTCCGGATTTACAACGCTGAAATCAGCGGTTCGATTCCTCTTGGTGGGCTGAGCATATAGCCCTTTGTGGCTTTGCTATACGAAAAACACACACCCACGCGTCGTTTCGCAAAGGTGATTTTAAACAAAGGTAATATCAGAAAGCGAAACAAAAAATAACTTCAATTATAAATATAAAACGAGCAACAAGGTGTTTTATTGTGAACAATGAAGCGTGAAATATTATTTTTCTCCCTTTCTAGATTTGTGTGTAAATATTCGAATAATAACCAATAATATATTTATTTCTATTCGGGATTTACATTCAAAATTTTCTGGATGCTCATTAATTTTATATACAAGGTTATTCTTTCGAGTAATGGTACAGTCTTCAATGAGATATTTTCTATAGATGACGCTAGTGTCATGAGTTAATAAAATATTTATACATTAGATATTAATTATCCAGAATACTTTACTAGTATTTGGTATTTAAAGAGATTTTTCCTGTTTTCTGACAAAATTGATTTATGTCTTTTTTAAACACAGCATAATATAACTTAATCAATACAAAACTAAGCTATTATAACGGAAATGACGTTTAAGGTTGATGACATGCGGCCATAGCAGTAGCAGGTGCTTAGTTTCATCTGCTGGAGTTTCCGTGGAACAGGTGGTGAATTATATACATTGAGAATAAATTTTATAAGAGTTTTGGTTAATTCGTGGATCACGAAATTTGGTAAGTTAAAATTTGAACTTCAATATCGTTTTGTTTTTGCGCGTTATTTGTGTTTTTGTTGTTTTATTCGAAAATATATTGTAAATGAAAGGATGTTACCGTCTTTTACTACTACTAGTAGCAGCAGTATTAGTTAGCACTATTATATCGTAAAGCCCAACGCCGCAGTACTGATCTTCCTTACAACAGAACAGATAAAGCATCGATTGGATGATGAGTAGTCGAAAACCAAGTAAGCACAGCTATTAGCATATATAGTTCTATCTGTTATTGTTATTTAAACTACCATGCCAGTGTCGACGCTCATTTAATAAAATGAATTATTGTGCAAGTTGTATAAAATATTAAATGTTAGTTAATAAATCACGAGTTCAAGTTTATTCTACACGTGATTGCGTAGACTGTTGTAGTCTTGAAAGTTGAAAAACGAAAAGACTTTTTAACCGCAGAATAATTCTGAATGTAGGTGTTTACACATATGTGTATTTAAAAGAAATACTCTTATCAGCATTTATATTTTAGTATTATGGAAATTTAAAAGTTGTAATTACTTTGTTTTGAAAGTTTATAGTATTACTATCAGAATGACTTGCTGCTGTTGGAATGGTTGATTTGATTATTTTCACAGCAAATTAATATTATTTACTCATTGCTTTGTAAATAAAAAGCAGTGATGTTAAACTTTACATTGATATTTTGTCAGATTTTTTTTTAATTTTAAGGTGCAAGTTCAGGTTATAGAACATAGTTATTCATGTTTATTTTCAAAAAATACTTTTGAAATCTTCACACTACATGTATTTTTAATAAATTGCCATCTAACACATGCCTTTCAAAATATCTCCAAAGTAAAAGATTCATTAAAATGCAACTTGGAGGTTATCCATGAACCAAATATTGACACCTGTATAACTTATCAACCTGAAATTTATTGTTTATTGTATGTAGATTACATATCCCACTGCACTAAGTTTGATGTAACTGAAACTGGGAAGTACCAGGTTGTAACCTTTTGTTACATATGTTGTTTAACAGTTTTATTTTGTGTTAATTATGAATTTGTGAAATGAGTTGACTGAAGATAAATAGTCTGCTGTTAAAGGTATTTCAGATGTTTATTTGATAGGTACATAGTGGTGAAAGGCTACATTCAGTTATAGATGGATGGCCTTCTTTCACTTTGTTCTTATGATGCACAAGGTTCTGCAGTAGATTAGTAAACTAGATCAATTTATCAAATTATAACATAAAATTCTAAAGTAATATTGTATAAAACACTAAAACATCACTGCTTTCACCAAATTTAACTTTTGCTGGAAACCTCTGTTACACAGGATTTTGAACACTGCTGCTG
This sequence comes from Carcinoscorpius rotundicauda, assembly GCA_011833715.1. NCBI lineage: Eukaryota > Metazoa > Arthropoda > Merostomata > Xiphosura > Limulidae > Carcinoscorpius > Carcinoscorpius rotundicauda. The sequence continues at coordinate 20,056,211 of CM022398.1, forward strand.
AACACAGGTTTGTTTATTTGCATACACTATTTTTATCAAACATTATTCAACAAATATGCTTTGCTTTAAAATTAAACAAGTAAAAAGAAAGTTATTTTGGAAAGGTAAATAAACACAAACAATCCTGTCAGAGAATAGCATATACGTAGGCTGTATCTCCTTATCCTTTGACCAAAGTAAAATTGAATACAATTTTATAACTTTATAGTTAAAGAGTAACATGTGATTAATTATTTACATAGAATTTTTGAGGGATAACCTTAGGTAATTTTGTTTTTGTAAATTTTTCTAATAATAATAAAACCCAAACTATTAAACTTGAGGTTTATTTCAAACTACTTCAAACATTGAAGGTTTATTTCAGCTTGATCACTGTTTTATGATTTTTTCTTAATTTTATCATCATTTATCAATTATTTTAAACTAGGTTATTGTGGTGAGAAATTAATGTATTTTAAGAATATGCATGATTGATATTGTTAATCTCCTGTTTTGTCAGTATTTTAAAATTTTAATTATAATCGCAACAACTGATGTTATTGTTAAGTAAAACAGTTCAAGGATAGGTTTCTATAATATACTTCTTTCTACCCTTTTACAGTTGTAGAAAAATGAGTTTTATTTTGTACATAATTAATTTCTAAGTGAGTATGTTTTTTCATTTTTTAGAGGATTTATTAAATCAGCGATGCATAATCAGGTTTTAAAAAATGATCAGTCTTTAATAGTTCAAATAAACTAATAAATACATATATATATATTATATCAACATCAGCAATAAACTACAGTATTGTCAATATTTAAAATACAAAGGAATTATTCAGGTAATACACCTTGTTGTCATGTTGCTGTTTTTTACAAAGTTGTTTGCAGAGAACTTAGATTGAGTTTCAGGTTTATACATATTTTAATTTTTTTGGCAAAGTCACTAGTTAATGCTATTCTGAAAAATTTTTACAGTAGAATAATTGATTTGGCAGATATCTTAAATGATTACTAAAGGGAAAACAGATGCTTTGAAAATAATACTTTCAATTCTCTGAGTAAAAGAAAAATTTAAAATTAGCTGTAATGGAAGTTTTCACAGGTCACACTGACTGACTGAATTTACTGACATACTCAATGGAAAGTTAGGAAAAGTATATTTGTAACAGCAATGTGGTTAATACAAAAAAACAACACATTTTTCACATTGTTTTATAATTAGGGTAGTTCTTGATAAAACATTTGCATACAGCTTCACTTGCACACATAATTTCCACAAACAAATTACATAAAGCACAAAAGTTTAAAAAATTGCATGTGTAGGAATGTGAACAAATATCAGGTTCTAAACTTGTTGGTCTTTCATTTCACTCCATAAAAAACTAATTGAAGGACTTGTTATCAGTTTTTTTAATATATTACATTAGAATGGCTCTTAAACTGGCTCACAAAATTGAAACCAAACCAAATTAAACCTGCCATTGGTATCAAAATCCAGGTTTTTTTGCATTGTACGTCCACAGATATGCTACTATGCCATTGGTAGGCAGTTAGTTTGCTCTCTCTTCTTTTTGTTTATATATTAAAAAATGTGTGAACCAGTGTATATAAAAAAAAGTTGGTACTTTCTGAAATCGTTGGAAAAACAGTGTTTATGTACAAAAGAAATGTGTACGTGTGTATGCAAGGGGTAACTCCTGTCAGCAGAAATAATCATTAATATTTTTTTGAATAATTCTTCTAAAATAAATGCTCTTGTAATACAATTATTTCATAGTATACAGCAGTGATTGTACAACTTTGTGCAAACTGATAAGCAGTCTTCATATGAAGCAGACCATCATAAAATTTGATAGTTGTGCTAGTAAAAAAGAAAACAGTAGCTATTTTGTATGAAGTTACCGTGATTTCCAAATAAACAATTATCAATATCTTCTTGACTGGAAAGTATTATTAAAACTGCTTGCCAATGATCTAGTGACTAGAAACATTCTAACTCATTGCCTAACTATTTTTACTAAAAACTTTGACCCATTTGTCCTGTTTTTTGTAACTAATAAACAACTTTTAAACACATAATGCTAAATATTTTATGCAAGATAATAAGACAGTAAACTTGACAAATGATTTATACATATGACGATTGATTTGGAACAACAACTGTTTGAATAGATGTGACAACTGAATAAGGTGATGGACTAATGTGTTATAAAAACCCATTTATCAGTCACTTATGTTTAGTTATAATGTGTTGTGGATAACTACAAGATAATCTTAATGGAAATTAAATTGATTCTGTTAACAGAGGTGATAAAATGGTGAGATTTTAGGATATCAAAGTTGTTTATTGAAAGTAAAAGACAAAAGGATACAAGTATATGTAATACTTATTAATGGTTCGTGATTGTGATTGAATAGCTATGTTTTACTGTGGTAGTTCTAGTAAAATAGCTTTCTTGCAGAATAGTCAGTCTCATAATTAGAGATTTAGAGAATATTAGCCTGATATAATGATTTGTAAGTAGGATTGTCTAAGAAAAGGATGTAATACTGATAGAAATATGTGTGACAGATGTTAATTCACAAAAATATGAAAATAATACAAAAATAAAACAAGGTAAAGTGTTTGTCAGATTGATAAGAGTAAGATGGTTTATTTAAAAGCTCTTATCAGTTCAGTTTGACACCTAATATCTTGTAAGTTAAAATAAATCTTTAATTTGAAGTGAAAACTAACAACTGTTGAAGATTACGATAAAGCTCCAAATGTTCAAATAAAATCAAAGACCGAATTTGTGCTACAGTTAAGATAAAAACTAAACTATATGTTAAAAGTGAAACAACATTTCAGTGCTCAAACATTTCTCTCTGAAGTTTAAACACACAATTCCATTCTCTGAGTCAAAGTTAAAATAAAAATATGATACTGGTTAACTCACTGAAGTTAAGAGATCAGTTAAAGGTTATATCTCTGAAAATAATCTTTGAACCTTCTGAATGTTTCTATATTTTTAAAAGTTCTTTAATTTTGTCTGACTTTTATACCTCTTAACTTTTTACAGGGGTAAACCTGGTTTTAAAAATGAAAACAAAATTCACAAATAAAGCCCAGTTTATATGTGAAATGCATCTAACATTTACAGTTTGTATCAACTGAAACACAAGGTATGGGGCAAATACCACTAACTCTTTTCTTATTTGGTAACATTACAAAACAGTTAATTGGCTTTATTTTTAAAGTTTATAACTAAGCCCTACTAAATAAATCAGTTAATGTAGTTAACAATTTTACTGCACTGTAGTGAAGCCTAAAAGCATGAAGAGCAAGTTTAAAATGTTGTACAAAAGAAAAGAAAAGGTTAATTGTTCTTCAAAACCACATTGTTCAAAATAATATAATTATTGGAACTTATGATGTTATAGATATGACTCAAAACTATCATAAAATATCAGTTATCTCTCCCTTCCCTTCCCCCATTTCACTGTCACCAAAATCTGACATCTGATGAATGGTCATGTAATCTAAAATGCAAGTGATTGATAATTTGTGTATACTGTGTATAGTGATCTCATATAATATTTTCTCAGTCACCACCTTGAAGTGAATTTTACACTTCTGGACATTGTGTAATCTTTCCTGAAAGATAGTCAGTTTAATTGCCAATTTGCATGCTCTTGAAATAGGTAAGCTTGGAGTTATTTAATGATATCTGTGTCTGAACTAAGAAATCTGAAAAACACTATTTTGAAATGATTAATATTTTAATTAAGGGAGTAATGGACACAAAATACCATTCTGTTCCCCATTACTGAGAAACAGCAAAACAATAAAATATGCATAACCACTTATAACTGTTCTACAAGCTACAAATAAATTGTCCCTCATTGTGGATTCCTCTATGTGGGAAGGTTCTGTTTTATCAGTTTACCTCCTCTGGGATCTAAACATCCACCAACATGTTTGCTGTGTATGGCGACCCGTGAATGGGAGGAGATGATCCTGGTGGTTGAAGGGTTTAACTCTAACACACTACTTTGGCCTTGAATTTCTGTAGATGGGCAGCCTTGGGGTGGCCCTCTTGGGTCAGGTGGCTGGTCCACTTTGGCTAGGGTCAACTAAGTACTGATGCTGGATGTTATCAACAGGTGTTGTGGACATTGTATCTGATGTTAGTGTTTGGGTATAGTTCTCACGAAACACTGGTGTTGCTGCATTGTCCTTGTTTGGTATTGTAGTGTGTCTCCTTGTAGGACTCCATGGTGGTGGGATCAGTGGACACTGAAATTTCCCTTTCTTTATTATGGATACCCCAGTTAAAAATTTTAATAAAATAGTGAAAAAACAGTATAGTAAATGACCACATCTTGAAGATTTTGAGCATTAATCCTCACCATCTGTACCACCTGTTGTACCTCATTTTCTTATATTGTATTCACTTTCAGACAAACCTTTAGGGCAAATGTCTTCCTTTTTCATTCAGAAAGGATTAGAGGGACTTCCTGGCTCTCCAAAGTCTCAACACCTCATGCTACTGTGAATTTATCGTGAGGAGTTATTGTTGAGAGGGATTTGAAGAACACCCCAGAGTTGGAGATTCTCACTGGTTTCTCCACCCAGGGAGTTTCTGAAGTGAGGCACATATCCACTCGTAAAGATGGAATTATGATGCCAACCGAAGTCCTCATTCTCACATTTACGTCACCATGTCTGCCTACCACCATCAAGGCAGGTTATCTTAATTGCAGAGTATGGCCATACATTTCAAACCTTCTGTTGTTTCCAGTGTCAGCAGTTCAGTCAGTCAAAGGCATCATGTCAGGGTTCCTTGATGTATGTTTGTTGCAATGGCAAAGACCATTATGCCGAGGAATGTGAAATGAACCCTAATTGCATCAATTGCAATGGCTCTCCTACTTTTGTTCTTGCCCTAAATGGTAGAAGAAAAAGAGGTGCAGCTTTTGAAAACAATTCATAACATTACTTATCCTGAGGCTCAAATTGCTGTCCACCGTCTCATCTCGGACATATGCTGCTGCACTTCATTTCACAACTACAGTGGAAGTACAGACAGATCTCTGTATGCCTCCAAAAGAATCGTTCTCCAAATAAATGAAAAATCTTTTGACCTCCATGGTTAAAAAAGTTGAATCAACTTCAACACCCATCTCTGTCCCTTACACATATTCCAACAAACCCCAAAATCCATATTATTAGGTTCCAGATACAGGCATCTCCCCAGATACATTTTATTCTCCCACCCCAAGATGCAAAACAATCATTCATTCATGTCCTTATTCACTGGAATCCTCTTCCAACAGCAAAGGACTGCCCAATCGACCCAGGGCAGGATCCATGTAGGTCGATAGACCTCCCTCAAATAAGGACAGTAAGGAAAAAAAGACATGGTTGTACACAGAAGGGTTCTCCTCCCAATTTGCCTACACATAAATAAAAAGGGCCATACTGATACAAAGGAACTGTTGAGGTTTGCATTCTAATCTGGATGACATCAAAACACTGGTTGCTTCCTACCATCCTGTATGTCTTTCCTTACAGGAAATATTTCTGAAACCTGTTGATACAGTCACTTTTTGGCAGCTTTTTTGCGTAAAAATAACAGGCTGTGTGATGAATGAGTACATGGAGGGGTGGCACTGTTGGTTGATCAGCATGTCCCCACACTGTCTTTGCCACTCAACACTCTCTTGGAGACCATAGCCATTCATGTCTCCTTAGGTCACCATCACTGTTTGTTCTCTCTACTTGTTGTCGAGAGATGTATGATCAATCAGACCTTGATGCTCTCATTGAACAGTTGTTGTCTTCATTTTTAATCCTGGGGGACATGAATGGACATCATCCCCTTTGGGGAAGTGCTGATATTGATAGGAGGGGTCAATCTGTAGAGCAAATCACAACCTTTCTCTTTTCAATAATGGTTCTTCTTGTTTCCATGCACCTAGTCAGTCCTTCACTGCTATTGATCTCTCAATTTGCTCCCCTTCATTATTCTCCCATTTTTCATGGAGGGTTGACAATAATCCACGAGGCAGTGATAATTTTCCTGTAATTTTTTAGAAACTGGCTATTGTCGATGCCACCTGTCCCTTGTGTCCCAGTAGAGATTGGATCAGACAAACTTCCCCTCTTTCACTGCTCTTGCAGTGATTGATCATGCAATAGAAGACTGTGTGGCAGCAGTAACTGAATGTATCATACAAGCAGCTGCTCAATATATTCTTAAAACCTTGACACGTTTTCCACTATATCCTCGTTCATAGTGGAATCTTGCCTGCTACATGGCATGGTAGGCTCAAAAACGGACCTGAGATACTTTCTGTAGATATCACACTCAAACATCACCGCTTTCCAGCAGGCCAGTGCACATGCTCGGTGGATAAGACGTGAAAGCCAGAAGGAATCTGGCATACATGAGGTATATTAAGCAGCAGCTACAGACTGCCCTCAATTGTTTACTGAAGTGGTCAACAGCAAATGGCTTTAATTTCTCTCTCCAAAACAATTTGCATGCAGTTTTCCTGGAATGATGTATTCCCCCTGATCCTGAACTCTGTATTGGTGAAGTTGTGCCATCTGTAGTCCCTGAGACAAAGTTCTTGGGGCTTATCTTTGACTCTAAGCTGACCTTTATACCACAAATCAAGCAGCTATGGGCTAAATGTACAAGAGCACTGAACATCTTCTGTGTCCTCTCTTCCACCACTTAGGGAGCAAATCGACGTTCTGTGCTATAGATATATCATTCTCTAATTCAATCAAAACTCAACAGTGGATCACAGGTCTATGACTCTGCTAGACCATCAGCTTCAAAGATGCTGGACCCTATTCATCATGAAGGACTTTGGCTCTGCACTGGGGCTTTCCACACTTACCCAGTTCAGAGTTTACACATAGTCTCATGCACCTCCACCATTTGCAACTGTCTTTACTATATGCTTGAAACTTCGGACTTTACCAAAGCTTTCCACTTGGGGTTTTCCTTTTTCAGTAGGCTGTACTTTTTCAGAATAGATGATCTACCATTGCTCCTTTTGGCCTTTGTATCCACGTGCAGTTGGATTATTTCGGTTTGTCCTTGGATAACATTGCTGTATTCACTGGTCAGCCCATCTCACTATGGCTTCTTACAGTCCACAATTGTGACCTATCTTTACATCATCTGAGAAAAGTAGACACTCCTGATTGGAAATACTGTCTGCTGTATGCTGAACATTTTTTGAACTATCCTTCCATTCCTTTTATACAGGCCTGGCAAAGCCAAGCGTGTTCAGGTGTGTGACTCGTAATCTGAGGGTCGAGAGTGTGCATCCCGGTCGCACCAAACATGTTTGCCCTTTCAGCCATGGGGGCATTATAATGTGACAGTCAATCCCACTATTCGTTGGTAAAAGAGTAGCCCAAGAGTCAGCGGTGGGTGGTGGTGACTAGCTGTCTTTCCTCTAGTCTTACACTGCTAAATTAGGGACAGCTAGCACAGATAGCCCTCGAGTAGCTTTGTGCAAAATTCCAAAACAAACACACAAACCTTTTTATACAGAGGGTTCAAAATCAGGTGACTGTGTGGGCTCTGCCATGGTTTGTTGTGGTTAGGTGGTTGTTTGCAGAATCCCCTCTACAGCTTATGTATTCACTGCTGAATTGTACGCCATTTCTTTTGCCTTAGATCACATAGAAGCTAAGCAGTACTCAAACTGCACTATTTATACTGACTTGCTTAGTTTTCCACTGGCCCTGGAATTGGTTCACACCCTGTTCTCACCAATATTCAAAACTGACTGGTCCATTTCTCTTTAACATGTATTTCTATCCAGTTTTTCTGGATACCGGGCCACGTTGGTATTTACATTTAATACTAGTGTTCTGTAGTTCAATGCTGTATCCAGTAAGAAAAAAATCTCTTAAGTAAGAATCTACGAATGTCTGTTTTGAAAAAATTAAGCAAGTAGCAGGAAAAATAATCTAGTTCTGCCAATAAAGTGACTAGGTCATCTGCAATAATCTTGACTAGCTCAGGTGGTTGTAGGAACTGTTCTTTAATGTATAAAGACAGCTTGATAAAAGATATGTTATGAAGACTGGGCAAGTGGCATTTACTTACTCGACATACACACATTAACTAATTTTACACATTGAGTTCAGGCACCAGTTGTGTGAAACCTACAAAATGTCTATAGAAGCAATGCTACTAAAAAGTTATTAATTAATTCCCTGATTAAGCAGTTAATTATTTATGTACTATAGCTCAGCATATATAGATGTTGCATGTCTACAGTAATTAACATGACATCACAAACCAGAAAATGCAATATTATTTGGTCATGGTGGCATCATGTTCTGTAGTCCATGCATAGACAAGATGATTTTACAGAATGTAAGTTGAAAGAGTGTAAGTTTTATTATTAGAACGTATGTAATGATTATGTACCAACAGATTCCTGCATTGGTTCCCAAACTCTACCTGAGACTCTTTTGTGAATAAAGAAGTGAGCCCCCCCCCAACGTATAACTTTAGTATGGTGATTGAAAAAACAGTGCATTTTTTGCAAGTCCCCCAAAAAAAAGCTTTAGTGCTCATGAGGAAAGCTGTAGCTCTCACTTTGGGAAACAATGGTTTATTTTAGAACATCATATTAAAAGTGAAACCTTATCTTTATACAAAGGAAATTAGGAAAACCTCCATTTATAAACATCTATGACAAAGAATGTACTTAATCATTACACTAAAGTTCATTCAGTACATATTTTCATTTGTCTCCACAATATTAATTTTTTAGTTGAAAAAAAGATAAGTTTCTACGTAAAGAAAGTTCCGATTTTAATTTTTTTGCATTTCTTGAAAAATTAATTGTATTTTATGAGACGCGTATTGCATGTCAGCAAAGTGTTTTTGAATATATTTTCAAGCACATACATGTTTTGATGGAACTACATTGTCTATATCTTATACCCATCTTTAGCTTTATTCCTTTTGTGCTTTTGCACATGCCTTGTGGTTCTTGTACATCTCATTTTTACAAGAGACATTGACTGTAGTTCTGGTGCACTTTAATTTTTAGACATTGCATTAATTTTAGCCCTGATTTCTTCTAAACCATTTAGGTATCACATATCAACTTCAGTTGTCCATTCTACTCCTTTGCACGTTATAATCAATTTTACTTATGTTTACATATCATTAGCATTAGTCCTTATGTACTTTACACTGTTTACACTTGTTAACAACCTAAGTCCTTGTGTGCTACACACACCATTGAAATTTTTCTGTATGGTTCTAATGTCCATGTACTATAAACCAAATCTTTGCATAGCTAAAGTTTGAAAAACCTTTATCCAGGTAATTGACAGGAAGCTAGATATACATAGTTAGGAACTGTCTTATCAGCTTTTGACTGCATTAGTCATGACCACAAATTTTACACGCACTGTAACTTGTAAATATGATTCAAGAACCTATCTATTTTCATGTGTGGATATCATGATAATAACATTTTAAGCATGTTTGGTTGGTTTGCTTGTCTGACAGTTGTGTGTTAAGATGTAAATATTACACAGTTTTTCTTTATCAGATTTGTTTTACAGTCTGGTTGTAAATGCACTGTTAGAACTCCCACAGAGTGTAGAAACTTTACATTATGCAAAGCCTTGACCTTTGTGCAGCATTAATCTCTACATACATATCCAGGTATCTGTCACATCCAGAAAGATAACCTATCAAAGAAAGAACATAATTTTAATACTATGAAAGTTTTGTTGTCCAGCTAGGAGCTTACATGTCTTTCTACTTGTTTATTGAAGTATGTATGCAAAAAATACACTAGTAATTCTTTATCTTATAGCCAAGTCATTCTTTTTCACACAAGAAATCCTCTAAGATCTTTTGTTATTGTAATTAGTAACCTATCAGCTGGTATTAAGTTTTACTGCAGGTTATCACATAAGCATGAATATGAATGCTATCCTTTATTGTGGGGATTTATTATGAAGATTCTTATCAGTTTGATAACTGGAAGAATAATATGAATAAAGTCCCCAGACATGGTCTTTTTTTTCAGTGCATCTAGAAATTTTAATCCAGAAAGGTCATATATTCAGTTAAAGTAGTACTTCCAAAAGTATAAGGCATCTCTCTTGGATGTGTACACAAATTATCTCGGAGGAGGGGGCACAATTAGGATAGTCAGTAGAGCAATAATGAAAATAAAAATTATTGCACAATACACACATAGCAGTATAATCTATATCTGTGTATTACATTGCATTACTTAATTTGAACTTTCATGTGCAACACATGAATACATTCTGAAGGCAGGTTTTACTGTGATAAATGAACTTTACAAAACATGTTCAAGTGATATTAATGAATATGTATAAAATATTTATGTAAATTGTTGAACAACTGTTATATTAATCCTATATTTTTATATTTTTTATTCCAAATAAAGTAACTTTACTGTCTTCTGGATTTGTATTTTTGTGATGAAAATGCTTGTCGGTCATTAAATATGGTATTGATAATTTTGTGTATCTAATATGAATATTTTTGAAAAAACTTTTCAGTGGTTTTGGAAGTCTTGCATGAAATGTGAGAACTTTTGCAAAGAATACTCTTGTAACCAACAGTAACCTAAACACACACACACACACACAGTTCTGTGTTGTCCTTATTATATTTGTTTACATAGACAACAGTAAATTATTAGTTTAAGTAATATAGTTATTTTTCTGTGTGTATAAAGTTAATTTTTAATGTGAAATTTACTGTTAGATTTTGTTGCGAGTATAAAGTTCCAATAGATGTAATATCATACCTGGAGATAGGAGGTGATCACGTATTTATTTTTTCAAGCTCACCTCAAAAAGTGCCCGTTTTTCTCACTCAAATGACACACTGGATAGTGAATCATAAAACTGGTTTCTAAGTGACAGTAACTGAAACACAGGAATGAAGAAAGTGTTTGTATGTAGACACCAGTGTTAGTTTTTGTAAGTGCAGCAATAAACTAAACTATTTAGTTTGTTTTTACTTCATAGTGCTTCAGCTACCAAAATTACTTGCTACACTGAAGAAAAAAAAATATCATACGTCATAAATAAAGCTCATACTATCTGCCTGATTTTATTTACTAATTGAAGGTGTGCCTTCAGTAAAATATTATTATTTAAATATATCCTAGACCTTGTTTATAACTAAAAATCACAAGACTTGAGCATTTAGTTTTATATTTTGGAAATGTATTTGCAGCTGGTTGAACAGAAAAATAAATGTTTGTACTGGAATTTCAGAGCTTCTTAACTTTGTGAATAATTATGAGACTAGAACCTTGGAGTCCTAATAATATATGAATGAGTATATTGTGTGGTTAAGTCTGGCAGGTTTTCATACACGTTTACACCATGAACAGCTTTATTGATTGTGACATCTGCGTTACAGCTCAGATGTGTGCTAGTGATTTTAATCTTTAGTTCCATTATATTTATATTTGTACGCTCTTACATTAGTGGTCATGAAAAGAGAGGCCGCGTACATTATTTTTTATCAGTCTTGTTACTGCACACAACACCGACTTCAGTCACGTAAACCGGTCGTCAAGTTCCATAAAATAGTAGTATTTCCTTTACAGATTTCCAACTTTCTTCGTTTAGTTCTGAGTAACTCTGCATTCTTTAATCTTTTATTACTATGATGAGTATTTTAGCGTCTAGGATCTAAAAATGTGGGCTTTGATAATTCTAAAAATTTGAACATTTTGAACATAGACTTGTAAACGAGGAGCACTCGTTTGTTTTGAAAGCAATCTTAAGCATATTTTTGTACTTACTAAAGAAATGTGGTTGAAAGTTCACTCGCAGTTGATATTTTGCTCAACTTTTTCCATTAAAATTAAATGCATCAAAAATATTCGAAAACTGTTCATACCCATTTTGGGACGGATATCTAATTGCATGAATATGACATACGCGAGAAACTTCTTCAAATGTATACCTGTATTAGTGATTAATTACATACGAATTGTGCTGACGAGAAGTAAGTGTATTCAATATAAATGTTTGCCATTGTTTTAATTTACATTTCATTAAAATAAAAAGACTTAAAATTGTTTATCCAATTGAAATATAATACAAATACCTGAAAGTAATAACACTGCACAACAAAGTTTTTGCTTCTCGAACACTGTTGGGTGTTCCTTAGATTTTTGGCTGCTGATCACGAAAATCGCATCCAAATTTTTTCACCCGGACATTGATACAATGGAAAAATGATATCGGGGCAACTGGAATCCGTCAATGCTTGCTGACTACTATTGGACACCGCAACGTGATGCACCGGACATTGAATACAAATGAAAATCAGGAGCAAAACACTTTTAATTATGTTGAACTTAATAGCATACTAGAAACATAAACACAATTAAATACGTTATTACCGGTAAACAGTTAACTGTCTTTCTCAAAGTTCCTACGTGATGGAGCAAAACCAAAACTATATTTATACATATCCACCAGGTACCTGTCACAATCAGCAAAATAACTTTCAGGAAGCAAAACTTTTCAAAAAAATTGTTGTGCAGTGTAACACGTGATAAATAGAAAAGTACGGTTAGGGTTGGATGTAAGGGAAGATATTACTTTCATTGTAAAATTGACAATGGTGAAACCATATCGAAGACTTCATTAGATTCGTACTGAATACATTTACTGAAAACTTGCAATCAGTATGCAAATGTGAGATTAAAAAACATTTCAAATTGTAACATAGGCTAATAAAAATGATTATCACCGTCCAGATATGTTACTAGACCGGAACAACATACACCATCCTTAAAAACCTTATTATAACACCACTCCATTTTGAGTTAGAGAACTGATACCCATAATTTCAGGATTTGACAGAAATTTTACATTTTGGGGCAAAACAATCTTGTATAATACTGCAAAAGAGCATCGGGTAATCTTATTATAATAGAGCTTGCAATGTATATGTGCAACCCTTGGATATCGGAAAATACCGCATCAATCATAACTGGATAACATTTTTATAACTGAGCACTAAATAAAAATAAATTTCCACACAAAAGGTTGTTTCGGATTTAAACAATAAAAATTACAAAGATTGAGGAAGTATTAAATATAGAATAATTTCAGAAAAGACCGCAAGCCTGTCTTTGGATCGCAGGCACTAACAGTTATACCTGCTCAGACTTTTAAGCAGTAGAGTATAACTCGTCAAATCAAGCCTAAAAATACCCTTATCAAAAATCAGCAAGTTCTAAACATAAACTCATCTCCGTATCCTGGAGTCGCAAACATCCATTTGAATTAGTGCTAATCACCTGTTGGATTTCGGCGATTTTTGTTTTTAATCTAAAGGCATAAACTAAATTGTATTGGCCACATTGAAAATAAATTTTACTGACAAGGTAGGAACATTATTCCTCTCTAACCCTTTCTTTTGATAAGCCTTATTATGTAAAGTTATCTTCAATAACTTATTCTCTCCTACTTTTACACCATCTGTTAACAGTACAAGTTCGGAGGTTGAAAGTAAGCAGGAGTTTGCTTGTTTTAATTGGTCATTTTTGTGTTTGGCTAAATATTGTTAAGTATTTTTTTATATAAATAAATCTTTCAGAAAGGTATATAAAATTTTTCCTTAAATTTTATTTTAATAAGAATCTTGTGTAAAAACAACTAGATCATGATGACTTATTGTTATGTTAGATTCTATTTTAGAATTCATTTATTCCTACTACTGCAATAATAAACTGTGTTGATAATTAAATATGTTTTGTATTTAAAATTGTTGACGCAGGTGACGTGTTAACTAGTGTCATCTTTTATCATTTATAAAATAAAGTTCTGTAGTAACTTGTGTTGGTTTGATGGTTAGTGTGCTACTCGCATGCAATCTACGGATTGCAGGATCGAAACCTAATGCCGTAAATGCTTGTGTCAGCCGTAGGAGCAATGTAATATGACTTCCGTTGTTAAAGGGTTGGCGGAGGGTACTCTCAGTCGGTTGCCTTTACTCTAGTCGGGCCCCCCAGTGACTCAGCGGTATGTCTGCGAACTTACACGCTAAAATCCGGGTTTTGATACCCGCGGTGGGCAGAGCACAGATAGCCCATTGTGCAGCTTTGTGTTTAATTCAAAACCACAACAACATCACTCTAGTCGGAAGTTAAAAATTAGGCAAGCAACAGATAGCCTTAGTCGCTTTGTCATAAACAAACAGTAACAACTGTGTAGCAATTTTAAGAAACAGAAGCTCATAACCAAGTTGTCCCCCACGGATTTACAACTCTAAAGTCAGGGGTTCGACTCCTCTCCGTGGACGCGGCAGATAGCCCAATGTGTTGTTGTTGTTGTTTTGAATCAAGCACAAAGCTACACAAAGGGCTATCTGTGCTCTGCCCACCACGGGTATCGAAACCCGGATTTTAGCGTGTAAGTCCGCAGACATACCGCTGAGCCATTGGGGGGCAGCCCAATGTGACTTTGCTCTAAGAAAATACACACACACGCACGCACGCAACCAAGTTTAGACCAACGTAATCGCAGAATTCCGAGATGTTGGTTGAGTGAGAACTGATCAAATATAGTTTCGAAACGATAGTTTTTATTAATATTTATGCATTAATTTAATTAATGTAAAGCGTGTAATGTACACGTATTTCTCCTGTAAATGTTTATGCGACTACAAATACTGTTGCTTGATTAGGAATGATTTATCTTCCGACTTTTACACATTGTGCGATGGGATCCATGCATTGTATGATGCTGAAATATTTTTATTACAATCTTTAAGTATAAAAAAAAAGAAAAACAAGAAATAACAGAAAAACGCGGATGAAAACACTTATTTCAGTGATGTCGAGAAACCCACTTGTTGAGAATTTTATATGCTAAAACGGCTCGTTTGGGTTGAGAAAATATTTTAAATAGAAGCTTCTATTTAAACGAGCCGTTTTTGCATATATATATAAAAAAAAACTTATTTACTGTGTAAAATACACAGGTGACCAAGCAGTAATTAGTGGGATTAATATTAATAAGTGTCAACGTCATGAATCATCAATTAGTTTGTTGCGTAAGAAATATATAGAAATGTTTTAAATTGGATTCCAAGGGTAATTCCAAGGCTATTTAATAATAATAAAATTGAAGTACTCTTTCATAGACTAGTTGTTAAGGCACTCGACTCACAAGTCGTGGGAACGTTGCAATTTCAGTCAGTACCATTAATCATTAGTATTGGATTGATCTTGACCATGTGTCCTATCTCTAGCCTTTCACGTCAAAATTCGAGATTGTCTCTTCAGTTAGCGTCCGTGAAACCTTGCGAAAACGTTTAAAAACAAATAAATATTGTTACATAATTTACAGTATTTTTGTTTCCAGAGAAATATAAATAGGAAGTCTTCTTATTACATATTTCAATGGAATAATTGAACTTGTTTATAACAACAAAAATTGAGAAAATAAAACGAAATTGTTACAGGCAAGATTAACCTGTTTTGACTTTAGCGTTACCTTTTTCGTTGTTGAACCATTGTCATTAAGTTTTCTGAGTTTCAATTTCATTATCTGTGAGTTAAAAAAGGGGGGTCGAAGTATGTTTTGGACAAGATTAAAATTTCATTTTTTGTGAGTCTGGGTTTTTTCTTTATTTTGTCGTCAGTTATTTAAATAAAAAAATACACAACTTGCAATCACTAACGCGAACTTGTTTTTCTTAATTTCGCACAGAGCTGCACAAGGGCTGTCAGCACTAACTCTCCTTAATTTTGCAATTTAAGACTAGAGAGTAAGTAGCTAGTCATCGTCACCCACCGCCAACTCTTGGGCTACGGTTTTACCAACGAATAGTAAGATTGACCGTCACGTCCACACACCCACGGCTGAAAGGACAAGTATGTTTGGTGTGACAGATATTCAAACCTGTGACCCTCGAATTTTGAGTTGAGTGCCTTTTACATCTGGCCTTGTCGGGTCACTTGAATTTTATTTAAAAAAACACTTACTGGTTATATTAGACAAATCTTTAATTCAGCAGGACTAATTGTGTAATTTTGGACGTCAAATAATCTGAAAATCTATGGAGAGTTGGAGTAAACATATAGGAATTTGTAGAACTTGTCTGAGGAATCTTTTTGCTGTGATTTCACTCCCACCACTTTGGTGATGGTTTTTGGCCAGTAACTGTCGTAGCTGTAACCAATCGACCGAAGCTGTAACTGTTTGGCTCACAAGAAGCTCATAATGAAAACAGATTTTGTAGAAATTATTATACATCACGTTTTTTTTGTTTTTTTTTCAAGTAAAGTTGAACAATAATTATTGCAGTGTAAGTGGTTTGGGTTGATGTTACGCGCGCGCGCGTTGTTCATCCTTAGCCACTGGAGTAACAAAAACGAAAACATCTTGTTTAAACAGCATGGAATATTTCATAAAAAAATAAAATAAAGAAATCTAACATTACTCAATTCACTGTGAATAATACAAAATTTATTTGTTTTTGTTATATTTGAGATATGCTCTATTGTTTGAGTTAAAACCGAAAATAACTGAAATATTAAATTTAGCGTTAGGGCACGTTAGGAGTTAAATATAACAGGTGTTTAGGTAATAATTACTAGTCTATTTACGTTACATTCAGTTTAGAGGAATTCTAATATTTTCTTCATATGTATCAGGTTAGGCTTGTCCTAAAAGTACCGTGCTAGATTGTAAATACTAGTTCGATTATATAGGTCCTGTCCCCCACTATTCGTTTATCGTATTTAGGAAGTAGGTGGCGGGTACTACTAACTACCCTTTGCATGTCAGTCCAAAATTAAGGTCGGATAGAGCAGATGGGATCTCAAACATTCAAATAACCTCGTACTGAAAATGTGTATGATAGAGCAATTCGGAAAACGAAATACTTCCTGTATATTTTTAAGTGTTTTAATAAAAAGTTTTAAACTAAATAAATAGCATTCCTGTAAATCTTTTACCCCGTGAGATAATTAGGTTTACTTGTTTGTATCTCAAATTAAATATGTTAAATACGTAGATTTGCTTCAAGTTCGTTCATAACATTTTTTTTTGTTTTTTTTTAGTGTTAAAATTAATCCAATTTTCAATATAAAGGTTATAACAGTTTTTGCTATTAATTTACAATTCTTAAATTTAATTGTTCACACTAGTCTTAGCGTATAATTGGTGGATTGGGTTGTACGTAATAATGGAAATATCTATTCTTGTTCACATTGATTTTTTTCCAAATATGCATGTTGGTTCATCACGTTATATCAGCCAACTAACTGTATCCTTCGAGCAAATCGTCAGGAAATAATGCTATCACGAAACTTGTAGATTAGGAATTTGTTTAAGTTTTATACACGAACATGCTCTACAACTAAACTAATGATAGTAGAGAGCATGTAAATTTGTATTTTGTGAATACGAACATGTCTTATTTTCTACATGTATAAATAAACACTATCACTAGGGTCGTTTGTGTTAACTTATCAATAAAAGTGCAGTATATATTAGTCAATAAAATCTTTGAATGTTTTATACAAATATTAATAATTTGAAATAGTATTGGTTGTTGAACAGTATCCAGAGGAGATATTACATCTTAAATTTGTTGTTTTTTAGCATGGTTGTTGCCCATAGTATGAAAGTATTTTGTTAATGAAATTTCTGAATATTTTATAAAATGTGCATTAATACTGACAACACAACAATTTTTGCTGTAATTCAATATTTGTAAAATTATTCACATTTTGGTATTTTGTATATGAGAACAGCTGGTATGGGTATTAACACTTTTATTGATAAGCAAGGAACAACGTTTTAACCTTTCTAGGTTGTCTTCAGGTTAACCTGATAATAAACATTAGTAAATTTCAGTAGGGCTAATGTAAAATCATACAGCAGCTGTTTATCATTAATATAGGAAACATTGTTTTTGTCATGCTTTCTTTTTAATTCCTAATAAAGCCAAATTTAGTTGCACTGTAATTATGCCTGAAAAAATAAAACAAGTTTAAAACATTGTACAAGAAAGAAAGATAAAATATACTCATTGTTATAAAAACTGCATTGTTTAAAACAGTTAAAGAATAATCAAAATTTATAACATTACAGATGTGGTGCAAAACTAATCCAAAATATCAATTATCCATTCCTCATTCCATCATTATGACATGCAAGTGACTGGTCATTCAGTCTGTATTTTATTTAGTGGTCTCATAAAGTCTTGTCTCAGTCTTGAATTTGAACTCCTCCAAATTGTTCTTAAACCATAGCTAAACCTCAGAGGGGACATGTAGCTGTTTTACTTATGATAGTCGGAGTAAATTGAAGCCAGAAAATCATAGCATATTATTGCAAATTAGTTCATCGTTTGGTTAACAGAATTTTAAACTACTTTCAAATTAATAGTAAGATTTTTGGGGGCATTAGGACAAAATAGACCACTTTGATTGAAGCACAACTAATGGTCAGCTCGAGTTAGCAAATGGATCAACAGTGCCAGTTAGTGATCAGAGCATGATACTAATATTGAGAACTGCTGACAAATCATAATATGCCAGTGTGTGAAGGCTACATCAGAAACAAAGTGAAGGTTCTACAAGACACTCAATGCAGTGGTGCAACAGTGAAAACAAATCCAGTATCTGATGGTCAGATGACAGGTAAGATACACCTCTATAGGACATGTGAGAACATTTTCCATGGCAAAGATAAAGGTGTTACTCCATATTATATAGGAGATCTTGAGGTCATGTGTATCAAGGAACCACTATATGACTTGGTGATAGGAAAATTACTGGGCAGTAAGAATTTAGTAGAACTAGACAAAAAGTCTGTCAAGTCAACTGCAGTCATCAGAAGAGCTTAAAGGAGGAAGAGCAAGCATGATATTAAACCTCTTAAAACCTTGAAGAATGACAACTCAAATGTTGGCAGAAAGTTTTAGTTCTTCTATCTATAGACAACAACAAACCAGCTGTGAAAAGGACCTTTTTACTGCACATGAAGTGTTTGACAGAATGCATTATAAAGTCAAATTAATGAGATGACTAAGGTCTGTTATGCCAATCTACTGAAGATGGAAGAAGACTTTTTAGTGCAGATATTGAGGTACAAATGGGCATGGGAGATGCAGCTGTTATAGAAACAGAATTAAAAGACTGACTTCATTACAGAAGATAAGGACTTATCTGAGTAGTGATGAGGTGTATAAGGATATTAATATAAGTGTCATACTGACTAATAAGAAGGAAGGAAGGAGAACAAGATATGTTGTGTTAGTATGCAGATCACAAAAGTACAGACAATACAAGGTCAAGGTGAAGACAAGGGATTCTGTCAGGAGAAGCCTTACTGGAGACTATCCAAGGAAAGACAGGCAAAGAAATCATAAATATTGGAGTAAATTACATGAGAATACAGCATGTGAGCTGAAATCTATTTTTGCATATAGTGAAAAAAAACAAGTGAATATTTCTCTTGAAGAGGGTTTTACATCATTGTGTAAAGTACTGTTTGGTGTAGACATTATGAATTAGTTTATTTTGTGAATAAACATTTTGATTGTTAATTTTTTATAATAAGACTTAAAAGCAGACAATTATTGGAAATTGTGTTTGTAATTTATTGATGCCAAGAATGTACAGAACAGACAATCCAGTAATAAATATGTCAACAGCAGAAGAGAGAAAGTCATAGTCAAGGAGAAGTTCATCACAAAGTTAATTTTGGTAGAAATGATAGGTCTAAAGTCCAATATATTGTTGAAAGAGATAAGAATTTATACCATCAAAATGTGGTTCTAAAGTAATTGAATCAGTCTGAGTGCACTTTGGGAAAAGAAACTGAAGATATTTTAAAGAAAGAAGACCAAACTAGTATTAGAAGAGAAGAATATGACTGCAGTAACTCATGCTATATTGTAACATAAGTGGAGTATACACAAAATACTACTGTAGTAGAAATGGAGAAAGATAGTTTTACTTGTCAACTGAAATTCTTGAGTAGCTGAATAGGCTGTGGATTTTTTGAGAACTATAAGAGAACCATATTATAATACTGCTATGATCACCATAGAGTAAAGAATTTGTTGTGTGTACATTAAACTAATTTCAAATACATATGCACACATTACTCTGAAAATGAGGAGTGCATTCTGTTCATTTATCATTGAATTTGTTGCCAACAAGTTAGACAGAAACAACTGAATATACAAGTTGTATGACACTGTACATGGGTAAAAAGATGCTAAAACCTGGCTCTGCATTATGCTGTAACTAGTTCCAAGTACTTGTTTTCAATGAGGTTTATATATTGTAGAATGCATACATGTAATATAAACTTACAAATAAAAACATGAGAGTAGATGTTCCTTTTCCTTTGAGCCTATGAAGTTGTAGAAGCAGGAAATATGTTTGTCAATCATGTGTTGCAGCAAATTTAAAAAAGTTCCATATAGTGAAGAAATCTAATTAATTCCATATTTTACTTTCTCGATGGTATATTTGAAACAAAAAAATACTTGGTTTAAAAATTATACATTAACATAAATAAACACAAGTTGTTAGAGATGGGGGGAAAATAACTTTTATAGATTTTGAACAGTGCATTTCACAAGATATTAAACATTCATGTATACTCTGACTGGCTGCTTTGTTGGGATTCCCCATAACACATTTATGGAATATCCCTTCCATCTGCATTTAAAAAGCAAACTTATAATTGTACATATCTGATGACAGTTTTTTTAGGCCCCTTAATTACAAAGCTATAGTTATGTAGTACTTATACAAGATAGTAAAGTAAGAGAAAAAATCTCCAACATTTGAAGGTTGTGGGAGCAGGTATCTGTTTGGCAATCACTTAGGGTATTTCTGCATTTGGAAAACTATAGTTGTCAACCACTGGTTACTGACTGAAGGAAAAGATGATTTTGACAGATTTATAAAGTGTATATTATATTAGACTGTTTCATTTTACCATTAGTGGTCAGGATTCGATTATCTCTAAATTTACCATGCAAAGAAGAGTATAAAAACTGGCCTATTTTTTATTCAAATAGGAAAGTAAGAATTCAGTGATTTATTTAGTGCAAACATTGTGAATAGTTAACGAGCAGAAGCGTATGATATGGTCAGGTAGATTATAGTTTACACATTTCTGTGATGCTGATGAAGTATTATGAGCTTGTTAATTAGTTTTGTATTAACAACTCAAACTGCTAAAGATGATGTAATGACCTGTATAGGAGCAAGTTATTACCCTAGCTGTGTTGTTGGTGAGCCTCACATCCAAGTCGAGGGCTTTTCCAAAACAAGAATACAGCGATTTCCAGTGCTTTGTGTTGTATAAAATTAGTTTAAGCAAAGCTCAATCTTATGGTCTTTATGAAATTGAGCATCTTTTCAATTAAATTTTTGCATCATTCATCCCTATAATGTTCTGGCAACAACTGTGAACCACTTGTAGACTATGCTCCACAAAGGATGGGTTAAAAATGAAGAATTTCTAATATCTTTTGGAATCTGTAACGTATGAACCCAGGATATTATCAGAGTAGTCAAGTCCAATATTGGTCAACTAGTGTACTTTATAATTTTATTTAATATTCAAGATTGATATATTTATATATAAACTTTCAACAGAGGTGGTCATTGGAAATGAAAAGTTGGAGGGAAGATGGGTGAATATTTGATTGGACGAACAGAAAAATGACTTGACAGGCAGCTGACTACATGAACTAAAGTTGGATATGTTAGTGAATAGCTAACTGATAGAATATAAGGTAGAAAGATACTGACTACATGAACTTAAGTTGGACAGGTTTAGTAACTACCTAACTGATAGAATATAAAGTAGAAAGATGGATTTTTTAAAGCTAAACAGAATAATCAAGTAATATATTCAAAAATAGTCTAACAAGTGATTTAATTGATGAATATACAAACAAATGTATCCAAAAACAAACATCTATTACACAGATACTTCTGTATAGAGTAGACAGGTAAATGTGTAAGTGTTACAAACAGTATGAATGATATTTTGATCATTCACCAAGTGGGATCACAAAAATTTACTAGCTATCCATGATATTCAAATGTTTGCTGTATCTCTCAGCTATGGTAATTAATTTATAGATAGTTGGAGTTACTGTCATATACAGCTGAATAAAGAAGAGAAGAATCAGTTGTTGTGGTGAACAACAGATAATTATATAACTGATCAACTGTATGGGTAGCAAGATGGTACATATATAGATTATTCATTACATTTGAATTTTCATATAGCTATCTTTGGCTGTCTGGAAAAAATACTGACACATGTACAGGTTTATGAATAATTATTTGAAAAGTTCATGCAAGAATACTGTATCTATAATGTTACACAAAATTTAACTTCATCAAATAAATTTCAAGTGTATGTATGTAGGAATCTTGCATATATCTGGAAAGTAGATATTGAGTTGACACTGGAGTGAAACATCTCGCATAATGTTATAGGCTTGTAACTGATTTATATCGGAGCTATACAGGACATGACCTCTTATCCATTTCATTAATGCATGAGTAAGTATTAGTTACTTCTTTAATACAAAGTAAACATAGTGTGTGAAAGTATGATTGGAAATGTCTACATATTACTTAATACAAGTGTGCATATTTTCATTTGCAATTCTCAAACATATCTTGTGAACCAACTGTCTGCCTATAGAGTAGGTATTAAATATTTATAATTGTTATAATTCATGATGAATCTCAAAGGATTATTGTGAAAGTTTACACTTGAAAGGGTAGTGAAAATGTACATATATGATTTTCAAGATGTGTGTTTGTGACAACTATCATTGGTAAGTTCTGCGAATATGTGAATTTTTATTCTAGTCTTGTCGTCTTTGACCTAAACCAGTGGCATTAACTATTACCTGTGAATTTATTATATTTTACACTGTTAATTATTATTTTATTTTATTTTTTCTGAATTTCTTTTGTTTTCTTATAGGGAGTCTAAGAAGTTGCTGTTGAGAAGACAATGTTTTGAAGAACTCAAATTCAGGATGGTGTCAAAATGTTAAAAAATTAATTCAGTTTAATATATCTTATCTGGAAATGGAGGTTTGAAAGCTCTAGTTGTATTACTATGTTAATTTGTTTTTGCTAGTGTAATGATTTTACAAAAGTGAAAATAATGAGCAACTTCTGAATGTGTAAATATTTGGAAAAAATTGTGATTTATAAACACATAGGTATTAATTGAGAAAAATGATGCGTGGAAGAATACGTTTACACACCTGTAAGATTGTTTTAGCGACCTCTCTTGTGTGGTTTCTGTTGGGAGTGTGTCTATTAATGTACTACACTGAGTGTATTGGTACGTCTTGTGAACGTGGCAACAAGTTACGAGGAATAGTTTACAATGGCAATCGTGTTCCATTTGTCAAATCCTCAAATTCACCAGCTGGAGAGTTCAGGAGCTGGGAACATCCAGGTAAATTTTTAAAATATTTTTATATTTTTGGTGAATTAAAATGAATTCAACACCTAAGTTCTTTTTGTCATGTCATAACTGGATACATTTTTATTTTTCTTGTGTCTAGAAAAAATGCAGTTTTTTCTCAAGACATATAATAAACATACATTAATTTCTTTTCACATCAATGTTTAATCAGATTAATTTTGTTAACCTGAAAAATTACTCAAGTAAGGATAAGATATCACATTGCAATTATTACTCATATCATAACATTTTGTACAATTATCTGGACTCTAATAAAAAAACATTTAAAGGACAAATCCTATAATTTGGAGAAATTGTGTATAGAAGAGATTAAAATACACTTTGTGACAACTTATGTTTGCCCATAACATTATTACAGATTGTAAAATGTTTTAGCATATTTATTTAGGGATTACTTATTTGAAAATAATTCTGATTGTTCTATTTTATTAATGTGAGCTGAGAGAAATGTTAACTCTAATGCTACCTGTCAAGAAAGTTTTGAATTACTTGTGGCATGTTAGTGGTTGACTCAGCTTTGAATTTTGAATCTGAGCATTGTGCTGGTAATGAGAGGGGGTGTAATGTAGAGCTGTCTGTAACTGCTAGGCATGTATGGTGTTATCTACTTTGTACTGCTTGTGAGTTTTCATAAAAGTAACCTGAATATAAACAGATGGTTAAAGAAAATCTTACTATATAATATGGAAGATAACTTTCAAGAGTGGGTGTGGTAATTTTTTGTTTTTTTACATGATTCTGATGTGAACCAAGAATTTCTATTACATCATGCAAGTGCTTCATCAGCTGAGCTAGAGGGCTAACCAACTGACAACTGCTTGTAATGGCACTTCTTGTAAGATATCATTAGTGAAACACTCGTCTACAAGTACATCTAACACTTGTATTTTCTACAACTATAAAATGTTTTTATTTTTCCAGATTTACAGAAGAATCCTTCTAACTGGCCTGGAGAGAATGGAAAAGCAGTGATCATTTCTAAAGAGGAGGAGAATTTAAAGAATGAAAAATTCAAGCTTAATCAGTTCAATTTGCTTGCTAGTGATCGAATAGCTCTCAATAGATCTCTTCCTGATTTTCGAATGGAAGGGTAAGGCTTGTTCTTAAGATTTAAAAATATAAAAATAAGCTAGATTTTAAAACTAGATTGTTAATAAATGTTCATCTCACAGCTACGAAAAGCTAGACTACAGTTTAAATCGTGTGACAACTTAGGTTTAAACAAGCATTATATTAAGAATGTACATTGGAAACAAAACACTGGGTTTCTTGTTTTGTGAAATCATTGAGTTATTACTTATTTTCTAATATGGGTATTTATTAATGTTTAGAAACCATAGACAAAGAGTTACTCAGTGAAAAGTTTTAACATGAATGTATATTTAAGACTTTATTTCATGAAAAAGACAATTTCTGAACTTACTGAGTGGCTGACTCGAGTTGTCTCTCTCAGGTTCTTCACATTGATTGATATGAACATGAAATGATCAGAAACATAAAGCCTAACTAAACCAATATCTTTGAATGTGAAAGAAAAATAAACAGAAAATAGGACAGTTTAAAATATTGTATATTTTTCTACAGTAATGTAGTGGATAAACAAATCAGTTTAAGCAGAAGTTGATCTATCGACCATAAACAATTTAAAATAAATTGTAATCATAATATTGATAATAATAACATGCATTGACTCCTCAGGTGTAAAAATAAGGTCTACCCTGATAAACTGCCAACAACAAGTATTGTAATTGTATTTCACAATGAAGCCTGGTCCACCTTGTTACGTACTGTTCATAGCATCATTCTTACATCTCCAAGAGCATTGTTAGAGGAAATTATTCTCGTTGATGATGAGAGTGAGCGTGGTAAGTTGCAAATTCTTTTAACATTGTGTTCTAACTACCTCAAGAGTTATGAAAGTGCTTTAGGATTCTTCTAAATAAAACTGTAAAGTTTGTGGTTCATTTGTAGAAATGAAAAAAGCTGTTAAGTATCTGGATTTGATGTAGGTTGTTTTGATCAACTTTGTCACCACAAAGTAGCCATGAAACTATACATATCTTTGAATGTATGTTATAAAATTTTAGCTAACTCATGGTTAACATTAAAAGTCTTGTATACAAGAAAAAACAGATTTTTTAAATAAATTATGTGTATTGGAGATTTATCTGAAGCTTTGTGAAACCTTTACTGAGTCAATCTGAGAACAAATCATTTTCATTCTAAACATTAAAATACTTCTTTTCATCTTAAATGTTTTTATATTTAATTTACCAGAATCTACTAAATAAATCTTAAGTTTTTCAGTGAACATTTATTGTTTTATTCTCTCTGTACACTAACTGTATCAAAATCAGCAGTGTAACGTAAACTGAAAAGCTTTAAAAAATCTCTATCTTTTTTCTTTCTTAAGTGACTGCATTTTGTAACAGACAGTTACACTTATTCTAGCAGCATAAGTTTATTCGCCTTGCTCATTTGCTTTCATTTAACTTTA
This sequence comes from Carcinoscorpius rotundicauda, assembly GCA_011833715.1. Taxonomy (NCBI): domain Eukaryota; kingdom Metazoa; phylum Arthropoda; class Merostomata; order Xiphosura; family Limulidae; genus Carcinoscorpius; species Carcinoscorpius rotundicauda. The sequence goes on from CM022398.1 coordinate 20,082,256, forward strand.
TTATTTACAGATGTACTTAGACAATCCCAAAGCATGGGAAATACCATTATAACAGCACAAAAACCACTTATCAAACACCAAGACAGATTTATGTAGCAAAATGATTGAGTTATAAATACAAGCTATAAATGTGTTAATAAACACAATGTTAGGTGTCTTAGCTGAGCATCGCAATAGTAAACAATGAAAGTAAAGATAATCATTTAATTACAAACATCTGAACAAAATAACTTATAAGAAAACACTGATATTTTAATTTGTTTATAAATAATCCAGTATTAATGTCAGGGAGAACTACTGACATTGTTGAAAGGATGATAGGGTAGAGGTACATCATGTGAGTTCATTACTGTAGGGAGTGGTTTTTGACTGGTTAAGCCATTGCCATCGCTAAACAATGTTTGCAAAACACTACTGATGTACAAAGAATGTTATTTCTGGAGAGGGTTTGGGGAGCAGAACTTCTAAAATATTTTGGAAATTTAATATTATTCATTTTAACTACAGGTAATGCATACACACAACATAATGTATTGAATTAAAGAAGAAAGTTTTAATACATAAGTTATAACTACAAATGCCATGAAAATGTGGTCATTCCTGGCTTTGTCTCTTCCTATGCCCATGTGGTTTATTTGATTTATATTCCAACTTGCTAATACCTATAAAGTGTATTTGTCATTACATTGGACATTTACAAAAAAAATTCTAAAAAAGAAAATCTAAGATGGGCAATTCATGGTTCAGTTGCATAAACAGATCAAGATTAAGAATTTAACTGTTTCTTTTTGAAATTAAGATAATTAAACTTAGCTAATATAAACATTTGAATTATGGACTGTTTTGATGTCAATCAACATAAATTGATAATAAAGTAGTTAAATTTTGAATATAGGTCTTTGATTTACCCATATCCAGAGATTTGGGCAGTAAAGCCTGAAACTAGTAACAGTTTCCAGCACTTCTATTAGCAAACATTATTCAGAGTTGGGTTCTAATGAATTGCAGCTGTCTTGTAACAGAGTACTTTATTTCTCCTACTGTAAGACTTTTCATGAACTACATGGAGTGGTGTTAAAGTCATCGACCATCATGATTTTTTTAAAGTCCTGCTCATAAATTTGTTTCAGTTATGCATCATTGATACCACAACATAATATTACAGCAAGATTATTTCAACATATCCTTGGGCTTGCCAGCTTTCCAAAATTGACAAAACATAAAAGCTGTAAACCCATTGTTTGAAACATCATGACATAATGGACTAGCATATAATGTGGTTACCACCATAGTATTGTGAATATCAAAGAATTATCACCTAAAATTATCTTTTAAATACCTGAATTGGAAATTCTTTCTGGGTGCTCCAACTGAGGAGTGTTAATTATCAGGAGAATCTCTACTTGCAAGAATTAAGTATCTGAACTGACTAGTATTCCCATTTTGTCATTTACATTTCCTTCTACACCTTTGAATACTAGATATGAGCCTGGGATAACTTTCCAGATATCCCACTCGTACCAGCTTCATAAGCTCTCAGAAGACTTATGAACATATGCTCTGCAGATCAGACATCAAAGCCAGGAAGAATTGTGGATTAAATTCACTTCCAAAATCCTTTCTTCATCTAGCTTCAAAATATTTTGGTGGTAAGATTTAAAAGATGAATATGAATATACATCTCTTTATATCTTGTAATTCAGTACTCAAGATGTTAATAATTTAGCCAACATCCATAGAATGTGTTTTTACTCCAACCCAGTTCTTCCACATATTCCTCTGCCTTCTTGGCCATCAAGACATAGCCTAATAAAATTCACTTTCTTTTTAGTCCATCTTTATAACTATCATAAACCATTCATTTTGATGGAACTAAAACTTGTTCCATAATGGCTCAAAAATACAAAATGCTGTGGTGTTTCTTTCAGTGTTTCTAGTTTTAGCTCCTTTTAACCAGGTTTTGCAGGAGGAAAAGCTTCTTAATTTGTTGGATTGGAAAAGATCTTAAGATTCCTTCCTATTATATATCAATTGTTTTGATAAGCTGTCTGTGTAAGGTTTTGGAGAGGATGGTTAATTCTCCTTTTGTTTAGTTGATAAAATCAATATACTCTCCATCACTCGGTGTTGTTTCTGTAGACAGTAATCTACTGTAGATCATCTGATTCTTTTAGAAAATCATTCATAGAAGTTTTTCTCAAGAGGGTGAATTTTGTTTCAACTGTTTTTCCTTCAGAAATCTATTAACTTGGTATGGAGGTTCAGGTTATTATGAGATTTTCTTAAGTGTTACAAGATCATTTGTTAATTTTTATTGAAAATGCTTCAGCAGAGAGGTAGTTCTGGGTCCATGTGAGATTAACTTTTACTTGATTCTTCACATAGGAACACTGAGGGCTTTTCATCATTAAGATCAGTGCAATTAGTGAGTAATTTCTACTTATAGTTGCAAGCAGTTTCTATGTCAATGACTTTCAGATTTCTTGTCTGTTGTACCAAGTGAAGTAAGTAAAGTGGGAGCTCAAAACTGCCCTCAGGAAATTGGGTGAATGGACTACTACTGGCCTCAAACTCCATTTTGTTGCTGCACATTTTCCTGTGGTGGCTGAGACAAAATTCTTTTGATAATATGATGGCTTTTATTCCTCACATATAGCAGCTTAAAGTAAAGTGTATGCTGAGATTAAACACCCTTCTCTTGCTTTCTTTCACCTGTTGGAAAGTAGATAGGTGTTCTGCTTAAGGTCTATCATGCCATCATTCAATGCAAGCTAGATTATAGATTTTTGATCATGCTTCAACCAAGTACTTTGCATTGAAGATGTTGGACATTGTGATGAAGCCTTTGCTTTACACAGGAACTTCCATGCATTCCATTTAGAGTTCTTATACATGAACCTCCAACATATGCAACATCCCTTGTAATATGCTGCAAAGTTCTGATCACTGCTATATTATCCACAGTATCCCAACTGACAGTGTGTATTCATGCCTCAAGTGGTTCTACTTTTTGTAAGCATGTGGTCTGCTATTATCAGGTTTTGGTCTTCATATACACTCAAGAATTGAAGAAGATGGATCTAACATCTTAAAGCATTGTTGAATCTGGTAATGTACCAATACTTCTGTTTAATGAGCATCTTTCAAATTGTCCTTCCATTCTGATATTTATAGATAGCTCAAAGTTGATTTCATGGACATAACCACTTCTTGCTTCAACTTTATAGTTATTTCCAGGATCTTTCCAACAGATTTTGTTTTTGCTGCTGGGTTGTTTATAACCTTACATTTCTTGGTTTTTATGAAAACCAAGCAATATGATAATTTTACTATATATTATACTATAATGGAACTATTGCTTATATGATACTGAAAAAAAATTTTTTATTACATGATGTGCAACCCACAACTTTGCAAAATGTTTATCCTGTGTGCATGTATATTTGCAGTAGAGGTCATGGTTTTCCAGTTTCACCGTTGTTTCCTGTCATAGATAATTTTATTTTCCTCCATTCTGAGAGTGCAGGTATGACATCATGAATATGTCACACTTGGACCTCATGCATTGCCACCAGTGGTAATTGGCTAGTACCAATTAATTAACTTTCTGAAGGCTCTGGAAATGCTTAATGCCTTTTCTCACCAATTTCTCTTGGATATTCAGAAACTAGAGGCTAGTTTCTCATTTTCATCTGTTATTACCAAAATTATCTGGATTCCTGGTGATATTTGTATATGAAGGAACAAGCTGGTTGATTCCATGGCCAAATTGGCCTCCACTTCAGTACAAATGCATTGCCAATTCTATAAATGAACTTCAAGCTACATGCCATTTGGCAGCAATTTGAGAAAATATACGAGAAAGTTTCAGTGCATGAAACTTAGTTGTTGATTGGCTGTTTAGTCTGCTTCTATCAGTGTGTGTGTAGTGTGACACTCAAGTCACAATTCCTCACACTTTAATGTTATCACAATGATACGTATCATCAGCAACCTTTTATTCTTATTTGTGGTGTCACTTAATGTCAGACAGTTTACTGTGTTTTTAAATTTTCTGCAGACTGTAGACCTTTTTTTTTAGTTCTAAGAAACCTTGCTGATTATGTTCTATTTTTATTTTATAACTTTATTTTCAATTTGCTATTTTTTATTGTAGAAAATACAAAAAACAAGTTTGATTTAGATAGCTCTTAAGTTTCTCCACCAATAAACCTCAAAGCAAGAATAACACCCACATTTCCTTATGAGGTTAGTGATGCCCCATTCAATTATTGCAATGAAAGAAAAAAATAGTTAGGAAAATGCAAATATGTCTTAAAAAATCATAGTAAGAGTAGTATTCAGAAATATGTTAGTGACTTGCAACTTCTGCATCACCCATTACTTTTATGGTCTACATGCTCAAGAGTTTTTGCTTTTTTGTTCACATTTTATCTTAATAAGAACCAGCTTAAATAAGCAGGTCTTCATAACTTTGTCAACACATACTTTACAAAACATGCTGAAAGTCTCCAGATAGGGGAGAAATGTGATATGAATTGGAACCATATCATACAGTTTCTACCTTCTATAGTAATATAGGAATTTAAAGTTTTTGGTTATTAGATTTCCATACTGACATGGTGGTAATACGTGGTCCTTTCTCTATGCTCCAGTAGCTGACTTCTCGTCTACCTGCAGGATATTACAATAGTATAAGTAGGATCCTGTTTTAAGGATTAATGTTGCAATATCTATTCACTGGCTGATGATGGCATCGCTAAAGGCCACAGCCAACCAATACTGTGGAGGCATAAGACCACAAGGTGATCTTGTAGATGGAATAAAGAGAACAAGCAGCTTCTCTGGAAGTGTGGGTGCCTTTTCTTTATTCTGTTGAAGCAAGTTCTACTAGGTAAGAAAAACTAAACTCTTGAAGTTGCCAGTTTTTAGTTTCTCTGGTTGATTTTAGAAGAAACTAAAGATTATCCTTGTTGGACCAACTTTGTTGTTCTCTACTTGGGTATGCTTGCTGTTTTCTTTTATTTGTCAGAAATAACGAATTTTTATATTTTTGAATTTTGCCCAGTCTTTTTATTATTCACACATAAGGAAACTCTGTTTAACTTATCAACTGCTCAACACTTCTCTTATTTCTTGTAAGAATCTGATTTTCTTTTAGAACACAAATTGTTTTGTACTTGTAGGAAAAATAGTTTAGACCCAAATTACCATTTACTGACATTAACATTTTCATACATTAAGATACATGTTTCTCAAATAATAAGTATCAACTGTTTTCAAATGGAGAATAATTGTTATTAGCTGCTGGTCTCTTGGTTAGCTTATTCTTTTTGGGTAACCAAGTCCTTATATTTAAGTAAAAAATATTTTTACTCTAACACGAAGTTCCAATTATGTAACTGAATAACTATTACGTACATGAACTTTTCAATGTAGTAAAAAAATTACACTGTAATTTCTCATTTGGTATTGCCATAAGAATTTAACTTAAGCTTTGTTAAGTTAAAGTGGATAAAAGCTGTTTGTGATAAGTAAAATAGTATAGTTTTTTACTTCATTTACTTCAATCACTGAAAATTATCCTGTGTTTGCTTAAAAAATGTTACTGGTAGGATGGTAAATGTTATCAATATATGGTTTTGCTGCTGTGGCCACTGTATAATTCTGGAAAAAAACATCTGGTTGCCACTTTATTTATTGACCATTTCATGACATTTTCCAGAAAAGATTATTTTTTGTTATTTTATCTGAAAAAGTTAGTGGTAAAACAAATCTGCAGAAGTACATTGGTAAACAAATTTAAGCAACTATTTAGAACCACAAAAAATTTATGTTGAACCAGTGCCAACAAAATGAACTGAGTGTACCTTCTCAAAAGATCTGTAGGATTGAACTTTACTTATAGATATAGAACCATACTTTATTTTCTGAATGTACAGTGACATCTAGGTAAGAAACAAAATTTTTTGTTTGTTTGTTTGTTTGTTTGATGAAAGGATAAAAACCCCATAGCCCAAGCACTTTCAGTGGGTTGACTTTTTTATTTAGGGGCTAACTGGGATTGTTTGTTGTTTTTTTCTCTTGAACAGAATATCTTGGAAAGAAGTTGGAAGAGTATGTTTCAAAGCTGGAAGTTCCTGTCAAAGTAAGTCTCATGTTGAGAACACAGTGTAAAATATGTTAAAACAAACATTTCTTATAAAAATCCTCAATGTTTAATAGGTAATTGTAATAAGTAAATATTTTGATTAATATAAACTAATCTTCTTGATGTTTACTGTTCTAAATGCCGTATTAGCATATCCTTATTTGAAAGACATTTTTATTTACCATCTGTCTTTTGGAGAAACTAAAACAAGTTATGTTTTCAGTGAAATATCATATATCAGTAGAAAAGACAAAAACAGACCCGTAACTGATTGCTGGCCAAGTGCTTCAGCCAACCAAGCTACTGTTTTCTGTATATTCAAATCACACTCCATAATTTAATTTTTTATTGTTATTAAGTAACAGAATTTTCAGGAATAAGTTTGTAAAGCCTAGAACTTGCTGATTACACTTTTATTAGTGTGTAAACACCTTTGAAATATTTCTCAGTGTATCAAGCTCAAGTGCAACTGAATTACATGGCAGAATGTTTCATCTCTATCTTTAAAAAGTAGTTAAATAAGTTTTACATCCATGAAAATTTAACAATTGATTCACATGTTGTTTTAATTTTTTTAATTTCAAAGATATCATATTTTAAATTTAATCTATTATAGAACTAAATATCACAAATGATAAACTTTTGCCAAAATTATGATATTTGCAAATAAAGATTTTTAAAAAAGTACCTGAATAAAATTGTACAAGTAAGTGACAAAATAAAGAACTTAATGTTTGAAAATTAATTATCCTAAAATCATATATGAGCTACATTTAAGAGTAATGTAGAAGAAAATTACTGTTTTTTTAACACACATTTCCTCAAACAATATCATCTTTGCTTTTCCATCATTTTTGTAACTGCAATATTTCCTACATCCCTACAAAAACAGTTTCCTCTTTTATAAACCAGTTGTTTTGTTTTAGTGGTTGTTTATTTGTTTTAAAGTTTGAAAGCTGCTATATTGTGGCTATTTATCCATAAGTTTAAGCATATAGACAAGAAGGAAGCTAGTTAGTCAGTGGTACCCATCACCAAGTATCGAGATTGTGTAGTTGACTAATGGAGTTTGATTGTTGCATTTGTAATGTATCCACTGTCTCAAATAATGAAAAATGCTTTTGCAGAAAAAGGACATTAAACCATGACCCCTCAGATTTACAGTCAAGTACATTATTATTGGCACTTTCAACAGCACTATAAAGACTGACTTATAAATGAAAAACCTGTTTTATACTAAATTAAATAAAATATCTGGTAATGTAGCATTTGTTTATTTATTTCCCTATAGGTTCTTCGAACTGGTAAAAGGTCAGGGCTCATAAGAGCCCGACTTCAGGGGGCTGCTGAGACAAAAGGTCAAGTTATCACATTTTTAGATGCCCATTGTGAATGTACTACAGGTTGGCTGGAGCCACTTTTGTCCAGAATTGCAGAGGACAGGTAATTATTATTATTTATCTATATATATATCAGCTATTTCTGACCATATGTGTGCCTATTCTGGCATTTCCAGAATCTAGAATAAAAAATAAGAACTGGTGATTTTTTTTTTTTTTTTGCATTTATTGAGAATAGTATAAGAACAACTGTGTATATTTGAATATTACACAGTAGTAGGAATCTTCCAAACTAATAATGGATTTTATACAGTGTTGCATTACGTTAAATTTAATTTCTATCCTATTTAAATCAGTTAACATTTGCAAAGTTAATCATTATATAAAAAAATATTTACTGTGTCATACATGCAAAATGGTTTTGATAAATTATCACCAGTTTTTTATACATTATTTCTCTTATTTTATCAATTCAAAATTTTTGTTGAATTTACAGAAAATATTTTATGTTGAAATATTAGAGGAGGAAGTTTGAAAAGTTATTTCAAATTATGATAATCTAAAAAAGAATTTTTACAGCAGAAAATATAACTAAATTGATAAATCTAAACTTTCAGTAGCTCAATAACTCTGTGGTCCTTTTAAATCATGAAAAGAGTTTACAATATTCTTTTTTTTTTTCAAAACGGTTACAAATCTTAAACCATGCCTTGACAAGTTCTGCTGTTTAGAACTAGGATTAATCAATAAATAGAACACAGTGAAAAGGAGTATTTCTTGTGTTTTGTTTTATTCTCTATTATATTTTATCAGCCAACTGTTTAATCACAATAACTCATTCACATTGAATGGGTAAGAGGTACAAAGAACATAATTAGTATCATTAGTACAAAGATAGTTACCAATTGTTTATATGTTGTGGTCTGTTTTTACCAAAAATATCTGTGGAAAATTTTTGTAATAAAGTATTTTTATTAATAGCCTTTGTGAAACATTAAGATTATAATTAGTTGTATGATGAAAAATGGTATTATAAGTGCCAATGATTGTGAAACAGGGTGTTATAAATGGTAGTAATTGTGAATGTTATTGCAAAATGCTAAATCTAGTTTTGCAAAATGAAATGTTGATAATGTTTTTGGTTATGAGTAAACTTGATCATTTTATAAAAATGGTTTGCTGTGAGAAGCACATTTTGTGTTTTTTATGTCATAAGAGGCAAAAACAGTAAGTAACATATAAATAGTTTCTTACCACATGTAAAATCTAAATTAACTTTTTTTGCTAACTTCTTTATTTCTCCTCTGAAACAGGAGCAGAGTAGTGTGTCCAATAATTGATGTTATTAGTGATGAAACATTTGAGTACGTCTCAGCATCTGACATGACATGGGGTGGCTTTAACTGGAAGCTCAATTTTCGTTGGTACAGAGTTCCCCAACGGGAAGTTGACCGTCGACAGGGAGACAGAACACAACCTCTCCGGTAAAGTATATTTCAGCATGTCTGTGTGCCTGGAAAGGGTGTATTCATCATGAAAAATTCTTTATTTTGTAATATTTAATTAATCTTTCAATCTGTTCTTAAGTTTTCTGTCTCTTTACCTAATATATTCACAAGAACTTTTTTTTTTACCATTTTTGCTGCCTTCATATTTAGGGTGAAGATAATTTGTTGGAAAAAAACACTAGTTTTTTGCAGTGGGTGTTTTCACCTTTACAACTAAAAAAGGACATTTTTTAAATGTTTATCTTATTGCTGTGTTATATTTGTAGGATGAGATTTGTCTTGTTGATTTATTTGAATGCAAAACCAGTTTCTTCAGGTTGATGAAATTAAAAAAATAAAGGTTGTAACAAAGCCCAGTATTGTTATTTTATTTTTATTTTTCTGTAAAGCTGTTTATCATTTATATAGTGAATTTTGTGCAATAAAAAACATAATAGGACATTTTCATTACTCAAAATATTTACTGGAGTTTAAGCCATTGAAGCCTTCATCAGATGTTTAAAATGAAATTTAAGATTTGGTTTTATGATCTATCTTATAATGAAGTTTCTTCATATTTCTACTTTTCATTTTACCTAAAGTTGAGTATGATCTACTAAAATAGTTTTGAATATACAAATTGAAATGTCACATGATGAGGACAGTCAGTATAAAGTCACAGTGGAATAGTATGTATTAGAACTACATTTTATATTGTTTCACATTTCATAAGTAGCATGTGGACACCAAAAATGTATTTCTTTTGACAAGGATGTATAACAGCCCTTTTAAATACATAATATTCATATGTTAAGATTATAAATACGTCTTTAGATTAGAGATTTAGAAAATTCAGTATAGAGGTATTCCTTGTACTTAATGGCATTAGAAAACAAAATAATATATATCAATCAGACGCACAAAAAGACAATCGGGAAGAGACCTACAACAATTTTTATTCTAGCCATAACAAGCAATGTATGGCATTTTGAAATAGTCAAGAATCCACAAAAACACAATGTCACTGACAAAAACCTTCCACTTGTCCAACTTAACAAGGAAAGACCTTCATCTGGAAAGCAGCTCAAATCATTTCTGTTCATGTGTAACATATCTCAAGCAACTGGATAGTAAAATGATATTCCTAATATTCTATCTGAAGATACACCAAGCAATTAAATGATAAACTCAATTTTATAAAGTTTTCTGTGAATGCTCTTAAGTTTACCAGAAATGATCAGCCTTTCCTCCATTGACGTTCTGCTTTTGGGCAGATTAAACCACCTTGCAGTTAACTAGGAAAATTCTTTGAAGGCTTATAGTAAAAGCTTATGTTTCAATTCATTTTTATTCCACACTAGTATTATATATGCCTTTGTGAAAGCTTATTTTCTGGTTTTTAACAAGTATCCATTCTTTAGTGAAGCTACAGTACATGTGACTAAAATAAATCTTATCGTAGATGAACTTTATTAGTCCTGGTGAACATTGGAATGTTCTATAACTAATTGTTTCTTGAAAATAAAAGCATTTTAATGGATCCCTCCATAGCCTAGCTACAAGTATGAGGACTTACATTGCAAAAATTTGATTTTGATGGAGCTCAGATAGCCTATAATGTACTTTTTTGCTTAGATACATTTGATGGATTAATTTGAAAAAAATTCATGTTCAATAATGCTTATTTTTATGTACCTCTATTCTGTTGCTTGGTTATCTGTCAACTCTATCATAGATTTTGTAATTGGTTTCTTTAGAACTCCAACAATGGCTGGTGGACTGTTTTCAATAGACAGAGACTATTTTGAATACTTAGGAAAGTATGATGAAGGAATGTATATCTGGGGAGGTGAAAATCTGGAACTTTCATTTCGGGTTTGTTTGTGTTTGAATTATAATACCATATTTAAATTAAACGTTTTACTTTCTTGTACTAAAGACACTTTTATCTTATAAATTGTACATGGACAACTTACTTTTCACTTCTAAAATAATTTATTAATTTTTTCATACCACATCATAAGTGCTAGCTTTAGGATAGCCATTAAGATATAAAAATTACCTACGTGAACATGTGACTCATCATCCAGGATAATAAACTAGAATTGATAATTCTTCTTTCTCCTCCTCCTGCTAGAGCAGCTAGACTATTGTCCAGCTTTTGCTTAACAACTAACAAAGTTGATAATTCCATAAACATTTACAGAAGTAATTTCAGTAGAAATTTCTTTTACATTATATGATTAACTTTAGATCTTTTTATTACCTATTTTGTTTACATTATTCCAGAAAACAAACCTGACTTAAACAGCTTTTGTAAGAGTAGACTCCAGCATCATAGGTTTCTCTGCTCATATTTTTTATCATAAAATATCCATTACATTGGAAGGTTTAAAGATATCTCATCATGATTTGCAGGACCCTCAATGTATTGACCAATCTCCATCATTATCCCCAGTTGCTTTTGTAGCGACTTCAAGAGAGATCCTTACCTAGAAACAAAATCTGACCTTGGTACCTGAGCACATGCCACATTTGTCCTCGTGTGTAAATAGGGTTATGAATACGTTTTCAAACACAGTGCCCCTCAGGATGCTGAGAAAGGCCAGAAACACAAAATCTGATGTCATATTCAAAGTCAACAACCTACTCCTAGACCCAGATTTTCTTCCCAGCATATTAACTCTTCCTGGTAGATAAACAACACTATATAAATAAGAACACCACATGGGCCATCATAAGTCTCTTTGCTAAGTGTTGTTCTTCTAGCTTCAAAACTTTAGAAGAAATTCACGAATAAACAGTTTCATAAACACTGGAATGGATCAAGTAAAGCAAAAAAAAATTAAGTAAAAACTAATTAAGTTTCTGATATATTTACTTTTCTTGGAGTTCTTTTTTATTCTAGATATTTTCATAATATACTGAAATTTGTTTTAATCCAAGTAAATAATATAGTTTTTCAATTAAAATTCTACAATACATTTCAGTAAGCTCCTCTGGAAAGGTGAAAGATATGGTGTCAGAGCAGGTGTTTGACTATATTAACACTAAAAGAGTTCTTTCAGAGATCAGTTGGACTGTTTTTTTGCAATTTTAAGAGAAAGCTCACATGAATTTTTCCATATTGTTAAATACTTTATTGGAATAAAACTTCATATAATTTACAGTTAATGCTACTATAATCAGTAATTAAAATTGTTTTTATTATTGTTTTATGAAAATAAAAAAATTCCTTTATTAAGAATAACATTGTTTTAAAAGTTTCACAGTTTTTCACTCCAAATATTTTAAAGATGTGCTTCAAGTGATATTTGAATGTTTCTTTTTATAACTTTTTCAAAGATTTAAACTATCTGAACAAATAAAAATAAAACAAACTTTAAAATTCATTAATAATTTTTAAATAACCTACATTTTATGGATTTTTTTTCTAATTTTTGATTTGCGTGTATTTTAATAACTACATAAAAGTACAGAGTTTTTTTAAACCACTAAGATAAACATTAAGATGGATATTTATTTTCTCAATGTTCCATTAGAAATAATCTTTGGTTGGTAATTTAAACTTTGAACAGCTTGTAATTTTAATTTATTAATGTTAATAGAACAAATGTATTGAAATACAAAAAAATGACAATAGTTGAAGATATGAAACCCCGATTTTGCTCTATTATACATGTCAGTGTATTTGAATCAAGATAAAAATACAAGCAATTAGTATTTATTTTAGATATGGATGTGTGGAGGTACACTCGAAATTGTCACGTGTTCTCATGTTGGTCATGTTTTCCGTAAATCAACACCATATACTTTCCCTGGAGGTACAAGTAAAATAGTCAATCACAACAATGCCCGACTTGCTTCAGTTTGGCTGGATGAATGGAAAGATTTTTATTATGCAATCAATCCAGGTAGGGTTAGTAACTTGTTTTTCAATCTTACCATTAATGGTAAGCATAAATAATATAATAAATTAATTTGTTGTGAATGTTAAGATGCACTCACTTGATTATTTTGTACAGTCAAAAGTAATCTTTGTAGTGTGTGTGTGAAGATATTTATTTCTATGCTCTACTTTTATTCATTTAATATACAACGTATATAAATGAGACTGCATCTTCGAGACTATACTATGTTTAAGGATCCTTAAATCCATTATTATCTCTACGAATTACAAAATGTGGTTAAAACAGTTTAGAATAACAAAGGGTTAAAAACATCTTGGAATATTTTTAATTCTGTTTCAAGTGCTTTAATAAAAGAATGCTATAGGTAAATGCAGTGACTGAAAACAGGAAGTAAATGTGATTACTGTCTATTTGTTTTTTACTGTAGGAGCTAAAAAAGCTGAAATGGGAGATGTCACTCCCAGGAAACAGCTACGAGAAAAACTGAAATGTAAAAGTTTTCGTTGGTACTTAGAAAATATTTATCCTGAGTCTCAAATGCCTCTTGATTACTACTATCTTGGAGAAGTAAGTTTTAAAATTGTTTTCAAAATGTAAAGCAATGCATGTTGAATACTTGTTTCAATTGAGAAGTTTTGTTATGAAGCTTTAAAATAGAAAAAGCAACATGCTGAATGTGTCACTTGGAGAAATTTCATTATTATTAATTTCAGAATGGAGAACACAAACCAAATATTTGTTGATCTTAAACAGTGGCATCACCAGGATATTTTGTTGGGTGAACTGTGGAGGGGCTTCCCAAAATGCCATCAATATGAAGTACAGATGGTAAATTACAATAATGTAAATACCAAGGTACATTTCAGAAAGGTGTGCTATTTTGAATTGCATTTTCAATGCAGTTTTCATTGGAAATTCATACTCTGATTACTAATTCATTATTAAAAATTAGGAATAATCTGTTTATAAACATATGCATATATGTAAAAGAGGAAGCTCACCTAAATTCCATCCAAGGTAATACATAATAATAAATAAAAGATTAGCTTAGATTGAACATTTAAAATACCATTAAGAGTAAAGCTACAAATCAAAAGAAATATAACATAAAGACACAGTTTATGTAGCAGAAACGAATTATCCCAAGTGACGTTAATACACTATGAGGAAAAGTAAGGTCACTATCAGGCTAACTATCTTTCATCATACAGTGCATGAGTTTCAGTGCATTCAGTACATTGCTATGGGACACATGACACATACTACTATCTTAATGAAGATGTTGAGTTCTACAGATGTGTCTCTTTGTTAATTATTAAACAACAACGATGATTGTGTTTTCCATATTTTAAGAATATATGAAGGTTAAAATATTGGGGGGGTCTTGGTTCATTTTGGGCATTTCAAGCTCCCCACTCCCTGGTGCCACCACTGATCTTAAAATGTTTTTATCCTCACCTTTTAACTCATACTTTGTAATATGTATGAATATTCCTTTGTTCCAAGTTCTGAAAAAGCTGGTTAATTTCAAGTAAGAAAATCTATCAAGTTATTTTTTGTAACTGTATGATATTTTGATTGTTTTAATAAAACTTGAAATTGTAAAAGATTTTGCTCATGTCAGATAAAGAATGTGGAATCAGAAAATTGTTTGGATACGTTTGGTCGCAAGAGTGGGGAACATGTAGCAATGAGCAGTTGCCATGGATTGGGAGGAAACCAGGCAAGTTTGTGTTTTCACAGCACTTTCATAAAGCTTTAGTTTAATATATTTTTGTATCATGAAACTTGTCTGTCACTAGTTCTTTTATTTTGATCTCCTTAGCTCTTTAGAATATTAAGAAAATTATTATTCTTCATATACATATCTATAATATTGATATAAATGGATAACATATCAGATCATGAGATATGATCTGTGATGAAAATAATTTGAAAAATTTTAGCAGAAGTTATTGCATAAAAATAACTTTTTGTGATAATAATGGCAATGACTATATATATAATTGCAGCAAGTTTATAAGATGCATAACTCATTATATTGACTCTTGTCTTAGTGTTTACAGAAATTCAGTAGTTTACCTGTTAAAAAGAACACTTGCAGCTAAAATAATTCAATACTTCTCTAGATGTTAATTATTTACCAAACTAAAGTTATTTTCTCAAAGAAGAAACATACGATAGCAGGAGATATCTGTGCTTGTATAGCAAAGTTAAATATTGTCTTTTGTTGCTGACTGAATATTATAATAAACTCCAGGGTATTATTTCATGTATACATGCATGTATTTACAGCAACTTTACTCAGTATATCATAAAACAGTATTTACTGACCAAAATAAGTTTATATATTTCTTATTAATACCACTGATCAATCTGTGTTAACTTGAGAACAGAAAGCCTGATTGTCAGACACCACGACAACACGTAAAATAATTATCAGAGTACTGTAGCCATAAATTAATGGTAGACAACAACATAAAATTCTGCAACCACTGAAGTAAATTAACTTGTTTATGTCAGTCTTAGGAGATGGCTGAGAAAAAGTGTAAACATTTTTTTTTTCATCAAGTAATTTAGATTGAAAATAAATTCAACAAATTATGCTTCTGTTATAAAATCAAAAATAGCAATGACTCATTAAATCATGCTTAGAGAGAAAAATTATACTCTGAAAAAGCTAAATTAGAAAATTAGTTATCCTTTTTTTTTTTTTTTTTTAAACATTAATCATCTGTCGGTTATGCAGAA
Organism: Carcinoscorpius rotundicauda; assembly: GCA_011833715.1. Taxonomy (NCBI): domain Eukaryota; kingdom Metazoa; phylum Arthropoda; class Merostomata; order Xiphosura; family Limulidae; genus Carcinoscorpius; species Carcinoscorpius rotundicauda. Next base: position 20,097,896 of record CM022398.1, read on the forward strand.
TTTGATGGTTTTGAAGAAATAGTCCACACATGTCTGAACTATGGGTAGCTAAGAAGTCAAGCACCTCTTTAAACAAATGTCATTATTGCATACATTTTTTTCAAATTTTAGAAAATTTAAAAAATTCAAATGTTTTTGCACATTGCTAGGTTTTTGCCTACACGAAACGACAGCAAATAATGTCTGACGACAACTGTTTGGATGCAGCCTCTCCAAAAGGGCCTGTCAAGCTTATCAGATGTCATGGAATGGGAGGAAATCAGATGTGGATGTATGACAATAAGGTAAATATATAGAGATATATGATGTTTAAAAATGGATTACTTTATAAAACACGTTTTCTGGAAACATTTATTTTCTAACCACCATAATTATAAGTATTACATAGCCCATGGAAAGAAACCTGTTTAAAATTATCAAAAACAAATACTGTAAGTTCCACTCAACAAATAATCATAAAAATTGTTAGTTTCATTTCTTACCTTGAAACATTTTACATACTGGCTCCAAATATTCTTTATTGTTAAGAAATGCTTGTTTGTTCAAAAAATGTATCAAGACACAGTTTGAAATCTCAATATTACTCTGTGACTAGATCTTGCTTCTTACATGATAAGTCTGCTTTCCTGGAAGTTTCACTTCCCTGTTTTTCTATTAAACTTTTCTAAAACTAAGTGTATTATTACTTGTTTTCATTTGTAAGCAGAATATTGAAAAATATTAGACTTCTTCCCAGAGAAATATAACACTGTATTGGAATTTAGAAAATAAGCCATAATAGTAAGTTTCTTCTGATGGTTGAGCAAATTAATTTAAGAAACTAATTTGTAATACAGTAGAACTTCAAAATTAAGGGCACTGTGTCCAAATGCTTTTATTTTTATCAAAGATAATCCATGCAAGCATAGATTCCATATTGGTTGTACTAAATTTCTGAATTTTAAGACCCTCTAATTTGGGTACGTGTAGAATGTGTGTTCATGAGTTACCATGATGTGGAGTATTGACAATAAGAGTTCAGATGGTGGAGTAGCTGTGTGCTTTTCTCTCTGTTATTAGTCACAAAGTTTCAAAATATTTCTCAGAATTTGAACTGCTAAACATTTCACATTTCTTTTCTGTGTTAATTTTATTGTCAATGACTGATGTAGAAATCTTCTCACAATAAAGCAACAAACCACCAATTGTGTTAATACACTATTTACATGACACCATTTACATGACACCATAATACAAAACTCTTGAGCAATAAAGCATGTGCACATGAATAAGCTGGATTGGCTACCCATACTTGGAGAACACAGCATGGAATTTATCAGCTTATGTATCCAACAGCATTTACAACAAGAATTTCCCCAGAATGATAACGTTGCACTTTGAATTTGTGAAAACATTTATTAAAGTGTATAGTTTGAAGCAAATCCAATAAATATCATAAGTTTTTGAAATATTGGTTCTCCTTCTGGAATGTTTAAAATTAAGTAGCATGTCATACAGGTATATAAATATAACTCCTCTCTTTATCAAGTGACTATTTAAGGAATGAGACTAAGGGCACTGGCATTAATCTGGAATATTGGTATGCCCATTATTGTAAGATTTGTTTTGGTTACAAATAGTAGAAAAGAAATGAAAAAGGTTTGCTTTTAGTAATGCAGTGCTTATTAATTTAGAATAAATAAAAGTAGTTTCATGGTACAATTTGAAGTCATAGTAGAAAAAAAATGTAAGCTAGATTTCTCCCTTTTTTTTTTTCAGTGGTAACAAGGGTAGGTCAAATTGCCCAATCTTTCATAAAGTCAGGGTAGGGAAGACAACTAATAAAATGCAGTTTTACTGAAACAACTGTTTGGAAGTTATTTAGGAGGTTTTTTGCGATTATGCATATGAAATTTGACAACTTGAGAGCAGTCAACTATTTTATTTTATATATTCACAGTGAAATGTTTAGTTAAGATACTTGATTAAAAATTATGATTTTTTGCTCACAAAAGACTTTATGGTTACTGCAAAATTTCATAAAGTTACACAAAACTATTTGAAGATATTGTATTAAAACTACAAAGGCCTATTTGGTGTCACAAACTCAGCTAATTCCACCAAGTGTGTAGCAAGAGAGTTAATTTATAGATAAGAGCTTTGTATTTTTGTCTTATTGTGATATATTTAGATGTCTATTGTTTGACAGAGAACTATCTCGGTAATTTTTACCTTTTGAAGCAAATTGGAAAATTAGAATTACCCAATTATGACCATTTTCACATACTCTTCTTTAACTCCATGTATCAGGCATAGGTTTTTATGTGCATCTCGTATGTACGTAGGCTTTAGACGAAACTGGTGTTTACAGCATGAAAGCCACTCTTCAGTTTAAAGTTTTCCTTTACATTGGTAGGAGCAATCTGTTATATAAATTTCATGTTGGTGAAGTAAATTTTGTCTTCTGATAACTTTAACCTTAAGACTCTGAAAATGTGCTTTAACTGTGCATAATTTTGTGTATATTTACTAATAAAGATATTTCCTTACAGGAAAGAACAATTCGGCATGTGAACACAGGACGTTGTCTCACCAAACCTGAAGACAAAGATGTTACTCTTCCCGTTTTGAAGGAGTGTGATGAAACTAATTCCCAGAAGTGGGCAATGCAAGGAAAGTTTAAGTGGCAAGCTTCTTAAGAACTATAGTACATCAAACTGTGTGACATTTATGCAAACTGACATTCAGAGAATGTCTGTGAGTAAACCATTGTGGAGGTTCTTGAATAAACAACAACAAACTGCATTAATGTAATAATTATAATACAACTTTACAGTAACTTTGTGTAACAGCTTTCAATATTTCAAGATTTGTTTTCAAAAAAACGTTTTTTTTTTGTTTTTTTCACTGACATCATTGTTTCACATTGAATTTTATTTTCTTTCAAAATATGTATAAATTGTTCATCCTGCTCACCAAGATTAATATTCCAGACTGCATAAATTGTTCTCACAAGCTGGATAGAGTAACCTTCTTCAACTTTTTGTTTTGAAGGATACATATTTCTCTGTTGTATAACATGTTAAAAACATTCCACTGTATTGTGGTGTACTGCTGGAAAAACATGCATGACAATCCTGACTTCAAATGCTTTTGCTTATAGTGTTTGTATTAATATAAAAAAATTCTTTACACTCTGTGATTACTTTGTTACTCTTTATGAAGTATGTTGGAAGGCTGTTATCTAAAAGTAATTGTGTTGACTAAACTAAGTAATTGTAAAAAAAGTGGTTTGACTATATGTAGGAAGATAAACCTATTCTGTGCATTTTTTTGGTTTTAACAAATGAGTTTATTCCAGTACATATAAACTGTTTTTTGTTCAACATATTTGCATTTGTTATGTTAACTTTCTGTAAAGCTGTACCATTAATAATGCTATAAATATATTAAAAGTGTTACTTCATTCATCTATCAATAAAATTAGTTGTTTGTAACCTTATAAAAACTGCTTAATGAAGTATTAAAATATATAACCTGATTGACACAGAAATTGAACTTGAATTTTTGAGAGCAATAAAAATCAATCCATTTTCAAAGTTTTCTCAGTGACATTTGTCACCAATATTTTGAAGGGTACAACAATTATACTGAAGTAGATTTGGTGTGAGCATAATTTTAGCAAATGAATTAGATTAATTTAATATAAATAAAAATAAATGTAATATTTCATTCGATAGATGTTTAAGCTCTATATAAATCATTGAAATTTGTATACAGAAAATAACATTACTATACTTCATTGTTTTGTTTTTCTTTACCTTTTACAATTTCTTATGTTATTTTAATATATTTATTTGTTTGTTAAGATTTTAGTAACTTGAATAATGGAAAGTACCAATCTGTGGCATTTAAAGTAGCATAGGCTGGTACATGAAGTATTTGGAATTTAGATTACCGTGTTATTTAGGCATATAGCTGACTAAATGTGTGGCTCATTCCTTGTATATGTTGGATAATAGAAAGTACCATGCTGTGGTATTTAACGTAACACAGGCCAGTTCTTGCAATTTTGATTACCATGTTATTTAGGCATGTAGCTGACTAAATGTGTGGCTCACTCCTTATATATGCCTGTTTTACATATAGCCAAAACCTCTTGTCACTAATTTAGTGCAGTGAGGAACTGGGTAACATATCAAGCTGAGGTACTTATTTTAGTAAGTGAGAGAACTTGTGAAGCACATGAATGAGAAGTTATGTGGCTTAAACTATCTGTTATCTTGAATAACTGTGGCGCTACTGCACTGTTAATTGATGGGCAACCTATTCCTGAAATAGATGAGGTTCTCAGTTCCATCACTGATGGGTGTTGCATTGCTTGTCTATTTTTATTTCAGTGCTCATGGTTTGCAGATATTGTATATCTGAGTAAGTTGAGGCATTTCTTATGTTACTTAACAATCTGATATACCTGAGTTAGTGGATTTTGTGTGGCCTTGTTAGTCTAGGTGTTTCATTTGCTGATTCTTTGCAGTGTAACATCTTAGTACACGTTAATGCTCCTTTAGTTAAGCAGTACTTTTATATTTAAAGTACTTTATTACTTGTAGTAAGAATAAATCGGTAAGCTAGCATAATAACTATTTAAGTGTAGATGGATATTTGTCTAATGAAAACCTCGTTAGTTTCACAGTACTTTCTATCATATGCGATACAAAATTTTTGATATTTTAGATTTAATATTTATAAAGGCAACTTTATAAAAATTCACAAAATAATTGAAATCTCAAAACCAAAAAGGTTGTGTAATAACATTTGGTCCTTAGTGTAGCCCAGTGGTTAGTTTGCCAGACTGAATCTGAGGTTCCATGGATCACATTCCATTGTTGCCAAAAAATATTGTGTTCTGCAACTTGTAACCATGGGTGCAGCATTAGTGTTAATGACGAATCCCATTATTTGGTCTGACAGAAGTAATTCAAGAGTTGGTGACTGCAGGTGTTGATTAGATGCTTTTGCTCTAGTCTTTAACCTCAGGGTTAGGAATTGCTAGCATAGCTAGCTCTCTCATAGCTTTGCACAAGTTTCAACAAATAATAATGTCCAAAGATAAAAATTTCAAGTTGAAATGTTTACTAATGATGTAATAATATTCTGAGAAGCTTCCATTTTAATTTCTCAATGAAAGTATTTTATCTTAATTATTTTTCCAGTTATAAAGCTAAAAAGCAGGGTACACTTTAAAAGGAAAGTTTTTCAGATGACTAGAGAGTGAGTGTAATATAACTTTAGCAACACCTTTTAAATTAATTTTTAGGTTATACAAGTTATCACTGATCTTTAAGTATGTAATGACTGTTAATTATCATTTTATATACGATTATGCATACAGTGCTACCCAAAGAAATATTTAGGTTCAGGACAAATCTGGGTTGTTGTGTTTCATGCATATGACCCAATGATGAAGTAAACCAATGTTACCAGGTCTGTGACAGGTTAACTCTAATGGGTTGTATTGGATGCAAACTTCACATGTACAGTTATAGTCCTCTGAATAGAAATTATACCATTAATTTACAAACATTTCATTATTTGAAAACAAAATACATTAAAGGCACCTTAAAATGGAGAAATCATGACCATTATTGTAGCTAAAACACTATGTAGTGCCCTCATAACCATGTTCTCATGGAAAGTTTTTCCTTTTTTATCTTAAAACTTTCATCAGAAAGCTTACAACTCGGTTAATATTACGTTAGTAGCTTTTCTTTAAGTTAGTTTAAATAAATTACTTTGGAGTTTAAAACATTCATCTGTTTAAGTGTTAAGACTACTTAACAAGATCTTCATTTCAGTTTTAGTGATATTTTTGTTTGGGTAAAGAGTGTTAAAATAAAACAAAAAACAAATGTTGACATTCAGGTCTTATTTATGAACAGCTACAGACCACTATAGTTAAAGAGAATTTTTTTGGTAAAAGTAAATACTCATCCATCAGTAAAATACAACAAAATGCTAATGTGAAATGAAACAATAAGTATGTCTTCTCAGTGTAATCTGTAGTTTCTTATAAATAGCATTAGTGCCTTGTCTACTGTCATTGATACAACATAATATTTGTAAATATCCTGGTGTTTTTGTTTCTGTAGCTTAGTACATTTTGTAGAAGTTGAAGTTAGTATACATTCTAGGAATGAGATACTCAAGAATTAATAAAAATACATTTTCTTAATGTTACAGATAAAAATTGGGAGCAAAACGATTTCTATCTAGAATTAAGTTTTAGTACCCTCTACTTCATCATTTTCACTTGAAGTGAACATGTTTCTACTTCTTGCTCTTTCCAACATGAAATATTTGTAAATTGTTGTTGTGTTTTTAAAGGTAAGGTTGCAGAATGTTTAATATATAATATGTTAATTTGTTCTGTATATAAAAAAACAAAACAAAAAACCCATGTTACGTTTTAAACTCAGAATAAGGCTCTTTCAGTACTTTTAAGTTTTACGACAGCATGTAAACATATGTCCCCTGCTCCATTGTTTGTATTTATGTATGGATTTAATCAATTTTCTTTATCAGTATAAGAACAGTTTACAATAAGATCAAATCATTCAACAGTCTGGAAACCACCTGTTACCAGTTTATCGTATCATGGACTGTGAGCTCCTCAAAAAGCTTTTTGTGAATAAAAAAAATTAATAAAAGGTCTTTTAGATGTTTTGTCCTTTTTGAATGTTTATAAATAATGCATCTTGAAGATGCAATTAGAAATTTGTGAATTTGGTATAAAGTAATAGTCAATGAAACCTCTATTCAGTGCATAAAGTATTATCTAGAGTTTTGTTAATGTGCTTTCTTTTCTTGTAAATTCTTCAGGCTCACCAGCCTGGCATGGCAAGGTGGTAAAGGTGCTCAACTTGCAAAGTGTGGGTTTGAATCCCTGTCCCTTCTAATCATGGGGAAGTGATAATATTACAGTCAATCCCACTATTCATTAGTAAAAGAGTAGTCCAAGAGTTGGTGTTGGATATTGATGACTGTCCTTCCCTATAGTCTTTCACTGCTAAATTAGGATGGTTAAGGCAGATAACCCTTGTGTAACGTTGAATGAACTTCCAAACAAACCAAATATTGGGACTCATTCTTTAATCTAGACTCTTCTGTCATAGCATATATTATTCTCTGCAAACTCAGGTTCTTTTTGTTTTTATTTTAATGCTCTCACAACACAATCAGTCTCAGTTCCTGTCTAAACCTATTGATATTAATTTTTTTCCTTCTTGTCAAGCCTAAACATTCCCTTTAGAAGAGCTTCTTTTTTTTTTTCAATATAACATGTCTTCTGTTTTTGCTTAACATTACCTTATTTGTGTTAAGATATTTTTCCATTTCTTTTGACAGGTGTTTATCATTTTGTTATGGCATATATTGTTATCATATACCTTTTAGACAGTAAAACTGCAACTGTTTAAAATTGAAAATGTGCCAAAAGAATAATAAATTTAATTTTTACCTACATGTCAAGTCATCAGAGATGTCTTTTCAATCCTTCACGTTATGCTAGCTTTTTTCAGTCATCTTTTGTTTCTACTTTCTTTTATCAAGTTTTTGTCACACGTGGGCTTATCTAGCAGTTGTTGTTATTTATTCATTTAAATGCCTGCCCAAAATTCAACATCTTGCATCATTTTCTATACCAATTAAAGGTTAGGGTACTCAACTCTTAATCTGTGAGTTGTAGTTTTGAATTCCCATTGCCAAATATGTTTGCCCTTTCAACCACAGGAGGCATTGTAAAATGATGGCTAATCTCATTCTTTATTGTTAAAAGAGTAACTCGAGTTGATGGTGGATGGTGTTGACTAGCCACCTTCTGTGTAGCACTTCCCTTCAAAATTAGTGATGGCTAGCGCAGATAGCCTTCATGTAGCTCTGCAAAAAATTCAAATCAAAACCAGTCTATGCCAATTTATCCATTTCAGTTCATGATGTGTTTTTCCCAGATTGATGTTTACACATAGAAGTGTACATGTAAAACTGCACATTTTCCTGAAAACTCAAATAAAACAAATAGGTCACTATTCACTATCAGGGATGTGTGAATACTGCAAATCAGTAATGACATACAGATTTGAAAACTTCATATTTTTATACAAAAGGAATACAGGAAAAATGCCAAGTATTCAAATACAAATGCACTCATGAATACTTTCTAAGGTAATACACAATAATGATAAAGCAGCAGGCAATAAGATTTCAAAACTTTTTTGTTGTTGCATTTTCAAAAATAAGTTTAGAATAAAAAATTTTAAAGGACACTTGCAGATATTGTTCATTGTTTATCAACATCAATCTTTCAGATGTCAGTGATCATGTCTGAGACTTTTGCTTTCAATGCTAGACAATCATTCAATGGGTAAATTTGGCTAGTAGAAATAAAATAGGAATGTTTTTTTCATGGATCTTCCAATAAGATAAGGGGTTGATCTCTGTATCCTTCAAAAATAGGATGGCTGGAGGCAACAAAAAAACTAAAGAGCTTTTTTTTCGGAAGGTGGAGAGGACTTAGTCTTTTATTTTATTTTATTTTTTTTGGTTCCATGATTGTAGGACTATTTGTTGAGGAAACTTTCTTGACACTTTGCTGAAGGAGAATTTGATTGAAACACCGGTCTAGTTTAAATGTTGGATGCAGTGGCACAGCCAAGCAACAAAAGCACTTGTTTTTCATACTGAATCAGCCAGGTGTAAACAGATTTCTTTCTGTGGAGTAAAAAAAATTGAAGTTGTATCTGGACCACATGCTGTCAACTTCAATCATCAGCTTATAAGCACACAGCACTATAAAAGTGGAGGTAATTGATCTGAGACTGGGTAAAATATGTTTTCATTTCAGAAGTTGGCAGTATTGTCACCAAATCTGCAAGCACAGTTCAGTCATGAAAAGGAAGTTTCCATGTACTAGTATCCAGATTATTCAGTTTCTTCTGGGTAATCTTAAATAAAGATTTAATCATTTTAATTTCCAAGTTCCCTTACGTTTGTGTTACAAATTTAACTCTGTCTTCTCTCTCAAGAACATCAACTGCTATGTTGATTTTGAAATTTAAGGCAAGATTGCTGATGCTTTGGAAATTACTTTCAGCAGTGGCCATTTCTTTTCATGCCATTCCTATTCACAAGATATAGCATGTGGAGAAAAATGGGGTTACATTCAGAAAGAAATTTGGATAAATTATCTACTGATTTGAATTCATACAACATTTTGTCTTCTAAGTCACCATCTTTCACACTAAATAGTGTTTGTGGTTTAATTACAGACAGACAGAATGCAGTATAAAATGTTGCATGTGAGATTTTGTTGTTGATATTAAAGGGATTTCATCATATTAAAAAGCAATGTTATAAGTTCTTTGCCTCTTAAAATGCCAGTATCCCAGCATGACTGTTTGTATTCTCCAATCAAGTATAAAATGACCAATGACTCCAATAAAGCCATGCATTTGTTTGCTACTGTAAGTATTCACTGTGACATTGAAGTTTCATACAACTTGCAGTAGAGATGAATTTTTGTGGAGCTTCACGAAATGTATTCTTGATAAATATTGTGAACAGATTCTTGCAACTGGGAAGAATTTGGTAAGAATTTATGGTTGCTATCAGATTTCTAAAATCTTTTGACTCCATCACTGAGAAGGGTTGCATTGTACTGGCAATAAAAATGACGAGTTTGTTATTCATGTGATTGTGATAAGAGTGTGTAGACTTTTAATTGATTCTGTGTGGTATGCTATATAGTGTTCCACTTGTGCAGAAGTTCCAGAGCCAAATATAGACTTCTCTATAACTGCTTCATGATTACACTAGAAATTCGAAAGCATATCTAAGTAGGCCCGGCATGGCCAAGCGGCTCGTAAACTGAGGGTCGTGGGTTCGCTTCCCCGTCGCGACAAACATGCTCGCCCTTTCAGCCGTTGGGGCGTTATAATGTACGGTCAATCCCACTATTCGTTGGTAAAAGAGTTGGCGATGGGTGGTGATGACTAGCTGTCTTTAGTCTTACACTACTAAATTAGAGACGGCTAACACAGATAGCCCTCTAGTAGCTTTGTGCGAAATTAAAAAAACGTACAAATTATGTAATACACAATAGTTTATGATATAGATAAAACTATAATAAAGAAAAAATTATACAGTTCGAAACACAAGAAATTTAGTATAAATACAGAATATAATTTGTAATAAAAATAACAAAAATATGTGCAATACTAAATGAATAAAAGTAATAAAACGTGTTAATACACTAGAAATTTAGTTTAAGTACCAATGCCTAGCTTTAGCATGTGCAGTTACGACAGAAAGTGTTCGTACCCCTGCGTCGTGAGTTTTTCCTCCATTTAAAAAGCATCACGATTAGGATAATGAAAGTATAGTATATTTTACTAACACACATCTACATGAATATTTATGTACACTGAACGACAAATAAACTGTTTATAAACAAATAACCAAAAATATGAGGAGCACAAAGTGTTCGTACATTTCAGAACGTGTGAAAAAAAATTGATATTCCCGTAATAATTGTGTTTAGTTTGGCGAGAAAACTACATTATACCATTCCAGAACTAGACACTGGGTTCATGATTATTGGAATTTAACCAGCAAAATATGTACTTCCGGCAATTTAGCGCCGTCTCCGTCATTAACTGCTTGGTCATCATGGCGAACAGGAAACAACTGTCCAGTGATTTAAAAATCCAAATTATTGTAAAATGCAAGTCTCGTGTGTCTCTTTCCGATATTGCAACACAAGTTAATGTGCCGATATCTACTGTTAAAAGCATAATTGGGAAGTTTAAGCTTACAGGATCAACTGCTAACCTCCCTTGTTCCGGACTCCACACTAAAATTCCAAAGAGAACCAAGAGGAAGGTTCTCAGAGAAATCAGCAGGAATCCTCGTTTAACACATAATGACATATAAAAACTGGGGTTGAAGTAAGCAACTCTGCAGTAACGAACACGTTACGTTCTTCTGGGTTCGAAGCATGTTGTCCTTGTAGAACTCCATGTATAAAGCCTGTTCATTTAGAAGCATGTAGATAAACCCTCTACCTATTAGAAGAGTATTATTTGGTCATACGAATGATGTTCGCAATATTTTCCGTAAGAAGGGAAAACGAAATCTTCCAAAGAACACCGTCCCTACAGTTGAACACGGAGGTGGCTCGATTATGCTAAGAGTTTTTTTTCAGCTCTTCTGGTGCAGGCAGCTTTCACCGCGTCAACGGAATCACGAAAAAGAAGATTACGTTGATATATTAGGCACTTATATAAAGAATAATGATAGAAACTTACGACTTTGACGACGTCGGATCTTCCAGCACGACAATGACCCAAAGCACACATCGAAATATGTGCAATCCTGGCTGCATAGAAACCCTATAAGCGTTATGGGGTGGCCATCGCAGTCACTCGATCTCAACCCAATTGAAAACGTCTGTCATTAGTTGAAGACCATAGCTCATTAGCGTCATCAGAAAAACTTGCAAGAATTGGAGGTCTGTAAAGAAGAATGGAAGAAAATACCATTTTAGTACTGTCAAACGATCATAGAGGGCTATGAGGAGATATTGCGCCAAGTAACTCACCTGAAAGGCTACTCAACTGACCATTAAAATAGATGCACGAACACTTTCTGCCCCTCCTATGTTTGGTTATTTGTTTATAAATAGTTTATTTCTCGTTCCATTTATATAAAAATTGATGTAAATCTGTGTTAGTATAATATTTATAATATACTTTGCTTTCATTATCCAAGTTGTGATACTTTTTAAGTTATGAGGTAAAAACTATTCACAACGCAGGGGTACGAACACTTCCTGTCGTAACTATAGTCTGGGTTGATTACTATGGTATTTGATGATATTTCAAAGTTTATAATATACATATTGTGACATACCTCTGTGTGTGTGAGAGAGAGAGGGATTGCACACTTTTATTAAACTTTAAACAGACATTCAAGAGTGTTATAAAACACAAAAGAATTAATTACTGAGAACAATTATTAAATAAACTTTCCATGGAAATTTGATCTGAATGTTATAAAGTTAACTATAAAGTATTATTAGAAGAAATAGTGCATCTCTTGTTTAGCTTATTGCCAGTGTAAAAATGTTTCAGTTTTGATACTGAAACATTTGGCAGGTAGTCAATTTTATGGAAAAACATTGAAATAACATCTAGATTTGTGTTACTCCTTCAGAATAACATAACTGGACCTGTGCTTTTCAAGTGTTTAGTAGAAACATTTCATGTTAGTTACACTGCAGTGTGAGTAAACAGAGATTATATGTGCAAAGTGAAATAACGTAAACTTGTTAGAGCCCATGTTTTATTTGATTATGTTTGAATATTTTTTAGATAATTCAGGCCCCCCAGTGGCTCAGCGGTATGTCTGCGGACTTACACGCTAAAATCCGGGTTTCGATACCCGTGGTGGGCAGAGCACAGATAGCCCATTGTGCAGCTTTGTGCTTAATTCTAAACAACAAGATAATTCAGATTGAAATTTTCATTAGTTCACAGCTGAATATTTTCTTGATGTTATACTAGTACAAGGCACAGTTTCAGTGCATGAAAATACACTGTGTACATCTTGTTGGAGGAGAGAAATAACATCTTTTATAGCATGTATATTTAATTGTTTTACTCTGAACTAAACTTAAATTTGAAACAAGTAAAAGTATTAATGAATTCAGAAAGATCTGGTTAGTGTTGCACAGGATGTGATTCACTTGTGTTACCAGTTTAAATACCTGTCTTCAGTTTTGTCATCTCCCACATCCCATTCATTTTCTTTCAAATTCAGTCTATGTTTTATAACAGCAAGATGGTAGTGGAGGGAATATAGCAGGGTTCCAGATAGTTGTAGCTCACCATCACAAATTAAAGGAAAAGAGTTGCTTATGAAGCTAGTACTGCATGATAACTCTCAAAACTGTTATTCTGAATTAAACACAAAGCTACAAAATGGGCTATCTATGCTCTGCCCACCACGGGTATCGAAACTCGGATTTTAGCGTGTAAGTCCGCAGACATACCGCTGAGTCACTGGGGAGCAACTTTCAAAACAACCAAATACAAACCTAATGTAAGATATCTGTTATTGTTCGTAGAGCAGCAAAAGTCTTACAAAGAGTAAAATATGCTTATTTTCCTTTCCTTAATTTTTATGTTATGTAACATGAACCAAAGCTTATCATTTCACAAAATGCTTTATGCTAATAGTAAAACAGAGAATAAACGTAAATAAGCAAGAGGACTCCTTTTTCCTTAAAAAAGTCCATTATTATTGTTAATAACTCATTAATTTATTCCTTGTAAATTACTATAGTTATTAATAGCATGCAACTCCTAAAGCTGTTTCATTTAAAATAATTCAGAAAAATTATAAGTGATAATCTGCTGTTAAAATTGCTATTGGCACACGATAGAATATTTTAGAAGATTATATCTAATTTGGGCACACAATGTCAAAAAGATTCACCATCTTTGGCTTAAGGCGAGTACAAGAACAAAGACAACTATAAATGAGAAGTACACTCAAGAGTTCCTCTAAACTTTTTGCCAGATACTTATCACAGCAATCCTACAGACTACTTCTGTAAGTTATCTTCAGACGGTAACAATTTGAACATGGCTTCTGAACTCTGTTGGTAAATAAATTAGAGGTCCGGCATGGCCAAGCGCATTAAGGCGTGCGACGCGTAATCCGAGGGTCGCGGGTTCGCATTCCCGTCGAGCCAAACATGCTCGGCCTTTCAGCCGTGGGGCCGTTATAATGTGACGGTCAATCCCACTAGTCGTTGGTAAAAGAGTAGCCTAAGAGTTGGCGGTGGGTGGTGATGACTAGCTGCCTTCCCTCTAGTCTTACACTGCTAAATTAGGGACGGCTAGCACAGATAGCCCTCGAGTAGCTTTGTGCGAAATTTAAGACAAACAAACAATCAAAGGGTATCACAGAAATATGCAAAACTAACTGTGAGTTGCGAATTATTACCCTTGAGTATATATAATTCGAATGATCACTGATTAAATTAATCTAAGACTGCGAAACACTACACTTGGATTTTGATTCATGGGCGTAGCCAAGGGTGGGGGGGTTCGTGTTTAACCTCCCCCCATCATGGACCCAAACGTTTTAGACAAGTTCAGTTGCCACCTGTGAAGTTTCATAAAGATCCATGATTGCATGACAGATAATTTCACACACAACAAATGGTCAAATACAAACATCTGATTGAACACACTTTTACAGCAAGTTTTGTCAGAACTAGAGAAATACAATCGAATATCTATGAAAGGCTCAAACGCTTGTTCGTTCTTGCCAGGACATCTACAATACAGTTTGGTTCGACTTTAATATCACGGTGAATGTATAATGAGGCCAGGCCATTCAATCGATCTTCAGTGGTGGTATTTCTCAAATACGTTTTGAGTCTACTAAGAATTGAAAACGAACGCTCCACCGAGCTCGTTGACACAAGCAGCGTGACAAATACTTTCAACAGTCTAGAAATGACTGTGAACATTTCTGCATTGCACATTGCATATGCATCAATGACGTTTTTTGGTCTCTTGTTCGCAAGTGATTTGTACCAAACCCTAAGTTCACCTACTGCAGCTAGTGAAGTGCTGTCAATGTCAGCCTTGTATATATTGACCAACTCTTTAATTTGGTCACATTGTTGTTCTGTAGGTTCTGACCGTTCTGTGGTAGATCCTGATGGTAGGAGATACATGAAATTTGTAAGGAGAGTTTTGTGACTAGACATACGGTCACATATTTGTGAAAGAAAGTGGTCAACAAATGGTACAAATAGAACAATACGAAAGTACTCCTCAGGGCTAGTGATTTGTGGGTTAGCACAGTACATCTGTCTTTTAGCCTGCCTTGGCATTATGATGTCAATTTGAAGCTCTCTACACAGTTTAAGCCTCACAGAAAATGCTGTTAAATTCATTTACAGTATTATTTCTGAGTGAACGGATTAAATCTTCCACTATTTCTGCGTGATGCATCGCAGCACATAAATCAATGTTCCGTTGCTGTATTAAGTTACACAGAGGTAAACTAAAGGAAAACAATTTAACAATAGTAAGTAGAGTGATGATGAATTCTGGCTGTGTTATATGGTAAGTAGAGTGATGGTGAATTCTGGCTGTGTTATAGAACACAACGATTGATTGGCTTGCGTGGCAGAATCTCTGTCTTGCTAACCTGATATGATTTCAAGGGCATTTGCAACTGCATGGATTGATTCTACAAAGACAATAACTGAGTCATATCTCTCAACCGACTGGATGGGGCAGAGACCTTTCAAACTTTTTTTTTCGATTCAGGTACTTTATTCTCCACCGAAAGAGGCAAAATGTGCTTTCGTTTGGGTGTATTGAGAATGTTTTCAATGCTAGAAATTACTCCCATGCAATTTCGCACAGGAACTTCTTTACAAGCATCAGAAATTGCCAGGTGTACATAGGGTGCAAGTGGGAATTTATCAGTTATGTGTCTCTGAACACCATCGAATTTCCCACTCATAGAGGCAGCACCGTTGTACCCTTGTCCTCGCAGGTAAGCCATGTCAATACCATATTTTGTCAGTTAGGTTATGATAACATAAGCCAAGTTTCTGCCTATCACATTATAAACAGGTATAAATTGCAAAATATCTTCTTTCATTGCAACAGAGTTGTCATTGGCATGCAAATATCTAACACACAACGAAAACTGTTCAATGCCTGAAATATCTGTTGTTTCATCAGCTAATATTAACCCTGTTGACCAAAGCATCAAGAACATGAGTATTACAGGCATTGATGATTTCATTTTGAACTTGAAGACTCAGATACGTAGCATTCCTCTTTGTACTCTTAAGGCTTGCTGAAAGCTTGACATCACCCTTTGCCCTATAGCGCAAAATTGTCCGAAAATTCCCATCATTATTGATGGGCTCCTCATCAGTTTTACCAACAAACAATGGACCAGAATCATATCTTCCCCTTAAAGCTAAACCCTGTCTCCCACACAGCAATACAGTATCAATAATAGGCATTAAATATTGCCGGTTATGTTCAATTGCTTGTAAGTTGCAAAAACTGGAAGAAAGCTGTTGAAGACTTCAAGTGCACAGATGAACTTGTGTTTATGACCTGTAGAAAATTGTTAGCTTTATCTTTCCTGTCTTGGTGGTATTGTTTCAATTCATGTGCCTTGAAGTCTTCAACAGCTTTCTTCTAGTTTGTGTATGGAAATTTCACTAGTTGTCCCAATTTCTGGCTTCCAACACCAGAATCACAAGGAGCAAAAAGACAGCAGTACTTGCAGAAAGCACCCTTTGCATGTTGACTGTAGAGTAACCATCTCCACTTTTAAAGCCAACGATGCTAAAAACGCAGCTTTCTTGGACTACATTGGGGGGAAAACATAATCACTCCATGGCTTCCAGGCATTCTCAAGGAGGCATTTTTTTGTTTCAGCGTTTACCTAAAAGAGACAGTTATTTTGCACATATGAAAGTTTGTTATGAGAGTGCAATAACCTCGAAGAAAAAGGCTTAGAGCTGTACTTCACAGAGCAGGCCTAACATCCTATGGCTGTAGGCCTACAATCACTAACAGCAATGAATATTCAGTCTAAAACTCATCAGAGTGTTGGCATGATTTTTAATACAAAATTAATTTTATGAGTAGTCGACTTACCTGTTTACCAATGCTGACATCATCAGAAATGTAATTTCTTATGTCCTAGACTGGACCTGTGCCTGGCATAGCCAAGCGCGTAAGGCGTGCGACTCGTAATCCGAGGGTCGCGGGTTCACGCCCGCGTCGCGCTAAACATGCTCGCCCTCCCAGCCGTGGGGGCGTATAATGTTACGGTCAATCCCACTATTCGTTGGTAAAAGAGTAGCCCAAGAGTTGGCGGTGGGTGGTGATGACTAGCTGCCTTCCCTCTAGTCTTACACTGCTAAATTAGGGACGGCTAGCACAGATAGCCCTCGAGGAGCTTTGTGCGAAATTCCAAAAAACAAACAAGACAGATCAATAATTCTAATAAAATTGATAATTATAAAAGATTAAAACGTTAATTTGTACAATTACACAATTATATCGTTCATTAAAATTATTCAGTCAAAACAGCGTTTGTTTGTTTGTTTTGGAATTTCGCACAAAGCTACTCGAGGGCTATATGTGCTAGCCGTCCCTAATTTAGCAGTGTAAGACTAGAGGGAAGGCAGCTAGTCATCACCACCCACCGCCAACTCTTGGGCTACTTTTTTACCAACGAATAGTGGGATTGACCGTCACTTTATACACCCCCACGGCTGGGAGGGCGAGCATGTTTAGCGCGACGCGGGACCGAACCCGCGACCCTCGGATTACGAGTCGCACGCCTTACGCGCTCGGCCATGCCAGGCCTATTGATTTGTCTTCATTTTGTACAGGCATTTTTTTGACATGCTTCAATAGTCACCAAAATCATAACAAAGAATACTGAAATTCTCCAGTATTAGTAAAAGTATCGTTTGTTCAGGTAAAATTGAGATAAACTTTAGGAAATTTGATGATCCCTCATAATGATAGGAAATTTAGTCAGAACACTAATTATAAAGCAATGTAAAATTTCTTAGTGATGTTAAATGAAATATTGAAACTGGACACAAAGTGATGTGTGAAATGTACAATTTTCTTATTAAAACGCAAACACAGTCTGTCTACTTCTTTTACGAATCTTGATTCTGTCTGTTTTATTAAATCTTCTCAAACTGCTTATCATTAAAGGTTCTATTCCATACTGTTTAAATCAAACATTTCGTAAATTACAAGAAATGTTGTGTTTAATCAGCGTGGCTAATACTACCCACTCTTATTCTTACATAAGTGAATCTATGACTTCTAGATATCACTTGAACTACCATGAAGGACACTGCCTTTGACATCTTTGTATAACATGCAATATTACAGAAATAAATGCCATAGGCAGAACAATTATTCTGAAGGTAAGAATATCAAAGCAATTAGAGCAACTAGAATAAAATCAACATAATACATTTCTTGATCACATGTTACTTGAAACCTGCAGGTATACAAAACAAATAATAAATTCCGAATAAATACTATAATAATCCAAAGGTTTGTTTATTTGTTTTTGAATTTCGGACAAAGCTACTTGAGGGCTATCTGTGATAGCCGTCTCTAATTAAGCAGTGTAAGACTAGAGAGAAAGCAGCTAATCATCACCACTCACCACCAACTCTTGGGTTACTCTTTTACCAACGAATAGTGGGATTGACCGTAGCATTATAACGCTCACACGGCTGAAAAAGCGAGCATGTTTAGCGCGACGGGGATGCAAACTCGCGACCCTCAGATTACGAGTCGCACGCCTTAATACGCTTGGCCATTCTGGGCCATAATATCACAAAAAGACAGAAATGTTTGGCATATTCTTATATTATACTTGTGTAACTTTATATTCGGCTATTTGATAAATAGTCATTTTCATAATTTAAAGCGAAATGTATGAGAATGTATGGGAGACTAATTGAAAAATGGTTCAATTTATCCATTTTGTTATCATCCCTTTGTGATTTTTAAAGTTCATCAACCACCTTAGCAATGAATATTCCACTCAAACAATTAGCATTATAACCTACAAGTAGTACTAAAGGTATCCTACAATCACCACAACTCTAAACAGTTCTTGTTTCATTATGCAATATCTGAGTTTGGAGCAATAAAAATATAACAAGTGCATGCTGTAACTTGTTCAATTATATTCTACAACTTTTATAACATCGGTCAAATTCTTCTGTCATTGGTGTTGATGTCAAACAGAAATTCACGATAATTTATTGGATATTCCAGTTTAAGGACTTTACTACAAAATTAAGGGATGATATCTTTGCTTGCATTCCTCACTTCGTTTGAAAAATGTTTTCATCTTAGTAAGATGTGAGAATGAATGGCAGTCATGGAAATATTAACCACAACCCACCGATAATACGATTAATAGCCAAGGAAATTTAAGACTTCTGATCTAGTCACTGGTTGAGACCAATGATTCCTTTCCTGGTAACAGTGTGACAAAGATATTACAATTCTGTGCACATCTTTCTGGTCTCAACCTCAAACCTGCCTTTTTATCCATCTGAATACCTTTTTCAAGCTCTCTGCCATAAACTCAATGTACGATTAAACACCATCACGTCATCGACGTAGATCAGACACTTCACTCACTATAGCCTCTTCACCGTGTACTTCATTAGCCTCTCAAAAATGGTGTGTAAGTTTTACAAGTAAAATTGCTCCATTCGAAACTCATACAAGCCATCTTTTGTGTTGACAGAAGTCTTAGCTTTGATCCAATAATCTGGGTTGACTTGGCAATGTCCTAATAGAAAATTCAACTCACTTATAATGGACACATTCATTTATCAAACCCTGAGAAATAACAATTGTAACTTAAACAGCCATATGGTATGAAAATGTTTATTCATATAACATCTGAACACCTTTGGTGTCATAGCAACATTATTCACTACTGCTGTTAGATTTATTGTGTATGTTGTACTGTCAATCGAAATTAATAGTTAGTTTACTTTGCTATTCAACAATGTTTGAGTAGTTCACTCAAAGATGATTTAACATTTCTCATGCAAAGCAAACACTTTGTTTTTCCTTTCAAGTTAATGCCCTAGTGGAATTATAAATGACATAGATTGTAGTATATAACTCATGGGAGTACTTAGATAATTGTGCTTGTTTAGTAGATGAAAGAGTGGATGTGTCTTATTGTTAGGGCATTTTGATGGTTGGTTGATACTCAGCTAGATTCGAACCTGGAATGATACAAATGAAAGGGTAGGAGGTAGGAGGGTCTGTCTGAGGTGAAGTCACTGCACTACAGCTATAAGCCTCTTCCTCTGTTGTGATAAGCTCAGAGGCTTGCCATTTCACCTGATAGTTGAATAATGCTAGTTGATAGACATCATTCACCAACAGCATTTCAATCTCTTTTCAATGTTCTATGGCATCTTTGATCAGAGTTTCAGTTTGATTACTCTGGTTTTCATAATTCTGGGGGTTCTATACATTTTACCCCACCTTATGTTAGACTTACGATGGCAATTATCCTCATTCATCCGAGTTTCTCTTACATTGAAATTGATCTTCATGGGAAGTATGGATAGCTCTGCCGAGTATACCAGATATTTGTGGCTTTCTGCATCACCAGTTTTAGGAAGAAAGATATCATGAACCTTTGCAGCATTTCATAAGCTTTACATTTTGGAAAGAACATTACACCTGAAAAACTGTTTCAAACAGCATTTTCTCTCAATGTCTAACTCTTTCTTTTAGGTTGGAAATCCTTTTAGTTGTGGAAAATACCAGTTTTCCTAACAATGAAGCCTTTTAAAACTTATATCATGCAAGATTAGAAGCAAAGGGCAGTAAATGTTTCAACAGATATAGCAAAATTAATAATATGATATCCTGTGGTTACAGTATCAAACTTACTTCCTTATTATCCACTCTGTGGTATAGTGAGGAAAACCTCGATTAATCCTCAAACAATGAGATATGGCCACTTAATAACAGGAGATTTGGTCAATTTTGCAATATAACACAAAATCTTTGAAAAAATGGACACAAACTGAAATATAAAATGTGCAATCTTTATTAAAACAGTTAACACAAACATAATCTGAACACTTGCTTTATGGCATGACATACTGACATTTGTGCAGATGTTTTTCAAACTGCTTACTCTTCAAGATCCTGTTTTGGATTGAGAAAATCAAGTATTCGTTAGTTTGCAAGAAATGTTGTATTCAGCCAGTGTGGCCAGTGCTTCTTACGTTATTGGTTATTTTAATTTCTACATAAGTGAATCCATAATTATTAACTTCTAGGTACCACCTAAAGTACCACGGAAGGACGTCCTTGCACCTTATGCAGCAGCATCTTCCATGGTATTATTCACGTGAGATATATAAAGTTTTAATTTTTCATTGATCCTGCTAGGGTTATTTTAATTGCTGTTTTTGACTTAATACGGTATTTGTTTCACAAGCTAATTATTTTTTACTAAGCTATACGCATGTACAATAAATAAAACATTTTGAATTACGATGAATCATCTAAAGTATCTTTATAGTTTGTGCATATAAACATTTTTTTCTAATTAAGAACAATAATATTTGTTATAAATAATTATTTTAAGTTAATTTACTACATTTTTCATACAAATTGAACAAGATGGACAGGTGGCAGAGAGAGTTTATTTGATGGTGACACCGCGTGAGAGAAATGAGGACGTGAAGGCAGGCGGTAAGAGGAATTGTAATATTCGTTCATTTGAATTTGTATTTTAAAATGTAAGATATTCATCGTTATTTGAGTTATATATCAAGTGTAATGTTTGTTGTACAATAATTTCAATGCAATGGCTGGAACGTCTTTGTATTTGATGCCATCACAATGCATCGATTAGATTTTGCAGTTTCTGTAATGGCAAGCTTGCACCCATTTTTCATACTCTCAAGTGTAATTGGGTTAACGACGTTACTGTTTGTTAGTTGTAGTTTATTACCCTTTTCAGTGAATCTAAGTGAATTACACTGATTTGAAATTACTGGCAATAATGAATTACTTTTCTGTGTGTGATGTCACAGAAATTGAATTTTTTTTACTTTTACTTGTTTATTGGACGTGATTTAAGTTCAGATGAGTTTTATTTAAATTAAGATTAAAGCCTAATGTTTAAAATTGTTATTTGTCGTTTAATTCTATTACCATAATTAATCCAATATTTAATATATGTATAAAATAAAATTAATTTTTGCGTCTTTAGCAGTTTAAGCTGGGCACAAATTATTCTATACCTCCATGAAATTTAATCTCCTCTGAAAGGTTTAATGGGTCTTACTGGTAGAAAATTGAGAGTGTAAAGTTTTTTTTAACTTAAAATTTAATTTTTATAAACTTGATAATCTATTCCAAACTGAACTCATTTTAAAACTTAAGTATTTGATGGATAAGTTTAAGGTGTTAAATTTCTGACTGTTTTAACAGGTGTATAACTTTTAGGTTAAGTGTTAAGTCATCGTGGAAGACTTATCAATTCAAATCTTTTGAAATACTTTTTTGCAAAGGAAATGTTACTGAATAGAAATATTTTTATATTCTTCAGAATACACTCAAACACTTAAATCATAGAAATAGTTAAAATTTATGAGGTATATTTCACATTTCAAAGTAGAAAAATGGAAATCAGATTCAAAGAACACAAAAGTCACCTTCACACGTTTTTGAACACTTAGATCAAATAAACACAACATAGCCATAGGAAACATCCAAATAATAAATAAACAAACAATCATTAACAAATGCAAAAATAAAGAATCCTTACTTATACAACTCAATCCCAAAATAAACCAATACAAAGGAACACCTTTATACCAATATTAATAAATATATCCAACATCTAAGCACCCCCCTACATTCCTACACTTGATTTCATAACTGCCTTCAAACATGGTCAGCTATCAGTCAGTTACCTCTTTCTTTGTGAACGTGATGATGACCGAAGAAGGTCGAAACATTCTTCGCTCCTCCACATAGTGCTTTTTCTACACATATCAGCCATTTTTACATATATAATTTTCCTTTGAAAAGTTTGTATATGCCAGCACTCCTCTTTTCAAGGGAGGTAATAGAAATTGCTTTAGTAATTATAGGCCTATTAGTTTTATATGAGTTGTAGGGAAAGTTTTGCAAAGCCATTTAATAAAGTTTAGAAATTGAATAGTCAACACAGTTTCACTAAAGGAAAACTTGCTTAACAAATTTTTTTTGACATTCTCTGAAAAGGATACTGCTTAAGTAGATGAAATAAAGATGTAGATTTTTGTGCAACTTTATTTTTAGAAAGATTTTGATAAGGTGTCATATAAGGCTTATAAAAAATACCTGTGGTTATAGGAGATAAGTTAGCCAATTGGTTAGAAGAGTAGTTGGATGCAAGAAAGCAGAGAATTGTTATAAATGGAGTTTGGTCAAACTGGATTAGCATCACAAGCTGGGTACCTCAGGGACCACTCTTTTTTTTTTATTTACATAAGTGACATAGATTAAAGAATGGTTAATAAATTATTTATAGTTTGTTGATATTTTTTATCTCCAGAGCAAATACAGGCTTTTCACAGAGCAGAAAAGTCCACGAAAAAGTGGCCACAATTTTTTCTTTTGTAAAAGCTTTGAGGAAATCTAGTGGTGAGTGGCTTTTATCTCCATCCAGCTTCTATTTTGGCTCATGAAATGAAACGTTCATCTCAGTTTCTCCTACAACTACTCTCAATGCTACTTCATTTTTATAATCTTCTGCTCCCTTCATCGTATTAGGTACTTAAATCCAGACCCTCTTTTTCTTTTCCTTAAAGTAGCACCACTGGTCTTTCTCTTGCCTTTACCTGTATTCACACATAAAGGGCCTGCCACAGAACTTTTTCTCGCTTTCACTAGATTTATTCAAATCAGATTTCTCATTTTCAGATTCATTATCGTCAACCTCATAAGGAATAAAGTCATTTTCCTGGTTCCTCAGATAAGTTCCTGTCTTGCTCAAAAGTAAAGCAACAAGACTTACCAGTGGGTATGGTCATTTTCTTTGGTTTTAAATAGGGTTTCAAAACACTTCCACAAATTTCTGAAAACACAGTTTTCTGTCAAATTGGCAATCAGATTAAAGGTATTTCATTAATGGAAATAATTCTAGTTTTATAATGAATATTCAAGGCATTCAAAATGTGAGATTTATAA
Organism: Carcinoscorpius rotundicauda; assembly: GCA_011833715.1. NCBI lineage: Eukaryota > Metazoa > Arthropoda > Merostomata > Xiphosura > Limulidae > Carcinoscorpius > Carcinoscorpius rotundicauda. Next base: position 20,121,766 of record CM022398.1, read on the forward strand.
TGAAATGAAACAGGACCTATGGGCTTGTGTATTGATAGCTTGTCCATGTAGGAAGAAAAAGCAGTGATATAAAAGCTATTTATATACAGAGAGTTAGTTTTAAATGTTGCTCTCTGGGAAGAAGATGCTACTGATTCACAAAAGTATTTAGATCATTTAGTGAGTTGGGTACATAAATGGCAGATGGGTTTTAATTACAATAAATTCAAAATTATGAATGTGATCTAATGTAATTTAAATTATAAAGTATAATTTGGATGAAAATCTTTTTAACAATGTCATTTGAAAAAGGGATCTAGGCATAAATTTGTTCAGTCTCTAAAGCTGTATAAGGAGTGTGCTGTTGCTAGCGGTAAGGCAAATAGGATTTTAGGTTGTATCTACAGAAAGACATTTTATTATTGGGAAGAGGAGGGTTATTAGAGGGGTACCTGGGATGTACGAGTTGTCCTGTGAGGAGAGATTACAATTTTTGAAATTGTTTTCCTTTAGAAGAATAAGGGTTACAGAGGATCTGATTGAGGTATTTAAGATTGTAAAGGAAATTGATACTGTTGATCCATCGTCATTTTTCATGCTTAACAGTGTGAATAGTAAGACAAGAGAACACGCAAATTTTAGCAAGGTAGGAGTCACCTTTATCAAAGACAGTTATTTTTCTAACAGGGCAGTTGGCCTCTTCAAATAGGTTGCCTTCACACGTGAAGGCAGTAAATGTGAGTTTAAGTGAAATTTTACATTGTAACTATATAAATGATAAAGGCTGGCTGTAATATTTTTTATTTACTTGTTCAATTTTAGTTTAGGTTACAGAGTGGGTAGATTCCTTGTTGTCTGTTAATATTATTAAATCTCATTCCATATTTTAACAAAGTTAGTGTGGCAAATGCTGGATGTGTATTAAAGGAACTGTTGGAGATAGTTGAATTAAGACCTACTGATCTTTATTTTAGATTGTAGTCTGTTTGGTCTTCTATATCAGATATTCTGTCTGTACTTCAAGTTTAGTTTTAGGTTTGGTTTTGTTCCCTCAGAATTTCCAGACATTTTCATCACCCACACATACATATTTATATGTTAATGTTAACTGGATGTAGGATTAATATCTGGAATTTTCTTCATAGTTTAGGAAACAAAATGAGCCATATATATAAACGAATTAGTCATTGAGTGAGAACATTTGATAGTATTTTATTGGGTAACATGTGGGGAATGTTTTTCATTTGATGTGTACAGGTTCTTTACACCTTTTTGTGTTTAAGCAAACTGTTTCTATATATTACTTTCTGAGTTAATTCATTGTATAACTAACTTTTGAACAAATGTTCAGTGTAAGTATACATTAAAAATCCAATTTGTAATGAAACTTAAGATGTGTAGGTCAAGTACAGCTATCAAAATACAGATAGGAATGTATCTTCTAAGTTCTTTTGAGAGTATTATCGTACTTGTATTTTCTTATTTTGAAATATTTGTTCTAATGAGTGTTTTATAGCAAAGCAATACATGTTAAATAATTAATATGATTACAATGTTTAAATATTTTAACTAAATTTAATGAATCATGTAAAGGAAATATTTTTATTAGGTTTACATTTTAAAAATTTTCTTTTTCAGAAATTTGGATTGAAATTTTAAGATGACAGTGAATGAATGTTGATACAGAAACTTGCATAACTGAACAGTGAGAAGTGGTATTATAGTTGTTGATTTTAAAAAGATATAATGATTTCATTTTCTTGGAAATGTTATGCTAGATTGCACAAGATTTCAATGTGCTTTGATGGACAGAAGTCATGATGATAAAGTTTTTAGGTTAAAGAGATTTTCAAAATTTCTGCATCTTTCTTGGAAAACTTTTACCTTCTGATGAAATATAACACCACTTATGTGCCTATACTCTGTTGCTTTGGAATACAATGCATTATGGATTAAATATTTAAAATTCATGTGAAGACGCTGAGGTACACCACACTTGTCTGTATAAGACAAATTCAGCTTTAACTGAGAAAATTGAGACTATGCCAAATACATAGTGATAATGAAACAAGTTAGTAAAGAAACTGGAACTTCAGAATCACCTGTATATACGCATATCTGTACTGGAGAGTATAATTGCTGTTCCGACAACAAAAATATGTTTTGCCTTTCTTACTGTTATACTCAACAAGACGTTAGTGAATGTAGTTCAAATACTTTAATAGCAAAATCTAATCAGCTTACAAGCTTGCATGCTGTCCAAGCCCAGAAACAATACTGTAAGAATTGCAGTCCTCATCTGAATGAAGATGAACGTTTTGCATTTGTTTGTTCTTGTTCTTCAATGGGATTTACAAGCATAGACCTCAGTAAAGCCAAAACCGTGTCAGCTATGTCAAGTCCAGAATCGTGTGATGATGGTGCTGAATTGCTGGAGAGGACTTTATCAGCTGGATCAAACAGGTTAGGATTTGTAACTCATTACACTTTCATGTGGTACATATAAAAAGTTATCACTAGTTCTAGTCAACATACATGCATTATCTCATGGTTTTTTTCTTGTTAAAAGTATAATTTTTTTAAATGTGTATCATTTCTCTTGAACTGTTTGCCCATTAATATTTGTAAGAATGTTGTAATATTGTAGCTATTGTAGCATCATATTGAGTAACATAAGTGGCATTTGCTAGTGAAGGGAATGAGTTGTAGTTATGATGTTCTTTTTCCATGAAGAAAACACTTAATTTATGATTCTCTTTACTTTTTGCAGTTTGTCATTACTTGTGAATGCAAATTGTGATGATGGTATGGATTTGGATTTGGCACAAGGTGGGTTATAAAATTCCTAAAGTTAAAAGCTTACAAATGTAAATATTAATACTGAAGTACTGAAATTAGCTGTTGTGTGTGAACTACCAAAGTAATATGGTTGTTACACTACTTTATATTTGAAGATTGAGACTTGAATTGGAAATGTTTACTTTTTTCTTATAAAATTTGCTTGAAAAAATTTTCCTGAAATTTAGACAAATAATTATGTACTTCTGTAACATGATGCTACTACTACTATATATATATATAAATGAATTTGCACATTCTTATTGTAAGGGGAGGTGAAGGTGCTTTGTCCTTTAAAAGGATTTTCTTGTTAGAATGAGGAAAAAAGATCCACATTTGATGACAATTTTTGGAAAAAAAACCTGTTCCTTATTTCAGCTTTTAGCTTTGGCATCATTGTCAGGTGTATGGAGTGCATTTTTAATTCAATAGTGGAGGTAATATTTCTTATCATTTCATCATTACAGAAAGTCAAACATTTGTGTTTATTTTACTTTTGTGGTGTAGATGAGCAATTAAATGAAATATCTATTCATTTTATATAAGAAATGGTTTGCAGAATAATACTTCATGAACATTTTTTTGAAAAATGTACAATTTGACATTGTAAGTATTAAATATATTACCAGCTTAAAGTTCTGGGTACATCCATGAAAATCATGTAAACAGTTTCAAAAAATTTTGAAGTTTGAAGCTTGACAATAAATTACATTTTGATATTATTTCCAACAAAAAACTTGAAGCTTGTGAGGTGTGTATTTCTGTGCTATGGTATTTTTTCCATTTAATATTACTACTCAAAACTTTTGCAACATTCAAAATCTCAGAGCATTTATGCATTGTCTTTGATCTCTTTATCTGAGGTAGAAAATAGTGTATTATTTGATACAGAGCATTGATGATTTGATAAGACCAAATTCAGAGAACTGGGTAAGTTACAGAGGAGTATCGTGGTTTCTAATATTCAAATTAGAACCAACAAAGAAGTGTAATCTGATAAAGGCTCAGTTTCTTAATCTTGTAAAACCACACTTTATTGCTAGAAGGACTAACCTTTTACTGGTGTTGAACCACAAATGTGCTGAGTTTAGGGTTTTTTTTGACTGTGTTCCTCTTGCACATAATAGAAGTGCTCGTGTTGAAGTTCCATGAGTGTTCAAATAAAAAGTGCTTTTAAGTATCAGATCATAATTGGTCTAAAACAGTGATAAAACCATTGACAGTCTATTTCCTTGTATGCTGTGCCCATGATGCTACTGCTACTAATGCTACTGCAACTGACTGTGTGTCATTCCAAGAAGAAACCATCATAACAGATATTAATGACTGTATATGCATTCTTTGATCATACCTATCAACATAACTACAGAATTGTGGAAAAAAATGGCTTTTTTTTTTTAGCTTAAGAACCATATACTGTATTGTGGAAAATGTGTTGACACTACCATGGTTTTGATGAGTGGAATGAGTTTTACTCCTTCATATCCTGAAAATAATGTGAATTCAGTCATACTGTTGGCAATTCATAAGGAATCCAAATCTGTATTCCAATCTTAAAAAACAGAGTACTGGACAGTTTTGTTTGGGAAGCAACCAACCACAAAACTTCTTCCTGACTTTTAGACTGAGCACTAAATATTACTGCCCAATTATATATGTGTTTATATACATGTGTATATATTTATACATCCTCATGAATTTTCTAGCACAGTAATAGCCTGTTTAGAGCTTAGGAAGGGTTTCTTAAAACAGCTTGAAATGAATTATAGGATCATTTCAACATTACATATTTTCTCAAGGCATTTTCTTACCTTTGAATGATGTATAGGTGCTTTGTTTAGGTAATACTGTCATCTCTGGGAAAAAGCAGTGTGACACATCCTCTTTTTCAGGATTTGTCAATACATGTGGTTCTCTCAAACTTTTATAACTATATTAATTATAACCAATAGGTAGGCATGGTTTTCATCTATCAAATGGCCTGTCATGTTACATTTTCTGTACAGAAATTTGTGGATTACTTCCTGAGGAAATGTTTTTTTTCTCCACAGGAACAATATTGTGTAAATGGACAATGTTTTAACTGTTCATGTTGCATTGCTATAAACGTCTCAAAAATTGATAGTTATGGTACCTTGTATACGTTTTGCATGTTGTTATTCTATGTTCTTTGTTGCATTACTTAAATAAAAAAAAGGCCCTAAATGGCATGAGATCTATAATAAATCAGCTTAAAAGTACGGTGGTTCTAAGAATGATCTTTTTGTAATTATTTTCTAGTTCAAAGCAAACTTGGGTTATGTGTACCAATCATGATGTTACATGTTTTTGATAGCTGACTGCTTTTTGAGCTGTAAGGAAAACACCACTATATCAGTAGTCATATTTTGTACCTTTTTTACATTTATGATTTTACTTTAAGGGTAATGATCTAAATTATAGTGTGAACCAGATTAAATTAATAATTTCATAAATAGGTCTAAATGAGTAACTTTTTTATATTTTTTTTGCACAACTCTACACTCTTTTTCCTAACACAAACTGTCTGGAAATCATTTGTAGTAAAAGTTGAAAAATATTACAATAGTATAATTCAGGAAAATGGATGTCTTTCCATCAGGAATGCACTTAGCTGAGGCAGTTTTTATTCATGGTCAGATCTGCTTAGGGTAGGGTCCTTTGGTTGGTTAAAATGTATGTGAATATGCAGATCTTGAAAATATTTACAAGAAAATTCTATAAGTTACTTTTCTAATTTGTATTTGATAGCTCTTAGCTGTATACCATTACTTGGAATATCACTACTATATATATATCTTATCATAATGGTATAAATTTTAAAAGTGTGTTAGTCTCTTAATTGTGTGTGTGTAAATAGAGAAAAATGTGCATAAACAATTTTATATGGGGGTAAGACCTACTGAGAGTAACTGTTATAGATGGATGTTAATTTTTGTGTATGTGTTGTTTGATTAAACAAAAAAAAGACTTTCTGCTACAAAATTTTAAAATTAAAGTATCAAGATGTTATGAATTTTTTAATTGCATAGAAAATTTGAAATTAAAATTACTGCAGGGAAAAATCCACCACAGTGTTATATTGATCAAGCAGCTTTGGCTACAGAAGTCTCTGTGCAGTCTATATCATCAACAGCAATACAGGAAGATCTTAACTCCCTCCATCTTTGTGAAGAAGGAGGAAAACTTTCACATTTGAGAGACAATGGGACAGGAGAACTTGTTGAAGCTGATTGTCATCACCATCCTCAGGAAATGGAAGAATGTTATAATGATTCTTTTTCTACACTCCAGTTACAGGAAATGAGAGAAGGACAAGATAGCTTATCTTTGGTCTCTCCCCTGCGCTCAAGCCTTTTTCCAAATGTGTCCCCTACTATCAACTTTTATACAAGCCAAAATAAAGGTAGTGTAATGTTGTTTCTAATGTTATTCAGATAATCGTGTGACAGTTTTTGATTTTTATGAACTCTATCTTTCCCACCCTTTCCCAGTGTTAATATGTACATAATAACTCATTGTTCTTTGGTATGTTGTTTAGGCAGAATATTCATGATAAAACTTAGTTGAATGGACAGCAACTATGTGCTGTTGAAATACGAGTGTGAAGAATGAAATTTTGAAAATTTTCTACTTTTTGTCTTCAGTTCAGTGTATGTGTGAGGTGGTGTTCATAGTATTGTGGTGGATGGTGCAGAGCACATTATGGCTGGTTTATTTTGTTAATGTAAATTGATTGTTTAATTGTTCCTGTCTTCCAAAATTTGTCTGTGTCCATTTTACATGTTCTGCAATGGCTGCATTTTGTGATTTCATGAGTTTTTCACTGTCTTTGTTTTTTTTATTGTTGTTGTGAGTCTTCTTATTTCTACACTGCATGCTTCATTTTAGTAATGTGGAATTTCATAAGTAATGTTTTTGTGCTTCTCATTGAAAGGTTTGTTTGTCTCCAGAATGGATTTTAATGCTTTGTAAGATTTCCTTTCAGTGTCTGTTGAATTTCTTGGTTATGCATTTGAGGTTTTAACTGAAATTGTGCAGATAAGGGAGGTAAATAGTAGTAGTGGTAGTATTTTGTTTCTCTTTCTGTTGTGATCTTTTTCAGGGAGTTTTAGATAGAGGAGTAGGTATAATTATTTTGTTTAAAGCACTCTACAATCTGTTGGCATTTTGTGTCAGTGGATGTCTCATCACAAGTGTGCCAGAAACTGCTTTTTACTAGTATGCAAGTTAATGTAAATGTATAAATGTGTTGGACAAAGGATTCTTCTACAGTAGGTGTTTGTGATTTGTTGGCAATAAATTTGACAGTAAATGAAAAGTATGCACTTTAAAAGTTTTTAAAATAGTATGTGTGTGTTTATATATATATATATATTCAAAACAAGTTTAGCATGTATACAAAAATTCTTTACACTATGAAGAACACAGTTGCATTTTAAACACTATACATTCTCATATTCTTGTCAAAAGTCTACACAGGTGTTAGTTCAGGTGTTTTGGAATTCATTTGACAAGCCAAACTATTTTTTTCAATTTTTATAGCAGTAGTATCCATGTGTAATTAACTTATGCTGTTGAGTGAGTTACTGCATTGGTGTCCTGAACTTCAGTAATCATTTGTCTTTTGTTAAAGTTCATACAGACGGGTTCAGTTAACTCAGAATACCCTTTGACAAGACAAATTCTTTTTCTTGTATCTTTCAACTTGTAATCTCACTCTAACATACAGCTGTTAAGCCATTCACTGCTACAATGGTTAACTTCACATTTTATATCTTTTCTCTGATTGAACTTGTCTCTCACATGGCTTTACTTTTACTCTGTTTCTGCTTGTAGCTATTTGAATGTCCATCACTTGGGTCTTCCAGAAATTTATAGCTTCAACATCAAGGAATAACAAATACTAAAATAATAAACTACCTACACTAAATAGTATTTTATATCTGACAAAATGTTTTCTGCTTTTATTTAAACATTGGATTATACTGTTTAATTGCAAATGGATATTAGAACTGGAAGTGTACATATATGTTTGTGTGGGTGGGTTTTCTATATGAAGTGTAAGTGTATGTTTGTGTGGGTGGGTTTTCTATATAAAATTGTTTTTTCTCTCTAGTCTGCTGCAAAGTTTGTCAAAAACTGGTAGGTTGTTTTTCCCCTCTATTTCTTTGGTGAAGTAGATCCTTTTGATGATAGAATTAAGACCTTTATAATCTTACATTGCAGGTTGTACCCAGGGATATTTTCAGTTGATGTAGTGTTTTTGTTTCAGCTTGTTTTTGAATTAATATAATTAGAGGTTTGTATTTGCTGTTTTTAATGCAGTCCTTCCTTATGATTTTACTTGTTTTAGTATTTAACTTCATTAAAAAGTAATTTTCACTAAAGTGTGTATGTATGTATTACTACAGACTCTAGTGGTAAAATTATTGGCTTAAAATATTAATATATTTTTCTGATTTTCTGAGATATATGAATGTTTTTTTAATTATCTTTTGTATAATATTTAGTTGGTTATCTGTATTTCATTTTTTCCTGTATGTTTGTCACAGGCTTGTGCTTGATAGAACAGTGTAGTTTCTTTTGGTACATAGATACATTAAATTCTTGAAAAGGAACACTTACTCAGTTTGTAATAAATGAAATGTAATATTATGTTCACTTACCTTCAGTTGAAATCAATCAGTCAGTGCTTTCCTTTATTCCCACGTATTGTTCATTACTTGCCATTTTGGGAATTTCAAATTTTCTTAAGCTTTTTCAGGTGAAAGGTGGAAACATTTTTAATAAACATCTTTTGTGTAATTATGAATTTTGTGATGACGAGAAACCCAGTTGAAGTAAAAGTGTATCTCAGCCGTCCTGAGATACATAATTATGAAATGTATTGAATACCTTACTTGCTTTAAACATCACACAAGTGTTCATTATACCAAGCATGTTATTTGTAATTAAAATTGTCTGTTTAATAGTATTTGGCAATACTAAAGTTTTTTTTTAGCAATTTCCAGTTTGACTGTGTTATAGTACTTTTAGTATTTAAATGACCATAAAGTATACTGGAAAGATATTTTCAATATTTTCTAGTTCTTAATATGCTCAATGAAATAGTATTTTAACCAGATGTTTCATTAGAAATAATAGCTGGTATAACACAAATAAAAAACAAATGTTAAAGTATGGACCAAAATCAGTGATGTCGAGAAACCCACTTGTTGAGAACTTTTATATTCAAACCGCGCCCTCTACATTGCGACACTCAGTTATACAACCCCTTCCAAACATGTGGTCAGCTTCTGGCCAGTAACCCTTTCTTTGTGAACCTGACGATGACCGAAGAAGGTCGAAACGTTGTTCGCTCTTCTATTTGAAGTGTTTTCTGGGCCCAGAAGAGCCGTTTTTGCATATAAAAGTTATGGACCAAAATGTTCTACATTCACATTTCCTATATTTAGGATGAACACAGATGTTTATGGTAGATTTTATAGAGTAAGTCAATGACAAATATTGGTTAAGCAATGAAGGACATTTGTCAAGCTAACACTTCTCACACACACACATGAACATATTAGCAAGTTATGAGGCTATTTGGATCCCATGGCAACATCATGTACTTTGTCATATAAATCACTATCATGTTTGAAATGATTTTTTTGGTGGGAAAACTCGTGAGTCTATGTTTAGAACACTTATTTTATTATTTTAATTTTGATATTAAAATTCACTAAGTTTGTAGTTTCATTTTAAAGAATATTACCAAACAGATAATTAAATCATGGTAGACTTTAATATTCAAAGAAAAGTTTTGTTTTTTGAGAAATTTCAAAACAGCCTTTGGTGATGTTATCATTACTAGTTAATTATTCTAAGAACTTTACTAAGAAAATTGGCAAGCTGATGATTATGTATCAGTGCTAGACACAGTCAGTTTAAATGGAAACATCTTTATGAGCACTGGGGAATTCTATCTATAATGTGCTAAATCCAGTTAGAGTATTTAGCTTGAAAACAACAAAGTGCCTTAATTGTTTTTAATGAACAGTTTGTGTGAGAACCTAATGTAATGTTCATTGTGTTTGCTGATCTGAGGAAGAAATGCTGATTTTTCATAAAAAATGATCAAGCCACAATATTTGCAAAAATAAATTGAAGAGTGCTTCTAAAGTATTTACTTCAAAGTTTCCACCTTTAAACACAGGTGTAACGAATTATTGAAAGATTAGTATTTTTGTTTTCTGATTTTTTTAATAGTGTGTGCAATACTAGTAAGCAAATGTTAAATCAGGGATGTTAAAACAATTTTTGGTGTAATAACCCAGTCTAGTAATTAAAAAGATATACTAACCCAATTTTTTTTCACTGAAATGTATAAATTATTACACATTGCAAGTATTTTCTCCATACACATTGCAATGACTTCTACAGTATTACAGAACTAAGAATAATAAAGTTTACTACAGCTTATGTGATGCAGAAGTAAAGTCTTTGGGCAGTTTGAATGTTGAAATACATGATACTGGTATTCCAATTGTATTTAAAATAATACAAGTTTATAAAAATATACAAAAACATCAAATCTCCTAGCAGGTTATCCAGTTTACATATATCATAGCCTGGTTTGCTTGATATATTGAAAGTATGAGTTAATTCAGAACAAATAGAAATGTAAAACCTCTGGACAGGTTATCCAGTCTGCAAATATATTGAAATTGAATCATCAATACAATGGTCCAATGTTTGGAATATCTCACTTTTTTCCTCTCTTTTTTTGTACCAAGGGAAAAATACTATGGAGCTCCAAGTGGGTGGTCTGGATAATAATTTCCAGTTGTAGTTGTTTTGTATAAATTTAACTTTGTATTAAAAAAAACAAAACTGTTTTCTTCCCAATTAATACAAAGTGATAATTGAGCTGCACAAGTGTGCTTTGTTTATGAGGTTTTGATAGATAAGTCTTCTATTGATAAATAGGATACCAATCTTATAAGAATTTCAATGACAGTTAATATTTTAATTGTGGTTAATTTTAATTTCAGGCATAGATTGGGAAATTCTAGAGCTAAACCATGAGAAAGGTTTTTGGAAATGTTCAAAATGATTTTCTTCATCCATTTTAGAGTTATTGTTAACTTTTAATACTGAAATTGTTGAAAGAGTGGATAAGTGGAAACTGGTGAACATCTGGGTGCAACTGACTATTTCTCTTAGGTTCATTGTTTGGTTGCATATGTAGATCAGAAATATTATTTTGATTACAAATTTTGAAGGGATGTAACAAGAATTATCTGTTGTGAACTGGGCTGCTGAATTACTTAGAGACACTGATCAAATGTGGAAAATTTGTTAAGGATTTTTTTGAAATGTCCAGAATAAACATATTCCTTACAGAAAGTTAGCTCACAAAAAGTATAAGAGGTAAAAATTAAGGAAAAGCATCATAAATTTAAGAAAGTTAAAGATTACTGCTTTTATAAATGAGGGTGAGGATATAGATTTAGTTCATCTAAATTTTCAGATACCTGTTGATACGTAGTCACATTGAAGGCTTTTAAAAAAGTATCTGTAGATATAGGGTATTAACTGTAGTTTAGTCAAAATAAAGTGGGGGTACTTCAGGGCTTAGTCTTAAGACCTTTAATCTATTTGATTTACATCAGTGATATAGATGAGGGAATAGTCAATAAGTTACTACTTTTGTTGCTGATGAAAAAGGTTTTTCTATCTGTGAAAAGGATGCTGCAGTTTTACAAAAAAAAATTAGATCATGTAGTGAGTTGGTCAGATACATGGCAGATGGTTTTAATAATGGTAACTACAAGATAATGAATGTGGGTCATCATAATTTGAATTATAAGTATGATTTGGATGGAAATAATCTTTACAGTGTTATGAAAGAAAGGGATTTTGGTGTAATGGTTGATAAGTCTCTTAAGCCATCTAAGCAGTGTACTGTTGCTTATTGGTACAGCAAATAGGATTTTAAGTTGTATGTATTGAAATATTGAATACAAGTCTGAAGAAGTTATAATTTCCCTGTATAGGTCATTGGTTAGGCCACATTTGAAGTATTAGGTTCAGTCTTGAGTTCCCTACCTTAGGAAGAACATTGTATTGACAGAAGTGGTTCAGAGGAGGGTTGCTAAAATTGTGTGTGTGATAGAGGGATTGCCATATGAGGAGAGGTTAAAATCTCTTGCATTGTTTTCTCTTGAGTAAAGATGTTAGAGGAGGTCTAATTGAGGTGTTTAAGATTGTGAAGGGAATTTATAGTTTTAATAGATTATTTGTTCATACTTAACAGCAAGAATTGTTAGACTAGGAGACAAATTTTGGCAAGGTAGGAGCTATGTTTAGCTAAGATAGTCTTTTTTTCATTAGGGTGTTTGGATTTTGGAGTGGGTTGCTTTCAGATATGGAAGTAGTAAACTTAGTGAGTTCAAGAGAAATCCTGATAACTATATGAATAATGAGGAGTGGCTATAAGATTTTTTTTATAATTTATTCATTAAATAGATGTAGTTTATAGACTGGGACAGGTGAGATGGACTAATAGGTCTCTTATTGTCCTTAAAACATTATTATATTGTATTTCATGGCTTGAAAGAAAAAATAACAATGAGTAGCATTTTTGTAAACTTTTATAATTAAATATATAATTGGGTTTCATGCTACACATTTCATACAAGCAGAACCATTCTAGCTTCAGGCTAGTATGTATGATTTTCATGGTAACCCAAACTCAAATCTGTGCATCAGGCAAATGGATTTTTACATTCCTGAAAGTTTTAGATGGATTTTGTAAAATATTTAAAGGTAATACAAACTTCTGTAAATATTTTTTTCATTCTCTGCAGCATGATGAAAAGTTACACAATAGTAATGATGATTAGTTATCAGGTTGTATGGATTTTGATTTATCATAATCCTAGATTTATTGATTTCAAGATTGTGATATTTTTATACACTTAATTTAAGGTATTTGATAAGGAGGTTCACTGTATTGCATTAAAATCTGTGTGTTAAAAATGCAAGATTTGCATCCTAAAATCATGTTTCAAAAATGTGGAATTTACATATGATGCATTGATTAATATATGTTTGTGACCATAGTACCTTTAATTTCTAGTAATTTCTGTTTTGATGTATGCACAGTTTCCCAGCTTCCTGTTGAAATAAGAAGGTTGTTGAGATGGAAACTAAGTACAATTACACCTGTATTGATTCGTCAAACAGTTGTTCGTTCAGGGTTTAGACTCACCAAAAGTAAGTATTTATGTGCACATTTTTTGTATTTTGATATTAACTTAAACAGTAGAAAATGTGTGTTGAAAGGACAAAATGTATGTTGAGCTGATTTTTTGATTTATAATTATGTATATTATACAAAAGAAATGAGAGGAAGTGTGTTTAAAACTGTGTTGTATACTATTGACAACTTTGTTTTTGAGGCATATGTATTGTTTTGTTAATAACGGTAGCTTTATTGTCAGTTTGAAGCTTGTGAGATTGGTTGAATTTATGGTAATATAGCTACTTACAAGTTTAGTAGTACTGCTGTCTGTATATTTTTAATCTGATATTTCAATACGTCCAAATACCAGTAATTAGGTTAAGCAATAATATTAGTTTGCAAGTGATCAGTTTTGTGGCTGCTTTTGTAGTTATGTTTAAATGATTGCTTCATTTGTGTGTTACAACTTTTTTTTTTTTTTGGCACACTTGTTCAAATGTGGGATGAATGTGTTAAAATGTGATAACCTGTTCAATGTTAGTCAAACACAAATTTCAAAAAATAAAATATTGTGTAAATTTTATCTGAGAGTTTATTTTTTCTGCTCTCTATTTAAAATACAGGTCATTTTGAACTGTAATCTGGCACAAATACTTGACTGAGTGTTGTTCCACAAGAAATGAAAATAAAAACTTTGATAAAATATAATAAAGAATAAATCGAGATGTTTGGATGAAACTTTTCAAGCTTATTTTCTACAATGTTTTGAGCATATGCATTTTGTCAGAGAGTAAAGTCTGTGTTATAATTGAATTCTAAAAATGTTTTATTTTGTAATGTTTAGAAAGGTTTTTAAAAACCTACGGTAATCTAAAAAAAGACCAATGAAGTTTTTAGAGATTGAGAACTCATTATTCGAAAGGAGGAAAAGCAGCCTGATGGCACCAACATACATCATAGAATGGATTTATTGATCATGAAGCAGCTGTAGCAATAGAAAACATTATCCTTTAAACTTAAGGATAGTGGTATTCATTTTATAACTAATATATCAGTATACTTGTATATCTTTGTGGTAACTTTTGTTTCATTCCAGAAGGTACTGAATGGACAGGTACTTGGGGAAAACATATGAAGTGTGTGCATTACAAAAGTATTAAAGAGTTCCAAAAGGTAGTTAATAGATCTGTAATATATTTGTAAATTTTGATGTAATGACTTTTCCATACAGTAAGGTCAAAGTGCATCTGCCATGATATTTTACAGGGTCGCAATCAAAATTTAATGAAGCAGCTTTTATTATCATCACTTAAATAACTTTTGCATGAAAACACAGTTTATAATTTTAATGTTTATGCTATCTAAGTTTTAGAAATGTTCTTAATTTCAAAAGGTAATATTTTGAAAAATCTTAAGTTTCAGAATTTTCTGATTTCTTAAGCTGCCACAGTTTCCAACTAATTAAAAACAAATTAAAGAGCAAAAATGTAAAGTTTTCAATAATCCTACACTGTGACACGAGATCATTAACTCAGGGAAACAGCTAATGGGGCCCCTGTTGTAACTTATTACTCTTTAAACAAGGATTACTGTTCTAGTGGTAAAAAGTGCAGTAATAAAACCATAGTTACAAATATTGGGGAACCAATTAATAGTTGAAAGTGTTAAAATAAGCATTTTTAGAATTCTCTGCTAAAAAATGCAGTCAGTGAAGAGAAAAAAAAACAACTTTTATTAATTTTCTTTAAACTTTCAATTTTGGTGCCTGCTGATGATTTTTCCTTAGTTTAGGGTTAGGGTGGAGAAAATAAGATAGAAAATATAAACATTTACTGAAAACTTTTAGTACTCATTGTAGAAGGCTCTAAAGATTGTGAAAATGAAATATGAAATGAAGATGAAAATAAGTGTTTTTATTTGTAGCATGAAATTCTCTTCACTCTGATTAACTAAAATCTTCAGAAATGTACAGACTACTTTTTAGTAGAAATAATTTATTTAAAAAAGGTTTGTGTGATGTTTACTAAAAATTTGCCAAATTTTATAAATACGCATAAGTAAACTTAGTTACATTATATGTTGTTTCAGAAGTTGTTCAAATTGATTGACTTATTTTTTTATAGAGTTAACAAAATGTGAACTTTCAGTCTCATTGCTGCATAACTTTTATATAATTATGTATATATAAATTATATATCTTTATCAAGTTACAGTAAAACACTAGAAATTATTTTGCTTATCAGTAGCAATGGGGTTAATCTTGGGTGATGGCCATTTCAGTATTAAAATATTCCCCTTTGTAATACTTTGTTGAAACCACAAAAGACAGAATATAATAATGATTTTAGAACATATTGAGAGAACCTTTTACAATTAAAGAAAACTTTTTAAATATGTTGTCCTTGAAAGAATGAATTCTTGTGTAAAATTTGAGAGAGCTTCACTTTAGAGAACATTTGTTATTTTGTGTTGTGTGTGTTTTGCATTCAAGACACTGGTAAGGCTTAGTTTTTTTGTAGTTAATTTTCATCATACTTTAGCTTGTGGTGAATACTTCAAATATTAAGTACAGTGTTTTATTCTAAGAACTGCTATTGAAGAAAGACTTTTCATAAAAGGAATATTTTATGTTCTGGTAGGTGAATCACTTTCCTGGTAGTTTCCAGCTGGGTCGGAAGGACAGACTGTGGCAGAACTTTAGAAGGATGCAAGCACATCATGGTGAAAGTGTTTTTAATTTTATTCCAGAAACTTTTATTTTACCTTTGGATTCGAGAAACTTGCGCCAGATTTGGGAGCAAGAAGGCAAGAGACGCTGGATACTGAAGCCAGTAAGATATTAAAAACTGGTTATTATTATATTTGAGTCAGAGGAAAGCATTTAAAATGTTTGGATACTTGTAAAAAAAAAATATTATTATAAATACTTTTAAACTAATTTAATTCAATTGTTGATTTTTATTTATTACATTTGACCAGATCTATTGATATGTGTAAAACATCTAATTATTTATGCTATATTTATTAGATTTTCTGTAACTGGTATATTTCTGAATTACAAAAGTCAATTTAAATTTTGCTAGTTTGACTTTTGCATTTTGTAGTTAGAAATTCTAAAACATTCAGAAAATAAACTGCTAGTTCACAATTTTAAACTTGGCTGAGAAATAACATATTTTAAGCACTACTAGTAAATCTTGGGGAAAATAAAAAAAGTAACTTTGTAACAAAGTGATGCTGATACCAGAGGTTTGATACTTGAGCGTAGTCAATCACCATGAAGAGTTACAACATAATACATTATAACCCAACCACAGTTGGCTTTGTCATTGCATAATTTTTCTCCATATGCTAATAGTTTAGTAGGTTGAATGTAGCTTTGTGATTATCATTGCATTATGTGTTTGGATTGTGAGTTCATTATAAGAGTGACAGTCAAGTCACTTATTCAATTTCAGTAGCCCACAAACTGCTGATGAGTGTCTAAACTAACTGTCTTATTTGATATTTTAAAATTTAAGGATGGCTAATGAAGATATAGCTCTCAGGTAACTTTGGTCTAAACTCAATAAATGCTTTTGTTCAACTGCTTTGTAAATGATTAGATCTGTAATGCAATGAAACTATGGAATGAGTAAGCCATTACTGTACTTTTACCGTAGTTGTAATTTCTGTTTTACCTTTTTTTTTGCACCAAAAATTTTCTTAAGTTTAGATGTTATTGCTTATATTAGATGCATGTTTTGTTCAAAATATTTTTGTTTCTGCAGCCAGCATCAGCTCGTGGAACAGGAATTAGTGTTGTTTCAAAGTGGAGTCAGATCCCTAAGAAACAGCCTTTGATCGTACAGAGGTAAGTTATTGATACTCTTAATTTCCTAACAGCTTTACAAGGAGATAATGGTTTGACATAGGAAATATTTAAATTATAATATTAATATATTTTGCAATTTTTTCTTAATATTTTAGATTAAATATTTTCAGAACAATATATATATGTGTATATATATTAGGGAATGTATATTGTGTTCAACTGTGTACAAAAACACCTCAAAATGATACATAGCCTTGAAAAACAAATGCTTGTGCTTATGTAATATAATACCTACATTATAAAATTTCAGTGTTTTTTATTTATTTTGCTGACAGCCCTTTAAAATGGAAATTGTACTCTTTTCCTCTGTGTGTAGGTATAATGTTTTATTACAGAAATTATCGCAGCTTTCTTAAATTATATATACATATCCATCATAACAGTAAGTTGACAGCAACGTGGAATGTTATCATATATAGTTTTGGGATATTTGAAATGTTCTGTTGAATTGTCTGACAGCTGTACATACTGTAAATTTTTCTATGCTTTGTTCCTGTTTTTTTCATGTTCATCTTGCATCTAGATTATTTTTCTGTAATCTTTATATTTTTAATTCAGATAAAACTTGCACAAAACTATCATAACTGCTAGACATGAAAATCTTAAACATAAACTAAATCTCAAGCATTGTAGGAGAAGTTGATCATCAGTAAGTTATAGAAGTTACACTTTTTGGAAGTGAACAGACCAGATGGTGCCATTAAAACATAAAATAAATAGAATAGGGACAGACAGAAACAGGACAAAATTTTATAAGGCACTAAGTATGTTTAATATTTAGAAGACAATGCAATGTTAAAATATTCATGAAAAGTGTTTTGGTGCATCATTTAATTTGATTATCAGTCTTAACCAGTTTAACTCCAATACATGGAGATTTGTTCAATATAAAAGGCCCAATATTTTTCATAAGGTGACTTATTAACCACTTTCAATTCATTTAGTTATTCTGGTATTTTAATGTTAATGAAGAGGCATCAAAAAATAACAAATGCTTCTCAAGTCTAGAGAGGTAAAAACTAACTTAAATGTACTATATAGTGATAGTATTTAGTAGTTTGGTCTACCTGACTTTGCAGTAGTTTGCATATTTTCTGTTTTATTTTTTCCATAATAACTGTAGGATAACATTTGTACCACAAATTAAATATTTTGATTAGACATAAATGTGCTTGCTTTGTTATCTTTCTGTTGGTAATTGAGTGATAAACAAAAATATCATAATACATGTGAGAACGGCTGGTATGGGTATAGAAAGCACTATGTAGAGGAGCGAACCTTCTTCGGTCATTGTCAGGTTTGCAAAGAAAGAAAGAGGTTTGTGAATTTGACAATGACTGAAGAAGGCCAAAACATTGTTTGCTTCTCTACATAGTTTTCTCAACCCATAGCAGCCATGGTGAGAGTGTTCAGTTGATATTTCAATGCATTATAATCATTGCAAATTTACGTTTTCTTATGTTATGATTTGCATTGTGTTCTTTTTGTCATTTTGTTATATAGAATTGGCTTCATTTGTTGATAAACTACTTTTTCATTATAATACACATTGGCTCACTTTTGATCTGAAGTTTTAGTAATAAGCTAAACAAATAATTAGTGTTCAAATAGAATAATTATTTTTTTAAATAACCAAATTATTACTGATATAAATAAGTCTAATAAAGTGGAAAATTGCTATGTAATGATCATGTTGTGAACAGTGTACTTTCTAGGATCTTTAAGATTGGGTAATAGTTCTCAAATTTTTGTTTATATGTGTAAAAATGAATTTTACATGTTTTTTGTAATTTTATAGGAATTTATTTGGGAACATTAATTTTGAATGGCAATTTAAAAAATCTTTCTAATAAAATATTCTTAGGCACAATTTATTAAATACAAGTTACTCATGTAAATAGTCATTTTTAGTTAATTTTTTTTTATTCTGAAATCGTTTATTCTAGTAGGTTTCATTGTTGTTTCATGAAATTTTAGTTTTTGTACAAAATGGATTTTTGCAATAATTAGATAAGAAGGAAATTACTAAAACAGTTAAAGTTTAAAGAAAACCAAATTATTGACACAGAATATTAAAAAGTTGTAAACATTTTCAATTTTATCTCAGGTATATCTCAGAACCCTATCTAATCAATGGAACAAAGTTTGACCTCAGAATTTATGTCTTAGTAACAAGCTTTGATCCTTTACGTATTTACATCTTCAGTGATGGACTGGCACGATTTGCCTCTGTAAAGTGAGTATGTTTGTTATCAAACTATTACATATGTATAATCTTATTTTTAAGTAAATGATAAGATCACAAGGAAAGTGATCTTAACATCACATGAAATGTGCTCTTAAATTACATAAATTTGTATGTATCTTTTAACAGGAAAGGTAAAACCTAATGTTATTAGCCACTAAAATTTGAAGAATTTGAAATGCATTGTTAGGTGGACAATAAAGAAACTGATAATTGCATTTTTGTATTTTCAAGAAATTTTTGTTTCTTTTCTTTCAAGATACTCTTCAGCAATGCGTAGTCTAGGGGACAAATTTATGCATCTTACAAACTATAGTATTAACAAGAAAAGTGCTTCATATGCTTCAAATGAGGATGAGAAAGTGTGCCAAGGCCACAAGTGGTAAGTGTCACAAATGTTCTATTTTATAGACATGTTTCATTTAAATCTTTCCTTTTTGTCATGAGATTTTGTTGAAACACATTAGTCGTCTATAAGAATTAGGAACAGGATTGAATTATGAAAAAAAATAGTATTGGAAATAATGATGGAAATACAGAATGAAATGGAGAAAAATACAAATGTTTTTCCTCCCATCCCAGAAAGGATAATCATTTGTTGATAGTTTACATTAATTGATTATCATCCAACCTACTGGACACTTCACGTGAACTTAATGCCTATAAAAGTATAAGAAGTCACAGTATTTGTAGCAGTACAATGGTAAAATGAAATCATACTTGATGTATTTTATTTGTACCAAAGTTATATCTAACTGGAAAACAGTCTGAAGTACTGCAGTGGAAAGAAGCAAATTAAAAAGTAATTTCACACATTAGTATTCTTACTGAGGAATGTGTTAGTACTGAAAATAGAACTGGGAAGTAGGCAGACTGTCCTTTTAACAAGATCTTCTTTTCCACACTGAATTACTATTTGTATGAAAACAACCATATAATTAACTAAAACAAATGCTTTGATTTTGTGTTGTCAGAGATAGAGAAATACACTATATTCAAAAAGTGTTTTGTGAATAAGGTCGATGACAATATGTAGAAACCTTTATAAATGAGACAAACAGGATCAAAAAGATTTATAAATGTGACATTTGCAGCAATTTATGCACATTTTTTAAGAATAAATGTTGTACACTAAATTATGCAAAAACTGATAAGAAAAAAATTTCCAGGGCTTGTTGCAAGAAAACAAGGTTAGTAACGTTACATTTTGAATATTTTTTTACAACCTGTAATTATTTCATGTTGAGCCTGCTGCTTATTTATTATGACTAGCAACACTTTTGCCAAAATTTTTTAGGTCTTCATCTGAAAGATTTGTGTAATTTCAGTAAAATTGTCAATCCCGGTCCACAACTGTTTTGAAGTATGTGGTTGTATTTTGATGAGCTGTATGTCTAGATATATCAACACTATTTTAGTAGAATTTATCTGGTTATTTTAATGTCTAAAATACTGTTGCTTTAAATAACAATGTAGGATTGTTCGTGATCAGTCAACTTTTAACTCTGTGACTCTATGACTATGCAGGTCAAAGATCCAGATTTTCATACTGCAAGTTTAAATGTGACAGTTTTCAAAGTCTGATGCAAAAAATTAACATTTCTTGAAAGGTCACATTAAAGGACTTTCTAATGAAATTCTTGTCTTTTGCAATTATAAAATCATGCAAGGCTAAACGTTTTAGACTTTTGAGGAAAGGGTCATGTGTAATGTTGAACTGTGTTAATGTTAGGGGAAAAAAATAGGTTACTCCACAACAAGGAACTTAAAAAAAGCTTTAAGTTTGTAACAGGGAGGACAAAAAATGAGCAGGTGGTCCAATCCAATTAAAGTCATAACTTGCTTTGAAGTTAAATAATTCACTGGGATTTAAGCCTATACAAAAGTAGTGATAATACATTTCTTTCAAAGCATGTAGCTAAACAAAAGACCCATTATTGAAAGTTCTGTGAGTTATTTCTGGCATGTTACAAATAAAAGTATGATATAATATTGGATAAAGTATCTTAAGTGGTGACAATAAAATCTGATTTATTTACTAATATACTACTAGTGACACAGTATCTTATTGTAATGGATGTTTCAGTATATTGCTTAAATAATAAATAAAATGCTATCTATTGAGTTTTACCATGAACAAAATTTTTAAAGAAGTTTCACATACTGGGCATTCAAGATCCAGACAATTGGAAAATAAGTATCATATGTTGAACAACCATTTATTTATTAAAAAATACAATTATAAATAAAAGTACTTATCATTAAAAACAACTTTCACGAGGACTACACGCGAGTCTTGATTACATCTTTATTGATGTAATTTGTAAATAGTACTAAAAAATTGAGTTAAGTTTTTTTCAATAAAGAATACCATTATTAACACGAATACATTAGTTTATATTAACTAAATTCAAGCACTTTTTGCATGCAGTATTTCCCAGAAATATCCTTTTTTTTTTTTTTTTTAAGAAAATGCTCATTTTTTCTAAATTGTTTTCAATAAGGTATGAATACTGTGATTAGGAATTGTTAGTACAAAAAGCCACCCACAATATGATGTTTTTACAAGTTTTGATAAATGAAAGTATATTGCAATATGTCTCATGTTTTTTTTGGCTATTTACAGAAATAAACACTTGCTGAATTGAGAAAAATACTGTGGTATACTATGAAGCTAACTTTTTTATACCATAAAGGAATAACATCTTTGTACAAGCTGAATGCCAGTGAAGTGAAATGTTATCAAGACAAAGTATTCAGCCATAAATCCAAGATCACATGTAATTTCCTTTGCAAAGTTCAAGGATCTTTATACTGTTATTTTTTAGGCATACCAGTTAAATCATCAGATGCATTTGCTATAGACTTCCATGTTTAAGTTTTTCAAATGGGTAGTTGTCTTTGCACAGCTAATGGCTTTGAAAGATGTATTAAGAAGAGTAAAACAGCAATAACGCTATTTAAAAGTCTCCTGTTGTGGAAATTGTACTGTAAACCAACTTCCAAATGCATCATGCAAAACACCATTTTGTTGTGGAAGAAAGTACTGCAAAAACTTGTGTATATGTCTAACTTTTTACCACAGGTTGTAAGCACCAATCTGTAAGGATAATTCAGTGCAGGACAATAAATTAAATTCAGCATTGCCTCATCACAATTTTATTTATGATTTCCATATTTATTTCAGGACATTAAAAGCTCTGTGGAGATACATGGAAGAGAATGGCGTTGATACCACAACTCTTTGGGATTCTGTGGTGGATGTCATCATCAAGACAATAATAAGGTGAAATTGAATTAATCTGAATGAGTTGTTTGGCTGATTATAGAATGTAGCCATTTATTTACTGATTCATAAAACGAAAAACAGTAAAAAGGGGGGGATTACAGTATAACATATAGATTCCAGTTTTAACATCAATAAAAATTTCAATTTTGAGATTAACTTTCTCATCTTGAGTTTTATTCCTGCTAATAATGGTATAGTCTTCAACCACAGTTGTACTCTCAGCTGAGCATAAATAACTCCAAGGTTTTAACTGTATATTCCAGTAAAGTTAACTATATTTAAGGTTTTAATAAATTTTGACACTCTGCAGATAAGGTTAATCATTGAACAATAACCCTTAAAAAAGAACTTGTGCATCCTAACCACTAAATCTGATCAAATATCACTGAAACATCAAATAATATTACTTTCAATCAAATCTATTAGTCAAAGCATTTACGTCTTTAAGTTGAAAATACTTCGCTACAAGCTAGATACCAGTTGTAGTTTGTGCTACAAGTTCTTTTTTTGAGGGTTATTGTTGACTGATTAAACTTATCTGGTGAATGTCAAAATTTATTAAAATCTTAAATATAGTTTTCTTTTATTACATTAACTCTCATGTTCCAAATAATTGTAACTGTAGGATTATTATTTTCAGAGAACTGTATCCACATTGCCTAATACTTATTTGAGTCTACACATTTATGTTTTGGTCATCTTTAATGAAGAATACAAAAATCAATATCGTACTCTGAGTTTGGTCTGTACGATCATTAAATTTGCAGACTAAATTTTTTTTACCCATCATTCAAAGTGGTTGAGGCACTTGACTCGTAATCTGAGAATTGCAGGGTCAATTCCCTGTCACACCAAACATGCTCACTCTTTCAGCCATGGGGGCATTATACAGTCACGGTCAATCCTACCATCTGTTGGTAAAAGAGTAGCCTAAGAGCTGGCAGTTGGTGGTGATGACTAGCTGCCTTCCCTCTAGCCTTAGACTGCTAAATTAGGGATGGCTAGCACAGATACCTCTCAAACAGCTTTGCACGAAATTCCAAAAACAAAATTTTCTCAAACTAAGAAATATTATAATTAAGTAAAACCTGCAAAATACCCAGAATTCTTGAAATATTTCAAGTGTAAGTAAACTGATCAAAAATCAGGTGCCTAAGTTGTGGGTACTTGATTCACTGTTTTAAAACGTGTTTCCTTTTAGCAGCTGGTAATTAATAATGTCAGTGTTATTTTATATAATTTTAGAATTTATGTTTTGTAATAAATTAACCTCCTCAGAAGCATCATGGTACGTGATGCCATGCTCAACATCTGTAACAAAATCTAACTTGTGAATAGAAAAGTCTTTTAAAAATTTGTACATGAAAGATAATGCTCAGATAAATCTTAAACAGTGATGAAAACAGTGTACTCTATTTTCTTTTGTAGATAAATGACTAAGATTAAATGCAAGAAATTTATATCATTTAGAAGATGCAATTTTTTTTTTATGAACACCATTTCAGATCTAATTAATGTAGGTGATTCATTCTCATTATGGTTTATCCTGCAACAATTTGTCTTTAAGAGCCTGTAGAGAAGCTTTGTAGCTGAAGAATAAATAACGTATAGAATATTAGTAATTCCTATTTGTTTTCAGTTCTGAGGCCCCTGTAAATCGACTCATTCGCTGCTATTCTCAAAATCGCTACATGTGCTATGAACTTTTTGGATTTGACATTATGTTGGACAAGAACCTTAAGCCTTGGCTACTAGAAGTTAACATTTCTCCGAGGTAAGGGAACCTTGGGATAAAAAATGTAGATTTAAAGGCTTTGGATTTTAAAGTTAAATTCTGTCTTCAGTGTTTTAAATCAATGAACCAATTTGAATACTTGAGGTTATCACTAAAGGATTTCTTAAAAATTCTTGTCTTGTATTTTTGTCTAATAAAATTTGTTACGTGGTATTACACCCAAACTTAATTTTTAAGATTTGTTTTTTGTGCTCTTGCATAAGAATTATCAGTGCTTCTGAACAGGGACAGAAGATAAGTTCTTGAATGAATGTTTGATGTCTTCATTCAAGTGTAAAATGTAAGAAATAATAAATATTTAAACTGTTTATAAATTTAGAGTTCTTTTGGCATGGCAGTATTATTTCTAGATTTTTATTTATTCATAATTCTACAGTTGATAAATTTTTGCACATAAACTGCTTGTTTACATTTTCTGTTGAAAGAGTGTTAATTATGGTGTTTGTATGCTTATCTAAGGAGGATATCAGCTCCTACTGATAATTTAAGTCCTGACATTAAAAACAAAAAATTTCTAATCTATGTGTGTAAGCATCTGCAGTTGATTTAGTGATGTTTGACACATTCCAGTCCAGGAGATTAGACTCAGTCTACAAGTTATTATCTTAAGTCCCATCACTGAACACACTCTTTTGGTCATGAGAGTGTTATAAAGTGACAGCCAGTTCCAGTATTTGTTGGTAAAGAGTAGTCCCAGAGTTGAATTGGATGGTATTAACTGCCCACTTTATCTGTTGTCTATCATTTCAGAATTGGGGATGACTAATGTAAATGGCCTTCAGTAGCTGTACATAAAATTCCATAAACAAATGAATCCAAGGGCAAAATAGTTATGTCATTTGAATCTTTCAAAAAATTATTTACTTGTGAATAACACTCAATAGGAAAGAACACTTTTTGCATAAAGCATCATAACCATTAAACATTTTTAACCCAAATATGTACAACTTAAAAAGCAAGCTAAAACTAAAAAACACTGCACCAATTGAAAATATCCCAGGATACAAGCTATAATGTAAGATTATAAAATTATTATAGCATTTTTTATTATTTTCGGCTTGTTTTTAAGATATAACAAAGTAATATAATCAGTCAGATTTGCTGTCTTTAACACAGTCCTTCCTTGTGATTTTGTTCATTTAACTTCATTAAAATGTATTCGTCTTCACTAAAATACACACACACACACACACACTTTATTTTTCTTTTGTTTGAAATTACAGTTTGTAATGAAACTGTTGTACATTGTATTATGCAGCACCTGTGATTCTGGATCCAACTGTTATATGTCCTTATTCTTTAGGCTACTATCATTTTCCTGGTTCAGGACTAATCACTTTTTCATTTTTACATTAATTGTGTGTACTGATTACACAAATAAAGCAGTTCTCAAGAAACACAAAGAACAATAATGGTAGCTCCAACAACAAAACAAAGTGGCTTAAACCTCTTGAAGTTAATTTAGCAATTGTCCCTCCCCAGAATATTTAATCGTATTATATTAATCTAAGAATATATATTTTTAAAATATAATACTTGTTACACTATTGTAAAAGAAAGACGAAAGAGATTTAAGGTGATGCACCTAGTGATTTATGATATTTGAATTCTACTGTAAATAACATGCTTCTTTCAATCCTTAAATGGAAAAAAAAAACGTGTGTGTGTATGTCTATTTCTGTTGGTTTTTATGTTGACAAAATCTGGTTACAGATTGTTATTATATGAAGTTAGATCTTGAATATTTGGATAAAGGTGCTTCATGCAAGTTCTTTACTTAAGTTCAGGTGAAGGTTAATAATTGACATTGGGTTTTTATTACTTCTTTAGCCTCCATTCTGGGTCTCCTTTGGATGTGAGTGTAAAGGTAAGATAAGAATAGTATTCTCTAGGTTATAGATGTTCTCTGTGAAGTGTTCAATCTATACTTAATATATTTTTTATTGTATCATTATTATGCAAGTATTATTGCATATATGACTTAAATTTATGTAGCTGTTTGCACTTTTAAGATTTGGGATTTATAATACAATATTTGTTATTCGATTCCCTACAAGTGGATTCAGCCCATAGCTGAATATGTAGCTTTGTGCTTAACAACAAAACAGACTGTTTACTCTTCACTGCATAAGTGTGAGTTTAAGATCTGATAAAGAAAAGGAATACACCATTAAAATCATGTTACTTATGCTATAATATCTCTTACACTTGTAAGATCTTTATTATATCTCAGATGAGCTTGAGTGATCTAATAGGACTGACCAACGAGAAAACCATTTGATTATTCTTCACGATCCACTGATGTCCTTCTAATATATATGTATATATTTAGTTGTAGGGATCATGGATAGAAAGGCATTACAGCTAGAACCAAGAAGTACAAGATGTGGAAGTAAACAACCATTAAGGTCAAATATATATGCTGATTAATGACAAAGAAAAATATTTCTCAAGGCTTTTCCAATTTTAATTTGGATGGAGAAAAAGTGAAAATAGTTTAGCACTGTAAAGAGAAAATATTAATCAAATTTAAATTCAGTTCTCTTTTAAATTTCTGAAAATGATTTTGGTTTTCACTTAATAGTCCAATAATTTTAAGTTTTCAACACATAAACCTATGGAATGAGAAGGCCTAACTATTAGTCTTCTACCATTATTGGTCATGAAGATTGGTTTGTATATTTGTCTTTATGTATAGGATACTTTTTTGTTGGTAATATTTACATCATTAAAAAACTAATATTCTGCTTGTCTGCTGAAATATTAGACATCAGCTGGGACTGTTTAATATAACTGTTGCAGTGTGAAAAGCTGGCATATTTGTACATGATAAATGAGATGTAATTATTTTAACAACTTTAGTTATTTATTTTGGTTGTTTTAGTCATGTTATAGTTACATACAATGAAACGAGATTCAACCAAATGATAAGTCATTTATATCTGTACATACTTTAGTTTCAGACAGTGTATGTATGGATTTAGTAATTTTACATTCTACAGAGTGAAGTAGTGAAGGATATGCTGAATACTGTTGGTTACAAGATCCCAGAAAAAGCTCTAAATTTGTGTATTCATCCATCAACACTAGCAAAATTTGGGTAAGTGAACTGAATGTTAGACTATTGGAAATATTTTTGTTTGTGCAATAACCCTAAGAAACTTTTAATATGTTCTTCGATTTATGGTTGTTATGTACTGAGAAAACTGTCATAAAGTACCTTATATTATCAGCATTTTGAACAGTTTTGTCTAAATTATTTAGTCTTGTTTATATTATACTTTCAATGTACCAACTCATAATTGATTAAGTCAAAAGCTGAGAATACACTGTCATTCAATAATTCGGCTGTGTTCAAAATTCATTGTGAAAAGATCCACACAAAAACAAATGTATGAAACTATTCAAGTTTAAACTTGAAGATATTACAAGTGTTATTGATATTCTGTTCATTAAGACATGCAGCAGTGTGTCTTGTAGCTAGAAAAACAACCTGCAGGACGTGTTATTAACTCGAGTAATGTTTTTGCAGTTCACTTTATCTCAGGCTGTGTTAATTTAGACTATCACATATTTCCAGTAGATGTGCTCTACTGGACTTACACTTTACATACCAAATTTCAAGACAGTCCATTGAGAAATACTTGAGATGCAACATCCAATTTTGATAGAAAAACATACTTTTATTGATTTTTTTCTTCCAATGTGGTACACTGATAGATCCTTTCAACCTACAATTAGTACTCTTATTTTGTATAAGTATAAGCTAAATGTGGAAAGCTATTCAACAAAAACTGCTTGAATTTGACAAAAAAAATTGTACACACCAACATAAAAAGTCGTGACTCGGTCTAATATGATTGCTCCAACTTTAAGTGTAAATGTGAACTGTTTTTAGCTTTTGTCATTTGGATTATAGACAACTAATTTAGAGCTGCAAATCTATAAGGTGATAGGATGTGCATATACACAAGTATTGGTTAGAACAAGCAAACTATATTAACATTTTCTAGCTAAGTGTTCAAAAGAATCATGCACTGTTATCATTGATTATTCATTGCCAACGTTCAGCACAAATGTACCAAATTTTATGAAATATTCTAATAAGAATGTTTAGCATCACATGATATTAGCATCAGTAGCATAAATAATAATTCTTGTTGCAGCTGTATCAGTTGCATGAGGATGATTCCTAGAAACTGTTAATTCCATGGCATAACTATAAAGGAGGCAATCAATACTGTTTTGTAGAGGGAAAACTGCCAGTCCAATAGTATTAGTACTGGATACAATAGGTGCAGTGTGTGCTTATGTACTTTGTGTCTAAATGTTTTATTTTGAACATTTTATGGAGAACTTTTTTTTTTAAATGGGTTTTATTGCACTTATATAAATTTATTAAAAGTTTATTGCCACAAACAAGTTATCTGTTGAAAAAAACCTGAAGAATTCTGACAATTCATTGACCCTTTAAACTTGATTAATACATAAATTATAAATTATTTTTCTACAAATTTATGAAGCTGAGTGAAATATGATTTTCATGCTAAAAATGAAGTAATACTTTCATCTTATAATTTTAATACTTGATTTATGTAACCTTTAGAACTTCTTAAATTAATATTAAAAGTACTTTTTTCATTAAACCATATTGTGTTTCTTATTGCTCTGCCATAACACTAACTATACCAAAATCATCTGGGGTAAAAATTGAAAACTGTAAATAAAAGCAGAAGTATATTTGACCTTCTCAAATGCAAAATCGAAGAATACATGCTTATATAACAACTAAAACCAGAATTAAACCAATATAAGGGAACATCTTTGTACTAATTAATAACCTTATATCTAACTCCAATGTCCCCTGCAATCCCAAACCCATTTACACTCTCCTCCCTGAGGCATGTGCCCAACAAAATCAGTTGCAAACTTACTCTTTCTAAACCTGAGGATGACCTGAGAAGGTTGAAATGTTGTTCTCTATTTTATTTTAATAAAAGTTTTTAACACCCCTATCAGCTGTCTTGAAATATCTTTTCAGGTGAGTTTCTCATCATCACAAGTAACTTGTTTTTGTTCATGCTTGAATTAATTACACTTTATTAGCCCTAAATGGGAGTTTAAGTCTTTCAAGAGTAATATCTGTTGTTTCAGATAAATTAATCAATCAATATGTTACATAAATATATGCAGTTGACGTATTTTCAGGAAGTTTTCAAAGTATATCAGCCCCTTATTTAATTAGATTTATTAGTTTATTAACTTTTGTGTGGCTTTTAAACAATTTAATTATTAAAGGTGTACTTGAAAACCTCAGTTTTCCTTCATATCTCACTTCTAACACAGGTTTCTAAGTTTATTGAATGCTTTTTGTGGTATAATAGTTTTAATAATGTCTCATCTTAAATTCAAACTTAACGATGCCAATTTTTTCTTCATAAAGAAATTTCTTTTTGAGAAATGGTACATACAGTTTAAGACCAAGTATTTTGTTTACCTTTAATGTAGTTTCAGAAGAATAGGAAATTGATATGAAGGATATATGTGTCACAAGAGATACTAAGTTAAAAGTAGGAGCACTTCACTCACTAATTAAGCCAAAATATGATTAAATACTATTGGAGAGAAGTTTTTAATACACAATAAAAGTGACTGATACAAATTGTTTAAGCATAGGATGTAAAGCAGCAGAAATTTTAATGAATTTCGTTAAGTCATTTGGTGGACAGGATTTATATTTTTGGCTACATCTGTAAGGTATGAAATATGCCTGTTTGTCTTCCATGAATTAGATGAATTACTTCAACAGTTGTCTGGAGTGTTTGTATTAATTTATCAAATTATGCTATTTCAATTATTTTGCCATACATTTCCTTATTTTTTAAATTTATTTTTCAGTTCAGATTTACAATATTTTTATTTCAGAGTGAAACCTGAAGAAGCTCACTACTTATGTCTTAATCAGAAACTGTTCAGATTCACTCTAACTGCTGAAGAGAAAGCTAAGCATCTGGAATACCAAAACAAGATGGGACATCATGTGAGTGCTAATATTATAGTTATGTGTGATGATTTTCCTGAATATTATTATTTTTTAATAACATTACCAGCAATTGCAAAAAAGTGTGTTAAAGTCACATAACCTTAGCTCCTCTCATGGCACAGTATGTTTGTGAACTTACAATGCTAGAAACTGGGTTTTGATACCTGTGGTGGGCAGAGCATAAGTAGCCCTTTGTGTAGCTTTATGATTAATTTCAAATAAACAGTACACAACCACCTCAGTGCTCAGATTCTTTGTTCGATGTCTAGTTGTATTTCATGTAAACTGTACTTATGATATTGAAAATCTAAGAGAATTAACAGAAAAAAAATAATAGTATTGTAAAAGACCCTGTTACCCAAGTGCTTTTAGACAGTAGTCCTTTCATTATCAGTGATAAATGACAAATAACTATTTTTAATCATATTGAACAGTTGTATCTGAAGGTGGAACACTTTCAAAATGTTGTCCTCTACACTTATAACTTTTACAACAGGCAGTAGTTATCCATTGCTCTTCCAAATACTCAACTGTGTTTTTATCAAAGATAGTGGGTTACTTTTGTACCACAATTTTTCTTTACTTAAATCATAACATTGTCTTGTATCTCAAAGCCTTTAACACAGAAATTGTTTATTTCTGATTTATTTAAGCCCGTCAAAAAATTACTAGCAAGATATTCATATGAAGGTAATTGGTTTCACATTTAGGGTAGTAAAGAAATGTGAATATATTGCAGTACCTGGCCTTAATGTGATACTCCAAAAAGTCTGAAATTTCCTTCTGACTTGGCTCTTTTCTAACACGATTTGTTTCAGATGAGTCATTTGTAATTCTTCTTGTGAAGTTTGGGTACCCAAATTATTTCTGTATGCAACATGGAAGAAAATACATTCAAACCATTGACCGCTGATTTGCTTTGTAGAGTGAGGTTTGTCTTTTACAGTTGAATTCAAATATACTATGTAGGGTGTATGGCTTGCAAAAATTCCACACACATTTAGAGCAGCTGTAGTTAATGGGTGAAATAGCATGTAGTCGCTGCTATTGTCGAGACAGTAGCATCACTCGTGGTGTGACTTCATCTGTACATACTCTGATAAAAACAAACAAACTGAGTTATACTTCAGTTGTATGTTGGGAGTTTGTATCTTGCAGAAAAGATTACTCTTTGAAATATCTCACATATAACACAACAATATTCTTTTATTATATCAGATCTCCAACTAGCCCATCCCCTTGTTGGTTTAGATGAATGTTTCCTTATGAAGTAATAAACAGTCTGATTATTTGTCAGTTCTCTCTGATGGCTGTTTGATACTCTCTTATATAGAAGCTCACTGCTTTCTTCATGTTCATGGCCTCTGAAATAGAAGTTCTATATCTATCCCATGAATCAAGACAGTTAAATGTAGTAAATCAGGCACAGAGTGGTGGTGATTTTTTGTCACTTTTTAACCTCTAAATTTTGCATATGCTGCAAGAAAATAACACGCTCTTTTATTCAGTGTTTTAGTGTAGGAATTGGTGTACTATTTCTTGTCAGTGATACCTTATACAAGACATTTACCAGTGGTTTTAACACTAGGTTTGTCAAATTGTGATTTTCAAAGAGTTCATGTTTAATGGCTATATTATGTTGACAAAAACTGTTCTTTCTCTGTAAGTATAGAAAGCTCAAATGTTTTATTTGTTTTGACACAGGAGGCAGTCTCTGGTTGAGGTTGTACTTTATGTCATTCAAATAGAAATAGATCCAAGTTTGGTTGTATTCATTACGTTGTCCTGTGTCTTGGAATGTCCAATAATATCAGAGACTGTCCCTTTCTAATTTTGAAAGCAGATATGGCTATGGGTCATTTGGATCCATCATATTTCAGTATTGAGATCCACAGTAAAAGCTCCTCCACTTGCTAGTACAGGTCCCCTTTGCTTGATAACTTGTAGCTTAATTGGCAGCATCAGTGACTAGAATTTTTTGTTCCAAGTTGGTGAATAACAATGCTACTCTATATGCTAGATGCCATTTTTTAAACTGTAATTAAACCAATTTCAAAACAACATTTGGTTACAAAAGTTTAGTATAGTAGAACTCGGTTTATTTCGCTGAGTCAAACAAAAAATATAAAAGCAGTGTCTTGTAATTTAATCTTTTTGTTTTAATGCATGTGTATAATTACGTGTGAGTGTGTATGATTGGCTTTAAGAATTATTTGAAGCTTGGATAGCTATGACATAGATTGAATAAATGTGTAAAGTGTAAACTAGTTTTGCAATGAGTAAAATTTTTTTTATGTGCTCTTCTGAAGGTTAAGAAAAAGGATACCATGGTATTTTTTCCTTACGTTAGAAACAAGACTACTGTGGTGGTGCTAACCTGTGATGAGCTATAAAGTTAACATGAATTTGTTGTTGTTTGTATAATCACTGTTTACTATTAGATATAAAACTGTGTAAAAGAGTTAACAGTGTGTTTGATAATACCTTTGTTTCTACAGTCTACCATTCTTGATTCTCTGACACCTGATGATGTGCGTCATCTAGTAGAAAGTGAAGACGAACTGGCTCGTTGTGGGCAGTTTATCAGAGTGTTTCCCACAACAGATACCAGCCATTACTTCCAGTATCTTGAACAAACAAGATATTATAACTTATTGCTTGATGCTTGGGAGAAGAAGTACCAGAAAGCTCGTGTAGAAGGTAAATGAAGTGTAAACAGAATAAATTATAAAACTGTTAAAATATTACTTTAAAAAATCAGTGGAACTTAAGGGGTTAAGAAATTGGTAATTTGAATATCATAATTGAATAACTTGGTAAGAATTGAGTACACTGAGTTGGTAAAACTAGAATGATACTGAAAAATAATGTATTTTATAAAAATTTGAATAGATGAAATAGTGAAATAAAGCAGAAATTGACAACAAATTCAATTTAATGAGAAGTCTCCCTGTGTAAGCTAGTCAATCTAACAAACCAGCAAATTTAAAATCAACCAATAATTTTG
Source organism: Carcinoscorpius rotundicauda (assembly GCA_011833715.1). Classification (NCBI taxonomy): domain Eukaryota; kingdom Metazoa; phylum Arthropoda; class Merostomata; order Xiphosura; family Limulidae; genus Carcinoscorpius; species Carcinoscorpius rotundicauda. The sequence continues at coordinate 20,155,088 of CM022398.1, forward strand.
TCAGTTCTGAAAGTTTCATGTTGCACCTACTCCCATGACTGTAAAACATCAATAATGTATTAAAAGGGAAAAGAAAACAAACTTTAATCTTTATTTTAAAGTGTTTTTATGATACTGTCTGAAGAATAATACATTGCAATGGCAAACTGATAATGATGTATGATGAGAAACGTACTTTACTGGGCTAAAAATGTTTTTTCATTGTAATTATATACCGGGAAATTAATGTTGGATTAACTTAGCCCCTCTAAGATCTGGGAGAAATAAAGTAATAAATGACATTTCTGTGGGATGTATATACCAGAAGTAAATTTTTCGAGATATCTGAAGAGCAAATAGTGCAAGAATGTTCCCTATTGAATAGCATTTATCGTACAATTGAAACCACTGAAGTGTGGATGCACTTTGATACCTTGTCTACAGTATGGAGAGCTAAAATAATATGAATCTTTGTAATAGATAACTAAGAGAAGGAAAAATAGTGTTGTGTTACATAGTCAGTTGAAGTTATGCAAGAGATAAAATTGATACAATTAAAGTGCAAGAAACCAAGCAACAAAGTTAATATATTTTCAGAAAATCAAGTACATATAAGTGTAGGTAAAAATGTTTTATTTTTGTATCTTATATCTTGATTGTCTTCAGTTTTTAATTTTAAAATCCAAAATCTAAGACACCATATTGCAATTGTGAAACTTTGAACAGTAAAACAGAAAGATTCTTACAAGCAAAAAGCTTCACAATAACTTCTGTACGTTACAAGTAACACATAAAAGTTGATGTTTGCAGTTTGATTGTTTCGATAATCATATCTTATCTGGACCATTGTTAGTTAAATGTTGTATTCTTCTAATTGTTCTTAGAATAACTGTTAACATTGACAAAATTCTGGCATAATTAATGTTCAATACAAGTTTCCTGTTTAGATGTATGAAATTTTGTGATTTGGGAAGGATATTTTTCTAAATTTGATTCTTTACCATTTGATTTCTTTTAGCCAAAGAAATTTTAAGATGTTGTATTTTACGGACTCTGATTTAGTTTATTTTCATCATGCATAATGATTGTTTGACTAACCCCCTTCGCCCCTGTTTTTTCCAGGAAGAACTAGACTTCAAGAACTCTGTGACAAAGGAGTTCATATACGAGTCAAAAGCAGTGTTTCAAAGGTATTTCATTTAAAAAAAAACTATTGAAAGGTTTTTCATTTATTTCTGTACCTAAAGAAAATATAAATTATATATAGAATCTTTAGAATTCCTTATTCATAATAACAAAAAAATTCACTTTCATCTTGTAATCAAACACTTAGCTCATTTTCTGTACCATAAATCTAACAATACAGGATCATTGCTGATGTTAAAGAAAACTGAAAAATAAATATTTTTTGATAAACCTAAAAAATATCAGAATTTTAAATATTACTGAACTTAGCACACACTTTTCTGTGCTGTACAACACTTGTCATTGCTTTATCTAATCAGCTTATGTTAAAACTTATCTCCTATGTTACTTGATATGGTTAATATTTTCTACAGACTTTATAATTTATTTAATTATTGTAATGTTATAAGCCTATAAAGAATGGTGTAGTCCAGCTGGAACATACAGTCTTTGTATATGAAGAATAATTATGATCCATTTTTGAATATGAATACATTATTTATACAAATGAGAATTTTTTTTTTACTTGTACACTGACAGGCAACTTGCTTATGTTATCAGAGACCCTGTCATGGAAACAAGAGGCCACACTTTTTCACTGTATTTAAAGTAATTAAAATTGCAAAGTCACATGCAATAAAATAAATTTAATGTGTTGCATTTGTGATATAACTTACCCATTACTGTATCAAAACTGCATTATATTTTAGTGTGATTGTTAGTCACAGAAATTGGTTATATTGTTATTTATCATTTTAATTTCTGTTAATAAGATGTCCACCTGTTTTATCTTGACATAACCAGAGTGGCTTTTTATTCAACATGGTGTTTCCAGTTCAATGCACAAATAGAACTTGAATTCATTTATTAATATTGTTTAAGATCTTCAGATTACAATACTTCTGGGGTTTAGACTACAACACTGTTTATAATTCAGTTCCCAAAGTGAGAAGTCACTTGGACACTTTGGCTATAAAGTTCACTAATAGGACAAAAGCATTTATTTCAAGGAATTGTCTAGTAACAATGAGCTTGTGCTTGTTTTATCTCAAGTCAAATGGGTTGAAATATGAGATTTACTTGAGCATTTTTAAAAATTAGTTGCAGTATGGGGAACCTTTTCTGTCATTAAATTAAGAAAATTAACAATTTTATTAAATTATTTTTATATTTTTATAATACAAGTGTTTGCTATTTTTATTAATGTCCATTTGTTCAAAAAAATTAGTGATTAGTGGTATTGCACATGGAACCTTTGCTCAGAATTCCCATTTGATGTCTTTAAAGATTAGAGAATACCATAATTGATATCATAATGAATTGCTCGAGCCCCACATCTTTTAAGCACCCAGTTACATCTTTAATATGACAATCATTTAATTTTTAACTTTCAATCTGTGGACTACAAGGTAGTGCCACTTTCTGTCCTGTGTATTTCATACAACTAAGAAACTATTAGGTATGTTCAGATTTATTTGTCCTATATTTTTAAAAACAAGTTGGTGCGGACACCATTACGTGTTTTAAATTGATATATAGTTCAATATTATATTTTCTTTAATATTTAATTTAAGTTCAGTTGTGTCTTATCATTTCAAATTGTTCAAAAGCTTTTATTGCTCAGGTGCATGGGGCATTCTTGCTTTATTGGTTCAAGCGATTGTTTATGGTATACTAAATTGGTACAATATTGGAATTTAAAGAAATTGTAATTACAATCTCATGGATATAGAAATAACAAAGGGATTTGGAAGGAAGTTTTACAAATTATTATTTTAGAAATAAATAAGTTGTTTATTCAACTTGACTAAATAGCTGTTTTTTAGTCTCATGAAGAACAGCAAGAATGTTGAAACACTCTTGAGATCAAAGGAAAAGCATATTTTTGTAGTATTTTTCTACAATTATTATGTATGGAGTTTTGTATTCAAGAAAATTTAAATTTAATATCATGGAAAGTTTTCTAAAATATTTGGGTTCTTTTTCTCTGTGTGTACTCCAACAGTGCTCATTCTCAAGATTGTCCCAGTGGAGTTGAAATATCAAACAAAGGAAGAACATAAAAAAAAATTAATTATTTTATATGGAACTACTCTTTGAAATACGAGGAACATTGTGTCAGAGCATGATTTTTGTGTGATCATAAATGTATGGTTCAATACAATGGAATGAAGCTACAAATAGAAATACACCTGAAAAAAATAGATATATATGTTATATATATCGGCTTTAACTTGAATTCTGTATGGTTGAGGTATTCAATAAGTGAAGTTAGTGTTATTTTAAAGGAATTGAAAGAGTTCCTGCAAATATTTTAAATAATTAATCCATGTACAGCTGCTTTGTATTTATATCAATTTATAAATATGTTTATGATATTTAAGATTGGATGCACTAATACTGAGCTTTAGTTGATATAAGTGAATCTTTAATATGGTAAACTTATTGTTAATACTAACCCGTAACAGTTCCATCGGTAGTGAAAACAACAGTTTTAATTTCTATAATGACATTATTTCTAAGTGAATTCTGGTGATGGCTTTCCATGCAAAAGAAAAATAACTGAAAGCAGGACTTTTATCTGGTGCATTAGTTTATACAGATATGAATTTTTAAAGATCCTGTGAGTAGGCCTAGTGTTGTTGTAATGGTCATGTTGCTTACAACCATCTGGAAAGGGTGAATTTTGAGTGATATGAATAAGTAATTTCTGCAATGAATATTTGAAACTAACACCTTTGGAATTCTTAAAAATGTTTGAATTCAACATCTTCTACTGATGTTTTTCTTTAAGGAATGGGTATACAAGCGAAAGTGAGGTTACCCTTTCAGTTTTAATGTTACTGGTAGTGCAAGAAAGGCCCATAATTAGTTTTGTCATTTAGAAAGTAATGTCACTTGTTGAGCATTTTTAGGACATTTTTTTCTTTTTTTTATTTAATTTTTGCTGAAAGAGTGAATAACAATAATAAAAACATTGAGCATTTTAATTTGTAAAAAGAAACTTCCTTTCCCAAAGGCAACTAGATGTCCCCAAAAAAATTAAATGTATGATAGCCCTAGGCTTACATTGTTAATAAAAGATGGAATATATTTTTTATATTTATAAGAAATTTCAAGTTATTGGCATACTCTTAGGGTGTGAAATCATTAGTAAAGATAAATTATAATGCATCTGTTTGAGTTACTGACTAAAAAAGTTGCTTTACTTTCTGAACTTTGTTATTGATAACTAACTTTTCTTATCTAATGCTGGACTTTTGTTTCATATGTAGTTTTCCTAACTTTGCTTATGTTATTTAGTTAAGCTTTTATAAGTGTTTTTTCCTTCCGTGTAACACTTAAAGTCCTGATATTAGGGAGATCAAACTAATTATATCTTTTTCCTGTTTATGCAAGTCACAAACTTCACTTTCTATGAATGCAATTGGTCATTGTTTTAAAAGTATTACTACAAAGAAAAATTTTCTTTTTCTTTTGACTTTTATCACAACTAGTTCTGTTCTAACAAAATGAGAGCCCTTCTCAAGATGTTTACAGCTCCCTCAGTGGTTTTTAAAGATGTAAGTTGGTAGGATGGATGTTTAGGTATATATTCTATGTGTGCTCAGTAATACCATCTTGTGATAGCAGAGCAAACTTGATTTCTAAAATGTGGTTAGAAAGAAATTAGCCAACTGAGAGTTACCATGAAATATGAAAAATATATTTCTGACACTAACAGATTAATTTATTAGTTTCACTAAAAAATACAACTAAAATATTTGTATAAAACTATTAATTCAGTGATTTAACTAACATGTACATTTGATAGAATTCAGAAAGGAAAACTCAATATATTAAACACTTAACTCTCAGTTGTTGGAAATATGTGGTTGTGTAGTAGGTAAACTGTAGATATTGGTGGATGTGTAGTTTTTATAAATAATTGATTTGAGGATAAAATAAAAGTAGTGTTATGCATGATATCTGTAATAAAAACTGAATGGCACATTAAAAATATTTTTGTACATCTAAGGTTTATATTTGAGTTACTTCAACAAAGTTCAAGATTTAATGTTTGATAAATGTGGGTAAAAACATTTCGTTGCAAGAAGTTTTTCACTACTAATTTATTTTCATGTATGATTAGGTTGCAAAAAGTATCAATCTTCAATTTTTTTTTCTGTTTTATTGTTTAAATATCCTAATCTTACTTAATACTTACTTTTAATGTCACATTTCACAACTTTCAAATATATTACTCCTTGTGTTGTTGGGATATCCACTTGAAGTCAATCTAGAGTTGAGAGAGCTGAATGGGCCGTTAAAAACTTTTTATTAAAAATACAAAACAAATAATGTTTTAACGTACTTAGGTCATCAACAGGTTAAGAATGACTTTGAAAAAGTGACTTGTTGATTTTATGATGTGGACAAAAGTAATGTGTTCATGTATGATATACAACATCCCTACAATCTTACACCTATTATTCACTTAAATGAGCTTTAAAAGTTTTTTGAAATCATTCTTAACCTAATGATGGACTAAGCTGGTTGAAACGTGTTGCTTGTTTTATCTAAAATTAATACCCATATTAGCTGTCTTTACTCTAAATATTGCTCCTTTGTTAAGTTACATGAAAGTATTTCTGTCACTTTATACTGTAGTGTAAGTTTCACATGCACAAGATGAATAACACTAAATTTTTATTGATTAACTCCATGATACGAGCATATATGTACATTTTAAATATGGTGCCCAGGAAAACAACTTAGACACTTAATTTTGTATTTACATTGAGTGAATAATTTTTATTCTGTTGATTTCTAGCTGTTCTTTTTTTTTCTTCACACAGACTTGTTTTAGGTGTGAGGTATTCAAAATTTTTGTAATTTAAACATGTGTAGAAGCTAATACTTGCATTTCATTGAACATTCTTTATAATCCTTTCTCTCCCTCTGTTTCCCATAGTTTTAATATAATGAATCTATGCATAATTCATAGAATTCACACTTAATCCTACGTCAGGAACATCTATGAATGAAGTTTATCTGCGCAATAAAGAAACAAATCATAAAGGATACATGAAAGTGTGATTCTTGTGTTAAAAAAGAATGGAGGTAAATGTATTGCATTATGCTGTGAGAGTGAATTGGTTCCAGTTATCAGTGGAGAAAGCTTTCTTAAGACATCCCTCTGGATTGGAAATAAAAGAAATGCAGAAAGATACAAATGGTGATGTCAGGACTGATTTTGTAACTTCCCTGAATAAAAACCATGGTTAAATTAGTTAAAACTAGATTTTTATACATAGACCTTTGTTTTCTTAAAATCTTATTGTAATTTTAAAATATCTCATTTATTTATGACTATTTTGTCTTTTCACTTGTTTTCTACTTTGTTTCCTTTGTGAAGAGTTTTACCAAAAGTGTTGTAGGTTTTCTGAGGCTTGGTGTATTAGTATGCCAGGTTGCAGGTCTTAATGTTCAAGGCCAGTCCAGCTGTTTAGCTGAGAACAGCTTCATAACAGGTAGTGAGTGGTGTTAACCCATTTATCTGATGATAAGGAATTATAAGTTAAGAATACCTGTGTCTGAAGTTTAGGAATCTTATGTCATCACGATATAACCATTTAATCCATGTATTATGTAAGGTGTCTTTCTAGTTCAAGATAGCAGATATTAATGTTTTCAAAGCTCCCCTGGTGTACAAGTTAATTGTATTTTTAAAGCTCATTTAAAAAACAAAGAAACAATAGCAGTATGTTGCTATACATGATTTATTACTTGCTCATTGAGAAAATATATATATATTCCATCCAAAAGTAAATTCATGAGATTGCAGCTTAACAAAGGAGCATACATGTTTTTTGTTAAATATTTTGTCATTTTATTAGTTCAATGTGTTTGTTGGATTCAACAGATTCAACAAGTCAATATTTTTGGAGTTAATAGAATTCTGTGAAGAAACAAGAAATATCCTATTTGTATTTTGCATAAAAATATTTACATGTGCATAGATAAGAGTAATTTTAATGTTTGCTTTTTTGCCCTAGGAGCCAGTCCACTCAACACCAGAAAGAAAAACTGATGAATTACATGATTGGAGCTCAAAGTATTCAATCTTTGTTTCTTACTTTCTAAATGATAAATGTTTCAAGCATTTAATTTCTAAATTTATGTAAATGTGTTGTATACTGTGATTAGGATCATAAACTATAATATTTGATAAGCATGGTTTGTTATGTATATGTATGTATTAATAATTGTACTTTGAATCCTGCTTGCCTTTGCAACTGTGTCAGCATTACAAAGTGATGGTCAATACTATCATTGGTAAAAGAGTAACATAAGAGTTGATGATTGACCAGCTGCCTTCTCTTTAGTCTGTCACTTAAATTTGTGATGACTAGTACAGTCAGTAGTCAAGTAGCTTTGTTTGAAAGTTGAGGTTGGTAATGCTATATTGGGTTGGCAAAAATTATTCATTTGTGTCTATCTTTTATTATATCTGGAATAATGAGATAATTTATTGAGTAATTTTGTGCTTTTCTATGTACATACATACTTGTCTCTAATGGTGAAAACTGTCATTTCTCCTTTCTTCTTTGAATGCACATCTGGGGTGATGAAAATATAGTTTTGAGTATGCTCCTATAGAAACACCTGCATTTATTGCAGGTGAATTAGTTGAGCTACAAAGATGAATGTGCTGATAAGATCTGACCAGACAAATATACTTATTTTAATACACTGTGAAGTTAAATAACAATACCAAACTTTTTTGTAGATTATATAAGTTTATTAGTTGTTTTTTTAATGTAATATAACACATGAAAGGCAGGTATCAAGGAGTGGTTGATATTTTATTTGAAAAACGATGTGATCATTGTAGCTGTTTGAGAAACAGATTTAAGAACGATAATTACGGATGAAAATTTTTAATTGAACAACAAAATAGACAATACCCTGAACAGAAAACAACAAAATATGTCATTTGATAGATTAAAATTTTTATTGAATATAAATAATTCGGAGTGAACTGTTGGTGGTTTGGGAAAGAGAGGATGTAAGAAATGAGCATGGCAAGTAGAACTGATTTTCTAGTTTAACTTTATTAACAAATAATATTGAAAGCTAAAAATTTTACATTTGGTTCGAGTGTTATTTTTATTATAATGATTCATGTTCATTAAGATGTATACTTCATGGAAGGATAGGAAATTGATTAGAGAAAAGGGAAAAACCTCTTGAAGAAATGGCACAATTCTGATACCAGGGGAAAGTGATGATTTTTCAAAAAAATATTTTCATAAAATTAAGAATGTAAAACATATAACATTAAAATTTAATTTATTAATTACATGTTGGTACTATGTTTGTTTGTGTACAATGATGATAAAGTAGTTTAATTAAATATTGAATGTAACCAAATAGTCAAGATATGCACATTTTAACGTACTTGTAACAAGAGAGTTAAATGGATTGGCTTAATAGACTTGAGAAAGTATTGTTTCTTAAAATGTTTCCTTTTAATATTTGACTATTTTTAGGCTACCAAGGGGCAAAATATTGGTCTTAGGCCCATTCCCTGAGTATAAGTAATATCCTTAATACACATACATAGGATTTATTTAATACTCCTGTTTGTGCACCTCCTATAAATAGAATTGAACCTTGGACATCTTACATACCAAGTAATTGCTTAAACTAAAGGGTTAACACACTAATTACTGTAAACACAGCTACTACATATAAATACTACTACACAAGTAAATCAAATATTTAAAATAAAATTAAGTGAACAAGGTTATGTTAATATTAGTTCAGTTGTGAATAATAATTTTTATAGAAGTATTCTGTGGAAAAATCCATAAAAGACATAGGGCTAACATTGCTAGGTGGTTAAGGGTGCTAAAATCTTGCAGTCTGTGGGTTGGTGGTTTGAATCCCTTTTTGCTAAGGAGGCATTATAATTGATGATCAATTCTGTTATTCATTAGTAAAAAGAAGAGCTCAAGAATTGGAGATAGGTGATGAACAGTTGCCTTCCCTTTGGTCTTTCACTCTTAAATTAGGGGTTGCTAGTGCAGCTAGCCCTCACATAGCTTTGCGTTAAATTTAAAACAAACCAAGTGAGATAAATAGCTGCATCAGTTTTCACTAATGTAACTTTGACAAGGTGTGTACAGTAATCATGTTACCTGTATTGAGTAAGGTTTGTAAACTCATAAATACAATTCTCTCTATTATGTATATATTATACTTACATAAGTTTACAGCAGTTGTAGGACTATAAACTTTGTCATTAGGATTACAAATTTTGTAGTTATACAGTTACTATTTTTACACTTTTTCCCGTCATGGTTAATATTGTGCACCATCATCAGGTGTTACACTATACGTTCGTGGCAGAGGTTCAATTTGAAGAGAGACAAGCCAGGGGACTTCTTTCCACCAACTGGTGTGTTCAGGAATGTTTTTGTTTCTCTTCAACCCTGCCCATGGAATTTTGAGTTGATTGCTGTACAATGAAATTGTTACTGGTATTGAGTTTTAAAAGAAAGTTGGCTTTCCCACCTGAGGTCAGGGATGCTGGTGTTCTGATTTTGTTTGATGGTTTTGGACGTTTTTGTTAGTTGTGTCTCATCATGACTTATTTGATTAATTTTGACAAAGCCTGAGCTATTTGGTTGGTTCAGGGTAACAGTGAAGATCAGCAGGGCCAATGGCATGTCGTTGGTTGTGATGTTCGATGATATGACTAACAAAGCAAGACCAGGAAGAAAAAGGCAGGAGGTGGTATATGAAACATTTCTCAAACTCTTCTTCTCTCAAATAGCTCATGATCAGGGGCATGGTATGGCTGGTGTGTAATGCCACGGTTGGGATCAGTTGATCCAACTGCCTAAGAATTTGCACTATCAAGTACTAGAAAGTTTATAAATTAAATTAGTAATTAAAATGTTTCAGATAATTACCAATACTTGAAATGTAGTTTCAAAGCTTCAAATAATTTTGTTTTGCACATAGAATTCTATGATGTTTTTTTTCCCCTCATTCACTCACTCAAACACACTCAAGATTTCTTTTGGCACAGCACTTAGTAACATCATATATATTTTGTCTGATAGGTGAGTTCACTAACACTCATTCCAAAAAAGAACAAACAAGTTATAGTGTTTTAGAAATTTCACCCCCTCTCTTAAGCCAAATTAACATTAAAAATGTGACAACAGTTACAGATTTTGAAGTGAAATATTTTTTTGTGCAGCAAATTGTCTTTGAATAAAAGTTTCTAAAATGAGTTCAATTCAGAGTTGAAGTTATCAGAAATTGTCCCATGTTTAACAACATTAAATTCTGTGAGTATATGGCAGTAACTTACCAGTACATGATAATGGCATTTGTTGCTACTGACATTTTTATTTTCATTTGGAGTTTGACGTTCCTGCAACATTCATTAGTTAGAAATTAACTGAATGTAAGAGAAAGATGTTTTAATTTTTAAAGCACTTTATCATCCCCTTGGTGTGGATTCCTATACATCATGAGAGAACCTCCTAGGGAAGCTTCTGTTCTTTCAGTTTACCTTCTCTGAGATACAAACATCCACCCACATGTTTGCTGTGCATGGTGACCTGTGAAGGGGAGGAGAGGATCCTGGTGGTTGAAGGGTCCAACCCTAAACACACCCCTTTGACCTTTAATTTCTGAAGATGGGCAGTCTTGGGGTGGTTCCCTTGGGTCAGTCAGCTGGTCCACTTTGGCAAGGGTCAACCAAGTACCAGTGTTGGATGTTCTCAACAGGTGCTGTGGACATTGTATCTGATGCTGGTGTATGGGTATTGTGCTCACAAAACCCTGGCATTGCTGCAGTTTCCTTGTTTGACATTGTAGTGCATTCCCCTGTACGTTCTCTTTCAGACAAACCCTTAGGGCAGATGATTCCCCTTTTTCATTCAGAAGGGACTAGAGGGACTTGCTTACTCTCCAAGGTCAGTTAAAAAGCTTCACTCTGGTGACATATTGGTGGAAACAACCACCTCTAAACACAGTGAACTCCTTTTGCATTTGAAGATGATTGGGGATATACATATTGAAGATATACTTCATGCTGCCTTGAGTTCATCATGAGGAGTTATTGTTGAAAGGGATTTGAAGAACATCCCCAAGTCGGAGATTTTTGCTGGTTTCTCCATCCAAGGGGTTTCTGCAGTGAGGCATATCTCCACTTATAAAGATGGAATTACGATATCAACCAATGTCCTCATTCTGATGTTTACATCACCATGTCAACCTGCCACCCTCAAGGGAGGTTAGCTCAATTGCAGGGTATGGCCATACATTCCAGACCCTTTCATTCCATTGTTAACAGTTTGGTCATGTTGTGGTTCCTTGACATGTGTTCATTGTGGTGGCAAGGACCACAACCCCAATGAGTAAATTAACTTTACCCATCTCTGTCCCTAACATACATTCCAGCAAATCCCCAAATCTACTTTCTTGAGTTCCAGGTATGGAATGCTCCTTTGGATACATCTTGTTCTCCCACCTTAAGATGCAAAATGATCATTCATTCACGTCCTCAATTGCTGAAATCCTCTTCCAACAGCAAAGACCTGCCCAACTGAACCAGGGCAGGATCCATGAAGGTTACTAGACCTCCCTCGAATAAATACAGTAAAAACAAAAGACATGGTCAAATACAGAAAGTTTGTCCACCCAGTTTGTCTACACATAAATAAAAATAGCCACCTTGATACAATGGGACTGTCGATGTTTACGGTTGACATCAAAACACTGATTGCTTTCTACCATCCTGTATGTCTTTCCTTTCTGGGAACATTTCTGAAACCTGCTGATACAGTCATCTTTCAGTGGTTTTCTTTGTACAGAAATAACAGGTTGTGTTATGGACGAGTGCATGGAAGGGTGGCACTATTAGTTGATTAGCATGTGCCCACCCTGTCTTTGCCATTCGATACACCTATGGAGGCAAAAGCCATCCGTGTTTCTTTGGGTTGTAACATCACTGTTTTTTCTCTTCACCTGTTACCTGGAGAGACCTATGATCAATCAGACCTTGATGCTGTCATGGAACAGTTGCTGTGTCCCTTATTAATCTAGTGGGACTTTGATGGACATCCTTCCCTCTGGGGAAGTGCTGATATTGATAGGATGGGTTGCTTCATAGAGTGTATGCTCTCTGATCACAACCTCTCTTTTCAATAGCAGTTCTTATACATATTTTCATACAGCTATTTAGTCCTTTACTGCTATTGATTTCTGAATATGCTCCCCTTCACTATTCTTCCCTTTTTCATGGAGGGTTGACAATAATCCACAAGGCAGTGATCATATTCCCATGATTTTGAGAAAGATTGACCATGGTTGATGCCACCAGACCTGTATACCCTAGTGGAAGCTTGATCAAGCCAACTGGCCCTCTTTCACTGCTTTTGCAGAACTTGATCATACCATCATCTGTAAGCCATCAATAGATGACTGTGTGACAACAGTAACTGACTGTATTATACAGGCAGCTGTTCAATGTATTCCTTAATCTTCAACATGTTTTCAGTGATATCCTCGTCCTTGTTGGAATCCTGTCTGCCACATGGCATGGAAGGCTCAAAAATATGCCTGGGATACTTTTCGTAGGTATTCTGCACTGTCACACTGAATCACTTTCCAGCAGGCCCATGCACATGCTTGATGGATAAGGCATCAAAGCCAAAAGCATATCTTTTACCACCAGTTTTAAAGTTTTATGGGACAAGATTCGAAAGGTCAGTGGGCAGTATCATTCTGTCCCCATCTTAATCTTGCTCTCTGATGACCAGGAAGTAGCTGATACCCTGAGCATCATCGATACTCTAGGTGAAAGCATTTACTGGGTAGCTAGCACTTCTGCTTCTTCCTCCATCTTTTTAGTCATCAATACTTGGGCAGAACATTCACCTCATTTCTTTTGAGCTGATTGTTTCTATGACTATAACTGTTCCTTCACACTGGTGAAACTCGTATTGGCCCTTCATTAGTTAGGCAGTACATCAGTTGGACCTTATGATGTACACTATGAAATGTTGCGCCATCTATCTCCTACTTTTCTTGCTATTTTTCTGATTGTTTTTAACCAGATCTGGCAGGAAAATGTTTTTCCTGATATTTGGCACCAGGCTTATTGTCCTACCTTTCTCTAAGTCTGGGAAGGATCCCAAGTTTCTTTCAAATTACCGTCCAATTGCTTTAACGAGCTGTCTCTGAAAGATGTTAGAGAGAATGGGTAATGTTAATTTTGTGTGGTTCCTTAAATTAAACAACCTTCTCTTGCCCACCCAGTGTGGACCACCTGATTTGACTTGAAATGTCAATCAGAAAAGCTTTTCTCAAACAACAACATCTTGTATCAATATTCTTTAACATTGAGAAGGCTTATGATACAACACGGAGGTATGGCATTTTGCAAGATCTCCATATACATGGGTTGCATGGCCATTTGCCCATTTTTGTTGAATAAGTGATTCCAAGTTCGTATGGGTTTGACACTTTCCCATTTTCTCTCACAGGTTCTTGATGTCCCTCAGGGCTGTCTTGAGTGTCACACTTTTCATAATAAAAATTAGTGGCATCAGTGAAGAACTACCCCCTGCAGTTGCAAGCTGTCTCCTTATCAACAACTTCCATATCTTGTGTCTGTCGTTGAGCATGAAGTATATTAAGCAGCAGCTACAGACTGCCCTGAATCATTTACTCAAGCAGACCACAACAAATGGTTTTAACTTCTCTTTCTCTCTCTAAAACTGTTTGCATACATTTTTGCTACTGACAAGGTATTCACAGTGATCCTGAACTCCGAATCAGTGAAGTTGTGGTCCATGAAACAAAGTTCTTGAGGCTTATCTTTGACCTTAAGCTGACCTTTATACTGCACATCAAGTAGCTATGGGTCAAATGTACAAGAGCACTGAACATCCTTCATGTCCTCTCTTTTATCACTTGGGGAGCAGATCAATGTTCTATGCTAAAGATTTGATTGAAACTCAACTATGGATCACTGGTCTATGGCTCTGCACTTTTCCAGTTCAGAACTCATACGTAATCTCATGAATCTTCTTTGCACCTCTGCCATTTTCAGCTATCTTTGCTATATGACAAACCAATGACAGAAGGTTGAAACGTTGTTTGCCCTTCCACATAAATTTTTCTCAACTCAAACCATCTGTTTTTACATATATTTTTCTCTGCAAGTGGGTTTTCTTGTCATCACGGATTATTTGGCACAGATAGTCTGGTTGATTTGTGCCATAAAACACCAAATTAACCAACCGACCACTTTGTCATTGTCGTGCATTTGCTCTGATGTTGGGTTATACAGGGTGGTCGCTAGAAAAGCGGAAAATTTGAGGGTCAGATGAGATCATGAATAAAATGCATGCTAACTCATTTCTATTTTGATTTCTTTACATCATGAATAAAATGCATGATTTTAATATCATAAAATGCATTTTGAGCATCTATGAGTGTAATATAACATATGCCTTCAAAAAACTTTGTAAAAATAAAAAGCTTTTTGACAAATTTTCCACTTTTCTAGTGACCACCCTGTATTTTATGTTGTATTCGGATATTATATGATGAATTGTTTCTACTTCCAGTCCCAAACAATTGCTCAAGCATTCACTTCTGAAGAACTGAAGACTGAATATTTTTTACTCGCTAGCCAGTCTACAGAACATCAACTCTAAGTTATGGTGATGTTAATAAATAATATTAACCCCTCCTAAAAACTGTATTGTAAACACAATTGTGTGGGATGATTTGCATCCTGTTGTGACAAAATTACATTCTTATAAATGGCAATCATACCCGACTATCCAATCAGCCAAAAGTTGACATTGCTTACTGTTGACTGTATGCCTTCCTTCTTGTCTATTAGTTCAGGAATAGGGCAACCAGTGCATGTAGCTCTTATGTAGCTTTATGGAAGTTTTGAAAACAAAGATTATGAGCAGTGACCAGACTTCTCTGTAGTGACAATGAGTAGTTGAGTTAATTTTAACTCTTGAATTGTTACACTCATAAAAAATGCTTTTTCTCAGAAGAATCAAGACTTGTTGAATTTGAAGTATTACAAGTCAGCTAAATGTGTAATAACTAGTATTTGATTTTATTTTATGGTAAGAGTTTTGGCTTGTTTTTGTTTTCATGTGTGCTTTTGTAAATATTTTCTTTCTTTTAGACTTAGATTATTTTTGTAACTGTTGTAACAGAATAACAGTGAGTTAATAAGTTAATATTCACAGAAATTAATTTTTTTAAGTTTTTTTTTTATTTCATTGACCACTTGAAGACTTTTTATACAAATATAGTTTGTAGATTTTGTTAATCCACTGTAAAAGAAGATACATTTGTGTATTTTGTGTGCAGGACATCTTCTCTACAGAAAGTCAGCTACAAGGTTGGAAGTGCAGCAAAACCTAAAGAAAAGTATAACCGATTTTTTTCTGCAAGGTCATCAATGATAAGAGCTGCTTACTCTCCAAAACGCCCTCAGTCCAGTCCAGCAAAATCATCAACTACTATTACAAAAACAACTACTTCTCAACTTCTAAGTTGATGATATGTAGCAATTAGTCTTGGCAGCTTTTTATTACAAGTAATTGAACTATAAGAGATTGTTTTTTTTACATTGTCTTCAAAGTTTTGTATTTAGGGCATCATCATGCAAGTGTTCAAGTGAAAAAGGTTTTTTGATGAATCTGTTTAAGCTGTTCTGAAGGTGCTTAAAAGTAGAGACAAAAATGTCTCATTAAACACAAATATTTTAAAGCCCACTTATTTGAGACTGCCATTGGTTGTAATTTTTAAATAAATATTTTAGGTACTTCATAAGAGGCTGAGGAGAACAATCATAAACCCAGATGTGTTTGTGCTTATAAATATAATTGTTTCTTTTCACTAGTTTCATGCATGTGACAGTATTTTGTCTAAGTCAGTGTTAGCAGTATTCTTTTTATGAATTATACTTCACCACTGGTTGAATTACAAATTGTTTGAAGTCATATTTTCTTTAGTGATTTGTATTTAATGTTTAACGGAGAAGAAGAAAGATTGTGTTATATTAGTGTGACAAAATGAAAATTTTTCTAATTTGACTTTTTTATGATTTATTTATTAATGCTGTGAAAAGAGTTTCAGTTTTAATATGAAAGCATTCTTAAAAGTTGAGTGTTTTTAATGCAAGCCTGTGCCTTCATGTGTTAAGCTTAGCAATTTTAATGTTTAAAACCATACATTTTAAAATCAATTTGTATGAATATAATAATTGATAAATATTGTTTCAGAATTTGTTTCTTTTATATTGTTTTTTCTAGTTTCAGTTTATTCTCTTTCTGTTAATTAATCTTTGTTTTTATAGACTGCCTTGTACTTATTCTAAATAATGTAAAGCTATATGCCCAATTATAAAACTTATTATTTCTAAGATCAAAGATTGAGTTTCAGTTGTACAAGCTAGGGAAGTTTTACCTCTCAGTAAATGAATAACTGCTAAATTTAAGATACCTTTTTTTTGTAGTAGAAATGATATTAGGACAATTTATCTCGCATTTGGTGTGACAGGAATTGACCGAAGTATCCCAGATCACACAGTGCTGTGATATTAATTTTTGTTGTTGTGTTGCTATAACAACAGGCATTTTTAACAAACAACTTTAGTTAGAGTCATGTTTATTCAGTTGCTAAACTTTTCAAAAAGTGGAAGTTTGCTGTTTAGATGAGTTGGATGTTCAGCTGAATACAGTTTGTGTGTTGCATCAATTATTTTATGATTATTGGTTCAGGTTTCTGAACTTTAGGTGTTGGCTGTCTTAGATATTGATTGGCTAAGATGTCAATAATTAAGTGATCAGTATTTACAAGCATAGGTGTATTAGCTGATAAGTTTCTAACACTATCAGTGTGATGTTTATGAATGGCACAGATTATAGTATTTATTGTAAGAAACAAAACAGAAGGGCATAAGTGAAATGATATGACAAACATTAAAAAACAATGTTTGTTACCAAAAAATATATAGTATTTTTTTATTTCTTCTGTAGTTACTAAAATTTGTCATGATTTGATTGTGGTCTCCATTCTTATCCAGATCAATTAGTCATTTAGAAAGAAAATAGTTAGGAAATCTTAAAGGGTAACAGTTAATTAGAATCACAGTTTTCAAAACAAAAGGCATATAATACTGCTGTTTATATAGAGAAGAAGCTGTGGTATGCAAAGCAAAGCTGAACTACAAATTCATGTTTGTGCAGATCTATAGAATGCAGGTAAGAATACTGTGGAACCAAATATATAGCTGCTTGTTTTATACTGAGTTATATTGCAAGAGTAAAACAATTTTACACACTGTTTTATTATTGTGAACCCAATACATTAGCCTTGTAATTTTTTTAATTTTGTTCAAAACTTTCAAATTTACAGAATAATGTGTGTGATGTGTGCCAAAATTAAAGTTGTATAGAATTTGTTTTATCCTACAGACTTTTACATGGTGAATGATATGAGTAAGCTACAATCGCAGCAGTTAACACTAAGGGTATCAGCAGAGGTCAAAGTGTGCACATTGCTACATTTTACAGTGTTACATTTAAGATGAAATTAAATAACTATCATTGTATGTTAGTTCTCTTGACATCAAAACAATTTTTTATTCAACTTTTTATAAAGTAAGTTTTTCAAAGTTTAGTTCAGTAATGAATGTTTTAGGTTGTCATGCACATTTTGAAATTTTATATACACTGAATAAATAAATATTAAGATTATCTGGATATCTTTTGTATAATTAAGAATGAAACTTAAAATATCTTTTTACTTCAGTATAGATTTAGAGAACCTGGAAAAAACAATGTTGGCCTCATCTCCATCAGTATATATAAAAAAAACAATAGTTGGCTATTTTAAGACAATAAAATTATTAAAATAATGTTAGTGAACACATTTAATGTTAGATATAGCAAAATATCTATTTTACATGATTATACAAACAAATTTTGTTAGCTGGATATATAGTAACTTAGTGAAGTTCTTAAATCAGGTTAAGAAAATATTTTTGTCATTGTTTAACATTTTTGTCCAGAGTACCTTTCTAATTTTATTTAAAATTTACATTTTGAGGTTAATATTGAATATAAAATATCTGGAAGAGAATGTCAAATGTGTTAATGTTTTTGGATGTTCTTACCCACATTTCCCAACTTTAGCTTCATGAAATTTCCAGTTATATTTTGCCATGAAACAATTATACTGTAACAAACTCTGCAGTATATATTGAAAAAATAAAATATGCATATAATTTTCCACAAAATTTCATTTTAATACTTTTAAGTTTAAAAATAAATTGGAATTACAGAGAACATTTAATTTAAAATAGAAAAAAATTGCATCCAGTTTTTAATATTTTAACATCTTGTATGAATCTGCTTTACTATCATATCTGAAAAGATTCATGAATTTTTGTGGCAGGCTATTCAAAATATTTGCATCATATGATGTCAACTGGAGTTGAAGTGTTAAATCTTTTTTGCTTTAGAATTTTGATGTATTGATGATGTTTTATTTTCATCACTTAAAATGTGGTAAATAATATCAGATAGTTTTAATTGTATGCGCAATAAATTTGGGAATATATGATAGATGGTATTTCTTTATATCCTTGTTCAAAAAATGGCATAGAGGGGGGTTAAGTAATTAGCTTATTTAAGAATTTCAGAACGATTTTGTCATTAGATAATGCTTTTATTAATCAGCATACAAATATTTACTTTTTCAAGTTTCAACATACATTGGGATTTTACACTTAAATATGAGTGGGGAGGGGCTGCAGTTCACTTTAACAGAACTTGGTAATGTTGTGATCCTGTATTGCATCATACTTTACCATCAAAATTTCAAATCATTCCTTTTTATTTTATACTGATATCGTTTTTGTGTAATATCTAACTTATTAAGTGTGTGTAAATGTGTGAAACACAGTTTATTTTTACATATTTTCTTGAAACAAGAAACATTATTGTAAGAATAGTATTTTTAGTGATATATATTTCTTAAATATTCATATTTTCTCAAAAAAATTCCTAAAAGAACACTACAGTAGGTTTGGTTAAATTTTATCTTTGCTCTTGTATGTATGGATGACATGAAACAGGAAATGATGTAATCATATGCTATACAACCTTAAAAATTTAAATTTGTCTACCTCTTAAAAACAACCTTCAAATTAAATATGACTAATTGTTACTCAGTTCTTGAAATAAATTGATGCAGTCTTTACAAAATGTTATTTCAAAAGTAGTTAAGAATGATTCAGTTATTTCACAATTAATAAAAAATATCAAGTAATTCAGGTGGAATGTACTACTGTGTGATTAAAGAATAGTGATTATTTGTTCTTGGTTTTGTGTTGGACTTGCATGTGGATTATTTTAGAATTACCATGTGACTTGAAGACTTACTAAAGATATACATATGTTTAAACTGTAGTCCATGTATGGAAAGTTCAGCATTTTAAGAGAAAAAACTGATTCAGTTGTTTTATCAAATACTTAATTTATATTACAGTTACAAGGGCTGTTCAAAAAATATGCAGACTGACATCATAAAACAAAATGTACTTTATTTAGAAGTTACAGGTCTGTGACCCCTTCAAAGTACCCTCCTCCCCAATGCACACACTTATCCCAACGGTGTTTCCACTTGTTGAAACAGTCCTGATACGCTTCTTTTGTAATGTCCTCCAGCTCCTTCGTTTCATTTGCCTTAATCTCAGGAATCGTTTCAAATCTTCTTCCCTTCAAGGATCTTTTGAGTTTGGGGAACAAGAAAAAATTGCAAGGAGCAAGGTCAGATGAGTAGGGGGTTGGGGAAGAACAGTGATCGAGTCATTGGCCACTTGAGTTTTGAGGCACAAATTTCGCAGCAACGCGGTGCATCTTCAATTTTTCGGTCAAAATCTTGTAACAAGATCCAACTGATATCCCACACTCTTCAGCAAGCTCACTGACAGTCAGATGTCGATTTGCCTGCACCAGAGTGTTGATTTTGTGGACATGTGGATCATAAATTGATGTGGAAGAATGTCCAGGATGCTCATCATCTTCAATGGACTGTCGACCATCCTTAAAACGTTCATGCCACTTGAAGCATGCCGTACACTTCATAGCAACATCACCGTAAGCCATGTTAAGCATAGCAAAAGTTTCAGATGCAGATTTTCCAAGTTTAACACAAAATTTCACAGCAAGTCATTGCTCCTTCAGGTAATTCATTCTGAAATCCACCAAACGAAAAAATCGCACTTCACTTAAAACCGCATTGCTAATACACAAATGAAGATATCTGCAATCGGGAAATGGCATCATAATCAGCTGATCTGTGTGAACCTAGTGACACCAAGCAAATTTCCCTGGAACCATCTGGAGCTGTGCAATACAAACAGTGCGCTTATTTTTTGAACAGACCTCGTATTTATGTCTATGTTTAGCCTCACTATTCACCATAACTTGACAGAAGTAACACCGTGTTATTTTACATTGACTTTGTGTTCAAATAGAAATCCAATTCCTCAATAGTTTGAACAGTTACTCACTATAAAACTAATCATTGACCTTTCTGAATTATTCACAGATTTGAATTGTTGATATTTTTTATCTTCTAACTAATCCTCAGTCATTTTTGTCACACTCACAATCTTAACAGTTAACATTTAGAAATTCTTAAATATTTGCTGATCAACTAGTATTCATTACCCAAACTAGTTATTTAGAAAATAGAACAAAGCAATTGTATATTCCAGAACTTGAATAATTTTATTCTGTTTAGATGTTTCTAAAATTGAAACAAGAAATAACAGAATTAAAAATGTGAAACCAGTTTTTTAATATTAATCTGACCAATTCTGTCTATTTCATTTCTTTTGTTTCTAATGATTGTTAGGATATTTTTATGGTTAATTATTTTTATAAAATACTTTTGTTCATTTCATCACTAGCCTTTAATTTCAGAGGATATGAACTTGGGTGTGTCATTTCTGAGGTTGTGGAAAAAATCTTCAAAATTGGTTAAATACACATCTATGATAAAAACATTGCAAATAGAGTTTTTGTCATATATATGTGTTTTACCAATTTTGAACACTTCCATTATTTTTTCATGTTTCGTCTTTCCTACTGTGTATGTGTTCTGAAGTTTTGTATTTGCTGATTATCTATTAGAAAAATCCTCTTTCTGTAAAACCACTTTTTGAAACAAATTGTTAAGCTCTCTTCTAAACATTGCATTTTCAAATGCTGGGTAGACTCTTAAATCTGAAAATTTACTACCTTTCATCATTTTTGGTTAGCTTAAGCACCAAATAAACAAAATGTAACTTTTCACTATCAACACTGCACTACCTCTACATCTTGAAGCCATCTTACACAGAATTTCATAGGTATTTTTATGGACAATGTCAGAAAATCTGCTATATGAAGACTGTAATTGGTGCAAGTTTTTGTACTAAGTGTCATTCTCAATGTGACCACTGAATAATAAACCCATCATTGTTGCTTTTTAGTTAAATTTTAACATGTAAGTGTGTTGAACATGTAGCTTTAGTGTACTATAGTGTAATAACAAGTTTAGAAGGTTCAACATTGTAAGCTTGTACCTCGCAGTATGAAAAAATGTTATGGTTGTGATCCTTGTTTTTGTTAACAAGTTTCACACACTTAGTAAACAGTGCTTGTGCCAACTTCCATCCTTGATTAGAATGTTCTATGTATTCTTTATTTCTTGGTATTAACTTATTAACACATTTCTATATTGATGTTTTTCATTTTTACCGGTTAGAGTAAAAAAAAATTCACTATTGTAGTTGTGTATTTCATTATTTAAATGGTGGTTTACGTTTTTGTCTTCAAAATACAGTTTGTAAGTTTATCCTCACTCTTCTATGCATTAGTGATATATAACCCAATAGAACTTCAGAAACATTGAGAGTAGTTTCTTAACAACAAGATGCTGAAATAGGGAAGTTCCATCAGCAATTTTCTTTCTGGCCTTTTGCATTTTGCAGTTTTCTATAAAGGATGTTGTCAGACAATTTTATGTACTGACCCAAACAATACATTTCAGTGGACTGTGCATAGTTGCTATTTATCATAGTGGCCTCATGTTTAGTTCCACATCATATTTGATACTGATACCCTTAGCTTCAACAATCTTCAGTTTGTTCCCAGGACAGCTTCAGTTTTTTGATATAAATACTAATATGGAAACAACCCTGTCTCATTATAACCATATTTCAAGGTCTGATTATTAGTATCTAGTGTTGTTAATCCCATACTGGGAAACTGTATGAGGAAAATCTCAACTTTTTTTTCTCAAGAAATTTTAATTCCAAGCTTTTTTGCTATCTCTCACAGAGTATGTTGTAGTAAATCTGATCTTTATCTTGTCTTCAGCTTAAATGTTACCATTTCAACTCATGTCACTCCAGTCATCAGCTTCTTCTTTGTTGATATTTTTCCAAGTTTATGAATACCTGTGTGCATAGTAATGACAGTAAGTCTAGAGTCTAAGTTTATTATAAAGTGATGTTCCTCTTAAGGTTTGACTAATTCAGTAACGGGTCTGCTTAAAAATTAACCTCTTCTCATTTACAAAATTTAAGTTTTGGTGTTTTTCTTCTACATTTGGCTCTTTATTATTGGGTAATCCCTTTTTTCCAGCTAGCATTAATGGATCAACATTATTTTGTGTCTTCCATACCTGTGTCGAGTAGGGATCATAGAGTGCTTTTTAACATTTCTTTTATGTCCTCATGATCTCTCTCCCTGGTTGTAGTCACTTTATAATATCTTTGACTACAAAATGGAGAACTTCTCAGCTTTTGTTAATGTTGCTCAGAACTTTCAGTGGTATGATGCTGACTAACATACCAACTTTGTTTGAACTTCCTTGTCTGAACTATTCTGTGTTTGGTGGTACTTTTCAGAGTTGCTGTTATTCACTCTGCAATTACATCTTTAATAATTAATACAAGGTACTTCTATGTTCATTGGAAGCAAAGGACAAGTCAAAATTAGATGTTCTAATGATTTCATCTCTTGAAGTAAGTGTTCGTGGTTGTCTGTAAGCAATCTTGAAAAGCTGAGGCTCTAAAGAAAAGTACTATTACTTTACACATGCATATCAATTCATGATTCATCATTCTAAGGTGGGTTATTATCATTTTATGACTTAAGAAGTTTCAGTAAATTTAAAGCATTATAGCAAGAACACCTACTGGCACAATTTCTTTAATGATACGTATTAACAAGTGCTACGACAAAACTTGAAACTACTTGTTAGGAGTGTATTCTTAATGTCTTAGTTCCTAAGTTACAGATGTGTTAACACCTTATGTAGTGATTATTTTATGGAATGACTGCCTGAATCATCAGTGTTTCAAAAAAGTTTTGAGTGTGAAAATAATACAATTAAATGAGTGATGAAGAAATTTATTGTTTTCTTGGTGTTATACATTATTTAATCACAATCTCAAGTATTACCCAGTAAGTTCCATTAATGATAGTAAACTCAACAAACACTAAACCAATCAAAGTATCAAACCTATGCATAGGCGATGTAGGCTGTTTTATGATTCAGCTTTCTTCAAGACTGATTAATTAGGTTTCAGTGAAATAAAGAATTTGAATTATGTATTTGTTACCTTTTTGTCTTAATAAAGTGTTTAACGTGACTTGTGAGAAGTTTACCTCATGTTGTATTCTAATTGAATGGTTTTACACTGGTTTGAAAGAAACTTAATACTCCTAAAACTTCTATTCTTCACAACATGCTTCAGCTATAAGGTTCAATGGTTCAGCTTAATAGTGAAGTTAGCCACACAGTTTATCGTGGTAATTTTTAATATTCTGTATTAGTTTATGTACGATGATGTGAATAATGTATGCAAAGACTTACTATTTTCCAATAAACTGAAAAAACAAACGAAAATACGTTTTATTTAATTAAAAACATAGCCATCGAAGGCTGAGACTACTTGCCCATCTGCCAAATACCATAGTAAGTGGCTATTTGTATTTGATAAGGCAGATTCAAGAATTTCCTTACGTAAAGATGTTATCTACCTAAATAAGATTTAAATATTTAGAACTGTTTAGAATTTCACATGAAGCAACTTGAGAGCTGTCCGCGCTAGTGGTCTCTGCAGAGCTTCACATAAGAAAGAAAAAAATATTATAGAGCCTTAAATAAAAAAAATTATCCAAAACTAAAAATAACACTGCACAACTTTTATTTTAAAGTTTTGCTTCCTGAAAAGTTCTTGCTGATTGTGACAGGTACCTGATGGGTATGCACCAATATAGTTTTAGTTTTGCTTCATCACATAGGAACTCTGAGAAATACAGTTAACTGTTTACCGATAATAACGTATTTAATGGCATCTATGTTTCTAATACGCTATTAAGTTCAACATAATTGTTTTGCTTCTGATTTTCGTTTGTATTCAATGTCCGTTGTATCACGTTGCAATGTCCAACAGTAGTCAGCAAGCATTGAGGGATTCCAGTTTCTCTGATGTTGTCCTGGTGAAACCTTTCATCATGTTTGTCATTGACAGCACCGAAATTTGCAATGATTTTTTGTTTGTTTGTTTTGGAATTTCGCACAGAGCTACTCGAGGGCTATCTGTGCTAGCCGTCCCTAATTTAGCAGTGTTAGACTAGAGGGAAAGCAGCTAGTCATCGCCACCCACCGCCAACTCTTGGGCTACTCTTTTGCCAACGAATAGTGGGATTGACCGTCAAATTATACACCCCCACGGCTGGGAGGGCGAGCATGTTTAGCGCGACGCGGGCATTTGCAATGAAGAAGTCCAAGTGTGAGTGGAGAGAATAAATCTTGAGTGACATGTAGCACTTCATTGTTATGTATGCTTTGAGAAGTTTGTCTTCCAGCTGAATGTAATGCGGGGCTCTGTAATTGCCAAGAAAATTGTCAACAACGTCTTTGAAGGCTTTCCAGGCAATCTTTTCTGGCCCACCTAACAGATCTTCGAGTCGCTTGTCACTCATAACATGTCTGATCTGAGGGCTAGCAAAAATGCCTTTTTTGTTCATTGCTTTCACGAAATTTTTCAAAAGTCCCAGTTTTATGTGTAGAGGAGGCAAAAACATCTTTGGTGGGTCGAGATGTGGTCCATACGCCACATTTTTCTGTCCTGGAACTAACTTTTTATGGAGTAGCGAGCTCTATCTAGAATAATGTGACACTTTGGCATGAGTGTCCCATTCACAGATGAAACAATAGTACAGGGTGGTCGCTAGAAAAGCGGAAAATTTGTCAAACAGCTATCTATTTTTACAAAGAATAACTTTTACAAAGTTTTTTAAAGGCATATGTTATATTACACTCATAGATGCTCAAAATGCATTTTATGATATTAAAATCATGCATTTTATTCATGATGTAAAGAAATCAATATAGAAATGAGTAAGCACGCATTTTATTCATGATCTCATCTGACCCTCAAATTTTCCGCTTTTCTAGCGACCACCCTGTACTTTGTATAGCCGAGCTGCAGTCTCAGTAACAGAGCAATGACTTTTAGATCTCCACAGATATTCCAATTGCGCTTGCTGTGCTTCAGTAACTTTTCCATATTCTTGTAGGTTTCTTTCATGTGTGCCGCACAGCCAACAGGTATTGAAAGGTGAATGTCGTCATTGTGTAACAGAACAGCTTTAAGGCTTAACATTGATGAATCAATAAAGACACATCACTCTTCGGGTCATGGTCACAACCCAAAGCAGAGAACAATCCTTCGATATCAACACGAAAACATAGACTGTCAACTTGTACAGCTGGTGACAGCAAACACCATTCCTGCAGTCTCGAACCCAGCAATTCGACTTTTGATATTTAACAGACCTAAATCTCTGACCAGATCGTTTAATTCTAACTGTGTTGTGAGATGTGAATCACCTGAGGAGCACCGTTAAAATCCGGATTAATGTCATTGCAGTTGCTTCATCTGGTTCGTCTAAGGTCCATTCCTCTGGTGGTCTTGGTATTGGAAGACTGTCGTCATGTGGCACAGGTCTCGTTGCTGAGGGCAGATTAGAGTATTCAACTGACTTCTTGTTTTTGGCAGAAAAACCAGACACATCAGTCAAACAGAAGTAACATTCCGTCAGATGGTCTTTCTGTTCTCGCCATATCATCGGGACAGCAAACGGCATTGTCTATCGAGTGCCTCTGAGCCAAAGCTCTCAGACAGCACATGTCGCACAACTAATGTGAGGCGCCAATTCCTGGTCTTGGTCACCAATTATACAGATGATATGCTTTCTTCACAAGAGCAGTCATTGAACGTCTCTGATGAACAGGTGTATACTCACCACAAATATAGCAGAATGTATCGCGGCTGTTACGACATTGACGAACATATTGACCGACACCAATCGTCCGGTAAAACGTCCATACTATCTAACTTGTTACAGTGCTACTGAGGCAATGCTATATTCTGAAACAATACGTACACACTATAAGGTCTATATGAATCCAATGAGCAGCATCTGTGTATGCAAGCCACTTTTTTAGCCTGCTAAGACAGTATCAAGCTGACTCCGGCATGCCCGGGTTTCATACTTCCACAGAACAGCTTCCAACCTGGCCTAATTTCATGCCCAGACTGCACAAAATATTGTTCCTAGGTCTCTTACAGAAACGAAAAATTTTGAATGCAAATATAAGAAAAACATGACAAAATTGAATATTTCGATGAAGTAATACATGATGTACAAATTTGGATGTGATTTTTGTGATCGGCAGCCAAAAGTCTATAAGGAACATCTAATAGTGTCCAAGAAGCAAAAACTTTGTTGTGCAGAGTAATCAGTCACTCACACCAGATAAAGTTTATTTCAAGCTTTTAGAATATAAATTTATTAAAAATATCAATATTTAAAGAAAAAATTTAATTGGTCAACAATTTCTGCTTTCAAAATTTGTTATCAGTAAATGTATAATGTACTTATTTATTAGCGGCTCGAATGGTTTGATTGTTTGTTTTTTAATTTCGCACAAAGCAACATAAGGGCCATCTGCACAGTATAATTTAGCAGTTTAAGACTACAAGGAAGACAACTAGTCATCACCACCTGCCGCCATCTCTTAGGCTACTCTTTTACCAACAGATAGTTGGATTGACCGCACGTTCTAACGTCCTACGACTGAAAGGACGAGCATGTTTGATGTGACAGGGATTCGAACCCGCAACTCTCGGATTACGAGTCGAGCGCCTTAACCACCAGGCCCGGCTTGGATGGGCGTGCTTTTGTTCACAAAGTTGTCCAATATTTGAAGTTATGTTTGTTACCTGTAACCACAAATCTTCAATATTTAGTCTGTTTAGCTTTGTAGCTGTATACAGTGAAAATGTTTGTTCACAAAAAATATGTAATTGGAAAACGCATAAAAATTTTCAAAGCTCTGTTACTTATTTCAGGGTTTTCCATGATCATTTGAATCCAAAATTGTGTTATTTCTTCCTTCTGAAATTTTGTTTTTTGCGGTGTAATCGGTTGACATTTCTATAAGCTGTTGTTTCTCTTTCAAATTCAAGTCGTTGGTATTTCCAGAGACAACAAAGGGATTTTGAATTCACAGTAATTTTTCTAATTGCGGAACAAGTACTCCCCAATAGTTGTACACAAATCAGACTTGTGCTGAAAGACAAACTTGCAACTTCACTTAAGGAAAGTTCATTCATCAGTATAAAACCACTGAGATTTTCGAAGCAATCAAGTTTACATTCACCCCAAAGTTTTAGCTTACGTTGAAGCACCTCCATTTTATTCTAAGCTTCGAAGTACATTGACCTTGGTATACTGTATTGTAGCATTCACTTCATTTAGATAGGCAAATGCGTCCGAAAGGTAAGCCACTTTCTGTATCCACTATTTGTACCTTAATTTGTATGCAAGTTTAAAATGGCATTCAGATAAATAGAAACGTATCTCATCAAGCAGTTTCTAAGCCGAGAAAACCATCGGACTTCAGAAGCAAAAAATTTTTATGCAAATTTCCCATATTCTCACAGTGTCAACTGAAGATCCTCGCACTGAGTGGTCTAGATTTTATAAAATTAACTATTTTTGTGGCATCAACCAATGCCTCTTTTAAATGTTCTGGTATTCGTTTCTTTGCAAGAGCATGATGATAAAGACAGCAGTGGATACTCTCGATTTTCGGGTTTTTCTCTATTGCGCCTGAAAATTTTTAAATGACAGCTGCAACGCCATCAGTGCAAATATGTAAGCAAAACTGCCATTGGCTCTGATGTTCTTCCATAAATAAATTGATCAATTTACATATTTCTTCGTCTGTTGTTCGAGTAGGCAAAGATTTGCAATTTAGCTTGTCTTCTTCAAAACTAGCTTCGTGAATATAGCGAAAAATCACAACCAACATCGTATAACCTGCGACATCTGTTGATTCATCCATCTGAAGCGAAAAGGTTGGACTCGCCTTATTAGCTCCGTTAAGCAATTTGCTGACATATCCTTGATTCTATGAGAAACCGAGTGGTCAGAAAGGCGCACGGAGTTAATGTTTTTGAGAAATTTCTTATCAATCGTGCACACTACCAAATCTTTTACGCATGGTTTTATCAAATCTTCTGCAATTATATGAGCTTCACCTGCTTTTGCAATATTGTAACTAACACGATATGAAGCAGTAAGAGCACATTTGTCGTCCTGATGGAAGAGAAGTTTCTCGCATGCAAGAGTTAGGAAGCTCTTAAATTTTGGTTAGTGTATGTTAATACATAAACTAAAGCAATTAAAAAAGGAAACAAATCATTTCTCTAACAAGCAAAAATAACCTTGTTTTCAATTACAAAGAAACTAACATGAAATTTTACATCATCAGTGTAGTTTAACTTTATAACGCAAAGTTTAACAAAAAATATGATCTACTCAGAGTTAGATAATAAAAATTAAGATTACGGCTTTTGAAATAATGAAATAAAACAGAAAACAACTGAAAATAAAATATGCTGAGCTTAATAAAAACCTTCAATAAAATGTTGGACAACAAAAGAAGACAAGGGGAGCTTCCATCAACAAACTTTTCAAAATTGCAGCTTCAGCCAAAATTCGACGTCGTCTCAACTCCAGGGTGGCCCGTAAGTCCCTACTTATCGATATATCATGTTATATTCAATTACGCATGTATTATAAATGATGAGTTGAAGGCAGATGTTACCGCGGCATGTGGAACAATAACCCCTGCTATGTTGAGGAAAATGTCTTACAAAACATGGCGTCGCATAATATTATGCAGCGAGAATGAGGGACAGCACACAGAAACACTGGATACATAAGATATATGGATGGGTAGAGACTTACGGGCCACCCTGTATATAAACTAGTCACAATCAGGCGAGACTGGATACTTAAAGCTCTATTTCCTACGACGGTAAGACAATACATTCCGAACGACTAATTAGTATACTGAGACATTCTTGATTGGCACTAATTAAATAGGCTACACATCCGGAGTCATGGGCAACAATTAACATCAAGACCGTAATACGAAACTTTCTCCAACTTGTTTTTGAGCAAAGTTATTTACTCCTATAACAATTCGATAGTTTCCTTTTGAAAAGGAATGTGTCTTCAAATAGTTACTATTGTTATAAACCGACCAACAAAATAAACTCGCTTCACACAACTAAGTTGCTACTAGGCCCTCGATTATTAATATTATGTGTCAATGTATATGTTTGTTGTAATTTTCAATTATTACGTTGTTTTTTACTACTATTTTTTATGCTAACATCAAACCGTATTTATTATGTCGAAACAAAAGACGTACTTGAGGTCTTTAAGTTTTCTTATTAAGAAAAAATATAAAATTACTAGTGAAAAAAAGAGAGAGTGAGAAAGAAAAAGAAAAGATGCATCAGAGAATGGTAATATGACGTTTGAGGTTGGCCAAATAAGGCTAATATTCATATTTTACTTACATTTTCAGAGCATAGTTTCTTGTATCACATTTTAATCCCACTGGTATATGATTAACCAATGGCTTCCTAAACCACAAATGAAAAAGTAAATACCACATTTTTACATAAACATTTCGTGGGATCCACATTATTCCAAAAGACTCGTGTTTAATAAATGTTTTAAATATATTTTTTATCTATACTCATACATAAAAGAAAAGCAGAAATTAGTTTTATATATATAAAGTACCCGTCCCCAGTGACGGGAAAAGCTTACTTTATTCTGTCAATTTAAATTATATAATGGACTTTAAAAAGGCTAATTGTGTTTCACTCAGAGCTACTTATAAAGACCACAGAATAAGGAAATTGTTGAGTATTTCAGTCATTCTAAGAGGCGATTAATAATAACAATAACTAAATCTACATCGTTGATATTTAAGTTATGTCACACCTTGAAATGTGAATCATAATCTTAACAGTTTAGTGTAGAATATCCTACTTGCGAAACAGAATTTGGCATCAACATGATTTATACTTTTTCTTCTGTCATTTCAAAAAATAAATGTTGAGTTTTGCCTTCGTGCATTGGTTTTCAAATAGCAGTCAGACGAATGCTCCGAGAGCCACCGCGGTTAGCAACACACACACATATATATATAACAATAACAGAATGTCATGTGAAGCTACCAGAATTTATATCTTTATTTTAAATAATTTTAATGGTTCTTCTGTTTCTTAATATATATGGTATTGCATACATATTAAAAGGATATATATATTATGGTCAAATTTTATAAATATGTCGTGGTTAAAGTACAGAAAGAACGCAGAATAAAAATATTTGGGTAACTCATATACCCAACACTACGTAACAGTACAAAATAATATATTTCAGGTTCACTCTTAACAAATAGGAATAAGAAAGTACCTAAATAAAATCTCTGTATGCTTACAAATCGTTCAACTTATGTACTTCAAAATTAGTTCCAATTATTATCCTTAAAAACTTTTCAACAAAATCTCACTTGAGTGTGTTATAACTTGGGTATCTCAGTGTCGTCTAATTCCTTAATAAAAAAAAAGAAGAAAGAAAACTACTTGATTTGCCCCGTAGCTTAATACACCGTTTCACATCCACTGATTGTTTTGTTAGTTTTCTTAAAATTTCATGCAAAGCTACTTGAGGGATATCTGTGCTAGCCGTTCCTAATTTAGCAGTGTAAGATAAGAGGGAAGGCAGCTAGTCATCACCACCCACCGCCAACTGTTGGGCTACTCTTTTACAGACGAATAGTGGAGCTGACCGTACGTTGCAACGCCCCTACGGCCGAAAGGGCGAACTCGTATGGTGTGGCACATCCAATAAGACACAAAACGACTTAATTGCCTTGGTGATTTTGCTTGATCGTTGTGAGATACTGCCTACGCACTTGCCATGCAGTGAGACGTTAAAATAACACGCATACA
Source organism: Carcinoscorpius rotundicauda (assembly GCA_011833715.1). Classification (NCBI taxonomy): domain Eukaryota; kingdom Metazoa; phylum Arthropoda; class Merostomata; order Xiphosura; family Limulidae; genus Carcinoscorpius; species Carcinoscorpius rotundicauda. The sequence goes on from CM022398.1 coordinate 20,186,766, forward strand.
AGCATTATAACATATTTAATCAATATTACTGAATATATAAATCGATTTACACAGCACAGAGAGCTTAATGGTTTTGGTTTATTTTAACGCATAGTTGCATTATGCCATTTGCTATGTTCACCGGGTGGTGAGTGGGTGAGGAACCTCGTATTTTAACATCTTAAGCCCATAAATTACCACTGACTTACCAGGAGGGCACACGGAGAGTAGTAAGAATAAAAATATAAATAGGTACATTTACGACTCCTCAGAGAAATTCCGGACCTTCGTACCTTCTTCATTCCTTACACATATTCATTCTATCGGCCAAGTTTGGACACAGTTCTCTCTTTTTTCGAAGTTTACTTTTTCCAAGTCTAATTCTTTTGCTTTACCTTCCCACCCTCCCTGTCGCTAACATCACTAACTTTAATTTCAACCCCATTTAGCCATTATTAATATTTCTGCCACCCTTCTGTCTCTTTGTACTTTTCTGTGTGGCATAGGAAACGTAAACAAAGTTTTGACTTGCAATTTTTTTCACAAAACCAGAACGATGAAAGAAACGAATCGATTCATATTAGGTTCACGTGAAATACTTACAAGATTTTTTCGCAGCAAAAGAGGCAACGATATTGTTAAAGTTAACTTCTGCAGCTTACACATAAATACCAAAATAGTTTAGGTCGATCAGTTTTTCGGGCTTTGTGACGCATGGTACGATATTTTCTTCAATTATCGTCAGAAACGATTAAAAGCGGAACATCTTTTCGTCAGATCTAATATGTTATCAAATTGCATGTGTCTTCTTCTTTCTCTCTTTAATTCTTTCTCTTTTTGTCTCCCAGTGGCTCAGCGGTATGTCTGCGGACTTACACGCTAAAATCCAGGTTTCGATACCCGTTGTGTAGCTTTGTGCTTAATTTCAAAACAACAACTTTTTCTTTTTTGTCCCCCACTGGCACAGCGGTATGTATGCCTGTGAACTCATACCGTAAGAAATCTGGTTTCAGTACCTGTGGTGGGCACAGTACACATAGTCCTTTGTGTAGCTTTGTGCTTAATAACAAAGTACAGCAGACTTTTTTCTTCCTTCCCTTCTGTCCGTCCACCTCGGTCCTGGGTCCTTATGTTTTGGTATCAAAAGCCCCTATTTTCCTATGACTGACCCTGCTACAATGTATGATCCAATGAAGACATTCGTATTTAATATAAAAAATTTGTTTATTTTCTAAAACAAAGCCTCATTGGCCTATTTGCTGCATCCATCGTAATGAAACTAACTTCGTATTGTCGCGTTATAAATCCGTAAAAAGAGTTACTACAGAACAAAGGTGTGCAGCAAGTTTACGGACTGACAGCGCTGAAATAAGAGGCTAGTCCCTCGTGATGTATAGAGAAGATAGCTGAATGTTGCTTTGCGCTTAAACAAATCATAAACTGACCATGCTACGAAAATCAATGTACATGTTTACTTAATTTGATTATATATGTATATATATACATCTAATGCCTGCAGGTTCCACAATTTAACTCCCCACACTGGGCAGAGCGCAGATAAAATATTGTGTAACTTTGAGCTAAAACAAACACGTATAGGCATCTCTTACTATTTAATCCTGAAACCTTGAATCCATTTATGTCCTTAGTTTACATGTAACAAAAATACCATGGAGTACATCAAGTGCTCCATACGTCTGGGACCAATACCTGTCAATAATGGATTTCCTGTTTCACTAAAACATAAAACGAAATTCAAAGTTCGTATGATCACATCACAGACACACGAATTTAACGAATGTTAATTCTTCCCGTTTTGAAATATAAACCACACGTTTCTAAAGACAAGTTTGCTCATTGCTAAAACAAAATACGTATCACTTAACGAAATAAACTTTTTAAAAGGTTAAAACTTCCTAGACAGAATATCGTTCCCATAAACGAATTTTCATGAACTTTGAATAAACAAGTTCTCATCAGCTGACAACAGCTTAGCCCTCTTTATAAACGCTTAAAATAAATTAAAAAAACAACAACTAAAGTTAAATTACAATTATTTTTTCGTACTTTTTGCTAAAGCAACACAGTTATACAATTTCCAAGTTTGTTTCGCCTCTTTTTTTCCCCTTTAATGAAGTAAAAAAGATGGGCATACTCTTCTCCAAATATAATTTTACAAATTAACTGCAAGGTAATTAATTACGTGATGAAAATTATAAAAATTAATGTCAAATCAGTCTACCCGTTTCTTAGTACCTTCCTTGGTTGAAGTAATAAAGAGGCCCGGTATAGCCAAGTGTGTTTAGGCGTTTGACTCATAATCCAAGAGTTGTGGATTCGAATCCCGGTCGAACCAAACATGCACGCCCTTTCAGCCGTGGGGGCGTTATAATGTTACGATCAATCTCACTATTCATTGGTAAATGAGTAACTCAAGAGTTGACGGTGGGTGGTGATGACTAGCACTGTGACGATTACACGATTAACCGGTTAATCTAAGATTTTTTTCCGAGAAAAATAAACGAGGGAAAACAATATGATTATCGACATTTCCGTGTAAATATTCCATTATTTGACCTTGACATTGGTTTCGATTGGTATGTTTGCCAATCGCGATTTTACGAACTGCTTGCCTCTTTGTTTGGTTGAATTTTCGTTGTTGTTGTTATTGAAAGCTAGAGTTTTTGTTAACACTCGGTGCGGCCGTCACGCGCAAATTCCTAGGGCTGTGACGATTACACGATTAACCGGTTACGGTTCGGTTATGAGTCAAAGATTAACCGGTTACAAAAGTTCGTAATCGTCGCAGCCTTAGTAATCACTAGCTGCCTTCCTTCTAATCTTACACTGCTAAATTAAGGACGGCTAGCGCAGATAGCCCTCGAGTAACTTTGCGCGAAATTCAAAACAAACAATGAAGTAATAAAAACTAGAAATGTCAGTTAAAAAAATAGTAGAATTTAGTAAGTTAGATTATTCCTTTCTGCCTAATTTCTACATAAATGACCTTTCTAACTGTTGTAGATCTTTTTTTGAATTTTGCACAAAGTTACTTGAAGGCTATCTGCGCTAGCCGTCCCTAATGTAGTAGTATAAGACTAGAGGGAAGGCAGCTAGTCATCACCACTCACCGTAAAATTTTGGGCTACCTTTTTACCAACGAAGAGTGGGATTGACCGTAACATTATAACGCTCCCACGGCTCAAAGGGCAAACGTGTTTGGTGCAACGGGGTCCGAGTAGATTATTTTATTTTATTTTATTTGTAGTTAAGCACAAACCTACACAATGAACTATGTGTCCTTTGCCTGCCAAGTGCATCGAAACCCGGTTTGTAGCGTTATAATTCCGCAGACATCACGCTGTGACATTTGGGGGATAACTATGATGGTTGTTGTTTTGAATTAAGCACAAAGCTACACAATGGGGTATCTGTGCTCTGCCCAACACGGGTATCGAAACCCGGATTTTAGCGTGTAAGTCCGCAGACATACCGCTGAGCCACTGGGGGGCTAACTATAGTGGAAGTTATAAAAATAAACAAAAGAAATGCCAGTTTAAAAAAAATACATGGTTTTCCACCTTAGATAATGATAATGAAAAATCATTCTTTCCTGAATGAATGATTTTTCCAATAAATAGTTTGAAAGTCGGTCAGACAGAAAAGTAACAAATCATTAGTTTAAATTATGTTGCATCATAAAAATGCGAATTTTATAAATCTGTATTCCAAAATCAGTTTAGTCTAATTAACGCCATTTTTATTAAAATATATATCAAAATATGTTTTAACAATTGAATTAGAAAATATGTTACCAACTCCAGTCTAAAGTAGACAACATATTAAATACATATAATTAGAATAATATCAATTTTAAGTACAGTCTTGTTAAAAATCAATAAATCAAAGTTAAAAAAATAAAACCCGATTCCATTCTTTTTTCGTGTTCAGCTATTACCTTGAATGATTGTTTCGCGGTAAGGGTACTCGATTTATAATCGGATGGTTGCGGGTCTGATTGGAATCTCTGTCACACCAAACATGCTCGCCCTCCCAGCCGTGGGGGCGTTATAATGTGACGCTCAATCCCACTATTCGTTGGTACAAGAGTAGCCCAAGAGTTGGCGGTGGGTGTTGATGACCAGCTGTATTTCCTCTAGTCTTACACTGCTAAATTAGGGACGGCTAGCATAGATAGCCCTCGAGGAGCTTTGTGCGAAATTCCAAAAAACAAAAAACAAACAAGACAGATCAATAATTCTAATAAAATTAATAATTATAAAAGATTAAAACGTTAATTTGTACAATTACACAATGATATCGTTCATTAAAATTATTCAGTCAAAACAGGGTTTGTTTGTTTGTTTTGGAATTTCGCAAGAGTAGCTTTGTGCGAAATTCCAAACAAACTTTCAGCTGTGGAGACGTTATAATTTTACAGTTAATTTCACTATTCGTTGGTAAAAGAATAGTAAAAAGTTGTCAGTGGCTGCCACTCGACTAGCTGCCTTCCCCCTACTCTTGGCCCGGCATGGCCAGGTGGTTAAGGCTCTCGACTCGTAAACTGAGGGACGCAAGTTCGAATCCTGGTCACACCAAACATGCTCGCCCTTTCAACCGTGGGGGCGTTATAATTTACGGTTAATCCAATTATTCGGTGGTAAAAGAGTGGTCCAAGAGTTGACGGTAGGTGGTGAAGACTGTCTGCCTTCACTTTAGTCTTACACTGCAAAATTTGGGACGTCTAGTGCAGATAGCCCTTGTGTAGTTCAGCGAGAACATTTCGATAGATTTTTGTTTGTCATTGTTATTGTTGTTGAGGGAAAGCATTGGACGTTGTTTTAAAAATGACCTTGGTCGAATCAGATACCCACCGAACCGGGAAAAAACTTGTCGACAAACTTAATGTTCATAATTTAACAGTTTTCCGACATTTTGAAGCAACTGGTGAAAAAGCTTGATAAATGAATACCTTACAAACTGACTGAAAACCATCAAACAAGACAAGTTGAAATTTGTTCCTCACGTCTTACTCGCAACAAAATCGACTCGTTTCTCAATAGAATTGCCACCTGTGATGACAATGGATTCGACAACTTACAGCGATACGGATAGTGGCTTGACTATTAAGAAGCAGCACAATATATATGCCAAAACCAGCTCTTCACCATAAGAAGCTTGTGGTCAGCGTTTGGTGGTCCCCAGTAGGCGTGATCCATTATTCGTTATTAAACCCAGGAGAAACAATCAATCACAGCGAACAAGCATTATTGTGAACTGGAAGTTACATATCAAAAGTTTTCAAGAGAACATCCAGCAACAGTTAATCCCAGTGGACCCATAACTTCATGACAACGCTCAACCTCAACGCTCCCTACAGGTTATCACTTCTTAACCATTTGGGCATTTTTTAAAGGAAAAAAAAAACATTTGTAAACCAAAGGTCAATTGAAAGTGCCTTCAAAGACTTCATTGTATCAAAGGACGCCCAGTTCTTTAAATATGATATTCATAACCTTACAACTCGTTAGCAGAAGTGTAGCGAGTCTAAATGCGCTTATTTTGGTTTGTTTGTTTGTTTTGAATTTTGCACAAAGCTACTCGAGGGCTATCTGTGCTAACTGTCCCTAATTTAGCAGTGTAAGACTGTAAGAGGGAATGCAGCTAGTCATCACCACTCATCGCCAACTCTTGGGCTACTCTTTTACCAACGAATAGTGGGATTGACCGTCACTTTATAACGATCCCACGGCTGAAAGGGCGAGCATATTTGGCAAAACGGGGATGCGATCCCGCGACCCTCAGATTACGAGCCGCACGTCTTAACACGCTTCGCCATGCTAGGCCTAATTCAACAGTGTAAGACTAAAGTGAAGGCAGTTAGTCATCACCACCCAATGCCAACTATTGGGCTACTCTTTTACCAATGAATAGTGGGATTGACCGTAACATTATAACGCCTCTATGGCTAAAAGGGCGAGTATGTTTGGTGTGACGGGGATTCGAACCTGCGACTCTAAGATTAAGAGTCGCACGCCTTAACACACCTGGCCATGCCTGGCCCTTTATTTTGGTTAAATAAATTAAACAACAAAAATATATAACGATAAATTTAGGAGTTCGATTTTCCTCGGCAGGCTTAGCAAATAGTCCGATGTGGCTTTGCTATAAGTAATCACACACACAACAAAAAATATGTAATTGTTTCTTATTTTCCTTGAAAAATTCGACGTTTCGTATGATACGGCCTGAAAATATTACGTAAACACAAACTAGTTATTTGTCACTGCTAAAACTTGAAGATAAACTTAATTTAGTTTGAACATAAACTAGTTATAAGAAACTAAAATATTTAATTCTTAACGATAGGTTTAACAATAATTAACCGTTGGCAATAGGTTACTGGTATATAAATTAGTGTTAATATTTATTGAGAGGCTACGAATATAATGAGTGTTAGACTTACTTGTTCACATTTTGTTAGGTGTTATTCGTGCAATAAGAGGGTTGCATTTTGGAAATCTGGACTGATGTGTACTTTGGAGGAAGTTTGTTGTGAAAATGTGCAATTTGCGTGTAGACTTCGTAGGTTGGAAACTATTCTAATTAAAAGTAGAGGCAATAGATAAAGAGAAGAGTGATGCGTAGGAAATGGCAGAAAGATTTCAAGAGGAGCTTAAGGATTTACATGTAAGGGATACACTGGCTATCAGCGACATTCAGAAAGTTAGAAAGAGTACTGTTAGAGCTAAAAGTAGTGGATCTAATTGTAATGAGCCTATTGTATTGAGTAAAGTATTTCAGTCACTGGCTTGTGAAGATTAGAAACTATTGGAGGAAGGAAAACAAAAGGATCAGAGATGGATGTGTATGATATGATTACAGTAATTGGTGATTCTTTGACAAGGCACATGAATAAGGAAAGAAAATTGTTTAATAAGATATTGGGATGTCAAAAAGGATGTATGAGAAAAGGTTGGCTGAAAATGTAAAAATTAACAGCGTGGATTTCAGTAAATACATTAAAAGTAAACAAAATGTCAGGATGGTGGTAAGGCCCTTGATGGCAGATAAAGAAATGCTTGCATCTGATTATTATGAGATGGTTGGGTTATGACTATGGCAAATGACATATATGAAAAAATAGTAAATAAATTTCTTAAATTTAACTATTAAGTTCTTGGGTGCTGCTAGCTGTGAGAAAGATGCTTCTGTTTTACAAAAGGATTTAGATCATTTAATAAATTGGGCAAATAAATGACAAGTTTTAATTATAATAAATGCAAGATAATGTATATGGGCTATTGTAATTTAAATTGTAAATTTAATTTTGATGGAATATCCTTAACAATGCCATGAAATAAATGGTATTTATGCAATGTTTGATCAGTTTTTGAGAGATCCAAACAGAATGCTGTTATTAGTGGTGAGGCAAATAGGATTTCAGGTTGTATCTACAGAAACACTGAATGTATGTCTAAAGAAGTTATAATTTCCTTACATAGATCACTGGTTGGACCACATTTGGGGTACTGTGTTCAGTTCTAGGCTCCTTACCTTAGGAAGGACAATGAGTTGTTGGAAAGGGGTCAGAAGAAGGGTTCCTAGAATGATTCCTGGGATGGAGAGGCTGTTATATGAGGAAATATGATCTTTCAAACTGTTTTCTCTTGAAAAAGGAAGAGCTAGAGGTGATCTCACTGAGGTATGTAAGATTGTGGAGTGGGTTGTTCATTCTGATGCATCATTTTGTTTCACACTTAATGGCAAGAATAGTAGGGCTAAGGGATGAAATTGTAAATTTTGGAGAAGAGTCATCTTCAGCTCAGACAGTTTTATTTTTATAACAGAGAAATTGGCTTTTGGAATGGGTTGCCTTCAGATAATGTGAAGGCAGCAAATTGAAGGGAGTTTAAGGAAAGCTTGATAACTGGATGAATGATAAGGCATGGCTTTAATATTTATATTATTCTTGTAACATTTCTTAAGTTGATAGTTTTAATTTAAAGGTTCGGGCTGCTACGTCTTTTGTTGTGTTGTAAACATTATATTATAATACACCATCTTCACTATAACTTTGAACATGTTGCAGCAAATGTGGTTTGAAATTGAATGTCAGTTACATATGCCAAGACCCATGATGATACAAATGCAGAGGTCTACTGACATTTCAAGAAAAAACTGAGTTTGGTGCAAGATGTTAAGAGATGCATGATTATATTTCTTCAGTTGTTTGATCATTAAATTTTAGAATGAGGGAAGGTAATTTTGGAGCACCTTGTATATGAAAAGAAAGGAACGAGCAATCACTCAATGTAAACAAAAACAGGAGGTCTAAAAATTTAAAAAAAGTTTGAAATTTGTTGTTGGGTATAATAAATATGTTAAATATAATGATCTTGGGCTTTAAGAAAATCAGTACTTTAGTGCTTATTATAGGAAGAAAATTATCAATTTCAAATCAAAGAGAGATCATAATTCTCAAATCTACCTTCTTTTTTGTTTATAAACATTCTGATCACTTCCAATAATGAACCAAACAAGAGAATCCCCCACAACCAGAACAATGCCCAATAAAACTATTAACATCAGCGACTGTTCCATCATTATGAAGTGTCACAAAACAAATCAAGTCTTTAGACTTTTAAACAATTTTACACCCAAGTTAAATTATTAAATCATTCTTTTGAGTGAGAGATTTCTTCATTCTTAAAGACCTCATTTTTGTATGTATCAGGCTAACATCTGTCTATTTAGCTTTAAAATTTATTATACCCAAAGCAATCTTATGTGGTTTTTTTAATGGTAATATGTGAATGAATACTCTGTCTTAATAATGTGATCTCTATTACTGAAGTTAAAAGTTCTTAGTATGAGGAAAACAAGACATGTCTATAACAAATTCAACAGATTTACGTTTCATGACACCAAAAGATGAACAAATTGTCTTCAAAGTAAAATTTGTATGTATAATGAAACCTAAAAATTTAAAAAGCATATAAAGGTCAGGTTTAAATATCATTGTAAGTTTTTCTGTTAGGAACAAAACATCAAGAGATAAAAAAACAATTACAATGCTCAAAAAAGTAATTTTAAATTGTAAGACAAAGTAACTTTAAATGTTGCTGCACATGTACAACAAATATACAAAAATTCAGATAGGATGATATCATAAGCTGAGATTAAAGAAATAATTTGACTTTTGTGTAGCACTTCCAACTACACAACTTTGAAAAAGTTATTTCCATCCATGCAAACTACAGACAGATAATACATGTGCATATATTTTAAAAATTGACAGAATCAGGTTCAATTCCATCTTCGTGGAAGAAACACATGCTGCTGGTGCCAGGAGATCAATGCTGGTAACTACATTAACTCCAAGGTGCTGCACCGTGACTGGGTACCACACAATAAAGGGATGTAGTATTAAAACCATCAGTGTTGCTATGTGCAAATGTAATTGGTTAGAACTTTCTTTTAATGACTGATACGGTGCACCTCTACTGTATTCAGCTGATTGGCAACTTATAAGAAAAACTGTATCGAGTGAACGACTGGAGAGCAAACTCGCTAGACTTGAATAGTTATAATAATAAAAGATATTAATGATTATTGACATTAATATTCATTTGTTAATTATTTTTGTGACGTAATTTGTGGCAATATTTCTATTACTCACATAGTTGAAATGATTGGAAAAATATTAACTGGAAGCATTTATTTTGACTAGTTATTTTTGTGACACAAATCAATTTAATTGTAATGTTGGTTAATCATTTAGTTTCCGTAACATTAATCAACGTGAATGATGCTCCTAGGTCATCATTTAATTGAGTTAACTGTCCAGCTTTAATAAGTATACAGGTTAATTTGTTCCATGTGTGAAAGTACCATATATGGGCAATGCTCAAAACAAATGGTTACACAATCTCTCTGAACAGGAAAAAAGCCCACAGAAGGTACCTATTTGACAGACAGATAGGTTGAAGTTGGGGTAAAGTGCCTTGAACAAGGAAACAACTAGGTATGAGCAATCTCTGAAATCACAACCCTGCAATTACAAACTTATGAACCCAAAGCACTAATCCACTAGACCATGCTATAATTAGTATTTTCTGTAAATATCTAACATGTTGGCATTAAAGTAATTTCAGTATTAGAATAACATTATTATTTCATTGTTTATGTTATGATAAAATTAAGATGAAGCCTAATTACATGTACAATTACATATGTTTGTTTGACCAAATACATTTTTTTAAGTAGGTTCATGAAGGTTACATTCTTTTGAATATGTATAACAGTATGTCATCATATAAAGGCAAACTAATTTCATATTAGTAATCTCTGAACTTTTTAGGTTTGAGCTTTGGTTATTACGCTTACAATAATTTCTCATTCAAATGTTTTATATAGTGGAATGAATAACTTATTATTCATCATTATTCTGAAAAATTAAATTAAAGTTTATGGCAGTAAGAAGTGTTTAATTTTTCACTCGCATATTTCAGGAGTCATTAAACTGATCAAGATATTAATTAAGAAGTTTAACTTAATTAATTCATTGTAAACTCTGTTTAAGATTATGGTAAAACAAGTGTATGCACAAAGTTTAAAAATCACCCAAGGAAGGAAAGAACAAACATATTCATTTAACAAGCCTAATATTTAGAAATTAAGAAATACTTATATAGATATCAGGTTAGTGCAAAGTTTTTACATGCAGTCTATTGACATTTAGCAGTTTGAATGCTAAACATATGTAAGGTAAGGTTAGTGCAAAGTTTTTACATGCAGTCTATTAACATTTAGCAGTTTGAATGATAAACATATTGGTATTGCTAATCAGTATTTCTCACAGATTTTATGTATTGAAAATAAAAAAAGTAATTTATTTCCTTTCAATACAATGTGATCTTACGAGTCATTTTATCACAAAAGATAATCATCCCTATGGAACCTAATTTTCTAATTTTTATTTTCACAATACTAATAATCAGTATTCAACAGAAATTATTTTAATATAAACACATTTGCATCTGATATCAGATAAATGACTGTTTAGTGCAGTATTATTATTTATTTTGTTTATAATTCATTGATATAGAGGCTATTGAATGTTGTATTTGCAATAAATTGATATCAAGAGTATGATTTCTAAAAGGGTTGAGACAGACATATAAATAGCTGCAAACAGATGAGTGGAAGAGACAGTAAGAGTAAAGTCATGAGATGGAGAAGTTCAGTAAAAAAAAGTTAGAAACGTAACATTAAATGTCATATGAGTGAAAGGCCTATCAGTTGATAAATGTTAGAATGAAATTAATGGTTTGGAAAAGAAAAAGGAGAATAATTTGTTTTCTAAAAGAACAATAAAAATTAGAGAGAGAAGAACATAAGCAGAGAAGAGAGGAAGAAAGACTAAAAGAAGAATGAGAAACAGAGAGAGATGGAGAATAAGAGCACAAATTGAAAAAGTCAAAAAATAGAAAGAGGAAAGGCTGGAAATAGAATAAGAGTACAAACTGAGATTGCAAAACTTACCCAACTGAAGGAAGAAGGACCTAAGAGTGACAACTAAGTCAGGCCAGCTGATCCAGTGTGCCCAAACCTGATGGAAAGAAAGATGATATGGATGCTTATAGATATGAAAAATTTGTCCAAAGTCAAAAGTGGGACAAAGGTGACTGGGTAACCTGCATATCAAGACTGTATACAAGCATCGGCAGACATGACCTCAGAAGATGCTTCACTGAAATAACATGATATTACTAAAAGAATTTTCTCCAGAAGTTCAGAAATCTCAAACTTGAAACTGGAGAAACTGTATTTTTGCTTATGGCTTGTACACAGTGATACTCCACTAGATGGACTGACGTGGCCAAGTGTGAGAATAGTTTTGTAGAACTGGCATATGTAACTAGTGAGAGAACAGTTTATGTTTGCACATTCAACTGACATGACATGTTACTGGTCTTAAAGGAGAGAGCTCCAAAACGTGGAAAAAATGACCAAGCTAGCAGAAGAGTGTACAGAAGCTCACAGAGGTAGTATAACTGGCAAGTTCAGAAATATTAAGTTAAATTTGAAACCATGAGTCTAACGAAAGGTGACAGGAGGTTAAGAGACATAATGAAGAAGAGATGTTGTGTTCTTTATAGAATGGGACTCAGTGCATAGGAGTGCAAGTCCATTTACCAGCAAGCAAAAGCCTAAGTTCCAACATAAAGCAGCTTGATCTATTTAAAAAGATAGTGCTATTAAGAAACAAGAAAAGAGTGGCTGTCATCATGGATGCTACTCCCAGAAGAAAACAGAATGAAGACAACCTATCACATTTGCCAAAAGAAGGAAGTGCCAAATTTGTGAGTGATATGTACACAACTAATGGTCAAACCAAGTTAGCAAATGGGTCAACAGTGCCAGTAGTGATTGGAGCAAGATACAAATACTGAGAGGTGCTAACAAATCATAATATGCCAATATGTGAAGGTTATACGAGACACTGGGTGCAGTAAGAATCAGTCTAGTGTCAGGTTGTAGGTAAGGTATGCCTCTGTGTGCTAACTGATGAGACAGTGAAAACATTTCCCCATAGATACTCCATATTGTGTTGCAGACCTTGAGGCCATGTATGTGGAGGCACCAATATATGACTTGATACATACCAGGTGGTAGAAATTTGGAGGAACTAGACAGTAAAAAAGATTGGTACAGCTACTTAAGTGATCAGAGGAGAAGAGCAGGCAAGATATCAAGTCTAGAAAAGTGACACCCCAAATGTAGGTTCACAGGAGTTGAAGGAAATTCAGAAGAATTTCTGAAGAAACTTAACCCTCCAGAAACTTCAGGGCAGTGCCCGAGAGAAGTAAGAACAAGATCTACTTTACCAGTATACAGAAAGATCAGGATAAACAGATCTTCAAGAGCACAAGACCAAGATGAAGACAAGGGATCCTGTCAAGATAAAGCCCTATTGGAGACATTACGTTAAGAGAAACAGTCAAAAGAATTATAAATGTTGATGTATACTATAAAACAAGACTTAATACATGAACAAAGAACAGTCTTTGTATATTGTGTAAGAAAGTATTTTAAGTTTTCTCTTGAAGAGGGGCTTAGTTCATATGTAAAAGGGTATTTAGTACAGTATTGTTAATTGATTTATTTTGTGTTTGTAACTCACTGATGTCAAGGCTACTGAATGTTATGTTTGCAATAAATTGATGTGAAGCCTATGGAGATTTCTAGAAAGCTTAGGCGATACACATATAAATAGTTGTGACAAGATGAATGAAAGCAGAGTAACAGTACAGTCATGAGAAAGAGAAGTTTGATCAGAGAAGAGTTGGAAAATGTAGAGGTAACCATTTGAGGAGAAAAAGATTTAATGGTTGATGTATATTAAAATGAAATTAACAGTTTGGAAGAGATAAAGAAAATGATGTTTTGTCAAAGAGTATTCTAAACTAACTGAACCCACTCATGTTGTGTGAACTTTCACAAAAAAGGCTGATGATTACTGGAAGTTCAGGATAAAAACTGCCGTAACTCATGCAACAGCACAAGTGAATTATACACGACTCCTGTTGATTTATCACCAAATTTGGCATGAAGGTTTGTTCAATCCATGAGAAGATATGTGCAAAGTCATGGTTTTGTACATTTTGTGTTTTGCAGTTTTTATGGCCATTTTTGCACTCTTTACTATTAAATATAAGAGAAGCAACTTGTAATGTTCTAAGACAACCTTTCATTAATCACAAATTTAAATAACTTCCATCCAGAGGGCAGATAATCCAGCTAGTAATATACAATATACTAAACAGGCCTAGTACTAGTAGTATAAAAAATAAAAGTTAGGTTTATTTATAATAGTGTAAGAATTGGTATAATTTTCAAATTTCTGGATTTTACTGTCTAACCTACTTTTAACATTTAGTGTTCTGAAAGAAAGAGGATTTTTTTTCTCCAAGTGCTGATATGAATTAATTACTTCAAAGAAATGATTATTTCAGTAACTTAATATGCATCTACTGCTAGAAGATGTTCTCTTACAAAATTAAATATTTCTCTAAAGTGCTTAACATTTAAATAGTGCAACAGAAAATTTTGAATGTATAGTCCTTCCCATATTACATAGCTCTTCAGTGAATTCCAATTTTGCTAGACTTCTCAAAAATGTTCCAGAAGCAGCTGTACATACCTGCATTTTAAGCATAAAATTTAAGGACATTGAGGAATCATTGATTCATCTGGGCCATCCCATCCACTAAACTTAGTTTTATAAAAACTCAAAGCCAGCCCTTATTATTCTTGCATGGAAACTATCAATTTCATTGAAAGACTTAAATGTTTCAGAAGATACCCTCTAACTTTTCTTTTTTTCTGGAGAAAGCAATTTCAGAGACCTTGTCCTGTGCTTACATGACAACCTTTCCAATAAATTGATGTCAAGCCTATGGAGGTTTCTAGTATCACCTCAAAGTCCTCTTCCAAACCATCACCAGAATTTTGATGTCCATCTTAATGAGCCCAACTGATAAGGTGGAGGTTACAGGACAGTAAAGTAATGAACTTAATGGGACTATGTAGAGAACTAGTGTCTGGTTACCCATATTGTCAATACCACATGTGAACATTTTTTGGTTGAATTTTGATAACTTGCAATATTTTCATATGGTTGATCTGTTAGCTCTTATGTGGACACTCCTCATGTAAAGACCAACAAGTATTAATATTCTATTTCTTAATCTACCTTAATAATAATACGATACTTATAATACAAACAGTATAAGCCTATTACTTATAAAATTATACTATATTACCAACAGTACTGGAATAGCAAGAACATCATTAATATACAATAATTTATTCCATTACTAATAAGGCCTCCACCCACCTTTGAGAACAATAATTGTGTGGGCCCTATCAGTAACACACTGTAACAAAATTTGGTAAATATTGAGTGTAATATTGCACAGTTTGTGAGGAAGTACCAGTTCAGTGGTGGATTGTGGTTTGTTAACTTTGGCCTCGAGGAACCACTTTTAAATATCCCAAAGTGTTTATTACTGGGTTCAGTTTAGGGTTCTGGCCAATCATTGTAGTTTTTCAATGTTTTCATCAAACCAATTCCTAATTGACATATTTTATTGCTGAAAACCTTGTAATGCAGTATTGTCTAGATTGTCATATTAAGTATTCATTCTTTCTTTCACTAAAACCACAAAACCTCATCTATATCATGAAAAACAGTTCCAAAATATACTCTTCCTCCCCAATCTAACACCACTGGGACAACCATCATTTGCATAGAGTTTAGCTACAGGATGCTACACCAGAGACTTTTCTACTTGACATAAGGATACTGTACCATGATTCACTACTCTATACAATGTATTTTTGATGTTAAATACAGGCAACCTCAGAGTTACAGACACTATTTTGGTTGATTATTTGCATTCTGATTTGTGAGCAACAAGATTTCTATGAAATTCCTGTTTGATTGTGGATGTACTTGCCTCATTTCCAGTATGCTCATGGATTTAATGTTGGAGATTCAGTAACTTTGTTAAGGCTCTTCCTGTCAGAATTATATTTATGATTCAAATTATGATAACTAAGCTGCAATACCTTCCAGCCAACTGCCATTACTCACCTAATTCACGAGATGATCTCAACCTTTTTACAAAGCAATGACAAATTCTTCATATCTAGCAACATCCAAAACCTTTATATCATCAGGAAACTTAAGTACTTTATTGATCACTCCTTTATTTATGTCATTAATGTAAATCAAAAAGAGAAAAAATTCTAAAACTGAGCTTTGAGGTACCATAGTTTGATTGAACTCCAATTGTAAGAACTACTCTCTTTCCTCCAGCTACTTTTCTATCCAATTAGCTAACTTATTTCCCATAACAAAAGATACAATTTTTCTTTACCTTGTCCAAGTGCTTTCTGAAAATCCTAATACATGAAATCTACACCCTTATCCTTATCTACATAAGCAGTTTTTGTTGAAAATGTCAAAACATTAGTAAGTCTAAATTTTACCATAACGAAACCATGCTGACTATCAACAAAAGTTTATATTTTGTCAAATTACCCTGCAAAGCATCTTTTATAAGATTTTCAACAACTTTTCCCACCAATGTTTTAAGACTAACACAGCTGTAGTTACCAGGACAACCTTTGTCACTTCCTTTGAGTAAAAACCAACATTAGTCAGTTTCCAACCTTCCAATGTCTGCTAACTGTTCAAAGTAAATGACTCATGTATCCAATCCTTCAAAACCCTTGGGGAAATATTGCCTGACCCAACAGCTTTGTCCTTCCATAAACTTTTTTTTTTTCTTAAAACCTCAGAACTGATGCATTAATCACATTTAATTTTGTTTCCACCCAATAACTCTTTGGGATGAAGAATATTACTTAAATAATCCTTAGTAAAAAAGAAAAAGAATGCAATAAAAAAGTAGAACTTAATAACCCAGCCACCTCATAATCATTTCTTAAATACAATATTTGTATCTTAATGTTTTGCTTAATCTTCACACATTTAAAGAAATTATTACTGTTAAGTTTTATATTTTCAGACATTTTTTTCATATACTATTTTTATTTCCGAATTTTCTGTATGGCCAACCTTATTGACCTTCTATAATTCTCTAAGTCTTCTATCATAACAGTCAGTTTAAACTTCTTTAATTTATTATAATTAAAAAAACAAATTTATACCTTGTATCATTTTGTCAGTCTATCTAGTTTTTACTTGCATCCCCTTTTTCCCCATAAGAAACATGTCTGCCATATGTATTTTATTTCATTAGTAATTTCAATTAATGCAACTGCCCAATTTATGGCAAATAATTCTTGTGGAACAAGTTAAAAAAATGTTTTACTTTTAAATTTGAAAGCATTATCTCATTATACATGATATAAGTGCTTACTTGTCAAGAACTTTGTGAAGATGGTACTTAACTTTATTATTATAAATTAACAAAACATGTCTAGATGACTCATACTTCTTACCATAGCTTATGCTTATTGTAAATATAAAAGTTGCATACCCAAATTAAAACAAGTTAGCACAATTACAGTCTATGCCATTTTTATATTGAAATACATCTGGCCATCATTAAAATAACCTGACTTCATACAGAATAATATCTAAAGTTAAAAAACAAGGCATTCATATCATACCATACTATTTCTGTGAGAAAAGTTATGAAGGTAAATATGAAAGAAATATTGACAATGGTTTCTGATCATAATAAAACAAATGTGGAAATACAAATAATGCAATTTTTCTTCACATAAACAAATTTGTCAGATTGGTTGGAAATAAACAATAATTCTGTAAGAGATAGATAACTTAATAAAAGGAGGAATCATCAGATGTTGCTTAATCAAAAGTCTGCCTATTTTAAAATAGCCTCCAAAGGTCACTTTAAGTTGAACAATATTGAGAGTTCCAGAATCACACAGGCATTAGTAACCAGTTTTTTTGCCACAAGATAACTTAGGACTGAAAAAGATACATCTGATTCAAAACTAATTTGTTTGATATTAAGATTTCTGATAATTTGTTATTTGCTGGGACTCTTCACTGACCATGTTAAATATGTTATGCCATTTATGTAAATTGTTGAAATCAAGAAAGAACACAAGCTATTAGCTAAATACAGCAGTATAGTACATACTTTACCCAATTTTTTATTTGTATGAGAAAGGGTTTGGCTTAAAATAAATATTGTGTCAAGTGCTCTCTTGAATTTTCTTATTGTGCACGATTCCTAACCTTTTTATGTAGTAAAACATCGAATCTAATACTGACATAATAATTACACCCAGATATCTCTCAATCTTTACCCACTTAACATCTGTTAAATCAAAGAAATATTGTTTTACTCTTATACATGCTGCACGATTTATATTGTATTTCCGTAACATAGGTAAAATCTGCAAATTCAGGCTGGGACTGGGTGAGCTCTTTGTTAGTGTTATCCCCTTCGGTAAAATATAACCTGTTTATTACTAAAATATATTTGTAATTAAAAATTTTATTAATCTCTCATCTTTAGTAATATTTCACACTTCGGTAAAAGAAAATGTCTGGAAAAATGTAACGTGTATTCAGTAATCGCGAATAACAACTTATATTTATATACTTTACAAATCAGCAAAATATTAGTTGTTAAACACTACTAATTAAAAAAAACAAACTTACATAATATTACTACGTCATAGCCTAATTCGAGGTAAGCGACAGAGCATGCTTGTTGAAACCAAAGCGCCCCCTCAAGTAATTTTCTTTAATTTCATAAGTGATACGACGAGTAGATGCGAGTCGTTTGTAAATAGAAGCGATAGTGGTGAGTGAATTGTATAGTTTTTAGATTTTAATACCACCTTTTTATTCTTTAATAATGCTTTAAATTGCAAAAAATATTAAATTTTCCACAGTTTAATCTATGACGTATAATTATGACTTCAACTTTTATATTTTATTTAGACGATTTTCATAAAATGTGAACCCTAAATTTTGATAACATTTGGGCGGTTGCTGCCATTTTTCTTGGCGCAAATTGTAACCCTGATGAGGGCGCCACTTGAAAAACAAGTAACCATGTTTAAAGAAAGAGCGCACTTTATTTTGTTTTACATTAAAAAAAAAAGGAATTAAATTCATTTAATATAATTTGAGAGAATAATTAAAAATATATTTTCAGTTTTGTATTAATTTTGTAAAATTCCTTTGTGACAGCCTCATGATACTTTTACGTAGTGTTTGAAAAAAGAATTGCACTCGTGGAAACGAAAAAAAATTAATTGGCTTGTGTATTTTAAGTTTATGTATATGAAACATAAAAAAATTACTTAAATGTGGTTTTAATTTTAGGTGAATAAAGTTTGACCTGAAGCTAATGCACTGTTAGAACTGAGTCACATAAAATAAAATACAAGGAACACATCTATTTAACTCTTTTTGGACATCTAAAAAATACCAAACTTTGAGTAAGCTTCATGGCGTCAGGCGTTAGGGCTAAGAATCGATTTTACTCGGGCTCTTTAAAGAGAGTTTGACGCTCAAGTTGGGGTAAAGCGTGATTGTGACACTGAACCCTTAGTAGTATGGTTGAACCATATGTCACTCGTTAATACTATAGGGTAATGCTAATAGTTTTTACCCTCATAATGCGTCAAATTTTATTACTTATGCAAATTTAAATTGGCCAGCTAAGTAATTTTAGTAATACAATCACAAATAATGAAAACATTGTTAATGACTGTATGTTGATTAATTAGGGTATAATGATGTTAAATAGTGACAAATTGTATTGTGTCATTTCTGTTGAATGTTATTAATCATAGCTTAAGTTAGTTAGTTATATTGATTTTGGACATCTAAATGTATTATATTGAACTGTTGTAGGTCTGTGATATCTGATGAGCAGAGAAAAAGTACTTTTAAGGTGTAATTTTAGAACTGAAATTTGATTTCATACTACTAGTGTAAGGAGAATGGAAAAAAACGAATTTGTTCACTGTTAGTGTCATCCTAATATGTGTATATATACATCATGTTAAGTAAATGATGGGTGTAGTAAAGAAAATTTTCTTTCACTGTTGGGTTGGATTATTTGGTAAAAATGATGCAGTATTTAGTACACATAATAAATTGTTTTCTAATTGTTGTAATCATGCCAACCTATATGCCTAACTTCAAATACAAAACATTTCAGCAGAAAGTGTAGACCTAATTTGGTAATAACATTTAACAGAAACTTCTCTGATTTATAACAAGTACTGACAAACTTGGTGATTAGCTTACAGAAGAACTAACTTCTATGCTTTATCAACCCGTACTTCATATACTCAAACATTATTTCTGGATCCATAATTGTTGTATTTATACTGAATTTTCACTTCTACCAACTCTGGGAAATTTCTTGATTGTAGGACTACTTTTATAAACTTTCTCAGTCTTAATGATGTGCTGTGTAACAAACATTCAAATTAAATTTAAAACATAACTTAAAACTATATATTTAGGCTTCTATAGAGTAAGAAAATATTTTTTTTTTTGCACAATTAAAGATAAGCTATTAGTTGTTCCATCCATCTGGTTTTGGTAATACAGTTACCATCATCAGAACTTGTAAATATATGATGATAGTAACTATGTTATTGAAAATAATTGGCCAAAGCAGCTAATAATGAGTTTATCTTTTAGTGTGCTTTTTTTTTTTACTTTTAATACATAACAGCACAGTGTACTTGAAAATAAATTTTTCTATTGGTTGAGCATCTTAGGAACTGGAGGTAATTTAAAGAGGTGTATGGTCTTAAGGTTTTAAGTGTAAAAATGCTATGTAAAAATAGTGAAACTTAACTTACAATTTCAGAAAAAAGTTGTAAAAAGAAAAATTAAAAATTGTATTCATTATCTTATTCACTTTCAAGAGATAATAAATAGGTATTAGATCCATCTAGACAATTACATTTTCTGTGGCTACCATCCTATTCCAGGTTATGAATAGAAATCCCCTTTTTTGACACCTAACTCTAATCTACAAAATACATTTTCAGTCTTTTGAAAGCAATTTGTCGTAAAGAACAACCACCCTTATAGGAAAATAAGTCTTACCTGGTGGCATATTTGGGTTTTCTATATTTACTGCTTTTTTTTTTTTAATGGAAACATCATTTCAATTATGGATTACATGTCTCTAACAATTTTAAAAGCTTGCATCATGTCTTCACCATACAATAACCCCTTCAAGCAGAAATTACCAAGGTAAATATTTGAATCTGCTTTAAAAACTCAAAAACCTTTCTTGAAACTTAAGTTGAATAAAACTGAACTAAAGGATTTAAGTAAAGTTTAACTACTATCTTATGACAAATTAAAGACCTCATTTGATATGTACTTAATTTCTTTGTATAATTCCTATAGTCCAGTTTGCCTCAATTATTGTTATCTAGACTACTTGTCAGTATTTTCAATGTTATAATTTAGCTGTTTGCTAGAGGAAATTGCTAATAATGATGATGAAGCTAAATCTAGAAAATGGATAAAAGTAGTACTAGAATTTAGAAGCTCTCCAAAACTGATGATTGAATAAAAGATAATTTATGCTTTTGATAGCTAATCAGTAAATTAGTCAGTTTTATTATCAGTCAAGGAAGTTTCTTTTAATTGTTATTAATGTACATTAGTTTTGGAGCTTATGTGAAATATTAAGCCTATAAATGATAATGGATGTAGTAAACATTTATTGTTATTGAGTGGATATTGCATTATTTTTGCCCAATGATCTAAAAGAGCCCATCCAATGATAGAAATAATTACCAAAATTGGTGTCAGAAATGGAATTATGTTGGTAAAAATAGGGTTTCAACTGAACTTTAACATTCAAGATGATAACATGAACACAAAATGAGATGGATCAAACATGTTAGAAGTGATAAAACAATTAAAAGAAACGGAAAAGTAAACGAAGATAAAAAAGACAGTAAATTTATAAATGACCAAGAGGGATGTGGCAGAGGAATTAATAGACATGTAATTATAAGAAGAATTTAAACTTGATTGAAAACAAGAAAAGCTGTAATGACAAAATTGAAAAAGTACAAATCCTGTGACATTAACAAACTACAGAAAGACTGTAATGACTAAGTTAAAGAAGTAAAACAAAAAGAAAATCAATTACAGAATAAAACATGGAAAAAGAATTTGTAAAGATAAAGAATAAACTACCCCTTCCCCCCTTCTGCATCATCTCAAAAATTTAGTGTGAACTCCATGTTTTACAAAATGTATAATAGAACTTATTTTGTTTACACCTGTTATTTCTGTTAGTATACCATTTGCCATTGTATGATTTCACATGATTAAACCAGATGTGTTACAACAAGATTTATTTCCAGAAGTTAGCTGTCCAATTCAACAACACGACCTAATTGAGAAGCAATCAGTTTATGTAGGAAATACACCATGGTACACATATGTCTCTCAATTTTAAATTATTTTTTAGAGTGAACAAGATGTTATTCATCTTGCTGCCTCTTTGAAAGGTCAAGCTTTAATGACATTAACTAATCTTGTTTGTGAGAGCTACCTTATCTTACAAGCTTGGAGTGACATTCCAAAAGGAAGTGTAATGAGCATAGTTCTGGAATAGAGTACAGAGGAAAGGACAGACTATAGTCAAACTTGCAAAATATTTGGAAATGCTCACTCAACTATAGTATCTAGATTTTCTGTATGAAATAATAAATTTGTTGGCAAGAGTATAAAAATTAAGCTGATGCAAAATATTCCTGCATCTTCAAATGGAACTCTCCCGTCGGTAATGGAACCAGAATCCACTAAAGCTGTGGATAAATTAAAGGCATCTTCTTGAAGGTATGGTATCATCATATTGATTATTATTGAAACATCAACTCCTTCTGATGTTTGTCTAGAAGAATTGAAAGCATCAGAGAGACAACTAGTTATATAAAATTTGAGGAAGTAAACTATAAGACAGTAGGTGTTTCAGTTGTAAGTTGAAAAAATGTATTTCTCTGAACTCCAGATAAAATCCTGTATGGAATAAGAACACCTCCTGAAAGAAATTTCATAAAGAGGAAAGTGTTATAGATATGAAAAATCTAACCATTATAGCCAAGAATGTGAGAAATAAGCAGCTGTTAATAAGACAAGGAGAGTCTTCAAGTCCAACTAAGTTAAAGGAACTACAAAGAGCTAATCAGACATAGTAAAAACAGGAATTGTCACATATTGTGGGACAAAGCTCAGTTGAGAATTCTCCAACTGCCTGAAATGAGATAAGAAATTCATTATTTGAACAAATCTGTTTATGAGTTTAACGATGAAAAACCTTGCAGTATGTTGTTCAGTATTCCATTTAAAGCTACAGTTGAGAAATTTTCTCCCAAAGATGAAGAAGTGAGGAGCATTAATGCTAACAGCAAATTAACATAAAGTTCTGGCAAAAAGAAATTTGTAAGTTACTCTTACTGTAGGAAATTTTCGTACTTCTAATGGTGCATGGATAATACATATGAAGAAGATTGTATATTTGGAACTGAATTCAGCTGGAGGTATGGATGCAAGATAAGAGTATCTTTGTTGCCTTTAACCAGAAAAATCCATGTGCACTACATTGCAATTTTTATAACAGAAGTTGTCCAGTGACAATAGGGAATGTTATCATTGTATCATCTATACCAGAATTTATTAGGAATAAATCATTATCCAATGGTTAAAGCATCATGGAACCAAACACAGCTTAGCTTTGCAGACACTAAAATCAGCAAGTGATAAGATGAAGGATTACTATGATGTTAATGCTGATGAGACTGGATTTCATCAAGGTGACATGGTATGGTTGTATAGTCCTCACTAGAAGAATTGACAAACCCTTAAGTTAAGCAGGTGTTAGGAGGGGCTATATGTTATACTAATCAGTGATGTCAAGAAAACCCACTTGTAGAGAAATATATATGCAAAAACAGCTGTTTGTGTTGAGAAAATATTTTACATAGAAGAGCGAACAACGTTTCGACCTTCTTTGGTCACGAACCTGACGATGACCGAAGAAGGTCAAAACGTTGTTCGCTCTTCTACATAAAATATTTTCTCAACCCAAATGAGCCGTTTTTGCATATGTATATGTTGTACTGAAAATAATCAGTGATATGGTTTGCATAATACTGAACAGCATTCCAAACCAAAAACCATCCACCATGATTGTGTTTGGAAGTATCAGGTCATCCCATAAGTAATGTATGAAAATTTAATACAGAAAGTGCATCACCATTTCTGTCTTTGTAAAAGGCTGTAATGACTAAAATATGTAGTAGGACGTGTATAAAAATGTTCAGACAAATAAAAGAAACTAACCCAAATCCACTTTTTTAGATCATTAATCAAATAAACTTTTATGATGATGTATGTGTCTGAGGAGTGCATTAGGCACATGAATTATGAATTTTAAAAAAGGCAATAGTATAGCCGAAACTGTATGAAACATCCAAAGTGTTTATGGTGTGGAGTCTCTCAATAAAAGAAAATGTTGAAGGTGCTTTCAGAATTTCATATCAGGTGACTACAGCTTAAGTGATGCACCATGTTCAGGTCATCCTGCCGAGTTTAATGAGGACTTGCTGCTGGCTGCACTTGATGAAGATTGTGCTGTAACAGTTGAAAAACTAATTCAGAAGCTTAATTTAACCCATTCAACAGTTCACCATCATCTGCAACATCTTGGAAAGGTGTCTACACTTGGAAAATGGGTCCCCCATGATTTGACAGAAGCCATCCTCAGAACAAGAATGACATTTGCTCTTCTCTGCACTCTTGTTAATATAATTCTCCCTTTTTGACAGGTTAATGATTGGAAATGAAAAAAATGGGTATTTTATAAAAATGTTAAGTGCCACAGACAATGGCTCAGTGCAGGTAAACTGTCTGAAGCACAGCCCAGAATGGACCTCCACCCTAGGAAAGTCTTGTTAAGTGTTTGGTGGGATATTGTTGGTATGATTCACTCAGAGTACTGTCACTCAATGTAATGAGTACATCAGACATTTAATGTCAACAGTTAGAATGCTTGAATGTTGCACTGGAAGAAAAGAGGCCTGCTTTGATCAGTTGTAAATGTGTTGTGTTACATCAGGATAATGCATGGCCCTGTACAGCAAGGATCACATCTGCAAAGATTGAAGAGATATACTGGGAAAAACTTCCACATCCTCCTTATTATCCTGATTATCATCTATTCTGAAGTTTGCAAACTATCTTGATGAAAAAGAGCTTGGAACACATGAAGATGTCAAAACTACCCTCTCTACATTCTTTTACTCCAAACCCAAATAATGTTATAGAAGTATCATTCAGAAGCTTATGAATCATTGGCAGGAAGTAATTAATAATAATGGAAGGTGCATTATTGATTAAATAACATTAAAAGCATTTGATTTCCTTTCTCTTTTCCTGAACCTAAAATCGGACATTGCTTAAGGGATGACCTGATATATCAGTGAGAGACACTGAAATCAGCATGTGATAAGATTAAAAATTTCTAGGATGTTAATGCTAATAAGACTGGATTTCATCAAGGTGACATGGTATGGTTGTATAGCCCTTGCTACAAGAATGGGCAAACTCTGAAGTTAAGAAGGTGTTAGGAGGGGCCATATGTTGTACTGAAAATAATCATTGATGTGGTTTCCATAATGCTGAACAGCATTCCAAACCAAAAACCATTTACCATAATTGTTTTTGGAAGTATATCAGTGAGATAGGTAACTCTAGAGAATATTTTTGGAATGGAAAGTCATCCTAGTTCCTGTGTAGAAATTTTTAGAGAATTACTGAGTGCAGAGCCATGAGTAAATTCATTTGCCTACCTACCTTGGAAGAATTCACGAGCAGTAGGATAGCCAGTGATGATAAGTCAAGAGGTTATCCCATCTACATACCATGGGCTTTAGAAGAGAAAAATCACCAGAAAAAGACTTGTATGAACAATTTATTATAGTGTTTAATATTTATATTAGGATTATTCATGAGACTTCACAACTCAGGAAGGGGCAGTGTTGTAAGCTATATTTTCAGTTTTTAATTTATTTCTTTGTCAAAGAGAGCTGTTTATGAGGATGATAATACTAAATTTAGAAAGTTCATAAAAGTAGTTTAAGAATCTTTAATTTTCACACACTTAGTAGAAGGGAGATTTTAGTATCAGTGAGATTCAGTGTTTGAGTAATTATTGATTGAGGAAAAATCAAGTTATTCATTCCTTTAGTTAACCTGTTGGTTAAGCTTGATATCAATCAATTATATTTGTTTTAAAAGATTATTAGTGTCTTAGGCTTAGAGTAGTTTCAGAGCTTAAGTTGAAAAGAATTACTTATGAAATTATATTTACAAGTGAAAACAATTGTGCTCAACATTTATTGAATAAATAAATAAGTTTAGCTGTCATTACATTCACATTGCTTTAACCCAATATTCAAAAAAACTTGTTCAAGGAAAGAACACATAACAACAGAAATTGGCTAATAAGACTTTAGAGACTTTGTAATATTTGTTCCCTGAGCTTATTTCTCATCAAATTCAATTAGGTTTTACCCAGCTATGACAACTGATAATGTCATTTATAATAATAATAAAAATTATCTTGAAAAACCCTGCTAGTTTAGTCTTTGATCCAAACAGTAATCTATTAATTACCAATTTATGCTTCATAAATCTTTTCATTCTTTTATTTTGTAATGTCATAATTTTTTCTTACAAAAGTTAACATCAATATTTTTTGCTGAATGGTATTTATGACAAGTATAGTATATTTCTCAACATAATAGTGCACAGTGTATTGTTTTTAGTTAATGCTCTAACTCTAACTTCCATGTCTGTTAACTCAAACAGTTCTCAATAGTTGGCTTCCATTCCTGTTAAATAGCTCTTTCATTCAACTGCAGTTTCTTTAAACAGATGAAGATTATGAAACAGTAATCATGAAATGTAGGCTGAGGACACAGTAGGCTTTGATTTGCTAATCAGCTTATTTTACTAGTTAATTTTCAAGTTTCATTATTTTGCCATTGAAGCTTGAATAATTTGGTTTTTATAGTATTCTGTTCTAATTAGGACAATTGTTGAAAACTATTGCAATTTTAATTAGAATTCTTTAGTACTAAGATAATATATTTTAAGAATATTTAGAGGTAAATGTACTGTAGATACATTATATATCATTACTGATTCTTCAATGACTTTGTAATATATACATTTATTTTTTTAAAGTATGTACATTTACATTTATTATTCTTTCTTGAATTTTTTTTCAACTACACTACATCTAATCTCATCTGCTGCCTTGAGATATAACAGCCCCCCGTTAATATTGACTGTTACAAGATGACTTCATCCAGTAGTTTTGTGACTTGTGTATGCACATGTTAAAAATGAAATTAAACTACAATGTTCTTTTTAAGATTCTCATTATCTTTCTAACTGTGCTACTGTGCAAATTTTATATAATTATTTTTCTATTGCCCTCATTATTTGTTTTAATTTTGTACATTAGTCTCATTTCTGTGAAGCTATAAAAAGCAATGTTTACTGAATTTACAAAGAGAAGCTTCCCAGAAATTGATAAGCTTTAAGTAAATATTAAAATTGTTTTATACACAAATGACAACCAGAATATTTAAAAATATTTTTACTGAAGATTTGTCTTTGAATTTTCTAGAAACAGTGTCATTCAAATAGCCTTGAGTACAAGGTTGTTTTCATATTAACAATAAAAAATAATTTTATTTTATTTGCATAACCTCTAGAACTTTTTTAATGAATTTCTAAAGTTTGTTTAAGTTAAAATTTTATATTTAATCTGTTATTTTCTCTGCCCTTACACTAACTGTAGCAAAATGTAGGTATAGTGAAAGGCCGAAGAATATGAAATCTGTATTCTTGTTTTCATTCGTTTTAAAATGACTATGTAGTGTAATTGATGGGTTACACTATATATTCTTACAACCAGAGTTAACAGACTTTTCAGATCTGGATTTGTTTATTTTTGTTGCTTTACAACTGCACTTGAACATTTCAGAGTACACAAAAAGCTCATCATGACCAGACATCTTTATGTAAACAAATGATTTGAGTTTAAAAGCAACCATGATCAAATTACAATCATGCCATGCTGCTCTGTGTATGCTAGAATATTGAGTATCAAGTGGCCTTTACTTTTAATTTAAACTTATTTATCTGACCTAATATGTCAATAATTCTTATATTTTATTTTAATTTTTAAGAGTAAATACCATATTTCTCGGCATCAAAGATGCACCCCCATTTTGCTTAGCTAAATTTTGAAGGAAAAAAAAAGAGATAAATTTAAGCATGTTGTGAGCTATATGTTTATCATATCTACCTTTGAAAGCGTATATCTTGTATTACTGCTAGAATATCAGCAATAATGTTATTCTAAGTCTGAGGAGTTAAAAAAAGTGCTGGTATTACAGCACAGTGAGCTGTTCTTCGTTATTTAAAACTAAGTAACTTATACATTTCATTCTGGGTCAGATAGAGGGGTTTGGATTACTGTCTAGTATTGAAATACTTCCTCTAGGCTTAGGTTTATACCTATGAGCAACATAACATTCGGTTTGGAAGATACAGGGTAAATTCTTGGGAAAAAATTGCATCTTTGTTGCTGGGAAATATGATAAATATAAATAATAACAATAAATTTAGTAATTACATCTAAACTTGGGCTCTTTTGTGTTGATGGGTGAATCACTTTAACCATAAAGTATATTATTAAGTACAAGTGCAAAAAAAAACATCCAAAATGAACTATCATTTAACTGATTTTATAATTGAATTGTAAACAGGTTTTAAAATTCCACCAGGTGACTGAGTTAAACATCATGAAGGGAAGCAAAGACACATGCAAAATATTTCCTAGCCTGGTGCTTAAATAAGTAGCCTTCTAATGAATCTTGTAAAGAACAGTCTACTCTTTCTATTAGTTATAAATAACTTAACAGATATTAAAGGAAATCAGTGACATTATTTGAAAAAACAGGATGAAATAGAAGGGGCATGATTTGTGGGTTTGAGTTTCTTGTTTATATTTCACTACAGCAAGAATATTGAAGGCTTTAAGTTTGTGTTATGGTTTAGAAATATCTAGTTTATGTGTGTAATTGATTGCACATTCAGAAGATTATGTAGGGGAAGAAAGAAAATTTAAAATGCACAGTTCTATATTAATGATATAGAGAAATTAAGATTGAGAATTGATTTAGGTATTTCTTTTGAAATTCATAATTAAAAATTATATGACATTAAAGTTTGAATCATGAACCACTTCTTGTTACCAAGTTTATTGGAACATTTTGATAATTAACATTTGAACATATCTTTGGAAAGATTGTTTCATGTGAATTTTGACCCTATCAAACACAGGTTTGGTTGCTTGTTGGAATAATCAAAGAGAGTACTAACTAGAAACAGTACTTGTGATTAATTGTTTATGTTTGAGACATTTGATTAATTTTTTATTGGAACAGTTGAAAGCAATAACCATTGGAAATGCTGATTTGGATTAATTAATTAAATTATGTGTTATACATCTTCTGCGCCATGGTTTCATATATGGCAATTAATCTTAGTTCAAGTGTCTAGTCTGGCATTTGTATTTTAACTAATTTACAAAAGTTAAAAGTTGTTCAATTTGGATAGAAACAAGGTCATAACTGCCTGGATAGTATGGTGAGTATTAAAAATCAGTATTTGGGTTAAACAGGGAAAGATTAAGAGTAGACAGGAAAGTTCTTCAGCAGTTTATATGATTTCTATTTTATTATTACATCCAGCTATTTGAATTACTGACACGTTTCTGTTAACACTGGTGGTAAAACTACACTTCAGAGTCTGGGTGGTAAGAGTGTAACCAGTTGGCCTACATGCTAATTGCTTTGGCAACCAGTCAAAAAAAGTTGAAGCTGTGGTCTTACAGTTCCTATTTTCTTATACTTAATCTGGGCATGACTTCCAGATCTATTAGGGATTGTAAAACTTTGCTGGTATGGCACCAGTTAGTAAAATAATAATATTTTTTGCATTCAGAATGATGCAATAATTATAATGTGTGATATTCAAATAAATAGATAATATAATGTTATGTAATTCTTACCATAAATCTGGTATGTACTAACATAAAATGGATGAAAAATTACACTTCAGTTCATGTTACTTCACACAATAACAGTGTCAAAGGACTTTCTATTAGAAATGGTGATTTGGTCACCACTATTTCTGTTGTTTTTCATTCAACCCAAAAAAGATCCTTGATATTTGGCAAAAGGCCTTGTGGGCTATAGATGTAGTGGAAACAGTGATATTGAGATATTACTGTATATTTTTCTTAACTTTTACTCAAATGTTCAAAGTAGTAATAGAAGTGGAAATGCATTCATCATGAGTGTATTGGTTTTTGAGAGTGAAAATATACAAATCTCTATTCTAAAAGATGTGTCAGTAATTACTGTAGTACTTTCTAAAGTTTACCAGCCAACCTAACAATAATCAGCATTTTGCTAGGATTCATTTTAAGCCCTGATTGGTCAGGTTTATTTCATGATTGACTGTTATTTAGTTTCTTACTATTTGTTTATAATGTTGTGCTTTCCAAATTTTATGTTACTTATCATTTAGAAGACTTTAATTCCTTTAGGATGTGTTTTTAGAGCTTGTTTTATTGCTGAAACTACATGATAGGATTTGTTGATAAAAGGTGTGCTTTTACAGATGGAAGTTCTTTGGCTGGTGTTGTGTACCTCTTGAGTTTTCAGATGGCCTTTAAAAAGTGCTATATGATTGGTTGATTAGATAGCTGGATTGTTGTAGAATATAATAGTAAGGCATGCTAGTGCTCTATTTTAAGACTTTGTTTTTATTTATTAATTTACGTGATATTTAAGTTGCTTATATTTGATAATGATACCAGGCTGCTGGTTAAGGTTGATGCTAAATACATTGTCTTTAACACAGAAAGGCCTAAACTCTTGCAATTAATAAACATAAACTTTGAAAATGAGTTTTCATATTTAAAATTGTAAATTACTTGTATGAAAATATAAAGTATGGAAAATATTTAAATCAAAAGAATGTCAGTATTGTGAAAAAAGAAAATATTTGAATGCGTTCATCACTGAGAGGTTGAAAACCTTAAGCTTTGATCAGTTGTTTAACTGTAAACTAGTATTTCCAAAACTTTTGTTATCCACGTCTCCCCTTTAATAAATATGCATTATTGCATACTCCATATTTATTTTTTAGAAGAGTAAAAGAGTGGGTTAAGTGATAAGATGTAATACACAGATATATGCATTATTAGTGCCATATGTGTTCTAGTAATCACTTATTATTGTCATCAACAAAAATATTTATGAAAATGCTTAATTTTACAGTTTTGTACTGTTAACTCTCATGATCACTCATGCTTTCTTTGGAAAGCACTCCATACTTTGGGAAATGCCAATGTAAACAATGTGTTCCAGATTCTAATCAGAGTTGTTGTTAATGCAAGAGGAAGAAGGTTACTGTTTCAGTATGTAAGATTAATGAGGCCTTTATTGCCTTCAGTTTGTTTTTGTATTCTTGATGGAAAAAAAAAAAAGAGTTAAAGACTTAAATCATTCTTTCATGAGCACATCCAGCAGCAGTAAAGACATTCTGATTCAAGTGTTCCACGTTCTTGGTATTGGATGAAATGCTCAAGAGAAGACTATTTCACGTGGAAATGATAAGATTGAAAGTGGAGAATTTAATATTAAGAACAGTAAAACTGTTTGGTATACTGAATCTCAGTTTCTTTCAAAATAAAAAAATTGTTGTTTTTGTAACAGCTATAAGATTTTAAAATAAATATAATCAGGCAATATTATATGTGTTGTCACTTTGGAATTTATCAAGTTTCTCTTACACAGTTACACCATTGGTATGTGAAAGACAACATTTGAGTTGATTAATTGATTGAAAGAGAGTAGTCCACTTCAGTTGTCATCTTACTCATTCCGAGTGCAAAAATCTAGTTAGTTTCAATTATTTTCTCAAATGAAGAGAAAGCAAAGAATACAAAAGTAAAATTTAACCAGACAAAAGTTGTTTAAATGTGATGTGACTATGTTTTGTACCATTAGCTTAGATATATAGATCCAGATTCCTATTTTAAATTTTTTAATGTAAAATAAACTATTTTTTATGTAATTATGTGTGTGTGGACATTGTTTATGTATTGCTAAAATATGACTATTTTCACATATATTAAAAATAACATTTATTCCAAATATTTTTCAGGAGTTTCTCTGAACAGATTTTAGCATAATGGTGGGGACAGAACATTCAGATTCTACTTACAAGAGAAAACTTACAACAAGACATTCACTACCTTCAAGTTCAAAGAAGAACATTGAAGAGCAGAGAAAAATATCTACTGCAGTGAAGCTAGCATCGAAATCAAGTGATAAGTCAAAGGAGGAAAAAGTCAGTCTTGGTGGGATAGGTATGTAATCATATTTAGATTGACTTGCAGAAAATATTAAAGGTTTGCAAACGAATGTTAAGGAAGACATTGTTCATTTGAAGAATTATGAGGTTTTTGATCATTAAAAACTTAAGCATAAGGTGATGGAAAATGGGGAGCATTAAGTCATTTCCTCAGTTTTGGCCCATAGCTTTAAATGATGCAGTCTTGCAAGAGCAGCTTTTTGGTTTAACAGATGGGTAATGTAGTTCATGCCAGAGAAAAAGGAATGTTGGGCTGTTTTAAATGGTTGATACAAAAGAGTAAGGAATATAATGATTTGGTACAGGTGATTATTACAATTACACATGAATTAGAACAGGAAAATAATTTAAAAAAAATATCAAACATACTTTATTAATGATAATTTAGAATTATATGATTATATAAAAAATACTCCCATCAGCTTTACTGAGTTGTTTGTAAAATGTTTCAAGGTGCTTCCATACTTCAAACAAAGACTTGTAATAATATGAGGAAGATGTAGTCCTTCAAGTTGGTTGGGATTTGGAATGAAAAGTTTTTTTTTGTTAAGTGGATTTTGGTACTTGGTTGGCTCATCTTTTAGTGCAGAAGCAGTTGCTACAATAGAAAGATCAGCTTACAAGACAGGAGGTTGTGGAACTTTGTCTTAGGTGTGGGTTTTTTGTGTTAAGTAATATACTCCTTAAGTATTAAAGACAAACTAATAAAGGCATATTTCTTGACTTTACAGATGTGTGGAAATTTATTAAGGACATTATTTTCACCTTAATAAAATGATAAAGTATGTTCATTGTTCATTACTGATCAGTTTATTTTTACTTGAGCATTCATTAGTTCTCCCAAACTGTGGAGGATTCTCAGAATAAAAATGAACTTTGCTACATGTTCTACTTTATGAAGGAAGTGGGTTTTGGAAATGCCAGTCACAATTGAAGATCTGTTTTATCCCACAGTGATTGAAAAACAGTCTATATCTTAGAGTTTATAATGCTAAAACTCTGGTTGCTTATCTTTATATAAGTTAATGTCATTTTTATTATAGTTTCTGGACATTCCAGAAATTGTCACATTTCAACGTTTTGCTTCAGTTTTTTGTTTCCATTTGTGTTTTGGTTGAGAAACACTGTCTACACTACATGTTCTAGCAGGCGTTTATTTTGAAGAATGACAAGCCAAGGGACTTCTTTCCACCACTGAAGTGTTCAAGATCGTTCTTGTTCCTCTTCAACTACACTTGTAGAATTTTGAGTTGATTGCTGTGCAATGAAATCGTGACTGGTGTTGAGTTTCAAAGGAAAGTCAGTTTTACCTAATGAGGTTGGGGATGTCGGTATTCCCTTTTTTCCCTCTTATGATTTGATTTAGGTTAGTTATTGTTTTCATGGTTTGTGTTGATTTTTGTTTGATGGTTTTTGAAGTTTTTGTTAGTTGTGTCTCACCATAAATTATTTGATTCATTTTGGCAAAGCCTGAGCTGTCTGATCAGTTCAGTTCTGTCTGTTTATGTAGAGAGTGAATAAGTTGTTATCATAAGCATCAACTAAGCTGTAATGACAGAATAAATCTTACTATATTTTCACTTCTTTTTTTTTACAGCTAATGTAAGAGGAGCCATTCTTGATAACTGTAATCAGACTGTAGTAAATGCATATTTATCTTAACCATTATTGTCTTACAATGTGTGTAAAATGTCGGTTAAAGTTAATTCAACTTTCCGAACTAACTTAAGTAATATAGTCTAATATCACATATTTTTAAGGTAAATATTAGTATGACAGAATTTACTGACATCTTTGTAGAACTAATACTTAAATTGTTCTTAATAGAAGCAGTGTTATTAATAATCATATAAATTTTCTTAGTTGTTTTTTAGTAATTCATAAAAACTAGAATTTATCAAAACTGATGCCATTGTGAATATGTTGCATTATGAGTGTTATAAAAAAATTTCATTGAAAGAGATAATAATAATAATAAAGAAGATGAAGACAGATGGTAAGATGAAAACCATTTCTATTTAAAAGCTTTGAATATTTCAGAATGCGCTTATTCCAACTTCAATTAAATATAGAAATTATAATTTGATTTATTAATTAATGCTTTTGTGATTTCAGTTACTATTTTATTAAAAAATAACAAGTAAAGAAGTAAACTGAAAAGGACACATTATACATTACAAAATCACAAGTTGCATGAGGCATAAAGTTATAAGTATTTTTGATTAACAGTTAAATGTTAAGGGAAAATATTTAGGATAATTTTTGGTCTAAGAATTTTTGTAAGTCATTAAGAGTTGAGCAGTTTTTGTTTCCTTGAATATGGAGTTTAGTGTCAAAAGATACTAAAGTAATGATAAAGAAATCATAAATCATTATATGAAATGTTGTGATCACCTGAATGGATAATTGTAGGTTTGGTTTAAGGGATATATGTCTATTTTTTTTAACACCCTTAAATTTTCACAGACTAGTTTTTAAGTAGTATATGTGACCCTACAGTCACTACAAATGTACTTGTAAACAAGCCATGAATGTGGAAGTATTGGTATATAATATTTATATTGAAAGAAATTTGTATTAATCTGAGCTGAACTTTATAGAAGAGGTTTTAATCAAGATATAGGTACTAATAATATTTTCAGAATATTCCACTGATAATGATTTTTTTTCCTCACCTCTTAGATGAGAAAAAAGCTTGTACTCCACTATTTACATGTTGTTTTATTGTACTTCCTGGTTTGAAATTCTGCAATTCTAATTTCTTTGTTTTAAGCAAGAGGGAAAATATAATCTTGAATATAAGGGGGTAGCATTAGGTTAAAGAAATATTTTTGTATCTGTTTTTTCTTCACAAATTCAGCATCTATGTAACTGTGTTTATATAGTTGTAACTAATTATTAAATAAATATATTTTCTCATACAGGAATCATATCTTTGTGATTGCAGTTTGAAACTTATTTCTTAAAAGTCATAATAGCTATTTTCAGGATATGGGCAGTTTATTTTTTCATTAGTATAAATATGGTAAAGTTATAAGCAGGGACCAAGGTATATCCTTAGATTTTGAAAAACACTTTTGAGACAATAGCTCATCTTCATTCATAAAAATGCTATTTCCTTGCTCGCCTACTTATAAAATGTACTTATCACATTAGCCTTGAGTTAACTCTCACTTAAATTCACATGTTTCAAATGAACTGTTCTGGTGCATGATGACAGTGCATGCAAAAACAGTTTTCTACCAATAGGAGAATGACTCGGCCTCCATGCTCTTTAACTTCTCCTATGCACTTACTCTCTTAATAACTTTTTTCCCCTTGGTATTTAATTGAACAGACTTCTTGCCACCAAAGTTAAATTTGATATGATTTTTACATTCATTTACAAAACTTTGGTTTCTGATATGGTATTTACCTCTGCTCATAAGACTAGCTATTACCATTCAATTTTCTTTATGCATGCCAAAAGACTTTCACTTTCTCCCCTGTTGGAATTTCAATAGAGGGAAGTGGAAGGTTTGTGACATGCTGAAAAAAAATGTTTGCATATGGAGTGCAGGATTTTCAGTATAAGAAAATAACAACATTAGTTTTATATTGACTTTTGTTTCAAAAGCATTGTTTAGTAACATGAATTTTTGAATGAAGTTGTTTTATCCTTAATTTTAACTGAGTGACAACATTATACACACAGTCTCTCTTTATACTATGGTTTCTAGAAGTTTGTTAAATGTGTGTGTTGCAACCTTTGTTCATTGTGTTATAGATTACCACATGCTTTTAAGGCTTACTCCTGTCCCTACAGCCAACTTAATTTTCTCTCACTCATGTGTGGGCTATTAGACTATGAATTTACCTTGATTTGTTTTGATTAGTGCCTTACAATTTGATGAATTATTTTAACCTTCTATCCTTTTTCAGAATTTCTTCCTTAGATATGTTACTTTCCTTGTATTTTACATCCATGCTTTAATATTTCCTGCTCTCTACTCCACAAATACAATTTTTGAGATTGCTTTGTCTTTTCTCTTTACTTATTATTGGGGTGTATGTTTGAAGGAAACCAATTCTAAAGGCCAAATATGCTATTAGAAAAGCTGTCTTAACTGGAGGTGACTTCTACTATTCCAAAATTTATACTTGTGTCCCATAGTCCTATTATTCTCACTGTTAAGTAATAAAAATTTGATGCATCAATACTGTCAATTCCCTTTCCAATCGCTTTACACATTTTTAATGTGGCTCCCTTTTAAGAATCACAGTTCATCTAGTTCAATTTGAAATTAGAAACTGACCGTAACATTAAGTAACTGGAAACCAGGACTGGAAAGGCCAACTTCAGCTGACTGGCAGTGGTTTTTGTACTTACCTTTTGGTCTTCCTGGCAAGTCATGATTATTACAGTCACACTACAGAAAGTCCTTTACGCCTTGAGTCACTGTAGTTTTTTTGATGTTGTGGACTAGATGTAAACATTGGTTTCATGCTATTTATTTATATTTTAACTTTGTTTTGTTTTACCTTAATTTCCTTTTATGAATTTTACTGAATTTACTTTTACCTTTTTACCAGACTTTTAGTATAGATAGCCTAGCTACTTTGTATCATAAAACACTAAATCAACCAACCAACCCTTTCCAATCTTTAACTCCTCCATTAGATACCCCCTAATTCTCCCCTCTCCCCAAAGAGAAGACAATTTTTGAGAGTTCAGCCTCTCTTCGTGTGACAGTTGTTCCATCCTAATAACCTTCTTTTAAACCCTTCCTGAAAATTATATGTTTTTACTTAATAGAAGGAGCCCATGACTGAACACAGTATTCCAAATGTGGCCTAACCAGGTGTTCAGGCAATGAAAGCATAATCTCTTTAGACTTGTATTTAATATTTATGTAGATACAACCTAAAATCTTGTTTGTTCAACCACTAGCAACAGCACCACTGTTTGGATGGCTTTAGAGACTGATTAACCATTATATAAAGATTTGTATTTGTTTTTTTTGTGCGACTCTGTTAAGGTCAATCCTATCCTAATTATACGTATAATTCAAATTATGATAACCCACATACATTATTTTACATTTACCATAATTAAAATTAAACTGCTATTTTATTTGCTCAACTCAATATATGATCGTAAATCCTTTTGTAAAGTAGCAGTAGCATCCTCTTCAAGGTCGGCAACACCCAAGACCTTTATCATCAGCAAATTTAAGTAATTTATTAACCATTACTTCATCTATATAATTAATGTAAATCAAAAAAGGGAATGGTCATGAGACCAAACCTTGAGATACCCTACTTATGACATTAATCCAGTTTGACTTAACTCCATTTGTAACAAGCCTCTGCTTTCTTACATTCAGCCACTCTTCTATTCAGTTGGTTAACTTATCACCTATATCTATAGAGGAGTTTCTTTATAAGCATTTCATGTGTCACTTTGTCAAATGCTTTCTTAAAATCCAGAAACACCAAATCTACACCCTAACCCTCATTTATGTATTTATTAACATTTTCAAATCCTATCAAAATATTTAAAGGCAAGATTTTCTCTCACTGAAACCATGTTGATTATCAATTAAAATCCTAAACATTGCCGAATGACTTTGCAAAGTATCTTTTATCTCACTTTACAAAATATTTCCCACAATTAATGTAAGACTAATAGACCTATAATTACTGGGACAACTTATTTTTCCTCTTTTGAAGATAGAAGTGATATTAGCTAATTTCCAGTCTGTTGGTACTTGCCCACTATTCAAGGACTTGCAAAACATTTTGGCAAGTGGCTTACATATCCATTCTTTGACCTCCTTTGAAACCTTCAGGGAAAATTTATCTGGCCCAAGATTCTTATCATTCTTTAAGCTTTCCAATTTTATTTTAACAAGCTCAGAAGTTATGAAATTGTCTTGTTCAACTTTTTATTCATCTATCAGTTGCTCAAGATGAGGAATCCTGCTAAAGTCTTCATCAGTAAAAAAACTTTTAAAAGAAAATTTCATAACCTAGCTCTTCCATAATCATCAAATACAGGTCTTCCTTTATCATTTCTCAAAGATCTTATCCCTATCCTAATATATTTACTCATAATGTGCTTTAAAAACTCCTTACTGTTAATTTTTTGTTTTCAGCCAAATGCTTTTCACATATCTTTCGTGATATCCTAATTGCTGGTTTGACCACCATTCTTGGTCTTCTAAATCTTCTATAATACCATTCAATATAAATTTCTTAAATTTATGATGGTTTTTCTTTAATTTAATTTTTTGTACCATTTGTGAACCCATATGGTTTATCACTTGCAGCTACACTTTTCTTTTCAAAAGGAATGTGTTTGTTTTCAACATTAAAAAACTTCTTTTTTTAAGTTTTCATATCTGATCATTGTATCCATGCAACTTAGCTGCCGAATTTAACGACAGATTATTCTTGTTATGTTTCTTCAAAATTCACAGTTTGTAACCAAAATATCATTATTCCTGATCTCTATATGCTGCTAAACATCTAACCTAACAGTGTAGTGATCACTTGTACCCAGGTGTTCCTCAGTTACTACCATCTCAACACTTTTTGTATTAGAAGTTATCAATAAATCTAATAAAGCATTATTTTCTAGTAATTTACCTGGCTAATTGTTGAAGAAAGTCATTCTGAACACTTTCCAAAAAAACTTTTCTTCCATACTGTTTGCCTGAAGCATTTCTTAATCTACATATGCCTGAAATTAAAGTCATCCATAGTTATTATCTCATTAACAGCTGAAATCTTAATTTCATTGTAAAGTTTCTTCTTAATTTCATCTCATCAGTCGATTGCATGTAACAAATTCTCACTAAAGAATTTTCCCTTACATCCACCAATAGAATCCCAAATTGATTCATGCTCCTTGCTGTAATATTTAATATCCTCAACTTCAGCTGGATGTAACTCACATTTTATATATAAAGATTCTTCTCTTTCTTTCTAGTACAGTCTTTATTAAATATCATGTTTCTCTTTATTTTAAATAAATATCTGTCATCAAAATCATATGTGTTTAGGACTGTTTCAGTTATTCCCATTACACCAAAATCTTGCATTCTGACTAATTCTCTGTGGTTATCTATTTTATATCTTGCACTTCAAGCATTATAATAGTAACAATTAGGTCTGTCCTTATAACTACTACTTTTCTTATTTCCTATACTGAAGTTTTCTCTACATCTTCTTCATGTATGTAGTTTTTCTTGGCAGTCACCACTGTCTAGTGGACATTGAAAATTCCCTTATTTAAATGTAGACAATCCATTTCAAAAAGTTTCTTTCTTCTATTGAACCAGTATCACTAATCCAACTAGCCTATCTGTTCATCCTTGCATAGTAACCCAAACCTAGTATTTGACCCAAGTGACCTACTTATAACTTTATCCTTTTATTTAATGTTGGGCAGTATCCCTGAAAAAATTATGTTATGACTTTTTTTCCATGAATGCTGATATGAATCCTTTGTACTTATTAATTAGCTCTTGTGGTTTACTCTTTCTACATTAGTAGCCCCCCCCCCCAAAAAAAAACACAAAACAAACTGCATTTCTGCTAATTATATCTTCTACTCTATCCATTATATCCTCCACCTGTGTCCCTGGGTTGCATAATCTAATTATTTTCTTTCTGTTGAGCCCACAGGTTGTTTTATCCACATGCCTTTTCAAGGAATCACCTATAATTGTAACCTATTTATCATCCACATTCTTTAATGACCCTTTTATTATATCTTATATCTACATTTCCTCATCTCCAGAAGCCAAGGGCTGAACTTTGTTATTCTATAGAATAGGCTTAACATCATTAAATTCACTACTTTTTACTCTACTAGTACTCTTTCTAACTTCTTGACTGTTGTTGTTAGCACACATATCCTTTGCATCTTAATGCTTGAACTCCTTATGTTGTTATTGGCAGCTGTGTGAGGGAAGTAGCATTGCTGTGTTAGGAGGTAAGTATCTATTGGAAATGCATTTTCAGATTATGAAAATGTTAACTTTCTTTGCACAATGGTGTAAAGGCAGTTTTCTGAGTAACACAATATAGGGCAAATGTTTGGTAAGTAAATGGATGCTATCTATTTAATTTTTATTTGTATATGTATCATATATAATGTTGATTTTGAATATTTCATTTTACAGTATGTATAAATTGTATGTGAGTTTCTGATTTTGCAGATCATTTAAAATGTGGCTGTTGTGGATCTGTTTTTCACACTCTCACCACTTTCATCAACCACAAAGGTGAAGGATGTCAGTCACCAAGGTTCTCCAGTTTATCACCACCTAAAGGTGCTTTCATTAAATAACTTTATCATTGCATATACAAGCTCTTTTTTGTTTTATTTTTGTTATGTGAAAGGTGACTCGTGTCAGTCTTTATATCATGCACAAAGTTTGATAAGAGTAAAATTACATACAATTTACCCATGGTTTAAATTGTATGCTAGCAAACTAGTATATATATATATATTTTTTTTAAAATTTGGAATTGTCTGTTTAAATTGAAATAACTAGTACATTTTTGCAACTTCTCCATTCATAAAATGAGCAGTTGTGTGCTCCACTATACTTTGATTCATTTACACCTCATGACCATAAAAAATTATAATTATTTTGTATTAATCTTGTAAAAATAATATTTAAACACTTTTGCTTTATATTAAGAGTTAATACAGAAAATTTAAATTATTTTAAAAAGAAAAATTGGAAGCAACTTTACCTTTATGTATGTTAGTTATTATTATGAAAAGTCAACATATAATTTTTATCTCTACCTTTATTTCCACATTGAGAATGTTATATAGATAGAGAACACATAACACAGAAAATCAAATCTCTGTGCAAATGATTTTTGTAGATTTAATACTAATTGCAGGCAGGAGATTTATGATTTTGTAGCCTAATTAGAAGTTTTTCTAAGGTTCATGCTGTGTAACAACAGGTCAAGTATATAACTTTAGAAAGAGTGAATGTGTCACAGTAATAAAACAGAATCAGAATAAATGTTTTTAAGTATATTTGTTACACCATAGTGCTCTGAAGTAGAAGTGTTTAAGTAACAAAAGAGAGAAAGTTTAAATATTTTTCAAATACTTAAAATATTTGGGCCAAATTATTTTTGCAGTAATATTTTGATATGAAAAGTGATGAAATTTGAATATACTAGATCAGGCTTCAACAAATCATGGGCACAGTTTTATTCATGCATAGGACTGTGCTAAGTAGAACAGTTCTTAATTATTGGAAGTTTGGAACTATTTTTGCAATCTTTTAGCCCTAAATCAAATTTTTTTCAAGGATTTTAATAGTAGATTCAGCACTTCATGTTTTTTCAAGAAGGAAGGTTGTGGTTGCTCACCACACTACTAATTTTGTGTCATTTTGATTTTCCTCATTTTGTCAGTTCAACCAATCAATGCAGACAGGACCAAATGAAGTTAGATCAGGCAATACTATGAAGTGGTTGTTGATGTCACGCATGTAAAATTAAACTTAATTCTAAATTGTACTATTTGCAATTATATCTATATTAAGTATTTGCCTTTTCATGGATTTTTGTTAAGCTAACTAGCATCAAGCATTGCTCTCACTTGACATCTGCTGTGATGTGCTCTGTTTTTGCTTCTTAAAGCTTTTTAAGAATATTTATAATTATGTTGAAATTTCTTTGAAAAGTTTCAATACTAACATAATTTTTAGGAAAGTGCATTTAGTTTAAATTGTGTATTTGCACTGTGAAATATCAATCATA
The DNA here is from genome assembly GCA_011833715.1 of Carcinoscorpius rotundicauda. NCBI lineage: Eukaryota > Metazoa > Arthropoda > Merostomata > Xiphosura > Limulidae > Carcinoscorpius > Carcinoscorpius rotundicauda. The sequence goes on from CM022398.1 coordinate 20,228,635, forward strand.
GTTTTCTATTCATTGTATAATTAACATAGATCATTGAAATAAATTAAAAACATTAATAGAATGTAGGGCAAACAGAAATGCTTGGTTTATGTAGCATACTGTTGTTTTTGCTAACTTTCTTTCACAAGTAATTTGTCTTTGTCTTAACAGTTGCATCCAGCAGTAGTTTAAAACCGCAGTCACCAAAGACTGTCAATTCTGGTTTTCCTAAGGGAACAAAAATTCATTCAACATTAGATGAAGAACCTTCTCCAACAAATGCTGCCATAAAAAAACTTCACAGTAGACCTGGACAAAATCACAGCTCTAAGTTGACTTCAAAAGTGCTGGAATCACAAGAAGAGAAAACAAAGGATAAGACGTCACTTACTAAAAAATTGTCATCAGGACATGTAACTAAGGTTTGTTTTTGAGTTTAGAGCTGTACTTTGTATAGTTCAAGTAGTGTTTAAAACTTCTTTACATGTAACTGAATATTTATTGTGATTATTTCAGTGAAAATCTTAAACTTTATTTTTGAATCATGTTTTTTTGAAGAAAGGTCAATGGTGTTAAAGCTGTTTCTTGATCAAGAGGACATACAAATTAGTAGTCACTCATTATAAATTTCAACACAAGTTTCACAGGTAAATACATATTTACATTGGCTCATTGTTCATGTAGATATTTTTTTAGTATTGAAACTTAAAGGTTGATGTACAACAAAAATATATTACAGTACAGTTTTCAAACATGTTCAATGCTAATGTTAAGGTGATTTAAATGAGTTAATTCAAATAAGAAAATATTAAGTTAAACTGAAATTGTGTTTGCGATATATAGATCTTGCAGATGTGATGTTAGTATCTTTTAAATAGAGAAGTTCTATTAGTATCAAGGAAGAAAAGTTAAACTGTGATATATTGATCCAACTTGGCAGTAGTTAGAAGAAGTAAAAGGAATAATCTATTGTGTTTGTGTACTATGACTATGAAGTTTAAAAATTGCTTCATAATTTTTATTGAAAGTGTTGTTTTCCTAAAAAAAGTAACGTAATAGTCATTTTCGAGCTAATATCTCATGCACTGACTGGCTATTTTATGATTCCCATTCATTAAGTATTGTCCCATTTTATAAATGCAGACTGTCTCGCAGAAGGTTTAAACCTTTTACATAAAAGCTTCTGTAACAAAGAATCATCCTGAATTTTAAGTTTCATGATTATTGCATAATATAGTGTTAACAGTAAAAACTGCACACAAAACGTTTTATCTTGTGTTTAGTTGAAGGGTGAACATTTGTAATTTGAATAAGAAAAGTAAGAAATGAGTTTTCAGTAATCATGGTAACATGTCTTTTTGCAATGGAAAGTAAATTGCTTAAACGTGTTTGAATGTGTCACATATATTTAACAAACTAACTCAGTTGTATAAAGTAGAACTGTGAAGTAAACAGAACATGTATGATCATGTAGTGAGATTTTTTGCACATTGCTTTAAGAGTAATTTGAATTGTTTTAGTTAGTTAGTGATAAATGAATTTTTCTTGTTTTCATGTCCATTTCTCAGTAATTTTGTCTACACTCTGAAAATCATTACATGGTTGTCAGTTTTTCAGGTGTTTCAATATATCTGATTTATCTTAAGTGTTAATAACAATATGTACCTTATTTAATAGGTTTCATACATGCTAATGAATTAACTCCTTGTTTGTACACAAATTATTATTTAATTATTTTGAAACACAGGTAAGAAATTTTGATTTTATTGATTAAGGAGAATGCTTATATAGATACACTGTAGCTTGTAGCATGGTACACAAGCTGTTATGTTTAATAGTGCTACTACATGTAATAATGTTAAAACCAAGTGATCCATAAGCCAAAAATAAAGCAAAAAATGTATTTTATATCTTCATAAGATTTTCAGGACTTTAACATTTTCTTTATATAAAATTGGAAATTATACCTTAACCAGATAATTACCAGCTCCTAGTGTCAGTAAAAGTAATTTAAATTATTTCATAGACTTCAAAAAAGTTGTATTACACTCTTGGTTTCACTCAGAGATAAAGCTCTGAGTTAGTTATATCACCTACCATGAAAAGTAATTGTTGAACATTTCAGTCATGCTAAGGACTGCTCAAGGGATGCAGATAGCCTAGTTGCTTTTTGTGCCATAAATTGACAAACCCCACTCACTGCTTGAGGATGATGTATGATAAATCTACATTTTTTATACTTTAAGTTACATTAAATTTTGAAATGTGAGTGATAGTGTATTACTTTCTAGCAGTGAAATATTCTGCACATGAAATTTAGCATCATCAGTTACTCCTGTTTGTTCTGTCATGTAAAGAGTGAATGTTGGGATTTGCCTGCATGCACAGCTTTTCAAATGGGAGACATGCAAACACTCAGAAAGATGTGACAGTTTGCATGTATATAAGATTACTAAACAATTAATAACAACATTTGAGCAGTTTTGCTCTAAAACCAGATGCCAAACATTTTTGCTGGTCATTTCACCTTATAAATTATATTTGAGAAAATTTATAGAAATGAATCAAAATTAAGCTTTGAAATGGTAGTTGCCATAGAGATTTTTAAACTGTTTGTCAGATCCAAATGTGCATTATTAATTAAGGTAAAATAAAATATATTTTCTGTTTTACTTTTAATACATTCATTTTTGTAATGGTTACATAATTTTTTATCAGAAACAGTAAATTTACCTTCTTTATTAGGTTATGTAGAGAATTGATGTAAAAAAATGGGGTTGATGACTGTGAAACCTACAAATGTACTTTGTGAAACTGCTCTTACAGATACAATATTTCCTTTGTATAACATTTTGTGTTACCTGTTTGATAGAATACGGCCTCTAAGTCACAAAAAATTTTGAAGAAAGGTTCATCACAGTTTTGTGGAGAATGTGAAGGTTGTATGCGGGAAGAAGATTGTGGAGAATGTGCTATGTGTTTGGTAAGCAGACATTAGGCTTAGAAAATATGTAACTGATTCCTGTAATTGCTCAATACAATTAAAATTTAATGTATTATTATGTAGAAGTGTGACAGTTTCTTAATATCAGAAACTGATGGCCTTTCATGCAAGAGGGCATGTAGTTACTGCTGTTCCAACATCATGATTACATCTATCAATTATTAGCCAGTAACGACAGAAAAAGAAAATGGTAAATGTAATTTTTTTATTTATCTGAAGTATGAAAACTATGTTGAAAGCATGTTTATATCCATGTTCTGATAATACTGAACGCTTTCTGCTATGAAATACTTTTTTTTATTAAGTTGTTTCCTATGGATAAAACAAAAGGTACTATAAACCTTGATTAAATTATAGTTTATGCATATATAAAGACAATATTGGTAATTTGCAGTGTAATATATTCTTAACATTATAATTAAAATGGTCACACAATCTGTATTATTGAAATATTTATAATTGTATGATTTAAACTTAATTCTTCTTATTAAAGGTGGGATTTTTTTTAAGATGTAGATCCTCTCATTAATGTGGGTGTTTCAGAGAAAAAGTGAAATGTTTCATGTGACAATTGCCATTATTAATGGTGCTCATTAATTGCTTCCTCAGCAAATCTAGATGCTAGACTAAAATTATAAAACTGAATTGGTGAAAACTAAATTTTTATCTTATTTAAGTGGTGGGGAGTGTTGACTTAATTACTTGTCTTTTAGTTTATCACTTCAACTTTAGATAGCTAACATATTTACCCTTCAAGTAGTTGTTTTGCACAACATTTGAGAAAATAAAAATGTATTTGCAAATAAAAAATTATAATAAAAAATGTTTGGCTTATATAAAAGTTGTAATGCTTCTAATGCATCATGTATATCTTTTAAAATTTAAAGGCATTTTAAGTACTTTAACTCTCCACAGTGTGTTTTTGGCTAAAACACTATTAAAAACTGCACAAACAAATGACCTGACATTGTTGTAACTTTTTTGTTTGAACTGAAATAATTATATTTAAAAATTGTTTCTACATAGATTTAGAATCTGTGGACCTTATTATAAAATTTATTATTTAAAATATTTCTTTCATTGTGATAAAAACCATTTTATGTATAATAGATGTGATCCAACAAGCTTTATAGGTAAATAAAAATATTGAATGGTTTGATACAGATGTTTCTGGTTGTTTTTATTTAGGATAAGAAGAAGTTTGGTGGGCCAGGCAGAATGAAAAAAAAGTGTTTGTTGAAAACCTGTGAAGCAGTTGCAGTAAGTTTTCATAACACCTGGTGCTTTAATATTTGAGATTTTTACTTTAAATTTTTTTTATTTAAGGTAAAGATTAATTTATCATTTTTAATAAAAGTCAAAATCTATAATAAATTACCTTTTAGTGTCCCTTGGGTATAAATTTAGCAAGTATATATGAACATTTGTTACCTCAATACTTTTTAATAATATACGAGTTGTATTAATGTGATTAAAAGCTAGTAGACTTGTATGAAATTTAAAAACATAAGATTGAATGTCAGGTTTAAAGTGCATAAAATGATATTTCCCTCAAAAAATGTAGCAAAAGTAAACAATTTTATGTTTAACAACACAGTTCTACTCCATGTGGAAAATATACAGAGCAGATGACAAGACCAATATTCTTACAGTTAGAATTTCTTAATATAGCTACTGTATTTTCTGTACTTCTGAATGATTGTGCTTTTGAATAACATAATAGTTTATATTTCATCTTCTTTTATGAACCAAAATTTGTATTGTTAGCTAGTTAAAAGTTATAATTTACAGATAATGTCAGTTTGTAGCTGTGGTCAAATTAGATATTTTACCTCAGTGAGGCAGTTTGTGGAGAGTGTCTAAAAGTGTATGTTTAGTTATACAAATGTGAATGTCAGTTTTGACATAGTATGACTTTGTCAGATGTAACATAAACAGTAGTGTTGGAAGAAATTGAAAAGTGGGGTGGTTGACTTGACATGAATATTTTGCAATGAGATATTAAAAGTACAAGAAGCTGCTAAAATCATTTCCTCTGCTACCAAGGACAGCTCAATCTAGGGCAATTTGAGGGTTGCCCATCAGTAAAATTAATAATATAATTTACAGTTGTTATATAAGTAAAATATGTATAAGTGAGGAGAGCTATGGCACCCCCTGTTCTGATACCTCTGAGATAGCTTTGGAGTGTGATATTATTAGAAGAGTTCAGAACAAACATTGTTTTTGCCTCACAGTTTAACCGTGTGTATCAGGTGGAGAAAGTGCTGGGGAAGAGGTTCCATGAAGGCAAGCTGGAATACTTGTTGAAATGGAAAGGATACCCAAAGTAAGTAATTTTGGAAAAGATTTATAAATAAAATTCTGTACATGTGTATAGTAGTCACACAGTGAGCATAAGGATTCAGTGTCTTTAGAAAAAACAAATTTTTATTAAACTCAAGAAAAAGAGTATTCTTATCTGAAGTTTAGGCTATCTAGTGATTGGAAAAGTAGTGGTTTAAAACTTTTTCTCTGTTATATTTCCCCCCTGGCAATGTAGCACTAAATCTAAAGAATTACAATACTAAAATAAATGGTTTTATTCTCCTTGGTGGGCACAGCAGATAGCCCAATGTGGGTTTGCTGTAAGTAAAATGCTGTGTTGTATTAATCTGCTATCATAAAACCAGGTTTTATTGTTCAGTGAACTCTTAGCAGAGACTAGAGAATCATGTTTTATGAATCGTATGACAGAAATATATGTTAGTAAAAAAATTAAAATAAAATCACAAATTTGCATTTTTCAAAACATTACTTATTTTATGAAGTTAAGGCACAGCCATCATTGTGAATAACTTTAAACATTTACTTTGACATGGTTGATATAAGCATTGGCAGAAGGCTGGCTGGAATGTTATTTGTAGTGGTGAAGATAGCTTTACCAAGATAATTCACTTTTTGGAATTGACGTACATTTCTATAGACTTTCCTTGCCATCCACCCCCAAACATTTTCAGTGGGGTTCAGTTTGGACAAACACACTAGATGGTCCAAAAGAATCATGCTATTTGCCATGAAAAAGTCCTTTGTCCTTTGTGGATTGCAGGATTGTCCTGCTGAAAGATTCAGTCATTTTCACACAAGCGAGAGAGCCTTCAGTCAATAAGGATGCTCTCTCTAACATGCCAATGTAGCCAGCTACTGTCTGATGCCCCTTTATGACTTGAAGCTCCATTGTTTCATGGAAGGAGAAAGCACCCCAGGTCATGATGGAACCTCCCCTCCTATGTTGTGAAGAAAATGTCTGTGGTGGGATTTCTTTATTGTGCCAGTAACGTTGGAAGCCATCTGAACCATCCAGGTTAAAATTTTTCTTATCAGAGAACAAAACCATCATCCACTTTTCTACACCCCATGTTTGGTGCTTCTCACCAAAGTTTAATCAAGCAGTTTCGTGGTGTGGAAGGAGGCGTGGCCTTTGTAAACATTTACAGTTTTTAAGGCCTTTCTCTCATAGATGCTATCTTAATGTTTTGAGATGCATTCTGCATCCATAGGGCCTTAATCTGGTTTGAGTATCGGCTTTTCTACACCCCATGTTTGGTGCTTCTCACCAAAGTTTAACCGAGCAATTTTGTGGTGTGGAAGGAGGCATGGCCTTTGAAGACATTTATGGTTTTTAAGGCCTTTCTCTCATAGATGCCATCTTATTGTTTTGAGGTGCATTCTGCGTTCGTAAGGGCCTTAATCTGGTTCGAGGATCGGCTGGTGTCTTGTCGGACAACTCGTCGAATTCTCTTGCTCAATGCCAGCAAAATTTTCTTGAGCCGACTACATAAAATTCTCATTCCTTATCCCTCAGGGTCTTTTAGGAAATTTGTAACAGCAGTTTTACTATGCCCAATCTCACCAGCAATGGCATGTTGAGAGAGACTCTGCTTTTGCAGCTTGATAATTCTGGCACGTTCAAACTGTCAACTTTTTAGCCTTTGCCATGTTTTTACTCAATGTAACACCGGAGGTGTTGACAACACTAATGCTTGAACACAAATGACTAAATTTCATTACATGTCCACCTATTAACGCTTTGTTTCAGTATGGTTTTAATCTTTTGACCAGCTATTATTTAGGCTATTTATTTTCCCTTTTCTTATTTTCATCTTTCGAAGCTCTACTCAAATAAGTGGTTGAGTCTAACAAGGTAAAATGCATATTTTTTCTTTATGTTTGTTGACTTTAAGATTTTGGCCAACAGTGCACCTTTCTAATGTATTAGTTACCTTTGAAACCTACTGGATATATTCAGTGAAATATATTTTTGATAATTCATGTAGGAGCTCTGAAACTATCTTTGCTAATTTATATTTCAGCTCTGAAAACTGTTGGGAACCTGAAGAGAATATTCTTAGTAAAAACTTAATTAAGGAATTTGAAAAACAAGAAGCAGAAAGAAAGAAAGGGAAGAATTTGACAAGGAAATCAAGTGAAAGGACTGTTTCTCATGAACTTTTAGTCAAAAATGTTAAAGATGGGACTTCATCTTCTGAAACAGTTCCTAAAAGTTTAAGAATGCCAATTAAAAAAGTAATGGAAAATACTACTCCTGCTAAATCCAGTAACAAAATTACAAAAATACGAGAAAAGAAAGGAAAGGAAAGATCTGTTACTCCAGAACCTGTCAGTAAAATAATTAAACTGGATATAGAGGTTAGTTGACTTAAGTCAGATCAGTGTGTGCTTACTTGTATGACATTTGTTTGTAAGTAAATGTATTGGTTGTAACTTTGAATTGCATGGTTCTGAAGAGGGAGGAGGAATGAATTGTAGTACCCAAATCCTTTTACCTGCTTTTTTCAAAAGTAGCCACAAATACTTGCACACTGTGGATTTGTATAGTACAGTATGGTCTGTCAAAATTTATTTCTTCCAAGAAATCTAATTATTCTGAAGTATGTACTGGCATAGTAAAGCTATTTTTTATCATATTTTCCTTTATTATCATTATACTATCACTTTCTGTGGTTGTCTTTCATTGGTCAGGCAATATATTTTAATTTCTCAGCAGTTGTAATAAGTTTTATGTAGAAAATGTGTGTCTTGCAAGAAACTGTGATCAGATATAGTGATATATCTCTGGGATCCTGCCTTTATATTTCAAATAAACTTAAATTTGTTCTGTGTATTATTTTAGCATGGTTTGTAGCTGAATGTTTGATACATTGTAGGTGTGTTTTGGGAAAATAAACATGTGAAGACAGACATCTGTCAGCATAAGTTTCAAACCATATGAATGAATCATTTCATAAGAGTTATATGATTTATTCTATTGATAATATGATCAATTATCTATGAACATTGATTTTAACAATTGGTATCATGTATTAATCAAAAACACAGTTAAGTTGAAAAATGCAAGGAAATTAATCATTTAATCAGTTAGTGTTTTCAGTTATAAATAATTAACTAATGAGCCTTATGATTGATCAACTAGTTATCCAGCTTTAAATTACATTACCCTATTCCAGATTCATATCTAACAATTTTACAGATTACAAAACAGTTTTTGCTATATTTCATTTTATTGTTTTAAATGTAAAGGACTTTTATGTAATGTGCTCAAAGAATAATGTTTAATGTGTTTCAGGTGTGAGATTTTAAATAAATCATTATTTTTATGAAATGAATGAGAAAAACTTATAATTATGTATTGAGCGTCTGCGTGAGTTCCTTTAATTATTTATTGATTTAAACGAGGATTTTGTTAAGGAAGTATTTGATATCTGTTAACTATTCACAATCTTTAAAATCTTTTACTTCATAAGTTATCTTTCAGTTTTATTAATTAAATTCTTAATGGAAAATTAGTCATTTTTAGTATACAAGCAAAATATTTAAATATTTGTAGCAGGATTTTTTTAATAAAGTAAACTAGTTGAAACTGTATACTATAGACAACTTACTAGCAATCTGAGTTCAAGTAAGGTAATAACTAAAATAAAATATCCAGTTTAAAATAAATTATGAGAGTCTGTTCTTTGTGTTATCTTCAAGTAATATTTGGTCTACAAAGATCACAGTTTATAGCAAATTAATTACACATCATAATTTTTTTTAATATATTCTCTAAACATTTGCCATGAAATGATGTTGGGCAAATTAATAGTTTCACAAGTAAATTTCAAGCTGTATTTGCAAAATTAACACGTTAATCATTGTATATCAAGATCTTCTTCAGGGCCAAACAGAGCAGTGTGATATATTCCGTAACAGTTCAGTGAAAAAACATTTGCTGTAGAATCAATTATCCTTCTGTCCTGTTTTTTGTTTGAGATATTGTGTAATAACTAATTAATTATTAGCAGATTTTCAATAGAAGTAAAAAATGTCACTATGGTTTTAAAAATGTAGAGATGTTTAAAATTGCCTGCTTTAAATGAATTGATTCATTTCTAGTAGGTTTTTATATGATTTTAAATGAAAGATCTTTTATTTGGGGGAAATTTTATACCTTAAAAGACCTATTTTTTTATCTTGTTTTGGTTATGTCTTTCTATCGCTTCTAATATAAAGAAATGTAAAATGCATTTTTAAGTGTGACATAGAATTGTAAATTTGTGCATAGCCTGACACTTCATATATGACAGAAGCTTGTTTTAAGAAACTCTAGGAACCTGTTTGTACACCATGTAGTTAATCTGATATTTGTAAGGATTCAGAATGTTTCTTTAAAATACTAGAGAGAAGTTTGATCATCATTGAAGAAGGTATACTTTATAACTTGCTTAAACCTTTTCCTTTCAACTTAATAGAAAAGGAAGATAAGTCGTGGTAGTTATTTCAGAAAGAACAAATGAGAGCTACATATTTCCTGTAACATTTTTTTAAGCAGGTATTGAGGGTAGCTAATTAAATCTCAGTCTGAGGATCATGGGTTCAAATCCCCATCCTACCAAACATTTTTTTTTTTACAGCAGTGAGAGGAGTATAATGTGATGGTCAATTCCATTATTCACTGGCAAAACAGTTGGAGTGGTTGTTGATGACAAGCTACCTTCTCTCTAATCTTTCAGTGATAAATTAGGAACAACCAGTGTAGATATCCTTCATGTAGCTTGGCGTGAAATTCGGAACAAAAGAACAAGCTTGTTAAATAACTTTCTGATATTTTGCTAATGTGTTTAAGTTAATTTAAGAGGTACACCAATGTTTGATTTAATAACTGGTTTTTGAGGTACCTGATTAATGTACCTAGAAAATTCTGAATGTAATGAACTCTGTAGTATTAACAAGAAAGAACAACATGTTGATGACACAGCATCTTAAATCATGGCTCTGACTCACTTATGAATTATTTTGAGGTCATAAATATGTTTCACCAATACGTATAAATTGTGCATGGTTATTGAAGCAATTTGAAAAAAAAGTAACATATGTAAGTTTTCATTTAAGGTTCTTTTAAAATTGTGAAAGTCTGAAACCTGTACATCATTTAAATGAGGTTGTTGTAACAAGAATAACTGAAGTACCTAGAAGTAGTAACAAGTCCTAAGTAACAAGAAGTAGTTTAATATCTTTGTCTCTTTGCAGTCTTCTAAAACCAATATCCCAGGGAACAAGTAAACTAGTTCTCATAAAATATTTGCATATTTGCCTTAGTTCCAAGAGATAATACCAAGAAGAGTGCTATAACAAGATATTTCATAAAAATAAATTACCAGCAGAATGGGATAAAGTTTTTAAAGTAAACATATTTTCAGTTCAAAAATTTCATGATCAAAAATGCAAATCATAATGTTAAAAAATTAATTAAATTGTGCAAAATTTTTTGCTATAATAAGTAATGTGAGTCTTTGCATAATAAAGTGAATAATTTTCTTTTTTTCTTTAATTATTTAAAATAAGATATTTCTACATTTTCAGTGTAGTTTTTTCTTAATTTTTTTGTTATCAAAAATTGGTTTTGTTGATAACATTTTATGTGAAGAAGTTATGAAATGATTGTGTATTAAGTTTATTTCTGGAGTAATCTGTATGTGTGTGTTAAACATTTATACTATGCTTTGTTTTACACTTCAATTGAACACATTAAAAGGTTTCTTATTGTGAACAAGCATATTTCTTCCTCTCAACTGTTGGTAGAAAATGTCTTCCCTAATTGTAAGTAATTAAATTGTAATTTCATGTTACAGAATATACGGTTATATATTAAATATTATAACTGATTTAGAAAAACTTATTTTCAATGTACTTGTATCTTTAAAGTGTTTTACTATTAACTTCTCACATTCTTTATTGTGTTATAACATTTCAGTTCATTATTGCTCGTGATTTCTTATCTCGGAAAATTAATTTAATTGTAGAATATTGTAAAAATTAAAAAAAAACTTAAAATATCTGATATTTTGTTTTGACTTTCTCAGAGAAGAAAAGCTGAAAGGAAATTTAGTCTTGTTATGAATAATAACAGACATTAAGTTTTTATTAAGTCATATTGCTGTTTATGTATTTCTCCATACTTACCATAAATGAAAACAGTTTTGACACTTATAACACAAGTAAATAACTGCTGTAGCTTTTTGAAAATCATACAATTTTTTTTCAGGAATTTCCAGATGAAGTTGAAAATGAAAGTGTAGGTATAGAACCAACAAAGAAAAAAATGAATGATCAACAATTTAAAATTACTCAGAAAGAAATTGAGACTGAACATGAAGATAAAGAATTGTTATTGAAAAAAGATCAATCACAAGAGCCAGAAGATTCCAGTAACACTTCTGTAACTGAGGAGCATAAAAATTATAAATCTGTTTCTAGTGTGAAAAAAACTGAAAACAGAGAGGAAAAGCAGATAATAAAACATACGTTTTGTAAACAGGTTAGTTTACAAGGAGAAAATTATAAAAAACGGGGAAGGGGGCGTCCTAAGGGAACTAGGAAAGTTGGTAGACCCAGAAAAAGTGAGGCAGAAAAAATTCGGGGAGGACAAGTTACAAAAGCTAAAAAAAAATTAGAAATATTGAAAAAACAAAAAGCTCTTTTTGGATGGAAATTAGCACAGAAAAAAGCACGAAAATCTGAGCAGAAATTAACTGCAAATATTTCTGAAAGCTTGGATGAAGATATTGAACTAGACAAATTTGACACAGTTGAAAATGTGATAATTAGTGGTAAAAGTGAGAAGAAAACTAATAATATGGAACAGATGACTTCATCAGAGGCTGAGGGACGAAGCAGACGCTCTACTAGTCTTGCTGCACTTAATTTTATCAAGTCTGTCTGCCAAAGGATCCAAAATACAAAAAAATTAGAAAAATCTTGGGCTGACAATGAACATAAAATTCTTCAAAGGCGCTTTTTGGAAGATTCATCAGGTAGTGAGTGGGAAAATGATGATGATGATTTTATTTCAGAGGTTTCTTTTAATAGTTCTGATGAAGATTGTGATTACCATAGGAAAAAACCTAAGGTTAATAGACTTTTACTATTGGAATATCCACATCAAAAACCCTTTTCTTTTCTTCTGCCTGAGAGTTACAGTCCAGGACTCATAGGTCACAATGGAAAGTACCGTGGAATCAAAGGTTTCCTGAGCAAATTGGACAGACTAAGAATGTTTTACAGTGTACAAAATCTTCCAAATTCTCTAAAAAAAAAACCTGGCAGAAAGCCAAAATCTTTTTCTGAAGGTCAGCCTCCTAGCTTTTTTTATGGAATTACTGTTCATGGAAGAGGAAGACCAAGATCAAGAAGCAGTTTCTTTGGAAGAGTTCGTCTTCGGGGTTTTGGTGGTTTAGACACAAGAGCTGATTATTATGAAAGAGGACTTTGGCCAAAAAGAGGTAGACGAGGAAGAGGTAGGGGATTAAGAAGAGAAACACAAAACTGCTTTTCTCTGATATCAGAATTTGAAGGTCAAGAAGAAGCACAAGATGATACATCTAGTTTAGAAGCGGACACTATTTTACCAAAGTCTTCAGGACCTGTAATGATATCAGTTGTCCAGGGACCAGAGTTGGGCCGAAGTAGAGGAAGAGGACAACAGAGAAGTCTAAGACGTCAACATGTCATCATTGGTCCTCATAAAAGAAGAGGACGCCCTCCAAAAAGTGAGTCAATTATGCGCGAGGTAAAAAGAGCAAATCAGGACGAGGCACAATCATTTGATAACACTGAAGGGTTCTCTCAGGATCACCAAGAGCAACGTTTAGGTATGCCAGCATCTTTGCTTAAGAGAAGACGAGGAAGACCACGTAAATATCCTCAGTTCTATTCAGATGATTATGAGTTTTTTGAGGATGCTGCTCAGTTTGCTCCAGGACAGAAAAGTGATTCTGAAGAATCCCTGCAGCAGCCAATTGTGAAAAGAAAACGTGGAAGACCACCAAAATATCCTTCCTTAATGCAGCGGAGTATATGGACATCAAGAATAGGCTTGCCACCAGAAGAAGAAGGGGCCACCAACTGGCATGGAAGACGGCAGAACCGAATTTTTGTGGTAATGCCTGATTCTAGCATTGTGGAGGTAAGAGGTACAGATACTGTAAAGGCTGTGGAAAAAGCTACCAATAAACTGGAAGCAATAAAGAGAGGAGAACTTGGACAAGTAAGACACACATTCCTGTATATTATTGGCTTTTATAAGCTACATTCATTCCTTAAGTAGATTTAAAATTTTGGTTCTGTGAACCTTCAATGTATGAGCTTAGTCATTTGGACTAGCCTTGTAACTGCCATGTAACCATGAAACTATATATTATAACTCTGAACTCACTGAGTTTTAGTAAACGATACTAGTCCAGTTTTTAATTAAGTACTTTTACTTACGATTTTTCAGAAACTTCATCATACTTTTTGCTCAGTCAGTCCAAATAAAAGGTGATTTTCGTGTACAGAATGAAAATACACTTTTTCATTTTATAGTTTCATATTTCATTTACATATCTTGCAGAACTTCCTATATAAATATCCAAAATTGTTTTTGTTTTTTCTTCAGTAAAACTATATTGTATTTAGTTTTTTAATCTTAACAATGTGTACAAGCTTGGTCCATTTACTAACCTTGTCACCACCACATAAAAATACAGAATAAACCTAAATTACCATTTTTATCTTTATAGCATGACTGCATATTGTAACAGACAATTACACCTATTTATTCCAAGTTGTCAGTCTTCTAACCTTTATGTAACTTCTTTCAGATAATTGTATTGTTGCATTGCTCTTTTAACCATGTCTAACTATTATACTGATGGTAGGAGCAGAGTGGAAGTTACAGTAAATAGAATATTGAATTGCATCACAAAGAAACAGCTCATGTGCATTACTTGTGGAGAAATTCTACACTTTTTTTTAAGGTTTTTTATCAAACCAACTTCATTTCTTATTTTTACTTTTTAGTTATTTTTATAATTTATGTATAAAAAGGACAAAACAGTAACAAGTAAACACAAAAAGGCATTATAACTTTTATAATTCATCTGGCTTCTTGATTGAGCTGTAATTTGACGAAAATAATTCTTTTACCTGATGTGATCTCAGCAGTAGTAATAGTTTATGCTGGTTGATTCAGGTGCTGTCATCACAACAAGACATTGTTATACAGAAATCAGTAAATGAAACCTTCTGTTTATCTTGGTTATAAATAATTTGATACCAAATTGCATAGAGAATTAATGATATATTTTTGTAACATAGGATGTAATAGGAAGGCATGATGTGTAAGTTTTACTTTCTGGTTTATTTTTCAATAAAGAAAAGATTTTAGGCTATAAATTTATATTATGTATTAGCAGTATCTTTAATAAAATTGTTAATTTTTATTCAAACCTAGAAGCTTAAGGGTGGAAGAATATTTAAAATGGGAATTTTGGAGCAAAGAAATGTCACATGATACAGAGAAGTGAAGATTGGGAATTTATATAAATATATCTTTTTAAAGTACAAACATTCAAACTTAATTGTAAATATGTTAATGCATAATTATTAACTGTGTTTTGATGCCAAGATTATAAGCACACAATGATAATAATATACTTTAATTTAATATTGAATGTAACTATGTGAAAAGGTCATGCAATGTGCACTTTGGTTTGTCTGTATCCAGAGAGTTAGTTGTATACCTCTTGTAAGATGTGACGTTAAGTACTGCATAACAAAATAAGAAATTTATATGAAACATGACACAGTGTCATGTGAAACATTTTAAAGAATGATTTTTCCAAAGTATACCCAACATGCAGTACAGAAATGAAAATACACAAAATAATGAAACTGTTACATACTAAAAAATAAAAAAATTCAAGGACTATTTCTTGCAGAAAAATTAATTTTCTTGTGAAACTGAACAGATAAAAAATTCTTTAATATAAAATAAAACCTTATTTCAATAGGAATTAGAAGCAAATACAGTTGTTTCTATAATTGCATTCAGATGGTATTTCAAATGAACAACATAGTGTAATGTATGTTTTTGGTTACACACTTTGGATATCTTAAGTTGTTTTTTTCTAGTTTAGAGATAACCTTATGGAAACCTCAAGGAATGTCAAAAGGTTTATCCAGTTTATATTTAAAGTGTCCATTCTGAATGTAATAAAGTATATTAATATGTATTGTAGGGAATGAGACGACCGTACAAGATACGACCAATACTAGAAGAATGTACCCTTGATACAGTAGATCACACTTCAACATTGAAACTCCCAAACACCATTCAGTTAGTAGAAAGTGAACTACCTTTGGAGGAAGCTGAAAATGCAGACCGACTGGTGGGAATGTTCTTGTTTCGTCAAGTATTTTCTCCTAATGAGACAACTTTAAGATGCCTTTTTTGTAGGGATAAATATTCCTTGCGATTTTCTGCAGACTTGGAGAAGCATTATCATTGCATTCATGAGCTTTCTGTACATAATGCTAAAGCAGATTTCAGTGAAAATATAGTGTTTGTCTGTGTTCCATCTGATGTTACAGAAGAGACCACTCTGAATTCTGCTTGTAGGTTTTGTGAAGTCACCTTAAGGACTCTAAATGAAGTTCGAGCTCATTACCCTAGTGCCCATGATAAGATGGTTCGTCTTGTTCCAGAGTCTGCAATGTTGAATTTCGGAGAGTCTTTTTACTGTAGCATATGTGGTCATCCCTCCTTAGAGTTCCAGGATCACCATGACCACATGAAAAGTGCTCATCACATGCAAACTTATGTTTGCCGCTTTTGTAACTATTGTACTTCCCGACCAAACAAGTTACGGAGCCATTTCAAGCAGCATCATTTTCAAGATGTTCTGAGTCCTCACTTACAGTGTTCTGTTTGTCATGTGTATGCTCTTGGAAAAGAGAGGTTAAACCGTCACATGTTATTGTCTCATGCTGTACAAACAGGTAATATATTTATTTGCTTGAAGAATATAGTACTACTTAGATACGTTAGGTAGTGTGCAAATATCATGTTGTTTGTGTTGCACTAGTAATTGATGTTATTCAGTAATTGGTTGTTCCCTTTCCTAACAGAAAATAAAAATGAAAACCTTTTTTTAGCATTTAATTACAGTTAAAATTATGAACATTATTTAATTTTTTATTAAATTCAAATGCAAAGACCTTGTTCTCCTTCCTTTTGTTTTAAATAATTATTTACATTTTTATCAAAAGTGTAAATTGTTTTTGGATTGATCCATACAAATACCACTGTTATATATGTGAAGTAATAACTTGCAAAATTTCGATTGCATACTTTATTTTAAACATTTAGACAGAACTCAAGAGAATTAAACTATTGCACTAATTTCCACTATCCTGATTAGAAGTTCTTTGGCAACTACTGTATTACTGCTGATGAGCTGTTAAATTAGAAATAAAGCCAAGTAAAAAGCATTGAAAATTATTTATTAATCTGTTTGTTTCTACTGAAACAGTTGTTGAAGTACTTAACTTTATGTGACTATCTACTCTGCATTGCTTGTTTCAAGTATATTTGTTGTTTGTCTTTTAATCTGATAAATGATGTGGGACTTGAATATCAATTCCCATCATTGTATTCTGTATTATTCAAGTGAAAAGTTACGTAAAATAAACTGATAACATTTTGTTTTAATATAAAATTTGTACTTTTTGTGAGATAATATCAGGAATTGTAACACGTGGCTCACAACAAAAAAAGATATTCATTTTGAGAAATCACAGTATGATATCTTATTGCAACTGCTCTGTGAACATATTATTTCCATATATTTATTCTAAATTTTATGTGGTTTGTAACTCTTTAGGTAGTATTCAGCAGTTATTCTTTCATATTTCTTTTTTATTATTATTTTTGAGTTTTATTGATATTTTTGTGGGTTGTTGGTAGGTCCTGAAACATGGTCATGTGCTAAGTGTCTACAGCCATGTGGTGATGTTCGAGAACTTACCAACCACATCACAGAATGTCCATCTCTACACATGGAGACCCCCACAACAAGAAGTACTGAAACCAATGCATTTGGAATTGTTGGAAAAGGGAATGTATTTTATAAGTGTAACCATTGCTCTCTTACCTTTTCAACAGAGGAGGAAGTCAAGGTAAATAAGTACTTGGTTGGAAAAAGGTTGAAACTTGTAAGTTTTTCATTTCTTGTGGGTTTTTATGGAGAGATGTCAAGGTAAAGGATTGGGTTTTCAACAAATAAGTAGATATATTATTTGATTGTAAGCCTGCTTTTTTTAGTTTTTGTATAAAGGATGAAGTTATAGCAACTATTTTGCATGAAAATATAGTATTACATGTTATAAAAAAAACAAAGCCAGGTGTTCTATAAACCAGTTGTTTACAATCTTTTTTCAACTGAAGATGAATTGGTTCTGATCTCAGAATTTCAAAGACAACTTCCTAAAATAATGTTATTTTAAAAACAATATGCTTCATTAGGTGTATTTTAAAATATTTTGTTTTTCAACTGTTTTATAGACCAGATAAAATCTTGTGGATCTGTAGTTGCTGCCAAAAGTATTTCAGTAAATGTTTGAAATAAAGAAATCCTGGATTTATGTTATTCGTTAACTAAGGCGTTATTAACTCTTTTTGCCATGAATATCATTTACAATGCATGACAGAGTTTTAGTGTCTTACATTCAAAATTTCGTTATACCAGTTATCATTGTATAGAATCTCAGCTGATAATGTGTATTTGGATACTATACACGTTTTAACTTCCAAATTATACAAGGAAATATTTTTGCAAAATTCTCAATTTCTCCTAGTATGACATAACATTTTTTTCTCTAAGCATCTTGTCTTCTTTATTTTTGCCACCAGTGTTTGAAAGAGTGAGAAATTATACATAAACAACCCATTATAAAATCATAGTTGCTCAGTCAAACCATAATTTTTGTCCTTTAATTTTGTTTGGTTACAAAGTTATCTGTAGAAAATTAGATTTCTGCCACACCTACCTGTAACATCTTCTGTTTCATGAATGTTCATAGTTTAGTCTGATGCTCAATTGTATATTATTCATAACCAATTTATAGTCAGATGATAGTACAAACAATGTTATATGAATTTGTAATAGCTCTTATCAGATAGTTAGAAAGCCAGAAAAATTGTGAGAGTCAGGGAAATTTTTCTACATTTTGCTTGTTATTAGTCTGTTTTCTTTGATGCATTATTTAAAGTAAAAACAAATTATCTAGTGCATCACTACAGTTATCATAAAAAAAGTAGTCTTAAAGATCCTTGATTATCAATGAAAGAAAAAAAGTGCTTTTATTTCTTGTTTTTCATGTTTATTCTTTATTTATTATAATAAAAGTAACTCAAATGTAAAATAAATATTTTTTTAGGTTTGTTAGGATTAGGTAAAATAAATAATAATATAATAGAAATGTTTTATGAGGTGTGCACTTGAGAAGCATTGTATATAATGTAATTCAGTAGTGTAACATGAGTTGCACCTGCCCATAATATTTACAACTTATTTTAATGAGGATAATAGTTAACTTGGTTTTAAAGGCAATCAAAAGGGTAATAAAACAATAAAAGTTAATTATAAATAGATGTATACTTTTACAAGCTTAAAACTTTTTAGGATAAATAAATATAGTTCCATGTTACAACTTGAAGTTATTTCTAGAAAGAAGAAAAGAAAGAAAATGTATTTTGATTTTTTACTTGGTGATTGTGGGGTAAGTCAAATTGACTGATCCCATTTTCAGCAAGGATAAAGAAAATAACAGAAAATGTAAAGTTTTTACTGAAAGAAAAAAACATTTGAAATGTATTTAGGAGGTTTTTAGGGATTACACAAAGGAAATTTGAGATGTTTGAGGTAAGGAAAATTACTTTATTCATGGAATTTTTAAAATAAATACTCAGTATATTAATCAACAAATCTTTATTTCAGTTTATTAAAAATACTTCACAAAAAATATGTTTTATATAATGCATGGTAAACACCTTTTAGGTATTGAGTGCAGACCTATTTATTCAATTTTGAAATTTAAATGTCAAAAATAATTTTAAATATTTCAAAGGTTTTGAACACATATATATTTTAAAATATATATGTTTAACATTTATTTCATCTAAATTGCAAAGAAAATATAAAAATATTCAAATTTACATTTCTATGCAGTTTTTTCAAGTCTCACCAATAAATAATGCACTTAACGATATCTATTTAGAATTGTTTTGGCCTTCACGAAACCTAGGTTTTTATTTGCTAATAAACTATAATTGAAAATACAATAAAGTAAGTCGTGTTTCTCTTATTTTTGTTTTATATTTGAAAATTTATTATTAGTAGTATCCATGTTGACATCATGTAAAAGGGTTGTACATCTGTTAATGAAAAATAGTTTGGAAAACAGCTGTAGTCAGAGTTTAAATGTTATTGAATGGAGAATGTTATAAACTGTTTATGTCAATGTGAAGTTAAGAAAAATAATTTATGTTTTTATTAGAAATTTATTAGATGTGTTTTCTGTAAAGAAGAGCAACATAAATTTTGTGTGAAGCTTAAACATTTTGGAACTAAATGCAAAAATTGGGAATTTTTAGTAGTTTTTTACGATCTCTTTGTTTCAATCTTTTCACGTTAAATTATATTTGTTTGTAACTTGTGATAACTTTCTTTTGAGAAATAAGATTTGATAAGCCTTATTAGATTGAGAGTACATTTTTGATCCCATGATTCAAATATGACTTAAATTCTCACTGACCATTACCAATACAATTATTCAAACAGCACACACAAGTAAAAGGATCTATGATTTAGAGTAAACAAAGTATATTTATTGGATATTAATTGATTTCTACTAATAATATTGCTAGCAAATATATTGTAGCGTAGCCTGAGCTGACACCATTTTGAAAGGTTAGGCCTTAAGTCACTGATGAATGGTTGTCAGTTTATGCAGCTTTTTTGTTATGATCTATAATCGAATTTTCAGAAATATATTTAATTAAAAATCAATTAAGTCAGAATTGATTGGATATTGAAAACATAACTTTATGATAAGTAAAGAAATGAAATATTTTAGTTTTTTTTAAAGTGGCAAAACAAAATTTTGGAACTTTTTATGACATGAAAGTTAAACATTATAGAAAAATCAGATCAAACTATGTGACATTTTTATATGTAAACTTAGATACTCATTAATAAGTTCTTGCTAAGTGTCATGCACATTTTTTTAAGTATTTAAAAATTGTGAAAAAGAAAAAAAAATCAAAGGATAACAACAACCACTGCCACAAGTCTGAAAATGGTTAATAGTATTACCTTCTTCTAATAATAGTATACAGTAATGTTAATAACTTCTGATAGTCTATTCTATATCAATCAGCAGAACAATGAAAGCATAACTAGCAACAGTGGTCATGTTCAGTGTGTGATGCAAAATAATACAGTTGAACAGATATTCCTTGTAATAGATTACGAAGACTGATAAGATATTCAGCCATGGATTCATGCTTCAGAGGTTGACCTAGATGGTAAATATAAGTAAAGATTGTCAAAGATTACATCTGTCTTTAAGTCATGCTTTTGGCATTAACATAAAACAAATGCCCTTTATTCCCTCACATTATGCAAATGTTGCTCATCAAAACTTAAGAAATGAATGTGGTTTTATCATGGACATTTTCAGTCACAGTTTTTATCACGTGAATTTTCTTTGGTGCTGAAATTTGATAAGAATTCATTGACTACGCTGTGTGTATATAATAATTAGCAATAAAAATAAAGCTGAGATACCTCTTTTCAAGCAGCATGTTTCCCAGGTAGTAGTCTTGTAATGTCTATGTCATTTTGGTGGATTGGTGGATTTTTTCTCTAAAAAACCTTGGCCCATTTAATTTGTCTTTTCTGAACTCTGACAACCCAAGTTATCTTAGTACATGATCTATACAGAAACATATGGATGAAGGTAATCACCTGCCTCCTGGACAGTCTGAAGAGGTTGTTGGTCAACCCATGTTGGAAACATCAGAGCCATCTAGTGGAGGAGAAGGAACTACCTGTTTTGTGTGCTGCATGCGATTTTCAACAGCAAGAATGTGTCGCCAACATCAGCATCATGTTCATATGCGGTGGGTGAACAAAGAGACTCCAGACTATTCAGAGGAAGAAATGCCTGGTTGGTTAATACAGTTTCCATAATTTAAATTTATGATAAGTTATTATGCAGCTTATGTTATGTATTTAACTCAAGATATTTTTTTCCTTAATCATATCTTGAGTTTTTTATTTACTGACTCTTAGTGACAGTTAAAAGTAGAAAAACTCCTTGTGGTTATGCTTTTGCTTCATGTAATGATATATATTTATTTAGTGATAAGGGTTTTTGTTTAGTATTAAATGTCAGTCTGCCATATTAAACTTAATGAGCTTACCAAATAATGTCAGTTTGATATATGAGACATAATCTGCCCAATTATTGTGTTAGGTTATGGTAGTTGCTTTTATGGATATGTGAGTATATTATAATCATCTTGTGATACAATAAGACAAATCAGAAATATACTATAATTTGTCCCTTAGTATAATTTTGGTTTCAATGAACTGCTGCTTTATGTTTCTAGAAATGGTCATCAAAAATTTACTTTGTATACCCTACCTAAAATACCCTTAAAACAACAAGTATTGTGAAAAGTAAAAGATTAATGACACATACATATGTTAGTTTGTTATGATCAATTACAAGCTGAAGCAGAAATAAAAATGCTGCACTAATTTAAAGTATCCCATGGTTCAATCTTTATGAAGTTAAGTGTAATAGCCTAAACTAATAATATACTGTGAAACTGTAATTTAGCCAAGGGAGTTGATTATAGTAATTTATTGCTGCAACTATTATAAAATGTAATAGCAAAAGGTGTTTCATATGTGCTGTTCCAAATACTGTTCAGCCTATTACAGAATATGGGAATCTGTGTAACAGGGTGAGCAATATTTGATTGGATTTGCTGTTTTTAGTACAGTTCTTCCTTTTGCTTTTGTTTCAACTGAATTTACTTAACTTTATCAGTATTAATTTTATCTACATATATATAAAATCAAATTTATGTATTTTGAGCACTTTAGAAGTATTTTAAATATTCCAGAACTTGCCAGTGGAAACAGTCAGGACAGTGAAATTCTACAAAGTGAAATTTTTAGGGATACAGATGACTCTCAGTCTAGTCACTTAGTTGCTGAAGTTACACACTTTGTCGAGGACCAGGGTGTAGTCCAGACTACCTTAATTAACCAGCAGCAAGAAAACATTAGTGCCTCTGATGATAATCATGAAACTGACCAGGATTCATTATTTTTTACAAACTCAGATGATCAGCAAGAAGCAAATTCTGAAAACTTGAACAGTCAGATTTGTGTAACTACTGGTCAACTTGATGGTCATTCATCTCTAAATATAGAAAACTTAAGTGAACAAAGTTCTTTGGCCACTGATAAAGAATCTGACCAACAGCCAGTGAATACTGAAGGTTTGATTATCCAACAGACTCTTTCCAGTGAAAATGTAACTGATAAACTGCCTGTTAACAGTGACATTGTCAGTAACCAACAATCTCTGATGACTGGCACAGTTGAAGAACTGGCTCTGAACAACCAGACCCTTAGTAACCAGAATTTAGCTGCTGCAGCTAATAATGTTCTAAGAACCAGTGATGATATGGAGACTGCTGAAGATGCTCCACTAAATTCAGTCGAACAAGAACAAGACAAGAATCGATTAATTGTTATCCAGGATCTTCCAACAGATAAGGAACTAGCCGAGTTGGGATTTCCAGCTAAAGTTGGGTATTTTTGTCATCTTTGTGATGCTGTTATTAAAAGTTACCCACTTTACTACATGCACATGCATAATGTTCATAAACTGGTTAAACGGTTCCAATGCATTATAAGTGAATGCAAGCGAACCTTCCGTAGTCCAGCAGCCTTTCAACGTCACGCTCTTCGTCATAATCAAAAGTCTGAAAGCTTTTGCAGCATGTGTGACATGGTTTTTGGAAGTGAAAGTGAACTGCAGGAACACATGTTTAGTCCAGAACATGCCACCAAGTATATTACGACACAGGTAAAAATGTAAAAATATGTATTATGTTTTTTTTAATGTAAAAGTATCAGACATGCTCATCAGTTGTCTGCTTATCATTTAGTGTATTTATCTATAACGGTTTTAAATATTGTTGGTTTCTTTTGTAAAGCTTACTTGTGCAGCATTTTTATAATGATCTTTGACCACATCAGCAACCAAAACAAACTTGTTTCCTTTTGTTTCATAGCCTGGGTGCTGAAACCAGTGATCTTTAGTGAGGTTTTTGTACTTGAATTAAACAATCAAGTG
Organism: Carcinoscorpius rotundicauda; assembly: GCA_011833715.1. Taxonomy (NCBI): domain Eukaryota; kingdom Metazoa; phylum Arthropoda; class Merostomata; order Xiphosura; family Limulidae; genus Carcinoscorpius; species Carcinoscorpius rotundicauda. Next base: position 20,252,420 of record CM022398.1, read on the forward strand.
ATGTGATTAAGCTTTCCTTCTGTGACTGTTTTAAAATTTTGTTAGTAACTGTATAACTGTATTTTGTTTTCATTGTCATAGGAAAACATTATGCTCATTGTTTCAGTTTCATCAACAAATTAGCATGGAAGAGAATTTTAAGCTCACAAGATGTATAATGTAAAAACACATTTTGTGCACTACTATTAATTTTTAACTGAAAATATTTTACTCTGTGTAAAATAAACCATACATATATTGTCCTGTAGGAAAAATACAATCGATGTGAACCTCGAAATTACCGCTGCAAGGTCTGTCATAACTGGTTTGGCCTTTTTGCAACTTTTGTGAAACACATGGAGACGGAAAGCCACCAGTATCAGTGCATGCATTGTGGGCTGCTGTTTGTCCAACCTGGACCTCGGCGAAACCACATTCAAAGCGTACACCCTGAGATGGCCAATGTATGTGAGGTAAGTAACTTTGTTAAAGATTCAACAATGTAAACTCTTTCTGTTGGAATATCCCAGATTCAAAAGTATGTACAAGGTTATGAGTTACTTTAATAAAAGAAGAAGAAGAATTATACCAATATCCTAACACAATTAATTTTTAGTTTAATTTCAAAACTTTCCTTAATAAATACTAACTGTGTTTAAAATAATCTCATATTTTATTATAAATAATTTATAATTTGATTTAAAGACTTCCTTGGATAAATTCTAAATAAGTTTAAAATAACCTTAGATTTAATGATAAATAACTTTTAGTTTGGTTTAAAGACTTCACTGGGGAAATTCTAAATCAATTTTAAATAACCTCAGAATTTATTATAAAAGTGTTTGTTTTTCTAATAATTATGCAGTGATAATATTGGAAAGTGTTTAATGATGAACAAAATTATTTTGAAGTGGATAATCAAAATTTTGAAATATTTGTAACAGTTATTGTACTGAAAATATTTGAAAAGTGTATATGGGCTAAACTTAAGCTTATGCAGTTATCTCTCATGAAAAGTGAAAGATATGTAAAACTTTGTAAAATTAGCTTTCAAAATTTGAAGAAAAAATTGCAGTATTTAAATTTTTTAAAGAGATGTATTTCAAAGATAATTTATTTAAACAAATAAAAAATGTTACTCATTTAAATATTTTTCTTTTTAACTTCTGTTAAACAGTTACCCAGCCAGTTTACTTTTTTCATACATCATTTTTATTCAGGACATATTATGTACATAAGGAGGGCAATCATGGGGTTCATTGAAAGAGGGAAATAAAAGAAAATAATTGTTGGTGTTATGACTGAGGAGTTGTGAACCTACTCTGTGAATGTATCATTGAGGTCTTTCCAGGTCATGTTCTTCTAAAATTCTATTAATAACATCATACACCTAAAATATCAATGGCAGTGTTGTAAACCAGGAATTACCAAAATTGCTTTTCAAGAACAACAGTTATAGGTATAAATAAATGCATTATCATAATTGTGTTTAAACAGGTGACTGCATCTTTGAAGAGTTCAAAAGGTTAAGAATTATAAACTTCCTTTACACATACATTCATTGTGCTACCATCCAAATCATGTAAATAATGGACTATTATTTTGGTGAAAAACATCTTACCGTGACTCTTCTGTATGGAGAGAGTCACCAGAATGTCCAGGGTACTGTAAAATTGGATGTTGAAACAGTTCCCAGATGAATACCATCTTTCACGTCAACAAAAATTGTGTCAGTGACTTGTACTATAGACTCACTTATGCAAAAATGCTGTGCAAGTAAATCAAAAACAACATTTATGATTGACTGTAATTCAGCTGTTTTGGCATTTACCACACTTGGGCAGAACCATGAACACATGGATTATCTATTACTGTTTCATAATACTGTTAGGTGTGTTTATCTCGTATGTAATTATGCATGCTAAAGCTTTTCCACATCTTTATATTTTTCCATTAATATATTTATTTTTTTAATATTTCTGTCTCTCTCTTCCTATACTTTAGCTTAAAACAGTTTATTTTCTCAATTAATCCACATAAGTTCTGAAGCTGTGTGTATGAAACCAAAATAGGAGAACATTTAAAAACACAGTTACTTCATACAAGGGTAATTCCCAATTAAAGAGTAAAATAGCACTGTTCTACTGAATTTAACTTAGTACATATATATGAGATTTTTTTAGTTTGATTTAATTTTAACTCTGAAACTGCTTAAATTCATGGTTGAAATGGGTTTTTTGCCCAGAATCTCAGTGTGAATTAGACAATTTTGAAAGTTAGTTAAAAACTGATTGTGTACTTAAAAAAACAATTCTGATTTAAAACAGCATGTGTTTGAACTCTGTACACAATGCTTATTAAACTAACAATACTACAAAGTGATAAGTCTTGAATGATGCCATAAAAAATATTGAATGTCTTGTTGCAGGTTTTGTATGTCTTACAGTTTTTGCATTTTTCAGTATTATTGTTCCTTTATCATATCACCAGATGAGTTGTGAGAGTTCTAGCTCATAGTACATGTGTGTGTGTGATTTTAACTTGTGTACTTAGAATGATTTGTTTCATAACTTCATATTTTATAGTTTTTTTCTATATGGTACCTGAAATTAAACTAGTTAGTATGTCCTAAAATAGAGGCTTTTATTCAGTTGGAACGACGTCAGCATCATTGCTACGTTAGAACTGTTAGATCAGGTTGGTACATTTCTCACCAGTGAGTGAATTAACATACCTCACATCAGAAAAAAAATGTACATTTTAATACTCTTCATGTATAAGGTGGAGATTAATGGATGTCAAAATGGCCTGTAGTGTCAAAAAGATAAAAGAATTTGGAAAGTTTTTGTATACTTTTGTACAAAAAAGTTTTCTCTTGACAACTCCAAGCTTTCCAGTGGAAAAAAAAGTGCAGCTGAGAATCTACAAAAGTTGAAAATACTTAAATACATTTGGTTAGTCTCAACCAAACATGGACAGTAATGTAAATAGCAGTAAAAATGAATGCTGCAACCAAAATATGGCATCACAAGCTACTCCCTTGATTTCTACATTGCAGACTCATGACAAGTCAAGTTGTACATAATAAAGCAAACCTGGCAACAGTTACTGAGAAAGTGGGGATGCTGTGGACAATGAATGCTGCAAGCAGCAAATTCATTTGATGAGATTCGTCTCATTTTCTCCAGAAAGTTCAAGTGCTCAATCTCCAACACTTTTAGAAATGATATTATATATCATTTCAGATGGTCTGACATCTCACTTGGTAAATAAAAATGTCTGCAAGTGAAGGTATATCACATGGGTTGGATTGGGTAAAATAAAGTCAAGTATCATTGAGTGCAAATCTAAAATCATAAAAATTTTTCATTGGATAAAGAACATAGATGTTTTTCTAATTTCATTGTCAGCATAAACAGTTTTCATTATCTATTATCTAGAATTTGTTAATAAAAGGGGAGAAAGAGAAATAGAAGTGTGACATCATAAAAGACTGACAGTCTATTAAAGACAAACCATCAGTTTATACCTAATTGGTTTTTACCCATTTTTTATATTTGAACATTTTGGACTCATTTACTTAGTATTTTGGGTATAGTCATTTGTTTTAAGGCAGAATCAGGACTATCAATACAATATTGGTATTATTTGATTTCTTTACTGACTGGCATGAACAACAGCACCCTTGACAACATAAAATTATTTGCAACAATATATTTTTCAAATTCTTCCAAGCTGATAGTTATTTTGTTTGTATTCGACAGTGTTAGCCCACTGAGTTTGTGCCAAGCACAATTAAAATATTTTTGAAACAAAATATTGCTGAAGCTGAGTAGTAAAATATGGGAAAGTCATTACTATAGTTAAAACTGGGAAATAAGTAGAATTTACTAATTCATTAACCTTTGGGCACAGTAATTAATTTTATTCAACTAACTAATTATGTTAATGAAATTGCTTTAAAAAATCTTAAAATTATCCATTATTCTCACATGAGATGGCTAAAAAATATTAAGATGCTAAAAGGAGGGGTTCATACCTATGGTGAGTACAGAACAGATAGAATTTTATGTAGATTTGAGCTTAACAACAAAAAATGTAGTGGCAATATTTTGATTACTTGGATTGTTGAAATAATTGAAGATATTAATAATTGGAAAACTTGAATTTGACTGGTGATTATATTCATGACTCTTACAACATTAATAAGTCAGGCTGAACAAATTTTAATTCGTCAAAATAATAATAAAGAAATCATAATGGCAGTGTTTCAAATTAATCATCAGATGGTTGGAATAATTGGAAACACTGAATTTTTCTGACATTAATTGATTATTTTATGTTATAATAATTGATGGTTATCAGTTAATCAAATTAATTGCTTAGTAGTAACAGTAGTTACAATTTTTAAGCTGACTTGTACTATCTGAAATATAGAAAATTCTAAAGAAAAGTCAGTATTACCTCATATATCTTCTAACTAATCCGATGCCGTGTGAGCTCACAACCTCATATATCTTCTAACTAATCCGATGCCGTGTGAGCTCACAACCATCTTAATACAAAATAAACTTAGATAGCAGTGCATTGGCTCTTTAAAACCTGATAGTTTATGTGAGATTAGTTTTGTCATAGCTGTTTTAAATACTTGTATTTAAGTTTTCATTTCATGTACATAACTGTAGTGTGTTCTTTGAAATACGTAGACTGTTTGATAACACCGATGTAAATTTGTAAATGTATATTTTAAAAATCTTGTGTGAATATTTTTTTCTTTTTTTGCATATAGATCTGTGGGGTTCGAATGCCCTTTCACCAAGCACTTTGGAGTCATCTGTCTTTACACAGCATTGTCCATGAGTGTCATAAGTGCCAACGACGTTTTCTTCAGAGAGAGCAGTTGGTGGCTCATATGGAAGTACATGCGTAAGATATTTTTTGTTTCTATTTCAAATATTCTTTAACAAAAATTGCTCTGAGCAGTCGACCTTGTGTGTGTTAATTTGTAGATTATGTTGGTCACACTTTGTGATTAAGTTAATCTTTCAATTGACAAGTCTTATAAATTAATACTCTTGTGCAACTTTGGAACACTAGTGTCTTATAACTGCTACTTAATGATTAATTTTTATCAAATGATCCATATGTATTTTCCAATCTAACAAACTAGCCAAGAAAACACACATGATGTGTTAAACTTTGAAATGGAGAAAAAAACTGAATAAAATTATTCAGCATTTAATTTCCCACTTGTGTAAAAATTAACATGACAAATTTAGTTGATTTTATTATTGTCAAAAGTACTGTGCAATAACTATAGGGAGAAACAATTACAAAGTCCCTATTATTATCAGTATGTGTGTATATATATAAATATGAAATGTGTGTTTGTTTACACCCTTAGTCCTTCAAGCCTATTAGGCCAATATAATTCAAAATTTTTATATAAAGACTATGAACTATAGTGAATGTTTTAAGAAGGTCATAATTTAACTTAATATTATTTCTGTTTTGTAAATCTTGTTGGTTAATTACTTCCAGGCTATTGAGTCAATCTCAAATAATTTTGGTAGGTTGATGCTTTAGACAATGTTGAATATTCTAAAGGGATTCGAGGTCAAAGTATGAAAGCTACTGGATTGTTTTTCAAACAGCCACTTTTTCTCATGGTCAGTGAGATGTAGGGTGTTCAATGGTGGGATAACCTCCAGATCTATTTGTTGTCAGATTGAAAACAAACTGCAAATGTTGTTTACGAAGAAGCTTTGTTATTCTGGGATAAAGTTTATGTTTAACTAACACTAAAATATATGATTAGATTTAAACATTCCTTGTCAGTTGGTGGGTATTTTAGCTTGAACATTAAGTTTCACTTTCCTTTTAATTAAATAACTAATTTTGAAGAAAAAAAAAAGCAGTGTTGTTTTAAATATCATTTTTCAAGTATATAAACATGTTAATTAATTAAACCAAATGTTCAACTTTTAGTGAAATTAAATAAGTAAACAAAGTCATAAGGAAGAATTGCATTAAAAACAACAAATTCCAACCTCTGAATAATTATATTATAACCTTAAACTTTTAAGCCAAAACAAAACACATTAAAATTAAACAAAATATGCTGCATTTTTTTAAGAAAAAAGATACTAGGGTAGAAGGATTATAAAATATATCTTAAGTTTTGGAAGTGACTGAAAAAGTACGATCCACCATCTATCAGTCTCATATAAGAGGATTAGAAATTTGGAGAATGAGATCCAGATGTTTTCACTTTAAATTACATTATATATAGATGAGTTAATTAGCATAAATAATTCTGTGAATATATCATTTTATTGACACCGTTTATCCATTATAATTAGAAATTGAAAATACTTCAATTTTTAATACAGAGACCCATTATTTAGATTTAGAAATTAAGTGATTGATGAAAAGGATATCAATATAACTATCTCTTTCAAAAGAAAAGATTTTGACTTTTCATCTTATGGTTTACCTTTACTCAAATAGTAATATGTGATACCCATCTGTTATAAACATTATAACTTCGCAGTTATTCAGACATTGTAAAATTTGTAATAAGTTATAGCATTTTATTAATAATGTTGGAATACAGATACAAAAATGAATAGTTAATGGATTTAATAAAGAAATCATTGGTAAAATTATTAAATTATTCTGTAAATTATTACTTAATAAATACAAAGAAATAGAAATCAGAGAAATTTTACCAAAAAATGCGAAGAATTATTTTTAGTTAAAAATAAGGTAATTTAAGAACTTGCAGATGTACACCTTGAGCTGCATATAAAATCATGACAGTCACAATAAACTTAGTGTACTGATATGGCTCAATGTTGTGTTAATTAGTGCCTGTTTGATATTGGGAGCAGGAATGCTAATTTCAAGAGGTAAGTACTACCAAAAGTTTTTTTTTGTTTTTATTTTAACTTAAGAGAGCAGTCACCTTCCCGCAACTGTCTGTAGGCAGTGAAGGGTAACGTAGATGTGGGACATTGTGGGCTTAACCACCTATATCTTGCTGCTCTTCTAATTTCTAATCTTCTCATGTGAGACTAGCAAATTGGAGGTTGAGACTGATAGACAGTGTATCCCCATTGCAGTGTCAGTCCTATTCCACAGTCACCTCCAAAACCTAGGATACATTTTATAATCCTACATTGTAGCTTGTACCCTAGGAATTTTTTTAATAATTTTGTTTAATTTTAATGTTGTGTTTTATGCTACAAAAAGTTGTTAGGTGACCCTTGAAGTGTAACAACTTCCATCAGACTTGGTTCTCACATAAATCTTAGTGCCATTCTATCAGTATTTTATTTAAATTTGATTGTTGAAAGAACTTTTCATAGTAAAACTGTTTAAATGCAATGTAATATTCCTTGAGGTATTTTCTTATTTACTACAGTAAATACTGCTTGTCAGAAATAACATGTCAGACAAAGGCAAGCAAGATGAAATGTATGAGAAACGTCAACAGTTAAGACCCAGAAATATTACTTATTAACCTATATTGCATGTATTAGTTAACTTTTAGGTTATCATGTAATGATATTAGGTAATCATTCCTGTATATTTGGAATCTTATGTACATGATATAAATATGTAATCTTTTTTCCAGTCCTCCTGTGCCTTGTCCATGGGAAGGATGCACTAGAAAATTATCATCCAAAGTTGGCCTGTACAATCATCTCAGAATGCATCGGGGAGAAGCTGATTTCAAGTGTTCACACTGTGGTAAAGGTATGAAAATATATTTTATTTAACCCTTTTGCAACAGACTTGGTATAATACATTTAAGTTTGTATACAAATTTACACACTTTAAATAACTTTTGATGCAGTACGTGTATCTTCACAAAGTTTGGTAGACTTCTAGTAAAGACTGCAATATTTTTGTACACAAAAGATCAGATTTTTAACAGTTTTTTTCATAACGGTTTGTTTCATAAAATATTGAGTCTCTTTCATTACTAGTGTGAGTGTGAAGTGATTTTCATTTTGTCTGTTATTTTCTCAACTATAACTTGTGGGATATGTCAGTTTGACTAACCAAATGACCACAATTAAAAATAAAAGAGGGAAATAAATGTATATTTTTTTTCTTCAAGAATGTCTGTAGATTATAACATAAAAATGTAAGTGTTTAGTTGAAATAGTATAAGTCTCATAATATTGTATATTTATTATTATTGACCTGCCAGTCATGGCTGACCAACATAACAGAATTTGCATTGACATGACACACATGTACTCATGTTACTGTATGCAGAAATATAAAACTGACCTTTAGTCTTTACAAAGTGACCATGTTTTATTAAACTAGTATTTTATAATATACAATAACTAAGCCATATTAAAGTCTAAAACAGTTATGATATTTTGAGCAGACTGAAACACAATTCTAACTCCTTAAAATCTTGGTGTGAATGAGTGAAATGGCTCTTAACACTTCAAAATTGCTGAGAAAATACTAGCAGGACATTCTAAGCTGTAGATTGGTTATTCACATGTCATATATTGAAGTGAGTGTATTTAGAGCCTATTTACAAAAAGGAAAATAGATAAATGGAGCCACTGTGTTTGATTCAGTACATAAGCCAGATCTCACCAAAATGAAGAGGTGTGAACTTTTATTTTATATTCTATTATGTCAGTATTGGTAATTTGAGATTCTATTTTGTATGAAGCTTTAGACTTAGAATTTTGACATCTTAAACATCTAATTTGAACTAGTGTTACATTTAACATACTCCATGACTTACAAATATTGATATTAAGGTGTGTTCTTTTAATATTTACTTTTAAATTAATAATTTATCTAATGCATAATACTAAAATTTAATTATAATCTACAGTTTGGTCTGTAGTTAACGTGGTTTTTGATCTATGATCTGTCTCAATAGTTAAAAACAACGTTTGGTCTTCACTTCTCTGTGCCACATGGCATGGCTGTGCTCCAAGTTATTCATTTTATTTTTTAAAAACATGTACCTTAGCAATTGATGAGCTAGGGTATAAATTTGAACCTCAAATTACTTGCTTAACTGAGAAATTAAAAAGTTTTAACTCACATGACACATCCTTTCCATGCCATTTTGTATTTCAAAAAATCTGGTAGTTTCTTTGATATTGTTGTGGAATTTTATACAAACAACAGAAGGAACAATTGTTTTTGTAAGATTCATAATATTTTGTCTTGCCTTAAATACATGTTTAGCTCCAATTTAATTGCTTGCAAACGTAATTTTCTGTCTCAGGCAGCTAATGGAATTTTCAACCAATTTATAGCTTAGGTAGAGCCATTTAAAATATATATGTTTAAGGGCATCTTATTCTAATGTTTGATATATGTCTTGTGTTTAAAATGCATCATTAATGGTTTTGCGGCAAGCCAACACAGTATGAAAAAACTTGACCATAAATTTTGGATATTTTAAAAATGGTTAAAACACATTGCTTCTGTTTTCTTGAAATTTTCTTTTCATTCCATACTTACAGTTTAGACAAAAAGGATAAATTTATTTCTCCCGTCAAAAAAAAAAAAAAAGGTTTCAAAAACTTTTTAGTTAATTTAATCTTAATAACAAATTTCTTAAGAGTACCATAAGTAAGTTAAGTACTTTCTAAATGAAAATTTAAGTTAACATAGATCTCCAAGCTTCAGCTCTAATATAAAGCTGTTTTTTAATGTATATTTTATTTATTGTTAATTTTTTAAATAAAAGTGAATTGCATATAAAAATTGGAAACTTAGAGAACTGGGATGAAAAAACAAAACAAAGGCAGGTTTTGCCAGTAAAGGCATCGTCAAGTATAGATCAAACCATGTTTGTTTATAAATGAAGATTTTGTGAAATGTACAGTTGTCATTGTTTTTTTCCTCAATTTTGTAATTTGGAGTTTCACCAAGTATTAATTAACTAGTGATGCAGAGAGAGAGAGAGAGAGAAACAAAATTTTTCATGAATGCATTTTTATTAGTTACTCAGGAAAATGATTTGAAGATTCAGGTTGCAATTTCTACTTAGCAGTATAACATAGAAAAAATAATTTTATTTTCTAAGAATTACATGTGAAGTCATGAAAATTTCTTGTTAATTGTTTGAAACATTGAAAACTATGAGAAGTGAAGTCAAGTTGTAAAGAACAAGCAAACCTGGCTTTTTTAAGTAATGGTAGCTCAGTGAGGACTTGTAATGCTACAAATAAGCTTTTAGTACCTGTTGGATGGCCTTTTGTGTAGCTTTGTACTGAATGGACAAAAAATTGATTAGTTGATATTAAGCTCATAACATTTTGCTTTGAAAATTGTGTAAAATCATCAATAAATACACTAAAAACAACTAACTTTTGTAGCTTATGAGATAAAAATCATTTTATCTGAGACTGATTTGTATATTGTGTATAAAGCCATAATTGGGGGCTTAAGATATTTTTGTTTTATTTGTATGTTTCAAATATATAAACTTAAATTACGGATGATAGTATTAGCTTTTGTACTTTTATTTAATTTGTTATTACAAACAACTCAAAAGTAAATAAATAAACAGGATTTAAGTTAACACAATAGCATTTCAAAAGTTTTTTTCCCTGATGGCCCTTAAAAAGTGTAAGTTATGAAAAAATAAGGAAAAAAAAGAGGAACACCAATTGGTGTTTCACAAACCTGAAGTTCTTGTAATTTATCTACAAAGAACTGAACTTGTGTAAATAAAATTAAGCCAAAATAGGTATGTCGGGAAGAAGTGTAACATCTATTCAAGGTAGTTGGTAAATAAATAAATAGCTGTTTTTTTCTACTTTAGAGAAAGTAAAGTGTTAATTTATGGAACCTTATTTAGTACCATTAAAACATACATTTCAGTACAATAGATAAGAGAAGAGAAAAGATATAAAATTATTTAATCAGATGTGATGAATTTGTGCTAAACAAAAAGTCATTGATGTCACCTCTAGCATGAACTTTTGTATGATCTAACTGTACTGGTACCCACAAGATGAATAGAAAAAAAATTGTTTATTAAAACTTCATTTGTCTCAAGTGTTCATGAGAAAGTTAATTAATCAACCATAGTGTAGTCTGCCTTAATTTAGAAGAGATTTTTTAACTCTCTCACGATGAGATATGTCTATGGGCTGACCTCATTCCATTTTTACTCATTATAGTTTAAGTACTACTAACTTTTAACATATTAATTGTATCTTCACAAAATTTGCTAGAACTTTAGAAAACATTATAAGGCTTTTGCACATAAAAAATTAGATTTGTTAATGAAGTATTTTACTAATATTTGTTTGTGACAGTATTGATTGTTCATTTTAAAACTAGTAGGAGTGTAAAGGGATTTTCCATTTTGAGATTAAAGATACTTTTCTTTGTCTCAAAGACTTCAAATTTCATTTATGTAACCTGTAAGACCTCTTAAATACATATATACCTTTTTTCTCAGTAAAACTTCATATTTTATCTGTTATTACATTTATTATTTGATTCTTCAGCCTGGTGACAAGTCATCAAATATAATGAACAGAAAAATTGTAAAATCAGAAATAAAATGAGCTACTGTGTCTTTTTTGTTTTCATTATTAATCATGAGGTTTTAAAGTGTGTACCCTGAGAGTTTCATCTGTTAAACTTATCCCATGTGTTTTCTGTGTTTATTTTAATTTCAGTATTTTAAGTTGAAACCCAATGTAAATAAAGGATGTTTAAACCCATCTTTGGATGTTAACCGTAATACGATATCCTCGAGAGCAGCAATGTACATGCAAAACAGGAAACTGCCATTCATTCATGCCCTTGCTCCAAGAACACAGTGTTAAACTAAGCGGCTTATGTTCCCTGAAACATTTACAAAAAAAATTTCCTAGGGTAATAAAATTGCAATTAGAACATGTACAAAACATTTATTATATGGTTCAAAGTTGCAGTGGTATAATAAGCATTGTAGGTTCTGAGCCTTGCCAATCTATTTACACTGCAGGTGTTTCAGTAGTACTGCTCAACCATTTGATGTCTGTGATATTTTACAGCATACGTTATTTAGGAATGTAGTTTTTAGATGTACTGTCCTCTTGTTTTAAAGTTGGCAAGTTTTGAAAGTGATATAATGTTTTAAATTTATGTCAGTTTAGGCAGTTACAATAACACAACTACTGTAGGCCCAATTATGTATTGGCCTGCAAAATACAAATGCAAGTACTGAAAACTACAGTGATATATCAGCTACTGTATGATTAACAAGATTCCCACTGTCCCTTTCTACTATCTAGCAAAACCACAACCAAGCGAACAAAAAATTCTCAAATTACAGTATTAGTATCCTGAAAATTGCTGTAATTTAGTAGAGTCTGTAAATAAAGTATATGTGGGTTGAAGAAAAATCCCACTCCTGTTCAGAGCAATGACTTATTGATCACACTTCTACAGTTTTGTCAAAATTCTTACTTTCACCTTCCAGTTACTTATAAACAACTGTCAGAATTATGTAGACAAGGAAATCCTCTTTCTATTGGTTATAAGCTTGAGCTATTTAGTAGAAGGTGGTACCAGTTAAGAACTTTGAAATGATTGACATGAAGGGCAGAGCCACTGCAGTTGATTTGCTAAGTATATTGATATCTCAGCATATTGTAGAGGTGGGAGGTTCTTGTTTTATATTTATCTTGTCTGCATTTCAAATTTCAGTTTCTAATTTTTTACACACTTGCACTTTTTTGGTGGATGTAATGAAAGAGAAGCTGACCAATTAAACAACTGGACATGTAACACATGAAAACTGGTACTTGATATTTTTCTCTTTACACTTCTTTTCAGATTTACAAATTAAAACATAAATAATTTTAAAAGTTAAATTATTATTGGAATTTGGTGCCAGTCTCATTAAATAGTAAAAATGTTATTTATTAAAATTTTGAAAATAACTACAAAATATCGTAACACTTGAGCTTTAACCTATCGGGGAAACGGGTTAAATTTTTTACTCTTTTATGCTGTACTTTAGCATTAAAGGATAGAAATATTACATATCAAGTGGTTTATCAAGTTTAAGCAGAGTAGAATACCACCTCTCCATTTGTGGAATTGAAGCAAGTACATGCCTTTATAAAATAAACTTAAATTGTGGATATTGTACTAATACACTAGTTTTGAAAATATCAAAATCATGGTATATTTAAAAAGTAAAAAATGAATACATATAATTATATCTGGTAATGTAAAAATGCTGAATGAATTATGAATATCATACATTTTGTTTTTGTGATTTGCTTGATAGTTGTATAAAGTTAGTTGATATGTGACTTGAAATTCTAAAAAAGTGAACATTGCTGCCTGCTTATTTCTGGAACTGGAGATTTATTCAGGAATTATTTGCTGATCTGACACAAACACATTTTATCACTATGTTACTTTACTGTTAAAGCAGTGTTATTTTTCAGCTATGGAGTGTTAGTTTATGACAACCAACAGAGTAAGGAAAGATGTGTTAAAATGTATGTAAAATATAAAAGTCCAAAAAATTCTTGTGGTTGCTATAATAATGAAAATTCAGTATTTTTTCTTTACTTTGGGTAATTTTAACAATTTTGTGTTTATAAAGTAGTAACAGACAACAAAAAAACATTGCCATTGTGACATGATTATCTCATTTGTCACTTCACAAAGTATCTTTCAAAAATCTTTTGTTTTTGTGACAATGTAAATGTTGCAACACAAGTAGAAATTACACTGCATACTCGTACATTTTATTTTGCAGCCTAAATTCAGTATTGTTACTTATTTATCTGGAATAAAATACCAGTATGATAGCTTAAACATGTAATTAAACATTTTTTTCAATCTCAAATTGCTAGAGGGTAAATGACTTACAAGTGTGTTAAAGATATCCTTTGAATTTCTTCAAAACGTGTATCATAACTTTCTGTTCTCCAATATCTAATTTACTCATCTAGGTTTTTTCAAAAGGAATATGCTGAAGAGTCACATGAAGATTCATCAGCAACCTAGCAGATACACCAGGACAGTACCAGGTAAGTTCTTCCTCCCAGTGGTTGGTGTGAACCATGAGAAACATTTATGATAACCTAATTTCATCAACAGCTTAAACTACAAGTCAGTATCATCTAACGTTGCTTAACTCTGTCGTGATCTATCCATATCTTTCAGGTATTGAGTGTACATCTGCTTGTCGAATTCAAAAATATAAGTCAAAAATAGTGTTCTATTTCAAATTATTTGAATTCAAAAATACTTTTATAATTGATATTTTAGCAGTGTTTTATATGTATAAAGGTATTTCACAAGTTCAAAAACAATCACTGATTTTTATTTATGTGTAGTGTTAAGGATTCGTGCCTGTTAATAATGAATTTTATTAAGTTAATATTTTTTTGGTCATTCAAATGCATAGGTTTATGTTTACTGGAAACTCATTCCATGGAATATAATAATCTGTCTTGTTTTCCACATCTTATTTTCCATCGTTGGTTTTATTACTACAATGCTTTGTTGCCAAAAGTTTTAGTTTTATCACAACATTTGGTTTGAACAATTATTATGAAGTTTAACTTTAAAATATCTAAAGCCAACATTTAAAGATGATTATGTGTAATATATCTTAATATAGCTATGTCAGTATAGAGAAAATAAAGCAGTTGTAACAGAATTTGTTTGTTCACACATTAGTCACCTAGAATTTTCATAGAAGTGAGAAAAAAAAAAGGCCTTGTGTAAGATCTATAACTCTGAGGAACAGAAAACAGACCTGGGACTTTTTTGGTATATTTTTGGTTCCTGGTAACGTTCTCATGTTAAATTATATCTGTGAAAGTTTCAGTAATATTTTTTATGACTAGACATTGGATAACTTTAGTTAGGTTTATCAAGTACAGTAAACATTAACACCAGACATTGGATAACTTTAGTTAGGTTTATCAAGTACAGTAAACATTAACACCAGACATTGGATAACTTTAGTTAGGTTTATCAAGTACAGTAAACATTAACACCAGACATTGGATAACTTTAGTTAGGTTTATCAAGTACAGTAAACATTAACACCAGACATTGGATAACTTTAGTTAGGTTTATCAAGTACAGTAAACATTAACACCAGACATTGGATAACTTTAGTTAGGTTTATCAAGTACAGTAAACATTAACACCAGACATTGGATAACTTTAGTTAGGTTTATCAAGTACAGTAAACATTAACACCAGACATCGGATAACTTTAGTTAGGTTTATCAAGTACAGTAAACATTAACACCAGACATTGGATAACTTTAGTTAGGTTTATCAAGTACAGTAAACATTAACACCAGACATTGGATAACTTTAATTAGGTTTATCAAGTACAGTAAACATTAACACCAGACATTGGATAACTTTAGTTAGGTTTATCAAGTACAGTAAACATTAACACCAGACATCGGATAACTTTAGTTAGTTTATCAAGTACAGTAAACATTAACACCAGACATCGGATAACTTTAGTTAGGTTTATCAAGTACAGTAAACATTAACACCAGACATTGGATAACTTTAGTTAGGTTTATCAAGTACAGTAAACATTAACACCAGACATCGGATAACTTTAGTTAGGTTTATCAAGTACAGTAAACATTAACACCAGACATTGGATAACTTTAGTTAGGTTTATCAAGTACAGTAAACATTAACACCAGACATTGGATAACTTTAGTTAGGTTTATCAAGTACAGTAAACATTAACACCAGACATTGGATAACTTTAGTTAGGTTTATCAAGTACAGTAAACATTAACACAGACATTGGATAACTTTAGTTAGGTTTATCAAGTACAGTAAACATTAACACCAGACATTGGATAACTTTAGTTAGGTTTATCAAGTACAGTAAACATTAACACCAGACATCGGATAACTTTAGTTAGGTTTATCAAGTACAGTAAACATTAACACCAGACATTGAATAACTTTAGTTAGGTTTATCAAGTACAGTAAACATTAACAAACTTTTTTTATGAAACAGATCTTTTGTTATTGAATATACTTTAGTCAAACAACACACACAAATAGCATATTGTTCATTTGAATAAAAACTTATCTCAACCAAGAATATTGTTGGCAAGAGTAAATGATGCAATATCTAACAAAGATGCCAATGATGTCCTTTTGAAAAGTAAGCCTATTGGTAACAAATAAATATTTCTCAGTTTTTGATGCATTTTTTATTATTTATAGTTGGAGGTGGTAACTGCTTCAAATGGCAAAATAAAGCAGCAAGAGAAAAATGTAAATGAGAACCAGACAAGTTTAAAACTGACTGGATGCATAAATGAAAATTGCTAATCGATAATACAGGCATTTCCTTAGATCCATTTTCCTCTCTGACCTCAAGACGCAAACCAATCATTCATTCACATCTTCAGTCTCTTCCAACAGCAAAAACCTGCCCATACAACTCAGGGCAGGATCCATGGAGGTTGATAGACTTCCCTTGAATAAGGAAAGTAAGGAAAAAAGACATGGTCAAAAACAGAATGGTTTTCTGCCCAATTCGTTTACACATAAATAAAAATGTCTACCCTGATATAATGGAACTGTCGAGATTTAGTTCTAATCTGGATGACATCAAATCATTGATTGCTTCCTGCCATCTTGTATGTCTTTCCTTACAAAAAAACATTTCTGAAACCTGCCGATACAATCACCTTTCGGCAGTTTTCTATGTTCAGAAGTTACAGACTGTGTGATGGACGAGTACATGGAGGGGTGGCACTGTTGGTTGATCAGCATGTGCCCACCCTGTCTTTATCACTTAACACACCCTTGGAGGCTGTAGCCATCCGTGTTTCCTTAGGTCATACCACCACTGTTTGTTTTCTGTAACTGTCCCCTATAGAGACATATGATCAATCAGACTGATGCTCTCGTTGAACAGTTGCCATCTCCCTTTTTAATCCTGGGGGACTTTAATGGACATCATCCCCTCTAGGGAAGTGCTGTTATTGATAGGAGGGGTCGCTCTGTAGAGTGTATGCTTTCTTATCACAACCTTTCTCTTTTCAATACTGGTTCTTATTTTCACGCTCATAGTCAGTCCTTTACTGCTATTGATCTCTTGGTTTTCCCCTTCATTATTCTCCCATTTTTCATAGAGGGTTGACAATAATCCACTAGGCAGTGATCATTTTCCTATACTTTTGAGAGAGACTGCCCATGGTCAGTGCTGTGTGGCAGCAGTAACTGACTGTATTATACAAGCAGCTGCTCAGTGTATTCCTAAAACCTCTACACGTTTTCCACGATATCCTCATCCGTGGTGGAATTCTGCCTGCCACATGGCATGGAATGCTCAAAAACAGGCCTGAGATACTTTCCGTAGATATCCCACACTTTCAAACCTCATCGCCTTCCAACGGGCCTGTGCACATGCTAAGTGGGTAAGACGTCAAAGCCAGAAGGAATCTTGGATTAAGTTCACAACTAGCATATCTTCTACCACCAGTTCCAAGGTCATATGGGACAGGGTTCAAAAGGTCAGTGGGCACTAAAATTCTGTTTCTTTCATGATCTTACTCTCTGATGGCCAAGAGGTAGCTGATGTCCAGAGCATTGCCGATACTCTAGGTGAAAGCTTTTGCCAGGTGTCTAGCACTTCTGCTTGCTCCTTCACCTTCTCGTCCATCAAGACTCGGGCAGAGTGTTCATCTCTTTCCTTTCGCACTGACTGTCTCTTTGACTATAATTGTCCCTTTACACTGGTGGAACTGAAAATGGCCCTTCATCGGTCTGGCAGTACATCTATTGGGCCTGATGATGTACACTATGTCATGCTACGCTGTCTCTCTCCTGCTTCTCTTGGTGTTCTTCTAATTTTCTTTAACTGGATTTGGCAAGAGAATGTTTTTTCCTAATGCCTGGCACCAGGATATTATCTTACCTTTTTGTAAGCCTTGGAAAGATCCCAAGATTCCTTCAAACTACTGTCCAATTGCTTTGACAAGCTGTCTCTGTATGATCTTGGAGAGGATGGTTGATACTTGTTTGTTTCCTTGAATCAAAGAACCTCCTCTCACCCACCAGGTGTTGGTTCCAATGAGAGCACTCCACCACAGACCATGTACTTTGACTTGAAATATCAATCAGAGAAGCCTTTCTCAAACGACATCTTGTATCAATATTCTTTGACATTGAGTAGGCTTATGACACAACATGGAGGTATGGCATTTTGTTAGACCACCATATATATGGGTTACATTGGCCTTTTGCCCATTTTTATTAACATTTTTTTAAAGGACAAGAGATTCCAAGTACTTGTGGGTTCGAAACTTTCCCATTCTTTTATACAGGAACTTAGGGTCCCTCAGGGCTGTGTTTTGAGTGTCACACTCTTCAGTATAAAGATTAATGCCATCACTGAACAACTCCCTCTCACTTTTGCAAACAGGCTCTATGTCGATGACTTTCACATCTCATACCAGTCATTGAACATGAGGTATATTGAGTGGCAGTTGCAGACTGTTCTCAATCGTTTACTGAAGTGGACCAGAGCAAATGGCTTTAACTTCTATCCCTCTAAAACTATTTGCATGCACTTTTGCTGCCAACGGGGTATTCACCCTGATACTAAACTCCGTATTGGTGAAGTTTCACTGCCAGTGGTCCCTGAGACCAAGTTCTTAGGACTTACCTTTGATTGTAAGCTGACCTTTATACCACACTTAAAGCAGCTATGGGTCAAATCCACAAGAGCACTGAACATCCTCCATGTCCTCTCTACCACCAGTTGGATAGCAGATCGATGTTTTTTGTAAATGATATATTATGCTCTTAATCGATCGAAACTCGACTATGGATCAATGGTCTATGGCTCTGCCAGACCCTTGGCCTTAAAGATGCTGGACCCCATTCATCATCAAGGACTTTGACTCTGCACTGGGGCTTTCCGCACCTCCCCAATTCTCATGAACCTTCTCTGCAGCTTCGCCATTTGAAACTGTCTTTACTATATTCTTTGAAACTTTTTTCCTTACTAAAGCATCCAACCTGGGGCTGTGTTTTTTTTCCTTGATGGGCCATACTTTTTCAGAACAGATGATCTGCCATTGCTCCTTTTGGCCTTCGTGTCCAGGCACAATTGGATGAATTAGGTCTGTCCTTGGATAACATAACTATCCGTTTGAACTACTCATTAGTTGTACTGACGAATTATTATTTCAATTTTGCTGCATGTCTTTTAACACTTTTATTACTTTACCATTTGATAATGGCTGTAATGACACATAACCCAGAACCAGGACTGGAAAGACCAACTTCAGGTGACTGACGGTGGTTCTTGTACTTACCTGTTAGTCTTCCTGGCAGGTTATGATCATAACCATTATTCTACAGAAAGTCCTTTACAACTTCTCTTACTCTGTTTTCTCTCTTAACATTGTAGACTAGGTGTCAACATTGGTTCTATGCTTTTTCTGTTTTTCAATGCTGTTTTGTTTTACCTTCATTTCCTTTCATAAATTTTACTACAATTACTTTATTTTTACCCTTTTACCGGATGTTTGGCACAGATAGCCCAGCTGCTTTGTGCCATAAAACACTAAATCAACCAACCAACTAAAATAAAGTTATGTAATGTACTCCATATACAAAACTGTAACAGTGCATTATAGGGGTACATGTATTATGCCTGTGGCAGTGAAAGGGTTAACAAAATAAATTTTGTTTATAACATCTTTTGGTGATTATTTATTATTCTTTCTTTCTAAACTTATTACGGGTATTCCCATTTATAAAAACAGAAAGAGATGTTCAAAGAAAGTGAAATATTTTGCAACAGGTAATGTATCTTTAAAACTTTGTAACAGTCTTAAAAAATACAATCCATACATTTAATAGATTTGCATATAATTCTTGTATAAGACTCATAACATCAGTAAATTAATATGTAGAATTATAAATGGACTTTTCTCAATATTAAAATACATTGCGATCTTTCAGCCCTCTTACTGGAGTCTTTGTCAGACAACAATGCATTAAGCTGTAAAAAAGTGCATTGTTGCCAGATGAAGACTGAAACCTTACAATACAAGTATTTTAATGCAGAGAAAAGTCCATTTATAATTAAACCAATTCATGTATGTTTAGCTATGATGTTCTTTGGGTAAAAGAAAATCAGGTTGGTTTTTCTGCATACCACATTCATGTATAACAATCAAGATATGATGAAATAATTGTGGTAAGATTGTATTTAAGGAACTTATGTAGTGTCCGTGTGAACATTTTTACCAGATATAAATGTCTTTCTTTTTTTCTTTGATAAAAGAGAACTGAAGCATGCTCATATAATGCTTGTAGTTACAGTTTCTAATACAAGTCAAGAAACTTGGGCAGAGATCCAAGTGGAAGATCTGCAGATTAACCAGGCTGAAAATGAGGAAGAACAAGTAGTCACTGGGATTGAAATGATCCAGTTGATTTGTGCAAGTTGTCTGAACGGTTTTGACTCAGAAGAAGGCTTTGCCAAGCATGTGTGTTCTGCTGGTCAACAAAAGTGAGTAATATGTACATGAGGTCTCATTTAATGTTTAATTTGCATTATATACACAAGAATTTTAATAAAACTAAAAACAAAATTACTACTACCTTTCCAAAGTGCAGATGTAAACCTAGTTTATTTTACAAAATCATTTGATATTATAATTTTTATGGTGTGTGATTTTACATGTTTAATATATAGCATTGACATACCCCGTATCTGGTATACCAGATGTGGGTATTGTATTTTGTTGTCTGGTAGTACATTTCTGTTTGTATGTTAACTTAGTTAACCTGAAATAATGTTACATGAGCATTCACAATTTTGACACAGTATGTTAAAAAAAATATATTATGTCTAAAAATGCAGAATTTTAGAAAACATATATACCAAAAAACGTTTTTTTTAAAAGCTGGTTAAACCTCTGATTTATTTCACTTTAGAATAATTCTCCTGTATGTGAACATAAGTAATTACACTTGCACAATAATTGAGACAAATGAGTAACTAGTGACCAGGTTGCAGTAGTTCAGGCCATAAATACAGTATCTCAAGAGACCAAAATTCAGCAGCCTCTGGAGTTACAGACAATTTAAGAAGCAGATGAGTCATAAAATATTGCAGTATTCTGTAAAGAGAAATCTTGGCCTTCTCATGTCTATGATGCAGGCCCATACCAGTTTGAACCAAATCACATCTGTTAGTATTTATTGTGACTTTTTTATTAAAAAGTCAGCATCCTTGAAATAAAAAATTGTTATAAGAACTACTATGACAAACATCTGTTAAGGGCGAAGTTTTGTATGTGGCTGAGTCTTAAGCTGGTAATTTGATGGAAAGCTTTTAATTTATCATTAATACATACTCAAATTAAATTACGATTTATTAATAACTGTAATTATTATCCATTTTATTTATCTAGTCCACAGCGTAGTAAGTTGTTGTTTATGAAGATATAAATAGCATCTCACCCACTACTACATCTATTTAAGTCAGTCTGAAGATGTGGCATTGGAGAAAGCATATGTAGTGTCATTTACATATTGTTTGCTTTTGTTCTTAAACTGTTATAATCTATTCAATTTTTAAAAAATTTCATTAAATTCTAATTAGCAAATTCTGTAATGTAAAGTGGCTATAAATGTAGTGATTAGTGAAAGATAGTCACTTATGGCTACCATAGCAGAGGTAAAACCTATAGTTTATTTATAATATGTTTATGCCAAAAATCATCTCCTAGGTGAATTAGTTTTTAGAGAACTTAGTGTTTTATCTAAGCTGGAGCGAGTAATATTGGGTGATTATATTTTCAATTAGAAATTTTAAACATTGTAAAAATATTATTGTTTATTGACTGAAGTAACAAAATTTTCCAGTGAAACAATTTCTCTAATCTTCTTTAATACAGTACTGACAGCATTGTAACAGCTGAAACAGCTGTTGACAATGAAGAACAGCAGCACGTCATTATTCAGGCATCACCAGAACTTTGCAATGGTGTTGGTCCACAGACATTAAGTATAAATCAGGAAGATCTAGCAACTAGTCTAGTAAGTGGTGTAACATCAGAAGGAGTAACTGTGTCCATGGTTCCTAGTGACCAGGTTGCAGTAGTTCAGGCCATAGATACAGTATCCCAAGAAAACCAAATTCAGCAATCTCTGGAGTTACAGACAATTGGAGAAACAGATGAGCCACAAAATATTTCAGTGTTGTCTGATAATACTGGTTCTGTAGAAAGAAATATTGGGCTTCTCATGTCTATGATGCAGGCCCATGCCAGTTCAGACCAGGTCACATCTGTAGAGCTTTCTACTGACCCTAGTACCATGTCCAGCTTAGGGGTTAGTAGAAGCTCTCAGTTGGATCTTTCCACCAGTGATACTACTGTGGTTTCTGCTACTGATGTAAAACAAACTTCATCTGTGGCTAGTTCTCTATTAACCCCTACTGATTATCAAAGTATCCAACATGTGGCTGTGACTGACCAAGACAATGGTCAGTCTATAGTTATGATGGTGTCTGGAGATGGTGAAGATAGCCAGCAGCACATTCCCATTGAACTACCTGGAGAACAACCATTTACCAGTGCAGCTGTGTTGAATGTTCCCACTTCTGATGGTGGTTCTCGGGTGCTTTTGATCCCCATCAGCTCAACGGATGGACAAAATACAGTTCTTAGTCTCCCGAGTGGAATCACCCTTGGTTCTGAAGATTCTGATTGTGGAGATGTTAGCATGACAGTGACTATGGAGGCTCCCAGCAGTGAAGAGGAAGCTAAGGCAGATGATAGTGAACAGGCTTATCTTTCCCTGCCAATAATGGCAGAAAGTTATGTTGATGGACTTCTGGAGACAACATCAGACTCCACATCACAGGGAAGTATGGTAACAATCGACCAGTTGGGTGTTCCTCCTCCTCATCCTAGTTAATTGAAGCTTTACCAGAAACCTCTGTGGTAATGCATTTTCAAACTTCCATTAAGCAAGCACGAACTTACAAAGTCAGTTAACTTTGGAACTGCAATCATGCTCTTTCATTATTTTATACCAGTTTTTAACCATCACGTCAAACAAATTTAGATGATCATGGGAAAGACTTAATTTCACAGATTCAGTTTATTTTTCTGTCCCCCCCCCTTCTTCCTTTCACTTGTTTGCATAAATATTCATACATTTTGTACAGGCTAGTTTCTTAATTCAAACCATCAGCCAGATCTGTACGTGTGTATTTTTTTCATCGTGGTTTTATTAGCTTCTGTTGTAAATGTTAGTTTTAACTGAAAACTTTTCATATATGTATCATATCTGAATAAAAGAAAATATTAAATTAAATTCTGCCCTTGCACACTGAACAAGATGTTTCACTCGTAAGCTTCACAGAATTTTATTATGGGAAGAATTATTTCAGAAAGTCCTTTTATTTGTCAGTGCATTTTAAACTACTGTAATCAAAACATTTGCTTTTATGTAATAAACAGGTAGAGCCAAAACCAGAGGTTCAATTCTCCTCAGTGGACACATCAGATAATTATATGTGACTTTCCTACAAGAAGAAAAAGCACACTATAGGGAAAAAGAATATTAACTGACCAACTACTGTAAGATAACTCATTTTACTTATGTTTGGTAAATACCGTAATGGTCAAGTTCAAGAATCGCTCGTTTTATTGAACCGTGATAAACATAATTTTGCCTTGTGTCCTTTTTCATTATAAACTCTCAAAATAAGATATTAAATACCAGACAACATTCAAAGAGGGAAAAGGCATGAATGTTCTTTGCCTGTGTTCCAGGTAACTATCTAAATTCGTCTGAATATTTTGAAGAATAAATAGAGGATTTGCACCACTTAATATATTACTATATTTAAGATCCTGTGTTTCAATTCAATAAAACTTAGATCCCTGAAAGCCTAGCCTCTTGCATAGAAAATTTATAGGAATAGAGTTAGCCATGATGAAATAACTTCTAAGGTGTTCCACCACTATAGTGCAGCTAAGAGCCATGCTATTGGATATTAGATATGAGAATCAATAAGAAGGAAGATAAGAGGGAATTACCAGCCATGGTCAGCATGAGAATTAGCCTGAAGGTATTAAGAAATTTTGAAGGGGTAAAAATGGGATCAATCCAGAGCCAATGCTTTTGATTTTAGAATGTTCACCTACAGTCTTTGTTATCAACCCCAGGAAATCTTGCATGAAAGAGAAAGAAAAGCACAGCACACAAGGGAAATAAGTTGAACAGTTCATCCAGGAAATGGGTCTGTTGAAATAAGCTAGTACTGGAAAAGCTGAAACCTGATATACCTTCCTTAAAATCAGTGGTTACCAATGCACTTCAATAAGCAGTATTTCCACCACAAACCCCCTTCCAATTCCTGGCATAAAGGAGGAGGAATCTTAAAATGTGAAGCAAAAAATAATTGTTATTAGCCACAGATATAATAAGAGCATCCCAAAAAACAGCTTCCCTGAGAGATTGGAAATTATAGTCTGCACTGTGAGTTGCCAAATAAGACAGGCTCAAATAGTCATGGACAACTAAGTTAGGCCATAATTTCAAAGCACTGAACAAGTTCCTCAGGACAAGAAACTTCAAAATATCAATAATGAACGAAAACAACAAACATTTGCATTTACATGTGTCCAGGTTGTGCATGTTTAGATCATATGCAGTGATATCATATAATACCAAAGTTAGATTGCTCCAAGGCCAAAAGTATCAGGCTACCAACTTTTAACATGGATTATTCATTTAACATCTTTGGCAATTAGAATAGATAGTCGTACAAAGGATGTTTTTTCAGTGCTTGAGATTCACATGAATCCTTTCACCAACACAGTGCTAAGATACATCACAATTAAATGGTATTTTGAGTAGGTGACAATTTTTTGCGGCCAGTAACAACAAATAATTGAAGCCATTCAAAGTGTGTAAAGTGAATGGAGAGCTTTAGGCCTTGTGAGCTCTTAGATATTTTTATATTGATTACACATTGTATGAACATACATATATAACTTGGTTTATACGATCTATTAAAGTGTAGGCAACAGGTTAAATACCTTTCAATAAATGTCGTATTTCCTTGTTATTTTTCACCTAGAAGTGAGTTTGGGGCTTTATACAGATTAAATAGTTGGTCACGTGTACTCCTCAGTGATTAGGAAACTTAGTTACTTTGCCCCATTTTTGGTTGACCTACTTAATTTAAGGGAATTTATCAAAACTCTTAGATGTGAAACTTATTCAGGTGGAGTTTTATCTTTCCAAAATATCAATTAGATTTGCTTAACAGTATTGTAAGAATGCCTATGAAGTCAAAATGAATGCTGGGTTTGATCTTCTTGCCTAAATAGAGAGCAGACATAACAGCACCTCCCCCTAAGAGTCCTGTGTGAATTTTATTGAAAGTAAAAATTACTTACTTTGAATATGCCTTTTAGTCACTCCAGTTTTCATAGTTCAATGTATTTTTGGAAGCACATGCAAGATGCAGACTAGGTGAGTGTTGGCTACGTGTAACAAGTAAAACAGGTATAGATCTAGCATGATATCCTTTATTAAAAATGACAAACTTTATGCAAACAATAATTTATGCACTCCACACAATTTAACAATTTTTGTCACAAAGCCATTTTAATGTAACACTAAACATTACTAAGCACTATAGCTTAATTATACTTCAAATTTAAATATGTAAAGTAATTAATGAAGCTGCTTAAAATACACAAGTGTGATATGGTGGTGAATTTGTTTAAACCATCTTTATATTATTTCATTGAAAAGAAAGAAGGTATCCAGCTGAGTGTTAAATATGCACATAGAACTCATGTGGTGTATTCTTTACCATCAAGCAAGCTAAGATTACAGCTGTCATTTTGCGAGTGGTGCTCAGCTGAGCATGGTAAACATTTTGTTTCCTAATACAAAATACTTTAATAGTCTTAGAGGTTTAAAACAATTAAGGTGAGGGTAAGCACAAAATCAGGAAATAACACTATTACATTTCCAGAACATTTAAAATAAAATACAATAACTTTTACAATATAATTACAATATAACTGACACTGCAGAATTTGTTTTTACTTGATTATACAAAAAGATTTTTTTTACACATAACGTATTTAAATCTGATATATGTATTTCATGTTTATTTTTTATCTTTCAATAAACAGCTAATGTGGGGAGAGAAAATAATTAAACTCATTTGCAGAACCGACACTCCAAGTTGTAGTTAAGCATCAAAGCGTTTGTAAGGGTTGTCATCTTTCAGCAAACCTGCAAAAAATTTTAATTATTTAGTTTAATTGATAATGTTGAATATAATACATCTGATAGTTTGCAGACGATAAATATTGTAAATGGCTTATATAAGAAATCACGTACACTTAAGTTATGAAGTTATTACTCTTCATGTATTTCTACGTTTATCTGCTTCATAACATGCTTTAATACTTTTTATATTTGATAAATGTTTCCTATAAATAATATATACTTTGTACCATGCTGAAGAACTAACCACATATTCAGTGTCCATTTCCCCTTCCAGCATGGAATGTCTTTAAATATTACACGAGGTTTTAGGTGATCATCTACATTTTAAATGTTTACTTAGTTTTAGCTTTGAACACAACTATTACCTCCCTTGCATCAGGCTTTCTAAATAGCATCTTATAAATGTAACTGTTCGGACCACTTAACATCTGCCTCGCACCAGGGCTTTGAAACTTCATGTACATGCATAACTATTTTTATGCAAGTGTTGAAATGTTACTCAATAGCATTTATCTGCCTTTCATGTGCATTTTCCTATTCTATGTTTGTGTTAAAAGAATTAGATTTTCTTTACCAAGTATTTCTCGTGTACTTTTGTAAAGGGTGTAGAAAACCCACACAAAATAATACTACAACTCACCAAATTCTGTCATGTTAGTTAAATGATATTGATCTCATTATATTACACACACAGCTAGCAAAAGTCGGTTGGTGAAACCAAATTAGAGTTGAAATACAAACTTACCTAAAGGTTATTTTTAACAAATATTCAAACTCAAATTGGTATTTGAATATTGCTTGTTGTTTTGTTTAACACGTGTTTTCAAAGGTTTATCTTATTATCAGTATTCAGAAGTCACTTATATTTTACTTACAAAAATCAAACAAAATCACCCATCACAAGTCCTGAATACGAGGTCTGTTCAAAAAATACGCGGCTCCAGTTGGTTCCAGGGGAATCCGCTTGGTGTTGCTAGGTTGGCACAGATCAGCTGATTACGACACCATTTTCCGATTGCAGATATCTTCATTTATGTATTAGGGACCCGGTTTTAAGTGAAGTGTGATTTTTTCGTTTGGTGGATTTTAGAATGAATGACCTGAAGGAGCAACTACTTGCTGTTAAATTTTGTGTTAAACTTGGAAAATCTGCAACTGAAACTTTTGCTATGCTTAACACTGCTTATGGTGATGTTGCTATGAAGCGTACGGTATGTTTCAAGTGGCATGAACGTTTTAAGAATGTTCGACAGTCCACTGAAGATGATAAGCATCCTGGACGTCTTTTCACGTCAACTGACGACCCACTCGTTGACAAAATCAACACCCTGGTGCGGGCTAATTGGCATCTGACTGTCAGGGAGCTTGCTGAAGAGCGTGGGATATCAGTTGGATCTTGTTACGAGATTTTGACCGAAAAATTGAAGATGCACCGCATTGCTGCGAAATTTGTGCCTCAGAACTCGTGAGTTTTTGGCCAAACACTCGATCACTGTTCTTCCCCACCTCCACTACTCACCTGACCTTGCTCCTTGCAGATCCTTCAAAAGATCCTTGAAGGGAAGAAGATTTGAAACGATTCCTGAGATTAAGGCAAATGCGACAAAGGAGCTGGAGGACATTACAAAAGAAGCGTACCAGGACTGTTTCAACAAGTGGAAACACCGTTGGGATAAGTGTGTGCATTGGGGAGGAGAGTACTTTGAAGGGATCCCAGACCTGTAACTTCTAAATAAAGTACATTTTGTTTTATGACGTCAGTCCACGTATTTTTTGAACAGCCCTCGTACTTATCTTCATGTCAGCACCTAAATTAGTAAACCCAATCTAAGTTCAAGATTCATAATTTGGAATATAACAGTCACAGTGACTGTTTTCCAAAGTTATTGCATTCTACCCCCTATGTTGAACAGCTGAACCACAGGAAACCCAGACAATGAAATTGATGACAACTTTTTTAAAATTCACTGATCTATATACTATACATACTATATGATAGCAGTACTTGTATAATCTTTAGAGCAGGCAGTTTTGACAAGGAAGCTAATATGAAACATTTGTATGCAGCCTATAATTTTTTTTCTAAACTGATATTACGACTGCTTTCACCTTATGATGAACAAGGTATGATACATTCCTTGTCTCTATCATCAATACTTAAATAAAAAACCCACTATTTGTTTCAGCTTGATATTTACATTGTTTATTACTTAAGTTTAAAATTATACATAGAACTATTAATAATAATAATCTCACCCTACTGAATATCCAGAAACAAACAGTTTTGATATTAGATCAACATGCAATCAATATACTCAACCATGTGTTTGAAGTGAGAAGCACACTGCACTTCATATCACGTTTAACAAAATGCATGCTGAGAAAGAAAAAAAAAAGCTAACGACACTTATAACACAGCTCAATTAGAAGAACAGCTAAAATCATTGCCTTCTCATGCTTCTAGACATTCAATAACAACAGTTCATGCAAAACAATCTTTTGATTTCTCACCTGCTGAATCCACTAGTAGCCCTAGAGAACAAAAGAATTAGTTTACCACTATACTGATGTGAAAGCTTTCCTCTGGTTTTGTTTAGTGTCATTATTTCAATATAAAGTACAAACATTTTTTAAGTTGATACACAAACTGAATGTTACTGTACGCCCTTTTTTGACACGCATAAAAAGTACTTGCACACATAAAACAGTACATAGAATTTATATTCAGTTAATAGTTGTCTTAATTATCATTCTGCAAGTAGATGGTCGATTCATAAACTCAATTTCTTTGAAAATATACATTAACATTGCAGGACATTAATGGTTGAATAACCTTTCAAGACACTTATGAATTTTACAAATGATCTACTTTTACATTCCTGAATATAAAAATTCATTGAAACAGATTAGGATATATATTTTAATTTTGATATATAATTTCACATACTTGCAAAATAATGTTGACCTCTAGATCTGTACAGTTATTGGAGCAAATTATGTTCAACTTGTGCGTTTCTATGTTCTATACACCCCAGAATTTTTCAAATATATGTTCAGTGTGTGTGTGTGTGTGTGTGTGTGTGTTTGATGTTTTGGCAACGACAACATAATTCACAAATTTTCGGTAAAGGAAATTATACAACTTATTTAATTAATACACTGTCAATATAATCACGAAAAGATGAGTTACTTAAGTTTATAAAACAAACAAAAAAGCCACATTCACTCAGTTAACCAGTTTTGTCTTTTTCAGTAACACTTTAGGTGCTTCATTTATACAAGTCTCAACTGTACAAGACATTTACTTCTAAATCAAACTTTTTTTTATTATTATTCAACCATTAGTTTATATTACTTTGGTGTATCTGCTCACTAATTCTAGTTTTAACATTGGATTAGTACAGGACTTACGCAAATATTTACTACAAAACTGAAACATTTTCTATTAAAAAATCATATCTGCTTTTTCTTCATACTGCATTTTTTGAAAACTACAACTGTTGATGTTCTTTCATGATGTATACTTTCTAGTACACATAAAGTTCCATACGTCCTATGACCAAATATTTTAATCAAGGGCACCAGACAAATGAAATATACAACTAGGTATCTATCTGACAGTGATTACACAAACTCTGTAAAACTGACATACTGAATGTCATTTGTCTGTACAAATTAAAGCACAATTAATTCTTCAAAGTGCTTAATAATTAGTATTATACATAGGGTAACTCAAGAAATATTTCTTATTCAATTTATTCCAATACTATTTCACTGTTAATGAGAAGCCTGATATATCAGAAGTATCACCATACATTCTGTTAACAGGATTTACTCTTCTGCTATGAAACAGTACCAAGAATTTCGGTTTGAAATTCAAAATGCTTGACTCAAGAAATAGAAGTAATGTAATAAATTAAACACTTAGATGAGAATTTATTGTACTTTGAGTTATTGCATGGCTTTTACTCATCTCTATTGAATACTAATTAATATGTAATACAGCACAAGTTTAGATTTGCTCATAATTTGTTCTTCCACTATTACTCGAGAGTAAATGTAAAATAAGTAAACCCAGGTGTGGGTTTATAACTGGAAGCTTAAAACAAACATCCTTGAAGTTACCATTCATTAAGACTGACAACCAGTCATCAAAACATGAATTAAATACAGAACACAGAGTAAAATATTCATTTTCTTCACACCATTCAATCAGGTTTACCTAGCAAAAAACAAGGTTAACAGTTAACCTCAGTTTATGTATTTCACCTGATGAAATACTTTGAACAAAAAAGTTAATTCCGTGCAACTGATAAACTTTTGTGAAGTGTTAAAACAGTTATCCAGGAGTACCATGACATGTTCAAGTAACTACAATAAGTGTCACCAGGACTTACTTGCTATACACATAACCACTCCTATTTTTTGTGACTTATGATTAACTACGAGATGATATTAAGGAACAGAACCCACCATATTTACGACGAATTTCATCAGTCTTACTCTGTCGTTCCTTCTTCCTGTTAACAAAAACACAGTCTTAATAAACTGGAGTTAATGTTATTTTAATTATTTGGATAAACAGTAATTATCAAGTGTAAATTCTATCACCATTGCTTGTAAGTTAAACTAACTTACCCTGACAATAAGACATCCACCAAATCGTGTGTAAAAAACTCATGGTGTATTGACAGTTTTGTTGAATTACATACTTTTTAACATTATTTTCATAAACATTGATAAATTATATAGTGAATTACCACTTCAATGATGTTTCTGGAATTTATTCTTCAGAGTTGTTTTTTTAAGACATTTAATATTCAAAATTAATCACTACCATAATTTTATTTCACTTTTATATTGTATCAGAAAAAACAATAATCCTGCAAGTTCAATTAGTGGTTTATTAACACTGAAAAAAAAATCTAAAATAATTTAAATGTTCTATAGGCCTTTGAAAAGATTTTACTAGTACTTTAATTTCTTTTCCTCCATGACCCGGCAAGGCCAAATGTGTTGAGGTGTGTGACTCGTAATCTGAGGATCACAGGTTCGCATCCCCATTGTGCCAAACATGCTCACCCTTTCAGCTGTGGGGGTATTATAATGTGATGGTTAATCCCACTATTCATTGGTAAAAGAGTATCCCAAGAGTTGGCAGTGGGTGGTGATGACTAGCTGCCCTCCCTCTTGTCTTACACTGCTAAATTAGGGACGACTAGCATAGATAACCCTTGAGTAGCTTTGTGCAAAATTCAAAAACAAATTTTTCCCCCTCATATATTAATAATTATTATATATTTTTACATTTCCACTAGAATATTAACTCCTTGACATTATCTTCTTAGTCCCTCCTCCATATTCCTCACCCAAAGTAACCTGGTAAAAATTAAACTCATTTCGTCCCCACCTTTCATCAAGCAAAAATATATGTAATGTACAGGAACAAATAGTGACAGACATTTAATGAAAGTATTCTTTGCTTGTTGATGCAATTATATTGCTAATTTGACCAATAGTTACGTTTATAAAAGTATTATATAAATTTACTGAGTAAAAAAGAATGTTTAAGAAAAAATTTAAATAACAGCAAGTTACATAAACAGCACTTCATGTATAAATTCTGTAATAGAGAACACAGGTGGTGAAATTAGTCCAATATCTTCAAGTTAGAGGCCCTGCCAGAACCATAGGCCAGACACCCATAGTTCAGTTTGAATCAAATTAAGGCATGATAAATCTTAACCACAGAAAGCATTTTTTCACCTCTTGGGGGTGGGGAACAGAGGACAAGGAGGATGTTCAGTGTTCTTGTACCCTTGAAACATATCTGCTTCATGTGAAAAATGAAAGTAAGCCAATGGTAAAAAATTAGCAAAGAACATTACCTCAGGGACCGTGAGAAGAACAATATTATTGATACAGAGCTTTGGTTGTAAACCCTACTGATGGAAAAGTGCATGCAAATGGATTTGGAAAAAGAAACTATTTACTGTGGCCCACTTCAACAAGTTATTGAGGGCAGTCTGAAGCTCTGCTCAACAAACTTTATGTCCACCAACCAATGTGAGATGAGGAAGTTATCAAAATAAAGCTTATTTGCAACAGTAGGAGGAGGTAGTACAGTGATAACATTAATCTTGATACTGAAAAGACTGACACGCAAGGCAGGGACCCCAGGGTCAAACCTACACAGATTTGAAATTGCCCATCAACGAAAGGTACTAATAAAAATGGATAGATGGTGATGCAACCCACATGAATGTAATTTCCACAAAATGGCATAGCTCCACATAGTGTCATAAGCCTTCTCAACATTAAAGACAAACAAGATGTTCTCTTGTGGAAGCCTTCTCTGCAGTTAGGTACTGATTGGGTGAGGGAAGGCTTTTGGTTTAATGAAATGAAACAAAACCTGCATTAATCAACTTCTCTGAAGTATTACACAAACAGTCATAGAAATTAACAATAATTAGAGGAATCTTGGGATCCTTCTCAGGCTTAAAAAAAGGGAACAAAAATAGCCTTGCACTAAACATCAGGAAAACTGCCAGATCCAGTTAAAAACAATGAGAAGAACAGCAAGAAAAACAGGAGAAAGATGGCACAGCATCTCACAATGAATGTTACTGGGTCTAACTTGTGTACTACCAGACAAACTGAAGTTCCACCAATGTAAAGGGGAAATTATAATCATAGACAATCAATCTGAGAGGAAATTACTCTGGCTGAGACCTGTTGGTCAAGAAGGCAGGGGAAGAAACAAAAGTGCTAGAGTGACAAGAAAAGCACTTCAAGAGTATTGGAAATGCTCTGAACATCAGCAATATCCTGGTTCTTGGAAAGCATGAGGGAAAGAGGAGAAACATACTTCCTATCGACTTTCCAAATCTTGTCCCAAATGACTTTGAAAGTGGTGATAGAAGAGATACTGGCGATGAACGTAGTCCAAGATTCTTTCTGGCGTTAATGTCTGACCTGCTGAGCATGGACACAGGCCCATTGGGAAATAACACGGGTACTAAGAGTGGGATACCTGTAAAAGATATTCTAGGCCTATTTCCGAAACTTTCATGCCTGTTGGGAAACCACAATGGATGAGGAAAGGTTTTTTGATTTGTGAAATGAAACAAAACATGCATCAATCATCTTCTCTGAGATATTACACAAACAGTTGAGGTTTTGAAAATAGAACAGACACTGCTTCCATGCAAATTTTGAAAGAAAAGATTAATGAAAGTGAAATCTAATCAAGAGAGAGTGGTGAGAATAAGCCAGTAAACTTGGTCCATCTTGCACCATGGCACTTATGTCAGGTGTCATTGATGATAACCAACCGCCCTCACAATAGAAGGAAAATAATCACTGCTCTGTGGGTCACTGTCAAACTCCTGAGAAAATGGGGGAAAAAAAAAAAAGTGGAAGAGATAAGCAGATCAATAGCAGTAAAATACTGAATAGGTGTACAAAAAGTGAAAGAACAAGTACTGAAGAGAGAGAGATTGTGATCTGAGAGCAAATGCTCCATGAAATGGCCCCTCACATCAATATTAATACCATCCTGGATGGAACTGTGTTCATTGAGGTTTCCCAAGGTGAAAAAGGGAGACAACTGTTTTATATTAGTATCAATGTTTAATTGATCCTAAGTCACTCCAAGAGACAGAAAGAGAGAACAGTGATGGTACGACCCAAGGAAATACAAATGGCTACTACCTCCAAGGGCATAGAGTGGTACAGACAAGGGGGGTACATGCTGTTCAACCAGCAGTGCCACCCCTCCCCATTATTCAACCTGTCATTCCAGTTTTAAGAAAACTGCCAAGAGGCAGCAATATCAACAGGTTCCACTTAAGTTTTCTGCGAAGGAAGATGCATGGAATGATAAGAAAGCCTTAATGTTATCCAAATCAGAACAAATTCTTTGACAGTTCCACTGTATCAATTATTATTTAAGTAGAGGAGAACTGGACAAAGAGTCATTCTGTTTATGACCACACTTTTTCTTTACCAGAGGGATGTCTTGTCAACCTCATGGGCCCTGGGTCAGATCTCTGCCAGTAAAAATAGATTACAATGACTGAGGGCATTAACAAATTGTTCTGAATCTTGGGGCCAAATCAGATGAACCTTGATAGTCACTGAAAGTGACTGTGGGGAAAGAGGAGTAGACATTGACTTGTCAACTCATTTATCCACTGAAAGCTGTCTGCACACCTACTGTAGCAGTGGAACAAAGTGCAACAGCATATGTCTGTGATGAAGTGGAAGCCTATAATTCCAAACCTCAAGATAAGAAGTGTTAATTTTTAAACAATGTGCCTCTTTCTCCTCTGCTCCTTTAGTGTAAGAGTGGTGGGAACCACCACAATTAATACAGCAAGGGTCCAGTTAACACTCGTAGGTATCATGGTCTTTGCTACCAAAACAAGCAAACACAACAAAATGCCTCCAAAAAACTGAACAGCTGACACCAGAAACACTTTAGGGGGTTGGGAATGTTTGGCCATACCTTGCTGTTCAGATAACTCACCCTCATAGGCATCATAATTTTTTTATGGATAGAAGTACATCACCCTGCAGAAACTCCTTGGCTGAAGAAACCAATGAGGATTTTCAACTCTGGGAATTTCTTCAAATCCCTCTTAATAATTTCTTATCAGAAGTTCAGAGTAGCATGGGAGTAATATCGCCAAAGGTCTTTGAATTTGAGAGCAGTCTGCTTTGTTTTGGTATAAATGTTTCCACCAAGCTGGAATGTACACGGTGGTCGCTAGAAAAGCGGAAAATTTGTCAAACAGCTATTTATTTTTACAAAGAATAACTTTTACAAAGTGTTTAAGGCATATGTTATATTACACTCATAGATGCTTAAAATGTCGTCCGTGCACTTCAGAGCAACATCTTAACCTAGAAATCCAAGCTTGTGTAGCGTTTTGAAGGGTAACTTGTGAGATATCTGACCCTCAAATTTTCCACTTTTCTAGCAACCACCCTGTAGATTGCTGATCAGTCTTCAAAACATGGTCATTTACCAATTAGATGTCTTTTTTTTTTACTGTTTTATTTCTTTGAGAATTTGGGAGAATCCATAACAATAAGAGAATGATTCAACGCCCACTGACTCCACCCATCATGGAATCCTACAAGGGGATGCACTACAGTGCCAAAGGACACTGGAGCAACATGAATTTGTAAGCACTGTTCCCAAACACCACCACCAGACAATATCCACAAAACTCTAAGAATGCCCAATGCTGAAACTCAGTTTACCTCAGGCCAACAGGACCAGGCAAATAACCCTAGAGGGGGCCACACATGCAGGAATTCAGGGCCAATATGGCATACTACAATGCTCCAAACACCACTCAGCAAACATGTTGATGAATGTTCAGATTCCAGAGCAATTAAAGTGAAAACGAAATCTTCCCTGGGAGGTTGCCTCACCACATACAGGAATTTACCTCAAAGGGTGTGACTAGAAAAAAAATATGGAAGATATACCACTTTGCTGCACAAGATTATCTCTTCCAAGACAAAACTAAAACAACTTTCTGTGCAGTTTTCTGGGGTGGAGTTTGTTTTGCTTTTGCTATTGTTGTTTAAGAGGGTTAATTGCTTGGCTTGTTTCATAGAGGATTTTGTGGTGCATTTAAAACTAAGATTAATTGTACCATCAAACGATGTCTATTTAGTTGAGAATAAAGATGAATTACTAGTTTATATTATAAAACTATTTTTTTGTTTTTATTATCTAGTAGCAACACATTTAATACACTGAATATGTAATTGTATTTTAATAAAATACCACATCACACTATTTGTAGTGTAACTGATAACAGGTTAATTTTGGGCGAGAACAAAGTTGCAACAACTTTGATGAGCACTGAGCAAAAAACTACAAAAATATTGGTAAACAAAATTAATAAATTGCTGTTGTATATACATATATATATAATACATTAAAATATGCATCAAAGTTAGCTATTTCATGCTATACTGCCATTTTGTGAAATCTGTTACTTTTTATGTACTGACCTACCAAGATTAAATATTTTATTTTTAGGAACATGGAAGACTTTTTTTTAACCAAAGAATTAAAACACTCCAAGAATTCTCATGAGTGGTATGTTCAGTCCTAGTTCTTAATAGTTGGAAGAAAACTTTCTTTTTCTTCTCCAGACCTACTTAATATTTTTCACTCCTATCTTATTGCTAAATAAAGTAGTCCTAACAAAGATATGTTTAAAATTCTGCATAGACTTATGAGAGAAACTTATATTAAGCGATACACTTAAATAAGATAGATACGTAACCATGTACATATCACAACACAAAAATTTACACTACCTTTCTTCAGCCCGCATTTTTCTTTCTTCACGTTGACGATTCCATTTAGCTTCATCCTTATCCATTTTCTTCTTCCTCCGTCTTTTACAACAGCAGCAGCAGCAAATAAGAATGGCCAAGAAAATCACACCTCCAATAACACCAAGACTTATGATAAGGACTTGAAAGTTAACTGGAATAAAAAACATGTTTGATCAATATAAAAATTAAGACTAAAAGGGAAAAAAATAATGCTTTTCTCACTGAGATTAAAAAGCTTTAAGTTAAAAGTTTTTGTTTTAAAATTTATTTTAGGCTTGAATAGTATTATCCAAATTTATTCAACTACAGCTTCGTAATTAATAAAGCATACTGATCAATTAAACAAGTGCACAAACATGTATACTTATGATAAATTAACATTTTACACATAGAATTCATTTTAAAACCAACCTGCACAATGAGTCTCTGGAGTTAAGAGTAAGTTAGAGACTTAAACCTGTGCTATTACCTAACTGGTTCAAATAGTTGTTTTTTTCAGTTATTACAAAGCTGAAAAATTTATTGGATAATTATGTTAGGTTAATAAAAGGGTCAACCAAACTGAGAATATAAATACTGTAAATTATAGTTCTGAAGTATGTAATTACACAATTGCTACGAGTCATTTAAATATGCTTTAAGCCAATTCACATTTTTGAAACAAATATTAATTATTTAAATATGGTTAAACCATTCCAATGGTAGGATTTGTTTAATGGTATGCTATGTCTTCAGTTTAGTATCTCTTTACAAATCAAGCAAAATTATCTGAGGATATCATTCTTTAACACTTTTATGACAGGCTCGATATAAAATACCCAAGTTCACATAGATACTTGAACATGTTAAGTATCTATACTATAACTTTTAATTCTGTGTGTGTACTTCCACAAAATTTGATGGACTTTTATTATTAATAATTCCAAGTCTTTTGTGCACAAAAATTCAGACTTTTTAATGAAGTAATTTTTACTGCATAACTGTTTGTGGAAATAGAGTTTTGTTACTAACCTAAATGCTGAGTGATTTTTTCATATCATTGTCAAATACTAGTCTTAGTTCCAAAAATCTCAAATATTTGTATAAGCTAAGGAATATCTTAAATACGTTTCAAACATGTCTTCAGAAAAACTTTATATTTTGTCTCTTGTTTCTCTACCCTAACTACAGAGTGTCAATTTCACTTACCTTGTTTCCACCATAAAAAATTAGGAAATAAATACAAATTATATTTTTTCATTCTAAAATGACTAAAAATTATTCCAAAAAAACAAAACAACAATGGTTGTCTAAATAGCTTAAATTTTGTAACATTAAACATTTATTGTATTGACCTTCGAGGTGTGCCTGGCTAACAATACAGAAGTTACAATGATGCAGCCCATACACTAATGTTACCACATCCAACAATATAAAACTGGTCTTTAGCTTTTACATAGTGCCCTGTGTTGGCTATGTTTTAGTAAACGAGTATTTTGTAAAATAGATTCACATTTTAATTATTATGCAAGATATATTGTGCAGATTATTACTATTCACAAACAAGTTAAACATCTTTTCCTTAACACATGAAACAGTAAATGATGAAGTAAAGCAAAATATCTTGTTACAACCTTTGCTGCTTCTTATAGTTTGCTGATCCAAAAGAAATTTTGTACACGGAGGATGGGAAACAAAACTTAAGATTTTGTATGTATATTTAAATAAACGAAAAGTTGTAAATTATTACATTGATACCATAGAAGTCAATTACAATTTATCAAGTTTTGTAACTAAGCTGTATTTTGGTCTAAAAAATATGAAATTTTGAGCAGACTAAAGATAACAACCCCTTTGAAATCTTGTTTCAAAAGAATAAGATAGTGTCCAACACTTGAAAATAGCTGAGAAAGACATTATGGGGACATTGAGTTTTTGATTGGTTACTCATGTCATATATGCAAATACATGTATATAAGGGACCAATTACAAAAATAAAGGCAAGTGGAGCACTGATTTAGTACATGTGATGTCTCAGCAAACAGAAAATATGGGAAGTTCTAATTTTATATTCTAGCTTGTTAATATCAGCAAGTTCCAAATTTGTACAAAACTACATACATTATAATTTGATGCCACATTCACCTAATTTGAACAAGACAAAAATTAATATTTACTTATAAAATAAGAAACTGTACAATATACTATACTAAAATTTGAATTTAATCTGCAGTTTGGTACTAAACGTATTGACAAATGCATAAAATTATAGTTCAATAAAATGTTTAATGCAAGTCAACAAACACAATGACAGCCTTTAACCTGTGGCCCATAGCAAAAGGGTTAAAGAGAAGTACTGGCCAACAGAACCGTGAAGAACTTCAAATTTTCATTACAAATGTCTATCTCAGTTGAAAATAATCTTATTCTAAGATCTCTAAAACAAAAGGTAAAAAGTTCCAAGTATTATATATCAGTCAGTCTGTGGAAAGAAATCTCAAAACTTATAATAATTCACAAAGTTACTAAACTATAAACAGACGTAAATTGATAAAGTTGAAAATTGGCTGAAAGGTAAAAGGACTTACTAAGACAAGTCCCCCATGCCATGTCGCCAAGAGATCCACATTCATCATACCGAGGCACCAGATGGCTGTATGGATAGTAGGAACATCGTTCATTTTTGTAGCAGTAATAGCACTAAAGAAGTAGAATAATTTGTTAATAATATCAAACAATAAACTTTTAACTTAACATTATAAATTAGTTGTTTTTTTACTATTATAAATTAGTTTTAATCAGATAAATATTTGGAGAGATAATGTTTACCTAGAAAAACATTCCATCCATTGTGTCTAAGCTCATGCTTGTATATATATTTGTTTAAAATGTCTCAAACACTTTTTGAACTACTGACCAGAGAAGAAGACAATTTATTATTATCCATTGTAAGGGATTGGCTCTTTGTTAGAATATATTCACAGCTTAAAGTGCAGGTGATGCTAATATGTACCTAGTTTACCAGTTCCAAAACCTAGAGATCTACAACAGGGCTAAAAATGCCCCTAAGAGATACTACTGTTTCTGATTAAATGTATGTAGTTCTACAATTTATATCTATATCAGGTTTGTGGTTGTATAAAGTGGTCGTGTGAAGTATAAATCAATTGACAAAAGCTATGAAAATGTTTTTTTCATTATTACATTTTATATCTTTGCACATGTCGCATCTTTCTGAGCATTCATCTGTTTCCCATTTAAAACAATTGCTTCTTGTGCTACATTTGAAAAGTTGCACATACAAGCAAAGCTCAACATTCACTTTTGGAAAGATGAGATAAGAACAAATAATGCTGATGCCACATTTCATTTCACAAGCAGGATACTCTATACTAAATGGTCAGGAATTAATCACATCATTATTCACAATTAAAAATGTGACATAACTTGAATAATAAAAATACAAGAATTGCCAAATATCGTTAAATTGCTGTTAGCACAAGAACTAATTTTTGCACTGATAAGTACAAGTAGCTCAACTTTGGTTCTGGGTGAAACCAAGGATGCAACAGAATTGTCCTTTTGCTATTTAAAGTCTAAGAAATAATTTTAACTCAGTTTTTTTTCCCATCACTGGAAACAGGTGCTTTTGCTTGAACAGTAAATATGGTGATCATTAAAAAAAAGTTATAATTTTTCTAAGTATACTAATTGGTAACTTATTTTCTATTAACAAAACCATACCTGTATAATATTCATGACTATCACCTAATGTTTCAGTTTCAATAAAAAATGCAAAAAAAACTTTTATTGCCAGTTGTGTTCATAATACAAAAAATTCAGTTGGGTTCCTGATAGCAATTGGAGTGAACTTAAACAAAATGGTCACATTTTCATGAAGTTATCATACAATACCCAAAAGGATCATTCAGTAAGAGCCTGCCAACTCATAATAGTTATGCAACATAATTTTAAAGATGAAACTGCAGTGTTACTAACCTTGGCACTTGACTTGACACAGTCATTACATGAAGAATTGTGCTGAGCACAGACTGTTCAAAATAAAAATAAACTTTAATTATATATTATAATCTCAATTTTGGTTATTTCAACTATGTTAGGTCACTTCAATAATGACGAAAAACCCTGTAAAGTTTTATAAGGACTTTAAAAACATCTTGAAAAATACAGCAAATGAAATAATATAATTCTGGGCATATCTTGTACTTCAGATTTTCAGCTGCTATATACACAAAATTCATGACTTTATTAGGTTTAAAAACTTATTTTGAACTTTTTAGTTTTTTTGTCTTTGCCTGACATACAACTGCTAGCAAGAAAAATTTTATAAGAACAAACAAATGAATGTGGTTCTGAAATACCATTTCTTGTTTCAACACAATTTATTTCTATAAAAATTAAGGGTTGCTTCTATTTTACACTATTTTCTATTAAATGCACATAAAAACACCAACCTCTCAATGCTTTGTACAATATTCTTGAAAATATGTGAAAAAAGTAGAAAGTAATGAATAACCTCTTGAAAACCACTTTTTCTACACTAAGATGTTTTATACCTTCTATGAAAATTGTTAAAACTAGTACTCGTTTCTGAATTAAAGTACTAATCTACTTGACTTTCAACAAGTTTTATGAAATACTTTGCTACTGTCAGACTTCCAATATCTGAGATTGTCCAAAGGCCAGAGGTGAGGTATAAAAGCAGAAAAACAAAGATAATCAGCCAAAAGCAGAGTTCTAACCAAAAAAAAAAAAATCAACATATTTAGAACCTGAATTAAAAATTGTGTACAAGACCAAATACCAATAAGGTAATATAATAAGAATTTAAATGTTGTCATATAATGACAAGAAAACCCACTTGCAGAGAAAATTATATTTAAAAACAGCTGGTATGAGTAAAGAAAGCACAAAAGGAGCAAACATTTATTTTGAGTCGTTGAAGCTTATTTTTATTCACCTATTTGGATCATTTTGCAGTCCAATGAAACTAAAAAAGTTAACCTTTTTTGGCCAATGAATAATGCTTTTTTTTTTTCCAATGGGTCTTTCTCACTAACACGAGCTTGCCCAATTTGCAGATATAGGCAGTGTTACAATTCATTGTCTTGTTTTATTTATACATGTATGTACATTAAACTATAATACCCTTATTTTAGCATTTAATCTTCCTCATTTAAATAACTAAAAACCCTTTTTCATGGTAAATTTCTTCAGTTGAGTTTCAGTATTTCTATAGGTATTGCACACCTATACACTTAAGCTTCATAACTTGTCATACATGTATTACAGAAATCTAATGTTACAAACTGACAATTTGCTTGAAACAGTAAATGTAGAACTTGTATATACATACAGTACTAGATAACAGTTTGTGCCATGAACCAGTTATATATACTGAGGTGACTGAGATATAGTCACAACTTGTTTGCCCACAGTGTTGCACTTTGTCTATCCTGCTGATAATTGTTCTAATTTTGTCTTATGTAAATAACATGAGAATAGTGAAAGGGGTAGCATGAAATTCCTCAAGAACTGTATTTTAAGATCAAAATAAAGTGGTTCAAAAACACGATTTTAGATCAAGTCAGATGCTTTAAGAGGAAAATGTATAAAGGTGATAAACTCAATTTCATATAAATCAAAATGTAATTTTTATCAACAATAAAAAAGAATTATATTTTACAGCTGCCAGTGGTAACTAGGGACAATATTTGTAAGCAATGGTTATTTTTGCTCTTCTAATTATCTATAATTCAGCTACACTAGAAACAAATTCCATGAACACAACTGCTACTGAAATTTTTGTCTTTACTGATATTTTGATAAACTTGGAAAATACATAAATACTTACATTCTTCCGGGGTGGGTGTTACTGTTGAAGTTGGTTCAACTGTTGTCACATAATCAGTACTAGTTGTTTCATTTTCACTTGCACAATGTACATCTAATGTTAAAATGGCTAGACTGACCAAAACTGCAAAAATTCTCATTCTTTTCTTTTCTGATACTTACTGTAAGTGAACATACAAATACCAGGTAAACACTTATTCATGAGTATACCTGCAAAGTACTATTACAGATAAGTACACATTCACACACAATCTTATGAAATTAAGTGCAAATTCCAACTATGCACAACCAACTGTCCTATTGTGGGTTTTAATGGTAAATAATACATTTCAAAAATTTTGTTTAAAATTTCCACTGATTTCTGTTTTTGCTTAATTAAACAATTATCAGGACGTATCCATTTCTTCCTCATATATACAATTCATTACTTCAATGCTTCTTCATGGTTATGAACACAAAAAGGTCATAGATTTACAACATTGGAAGTTTATACAGTTACCTTAGACAATGTAAATAATTATGTAGTGTGCATTTCTTCAATCAAGTTTATTATGTGAATGTAAAAAATAGTTTCTGGACATTATTAACAGATGAAATTCCACAGATGATACTTAACAACAGTATTTGTATGTGGAATAATATTCACATTTCAATATCAATGTATTAAAAAATATGCTCTGTTTATAGTAGTGAAGTCAATAAAATTTTATAGTACATTTATACAATTTATTCATCAAAATTTATGTACTGTTTGTTAGGTCTAATTATTTCCTTCTACAACTTACAAGCCACTAGTTAGGCCTCATTTAAAATACTGTATAGTTTGGGCTTCCTAACTGAAGTATGAATACTGACTTACTTAAAAGGGTTTAAAGAAAAGGTACTAGCAGTAGGGTTATTCTATGGATACAAGAGTTAGCTAACCAAAATACATTACGATTACCTTATTTAGATCGTGAAAAAAACAAACAAGACGGGTTCTTATTGAAACTTGTAAGGGTATGCAGAATAACAATAGGATAAAACTGGGAGATAAATGAAATTACGTAAACAATTAATCATTAGAGCCCAAAGGTCATTTAACAGATTATATTCAATTAATCTATATTCACATACGCAACTTGTAAAGCGAGAATAATAAAAAATACTAACGTTTAAACTCCCATTTTTATTACTTTATTTTTGAGTCATGACCATAACTAATCACAACGCATAACCCTGAATTAATTGAAAACGGCAATGCGAAATTACGTACAATATCAAAACTTCAACATTTCAGTAACTTTGAGTTTATTTGGATAATCAAGGTTATAATAAAGCCAATTATATCATAAAAATAATCAACTCATCAAAATTAATACTCTCTATCATTTTACAATTTAAGACAACAATCCAACCTAATCGTAGGCTTACGCTGTTTTAAACCCGAATTGTATTTCAAACTTTCATACTCGTATTGAAAGTGTACA
This sequence comes from Carcinoscorpius rotundicauda, assembly GCA_011833715.1. Lineage (NCBI taxonomy): Eukaryota > Metazoa > Arthropoda > Merostomata > Xiphosura > Limulidae > Carcinoscorpius > Carcinoscorpius rotundicauda. The sequence goes on from CM022398.1 coordinate 20,296,414, forward strand.
AGTTATAACAGCCTTAACCTTATCAAGTTTTAAGGTTACAAAATATGTCCTATTCGTAATAATTCAGTAACATGATTGGCAATTTGTAAAAAAAAACAACTTCTTTCCAAACGAGTTTAACTTAACCGTCTTAAATTGAAAATTCAACTTTAAACTGAACATAACTTATATTCCATAGCGTACGTCTACATTAAAATTTATGATTAATTTATTTTCAAAATAAAATACACTTCTCACAACAACATCACTTTCTTACTTACTCTACTTCTATCACACGTACTTATATTTCGAAATAGTAAACACTTCCTCTCCCTCCCCCTATTTATAGAACTCCAACAATTTGGCCACCTGGTTGATGTAGGTTTTAAATTTTGAAAGAAAAACTAAAAAGATTGTAAGTTAATTATATACTACAGAAATGAAACATTGTCGGATTATTACAAATTTAAGATTCGCAGAAACTCATTTTAATTTTTATTTCACGAAAAAAAATAACCATGTGTGGGTGTCTGTTTGTTTGTTTTTATATTAAGTAACATTTTTAATATATTAATTTAAATATTTGCTGGAGAAAACTATGACTTCATGAACAGAAAGTTCAATAAAATAGGCTTGTAGTTGTAGAAAACTCTAAGATTATGACATAAATATACCATCAAGAATGAACAAACTAACTTGATAGATATTTGGTTTTAAATCATTCGAGACCGTGCAAGATCCTATATATAACTAGGAGTGCCCAGACACTGTTGCTTTTCTTCCTCCCGTTCTAGCACATTCAAAACTAGTTTATAAATACGATTTGTTTGTTTTTAAATTTCGCCCAAAGCTCTACAAAGGCTATCTGCCCGAACCGTTTCTAATTTAGCAGTGTAATGCTACAGATAATGAAGCCAGCTATCAACACCCACCGCCAACATTTGGGCTACTTCGTCACAAACGAATAATGGAATTTTTTTTATATGCAAAAACGGCTCGTTTGGGTTGAGAAAATATTTCAAATAGAAGAGCGAACAACGTTTCGACCTTCTTCGGTCATCGTCAGGTTCACAAAGAAAGAGGTAACTGACCGAAAGCTGACCACATGTTTGGAAGGGGTTGTGTAACTGAGTGTCGTAATGTAGAGGGCGGGGTTAGATGTTTGAATATATAATTTTATCTATAATTACACAACCACTTCAGGCTATCTGCTGAGCCCACCGAGGGGAATCGAAACCCTGATTTTAGCGTTGTAAATCCAAAGACTTGCCGCTGTACTAGTGGGAGGCTGAATATTAATGAATTGATAAGTCAAAATAAATAAAAAATCATAGTTCATTTTGCGCGCTATTTCGAGCTAACGCCTTTCGTCAGATAGTGAAAACCATGGTATAATGAATTTAGGCTCACAAAAAAAATCGTTGAAAGGTAAGAAAATACAAATTAAGGTTCTAATCACACACGTTTCACAGGAGCACGATGACAAAAGCACTAATGAAAACATTAGTACTTATTCCGTAATTATCATAAAAGGTGGTAATTATATAAAAGTTTCTTTCATTCTTTCTCTAGGATTATTATTATATTACGTTATTATTTTGGAGTTTATTAGTTTCCCATGTTTATATTTTTGAGTCCAGTTTTATTTGTTCTAATTACTTTCCATATTCTTGCTAATTTTAATACCATGTATGTAATGAGTTTAACAGTGTTTTCTGTTTGTTTGTTTGTTTTGGAATTTCACCCAAAGCTACTCGAGGGCTATCCGTGCTACCCGTCCCTAATTTAGCAGTGTAAGACTAGAGGGAAGGCAACTAGTCATCACCACCTCTTGGGCTACTCTTTTACCAACGAATAGTGAAATTGACCGTCACATTATAACGCCCCCACGGCTGAAAGGGCAAGCATGTTTGGTGCGACCGGGATGCGAACCGGCGACCTACTGATTACGAGTCGCACGCCTAAACACGCTTGGCCCTGCCGGGCCTGCGTTTTTTGTGTTTTTTTTGCGTTGTGTTCCACCTTAAACGTGACTAATTGTATTTTCTTTTCTTTCAACGATTATTCTTAGCCTAATTCTATTGTAACATGGTCATTAATACTTGACGAAAGACGCCTGCTGGAAATATGGCATTTTAGTCTTTATTTATCACATAAAGAAAAATGTTTTATATATTTGTTTAACGCCAAATGATATATTAATTAATTACTATATTTTTGTATCCTAATTAGTCTTCCAATTGACAATACTTTCATAAACACATTTTAAAATAATTAGAAGTGTAAAATAATGGTCTAGTAGAAATTTACTAATAGTTAGGTATGTTTCTTTAAATCACTTCAATATTTTGAAAATTTGATTTTCAAGTTTGCGGGTTTCATTAGATATCTTTAACCAAAATTTGTTTCTGTTAAGTAAGCACAAAAGTTACAGAATGAGCTATCTGTATTTCACCCACCACAGCTATTGGAATCCCATTTCTAGGGTTATAAGTCCGTAGAAACTCTGCTGTTCACTTGGGGACACTAATCTAGGTTAGTTAATTTCGATAATACATTTCTATGCTTCTTCACTATTAATTATCAGTTAAATTTGCCATATTATATATTTTTAATAGTTCTTCGCTGGTACAGCGGTATGTCTACGGAGTTACCGCGTAAAATCAAAGGTTCGATTTCCCTCGTTGGACTCAGCAGATAGCCCGATGTGGATTTGCTGTAAGAAAATACAAAAATCTTTAATATCATATTTACATATTTTTTTAATAAATCCACTTATTAAAGTGGCCTTAGGGGTTTGGAATATTGATCATGACCCTATATATCTGTTACCTCTGGTTCTTTTTGTCAACAGTGCAAGAGAAGTTGAACGGTGGTCTTTACTGTATATGAATATGGTTAGGTTTGAAAATGTGCTATCTGAATATTCTGTAAGTATCTCTGAAATTGAAAACATTCACTCTGATAAAATATCTTACTTTCTCTTTGGACTTATTTTGCCTTATATTGCTGCAAATTTTCCCTCGCCAATAGCCTTGATACTCCTACTTACCTATCAACCTTCTACCAATAGGACTGCGACACTACCCTTCTAGTAACTAACGCCCTCTCTAATTATGTAGCTATTAACCATTTCTGCATTGGCAGATTTCTTCAAAAACGTGTTTTCACCCGTAGTTCAGTTATCCAAAATTTTTCCTTGATTTTTTGTTCATTTACATCGTTTTTACCATTATTCGTTCTCTTTTTAGGAGAATTATAAATTATTTGGTCTTTTTTCCTGTTTCAGTTTCGCGATTTATGCAGTGTTTGTTATAAATGGTCATGACTACAACTGCTATTACTGCTGCAGCGGAATTACCGACCGTATTGAACGGGTCGATAGCAGGTTTATTGGCCCATAATGATGGTTCTGGTTCGTCGGGTTTTTACCTCTTTCGTGCAACAATCAGGTTAAACTCATAACTGTTTTATCAAACCTGCTCAATATTTCAGTGATCAAGAACTTTTGGATCTGGACAGCCATTTTCCCCTCCTGAATATGCCTCTCAGTCGTTTGTTATTTCAGGATACTTCAATTTAGTGGAATTGATTATTTTGGTATTTTATGTTATGTTCTTATCTCCCGTTTCCAGTGGTTCCCTGTCAGCCATTCTCGGGGATGAACCTTTGGGTTATTATTTTGTTTTCAATCCCCAGAATTTTTGGGTTCATGAGAATAGTTTTGTGGAACATTAACGTTAGGGGGTCAGTGTGCATGCAATTTCACGTACTGAAAATGATCTTGCTTTTGATTGTAATCTCTCAAACTTTCATTATTTGGACTTGCAGTATTTAATATTTCTTCTCCATTAGTAAGGATCAGACCTCAATAATTCGATTACATTTCTTTATATTTGTCTTACTCTGAACACTTTTCTTAGATCCGGGCTAGTGGGGATCAGACTCCTTCACTTTATCCATGTTTGGAAATCTTTGGAGTCAATCCATAAGTTCTGAAAGTCGTTTAGATACCTCTGGTCTTCTACTTCCACATATTTTCACTGTTGTCTCACAGCCCTGTTCCTTCCCTATCGTATGTAATATAACATTTTGGAACAACGTGGGACCTATTGGTTGATCTTCTAACCCAAACCCAAGCTATTAATAAATAAATTAAAAAAAATATTGAAGCCAGACCTTATTCATATACTTATCAAGCTTTTTCCTAGCCATGCTATTCTCACTATTGAGTAAGAGTTGATGCATCATCTTTTTCAATCAATTTTCTTTAAAATCTTAAGTTATAGGGGATCTGATTAAGGTATTTAAAAGATTTCAACCTCTCCTTATAAGAAAATCTCTTCATCCTAGACACATTCTAGTAATCCCTTCCTTCAATTCTATGCCTTTCCCAAGGTAAAGAGCCCAAGACTGAACACTATTTCAAATGTAGCCTAATCCCTGACATGTAAAAGCAAAATTATAATATCTTTAGACTTTTATTTAGTATTTCTGTAAACAAAACCTAAAATGATATTTGCTCTACCACTAGCAACAGAACACTGTTTGGGTGGTTTTGGAAACTGATCAACAATTACACCAAGATCTCATTCTTTCATTATACTGTTAAGGCTATTCCCATCCAAACCATACTTATAATTAAAATTATGGAAACTCACATGTATTATCTAGCAATTATTATAATTTAAACCCATTTGTAATTTATTTGCCCAAGTCACTAAGTGATCTAAGTCCTTCTGTAAATCAGCAGCATTCTCTTCAAGCTAGCAACACCAAAGACTTTAAAATTATCTGCAAAATTACATAATTTATTGACCATTCTTTTATCTATATCATTGATATTCTACCTCAGTGAAATCATATTAACTATCCAATAAAGTTCTAAATTTTGATAAATGACTTTCCAAAGCATCTTTTATCAGACATTTTAAAACTTTTCTCACAATCGATGCAAGACTAATGGGTCTGTAATTACTGGAACAATTTTTATAACCTCCCTTTAAAACAGGAGTTACATCAACTAACTTCCTCTCCTCTAACACCTGCCCACTATTCAAGGATTTACAACAAAATGTTAGCAAGTGGTTCACACACCCAATTTTTAACCTCCTTCAAAACCATTGGGAAAATATTTGGTCCAAAAGTTCTGTTCTTCAAATTTCCGAATATTTTTCTTATTCAGCTCAGAATTAATAGAAGCTTCTTTTCAATCTTACTTCCATCTATTAACTGTTAAAGATGCAGAATACTGCTAAATCTTCTTCTGTAAAATCTGATGAAAACTCAAATTTTATACTCCAACCATCTCATAATCACAAGATACGAGCCTTCTTTTATAATCTCTCAAGGGTCCTACCATTCTGTTTACCCTTAATGTATTTAAATAAATCCTTACTTTTAATTTTTTACACTTCTAGCCAACCTTTTCTTGTACATTCTTTTTCATGCTCTAATTTTGTTTCTTTTGCAATCTTCTAAATCTCCTGTAATATCAGACAATTTAAATTTCCAAATTTTATGGGTTTTTTTTTATCTCACTCTTTGTGAGGTAACTGGGTTTTTACTTGCAGCTTCATTTTTCTTTCTATAAAGAGTATGTTTACCCTGAATATTTAAAAATATCTTTAAAATATTCCACATCTGATTAGTGTCTCCAAATATCTCAGCTGCCCAATTCACAACAGAAAATTCTATTTGCATTTCTTCAAAATTTCACTTTGAAATTCACAACCCAAATGTTATTATTCTTTATCTCCATATGCAGGTAAATATTGAACTTAACACAACAACAATCACTTGTAGCCATATGCTCCACAGTTTCCATCCTCTTGATCGTTTCTATATTTGATGTTTACAATAAATCCAAAATAGCACTGTTTCTTGTAATTTCCAAGAAAACCATCTAAAACAGTTTCCAAAAACCTTTTTCCATCATGGTTTGACTTTAACATTTTCCAATCAATTTGCCTGAACTTAAAACCACCCATATTTATGGTCTCATTTACAGCTGACATTTTGATCCCACCATGAAGTTTTACTAATTTCTGCCAGTATCGGTTAACTGGAGGTTGTGACAAATTTCCATTAAATCTTTTCCCTTTTTATCTAATAACAGACATACAAATGGGTTCAGTCTCTTTGCTATTATCTTTGACATTCTTAACTTTAACAGGAAGTCATATTTTACATACAAAGTCACTGCCCCTCTCTTTCGTACTATGTCCTTATTATATCACCTATAACCCTGTATATCAAAAAAATTTGTATCATCAAAATCATCCACATTTATCCATGTTTCACTTATTCCCATTAGATCAAAATCTTCTATTCCTACCAGTGCCATGAATTCAATATTTTATTACATATGCTTCCAGCATCACAACAGTAACAATTAAACATATCCTTATAACTAATTCTATATTCATTTCCTATGCTAATACTCTCTAATTTACAACTTATCTTTAGGCCAAGTTAATAGCTGCAACATACAAGTCAGCCTCTAATCTTATTATTTACATATAAAACATCTACTGCAAAAAAAATCTTCCTTCTTCCACTGAACTGGTGCCACAAGTTCAACAGACTAACTTTGTTATCCTTACATGCTAACCTATGCCTAACATTTAGTTCTAGTGACTTACTTGTCTCTTCACCCTCCATCCACAATTAATTCTGGGCAGTATTCATGACAAAATTAATTTACAGCCAGATCCTTTATCAACTTCTTGTATTTGTTAATTAGCTAAGCTGACCTACCTTTTCCTACATTGCCCACTATAAGCATCATGAAACTGCATCTTTGCTAGAATCCTTTATTATATTTCCTGTTCTCTCAGTTATATCTTCCACTTGACTCCTGGGTAACATAATCTGATTGTTTTCTCACTTTTTACCCCACAGACTATCCTATCCATATGCTTTGTCAAGGAATTACCTATTATAATAACCTCATTGTCTTTCACATCTTTTCTATCTTTTTGTTTTCCTTCCCTCCAATAGTTGTTCTGCAGAAGCTAATGGTTAAAATGTATTGTTCAGTAGAATAGATTCATTATAATAAAATGCATTACATTTTAGCCTAATGGTACCATTTCTAACTTCCTGAAAGTCATTATTAGCCAATATATTTATTGTATACAAAAGCTTAAATTTCTTTTGGAATCCTGCTGCCATTTTCCACAATTTATGCTTTATTTTATGTAACGCCTTTATGTTAATTACGAGTCTTCAACCTACAAACTCTACATAACAAAAGCATCTCCTTATTGTTGGATTCAGGACCATATCTCACTTCCATGGTTACTGACTCTTGCTTTGAAACAAAGTAACTTGATACTGCATTCTTATTCATAAATAGTTTTGCAAAATTTTAACATTACTTTGATAAAGCATATGATGTTTACTTTGTAAACATTGAAACTAAGACTGGGTAATTAAATGAAGTCAACCACCAAATGTTTTCTAAATAATCAAAATGTGTTTTGAACAATGTTTCAATAGTGGGCAATTGCTCAAAGTTTTTCTTTACATGAATGAATTGTCATATTTTGTTTTTGTGTGTTCAGTCAAAATTTTTTCATGGCTTTTGCATTTTCCAATCATTTTTTTGAAAAAATTTAGTTTTCTATTCAACCAAAAAATGTGTTTGACATTTGTTTTATTGAAACAGAACTACTTCTTTCTAAGGAGACACCAATTTTATGCAACAAAGTGTCATATTTTTTGCAACAGTACGTAATTTGTCATCTTGAAAAATACAAGCTATAATTACCACATTATCTTCCTAATTAATTTGTATTTTCAAACAAACAAACCAATTAATGCAAGCAAACAAACTTTCAAGGTGTCTTAAAAAAAGAACTATAAAAAAAATTAGATGAGACATTGTTTGTATCTCCTTTATTATCAGCTGCCTTAAAAGGATGTCAGTCCTGAGTTTCCAACTAAAACCCATCCATTGTTCCCATCACATATAACTAAGAATGCTCAACTCTTACACTAGTCTCAACAATTGTATTTACACTTATAGCCAAGAAATAAATACTCAATGTCAAATACCAACAGCCTATTGTCAACACTGTTGCTCTTAAGTATAAAGTCTTATTATAAAATATATTTATCCTAATTTACATTATAACCTACCTAAAACTATTTGGTGATTTTAAACTAATAGATCTACGTTCAAGTAAGTAAATAAGTTAATCATAACACAACAAGAGATAAACTAGTTTTTAGATAGTATTTATTTAATAAAACAATGTGCTTATCCTGTTTTACAACTCAGTTTCATCAATCCATAAAAGCCTATCTTTCAGTGTTTAAACTTGAGTAAATCCTGAAGTAATCTTGAGGTTTTTAAATTTCCATCCATCCTCCTATAAACTGATAAAAATTTACCACAAGGAAGATCTTTATTTGCTTGTTTCAACACAAAACATTACAGAATTTGATAATTTATATTGTTGGGTACTGTAACAGAATTTATTACATTAAATTTTAAAACAATGACTAGGATGATACAAAACAGAAAATGGACAAAGATAATATATTTAGAAGCAAAATGCATAAACATTTGAAAAATACAATTTTTGAATTCAAATATCTTGATATCATTCATATCTGCCATTAGGCTAAAACAATTAAAGTTTAGTAATGTTTACTAGATATACATTTTCCTTATGAAAAAAGAATTTTCTATTTTTAAGTATCACATTTCATGCCCATATAAAATAGTTCTAGAATAATAGTTTTGGAATTTTAACGTTTTAATGAACTGACACAAGCATATGGCATGCAAGTCATCCCATTTCATTCACAAAAGAATTGCTGAAAAAAAGTGAAAAACGTACACAGCTGTTAAGAAAATGTTAATTTTACTTTGCTACGAAATAACAAACAAGCTGACACACTCATTCAATGAAAAAGTAAACATAAGGACCCTTGAGGAGCAACATGAAAGTGGGGGTCAAATCCATATGCCAATCTTTGTATGTCACTGCTGTGAGGACGAAGGATACATGCTAGGTTGTTGTTGTTGTTTTGAATTAAGCACAAAGCTACACTATGGGCTATCTGTGCTCTGCCCACCACAGACATCAAAACCCGGATTTTAGCGTGCAAGTCTGCAGACATACCGCTGAGCCACTGGGGGGCACATGCTAGGTTTACGGAAAACTGATTCAGCAGTTCAATTATAAATGAGCAAATACACACACACACACACACACACACACATATATATATATATATATATATATATATAATTGGTAGAAAATGAACTTAAAATAGTAGTTTTTATAAAATGTTTAATGTTATGGTATTTTCACAATAAAGAAATACCTTTAAAATCTTAAAATCAACCTAAATTTTAAATGTTGAAAGCTTAAATACTCACACTAATTTAAAACAAAAACATTTTGAGATGAAATATTAATAAATATGACACTACTTGAAATTAGTAAAGTTGAATATCTGGCACTAATACAGAAGAACATTATACTGTTTAAACATGTTTTTCCTTGTTCACGTCCTTTTACACTTGTTACAAATCATTTGTTGATCATAAATTAGTTTAAATATATTTCATATTATATATTTAAACATTTTCTGAACGAAAATAATACTTTCATTTGATGTGCTTCCAGCAAAATTTCTTTAAAAGAATTCATTTACTTTTATTCCACTTAAACTCAGTTTAGTAATCATAATGTTTATAAATTTAGTACACTTACTGGTGTTTTACACCAGCAGTACACAAAATAAAAAATACAAATAATAAATTATAGCAATACCAATCCACATAACAGGTACTTCTATTGTGAGGTGATAAAAAAAATTCCTACTCTTTGGATATTTATCACCTTATCAAACAAGATCATATTCATAAATCTTCAAATTTTGTAGCAGGTAGATTTTATTGGTAATAAATATTTGGTAAAATGATCATTTACAAGTTAAATGTTAATTAACCTTCAACACATTGTGAGAAGCTGTGTTGATGTGCTGTCAGTATTAAAAACAAATGACCTTTAGAAAAAACAGATACAAGTGCAGTCTTTTGGCTAAATAAAAGCACAATAAAAGGAGATCATATACATATGCCAACGTTAAAAATGTATATTCTTACAATACATATAGTTAAAAGCAAATAAAAAATTAAAAACATCACAGTATGTGTTTTGTAAATATATCCTACATGATATTGGAAACACACTCAATGCATATATTTGAAAACACTGTCCAAATAATCATAAAATACACACACGCACACACTGATGATACCAAAAAGGTAAATACTTCGAAATGAACACGATTTGGTAATATGAAAACTAGTTGGTACAAATGCTTTGAAAAGTAGACTGGAAAAATACTTTGACACGAATAAAAGCTAAACAAACTGAAACAAAGACTACCAATTAAAAACAAACTTGGAATAGGATAAGATTTTATGCCATTAAAACATCAAGTATTAACAATAAGTGATTACACAAAAAATCTCTAGAGTTAGCTATAAGTAATAAAAATATATACATTGAAATTAATGCCATTCTTAAAATATTTTGACAAAAATTTAATGTTTTGAATGATTAATAGTTACATAATTTCATGACATAAATAGTTTAAAAGGAAATACAAAAGCAGCCAAGCATGAAAATTCTACACAAATTACACTTTAAATATCAGTAAATGTGTAAATGAAAAACAACCACTAAAATATTAAGAGTATCAATATAATCATACTGTCCAAGTAACATGGAAACAAAAATCTGTTCACAAATATTCAATTATCAGTTTCAATTTAAGATCACATCCAATCAGTAGTAAATATTTATTATTAAAATTTCAATTGAATGAATCTAAGGTGAACATAGTACTACCTGTAACAAAGTCACAAAACTAATAATTTGGTTTTGTATTATTTTATTACACTTTAAAACTATTACAGTAAGGAAGATTCATTTTCAAAACAGGTATACAATTTCAATTACTCTCAAGAATACAAACTTTAACAGTAAAGAAGATTCTAGTATTTAAACCAACATTCAACAATCTAACAATATATTAAAATTTTAGAATTGGGATCAAAATTCTGTACCTGTTTTAAAATAAATCTTACTCTAAAAGCTGCAACTTATAATAAATATATGAAAATAAAGGTGTTTGTTTATTATCTGTTTAAAATATTCTACAATATAATGTTTCATTTACAAAAAGATGACTTGAATAACAATAGCCATATTGAGTAAAGGATTTGGTAAAAGTTTAACTATAAAACTTCCAAAAACAAACAAGTACTACAGCACTTATGTCAACATTATAACAAATCAATACAGTTTAATAGTTTAAAAATCAGGGGAAATTTTTTTCACTCATATGAAAAATTACTTGTGTAAACATATCACCCACAATCATCATAAACATACTAAACAATACTTTTGTAGTGCTGTATGTAAACAAAAAGTTAGTCATAGGAAACAAAATATCATTAAAGAGATGTAACATACCACAAAAAGATAATCAAAGCATAGTTCTTTGCCAGAGAGAGAGAGATCCTAAATGAAACATAACTTTCTTAAAGTATACAGTTTTCCATGTCATCAGTGAAACAATAGCTATATATAGGAAAACTATCTTCCTAAACCTACAATTATAGTAGTTACTATTTTATAAACAAGTATTAGTTGTACTCATTTGTTAAAAATGATAATTTAGATAAATTGTCAATTCTAGTACGAGGGAAAAGGTTCTTCAAACATTACAACACAAAATAAGAAATTATACATTTAAGAGTTATATACATAGCAAAGTATATAACTTTTTGTTTTAAAGTACAAAAAATATATCTTTTAAAAGTATGAAAGACATTAAAAAGTGTTTCTAAACATTTTATGATGTATGATTTGATAGCTTTTAGTTTACCTTACATCAAATTTAAAGTACTAAATTCTATGTTATGTTTTACCTTAATAGCTACAACAGTAAAGTAATGTCATTGGAAATGCCAGCACTTCATGAACACGGATGTTTCTTCTACCAAACTAAATGAACAGTAATTAACATACTTGGATGGGTATGCATGTACAGGACTTATATCTTACATGTAGACTTTCTTATATTCCATAACATAACTTTTTTACTCATTATCTCAAAAAAATATTAACCAATCATTTACAAAAAGCAGTTTGTTGTAATGTGGTTGAAAAGAAGATTCACTTATTTTTACAATCTAAAAAAGAAAGACTTGGAAAAATTCAACAAAACTTCTGTCGTTAAGTACTTGAAGATCTTAGTCTGCTTTAATAAAAAGTAAATGACTCGACTAACATTTAACTCTTCTCTCCAGTTTTACCTTATGAAAGATGATGCATCTTAAAATTTATTCAGATGTATTTTACCTTACCTCACATGAATAGAAAGTAGCTTTTACATTGACAAAAAACAAACAACCAAAATTTACACAAAGGTTTTACATCCTAAGAACACTAACTTCTAATGATATCAGTGTGAAAACTCAAAGTTGTACACAGCATTAAATAATAGAAAAATATTTAAGTTTAAAGCTAAAAAAATAAACATCTGATTTTAACTTATTATTTAGTATTAAAGCATTCACACTGGGTCCTTTACAATTTTGCAAAACCAAAATTTAATGATTATATTAAAAACTGCATTATGTTTCAAGCTATATTCCTAAACAACAAAAACAAACAAACCTACTAACCACCATAACATTTGCTCACAAAGGTATAGGAGTTATGAGCAAAATCACTCAAATCTCGAGTGTTACATATGTATTTCATACAGAAGTTTCATATACCTCTCTGCAATTAGAACAGGCTATTGTATTAACCACAAACATTTACAACATATTTTTTATATGCCATCAAATAGTCTTCCCCATATTTTTACTCTAATTGACTGTAGTCTTTATGGTTCCTGAAAACTACAGAAATCTCAAAATCTTCTACATAAAATTTCAAAAACCTGCAGGCTTTCACCTTATGAATCAACAAGTTTGTTTGAATCATGTTGTTTTTAAAAAGAACTCTAAATAGACATTCTCAAACATAAAATTAAGAAACTGATAACTGGTAATTGAACCATGGTTAAAAATGTTATGAAACCAAGTATCCCGTTTTCACTTATGATCAACATCCATAGACTCATTGACAACTGTCTTCTGTATTCTGTAGGAAAATTGAAAGACAAAACAAAATTAATGCAATTTGCTCTAAAATAACTTTATAAATATTGACCTTTGAAGAAATTTAGAATTTTATCAGCTTAAGATAATTTAAATCATATTAATTATGTAATCTAAACATAATTAATGAGGTTTACATTATTTTGTAACACATAATAACAAATTACTTATTACTACTTGTAGTCAAGGTGGTTGTAATAAGAAATTGTTAATTAGCTAGCTACCTTTTTCAATGTTAGAGCTTTTATTGAAAAAGTTTTAAAAACCTGTTTCTGAAACACTGTTATGAGGCTAATAAAATAGTAAACACTAAAGGTACAATGCAAAACCATAAGCTACAAAAATTCCATAAACACTTGCTCAACAAAGTAAGATGTTTATATTGTAATGTATAAAATGGATAATTGTTTGCTTAAAATGGAAGAGTACTTATCTCAAGATGCTAGTATTACTTAGAGGTTCTATGCCAGAGCAGTTTGCTCCTAATCTATTTCAAAATGTAATTATGGTAACTATGATGTTGAACATGAAATAAGCCATGATGAAGTCCTCTTGAAATTAGCATAGGATAAAACATGATGTTCATATAGTGAGTAACCCATGAATCTCAAGACACTGTTGTGAAATGAGACCTTGAATTTAAAGTTAGACTGCATAATTTTATTTGCTAAGCAATTACACAACTTGCTAGAACATAACATCACTTTTTTGGATTATTAAGAAAATAACTTGAAACATTGAATTACTTGTAAAGGTGAAGAGAAACGTACAATGACCGAAATTGAAATTTATGATGTTTTTTTAGTCTTAGCACATGCATTAATTTTGATACAGATCTGTGGTACACTCTTTTATTTAAGCCATTATCATACAAATTCCTAGTTTCATACTAACAGACAAAGCATCATAAAAACCTAAAACATAAAAATCTGAAGTATCTTTTAAGTGACATGTACATATTAATCAAAATATTAATTAAATAATTATATTCCTGATATTAATTCCACTGTAAAATTTATAACAAATATGTTCTTTTCAGACATTATGTTAGTATACTCACTGATTTTGTTCTGCAGCTACAAAAACAGATGGTACAGTGGTTCTGGTGATTTCCAATCCACTTTCTTTTTTCTTAGTTTCTAGCAAAGAACAACCATGCACACTTTGTTTGATACTCGGCCAGTATGAGGCTGAAAGCAGATGAATAGTTGTGTTTTCAAATTATTCCATTTCTATACTACAAGAAAAAACCAGATGTGTTTGACATTCTACAAACTATAGCTGCTTAAATTAGAGACTGTAGTAAACTGGTTAAAACAATTCAAGTCCTGAAAGTCTTGTAAGACCACACAATATGAATATGTTGCCAGTATGAACAAGAAAGACCCTCTTAAGACACACAACACTTGCTGGCTGCTAGCACAAATTAGTGCAATAGTTTTTCCTACATTAAAAAAGCAGTTTATTACAATGTGGTCTTAAGTTAACACCATTTAATGCTAACAATGTACTATGCTTTTTTATGTAATATATTTAACAATGAATTATATTTCAACCTCATTTAATTTTAGTATTCAGAATAAAAACATATCTATCTCAATAACTTTGAGGTTAAGTATTGGATATGTAAGTGACTTGCTGCTACTATTTGTAAGTGGGGAGGTACCAGCAGATCGGAAGTTAGCTAATGTTACTACTCTTTTCTATGAAGGCAATACAAATTGTCCCACTAATTAAAGGCCCATTATTCTTACCTTACATCACTAATGAAAAGTTTTATAAACATTACAGTTTTCCTGAATGAAAATGTATTTCCTTCTCACGAAATTAGCTTTATTCATTTTATGCTGAACTCTATTTATGAACTTTTTCTGAACGCATGCTATAAGCCTTCAACCCTCTCTCTGTTGAAATTCAAAACTTCCAACACATCTCATGTAAATCACTGTGCTATCTCTCCATCAATAGGAGAGCACTACTATCACACGATGCATGTGATTTCCTCTATGTATCACCACAAAACTCTTCTTCAAAGTCTGGCAGAAGATGCAAGCACTGGAATATAGTGTGTAAAAAGTGTGAAAGGAAAGTAGTAACTATTGAAAGTACATTTTCATTTAAGAAAACTATAACTTCTGATACAGTGCTCTCCCTCCACGTGCAAAATTAGCTTGAATTTCTACAACGAAAAGTGAAAAGGTCAACAGAACTAGACATAGTAAAACAAGAAGAGAGTAAATTCTTGTGGAAGAGGATGATGTGAAAAAGATACATATAAGTAATCACTTAATCCAGTGACAGAAGGTGGGTAAGAGATGACATGTCCCAAGGTTTAGAGTGGTTAGGGTGCAGCAGACTACACTCAGCAAGTCAACTACATCCAAAACCTCAGTCACTGGATACTAACATCCTCATGAAAATAGGGTAAGGACCTGTACCATCTTCACCTCAATTCCAATAGTCCAGAACAAACTCATCAGAAAACTCCAGGAATATACAGAATGACCTAATGTCAAGGACCTGGGAATATGTCACCTGGAATTGGAATGAAAATCATAACATACACTTGACCTCTGTGACCATAAAGAAGCCCAAAATGATCCATATCATTAACCTACAAGGGAAAATCCATGACAGAAGAGACACATGCCATGAATACCTTCTGTGACCCACAACACAGAAGAGTAATCAAGGGAAGAAGATGGACAACCTGAAACCGATGTAAGAGTTTATATGATTAGGTCACTTGTTCTCCAAAACATCACTGAGTACTGACATCCACAAGAGGGCACAAGAGGCCACTTAAATGGATGAGTGAACTGCATTTGGGCATCTCCATTACTGGAAAATCATCTATTCTGAGGATTTTATAATTCCCTCTACACCAGCATAACACCACCACCCTACCCTAAATGTATAGTTATAGCCATCTTTGTAGAACTCACCCAGCAGGTTGCCTAAATGGTCAACCACTCAAAGCAGCTTGATGTTAGTGAATGGTTATAGCCATCTAAAGGTACAAACAGAATACCTGGTCAGGCACTACTTGCCACAGAGCAAGATCCAAAATGAAGCTGAAGCAGTGGCCTCTGAAAAAAAAAGCATTAGCAAAGACTTAGCTGATGTTAAAACTGTGCCAAAGTCATAGGTAGTAGACAATACGCAGGGAAGCAGAAACAGCAATGTGGTGTAGGTAGTGGGAGATGAATGTGTGAAAAGGCCTCAACATACCTTATAGTTGAATCTCCTCCAATGGCTGATGAAAATGAGATGCAATAAAGAATAAAAGATAATGTAGTTGATGGGAGGAAATGGGAAAGATTATGTCAGGAAGGAGACAAGAAGGAATAAGCCACCTGGATCAAACATCGAACCCAACCGGTTTATGTAACTGAGGAAAGATAATAGGAAGAGGAAAGTTGCAAAGATAGAAATATGTGAGAATGAGCATTCCAGACATTAGCTATGTGAACAATAGACAATGGAGAGCACAGACAGGACAGAAAAGTCTGTCATAAGCTACAGAGGCTGTAAGAACTAAAGACCAAGATGGATAAAAGATCAGAGAGAAAGAGTGGTACATTAGGAACATTGAATGACATACAACAACTGCAGACTAGGAGAAGGAACAAATATGCCATCAATGTGGGGTGAAATGGGGAACATACTGACAGAGGTTCAAATGAGGGAAAGGTGAAGGCATGAATGGCTACAAAAATGTTCCAAACCAGGAGTGACAAATGCCTTATTGACCAACAAAGTCAAAAGGAATAGATCAACATTAAAAGGATAGGGGAAGCAAGGACCATGCAGAAATTGGAAAAATACCACCTGACACCTAAAATCAAGGAGATCAAAGAACCCTTCTTAAAGAGCCATGTGAGATACATGGAGATACAGCCAAATGTTAGGTGAGAAGCTCAGAACCACCGAGTCAATGCCCCACTTGTGTAGATAGAAGGCCAAATGGAAAAGGCTAAATGTGAAGCCACTCTGAGGGAGAAACCTGAAGACTTTGCCAAAGACCTAACAAAATCTAGGTGTGAAGACAAAGGACAAAGAGTACAGGATAGAGTGCTTATGACTGGGTTGATGGAGCAGGTTAAGAAGGAATGGGATGGACCATGTACAGTTGGAGGAACTGAGGTAACTAAGGTTGAATGGGCTAGGAAGATATAATCAGAAGACCTATGCATGGAGTGATATAGATAATGGAGACCACCAAAAGAATTTAGAGAATATGAAGGAACAGATGAGACCAAATGTGGCTGAAGGTATCAACAGCCAAGGTTGGAGGATGGAAAAGTATAGACCAAAAATAAGGTAACTGGGATTGAGGGCAGTGGATGAAGCATCAGTGATACAGACAGAGTTATCAAAAAATGACAGGATGCAGACATTGCACCTAAGATGAACAAGATCCAGATGGGAAAGACAACTGATCAAAAGTGAAAGTGTCCATCACATGACATGCCATAAAAAAAAAACTTGTGTGTGTGGGTCCAATAACAAAGAGGTATACTGCAAAAACATTGAAAACACACACACACCAAACTTAAAGTACAGTTGATCATCATGATCTTATATCTCACATTTAAAGTTAATAGACATAAAAATATTTAGTAAGCAAATTCACTAGAGCGAGATATATAGAGTCAGTATGCCATTGGGTGATTGAAAGAAGTTATCTGATAGAAATGTCAGAATGGATCAAAACTTACTGCCAGTTGGCAAGAGAAAAATTATCCAAAGCCTGATGAATAGCTAGGAGTTTGAGATCCCTGATGTAAAGGAAAATCTTCATAGACCAATGACCCAAAATCCCTCATTGATCAACCTATCCAAACCAACTCTGAAAAGAAGCATCTGAAAACACATGCAACTCAGGCCATGGAGGAGGAAGTGGAACTTTTGCCAACATATGAACCTTGT
Organism: Carcinoscorpius rotundicauda; assembly: GCA_011833715.1. Lineage (NCBI taxonomy): Eukaryota > Metazoa > Arthropoda > Merostomata > Xiphosura > Limulidae > Carcinoscorpius > Carcinoscorpius rotundicauda. The sequence continues at coordinate 20,314,532 of CM022398.1, forward strand.
CTAACACCAACAAAGATTAGCAAGTAAGAGGGGGTGGGAGGAGAATAGGAGCATCCAATGGATTTCATGTAAGGTTCCAATGATCATGAAGGACCCACTAAAGCAAATGCATATGAACCCTGGCAAGAGGTATGAAAGGTGTCAGGGGCAATCACCATTCAAGGGTTATTCAACCTTGTCAGAAGGAAGTAGAGGAGCAGACAGCAAAGTCTGAATAGCCAGTTACATAGAAAGGAGTCTAAGAGGAGAAGGTAGGACACAATAGCAATGGGTGTTCAAAGAGTACCAAGAGGTACAAAGAAGTGGGGATAATGAAGGAGGGACCTATCCAAAGTGACTAATCATCCCATCTGTGCAGCTCTGAGAAGAAGCTGATAAGTAGGGCTGGCCAACTCCCATTCAGAAGTGACAAGAAACCATAAACATGTGGAAGCACTTGGATATGATTATGCTGAGAAAGGGGCAAATCACTCAACAAAAACATATTATGTGGAGGTAAGACCAAAGAACAGGACCCTAAAAAGGTATACCATTCCATGACATGCAAACTGGCAGCAATAAAACTTGCATGAAGCAGATACAACATCTGTTAGGGTAGGAGGACAAGGACTGCCTTAGATAAGACACTGGTGTGACCAGGGATCCCAAGAAGTAAAAAGGAAATGCTATGTATCACTGCAAAAAACAGCAACAGAGACTGGGACAAAAAGAATAAGGTCAAGAACTGAAACTCAAAACAATACCCAGGTCTGATGAAGAACACAAGTCTCTTTCAAAGAAAGGCAGAACCCTAATGGACAGAAGCCACCCATAACAACAAGGACACAGTAATCATGACAAACTCAAAATGTCATTAAAATAGGACCATAAAAATGACCCATATACATGGAAACAGGCAAGTATTTTACATTGCAGCACAAAAAGAACTGAAGAGAAACGAGTCATGTATGTAGGACCATAGTTGAAGACAACACTGAATGACAATGGAAAGGAAGAGGGGGGGAACGTCCCTAGAAACCCTACAGAGTTTCTACAAAAAAACCTCAGATAGGAAGAGAATGCTTAAAGGTGGAAAATGGTGCAGAGGTAGGATGAGCAGGAAATTTTGGAGGCCCATCCTTCCAAATAAGTAGACTGAACCCATGTCTGGTTGTTTAGAATGTGGTAACTTGCCCAAAATTCACAAGGGTGGAGCAACCAGAAGCCCACGGGAGACAGGCGTATCAATGCCAATCACCAAATGAGATGGCAAAAGCAGTGTAAACTTTAACAAAAGGGAATGTGAAAAAATATGAAATAAAATACTCACATAAATGTAAGCTCTGAAAAAATCCCAAAAATGATTAGGACTGACTGAATTTTTGGGAAGGAACAGCAAACATTAAGGGGAAAGGAGAAGAGATCAAAATTATTTTCACTATAAACAATAGAGGGTTCAAAGAGTACAGGAAGAGTTAGGGTACAAACAGGAGACAACAAACGTTCCATATAGTGCTTCACCTCCACATGAATAAAGGCAGTAAAATGCCCAATGGACTGCCCATGCTTTTGGCCAAAAGTGCAGAAACAGATGTATGATATGAACCTAAAATGGTGACAGCAACTTTGGAATTCGTGCCTCATATGAAACTTGTGAATAAATGTATGACAAATATTGTTAAATCAAATGCTCTCAAAGAAAACTGAACTTAGAGGTATTTGAATTCAGTTAATGTGAGCGAAGTTAAAGAAAGTTAAACCACTTCTAGGGTAACAAGTATTTTAAAGAAAGAAGTCTGCACTTGAGCACTGCTAAACAAAAAGTGACAGTTTGGTGGTGTTGTGTAGAGGGAGTCAAATGATCATGTGATAGTAGTTCTCTTCTATTGGTGGAGAAGAAAAGCATAGTGATTCACTTGAGAGACAAGTTGGAACTTTGAATTCCAACATAGAAAGAGTTGAAGATTTGTGGCAAGTGCTCAAAAAAAAGTTTGCAAATAGAGAGCAGCAAAATATGAGAAAAGCTAAAACATAAGATGCTTTTCAAAGCCATTTAACTAAGTTTAGGATTTTATTGGATAGTAAACGTGATTTGACTGGGGGAAAATCTACCATACAAATTATTTTACATTATTTGAAAATGTTACTGTTTATATAAATGAAGGTAAAAGTGTAGATTTGGTGTATCTATATTTTCAGAACTCACTTGACAAGGTGGTACAAAAGGTTATAATACATCTTCACTATAGGTGGGAAGTAGAAGTTAGCAAATTGGATGGAAGAATGGCTGGATAAAAGCAGATGGTTGTTACAAATGGAATTCCATCAAACTGGATTAATGTCACAAGTGAGGTACCTAAGTGGTAAGCCTTAGAACAATTGCTCTTTTTTATTTATTTATATTAATGACATAGGTTAAAAATGATCAATAAATTACTTACAATTGTAGATGCTATCAAGGTTTTGGGTGTTATTAACTGTGAAGAGGATGTTACTGATTTACAAAAGGATTTAGATCATTTACTATGTTTGGTGAATAAATTGCAGATGGGTTTTAACTATAATAAATGCAAGATAACATCTGTGAGTTATAATTTCAATTATATGTATAATTTGGATGGGAATAACGTTAACAATTTGATGAAGAAAAACGGATTTTGGTATAATAGTTGTTCAGTCTTTAAAGCTCACCAATCAGTGTGCTGTTGCTAGTGGTAGGACAAACAGAATTTTAGGCTGCACGTACAGAAATATTGAATACAAGACTAAAGAGGTTATAGTTTTTTTTTGTAGAGGTAACTGGTTAAACTACATTTGGAGTACAGTGTTCGGTCTTGGGCTCCTTACCTTAGGAAAGACAGTCACAAGAATGGTGCCTGGTGTGGAGATGCTGTTACAAAAAGAGGTTGAAATCTCTCAAATTCTTTTCTTTTGCAGAAAATAAAAGTTAGATGGGGCCTCATTAAGGTGTTTAAGACTGTAAAGGGAATTAACAGTGTTGATGCATCATCTGTGTGCATATTCAACAGTAAGAATAGTGAGTTTAAGGGACACAAATATAAATTTTGGCAAGGTAAGAATCATCTTTAGCTAAGATAGTTTTACTTGTTTAACAGAGTAATTGGCCTATTGAATGGGTTGCTTTTTGATTATTGTGAAGGCAACACATTAAAGTAAGTTCAAAAGAAAGCCTGATAAATATGCAAATGAAAAGGGCTGCCTATGAGATTACAAAAAAGTATTGATAATTTTAGTTTAGTTTAGAGGATTGAATAGCTGAAATTGACCAATAGGTCCAATGTCCCAAAAATTATGTTATCTTGAGCAAACTCAGACAGTAGGAACATTTTAACAACCATAAATCTTTTATTAACACCAAAACAGGACTTCTAGATGTTATATGAAGTTCGAACACCAACTTTTAATTCCTACAAATACCTGCTTCAGTAATTGTAGAGAAGAAGAGAAAACATAATTCAAAACGTTTCAAACTTAAAGGAATGAGTAAAAACTAAACTGATATAGTTTATAAAGTGTAATAATCTCATTTATAATCTCAGTTGTGGCTTACATATTCTTTCCTTATTCCACTGAAGGCAGATTCCTTTCACTTATGACAATGATGTTTAATTTTTATCAATATATTAGTTTAAACTGATGCATTTACAAATGATGAGAACTGCTTAAAACTTACACTTTCAAAACTAAAGGAGTACAAATGAAACTGGTAAACAAACTGCCTTTAATTAGGAAAACTGGAAGGTTGAGAAAAGTTTGTTATTTTTTAGAAATAAATGGAAATACACTTAGATAACCCTTACAATTATGAGCACTCTTTTTTAAGGTCAGCAATAATTAGAGCCAAGAGTTGAAGACTGTGGGGCAGATAAAATTCCTAATTACTCAAGAATTTCACTAGACTTGTGTATGTGGCTTTACATAAATATTTTCGTACCAGATAAGAAATTTTCAATGGTATTTAAGCAGTACAAATCCAAAAAATCTGTTATGAAAGTCCAAACATATACTTAATCTTAATAAATAACTTATAAACTGCCACAAGAAGTGCAATATAGTATTTCACTACATAATTTTTCAAGACTACTGTCATGCAACATGGACATTTCATTGAAGGGATGAAAATAAGTTATAGTAATTCTACATGAAGGAATGGAGTTCCAAATAAACATGCTAAAATCGTGCCATTCAACTTGGTATTTTGTATGTAATGTATGATAAAATTAGTGGTTAATCACTGGCATTGTAGACTTCGTAACAGTTCGCTGTAGAATAAATGCCAGATACAAAATGAAAGGATACTGAAGAAAGAACAGTGGGTTTATGTTTAAAAGTATCTGAAGGTTGAGCAAGTGTAAAATGCTAACTATATGATGTACAAAAGTACTTTTATTAATTACACGAATAATACCATGCACTCCAAGCAACACTGATTTCATCAACTCACCAGCATATCTTATATCTTAAGATGGCTAATACAAGTATTAAAACTTTTACTAAAATAGAGAACAAATGTTTCAACCTTCTTAAGTCATCTTCAGATTAACGAAGGGTTTGCAAGACATGTCTTGAATACTTATTTTTTTTGGATATGATAGAACTGCATGCTACTAATAGATTTCATGAACAAAGAATTCAAGCAATCAAAGCATTTAGTGTTCAAAGAGTAAGAACGTTTGTACCTAAGAGAACTGTTTTATGAAGCTTGTAAAATGCATAATGTGGAGAATCTGTAAAATAGGAAGTTGCACTAGTTTTGTACGAGGAATGAATCAATACTGGCCCCAAATTGAATGGCATTATAAACTTGTGTCATTAGAAAAGAAATATTTATTGAATACAAAGAAATTTGTATGAAAATCATGTTTCTAATTACTATGCATATATATAATTCAAACATAATGATAAAATTAGATACTAGTCAAAGGATTGTCAAATATAACAACAGCTTATCAGTGTCAGATTTTTTTTTAAATAGTGATTATGATAAATGCAAAAGGTTTACTTCCAGTAAAACAGTGAAGGTTGTACAAAATAAAATGGTTTGATTGCTTCGGTTCTCATGCATACAAAAAAGTTACAGAGGAAAGGGTTAATTTAAATCGAAACCTTAAATGACAGTTATTATGGTTTAGCCCGGTCATGGCTATATTGAGATATTTGTTTTCTAAAAAATATAGGAAAGATCAAACTATACAAAATGCATAACAATTTGGTGAAACAGAATTATTGTACTGGTCAAAGTTATACTTTAGAATTAATATTTTACTTGCTATTAGATTTTATAATTGCAAATTGATCTCAGAAATAAATACCTTGTGTAGATATTACTTGTTGAAGCACCTCCACTGCCACCCACTGAGGTTGTCGTATAACATCTTCAGTCTTCAACGAGCAGTTATTCTCACCCAAAAGGGTGGAAACACACACTTGTGAACAATCACAGACAGCTGTCAAGTCGTAACTGTTAAAATAGTTCAGTCTTAGGAACAAAACTTTGTTCACTGCATAAATCTAAAAATCACTTTGTCAAAATTGTAGGTGTTCAACCACTGTCACACATCAAACAATTTTTTTTTAATTTTACAGAATTCTTGCCTGTCATGTTAAATATTAAATCTTAGTGAAAAATTTTACGGTTTCCTTCCTTTGCCCAAGTGAGGGGGAGGCAGGGGAGTGTGGAAAGATTTAAGTATTATTAAAAATACATTTTTAATTTCAGAAAATTTAACTTTTAAAATGTACCTCCACTCACATTACAGCTAGAATTCCACACCGATAAAGTGGAGAGGCCAGTGAGGACATTATTCATACAAAATGTATCTGCAAAGATCATAGGCATACCAATAGAAGAATAATTCCTTAGTGAGGAAGCAATACATCAAGAAAAGGTATATTCATAATCCCGAACCTAATTCCTGCACTGCAGGTGAAGCTGACAAGATCCATCATCACTGTTGATAAAACCTAACCAGATAGCTGAGGTTTCACTGCTCAAGGTTTGAATTATAGAATTCTGGTACTTAAATTGAAGACTGGAGGCTAGGCAATTGGACCTTAAAACACACACACACACACACACATGTAGATATAAAGTAATGTGTTCCAAACCATCAGAATCACTATAAGAAGGTAAGCAACAGCCAAAGTGGACAAATCTTCTCCTCAACCTAAAGAAGTCTGAAAGACAACACCCCAAATCTGAAACGATGGGATCCTGTATGCCTTACTCAACCTTAGGAAACAGAATTTGTCCAGTCTGGAATTATGAACACTCATCCTCACTCTGCAACCATGTGGGCAAGGTAAACTGCACTTATCTCTGGAATTATGGGGAAGAACATTGAACAAACTGTGCTTAACCAAGAAATCAGTATGGGACCACTCTGTATTTTGGAATTACAAGGACACAATGGATCCCCATCCACAAACAATGTATTGAACCAATATTGATCAAACAGAAGGGTCATGTTCCTCCAACTGGACAGTTGAACTGGTATTACGAGTAGGCTTACACATTGGCTAGTGCTTTTCCTACCAACATCTTGGGAAAAAAACTATCTAGTGTCCCAAGTAGGAGATCTCAGAACTTTGCTTTTTTCTCCAAGAGTGAGAAAATTCACTCAAATGCTCTGCAGAAATAATCTTTGTCTATCACCCCAGTGACTCATAAACATGTGTGGTAAGGGGGAGGGGAGTAATGCATGCTGGGGAATCCTAAGAAAAAATACTCTGGCAACTTGGTAAATAGTGAACCAAACCGACCCTAATGTATTCAATCATTTGATAAGCAGAGACAGGCAGGATCCACTTATACTTTAATCATGACAGTCCATGCATGGCAGTTCAGCTTACTATATTAATGATACCCAGTCTACCTTTAGAAGACATATTGAAACACTTCACTTCTGCAGAGCCAGTTGCAACCAAGATAAAGTATATTGTGTTAATGTTTGATAGTGTGGAATTGATTTGACAAAAGCATGGCCATAGAGAGTGATCCTGTGAAAAGGAGGTAAAGGATCCTGGAAAGTAAAGAAGAGACAATATTTGTCCTTATAATTTAGTTGATGTGGTTAAGATACCTACAGAAAGTAGTAAAAAAACTCTTAGAGAAAGATACTGTTAAATCATTCAAATAATGTGGGATAAAAGTATTGAAGTAGATCCACAAAGTGTACTCTAGCAGGCAGTTCAACAAAAGAAAGAGAAAAAAACTGTAACCGTGAGAGCATATAAGTGATAAATAAGTGCTCTGAACACCTGAAAAAAACATAAATGGCCAAAGAAAGTCCAGAGGACAGTCTATGAAATAGAGAAACAACCCTTTGGAGAATAAACCAAAGAGAGGGTCACAAGGATATGGAAATAAGCATTCTTGACGTTCTTCTTTGTCATAAATAAACTTAGAATCGTTTCTCACCCCTAGGTAGGCAATTTCTCAAAGTAAAATAGGATAAATTCAAAATTTGAATGAGGTGGGACAAACCTAGTCCAGGCTGCCAGTCTCTGGTTTAGTGTAAGGATAATAAACAGCCTGGAGAAAGGTGATGTAATGGCCTGCAGAGACAAAAATCTTGTACCACCTTAAACAGCTTGGGAGGCTAGTGGCATGATCCCAAGCCATGGAAAAGGAAAAGGATACTCAGGGGCAAAGGAAGTGGGGAAAGAAATAGTAAGACAAATCCCTCTGATAAAATCTGAAGAACCCATAGAACTATAATGAAAGATTGCCAAATGGTAACAATATAATACAGCCAAACTCCAAATGAACTTGAATCTTCTGGTTAGTCTCTGGTAATGTTAGTGACATGCACACCAACATTGAGTAAAATGAAGAGATGAGAGACACCTGGAAGAAGGACAGGAACAAGAAGACAAGAACTAAAAAATGAAAGGAACAAAGGCATGTTGTGGCTAAAACTACAGCAAACATGCATCCAAAGAGGAAAGGGTCAAGTGTTGATGTCCAGATTACACACAAGATTCCAAAATCACAGATACATGATTAAAAACAAAGAAAAAATACAGAACTCTCAAAAAGAAAGAGGCAGTAAATGTACCTGACACAAGGTTGCATTGGAAACCAGAAAATCCAAACTACAGTGAAAACCACATGTATAAACCAAGTGTCAAAAGATGGCAAATGAGCCAACATGTGGGTAATAAGGAATCACAAAAAAATGGCGAATTGGATGAAACATGACACCTGAAAAATCACAAAGAAGAATTCTGTAGTAGATATGGCTGATCTGCAGAAATGGCAGGGAAAAATATGGGAAAATTTGGTTGTATAAAAAGGCTATCAAAATCTTTATTGATCCAAACATGTTTGGCTTGTTCAGGCAGATTAATAGGGCAACCTCAGACAAGAAAGTTAATCCATACAATGATGAATCTTATGATGGATACTAGCAGAGAAATCTAACAATGGGTCTCCCACACTTGCATGCAGACTGTGCTAGAGATATAACACCTGAAGTGGGAACATAAATCTCAGAATTCATTGCAGATAGATGTATGTAAATCACACAAAAGTGTTTGATGTAAAATATGTGAGTGCTAGAAAAAAATAAATACTGGAAAATTAAGTTAAATGATGTCTTCAATGTAAAGAAGTAGAATGATAATGAAGAAATCCAAATTCAAAAATTAAAAACTACTAAAATTACAATTTACACAAAGAGTACCATAAGAAAAAAACAAAAATGTCTTAACATGAATATTACCAAATGAGAAGTGACAGTTTGGCAGAATTTAATAAGAGGGAGTTACATGCATCATGAGAGATGTAGTGGAATCAGTCAATCCCAATGGCCTCCATGCTTTCAGCATGCATACACAGGTTTTGCACATAAAGATAATCACTGAATGAGAATAGCTATTTACATGAGTGGAGGTAATGTACTTTATCATAATGAAGAGAATAGGTTTGCTTTTATGCCAAAAACAATGAGAACAATTCAAGAATCAATGTTGTATATTGGCTTGCTGAAAATCAGCTGGATAACATGAAGAATGCTCAAAATATCATCAGTAGTTGTTGTGCAAAAGAAACCCATTTGTAAAAGCTTTGTCAAGAAAAAGTGATAATATTATCTGAATGAAGTGCTTATATACAGTACTAGGATAGAAAGTGCACTGATGTAGGTGGAGAGTGTCAAGAGACAGATATCACCAAGAATAATTAAGTGGGGAATAAAACAATGGAGCAGATGAAAAAAAAGCAGACCAATACTTAAATGGGAAAAGTAAGGAAACCATAGCAGTTAGGTAACAGATGTAGTGTGAGAGGATGCAAGTATACTTTAGAATCTACATTCCTTTAATTTACTATCCTATCTGTGAATGTTTTAAGGTAATATTAATTAATAAAGTAAGTGTAAACTTACATAGTAATTTTGAGGTTAAATAAAATACAGGAGAATAGTCAATATTTTAAATTCTTAAACAGTACATGATGTATAGTGAAGTATTATATAAAAGGAAATAATAAGAGAAGTTAATGTTTGATAACAATAAAGGATTTCTTCATCACATGCAATGAGTTTCGTTAATCTGTATTGATACAAATATTAGATTCATTTCTAAAGTTATTCAACTGTAAGAATTAAATTTCAATTAAGTTTAAGTTTATTTATCTTTACAGTAAGAGAGCTATAAAAATATTAAATGAATTTATCCAACTGTGTGGCATCTTAAAATCACAAATTATAATGATCTGGTTCAAGCTGATACAGAAACTCAAGCAGAACTTTGAGTATTGTATTTAAATGGATAAGCAGCAAGATGAACAATTTCAGTTTTGGCAGTAATTTTGAAACAAATGCCAAGAAAAGTTACATCTAATTCTGCATATAGCATGGGTATTTTTGATGACACTTCACATGACAAGAGATGTACATGCATGCAGTGTTCTTAAAGCCAATGAAATAAATACCACAGTGAGAGTAATTTACTGTTAGTTTATATACAACTGTTCTTGTTAGCATAAGAAAATATAGCTCAAATAACACTACTTTATAAGCTCTCCAAGATGTAACATATATAAATGAGTAAATTACAAATATTCTATAAATAATACATACCCTCCTTCTAAAGCCATTACTAGTTTTCCTTTGGCCAACTGCATTAACTGTTTAGTAAGGTAGCCAAAACCTATGACACATAACATTAAATCAGTAGAAATCCTAAAACAGCTTCACGTATTAACATTAACACAAATATAAAATCTTAAAACTGAGCAGCTTCTTATTAAACTAAAGTAAAATTCAAATAATTCACAGTACTACCAGAATTAAACAAAACACTGAGTACCATGGCTAATGGTAATGTTTGGTAAAGGTGCACAGAGGGAGATGTATGTGTCATGTGAGTGTACTATGCTCCAACTGGTGGAAAGGTAATGCATAATGATCTACATGAGAAACATGTTGGAATCACTTGATTCCAATAGGGAAGGGCAAAAGGTTTATGGCATGCATAAATAAATGTTTTGCATATCAAGGGGCAGAAGTTATCGAGAATAGTTGGCCTTGCGAGTAGAAAGAAGTACTGTATGGGAAAAGACACTGAGTATGGACTATGAAATCTAATTGCACTGTTAAAGGGATAACATCATATTTTTGTTGTAAGCCTGAATCACTTCCACATTTTCAGTATGTACATTCATAAAACTTATGGGATTCTGCAGAGCATTAAGTATTGAATAGCTGAGCGTAGCATCAGCTCCACTGAGAACCAGTGACACTTAAGGGTATTAACACATCTACCATTTCTGTTGTAATACATATACACCTATGACTGGCATACAGTTATGACAGAAAGTGTTCATACTCCTGTGTTCCAAGTGGATTTTTGCTCATAACTTAAAAATGATCATAAGTAGGCTAATAGAAGTTTAGTATATTATAATTATATTATACTAAACACACATCTACATAGACTTATGTAAATTAAATGATAAATAAACTGTTTATAAACAAATAACAAACATAACAGAAACAGAAAGTGTTCATACAGTACAGAATGTGTGAAAAAACTGATATTCCTGTAAAAATTTTGTACAGTGTGGTAAATAAACTACATTATACCATTCCAGAACTAGACACTGGATTCATAATTATTGGAAGTTAGCCAGTAAAAAATGTACTTCCAGCAATTTAACACCATCTCTGTCATTATATGCTTGGTCATCATGGTGAACAGGAAAAAACACTCCAGTGATTTAAAAACCGAATTATTCTAAAATAGAAGTCTCGTGTGTCTCTTTCCATTATTACTACACAACTTAGCGTGCCGAAATCTACTGTTCAAAGTATAATTGTCAAGTTTAAGCTTATAGGATCAACTGCTATCCTCCCTCCTTCTGGATGCCCCAACAAAATTCCAGAGAGAACAAAAAGGAAGGTTCTCAGAGAAGTTAGTAGAAACCTTCGTTTAACACGTAATGACATACAGAAAATGGTAAGGGAAACTGGGGTTGAAGTAAGCACCTCTACAGTTGCAAACAAGTTATGTTCTTCTTGGTTCAAGGCATGACGTCCTCGTAGTACTCCATATTTAAAGCCTATTCATTTAGAAGCACGATTGAGGTATGCAAGAAAGCATGTAGATAAACCCTTTACCTATTGGAAGAGTATTCTTTGGTCAGACCAGACGAAAATCGAGCTTTTTGGAAACAATGATGTTCGCTATATTTTCCATAGAAAGGAGGAACGAAATCTTCCAAAGAATGCTTTCCTAGAGTTAAACATGGAGGCTCGATCATACTATGGGGTTCCTTCAGCTCTTCTGATGTAGGTAGCCTTCCATGTCAACGGAATCATGAAAAAAGAAGAGTACGTTGATATATTAGACACTTATATCAAGAATGATGCTTGGAACTTGCGGCTTGGACAACGTGGATCTTCCAGCACGACAATGACTCAAAGCACATATCAAGACATGTGCAATCCTGGTTACAGAAGAACCGTATAAGCATTATGGAGTGGCCATTGCTGTCACCCAATCTCAACCCAATTGAAAACCTTTGGCATGAGTTGAAGACCAGGGTTCATCAGCATCATCTGAAAAACTTGCAAGAGTCATACATCTTCTGTTAAGAAGAATGGAAGAAAATACCAGTCGAGTACTGTCAAATGATCATGGAGGGCTATGAGGAGAGACTGTGCCAAGTAATTCACCTGAAAGGCTACACAACTGACCATTAAAGTAGATACACGAACACTTTCTGCCCCTCCTATGTTTGGTTATTTGTTTATAAACAGTGTATTTGTCGTTCAATTTACATAAAAACCATGATACTTTTTAAGTTATGAGGAAAAAAAACTACTCACGATGCAGGGGTTCGAACACTTTCTGTCGTAACTGTAGGTATGCCTCAACTTGCATGTATATTGGTCATAATGATGTATGAGAGTACCAGTGCCTTAGTGTTACACACCAACATGTAAAAACTTTTACTGAATTATCATAAGTATTGGGAGTGAATGCATTTCCTTTCATGTCTAGCATTATGAAGGATTATTTTCCAGCTGTGATCAAGTTTAATTGCTCATTATGATAGAAAAACAGCTTTCTAATCATTGTAACTGTTGTACAAATGTGCTGAATAATTTTTATACACAAAAAATAGTTACTATTACATAAAAAATAGTTTGAAGTATTCCTAGACTTGCAAACTGAATAAATTTTGCCTTTTAACATTTGATTAATATTATGCAGTACAGTGAATTATACAACTGATTAGAAGCCATTACAGCATGTATGAAAATAAAATCTATAACTTTCTCATAAAAATTTAAGAAAAACAAAATTTACAGACACACCTGATACTTATATCATATGGACTAAAGTCTAAACATTTAACGGATCTGATCTTAAACATGAAATCTTGCATAGCAGAAATAAAGTGAAAAACATACATTTATTAGAAATTAAGAATTATTAGGCAAATAAAAATAACGAACACCAATGTAAAATATATTCAATATCCATAACTTAGATGCAATGTTACCATCAATTGTGTTAAGGTAATATGAAAGTAGTTTATCAGACCTTCTCACAATACACAAAGTAAACTTGAAGTATATAATAACTTTATTTTCATTAATCTAAAATGCTCATACTCTTTCTCTTAAAAATTGCTCTCATATAACATAATTTTCTTCTATGAAAATATTTTGTAACCTACAGGCTGGAGAGACAGTGTAACCACCAAGTTGATGAGGGTGGCCTTGTGCAGCATCAAAACCTGCAGCCACAAGAACGATTTCTGGGTTAAACTCCTCAGCAATGGGCATCACAATGGTCCTGTGATCAATATAAACGAGTTACTTAGTGTCATGTACCTTTTGAGACTTACTGTCACATTCCAAGTGTGGGAAGTAAATGAACTGATGGTAACATCTATATTTTTAAATAGATAGGTAAAACTGAACACTTTGAAATAATAAACGTTAACATTTCATTTAATGAAATATATTTCTGATAGATTCTCACCTCTAAGCATCTCCCTATGAGATCTGTATGCTACTTGTCTAGAGGTAGCTACCACTTACAAAACATATTTGAACGTGAAATGTGCAAGTACAGGATGTCATCATTATGCAACAATAGTTTTCCACCAGTAGCAAAGACATGGAACTTTCTTGTAAAGGAGCTCTTAAGCACTTGCACTTGAATTAGTCAGAGACTATCCTCACCTCTTCACATAGAATAGCTGGAATCCAAAATAGTGAAGAGACTGGTGCAAACATCAAATCTTAATGAATTCCTTTGAGCAAGTGCCAAATGGAAAAATTCATAGAGTATGATGACACCCAGTAGCAGAGGCTCTAAGAACACACCCATGCCCAACTCATCTTGAACAAGGTATACTTTTTGCCTGGTGGGAAAGAGAAAGCAAAAGTGCACCAAATGTAGAGATTAGCAGAATTTTAGCATGATGAACCAAGCACTACCACAAGCAGTTAGGGCATGTGGCAATGTGGTTAGGGCAAGGTCAGACCTAATTCAACTGGATAGAATGGAAAATGGGTGATGAACCTATCCTGACAAAGAAGGAAGGCACACTAGCTGTTAAAGAGGTGATCCATACTGCACCAACAGCATCACCACTGCCTTACTTCCCACTATAATATACTACACACAATCAGTAAGATCCTCTTCAAAGTCCAGCACTCCAGTGCCTGAGAAATGGTAAGTAGCAAGCATTGTGCCAGGAAAAAGGAGGTGCCAACAAGGAGTGTCATTTACAAGAGTGAGGAGAAAAAAAAAGAAGAAGACAAAGATGACAGTAAGCATACAGTAAAAGGTGAGACCAGTGCTGACTGAGAGCATCAACATCCAGGGCCAAAGTATGAGAAATGGGTGACCAGAACAGAAGCTTGGTGTGGAGAGAGTTGAAAGGATAAATGAGAGGCATGTCAAACTGAAAATAAGTCTAACAAAAAAACATGTAGGTGCAGAAATCACTTCACAAGTAGAATTCAAAATAGGCAAGAGGTGAAATCCACCATAAAGTTGAGACTCCAGTACATGACAAGCCATGAAATGAATTCAACAGAAATAAGCCCTAAACAACATGCTCAACATATGGAAACACAGAATATTAAAAGTGGGTATCATTCTGAAAGGTGATGTAAGAAATGACATTGATATTTTCAAAGTGAATCATGATCAATCCAGCCACTAGGAAAGGGAGTAAATAGAAATATGCTCATTTAGAAGGAAAGAAATTCAAGTACACTGATGTGAAAGACTTAATCCTGACAGACGAAATTAGATGAAAAAACATCTAAAAGATGGGGCAATCACAATGTGTAAAAAGGCATCTGAAGAAACTGTTTGAGAGAAAAGTTAATAACTGGATGCCAGTTTAGTTTTCATAATGATCACAAAAGATGAGAATAATAAACTGTAGTTAGGATAAGTACTCTCTTGATGGCTTTTCTGGCTAATAAGTACAATATCGTACCCTTAACACAGAACATAACTGGGGTCAGAGAGGAAAGGGAAGGACAAGAAGAGAAGTGGAGGAATAGGTCATGGTTGACAACTTGAAAAATCTGTCAGCCAAAAATAGATTAAAATCTAGTAAAGAGAGAGAAAGGCCAGACTCAATAGAGTAGTCACTGAAATAAGAAGGTCAGGAAGCTAGAATAACAAGGGGTGATATGGATTCAATAGGCCTATGAGCAAAAACAAAGGATAAGGTTGAGAAAGACAAAAAAACAACATTGATGTAAGGCTACCTCAACCTGGATCTCCAACAGGTCAGGAATACCCCACAGAACTCCAGGCAAAGAAAAAGAGCAAGATAAAAATTACAGAAATAAGCATAAAAGAAGCATACATTAGCTATGAGAGTATCCTGTCTTAATGACAGCAGTATAGGGGCCAAGTAAGAAGGGACAAAGCCAAAGAACTATGTGCCAGTGTGGTGAAAAGAAGAGAAAAAATCTCTTGAGAAAATCCCTCTTTAGAGTGATGGGTAAATTGTACAAGAGGGCCTTAGAACTGCGCTTCATAAACAAATCAAATAAAATATTACCTGTTAACTACACTTTGAGAAATATGCAAATACAAACAATTGTTAGACTGTATCTAAAATACTAATTTTAATATCTACAATAATTTTAAAGTAAAAAAAAAGGATGGTGGTAAGAAAGAGAAGAAGGCATGAAAATTGGGTACCAGATGAGAAATAAGTTAACCTGATAAAACAGTCTCTGATGAGATGTGAAACAAGCAGATAAAAAGATGGGAAGGTCTGGAAGCCAGAATGGGAAGGGTAAAGGCAAACTGATCTGGTCAAGGAATTGGAGTTGAAGGATGAGCTTGAGAGTGAAACGAAAGCAGTAAAGAGATCTTCAGTGAATCAGGAATACCACTCATGACATCTACGGGAAGAAAGAGAACCCAAAAATATTACGAATATGAGGAGGCAGGCATACATTAGTAAAACTCCACAAATTCCAACAATAGATGATTGAAGTAAGCAGGGACAGAGTAGTAGTAGTGTCCATACAGTGAAAAAGAAGGGAATGAACTTCCTTACCTTACTCCCTTTGAAGCATGACATAGTGCTTCAGACACAAGACGTAGGGAGGAAAAATAATACAAAATAGCAGGGAAAGAAAAATTAAAAAAAAATAATTGGTAAGTAGAGAACAAAGCAGAGAAAAGAGTCCACCTTCTAAGCAGGCAAATGAAATTGCAAAAACTAGAAAATTAGAAAAGAAAAGGATGAATGGTTGTAAGCCAGAATAAAAGAATCAAGAAGGCAAAGGGGTCAAGCACATATGGAATAATAGTCAAATTTGTGCAAGAAAAGAATCAGTGTGAACCACAAATCCAGGCAAGGGAAGAACTACTATAAAAACCTGAGTCTGATGGAACGAGAAACAGAAAGAACCATAAAACATGATCAAAAGAGAAAGAAAAGAACATACTTGAGAAATACTATTCTGAATTAGAGTAGAAGGTTGAGGATTGTCATTGTCTGGTAAGGCTGTACTCAAAGCAAAATCAGATGTCGGGAACAGATAACTGAATTTATCTTCCTTGTGATATTTAGTCCCCAACAGCCACAGGTCCCAGATTAGTAACATTATAATTGTCATGGATGAAGTGAAAGCTTCTGTTATTTGAGAAGTCATAATAACAGGTGATCAATGGATGTCTTTCTTAGTGAAGTTAAAAGAAATAATTCTGGTTTTGTAAAATATGAACTTGAACAAAAATTAACACAATAATAAATTGTTACAAATCTTAAGTAACAGATTAATAGTTTTGTAACATATCCATTCTAGAAAATGCCAAGGATAAAACTGGATTAATTTGAATCAAAATACTTGGTGATGGTGGGGTCTACAGTACAAGGAGGTTATGTCACACATCCTCTTGGTGGAGGGCTATCATCCTATTTTAATGACATCATAAAATGGTGCAATTCATGTTAGATCTGAGGTAGCTCAAGGCTAGTGGCATGCAAATTTCATAGGCTGATGCATGAAGGAATCTTGCTCTTCTGTGTGAAGTTGTGGTATCTAACGAAAATATGTTATAATTAAGTGAGCTATTTATAATTATACATTTGGAAAGTACACTGTAGAATATAATGTATAAAACATTAACTTTTTTTACTGAACAGAATTTTCTTGGAAGGGCAGAGGAAGTAAGAATTTTTTTAATTTCATGCAAGTGTTAATATAAATGTTAACACCATTATGACTTAAGGCTACCTGACATTCTCTTTTAATAAAACTTATGTGCATTTTTTGTCATGTGGATAGTGATGAATGCTTTTCTATAAATTTTAATTAAATTTTTGTTAAATTAAAGCACAATATTTCTATAATGTTTAAACTTTTCAAGTGTAAAGATTATTTTTTAATGTGTTATATATATATATATATTCAGAGGAAATACATTTCACAAGAATACAACTTATTAAAAAAAACTTTCATTTGAAATTTATATACAGAAATTAACGTCAGCTGACATTAACAGTCACAAATCATTTTTTCACTTAAGGAATTAAAAATAAAATTGTTCTTATATATATATATATACACACACACACTAACTCACCTGAAAGCAGCAATGTACTCAGCATCTCCTAATGAAGGGTCCAGTCCACCAGCCCAGGGAATATTCACATTGTACCCTATACCATCACCAGTACCTACCTGCCACAGTAAAAATATCAACTTAAAGAAATTTAAACATAAAACTAACAGTGAGAAAAATATAGGAAGAATGATATAAAAGTATCAAAATATGGAACTCAATAAAAGAAAACAAACATGGAGTTAACAGAGCCATTTAACTGATAAAACCAAGGCAATAATGCAAACAGAAAATTAATGTGGATATAATGATATGGAACCAACAATACTAGTCTTAAAAGGAGAACAGATCTCAACGAGTAGGTTTCAGAAAGAGGTCTAAAGTGACTTCTCAATGTGTACAATGTTACAAGTTTTTAAGAGTGATGTAAGGAAGGATTATTTCTACATTCTGTGTTTTCAGTACGTTTCATTAGCTTATATTACGTATTTTCTTTTAACTTAAGCAATAATTATTAATGAAAACCCATAAAACAATCAGCCATGGCTTCACTACTATGGAAAACTAATGCAAATAAAAGTAGCTTGTACAGAGGAAAGTACTGTCGTAAAGGAAGTAAAACAAAATGCATCACATCTACTACAAAGTTAAAATAAATGAAAAAAAGAAAGGTGGCTTTGGTTGGTAGACCACTAAGTATGAGTAGAGATGAAGTGACAAATTCAAGATATAAAATAATAAAACAAATCTTGCCAAACAGGTTAAGATTAAAGACTGACCTTTATACATTTCTAACTTTGTCAAATACATTCTATTATGGTTAACCACAGGTTATTACATTTATCTTACAATCACTAGAAATAAACTTACCTCTTCAAGACCACCTGTTCCAGGAAAGAAGTTCCCATCATCATGACGATGAAGAGAAATATAAAGAACTTGAGGATCATTGTAAAAAATCTGTTGAAGCCCATTACCATGATGAATATCCTATATAGTAAACCAATCAAGTTTACAACAGTCTACAGAATTTACAAAAAAAGCAGTTATGTTAAAGCAAATAATGGCACAGTTTACACTACAACACACGGACTTTTAAGCAAACTGACACATTTTGTGGCATTGAATTTTTTTTCAAAGAAATAATGTTAAAACTATTCTTGAAGTGGTAACTAGCCAGGTTTGTTACAGGTGTGTTTTTAAGCTTTTACACATACATGTTACTCATTTACAGGTACCCAACTACTTCATTTGGTTAATTCATTACTTTTCTATAGCCATTCACTTTTTTAAAGTGAAAACCATCCTTTTGGTGGACATCAAATTGATACAATATACAGAATTTTCTGAAACTAAAACAATTTCAGAATTTCTAGTCATGGACAAAATTATGAAAAAAAAATTTATTTAAAATTTGAATACCTTGGATATAACGTGGCATATTCTGGTTGAAACAGCTTTAATAACAAACATTTGAAATTTATGAAAAGCATTTACAGTATAATGTATTACAAGAGGCAAAACTCTATGAAAAGGGCAGGATTTGCAGTTGTATGGAGAACTGGTTCCTAATCTTTTTCTAACTGAGATCAAGTTACTTCTGATTACAAAAGTTCATGGACTGCTTCATACAATATAAACCTTTTAAAGTGCTCTTAAATTACATTGCAAAGCAAAATACTTCACAAAATCTCTTAAGCATTTTTGTCTTTCAAACTGGCTGAAATTGCCCCATAAACTGGTACTGGTCCACAAAACAGTGGTTGGGAACCAAAAACCTCCACTAACCTTCATGCCATAAAGTTTTTTTTAATATTCTATTGGCAGAGTTTAAAGTACAGTAATCATGGTACACTTAAATTTCAACCACAAAGCTCACAATACAAGAATTAATTTACTCCATATTTCTATGATCAGCATGATACTCAAAACTAAGTAGTATGTGACCAAACTATGAGTTAGATTTTTCTGTATGATAATCCAGTCTTGAATGAATTAATCATGTGAAGCGTACAATTAAAGGATACAACTTAAGAATTAGAAATGTTAAGGTATGAAAACTGATTGTTACCCAGTCAACTATCAAAATCTTCTCTAGTTTCAGCTTCTGTTGCAACTGCCTAGCAGCAATAGCCAGTGAATTAAAATAACAAAAACCCCTACAACAAAAGAAAATATAAATTATATGACAAACAAACTATTAATTGCTTCTAGTGACTTGCTCTAAATACTGGGTTTAAAATGATCCTTGCCATTAAGAAGAGAGTTTAGCTGACTCTTATGATTAAAATCAATCAATCATAAATTTTGAAATGTAAATGTACGATTGCAATATTGAAGATTGGCTACTTTTGTATGTTTGCAGTCTTCAAAATAAGACATTTATAAGAATGTAATGTTCATTAAATTATAAGTTTTATTGTAATTACCTATAATTGTAATAAATTAATAAATATTAGACAATACCTTACAGCTTAAATAAAATACTGTATCAAAAAATTATATTTACTTTTACTCATATAACTTTAAATTATGTATGTATTAAACTGCCAAAAGCACTTTTTGCTTTATCATTTCAATATGTTTTAAATAGTTCCTCAATAATATATTGTATTTTGAGTTAAGTGTCCATTTCAGAAAATTAATATCATATAGTACTGATATTATTACAATGAAAAGTATCAAAAACAGTGACCAACAACTCACATGGCCTGTTGAGATTCAGCATGGTGGCCTGGAGGCCGAACAACAGCAAAACCATTCTAGAATGAGAGGATAATCATATCAGAAGCAAGAGCCAATAAAAAAATTAACAAAATAAGCACCTGTAGTGCTTAGTCACAAATTAACAAAATAAGCACCTGCAGTACTTGGTCACAAATTAACAAAATAAGCACCTGCAGTACTTAGTCACAAATTAACAAAATAAGCACCTGCAGTACTTAGTCACAAATTAACAAAATAAGCACCTGTAGTACTTAGTCACAAATTAACAAAATAAGCACCTGTAGTACTTAGTCACAAATTAACAAAATAAGCACCTGTAGTACTTAGTCACAAATTAACAAAATAAGCACCTGTAGTACTTAGTCACAAATTAACAAAATAAGCACCTGTAGTACTTAGTCACAAATTAACAAAATAAGCACCCGTAGTACTTAGTCACAAATTAACAAAATAAGCACCCGTAGTACTTAGTCACAAATTAACAAAATAAGCACCTGCAGTACTTAGTCACAAATTAACAAAATAAGCACCTGTAGTACTTAGTCACAAATTAACAAAATAAGCACCTGTAGTACTTAGTCACAAATTAACAAAGTAAGCACCTGTAGTACTTAGTCACAAATTAACAAAATAAGCACCTGTAGTACTTAGTCACAAATTAACAAAATAATCACCTGTAGTACTTAGTCACGAATTAACAAAATAAGCACCTGTAGTACTTAGTCACAAATTAACAAAATAAGCACCTGTAGTACTTAGTCACAAATTAACAAAATAAGCACCTGTAGTACTTAGTCACAAATTAACAAAATAATCACCTGCAGTGCTTAGTCACAAATTAACAAAATAAGCACCTGTAGTGCTTAGTCACAAATTAACAAAATAAGCACCTGCAGTACTTAGTCACAAATTAACAAAATAAGCACCTGTAGTACTTAGTCACAAATTAACAAAATAATCACCTGCAGTACTTAGTCACAATTTAACAAAATAAGCACCTGCAGTACTTAGTCACAAATTAACAAAATAAGCACCTGCAGTACTTAGTCACAAATTAACAAAATAAGCACCTGTAGTACTTAGTCACAAATTAACAAAATAAGCACCTGTAGCACTTAGTCACAAATTAACAAAATAAGCACCTGTAGTACTTAGTCACAAATTAACAAAATAAGCACCTGTAGTACTTAGTCACAAATTAACAAAATAAGCACCTGCAGTACTTAGTCACAAATTAACAAAATAAGCACCTGTAGTACTTAGTCACAAATTAACAAAATAAGCACCTGTAGTACTTAGTCACAAATTAACAAAATAAGCACCTGTAGTGCTTAGTCACAAATTTTATTTGGGAAGTTTTAAAGAAAATACGAATGAAGACATTTAATGATCTTATAAATGAAAAACAAAGGTAAAAACTATGTTATAAAACCAGCCTCTGCTGCTACTTGATAACTAACTTACTTATCACAGTAGTGAGAGGAAAATCATTATTCTTTTTTTGCAAAGAAATATTCCAAGTTTTACCTTCACTTCCCCTGTTGCAACCTTAAAAGATAGTTCTGTTACACAACCTGCAGCCATCCGTGCAGCATCTGCTGTGTGAAGTTCATTCCACACAGTATCAAAGTCTACTCCTATCCCTCCACATGGAAGTTTCACAAAATTTTTAAGTGGAAGATCTGAAATAACATTTCCGAGCTATATGTGAGAAAAAGATCACAAAAGTTGTTTTTTTTAAAACAAAGTCTATATTATTTCATTCTAATTCAACTATTAACAATACTCAAAGTCCTTTTCATATGATGATCAGAAAATTTGTGTTTTCTTCTTATGTTTCACTTATAAATAATATTTATTTTTGTTCAATTTAGCATCAGAGCATGTCTCTTTCCTTCCATAATTGACAAATTACCACATCTGTCTTTTAACGTACTAGGTCATATAATTTCCAATCACTATTATGATGAAGTAAATATGTGCTAGAGATATACTTTAGTTATCACATTAGCACCAGTTAAACAAACTTGAAGCCATTCTGTGTTGCAACTAATTATGCACAAGTTTTCACAAGTAAAGCCTCTTTGAACCAACTGACAAACTATGGTACTCACCTAATTTACTTAGGTCCAGCTTTTGTCTGTTTAATGGATTTGTACCAAACAAAATGGAGTAAGCTTCACTGAAATAAAAGAAATAAATAAGAGGCTATCATTCACATTTACTTATGCTAAATGTGTAAAACTGAAATGCATTCTATACATGTGAACAGATGGAAATTGAACAGATAAATCTAAAGGTTCTATTTAAAAAGAACATACAACAGTTGTTAAGCGAGATGTTACTCTAGTTTACTTTAGGCATGAGGAAATTACCTGTTCGTTCTTTGTTACCTGTGACCTTTTTATTTCAAAATGTTAATTCTGAGTCTTAAAAAAATTAAGTCTACATTTTTTGAAATTTATAACAACAAAATACACATATATTAATTCACTTCAAGGCAGCAAAGTCCATATTAGTAAACTGGAAAAATAAAGACTAATTTTTTTTTACAAGAATGAGATTCTCATTTAGTCATAAAAAACTTTGATTCAAGCTAGTTTTTTTTTGTAAAAGTAATATTCAAACAAGTTTCTGTGTTGCAGTAGACTTGTG
Organism: Carcinoscorpius rotundicauda; assembly: GCA_011833715.1. Taxonomy (NCBI): domain Eukaryota; kingdom Metazoa; phylum Arthropoda; class Merostomata; order Xiphosura; family Limulidae; genus Carcinoscorpius; species Carcinoscorpius rotundicauda. The sequence goes on from CM022398.1 coordinate 20,337,488, forward strand.
TTTGGACTTTGTTTTTTGATATTTTAAATACAAAACTGAAGGCTGCAGATTGGCCATTCAGAACACCTACATAAATAAAGCACATCATCATAAAGGGTTAATTATAGACATGACCAGATTAAGTAATTAATGGCCTAGGGTAAATTGTACAAGAGGGTCCTTAGAACTGAGCTTCATAAACAAATCAAATACAATATCATCTGTTTACTACACTTTAAGAAATACACAAACAATTGTTAGACTGTATCTAAAACACTAATTCTATTATCTACAATAAATATAAAGCAAAGACATAGTTATTTCCTGTTAAATGGTTGAGAAAATATTTCTGAAAGATCAAATTAAAATACCATATAATGAAAAATACAAAACAATAAGTATGTATGAAATAACTTAAAACACTTTTGTTTCGTGACAACTAGATGTCTCTTTCAAAAAGAGGACATCCAATTTGACTTTTGATGGGAGCCTCTCCAATCTCTTCCAAATACTTCAACTCAAGGTCTGTAATACTAAAAAACCTGGTTTCAATACCTGTGGTGCTCACAATTCAGATAACTCATTGTGTAGCTTTTGCTATTAGACAACAACAAAAATACAGTAAATTTTGTTCTTAAAATATTATTAAATAAGTTCCTGGGATACATTTAAAAACATTTGGATTATTACAACTTCAAAAGTATACTTTCAGAAACGTATGTTACTTTTATTCATAAAAATGCTGTTTTTTACATTTTGCTAAATCAATTTTGGATTTTCTTTTTTCAGAACAAATTAATCTTTATAAAAAGTTGTTTAATATTTTTTACCTGTGACAAGACTGTATTTCACCTAGGCTGGCTTTCCTTGCCTTCACTTTCTGGAATTTGTAAAATGAATTATTTAATGAAACACAATTACTACCCCCATAGCATCTAAAAAAAAGGGTGTATCCTGTAGAACATATGAAATAAAATATTTATACAGTTATAACTTAATTTTTGTTTATGCAACTAATTTCATGTGCTTATGCTATTCTATGATGAAACTTATCAATGAATTGCATTTCATATAAGATAGATAAGATACTAAGAAAACTAAAATTAAATACATACAAGTATAAAGATGTGCACTTCAATTAATGAATAAGCCAGTAATTAAAATATTTCAACTAATATTCAATGCATTTATTAATAAAAGGCTGTTATTTAATCTATATATATGATAAATAAGGTGCAAAAAAGCCTGATAGATGAAAAACATGAATAAATATACTTTCTTAAAAGTTCACATGTAACAAAATTATAGAAGAGTATAGTTTTTTTCAGATCTTTTTTCAGTATAAATTTATTTCTTAAGTATTTATTTTATACAAGTATACAAATGTATGTGTACAAAATAATATATAATCATAAGTTAACCACACTACACCTGCCATATCTAAAGCTTACAATGGCTTTTTACAATACAAGGACTAATCAGGTTGGTTGGGATATGACAGACAATAGTAGCAGCTCAGAATTTATCCATATCGTCAGTTACATGAACAACAACTGTTAAAGCATGAACCAGGTTAAGTAAGTGAAGTGTAACTATTATACGTTACACTTAAGTCATTTAAAAATCACAATAATGGTAAGTATAATTAACATATTATTATTTATTTTATATTAACATTAAATATTTATTTCTTTTTAATGTAAACTATCATTCAAATGAAGTGGTGAATCAACAAGATAATCTCCTTGTAACTTCAAACGTTTTACATAGTGTAGACCATTCAACAAACTTGTACTATACTTGTAAATTACTACTAAAGATTAAGATACAATCCAAAACACAGTGAGTGTGCACATTATGAAAATTTTCCATAAAAACTAACAAAAACTTTAATATTAATAAAGCAGTTGAAAAAAGGATAACACTCAGTATAATGGGAGTTGGAGTTTCTTAATGTCAGTAACAATCTGAAAGAGAATAAAATCTGCAGCAATTTTATCAAAATATTTTGAGCTTTTTCTTATAACAGATGACCAAATCTTCTGCTAAAAACCAAACACCTAATCAAAAAGTATGTTTTAAAAGGTAATTTCATCAAAAACATTAAAACTCCTTTTATTTTATAAATCAGTGTAAAGCTACCTCACACCGTGCCACAAGACCCGTCTCATGAAGTCGAGCCCAGACACTCTGTAGTCTTCCTCCATGTTCAGGGTGATGGGTGTTATCTCCACAGGTACACTGATGCTTTAACATCAAACTGTCATATACTAAACCTGGTTGTCAAAAATAACATATCACTGCTTTGATTTAATATCATACACTAAACAAAAATACAAATACAAAAGGATAAGATACACTCTTAATCAGTTATGAGATCATTACAGACTAGAATTAGGTAAACAAAGAGAAATCATTAGAATTTCACGACCTAGCTTTATATGATACATGGACTGTAACAAGAGAAACTAAACAGAAATAAAAACTTGCTTAAAAAGATAAGCCAGAGTATGTCTAAGGAATTTATTGTTAACTTGTTGGATTATGAAAGACGTCTTAACATGCTCTTGCAGTTTTAAGTAAAATTTGGTGGATAATAACAACTGCTGGAGAACAGGGATACTGAAGAAGTTCTTATGTAGTTTATTTAACCACTTTCATAGGCTTATTTATCTATTTATAAGTGATGAACTGATAAGTTTGTCCCATGGGTTATCAGAATAGATTAACAATGTTACGAATACAAGTGAATCTAAATAAAAGCACACATACAACTATTAGGTTGTTTCTGTTGTGGATTACTACATTAGACATACTAATATATGACAAGAAACCATAATCATCCAATTCAAAATAATCATAATAACTAACTTCTAATTATTCAGTCATTAACTATTTACATTCTTTGAAATTTAACCTTACCAGTAGTAAAAGCGTGATGAGTGTACACAAACTTCTCATGAATGTTTCCTGTGGGATTAAGGTTGACTAAAGGACTGGACAGAGCACGAGACAATGGACGGGTTACATGATGGTTATGAGAAGTAAAAGCTGAACCTTTAAATAATGAGAAGGCATAGCTTTTAGAAAAGACTATAAGCAGTGAAGTAAAAGAAAAAAACCTGTGACAAAGCTAAATTTAAAAACATACTAACTGATAACAAATATAAATTCTACACTTCTGTTTGAAAACTATATAAATAAAAGTCAATAACTGCATGTGTTCTTTAGACATTTCAACATTTTTGAATCAATCACTTCCAAACTTGACTCAGTGGTACAAGATGATACGACAAAAGTCGTGTGTGAGAGAGTTGGGGGGGATTTGACTCCCCATATAATTTCAAAACATCAATGTATCAGTGCAAATTTCCAGTAATACAGGATGACGTTGGGGAAGGAAGGGGTTTGACTCCCATCTAATTTCATATTGATAGAATCCTTGAAAACAGTATGTTCTTCTTTTCAGTATTGCCATTTTTACGCACTTTTAATGCACAATTTTTCCTATCCTTTGTTACAAACTAAATTTTCTTTCATCCATCAAACCAACAGACACATACTCTAACTAGTATTACTCATCAAAAACTTTCCAAGGTGGTGTAGAAAATTAATTAAAAATAATTTAATCCTCCTAAATAATAAATTAATAATGTGTATTCCATCATAGTTTTATGAACTTGTAAAACAATCAGTAAGTCAAAATCAACATATTCATAAGCATATTTCATTGCATGATTAAAGTGGAGAAACAGCAATACATTTATAATGCAACTTATGCCATAAACAGAAAATATTTTGATTTCTAATACACTGTGCGAGTACTTTCATAATCACAAAATATGAATCTTTATAATATTTAAGTCCAAGTGTGTGCATGTTTTTTTTTTAATGTATAAAGCATTGAAGATAATTAAGGATAAACAAGAGGCAGCAACAAAATGGTCAGTTTATCACTAATAAACTACTTTATCACAGAAAATTTTAAAAATATTAAAATGAGTTGTTCAATACATTAATGCTTTATCATTCATTTTCCAACATCAATGGAAAATCAATATAATAAAATTTGCATTTGATATCCATTTTATTTGTTGTTTATTTTTAGTTTTAATCCCACACACTTTAACCTTTCTGTTGCCTACGTATCTCTATTCAATCATCTACCTATAAAGAAAAATATATATTTATGTAACATACCATTTAGCATTTCAAGATAATTTTTCTTAGTAACAGTGATATGTCCCACATCAGGTTTATCTCTGTCAACCTTAGATTTAGGTTCACTCAAATCAATTGCTTCTATGGAAATGAAACTTTTTTTATCACAAGATGAATCTTTCATTTCTTGGGCTATGGCAGCTTCCGTTTCCTCCTCAACATTTTCCACCTGGTTTTTGCTGCTTGTACGAGTTAACACCGTTTGCCGGATGTGCTATAGAAAATGAACAAAATTTTAAGTAAAAACACAAAAATACAAGAGAAAGCAAGTGTATTGTGCCCAATATTTATCACAAACATATTGACTGTAACATTATTCAGAATCCATAAGAGAAACTGTGTGTATTACCTTCTTAGGTAATGGTTTAATAAGCTTAAATCAGTGTGTAGATGAAGGAATAAAAATCATCCTATAATAATCTGTAATTGTCAGCCAGCTGTAAAAAGTATTGTTGTGTTGTAGTAGTTATTATTTGTATTCTTAAATTTTTTCTTCCATAGTTTTAAAAAGTTATTTTATTCACTAATACAAATTTGTTTACCATTTGTGAATGTGAATGAAACATCAATGTCTATAATGCTCTAACTATTGTAATGCAAGTCTTTAATTGATTTAATAAGTGTATATAATCCTACACTGACAAATGATGCAAAAAATTAGACTTCTGCAATTCTAACAAAAGATGGCTGAAGTATAACTGACCTATGTGACATAAGTTTCTCAATAAATCAAGGAAATCTTAACAAATATAGTGAAAACAAAGGCCATTATATTTTATGAAAACAATAAAATGGTAAAGACAGAGAAAGATATTCTTCAAACTGCTAATCTTCTATGAAATAAAATTATAACTGCAGTTTACTTACCAGCTTGAGCTAAAAACAAAAACATCAATACTACTAGAAGATTTCACAAAGATAAGTTTATATATCAAAATATTCATATTGTATTAACGAGTACTTAAATGACATTAGGTTTCTACAAACATAATTAGTCATTAGTCCATAAAACAGGTGACTCTTATGAACTGTATGCTAAAATAAAACTTAATCAGAAAGAAAAAAAGATAAATAAACAAAGTTGTCTTACATTCAAGAAAGTTTCAGTGCATTCTTTATTTCACTGTGACTAGCTTCACCAATTTTCAAAAGAAACTTAAAAAACATAACTGCACAGGACAAGTGCAAAGAGAAATCTTAAAAATGTTTTTTTTTTTTTACCAGTTTCAAACGTTTATTTAATGTACCCATAAGCTCTCTGTTTCTTTCTGCAAATGATTTATCCAATGAACCTCAATTTACAATCTTTTATATCAGCTTTTTTTTAACATCTTGCTGCATTGAGAATATGAAATTTAACTAAAAAACTTTTGAATAAATATTACCAGAAGTTTAATATCATAAATATGCCCTTGTTTCTAGTACACTGCAAAGGAAGTCTACAATTACATATCCTTGCATTTCCTTCAATAACTTTGCAAAGTCATGTCAGTATGTTAAATAAAGCTGAAAAAGCACTCAGTACATGATGAGTTCAAAGTTCATTTCAATTAATAGCTAAATATATGACTTAAAACAAAATCACAAAAGCAGGTAGAATGGTAAAAACATTCTATATTAAATATTCAAGCTTCCTTAGACTTTAGTAAGACAAACATACACTGATTAATGCATGAAAATCTGACATGTAAGCTAAATTAGATTCTGAAATACCTAAACAGTCATATAAGTGTCAATCTTGTCTATTAAAAAATAAACTTAATAAGGCATCAATAAAAATATTAAACCACAAAAACTATAAAAGAGAAAATGATCATATTTCATTTTTTATAAATGTCAGATACATTAAGTTCTGAAATACCTAAAAAGCTATGTAAATTACTTCTTTTTCTCATATCTCTACACAAACCTGATTCTATTTGAAATAATATTCAGCTTGCAATTACAGTGAACAACCTTATAGTATTTCTGACTTACCTGCCTTAAGAGATTGTGTTGTTGGTCTCTTAAGAAAGATTCACCTTGAGAGGTAGACAAGACCATTCCCTGTGGCTGTAATAGGGGGTGACCAAGTGGTAATGGGGCTGATTGTGTCCTGCCTAAAGGACGACTGCTATTCCTAGAGAAAGTCAAGAAATCACAAATGTTCACAATTTTTAGGTTAGAAAAAAACAACAAAAACACCTGTTAATATGATTTACATGTAACTGTCACACAGTATATACAGATTCATTGCTAAATAGTAAATACTTCTAAGATTCATAAGTGTAATACGTGATATATAAAAATATTTCTTGCAACAGACAAAATGAATACCACAGATATTACTCAATAAATCAAGGCAACATGAACAAAAGTTGTTACAGTATATTAAAAAATATAATATTTGGGTGAAATGTTGTGTTAAGTCTTTAATATACCAAATGTTTTGCAATAATAATATAATAATCAAAACCAAGAGACATCCTTCACAATGTTAATAATTATGAACTGCCTTGAAATAAAACTTGAAATAAAATATAGCCCACATCCGTTTAACCTGAAAACAAATAAACACCATCATTTGTACTTTTTATTAGAATGCTTTTACTAAGACAAGCTTAAATATTAAAACATTCAAGATGTACTAATGAGTAAAATTAACTATCTACCTATATAGTCGAGCCTGTGCTTCCACAGCCTTTGTAATTCCACTAGTAGGATAACAAGCTCTGGAAACAACAGGCATCACATCACTGACAGAAATATCTGGTCTGGATGATGATGCTTGTTCTAAAGCTTTCATCTGATGCTGTATATAGACAGGGTTGGTAGGTGATGCAAATTCTCCATCTGTGACTGGAGCACAATGGATAAAAAAACAATAAATAACTTTAAACAAAATATTTAGTAAAATATTTACTGGTCTTTATGTAAACATAATTAAAAAGCTTAAAAAATGGGTTCTCCTCTTCAGAAGTTGAATATATAATTGTGAGGGCTGTGCATCATTAATAATAAACAAATTTATGTATCAACAGCTGGTTGAAGTTTTTATGTTGTTAAATAGCAAAACATATTACCTCAGTATTTTGTATTCCCTTATTTAATAACAGCACATCACTTTTTATCATAGAAACCTGGACTGTAAAAAATCTCAAATGTTTGAGGAGCCAAATGATCAAAGACCATCTTCAATATTATCTATTAAAAATTAAAAGTACATAAATAAAAATATTAGACTACAAACACTATGAGAGAAAAAGCAATCATTATTTAATTTCTGGTAACATTACGTAGTGAAAAAAGCTTATATTTGTATAACAGTTTTGCAGAGAAGAATTCAATATAGAAACCAACCAGATATCTTATCCTAGAGAGATTGAGATACTATTACAAATATTCCAGGTTTAAAGAATTTAAGTTATGAAAAGCAAATTGAACAACAACAATATATTCCTTTTAGAATTGAAAGAAATTGGAAAAATACATATATTATTCAGTTTCTTAAAATTCTGGGATTTAGGCATAGTCCTTGAGGAAATGCATATTTCTGGATAGATAACACTACATGGAGTGTGACATCCAATGAAAGAGAATCCACAGGATGCAGTTCTTTATCCAGAATGTAAAGGGGGTAGAGGCAAATAAGTCCCAAATGTTGCATAGATGAATGGAAGTCAATCACAGCCATTTGAGCACCTGTATACACGTGATTAAATATGTGTAATGTGGTTAGGGTTCATTCAGACTGTACACTGTGTGCTTGCCTTGACTCTACTGGGCAGACTGGCTACAGAAGGAGGACACATGAGCTATATGAGGGGTGACCCATATTACACATGTTGAGCCCAACCAGTGACAAATTCTCCTAGCCTCAACACCATAGGAACTAGGGTGATGAAGAACTTGTAAACAGCAAGAATCTCTTCTGCTTCACTTGATGACAGGTTGGAGAATTTGCATTATGGGGACCTAGAGACGTCCTTAGATCCACATTCATCTGTCTGCTGAAAAAGTCTTTTACTAGAGACATTACAATAGTGGACTACAAAATTCAATTTTTAAAATCTGGCAAGTGCAAGCCAAAGAAGTGACCATTCACTTCCCTGGTGCCATCTTTGCCTAGAGTAGTCCATGAAATATTACAAGCTGAATCAGGCAATTTAGTAAGTATTGTATTCTAATGGTCTCATACAACACACCATCTTGACAGTGGACACTGGTAGAACCAGGGTAGATGGTATGAGCACTTTCCATTGCTCTTAGCCTGATGTAAATTTTGAGAAATAAGCATATCCTAGCAGAAACCTATTAGAGGGAAAAGGAGAGGATAAGAAACATACTTAGTCATCTGAAAGACAGAAGACAGAATAAAGAATGGGGACTTTGGGAGGGTCAACATCCTGTGGGAGGCAAAAGAGCTTTGTGATGAAGATAATGACTAACAAAAATGTGAAGAGTCATCCACATGCTAACCTAGAGAATCTAGCACAATAACCAACAAAAATGTGAGACAGGTAACAAATCGAATGCAATGAGATTTCAAATAGCCTATGAGCATGGTCAATGTCAAACTGTGGGAAAGAAATGTCAGCCAAAGGGAGGAGAGGAGGAAGCCTAGTTTGCATGAGGAATCCAACAACACATTGTAAAATGGCTGTAACATCCTCAATAATTAAGAATTCTCCAAGAGCCATAGCAGAAACAGGTCTTGTAACTGTATCTTCACTACCTTCATTGGACTAAACAGAAGTCATCATCATTTGATAATTCATGAATAACTGAGTGGTTTTGAAGAAAAAGCTAATGTAAAATGAAAATTACAGTATCATTAATGATCACAAATCTCATTAAATTAAACACATGAGAAAAATCAACATGTCCATTCAATATAATCTTGAAGAAAAGAATGAAGTTTCCTTGAGTGCAAGTGTTTAGGAGAATTACAGCACATGAAGGTTGTGTTATCTGCCTATTGGTGGAGGGCTAGTGTTGCATGATGACACCATTATGCATCAACATAATTCATATTAAAGATTAATTAGGGTGTGAGTTAGCTCAGTTATTGACATTCAAACTTCTTAGGCAGATATGGAACAAATATTGCTGTTCTGTACAAGAAAATGAGGTATTGTCTTGTAAATTTCAACTTTCTACTTTCATAAACATGGCCTACTAATCATATATGTTTTTACTTTTCCAAAAAACTAATTATGACTTGTTTTATGTGGTTGACCTTCCCCCCAACTATCACTACTACACTGAACTAAAAGGTTGCATTGAAAAAACAAAAAGTATCACTCAATTAATATTCTAGTCATGTCATCAAGACTATAGGTATGATAACTACACTTTGAGTAAAAAGAGTAACTTGTATAACATCCTGTTTTACACAGGTGACACAAATGTCTTAGCAGACAACTTTATTTAATAAAATGCTGATAATATACCACAGAGAAAGCGAAATAAAACTCCAGGAAATATTATGAGTCAAATAATTATGTTGATTTATGCAAAGAACTAAGCATCAGCCAGGTGTTTATACAATTTAATTTGATCCATCTGTTAAACCTGTTGTACATTCTCCTAGAAAAGTAAACATTCCCACAATGAGAATGATTTGCAAAAGGTACTTATCATTTCTCATGTGTTACCTTTTACTCAATTTTGTGTTGTTCTCTATATGCACAAGTTTTTGCTCACAACTAGCATGGAGAATCTCACCTAAACTCACATTTCCATGTGCCCTTGGCAAGTTGCTTTCATACTCCATTAAGAGGAGGATGTAAAAATACAATGGGGAACCCAGAGAAATGTGACAACTTAAAACTGTGCAATGAGAGAAAATATATCCCCGTTTTTTAAAGGGAAGCCAACCTAGTTTGATTCAACTAAGACCAGAGGAATGGACAGCAATCCCTACACTGCTTTACCCATGACTATACATAAGTAAGCATGGTATGGATGGGGCCTTGTTTAGTGAATAATATAGCATGAGAAAACTTCCAATGGTGTTGTGGAATACCCCATCTCATCATGAGCATTACATATCAAGGCAGTTACACAGTGCAAACTTAAACTTGTGTATACTCTGGCAGGTACTGCATACCACTGTGTGGAATCATGAGATGTAGAATATGACCCCTGTAAAGGTAAGACTGATAGAAAAAAAACCTACCCAGTTAAAGCCAGTAAGGTGTATGAAGAATGGGGACAGGAGAAAGTTGATATCCAAATGAAGAAGAAAATGTTCAACAAAAATGTGTGTGTGGGGTGTAGTAGTCCACATGCCAGCCTGGGCAATCTTATCCAAGATCTGGCAGAAGTGTGAACCTTCAGATAGAAATTCCAAGGGAAAAAAAGGATATGGGAGCAGAAACCTCAAAATGAGACAATGCAGGCTAAATAACAGTGAACTACACAGACAGGACAGAAGAGATGAACAGCAGTGGTTGAAAGTGATAAGTTTTGGTCACAAAACCAAATAAAAATTCATAAAAAAGGAGACAGAAGGCCAGGAAGGTGGAAAAAGCCTGATACAGAGACCCAAAACTGAATATGTATGATTGTCATTGATAGACAAGAGAGTCCAAGACATCTCATAAGGGACTGGTCAAAAATCATGCCAAAAGATCAAGGGGCAACACCATAAGATGTGAGAGAAAGAAATAAGGTTAAAGGAGTAGGGAATGTGACAGAAGGAAGTAGAAGTAGAGAAGGACCAGAGAAGGTTCAACAGAGGAAACCACAACAGAGCTATATGGAAGAATTAACATGAAATATCCAGAATTCCAGAATAAAAAACACACAAAACATTAAAGGTGAAAGGAGAGTAGGCACATAAAAGAGTTGGACTAGTCCCAACTGAATGAATCCACAGTTAGTTTAGAGATGAGAAACATGAAATCATATAAAGAGGACAGAGAAAATAATTAGAATCAGAATGAAATAAAAATTAAAAAAATGGATGGAAGGGAGATAGAGATGAATGAGTTGTCTCCCTCAAGAGGTGTCAAGAAGAGTGGCAAAAGCAACTAGAAGAGGAGTACCCAAACAAGAGCACAGCCACATAAACACCATATGATTGAGAAAGTATTTAACAGGTAATGTATTGTTAGGCCTTGAGAGATGAACTGTGGCAAGATGCAGAGCAACTTCAATATGATAGGCAATGAGACATATATGTAAAGAATGGAAAGAGAGACAGTAGGAGTGGGTGCTCACCTGGCCATTGATATAAGAGGTAATGTAACTACAGAGCTGACTTTATGGATCATTACTAGATATTCACAAACCAAATTAAGAAAATGATTCAAAGTTTAATGTACTGCAAAAAGCTCTGAAAGAGTGATATGAAGGGATGAATCGTTATAGAACCACTAACCCAAAATAATTTGAGAGCCAAGTCATGACCCATCTTGTCAAGGACGTATCTAGAAACCAATGGAAACTTGATCAATAGGGAGGAAAAGAAGCTCTCTCTGTGGTATTCGTTTGTCAAATTGCCAGATGAATGGTGGAGGATAAAGAAACATGAGCAAGAAATAAGAGATTGGGTAGAGTCCATTGTAGATGATGCAAATGAGTACAGCCCAACGTAATAAAGGATTCCATGGAAGTCTAAGTCTGCAAAAATAGAGAACATCCTGTATAGTGAGAGAAGGAGAGAATACAGCAATAAAAGCCAGTAGCTCAATGTTTATAAAATGAAGAAGACAAACTTCAAAAACACCTAAATGAATGAAATACAAAGTGGGTGTGAGATGCAACTTCTCAAGGTTGTCCAACCAATCAACCCAGATGAATTGAGGATTACTGTAGAAAGCTTGTTGTTAAGCAGCCAAAATGGAATATAGACATCCAAGACATTCATCTCAGTCATTCCAAAACCTGGGGCAAAATACTACCATAGGATAAGAAAACTCTCCATAGTTACATAAGAAAGGTAGAGAAGCTAATTTAGATATGAAATATACATGACCAGACACCTATTTAATGAGCCCTTGGAAACAATGAAAAGACAGGAATAAAATTCTGAAGAAGGATAAGAAATCCATCCAATAGTGTCTTTAGCCATTAGGGCCAACACTGCCATGGACTGATATTGCAAGTAACAGGATCCTTTGGAGGAGGGTATTTAATGTAAACAGGAGAGAAAAAAAACAAAGGGTAAGACTCATTTACAGAACTCCCCACTAGTGGAAGGCAAAGGCTCTAAAACAGAACCACTGACTATGAGCCTACAGAAATAATTACTGCCAAGACTGACAGCACTGAAGTCTAAGAACAGTGGGAGGATGGATAGGAACAGTAAAATAGGAAGCTGTGACAGGGAAAGCAAGAGCACAGGTGACAGAAACTGACAAAGAATGAGCATGGGAGAGACAATAAACCAATGAAGATAAGAAATAACATTGGCATGTGACACAATGTACACCTTCAGAGAAACAAACTTGAGTATGATCATACTGGTAGATAAATGGAATCAGATGAATGTACATGAGATCAATAAAAAGCATTTTTAAGAAAGATAAACTATCTGAGCCCCCAAGTCTGAATAAGAGACTCCAGAATGCAGGAGTTGCATACAGATAATATAGCACAACAAAAGTATGTCTAGTCATGTTAGGTAACAAAGGAAAGAGGATGAGATATGGATGTAGAGTAGTTGTGAAAATTACTTTACATTGTCTTACATATCTGGAGATGAAATGAAAAAGAAAGTAGACAACAATTCATAAAGTAAAGGAAAAAACCAAACCTGAGGAATTCAGTCCTGAAACCATGAAACAGACTAAGTTAGACTCAAGACAACATGTGTACAAGATAAGACAAAAGTAGGTTGAAAGAAAAATCCAACAAATTCCTTCCCATTATGGATGAAAAACATAGGTGGAGGTATATCAGGTACAAAAGAATGTCTAGGATACATGAAAGAGTTTTCAACCTGCCATATAAAAATCATCACTTTTCCATACAGACAAAAACAAACCCAACACCAATGTTGCTGCTAAACTAGGGTTGTTGTTCACACCAAAGTGCAAGCTATAGACATTGATGAAAAAATGTGGAAATTAAAGGCCTTTACATCTGCAGAAACAGAACATTTTGGAAATGAAAATCCAACAATAAATACCTTCCATAACATGTAAAGTCTTCCACAAAAAAAGAAACTCACTTATAACAGAAAAAGTAACAAGCACAAAAAACAACCCAAAAATATAATACCATATGGAAATTTAGGTGGGAGCCTTAATGCCAGTGGTGAAGTAGAAATTGCACAGATGAGCTTTTCCTCAATTTTGTGCTATACAATATATATGAAAAAAGGTAAGGTATTGTGTTAGAATTGTCAATTTCTTTAAAAAAAATCAAAATCAAAAGTAAGTATCTAATGTATTTGTTAAACAAAACGGAACCCAATGATTGGGTAAATATCATGGCGAGTGTGGTAAAGCCATACAAAATTAAAATTTGTATTAACCTAAGAGATTTAAACAGCTATCCAAAGAGAACACTTCTCTAAAAAGACAACATATGAAGATTTAGCACAGAAACTTCAAGTAAAAACGTTCTGCAAATTAGATGCTACATATAACTTTGGGCAGGAACAAATTCTGTACATGCAACCGGAGTAAAGTAAATTTCATAGCTTTTTCAGAAAGTAATGTCTCAAATTATCATGCATATGTGAGGGTAGTGAAGCAATAATGAAAGATATTTCACTGCAAAGCAAAGATGTTGCTCAGCATTAAGCCAGAGAAACGAGAGTTAGAGAAAGCAAGTTATACAACTTAATTTTAAGCATAGGAAATGTGACTTTAGTAAGGACTAGACAAAGTAACACAGAATTTGTTTTAAAACACTAAAATGTATGGCATCTGAAAAAAACAGTTTTCAAATGTAAAAGCCTTACATCTCTACTAAAATTTTCTGTTGACATCAGTTCTAAGGAATTTGATGCTGATAGCCTAGTTGCTTTACGTCATAAAACGCCAGGCCAATCAACCAACCAACCTACAGAATTCAAAACTATCCTCTTAAAGGATCCTTAAGTCCATCATCTATACCTCACACATTCTCAGTTCAGTTCAACAGTATTAAACATAAAGTGATAAAGAAATTTACTGTGGTCTATGGATGTGAGAAGTTCCATTAATGTATAAATAGTAGAAAAGTAAATGTTGAGGTTGACCATAAACTTTTGCAGTATATATCTAACAAACTACTCTATCAATGTCTTACATGCTTCTAGTGTTTTCTTCAAAAGTATGATTTAAATTAGTATAAAAGCCAGCCAAATATATCTACAAGAAACAAAATTGGAACCTTTTCCAGATGTGACAGTCAATACAACAAACCCTAAAACATACTTATCAACATTTCCTGAGAAACATATTTAGTCCTAGTTGGAGACTCTAGCTGACCATGTACTGAAGGAATTGAGAAACAGTCCTGAATGGGTGGATTAATAATAAACACGGGTTATTTGTACCACTAAACAGTTTATTGCTCATTTTATTGGTCTAATATATCAGCACAAAGAGGAGAGAAGGTTTGTGTCAATCCTCATGATTTCAGTAGACTTTCCAGGCACACCATGTCCTAAACCTGTAGGGGATATTTTTGAATTCAACTATTATTATTTTAATTGGCCAGGATCTTAAAAGTAGTTATGCAACTAGTTATATGAAAGTCAGATAACTTGTTATGGAATTCCTGATGAAAGCAATTTTTGTGCTGAACTATGTGAATTTGCAAAGAATGAAGACATCAGGCCCTTACCATCCATAGGTCAATGGTTAAAATTCTTGAGACTGTTAAAAATCTAAGTTGCAAAGCAAAAGATCCATACAAAAGAAATTAAAAAAACACTACACTGTTTATCAGTTTCTCTAAAACAAATATATATCAGAAAGAAGTTAAAAACTAAATTGGCAATGACTTCAATGATTTTGAAACGTTAGAGACATGACAATCAGGTAAATAAACAGCTGCAACAAAGACACAAGAAAAACACATTTTAATTTAACAAAAATATTGGCTGTGAGTTGACATCTATGATAATTGGAGCTCCTGTTATGACAAAACAAAATAACAAATAGAATAGTGCAATAATTAGATATTTAGACCACAGGTTGTACAGACATGAAAGAATCAGTAACTGTAAGTACTGAAATCAGCAATGTCACCAATGAATTTTTTTGAGTTAAAAATTAGTGTGTAATCCTTGTTGTCTTCCAAAGAATCTCTAATCATGAAAATAAATAAATTTAATTTGTACATAAAGATATGAATGTTAAAAAGAGTTTTTAGATTTTAACTTATTAAAGGTAGAATTAATACCTGGCAAAGGTGGGTAGAATGGAAGAGAAGAATGAAGACTTTGAGGTGTCAGTGGTAACCCTAGTTGGGCTGTGATAGATGTTTTAGACTGAGTATCAGATATGGCACTCTTTGATTCCTAACAAACAAATAAAAAAGAGAGAGAAAAAACAAATTAAATTTATAGTGTTTATTTAAATTTAAATATTCCTTCTAATGTGTCTGTCATAATTTTTAGTTGCTTTTCCTTTGAAAAACAATTTTTATGGAGAATAACTAATGCTTCCAGGAATCTAACATTTTACTTGCTAGTTTTCAGACAAGTACAGATTAAAAAAAAAAGAAAAGCTGATTAAATGTCTCACTAATCTTTGAAAAGTTTTAAAGTGATAGTTACCAAATGAAAACAACCTAGATAAGAAAACTCATAAGTTTAACAAGTGTAGAAAAGAAATCTTACTACTAATGCAGCTAACTTTTCTATATATTGTTAAGATGTTACAACTAGCTGCTAATATGTATCCTACAAATTAAATATTTTCTTCTTAGGCTTTAAATGATCAATATTTATAAGAAGTTTTCCACTTGGATCCCACTAGAAGATTTCCTCTAGATTTAAGATGTACTGGGTAGTTCTTAAATAGACCTTACTACTAATTTGATAGGTTTCCACATTTTATTTGAGAAAAACAAATAAAAAACAGTCAAATATTAACACTTGTGTAATACTCAAAATTTCCCACTTATAAACATGAGAGTAAATTTGCATCATTAAACTATGACTAAGAGCCATGCACTTGAAAGAATTTTATGAAATGAGTAATAGAGTCTGATTTTTTGATAAAATTAACTAGATAAATGATTACCAAGTGTTAATGAAAAAAATAATTTTAGTTAAGCAAAACTTATTTAAGTAATATCTCACATATTCCTCCGAATATGTTATCATGAGTCTAATTTCCTGAAGCTGTTACTTAAATATCTTTTAAGTGAATTATTGATTTAGCCACCGTAGTAATTAATTTTATTGTAAGAATAATTTAGATAATCTAAAGCAGTATACCTCAACCTTTTACAGGTAAAGGCACAATGAATATTATGCAGCACCTCAACCTCTCCCAGCACTTTAGAAAAATTTGACCCAACACATTGTTCTTATTACTATGGTAAATACAAAGTGATTACAATATAGCATAATATAATTTTTCATTCCTGTACACTAAAAGAGGAACAAGACAGAATACATTTTAGTTCTGTTTATAAAACTAATTTATGTAAATGATACACTACATTCATTCATTTATATTTTTTACATGTCTGGCTTTTCCTCATGACATACATGTACAAGACTGACAGCACATTGGTTGGGAAACACTGTTCTTGTTCAATGACAGATACAAATTTACTGCAATTATTACTAAGAGAAAATTCTTGGAATTCCTTCTGTCACAGAAAAACCTTTGACAAATTTAATGACAAACCCAGAATAAAGCAAACAAATTACAGAATTAAAATTGCATACATGATAATTCGTTTTAGAAAAGTAAAAGTTACCACGAGTTTGATATTTCAAAGTTTTCAACCATGTGCACAGCTCTTACAGATTCATCCTTTATTGGTATGTCTCCCTGAAAACTGTTGAGCAGATTGTAAGGAACTCTATATAAAACTCTCATTATGCTTTGTGCCCAATGAAATTCTTATATCTTTAGTTACTACCTCCACCAGAAGAGGTTTGAGCAGATTACAAACTGAATAAATCTCTGCTGAGGTGTCACTTAAGAATAATATGGCCCGGCATTGCCAGGTGGTTAAGACACTTAACTCTTAATTTGAGGGTCACAGGTTCAAATCTCCATCACACCAAACATGCTTGCCTTTTAGCTGTGAGGGCATTATAATGTGATGGTCAATCCCACTATTCGTTGGTAAAAGAATAGCCTAAGTGTGGATGGTGATGACTAGCTGCTTTTCCTCTAGTCTTACACTGCTAGATTAGGGATGGCTTGCACAGATAGCCCTCAACTAGCTTTGCGCAAAATTAAAAAACCAAAACAAAAGAATAGTATTCCATAAATATTGGGTTTCTAAACTACATGAAAGATAAACACACTGGAAAGTGCTGAGAAAAGAAAGCAGAATGGTAGTTGATGTACTAAAGTAATTTATGAGCTGAAGTTATACAATTCTGAGCTGGTTTTCTTTAGAGTTTAGATAATATAAGAAGCATAGGTTACTTGATTATATACAAACTACTTAAGGTTTTGGAAATAAAAACTATTGCATTCACATAGAGCCAAACATAAAAATATATAATTTTCTTCCAATGAGATTGCAATACTAATAAGTTAATAAGTGAAAAAAATTAATGAGCAACAGAATTTTTAACCCAACAGAAAATTACAAAAAGTATCTCATGTATATCTTGAGTGTCGGTAAAAGGTTTTAATAAATTAATAATCTTTAGTTGTGTCTTGCTTTGTTTCTTTGTTTGTTTTGGAATTTTGCACAAAGCTGCTCGAGGGCTATTTGTGCTAGCCGTCCCTAATTTAGCAGTGTAAGACTAGAGGGAAGGCAGCTAGTCATCACCACCCACCGCCAACTCTTGGGCTACTCGTTTATCAACGAATAGTGGGATTGACCGTAACATTATAACCTCCCCACGGCTGGGAGGGCGAGCATGTTTGGCGCAACTCAGGCGCGAACCCGCGACCCTCAGATTACGAAGCGCACGCCTTAACGCGCTAGGACATGCCAGACCTAGTAGTGTCTTCCCATAAAAACATGACAAAGCATTTTATTCATATTTTAAGACTTTCATGGTGAATCCACAGAACTAACACCATTTAAACAAAATAAATGTTTTAATGTGTATTACAAATTAAAATACAATACCAATATTTTTGTTTTCCAAAACCATTACTGATAAAATACTGAATACTTAATAATTAATAACTGAAGTGCTAATAAATATGCCCCCCAGTGGCTCAGCGGTATGTCTGCGGACTTAAACGCTAAAATCCGGGTTTCGATACCCGTGGTGGGCAGAGCACAGATAGCCCATTGTGTAGCTTTGTGCTTAATTCAAAACAACAACAACAACAACTAATGAATATGTGCACTTTTCTTTGAACGTTTAATTATTACAGAATTGAGATAAAAAAACATCAAAGAACACCTTTATTAATAGAAAATTTGATCTAAGGCAGTGTCTCTGAAACTGGGGTCTGCAATTCATGTAAAAACTTTCGTAAAAATACGTTTAAAATATGATTTACAGAATATAAAATATTTTTAATTTAAAAGGATTATTTGAAAACTGCTGAGCTAAGGATAAAAATACTTCAGTTCCAATTAATTACTTCACACAATACATTTTTTGTAACAAGACTACCAATATTTTGCATGAACTCAGAAGCTTCTTAAGAAAAAAATCTAGCGCATTAATATCGATGTTCTATGTACTAACAATAATTATTAAAAATACATGATTAATATATTTAATTTTTTATTTAAAAAAATCAAGGCGATACATTAGTACTTACATCAGTGAAATATGCTGGAGGACGACCAAGAGAAATATTTGGCAAAGAAGGAGATGGATGGAGATTTAATCCATTTGTGGGTGTAGGATAAGAAGGTCTTCCAGGATTCTAAGTATTAAACATGCACATTTATAAATGATGTGCAATATCAATTCATTTAAATCCAAACATGCCATCTTCTTTACATAAAACTTAATACTATGACTATTTTTAAGATTCTGTGATTATAGCAATAATAAAAGTTGATTTATAAATATGCAACAACTAAACGCAAAAAGTTTATTTTTCCAATTTGTGGTAAAGGTTTTAGTTAAACAACGTTGTTCGTCATCACTCAAATTATTCCATTCTTTCCCTCTTCCAAACAAATATCGTCCTTGGGCCTTATTTCAGACTTATGGGAGGTTACTACACTTTCGCTATTAATTTATTTTCTTAATAATTTCCTTCGCTGTTATTAAAACCTAGACCTCTCCCAGACCAGTCGAGTAAGGTATTTGATCCGCAACCTTATAGCGCTTGTCAATTGACATATGATTAAAGCAGTTGGTCCTGAACACCTCACAGTAATAACCTCAAGTGGTAAAAATCTAACCAAAGTCACCTGTTCTTTTTCATGATCTATAAACTCACCTAAAAATATCATCAACAAACTAAAAAATAAATTCCACGTGTCCTGTACTCTGGAACATTGGAAAACAAATAAGCAATAGTTTCTCGAGCAACACCATAGAAGGATTTGTGTGTGGTTTTCTTATAGCAAAGTCACATCGGGCTATCTGCTGAGCTCACCTATGGGAATTGAACTCCTGATTTTAACGTCGTAAATCCGGAGACTTATCGCTGTACTATCAGGGGGCCACAGAAGGAAGGTAAGCACATCGGATGATGAAACATATGAACCAACTTTAATATTAGCAGTCACCGCATGATACTAGAGAAGGTAATATAAATTACAATACCAATAATCGACAAACGAATTAAAATAATCTTTCCAATTATATGACCAATCAGTAGCAGGTACGCACTTCAAAACTGGTGTGAGACATCGGGGTGAAATTTATCTTGTAAAATAAGTATCTTTCACGAGAAAAGACCACGAAATATATTAAACTCAAAATAATTATTACTTAATAAATATAAAACCAGTGTGTGGGTAACATCCAATTGAAGGTACTCAAGAAGTAAATATAGATATCCAATCCTGAGGTAAAGCCGAATAAATTGGACAGAAACGTTCACTAACAAACTTTTCAGTGAGTGCGCTATTAATGGATAACACAATCTCAGTAATCGCCGATTTTCGGAGAAAGCGAGGAATAACCTGAAAATGTAAATGATGAAGTCACGTGATATCTGCAGCTTCAAATCCAGGAAAAGAAAATGTTCGCCTAGTATTGTCCACTAAATTAGGGTTGAGAAAGAAAGGTTGCTAAAAAATTTCCAAAAAAATCGCAAGTTGGCTGCCTAGTGAAACAACCCTAAAATATCCATCAAGATCTCAGCAATGTATGGAGGTAAAACCCGCATAAAACGAGGAACCATTTGAAAGAAAAATACACCAGCACCAAGCTGCAATTCACCATAGAGACTAAAATAAACATCTGTTTGTTTGTTTTTGAATTTCGCACAAAGCTACTCGAAGGCTATCTGTGCAAGCCGCCCCTAATTTTGCATTATAAGACTAGAGGGAAAGCAGTTAGTCATCACCACCTACCGCCAACTCTTAGGCTACTCTTTTACCAACGAATAGTGGGATTGACCGACACATTATAACGCCCCCACGACTGAAAGGGCGAGCATATTTGACGCGAAGGGGATGCGAACCCGCATTACGAGTCGCACGCCTTAACACGCTTGGCCGTGCCGGGCAAAAATAAACATCTAGTCACGAACTTAAAACCTCACGACACTGTCAGGATAAAAAATACTCAAGCAGCTTTAATTTATAGCATACCGTGGTTAATAACAAACAACAACTGTGTTTTTGAAAATTACGTGTCAGGTGATTTCATTTTTTTTTGTATTTGAATTAAATACATAAATTTAAAGAGTGTAATATTTTCGTACATTTATTTCCAATTTTACATTTACAATAAATAATATTATGAACTTGGTTATTTTCATCTACGCTATGCTTTAAAGGTGAGTCGATGATCCATAATGGTTGTTTTGTTTTTAAATTTCGCGCAAAGCTACACGAGGCTTATCGTCGTTAGTCGTCCCTAATGTAGCAGTGTAAAACTAGAGGGAAGATCGCTAGATATCACCACCCACCGCCAACTCTTGGACTACTCTATTTACCAACGAATAATTGGATTGACGGTCACATTATAATGCCCCTATGGTTGAAAGGGCGAGCATGTTTGGTGAGACGGGAATTCGAATCCGCAACCCTCAGATTGCGAGTCGAATACTTTAACAGCCTGGCCATGCCGGGCGATTGATGGTATGAATTAAACTTAAATCAACAGTATATAAATGTTTATGATTAATTATACTTGTGGTAAGATATTATGTAAGGACTCATCTAGATAATCAAAAACCCTTCAAAATCTATAACGTTACAATCCACTCATATTGTTCGGATTTGAGTTAAAGGCAATGACAGTGATTTCAGTCATCCTTAAATCTCGGCCAACACAAACACCGAATCTTCATTTGACTAAGTATCTTTAAAGTTGAACATGAACTTTAAATTAGTTACGATACTCCATTGTTAAAACATATGAATTAAATACATGATACACTTCATGACAAATTGCTGCAAATGAACAAGAATTCTGACAATATCTGACAAATTGAGGCCAGGCAACTGCTTCGGTAAAAGCTTGTTGACAGAATGACCAGTTAAAGTGCTATATCCGGTACCCGTACAAAACTTGTCATATGATTCATACAACATATTTCATTCATAGAGAGTTTGCTAAAAAAAGAAAAAAAGAATTTGATTTGTCGGTGGTAGAAAATTAAAAAGAGATAAATGGGTTTTAAATTTTAAGATTAGAATTCGCACACAAAATGTGGTTAACAAGTATAAGAAAACTGATTCAAAAAGTTCAGACTTCAGTTGTAATAAATAATGGTGTGCGAGATACCTGGAGTTACATTAATTTTATCAACTCATCTTATAAGTAATGTCGTTTTTGGAATATGATAAGTTTAAATGCATATTTCTTGACTAAATGAAGTTATTTTCAAAGTTATACAAATTATATGGGATGACTTGATAGCATTAAGTGTAAGCCAGTTCGTTTCTTTACTAGTTTTTGTTTTATTTGTTTTAGAAGCCCCGATTATCATGGAGGTGTTAGAGGAGCACATGAGGCATATAATGTTTCACGAGTTCAGAAAAAGGGAAAATTGCTACCGGAGCTACATGAAGCACTTAAGAGGTGTACTGCAATGACATTTTGGATGCGAGAAAGTGTTAAAGATGGTTCAACAAGTTTAGAACTGGTAATTGCAGTTTGGCAGATGCAGCTCGCACTGGGTGCCCTGTTGGGTGTTAATAATGACCTGCTTCTACCAACACTTGAAGAGGTTTATGTTATAACTGTTGAAAAATTAGTCTAGAAACTCAATTAACCTCCTTCCACTATCCATCGACATTTGCAACACCGTGGTAGAGTTTTAAAGTTGGGAAAATGGGCACCACATGAGTTGTCAGCTGATACTCTGAGAACGCCCCCCAGCGGTATGTCTGCGGACTTACACGCTAAAATCCGGGTTTCGATACCCGTGGTGAGCAGAGCACAGATAGCCCATTGTGTAGCTTTGTGCTTGATTCAAAACAACAACAACAATTACTCTGAGAACGAGTAAACATCTGCATGTCGTTTCGTTCTCGTTAACTTCAAGCTTCGTTTTTGAACCGCCTAGTGACTGGATATGAGAAATGGGTATTCTATCAAAATGTTAAGCGCCGCCGACAGTGGGTTGTTGCAGGAAAACCAGTTACACAGCAACCAAAAGCGAATCTGCACCTTCGGAAGTTTTTGCTTAGTGTTTGGTGGGACAAAGATGGTGTAATACACTTTGAATTGTAACAATCAAACAAGACAACCAAGAGATACTGTCAGCATCAGGATCGACTGAACACTGCTCTAAAAAACAAAAACCTACTTTGGTGAATTGGAAAGTTGTTTTCCACCATGACAAAGCATATCTACACAATACTAGGATTGTGATGGAAAGTTGTTTTCCACCATGACAAAGCATATCTACACAATACTAGGATTGTGATGGAAAGTTGTTTTCCACCATGACAATACATATCTACACAATACTAGGATTGTGATGGAAAGTTGTTTTCCACCATGACAATGCATATCAACACAATACTAGGATTGTGACGGAAAGTTGTTTTCCACCATGACAATGCATATCTACACAATACTAAGATTGTGATGGAAAGTTGTTTTCCACCATGACAAAGCATATCTACACAATACTAGGATTGTGATGGAAAGTTGTTTTCCACCATGACAATGCATATCTACACAATACTAGGATTGTGATGGAAAGTTGTTTTCCACCATGACAATGCATATCTACACAATACTAGGATTGTGATGGAAAGTTGTTTTCCACCATGACAAAGCATATCTACACAATACTAGGATTGTGATGGAAAGTTGTTTTCCACCATGACAAAGCATATCTACACAATACTAGGATTGTGATGGAAAGTTGTTTTCCACCATGACAAAGCATATCTACACAATATTAAGATTGTGATGGAAAGTTGTTTTCCACCATGACAAAGCATATCTACACAATACTAGGATTGTGATGGAAAGTTGTTTTCCACCATGACAAAGCATATCTACACAATACTAGGATTGTGATGGAAAGTTGTTTTCCACCATGACAAAGCATATCTACACAATACTAGGATTGTGAACTTGAAGAACTTGGCTGGGAGAAACTCACTTATCACCCATATTCTCCTGATCTTGCTCCTTCAGATTACCATGATTTCAGAAGCTTGCAACATCATCTGAATGAAAAACAGTTTACTTCTATGGATGAGTTAAAAGATAGCCTTTGTGTCTTATTTTGTCTCAAAGCCACCTGATTATTTTATGAGCGTGGTATTGTGAGACGTTGACAGACTTATTAAAAGCGATAGAAAATACATAATTGATTAAAGTTGTTATCCGAGTTCTTTTTTCTCCTTTTAAACCTTAGTGTTACAAACGACATTTTATGGGATGTCTTGATACATTGAAATAGTTCAAACTATATATAGGGCAGTTTGAGATCTGGTTCTCATTATCAGAATATAAAATATAAAGTTTTCGGAAGATATGTTCTCTTCTAATACCTTGATTAAGTCATCGACTAGCTGACATCAAATAAGACTACTCTATTACTCATCGCGTGTATAACAGAACATTACAATTTGTTGCAAATCATTAAACGATTACCTACAGATCTTGTGAGAAAGAAGTCATAGATGTTAATTTTTTATATTACCTATATACCTTTCTGTACATAAAAAAAATTCTCAAAATAATCGCTCACTCATCTTTTTAAGTCTGGTGTATGGTTCGTAGGCGTTAACTTGGTCTGATTTCGTGAAAGTTTATTACAAAATATTATTGAATAGTAAAATAAATCTGCAGAAAATATCAGTATCCTTAAAGAATAATGAAATGGAAAAAAAGGGGAGTGCAACAATAATAATTTAAACATTTAATAACTTTAAAATTACAAACAAATTATCAAATAAAATATGTTACCACTGTCTAAATGGATAGAGACAGGCGGAATTCTAAGAAATAGACAGTTAACTGTTAACCGGCAAGAGCGTATTTAATTGCGTTTATGTTTCTAATACGCTATTAAGTTCAACATAATTAAAAGTGTTTTGCTCCTGATTTTCGTTTGTATCCAATGTCTGGTGTATCACGTTCCAGTGTACTACAATAGTCGGCAAGCATTGACGGATTCCAGTTACCCTGATATCGTTTTTCATTGTAGCAATGTCATGGTAAAACCTTTTACCGTATTCGTCACTGATAGAACCGAGATTTGCGGGAAAGAAGTCCAAGCGTGAGTGGAGGAAATGAATCTTGAGCGACATGTTGCACTTCATTGTTTTGTATATTTTAAGAAGTTTGTCTACCAGCTGAATGTAATGCGGGGTTCTGTAATTGCCAAGAGAATTGTCGACAACGTCTTTGAAGGGTTTCCAGGCAATCTTTTCCGGCCCAACTAACAGATCTTCGAACCGCTTGTCACTTATAACATGTCTGATCCAACAAAAATGCCCTCTTTGATCTTGGCCTCAGTTATTCTTGAGAACATCTGTCTCAAATAACAAGAACCTTTGCCTTCTTTGTTCATTGCTTTCACAAAATTCTTTACAAGTCCCACTTTTATGTAAAGAGGAGGAGGCAAAAAATATTTGCCGGGTCGACAAGCGGTTTATGCGACACATTTTTCTGTCCTGGAACTAGCTTTTTACGGAGTGGCCAGCTCTGTCTAGAATAATGCGACTCTTTGGCACGACTGTCCCATTCACAAATGAAACAACATTACTTTGTATAGCCGAGGTGCAGTCTCAATAACAGAGCAACGACTTTCAGATCTCCACAGATATTCCAATGGTACTTGTTGTACTGGATGTGCTTCAGCAACATTTCCATGTTCTTGTAGGTTTCTTTCATGTGTGCTGCACAGTTAACAGGTATTGAAGGGTGAACGTCATCATTGTGTGACAGAACAGCTTTAAGGCTTAACATTGATGAATCAATAAAGAGACGCCACTCTTGCGGGTCATGGTCACAATCCAAAGCAGAGAACAATCGTTCGATGTCAACACAGAAACAGAGACCGTCAACTTGTGTAAATAATTTGGTTATATCATCTTGGTAGCTTCTAAAAACAGAAATTTTCGTATCTGATGACAGCAAACACCATTCCTGCAGTCTCGAACCCAGCAATTCGACTTTTGCTTTTGACCAGATGATTTAATTCTGACTGGGTTATGAGATATGGATAATCAGAGGAGCACGGTTCAAAATCTAGATCAATGTCACTGCCAGTTCCTTGCATTGCAGTTTCTTCATCTGGTTCGTGTAAGGTTTATTCCTCTAGTGGTTTCGGAATTGGAAGATTGTCGTGATGTGGCATGGGTCTCATTGCTGAAGGCAGATTAGGGTATTCAACTGACTTCTTTTTTTTGGTAGAGAAACCAGAACATTAGTCAAACAGAAGTAACAGTCCGTCACATGGTCTATCTGTTCTCGCCATATCATCTGGACAGCAAACGGCATTGTCTTTCGAGTACCTCTGAGCCAAGCTCTCAGACAGACAGCACATGTCGCACAACAAATGTGAGGCGCCAATTCCTGGCCTTGATCACCAGTTTTACAGCTGAAGAACAGATGATATGCTTTCTTCACAAGATCAGCCATTGAGCGTCTCTGATGAACAAGCTTATACTTGCCACAAATATAGCAGAATGTATCGCTGCTGTTAAGACATTGACGAGACATACTGACCAACACCAATCGTCCTGTAAAACGTCTGTAACATCTAACTTACTTGTTACAGTGCGACTGAGGCAATGCTATATTCTGAAACAATACGTACACACTATATTAATCCAATGAGCAGCACCTGTGTATGCAAGCCACTTTTATAGCCTACTGAGACAGTATCAAGCTGGCTCCGGCATGTCCAGGCTGCATACTTCCACAGAACAGCTTCTAACCTGGCCTGATTTCATGCCAAGACTGTACAAAACATTGTTCATAGGTTTCTTACAGAAACGAAAATTTTTGGATACAAATATAAGAAAAAACATGACAAAACTGAAGATTTCGATGAAACGGTATGTGATGCGCAAATTTGGATGCGATTTTTGTGATCAGCACCCAAAAATCTATAAGGAACACCAACAGTGTTCAAGTAGCAAAAACGTTGATGTGCAGTGTAATGCGAATCGTTTTTTAAAAATGTCCTGTTTGTTGTTAAGGGCAAAGCTACTTAGTCAGCTACATGTGTTGTGCCCACCAGGAGTATCGAAACCCGGATTTAAGCTTTAAAAATGACAATAAGTCACATAGTTCATTTGGTAGTTTTCTCTCCCCCCTAATTTTTGACTTTATAGTGAATCAAAAATGGACCACTCCTTATCAGTATGTAAAGTATTCCAAGTAACTTTTTCTGTACTAAACTACAGCCCGGCATGGCCAAACGTGTTAAGGCGTGCGACTCGTAATCTAAGGGTCGCGGGTTCGCATCCCCTTCGCGTCAAACATGCTCGCCCCTTCAACCGTAGAGACGTTGTAATGTGACGTTCAATCCCACTATTCCTTGGTAAAAAGAATAGCCTAAGAGTTGGCGGTGGGTGGTGATGACTAGCTACCTTGCCACTAGTCGTACACTACTAAATTTGGGACGGTTAGCACAGATAGCCCTCGAGTAGCTTTGTGCGAAATTTAAAAATAGAACAATCGTAAACAATAAGGACACAGCTAACTCACATGTAAAAAACAAAAAACACTATCAAAATAAATAAGTCGCTACCAAAATGGAAACGACAGTGCCTTACTTCAATTTCCGCAAGGCACCTTTACAAACAGTAACATAACTAGGCCTAGCAGATATTAAAACTGTTAAAATGCAATGCAAAATAAATGTTTAAATTCTTTAACTTTATTTTTCAGTTGAATTTTCAAGCTTACCTCATAATCAAAACTGCTATTACTTGTTGCTTGAGATAAATTTTGACTTGAAATATATCCTTGAGGAGAACCAAATCCAAAATCCGGTTCAGTACTTCCGTTTTCTACATTATAAATAAAAAATGATTCACGTACAAAAAGAAAGTTTTACGGAAGAATTTCATCCAAAAACTCGAAACAGATGAAAGTTAATTTGGTTTGGATTTATAAAACAATTGTAAATTCAACAATATACTTTACAGAAAATCCAGTAAGTATTAAAATTAATAAATTCGTTTTCATTAGCTTGAGAGTTTTGAAGTAAGATACATCTAAGAAACAAGTCCTATATCTCACCCATTAACTGCTATTGGTTAATGGAATGTCAACCATCTTGTAAAGTTCAGAGTGTCCAGAGTTTATTTATTGTAATTGTTGTTGAATGACACGATAAACTAAAATTACATATAAAATGCCTTAGGTCTAAGTTATTGTAAATTTGGACATTTTTAGTGAAAAGTGAAACTTTAAAGTCATACAAGAGGCTCAACTTCTCATGATCGTATTTATGCATCTTTGTCAAGAATAACAGTGACATTCTTGAAGTTACCTGACATTCCTAAATCAAGAACGTAATCCACTATTATGAGCAAACATGCCCATGCTGATAAAACAGTAGATCAACCATTCCAGTTTATCCATTTTTAACTATTCGAATGTATTTCTTTCTATTAAATTAATTAACTATCGCAGTATTTGGGGAGTTTTTATTTAATAATTATGGTTTTATTTAATAATAAAATGTGAGTAGTCTAGCATTACATTTATATTAATACCACTAGCTTTAATTTATTACTGTTCACATTCAAAGTTGTTGTTGTTGTTTATAAATTTTGCGCAAAGCTACACGAGAGCTATCTGCGCTAGTCGTCCCTAATTTAGCAGTGTAAGACTAGAAAAAAGGCAGCTAGTCATCACCATCCACCTCCAACTATTGGGCTGCTCTTTTGCTAACGAATAGTGGGACTGATCATAACATTATAACGCCCATACGGTTGAAAGGGTAAGCATGCTTGGTGCAACGTGGATTCGAACCCGCGACCCTCAGATTACGAGTCGAACGCTTTAACCCACCTGACCATTTGGAGCCTTCAAAGTTGCTAATTGACAGGTTAAATGCTGTAAAATTTAACACTTTTCGATTTGCCCTTGACCAGGCTTACTCACGAGGTGTGAAATTCCCCGTTACCGGTGAACAGATAATGAAATAAATGATAGATTGAGATTAACATCTATTTTTAAATTAAATGTTGGTACAGTAAACTTATCTTAAGTAACACATAGATATCATGTGAAAATATGTAATTATCACAGTAACTTTAAATATACCATGCATTTTAGCCACAACGATTCAGTTTAAACATATTATAAAGAAACTAATCGAATAGTGACACTTTACCATCAGGTTAGATCAGATCACATTGTGTCTCCAAATTATTTAGTAAAGGCATGATTTCATCGATAGAAGTTTT
This sequence comes from Carcinoscorpius rotundicauda, assembly GCA_011833715.1. Taxonomy (NCBI): domain Eukaryota; kingdom Metazoa; phylum Arthropoda; class Merostomata; order Xiphosura; family Limulidae; genus Carcinoscorpius; species Carcinoscorpius rotundicauda. The sequence goes on from CM022398.1 coordinate 20,366,753, forward strand.
GATACAAGATTTCACGTATAATATTGAGTAACTTGTATCTGTTACTAAAGGATTCATTTGGAATGTTTATATTTCTCAATCACACAATCTAACGAAATGCCAATCATTTATTACAAGTTACTTTAAACAGCTCAGCAGATGGCGCTTGACAAAAAGCCTCATGAAAAAACAGACCTTGAACACGCTCTTCTTGTTGTTAGTGGTTAATCAAACTGCGTGCATAATGAACAGACTTTGATAAAAAGTGCATGCAAGGACAAAACAGTGACAAAGATGACATTAAGCTCCCTACTTGTAAGTTGCGATGTTCTCTTCAAAGGACCCTTTTCTCTACGTCTCAGTAATGGTCTATTCTGCCTCTCTGTCACCTTTACTTTCAGCATAGACCGAACTTTAAGATTTGGTTCCGAAGCTAAAAGGTAATAGAAGGGCAAGCAAGCTACCACTATACACCACGAACTTCTACTCTGATGAATTTTACGTACGGCATGCATTTAACTGTTTGTGCATGGACATTGAACTAGCCTTACATTTTCATAATGTTAATAATAATAATGTTAGTGGAAGCTAAGCTCTAACTAAAATTTTAAAACAAAGAGGCTCGACATTTATCTTATCTTCAGCATACGTGATAAGGTTTGTCCAAACATAGTTTTCCTTCAAATCTTATAATTCCACTCACAACAATTCGAGAATGTAAATTTTGTTAAAGATAAAAATTTCAAACTAATTTAACTTTGACTGATTTGCATGTTTTTTATTATTATTATTTAGAAGGCAAATAAAACAAAACGTTTATCCTATACGAAACATACATACATACATATAGAAGGTTTATAATATTATATTAAAACGATTCTGACTGTAAAATTCGTCAAGTCACGTAACATCTATAGCAGATATAAAGTCGTGGTGGAACGGCATATATGACGACTATATTTTGAAATTGTTTGCGATTTCTTATGTTGTGTGGTATTACACCACAGAGAATTGATGGTGTTTGTAAAGGGTATGTATCATCTTTTTCAGATGCAAAATATTCATACCCTCAATCACAAACACGTGGCCAGATCAGGAAATTTATAATTGCCAAGCCAAAGATATCCCTTGTTCTGAGTTACTTTGGAAAGCAATGTAACATGAGTCAAGTTCGGGTCCTAGGACTATCTAGAAAGCAATCTTATACAATTCAAACACCAGACGTGGTAAGCAGACTGTGGTGTTTTGTAGCAGTTGAGAATCCACGACAGATATAAACGAAAGCTGTCCACAGGCCAACATCAACGAGAAGAATTTCTATCTAGAAAAACGACACAAGTCAAGTATATACAAACTGTTTATACATCAATTCAACCATCCATATCTCATTCGGCTGATGAATAAAATCAGTATTCATGGTATTCCTTTTTAAAACAAACCCAACAAACAAGTCTGACTGTTGAAATAGGCACTGGGAAATTATACTCATCGTACAGAAGATAGACCTATGACGAAGCCTTTTACAATAGAAATTATGCTGACGACGTACTGCAAAGATGGATGTTACCACATAGAGTATAACCGGACGTGATGGCATAAACGTTAATGAAGTGATAAGGTTCCAAAATTATTTTAGTACAACATACTCAAACATTGTGTTTCAGGTCTCGTCAGAAACAATGAAATGGAATTTAAAACTATTTTACTTTTAAGATAAAATTATAAAACACAATAATAAAATTGTTTTATTTAAATGCAAACCTCAGTAATAACTTACAATAAAATTTGAGTTTACTCTCAATTTATAATGACAACTGTAAATTATTTTGGAAAATCAAAAGGTATAAAAATTGACTTATTTCTAATAATTACATCCTATGTTAATTCACTTTGAAGTTTAAATCTATATGCATGTTTTTTCAGTTCACTCCTCAGACAGTTCTAGAATTAGTAGGACCTAACTATGCAGATGAACTCAGGATGGCTCGGAGGTATCATAAACAATATGACTTAGCCCTTTTACGAAAGGTGTATCAATGTAGACACAAGATGGCCCTCCCGGAAGGTCACCTAGACATGATGAGAATCTACAGTAGGTTTCAGGGTCAATGAAATGGAATCTAACATCAGACTTTGCGACTCTTGAGACATTCATCGGGTCCCCCGCAGCACCATGTTGGAAATCGTTTGCCTATCCCTAGAGGCGTCAAAAACAACTTTGTACATTTGGTGTAAATATAACGACTAATTTATATGTTACTTTTCTGAGGGTATACACCCAATAACCCACCGCTTTTGCAGCTTCTTACACATTGTAAAATCTGCATGCAAAGTGAAGGTGTTTGACTGGACAACTCCTTCCTACACCATTTACTGCCTCCACTCACAATCTAGTAGAGTCAAACTTGGCACACGTATTTAATTAACACAGACGAGACTTCTATTTTTTTGTTGGTTTGTTCGAGAATGGACTTTCTACAAATAGTTTTAAAAGTGATCCAGGATAATTACGAAATTTAACCGATACACTAAAGCCTGAGTGAATCATAAGGGATCTTTCCATCCTGTAGGGGAGAACGGGTATTTTATGTTAGTAAAAGTTAACAACTAAAACGTTTAATATTATGTGCTATTTCAGTTTATTTACACTAACAAAGTACTCTTTGTTGTTACTACAAGTAAACCTAGTGTTATTATTGGACAATTAATGAGTCTAGAAACATTAAGTTTGCCTATAAGCTTAAATAATACTTTTTTGTTGTTATATACATATATTTACTGGTTAAAATTTACCATTTCTAGAAAAGTTGTTTTTAGGCCTAAAGTTCTTGTAACATAAGATATGACGCTTCATGCATGTGTGAATAATAAAATTAAAGTACGCGCTAGTGTTACATATTACTTGATAAATACAAAACAACGAAAATGCACATACTCATTTCTATAATATTGCTGATTAAGGGTCACAAAAGTTTTGGTTCGGGTTGTTTTTCACATGCAAAACGAGCGCTTAAAATAGTTATGTTACATATTACAATTTCAAATAGTATAAAACTGAGTTAAATTATAATTTAAATTTAGAAGTTATGTATCTATCCAATTTATGACACTTGGCAACAAGATTGTCACACACAGTTTTTTTTAATAGAAATATATTTTAATATGCATATAATAATACAACTTACAACAATAATTGTTACAAATAATGGTCTGTGCAGACAAGTTTTATAAACAATATCGACTCTTCTATTTGGTTTGGAGCTTCCTCGCTTCTTGTCGAGGCTTGAACGAGGAGGAAATTAATTTGTAGTTCATGTAGTTAGCTATTTCAACATTCTTTGCTAAACTTCGAATTTTTCACTGCTGAAGTTGTACAATATCTTTGTAAAAATACTAATAACAGTGTGAATCCGGGTTTTAATGTTCGAAATTCATAAAAGTTCCTGGTTGAGTAGCTGAAGTTCCAATGGTTATGGTTTCGAAGGTTTATAATATGCAAACTAAGCATACTAATAATATACACTGTCTCTTGGCGACTCGCGTTGGTTACATTTAAAGTCGTGAAGAAAATTTAGAAATTTCAACCTGCACAACAACAGTGACGATCCACTAGTGTTTACGTATATTGTTTATTCTTACACTCAAAAATCTTCAACTTTGGTGAAAGATGGGAATTTCGCAATACAGATGTAATAGTGTAAGTTAGTTACACTTCTAAATAGAAACATCGACATTAAAATAAATATATGGTAGTAAATCAGTTATCATTCTCGACTGCATGATAATATCCTAATGATAAATAAAATAGGTCACTATTGTTAGAATAGAAGTGATGGGATCACCAGGATATAGCTTATAAAACAGTGGTTCTTAACCTGGGTTCAATCGAACCCCAGGAGTTAGATGAGTCAGTCTCAGGAGTTCGGCGGAGGTCAAGACACACACACTGTGTGTGTGTTTTCGTTCACCCCACTCATATGATTTGTGACGTTATGCTCCACTTGGCCATCATTGGTTGCAGCTGATTACGTCACATCACTATGCCTTAATATCTATGCTGCAGGGAACTTCGTGCGCTTAACAATCGACTTGTGGCATTTGTGATTTTTTTCCCCTAATCGTTCAATCCCTTCATACTATGTCGAGCAAAAACAGAAAGTATTCGGACGAATACGTACAATATGGATTCACGTGTAAAACGGAACATGATGGGAGTCAGCGTCCTCAATGCATGATTTGCAATGCCAAGTTGAGCAATTTTAGTCTGGCACCAGTAAAACTAAGAGAAAACACCCTAAAGATGCATAGAGATGGGAAGTACAAGAACACAACGCTTGCTGAATTCAAGGTAAAGAGAGCCAGGTTCGATGAAAAGGCTACATTGCCAGTTTTCGGCTTTCTACCCATCAACAAACCGATCCTCACAGCATTGTACGAAGTTACAAAGCAGGGCAAACCACACAGCATTGGCAAAGCACTCATACAAGCAGCTGCATTGAAGATGGCGAATACCATGCTGGGAAAAGCTGCTGAAAATAAGTTAGCCCAAATTCCTCTTTCAAATGACACCATAAGCAGCAGAATAGATGACATGAGCGATGACATCTTGGCTCAAATAGTTGCAGATCTGATTTCAAGCCCAGGAAATTTCAGCCTTCAACTTGACGAGACCACCTATGTTTCCAAACTAAGCCAGCTTGTTGTATTCGTGTGTTATGTGAAGAAAAAGATAAAAGATTTTTTTATTTTGTAAGCCTCTTACAACAGCAACTAAGGCAGCCGACGTGAAGAAACTTGTGGATGACTTCTTTAGAGACAACGATCCTTCGTGGAATATGGTTTCTGCAGTTTGTTTGGACGGAGCTCCAGTCATGCTGGGACGAAACTCTGGTTTTGTTGCGCTGGTGTAAGCTGATGCACCACACATCATTGTAACGCACTATGTTCTGCACAGGCATGCGTTGGCAACAAAAACCTTGCCTTCAAAACTTGCAGAAGTATTAAAAGTTGTAGTGGAATGTGTGAAATAGTGCCCTGAAGCACCGTATCTTCAAAGAGCTGCGTAATGAAATGGGCTCTGAATTCGAGGTACTTCGTACTATTTTAACGTTGGGTGGTTATCCCAGGGAAAGGTGCTGAGTCATGTTTTTGCCATGCGTTTGAAATTAGCCTTGTTTTTGCGAGAGCACCAAATCTGTCATGCAGATTGCTTCGAAAAATCTGAGTTCATTCTCATTTTGGCGTACATGGCCGAAAGGCAACAGCAAAAGTCACATTGATTTGCAGTAAATATTCATTGAGTTATGTTTTTGCGTGAAATTCATGGTTTCTTCTTTGATTACAGTGATACTGTGTGCAACTGATGCATGGTTCATTTTGTGCACTAATAAAATATCTACTTATGTTTTGAATTTGAAAAATCATATTTTATTTTTCCAATTACGAAAAGTTCAGTGAATGCAAGTACGGAACTTCCGGGGTTCAGTACCTCCAACAAGGTTAAGAAACTGTTATAAAGGGAAGCGTCTACACGCTGGCGCAACGCGATACGATATTTTCACAGAAAAGTTACAATTCCTGCCAATGAATGATGTGCATGTTTTTCTTACACCAAAGCCACATCAGACTACCTGCTGAGTCCCACAGAGGGGAACTGAATGCTTTATTTTAGCGTTGTAAATCCGGAGACTTACTGCTGTACCAGCAGGGGACTCCTGCCAATGACACCAGTAGCGGTTAACTTATGATGGGGCAGTTTGAAAATCTGCCAGATGTTTGACGAAGTAAGCTGTCGCTGATGTAGCTTGAAAAGTCTTTTTCAAATTTCGTTGTAAGCCTGTAGCTGTGGTAATACCGTACATACCAAGCAAATCCAATTCCTTTGAAAATATCTCATGTATAATTTATTTTAGCTCGCTGTCTTTTTAATAGTTACGGCTTTTGTCACACATCTTTGAGTACACTTTTTTCCTATTTTGCCTTTATGATATTACTAGTAATGTGGATCATGTGCACTACAGCTGTCTTCTTACTGCACGAAGAATCGTAAAAAAGAGGATTCAGTTTTGCTTTTCCATCGCTCCAGTGTAGTCCTTAGGTCGCCTCAACATCGTAGAGTATGAAAGGTGCTTAACAGGAGTATGGGATCTATTATTTTTCGCATCTTCACATAACTGTCACATCACGTCAGTTACTTAGTAATATTTAGTCTCATATTCACTGTACTCTGTAGTCTACAGGATAATGTTTAGTAATCTTTAGTCTTATATTCACTGTACTCTGTAGTCTACAGAATAATGTTTAGTAATCTTTAGTCTTATATTCACTGTACTTTGTAGTCTACAGAATAATGTTTAGTAATCTTTAGTCTTATATTCACTGTACTCTGTAGTCTACAGGATAATGTTTAGTAATATTTAGTCTTATATTCACTGTACTCTGTAGTCTACAGAATAATGTTTAGTAATCTTTAGTCTTATATTCACTGTACTCTGTAGTCTACAGAATAATGTTTAGTAATATTTAGTCTTATATTCACTGTACTCTGTAGTCTACAGGATAATGCTTGGTAATATTTAGTCTTATATTCACTGTACTCTGTAGTCTACAGGATAATGCTTGGTAATATTTAGTCTTATATTCACTGTACTCTGTAGTCTACAGGATAATGCTTGGTAATATTTAGTCTTATATTCACTGTACTCTGTAGTCTACAGAATAATGTTTAGTAATATTTAGTCTTATATTCACTGTACTCTGTAGTCTACAGAATAATGTTTGGTAATATTTAGTCTTATATTCACTGTACTCTGTAGTCTACAGGATAATGCTTGGTAATATTTAGTCTTATATTCACTGTACTCTGTAGTCTACAGGATAATGCTTGGTAATATTTAGTCTTATATTCACTGTACTCTGTAGTCTACAGGATAATGCTTGGTAATATTTAGTCTTATATTCACTGTACTCTGTAGTCTACAGAATAATGTTTAGTAATATTTAGTCTTATATTCACTATACTCTGTAGTCTACAGGATAATGCTTGGTAATCTTTAGTCTTATATTCACTGTACTCTGTAGTCTACAGGATAATGTTTAGTAATATTTAGTCTTATATTCACTGTACTCTGTAGTCTACAGGATAATGTTTAGTAATATTTAGTCTTATATTCACTGTACTCTGTAGTCTACAGAATAATGTTTAGTAATCTTTAGTCTACAGGATAATGCTTGGTAATATTTAGTCTTATATTCACTGTACTCTGTAGTCTACAGGATAATGCTTGGTAATATTTAGTCTTATATTCACTGTACTCTGTAGTCTACAGGATAATGCTTGGTAATATTTAGTCTTATATTCACTGTACTCTGTGGTCTACAAGATAATGATGCCAATTAAATATGATAAATAAGCCTATTCATGAATACTAAGCAATAAAAAGTTATTTATACACTTAAATGTCACACAATTTAACCTTAAAAGTAGAAAACTTATTATATAAGCATCCCACTGTACTGTAACACATAATATAGTACTTAGTGCATCCTTTAATCTTATAACTATACAAGTGAAAAATAACAATTTCGAGATATATTTCGCACAAATGTTTTCCATCAAGAGGTAGTAAGAATTTTATGTACTTTGTTACATATTATAATTTATCTCTGAGGAGTCCCCGATTACAAACAGCTAGAAATATTAATTTGGAAGTTAACTGAAATGTCAATATGCATCAAATTTACAATACTTACCAACAAGATAGTGTTAAGAAAGAAAATAATATGCATCAAATATATTTTAATATATAAACAATAATACAATTTATATTAACAGTTATAACAAATAACGATTTACAGACAACAGTTTTACAAACTTACACACAATACCGAGTGTTGTATCCGATCTGGAACTGAATCTTTTATCGATGGTTCACGGAGAGCTAAGTAATTCTACGTTTATACACAGGTACACTTCACTTGGTATAAATGTTAGCTAGCTCTATTTCTGTCTACTCTCACGTAAAATTTCTTACAGTTAAAATTATACAATGTCTTCGTGGAAATACTAATGTCCGTAGTTAATTTTCTGAAATTGAACGGTTCGTACTTCGTAATGTTCAAAATCTTACTGGTCAAATATTTGTAGCTTTTCGATTAATAAGCGTTTATCACAGTTATAACTTTTATGATTTACAGTATGCTGACTGGACCGACCCATTAGTTTTATACTGTCTCTCTGTGTCTTGCGATGACTAGCTTTTATGCTTATTAAGAGAGACTATCGAAAATTCAGCTGGAAATAATACTGGTGTTTACCCACATATATACATTGATTCTTACGTTCGATAATCTACACATCTACATTGCGCAATACACATACACTTTTAAGAATAAAAGTTACATACATAAATTTCCAATTATACAATACACTGAAAGAAATAGATATATTAAAATGATATTAAATCCGTTACAGCTTCTACAAACTTTATGAACGTAACAATTTTTTTTACATAATGTACAGCATTTGTAAAAGTTTAACAGTGATTATCAGTAATTTTAAAACCATAAGAATACTTAATATTAAAATATTTAACCTCTCTTAAAGAACGTTTACAGCTGAACGTAAAACAAGTTGTTGTTGTTGTTTAGAATTAAGCACAAAGCTACACAATGGGCTATCTGTGCTCTGCCCACCACGGGTATCGAAACCCGGATTTTAGCGTGTAAGTCCGTAGACATACCGCTGAGCTACTGGGGGACCGTAAAACAAGTAAAACGTTATATTTTTACGACTTCAGTCGTTCTGCTTTCCGTGATCGAATTTTATTCAGTATTTCCACTTAAACGCGAGAGGAAAAGGCACTGTACACTATAACCGTATTTTCGATGATAGATATTATTAGCAACTAACAGAGGCGCACAAAACCTTTGAGATCAAAGCACTTTTTAAATACAGGATTTCTAAAATACAAAATTATTGTAATCAAAGGCAATAACACCCAAGTAAAGAAAATAATTTACAAAAAAGGAGGCAAATATGGAGATGGCTTATAGCATCTTTCAAACAGAATGCAAACAATAGTGGGGATGTCATTTCCATCTTCCCTACATAATAAATAGCACAGGCCCACAGTGTAATACACAGTTATATACACATATATGTTAATTATTTCCATCCCAAAATCTTGTTTACCTTCTTTTTTTTAAGTATTGATATCAGAGATCCCTACATTTACTTCATTAAAAATTGTTTGCTTGCAGTTTTTAAATATAGTATTTGAATAGACACAGGAGGGTTGTAAACAATTTAATGTTTATCTACTGTTGCCTGATTATTTCAGTTTTACAATGTTTTTGAGCTTTACAGACGAACACCAAATTTTAGTAAAAAAAAAAGGTTAACTTCAAGAGTGTAAATGATAATACGGTTTATACTAAAGTTGATTTTTTTTTAAATTATTGCTAATTAATAACACTTATAAAAGCGAATACTCCACTTGAAACTACGTCAGATCAGTAAAATTGGTCGGCGTCATTGTTTTGGTTTTTGAGTTCATATAATAAAAACGAAGCAACAGAAAGAATAATGCGAAACTTAAACGTTTTGCTGTGATATTTACAGACATTACCAGAGCTTGTGACTTGTTCTTTGCACATATATTGATATAAAATGGAACACTGTATTGTGCTGTAAAGTTCTGAAGACCCACTAGGGAGATATTTAAAATGCCATTTCGATAAACAATACGAGCCATCTCAACATAGGAAGTGCTGAATAATACATCTAGTTTTCTTAGGCTCAACGTTAACTAAACCTTTATCACCACGTTAAGGCCTATTATCTATTAGAAATAAATTAACATTGTAATTGTAACTTTAAGTTTACTTTAGGCTAAACTTTACTGTACTTAATATTATTAGTAAATAAACTTAGTGTTATTTTACGACCTACCGTTAAACCATTTTAAAAGGTGTCATATGGCTATAATTAATCTATTATTATACAAAAATATAGTATTCTGTATATTTACCTCCGCCTTTTATGTCTATTGAAGTAAAACGCGCGAGCATTTTGAGGACAGACAAAAACTGAGTATATTATCATCATTAAATTATACATATAAAATCGGGCAGCAATGTCTTACCCTGATTTCAATTGGAAATTAACTAACAATTAACATTGTTGAAATTACCAAAGTAGTTGATAATTTTAGTCTAATTACTTAGATTATTTACCTGTTTTACGGAAAGGGAAGTTGTCGTTGTATTTTCCCAGAAAAACATGCCTACGAGAGAAGTAATGAAACTAGTTTCAATTTTTAATAAAATAAATTTTAAGATTGCACTATAAAAAACATGGCAGAAAGAATGACTAATTATTTGATTTAAAATAGAAATGAATATGATAAATAAACGTAAAAAAAATTATCAGTATTTAAACGTTTGTACCGATATTAGACTGAAAACTAAATAACATAACCAGGTATTAGTTATTCATGAAATCGTATTAATGAAGTAACTTATTTTCTATGAAATATTAATGGTTATGATTTTATAGGTTATCAATAAATATGCCAGCTTTTTCACTCAGAAAAGAAATACAAGCGAAACAAAATAGGTCACTACGAAATAGAAAATATCCTGAAAATATTTTTAACTATGCAAATTACAGAGGAATGGGGCTAGGCGGTTAAGGCACTCGACTCGTAATTTGAGGGTCGCGGGTTCAAATCCCCATATCAAACATACACTTTTAGCCGTGGGTGCCTTATCATCGGACGACTAATCCCACTATTCGTTAATAAAAGAGTAGCCCAAGAATTGGCGGTGATGACTTTCCTCTAGTCTTACACTACAAAATTAGGGACGGTTAGCGCAGATAGCCCTCGTGTATCTTTGCGCGATATTCAAAAACAAATCAAACCAAAGGAACGGGTCTCATAATAATTGAAAATCTCGGCAACTGTGCGAGTTATAAAAAGTAATGATTAAAAAGGAATAATCTTGCTTGTTGAAAATTCTCTTTTTATATACTGTAATTAATGTAAAATAGTGTTTTATTTGTTTTCTTTCGTGAATAAACATTGTCTGATGTTGTTTGAAAGCTTAAATATAATTATTAAAATATGCTAGAATTTAAGTATACAATGTCACACTTCTGGCAATCAATGAAGCATAATCAGAGGGATATTTGGATAAAGTTACTGACGGTTTTAATAGATCAAGTATAGCTCGATTTGGAAAACAACAACAAGAACATGAAGTGATCAGAACGATTTATTGAAAAGAAATGTAAACAATATTTTTGTCTTAAACAAAAAAAAAGGTTTCTTATTCGTATTGAAGAGAAATCAACGAAATTTTTAATTTAATGAAAATCATTTAACTAAGGAGTGTGACATGAGATTTCTCAGAAATTTTATTACTATTAAGAGCACCTGAATAGTCTCAAATTAAACATGACTCTCTAACAGAACTTTGTTTTATCCTCCACCCACATTCCCGCCTTATGAACACTTTGGAACTTTTGTTTCTTTGTTTTTCACTTGTATCTTTGTCCAAATAATTTCTCATTATTTACTATTCCGAAATATCTGAAAGCTGATAAATATGATTTACGAAAATAGGCGAGCTAAAAACCAATAACTTTTTTATATCCTGTCCCATAACTAATAAAGTTGTGTTAAAATAAAGTTTTCTTTTTATATCGTTCAGTGTTGGATGTTAGAAGTAAATGTGAATATACTGTTATCAGCATTTGGCAGCTGTGGTTTTATGTTATGGCTATAGTCCTTGTTCCATGGAATCAGAGAGTTATTTGTAACGAGTTCGCGTGATACGATACTTTTGGGCTTTTTTTTTAATATTATTAACTTTGTCGTTTGTGTTCTTGTTTAATCAGCACGAAACACGAATCAGACTGGAGTTAAACAAGCGAATCTTTCACGAAAGATGAAAGTTTATCGAGTTAGTGACTTTGTTTATTAGTTTGTATGCTACTGAAGCTAACTATTCAATTTTTTAGTTATGTGAACATAAAGTTTGCGTTTTGATGAAGAAAGAGATATATGACAGATGCTAGTAAGTGAAACTGTTTTAATAGCCGTGAAGTTAAGCCTATCGGTTAACATTAATTAAATTATTTTAGAATTCGTAGTTGAAACAGTGAAACACTTTCGCTGTCATGGACTTCACAAATTGGTATAGACATTAATTAGGCACAGGTGGGGTTACATACAATTTTTTTTAGTTTAGCATTTTACATTTTGCGGTTTTTATGGGCGTTTTATTTTCTTACCATTACTCCCCCACAAATGGATTTTCACCAAAGGAAGACACATACAATTTTTAAATTTTGTGTGTTTTGCTAATTTTATGAGTTTTTTTTGTGTTTTTTTTTGCATTACATATAATGTCATCATCTCTAAACTCTAGAATTCTATCACAAAGACAAACCGTACCCAATTTATTGTTGTATATGCAGGCAGTGCATTTAACATTGTGAAAGTTGGAAACAATATAAACAATATCTATATCAGTAAGGAATGTTACTCCCTGATGGTAAAAAACACTAATCATAGAATTAGTTTTTTCGTACTAATACATTATTGAACTCACCACTTTTTACTTTCTGTAGGAGAGTTACTGACACTCTTAATTACAGCTTCGCGTTGTTTCTTACTCAGGACAAATTCCAGAAGCCGCTGCTTTACCTCATTAGAGGCGACAGCACCTGCAGGCAGGAATAAACACTTACATTAGTATACAACGAACTCTCCTCTAGAATGATAAAAATAAATATAATTCCTGTTAACATCCACAAGATACGAAACTAAACATCTGACAACAAGGGCGTGCGAAATTTGGTGCGAAATCACCACTGGCCGACATGTAACGGTATTGCGCATGCATTGTTCCTATCATGTACACTGATTTAGCTTTTGGTAAATGGTTTACAGTACAACACTATAAATATTACTACAGTCAACGTTCGATAATGTGTGTGTTTATACACATATTTCTAAACATCCCTAACTTCAGGACTTAAAGTACTTCAGTGTTTTAATCACCACTGCTTTTAATTTACGTCTCTGAGTATCACACAGCACAGTTTTACGCATGGAATTTTTTACTTGTTGTCTCTACTTCTAGATGCAAATTATCTCTCGCTATATTGAAATTGTATAGTCATACATAGCCATAAATAAATTTGTAAAGAAATGAATAACGTCTTAAAATTTTAATTCGAAATAAAATAAAAGTTTCAATATCTTACTTTGTTCGCGTTTCTCCTTTTTCCTTACTGCATCCAGGTTTTCCTTTTCCTTTATTTCTTGTTCAATTTGTTGTTGTTCCAACTTTTGACGATGTAAATATTCCTGGAAACAGAATGTCCATATGAACAGTATACGTTTCCTTATGGAAACTACATAGATACAATGCTTTATAAGTATAGCCAAAAGCATGATACAATAACGCAAATGTAGTATCCCACCAAAGAAGCAAGTTCGTCTTTCCTCGTGCAATCATATGGTCACTAAGTTATTTCACGACAGTAAAAATAACTAATTCCCAATGAACAGATAATAATAACATGATTATGTACGAAATGCAACAGAGTTCTGGAAATAACTGGCAGATTTCTTAGTGCACGACATATAAGTATAGTAGGTTTATTACAAGCCCAGAAACTGCACTAACATCTGAAGTCGTAATTTTGAACTGGGAAGTAACTATGTGTATTCTAGGCAACTGAAACTTACGTAAATGTACAAATATAATCAGTGTATGCTCGAAGTAAACAAATTTAAACAAAAAATGACAAAAAATTCAAAATCAAGTGACTTTTTTTTCTGGTAAACTGTTCTGCACATATTTCTGATAACTAGGCATTAAACTAAGCAGAGTATAATAAAATAACTTCTTATAAGTTTAGCACTAAGCTATACGGTATGCTATCCGTGCTGTGTCCACCACGAATATTGAAACCCGGTTCCTAGCGTCAAATGCCATTGGCGGCGTTATGTAAGGAAATGTGATTTTCTAGGAAAGGATAGCAACATGCAATTGTGTGACAGTTAAAGTTATACATCAGTTTACCTAAAATTGTCTACATAACCACTAATCAAAAGGCTGTACGTAATGTGTGAAATGAGTATGTCAAAGAAATACAAATATTATGGTGTAATGGTCATACTGTTAAGATCTAATAATATCGCTACATCGAAAAGATCTTTTCAAAAGATTAATGTAATACTAAAACTGTCAACAATGAAATTTCAGTATACCACCTAATCATCACGCAGAACCTTCTGTAAATAAACAGGTTATTCTGAAAACATTTAGAAACGCCAAAATATAGCTGTTCCAGAAACAAAATTACAATCTGGAGAAAAAACAAAGAATCCAAACATGTCTAATTGAGCAGGTAAAACAACTTATTTAGAACCAACAATTACTGGGATTGTTTAATCAATTTCTGTGAATCTTTTGTTTGCTTGTTTTGAATTTTACGCAAAGTTAGTTAACATGCGGGCTATCTGCACTAGCGGTCCCTAGTTTAGCAGTGTAACACTAGAGGGAAGGCAGCTAGTCAACACCACCCACCGCAAACTCTTGGACTATTCTGTGACCAATTAATAGTAGGATTGACCACAGTATTATAACGCCCTCCATGGCTGAAAGGGCGGGCATATTTGGTATGACAGGAATTCGAACTCGCGAACCTTAGATTACGAGTCAAGCGCCCAAATTACTTGGCCATGCAAGGCCATTCTGTGAATCTGTTAAAACACATTTTAAAGTTGCTGGAAAATGACAGTATTTCCACCTGATATATAAATTGTAGCTTACTTAAACCTGGGACTAAACAATCTATTTTCTATTAAGTATCGTAAAAATGTTTTTTCTACAAGATAGAAGTGATGTTACCATAACTACGCTACTAACGTCTTGCTAAGTTAGGTGTTTTCAACACAACACTTTTAAAGGGGCATACGATTTTTTTGTATAATAAATATTTTTTGATATTCGGTGGAACTGTGTGTTGCTACGATTTAGTATTTTCAGTGTTTAGCGAAAGCGTGCGATACTGTTGCAGTATAAGCATAATCTAATATTCGTTGGAATCTTTTTTTTCAATCTATAGCTTGAGTAAACAATGAATAGGCTACATTTCAAAGTGGAAGATTTAACTGTAAGTAGCAATGACTTAAGAATTCCCAAACAGTAGGTTATCGAATCAGTTAAGTAACTATTCGGATATTGTCAATCGATTAAGGTTGAAAATATCTGTTTTGTTATATCTTGTTTGTTTTGTGTTATATGTAAGAAGTGAAACTTCAGGAAAGAAATTTTTATCGTGCAGTTACTGTTTTCACGTATTAACTGTCGATCAGCAAATTTGTTCACCAAATTTCTATTTTCCTCATAAAAGAAAAACAACCACACATTGAGCAAATAAATATTTAAGTAAAATCTCAAAAAAGGTTGGCGCAACTTAAATGACTGAGAATACGAACGTCACACAAGCACACAAATGTAATACATAAAACGTGTAAGGCCTCACTAACGTAATCTTATAACTCAAACCTTGTCTTATAACGTCCTGGCAAAAAAATTTGAAGTATACATGATTTATGTATTTCATGGAGTTATCTTATTCAAGTGGTTCTATTCTTAGTGGAAAACTACATAAATCCACAAAACTGATGTGACCTACAGGAGTGGACAAAAAGTGACCTTTCACCCTTTGAAAACGTTGTTAATTTGTTGTATCTTTTATGAGATAACACAAAAATATCTAAAAACATAACGCACTTGACGATATCTGTTAAAATATGATCTCAAATCCTAATTATAAACATGGCTTTCATAAATATCTGAACTTTACGATTTCAGTTACGTTTTCTCATAAAAAATGTTGTGTACCTGTTGTAGTTTCTTATATCTTCTTGTTCCAGTTAGCCCACAAAATGATCAAACAAATTTCTCTGAAATTTTGGAGTCGTTAAAAGATATCTTAGAAATAAGAAAATTGATGTTATGTGAATGATCAAGCCAATTACTTGATCAGTGGCGTATTTAAGGTTATGTGGGCTTAGGGGATGATACTTTTTATGGGCCCTACATTCATTGTAATTTTTTATAGAACAACATTATCAATGGGTCCCCATTAAGACCATGTGCCCTGGGGATGACCCTCTTCTAGCCCCTGCCTAAATTCATCACTGCATCTGTTATGAATCTGATTGAAAATTTATGGGTTTTACCAATGAATAGCGGGATTGACCGTACACATTATAACGCCCTCAGCTGAAAGGACGAGCGTGTTTAGTACGACGGGGATTCGAATCCGCGACCCTCGGATTATGTAGTACTGAAAGAAAGAAGGAATATCTGCACAAACTCATTAAAAGTATGTCACGTTAATGTGAAGCAGTACTGGAATCCAAGGGAAGACTGACTGAATATTAACTTGCAAAACTGGTTTGTGTTATTTTGAGTTTCGTTTTTACATTTGATTTGTTAATTTGAATAAGAAAGTCAAAGAAAGTAGAGCATGTGCACAACATTTTTTTTTTTTGTAATGAGAAAGTAAAACTAAAGTAAATAATTGTCGATAATGCCAAAAGATGAATGACTTTTATAGTTAGCTTATTTGGTAGTAATAAACATTTATTTGGTTCAAAAGTAGTTTCGTATAAAAGAATCTACAGCAGGTGTACTTATGAATATGTAGTCAAATAGATATAGAGCAGTCGTTTCCACGTTACTTTTAGTATACCTAAAATATGTGCACGATAGCTTTTTCTCGTGTCCAAAAGATGAACTGTACGTAGACAAGTGTCTGTCGTTTCATATATCACAATCTTAACTTTTTAAACACAATCGGAGAACCAAGAATTAAATTCATTTGCACCATTAAATGTTTTTTTTCGGATGTCCGTATGAATCTACTTAATGGAAATCGGAATTTGCCATTCCTGGCTTCGAGCTTCTTCAGAGAAAGTAATCAGTCGACAGAACCCACCGCTAACTGTGAAGCTATTCTTAAAATTAGAAATCAAGGAATAATTTAAAATGTATAAATATTCAATCAGTTTAAAGCCGTTGACCAGTACCGTGCGACTTTGTGGAGCGGTGTTTCTTTGGTACACTGTAGTTGTTTGCTACATTAGCGAAGAGAAGCTTTATTCTGTTTTCTCCATTTGACAAATATGCACGAAAAAAGTGGTGTCGAACAGCAGTATAGTTTAATTATGATCTGTAGTGCACATTTGTGTATAAAAGACATTTCTAGAAATAAACGAATTTGTTATTGTGTTATTCTTTAATCGAAGACTCAGCGTTTCGCCTTACATCTTCTTCAGAAGCGTTTCACTGCGAGATTTGTACTGTCAGTTACGCTTAGTTGTTAGTGGAACGCTTCTGAAGAAGCTGTAAAGCGAAACGTTGAGTCTTGGATTAAAGAATAACACATTTTGTGTTATAAGTTCGTTTATTTCTAACATGAATTGTATTTTAATAAGAACATTAGACAAATATGTGAAAAACAACAACAAAACATAACGAAATGCCATCACTAGATAAACAGTGTGCGGAAAAACATTTACCTTAAAACTTTCGTGTAGCTGTTTCTCATGATGCTGGACGAGTTGTTGCTGTTGTTGCTGAAAATGTTGGAACAAGAGGCTCTGCTGCAGTTGTTGCTGTTGTTTTAAGTGGAGCAACTGCTGCTGAAACTTTATTTGTTGCTCACGAAGTGCTGGAGTGAGGTTGCTGTTGTTCAAAACGAAGTCTGCTCCATTCATTCCTGTCGAGATTTATAAAGTCATCATGATGTGTTGAAAATAAAATAATTTTATTTTGTGACGCTTTGACGAAAATACATGGTTAGAATTAAACTAAGACAAAAAGTTCCAATAAAGATATCCAATTCATTTTCGTCATCCCACCGTAAGCTTATTTTAACGTGTATTATTGGAAAAAAGAGACTTAATAGTAACAAGACATAGAGCATAATACTTTCTTTTGAAAAACGTAGTATTCGCTGTTGTAAATAATAATTTATAATCTTTCCATCGCTTTTTGATTTCCGTTGCAGAGAAACATTATAAATACAGTAAACAGAAACGTTACGTTTTATGTTAAGTGTTACTGCTGATTACACTTTTAAAAATTTCACACTTAAACTACCTATTTGGTTTCATATTCCTTTTCACTAAATCATTTACATCGAATAAACTAAAAAGCAGGCCTAACGAATATATTTAAGAATACTGATAATACGTAGGAAAATATAAGGGAAATCAAGTGCTAATTTTCATTGGTTATGATAATTTGAAAGTTATTTAGATTCTGCAAAGCTCAACGTTTCGCAGCCAGAGCGTTGTAGTTTCGAATTTTTGTCTTATGCTTTACATATTGGCTCAGTTTACATGGTAATTTTCAACAAATGGTTTTGAAATTTGAAAGTTGTTAAGTGTTACGCTTTTACTTACGAATATATGTTATGTTCTTAAGTCTAATAGTCTTAGTCCTACCTTCCAACTTTTGGGCTTCTCTTGTTCGACCAAGTAGTGGGATTTGACAATTGATTTTATAATTTTTTCGGCTTCTAAGTTTGAATAATGTTTTTTTGCAATGACGGATCATGAGCTACAAATTCGTAATTTGACAATCCACATGTTACCTACTAGACACAGTCGGTTCGTACAAGTCAATACTGGTTGGGTTTTATAAAAGTGACAAAACACCACAAATGGATGATCAACAAAAACCACCTAAATTAATTTGTCTGTACTTCCAAAATACACCATATATTTTATTTATTTTATTAGTCTCGAATTAATTCTTTATTCACCATTTTTTAGTATAAACTGCGCAAAAAGAAATGTCGTGTACCTGTGCATTCTGAAAGAAACTTAAAAAGCATTATCGAGCATTTTAACTGGTTAAGAATTAGAAAAAATATAGTGCGGATATTCCAACAAAAATTTAACTATTTATACATTACTAAGGATAAAACATATTTGGTAGTAACAAACGTTTATTTAGCTGTACGCTTTAAAATTAAGTAGGTAATATATGTATTAAAGTATCAAAATAATATTTACAAACTAACATTTATTAGCCACTTAAAAGTTTGTAAACATGGACTTATGACATCAATAACAGTAGGCTTATAGTATACTTTAAGCATTAGGTCTAATATCAAAAATGTAACTCAGGTATTAAAAGGTGAATTTTACAGAAAAAAATCTTTGCAGTCAAAAGAACTATGCATACAGATTAATTTTGCAGGTTCACATTTTTGATAAAAAGATACGTGCTAATAAATGAAACATAGAAGTTGGTGCTTGAAAAAGCCTTTTCCGAGCGGCAATCCGAACGTTTTACTTTTTACGTTTGCCGCTAGGACAAGTACTGTGATGTAACAGTTGCCAAACAAACCGCCAACGCCAGCGCGTTGAATGTAAATAAACATGGCCAGTGCATACGGAGAAACAGAGGCGGTGTCTGTTTTGACTTTGTGTTCTGAACAGTGTCGAGTAGCGCCATATCAATTCGAACCTACTCTGAACGAACCTACAACAGTTACTTTTGACACAGATCTGACAAGTTTTAGTGATGAGGACAGTTCCACGAGCAAGAATAGTGGAGCTGTGAGTGATACTGATAGCGCCCAGGCCGGTTGTGAGTCGGTCATACCTCCAGTGGAAGAATGGTAAGCCTAAGTTATGACGACAAATATGGTCTGTATTATTTCACGTGCAATTTTAAGCATCTCGAAACCTATCTGGTGTTTATAAATTATTTGTATCACAGCCTGGATTTTATTTGTTCATACCTTGCCGCAACGCTAAAATTAGGGGTTCGATTCCCCTTGGTGGGCTCAACAGATAGCCCAATGTGGCTTTGCTATAAGAAAACACACACAAACACACTCATACCTTGCCGACTATAGTAACTGATACTCAGCCCTTCCACAATCATTGTACCGGGTGTTTATGACTCGTAACAAAATGAATTTCAATTATGCGTCATAATTCTGTCTATAAAATCAAACTCGATGTAACAGGATGAGTAGTTAATTTAATATTTACCATAAATATATAACAAAGCTCTCAAGCAGCTCTCAAAGACAATAAACTTTCTCTCTCTCTTGTTGTTGTGGGCTTCCCATTCAAGCTCTGCATCTTCTCTGAAATAAGTATTAAGTAAGGAATGTAATCCGAAAAAGCACTGCATAAAAGACGAGCACTGAAAGGAACAACATGGTCGGCGCGCAACGAAGCGTGTTTGGCAGCTATTACGTCACAGTTGTAAAACGTCACGGAAACAGCCGAACGACTGAGATGAACTTGAATTCAAGGACCCGCATATTTTGTTTCATTTTTACTCAAAAACTAAAGTGTTTAAAAATATGGTAACCACGAAGGAATTATAGCTAACTAAAGTACAGTTTCTAAGGCAATTATTAAATTTATTGAAAATTCACCTTTAACCAAAACAGGACTTGGAGAATTTTATTTTGCTTTTGGTGACAACTTAAATGTCAAAATTTTTGAATTAAAGTATTTTGCTGCAGTATCACCGAAGTTATACAGAGAGAATACAAACATAAATAATTCTAACAAATTAACATGAATATTGAGCATTTAACATAAACTTTACAATGATAATTAAGTTATTATAGTTTCATTGCAAGCTATTACGTATGTTTTTGAGCTTAATCAAAGGAAAAAAAAGAAAAAGTGTGAAACCGTTCTCGACAGATTGACGAAAGGAATAACATTTATCGTGAGTAATATAAATGGCAAACTATCAGTAGGAACAATCAATAGTTGTAGTTTTAAATATGCGTCAATCAAAAAATATAAAGTTGCAAACTTATATATTTCAATATTGTAACAATTTAAGAATTTTTGGGGGTTTGTTTATCAAAATATAAAAGTTAACTGTCAGAAATTCATTAGCTGTATATTCACAATAACCGAATCCAGTTGAGTTTCAGTTACAGTGAGTATACTGAGATGTGTGTAGATATAAATACCAACAGACTTTTCTAATAAGCACATTACAGTTAGAATAACATAAGAAAATTTACACCATCGTTTTATTTCATTGCTGATTGTTGTACCTACAGGCAGTTAGGGGTGGATGATTTATAATGGGAAGTGCAAATAAAAATAAAATAAATTCAAAATATACGTATTTTGAATGTGTTATAAAGTGCTATTTTCGACCAGTTCTGTATTTAAATTTTCAATACGTTTTCCATTTAATATAATTCAATATAATTTCCCCTAAAATTGGACATGTACTTAAAGGGCAGCATCACAAGTTTCTTCAGCAGGGAAACAGAAAACGTAGTGTTTGGCTGGGTTATTGCTGCTTATATATAAAGATAAAACACCTTTTTATGATTTTGTAGAAGTTCATTGAAAATTAAATATCTTCCTTGAATTACAATCATTTATTTTTTCTCGTTTTACTATTCTAGTTTAAAGAGCCTCAGAAATAATTGACAAACGTAGTTTCGTCACAAGGGTAAAAAACATATCTTAAATTAGGACTAATTCCCTTAAACAGCAAAGAGTGTGGTGTTTCTCTTAACAAATGCTAAGTCCTTTAAGTTGCATTAGTTATCAGCTGATTCTGGGGGAAGCGAAGAATTAGCACGAAGAATCACTGAAATCAAGGATGCTTCAAAATCTCAAAGTATTTCGAATAGTTGAGTATTTTTTTTCGGGAATAAATGTTTTAAGTTTCTAAGAACAATAGTCAAGTATTTGAAAGTTCAAGTTTTTTTTTATTCTTTTGATAGCTGATAAAATATTTATATTTAACGTGTACACACTTTTACAAATAAAGATAACAGAAAAATCGAGGAACAAGGTAAAACTTCTTGTTCTAAAATAGTTACTGTACTGCGACATATTATATTCACATTACTTCAGAGCTAAGAACACAAAATTTCGGCAGTTTGATAACATGAATAGCAAAGAAAGGACTTACATAAAATTCAAGCTTTCGTTTGCCATAATTGTTATTGTTATTCATCTTTCATTGTACTATTGCATTATGAAGGCATGTTTAAAGTCGAATAGTTTCAATGAGGTTCGGAGCAGTTCTTACTTTTCACCCTAGCATTCTCTGAAAATTACCAATTCAAATATGTAAATAAAATTTGATAAAAATTTGCTGGCATGACTGAATCTTCTGCTCCGATTACCACCGTATCAAAATTCAAGCAGTTTTCGCTTTTTCGCAAAATGTGTAGCCTGTCACACAAGGTATACACATATGTTTGAAATTAAGTTAATTTATTTTGGTATAGCGGCAAGTCTACGGATTTAAAACGCTAAATCAGGGTTTCGAATCCCCTCGGTGGGCTCAGCAGATAGCCCGATGTGGCTTTGCTATAAAAAAACAAATATACACAATTCATTTTTATTTTCTTTAATGATTTACCAGAAGGTGGGTGTAACACTTGGAAATTTTTTTTCTGAAATAATATATTAGGATTACATTTTTATTATTTTTCTTTATGAGCTGGAATAACGAGTAGCAATCTAATTTCTTACCTTTTCCTTGAAGATAAGTATAATAAGAGTTTGTATCCATGTTTGAATAAAGCGTAATATTTTCTGAAATACAAAAGAGAAATAAATTAGTTCTTTATACTCTCAAAATTTAATGAATAGAAAATAAAAAAATTACTGTTTCAAAAAGCGTAGCTTAGAGTATCAAATATAATTTATGCAGTTATATAACTGTATAACAAATACACAAAGATACAGTTAGTGTAATCTATTTTAAAGCAAAAAATGATTGTTTTTTGTGAAATGAAGTTGAGGAATTTAATGGAACTAATCATGAAGCGAAAAAACAAGAGTATAGCTTGATTAAAATTATCAGAAAAGAATATTAAGCAGGTTGTACAGAGAATGAAACCAGAACAAATTACGCAATTGAAGGCATCATGGGTATACGTACAGTAGAACAGACAAACCGTATAGAAATTGATAAGGCTGTTAACAGTTCATTAGTATGAAAATTGGTTGCCTTGTTTTTGAAGCTTGTAAAGTACACACACACACACACACACACACACACACACATTTCCTTCATCAACAATCTTTCCAGAAGCAACCACTATTTTACTCATTTACAAACCAACACATTTTTCCGTCTTGTTAAGAATTACAGTTCATTCGATCCTTGCAAAAATTATTTATGTGAATATTTGCAATTATAATCCATGGAAGTCGCTGTACAGCTTCGTGTTTGACTGAGTGTTTGCTATTTACCTGCTATCTGACTGAATAACAGCTCTATACCTTAACAAAGAAGTCAGAAACCAACTGTCTGATGAATCTTGGCTCTCTATCTTAACAGGGAAATCAGAAACTAGCTATCTAACTGAATGTCGGCTCTCGACCTTTACAGGACAGTTTGGAACCAACTATTTAACTGAATGTTGGCTCTCGACCTTTACAGGACAGTTTGGAACAAAGTATATGACTGAATATATGACTTTTTACGTTTACAGTGAAGTCTTAAACAAACTGTCATGACAAGACCTTTTGGTAGGTTTGTCAAATTTTAGTGACTTTAAAGCTTGTCGTGAGATGATGTGTTTGTATAAACACAGAGCAAAATCAGTTTGTACGTTTGTAAGATATTTTATAGAAGTACATTAAGATACACCACGAGTAGGCAGCTGTTGTACAAAACTACATAAACCATCCCTAGTTTTAAATTAAAAGATGAGCACAGCTGAAAAGCAGCATCCTTCACTAATTTCTGGACTAACTGAGTGGTAAAATTTGCCCGTTAATTCTTTTAAAGTGCTTTCACATCTACAAAGTACGAATTGAGATTTTTAAGACAATGGGACGTGAACCATGAATTATTAGGTTCATAGTACGAAATACGGGAACACTATTCAATAGGCTATACTTGGCCCATATACTAGTGAGTAGAAGTGAACACAAAACGAAGGTAAACAAATACTGTGACAAAATTGTGTGTTTAATTTATGTTAGAGATTGTGTAAAATAAAAGAATAACAATTTCACGAAGATATAATTCCAAACCAAAAATCTTCTAAAGCAATAGGATTATGTATGTCCTTAAAGCAAGTGAAATCTGAAATTTCTTTAATCATCAATGAACAAAGTGTGTTGCTTTACGCTAAAACAAAAATGATCAATATTCTGCCAAAATGTTTTTTTTTTCAGAATAATTTTGACATTTGACAATTTTCTAAAGTGATAACCGTATAAATAACCTATATATACTTGTTAGCTTTGTCAGAACCTGGAAAATGAAAACTTTAAGATTTGAACACAAGGGCCAATGTTTCATTTAGGATATATTGCTTTAAGAAGTTTTCAATTTTTGGTTGATGCTGATTTATTTAAATAACTTTACATTCAAACCCCATCGTGGTTACTGTGGTTACTAAACAATATTTGATAAAACTATATGCTTTTGCTTGTTCATTTTATAATTTTTTACTCAAAGCTACTTGAGGGTTACTTGCACATAGTCGTCAATAATTCTTGTTTTTTTTTTTTAATTTTGCGTAAAACTACACAAGGGTTATCTGTGCTAGCCGTCCCCAATTTAGCAGCGTAAGACTAGAGAGGATGCAAATAGTCATCACCACCCACCACCAACTCTTGGGATACTCTTTTACCAGCGAATTGTGGGATTCGCCGCAACATTATAAAGCCCCAACGTCTGAAAGTAGAACATGTTTGGTGCAACGGGGATTCGAACCCGTGACCCTCGGATTACGAGTCGAACGCCTTGACAAACTTGGTCATACTGGGCCAGAAACAAGAAAGAAAAGAAAGTATAATGAAAGTTTTTTTGGATACGGTTTTACGTGGACAGGAAATGAAGTTGAACGTGGAACAATAGTGAGTAACAGTAGTTTGCATCTAGCAAAGTTAAAACAGCATTTAGAAACCAAACACTCCCAATTAAAAAAATTCACGTTCCGAGGATTTCAAAAGAAAGTGTGTGCAATTAAATGGAAGGAAAGCTACATTTCGTTCGTTTGTCCATCAGGACAACAAAGGTGCTCTTATTGCTTTATATCTTGTTAGTTACCGAATAAAAGTGAGCTCAACTTTTTCATTTCAGATGGATGAATCAACAGATGTCACAATTTATGTGATGTTGCTTGTGTTTGTTCGTTATATTCACGAAACTGGTTTTGAAGAAGACGAGCTAAATTGAAAACACTTGCCTTCTCGAACAACAGGCGAAGAAATATTTAAACTTATCGATTTATTTATGGAAGAACATGAGATCCACTGGCAGCTTTACTCAAGTATTTGCACTGATGAGGCTACACTATAATTGGAAAAGTTTCAGGCGCAGCGGTAGGCATAAAAAGAAAAACCCGGACATCAAGAGTATGATGTCTTCATCGTCATGCACTTGCAATGAAACGAATGCCAGAAGACTTAAAAGAGGTATTGGTTGATGCCATAGAAATAGTTACTTTTATAAAATCAAGACCACTCAATGCGAGGATCTTCAGTTCACGCTGTGAGGATATGGGAAATTTGCATGAAAAGTTTTTGCTTCTTACTGAAGTCCGATAACTTTCTCGGTTTAGGAACTGATTGAGGAGATAAGTTTCTTTATATCTGAATGCCATTTTGAACTTGCGTGAAAATTAAGGTACAAATGATTAATACAGAAATGGTTTACCCTTTGGACGTATTTGCCGATCTAACTGAAGTGAATGCAACAATGCAGGATACCAAGGTAATGTACTTTGAAGCTTAGACTAAAATGAAAGAGCTTCAACTTAAGCTAAAACTTTGGGGTGAATGTATACTTATGGAAAAACTTGACTGATTCGAAAATCGCAGTGTTTTTTATTTATGAATGACATTTCCTTAAGTAAAGATGCAAAAGTTTGTCTTTCAGCACATGTTTGATTTGTGTACAACTACTGAGGAGTACTTACTCCTCATTTAGAAAAATTGCTGTGAATTCAAAATCCCTTTGTTAACTCTACAACGACAAACGATCTGCCTTTGAAAGAGAAAAAAACAGCTTATAGAAATTTCAACTGATTACATCCTAAAAACAAAATTTCATCAGGAAAAAATTACAGTTTTAGATTCAAATGGCCATGGAATACCCTGAAATAAGTAACAGAGCTTTGAAAATTTTGATGTGTTTTCAAACAACATGTCTTTGTGAGCAAACATTTTAACTGTATACAGCTACAAAGACTAAATTTAGAAATAGGCTAAATATTGAAGATGAATTGCGCTTACTTGTAACAACCATAACTCCAAATATTGAACTACTTTGTGAACAAAAGCGAGCCCATCCGAGCCACTAATAAATAAGTACACTGTGCTTTTACTGATAGAAATTTTGCAAACAGAAATTGTTTTACAAGTAAAAATGTTTCCTTAAATATTGATATTTTAAATAAATTTATATTATAAAAGCTTGAAGGAAACTTTATCTGGCGTTAGTGACCGGTTGTTTTCATTTTTAGTGTAATTTTTTGTGTGTGAAGACTCCGGAATGTTTTTCTTTCGTATGTGAAGCTCCGCAAATCTAAAAAGTTTGGAAACACCCCTGGTTTAAATCATCAACGGCTCCAGACTACGGGGAATTGTTTCTATGGCAACTAGATGCGAACCATCAACCTCAAGATTTATTGCCCGTGCATGCTAGTCGCAAAACAACATCCAACCTAACATGTTTTTGTAGCGTAATTGCAATGTGCTAAATTTTGGTAGATATTTTTTTCTATTTGTTTTCGGAATAGATATAATAAAATTTGAAGGTCAAAGGTTAGCTTCAAATCATAACATTAGCTTAAGCTTTAATGACACCTTGAAAAAACAGATATAACCTTTTAAATAAAGGATAATACAAAAAAAGGGTCAGAAATCAATAAAACAGTTAATATCTACTAATAGGTTTGTTTGTTGTTGTTTTTTAAAATTTCAAACACAGCTACTCGAGGGCTATCTGTGCTAGCCGTCCCTAATTTAGCAGTGTAAGACTAGAGGGAAGGCAGCTAGTCATCACCACCCATCACCAACTCTTGGGCTACTCTTTTACTGACGAAAAGTGGGATTCACCGTCACATTATAACGCCCCCTCGGCTGGTAGGGCGAGCATGTTTAGCGCGACTCGGATGCGAACCCACGACCCTCAGATTCCGAGCGCGATAATTCGCGCTCGGCCATGCCAGGCCATAGAAAAGCCACATTGGACTATCTGCTGTGTCCACCGAGGGGAATCGAATCTTTGATTTTAAATCGTGTATCCGAAGACTTACCATTGTCCCAGTGATGGATATATGCTTCAGTACTAATTACACTTTTCTCGTTTTGTTTATTTGTCACTGATGAAGAACGATTTCCTTCATAGCTTAAACAAATCGCTTTTGGCTCATTGATCCTCTGTATATGAGCCAAGGCCACCTTTGCTTGGAGAGGTTAGAAAGACTTCAACACTCCAAAATGCACTTTGGCTCTTTCTAGTTTTCAGCTGTTGTCTCAGTGTTATTTTTATACGGATATATAGAGCACGTTGCTGGCATATTTAAAAAAAAGAAAAACAACTAAAACTACTTTTTCTTCAGCATTTCGATATAACAAATAAATGTTACATAGAGAAGACTCAGGTTTAACAGTTTGAGACTTTTGTTTAGTTTTTTTATTTTTACCATTTGAAATTTTGGTTTGTTTGGAATTACGAGGTCTGTTCAAAAAATACGCGGCTCCAGTTAGTTTAAGGGGAATCCGCTAGGTTCGCACAGATCACTGATTACGACGCCATTTCTCGATTGCAGATATCTTCATTTGTGTTTTAAGTGAAGTGCGATTTTTCGTTTGGCGGATTTTAGAATGAATGACCTGAAGGAGCAACTACTTGCTGTTAAATTTTGTGTTAAACTTGAAAAATCTGCGACTGAAACTTTTGCTATGCTTCACATGGCTTATGGTGATGTTGCTATGAAGCGTACGGTATGTTTCAAGTGGGATGAACGTTTTAAGAATGGTCGACAGTCCACTGAAGATGATGAGCATCCTGGACGTCCTTTCACGTCAACTGACGACCTACTCGTTGACAAAATCAACACCCTGATGCGGGCATATCGGCGTCTGACTGTCAGGGAGCTTGCTGAAGAGCGTGGGATATCAGTTGGATCTTGTTACGAGATTTTGACCAAAAAATTGAGGATGCACCGCGTTGCTGCGAAATTTGTACCTCAGAACTCGCGAGGTTTTGGCCAAACACTCGATCACTGTTCTTCCCCACCCCCTTACTCACCTGGCCTTGCTTCTTGCGATTTTTTCTTGTTCCCCAAACTCAAAAGACCCTTGAAAGGAAGAAGATTTGAGACGATTCCCGAGATTAAGGCAAATGCGACGAAGGAGCTGGAGGACATTACAAAAGAAGTGTACCAGGACTGTTTCAACAAGTGGAAACACCGTTGGGATAAGTGTGTGCGTTTGGGAGGCGTGTACTTTGAAGGGGCTCCAGACCTGTAACTTCTAAATAAAGTACATTTTGTTTTATGACGTCAGCCCGCGTATTTTTTGAACAGCCCTCGTACATATTAGTAGGTTACTTCAAGTCCGAATAGGATATAACTGTTGTTGTTTCTGTTTTCCATATCTATTGTTGTTGTTTTGAATTAAGCACAAAGCTACACAATGGGCTATCTGTGCTCTGCCCACCACGGGTATCGAAACCCAGATTTTAGCGTGTAAGTCCGCAGACATACCGCTGAGCCACTGGGGGGGGCTTCCATATCTAACCTATCGATCCTCTAGTTGAGTACAGTTGGAGATGGATCTGTTGTAAATCCATCAACTAGTTATTCCGAGGCTACGATTCTACAGCCAAAAAAATAAGAGGGATTGATACTTGGGGGCAGGAAAGTTAAATAAACTTACCTGCTGAAGCTACTGTTCCAGCTCCCATCATAGAAGTAGAACACTAATTAGCAGCCCAACAGACAAATTATACTAGTATAAAGAATCTTAACCAGTTATCTAAGCTAACTGGTATAACTCCCGACCACCCCCTATTAAATCTACAATTAACACCAATTTTCAAGTTATGAACGAGCCTTTATATGCGATAACATGTTCATCCGCACAAAGTAGTGCCAAGTTGTTTAAATGACCTTATTAACAACTAAAAGTAGTTATCAGAAACTTTCAGTAAGATTTTTGTTTTTTATATTTATTTAATACATTCTTATACATATTACAGAGTATTTTAATAATTTTGTTTATAGTTTTTATTAAATATCAATTTTTAACAGTATTTTAACATTAATAATAAAATATTGTAATTTATTACACATTTTACAAAATCTGGATAATTGTGAAGTTATAATGTTTGTAAAAGAAGAATATAGTACATTACTATTAAAAAAGTAAATGATATATTGGAAAAGTAAAATATTTTAACGCAGTCCTTACTTTTGATTTTTTGTTTTACTTGTTTGTTCAGTATTAATATTTTTTTTTTCTATATATATAAACATGTATATTGTGAGAAGGCAAACCGGACCTGTATGTGATAATTTATAACCCAAATCAATGCTTGAAGGTGTGACTCACCTTAGGTATATGTGGATAAACATATGATATTGTTTTTATGCCTGGACCAAACTTCGTCCTTGACTGTCTATAACTGAAGAGCCACGTCGAGATAAAACACAGATAACGATAAGCATTTAGATTAATACAGGTATTATTATTATGATTCAACTTGTAAAGAATTTCACCTGTTTCAATGTGAACACAAATAAACCTTTTGGAATTAGTTGTCAGTAAAAAGGCTAGCGGAAAATTAATAACTTTTTGCATACAAATCACGTAATTTGTCATATTAAGTAATATGGTTTTGTTCATCATATTACTGTGTGTAAAGAGTTAACTAAACCACGAATATCGAAACCTGGTTTCTAGCGTTGTAAGTCCGAAGATACTACTCTGGTTAGATTAGGCCTAATTATGACAGTAATAAATATACATTTGTTGCGGCCAGATATAGAATAAAGAATGTGTGCAAATATTTTGCTGAAGTGTTTTGTTATTAAGACTTATTTGGTAGTTTTATGGACAATACATTTTATTTAATATGACCATAATGGAAGAAATATATATAAATACTTTTAAGCGCCATAAACCTTCAGACTTATAGCTGAGCCAGTGGAGGGCAGCAGTCCCCCCCCCCAGGGGCACAGCAGTGCGTTTGCGAACTCGCGGGGTTTCGACACTCGTGGTTGGCAAAGCTCAGATAGCCCATTGCTCCGCTCTGTGCTTAAGTTCAAACAAAGCATCAATTTTGAGACTTCCTCGGATATGATGCGAAGTGACATTTGATTGATGTAGTCAACCACATTACTCTTATTAATTCCATCCTAATTAGATAAGGGCTAACTTTAATTTTTAGTAGCTTTAGTTTGGCTTAGAGGATGAGACAGCAAAGATGTACCCAAGGTCCCTTGTTATCCCTAAGCATTATGTTATGTTATTAGTCAAAGTAATATTTAAATCATTTTACAAAACTTAAAGACCTTTTTCTCACGCCAACTCGTCAACAGAGATCCAATCCAAATCTTTGACGATAGTTTTGCTTTAAAAGTTATTAAAGTCACAAAACCAAAGGAACATCAGGGCTTAAACAACTAACCAGAGATACGGTGCAGTTCAGTGTAAAAGCTAGCATTTCAAAAATCCAGTTTATCATATTTAATGCAAAACTTCAGTTGAACAATTAGATGACCTCCGACTTAATACTGAAGTAATGTTGAACATTGGACATAAAAACAGAACAAAAATTAAGAGTGCCTAAAGCTGGTTTTATAGTTGTCTACTTAACTACTCGTATACGACACCCAATAACAAAAGAAATATATTTTAAACTTTTAAGTTCCATTTTCATTTATCAGGTGAAACGTGCGAAAAAAAAATCTAAATTGTTTAAATGGTGTCACATTTTTCAGGCCAAGTGATTAAGGTACTCGATTCATAATCTGAGGGTCGCGGTTTCGGATCCCCGTCACACCAAACATGCTCTCCTTTCAGCCGTGGGGGGTTATAATGTGACGATCAATTCCACTATTCGTTGGTAAAAGACTAGCCCAGGAGTTGGCGGCGGCTGGTGATAAGTAGCTGCTTTACCTTTAGTCTTACACTGCTAAATTATGGACGGCTAGCATAGATAGCCCTCTTGTAGTTTTGCGCGAAATTCGAAAAAAAAGTGCCTTATTCAGATCCTCTTTTATTATGATAAGTTTTGTTATTTTAACACCGTAGCTTTTACTCTTCATTTAACATCATTAATTTTTTTGTTTTAGTTTATGTGATATATTTCTTTAGATTTTAATAGGTTAAATATGCTTTCCATAAGTTTTATTTTGGAGAGTGTGTTTTTTATTTTGAAATTCTCTATGTGTGTCATAAATTAGAAATAACTTTTATGTTTCGCCAAAGATGATACAATATTAGCGATATCTGTTGTTGAATTAAGCACAAAGCTGCACAATGGGCTATCTGTGCTCTGCCCACCACGGGTATCGAAACCCGGATTTTAGCGTGTAAGTCTGCAGACATACCGCTGAGCCACTGGGGGGCTAGTGATATCTCATCAAAATTCTATACAAAGGTTTAGATTAAAATACCGTTTTGTTTACATCCTAATGCGCTCCATATATTGTAATATATTGTGGAAATTCATGTTTTATACCTGAACGCTGACATAATGCTAGAAACTAGATTTCGATGCCCGTAGTGGGCGGAGCACAGATAACATATTGTGTAGCTTTGTGCTTAACTTCAAACAAATGAAACTGACGAATTATATTGGGTAAAATTAGTCGTTTACTGTATGTGTAAAGTAAAAAAACACACTAGGACCAAATATCTGAGTTAATTTTGATATTTGCGACTCCCTTACTTTTTAGAAACTCTAAAAGTAACAAAGTCATGTGCATAAATAGTTTAGAAAGAAAATTTTAAAAAGCCGATAAGGTCTACATTGTTAAAGGAAGTCGAAAAACAAAGAAAAGGCAACAACATTCTAGGGGTTAAATTCGATGTTGTGTTATGTAACGGAAGGAAATTTGGTGGAATATTGGTTTGTTTTGAATTTCGCGCAAAGCTACACGAGGATTTTCTGCACTAGCCGTCCCTAATTTTGCAGTACAAGACTAGAGGGAAGGCAACTATTCAGCACCATCCAATGCCAACTCTTGGGGTACTCTTTTACAAGCGAATAGTGGGACTAAGCGTCCCATTATAACACCCCCACGGCTGAAAGGGCGAGCATGATTGGTGTGACGGGGATTCGAGTGCCTTAACCACTTGGCCATGCCAGCCCTGATAGAATCTTTCTTGCACAAGAAGAGATCCTCAACATTCGTCTCTGTGTCACTTCAAATAATTTTAGACAGAATTAGAGTACAATAATCTATGATTCTTTTTTGCCATCTTATTAGCAATACCAAGCATGAGGCCCCCAGTGGCTCAGCGGTATGTCTGCGGACTTACACGCTAAAATCCGGGTTTCGATACCCGTGGTGGGCAGAGCACAGATAGCCCAATGTGTAGCTTTGTGCTTAATTCAAAACAACAACAACAACCAAGCATGAGTAGCACATACACTCGATTAGATGTTATAACTCATCAGGATCTCTACTAGCTTACCCTCAAATTAAAATTCTTTGAGCGGAAGTAGATTAAACTAAGCTGTGAGACCTTGTTCATGGCTGCCCTCTAGTGGTGGCCCGGCATGGCCACGTTCAAATCGTAATTTGAGGGTCGAGGGTTCGAATCCCGGTCGCACCAAACATGCTCGCTATTTCAGCCGTGGGGGCGTTATAATGTGTCGTTAAATCCCACTATTCGTTGGTAAAAGAGTAGCCCAACAGTAGGCAGTGGGTGGTGATGACTAGCTGCCTTTCCTCTAGTCTTTTGTTTTGTTTTGTTTTGAATTAAGCACAAAGCTACACAATGGGCTATCTGTCCTCTGCCCACCACGGGTTCCTCTAGTCTTACACTGCTAAATTAGGGACGGCTAAAGCAGATAGCCCTCGTGTAGCTTTACGCGAGATTCCAAAACAAACAAACCCTTCAATGGCACCACGGAGTGTCTGCGGACTGATAACACCAGAATTCGGGTTTAGATATTCGGGGTGAGCAGAGCACAAATAGTCCATTACGTAGTTTTCTGTTTGAATACAAACAAACAAAACTGTGCCTGGCAAAACACATCAAGAGAAATGGTTTGACGTCCTGAGTCCAAAACTGTAATTAGATATGAAATCGATCAAGAGACGATGAAGCTACGAGTTAAAGTTTGTGCTTGAAAAACTCAGTCATTCTGTAAGCAGCTCTGCCACGGCTAAAATGAATGAATGTTCGAGTGTACGATATAAGGTTTCTCACCTAAGTGCTCATGTCAAGGATTGAGCATAATGTCGTGGAATTTAAAAGTTATGGGAAAAACACCCTAAAATGTCCGTCTTAAATTTTCTAGATTATTTCTAAATAAAAGTGCCAGTTACATTCTTGTTCAACTTTAATTTTAGATGCAAAAAACAACAACAGAGACTACGATTTAACATATTATATTTAGGTCCACTATTTTAATCCACCAAAGTAAGCACAAACCAAAAATATAATCTATTTAAACTGGCAGTCATTCAAGACTGTGCTGTCTGGAAGAAAAACAAACTCAAAGGCCAAATTTTGGTACATTTGGAAACCTATCTCTCCTTAATCTCTCAAGTGCACCAAAATAATTGCATTGAATAAACGTCGCTCTGTAATTACTGATATTAAGTTCAACGAACTGAATTTTGAAAGGAAGTACATTACTTATTTTTGAATGATCAAAAGTACTAGAGCTAGAAAATAATCTGAGCTTTCACAGCAAAGAAAAAAAAAACAACAGTTACAAAAAACACTTAAACGGATACAAATTTATGTCCTGACCTTTAAAGTTATTTTATCTACTTCTAACAATTTACTGCAATATTTTAAGTAATTGAGTCAATCAGGTTTGGATTTGATAAAAGACTGTCAAAAATGACAATTGAATGATTACCGAAAATTACAAGACTGAACTAAAAGAAATTTCTCTGGACTTCCAAAATGTATCTATTCCTCATTTATTTCAATTGTCTAGAAGTAATTCTTTAATTATCAGACGCGACATGGCCAGGTGGATAAGGCACTCGACTCATAATCTGAAGGTCGCGGGCTCGAATCCCCGTCACACCAAACATGCTCGTCCTTTCAGCCGTGGGGGTGTTATAATGTAACGGCTAATGCCATTATTCGTTGGTAAAAATAGTAGCGCAAGAGCTGGCAGTGGGTAATTTAAATGTACAGAATTTAGAAAAATGAATGTACAAAGTTTAATCAAGCTATATTAAGAGGATTTTGGAACACTACGACGTCGTTACTGTACATGTCCTCACGCGCAGTCGTGCCCTATATAACAATTGTGAATCTTGGCAATAATCATTCAGGTAATTGTAATTAGAGAATACTTTGCCAAAAGGTTTTCATGACCCAGTTACGCTGCACTTTCTCGTACGCTTTGCATAATCTAGCAAACATGTGAGGACAAAATTTTCTACCGCCTATTCAAACAGTTCAATCGCACATATATTTATATATGCTGTATCTGGATGCTTGACCGATATGTCTTTATATTAAATAACTTCATTTCCAAATTACTTCAGGTCTGTGATGGTTGAGCGGGAATTATGACTGGAAGCCCTACGTTTTTGAGCACATATCTTATTTGCCTCGTTTTAGAGGGAGATTTATTTTTAATTTCGCGCAAAGCTACACAAGGGTTTTCTGCGCTAACCATCTTAATTTGGCTGTGCAAGACTAGAGAGAAGGCAGATAGTCATCACCACCTACCGCCAACTCTTGGGATACTCTTTTACCAACGAATAGTGAGATTCACCGTAACATTACAACGCCTCCACGGCTGAAAGGGCGGGCATGTTTCATACGACCGGGATTCGAACCCGCGATCCTTAGATTACGAGTCGAACGCCTTAACCCACCTGACCATGCCGGGCCGATCAGTTTTGAATAGCAGTGCACAACCTACCACACAATACAATATTTAAATATAATTCTCATAAATAACGTTTCACAGTGACTTTATTTGGACTGTGATTATAACGCGATTTATTGATTTGGATATTGGTTTAGTTACTGTTAAGTACTAACCTACATAATTGGTTATCACTACTCGGCTCTGTTTGGCTCGGTAGTTAGGGCGCTCGACTCCCAAGTTGAGGGTCGCGGGTTCCACTTTCTGTCACACTGAACATGCTCACCTTTTTAGCTGTGGGGTCGTAACTATATGATAATCAATTCCAATGTTTGTTGGTAAAATAGTAGCTCAAGTGCTGGCGGTGGGTACTAATGACTAGCTGCTTTCCTTCTATCTATATATATTTGGAACTTTAAAAAATAAATAAAAACAAGCAAAAAATAAACCACAGAGAGTTGAACGACGTTCATTTGGATGTATGTGGAAAATGGGAGTGTTTTGAATGTACGTTATCAAACAAAAGTTAACTTCAACGTTGCTGAGACACGATTGTATACATAGATTACATATAAACAGTGGGCTCTCTGTACTTTGCCGATCATGGATATCGAAAACCGGTTTACACAGTTATAAGTCTGTAGACA
Organism: Carcinoscorpius rotundicauda; assembly: GCA_011833715.1. Lineage (NCBI taxonomy): Eukaryota > Metazoa > Arthropoda > Merostomata > Xiphosura > Limulidae > Carcinoscorpius > Carcinoscorpius rotundicauda. The sequence continues at coordinate 20,402,491 of CM022398.1, forward strand.
TACCACTGTGCTACTGAAAGCCAACATTATCAAATGAAAAAAAATATTTCCAAAATGTAATAAGATAAGTTGATAAGAAAAAATTTCGTGGATCTAGGAAAGTTTTCATTAAATTACAGTTAAAATGGTTTGTTTCTTTGTTTTCGATTTCGCGCAAAGCTACACGAAGGCTATCTGCGCTAGTCGTCCCTAATTAAGCGGTGTCAGACAAGAAGGAAGGCAGCTATTAATCACCAGCCAGGGCCAATTACTGGGCTACTCTTTTACCAAAGAATAGTGGGATTGACCGTCACATTATAACGTCTCCACAGCTGAAAGGCTAAGCATGTTAGGTGTAAAGGGGGTTCGCACTCGCAAGTTGTTAGGTAAGTTAACCACCAGGCCATGTCAGGGCCCGCAAAATATGATAAAATTGAACTTATGTAAGTTAGAAATCATTGTGTAAAATTATGAACAATAACGAACTAATCTTGTGATAATGTAATGATATTTGTAACTTCACTATAGAACAGGCAAGGCTTTGAGACCAATGAAAATATTTTATCTTATTACAATGATTAGTTGATAGTCAACTTTGTGACTAATCAGGTAGAAAAATGCAATAAAGGTGTAAGGCGTGGACAAAGTCCTGCGTTATCACTGAAAAAACGGAGAAGTATTTTTTTAATTTTTGTTGGAACACTAAAACCTAAGTAAACATTATCTTCAAAATTGATTTTTCATCTATAATATTTATTTTAATTAATTAAATGCACACACACACATATTATCAAACAATTAATGTAAAACTTTTTTATTCTATATTCACCTTTTTGTAACCAACATCGATACGAAACTTTCACTGTGTCATAAGGCAGAACAAATGTTATAAGTACCCATAAATATTTAGATTCAAAGTAAAGGAAAGAGATTTTTTTCAGCTTCCATGGGTTATAAAGTACCTTTTTGTGTCGGATCGAGTCAGGTAGCGAAAACAGTGGAACATTTGGATCTGAAATAAAGTGAGAGTGATCTTCTTACATCTCCTGTGGATTATAGGCTATTCTGTAAGAATTATGTTAAATGTTAAGAGTTTGTATGTATGTTATTTGATAGCAAAGCCACCTCGGGCTATCTGCTATTTGTATTCGTCGAGGGGAATCGAATTCCAGATTTTAGCGTTGCAAATCAGAAGACTAGACGTTTTGATTTTAAGCACAGTGAAAGTGAGATTCTCACAGCTTTTGTTAGTTGTGAATCATATCGTGGAAATCAAATATACGTGAGAACAAATAAACGTAAGTTCTGTACAGGTGTTTTGGTCTATGACCTGAGGGGGTCAGGTACAACGATCACAACTTCTCTTCTTTGTCTTGTATGGTAGTTTCAGTTTTGTTTATTCTTTGGGGAAATGTTAAATACCTTATTACATAAGGCCGGTATTTATATTCGAATTTTGTTCGAGAACTCTTTCCGACCCATATTTTTTGGCCATGCCCATATACGTAATGCTATTAACATTTGGTGTGTGTTATCACGTCATTTATGTTAGGTTTGTGTGATAGTTCTGTATCTTCACGAACAGTTTCATCAATAATCACAAACATTTCACTAAATTTATTCACTAGGATGTCCTTCCACATAAAAACCCTTTTAATACATTCGTAATATTTTATTCCAATGATATGATTCACGTGCTTGTTGTAGATGGCTTGTTCTTACTGCATTAAATAAAAGAACAATTATGCGGTATTGGTATATATATCACACGGAAGCTTGTTTTTATATAGATTATTCTGCACGTAATTTAGGGGTGTATGAATAAACCTATCAATGGTATATTAGCATATTTGTTTAGGAAGATTGATGATATTGAAACTTTACCGAAATCAGTAGCACACAGAAAGTTTTAGCTCGTCATTTGTATGGACCTTATCTACGTCATTCATACAAAAAGTTTTAGTTTACTATTTAAATGAGCAACACGTAGAAAATGCTAGCTTATCATTAGTGTGGAACCTTATCTAAATCAATGGCATATAGAATGTTTTAGTTTATTATTGTTATGGACCTTATTTCACTGACACATAAACGTTTTAACTTTTCATTGGTGCGAACATTAGTGGCACATACAAAGCTTCTTATTGGTGTGAAACCTTATAACAAATATCTGTATAATAACGATTTGGTTTAAGTTTTCATGTTCGATTAGAATGAGAAAAAACATCAACTTATTGTAATAACTAGATATAAAACAAAATTTATAACAGCTAAGTTAGCTCCTTTAAAATTTACCATACCAGTCTACAAATATTTGTGTTGTTGTTGAAAGCTGACACATACCGACTCGGTTTACGTTTTGTTCAGATGTATGTTGTTTGAATACCACAAACGCATACTGATTCAGCCTATATACTATATTAGACCTGGCAAGGCCATTTGGGTTAAGGCATCCGACTCGTAATCTGAGGGTCGTGGGTTTGAATCCCCGTCGCACGAAACACGCTCGCCCTTTCAGCCGTCGGAACGTTATAATGTGACTTTCAATCCCACTATTCGTTGGTAAAAGAGTGGTCCAAGAGTTGGAAGTTGGACTAGCTTCCTTCCCTCTAGTCTTACTCTGCTAATTTAGAGACGACTAGCGCAGATAGCCCTCATGTAGCTATGCGCGAAATTCAAAACAAACCAAACAATATATTATATTCAGATTTATATTGTTCGAATCCCACTGACGGCTCTCAGTGGAATATATGACGTGTTTAAGGACTTATGTTGCTTCGATCTCATTGGCAACTGTTATGTTAAACAACGTTTTTTATATAAATTTGGTCTGCGTACTTACAACGCTAAAATCCAGGTTTCGATACCCGTGGCGGGCAGAGCACAGATAGCCCATTATGTAGCTTTGTGCTTAATTCAAAACAACAACTATATAACTTTCTGTTATTTAACTTTCAATAACACAACCCAAATAATTCTGTGACTTCTGTAGCTATTTATATTTTGTTTATTAAGGCCATCTGTCAAACTAGTAAGGATCTATTATAAATATTTATTTTTTTAGCTAATTTCACGAACATTTGTTAGTCGTTACAGAAATACTTTAAAGTTTGCTTTATTTGAGTGAACGACACTGACACTTGTCATTTGCTAAAGAAATACTTTAAAGTTTGCGTTATTTAGGAAGATTACGTTGATATTTTTAGTCGTTAAATGAAAATATTAAATTTTATATTGTTGAGATTCCACTGACATTGGTCTCTCCTTACAAGAATTATAACATGGTTTGATTTGTTTGAATTTTTGAATTTTTCAGAAAATTAAATAAAATTATATTCATTTAGCTCCAAATACATCTATTATATAAGTCAATTACTGCTATAGCATTTCACTACAGAATTGTCGTACAATGTTTAGGCTTTTTGTATTTTTCCAAATGCCGGTAATAGGTTTGGTTTAAGGCGTGCGACTCGTTATCTGAGGATCGCGGGTTCGCATCCCCGTTGCGCCAAACATGCTCGCCCTTTCAGCCGTTGGGGCGTTATAATGTTACAATCAATCCCATTCTCCGTTGGTAAAAGAGTAATCCAACAGTTGGCGGTGGGTGGTGATGCCTAGCTGCCTTTCCTCTAGTCTTACACTGCTAAATTAGGGACGGCAAGCACAGATAGCTCTCGAGTAGCTTTGTGCGAACTTCAAAAAACAAACAAATGTCTTATTACAAGTATAATTACTCATAATTATGTTTTAAGCAAATCAGAAAAGGCATTCACACCATAACATTAAATGTCTGCTATGAGACGTTTTGATTCTCATTTTAACAGTAAGGGGAAAGCGGTTAGTCTACGGACTTACGACGCTAAAATCCGGTGTTCGATTCACCGTGGTGAATGTGGTTTTGCTCAATAAAAGCTAACTTCAACAGTATTGGTATGATGTTTTAATTTTAATGTTTGTTTGTTTCTTCTTTAGAATCAATCGTAACAGTAGATCACAACTTTCAAGCGTTGCATTTGTCTGTGTCCCAATAATACGTCTGTTTGTACAGTTTTTGTTGATATTTAACGATTAATAATCCAGGTATCGTTAAATTATAAAGAAGCTATAACAACGTTTTCGTTAATTCTTTGGAGGTTTTCATTACCGATCTGATAATGTTTCTTACAGCGCACAGTCACTCAGTACACTATCTGCATTCTGTCCACCGAAGGGTTTGTTTGCTTATGATTATGCAGAAAGCTACACAATAGGGTGTCTATTCTCTGCTCAACACGGGAATCGAAACCCGCATTCTAGCTGTGTGAGTCCGCAAACATACCGCTGTGCCACTAGGGGCCCGCTGTAAGGAATTCAACCCCACATTTTAGCGCTGTAAGTCAATAAGGATAACAGTGTTAATTAAAAGTGAATTTTTACAAGTTTTATTGACAGGTCAGAAGATGTTGCACGAAAATTAATTTATATCCCATCTTATCTGTTCCTCTGAGCTATATCTGTTATATCAAGGATAAGCGTGACTGTAAACAATGTTTATCGTTCGGTGTACTCGACAGGTGACTCATGTGCTTCACCATAATAAAATAACCCGTGAACAAAGTTACATTGGCTGGAATTTAATTATTGTTAAAATGGAGGGAGAGGTTCAAACGCAATAATGCATTTGGTAAGTGAACCTACCTCAGTATTGGTCTAGTAACGTCATGTAATGATACACACGCACGCGCGCTCGCTCACTACGCTGGATAAGTAAGGAGAAACGTTTTGTAATTAGATTTAATTTCCTGTTTGTGGCTGCGATTTTAAAAAAAATATGTGATACATTGTAGCAAAAACAAGAGCCTCTCGAAACTCTTAAGCGTTTCATGTAACAATGAATAGATCGAAACGGTGTTATATTTCAACATGCACATAAACAAGTCTTTGTGACGATAACCTGTTTTTCTAAAATGATGTGAAATAGTTGTAATTTGTACATGTACATGTGCTTCTAATTTAGTTAAAAGTACGTGTAGGGGGTGGGAGGCAAGTGTAAGGAAGAACTATTGAGCGAACAAGGCGAGAAAATGCTTTTGCTAAAAATATTCAAAGTGTGTGGCATGTGCCTCTTCTCCCCCTTCCCTGGCTAGGCGCCTGTGTACAAATGTGTTTTTCTCTACAACGTTATTCTTATAAAATAAAAATGAAGCTTCGGGGGTTGAACGTGTTTTTCTTTGAATGTTGTTTCTCGTTGAGATCTGATGCATAAAAAAAGTTCTGTTCATGAAGAACTTTAATCTGAAAGTCGTTGTCTCAGCAACGACGTCGTTTCTCTGGAATATACTTTTATATAACATAACACATTGTAAATTTCAAGCATAACGTTATTCTAATTACTTCTACATTGAAGGGCAATTACTTGTATTCAAATACTTTGTTTGATTTAAGTTTTAATTCTCTTTCCAAAACAAGCAGAAGTCTTAATCTTCAAATAATAACCGACTAATATTTCATACACTTCAAAATCAGCGTGGCCCGACATGGCCAAGTGATAAAGGCACTCAACTCGTAAGCTGAGGGTTGCGGGTTTGAATCCTCATCACACCAAACATGCTCGCTTTTCCAGCTTTAGACGCGTTATAAAGTGAATGTCAAGCACGCTATTCGTTGGTAAAAGAGTAGCCCAAAAGTTGGCAGTGGGTGATGATGAATAGCTGCTTTTTCTCTCGTCTTACAATGCTAATTTGGGAACACTAACGCAGATAGCCCATGAGTAGCTTTGCGCGAAATTCAAAACAAACAAACAGTCAAAATTAGCGGGGCTCACTAATGTGCCTTCGTGGATAATTCTCCGCAAAGGGGATTGAGGACCGCCTGAAAGGGTCGCCTGTTTTATGTGTTAGTCAGTGTACACTAAAATGACGTCACACTATGGACACTTAACGCTACAATTTGTACTTTCGTGACATCAGGAAAACGTGCACATACTATGAAACACGAAAAGAATTATGCATTCTGTTGGCTACAACACAGTATAGCACATGAACTTCAAAAGCATGAAAAAAAAATGATGGTTACTCTTAATTCTGGTTTTATTTTCTTTTGAAACAGAACACTTTCTGAGAACTGATTCTCCCCCAACATAAAACAACAATACTCGAAATCGCTTATTTTCTAGACATCGTTGATCTCAACAGCACCTGGTGAGATTTTCAGGATTTGAGTGTACGAACCGTACTTACAAATAATCTAACTTCAATTCTGTGGAAACAGTAATATCCCAAAACTTTATATCAGAAACCGGGAAGCCCCCCATTGGCTCAGCGGTATGTCTGCGGACTTATACGCTAAAATCCGGGTTTCGATACAGGTAGCCCATTGTGTAGCTTTGTGCTTAATTCCAAAAAGAACCAAAAAAACCGAAACCGGGAAACAAATATTAATTAATCAATATCGTAGTAACTTACAACGTTTGCGTAAGTTTTTGATACTCTCTCATTAAAGTAGGTCTTGTGCTCAAATGGTACAGATGAGAGTATAAAACCCTCCATGTTTATGTATCTCAAATATTAAACAATCAATTCAGTCAAAGTCCAAATGGACAGACGGTTTATAAATCTTAATACTGATATGATGAATGAACTTTAGCAATACACAGAATGGAGTACAGTTAAGCCAAATTGTCCATTGTGGTTCATATTTAGATAAGTTACTTCTACATAAGTTCATAAGAAATACCTAGAATACAAACCCCAAAAAGCGTTTTCTGATAATAAAGGTTTCTAGAAATTCTGTTTTCCTGTTATCCTTCTTAGATGTTGGTTTCTGCTAATAAAATAGACTAAATAGTCTCTATCAAATGATGCAAATTATCAGTAACTGTTTTATCAAGAGTATATTTCTGCTTGTAGTCGTATCATATATAAACATTATCACGTAAAGGTTTCTTGTGATAACATACTCCTGTGAATACTTATTACGGGCAATCTCTCACTTTAATCAACCTGTAAACTTTTAACGTTTTCTTCCATATTCTATTTTAGTCATCGTTTGGTGTGTTTTCTGTTATCACAATCCACCTGCAATAATTTTAGTGTGTATTTTATGCTACTGTAATTTGCCTGTAAGCCATGAGTATTTTATGTAACTACGATCCACTTTTAAGCATTTTCGTAGATAGTTTTTGTTATCGTATTTTGCCTATAAACTTTGTATACTTATTTCTTGTTACGTAAATTGAATTGTGAACTCTTATTATTTGTGTTTGTTGTTTTTATAATTTGCCTGGTATTGTTTTTTTTTCTTATTAATAGCTGTCTACTAGTTATTATCAAGCGTATCTTTCTTGTAGTGACGTCTCTCCGGCAGCTGATAGCATGTGTGTTTTCTTCTCTCTCTCTTTTTTTCTAGAGAGTAAACCTTGTCTTTAAAATATAAGCTTTACCCTTTGGTTTTTTCCTCTTTAGCTTTGTCAGTGAAAATCTAAAACTGAGATATTTTAATGTCTTTAATAAAAACTGTTTTTCAAGTATGAGCTTTTATTACTACAAACTTCTCAGAACTACTAATTCAATGTTGCAGACTTGCTGGTGTAAAACAACTGGGGATAAAAAACAAAGCTAGAGTCTATGATGTTTAGTTTCTACATCTACTCGCATTATCAACTCATAACCTAACATCCCACGCCACTTTCTTAAGCACAGATCAAACATTTTTTTCCCTTTACTATTCTCAACCAAAAATAGCTTTGAGCTTCTTGGCAGCCCTTTCGTGTAAATGTTTATAGAAACGAAAGAGCTTAACCCTAAATTTTTTTTTTTCTCTCTCTTACGTTAAAAGTTTTCATAGAAGTAAATGAAATGATTAGTTTGGTAAAATAGAAGTCTCTCGTCTCCATATTTTCCTGCGACTTTAAACGAACGAATGAATACATGCAGAGAAAATACAAAATATTATTAATTCCTGGAACACATCGCTAGGGAGTTTAGAAAAGGAAATATTTAAAACAGCATTAGTATTAGATTTAAAGTTTCAATGACTTTCATTTACTTAAACAGTGAAGAAGTGACCTAATGGAGGACATGGAGATGAAAATATCGTCCATTCCCTCACCTTCAAGTACTTCATGCTGTAAACTAATGTAACCAACTCTACCTAAAGGAAGCACTGGTTTATATATTTTCTGATATATATCATCAAAATTCTTAAATTTTTCCTCAAACATTAACTTTCTTTGGGATTTATTACTCCACTTAACGTTTGTTCTGTTGGAGATTTTATCGCGTATTTTGTATAATTATAAGAAATAATAAAGATATTTTGTTAAATTATTTTTTTAATTTCTAGTTAAATTAATTAGATGCTGATGGAAATTTACCTTTGAAATATTGCTAGCAATACATGTCGTCTCCTCAGGTCGATATATCCTCACCAAGGACACATGCTATGTACTAGTAACGTAATAGTTAAACGTTACTTCCGAAGAAAAAGCAATGAACATAAAACTTACTGACAGACTCATATAATATTATTCGTATGAGGTATTTAATATTCGCTGTTATTGGCACTTAATTTTAAATTTTCGAGTAAAATAAGACTTTTAACGCGTTTGTTTAACTTAGCTGTGGTTCCAGATCAGTTAGACGTAAGTTTACAAACGTACAGCCGTGGGGGCGTTATTATGTAACGGACAATCCCACTATTCGTTGGTAAAAGTGTAACTCAAGAGTTGGCGGTGGTAGTGATAACTAGCTGCCTTCTCTCTAGTCTTACACTACTAAATTAAGGACGGCTAGCGCAGGAAACCCTTGTATAGCTTTGCGCAAAAACAAAAACAAGAAAGGTACAACGCAAGAATTAGGAGTTCGATTTCCCGTGGAAGACAAAGCACATTCTGTAGGTTTGCACTACAAACAATCTTAGTAATTAAACATCTACATCTACTGACAGATGCTATGTTTCAAATTAACTGTGTCTTTAGAAACTCTAGAAACTGTCTCAAGATTTCTTGGTTAAATGTTGTAAACAACGGGTAGATTTCTGCCCAAGTTACTCCGTGTTTCATGATACATCAACCGTTTTCCACTTAATTCTTCTCAGTTTATATAGATTTATTTATTTGAAGCATGTATTTAAATTGATTCAGTATAGCATCACACGTGCTTAAGAGAACGATGAACATTTTCCAACCTAGTAGTGTGACAGACCAGAAAAAGTGAACACGTGTTTATACAGACTTCTAGACAAGGGTGTCGGAGTTTTCGGTCTAAACATAACCATATGTGTTAATATACGATGCACAGCTTTGAGATGTATAGCTAAATTTAATTCAGTTTTTACTTCAAGATGCACAAACGTCTCACGTTTCTCATTTTGGTACGTTAAACAAGAAGCTGCAATGGCAGCTGAAGTTTGTCTCATTCTCCCGTCTTTAAAAGATGTCTTAATAAACGTCGCAGCTTCAGGATAACACGTTGCAAATGCACGTGTGTCTGCCATTACTAACTCGTGTTTTTAACTATCCAGTTTCCGTGAACATATCTGTCTCTGTACGTAATGTCAGTGAAATTGACTTCACTGAAAATGTTTCTATAGATTTATGTTATACAGATGTTTCGTCAACTGTAAGTGTACGCAAGCGTTTATGGATGTATGTGAGTTTTGGAAGAATGTCGCGTTGTTTCTCAAAGTTCTATATCATAAATAAGACGTTTTTATAAAGACGTCTGATTAACAAGTATTATCTTCAGGAAGTTATTTTACTCTCGACACATCTTGCCCTGAATATCATGATTCGACGGGAGTGTCTCGAAACGTCGTCCAGACATAATGTTGAAGGCAAAGTTTTCATCCTGCAGTAGAAACCTTCATAATTGTATCTTGATTCTTAGATCGGGAAAACGTTCTCGATATCCGAGATAAAAAATTTCGCTTTCTATACAAATGTTTGGCTGCAATGTAAAGTATATGTATTTTGTTTAGTGTATAGATGTCTGTGTTAATATATCTTCGAATTTTATTTTGCCCAATCAGGAATATGTCATTATGCAGTTGTATACTGTTGTTGTTATTGTATTATCTAGATATCAGATATCCCAGTAAGTATATATCTGATTTTCGGTTACGAATATGTTGCTATACAGATATTTGTTACTAGTATCAGTGTGTGTATATATACTTGATGACTAAAATTATATTCTTATGCAAATATCTGGTGTCATTGTAAGTATTTACTTTATTTCTGATTAAACATATGTTTTTATGCAAAGATTTGGTTCAACATGATGTTATGATTTAGGGTTCAGTGATATCTGACGTCATATTTGTAAGGTGTTTTTATACAAATTTATAGTACTGGAAGAGATGCAAATAATTGTTTGAAAGGTTTATGTTTTGAGTTTGACTGTAAGCATTGCGCAGATGCATGCCTTCTAAGTTCTCCTTTGAAGCTAGGATTATGTTGACAAATAGCTAAGTAAAAAAGATAACTGAAACACTGGCACACAATAATTTATAACGTGAACATGGAAATCCTCGACTATTATTTTCGACAGAAAGTATATGATTTGAAATAAAGAGAAATATATTTACCAATCACTCACATTCTATATTTGATTTGTATAGAATTTTCACAGACTCTGGAAACCATCATCAGTAACTTAAATTCAGAACATAGAGGAATTTTATGCAGATAGCTGTATTTGTTTCGTGGATAGCAACTTTGTTCTTAGTATGTTTCATTGTATGTCTCGATTGAATGTGTTAACACTTTGAACCGGATTTAAAAATAGAATAATTGTGGAAGTTGCATTTTCAGAGTATACATGTTTACATGAAGGTCTAACTACAAATTCAAACACAAATTATTGTCACCATAAGAAGTCCTATGTTATCATCATGGTTCTAATTATTAAATATAAAATTAAACCAATATAACTGGTGTTTAATGAAACAAAGGCACCATGAAAAGTCCTGTGTTATAATCAGAATCGATCTAAGAATAGTTATAGTCCATTATTTACAAAAAGAAGAAATGAAAAAAATATAATTCTAATTGAATGAAGTGCTCGTATTTTCGGTATAGTTTTGGGATAATGGCACTCTGTCAAAATATTGTTACATAAATGGCGAACAAATCAAAATTTATTTTCATCATAAAGTAATTCGTGATATATACTTCTTTAGCACACACTATTTTCAATATAGTAGCAATGTATACCATATTAATGTATTTCAGACGGCTAATACGTAAGGTACAAAGGGTATGGACTCCCACATTTTTCCATTTAGTGTAAGTGTTATTATTAACAAATATATTAGTGACTTTTTTTTTTCCCTACTCCCACTTGCCTACAAATGTCAAGCACTCATGTAGTGTATGGTGATAATAACGTATTTCACCACAGCTAAGTGCAAGACAAAATTTCTCGTGAACCATAACACCGGATATAGGTAATCTTAAGAAAGATAAAAACTTCGTTAGCATGTACCAAGTGATTAGCGTGTAAAAGGTACGATAGGACCACAAAGAAATTTACAAAACCTTATGTGTACTATTCACTATTTTTAGATCGATCTCGACATCGTAATTACCAAGTTATACGTATCTTAAATATACATATAATTACCTTTTTTTTCGTTCTTATGATGTAGCTTATATCCACCAACAAACAGCTAGATGGTGAACTTTAAGCTTCTACTACGAATTCTAGCATCAGCACTTTACCAATTTGATGAATCAGCGCCTGAAGGTCTCTATAGTTTTACATTAATGCCTTTATGACGAAACGAGTAAGCGTGGAAACCATCAGTTGACAAAGCTGTCAGTACTTTGATGCACAGCGCCACCTATACGTTTTGCATTAACTACTTTCCCACCCCCGCGAAATCTCCAGGGTACATCTGTAGCTATGTTCAACACTCTTTGAAGTATGGCGTGAGTGAGACTATTTATAGCTGATGGAGGTTCATCCGTCGCCTGGTGACAACTGCCTGTGACACGTGGTTGCCTGGAAACGTTTGCGTTGAAAACAGGTAATTCTGAATTTCAAAAAATTCGAAACCCACAAGAAAAGCTTAATCAGTGAGCTATCAAGAAATGACTGATCAATTGATGTTATAGCTTTTGTTGTTGTTGTTTTTTGTTTGTTTTTTTGCTAAACGTCGACTAAAACATACAAGACGATTTAGGCATCTCTTCTATACGATTTTAACGCTAAAATCACGATTTTCAAGAGAGAATCATCCCCTAGTGCACATCGGTGTGTCTACAGACTCACATCGGTAGAAACAGGGTTTCGATACCCATTGTGCGCAGAGCACAGATAACTCATTGTGTTGATTTGTGCTTAATTCAAAACAATCAATCAATCAAGAAAGAATCAATGTAAATCAACGCTGTTATACGACTGAGTGATAAGAAACAAGTATAGGAACTATAACATCAGATTACACATTTAACTTATTTTAAGGTCACAGCCAAAAATATTCTTTAACTGTAAAGACATTTTAAAATGTGTTGGCTTGTTTTTGGTCTCCTGCTCGTACAACGGTAAGTCTACGGATTTACAACGTTAAAATCAGGGGTTTGATTCTCATCGGTGGACTCAGCAAATAGCCTGATGTGGTTTTGCTATCAGAAAACACACACACTGTTTGTTTTTGAATTTTGTGCAAAGTTACACGATAGTTATCTGCACTAATTTAGCAGTGTAAGACAAGATGAAAAGCAGCTTGTCATCACCACCCACCGCCAACTGTTGGGCTACTATTTTACCAAGGAATGGTTAGATTGACTGTGTAGCTTTGCGAGAAATTCAAAACAAACAGATTGTCTAGTCAGTCACCAGTAAGAGTTGATTGAAACATTTAGTTAATTGATTTGATTTTACTTAAGACTATTTCAATCTTCAGCTGAAGTGCCAAGGAAATTATAAGACTTGAAAATGTCGTAAGCTAAATAAAAAAAAAATAAAATAAACGATAATTAACGAGGGAGCGTTTGTTTGTTTTGTTTGAATTTCGCACAAAGCTACACGAGGGATATCTCTGCTAGCCGTCCCTAATTTAGCAGTGTAAGACTAGAGGGAAGGCAGCTGGTCATCACCACTCACCGCCAACTCTTGGGCTACTCTTTTATCAACGAATAGTTGGATTGATCGTTACATTATAACGCCCCCATTATAACGTTACATTATAATCTTAACTAATAATTGGATAAATAACAATACAATGATAAAGATAACAATCCATCGGTTTTACATTCAGTAAAGGGAACGTTGTGTTGGTTAGTAAAATTTTAGAAGTTTAAAAGTACGGTAAATAACAGTGCAATGGGTTGTTTGCTGAAATTCGCGCAAAGATAATCAAGTGGTAACTGCACTAGTCGTTGTTAATTTTGAAATAACAGACTGGTGTGACAATAGACAACATTAGCCACTGTCAACTAATTCTTGGGTTACCCTTTTACTGGCAAAAAAGTCGGATTGACTTTCGCATTACAATAACTCACGGCTGACAAAGCGAGCATGTTCGGTGATAAGATTCGAATCAGTAACCGACAGATTGCAAGTTAATCGCCCTAACCATCTAGCCGGGCCAAAAGGTATATTTATCTGTTTTTAGCGCAAAGCTACACAACAGGTTATCTGCTCTGTCCGAAACGACGAATCGAGCCCCGGATTTTAGCGTTGTAAGTATGCAAGATCCTACTGAGGAGCTATTGCAACGAAAAGTTCCTTGATATCATAGGATTGTTTTGTATTCAGTGCACTAAATAAAGAACCATCGACACTATTCACCAAGCCTTAAAATTTGTTTCTTCGTCGTTTATTTTATGTTTTAACCTTAAGACCCAGATTCTACTGAATAGTGATTTTAGCGTTTTAAATCCGAAGACTTACCGTTGTAACGCCGGGGGATAAGTAACTCTAAAGACGTGATACTTACATTCTTTAATTCACCCCATAATAGACTGTTACATAGTCTTTTTGTATAAGTTTTAATCTTTAAGTATCTATGAAAAATTAACCATTTTTACAAATTTTGTTTTGTTACTCACACGAAACGCTGATAAAGAATTTATTCATTTTCTTAGTGTAGCTTCGTCTGAAATATGAAGGAGTTTGTTATAACTTCACTTAATCAGGCTAATTATAGTTGTTTACAGCTCATGCAGTATCACTTAGTATCTTTAAATAGTATTTAAAGCTCAACCGCAGTTCTCCTGGAAAATAAAATTGTGAAGATGCTTCTGATTTGTCATTATACCATTACGACACAGCGTCCACAACCAATCCGGACGTAACTCGATTGCCTTTACAACCACTAAGGAATAAGAATATATTTAAACTATACTGCTGTGAAAGAAATGTTTTGTTTTGAAATTACTATAACGTGAATGACTTTGTTTTATTGTAATGGATATTAATCTGTAATATTAAGATTAAATACTGTTTGTGTTTTAAAAAGTTACGTTTTATTTGTTAAGTGGTTGCTTGCTGGTGATAGTACGTAACATAAGATGACTGTTTATCCATCTAGAACAAACATAATTTTAGTTTCGCAAAACGTACTTAATTCTAAGTTTATAATATTTAATAAACAATAATACATCATTATTAATACAATGAAATAAATGAAGTAACTTATTTTTTTATTAGCGAACAAGTTGTATTTGATAATCGCTGTAATGTGCATAATAAAACTTATATTGCCTTTTATTTATGAAATCGATATTTATACTGGTTTTTATGCTTATATTTAACCCGAACTGATTGTGCTGTATTCTGTTGTTTCAATTTGAAAGTAACATATAATTACAACGTTTTTCAGGTTATTTGTTTATTCTTACGATGCACGTTTAAAAGATCCGTTTCAATTTCATCGAATGAAAATATGGCAAGTTGCTTTGGCTGTAACTGCCAGTTATCTTTCTTGTTGTTTTGAATTAAGCACAAAGCTACACAATGAGTTATCTGTGCTCTGCGCACAATAGGTATCGAAACCCTGTTTCTACCGGTGTGAGTCTGTAGACACACCGATGTATCGTAACCCGGATTTTAGCGTGTAAGTCCGCAGACATACCGCTGAGCCACTGGGGGCAAGTTATTTTTTTACATATATAGACTCATTACTTATATAATCTCAGAATAAACATATATTTTTTATACAACTATGTCAAATGTCAGAATCTCACCGTAATCTCGTGTCATTATGATTTCCAGAAATTACAAAGTGTTAACTTATCTTATTACAGTCATGTGTCATTGCGATTTTTATGGATTACGTAATGTTAACTTGTCTCACCGTAATATCGTGTCATTATGATTTCTAGGAATTGCATAGTGTTAATTTGGAAAGACTGGTTAACACTTTATTTCTGTTAACATGAAATTTGAGATCTTAGAAAGAAAATTTTTGTTACTTACTTCCAATACAATACTGGTGTACAGCGCCGTCTATGCATAATATGACTAAATCCTGTATATATATGTATGTATATATTTAAAGAAAACATTAGCACTAAGAGTTAAATAAGATAAAACAAAATCAAAAGGAAGGACTGCGTTAAAAACAGCAAGTTCAAATCTCTAACTAATGTTATGATAAAAAACAAACCGAAACAATTAAAACATTTTAGAATTCACTCTTTTACTTCTGTTAAAATAACTATATTAGAAATTGTTAATAAAGGTTTTGTTTGTTTGTTTTAGAATTTCGCGCAAAGCTACTCGAGGGCTATCTGCGCTAGCCGTCCCTAATTTAGCAGTGTAAAATTAGAGGGAAGGCAATTAGTCATCACCATCCACCGCCAACTCTTGGGCTACTTTTTTTACTAACGAATAGTGAGATTTACTGTGACATATAACGCCCCCACGGCTGAAAGGGCGAGCATGTTTGGCGCGACCGGGATTCGAACCCGCGAAGTACGAGCCAAACGTCTTAACTCACCTGGCCGTGCTAGGTCTGCTATAAGAAAAAGAAACAATAATTTGAGCTCTAAAAACATATGAGATATATAAAGCTTCTGCATTTACAATAATCATATATTTTTCAAGAACCAGATTTTAAAACAAGTAATAGAAGTTCCAGCGTTGCTAACTATTCTAATTGTATCACAAATTTATATCTTTACTTTATTGTAAACTATGAAGTCAGATATTTTCACGCCGCCAGTGGCTCAGCGGTATGTCTGCGGATTTAGAACGCTAAAAACCGATTTTCGATATTTTTGATGGGCAGAGCAGTGATAGCCCATCGTGCTTAATTCAAAACAAACATATATTTTTGCCTTCATTTCTAGATATATAAGTGATTTAATTAGCATAAATAATCCTGAAATAAATAATGTTATTAACACTCTTTATCTGGTATATTTAGAAATTGAGAATACTTTAATATCATCTAATACAGGATAACATTATTTAAATTTAGAAAATCCCGACATGGCCAGGTGGATTAAAGCGTTCGACTCGTAATCTGAAGATTGCGAGTTTGAATCTCCATCGCACCAAACATGCTCGCCCTTTCAGTCGGGGGAGGGGCGTTATAATGTGATGGCAATCCCACTATTCATTGGTAAAGGAGTAGCTCAAGAGTTGGCGGTGGGTGGTGATGACTAGCTGCCTTCTATCTAGTCTTACACTGCTAAATTATGGAAGGCTAACGCAGATAGCCATCGTATAACTTTGCGCGAAATTCAAAAACAATAACAAACGTTAAGCTTTAGAATTTAAAATAATTGATAAGGATATTTCTATGAATATTTTGATAAAAAAGTATTTTCCCTTTCAGTATATGTACCATACTCTTCTGTTATAAGCAATATAACTTAACAATTATTTTAATTTTGCAAAATTTGTAATAAATTATATTATTTCTTTAGTAATGTTGAAATACTGATAAAAATTAATATTATGTGTGTGTGTGTGTGTTTTCTTATAACAGAGTCACATCTGCTGAGTCCACTACGAGGAATCGAACCCCTGATTTTAGTGATGCAAATCCGCAGACTTACCACTGTGAGTAGCGTGGATCATATTATGTATTTAATAAAAAAATTCAAATAAAATTATTAAAATATTCTGTATTAAATATAATAATACATTAAAAATATGAGAAAAATTAAAACTAAAGGAATTTGTGAATTTTATTAAAATGTCTGATAATTATTTTTAGTAGTTAATAAGATCATTTAACAACTTAGCACTGCTTTATGCGAATGAACATCTTACTGCATATTTAGACTTATTTAGAGTAAGAAAACTTATAGTTATAGTCGACTTAATGGGTGGTGGTTGGGAGTTATACTGGTTAGTTTAGATATCTGGTTTGGATTCTCCATACTAGTATAATTCGTTTTCGGGACTACCAATTAGTGACTTTCTACCATAATGGGGGCTGGAATGCTAATTTTATGAGGTAATTTTACTTAACTTATTTACTCCCAAATGGCAGAACCTTATTCTTATTTTTATTTTGCATATTTTTGTTTTCTTTGTTCTCGAGGACAGTCACCTTTTCACAACTGTCTGCAAGTATTGAATGGTGATATAGATGTGGGACGTTGTGAGCTTCAGCACCCACATCTCGCTCTTCTATTTCTAATTTCTATTATTTTTACTTATTTTATACCGTTATTTTATTCTTCTAACTTAGTTTATTTTATTTCTTTATGTGATACTGGTGAACGGAGGTTAAGACTGATAGACAGTGTATCTCCACTGCAATGTGGGTTCTACTTCCGCAGTCACCTCCAACATCTAAGGTACATTCTGTATCCCACAATAAGCCTGTGTCCTGGTTATAACAAATTGTACACACACACACACACACACACACACACACACACACACACACACACACACACACACACACATGTATATACCATCAATAAAAGGTGTATGAGTGCCGATTTTAGTTAATATCATATGACGTCCTTTACTTCGTAACACTTTCATCAGTTTTTGAAATTCTTTTCGTTGTAATAATTGTGTTAGTTTAAGTTAACTATCGACATATGTGTGTGTGTCTCCAAGTGTACGTTTCTTTAAAAATTAATTCTTTCAATATAGCAGCATTTTTCAAGCTGAGATCAGCGAATCATCTCATAAATTGCAACAAGCTGCAGTAACCTAAGTACCCTTTTAATTAAAAATGTTTTCACGGTATCCTTTTCCCCAAAATTTAAAGTTTTATTATATAGATTTAATTTTACACACAACAGGGCATTACATTCGTTTACCCTTTCAATATGGATGTGTGACGTCGCAATAATATCTGCTTGGGTAGAGTAGATATTACCTACTTTAAACAACAAGAGCACAATAGCAACAAGAACGAAACAACTTTAGTTGTTGTTTTTTACAACATGGTTTTGTCAAATTTGTAAAAAAGCTAACTAAAGTTTTTCTAAACTTGTTATATTACTAGAAAAGCAGATATCAAACATATGATATGACTACATATGACAATAAGTAAGGTTGTTTGTTGCTGAGCACATGAACTACACAATTGGTTAACTGTGCTGTATTGAAACTCCGTTTTTAGCATTATAAATCTTCATAATTTAGTAATGCATTTAGGAGGTCCTGGTTGCGTGGGGCCTGGCATGGCCTAGCGCGTTAAGGCGTGCGCTTTGTGATCTGATGGTTGCGGGTTCGCCCTCCCAGCCGTGGGGGTGTATAATGTGACGGTCAATCCCACTTTTCGTTGGTAAAAGAGTAGCCCAAGAGTTGGCGGTGGGTGGTGATGACTAGCTGCTTTCCCTCTAGTCTTACACTGCTAAAATAGGGATGGCTAGCACAGAAAGCCCTCGAGTAGCTTTGTGTGAAATTCCAAAACAAACAAAACAAACTGGTTGCGTGGACTAACCTTCTTATTTTTTATTTTTTATTTGACAATATTATAAAATATATTATCAAAAGGTGATTCAAGTTTAACTTTCTATTACGATTTTTTAATGTGGTCACTCTGAGGGCTAATAACGCTAAAAAATTGAGCTTCAATAACCGTAGTGAGCATTCCATAGGTATCCTATGTAGATAAGCTCTTGACAACAGCAACAAAAAATTAAAATGCAATTTCAAATTAACCTTTCTTTGAAAAAGTTACGCAGATTAATTGTTTGTCTAACTTATTGTAATGTTTTTTTTAATAATGTTTTGAAATTTCTACATCATGCACTACATCTCTACATCATCTGAAGCCAGAAGGATTTGATTTCCTGATGTAAAATAATGTACTCCGGTACACATTATCAGGAAGATAATTTTTTATGCCAGTGTCTTTGTCTGGAATAAACCATTGACTTTCCTATGATACTAATTTGTCTGGAATAAATCAGTGAGGTTCCTATGAAAATTTATTTCTTTGAAAAAACAAACAAACAATGAGGTTCCTACAATTGGAGAACAGAATGGAGATCAGGAGTTTTATCATATTTATGAAACAAAAATATGTTTTAATTCTCTTCCTCGAAATAGAATGTGATATTCGACTTGATATATATGTATATTAAAGTATTTCCAGTTCATATACTGAACTAATTAACTAACCCTTAAAAGAAAAGTAAAACAATGAAAATTACATGGTTAATAATTTATATTCTCTCCAACACAACATCGTATCTTGAGTTTTTTAAATGTGATTTAATGCCATTTAGTAGTCTCAGAAAATTATAATGTATTGTTTATTTAACTTGTAACTATTGTCTTTGTTGTTCTAATTTAAACTCTCAAGTGTTGTTTCACCAGAGCCACAATGAGAACCATGAACTGTAATTAATAAAAACTGATAGTAGGTGTTTTAAACACTACATTAAATAAGAAGTCAAGTATGGTTTTGTCATTTTAGATCAGAATACATCAAACCTATTCTAGTGCAAGTACCATATATTATTGATAGTATTTGTTGATCTTCTTTTCCGATGACAGCCATTTTATTCAAATAATTATTGAAAGCAACAAAACTATTCAAATATTATCATACTGTTTGGATTCATGTCCAATCTAACCTTACTCTGACTAGTTAGGCTTAGATCCTCTGGGAGTTTTCAATATTTAATCATTTTGACGTGATATTATTTGTAAATTATCCTCCATGTACATTAACAATCACAACAACGGTTATTTCTTTTAAACAAAACGTTATTTCTATCTCTTAGTAAACGTCAAAGTTTGTATTTGCAGTGGTGTTTAATCTGTTTTATTCAGTACATTTCATTGTAGATCTACTCAGTTACTTACATAATAACTGTTTGTGTTGTTTTTTCAGTCCTGTTCCATAAATGGCACTTATTCTTTAATATTGATAAAATATACTTTCAGTATTTGATTAACCTAAAATCATGAACGTTTGCGGTTGGATATGGCTGGCATATCTATTATTTGTTTTCTAAATGTTCGACTGTAAAACTTTGCTTTCGGAAATTTTCTGTAATTGGTCATTACACTAGTAAGAATGATTTAGCTAAAATCGCTAGATGAAGTAAACATTAGATTCCCTAATTTTTAAACAAGTAAAAACATTTTATTAATTTAGCAAACTTAAATGTCGTATGATCAGAACAATCCAATAGCAGTCATCCTTTAGTTTTAACAATTACGTACATCGTGACAGAATAGGGACAAAATTCCAAATCTTAAAAGAGCGGACAAGACACGTTCCGAAAATTTGTGTTCTAACAGAAACTTCGAGATATAATTCGAAGATTGGGTAAGTTGGAACCAAATACATAACTTTACATTTTGTATTTTGAGTTCTTGTAAGAAAAACAAAATAAAGAATTAAAATATGTTCCATTAACATTTCGAAGTTTTACAGAATATAAGCATAACAAAATTCTAGAACTTTACTGTTAATATTCGTTGCCTTAAACAGTGGTATTTGCAACAAGCAAACATTTATATTTACGTTTGATTAGTGATAATTACGTTTAAGCTAGATTAACATTAAATTTGATTTTTTGTTGAATGTTTTACGTTTTCCAATCCTTTAATTCATATTTCTTGATATATAATATCCTTAATTACACCTTTTACACTTTACATCCCTCACTCATTTTTAACTGTTCCTTTGAAAAATTCTGGTTTTTCCCACCATTAACTCTTCTCTCTGTTTATTGTCAACTTACGTTTTCTTTGTTTTTTATTTCGGTCTGGTATGGCCGAGCGCGTTAAGGAATGCGCTCGTAATCTGAGGGGCGCGGGTTCGCATCCGAGTCGCGCTGAACATGCTCGCCCTCCCAGCTGTAGGGGCGTTATAATGTGACGGTCAATCCCACTTTTCGTTGGTAAAAGAGTAGCCCAAGAGTTACCGGTGGGTGGTGATGACTACCTGCCTTCCCTCTGGTCTTATACTGCTAAATTAGGGAAGGCTAGCACATATAGCCCTCGTGTAGCTTTGTGCGAAATTCCAAAACAAACAAACTTGTTTTTATTTCATATCCAGTTTTGGCACAATCCTTGATCTTTATGATTTTTTCGATCCTCTTCAATGGGTACACGTCAAGTTCATGGACTTACACAGTTAAGGTTTGTATAGCTTTACAATGAAACACGTCCTCCAGTGGCACAGTAGTATGTCCGTGGACTCGCACTGCTAGAAATTGGGTTTTGATACCAGTGGTGGGTAAAGCATAGATAAACCCTTATGCAGCTTTGTGCTTAATTTTAAACAAACAAACAAGCACAAGTATTATTTGCCTCTCCTCCATTATTTACAAATATTATTTTGTTCAAACTTTCCTTTTTTACGTCTGTCTTTTCATATATTCATCATTTTAAAATCTGTCTTCGGTTTCTATTTAATGTTTTTATTTAAAGAATACGTAAAGTATAGTGTTACTTATATTGCACTTGGAATAACTTCCTTATTTCCAATACATCTGTGTTTCTCATATTTTTTTAAAAAGTTGTATTATTGTAGTCAGTTTGCTTTGACAAAAATATTGTAATTACATATCATGGTTTTAAGTTATATTTTTCTTCATTATTATGGTTAAACCTTAATCCACTTGAGAAAAAAAATAAGAAATTGTGTGTTGCGTTATTTCCTTATATAAACTTTAAAATTCTAGGGTTATGAAAAATAGGTACATTTGTTCATATTCCAAAGGGTTTTTATGATATTTCATTCTTGATTGAGTATTGGACTTTTAATTAAATAGTTTAAAGAGCTGATACTGCAGAACACGGTTCACAAAAATAAAAGTAATAAAAGTGACAGTCAGTCCCGTTATTCAGTTCAAAGAGCCAGACAAAAACCATGAGGTAGCGGTGTGTCAGCAAGCTGTTTTTTCTCTCTTCTTTTTGGAACTGTCTAGCTTGGCCAGGTGGTTAAGGCGCTCGCCTCGTAATCTGAAGGTCGCGGGTTCAAATCCCAATCACACCAAACATACAAACCTTCTCAGCCGTGGGAACGTTATAATGTGCAAATAATCCCACTATTTGCTGGTAAAAAAATAGCCCAAGAATTGGTGGTGGGTGGTAGTGATTAAGCTGCCATCCCTCTTGTCTTATACTGCTTAATTAGGAACTGCTAGCGCAGATAATTCTCTTGTAGCTTTACGCGAAAGCAAAACAAACCTCTACAGTACCAGGTGTCTTTAATATGGCTCTTTTACCCAAGTGCACATGTAGAATGAGTTGTTTAATTAAAAAAAAATTATTTTATTTTAACCTTTTTACATACGTATACTTAAACAACCCTAAGCTTCAGTA
Organism: Carcinoscorpius rotundicauda; assembly: GCA_011833715.1. NCBI lineage: Eukaryota > Metazoa > Arthropoda > Merostomata > Xiphosura > Limulidae > Carcinoscorpius > Carcinoscorpius rotundicauda. The sequence continues at coordinate 20,425,167 of CM022398.1, forward strand.
TCTAGATGCAAAGATTTTGTTATTCAAAGATTATTCTCAGTGTCTAGTTATTATACATATTGGTTGAAAGCTATATTTCATAAAATAAATTGCTTGTGTTCTTTCAGGAGTTATAAAAACTCCTTTAAACATCACTTCCATGTGATGTTGCAGTATCATTTGAATACTTCACTTAATATTTATGTTGAAAATTCATTTTTTTTTGGAGAAGCATTTCAGAGATCATTTTCTGATGAAAATAAGCTGGTGACCTTTTACATTCTCGTCGCTTCCGCTGCACAGTCTTTTCAAATTCCTACCTTTGACCTTTTCATTCTCGAGTGTTGTTGTAAATTATCTTATAGATGATTGTTGGCCTGGCATGGCCCAGCGCGTAAGGCGTGCGACTCGTAATCCGAGGGTCGCGCTAAACATGCTCACCCTCCCAGCCGTGGGGGTGTATAAAGTGAAGGTGAATCCCACTATTCGTTGGTAAAAGAGTAGCCCAAGAGTTGGCGGTGGGTGGTGATGACTAGCTGCCTTCCCTCTAGTCTTACACTGCTAAATTAGGGACGGCTAGCACAGATAGCCCTCGAGTAACTTTGTGCGAAATTCCAGAAAAACAAACAAAGCGACGTTGTAAGAATGAAAAGCTGTAAACTGAAAATTATACTCCACTTATATGGCCAAATAATGAAACTAGACATGTCGTTAAAAGACAGAAGAATGTTTTGATTGCACAGAAGATAAGTCTGTTTATTTGCTAACTGTGTTCTGTTCATCCCTGGTATCGAAACCCGATTTCAGCGTTGTAAGTTTGTTTGAAGTTAGGCACAATGCTACACAAAGGGCTATGTGTGCTTTGCCCGCAAGGGGTATCGAATCTCGGTTCCTCGTGTAGTAAGTCCGAAAACACACCGCTGTGCTACTGTAGGGCAAATGATAAGTTTTCGGTTAGTTTTGGTCTTTTGAAACTTGATATGTCACTTTATAGTGCAGTGTTAAAAGCCAGAAACTGGAGAATGAAAATATATCTTTAAGCCTAATATTTGAATGAAAAAAAAGCTTAACTGGATATTTTTTTCCACATTGTTCTCAGATGACTATTTAAAGATGTTAAATTTGAGATGCTAAAAATAACTTTAAAATTGGTATATTATCTATCACAAGCCAGTGGCGATACTAGAATTTTTAAGTAGCGCTGGACAACCTAAATTCATTTTATTTTTTGTTATTTCATTCCAACAAGGGGCTGGCAGGCCACCAAAGAAGTACACGAAAATTTGCAGTATGTGATTTTAAAGCCTTATATATCAGTTCACTTCAGTCCCGTCAAAGAAACTGACGAGACGTGTTTATCCGAAATTATATTTATATATGCAGCTTAAACCTTTAATATTACGGCATTAATTACATATTAATTAATTATCAAAGTCTCTCGAACAACTGAAAACCAACACGTGTTTATTCGTGATTAAAAACACGTTATTACATTTTTTTCTTGGATTTCTCTTAATTACTACTTTCCGAATTTGAAATCATATGTTTGTAATAAATATCTTTTCAAATACGTATTTTGTTCAGTGCAAAACATTAAAACACTGACGTGGATGATGCATTTTTTTCTTTTACATGAAACTATGTGCTGTTTGTCTATTTTATGAATTTCACGTAAAGCTACACGAGGGCTACCTGCACTAACCAACCCTAATTTAGTAGTTTAAGATTACAAGGAAGGCGTGTGTGTTTTCTTATAACAAAACCACATCGAGTTACCTAATGAGCCCGCCAAGGGAAATCAAACCCCTGATTTTATCGTTGAAAATCCGTAGATTTGCCGCTGTACCAGCTAGTAATCATCATCCATCGCTAACTCTTGGACTGTTCTTTTACCAACGAATAGTGAGATTGATCGTAACGTTATAACGTTCCACGGCTGATAGGGCGAGCAGTTTTGGTGTGATGGGTATTCGAATCCACAATCCAACAACAATAACCATATTCTCTGAAGGTACATGTTTTAGATATCATTACACTTTAGTGGTTCCTGAGGTTTCAGTCAAATTTCGCAGGCCGTTTTCAAGCAGTCAAGGAAGCCTTACTGTATACTATCTGTTTTTGCTAAGATAACACTGATTAAAATTATGAAGCCATTACGTCATACCTTTATTGAATGTCCTTGTAAGGTTTTACTTTGATATATTTGAAATTGCTCTGAGACCATACGAGTGGTTACAAGATTTTTGGTACATCACTTGATCTTTCAAAATCAAATAACATGCGTAGTAAAATAGAATAGACATTCTCCTCATACAAACATGGCGTAGAAAGTGTGATTGAGAAAAAACAAAATCAGTTAATTATGATTTTTCTAGATATTCTGGAGTCGTGTTTCCTCAACTAAATGCGTGTCTCTCGGTGGACGAATCTACGTGTAGCCGTCGAAGGGGTAAGTGTAGATTTGTAAGCATTGCAAGGAAGTTATAATAACGTTTATTAAACTCTACTTAATCAAGATATTGAAGCTGTTCCCTTTTGTACGTGTTTTAGTGGTTTCCATTTATAGAAGTGACACGTGACCTTGGTGGCCAGATTAAGATAAATGGACCAATGGCAAAAGTACTGAAACACCTATCTCGTTCATTAAATTTCAGGTAAGGATTTTGTTTCTTGATGTCCCAGTATTTTCCTTTCTTATGAAAAAATAACGAAAATATGAATATACTCATTTGTGTTTGTGTTTTCTTATAGCAAAGCCACATCGGGCTATATGCTGAGCCCACCGAAGGGAATCGAACTCCTGATTTTAGCGTTGTAAATCCGTAGATTTACTGCTGTACTAGCGTAGGGCATATATACTTATTCATTACGTATTGGTTGAGGAAGGATTATATTTTTTTAACTGATTTGTAATTTTTATATTTTTTGTGTTTTGGTATTACAATGTGTTATGTCCTAAAATTCTTCGATTTCTGTTAGGAATGTCAGTATTTAAATAACGTTGTTCCATTTTTGTTTTTGAATCAATATTTGAAGTAAACTTATATATAACACAAAAATAGAATAAGCCGACTGGTTTTCTCTTGCTACAAATATTTGTATTTAAGTTATCATACTTTGCTTTAAAAACCACGTGATAATTACATAAGAATCACGTTGCTTCACTATTGTAAACACACCATACTTTCACTGATTCAGGAAAACTTTTAGTAAATTTACCCACTCACATAATTGTAGATATATTTATTTGTTAATACGGTTCATTCCTTGTGAAACTATTAATCATTATTCAATAATCTATTTTCGTTAAAAACATTAAAATTATTCTAATACTTCAAATTAAAGCAAGGAAATGTTTTTGAGATACGTTAAATATATTTTTACGTTCATTATGACTTACTTATTATTTAAGTGATAGTACTCTATACAAACACAAATCTCGAACTTTTCACTGGACACAGTTTCGTGCATCTGGAGCTATGGTTATACGAAACAAAAGTTTTACGAGAAATCCTCCATTTGAATTGAAAATGTACATCAAGACAAATAGCATGATTGTTAAAACTTTCATTAAAATAAAGTATAAAACATCGTTTCGACCTTCTTAGGCCATCCTCAGGCTAACCTGTTCAGTACTTTATTTTAATAAAAGTTTTAATACCCATACCAGCCATCTTGAGTAACACAAGTTTATAAGAGAAAGTTGCTACGTGTGGTATTATTAATTGGTGTCTTGTCGCATCTTAACACTAATGCTACAGTTATTCTTATAGAATAACAAAATAAATTACAGTTCTTCAGCTATAAGCCTACAATATCACAAACAACCCGCATGTAGTGACTCATCCAAGCGCATGCGCAAAACTAGTTCTGCAGTCCGTACTGATTCGTGCTTCCAACTTCCATCGACTGTATGTTAGATTATATTCACCAATGGCAGTACCATCACGATGACTATCGCAATTCCATTCTATAAATTATTTCCGGATTATTTATTCATCTGTTTGCAGTTAATTATTTTTATTTACATAAGAATGTACACAATATAAATAGTACTTTTCCGATTTCGTATACATAACTTTGGATTGTTGTTTACAAATTATTCTTTGTTTGTAATTAAACACAAAGTTACACAATGGACTATTTGTGCTTGGCCCCACCACAGGGACCGAAACCTGGCTTACAGCGTACTGCTGTGCCATTAGAAAACGAATAGCCATGTATTTACACAATTTATTGTAATTGTTATTTTCAAATATTTTATTGAATAGTAAACCATTCGTATTCTAAAGGTATTTTGCTTGTAAAAAATTTTTGACAACAAGAATTTAAAATGGATGGTTGCCATCTTTAAAATTACACCCAAATTGTTTAAGATAAATAATAATAGCAAAATAAAACCCGAGATTGTTTCAAGTTTCTGTTGAGAAAGAAATTATTTGACATTTATTGTATATTTGCAAGTCATTTGTAATAATAATTAAATCTTTAAGCTGAATTTATGATGTCAGCTTCGTAGTATAACTATAATATAAAAAATAACATGGCTTCTAAAATAATCATTTTGTCTTTTTTTTTTTGCAAATGAACGCGTCATTATTTGCAGGTTAACATGAAACCCTTTGATAGATAGTCCAGGCAGAGTATTCATATTGAATTGACCGTGGAACAAATGGCTACTGCTTATTAGAGGGCCTGGCATGGCCAAGCGCGTAAGGCGTGTGACTCGTAATCCGAGGGTCGCGGGTTCGCGCCCGCGTCGCGCTAAACATGCTCGCCCTCCCAGCCGTGGGGGTGTATAATATGACAGTCAATCTAACTATTCGTTGGTAAAAGAGTAGCCCAAGAGTTGACGGTGGGTGGTGATGACTAGCTGCCTTCCCTATAGTCTTACACTGCTAAATTAGGGATGGCTAGCGCAGATAGCCCTCGAGTGCCACACTGGTACCAAACTAGTACCACACTGGTTTTAAAACTTTTTATCTTTTTAGCACGCATTTCAAGAAGGTATTTGATCTATGATTATATTTGAAATGTGTTGTTCAGCTCATATGATGTAGTTACTTATAGCCTCGCATTTCATTTCCTTTGCACCTTGTAAGAATTAGCGTCTTCTAAAATCTTCTATTTTAAAAATAATTTATTATTATACTTTTGCCTAAAAACAGGCAATATCGCCCCTTTTACAATAAGCATTCCAATATGAACGGTTTATTACAAAGAAAATGCTGTTATTTACTTTATAAAACAAAAACATAAGTTAAAATAACATTTTTATTCAATTAAATCTTTGTTATTTCTGTGAATCACGTCATTTGATTATTCCCAATGAATTAACACGTGAATTGCCAAAAATAATCAAATTTTACTCAGTACATAATAACTTTCTTTTAAATATACATATTGGCAAAATGTTTTAGGTTGTGTGCGTTTTTTAAATCATCCGGTTATTACCATGAGTAAAGTTACACTTAACAGGATGTTTCAAAGTTGTTTAAATGAGGTTCAAACTATGGATCTCAGTCTCATGCCCAGTCGTCGCCTTCCTATGCTGTAGCTTATAACATAAGACTTAGTTGTTTCTGTGAGATAACAAATTACATAAGCAGGTGTGAAAGAATTGACAAAAGTAACAAGAAATCAATATTTTTATTCTATGTCAAATACATAAGAAACTCTATTATTACTTAAATTAATAATTAATTAGGTTATTGGTGTGTTCCCAGCGCCACAGCGTTGTGTTTGCGAACTTCCACCAATATAAAGAAGGTTTCGATACCCCTGGTGGGCATAGCACAGATAACCTTCTGTATAGCTGTGTACTAAACTACAAACAAATATTAGTGATTGTCTTTTTATGTTTTAAAATCTTTATCATATTTGTATATTAAGGACTCTGTAACCAAGAGATTCGTAGATCCACGAGCAATTAGGTACAGAATTCTATAAAAATGTGTTTAAAAAGTCGAAAGAGCAAGAACCATTTTGGTTATTCTACGGTTAAACATTAGGTGACACACGAGTTTATATGTCTTACACGCAATATCTTGCTGCTTCTAGCAGCTCATTAAGAAAGTTGTTTTCTTTTATAACGTAAGGCTAAGCATAAAGTCCTCATAATCTATGTGTGTCTGTGTGACGTGATAAAAAAAATAACTGACTATTTGTTGTTTTTTCTCTTAAAAATAACGTAGCTATACGTTGGTGACACCTGACGATCACTACTGGGGTATTAAACTACCTAATGGAAATTGGACGGGGATGGTGGGGATGGTGCACAGAGAGGTTAGTTATGTGTATCTGTTTAGTTGTTTTTCTATACGATGTAGGGTTGTTAATCAGTGCTACAGGTAATTGTAGTTGTATACGTAACGAATTTACTAACATACACATTTGTTATAGTTAAATAAATATTTTAAAATGTGTGTAACTTATTGTGTTAAACAGGTGTTACGAATTTCCTGCCTATTCTCCAAATTTGTAGAAGATTATCGAATGTAAGAACAAAAAATATGTTTTACGAAAGCACTAATGTGTATTCAAATACTGTTGTCAACTGAATTTTCGAAAACTTCACCTTAAGGCTTATAAAAGTACCCAACGCAAGGCGGAGAGACAGTTTTATATTGTTGGTTTGCTATAGAACTCGGAAGCTACAGTTACGATAGAAAGGGTTCGTACCCCTGCGTCGTGAGTATACTTTTCTCATAACTTAAAAAATATCACAATTAGGATAATGAAAGTATAGTTTATTATAAATACTATACTAACACACATAAATTGAACGACAAATAAACTGTTTATAAACAAATAACCAAACATATGAGAGGCAGAAAGTGTTCGTGCATCTACTTTAATGATCAGTTGTGTAGCCTTTCAGGTGAATTACTTGGCGCAATCTCTCCTCATAGCCCTCAATGATGATTTGTCAGTAGTATTTTATTCTATTCTTCTTTAAAGAAGGCCCCCAACTCTTGCAAGTTTTTCGGATGATGCTGATGAACCATGGTCTTCAACTCATGTCAAAAGTTTTCAATTGGTTGAGATCAGGTGACTGCGACTGCTACTCCAGAAAGCCTATATGATTCCTCTGTAACCGGGATTGCACACATTTCGATGAGTGCTTAGAACCATTGTCGTGCTGAAAGATCCAACGACGCTGAAATCGTAAGTTCCAAGCATCATTCTTGATATAAGTGCCTAATATATCAACGTACTGTTATTTTTCCATGATTCCGTTGACGTGGTGAAGGCTGCTTACAACAGAAGAGCTGAATGAACCTTATAGTATGATCGGGCCACCTCCGTGTTTAATTCTAGGAAAGCATTCTTTGGAAGATTTCGTTCTTCCTTTCAACGGAAAATATAGCGAACATCATTGTGGCCAAAAAGCTCAATTTTCGTCTGGTCTGACCAAAGAATACTCTTCCAATAGGTAAAGGGTTTATCTACGTGCTTTCTTGCATACGTCAATCGTGCTTCTAAATGAATAGGCTTTAAATATGGAGTACTACGAGGACGGCATACTTTGAACCAAGAAGAACACAACATGTTTGAAACTGTAGAGGTGCTTACTTCAACCCCAGTTTCCCTTACCAGTTTCTGTATGTCATTACGTGTTAAACGAGGGTTCCTACTAACTTCTCTGAGAACCTTCCTTTTTGTTCTCTCTGAAATTTTGGTGGGGCGTCCGGAAAGAGGGAGGATAGCAGTTGATCCTGTAAACTTGACAATTATGCTTTGAACAGTAGATTCATGCACGCTAAGTTGTGTAGCAATACCGGAAAGAGACGCACATGACTTTGTATTTTAGAATAATTCGGTTTTTTAAACAACGTTTCCTGTTCGCCATGATGACCAAGCAGATAACAAGAGACGGTCTAAATTGTCGGAAGTACATTTTTTACTGGCTAAATCCCAATAATTATGAAGTCAGTATCTAGTTTTGGAATGGTATAATGTAGATTATTCGCCAAACTAAACACAATTTTTACGGGAATATCAGTTTTTTTACACATTCTGAGATGTACGAACATTTTCTGCTCCTTCTATTTTTGGTTATTTGCTGATAAATAGTTTACTGGTCGTTTAATCTACGTAAAATTTACGTACGTGTGTGTTGTTATAATATTTATAATATATCATATTTCTATTAGCCTACTCGTGATACTTTTTAAGTTATGAGCAAAAACCACTCGGGACGCAGGGGTACGAACACTTTCTGTCGTAACTGTAAATTGATAAACACTAATCAATCGGAAAACTACAGACTTTTAAACCAGGAACGTTTTTATATTTCGAACATTATAAACTATTGAATTTCAGAGAATTAACTTTATACTTTTGCTCAGTGAAACAGCTGACTTGCCTACCCGTTAAGATAACTGTAGGTATATTAACTTACAACTAATTCGCTCTTCTTAAAAAATATTCAGTTACAGACAAGATACAAGACTGATATTGTTTTTAAGTCTGTGGAACTTTTTGTAGAAAAGCACCCCAGTGGCACAGCGGTATGTCTCAGCTCTCAAACTGCTAGAAACAGGGTTTCGATACCCGTGTTGGGAAGAGCACAGATAGCCCATTGTAAAGCTTTCTGCTTGATTATAAACAAACAAATAATCCTCCAAAAATGTCCCTAGAGGGTCAACAGTAATCTGATGGTCTCGGGATCGTATCCCGGTCGCGCCAAACATTCTCGCCTTCCCAGCCGTGGGGTCGTTATAGCGAATAGTGGGATTGACGTTACCATATAACACACTTACGGGTGAAAGGGCAAGCATGTTTGTTTGATGAGGATTCGAACCCTCAGATTTCAAGTCGAGTGTGTTAACCACTTGGCCATTAAAGTCATAGATAATTCGATATAAGTTTTCTTTTAGGAGTCATTTCAATATTTTAGATATTACTAAATTCTATTAAGTAAAATAACATTTTAAATATTAAAAATGTCCATTTTTTCTGCCCACATTTCTCTCTCTCTTTTTTTTTTAGGAGGCGGACATTGCTTTAGGTCCTTTCACCATCAATTACGATCGCCACCAAGTGACGGAAATGACGAACACTTTTTACACTGGCGAATTATGTGTGTTGACTGGACCACCACAAAAATCAACAAAGTTTTTTAAATACTTGCTAAGTTTTGCCTGGGAGGTCAGTGAACCAGTTTCGTAATAATATATGTCTATTTTTAGACATTTGCCATCAAGACAGTACAGAATATCTCCAAAATTCTATATTTTTTACTACTTTAAATAGATCTTACTGATTCATCACACTAAAAAGAGGTTTTCAGTAGCTAAGCGGTTATCGAAGGACTAATAACACTAAAAATCGGGTTTTCTTACTCGTAGTGGACGGTTTGTTTGATTTTCTTATAGCAAAACACCAGGAGTTATCTGCTGAGCCCACCGAGGGGACTCGAACACGTGATTTTATCGTTGTAAATCTAGAGACTTATCGCTGTACTAGTGGGGGACGTAGTGGAAAAGGCACAGATAGTTCATTATGTGGCTTCGTGATTAATTACAAACAAACAACTTTTGATGGACCCAAAAATTGTGTTTATGATAAAACTTTAGCGCTTTGGACAACTGGATTTGTCGCTGTAAAGGGTAAAAGCCTGGCCTTTATGTTAAAAGAAGACAAATTTATCTATCCACAGCGTTATGGTTCTGTTATTCGGAATCAAGCACACAGCTACATAATGGGCTATCTGTGCTCTACCACGGTATCGAAACCCAGTTTCTAACGGTGTTGATCCGCAGACATATCGCTGTGCCGCTGGGTGGCCGTTAGGGTTTTTTCTTTGTCTTTAATTCTGAAAAAAATAAGTTCACTTTTCGAAAACGCTGAAGTCTTATGGTTGCCTTTTACGCAATAAAAGGCAGATCTATCTGCTTAAATCATTTACGTTTTCTACTTATTTTTTAATGTGATTTACTTTTTGTTAATAAATTGAGCTCAAGGTTAGTAAATGCAAAATGAATAAAATACCTCTTTGTTACTGAAATATTTCAAATTGCTGACATATTTGTTCTTAGGATGTGCATGGTAGTAAATAATCTAAAACTTTTGTAACAATGGTTTCAGGAATAAAATTAGATCACTCCTACAGAAGAATACAACACTGAAAAATAGAATCATGTTACACACAACTTAAAATCAGCCTTTGCTATCTTTGTAATGTTCTTTAGTTTTCCAAGAGATATCAGTGACTAAATGCTTGAAAACAGCCTCGTGAAAATAACTTGAAGACAGCTTATGGACTAATGTAGTGTTCTTATTGACTAATGCAATGTTCTCAAGTGTTTTTTTGAAAAATACCGAGGTGTCGATTAATGTTAAGAAATTTGGTACTTGAACATGCTAGAAACAAAAATCGAATGATTGGGATCACTGTGTAGAATAATAAAATATTGTGTTGCCCCAAATTATTAATATGAGAATTCTGAATGCGTTAATTTAATTTTTATACATTATTTGCATTTTGTTGGTTCACCCATCATAATCTTCTACAGGGTAGCTTACAACACAATAAGTTGAAAAGCCACCACCAGAAAACCATATAAATAATACACTTGCGTTTGTCTGTCCAGGAAGTTTTTCACAAATGTCTGGATCAAACGCTACAAATCTCATATCGATAAAGAGATCTTTATCTGAGAAGTCCAAGCTGCATGTTGACTTTTCCATTTAGAATAACCTTGACTGTATTTTGCGTTAATCAAACTTCTTAATGAATTATTGTCACCACGCAAGGACTGGCTTCGATTTCAACTTTAGTTTTTATTTGCAAGGTATTTCACATAATCAACACTGAACCCGTATATAATTTCTTTAAAAAAACTTAACATTACATTGAATACAACTTCTGTAATACTTGTTTTCATAATGTATTTTTTCAATGTTTTGACGTAAGAGCCAGTTTCGGATTCATGTATCATTTATATGGAAGAAGTGGTAACAAAACAACAACATTGGTGCATGTTAAATTCAGAACGTAGAACAGTTTAAAATTTTTGTGTTACCACTGCATAGGATAAGAAAAGATGCTGAGTAAATGTAGCAATGTCTAAAGATGAGAAACTTTGTATACCATTAATTAATGGTAATATGCACAGAAAAAAACTTCAGTAACTAGTGATTTCTGAACGTAGTATTATATTTTAGGTATGGTTATGTTTGCTAATGTCTCTCCTGGTACTGGTGGTTATCTCTGTCAGCTTTATAAAAATGACAGGCAAAGGATATTCACGCTCCAACTGGATGTTTTTAGCTTTAAGAAATTTGTGGTCTTTCTGCAAGTTACTACTCTATCAAGGTAGGTGTAAAATAAAATCTTATCTGATTTCTCACATTTTTTTTCAAAATAACCTTATGTACCCGATCTAAAGACTTAAATCATACATATCTGAGAGACAGTTAAAACTAGGAAACAAACTGCACATTGAAAACGCTGAAATTTAGCTGTATATAGAAGTCTATAAAAATATAGGATCGTCACTGTAGTGGGAATGCACTGTCTAACAAATTTAATTTCTAACCACGATCGTCAGATATGAAATATAGTTAAAAAGCTACAAATATTTTAAAGCCTAAACAGCTACTATGATTCAGCTTCCTCAGTATTGGCTATCTTCGATATGCCCTTCGTGAAGATCTCTCTAGCCCGCGTTTTAGAGCTACAAGCCTTCATCTTTAAAGCTGACCCTCTCATGAGCCATAAATGACGTAACAAAGTTTAACTAGATAAATAAACACAGACCTATATATTATATTTTTATATATTATTTAAGTGAATGAATTTCTATATTTTCGCGAAGTTGTGACTTTGTTTGATTGTAAGAAACAAAAATGTAGGAAGATTAATAAATGAACCTTTGATAGGGTTATATTAATTAAGTTGTGTGTGTGTGTGGGAAAATGAAGACTTATAAATTTTCTGTTTCTACATCAAAAGCACATAGACGAATATTAAGCATTTTGTATAAGAATGATGTGTGAATATAAAAGAGAAATATACCAAAAAATAAAACCCATGGATAAACGATAAAAGCCATTCACATACACCGGGCAACAGTATTCAACAATTCTCTCTGTCTGAAGAAGTGACACAAGTTTTTTCATTCAATATAACTGTTCAACCGTCTCATATCTCAGACAGCTGAATAAATAGACGGATGTTCATACTATTAAACGAAAAAAACATACTGTTGAAGTTACGAAACGCAATGCCTGTGGTTATTTTTTGGGGGGATCGGATTGTTGAAACAAGCTCTGGGAAACTGTCGTCCTCGAACATTGGATAGTTTACAGAAAACATTCTGGGAAGAGAAATGTACTTTGGACATGAAAGCCTTACGATGGAGCCTTTTGGATAAAAGACTAGAATGACGGACTGCTTTCAAATGCACAGTCGTCAGACAGAACATGACCGGACGTAGAGACATTGACTGTAACGATATGGAAACACTCCTGAAATAGATTCATTGTAATGTACTCAACATCTGTGTACATATATACATTATATAAAAATCTGGTTTTTAGCTACCAAGAAAGCCCTTAGAAGTAAATATTTCATTTTTGCACGTGATTTTTAGATAACGTGAGACTAATCACGAATTATCTGTAGGTGATATACATGGTATTCTTTGATTAGACGAAAGACTGAAGACTTTCAAAACGTTGTCCTCTACACATGTGTCTCCACAACAGGCAGTTGTCGTTCATTCTACAAAGTTTCATCACGATATACGTAGTATATATGTATATATATAAAAAAAACTAGTGCTCGATATAATGTTTGTTAAATTAAAAATTAGTTTTTGGTGCTATGGATGGCCGAAGAGAAAAAAAATATCAGTAATTTCAGTTAGGTCTTAACTTAAGATTGGTTGGACTTACTTAATTACGTATTTATGGATTTGCAAAGGTCTTTCCAAGACTGAAGAGCAAAACATCAACAGATTGGTTCTCTCATCTTGGCTATTTGCCGTTTTCATGCTGATGACCAGTTTCAGTGGCCATCTGGAGTCGTCACTGATGATCAAAGAAGACATTAATGTGATCGACAGCCTCGAGGATCTTCTTCGGAACCCACACATTCAGCCGTTAGTGGAAGCCGAAAGTATAGTGGAAGCTGTGTTATCAGTAAGTATATGAATATTGTTTCGTTTCGTCTGTTCGTGTGAGTGCATCTACCACTCACGGTTCACATCCATCCTCACCCGCCAATGTGTGTATGCACTTGAGGTTGTACGGCTCAATGCTTAACGAGCTAGACACATTTCAGTACAAACTTCAAATCCACATGATACGACAGTATAGAGCCACTCCCTACGAATAAGCGCAGTTAATATATCACTCTTTAAAAATAATAGAAAAAGGTCGGAAAAATAAAACAAGCATTTACCTTATTAGCTTAAATCTAACGTAAGTGATGAAATTTTGTGCTACAATTCCAAACAAAACAAACAAACCTTCAAAGTAATACGATATACATTTTATATGATGTTCAGTAACCTTAAATGATCTTTATAATTTTATAATAGCGTAAAATAGACGTATTTTTCTATATAGAAAAAATGTAAACATTCTCTCGAAAAAATAATTTTCAATTGTTGATCAGATTGTCGGTCTGCAGCTCAACAACTCGAGACGTGATGTCACGAAACACGTCCGTGTTTTCAGCTATGATCTCAATGATAATATGAAAAGTTATAGCCAATTGGCCCGGCATGGCCAGGTGGGTAAAGGCGTTCGACTCGTAATCTGAGGGTTGCGGGTTCGAATCCTGGTCGCATCAAACATGCTTGCCCTTTCAACCGTGGGGGCGTTATAATGTGACGGTCAAGTCGTTTAGTTTTACACTGGAAAATTAGGGACGGCTAACGCAGATAGCCCTCGAGTAGCTTTGCGTGAAATTTAAAAACATACAGCCAATTTCCTTATTCGGTCAAAGAGCCAGTCAGAAGTGTTTTGGTAATGTTTGCTGCTGATTGGTTACTTTCCTTCTGACGAGTGGTTGAAAATTGGGCTCAACTCTACCTGAATCCCAGGAGTCTTTGATCTCGCTATTTAGCTTACCAGTTTATAAGATGCTGTTGATATCGAAAATTATTCTCCCTTAATTAAACTTTATTTTATAACGTGTAAGGAATAACTAGAAATTCGAGCATGCGAACTATATCGAAGTTTAATTGAAGCACATTAATAATTTACATTGCAAAGAAAAACGATCAAAAACAGAGCCCCCCAGTGGCTCAGCGGTATGTCTTCGGACTTACACGCTACAATCCGGGTTTCGATACCCGTGGTGGGCAGAGCACAGATAGCCCATTGTGTAGCTTTGTGCTTAATTCAAAACAACAACAAAAATCAAAAACAGAATTTCTCATATAGCCTGATACTTGGTGGTGTTACATTTAAATTGTAATAGAGGGCGGCACCATTCAGTTCATATTTTTAAAATTTTCTTCTAAACGTTTTATGAATGGGACCATGATACTTTAAAAGCTGGTAATTTATCTTGTATGTTTAAAATGATTTTTCTGCATGTTACTGTGTTAACACTACTGCTAGTGAAATAGAATATGCTTGTTACTACATGAAGGTAAAGTCATGAGTATTGAGTTCCACCAGTAGTAACCTTAGCATGATACCTTACAGAAAAATAAGTTTAAATAGCACGTGTTTGTATTAAAAATAACAAGTACTTTAGTAATATAACGGATCTTAACGATACACTTTTAAATAAAGTAGCTTACTGTTTTAAAATATCTGTTGTAATAATGGAAATTTTGTCATATTTTTACAGATTTTAAACTTAAAACGCTGGAATCTAGGTTTCGATACCCATGATAGACAGGCATAGATAGTTTTGTGTTTAATTTAACTTCAAAACAAGAACATTAAGTTCTTTAGATTAATTAATTTTATAAAACAAGTCTCTCTTTTTTTTTAAATTTAACCATCATTTACCTGTGGAAAAATGTAATCTTATCAGTGGTATACGCAGAGGTTAACTATTTAACTGAAGTTAAACGTAATTCTACTAGTGTATTAGCCAGAGTTTACCTGAAAATAAATATAATAACATTTATGTTTTAACCATAGTTCAACTGTGGCTAAAGTGTAATCTTATGAGGTTTTTAGTATACTTTAAATGTTAGACTGAGAATAAATGTAATCTTATGGGAGTTTAAACCATAATTGAACTGTGGATAAATGTATTCGTATTGACATTTTACCCATAGTTTAATTGTAGATTAACGTAATTTTATGGGTGTTATTTGAACATTGGAATCTATTTACATTTTTTGATAACATTCTACATGTCATCTGCCACCCTACTAGTGGTTCAGCGATAATTCTATGCGTTTACGACGCTAAAGAATGAGTTTTGATTCCCATGTAATATTCTGAACGTCGTGTAGTTGTTGTTGTTGTTGTTTTGAATTAAGCACAAAGCTACACAATGGACTATCTGTGCTCTGCCCACCACGGGTATCGAAACCCGGATTTTAGCGTGTAAGTCCGCAGACATACCGCTGAGCCACTGGGGGGCGAACGTCGTGTAATGTAGATTTACTTTTTATTTTTGGTAATTGCTGTGATATTCAGAACATTTTGTCTGACATTATAGGACAATTTGTGTCACATTGCGTTAGTCAGGAAATAGTCTTATATTCGCTATTAATAAATAACCAAGAGAAGAGTTATTTCAAAAGCTGCTTACATGCTTTAAGAGGTCTAAATGGTTAGCATTATAAAGAAAAATAAGATTTTCAAAGCCAGTCTGTGGAAAGAGAGAGATCATGATTAAAAATACTTATTTACCAATTTGTTATTCTCGAACCTAGGTCACATTAGACAGTAATGATGGTACTAGTAACATGGAGTGAAAAGCCTAAAGCTCTGTCATATAAAAATAAGCTAACCTTTATCAGAGGCCGCGATCAAAAGTTTTAATATTTGGATAAAAGAAAATGCATTAAAATTAAATACAAACAGGATAGAACATACCTGTTAAACTACAAATTCGTAAGTTTTAAACTGTAAAAATATTAGCCATTAATCTATAAACAATATACGTTTACATTAATGTTGTCTTCTCTGCTTTCCACTTCTAAAGAGGCTAACAACAGAAACAATATCATTGTAACCAGATTATAACATAGTTTTACATTATTTTCTTTTACAAAACATAAGACAATCTCACAGGAATTTCTTTAAACATTAAACATTATGAATATGTACCAATCGACATTTAGTAATTTTATCATTTTGTCTCCCAGCTATCGGTATCCTTTTTTCTATGTGATTCTCCTTCCTTTGTATCTAAGAGTTATGTTCCATGAACTCCCTTGTGCGTATAATTGTAGGCCCGGCATGGTCAGGTGGTTAGGGCACTCGAATCCTAATCTAAGGGTGACAAGTTGGAATCCCTGGCACACCAAATCTGTTCGCTCTTTTAATCATGGGAGCGTTATGATGTGACTATCAATCAAACTATCCATTAATAAAAGGGTAGCTCAAGAGTTTTTGATGGAAGGTAATGACTAGCTGCCTTTCCAATGGTCTCACACTGCTAAATTAGGGACCACTAGCGCAGATAGTCTTCGTATAACTTTGCACGAAATTTTAAGAACAAACAAACAAATAAAGGTAAAGGCATAACCAGTTTGTGACTTCCGAAATAGTTAACTTATCATCAATCATTTAATTATTCATAAAACGGTTCAAAGCAATTGTTCTATACATACAGATATTTTTTTTTTAGACTAGCCCACACAAAACTTATCAGAAGATCTGGTCTAGAATCCAGGAAAAGCCTGATTCTCGAATGCCTTTCATAGAGCTAGAAAAAGATGAAGTTCTGGACATGGTAGACGCTGGCACACATGCTATAATCATAGACACAGTAACGATCAAGGGCATTCTCGACAGGAGGTTTGTTACTGGAAAGTCCTGCCAGTTCCATGTTTCTAATAAAAAGTTCCATGAGACTTTCTTGGCTATGATAATGAAGAAAAACTTGGAAGCAAAAATAATAGAAGGAATAAAAACGAGGTAACTGAATATTTAAAATCATAGAGAACTTTATGCCATGTTACAACTTCATCAAGCAAAACATAATAATGATTGTTTGTTACTTTTGTAAATACCAGTATCAATTTTTACTTCTGTCCATTTAAAAAGATGGTACATCGTTGAGACAGTTCAGAGTTTCATCATAGTTAAAAATGTCTGATTTGATGTTGTTGTTTTGAATTAGGCACAAAGCTACACAATGGGCTATTTGTGCTCTGCCCACCACGGGTATCGAAACCCAGATTTTAGCGTGTAAGTCTGCAGACATACCGCTGAGCCACTGGGGAGCTGTCTGATTTGAACGTAAGCCCGTTTAAAATAGTTTTAAGACTGTCATTAAGATAACTTTTAAATAGAAGATAAAATGAATTTCGTAGCTGCTTTTATCAAAAGTCTCCATTTAAAGGCTGAAGTTATTTCCGATGCATATTTATTAAATGATTTCGAAAAATCGTTACACATTTCCTTATTGTCGTAGCCCGGCATGACCAGGTGGGTTATGGTACTCGACTCGTAATCTGAGGGTCATGAATTCGAATCCCATTCACATCAAACATGCTCGCCCTTTCAGCCATGGGGGCGTTATAATGTGACAGTCAATCCCAATATTCGTTGGTACAAGAGTACCCCAAAAGTTGGCGGTGGGTGGTGATGACTATCCGCCTTTCCTCTAGTCTTACACTGCTAAATTAGGGTCGGTTAGCACAGATAGCCCTCATGTAGTTTTACGCGAAATCCAAAACAAATCAAACTTATCTTCGTGATTATGTCACATCTTTAAATATTTCTATTCAACGTATTCTCATGTAAACAGAAAAAAATAAATACGTCCCACTCTTTTATTTCTAAGGATATTGTTATGTTTATTTTAGGTCTTTTAAAGGTACCTTATCATAATTTTCATAATTCAGTTAGATGTGTTATAGTGTTTATCTATTTTATTTCCGCGCTTAACTCAAAAAATACCGTGTTTTTTATCAGTATAGACAGCTTCACGCAGAGCCACCTGTTGACTCGTTGGATAGAAGATATGACCATCAATAGCACAAAATGTCAAACCAATATTGCCAAAGGTGTCGGGCCTCTCAACACTGACGACCTGAGCGGCGCATTTTTGTTGTTCCTCTGTGGTCTCATGACAGCACTCTTTGCATTTATTGGAGAATTTTTTCTCTGGCGAAAATGTTTCAGGCATGGCAGTTCTGCAACAGGAGTTTTTAAAAATAGTTAAATGATAAGAATCTGTGGATAGAGATTATTTTAGTTGTCAGTGGTATTTTGTGAGTTTTGTGAAATGATAATATATGATACTTGTGTAGCTTTTCTTGTCACACTGTACTTCTCAAAATACGAAATATAGGATAAAAAAAATTATTCTTACTACGACTTTAGTGTCGTAATGTTTATAACTTGAAGGAAAAAAAAAGCTTTTTTTTCGGTTATTAAAACAAAACTCTGTGAACCATTCCTAACCAAACATCGAGAATGTCAAAAGCAATACTGTCGAAAAACAAATTAAAACTCCTTTCTATTGTACTTGTGGGTATATATACATAGAGAGAGAGCTTTAATAAATTATGTTTATCTCAGAATAAAAAAAGACACTATGGATATATTATATATAGAGAGAGCTTTAATAAATTATGTTTATAACAGTATAAAAAAGACACTATGGATATATTATATATAGAGAGAGCTTTAATAAATTATGTTTATAACAGAATAAAAAAGACACTATGGATATATTATATATAGAGAGAGCTTTAATAAATTATGTTTCTCACGGAATAAAAAAGACACTATGGATATATTATATAGAGAGAGAGCTTTAGTAAATTATGTTTATCTCAGAATAAAAAGACACTATGGATATATTATATATAGAGAGAGCTTTAATAAATTATGTTTCTCACAGAATAAAATAGACACTATGGATATATATATATATATATATAGAGAGAGAGAGAGAGCTATAACAAATTATGTTTATCACAGAATACAAAATACATTTTTAACTGAAATATAAATAGTTGTGATTTGAAATGAATTATCATAAATAACTGTTTCCTTGAAATAACATGAAAAAACCCCAAAAATATTAAATCGCAAATTATTTTTCAGTACCCATGTGTATTTAAAGTCTTATTTTCAGCTGTATAATTGGGCCGAAAACTGTTTAAATAAAACATTCTGCACAAAAGAGAAATTTAATGGAAATACTTGTAATTACAAGATTGACGTTGGAAAATCCCCAACACACATCAACTTTGTTAATATTAGAAATGATGTACTCTTTCAAAGTGTTAGTCTTTGTGTACCAGTATCTGCAACAACTACATATGCAGCCACATGTACAATGTACACCAAACGTGTTGCTTGTGTAACTTGGCGTAAAATCTTCTGCAGTCTGCGACCGTTTAAACTGTACCTTCAATTTGTAAAATAGAGTAAGCTAAGTATATCTGTATTTTGTAGCACTTTAAATAATGGGGGTTTATTTCAAGTGCTTTGGATTGACAAAGTGCACTTCACACACTCCTTCCAGATAATTGAATAAAAGTAACGTTTATATAGCATATGTCTAAAGAAAACCCATAATTCAATAATTCAGAATAAAATTGATGAGAAAGTGACACCATTTTAACACAGTTGTTTCCTTTGGTAATATGCAATCTTCATTTTATTGCAAAATTTAAATGTACAGTCAACAATTCTGTGTTCAGTTAAATGTCGTTTTAACGCTGTTGTTAGTAACTTCTGATAGAAAAGTAAACTAACAGAATATCTAAACTAGAAACTAGGCTATACATTAATGACGCCAATCTCTCTTTTATAAAGTACTTAATGTTATTACTTAATACACAAAAGACCTAAAACCTATAATGAGTAGTTTGACCCGACTTTTTTTTTAAATTCTGCTTTATACACATAGATCCTCTAATATATGAGTGTATTGAATACTGGAGAACTTGAATGTATGTAAATGCCTCGGGGCATACTGGATAGAACAGTTCGGGCAGGAGTCCGGTTTAATCTTTTTTTTAATGTCAATAAAACCAGAATAAATTTGTCTTTTGTAATTCATCGTGGAACCAAAAGAGGTTATAGCCAAAGTTTCTGCAGAACCTAGAATACATGAACTTGCAAAACTAACTGCATTGCACCCTGCAATAAATGACTTCAAAGTCTTTTGGTATCATACTAACATATCAATGTTTATATTGATAGGTCGAATAAGGATCTGAGGTGAATAGTTTCGTTAGTAAAATGAATGTAGGCATGGAGTGTGAACACTGTGGTCAGAGAAGGCACTAAACCTAACAGTTAAAATCAATTGGCATGAAATGTGGACACTTTGGTCAGAAAAGGCACTAAGCCTAACGGTTAAAATCAGTTGGCATGAAATGTGGAGAGTTTGGTCAGAGTAGGCACTAAACCTAACAATTAAAATCACTTGGCATGAAGTATGAACACTTTGGTCAGAAAAGACACTAAACCTAACGGTTAAAAGCATTTAAAATCGTCACTTCATCTGCAGCTTCTTCTTAGATGCCCTAAATTACACATCATCTCAGAAAATAGCTTTTTTGTGGTCACAGGTTACACAAGCCACTGTATGAGACAGAATTCACTGATGTTCTGTCTCTGCTTCAGAGCGTTGTTTGACATCATTACCTCATTGACACTGAAAATACCTCTTAGAGAGACAAAATAACAATCAGACCTATGTGTTGCAATATAAATTTACGAGGTGATTCTTCTATTAAACTGTCAATGAATTTCTCATCACAATCAATGGGTTTGTTCGTTTTGGAATTTCGCACAAAGCTACTCGAGGGCTATTTGTGCTAGCCGTCCCTAATTTAGCAGTGTAAGACTAGAAGGAAGGCAGCTAGTTATCACCATCCACCGCCAACTCTTGGGCTACTCTTTTACTAACGAATAGTGGGATTGTCCGTAACATTATAACGCTCCCACGGCTGGCAGGGCGAGCATGTTTGGCGCGACACGGATGCAAACCCGCAATCCTCAGATTGCGAGTCGCACGCCTTAACGCGCTTGTCCATGCCGGATCACACAATCAATAGAAAGCACACTTTAGAAATTCTTCCCATGCAATTTTCCAAAACCATCTATATATAAGTGACAAAGTTTTTATGAAGCTTGCACCTTCGACTCTTGAAATAGGCTGTAAAGAATCTGCAATATAACTCATAGACAGATGTATCCCAATCATTGAGGCTGGCATGGCCAGGTTGTTAAGACGCTAAACTCGTAGGTTCGCAGGTTCGAATTCCTCTCGCACCAAACATGCTCACCCTATCAGCCTTGGGGCGTTATAATTTGACTGTCAATCTCACTATTCGTTGGTAAAAGAGTAGTCCAAGATTTGGCAGTGGGAGATGATGACTACTGCCTTACCTCTAGTCTTACACTGCTAAATTTAGGATGGCTAGCACAAATAGCCGTCGTATAGCTTTGCGCGAAATTAAAAAGAAAACTAAAAAAAAGCAAACCCAGTTATTGAGACGTTTCTTGTTCAATTGCATTCGTTCATCAGGTGAAGAACTGTCTTGTTTATTAGTCCATTCATTCCAAAAAACTTTACATGAAATGTTTTGCCAAAATTATTGTTAGCTGTACCTTTGAACACTGGAGGGTTTGTCTGTTTCATCTCACTTTATATAATAAATGTTGGTCTGACATGTAACTTTCATCATCTTTCTTAATGTTGTTCAACTGAAAGGCTGTGTACATTTTCATAAATTTTCAAGGTAAAGGTGTGATATTTTCAGGCAAAATCGATTTACTGACAAGTATCAGACGGCAAACCTGCAAATAACACTATATTCCAGCAAAGAATAAGAAACGTACTCTCAAGACGACTAGTATGGGTATTAAAGCTTTCATTTAAATAAAGTACAGAACAACTTTTTGATCTTCTTAGGTTCAAATTCTTTGTGTCTTGAAAATACATTTCAACTTCAAATGGGTTTCTCATCATCTTAAAATAAGATGTTCTATAATTGATAACTTGGCTGAATCGTAAATTCTATGAGAAATAAAAATATTCGACAAGCTTAAATGACCGTGAAACCAATCTTTGTTTAGCTTAAATAAAGAAGCACATTATGTTAACATAATAATAGCTAAGCACACAACAATTTACATGCATAAGGGAAAGTTTTAACAATGAAACATATTACATGTTTTGACTATTGGTCTGTCTTCTTCAAGCAAAAACACGTAACATGTTCCACCAACTGTTTTTTACTCTTATAAATCGTTGTTTACCTACCAGTCGTTGATCTTTATTTTGACACATTATAAACCAGTGTGTGTTCCTGTTAAGACATATGGTCAATCACCTCTACAGGTTCAATGAATATCTTGCCAGCCTCCCGTCTCTTAACAAGAATATCTGCTGACTTAGTCACGATTAAAGTGAAGTAGATCTGAACAAAGAAATTAGGGACAGCTAGAAAAGATACCCTTCATGTAGCTTTGCGCAAAATTCAAAGCAAATCAAACCATGGTCGTTTTTGCAGGTAATCTGGCAGGAAAACTGCTTACTGGTTGATTCCAGAAAAGACATTATTAAAAGCAAGAGAAACCGTTCGAGGTTCCTGTTTAAACCACTTCTAGAGTATCATAAGGGGTATATACTCCAGTGACTTCTCTCGACCATCTTCCTGAAGAGAACTCTTGCTCCATCCAGTTAAGTGACGCTGAAGAAGAAGAGATCATCTCATCTTCATACCAAAAACAATATAAAAGAAACTAATATAAAATAATTGATGACTAGAGAGTTTACAGACAGTAAACGAAAAAATAAATAAAATTTTGTTTTCGTACTTTAGATTGTGATTGTAGATTAAATTTTACTTATTCAATTTATTATTGCAATATTTAGATCATGAATATTAATGTTTTTAACTGCCAAACAATAGTTTAATATTAATTAAAGATACTGAAGGTTAATATGCCTTTTTTTTTTCTGTAATAGGTTTGTTCAAGGGACTTCATAATCTTGGAAGCTAAAAGTTGTACGTTGTATTTTAATTCAGGTGATTGTATTATTGTTTGACCAGTGAGATGATTGGCATAACATGATAGGAGCATGGCTTAACATCCGGAATTGAATCCAAAGTCTTAAAAAAGTTTAAGTCAGATATAGAGAGTAAATTAAACTGGAGTTAATGAGCAATTTTTGATAATGAGTAATTAGTGCATGATTTTGTCAGTTTGTCTGCTGCTATTACTCTGTTAATTCAGTGAACTAAATTTTTGGTTTTTCTTTGTGATAAAGTAGCAGAGGTATGAAACTTGGAAGAGAAATAGAATTTATATTTAGGTTTATATGTTTGTGAAGCTATCTTTTTTATTAGTTACACAAAACCAGGAAACTTGAAAATTCTAGAAAATTCTTGAATCTAAGAAACAAGACGCTTTTGCTAATATAAAGTAGACTAGATTTTATATTTGTTTTACAAATTAATATGAAAAAAAGTGCCCAGCAATAAAGTCCAAAAAAACAGTATTAAAGGAATAAATATCGGTAACAGTTTCATTTTATACAAACATTCGTCGCAGTACCATATTCATGTATTTTTTTAGATATTTTCGCAAATTTTGTCGTTAGTCATAGTAAAATAATTAACCTGATAAAAACGTCTTATGCTTCTACAACGGGGTGTATCAGCAGAGTGTGAGTTTGTTGTTTTTCATTCTTGAATTGTAAATTTATTATTTACAATTTTTTGATATCTTATCATATCAACGAGACAGAGCATCGCATTTCAAAACTCGTGAATTGTGTCCGGCTAAAATAAAGTATGACTCCATAAAAGTTTTTAATCTTCCCAGAGAGAAATGTGTTCGTGTTATGTTAGGATTCGTGGACAATGTCTTAGCTTCACGATCACTGATTCTCATTTTAAGATAAACTAACTTTTGATATTGCACTCCTATTCATTAATACAGATTTTTGCAAAAATATGGTAGTTTTTTGCAAAACTTTGCCACAAGATGCATACTTTGTGAAAAATTATAACGATAAGACTTGAATGTGGTAATCAAATTAAGTCGACTACCAAAATTTTCTAATTTTTATAAATTCTGAACGATGTTTCAATTGTTGGCAATTGCTCTAAATTTTTCTACATATATGAATTGAGCCGTCATATTTTTGTTTTGTGTTCATACAAATTTTATTTTTTCGTGTGTCTTGTATTTTCCAGTCATTTTTTGAAAGAATTTAATCTCTTGTATTCGACTGAAAAATGTGTTTGACAATTGTTTTATTGAAACAGAACCATTTCTTTCTAATGAGACGGAGACGCTAATTTTGTACAACTAAGCGTCGAATGTTTTGAAACTGTGTAATTTTTCATCTTGAAAAACACAAATTATAATTACCAAATGACCTACCTAATTAGATTCTCACTTTGAAATAAATCTTGTTTTGGAAATTCGCACAAAGCTACTCGAGGGCTATCTGTGCTAGCCGTCCCTAATTTTGCAGTGTAAGACTAGAGGGAAGGCAGCTAATCATCACCACCCACCGCCAACTATTGGGCTACTCTTTTACCACCGAATAGTGGGATTGACCGTCACATTATACACCCCCACGGCTGGGAGGGCGAGCATGTTTAGCGCGACTCGGGCGCGAACCCGCGACCCTCGGATTACGAGTGCACAACTTAACGCGCTCGGCCATGCCAGGCCCTTGAAATAAATCTAAAATTGCAAACAAACAAATCAAGACGTTTTTAAAAAAGGAATAAAAAGGGAAACTACATAAAATATATTTGTGTGAAACATTGTCCTTATCCCAGTATTATGGCCCGACATGGCCAAGCGCGTAAGGCGTGCGACTCGTAATCCGAGGGTCGCGCAAAACATGCTCGCCCTCCCAGGCATGGGGGTGTATAATGTGACGGTCAATCCCACTATTCGTTGGTAAAAGAGTAGCCCAAGAGTTGGCGGTGGGTGGTGATAACTAGCTGCCTTCCCTCTAGTCTTACACTGCTAAATTAGGGACGGCGAGCACAGATACCCCTCGAATAGCTTTGTGCAAAATTCCAAAACAAACAAATATCTCAGTATTTTAGAACATTATCCATACAAACAATTACAATATAATGTTCTTGCTCATAAAATTGCGTTTAGTACGTACAGAAATAAAACTTGTTTCATTCTTTGGATTTACCTCAGCTAACATTAAGCACACCGGGAAAATTTAAGAAGCATAAAATAAATTTCATATCTACATAATCCCACAATAAAGGGCTAAAAGTTCAGTTCGAAATTAAGTTTTATATCAAACCTGAAAATGCTACTCATTTAAATCATTTTCATCAAACTGCCATTATGGAATTAATTTAGTAGAAGTATATCGAGTCATGCTTAAGCTCTTTCCCCGTCGCAACAAACATGCTCGCCTTTTCAGCCGTGGGGGTTATATATTATGTGAAGGTCAATCCCACTATTCGTTGGTAAAAGAGTAGTCCAAGAGTTGGCGGTGGGTGGTGATGACTAGATGCCTGTTCTCTAGTCTTACACTGCTAATATAGGGACGGCTAGCACATATAGCTCTCGAGTAGCTTTGCGCGAAATTAAACAAACAAACAAACAAAGCTTAAGCTTTTACTACGTATGTGTCAAAGTAACTTTCGGGAGAAAACACCATGAAAAGAATTGGACGTAGGGGAGGTATATTAAAATACATTTTTGTTGTTTTGAATTAAGCATAAAGCTACACAATGGGCTGTCTGTGCTCTGCCCACCACGGGTATCGAAACCCGGATTTTAGCGTGTAAGTCCGCAGACATACCTCTGAGCCACTGGGGGGCTAAAATACATTGCTACGCATTAAACACCGGCACGAATGTAAAAGTCATACTGGTGGTCATCCTATGTGTGGAAGTGTTATCTGTATATTATTAAGTGAAAGATTTTAAACGAAAATAGTAGTTTGAGATTTGTTGGATATGTAATTGAAAAGAAAATTCCAAACCTTTTTTCAAAGTTTAGGTTAACATATACATATAACTTGTAATTTGGTGTATTTCTTATTGATTCCAAAGCGGCTGAAAAAAATTCTCGTAATTAAGTCACACTACGTTGTACAGCGTTAACTATTAATATTACGTTACTCTGAGTACAGTTGACTGTTGAGTGTAGACGTAGCTATAGTAGTTGTGGTTACTAGTGGTCAGTATGGCTATATTTCGTGCTTTTATTTCTCGCCTTTCATTATCTTCTCAAGTTATTCAAGTTCAGGTAACATACCTTATTAATATTACAATATATGTTCATCACGTGAATTAATAAAAATTAAGATATTAGTGTGACTGCAGAGTGTAATCACGAGTATGTGTATGGTTTTGCGGGGGATTTCGTTAGTGGTTTTGTTTGGCAAAGTGTGCATAGAAATCAAGAAATATCCCAAAATTTAACCATGCTGTTGTTTTCTTACTCTAATTTAAATTTACAATATTTTCTATACTTTTATAAACATATTTTGTATAAAAAGTAGACAGCCTGGAGGCTCCTTCGTATATTATGTTTGTACAAGAGTAAAACATACAATATAGGACTCGCACAATAGAAGTCTGTGTTGAAGGTTATTTTGAATTTTTCTTATTAAAATAGTGTTAATAAGAAGAAAAAATCCTGAAGATGGGCTTTTAGTACAAGTACTATACTTATTGTTTCTAATTCCTCCATCATTGTATCATTAAATTACTAAGAAATATTTAACTTGTATAAAATTTGTATAAGCTACAAACAACTTCAAAAACCCTTGATAAGTCCATCAGTTTCTTTTCTACAGAGTGATTGATAGCACAAATATTTGATCATGTGGCATCTTCTCAAAACCTACCTGAAAAATACATATGTTCATCAACAACTGTCATATAAAAGTCTAGAAGCATTGTGAAGGAAAACATAAAATCAAAGAAATTTGTTTTCTGAAACCATTTTAATTTTTGTTGTTGTTGAATGCTAACTTCAGACTTATTTTGACACCTGACAATGGGTGCCAACAATTTTCTAACTTCAGAAGTCCAGTTATGAGGCCATTAAAAAGTGTAAATTATAAATTTATGTCTTAGTCTTTTGAATTTATTTTTGGGAAGTAAAATTCACAATAGCAATCTTCCAATTTTTGGATTGTCAAGAGACTTGAACTATAGCCATAAACTAACTACTTGCTAGTTTCTTAAAAGTTTTAGATGCATCTTTTTAAGACTGGAAGTTCTGCTTTCCTTAGAAATTTCATAAGTTGCTTTTTGTTTTTTAAATGTAATAGAAAAGTTATTTTTGAAAAATTGGTCAGCTTGGGAAACTTTTCTTTCATAAAATCTTTTATTTGGATTATGTAAAGGGTGCAGATTTGTTAAACTTGGCAATTCAAAAATTTTTTGATGAGGTTCCACATATAAAATTAATTTTTAAAAAAATACATTAATTGGTGTTAGATAAAGACTAGTAAAAATGCTTTGTGGCATAGTTGGACGAGAAAGGGCAAAATTGTTATTGATAGAGTCTGGTCAACATTGACTCTTATTACTGGTGGTGCCTGAAGGATCAGTGTTTGGGACTCTTCTTATTTTTACAATAGCAATATTAATAGGTGCATAATCATTAAATTGATTAATTTTGTGAATGTTATTGAACTCTTGAGCATTTTTCTCTGTATTGAAGATGATGGGGTATTATAAAATTACTTTGATTGATTGGTAAGTTGGATAGATATTTGGCAAGTGACCTTTAATTATAGCAATTGCAAAATAATGTATGTGGATTATAAGTTTTATATAGATTGAAACTGATTCAGTGTGAACAACTATCTAATTCTTGATCTATACGTGTTCCATGTTTGACTGACCTGAAGACTGTGGTTATACAGACATACATACACTGTAAGATGAAAATAGTATAAAAAATAAAATTAAAAAGTGGTATGTATGTTTTAAGACATTTACTTGTATGTACATAAAATAAAGGTAAGCAAAACAATATAATGGTAGTAGGACATTGAGGGATAACAAAGGAAGGCTCATTTTTTACTGATATATATTTATGCACTATTCCTCTTTCTGAACAGTATGACTGAAGAAAATGAATGACGAGTTTGATTTTTATAAGAGTAACTATAACAATGTTATCAAAGAAAATGATCTTGGTTTTCTAATTGATTAGTTATCCAAACAATATGCAGTTTCTAGCAGCAAAGTATACAAGATTTTAGGTTGTATCTACATAAGTGTTGAATATAAGTCTAAAGAGTTTGTAATTTACTTGCTTAGGTGGTTGGTTAGGCCACATTTCGAGTATTATGCTCAGTCTTTGGCTCGTTATCTTAGGAAGAACATTAAATTGTTGGAAATGGTTCAGTGGAAGACTATTAGAATGATACCTCAAATGAAAAGATTGTTAGATGAGTGCAAGTTAAGGTTTCTGAAATTGTTTTCTCTTGAAAAAAAGCTAGAGAGGATCTAATTAAGGTGTTTAAGATTGTTAAGAAAACTGATAATGTTGATGCTTAATCTTGTTGCTCATACTTAATGATAAGAATGGTAGAACTGGGGGATGCAAATTTTGGCAAGGTAGGAGTCATCATCAACTGAAACAATATTTTGCAAGCATGATGGTTGACCTGTGGAATGGGTTATTTTCAGATGTGGTAAATAGAGTTAATTTGAGGGAGTTTAAGAGAAAACTTCATAAATATTCTGTAAGCACAGGCTTTGAGTGTTTTATTTTCAAGTTTAGTGGACTAGACAGCCTAAACAGACCAACATATTCCTCATTGTCCTCAGACTATATGTATACATAAGTCACATATGCTGTTGAAACAATGCTATTTTGCTGGTATAAAAATAATAGAATTTTAAGGATTTATTGAAATATTTATTGGAACTTGTGAAAGATAATTATACAAGCGACTAGTTAGATTTCATTAAAAACTGAATACAGTTGATCTCTGACTAAGAAAGGATGCTGATTTTAATGGAAAGGATTAAGAGAGGGGCTGTTAGGGCTATTTTAGGGATTGAAGGGTTTAATTTTTTTTTGAAGGACAAGAATTTTATTGAAGCTCTATGAATATCCTAGATTTCTTTTTGCTATGCATTACACGAAAGTTATAAGATCTGGAAACAGTAGGCGAGGCTTCACTTTTTCTTTTTTTTTTGCCTAACAGAATAATTGATTTAAGGATTGAGTTGCCATGAATAGTAGTGGAGGTCAGCACTATAAGAGTTTAAAAGTGGAATCAACGACTTCCTGAAATTCAGGGTGTCTTTAAATTTTGACTTTTCTCAAGGGTGGGTTACCTTAAAGGTTTTGTTGTTCCTATGTTGTGTTAGTCTGTTGTGGACAATAACTGTTGTAATATTTGAAGATGGCTACTCTGTATTTTAAGCCTTCTAATACATGCTGTTTATTACTAATTAGTATTGTATATGAATAAGCCAAGGTAGTACTTTCAAGTCTTATAGCATAATCATTGTTTCTATTAAAATTGTCCAAAAACAAATTGAGATAATTGAAAATATGTTCTCTATCTATTTTAAATGTTTGTATGCTGGTCTTGGTGCCATAATCCTAATGTACACTACTGGCCAAAATATTAAGACCAATGAATATAAAGAAAAAAATATGCATTTTGTGTTGTTAGACTTAACCACTTATTTGAGTAGAGCTTCGAAAGATAAAAAATAAGAAAAGGGAAAACAAAAAACTTTTTTAGCATTTACTAGGGAAAATGTAAACATTATGAAATTAGCCTAAATACTAGCTGCTCAAAAGTATAAGACCATACTGAAACAAAGCATTAATTGATAAACATGTAACGAAATTCAGTCATTTGGTTTTAAGCACTAATGTTGTCAGTATCTCCCACTGACATCTCCTGTGTTACATTGACAGGGTTTTAAAGTGGTAGAATTGTCGAGCTGCAAAAGCAACATCTCTCTCAATGCGCCATTGCTGGTGAGATTGGGCATGGTAAAACTGCTGTTGCAAATTTCTTAAAAGACCCTGAGGGATACAGAACAGGAATTTCAAGTAGATGTCTCAAGAAAATTTCACTGGCATTGGGCAGGAGGATTCAACAGATTGTCTGGCAAGACATCAGCCGATTGTTGAACCAAATTAAGGCCCTTACAGAATGCAGCTTGAGAACAATAAGATGGCATCTATGAGAGAAAGGCTTTAAAAACTGTAAACATCTTTAAAGGCCACACCTCCTTCCACACCATGAAACAGCCCAGTTAAACTTTGCTGAGAAGCACCAAACATGGGACGTTGAAAAGTGGAAAAGTGGTTTTGTTCTCTGATGAGAAGACATTTAACTTGGATGGTCCAGATAGCTTCCAACATTACTGGCATGATAAGGATATCCCACCATAGACATTTTCTACACGACACAGCAGAGGAGGTTCCATCATGTTCTGGGGTGCTTTCACCTTCCATGGAACAATGGAGCTTCAGGTTATACAGGGGCTTCAAACAGCAGCTGGCTACATTGGCATGTTGGAAAGAGCATTCTTATTGACTGAAGGCCATCTCTTGTGTGGAAGTGACTGGATCTTTCAGCAGTACAATGCTGCAATCCACAGTGCCTGCATGACAAAGGACTTTTTCATGGCAAATAACATGATTCTTTTGAACCATCCAGTGTGTTTGCCCAAAATGAACCCCATTGAGAATGTTTGGGAGTGGATTTGTAGGGAAGTCTGTAGAAATTGACGTCAATTCCAAACAGTGCATGATCTTCATGAAGCCATCTTTACAACTTGAAATAAAATTCCAGCCAGCTTTCCGCAAATGCTTATATCGACCATGCTAAAGTGAATGTTTACAGTTATTCACAATGATGGCCATTCAACTCACTACTGAGACCTCTTGTTGGGCATTTCCTACCCTGTTTAGAACTTCTTTTTAGTATGGTCTCAAACTTTGGACCAGCTAGTATTTAGGCTAATTTTATAGTGTTTGCATTTTCTTTATTTAATGCTAAAAATGTTGTTTATTTTTATTTTCCCTTTTCTTATTTTCTTTTTTCAAAGCTCTACACTAATAAATGGTTTAGTCTAATAACACAAAATGCATATTTTTTCTTTATATTCATTGGCCTTAAGGTTTTGGCTAGCAGTGTATGTATGTGTGCGTGTGTATTAAAATTTGTTTAAGCCTTGTACATATTTTTTTTATATTTCAGTGTTTTAGGTGTCTTGTGTATTTTTGCTAAGTGCATGCTGTATTCATATAGATATATACTGAATATTGTTATTGCATTATAGCAGTGGACAAAGGATATTATTGGGTTACACATATATATGCTATGATAAGGTTTAAGAGATCTAACTGTGCTACTTGCATCTTCCAGAAGATTCTTCCTGCTGTAACAGTGTTTTCCAGGAGCTTTGCTGATGCCCCAGTACGCGTAAGTGCAAACCATGAAAAATTGAAGTGTTTGAGAAACTTATCGTTCTCATGGAATACTTATTATTAATTATAATATTTAGCAAGTGAAATTTTGTTTTACTATTCCTTCATATTTAAGTCATTCCTACTTCATATTTACATTCTTACAGTGTTGTGTGATAACACAAAAATGATAATTGAGCTAGTCACAATTTTGTTTTCTTCAAGCATTTTTGAAAAATGTCACAATGCTTATAATCCCAAGTGCTGATGTAAGTTCAGTAGATGTTTAGGTGTTGTACATTTGATTACAGGAATTATGTGATGTAGAACATATTAATATAAAAATGTTTTTGTTTTTAAATACAAGTAAAATCAATGCTTTTTGTAATTGCAGTGTGTGTATCTTGAAATCTTAAGATAAAAAGGTAGATAAGAGTATACTGGAATAAAAAAAACATTTATCATGCTTTAAAATATAAAAATAAAACATGCATATGATTAATATACATAGAATTAAAGAGTTCTTTTCATTTTTCATTATAGGAGTTAAAATCTTTACTAGAAGAAAAAATCCACGAGCAGTATGCTCAAGTGAAGAGTTTTCGAGAACAGTATGGAAGTAAAGTGGTTGGAGAAATCACTGTTGACCAGGTGATGTTGTTTCATATCCTGAACTAGATATTATAGCAAATTTATTTTCAGGGCTGTAATTTGTTTGTTTCCATGTTAGATGATTCTTTTGAGCAAGAATGACAATTAGCAAATGTATTAAACATTTTATGCAATGATGGCTACGATAGATTTGTAGCATTCTTTTCGATGAAATTGCCATACATATTGTAGATTAAGTTCTTTATATTGTGTTTTGGAATACTAGAAGAGCAGATCAGGGATGGACAGCTTCATAAGAAGAAAACTTGTTGGTGTTTCAATAATTTTTAGTATTATCATCAAATCAAAAATTAAGATTTAATTAAAAAACAAACAATAATGTACCCTAAACAAAGTAATGAGCAAATTATTTTCCATTTCATTCTGTAAAATTGAGCACTTTGTATCACTGCTGACTAAGGAATGGTATCATAAAATCTGTTAAAGATGGGAACTAAAGAGTAGATCCAACTTTTCACTAAAATGTTTTACTTTACTGGCATTAAAATTTCATTACGACTTTATTTTCAAGATTTAATTTTTAACATTTGAATTATAAATACTAAAAATTAAAATATAAAAACATAGTTTTTATGAAGACTTTCAAACTTTCTTTATACCTTAAAGATATATGGAGGAATGCGGGGAATTCGAGGTCTAGTAACTGAAACCTCAAATCTGGATCCTGAAGATGGGATTGAATTCCGAGACTTTACAATTCCTCAGATAAAGAAATTGTTGCCTAAAGCCCCTGGTGGAAGCCAACCTCTTCCTGAAGGATTGTTTTGGCTTCTTCTAACAGGTGAAGTACCATCAGTAGAAGAGGTGAGATTTATATGATCATTAATTTTTTGTTGCATGGGTTAAAAGTGTATACTGTTATGGAAAGTTAGTTTTGTACACATTACATTACTCATGAAACTAATTGTAAATCAAATCTTGGATTTTGTATTGTATGACACTGTTTTTCCTGAAACATATGGAAACATGAATTTATTTTTAGTGAGAAAAGCAATTTGTATTAATATGTATTTAAATATATACAAATAAAGAACTTTTGAAAGAGGGAATTAAATGTTCAATTAGTAATATCAATCTTTCAAAAATGATGGAACAAAGATAACAGGTATAGCATTTGTAAATTTTTGTCTTGTAGGTAAAATCTGTCTCTAAGATCTGGGCAGAGAAAGCTGACCTTCCACCTCATGTAGTGACAATGTTAAATAACTTTCCTGAAAATCTTCATCCTATGTCCCAATTTAGTGCAGCCATTGCAGCATGTAATACAGAAAGCATATTTGCTAAAGCTTATACTGAAGGTGTGTCCAAGAACTTGTACTGGGAGGTAAGTTTGTGAGCGAGACCAGTGTGCATGTTATGTGGTCGTTTGAAGTATGGTGTAATCTAATCAGTAAATATACTTATTGTAAACAGAAAACAGGTGATGTTGAAAACAAGGGGAAGATTACTCATGGTGTCAGTAAAATAGATAATTTATTGACTCTTACAATATGGAATTGCCTTATTAGTAATAACAGCTTTTTTTTTTATCCAAAGCAAATAATTTGTGATAAAAAACGTCAGATTTATGGTAAATGATAATTAAATTGGAGACTTGTAAGGTTTAGATTAGATAAAGATTTTTTTAGTTGGGTTGTACAAAGAAATATCAGAACTAGAAATTTAATTCTGTCATCAGGAGTTTTTCTTTTGCTTACTACTGAGATAAAGTTTATTACCATTGTGTTATAAAGTGTTTATATGGAAACAATTATACCTGTATATTGAAATTGGGCCAAATGTTTAATATTTTAACATATATGTACACAAGGTTGAAAATACAAAACCTTATAATCCATATGTTATTGAAAGGTGTATTGTCATTCTTTGTGGGTAAACCAAGAAGCAGTGCAAAAAGTTAATACTAAAATATTTTTATGGATGTGCACTTAATACATATTGCTATTTTCAGTTTCTGGTTTGGGCTTAAAGCTCCAAAATTATTAAATGCAATTAATTAATGATTTAAAAGTTAAAAAACTGACATAAAATTTAGGTGTTCAAGTACATATCAATGTTTTTCAGTAGTTAACTTATGTTAAAATATGTTAACCTGAACTACTTGAGTTTATTTTATAACAGTTTTACCATTTGCCTTTAGGAATACACCATTACAAAACCTATCTTTTCTGTGAGTTCTAACTTTAATGTTTATTACAATATTAACCAATGAGACTGTATTTTGATTCTTGTTGCTGATTATTCAATTATTTGTGTAAATGATTCTCCTTTGTTTTATCCCCCAGTGGCACAAAATTGTGTTGATGTCTTATCGAAAAAAATTTACGTTTCAATTACTATTAACTAAAAACAGCCCAGAAAATTCATTGTTTCATATATGCATATATTTCACACACAATAATAATTTTATGTGGCAGTTTTTAACTTAATCTTTTTCACAACATTTTTCAATGTAAGCTATATGTATAGAAAATATGTGCATCATCAAGAAATGCAGTGCTTAAATCTGTTTGCAAGTTTTATATATATATATGTGTGTGTGTGTGTGTGTGTGTGTGTGTGTGTGTATCATACTGTAATGGAACTCTTGCTTATATGATACTGGAAAAGAACTTTTATTACATGATATGCAACCCCAACTTTGCAAACATTTTATTCTGTGTGCCTGTACATTTGCAATAGAGGTCACAGTTTTCCTACTTTGCCTTCATTTCCTGTCATAGAGAACTTTATTTGTCTTTATTTTTGTGGTGCTTATATGTATGATACTGGAGAAACTTTACTACATGATTTTCCCATTTTGCTTTCATTACCTCTCATGGAGAACTTTATGTTTCTCCTTTCTCAGGATGTAGATATGATGACATGAATGTCACACACAAATCTAATGGTAATCACAGGTAATCAGCTAGTATATATAATATTTAGTAAACTTTACATTTAAGTAACAGAGTAACAGTAGCCTTCTAAATGTACATGTTATGTCATAGCTTTAATATTACTAGAATACTTTCAGTGATTAAAATATAAGTAATGATACATAAACTAAAAAAATTGGACCAAACATGTACGGTTTGTGTATTGTAATTCAATAAAAGGTCTATACATATAAGATGTGTACTTTCATTCAGCAATATGACATAAACTATGCAGAAAAAACATTGCATGTGGCATATTAAATTCTGCAAAAATTCATGTTTTCTGTCATATAGTTGTTTGGTAGTCAGATACAAACAGTTAGGTAATTTCTGATCTGGAAATATAGAAGATTTATTCATTTATTTGGATGCCAAATTTACTTTTATACTACAATAAAGACATTTTATACTCAGTTTTTCAAAGACTTACAATGCTAAAATGTGCAGCCTTGTAATGGATAGTCCAATGTTGTTTTGCTGAAAAGAAAGAAATAAAATTTCCTAAGTGGAACTTCATAGTCAAGAAAATGGTTTCAACTAAGTCAAAATCTATTATTTCACATTTCTGGACTTCTCATTTACAAAGTTTTAGTACATACACATTTTAAAAAAAATGTACAGTGTTGTACTCTGTTGTTTAAAACATGTAACTGATGCTAAAATTACTGATGATGAGAAAACCCACTCGTATAGAAAAATATGCTTGTAAAAATGGCTGGTTTGGGTTGAGAAAATTTTTTTATGTAGAGGAGCGAATTAAAAAATCATGAAACCATATACTGCTGCATACCATATTTTCCCAACATCAGCAGCAAAATAACCAACATTTAGTAAAAACTAGTAACAAACTATGACATTCCAGTTAATACTAAGTGTATTCAAAAACAAGGCACAAAACTAAGATCTATACTATGTAAAAACTACACTGACAAACACCACACCAACATTATTTATAAAATACAATGTGATAACTCTCGCAACTTTTATATTTGAGAAATGGGTAGAAAAAGGAAACCAAACTCAAAGAACACAAAAAAGTCACCTTTAGACATTTTTGAACATTGCAAGTCAAATAAACACAACATAACCATAGAAAACACCCAAATACTAAATAAAGAAAAACATAAACAAATGCAAAATTAAAGAAGCTTTACTTATACAACTCAAGCCCAAAATAAACCAATACAAAGTATCACCTTTATGCCTATATTAATAAATATAACCAAACATTTAAGCATGCCCTCTACAAGTTCTAAACTATTTTTATTTTTACACACAAATTTTAATTTTAAAAAGGGAAAATGAATTCCGTATGCAGGGAAGTTGACAAATTTAATTTTTGATATTTTAGAATGTGAAACTATTGGGAAATTCATGTTTGTTGTCATGTTATGGTTTTAATTGATATAGACTAGTATATTTTTATTTGACTTGGAGCCCAACTAACATAATCTGAATTACTTTTTATTACCTGCAGCTAAATTATTGGAGCTATTTAAAATTATCAAATTAAAACCTTAAAAAAATGAAATTTTTACTGTATGGTCAAGTAGGAACCACAAAAGAGCCACTGTAACCTAATTTCAGTAATTGGTGCCTCATTAGTATTTGGCCTGGCATGGCCAGGTAGTTAAGGCACTAGACTTATAATCTGAGGATTGCAGGTTCAAGTCCCCATTACATCAAATATGCTTGCCCTTTCAGCCATGGTAGCATTATAAAATAATGGTCAATTTCACTATTCATTGGTAAAAGAGTAGTTCAAGAGTTGATGGTGCGTGTTGATGACTAGCTGCCCTACCTTTTGTCTTACACTGCTAAATTTGGGATGGCTAATGCAGATAGCCCTTGTGTAGCTATGTGCAAAATTCAAAACGAACCAAACCATAAGTACTCCATAAGAATTTCTTATATGTAACACTTGAAAGTAGTATTGTGTGTACACACACACACACACACACACATTTGAGAATGCTTAGTCTAAAGGATTATATGAAAAATTTTAATTACTCCAAAGAAAGTTCAAGATATTTAAAGATAATTATTTTCTTATAATAATAAGTAATACTTTAGATCTTTTGTTTCTATCAACAGTATGCATATGAGGATGCTATGAATCTGATTGCAAAACTGCCTCCAATAGCTGCTACCATCTATCGAAACCTGTACAGAGATGGTAGTGCCATTGGTGCCATCGATGTGGATAAGGACTGGTCAGCTAACTTTGCTGCTATGCTTGGTTATGATAATCCTGATTTTACTGAACTCATGAGACTTTATCTTACTATTCATAGGTAAGGTTTGTACAAAACAATGTATATTTCATAAGTATAAATCAGTATTGGAGAATTTTAATATTTTTAAAGTGACTTGAAATTTTGTTTGTTAAAAAACCTTGTGTTGACAATACAGAAAGCTTATACACATACTTGAGTTGCACATTCAAAAGTAGTCATTTATAAATATTAGGACTAATCTGTTATGTCTGTATCAGTTATTATATTTTCTCGTGATAATTTTAAGTGTTTTTTTTTGTTTATCTGGAATAAAAGTATTTTCTCACTTCTTTTATCATTCCCATTTTTAATTTTCTTTAGCAGTTGAATACCATATTTTTGACAAATTTAATCTCCTGTGTGTATTGTAGTTTGTCAAATTTGAGGTTATGCTAAGAAGTTGTGATTGAGAATGCAAGTATAGATGTCTGAAACCTCTAACTTTTATATATATTGCAATGTAGGTTATTTAAGCAGAGATACCAGAAGGAAATCTTAACTGCATACAATATCAACATGGCAGACACATTATAAATATATGAATTATGCTATATGGTTATGGTATCTGTTAATCGACCTTCTTGAAGGAAGTATTTTCTTGCTAAATTTGCACTACTACAAGAATGGTAAAGCTATCCTGCAGAACAATTGTTCTGAAATTGAAATATAATTTTAATATTTCTTGCAGATTTATTTATCCAAATGCCAGACACTGTTAATGATCAAAATTTAAACTCTGATGTAATATCTTACCTCTTCTCACAAAACAGTTTTTCTTGATTAGTACTTCACTCTATCAGTGCATATTTTCAAGGCTCGTCAAATAAGTAAATATTTATGCGTCAGCTCACTACCAATAGGAACATTACAGGCCAACTCTGCTAGATCGTTAGATCAGACTAAAACTATTCTTAAGCTCTATGGCTAGACTACAATTTTTTTTACAGATGTTTCCATCTGAGGTTTGGGTGCATATCTCAATGCTCAAGAGATTTTGGGTTGTTGGACACTGGTTGAATCATACCTACATATCAACATCTTTGATTTACTGGCAGTTTATCATGCCCTGCTACACTCCTTGTCAGACATTCGGGAGTATTCAGTGATGTCTCGCACTAACAATTTTTTTTTAAGGTGGAGTCTTTTATCACCAAGCTGGAGGGCACCCAGTTTCAAGATTTTTCTGAACTTTGCTTATCCTTTACTGGGCCCAAAATTATCACATCAGATTGTTAGCATATCTTGTTCAAGGTGCCCTGAATATATTTGTGGACTTATTATCTTCACTTTACAAGATTCTTCTGAGTGTGTGCCCCTCAGTGTGGATTCCTCTTAGTGGTGAGGGGATCTCCCAGGGAAGGTTCTGTACTTTCAGTTTACCTCCTCTGGGATGTAAACATCCATTCATGTGTTTGCCGTGTGTGGCAACTTGTGAAGGGAAGGAGAGGATCCTAGTGGTTGAGGGGTCCAACCCTCACCCACCAGTTTGGCCTTGAATTCCTGTAGACAGGCAGCCTTGGGGTGGTCCCACTTGGGTCAATCGACTAGTCTACTTGGTTGACCCTAGCCCAAGTAGAAGTGTTGGATGTTTTCAATAGGTGTTGTGGACATTGTATCTGATGCTGGTGTCTGGATATAGTGCTCATAAAATACACCCTTGGAGCCTGCAGCCATCCGTGTTTCCTTTGGTCATACAATCACTGTTTGTTCACCGATACTCTAGGTGAAAGCTTTTGCCAGGTATCTAGCACTTCAGCATCTTCTTCCACTTTCTTGGTCACAAAGACTTGGGCAGAGCAATCGCCTCTTTCCTTTTGAGCTAATTGTCTGTATTACTATAATTGTCCCTTTACACTGGTGGAACTTGAACTTGCCCTTCATCGGTTTGGCAGTACATCAGTTAGGCCTGATTATATACATTATGAAATTCTGCACCATCTATCTCCTAATTGTCTTGCTGTTTTTCTGATTGTTTTTAACCAGATCTGGCAGGAGAATGTTTTTCCTGGTGCTTGGTGCCAGGCTATTGTCCTGCCTTTCTCCAAGCCTAGGAGGGATCCCAAGATTCCTTCAAACTACTGTCCAATTGCTTTGATGAGCTATCTCTGTCAGACCTTAGAGAGGATGGTTAATTCAAGGAACCAAACAACCTCCTCTCGCCCACCCAGTATGGGTTCTGACAACAGTGCTTCACCATGGACCACCTGATTCAACTTGAAACGTCAATCAGAGAAGCCTTTCTCAAAACTCTACTATGGATCACTGGTCTATAGCTCTAACAGACCATCAGCCTTAAAGATGCTAGTCCCTATTCATTATCAAGGACTTCAGCTCTGCACTTTCCCAGTTCAGAGCTTATACACAGAATCTCATGAATCTTCTCTGCACCTTTGCCGTTTGAAACTGTTTTTACTGTATTCTTTGAAACTTCATTCTTTACCAAAGCATCCCACCTGGGGTTGTGTTTTTCTTCCTCGATGGGCCATGCTTTTTCAAACCAAACAGTCTGCTATTGCTTTTTTTGACCTTCATATCCAGGTTCAGTTAGATGCATTGGGTCTGTCCGTGGATAACATTGCTGTATCCATTAGTCAGCCTATCCCACCATGGCTTCTTACAGTCCCCAGTTGTGACCTGTCTTTAAGTCATCTGAGAAAAGTAGACACCCCTGATTGGAAATTCTGTCTGCTATTTGCTAAACATTTTTGGAACCATCTTTCCATTCCTATTTAAACAGATGGTTTGAAATCAGGTGACTGTGTGGGCTCTCCCATGGTTTGTTGTGGTTTTAGTGGTTGCAAGAAGAATCCCCTCCACAGATTCTGTGTTTACAGCTGAACTGTTTGCCATTTTTCTTGCCCTGGATCACAGAAGTTAAGCAATACTCAAACTATATGATTTATACTGACTTGCTTATTTCTCAACTGGCCCTGGAATCTCTTCACATTAGTTCAGACCCTGTTCTTGTCAATATTCTAAACTGATTGGTCCATTTCTCTTTAACATCTACTTCTATCCAGATTTTCTGGATACTGGGCCACTTTGGTGTTCACGGGAATGAGTTCACTGACATCACAGCTAAGTCTATCTGCTCTAGCACTATCACTGCTGTGCCTGTTCCACACATGGACTATGGTCCTATATTCAAGACTCAGCTCTGTGCGAGCTAGCAGTCAACTTGGATTGAGCAATGCGAAAACAAGCTTTTCCAAATAAAACCATATAGTGGACTTTGGCCATCTTGTTTCTGTAAGGAATGGAAAGAGGAAGTTGTTCTAACTAGACTGTACATTGTCCACAGTGTTTTAACTCATCATTTTCTTTTATCTGGAACTGATACACCAATGTGTAGTTTGTGTAACACTCAGATCACAATAAACCACATTTTACTTTCTTGTCATTATCATGATTCACAATGACAGCACCATTTTAAGCATGTTCTGTTCCAAGGTTTGTCTATAATGTTAGACAGTGTTATTGGTGATGGTTACACTGTCCACCTTGGTAATTTTTTTAGTTTTTTTAAATGCCATTTAAGTTTTTAATATTTACTTTTCACATTTTTAATGTGGCTCTTTTATGAAAATCACAGTTCATCTTGTTCAATTTGAGATTAGAAACTGGTTGTAACATTAAGTAACTTGAAACCAGGACTGGAAAGACCAACTTCAGGTGACTGATAGTGGTTTTTGTACTAACCTGTTTGTCCTCCTGGTGAGTTACAATTATTACAGTTATGCTACAGAAAGTCCTTTACAACTTGAATGACTGTAGTTTTTCTCTTGATGTTGTAGACTAGATGTAAACATGGTTTTATGCTATTTATTTATTAACTTTGTTTTGTTTTACCTTAATTTCCTTATGAATTTTACTGAATTTACTTCTATTTTTTTTAACAGATGTTTGGTGCAGACAGCTTAGCTGCTTTGTGCCATAAAACACTTAATCAACCAACAAACTTGAGTGTGTGTGTGTATTGTTATAGCAAAGCCACATCAGGCTACCTGCTGAGTCCACCAAGGGGAATCCCTGATCCCTGATTTTAGCATTGTAAATCTGTAGACTTTTCGCTATACCAGTGGGGGAAACTTTTCTGAGAGAATGGTCATTTTTTTTGGATGTAGATGCTTTTTCCACATACATCAGTGCACAAATTCTCAATTTTTGGTCTCCTGTCTATTTTTTAGCAAAAGCTGTAGATGCTCTTTAGTTGAAACTGTAATGGATCTCACCTCTATGCATATCCTTTTATTTGTCTTCTTTGCTGAGTCCTTTTATTGATTCAGACAAGTCTGTGTGGTGACTTCATTTTGGTATGCACAATCTAGATTTCTGCTTGTGCTCAGACTTTCATTGTTATCTGCAGTTGTTTTCCATACTTCATCATTCATCCATTCTGGTCCTCTTGCTTTATGCATGGTTTTGTCAGCCCTCTCCAATCATTCCTGATTTTCCAGGCAAGCTGCCTCATTGATTGCTTATCCTCATATCCTTTTTTCTTAGCAGTTTATCAGCATATATAGTATATTTTCTCCTGCTGTTCACTCTGCTGAGTATATAATCCTTCATAACCTTTCACTACTAGTGTTGACTGCACTTCTTACTTGACTCTTTGAGGGGGGGCTGTCAGTTTCCTTGATTGCCAAAGTTTCTGACCATTTGTTTGCCAAAGACTTCTGCTAATGGGGAGGATAAATCCACTTCTTCTCCCATATCATTTTTCTCCATTTCCCACATTTGATACCATTAAGATCTTCACCACATCTTGTGTCCAATATGAGTTCTGTGATGATATCTCACTTGCATTGCTCCTTTCCATGGGTCCTGTAACCATTTGTTTATTCCATGGAATTTTTTCTTTACCCTTATAAGTTTGATTCACCAGTTAATCTTCTAAAGTGTGTCACTTTTTTAGGATATCTTCTTATCAAATTCATCACTTCACAGTGTTCTTGGTTGCCCATTCCTATTTTCCTATAGAATCATCATTTGGGCTTGCATGTGGACTACGGGCCATGCTTTTGTTTCACATTATTTAAGTAATGTAGTCATTTCTTGCTCAGCAGGTTTTTGTTTACCTGCATTTATTCTCTTACATACCATCTTGTTGTTATAACTGATGAATACTATGTTTTTGTTATTTCTTTATTTATAGGAGTCTTTTTGGTAGTGTATTTTGGACCCCACTCTGGCAAGTGACACCTAACCAGGTATGCTTTTATTTGGAAAATCTTTACTGTACTTCCTGTGACCATGCTTGATCTTAAGTACATTCTAACTCTTTTTTGCTGCTGGTCTGATAAACAATTTCAGGTTCCACCACATGTTAGTTTTGTTTGTCTCTTCCTTTGCCATCTGTATAGAGCTAGTTACTTCACAGGATTAAATTATGTACACCATAGAGATGAAGTGTTCTTTAGAATTACTAGTTATTATCTCTAGTGGTCTTTTACTTCATAAATATGTATGTCCCAGAGTGTACTCTCATGGACAATCATAAGTAAAGCAGACAGGGATTACAGCTCGTATCTGATGCTCTGTGGCATTGGGACTATTCATATAATGGACCTGATATACAATTCCAGATACCAACAGGTGTTCATTGAATGACCATCTGCATGTTAGATCTATTTTCCAAAATGTTATATCAAGGTCACTCGTTGCACTGTCTCAAGTGATGTAGCACTCCAGACTACTCATTGTGTTTTCCCCTCTTTTTGTCTAGTGGATTATGAGAGTCCTTGCCACTTACCAGTTCTTAGTAAGTAGGTTGTTGGATCATGGATGCCTGTCCTCTTGAGTGATACATTATGCTACTCAGTAGAGTTTTGATATTCTATAGGTGTCAATGGTGTATTATGCTTCCTTATGTATAATTTCAGATGCTGTCTGGTTTTGATTAAAGCACTCCACTATGCCAGTACTCTATGCATTGCAGTTTGCCCTTCATGCTGAAATGTTCCTCCTACCCACAAGACTCTGTGTGCAATTCCTGGTGCATCAAGTGTTGGTTGGAGAGCATTCTTGGTGGTATTCATCCTCCTAGTGTTGACTTGAGATGTGTTCCTTGTTTGTTGTCCCTCTTCTTACCATCTACTGGACATAATATTCAGCAGATCTTGATTTGGTTGTACCTGAATGCAGTACACTCATTTCCACTTATGTATGGTCATGATTATTCTCTTGCAACATACTGGAAGAAACAT
The DNA here is from genome assembly GCA_011833715.1 of Carcinoscorpius rotundicauda. Classification (NCBI taxonomy): domain Eukaryota; kingdom Metazoa; phylum Arthropoda; class Merostomata; order Xiphosura; family Limulidae; genus Carcinoscorpius; species Carcinoscorpius rotundicauda. The sequence continues at coordinate 20,468,757 of CM022398.1, forward strand.
GTCCAGTATGTAATTGGAAATTGGAAATTTGTAATTTCCAGCATCCTGTCATATGCTGAATGTTGGTTGGAAATGTATGCAAGTGGAGAAAGATTTTGCTGCAGAAGTTTGTTTTCCCTGCGAGTTCCCATTTTGAGGTGAAGAAGTAGGTGATCATCTGCTAACCACAAAACTGATATACAATTCCAGACATTGACAGATGCTTGATAAGGTCAAACAACTACTAGAGTCTGTTGTGTTCTAGCCACTTGACACTCAGGGGTCCCATTTTTAGGTATTACATACCTAGTCTCCCCTCTTCCAGTAGTATGTGATGCGAGTCCCATGGCCAATGTTAAAGTGACTAACAAGTGCAAATTTGGAGAGGGCACTGGTTATTATTATTAGTAGTTTCATACTGCTATTGGTGAAGAACTACTGCATAATCATTTACATATGGATATGCAGAAGTGGGAGGTAGAATGCTAGTGGTGAGGATTATACCAATAGAGGGCAGTTCCAATTGAGAATAACTATTTTATGAGAGGAGGTAAGTATCTATTTGAAATACATCTTCAGTTTAGGAAAATGTGAATTTTTAACTTTTATATTCCAATATATTGTTCAAGATTTAATACTTTGTGAAGAACCTGTCTGCTTTATAATTACTCTTTGCATGTGGAATGTATTTTAATAAAATTCTGTACTATTTATACACTAGTTATCTTACTGTTCTGTTACTTCAATAAGCCAAGGTTTTTTCTCATTATATTCACCAGTTTATCCATGATGTTCACTTTGATAAGATGTACATGCATAATACTAATGTTTCTTAATTGTAATTGCTGCTTTAAGTAATCTTAACACAGTTCAGTTGGTGCTTTTTAAATGAACCTTATTTTACTGTAATTCCAACTCATTGTACCTTGCTAAGTAATCACTTTTTCACATGTTCTTTTTTTTTTATTCTCCCAAGTGACCATGAAGGAGGAAACGTTAGTGCCCACACTGTCCATCTAGTTTCTAGTTCTCTTTCTGATCCATACCTTTCATTTGCAGCAGGGATGAATGGTCTTGCAGGACCACTTCATGGATTAGCAAATCAGGTTAGTGTTGTGTTTTAATCCATTAGTTTTACTGTTTTATAGTGCAACTACACCGTATAAAGAATATGGTGATATGTCGCGAGTTGTCAATTAGGTCATGCAGTGAGAACCTAAATGTAACACACCTTTAGAAAAAGTGTAAAAACATATATACATTATTACATTTTATGAACATTGTTACAGAAATAAAAAAAATATCAGTTTTAAAATATTTTTGAGTCAAAAATTATTAAAGTGGAGTTGGAATTATGATTTTTACTTAAAATTTGAAATATGACTTGAGTGTGCATGCAACACTTACAAGATGCTTGTCAGTTAATTTTAATAATGTTAATGGTACAGTATTGCCAGCATGTATGATTTCTGGAACCTGTAGCAATACCATAACTGTTATGGTGTTATGTTCACCATTGCACTGATAAATAAATGATAATAAGATAAAGATGACCAAACAGAATGTGCCACATCAGCATTGAATCACTTCACTGTCTTTGTCTGTCACATTGTTTTTAAACAGCACAACTTTAGCTGTAGTACTCACAAATGGATGAGATATCACTCCAAAGAACAGGACACTGTTGAAAGTGCCAGGTTAGGTATGCAGAAGTGACACAACATGAGTTCAAAATATTTCCATAGCTACAGTTTTAGTTTTCTAAGTGGTCATATAGTGCATGACTTGCATGCCTTGACTACTGTTTTTTCATTACACATAGCATATGTATATCTAAGTATTTGAAGAATAGGTGAAATTATTTTTACTTGTTTAAATTGTTCATCAAACATTCTATTTGAAGACTGTTTTTACCAGACTTACATAATCAGTGATAAAGAAATGATGCTCAACTCTTGTTGTATTTATCACATCTCCATCACTGTGGTAAGACCAAACACACATGACCAAATCACTGTGGTAAGACCAAGCACACATGACCAAATCACTGTGGTAAGACCAAGCACACATGACCAAATCACTGTGGTAAGACCAAACACACATGACCAAATCATTTATAGAGGTGAATTGTAGTTTATATGTATGAAGTTTGTAGTAGCATTTATTCATAACAAGTAACCTATGTTGACTAAGGTGTATTAATAGGTGATTTGTAATGTTACCAATTGTTTTTAATGTTGTTTAATGGACACTTGCTTGCAATATTTTAGTTTTTAATATTGTCAAAAGGTGTAATTTCTCGTCAGAATATCTGTTATGTATATTTTTTTATTGTTGTTATTGTAAAAATATATTAATGCAAAATTTAGAATTATTTGTGCAAGAAAATATTCAACACTAAATTAATAATATTTTACACATTCCTGATTGTATCTTGCTTTACTGAAGGCTGCTTAGAATTATAACAGCAGATAACTATCTTAACAAATGAATGGAGTATTTCATTATATTTATTTGAAAGTTGAAATTTCTAGTTTTAGTATTGCTTGTTATGTTTTTGATTCAAAACTGCATATTTATTTACAATATTCCTTTTTTTTTTAAAATAAAATTTAGTAACAGATTTGAACCATGAACATTTGGTATGAATATTAAACATTTTATGCTTATAAGGACATTATATCACACATTCAGTGTGGTTTCTGTGACACTTTGCCATATGAAATTAAATATTTTTATTGAAGTTGCTTTTAGTTGTAAAGATAATTCATTGATGATACATTTAAACTGTGTATATCTGGAGTATTATGTATTGTTACATGTGTATAATTAATACCTATTACATGAAACCACTTTACTATTTAAAGTAAAGATTCAGATCTATCTTGCAAAAAAACTTTAAACTACTGCTTAACTAAAGGAATTATGTAGAGAAAATACCTAGCAATGTATCCTAGAGTTTAAACAATTCTCTGAATAATATTAGTTATGGTATAATTCATATGTATAAGGAAAAGTTTAAATAATGAAATATTTCCATGAAATAGAAATTTCTTGTGTCAGCATTTCCCCTGTTTTTACACTAATGGCAATGCATGCAGGTTTTGGTTTGTCATATATTTTGAAGATTATTAAGTAATATATTTCACTGAAATTCTGGCTTATGCTGATTAAAATGGTAACAACTAGTATTGGGAATTCAGATTTCTTGCTAGTTCTCACATGGTACTCAGATCTATTTAATTCAGTTGTTCTCTACATTCCTGTTGGTCTAAGCTACCTAGGAATCCTACTGGTTACAGCTATATTTTTGCTGTTCTCAGGTGGCCATCATTCATACTTGTTCTAGCTGGTCAATCCATTTCTTCTTATACTAGCTGGCCCCTTAATTCTACTAGTTTCAGTTAGTTACTCTATTCCTTCTGGCACCTGCTTTTGACTCAAAACTACATTTCTGCTGATCCAAACTAGCCTCAATCCTATTGGTTCCAGCTGGTTGCTACATTCCTCCTGGTTACAGCTGGCCCCCCAATCTTATTGGGTCCACTTGGCCACTGTATTATTTTTGGCTCCTGGTTATAGATGGTCATTACATTCTAACTGGTTCTAGTAGTGCACACACTCAAGGAGTGGGTGATACAATACTTTGGCATATAATTTTAGGGTAGGTTGGTATAGATCCTGGTGAGTAAAATTGAATTGGGTATGTGTGCAGCCCATGTATGGTATTGCTGGTGCACAAAAATATAGCTAATAAAAAGGAAACAAGTATAACTAGAAAGACATTTAATTGAGCATGTACCTATAACACACAGTATTATTCATAATTGGCTCTCAAAAAGTAAGAAAATATCTGTGCATTCATTGTAATCAATGGACACAAACCATTTTTGGTTGGACAATGATGAATAGTATTCTGCATATGTCTGCCAAGTTTCCTCAAAATCCAATAACTTTTGACTGGCTTATAGAACAGAAACAGTGTAAAAAGTTGGTCCATATGCTAGCAGATGGGCCTGGCATGGCTGAGAGCGTAAGGCGTGTGACTCATAATCCGAGGGTCGCGGGTTTAAGCCCGCGTCGTGCTAAACATGCTTACCCTCCCAGCCGTGGGGGCATTATAATGTGATGGTCAATCCCACTATTCATTGATAAAAGAGTAGCCCAAGAGTTGGCGGTGGGTAGTGATGACTAGGTGCCTTCCCTCTAGTCTTACACTGTTAAATTAGGGATGGCTTGCACAGATAGCCCTCAAATAGCTTTGTGCAAAATTCCAAAAAAACAAACAAACAATGCTAGCAGATAGGGATTTCTATGACCTTGCTCTGACCTTGACCATTCAAAAACTATTAACTTCTAAGTTGTGTCATAGTCAAAGTGTATACTAAGTTTTGTCCAAATTCATCCAGTCATTTAAGAAATATTTCTGACAAACACACATACATAAGAGTACAAACATAACCTCCTTTCGCCTTTGGTGACAGAGTTAATAACATTTTTAAAAACAAATAGAGTTAGCTAGACATAGTGGTATAGAATATATTGAAAGTCAAAACTACAAAAACTGACTTCTTTAAATATTTAGAACATTTTATCCATACTTTTACAGATCAATGATTATGTTGGTATTGCTATATACTTTTCACATTGAAGTTACAAATGTACATATTACAGACTGTAATTTTAGTTTTAATTTTGTGATGTAGATATTTAATATCTGATTAATGTGGAAAAATGTTATGTATCATCAATGCATGTAGGGAACAGGTTGTTATTGGGAATATAAGAAAACCACTTAATTAATACACTGATAAATACATTGCTTAAGTCATATACATGTATATGTTAATATGAACAGGTTTTGATCTTGTGACAGTCATTGCCCAGCAGGGCTTGGTTGTTTGGGTGCTTCACTCATAATCTGAGGGTTGTGGGTTCGAACCACTGTCGCACCAAATGCTTTCATTTTTTTAGCCATGAGGGAGTTGTAATATAATGGTCAATCCCACCATTCATTGGTAAAAGAGTAGCCCTAGAGTTGACAGTGGGTGATGATAATTAGCTGCCTTCTCTCCAGTCTTACACTGTTAAATTAGGGACAGCTACTATAGATAGCCCTTGTGTAGCTTTGCACAAAGTTCAAAAAGAAACAAACTGACACTAAAGTCAGCTAACCACTCTACAGACAAGTTTTAAAAACATCTGAAGAAAAAGTGATTTTCATGGCATGAATGCTTACTTTTATTTGTATTGTAAGAATATTTTAGAAGTAATATTCATCTGAAAATTGTTGCAACATGAAGATAACTTCTCAATTAAGTTTTTCTCAAATAAAAGGATTTCTTTTACACAGAAAACAACTTTGATATTTTTACATGCTGATACAGATACTCAAAAAGTATCTGAAAAGCTGATTAAAACAAGTTACATGTTGAAACTTTAACACATGATAAATATCATTTCACATTTATAGTTAATATTCGTTGAAATATTTGGAATGCAATTTTTACAAAGAAAATTACTGGTCAAAATTAAATATTAAATTTTACCTGCACTGTAAAGATTTGATAATTTGCTTAAATGTTTTAAAATAAACATTTTTGAAATTAGAGTTTTGGTTCTGTTTAAGAAAGAAACGTTGTAGTAGTTTTAACTTGTAAATAAACACATGTAACATATTTATTTAGTTGTCTTTATTATTGTTCTTTAAACCTTTTTAATATTTTTGCATGAACTTTTGCTGTTACTGTTTTGTCTCACTTACTAAACAAAAATTAAAACATACTTTACTGCAGCTTTTTTCTAATAACTGATTCTACTATTTTGGGTCATAAATATCGGTAGTGGTAACACTTGTACTGTTTAGTTATGTACTGTTCTATAAATAAGGGTTTTCAATATTTAATAAGACTAAATGCCTTTTTTGTTCTGCAATAATCTAGTATGTGTTATGTTGTTCATCCGTTTTGGCAGGAGGTACTTGTGTGGCTGAGAAGGCTACAGAAAGATCTTGGTCTGGATGCCACAGAGGCTCAAGTAAAAGATTTTGTTTGGCAGACATTAAAATCTGGACAGGTATGATAGATACATTCTCACATGCACAAACAGATTTATGTATATATATTACATGTAAGGCTTTTTACTGGGTACCAAGATCTTATTATTTTCATGAAGCTCGTACACTTTTTTAAGTTCAGGAGTAAACACATGAAAATATTTTGTAATTCAGAATTTGAAAATCTAAAAATACATGAAAAAAAGAAAAGAAATAGAACTTCCTGCCAATGTATAAATTAGATATATAGTATAACTTTAATAGCCCCATTAAAGAAATTGTTATGTTACATAGTCATTTTAAACTAAAACTCGGTTATAGTTAAGCATTTATTCTTGGCTCTTGTGTATAATGTTAATGATAAATAGTACACTATTAAAATGGGTACCCGATCAAAAACATTTTAATTAATATCAGACTGACCTCCACAAAAATGACTATATTACATTGTTATGTGTCATTTAACACTTTAATCAATTACAATTATTTACCAGTTGTACTCACTATGTATGAAAACCTTATACAATAAATTTTTTCATAATTCATTCTTGTATGTATCCTAAACGTTTATTTGATTAGTATTAAAAATGTAATTACTTATAAAGGTAATTCCTGGATATGGTCATGCTGTATTACGAAGGACAGACCCACGATATGTTGTGCAACGAGAATTTGCCCTGAAACATCTTCCTGAGGACCCAATGTTTAAGCTTGTTAGTCATCTTTACAAGATTGTACCTCAGGTCCTTCTTGAATTGGGTAAAGTGAAAAACCCCTGGCCCAATGTTGATGCTCACAGTGGGGTATTGCTTCAAGTAAGTTGGAAATTGTATTATATAAATAAAACTTTAAAATGTGTATAATTTTAAGTATTAGTGGAGTAACAGTTTCTAAATAGTGTTAAATTCAGAATTATTCAATACTGTTTGCACGACAAAACTAATCTAGATTTCTTTTTAACAAAGCTTTAATGAAGGAAGAGCGTTTGTTTTTTTATAAATCTGTTTTCATTAACCATTTTTGGTTTCTACATTTATTTCTCTCTGTGTATGTGTGTATGTGTATATAATATGAAATAATCATTACAATGGACTTGCCATTGTCAGTCCCAGTTATCAGATTACTTTATATGTATGGTAATATTTTGGGTACTGAATTTTAAGTAGTATTTGCTTCTAAGAAACTAGAATAGTAGTTATGAAATATTTAATAATGTAATTTTAATTTCATTAAAAATGCATATACTCAACAAATAGGATGATAGAATTACTCAGTGTTAAATTTTACACTTTACAAACACCTTTAATAAAGTGTAAGTGTGCTGCTGTATAAAATTAAAATGCTCTTATGTGTTACAGTATCAAGGAGGGGCTTAAAGTGTCCCATTTCTCCTTTTTGGAACAATATTTTAAAGAGGATTCATTAAAAAGCATGTATTATAGTGCAATAAAAGTTGAGAAATCACATGTTTGACAACAACATGTAAGATGAAAGCGTATTTGTTGCTCTAGTTGTGTTGCAAATTGCCTCAAGCATGTGTCATAGTCAAGGTAGTCAAAATAGTCAACAAGGCAGACACAAATATGTTGTTGAAGGAAATGGAATTTATTAGTTCATTATTCTTCTTCAGGAGAATAAAGGGTTCTTTAATGAGTGTGATGATGTATATGTAGGTATGGATGTCAAGATTGCACAAACTGGATGTTCAGTACCAGTTAGTCTTGAGAACAAGCCAGTCATAACCTGTGGTTGTTGGTGTGATGTTCAGTTTGTGCAAATGAGCTGTGTACAGAACAAAAATAACATGTAACATAATTATAAGAAATGTTAACCAATCTTTATAAATACAAAATTAAAAATAAAATAATAGCTAAAGATGATGGGAAATATTCTGCACCACATGTCTATTCTTTTTATTCCCACCACCTTTTTTGTTATTTTTTAATTTTATCTTTATAAATATTGGTTTAAATTTCTTATAACTATTACCACATTTAAGTCTTTTATATATATATATATGTATGTATTGTGCACAGCTCTTTTGCACAAACTAAACCTTACACCGACAACTCCATACTATGATTGGCTAGTTCTCAAGGCTAAACTTGTATTCAACATCCAGTTTACGTGATATTGGCTTCCATGCCTGTACATTTCATCACATTATTAACATCAGTCCTTTTGTTTCTTCTCATGAAAAAGACTACAGTGAGCTATTCAAAAGTGCTTGAGTTTTGGGTCTTGTTTGGAAAACCATTAATATTTTTGCTTCTGATCCTGTATGTTAACTTCTCAATCAGAATGTACTTTATTAGAGACTCTTCATTCATTTATAAAATTCTGTACTATCTACCACAGAACTAACTTTTCTGCAGATACCAAGAATCGTAAAAAAACATGAATTTAAAAACATTTTCTGTGGCCATAAAACTACCAAATTCTGTAATGATTGTAAAAACAAAAATGTAATTGTCCATATACATAAAATTTTGCAGGAATAGTCAAGAACAAGCCTCGTAAAGTACAACTGAAATGTATAGTAGCATCTATTCCTTGCATGGCCAGGTGGATTAAGGTGTTCGGCTCATAATACGAGGGCTGTGGGCTCAAATCCCTGTTGCACTGAACATGCTCGCCCTTTCAGCCATGGGGGCTTTATAATATGACAGTCAATCCCACTATTTATTGGTAAAAGAGTATTCCAAGAGTTGGTGGTGGGTGGTGATGATTAGCTGCCTTCCCTCTAGTTTTACACTGCTTAATTAGGGATGGCTAGCATAGATAGCCCTCTTATGGTTTTTGTGAAATGTTACTTTAAACAGCCAATTATACATCTAATAATAAGAAGAATATTTCAGGGAAAAAATAAAAATGACTGTTCTAAGAACCAGTGTTTAAAAATGTCAACAAATAAGTTGGAAATAATTTTTACTGAAAATTATTAAAGAAAGAAATGTCTTAAGATTTGAAAATATGAAGTGTGTATGTTTTTCTGAGCATATAAATGTACTTTAAGAGGTAACAAAAAAACATCTCTGTCGTATAATAAGTCTTAGGCAGCTCCTATAACCCAAGTCATATTTTTAAAGCATTCCACTTTCAATGATTCAGGTGCTTGTCAGAGTTTTACATAAAATAAATTCAAATCAGTTGGAATTAGTCACTGAGATGAAGATTTCACAGTTGCAGCAAAGAAATACAAGATACAAAAAAGAACAGACTGAATAATGTTAGTCTCTATTGAATGCTATTTTTTTTTCTCAAGTGTTTTTTCAAAAACAACAAAAACTAATAACTTTTTTTTTTAAATTAAAATTTAAAATTAGGTCTAGCAAGTTAAAAACTTGTTTGCATGTATATTGAGGAACATCAGAGATGTATATATTTTGCACTGTGGTTTCTTTTTATGTAACTGTATGTGCTGCAGAAAAATCTTTGTTGGCTGTGATTTTGTTTATTCTGGAATCTGCATTATTCTCTTTTATTTATTTATGTTGTATATACTGTATGATGTTCTGTTTATATGCATTACAATCCTGTTTTCATTTAGCATTATGGAATGACAGAAATGCAGTACTATACAGTCCTGTTTGGAGTTTCCCGAGCGCTTGGAACAATGGCTTCACTTGTCTGGGATCGTGCCCTTGGTCTTCCTATAGAAAGACCCAAATCAATGACTACAGAAGGGCTCATGAAACTTGTTGGTGCAATTTAAGTCATAATTTCAGCATATTCCAGAAGTTTATTTTTCATTCCATTATAGTAACTAACTTTAAATATAAACAAAAAAGTTTTGCAACACTTAACATATCAAGCTTAGATAGGATAAATGTAAAGTTCTGTTTAGTTCAAAATGGAACAGAAGTGCAATATTTTCTTTTAAAATGTTTTGCTAGTTTATGTTACCATGCATTTTCTGCTGATATGTGACATTTTCGATAAAGAAATAGGAATGTAAAGAAATGTATTTCTTACTTATTTAAAACTAAAGTTTATTAAATGGAAGTTATTTCAGTTAATAACTTGTAAACAATAAAAATTGATAAGTTCAAAAACCTTTTATATTACAGTTTTGAGAGTTTTATCTTTGTTGTTAAATACGTTAAGTACTATTTGAGAATACAATGGAGTTGGGATATATTTCAAGTGAATAAATTGATGCAAGATGAAATTTGAGTAACATTTAGTATTTGCATGTTTTACTGAAAACTGTTAAAAACTGAGACATTGTGAAAAAATAACTTATTTGCAATAATTATCTATAAAAGCATATTCCTAAAGTTTCAAGTTATTAGAAATATGAAGTTGAATGTTTATAACAACTTGAAGTTTTATGGTACGTAAACATAAAGGTTGAAATACACTTGTTACAAATGTCAATAAGCTTTTGAGTACTTAGTTTCTATAAAAAACAAGAAATGATTAGTTTCAAGCACTGAATATTCTTTTGCATTTAATTTCAAATTAATTAAATTTAGTGCTTATTCAAACTTTCATGTGATATTTCATTTGATGTTTCCATTACTAGATATTTTTATTCATTTGTTAACTAGTCCCTACTAAAATACCAGATTGTTTTTTTTTATTACTTATCACATGTAATGAAATCTGAAATACTTTTGTTTATGATTTCTTAAGACTTTCTAATAATTACACCTACGCTATAGCTGTGCAACCTTTTTTTAATGTTTGTAGTGAACAACTGCTATTTAGAAAACTATGAATGGATGTTGATTTATATTTGTTATAGAAAGTGATTCATTAATTAATATACTTCCACATCTGAAAATACTTATTCAGAGCTGTTACCAATAAAGTCAGCAAGCACGTAGTGTTTCTGAACTGACACAAACTATGATTTCAATGCTCGTGTATATCGTTAGTAAAGCCTCAATTATATTTCTAATAAATATATTTGTGAAATAGGGAAGTTATAACGTATATTTTGCTACCTAGCTTCAGTAAATATGAGGCTTGCAGATTTGGAAAGCTATGTGTGATAAGGTAAAAGAAAAAAAAATTGTGTGTTCATAATGGTATACAAAAGTTTATAGAAATCATCTTAATTTTTTTGAAATGCTGTATTTTGTTTTGAGTTGTACTTTATTATGTTGTGTTTCTTGCATAGCTCCAGATTTATGCTTACCAAAGAAAGTCATCTTGAGGTTAAATTGACTCGTTTACATTTGAAATTCTAAGAGATTATAATTTTTTCATTCATTTTTTGTTAGATACAGTTTCAATTGGGGAAGTCATTTTGTAAATTGTTATAGCCATAAATATTTTCCTAAAACTACTTTGTTGTTAACCCATTTTTTTTTGCATATAATGTTCTTTAGAAAATTCCTCTGTCATATCTTGACTACCTTAATACTATTTAATTTTGTTTCTTACTCTATTAAAAATATTCTTTTTATATGAGTATGTCTATGTCGTCATGTTTTAAGTACATTCTTTGTGTGGTTATATGGCTGTTCAAGAAATGTGTGGTACATTAGTTGAAGAGAAAAAAACATTTTAGAGAACATGAAGGTTTTATTTCCTTTAAAGTAAGTAAAAGGTAGTAAGCAATAATTATTTTGAATTTTAAGTTATGAAATAAAATCTTATTTTCACTGATATAGAAGGAAATGAAATGCGAGTTATCAGTTATAGTTAGCAAATCCTTTTTGGTACTTGCTTAAGTATTAAATACCAGTGAAATAGTTTGTTTTTTTCTCAGGGTCAAAAAGGTAAAAAAAAAAGGGACAGTGTAATATTATCAGTTCCACTTAATTTTGAGAAAATTGTTAATAAATACTCTGATTAAAATTGAAATATAGAGTTGAATGTTTTTTTGACACAGAGTTCTTACCTCTCAACATTCCTCAATGAACAATTTTCCAAAATAAGGCTTTACTTGGATAACTTTTTGAACTTTTGTATCTTTTTTGAATTATTTTATCATAATTTCCTTTTGATCTTTTTAGTTGACAAACTCAATCTTGCTAGTGAATTTTCTATAGTAATTATATTTTTATAATTATAATACCAAAGAATTTATCAAACAAGTAAAATTGTAGTAAGAGGTAAAATGAAAAAAAGAAATACTGATATATTTTTATTTCAAAAAATTCTGAAAATTCTTTTAAACTATTATCAGATAAATATAATTGTATCTTGTATTTTTGCATAAAAGAATGAAAAATCATGCAAGTGAGTATTTGTTATTGTTTAATGTGTCCAAACAGTATTTTGAGTGCCAAGATTTTACTGCATGTATTTGTAAATTGATTAGGTATTTGTGTGAGATTGGCATGTCAGAGTCTCACCACTGGTTTTTTTTCATGTGTAGATTGGTTAGGTATGCGAGTGGAAGTTGCATTTCCAGGTTCACCACCTGTATTTTAAGTTGTTCAGATATGCAAATGAAGTTTCATCTCCTGTACTTGTAAATGGTGATTGTATGACTGTAAGTGGTACAGTTCTCGTGAAGAGTACAAGGATGTCAAAAGCAGGTTATTGTCTGTAGTTCAAATGTGCTAGTAACTAATGGTATGTATGAAGCAGTTTGTGATTCACAGAGAGTCTGCGATCTTGTGTGGTCCAAGTGTTTCTGACTACACCTGTAAACAGTTAATGCTGTTTTTTTGTTGTAGTTGTAGTCTTAAAGTATTTTATTTTAGTACTTCTGTGAGCATCTGTAGTTTGTCCCATTACTGGTTTTCATGAGTGAAAGACTCTTTAATACTCCTCCTTATATAGCAAACAAAAAGAATTTGTGAAGTATTATTATCATTAAAAACATTTTATATTGGAAATAGACCACAGGGTTTAAACATTGGGAGTATGGATGAATTGATATCATTGGTATTTTTGAATAAGGTGTATGTTACCATTATTAGGTTTGAAAACTGACATAACAGAATAAACGAATTTGAGAAGTATTTATGCCAGATCTTGCTTATGATTCTGTGATATAGAGTAACCTGTTGGTTGTTAGCTAATTAGTGTTGGTACATTAAAAAAAAGTGTTTTCATTGTGTAGTTACACTGAAAAAACTGATGCAAGTTGCTTTTTGCAGTTACTTGCATGTTTCATCATACTTTTAGGAAGAGATGCTTCATGCAAAAAATGTACCAGTTTGGTCAGAATCTGTCAAAAGTGTTTCATAAATTGCTATGTAAGAGATTTAAAAAAATATAATTTTTAATGTAACATATTTGAACAATTCTTCAGTTGGAACTTTGTATTGTGTGCAGATTTATCATGCTGAAAATAAAAAGTACTTTGATATTTTAATTGTCCATTTGTTGCTTTTATGATTTCACAAAATTAGTTGCATTAGTTTATCCTGTACTAATACTGTTGTTATTTAAATATGTACATATAATCTTCATATGTGATGTGTGGTTGGAAGAGGTATACAGCCTGTTATAAGATCCATTTTTATGTATAAATTTATTATGGGGAACAACTGTATAAAAATGTATGCACAAGATATTATTCTGTGTTCTTTCACAAGTACAACGGCTATGTCTAAAATAGTTTTGACATTACACACAAACAATTGTCTATTAGCATTGGTACGTTTTTCAGCCAGACTGTCTAAAGAAATTAAGTAGCATCTGAAGAAACCTTTTTAAAATCAGAATAGCTGAGTTTTTGGAATTTGTCTGTGATTGGACAATGAATGTATTATGAGAGTGACATTAAGCTCTGATTGTTTGATCTGACACAAGTTGACTGGATGTCATTGACCTGCTACCTTCCTTCCAGTTTATTATTTCATTATTTCAAAATTAGGAACAGTTGGTGCAGATAACTGTGAAGTAGCTTTACACAAATATACCAAACAAACCACCCAATTAGATGTATAGGGGCTGATTTCTGTGTAATCAAACAAAACTTTGTAAATAAGAACTGATGATATGTACATAATTTCTATATATGTAACACAACTAATGTATAATTTTTTAAAATATATATTGGCGATTATCTCTCAAGGGCTGAAACGATTAAAATTAGTATCAGTAACTTTCCCCAATTGCTGCGAACTGCAAATTTTCTGTAAATAAATATAGGTATAAATTTATGAGAATATGGCAATTGATAAAAAATACTGACAATTAAATAAACAGTAAATTATTTCAAAATTTAGTAGCACTGATGTTTAATCTTTCAAATTCAATTTGACAAATATTGAGCTGTTAGCTTTATGATTAATTAATAAAAAACAAAGATTGATTCTTGAGCAATGGGTGGTGTGATCTAATGGCTAGATATCGGGATCTGGCTTAAAGGGTTGGGATTCAAAACATGATATCACTAGACATATTAGGGGATTATAATTAAATTTACCAGTAAAGTCAGTCTTGATGCTTATAGTAAAAAAAGGTAAAAGCACTCGTGGCATTAGGTGTTGCTAGTTGGCTGCCCTCTCCTTGGCCAGTTGTTTAAAATTAGGGAGAACTACTGAATTGCAAATGTCTGATCTGGCTATTCAGCCAGTACACAAAAAATGCTGCAGTAGTTGAAAATGCGAAGTGGAGGAAAATATTACAAATGTGATTTGGAACTTTTTATTTAATTTTACGTTGAGTTTATATAAACTTCTATTGCACTTCACGAATGCAAAGTCCACAAAACTGACCAAACTTATCATTACAAATTGTTTGTTTCTTAGGAATGATCTGCCAAAGTTAGAAAGATACTAAATAAAGTTTAGTGTTGACAAAAAAAAATAACCTGGAGTACCATGTTAAACTGAAATATTTTATTAATGTATAAGCTTTCCAGTTTTCTTAAACAATTCTTTTTGAGGCGGAATTACAATGCTAATTTAACACATTAAATCTTTCTAGGAATTTTATGCTTTGGGAACATTTAAATTTGATGTTATTATGCCTTTTTAAAATATTGAATCGACACATTTATATACAACCAAAAACACTTCAAGTTAAACTGCACTAAGTATCTAAAATAGAAGATTCTATCAGTATCAGAATAAATATAAAACTACTTCACGGTTGAGTGTGTGTGTTTTCTTACATCAAAGTCACATCAGGCTATCTGCTAAGTCCACCGATGGGATGAAACACCTGATTTTAAATTTGTAAGTCCGTAGACTTTCTGCTGGGAAACTTCACAGTTGAACTTTCCTACATTAAGTAAAATGTTTGTTTCTTTCGAAACTCCAACCAAGCTTCATCAGAAATACTTGAACAAAGTTGTCACTAGTTTTACATTGACACACAAGAGGGTAGGTAGCGAGTTAATATCGTCCATCTCCTGCTCTTGGGCTGGTGGTGGATTAAATAACGGGATTTGACAGCTGCAAGACACGTTTTTGAAAACCATTTCTAAATTATAAATTTAAATTACTTCAGTATCAAAGACACTCCAGTGTCAAATAAACTATCAGACTCTGACGTTTGCTAATTTCTCCTGGAAATTAAATGTTTTTAAAGTTCATACTTAGCAAGCAAGTTAAAAATTATAAAATAATAGAAATGTTCACTCCCACGACCCGCACGAGTTTTGGAGAAGTGTCGTACCCTCAACTGACTAGCCATGTGTTTGGGAAGGTCATTTTGATTCGTTTCTCGAATATCTTTGTTGTAATTTATATTACCTCCTCTGGCATCATGCAGTGACTACCATTATTAAATGGATATTTATTTTTATTATATAACGGGCTTATGTTTCTTATGTGGTGTTGCTCGATTGCTTATTTGTTTTTTCCAATGTTTCATCGTACAGGATAAGAGGAATTTTATTTTTAATTTGTTGAAAACAGTTTTAGGCCGTAAGATAATGGATCAGGTAAAAGGACTGGTAGTTTCGGTTGAATTTTTATCTCATTAGAGTTTTCGTCATCTCTGTTTGTTACATTTGAGTACGAGTATAGCTGAGTTTGTGATTTATTCCATTGGTAATACGGTTGTGTTGCGTGGTGTTGGTTTTCCTTTCTTGAATATTTTTTGAGGCTCAGTTAGAAGTCAAAATGGATTTCGATTTCTTGTGGTTTCGGTTATGGGATAAACTGTCAGATTTGTATTGTATTCATCGCGACTGGGGCATTTGTTAAGTGAGGAATACAGTCCAGAGATTAAGAATGGTAATCTTGATTGTGTGTGATAATTTTCCGTTTATTGCAGTTCGTCTTATTATTCATATGTTTGGCAATGATTTTATTGTTTTGTTACGTTACTACTATTTTTCTGTAATTTTCAAGTAATTGTATTTAATTAATATGTCTTTATTATCCAATTTGGTTTGGTTTTTTTGGTATTTCGCACAAAGCTACTCGAGGGCTATCTGTGCTAGCCGTCCCTAATTTAGCAGTGTAAGACCAGAGGGAAGGCAGCTAGTCATCACCACCCACCGCCAACTCTTGGGCTACTTTTTTTTAACCAACGAATAGTGGGATTGATCGTCACATAATAACGCCCCCACGGCTGGGAGGGCGAGCATGTTTGGCACGACTCGAGCGCGAACCCGCGACCCTCAGATCATAAAGCGCACGCCTTAACGCGCTAGACCATGCCAGGCCCCTTTTATTATCCAGATAAGTGCAGTCATTATCATGAGAGGTCCTGAAAGATCAATGTATGAGGGTGGATTGATAAAGGAAAAGAAAAAAGATATGATTCCATAAAATGGTAACAAGCGAGTGCTACGGTTGTGTCTCTTCAACAACATGAAAAACAAACACATCTTTTCGATTTTATTCATATACAATTCGTTTATTTAAGAAAAAAATCAGTTTAGGTGATATTTATACATTTGAGAACTTTCCAGGTATATTCATACATACATTTACTCGCTGATTTAAAAAAAGTTCAGATTGTATATGCATATTTGAGGAGTTTAATACACTGGAAATGTTTGTTGACTTAAAAGAAAGTTTTACATGCGTTTAAAGGAATAATTAAGTCTACTTCTTTGTCGCAATGAAATTCCTGAGAATTCTGAAACCTTTCTGGAAAACGTTTCTGAAATCGTGAAGCACTCACAAATTTAGGAGTTTTTATTTTTACGTTATTATAATCTTTAAATTTGTTGTTGTTGTTTTGAATTAAGCACAAAGCTACACAATGGGCTATCTGTGCTCTGCCCACCACGGGTATCGAAACCCGGATTTTAGCGTGTAAGTCCGCAGACATACCGCTGAGCCACTGGGTGGCATATAATCTTTGAAAACATATATTTTCATGAGTTGTCAACGAAATTTTACTAATTTAAGATAACTAAAACAGCGCACTGTCAGGCAGCGGACGGGCGGTGTTTGAAAAGGTGAACTGAATGGCAAACAGGTCTAAACACATCGCGGACTGGTAAATAAAATAATGAAGTAGAATAGTTTCTGTACAATCAAAATACGGTTCTTTTCCATGTGACTTCATGACTTCTTGGTGTAACGTAATGTGAGTATATATTTCCTTATATCAAAGCCTTATTAGTTGAGAAAAATGGAAGGTAAAGTGAAATGTGATCAACGTTAGAATGACGTATAGGTTTTAACTGAGGTGGCAAACCAAAAAACAAAAGAGTGTTACATAGCTTCAAATTGTCATATATATTAAGCTGTATAGTAATGGTATAAAACGTACAACTGTAAATACTGTATTTATTCAAATATCAGAGTACATTTATAATTAATTATCATTATTATACATACTTCAAATCCCACCTTTATGAATTGAAATGTAATGTGATGTCCCCTTACATTGTCTTTCTTTTTTATTTTGCTTGAAAGTAAAACGAAAGATAGTGAAAAACAAATTTTTACTTTCGATACAAGAAAGTGTATTATTTAGGTTTCGAGTTTTAAATTCAGCCAGTGAATTTAGGGAAGAGAAAACTGAAACCTGGGGCAACAAGTCCTATTGCCCCAAAGCAAATGACGCCATTAAATTTAGAATTAAGATCGTATCTGTTGACTGATCAAATATCTACAGCGATTCTATTACACATTTGGTACCGTTTTAACAGTTTAATAAAGTGAAACCATATAGTTTATGGAACATGAATAAAGGAGTTTAATTTAAATTGGTAAGGGTGCCTTGGTCATAACAGGTAATTACTTAGACGAAACAAAATGGGGAAAAATATCTCCAATATAAATTTTTAAGGGTTAACATTAGTTGTAACAGAATAAATTAAATCAGAATATTAAGTAGTTTATAAACACCACACTTGTTGTTTATCAGAAATAATTACATGCATTTCACAGAACATGGATAAGTGGTTGACTGAAAAGAGGAAAGAATAAAGAAAGAAGCAGAAGAAAAGAGAACGCGTCAGAAGAATCCAAAGGCTAAGCGATCAACTTTATAACACACAAGACATACACGTGACAGATGTTTGCGAAAATGTTTTTCTTAAAATGGGATATTCAGCCACACCCTGGAGTATCAACACGAGTGAAGCTGTTTTACAGACAAAAATGTCAATACTCTTATAACTAAGAAAAAAATATTTAGTTAATCTGTAGTTCCAGAGTTTTTCGTGTTCTATAAACCTTTTTTCATTCTAAAAAAATCCCCGTATCGTAACTCAATGCACTGACTGAAACTTGGCGAAATTAAATGATGAGATAAATCATATCAGTGTATCCAGTCTTTCCTTTTCAGTTGTTGAAAACAACAAATGATAAATGTTCTCTTTTTTATTTTTTGTCGAAACTTATAATGGCAGCTCAATACAGAAAATACGCTTTCTGTATTTCAGTCAATATTCTTCGTAAACATCGTTCACCCTTTCCTAAAACTCAAGAAACAGTTAATACTTTTATTTTGCGTGGTTTGAATAAGGAATTAATAACACTTAGAAATTATTGAAACTGTTTAAGATAGAACACGTCAATTAAAAAAAAACTCGACCTTTATAATAACCATTTGTTATGTGTTAGTTGGTTTCATGGCGTTAATTAGCTTAACTTCTGAGATAATATTATTGTCGTCCAAAGTGTATTAACGTGGTTAGGACCCCTTCAGCTACTTTTAAAAGAGTGGACTATTCTTCATTAATTTTTGTCCTTGTATTTTTTATGACATATAAAATTGCTGTTGCTTTATTGTACTTTAAATTATCATCAGTCAAACAGCAATTTCTTCATGAAAGTTTATTAAGCATCGTTGACTCTTTTTTTTACAAATACTTATTATTTGTATCCAGTACATGCACGTTACAACGTGCAATATTTTCACAAAGAAGGAAAAAGTGATAAGAAAGTGGAAGCCAGAAACCTAAAGAGAGATTCCGATGATATTTTTGGCTTCTTCGACTAATTTGTCCCAAAGTCCTCCCAGATCCTCCTTGTATGGTCTGAAAAATTCCAAGGCTTCCCGAGCAACTTCAGCACTGACGTCTTTGGCATGGTCGATGAACTGGACAACAAAACGATTGTAAAATATATATATATGTATGATTACTTTTCATGGAAAGAGTGCAAAACTTTTGTAAGGAATCGATTTAATGGATAAATAGTATAGGCTTGTATTTCTCTTCAAGAATTTTCTTTGGGCGGTTCATCCAGTATTATCGTCATTTTAACTCACTAAATATTCTTACGAGAATACTTGATAAGTTTATATTTTTCTTACCTCTTGGGCGATGATCTTAATCTTAGCCAGTTTATCCTTTGCAGCTTCCAGACCAGAACTCCAGATGGACTTCACCCACTCGGCAAATTTAAAGAATTTCTCTTGTATTTGTAAACCCAAATCCTTGAAGAAGTTCTTTATCTTCTCCCATAGCTCAATGATTGAATACTGACCTCCGATATTGAGAATCTGGTCAATAAGTTCTCTTAAAGCATCAATGCCTTGGTTTTTAATGATCTCCAATAGTCTCCTTACGAGCTGAATAAAAAAAGCGTTAATGATGTACATAATATCAATAAATTCTTTGCATTTTTATTACCTGTAAAAACAGAAGAAGATCTGTATAAATTCTGAATCCATGTAATAGTATGAATAAAATAATCGGTAAAAACAATATGTGTGCTGCAAACTTGAGGGAAAACCAAAACACTCACAGTCACATGTAAAGCTATTTTTTAAGAAAATATTACTTTGACGTTTTAAATAACAGTGGTGTAAGACAAATGCGACAATAATCAAAGTGAAAAGTTTCTTAATACTACATTACTGGATTAGATTCTCGTCGTTTGAATCATTATCTGTTTTTTCAATGTAGTTTCCAAAATCTCAACGTTCCGGCTATTTTCTTTCTTGTTATTGAAAATTTATGAACATTAATTCTTTTTTATCTAGTATTACATAATATCGCGTATTTGTTGAATCGTTTTAACTTAGTTCTGTAAAACATGACGTACCTCAGACTTTTCTCCAAGCTTCTCGCGGATGTAGTTCACGATAGACTCGATGTTAACATTTTCGATGATCTAAAGCAGAAGTTAACCAATGTTAACAAACCTATGTATCATATTAAAACAATTAGTAAATTAAACAAATAACTTCGAAAGATAACCAAACAAGGATAAAACAAAATTCAAAAGATTAACTTAATCTGATGTTAATTATCTCTCAGCAAAAGAAGTGTAAACTTCATACAGTATTTCATAAGACGAATAATACCTTGTCTCTAATTCTTATGAGGATAGCCTTGATGTCAAGATCCTTAATGAGTTCATGCAATATGTCCACAATGTTCCTCTTTCCAATTCCCAACTTTTCCAAAAGGGATTTAATCCAATCCTTTAATCTATCTTTCAATCGGTTCAGGAGCTCCAAGGCTTTTGAGCCAGCATCAATTCCGAGATCTTTCAGCTGACCGACGATTTCCTTTGCCTACAGTAAAAGAAAGGTAAAAAATAGACTAAAATTATTTGTATGTTCAGATTATAATGTAAAAGCTGTCGTCCCCAGAAAGAACTTAAAGCATAATTTCATAACAATCGAAATTGTCCTTTACTTTGTCTAGAAGTTCTTGGCTAACTTCTCTTCCGTGATCAAGAGAATCCTTAATCTTTTGCAAAACATTGTCCAAGGCTTCTTTCAGGGTTTTGCCCAGTTCTGTCTTGATGTCTTCTTCAATTCTGTAAAAGAGACAAAATAAAACACTAAATATTTATACAGCTTCAATAACAGACATTTCTGGAACTAAGATATCTGATATTTTTCACAGTCTGCTTCAAGAGTAGGTGGAACATTGAAAATCTTTCTATATATATATATGTGTGTGTGGGTGCGTGCGTCTGTTCCTTGGTTGGGCAGCTAGAAGTCAACGGATTTAAAACGCTAAAACCAGAAGTTCGCTCAATTATTTGAGTGAACATAACAGATGCCCAGATGCAGCTTTATAAGTACAAAACACAACTGTATTACATATAACGACATTTTACTCAAGTTGACTGATGCTTCTGTTTGACAAACTATGAGAAAAGTGACAACCTCGTTTCAAATATTACAACTATTACAGAAGCGAGAAAATAGTAAGAGAGTAATTTTGCTTAACAAACGGTACTTACTTCTCACTACTTGGAAAGTGAGTTACCGTCAGTATCAAAACACAACTGAATACCAATCATAACTAATAATATTTACATCAAGAAGGAACTACATTTAAAGGAAATTTCAGCTAACAATTTCAAACCCTTAAAAAGAGGCTCTGGTAAAAGAGTCAAATCTACAGCTTACAATACTTTACTTTCCTTGTTCATTTTAAACTAGAATTAGCCTCTTTTTGACTATTTCATTGGTAGAAGAAGAAGAACCAATGTCCCTAAATATTTTAAGAGGTAATGTTCTCTCTCTCTTTTTTAATCCATGTGCATGGGTATCGAGGCAACGTATAATATCAGTTTTTCAGAGAGGGGTAATTTCAAACCATCAATCCTATTGGATCATTAGGTCACTTTTCAATGCTGTCTTCGACTGCCAGTGTCATTAAGGGGTGTCATTGTACTGAAAACCTTCGCCATTAATGAAGATATGCACGGCTGGAATAATAAAGTGTACCTGAATGGTTAATGTACGGCTAAACAACTGCCTATTTTAGAAAAAAACTGTACATAAGTACATTATTGTAGACAGGACAAATTATTATTGTACGTATTTCTTAATTAAATAATTCACCGTACCTGAAACGAACCGAAATATATAGCATAATTGTTTTTTAATTTCATTTTATGAAATTATTTAACGGAATGAATAATTATTTGAAAGAATGTGTTTACTTTTTCCTAAAAACCATTCGTTTGAAGTAATAACACATATTTACACGACATGTTGTTTTTGTTTGTTCTTAAACACAAACTATAATGAGGTATTTTTGTACTCTGTCCACCACTGATATCAAAACTCGGTTCATTACATTCTAAGTCTGCAGACATACTGCTGTGCTACTAGGGAAACAAGCAACTAACTTTATGAAGAAACAGTTCAAATATGTCATTTTTTTCCATCAATAGATTTATACTGACGATATCGTTACATATTACCAATAATCTTTGTTCTATGTAAATTGTCTCTAAGTTTTATTAATCTCTTGCAAGTTTAAAATTAAATTATTGTTACTTGGTATGAAGCTCTTACTCGTCAACACGC
Organism: Carcinoscorpius rotundicauda; assembly: GCA_011833715.1. Classification (NCBI taxonomy): domain Eukaryota; kingdom Metazoa; phylum Arthropoda; class Merostomata; order Xiphosura; family Limulidae; genus Carcinoscorpius; species Carcinoscorpius rotundicauda. Next base: position 20,491,348 of record CM022398.1, read on the forward strand.
ATGCCGAGATCGTAGCCTACAGTTTGTTTCAGGGAAGGAACTTTTTCCATTCCAACCATAAATTCCAAAACGGCCTCGTCGGCAGCATGGTCAAGCACTATAAGAAATAAACACAAAGTTAACTGAAAAACAATTCGTCCATTAGGTTAATTTTACCTATGTCTTGTATACGTATGTAAACATTTGTTTAACTCTTTATTGAAAACAAATATTTATTTATCATACGATGGAGCTCTTTTATTTTCACCCATCAGATGATCCTTTTAATGACGCTTGGTCCATAGATCTAAAGCAAATTTATAAACTAAAATTATAATATTTAATTTTATGTACTACATAGTAATGGTACTTTTTATTTGAAATTACACAATTTTGAAGGAAATGCTAAACGAAAACCAACCCTGGTAGAAACTGGCGGAAGCAAGTCCGAAGAACAAAGTTGCTATTAGAATCTTCATCCTGAGAAAAATCACCCATTTAATTAATATCGTGGTAAAATATAAATATATTTCACATTATTAGAGAGATAGATTAGCAGTTAATTTTTTGGCATCTTGGTATTTCGTTCTTTATGTGACAACAATAAATTATGAAGGTGAGTACAAACAAAAAAAACTTTTTTGGTACCAATTATTTAAATATTTTTTTAAATTATTAGGTTCACTTCAATGCAGATAACATTGTTCTCCAATGTGTTAAAATTTGTAAAGTGTGAATCACGTGCTTATTAGAAGTTCGAACAGAACAATACAGATCAGCGCCACTTGGGAAACAAATAAATTCACTTAACTCAGAAATACAAGAAACTTTTAAAGCCACAACTATTATACAATGACTTAAATATTCACAGAAAAATAAACGGGCAGTTGATATCTACAATGAAGAATTTAAAATAACAACACTTTTCCGTATAATAATAGTATTAATAATTATTATTAATGTTTTTAACCCTTTGACTAATTCTGTTTACAGATAGAAAACATTTAAATTCCCACCTTAGTCTGTTGGATTGCTCTACTATGGTAGACTGTCTTCGACACTACATCTGAAGAGTTTATATAGCTGAAACTGGATAGTCGGGTTACCTTCTACTCTGCCCTCATCCTGGTACCATTGATAACGTAGAGATACAACAGATGTTTTGCGTTATGATAACAGCCGGACACCGTGTTAGAATTAATCTAATACCATAGGTGATAATTTTATGAAAGAAATCTTTATTTTTATTTACGCATTTTCAGTACTAGCCAGTTCTTTCCCGTTTTAACTCTAGGAGAGCTATAATGTGCGAGCAATCCCACTATTCGTTGGTCAAAAAGTAGTTCAAGAGTTGGGTGGTTGCGACAACTTGCATTACCAGTGGTATTTCCCTTATAAATTTGGGACTCACGACGATTCTCCACGTATGTCTTCTGAAATTTAAAACAAACAAACAAGATTATGAGTTACTAATTTGAAGGTTGTGGTGGCAAAATTTTCATTCAAGAAGATACATAAAATAACTGCTCTTAGTTTTTCATAAAATGTGTTTTCAGGGATAACTCCTTTTTCTGCACACCAGTCAATATATTATAAAGTAGAACTAAACGAAACCTTCTTATTCTAAGGAAGATCATTTTTCTTATTTTTATCCTGATATCTGCCACTTTTTACTTTAGACGGTCGTATGTTATACAGTATTTTATTATTTTTTAGCTGTCATTTATCAAGCAGAAAATCGTGTAATTTGTAATTGTGATGCTTACAATTAAAAGTTAATGATTAAGAAATAAGAGTGACTTCACTAATTTGTTGGCAGCACAGCACGCAAAAAAACAAACAAAAACAACAACAACCAGAAAATCGTATGTCTTCTAACGATAACAACTGAATTCACGGAACAGGTACAAACAGCACTGCAAGTAGGCGACAGTATTTACCGTTGTTTACAATTTAAAATTTCTATCTTCTAAGAATATAAAAAGCCTGGGTACCTTAACACATGTCACTAAATTGCTCAATATTTTCCGACTGAAAGTGGTTGTATGAAATTAATCTTAATCACCAGTGTTCATGAAGAGCACTTGATAAGACAAGTGAAGGATAAGACAGCACGTATGCATGACTTTTGCCACAGACATAGCATCACAGTTCAAGATACATGTGGCTTGACAGGGTGAAGTAATATGATCTGTACACCAATCAAGGGCAGACAGGGATCTTGAAACGTACGGTCAATTACTCGAAGTTCATAATATATCTTTATATTCGTAAATCAACAGCAATGGGTCAGTTAATAAACAGAATATCACTCCAATAGCCCACACGTGACTACGAATTTGTTAAGTGTCCCGACAGCTCAATTTGCCCCTGACACCTGTATATGATCATATATAAAATATTCTTTTGTACCCCTCCATAATTCTAACTTTTTCCACTTGTTATCATCAAGCTCACATCGAACGTAAACTTAACACCAATTATTTTATTAATTATCTTGTTCTCGTATTTGAAAAGTATGCTTTGTACTCATCATATTGCCATGAACGGGTTTGACATTTGCTGGACATTTTTTGTCACTAATTTGAATAACAAGACCGTGAAATGTGTTTTTTTCATGTACGTACAAGTTTTCAGATAACACATTGATGAAGAAGGTCAGTAAATTACTGTTACTTAAACTACTTGTTGTTCTGTATTATTTACTCAGGGTAGCACAGTTCGTCTTCCCTTGGTAAAATTAGTTATGAGGTCGGACACCTGAAGATGTGAAGTTATTTTATCTTTTTTACTGGGAGTCACTAGATCTCTTTAGATAATGATTTCTTTTATGTTTCGCTGGGAATGACAAATCATATATACAGAACTAATCACTCTAGGTAATTTTGATGTTAAGGAGTTGAGTAAATAATGTCAAATTTCCTGAATTTAGAAACGAATATCAACATAATATTGGTAGCGAGTTCTTACAGATAAGTTACAAATATTTGAAGCCTAACTTCACTGTAGGGACGGTTAACCATTGTGGCAGTAAAATTTTGCTGGAGGTGTTTAAATAAAATGTTCATTCTCTTTTTATTTCTCGCAGTTGCGAGTTAAACAATTAATAGTAGGAAAAACAATTTGAAGAACAACTGCAACTAACGACTTTGAGATTCAGTTGTGAAAGTTGTAGAAAAAACACAATTTGGAGAGCAACTGCAACTAAGGACTTTGAGATTCGATTATAAAAACAGTAGAAATTCTCAATATAAAGAAAAATTGTTACTAAGGACTTTGAGATTCATTTTTACATCCTGTGCTGTATGAATATAGTTTCTGTAACTGAATATTCTTCGTTCATCAGAGGATCCAGAAACGATACTTATCTGAATCGAATATCTCATTCCTCAAACACGTGGTGGCTCATACAAGATTAGCTGTGACGTAATTTGTGCGTCATGCATACACAAGAATAGTGTCGAGTTCGTTTTTCCACCACAAGAAAGTTATAACGTATTTAAGGTCCCAAGACAATCCGAAGTTGAAACTGTTGGTAACACTGTTTAATCTTTTTCTTTGCTTTGAACCTTTTGTTGTATTAACTACTGTAACACAAGTGCTAATAGTAGTTTGGACACCAAACACTGGTTCATTCAGAAGAAGGAGATCGGTTTTGTGAGGTATTAGTAACTCTAAATTAATAAGATATAAAGGTTAAGCGTCCAGCCGTAGCATTGGTTTTTTATCTTTAGACAATTTATGATATTGTTCTTCAAAACGTTTATCGAATTAATTTTTTCAAGTCATTACCCCTTTTACTAAGATGTCATGTTTCCAAAACGTAAAACCCCTTTCTTGGGGTTATTTCTTCAGATAATCAAAACACATATTATATTTACATGAATACATTCTGTATCGTGATTGTTTATAAATCACCTTAGTTTCGTAATTGGACAACTTTATGCATATGTCAGTGCCATATATACATATATATTTGTGTGTGCAGTCAGATGTAACAGTCTGAAAACTAATATTTCTTAAAAGTTCCAAAATATCGCGACCTCTGTTGTGACGCTTCAAGGAATTTACTTAATTGTTAGTATATAAGTTATCTATTAATAAATATGAAACACAATCTATTATTCGATTCACTATTTGTTGCTGAGTTGCAGGAATATCAAGGAATTCGAACCTCACGTACAAAGTGCAAATCAAAAAGTAAACTGTACTTTGCATCCTTCTTTTTATCAAGAAATCCAAAATAACATCTCAGCAAAGAAAGCGTCAAACAAAGAAGCCCATATAAGTGCCAGTACTATTATCGCTTAGAAAACAAGCTTCGCTTCAATAGTGCGAGTGAGCATCATCAGAATTTCACCCCTATGCGATGGTGATACACAAGCAATATATGAAATTAAAATAAATGAAAAATACACTTGGACAATAACCATTTAAAAAGATAGTTATTGTCACACAAATTTTTAGATATCCTTTTTATTTTTATCATACATTGAGGCATTTTTGTTCTTCACATTCCAAGTATTGTATTTTTGGTTTTGAAGAAAGAATATACACCATTTATCTTTATCGAAGTTCACATATTGGTCATTTCTATTTGCTCATTATTTTGTTTGGTGATCTCAGTAACAAAAAATAAAATAACCCTACACTTTAATTTTATAAAACGAAGTTTATGCACTTGAAAGAAAATAAAATTCATTTTCAAAATCATTATTAACATGTAAAAGATGTGAATATGATTGTGAGAAGGAAATCATAGGAACTAGATTAACATAAGCAACAAAATAACACATTAGAAAGTTGGCTTTATTTCATATTTTGTACACATTATTATATAGTTTTATATAACAGACATGTCTATTATACAAATAAGATTACTCTCGAGTAGCATGTGCTTCCTTTTCTTTTTATGTATCTGATGTTATCTATAAGCAGAAAATTATGTGTAAACTTATTGAAAAATGAATATTTTTTTAATTTAATGAGGCACCCCACACTAACATTAAAATACTTGTTTGTTAGGGAGAAAGTTTGATATTTTATATTTCACTGTCAGTCGCTGGTGAATACACACTAACTGTGATTCTTACTATTTCCTAGGTTTTAAAGTATGATGAAGTTAAGGACTGATGTGGATGTAAACAAGAACAGGATCATCAGATCAGTGGTTTGATCTTCCTTGACTTCAAGAAAGCCTATATGATTGACTGTTCAAACAACAGTTAAGTTTCTGTCCAGCATCTGCTAGTGGTCAGTAGTCCTTGAAGAGTCAAAATGACTTGTTTCATTATAGAGGAAAAACTCAGGACCACAGAATTTTTGCTAATTGTGATCTTTGGTGAACCTAAGAGAATCATTTGATGACATAGCATAATTGCAATAAATATGTGGTCCTTAATGTGCTAAACAGCTTTGAAATATTCTGTAAGATGCCACAAAATATTCACCATGATTATTTCTATGGGTAGTTTGGGGAGGATCTGAAGTTTAAGCTTTGCAAACATGAATAAACCAGAAAGGTTTTTGCATTTGTTTCAGAAGAATTACTCTTCTAATGTCTTGTTACTCCACTGTTTAAGAATAAGCTCAAGGCATGCGTAAGGGTAAAAATTTCTGTCATATATCTGTTAAACTGGTCTGTGCAATAAGGAGTGTCACTTTTAGGTGGCTCATAACCTTAAAACTTAAGTGTGGTAATCACAGTCGCTTGAAAAATACTAAAAATATACCTTGCATTTGAATCTGAATTTTCTGCCTCTGACTGAGTTTCAATGAAGATACCACATAAAAACACAATGAAATGCAATCTTTATTGACAAATATGATGAAAGTGATGAGTGCACCAGATGGTGAACTGTGCACATCCTGAAGATCTTATATTCCTTATTCATAAATTCATACCTTTACTTGTTACTTACCTGTCAGACAGTAATAGGGTAAGATATTATTAAATATTAGTTTATGCAATCCTTCTCAGTGGGCACATGCTACATATATATCAAATTAGAAACCAAAATAAAAACCATGTTTGGTTAAACAATTAACTTTAACAGAAGAAAATCATTTAAATAGATATTGAAAAATGAAATCATTTGAAAAAACTTTATCACAGACATAAAACATATCAAATAACAGAAATAACAATAACATCAGACACTGTAATAAAAACAAAAGCATTTGTAACTCATATACTAACACATCAATGGATAAAGATGATTCTGTTGAATATTGCTATTAACAAAACAAAATTAGCTTACAGAAATAAAGATGTGGTATTTTTTCTCTTTCAAGTCAGTGTCACTGTGATAGCCATTAAACATGTCAAGAAAATAATGAAGGATCTGTATTCTAAATATAATGCTGAACAATGTTTCGACCGTCAAGGTCATCTTCAGGTTAGCAAAGAGAGTTTTTGTTAAATATAAATATATTTTAGCTTCTCAGATTCAGTGAGTATTAGACTTGCAGATTTGAAAAGCCATTTATGATAAGCTAAGAAGAATAATGTATATAAAACTAAAAAAATGAAATGTTTGTGATTCATAGAGAGTCTTAAATCTTGTATGATCAAAGCATTTCTGGCTATGCTTGTAAACAGTTAATGCTGGTTTTTTCAGGCTTCATTGATCTATATAAACTACAAGTTTTTATCCAGTTGTAGTTTTAAAGTATTTCAGTTCTGTACTTTAGTCAGTGTCTACAATTTGTCTCATGACTGGTTTTATGAATGAAAGCCTCCAAAATTATTTTTTATTTTTTAGATCAATAAATTACTTTGAAGTAGTGAAATGCGACCTTCAACTCAGATGCACAATATTAATATCATTTGAACATTGAAAAGATTATTAAAAATAAATATTATCTTGAATATTCCTCTTCATATAGCAAACAAAAAGAATTTGTGAAGTATTATTATTATTAAAAACATTTTATATTGGAAATAGACCACAGGGTTTAAACATTGGGAGTATGGATGAATTAATATTATTGGTATTTTTGTGTGAGGTGTATGTTACCATTATTAGGTTTGAAAACTGATGTTATAGAATAAATGAATTTGAGAAGTATTTATGCCAGATCTTGCTTATGATTCTGTGATATAGAGTAACCTGTTGGTTGTTAGCTAATTATTGTTGGTACATTTAAAAAAAAGTGTTTTCATTGTGTAGTTACACTGAAAAAACTGATGCAAGTTGCTTTTTGCAGTTACTTGCATGTTTCATCATACTTTTAGGAAGAGATGCTTCATGCAAAAAATGTACCAGTTTGGTCAAAATCTCTCAAAAGTGTTTCATAAATTGCTATGTAAGAGATTTAAAAAATATAATTCTCAATGAAACATATTTGAACAATTCTTTAGTTGAAATTTTGTATTGTGTGCAGATTTATCATGCTGAAAATAAAAAGTACTTTGATATTTTATTTGTCCATTTGTTGCTTTTATGATTTTACAAAATTAGTTGCATAGTTTATCCTGCACTAATACTATTGTTATTTAAATATGTACATATAATCTTCATATGTGATGTGTAGTGAGAGAGATATACAGCATGTTATAAGATCCATTTTTATGTATAAACTCATTATGGGGAACAACTGTTTAAAAATGTGTGCACAAGACATTGGTCTGTGTTCTTTCACAAGTACAACAGCTATGTCTTATGTAGTTTTAACATTACACACAAAAAATCATGTGTATTACCATTAAAACGTTTTCCAGACAGACTGTTTCAAAAAACGCATTCAAAATCACTTTTTTTTTATTTTATGTTCAGTTTATATTAACTTCTATTGTACTTCACAAATACTAAGTCCACAAAACTGACCAAACTTATCATTGCAAATTGTTTGTTTCTTAGAAATGATCTGCCAAAGTAAGAAAGATACTGAATAAAGTTTGGTGTTGACATAAACAAAATAACCTGGAGTACCATGTTAAACTGAAATATTTTATTAATGTATAAGCTTTCCTCTTTTTTAAACAATTCTTTTTGAGGTGGAATTACAATGCTAATTTAACACATTAAATCTTTCTAAGAATTTTATGCTTTGGGAACACTTAAATTTGATGTTATTATGCCTTTTTAAAATATTGAATCGATATATTTATATACAAACAAAAATACTTCAAATTAAAATGCACTAAGTATCTAAAATAGAAGATTCTATCAATATCAGAATAAATATAAAACTATTTCACGGTTGAGTGTCTGTGTGTTTTCTCACATGGAAGTCACATAAGGCTATCTGCTAAGTCCACCGATGGGGATGAAACACCTGATTTTAAATTTGTAAGTCCGTAGACTTTCTGCTGGGAAACTTCACAGTTGAACTTTTCCACATCAAGTAAAATGTTTGTTTCTTTCGAAACTCCAACCAAGCTTCATCAGAAATACTTGAACAAAGTTGCCACTAGTTTTACATTGACGCACAAGAGGGTAGGTAGCTAGTTAATATCGTCTACTTCTTGCTCTTGGGCTGGTGGTAGATAAAATAATCGAATTTGAGAGCTGCAAAACACGTTTTTGTAAAATCATTTCTAAATTTAAATTACTTCAGTATCAAAGACACTCCAGTGTAAAATAAAGTATCAAACTCTGACGTTTGCTAATTTCTCCTGGAAATTAAATGTTTTTAAAGTTCATACTTAGCAAGCAAGTTAAAGATAAAACAATAATAAAAATATTCACTCCCATGTCCCGCACGAGTTTTGGAGAAGTGTCGTACCCTCTACTGACTGGCCATGTGTTTTTTGAAGGTTGTTTTGATTCGTTTCTCGATTATCTTTATTGTAGTTTATAGCACCTTTGTTGTTGTTGTTTTGAATTAAGCACAAAGCTACACAATGGGCTATCTGTGATCTGCCCACCACGGGTATCGAAACCCGGATTTTAGTTATATTACCTCCTCTGGCATCATACAGTGACTACCAATATTAAATGGATATTTATGTTTTATCATATGACGGGCTTATGTTTCTTATGTGGTGTTGCTAGAGAAACTATTGCTTATTTGTTTTTCAAATGTTCCATAGTACAGGGTACGTGGAATTTAATTTTTAATTTGTTGAAAACAGTTTTAGGCCGTCAGATAATGGATCACGTAAAAGGACAGGTAGTTTTGAATTGATTTTTACCTCAGTTGAGTTTTCGTTATCTCTGGTTGGTACATTTGAGTTTGTGATTTATTCCATTGGTAATACGGTTGTGTTGCGTGGTGTTGGTTTTCCTTTCGTGAATATTTTGAAGGCTCAGTTAGAAGTCAAAATGGATTTCGATTTCTTGTGGTTTCGGTTATGGGATAAACTGTCAGATGTGTATTGTATTTATCGCGACTCGGGCATTTGTTAAGTGAGGAGTACAGTGCAGAGATTAAGAATGGTAATCTTGATTGTGTGTGATAATTTTCCGTTTATTGCAGTTCGTCTTATTATTTATATGTTTGGCAATGATTTTATTGTTTTGTTTTGTTACTACTATTTTTCTGTAATTTTCAAGTAATTGTATTTAATTAACATATCATCATACAGATAAGTGCAGTCATTATCATGAGAGGTCCTGAAAGATCAATGTGTGAGGGTGGATTGATAAAGGAAAAGAAAAAGATATGCTTCCATAAAATAGTAACAAGCGAGTGTTACGTTTGTGTCTCTTCAACAACATGGAAAACAAACATATCTTTTTCGAATTTATTGAAATACAATTAGTTGATTTAAGAAAAAAACTCAGTTCAGATGATATTTTTATATTTGAAAACTTTTCAGGAATATTCATACATACATTTACTCGCTGATTTAAAAAAAGTTCAGAATGTATATGCATATTTGAAGACTTTAACATACTGGAAATGTTTGTTGACTTAAAAGAGTGTTTTACGTGCGTTTAAAGGAATAATTAAGTCTACTTCTTTGCCCATTGTGTAGCTTTGTGCTTAATTCAAAACAAACAAACAAATGTCGCAATGAAATTCCTGTGATTTCTGGAAAACTTTTGTGAAATTGTGAAACACTCACAAATTCAGGAGTTTTTATTTTTACGTTATTATAAGCTTTAAAAAAATATATTTTCATGAGTTGTCAACAACATTTTACTAATTTAAGATAACTAAAACAGCGCACTGTCAGGCAGCGGATGGGCGGTGTTTGAAAAGGCTAACTGAATGATAAACAGGCCTAAACACATCATGGACTAGTAAATAAAATAATGAAGTAGAATAGTTTCTGTATAATCAAAATACGGTTCTTTTCCATGTGACTTCATGACTTCTTGGTATAACGTTATGTCAGAATATATCTTCTTATATCAAAGCCATATTAGTCGAGAAGAATGGATGGTAAAGCGAAATGTGATCAACGTTAGACATGACATACAGGTTGTAAATGAGGTGTCAAAACAAAAAAGTGTTATACAGCTTGAAATTGTCTTATATATTAAGCTGTATAGTAATGGTTTAAAACGTACAACTGTAAATACTGTATTTATTCAAATATGAGTGTACATTTCTAATTAATTATCTTTATTATACATACTTCAAATCCCACCTTTATGAATTGAAATGTAATATGATGCCCTCTTACATTGACTTTCTTTTTTATTTCGCTCGAAAGTAAAACGAAGGACAGTGAAAAACAAATTTTTACTTACGATACCAGAATATTTGCCCCAAAGCAAATGACGCCATGAAATTAACAAGCAAGATCGTACCTGTCGATTTGTTGTTGTTTAGAATTAAGCACAAAGCTACACAATGGGCTATCTGTGCTCTGCCCACCACGTGTTTCGAAACCCGGATTTTAGCGTGTAAGTCCGCAGACATACCGCTGAGCCACTAGGGGACACCTGTTGACTTATCAAATATCTTCGGCAATTCTATTGGTCCTGTTCTAACAGTTTAATAAAGTGAAACCATATAGTTTATGAAACATGAATAAAGGAGTTTCATTTAAATTGGTAAAAGTATCTTGGTTATAAAAGGTAATTACTTAGATGAAACAACAGGGGGAAAATATCTTTCTAGTATCAGCAAATTTAAAAATAGGTAAAATTAAAAGTTTGCAAGGATCTTGTTTATTGAGAAAAATAGAAATCCCAAAACATTTTTTAAGGTCTAACATCAGTTGTAACCGAATAAATTAAATCACAGAATATTAAGTAGCTTATTAACACCACACTAGTTGTTTATCAGAAATAATTACATGCATTTCGCAGAACATGGATAAGTGGTTGACTGGAAAAATGAGAGAATAAAGAAAGAAGCAGAAGAAAAGAGAACGCGTTAGAAGAATCCAAAGGCTGAACAATCAACTTTATAACATACAAGGTATACACGAAACAGGTGTTTGCGAACATGTTTTTCTTAAAATGGGATATTCAGCCACACCCGGATGTATCAACACGAGTGAAGCTGTTTTACAGACACAAATGTCTATACTCTTATAACTTTGAAAAAATATTTAGTTGATCTGCAGTACTAGAGTTTTTCGTGCACTATTCACCTTTTTTATTCGAAAAAAAATCCCCGTATCGTAGCTCAATAAACTGACTGAAACTTGACGAAATTAAATGAGGAGATAAATTACATTAGTGTCTCCAGTCTTTCCTTTTCAGTTGTTGAAAAAGATAAATGGTAAATGTTCTCTTTTTTTTTTTTGTCGAAACTCATAATGGCAGTTCAATACAGAAAATACGCTTTCAGTCAATATTCTTCGTAAACATCGTTCATCCTTTCCTAAAACTCAAGAAACAGTTAATACTTTGGAATTAATAACACTTAGAAGTCAATGAAACTATTTAAGATAGAACACGTCAATTAATAAAAACACGACCTTTATTATAACCATTTTTTATGTGTTAGTTGGTTTCATGGCGTTAATTAGCTTAACTTCTGAGATAATATTATTGTCGTCCAAAGTGTATTAACGTGGTTAGGACCCCTTCAGCTACTTTTAAAAGAGTGGACTATTTTTCATTAATTTTTGTCCTTGTATTTTTTATGACATATAAAATTGCTGTTGTTTTAGAGTACTTTAATTTATCATCAGTCAAACAGTAATTTCCTCATGAAAGTTTATTAAGCATCGTTGACTCTTTTTTTACAAATACTTATTATTTGTATCCAGTACATGCACGTTACAACGTGCAATATTTTCACGAAGAAGGAAAAAGTGATAAGAAAGTGGAAGCCAGAAAACTAAGGAGAGATTCCGATGATATTTTTGGCTTCTTCGACCAATTTGTCCCAAAGTCCTCCCAGATCTTCCTTGTATGGTCTGAAAAATTCCAAGGCTTCCCGGGCAACTTCAGCACTGACGTCTTTGGCATGGTCGATGAACTGGACAATAAAACGATTGTAAAATATATATATATGTATGATTACTTTTCATGAAAGAGTGCATAACTTCTGTAAGGAATCGATTTAATGAATAAATAATACAGGCTTGTATTTCTCTACAAGAATTTTCTTTGCGTGGTTCATCTTGCATTATTGTCATTTTAACTCACTAAACATTCTTACGAGAATACTTGATAAGTTTATATTTTTCTTACCTCTTGGGCGATGACCTTAATCTTAGCCAGTTTATCCTTTGCAGCTTCCAGACCAGAACTCCAGATGGACTTCACCCACTCGGCAAATTTAAAGAATTTCTCTTGTATTTGTAAACCTAAATCCTTGAAAAAGTTCTTTATCTTCTCCCACAACTCAATGATTGAATATTGACCTCCGATATTGAGAATCTGGTCAATAAGGTCTCTTAGAGCATCAATGCCTTGGTTTCTAATGATCTCCAATAGTCTCCTTACCAGCTGAATAAAAAAAGCATCAATCACCATTAATGATGTACATAATGCCAATAAATTCATTGCATTTTTATTACTTGTAAAAACATAAGAAGATTTGTTTTAAATACTGAATCTATGTAATAGTATGAATGAAAATCGGTAGAAATTATATGTGCTACAAACTTGAGGAAACAAAAACACTCAGAGTCACATGTAAAGCTATTTGTAAGGAAATATTATTTTGCCATCTTAAATAACAGAAGTGTAAGATAAATGCGACAATTATTAAAGTGAAAGGTTTTTTAACACTACATTATTGGTTTGGATTCTCGTCGTTTGAATCATTGTCTGTTTTTCAATGTAGTTTCCAAAATCTCAACGTTCCGGCTTTTTTTATTATTGAAAATTTATGAACATTGATTCTTTTTTTCTAGTATTGCATAATAACGTGTATTTGTTGAATCGTTTTAACTTAGTTCTGTAAAACATAACGTACCTCAGACTTTTCTCCAAGCTTCTCACGGATGTAGGTTACGATAGCCTCGATGTCAACATTCTCGATGATCTAAAGCAGAAGTTAACCAATGTTAACGTGTTTTAATATGTATCATATTAAAACAATTAGTAAATTGAACAAAGAACTTCGAAAGATAACCGAACAAGGATAAAACAAAATTCAAAAGATTAACTTAATCTTACATGAATTATCTCTCAGCAAAAGAAGTGTAAACTTCATACAGTATTTCGTAAGACGAAAAGTACCTTGTCTCTAATTCTTATGAGGATAGCCTTGATGTCAAGATCCTTAATGAGTTCATGCAATATGTCTACAATGTTCCTCTTTCCAATTCCCAACTTTTCCAAAAGGGATTTAATCCAATCCTTTAATTTGTCTTTCAATCGGTTCAGGAGCTCCAAGGCTTTTGAGCCAGCATCAATTCCGAGATCTTTCAGCTGACCGACGATTTCCTTTGCCTACAGTAAAAGAAAGGTTAAAAGTAGACAAAAATTATTTGTATGTTCAGATTATAATGTAAAAGCTGTCATCCTCAGAGAGTAGTAAAAGTATAATTTCATAACAATCGAAATTGTTCTTTACTTTGTCTAGAAGATCTTGGCTAACTTCTCTTCCGTGATCAAGAGAATCCTTAATCTTTTGCAAAACATTGTCCAAGGCTTCTTTTAGGGTTTTGCCCAGTTCTGTCTTGATGTCTTCTTCAATTCTGTAATAGAGACAAAATAAAACACTAAATATTTATACAGCTTCATTAACAGACATTTCTGGAACTAAGATATCTGATATTTTTCACAGTCTGCTTCAAGTTTAAGTGGAACATTAAAAATCTCTTTCTATATATATATGTGTGTGTGTGTGTGTGTGTCCCTTGGTTCGACAGCTAGAAGTCAATGATTAAAACGCTAAAACCAGAAGTTCGCTAAATTTCTTTGAGTGGACATAGCAGATGCCCAGATGCAGCTTTATAAGCACAAAACACAACTGTATTACATATAATGACATTTTACTCAAGTTGATTGATGCTTCTGTTAGACAAACTATGAGAAAAGTGACAACCTCGTTTCAGATATTACAACTATTACAGAAGCGAGAAAATATTAAGAGAGGAATTTTGCTTAACAAACGGTACTTACTTCTCACTACTTGGAAAGTGAGTTACCGTCAGTATCAAAACACGACTGAATACCAATCATAACTAATAGTATTTACATCAAGGAGGAACTAAATTCAAAAGAAAATTTCAGCTAACAATTTCAAAGCCTTAAAAAGGGGTTTTGCTAAAAGAGTCAAATCTACAGCTCACAATACTTTACTTTCCTTGTTCATTTTAAACTAGAATTAGCCTCTTTTTTGACTGTTTCATTGGTAGAAGAAGAAGAACCAATGTCCCTAAATATTTTAAGAGGTGATGTTCTCTCTCTCTTTTTTAATCCATGTGCACGGGTATCGAGGCAACGTATAATATCAGTTTTTCAGAGAGGGGTAATTTCAAACCATCAATCCTATTGGATTATCAGGTCACTTTTCAATGCTATCTTCGACTGCCAGTGTCATTAAGGGTGTCATTGTGCTGAGAACCTTCGCCATTAATGAAGATATGCACGGCTGGAATAATAAAGTGTACCTGAATGGTTAGTGTACGGCTAAACAACTGCCTATTTTAGAAAAAACTGTACATAAGTACATTATTGTGGACAGGACAAATTATTATTGTACGTATTTTTAATTAAATAATTCACTGTACCTGAAACGAACCGAAATATATAGCATAATTGTTTTTTAATTTCATTTTATGAAATTATTTAACGGAACGAACAATTATTTGAAAGAATGTGTTTACTTTTTCCTAAAAACCATTCGTTTGAAGTAATAACACATATTTACACGACATGTTGTTTTTGTTTGTTCTTAAACACAAACTATAATGAGGTATTTTTGTACTCTGTCCACCACTGATATCAAAACTCGGTTTATTACATTCTAAGTCTGCAGACATACTGCTGGGCTACTAGGGAAACAAGCAACTAACTTTATGAAGAAACAGTTCAAATATGTCATTTTTTTCCACTAATAGATTGATACTGACGATACGTTACATATTACCAATAATCTTTGTTCCGTGTAAATTGTCTCTAAGTTTTACTAATCTCTTGCAAGTTTAAAATTAAATTATTGTTACTTGGTATGAAGCTCTTACTCGTCAACACGCATGCCGAGATCGTAGCCTACA
Source organism: Carcinoscorpius rotundicauda (assembly GCA_011833715.1). NCBI lineage: Eukaryota > Metazoa > Arthropoda > Merostomata > Xiphosura > Limulidae > Carcinoscorpius > Carcinoscorpius rotundicauda. The sequence continues at coordinate 20,506,856 of CM022398.1, forward strand.
GTTTGTTTCAGGGAAGGAACTTTTTCCATTCCAACCATAAATTCCAAAACGGCCTCGTCGGCAGCATGGTCAAGCACTATAAGAAATAAACACAAATTTTTAGTAGAAATCATAAAGTTAACTGATATACAATTAGTCCATTAGGTTAATCTTACCAATGTCTTGTATACGTATGTAAACATTTGTTTAACTCTTTATTGAAAACAAATATTTATTTATCATACGATGGAGCTCTTTTACTTTTACCCATCAGATGATTTTTTTAATGACATTTAGTCGATAGATTCAGAGCAAATTTATAAACTAAAATTATAATATTTAATTTTATGTACTACACAGTAATGGTAATTTTCATTTGAAATTACACAATTTTGAAGGAAATGCTAAACGTATACCAACCCTGATAGAAGCTGGCGGAAGCAAGTCCGAAGAACAAAGTTGCTATTAGAATCTTCATCCTGAGAAAAATCACCCATTTAATTAATATCGCAGTAAAGATATAAATATATTTCACATTATTAGAGAGGATAGATTAGCAGTTAATTTTTTGGCATCTTGGTCTTTCGTTCTTTATGTGACAACAATAAATTATGAAGGTGAGTACAAACAATAAAAACTTTTTTTGATACCAATTATTCAAATATTTTTTTAAATTATTAGGTTCACCTAAATACGGATAACATTGTTTTCCAATGTGTTAAAATTTGTAAAGTGTGAATCACGTGCTTATTAGAAGTTCGAACAGTACAGATCAGCGCCACTTGGGAAACAAATAAATTCACTTAACTCATAAATACAGGAAACTTTTAAAGCCACAACTATTATACAATGACTTAAAATATTCACAGAAAAATAAACGGGCAGTTCATATCTACAATGAAGAATTTAAAATAACAACACTTTTCCGTATAATAATAGTATTAATAATTATTATTAATATTTTTTAACCTTTTGCCTAATTCTGTTTACAGGTAGAAAACATTTAAATTCCCACCTTAGTCTGTTGGATTGCTCTACTATGGTAGACTGTCTTCGACACTACATCTGAAGAGTTTATATAGCTGAAACTGGATAGTCGGGTTACCTTCTACTCTGCCCTCATCCTGGTACCATTGATAACGTAGAGATACAACAGATGTTTTGCGTTATGATAACAGCCGGACACCGTGTTAGAATTAATCTAATACCATAGGTGATAATTTTATGAAAGAAATCTTTATTTTTATTTACGCATTTTCAGTACTAGCCAGTTCTTTCCCGTTTTAACTCTAGGAGAGCTATAATGTGCGAGCAATCCCACTATTCGTTGGTCAAAAAGTAGTTCAAGATTTGGGTGGTTACGACAACTTGCATTACCAGTGGTATTTCCCTTATAAATTTGGGACTAACGAAGATTGTTCTCGTTTATCTTCTCTTAAAATTTAAAACAAACAAAGAAGATTCTGAGTTACTAATTTGAAGGTTGTGGTGGCAAAACTTTCATTCCAGAAGATACATAACATTACTGTTCTTAGTTTTTCATAAAATGTGTTTTAAGGGATAACTCCTTTCTCTGCGTACCAGTCAATATATTATAAAGCAGAACTAAACGAAACCTTCTTATTATAAGGAAGATCATTTTTGTTATTTTTATCCTGATATCTGCCACTTTTTACTTTAGACGGTCGTATGTTATACAGTATTTTACTATTTTTGAGTTATCGTTTATCAAGCAGAAAATCGTGTAATTTGTAATTTTGATGCTTATAATTAGAAGTTAATGATTGAGAAATAAGAGTAACTTCACTAATTTGTTGGTAGCACAGCATGCAAAAATACCCAGAAAATCGTATGTCTTGTAACGATAACAACTGGATTCACGGAACAGGTATAAACAGCACTGCAAGTGGGCGACAGTAAACGTGTAGTTAACATAGTTCTATAAAGCACCATTAGTGTATATGAACACATGAAAGGCCTTTTAAACACTAACATATCCACTAATATGTCGTTTCATTCATATATACCGCAAACTCTGAGTTGGATTGTTGAGTAGTTAAGGCCCTCCACTTGAAATCTGAGGGTCGTGGGTTCGAAGTCCCCTCAACCCTAACATACTTCCCGTTTTTAGTGTAGGAGAGCTATAATGTGCGGGCAATCCCGCTATTCGTTGGTCAAAAAGTAGTTCAAGAGTTGGGTGGTTGCGACAACTTGCATTACCAGTGGTATTTCCCTTATAAATTTGGGACTCACGACGATTCTCCACGTTTATCTTCTGAAATTTAAAACAAACAAAGAAGATTCTGAGTTACTAATTTGAAGGTTGTGGTGGCAAAACTTTCATTCAAGAAGATACATAAAATAACTGTTCTTAGATTTTCATAAAATGTGTTTTCAGGGATAACTCCTTTTTCTGCATACCAATTATAAAGTAGAACTAAACGAAACCTTCTTATTATAAGGAAGATCATTTTTGTTATTTTTATCCTGATATCTGCCACTTTTTACTTTAGATGGTCGAATGTTATACAGTATTTTACTATTTTTTAGTTGTCGTTTATCAAGTAGAAAATCGTGTAATTTGTAATTGTGATGTTTAAAATTAGAAGTTAACGATTAAGAAACAACAGTGAATTCACTAATTTGCAGGTAGCATAGCATGCAAAAATACCCAGAAAATCGTATGTCTTGTAACGATAACAACTGGATTCACGGAACAGGTATAAACAGCACTGCAAGTGGGCGACAGTATTTACCGTTGTTTGCAATTTAAAATTTCTTTTTGAGAAAGAAGATAAAAACAACATGCCTGGGTACCTTAACACATGTCACTAAATTGCTCAATATTTTCCGACTGAAAGTGGTTGTATAAAATTCATCTTGATAACCAGTGTTCATGAAGAGCACTTAAGGATAAGACAGCACTAATGCATGACTTTTGCCACAGACATAGCATCACAGTTCAAGATACATGTGGCTTGACAGGGTGAAGTGATGTGATCTGTACACCAATCAAGGGCAGACAGGGATCTTAAACGTAGGGTCAATTACTCGAAGTTCATAATATATCTTTATATTCGTAAATCAACAGCAATGGGTCAGTTAATAACCAGAATATCACTCCAATAGCCCACACGTCACTACGAATTTGTCAAGTGTCCCGACAGCTCAATATGCCCCTGACACCTGTATATGATCATATATAAAATATTCTTTTGTGCCCCTCCATAATTCTAACTTTTTCCACTTGTTATCTCTAATCATGTTTTCTTTGTCCACACAAAAATTACCAATCATTTTTGTTTAAACAAGTATTATAAAGAAATACTTAAACTAGCATTTAGAGTAGTAATAAGTATTTTCGCCTTACCTTATATACACTATTATTTGATATTTGTGTTTTATAATTTAACTAGAGTGCGCTAATTCTTGTTTCGTAACTTTTATATTTTAAAGAGTATGTTTTGTTCGATAATTATATTGTATTTCGTGTTTGAACTTATGTTCGTGTAAATATTTCAAATTAATATACTATTTTAAATTTTAATTAATATATATAACATTCACTGGCAGCAAATAGTAACTTCAAACGTATATCGTTTATTTATATATATAATATCTCGAATCAAGCTCACGTCGAACGTAAACTTAACACCAATTATTTTATTAATTATCTTGTTCTCGTATTTGAAAAGTACGCACTATACTCATCATATTGCCATGAACGGGTTTGACATTTGCTGGACAATTTTTGTCACTAATTTGAATAACAAGACCGTGAAATGTGTTTTTTTCATGTACGTACAAGTTTTTAGATAACACATTGATGAAGAAGGTCAGTAAATTACTGTTACTTAAACTACTTGTTGTTCTGTATTATTTACTCAGGGTAGCACAGTTCGTCTTCCCTTGGTAAAATTAGTTATGAGGTCGGACACCTGAAGATGTGAAGTTATTTTGTTATCTTTTTTACTGGGAGTCACTTGATCTCTTCAGATAATGATTTATTTTATGTTTCGCTGGGAATGACAAATCATATATACAGAGCTAATCACTCTGGGTAATTTTGATGTTAAGGAGTTGAGTAAATAATGTCAGATTTCCTGAATCTAGAAACGAATATCAACATAATATTGGTAGCGAGTTCTTACGGATAAGTTACAAATATTTGAAGTCTAACTTCACTGTAGGGACGATTATCCATTGTGGCAGTAAAATTTTGCTGGAAGTGTTTAAATAAAATGAGTTTATTATGATTGTTCATTCTCTTTTTATTTCTCGCAGTTGCGAGTAAAACAATTAATAGTAGGAAAAACAATTTGAAGAACAACTGCAACTAAGGACTTTGAGATTCGATTATAAAAACAATAGAAATTCTCAATATAAAGAAAAATTGTAACTAAGAACTTTGAGATTCATTTTTACATCCTGTGCTGTATGAATATAGTTTCTGTAACTGAATATTCTTCGTTCATCAGAGGATCCAGAAAAGATACTTATCTGAATCGAATATCTCATTCCTCAAACACGTGGTGGCTCATACAAGATTAGCTGTGACGTAATTTGTGCGTCATGCATGCACAAGAATAGTGTCGAGTTCGTTTTTCTACCACAAGAAAGTTATGACGAATTTAAGGTCTTCAGACAATCCGAAGTTGTAACTGTTGGTAACACTGTTTAATCTTTTTCTTTGCTTTGAACCTTTTGTTGTATTAACTACTGTAACACAAGTGCTAATAGTAGTTTGGACACCAAACACTGGTTCACTGAGAAGAAGGAGATCGGTTTGGTGAGGTATTAGTTACTCTAAATTAATAAGATATAAAGGTTAAGCGTCCAGCCGTAGCATTGGTTTTTTATCTTTAGACAGTTTATGATATTGTTCTTCAAAACGTTTATCGAATTAACTTTTTCAAGTCATTACCCTTTTTACTAAGGTGTCATGTTTCCAAAATGTAAAACCCCTTTCTTGGGGTTATTTCTTCAGATAATCAAAACACATATCATATTTACATGAATACATTCTGTATCGTGATTGTTTGTAAATCACTTAGTTTCGTAAATGGACAACTTTATGCATATATCAGTGCCATATATATATATATATATTTGTGTGTGCAGTCTGATATATCAGTCTGAAAAGTGATATTTCTTAAAAGTTCCAAATTATCGCGACCTCTATTGTGACGCTTCAAGGAATTTACTTGATCGTTAGTATATAAGTTATCTATTAATAAATATGAAACACAATCTATCATTCGATTCACTATTTGTTACTGAGTTGCAGGAATATCAAGGAATTCGAACCTCACGTACAAAGTGCAAATCAAAAAGTAAACTGTACTTTGCATCCTTCTTTTTATCAAGAAATCCAAAATAACATCTCAGCAAAGAAAGCGTCAAACAAAGCAGCCCATATAAGTGCCAGTACTATTAACGCTTAAAAAAACAATATTCGCTTCAATAGTATGAGTGAGCATCATCTGACACAACAACTGAAACCCAAAATAAACCAAATAAAGGAACGCCATTATTCCTATATTAATATTATAGATAAAATTATATATTCAAACATCTAACCCCGCCCTCTACATTGCGACACTCAGTTACACAGCCCCTTCCAAACATATGGTCAGCTTCCGGTCAGTTACCTCTATTAATTTGTGAACCTGACGATGACCGAAGAAGGTCGAAACGTTGTTCGCTCTTCTATGTAAAATATTTTCTCAACCCAAACGAGCCGTTTTTGCATAGAAAATTGAATAAAAATGTGTGCAAAAAGACATTGGGCCGTGTTCTTTCACAAGTACAACGGGTCTTATGTAGTTTTAACATTACACACAAATAATTATGTGTATTAGCATTAAAACGTTTTCCAGACAGACTGTTTCAAGAAACGTTTTCAAAATCACTTATTTATTATTTTATGTTGAGTTTACATGAACTTCTATTGTACTTCACAAATACTAAGTCCACAAAACTGACCAAACTTATCATAACAAATTGTTTGTTTCTTAGGAATGATCTGCCAATGTAAGAAAGATACAGAATAAAGTTTGGTGTTGACAAAAAAAATAACCTTGAGTACCATGTTAAACTGAAATATTTTATTAATGTATAAGCTTTCCTGTTTTTTAAATAATTCTTTTTGAGGTGGAATTACAATGCTAATTTAACACATTAAATCTTTCTAAGAATTTTATGCTTTGGGAACACTTAAATTTGATGTTATTATGCCTTTTTAAAATATTGAATCGATATATTTATATACAAACAAAAATACTTCAAGTTAAAATGCACTAAGTATCTAAAATAGAAGATTATATCAATATCAGAATAAATATAAAACTACTTCACGGTTGAGTGTCTGTGTGTTTTCTTACATCAAAGTCACATAAGGCTATCTGCTAAGTCCACCGATGGGGATGAAACACCTGATTTTAAATTTGTAAGTCCGTAGACTTTCTGCTGGGAAACTTCACAGTTGAACTTTCCCACATCAAGTAAAATATTTGTTTCTTTCGAAACTCCAACCAAGCTTCATCAGAAATACTTGAACAAAGTTGTCACTAGTTTTACATTGACACACAAGAGGGTAGGTAGCGAGTTAAGATCGTCCATCTCCTGCTCTTGGGCTGGTGGTGGATTAAATAACGGGATTTGACAGCTGCAAGACACGTTTTTGAAAAACATTTCTAAATTATAAATTTAAATTACTTCAGTACCAAAGACCCTACAGTGTCAAATAAAGTATCAGACTCTGACGTTAGCTAATTTCTCCTGGAAATTAAATGTTTTTAAAGTTCATACTTAGCAAGCAAGTTAAAAATTATAAAATAATAGAAATGTTCACTCCCACGACCCGCACGAGTTTTGGAGAAGTGTCGTACCCTCAACTGACTAGCCATGTTTTTGGGAAGGTCATTTTGATTCGTTTCTCGAATATCTTTGTTGTAATTTATATTACCTCCTCTGGCATCATGCAGTGACTACCGTTATTAAATGGATATTTATTTTTATTATATAACGGGCTTATGTTTCTTAAGTGGTGTTGCTCGATTGCTTATTTGTTTTTTTCCAATGTTTCGTCGTACAGGATAAGAGGAATTTTATTTTTAATTTGTTGAAAACAGTTTTAGGCCGTCAGATAATGGATCAGGTAAAAGGACTGGTAGTTTCGGTTGAATTTTTACCTCATTAGAGTTTTCGTCATCTCTGTTTGTTACATTTGAGTACGAGTATAGCTGAGTTTGTGATTTATTCCATTGGTAATAGGTTGTGTTGCGTGGTGTTGGTTTTCCTTTCGTGAATATTTTGAAGGCTCAGTTAGAAGTCAAAATGGGTTTCGATTTCTTATGGTTTTGGTTGTGGAATAAACTGTCAGATTTGTATTGTATTTATCGCTACTCGGGCATTTGTTTAGTGAGGAGGACAGTTCAGAGATTAAGAATGGTAATCTTGATTGTGTGTGATAATTTTCCGTTTATTGCAGTTCGTCTTATTATTTATATGTTTGGCAATGATTTTATTGTTTTGTTTTGTTACTACTATTTTTCTGTAATTTTCAAGTAATTGTATTTAATTAACATGTCTTCATCATACAGATAAGTGCAGTCATTATCATGAGAGATCCTGAAGGATCAATGTATGAGGGTTGATTGATAAAGGAAAAAAAAAAGATATGCTTCTATAAAATAGTAACAAGCGAGTGTTACGGTTGTGTCTCTTCAACAACGTGGAAAACAAACATATCTTTTTCGAATTTATTCACATAAAATGAGTTGATTTTAAAAAAATCTGTGCAGGTGATATTTATATGTTTGAGAACTTTTCAGGTATATTCAGACATATATTTACTCGCTGATTTAAAAAAAGTTCAGATTGTATATGCATATTTGAGGACTTTAATATACTGGAAATGTTTGTTGACTGAAAAGAATGTTTTACGCGCGTGGTCCGGCATGGCCAAGAGGGGGCATTATAATGGCACGGTCAATTCCACTATTCGTTGGTAAAAGAGTAACCCAAGAGTTGGCGGTGGGTGGTGATAACTAGTTGCCTTCCCTCTGGTCTTACACTGCTAAATTAGAGACGGCTAGCGCAATTAGCCCTCGAGTAGCTTTGCGCGAAATTAAAAAAACAACAACAAGTTTTAGGCGCGTTTAAAGGAACAATTAAGTCTACTTCTTTGTCGCAGTGAAATTCCTGAGAATTCTGAAACCTTTCTGGAAAACGTTTCTGAAATTGTGAAGCATTCACAAATTTAGGAGTTTTACGTTATTATAAGCTTTAAAAAATATATTTTCATGAGTTGTTAACAACATTTTACTAATTTAAGATAACTAAAACAGCGCACTGTCAGGCAGCGGACGGGCGGTGTTTGAAAAGGCGAACAGAATGACAAACAGGCCTAAACACATCGTGGACTGGTAAATAAAATAATCAAGTAGAATAGTTTCTGTACAATCAAAATACGGTTCTTTTCCATGTGACTTCATGACTTCTTGGTATAACGTAATGTGAGTACATATTTCCTTATATCAAAGCCTGATTCGTCGAAGAGAATGGAAGGTAAAGTGAAGTGTGATCAACGTTAGACATTGCATGTAGGTCTTAACTGAGGTGGCAAACCAAAAAAAAGTGTTATACAGCTTCAAATTGTCATATATATTAAGCTGTATAGTAATGGTATAAAACGTACAACTGTAAATACTGTATTTATTCAAATATGAGAGTACATTTATAATTAATTATCATTATTATACACACTTCAAATCCTACATTTATGAATTGAAATGTAATGTTATGTCCCCTAACATTGTCTTTCTTTTTTATTTCGCTTGAAAGTAAAACGAAGGATAGTGAAAAACAAATTTTTACTTTCGATACAAGAAAGTGTATCATTTAGGTTTCGAGTTTTAAATTCAGCCAGTGAATTTAGGGAAGAGAAAACTGAAACCTGGGGCAGCAAGTCCTGTTGCCCCAATAACAAATGACGCCGTTAAATTTACAAGCAAGATTGTACCTCTTGACTGATCAAATATCTACAGCGATTCTATTACACATTTGGTACCGTTTTAACAGTTTAATAATGTGAAACCATGTAGTTTATGAAACATGAATAAAAAGGTTTAATTTAAATTGGTAAAGGTGTCTTGGTCATAACAGGCCATTATTTATGAATTTAAAAAAAATAAATAAATAAATTGCCACCAGCTAACTTGACCTACTGTGAATAATAGACTATAAATGTACGTTGTCCTGAGAAGGACCTAACAAACAAACAGTAAGGGAAAATAAGTTCAGGAAGGAGGAAGAGGTCAAAGAGAACCTGACCCTCCAGGGCAAAATACCCAGATACCATTGATCCATCCATAACAAGCAATTACTTGGACAAAACATGGGGAAAAATATATTTCTATTATCAATTTTTAAGGTTTAACATCAGTTGTAACAATAAATTTAATCATGGAATATTAAGTTGCTTATAAACACCACACTAGTTGTTTATCAGAAATAATTACATGCATTTCACAGAACATGGATAAGTGATTGACTGGGAAGAGAAGAGAATAAAGAAAGAAGCAGAAGAAAAGATAACGCGTCCGAAGAATCCAAAGGCTGAGCGATCAACTCTATAACATACAAGATATACACGTGACAGGTGTTTGCGAAAATATTTTCTTAAAATGGGATATTCAGCCACACCCAGGAGTATCAACAGAAGAGAAGCTGTTTTACAGACACAAATGTCAATACTCTTATAACTTAGAAAAAATATTTAGTTAATCTGTAGTTCCAGAGTTGTTCGTGTTCTATACACCTTTTTTATTCTAAAAAAATCCCCGTATCGTAACTCATTGTACTGACTGAAACTTGGCGAAATTAAATGATGAGATAAATTATATCAGTGTCTCCAGTCTTTCCTTTTCAGTTGTTGAAAACAACAAATGATAAATGTTCTCTTTTTTATTTTTTGTCGAAACTTATAATGGCAGCTCAATACAGAAAATACGCTTTCTGTATTTCAGTCAATATTCTTCGTAAAAATCGTTCACCCTTTCCTAAAACTCAAGAAACAGTTAATACTTTTATTTTGCGTGGTTTGAATAAGGAATTAATAACACTTAGAAATTATTGAAACTGTTTAAGATAGAACACGTCAATTAAAAAAAACTCGACCTTTATAATAACCATTTATTATGTGTTAGTTGGTTTCGTGGCGTTAATTAGCTTGACTTGTGAGACAATATCATTATCATCCAAAGTGTACTGACGTGGTTGAGGCCTTCAGCTACTTTTAAAAGAGTGAACTATTCTTCATTAATTTTTGTCCTTGTATTTTTTATGACATAAAATTGCTGATGCTTTATTGTACTTTAAATTATCATCAGTCAAACAGCAATTTCCTCATGAAAGTTTATTAAGCATCGTTGACTCCTTTTTTTACAAATACTTATTATTTGTATTCAGTACAGGCATGTTACAACTTGCATTGTTTTCACGAAGAAGGAAAAAGTGATGAGAAAGTGGAAGCCAGAAAACTAAGGAGAGATTCCGATGATATTTTTGGCTTCTTCGACCAATTTGTCCCAAAGTCCTCCCAGATCTTCCTTGTATGGTCTGAAAAATTCCAAGGCTTCCCGGGCAACTTCAGCACTGACGTCTTTGGCATGGTCGATGAACTGAACAATAAAACGATTGTAAAATATATATATATGTATGATACTTTTCATGGGAAGAGTGCAAAACTTTTGAAAGGAATAAATTTAATGAATAAATAATACAGGCTTGTGTTTCTCTACAAGAATTTTCTTTGGGTGGTTCATCCAGTATTATCGTTATTTTAACTCACTAAACATTCTTACGAGAATACTTGATAAGTTTATATTTTTCTTACCTCTTGGGCGATGATCTTAATCTTAGCCAGTTTATCCTTTGCAGCTTCCAGACCAGAACTCCAGATGGACTTCACCCACTCGGCAAATTTAAAGAATTTCTCTTGTATTTGTAAACCCAAATCCTTGAAGAAGTTCTTTATCTTCTCCCACAACTCAATGATTGAATATTGACCTCCGATATTGAGAATTGTGTCAATGAGGTCTCTTAGAGCATCAATGCCTTGGTTTCTAATGATCTCCAATAGTCTCCTTACCAGCTGAACAAAAAAAGCATCAATGACCATTAATGATTTACATAATATCATTAAATTCATAGCATTTTTATTACCTGTAAAAACATAAGAAGATCTATATAAATTCTAAATCTATGTAATAGTATGAATAAAAAAATCGGTAGAAATTATATGTGCTACAAACTTGAGGAAACAAAAACACTCAGAGTCACATGTAAAGCTATTTTTAAGGAAATATTATTTTGCCATCTTAAATAACAGAAGTGTAAGATAAATGCGACAATTATTAAAGTGAAAGGTTTTTTAATACTACATTATTGGTTTGGATTCTCGTCGTTTGAATCATTATCTGTTTTTCAATGTAGTTTCCAAAATCTCAACGTTCCGGCTTTTTTTATTATTGAAAATTTATGAACATTAATTCTTTTTTATCTAGTATTACATAATACCGTGTATTTGTTGAATCGTTTTAACTTAGTTCTGTAAAACATAACGTACCTCAGACTTTTCTCCAAGCTTCTCACGGATGTAGTTCACGATAGACTCGATGTTAACATTCTCGATGATCTAAAGAAGAAGTTAACCAATGTTAACAAGCCTATGTATCATATTAAAACAATTAGTATATTGAACAAAGAACTTCGAAAGATAACCGAACAAGGATAAAACAAAATTCAAAAGATTAACTTAATGTAACGTAAATTATCTCTCAGCAAAAGAAGTGTAAACTTCATTCAGTATTTCATAAGACGAATAGTACCTTGTCTCTAATTCTTATGAGGATAGCCCTGATGTCAAGATCCTTAATGAGTTCATGCAATATGTCCACAATGTTCCTCTTTCCGATTCCCAACTTTTCCAAAAGGGATTTAATCCAATCCTTTAATCTATCTTTCAATCGGTTCAGGAGCTCCAAGGCTTTTGAGCCAGCATCAATTCCGAGATCTTTCAGCTGACCGACGATTTCCTTTGCCTACAGTAAAAGAAAGGTAAGAATTACTCTGAAATTATTTCTATGTTTAAATTATAATGTAAAAGCTGTCGTCCCCAGAGAGTAGTTAAAGTACAATTTAATAACAATCGAAATTGTCCTTTACTTTGTCTAGAAGATCTTGGCTAACTTCTCTTCCGTGATCAAGAGAATCCTTAATCTTTTGCAAAACATTATCCAAGGCTTCTTTCAGGGTTTTGCCCAGTTCTGTCTTGATGTCTTCTTCAATTCTGTAATAGAGACAAAATAAAACACTAAATATTTATACAGCTTCATTAACAGACATTTCTGGAACTAAGATATCTGATATTTTTCACAGTCTGCTTCAAGTTTAAGTGGAACATTAAAAATCTCTTTCTATATATATATGTGTGTGTGCGTGCGTCTGTTCCTTGGTTGGGCAGCTAGAAGTCAACGGATTTAAAACGCTAAAACCAGAAGTTAGCTAAATTATTTGAGTGAACATAACATATGCCCAGATGTAGCTTTACAAGCACAAAACACAACTGCATTACAAATAACGACATTTTACTCCAGTTGACTGATGCTTCTGTTTGATAAACTATGAGAAAAGTGACAACCTCGTTTCAGATATTACAACTATTACAGAAGCGAGAAAATATTAAGAGAGGAATTTTGCTTAACAAACGGTACTTACTTCTCACTACTTGGAAAGTGAGTTACCGTCAGTATCAAAACACAACTGAATACCAATCATAACTAATAATATTTACATCAAGGAGGAACTACATTCAAAAGAAAATTTCAGCTAACAATTTCCAAAGCCTTAAAAAGGGGTTCTGCTAAAAGAGTCAAATTGGCCTTCTGTATTTTCACTTCTGAAATCTACAGCTTACAATACTTTACTTTCCTTGTTCATTTTATACTAGAATTAGCCTTTTTTGGACCATTTCATTGGTAGAAGAAGAACCCATGTCCCTAAATATTTTTAGAGGTAATGTTCTCTCTCTCTTTTTTAATCCATGTGCACGGGTATCGAGGCAACGTATAATATCAGTTTACCGTTTTTCAGAGAGGAGTAGTTTCAAACCATCGATCCTATTGGATTATCAGGTCACTTTTCAATGCTGTTTTCGACTGCCAGTGTCATTAAGGGTGTCATTGTACTGAAAACCTTCGCCATTAATGAAGATGTGCACGGCTGGAATAATAAAGTGTACCTGAATGGTTAGTGTACGGCTACACAACTGCTGATATTAGAGAAAACTCTTCTTAGGGAACATTTATACATGTAGATTCTTGTCTTTTCAGTTTCAACGAGCTTGTAACTTTGAACAGCTCAGTAGTAGAACAGAGGTTCTTAGTACAAGTTCCGTCGCCTCTTTTCAATTGTTTGCTTTTCACATGTAGCATTTAATGCAGAATAAAATTTGAACTCTGTTCATTTCACTGTTCTTTCATTTTCTCATCATTTTTATAACAGTATAACACATAAGTACATTATTGTAGACAGGACAAATTATTATTGTATGTATTTCTTGATTAATTAATTCACCGTACCTGAAACAAACCGAAATATATAGCATTATTGTTTTCTAACTTCATTTTATGAAATTATTTAACGGAACGAACAATTATTTGAAAGAATTTGTTTACTTTTTCCTAAAAACCATTCGTTTGAAGTAATAAAATATATTTACACGACATGTTGTTTTTGTTTGTTCTTAAACACAAACTATAATGAGGTATTTTTGTACTCTGTCCACCACTGGTATCAAAACCCGGTTTATAACATTATAAGTCTGCAGACATACTGCTGTGCTACTAGGGGAACAAGCAACTAACTTTAAGAAAAAACAGTTCAAATATGTCATTTTTTTTCCATTAATAGATTTATACTAACGATATCGTTACATATTACCAATAATCTTTGTTCTATGTAAATTGTCTCTAAGTTTTACTAATCTTTTGCAAGTTTAAAATTAAATTATTGTTACTTGGTATGAAGCTCTTACTCGTCAACACGCATGCCTAGATCGTAGCCCACAGTTTGTTTCAGGGAAGGAACTTTTTCCATTCCAACCATAAATTCCAAAACGGCCTCGTCGGCAGCATGGTCAAGCACTATGAGAAATAAACACAAATTTTTAGAAGAAATTATAAAGTTAACAGAAATAGAAATTGTCCATTAGGTTAATTTTACCTATTTCTTGTATACGTATGTGAAAAATTGTTTAACTTTTGATTGAAAATAAGTATTTATTTATTATGTGATGGAGGAATTTTACTTTTACCCATCAGATGATTTTTTTAATGACACTTCGTCGATAGATTCAGAGCAAATTTATAAACTAAAATTATAATATTTAATTTTATGTACTACACAGTAATGGTACTTTTCGTTTGAAATTACACAATTTTGAAGGAAATGCTAAACGTGTACCAACCCTGGTAGAAACTGGCGGAAGCAAGTCCGAAGAACAAAGTTGCTATTAGAATCTTCATCCTGAGAAAAATCACCCATTTAATTAGTATCGTGGTAAAATATAAATATATTTCACATTATTAGAGAGATAGATTAGCAGTTAATTTTTTGGCATCTTGATCTTTCGTTCTTCATGTGACAAAAATAAATTATGAAGGTAAGTACAAACAATAAAAACTTTTTTTGATACCAATTATTGAAATATTTTTTTAAAATTATTAGCTTCACTTCAATACGGATAACATTGTTCTCCAATGTGTTAAAATTTGTAAAGTGTGAATCACGTGCTTATTAGAAGTTCGAACAATACAGATCAGCGCCACTTGGGAAACAAATAAATTCACTTAACTCAGAAATACAAGAAACTTTTAAAGCCACAACTATTATACAATGACTTAAAATATTCTCAGAAAAATAAACGGGCAGTTGATATCTACAATGAAGAATTTAAAATAACAACACTTTTCCGTATAATAATAGTATTAATAATTATTATTAATGTTTTTAACCCTTTGACTAATTCTGTTTACAGATAGAAAACATTTAAATTCCCACCTTAGTCTATTGGATTGCTCTACTATGGTAGACTGTCTTCGACACTACATCTGAAGAGTTTATATAGCAGAAATGAATCGTCGAGTTATCTTCTACTCTGCCCTCATCCTGGTACCATTGATAACGTAGGGATACAACAGATGTTTTGCGTTATGATAACAGCCGGACACCGTGTTAGAATTAACCTAATACTACAGGTGATATTTTTATGTAAGAAATCTTTATTTTTATTCATGCATTTTCAGTACTGGCCAGTTCTTTATTCTATTTCCAGCCAAATCAGCTGCTGAGGCTTCGGCATTATGATTTTTTGAAGCCATTTGTGATTTTTCAAGAATAATTATATGACTGTAACGTTTCGACTCATCTAATAAAAGGGGTAAGATTAGTAAACTTAGAAACTGTTAATGTAAACGTGTAGTTAACATAGTTCTATAAAGCACCATTAGTGTATATGAACACATGAAAGGCCTTTTAAACACTAACATATCCACTAATATGTCGTTTCATTCATATATACCGCAAACTCTGAGTTGGATTGTTGAGTAGTTAAGGCCCTCCACTTGAAATCTGAGGGTCGTGGGTTCGAAGTCCCCTCAACCCTAACATACTTCCCGTTTTTAGTGTAGGAGAGCTATAATGTGCGGGCAATCCCGCTATTCGTTGGTCAAAAAGTAGTTCAAGAGTTGGGTGGTTGCGACAACTTGCATTACCAGTGGTATTTCCCTTATAAATTTGGGACTCACGACGATTCTCCACGTTTATCTTCTGAAATTTAAAACAAACAAAGAAGATTCTGAGTTACTAATTTGAAGGTTGTGGTGGCAAAACTTTCATTCAAGAAGATACATAAAATAACTGTTCTTAGATTTTCATAAAATGTGTTTTCAGGGATAACTCCTTTTTCTGCATACCAATTATAAAGTAGAACTAAACGAAACCTTCTTATTATAAGGAAGATCATTTTTGTTATTTTTATCCTGATATCTGCCACTTTTTACTTTAGATGGTCGAATGTTATACAGTATTTTACTATTTTTTAGTTGTCGTTTATCAAGTAGAAAATCGTGTAATTTGTAATTGTGATGTTTAAAATTAGAAGTTAACGATTAAGAAACAACAGTGAATTCACTAATTTGCAGGTAGCATAGCATGCAAAAATACCCAGAAAATCGTATGTCTTGTAACGATAACAACTGGATTCACGGAACAGGTACAAACAGCACTGCAAGTGGGCGATAGTATTTACCGTTGTTTGTTTTGTATAATTTCTTTTTGAGAAAGAAGATAAAAACAACATGCTTGGGTACCTTAACACATGTCACTAAATTGCTCAATATTTTCCGACTGAAGGTGGTTGTATGAAATTTATCTTAATTACCAATGTTCATAAAGAGCACTTGATAAGACAAGTGAAGGATAAGACAGCACGTATGCATGCCTTTTGTCACAGACAACATCACAGTTTAAGATACATGTGGCTTGACAGGGTGAAGCAATATGATCTATACACCAATCAAGGGCGGACAGGGATCTTCAAACGTACGGTCAGTCACTCAAAATTCATAATACATCTTTATATACAGAAAGAGTAAGAGAGAACAAGAGACGTACGGTATGTTAATCAACTGCAATGGGTCAGTTAATAACCAGAATATCCCTCCACTAGCCCACGCGTCACCATGAATTAGTCAGGTGTTCCGACATCTCAATTTGCCCCTGACACCTGTATACGATTATATATAAAACATTCCTTTGCACCACTCCATACTGCTAACTTTTTGCACTTGTTGTCTCTAATCATGTTTACTTTGTCCACACAAAAATTACCAATCATTTCTGTTTAAACAAGTAATTTAAAGAAATACTTAAACTCGCATTTAGAATAGTAATTTGTATTTTCGCCTTACCTTATATACACTATTATTTGCTATTTGTGTTTTATAATTTAACTGGAATGCACTAATTCTTGTTTCGTAACTTTTATATTTTAAAGAGTATGTGTCTTGTTCGATAATTACATTGTATTTCGTGTTTGAACTCATGTCCGTATAAATATTTCAAAGTAATATACTATTTTATATTTTAATTAATACATATATTTTCTCGTATTATAGGTATTGGGTTTTATTCCTCACCCCTCGGTGGACTCAGCAGCTACTTCAATGTGGCTTTGCTTTAAGAAAACAAACAGACATACACTTATAACTCAACAAGATATTAAAAATAACAAATGGTTTTTAAACTTCCCTCGCTGTGTGGAATGAATAGACGTAATTTTAGGTTATTGCTTAAATCATCATGAAATATGATAAACATTCACTGGCAGCAAATATTAACTTCAAACATATATCGTTTATTTATATATACAATATCTTGAATCAAGCTCACATCAAACTTAACGTTAACACTTTAATTTTTTTATTAACTATCCTGTTCTCGTATCTGTTCTCATCATGTTGTAATAAACGGGTTTGACATTTGCTGGACAATCTTTGTCACTACTTGATAATAAGACAGTAAAATGTGTTTTTTATTTTTGTAGTTTCTGTTCATTGTTATTACTAATACTCATGTGCTTTATATTTATAACATATAATGTTTTCGGTATCTTTCTTTTTTGGTTTTGTTGTGGTATATAAACATACGATATGTTTTCTATCTCCTCGTAACAACCCAGGAATGCTTTAAAATTTGTTATTGTTCACGTACGTGCAAGTTTTTCCGTGACACGTTGATGAAGGAGGTCAGTAAATTACTTTCACTTAAGCTACTTGTTGTTCTATATCATTTACTCAGGGTAGCACCGTTCGTCTTCCCTTGGTAAAAATAGTTATGAGGTCGGTCACCCGAGTACGTGAAGTTACAGTTATCTTTTCTACTGGGAGTCATTTGATCTCTTTAGGTAATGATTTCTCTTATGTTTCGTTGGGAATGACAAGTCATATACACAGAGCTAATACTCTGGGTAATTTTGATGTTAACGAGTTGAGTAAATAATGTCAGATTTCTTGAATCTGGAAAAGAATATCAACATATTATTGGTAGCGAGCTCTTCCGGCTATATGAACATTTGAAACCTTGCTTCACTGTAGGGACGATTATCCATTGTGGCAGTTAAAATAACTTTTGCTGGATTTCTTTAAATAAAATGTGTTTATTATGATTTTTGATTCTGTTTTTATTTCTTGCAAACACAGCAAGAGAATACAGAATTGTTTCGTGCTAAACATCCCGACGAATCTTCCGTTATTCAATGTTCTTATCTTGTCACTCATAGACGAAATAAGTTAAAGCTAAAAATACCAAATTAATACAGAAATTATGTAGTCTCATCAAAGTTACAAGAGCAAAATATTGTTCGATCAACCATTTATAAAGTTGCGTTTTGTAGTGTTTACAACAAACGTTTCAGTTTTGAGAAGACCAAGTCTAATAACAAATACGAGTTCTCACTCTATTGAATGTTTCACAAAAATTATTCAGTCTCTTCATTTGGTATTTAAACAATTAAATTAAGTATCCAACTGTTCTGTTTGCAAGGTATTCCAAGAAATTCTGCAATTCTTCTAATCAGCTCATGCAGTTTCGTCATTCAGCTAGAAAAGTTATACCAAAATTTAAAATTTTGTTCTACTGTCTTTAAAATGTTAGAGTTTGTGTTTTATCATATCTTAAAGGTGCATAATGGTGTTTCGGCATTATGTACCCCACGAACATATGAATTCCGGTTTTTAGCTAATTCGTAAATTAACCGTTGACCCAGTGGAGTAACAACAACGGTTATACACAACCAATATATACAATTAAAATAAATGAAAAATAAACGTAGACAATGACCAATTAAAAAAATAGTTGTTGTTATACAAATTTTAAAATATCCCTTTTTTCATTTTAATACTCTAAACAATTGAAGAAAATTCACAAAAAACAAATACCGCGTTTGTCACGATATCAAGTACAAAGTAGTTATGCAATTAAAATAACCGATCTTTGTTTTTTAAGAAAATTAGAACTGAAGGCAAACATTCATTTTGCTGAGATTCCCTATCACACTTTTCGTGCTCTGGTCAGAAACATCGTAGTCAGGACTGAACTATGATAAATTACGAATAAATAGTACTGACAATTATTTGGGCTAATTTGTTTGATGCTTTCTTTGCTGAGCGGCTATTTAGGATTCCTTGATAAAAAGAAGGATGCAAAGTATAGTCTACTTTTTGATTTGCACTTTGTACATGGGTACATGAGTTTCGAATTCCCAGAAACTGCTGCAACTCAGTAACAAGTAGTGAATCGGATGATAGACAGTATTTCATACTTATTTACAGATGTGTGTGTGTATGTGTTGGTATTACAGCAAAGCCACATCGGGCTATCTGCTGAGTTTACAGAGAAGTTATTTATAGATAACTTAAGTGTTAAAGATGAAGTTAAATCAATGATGCTTCACAATAGAGGTCCCAATATTTTGGGACTTACCCCTTCGTGTAAAATGTAATTGGGCCCCTAAAATTATATCCCTAAAACCGTAGTTACTATTTTGGCTGATTCAGACCCTCTCTTGTCTCCAACACCCCGAAACTGCAGAACACACTTGGACTGACCTTCTAGAGGAAGGCAGTTGTGAGTAAAATAATGAGATAAACAAGGGAAATAAACAATTTTAAGAATAACTTGGGACTTTGAGATTCACCTGCTAAGGTGTTATATTTCCACAACACAACACCCCTTTTCTTGTGGTTATTTGTTTAGGTAATCAAAACATAAATTATATTTATGTGGATACATTCTGTATCGTGATTGTTTGTGGATTAAAACTTAGTTTGCAAATTAGACAACTTTATACGTATATCAGTGCCATATATACATATATGTGTGTTTATGTGTGTGCAGGTTAATAAATTAGTCTTAAAACACTTTGTTAAAAGTCCCAAAATATTGGGACCTCTATTGTGAAGCATCATTGATTTAACTTCATCTTTAACACTTAAGTTATCTATAAATAACTTCTCTGTAAACTCAGCAGATAGCCCGATGTGGCTTTGCTGTAATACCAACACACATCTGTAAATATGTATGAAATACTAGCAGATAGTCCGATGTGGCTTTGCTGTAATACCAACACACATCTGTAAATATGTATGAAATACTAGCAGATAGCCCGATGTGGCTTTGCTGTAATACCAACACACATCTGTAAATATGTATGAAATACTAGCAGATAGCCCGATGTGGCTTTGCTGTAATACCAACACATACACACACACATCTGTAAATAAGTATGAAATACTGTCTATCATCCGATTCACTACTTGTTACTGAGTTGCAGCAGTTTCTGGGAATTCGAAACTCATGTACCCATGTACAAAGTGCAAATCAAAAAGTAGACTATACTTTGCATCCTTCTTTTTATCAAGGAATCCTAAATAGCCGGTCAGCAAAGAAAGCATCAAACAAATTAGCCCAAATAATTGTCAGTACTATTTATGCTTAAAAAATAAAATTCGCTACAGTAGTATCAGTGAACATCGACAGAATTTCACCCCTGTGCGATAGTTATACACAACCAATATATACAATTAAAACAAATGAAAAATAAACGTAGACAATGACCAATTAAAAAAATAGTTGTTGTTATACAAATTTTAAAATATCCCTTTTTTCATTTTAATACTCTAAACAATTGAAGAAAATTCACAAAAAACAAATACCGCGTTTGTCACGATATCAAGTACAAAGTAGTTATGCAATTAAAATAACCGATCTTTGTTTTTTAAGAAAATTAGAACTGAAGGCAAACATTCATTTTGCTGAGATTCCCTATCACACTTTTCGTGCTCTGGTCAGAAACATCGTAGTCAGGACTGAACTGTGATAAATTACGAATAAAATGCTATTCCTATAAAATCAGGATATTTCTACCTTTGCAATTCCTGTGGCGTGGTTAAGATTTAGAATAATGCATTTTTGATAGTTATGTTTGCCCATGTTAATATGTTAGGGAATTCCTGTTCCTTTGGAGATCCTGTGGCGTGTTTACGATTTAAAATAGTCCATCTTAAACAATTATATTCGTCAAGGTTAATATATTAAGACGTTTTTGTTCCTTACAGTCCAAGTATTGTATTCTATTGTATTGTTGGTTTAGAACAAGCAATATCCGACATTTAAGTTTGTCAAATTTTATATATTAGGTTATTTCTATTATATATTTCAAACCATATTGTGTTTTAGGCTTAGAACAGTTTATCCCTGATCATTCTATTTGTCCGGTATTTTGTCGTTGATCATTTCCGTAAGATAAAATCAACTAATCCTAAACAAATATGATGAAAGAATAGGTAACTTTAAAGTAATAAAATATAGTATTATTTAAAAAAAAATGTAAAGACAGTATGACTGTGTAAGCATTCTTAATTTGTTATTACTTCAATGCTACCAGAAAACAAAAATAAGAAAATTAATTTTCAAAATCAACACTAATACGTAAAAGGTGTAGTCATAATTGTGAGAAGGAAAGTGTAGGGTCTAAATTAACATAAGCAACAAAATTACACATTATAAAACTGGCATGGTTTAATATTTTGTACATATTATCATATAGATTTACATAACAGACATGTCTTGTTTGTTTGTTTGTTTTGGAATTTCGCACAAAGCTACTCGAGGGGTATCTGTGCTAGCCGTCCCTAATTTAGCAGTGTAAGACTAGAGGGAAGGCAGCTAGTCATCACCACCCACCGCCAACTATTGGGCTACTCTTTTACCAACGAATAGTGGGATTAACCGTCACATTATACACCCCCACGGCTGGGAGGGTGAGCATGTTTAGCGCGACGCGGGCGCGAACCCGCGACCCTCGGATTACGAGTGCACACCTTAACGCGCTCGGCTATGCCAGGCCTGCAACAGACATGTCTATTACACAAATAAGTTTCAGTGATGTCGAGAAACCCACTTGTTGAGAATTTTATATGCAAAAACGGCTCGTTTTCTGAACCCAAACGAGCCGTTTTTGCATATGAAACAAATAAGTTTGCTTCCTTTTCTTTTCATGTATCTGATGTCATCTATCAGCATAGAACTATATGTAAACGCTTATTAACAAATGATTCTATTTTTTAAAATTTAATGCGGCACTCCAAACTTGTCATTTAAATACTTATTCATTTTAAAACGTATCGTGCTCGTTATCATATTATGATATTATTTACGGGAAAGTTTTTGTTTTTTAATTCACTGCCTGATGCTGGTGAACACTCACTGGCTGTGATTCTTTCTATCTAGTGTTTCGGAGTATAATGCAAAGTGTAGGCCTAGGTAAGCCTTAATAAAGTCGATACCTGATGTAAATGTAAAGAAAAACAGGATCCTTAGATCCTTAACTCCAAGAAAGCCTATATGATTGACAGTGAAAGTAACAGTTGAGGTTATGCCCAGCATCTGCTAGTGGTCAGTAGTCCTTGAGAATTTGAAATGACTTGTTTCGTTGTGGAGGAAGAAGTAAATACCACGGAACTGTTGTTTATTGCGATCCTCGGTGAATCAAAGAAGATCATTTAGTGGTGCAGCGTGATAGCCCTAAATACGTGGTCCTTAATGTGCTAAACAACTTTAAAATATCCTGTAAAATGCTATAAAATGTGCACCCTGATGATTTCTGTGGGTGGCTTCGAGATGTCCTAAAGTTTAAGGTTTACAAAAGTCAATAAAGCAGTAAAGTTTTTGTGCTTCTATTAGAAAAATTACTCTTCTACTGTCTTGTTATTCCATATTGTTTTGAAAGTAGCACAAGGTAAGCTTTTAAGATTTAAGTGTCGTAATCACAGTAGTTTACCAAGAATTCGAATCTGAATTCTCTGCCTTTGACTGAGTTTCAATGAAGAGATCACATAAAAACACAATGAAATGAAATCTTTATTAACAAATACGATTAAAGTGATGAGTGCGCCAAATGGTGAACTGTGCACATCCTGAAGATCCTTAATTCCTTCTTATTTATAAACTCATAGCTTCACTTGTTACTTACCTTTCATACAATCACAGCATTAGATATTATATAAAATATTAGGTTATGCCATCCTTCTCAATGGGCATGCACTACATTTATATCAAATAAGAAACACGAACAAAAAACGGGTTTGGTTAAACAATTATTATTTAACGGACAAAAATCATTTAAATTGATATTATAAAAGATATCATTTAAAAAAGAACACAAACGTCAAACATATTAAATAACGTAAAAACATGATAAAATATGAGCAAAATTATAACATAGACACTCTCTCAAGGAGAAAACCCTACAAAACTCATATACTAACAAGTACAAAGATAAAAATGGTTCTGTTGAATATTGCTATTAAGAAAATAAAATTAGCTTAAAGAAATAAAAATCTGTCATTCTTCACTTACAAGTCAGTGTCATTGTGATAGCCATTAAACAGGTGACGAAAATCATGTAGGATCTGTACTCTAAAGACGGTTGGTTAGAGTATTAAAACTCTAATTAAAATAAAATACAGAACAATGTTTCGATCTTTTTAGGTCGTTTTCAAATTAACAAAGAGACGTGCAAGTCAAATGTTTGGAAATAAATCACAATCATTGTTATATTCCAAGAGCCGTACCTTGCACAGTTAACCCTAAAATTACCGATGGCATGTATTTGATTATACCATAAGTAATGTCGTTTTTCGAGATAAGATAAGTTTAAATGTATATTTCTTGATTAAATGAAGTTATTCTCAATGTCATATAAGTTATATGGGGTAACTTGATAGCATTAAGTGTAAGCCAATTCGTTTCTTTGACCAGAAACGTTTATAGATTTCGAACTTTACAAACCACTAATCTTCAGTGGATCAGGATCGGGTGTCAATATTTTTGCGAATACGTTATATAACTTCACCCGTGAAAAACTCACTTGTGATCAGTAAAGAGCTAACTAGCTAGCTGCCGTTAAGTGAACTGTATTTACATCAGTTCGAAATTAATTCAATCAGCGCAAACCCTTGATAAAATATCAAAGAAGATCCAGATCAGATAGAAGACTTGATATTGTTGTAAGTTTGTAAAACGTTTATGTAAAAATTAATTTTTAATATCCGTTAGCAAAAACTGTATTGTTGTTTGTTATGTGAAATATATTTGTGTTAAGAAAGAAAACTTTGTGTATCAGTCTTGTTGGTAAATATCGTAAGTTTGATATGTACTGATATTTCATTAACTTCTGAATTTAAATTACAAGTTAATTCAATTTTAGGCTATTTTAGGTCGTAATACACAACATAATAAATTGGTGACTCGTGTCCAAGATCTGAACCACGGACAAAATTCAATCTAAATTCAAATCATAATTCAGTTGATATTTATTATTTAACTCAGTTTCAAGTGTACAAGCGTTTATTATATAATATCTATATGGGATCTGAGTTCGTTTTAATTCATCATACATTAGGCCTATTTATCACATATTCACTTTTCAACTTCACCTTTGTTGAAAAAAGAAAACATTTAACATATATACATAATCCTTAAAAAGTTGTTCTGTTGTATAATCTTTAATAACGAATTAACTCATAACATTATTCAAATGCTTAAATTAATTTAGTTTACTGTATGGTGACTTAAAAAGGACTCTAAGCCTCAAAAATAAAAAGAAATTGTTTAGTCAGAACAAAAAACATGCGATCGGCTATCAAAAACATGGAAGTGAAATGCAATAATGTGCAGTCATCGAATTACACGAACATTGGAGACGTAGTAAACTCTTAATGATGCTATAGGTAGTTCCGGATAATTCATCAAAACAAACGATTATCCTTTGCCTTGCCTTTTACAGTTTGTAATAACATTAATATAATACATACGATGCTTCAATAAGCTTCCTTCAGTGTGATGCTCAAGTTCAACCATCCTGAAATTGAAGAAGTAAAAACGTTTTCGCCTGCACTAAAACATTTTTAATACAGTGAAGTAGAAAGAAGTATGTTACTGGGAAAGATGGGGTAACAGTTATATGTTCTGTAGTACACACACATTGGTTGTCGATAACTATCGGTGCAGACTGAGGTTAGCGAGCATCATAGACATCTCCAATCACAGAAATTTTTATGAAAACAATCTTCAGACAGTGGTCAGTTCAAAGTTTCAAAAGTAAATGTAAAGCTGTTTGATTAATATATAATTTAGGACGTATATTGTGAATCCACAAACTTTCTTTCATGCGTAACATCTCCTTACTGCATGCTTTCCCCAAGATGTCTAAGTGTTCAGAAACAACTGATTACATACAGTATTCTATGAATATTCTTTATTACATGAACTCAAACAACGTATTGTAAAGCCAACGTGGTCAAAGTTACACTTATATTTTATTTCTTTTAATTTCGCGCAAAGCTACACGTGGGCTATCTGAGCTAGTCATCACCACCAACCGCCAACTTTGGGGCTCCTTTTTTACTAACGAATAGTGTGATTGATCGGCTGAAAGGGCGAGCATGTTTGGTCCGACGGGGATTCGAACCCGTGACCCTAAGATTATGAGTCAAACGCCTTAACCCACCTGGAAATGCCGGGCCTGTTACCCTCATTACTTCGACGGTTTGATCACACGAAAAGATTTTCATAGACACACAACATGCGTTAAAAGTTTTATTAATAAAGGCCTGCATGGAGAATCAGCAATAATGTAAAGGTATTTAATTTACTACACTATGCAATACAAATTTTGTTCCTGGATAGTATGTGTTATTTCTTAATTGCTTATGTTGTAAAAGTACAGAAAATGGCCATTATTTCCTTCAAACATTTTCATTACCATAAGGTCTAATAAAACAACATATGAATCAAGATTTACATGTATTTATAGTAAAGTTATACAAAAATGAACAAAAATATTTAGAAGTGAATAGTTATTCGAGATTTGTAATTGTAATGTAAATCACTTTCACGTATTAGCCCACAAATATAGCCTCACATCATGTTTTCGTTATACGCTCCCAGGTCACAAAAGCAATGCTTGAGGAGAAATACAGAACTTTTCCATTTACTTTAGGCGTAAACAATTGCAAAATACATTTTCTGCCCAGGAACAAGAAAAAGTAATAATTTTGTTACATTGTGCTATCTGTACTCTGTCTCATACAGAGTATCTAGCGGTGTGAGACCGCAGACATGCGGCTGTGCCACTGGGAGGCGTTGTTAAAAGGAAATCACAGACTTGAACTCTGTTTCAAAGTATAGGGGAAAATGATGGGGGTTTTTGTTTGTTTTTAAAGGTCAAAGTTAAAGTTCAAATGCATTACTTTGAACGGTATAAGTTGTGAATCTGGATCAATTAGTTCAGTTGCAAGAAATATTGTAGGATGTTATTTTCTGGGCGTTAACATAAAATTACATTTTAAATAATTTAATTCTAATAATCATGTTCAAAAATCACGCTGGACTGCAGATGTTTTTTTTCTTTTTTCATCTTAATTAACCTTTTGCGGATTTCGAATCAGAGGTGTGTGAGAATAACATTTCAGATCTATCTTTTGTCTGCAACATGCTCATTAGTTTTTTCCTTCAGTATTATATCTCGTCAGCTGAATAATGACTAGTGGCAATTGAAGATAAACCTAAAATACTTTTATATGCAAAAACGGCTCTTCTGGGCCCAGAAAACACTTCAAATAGAAGAGCGAACAACGTTTCGACTATCTTCGGTCATCGTCAGGTTCACAAAGAAAGGGTTACTGGTCGGAAGCTGACCACATGTTTGGGAGGGGTTGTATAATTGAGTGTTGCAATGTAGAGGGCGCGGTTTGAATATATAATTTTGTCTATAATATTAATATAGGTATAATGGTGTTCCTTTATATTGGTTTATTTTGGGTTTAAGTTGTTGTATAAGTAAGGCTTCTTTAATTCTTCGTTTGTTTATGTTTGTTTCTTTATTTAGTATTTTAGTGTTTTCTATGGTTATGTTGTGTCCATTTGACTTGCAGTGTTCGAAAACGTGTGAAGGTGACTTTTTATGTTCTTTGAATCTGGTTTCCATTTTTCTACTTGTTTCTCCTATATAGAAGTCGTGGCAGTTATCACATTGTATTTTATAAATAATGTTGGTGTGGTGTTTGTCAGTGTAGTTCTTACATAGTATAGACCTTAGTTTTGTGCCTGCGCCCTCTACATTGCAACACTCAATTATACAACCCCTCCCAAACATGTGGTCAGCTTCCGACCAGTAACTCTTTCTTTGTGAACCTGACGATGACCGAAGAAGGTCGAAACGTTGTTCGCTCTTCTATTTGAAGTGTTTTCTGGGCCCAGAAGAGCCGTTTTTGCATATAAAAGTCCTCAACAAGTGGGTTTCTCGACATCACTGAAACCTAAAATACTGTTTTCACACGCTTCTGATTTGAGATTCGTATTGAGCTAATTAAGAGGAATAAGAGAGAAAAACTGCATTGTAACATGATAATTATCACGATTATGAGGCCTAATGGTTCCCATGCTTTGCATCTTTAGTCATTTAACACTGTTACATTTGGTTTAAAACCAATGGCACCTGAAAATGGCAAAACCTAGGTCACTGCCTTTCATCTCATACCCGCTGAACTAATATTTTCTCATTTAAAATTATGAATTAGTCCTAAAAAAATCGGTTATTTTTACACAATAAATTTGCTATACCACCATTCAAAAAGTTGGAGGCGCTCATATCAACAATTAAAAGTGAGTCCTCATGATAAAATTACACTTGATCAGTCCTCAGCTGCGACCTCCAAGTTATGCAGCAACAATGCGAAGAAATAAAACTAAGTATTTCTAGTTTATATTTAATTGTAAAAACAAGTTAATATTGCGAGTTAGTTTCGTATATCTTTGCTTAAATTATGAGAACTGCTAGAGGTGTGATAAATTACTCAATATATGGCTCTAAAAATCCTAGCTCCATAACCACAAAATTAACTAAGATAGTGTCCTTCACAATTTTTAAATGTCTGAAAATACACAATCTTGATTTCCAGTAACACCCGTTAAACACTTTTACTTTCGTTTCAGAATGTTGTAAAATTTCTGAATCTCGATAAACTTGTACTATATTTATGTATTTTTAACTGAAGCAAGTCATAGTAAATTAATTTACTTATATGCCTGTAAGCTTTGCCTGAGCAATTGAAGTAAAATGCTGAAAAAGTATTTACAGCCACTTAGACCTGTAACATGAAACAGAACTTGTTAACCAAAGTGCTTTTCTTTTTCCTATTTTCCTTAGAAAAAAAAACGAAAGAAAAAAAGCGTCTTGACAGAATTTCCTATTTTAAATAAAGGCTGATCATTTGGAAATCTCTGAATGTCTTCTAGGTAACATATATGATCACTCATATTTTAGAAAAACGAAGATGTCCATTACAACTTGCCATGATCATCAGAACGGACAGCAACACGAGAAAGCTGTTATACCTTTGTAATAGTTATAACGACGAAAAATTTAAAATATATTTTCTAATCTTTAAATTAATTGAAGTGTTGTAACTAATATTTAAAATATTATTTTCTCAGAATCTTTAAATATATCTGCTATTGCAATAATATTTATTCTGTAAATTCACTGTCTATCGTCATAACATAGTTCGATTCTAAGAGCTATCTTAGCAACAAGTCTGAATGCTTATAACACTAAAAGTCTGAATTTTATCCCTGCTGTAGTCACAAAGTAGATAGTCGGAAAGTATATTAAGAATAGAAACAATAGAAGTAGATCAAATAATCCAGTTTTTTTTATTCAAATCATCCAGTAAAACTTTGCAACAGATTTCAGGCGAATTTATGGCATGCATACCTTTTACCTATAAATTTTCTTCTTAGTTTGTAAATATATATATATATATATATTCATACATATGTCCCTTTTTATTGATTAATATGCTGTGTTAAAAATGGTTAAAAAAGGGTTTGTTGATCAAATACGAATTATTAATTTCACAAGAAAATTAAATTTATATATATATATAATTCAGACATGTCTTGGACACTGGTTCTGTACTTTATTATTTCTAATTGTTACTTTTGTTCACAATACTGGTTAGAATGTTTAATATATTCAACTCTATCACTTTTAAATTTTATATTTGTATTACTATACTTTTATTAAAAAGACTGTTTTGCGTTGTTAGCCTAATATACATATTTAAGACAGACCTAAGCCTTTTAAGCTTGCCAAACCTCGTGAGAAGTTATTGGGTATTCCGGCATAATTTATTGTTTACAGAAAGAGTAACCAATTAACAAGACAATGAATGGTAATCTTTATAAGTAAGAATGTAAGAAAGGTATATCTAATTACGTACACTCATTAGCGCGCTAGTTTTTAATTTCCTGCTTTAAGTAGGTTTTTTTATATAGGAAGTTAATATTAGTTATATACTCTGAATGCTAAACACGTATATTCTTTCCGCTATTTTAAGTTTTACTCTCGGTGTTCTCTTCGTAGGTTTGAGGACAAATTATAACAGTTACATTGGTATTCCATGCAACGCATGTCATGCTGTGAAAAAAGATATCTCTTGATCTTTTTAGAAAATTTCCTTTTTTTATAGTGGTTACTTTGCAGCATTACGTGATTATCACTCATTATACGACATGCATTGTTCTTCTGCAACATAAAACAATTACGAATCGAGAACAGACCCTTGTGTTCTAGCTGATGGATTAACTAAAGTACCTATGAGGATTTGAGTCCGTTTTACTTCACTATATAATAATATAGGTAGTCGGTGAAGTAAAACCGACTCAAAATCCTATACGTATATATTATATACACATCACCACTATATGAGGCCTAATAGTACTTGTTTGGTTTGCTGACCCAAGCTATACCAATGAGCCTTGAATAGGTGAAACTGCCGTCAACATAAAGGGCACCCCTCCACATATTTGTAACCAGGTGAAGCATTTCTTGCAGGAACGTTTAGAATACAAAATCATTTAGTCATTTCTCTTGAGACTGACCACCTCGTTTACTGAACCTAACATCAGCCAATTTCCTGGCTGTAAATGTACCTGAAATCCTTGAAAGCCACATACAGTTCCAGCTCTTAATAATACAATTACATAAGAAGTGGACAACAAACCATATAAGATGTATTTTGTTGTCTTAATATCCACATCACTCGGATGCAATGAATTCTGAGCGCTCTAGGAGAAATTTTCAACAGTTTCTGTAACTGATTCAATATTAGGTCTTAGTGGTGCCCCTGGTGACAACATGTGACAACTAAGACATTTTCGTTTATATGCTATCCTTATCACTCTTATGCAGTTTCATAGACCAATACCATAACCATGCCGTTTATGGGGTATGGCATGCTGAACTACGAAACTTTCTTTATAAACATTCGCTAAATACTTTTGAGTTGAGCTGAATCAAGAGAGGTTATAGATTTATATTAACCTTTACAACGACTAATTTTAAATAAGTTTGTTTGTTTGTTTTTGAATTTTGCACAAAGCTACTCGAGCGTTATCTGTGCTAGCCGTCCCTAATTTAGCAGTGTAAGACTAGAGGGAAGGCAGCTAGTCATCACCACCCACCGTCAACTCTTTTGCTACTCTTTTACCAACGAATAGTGGGATTGACCGTTACATTATGACGCCCTCACAGCTGAAAGGGTGAGCATGTTTGGCGCGACCGAAATGCAAACCCGCGACCCTCAGATTATGAATCGCACACCTTAACACGCTTGGCCATGCCGGGCCTTTAAACAAGTATTAAATGAATTTATCTGAACCGACTCTAGCCTGGTGATTAACACATTGAACTTATAACCTGAGGATTTGTTTGTTTGTTCTGAATTTCGCGCAGAGATACACAAGGGCTATCTGAGCAAGCCGTCTCTTATTTAGCAGTGTAAGACTAGAGGGAAGCAGCAAGTCATCACCACTCACTGCCAATGCTTAGAGTACGTTTTTACCAACGAATAGTGAGATTGACCACAAATTTATAGTACCTTCACTGCTGAAAGAGCGACCATGTTTGGTGGGAAGAAGATTTGAACCTATGATCTTCAGCATCGAGCACTTTAACCACCTGTCCACACCATACCGAACCTAATCTGAAACTTCATGGTTTACGTGTGTGTGTGTATTTTCTTATAGCAAAGCCACATCCAGCTATCTGCTGAGCCCACCGAGGGGAATTGAACCCCTGATTTTAGCGTTGTAAATCCGTAGCTTTACCTTGTACTAAAGGGGGCATGGTTTATGTTTGGGGCCGTGAGCACATTATACGAATGACGATCAAGTCATAAGAGTAGAATAGGGAAAAAGTTGGCAGCAAATGCTGTCAACTATTTGCCTTCCTTTCGGTCTGTCAGTTCAAAATTAGGAATGGCTAGCCCCTGTGTAGCTTTGCGCGAAGGATATCCGTAACAAACAAATAATCAACTTAGCTCGGTTTATCCTTGAATTCTAAAATTGTGTACATTGTTCTTAATTCAAATATATGAGATGATTTTACTCAAATTCTAGTGGATATCGTCTTTGATCTTTTGTGAAAGTTTTTAGGTCCATACCTTTCTTTATCGTCCATAATGCCAAAATTAATGTTGTGACATTTTAAATATTTTATTATCGTTAAAAAGTAAGTTTTAATAAGGTTACAAAGATACATGTATCTCTATGTTTTCTCAATAGCGCGTCTAACACAAATTTTACTGTATAAGTTAAACGTGTCGTGCAAATAATCTGAAATTAAACACATTTCTCGTTTTCTTCAGACCACCAGTCAAAATTGTTAAGAGCTCTATAGATACGAGGTTTGTAAATTCTGGTATTTGAAAACAAATCACAGGCGGCAGTGGAAGAACCCATAGATTACCAATAATCACCATTCATAGGTTAAACTTTTTCAATACTGTGGACACCCATGTGAAACACAATATATAACATTTGTTTTAGTTTTGAAAAGTGTGATATTAATCACATGTGAATTTTGTGCTACGTAAAGAAAGATATTATTCATAAAGCTTGCTAGTTTTAAGTTTCAGGTAAGTATGAACTATTAAAATACATTTTTTGTTATATATCTAAAAACATACCTTGTAGTGAGAGAATTGTATATGTTAACACTTGATAGAAAGAGGGTTATTCATTTATGAATCTGAGAACAGAAGGGGAGGAACCGTTTTTTTAAAAAAAAATCCGGTAGTATAGAGAGGGGTTTGTTCATCTGTAAGTCTGGTAGTAGAAAAGGTGTTTATCTGTAATCCTGGTTGCAGAAGAATATATATATATAAACGGTTCTTTTGGGTTGAGAAAAATTTTCTCACACACTTAATTTTTTTTCAATCACATTAACTCTATACATCCCAACATAAACTTCACATGTGAACAGGAAGAAAGCAATCAAATATCATTTCTTACCTCAAAATTACAAGAACCGATACACAATTTAAAACAGAAATTCACCGAAAAATCACCCATACTGGACTATACATTCCTTGGTACGCAGCACATGAAACAAAACAAAACTCGACATACTAAAAAACCAAATAAACACAACCATAAAGCTATGCTCATCAGATAGAATTAACGACGAATTAGACAAAATAAAACAATACTTTATGAACATCAATAAGTTTCCTCCACAAACCGTAGGAAACATTATATACACACACCTAGACAAAAAGCAAAACAACCAACAAAAGTAAATATATCCCACGAATTAAAAATCATGAAACCATGTACTGCTGCATACATTATATTCCCGACATCAGGATACAAATAACCAACATTTGGCAAAAACTAGTAACAAAATATAACATTCCAGTTAACACCAAATTTATTCAAAAACCAGACACAAAACTAAGGTCTATGCTGTGTAAAAACTACATTGGCAAACACCTCACCAACATTATCTGTAAAATACAATATGATAACTGTCGCGACTTCTATATTGGAGAAACAGGTAGAAAAATGTAAACCAGATTCAAAGAACACAAAAAGTCACATTCACACGTTTTCGAACAACACTGCAAATTAAATAAACACAGCATAACCATAGAAAATACCCAAATACTAAATAAAGAAACAAACATAAACAAACGCAAAATTAAAGAAGCCTTACTTACCCAATAACTCAAGCCCAAAATAAACCAATACAAAGGAACACCTTTATACCTATATTAATAAATATAATCCAACATCTAAGCACGCCCTCTACATTCTTAAACTCAGTTACACAACCCATTTCAAACATGTGGTTAGCTGTCGGTCAGTTACCTTTTTTGTGAACCTGACGATGACCGAAGAGGGTCAAAACGTTGTTCGCTCCTCTACATAAACATTTTTCTCAACACGAACCAGCCGTGTTTACACATATATTTTTCTCTACGAGTGTGCTTTCTCGTCATCACTGGTTGCAGAAAAGTTGTTTTACTTTTATCGTGGTAGTTTGTGAATTTTTATCTCTTAACCTGGTAGTTTATTTTTTATTTATAATCGTGGTAGAGTTAGAACAAATATGCGAGGATATGAAATTGTTAATTAGTCACATCAGTGCTAATAAAAAAAGTTTAGCCAACTGAACTCCTGTTGTTCTATGACGTAAAACTACAGTAATTGGCTTGCTAAGGACTGTAATCGGTGTTAATTAATTAAGCAAAGACTGCTGGCACTGTGCCAGTTACATGAATACACATACAGTAATAAGTGACGTATACATGAATCGTAGGCAATTTAAAACTTACAGTACTTATATATGAACCAGTTATAGCGAAGTCTCGCAAAATTAATTAAATATATTTGAATATGTATATGTATAAACTTACCAGCAGCAGAATCTTGAAAGCGTTTTGTGGTATTGCAGTAAATTTTTGAACCTAGTTATATCTCCACATGCAATGTTGATTTGACCAACATACAAAATAAAACAAATGCTCAGGTTATATATGTATATATATGTGGATCTAATCATTCATCTGGTGGATTAGAATACATATGCTGCTAAAGTGCGTAGATAATTAAATTTTCTCTACTCAACCTTTATTAGGCCACGAGCAAATCTTACAGCCCGACTCAATATAAGAACATCACACATATTTGTACCATAGTCTATATACAAATCAGACAGTCCATATTTGAAGAGAATAATGTAATAACAAGGATTGTAAGGTTTGTATTTCTTACAGAAAAGCAACATCGGGGTATCTGTTGAGCCCACCGAGGGGAATCGAACCCCTGATTTTAGCGTTTAATTTCCTAGACATACCGCTGTACTAGAGGAGGGCGAATTTTAAGGACCTTGTTAATAGGTGGTCAGAGCGTTGTTAGGCTATCTGCTGTGTCCATCAAAAGGAGTCGAACCCAAGATTTCAGCGTTGTAAATCTATAGGTTTATCATTGTCCCACTGGTGTACAAGATAAAGAGATAATTTGTTACTTTTATAACAAATGTTGATACGAATATGTATTCGACTGTATTGATGCCCTGATTTATATTTGTTTTATTAAAGTAACACATAAAATTGTTTTTACTTAAATTTTTCTTAATATAGTGTGATTGAACAAAAGACAAACCTGTCTGGTAACGAGGGGTTAACGCAATTGTGTAGAAATTATTTTTGTGTATAATTTATTCGTGGAGTTTTTAATGCGAAACATTTGATAACATACTGAATAGTAGTGAGCTCTCTTAGACTAGATCTGACTATATTTAACCGAGCGAGGCAGGCGTATTCGATGACTGATCTAATGAAGATTTTTCTTACATTTTCCACTGTTTCCAACTGGACTGGTAATATAATTAACTCAGTTTACAAATCTCGTTTCTAACAGATTGGGTCGTAAGTGAGACCAAAACTTTCTGCAGACATGGATACCTAGAATAAAATCTCATGTGAATATAACAACTGTAGGGATTCTTCTAAGTTTAGATGATTTTCGAAAACGAAAAACTTGCATTTATGGGAGGAGGATATATTTTAATACGACGCTTAACACAACATTCTTCTACGTTGTTTAAGATGAACATTAGACGCCAGTAGAGTTAAACCCTCTCATACAGTCACTTGGTCAGCACTCTGAGATCCAACACAATGATTATTGTTAAATGAAGGCGGAGAAGTGACTTATATAATGAAACCAATGGAGATCAGTGGTTTGGTTTGTATTCTATGGTATTAAAAATCTGGAACAACTGAAACGAATCCAATTATGCCAACCGTTATCAAATGCACTCTCATTGTCCTGAAGGCATGCATATAGAAATTTTTTTCTTCGTTCTAATTAAAACTATCATTTATATATTTTCGTTAATTTAAATACGTGATTTGCTATTTATTATGATTTTTAAAGACATTTGGGATTTCTGTTATATATTTGTAATTTCTAAAAATATGAGTTGGCGGTTTGTGAAATTATTTGAAAGTAATTTATCTTTGGAGCTGTAAACAACACATCATACCAATATAAATCACACCATTATTTTCAGTTTAACGCTTACATACTCTGGAGTATCACAGTCTTACAGTTTAGTTTTAACCTTGCCTATAAACTTTGTGTCCTTCTAATTGTTATTGTTCCTTCGCAGCTTCTATTTTCCGTCTATGTATTTTTTTAGCTGATCACAATATACATTGTAGTTCTCTTTACTTTTATATATCGTTAAATAGTTATATATGTAGTATGTTAGTATAGCTGTATAGATTATTAATATTATAACTATACTGTAATATTTGAACATTAACGGAACAATTACAATAATTTACATACTGTTAGAAGGACGTTGTAGCAGACTCGTGAAATACTGTAAAACATTAACAGCAGTTTTATAATTTAACGAATATTCTAACATCAATGAAGCCGTAAAGACGAAACGTTGGTTAGAATATAATAATACATATACATATATATATATATATATATAAATAGCTGGAACGTAAAGGTTGTTTTCCAAAATATATATAAATCCCTTCAGTATGCACAATAAGTTTTAAAATATAAGTGTGAGGCAGCGTGTATTATTTAAACCCCTCCTTTTGTAAAGGTTAATATTTTCTCAAGAAGTCGTTTCTGATTGTTTAATTCCAAGCAGAAATTATTCTACTTTCCTTTATGTAGTATATTTCATTACACGTGATGTTTCTGAGTTTCTTTATTCGTTCTTTTTTAAAAAAAAGTTTTTTTTGTGGTCGTGTATATTAATTATAACCATATGCACTCTTTTGTATCATCTGTATTTGATTTCCAACTGAATATTTTTTTGTGGGGACAATAAATTAAAAAGCTGAAATTCATCTCAATTTTTAATAAAATGTCAATAAAACAAATCAAATTAAGTATAATAGTATTCATATAAGTTTTTATTAAGTGATGCAAAACGAGTTTATTTTATATAAAAGCTAAAAAATAATATTTGATCAATATACCTAGATTTTTTCAGGGGGCCTTGCACCCTCTGGCTGTACCTCTGAGGTAACTATTTGTAGATAACTATATTTGTCAGTAATTCGAAATGTAGTTTGCGTGAAACTTTCAACAGAAAATCTATAAGGGTAAAAGTAATATATAAAACACGTAGTAGATAATTTTTGTGCCTAAAGTTGAGACACATATTTGAAATATCAACACGTATGAAAAGGGTAACTTAAATATCAGTTTTACTTTCCTATTAGTTACAAACTGTTCAAGGAAATACCTTAACACTCCTACGAAAAAAATATTTACATTCACTAAAGTGATTTTGGGGCCTATCAGGCCCCATATATTTTTCCAATAGAAACACAGTGATTTAGCAACATTCATTACAAACAACTTTAGAATGGCTCTGACAAACATTTTTTTTACAATTTGAGCAAACAATTTTCGACTGTCTATCTTTTGATCTGCCGCACAAATGGCATCGTCCTCTTTTTGCCCTCTTTGCAAGTGGTTCACATGAGGTTGTTTTGTTATTATTTTTGCAGTAAATTTCTTTGATTTCAAGCACCAATTGCCGTATAAATTCTCTTCTGGCTCTTGATTTATGTTGACGAAGAAATTCTGGATGATTTCTCGAGTATAGAACGAAAGCATTGTACGCAGCAAGATCTAGAATGTTATAGAATATGCAGACTGACCAGCGCTTTGATCGCCTCTTTGTTGTACAGTATCTCACCAGTTAATCGAGAGTGTCGACACCTGCCTTCGTTGCATTGTAAATATTGACGATTTCGGGCTTTCCATTCTCTTCTGCTTCACCAGACTGATGCTGAAAACTCAGTAGTAGCACATATTTTCCTGGTTTGTCTGAGTGCCTGAGAAGAATGATGTCGTCATGGTAGAAAAACTTTGGTGATAACTCTCTAGATTTTGCATTTATTTCAGGAGGCAGGAAGGTTCTTGATTTCCGTATGGTTCCAAAAAGTCCTGTTCTTTTTGTTCATAGGTACTTGGCAAGTGTGTCATTGTTGTGAAGAAATTATCTATCGTAATTGTCCTTCCTTTTCCAAGAAATGGCTGACTCAGTTCTCTGACTATTCTTTCTCCTTGATTTGTTTCTGTCGTATTTCCAACCTTTCCAGTATAAATTTGAGCGTTGAGGAGGTAACTTGTCTTTGCATCTGTTAGGCACCAAATCTTTATTCCATATCTGCCTGGCTTTGTCGGAATGTATGTTCTGAAGCCAACTCTTCCTTTGAAGTTACATAAT
Organism: Carcinoscorpius rotundicauda; assembly: GCA_011833715.1. NCBI lineage: Eukaryota > Metazoa > Arthropoda > Merostomata > Xiphosura > Limulidae > Carcinoscorpius > Carcinoscorpius rotundicauda. The sequence continues at coordinate 20,544,645 of CM022398.1, forward strand.
TGCTCATCCACTGTCAGGTATTCGCTTGGGTTGTAACTGTTTTTGCAATTTTCAATGAAAAAATTACAGACTCCAGAGATGGCGGCATCTTTGATTTCTCTATTTCTTTGAGAGTGGATGTCAAATCTGATTGTTGAGCACATTTTTTTTAATTTGTTTTGTGTAATCAGTTTTCGCAAAAATGGCAAACCGAATTAGATTGAAAACATTTCGTCTACTGATGCATTTTTGGATTTGCTTATTCCAAGGAAAAGATTAGCTGCGATCCATTTCCAGAGGTTTTCTTCAAAAATTGTTTTTTTCATGACGGTGTTTGTTGAGTGAATGATCTGTTCCATCATATTATCAAAAATGAAAATTTGGAATATATCGAATGGTGTTGAGACTCTTGGAGCAGCTTGCCTTGTAATGCTTGGGTTCCCATTGAATATATTGAGAGCTGTGGTTCTCCTGTTGATCCTTGAAGTTGTTGTTGAATAACTAAAATTCTTATCTTTGGACAAAAGTTCGTTCACTTGCATCGTAGTAAGATCTTCTTGATTACTTTCTTCACTTTCAGGAGGGTACGGCGCGATTTGTTCATCATTTTCGGCTTCAGAAGGATCATCATCACAACTTTAAGAGTAGTCTTCGACATTATCATGTTCACTTTCATCGTCGGATGGTTTTGTCAGTAAATGTACAGCTTCATCAAGAGATATCATTTTTGACACGGTTTGAAGATTTCAGCTCCGATATATATAGGATTTGTGGATTCTTCTAGAATATTCTAGATTATTCTAAATACTTCTGTAAAGTTTCTAGAATGTTCTAGAACAGGCGTGGGCAAACTAGGCAATAATCAGGACCGTCTAAAATTATTGTTGGAGTAGAGTTATTATCCTAAATATCCATCTTTTGAAAAGTAAAATTGATATATTTTCACTATAATTTGCTTTTTTCGGTTGCCCAGGCCTGTTCTAGAATTATTCAGGAAATAAATAAAGTCATTTTTATATTTTTTTTATCTGAGGCCCCAAAATACCCTTAGTGGATGTTTTAATTTTTTTTTTAAATATTATTTCGCAAATGTCTGAAAAGTCAAAATATTATTGCTCCTTAAAATATAAAGTGACAGGGCCAGTTAATGGCAATTTCATTTAAATACAAAATTATTAGCCTAATATTAATAACCTTTCAAGTTGCTCTGGGGCCTATTAGGCCCCAATTTTCGTAGGAGTGTTTGTTTGTTTAGAATTAAGCACAAAGTGTAGGAGTGTTAAAATTGTTTGAAACACAAACCTCACATTTAGATTAGGCAATCCAAAAACATATAGTGTTTCAGCCATTATTATGTCAATGGTGTCGAAATCGACTTTGTGCGGTGGCCTAAATAATGGACGAAACATTTCGTCGACACTGCAGATAACAAATATAGCATGGTTGGCATATTAATACGCACTCTTGCTAATGTTTTTTATTTTCACTTATAAATTCTTAGAAAATATTTTATGTATGTATATAGTCTAATTTATTAATGCCAGATAAAAACAACTCCTATCAACGTATACAATATTTTACGTTTTATTTGAATGTAAGTTCTTTTTGTAGAAGATATTTATGTTTCTTCTGACTCTAATAATATTTTTAACAGAGTATAATTGAAGATTTCTGCTGCAGTAATTCCTTACCACAAAACGCTGTTGTTTCGCTATTATAATTTATTATTAGTTAGCTTACTATTTTTCCTGAGAAAACTATATATAATTCGAGACTTAAAGAACTGACCAATGTCAAGGCCAAAGGTCTCCTACTGGTACAGCGGTAAGTCTAGGAATTTAAAACGCAAAAATCAGAGATTCGACTCCCCTCAGTGAACTCAACAGATAACCCGATGTAAATCTGCTATAAGAAAACACACACGCATGACCAAAGTACTATTTATCATTTTTTTCTTTTTCTCTGTGTTAGGAAAATTGTTTGGTAACATGGACGTTTCCCGTTCTTGGAATTTTAAAACAAAATTTATTCGAATAACTTAAATTTAAAATATATTAGAACATAATACTATTTAAATGTGAATGATGAAAGTTAGGTGTATATAAATAAGCCAGAATTAGCCAGTGTATCGTCTCCAAATTTTGAGGCAACGGCTTGCGCTCTGCAATGGACCGTAAACAAACAAGGAGAATGTTGCAACGAGTTACAAATATTGCACCAAACATCTGTCGCTCATGGCCCATTAGAATAGTACATCTGAAAGAGAATATTCACTGATACAAAGTTCCGAGTAACAAATTGAAAACTTGAACTAGTGTTGTGAAGAGTGATTGTTCAACTAAGCTGATTTAGTCTGAAACATCCTCCAATCTGAATCAGGATTGAAGATAAAATTTCTTTCGTCTCCAGAAAAAAAATGAAAGAAGGAGGAAAGAAGAGAAGGAAAACAATAAAGATTTGTTTTTAAATAAAGAATGGTTTGGTTGGTGTTACATGCAATGAGCTAACTGGACTCTGTCCACTATTAGTATCAAATCCCTCATTTTAGCGTCGTAATCTTCTAAAACATTTTGTGGGTGTATATATGTATACATATATATATATATATACACACACACACATATACACTGCTAGCCAAAATCTTAAGGCCAATGAACATAAAGAAAAAATATGCATTTTGCGTTGTTAGATTCAACCACTTATTTGAGTAGAGCTTCGAAAGATGAAAATAACAAAAGGGGGGAAAAAAAAAACTTTTGCAGCATCTAATAGGAAAAATGTGAACACTATAAAATTAGCCAAAATACTAGCTGGTCAAAAGTCACTCCTAAACGGGGTAATAAATGCCCAACAAGAGGTCTCAGTAGTGAGTTACGCAGCTGTCATTGCAAATAACTGCAAACATTTGTTTTGGCACAGTCGGTATATACGTATACAGAAGGCTGGCTAAAATGCTATTCCAAATGGTGAAGATGGCTTCACGAAGATCATGCACTGTTTAGAATTGACGTCAATTTCTATAGACTTTCCTTACCATCCATCCCCCAAAATATTCATTGGGGTTCATTTCGGGCGAACACGCTGGATGGTCCAAAAGAATCATGTTATTCGCCACGAAAAAGTCCTTTGTCTTGAGAGCATTGTGGATTGCAACGTTGTCCTACTGAAAGATCCAGTCATTTCCACACAAACGAGAGTCTTCAGTCAATAAGAATACTCTCTCCAACATGCCAATATAGCCAGCTGCTGTTTGATGCTCCTGTATAACCTGCAGCTCCATTGTTCCATGGAAGGAGAAAGCACCCCAGATCATGATGGAACCTCCTCCGCTGTGTCGTGTAGAAAATGTCTACGGTGGGATATCCTTATCATGCCAGTAACGTTGGAAGCTATCTGGGCCATCCAAGTTTAATGTCTTCTCATCAGAGAACAAAACCACTTTTCCACTTTTCTACGTCCCATGTTTGATGCTTCTCAGCAAATTTAACCGAGCTGTTTCATGGTGTGGAATGAGTTATGGCCTTTAAAGATGTTTACAGTTTTAAAAGCTTTTCTCTCGAAGATACCGTCTTATTGTTCTCAAGCTGTATTCTGCATCCGTAAGGGCCTTAATTTGGTTCGATAATCGCCTGATGTCTTGCCAGACAATCCGTTGAGAATCCGATTGCTCAATGCGTGTGAAATTTTCTTGGGCCATCTACTTGAAATTCTCGTTCCATATCTCTCAGGGTCTTTCAAGCGATGGCACCTTGAGAGAGGTCTTGCTTTTGTAGCTCGAAAATTCTGCCACGTTCAAACTCTGTCAACTTTTTAGCCTTTGCCATGTTTTTACCCGATGGAACACAGGAGATGTCAGTGAGAGATGTTGACAACGCTAATGCTTGAACACAAATGACTAAAATTTGTAACATGTTCACCGATTAACGCTTTTCAGGATGGTTTTAAACTTTTAACCAGCTACAATTTAGGCTAATTTCACAGTGTTCACATTTTCCCGATTTAATGTTACAAAAGTTTTTTATAATTATTTTCCCTTTTCTTATTTTCATCTTTCGAAGCTCTACTCAAATAAGTGGTTGAGTCTAACAATGCAAAATGCATATTTCTTCTTCATGTTCATTGGCCTTAAGATTTTGGCCAGCAGTGTATGTATGAGTTAAAAAAAGTAATGTATGTTTATAATGAGACCATCGAAACCAAAAACCAAAATTCATTTTTCAAGAAAGAAAAAAAATCCCAAAATTTTAAATATAAAACAAATAGCGTGTCAACGTTTTTATTTAGATGTGGGGAATGGGGTATTTTTCGGCCAGTCCCCCACTCTCAGCGCACCCACACTCCCAAACCAAAATCTTGGCTACTATCCTGACTTGAATGTTATTTTTGACACAGGCTTGCCCCCAGTGTTACAGCAATATTTCTGCGGACTTAAAAAATTAAAAGGCCCCAGCATGGCAAGGTGGTTAAGGTACACAATTCGTAATCCGAGAGTCGTGGGTTCGAATACCCGTCACACCAAATATGTTCGTCTGTTCAGCCGTAGGGGCGTAATCACGTGACGGTCAATCACACTATTTGTTGGTTAAAAAGTAGCCCAAGAGTTGGCGATGGGTAATGATGACTAGCTGCCTTCCCTATCGTCTTACACTACTAAATTAGGGACAGTTAGCGCAGATGACCCTCATGTAGCTTTGCCCGAAATTCAAAACAAACCAAAGCTAAAAACTGGGTTTTGATATCTATGGTGGGAAAAGCACAGATATCACCTTGTGTAGCTTTGTGTTTATTTACAAACAAACAAGACACCGGTTTGTTTGTCTTTTACTGTAATGTTTCTTGAAGCGGGACCGGCATGGCCAGGTAGTTAAGGTATTTGACTATGAATCTGAGGGTCGCGGGTTCGAATCCCTGCCGCACCAAACATGCTCACCCTTTCAGCCGTGGGAGCGTTATAATGTGGCGATAAATCCCATTATTCGTTGGTAAAGGAGTAGCCCAAGAGTTGGCAGTGGGTGCTGATAACTAGCTGCCTTCCCTCTGCTCTTACACTGCTAAATTAGGGACGGCTAGCGCAGATAGCCCTCGAGTAGCTTTGCGCGAAAGTTAAAAACAAACAAAAACAAATTCTTGAAGTGGACGTTAGCCAAAAGAATTAAGAAAGATCTTTATAATAAATCCCTAACTGGTTTTATTAACGATAAAGCACATGACCGTGCCTATGAACCAAACTTCTCATGCATAATTTTAAAAAAATGTAAAATCGAATATTTACTTCACGAATAAGCACAAAACATTTTAACATTATCATAAAAAAACGGTTTACAATTGTTTGTAATTGTATAATATAACAAATATTTTAATGCTCGGTCTGTCACAAAATTATAACACAAACATTTAACAAAACATTTTATTTCTTATTGTCGTACACTCCCCACCCGCAGTGGCATAACGCGATACCTGCCGACTCACATTGTTAGAATTCAGATGAGCACAGATAACCCACTGCCTAGCTTTGCACTTCATTTCAAACAATAAGTCACTTCTTTCCTACAAATAATGAATTAAACAACATAACAAAAGTTTCGGGTTTTTTTCTTTTGAAAATAGCAAGATAACGTGCAAATAGAATTTAAAGGTGAAATAATTATTTTGTTCAAAACTGTAATATCAGTGTTTCTTTTTCTTTTCTGTTAAACTTTTACGGTAGGTTATCTATGCTCTGTCTACCACGAGTATCGAATCCCGATCTTTGGATGTACAACCAATCAGACATACCGCTAAGTTACTGGGTGAGTGGGGGGTATAATATTAAAAAACATCAACAACAGATTGTAAAACGGAGGCTCTTCTCGGCAGTATCTTTTGTTGAGACTTCTAAGCTACAAACGTGTATATTTTTTTAGTTCTGATGAATTATGCATTCTATCGTCTGAGATCGTTTATCAAAAATAAATTTTTTACACTTAAAATTTTAATATGTTATAATAATTATCTTAATGCTTTGTTATATCCTTTCTCTACGCTTAAAACACTCACTGTCGTTTTGGCTTTGACATTTTATGTGTAACACACGTTTATTATAACTGTGCCCCTCAATCATTTAAGCACAATTATTTAAAAAACTTTAAATTTTCGTCCAGTTTGTAAGCAAGAGAAATAAACAATCGCGCATCCTGGCAATGTTATTTTCATAACATAACACTACATGCCATAACCAAAAAGAATATGGACGAAAATCATTTCAATTAATGTTCTTATGTGGCAAAAAACACGTCACCATCTTCATCTCATTGACGATAAAATCAGAATTTCCTCACGCATCACTGTTAAACCTAATCCTCTCTGCTGTTATCTCTTCATATTTTACAGAATATCGCTCTGAGTTACTACAGTGCATATTTCTTTGTCGATCCATTTTAAGAACCTCACCACAATATATGTATCCATTGTACTGCCAGTCCTATGGTTTCAACACTTCCCACACGTAATACAGTTGACAGTTCGTTACTTCTGATAAATTTCTCTTAATCTTCAAGATTAACATTATATTGGTAATCTTTCAGAGACACAATTCTCAGTTTTATCTATGCAAATAATGTTGTTTCTATTTTAAATAAGGTCCTTTAAGGCTCCACGATTCTCATAACTTTGTCTGTCACCTGTCTGAATTGTTTTTCTTGTCTTTGTCTTATATGTGATATTTCAACATCATTTCCCTCTAGGCTTCGGAGTGTATCTGTCTATTTGTTTAAAATTATCGCAAAATGCCACGCAAGATATTTCAGCTCTTAACTGTCCTAAATTTGGAGCTTATAGACAAGGAACTCGAGATCTAGCATTTTGGTGTGTAGCCACATTTTATCACTGAAGGTGTCACCTGATATTTATTTTACTCGTACTTATATAAATGGTACGTGAAACTATCGGTACTTTGCGAAACTCCGTAATTGCAGAACTGGAGAAAAAAAGAAGCAAAATGTTCATTTAAAAAATCTTCGTTTTACAATCACGTACCTGACGACCAAGGTCGTGAAAAAATGAAGTTTTTGTGAAACGTATAATTGTATTTTTATACAATTCTATTACTTGTACTCATGTTTTTTCTAATGACATAAATCATATAGAGGTTCGGCATGGACAGGTGATTAAGGTACTCGACTCTGAAGGTCGCGGGTTCGAATCCTTGTCATACCAAACATGCTTGCCTTTTCAGCTGTGGAAGCGTCATAATGAGACGGTTAATTCAACTATTCGTTGATAAAAGAGTAGCCCAAGAGTTGGCGGTGGATAGAGAATACTAGCTGCCTTCCCTTTAGTCTTACATTGCTAAATTAGGGATAGGTAGCGCAGATAGACCTCGTGCAGCTTTTCGCGAAATTAAAAAACAAACAAAGCATGTGGATGTTTAATAATGCCTAAAGATTGTATCCTCCATATTGTGGCTTGGGAAATAATCAAATGATGTGAGTGATACGTAGAAACAGGGAAAATCAATGTTCATGTAGTGTTTGACTTTTTCTTTGTTTTTCTTACCTGAAGGTCATAAGTAGACATGAAAATATCATAAGCATATAGTTTTAAGCTATATTTCGTTTATTTCTTTTTAATGTAGGTATTTGTATTGTTCTTGGTGTGAGGAAGTTTCGACATTTTGTGATGGAAGTAGCTTGATGACAAAAACGTTTCTGAAATGTTGGGACAATTTGAATATTATAAAACGAGAGTAAAGCTGTAATGGTGGAATGATTTGTAATCGTGTTACAACAGGTTACTTTAGTACCGAGTTATCTAACTTTTAGTCAATCAGGTGATTAGCTCAATTTATGAATATTGAGCTTGTGTTTCAAAGAACTATATATATACACGAAAAGTACAACAGGTACATGAAAAGGAATACGTAAGCAAGTTTGAGTATTAATTTTAACATTTACTGTGGATTTATGAAAAGGGAGTAATAGCTGAGCTGACAATAAATTGTATAAAAAAGAATAAAACATTTTTGTTAACATTGAACTTCACATTATTATTTTTAACCAAACAGTTTTAAAAAACCTGTCTAACAACTGAAACTGTAATAAGAGTATCAACAACGTTTCATGCACATCTGAGCTGAATGACCAGGTAAGAGATTTAGGCATAGCCATAATTAAATTTGAATTGCTGATCAGATGGAAAGTAAGTAGACATTAGCATTGTCTGCCACAAGGATTTTATTTAACTTTTTCAACTAAACGATGGAACTGACTGTCACTTTTATAATTTGCTCACAGTTGAAAGTGCAGAAAACATTCAGTGGATCACACCTCATCGTTCCTTTTGTTTGTTTTGAATTTATCGCAAAGCTTCATTAGTGCTATTTGCGCTACACATTCCTAATTTAGTTGTAAAATACTAGAGAGAATCAGGTAGTAATGACTACTCACCACCAAAAATCAAGCTATTATTTTACCAACGAATTTTTAAACTGACCAACTCATTATAACAATTCCACGGCTGAAAACAACGAGGATGTTTGATGCGACGTGAATTCGAACTCGCGACCATGAGACTGCGAGCTAAGCATCCAAACCATCTGACCATGGTCGACCCATCGATTCTCAAATCCCTGGGTTACTAGGTCGTGCCAGATCCTATACTGGATTATCCAAGTTTTCTTTCATTTTAGCACCACCTTTCTTTTGTCAATATTTATAACCAGGGCCGAATTAAAAGTTGCAATGACTAAGGCGATTTTAAATATTTTAGGGGAGACAGAGAGAGGCCATGAGTAGCACGAGAAAAAAACAACACAAAGTGTTATTTGTTTGTTGGAATTAAACACAAGGCTACACAATGGGCTATCTGTGATCTGCCCACAACAGGTATTGAAAACTTGTTTCTAGCGTTGTATGTCTACAAACTTTACGCTGCGCCGTTGTGAGCAACTCTGACCATCCAAAATCAATGCCTCTTACAACAGCCTATGTACTAACATGGCGTGTAGCCCCATTTCTCTCGGCGAATTATATGTATTTCAAAATCTGTTTATCTGTTTAATTATCTGTCTATCCAATGATCTGTTTGTCTATTCAAGTTCAGTTATGTAGGGTTTGTCAAAAGCCTCATCCCGATACCTTAGGAGGGGGGACCCTAGGGGGACCTAGCTAGCACATTCCTTGATCCAATTCTTACTACAATACTTGCATATCAAGTAAGAGAATACAGACTATGTTACTAATATGTCACGTATAACAAAAGTAAGTATAGTTTTGAAATATGTTTACCGAATGCAAGCTCTTTTATAACAAACAAAACTTATTTGAAAAATATATATGTAAAAAAACGGCTGGTTTGGGTTGAGAAAATTGTTTATGTAGAGGAGCGAACAACGTTTCGGCTTTCTTTGGTCATCGTAAACCTGACAAACCAGCCGTTTTTTACATACATATTTTTCTCTACAAGTGTGTTTTCTCGTCATCACTGAAAATTTATTTGAACTTTTTACACTTGTAAATTCTAGGACACGTGTTGATATTCTCGAATAATAAATTAAGTAAATTATGATTTTATTTATAATTATTTTAGTTAAATTATTCATAAAATGTTTTGGCTATATTGAATATATTTATATGAACAAATGTGTTTGCATTGCCTAAATAATCAACATTCTACCATTTAGAGTTATGTTAACCCTTGTAAAATTGGCCCAAGATGGCGTGGTACATTATTTTACATACCAAAGTAATTCGTATTTTCCCGAAAGGGGGTACCTGTTTTAATCATTTTCACAAATATACAGTATTGTGTTATCGGCTAGTTAGTCAGTAGACAATAAAGTTACGTCACCTTAGAGATATTTAACGTTACAATCTGTGCTGTTGTGACTTCAGTAAAATCTTTGCATGTTGTGAATCACAAGAAAATACATACATTATGTAGGCTACAAAACACAGCACAACATATGAACTTTAAAAGCAAAATAGTGTTTATTTATTACTCTCAATTTTAGTTATATTTAATAATGAAACAGAACGTTTTGAAGACCTACGCTAGTACATCTAGCAGACTAATAAATTTATTTTCTTACACAGAATAATTATTAGAATATTTATAAACATAACAGAACACTAGAGGATCTGTGTACTTGAGAATGATCGTACCAGTGGTCAAACAGTTGTACCTGTTTTAAAGAGAAAATCTTCCTTTCTAAGAAAGTTATAACTTGAAATAAAACAATAATTAACCAGTAAATTAACACCAAACATAATTATTATTTCTCTAAAATTATATTATAAAAAGATAATAAAAAATATTAAGTATGTACATGGTGAATATTTATAACTCTCTCAATCCTTCACAGAGATAGAGTATTATAATTATTTTTTACTTGCCAACTAATCTCAACAATTTATTACAGCTTGGGCTAAATCTTGTCATCTATACAATGAGCTAACAAATACAAAATGTTATTAAACATATTGCATAGTTATAAAATAACTAGATAATAATGAATTAGCATGCGGTATTTTATTATTTTACAGTCAGGAAGATAGCATTAAAGCAAGGCCGTAAATAACTAACACTTTATACGTATATAAGAATTCATCGCAAAGCCCTGAAATTGTATTTATTAGTGTAAATTAAGATAACACTACCACATCTTAACACTGATATACCTTCTTGTATCAGAAAAGGTAATAAATCACACTTTTTATATTGTAGAATAAAAATATTTATTTGATCGAATTTTTAAACGCTTCACAGATTAATAACAATTCATTCATTTTTTTTCATTAACTGTCATAGAAATGAAATAATAGATTCTTCTTCTCTCGTTTCGATTGAGTTCAATCGAGTCATTATTGGAGCAATATTAACCTAGTAACGTGACATGTTTGCTCAGAGAAAATCTTTTTGTTTGTTTGTTTTGAATTTTGCGCAAAGCTACTCAAGGGCTATCTGCGCTAACCGTCCATAATTTAGCAATGTAAGACCAGAGGGAAGATGGCTAGTCATCACTACCCACCGCCAACTCTTGGGCAACTCTTTTACCAACAAATAATGGGATTTACCATCACATTATACTGCCTCCAAGTCTGAAAGGAAAACAATGTTTGGTGCGATGTGGATTCGAACCCGCGAACCTCAGATTACGACTCGAACGCTTTAACCCACCTGGCCATGCCGGGCCTCTGAAGTATGGATAAAAGTGCTTGCACTCACACACACACATACACAAAAGAATCTCCATCAATAAATTCATATTAATGTTATCGTACGTATAAATGCCAAAGCGTGATGAATCTTTTACAGTAAAATATGTTGTATAGAAAACGATCACTGTAATTTTATATTTTGTGGTTTTAAAAAGGATTTACATTGATCACTCAACGTGGTTTTTATTGTTAGATAAATGGCGACAGTGGTTAAAGAAAGAAACAATATTGTTTGCTCGAAATAATTTTTCTTTGTAAACAATATGATGTTAGTAAAATATAATTTACCATTTGCCACTTTAGAAGATTCCTTACTCCCCACAAACACGTTTTTAGAGCTTCCCGTAAACTTGCATACGCAATATGTACTGGTCATATGATCTGTCAAATATCTGACTACAACCCATAAAGGAGAACATGTAGTTATTGCGTGTATAATTTGCAAGACAATGAATAAAAGCAAGGATCGGTTGTACTTTCAATGGAAAACTGTAGTTGGCGCTCTGTTTAGCACAAACAACCTTTTCCTAAGGCATTGTTTTTAGGGTTTATTAAAACTAGTAATTAAAATGAATACGTTTTCTAATAGGAAAAATTGTGATTATCAATTGCTGATGGCTGAGAGGAAAATAATGATTTGAAAGATTTGTGAGGTGTAAAAGACTTTGGGCTGTCCTAATGGGCTGTTTTCATCTGTATGGTCAGGATTTTCTCTGACTATTTCATGTAAATTACGTCACTAAAGCTTTCATATGGCAACCGATAAAAATGTAAAATCGGAAATTGTGATTTCGATGGTGTTTAGAGAGAAAAACAGCGAACGACGAGTGTCTGAAAACGTAATATGGCCTGATGAATCGCATTTCTTCTTTTCCTGTACTGATGGCATAACGAAGTTATGGAAAACTTGGCCATAATTTTGTAGTAAAAATTGAAATCGTTAGTGCACGGATTATGTCTAGAACGCTGCTGTGGTCTGGATTGAGCTCTATGTTTATTTAATAGTTATTTATATCAACAAATCTGTACCTGAACATTCTTGCTGATCGTGTCCACCTCAAAGCATTTTTACACTGATAGAAAAATAATTTCCCCAAATGATACTCCAATCCATCACATTCGTATTAAACTTGTTTAATGAGCACAAACTCACTTCTGCCATAATTAGCTACTGTATCTCTCTGTGATTTGTCCCCAGTGTCACAGCAGTATACCTGAGGACTCGCACTACTAGAAACCGAGTTTAAATACCCGTAATGGTAGAGCACAGATAGCCCATTGTGTAGTTTTGTGCTTAATTCCAACAAACAAATAACTATTTGTGATTGAAATGAACTTTGATTTTATTACCGTAATCCTTTGCAGACATATACAGTCATGACAGAAAGAATTCGTACCCCTGCGTCGTGAGTAGTTTTCTCCTCATAACTTAAAAAAATATCACAATTAGGATAATGAAAGTATGGTGTATTATAAATATTATACTAGCACACACTTACACAAATTTTTTTGTAAATTGAATGACAAATAAACTGTTTATAAACAAATAACCAAACATAAGAGCGGCAGAAAGTGTTCGTGCATTTATTCTAATGGTCAGTTGTGTAGCCTTTCAGGTAAATTACTTGGCTGAATCTCTCCTCATAGCACTCCATGATCGTTTGACAGTACTCAATTGGTATTTTCTTCCATTCTTCTTTGAAGAAGGCCCCCAACTCTTGCAAGTTTTTCGGATTATGCTGATGAACCCTGGTTTTCAACTTATGCCAAAAGTTTTCAATTGGGTTGAGATTAGATGATTGCGATTGCCACTCCAGAAAGCCTATATGATTTTTCTGTAACCAGAATTTCATATATTTCGATGTGTGCTTGGAATCATTGTCGTGCTGAAAGATCCAACGATGTTCAAGCCGCAAGTTCCGAGCATCATTCTTGATATAAGAGCCTAATATATCATCGTACTCTTCTTTTTGTCATGATTCCGTTGATGCGGTGAAGGCTGCTTACACCAAAAGAGCTGAAGGAACCCTATAGCATGATCGAGTCACCTCCGTGTTTAACTCTAGGAAACCATTTTTTGGAAGATTTCGTTCTCCCTTCCTACGAAAAATATAGCAAACATCATTGTGGCCAAAAAGCTCGATTTTCGTCTGGTCTGACCAAAGAATACTCTTTCAATAGGTAAAGGGCTTATCTACATACTTTCTTGCATACCTTAATCGTGCTTCTAAATGAACAGGCTTTAAATATGGAGTTCTTCGAGGACGGCATGCTTTGAACCCAGAAGAACATAACATGTTCGCAACTGTAGAGGTGCTTACTTCAACCCCAGTTTCCCTTACCAGTTTCTGTATGTCATTACGTGTTAAACGAAGGTTCTTACTAACTTCTCTGAGAACCTTCCTTTTTGTTCTCTCTGGAATTTTGGTGGGGCGTCCGGAACGAAGGAGGTTTACAGTTGATCCTGTAAGTTTATTTGTTTGTTTGTTTTAGAATTAAGCACAAAGCTGCTCAATGGGCTATCTGTGCTCTGCCCACCACGGGTATCGAAACCCGGTTTTTAGTGTGTAAGTTTGCAGACATATCACTGTGCCACTGGGGGTCCTGTAAGCTTAAACTTGACAATTATGCTTTGAACAGTAGATTTCAGCACATTAAGTTGTGTAGCAATACCGGAAATAGACACACGAGACTTGTATTTTACAATAATTTGTTTTTTTAAATCACTGGACAGTTGTTTCCTCTTCGTCATGATGACCAAGCAGATAATGACGGGGACGGCGCTAAATTGCCGGAAGTAATTTTTTACTGGCTAAATTCCAATAATTATGAACCCAGTCTCTAGTTCTGGAATGGTATAATGTAGATTATTCGCCAAACTAAACAAAATTTTTACGGGAATGTCATTTCTTCTCACGAATACTTTCTGCTCCCTTTATATTTGGTTGCCCCCCAGTGGCTCAGCGGTATGTCTGCGGACTTACACGCTAAAATCCGGGTTTCGATACCCGTGGTGGGCAGAGCACGGTTGTGTAGCTTTGTGCTTAATTCAAAATAACAATAACAATAACTATATTTGGTTATTTGTTTATAAACAGTTTATTTGTCGTTCAATGTACACAAAAGTATTTAGATGTGTGTTAGTATAATATTTATAATATACTATACTTTCATTATCCTAATCGTGATGCTTTTTAAATTGAGGAAAAACTACTCACGACGCAGGGGTACGAACACTTTCTGTCGTAACTGTATGAACCAATTTGAGACTATACGTCTCAATAAATGGGCAAGTATGAAACAAAACATCCGATCATGTGGAGTATGTAAAATACAATCCTACTATTATTGCGACAAAAAATAAAGTCCAACACAACAATAAATATACTCCTAATATATTAAAAAAAAACAACTAAGCTCTTAACAAATTCTGTAGAATATAGAGGGCCAGGTTTGTTTGTTTGTTTGTTTTGGAATTTCGCACAAAGCTACTCGAGGGCTATCTGTGCTAGCCGTCCCTAATTTAGCAGTGTAAGACTAGAGGGAAGGCAGCTAGTCATCACCACCCACCGCCAACTCTTGGGCTACTCTTTTACCAACGAATAGTGGGATTGACCGTCATATTATACACCCCACGGCTGGGAGGGCGAGCATGTTTAGCGCGACGTGGGCGCAAACCCGCGACCCTCGGATTACGAGAGCACGCCTTAACGCGCTCGGCCATGACAGGCCCAGAGGGCCAGGAAAAGCTGAAATATAATTTTGTAAGACAAATATAACAGTCAGTGGGATTGCATTCCTAAACAATCAGGAATTTCTCTACATTAACCACGATTAATGATGAGTTGTGAACATGCCAGTAAAACTAAAAAAAGAGTTGCGCTCTAGATATAGGGGCGTATAATTGTAAACACAACCACGTACACGTTAACATTCATTTCTAACTGCAACAGTTTGTATGTTTTGCATTTTCGAGCAATGCTATCAACACGAGACTTATTTGTGTTAGTCATCCTTAATTTAGCAGTGTAAAACGAGAGGGAAGGCAGCTAATCATTACCACCAACTCACAGCCAAGTCTTGGGCTAATCTTTTATCAACGAATAGTGAAATTAAGCGTCACATTATGACGCTCCCACAGATAAAATGACAAACCTGTTTGATATGAAATGGAGTCAAACCCGCGACCTTAAAAGTACAAGTCGAGGACTCCTAGTCATCTGGCCATGCCGGACCTAACTGCAAAACTACTAGTGGAACGTACTGTATTCTTTAAAAACTCTATTCTATGCGTGTGAACGTGGATGGATATGGGGTGTAAAGCGGAAAATGGACACCAAATAGTCATAGAATCTCACCAAGAAAAACATATTAGAAATCATCAACATATATGAATAAATGGCATTGAGGAAGAGTTTACATTGGAAATATTCTTCATGCAAAAGCGCAGTGAGTCAAACATTCTCAATATATGGCAGTTCCACTGTCAGAGGTTAAGTCTCTAGTGGCAACAAGGTTGAAAATATAAAAACAAACAATCAACCTCAAGTGTAAAATCCAGAAAGAACAATAATCCAAGTCAAAGTTCGTTTTCGGTGAATCAGTGACGGACTAGGTCTAAAAATTGGTCCAGACATTTTTGATATACACGTGACCCACACTGAGTGTGTAAGGCCTATACTCATTACCACGGAAGCATGCACAATTTGTAGAAATAAATAATATTTATGAGCTACACTGACCGAATTCGTTTTAAATGCTTCTTTGTACACACACATGTCGCTTTTACAAAGTGCATTATGTAAATATCTTTTATTGCTGTCAAGGCTTTAATTCTATATAAACTTCTGGTTCAGGTTTGGCATTTTTGTACTTAAAAGATAGCTTTTGGTAAAGGACACTTGCAGAGAGTGAACGTAAAATCATACTATTTATTCTGTCTCAACTGTTTGATGTAGGTATTGACTGTGGAATACCTACACAAATATTTGTTTGAATTAACCACAAACTACACAATGAGCTATGTGCTATGCCCACCAGGGTATCGAACCTTGGATTTTAATGTTGTAATTCCGCAGACATACTGATGTGCCACTTGATGGCTTCGCAGATATACTTCGAATACAATTTACAATGAGTTCATTTAGCTATTTTAATGTATTTTTATAAACATGTGTGACATGTCTGGAATGGTTTAATACTGAAATATTAACGTTTCATTATAATGGATTTGTATTTTGTTTTGTTTTTGTCAGAGAATCTTATGTTTTTATCGTAAGAAACTAAAACTTAGATCCTTACTGAAACAAAGAAAAAGGCTTTAAATAAGGCCTGCTTTCTCATTCAGAGTAGTAAATTCAATAAATATATATTCGTACGGGTACACCTCTATACTGGCCAGCTGTAAGGCTACGTTCAATCATATAAGCAGCAAGTTACACAAGTAAAAATATATTGGTGAATCAATTTATGGAATGAACGGAGTTCGCAGGATTAACTCCTTTCTACATCTCTGTACAAATCAAAACTTACAATGGTATCTTTTCTGCTGTCATTAGTACGAAAGACTTAGAAGTTCTGGAATGCACTTCTTCTCAGTTGGACCCTGGACAACTTCAAGATGAAGCTTCTCTCACAGATAACTTACGTGAAAGACACAGTCAATAGAAATTTCTAGGCCAGGCCCAACTCATTATATATGAATAAGTAAAAATATTTATAATCACAGTACTTGATAGAAGCAAACAATATAGCAGTTCTTGCCTGTTGACCACAACTTATTCACCAGTTCAATTTTTACTTTCTTTGCATACCTCACTGTTGTCTTCCCTAGATGTTTCTTTTGCCACGATGACCATATATTAATCTGATGTTGATATATTAAGCTCGTTTAAATGCAAAGTTGAACTGACTAATCATGCAATGAATTTTCCATTGTGGATCTCTGTCATTCCAATTGAGCAACATTTTACTTAATTTTTTTAGAGGTTGTGCCTGAAACCCATAATCTCTTACATGAGAAGAGTAGATAAGGTCTTGAATGGTACAGGCTGTGATAGTATCAGATACTTGCTCATCATGAGTGGATGCGCCTTCCGTGGTTTTCTTCTTCCGAATCCTCTTTACAGGCAGAATGGCCTGTATTTCAAGCTCTCAATTTTCAAGTTTTTCTCTAGCCCAAAAATTACGTGAAGAATAATTGAGATACCTATTTATATTAATTAAAAAATAAATTAACCTTGAAAACTTTGCATTGATTCGACCAGTCTAAATCAAATTATTTTTCCCTCCACATTGATGAGATTCAACTCTCAAGTGGCGTAGTTGTATACACCAGTGGATCATAACGCTAAAATTCGTGTTCTGATACCCTCGGTGGGCACGGCACAGGTAGTCCCTTCTGTAGCTTTATGCTTAAATATAAGCACACACACATAACTAGGATTTGATTACAAGCACTTTTATAAATGGATAAATAGAAAGTTAAATTGCAAATAAATGAAAAATGCCAAGCTAATAATATTTTTATGTATATATTTAGAATAAAGTTCGAATTGTGGTAAAACTATTTTAAAATTTTGAAGAAGCTAAAAGAGGCCCGGCATAACTAGGTGGTTATCTGAGAGTCGCGGGTTCGAATCCCAGTCGCACCAAGCATGCTTGCCCTTTCAGCCGTAGGGGCGTTATAAGTGACGGTCAATACCACTATTCGATGGTAAAAAAGAAACTATTGTAGCCCAATAATTGTTGGTGAGGGGTTGATGACTAGTTGCATTTCCTCTAGTCTTACAGTACTAAATTAAGAACGGCTAGCGCAGATAGCCCTCGAGTAGCTTTGCGCGAAATTCAAACAAACAAACAGTCTTGTACAGAGCCGACAATTCTTTTTTCTTGTTTTTTATTTGCAAGCCAATTTGTCATTGTTGGGTTTAAATTCTATGTGTTTTTTTTAAGATTTTGATTTTTTGCTTTGCATAAGTATTTATTTCAATAAGTCGGTCATATTTCTTGTAATTTGTTTTCTAACTTCAGTTATTCATTTCAAAGTAAAACAAATCAACAAACAATGAAAAACGTCACTTTTTGTTTCGTTACTACTCTATTTAAGCGACGTCTATTGTGCTAGATTATTAACTGGTTCGTCGTCTGCTAGCCAATCAAGCGTCGTTTGAAACACCAATAGCCTGTTTCGTAAGGTCAGGCGCGTTTACTAGACGGCTAACCGTTCGTGTTAAGCGAGGTGTTATTTTATGTGTTGTTTATTGTTCCATTTCTGAAAGAAAAGTATTTTCTTTCATTATTATCTATTATTTAGTTGCCTTCAGAAAAGAAAAGAAATTGTTTTAATGTTACTGTATTTTTGTATATGAAAAAACAAACAAGTTTTTGTGTGATAGACACTTGGAGATTCTGATGTTCAAACAAGAACCTTTGTCTGAAAACCAACGGGTAAGAGTGAAGATGGAAGGCCTGATGGCCGATGACGGCAACTCGTAAGGAAATCTCCGTTCCATGCCAGGTGTGCAAAGATTTAACGGTTATTTATTGGATGTTATCAAGCAGAAAGATTGAAACAGTGTCGCCTTATCAGTGGAACTGGAGTCTTTAACGTGACATTCAAGTTTGGTTAAGAAACACAGCTCTTACTAGCATTTATTTTAAAGAAAAGGTTTAAAAAATAACTTCTCCAAAAAATTAATGTAAATTATGTTTTGAAGATCATGAAGAAAAAACGAAAGGACCTCAGATTTGAACTTGTCTGTTTCTGGAGAATGCGAGATACTATTTAAGTGTGATTAAGAAACTTGTGTCTCTTATGCTAGTATATAATTAATTTACTCAACTTTAAAACCATCAGGCGAGCTACTGAATAGCTGTGAGATGTTTGGAAGATAATGAGTAAAGCAATGCAGACGTTGGTAACAAGTTTATTATGTCCGGATTTTCTTTTGATCGTGGTAACTAAATGATGAAGTTTAGAATTATTTTGCTATTTATATTTTGTTATGCATGATGTAATGACAATCAGCATATTACACATATCAAAATTTTAATAGATGTTCATAGTTAATTTTATACAACAGTTGTTCACTTGAACAAATTATCACATTAAATTATAATTTAAAATAAAAGTATTTAAATTTTAAACGATTCAGTATTTAGCTACAGAACGACATTAGTTGTTTTGGAATTACAACATTATCTCGAAGAAAAATAAAATGAAAGTAACTGTGAACTTTGGAGATGTTGGTGTCATAGTACCCTGTGGAGATGGAAATATTCTGGTAAGAGATCTTATGAAGCTTGCTATCACCAGATACAAGAAAGCGTCAGCTAAGGTAAGTAATTTAAATTAACAGATAATCCTGTGTGATTCAACATTTTTAAGAGTATGAAATAAGTGAAGTATGAATAAGTAGTTCAGCCCATGTCTTTAAAACTGGTAATACTAATACCAAATTGGATAATTCATTAATATTTAAAACAAACTGAAATTATATTCTTTAACTTGTAAACTTAAAAGTTAAGTATATGTTTTTATTTTTTGCAAATTTTTTTTTCTTTTAACTTTTTTTTTTTTGGTTAGGCCATCTTGATGTTACAATAAGCATTTAATGAGGTATTACAATGAATTACTGAGTAGGTTAGATGCTTATGGGATTGGTAAAAAAAAGAGTGATTAGAAACTTGGATTTTTATGTGGTGTAAAGCAAAGAGTGGTCGTAGATGCCAATTTTCTGACTAATGTTATTACACAGGTATATTTTGAGATCTTTATTTATTACTTGTGATAATAATAAGGGTGAATTATTTTGCTATTGATAGTCAAATCTCAAAAGAATGTAAAATTTACATGTTAGTTGCTAATAATTTAGCTGTGGTGGAAAGGGAAATTAATTTTTGTTTTCTTTCTTGGAATTTTAAATAAGGAAGCCAACATGGATTAACAACAGAGAAACCTTGCATTAGTAATATGTTACCTGTATTTTAGGGTGTTGCTTTTTATGTGCATAACAGACTGGTATGATTAAATTTTCAGAAAGCTTTCAACAAGGTGCTGCACAAAAGTTTAGTTAAAAATAAACACACGTGTTAGTTAGGGAAGACTACTTGATTCATATATAGGGTTATTAGTTAGGGAAGACTACTTGATTCATGTATAGGGTTGTTAGTTAGGCAAGACTACTTGATTCATGTATAGGGTTGTTAGTTAGGCAAGACTACTTGATTCATGTATAGGGTTGTTAGTTAGGCAAGACTACTTGATTCATATATAGGGTTATTAGTTAGGGAAGACTACTTGATTCATGTATAGGGTTGTTAGTTAGGCAAGACTACTTGATTCATGTATAGGGTTGTTAGTTAGGCAAGACTACTTGATTCATGTATAGGGTTCTTAGATGAGAAAAAAGGCAAAGGCACGTTGTTGGTTGTAATTAATTGATAAATACTGTCAAAATAGACCTTATTTACTAGTGGAGTATCTTGTGGGGTGTCAGTGTTTGGATTGTTATTTTTTTGTTAAGTACTTTAATGATGCTGAGAAGGACATAATTACTAAACTAAATGTTTACTTCTAACATTAAGATGTTTCTGGTTATCTCGAGGATGTTGAAGTACGACTCAGATCAAGTGATAAATTGAACAAATGTTTGGCAAGTTAGCTTCATAGTCAGTTTCAGATAATGCACTTGGCTATCCCATGTTTGTCATTTAACAGATGGAAATTTGTTTGTTTGTGTGACAGAAGAACAAGTTCTCAGTACGGTGATTGAAAAGTCACTGAAAGTGTTTAAATGGTAAAGATGAGATAATTTTATGGTGTATTTATATAATTATTGACTGCAAGTTAAAAATGTAATTATATACAAGTCACTAGTTAGGTTTCATTTCAAAAACTGTGTGCGGTTTTGGTCTCATCTTAGAAAGGGTATTGGGTTTTTTTGGAAAGGATTCCAAGGAGGGTGCTAGTATCACCTATGGATGGAAAGGTTTTCATACAAGCCTAGATGGGAACATCTCATTTTTTTGTAAGAAAAGAAGGGTACGAATTGACTTCAGTAAATTTTACAAGATGGTTCAAAACATTAATATGTTAAAGGCATTTATCCACATTCTGAAGCTAATAGAATGATAGGAAGAAGTTTAAGATAGGTTTCAGTTAAGATATTTTTAATAATCTAATAGGCTGGTAGGCCTAGGGAACAAGTTGCTGTTAGCAGCAGTGGAGACGAGCACTTTACAGAAGTATGTGAAGGGGATCAAATATGTTCTGAGAAATTGAGAGTTAGTTCAGATTTGTACTGGAGGGTGTGTGTGTAAGGACAACCTTGAAAGGCAAAATTATCACTTGATGTATTTGTATATTTTAGTATTTTTATCTTATATAAAACTGGTGTAATTTTATTCAGAGTACTCTTTGTGGTTTTACTCCTGTTACCATAAGAATGAGTTAAAAGTTTATGAAGCTACTTATTTAATGTAAGTATGCATTTGGAGTTAGAGTTGTTTTAAAGGATTGTTGGATAAGTGGATATGAAGATCTATGTTTAAATTGAATTGGAAGTTAAATTAGAGGAAACAGATTTTATTATTTTATTTACAGTAGGTGGACAGAGTGACTTGCTTCCCTTTTGTTTGTTATAGTAGTTTAGGTGAGAATGGTTTTACGTTTATGGGGAACAATAATAATTACTTTTTATATATATGATAAAATAGCAAATATTTTTATTTCCAGCTTTTATTTGCTTTAATTCTCTTGCATTTTTAGTTATAACATTGCATTTCATTTCTGAGGAATACTTGTTGATTTAAACCAAATTCTTGACCAGTAATTACAATCCAGCCTTTGTGTTACTTAAGTTGCTTGAAATAGTATTGCACATAAGATTTATATCTTTGTTTATGTTACTCGAAGAATACCCACAATCAAGAAAAGGTAAAACAAACAAAATATGAGAACTTTTGGAAAGTGGGTACTCCAGAAATAATCAGGTTTTGGGTTTCTTTATGCTATTGGTAATTCTGTGCTGATATCACAAGTCATTAAGATCTCAAGGATGTTGTACAATAGGAATAATAGTTGCATTATGTTATGAGCATTACAGATGAAGTACAAGACAATAGCCTTTATGCAGTGTACTTGTATTTTGGTTGTAATGTGTCGTACAGAATAATATTTACAAGGCATATATTTTTCAAAAAGTAAATATGGTATTTTGGTGTAGAAAATAATTAAAACTAACAATAAATATTTGTCATGAAATGTGTAATTAGTCTTGTTTATGATTATCAGAAGTTTGGAAGTCATTGTTAGCACTTATCTGGGTAATTCAACAGTATTTGAAAATTGCTTTACAGTTGAAATAGTGAATAATTTTATAAAGGTTTTTGTTTGTTTATTAGTTTGTTGTTTTATTTTTTACAATATTCTGATTTCATAATGTCAACTGTTACCAAACTGTGGGTCATAATAGACTCCAAAGGGGGAAGGGGTTGCAAAGGAATTGAAAAAATTCAACAAGTGTCTGTCTGAAGGTATTTATTTATTTTTGGAAATACAAATATATTCAGAAAGGGTTTCTTCCTCTTAACCCCTTTGCTATCTGGATATACTAAAGGAAAACATTCTTTTATTCAGTTTAATTCAAGTTTTTATGCATACAGTATTCTGTAATCATGAGGTAAGGCATTGAACTGGTTAGCAATACCTACTTTTAACTCTTGGGCTACTCTTTTTTTTTTGTACCAAATAGTGGGGTTTGACTACCACTGTTATAGCACACACATAATCTCAAAATACAGAATAACTTGTTGAGACAAAAAGACATGCCATGAATTCCTGGATTCAGTGTGGTGCCTTTTAGTGTTTTACATTTTGTGATTTATTTTAAAGTTGTGGAATCATTTTAAAATAAAATGTCTGCATAGAATTTGTTATATTAGTATTTTATGTATTTCTAACAGTTCTTATTACATGTTAATTTTTTATTTATCTGACATAGAGAAAATGGGGGGTGAATGTTCATCCTTACAAAACAGAATTCCAGAGCAAAAAAGTTTGAGATACTTTGTAATATATTTAAATGGTTAGTGATAAAAGGTACAATAGGAGATTTAACAAATTTGCTTCAGTAACTAAGAGACTGATAAGTATACTTGTGATGCTTAACAATAGATTTAAAATTGGCACAGTAATAGAAAGTAGAACATTTTAAATAGTGTTTCTGATTACATTAGCTGTTTGTGTATGCCAGTGATAATAACAGTGTCAAGTGTGCTGATGACATGAAATGGTTGGTGAAAATATTATGCAATGTTATTTCAGGTTGTTTCACATATCCATCATAACTGTAAGACTTTGAAACATCTAAACAGTTAAATATTTAAAGTTATTGTTTTGAAAGTGGAAAATATGCATTGAGAAATCCACTTGGTTATGTGGTGTAATATGTTGCATTACATAAAAAGTAATAAAAACAAACACAATAACAGAGGTTATTCCTTCACTCTTAGAACAACCACTGAAGCTAATGATTCAGAGCCAAGTGTAAGTCTTACTTGTTCATGTGCTTATTGTAGAAAAGTGAAGTAACAGTATGAAACATGCCATCAAGCTAGCTGTAGAAGAGAAATAGCTTGTTTGAAATTGTGTGTGTCGCTGTATCTGAAGCGAAGGTTATATTTATTAATCTTAGCCATTCAGATGTAGTTGTAAGTCTTCCACTGTTCAAACCAAGTTAATATGCATCACACTTTTGGATAAACTTTCTGGAAACCTTTCTCACAATTGCAAACTTACTTTATAATGAGCCTGAAACTCAACTGACAGGAAATAACTTATTAAAATGTTTTAACTTTCTAACTTAATATTCTAATTATCTTAAATGTATAACCCTTCAATACGTTAACTTGTAGTTCTGTGGTCACTTCTGTTTAAGGCTACTTCTACATACCTAAAGTAATATACTCTAACGTCATACAGTTTTCTGTACAGTTCACTAAAACAAAAGGTGAATGTTTAATCCTGATTGAAATTCACTTTCTTTTTTGCAAGAATTTATAAGTGCTCTTAAGATTCAACTGATGTGAAATAAATATCACAGTATATAAACATTTCCAACTAAATATTTTGTATTTTCTTTAATTAAGAATTATATTTTTTTTAAATCAAATCTTGCATAAATTAATCAATTATGTTGTGGCTACATTTTTGTATAAATGAAAGGTGGCAGTACAACATTTACTGCTCTTTAAGAGCTTTGAAAGTGATTTGAAAGAAACTTAAAAAATATGGACATGCATAGAGTTTTATTAATAAGGAAACTGTGAGAGTGAAATTGTTTTGACATTTGAAGCATTTTAGATACTTGTACAAGTTGATTTAAGAAATCCTTTGATAAAGTTAGAAGTGAAAACTAATAAGTATTATTGATGCTGACAACATATAAATTTTAAAACCTAGGTACCTTCTTGTTTTTGATACACATTACATCTTTCCTTTGAATAATGAACTTCTGGAGTAGTTTTCCTGATAAAGTGTACTGAAATAACTTAATTTCAAGCTAACAGATTGATTTTTTGTCCACTGGAGTACTTTTCCATTATAGAGCAAATAATCCAGATTGAATGTTATATTTTATATTCACATACCCAACAAAGTTATATTAAGGAAACCTCACATTAGGAATTATAAGCCCATAACTCTCAAAAGAAAAGCAATTAAGCTTGAAAAGAATTCCTAATCTGGGCAACCAAAATCTACACTTACTATCACTAAAATTAAGATTACCGTTTCAAACCTTATCATCACACCATTCAAATAATCATTCTACATTTATATTGTCAAATCTCTTTGCAGTCTCAAGCACCTGAATGAGTTAACTTCTGCATCTAAAGAAAATGTTTTTTAAGAACATATTCCTTTTGTAACAATGAGGTTAATAATGTTTCAAGTACTCTGAAATTTCCCAGAAATCTTACACCTGCTTTAAATACCTTTAAGTTACAAAATTTAATTAGATTGGAATCTCTGTTAGGTACAGTCAAAGGACGTCTTTAAGTAAGGTTTCAGACATTTATGAATTGTAACTAAGTTTTCCAAAATACTTATGAAAGTCTTGCCAAACTTTTATACCTCATATGGTTTGTGTGTCTCACTTTAAACTCACTTAACATGTTCTTCCCATATTCACTAAGACTGTTCATTTCCTTCTGAAACAGAAAAAAAATCATTTTCCACACATCTTAGTACCACCATCGAAGTAGGGTGTACTGTTACTACTGAAGTAGTTATGTTATTGGTCGAACAAAACAAACTCTTTAGGAACTTCACAGCCCCATTCTTTTAACCCCAAAACGTTTGTCAGTAACCTCTGTTCTTACCATCAAGGTATCTTTCTATCTATCTTATAAGGTTTCAGTTCCATAAGAATATAATTTACTAATTAATCTTGTGTATCATTCCTTATTAAAATTTTCTAGTAGGTGGAATATGAAATATATACTGAAGTGTTCTCGTTTAAAAAAAAACACCTTTTAAAAGCTGGTGATTTAGTATTTAGTGTAGCATGAAAACCTCTTTCTAAAGTAATGCCAATTATCATTTATAAATATTAAGTTTCTGGATAACCTTATATTAAGTATGACTAGTTCCAAAATCTTACAAGTAATGACAGGTAATACACCAGCTTTTTTCAGTTATTATAGTAACATTTTTATTTTTGAAAATGGAGATCACGTTAGTAATCATACAATAAATATATACATTTCTTCATCAAGAACAAAGAAAGGGAAGACCATTGTTTGATACACCTTGTAAGAATAAATGGTGTCATATCTTTGTGTTTAATAAATCGTAACTTTGTAGTATTTATAACAAGTTTGTAACCCAGAATATTTACTTACAATGTGAAATTTTGCTTCAAGAACTGTTTCATATTCTAGTAGCTAACAGTCTTCTTAATAATACAGTAATCTAGAGAACAGATTTTGTCTTTCTTGATTTTTATAGATTAGAAATTAAGCAATATTTTTATTTTAAACTTTTGATATGCTGAATGAGAAACTGTTTTAAATACAAGACTAAAATAAAGAAGACAGACTTGCTTGTTATATTTAGTGCTCTCTCATTTTTAAAATAAAGACATGGAGTTGATACCAATATATTTACAGAAGTTAATATGTATGGCTAGTTATAGAACCTATGAGAGATTTGTTTTAATATTGCAATGTAAAATTTGATACAAGTGAAACGATATTTGTGCCTGGGCCACTTAAAACACATAGATCAATGAGTCATCCATAATGTTACCTATAATACAGAAGTGGCACAGTCTTTGTTGAACAAGTATTACATTGAAAAATAAAAGTCCAACTAAATTGCATAGAAAATCTAATGAATGTTAGAACACACACAAAATAATTAATGGAAATGGTGGAAAATTGAAAAATAAGAATATATACGGAGAGAAAGAGATTTTTCAAACAGTTTGAGACGGTGATTTGTTAGCTTCCAAAGCTATGTTTACTTTAGGTTTCAATAGTTGCTATTAACATTCATGTCTGTATATTGGTAAAAAATGCAATTTGAGGTAGGATTATTCATCAGCTGTCAAATCTTATGTACTTCAGGTTGTAGTAAAACTAAGAATGAACCTGGTACTGAGTTTAGCCAGTTTAATATACCTTTTTAATGTTTTTATAAAGATTATAATACATTGTTTAATCAGTTTGGTATTATTACTGTGAATAATATTTTTTGCAAACATTTCACAGTCTAAACATGTGCATTAGGTTTCAGCTGATCAGTTTAGTGTGGATTACAGGAACTGTATTAAAATGTACATATTAGGTTTCACTTGTCAAAATGCTTCCAGCTTTCAATAATACTGTTTCAAAACACATACATTAGATTTAAGCTGTCAAAAAAATAGTTCAGATTTTAGAATGCTGTATCAATATATAATGTTGGGTTTAAGCTGTCAAAACTAGTCCAAATTTCAGGACCTTTCACTTACCTAAAATACCAAGAAATAATTTACTCCTTACAGTATCCAATACTTTGTACTGCACATTGTGTTGAATAATGGATTGCATCCAATATAAAGTATATTTTATCAACACATATGTTTGACTTTGTTATTTAACTTCAGTTGCAATATTTCAGCATGCAAGAGTCAAGATTCTTGTTGCTGTTTTAACTAAGTATATTGTGAAGCATCAGTTGATAGCCAAGTACAGTGTCTGAGGCTAAAATGTGTTAGGAATTTATCTACATATGTTCTATGACTCAAAATAATTAACTAATACTTGGTACTGTGTGTTCGATTTTCTTTCTTATTACTGTTAGTTGTTTCTGTAAAAAATAAAAGTAGAATTTGAAGAAAAAACTGTTGTATGAGGCAATTGGATTGTAGAGTGCCCTTTAAGGTTTAGATGTCAGAAAATCAAATGATCTACACATTGGTAAAATATTTTAATTTGTAGGTGATGTTTCTCAAGAAGTATGATATATTGTACTTATGTAGTGCTAGTATATGACATTTTAATAACATCTATATTAGGAAAATAAGGACAATTTTATCTTGAACAAGTGCAACCATTAAATTGGCTAAGTGCATTTTACAGTAGTTACAACAATATGAAAATCTTCTATAATTAATTTAGAGATTATTTTTTATGCTGAATGTATTAGTGTCTCATTGAAAGAAAGCAGAATGAATTATATCACTGCTGGGTTGAAGGTATTTGAATACTGTTTGAAGAGACACCTGACATTTATAAACATTAATGTCTTTGTTAATTATAAATAACTGATAGTGAAATCCATAAAAAGTGATAATTTGTGTAAAAATAAACTGGCCTTGTAATAAGTACATAATGTTGTGCTTATTATTAGATTTTGAAAAACAATACATTAATCTGTCTTCATAAAATATTTGGTATGGTGGAGCTTATGTTTCATTTTTTCCAGGGCATTTGTTTGTCATATGGTAAGTCTGAATTTTGGAGCTTTTGAGTCAGGTTCTAATCCATGCAATACAATAAAATATAACTATCATTCTTATCATAAGTAGTAAAAAAGTACTGATTGACTGCCTTCTCTCTGGTCAATAGTTCAAAATGGTGACAGGTAGAATAGCTTTGCTCTAATTACAAAATATAAATACAAACACTTTATTTTTACAATTATTGTAAGTCTGTAGTAAAAAGTCTGTGTTAAAACACTGTTTTTTTAGTATAATGTGCCTTGAAGGATAAATAATAGTACACACATTTAATTATAGATACCATTGTTCACTTCTAACGTTTTTGGAGGTAAAGAGAATATACTAAGAAAAATTACAAATATATTTGATAGCACATGGCTTTGCAGGAGCTGTATTGTTAATATAAGTTAATAACTGGTGTTTTACAGTTTTGTAATATGCAATACATCATGCATATACTTGTATTAAAATATTAATGTAGAAATCAAAATATATGCATAAGATGAAACCATCAATCTGAAACTAAATATTGCAAGAACCAGTGAAATCATGCTCCTTTATAATATATAAGTTTCACTGTACTTTCATTATAAGAAAATTTTAAAAACTTGTGGGTCTCGGATGGTGTTACTGTATATCAAGCTTTCAGTATATGTGCATGTTTATTGTCTACGTACAAAAACTTTCACAAGATTTACTGTACTAGAATCTTAAAGGTAGTTCATTCTTTGAATCATTTGTCAGTAAAATTCATGTGGTTGATTTATTAATGTAGAAAGAATATGAAATTAGAGAGTTGATTTTGCATGGATCAGAGGGGGTCTAGTGGTCGCCATTATAAAACTGAAACCGTAGTTTAAAGATTTGTGACCCGTTACCATAAAAACTCTCTGCGCACTTTGGTATTGTTTTTTTCTTTATTGTATAAATACTGTTCAGATCCCACTATTCGATTAGACGAGAATTAGCCAGTGGTGGATATTGTTAACTGTCTGTCTTCATTCTGTTCTTTCATTTCAAAAATTAGGGACGACTATGCGTATGTGACCTTCTAGATTTACTCAAAATTCTGAAAGTAGAACTTGAATTCACAAAACATCGGCCCGTGCAAATGCAGTTTGTTTTAACACGAGAAACGCACAGTATAAAGTGTATATTAACAACAATAATTCTTGTAACGTACAGAAAAATTAGCTTTTATATAACATGTACCGAACATGTTTCTGTGTTTTTTTAAAAATTGCGAAATGTTTGCTCATATTGGGTATATTTTTGCACACATACGTGAACGTCACCTGGTACGTTTAACAGATATCGCCTTGAGAAATCAGGTACATCGCTGTTGTGTGTTGCATCACAACTCCCCACATGTTAATTACATTTTCAATGCCGCGTCGGCTGAATTGAAATTGAGTTATTATATAAAATTAAAACGGTCCTGTAGTGTTTCCCATGAATAACAACGTTTAATGAAGAAAGGTTCATTTATTTCTTCAGTTGCACGCAGTGAAGGTTTATTACGTCACTCAGTGTGTCACTGTCAGTGATTCTTAGCCTTTGTATATGTATACGTATGGGTTAAAAATAATATGGATTCTTTCTCGTCTGCTAGGTCATAGCTATCATTTAGTTTTAAACATAAATCACCATGCAGAAATAAACCACATAGAAACCTTTATCTTTACTGTTTAAAATAAGCTTAGATTTAAGTTAATATATTAAAACTGAGTTTAGTACTCTGAATTGCAACGCCAAGGTCAACGATGCGAAATGTAAATTGTCGCTTGGCGGTGATGGGTTCCTGTGTCGCATTACAATATAAATACATGTTGTAACTCAAGGTGTGAGGGCTAGATATTTTGTTGCATATACATAAGCCTGTCACAATTAATTAAATATACAAGTGTGAACATATTTAAACGTACGTTATCTAAACATATAAACGTATAACATATGTAAATTTGTGGGGTCGTAAACAATTTCATACTAGAATA
The DNA here is from genome assembly GCA_011833715.1 of Carcinoscorpius rotundicauda. NCBI lineage: Eukaryota > Metazoa > Arthropoda > Merostomata > Xiphosura > Limulidae > Carcinoscorpius > Carcinoscorpius rotundicauda. The sequence goes on from CM022398.1 coordinate 20,574,804, forward strand.
ATATTTTTCACACATGTACCCAAAGCAATTAACGGCTGTTTGCATAAGATGTTTAGCTTTAAAGCGTTGTTTAAAAAAACGGATGCATTCTTTGAAAAAAAAATCATTTTGCAGTAACATGCTATTTGTGTTTGGACATGGAGTAGACGTACTGCTTTTCTTTTTTATTCTGTTTAGCCCATTTTGCACATCTGTTACGAGTTTCATGTAGCCCCCACCACACTAAGGGATTCAGAAATGTCAACTTGTTTGTCCACCATAACACAACTGCGTGTCCTTGCTCTTTTCTCCCGTTACAGAGCCAGCGGGCGTCTGTCGCAGCCCTATGTTTTTCGATTATTTTGTCTTTCCTCCAAACAGACTTATTGGTGCCAGACTTGAAGCCAAAGCTCGTTGTCCGATTACTTCTATAACAAGATGCCCTCTTCCGACTTAAACATAGAATAATTGCTTTAACATGGAGGTAAAATGCTAATAGTATTTTATTTAAAGATTAATTAACTTAAGATACGTATAACTGTGATAATAAACACAAACAAGTATCATAAATAACACCCATTTAACCACATTTTCATCAGTACGATAAACAACACGGATTCAGCCACTGTAACAAGGCCTGTAGTCGTATATCTTTTAGTAGTTTATTTTTTAATTTTTTGTTTTTGTTTCAAATCGCAAAGTGGCTCTAAATTTAATAGATTGTATGTGAAACATATTTGCTTCTTGGAGGAACGAAACATGTTCAATTTGTTTGTCAATGGCCACTGCTTGCAAGTAGACGAATTTGACGTCAGTTGCTTGGAAGATTTGCAACTTCAAGAATAAAATAAATGTTGTTAATATTTTATCATATAGGTTAATCTAATGTTGATCTGTTTCGTTGCTCAGTTATTTGTAAATATCTGTTAGAGGAAATGAATAAAATAGTTTTTGTTTAAAATTACACATGTTCTTATGTTCATCTCAGATATTGACTACTGGGAGTACATTCTACAGTTCTTTAAATATTACATAATTGGAGTTAATAAAACATTGAGGTAAATTTACATTGAGGCAACTCTAGTTGAATTAGATTTACTTGTCATGACCAGAAAGGTTCAGTAATACTTAAATATTGAGGTAAATGTATATCGAGGGAACTCTGGTTAAATTAGATTTCATTATCACAAGTGAGAAGATTTAATAACATATAAAAAGTAGTTCTTATTGTAATTTTGTGTTGCAGGTTTGAATGCTAGTTTTGTCCGTGTGATATGACTGTAATACGGTTTATAAATGAAGTACTCAGTGAAAAAAAATCTAGGCCTAGAGAAGTTTCTTAAAAGTTTCATTATGAGAAGAGTTATAGTTTAGAATGTAAAAATACATTGGTTCACCAAAACAAAAAATAGTAGTAGTGGTTGAAGAATGGAATCGTTGAGGACAAAAGTCTCTTCCTGTGAGTATTACATTTTGAAGGTTTAATGTCGCGTATGGTATCCGTAAACACACACGTTGACTTTATTATTCACGTGTGTTTTTTTTTTTTTCATTATTAATCCACCGTCAAAAGGGGTTTTAAACACACATCAATGGCTCAAAATATCTTATGGAAATGACTGTACTTATTTGGATACTAAAGAAGTATTAGTTAAGGATTATTACTTTACATACATACACATAAAATTAGTGGTGACAAAAAAAATCTAAACATATTAATGATAAAATGATTTTAAAATAAAGTGAAAATCATTAAAAATCAAACAAAGTTTGGAATCTAAATCTTTGCAAACTATATAACCCTGTACATCCGCGTTTAACAAATGCCCCGAGTTGTGATAACTATTATAAATCTGACAGTTTGCCTCGTAATCGAAATCATAAAAAATCTAAATGATTTTAGTTTTAAGATGAACTTTAGAGATATTCACAAAACGAACGCGAACACCACGCGACAGAACGTTATTGATGGCAAAATAAACCACAAACTTAGATAAACTCCTATACAGATGTAACAAGATGTGAATTCATTTGAAGTAAGGATCCAACCAAAGCCACATGTTCTTTTTTTTCATAACCTATCAGTGATGCTTAAAAGTAACCAGAAGGTTCTTATAGCTGGGATAGGACACACGTGATATTTATATTTGTAAACTACTTGACAATAACTCTTATTGTATGAACTGGATTAAGTTAGCGAAATGTAATTTTTATTACAGTAATTTATACCACAATGAACCAGGATTAGGGTAAGAATTTTGCAACACCATATCAACAAGCACAGTAGTGCTTGATATGTAGAAGTGAGCAGGAAAAATGGCCGACATATGTATTGCTCATCATTGTCTCAAATCTCTCGAATAACAATCTAAGGGCCCCCCAGTGGCTCAGCGGTATGTCTGCGGACTTACACGCTAAAATCCGGGTTTCGATACCCGTGGTGGGCAGAGCACAGATAGCCCATTGTGTAGCTTTGTGGTTAATTCAAAACATCAACATCAAAACATCAAACAATCTAAGGAACTAGTATTAATATCTAACGTAGGTTTTTGAAGTTTTCAAAAGCTATTAAAGATCTTCAGTTTGAACAAAATATCTCTAAAATAGAGAACAGGCGAGTAGTGTAACAGTCAAGTGTTCTACTGATTCTGGCGTCAGTAGGGTTAGTTCGCCAATGATTGAAGTTGTTACAGTAATTTACACACCAAAATGTTGCATTTTAATATGGGGAGCACAGAAGCAGTATAGCGTTTCATTAACCTCAACACATGATGTCTGTCGAGAGGACTCATCAAATCAGGCTAAAACTGCTGCCTTCGTAGTGACTATCATTTATTACAAAATATTTTTTGGTATTGTTTAAAATAAGTATTTTTTGACAAAATAATATGCTTCGTAATCTGAGGATTGCGGGTTCGCGCCCGAGTCACGTCGAACATGCTCGCCCTCCCAGCCGTGGAGGCGTTATAAAACTTATGGTCAATCCCACTTTTCGTTGGTACAAGAGTAGCTCAAGAGCTGGCGGTGGGTGGTGATGACTAGCTGCCCTCCCTCTGGTCTTACACTGGAAAATTAGGGACGGCTAGCACAGATAGCCCTGGAGTAGCTTTGTGCGAAATTAACAAAAACAAAACACACAAAATAATAATGGTGTACGGATGGCAATGCCAAAAAGTACAAAGAAATACAGAATACACAGAAACTATACATAAATCCCTCCGTTAGTAGTCACTGAGTGATGTTCCAAAGTGATGGGAATAAGTATTATTTATTTCAAGTAGGCCCGTCATGGCCAGGTGGGTTAAAGCGTTCGACTGTAATCCGAGGGTCATGGGTTTGAATCTCCGTCGCACCGAACATGTTCGCCCTTTCAGCCGTGGAGGTCTTATAATGTGAGGGTCAATCCCACTATTCGTTGGTAAAAGAGTATCCCAAGAGTTGGCGGTGGGTGATAATGACTATCTGCTTTCCCTCTACCCTTACACTGCTAAATTATAGGTGGCTAGCGCAGATAGCTCTCGTGTAGCTTTGCGCGAAATTCCAAAACAAACAAACACTTCAAGTAATTTTATTCAAACCTGAATTCATGGAAGTTATTTTTTAAATTAATAATCAGAAGAAAGAGCTTTTCGAAGTCATTGTGTTGGATTAATTAATGTGTTACTCAAGCGACTTTATTACGTTTATCTTATTTTCATTCTCAGTCTCTACTATAAAACATGCAACTGTGGTAGAAGTTACGAAATTTCACTTTATGTGACTTCACAATTTAGTGGAAAGTATGCCAATGCTTTGAGTAATTTGCGATTATTGAAATTCATTTTTCACAAATGTTTTAAAAACTAATATTATGTCCAAAGTGGTTTCGTTTGAAGGGTATCATTTTTAATTGACTTTGATATTAACTTCCGATCAAAGCAAGTTACTAAAAACCAACCCAGTAATGAGTAGATAAATGATGGTGTGTAGTTAGATGTACTGGTTTATCAGTGGGGTCCTGACGTTGCTGACGATAGATAGATGATGGTATATAGTTAGATTTACTGTTTTATCAGTTGGGTACTGACGTTGCTGACGATATTTACGACAAATTTAATTGTAATTTTTAAGCGATCTAAAGAAACTTCGACGTGTTTGATATCAAAATTTTAAAAACTATCTCAGTCTTTTATATAAAAAAAAACGATATTGTATAGGGCGCAAGTAAACATTATATTTCTTGGATCTGATACGCACACACCCAATTACGCTATATACACACCGTTTACGTCAAAAGTTAGTGTCAGTGGGGGTAACTTATATATACAAGACTGCAAGTTTCAACAACTGGTGTTAATAGTCCGAATTAATGGATATAACTTTCGTGAAGAACTACTTGTAAAGAGGGTTGCAGTAAATGAATGAACGTGGGTAGCAACGGAACTGTGTTGTTTTTTTTCTCCCCAATACGACTGGATAGCTTAACCTGGGGGAGCACTCCCCTTGTAGGAGCGCGAAACATGACATGCTGTTGGACACAACTGCTTTATTCATTAGTTAATTGTCAGTATGAATTCGTTGATCACCATGTACAATTTGTGTGGCATATTATTACTTCCTGAAATCACTGTTGTACTCAGGTTTTTCTGTACTTACGTCAGTTTAATTTTTCCCTTTTCCCGGTATTTTTATAAATTTACCTTGTGTGACAGCAGAAATAATCCAGCATATAATGCACTTTTATTATTGTAAAACTCTCAAACACTTATTAACATTGATATAAACAAATGGCATGTGCAAAATAGAATCCGGAACTCCACAAATACCATAAAAGCCTCCCCTCTTCACAATTTGCAACGTTCAGTGTGGGTTATTTAGGAGCAATATAGTATGTTGTAATGGTTGGATATGAGGCATTTATACCTTCCACAAATACAAATTATGTAAACGTGTGTACAGTGTCTCCAGGCATTATCAGGTGTCCTACCCACACGATTATGAAAGTTATCAGTTCATTGTATTTTTCCTCAGTTGTTTTCTTATTTATCCAGCAGACTATAATAGCAAGTCACGTTACAAGGGAAATTCTTCGTTATGTCACTTTTAGTTAAGATATGTTGGCTTGTCGTTTATTTTCGCTGAATTGTGTTTTTACATTATGAAAAATAACAAGCAGCCCTTGGTCATCTGGACCTTTTTCATGGTATTGATTTTTGATAAGAAAGCGTTATGGTTTTCATGTTTAGAATGCCATTGATTAATTTTGAAAAAAGCGTTATCTTTTAAGGTTTCAGGAGTCTGCAGAAAGCAGTGGAATATCGAAAATTCATACACATGAATTAAGTTTTTCTTTCTTCGCGTTTTTCTATTCGAAAAACAAGTAGAACTTACGTGCCGTTAAGGTAAATACTGTACACACTTGTTCTTCTGGCCTTTGTCCAGAATGCGGTCGGTACCTCCAATGTATTCTGGTTTACTGCTACTCCGAAAAAGGACTGTGGATCTACAGAAGGAGATTTTGACAATAGAAAAAAATATATAAATATAAAGGGAAAAAAACGCTTTACAATAGAGGGTCGTTCAACAATAAGTTTTCCCAGATAAGGATTGAATGAAACAGAGGCAGTGTTAGGTGATCGTTGAGGGCCCCCTCTCAGACGCCATGTGGAACATGTGAATTTCTACGAGGTTGGTTTACAGCGGTGATTCTAAATCTGTTCTAGTAATGCACCCTTAGTTAATTTTCGACATTATCGTATATCCCCACATCAGCATTTGTTTGAGCTGCGTTGACATATAGCAACTATGCCAAAATTCCGCCTTGTACTCCTGGAAGTAATTTTGTACTTCCAAAAGCTACACGTATTTTCGGTTGAGAACTGCTGGTTTACAGGATAACCAGGAATTAAGTTCGAGTTTCTAATATAGAAACGTGTCTACTTGAATGTCATCCGATTGATGGAGTTCACTAGGTTTGGTTATACCGTTCTTTTACAATTTGGTTAAGTATAATATTGGTGACTTAAATTCAAAACACTCTTAGCAACTGTTGATCTACACATCTAATTTTAATGTATATAAAGACAAACTAATAATTAAATAATCGACACCTGCTCATATACATCTCTGATGTTGAAACCTCGTGAATGATAAACACGTAATTTATTTAAATATATTTTGTAATAATATCTTTAGAGGTTGGCATGATCTCTTACAACGAAAAACATAAGTCATTTGAACACTGAATAAAACAGCCATTCACTGATAATTGGGCAGTTATTGTCTATGCTGTTACAGACTTCTTAAAAAACCCAAAACCCAAAAAATTCTGTCAAACAGAATTGTTCGTTTAAACAACGTGTTTAAACATGGCTGATTATTTCAAAGAGTGGATCAAAATAGTCGATAATTTAAAGCACGACAGTAAACATGCACACACACCTGAAAGAAACTAATAATTTTTTTATTTGATATAAGAACAAAATTAAATCAAAACGGAATATTTTCTGAAGGCTTCCAAGTTTAATTTAATAAACTTTTATATGTTTTCCATCATTATTTTTTATCAGTTTACTGCTTTTAAATTCTGAAAACATTTTACAATACCGTTGTAGGAATGGACAAGACAGCATCACAGATACTCAGCTTCAGAGTAAATTTTGTTTTTAGAGACACCCAAAAGTAAATGTCCAAAGGAGTTAAATAAGGGAAACTCTTCAGGAGTTGTCATTTTGCTCAAAAACAGGATACGTTCTGAAATGTGCAATATAATACATTCATAAATAATAACGATAAAAACGAAAGTAAATATAAAAATAACTAACTTAACTAAGACGAAAAAGCCTTTAAAAGATATTATGGTTTGAATTTTGCTGTCTTAAATAATAATAATAGTTATTCGACGTTCGTTTTGGTATATTCATTTTGGGGCATGGTGTATATATGGGGCTGTTGCTGTATGCGTTAATATACTTGATTTTAGAATGACAGTAGTTGGTATAATAAGCGCAAAGGTTGATGGGGAAAAAAGGAAGAGGTTGGAAATTTTTTATTACACTTGTAATGCCATTATGAATCTAATGTTATTTGTACTAAATACCAGTTGTTTTTCATTCGTGCATGTAGTTTTTAAACAGACACTTGAGTGATCTGTTTTTTACAGTTAAATTTTCAACGCGTTATAAGGGTCAGCATGAGTGTCGGTGTTTGTAAATCCGTTTGATGTTTGCTTTCTACTGATAACAAACTGTTGTGGTGACAGCTTAGAATGATATTCATAAGTGTCTAGAGTAAAATGTGTGAGTTAAGGTCTAGAGCTGTCAGAGGATGATACTTGTCAGGCCTGTCAAAGATAAACAGAAAATCTTTACAATTGTGTAAAGCAGGGGCGTAGATCCTGGGGGGATGGAGGGAAAATATCCCCCCTTCATCTTAGTGGGGGTATGGTGCATACAATCATCCCCCCCTGCAGTTTGGTCTCTTGAATTTTTTTTATTGCGTCACAGGCCTACAAATTGTGTGTTTGTTCTTGTGATTCTCGTGTTATTACCAATCGAATTACATAATAATGGCTAGATGTAGGCTTTTTTAGTAGCCGAAATGTACATCTTTGATATAAGCTTTTCGATCAAAGCGATAGTTCGTAAGTGTCAGTCATTAGACCTAAGTATACATCCAAGCATCGTGGTAACAAGATTACTCTGTTACTGCATGTTTACAGTTTCAGGTTCACGTAATCAGAAATTACCAATTTGCAAATTGAACAGTCCACATAAGTGGTTGCAAAAATCATCCCCCCATCGGGTGTAAAATATCTACGTCCCGAGTATAGAGTGATAATTTGGATCTTATTCCCAGATATGATATTAACTTTATTTAGCTGTTTACATTTTAAGCCATAATTTTGGACTAGCTGTTCGATGGAAGTTGAGGAATTTTATACCCATGAAATTAAACAGTGGAGCGAATTGAAAGCTGCTGGACCCACATATATTGGAAACGCGGTCCATGCCTTCCTCTTCAAACGCCTATAGTGTTGTTTTCAGTTATTTTTTTCAACACTCATTACACATTCAGAAGGCTTGACATGGCCAGGTGGTTAAAGCACTCGACTTTTAATTCGAGGGTCATGGGTTCGAATCCCCATCACACTAAACATGCTCGCCCTTTCAGCCGTGGGGGCGTTATAAGGTTAAGGTCAATCCTATTATTCGTTGGTAAGAGAGTATCCCAAGAGTTGGTGGTGGGTGATGATGACTAGCTGCCTTCCCTCTTGTTTCTCATTGCTAAATTAGGGACCCTCGTGTAGTTTTGAAGGAATTTCGAAACAAACCAAACCGCTCATTGAGGATATTTGTTCACGTACCAAGTTTTGTTAAAACTCTTTCTACAGATTCTCATATATATTTGTTTTTATAACTGTGTCGTTCAGCGGAAACAACGTTGTCCTCAACAAAATTATAAATATTTCTGGAAACTGATGTAACCTGAGTTTTAATTCTTTCTCGCAGTTATAAACAGTTATACTGTTACAGTATCCGGCTCGGTTCATAACCCGAGTTGCTAGTTGTGAAGGATAACATTTAAACTTAACGTGCATCATTTCTGTACTAAAATATGTTGAGTTTTTGTAAAGAATTGTAACATCAAACGTGTATAAATTAATAGTTTAATCACTTTTTGTTTTTAAACAATTAGCTCCCTGTGGCAAAAGTTATCGTGGTTCAAACTTTTAATTCTATGAGCAGATCGCACGACATTTATTATTTCTTTTGGGCACTAAGTAACACCTGTGATTTTGGCAACTTTGTACTGCATAATATGTCGACATAAGTTTAGTAATATGTTTCTCTCGTACAATATTTCAGGGGTGTTGTTACAAGGAACTAAATTTATTTCATATTTTTCATATTAGACGAACACATATTTCAACAACCTTGAATGAGCAAGTTTATTTCCGTAAAAAAGGCTTAAATACTAATTTTAATAAATGTATTTTACGTGTTATAAGTCATTTTATAATAAAACTATATTTCTAATCTATAACGAAAATTGTGCAGCCTAAGTAATTATTTATCCCAAAACATTGCGTTCCAAGCAAGTTGTTTGGTAACACAACTGTCATGTTGAAGCGCTGACTACACAAGTCAGCGTTAAACCAAGATTGCTGTTATACAAATAGGTTATAGTGATAAATCGAAACGACGTGACCATGGTTATTAGTCAGATTAAAGTGATTAAGGCTTAAACGTTAAATGTGCAGCGTGTGTACAAAACAATAACAAATTTTAACAGCGAATATTTAAAACATTTAACCTTGTAGCAGTGAAATAGGATTTGTCAAAATATGCACATTTTTAGTCAGAAGCTTTGCACATTGAAATTGTAGGAGATCAGAAGATTAGATTTACAACAAAAATACTTTATGTATAAGTTAAATGCTCCTCGCTAGTACAGCCGTATGTCTCCGGATTTACAATGCTAAAATCAGGGGTTCGATTCCCCTTGGTGGGCTGAGCAGATAGCCCGATGTGGCTTTGCTATAAGAAAAACACACACACGCATAAGTTAGATGAGGGTTTTAACGCCAGTGTTTGTGGCTTCCAAGGCTATCTACTAACTAAATGCAGAATTACCCCTACTTTTTTATTACAAATTTACGTGAACGAAGTTATGTTGTTACTAATTATCGATTTATGAAATATAAAATATTTTGGCCCGGCATGGCCAAGCGTGTTAAGGCGTTCAACCTGTAATCCGAGGGTCGATGGTTCGAATCCCCACCGCACCAAACATGCTTGTCCTTTCAGCCGTGGGAGCGTTATGTTATAATGTGGCGGTCAATCCCACTATTCCTTGGTAAAAGAGTAGCCCAACAGTTGGCGGTGGGTGGTGATGACTAGCTGCCTTCCCTCTAGTCTTACACTGCTAAATTGGGGACGGCTAGCACAGATAGCCCTCGCTTTGCGCGAAATTCGAAACAAACAAACAATAAAATGTTTTTTCTATGAGTATTTTTGTAGTTATTTTATGTCATTTACATGACAAAGATAAACTAAACGCTTCACAAAACATTCGACTCAAGGTCTAAAGTTTAAAAAAAAACAGTTGTTTTAAATCTCTAGCCTTTAATGTTACTATCTTCAAGAAAGTTTGAAAGAAATTAACTGAAACCAGTCATAAAGTGAAAATGTAGTTAGAATTCGGCTCAGTTGTCACATTTTTAACACACTGATTATATTTTAATTTCATAGATTATTCCTCTGATTCCGGCATACTGGCGACACTAAGATTGTTTAATAAAATACAACCCTTTTTTTAAAGACTCGTCAGACTTAAACACGTTGACGTCACGTTTTCAGCTTATGATTTGTGGCTTTTCGCTCGAACCCTGATGCTGCTCAAGCAGAATCTTTGTTCTCGAACTTGCCGAAACAGGTGTTCAACGTGCATAACTTCGTACTTTGAATGGCCCGACATTAATTTAACGTTATGATGTAACAAAACAGTTTTCTTGACAATAGTACCTTAGTATGGCGGCCAAGAAATGGATGTTTCGTGTTTGTTAATATGTACATAATCTGTAGTATTTTAAAAGGAGTGCGTGGAAAAAGATAAAATTATTTCTAGACTTCTCTGATTTGTTTCACGTCGTGTTTTAGCACGACCCTACTTGTATTTTGTTTTTAACAGAACAACTCGTATCAAACGGGTTTGTGGCCCGGCCTGGTCAGGTGAGTTAAGGCGTTCGACTCGTGATCTGAGGATCGCGGGTTCGCATCCCCGTTGCATCAAACATGTTTGCCTTTTCAGCCGTGGGGCGTTACAATGTGACGGTCAATCCCACTATTCGTTGGTAAAAGAGTAGCGAAAGAGTTGGCGATGAGTGGTGATGACTAGCTGCCTTCTCTGCTAAATTAGGGGCGGCTTGCGCAGATAGCTCTCGTGTAGCTTTGCGCGAAATTAAAAAACAAATAAACGTTTAGAAATTTCCGTTAATTTCATGCTGATTTATTACAGTGAGTGCTGCATATTCTTGGGATATATTTGTAACCCTCATGATAGATCAGTAGAGAAATTGGAGCAATTACTAATGTGGAAATGGTGGATTGATATTGAAGATATTACTTAACAGTAGACAGCCATGAATTCTAACAAGGTGTTCTTGGAAAGGGCAAAAAATATATAAAAAACTTTATGTACGATTTAGCCCAAAGCCAATTGAAAGCTATTTTTGCGAGAAGCTAGAAGAGAAACGCCGAAACTACTTCATTCCACATTCTGTGAATAATATATTATTTTTTTATGTTGTTGTAAACATCATATTAACTCGCATTCGTTTTATAAAAAGAGAGTAACTAAGCTAAAACCACCTAAAGGTTACAGTTTTGAACAATATCTGATCAGTTCATGTAACTCAAAGACAGAATGTACTTGTCAGTATTGCTAGTCTAGAGAATCCAATGAGGGCAGATTTCGCTAACAGGTGTAGAAACTTAAATAAACAATGTCGCTTTGAAACTAACACCGAAAATGTGTTTGTTTAAGAGGTGAGGGTAATGCGAGTACAAGTGACTTATCAAATAACTTCTTGCTAATGTTGATGAAACCATCAAAGTATGGTAGCTGAAGAAGGTTTTGTTTGTTTGAAGTTAATCACAAAGGAACACAATGGGCTATTTGTGCTCTCCCCACGGGTATCTAAATCCGGATTCTAACGTTGTAAGCCTGCAAACCTACCGATGTGCTACTGGGATCAGTTGAAAAAAAAGCGTATAATAATTTCTTTGTGCGATTCGTAACCTTCTTGTATGTTAAGTCAGGAAAATAAACTTTGGAGATGAAATATTTCCAAATGCTAGTTTAAGTTACTTTGTGCAATGAACTGACGTTACGTTATTATTGTCACAGAGTAGCATGTAATCAGATATTTTACTGAAAGAAACTGATGGTGCCCATTGTTCGAACCTATTATGTAACAATCCATCGTGTCTTAATAGTGATTTCAATGTGACCAGGGGGTGGAGAAAAGGACTACATTGGGCCTTGTGTGTTATAGAAGTAACAACCAATGTTGCTACTCAGTTTATAGCCCCTATAGTGGTAGTTATTACTGACTGGTGGCTTCCTTCCCTCTGGTCAGTAGTTCAAAATTAAGGACGGCCATACCTGAAGTCAGAAGTCTAATGTGGACGTTTATTCCACGTTTCCATAAGGTATCTTGCAGCTTGAAAACTCCAATTCTATTTTAACTGCAGTTTAAGTGCTCATTTCATGCATATTTTTAAAATAATAGCGTGAAGGATTGATATACTTGTTTTAGCACTGTTCCCTTAAGCCTTAGTCTGTACAGAAAGTTAAAACTATAATTTTGTTCAGGTGATAGGACATAAGCAGTTAGATGCCGAATCAAAGTTTTTGACCTGTATGATGATCACTATTACCTTGTATTTGTGCGTTTGGTGGTTTGTACAGCTTCAGAGGTTTGCTGTGCGATTTCTTTTAGTGTTTTTTTTTTTTTTTTGCGATCTAAGCATTGGTAATAACGTGTCGGCGAATATAGTTAGCTTTGTTCCGGTTTGGATGCATGTTCGTTTAATATTAGTGTAGGACCTCTGAAGCGGCGCCTCAAAGGCAGTTATGTTAAAAGCGGAACTTTGACCACTCGCGAGTTCTCTATCTCTCTGTGCTTTCTCCGCTGCATTGCACACAGAACATGCACGTGAGGCTAATATCCATGTGTTTTCACTTTGTTTTGTTTTTCAGTTTTCATTGCTGTTGTGTAAATTGATTCTAGACATCAATTTTAAATATATTGTTCTCATATACATACATTATTTTTGTAAATTGTATATTACAACTTTCGCTGGTAAACGTCTTTTTGTGTGTGGCTTTTGTTGACGTATTATTTTTACCAAAGTAGTAGGCCAAGAACATTCTTTCTCGATAATTTTTACGCTTCAAAACTTGAGAAAAAAGAAATTTCTATAAAAACGAGTGTTTTTAAAAGAAAATATAAGAGATTTACCATTGAGAAGTCCAATAGAGCGTTAGGGATTCAGAATTGTAAAGCCAGTGTCAGTTGAATAAAGGTAATGAAATATGTTTTAGTATTTTTTATTGACGAGTGGTAAACTGAGTACATATTAAATTACATAAAATAATTGGAACAGAGTGTCAACATCATTGAAATCTTGAGGTAACTAACCAGTTTTCATTCTTTGAGGTAAATCTGGTTCTTAGCTATCAAAGAAATTTGGTTGGAACTGATGCATTACAATTTGGTTTCATGAGTAGAAATGACAGTTAAAAACATCTACAAGATTAAAAAGAACTGTGAGAGCAGATTAAAAAATAGAAAACAATGAAAGGCAAACAAAGAATATATTTGGTATTTTAGATAGAACTAAAATAGCAAACAAAGAATATATCTGGTATTTTAGATAAAACTAAAACAGCAGAGTCATGAACTTGAATAAATAATTTTAAAAATGTGAGCAAAAGTTTGTCCTTATTTTGTTGAAGAGAAAGTGAAAAATATAATGAAGAATGTAAGGGGAGAAAAATCAAAATTGTTACTAATGGGGAGACACAATTTAAAACAAATTAAGATTGTGACCATCAGCTTGAAGAAACACTTGGTCAACCATTAATGAGAAAATTAATGTTAATCTGTGGAGAAATGTATATTTTTTATTATTCAAGAAAATGTATTGGTGGCATTGAGTAACCGATGAAAAGACCTATAGGATAAGATAAAATTCTGTTGAAAATATTGGTATTAAGCTCACTGTTTTTCAGTAAATTGTATAAAGAATCCATAGTAGCTTCTTTGACCCTGCATGCATAGTGAATTAAATACAAAAACATTTAGCCAAACAGACCCTGCATGCATAGTGGGTTATACACAGAACCAGTTAGTCAGACAGACCCTGCAGGCATAATGGATGAAATACAGAACCAGTCAGCTAAACAGACCCTGAAAGCATAACGGGTGAAATACAGAACCAGTCAGCTAGACATTATAGTGAATAATATATAGAATCATTTAACCAGACAGACCCTGCAATCATAGTGGATGAAACACAGAACCAGTTAGCTAGGTTAAAAGGCTAATGGTAAGAACATCTGTTTTTTAGTTCACATAAAGTTTACTTGAGAATTCTTCAGTTATCAATCTCATGTCCCTTTGTAACAATCATATCAATATGGGCTGCTTAAATATTATAGCTACATACCTTTTGGAAATTAATGCATTGCATGAACACATCCAGCAATGTCATAACTGCAAGCATTTTGAGTTGCAGAATTTATGATAATTATGATGAAAAATAAGAGTAAATTTTTTTGGGAAGCATACAAGTCTGTTTTTCTTATTTATTGCTCTAGGAAGTATTTAGACATCAGATTTAATGGAATTGTCTGTATGGCACTCAATCTATAATCAGAAAGGTAGAAATGGTGAAAGTGAGAACCTTTCAGAGTTTGCATGAGATGTGAAATGCTTCTCTTGGATTTACTTTCCAAAATTGCAGTGAGACAACACAGATCAGAGTTATTCATGATAATGAAGATAAAATTGAACTTCATATTAAATTGAAATAGAATTACTATTTTCCGAAAACTGTTCAATTTTCATAATATAAATATTTGTCAAAACTGCTAATGAACATCTCAAGATTTGCTGAAAATAATGGTATCATTGGAACAAGTGATGTTAACTTCTTCTGGCTCAATAATCAATGGAAAAATTTGACAAAATACATTTGTCCTATGGCAGTAATGCTCTGTAAATAAGATAACTGTGAATCATCTGAATAGACAACATTCAATAATACAATTCGCAATAGAAGTGGAAAGACATACTTGCATTCTGGACAAAGTAACCAAAACGTGCATCTCGTGTAGCACAGACTTGCATGTAAACCACAGATACAGAGGAATAACTTAGCTATGCATCAAATCATTCAAATAGTGAAAGGGTAGGACATAGACTTTTCGTATCAGTCCACACAACAAAGATTTATATTACAAAAATATGCTTAAAAGGATAAAATCACATCACTACAAGGACATTCACCACTCAAATGGGAAATAAGGACCAATGGTTGTGAAATAGAAATTTAAAAACTCTCCTCGAAAGCCTTACTTTAACATTGGAACAGGAGTACCAACAGTTATGTGTCAAGAAGCATGACTGATTGAATTTGAGGAAGAGAATTAGTCAATATGTATACAGTTGCTACATTTATAGCATAAGGTTTGTTATTGAAAAACTGCCCAAGAACTAGTGAAACTATTACAGATATATTACATAATGCGATAAATAATGATATTAAAAGTCACTACTATATAAAGAAAGTGAGAATTTTTTCACACAGGAAACTGGTATGGAGTGATGTAAGCCAAGGTTACAATGCTAACAGAAATTTCTGTATATGATATGATGAATTTTAGTAGCAATTAGACTTCATGAAAAAGTTTGGTGTGTGTTGAAATTGCTTTCATGTAGATTAATGATGTGTGGCAAGTTGATCCCAGTACCATTGTTATTTATCTGTTCCTACATCTGGAAAGGATTTCAGGGCATTTAAAAAGTAACAGATTTAGTCAAAAGGGAAACATCTTGAAGTTCCAAAAATGATTTTACCAGATATTTAATTAGTGTAGATGAGGAGGCATACAATGTCAATATGAAACCTATCATAAAATTGACATTTTAACACGTACAGTTGGTACTTCTTAGATCAGGTCTTTCCATTCAGAAGCACTTTGCAGTCTTAATAATAACATTTTTGTGGTAAGAAGATTTGAATGTTAGAAGTGTGATAAAAATTGTTTACTCTGCAAGATGGGCATGGTACAATTTCAAATGTGCAGTGTCGAGATGTCACCTTGATGTTGATTCTCACACAGTTATACATAATGGCAGTGAAGGATTATCTAACATTGTGAGTGAAGATATATCCTGTACAAACCAAATGTTTACAATACTTAGAAGATAGTTGGGGAATTTGTAACAAGATGAACAGTAGGCTTAGAACATCATTCTGAACAATAGTACTTTTAATCATTTATTGAACCATAACAATTCTTAGAAGTAAGGAAAATAAGGTTGTAAGTCCTCATCAAGTTGTGTGGTTAGCCCTCATTGAATAGTATGACAGAATAAAGCAAATGTATGTTGGACTTTGTGTCTGTGAGGCAGAAGACATTGACCTTAATCAATCACACTTGCTGATGTGATAAAGAATCTCAACACAGAAACAAAAGGGATTACATTCCTACACATATTCATATGGGGGTCATTGTAATTAACACGGGCAGATTTATCTATGAGAAAACGAAGAAATGCTATCTTGGAGTTGAGCATAATAATGCTATGTGATTATCCATTCCAAAATGGTGATTATTCAGTCAGTTTGTTTATTTACCTGCAATGGTTAGTAAGGTGGCCTGTGTAACTAACATACAGGCAGAATATTTTACAGACGTATTTTAGGGACCACATGTGTATTCCACTGAGGGGTGCCACCGAAAATACTTTTCAGTGTTCTTATTATCATTTGGTGATTACTGCGGTCTATCCTGACATGAGTAATAGGTATTTCAGCAAGTAACGTTTATTCGGTGACAGCAGCGCCCTGCTGTTAATAAATAAGTAGCTGCCGAGAGGAGGAGATAAACCCGATTCGCAAGACAGTCCCATAATCAGAAGTCAGCAGAGATGAAAATGCACAACGAATAAACACGTGTATGCTATCTTTCAGCATGCTATTAATTTGCTCAACTTTCAGTTTTTCAATAATTCATGGTAGAACTAAGACGATATTAATGAACTCGACTAAATATTCAAACTAAAAGGTCACGTGCAAGACGACCAGAGGTTTTTAAAACTGTTTTGCGGACAGCGAAACAGTCGTTTCCTGTTTAACGAAGCGTAAAATATCGTGGTCGACCTACAAAGCACTATGATGCTCTTTTAAGCACATGTGCGTAAGAGAGATTACTTAATACTACGAACAGAATAAATAAACTGATGTAAACCGAATGGTTTGTTTTGGATCTACCAGAATACAAAGTAGTAAATATTTAAATGAAGGTATAGATCCAAGCGTATTGTGTTTAAGCATGTGGCATGGAGGAACAATGTAAACCAAAATGTATTAGGCACTCTATTTTTCTCTCAGGCCTTTTGTTTCTGTTAGTAAGAAATTGTATGAATTTAACCAAGAGAAAAAAAAGTGACACGATTTTACTGAAATAATAACTAACTTGTAATAATAAATGTCGCATAATAATGGAGATAATTTACATTTGGAAATTGCTAGGGTGTGTGTGTTCTAAACACTAATATTATACCCTGTAATAGTAACGGTGAAAACCCGCGTGAAAGGACAACCACACAAAATATTTAGAGCAGCCAATTATGTTTCGAGTAAATCCGTGCTGCTAACCCTTTATCGATTGTAAATGTAAATATCTAAATTTAAGTAATTGTTTTCAAACTCTCATTTATATGTCCATGAAAATATTTTTTTATAAATCTTCGGATTTATCCCCCCAAAAAAATACCAAAACAGTTTTACCTTCATATGTCTGTTCTGGATTGAAAAAATTCAGAATTTGAATAATTTACTGTTTTGTTTGGGGTTAAAAGACACTGTACCACATTTATGAGTGTATTTTAAAAATCAAGTATATATTTTATGCATGTATATATGTCTGTGTGTTTATAAACATTTTCAGGTGGCCCAGCGATATGTATGCCTGTGGACTTGTAACGGTTTTCATACCCGTGGTGGGCAGAGCGCAGATAACCCATTGTGTAGGTTTGTGCTTAACTTCATGAAAGTCACTTCATAGGATTAACATGAAATACACTTGTCCAGAGGTATATAACACCAATGTTATTGTAGTATACTTTTAAAATAATTAATAGAAGTTTATCGTTGTTTTAGAAATTGAAATTCCTTTGATGCAATAAAAAGTTGATAAAAGCGAAATGTACAGTTTCAACTATGCGCACTACTTTAACAAGCTTAGAGGTCAAATATCAAATAGATATATAATTTACAGACACTGATTGATTGTGGGACTAAACGTATGAAACTGAATTTTAGTAGAACTTCTTGCATGGTCATATCCATTATATGCTGTAGAAAATGTTACATTATTACCTCCTTTCAACAGTTTTGTAAGAGATGTGATACGCTACATGTTTCTTAACATCGTGCTCGTTGGTATTTTCTCTGTAATACATTTCTAATGTACATGAGCTGAGCGAAGATTGCCATTACAAATGTGATTGTATTTATTGACGAGAAATGATTTCACTGTGTTTGTTTTTTGTAGTGTTGATTGTCTTGACCTCTTATATATTTTTTATTTTAATACTGTGTATGTCCAGGAGGACGTATTACAATGCAATTAACAAACAGTTTATTTGTTTTATTTTTGAATTTCGCGACAAGCTACACGAGGGCTATTTGCGCCAACCGCCCCTAATTTAGAAGTGTAAAACTAGAGGAAAGCCAGCTAGTAATCGCCACCCACCAATTTTACTAACGAGTGGTGGGATTGATCGTTACGTTATAAAGACCTCATGGCTGAAATGGCAAGCATGTTTGTTGTGACTGGGATTCGAATCCACAATTTTTGGATTACGAGTGGGGTGTCCTAACTACTTGACCATGGCCGGCCACTGTAAACAGCCTTATGTAGAAGTTTGAAGCCACGCACAAGGTGTTCATTTCATAAACAGAGGCCATTGTTATTGAGTTTGTTTTGGAAGATCCCCTTTTATTATGAAATTTATCGCTTGAAAATTGTTTTTAGCCAAATTTTGTTACACGAACAGTATTAAACTAGTGGTTAGATCGTGTAAAACAACTTGTGGTGAAGATACTTCTAGTCAGAAATTTTTTTGGAAACAAAGTGATACATTTCTAGTATATGTTATTTGTTTACAGCTTTGGCTTGTGGAGGTTTTGGACCTCATTATCTTGTATAATTTAACACCACAGATGTTTACCTTTTATATTGTATTTCACTTTGCGTAGAGTGAACGGATTATTTCCAGGATTTCAAAGAAATGTAATTAATTATTGGGCGTTATAATGTAAAAATTATATTTCTAATATCCTAAAGTGCATTGTAGATTTCTTTCTTTTGAAGCTAACAACATCTGTTCGTGTTTCAAATGAAATATACAGGAAGTTTTGTGCGTGTATCAAACCTCAGCGGTAAGTCTTAAGAGTTTTTAAAGCTAAAAAATGGAATTTCAATACGTGCAGTGGTTATAGCACAAATATCCCGTTATTTAGCTTTGAGCCAAACAACAAAGAAACGTTTTTTGTTTTTTTACAAAGATCATCAGTGAGGTAAAGAGTGACGTTTCCATACTACAATGGTGAGTGACAAACCAGTGGTTTAGAACACAGGTAGATTTTGTATAGATTGTCAGTTCAAGACTAATAAGAAACATATTTAGAGACGGCTGGTATGGGTATTAAAACTTTAATAAAAGATAAAGTACAGAACAATGTTTTGACCTTCTTAAGTCGCTTTCAGGTTAACAAAGAGAGGAGGAATATCTTTGTGGAAATTGCAACGTCGGAAGTACATTAGAAGTCAGCGATTTCCCCCCTCTTCATTTTTTGACGTGTGACTGTTATAAGAGTATTGTTCTCAGTTGCCTATTCACAACTGGCTCACCTGTCTTGGCCTGACATGGTCAGGTGGTTAGAGTGCTCGACTCGTAATGTGGGGGCTACGGGTTCGAATTTCCTTCACACTAAACATTCTTTCCCATTTCAGCCGTGGGGGCGTTATAATGTACAGTCAAACCCACTATTCGTCGGTAAAAGGGTAGTCCAAGTGATAATGGTCGGTAGTGATGGCTAGATACCTACTTCACTCTAGTCTTTCACAACTCAATTAGGGACAGATAGCCCTCGTGTAGCTTTGAACGAAATAAAAAACAAATTCACCAGTTTTTATTATATTGAGGTATTTATATAATTTATATTTAACAATGTTAATTATCAATAGATGGCGCTATATATGTTTTCTACTGAACTTGACTAAATACCTATTAGAAATACCATAGCATTTATTCAATTACTTAAAGAAAAAGATTTTTGCAGTAAAAATGCCTGAAGTTTCGATCTAATGTTTATTTTTTAGAATTATTGAATGTCAAGTACTTTATTTATCTGTATCATTTTTATTGGTCCATTTGTTTATCGTCTGTATTATAAATATAAAGATTTACAGACCCTTCTTCAATTTTGTTATCTTCATCCAAAATCAGACGGTAATACCTAGTTTCCCTATAAATAAATAAAAAGTTTTATTTTACGTATAAATACCCGGAATTTCAGGTCTTTTTCTGGAAGCATTGTCAATGTAAACGCAAAATGTATCTTTTGTTGTGCTCTCCAGTGTTCCAACGGTATGTCGGCGGATCTACACGCTAGAAATCGGGTTTCGATACCCGTAAAGGGCAGATCACAGATAACGCTTTGTGTTTAACTTCAAAACGACGATGACACCACCTTTTTTGTTTCAAACAACAAGTTGTGTGCATGTGAAACACCACAACCAGTAACTAGAGCGTCAGGCGATTGGCTGCGGTAGTATTTGACGTATTTAACCTTTAACCACATGTATTATTACAAGAGTTTGTGTAGCCCAAGACTGGTAAGGTGGTATTAGTCTTAATAAGCTGAACAACAAACAACTTCTGTCTTGTTCACACAAATGTATCAAGATTGTGGCGTGGCCCTAGTGCAGTGAGGAACGAGTTCTTTGGGAAGGGCGGGGATTAATCTACAGTCAGTTGAACGTCTTAATGTATTTTTATTAATAAAAATAATATGTACCTACTGCAAAATTTTATAATCTAGTCACTTAACTCTATCTTTCACTCATTTAAAAAGAGAGGAAGCGTAGAACTGTATTTATTGAAAGAGGCGTGGATGATGAGAGTTTAAGAAACTCTGCTGTAATAATATTATGTATCTAGCTGTGTTAAAAGAAGTGACTTAATTCATTGTTTTAATGTAATGAAAACACCACCTTTACTCCAGTTTGCTTCAGTTTGTTGAAAAAATAATGTATGTTTATAGTGAGGCCATGGAGAGAAGAAAAATTGGAATTTATTTTCCAAGAAAGGAAAAATTCCCAAAATTTTAGGTATAAAATAAATAGCGTGGCAACGTTTTTATTTAGATGTGGGGAATGGGGTATTTTTCGGCCAGTCCCCCTCTCCCAACGCACTCACACTCCCAAACCAAAATCTTGGCTACGATCCTGACTTGAATGTTATCTTTGACACAGGCTTGCCCCCAGTGTCACAGCAATATTTCGGCGGACTTGCAAAGCTAAAAACCGGATTTTGATACCCGTGGTGGGCAGAGCACAGGTTGCTCATTGTTTAACTTTATGCGCAATTACAAACAAAATAAAAGCACATGTTTATAAACAGTAGAATATAAGTTTAATATGCATGTGGTTGATAGAAAGGCTTGGAATTACTGCGAAAGCCGTGACGACCCTTTTTTTTATTCTGGTTTTAGACAGCCTATTGGAATATGTGATAACACGCATATAAATTTAACAAATACGGTGACAAATGGCTTGCACGAACTATCTCGAGAAAAAAATCACAGGAGTTAATAAAGTTGTTTACAAAAGGCAAGAATGATCATTTTTATGTACCAGCTTTTCAGGAAGAAGAGAATTCCAGCTCTACTAAAGCAGTAATAAACTAACGATAGTCCTACTGTCGTACATCTAACGTTAAACTCTTTCACCCTTTAATTATGAAGTTCATAAAGTGTCCGTGTGAAAGCTAGGTAATTTTTATTTATTTTTTAAAGTGTAAATAACATTAGGTTTATGTTCACTCATTTCTGAAGGTTGAAAGCAAATAACATAAAAGTTTTGGTTGTACTCTACATACACCAAGAGATAAAATAAACAAAACAAAATACTCCCGTGATTGGGTAGATTGGAACGAAAGTTAGTTTATGAAATGTCAAGCCTTCTTTAGTGTAGTACACAGGTTGTACTGTTTTACTGACTTTATATTGCATTCTTGTTAAAACCGAGCAGTGTGTTGTGACCAAAGTTCCTTCGAAATAATAATTTCACAATGAATTAATGAGGTAACACTTGAAGTGGACACGCCTCGTATATTTCCTCATTGTTTCTCTTTCGGTTTTGTTTAATGTAGGGTTTCTTCCCAGGCAATGGGTTAAGCGTTGTAAAACCGATAACCAGGAAGTTACTGTTGATTCGTGTACTGGATTTAATTTTCCAGTTAACCCTCAGTTTATTTGTTCTGGTCGTATAACTATTTATACGGAACTTTAATTACAATAAAACACATTTATATTAATTATTTTTTTATTTTGCATCGACGACGTGCATTGTTTTACAGTACGTTAATGGGTATTTGAAACTGTGTGAAGTGTTAAAACATTTCACAGGGCTTGGCACTTGTAATTGATCTCTCGTACTAACAAATTAACAGATGTGACCTCAAACCATTTTCATACCTATGTAACAATCTGTACGGCTGGTGTCGTGACAACAATGTAGAATATTTCCCAGAAATTCATTTATTGGACAGCAATGAGTTTTATTTCCATTTAGTTTATTATTGGCTCCTTATTTGAACACATTAATATAGTATGTTTTTGTTTGTATCAAGGACCCCTAACATGTTGCATTTCAAACACGAATTCAAGCCCATAAAGGTCTCACTTTCTTTCTGTTATCAAGAAACAACATATGTATCGAATCCGGATACACTCACCTTCTGGTTTCCGTATATCCTCATATGTTGACATCACAAACTTACCAGTTGTCGGACGACATAAGGAATGAAGGTTGTCTACTCAGTGCCTTCAAAGGATGCCCAACTCTGTACTTGCCATGGTGAAGTAAATATCTTTCTCTAACAAATAATAAACACGTAGATGAATTTTATGAGACACCTTTAACAGGTTGGAAGAAAAGGTACAAAAACACAAGGATATTTTAAGAAATTTATTTCCAGGCATTCATTGGACAGCCTCAATTCCTTTTAGTGTGACCACGTGTGGCTCAGCGGTAAGTCTGCAGGCATACCACGCAAAAACCTAGTTTCTATATCTGTGGTGAGTAAAGTGGAGATAGCTCATTGTGCAGCTTTATGCTGAATGACAACCAAACCAAAATTCTTCTGGTGTGTCTTACACGTATAAAAGAGAAAGAAAACGTGTGACGCCACGAAATTTGATACATGTGTTGTCTTGAAACAACAGAAAAAAAGTTGGTCCTTCATACGTATAAATTCATATTTTTAGCATCTGCCGAGAGTCCGTACTGTATCAGTAAAATGTGCTCAAGGAAGAAAGGAAAAAAAACAATAAATTCATAGGACACTTCTGCCTCTCTTCAGTCGGATACAGAAGACTTAGGCAAACCGCCGTTTTTGCAAGTGATTCAGACTGGGTTCGTTGATGTTTTGGTCGCTATACTATATGGACCTTCAAACAATGGACTAAGAGGAGGACCGAGAACTGATTGTGTAAATCGAAACCTACTCTGTCATCTGTGTAATACATCACTGAAAAGCGAATATTCTTCTGTAGAATTATAAATCTAGTAATTTATTCTTCCGTGCTGAAGGCTTTTCAAGATGATTTTAGATATTGTAGATTTATTAGATTATATAGATTTCAGAAGAGATCAAACCGTAAGATCATAAATATTACTGAGAGAAATACAAACACTTTTATTGATGTGGCATTCGGCAATACGGTAAGAAACAAAATAGAGGATAATTTTGTTTTTTAGTCTTGACTAATAAACATTTAATTTTTGATGTATATTACTTGGTATTAGAAACAATAGAGACAGAGTTTCGTATTTTAATTTACAGTTTTATATAACAGTTTATCAAATAATGTACAGTATGAAAAAAAATTTATACTGGTGACTTACTTCGTGATAAACGAAATACTGTTACTCGACGAATATTTGGCCCGGCATGGCCATGTGGGTTAAGGCTCGACTCGTAATCCGAGGGTCGCGGGTTTGAATCCCGGTCGCATCAAACATGCTCGCTCTTTCAGCCTTGGTGGCATTATAATGTTACGGTCAATTCCACTATTCGTTGGTAAAGGAGTAACCCAAGAGTTGGCACTGGGTGGTGATGACTAGTTGCCTTCCCTCTAGTCTTTCACTGCTAAATTAGGGACGGCTAGCGCAGATAGCCCTCGAGTAGCTTTGCGCGAAATTTAAAAACAAGCAAACGATGAATATTTAGTTACAGATTGATACGTCACTAGACGTTTGAAAGTTAAGAGGTGCTATAATGATATATGTGTCTAAGTATGTATGTTTGTAGAGACAGTCAAATAACTACATGTACAAAATCATACGAAAGTTGAAACAAAACAAAGAGCATACTGGGAATAGAATATATCGTAACATTCACGTTTTATTAACAATCAAGCGTTAAAATCAAAACTTTTTCCTTGTTCACAACTAGATACTGCAAGACCGCTCTGTAAAAATGGGTCATGTAAAATAGAGTATTAATGTTAACCGGTGTGATGTGAACAGGTACGATTTCTAGAGTGGGGGATGGAATATTTCAGGCTTGCGTTACTACTCAGGGTAGCATTAGTATAACTTGGTAGGTTCTTAAGAGTGGAACTGTTTTACATTTATGTACAAAGTTCTTTTATTTTAAAGGCAATTTGTACTTTTCAGTGAATACTACCAGTGAATGAGGGGTTTCTTATTCAACACTAAAAATATATCTCATGATAAGCGTGGTATTGTAGAACGTGAAAATTGGATGGAATGAAATCACAGAGCACTTTGTGCCTGCAGATTAATCAGGCAAAGTAATTTGATTCGCATGTATTTCATAATGAGATCTCTGTCAGTTAGAGTTGTATCTACTATGAACAGGGGACGTGATCCCCCTTTTATTAAGTGAGAAAATTGCGCTTGACAACAGTTTTGTTGTATCTTTAACATTTTGTATGGTCCATCAGAAATTTTAGTTACGGTATAAATGATATGTATTGCACATGTAGTAACGCAAGCCACGTCATGTCCATGTGGATAATGAGTTATTTCCAATTTATTCTGAAAAACCGTTAAAATTCTTCCCTTCTTCTTCTAAGTAGGCATGTAACTCAGCACAGCTGAATGCTACACATTTACTAACGCTATCCTAGAGTATCGAAGCGCATGTTGGCCATGCCTGTATCATAAATATATAAACTATTGTCGTTAATTAATTAAAAGTAGCTCCAACCATGACATCCATATAATGATTAACATTTCGACAGTAATTTTATACAACCAATTACACTTTGCAATTCATCTCAGAACGGCTGGTATGGTATTAACACTTATTGATAAGGAGAGAACAACGTTTCGACATTCCTAGGTCATCTTCATGTTAAGAAAGAGAGGGTTTGCAAGTGGCCGTTGTCGGACACATCTTAGGAACACGAGTATAAACTGGTAGGGGATTGTAGGGGTGTGGCAGTTGGATGTTAGGTTATTAATTAGTATAGGTATAAAGGTGTTCCTTTATATTGGTTTAATTTTGGCATTAGTTGCTGTATTATAAGTAGGGGTTCTTTGGTTTTGCGTTCGTTTATATTTGTTTCCCTTCTTAATATATGGGTATTTTCTATGGTTATGTTGTGTTTATTTCACTTGCAGTGTTCATAAACGTGTGAAGGTTTTTTTCTTCTTCTTTAAATCTAGTTTTCATTTTTCTTTTTGTTTCTCCAATATAAAAGTCGTGGCAGTTGTTGCATTGTATTTTATAAATTATGCTGGTTTTGTGTTTGTCAGTGTAGTTTCTACATAGTATGGATTTTAGTTTTGTACCTGTTTTTTTTAATAAATTAGATGTTTACTGGCATGTTGTGTTTTGTTATAAGTTTGTTTTTTTTCCAAATGTTGATTATTTTTTCGCTGATGTTGGGAACCTATGGTATGCAGCAGTACAAGGTTTTGCAGTTTGTTGTATCTTGGGATTTATTCTTATTTGTTTGTTGTTGGTCTAGTTGTGTGTGTGTCTAATTTCTTCCACGTTTTTTTGTTTAGGAAATTTGTTGATGTTGATGAAGTGTTGTTTTATTTTGTTGATTTTATCGTTAATTTCATCGGGTGAACATAGTTTTGCGGTTGTGTTTATTTGGTTTCTTAATATATTGAATTTTTGTTTTGTTTCTTTTGCTGAGTCCCAAGGAATGTGTAATCCAGTATGTATGAATTTTTTGTGGAGTTGTTTTGAATTGTGTATCAGTTCTAGTGATCTTGAGGTTAAGAAATGCTGTTTGGTTAGTTTTTTTCCTGCTTACAGATGAACTTAATGTTGGAGTGTATCGAGCCAACGTGATTGAAAAAAACAACAACTAAGTGTATGTTCTGTAGATGTGAATCCAGTAATTGTATCATCAACATACCTATACCAGTGTAGTGGTAGGTGTAAGGCTGAATTGATCTGTGATTCAATCTGTGTCATAAAAATGTTGGCTAGAACTAGTGACACGGGATTCCCCATAATTCGGCCATTGATTTGTTGGTAGTTTTGGTTATTGAACATAAAGTTAGTTTTGGTGGTAGTGAGTTTTATAAGGGTTACTAATTGGTTGCAGTGGATGTGTATTAATGGGTTGGGGTCCTGGAAATAAAGTTCTAAAGTTGTCATGCAGGTTACAGTTGTTAAGACTTTTGCTAAGAGGGAGATTGCATCAAAACTGGCCATTAAGGCTTTATGATTCAATTGATTAAGAATATATCTCAAATTAAAAGAGTCTTTGGAAATGGAGCCAGCTGATGTTACATATTTAGAAAATGTCCACCTATATATTTACCGAGGTTGTAGTTAAATGATTTATTGGTCGACATTATGGGTTGTAGTGGACACTTGGGTTTGTGAGGTTTGGAGGTGCCATATAGTTGTGGCGTGCACGAGTCGGTCTTTGGTTGGTAAGAATAAATGTTTTCTGAAATTGTGTTCGTTTTTTCATGTATAGTAATATTTTGTTCAGTTGGTTATCATATGTTTTTGTTGTATTTGTGTTTAGTAGTTAAAATTTGTATCTGATAAGATGTTCATTTATTGAATGTATTCATTTGTGTTATTTGTAACCACAGCATTGCTTTTATCTGATTTTAAAATTTTGATGTTGTTATCTTGGTTAAAGTTGTTTATAATATTAATATCTCTCCAGTGTTATCATCATGACTTCTACAATGTTTCATTAATTATTTCAAAGATGAACCTAATTTGAAGATTTAATATCCATTGTGATATCGACATTTCTAATCATTATTTTGTTTTGATTATAACTCAAGAAAAAAGTTTCTTGATAATGTATGTGCTTTCATCTTATCAGACTAATTCCAACATTTTGAAATTCTCCTGTTCATTATGATATTTACCATAGTACTGAAATTCTCCTGCTTATTATGATATTTACCATAGTACTGAAATTCTCCTGCTCATTATGATATTTACCATAGTACTGAAATTCTCCTGCTCATTATGATATTTACCATAGTACTCCGAGAAGTGCTTGTGATTTCGAACCGACTGATACTTTTTGATTATCCATAGTTGTGTTGTAGCTTTGTCTCAATATAAAGGTGAGCCGAGGTGGATAAAAGAGGTCGTGAAGTTCACCTGTAACTGTTCTGGCCCTTAGTCAGAATGATATCTGAGACGTTTGTCAGACTTTGTTTAAATATATATATATTCGCACAACTTGCATTCAGTTGTCCCAAACGTTCAATAGCACTTATAGAACGTGTAATGCGAATGTAATCTTGTGATAATTGCCCACCTTGCTAAGTTAAGAAATGTAATCTTATCTTTACTAAGTTATATAATGTAATATTATGGTAACGCCCACCTTGCTAAGTTAATTAATGTAATTTTGTGGTAACACCCGCCTTGCTATGTTAAGAAATGTAATCTTATGTTGGTCACCTATCTTTACTAAGTTAAATAATGTAATATTATGGTAACACCCACATTGCTAAGTTAAATAATGTAATATTGTGGTAACACCTACCTTGCTAAGTTAAATAATGTAATATTATGGTAACACCCACCTTGCTGAGTTACGGATTTAGGGAGTGATTGCACGCGAAACAGTATATTTAAAACCGAGTGGACAGTAGACATTTATAATGTTACAAATCGGTCGTAAAAACAATTACATAACACATCTTTCATAAGGTAATTTCAATATTGTTTTATAAGAATGTATAGAATTTGGAGCATTGTGTTCCAAGGGGTCACGTGAGTAATCTTAACTTATTAAACCTGATTTTACAAAAATAAAGTCAACTGTTTTTACTGTAAACTCGTTCAACAGGTTAAAGTCTTAACTACACAATTCAAAGACAGGTTTATTCTTGCTGTGTAATATAAGGTTTAAATGTTAGACACAGTGTTCAACAGACCCACAACTAATGCACACTTGCTGTTTAGAAAATCCTTTAAAATTTGGTTTGGTGATGATATGACAAAAAGCAATCTGAACTTCACTGAATGGTTCTTTAACTAGCGGTGGCGTCTTTCATTACAGTCAATACATGTATAATAAGATAATACAGCGTAGCGGCGATTCTCTTCACCAATGATACACTTGATGCAATGAAGTAACTTCTTGGTAAATACTTTTAAGATCTCTAAAAATATTTTGGTAAAGGTTCTATTCTTAGTCCGTGGTGTCGTTAACAATTAATGTACTTAATAGTGTTGAAGCTATTTGTTTCATTATGTATATGTAATAGTGTGTGAGGTATATATAAAGAAACAAGTTTAAAATATTTTTACAGTGGTTGTTGTGGAGTGCAACTAAATTTTCGCTAGATATTAAATTTAAAAAATAAAAACTATCTCAGTACTTAATAGATCTCGAAATTTTAAACCTTCTGCACTGTGAGTTAATATATTTGTTGCATACGAAAAGTTTTATTCTTTTTGCATCTGTGACATTCTCCTGTTATGAACTGTATTTTAACCACAACAGAAAGTTGTGGAAAGGTTGTGTTTAATTTTATCTAAGTGATTATTGTTTTTTATTTTATTTTATTTTTACCTGGCACAACCTATTGACTGGTCGTTCGACTCGTAATACACAGGTTACGAGTTCGAATCCCCGTCACCGAACTCGCTCGCCCTTTTCAGCCATGGAGCTTTGTAATATTACACTCAGTCTCATTCTTTGTTGGTAAAAGAGTATCCCAACAATTTGCGGTGGGTGCCTTCCTTCTGATCTACCACTGCTCAATTAGATACGGCCAACGCCGATAGCCCTCGAGTAGATTTTTCCAAAATTCAAAGTCAACTAAACCAAGCCACTCGCCACTGACAGGTTGTGAATTCATGTAAATGAACAATTGTGAAAGCAGTACCTTCTTAATATGTCGTATTCAACATTTGACAGTTGCCTAACTATAATAATGCCCATAAATGCGGAAGGAAGAGGTCAAGAATGTGCCCGACTCTCCCAGGTCCACCGAAAATACCAATAAATAAATATAACACTACCCATAAGGATCCGGTAAGCGTTGTGTTCTTCTAGTGGCACGGATAGTGTGTACCCCTTCTTTCTCTCTCTTTCAAAAGCCGTTATCCAAGACATTACTAACGTAAGATTTTTGTAATTTTTAGTGGCCCACTAATCTGCCTTAAAAGTTACATTTCACTAACCTGATTCAGTTCACACCTGTTTGGTTACTCAACTCCGACTGTGTCTGTAGTGTACTAGCCGGTTTGGTGAGACCTGGTATTATATAAATATACTCGCAACTTTGGATTTAGTTATTGTTGTATATTCTTTTATATTTTTACTCACTTGGAAATTATTAGAAAAAATAACAATCGCGGTACGTGAAGAATTTAAACGCATGGTCGAGGTCGTATTTATCTAAATAACGCCAAATCAGACTTTATAAAGTTACTAACTTCTCAAATCTCTAGTGTGTATTTAGTGGTAAGAAGCCTTTAATCTTCATCGATAAAGTTTGTTCATAATTATGTAAACCAGAGGTTCCCAAACTGTGGTTTGCGGTTCCTTTGGGGTCCGCAGTAATATATAATTTATGAAAGTACTATATACTGAAAGTGTAACAAATAAAATGCTAAGACATTATAAAACGAGCATATGTGTATAAATCCCAAAATAATAATTTTCATTAACATATGTAAATTCTTGGTATCGTTGTCTGCCGATCGCAAACAATGACTTAATTTCCAGATGGTTAGAGCGCTTGACTCGTAATCTTTCGGTCCCCGGTTTCGAATCCCCGTCACACCAAACATGCTCGTTCTTTCAGCTTTGGGAGCGTTGTTTATGACGGTCAGTCCCACAGTTCGTTGGTAAAAAAGTAGCCTAAGATTTGGCGGTGGGTGGTGACCAACTTCTTGCGTTTCCCAATATACATTTGACAGTGTATTTTAAACCTTCTGCACTGTGAGTTAATATGTTTGTTGCATACGAAAAGTTTTATTCTTTTTGCATCTGTGACATTTTCCTGTCATGAACTGTATTTTAACCACAACAGAAGGTTGTGGAAAGGTTATGTTTAATTTTATCTAAGTGATTATTGTTTTTTATTTTATTTTACCTTTACCTAGCACAACCTATTGACTGGTCGTTCGACTCATAATACACAGGTTACGAGTTCGAATCCTCGTCACCGATAGTTATCCAAGTAACTCTGACCCACCGATGGAACCATGATCTCACTATGTTGTGAGATGTAGTTTTATCGACCAAACTTGTAATATATACTGTTACAAAATGCAATAGTATGTGTGTTATACTGTATATATTAACAGTGAGTGCCTACCCTGTAGTCTTACACTGCTAAATTAAGGACGGCTAGCTAGCACAGACAGCCCTCGTGTAGCTTTGCGCGGAATTTCAGAAACAAAAAAAATTGTCGCACCATTAGTGAATACTTTAGAAGAATTATCATTGATGGAACCACTTCACAGCTGCCTATTGCGCCGAGCGTGGTAAAGTGGATAAGTTGCCAGACTATGAAACTGGGGTTCCGTGGTTCGTG
Source organism: Carcinoscorpius rotundicauda (assembly GCA_011833715.1). Taxonomy (NCBI): domain Eukaryota; kingdom Metazoa; phylum Arthropoda; class Merostomata; order Xiphosura; family Limulidae; genus Carcinoscorpius; species Carcinoscorpius rotundicauda. The sequence continues at coordinate 20,605,881 of CM022398.1, forward strand.
CGTGTTCAAAAGTGCCGGCCAAATCCCGCTATTCGGTATGACAAGAACTGGCAGTGAGTAATTTTGATTGGCTGCCTTCTTTGTAGTCTGTTACTTCAAAATTAGGGACGGCTAGCGTAAAAAGACTTCTATTAGCTATGCGTGAAATGCAACAAATATGCTTTTAGTTGTTTTTTTAACCGTAAGTCTTATTCCTTATTAATATAAATGTATGTAACGGCATTCTTGTTTAATATTAGATTATTCACAGTCTTGAATAATAATAATGTGGTACTTTATTACAGGTAACAAATCATTAAAATATCGTAACCATTCGTGGATAAAAAAAAAATTCTTGGGTCACCATATTCATGATCTAGTATGTATTTTTGAGTTTGTTTGTCCAAAACCAAGGTGAACTATTACGCTCTGTCCACTCCGTGGAATCGAACCTCCGAATTTCAGTGCTTTGAGTTACAGCTGACCCACCGATGGAACCATGATCTCACTATGTATGTATGTATATTAGTTTCAGTACAAAACTACAGTGGTCTATCTACGCTCTGTCCACTCCGTGGAATCGAACCTCCGAATTTCTGTGCTTTGAATTACAGCTGACCCACCGATGGAAACATGATCTCACTATGTATGTATGTATGAATATTAGTTTCAGTGCAAAACTACAGTGGTCTATCTACGCTCTGTCCATTGCGTGGAATCGACCCTGAATTTTAGTGTTCTAAGGGAACCAAGGGAATCGTGATCTCTGTCGGATATACCTGGTACTTCCAGACAAGTTTTAACTTACATTACAATGTAGTTTTGTCGACCAAACTTGTAATATATACATTTTCAAACAACAGTCATCATTTATTTTTATTAAAATAGAATGTGAATGAAATGAAAATATGTTGTCTTATAAGACACATTTTCATCATATAAAGAAAACATGGGAAGAGTCCAAGACTCAGATAGTTTGTAATGGTTTTTAAAAAACAAAACGTGTTCTTTTATACGAAATCGCTGTTCGTCACGTGCAGGAAGGGTGGTGGTAACTCGTAGCTTGACCTTGAAATAAGTGACGTAAGTCAAGCTACAAGTAATACATTTTGGAACAAAGGGCCTTGAGACTTGATATCGACCCACCTAGCAATCAGATTTCATGGTTTTCGTTGGAATTGTGTATTTACAGAATACGGATGTTTATAAACATAATTATATGCTGCTTCCTGTTTGTCATCCGTCACCATCCGTTTGTCATCACTTTCCTCATTAATACTGGTGATAGTAGTTCAAGGACGTCACGTGATTTTACACAGTAATAGGTGAATGAATTCTTGACATATTCGTTATTGGTAAAGATTTAAAAGCGTTTTGTAACACAAAATCACTTTTCTGTATGTTTATTGCTATTGTACCTGTATTAGAAACTATTTGACTTGTAACAACGCATCGTCAAAGTAGACTTTGAAGTAAGCCAAATCAAGTGTATATGTGTGTGTATTTATATATAGTCACGCAAACACTTTAAGATATTAAACTGATATTTTCTCAACATCTTTGCCTAACGAACGAACAGTTTGTGGTTGAATACTGTTATAGTGAATTTCAAAGAAAAAAATCTGTTCGTATTGGCTTGATGTTCAGAACACGTAATTGCAATATGTGGGTTGCGGGTTCGAATCCCGTCATCAAACATCCCCCCTTCAGCCGATGGAATGTTATCATGTGTGATGCTGCAATATACCAAACTTGCTGCTAAACGGTGTACCACAATTTTTCTGATTGCTTACACGTATCTATCTACTTATTTGTGTGTGTGTGTGTGTAAGTCGTTTTTTTTTTCAGTAATTCACCTACGTGTCATATATGTATCTTGAAATTTTTACGGAAAATTGTAATAAATTATTTTATTTACATTTATTCATCCTTTCATCAGGCAACCGATTCATGGGTGACTATCCTGAAGCTGAAAAGCTCAAATGACGGAGGTATTCTCGACCCCGATGATCAACTAAATGACGTAGCAGACGACCGTGAACAGGTACTGTTTCCTTGATGATAGGCTATTGTATTTAACTTGTGTGTTTTGGAACAGGCAACGTTCCTGTTGTTCTTCCTCGGGGGTGGGGGTGGGTGGAGCGTTTGTTGATTTTTCTCATCAAATAAAATCACAAGATTTCATAAAATGCATAACACTGTTTTGTTAACCATCAAATACAATGAACTTGGGTGGGCCAAAATGAAATTTGGGGGTACACAGCCCACCTCAGCAAACCCCTAGCGCTAGTCCCTTTTGGGAACAGTACTTGATGTTTCAATAGTTATAGAACTATCGTTGTTAAACATAAGAGTAACCTACCATTATACGCATAAGTGATGTCTCTTCGTGACTTGAAACTATTCATGTATTTATTACAAATAAAGTGCTATGCTAAGTGATAACGTATCTTGTTCACGGCATGTTTTTGTATGTGATACATTAGCTTAGACAACTAGTCGTAGCTGCTGAAATTACGAGCGTATGAATGTCTGTTACGTATTAATAGAAAAGGTAATACTTTAATAACAGCCAGGAAATTGTGGAAATTCAATGTACAATAAGCTAGAGGCATTAGGCGTCGGTAACATTTGTGTAATTATTCGTTGTTGTTGGTGTTATACTAGCTTGTGTATCGAATACGTCATATTTGCAAGTAATTACAGTTTCGTAGATGTGCTTATAAAATTTGGTGCAGCATACAGGATTAATTTTAGTTATTAATTATATTAGGAGCATCACCAACCAAGTTAAACATGATTTCTAGATGTTAGATTCCAGTATCACATGCTTAACGCATTTGTATAGGAAATGAAACAGAAGAACCCAGATAACATACGGCTTTCTAGCATGACTGATACAATAAAAAACGTTGTGTGTTTATAAACACACTCTTTCTACGGTTTTGAAGCTAGCATAAACAAACTTGTCAGGTTGACATAAAGTGGGGAAGAGGGTATCCTTATCTATATGAAGTAGCTCCCCTTTATTGAGGCATAATTATGCGAGGGAATACATTTTCAGGGTCGCCGAACGCGAATCTTGTATCAACTTTTTGTGTTCCTATCCCACGGAACCCTCTTCTCACACCCCCACGTGTAATACACATTTTCAGGTATCGTAGGTGGATGTTCTAACATAGTTTATTTTCGGGGACCGACCCTTTTCGGCGTCCTTGAAATAACTTTAAAAATACTTAGGATTATTGAAGGAACGTTATCGACATTAGGGTCACTGAACATTTCCGGGCAGAACTGGTACTTTATACTGGTTGTGTAATAGCTAAGAGTAGTGCTTATTTACCTGTAAATTTTATTGATTTTAATTATTGTTTTCTATAATGCTATTGATCAAACTAAATTTGTTTTATTGCTGTTGATTTATAAGAAATCTCATTGTATTGGTGTTTTATAAATTAATTGAACTATAAGTCACTGACGAATTAAAAAACAGAATGTTTTAAAATTCATTTCTACTTTTCGGACGACTTCGTTTAAGCAACTAATGAACGCACTGTTGTGAAACTCGATGCGTAGACCTATTTGGGCACGCGGAAGACAACATATATGAGTGTGTGATATGTTATGATGCCGTAATGTGTACAAGTTCACAACACTACGTGGTATCCATGGGTATTAAAGCTATTATTCATTATCTTATTAAGTTTTGAACAAGTTACAGTGATGTGTATATTGTTTTCCATGTGATCAACTCGATGAATCCTCTGTATTTTATATTATCAGGTACAAGTAATACACGGTGCTGGGTATAACCTAAAATAATTTTTTGAATCACCTTTTGTAACAACAAAATTGATTTATAAACAGTTTTCGGGACTTTCACGTATCCTATTCTGTCTAAGGGAGAAAGACGTACACTGTTTATTTATAACGGAAATTTCAAGTGCCTTAACGACATACGTCATCAGTGGGGGGAAGCTAGGGCAACCTGTGGATATACGACCTTCTACAGATTTTCTTGTGGCATAATTTTCTGTTTTATATATAAATTTGGTATCCATTTGTGTTTATAATGAAGTTTCCTCGTGTATAGAAAATTTGCGTTAATTGTTTGACTGTATATAAGAACTTTTTTTTTATCGTTTTAGAACAATCCTCAACTAATTAAATACCAATGTATACATCCGCTAGTTTTCATATTATTTATATCAGGAGTTCATTCTTTGTAGTTATTGTACCTGACGACGTTAGTTTAAACTGGTGAAACGTTGTAACTATAAATATTATACTCTGTATACCCAACTCTAAGGACAGTTTGAATTGCGATTGTTGATTTCTTGAAAGCAGTTGTATAACGAGTTAACAAAAGTAAAACATTTAGTTATACGTCGCATGTTCTCTGTCTAGTGAAGTGTTTCTTTAATCACTTGTTCGTGGAATTTCAGAAGAACAAACAAAAACTGACAGAATTTTCACATGGTGTTTCGTTGTACTTGCATTTTAATGGCCTTTCTAGTGGTGGGGAGGGGGCAGCGATTTGGTATTTGATATCAAAATGGTTGAGAAAAGCTGTTCTCGTATACTCGGGCATAGCATCATTAGAGCCTTCAGTAAGGTATGTGTGTTTTCTTGTTGTAAAGCCTTATCGGGCTATCTGCTGAGTCCACCGAGGAGAATCTAACCCCTGATTTTAGCGTTGTAAATCCGTAGACTTAACCGTTGTTCCAGCGGGGAACAATCGTTTATTTACCTGTTTAGTCAAGGACAGAAACTGTGTTCCCTGAACTTCTCAGACATTTTCGTTTCAGTTTGAATAGGATATGTGAAATCAGTCCTTTGTTTGTGTAAAGAGTAATTATATAATTATAGCAGTATAGCCTACTGTTAAATACCACAGACGTAATTAACATTTAAAAAATCTCTAAATGTTAAAATAATTATTGTGGTAAGAATAAAAACAGCAACAGAGATACCAGTACTAGATAGCAGTTTGGTTTAATCGTGAAGTATATGCATATGGCCTACAATTATAAGTAATTTTATTTTGACCTTTTTGTTACATTTGATACAATTTTTTTGTTTATATATAAAAATATTAATACCATATAATAATAACAGTCTGTGTGTATGAAGGGGGGTATAGCACAATCCTCAGCATAACTTTTAACTTCATCTGATACATTTCTTTAACCCCTACTTTCCACAGGAAACTTGTATCTGCTTTCTAATCTTAAGATCCATATGGGCATATTTTGATAAGTGTTTTTATACTGAGTTCAATGACACATAATAAATTGTGTGATTAACTAAGCATAAAACAAGACACACATTGAAAATTCTGAGAAAGTCTAGCTTCAGGCTGATAATTTAGTAACCAAAACTTTCTCTTGTAATCTTTTTTCTGTGAATGTTTGTACTATTATTCAAATCAGCTTTATATGTAGTTGTTCAGGTGTTACCTTGTTATTAATAGCAGAGTATTTCTAAAAAGTGTTTTACTTGTGTTATTCAATCTGAACAGAAGACTGTTTATGTGGTAGGTTATCAAATAGCTATTTTGTTGTCAAGTTTTGTTGTCTTGGTACGTAAACGAACATTAAATTAGTAGGCTTTGTCAAGTCTCACTGTCTTGGTATTGAACAAACATTAACCTACTAATATTCATCAAAAAAAAAAATTCTGCTACATTGTTATCACAACCTAACATGTTTCTAATATACTTTCAATCATCATGTATATAAATAGAGATAAATTAATCCATAGTTGATATTTTAATAAAATGAATTGGTAGATTCCAAGAGGTTTTGATGCAATGTGTTCAACCACAAAAACTCGGAGAATTAATTACTTTATTAATAAGTTACTGCATTATTGCTCATTCAGGGGTGGAAATATGGCTAGAAGAATATAAAGTATCATTAAAGTGAACTTCCATCTAGCAAGATTGTTAAATGTTGAAGAATCTGAGGAAACAAAGGGAACTATGACATTCTCATTACAAATAGAACTTGCACAACAAAAATATTTATAACTGTAGCAGGCTCCAAAGCCACACCCCAAACTAATTTGGGGCAATGCCTTCATTTGCAAAAGAATACTTTTTATGAAAGAGATTTTTTTTAACCTCACTATTCTTTCCATTGTAAAAGCTTGTTACATTGAACTGTGCAGTCAGGCAGTAGTGTGCAATTGTAATTTTTTTTCACAGATCAGAATGTGTGGCATCAGTTTGTGCCTGCCTTCATTTAGAAGTACAGTAGAAAGTTGAATAGTAGTAGACACTTATGTTTTGTTAGATATGTGTACACATTTATGGGTGTTTAATTATCAGCCTGTTAGGGACATTATAATACTTTAAATGTGAGAGCTATGTGATTTAATATTTGTCCTACTTAAAAAAGCTTTAGCTTTAGTATTTAACTTTGTAGATCACAATAGTTAGGCTTAACTTAACCCTTTTCTAAACTTTTAGTAAGCTATTCACAATTTGCACATACACATTCTGACTCCATTTTTGATAGACTGTAAAATAGAAAGAACAACACCTTACAGGAGATGTTTCAAATTCTTGTTTCTAGTTTTTTGTTGTTATTTTTATTTAGTTCATGAAGTAATAGCAAACCTGTAGATATAACTTCTTTGTCAGTTTTTTTGTCTGATTATGTTCTGTGACCCTCCATATATTAAAGTTTAGCTATTTCTTTACCATACTATCATGCTGAAAGACTTGCCTATTTGTGTGAGAAGTTAATGTTTTATAGTATTTTTAAGTCAAGAAAGGGAACATTCAACACAATACCTTTTCAGTTAATTTTATTTTTCTGTTGTGTATTACTTTAGTTTGCAACAACATCACTACTAGACTGTTATGTTTTTAATATTTAGCTGAACTTCCAATTAACAGTTGTCTTTTATGATGAAGGAATAATTAATTACTCAGTTTTTCAGATTATATTAAGATATTGAGTGTTAGCTGTTAAGAGGATGCTGCTGCTTTACAAATAAGTGGCAGATGAGTTTGAATTATAATAATATTTCCAAATAATTTATGTGAGTTATCATAATTTTAATTATAAGTATAGTTTGGATAGGATTAACTTTAACAGTATCAAGAAAGAAAGGGATCTTGGTGTAGTAGTAAATCAGTCTCTAAAGCCATCCAAGCAGTCTGTTGTTTCTTGTGGTAGGACAAATAGGATTTTAGGTTCTATCTACAGAAATATTGAACACAAGTTTAAAGAGGTAAGAATTTGCCTCTGGTTAGGCCACGTTTGTAATATTGTGTTCAGTCTTTGGCTACTTACCTCAGGAAAGACACTGAATTATTGGAAAGGGTCCAGAAAATTGTTATTAGAATGGCACCTTGGATGAAGAGGTTGTCATATGAGGAGATGTTGAAAACTTTCAAATTGTTTTCTCTTGAAAAAAAGAATAGCTAAGGAAGATCTGTGTGTTCTCAAGAACAGCTGATGTACGTATTGAAACTTTGATAAGAATAAAGTATGGAACATTATTTCAACCTTTTTAGGTCATCTTCATGTTAACCTGGGTTTTTGTTTTTCTAAAGTTTTAAATTTATTTTTTTAACTATGCAAATAATTTATAAAAAAAATTATCTTAATTTACTACAAAAGCATACTTGGTAGTAAATTATAAATTATATTAGATTGGTTGGTTGTTTTGGAATTAAGCACAAAGTTACACAATGGGCTATCTGTGCTCTGCCCACCACGGGTATCGAAACCCGGATTTTAGCGTGTAAGTCCGCAGACATACCGCTGAGCCACTGGGGGGCAATTATATTAGAGCTGGACTACTAATGGTATTTGCCAGTCAACTGACCAGTGGGCCCATTGCTTTATTGGGAAAGATATTCTTCAAATCAAGGTATGGTAATTAGTACATCAGAGGTTGAATGTCTAGTAACAGCAAAGATGAAAGTCATACCACCAAGAGAAAGTACTCATAGCAGGAGTTGTCAGCAATATATCTACATCTAGTGAGTGAGACATTGTGGAACTAATCTCTTTGGCATATTCTGAGAAATTAGTGGTTTGAAGAGTTGTCTTTGGTGTGAAGAATAAATATGTCATGAACCACTTTACTCAGAAAAGATTTAAGAGAACAATTGAAAAGTTGGTATGATGTTAATGTTGGTCAAACTAAGTTTCATTGAGATGGCTGAACAATTATAATTGCAAGAAAGAACAATCTCTAAAGCTAAGTAGTTATTTGTAAGAACCATACCTTGTGTTAAAAAGAATCAATGAAGTGGATTATAGAATGTAGAAGAACTATTACTGTCATTGGAAGTGTGCCAGTGTTAGAACTGCCAACTGAGTAACTTGAAGAATTTGACTAGAGTAGAACTGCAATTATCTTTTGAGAACAGTTTTTGCCAACAAATATATCCTAATATATAAACTCTGTAAAAGAAATAATCTTGTTATTATCTGCATTGGACTTTGTTATTTCCACCAAATAAATTAAAAGACCTGTTTATACAAAGTAATGTTCCAACATGCTGTTCATAGGTCGTTGCTTGAATTGCTCAAGTTTAACTTCTATGCATGTTCTCAAATACTCTTATACTAAACCTTGTTTCCTATATTTTATTTTTTATATGAGAAATTACATGTGAAGAGAAGTCTAGTTATCTATAGATTATAATAAATGAAGATATTTTTAACAAAGTAAACAATATATTTTGGCTTATCCTTCTAAATGTTATTTCTTATACAGGTTATTGCCATTTACGAAGAGCATCCATTGTCTCGTCCACCTCATAACAATGGAGATGGTACAAGTGCTAGTTCTGCTGGAACTGGCAGTCCAGACATATTCAATGGTGACAAAGCAGACAGTGTCCAGGAAGACCCCGAGTCTGGCAATGATATAGATGTAGAAATAACTGCAGCTCATATATCTACAGGTAGAGACAGTTTAAAGTTAGGCCTTTCAAACAAGTTGTATGCTAAGTTATGCTTTTAGTGAATAACAGTCAGCTGTGAACTCCAGTAAAGATAGCCTGTTATTGCTAATATTGCATTTTTTTAAATTTTTAAACTTTGCAGGAGTATGATCCCAAAGAAGGTTATTTTATATGACAATTAAAAATAAAATTGTATACACTTTCAATTTTTGTACATTTGTTAATATTTATATAACTAATGTAATGTTTACTTATTTGTAATTGTGAGGTAAACATAATATTTAATCATAAAACATTTTACAGATATTACTTGTACACTTGGAAAGGTTATGCAAAGTAGTATCCAGTCTTTCTATGATTACAGGCACCTCTGTTTTGCAAGTGAGAAGGGGAAGTGAACCTGCCCTTAATTGCCTTGAACCATCTGAAGCAGAAACTGTCATAGAACCATTTCTAACTACTCCAGGAACACCAGTTAAACAAGTACTAGAAGACAGTTGCTCAAAATACCCAGATTATTTTGAGGTATTTCTTTTTCCTAGTGTGTTAAAACTGAAAAAGTTTGAAAAGATATAAGAATTACACACACACAATATGTATAGAAAGGATATAATTGTTATTTAAGAATAACTTGATCACAAAATCAGTCTAGAAACATATAAACACAACATATTGTAATATAAAATATCTATGTGATAGTGAAGAGTTTTATAGTAGTTAATATTTAAAAACATTAATCTGTCTTTCAAAACTGTTTATACTGCAGTATATAGTAATCCAAAAATATTCTTGTTGATAACTTAAACAACAGAGAAAACTGTAAGTTCTAAAGAGATTTTACAGTTGTTACAGCCCACCTATTAAAATGTTAATGCAAGGCCTTGTAACCCATTTGAGCTCCGATTCATATTAAAAAGGCCAACAGTTATGGGCAAGGCAAAATTTCTTTAACATCCAATTCCAAAATGGCTAATTTTGGATGCCAGAAAAATGATAAAAAACACAGACTAATATAAAACTATCTTTATATCACTACTCGAAACTTACAGAAGGTATCTTTGTACCAAGTCTCATGTAAGTTGGATGACGTATACATGATCAGTTTGCAAAAAACCAAATTGTGTTTTCCTTCCGAAAAAACTGAACAAAAGTCAAAATTTCCAAAATTGTTTATATCTCTCTTTGGGACCTGTAAAGAAAGTATATTTGTACCAAATCTTGTGTATGTTAGCTGAAATACAGTGCAGTAACAGTCAGAAACCTTAAAATTCTTCTTCTTGTGGCATCTTGAGCCCTTTATAAATATTAAAATTTATGAAGTCCACACTATTTACATTTGTCAAAGTATAGCCAAGTAATTGATCAAAATCCCTGAGTTATGCTTTTTTAGGAGCTTTGACACCTTTCTCCTAAAAGACTCGAAACAAAACAATTTAGCTTTTTTTATGTCACTAGGTTGGGCACATGGAAATTTATTTATGCACCGATTTTCATCTAAATTGCTGCAAATATAACTTCTTGGAGTGTGAGTCTAGATGTATAATTTTGGGGTGTTTGATCTCTTATTCCATAAAATCCTTTAAAAGGCTTAAATTGAAAAAAAATTGGAAAAGAAGTCTGAGCACATTATGCAAGAATGTAACCCTACTACGTTTCATGGCAATTGATCAAGTAATGAAAGCAGTGGTCAATTGAATAGTGTCTGGAAAAAAAAGAAACAGTTGAAAAACAATTTATCTTTTTGTGGTGACATGATAAATAATAAATACTAAACAAAGATCATGAAATTGCTGGTAACATGATCTTTTTTTTTTTTTTAATGGGAGTGTGAGAAATACAAACTGACATTTCACCAGTAAATCAACAAATGTCATTAACTCTCTATGTTTCTCCATTGCTTACCTATTTTAAGAACTACAAATGAATGTACTTACTTTTAAAATTATCCAAATTTAAATGTAAATTTGTCTGTATGTCATTCATTTTTCATGTCATGAATGTATTCTGCAATTTAATATAGACTTTGGTAAATAACATATAATCAGTAAATAACACCATGTTACATTTCATAGAAACTGAGACAGAAAGAAAAGAAAATATTGTATAGTAATTAAATCACAGGCTATTGTTCTGATCAAAATTTGATTGTAAAATTCTTTAGTAAAATATTATGTAAATAAATATAACAGTGGATTTCTAGGTGTTGTAACTAAGAATGTGTGTATTAAAGGTAAGTGTTTCATACATGAAAATGACCATTTTTTTACCAGTATAGTCCTCCTCTGGGTCAATGAAAAATTTACAAATCTGTAACACTAAAACCAGGTGTTCAACTTCCAATGATTGAAAGCATTCAGCCTGTTGTATACCTTTGCCACAATACAAACAAAGAAATATTTTAATGTGTTGCCCAGGTTGAACATTAATTTTCTGTACAAATTTATTGATTTTTCATTAATATATTTTTCATGAAAGGAAAGTCTGGGTGAACCTGAATCAATGCCTTTTGAAAACAATATGGCAACAGAGGAAGAGAGATCTGACTTTTCATGTATTGGGATTCGTAGTTCTGCTCGAATGTCCATGTTAGGTAATAGTATTGAGGCCTCTCGATGGGAGGAAGCAGCTCATAAGCAGCTTGAACAGGTGAGTTTCAGAACAATTGTAGTGATTAAAAACCTTTATTGCTAATTTATATACATACACTTGAATGTTATGGAAGAATTTACAAGTTTAATGGTGAATAAAAACCTCATATCTGTGATACATGTTGTATATTAAATGGTGTTTTTCTGCATACATCCTGTTTTTGTGGTTAATGAATCAGTAGTTGTGAATGTCCAAACACTGTATACCCTGCTGAAAGCTTATTATATATTCATTCTATGATGACCAGTCAAGGAATACCAAGCACTACTTCCCTATTTCTTGAATCATAATTCTTATGTGCTTGTTTATTGTGAGGTTTCTTAATGTGAACAAATTAAGAATATTAAGAATAATATCTAATTAGTGCCTAATGATTAATCCATGCTATTTACAACAGTCATTTATCTCGTAGATTTACTCCATTGTGGGTGAGGCAGACTTGACCTAGAGAAAGGCAAAGATAACATCTTGTCAAAAATCAGTTTTTATGTTCAAGTTCTAAAATGATGCACCTTGAGCCAAGGGGCTTTGATGTCAAAATTCTTACTAATTCATAAATAATTCCAGTTTTTTCTAGAATATGTATGTTTTGCATACAGTTAATCTTTTAAATAACATTGTTGAAACACTATATGAAAATAATTATTACAATAAATTCCTCCTTTGAAGTATTCAAGTGTTTTCAGTATTTAGTCCAATTATGTTATTCACATTTTTAATTTTTCACCAATTGACTGCTGATTCTCTGTATAAAGTATGGTCCACCTCTATCAGTTGAATGCAAGTGTGCCATATATAGTGTACAACTTGCAAAAATTCAGCATGTGCTTAGAACAGTGAGAGTTAGTATTTTAAATGTTAGCATAACACTAAGTTTGCTATTATAAGAATTCAATGTATTTAAAAACTAAAAATTGCAACTATTATTTACAGATGAAAAATTTGGAGAGAAAAGAACCAGTAGGAGGACCAACAACTATGACCAGCCTTTCACAAGAGGATAGTGTAGGGGATAATGAAAAGTTAGTTTATTGAGTGTTTTATTGCATGTTTTTATTTTCAGAATATATGTAGTCCTGTAGAAAAGCATGAAGTTTGTTTATATGAGGTTTAAAAATTTGAATATGGATGAAACTGATAATTTTAAATATAATATGGTTGTAATGTGTTCTCTTGTCAAGCGTGTTCTTTTGGATTATTTGGTTAAAATAATATGAAGTCTAGTCCAAATAACAATAACAAATTAATTTATTTCTTCAGTAATGTTTACTGCAACCAAGATAACTTACAGACCTAATTTCAAAAACAATGTTTCAACATAGATTCTGACACTAATGTAGACCTGACTTCAAATACAATGTTTCATGAGAAATTCCAAGAATAATGGTATGTTTACTTAGCAGAGCTTATATTGATAAACAAACATCCTAAGTTTGTGAGTAACAGAACAGCAGAATATTCAGTAGTTCTCACTTCTAATTCTGAATAACTTTTTTCATGCTCAACTGATCACTTATGGACTCTTCATTCATCACCCATGAACTGACTGCTTTAGTCAGTTGTCTATTTATATCATTCCCTTTTTTCTCATACCATAAAATTTTCTTATCAAAATATTAAAAATATAGCTTCTAATAAATAAAATAATTTGTGAGAAACACTAACTTGTGCATCTATAATGTAATCAGTATAAAATAATAACTATTCGACATTAAAGTGTATTTCTAATTATTTTTTTCCAGCAATTTATTTATATATAAAAATATTGTTACATTAGGGAAGAAAGTCCACTCTATGGCAAGTAAAGAAAACCTATTATTACCAGTACAACAAATTAAAAAAAAATGGTGGAAATCACCAATGGAGTTAAATATACTTAAAAATATTTTGTTTCTTTATAGACTGTACTGAGAGGACCATTGTTGTTTTAATGAAACTTTTATGGGTCTAATATATTTCATGAACAATCCTGAGTTAAGCATATTTAGCAGTATTTCAAATTTTTTTTACTAAAAGATTGTATCATTTAGGAACCACAGTTCTTAGTAACTCATACCATATGGAACAAATTTTGGCTTAGCATGAGAAATAGCCATTAATAATCTATTTCTCAGCAGTGGTCGAATCCTACAAAATTCAAGTGTAATTAATTGTAAAAAACAGTCTCAACACAAATGCTGTTTAAATTTTTACTCCAAGATGAAAAAAAAATTTCAGTCTTAACATTAAAGTTGTTAATAGTAAATTGAGAATCAACAATTTCTGTATATGATGAAGTGATTTATTTTTTTGGGGAAAAATGCCACATTGTTCAATAGAACATTGGGTTGTTATTATTACAAATCATTGTTTGTTAGTTTACTATTATATGTTACCAAACACAGGCATTGAAGTCTTAAAACTGAGAAAACTTCATTCTTATTACTGATCAAATCTAGACTGGGAAAAACTTAAGTTTTATAGAATCAAGAAATTGTGATGTAAGTACTTGGAAATTTTAAAAGTGTGTGTGATGAAGTGGTTTATTTTAATAGGTAAAATATAACATCATTCAACATAACATCAGTATGTCTTTTTCAGTATGTTTCCCCCAAAAAACAAAGCACTTTATTGTGCTTATAAATCATTGTTTTCTTACCTGTTTATTTTTTGTGTTTGTTTCCAATGTTTGGATTTCATTACTCAAAGATATTAATTCGATCAAATGAGTGAAGGTTTATCAGAAGTACAGTTTTTCAGTTAGCTTTACAATATCATAGTTTATAATAAGTTTGATAGTGTTATGCTTATTAATATTTTTCATTTACTTTCTTCAAAATACACAGGACAATTACTTTAAAAAATGAACCAGGTCCTCTTGGCATCCATGTTGTTCCTGAACATGACTCCTGTGGAAGGTGTGTTTATTTTTGATATGGTAGTTGTATCATGCATGAAGCTTATAATATTTTCTTTAAAATGAACCATGTTTTGTTTTCAATAATTAGGTTGTATTTAAATAATAATATATATTTTAAAGTTCATAATATAATTTTTAATGTCTCTTACTTTGTATATAACTATTGTTGACATTAACACTGTCATTATTTACAACACTTTTTTATAGTTTTTGAAGACTGTAATATAGTTTATTAATTGAACTTATTATCAATTTCATCACTGTTAAGAGTCAACCTGGTAAGGATTTACTAAAAGTGATACTGATATGATGTATTGTGGACGCTCAAATGTACGTTGCTTTGTTTTTTACAAAGTAACCTTGCAGTAAATTTCCTGTTTAATGGCGATACATTGAAAGTATTAAGGAGTTAAATCATTCTTGTTTTTTCAGTTGAAAGTGATGTATTTTGTGCTGGTATTTAATATTTAATTTCGTTAAAAGCAGTTTGTTGTTAGTAATGTGCACAAAAGAAAAAAGCATTCACCTAGAAAGATATCTTATAGAAAGTATTTTTATTTGTTTTAAATAACAACTGAGTTGAAATCAATAAAGAATAGAAAGCTCCCAGTTAGTTCTCCACAGTTTTGGGTGCCATCTTTGTTATGATATAATGCAATCTTCTTTATGATTCCCATTTTTAATTTATCGAAATTCTGTTTGGCAAGCCTTTAAGTGTTCAGTGTTTTTGTTTTCTTAATATTTTTATATTTTTTCCAATATTTTTGTTTAGTTTGCTTATTTCTCTGTGTAAAATTTAGGAAGAAAATAAAATTGAAACTTGCAGTCATGTGTTGAAGGTTTTTAAAATATATTTTGAATACGTTAAGGAGAATAACAAATAAGAACATTCCCAGATTGTTATAAACACAAGCCAAAGTAAATTACCTTTAATTAAAAAAATGTTGTGTAAACTGTAATTTGGTGGTCATATCTTTTCTATGAACTGAATTATTTTGTGTGAATTCTTTGCAATGAAAAATTCCTATGAGATAACTGTGTTGGTTCTTATTTCTCTCTCTTTTTTTGAGTGTGAAAGTTTCAATGTTATTTTGATTCTTAATGTATTTCTGGTACTGGTATATGTACTTCCTGTATCATTTTGACCAAAAAGTGATTAACAACCTGAAAATTTAAATGTGAGAAAAGAAGCAAGTGCATAACGTAAGGACAGATTTTTCAACAAATGCTTTTAAAAGTCCTACAAAGCTTAGTGACACTTCTTCATTAAAAACTCTTTAAATTGTGTAATCTATACACTTATTTGTAATAATTGTTTCTTTTGCTTGTAATTTACACAGGGATACTGGATTAATAGTGCAGGGAGTAGAACCAGGTAGTAGAGTTGACAGAGATGGAAGGTTGCAGGTCAGCGACAGGATAGTTCAAATCAATGAGCAAAGTCTAGTCCATGTTAGCTTTCAAAAAGCTCAAGAAATATTTAAGAATGCTCTCAAAGATCCAGAGATTCGAATTCGACTTAGAAAGGGATCTGAGTCATCCTCCAAAGGCATTATGTCACCATTGGAAAAGGAAAATGTTTCCTCTCTAGAAAAGGCAAACCTGCATGACAAAACTGTTGAGGAAGAAACAGGAAAAGGTATTGGATCTTTAGTTTAATAAATTACTTGAAAACTGATGCTACCAGAATTATGAAATACAGGTTCTTTAGTGAAACATAAAAACTTTTGTTTTCATTCTAATACTTTACTTTTGTTCCAAATAGGCTAAAGGGCATTTAAAAGTATCTAAATTTGAAGATAAAAAATTGAGACTTCATTATGAGCATTATCACAACTTGGATGGTAAAATCTTTTCTATCATGTGAAGAAATTGTTGTTTTTTATTTAAATTTCAAAGATGGATATGACAACACACATTTATTATTTGTCAAATGTTACTTATTTATTTTTATATATATTTCACTTTACTTTTTGTGACTTGTGACATCAAAATTTTCTATATTTTATAAAATGGAACATTTAGTGCTCCAGTGAGGTCTAGAAATTTTTTTTTATGAAGTTAGCAGTTCAAAAGGTGGGATAGCAGCAGATAACCATAGTATCTTTGCCATAAACAAACAAGTAATTGAGTATGTATTGTTGTGCAAAGTGTGAGACTTGTTAAAAAAATAATGTAATGAAATAATAATGTGAAGCAACAGAAAAGCAGAACTTGTATGTAAGTTTTAAGTGTTTAGTTTAATTTTGGTCAATAGTTTTCTAAATGTGTAATTTGTGTATTGGAATTATCATTATTGAAATTTGTTTTTCAGAACAAAAAAATGCAGATAATTTATTCATTCCACCCAATAAAGGACAGCCAATCACACTCGGTCAGAAGAATTTGCTTCTTACCTCTAACACCACAAAAATAGGAAGAAAATTACAAGTAAAATTAGCAAAAGGTAAAAACCATCCTGTGTTTTATAATATAAAAGAGGATTACACATAGCATAAAACTGAAGTAAGGACTATTTGGTATTTATTATGACAAAATGTGTGAATGGGTTATTAATCTGTATTTTTTTTAATGCATAGACAGTTAATCCAAACATTTTTGTGTAGTTTAATACAAGATAAAATAAACTATATGCACATTGTATTCAGGTAATACTTTGTTGGGTTTTTTTTTGTAGGAGTAAATTTGTATTTTACTATTACTCACCAAAATTTCACCCAAAGTAAAGTGATAATGTACATATTTTCAGGCCCTGATGGTTTAGGTTTCAGCATCACCACCCGTGATAATCCTGCTCGTGGTTACTGCCCTATCTACATTAAGAATATTTTACCCAAAGGAGCTGCAATACAAGATGGAAGACTTATGGCTGGAGATAGACTTCTGCAGGTTTAACATTCTTCTCTTATAGCATAGATCTTGCAAATTTAGTTGTTAGTTTTACAAACAAAATACTGATTTCATTGTGCAGAAATAATATTTAGCATGTAGTATGTGTTTTACATTTGTCATGTTTTATCATTTTTCACCGTGCCTTCAAATTGTGGTCGGACGTTTCACTGATAGATTGAAATCCTATAATTATAACTTTAGTTGTCATCTTTTTCCAGTCATACAAGCTCTTTACTACAAAATTAATTTTTACTTAAACTATGAAAGATTAAGATTTGACTTTTTTTTTGACTCTGTAATTTGTGACACAATTTGTTTTTTTCACTAGTTGATATATCGTTAAAAACTGTTTTACCAGTCATATATTATTAACTGTAAGAAAATGAATTATTTTAAATAAAAAATTTACAATTTCCTTTTATATTTTTAACAAATATTTTTAGTAATAAATGCTACAGTATTTTGTATGCTTATTCTCATAGTGGTACTTATTGTGATACTGTATTTCAGTCTGAGTGGTTATTATTATCCTTGAGTACAAAATATATTTTGTTTCTTGAGGTTTATTATCTTTATTGGAACATTATGAGATTTTAAGCTGATGTTCCAGAACTATGAGCATGAAGTCAAAAAGTGTTGGTACAACATGAAGAAAGCATATTGTTAAAATGTTGTCTATTCATGAGTGAGTTGTTTTGGACTGCTTGTATTTATATATATAAAATCCACATAATGATAACATATGTATATTTAATTCCTCTGATTATAATTTCTGTAACTTGCATGATTTCAGAAACTAACTTATAAATTCTCTCTGGAACTGAAAGGTACCACAACAAATGCTTCATCGTCAAAATCTATACCATTTCCGTGTCCATTTACAGTATGGTCCAAAGATTTCTCAGATTATTCCAAAGTGTTATTCTCTTTTTGTGTTCTTCATAACAATCTCACAGAGCTTTTGTCAAAAGTAACGTTATTAGTGAATAAAGAGAGAAAACCTTAAACATGAGGAACCAACTGCCCTCCAGTGACATGGAGGAAAAGCACACACTTAATGAAAACTGAAACCCCATAAGTAGAAGTGGTTTTTCATGATTATTGCAGAGTACTTGACTTGTAATTGTAGATATAAAGAAATGCTTAAAAGTTTGGCATATATGCATCCATTCCTTCAAGTGAAGAAATTAAATGTTAGAAATGTCAGAAATCTAATAGAGGCCTCCTAGTGGCACAGTAGTACATCTTCAGACCTACAAGGCTTAAAAACTGGGTTTTGGTTCCAGTGTTGGACGGAGTACAGATAGTCTACTGTGCATCTTTGTGTTTAAGTACAAACAACAAAAACAAAAAAAAAACTAACAAAGAAAGATTTAAATGTTGTGTCACATTAGTCTTCTCTAAGAAACATGGACCTAGGAATAAGGTTATACCAAAGCTAATCAAGTCTTGCCTGTGTTTGTCACATATAAGTGCAGTTGTGGAGAGATTGCTGTCAGACAATAAGAACTTAAGTTTTCAAAAAGTAGACTAGCCTTAGCCTGTATGCCATCAAAGATCATTCAAGAGTAAATAGTCCAATCCAAGGCATGTGAAGAGCAGTCCAGGAAATGTGTTCTCGATATGGAGTAAGATTAGAGGAATATAGGTTGGCTTTAGAAGTGGTAAGACTAGCAAGGAAGAGAAAACAAGATGAGAAGGAATGTTTGGAGGCCATGACAAAATTTGGTTAGCTAAATTAGAAGAGTTTATAAAGAAAGAAAATCTGTGAAAATATAACTGAGTAAGGTATCCAAATACTTAATTACAATAATTTTTGTATATTGGTTTTCTTTGTGTTGTTATCTTCATAATATATCCTTTATCTGTCCTACATTTTAAACAGTTGCTTTATATAATCCTTGCATTTCCAACTAGATTCTACTATTTTTTATGTAGAATCTGGTTGGAGGATAATTACTCAGTAAAACATTTAGGAATAAATATTAATGGATGATTTTTTCTTGCTAGGTTAATGAAATTGAAATGACAGGCCTTTCCCAGGCTGAAGCAGCAGCAATTTTAAGAAATATCTCACCAGGTAGCATTGTAACTCTTATTGTATCAAGACAAGATGTTGATGCATTAATAAACCCTAACCTTCCTCGGCAGCTGGTAAGTCAGATTTAAAGATGTACCCTGGATTTTTGGTGTAAAATTTTTGTTGTTGATTTTTATCAAAATAGCCATTGGATAAATTATATGCAAGCTACATTTCCAACAGAAAGCATAACATATAAGTATCAGGTGTATAAATATTCAAAAGTGAAATAAGTTTTTCTGAGGAAATTTTACAAGTTGGTCAACCAAATCAGTGATTGTATCATGGCCACACAGTTACTTCACATTTATCAGTGAAAGTTAGGATGAATACTGTCTTTATATTGATCATCTATGAATTCTACTGAATTCAAAACAAAAAAGTTACTTGCTATTATCTTTGTCATGGTTTGGATCTTTTATTCATCATGCTATCTATTCATGTTTTGACTCATTCACTTTAAAAATCAAAACAGGGATAAAAAAAAGCTAATGATGACAGATGTAATAAGAAAATATTTCAAGAATAAAGTCCAAATGTTTGTAGAATATCAACTCTCAGTTCTCTGGAAATAAGTTCTTTTTTTGCTGTTTTGAATTTGTACTTTTATTATTTTTATTAAATAAGGTTTCAAACATTTGATGTAGGACATAATTTTGTGACCCTCCACACTGAAAATGGAAATATTAAAACTTAACCCTTAAAGATTGTTTCCAAGATGTATACAAGGTTGACACTCATTCTTAAGTCCAATTACTAACAGTTTAAATTTGCTTAGAGTGTAAGTTACTTATGAAAGATAATTTTGCTTATAATAATTTGACCTGAAAAAAGAATTTGAAAGACCCAACACAATTTTGATTATCTCCCATTTAAATAAGCATAATGACTATTAAATTCATTGATGTTTATTTTATATTATTGAATATCTTGCATATAACATGTTAATATCTGAGATGTAATTTAAAAGTAAAAATATGCTTTAGGTAGGATTTTTCAACAATGCAGGTAGGGCTAATAATTTTTAATGTTGAGCTAGTGCAACAGTACTAGGTGTTTGCCAATAACAGTTCAATAATACTCATATGGCTAATGTTTTTTAATGTTGAGTTAGTGCAACAATGCTAGGTGTTTGCCAATAATAATCTCGTAGTAAAGTATTTGTATTCAAGCATATTGTGTTATTAGTCTTAGTGGAATAGAAAATGATACAGGAAGCAGAGAAATCAATTTAAATAGTTCAAAATAATATAGTGATTATGTAATAAAGTATGTATGGTTAAAAGTTGTGATAATAATGTTTAGAGCCATGTCCATATTATTTTAAATGGACAGGTATATTTTATTGTTATTGAGTATTTTATTACTATTTCCTTTACTGAATATTTAACACTTATTTTGCAGTAAACCATGAAACAGGAAAATAATCCTGTATTGTTTTTTAATTTACACCTGGTACACCTATATTCATATAGAAATATGATACAGTAGTTCTGTTAAATGAAGACACCA
This sequence comes from Carcinoscorpius rotundicauda, assembly GCA_011833715.1. Classification (NCBI taxonomy): domain Eukaryota; kingdom Metazoa; phylum Arthropoda; class Merostomata; order Xiphosura; family Limulidae; genus Carcinoscorpius; species Carcinoscorpius rotundicauda. The sequence continues at coordinate 20,626,824 of CM022398.1, forward strand.
TTGTGTAGTGGTTTAATGAGACAATTATTTTGCCTGTTGTACATTCTGTTACTTATTCAAGTTAACTTAGTTTTTCACTGAATAAAACTAATAAGTGTATTAGTGATATGCTATTAACAAATTTTATACATCCACAAGTTTTTTCCATACGATCTTTTTTGCTAATCTTGGAGTGCCTTATCTTGGATGTTTAATTCTGTTTGTAGTATAATTCACTTTAAACATGTCTTGTATGATTAAAAATAATGCTTGTGGGTCTGGCATGGCCAGGTGATTAGGGCACTTGACTCATAATCTGAGGGTTGCTGGTTTGAATCTTCGTAACACCAAACCTACTCCCCTTTTCAGCTGTGGAGGTGTTGTAATGGGATGGTCAATTCCACTCTTCATTGGTAAAAGAGTTGGTTTTGGGTGATAATAACTAATTGCCTTCCCTCTAGTCTTACACTGTCAAATTATGGGCAGCTAGTACAGATATCCTTGTGTAGCTTTGTGCAAAATTAAAAATCAAACATTTGCTGATGAACATTATTTTATTGAACTTGTTCTATGTTCAGTGATTATAAAATATTTTAATTTATCTTTACTTATTTGTGTATAAAAATTTGTTTCTCTGTCTTGAAAAATTAGCCACCAGAAAAGGCAGGTGATGGTGTTGGGATATACCCTTGGCAGCACAAAGAGGTGTTAACCTTTGATATTCCTTTGAATGACACAGGATCAGCAGGGCTTGGAGTCAGTGTTAAAGGTCGCACATCAATGAATCCTACTGGGCCTGTTGATTTAGGGATTTTTGTAAAGTCTGTTATTCATGGAGGAGCTGCTTCCAAGGTGTGAAAATTTAAAGTATACTCTATAAATTCAGTTTACATAAATTAAAAGTTAATATTAGTTCCATGATTTGAACAGAAATATATAACAAATTAACTTTATTTACTACACGTACAAAATGATTCGAGTAAGAAGATATCTATTTCTCTTCTGAAATTTTAACTTGTGCTGCCTCCTTCCGGATTGAATGATGTGAACAGAAGTCAGTGAATGGTGACGTGAACATACTTACTCTAGGACAGACCTACGTCAGATTTAGACTTTCATTGTTCATAAATTAGAAGCAGTTATAGAAAGAAACTTAACGAATGTTTGTTATCAATGTTTACTTATTTAACACAGTGCATGTGTACACACACAAAAATTTTTGTTATCAAAGGTTGTGTACTAAAGATATGTATGTGAAATGCCATAGTCAATCTGAAGCACAGACTGATAAGCTGGTGTTAAACCTGTTGACTGCCAAGTATTTCAGTTGCTACAATACAACTCTAATGCTTCTTCCTTTTGTAGCTCTTTTCGTAACACCATTTTGGATCGAAAGTAAAACAATTTGTAAGTAGGTCAAATGCATACACTGACATCTAGTGTTGAAGCTAGGTATTATTGAGAACAGTTTGTGGCACTGTGTTACTGATCGGCTTGGACGAGTTATCTTGTCTATGTCACTGATCAGGTTAAAGTAATGTGCATGTATGTGAAGAATAAAATTATTTCACTCCATTACATATTTTACAAATTGTACGTGCATAATCACTATGACCTTTTAAATTTATATTTAAAGTTTTTTTAGTATTTCTGTACGTTGCATCTGGTATTTTATTTATTCTAACATAAATTGTTGCAGCATTAGTAATGTAGGATAACATGAAATGTTGGTAACTCTGACATCGAATACAGAATAATATGTTGCTTGATGGGGTAGCAGTTATTTTACGGACTTACTACATTAAAATCTTCACTTCAGTTTCTTGCAGATATCCCAGTATGACTTTGTTCTATAAACCAACGAGCATAATACCATGTTGAATGTCACTCTGTACAATGTCAAGACATGTAGCTTAGGTTAACTCTTCTAGCCCATCAGTTTCATTTCATATTGTACATTTGTTGAGTTTCATAAAATTAAGTAGTGTGATAAAGAGAGAACAACATTTCCATCTTCCTAGGTCATCTTCAGGTTAAGAAAGAGCAGATTTGCAAGTTATCATAGCCAAAAACACGTCTTAGGAATGAGATCGTAAATGGGTTTGGGATTGTAGGGGGCGTTGCTGTTGGATGTTAGGTTATTAATTAGTATAGGTATAAAGGTACTCCTTTATATTGGTTTAATTTTGGTTTTAGTTACTGTATAAGTAGGGCTTCTTTGATCTGCATTTCTTTATGTTTGTTTTCTACATAATATCTTGGTGTTTTCTATGGTTATGTTTTGCTTATTAGAGTTGAAGTGTTCAAAAACGTGTGAAGGTGTTTTTTTATGTTCTTTGAATCTAGTTTCAATTTTTCTACTTGCTTTTCCAATATAGAAGTTGTTGCATTGTATTTTATAACTTATCTTGGGGTGTATTGAGTTAACGTTATTGGAAAAACTAAGGATTCCCATCTCAGAACACACATTTAGTGTTTTCAATCATGTTAACTCTATACACCCCAACATTAAGTTCACCTGTGAACAGGAAAAACTAACCAAAAAGCATTTCTTAACCTCACGATCACTAGAACTGATACACAATTCAAAACAGAAATCCACAGAAAAATCACTTGCATTAGATTATACATTCCCTTGGACTCAGCACATGAAACAAACCAAAAACTCAACATATTAAGAAACCAAATAAACACAGCCACAAAACAATGCCCACCTGAGTAAATCAACAAAATAAAACAACACTTCATCACCATCAACAAAGTTCCTCAAAAATTTGTGGAAAAATTTATATGCACACACCTAGACCAACAACAGTAAATCCCAAGATACAACAAACTATGAAACCTTATACTGCTACATACCATATGTTCCTGACATCAGTGAAAAAATAACCAACATTTGGAAAAACTTTCCAAACTAATTCCAGTGAACACAAATTTATTCAAAAAGCAAGTACAAAACTGTAAAAACTACACTGACAAACACAACACCAACATGATTTATAAAATACAATGCAACAACTGCCACAACTTCTATATTGGAGAAACAAGCAGTAAAATGGAAAATAGATTCAAAGAACACAAAAAATGCCTTTACACGTTTTTGAACACTGCAAATCAAATAAACACATTACAATAGAAAACACCTAGATACTATGTAGGAAAATAAATATAAACAAATACAAAATCAAAAATGCCCTACTTATACAGCAACTAAAACTAATATTAAACCAATTTTAAGGAACATTTTTATACCTATACTAATTAATAACCTAACATCCACCAGCAACATCCCCTACAAGCAAGTACCGTTTTATACTATCATTTCTAAGACATGTTTGTAGCAATGGTCACTTGCAAACTCTTCCTTTCTTAATCTGAAGATGACCTAATAAAGTCAAAACGTTGTTCTCTCCTTACCAGTAAAAGTGCTTAATTCCCATACCAACCATTCTGAGATACATAAGTAGCATGAAGTCATTGAGGTTTGTTTCACAGTCAAGAATGACATTAGACTTGACCAGCATTGGAAAATAATAAAGCTGAAAATCATTTCACCTTCTCTTCCTTCTTATCAATTAGAATAAAAAATTTTCTGAAAAATATTTATTCAATGAGAAGTACTATTTTTTAAATTCTGGCCTAATTATGGGTGTAAAAAATACTGTATTAACTTGTCACTCTTTTGGCCTAACTGTATTTATTTACCAAATGTAGATTTAGCTTTTTTCTGAAGATGCTGAACATAGTATTAGATAAAGATGTATGGGTATTTGAACTTTGACCATTCAGTTTTTAGCAATCTTGTTTTTAGTAAGTCCAACTTTATTTTTTTATGAATTTGTTTATTTATTATAGGATGGGCGACTTGTGGCAAATGATCAGCTACTAAGTATTAATGGAGTTTCCTTGCTTAACATGACAAACACAGAGGCCATGAGGACATTGAGAAGGGCAATGATCGGAGGTGAAGGTCAAAGTACTGTACCAGATACCATCTCTCTAAAAATTGCTCGCAGAATTTCATCTCCCAGTGTTGGTGAAACAGGTCATGAAAGTCAGATTTCAACTGGTTCTAATCATCTAAATGATTCAGTATTCAGCTCAGAAAGTGATTTTAGATGTAAGTCACCAGAAGGACTAAACATTTCTACCAAAAAAGATACCAAAGCAAGTGGTGTAAACATGGTGAAAAATAAGGAGGAAGGGCAATCAAAGAACTTTAGAGCCATTCTTATTCCTAAATCAAGTTCTGATTTTGATGAAAACATGAATCAAAGAGAAAATAAAATTATTGATAAAAAGAATATAATTTTTGACCCTCTTCTTGCTGGTAAAAATCCTGTAATTGCAAGATTAACTGGACAAGGGCCCCACACTCAAACAAATAGGGGGAGTGCTCTTCGTAATGAATCATACCTACGTGCAAGTCATGAAAGCTGGGGTGGGAATCAACTTTATCAAGCTATCTATGGTCATACTAAGCCAGCTGGTCACATTTACAATGACTATGTACAGTCTCCGACAGTTAACATGCCTTCCAGTAGCAGTGTAATGATTGAAGACGAATATCCAAAACCTAACCAACAAATTAGATCCAAAAGTCGGCCAGGTACTCCTGAGAATTTTCTTTCAACATCTGATTCAAAGAAAGATACCCTAAAGGAAAATTCTGAGGAAACAAAAACTTCAGAAATTAACAACAAAACTAATCAGTAAGTTCTCCACAAATTTGAAATTCCATTCTTATTTCAAAGGATCTCTTGCATGTCTGCTTTAAACAATTATTGTTATGTGGTAAAATATGCTTATTATCTGAACATGTATTTTAGTAACTTGTGTTATTTATTTTGTGTAGCATTTTCAGGATTTTTCCATTGTTCATTTGATTACGTTTTATGTTTTCAAAAATGGGAACTTGTAATTTATGAAGGACATTTTCAGTTATCTATTTTTGAGTAGTTTGGTGTACAAAGTGCTGTATAAAACAGAAACAAATATAATATTAAAATGCTGTTACTATTAATAAAGTTTTTGTTGTGCAATATTATTTATTTTACATCGATTAAATGAAAATAGCTTGAATATCTTTGTTGTTGGTTTTCTATAGTATTCCTCCTGATGAAGAAGACTCTTTTAGCCTCTCCCGAGATGGTTTTGGTCGACAGAGCGTTTCTGAAAAGCGGAACACACAATTGGATACTCACAACACAGACACTTTGCAACGAAACAAACGAACTAAGGAAGAAAAAGAGAAGCAAAAACAAGCTTTTAAGAATCAGCAGGAAAAGTTAGAAAAACAACAGCAGACAGAAGACCAGCAATTTAATCTACAGAAATGGGAGGACAGTGCATCGTCTCAGTATTCACAGTACAGAGAACAGCCTGATGGTGAGAACAGCAGCTGATTATATTTTAAAATATATGAAGAATGATCTTTTTTTGAGTAACAGAATGCATGTGTGTGTGTGTGATTGCTAGTGTGACAGAAATAAAAGTTCGTATGCGTATGTTAGTAATCTTATGCTAATTAGTTTTATGACATATCTGAAAGATTGTTTTCAAAAATTATTATTCTTGAATTTTAGTTATTATCTCTGCTATGTAATCTTTGCTTCCAGAACCCAGAGTGTAAAGTTTAAAAAGTCTAACAAAATTACTGTATTTTACAGTTCATGTGGGTTTTGACTCTAAAAAAAATCTAGACACTTGAATGATAGCACTGGTGAATAGAGCTATTAAATGCAAGTATCTCTAATAGTTTCCTATGCTATTTATTTTAGTATGAAAGTATTGTAGAAAGTTTTGAATCCTCATACAGTGAACCATGCACTCTACAAAAGATATTTTGAAAAAATAATGTTCCTTGAAGTGGTTACATCTGTATTATATGGTTAACTGACTAATGTAAATATAACAGCTTCACTAAAAATATGTAACCACTTTTCTTCTGCTTCTAACAAATGTTCTGGAAAAGAGGAAGTGGGAAAGGTAAATAAAATTTGTCTTTTTTCTTTCATAAATTGCATTTTGAAGGTGGGTGAGCTCACTATTTAGATCAAATGAATTATATTAACTTGAAATTAAATTATTTCTTTAAGCCCTGTCGTCACAAAGACACGTGATTAGTAAGAAAGTGCCACTTCAGGTTGGGCCATTCCTTGGTATGAGAAAATCTAGCAGTTTGGAAAGTCTTCAGACAGTCATGCAGGAGCTGAAAAGAGAAGAAACCTACACCTCATCTAATAATAACACTAACGGTAGAGGAACCAAAAATGAACATTCTCCTTCAACAGCTGACCATTCTTTTGAAGGAACCCTTGAAATGGATACTCGTAAGTATACCTACACCTTATCTAATAACAACACTAACAGTAGGGCAACCAAAAATGAACATTTTCCTTCAACAGCTGATCAACCTTTTAAAAGAACCCTTGAAACAGATACTCATATCTTAATTGAATCTTAAACGCAGCTCATTCCTTTTTTATCAACTCCATAACCAAACTTGACCAGTTTTGTCCAGTATTTATGTCAAGAACTTTATTTAGAGGGTAAAAGAGCTTGCAAAAAAATAAAAGTGTATAGTGATTGTCCAACAGCTCTATTTGTTGAAGACAATTTACACCACAATTAGTTTAAATTAATATTAAAGTTAGCGTTATTTTTTCATAGAATATTTTGCAAGAAAGGTTCTTCAGTAGTTTAGTCAATTGTGCTAGCAAAGTTCATGATAAGTCAATATGTATTATAGTTGTTATTTTTAACAACTTATTTAAAAGTGCATAATTGTAAATTGCTGGACTAAAGAGTACCATTAGCAGTGTAAAAATAAAATATTTATTTTGGGACTTATTTTTAACCCTATCAACGCCCATATATCTTGTGAAATGATTTATTTTGTATTTTGAGTTGACCTGTAAACATATGTACTTAATAACAGTGCAATAGTTGCTAGTAGTGGTGAACAGTAATGTTTAAGTTTTTTGTATTGGTGTTTTATGGTACAAAGCAACTAGGCTAAGTGTTTTGTGTACATTATTAGGCACATGTTTAAATATGAGTGGTATATTTTAAGAAACGTGGCATATCCTTATTTTCTTCCTCTTTACAGAGGATGAAGAAAGTGAAAGTGGAAGTTTAATCAGCGTTGAAAGTCATGGCTGTGCTCCCCTGGTATCTGTGTTGAATCGGTCATCTGGCAGCAATGACCACATCCTTGAAGAAGTTCTTAGTCCTCACCGTAAATCCTCAAAACGCAGCAAGAAAAAAGGTTTATGGAAAGGATTAGGTTCTGTGTTCAAGTAAGTGTTGTGTATTCACATGTAAAAATATAGTAACATTATCCAGTGGTGTCATCTTATGTATGCTAACTTTAATTAAACCTGCAACCTAGCTCTTCACAGTTGAGGGCATGCTTGCATATCAAATTTTCAATATTAAGTACAGATATTATTTGAACTTTGATCTCTCTGCATTTCCAATGAGTATCACCTGTAAATAAAGTGTATACAAATTTGTTTGCTCATCTTGAAATATATCTTTATATTTACTCAGACCATGTCACTCCATGCAAATAGACTTATCTTAGGTTTTGTTTCTCACATTGACTTAAATTTACTTTAATGACTTTTCTAGAAAGTTATGTTGTGAAGCTGTTTTGATACCACAGTGAGAAAGTTGAACAGTAGCTAGTAAAACTTAGCCTACAAACAAAATAGAATCAATGGCTAAACATGAACAGATAGAATACATTTTTGTCTCTCTACAATTCTACGTCAGTGTAAAGTAAATAATTCTTGGATGAGCTTACTGAAGCTGTAATGTATGATTTTTGAAAAAAAAGTGAGAGTAATGGAAGTTATACTATGATGTTTGCAAAACTAAGGAATAAATGATAAATCTTGGGTATATGTATAAAGTATATGTGTGTATGTATATGTATTACTTTAGTTATATTTTTGTTAATGATGGTGTTTTTGTGCTATTTAATACGTTTTAAAGTTACAGGAATTTTCTAACATGAGAAGAGAAGGTAAGGTTAGTGACTACACAAGTTAGGAGTTCTGCAATGGCAAATTAGATGATAAAGAACTTTTTTTTTTAACTTGTGTGTGTTAACAAAATTTGTTATTGCTCCACATATAAGTATGAGAACTCTGGTTATTGAAGGCAGACTATTCGTATCAGAGAAACATTGTACTCAACTAAAAATATACTCAGAAAAGTACTGCCTATATCAGGGTAGGCCTAGGATACAAGTTCAAGTTGTGTTTCAACCAGCTAATGTTCTTTTTTTTAGCAGTGTTGTGTGTAATTAACATGGCTAAATAACTGCTTTAATACATAAAGATAAATTATTGTAAAAAAGTAAAACTAGTTAGAGCTAATTAAGTATATAAAATGAAACTTTTCGATCAATAAGTTTTAAAACAGTCTGCTTTCATTTGTTCTATATTTTCAGTGATTGCTTTTTTTTATGTAAAACCTTGTATGAACAGATGAAAAAAAAGTATACCATAAGTAAAACAATACAGAAACATAACAGTTATAAGCAGCTTTTTACAATTTTTTTTATTTCTTATTCCATTTTTAGTTTTTAAAAGTTCTGTAGCTTAAAATATTTGTCACAGAAAGCATGAAAAAAACCACGTAAGTCTATACAGATAATTACATTTATTTTTTAAATTGCTTTTTCAGAGTTGGTAAAAACAAAAAGCCACAAGGGAGCACAAAGTTGGCTCAAGATCACGAGTTGGAGGTAGAAGAAAGAACAAGGAAAGTTGCCCAGGAGCAGCAAGAGAAGTAAGTAACATATTCTCACAACCTCATGTCATTCTTCAAGTTCATTGTTATCATAGTGCGAAATACCATTTTAGGTATTAGGAGAATTTGGTTTTATAGAACTATACAAATAACTTTTAGTTTTATTAAATATTTACTTGTTGTATAACAACAGAGAAGCTCAAACACTTAGGTGAACTAATCCCCGTATAACTTGGTTACAAGTGATGAATAAAATACTGGTCTTCTATTTATTAGTAGTATTTTAAACAGTGTGTCTGCTGAATAATTCCAGAAGGATGAAAGAGCAATGTTATTGTTAAAGATTTTTCAGTCCCCATTGAAGTACTGGTTCACTATTGTGAGAAAAGGGGAACTAAAAAATCATGCATATGATAATCAATTTTTGTGTTGGTGTCCATAGAAAGAATGATACAGTTGTAACCTTCTGAAGAAGTAACCATGCATGTTTCAAATATGCCCTGCAGAGCACTGAAGCAGTACAAAGAACTTGTTGATAGAGACAGAAAAAGCCATGCAATATATGGATCGGCCCGTTTCCCTTCCACTAGCCCTTTTTCAACGAGATCAACTCTTGTTACTGAACAATATCAGGAAAGACAAGAACGATTACAGCAGCTTCATGCCGAACATCAGAAGAGGCGTGGGCATTACGTGAAGGATGAAATGGAAGAGCTTTATGAAAAAGAAATAAGAGCAGCATTGGCTCGACAACCGGTATAGTTTATTCAAATATCTTAATGCATGCACAAAATTAGCTTGTTTTCATTATTAGCAGAGGAAACTATTAAAGTAGACTTCAGTTTGAAATTATTTCAAATTATCAACTGTTATAATAGTTAATTGTGGTCATTTGATAAGCAATATCACTAACCGTTTGACTATTGAAGGAATTATTAGCTTGTAGTCTTCATGTTGCAGATTTATTGAGTATAGAGTTTACAATCAACTCTACATATTCTCTGTGACGTTAAATGCTTATAATATTTAAATTGCAAATGGAAAGTCAGAAAGATTTTTCTTTATGGTAATCAGTTATTTCAAGAATTTAACATTTTATGGAAATATATCTCTGAAAAAAATATTTGATTTTCAAGTTTTTGTCGCTTATATTTTATGTGTATTGGTTGGCAGTTTAAGATGTAAGATGATTGATTAATCTCTGTGTTGTAAGTGCACTTAACAGTATTTGTAATAAACATGTTGTGTATAAATTTTTTAAATCCTGCAAGTCCAGTCTGATCCTACTTGTGTTGTATATCCTTGACCAACGTTGCAACTGCCATATAACTATACATTCTATAGCTTCTATTGTATTAAGTGGGCACTCACAACATTTGGCAAGCTTTTAGTATATATTACAGTACTTTTATAAACCATTCAGATTTTTAATAAAGAATTTTAGGAAAGAATGTGAGTTTATAAAGCTTTTACTAGATTAATTTGGTTTCAAAATCAGTTTCATGTTCAGAATAAAAGTACGTTTCTTCATTTTAAAATTTTTGAATTTCATTGGCATAACCTCCTAAACTTCTTAAATTCATTCTAAATGCTTTTCAGTGAAAATCTATATTTTATCTATTAGTTTCCCCACCCTAACACTAATTCTATTGGCCTCAGTCAGTTTTAACAACTATATCACAAACAAGTATGAAGTAAACCCAAACTACTTTCTACCTTTTTTTATATATATTTTTAGAATGACTTAACATCATAACAGATTACTACACACTGCTCATTTTTACAGCCCAAACTAATAATTTTCATTTACTCTCATTTCATTGAAGTTCGATTTTAGACCCTCTTGAGCAAGCAGTAGCTATTGGTCACATGGAACAGCTTTGTGTAAACAAAGGATCAGGTTGCTAGCACACATTCATTGAATTACACAACCACTATTTTACTGAGTGTGTGGTGCATGAGTACTTTTTTACTTAAGTTTTCTTATCTAAATTAATAAGTTTCTAGTATTTATATTTTAGTCACTTTTTTGGTAGGAAATAAATATTCATTAGAAACAAGAAATATAGTACTGATGTCTGAAATCTTAACTTTCAAGAGCTTGTGTAATTGCTTAATAGTCCACATCAGACTAATCCTAATTTTTGTAATGATAGTGTGATATAAGAATTTTTTTTTTAAATTTTAAGTATGCAATATAGAATATGAAATACAACCTTCAAAGTAAAATACAATGTTGTAAAACTAATATAATTCTAACTAAGATAGAGGTGTTTTAAATAATTCGCATACCTAGTCAAGCAGAGTTTCAATGCTAGCATGAAAGCAATAAGAAACCTAAACCATCAAAACTGACAATCCCAATGGCTACTAGTCTTGTCCCATTCAATTAATTGGAATAATTTTCTATTGATTAGAAACAATCCAATAACAAGCATCATAGAGAATTCTTGATGAGAAACCCACTTGAAATAAAAATTTATCTCAGAATGGCTGGTTGAAATGATTTTTGTATTTTACTTCATTTTGAATAAGATTTTCAGAAAAATCTAAAAACCTTTGAAGTAGAATAGAATTATGGGCTTTGAACTTATATGTGTGATATTTTAATATTTAAAAAATAATAAAACTACATTTGTTGTAATATAGTATATCGATCTCATAACCACAAATTTTAAGGAAATGTAAAAATATTGTCCCTTATGAAAGCTAATACTTCATTATATATATTTACTAAAAAAATTAAATTAAATAGAAAAATGGAATTCTGTGTTTAGTTCCTTATACAGGGTGGCCCGTAAGTCCATACCCATCAATATGTTTTTATAAACAATGTTATAATACTAATGATGAGTTGAAGGCAGCTGTTACCATGGCATTTGGAACAATAACCCCTGCTATGTTGAGGAAAATGGCTCACAGAACATGGCATTGCATAATATTATGCAACGAGAATGAGGGACAGCACACAGATACACTGGATACATAAGATATGTGGATGGGTCAGGACTTACGGATTACCCTGTATTTGCCATTTTAGCCAAGAAGGAAATTACAGTAAAAAATAAAGTTATCTTTTCAGGTGTAACTGGTGTAGCCTCCTCTTTCTTTTTTTATTAATACTGAGATTTAAGTTCAGATAAATACTTACCTACTCTCACATGGTTAGTGGTTCTTCAGTGCTGCCCACAAGCCTTCCACTCCCTCCTTATTAGATTTTGGAAGAATGCAACATTTCTTTTATGCAAATTATCAAGAGTCACCTCCTAACCAATAGGAGCATGACTAGCTTGCATTATGCATGTATATTCATTTCCATTACTTGAAATCGGATGTCTTTCTTTTGTTCCACTTCTAACTCGAAGTGGCTTACTTTTGTTTAAGTTGCACTTTATTTTCATTCATTTTCACTTTCATTTTGAAAGCATTTATGTACGTGTGTTTTGTCACTAAATTGTTTGCTTCATTTTGTTATTTTAAGCATGCATTTCAAAGTTACCACTTCAAGTTTATGTAATTCATCTGAAAACATATTTAAGGCCACAGGTACAGGCTATCTGTCAGGGGTTTTATCAGCATTTATATGTGAGTATATTGAGCACTATATGAAGAGCCTTTATCTTCCTCCTGTGCCTTTCAATGCTAGGAATGCTGATGAATTTCAGTATTTTGTTTCTCTACCCTCTGGAGTTCATCATGCCTTTCCATACACTGCCTTAAAATTGTTCTCTTTTTTGGGATTGTTTTTCTCAGATATGTAATGTTTTGTCTTTTGCTTCTAAAATTTATGACCCAAGTTCTTTTAAATGTTTCTGCTTCACTATTGGGCAACAGGATCAATATACTTAGTCTCCCACAAGCTTTAGATTAGTTTGCTCTCTTTCATCCATGGGTAAACTGTCTATATCAGGACTGCCTATTAATGAGTTCAGTTTTCCTTTTTGGAGGGCAACTCCCAGGTTTCCTATAGACAAAACAAATGCTCTGCATTACCATCTTCATTCTACCATGTCCATTTTGTTGTGGTATTTCTCCTTGATCCATCTACTGTCAGAGGCTTTTTACAGGATCCCTGGCAGATCTTTTGAGGAATCCTCTCCCTCTTCACTTCCAAGTTGGCCCACCTATCATCTTCAGCTCTGTTCCTGCTAACATGATTTATTTGTTGTTAGAACCTTTTGGGTGTTGATATCTTATTTTCACATACACATTCTCCTGGCTCCTTACCTACAGGACCTTGATATGACTACATTTTTTGCAATGTTATGTGTTTGACATGATTTTGGAGTATTTGGATTTGATAATTGCTTCCAGTCAACAACAATCCACCCTTTCTCTCCTGGTGACTCATTGGTTGGAGCAGAGTGTAGCACTGGTTCCTGTCTCCTGAACCTCTAACTCTCTGCTCTTGCCTGTTCCTTCTTCCCATAGTGCCACGGTTTGTCATCTTGCCAGCTGGTATGCCAGCAAAGTTATTGGTGATGGGTTTGGGTTTATTGGAATCTTGATGGCCTTCTTTCATTGTTTGAGCCATTTTGTATCCATTGTTTATGTTCACAGACTATTGTCAGATGGTTTCATCATCCCATTCTTACTCCTCCTTTCTTATTCAGCATGTCTGTTTCCTTTCTCAGGATCCCTGGCTGTGCCAATGTCTTTTTGATATAATAAAAGTCTTCCTCACACAACAGACTATCAAACTTTTCCCATGTGGTTTGAGAGAGTTTACTCCCATTGTTTTAGATTTCCTGAAAAAGATCAGGAACTGGAGGCTGGTTCTTGGCCAGTCCATCTCATTCAGTACATTCATGCCCCACAGTTCACTGTGGAATTCTGCCTAACTCTTTAGTAGATCTTTTCGACATGTCTTTGAATGAGCAAGATGGGCATCCCCTATATTTATCTGCATATTCTCATTGAAGAAACTTTGGAATATCTTTTACTGGTTGGTGTGAAGATTCAACCTACTTCTTCATGCCCTGCATTTGCATTTTCTCTTCTGCTTTCTGGCTTCTTCTCACTTATTCTGAACAGGAGTTGGTCTGTCATACTTGTCACCTCCTCAAAGCTACTTGAGTGGGTTGGTTAATCAAATTGGTGATGTCCTTTCTTTGTCCTACTCAGTACCATATTCATTTGGGTATTGTTGTTTTTTTACACCCATATCATTCAGTCCAACATTCTGATAAAAAGTCTGATAAAATATAGTTTGCAAAGTCACTTAACATAGTTTAGAATTTTATCAGATAGTAGACATAGTTTTACTAAGAGAAAATATTGACTTACAAATCTTTTAGGTGTGGGGGATAAGTTAACTGATTGGATAGAAAAAAGCAGAGGGTTGTTATAAATGGAGTTAAGTTAAACCGGATTATTTATGCAAGTGGTGTACCTCAGAGCTCATTCTTAGAACCATTACTCTTTTTGATTTATATTAATGACATAAATTAAGTAATAGTCAATAAATTACTTAAATGTGCTGATGATATTAAGGTCTTGAGTGCTTCTGGCTGTGAAGATGATGCTGCTGCTGTACAAAAGGATTTAGATTGTTTAGCAAATTGGGAAAATAAATGGCAGATGGGTTGTAATTATAATAAATGCAAATATTGCATATAGGTTATCCTAATTTGGAAATAAATGATCTTGGTGCAGTGTATGATCAGTCACTGAAGCCATTCAAGTAGTGTGCTATTCCCAGTAGTAGAGAAAATAAAATATTATGTTATCTACAGAAACATTGAATACATGTCTGAAACGGCTATACTTTCATTGTGTAGGTCAGTGGTTAAGATACATTTGGAGAACTGTTTTCTTTAACTCCTTACCTCAGGAAAGACATTGAATTATTAGGAAGAGTTTAGAAGAAGTTTACTAGAATGGTACCTGGGATGAAGGGTTTATGATGTAAGGAGAGATTAAGATCCTTAAAAACGTTTTCTCTTGAAAAAAAGAAGAGTGATAGGTGATCTAATTGAAGTGTTTTAAGATTATAAAACGAATTGATAATGTAGATGCATCAACAACATTTTTCATAGTTGACAGCAAGAATTATAGAACAAGAGAGCACAAATATAAGCTTAGGCAAGGTAGAAGCTGTCTTTTGCTCAGACAGTTTTCTTGATGATGAGAAACCCACTTGAAATAAAAATGTATCTCAGGTTTATTTACCTGAAGATGACCTAAGAAAGTCAAAATGTTGTTCCCTGCTTTATTAGTAAAAGTGTTAATACCCATACCAGCCATCCTGAGATACATTTTTAAAACAATATCATTTTTCAAATATGGTGATTGGTGTATGAAATGGGTTGCCTTCAGATGTGGAGGAAGTAAATTTGAGTTAATTTAAAGGAAAGCTTGGCAGATGTATAACTGATAAGGGCTGGCTTTTTTAGTTTGGTTTAGAGGATGGAACAGTTGATGTTGACCAACAACTCCCTTGATCAGGCTCATATGAAGTTGCTTCAACAAGCTCTCCACAAGCATCGGAACTTTGGATTCTCTCATCTCCATTCCTTTCTACCTTACCAGAATGATCTCTTATGGTGGTTGGACATGGCTCATACTTCAGCAGATGTCCCTCTTCCTCCTCCTCATCCAGATTTATATCAGATCATCATATGGCTTTGAGTTGTTCATTCGCTATGGAACATTCTCTTTCTGTGAATGCCTTTGAACTTTTGTGATTCATTAGGACTTTAAATTATTTCTTCTTATCTCGAGGCATTGTTTGGTCATGATCCACTCTGATCATTTAACAGAGGTGGCTGATATCTATTACCAAGGGTGCAACTAATCATTGTATTTTTAACCTTGGATCTTTCAGTCTTTTTCAGTCACCAGTAACCTTTCTTTTGGTCTTCTATTCCTCATCCTTGAGTTTTGGCTACAGCTATCTTCACCCAGGATTGGTTGAATAAGTTCCTTATGTATATTCCCTATCCATTTACTTCACTGAGTAGTCTCTCTCGTACATTTCATGCTGTGCATAGTCCTTCTGATTCCTTCTTCTTGGCTCTCTCAACTGTGGTTTTTTTGCTTAATCCAATTATGGTTATTCTCCCCTTCCCTCTCCCCTTATTGTCATCAACCACAATCATTGGTTTTGCCTCTCACACTTTGTGTCCCCAATTTTCATGCCTGACTTTTTCTGGTCCCTGTTGAGGAGATCTGATTTCTCAGGTTGGATGAAGTTTCTTTCAGCTCATTCCCTCTGCCTTTCAGTCATGGCTATTTATCAGTGGATATAGAATGTTTTTTGCATCTGCACCCTGGATTGTGGGGTTTTGGCTTTTCATTCAACAATTGATTGTGTATCCAAGTTTCTCTTTAATAGCCTATGAGAATGTATCTTTGGTCTCCTCAGTATCTGAGATTTTGGCAACCCTTTTCTATACCTCTATTTTTTATTCTCATTACTGCAGGGTCTTCACTTTCCCTCTTCTTACCCTTTGGATCTAGTACTTCCTGATTGGGACATTAATTTTGTACTCTATTTCATTACTTTACCTCTATTTGTGCTTAATAACTGATATTCTTTTTATAATACCTTAAAGCAAATATCCTTCTTCCTATTGGCCTGCAGGTACCATCTGTCAAACATATTCACCATAAACATCTTACTCACACTGTATCAGCCAGCATGTCTACTTCTTTCCTTTACACAACCTAGTGGCTCATGAAGGAAACTTCTCCTCTTTGCCAATTTCCTTTCCCACTAGTTCTCATTTTATCCCATCTTGATCCTTATAGATTTCTATGCCAGGTGCATGCACTTTATTGTTGTATTACCCATACAGAGTCCTTCAAGGGTTCCTCTTTCCAGCTATTTATTTCTTGGCAACTCTCTTCCTTTTAGGATCTTTTTCCTTTTCCATTTGCCAATTGGATGTGTTGTTTCATCCTTTTGGCTTTTATCCTCTTGACCCCTTCCCATCATCACCTGTTCTTCCTTGTGACCTTATATCAGATCTGTAACCTCATCTTCTCCCTTGATTCTTATCTTCATCAACCTTTGAAAGAGATTCTGTAATCCAATATGTTAACCGTCTTGCTGACTTTTATCTCCAGTTACCTCCATCATGTCAGTTTCTCCATCCTCAGGGTTTTGTCTACTGCCTCTAGTTATACTTCAGTCTTTATTTATGTTTTCGTTTCTTGCAGGAGCCCTTGCTTTGAATTTGTCACATGGATCCCAATCTATAGCATGGTTAAAGCAAAAAGGTATAATTACTTATCCCTTGAGTGAAGAACTTGATATTATCGATTTTCCAAATAGAGAACCATTATCATCCATTTTACTGTCTACAGTGATGAGACAGTCCTCCAGACTCTCTGTCACTATTTCTGATTTTTCAAGTTGAGCATGATAGCTTGTACCACTTACCAGTTCTAAGTCACTGAGATGGTGGCCCTGGAGGCTTCCTCCTGAGTGATTTACATTAAACAGTTGGCTATAATCATTCAGTCAAGAAGGGTAATAATGTTTTGCTGGTGTAAATATGACAGTCTTTACTGGAGGTGAGCTATCACTGTACTGGTTAATGGAGCCACCTATTATTCATTTACACATTCTGTGAGTTTTTCCTTCACTTTAAGGTTGGTATTGCATCCTGTCACACATTTCATACCACCTGGAGTTGGTTAATTACACATGCAATTCATCTTTTTTGAATGGGAGTCTTTATCCAACTTTTGTGTGGATTTCTGTCCTCAGCATTGAGGTGTTGGATTTGAGTGAACTGATCAACACAAGTTTTTTCACAAGTTGAATCAATGCCATGTTGGGATGTTAATTCTTATTCTTGTGTTGCAGGTGAAGATAATATGATTCACATCTAATCCTCATGTGGATGTTTGTACCTTGTAGAGGAAGTTTTGGATGTAATGGACTTACTGAGTACAGTGTGACATGCTATAACTACTCTACTTCTTACAATTTCCACCCTTGTGTTTTACAAATTTTTACACACAGGCAAAAAGTATACCTTGCTTAGAAGTGGTGTA
Source organism: Carcinoscorpius rotundicauda (assembly GCA_011833715.1). Lineage (NCBI taxonomy): Eukaryota > Metazoa > Arthropoda > Merostomata > Xiphosura > Limulidae > Carcinoscorpius > Carcinoscorpius rotundicauda. The sequence continues at coordinate 20,644,575 of CM022398.1, forward strand.
CTTTTGGTATTCTGATCTCCAAATCTGTTTCTTTTATGGTTAAGTCATAAATGTCAGTTCCCAGCAGCATGGATTTTGGATGTAGTTGACTTATCTAGTGTGTTCCATTACACTAGCCACTTTACATCTAGGGGTAAATCCATTGATTTACCTACTTTTATACTATGTTGGATTGAGTTGTATATACTCTTCATGGTTGGGATCAGTATTGTGCTCCTACTTGGATGGGTGAAGAGTATACTTGGTTCAGAAATGGTGTGGTTTCCCTCATCATATCTTTGGATCTGATTTTTCTCATTTCCAGGGATACATTTCGACAATTCCAGGGGTGGTTCTTTTGTTCTCTCTTCCTTGTCAAATGTGGAATTCTAGCTATGCTTGTGAGAGAAGGTAAATACTGTATTGGAAGTTAGTTTTCCTACACTGAAGATGTATTTCCAATCGGCACTTGACCTTCCTCCCACTGCTCACTTTTACCACATTTTGAAGTGAAGGTCTGATAGTTAAGTGTAAAACCACAAGTGTCACATGAGCATGTTATGCTCCTGTTGTTTAAGATATGAAGCCTGATAATTTATGTGAGAGACATGTTGGAATTCTCCAATTTCTATAGGAAGGAAATGCAAGGCTTGTGGTATGTGGTTTACAAACAGTTTGCAAACAGAGGGCAGCACTGAATGAGAATAGCTAATCTTGTGACAGGTGGTAAGTACCTATTGGAAATACATTTTCAGTGTAGGAAAATTATAACATTACTCAGATACAAATGCTCCCAGTATGATTGTATGCGTATGATCAATTAATAGGATAACCTCAAGTATATGAAGTAATTAATGTCTTCTTTTAAATTCTAAGATATATTTCATATATGAAAGTTTTTGGTTTTTGTTTATAATAATTGTTTTATCCTGAAGACTGCTTTAGTTACTCCTGGCTTCCATAATCACCTTTACTGTTATTTAATATCCGTAAGAATAATGCTGTGATTAAACTTCTCTTTATTATTTAATTTGTTCTTAGTTCTAATAATCACATTTTTATTTATATAGTTGTATCTACTTTCTTACAAAATTTAATTCTTTTATACCTGATATGTTGTAAAAATATGTATACATTCATTGACATTAAAAAATAAGTTTGTCCCTTATAACATTTTTTTTGCAAACTCCAATAACATTATTGCTTTATTTGCAGCCAAGACGCCCTCTACCTCCCCCTCCTCCAGTCTATGCTCAGTTTTGTCAACCTCGACGAGTATTGCCAAAGGTAACATCCCCTCTAAACTTCTGAACTGTCTCAAAAAAAGTTTTTTCCTAGACCTATTTTATCTTTTATGAGATATATTTGTATGCTTTGTATATTCTGTTTTGGCTCTGTGTGTTATATTTTAGTGTAAAAACTAGTTAGTGTAAATATATATTTCTATTGAATAATTTATTAAGACTGTCACAAGGCTTTTTTTTAGTTGTTGTTTTTTTATTAGTGCACAAGCTTTAGGCGCAATCACCTAAGCCTTCTACTGGTGTGAGATGTTTAGTAAACAACAGGATCTTACGAAATAATGTGAATCACAAGTTGTGTAGCAAAAAAGAATAATTAAGGGAGTAATTCCAATAGCAGCCCACGATTGTGACCCTTCTACAGGCATTAACTAAATTCAAAGAATCTTCCCTTCATACTTGCTAGTAACGTTTCATTAAAGAAAATCATGTATTGACTCTAATGATGTTATTAAATGATCTAATTTATTATTATTTATTTATTTTTCATTTTTATTATTACTGTTTATTTTATCTCATGGCACAACAAACCATAATTATAATGCTGCTTGATGTGTATCTTTATTTAACATGATTTAATTTTCGACCTTGTTGGGTTTGTGAATCTGATGATGACCAAAGAAGGTCAAAACATTGTTTGCTTCTCTGCATAAAAACATTTTCTCAAACCAAACCAGCCAGTTTTGCATATATATTTTCTCTACAAGTGGGTTTTCTCATCATCACTGTCTGTACTCTGCCCTCCAAGGGGACTTAAGGCACATTTTTGTTTTTTTCATTGTTGTGATTTGAATTTTTCCATTAGATCCTGTTCCATTTTAAATGTGTTGTACCTGTAGAAGGCTTGGGTAAATGTGCATTAATTTAAAGAACTAACAAAACATGGTGACAGTAGTAATAAGTTACTTCGTAGAGTACTCACGTCAAAAGTCTTTTAAACGTTACACATGTATATTGTTATTATGCTTCATTATTCCATTTTGTTTAATTGTAATTTTACAAAGCTGAGTTATTTCACCAGTATAAAGTTTGTGGCATATTCAAGATGTTGAAATTATCTTTCAATATTGTTTTTTGTGGGGTTTTTTTGCGTTATGATTTTTTTCTTTAATGTTATCCAGTCTTTTAACTTACAGGTTTTTAAATTACTGTAAACAAAACATAATAGCTTTCAGGTGATAAAAGCATTTTTGATAATAAACCTACTTTATTATTGATTTTATGCTTCAAATTACATGTGTGTGGAAAGTGTGGAAAACAAAGGTGAGTCTGAGAATTATGTACATTAATGAAATTACTTATTAATCTTGTGAAGTTTGATAATTAAACCTGAGTTCCTGTTTTGGTTCAAGCAATTTATGGAGTTATGTTCTTGAAAAAAAAACAACTTTTCACTGTATTTTTGTTTGGTATGTTTAAAAATTAGAATGTTTTGTTTATTATGCTATTCTTGAAATGATTCCAGCTTGTAATATATTTCTGAATATTTCTTCAATTTAGCATGTTATTTCCAAAAAAAAGTAACACTAGTTAATATTTAGCACATTGTAAAGCTGTATCTGTATTTTTTTGTTGGAAAAGTTGAATTAGGTTTAGTAATAATGCTGTTCTGAAGAACATAAATGGTGTGTAGTATATAAATCAAAATTGTAATATAAATTATCAGTTGTTATTCTATTGAAGTTTTTCATAAGAAAAATTCAGTTATATATAACATAATGAGACTATAATGAGTATACAAGAGCAGACAGTTACAAGTGTAAAATGTTTATTTTTATGATATTTGATAAATTCTCTCCCTCAATTTAAAGTTTATAATTTGATTCCAACATATTTTGTAATCTTATGTGATCTATTTCTGAAAATTGGGTATCTAAAATCTTTGTTAAAAGTATAGGCTTAAAAAATATAAAAACTTAATAGAAGGCCCTCTGTAAATGAAGCTTATCAATTTAAATGGTAAAAAAAATTAAATAATATTTTTCAGTCAAGTGGATAATTTGGAGATAAAAATATGAAAATATTTAGAAATATTAGTTGATGTTGAACACTGTCCCAATCTGGACAAATGATAACATTATTACATTTGAGAACAAGTTATTTAAAAGTAAAATAATTTTTTTAGCAAACTGGTTTACCTTTTTTTTTTTAATAAAAGCATCTAAATTTTTTGATATATTGACATTGTTTAGCTTTTATGTGTATGATTGTACAAAAACTCTAGGAATTTGCATTGTTTGAAAATATCTCTTTCTCCTTAAAATAACACTGATCCAGTGCACTGAATGTATAATTTATTGTATTTAATTCTACTTTGTTTGCACTTTTCCCACTTTTGCACCCATTTGCACATTCCTGCGTGTTTGCAGATATTTGCACCACACCATTCTCATCCAGCATTGATTCGACGTGCACAGAGTCTTCGTTGTCCTCGCACAAAGTCAGCCTTTTATGAACAGGTATCACACATCATTCATTTCTCTACTTTCTTCTTCTTTTACAGAGGTTGAGTACATAATATTAAAACAATTTTGTGGCTTCTCTATGCCATTACAATCCATGTCACCATGCATGGTCATGCTCCATCTGACATCTGTACCAGTTAACAACCTTTCAGCATGTTTTTCATTCCAAAACACCCCATCATAAGAATGTTATGTTCAAAGCACAAACCCCTCTCCCTACATCTTTCTATAATCTGTCTAGTTTGGAAGGACAGTGATCTTCCAGTGTATGTTTCAATAGTTTGAGGCACTACATCTGATGAGTGGATGATATGTGTTTGTAAGAAATATGTATGTGTTTTATTCCCCACCTGCTTGAAATAAGTGATGGTTGAAGTGATATGTCTTGGAAGCAAATTTTATACACATGACTTCTTACTATATATTTTGTATGCTGCTACCTTGGGGCACATGAAATGGATAGTTTTTGCTTCTGAACTTTCTGTCATGGGTTCTCACACTGCTTATTATGGCTGGACTCAAAGTGTTGCAAATTCCCCTCTGGATGCTCTTGATGTGTTCTCAGTTTATCCATTTACCCTTCTTTTCCAATTCCATTAAGTACACAGGATATCCCCATCATTCAAGTACCAAATACTGGTCCAAATACATCTTTATGAATTCATTATATGAAGATTTTCTGTCAAAAAGGATCACTACATATCCTTTTCAAAATCAACAACTTTCTAGTAATTTCACATTATACACAAAGTCCAAATAATGTTAAAATGTAATTCCAATGCATTGTTCAACTGCAATTTTGTATTAACATTGTTGGACATTGGATTTCATGATTTGCATATTCAAAATTGTTTTATTCTAATGTACTCAACTATTTGTAATCTTTCATTACCAATTTTTCTAACACAATTATTAAGTTTTAACTTCTTTTTATCAGTAAAGTATTTTTAAACTGCTGTTTAATCTAGCATGTATGTGCATCTATCTATATTACCTCTAGGATTTTAAGTAACAGGACTTTTTAAGGTGTAGCTGTTATCAATTTTGATCTGCACGCTTTTAAAATATTTTAAATTATCATGAATAAGAATTTCTGTTAAGGAATAGGACGGATGTATCACTTGGACAGCACAAATAACTTTAAGGCCTGATTTGCAGACAAACAAGTATGAGCTTGACTCTTTGTTGCTGTTATTTTTAAAATAGTTTATCAACTGTTTGTGGATAGTGAGCTTGCATATGTTTGAAATTTAGGTTTTGCCTAAGACTTGTTTTGCTCTCTGAGGTTTATATGGCAAGTCCATATTAGAAGAAAAATTCATTAAATAAAATATTCAGAATAAGTCAAGCCTTAACCTTAGTAGTAACATTATCATGGTGACCTGTAGCATATTGACTGTTCCATTGGAGAAATGATAATGGTTCAGTGTTGATAATTTTGTACTACCCTCTAAAATAACATTGAAGAATTATTCAAAGTTCATGTATCCTTCATGGATGGAAATCTGAGCCTAGTGATGCAATCTGTTCTGTATTTTTGATGAAAAGAAGGTAAATATATGTGTTACTTGTACATATTTAGTGGTTTAAAAAGGTCAGATTCTTGCCTGAAACTTAAACCTACATATGTTCTTTATTCAAAGTGATCAGGCATTGCATAATGCCTGTATTTTATAGTGGTAACATTAATAAGCATTATAGGTTTGGTCACTTGTAATAAAGGAGTGACTCCACTTTATTAGTGTACTTAGCGCATCAAAAACTTATAAATTATGGCATGATTTTAATGTTTAAATATTTTTTGTAGATCATGTTTCTTTAATACACAATACCTAATTAGTTTAGTTATTTGCATTTCAGAAGGTGATGCAGTAGCCAGTGTGAATTTTCTATAAATTATATTTTTCAAATGTAGTTAGCTGCTTCATTTCAGCCTATTGTCTGGAGAAGTTTTAAAGAATGAACTACTTAATTATGAGTTAAATCTTTGACAGGGAAAGGTAAATAAGTATTTTATATCAAATATATATGCACACAGAGAAAATACAAAACAGCTAAGTTAGGTATGTATCTTTTATAAACAAAAGTCTGGCTTATATCTACTGTTTTCAGATATCAGTGTTAATTATTTGCTCCTTGGGAAATTTCAGGTTTCTGCTTTCACAAATTGCCCAAGTATTTTCATGGTGCTTTTCATTTTTTTTCTTTAATTTTATTAAGCATGTGTGCTTATATGTGTATTTGTTTGTATATCATACACATACTGAAACACAAACATAAACACATATTTTATGTGCAATTATCAAACTAAGTTTTGAGCCACAAAAATCTTAACAACAGGTTCATACATACAGAAGTTACATCACATGTAGTTTGATTATGTAATAAAATATCTCCAAGATGGGAGATTGACTTTTTATAAGTATGATATTTTAATAAATTAATTCCTCTTTCTGGGTGGATATGTGACTTTTAAAAGCAAATAACTTCTCTTTTTGAGGCATAATGACATTGAACTAAAAATAAAATATTGTACCAAACTTTCAGTAACTGAAGGAAGTGAACTGATACTTTAGGTAATTAGAACAAATCATCAGTTGTGTTAAAAAACAAAAAGAGAATAGTAATCATGGTAAAAGCCACAGCATACATCATTACGCAGTTGATGTAATACTGACATTTAGGTAGATCAGAAAGAAAATATGTGTTAATGGATGTGTTAAATAACACACTTCACAGCAAGTTAGTTTCTTTTTAGTTTGCTTGTACAGGATATATATGTATATGTAATCTAATTTTGTTATTTTGCATATTCAAACCTGAATAAAAACTTTTAGATACTTTTATTTTCCTTCGACTTATTTTGTAAAAAAATAAGTGAATTTTATTTACACTGCTGAAATAAGGTATTGATTTTCTTGCATTATGTGAAAGCCACCTGTTCTTTCTGTTATGACTTTTCAGAAGCATGAGACTGACTCGCTTCATAGTAAACCATGCAGCTCTGAAAAACCCAGTGAGAACAAGTAAGATTATTTTCACAATTACACTACTGTTTGCAGTAAGTACTTTTTAAAATAATTTTGACTGCATAAAACCCATAGTTTTGTTCATTAAGGATGTACTAATTCTTAAACATCCACTTTGAGGCCAGGTGTGGCCAAGTATTCACCATGCTGGACTATGAGTCTGAGGTTCATATCCTGTTGCTATAGAATTGTGCTCCACACTTGGGTTCTGCATGTGTGTTAAGAGTGACTGTAAAATTCCACTGTTCAATTAGAGTAGCCGAAGAGTTGTTAGTGGGCACTATTGGATAACTGTCTTCCCTATAATTTATCAGTTAGAAATAATTAGAAATGGTTTGTAAAGATAGCACTTGTATAGCTTCATGTGAGTGTTTGAAAGAAGTGAATACTTCTTGATTGCACACTATCAGAATACTAAAATCCCTTTATTGAGTTTGTTTATATTAAATGTCAAGTAGTGATTCTATTCTTGAAAAGTTATATTTCTTTTCTAATACAAATGGTATGAATAAATAATGCTCATAACAAAAAACGGTAGTTAAAAAATTGCTTTTTATTGTTTCTAAATGACATGGGAAGCTCTTTGTGGTATCATAACAGAAGTGAAAGCTCCATTGTTCTCTGAACATTATAGTGTTTAATATAATGTTTTCCTTCTCTTTGAATTTAGAAAGATCAACAGTTTCCTAATATCTTTGAAGTTATTTTACATTTGTCTGCTTTCAGTGCATGCACATTTTCTGTGTACAGTTTTATAACTGTACTTTTGTGCTAGCTGCATTCCTGTAAACATTCATGCATGTTCCAGTAGAAGGTGTTATCGGGAAGTTCTTTAGTCTTGTAACGCCATCTGGCATGCAGAGTTTAGAATTACCTGTAAGTTATGTATTTTAACTATGTGACAAATGGGTAGCTAGTGCACATTGGAAGAACTGATCTTTCTGTAATATGTTTGTAGTTATCTCATTCTAAATCAGATTTATATAGACATTTTGTTAGTTTAAGATATTTCTCCATTTTTGGAGCAGTTCATTTTTGAGGGGCTCATGCATTCATCATCTGTACAGGGCTGTACATGAGAGTTTTGTCCCCAAAACAGTGTCAAATGATACACTGTGTCCCTTCCTTATCTTTAACTCATTTATACCTGAAGTTGACCATTATGCCCTAGAATATCACAATATTATGCAGTGCAAAAGCCATGAATATTTAGTTTTATAAAGTAGGAATCTGATATTTATAAGTAATGTATAACATAAACAAAACTTTAAGAATTACAATAGTTAACTAACTATGTATGAGTGATAACCTCAGCTTTTTAAAGTATTTCATGTGATTTTAGTTTCTTAAATTATCTTGAACACACAATTTGTATTTTTTACCCAGACTCTTTAAATAGATATTTGAGGATGTTTTGGTTTTTTTTGCAGAAGTACTGCTAAGTTGGATCTTACTGCACTTGATCATTATAAGAATAGCAGTGAACTTCATTACCATCTTCAACAACAAGGGTTAAGGTCATCAGAGCAACAGCCACCTCAGAGACACCACACTACAGCACCACCACTAAATCTGGCTAGTCTTCCACCTGAACTCAGACAGGATAGGGATTTTTCTAGATATTATGATATTAATGGAAAACAAACAAAAAGTGTTTCAACAAGCGGAGGTTCCCAGATTTCATCACAGACAGTGAAAAAACCATCTCCACCACCCTACGATCATCCTCACTACCAAACTCTACAGCCACAGATGTATGGAACCACAAAACAGAAGGCTGTGCAAAATGTCAGTTATTTAGATAGGCAACTCTTACACAATTCTAGTCTGGGAAAAGGGCCATTACTGATGAATTCCATTTACTCTTTGAGTTCTTGTAAAGACACAAGAGCTGGTGACTCAAATGTTTGAATGTATATTTTTTAACACACAAAATTGTATGATGTGGTAATCCAGATTTTGTATTGATGTTGTCTTAAGTTGACCATTCTTTCAAGCATAAAACCATAAATGAAAGTACAGTCACATTTTATAATAAAAGCCTCAGGATTTAAAAGGTGATGCTGTAATAATCATGGGTGATTCGTAACTTTCAAAGTTGTTTATGTTGTAGTCGCTGTAAAAACAGTGGTATGATAGAAAACAAATTTATCATCCAAATTATTCCATATAAAATTGATGTATTGACACATATGCAAATGATTTGAACAAGCATTTTGTGGTGTTTGTTGGGTGATTATTTCAAATATCCATAAAGTCAATACTGTATTATATTGTGACAAACTTATTATTCCAATTTAACTAGGACAAATTTTAGAATCCATGATCTGAAGGTTATATTTCAGTGTCAGTATAGGGTTTACTAATAGAAGTTAATGTTTATTTTAACTTACATAACATTCTGATGATTTGACTTGTAGGTTCTAATGTTAACTCATAATTTGTATATAAGAATAATTTAATGTGTAGCAGCTTAAGAACCTGTTAGTTTTACTGTCATCTTGTGCATATCTTGTTAGCTTAGTTTTAACACTGAGCATAAGGCTGTTTTGTATTATAACCAACTTGAGGTACTCTTTTATCCTCAAGTTAAATCTAACCAAGTTTTCTGTAGAAATTTATTTCCAAATTATCATTCCAAAGTATTTTTATAAAATCAACTACAGCTTATGCTTTGGGTATTAGTTATATCTCAAATTTGAGCTTTCCTAATAGGTTATAAACAAATTTTGTATCTTTTTTTTGCTGAGGTGTTTTAGTATTTCCCTCACAGTTTCATGTGTGTGTGTGTCATATGTATAGCTTTTACAGTTTTTGAAAGATGATTTTACCTGGTAATTTTTTACCCATTGTTTGCATATAAAAAAAAACTGAATTATATTATCAAATTGGTTTCATGTTAGTTTTTACTTCTTATCAGCTTATAAGCTATAAAATAAGTTAAAAAGTAAACTGTGAAAATAAGGTTAAAGAAAATATCAAGTAAAGTAGTTGGAAGAAATGATTCTGTAAAAATCTGGAATAAAGTATTTTGTGAAGTAGCTAGAAGAAATGATCCTTTAAGAATCTGGAAAATAAAGTATTCTGTGAAGTAGCTGAAAGAAATGATTTTGTAAGAATCTGGAAAATAAAGTATTCTGTGAAGTAGCTGGAAGAAATGATCCTGTAAGAATCTGGAATAAAGTATTCTGTGAAGTAGCTGAAAGAAATGATCCTGTAAGAATCTGAAAAATAAAGTATTATGTGAAGTATTTCTAGGAAATTATTCTTTAAGGTAGCTAGAAAAAAGTAACCTACTGGATTATCTATTCTCCTAATTTAAGTACATCTCATGGCCAGCTAGATTATTTTGTTATTTATAAATTACTGTTGTTTCTTTGGAATACTTCTTACTGTTAAGAGAAAAGGTTTATAATTAATATTTTCATTTAAATAACTTACCTAACAGAGAACAACATTATATTTTTCTTTAAGGGTAAAACATCAAATCTTTATGTTATTTTAAATAGTTTCTTAAAAAGTCAGTTTTTATATTAAAACGTGTTAGCACCAATCTTTATAGACTTAGAGTCAAATTTTGCAAGCAGTGTGTATGTAGTTAAGATAAACTTATGTCACTTTAATTGTTTTTATTATTTTTATTTCTACATTGTACTGCTGATTTGAAAGATAAACAGCTTTAACCCGGTTTCTTCAGTAGTGTGCCAATAAACATAAAGTATCACTAATATTTACACATTACTAGGGAGGTAATAAACGGAGAAATGTCTGCTTGTTTATTATTGATACTGTTATCCTTAGTGGGTACTATATAATCTCAGTATAAAGATTATAATTTATTTCACTGAAAGCAATTTTTGCATGTAATTGGAAGTAAAAAAAAATGCCATTTTTGTTTTTTGTTTTCTTTATCGTGTTTCAAGACTTTATGTTAAATTTATTGATGTTTTTAGTAAAAGAAAGAAATTTTTAAAATTTTGTATATGACAACAGCTTAACTTTAACAGTTTTTAATATTCATTGTCATGTTGTGTTTCAAAGTATTGTGTTAAATCATTGATAAATCTATTGAAAACTGTATTTTTGGAAGGTCTTGCAAAGGAATTTGTTGTTATATATGACATAAAGACACGTTTCACTGTTGTGTAATATCCATAATAGATTATTATTTTACAGTGCATCCTGGATAGGTGAAAACCCTTTGTGCTTATAGTACAGATAAAATAGTTTTTTGTTGTCTCTAATAAAGTATACAAGTTTAGTGTGGATAATAGAGTTGTTTTAAATAAAAATTATGTTCTAAGATTCTGTCAGGTATTTGAAATTAAACCTGAGGGTTGAAATGTTATGTTTTAGTAACTCTCTTTTTTCATTTTTCCAGTTCATATCCATACATATTACTTTCTTTGAGGATGAATTTAAATTTATTAAAACAGAAATACATATTTAAGCAACACTGTATAACTCTTGCAATGTATTAATGTATTACACATTAATAAATGAACTGGACGATCTATTACAGATTACAACACTGGTAAACTATGACATAATTTTTCACTGTTTTTCTTTTATATTTTTTCACTTGTGACATTTTGTGAGCGTTATGAATGTGTGTATTGTTTATATTGTAATATATGCATTAGTATTATATATATTGGATTCATGTTTAGTTTTTTTACCTCTTACTCAAGTGCCTTTTGCTCACTTTGAATGATAAAATGAGATTAATTTGATATATTGCACTATTTTCGTTGTAAGTCATACATTTTTCCAACCTGCATTTCTTAAATAGTAAAAATAAGTAATAAATTTCTGTAACCTGATTGGTTTTTATCATTCAGAAAGGCGGTTGTGAACGTAATTTCACTAATAAACAAACAAAAAAACGAAGCCTTGACTTCAGTGGAATAATTAATTACAAAAGTTCTCTCATCTAGGTTTTTTGTAAGGTTTGTTACTCTCTTTTTTTTTTTTGTAAAAGAAACCCAAAGTATTGAATATCCGTATACAAGGTTGTGTGTATATAAACCTAGGCATGCCATTGTTTGATTGCCATAATGATATAATTATGATCAATTTTTGTTGCTTTTAGCTTTTTCTGATACCTTACTTAGAAAATATGTTGCTCACAAAAAAGTTATTTAATTACAGCGTATGTCGTATGATTTATAAGGGAAGCGTGAAATAAAAAAGGCTTAACATTTTTGCTTAAAAATGCATATCTGTAACTGTGGTTCAAAATTCTTCGTTTAAAAATACAATTTATACGTTTTTAAATAATTACTTTGTCTTGCTCGAGAATTTCAAAACGTGCTGTCGAGCGAACTAACTCGCGTGTCGAAGATTAGTTATCGTATCTTATTGCGTATATTATATATTTCCAAAGTGAGAATTCACAGTGTATAAATCTTGCGTAAGCAAACATTTCTGTGGACTTGACGTATGTTTTCAACCATTGTAACGTGTTGTTTTTTTTGTATGAATGACAAACTTTTTGGATATGACGCAAAATGGGTCTCAAACACTCGAATTTTACGTGAATTAGATTGCAGATGCTTTTGTGGTTTTCTAACCATCAAGAAAAGTGTAAATAATTTGTATGTATTAGTTTTCTATTACATTTTTTATCATTATATATTTTATGAATTTTTTTTAGTATTATTGTATTTTATGTTTGTATAGTTATTCGTTTTTTCCAATATTGTTTCCACTTGTAAATTTATTTTCCTGAAGTACAGAAGTGGTTAATAAAACACTATATTTGTAATAATTATAATGAACACCGTGTGTGTTGTATATTTGAATTGCCTGTATATTATACAGAGAGAAATATTCGTGTTCATAAAATTCTTTAAGAATATTAAAAAATACTTCTACGTAATGCGCGACGAAATTGTTCTATATTTTCAAAAGTTCTTCTTTAAAGGGCATTTTGAATATTTATTGAGGTTAAAAATCTTTGTTTTGTTTGTTGTTTTGTTTTTTTGTAAGTTAATGAGTTTCTAGGTGTTGTGAAGTGTAAAACGTTTTATATATCTATATACATACATACATATGCATGAATTGCATATATTGTTGATTTGAAGGGTCAGGAAATATAAACTGTAATATCTATATGTATCTCACTAAATATACATATGTACATATAAATATATAATTTCGAAACTGCTTTCGGAAAAGACGAGCAGCTATTTTGATATAGCACTGTTGAACACGGCCAGGTGGTTAAGGCACTTGAATCGTAATGTGAGGGTCACAGGTTCGAATCACCATAACTCCAAACATGCTTTTTCAGCCGTGGGGACGTTATAATGTACGGTCAATCCCACTATTCATTGATAAAAGAGAATCCAAAGAATTGGCGGTGCGTAGCCTTACACCGCTAAATTAGGGACGGCTGGTATAGATATCCCTCTTGCAGCTTTGTGCGAAATTCAAAACAAACCACTGTTGAACAATTAAAATCTTCCTTAGTTATTACCATCTATCTCAGTTAATTAACGCATTACTCAGTAATAATAATTTCTGAGTGAAGTAGAAGAGAGAGAAAAACGATGTTGTGATCGATGTTTTAATGTTGTTATTCAGTTATTTACTTAAGTGAACTTTGCACCTGAAGTGATTTGGGATTGCCGTATCAAAGGGCTTGGATACTTATGCCATTGAAAATATTCTAATTTTCTTTCAAATCTAACTTGTTTAAACATTATCAGTATTTCTTTAGTTTTCTCAGTTTGGTGTAGATTATTTAGATTCTAAATATTAAGTCTGGTTTAAAAGTTTCATTATTGCAAGATCCTACGGGAACAAAATGTGGAAAGTTTGCAGGGTATGTATACGTTTGAAACGTACTTTAGGTATCAGTACTGGAATTTCTGTTGACAGAGAAAATGTTTTTGAACTTAGTTTTATAACTCATATAAAATGGCCAGGTGGGTTAGGGCGCTGAACTCGTCATTTGAGAGTTGCGGGTTCGAATCCCCGTCGCACTAAATATGCTCGGTCTTTCAACCGTGGGGGCGTTATAATGTTACGGTGAATTCCACTGTTCGTTGGTAAAAAAGAGTTGGCGATGGGTGGTGATGACTAGCCACCTTCCCTCTAGTCTTACACTGCTAAATTAGGGACGGCTAGTGCAGATAGCCCTCATGTAGGTTTGCGCGAAATTCAAAGTCAAGCAAATTTTTGGAGTAATGGAACAAATAATATGGACGTCTTATTTTTAGTTGGTGTAATGTCAGTGTATTTATGTATGAAAGTAGTATTTGTTGATCTTGGTACTCTATAGGCAGTGATGCTTTTTCCGTTTTGTATTGTCTGTAATTTATTTATGTGTGTTGGTACTGCATTAGACTAAGTAAGAGAGGCATATTTCATTGTAAATTTTTATTATGCTTTCTGGTGGGGCTCTTGTTTATCTCTTTATATAGTTTGCTCGTTGCCTTATTTTTAATTTTGGTAATATGTTTATTTCACGCAATTTTGAATCATTAATTATACCTAAATATTTAGGTAATGGAACAACATTTAAAAGTAAGTTTCTTAAGTGTATTTCAGGAGGGAGGACGTTTTAATGTTTAGTTGATTTTGAAAATACAACAAAATTTGTTTGGGAAACATTAGTTTTTATTTTTTGTTTCGGGCAGTATATTCAACAGTTTGGTTTAGAACAGGTCGTAGATTTTGACTGTTGTCAAAAGAGTTGATTTGCCCTTACAAATCGCCACGTTGTCTGCAAATTGTGGCCATATAATTGCATATCGCTTTCATATATGATGAAAATGATGGGGCTTGGGAGTAAACTTCCCCAAGTAGGTATATTCCACATTTTCTGTGCATTTTCTAAAATATTAGATAACCAGTGAATGACACCTGCTGATAATTATAATAGTTTTAATTTATATCTTAAACCATTATGTTTTACATTGTCAAGTGCTTATTTTATGTCGATAAAACAGGCGACAGTGTATTTCCTATGATTTAGCTATCTACTATGGTGTCAGTTAACTTAATTGAATGATCTGGTGTTTGCTGAAATTTTCTGAAACCTTTTTGAACTTCGGTTGATTTTAATGAAATCACCAGAAAAACTGAGGTCCTATTGATAAGTTTTTTTTTCTAAAATTTTGCCAACACAACCACTGAGACTAGTTTTCTGGCAACTTTCTAGTTTTCCTTCTTTTAAAAACATAATAATATTTGCTTACTTCCAACTGGTTGGAATTAAGTTAAAGTTTAGAAATAAATGACCAAATAATCTTCGAATGTTCCTTTTAAGGAGAATGACTAAATATATTTTAGCAATATTTATCATAAGTTCAAATTTACCATTAAGTCATCCAGATGGGAGGATTTTTATGTATATTTATGTCTTAAAAGGCCGTCAAGTAAGGATATAAAAGGAATTTCATTTCACTGGGAGTCTGAATATTTATACAGTTTAGGATAGTTAATAACATGTTTGAACTTGTTGCAAAAGACGTATTTGAGATTCGCTCCAGTTTTTGCAACAAGGAGGTAAAATAATACGCGGAGAGATTAAATCTGTTATTTTGGTGATTTTGTTTGTTTTTTATCTAAATGAAAACACTAAGCTACACAAGAAGCTATCTGTGCTCTGCACACCACGGGTATCGAAACCCAGTTTGTAGCAGTATGAGTATACAAACATATTGCTGTGCGAATAGAAGGCAATTTTGGTGTTTCCTGTCACGTTTGGTTTCTATAAACCCAAAAGTATTTGGTTCCCATGACTTAAATTTGGTGGGTGAATAAAAATAGTGTAGCTTTCAAGTTAGTGGGCTTATTAATAATTTTATAAATATATAAATTATCTTAAAAGATAATTGACATTATTAAATTAAATGATTCCTTGTAATAATGTTCCCATAGCGAATATATCAAGAAAATAGACATTGCAAAACTATATACTGTAATAGTTTGTTTTAAACAAATCAGTGTCATTATTACAAGTACGTAGATTGTTTAAATATTATGTCATTTATTTGGTATTTACAGATATATATAAATTAAGCTTTAAGAACTACAGGTCCCCTGGTGGGACAGTGGTAAATAATTTGATTTATAACGTTATAATCGGGGGCTCAATACTCCTCGGTCGTCTCTGAAGATAGCCAGCTTTGGCTTTACTACATTAAAAGCTAAACGTGTGTGTTAGTTGTCCGTTTAATGTTCAGATTTATCCCCGACAAATCAGAGACACAAATTCAGCCCATATATTCTTAAAATCCTGACAAAACACCGCTGCTATTTATGCCATTCCAAATTTTAAAGTATGAGTTGTTGTTTTGAATTAAGCACAAAGCTACACAATGGGCTATCTGTGCTCTGCCCACCACGGGTATCGAAACCCGGATTTTAGCGTGCAAGTCCGCAGACATACCGCTGAGCCACTGGGGGGCTTAAAGTATGAGATTTTTAATCAAACTATATCTACTGCAGAATATGTTAAGGTATTTACTAATAATAACAATAAAAGTCAAAAATGACTCGCCTGCAGTAAGAATCTGAACTTAAACAAACACTTCCTTTGCTGCTTTAAGTGATTTTTGATGAACTGCTTCACTTTTTCAACAAATAATACAGACAGCTTTTGATATAAGGACTGATCACGAAGTGGTTTTTAGTATTTTCTCTGGAAACTGGATCTTAATGCAAGTCGTTTGTGATTTCCACCATCTTCTACACCAAGCAAACTGTCTTATGAATGTATGGTCTTTCATCACTTATTTCGAATTGAGTTTTGTCAATGAAACAGCAGTAGCCAGCATTTTTGAGGGAATGTCAGCGAACTCCATGAATTGAACTGCGTATTAGAAAGTGCAAATTAATGACGTTTACCACCTAAACTGAGATAATTCTTTTAACAGTTTATACACTTTTCCCACTAGATGGCTGTAAAATGTTCTAATGCTTCTGTTGTAACTATGTTATTAGGTGGATTTTGAATTCAATATCGCAGAAATGTTGAGCCTTCAAACGTTTAGTGGACGTAAGCACGATAATTCCTTGTTTCGAAAATACTGCCCGCTGTTTATTAATCTATCCTGTACATTTTATTGCTGCAGTATTTTTATTCATAATTTATATACCATAATCCTACATAGTAGTAACTGAATAAAAGTTTTATCGTGAAAACAAAAATAATTAGGGATTAAATGAGTAAAATTGTCAGTATAAATATGAAAAAATGTCTATAAACTGTTTTCTGTTCTTACTATTTAGACATTCGGAACGGAATTGAAAAATAAGTGGCTTAAGCTATTGATTGTTTGCTTCTTTATTTTCGTGCAAAGGTACATGAGGGCTATTTGTGCCAGCCTTCCCTAATTTTGTCGGCATAGCATGGCCAGGTGGTTAAGGCACTGGACTTGTAATTTGATGGTCACAGTTTGAATCTTCGTTACACCAAACATGTTCCCCCTTTCACCCGTGAGGGCATTATAAGTTTCGCTTTATCCCACTATTCGTTGGTAAAAGAGTTGGTGATGGATGGTGATGACTAGCCGCCTTCTCTCTAGTCTTACACTGCCAAATTAGGGACGGCTAGCGCAGATAGCCTTCGTGTAGCTTTGTACGAAATTCAAAACAAACCAAACCTTAATTTTGTAGTGTAAGACTAGAGAGAAGCAACAAGTCATCACCATTACCTCTTAAGTTACTCTTTTATCAACAAATAGTGGAATTGATCGTAACATTATAACGCTCCCACGACTAAAAGGATGAGCATATTTTTGGTACGACAGGGATTCGAACCCGCGACCCTCAGATTACAAGGCTAGTGTTTTAACTATCTAGCCATTATAGTGACTATACAGACAAAACGGCGAGTGTGTTAGGGGTGACGTGATTTGAACCCACGACTCTCAGATAATGACTCCCAATCTGAGGTTTGCGGGTTCGAATCCTTGTAACACCAAACATGCTCGCCTTTTCAAACTTGAAAGCGTTATAATGTACAGTCAATCCCACTATTCGTTGGTTAAAGAGTAGCCAAAGAGTTTGCGGTTGGTGCTGATGACTACCAGCCTTCCTTCTTGTTTTACGCTACAGAATTAGGGACAGCTAGTGCAGATAGCCTTTGTGTAACTTTGCACAAAATTTAAAACAAACCAAACCACAAACACAGAGCTGTGCAACTAGGTGGCTTCAAAGAAAGAATAATGTTTACACACGCAGTATGCCTGTGTACGTGTTGTATGTTTTTGAATAATAAAGGTAAAAACAATACTCATTTATAACTGTACATCTGAGGAAAACTATGCAACGAAATAATTGCAATTTGAGATCACAGAACACCGATAATATAGAATAATAAAATTATTATTGAGGCATGAGTTAAATTTGAGGCATGTCTAATACATTGAGAAACCGAGCTGAAAAGTAACATTAAAGGAAATCCTTGACATATTCATTGAAACGTAAATCGTGTAAATGTTACACGTCATCGCCTTGTGACTGTTTACACACGGTGTTCCAACTTTATATTCTCAGTGCTATTTCCGGTCTGAGAAATGTGCCAAGCCTATCCCCTTTCTTTTGCTCTTAGTATTAACATACTTAATATTACATTAATTGCGGTAAAATATGTTATACGAGTAACATCTTAATATAACTATTTTGTTACCTTTTTAAAAGGATAAAGTGTATTAGACTGCTTATAAGGCGTCTTACATCATCAAATTACCATATTTCGCCACTTGAAGGCGCTGCCGTATTTTTCTTTTACTACGATTATTATACATTAAATATGGCGGTTAGGGATGGATGGAGATTGAAACGTGTATTCTTACAAATTGTTATATTGGAATTATTATTCATTTTTGTGGCAACAACAGAACAAGAAAGTAAGCTTTATAAGATTTTCTAATTTATTGAATCGAAGTTAATCTTAGCAGAAAGCATGTGGACGTACACGTTCTGTGATTAAAGTTATATATTTACGTTTTAACCCAAGTTTTACTACTAATTTTATTTAGTCGTGTGTTAAGTAGGAAAAAGACAGTAGAATAGAAGTAATGAGTAATAGTATGATATGTTTTTGTGATGTGTAATAACCGAGTAATGTTTAAAGTACTTTATAATTTATTACTTGTATACAAGGTACTGTTATCTATTAATTTACATTCCTATATTACTACTACTAATAATAATAGTAATAAAACAATAACATCCATTTAAATTTTTTGACTCTAAGATTTAATACATTCGCATTTAAGAAATGCAACTAACGCAGTGATGTTACATATTAATCTTTTCCGTAGTACTACTGATAGCCTAATAAGGCGTTTATTAAAACTCTCAAATGTTTACCAGCAAATGAAATCTTTAAAAATCACCTACAATCTAGGACAAGTTAAGTGTAAATATGTAACTGCTCAGATTTTAGCCTTTGCTTTTCAGAATAGAGTGCCTTTTGATGGACAGTATAATTATCTTTGTTAGAGAAAATGACTAGTGTAAAAAGAGTAGTAAACAGTTTTTAATAAAAAGTAGGTAATTGTGTCATTGCAATGGTTACCCACTTTCAATGTCCAGGTGTGAGGATAACAGAATTGTTGTTCATATGAGTCATTTTAAGAAAGGTATGTGGATATTTCTTTGTAATTTATGCAAGTTTTGGCATTGATAATCATTACATAGGTAAACTTCAGATGCTAGAGAATAGGGAGTGAACAAAGTGTATTTTTTATTTTTAATTGATCATTTTTCTTGAGTTTTTGCTAGTTTAAGTGGGTCAGTCTTCTTTTGAGGTGTTGTAAAGTTGAAATTGTCATAATTCATAGATTCTTTTGTAAAGTTTGAAAAGAAAAGAAAGTACTTGAGTAAACAAATAAATATAAAATGTATTAACCTTACTTTTAAAGATCCTATTCTGAGCTAAATAAATACAAACTTTTAAAAACAGGTTTAGGAGAATTAATTCCTGATGAAATATTCATATCTACGCTATTGAGGATCCTTGAACAATATATAGAGTTAAATAAAAGCATGTTGACATTCTTTAAGTATTTGAATTTTTAAAAAAAGTCTCTAACATTCATGTTGTTTGGGTAAATGTAAATGATAATCATTGAACTGAAAATTCATCATGTCTAGTGTTTGGCACTGTAACTTTTTTGCATAGAAATGTAAATTTTTGCATTAAATACATGTGTTTAAGAATATTATTTTTACATATAAAATCAAATATTGTACATTTCAACACAATTAAAATTGTGTAATTTAAAAATTATGTAAAATTAAACAAAAAATTGCAATGAATCTTTTTTAATTTATAACATTATTGCTTGTAGTTGTAACCATCACCAAGTATGAAAACTAGCCATAATTACACCTAATTATGTAACTTTGTTGTACTATTTACATGAAGTAATACACACAAGTTTAGTACTGATTCTTAAGACTTTATGAAACGTATACTTAAATATTGTAGGAGTTATGCATATTTAAGATATGTTATTTTACCATCAGCTACACAGTTTAACACATTTGGTTCATATAATCTTTCACTGCTATAAGCACACATGTTCCACCTCTAGTACATATCAAGGGCACAGTATGGGATACACATGTTGGATAACCTTTCTTTTAGTACTGAAAGTTTTAATTATTCACATATGAACATGGAGATTTTTACTAGCATGAAGAAAGGGTATTATTCTGTTTTGTACATATATTTCCTCTTTTTCTGAGTTTTCCAGTTTGAGATTAAGGCCAATGATGAAATATTAAAACACATGTTCCTTTGTTTTCTATTGTGGATGTAAAATTAATTTTGTATTGGTAGAGTTGTATACAAGTAATTTTGCAGTGAAAGTTAGGTAATTTTAGAGTGTAACTTTATAAAGTAATTACTCTTAATATAATAAGTACTGCAGTAATTAAAGTACCAAACTGGGTATATAGTAATAAATTCTAGTCAGAGTAGGTATGTTGTTGAAGTGGCAAGTTTCATTTAGTTTTGATTACAGTTGATGAAGCTTCTTACTAGATATACATTTAATCCAACTAAGTACAACAGTTTATCTTTGAAGTGGCTTGAGACTAACATTAATACATTTGATTGTTTAAAAAGTTATTAAATTGTAGGTGGTTTTAGATTTAATATTTCTCTCTTATGTTTTTATTTTCAGACTCCTTTAAAGAATTAAAATTGAATTGTTTTTCTTTATGGAGATATATTGTTGGCAGGGAGTAATTTTACATCCATTTCCTAGGAGGATAAAGAATTAGTAAATACTAATGGATGCTTGTGCTCCCATTTCTTTGTTTCCCTTAACTGGTTCGCTGAACCTTTTTATCTTTTTTATAAACATTTATACATTAATGGCAAATAAAGCTAAAGAAAAGTTTCACTGAATTTTATTTCTTTACAACTAAGAAAATACTATTTTTCAAAGCAAACAAGTTGATGTGTAAGTATGTGTGTGTGTGTGTGTGTGTGCACCATTGATTGTTTAAATATATTTACTTTTAATTTGTTTTTTGTAGCTCAGGGTTTCATGTTATAAATAATCAGATAACCATATTTATCTTAGGTTATAAGAACAAGCCTTTTAGCTGTTGCTTTAATTTGATAGATCATGTGGTTTAAGTCAAGTAATGAGGATTGAAAATTGGAAAATTGTCTAAAAAAATGTTAATTTTCATTACTGACGAGTTTATTTTATTTGAGGTTAATGTTAGATGGTCAAGAGTTAAGAACTGTTTCTTTAATGCTTAATTTTAGTGAAAAAAATGAAATCTGATGCTGCAGCTTTTAGCAAGTCAACTACATATCTTATACTAGTATTCACCTGAAGGCTGAGTTTAGAAGTATATATGTAACTGTCATCTTTTATTTTGAGTAACTGTTTGCTGCAATAGTTCCAACAAATGCACAGGAAGATAAATAATAACGAACAAAGTTTTTAGTAATATTAACAGTTCAACACTGTTCTTTTCTTAAAAAAATAATGCCTTTCTGGTAATGCATATTAAAATTTCATAAAGCATTTTTGTCTAGTTATTTTATAATGTCTGCTCATTATCAATCTTTTATTTTGGTGTTATTATGTAAAAACATGTTTTTTTACTCAGTCTTTTGAAATTTGGAATTCTGTTTTGGCAAGTAAACATTATTCTTATATTGTTAAACTTGTCTTGGTCTTGAACTCTTTGGACTAGTGAAAATGTAGTCAGAAGTTATGGATTGTGGTATGTTACCCTAGTGCTATAATGAGTTGAAAGGTGAAATGAGTAAGTATTGGCACATGCTCAGCTGACTAATGGTAAAACCGTGCTTTGAATCATTGAGGTGGAGTAGTTGACACAGGTGGATATATATGTAGATAGCTTGTTGCAGGAACTAAATGTTCCAGGAGAAAACTAGTTTGTGAAAAATATATAATTGTTGTGTTATACCAAACCCTAGATGCTACACCCAAAGATTTAAAAACTATCATCATGATAAGTTGTTCTTATTTATAAATTATGCTGGTAAATTGTATGTATTGATCCTTACTATTTGCAGTCTGATATATTTCACCTGGTTGGTGTCATATAACCTACCTCTTTATGTGCCAATAAACTTTCACTCAGATTGTGCAATTTTAGTGTAGGTATTTAAATACATACATATCATATAATGAGATAAAATACATAATTGTACTTAATTTGAAGCTTTGTACTGTTGCTTTTGGTTTGTTTTAGTGAAGGCTTCTGAAGTAGGTGTAAAGTGAAACATTGAGTGTGTAATTAAATAACACCATTTTGGTTGTTTATTTCTGGTATTAGTATGTCTTCTGTTCACAAATATGTACTACAGAAATTAAATAACACAATATAGTTGTCACACCAACAGTTTTTCATGCAATTTGATTTTACAAATAACATTTTGACAGCTACTGTGTCTGTCACATGGTACATGACAACCCTGGTATATGAAATATATCATTAATACTGGATATAAGAGATACTTGGGGCTGATACACTGTTATACATTCTTTACTTTCATTCACTCTGTTAGAACCTGTTGAATAAAACTGACAAATATGCAAAGGTGTTACCTATTGCCATATAGAACAAAAACAGCCTTTGTGAAATATCTTACTCTAATAGTACTTTAGTTTGTTTATGTTTTAGTTGAAGACTGTTCTGTATAAATATAATGGATAAGTAGTACTTGTGAAAAACAATTTGTAATTGACAGAGATTTTGGGTGTGTGTGTGTGAGAAAGGGTACTTATTCCAAAACCTGAATATTTTATAAAAAGAAATGTGTGTGAACGAGTCCAGTTTTAAAGTAACAGTTTGAATTTTTGTCTTGGGATGCTTGTACTTTGAAATATATTTAAAGAATTATAAGCATGAAATTGAAGAGTTTTGATATAAATATACATTTTCTCATTTTTCGAATGATGCTATGAATCAGGTGTTTTTCATACATTCCAAAAACTTCAAAAGTGTGGGTTTCAGACATCATTATTTTTTAGTAAGAAACAAAATGATCACATTAATTTTGAGCTTTTAAAGAAAACAATTGGGAAGTTTAAAGAATAATAAAGATCCTGAACCAGTTAATATTTCCTCAATGGTTTTGAAGAAAGTTAAGGATTGCATTAATGTGCTTCTTTGTATTGTATTGTTTTTTTTAAATAAATTATGTAAATTGACTGATAATAATGAGGTTTTAATGTTATTGGCTGTGAGTAGAATACTGCTGCTTTACAAAAGGATTTGGGGTTATTTTGTGAGTTGGGTAAATAAATGATAGATGGCATTTAATTATAATAAATAATACATGTGGGATATCATAATTTGAATTATTAGTATAATTGTTACAGTTAATGGCAGGATAGAAAAGGATTTTGAGTTGTATTTATAAAATATTGAATAAAAGCCTAAAGAAGTTACAATGTTACTGTAGAAGTCATTAAACCACATTTGGAGTGTTTAATTCACTTTTTGGTGCCTTATCTCAGGAATTGAATTGTTGAAAAGGGTTCAGAAGAGGGCTACTCAGATTATACTTGGAATAGAAAGGTCATAAGGGTACATATGAAGACTTCTGAACAACAACAAAAAAAAAGAGCTGAGTGGAAACTGATTAAGGTGTTTGAGATTTTTAAGGGAGTTTATAGTGTCGATGTACCATCTTCATATTTAGTGATGAGTATGTTAGGAGTAAGACGAAAATATAAACTTTTAGCATAGTAGGAGTCATCTTTAGCTAAGATAACTTTAATTTTCTAACAGTGTTTGGTCTTTGGCATTGGTTGGCTTTAGATGTGGTGTGGATACAGTTAAAAGGGATTTTTAGGGGTAAATATTAGAATGAAAGAGGCTGGCTTTGGGTGTTATGATAAAGTTTAGTTAATAGGATAATTTAGATACATCTTGTCATTAACTTGTGTGTGTATGTATGTTGGTAGGTCTTGATAAGTAAGTAGTATATAAAGAAAATTACACAAAATGTAACTGCATAGTTAATTACCTCTTAAAAATATAGAGAAACTGGCATAATTGTTTGACTTATTATTTTAGTATAATGTGGCTTAATTTAAAGTTAATCACTGTTCTTGAATCATGAAAGAACAATGTTTCAAAGCATATTAAACTTACAGCTTTTGTTTAAGAAAGAAACATTTTAATAAACACACAATGCATTTATTTTTCATTTTATGCAGTGTATTTCTCCAATTAATAACTATATTGTGGAACTTGTATTCCCCAATCAATAATAAATATGTACCATTCAGTGAGAATATCTTAATTAGTTCACATTTAAGTGACTTAAAAGAACTCCATAATCACTGAGAAAATAAGCATAGTACTAGACATTGTTATAGTACTCTAATTTGCCCATCTATATCTTTTTTTCTTATGGTTTTTCTTTTCCAAGAAATTTACAAATAAGATTACTTCTTGTCCCTTATTGTCACTTACTGTCATGTCATTGGAGAGTTTCTCTTTTGGTAGATGTCTAGTCAGATTTATTGATGGCATATCCTCTGGAATCTTGTGAAAGTGATAACATGATTCCTGGGACTTATTGCAACCAGGTTTTTTGCTGAAAGTATGCAGTTGATCTTGTTTCACCAACAGTTCCAAAGATAGTCATGGTGCATAACCTTTACTTTGGACCATTTAGGCATTTGGATATTGTAAACCAAATTATTTCACTACAAAGTATGTTTCTCCTCAACACTTTGGAGTTTCTCCTTTCTTGTGCTAAGAAGTATTCAACCATATTGTTATCTTTATGAAATCTAGTCTTATGGGTATTAATACAGCAACTTTTCATTTTATCATAAAATTAAGTCTTTCTTGGTTAAAGTAAGTCATTTTTGTTACCAGTATTCTTCTGATTCATGAGAGTTTTTCCAACCATCAGCTCCTTTGTACATGCCAGGGTGTTTGGTTTTGCCACACTCTAGTCATTTGATGCAATTACATTTGTTATAACTTCTTGTATGAGCAGGACAATGACCAGTTTCCTGGGTGTGGATTCCTCTACATGGGAAGGAGACCTCCCAGAGAAGATTCTGTTCTTTCAGTTTACCTCTTCTGGGATGTAAACATCCACCCACATCTTTGCAGTGCATGATGACCCATGAAGGGGGAAGAGGATTCTGGTGATTTAGGGGTCCAGCCCTAACACCTCACTTTGCCCTTGAATTCCTGTATACAAGGGGGTCTTGGGATGGCCCACCCAAGATCAATTGGCTAGTCTATTTGAGCCAGTGTCAAGCGAGTGCCAGCATAGGACATCCTCAACAGGTGTTGTGGACATTGTATCTGATGCTGGTGTTTGGATATAGTGCTCACAAAACCCTGGCATTGTAGTGCATCCCGTGGTAAGGATCCATGGTGGGTGGGGTCAGTGGGCACCAAAATATTCTTTTTTTTATTATGGATCCTCCAAATAAAAACTTAAAATATTGAAAAATCAGTCCATAGGTTAACGACCACATCTTGAATATTCTGAGCAGCAATCTTCAACATCTGTAACACCTGTTGTATCTCATTTTCTTAGATTACATTCTCTTTCAGACAAATCTTTAGGGCAGATGTCTCCCTTTTTCATTCAGAAGGGACTAGAGGGAATTGCTGGCTTCCCAAAACCAGTAAAGAAGCTTCAATCTGGTGACATATTAGTTGAAACATCCACATCTCAACACAATGAACTTCTCTTTAATTCAAATGCAATTGGGGATGTACCTATTGAGGTTACACCTCATGCTATTTTGAATTGTTAAGAGGAGTTACTGTTGAGAGGGATTTGAAGAACATCCCCGAGTCACAGATTCTTACTGGTTTCTCCACCAAAGGAGTTTCTGCAGTGAGGCATATCTCCACTTGCAAAGATGGAATTATGATGCCAACCAACGTTCTCTTTCTGAAATACATCACCATGTCCACCTGCTATCATCAAGGCAGGTTATCTTAATTGCAAGGTATGGCCCATACATTCCAAACTCTCTCAGATGTTTCTAATGTCAACAGTTCAGTCACTTAAAGGCATCATGTTGTGGTTCCTTGACGTATGCTCATTGCAGTGGCAAGGACCACAATGCTTAGGAGTGGGAAATGGATCCTTGTTGCATCAAGTGCAATGGCTTTCACCTATCATACTTTTGTTCTTTCCCTAAATGGTTGGAAGTAAAAGAGGTGCTGTGTCTGAAGATGATTCAAAACATTACTTACCTTTAGGCTTGAAAGTTTCTCTCCACAACTTCCTCTGAGATTTATGCTGCTGCACTTTGTTTCATTACTAGAGTGGGAGTGCCAATGGATCTTTCTGTGCCTCTGAAAGAATTATTCTCAAACCATGTGAAAAGTCTTTTGACCTCCATGGATTCATTTCCTTTGGTTCCAGGTATTGGATATCCTTGGGTACATCTTCTTTTTCCACCCCATGACGCAAAACAATCATTTGCTCACGTCTTAACAACAACAAAGACCTGCCCAATCGACCCAGGGCAGGATCCATAGAGGTCAAAAGACCTCCCTCAAATAAAGACAATAAAGAAAAAAGATGTGATCGCATACAGAAGAGCTCTCCATCCAATTCACCTACACATAAATAAAAATGGCCATCTTGATACAATGGAACTGTCGAGTTTTTCATTCTAATCTGGATGACATCAAAACACTGATTGCTTCCTCCCATCCTGTATGCCTTTCCTGACAGGAAACATTTCTGAAACCTGCCAGTAGAGTCACATTTTAACTTTTTTTTGTACAGAACTTGCAGGCTGTGTGATGGACAAATGCATGGAGGGGTGGCACTGTTAGTTGTTCAGCATGTAACCACCTTGTTGTTACCACTTGACACACCCTTGGAGGCTATAGCCATCTGTTTTTTCTTAGGTTGTACCATTAGTGTTTGTTTCTACCTGTTGCTTGGAGAGACCTTTGATAAATCAGCACTTGATGCTTTCTTTGAACAGTTACCATCTCCCTTTTTAATCCAGGAGGATGGACATCATCCCCTCTTGGAAAGTGCTGATATTGATGGGGAGGGGTAGCTCCGTAGAGCGTATGCTCTGATTACAACCTTTCTCATATGACATCTTGTGTCAATATTTTTGACATTGAGAAGGCTTATGATACAACATGGAGGTATGGCATTTTGCGAGACCTTCATGTATACGGGTTACATGTCCATTTGCCCATTTGTATTCAAAATTATTTTAATGGACAGGTAATTCCAAGTCATGTGGATTTGACACTTTCCCGTTCTTTTCTACAGGAACTTGGAGCTTCTCGGGACTGTGTTTTGAGTGACACACTTTTTAGCATAAATATTAATGCCATCTCTGAACAACTCCCTCTTATTGTTGCAAACGGCCTCTATGTCGACTTTCACGTCTCACGTCAGTTGTCGAACACGAGGTATATAAAACGGCAGCTACAGACTGCCTTCAATCGTTTACTGAAGTGGACTACATCAAGCTCTCTCTGAAACAGTTTGCGTGCATTTGCCGGCAACGGGATATTAACCCTGATCTTGAACTCCGAATCGGTGAAGTTGTGCTGTCTGTGGTCCCTGAGACAAAGTTCATGGGGCTTATTTTTTACCATAAGCTGACCTTTGTACCACACATCAAGCAGCTACGGGTCAAATGTACAAGAGCACTGAGCATCCTCCGTGTCCTCTCTTCCACCACGTGGGGTGCAGATCGATGTTCTGTGCTAAAGATATATCGTTCTCTTATTTGATCGAAACTAGACTACGGGTCACTGGTATTTGGCTTTTCCAGGACCTCGGCGTTGAAGATACTGGACTCCGTTCATCATCAGAGACTTTGGGTGTGCACTTCCCCATTTCAGAGCTTATACAGTTTTGAGATACATTTTCATTTGAAGTGGGTTTCTCGTCATCAAGATATAAGTTACTTTTGACACTTAACAGATTCTTCCATTTAATACTCAATAACACATTCATTTGTTACTGGTTCACATTTATATTATACTCTTGATACTTTATATTGTACAAAATTTCTAGGTTCTCAAGGAACCTTAATTTTTTCTCACTTTCTGGATATATTGCATCCTCGCCATCGTCATGATTAACTTCTCTAGCAAACATTTAAGTTGAAACGTTGAAAATGTAATTTACCATCGTAGATGGTCGTATTTTTAAGTATTGTTACTGCATTTTAAAGTTAATAAAAAAAATTACGTGATTTCTTATAGAAATTTGAGATAGAAGTTTTTTTTAATCTTCCAATTACTAATTTATTAATAAAATAGTTCACACATATTGAACGATTTTATGTTCTGATATTTTACAACATTGGACACAAATACTTAACTACAAAACCGTGGAGAAATGTTTTCATAATTTTTAATAATTCTAGTCTTCAGCGAGATATAGTTCTTAAGCTGAAAATATAAAATTGGCGCTACGAAGGACAAGCTTAGGCAGTCAATCTTGCTCGAAGTAATTTTTAAATACTAAATCACGTGTGATTTCTGGAAACCATGTTGAAATGCGTATTTACTAACTGTTGGCAAAAGACGCAAACTATTTCCGGGTCTACTGGTGTATGAATTTTGCAATTACGCGCAAGCGCATTTTGTGGCTAAGTTTCACACTTGTTGTGCATTTCAGTCACAAGAAAGCACTTCAGTGAGTTTTATTTCTCTCAAGTAACTTACAGAAAGAAAACATGGTTATAGGTTTAGTTCAAAGTCTTGATGATTAGTTTATCATAGTTTTATAAAATGTTGCTTTTCACGTGCTTGCAATTTTAAAATTAATGAGACTTCTGGCCAGTGGTGTAAACTCTTAAGTGGTTTACAACACTGCTGGTCGATATAAGGGATTGTAAATCGTATAGCGTTGAACGCCTAATCACAGAAGGTTATATAGTTTCTTTACCCTTTCTAACAGTATATCAGACAGATTCAGTGACACCATTTCATTGTTTTCAGCAAAATATTTGGGGGGAGTTGAACCTTCAGTTGTACAGAAAATATACTGTTGACGTAGTGCATTTCGTAATTCACAGGTCAACTGTAATAACTGAAGACAGGTGGTTATAAGAAAGAACAAACGTATCGGCGTTGTACGTTAAATATATTAATATTAGTAATTTCCTATAAATGCAGTTCCTTAACCACATGTTAATTTTAAAAAAAAGTCCCTAGTGGGGCGACTGTTACTGAACTGATTGTATATTACTGTTGAAATGATGCAAAATAATAAAATATTTTAGTTGCAAAACAGAACGCTATAAAAATCGACCTTCACGTCAATATTAAGTACGTCTGTTTTTTGTTTTTTTCATAGCTTCGTATTGTGTAACTAACCAGGAAACGCAGTAACCAGTTTTGAATCGATAGTAACAGAAACTTAATAACAGATGTATACCTTTTTTTCAACAAACTTATTATCGGGCCATCATTTGAATATTCCACATCTTTGACTTAAAAGACGTTCTCTTGTTTGAGAATACGTGTACATTTCTACCACATATTAATTCACATTCTGGTTTTACTAAAAGATTTATACTGTGAGTTTCTTTGGGCTACTCTTAATCAACTATATAAACACTTGCCTTTTTTTATGGACTTATTTAATGCATACGAAGTAAAATCCATTTGTGTACGAATGACTTTTTCCTGAATTTGTATTATATTTCCCAGGAACATTGGTGTGTACAGTTGAGTTCATGTTCCCAGTCATGCATGGGTGCTCAACCAGTTTGTAATTCTGAATAATGCCATCACTGCAGAGTATTCATACCGGTTTTACATGATGAATAATAGGCGTGACTTGCACTTTAATTCTCTGGCTTGTGCATCATTTTTTGAAATACATTGTACCTGTATTTGATTTCTAACCATCCAACCATGCTGAAAATCTTTTTTGTTGTTAATTTAACTTGTCAGAGTGGACTACTTTGTTTTTATTTCTGAGTAACTCTGCTGACAAGACATTATTCCATAATTCACACGTAGACAATATAACATAAGATTAAAAAACAAACATTTTCAAATAAGAACCACATGTACTGATATAAAATTTATATGGAAAGATCAGAATTTTCCTTTGGAAAAAATATTTTTATGGTAATTCTGTTAATATTTAGTTGTAATGTGTTTTTTAAGTATTTTGTGAATATTGTGCTTTTTTAATAGGTATCACATTATGAGATACCTATTTATCATTCAACTTGATAAATAAACAAAATTTTTTATTTGAAATAAATTTCAGATTTTCATATAGTTTCATGATTGGTATGTTTGGATAAGTATATTATAAATTGAAGCTAATTATAGATTTTTCTGTTACTTTCATATTGCATATAAAATACATTTAATTTAAGTAGTTTTTGATGAGTATTTTTGTCAGAGAGAAGATACTAGAGCTTAACGAACTATACACAATTAAAATTGCTAGTAATGGTGCTGTTCTTTATACCTAATTGTTAGTTATTACAAGCTGCACTAACAATTTTAATACAGTTGATCCTTGTGTTCTCCAGATTAAAGTTTACTAATCATAGTGGGTTCAACCTGTTTGAGATGTTCTTTATTTTATTTTAAAGTTTTAATACCCATACCAGCTGTCTTCAGAATAACGTAAATGCTAGTGAGAAATAAAATAAATTGGAAATACAGCTGTAAACCCAGTTGTGAAACCAGAGAGAACCATATCGGAGTAGTTGAAGTGTTTGGCAAAAGGAAAATTTTTGTCTGTGGACAGAAGATATGCAGTTGTTGAAGCACTTTCCGAGTGTTCTCTACACTTGTACAACACACTAGTGGCTATATGTATTTACACTATATAAGGTTATTAGTGTTTTTATTCAAGTAATAAGTTTAAATGTTTCAAATTACCTTGTTTACATTTGTCAAAAAATGTTGGTAATCCTCATGAATTTAAGACGAATCAGGAATACTTAATAGTCTTGTGGAACGAATTAATGTAAGAAGAAAAAATTTTGAAGTGATTCAACACTGGCTATCCAAGGAGCAAAAAAAAGTGTCAGTATTTTTTTTTCTGTGCATGAGGATTTACTGTTCTTTTTATGAATTTTGGAGACATCTTGATACACGTAACAGTACTGTTAATCTAAATGTAATATTTGTGGTTAAATTGACAGTTATTTAAAGACAACACTTGCTAGATGAAAGTTTTTAGATTTGAATAGATTTAGAGCAGCTTTCAGTTTCTAGTCTATTTTTGTGTGGAATATTAACATGTAGGGAAGAATTATACATAGTACACAGAAAATTATGAGGAAGTAATGGATAATTTTTATTAATTGTTTATTAATAATTAAATGTGTTGTGTATCTCATGTGAGAAGAAAGAGTGATGTGGATGTCTCATGCAGTGGTCACTATTAGTAGATGTATAAAGCTTGTGTCATAAATTATTGGAAATTTACAATAATGAGATTTGTGTTTTTTAGGTAATAGGTAAAATATCCCTGGTCAAGCCTGCTCAGGTTTGAGCACTGGACTTTATTTTTCATGGCAGTTTGTTTATTGTGGGGGAGTGCCTAAGCTTGATAATGATAAAGTAATTTGAGTTTTAGACTCATGTGAGTGAGGTTTCATACAAGTTGCTATAATTACTTTGACAGCTTTGTTGAAAACCTTTTCTATGGTAAATGTAGCAATAATTCCTTTGTTTACTGGCTTTGTTGTGGTACTTTTGGTCGACTTGAAAGCAGTTCTTTCTTTCTGGTCAAACTTAAGATGAGAGTTTATGAATGGTTTCAAAGTTATTCTTGTGTCATTTTTAACAGAGTTAATATAACTTAATATGCTGTTATCAAAAACAGTCATAACCTTATAATTCAGTGATGTTATTTGAGAGTTGTTTTTCTGAAGGGAATAGTGTTAGCCTCTTAATTTGAATAAAATCTTGTTGCTTCATCAGAGGTGTTGTAGAAACGAGTTTACTGAGAATATATTGAACTAAGTTTATGGTATCCTGTCACATTTTCTGTGGGAATTTCTTTAGATCTGAAAAGGTATTTTTTGAAAGTTTAGTGCTAAACATACTTTTTATAGCAGGAATTGTCATTAACCTTTATTATTATAGGTATTTTTTTCTTTAAGTAGTGAGGGTATATTTCTCATTTTTGATGACACCCAGTGCATCTCCTCATTAATACCCTACTGAAGGTTTTTTTTTGTATAATTATGAAATTTACATTGTAGCAAAGATGGTTTCTATCAGAATGAGAGGGTGTTTTATTGAAATAAATAAATGAAGGAAAAGTGTTCAAAATAAAGATGACTATATGTCACATAAAGAAACTGACAGAACATGAAATGCAGGTTGAATATTTTTGAGGGACGGTTTTTATGGCAGACACCTTGAAATGTGGTTGTAGACATACTGTATGGAGACTGACAATGTTGTTTTCATGTATTAGTGGGAGTTTATTTGTAGTATCATAATCTTTATCAAAATATAGATAATTGTATAATGTATGAATTAGTGAAAGAAGGAAGTGTGTTACTGGTATTTTCCTTTTGGTTATCAAGGCTACAGGATGCAACTTGTGGTTTGATTTTGCTGGGAGGAAGTAAAGGCTAATGTATTGCATGCAGTCTTGTAAACAGAACAGCAAAGTAGTGTTGCTTATTAAATTGCTAAGTCTTAATGGTATAATAAATATATTTTTTGACTTAAAATTGTTTAAGAAACAGTATTTTTAGAATATGTGCTTCACATTTTTTGTTTACTGCACAACCTAGTACTGGTAATCATCAAAGTCAGCAGAGGAATAATACAGCTATTGAAGAAGTATGTATCAATATTTGAATAAAAGAGTGATCCACTTGTATAGCATGGAATTAGATTAGGTTTCAGTTTCTTGCAACTTTTCATGCTTAAGTTGTCTTGGAAAATGAAAAATTTGTATAGACAATAATTCAAGCAAAATTAAAAAAAAATGTTTATTAAATCAAGGTACACATCATTATCAGTTTTGATATTAAGAGTTCTAAACAACTAACTACACTTTAGTTTGAATGTATATTTTGCTTGATTGTGAGCATTGGTACATTTCATTTGTTGTTATACATAGGGATTTGGTAAGTCCCCTAATATTCAGGTACTGTTGAATTTCTTTACTTTAGAAGCTGTTATTGTAAATTAAGAATTTCACTAAACTGTTAATGAGTGAGGATTTTTTATTATTATTTTTTTGTGTAAATGTCAAGTCAAAGAACATTTTCATGCACATGCCTTGGTAATTTGATGACAAACCATCCGTTGGTTTTTTGATATTTTCTAGCAGAAATATTTTTCCTGGTAAGACAGTGGGAAGTTTATAGATTTATAACACTAAATCATAGGTTTGATTTTCCCTTGGTGGGTGAAGCAAATAGCTTGATATGGCTTTGCTATAAAACACACAAACATCACATTCTAGTGTAAATATATATTACTGTGGGTTTCCATTTGTTTTTACATGCTGTAAAACTGTGTTATGATTTTAGAGTACTCGTGTACAGATTTTTCATATTAGTACTCTAGGGAATGATATTTTGAATATTAAAAACATCATTGGTATTTTGATATCGCTTCAAAGTTATCTTTGCAAGATTGTGTATTCTACAGATTAACACATTGTTTAATTTTCATAATTCTCAAAAACATTTTTTCTAAAACATGTCATCTGCTGACTAACTATTTCTTGATCTCCAGAGTTTTCACTTTTTTGCCCATCTTAGAATTGAGAACACTTGCTCCAGTCTTTTATACCCCACTCAAATGCCTTAGGCAAATTCTTACTTGCAAATTTTTCCAATTTCAATCCACCCTGTATTAGTTATTGTATATAAGCACATTATTGGAATGAAGTGCTTATATACAATAACTAAATACAGGGTGGATTGAAATTGGTGGAGAAATTTGCAAGTTATTAGGATCAAAGCACTCCTGTTGATTATTAATGTTGTGCATTTTAATGCACTTGGTGTTTCTACAGTCATCTTTATGTTTACATTTATATGACACTGAAGAAAAAAAACTTAAAAAAGGAAACATTGATAGATAAGAATTTTCAAGTAATGTTTTTACTGCAGAGGTCAACCAGATCTCTTCTCTTCTACCTCTGCAATCTGGTATTTGTCAACAGCTAGGGAAGGGGTTACTCTCAGTCAAACATTTCTGTGATATGATCTGTCCTGACATTGCGACATATATGAGGATTGAGCAGAAACAACTGGCAAAAATTTAAATTCACTTTTTCTAGTTCATTTTATTACATGGTTCTTAATAGAGGATCAGTTTGATGAGTCATATCCAGTTCTTTTTCTTCAGTTGGTTACTTGGCTTTGTGAAGTTTTGGGATCTTTCCAATTGCAATTGACTCTACTCCTTCCTTGTTTGCACAAAAGATAGCAAGTAACTACGTGGTTTTTCCTCTTTCTCCTGATGTTGCTCTTTATGCTGGGGGATGTACCACTTTGTTGCACCTGTCTCCCATGTTTATTGGATCAGCATACTTTGGCTTATCAGCACTAGAAGGAAGTCTATTTAGATTTTAAATGGATAAGCCCCTTTTAGACATATGGAGAGTTTAAACTTGAGTCTGTGATTACTTTAAACAGATCAGTTTTCTTAGCTTTGTCTTACTCTTGTGATTGTTCTGAAGTATTTATCTTCAACCCAGCTTTTGTCTGAAGCTTAAATGTTTCCCTCAGCAATAAGATATAGTTGGGGTTTAGGCTATCATCTACCTCAGTCAGATTGTATTTGTCCATTCTTTCATTGGTTTCATGTCCAGTTTGTTGTTGAGATTTATTGGGTATAGATGCTTTGTTAGAAATGGTTAATTTACTCTTTTTTTCTTCAGGGAGTTATGGGAAGCTCCTTTTCTTCATCCCTTGTTATTTGCTGGAGTTTCACAAACATCAGAGTTTTGAAACTGGCTGTTTACACTCTTTTTTATTATCATTGGCTTCTTGTCTTTCTGGTTGTGATTTAGGATTATTGGGTTATAGTGTTTCTCTACTCCCTCTCCTTCAGTTCACAGGTCTATTGGTTCCCATATTTGAATCCATCCATATTCTTGAGGATCTTCAATTTGTGAAGACCAAACCAAATCAGGAGTAGGGAGAACATAATTATGTCATTTCCAGAATATCTAGAGTTTTTTCATCAGGAATCTATGGGGACTACACATTCTGGCTTCAGGGTTGGCCATTCATTTTACACCATTTACACTATTGTCAGCTTAAATTGTTGCCATTTCACCATCAACAGCTCCTTGGTGAGTGAAGCTTTATTCCTAGGCCATAAGAGAATTGTTAGTTAAAAAGGTAGTAGAGAGGGTCAATCCCATTCTTCTGAGATTATATTCCCATTTATTTGTGGTACCCAAGAAGACAGGAAATTGGCATCTAGTTAATACTCTATTTAGACTCAACCAGTTTTTTTAGATATTCTTTACTTCACAATGAAATATTTTTTCAGTCTACAATGGCCCTTTGCACCAGAACTCTGAATGAATGAGTTCAATGTTACGGCTGTTTATCTTCATCTTCCCATACCAGAATCTTCACAAAGGTTTCTTGAGTTTGTGTACAAGGGACAGGTGCTACAGTTTTGGGTTTTTCGTTTTGGTCTTGCATCAACACCTTCTGTCTTTTGTAGAATTGTTCAAACTTTTTTCTTAACTCTTGCATTTTTTGGGCCTGTATGTACATCATTATATGAATGACTGGCTCTTTCTGGTTCTATTCAATGAATTATTAGAACAACATTCTTAAAATTTCCATTCAAAAGCTACAAAAGTGGGTTTTGATATCAGATTGAAGAAATGTTTTGTCACAGATACAATATCTTGTTCATTCGTGGTTGTGTTTTTCAATACTCACTTAAGTTGCACTCAACCAACCCATATTAGGTTTCACGCCTTGGAAATAGCTATCAGGCTTTTACTTTTGTCTCCTTTTCTTACTGAGAAGATTTTTTTCCTCTTTTTGAGATGTGGGCATCCCTCAAGCCACTCATTCCTTTAGTGATCACTGAATGACTGGTTGATCATGCATTCTGATTCTTTGGATCATTCTGGCTCATTACGCAGGAGTGATATTGTCAATTACAATTAGTGATTGGATTGGAACAATACTGTCATTGGTGTACCCATTCCACCACTTTGTTTTGAGATCCATGTATTCGCAGATACATCTTATCAGAGATGGGGAACTTATTTTTTAGGTCAGAAGTAACTTTGTACTTGGACATAAGATAAGTATTCCCTCCATAACAACATTCTTGAACTTCTTGCAGTACATTTGGTAATGGTTCATGGTCTGTCTCTCTATTTATGGAAAAAACTGTCCATACATTTTGGCAATTACATTGTTTTATTTCAGGTTTCTTGTCAAAGAAGCCCCGTTTCTTGAAAACCTTGCTTTTATACTGTGGATCTTCTCTATTGGATTCATTTCATTGTATCAGTCTTTTAACATGTTATGTTCTTGGAGTGATTAATTTAATTACAGATCACTTGTCTTGATCCAGCTAGATTCTTTGGATGGATCCACAACACAAAGTTTTTCTATGGATTTGCTCCCGGTTTGGGTTTCCTAACTGTTAATGCTGTTGCAACTCATTAGATTCCACAACTACAGTTATTTTGGTCTCTGATACCTCATCCTCAATCTTTGGCAGTAGATGCATTCATTCAGTAGTGGACATGTTTACATCTGTTTGACTTTTCCCCAGATCAGCTATTGCTCCAGATTCTAACTATAATTCATTTTACTCTCAGTCAAGTATTCGTGGTAGCACTATTGGCTATCTCAAGCATGGTTTCCACTTCTTCAGTATCTGCAGGAATGTCCACCTCTACCTATTCAACATTGGAAGTTCCTGTATGAGACAACCTTAATCAGATGTTCAGAAACATGATATTCATGCTCAGAAGGTATGTGTTCCTTTGCCCAACTTAAAGATTTAACTTTTAAGACTTCTCTGTGCTTAACTAAATCTTGTTATTGGTCAGCCATGATTGCATATCAATGAAAAGGGAATATTTATCATCAGTGGTGTATTAAAAGGAATTTAAACCCCCTTCATCCAAAAATAACTTATGTATTCCATTTTCCAACTTGGATATTGAGAAGTATCTTCCTTTGTCTGCAGTGACTTTATATAAGGTATTCCAAATATCAGAAGGTTTTTGAATACCCAATTCTATCAGGTCAACTTAAAACATTTGTATTCTGATAAAACAATAGTTTTCAATTACCAAATTGATTTTACAGTTGTTTTATGTGTATTACCCTCCTTTTAAGCCCTTAGCTTTGTGTTTTTGGTTTCACCTTTCTCTTAAATTGTATTTTTTGTTGTTGTAGGTCTTTAGTTAAGCATAGGTTCCACAACTTTGTCATAATTCCAGGGTAAAGCAGAATACTCCTTATCCACTTGGTTGGGCAGTGAAGATGAATGTTCATAATTCCAAACCAGATGTGTTTTGGTCCTTTGGTTGAGTATGTCATAAATGATCCTGTTATTCCTAGCCTGGGGTGTTGCCTTTTGGACTTCTTCTGGTGGAGAGTAAATTTTGTGATCCTCGGCTATCTGATTAGGACTAGTCTGTACTGATGATTACTTATATTTTATTCTACCTTTGATACAGGAGCTAAGTTCCAGCTGAAGAGCACACCTGTTCTGGATGTAATGTGGTTTCCTTACTCTTGCACCATTTATTTCATTTTGGTACACTCCTGTTCTATACAGATGTTTTCTGTATGGATCATGTCTGCACCAGCCTCTCCATCTTTTCAGTGTGGAATTTTAGCTACAGTGATATTGTATACTGTGTTTTGGGAGTTAACATTTTTCTACACTGAACATGTGTTTCCAATAATAATTACCTTTGTTGATACTCTCCTACTCTATCTCCACACCAAAAGCAAGTTTGTCTCAAAAATTAATTACAGTACCTAAGTAGAGGGTGCATTAAAGTTGATGGGAAATTTTAAAATTAAAATTTACCCAAGATATTCGAGTAGGTTATAAAAGACTGGAGCAAACATTCGTAATGCCTCAATGGGCAAAGAGTGAAAACTCTAGATGGTCAAGAAATAACTGTAGTGTCAGCAGAGGTAAGCATTATGAGAAATGCATTTACAGTTTCAGAAAATATTAACCTTTGCTAAATATGTAATTAAGAAGTTACTAATCTTGCTGTCCACCACTAGTGCAGTAGTAAGTCTACAGATTTCCAGTGCTAAAATCAGAGGTTTAATTCCCCTTGATGGACTCAGCAGATAGCCTGATGTGGCTTTGTTATAAGAACACACACACACACACACACACACACACACACACACACACACACACACACACACTTATCTAGCTTATTACATTACAGATCTGTTGTAGATATCTAACAATCAAATGAAGCAAATTATTGTTATATTCTATGCATTTGCTTCCATGCGTGTAATAAAATTAACTCCAGTTTTTTTTCCCTAGAAAGTCAGTACCAACTACTGGATGGACCAAAAGGAGACTCTTTAAGAGATACAGAACAACTTGAATTACATTTTTCATATGAAGGGTCTGAGACACCAGTGTTTCTTGTGAAAAGACAAGCTGATCTGAAGAAATCAGTACAAAAGAAACCTATTCATAAACCAAAGGCAGATATAAAAGTTAAAGATGAAGACATCACAGAAATCACTACAAATTCAGATCAAACTAGCTACAAAATCAAAGCTTCCACTGTCAGCACAACCTTGGCTCCAGAAAGCACTAATTCCACTGTAAGTATTTTTTGCAAATGATGTTAGAGGTATCCTAATTGAGTGTGGAATATGAAGATTGAGTGAATATCATTAAAAGAAACTTGAATATTCAAATTAGCAAATCACATGATTACCACAGTTTATATAAAGTTGTAGTGTAAAGAGGTGTCGGAACTGCATTTTGATATTTTGTAGGTGGTGTAATACAACTGAAAACTGATTGTTTTGGGTATGGTATGTAACAGCCCTTTCTGATGCAAAATATTCATACACTTAGATTATAAAAATGTGTTTTGATAAAGATGTAGTTTTTCCAAGACAGGAATATCCCTTGTACTTAATTACATTAGTAAAAAAGGAATATAGAACCACATTAGGAAGAGATCTGCAAAAGATGGTACCAAAAATATGGTAAGCAAAGTGCAGCATGTTGTAACAGGTGAGATTCCATGAACACTTAATGTCAGTGGCAAAAGCCATTCATGTGCCATGGACAAAAATTTGAAACATAATCAAGAAAGATCTCTTTCTGGGAAAATAACACAAGTCATGAATCCAAGTTGATTCTGCATATTATTTGTTGAAGTTGCTGAAGGGTGAAACAGATATTCATTCTCATTTATACAGAGAAGTAGTACTTGTTGAATCAGACTGCTGGAACAAACAGAGAAAATCATAGCTGTCATACTCTATGAGAAATTTAGAAAATATACACAAAATATTGTACTTTTTTGTTTAATTTAGATAGTATACCCAGGTTAACTTGATAGAAGTAGATTACTTTGACTTCCTTTGATTGTTCTTAGGGTTAAAGAATTTACATTTTCATTCAGCATTGTTACTTTTTTTTCTTATTTGTATACAGTCTTCTATTAAAGATGGTACTAGACAGTTGCAGCAGTATTTCTATAAATTCTACATTTATTTCATCCTTACTTAGACATGCTCTGAGGTAGTGAGTAGTGTTGGTTTAATTAGTGGCTTAAGTCAGAGTAGTACGAATAATAATAAGAAAGCATTAACAATTAGTGAGAATTATGATATATAATAATTTATAGATATCTTAACAGTATCCCCCATCATGTAAAGTGTAACCATGTGGCTGTTTTAAAGAAATGGCCTTATAACAAATGATAATGTGCCATATATCTTCAGTAAAATACTGCCATATGGTGTGATATTGTTACTGTAGAACACTGTTTTTACAGAACCACCATATAGCAAGTGTTTGTATAACATTAAAATGTCGTTTTCTTTCTTTGCAGATCAACTTGTAACATGATGTATCAGTAATACTCCCTGTTTTCTTTCAGGAAGACCACCATACATACTACAACTCTTCAATATATACAGATCCTAAAGAAGCAAGAGCATTTTGGATAGATTTGGAAAATAATCATACTGAAGTGATTACACATCAGATGTTGTCACATTCTCACAGGCGTGCTGCAGTATGTAATCCTAACATTTTGAATGTATTTTATCTTTTGTTGTTGCTAAAGTGTAACCTGTGGATTAGTAATGTAAAAGGTTTTTCTGTTAAATTTTAAAGTGAGCTATACATTGTTTTATTATAGCTTACTTTAGTAACATTTTATTAAAATAACTTATTAATTTTAGGTCCTTAAATACATTTGAACTGATGGTATGTCACTTTGGTTTCCAGTATCTTGAGTGTAAAAGGTGCAACATGAAGAGCACATTGTTAATGATATGTCATTATATAATTATTAACCATTATTTTAGCAGTTGTAAATATTTGTTGTTAAATGTGTGGTGTCAAAACAGCATACAAAAACAATTCAGTTCATAAGCTTGAAAAGCAAATTGAGCAATAAAACTGTGTTAAAGACAAAGAAAATACTTACCTGTTAAGATAAGTTTTTTTTTTTCAGATTCCAAGGTATACCTAAGCATCAGTATAAAAACTGTTTAAGAACATTAATTTAATTTTCTCCAGTACTGGAGTGACTGTATAACTCTAGATTAGAAAACTGTAATCAACATTTATATCCCTCTACATATTTTATTGTCTCGTTTAGATCAAACAGATTTAATGTTATGTGGAATCACCAATAAAAAAAATGTGTACATACAAATCAGCATGGCACACTGGTGACAAGATGGCCAATAAATGCTATGTTTCAAATCTGCAGGACACACTGGTGTCACAGTTCCTTATAAAAGCTATGTCTCATTTTCTATAGTAATAAATGTTTTTTTCAAAACAAAAATAAGGATAATGTATGGATGGCAATGTCGACAAGTACAGAAACAAGGTGGGGACAAATAAACAAAATCATGCAAAAAAATCCCCACTTAAATAGTCAAATGTTTTCATTAAAAACATTTACCTACAACTGAATGTTGAGTTCCTTTCATTTAAGTAAATTAAGGTTTGAATAAAAACATTTAAACTGAATAATGC
The DNA here is from genome assembly GCA_011833715.1 of Carcinoscorpius rotundicauda. NCBI lineage: Eukaryota > Metazoa > Arthropoda > Merostomata > Xiphosura > Limulidae > Carcinoscorpius > Carcinoscorpius rotundicauda. The sequence goes on from CM022398.1 coordinate 20,686,026, forward strand.
AATACAGTTCTACAATGACTAATTTCCATAAGCTTGTGATATTGAATTAGTGGCTACTTACACTGGGACTTTTGTTTGTTTTAATATTCATCCCTATAGTGTGTCTGTATGCTTTTGGCATTGTCATCCATACATTTTTTTTTTCAATTTTTTTTATTCCCCCCTTGTCTTTTTAACAGTACCAGTGAATATTTTATAATGAGTGACATTTGCTATGAAGACACTGGTGTTAGCCTGATTTGATGAGATGTCTTGACAGACATCACATATTGAGGTAAATGAAATGCTATATTGCTCCTCCACTCCTCAAGTAAAAATGCAACATTTTGGTGGGTAAATCATTGTAACAACTTCAATCGTTGGTGAGCTAACCCTACTGATGGCAGAATCAGAATAACACTGTGTAACACAAATTTTGTTCTTGGATAGTGTGTTGCTTTTGTTGTAAAAGTACAGAAAATAGCCATTATTCCCTTTAAACTTTGCTTTTGTGACCTGGATAATGAAATTTAGAAATTAACATATATTCTATGTAAAAATGGACAAATTTGCACATTTTCATTTACATAAGGTCTGAATAAAACAACATGAATCAAGATTTACATGTATTTGTACTAAAGTTACACAAAATGTTTAGAAGTGAGTTCTTTTTTTGAGATTTGCAACTGTAATGTAAATAACTTTCACATATCAACCCCCATACATAGTCTCCCATCATGTTTTCCTTATATGCTCCTTGGTAGTGGTGTTTAAAGTCCAGTATTACTTGGTGAAAGTGCTTGCTTTGCTACTCTGAGTATACTTCCATGTTCTTGAATTTATCAAGATAAGTATCAAGGATATGGACTTTCAGGGACATCATACAGCCCATTTTGCTGTAGTTCTTCACCAGAGTCTCAACCAGATCCACATAATTTTTGGCCTTTTGATTGCTCAAGAAGCCCCGAACCACTGCAACAAAGCTGCCCCAAGCATTTTTTTCCTTCCTATTGAACTTCTTGGAGAATTCTATGCATCCAGGATCTTCTTTATTTGTGGTTCAACGAAGACACCAACTTTGACCTTTGCCTCAGACATCTTAGAGAAGAAGTCTCAAAGGTACTTGAAGGCTGCAGACTTCTTATGAAGAGCTGTGACAAAATGTTTCATAAGACCTAATTTTATGTGCAATGGTGGAAACAACATCTTTTTGAGGTTCACTAGTGGCTCACACATGACATTGTGCCTTCCAACAGAGAACTCGGTCCATTGTGACCAGTGCTTCCTGTTGTAGTGTGCTGCGGTGTCCCTGCTGTCCCAAAGGCAAAGATAACAGGGAAACTTGATAAAGCCTTTTTGGAGACCAATCAGAAATGCCACCATTTTGAACTCTCCAATAACCTTCCAGCCATATTCATCATACTTTCAAGGCTTCTAGCAAGGTCTTGACACTGTTATATTCCTCTTTGAGGTGCATTGAATGAACCAGGAGAAGAGACAGATACTTATTCCGGTTATGGAGCAGCACAGCTTTGAAGCTTCTGGATAAGCTGTCAATGAAAAGGCGCCACTCTTTCAGGTTATAGACAATTCCAATTGCATCACACAGACCGGCTACGTTGTGGCAGAAGCAGAGCCCCACTTGACTAGTGAAGAAGCTTGAAAATGTTGGTGATGCTTCCTCTGACTTGCAACTTGCACACTTTCATCTTACAAATCTCACACCTTGAGCCTAGATGTCAAAAGCTCAGCATTCAACTTTGTTAGACCAACATCTCTGATCAAGTGATTGAGATCTCAGCAGTGAATCTACCTGGAATGTTCTGAAAAATCAGTACATTTTGAAAATTTCATTAGCCAGGCCACAAAAGCAAAGTTTGAAGAAAAAAACAGGTTTTTACCATTTACTTTAGGCATAAACAATTTGGGAAATAACAGTTTCTGCCCAGGAACAAGAAAGAGTAAAAATTTTGTTACATAGTGTAATCAGAAGAATGATTCTATACTTTATTGATGTTTCTTTGTTTAATCTGAAGGTCTTAATAGCTTTTGAGAACCTCAGAAACCTACCTTAAGTGTTTATAAAAGTATTTGAGGTTGTTATACAAGATATTTGACACTATGATGAACAATACATTATATGCATCAGCCAATACCTATCCTGGCCCATGATTACATATTAAGCACTACTGTACTTGTGATGAAGATTATGTCAGAGTTGTACAAAATACTGGTAAAGGCTATGTTCCAGTAGTGGAAGACATTGGTGCTGTGATTATTAATACTGCCTTAGCTATACAATACACTGATAATAGATTATCTAAAGTATACAAGATGCTGATGATAATAATACTTGGTGTACAAATTACTGAAAATACAGTTACTAATAAAAAACTCTTTATCATTAGAAGATGTAGATAACACTGTATTAGGTTTTGTATTTTTACAGATAGAGGGGGAACAATATCTAACTAAAAAGCTAAATGAATCATTGCTTTGCTGTAGGCATTCATTCTCTTAGAAATCTAGAAAGTATATTAGGAAGTTGATTTTGTTGATACATTTATATATCAAAGTTATCCAAATATACCTCTGTTATCTTTGCAGACTGTATCATTGTCCTTTGACTTCCCATTCTATGGTCATCTCATTAGGAATATCACTATTGCTACTGGAGGTAAATCTTGTGTTTGTTTAAAAATACCTATAAAAAGAAAGGCCCACCTTTTGAAAGCGCTTGGATTATAGTATATCATTATTTTCATTAAATTGATTTTTGAACCTACATATTTTCCTAACACCATGTGTATGTAATGTATAAGGTTGCTTATTCTTTATACAATGTAAAGTGGTAATATAGTTTTAAATGAATTAGTGACTGAATTTTCTTACAATACAGCCTTTTGCTCGTCCTTCTCCATCACTTATTTTAAAATTGTAACATGCGTTTATGTTGACTATTGGGATTGTAATCTCCAGCAATTGTGTATGTGCCCTCTAACTTGCTTTTTTTACTGTTGTTTTCCAGGGTTTCTCTATGTAGGAGAATATATGCACAGCTGGTTGGCTGCAACACAGTATATAGCACCACTGATGGCCAACTTTGACACCAGTTTAAGTAACATTTCAACAATAAGGCTGGCTGACAATGGTATGTTATCAAGGTTTTCTGTAGTTTTGATTAAGGTTATGCCATGATGATCAAATACTTGTTAGTTAGTTTAATTAGACTGTAGGACATAGGTAATTGTCAAGATAATCTGAACCATAAAGTGATAAGTAAGTTTTTTCCAAATAGAATGTGTGTTTTGTTAGGACCCTCTTTTCAAAGCATGCCATTCTAAAGACAGTTTACTTTTAAGAATAAGTGGTAAATGAGAGCATTCTTGGAAAAAGACTCACTGTTGCTTGCTGGTGAATGTTGTTATAGCTCCATGCAGTTATTAAAGATTTAAGCATTGTGTGCAGGAAATGTGTTAATGATATTAAATGACTGCATGTTGTAAAGATGTGCTAGTAAAGGTTGTCATATAGTTTTTTTGTGTATAATAAATATATGTTTCAGTTGTAAATTCTTAAGTTATTAATCTTATGAACCCTGTTCATATTTATTAAATGTGTTATTAAACGTGCAGTGTTGGTGTATGTTGTGCTGGTGATGTTATGTAAGTTACAAAGGAGTATTTCATGACGTGTTACTTCTTACATATAACCTTTGTTGGTATTATGAATATGTGTTGTGTGAAATAGTTTTGTTTGATGTGACATTGATTTGGCAGCCCTTGTGTTGTTACTACAATTTATACTGTTATGGTTGACTGCAGATGTCAGTTTTCTGTCTGCTCATTCTCTCTTTTTGTAAGTGGTTTTTCTCTTTGATTTTGGTGTGTTGCTGTATTGTTCTCTTAAATTTGAATATTATGTCAAATGTTTTTCTAATACTTTTGTAGCCCATAATTACCTGCAGACTGTGAAAATGTCTACAATCATATCAGTTATTTTTATTTGATTTTGAAATTTTCTAGGTTCAATGTTCGTTGTCCAGTGGGAAGAGGTAGCTTTACAGGAAAACAGTGGCAGTAAGTTTTTTTACGTAAATAAATAAACTAGGAAACGTTTGTGTTATTATGTTACGATGGTTCATTTATCAGTGTAACTTTTGTATGTTTATATATAGCAGTAGATGTCTATATTAACAGATTTGTAAATGTAAGTACATTATGTTATTTTAAGTCATGGATTAATGTCAAAATCATGGAGACACTGAGTAACACTGTTTGGACTTTACTGAACAAAGAAGTGTTATGCCTCATGTGATTGGGATCTTCTGATTATTACACACGAATGACATTGTTAATTTATAGTATAGAATATATTTTTATTGTCTTGAAATACACATGTTTTGGATACTGTCTGGTAATATTCATGAACATGCAGGTAAACAGAAAATGAGTTATCAATCAGAAAATAAAACTAATAACCTCAATACTTTCAATAAATTTACTTTCCTTTATTAAGGTTAAATAGCAAAAATGCTACCAATGGAGGAAAGTCCACTTTCTTAAAGCTCCATCTTTTTTTATTGATTTCAACATGGCATCCCAATTGTCCTCAATGAAGCTTAAGGTAATGCATTAACTGTATGGGCACTGATGAAGATAGTAGAATGTTTTTCATCCATGGAGCTTAGGTGATGTATTGACTGTATGGGCACTCAGGAAGAGTGATATTTTCTTAATTGTGGAGTTCAGGATGATGTGTTAATTGTAAGAGTATTTATAAAAGAGTAGCGTTTTATCAAACACAGATCCTAGAGTGGTGCTAAGTATATAAAGAATTTAATATTTTGTCAGAAATCGAGTTTTGGGTGAAGTGTTGGTTGTATAACCACTATGAAAAAGTAGTATTCATCAACCAAGGAGCTCAGGGTGACATGTTAATTGTATGGCAACTTGTGAAAAGTGTAGTATATTGTCATGAGTGGTGATTAAATTGATGTTTTGTCTGAACTGGTATTCATGAGATTTAATATTTTATGGTCTTAGGATTATGCTTTAATTGTATTAGTACTTATCGAGAACCCTTGTGGGGCTCAGCAGATAGGCCAATATGGCTTTGCTATAAGAAAACACACTTATCGAGAGTATGGTATCTTGAGTGTAAGATTAAGATATTAAATTTGTTTTGTTGTTAAAAATATTACAATAAATTATCTTAAATAATAAAAAAATATGTGAGACTTCTAATGATACAAATAGAATTGTGAATCCCTCCAGAAGCCTGAATTATAATTCACAATGTGTGTATGGCTTAGTAACTTTATATGTCAACAGGTTATCTCAGCTGTTTTAAGAGAGTTTCCTTTGCTATTCTGATACTATTTGTGTTGACGTTTGCAATCAGTTAAGAAAAACGTTTTTTCTCATTTTGAGGTACATTCTCTAAGTAATGTTGAAATGTTTAAGTGTTTACATTTAAAAAAGTCGTATATAAAATGTTGGAAGGTATTTCTTCTGATATTCAACTGTTATTATTAGCTGAAATTGTCAGTGGATATTGTATAAATCAGAGAATATTAATTCAAATATTTCTATGCTCCCATGATGGCTCAAGAGTAAATCTGAGGGCTTACAGTGTAAAAAAAATCAATATTTAGTTCTCCTTGTGGGCACAGAATAAATAGCCCATTGGTAGCTTTATGCTTAACAGAAGACAGAAAAACACATATGTAAAAAATTGAGTATATTTATGTTTATGTATTTTTCCTTGTATTAGTTGGTCAGTTATGAAATCATGTTTTATTTTTAATTCTATCTACACATTAACCCTTGATGTGGATTCCTGTACATGGTGAGGGGACCATCCAGAGAAGGTTCTCTACTTTCAGGTTACCTCCTCTGGGATGTAAACATCCACCTGTGTGTGGTGACCTGTGAAGGGGAGGAGAGGATCCTGATGGTTGAGGGGTCCAACTCTAACACACCACTTTGGTCTTGAATTCCTGTAGACAAGGGGGTCTTGGGGTAGCCCACCCAAGATCAGTTGGCTCGTCCATTTGAGCCAGGGTCAAGTGAGTGCCAGCATAGGACATCCTCAACAGGTTTAGTGGACATTGTCTGATACTGGTGTTTGGGTACAGTGCTCAAAAAACTCTGGAGTTGCTGCAATGACCTTATATGGCACTGTTGTGCATCCCCTTGTAGGGCTCCATGGTGGATGAAGTCAGTGAGCACCAAAGTATTCTTTTGTTTTTATTATGGATATCCCTTAAATAAAAAAAATTAAACAAGCATGGCCACATTGAGAAAAATCTGACTACTGGCAAACAACCACACATTGATACATTGATGACCCTATATGGTCACACAACTTGGATCTGTCCTGTGATTTTTAATCATGCATTCTTTAACTGAAAAGCCCTGAGGGCAGATGTCTCCATTTTTTATTCAGATGGATTTAAAAGGGCTTGCTCGCTCACCTAAATCGGTAAAAAAAAAATTAGTCTGGGGACATTTCAATTGAAACAGTTTCATCACAACATTCCAAACTCCTTTTGAGGTCGAAGGCCATTGGGGATATACTCATTGAGGTTACTCCTCGTTATACCTTAAATTCTTTTAGAGGAGTTATTGTTGAGAGGGATTTAAAGACCATTCCAGAGTCAGAGATCCTTGCAGGTTTCACCAGCTAAGGTGTTACAGCTGTTCTCCAAAATTTACTTTTAGAGATGGGATTATGGAGCTGACAAATGTTCTAATATTAGCATTTACAATATCACATCCTCCTACCACAATCAAGGTAGGATATCTGAATTTCATGGTATGGCCTTGTATTCCTAATCCTGTTAGATATTCTCATTGTTAACAATTTGGTCACTCAAACATCATGCTTTGGTTCTTTAACATGTGCTCGTTGTGCTGGTAGAACCATGATGCTTTTGAATGCCAACTAGAACTGCATTGTGTTAACTGTAATGGTTCACATCCTTCTCATTTTACTTCTTGCCCTAAGTGGGTGGAAGAGAAAGAAGTACAATTTCTCAAGACAGTTCATAATATTACTTATCCAGGGGCTCAGAAATTACTATTTCCAATTTTATTTCAGATTTGTGCTGCTGTAATTTGTTCCTCTACTACAGTAGGAGTCCATACAGACCTTTCTGTGCTTCCTAAAGAATCCTTAATAGCTCATCTAAATCTAGTACTCTCCAAAATCAAAAAGTTAACGAATTGGTATCTACTTCTGTCTCTGTTTTTGCCCAACTTCACCTTGTTCAAGCTCTGGTGTTTCCATTGGGTCTTCCTCTCTTGAGACCCCAAAAATTAACCCATTCATTCTCAATAATTGAAACATATGTCTACAAGCTTCGACCTGCCTACTAGATCCAGAGCAGAATCACTAGAGAGTGACTGACCCACATCAAGTAAGGAAAAACTGTGATTTCAAACAGAAGGTCGCTGTGTCATATTCTCCTCCAAAATAAGGAAAAAATGGCCATACTACTCCAATGGAACTGTCCAGGTTTTCAATCAGATGTGAATGACATCAAGGATTTGATTGACTTTTATCATCCCAAATGTCTTTCTTTACAGAAAACATTTTTAAAACCTACTAATATAGTCAAAATTTGACAATACTTCATATACCGAAATGACAGGTCTTGTGTAGGACAAGGACATGGAGGAGTAGCACTGCTGGTTGATCAACATTTGCCCATCTAGTCCTTGTCATTGAATATGCCCTTGGAGGCTGTAGCTATCCATATCTCCTTGGTTCATACCATCACTGTTGCTCTCTGTATCTGACCCCTGGAAAAAATTATTCTCTTTCAGACCTTGATGCCCACATTGAGCAACTGCTAACCCCCTTTTCAATTTTGGGGGATCTTAATGGGCATAATCCTCTCTGGAATGGTTCTAGTATTGATGTGAGGGGTTGTGCTATAGAGCATATGCTCCTGAATCTCAATCTATCTCTTTTCAGTAATGGCTCTTACACATATTTTCATGCACCCAGTCAGTATTTTACTGATATAGATCTTTCTATCTGCTTTCCTTTGCTTTTTACTTGCCTATTTTGGGAGGTTGACATCAATCTATGGGGTAGTGATCATTTTCCTGTCATATTAAGAGAGATTGGCCATGGTCAGTGCCACCTGATTAACGTGCCTTAGTGGAAGTTGGATCAGGCCAACTGGCCCTCTTTCACTGCTCTCTCAGAACTTGATCCAACCATCTTATGTAAATCATCGATAGATTATTGTGTAGCAGCAGTAACTAACTGTATTGACCAAGTAGCTACTCAGTGCTTCCCCAATACCTCAACATATTTCCCATGGCATCCTCACCCTTGGTGAAATTCTGCTTGTTCTATAACACGAAAAGCTCAGAAACATGCTTGGGATAAATTTCATAGATATCCCATGTTTACAAACTGCAATGCATTTCAGCAACCCCGTACACAGGCTCTGCAAGTTAAACATCAAAGCCAGAAGAAATTTTTGGATTAAATATACCTCCATCATTTCTTCAACCATGAGTTCAAAAGTCATATGGGACAAGATCTGGAAGGTGAGTGGACAGTATACTTCTGCCCCCCTCTCTATCGTAATGTTCAATGGCCATGAAATTGTTGAAGCTCAGAACATTGTCAATACTTTTGGTGAATGTTTCTCTCATGTATCTAGTTCTTCACACTCATTCCCTTCCTTCTCAGCTTTTAAAACATGAGTTGAACATCTGCCTCTTTCCTTTTTGACTGATCATCCGTATGTCTAAAATCCACCCTCTTACACTGTTGGAACTCAAACTTGCATTTCATTGGTCTGGCAATACATCAGTTGGACCTGATGATATACATTATGAGATGCTATGCTACCTTTTTCCTACCTCTTACTATTCTCTTGGCTGTTTTTAACTGGGTATGGCAGGAGAATGTCTTTCCTGATGCTTGGCACAAAGCTATTGTACTCCTTATTTTTAAACCTGGGAAGGATTCAAAGATTCCTTCAAATTGCTGTCTCATTGCTTTAACGAGTTGTCTCATTAAGACCATAGAGAGGATGATTAATGCTTGTCTTGTTTGGTTCTTTGAATCAAACAACCTTCTCTCACCCACTCATTGTGGTTTCCAAAGACAACACTCCATGATAGATAACTTAATTCGTCTTGACACATCAGTTAGAGAAGCCTTTTTCAAGCAACAACATCTTGTTCCTATTTTTGTTGCCCCCTGCTAGTACAAGGGTAAGTCTCTGGATTTACAATGCCAAAATCAGGGGCTCAGCAAATAACCTATGTGGCTTTGCTATAAGAAGAAAAAAAAAACTATTTTTGTTGATTTAGAGAAAGCTTATGGAGATATGGCATCTTGCAAGGTCTTCACTCGCATGGATTGTGTGGTAATTTGCCACTTTTTATTAAGCATTTTTAAATAAACCACTGATTCCAGGTCCATGTGGGCTCAACACTTTCCCTTTTTTTTTTTCCACAGGAAATTGGGGTTTTTCAGAGCTGTGTTTTGAGTGTCACACTTTTCATTATAAAGATTAAAGCCATCAGTGAATAGCTACCCCCTACAGCTGCAAACGGTCTTTTTGTTGATGACTTTTACATCTCATGTCTTTCATCAAACATGAGGTTTATTGAGCAGCAGCTATAAACTGCAATCAATCATATACTTAAGTGGACCACAGCAAATGGTTTTCAACTTTCTCTTTCTGAAACTGTTTGTGTACATTTCTTCCCCAACAGGGTGTTCATCCAGATCCAGAATTTTGTATTGATGATGTACTTCTTGTCATCCCTGAGCCAAAGTTCTTTGGTCTTATAGTTGACTCTAAATTAAACTTTATTTTCCATATCTAGCAACTTTGTGTCAAATGTATAAGAGCACTGAACACCCTCCATATCCTCTCTTCCAGCTCTTGGGGAGTGGATTGATACTCTATGCTTAAAATTTATTGTGCCTTTACCTGATCCAAACATGACTATGGGTCTATGGTTTATGGTTCTGCCAGAACCTCAGCACTGAAAATACTGGATCTTATACACCATCAGGTACTTCAGCTTTGCACTGGGGCCTTTTGTACTTCTCCAGTCCAAAGTTTTTATGTTTAGTCTCATGAATCCCCTCTGTATATTTGCTGTTTGGTACTGTCTCTTATGTATGCTTCCAAACTTTGTTCTTTACCACAGCATCCTATTTGAGGTTGTGTGTCTTCCATCCTCAGTGGGCCACACTTTCTATAATAGAAAATCTGCCATTGTTCCTTTTAGTCTTCGTATTTGGGCATGATCAGAAAAATCGGATATATTTTTGAATAGCATAGCAGTATCAACAGTTCTGTCTCTTTCACCATGGTTTATTACTGTCCTCAACTATGACTTATTTTTGAGTTATCTGAGGAATGTTGGTACTTCCAATTGGAAATATCACTTTTTATTTACTGAACATCTTTCAATTAATCCATCCATTCCCATATATATGGATGGTTCAAACCCAGGTAATTTTTTAGGTTCTGTCATGGTTTGTTACAGTTCGGTTGTAGCACACAGAATCCCCTCTACAGTTTCTATGTTCACTGCCAAATTGTATGCCATTTCTCTTCCCCTGAATCATATTGAAACTATGCAATATATGAATTGTACGATCTATACTGATTCACTCAGCTGTCTATTGGCCATAACATCATTCCATGTGAGTTACCATCCTGTTCTTATCAATATCCAAAACAAACTGGCCCATCTCTCTCTATCATCTATGTCTGTCCAGTGTTTTTGTATACCAGGTCATGCTGGTATTCATGGGAATGAGCAAGTTGACAGAGTGACAAAGTCCATCTGCTCTGGCTCTATCACCATCATCCATGTTCCATACATGGACTATGGTCCAGTTATCAAAACCTGACTATACACCAGTTAGCAGTTGACCTGGAGTGAACAATGAAATAATAAGCTTATTAAAACCAAGCCTTCTTTAGTTCTTTGGGCATCTTGTTTCTGTAAAGATCAAAGGGGGGGAAGTTGTTTTAGCTAGGCTACCCATTGGTCACAGTTTTTTAACTCACCATTTCCTTTTACCTGGTACTGATGCACCAATGTGTGGTCTGTGTGGTGCTTGGGCCACAATCGTACATATTTTATTATCATGCCCTCATCACAACCAAGGATGCTGCCATTTTAAACATGTTTTTAAGGTAGGTTTGCCCTTAACATTAGCCAGTGTCATAGATGATACTGGCTGCCTCACTCATGTTTTTACATTTTTAAGAGCCATTGGTCTTTTTAACTTTAATTTTTTATTAGACAATACACTGCTTTAGGATGATTTCCTTTACACATTGTAATTTTATTTTGACTTAAACCCAGGACTGGAAAGGCCAACTTCAGGAGACTGACAGCAAGTTTGAACTTAATGCTTCAGTCTTCCTGGCAGGTCTTAATTTTACGTAATTTATGTATTTTTACATCCATTTCCATATACCATTATAGTGTACTACATCTTGTTTGGCACAGATAACCTTGCAGCTTTGTGCCAATAAACATGAAATACCTATCTACCTTACCTACTCATTACATTTAGGATTACATATAAATTATGAATCCTGTGTATTTGAAATGGATGTTTTAAGTCAGTATAGGAATGTATTTCTCATACTTATGGGGAACATCTAATGAGATTATTAGTTATCAGTTACATAACTTCAGCTTATGAAATCAGATAAGTTATTATGATTATCTGAGAAAATGTAAAAAGATTTTGAAGTTTTTATGAAAATTTGCATTTGGTATGATTAAGAGAAGACTCATCAGAAAATTAAACATTTTTGTTTTCCCTCAGTTGACACCTTTACTTTCCAAGTATCGTTATTTGACAATGGAAATATTGCCTTTGTGTACAAAAAGGTTAGTATTTTTTATTAATGTTATTTATAAAAGTCCAAAATAAACTTGCATATTTTACAGCAAAATTTGAGGTATTCAAAGCCTCTATATTGTAACAAAAACGTATGTCAATGAAAGTGAATTTCTAATAGAAGTAGCAAATATTGCTAAGTCAAGGTTTTTGTAATTGAATTTTGAAAATAGTCAGTAGAGTACTTGACTTTTTCAATGAAATGTTCAATTTAATATTGTGATGACTGACTTCCCTTTAGTTAAGCATCTGTTATTAGACTTCTCACATCCCCTTATTTGGTTAAACTTTTTTTTTCATGAGGTATTTTTCAAAATTCTCAAGTCACAAATTTACATTATTATTATCTCTCAATCCTGAAAGAAATTTTGCTAAATAGTTTGGTTTATTTTAAGTGTCAGATATATAAATGCTTGCTGTGTTTGTGAGCAAATAACGTTTGCTGCACAGAACAAATGTGGTCAGATGAAGTGTATACTTTCTCAGTAAGTGTATAATTTTGATTAAATAATAGTTTTTCCATTGAAACTGGCATACTTTTAAAGCTTGTTGTTCTACTGATATATGTTGTGTAATATGCAGTTTTGTTATTTCTAATATTTGAAATGTGGTAGTTGTACTGCCTGAACTTTTTTTTTCTCAGTATCAAACTTTATTTAGTGAAAAATTGTTAATTTGCTCTTTTGTATCTTGCTTGTGTAGATGCCTGTTCCAGTAACAGAAATTAAGGATGAAGATCACCCTGTGAAAATAGGCTTGTCTGATGCTTACATATATGACAGAAAAATATTTTGTACGTGTTTAGTTCTCTATTTATTGTTAACCTCTGAATAGTTTACTTCTGTGATATTACAGACTTTTGCTTCTGTATTATTAGTATTTAATTATTCAGTTATAAAAGTGAATGTTCACAGACGTACTTCTTAGCTTCTGGAAGTACTGAGTTTTGACACATCTAGTGGGAATGGTCCTGTCTAAATATTAAAGAATTCCTATGAGGCCAGTATGAAAGTCCTGCAGGGTGTTTAAAGTTTATTACACCTGTAAAAACTCAAACAAAAATGGGTATACTAGATTTCTTTGTCCTTATTTATTACATGAATCTTCATTTATTTATCGCTTAATTAAAATTGAGGGTGAAACATATTTATCTTTGGAAAATAAGCTAAAGTTTAAAAATTAAAATCATTTGGCCCCCCAGTGGCTCAGCGGTATGTCTGCGGACTTGCACGCTAAAATTCGGGTTTCGATACCCGTGGTGGGCAGAGCACAGATAGCCCATTGTGTAGCTTTGTGCTTAATTCAAAAAACAACAACAAAACCATTTGTATAGTTTGGTAGTGATGTGATAAATATAGAAATGTGGAAATTATGCAAATGTTTTAATAGCACATAATATTTGTTGGTAAAATAAAGAAGGTTGCTGGAATACTTTATATGTTGGATAAAAAGTACATGCTGTGTTGCCCCCATTTAACTGCAAAACGGGAAGCACCCCTTAGAGGCTAATTGGATCATATGATAATACCTGTATCAAAAACAAATGTATCTGTAAATAAGTTTATTTATTTTTAACTTTACCATAAATATCAGTGCTCATTGTTGCAGTAAATGTTGTAATCATTGTTTATAAAGTGTCAAAACATCTTGTGAAGAGTTTCTGCTGTGTACTGGGTGGCCTCCTTTGATTGGTATTACCAAAACATCTTTTGAGTTTGAGGGGTGTGCATGACATTTATCAATTATTAATATTGATTGTAGATATCGGTGACTGGGAAGGGGGGGGTAATTGGGAACAGTATGATAAAAGGTCTTGTACACTCAGGCTGAATGACATACAAGTGTAAACAGAAATGCTGTATCACAGAATGTGAACAAATTTTGTTTGCAGTTGAATAAGTTTTCATGTCACAATCTTAGTTTAAGAAGATATTGCTCCAACCATATAATTGTTCTTCAAAATAATTTATACAAAAAACTAACTGAAACAAAAACTAACTTTTAACAGTGTTGAATTTTATTTGTGTAGTTGTTAGTTTTCTAATAACATTTATGTAGGTTTTATGTTACGAATGTTTTAATTAAATGAATGTTGAGTGTGCTATTTTTTAAGAACAAGATTTAGAGAATTTTCATAGTGCATCTGGTCTATTATTTTATATGCAAAAGCGGCTCGTTTGGGTTGAGAAGATATTTTACATAGAAGAGCGAACAACGTTTTGCCCTTCTTCGGTCATCGTCAGGTTCACAAAGAATGAGGTAACTATGATGTTACATATTTGGAGAATGCCCATGCTATGTATTTACCAAGATTGTAATTAAACGATGTGAACCTGACAATGACCGAAGAAGGTCGAAACGTTGTTTGCTCTTCTATGTAAAATATTTTCTCAAACCAAACAAGCCGTCTTTGCATATAAAATTCTCAACAAGTGGGTTTCTCGACATCACTGATGGTCTGTTATTTGTAATTTTAAGTTGCTATACTATAACCTGTTCAGTGCTGTAGACGAGATAACTCGTCCAAGTCGATTGGTAACGCAGTGCCATGGACGAATTAATTCATTCTCAGTACTACCTAACTTCAATGCTAGATGCATTTGGCCTACTTAAAAATTGTTTCACTTTCGATCCAACATGCCTTCATGAAAAAAAGTTACAAAATGAAGAAGCATTAGAGATGTATTTTGAACTTGGTTTGGAGTTGCTGTAGCAGCTGAAATACTTTGCAGCCAACAGTTAAAAAGAATTGTTAGTAAAAATTGGAATAATGTACCATTTTATTCAAATATATTTTTTTGTTGTGAAAATAGTCATGTATCCCTATTTAAACCATAAGTAACTGTTGACAACCTATCTGCATAACCAAGAGATAAAATATATATATATATTACATATCTTAAACCTACAGGACAACCATGATTTTCTAGCAGAATAGAAAGATTTTTAATGATACATTTTTTGTAGTTATTCGCAGAAAGACGATTTATGAATACCATAGAATTGACATGAAGAGGGAAGAAATTGGAAATTGGACAGCTTTGTATTTTACAGCTTTACCAAGTAAGTATTGTTTGAAAATGAAGGGTTTGTGTTTTTCTAGAAAAAAATCCCTTTTGTGTGATATTTATTTTCCTTTAATATATTGTGATAATCTGAAAATATTTACTTAAGTTTGTTTTTGTTTTAAAAAGTTTTATTAATGTTGGCAGTTATGTGTTTGTCGACTAATACCTTGAAATCTTCGTTCAGTTTTATACAACAAAAAATTGGGTTTATTTATAATGATCTCAAAATCAAAACGTGAAACTATTTTGTCATGATTACTAATGTTTGTGAAGTTATTAATTAAATTCTTTCATATTTTTTTCATTTTGTCAGCAGATGTTTTGAAACTTTTTACAAAGTTTTGTTTTCAAGGAAGGGAAAAACTCGAGTTGATGCTTAAAATTTATTAAATAAGTTACAGATTGTTTCTTCTGTGTGATGAACATTTGGTTTAAGCTGGATTCTTTTGTTGATATTAATTATTACTAAATGGTGAATAGAGATGCTTGATTTTGGATTTTTCTTCAGCTTGTCTCAGTTTCAAAGATTGTGATTCATGTGTGTCTGCAAACATCAATTTCAACTGTTCGTGGTGTGAAGCTACCAAAAGATGTTCAGATGGTATCGACAGGTACCGCCAAGAATGGATGTCTCAAGGGTGTGAAATGCAAGTAAGTGACGTTTAGTTCATACAGTTTCGTAACACAATTTTTTGTGGTTTTGTCAAGTTGGTATTGTATTTTCAGTATAAATACATAAATTACAGCAGAGATTTTTAGAATTATAAATGAAGTAATTGTGTTTCAGTATATATTAATTTTTACTGTTGACAAGGTAGTTTTTGAGACTTACATTGGTTTAGTACTTATTTTTAGTACCTCAGGTAGGTTGTATTTCAGATTTAAGTTGAACTTTTGATCTAATCCTTACAACTTGAGATTGATTGAATTTCTTTATGAATCAGCTACTTACAAGAAACGATAATTTTATTTGTTCAGTTGTTTAAGAATCATCATATTCATACATACTTAAAATTCAACAAATGTGATTGTGAAGTAAGTCCGTTTTAAATTCTATAAACTATTTAATAAAAACCTTACATATATAATTCACTTTTTACACAATAGACATACTGATTAGTAAATGAATCAGTATTACAGTAAAACTGGTTGCTTTTAAATGTAACAGTGATTGTATAACAGTGTACTTCTAATGAAACATCACAATTTAAAAAAAAACAGTTACTTTAAATGAAAGCTTTCCAGTACAGTATTGTTTGAAATTGCCCCAAACAAGAGACATATCCAAATACATCGTGATAAAATAGATGTTTCTAGATACGTTGTGATAAAGTGCAATTTTATGGTTACTTATAAGAAATATTTTAGCCACTAATTTGTCATTTTGTTTTACATATGAGGTATTTCCTATATGAGAAAAGAATTGAATATTTAATAGAAATGGTGTGTGATAACAAAAACAAAATTTTTAAGGCATAAATGTAATATTTGATCTTAAGCAAATAAATGCAATTTTTTTTATATTGTTATATGCCAGAAAAATATCTATATGTTGTGTGGGTAGGAGAATGAGAGTTAATTAAATATATTTATGTATTTGAATTAGGTAAGATATTGATAGTTACATTTTAAACTTCAAACAGTACAGATTTTTGTTTCATATTTCTGGTTAAAACTGAGATTATTATTTTAGGCCAACAAGGAGTGTCCAGGAGTAACAACTGCTGTTCCTCTCAAACCATCTCAGCCAGCTTTGGTTACAACAACAGAAGAAATTACTCCAGATAATTCTACTGGTTATTATTACATTTATGTTTCTCTATCAGATATTACTGATTGAAAAAACAATTGATGTGCAATTAATTATATTATCTGGAATTCATTCAAATTTTATTGGTTTTACATGATAAACCTTGTTTTGTTCAGTGTTTAACCAGGTGTAACTGTATAATCAGGTTTAGATGCAAGAACTCAGCCTCAGGAAATAAGTTTTACTATGTACAATCAATAGACTTGTGTGAATTTTATAAAATAGTTTTTTCTAGCATTTAATTTTTATAATTGTTTATTCTTCAATGTGATAAAAAATTTCATGATTTATTACAAATAGTTATTTATTGCAAGTCTTTTTTTTAAGTGCAATATCACACATTTAAGATATAAAAGCAGAAACTGCAGTTGCTTGTGTAAACTAATAAGTAGTCAAATTATTATAACTGTGAGGTTGTATTTACTTTGTATCATGTAGTTTCATGATAACGCTCATATCATAGAGAAATATGGTTAATTTCAGTTGCAAAATAAGATGTTTCTTTGTAACTGATTCTCTAAATAGTGTTGTGCTCGTGTACTAGTGTCACCTAAAGTACTTACCAGAAAAAAAAGAAACCAGCATCAGTGAATGCAGAAGACTTTTAAGTACATTTTGACAAATTGAACATTTTTGTGATTATCATGGTTGACAATAGTTGTCTAAAACACCAGATATATAAATCATCAGAGTTAATCCTAAAACTTTGGCTTGATGAGAAGCCTTTGTTAAAAAAGGTTGTTGTTTTATAAGCTCTAGTTGTATTTTTCACATGTAATTAATTCCTGCTGTCTGTCATTATCCCAAAGTGGAGTATTGGGTAATTACCAGCAACTCTTGAGTTATGGGCCAAGTAACAAGTACGTGGAATATCAAAGACCCATTAACTCTACAACCTCTTTCCTTTAGACACGCACTTCAAGTTTCTTTCTTTTTGCTTACTGTTTGATAGGTAAGGTTATTCCTTTCTCGTCATCTGCCTTTACCACCACCACTGCTGCTGCTACTGTCACCCCTGAAGCAAAGTCATCAGCTCACTCTGTTATAACCACTATGGCAACTAAACCTACCATCACCACCACAACCACAGAAGAATCATCTCCATCAATATTAACCCTACCTCTTACAACTACAACTACTGAGAAATCTCAACCAACTCAAAGTGCTCTGGGTAAGTTGGTCTTACACTTTCAAAAGTTCTGCAGTGCATTTAAAGGAAAATGTATTAGGTGAAGAAAAAGTTACTAAACCAACAGCAAAAAGTTCAACTTTTATTCAGTTTTTAACTAATCAAAGTGCAAGGAGAAGTTGTGCATGTCAGGCATGGCTGCACTTTTATGTGCAACGTCAGATGGTAGACATGTTTTTTTAACTGATCTTGCAGAACGTTAGTTTATTATTAAATCATTAACATGTTACAACCAATTTTACCGTCACCTTGAGTTGTTTCTATAAATCTTACCATTGTGATGTTTATACTCTCAGGTACGCTTTTCTTAATGGTTGTGATAATGTTAAATAATACAATGGATTATGTCTGTCATTTGTAGTCTCATAGGGTTGGACAACTTTGCAACACAGATGTCAAATACTTGAGCATACAGACAAATGAATATTACAGTACCTTTCATTATTGTTCTAAGCTTCAGAACTTATAATGTAAGTTTAAAACACAGGAGAAAAGTAATATTTTCTCTACACTAGAATTATCTATAAATTGTTTTTATTATATTGTGTAAGATTACACAAGTAATTCAGAGCAAAATTCAAGAAGGAATAACTGATGGGTCCCATGATACTTAAATTAAGAAAAATGCATTGCAAGAATTATGTTGTATACATTGTTTCATGTGTGAGAACCTGATATTGCCAACATGTGTATTAGTGTCAGTTTCAATATGGAATGAAGTTTAAAAGAAGCTAGGTCATACTCTTATAGTTGAGTTCCACAGTAATGAGTCAAATTAATTAGAAACTTTGGATAAAATTAAATGTAATTAGCTAGATAGGGCTGTTTAATTAATTGCTGCATTGCTATCAAAATATAACTAATTCCCCTTACTGTTGTTTTCCTGCAATTTTTAGAGCTGTTCTATTATGTTGGAATTTTCAATATTTTGTGTTAATGCATGTGTTCATAATGAACTTGATAAATCATTTATATATGTGTGTAAATAAATTTTTGAGTTTCATGTGTACAGTTATACATACACGTATCTACTAGAACAATTTAAGTTGCAAGTTGTTAGGTTTTGCCATTACAAAGGATTTCTTTCAAGTGATAAAAATTCTGTACATATTGATGTGATGTTTTGTGTATAATTTTAGTAACAGAGGAGAAATCATCACATAGCTCATCATTTGGTGCTGGTGGAGTTGTTGCTATTCTATTGATCCTTGCCATTGTTCTTGGTGTTGGTATTTGGATGGGTTATGCTTATAAAAACCCACAAACTGCATCTGGACAGTTACTGATCAAAGTGAGCACTTGTTCTTCAAAACCCATTTTCTCTGATAAGAAGTAAAACAAATGAAAATTATTTTACGAAAACTTCTGGATTTAATGAAAGAAACCTGTATGTTGAAGTTAGTGAAATATTGTTAAATTCATAACTTGAAATTTTGATTGAGTGAAATTTCAGATATAATGCTTTACACCTTATATCCATTATTCAGTTTAATTTTTTTTTAAATAAAACTTTTCGTTTTTACCCTTTAGTATCGTCCAAGCCAATGGCGTTGGGGTGGAGAGGCAAGATATACGGCTGCATCAATCCACATGTGACAGTGTAATTATTGTGAAAATCATAAAACTATAGTGAAAACACAGCTGTTTTTAATTTTGTGTTGAAATATGCTTGTTTATCTAGAAGAATTCTGTAAAGTTCTCTGTTTAAAATTTTATATTTTTAAACAATTAAAAAAAGTCCTCCAGGAATATTTCTTTAATTCTGTTTGTGTATAGTTATAAACTGTTCATATCTATGATGGTGCCTTCGTGAAAAGAACACAACTAATTTTATGTGCAGATGTACAACTGTGATGTATATTTTTGTACATTTACATAGTGCATATTACAGGCAAAGATTAACAACCTACAGGCTGTTTGGTAGACAATGAAAGATCTGTATGGGGAGGGGGGTGACACTTTTCTTAGTATTTTTTATACCAAGTGTGAATGACATTCTAGTTTAATAAAATATTTTATACATTATACGTGTAAGTAGTTTCAGTTACAAATTTAAGAAGGAATGGAGATTTATTTTGAACTATTTTTCTTTTTCTGTTTTTAAATAATTGTATGTTAATAATGGTTGTTTTTTGTTGTTTTTTTTCATGTGAAATAATTATTTCACACTATTTGGATCTGCTTGCCCTCTGCATTTTGTGTGTATTTTTAGTTACACATGCACAAGTGTGAAAGAAAAATTGCTGGAGTTCTTTGTGTTAGATGAAAAGTCATCTTATTTCTACCACCTCTGTTGATCAATTACTTTAAAAACTCTGAAATTAGAAAAACTGTAAAATGTTTTTTAACTATTTAAAAAAATAGTCAACTGATGTTACAAGTTAGAAGCTGCTCTATTACTTATAAATGTTTGAGTTTTTGTTTCTAAGATTATTTTTAAATGTACAAAAACTTAGGAAAAATCTTGTAATCCGTGCATTTTTATATAGAAAATGTTTATTTAAATCAAAAATATCAGATACTTTTCATAAGTTTTTCTAAAGATTATAGAATTTGCTGAAAGCTTAAAATGTGGGACATATGGAAGTTTTCAGTTTGTTGCTTAAATATTGTATTTCTTTATCTGGAAATAAAATCATTTAACTCCAACATTGTATACTTTGAGTAGTTTAAGTAAGTGTAAAAATGCCTCCTCTGAAGAGTTTGATTATATAAGGGAAAACATGAGGCATGGTCATAAGATAGATTAAATGGATCAATATTTATTGTTTTTGAAAACATTGTCTAATACAAATTACTTTAAAACCACTACCTGTGGAAATTTATCTCCTGGAAACCAATTTCAGTGTCTTAGTACAAGCCCAATTTCGCAGCACATGGTGTTAAAATAGAAAGAGAGAACCCCTAACCAGTCTTTTGTAATGACACTTCCAACAACTGCACTTGTCACATATCTTCTGCATGTATTAACTTAAAACACTTAGTCATTTGTGTATGTTAAAAGTTTTAACATTTTAACTCTATAGGCATAACTTCAATTTTGTACTGTGTTGGATTTCCAAGAAAAATGGTAAAACATCTAGAATTAAACCTTCTTTGTTTGTTTTTTTAAATAAAGAAACCATCAGTTTTTGTATGTTAATTTTATTTGCTCTACACTTAAAATTGGACCGTGTTTCTGTGTTAGGATCACAACTTAACACTGATTCTTCTGATATAAAAACCACAAGAACAGCACCAGTAGTATATCCTAATCTTTCACTTTTGGAACCAAGATCTGAATGATTTTATATTTAATAATCTACAACTATTCAGTTAAAAAACAACAACAAAACAGCCTAATTAAAGGCTTGAGGTTTTGTATGATAACCTGGTAAGTCTTTACGAGAGAGAATACAAAGCCTGACAAAATCTACGTTCTAGGATCAACTTTTGGAATGATTTCTTTCTTTTGTGCCAAGATATACATTATATAAACAGTACATACACATTACAGTGTTAATTAATTCTTTGTGTGATGACAACTGAGGCACCTTCTATACATTCACCTCGAGAAGATGTATTTGACTAAATATATTAACAATATTTACATTTTCTATGTTACGTTAACATAATTTTATCTTCTTATCTTGTCTCCTTCTTCAATTAAACTAATTAGTTTTTGCCGGCCTTTCTTGTTGAGCTGAGTGACGCAACTGACTAGTCCAATAAGCTGTTTTTGAGTGTACTCCTGAAAGAAAAAGTTAATTGTCACTGAACTAGCAACAAAATAAACTTATACCTGAAATACTGTAAGATATTTTAATCTTAAAAAGACTTTTCAAAAACAAAAAATGAAATGATTAAAACATACAAAGAAACTTTAAAAATGCATTACCTAATAACCCTTACACATTAAGAAAAGCTATATAAAATAAACTTTTAACCAAGTAACGAGTACATATGCACACTGATACATAATAAACAATGTAACTATCTGGTTGCAAGTGGGTGAAAGTGTGCACGTCACAAGATTTTTATAAAATTCTTACCAACATATATATAAAAATGGAGTTTATAATTAAGTGTTTATATTTTTGAAGTTTTAGTTTGAAAAGAAAATGTTTAAGTTCTCATTTCAGTCTGGAACTCTGAGTCACATGACTTGTAGGGCTGTGAAATTCATTTTTTTCCCTTTTAAGGAATTCAGATTGTTCAGTAATTTAAATATAAACACATAATACACATACTGAAAAGTTAGAATATAAAAGTTCAACCTCCTATTACTTTACAGATATCACTACATTAATTCAATTCATACTGACGTACCTCTCCCATATCCAATTCTAGTAAAAATGTCTAGTCTCTACATTGTTAATGGACATATTTTTAACCAAAATGAAAATCTTAAGATTGTTTTGTTTTAGTGGTAAAAGTCAATATTCTGTCATGAGAGCTTGATTAAGGCACTTTTCTGATAAGTAATGAAATTTATTTATACATTAAAAAACCAGACCAATTATAGTAGTTTTGGGATATTCAAGTCTAGTGTGTGATTTATTTTTAATGACCTGAAACGTTTTTCACAACCAACATAGGCTTGCTTACTGCATCTTGTATCCCAGTTAAAATGCAAAATTTCTGTGTTCTATGTAACAAAATATAAAAATTAAAAACTTGATAGGTTACATAAAAAAACACCTTTATCACTAAGGGATATATATATATATAGGATGGCCTTCTTTCTAATGTTGGAATTCAATACCTTGTTCACCTTAACTTGGACTATGTTCTTACAGAGTGATTAATGGAAGGCTATAAAGATTATGCTTTTCCTGAGTTGTAAAAATATAATAAGTAATTTACATCAAATTCTGAAGTCCTCAGAAGAGTAGTATACACATTAAATATGGAAGACCTAGACAACAAATGTCACAATTTGCATCCTAGGAGACACTTGTGATATTTGCATATATTTTGTTTTATAAAATTAAGAAATTAAAAATGATAAATTATTGAAATTCAGTTTATTAGCTACATTTTGATGCCAAGCTTATTCATATACACTGATGTACACTTTGACCTACCAGATGCAAAATAATATCTATTCCTAGCATGAAAAAAATCACCTTTTACTCCAGTGGTGTACAAAGTCTGCCCCGCAACAAGTTGCTGAGCAGCCCACAATGTCCAACAGGACAGTCAAACATATAGAGTTCATGCCTGCGAGAAGATTAAGCGCTATAGAAGAATATGCATAAGATTAGATACTGAATGGTTCCATATTTGTGTTGAGCAATAATGAAAATTTAATAAGCAAATCTTGTTAATGCATAGGCATTTAATCATTGGTGCAATGATGTAATATTTCCACAATTACGAAATCTCACTCCTTCCAATTGTTCTTTGAGATTTACTTACTAGCCCTATTTTGATATTATTTCCTAACAAAAATGGCAGCTAATTGTAAAAAAAAAGTTGACGAAAACTGGCAGTTTCATGATGATCGGACTGTGCAATACTGTTTTGTTCAACAACAGAGGAACGTTATTTGTTTGCTGTGGCAGTAGTGAAGGTATCCAATATAAAACATCATTATGAGTTGAAGCATAAAGATTTCCACAACACTGTTGGTCATGAACAAACACCTCAAACTGAATCTCTGCAGCGGTCGCTGAATCACCAGCAGAACATTTTTTCTCAAAGCAGTCAGCAGATTTAGGTGCAGCATGTGAGGTCAGTTACGATATTTTGTTGATGGTAGCGAAATGTGGCCAACTGTTCACTAATGGTGATTTTGTCAAGCAATGTATGATTACTGCATTGGGAAAGTTGTGTCCAGAATCTACAGATGGTGGCTTTGAATCGTACGACAGTTCAACGAAGAATTTCATCTCTCAGCAGACATGACAAGACAGCTTACAAACAAAGCAGCCAACTTTGTCTACTTCTCTTTGGCAACAGACAAGTCAACTGACATTAGTTCAACAGCACAGCTACTAGTTTTTGTTCCTGGTGTGTCATCATCATTTGATATCACAGACAAACTAATCGGCATGAGTTCCATGAAGAGTCAGACAACTGGATCTGCTCTATTCAAGGAGACAGTACGATTGTACAGTAGTGTTTCATTGGATTCCACAAAACTAATAAGTGTGACAACTGATGGAGCACCAGCCATGACTGGAGAAAGAAGCGGGTTGGTAGCACTATTCCTGAAGCAGCAAGTAAAGCAGAACAGTCAGTTGGTAAAGTTGCACTGTATTATTCACCAACAGAACCTGTGCAGTAAAGAATTTGGTATTCAAGTACTGATGGCATTAGTGGTGAAAAACATTAATTTAATCAAATCACGAGTGCTCTATCACCATCAGTTTAGAAGTCTTCTTGAAGAAACTGATTCAGACAATGGTGACCTTGTGTATCACTGTGAAGTATGCTGGATGAGTCGAGGGAAGATGCTCAGAAGATTCTGGGAGTTGATTGATGAGGTGATAGAATTCCTCAGAAGCAAGAACAAAGACACAGAAGTGATTTCCATAACTGATCCATTAATGGTTAGCTGATTTGACCTTTTTTGTCAACACGACATAACATTTGAATGATCTGAATTTGAAGTTGCAAGGCAAAATCAGCTTGTCTGTCAGGTTGCAAATCACGTCTCAGCTTTCAGACTGACTCAGTAAGCTTCATGAATTCAGACATGTCTAAGATAATTTTTTGAGCTCAGGCTGCTCGTAGCTGATGGACCTTTTCCTTCAATTCAGAAGGTGGCATTCAATGCCACTACATATAGAGAAAAACACGTGGTGTATGTCTGAGCATTTACCTGTCTTTTGCTTGAAAAACTGTGTATGAAGGTGAAGCTCAACATCTACTCTTGAAATATATTAAATTGTTTGGATGTAATCACACATTCACACCTCAAAATGAAGACTTACTGTATATTACTGTTGAGTGGCTCTTAGAAAGACTGAATTGCTCAAAAAGTACTTTTCGTGGTGGGTGATATAAGTAGTTCAGATCTTTAGCTCTGAATTAAACCAAGAGGGCAACTCAATCTTTTATGAAGTCCATGAAATAATTTAAACTGATAGGTTAACTTAAACTTTTCCTGTCACTGGGGAAAGGTACTTTTGCTTGTTGGTTATGTAACACTCTGGCCTCTGTCCACTTAGTAGCAATCTTCTGACACTGTTTATTGAAAAGCTACATTTGAATGATTGTCAAAACTATAGTGAAGATGGCAGTTCAATTTCGGCCTGTTTTTGAGGTAGTTCTTTGGGCCTACTGACAGGGTAGCTACTCCATTTACCACATTCTATACTCAGTTGATCCTGTAGTGCAATGATTCTCTCAGTGTTCAAGTGCAGCTATTGATGTAGAGTTATTCTTATTCACTGCTGTGATGGTCACAGTTGAGGGTGGTTGTGATCCAGGTACACTTACACCTTGTTTCTGGCTTCCAAGCATCTAGCCAACACTTGAGGAAACTTTAACTCTTGAGAATTCCTCTTACGATTTAAGATGTAATGGTTCTGCTGGAGGTGGTCACACATCTGATAATATTGCCACCTTGTTATCAGACAGGACACTATAGCAACGGCTCCTGATGCATACATCTGCCTTTTTTTTCTCTTTTTGTCATGGTGGCTGTTGAAAGTGGTAGTTGGTCCATAATTATGCATTCTACACTCGGCACGAAGGTATGGATTGGGTATTCCATTGATTGCTTCATTATTTTGTCTAATAAAGGCTAGCCTAACCTCTAGAGATTTCAATACCAATGTAACCATCACCTCAGTAAGGTCCCTAGATATATAATGCATCAAACAGTAATGCATTTTTATTTCTGGGCTTTACCAAGTGGAAGGTCAAATCAGCTCCAGGCATTTTTAGCTAAGTGGTGAAAGCCGAGTTTATCACCAAATAGAAAGTGCTGATCACTGAAGTGGTTCTCCATATTAAGATCATTTGAAAGTGGCTCGAAATATCTGGAAACAAATGCTAGTTAAATGTAGTCTAAACAGCTTAATGAGCCCAGAGTTTAAATATTAAAGGTCAGGGCTGAATATTTAATGTTGATAAAATTTAATTGTCCAAAAGATAAGCCAGGTGTGTTAGTTGAAACCTCTAGGTAAGTTTCTGATCCTTTTCTTAAAACCATCTTTAGAGACTGAGTAATACCTGAAATATCTTAATAAATTAACACTTCTCTGGGATTATGTGTGTTTATACAATAAAATACTACAGAACTTCTCAGTTTACAGGTTCATAGCAGTTCTTTACTTCACAAATATATATTTAGCCATGCTGCAATTTATTGTAATTCCTTTGACAATGTACAGCATGCTTACTATTGAACCATATCCTACACATATAGGTTTACTCAAGTCAGGTAACATTAACCTATGTATTTCACCATTAGTATTCATAAAAAACTCATATTGTCTTTTATTTAGGGACCTTTTATCAGCTACAAGCAACTTTAATATAATATTTACAAAACAACATTCACCAGTTGGATACTATTTGCCACTTCACCCTAAATACACTTACACCCTTGTGCAAATTAAATGAATGAAACAAGATGGAAAATTACGATTTTTTTTCAATTTTTTGCACTTTATTTCTGATAATCGAAAAATTACTTGCAAATTAATACAGATCATTGATCTGCTTTGGCATCAAGTCCATGAGCTGACTGCAATTTTCACTAATTTTTGGATTGTGGTAATACACCTCAATTATGGCTTCAATTAGTTTATCTTTCGTAGTACAGTCTTTTTTCCGAAGTCTTTCTTTATAGATTGCCCAAAGATTTTCAATAGAATTTAAGTCTGAAGAGTTTCCAGGCCAGTCCAGCACCTTTATTCACGTTGTAGTCATAAAATTCTTCACAAATTTCGATATATGGCACAGAGCCAGATCTTGCTGAAAAATGCCAGATCCATCTGGAAATCTCTTTTTCAATTCTGGAATGACTCTTCTCTGCAAAACTTTGATGTACTATGGTCCTTGCATCATACCTTCTACAATATGTAAGCCTCTGATGCCATATTAGTTGAAACAGCCCCAAAACATCTTTTGCAAGGGATGTTTTATGAACTGATTGATGTGAGATTCTAGAAATTTCTCACCTGGAGATCTGCAAACATACAGACTTCTCTGACCCTGTATGAAGAAATGAGTCTCATCACAGAATAACACCTTTCTCCATTGTTCTTGCATCCAGTTCTTCTATTTCAGACCCTATTGATACTATTTTTTCTTCATTGAGTTGGTAAGACGTTGTTTTTGACTGGTCTCGAACGACAAAATATTCCTCAAAATTTGTCATATATCCCAAAAATAGATCAACCATACTGCAAAACACACCTAATGATACTGTTTGTGTGAAAAAATGACTATTAAAGGAAATCAGTTGGTCCAGTGAGCCTACACCGGCCACCATGCTGAAAATATTGTAAAATAACCATTTGTTTCAATTAATTTGCAAAATGGTGTATAAGATTCATTTTCATATATTTTAATCCTTTCACAACAGGTTTGTGTAAAACACACGAGCCTGTCTGTGGAAGTATACATATGAAATAATAATGTATTCTCATAAAAATTCATAAGATCTTGTTAAATATTACACTATTTTGTACACAAAAAATGAGGTGATTTTATTTCAGTCTTTCAAGTAAAAATATATTATTTATCTATTGTAGTTATTTGCACTCAGACACTGAATAGTTTCAGTGCATAGTAATTCTAAGTATGAAAACCCCACTGTTCTTAAAGTTTTCAAATTCTTTTTCTGCAACTTCTAAATGAATGTGAAACATTTTTAATGCAAACATTTATATATTATTTTTCATTTTCTTTACTATATCACTTAAAGTATGTACTATCCATAACATATAGTGTAATGTAATGTTTAAAATCAAGAAATATAAAAAATTTAAATAATTTTTTAATTTTTCACAGAAAAATTATGAAGGTCCTTCTTTTGGATATATTCATAGTTTCAGATCTTTAACATTCCATATCTAGTTAATTTCTAATGTTTCCTTTTCTTTTCCTGTTCTTTACCATTTATCATTCATCTCTAAAAAGTCAAAGGTGTCCTCAGGGCATGTTACAGTATCTTTGGCAAAATATCCTTGCACTCACATACAACCTTAAGCCTCAAGAACTGAAACAAAGTTTGAGTTATATTAAAGTAATTTTAGGTATTTTTAACATGCATTTTAAAACATACATAATATGTAACTAAAATATACAAGAAAAACCTAAATGCAATTTCACTGTCTATCTAACTCATACATATTTATGTAAGAAACAAACATAAATGTCACTGGGGACAAAGCAGCAATTACTACCGCAGTTACACAAAAGTTATAACAAACATTTTGTGCCAATTTTAAATTAACCATTTGTAGATTACAGTGTAAATCAAGCTCTTTCTCTTGGTTATGACTATGTGCATGTGGCTTGTCAGTTTCAAGTCTAAATACACATGTAAGCATGGCATCCATCAGAGGTTGGTAAAACTGAACTTAGCAAAAGAACTTTGAAACATATAGGAAAGCAATGTAGTAAATGTTGTTCTTGTCTATACTTACAAGTACTAGTTGTGTGATTCAAGTTAGGAAATATAAAAGTTCAGATTTGTGGATTCTTGCATCACATGAGAACAAAACAAAAGTTTAAGTATTCTTTTGAAATAAAGGAATTAGAGGTTAGGTAACACAAAACCTCATGTTATGACATACATTATAATGTTAATTTCACTGATATACTTTGACAATAAAGTTGTTTAATTAAAGTCTGAATGTAATTCAGTGCCTTGCATAGAAAGGAATTTAAATGGGTAGCCACTGTGAAAGGGTTAAGCTGTTTCTTGCACTTAAATAACATTATGAAAATGTTTTTTTTTAAAATAATTTTAGTTTCAAAGACTAAATATTCAGGCACAGTTCTGCACAAAACATGGCATATTGATGATTATGAGGGACACATTATAAAACAGTTGATATGTTTAGCATTTTGCTTCAGTATTTTTACTGCTACGGGAAAGTAGCTTTAAACAATCATATGAGATTTTTTTTTAATTCTGTGCAACAGAAAAAAGAACACCATTGTGTTTATTTTCTGGGATATCGTGTTAAAGTAATCAATATT
This sequence comes from Carcinoscorpius rotundicauda, assembly GCA_011833715.1. Taxonomy (NCBI): domain Eukaryota; kingdom Metazoa; phylum Arthropoda; class Merostomata; order Xiphosura; family Limulidae; genus Carcinoscorpius; species Carcinoscorpius rotundicauda. The sequence goes on from CM022398.1 coordinate 20,715,139, forward strand.
AAGTTATTTTTTTAAAAAATCAACTATTTTTTATAACAGTAATTAATCTAAACTTAAAAACAAACACCATTCCAAATACAAAAATAACATTGATTACATGAAATTACTAGTTTATAATATCAAAGTTTGAGACTGTGTATTAACTAATTATGCCACTTAACAATGAAGTCCAAACTTAAATTGAACTAAAAAAAAAATAGTTACGTTCTGTAAGTTTTACTAAGCAGATTAAATTTCCAATGCCTTATGAAGCTTACATAAGATTAGTGATTTATTTCAATGTTAAGCTTACTCTATGAGAACGAATCCACTGTTCTAGTGCTGGCTCAAGTAGATAAAAAGCTTTGATGTAACCTTCCACAAGTTCCCGTTCTGGAACAAGTCTCAAATCTGTCAGTCCTTCAACTTTTGTCAAAAACTGCTGGTAATCAAGCTGCATGAGAGCTCTGCCTTCGTTTGTACACTTCTTAGCTTGAGAAAATCTGAAAACACAACCTAGAGTGCGTCTTAACTTATTCATCTCGTGAATTAAGTTTGAAAACACCAGATAAACATACAAAGGGATTGATAAAACTACATTTTTTTTTTTATCTTCCTTTCCCTGGAGTTACTGATCAGGGGTAGTGTTCCCGAAAAACTGGTATAATTTGGTGAAAGTGGTGAATCAATTCATAGATGGCTTTCACATTTATTTTAGTACCTTAAATAACTTGTCTGCTAAATAATTTGGAAGAATAAATTAGTAACATCAGTGTCACATATTCTCCAATTCCTATAAAACATAGATTCACTGAGGTGAATAAAAGAAAAAAACAACAACACACATATAAATCTATTCTAGCATTAATACCTTGGAATGAAACATACAATAACTGATTAATCTGGTAGTCTGTTTAAATATGTCCAAAAATGTAGCTCGTGACAGAACCAGTGCTAGTATATTTATCTGACTGTTTTAGCTTGAGAAAACCTAGAAAACTAATGTTACTATCTAATGAAAAGAAGTAACAGTCATCTCACTAATATTATACTACAAAATATATTTTTAAAATTTCCACTGAAAATGTTACATATATATTACCCAGATGACAGAAGTTAATTATTACTTAATAATAATTATTATTTTGTAGTTGCAGGATTTTAAACATTGTTTTCACCATAAGACTTAGCAGTTTTTGTTTACACTGTAACAGTTGCAGTAAATTCACACAATAATTTTCTACATCCATTCAATCCAGATTACTCACTAAATCATACCTAATAATGGTTTGGCAACAAATGCACTAAAACACAGATAATTTTCCCAAAACGTGTGTGTGTTTGTGTGTTAGCATTCACCATCAATAATTGGCTGGTTCAATTAATGTATGTTTTATATAGTAACTGGGAAATGTTCTATTGTGTAAGTGGACTATTTTGTTTAAGTATTTTTACCAAAGAAGAAGAACAAATATCCTGAAAGAGCACACCTTTCCTCTTTTTTATAGACTTTTGCCTTTGAATTTAAAGATACAAGACATTTTAATGAGTCAGTTGTTACCTTCTGTAAATTAAGGTATGTAATTCTAAGTAGAACCTAATGAGGTCATCAAAAACTTAATAACAAAACAAAAGAGGAAGGGGGAAGAATTATTTATAGATTCTTTGTTTAGTTAAGGGGTACCTTCAGTTAGTTATAACAAAAATATGTAGTGATTCATAACACTGTGTAACAAAATTTTCAATTTTTCTTGTTCCTGGGCAGAAAGTGTATTTCCCAATTGCTTATGCCTAAAGTAAATGGAAAAGACCTATTTTTCTCTTCAAACTTTGCTTTTGTGACCTGGGCAATGAAACTTTCAACTTTACCCATTTTCTGGAATATTCCAGGTATATTCAGTGCAAATGGAGAATTTTCTCGAACTTGCATGAATTTTCAAGAACTTTTTAGAATGTTGTAGAACTTAAAAGTTTCTAGAAATTTCCATTTTAACATATACATATAGAGGCTCACCACTCACCACTTCAGTTTAGTTCTAGCTGCCTAAATGAACGCATAGACCTGTCTGATTTTATCAGAGATGGCATCAAGAAGCTGCAAGCACTCTCTACATGCATTCTGCTATGCATGTGGCAAATGTATCAAGACAAGAGCAAAAAAGTACTCTGTGACAGCATCTGTTAAAATATGTGAAGCATATAACGCACAATGTCAAGTGTGAGCCACTAGTGGACTTCCAGAAGGTGTTGTTCCCACCATTGCACATAAAATTGGGTCTTATGAAACAATTTCTCACAGCTCTTGATAAGGAGTCTGCAGCCTTCAAGTATTTTCGAGACTTCTTCCCTAAGGTGTCTCAAGCAAAGCTCAAAGCTGGTGTCTTCATGGGACCACAAATAAAGAAGATCCTGGAGTGAACAGAATTCCCCAAGAAGCTCAGTAGGAAGGAAACAAAAGCTTGGGGCAGCTTTATCACAGTGGTTTGGGGCTTCTTGGGCAATCATAAGGCCAAAAATTATGTGGATCTGGTTGGGGCTCTGGTGAAGAACTACAATAAAATGGGTTGCAGGATGTCCCTGAAAGTCCATATCCTTGATGCTCATCTTGATAAATTCAAGGAGAACACAGAAGTGAGTTAAATGCTTCCATCAAGACATACTGGACAATGAATGCTGCTACCAAGGAACATATAACAAAAACATGAGAGACTATATTTGGGGCCTGATACGTGAAAATGATTTACATTACAGTCACAAATCTCAAGAAAATACTCATTTCTAAACATTTTTGTATAACTTTAGAGTAAATACATGTAAATTTTTATTCATATGTTGTTTTATTCAGACCTTACGTAAATGAAAATGTGCAAATTTGCCCATTTTTACATAGAAAATAGGTTAAATTCTAAATTTCATAATTCAGGTCACAAAAGCAAAGTTTGAAGGGAATAATGGCCATTTTCTGTACTTTTACAACATAAGCAATTAAGAAATAACACATACTATCTAGGAACAAAATCTGTGTTACGTAGTGTAATCACATTACATTTTAGTAACACTAGCTTGGATGAGCCTTTTTCCTTTTTCAAATAACACATTACGTTGTGAATTGTTAAGTAAACTGACAGAATAGTGGGGTACAATAACATATGCTGGTACACTGTGTAATTTCCATGTTACTTGTGTTAATGTAAACTGTTTCATGGATGAACAATTACATTTTTATGTTTGTTTGATATCAAGCACAAAGCTACACAATAAGTTATTTCTGCATATACCTAAACCTGATTTATAGGCTCTCAGAATTACTGCTGAAACAATAAGGCAGAATGTCACATGGAAAACCAACTAATAAACTGCAGCATCATGTGTGTAAGGGAATGACAGAATTACTCTTCAAATATGTTTTATAGGTTATGGTTAAATAACAGTTCCTTAACCCTTGATATTACTTCAATTATAATATTTGTATATTAACATGAAACGTTTGAAGTAATGTGGAGTTTAATTCTCAAAAACCAAAGCATATGTAAAGACCACTAAAAATTAACATCTTGCTTTAAATAAGTTATTTTGCCTTGTTTAAATAATGTGATATCTACATAGATGTTCCTAGCATGTGAGACATGAGGTAGCTTTTATTTAAATCTAGAATACAAGAGTTCTCTTAAATTTTGATATTTTTGTCACAAAAACTTTATTTATGCTTTTATAAGATAAAACCCACAATCTAGACTTGCCTATCAAGATACGAAAAAGACTATAGTATCATACACAATCTGAGAAGTAGGCCTCAAACTGTTTTTGAAAAGTTTATCATCAACTGGAAAACTTCAATAAATCTAACATGTACAATTATTTATATTCAGTGTGAAAATGTACTTTTTACCCTTGCTGTGCTGTTAATAAATTACTATATTTGTTAAATATAGAACAAATTATGGGAGTGTACTGGAATGAGTTGGAATGCTGTGGGAGTGTAAATGTGACCCTGACATCATTCTAGAGGAAGTCAAGGACAAGCATTCACTTTAATCATTTTTTAACACTTGTTTTACGAATAAAATATCTTGACCATGCCCCTTTACACTATTAGTTTAAAAACACCCCACTCACTCACTCCCACAAGCACACACACTCTTACTGCAAACAGAAGATATTAATTGTCTGTCTTGGATTTATAAAATAATTCTTTTTAAATTTAACCCATGAGTGCAGCAGGCTGCTTGTTGTTTTTCATAAAACATAGACCTATTATCTCAATATTTTTTTATAGTTCAGATAAACCCTGATTATTACATGAAAATGGTAAAGCTAGACTAATTCAATACATCAAATTCATACTATATCAGTTGAGGCATACCCTTCAATAAAAGTACGGTTAGCCAGCCGTATACAGTGCTCCCACAAAATATCAGAAGCCTCCTTTGGGATTGGAGTCTTTTTGTTAACTTCTAGAAGTCTCATGCTAAACACCTGTAGTTCCTAAGTTGAATAAAAAGTAAATAAAAATAGATAGTGAAAGATAAAAATAAGCAAGTGTATGTAAAATTGAAAATCAAGCTTTTGAATCTGTACGTGCCAGGCAGACGTTTTGTGTGAAGAATGCATTAAAACTTATAAGCCTCCCTTCGAAAACTATGTTCATGATGTAATACTAAGTTTTCCACATGCAGCTTTGAACAAGTCAATTTTTTTAGTCCTCTAAATGGAATGATTTCTTCTACCATATACATTTACTTACACATGTTATGCTTACATTTAGCATGTAATTCTCACATCTTACATTTATCATTATATATTTTTTTTAAATTTTCAAACAAATGTTTCTTTCTTTTACATATCATCTATTTGAAATTATAACATCAAAAATATACAAACAGTGACCTCCTTCACAGATAGCCTCTCTGTACACTTGTGAAGAAGTTTCATAAAAGAACAGAAAAAATGTTTTTTACATTACAAAGTGGTTAGAAATTAAGCTGCAATAAAAGTAAGGCTATGAAAGATGTATTATTGTAGAATGATACAATGGTATAGAGTAAGCAAGGGAAGTGATTCTAAAATCCACTATGTTCCAGGAAACATCTACTTAGTTTTTACACAATTATAGTATAAACATAAAAACACAACACCCAGAGTTCACCACTTGTTACAGCTTGCTCTACAAATGTGATTACATGAATGGATGGCTTTTATATGATATCACTAGAGCATATGAGTTATTAACTGATGTAACAAATGTGGTGATCACTAAACTTTCATTCAGTAGAAATGTTTCCGAATAATTATTGACTCAGAGCTTATCATGTCACGTTTACTGTACAGGATAAAATGTTTAACGATCACTGGAAACTGCCCGATTATTGGTAGCAGACATCAAAAAATCATGTATCTCGTTGTCCCTCCTTCGCAATTTCACTTTTTATGTTTAATGTACAAACACTGTTTATAAATTACATATTAAAACTCCCTGTGTCTTTTGAAATATGCATACCTAAAGAAGTTTCTTTCCAAAAGAAAGTGTAATTAATTCATTGTTTTCTCAATTAAAATAAGCCCCATACATGTGAAGAAAGTTATAATAAATCTTAACATACCCTCAGGAGAATGTCTACATAGTAGCTATGTTGAGACATGATGTCATGAACATCCCACTTCACACAATTCATTAACATCAAGACTTGGTTGTAGTCTACGCCTCGAGCGGCTACAGTCATGTAGATGGGTCTTCTCAACTCTGGAGCTGTTAAAATAGTCTGGAAAAACAGTATCAGTGAGTTTCACTTTAAAATATTCATTTTCAAATATACTAGTGTTCTGTATCTAATATTTAGCTTTTGCCTGTCCTGAAAATGCATGTGTACCTTACTATCTGAATGTACATGCATGCACACTTCATTTCAATGGATGTTGGCCCAGCATGGCCAGGTGTGTTAGGGTGTTTGACTTGTCATCTGAGGGTTGCAGGTTCGTAGCCCAGTTGCACCAAACATGCTCGCCCTTTCAGCCGTGGAGGCGTTATTATGTGACGGTCAACCCCACTGTAATTCATTGGTAAAAAACTAGCCCAAGAGTTGGCAGTGGATGATGACGACCAGCTGCCTTCTCTCTAGTCTTACAATGCAAAATTAGGGATGGCTAGCTCTGATAGCCCTCGTGCAGCTTTACGTGAAATTAAGAAAACAAACAAACAAAAAGCAATCAATGAATGTTAATATACTTTTGTAGACATTTTGTTCAATAATGTATTAAAAGTTTTTTAAAAAGTCAGAGAATAATATTATAAATTTATTTATTGATAATATTAAGTACAGTAAAGTTTTGTCCTAACTAAATTAAATAAAAATATGTTTACAGTATTAACTTATCTCTTTACTAAATGTATGTCATATTTAATAAAGGCCTAAAGAATGTTATACCTAAGATAATTGGACTTACAGATTTTGGAGTTTTGGATTATAATTATTTTATTATTCTAGAAATCTAGTATTTAAAGAAGTACTTTTGCAATAAAGACACTAATTTGACTACATGTTCTGCTAGCCTCTCTTAGTCTATGTATAACATACCAAATAAAATGGTTGTAAAATGTTTCACCACATTCCTGTTGTATTTCTTTTATTGCTTGTTTTAACTTAGTAAGATATAAATTCCATATTTTATTGGTTTAATATATTCAGACTACTGTAAGGTGGAACGTGCTCTTGGTTCACTACAGCATACATTTCAAAACACTAATACTTCCAGTATTTTGCTATCCACTGCAGTCTTATGTTTAAGAATTTAGAACATAAAATATACAAAATTAATATCCTTTAGTTACTCTATAGCTGTTTAAACCTTAAAGTTTTACTCAAAAGAAAGAGTATTCATTCTACTCAACACATTCAACAGACCCAAACAAATGACTTAATAAATACAAGTTACATTAACAGATTATTATTTTCAGTACTTATAAAGTTTCTCATCAGCATAAACTAGTGATAACTCCTCACCTTAGTTTGAGAGTGTAATCACCATGTTTTGTAATATCATAAAAATGTCAAGGTTTAATTGAAAACCAAACCTTCACAAACTTGACTTGTATTAAACAAAGAGTATTATTTATGAACAAGGAAAGTGTTTGTTTTGTTTTTGAGTTTTGTGCAAAGCTACTCAAGGGCTATCTGTGCTAGCCGTTCCTAATGTAGCAGTGTAAGACTATATAGCAGCTAGTCATCACCACCCACCACCAACTCTTGGGCTACTTTTTTACCAATGAATAGTGAGATTGACTATAAATCCTCCACGGCTGAAAGGTCTGAGGGAAGTGTCAAAACAAAGTGTATTTAACAGTAATTACTCAGTTAGCTAAATTGTTAGGAGTCCACACTGTTGGTCAAGCAGAAATCCTAGTGTCTAGTAGTAAGGTCTGAATAACTATCTATAATAACTAATTGTTATTTCATAAATACCTGTGAACAGAACTGTTGTAAAAAAGCTTTCTTAGATGAAGGAATAAATGTTTCCAGGTGAGGATGAAGAAATTCGAACTGGTTAGCCAGGAAGACACTGGAAGAAGAAAACTACTATCAATAAATAATTTCTGACATTTTATGCTTTAAGTTCACATTATATAGCTAATAAGTGAGTCTTAATAAGATTATCCATAACTGATTAAGACAATGAAGATAAAAACAATATTAAAAAAACAGTTCAATTACTTCATTGAATGATGTAGTTAAACTAGTCTTCAAGGTTGAAATAAAGAAAAATACCCTTATGTAAACCATGATGACGAGAAAACCCACTTGTAGAGAAATTATAAATTTAAAAACGGCTGGAATGTTAAGAGAAGGCACTAATAGAGAAGCGAACAACATTTCGACTTTCTTCGGTCATCGTCTGGTTCACAAAGAAAGAAAGGATTACTGACCAGTAGCTGACCACATATTCGAATTTGGTTGTGTAATTCTCAGTAGGAATGTAGAGGGCATGCTTAGATGTTGGATATATTTATTAATAGTGAACCTGAAGAAGGTCAAAACATTGTTTGCTCCTCTATTAGTGCCTTCTCTTTCAATTCCAGCCTTTTTTAAATATATAACTTACCTTTACATAAAGTTATAGTTTCAAGACCTATCAAAACTTCATCTCAACAATGATATCTCTTTTTGTCTTTTTTTTTTTTTTTTTTACAGAAAAATATATAGTTGATGTTACACTCAGCTATAGCATAAAACAAATGTAAATCTAAGTTGATGATATGGTAAAAGCTTTCACTTTCATCCATACAAAATTGATTTTAGATTTGGACTTACTTAAAACATAAATAACAACATAAAGCTATAAGAGGTCACACACAACACAGCTTTGTAGTCACAACTTCCACTTCTGTTTTGTTGGTTTCAAATATTTGTAAAAAGCAATACCTAATTTTGAGTCGATAAAATAGAGGAATGGCAGCTTGTTAACAGGATCCACAACGAACTCTATCCTACTGTTATAACATAGTGGGGTTTCGATGCAACTCTTAAAACAAGTTCATGAATCCATTTTATAGAATTAGGACAAGAATCATGAATCTTCAGTTTTACAGTCTGAATAAACTAACCTCTGGGCTGTGTCTGGGTTTTTATCATATTACATGCCATATTCTTACATGGAGTTGTTATAAGGTAGATGCACTTTTGTCTCATAATGGTTAACAAACTACAAATCTGATAATTTGTTTGGTGAAAGTTAAAAATGGTTGGGCATATAGAACAGTAATTATTTATGTTTGACATTTAAAAACTACAATACAAAAATAGCACCCATAATTTTTAGATTATTATCAAGTGAAACAATATGAAAACTAATAGCCACATTAAGTGACCAAAGGCAACAACTCAGCAAATATCAACACTTTAGTAAACAATTACTGAAATAATACTAAAAATGTGTATATATATATATATTCTTACAAAGAAAACTAAATATTTATGAGATTTTCTATCATATTAAAATAAATGAATATTTCAACACCATGGCAACTTGATAAGAATATTTTATCTTTCAAATAATTATATGCAACACCTCAAACATACACATAATATTCAATAGTAAAATCATTCATGTACTCTATGTGAAAGGAAAACTTACAACAAAGGGGATGTGTGGAAAACATTTTTTTCCAAGACCTTGGGTTTTACTTGATGTGAAGAGTCTTTTGTTCACTTCTTAATTTTTTTATGAGGTCATTTTGGCAAAACAGGGTTATGTTTTCAAATATTTTAAAGTACATAGACTTTAGAATTAAAATTTAATAATGAAAGTATTTTGTTTAAATATGTCTGAAAGAAAAGTCTCATACTTCATATTTTTCTCTGGTTTATGTGTTGTTGTTTTTTCTTATAACAAAGCCATGTTGGACTATCTGCTGTGTCCACCAAGGGGCATTGAACCCATGATGATTCCTGAACTCTATCATTAAAATATTGCAGTTTTCCAGTCATTCACCAAAGTTGTCCTCTTACTGAAATAACGTTCAATAGATGTGTAAATAACATACTACATTCCAGGTTAAGTTTCATTAACGTGGACATGGAAGAGTAGCGAGGATATTCTGAAACACATTTACTCTGAAAAAGAAATCTTTACTTTAGTCACACATTTGGTGTTCAGATACATACAGAGATTCTGCTGCTGTAACTCTTTCTGCTAAACCACACAGTTGTTCGATGGACTTCAGGTCTACCATGGTTGACAAGACAGGAGGAGGGACTTTGTCCTAGGTTTGATTTAATACATAACGAACTATAATTTTACAAAATTATTCCAGTAATTTTCAAGCTTCATAATTAAACAACAAAAAGTGTTTTTATCTTATTATATATAACAATAAAAATATACAAAACTAAATTCTTCTAATATCACTCAGTATTTATCATATTGACAGGGTGAAAAGTAACTTTCAATATAGGTTAAAAACACTTCCATTTTCTATAATTCAGTTGCATAGCTTAAATTAAGCCATTAAAGTATCGATACCAACTCTTCCCTCAAAATCAATATGTTTTATAAAAACGTTGAAACACCTTTAGTAATTTGTTTTATTATAATACAGTCAACTTCACAGCATTTTATGTGCCGGTTATCAAACAATACAAAAATGGGTAAGAACAAAAATTTAATTTATGTAACTTTCTTTCAGCCCATTTAATAGTGCCTTAAAAATAACATACTAAAAACAGTAATTACATTGCTTAGGTACATTTTCCTATATCATAAATGGATGAGAATACTTTCACAGTTCCTGTGGAAGTGATAACAGCTTGTTGCAGGTTAATTCTCAGCTATTTAATTATTTCCAATTAACAATTTTGGTTTTGTTTCTTTCAAAGTTCACATAAGACTACAAGGACTATCTGAGCTACCAATTCTTAACTTAGCAGTGACAGACTAAAGAAGGTAGCTAGTAAACACCGACCACCACCAGCTCTTGGACTACTCTTTTACCAACAAACAGTGGGATTAAATCATAACATTATACAGCCATCACAACTGAAAGGGCAAGCATACTTGGTGGGACAGGGATTCGAATCCATAACCCACAAGTTGTGAGCCAAGCTTCATAGCTACCAGGCCTCACAAACTTTGGATAGCATGCTCAATGACACAACGACTAAGTACAGACACTTTCTAATCTGCAATCTTTCAACTATTAATTTAAGTTACTAATTACTAAACCATGTGTAAAGAAGTAATAAAATAAGTAAATTACCTTGTTTCGCATGTCAGTCCCAAAGTCTGACTCACTTTCTGCCAAAATTAGGTTCTCCCTTATCCTCTTTAAAGTGGTTCGCAACTTGTTACTAAGTGCGTTTTCACTGAAGTCCTTAAAAGAAGTGATCATGATCCTTACACTTTAAAAAGTTTAGAACTAAATAAAATATTATTTTTGACTTGGTCAAACTCATTATAATTTATATAAACAAATATACTCCAAAATGCAACAACAATTTACTGTAAACATCTATATTTTTCTAATTTCATGACATAAAATTCTGATATTGAACTCGAATTCCTTAGCTGTGTTTATTTTTTGAATTGGGAAAAAGAGGCACCAAAAAACAAATGTTTAAGATTCAGAAATTTAAATCACTCAGTAACATGTATTTATACAAAAGTGTTTTAGGTATCTTGAAAAAAATAAATGAACTAACAAAGAAAGAAAAGGCAAATAATTCTTCTTCTAAAATACAATGTTAAGTTGGATTGGTAATAGCATGCCTCATTTTCCATTTCACTCACAACACACAGGCTGTAAAGTATTGTGATTTAGTAACACAAAACGATATTAAAATACAGATTGGCTGAAGAAATATGCATACTAATATTCATCCATCTATACAAAGAGTGACACATTTACTAACTAAAATAATAAGTTATATACACATTGAGATATTATTTTCAGACAAACAGTGTGCACGCAACTATCATCCTGAAATACTCTGATGATAATGTTATTACATTGTCTCAAAGAAATTCTCTCCTAGAGTCAAAACAAACTGATGTTTTTAATACCAGTCATTTTAAATAGTGGCTTGTAAAAAGGGGGTGTTGATAAAAAGTTACTGGAACAGAAAACAAAATTTAACAGTTACGAGTTATTTTATATTGGTGTGAATAAGTTTTAAAAAATAAATATTTAATTGAAACGTAAAAGCATATAAACTTAGAAACAAAAAATTGTAAGAAAACAATGCTTGTCACAAATCCCACCTGTTTATTCTGTGCATTTTCAAGAAACAGTTTTTTTGTGGTAACACTACCATAAATGTAAAATTTCCTACCTGACAGTTATCTTTATGAAGTTGCAAATTATAAAATTATTAGAGTTTGTGATTGTGAAATATTAAGTAATAATATTTATCAGTTTCAGCTATCTTCTGTTGAAGTACTTTAACCAATTATCAATCTACCATGTTTCTCCAATAAGACCTACCCATAAAATAAGACCTAGTGTGATTTTTGGGGATAGTTTTAATATAAGCCCTACCCTTAAAATAAGTCCTAGTTAAGAGTGGCAGGAAGAGGAAAGAAATAAAAAAAATTAATTTATTAATTAGTTTAATAGTTAGTTAATTAGTTTGTTTAAGTATTAATATGTTAGTTTAATAGTTTGATAATAGTTTATTTTAAATGGTTAGTTTAACAGTTTTTTATAATTTTTACTTTGTAACTTCGTTTTTTTAATATATCAAAATAAGACATCCCCCAAAAATAAGCCCTAGTGTCATATTTTGGAGTGAAAATTAATATAAGCCCTGTCTTATTTTCGGAGAAACACGGTATTAACACTCACGTTACCACACTACTAATAAACACATGTAATATTTCACTTTCAAAGATTTTGTAAGTCCCAAATACCTAAACTTATCTACATCTTTACATTTTATACTATTAAGTTAAAAACCAAAAACAAATCCACTTACAATTTCCCTGGAAAAGAAGGTATAAACCTAGAAAATTGAAGAAATAAAGATGTGAAGCTGTAGACACATTAGAATTCTTTTTAGTTCTTTATATCTCATTGGTACAATTTGGTTAATTTTCAAAAGATCTGAGCATTTGAAATGATTGCTTCACATAATCAAATGTAAATACCGTAAATAAAACAAGTGTTAAAACAGCATCCTCTGAGCCTATTTTATTTTTAGGCACAAAGCTACATAACATAGTATTTGTACTGTGACCACTGTGAATCCTTAACTTTAGCATTACAAGACCTCAAGTTTTCTAGTCACTTATCAAGGTTGTCCTCTTAATCAGATGATGATTAATAGACATGTAAACATACTACATTCCATGATAAATGTTGTTAGTCTGTATGTACAAATATAAACCATCAACAGAAAAATAAAAAAACTACATTTTATACAAATGCTTTAATGAAAGAACATTAAGCAATATAAATAGTACTTTGCTGTCCTAAAATGAGGCATTTAAATTCATCTAATGCAAATATATTTTTAATCTTTGATTTTGATACTACAATTTTGTGGTATCACATATATTTGAACCTGACTTTCCAGTTTCAAAACTGAGAGATGTGTATGTTAAAAGGTCAAAACTGAAACCCATTATTTTCTTTCCTGTAACAGTGGCTGTTTAAAAATATAAAAATCTTAAAACCTAAGTAACACATCAATACTTACAGAAAACATGTAGTAGTCAAAGAGCTGCGACATGCAAATCAGGACATCGAAGGCTATTGGTTTTAACAAATTCATCATCTGCATATACTTGCCTATAATGAGACACAGAAAATCTGTTTTAAATAATTGTATGAAACCTATTTAAAAGAAAATTAGGCATAGCTACCCTTGGTATATTAAGAAGTTTTCATTATTCATATTGTAAGCAGTGACAAAAAATAATTTTTACACTTTGTTTTATTCAGGGAATATTTAATCACCAAGGTTTTCAGTGTGAAAACATTCTTGTAAACAAAATTCAAGTAAAATCAGGCAAGGCAGTGTAAACGTGTTTTATGAAAAAAATAGCCAACACAAGGTGAAAATAATTTATTTCCTTATGTTTTGCCCGAAAACTTTATCAAGAGATAAATATTTTAATGAACACAAGACTAGTAAGGGAATCTAGTTTGTCTACATACAAGTGATAGAAAAGTCTGGATATTCACACTTGGTGAACGCAGCATACAAAACACCCCCCCATCACTACCTCATAAACAATTTTATTGCAAGCAATATAGGGCTTCTGAATAAATGTATGGAGAAATATGCAGTTTACAGTATATTTTGTGGGATCTGTAATAAAAAACATATTGGTGAAACTGACCTATAAGAAAAAAATTGGACTGAACATTTTCATACTACAATGATAGGTTAGAATGATAAAGAATTTGGTTGCAGTCTACTTGCTTAATGTGCAGGGACTGCCTGGACCTGATCACCCTTTTAGGACTAAAAACAAAAAAAAATACTCAGTTTCCTTGGCAAAAAAGTACAAGGAATCCCTTGATCTGGTAAGACTTCAATTACCAGGGACAAAGAGAGTTGTCCCTTTAAATCAAGAATTTATGTATGTGAGATAAAGGTTTTAATATCTTTTGGTTTATTTCTTGTTTTGAATAGTACATAAATGTGGTTATAATTACATTTATAATTTACTTAAACATATCTATTTCATGCAGATGTTCACACAACTTTTGTTGTTTTTTTTACTGGTAAATAGGTATTTTATAAACTGTGTTCATATTCTTATTATATATTTATTACTGTTGCCTTTTCTTTATGGATAATGTAGTTGCATGTCAGATGGTACAAACAAACAAACTGTTTTATTTTGAATTACATTAGATATTTGTTCTGTTAAGACTGAGCTTGTGTTCAGTTTAAGAACAGTCTCATTCAAATTTTATGTTGAATTACTGTTTTTAATAACCTCATAAATCTGAAATATGTGTTCTATTTAGTACATCATCTGAAACTTACTGAAAAAACAACAACATACTATGAAAGGAAATAGAGGTGAATCATACATTTTTTTAACACAAATGTAACAAGTTATCTAATTATGAAAGATAAGATATAAAATGCAAAATGTTTACACCATTCTTAAATTTTCTCAAAAAGAATGCAACCCAGTGACAAGGTGTATTTTCATGATACAAAAATAACATAAGTCATTGCAATTGTAAATTTGGAAATAATGTCATAATGTGCCTTACATGATGTACTATATAGAGAAAAAAATAACACAGAAATTATAAAAGTACAGTAAATAAAACTTTATACTAATCATTTTTCTTAAATGTACGTAGTTTTCCTAATGAGTGACCTTACAAAACAACAGAATGAAAAATAATGCAAAAGTTGTAACAAATATTTACAGATGTGAAACATGCCAAAAACATGATAAAACTTGCCCAGTACAACAGAATCCATTTCATTTTTACATGCTTCTCACACATTGCATCCTAAACCTTTAAATGTTATACACATGCTATGGGCAAACTATGAAAGAACATTTCAGATATCCCAAATTTGAGCTGTAATAAAATTAAAGAAAATTCTTCAAGCACTCTTTTCACACTACCAAACTCTCTCATTCAAAAATTAAAGTTTGCATTATATCTGATAATTAGCAATGACTGATTATTTATTCTTATTAGAGTGGCAATTTTCATCCATTTGCATTAGTTTATAGACAATTCTTGTCTTTTAGTACAGATCTTTATCATTAAAAGTAAATATTTGCTTTTAACTTATTGCAACTTACTATTTAAAAGGATGAAACCCAAAGTACGCATAATATTTATGAAAAAACTAGTAGTTTACATATTAAGCAAAATTCTTACCAAATAATCGCAACACATTTAATGTAGTATTTGTCAAGATAAGAATCTGTCTCCTTCTGGAAGATGTGCTGGTTTTTCTTGTTGTTCGTTGTTGCCTACAACAGAAAATCTATCAATATCAAATATTACAAAAGTTACACTTTATACTAACAGAAATGGAAATTTGCCTATTTTGTAATAGAAAGTTGTGAGACATTGTGATATCAAATAATAATATTAATCAGCTAATCCTAAAAAGGTAATTAGGTTTCAGTAATTAATTATACGGTCAACTAATTGACATTGAGAGAAAACTTCATTGTATGAATTATCTTTTTTTTATCCTTATGTCTTCCAATGCAGTTTGTATTTTTAAGTTTTTTATATGATAGTTTGATGGAATAGATATTGAACTAACTGAATTCACTTTTTTTCAGTTTATAATTTTTAAACAGAAATTTCACATTTTATAAGTTTTGATACCCAATTCCACAAAGTATGTAGTTTGATTTCAATATTTAAAGTCCTGTTTGTTCATTCACCCCTTTGCTATTTTGCAACTACTTTTATGGGATTATAACTTTTACTGCAACAGTTGTGTACTACTGAAAATATAATCAATACTTGGAACAGGATGGTTGTAAGTTTGTCACCAGTTTTAATGGCATTTTTTTAAGAACAAAGTTTTCCTTGTTCTACTTTTTTAAGTACAGATTCCTGGTAAGTTAAACTGTTATCACAATGGTGAATGCCACTTTAAAGAATTCTGAAATTTCTAAGCATTCCTTGTACTGAAATGAGTGTTTAAAGTAATAAATTATTAGATGTGAATGACAGTTTCCATGATAAGTTTATTATCTACAATGTATCTATACACTTGTGTTCATAACTTGTAAATGTTGAATCAAAATAATTCATTATTTGTTTTATTAATTGTTACTTGAATTTTGTAAAAAGCTGCTCTAGAGCTGTCTACACTAGTCACCCCTCATTTTGAGGTGATAAGCTTGAAGGAAGGCAGCTTGTCAACACCACCCACTACCAATAAATAGTGAAATTGACTATTATGTTATAATGATCCCACAGCTGAAAAAACAAGCATGTTTGGTGATAACATCTGCATTTTACAAAGGTAACTGTATATAATGTCTAAGATTGGTGTCAACAAATCCTTGGTGCCAGGATACCACAGTGACTAAACTGTTCATCACGGCACCTAGTATTTCCTCCAATTTTATTCTTGCAAAGGGCTGTGCTAAACAGAATTTAAATACACAACAGTTCTGGACTCGAAAGTCCAAAACAATTTTTCCAGTCTCTGAGTCCTAAATCAAACCTTATTTCTAGGATTTTAATGGCAGAGTCAGCACTCCTTGTTTTTGCAGGAATGGAACAGTGTAGTTGCACAATACATAATTGATATATACCCTATCAGAACCTGGTTAAAGGATGCCCACCACGCAGCACAGAACAGTAGATGACAAATGAAGTTGAGCGAAATCATTAAGAAATATTAAGGTGTATTTTGTTCGTCTTTATATACTGTGTTTTTAGTCACTAATCAAAAAATGTTAGCCAAGCTACAAATATTTTTTATTCCTGTCTTAACAGCTAAAAATAAAATGTAAATTATTGTCTAGAATTGTAAAGGCACAATTATTTGAAGAAAAGAAAAAAAAACTGCAGATAATGGAGGCACTAATTAGTGTAACATTCATTTTCCAGTACAAACACAATTGAAATTAAATTAGGCACACCTGGATCCTAGATCTGCAGATATTTGAGGCTTTGGCAGAAGCAAGCTTAGCCATTTTATTATAAAGTATTCTTTAAGCAATTTATGCATTTTTAAAAATTATTTAAAGACTAAGAAACATACCTATTATTTGGTGTATCACCTGTGTTTTCATCGACGTATTCTTTCTTTAATTCATCTGCAATATCTTCATCTTCTGAGTCAGTATCAGACAAGGGTTGCCCGTCTCCTTCTTCTGTCTGTAAACATAAAACAAAGACAAACAACACGATAATAAACCTACAACAATCTGAAACAGTGAAAAGAATCTAATTAAATGAACTTATATACAACATCTTCATGTAATTAAACACCTAACTGAAAAATGTTTATTTGTTTGTTTTTGAAATTTGCACAAAGCTACTCAAGGGCTATGTGTGCTAGCCGTCCCTAATTTAGCAGTGTAAGATTAGAGAGAAAGCAGCTAGTCATCACCACCCACTATTAACCAAGATCTTGGGCTACTCTTTTACCAACGAATAGTGGGATTGACCATCACATCACAATACGGTTGAAAGGGTAAGCATGTTTGGTGTGACAGAGATTTGAACCCACGACCCTCAAATTACGAGTCGAACGCCTTAACCCAACTGGCCACGCTGGACCAACAAAAAATGTTAAAATACTTGTACGTCTGAACATTTTGATTTTCAATAATAAAAATTTAAGACATAACTTACAGAACACATATTGCAGTAATCAAACTTCAATTAATTTTTAGCTACTATACTACAAGGATTTATTTACCTGTGACATACCATTCATGTCACTTATGTTACTTAAGAGGAGCAGTTTTTGCTTTTTTTATTAAATACATAAATTAGTTATAAAATCATTGCTTTTCAAGTGTAGAGTTTAAGTTCCAAACAGTTAAAACAGAAGAGTCTTACTGTGCTTGGTGCAAGTACATCTTCTTTGTCTTCTTCTTCAGTTTTTTCTTCAAAAGGGTTCCCCTGGTATCGATACCCTCGGAAGTAGCCTTCTCGAGGCCTTCCAGAGAAGGAAGTGCTCTCAGTTTTAGAATGAGCAGGAGAGGAAGGAGGGGTTAAAACTGATCGAGACTGATTGTGACGGAGAAAGCGAAATTCCTAAAAAATGTTCAAAATTACACATCAATCCATTTTATTTCAGTTTGCATGATTAACTTGTAACATTCAAATTTCTACTGTTAATCTTATCTAGTCTAGAGATAAGACTGAAACTAGAAAAAACAAGGATTAAACTTCCATACAAAATAAGAAGAAAACATTTCAAAATTCTCATTGTTAATTACATAAAGACTCTTGCATCACATGCAAATTTCAAAGCAAGTGGCAACAAGCCTTGTATCCATTAAAAATGACACATCAATCAAACTGGTAGATTTAGTCATCCAGCACTAGGACATCAGCTGATGTAGACTTGATATCTCTATTGTCTCTGTGTGTGGACTCACAAATCATTTGGTTTTACTGCCCTTCCACCAGGATTCTATAGACTTGCACAGTAATTCTGTTCTTTCAAGATCACAGGTCTTATTCTTAACTAATTTTATTGTCATCAAGTCATTAAGATAATCATTTATTAGTTTGGATTGCCAGTCATCCTTAATAAATGCCATCTGGGAAAATTCATGTTTTGGTTCAGCAGATGACACAGAAATCACCTTCATGAGCCATACCAAAGCCAACAATGTTAATCCAGGGAAAGGTTTACTGTCCTCAACAGTAATTTCACTTAACATGTGGGTGCACAATTCACTTGCACTGCTAGCCAGGGATTCACCTGATTTGGCAAGTCTTGTGGCTTTGAGCAGTGTCTCGTGTAAGTCAGCTTGGCAAATATCAGCTGAAATGTCGAAACCCTCAGCTTCTAGCAGAGCACCAAAGTGGTCCAATAGAGTCTGGAGTTCATTATGGCCATAAGATGACAATGCTTCCTTGCTTTTAGGCCAGGTGCTTGGTTCAAAAATTCAAAAGGCACCAATAAAATCATTATCAAATTCTTCAAATCTCTCATTCAGATATATGACAATTTTACCTATAAAGATGGCAGTTTCTTCAGCCACAGATTGAGCAACTGTTTGTGGCACTTTTTGAGCATCTGACCCTTGTCTGACCACTAATAGCAATCACCTTTTCTCGAAGTAACCACTTGCCAGTTTGTTCACATGTTGTGAGCTCTTTAACAATTTTCTGGGATCTCTCAACATGATTCAGATTTCCCAGCTTCTCTTTACAAACAGTGAGTTTGTCAGAAACAATGTTCACAGTCGCAGAATTGTCTTGCATTTTGAGACTACGAGATGTCAAAACAGGCAGAACTGCCAAGACTATGTCCATATAAAGAATGAATTTAAGGCTTGTCAAAGTACTGTATAATCCTGCAGCTTTCTGTCCACATTCCCCTTTGTCAAGCAGCTTTACTTGATATAAATGCTCCACTAAAGCTGGCCAGTTATGAGAAACTGACTCCAGAGCGCACTCTTTGTAGGCCACCCACTGGGTTCCTGTCCCTTTTGTTGGCTTTACCAGCCCATTTCTGTGGCATAATGTCTTAAAACTTCCATAGGTTTTCTAAAAAGGTTTGGATACTATCAAAGTAAGGGATATCCTTGCTGGTCTTCTTAATTGCAAGTTCCAATCTGTGACTAACACAGTGGATCCCTATCATATAAGATTCTTGCACCTTCAACCTGTTAGCAAGTCCTTTACTTGTGCCAAAACTGACAGCTGCCCCATCAGCTGTCAGGCATACAATTGATTCAAGCCAGTCGGGAAACTTGCTATATATGGACAATGCTGCAAGTACAAAAAAATTAGTACCCAATATTAGTTACTTTCTGTAAAAAACAAAACAAAATGTAAATTTGTACTTTGGAAAATTCAATTGCTCCATTATCTATTATGCTAGATGTGTTAGGTTCAGCTCCTAATTCTGTCAGTGATAAAATGACTATGTAAACTTGAATTATAACACAATGTACATGAAATATTGTCCATTTTAATTTTTATTAATTAGGAATTCAGGATAAATCCAGAAAATTCTCATCCCAGGTAATTAAGAAACCTTTACCTGAACTAAGTGTTTGTAGCAAGTATTCATAATCAGCCTTCTCAACTGACTGCAGACACAGGAAGTGGGTTACTGGGTAGCAGCCAGTATCCAAGTATCTTAGACAGACTATCTCCTGCTCAATGTTGGCAGTGTCTGTTGAGCTGTCAGTCATAATGCCAAAGAATAATGAGGTGTGCAGACGAGATCTGACATTAATTCTAATTGTTTCTGCAATATACTTCGTAAATACCAAATCATTGGTATAATATTCTGTTTAGTTCATACCAAAGTTGTGCTCCTGCAGCAACAGAAGACAGAAGCTCTTGAATATCGCTGAATGGTTTAGC
This sequence comes from Carcinoscorpius rotundicauda, assembly GCA_011833715.1. NCBI lineage: Eukaryota > Metazoa > Arthropoda > Merostomata > Xiphosura > Limulidae > Carcinoscorpius > Carcinoscorpius rotundicauda. Next base: position 20,735,627 of record CM022398.1, read on the forward strand.
ATTCGAAGCCATAAAAAAAGCAGTCCTGAACAACACAAGCAAACGATCTTTCTCAGTCTGGCTACGTTTGCTCAATTCTTTCATCACGGGGGTTAAACAAGGTGTTTCCTTGGCTGTCTTAGCTAGGCAAATTAGACTGTAGGCATGACTGTTTTCATGCTCCTTAACAGCAATTGCTCTCAGGTTGAAAGATCCTGTTATGAAGGTGTTCTTCTGCCTTCCACTACTTTGGTCCTATTCCTGACAAATTGAGCAAAACATCAGTCCAGTAGCTTTATTATACTCCAGCCATGGTTGGCCTCTATTCCATTCATCCTGGAAATGACTAGTAGGCTAGTGCCAGTACTAGCAGTAACAGTTTTTGCTTTAATACTTGGGCTTGGGTCAACAAGCTTGGGTTTTTTTACTAGGAGTTCCATAGTATTGTCTTCTGATTCATTAGTCTTGCTCATGAAACCAAACTGAAATAGATCGTGAGACTTTCCTGTTTTTTTTGCTTTCAGATGCCACGGTTAGATCATCCAGAATGTTTGTAGTCATGTGACTATCCAGGACGGCACAGATAAAGCAACCTAAAAAGTGTTTTTGAGTACTCATGACCATTTTTTAAAATTTACTTTTTTTGTGTCTTAAATTAAATCTTAAATTTTGCAAGTTATTTTCCACTCATTATAGAATATACTTTTAAGCAAAATCTTTGGGCTGTGCATACACAGCTTTTGCCTCACTTATTTTTGAGGGGACAATGTATTTGTGTCCGATATGTTACGAAAATGACCACCGGGCACGATGTCCGGTGATAGATGGGAAAGTGCCAGTAAAACTTGATTTGTTAACAGACATGTGTGGCTTTAAACAGAAAATTTCAAACCCTGTATATATAAAAACAATTATCAACATCACATGTTAAGAAAGCCAACTGTACACTATACATTTGTAATTTTATGCCTAAATGAATATGATTACACAAGGTTAATCTGCAACTTGAAAAGTCAAGACTATAAAAGGAACTGACATAAAGAAGTCTATCTATAACATTTATGCTATGTCATGTTTTTATACCCACTACTGAAAATAGTGTAGAAATTAGACAACAATTATTATCAATTCGAGTTGAAAGCTGAAGCATCAATTTTTATGAGCCCACTAAAGTGAACCGTAAAAACTGACACCCTATAGAATAGGACAGTGATAAAAATTTCTTTAGTTAATATTACACATCCCATATAGGTAAAATCTTTTTTATTTTTGTCCAAGTGTACTTCTGAACAAGCATGAGAACTATTTGCTACCAAGTAACAAACTCAGCACTCTTCACCTTTATGACTATAACACACAAAGGATATCCTCAAATCTGAAGAACTGGCAGCTATCAAAAAATTCATCAGAAACAAAAACATCATCATCAGCCCACCAGACAAAGAAAACAGGTTCATTATCATCAACAAAACTGACTATGTTATGAAACTGCTTTACATTCTTACGGATCATAACAAGTTCAAACTTATAACCATTAACCCATATTTTACAACTATTATTTATGATTGTGCTTACAACATTTTATATCCCACAGGCTCCAAATGTGAAATATTGTACAGTCTGTTAAAAGTTCATTAATGAGACACCTCCCTCTGACCTATACTTTCCCCCTTAGGCATTCACAGTTATAACATAGCTAAATTCCTTGTAACCATCTTAAAATATTTTACTCTGAAAATAATTTAGAACAGTTAACTACTTTCAATTTTCCTGAGAAATCAGTCTCCCCCCCAAAGATTACTTGATGGCTTGTTTCAATATTACTTCTCTTTATACTAATATTCCCCTTGTCAAAGTTATTAACATTGCGCTGTCTAATCTCTTCACTAAAAACATTCTTATTAATGAACTTTCTAAATCTGATTTCAAATCCATGCTTGAACTCTCAACCAAAGACCCTCTTCTCCTCTTTAACAATACTCTATATGAGCAGATAGATGGTACTGCTATGGGTTTCCCACCAGATCGTACACTGACCAATACTTTCTTCTGTCACCATGAACAGAATTGGATTCACAACTGTCTGTTAAGCTTCAAATCAATTCTCTGAAGAAAGTATGTTGATGACACTTTCCTTATTTTCCACCATATTAATCATATACAACGCTTCCTTTAGTATCTCAAACCACAACACCCCTCTGTAGACTTAACTCATGAAACTGAGACCAATAACTATTACTTTTCTAGACATTCTTGTTAATCATGGTGCTAATGGCTCTTTGACCTCTGTCTATCACAAAAACATATTTACTGGACTTTTCATTCAGTTGGACAGTTTTATGCCCTCCTCTTTCAATACAATCATATTTTCTTGTCAAGTAAATTGAGCCTACAAACTTATCCTATCTACCCCTTCACAAAGAAATCACTTTCATACAAAATATCCTCTTTTGAAATGGCTACCCTATGAATGTCTCAGAAAAAATAACATTCCCATTCCTAACTAATATTTGTCAAACCACCTAAGATACCCACTGTATATATATACTTCCTTTATACACCTGCTTACCATATCTAGGGAGAGAGAGGTCCACTATCATGAAACAGTTGAAAAGGGTAGGTAATGCTTACTATCCCATATTGATCTGAAAGATTATGAAACCAACCTTTAGACTAAAACATTTCATCCACTTTATCCATTTTATCCAACTGCCCATTGTTCATATCTCATCCACTTATACATGTGCACACTGTATGGCCTCCTATATATTGGTGAAACACATGGGCATACCTATAACAACTAGAAGAAAGGTTACAAACCCTCTCAACTCTGCTATCTATCAATACAAAAACAGGATACCCTTTAATCAGCCAAAAATGATGCTGAACTTCTTATAAAAGAAACATTATGCATAAAAACTCTACTTCTGTCTCTAATTAACACAACTCTTCACTACATTTAAACCTATTTTCACTATTTCACTTATGCCTTACTTCTTATTTTTCTTGTTTTATTTGTATATTCAAATTGTTTATTTCTCATGTGTGTGTATGTGTATATATATATATAATTCTGTTGTAATTACAAATATAATTTGTTTGCTTTGTAACTCTAGCTTACTGATGATGGAATTTTAACAATTCCAAAATATTTAATAAATGCTTCCTGTTAATACATTCATGTTTTGTTATATCTCATGTAATGTTTTAAATTTACTGTTTGTATTGAAATAGAAACTATTCCACGATGCGAGTGTACATTTTGCTGTTACACAACATGCCTGTAAATATGGACTAGAAGACGAGATTTCACATACATTGTATATAACAGTAGGTTTAATAACATAGTGCACAAGCCTACTTTAATAAAATAAACTGTGTTAATAGAATATTTTGTATATCATTAAGTCTTACGTAAGTAGAGAGTACCTGTTTCACTACCTACATATCATTTGTGAATGTTCCCAATGAAATCCTTTTACAAATTATGAACAGCTATTTCCCACTGATTTCTGAGCTTCAAAAGATATCACTAGCATCATACCAAAAGTGGAAGTTTTTGTAAAATAAGAAAAAATGTCAAAATTATTACATCAATGAATAAAAACAAAAAGGAGATACAAAAAAGTATTACCTTTTTACAAGATTTAAAAAAAATAAAAAACCACAATACAATTGGATTGTTTGAAGTCATACAAATATGCAATGTATCTGACATAATTAAAGTTTAGGAATTTATATTTCATACTTGGAAGAAAGTCAGCTCTATGGCAAACAGATTATGAGAAGCAAAAATAATCCTAGCTTTTAGGCAATATATTATGCCTTTGTTAGCTTTAAAACCAAAGTTGCAGTAAGTTGAATTTTAATTTTTAACACCACCACTTTTAAAACTTCAACTGTGCAAAATCTTAAATATGTAGGTTTATTACACATGTTGATAATTTCTACCTTGGCATCAGGTGCAAAATATCTAAATTGACTAAACATACAAGAAAAAGTTCTAAGTATGAGCATTTCATTCATAATTTTATTTTGTATATAATTTGAAGGGAAAGCTCAAACATAAGTTCTTAAAACTTAATGATGTTGTTTACCATTATAAAAGAACCTGGAAAATATGGGTAAGAAATGATTAAATAACACACAGTATTAATGGTTTTAATACTTTATTTTTCACAGAATTCATACACTGACATCTAAGTTTAATTTTATGATACTTATAACATACTTGTAGCTGAAGAATACTGAAGTTAGGTCGAACAGGACACAAGGCCCAGCTTTCATTTTCAAGGAACATTCTCAGTTCCTCCATACAGCCCCTGTGATTCAAAAATAAATTTAAAATTTCAAAATCAAACTATTACTCATTTATTATGGATGTTGTTTATTATATATAAAGTTCAATTATAAAATAAAAGTTACAGATCATAATAAAAAAGCAACTAAAATTACCAGTTGCAGATTCCATTATTAACCATTTATTAAGTCTCATTGAGTTTAATAAATTTAGGTGTCCAAAAATGATTAATGTAGTTTTCAAATATGCATTTTATAACACAAATATATATATTAGCTACTAGAATAGAATATCCCAAAATTACAATAATTTATCAAGATTTCTCAAGCTGCAAATAGGTTTAAAAAATTCTGTTGGTCATTCAAAGCACCAAAACCACAATTACACAACAAGGTATTTCTATTAGATATCATCCAACGTTCAAAAGAACAAATGTAAGCTTCTCACAGAAAGAATCTGCTCTTTACATCAATTGTAAACATTTCCATCAGAATCTCAAAAGTTAACAGAGAAAGAGGAGGGGTGTCGGGTGGGTTTGACATACTTATTGATATCTCACTAAATCAAAAAGACAGTTGTTTAATTTTAGATTCTTGTTTGCAACTATGTATATTTTATGCTTCTAACTGGTTGGAAACTGCAGCAACTTTTGAGAAGTTAAAAAACTCTTGATGTGGGAAAGTGTAGTTCAGATGTGCCACACAAAACAGAAAAATGAAGCCTTAATAATTTAAAAAACATCTTTCTTAAGATAAGTTAAAACTTATATGACAGACATTTTGATTCAAAGATATGTTTTCATGCCAAATTTATTGATGCCCACTGATAACAAAGTAATTTAGGCAAACTCTAAATGTAACTGAAAGAAAGCCCTGCCTGGACAGAAAGGATTAACTGTTAAAAACTACTCTTTGATGAATTTTTTCTGAAGAAACTAATATATTTACCTGTGATAATTTCTGAAGTAGTTAACAGATTGTTTTCGTAATGACTCTTGCAGATCTTCAGACTTACTATTACAAAATTCTTCACCAATGTCTATCAGTCTAAAAGAGAAAAAGTTCAATATAGATCAATATACGTAAACTTCAGAGTTAAAACAACCAGTTGTGGTAATTTTTATTGAACAAGAAGTAAAATAAACTCACCTTCTCACTAAATCTAGAATGTGTATGAATTCATCAAATTTAAAGGAGGATAGATCAGAGGCTAGAATATACGTTTTGACCTTCTGTTGCACATCTTGCCATATTCGAAGGAGTCCGTGTTCTAGTTTCTGTCGGACATAATGATGTGTAAGGTTCACTTCCGTACTGGAATTCACTACAAGTTTTGTAAACAAAATGAAAAAGAAATAAGATGATTTATTTTAAAAGCATGATAAATAAATCAAATTTACAAAAAGATATCTGAAAACACTATAACATTTTTAAAATAAATGTAAATCAGTTTGTTTCCTGTTCCAGTAGAATATAAATAAATTATGAAAATGTGATTTTTTAACATTTGTGAAGACGATAAAATCATGTAATATATATTTGTCACACACAAAAATTACACACTTTAATTAATCCCCTACATTCAAATAGGTCAAAGTACATGTCACAACGTTTTTACAGAGCTACATTTAAGATTTAATTAAACAACTACATTATGAATGCATTTCAATATACTTGGCATCAAAACTTAGTTTACAATTCAAATTTTAATACAAATGCAATGCCTTCATTTTAAAAGGATTTATTTAAATAAATTCTCAGTTTTCATTTCTCCATATCACATGATGCTCTTCCCTCTAAATTGCCCATTTCAGATTTTCTTTCTTCCCATAAATAACTTTAGGAGTTGCCATTAGTTACAGATTTATACTACAAATCTTGCAAAGCCATAATGCAAATGTACATTTTCAACTTTTTTGCTTACCTGAGATATAAACAAGAATGTCAAACCCACTCAACACGTCTCTCCTATCTCATATTGTCTTTCACAAAATGTCAATATATCTTTTTAATATATACTACTGGATTATTTATAATAAGTACAAAAATCAAAGTCTGTGAGCTTTGGCTGTAAAAATTAATAGCTATTAATTGTCTATTGCAAAATGCAGTTACTCTACAAAAAAAACAAGAGTAATTTAGATTTTATATTTGTTTGTTACATGATGGTTACAAGGTTGTTCAAACTAACAGAGGCTAATACATTTAATGTTAGGATATAAAAAATAATAGATAAAATACAAAGGTTTAATTAAAAACTTTTGATATTTGTTTAGGAGGTTCGAGAAGTCATGCAAATGAAATATTAAAACTGTAAGACAAAAAAAAATATTTCTGTTCTTAATCACAAAATAATCTTTTACTTAGATTTAGGCTTTTTAAATTCACAAATAAATCTTTAGTAAAACTACTTTTATTTAAAAATTTGATATTTTATACACAGCATTTGTAACATTTACTAAACACTTGCCAACTTTCACAAAGATAAACTTATTAAAGAGTTATAGTATATATATATATATTTGTGGTTATACAGTATTTGAAAAATTGATCAAAATGGCATTGACTAACTTCAGAGTTCCAAATTGAACCCAATCCTACTAGGCAGTTGTTTTAACTTAACTCCTAAGTCCCTTAGAGGCTTATAAGACAACCAGTGGCACTCAGTACATTTGTTTCTCTTCATCCCTGAGTGCAAAATTAAGGTTATGTGTTAACGATGTGAGGTTAGGCCTCAGCTTAGTGGTTTGTTGCTTGGAAGGAGAAATATGAGCTATGAGCATCAGAAGGAGCCATGTTGGAAGCCGCAGAGGAGTTACATTGATTAATGGGGAGCTGACTCAGCAGTCAAAGGATGAGCAGGGAGTGCGAGCTTCAAAACTTCAGAGTTAATAAACAATTATTATTTTAAACTGTTCATCTTTCTAAGATTTATCAACACATACACTGAACTATTTGATGTTTAATTACCTTGGGATGGTTGAGAATCATGATCTTCATGCCACTCCACAATGCACCAGTAACTATGCATAACCTCCCACAATGCTTTGCAAAGATCTTTGAGACAAGGTGTAAAGGTCTCAACTGAAATCATCTGTAAATACAGTTGGTAAGTTTTATCAATAATTAAAAAACAAATTTCAATGATGTACAAGAGCAAAAAATAAGACTGTTGACTTTAAAATTAAGTTTAGCTATTACATAAAGTTTAGAAAAACAAAGAGCAAATGTTGATTAACCATATACAATGCACTTTGCTTTTTTCTTTCTTTTAACATATATACTAAATTATATCAACCTGACTTACTTAGCACTTTCATGATGAGTTCAGTATAAAATACAGGAGTTCATACACATATTTGAATATGTGAATTATTTATATTGTAACATTTATTGCAGTATTTGTATCCTTCACAAAATTTTGGTAGATTTTTAGAAAAGATTACGAGTCTTTTGTACATAAAAAATCATTTTTTTTAATGAAGTATTTTTACTACAAATGTTTGTGAATATACTGAGTCTGTCTCATTAGTATTAATAATACTGGTTCAAGTAAAAAGTGACTTTCATATTAATATTAAAAAAAAAACTATTCTTCATCCCAAAAAATCTCAAATATCATTTGTGTAATCTCTAAAACCTCCTAAATATATTTAAAACTATATGTTTTATCTGTTTTTCTCTACCCTACCCTAACTCTATACAGGGTCAATAAAAGTGTCCAGTCTCGTAACCACCACAAAAAAAGAAAAAACATGAATCTTAAATACTGCCTTTTTCTTTCTAGAAATACTTCAAACTGTAATATGAAACTACATTCATTTATCCTAAGAAGCTTTAAACTCATAACTGTACACATATATTTACATTCACATTTTATTGTTTCACTGCTCTGTAGTTACCCTATGGATAACTAATCATTATTCATGCCATTATAATTTACAAATCACTTGAAAAAAGTGGAGATCACAAAACAACATTGAATCACATTAGTCACAAAATACTCTCAGTTGAAGCTGTTTGCTTGTGCCTCTTTAAAACATTTTCAATATATTATTTATTTCACCTGATCTAACTTTAAATAACCTAAAGAGATCCTTAATTTTACATTTTAGTTGCCTTAATAATAATAAATAAAGAACCTATTCAGGTTTTACATAGTGACCTAACATGGCTTTGTTTTATTGGACTAGCATGTAGTGACATACAGTCACATTTCAAGAGTTACAAATTACACATACATATAGATTCGTACTATTTACAAATAAATTTTAAACTTTATTTTTCTTAAGTCATAGAACAGTAAATAAATAAATAAACCAAACAATCATCTCTTCTAGTTATGACCTATGTTCTCAGTTGCTGCTTTACGTAGATTGTTAAGCCTTAAAAAATTTTGCACATGGAGAATGTGAAATGAAATTTTTGTTTTTTAAGGTTTCACATATATATCTGATTAACTAAATAATCATAAATTACTTAATTGATGCCATAGAATTCCATTATAATTTTTCAAGTTAAATAACTAATCTGTATTTGCATCTATAAAAATATAAAATCTTAAACAGGCCAGACTCAACTAACCAGTATAAAGATTTGTCTTGAAAGAAAGAGAGGATGCTGATATGTTTGAAAATGGCTAATAAAATCATTAAGGGGACTCTCTGATGTTCCAATTGTTTATTCACATGTCATATATGGAAGTGTATATAAGAAAGAGGTGAATGGGGGGGCACTTTGATTCAATAAATATAGTAATAGCTGAGAAAATAGAAAAGATAAAAGGTGTTTATTTTATATTCTAGTTTGTCAATATTGATAATTTGAATTCCTAATTTGCACAAAACTGTAAACTTTGTATTTTGACATCACAAACATCTAATTTGAATTAGTGCTGCATTCAACACACACACAAATATTGCCATTCAGGTATGTTTGTTCAATATTTATTTTTACATTAAGAAATTAAAATATATATAATACAGAAATTTAAATTATAATCTATAGTTTGATACCAAACTCAAGGAGATAAATTCAAAAATAAGTCCATTAAAGTTTGAATGTAAATCAACATGTGCAACAACATATTTGCTCGTTACCCATTACAAAAAGAGTTAAAATGTATACATTATTAAGATATAGATTAGTAGCTAAGCCTTTATGTCATATTAACTGGTATAACAAACAAAAAGTTGTTTAATTAAATTTTGAAAATAACTCACTAAAAGACCATGACATGCTCAGTAAGACCCACTCCTGAAAAAAAGGTTAAATTGAGAAATTCAGAAGTTTTAAGAAATATTAATTAGCAAAACATAATACTAACCTTAGCAAGTTCAGAATAGTGGTGTTTCTGAAACTTTGTAACAGATCCACCAGCACAAAGCTCAACATAACCAAGTACCAAAGTGAAAGCCTTGTTGTGAATCGCACTGGCAAAATGCATCAACAGTTGATCCATAGCAGTCTGAAAGAAAAAGATGCACTTTGAGAACAATCTAAAAAATTTCATTTCTGTATCACTTCTATAAAACTGTATACAATAATGCTACAAATCAGCAGTATGCTTAAGCTCTGTATAGTAATAATAAGCCTCTAATGTTTTACTTAACTCTCGGTATACCATGTAAGTTTCCATCATATTTATATCACCTGTGCCCCAGCCTAAAAACAATAGTATTGTGTTGAATTGAGTATATAAATATTCAGAATACTGATGACAAAGAGTCTCTCACTGTCTGAAAAAAACAATTACACTTATAAACATTACTCCATTGTGAGTAAAAGTGAAAATGACATGTCCTAATGAAACTACTGCATTTCTCCATTTAACTATATTTCCTTATCAATAAATCACGATAGTGAAGGATTTGAGTTTTAAATGTATAATTTTCCTCCAACTTAGAAGATGAAGAACATAGTATGGACAAAAGAATTTAATCAAATGAACTGAACCTTTATTTGTTTTCTGTCAATTGTTGATGTACACCAGTCCAGATAACCTTGACTTAAGAGTTTCTCAATTCCCCATATAGTCTCTAACGTGAAAAAAATCTTACCTGAGTCTTCCCCAGTAATCTGTATGCAGCTTGTAGTTTTTCATAGTGAGTAGTGTTAAAGTTGGTGCAGACTTTTGACAGAGCAACATCAAGCTTTTCTTCCATCATTTCTAATGTGTCTTGGAGCTTAGAGCTCAACTCACTAAACAATAAGAAATAATAAATTTACCAAATATAGAGAGAAAAACAAAATGTATAGGCATAGTCAAATTTTATTATAAACTGTAAAAAACTGTGTGATATTTTGAGCCAAATCTTTTTCAAAATTAAGCATAGCATTGTACTCTTTCTTCAGTATAGATAATGGAATACTAATATAACAAAAAATATATAAATTTGTAAAGTCTTTGTACAGAGGAATACAAAACTAATTTTAAAACAGAAAATAGTTTGAAATAAGTAAAAAAAATAGATTTACAAACTTATGAATGAGTGTATGTGTATTTCTTTATAGCAAAGACATGTTAGGCTATCTGCTGTGTCCACTTAGGGGAATTGAAGCCTTGATTTTAGCATCATGTGAAGCATAGGTTAGGTTGAGACAGAAATTATTTTGGTCATGAAGTTTTGATGTTTGAGCAATATGCACAGCAACAAGAAATCTCAATAATGTTTTATAGCTGTTATTAACATATGAAGAAGCCTAATTCTATGTTCTTTTGTGGACAAAAGATGTATTCAGTCTTCCTGAACACCATCAGTAATGTACAGGTCAAACATGTTTTTCAGAAACAACAAAAATTAAAAATAATAATAATAATTTCCAGTAAAGTATTTGCAGTTTCTAATAATATTTTACGAAATATCTAGCCAGTCAGTGAAACTAACAATAGGGAAGCTGATGATTAAACACAAGAATTCTACAGAATTTAATAACATACTAGAATAAATAAGATATTCATACAAAAACCTATATAAATAAATGTTCATCAGTTGGACAATAATATACATCAATAAATCTCTTGTAAAAAATTATTTTTCTTAGGTGCTATTTCAGTTTTGGAATAATCCACCTGGAGTTGCACATAAAAGAAAGAAATTATTTGAATCCTAGTTTACTGATTTTTGAAACAAAATAAACAGAAAAAAAACAATATTTGGTCAACAAATTAGCATTACACCAGTGTTTAGAAGTTTATATTGGGCAAGAGATAGACTGAATGATAAAACAAATTCTACCTAATGCATTTGTAATGCCTGAACTGTATTGCAGCTTTCTGACATTCCAGACAGAGCTGAATTGCACCTGGATAATCTTCTTCCTACAGAATAATTATATTCACTGATATGCATACAAATATTTTGGCAGATATAAGATTACATTCATTTCTAATCCATAAATTTAAAACACAAGTGTTATGACTTACAATTTAAATTTTTTGAAAATATTTGATCATTTCTTTAACAAACGTACAAGTTAATGGACAAAAGTATATTTGATAAGTTTCCTTTTCAATATCATTAGCTCTACTAGTGTGTCCTTCCTTCACAATAATGCCTGTATCCATTTTTTAGTTTTTAATATTACCATGTAGAGTTGTAATCTTTTGAAACTGTGTACAGGAATACACTGGAATAAATTATGTTTATTCCTTTTTTATTATTATTGAAGGTTCATATTCAGAAATATCACAATCAAATCAGTGTATCAATTACAGAAAAGTCCAGAACAAAATGAGTCAGTCTATGCAAGTTAAAAGATAATTAAGATACAAATCAATAAAGAAAAATAGTGGAACACAATATATTCTTTGGTCTTTAACATAAAATCAAAGAATTCTAGAATAAATGTTGTTCAGAAAGATGTGAAAAAACACTTATATAAAAGACAATACAGAATAATCTGACAGAAATAAATGAAAATTATAAAAAGTTTTCCTTTGGATGCATAAATTTATTCTCTATCATCTTTATCTAAGAAAATCAAAGATTAACTTGTTATAAATACAAAAGCAAAGATAGAAAAAAACAGAGAGCCCAGTGATGTAAATATTGGCATATCATCAACTTTATTAAAAAGAAAGAGAATTGATAATCAGACATGTCAGAAATATTTAAATAAAACTAAAAACAAAGAAGGGAAATTTCAGTAACTAAATATATAGTTAATGATAATCCATAGTATATGCAACATAAACAAGTTTCATACACATACATATGAACAAACAAATATGAATAAAATATCATAAATAAAATAAAACAAAGAATAGTTAAGTCAAATTAAGAGTTGAATAGGTGATGTCAAACCTTATCAGAGAGTAATAAAATGTAAAAAGTATATAAATGCAAATACTCGCAGTAATATGTGCAAAATGACATAATAAATAAATATATATATACACACACAATAATTTTTGGTTGAGACTGTTGGGTATAATTATCACCTAAGGACTCTTTTAAACCTCAAAGCTTAATTCCATCTTATTTTGTTTAAATGTACAAAATAATCTTACCTCTAATAGTTCTCTTAGCCTTACATCTGTTTCTTGCTACAATAAAAAAAAAGTAGAACAAAATCCCATCTGTAAGCAAAATCTTTCTTAAGCTTCAAGAATAAAAAATCAAAGCAGCTAAAGCAAAATTAATAATTTCATATTACACTACTTTGCTGGTTCAGATTTTGTTTGCCACATAAAACATGTTGTTTGAGAGAAACATGGCTACAAAACATTAATATCTAGTGGAAGCTGTTATATTTGTTTTATATTTGCTTGAAAAATCAAACCTTAATGGAATTATTATGATAAATATCAAGAGTGGTGCCAGTGGGCTACACTCTACATCTTGTAAGCACATGTACATATTTAGGAAGCAAACCAGCTTTAACAGCAAGCACTTTTCATTGGTGTTGTGGGCCATAAGGGAAGCTAATGCACATTTTAGAATATTTTTCAGTTTCAGCAAAACTCTTCTCCCCCAATACCACCTCTAACAAATATTAATTAGCAAATACTGGAACAAAACTATTTACCAAAAACATTCTTTCAAGTAACTATACAATGTGCAAATTTACTTTTAAAAGCTTGCCTACTGAATATTATTATGACACAGTAAAGTAATAGTGATGTAATATCATTTAGAAAAAAAAACCTTCTGGCAGAAAACAAGTTTTAATATGTAAGAAAAACATAAAAACTTAGCCATACATAATATTATACAATTCAGACTACATATCATTACAAATGGACAGTAACAAATAAATACTTGGGTGTTAAATACTGCAGTCAACATACTAAGTGTAATAATATAATACATTTCAAATTATGTATCATCACAGCTTAATAGCAACAAATAAATAGTGGGGTGTTAATTATCATAGCTAACATACTAAGTAAAAATAAGATAAATAATCTGTTATTTTACACTTTTCAGGACAGAAAAAGTTAAAGCTAATACAAGATGAAGAATTAGAAAGCCCATACATTTAACTCCATTTGTATGTTAAAATTTCTGTGAAAAGTGCAAGAGAACACACACACTATATATTAGCATTATTACCCTTACCTTCTGTCAGAGAACTCTATTACAACTCCCCATTTTACATTGTTTTTGCCAAATAATGTTTCAGGGTTAAACTCTGAGTTTGCAAAATATCCAGAATATTCCAGAAAAAGAAATAAAAAAAGACAATTTTTCATTAACAGCTAAAAGCTAAGTATTTTTTTTTAACTGAGCTGAAAAATATTTTTCATAAAGGAATCGAGAGCTTCATTTTCATACAAATTTCACTGCACAATAATGTTTTTAAAAACTTTTGCTTACTGAGTAGTTTTTGCTGATTGTGACAGGTACCCGGTGGTTATGTACACATATAGTTTTGGTTTTTCTTCATCACGTAGGAATTCTGAGAAATAGTTTACTGTTTACCAGCAATAGTGTATTTAATTGCATTTATGTTTTTAATTGGGTATTAAGATCAACATAAATAAAAGTGTTTTGCTCCTGATTTTTGTTTATATTCAATGTCCAGTGCATCATGTTGCAGTGTCCAACAGTAGTTAGCAAGCATTGACAGATTCCAGTTGCCCTCATATTGTTCTTCCATTGTAGCAATGTCCTGTTGAAACCTTTCACCGTATTTGTCACTGAGAGCACTGAGAGTTGAGGAAAAGAAGTCCAAGTGTGAGTGGAGGAAATGAATCTTGAGTGACATGTAACACTTCATTGTTTTGTATGCTTTGAGAAGTTTGTCTACCAGCTAAATGTAATGTGGGGCTCTGCAATTGCGAAGTAAATTGTCAACAACATCTTTGAAGGCTTTCCAGGCAATCTTTTCTGGCCCTCTTAACAGATATTTGAACTGCTTGTTACTCATAACATGTCTGATGTGAGGGCCAACAAAAATGACCTCTTTGATCTTGGCCTCAGTTATTCTTGGAAATATCTGTCTTAAATAATGAAAACCTTCACCTTCTTTGTTCATTGCTTTCACAAAATTCTTCATAAGTCCCAATTTTATGTGAAGAGGAGGCAAAAAAATCTTTGTCAGGTCGACAAGTGATTCATGTGCCATATTTATCTGTCCTGGAACTAACTTTTTACGAAGTGGCCAGCTCTGTCTAGAATAATGTGACTCTTTGGCACAACTATCCCATTCACAAATGAAACAACAGTACTTTGTGTAGCAAAGCTGCAGTATCAGTAACAGAACAACTTTCAGATCTCCACAGATATTCCAGTTTTACTTGCTGTACTGGATGTGCTTCAGCAACATTTCCATGTTATCATTGGTTTCTTTCATGTGTGCTGCATAGCCAACAGGTGTTGAAAAGTGAACGTTGTCATTGTGTAACAGAACAGCTTTGAGGCTTAACAGTGATGAGTCAATAAAGAGATGCCACTCTTGCAGGTCATGGTCACAACCCAAAGCAGAGAACAATCCTCCAATGTCAACACAGAAACAGAGACTGTCAACTTGTACAAAGAATTTGGTTATACCATCTTGGCAGCTTTAAAAAACAGAAATTTTTTCACACCTGGTGACAGTAAACACCATTCCTGCAGTGTCGAACCCAGCAATTTGGCTTTTGCTTTTGACAGACCCAAATCTCTGACCAGATCATTTAATTATGACGATGTTATGAGATGTGGATTGCCTGAGGAGCACAGTTCAAAATCTGGATTAATTTCACTGCCAGTTCTCTGCACTGCAGTTTCTTCATCTGGTTCATCTAAGGTCCATTCTTCTGATGGTTTCGGAGTTGGAAGACTGTTGTCATGTGGAACAGGTCTCATTGCTGAAGGCAGATTAGGGTATTCAACTGACTTCTTGTTTTTGGCAAAAAAACCAGACACATTAGTCAAACAGAAATAACAGTCCATCATATAGTCTTTCTGTTCTCACCATATCACTGAGACAGCAAACAACAATGTCTTTCAAGTGCCTCTGAGCCAAGCTCTCACACAGACAGTACATGTTGCACAGCAAATGTGAGTCACCCATTCCTGGTTTTGGTCACCAATTTTACAGCTGAAGTACAGATGACATGCTTTCTTCACAAGAGCAGTCACTGAGCGTCTCTAATGAGCAAGCATATACTAGCCACAAATATAGCAGAATGTATCACAGCTGTTACAACATTGATGAGATATACTGACTGACACCAATCATCCTGTAAAACATCTATAACATCTAACTTACTTGTTACAGTGCGACTGAGGCAATGCTATATTCTGAAACAATATGTACACACTATATTAATCCAATGAGCAGCATCTGTGTATGCAAGCCACTTTTATAGCCTACTGAGACAGTATCAAGCTGGCTCCGGCATTTTCAGGCTGCATACTTCCACAGAACAACTTCCAACCTGGCCTGATTTCATATCTGGACATGCCAAGACTGCACAAAACCTGTTCATAGGTCTCTAACAGGAACAAAAATTTTTGAAAACAAATATAAGAAAAAACATGATGAAACTGAAAATTTCAATGAAATGGTACGTGATGGACAAATTTGGATGTGATTTTCATGATCAGCAGCCAAAAATCTATAAGGAACACCCAACAGTGTTCAAGTAGTAAAAACTTTGTTGTGCAGCGTTTTTTGGTTTTTCTTCATATAAACACATTTATCTTTCAACTTTTCCCACACACACTGTACACACATATCATAATATTTGGATATCCTAGCAACTATTTTTTGTACAGTCTCACAAAGATTTGTTTTCTTACCTATATAAATTCATTTTAAAATGTAAAACATTGAACAATCTTACCATTTTGTATATCTTAAAACTTGCACATATCACTCAAAAAGCCTTCTTACCATGGTTTTAATAGAATGCAGAAACTTTAGAAGACCCAAAAGTCGTTCTCTTTTCCTGAAACTTGCAAGAATCCCTAAACTTGCAGTGGTAAAATCCTTTCTGGCTCTTGCTAGGTGGCTAGAAGTTTAATTACAAAATACTACTACAGAGAGATAATGTTACGTGTCATATATACCTAAGCAGCCTTCATTATGGGCTTAAAATTATTCATTTCTTTAAAATTATAACACTAAGTCTATTTAATAGGTTTTGATTTGCTTTCAATATTTCTTTAAAATTATAAATACAATTTCCACCTCATAATTAAATGCTGATAAAATATACATAGATCTCAAATACACTGAACAAAATGCTTGTCAAAAAGCTACACTTCAATAAAAACCTGGATTGGATGAACAGATGATACAATGAACTTCCTAGCAAATATAAAAAAGCAAAATCTACAGTGAAAGTGAAACAATTCATGATACAATAGTCTAGAGAAGAAGTAGGAGATAATAGTTTTCAAATTATTCTCAACTCTTTCTATCACACTTTTCAGACCACAGAATCAATATGTACAATTCAACAAAAACACCGAATCATCTCAAACAGCAAGTACTTGTTGCTTAATAGCAGCTTAGATGCACCAGTTCTATAAATCAAGAAAGAAGACAAAGTAAACTTCTACTGCAAAGCTGACTATTCTATTTCTTCGGATTACCCTGAAATATTCAAAGAAGTTATAGCAACCATTACACTACTAAGAAGTGTCAAACTTCAAAAATATAGCAGTGCAGTATATTTCATCACATCCATACGTGTTCAAGAGATATATGAACAAATTAAAGAAATGAAAAAAATACATACCATACTATAAATTTGGAATAATTAACCAAACATAACACTTTACAACACTGTTTAACAAACAGCTTTATATACCAAGAAAGAAAATTGCAAGAAGGCATAGAAAATGAAATTGAAAATAAAATAAGCATTCCATGTCTGCTTAAAAAATACATCTGTATTCTTAAAAAAAAATCAGTTAACTCTCATTTCCATAATTAAAACATAGTAAAAGTTAGGCACTTTTTAAATGAACACAGTCCAGCCAGTTTAGTTAATTGAAAAACGTTGAGAATGCACCCTACTAAAACATGCCAGCAAACAGATGAAGCAGTGAACTTTGCAGGTAATAACTGTGTACATATAATATACATACACCCACACCATCAATTTGGTTTTATTGCTAAGCAGCATTTAAGACAAAAAAACAAATTATAAGCCTTCTTTCTATATTAGTACAATTCAAAAAAAATTGTTGTATATAATTCACCCAAATACTGTCAATCAAAGAAGATATGATCCTCCCAAAGTTTTATGAAACTTAATCAACCACTTGCAGAACACTACAGTAAAAACATTAAAATCCCTTTATAATAAAAGAAGTATACCCCAAATCTTTGTTATGGTTAGTTTTTATTCCACAACCAGTACCTTCTGCCTTGAGAACATATGACTCCAGCTTGTTCTAGATTCTTCTGAAGTTCTGTAACTCTATGCAGCTCCTGTGTGTAGGCAGCTTGGTTCTGAAGTATAAGATCTGAAACTTTCTTAGAGACCTAAGAGTCATTAAAAAATAGTAATGTCACCACATTGGACTAAGAATAATTTAAGTATAAACAATTTATCTTCAAACAATACTACATGAATATTTAAAAAAACTTAAGTCAATTAGTAACAGAGAAATCAGGTTTTGCATTGCAATGTTAAAACACTGCCAACATATTTATCAGAAAGGATTTAAATCCAAAGATATAAAACTTAGCACATATTTTCTTTCTCGATAAATATGAAATTAACTCGCTAAAGTGCATGTTACCGTGTTTTTAAATGATTATTTTTAGGAAATTAAACATTATTTTCAGGATTGTAAATGTAATTATGCTGAGAGTCAATGGAACAACTTGCTGAAAGAAAATCTGCCCTTCAGTCATTTATGATACTCGCATTAATAAACACACGTATGTTCATTTCCTAGAATCATCAACAAAGCCTTAACTGTTTTAACTTCAGTTCTGTACACTTGGATGTTAAGTATATATGTAAAATACACAGGGTATTCAGAAAGTTACTGTGCAGTTTTGTAATCATATTTTATTCAGTCTATTTCAAGCCAGCAACTGATAGTGGTGTTTAGAAACAAAATAAGAAGGATCCAGGCCTGTATTGATGCCAAGAGGGGTCACTTTCAACATTGTTTACAATTGTAATTCATATTTACCTCCTGTATTCTATATTGAAACGTGTCTGTTAATAAATATACAAGTGCACAGTGACTTTCCAAACACCCTGTATATACATGTACATATTGTGTAACTAAAAATGTGTATTTGGTAATCCCAAACTGTGATTTGTTGATGACATTTGTGAATATTTACCAAGGCTCCACATACTGTTTTAACAGTATCCACCTATGTATTTATGCAATACCATTCTCTGTAATTATACCAGTATACAAGTGAGCAGTTAAGAGATATTTTGAACAACAATATGTAAAAGAGGGGCGCTACCATTATTTTCAAATAGCGAAACTTATTACTGACATAAACTGTTCACTATTCTGTTACTGACCATCAAAAGCCAACTGTAACATTCCTGGTTTACAAGTTTAAGGCACACATTAAATCCATCTTAAGTCTTACAACTTTTAGACCTAATTTCAGCTGACAAATTTTTAAGAATATAGGTAACTAAAAACAAACAAAAAATAAACCAATTATGTGTTAAATTTCAAGGTTTTTTTTTGTACATGTTCTACTTACTTTTGATTTCAATCTTACTATTGACCCTATGTCATACCCAGCTTAATATTTTAAATTACTATATATACAGAACACACTACTACAGCCATGTGTAAACCAGCCACAATTTATTTTGAAATCTAAAAACCAAATTGAACTATAATCTAGGAAACATTTTAAACCCTCAAATATTTTAAATACAGAACATGCACTGTGACTGCACACACTGTATTCTGAATGATGCTGTACCCTGCTTGTAATAGTAGGATTTTCTTCATTTGCATTTCTAAGTTTAACATAAGAAATATAAGCAAATTGTATGTGAAAACAAATTAACTTAAGCATTCGCTCATGAATACAAACAGTAGTGAACATTAACCATTATGATCTCCATCCAAATATTTACGTATGACAGACATCCCTTCCATCTGTATGGACGATAACTCCAAATGTGTGTGTGTGTGTGTGTGTGTGTGTCTCTCTCTCTCTCTCTCTCTATATATATATATATATATATATATACACATCAAACATCTTGCATGCCATTTAAATGCCTTGTGCATGGTTTGTTGTCTTCAAAATGTTCCTACATTAACGGAAAAAAGATCTTCCTTGGATGCTAAGAGGTTAATAATGGTCTTATTAAAAATTTTTAACATGTTGACTGTGCAGACTTTATGATCAAAACCCCCTGAAGATATTTACTTTCAGCACTGAAGTCACCTTTCACATTAGTTCATCTACCAAACATCTTAGCTCTCTAAAGGCCAATAATATTTATGAAATAGCCATGTATTGTACTACAAGTATTTATATCTTTCATGATTCTACTTTATACTCTAGGAATTCTTAAAACAGTAGAGACTGAAATTTCAAATCATCAGATACTCACTACATACTGCTGTTTTTGAAGATACTCTTTATCTTTAATGATCTGATTAAGATCAAGCTCAGCAGGGATTTTCTGTAAATAGAAACATATAATGGACACTTTATATCTTTACTGATCTTCATGTAAATAGGTTACCTTATGTCAAAAGAAATGATTCATTGAATTCTCTACCTGGAATAAAATTATTCAGACAAACATATGCATGAAGTATTTGCTCACCAACACATACAAAAAAGAAACAATAAAACAGCTGGGCATATTACATACATTGAATATTACTCAGAATGTTGCTCTACATGCAAATAAAGACAATCAATGACTACATTCTGATATAATGAAGTTCAGAGCTAAATCAAACCACGAACACAGTTATAGATTCTTATGCCACATCATTTGTAATATAGAGTTAAAGAAGATTTGAAACACAGATATATAAATTATCCCATTTATTATGGACAAGATCAGATCTAGAATATCTGATTTATTTTTAGAACAACCTTCATGAAGATAATCTTGATTAATTTTTTTGCTACGGTTTGGCTTGTTCTGCCTACTTATGTTTTCTTTTCCACCACCCATCCATGTAGCAGTATTTAACACCACAATTCAGAGCTTACGTTCATCATCAACCTTCTTATCTAATGAATAACCTCAATATTAATTTAAATCCAAAATCTAAGAGTATCACTTCAGCTTTTATAATTTATAACACATGTTGTAATACAGTTAGTTAAAAACAGAGATATCAGCCACACTTCAATCACACCTTCAATTCTTATTAAGTAATGTGATTTAAAAAGCCTTTCTCAAACAGTACAGAAAAATTAAAACTATGATTCAAACAACTGTTTAAGGATAATAAGAAAGTGATTTCTATTTCCAGGACATTCCACTAATATAAATGACTTAAAGTGAGAATACCTTATTTAACTAATAATCCTACTACACAAGTTACAGATCACTTTGTGAACATGCAACTCATGTTATCATATTGAACTACACAGCATATAAGATGCTGATGAGCAAACCTCATTAATACTTTTTTTCCACTATCTTCTTTAATTTGAGCTAAGAAGTTTCTACTTTTTTAAATTTTAGGTACTTTTATAACAACATACAAAGAATACATTTGAAAAACAAGAAATTGTGTACTTGCCTCAGTCCTCTCGATTTTTGGTGTCAACTGTCAATGAAACTTAAACCTATTTTTTTAAAATTAGTGATACAACACTTGATGAGAGAAATCCACTTGAAATAAAAATGTCTTAGAATGGCTGGTATGGGTATTAACATTTTTATTTATAAGCAGAGAACAACGTTTTGACCAAGAAGATGACCGAGAAAGGTAAAAAAGTTGTTTTCTGTTTATCAATAAAAGTGTTAATACCCATACCAGCAACGATACAACTACACTAAATAATATTTAACTAACTAAATAATGTACCTAAGAACACAAAACATTAACACATAAAAAACAATGTCCAATAACTATAGCTTTGTTTAGTTTTCTAACTGTGATAAGTGTCTAAAAATTTAGCTAAGCTTGACTATATACATACTATGGGAAAATATTTGAACTGGAGGCAAAAAAGACAATTCTCTGTACAGAAAACAATATAAAATACATAATTTTACAGATTAGAACTTTGATTAAAACTTTAACTTCCTACTAGTTCCATATAGTATAGTATAAATGACAGAACTACTTATCAAAGAAGATGCAACAGGTAGACGAGAAAAGTGCATATGGTTTTCCTGTTTGTTGCTCCATAAATAAATAAGATTGAAGGCTATACAAATAATGCTTTGCCAGAGTAATATCTACATTATAATAAGTAACTGAAGTTAAATTCCATCACACTAAGTGTAGTAGTAAATAAATCAGAGAAGAGGGAAGACCTAGAGAACGTGTCACAAATCTTATACTAAGAGAGAATGAAGATTTTTTAAAGTATTTCTTTAGATAATTAAGAACCCAAAACGTGATAATATTAAAAATATATTTAATAAATATGTTTTAATGTCAAGTTTATTTCTGTACAATGATAATTAATTAAATTTTGAAACTACCTCTGTAAAATGTTATGAGATGCACACTTTTACCTACCCATTGTGAAAGGGTTGATATAAGGACAGAACATAAATTAGTTATTCATATAAAACTTTGGATGTTCAGGATTACTGTCTATACAAAGAGTATGAAGCCATGTGATAACAAAACCTCAAGGTATTTATCTAAATTTTAAAGCAGTCACGAGTGGATAAAAATTACTCTAGACAGCCTCTCCTTTTCTTTTCTTTTTTTATAACAACAACTTCACAGAATTTTCTTATGATAAAAACAAATGATGAAAGCAGCTAAGACTAAGGAATTACATATAAAAAAAAGACAACATTACCAATTCTGGTTTTTACTTATTGGTAAAATAATACTGAACTAGCTTAAGACCTAAAGCTCTTTCCAAGACTTTAAAAAAAGGTGAGTTCTATGCATTTTTTGCACACATACTAGATACTTGAGTGTTCAATAAATGTGATTTTCATATGGCTTTACTATTTACGTATTTGTAACATGCCCTCCATCTGCAGTCATTTTTGTTTTAATATTAAATTTGTGGTTTCTATGCAGCTTTTTAAAAAATATTGTTTAAATGTTCTTGGTACACTGTAAGCCTGCTTTCTCTAAGATGTTTATAAATCATTTTTATGCATGAAATGCATCTACAAGAATTAGCAAATCACAAAATTGTATTAATTGAATTGGCAAGTAATATTATTTTTTCTAAAAAAGAGAAATGCATTTGAATTAAGATGCCTGGGTATCGATTTGACTTAACCCTACATGAACAAATAGTGGTCAAAATGAGCATGCCACAACCTTTCAAAGAGTGCCACTCAACATAATATTAAGTATTTGATGTCAGGGTTACCAATTATTCATTTTACTTTAATATACTGATTTAGTGACAGTTCATGAGAGAATGAAGTAAATATCAGATACAATACCCAGAAATACTGATAAAATTGTAGATATGCATTATGGAGGTTGTACAAAGGCAATAAAAAACTGAATTATGGACAAAAGTATTTTTCTTCTCCATATGAACATCTCCTTGCACTCAAACTTATTAGCCCAACTCAGTCCAACATTGTCAATTCTGAAACATATATAATGAGTACAGATACATTTGTAACAAATCAGATTTTTTGTGTACAACAGACTTGAAGATACAAAAAGTAACTTCAGAATTATAGTTTACGTTCCTTCTTCAATATGGGGTTAATCTAATATACCAACAACCAATGCAAATTTAGTTAAATTAACATTAGAAATTAGATAGTCCTCTGGAATTACTTATATAATAAATAGATCTTTATGACTTGTCATATGACTACTGTGTTTTTAATAGAGAGTGAACGATGGAAACTACTCTTCAGACTTCCTGTTAATGTTCTAAAGTGAATGTCAATGTGAATTCTATAAAAAGTATTTAAATTCTGCATATTAAATTATCAAATTACAAATGCAACATCAGTGAACATTCAATACTGATATAATTGTTATCTTACTCATGAACAAAATTCATGTGAAACTTAATATTTTCAGCCAATGCATGAAACAGTTTTCTGAAGTTAGTGATAACTTATTCAAAATCCACAAGAGTGCAGATATCGAAAAAAAAGACAATTTTATCTTAACATTTATAATAAATATATTATTAGAACACTGACACATATGTAATTTATTCTGATACTGAGGTTACTTATGTTATTTGATGTAGGCTTAAGTGTACAAGTGTTTTATCTTTACTCCTTTCACTACAGGCTCGGTATAATTTTTCGTGAGTTTGTCTAAACATTTGCACAATAACTTTTGATACAGCATGCATATCTTCAAAAAATTTGGTAGACTTTTAGTAAAAATTACAAGGAAATTTTGCATGCAAGTAATTTCATAACATTTTTGGAAAAGATTTCTGAAAATAAAAGTCTGTTTCTTACTAATCTGAGTGCAAGGTGATTTCATGTTATAATTAAAATAAAAACTATTCTTTGTCCCAAAAAAACTCAAATACTATTTCCATAATCTCTAAAACCTCCTAAATACATCTCAAATGTTTATTTTCAGTAAGACTTTATATTTTATATTATTTTTCTGTATCTCAGACAAGCTGGTAAAAGTGTTAATACCCATATCAGCCATTCTGAGATACATTTTCACTTCAGGTGAGTTTCTCATCAAGTATGTTATTTTCTATACTCTAACTACATGGGGTCTGTCAAATGACCCACCTTGTAACCACCAAAAAAATATATTATAATATAAATTATGCAATTTTGATGCTAGAATTACTAAATATAATACCAAAATACAAATATTTAGTCTAAGTAGCTTAAGCCTCATAACGATATATATTTTTATATATATTTATTATTTTTTTTATTATACTTACCTCCCAGTCATGCCTAGTTAACATTACATAGCTTCCATTAATGTGGTACATGTGTACTCATGTTATGTATCCAATGATATAAAACTGACCTTTAGTCTTATTTGTCTTGGGCTCTGTTTCAGTGGACTAGTATTCTGTGACAGTCACATTTCAAATTATTATACATTATATACATAAAATTACAATTTGAAAATAAATTATTTAATTATTTTTCTTAAAATATATAACCATAAATCAAGAAGTAAAGCAAACAATTATCTCTTCTCACTATGACTTTTATATTCAATTGCTGCTGGACATAGGTTGCTAAGGCTTTTAAAATTTTGCATGTGGAGGACATCAAACAAATTTCTTTACCAGGTTATATACACACACACAAATGAATAACCAAAAATTCATAAATAACTACACTGATACCACAGGATTCGACTATAAGTTATTAAGCTAAGTAACTAAAAGTGGTTAGATTTAAAAAAATATGAATCTTCAAACAGGCTAAAGACACAACCTACTTTCTTGAAATCTTGGTTCTAAAGAATGTGATAGTATTTTCACAGATTAAAATAGCAGAGAAAACCACTGTGGGAACATATAAGCTGTTGAATGATTATTCACATGCCATATATTGTAGTAAGAGTATGTAATAGACCATTTCCAAAAATCGAAAGATGTGAACGGAGCCACAGAATTTGCTTCAGTGCATAAGCTATACTTCGGCAAAATAAAAAGTTACCAGGTTCTCATTTTATATTCTATTCTATCTTGTCAGTATTGTTAAGTGCTAATATCTATGAAACTACATATTTAGTATTTTGACATCATAAACATCTTACTTTAACCAGTGCTACCATGTGACTCATCACAATCTATACATAGATGTGTTCTTTTAATATTTACTTTTAAATTCAGAAATTAACTCATGTATAATATTAAAGTTTGAATTATAATCTACAATTTGTTTCCAAACTTACTGACATAAATTCATAGAATAGTAGTTCATTATATTTTAAATGCAAGTTAACAACTGTGATGACATGGCTTTTAACCTGTGACCCATTGAGAAAGGGTTGATAATCACAAGAACCAAAAGGTATCATTATTAAAGTAGAAATCTTCTGCATAATTTATTCTGATATTAATGCTATTTGATGTAGATGTAAAATAGTTTACCTTTAGCTGATAATCACAAGCATCAAAGGTATCATCATTGAAGTATACTTTTTCTATGCTTTGCAAGATTTCAGCTTCTGCCTGGGGGTTAATTGTGGACTCTCTATAGTCATCCTAGAGTCCATAAAAGATAAAAAAAAATGTCATTATCTCACCCACAGTCACTTTTTTTATTTTTATTCTAAAATTTATATTCTCATCTGAATACAGCTGCCCAAAGTTCTTGACATATGTTTCAAACTTTTTGAAAAGTGCTTAAAATTAAATAAACAAGAACTATTCATAAACATAATTTAACTATCAATAAAGTCAGTGTTTGAAATACTTAACTTTCATTTCTTGGACAAACACAATAAATACAATAATTTGTTTCAAGAAAAAAAACAACTCATACTAAATATTATACAACAATAACATCCTTAATACATAGACCTGTAATGGTTTAATTGTCTTGAAATTTTTATATTCTACAATAATTACTGTACATTGAATCTGAAAATGACATCCATTTATCTCCATCAAATATGGATTTTTCACAAAATGTTGTATGTACTTTTACACAAGTGAATCATTTTCAACGAAACTGAGTCACACTTTGTTATCCTTAAAATGTTGACAACAACTAGCTGTAGATTTCCCTAGATCAATCGCAATGCGAGAGTCTTGTTGATTGTTCTAAAGCCTGTGAGACACACACAACTAGTATATAAATGGGTAAAAAGCTGCATAACGTGTCATAACTGGATAGCATTTGTTTGTGTGTGAATTTTAACACATTTTTTTTTTTAAATATTATTAATTAGTTGCTATGGCAACAAGAGGTTGTATAAATGACCTAATAATATTCTGTTGTATTTGTGGTAAATTTGCTGTGAAAAAAAACATAACAAAATTTTCAGAAAAGCATATATTTTAGAACAAAACTTGGGGATCAAATAAAATGGGTAAAAAGGCACTGCACAAAGCTTACACCATTTGTGTCAAAGTGTTGATTGATTGATTTAGTGTTTTATGGCACAAAGCAACGAGGCTATCTGCGCCAAACAACCGGTAAAAGTGTAGTAAAAGACATAAATGGAAATGAAGGTAAAACAAAAAAGTATAAAACCAATGTTGACACCTAGTCTACAAGGTTAAGATAGAAGGCAGAGTGTAAAATGTTGTGAGGTATTTGCTCTATCAAAAAGGTATAATCATAACCCGCCAGGAAGATTAACAGGCAGGTACAAGACCCACTGTCGGTCACCTGAAGTTGGTCTTTCCAGTCCTGGTTCTGGGTTATGTGTCACAGCAACCAGTATCAAAATGTAAAATAATAGAAGTATTATAAGACACACAGTAAAATCACAACAATGAGTAGCCAAACGTTCAGTAAAAAGAGAAAAGTCACGTAAATGGAGTAAAATTTGTAAAAGTAAATGAAGGTAATAACAAAACAGCAATTAAAACAGAAAATGGTGTAAAAACCAATGGTGACATTCAGTCTTCAAAGTTATAAACTATTTACTCATAGCATAATAATAATGATCATAACCCGCCAGGAAGACTAACGAATAAGTTCAAGAACCACCATCAGTCACCTGAAGTTGGCTTTTCCAGTCCTGATTCCGGGTTATGTGTCATAGTAGCTATTATCAAAATGTAATGGAATAAAAGTTTTAAAAGACACTCAGCAAAATCGTAATAAAGAGTTGCCAAATGTCCAGTAAAAAGATAAAAGTCAAGTAAATGGAGTAAAATGTGTAAAGGTAATTGAAGATAAAAGCAAAATGGCAATTAAAAGAGGAAATGGTGCAAAAACCAATGACGACATCCAGTCAACAAAGTTGTAAAGGACAACCTGTAGCAGAATGGGAATGATCAAAACCTGCCAGGAAGACTAACAGGTAGTATATAAACCACCGTCAGCCACCTGAAGATGGTCTTTCCGTCCTGGTTCCAGGTTATGAGTCAATATGGCCAGTACAAAAAGGTTGTAAAAGTGTGAAATGATATGCAGCGAAAGTATAATAGTAACTCGCCAGGAAGACTAACGAGTAGTTCAAACAAAAGCGTTAGTCACCTGAAGTTGGCCTTTCCAGTCCTGGTGTCGAGTTATTTAATGTTCTGGCCATTGTTTAATGTCACATTGAATGAGAGAGAATAAAACTGTAAAAAAGGAGCCACAATTAAAAAGGTGTAATAAATAAATATACCACACTTAAATGAGATTAAAAAGATTAACGGCCATTAAAAGATTAAAAACATTATTAAGGTAGACAGAGTCACCATCACCAATAACTCTGTCCAATGTTACAGACTGACGCTGGGAAAAATATGTTTAAAGTATTGCCGTCGTTGAGAATTGTAACGATGGCAAGAAAGTAAAACATGGCTGATAGTGATTTGAGTGTTACACAAACTACACATTGGTGCATCAGTTCCAGATAAAAGAAAACAAGTTAAAAAACTGTGACCAATGCGTAGCCTAGTGAGAACAACTTCTACCCTCCGAACTTTACGGAAGCTAGATGGCCAAACTCCAATTTTGGGTTTGATTTGAAAAAGTTTATTGTCGCATTGTTCACTCCAAGTGGACTGCCAACTGGCACGGAGCCGAGCCTTGAAGACAACACCATAGACCATGTATGGAATAGGCATAGGGGTGATGGTGCTGAGGCAGACATATTTAGCTGCCATGTCTGCAAGCTCGTTCCCATGAATACCAACATGGCCTGGTATCCAGAAAAACTGGATTGAAGTAGCTGCTAATGAGAAATGGGCCAGTCGGTTTCGAATATCTGCGAGAATAGGATGTGAGCTAATGTGAAGCGATTCCAAGGCAAGTATAGAACTAAGCGAGTCAGTATAAATAGTGCAGTTGGAGTACTGCTCAGCTGCAATATGATCAAGGGCAAGAGATATGACATACAGTTCAGCAGTGAACACAGAAGCTGTAGAGGGGATTCTGCGTGCAACTACTGCACCCATAGCAAACCATAACAGAGGCCACTGAATTACCTGATTTGGAACCATCTGTATAAATGGGAACTGAATGATTGTTTGAAAGATATTCGTACTTCCAGTCTGGAGTATCCGCCTTTTTTAGGTGATTGAAAGAAAGGTCACACTTGGGGGCTGTAATAAGCCATGGTGGGATGTGTCGACCTGTGGAATCTGCAATGTTATCCAAGGACAGACCCAATTTATCCAATTGCGCCCGGATGCGAAGGCCAAACGGAGCAATGACAGATCGTCTGTTCTGAAAAAGTACTGCCCACCGAGGAAGGAAAACACATTCCCAGGTGGGATGCTTTGGTAAGAAACGAAGTTTTGAAGTATATTGTAAAGACAGTTGCAAACGGCGAAGTTGTAGAGGAGGTTAATGAGATTCAATGTATATGCTTTGAACTGGAGAGGTACGGAAAGCTCCAGTGCAGAGTCGAAAACCTTGGTGATGAATGGGGTCCAGCATCTTTAAGGCCGAGGGTCTGGCAGAGCCATAGACCATTGATCCATAGTCAAGTTTCGATCTAATGAGTGCACGATATATCTTTAACATTGAACGGCGATCTGCCCTCCAACTGGTAGAAGAGAGGACACAGAGGATGTTCAGTGCTCTTGTGCATTTGACCCGAAGCTGCTTTAAGTGTGGTATAAAGGTCAGTTTACAATCAAAGATAATCCCCAAGAACTTTGTCTCTGGGACCACTGGCAGCAAAACCTCACCGATATGAAGTTCAGGATCAGGGTGAATACCTCGTCGACAGCAAAAGTGCATGCACACAGTTTTGGAAAGAGAGAAATTAAAGCCATTCGCAAGAGTCCACTTCTGTACACGATTGAGGGCAGTTTTTAGTTGCCGCTCAATATATCTCATGTTTGATGACTGACATGAGATGTGAAAGTCGTCAACATATAGCCCATTCGTAACGGTGAGAGGAAGTTGTTCAGTGATGGCATTTATCTTTATACTGAAGAGTGTGACACTCAATATACAGCCTTGAGGGACTCCAAGTTCCTGTACAAAAGAACGTGAAAGTGCCGAACCTACACGAACTTGGAATCTCCTTTCCATTAAAAAATTTTTAATAAACATGGGTAGATGGCCACGTAACCCATATGTATGGAGGTCTCGCAAAACGCCATACCTCCATGTTGTGTCGTAAGCCTTCTCTATGTCAAAGAATATCGATACAAGGTGTTGGCGGTTGAGAAAGGCCTCTCTGATAGATGTTTCAAGACGAATTAGGTGGTCTATGGTGGAGTGCTGTCGACGGAACCCACACTGGGTGGGCGAGAGGAAGTTGTTTGATTCAAGGAACCAAACAAGACGAGCATTAACCATCCTTTCTAAGGTCTTACAGAGACAGCTCGTCAGAGCAATTGGACGATAGT
Source organism: Carcinoscorpius rotundicauda (assembly GCA_011833715.1). Taxonomy (NCBI): domain Eukaryota; kingdom Metazoa; phylum Arthropoda; class Merostomata; order Xiphosura; family Limulidae; genus Carcinoscorpius; species Carcinoscorpius rotundicauda. Next base: position 20,765,909 of record CM022398.1, read on the forward strand.
CTGAAGGAATCTTCGGATCTTTCCCTGGCTTAGAGAAAGGTAAAATAACAGCCTGGCGCCATGCATCAGGAAAAACATTCTCCTGCTAAATCCGGTTGAAGATAATCAGAAGGACAACAAGAGAATTAGGAGATAGATGGTGCAGCATGTCATAATGAATATCATCAGGTCCAACAGATGTACTGGCAGACCGATGAAGGGACATTTTTAGTTCCACCAGGGTAAAGGGACTATTATAGTCAAAGAAACAGTCAGTTTGAAAGGAAAGAGGTGATCGCTCTGCCCGAGTCTTGATGGCCAGGAAGGTGGAGGAACAAGCAGAAGTGCTAGATACCCGGCAAAAGCTTTCACCTAGAGTGTTAGCGATGTTTCGGACATCAGTCACCTCCTGACCATCAGAGAGTTAGATCGAGAGGAGAACAGAATTGTAGTGCCCATTAACCTTTCGAATCTTGTCCCATATGATCTTGGAACTGGTGGTAGAAGATATGCTGGTTGTGAACTTAATCCAAGATTCCTTCTGGCTTTGACGTCTTACCCACCTAGCATGTGCTCGGGCCCGTTGGAAAGCAACCCGATTTGAAAGTGTGAGATATCTACGAAAAGTATCCCAGGCCCGTTTTTGAGCCTTCCGTGCTAAGTTGCAAGCAGAATTCCACCATGGATGAGGATATCGTGGGAAACGTGTCGAGGTTTTAGGAATACACTGAGCAGCTGCATGTATAATACAATCAGTTACCGCTGCAACACAGTCGTCTACTGATGGCTGATCTACGATGGCAGAATCAAATTCTGTGAGATCAGTGAAAGTGGACCAGTCTGCCTGATCCAGCTTCCACCAGGGCACGCGGGAAGGGTGGCATCGACCACGGTCAGTCTCTCTCAAAATGATCGGAAAATGATCACTGCCTAGTGGATTACTGTCAACCCTCCATGAAAAATGGGAGAATAATGAAGGGGAGCAAACTGAGAGATCAATGGTGGTAAATGACTGACTTGGTGCATAAAAGTAAGTGGAAGAACCAGTATTGAAAAGAGAAAGATTGTGATCAGAGAGCATCTGCTCTACAGATCGACCCCTCCCATCAATAACAGCACTTCCCCAGAGGGGATGGTGTCCATTAAAATCCCCCAGGATTAGAAATGGAGATGGCAACTGTTCAACGAGAGCATCCAGGTCTGATTGATCATATGTCTCTCCAGGGGACAGGTACAGAGAACAAACAGTGATGGTACGACCCAAGGAAATACGGATGGCTACGGCTTCCAGTGGTGTGTTGAGTGACAAAGACAGGGTGGGCACATGTTGATCAACCAAAAGTGCCACCCCTCCATGTACTCGACCATCATACAACTTGTCATTTCTGTACAGAGAAAACTGCCGAATGGAGACTGTATCAGCAGATTTGAGAAATATTTCTTGTAGAGAAAGACAAACAGGCTGGTAGGAAGCAATCAGCGTTTTGATATCATCCAGATTAGAACGTAAACCTCAACAGTTCCATTGTATCAAGGTGGCCATTTTTAAGGACGGGCAGGTGAAGTGGTTGGAGAACCCTTCGGTTTACGACCTCGTCTTTTTTCTTTACTGTCTTTCTTCGGAGGAGGTCTATCAACCTCCATGGATCCTGCTCTGGGTCGAGTGGGCAGGTTTTTGTTATTGGAAGAGGAATCAAGTGACTGAGGACGTGGATGAATAATTGTTTTGTTTATTGTGGTGGGAGAAAATGATGCATCAGAAGAAATGCCTGTATTTGAAACTGAAGGACATGGATCTTGAGGTTTGTTGGAAGATATGGGAGGAACAGAGGTGGGTGTGGAAGTCGATTAAACAACTTTTTTAACCACGGGGGTCAAAAGGCTTTTCATTTGTTTTGAAAACGATTCTCTTGGAGGCACAGAGAGATCTGTCTGCACTTCCACTGTAGTTGTGGAATGGAGTGCAGCAGCATATGTCCGAGATAAGATTGTGGACAGCAATTTCCGAGCCTCAGGATAACAAATATTATGTGTCGTTTTCAAACGCTGCACCTCTTTTTCCTCCAACCGTTTTGGACAAGAATGAAAGTAAGAGGGGTGAGAACCATTGCAGTTGACACAATGTGGGTTTATGTCACAATCATAGGCATCGTGGTCCTTGCCTCCACAACAAGCACATGTCAGGGAACCACAACAAGATGTCTTTGAGTGGCCGAATCTCTGACATTGAAAACATCAAAGAGGGTTTGGAATGTATGGCCGAACCCTGCAAATGAGATAACCTGCTTTGATGGTGGCGGGTGCATGTGGTGAAGTGAATGTTAAAACGAGGGTATTTGTTGGCAGTGTAACTCCATCTTTGCGAGTGGAGATGCGCCTCACTGCAGAAACTCCTTGAGTGGAGAGACCAGCGAGAATCTCCGATTCAGGAACATTCTTCAAATCCCTTTCAACAATAACTCCTCATGAAGTATTCAAAGTAGAATGGGGTGTAACCTCAATAGGTATATCGCCAATTGCCTTTGATTTCAAGAGGAGTTCACTGTGTTGGGATGAGGATGTTTCAACCAATATGTCACCAGATCGAAGCTTGTTTACTGACTTTGGAGAGCCAGCAAGTCCCTCTAGCCCCTTTTGAATAAAAAAAGGGGACATTTGCCCTAAAGGTTTTTCTGAAAGAGAATGCAATATCAGAAAATGAGGTACGTGTGTTACTAATGTTGGAGATTGCTGTTCTGAGTATTCAAGACGTGGACGCTTACCCATTGACTGTTTTTTTACAATTTTATTTAAATTTTTTGTAGGATCCATAGGAAAGAGAAAAGTTTCGGTACTCACTGACCCCACCCACCATGGAGCCCTACAAGGGGACGCACTACAAAGTCATGCAAGGACAATGCAGCAACGCCAGGGTTTCGTGAGCACTATACCCAAACACCAGCATCAGGCACAATGTCCACAACAGCCGTTGAGAACTTCCAACACTGGTACTTGGTTGGCTCTAGCCCAGGTGTACCAGCCGATTGACCCAAGGGCCGCCCGTCTACAGGAATTCGAGGCCAAAGTGGTGTGTTAGGGTTGGACTCCTCAACCACCAGGATCCTCTCCTCCCCTTCACGGGTCGCCACGCATGGCAAACACGTGGGTGGATGTTTAGATCCCAGAGAAGGTAACCAGACAGAACAGAACCTTCCCTGGGAGGTCCCATCACCACGTACAGGAATCCACTCCGAGGGGTTGTGTCAAAGAGTTATTATACTGGACTAAAGGTAAAGAAAAGTCATTGCTTTTTGAAATTCCAATTATCTGGCATAAGCCTAAAAACCATAGAGATGACTGCTGTTTTTGCTCACGTAATGCACAATGCTACAACATTCAAAATAAATAGAAAATTTTGTGTCTAAACTTTCCATCTGCTGTAAGACCTGATGTACCTGTTCCTACTCCACCAGAGACTCTTGATAAAACTTCATCTGATTCTGAAATCAATAGAAATGATAGGGATTATTTTCAACCTGACACATTGAGTGAACCATAACTTTTTGCACAAGGTGAACTTAATGATTTAGTGATTTGGGCCTTCAAAAGGATTCTTCAGAAATTTTGGGGTCCAAACTTTGGGCTAAGAAGTTACTTTCTCCAGGGACACCATTTTGCTGATACAGAAATCATGAGAGAGTTTATACCATACTTTTTACAAGAAGGTTCAATGGTTTACTGCAGCAATATTGTTGAATTGATACCAATTCTTGGAGCTGAAGTCTATGAACCAAGTGATAGGTGATTGTTCATCAGTTCTTCCATAAAAGTCTAAAAGGTGTTTTCTTCACAATGATAACATATATTCATCTGTTCCTCTTGTTTATTCAATTCACTTGGAGGAAGCAACAAAATTCTCAAACTTCTTCTTAATAAGGTCAAATATAAAGAAAATGGTTGACTATTTTATGGTAATTTGAAAGCCCTATGGATGTTATTGGGTCAACAATCAAGTTATACATATCTTCCATGTTTCTTGTGTGAATGGGACAGCAAAGGACAAAATCAGCATTATATAAATAAGCTTTAGCCATGCAGAGTTATCCTGATACCAGGATAAAAACACTGAACCTGAAAGTTCAGCACATTATAAGAATTTCTATAATTTCCACTCCACTTAAAACTGGACTTGATGAAGCAGTTTGTTAAGGCCTTAGACAAAGATTTCAACTGTTTCAAGTATCTTTGTGAACAATCCCCTGCTCTTTCTCTTTCAAATGTGAAACTTAAACAATTTTTGTTGGGCTTCAGATTACGAATTAACTTTGGAAGAAAAGTTCAACAGGACAATGAGGAAATTGCAAAACAAGTATTAATTGCTTTTAAAGATATTAGTTACAAATTTTTAAGGAGCAACAAAGACCCAAATTAAAAAAATACTGTCAATAATATGCTCTATAAATTCAAAGAGTTGGGTTGTAATATGAGCTTGAAAGTTCATATCTTACACTCCCATACTTCCTTGAAAATCTCAGTGCCATCAGCAAGAACAAGGTTAAAGAGTTCATCAAGACATCTAAGAAAGGTAGAAGAGGTACAAGGGAACATGAACATGATGGCTGATTACTGCTGGTTGTTGAAATGAGATGCCCTAGATGCAACACACAATTTTGAGACGAAAAGACTCATACTTCACACACACATAAAATAAACAAATAGGAACAATGAAGATGCATATTTGTTTGATATCAATTTTCTTCCCTTTTCTTCAGTTTGTTTGTATTTTTGTTAAAAACATCAAATAAAAAAATGTAAATCGTGGTGAATGAAATAATAGTTTGATCTAAGTAAGCACTGACTACACATGACACATTAGTTACATTAACTCAAATAACTAATTCATTACTGTACTTCATTTCAAAAGAAAAAATTCAGTTTAAGAACATAAAAGTTCTATAAGCATGTTTAAATTAATACATGTAAAATTCTAATGTTCACATGCTCATTTAAATGAATTATTAAAACTTAAAAATACAAAATACAATTATATATAGAGATATAGAATTGTTTCAGTTAATATTTTAGTTGCTAATTCTGAAAGCATAATTTTTATATTATAAATTTATATAAATAGAAATAAAAAAACTGAAATTATTTTATGACCTTTTCTTTCATAACAGCTGCTTCTGTGACAAAATTCCTTGATGCAAGTGGCTCAACTGGACTACATGGTGATCGAGATCCCTATTTATGAGAACATGCATAAAAAGAAAGATAAGTATGCAATCACATCCTTTGAATATAGAAATATATATACAAGATCTTTAATAATTTATATTTGTAACTTCAAGAATAAATAATAAAACTAAACATAAGAATATTTAACTGAATTGCCGCTTAACCTAATTTGTTTGTTAATTTGTTGAAAGCACAACATATTTTGCAAAATATAAGTGATGTTTTGGCTGCAAGGTTCACCATGGGACATACAAATTAGGATCATTTTCATGTTTTGAGTTTGAACTTTGAACTAATATAAAAATATTTGGGCAAGACAAAGTCCCAACATGGTGATCCAAGTTGATTGACTTTGTATACATGTTCATAAACATGCTAGGTTTTTATCTGACCTAAAATTTTGTACATATCTATTCCTGATACTAATTTATGAGAAAGGCTAGTTTGTTTCTTTCATAAAACATACACATATATACCACATAAAGTTAACTATCTAGGTTATGTAAAAGGCACATGTTTGAGAATATACACTTTTCTGATTGGAATGTATAAAGTAGTGAAGACAAATCATTTAGTGTCAATACCTAGAGGATATGTCCTTTTTTATGCTGCACACCAGCAGTTTGGACCACTTTGAGTTAGCTGAGGCCATCCCCAATCATTCAAACCTTTCCATTTTAGAAATTTCTCATCTGTTACAATGAACAAAAGCTAAAAATGTGTATGTTATTTGCTATATCTGAATTGCATACTGATTCTGAAAATCAGTCATCAATATTTCTATTACACAACAATTAGGTTTATGTTCAAATCAACTTCTTGAACAAAAAAGGATGTTGTTTACAAATGCTGACAGGAAGATAGTCTAACTTTCAACTTACTATTTAAATAATAATAGCAAAAAGTGGTACAAAATAGATTAAATAATAATGTAGCACAGTATGTAGTAAATCATACCAATATAGATAAATTTAAGCAAAAATAATATTAATAACGTAATGTATGTTTAATTATGAATTTAGTTTTGAAAAGAACTGATGCCATTTGGCACTACAGTATTTAACAGTGCTATTTTAGTTTTGAAAAAAACTGATGCCATTCGGTGCTACAGTATTTAAGTGCTATCTGCCATTTGGTGCTATAGTATTTCACAATGCTATCTGCCATTTGGTGTTACAGTATTTAATAGTGCCATCTGCCATTTGGTGTTACAGTATTTAACAGTGCCATCTGCCATTTGGTGCTACATTATTTAACAGTGCTATTTTAATTTTCAAAAGGACTGATGTCATTTGGTGTTACAGTATTTGACAGTGTTATCTGCCATTTTGTGCAACAGTATTTGACAGTGCCATCTGCCATTAGGTGCTACAGCATTTAACAGTACTATCTGCCATTTGGTGTTACAGTATTTAACAGTGCTATCTGCCATTTAGTGCTATAGTATTTAACAGTGCTATCTGCCATTTCGTGCTACAGTATTTAACAGTGCTATTTTCGTTTTGAAAAAGACTGATGCCATTCGGTGCTACAGTATTTAATAGTGTTATCTTCCATTTGGTGCTACAGTATTTAACAGTGCTATTTTAGTTTTGAAAAGGACTGATGTCGTTTGGTGTTACAGTATTTAACAGTGTTATCTGCCATTTGGTGCTACAGTATTTAACAGTGCCATCTGCCATTGGTGCTACAGCATTTAACAGTGCTATCTGCCATTTGGTGCTACAGTATTTAACAGTGCCATCTGCCATTTGGTGTTACAGTATTTAACAGTGCTATCTGCCATTTGGTGTTACAGTATTTAACAGTGCTATCTGCCATTTGGTGTTGTAGTATTTAACAGTGCTATCTGCCATGTGGTGCTACAGTATTTAACAGTGTCATCTGCCATTTGGTGCTACAGTATTTAACAGTGTCATCTGCCATTTGGTGCTACAGTATTTAACAGTGCCATCTGCCATTTGGTGCTACAGTATTTAACAGTGCCATCTGCCATTCGGTGCTACAGTATTTAACAGTGCTTTCTGCCATTTGGCGCTACAGTATTTAACAGTGCTATTTTAGTTTTGAAAAAGACTGATGCCATTTGGTGCTACAGTATTTAACAGTGCGATCTGCCATTTGGTGCTACAGTATTTAACAGTGCGATCTGCCATTTGGTGCTAAAGTATTTAACAGTGCCATCTGCCATTTGGTGCTACAGTATTTAACAGTGCCATCTGCCATTTGGTGCTACAGTATTTAACAGTGCCATCTGCCACTTGGTGCTACAGTATTTAACAATGCTATCTGCCATTTGGTGCTACAGTATTTAACAGTCCTATTTTAGTTTTGAAAAAGACTGATGCCATTTGGTGCTACAGTATTTAACAGTGTTATCTTCCATTTGGTGTTACAGTATTTAACAGTGCTATCTGCCATTTGGTGCTACAGCATTTAACAGTGCTATCTGCCATTTGGTGTTACAGTATTTAACAGTGCTATCTGCCATTTAGTGCTATAGTATTTAACAGTGCTATCTGCCATTTCGTGCTACAGTATTTAACAGTGCCATCTGCCATTTGGTGCTACAGTATTTAACAGTGCTATCTGCCATTTGGCGCTACAGTATTTAACAGTGCTATTTTAGTTTTGTAAAAGACTGATGCCATTTGGTGCTACAGTGTTTAACAGTGTTATCTTCCATTTGGTGTTACAGTATTTAACAGTGCTATCTGCCATTTGGTGTTACAGTATTTAACAGTGCCATCTGCCATTTGGTGCTACAGTATTTAACAGTGCCATCTGCCACTTGGTGCTACAGTATTTAACAATGCTATCTGCCATTTGGTGCTACAGTATTTAACAGTCCTATTTTAGTTTTGAAAAAGACTGATGCCATTTGGTGCTACAGTATTTAACAGTGTTATCTTCCATTTGGTGTTACAATATTTAACACTGCTATCTGCCATTTGGTGCTACAGTATTTAACAGTGCTATCTGCCATTTGGTGTTACAGTATTTAACAGTGCTATCTGCCATTTGGTGTTACAGTATTTAACAGTGCTATCGAGCGAGATTCTTTAATTTCCCTGTTTCTGTTAGATGTTAAATTTCTCTCTATAACAATCAGTTTAATGTTTTCAAGAAAGTGTCCAGGCACATTAAAGTGTTTTGCAACTGGAAGTTCTTTGTTTTGAATATTGATTGGGGTTATTAAAATGTTTCCAAAGAAAAATAGTCAACTATTTGAAAGCACTTGAATTTTGTATCTTATTTGAAAATGTTACAACTTTTGTAGGTGATCCTGTGTGCTAACTTTTAAAAGTTACTGTAAAATAATGGATGCAGTTTTTGTTCCCTTTTTACAGGAAAGGTATTAATATGTAAGGAGTACAAAGATGATATAATAAATTGATCCTTGATTATTAAATGTAGCAATTCCAGCATTCAAAATTGTTACAGGTTCAGAAACGAGTGTTTGAATGAAAAGTAGGTAATGTAAGCTTGAATATTAGGAATAAATATGATACATTTAACACTGAAATATGAAAAATAGACATTCTCTTTTAAAAACTTATTACTATTTAATTAAAGCTCTAAACATGGAAATCAATTTGCCTGATAATATGGTGTTCATGATATGTTGTATTCTTTTATACTTTTTTGGATAAAAATATGGATATGAAAAAAAGCATTTTAGTTTTTTTTATGTTCAAATAACCTTTACAAATGTAGCTTCATGCCTTTATCCAAGCCATAAAAAAAATTAATGAATAGTAATAAGTGTGGATAAAAGCAAAATAAATACAATAACAATAACACTTTAGTTGGAAAATGAATATAACAGTAGCACAAGTAAAACAGATGGGTCCCTTACATGAAAGGTAATTGCACCCTCTATGTTCACTTCCTTATAATTGTGCTTACAATTTTGGCTAACTGATATCATTAACAATGCAACCATCCTTAACTTCACACAAATTAAATTATATGTCTCTCTCCTTGTTGGCAATTCTTAAATTTGTCAGAATCTTTTGACCCTCCTTTGCAATTGTATGAATTGTGAGAGCACAGTTATGTCATAAAAATACAGCCCTTCAAGTATACACAAACATTAAAGGAAAGGCACTGTAGTTAGGAAGGAAAAACCCACTATTTCAAACAACAATTATTTTACATTCTGTGTGCAAGGTACTAAGTATATTTACACAAACCCTTAAAAATATCTTCTTATGCTTCACCACAGTCCCTGCTTTGACACATGGAAAAAACTGTTATGACATAATGATGTTTTGATGGTGTCAATCTGTGTGATTTCTTTTAATCCAACTTTTAAGTAGTGGTATTATACATATCAAAATTTTAAATTTTCCATGCAAGTGACATTTAATGTATTATTATTATGATTCAAACATTATTAAGTTAATTCTGTTCACAAGAGTAAAAACCAAAAATCTGACACTAGTTGAAGTTGCACATAAAATAAAACTGTACTGCTCTCCTTCCAAAAATCTCTACGCCGAGGGAAATAGAAAAGTGAAAACAACTAGTAAGTTCGTTTTTACATATAAGCCACAAAGCAGTATAATGTGCAAATATACTATACATTGGTATGATACGTCAAAAATAAATAAAAAATTAATATGAAAAACCTTACCATCAAAAGCAAACAACAAAACCCATCAAGTCTGGATTACATATGCTTATTATTTGTGCAGTACTTCAGTTTAATGTAATTTATGTATATATACTTCTAAGAAAAAAATTAAACAACCTAAAACTTTATAACAAATTCAAGTTGATTGTAAGTTTTAAGTTATCAGTGCCACTAATAGTCATACTATTAAAGTAATAACTAAAAAGGCATATTTTAACCATGCGACCGAGTGAAACTCTACTTGTAACTTGCGTACAACTAGCAATCGAAAAATTCGTCCTAACTCAAATGATTTATATTTCACGTGAAATCAGAGGAATTTCGCGTACAGCCTCTTGTAAAAAGATAAGTACTTAGCGTTACTACTTGTACTAAGCATAGCGATTGTTAACCCTAAGTAACTCACCTGTCTCGCTACAAATGATTTTATCTTTTTTGTTATATCCATTACAAAAACGAAACAATTGACTCAGGCGCTGTTTTCAATCAGTTAAACCTCTTATATTCATTTTACAACCTAACTTGACCCTCTCAATGGAAAGAGCAGGCAAACAACTAACATGTTTTACGGTTGTTTTCGTATATAAGTATTACAATACATTCTTGAATCAACTTTAAATTAGGCTTACTAGTAATACCCTTATTCCTCCCACTGTTTTATTTTTCGTCACCAGTAGATGGCAGGTCATTGAATAAAGAAGAAGTGTGTTTATGATTAGTCATTCCAGTAGATCTGAGCTTGTTATTGCTTAGTTATTAACTTCCATTCCAGCATAAAAATAGTTTACTTTTTCTCTTAGAGTCCAACACATATATGATGATTTGTAACCTAATTTAAAAACCATAGAAACAACAACAGCCTTCAAATTCAAACATATCACACAATAGCACAAGTACTGTGAAATTAAAGTGGCTTATGTAATGATGATTATAAATATCATCGCACCTATAAAAACAAAACAACACTTTATCACCATCAACAAATTTCCTCCAAAAACTGTTGAAAGAATTATACTCACACATCTAGATCAACAACACCATCAAGAATAAACAAACGATAAGAAATTCCAAGATTAAAAATAACACTACAAATCCTTGTGCTGCTGCAAATCATATATTCCCGACATCGGTGAAAAAATAATCAACATTTTGAAAAAAAACAAAACAAAAAACTTATGACAAAACACAACATTCCAGTAAACATCAAATTTATTCAGAAACCAAGTACAAAACTAAAATTTATACTATGTAAAAACTACACTGGCAAACACAACACTAACATTATTTATAAAATACGATGTAACAAATGCCACGACTTCTATATTGAAGAAACAAGCAGAAAAATGGAAACTAGATTCAAAGAAAGAAAAAAATCGTCACACGTTCTTGAACACTGCAAATTAAATAAACACAACATAGTCACAGAAAATACTTAGATACTAAGTAGGAAAACAAACGCAAAATCAAATAAGCTCTACTTATACAACAACAACACAGGTGTTCCTTTGTACCCGTACTAATTAATAACCTAATATATAACTGGAATTCCCTCTATAATTCTGTACCCGTTGACACTTTCGTCCTTGAGACATGCGCCCGGCAACGGTGTTTTGCAAACTTTCTCTTTGTTAACATGAAGATGACCTAAGAAAGTCGAAACGCTGTTCTCTGCTTTATATGTAAAAGTTTTAATACCCATACCAGCTATCCTGAGATACATCATCATACCTAAGTGTATATTTAGGAGTTTTGCTATGATTATTTTATTTGAGTAAATCAGGAATATCAAATTGTAACCAAAGTATGTTTGATAGTTCATCGGAAAGCGGATTACAATTCCCTTTCTCTTTCTATCAGTCCTCCGCTAGTACAGCGGTATGTTTTCGGAGTTACAATGGTAAAATCAGAGGTTCGATTCCCATCGGTGGACTCATCAGATAGCCCGATGTGGCTTTGCTAAAAGAAAACGCACACACACCTTTATAACAGCGCATATTTTATTCTTCCGTAATTAATACCGAATATACTGCTATACAAGTAAATTTTTCCTACATTTTTGTGCAAGTGATCTTACTGTTCTAAACATAGTAAATGACAGACGTTATAAGCTGGATTTAGAAAGATGATCTCTCTGTTATACACATTGCAGATCACAAACCTTATATGCTAAATGTAGAAAAGTACCGAACTTAATCCAAACATTCCTCTTAGAAAGATATTAGATACAATAATGAGTGATAGCTGCTTGACTCTGTCTCGTGCCATTTTTGAATGGCAAATATCAGGTCATCCCGTAAGTAATGTTTGATTTTAGGTTCAGGAGAAAGGTAAGGATTTCAAACGTTTTTAATGCTATTTAATGAATAATGTATGTTTTATCATTATTAATTACTTCTTGCCAACGTTTCACAAGCTTCTGAATGCAACTTCTATGTAATTCTTGGAGTTTGGAGAAAAATAATGTAGAGAAGGTAGTTGTAGCATCTTCATGTGTTTCAAACCATTTTCCTTCAAGATAGTTCTGCAAACTTCGAATAGATAATAAAAAGATGGGGAAAGTGCTGAAGAATAAGGATGATGTGGAATTATTTCCCAATCTAGTTCTTCAATCTCTGCAGATGTGATCCTTCCTATATGAGGCCGTGCATTATCCTTAGTGGCGGCGCCAGGGGGTTGAGGGGGCTTGGCTGATTTGAGAGCTAAAGCTCCCTCAACCCTCAATATTGCTACCTACATATATTCATAAAATATGGAAAACACAATCGTCGTTGTTGCTTAATAATTAACATCAAAGGACATAGATCTGTAGAACTCAACGTCTTCATTAAGACAGAAGTATGTGTCATGCGTCCAATAGCAACGTACTGAATGCACTTAAATTCATGCGCTGCATTTTATAATCTTCGTCAAAGCTTAGACAACCTCGTTGATTTCAAGTTACAACAGAACAGGCGCATTGTTTTGAAGTAATATTGACTATAAACTTAATATGATGAAAGATAGTTAGCCTGATAGTGACCTTACTTTTCTTCAGAGTGTATTAACTTCACGTGGGATAATTCGTTTCTGCTATGTAAACTATGTCTTTTTGTTATATTTCTTTTAATTTGTAGCTTTACTCTTAATGGTATTTTAAATATTCAATCTAAGCTAATCTTGATTTTCCTTATTATTATGTATTATCTTGGGTGAAATTTAGGTGAGCTTCCTTTTTTACATGTACGCATATTTTCATAAACAGATTATTTCTAATTTGTAATAATGAATTATTAATCAGAGTATGATTTTCCAATGAAAACTGCATTGAAAACGCAGTTCAAAATAGCACACCTTTTTGAAATGTACTTTGGTATTTACATTATTATAATTTACCATCTATACTTCTATTGATGACATTTTGGGAAGCCCCTCCACAGTTTACCTCAGCCCTCCCAACGACAATATCTCGTCGCCGCCACTGATTATCTTGGTGTAACACAACACCTTTACGACTGATCAAAGCAAACCTTTTTCTTTCAGTGCAACATTCAAGCACTCTGACTGTTAACAATAGAAGTCTGATGTAATCGTTACATTGAGTGGCAGCAACTCAAAGTGGATCACACCAACGATATCCCACCATGCTTAACAATACTTTCCTCGGGTAGAGGTCCATTTTTGGCTATGCTTTAGCTAGTTTACCTGCACTGAGCCATTGTCTACAGCGCTTCACATTTTTATAATATATCCATTGTTTATCTCCGATCACTAACCTGGCCAAAATATGTGAGTTACGTTCACGAAAGTGCAGAGAAGTGCAAATGTCCTCTCTTGCTATAATGTTGGCTTCTGTCAAATTATGGGGGATCCATTTTACAAGATGCCAAGATTTCGTGAAAAAAAAAGAAGACCACAAAGCAAAGTGAATACTGCCATCTATATTAAATAACATTGTAAATAAAAAAATTGGACGATTTCCTGGAGTGTTTCAGACAGGTAAACACTTGAAATGGCTGGGTTTCCGAATAGGTTACAGGGTGCCTAATTTTGAGTTTGGAAGTTCAGCTCTTGATTCCATCAAGAATTTGAACTAAATGTAACTATAGAAATGCAAGGCAGTCATTAATTAATCGAGCCAAAGAATCAACTCAATGGAAAGTTGAGAAATTCATCAAGCCAAGTTTAAGGATTAGAAGATAAGTACAACTGTGGGACAAAATGTGCTGTCCTCTCAGTAAAGCTTAACATGCAATGGATGATAAAGATATATTCTCATCTACAAATTTGTAGAAGGGCTATCAAGCGAGGTGATGAGAAACAACCTTAGTGTAAAAAATAATCTTTTTCTTAACAAGGCAGTCTCTGTAATGCAAAGATATGGAGTGGTAACCTCAAAATGACTCTAATGTAAGAATCCTAAGTGAAAACGCAGTGCTGTACTTGAGATAGATCATCTTACCCAGGCACATACATTGTACCAAACTACAACACATTTAAAATTTAATCAACCCCTCCTCTTACACACATATTCTGGTGTTTTCATGCAATCACACTGTCACCTATCAAATGAGACACACTAAAAAAGCTAACATAACATTTCATCTGTGCACCTAACTAGTGAACTGATATTCCATCAGCCATAGTGGCTCAAGAAAAGTGGAGTGCATAAATAAATGTGGAAGATAAAATCACAGTATCCCATGTTCACAAATGGTGTTCCATGGTGCATCAGTATCAGGCAACGTGGTAATAAAATCCGAAAGTCCCAGTGTTGTTCTGCAATTATTGGCACTTAGTTATTTTGTTTATCACTAATGTGATCGTCATCACGGTAAGTAAAGTTCAAGTAACCAGGGTTATAGGTGTTACGGGAGCTGCATGTAGAGCATTACATGACATAACCAGTTGCATATATTGCAAACAAGTTAAATTTCATACAATGGCAGCAACTCAATGATTTTTGACCGAATATTCCAATGTATTTGTGAGAGCAGATGACTGACTGGGTTGAACAATAGCAACAATAGAAATAAGCGATATATGTCGAATTAAATAAACGCCATGCAGGCATTTCTGAGCATTAGTAACGTAGCCAGTTGAGCAGATGATACAAACTATTTAGCATATGTTTACCAAGTTTATTTATTCAGGTTGAACCGAGAGAGATGAGCGTTTACATCATGATGATGTACAAAGCAACTACAAGGAGGTTTACAGACTATTTTGCCAAAACACAAATATAAGAGTGTTTATTTTAGTATTCGTGATGATTCAGACGAGGAAACTGTTGGCTCTAAAGACAAGACACATCATCATCCAAGTCACCGACAATAACATTTATATGTATATGGTTGGAATTATTCAAGACTATCAGTAGCTACACCAGAGCTATCTACGCTAGCCGTTTCTAATTTTGCGGTGTAAGACTGGAGGGAAGGCAGATAGTCATTACCACCCACAGTCAACTCTTTTACCAATAAATAGTGGGATTGACCGTAACATAATAATGCCCTCACGGCTTAAAGGGCGAGCATGTTTTGTGTGACGAGGATTCGAACCCGCGACTCTCAGAAATATAAGCACGACCAATTGCACAATAATGTGACAATCAATAGAAGTGCATCACACTCATTTGATGCAAGTGATTCAATCCCTCTGTTCAATTCTACTGAACTTTCACTTCTTTTTCAGTTGTGCTTGTGTCAAGGCATTTTTATTGTGTTCTTCAGTCATAACTTTTCTTTAAATTTTGTGCTTTTTCTTTTTTCCATTCATTCCAAAGTGGAATTATTCTTTTCAATTTAAAACTGCTTGCAAAGTCTAAGATAACTTTCCCCAATTTCATTTTTCTATTTTAAGATTGTTGTCTATGTCACGTGGTTTTTCAAACTGTACTTCTCGAGGAAATTTTAGAATGTTAACATTTTTTTCTTAAACTGTTTGTTTGTTTGTTTTTGAATTTCGCACAAAGCTACTCGAGGGCTATCTGTGCTAGCCGTCCCTAATTTTGCAGTGTAAGACTAGAGGGAAGGCAGCTAGTCATCACCACCCACCGCCAACTCTTGGGCTACTCTTTTACCAACGAATAGTGGGATTGACCGTCACATTATACACCCCCACGGCTGGGAGGGCGAGCATGTTTAGCGCGATGCGGGCGCGAACCCGCGACCCTCGGATTACGAGCGCACACCTTAACGCGCTCGGCTATGCTAGGCCATTTTTAATGTAACCCGTTTATTGCGTATTGGGCCTTTTAGCATTTTATTCTGCTTAACGCCAGACGATTTTATCATGTCAATTTACTTCGACAGTGGTACCACTGGCTGCTAGTAGATATGGCACCATCTCAAGATCGCATGCGCCATTGGAGATGCAAGATAGCCAAGGAAGAGGAAATTGGATAGTGATACCAACTGTCTTTCAAAAGCTAGATCTGAATTAGCGACTAAATCTCGAACAAAATGAATCATGACGTCACTGCTGAAACTTGTCCAAATTTGAAACATTGTGATGCAATTTGACGCAGTACCATGTGTTTCAATTTCAACGTGTATTTAGATGAGGTATAGTTTTATTTATGACAATTATAATTGGTAATTGTTATGTTAGGTTAGATTCGTTGTAGTTTAATTAGACAAACTTGGTATCAATGAGCTCTATGATGTCGTACCCCCACGTGACGTAATACTTCATTTTATTCGAAATTTGGACGCACTTCAGATCTGGAATTAATATTTTGTTATTTGGCTTAAAACTTTTTGTTAACACTCCTACGAAAATTAGGCCCTAATAGGCCCCAGAGCAATTTGAAAGATTATTAATATTAGGCTAATAATTTTGTATTTAAATGAAATTGCCATTAACTGACCCTATCCCTTTATTTTTTAAGGAGCAATAATATTTTGACTTTTCAAAGATTTGCGAAATAATATTTAAACATTTTTTTTAAACATCCACTAAGGGTATCACTTTAGTGTAAATATTTTTTTCGTAGGAGTGTTAATATAAAAAAAATGTAAAAAAGGAAATATTTTTCCTTTAGAAAAAATATTGTTATAGCGGCCTAGTCTTTTTGCCACAAATCTTTATTTTTGACTTCGTTATGGCAACATTGATCTTAGGTCAGCAGGTTGTAGTATGATGATAAAACCCAAGTGCTTGAATGAGTTTTCATAAGAAGCTATTTTGTGTTCGTGAAAATACTTTTGAAGTGCCAAGGATCTAGGAATAAGTTTTTTGACAAATTAATAATTAGTTGTCACTATTAGAATGGATACGTGGCTGAATATCAGTAATGAATCTGATACGAGTAAAAAACTTCCTAGACCTAATACGAATTCATCGGCGTCATTATCGTGTGCAAGCACTTCAACGCAGGATGATGCAAGAAGTATTTATACAAGAAGAAAAAAGAAAATATAATGGAAGTTTTATTGAATACAGGTTCACATGGACAGGAAATGAAGATGGACCTCATGGGCTGTGTGTTGAACGTGGAACAGTATTGAGTAACAGTAGTTTGCATCCAGCAAAGTTAAAATGGCATCTAGAAACCAAATACTCTCAATTAAAAATCCAACTTCCGAGTATTTGGAAAGAAAGTGTTTATAATTAAATGCAAGGAAAGCTATATTTCGTTCTTATTGCTTCCTGTTGTGTTAATTTCCGTATTGCAAAAGCAGAAGAAGCTTATACAATTGCTAAAGATTTGATAAAACCATGCGCAAAATATTTTGTAGAGTGCACGATTGATGAGAAATTTCTTTAAAATATTATTTCTGTAGCGCATTCTGATAACTCGGTTTCTCGAAGAATCAAGGATATGTCTGCAAATTGCTTAACATAGTTAATAAGGTGAGTAGAAGCAAGTCCAACTTTTTCATTCCAGATGGATGAATCAACAGATGTCACAGGTTATGTGATGTTGCTTGTGTTTGTTCGCCATATTCTCAAAGCTAGTTTTGAAAAAGAGATGCCAATTTTCAAACCTTTGCTTACCCAAACAACAGGCGAAGAAATATTTAAATTGATTAATTCATTTATGGAAGAACACAAAATCCAATGGCAGCTTTGCTCAAGTATTTACACTGATTGGGCTGCAGCTATAATTGTAACATTTTCAGGTGCAGTAGCAGGCATAAAAAAGAAAAACCCGAACATCGAGAGTATGCTGTCTTCATCGTCATGCACTTGCAATGAAATGAATGCCAGAAGACTTTAAAGAAGTATAAAATTATAAAATAGTTAATTTTATAAAATCAAGACCACTCAATGCGAGGATCCTCAATTTACTCTGTGAAGATATGGGAAATTTTCATACAAATTTGCTGCTTCATACTGAAGTCCAATGGCTTTTTTATAGAAAAGTGATTCTTCAGTTTAATGAACAGTAAGAGGAGATAGGTTTCTTCTTATCTGAATGCCATTTTGAATTTGCGTACAAATTAAGAGACAAATGCTGGATACAGAAAGTGGCTTATCTTTTGGACGTATTTGCTTATATAAATGAAGTGATTGCTATAATGCAGGGTACCAGGGTAAAGTACTTCAAAGCTCAGAGTAAAATGGAAGCACTTCAATGTAAGCTAAAACTCTGGGGTAAAAATATATTATGGAAAAAAACTTGATTGCTTTGAAAACCTAAAGTGGTTTTCTACCAGTGGATGAAATTTCCCTAAGTGAAGATACAAAAGTTTCAGTCTTGCAGCACAAATCTGATTTGTGTACAACTATTAGGGAGTACTTTACACCTCATTTAGAAAAATTACCGTGGATTCAAAATACCAACGATCTGCCTTTGAAAGAGAAAGAACAGCTTATAGAAATTTCAACTGATTACACTCTAAAACATTTCAGTAGGAAGAAACTACACAATTTTGGATTCAAATGAAATAAGTAACAGAGCTTAAAAATTTTTATGCATTTTCCAACAACATATCTTTGTGAGCAAACATTTTCACTATACAACTACAAAGACCAAAATTAGAAACAGACTAAATATTGAAGATGATTTGCTCTTACAGATAACAATCATAACTCCAAATATTGAACTCAGCCCATCTGAGCTATTAACAAATTAATAAGTACACTGTACTTTTACTGATATAACATTTGCAAGCAGAAATTTTTGAATAAGTGGAAGTAAAGATGTTTCTTTGAATATTGATATTTAAATAAATTTATATTCTGAAAGCTTGAAGTAAACTTTATCTGGTGCTAGTGACCAATTGTTTCTATTTTTAGTGTATTTTTTTTATTAAGGATCTGGAATGTTTTTTCTTTCTGATGCAAAGCTCTGCAAGTCTAAAAGGTTTGGAAACCCCTGGTCTATGATAATCCATTGTTAACAATGAATTCTAAAGTCCAAGCTGCCATTTCAGAGATAATATCACCTACCAAAAAATTTACATAGGATACAGGTGGGGGTAAATTGACTTTGGAATTATTGGATATCCTCAACTGTGAGATTGATTGTTATACGAGTCTTTCTGTTCATATTCTTTTTAAACATATCAAACCTGTTCAGGGTAAAGAAAAATTCGACATTTTGCCCTTTATCTGATTTTACCGTGTCTTCCTATGCATCTATTGCAGAATAAGCTAGGCCTGATATGCCTTTTTTCAAACAAAATTTTCTGGTTTGTTCTGTTTTATCCATTATTCTGATTTCTTATTATTTTCATTCTTCTTTGTTATATGATACTCCATCTTCTTAGTGTTTTGTGTTCCCCTTCTTGCATAGCATTTTGTCTCTCGATTGGTCACTCTCCTAGCCTCTGGATCAGTTTGCTTTAGCATGCTGTCAAGCTGAATTTTCATTTCTTGATTCTCAACAGCTGGAATCACTTTTGCTTATGTGGGGACAGATCCTGATAATCTTATTTGTTTATCTCACAACAAGTTTTCCTGCTTTCATCTTACCCTTCCAACAATCCTATAGGACCTGCCTATTACCAACCTCCTTTCCAAGGTGTTCCATTGTGATTCTGAGAATTTGGGGGGAATAATTTCTTTTAAGTTATCTCCATGTTGGAATATTTGTCTTCTTTGACTCCTTCCTTACACACACATACACATGGTTTCTCTGTTGTTGGGATCTTCTGGAAAAGGATGCTGTATTGTCCCAAGTTCATTTACCACCTACTTATTTCTGGTACCCTTATGTGGCCATTTTATCTTGTGGTCTCTTTTCTGAAATACGTCTGAGACTTGGAATCCAATGTCAAATTGATGAGAAAGCAATTTGTTTTTTATATTTTTGTTTGATTGTTTTTCTCATTCCAAGCTCAGACAAGCCTCTATTACTGTTTTCCATCTCACTCTTTCTCAGTTCTTACATTCAGTGGTTCCTTTTTTTCTCATATTATTTGACACCTATGGACATGCTGCCAAAACTACAGCTGATTACATGGTGGATTCAGTTCAGTGGGAGTTTTCTTGACCAATTTTGTTCCCTTATGATGAGCTTTCACTTCAGGTTAATGTATTATTTCATTTTCCTTCATCTGTTGTCTTTGGTACCCATATTCTTTCTGCTGCCTCAGAATCCTACCACCAGTCAACTTTTGTTAGAGACAGTACAAAATAATTTCTCCCAGAAAGTCACTGAACCTGCAACTCATCCTTCTCCATGTTTGTATTCCAGACTGTTTGTACTTTCAAAGAATTGGGGACTGGTGGTCTGTGATCTTTGTGTCCTACCTCAATCACTTTTTGGTGGTGCCACTATTTACCATGGAGTTTTCTATCACCGTCATATAAATTTTACCTCAAGGTTTATGAATGACCAATGTAGAGGTCATGAATGCTTATCTGCATATTCCAATATCTCGTTTATCAAGGAGCTGTTTTTAGGTTGTTCATTATGGGGTGGTTTACTCCTTTGTGCATGTACTGCCCTTCAGGCCACATGCATATTTTGTTGAATGGTCAAGGCTTTTGCTGGATATATGCATGCTCGGGAGTTGGGCTCACACCATTAAATAGATGACTGGTTTCTGTTAGCTCATTTTGAACTGGAGTCCACTTATCACACACATTTGCTTTTCCTGGAAGCAATTCATGTGGGTTGGTTAATTAAGGTGGAAAAGTCATTCCTTATACATACCTAATATCTTGTCCACTGGGGCATTTTTTCTCTTCTTCAACTTCATTTGTTGGAGGTTTTAGTTCTCCATGCTCTTACCACTTCCTCTATTACTGCACACAATGTTTTATTGCATTTGGGAGTATGATTTTCTATGGAAGCTCTTAGTTCCTTGGGTCATGTGAACATGAGGTTTATTCAGTACGCTCTACACGACCAGTGAAACCTTTTGTGGAGTCCATTAGAAATTCCTTTTTTCCTTTCTCCTTTGCTTGTCAATTATGTGCATTGGTAGTTAGATAGGGCTCACATATCGATGGATGTTCCACTACCTCCCACATGTCTGGATTTGTATATCTCCATGGAGATTTCCATTTCAATAATTCTATGGTTATGGCTTATATCACTCACCAAGGCAGCTTCTTCTTCCCTTTGTGGATGAACCTGAAATTTCCTTTTTTTCTCAAACACTTGGTATTTATCTTCTTTTGTGCCATGTTCTCTGGATTCTTCCAGTTACTATGCTTTCAGTGGTATATTTCTCACCTGGCTGTGTTTGTCACACCCTTCAATATTTAGTATCAAATTACTGCTGTTTTAGTCTCTTGTTCCTCATTGACTTGCAGTGGCTGTTAATGTTTTCAGTAAGGATTAGACCAACAAATACTTTACATATATCTTTCCATTAGTCTTCTTCCCAGGGTTATTTCAATCATCCACGACACCGATGTCAAGCCCTTCTAATTGCTTCTTAATGGCTGGCACATCTGTGGTTTCCACAATTGCTCTATCTCCAGTCTACTCCACCATTATCTCTCCTTGTACTCCATTCCAGCATTTCATCCGTCCCTTCATGTCTGGTTGTTATCCAGTCCTTGGTAAACTGCTTCATTTGCCTGTTCTCTATGGATGTTTACCAACGTAAGTGGAGTGTTTTCTACTGTTTATCTTTGGGTTGAAGGTTTTCTTCTGCAGGGATCTTCAGTCTTTATGATCACAGGTTATTCAGCTGCCTTATCCCATGCATTTGTTTTTTCTGTAAAGTCTTTACCATTTCTACCTTATCCTTGTTGTTGCATTCTTTCTGACTTCGTTGTCCTCCTCATCATGAAGTCCATCTGGGCTGGGATGTCAATGAGACTTTTCACTGCCTTATTTTGCTTCCATTTGAACCTCTGTCATTATGTTCGATTTTTCACTTATACCTTAAGACTTATTTCCTTGTCCTCTTGGTGAGATTTATTTGCCATAGACGTTTCATGTACTCTTTATCATACCACACAGGTTCCCTTCTATTTGGATCACTCTTTCCTTTCCCAAACTTTGGCAGCTTCTGAGAGCAACTCCTACTGTTCATCAATTTCTTTATTCTGTTTTCTCAGTCTGATCCAGATAGACTTCTTTGTCTCTTAAATGCTTTTTGTTGTCATATTGTCTACATGGCTCCCTTTGGTGCTTATTTTTACCTCTTCATTCCCTGGCAGATATACTTTGGTTGTGACCTTTCTCTATCCACCTTTACCAGTTAGGCTTAGCTTTTAATTTGATTGATTTATACTTGCTTGTTTCCTTTCCATAATTTTTTTTCTTATACACCTTCCCTTTTCCCTGGCATTGTTTCTAAGAGGAAATTCTTCAATCAGGCACATGGATCATACCATATATGCCTATTTTTCACTATATACATTGAATTGTTGTTTATTAATTGTTTTCCACCTGTGACCACTTTTCAGACTTTGGTAAGACTGTGATTGAGAGATTATCTTTTGTGTACCTCTTATTTTTAGGGGCATTTCACTTATTTTCCTCTATGGACCTTGCTCTGTGGCAAGTGGTGCCTGGACAGGGACACTTCAAACAGCCAAGTATGCATTGGCAGACCGTGTTTACTTCATATTTACAATTTCCATGGCCATTCAACACTCACTGTTGAGATGGGCTGTTGCACAATATCACTTCTTGGTTTTTCCTCATGTTATTAACTTGATTCATTGATATGCCTATTCCAGACTTAATTAATAAAGCAGAAGGGGATAGCTGCTCATCTCTTCAATTGAATAAATCAGGTATGGTCTCCTTTTTAAAACTGGGGTGATGGATCATGAAAGTATCCTCCTGAATATGATATACAATATAAATAATGATAAATCCATTCAGTCGAGAATAGGGTGGTGGCATTCTGCTGGTGTAGATGACAAGATGTCATCCCATCTGATACTTCAACTCTGTAGCAAGCTATCAAAACAGAGTTTATACCTTTGATTGGGATCCCTCATCCTATATCCACATCGATAATCAACATAATTCCTCACAGATGTATTACAGGTGTCTCCGTTCCCTTACTCAATTATACACTTGCTCACTTTACCAGTGTTGTGGATTACAGTGGTGATAGTTGCAGATTAATATCGTCTCTCCTTTATGCTATCCCTCGATAATTTTAATCAACTAAGAAAATAAGATTTTTGTGCTGGGGTAGTTCCTTTCAGATTTTGGAGTGCGAATGTTTACTTTACTGTGGCATTTTTCTTATGCTAATATTCCAGATGTCAAATAGTTAAATGTATTGCTATAATGTGTGCTGTTCACAAACCAGTTAAAATAATATTTCTCTTTGCTCCAATAAATTTGAGATGAATATGGCATGATTCTCTTTTTTAATTCCCCCCACAGACATCAATTTTCAGTGGCTAGGTTTTGAACTGCAGTTGATTCTCATGCTATTCCCTCGTAAACATTAGTTACTAGTGGCTGGGTTCTTGATACAGTTGATTTGTTGTGTCCTAGCTACTCTACACCTAGGGGCATATCACTTTTTGCTAGTAACCATATTTATGTAACATATGGGATTGAGAATCAGATGTTGTGTGATATTATATCCCTAACCACCCGTTATTCTGTTTCTTTTTTATTTTCTCCTCCCATTTTCTGCCCTTGTCTGCATCACCTCTTCCCACACTAGGTGTACCACACCTGGTACAGAAATGGTAAGGTTTCCCATGTATGATCCTCTAAAGTGGGGAACTCCTCCTTTAGGGTGTTCTTCAATCACTTTCAAATGATGCTTTTTCCTTCCTTTGCATCAGTCCCTCCACCTATTGAATGCGAGATTCTGACTATTTATATGAGAAGAGATAGCACACTGTATCAGAAGTTATAATTTTCCTTTACTGCATATGTATTTTTGATAGTTACTCACTTTCGACCCTTCTTACCCACTGAAAGCCAGTGCTGCCATTTTTTTATTCCAAAACTCAAAGTGATAGTTTGTGTTATAAAATAGAGGGAGTGATGTGTAAGTAGTCTGTGTCACATTTCTACTAATGATTTACATGTCAGATGCAGTTAAACCATGTTAAATGTAGTGTATGGGAGCTAAGGGCTTGTGACTTGGAGAGAAATGCTGTACATATAGAGGGTAGCACTGAATGCAAATAGCTATTTGTGAGGGGGAGGTAAGTACCTATAAGAATTACATTTTCAACATAGGAAAGTTACAGTTTTTCTGCCTGGCAGCTAGGTCAATGTTTTTCCAATTTCAAGATGTGACCTCATCAAAAGTCAGCCCCAACTTCATTTCTATAAATGCTTTGTTTCTTCTTTTGTTTAAAACTTATAATCTAATACTGTCTGAAGTGTTTATGTAAAATTGAACTTTAAGCTTGCCTGCATGTCCAAAGGTTTCATCCATAACTAAAGACTGTCAGTTGCATTTCGACTCTTACTCTTATGCCAGGAATAACACTTTTCAGAAATGAGTGTAACATGATTAGTGAACTAAAGTTGTCTGATATTTTGGACACTATAGGCTATTTGATGACTACGGCATGTTTAAAACATATTCTAGAACATATATTTGGCAAATGAAATGCTTAATCTATTAAGTACGAATAATTAGCAATTGTATAATAAAATATTTGATTTGTAATTTACCAAAAATGTATATGAATTTTATTAGAAGTATACAATTCTCTCCATTACATATAAAATGATATAATTTATGAATGTAATGCAATATGTTACAAATTACAAATTGAGAAACTGAGGTTGTAAGGTGGTATGTCAGAATGAAGTATTATTTTGCAATAATTAGTCTTTTCTTGTTATGTTTTCTAAATTTAATATAAATTAACTTACATAACAAGGAAACTGATCTCAAATAGCAAATTTTATTGTTATTCAAAGTGCTTAATGGAGAAAGTTACAGTCATTGCTGTTCACTATCTTTTCCCCAGTGAGAAATGAGAAGGTCTTGCTAGATAGAAATCCTCTACACACTATTTACAAGACTCATTTCCTAAATTAGTACGTACATACAGGTTAATTACTCTCTTCTTGATTCACACCATCAACATGTTCAACAGTTTTAACCAGGGCTATCTTCATTATGATATATTTGTAGAGTTCTTGATGTTTCACTCTCTAAATCTCACAAGTCGTCATTCATCTGCAAGGAACTTAAGTACATAAACTGCTAATTTATTTTTCTTAATTCTGTAAAACATCTAATTCTTGTTTTTTATGACCAAACATCTGGTGCAAGTCTTAACTGGACATGGTTTAATCCTTCTTATTCACGTTTTAATGAAACAATCTTTTTAAACCTGTGATAACTAAAGATGGTTTCATTCATGGTAAAAAGGTTTGGATTTATAAAGATGGAAAGTTCATCTTTTAGAAAATAAAGTATTTTTAACACAACCTTTACTTTTGAAAGCTTTTTCCAAGACTCTTCCTATAACAGTTAAAACGATTGAAAAAAAACTTCCATTAATAACATATTGATATAATTTTCCTACATAACAATATACTGGCTGTGTACCAGAAAAACCAATTTAGACATATTTTTCAGTATCAACATCCATTTCATTTACCATTATCTTTCCACAGTTTAAAAATGTATACATTTTAAGGTTAATGTCAGTGTACAAGAACTTATTTTTTATCTGTACATCAGTACACACTACTATAATTACAAGCTTATCTCTAAGCTCAGCTGCATTTCAAAGCATGTGTGGTTTTAAAGGAACATTCATACAAGTTGAGAAATAATTCACCAACAATACTTCCATAACCTTTCAAGTTGATATAAACTTCTTTAAAACTTGTCATAAAACACTATTAATGTTTCATAAAAGATGTTTTTTTTAATTAATGCACATTTTCTTAACATTAAATATACAGAGAAAAAGAAAAATCTATCAAATC
The DNA here is from genome assembly GCA_011833715.1 of Carcinoscorpius rotundicauda. Taxonomy (NCBI): domain Eukaryota; kingdom Metazoa; phylum Arthropoda; class Merostomata; order Xiphosura; family Limulidae; genus Carcinoscorpius; species Carcinoscorpius rotundicauda. The sequence goes on from CM022398.1 coordinate 20,792,017, forward strand.
TGTGTATTATTCCAAAATACTCTCATTCTTTTATAAATAGTAAAATGAAAATTATATTTGTATGTAAATATATTCATATAAAAGATATTTATTTCTCAAATGTTTCTAAAATCCTGGTGATTAGAGGAAACAACTCCACTTTTTTTACTGATCAAACTGAATGTAAAAATATATATATATTTTTATCTTGATTCTCACTAACCCTATATGTGCTTTGATGTCACTCAGTTTTCTTTTTGAGTTAAAAGCACATAGTAGTAAAACAGTTTTTTGTAAACAGTGGAAATTGTAAGGCTTTAACATTATGTTCATAATAAACAATAAACCTTATGAGATCCAACTGTATTCTTAACTAGGTCTTGTTTCAATAAACATTAATTACAAAACCTTATTATGAAAAAAAAACACAGTCAATTTTATTAAAATTAGCTCTTATTTATTAACACTGCAAGACCTGCTAATACTCTTAGATTTTTCAGGCATGAAAAAGTTACTTAACCAACGCAAAAAAAGAAATGATTCTAGACATCAAGTAAATCTTTGTTGAGATACAGAGACAAAGAGAATTCACATCTTTAATGACTAGTAACCACTCGGTAAGAAAATTCTTAAGCAAAGGAAAAGAATTAAGATCTGATAAATTTTTAAAAGATGTGTAGGTTATACTACAATATACAAGAAAAATATGGAACCAGATATGGCATTGAAACTCATATTTACATATTTAGATCACGATAAAATGTTTCCACAAACAAAGTGTGTTCATAACTCAATAGGATTTATTATAAAATAATTCAATAGCAGTAATTTGATTTAGACAGTTTAAATTACTATTTAAAAAAGGGGGAATGTGTCACATAAAAAACTGTTTTGAAAGGTTCTTTTGAGATAATACAGATTATGTTGTAACAAATTTCATAAGAAAAAAAAAGCAACTTTCAAATGTTTTTTGATAAAATGGGGTAAACACTCTTCCACGAATTTGTTACATATTAAAAGACTGCTAATTAATAATAAAAAAACAGGTGGACTTTAATACTTGTCCAAACTTTACACATCTAATTTTTAATACTATGATAAAATAATGCTTTTACAAACTATATAGTTTTAATTATTATAAATTAAAACAAATACTTAAACCTGTAAAATAAATAATCAGCTGTACAATGATTTTTATTTCCAAGTCAAACTAATTACCTGATATGTTTACAAGTCAATTAACTTGACTTGCACTCATTAATAATTTATGCTAATTTCAGTATCGAGGCCATGAAAATGTAGAATGGATACATTGAGATGTATTTCTCATTATCAATTATCATTTTATTAACAAATCTAATTATAGATAGTATTAAGAATAAAACTGAATGAGTTTAATAATTTGTAATTAAAAGTGAAAATACTTCAAAAACTTTTGAAAATAACAGGTGTTTAGATCTACAAAAACTTGCTTTTTTAATTTAGAAGCAAAAACAAAACTGCATTAATTCTTCATCCTCATGTAGTCCAACCCATTAAAAAAAAACACTTATAATTCTAAGAAAAGAATTAGTATTAATTAATGTTCAAAATGGTGGGTTCATCCCATAACCAGTGTTGCAAAAGAAATTTATTTCAAAAGAAACACAACTGATTTTGGTAAACTGACTGTGTGCAAATGACAACTCTATAGATAATACATTTTTAATTTAAAATATTTCCAAAAACACACTTCTAAGCTTTTGGTGATAAAAACTAACAATATTACAGCTCTTACTGAAAATGTTTCAAAATTTGTTTTTCTTATATATGGAACAATGCACATTATTGATGTTTTAAGAACATGCAAGTGACATGGCAGGTCAGTTTCAATGAGCTTTAACTGAAAACATGGTGCCATATTCTATATCACTAAAAATATTTCTTTTTACTTCAATAAAATGTGATGTTAAACATAAATTTAAACTCACAGTCAACGCCAATGAATTATATTTAAATCATCAAAAAAAAAATTATAGGTTGATAAAAGAAAAATGTTTGGAGCAAAAATAACAAAGTACTGACTGAAACTTAGTTTCTTAGACACACTGAAAGTCCATGTTTCTTTACACAAACTAATGTTACAACTAATCTAAAAACATAGTATAATTTTTAAATCTACACTACATATTCTAACTGTACAACATTTTATGCGATGCTTCATCCCTTTACTCAATGAAAACCACAATAAAAAACAGTTGCAGAACTAATGTATATTTACATAGTGAATACTTACTTTCAAGAGTTTTACTTTTAACTGGCAATAAATCAAATACTTTTGATATAAGTTACAAAAATTACTCTAAAACTGTATTTTTTCTTATTCTCCAAATAAATACTATAAGAGCAAAACGCAATTTTTTCACCATCTAATTGTTTGGTTGCTTTCTCTTAGGTTGTCTTAAAATCTATTATTTCCTTTTTATTACTATATTATACCACCTTACAACTAAATACTTATCAAGGGATTTAAATCAAATTGTACTCAAATAAACAAAATTCCAATTTTTAAAGCTATTTTTAGAAACAGTTCAAAGTTCAGACTATGAGCTTCTTGCAGTCATAACGTTAAAAATATTTATCATAAGTTATTATCATAGTTATATCAACTAAGAGATTTTAGTTTACATTATCCAGTAATTGCTTTGTGGGTAATTCTGAAGAAGGTTTATGTTCAGAGAATTGGTTATTTACCAATTAGGATAGACTTTCAAACACGGATGGTGAACAAATTTTAATATTTCATCATTATATTTCTGCAACATCTGATTTTGTGAGGAGATCATTAACAGTGTAAATGTTGGACACAATCTGAAAAATTATCTTTAATTCACTAAGGCTCTTAAGTTTTCTTGACTTCTGTTTCTAAAACACACAACAACAAAAGACCTAACAATGATTTTTTTTTTCTTTTACACACATTTTGTCTCTTAAAAACAACAAAAGTTAGAATTTAAAAACCTGTAACACTTAAAAAAGAAAATAAAAATATTATGACACAACAAAGGTGAACATAATCTTTTTTAAGACTCCTTTATAACCTGCTGAAACATTAAAGTATTTAATAGCAGCACTTTTATAAATCAAAAAATAAAAAAGAACATTAATTTCATTCCCAACTGTCCTTCATGAAGTTGTGGAAAAGTTTACTTAATATATATATACAAACACCACATTAAAAAAATATAATTAATTACCCTCGAATGTAAAGCAAATCAATCCAAACTTTGACACAAATTCAATGAGTAAGTCAAAATTATTTATATTCACTTGTTTTCTCTGTCATCAGGTCGTAGCAATCAATACATAACACCACTTGATCAGCATAAACCACCTCCCAGCTTTAAAAAAAAACAGTCTGGAATCAATAGTAATATATAGGTATTTTGGTCAATTTAAAGAATCCTTTCATTTAAAATTACATTAAACAAAAACTTCACAATCAAAAACAAGCATTGTTAAAGTCTTGGCCAGAACTAGTTTTAGTATTTGTATGTATCCAAGTTGCTATTTTGCTTTGCTTCAGGTGAAAACTAGAAGATAAAAATATAGCATCTTGTTTGTTACAATAAAGTGTTGTTAATAACTTGGCTGGCATGGGTTTCAATGCTTGAAGGTATTCAAATTGTTGCCTGGCTTCTCTTCAAGAGAACCTTAGTAGATAAAAATACAACAACTTGTTTGTTACACATTGTTAATAACTTGGCCGGCACAAGTTTCAGTTTTTTTCAGCATCCAAGTTGCTATCTTGCTTCTCTTCAAGTGGATACTATAAGATAAAAATGTAGCAGCCTGTCTATCATTTACTTTCATTTTACAATTGCTTCAATTTTTTTCACCAAAAATTAACTAGTTCTAGAATTTCATTACAGCTCCAACTCAAACTATACAGGTAAAACTTACACTATGATATGTGAAGATTAATTTTCTGTAATTAAATTTGAGGTTGATAAAAAATTATGGGTTAATCTCTGGACAATTTGCTTATTTCAATGTGTGATTTAAAGAAAAACTACTCATGCTGCAGATACAATTACATCTTTTCTAATTATTCAAAACTTAAAAGTAATAAATTATTAATTAGTAAGTTCTGGATGATTATTACAAGAAGGTATTTAATTTGTCATATCAAATAAGTTTTGGAGGCTTTTGTGCAATTAGCAAACATATTTATTTCTTAATTCACAGGTTTTATAACACTAATACTCTTATTAAGAGTTTCAAAGCAATAATATAGAAAACTAAGTTCAGAGTTTCAATTAAGTTATTAAATGAAATAAAATGGCAGAAAACTGAAATGTTCTTATATACAGATTTTTTTTCAATTTAAAGCAAGAGTTATGTAATTTTTTAATTGTTATGCATAAATTCATCAACTTAATGTGACAAAAGAAATGACATACATCCACTTCTTTTTAATTTCTTATTTAATTTACTCATATAATATCAGTTCCCTGCTTTAAAGTCACTTAATTTCTTAAACTCTGGCAGTTGCTGCCAACATCTGGTCAAAAATCCCAATTTACACATCAGATGGTGACAGCATCCAATGACATTCATGTCTATTTGGCTGAAAACGAACCCAAACAATGTTATTAAACACCTTTTATAAATGGGCTAGAAATTCTATAAGATATAGTGATAGTTATTAGGAGACTGTGAAAATAATTCTGGCAAAATTGGCAAAAAAATTATGGTTTTAAAGAGTTAAATGCAACTGATGTGCCACAAATCAGAGTAAAAACTAAATTATATTTAAAATTACTTACTGTTAAAAATTAGTTTAGTTAGGTAGATTATAACCATGAATGGGGCTTTGTTGGTCCTCAGTCAAACTAATAGGTAGAGTAACTGGCACATTGTGATCCTACAATAACGTGTAAGAAAAAAGATGAGTAAACATCGTACAAAACAAGAGTAAGATAAACAGTTATGCTGTACAAGGTAGATTAACACACATTAATCTATATTATGTTTCATCACAATTTTGAAATATTTATAATCCACAAAAGAGCTAAAAATAATTAATAAATTTCAATTATAAACTTTCTTGAATATTACACAATTACATTCAATAAAATCACAAAACAGAGATTTACTTTCTCATCAGCATTACTCAAAGCTTGACTTCATGAATAATTTTTAAACAACCTTAAACTTAAACCCATTTCTACAATCCAATAAAATTCTTGCAAAATCAAGAAAATATACATGTCTATTTGAAGTTTATAAAACTAGAAATAGAAATAAAGTTTGGTACTTTCCAATTTGTAAACAGTATATAAAAAACAAACAAACATAATACTTTAGGATAACAAAGGACATGTTGGTCTGTCTAGGCCATCTTATCCATTAAATTAAAATAAACACTAAAACATTCAGACCTTATCATTCACTAATGACCAAATTTTCCAATGAACTCCCTTAAATTAACTGCAACTATCACATCTGAAGGCAACCTATTAGAAAGGTTACCCATCCTGTAAAAAATTAAAGCTCTTCAACTGAAGATGACTTCTTTCTTGCCAAAATTTATATTCTTGTTGCCTAATTCTACTATTCTTACCGTTAAATATGAAAAAAAGATAATGCCTCAACACTATCAACTCCTTAATAATTTTAAACATCTCAGTCAGATCCCTCCCAATTCTTCTTTTATCAAGAGAAAACAAGTTTAGAGATTTTAGCCTATCCTTGTGTAGCTACCTTTCAATACCATCCTAGTTGTACTTATCTGAACTCTTTTCAACAATCATTATTCTTTTTGAGGTAAAGGACCCATTGAAAACAGTATTCCAAACGTTGCCTAACCAATGACCTATACAACGATATTATAATATATTTTACTTATTTTCAATGTTTCTGTAGATACAACCTAAAATCATATTTGTCCTGACATGAGTAACAACAACACATTCTTTGGATGAGACTGGTTAACTAAACACTAAGATCTTTTTCTTCCATAACATAAGTTTAATTCAAAACAATTGTACTTATAATTCAAATTATGATATTCCACATGCATTATCTTACACTTATTATAATTAAAAGGCTTCTGCCACTTGTTTCTCAACTCATTAAATAATTTAAATCCTTTTGTATCCTCTTTGGAACCAACACAGCATCCATCAGCAACTTTAAATACCCTATTGATAATTCTTTCATCCGTGCCATTGATGTAAATCAAAAAGAGCAAAGGTCCTAGCTTTGAGCCCTGAGGTACTCCACTCATGACCTTAATCTAGTTTGATTGAACTCTATTAAAACAACTCTGTTTTCTTCCATCTAATTTGATGGACACAGCATAGAGGTAAAAACAACATAAATTTGTAATGGTCTACTTGAATCATTGTAATTGGTCATTTCTTACTTCTGGCAGATGGAGTGGGTGGACAAGTTGTGTAGGATGAGGATAAAGAGCAGCTGGTGAGCTAGCCCCTGCAGCATATACTGGATGAGTCCCTGGAACATACTTGTAGAAAAAATACAATACAATCTTCAATAAAGTACAGAAAACTGCTATTTGAGTAAAATATTATATTATTAAAGAAAATTATAGGCAACAAATTTTATGTAGACTTTGATATAAGCTAAGTCTAACTACCTCTATTTAAAACAAGATGTACAGGTTCTAATGCATTAGAATGTTAAAAAAATTGTATTGACTGAGTCCTAAACATGTGACAAGGATAAAGGCTTGATTATAAAACAAGTAAGGTCTTACTGAGGTTCCTGAAAGTTGTAACTGTGACATCTGAGCTGTAAGATGAGGCATTAATGTCCCATAGTGGAAAGTGTTGGGATCTACAGAAGACTGCACCATCTGGAAGAGAAAACAAATAGCATATTTTTTAATTTTTATTTAACTGGTATACATCCATTTCTTTCATTCACATTTAAGCATGTATCAGGTAATTACATAGAGTTTTTCATAAGATAATTATATATTTATATTTTCATAGTGTAGCTGAAATATTTATAAGTAGTAAATTACCCATGAAAATTCATGGAAAACAACAACTACACTTATGTTCGCACACGTTGTTTTGAAGGAGCAGTTTCCTGATGACAAAAGAGTAACTAATATAAACTCTGAATACTACCCTAATCCTTCATGAAGGAGTGTAGATCTGAATAATTCATTAACTATTCCAACAAATTTTTATATAAATTAATGCTGTCAGTTCTGATCTTCCAAAACCTTTTTGATCTACATGTGGGCCTCAAATGTGGAAATTTCCAAAATTGATTGTTTTAAATAGCACCTTACATATCAAAATAAATATCCAAGAAAACTGGTTCAGTCAAAGCCAAAGGTCTCAAAAAGAAAAGCCTTGATTCTTACGGCTATTTAAATTGTTTTGTTTTTCCTGCACTAATATTTTGATACTTAAAAATTTACCTGCAAATTTCAAGTAATTTGTCAAAAAATTGTTGGAGTTCAAAAATGAATAAACATAGTTGAAAGTTATAATCATATCAACTGGGACTTAAATGATCACTTAAAGATTAAAGTCACATGAAAACTTAAAAAGGTTTTGCAAAATCTACATTAGTTTGGGTCAAGTCAAAATAGTAAATGGCAATTTATTCTAATGTCATTTGTTACAAGTACATATTTTAATTGAGTAATAAAATTATTTATGTTCCTTTCAAAAGATGTGTGCTAATCACAGCTTCACCTTCTATTATATCTTTTTTCTGAAATAACTAAAAAGTAACTACTGTCACAAATAACCTGTAAAAACTACAAACAGTTGGTTTATCTAAACCCCAGTTCTGCTAATGTATACAAAGTATTTGCTATTCTTACAAGACTTAGGCTTCAATTACATTTCTCTTCATAAAATTAGCTTTCACTTGAAGTTATCAATTTTATTTCTAAAATGCTTAATAATAGTTAATTTTTAGAATAAAAAATGAAAAGGTAAGAAAAACGTTGTATTTTCATCTTGGATGTCTTTGGAAATCATTTTCTATATTGCAGAACTGGCCTTTATAAAATGCTTTATTTCTACAATGCATATAAATTATTATTAATATCTTGTGTGGAATAACTAACCTGTCTCATATTACTGCATAATTCTGTTTACATAAGTATTTTCAATAAGTGTCCAGAATTTTCATGGCAAATCTATACTTTCTTCATGTACTAGGAATATTTATTGATTTTTACATCATAATGTCACACACATTAATTGTAGAAGTTGTAGCAAACTATAATCCTTTTTTAATGTAAACATATTATTTTAAAAAACTCAAGTATAGTATTTTTCAACATTACTTATTAAAATATTTTATTGTGAATATATTATAAAAATATTACTTACCTAACAGCATTAATATTAATGAAACTTCATACAAAATTGTAAAGAATTGTTAAAGAAAATATTTTATGCAGTAAGTTACTTCAATTGTACCATGACTGTTCTGCCCTCAGCATGTACAAAAGTGACTATTTAAGAACTGGACACTTATCTTAACAGTACACTGGTCAGAAAGGAGGTCAGGGGTTTTAATTGGTAGAATAAACTAACAGATACTTTAGTTTCATTATGTTGTTCATACATGTACTTGACCATTATGTTAAATGGTTTTCTTCTCAGAAAATCAGTTTTCATCCATCAACCTGAGTGATACGTATTGAGTATTCATATTTTTGCATTTCATTAAAAGCAAGTAGTTTTAGATGTGAAATGTTGTGGATTTGAAACTCCATATCAACTTCTCATGTTTTGAGTTTAAATAAAGTGTTAGATGGTGTAATTACAAGCATATGTATAAAATCTGATAGATGGTGTAATAACAAGACTATGTTTGAATCTGATAGATGGTGTAATTGCAAGGGTATGTTTAAATCTGATAGATGATGTAATTACAAGGCTATGAAAATCCTAATTCCACAGATAACCTCTTTTTAAATAATATATTCTACCATCCAAGCTATGCAGTACTGTTTTAACTGGACATATCTATTTAAAATGTTGGTAGATGTAGTTGTATTGTGGACTCTTTATTAGAAAGAAGTAATATAATCATTTTTTATTTCTGCACATGAATTATCCAGCATCTTTAAACATGTGAAAATGCATGCCTAGGATGCTCTATAAACAAAAACTTGGTAATTTTAAAAATAAAGAAGCATTATATAAGTAAATTAGCAGTTTTATCTTTGTGTTTAAGATCCCCAAAACTTTGTGGAAGATATGGAATTTTTGGTTGTGAATATTAATTAGTACTGAGAATTTAATATTACAATATTCAAAAAACTATTTACATTGGTCCAATGTGGAATTACCTACACAGAGTTTAGATATTAATGTTACAGAATATCTTTGGGACCCTCTAAAGGGGTTGATTTAAAAAATGAAGTGAAGGTAGGTACTTATTAAGATTTAAAACCAGAGCATGCTTCAAAGAACAGAAGCAGTTATTCAAAGCAGCAACTATACTTGTTAGGACAAGGATCAGTAATAAGGATGTCTCTTATGATGTCTGTATGCCTTTGGTGGGATGGTTTGTTCATAAATATTCTTTCAATCACTAACACTACAGTGTGAAACAACTTATCCTTGTCTATTCAGTTGTCTCAACTGAATATTAAAAAAAAAAATGTTTTCAATATGTATACCTTTCATGATCCATAGGTTTTAGGAAAAATGTAAGCAATTCTTACTGATTATATCATTGGAAAACAAAGCTGAAAAATTTCCACATGAGTCTATACTCTTACAGATGGTAAAATAAGAAAGAAAAACATACAACTTCTCGTTAATAAATGTTAAAAACTATACATCATTGTTTTTCACATCAAAAAGTTGAAAATTTTGAAAAATATGTACAAACATGTAAATTATTTTAACACAACAAGCATGTAGAAAATCTGTATAATGGCTTGAAAACTTAAATTATACTGATAGAAAATTTGATTAAATTATTTTGGTCAAATGTATAATCAGTGAAAGGAGAAATGGACAAATTATGTTTATTAGATGGAATTTATTTTAAGCAAAATTTTTTCTCATAATTAAATTAAAAAGAAGAGTGAACTGATATTTTCTAACTATTGTAAACATTTCAATCATTTGCATAACATTCACTAGTTTGCAATACTGAAGGTAACCAATAATAATACATAAATGTACTTGTAAATATAATCAGTATATATAATGGCAATCAACTGATATTCTTTTGTGTTTTCTATAGTTAATTTCACTAAAATTAATATGACACTTGTGAAGATTTTCTTTGTAATACTGGCTTAATATGTGGATCTAAGACTAATCTAAATCTCCTAAGTTGTTTGAGCCTGAAAGAAATTAGGGTAAAATTTAGCCAATAATTTAATGCATTGTAAAAATTGTTGGGTTTTAATTTTCAATTGTATTGATTTATTTCATTAAGTTCTTTTTGTCAGTCTGTTATATTCTAAAAAAAACCAAAAAAAAACTGCCCTTATTAATTTCAAAGCTACTTTTAATTAGAAGGTCTTAATAAACATGTTGTCAGTATAAAAATTGATAACTAACCTGTGAATAGCCCAGTGGAGATTGAACTATGTACTGTGGAGGAGGCATCCATGTGGCACCAGCTTGGAATGGGTAATTTGAAACATGTGCTGAATATGCTCTTGAGTAATTACTGAGTGGACTCATTAGCTGAGCTGCCACCCTGTGAAGAAGAAGTGAAGGATATAGGTAAAACAATTATACAGAAAACATTTAGAGGGATGAAAAAAAAAAACATGTTGTTACTTTGTTGTATCTTTTATTAAATAACAGAAAAATATGTAAAAACTATATGTTTTTAGAAGGCACTTGACCAAATCTGTTCAGATATTATCTGAAGTCCTAATTTTAACACTGGCTTTAGTATATACCCAAATTTTTTGTAATTTTAGTTGAATTTTCTCTACAACACCTGTTGTAGTTTATTAGATCTTATTTCAATTAACCTACAATATGATAAAAATTACATACTATTTTACTTTTAACTTGGATTAAAATAATTATGTTTTGCTGATACAAAGCTAAACTTGTACAGTTTTAATTATATATATATTTGATATTATACATCTACAATAAATACATTTGCAAGATGAAAAGTGCATCACTCTCAATTTTTTTTCCATCTCAGCCTCCTCACCATGAAGAAAATGGTGCCATCCTCAAGATGGCTTAATTTTCTTACAATTAAGTTTCAATATTAGTATAACATATAATAATTTTGTAAAATAAAGAATCTACTTTTTGTTTGAGGATGTTTTTCAAAATAAAATTTCATAAATATGAACCTTTTCAGAATAACATGAAAAACTAAGTGATAAACACACAATTGTGAGGTTTGAGAATCTTGTTTCTATATCAGTAGCTTAATAAATAATTATCTATTTTAGAATAATACAAGAAAACTAATTGATGAAAAACAAACTAAAAAAGACTCACCCATTTTGCGTCATACCCGGTTGGTCATATGTTAAAGGAATGCCCTTCAAGAAGTAAATGAAAATTTTATGAAAATAAAGATTTGCCAAGTACATCAATATTTTATTTAAAAACTTACTGCCCATGTATAAAGTGATAAAGCTTAGTAATAACAATGATATACAGAAAAATATCTAAAAGTGTATAGAAAAATCATAATGGATTTTGTTTAAATAGCAACCAAGCATTTTTTTTTTTTATTAACTTGCCCACATTGAGAAAATGTTTTTTAACAAAGTTGAATTTACAAACCTAATCTAATACAAAACTGTACTGTTAGTCAACATTTGTAACATGTCAGTAAATGGTAGAGGAATAAATATTTAAACTTTTTAAGTCAATGTTATTAGAAATAAATAAATAAAACATCAATGTCAGTATGGAATACTGGTTATTTTATAGTGAGATAATACGTCTTTGTAGAAACAATTACAATGTATGCTACTTCTCTGGATTAGTTTTAGAGATACAAGTGCAAACCAAATAAAATTATCAAACACCATAAGTGGTCTCCTATTCTTCAGTACCTGTTGCTTTTCTTCATAACAGTATGATAGTTTCAGTTGTTAAAATGTGCCTTACTGACAAGAATTAGGGGCTATGACAATTTAGTTCAGTTGATGGAGCACTCACCTAGCATATGAGAAGTCCCAGATTCAATCCCACTGACAAGTAATGCAACAACAGGATTAGTAGAGCAGTTAGTGAGTACAGAACAAAGTACAAAATGTCGAGTGTCATCTCAAGATATTTTCATTATTAACTTAAGTGAGCAAATTTTTCCTAAACATTACATACACATCCCGTTATTTTACAAGAAAGGTGTGCATACTAAAGAGAGCAGACAAAAAATTAATGAAGTTTATAAGTAATGAGCTAAACACAAACGGAACAGGTGCAAATGAAACCACAAAGTAAAACCATTATCTCAAATTTTAAGTGACATATTAACTCTGAAAATAGTAAAAAAATGTCTAGACGTTTTTTTTTCTTTCTCTTTCCTACTTAATATTTCAGAAAATATAGAGGATAACACAATTAAAGTATAACAAACAACATGATTAAATGAAATAAATTTAAAAAAAGAATTAGTATGAATACAACTAAATTATATTATAGATTTAAACAGGCATTTAAAATCTGAAAGTTAAGGTAGGTTATTTACAAAACACAAAATGAAGAAGAATTTGTTTGTTTGTTACAGGTTTTTTGTGTGTGTGGGTAAAGAGCTATACAAAGGCTACTGTCGCAAAGTTGTTCTCAATTTTGAAACTGGGTACTAGAGGGAAAGCAACTAGTGAACAGCATCTACTGCCAAATATTGGGATACTCTTTATGTGACTGAATAGAAGGATTTAACAGTCACTGTGATAGTGCATGTGGGGCTCCAAACTGCAGAGCACTTTTTTTTATAGCAATGGGCCACAAGCCACTAATCCTGAGATTTACAGTTTAGCCATGCTTGGCCTATAAGTAGGTAAAAAAGAAAATATATGAATGGAACAGAAAGAAAATATCCCAGTACATTGTATAATTTGATTATAAAAAAAAACACTTGAGTTAACGTATTCAACAGTTTACCAAGTTTGATAAATAAATTTATTTTAATGTGTTCATTTTCATTGCTTCTTTGAACTAATTCCTCTGACCTATGTCATACCTTGACTTGATTTATATTTTTTATTGGTTTTCATTTAAATTAATTTTTTTTTCTCTTATGTATAAAGATAATAGAAATGTGCATACATGCATAAAATGTATTTGCAAATTACTAATTTCATATTTCACTGGACATAAAGTACTCAGCTTAATTACAAACTGATAACATTTTGTTTTTCAAAACATTGTTTGCCAGTAGGGTATTGGTTATATTTATGGCAGTGAAGTGGATGACTTGCTGCTGCTGTATTGCATTCAGTGTTATGATTCACAAGAATGAATACAAATTATTGCTCCTTGTGTTGTATCTTAAAAGTAATTCTGAAATTTCAGAATAATTTAGGTTCCATTAAATTCTAACTCACAATGTATATGAGTGAAAGAATTAATATCTTGGTACATAGATTTATACTAAATTACACGATACTGCTAGAAACCAGGTTTCAATACCCATAGTGGGCAGAGTACAGATAGCCCTTTACGTACCTTTGTGCTTAAATACAAAAACTAAATTACATCTCTTTTAAGTGCAAGAAAAATAACACACTTAAACACATCTAAAAAGAAATAATAAGTTAACTTTACTTTTGAAATAATGTAAAAAAATACATTAAATACAAGTCTAAGTTTACAGAATTTACTTCTCTCTCCTTCCATATTCTATGTTCCTGATTTTTGTACTGATTTTTTTTTTTATTTCCTCCATCTGCAAACTTCACCAGAAGTGGCTCCTTTGAACCTTTCAAGAAAATCAATCCATAAGTACATATATATGATCTTGTTAGCCTATTCTTTAATAAAAATAGTTATATTAGCTAAACTAATACTCAGTGAGATAATTGACAAATTACACATCAACAAATAGTTTTATGCTAATGTATTCATTTACTATAAAGTTATGTCTGAGTAAAATAAAATGACTGTTACAGCATTTTACTCGACTCATAACTAGTATCAATAAACATAAGTTAATGATGTTATCTCTTACTTTATGTCTTATAAGTTCAGTAGTAACTACTTCAGGTTGAATATACTTAAGTAGTTTCGATTTTTTTTTTCCACCAGTAAACATAATACTGAAACAACTAAATTTATGACTATGAACATGGGTGTATTATGCATTCACAAGTTCTAAATTTGGTCACACTTTATCAACATAAGTTCAACATGGCTCAGCAACTTGTAATGATTATATACAAATTTGCTTTTTGGTTATGTTTTCACTACATCAGAAATAGTAACCAGAGAGTGTACACATACACATATATTATTTTTTATATCTTGGCAGTAGAAAGTTAAATACATGTGAAGTAGTTCTGTTACTTATTATTCTATCGAGGAGTCTATTTAAGTCTTTAAATAAAAGTTTAGCAGGTGTGATGTGAGCCTTTCAGTTGCATAGTTAACAAAACACCTTGTGTTATTCATATAAGCATTAATGACTACAAAACCTTTATGGATGTAACTAAAGATAAGCTAACATCCTTAAATGTTTATCAAAATTGTAAACTTAATGTTTACTTAAATACTTGCTGATAGAAAACAAGATGCAAGCAGTTAAACTTATATATTTTTTAAAACTACTGTTACTGGTAAACATTCAACTGAATTACCATAATTGAAATAATTAACCCTAATGAACATTATCTCATGTATCATTAAAATGAACATAAATGTTAACAATGTAATTAAAGGATGTTAGTTTTTTTTCCTCTTACTGAAAAACCGTCAAAACAGATCATTAATCACAATGGCATAAAACAATAATTTTGAATGAACCTAAAACTCAAAGTGAATATTAAAAAATTAATTAAAATTTTGTGCTGTAAAATAAGTATTTTTTTGTTAAATATAGATGAAGGGTTACCTGAAAATAATGCTCAGTTTTGGAAAAAAATATTCACTTCTTATATACAATACTCATATCACCTTCATAATGAGTTGAATATTATCCTTATAAAATTACCTGCTTGTAACATAGGTTCTCACTCTTTATGATAATAACATAAAGCTAATGAAACATGTAGAAGCTTTTAATGTTGTCTGTTGTATTAAAATTATTATTATGCATTTTGCATCTTAGAATGGTTGGTGTGGGTATTAACTTTTATTGATAAAGAGAGAACAATGTTTTGACCTTCCTAAGTGATCTTCTTAACCTGAAGGTGACCTAGGAAGGTCAAAATGTTGTTCTCTTCTTATAAATAAAAGTTAATACCCATACCAGATGTTCTGAGTTACATTTTTATTTCAAGTGAATTTCTCATCATCAAGTGTTGTGCATTTTAAACATTGATTTTCTTTTTCTTTTAAAATTAATACTGATGTTAAGCAATGCACATATAAATAAGAATTTATGCAAATAGTGTGTTAATATGCACATAATGTTAGTCTGCAATTAATTATTGCCGGGTTCTAGAAATTTTATCAATCTCTTATTGTGGTACTTAAATGAAGCTTAGAGAAATACTTAGTAGAGGTTACCTAAAACGCTACAAATTAGCGTTTAATCTCTCTTATTAAAAGTCACCTTTCCTACTGACATGTAACTCCATAATCAATAAAGCAGAGAAATGAAAAACAAAATCTGTTCATTACCATTCTAACTGTTATGACAAGTTTACAGTTTTGAAAAGTAGTTATAATGCTTTTGGAAATCTTTATAAAAATAAACAGGGATTGAGGGCAAAACAAAATTTCGTTTTTAATCAGCTATGCTTTACAATTATAAAGTTTTATTACCAGATTGCTTTCATGATTATCACTTACTAGTTATGTTGAAAAGAAAATTGCAACTGTTTTTTATTTTTTAAATACATATCCTGTTTCAAGTGTAATAAGCACAGTAAAAATAAATGTTTATTCTCTTCATGAAATTGTCTAAGCTATATATTGTCGTGAAAGAAAACTAGGATCAACAGAACTTTTGTTATCAATTTAAATCAAGAGGATTTTGTGCATGAAAAGTCATGTTAGAGGTCACATGGTCAAGTTGCTACTACTGGTAATGCTTCAGTGCCAATAATGAGGATGAGAAGGCAGCAACATTATTGTGGTAGTCTGACAGAAAAGTTCCCATAAAACAAGTATATTTACTTTTAAAAGGTTATTGCAAATTTTATAGCGTGTCAACCCATGGTCGAGAGAGCCCTGCTAGTGATGAATAAAACAGTGTAGTTTGCTCTCATCAAAGTTAACAGTATTTACTCCAGTAGTTTTCCATTGATGCTGTGGTTGCATGAAAGAAGAAAACTAGCTTACTGTTTATGCAGCTCTTTTGTTTTATGTTTAAGCAAATATATACAGTTAATCTAAGTAAGTAGCTTGCTCCAATCAGAAGTAAAATTAATGCACTTTTCTACAGTTAAGACAGAAAATTATATTTAAATATATTTTTTATACCAAGTGGTATACTATAATTATTTTTACTTGTAAGACTTTTAATGTAACAATAGGATAATACAAACAAATTAATTAACAATAGAATAGTAACAACTAATTAACCTGCTGACATTTGATAGATACACACACACACATATATGTGGCATTCTCTTCTCACAAAATTATTTCATAATTTGAATGGCTGAAAACTAACTTTTAAACAATACAAAATAAACATGTACCAGTTATATATTGACCATTAAAATTCCTGATGATAACTTCACATTTTTCTTTTGACTCCATCCTATATAAAAAAAAAAAAGTACTTCAATAAGGATCACAGGTTAAAAGGAATAAAAACATGATAAAGTCATATCAACACAAGTTTTAACCAGACTATTGTTTTTACATACCACAAAAGCCATATTTCATCAAGATGATGTTTATCATGGTGTTTGTAATAATTTAAGCAAGTATGAAAGAAAAGGATAATAATGATATGGAAAAAAAAAGGAATTTACACTTTACTTTTTGTATTTTACCAGAATTAAATGTTTAAAGAATTCAACTAAAATATAGAAAACATTAAAGTTTAAAGAGAAAACAAAATAAATCTAAATATTATTGTAGCTATATTTAAACTGTTAAGGAATTATAGATAATAGCTTCTGCTTTTTTTTCTTTATGTTGAAATTTATGTTGTGCAACTGTACATGGCTTATAAACAAACTTGTATTTAATGAAATTGTCATTTTTTTATACAATGTATACTGAAGAATACAGAGAGTAAATATATTGCAATAAAATAATTTTTACACCTCATTATATTATAACAGTATATGTCTGATCATGTATTATCTGATAACCATACATCTCGACAATATCTTTGCATTATAGCTTTCACTGTAAAAAGCTACATCATAAAGTTGTCATGTTCAAAGCAAGGCATTTCCTATATGCTTTCCATAATCCACAAGGATAATAGCTTCATAGCATTCTTTCAATAATTTGGTCATAAAAATTTCAAAGACACTGTTATCAGCAACTTAACATTGGATTAGTATGTATTTACTTTCTAGCTACAGTATGAAGTATACAACAGTTCAACAGATATTTTGTGGAAGCAACTAGAACACATGTGATTTTAGTTGTTTTTGCACATGGAGATCTGTCTTGATTATACTGCATATTGTTACTTGGAACACTTCAATCACTTTTGCTAGTGATGTCTGGTTTGTGAGCTCTCACCTGTTACAAGATTCCACCATTTTGCTTGTGGTGGCTGTGTAACAATTTACTACAAGCCTCTTTGTGAATGGTACTGGTGCCTCAAGTTTATCCAAATTCCCTTTTTTTTGCAATGACATGAAGTACAAGCAGAGTTTCCAAACTGGAAATTGTAAAACTTCTCCTGAACATGCAATTGTGATCTAAGTGTATGTGCATTTTGCATGGATAAAAAACACTGTTGCATACTATTCCCAAACATTAAATTTTAGGTTCCATCACTTCACCTATGAAATGCTAAACTATGTAAAAATTTAGCTCTGATGAATAATATTCGACTATGACTTGATGACTGTTGGGGTTACCATATAACTTACTGATTTACTTATTCAAAATTGCTTCAATATAATACAGTCAACCCTCTGTAGACAAAATTATCAGATAAACTATCAAATTATATACAAGGAGACTACACCATAATGTTCAATTTTTTAACTGCAGAGAAAACCTAGATATTACTTTTTTTCATTTGCAAATGTTTTATTATAGCATTTAGATTAGATTCTCATTTTCAAAACTTGTGTTTTGTTGACAAGTGTATTCAGACATTCAAGGTTTAGCTTCACATGGACTTGACAAAATAGATACCTTTATTTTTTTAACTGTTTCTTCTGATGTATAATGCCATGTATGGGTTTATGAGAGTTTTTTTTTTATTTTTAGTTTATATAAATGGCTTTCTTTCATTTAAAACAGTACAAAATAGAAAAATTACTTTTGCGAAAACAATGTATCAGAAATTACTTGTTTTTTTTTTAAATTACACATTTTGTGACAAGTTAAATGAAAATATATTTTAGTGTTTTAAAAATTACACAAATTTAAGCTTTTATGTTCCACTCTGAACTCTTCCTGCCATGGAAAAGTTCACACCCACAGTTGTTTCTGTAGAAGTTCAATGTTAAATCTGGCACAGTCACCTGAACTAATAGAACACTGAGAACATAGCACAAGGAAAGACATATGTAGTGAGTTGTTATAGTTGGACTGAATTAAAGCTGAAGTTAAAAAGAATAAACATTACATATACATATACAGACACAACTTTTAAAGAAACAAACGAATGTCTGACAATGTTTGTGAGATGCAATTTAAAGTAGAAATAAATAAAATAAACAAATGAAATGTGTTAAATGAAAATAAGAATGAAGGGGAACTATATTTATTAACAGATAAATTGAAACATACATTACTTTATAATGACATAAATTAATGTAAAAGGAATTAGAATATGAATGACTAACAAGTTAAATGGGCTAAAACATTGAAGAGACTTCAAAAGCAAGTGTTGACTACTTCAAGATCAAAAATAACTTTCTATAAATATCCAATCTGTGCTCACAATTCACTTTATCTCTATAGCTACCCAATTAGAAAATTGGATCACAAGAATCTGGATGTATTTATAGTCTATGTGCAGTTCTCTATACACTAAATAAAATAAGACACAGTCTCATGAAACAGTAGTTAATTTTATGATCAAATCATACTACAGAAAAATGTATATAATCATGGTAAGATTCAGAATGATCCAAATTAGAATTTAAATTTCTGTTTTACAATTTTGGTAAATTTGAAATATATTTATATTATGTGAAAGTGATCTTTCAATACTACAGTTTTTTACTTAATGCACACATCAAAGGGATAATTCACCAAGCAATAGCTTTTATGTTCATGCTTTTAAATATTTTTGATTAACAGTTGCTTTTTATACTCTCCTAATTCTGGCTTATATGTTTAACACAGATATTTGATATAACATACAAGAATTCACTTACACTTTTATCAATAAACATTTCTAATCCTATGTGAAACTAAGTTACAATTAAAATTTTGTTCATAGTAATTTACAATTTAAACTAAAAAATTTACCCAGAAGTAGAATTTTGCTACTATTTCACTACAAAATGAGGATTAGTATTTCAAATAAAAACAAATACTTTTCAACCTATTAAGTATTATATATTATCCAATACTTGATAACTACCAAACTAAAAAAGATTTTCTCTGTCTATTTATAAAGTATCCAAATACATAAAGTCCTATAAAAATGTTTGTGCTTGACCATAATTTGAATTCTACTGTTTATTTGTTATTAAGAACCTAGTTTAAATTTAATATCAAATCTAACAGTTCATATTATTTGTTCTAGCTAAGTGGTGTAACAAAGTTCTCTTTTTCTACTGTGATTAGAAATGTTGTATGATACAGTGCCTTATTCATCATGTATAGTACAATAGTTCCATTGTATATTTGCTATAGCCTTTTTGTGTGGATCAATTTCAGAAACACAAGTTGCTATAATTTAAATGCATTAATGGTTGAGATAAATCACTCCACTAATTCCACATTAAAACTTTACAAAAGTCATTATAGTACTGAACAGTATAATCACTGTAAGAGACTTGGAATAAGTGAGCTGTTTTTTGTTTTCATATCACATTCAACTGCAAGAAGAGCAACATAACACACTAACAAAACAACAGTATTTCAGTTAGAACAGTTAATGTTCTTAAAGTAAAATAACAATTATTGGATGGAACTTGTTCACTACAATTCCCTATTTTACTCTGTAAAAGCCAGCAGTGTTATATTACATGAAACTGATGTACAGAAACCAGAAATTTATTCTTATGTACATCTTTGCTACCAGCATCTATTAGGTTGCTAGAGAGAAACATGAATAATGAACAAAATATTATTTGTGAGCTTAAGAGAATAATATGAAGTGTAAAGAATGATATGATTCTTAAACAAGAGGGTTGTTTAAGGAGATGAGGGATTGCACATGGACCACTTTCTACTATTTTATGTAAGCTCTTGAATAGTGATCAGGTTCCAAAGAGCTAGAAGCTTGTTGGATATACAATACTATTTAGCTTAAGAGTATTTATTCAGTTAATTTAGTGATTTAACAATTATTTAGTTTTAATGACAAGAGTGTTAAAAAAGTTAATTATTTTAAAAGCAATAGTTGTGACAATTTTCATTACATAATTCTGTACTGGCCAAATATTGTGTATGTAGTTTAATCATTGTAGTAAGCTTTGTAATATTGTTGACATCATCTCATTCAACACTTTTAAGTTTTTCTCGTTATATGTAATATTGTTGCTGCTAGAGGACTGGATATTTCTATATTTTTGTGTGTGTTATAAATGTGTACAAATACAGAGAAGAGGTTACACAAAAGGAAAGTTAGAAAAACAATCTGTCTTATCAAATTGGTTCTGAATTAACTGAACTAGCCTGTGTTGGCTTTTGACTAAAAAGGGAATTATTGAAAGCTCTATATTCAACATTGGTGAATAATGATATCACAATTTTTTTGTACAAAGATCTGTCTTGTTTTGAATATATTTTTGTAAAACAAGAGAATTGTTTCCTGTCCGTTTATTGTTGAGATTTGTCACCAACAATCCAATCCAATTGTACTTGGTAGTTGTTTTGGTTTTAAATATCTCAAGCCCCAAAGGAGCTTGCAAGACAACCAGAGGCATTCAGAAACTTTAGTTTCTCTTCAGCCTCACGTGCGAGACAAGGTTAGGTGATGACAATGTAGGGATGATTCATTGCTTGGTGGTTCATCACTTGAAAGATGAGGTACTGGTCAAGGGTGCCAGAAGAAACTGCACAGGAGTTCTCAGGAAAGCCAGAACGTAGTGAACTGACTCGGCAGTCACCAACAAAGCACAGACACCTACTGTAAAGAATAAGCAGCCTTATACAAAACCTGACCTTCAGGGAACCAGCCAAAACCATACAGTAGTAAATGACAATAGAAGAAGACATTAATGACAGCAGATGTAGGTCTATATATGCACAACTATAGTGGTGGTCAAAACAGTGTAGATATTACACTTATACTACATGATCATGTTGATTAATTTTGACAAATCAACTGAGAGAAGGAAGCAACTTGTACTTAAACATGGTGGTCAATAAGATTTGGTTAAACAACAACAAGACCTTAAGAAAGAGAACAGTGTAGGCAGAGAAGATAAGAAGGAAAACTAAAAAAAAGAAAAGTAGAGAAAAGAGAGACTGTAAATACAGAAAGAGAATAACAGCTTAAACTGAGAAAGAAGAGACTGTAAATAAAGAGAACAAGAGTTCAATTTGAGATTGCTGAGCTCACCAAAAAAGGAGTAGCCCAAGAATGACAATAGGATCAGGGCCAGCATAACTAAGCTACTCAAATTTCATGAACAGAAAGATGACAAAGATGCTTTCCTGGAGATACATGAAAGATCTGCCCAAAGTCTGAACTGGAACAAAGGTGACTTGGCAGTATGTCTCAGCTCACTTCTCACATGAAAAGGTCTACAAATGAATGAAGGCATGATGTTAGAAGGAGCCATGAATTTTGACAAGTTAAAAATGGCCTTGATAAAACATTATAAACTTGGTGAACAAGGTTTTGCTAGAAGTACAGAGAAGCCATACTGTATTTCAGTTTGTGGTACATTTATGTTGATATTTCACAAGATGGAATGACATGGCCAAGTGTAAAAATAGTTGTGATACATGAAGAGTTTGTGGTCGTGTGCCCAACTGACATAACACTGTTTTTAAAGGAGAAAGGGTCTAAAGATGTGACAGAAATGATAATGCTGGTAGAACAGTATATGGAGACTCATGTTGGAAGTATAGCTGGCATGTCCAATAACCAGTTGAATTCACAGCCAGTGGTGACTGACCAGAAAGAGGATACTATCAAAGGTGACAAGAATGCAACAGACAAAAAGGAGAAGATATTCTACATTTGTTACAATCTGTGCTACACTGCAAAATTCTGCAAGACTGTTACTAATGAGCAACAACAGAAATAACGACATAAACCAGTTGCAGCCACCTACAAAGATGATGTTGGCAAAGTACAAGAAAAGGATGAATATCACCATGGATGCTACTTCCCGAAAAACCAGAAGAGAAACAACCCACCTGATTCGCCACCAGAAAGAAGAACTGTTTCACAATTAAACAGTGCATGACTGATGGTCAGCTCAAGTTACCAAATGGATCAGCAATGCCAATAATGATTGGAGCACGTGACAAACATCAAATGGTGACAACAAATCCCAATATGTCAATAAATAAAATTATGATAGGAAGAAGAAAGTGAAAGTCCTATGAGACACTAGATTCAGTAATACAGTCGTTAGAACAAGCCTAGTATCTGGTGATCAGAAAACAGGCAAGGACATCTGTGTGCATTAATTCATGGAACAGTGAAAAAGTTTTTCCTAGCAAAAATAAATGTGGCTACTTCATATTACATGGAAAATCTTGAAGTCTTGTATATAAAGGCACTAATCTACAACTTTATGATTCAAAATATATCAGTAGTAGAAATTTAGAGGAACCAAACAGAAAGGAAACTGATGATGCACCTGTAGTTACCACAAGAGGTGAAGAAAGGAAAAGCATGCAAGGCATAAGGCCTCTGCAACTCTTAAAATATAACATCTTAAATGTAGGTCTACAAGAACTGAAGGAAGCACAGAAGAAAAACCTCTCACACCATAAACTTTGAGAGAGTGCCCAAGAGAAAATGCATCACAAAACCACAAGGTTTTCCCTAGTTAACCTAAAAAGAAGTACTCTATCAGATCTATCTATCTGGGAAAGTTGAACACAAAGGCAGTCAGAAGCATTTTTTTTGTCAAGAAGATCAAGGATCAACGTTTCAAGTTTGAACAGAACATCTTGGTTTTGCTATCTACAGACCACAATAAACTCACTTTGCTGTAGAAAGGACCTTTCAAAGTGAAAGAAATTATAAAAAGAATGGACTTAAAGTGAAAGTGGAAGGAAAGACCAAGACCTCTCACACCACTCTGTTGATTAGATACTTCAAGACAGAAGAAGAGATAATGAATACACCTATTGAAGCACAAGTGAATATAGCAGGTGTAGCTGTCATAGATATAGGACCTGAAGACAGTAACTTTGTTACAGAAGATAAAAAAGACTTACTCGGCCTAAGACCATTGAGTGAATATGAGATAAACAAAGACATCAACATGAGTGGAGAATTGACCTGCTGAAGCAACTGTACCAGTACACAGGTATCTTCACAGATGAACCAGGCAAAATAGACCTCAAATAACACCAGATCAAAATGGAAATAAGGGATCCAGTTAAGATGAAGCACCACTAAATGCCATATGCAAAGAGAAACCAACTAAAGAACTATAAATGTTAACCAGCTCAAGCTATATGAGCAGATTCTGGGTATGAATTGAAAACAGCATTTATATATAGTATAAAATATATTGTAAATGTTTTTCTTGAAGAGAAACTTACTGTTGGGTATGCAAGACTGATCAGTTGTTATTCAGTTTAGTGATTTAATATTTGATGATTATTTAGCTTCATAACAGGGTGTTAAGGGGTAATTATTTTAAAAGCAATAGTTATGTAACTTTGTATGAGCCATCTATTGTATACATAGTTTAATTGTTATACTAGTGTTTGTAACACTGTTGACTTCACTCACTCAAAGCTTCTAAGTTTCTTATCATGTGTAATATTGTTCTTGCTAAAGGACTAGATATTTCTATATTTTTTTTATAAATATGTGTAGATACAAAGAGGAAATTAGACAAGGAGAAAGTTAGTGAAAGTAAAAAAATGTTAAGTTAGTCAAAGGGTAGTTAGACTGTGTGATTGTTAATTTAACTGTAATGACTGATTTATAAAGTTTCACATTTTGTATGATGAAAACAGAGATACAGAAGAATAATGATTATTGTCAATTGCATTCTAAAGTAACTGAGCTAGCTGATGTAAAAGAAAATTATTTAAAGTTCTGATACAACTGTGGTAACCCATAGGGTAACGTAAGTGCATTTATTACAATATATAGTGATAAAAGATGATAAAAAAAATTGTCTTGTCAGTTGGGTTCTAAAGTAGCTGAACCTGCTCATGTGGGTTTTTGACAAAAGAAAAATTATTTAAAGCTCCACATTAAACTGTGGTGAATGATAATGTGATAATTTTTTGTACTTAGTTTTAATGTTTAATTTGTTTTGAATATATTGTTGTAAAATAAGTGAATTGCGTGCTGTCCCTTTATTACTGAAATTTATTGCCAACAAGTCACAGACACCTACTGTGAAGGATATAGACCTCTTATAAATCCTGACAAAGCTAGCTAGTGTTATTTTAAAGGAAGGGATAAAATGCCCAAGCATTTAAAGGTGGGTAAAGTTTTTGTAAGTATGATAAAAATGCTTTAAAAAGTCAATTTACCAAAGTGCAAATTTTGGTTGGATAGTCAGCATTATTTTACTAGGGTTCAGTCTTATCTTACTAATCTTTTGCCATTATATGAAGAGGTTACTGCTTACTTTAGGGAGATAAAGGTGTGAATTTGGTATACTTGGATTTTCAGAAGGAATTTAATAAGGGCCATACTAAAGACATGTTTAAAAGTTCTCTACAGATAAGTTGGTTTATTGAATTATGAACGGATAGATGGAAGAAAGCAAAGAAGCACTATATACAGAGTTCATACAATGATATAAAATCTTGTAACCCAAGTGCTTTTGAAAGGCAGACCTCAAGAAGAAAGGTCCACCTTTTAAAAGCACTCAGGTTATAAGATTTTGTATCTTTGTGTTAAATTGATTTCTTGAACCTTTGTGTTTTTTTAACATCATGAATTATACTGAATCCAGTTGGACTAGACTAGAGTCACAAGTTTGGTACCTCAAGGTTTGCTATTAGAACTTTTGCATCTTTTAATTTACACCATTGAAACAGATAAAGGAATGATGAATAAAATAATTAAAATGGCTGTTGCTTCAAAATATTAGGTGTTGTTGGTTGTGTGGAGGATGCTGCTTTATAAGAGAATTTAGATTATTTTTGAATTGGGTAAATAGCTGATAGATGGCTTTTAATTATAATAAAGACAAGAAAATGCATACAAGTTATAATTTGAATGAAGTGTGAATAATTTTGATGAACATAACAAGTAACAGTATTATGTTAAAAAGAATACTAGTTGTTTAGTTCATTTATTTCTTAAGCCATCCTAAGAGTGTGCTGTTACTGGAGGAAGAAGAAATGGAATCTTGGGTTGTGTTTACAGTAATATTAAATACATGTTGAAAGAGGATATAATTTCATTTTATAGGTCACTGTTAAGCCTCAATAGTAATGTGTTCATTCTTCAACTCCTTACATTTAGTACAAGAATTGAATTGTTGGATAGAGTTCAAAGTAAGGCTACTAGGATAACACATAGGGAGGGAAGATTTTCATACAAGGATAGGTAAAGATCTCTGAAACCATTTTTTCTTGGGTTTTAATTCTTTTTTTAAGTAGATGGAACAGCATTGATGAACAAAAATGTCTCTTGTTGTCTCTTAAATGTTATGTTAAAACCCAACAATTTATGGTAAACATTTTTCATTAAAAAACAGAAGCTTGATTATATAGTTAATACTGAATAGTTAGCTTACTTCTCACTATAAGTTGCTTACTAAAATCCAGATATTTGTTATCCAATTTAATTTGTCAACTACCATAACATTATCATTTCATCAATGTTTTATTGTTGTGGTCAATAGAAATTTGTTTCAGAAACTACATTCCCCAAAAATATTTTCAGTATGAAATATTTCATTCATTAGAGATTATTTCTTTTTTGACTTAACATAAATTAGTACAGTTTATATAACTTTAGACATTACATGCTGAAAGCAAATAAAAACAAACTTTAAAGGTCAAAATTAGTTATGATCTTAGTTAAATGGAATTTTTTTTATTCAGAAGATCATAAAGCATTCAAAACAGAAAATTCTGAGCAAACTTTAAATAATGGTTTCTTTTTTGTGTTTTCTCTATGTTATAAAAATACTGAATATAATTTCAAATAATATATATAATAAAGGGAAACATTTGCTAACATCAAAAGCATTCAAAGATCTAGAATGCAACATCTAAAATAACTGAAGGTAACCATTTAAGCATTTCAATATCTGATGAATAAAGTATGTTTTTTGTCTTTCAAAATCTAATATCTTAATTTTCTAAGAATAAGAAATGTTCAAAATAACGTACCTAGCAAAACCAACCCCTCTTGAGTGCATGTTACTATCTCGAAGGATCCTGGTGGAGATTACTGACCCATAGGGTGTGAGTAGCTTTTCTAGATCATCTTCTATCATATTAATGGGTAAGTTGGCTATGTATAAGTTAGTTGGGTCTTGTTCTTGTTGCTTGATAAGATTTAAAATTTAAAAAAGTAATTTGAAAAACAGTCTCATATAACATATAAACCTCATCTGAATTATTTTATGAAGAGAGAAAAATTAGCTTATTAATATTTTACTTTGATTTTCATTCTTGTTGCAATCATAATTATGCACAAAACTAAAGAATGTGAAGAACTAAAATTTCTGCTTATTTGCAAATCAACAAAATAATCATAATAAAGAAATCAATAGACACAATTTAATTTAATCAACATTATATAGCAAATATAATCATTATAAAAAGATTAAGAAATAGAAATGACAAGTAGATAAAAACTATCATTGCAATGTACTTTCACTATATGAGATATATCAAGAAGGTAATTATATAAACATACAATGACATTATCATTATTATTTGTACATACAATACTATCAATAGTATAAATTTAATATTTTCAATGTTGTCAATATCTTCCACATGCAAGTCCTAACATTATATGTGCAAATATACCATATTACCAAAAATACTTTGATAGACCTCAGTAACCCAGGAAAGAGAGAAGGGGGGGGGCTGCTGGGACCTCATTTCAGAAGAAAGTTTGTCAATGTTGAGTGTTCTATTACTGAAATTTACTATGAACTATTAGCACATATCTGTTAGGATATACCACTACTTCTGTTACAAAGCAGCTCTATTTCTGGATGACTGGGCCAATATCTCAACACTAGCACACACAGAACCCTTCCACACATCTCTCATAGTGGATTTTGTATTAGGTATGAACAAGTGAGCTAAGATGGCTCTGGTATTTATATTACAAATGATACATCCAATAACTATTTCTTTCTTTCTTCTTTTTTTTAATGTCTTTGCACACCCTGAGTTCAACTGGATACCTATGATAGATGCTGACCTTTGTATCCAAAAATGCACCATAAGATTCACACACATAATTCAGTGGGAAAGGCTCATTATTACCTCAGAGTACTGTGTTCCAGTATATTTAATAATACAGTTTATACAACTAATATGTTCATTATAAAGATAATAATTTTATACAGTCTAAGTATTTGCTATCAAACATTATAATTTTATTCTGTACATCCAAGAATACAACATCTATAGCTTCTCCCATATAAATAATGTTATTGTAGTCCATACATGGATATAAAACCTACTAATCTGTACTATGTATGCTTTATAGTTTTATAAATTATCATGTATTTTTTATCTAAACATTACCTTTACAATCATATCACTTACTAGAGACATATCTTGCTTGGACTAACAGCATTGCACCATGGTTTGAAGGAGTGTGCATTTTCATATTTGTTAAAGACTTATTTCAGCATAAAAATATGTGATAGATGTAGGTGTTCTTGAAGCACTTTAACTTTCATTTATTTTCAATTTAAAATTTTAATTTCTGTGTTGAATAGGACTGGGATCAAGAAGTAAACATTATAAAAAAGATTTAATCAACCCTCTAGATGAAACTCATCATGCATCTCAGATCTCTCAAAAACAGATATTAGTATTTTAGATATATTTTAGATCCTGTTACCATTAGAAACTAAAAGCATACACTGGTGATTCAATTAAAAAGTGCAGGGAGAGGAAAGAAATTCAAGCTGCTAAAGAAATTTCAGACTAATTACAATGCACAACAAAGGTTTTGTTTCTTGAACAATGTTGGGTGTTCCTTATAGATTTTTGGCTTCTGATCATGAAAATCACATCCAAATTTGCCCATCACGCATGGTTTCATCGAAATCTTCAGTTCTGCTACAATGGAAAAATGATATCAGGGTAACAGGAATCTGTCAATGCTTGCTGACTACTGTTGGACACTGCAACGTGATGCACTGGACACTGAATACAAATTAACATCAGGAGCAAAACACTTTTAATTATGTTGAACTTAATAGCGTATTAGCAACATAAACGCAATTAAATACGTTATTTCTGGTACACCGTTAACTGTCTATTTTTCAGAGTTCCTACGTGATGAAGCAACACCAAAACTATATTTGTGTATACCCATCAGGTACCTGTCACAATCAGCAAAATCTTTTCAAAAAAATTGTTGTGCACTGTTATGCAAAAATCAACCTGCCAGCCAGGGCCTTCAATTATGTATAACTGAATTAAATTTATCTGTGAGGTGAATAACTTGAGTCATATCCTATTATCTAGATACAACTTGCACAAACATTCTGTGATCCTTACAGTGACCTAGGAGGCCTAGATTAAGGTTTGGCACTCAGCCCTATATTCCACAACCATAGAAATGTGCCTTTTTTTCAAGGATACCACTGTTGTTCTGATTGTAAAAAGTATCTAATAAAAACTTATTTTAAGTTTTCATAAATAAAGTATTTTATCCATTCTCAAAGCAAGAAAAAGAAATTCAAGCATTTCTTTATATTTAAAACCCTAAATCTGTAAAACAAATTCAATACTAAAATCATTGTACTTCTATCTTTTTCTAGCACATTACATTTCTTACATGATTATTACACTGGTGAACACTTTTTCAGAAACTTTGAGTTGCATTAGATATTTTAACTGATTGTGAAGGAGTTTTAGGCGCTGATTTCAAATCTGAAATTAGTTTTTCTCTACAAGCTCTAGTTTGTATGCAATTTGAGGTTAATGAAATTGTACAAATGTGAACTTGCGTAAACCATGTATAAGCATTTTCACGTCCATATATATAGATAGCTTCTAATATTTTGATCATTCTTCTTTTGTTTCAGATCAAACATGGCTTCCAAAAATAGATATCATTGTAGAAACAAGCCTGATGCCTTCTGCTACATATGTATCCGAACATTCCCTCAGCTATTCGGCCTGCTCCGCACTCTGAAGAAGTTCCTGTTCTAGTTTTCAAAGGCTTGCCTTCATTGGACAATAAAGACATTGGACATGATACAAGTGAACAAGACAGTTGTGACAGTGAATTGTCAAAAAAGTGTACACAATCGGAGAACTGTTCTTCAGACACTGAACCTTTCCCCGTCCCCAAGCCTCTTCCCCAGGCTGAACTGAATGATTTATTGTGGGATTTAGGTCTTTCAAAGAAAGCAGCAGAGCTTTTGGCATCAAGATTGCAAGGCAGAAATCTTGTTGATCACTCTGTTAAAGTATCATATTTCAGAAAGCATGACCAGCTTTTTGTGACCTTCTTTTCAGAAGACAGACAGTTTGTTTACTGCCATGACATCCAAGGGCTTCTCAAAGAACTGGGTGTACCTTACTATAGTCCTGCTGAATGGAGACTCTTTTTAGACAGTTCAAAATGCAGTCTAAAGTGTGTTCTTTTACATAATGGAAATGTTTATGGAGCAGTACCTGTCGGTCACTCAGTGCATTTGCGGAAAGACTATGATGATATGAGAATGGTCATGGACTTATTAAAATATCATGATCACAATTGGATCATTTGTGTATACTTAAAGATGGTCAACTTTCTTCTTGGACAACAGAAAGGTTTCACCAAGTTTCCATGTTTCCTCTATATGTGGGACAGCTGAGCACGAGACAGACATTGGGTCCAAAAGGACTGGCCTATTCGTGACACTCTTGAAAAAGGCATGCCAAATATCATACAAGACCCAATTTTAAGCAGAGATAAAATCATCTTTCCTCCTATTCACATCAAATTAGGTTTGATGAAGCAATTTGTCAAGACACTGGAAACCGAAGGTGAATGTTTCCAACACATCATCATGGCTTTACCGGGGTTATCATTTGAGAAGATCAAAGCAGGTGTGTTTGATGGCCCACAGATTCGAACCCTAATTCGTGATGATCAGTTTGTTGCTAAGATGACCGCTTTAGAAAAGGCAGCATGGTTATCCTTTGTGGCAGTCGTTCAGAACTTCCTTGGAAACAATAAGGCGGAAAACTACAGTGAACTTGTAAACAGAATGCTCCTCGCTTTTCGTGATCTCGGGTGCAACATGAGCATCAAGCTTCATTTTTTGAACAGCCACCTTGATAAGATCCCTGACAACCTGGGGGCTGTGAGTGACGAACAAGGAGAACGATTCCACCAAGACCTAAAGGTCATGGAAGAACACTACCAAGGGCGTTGGGACAAAAGTATGATGGCTGACTACTGCTGGAGCATTAAACGAGATTGTCCAGATGAAGTGTACAAATGCAAATGTTACAAACGCAAATTTTTACCTGAATAAAATACACAAACAAATTGATAAGCTATTCCTATAATTTCCTATAATAATGAAAAATTAAAAAATAAATAAAAATGTCAAATTGCATAAAATCTGTAGACAAAAACCAATTTCAGATTTGAAATCAACACACTCAAATTGACTGTAGAAAGGTATTTTTTTAAATGCAACAAAATGAGTGTTCCCCACTGTTATTTATCTTGTGCATATAAAGTGCATTAATCTATCAAAGATAATCTATTTAATAGCAAAATATCTGAGCGAGAGGAATTTGTATCAGTTGAATCACACTTTCAACACATTCCTAATACTAAAGTTATAACTCAGTTATAAACGAGTACATGCTTAATAATTTAAGCATATATTTGCTTACAGCTTAGTTGCATAAACACTGAGAAATTTTTCTGTGCTATATTTTAGAATGATTCTGTATGTATTACACATACCAAGCAGAGACTTAGATTTTAAAACAGTAACAAAAATGAATGCTTTTCTTCTATACATAAATTTACATTATTAATAAATATCAATTACATATTAATAAATTGTCTCTTACTCAATAATTTATAAAATTTAGTATTTCTCCTTACTTTAGCCATCTGAGCTTGAATACCCTTAGCTTGGAGTGCTTTAACTGCATTTTCTGCTGCCACAGGAGATTCAAAGTCAACAAAACCATAACCTAAAAATGTTGGAAAAATTAATCAAAATTGCAACAAGAGGTGAGTATAAAATGTAAAATTTTTCTTTTGTCAGATTTTTTCAATGCTTACATTTATATGTATTTTTATTCGTAATATATTGAAACAAGTTTAAGTTCTT
The DNA here is from genome assembly GCA_011833715.1 of Carcinoscorpius rotundicauda. Classification (NCBI taxonomy): domain Eukaryota; kingdom Metazoa; phylum Arthropoda; class Merostomata; order Xiphosura; family Limulidae; genus Carcinoscorpius; species Carcinoscorpius rotundicauda. Next base: position 20,824,085 of record CM022398.1, read on the forward strand.
TTCAAAAGGTGAGGAATAGTTGTTTACATACATAATATATGTGGAATCCCGAACATTGGTTCAAATCCCATTTTAAAAAAAATTGAAATACACAGGAATAACCAGATATTTGTAGCTCAGAAGATGAGAAAAAAAGAAAGAAAACTGTATCCACAGTATTACATTCTGATATGTTTTGACTTGCAAGTGACTATCAATGTTTTGTTGGTATTCCATTCTGGAATTAAAGATCAAAAGGAATTCAAATACCTTAATCATTATGGTTGTCCTCTGGTCGAATGATTGAACTCAATAAATATATACTTAAGATTGTTCAAATCATTAGAAATATATTTTAGTGATTTAATTAGTGATTTTTAATTTGAAGTGAATGAGCAGATGTGTCACATGCTACATATAATAATACATAACTGTAGAGGAGGGTAGAAGTGCTAAGGTTTGTAAATGTAACAAGACCATTCATACCCTGTTCCTCCATAATATTGGCATAGAACTGGAAACAAAAATTAAATTCCTATGTGTATTTAACTTAATAAAAAATCAGTTTAACTAATTTTTAGGTTCAACTTTGCAATGCTTACCTTTACACTTATTTGTTGCTTTATCTAAAATTGCCTTTGTTGATATTATACTTCCATAGCTGAAATAAGAACAAAAAAGTTAAGTTTATAATTAGGGTAGCTGAAGGAAAATGTTTTTTGTTTTTTTTTACAAGTAGGTACATATCTTTACAGAAATATATTAGGCATACTTTTCACCATTATGTGACACAACATTTCCTAATTTTAAAACATTATCAAAATACAATATATTTCAAGAATTGCATATTTCACATTATCTTTGGGAAAAAACAACAACATATTTTATCGAAATTAAAAGACTTGTTTCATTTGCACAATTTTTTTCATATTTTGTTATTTATGACTTAGGCTTATGACTCAGAATCTAATGAAATATGACTATGAAACATATCAATCATATATAATCAAAACATTGAAACACAATTTTATTGCATAGATTGTATGACTTAATATTTAATCTGAGAATTATATAAGACAAATTGCTTCCAGACAGGAAGTTAGATGTGAGAGTAAAATAAAATACACCTCAATAATATAGTTAATAACCGACAAAAAAAATTACAGATGGCATAGTGCAATATTTAACAAGTGTATAATTTAAGTACATTGATTGAAAGACTTTAGCTTGCCATGATGGAAAAAAAAAAAAAAAATTCTTACCACATTGCACCTTACTTGAAATATTTTACTGGTGTTTGTGAAACATCCCATAAAACTAATGCTAAACTTACGGACTACAAAGACTTAGTAAGTCCTTGTCTGTCGTATTTTCAATGAGACCACGAATGTACAAATTTGTTTTGCTGAGCTGCTCTGCCCCACTAGATCCTGAACCAGACTGTGAACCAGAACCTCCTGCACTAGAACTAGATGCTGGTGGGGAAGCTGATGTGACCCGTGATATAGCAGAATAGGCCTGATAAAATATATATAAAACAATGTTGACTTGTGTTTTATTTTCACTGTTATTATTTGCTTAACGAAATCAGTTTTTAAAACTATGAAGCAGCTACTAAGTATCTTGAACAGTAAGTAGACTATTAAGAAACTGAAAACATAAATATCAAATTCTATGCTTAAGTTATTTTAACAACAAAAAAAATCATGGCTTTTTTCAACATGATGATATTAATTGTTGTTTTCTTATGTTTAAGAAAAGAAAGAGAATAGTTACTTAATCTAACCTTCAGGTGTATTTTATGATGCTGCTAACATGACTTGTTACCTAACAATATATCTCAGAAAAGCTGAAAAAGTTAATGAAATTGGTTGATTTAGTATTACAAATCTATTTACATCAAGCTAAAAATGTTGATGAAACATGTTGATCAGTTACTGCAAATCTATTTACATGAAGCTAAAAAGTTGATCAAATAAGTTAACAAGTGAAACAATGCCATTTAACAAAGTTTAGAATTTTATTGGATAGCCAACATGGTTTCACTATAAGAAAATTTTGCCTTGCAAATCATTTGATATTCTTTGATAAGCTTACACAGATGATAACAATGATACAGATTTTGTATATCTGGATTTTCAGAAAGCATTTGAAAATATTATACAAAAAAAAAACCTGTAAAATATTATCTCTATAGGCATGGGGGATAAGTTAAGAAATCAGACTGAAGAATGGCTGGATGGAAGAAAGCAAAGGGTTGTTATAAATGGAGTTCAATCAAACTGGATTAATGTTACGAGAAGGATACATCAGAGTCCAGTCGCAGGACCTTTGCTCATTTTTATTTACACCAATGATATAATTAAAAAACAGCCAATATATTACTTAAATTTACAGTTGATATTAAGATCTTGGGTGTTGATAGCTGTGAAGGGAATACTTCTGCTTTACAAATCAATTTAAATACTTTATTGAATTGGGCAAATATGTGGCAGATGAGCTTCAATTACAATAAATGTAAGGGTGTTATCACAATTTGAATTAAGTAAACTTTGGATGGGAATAACCTTAATGGTGTCATGAAAAAAATATATCATGATGTAATTAGTCGATCGCTGGTTAAAGCTATCCAAGCAGTGTGATACGGCAAATCGGATTTTAGCTTGTATCTATAGAAATATTGAATATAAGTCTAAACAGGTTATAATTTCATTGTACAGGTCTAGATTGTTAGGCTAGATTTGGAATATTGTGTTCAGACTTGGGCTCCTTATCTCGAGAAAGAAATCACATTGTTGGAAAGGTTTAAGAAAAGGGTTACTTAAATGGTGTCTGGGATACAGGAGTTGTTACATAAGGAAAGGCTGAAATATCCAAAATTTTTTTCTCTTGAAAAAAGAAGAGTTTGGGGGATCTGATTGAGGTGTTTAAGACTATAAGTAAAATTGATAGTGTTGATGCATCATCGTTTTTTCATATTTAAACAGTGAAAATAGTAGGACTAAAGGGACACAAGTATACATTTTGGCAGAGTAGGAGTAACCTTCAGGTAACAGTTTTATTTTTCAAACAGAATGATTGGCCTTTGGAATGGGTCGCCTTTAGTTGTTGTTGAGGCAGTAACTTTAAATGAGTTTAAGTAAAAGCTTGATAGGTATATGAATGAGAAAGAATGGCTTTAGTTTTTTAAGTAAATTTAGTTTAAGGTGTGTAACAACCGAGATGAAACAATGGGTACAAGATTGTCAAAACATATTGTGTTATCAAATGTTTTAATTTTGTTTTTACAGAACATAGTTGAAGAGTACCTCTATGATCACAAAACCAATTCATTTATACTGGTTTTAGGAAGGAAAACTTTGAAGACGCATTAAATTTTACATTTTAAGAACTAGACAGTGAACGTTTTATGTACATACGTACACACATGCATAAAAATTACTTTTTTATTGAATATCATACAATGCACAGAAATTACTAACTGAAGATAACGAGAGTTTTGGCTGCATAGAATTATTTTCAATAATTTCAACCATTAACTGATTAACATAAATTAATGAAAGAAGTATGTAAAATGTTTCAATGATGTAAATACAGAACTGATTATAATTAATTAACACGTTTGCTGGATATAAATGTGAATAAAATAATTTTGAATTTTTCTCCATATGTTTAATTGTTAGGAGACCTGATCTTATTTTTCGATCAGTGTGTTCTGTTACGTGAACCATATTTTACTGTAATAACTTACACTTAAGTGTGTATACCAAAAAAATAAACATGGAGAGGAATACCTTCAGCACAGTGTAAATATTTTGCTAATAATTATTTCACAACTGTTTTTTCATGAATATAAATACTTAGAAAAACATCACATTTCAAAAACTAAGACAAAAACTAAATTTAAAAATAACCTCTCGAAATGTTAGTGTAATCTCCATATAATCTTAACGTTATTTGTTAATAAACACTCTTCGTTACTTCCTAAACATTTGTAACCATATTTTGTTAACCGGAACACTTGCGGCTGTTTATAAATTCATACCTATAGTCTTCATAATTCCACATTCAGGTTTTGCTACAGAAACTGCTACATTAGTGGCAGTTGTATTTCTCTCATGAGTGTAACTGTTTTGAAATTTTATTATTATGCAATAAAAATGTACAGGAAGATGCTTTGTGATACTTTCAAGGTCATACACAGTTATGGCGATTACACTAGTGTCATCATATGACTATGTTACAGCTAAGCAAATAATTAAAATTGGCTGAATGTTTATTTCTGCTGCAGATTAGATAATAAATACAGGAAATGAAATAGAAGAGTATTTCTGGTTTTGTTGTTGTTTTCCAATCGAGTGCATTCCCCCTTTCCCCCGAATCCCTGTCACTGAACACGCTCACCTTTCAATCTTAGGGATTTCAAAAAGTGACAGTCAATAACAATATTCGTTGGTAAAGAGCAGCCCTCGAGTTGGCGATGGTTGGTGGTGATTAACTACCTTCCGCGTAGGCTACCACTGTTAAATTGGGGATGGCTAGTACAGATAGCCCTGGTGTAGCTTTGCGCAAAATTCAGACCTAATCTAACCTATGATATCCTCTCTGCTACAAAACAGTTACAGCCACTAAAACAGCCAGTCATCATTCACGGTATTCCAAACATTCGAATGAATAACTAAAGGCTGAATACTAGTTAAAGAGACAGACGGGGCTGATCCATGAAGCTTCCTGAAACATTAGCCTGAAGATGCCTTTCATCCAGGGTACATCCAAATTCACTTACCTGGAAACCAACCAAACGTAAAGGTAGTTGTTATCAGATATATACAAAAAAGTATGGTAATTAAACGAATTAAGGATGAATAAATATTAAACAATATTCAACATTTCATAGGTGAAAATAGAGCGGATCGTTTTACAAAAGATAAAATAAACAAACGAGCAGTAGAATTGACCGTTACATTATAACGCACCCACGGCTGGGAGGGCAAGCATGTTTGGCGCGAACCCGCGACCCTCAAATTACGAAGCGCATGCCTTAACGCGCTAGGCCATTCCAGGCCCAACACTCGAAAGAACCAGCTATACAACGACCTTACATAAATGTTTGATATCGGTAAATTTTAATTTAAGTTGTGTTGAAACGAGAAGAGAATAAGCGAATTCTTTGCTAAATGTAACGACAATAAAGCAGACTACTCCACAAACGATACTTGACCAAACAGCAGAAATCAAGAGGTTAATTTTGTTTTGGAAATTCAAAATGTCATGCAAAGCACGTGCAAGAAGCGAGAGCAATGTACCCGATTATGCTTTAATCAAAATAGCTTCAATATTTTTTTTTCGAACAATGTTATCTCTATTGATTTTAATCAAAATATTTAGTCAAGTAAACCAATAATACTGACATCTTTCTTTTGTAAAATTATCACGATTAATATCGTTGATTAAAACAAAACAGCTCAGAATATTTAAAGCCATTTTTATCGAACAAGGTAGGGCATTCTACTAATATATACATAGATGGTGAATGACTAAGGGAAAGCAGTTAGTCATCACCACCCACCGTCAACTCTTGAGCTAATCTTTTACCAACGAATAGTGGGATTGACCGTTACATTATAACGCTTCCATGGCTGAAATAGCGAACATGTTTGGTGTGGCAGGGATTCGAACTCGCGACCCACAAGTTAAGAGTGGAGCGCCTTAAGCACCTGGCCATGCCGGGCCTCGGGGAGGTGTAATTTCATGGACAGATAACAGACAGTATTATTTTATATGCAAAAACGGCTCGTTTGGGTTCAAAAAGTATTTTAAATAGAAGAGCGAACAACGTTTCGACCTTCTTCGGTCATCGTTTCTGCATATAAAATTCTCAACAAGTGGGTTTCTCGACATCACTGAGACAGTATTATTATACATAAGTATAGTATCTATATAAATAGATTTTTTATCTCTATAAGATTTTAAGAAATTGTTTGTCTATGGTTTTAAAACAGGATGAAATACGTATCAGATTATTTTGCAGATGTAAAAAAAGTATTATTGCAACAATGGTGTCGTAGGGAGTTGCAAAATGAGGGTGTTTGGCTAGACATGCAGACGTTAAAATAAGAGATTGAAAGTATAAGGAGCTGTTAAAATACAAGAAAGATCAATAAAATGAAGTCTGAGGGCATATTATTAGTAAATGAATATAATAATACAATTTACAGTTACTATACAAGTCAAATATGTAAAAGTGGAGGTGCTAAAGCATCCCTGATTCCTCTGTGTAATTCAAACTGTTTCAGTGTTTCTCCATATGTAAAAACGTCCCAGATATTCAAACTTAATATTTCATATTCCTATAAGATACAAGTTCACGGAAGGTTTTTAACCATCCCAGAGTAATATTATCAGACTTCTGTATCCCCTGGTGTGACAGCGATAAGTCTACGTATTTGCCAACGTTAATATCTGTGGTTCGATTTCTAGCGGTGGATACAGCAGATGTCATAATGTGGCTTTACTTTAAAACAAATATACTCTAGTATCCTAAAAACAATGAACCCATTCGTTTTACTGTGGATTTAACACCGTTTCCTTTTCATTTCTTATGAAAGTAATTTATTCAGAACTTATATAAATATGGTAGTAAATTAAGCCAATTACATAAAACAAGATGTTTATATTAAACCACTTTAAGTATACTAGAGAAATAAATTACTAAGTGTTTTTCGTTTTAAAAGCGTCATTAATTTAAACATACCAATGAAATCCGGTTTCAGTGTGATTTATAGGTTTACATTTTAAAAGAGTAATATTAATTAAATACCCTACAAAAACCTGTTTCTACGTTATTTACAATTTAAAAGCTTGAATAATTACGGCGATTTAGACAAGATTCAACATTCATAGAGGCAGGTCAGTAATTATGTAATCCGTCAAGTTTCTACGCATGTTTTAATGTCTTTCTTTGTTTTAAATTCGTAAATTTCACAAAATGATAACTTCATACAAGTTATTCCAATATTATATTTAAAATAACATTTTCCTAATATATTCAAGGAAACAATCTACGTTTAATGGACGTGCATCTATCAAAATATTTAAACATTTTGCCTTACACCTCATCCAAATACACCAACCAGTACTGTCTTTGTGTGTTTGCTTGCCTAGCCCCTTGGTTAACACGTAAATTTTTCGAACTTTTTTCTATTTTACTTCAGGTTTAGTTTGGACGCAGAGAGGTGCTCAAGTAAACTAGTGGCAATAATAAATAAAAGGGTAAAAAATAGAGAACGAAGAAAAAAACACTGAAAAAAAAAAAGAGAAAGGTGAAAAGACAAAGAAAATTATATCGACAGGTAAAAGAATAAAAATAGTCGCATATTTTAGGAATGGTATAAAATGACAAATTCCGAAACTGTATTAATAACAGCTAAATTATCAACTCAATTAGTTTACACGGTTTCAGTGACTGTCCTATTCTGAACTGAGTTGTTATTAATATTGTTCCTCTCAAATACTTTATTTTTTATTTTTTACCAGTATGTGTAACTTTTGTCTTTTTTCCGATGGACTTTTTTACCCTTGTCTTTATCACCTAGATACGAAGTAAATACCTTATCTCTACTTAAGCAGCACTCGGAATTATGATCAACTAATTGGTTATTCAGTAATCTCTCGCAGAAAAGAAAGCTGTTACTTCACTTATGGTGTCATGAAAGAGACAGCGAATTTTCACCTAAATAAGTACATGACATTTCCAGATAAGCGTTCAAAAAAACGTAATAATAAGAAATGTCGAGCCTTATTACCCTAATCCTTCTACAGAATTCTTCCGTCTGTGGTCTGTCCCAAGTTTCCTTTCTTGTATATATATAAAACGAAAGATGTGCTATTAAGGGCGTATAATTAAATTTGAAGGTGGGTTAGTAAAGAGCTTGATGAATAATAATATCGAATGAGGTATACGAACGTCCCACGCAAAAAAAAAATACAGCTAAAATGAAACAAAAACATACAATAGAAAATTCCAATTTAAAAAACAACACGAAGGGATCGATATATACACGTTACACAGCTAGTAATATAGAAAGTTTTAATTTTTTAAAGCATTAGAATAAGAAAGTGAAAACTACAAAAAATTGAGTTATTTAAAATTAAAAAATATTCTTACGTTACCACAGACTAATTATTATGAGTATAGTGAAATTTCTTTATCATTAAACTCTTGAATATATTTTGTGAAGAAAATAAACAAAACAAAAATAGTATAAGCCAATGAACTAAGCTGTAATCGCTATTCAAATGCATCCACGATTTTTTTTCATTTTTGATAAAGCATAATATAATGTTCACTTCAAATGATTCCTTAAAAATTATCTCAGGCTTAAGATAACAGTGTGCCTATATGTAACACATTCAGGATCGGATTGAGCTAACTGGAGGTCCAAGAGCTAATGTACTGTTAGGGGTCCATCAATGAACTTTTATGTATTTTCAACATCTTTCAATGTCGGTCTGGGTTTCAAAGCATTTGATACCCCGTCAGTCCTTGTTTTAATCTCGTATTTCACACATTGAGTTGTTTATTTGTTACAATTCTTACACTTTTTCGTGTTGTTTCTTTTACACTGAGAAAATTAAGAGGCAAATAAACACGAGTTTATCCTCTACTTTTGCAAGTAATATTTTTCTAAACTCTAAGTTTTCTAAAAAAAATAAGACTTTAAAAACAGTTCAACGCAATAAGGCCACTTTATTATTAGATCCCATACAGTTATTTCAACAAATCTTGTTTTATGAATTTCGCGCAAACCTACACAAAGGTATCTGAGCTAATTGTCCATAATTTTGCAATGCAAAACCACAGGAAAGGCAGCTAGTCATCACCACCCACCGCCAAAAATTGGGCTATTCTTTTACCAAAGAACAGTGAGAATAAACGTCACATTAAAACGACTCCACGGCTGAAAGAGCTAGCATGCTTGGTAAGACGGTGATTAGAACCAGCAACCCTCAGATTACGAGTCGAGCACCCTAAATACTTGGCCATTCAACAAAATATCAGACTAATTTGTATTTACCAATCAATGTTCTATTAATTAGAAGTTTTTAACCATTTACAATGAGCTTATGTGTGTGTTTTTATGTCACCATTTGTGAATTTTAGTACAAGTATAAACTTTACAATATCATTAAGCACGAAAGTACTTAACAGTAGAAATCATAATATAATAAAATGGCTCGTTTAAAATCACCTTTAAAAATGTCTGAATATTAACAGTGACTATTTCATAGTATTGGCTGAGGAAAATTAAAGTTTACTGCATTAATGAAGCTGCTTTATGAAGTAAATCAAAATTTCATCATTTCGGCGAATTTTCATTTAAATAAACGACTCATCCAGACAAGCGCACAGAAAAAATAACGCACATTGTTGCTCTAATTCTGTCACAAACTCTTCTGTCTGGGATCACAATGATCCCTTTCCTGTACCAAAAACAATACTAGTATGTATAATAATAAAAAGGTGCCCTTGATTGGCATAGCTCGAAGAGGAAAGAACCAAGAAACAGAAAACTTTGTGAGTATACTGAGTAAACCTCGAAGGTGTGCACCTGGGTTTTATTACTTATCTATGAACGTGCACACCATTTTGTGAGGCAAATTAGCGAAAACCACATAGAAAAGAAATTTGACTACCACAGCTCCAAGAGGAAAGAACCTTGAAATCTGTAAATTTACATCCATACTACGTGGACCCTAAGGGTGTGCACCTGGGTATTACTTATCTTATGCACGTGCGTGCACGCACGCACATGTAAAAAGGAGGTAAGCGAACGGAAAACCACAGAAAAGAAGCGGTTCCTTATATGACAATTTCTAATACGTAGAAAACCCTATGCGTTTCGTAACAATGCGTTCGACCACTGGCTTTTAGGTCATGTTGCTTAGAAGCAAATGTATATTAGTTGCATTTTTATGATAAAATGGGTTCAGAATACACACAATAACAATCTAATAACCTTGGCGAAGCTGGGTACTTTCTCTTATATATATAACGGACAATGGGTTATTTTTGGGCATATAATTATATTTCAAGCAGGTTAATAAAGATCCTGATGAATAAAAAAAATCAACTATGTATATATGCATCCCACACTTGATATTCCTAAAGCACAAAAATATGAGTAATAAAATGAAAACAAACAAATACAATAAAAACTTTTGATAAATGTGTTTGTTTTCTTATAGCACAGCCACATCGGGCTATCTGCTGAGCCCACCGACGGGAATTGAACCTCTGAATTTAGTGTTGTAAATCCTACGACATACCGCTGTACTAGTGGGGGGCACTTTTGATAAAGACAAGTGAGATTGATATATATGAAAGTTAGCTACTTATAGTAATAAAGAGAATTTCAGTGCTACAAAAATACTGAAAGAATCATAATAAGAATCATAACTGAAAAAAGAGTTATTAAATATTTCAACTATTTTATCCGTACTTTGGCTAAGACTAAGATAATTACAGTGACTTGCCAAAGTAGGGGTACAATCCGTTATATCTTAAGTAATTCTGTGTTTGTAGTTTTGACTCTCTTTTCAGTAGTTTTTTCTGAACAATAAAATTTCTTATATTACTACAGCTAGTTTTGTGACGTGTATATGTCGATCCCAACTTCTTATGATAAAAATGTTAATTTATTCGTTGTACTAGTAATTAATATTCTACACCAACTTCTTAACTGATTTTCATATATACAATCAATAATCATACACAGAGAGTAAAGACCATTTATTTTTAATACAGGGTGACCTAACAAACATTAGATCAAAAATATAATTGGATGTGGTACATGAAGTATGTTTGTTTTTTGAATTTCGCGCAAAGCTACACGAAGACTATCTGCGCTTCCTGTCCTTAATTTTGCAGTGTACGACTAGAGGGAAGGTAACTAGACATCACCACTCACCACCAACTCTTGGGCTACTCTTTTACTAAAGAACAGTGTGATTGACCGTCACAATATAACGCCCCCACAGCTGAAAGTGCGAGCATGTTTGGTGTGACGGGGATTCAAACCCGCGACCTTCAGATTACGAGTCGAATACCTTGACCATCTGACCATACATGAAGTAATACACACATATTATACAATTATAATTCTTTATACAGGGTGGCCAAACACACATTAGAACAAAAATATACTTGGATGTGATACATGAAGTAATACACACGCATATTCACCTTTATTTTATTACCATACTGTTGTAGAACAATCAGATTGTATCGAACCATGTGGTGAGGTCAAACGTACATTTTGAACACATACTTTTCAATGATCAGTAAGTATGCTATCTAATAAACTATATTTAACCCCCAGATTGTAGGGAGAACTGAAAGTAGCCTAATAGGTAGTATGCTACAACTGTGACTCCAAGGTTCCAAGTTCGCGTCCCGCTACCATAAGAATTGTGTTCTGCACTTTTGAGCTATATAAATAACGTTCTAATTCTATCATTTGGATAGACAAGAGCAATCAAAGAATTGGCAGTAGATACTGACGACTAGTTTCATTCTCTCTGGTCTATAAGTTCAAAATCAGGTTTGGATCTACGCAGCAATTCGAAAGTTTTTTTTTACTGCAGAACCATGTACGAGTAAAAGTGAATAACTTTGAAAACTCTGCAAATCTATAAGAAACAAACAAGTAACTGGCATATTGTTTTACGTACCACTACGTTGAAACTACTAAAGTTGTAGTTGTTATTCTTCATTATTACTTAAGTAGTATTCACGGATACTGGATAAATTATTTGAAAAGTACAAGTTATTTATCCCATAAATTGCGCCAAACAATTATCACAGTATCATTTTACTCTGGGTAAACAGTTAGACATTTAACAATTTACATTTCGCACAAAGCTACATAAGAGTTATATGCATTATCCGCCTTTAATTTAGAAGCGAAAGTCTAAAGACAAGGCAGTCATCAGAACCCGCCGTCAACTTTTAAGCTATTATTTTACCAGTTAATAGTGGGACTGATCGTTACTTTTTAATTCCTCCTCAGCTGAAGGGCTAGCATGTTTGGTGGAATGAGATTCGAAACCACAACCCGCTGATTGCGAATCGAGTTCTTTAACTATCTGGCCTACATAACAGATAAATTCCGTGTTTCCAATAAACTTGTATTACTCGTTCTGTGACAGCTTATAATTTATGTAAATCATCCACCAACTAAAAACTTATATGATAGCTAGATAGTTGAAGTAATTTAAATTGATAGATTAACTTCAAATTTTCACGTCACTGGGGACGGGTATTTTTTATTTATATGGTAATAAATGGTAATACCATATAAAACTGGTGTAATAAATTATAGTACCATTGTACTATGATTTATTATACCAGTTTTATCTTAGGATTTGAAGAATAAAATGTCCATAAACCTAACTATTCATTTCAGAATTTAAAAAAAAAAAGACATTTTGTTTTATAGGTAAAGTCAGGCAGATTGTGATAATTTCTTTCTACAAATTTGTCAATTTACGAGTACCTGTATGGATAAACGTAAACAAGTATGGGGGTCAGAATGTGTTAAACAGCTTCAAGTTTCGAAAGTACCAAACTGAGTGAGCTATGGTCTTCAACATTCTGAAACAAAACACAACAAAACATGTAGAGAAGCTAGTTTTCAATTACCTGACTGACATACAGGTGTCTCTATGGTAAACAGGTTTTACATTCACTGCATTCCGGCCCCTTATTCTCTAGCCCCTCCCTACTATACGACTCTTACTTGTTTTGTCTACTTTATAGAGTTCATTCTGCAATGAGCATTAACTGACAAACACCACACCAACATTATTTATGAAATACAATGTGATAACTGCCACGACTTCTATATTGGAGAAACAAGTAGAAAAATGGAAACCAGATTCAAAGAACATAAAAAGTCACCTTCACACGTTTTCGAACACTGCAAGTCAAATGAACACAACATAACCATAGAAAACACTAAAATACTAAATAAAGAAAGAAACATAAACAAACGCAAAATTAAAGAAGCCTTACTTATACAACAACTTGAACCCAAAATAAACCAATATAAAGGAACGCCATTATACCTATATTAATATTATAGATAAGATTATATATTCAAACATCTAACCCCGCCCTCTACATTGCGACACTCAGTTACACAACCCCTTCCAAACATGTGGTCAGTTACCTCTTCTTTGTGAACCTGACAATGACCGAAGAAGGTCGAAACGTTGTTCACTCTTCTATTTAAAATATTTTCTCAACCCAAACGAGACGTTTTTGCATAGAGAAAGAACTAACAGTTTGAACATGTTTCTTTTCTTTATCTCAAACATATTGGCATACATTTGAATAATTCTTTATTCAACATCCTAAATATTGTTATTAAGAACGCATGTATTTGCCAGCGAAATACATGCCCATGTTTAACTTCGCTATTGTATGTAAAAGGTTTCTTTTGCAACAGGCCTGGCATGGTCTAGCGCGTTAAGGCGTGCGCTTCGTAATCTGAGGGTCGCGCCAAAACAGGCTCGCCGTCCCAGCCGTAGGGGTGTATTATGTGAGGGTCAATCCCACTTTTCGTTGGTAAAAGAGTAGCCCAAGAGTTGGCGGTGGGTGGTGATGACTAGCTGCCTTCCCTCTAGTCTTACACTGCTAAATTAGGGACGGCTAGCACAGATAGCCCTCGAGTAGCTTTGTGCGAAATTCCAAAAAAAAACAAAAACTTTTACAACAAATCTAAGGTTATGTTCCAGGAAAAATCTGAGCTTTTGCTAAAATATTGCACTAGAAGAAATGCTAGAACTAATGCTGAAATTATACATAGACAACAGATTTTAGTCATTTGTGCATCCAGAGTTGGTCAACGTATATGCCCTACTCTTTCCAACTTTTGCAAAGTTGTTATTTGAGCTTCATTTTCGAGATTTGAAAGTGCATTTTTACGTATCCAATGAAATGAAAACAACAAAACTGACAAAAAGCCCGAAAAATATCCATCTCGCACCACATATTATTTCACATTTTGCAGCTCGATGGAAGTAGTTTTAATGGACAGTTTTAATCAACACCAATGTCCGTTTTAATCGGACCCGGCATGGCCAAGTGTGTTAAGGCGTTTGACTCGTAATCCGAGGGTTGCGGGTTCGAAATCCGGTTGCACCAAACATGCTCGAACTTTCAGACGTGGGGACGTTATAATGTTACAGTCAATCCCACTATTCGTTGGTAAAAAAGTAGCCCAAGAGTTGGCGGTGGGTGGTGATGAGTAGCTGCCTTCCTTCTAGTCTGACACTGCTAAATTAGGGGCGGCTAGCGCAGATAGCCCTCAAGTAACTTTGCGCGAAATTTAAAAAAAAAGCGTTTTAACTTTTAACAAGAATAATAAATTATATAAAAAACGTCTTATTATGCTACTGCACAGTACAAAAAACACAAGGTGTAATGATTTTTTGCAGATGGATATGTCAGTACCAATATCAGATTTAAAACACATACCAAGAGTATAAAGAGCTCACCTAAAAAAATTGCCCATTAGGCCATTGCACGTGTCATTTCAAGATATATAAAATAATCGCTTCTAAATTTTTTGAAATTTGAAAGAATGGAGAATAACATTACTAATTCCCATCCTCAGGTGAAAGAATCTTCTTACATTAATGCTTAATTTCATTCTTGTGTTTACATTTTTGTTTAACTCCTAAGGTTTCATGCCTGAAAAGAATTCTTACGATTCATGTCACATATTTATGATGCGAGAAACTGCACTTTAATTTCACACACACGCACAGCGCTCTGTGGACGAAAGTCATTTTTGTATCCAGAGTTAGTCAATGGATACGCCCTAAATTTTTCAACTTCTGAAGACTTGTGATTTTAGTTACATATGTAAACGTGTAATTATTCTATATATTAATAACGTTACAGAGCTAACCCTGACACCTTAATGAAAGCTTTACTCTTTGAAATGTACAATTATTTATGAAATGACAGGAACCTTTGTGGTATCTCAAGGATTAATCAAGCACACAGTTGTCCCATCTTCGTAATAACAAGAGATCAATGGACCTAATTCGTGGAACGACAGGTGTGGTGATTTGTTGCAGGTGGAAAGAAAGGGTTTTTTGTTTTGTTCAACAATTTCGCGCAAGACTGTACAAGGGTTATCTAATTTTGAACTGATAGATAGGAGAGAACACAGTCAACAGTACACAGCGACAGTTCTTTGCCTACTCTTATACAATAATGGAATTTAGCTTTCATTTTTATGACGCATTCACGGCCCTAAAGCGTGAAGCACGATTTTTACGATAAAGATCTGCCCGACAAAAAAGAAAACTTGGTGTACAGGCATAAAAACACTTTATTAACTGAAGATAAACACACAAAAATTGGTTGTTCCTATTAGCAGTAGAACTACTGCGTTGTGTTGAGGTTACAACTAAATGATATAAATTGTATTAAAATGAAAAACAAACAAACTGTATTTCAATTGCCTCCCACTGGCACAAAGGTATATCCACGGATTTATCAATGATATAATGCTAGAACACAGGTTTCAATACCCGTGGAGCACAGATAGCTCATGTACAGCTTTGTGCTTATCTTGAACCCCACACAATAAAAGTGTGTGTTCTTTTTTATATCAAAGCCGCATCGAGCTATCTTTCGAGTCCACCGAGGAGAATCGAACCCCTGAGTTTAGAGTTGTAAATTCGTAGACTTATCACTGTACCAGCGGGGGACAAAAATGCATTTCAAAAAAATTATTCAGATATACTTGTAAACAAATTACAGCAGATTGACTGGCTACTTTAAAGAATGAGGGATTGGCTGGTTATTTTAAAGAATAGGAGTTCGGCTGGTTAATGTAAAGAATACGGGTCGGCTGGTTAATTTAATGAAGAAGGCACACGAATGATTGAACATCGTACAAATGTCATAAAAGATATTTACAACACGTTTTCATTTCACCCAGCCCCATGAAGGACGAACCTGGTTGAAACTGTCGACAACTTCTCTCACACTCATCGAAATGTGTGCGTTTATTTATTATTGCAAAAAGGAAAAGAAAAAAAAACACTTTGCCGCAAGTTTCGACCGTAATTTTCGAGTAAAGTAACAGGAGACATAACAGTCCATTTAAAAACTCATTCCTATAACAAGCGATAAATGTCACTTTTAAGTTAGCGTTCTACGTAAATGAAACAGAAACAACACACATAAATAAATACATGTATTCACTAGGTGAAATGTTTAACATAATTATGAAACATACAAAACATACTTACTGTATAAAGCAAAGTGTGTCTCCTAGGAAAAATACACGATCGTATATCTAACATTTCATATCTGCTGATATATGAAGCATATAGCTTTGACATTTCTTGATCAATTTGCACCAAAATTGACACAGCGATATAGGATGACATGAGAAAGGTCATGAATGGGTTGGATCCCCATTTCATATTGAACAAATTATTGAAAAGAGTATATCTTGCTTTTCAGTAGCCAAGTGGTTAGAACACTCGACTTGTAACCTGAAAGTCGCGGGAATGAATCCCCATCACACCAAACATGCTCACCCTTTCTGCCGTTGGAGTATTATAATGTGACAGTTAATCCAACTATTCGTTGGTAAAATAGTTAGCAGTTGATGGGGGTGATTAGCTGAATTTCTTCTTGTCTTTCATTTGTAAATAAGGGACCGCTAGCGCAAATAACCTTCGTGTCACTTTGCGCGAAATTCAAAACAATTTTTTTTTTATTGGTATCGTTATATATTTTATTGCATTTCTAAGGTTTATTACGTTAAGAAAAAAGAGAAGCATAATTTCATATCCTTTATTACAAACAAGTTTTTATTTCACCCGTCCAACGAGTTTTTAACAAATATATGCATTTCTATACAATGTTTTAAGTACATCTGGAGGACTGAATTCCTCGTCCTTTGTTTTTACCTACAGAAAAACCTCACTTTTTAAATATTTTTAATGAGCCTCTTATATCCATTTCAGTGTAACTACTCACAGGTCGTGGGTTCGAGTGCCCCTTACGCCAAACATGCTCACCCTTTCAGCCATAGGGGCGTTATAATGTCACAGTCAATTCCATTCTTTGTTGGTAAAAGAGTTGCCCAAGAGTTGGCAATTGGTAGTGATCACTAATTGCCTTCCCTCTAGTCTTACACTGCTAAATTAGGGATAGTTAGCGCAGATAGTCCTCGTGTATCTTTGCGCCAAATTGAAAAAAAAAAAATGCTCAGGAACAACCCCACAGAATACAGTAGTTACAATTAATAGCATGTTCTGCTAAATATGATGTTTTTGTTTTGACAGCAAATTTGTGTTCCTTCGAATGCCCCCCCCGCTAGTACAGCGGTAAGTCTACGGATTTACAACGTTAAAATCAGGGGTCCGATTCCCATCGGTAGGTTCAGCGGATAGCCCGATGTGGCTTTGCTATAAGAAAACACTCCTTCGAAGGAGATTATGTAACCGATATAGGCCTTTTTTTGCATCCACACTTTATTTTATATGTGTGGTTTGTTATCTTTTAACGAAGAAAAACTAGACATTTTTGTTAAGCGACTTAGCACTTCGTATGCGTTGGAAAAACGTTTTCATATTTGATGTAGGATCGTATGCAAATAGGACAGGTAAATAACTTTATATAAATATATATATATGACTTACACATACAGGTGAAATTGTCTTATAACTCATGCATACCATGGAGAACATGCATTCAGCTGTTGTTATGCTAAAATATGTAATAAAATGAGGCCAGCATCAACACGCATTTATCTATAATATTAGGGAAGCGCATAGGTGATACACACACACGAGTCACGAAAAATGAGTAATTGCAACTAAATGGTTTACTTATCAACAGTACAATATGTTATTGTAGAAAATACGCCACCTAATGGTTAAGCGATAAAGTTGAAAGCTTAAAACACCAAAAATCAGGTTTTTATAGTCGTACTGGTCATATCACAGTTAACCCCTCTTATGATGAAAAATACAAATGGAAAGTGGGAAAATGTAAAACTAATCAGTATTTTGTATTTACTTTAAAGTAGGCATCCTTTGTTTAATACCACCATAAGTTTACCCAGTGTGTCGCAAACAGGGGCGCAGCAAGTGCATTTGTACACAGGGCAGCGGGTTCTTGAAGGCGTAATTGTGAAGAATTCTTATATTGGAAGAGCTCCACGGTCAGCATTTGTATGAGAAGGCAAAACGTGTTGTGGCGGCTCAATGATGATCTAAGTCAGATTAACAAGCATACGTTAATACTTCCCTCAGTCCTTCCAGGTTGTTGTTTTTTTTACTTTCTCATTTTCTATACAAGATTACATAGCCCTACTATTCACATGAGATTGAGTGTTTCACGTCAGGTATTATTCCAAACATGTTAAGTATTTGGGATTACCACCTTTTAGAAGATGAATCCTTAATCAATAGGCTTTATTCCTGAGGAAGTATTATGACAGACACAAATATTATTGTACCGGCCAGCAGTCAAGGTGCCATCCAGTTTTGTGTAGATTTCCAACACTATTGGTTGAGACAAAGCTCACTGTTGCTTCAGTATGCTTCACCAATGATGTTGTATATTAAAAACGATACTGTTCTTTCTGTTTTCGAACATACTACGGTTATTTGTTGCTAATACAAATATAATTTGTACTCAGCTGTAAAAGTCCATTCTCCTCGATATTTACTCATACAATTGTTCGAAAACATGTCAGTTTCATTATTTTGTTTTTATTATCCTTCTGAAACACTGAAATTTAGAACATACACATCTACTAAGATTATTTCTGCTAACGTCTATCTTACTTGCTTGAAGGCAACATTTAACCAGTGCTTATAGCTCGGTCACGAACCAGATTCATATTGAATTGTCTGGCTTGTTGTAAGGAGCATATCCTGAGCTACTTAACATTACTTTTGAAGGAGCTGGGCCTTGGGCCTCGTCTATTCCTATTCTCAATAGTCCTAGTTTCATGCCCCTGCTTCAGGGTTTTTGTAGAGCTCCTACTGACACAAGAAAGTTCGCTTTAATCTTTGATGTGAAATATCCTTCATCAGCTAGAAACGTGATTTTATAGACATTTGTCGTGTTGCACGTTTGATACGAGTGCTTTTTATTTCTTTATTAGCCCTCCTTCATGGAGGGGGCATGTATATAGTAACAGTAACGGTACCTATAAATGTGCAAATACATAAACAATACACAAGGTTATTTCAAATATTAATTATAAAAATGCATTTATCCCACAAATGCTGGATGAAGTATGATCGCCTGAACTTTTGTTGACATTACGCTGACGCTGGTTGAATGACAGCCAATATAAGTTTAAACTAATCAGCAAGTGACTGCGTTCATGTGCAGCTAGTTCACTTACATACAATAAGGGAGACAATTCCACAATACTTGCATTTTATACCCACTTCATCTACTGCTTCCATAATAATTTTCAATTCTGTATCTGTGAAAAAAAAAGTTTCCACGAGCCTTTCCTAAAACTTTTACAACAGGATTACAAAGCAGAAATTAATTCCACTTATATCAACCACCAGCAGATGCGGAACATCTCCAGCGCCCTCAGTTCACGCGCCCTTAAAGATAAACGTCAGCTGTAATATCAAAGTATAAAATTACTCACAAAATGATGTAACCAATCATGCAACTATATTCTTTGTGTGTGCTTTAAAAATAGACTGCACTTCTTCAACGAGAAAAAGACAAGACGATCCAATCAGCTAGTAGGTGACGTTCTCGCACACAGTTTGTCACGTGATGTAAAAAAAAAACTCACCACCACCACATTACCCTATGGTAGTGTATTATGCTGTTCAAGATGGCCTCCGCTTGTATACACATTGAAAAAAATGTCAAAGTTCATTATTAACAATGAAATAACACCATTTGTAAACACAATGTAGTTAATAATGGTCCAAATACCTTTAAGCGATTTGCATAAGGATTTTGTACCATATAGATGTATGGTGATTGAATATTTTTACGTTAACACTATGTAACGGTATAGATAAGATGTTGCTGTGCGAACTTTTGTACTTCGACTTACGTGTGGATATTGAAAAGATAAAACTTTTAATACACGTGTTTCTCTGACGATGAAATAAATGTAGAATACTTTGGTTGAAATATTTTGTTAACAACCAAAAGTTAATCCCCCACATAAAATGCAAAACGTTATTATTTTATTATTTGAATATCAAAGTCGCACTATTTTGATATAAAAAAATAAATGGAATCGATACATGTGCGTTTGCAGAGGAAGAAAACATTATTATCAGCAAAACATGAAAACATTCTCTGAGGGGATCCGGACCTCCCATATGGCTTCACCAGTCAAGTTTTCTCTCCACAAGTTTGTCTGTGTGTGTTTTCTTCTTATAGCAAAGCCACATCGGGTTATCTGCTGCGTCCACCGAGAGGAATTGAACCTCTGATTTTTTTAGCATTGTATGGTATGCACTGGTGATAATTAACAATAACTACGAGATACTGTTGCAATTTTAGGACTAGGGTGTATGGTATCGCATACCTATCCCCTTAGGATGTTTTTCTACATAAATGAGGCTAAATTAACGCAAATATATTACGGTGTGCCATATATTTAAAGGAATATATTTATCATGCACACACACAAAATACTGAAACTTTAAAAATGCTATATATTTATTATAAAGTTAACCTCTTACTTCACATCACATTACAGTTCACTCCACACTGATTCTAACTCTACAAAGACGGACATTTTGTCCACTTTTCAAATTTCTTTATTCGCGTATACTGTGTTTACTTTATCAACAAATGTAAAATCACAAAAATGACTAAAAATGTCACACCTCACACACCGTGAGCATCAAGTGTTCACATTTCATGTCCAATTATTGTTCGATTCATTGGTGATTATCGTATTTTAAACTTCTTCAGGAACGGAATATGATGTTGCGAGTCTGTGTTACGAAAATCTCAAGAAACACAACATTACTGACGCTATGTACGCGTAGCAGTCTTTAACTCTTGCGTATGCGCGATAAATAATACCTGGCTAATATGGATAGTTCACTTCATCTTGCTGGCTACAAAATTATAATAATAAAAACAAAGATATAGGGACCGAATCTTTGCATGGAGGAAAGTATCGCTTTTAATGCCAATTCAAATCAAGGAAAAAAGTCGCTCGTCAAAACAGAACTATTTAAGTATATTACTCTATAAAGTATTTTCCAAACTCAAAATAAAAACAAACACGAATTATTTTATAAGCCACTACTAAAAGTAAAGAGGAAAAGATGGAATCCTGGAAGACAGGTAGTCAACACGAGTGTTGGTCAGTCCAGTCAAGTTAACCTTTGGTTGGCTTTGCAAAGAGAGCTATGAAAGTATATTTCACCCGATCTTTTTCGTCACTACATTCGCATCTTTCAAACTGCACGATCTTTAGCAGTAGCTTTCTTTTCTCTTTAAAGATTACCTCTTAATTCACCATGAGGTTTAATCTTCTAATGCACAATACATAAATATTTTGTTCTGATTTTCGCACAAAGCAACACGAAGGTTGTCTTCGAAACTCGTTACAAAAAGCAGATTATGACAATTTAACGACAACAAAACCCATATTAAGAAGCTTTAACGACAAAATTGACAACGCCACCTATATCATATTCATTACAACCCGTGGTTCTAAACAGTACATCAAAGTCTAAATACCTAAAGATTCCACTCAAATTAAAGCATAATTACAAATTAGAAAACATTACTTTAAATAAACAAAATTGCAGAGTAGAAAAATAATGAAAAGGTAACAGAAGCGTTCTTTTCCACATATAAACCTATGACTGTGTCGTAATTGAAATAGCTACTAACTTCAAGATTTCATAATCAGTATAGAACATATTGTTTTTCAGGAAGTATTTATAAATTTCCCGTAGTCAATCGCATTTATACTGACCAGATATTAAAAGATCGTAAAATACGTCCTTTTAAATAGGTGAAGGTCACATATTTCAACATGAATCTCGGGCTTGTCTCTACGCATTTCAGTACGGTTTCTCTATGAAGGTAGCCTAGTCAAACAAATGTAAAAACTGGTTTTGGTCGGAGATAGTTTAGATTTTGTATGTAGAATACTGACTGCAGTATGTAACATAACATTTAGGATGCTACTGTAACAATCTGCATGACCATAAAAGTGTTTATGGTTTATTTCCTTATCTCTTGAATGCTAAGCCTAATTCAAATGATCCTGAATCTGCTGTTAATATAGTTGTCAATTGGCATATAAGAAGCTCTTTCGTATGGTTATTTATCGAGACTAGGCCTGCTATAGCCAGGGCGCTCGAGTCGCAATCTGAGAGTTACAGGTTCGAATCCCCGTCATACCAAACATGATTGCCCTTTCAGCCGTGGGGGCGTTAAAAAGTTACAGTCACTCCCAATATTCGTTACACCAATATTCAGCCGTGGGGGCATTGTTATGATACAGTCAATTCCATTGTTTGTTGGTAGAGGAGTAGCCAAGAGTTAGCGGTGGGTGGTGATGACTAGCTGCCTTCTATATAGTCTTAGACTGCAAAATTAGGGACGGCTAGCGCAGATAGCTCTCGTGTAGCTTTGCGCGAAATTCAAAACAAACCAGTAATAAGTTGTACCATATTTTACATAAACCCATGTTTACGGGAACATTTTATCATAATTTACAACACATGTTACGAAAATGAATTTCTAATTCGTAAGCCATGACGTGCTGTCATTTTGTAGTTTGTAGTTAAGTTCTCTTTTCGATATTATTCTGCTGAAGCGTTGAACATTTGTCATTTGTTTGTTTTACGGACGTGTTATATATATATATATATATACACACACACACATTTATTGGCCTACCGCTAAGTGATTCGGATTATTGATAAATCTAATTATTTTATTAACAAAATTTTGATAACCTGGACTTGCTCCCCAGTGACTCAGCGGTACGTCTGTGGACTTTCAACGCTAAAAATCGGGTTTCGCTACCAGTGATGGACAGAGCACAGATAGTCCATTGTGTAGCTTTGTGCTCAATTCAAAACAGTAACAGCAAAACAGCAGCAGACAACCTCGACAGTTAAAAGTTTGTAAAACCTCGTTTTACACGTTTTTCATATTTCATGAAAAGAATATGAAACAAAAAACAACAGAATTTTAAACTATGATCAGTATTATTTCACTCCATTTCAAACTACATAAACGTTGTTTTAAGTAAAAAATTATTTGTCAAATTAAAAATTAATTATTGTGTTGTTGATTAGAGAACTAAATTACATGCCCAAATGAACTATGGCGTAAATTTGTGTTTCCTGACATTGTTGAAACTGGTGGGATCAAAAGTTTAAATCATGAAAAAACACAACAGCTTGTTGTATTATAATTATTATCATAAGTTCGTCGCGAAATCTCAGCACTGACCAATAAACATTTAAGAGTACTCCCTTTCTAGATGTGGTTTACATTTTCATTCGATGAAGTGCGCGGGTTTGAACCTTTATTAGTGCTCTGGATTTCGGAGTTGGCAAGTTGAATTCAAATCCGAACACAGTCACAAAAATATTACTATTTTAAACTGTGAGCGCTTAACAAAGTTACAGTCACTTTTTTGGTTATAATGATACCCACGGCTGAAAGGGCGAGCATGTTTCGTATGACGGGGATTCGAACCCGCAACCATTAGGTTGTTAGTGCTCTTACCACCTGATCATAGGGGGTCCTTGTGTAAACGCATACATACACTAAACATAGTATTATCTTGGGCGGTATCTGTTAATCCCCCGTTTGGACAATGGTAGGTCTGTAAATCTACGGATTTACAATGCTGAAATTAGGGGTTCGATTCCCGACCTGGCTTTGCTATAAGAAAATACACAGTATTCGTTCTCTCTGCGTAATTTATGAGTAGGATGGTTTGAAATTCTTTTCTGTCAATTTTTTTAGTGTTTAATCGGGTTGCGATGTTTATACTTTACTTTCACTTAACAACGTGATACTTTTCACATATATATTTTAAAAACAGTGAATCCTTGGATGTAACCACAAGACTTGTTAGAGATGATTCTATAAAGTAATAGAGTAATGGCACTGAATTTTTTCAGTGGTAGGTAATTACGTTTAGCTAGTAGGACTTTTAAGTATTGATAAAAAGAAATATGGCTTAAAGTATACGTAGATTATATGTGTGTGTATGTAATTTTTTATTTTAAATTTGCTTCTTGATAGAAAAAAATAGAAAACAAATATCCTCCAACATTCTGTGTAAATTTTAAAGTACCCAAGGATTGCGGGTTTAGCGCTATTCTACTTTATTTTGACGTGAAAAAAAGAATTGTTTGTTAGTTGTAATCAAGCGCAAAGCTACACAAAGGACTATCTGTGCTCTGTCCACCAAAGGTATCGAAAACCCGGTTTCTAACAGTACAAGTCCGTAATATACCATTTGTGCCAGTAGGAGGCGTGAAAAAGAAACTTTGGATCAAAAAGAAAAGCTTACTGTATAGCAATTTTCTGTTTTACTAGCTGAGGTGACGCCTGGTTAAACAAGGTTCAGGCACCATGATGGCTACGAAAATATGTTAGCGAATCCCAACAGCAATATCAGTTACAGGGTTAACTTTTAGTTCTGATCTACATAGTAAGTATGCTGCGAGAAGTTAAAGTTTAAAGATTTAGTATGTAAATGTAATAACATGAAGGATAATTTCCTGTTTTTGTTAAAGCTGGACGTGGCATAGTAATTAATATGCACTGACAATGAATTAATAGAATTTGAGGTTCGTAATCCGCCCTTTGGGGCTGTGGATGCTGTTCAGTGAATGCCTTCCCTTTAGTCTATCAGTTTAAATTTTAGGGGTAGTTGGGCTCGAATAGTCTTTGCGAAAGTTTTGAAATAAACGAATTTACCAGGGGCATAAGTTAAAAATTAGTCAAGTTATTGAAGTCACATAGGACCTGTGTTTTTGAACTTTAGTTTTAGGTAACACAAGCGGATGAGAATGCTTGGTTTCTGACGTGAGTCAGTTGACACGAAGACATCTTGAGAGATAAAAGCTACTAAGCTGATTCACTAATCTTGTAAAAGTGACAGTCCTGTGCCTTATACAGATATGCACATTATTTGTGTGTGTGTGTATATATATATTTTTTTTCTTACTCTAGGCATAAATAAAAGTATTTCAAGAAGAATAGTTTGATGCTGGAGAAAAATATTTTTGTAACTAATTTAAGAGATATTATCTCCCGAACATAGAAGGATTTTCCGTTGTTGCGTCCCTCGGTGTAGATTCCTAAACGTAGTGAAGGGACCTCCCAGAGAAGATTGTGTTCTTTCAATTTTCCTCTTTTTGGATTTTAACATCAACCCACGTGTTTGCCGTGCGTGGTACCTCGTAAAGGGGGAGGAGAGGGTCCTTGTGGTTGAGGGGTTCAACCCTAACAAACCACTTTGGCCTTAATTTCCTGTAGACGGGCGGCCTTTCAGTGGCCCCCCTATGTTCAATCGGCTGATCCACCTGGGCTAGGGTCAACCAAGTTCCAGTGTTGGGTATTATCAACGGATATTGTGGACATTGTATCTGGTGCTGGTGTTTGGGTATAGTGCCCACGAAACCCTGGCGTTGCTGCAGTGTCCTTGTTTGGCAATGTAATGCATCCACTCGTAGGGCTTCATAGTGGGTGGAGTCAGCGGTGACCGAAACAGTTTTTTTTTTATTATGGATCTCCCAAATAAAAACTTGAATAAAATAGTCTATAGGTAAACGACCACGTCTTGAAGATTCTAAGCAGAAATTTTCAACATCTGTAAAACCTGTACTTTATTTTCTTATATCACATTCTATTTTAGACAAACCTTTGGGGAAAAAGTCTCCCTTTTTTATTCAAAAGGCAATAGAGGGACTTGCTGGCTCTTCAAAGTCAGCCATAAACCTTCACTCTTGTGACATATTGGTGGAAACATCCACATCTAAACACAGTGAACTCCTCTTACATTCGAAGGTGATTGGGGATATACCCATTAAGGTTACTTCCCATGCTACTTTGAATTTGTCAAGGAATTATTATTGTGAGGGATTTGAAGAACATTCCCAAGTCAGAGATTCTCGCTGGTTTCTCCGCCCAAGGAGTTTCTGCAGTGATGCGTATCTCCACTCACAAATATGGAATTATGGTGCCGACTAATGTCCTCATTCTGATATTCACATCACCACGTCCACCTGCCACCATCAAGGCAGGCTATCTTATCTACAAGGTACGGCTATACATTCCAAACTCTCTCAGATGTTTCCAGTGTCAGCGGTTCGGTCACTCGAATACATTATGTCGTGGTTCCGTGACGTGTACTTGTTGCAGTGGCGAGAACCACGATGCCTATGAGTGTGAAACGGATTCTCATTGCATCAATTTTAACGTTTCTCCCATCCTACTTTCGTTCTTACCCTAAGTGGTTGGAAGAAAAAAGAGGTGCAGCGTTTGAAAACGATTCAAACATTACTTACGTTGAGGCTCAAAAGTTACTGTCCACCACTCGGACGTATGCTGCTGCACTTCGTTCCACTACTACTGTGGGAATGCAGAGGGATCTCTCCGTGCCTTCGAAAGAATCATTCTTAAGCCATATGAAAAGTCTTTTAACCTCCACGGTTAAGAAATTTGATGAATCAACTTCAACACCCATTTCTGCCCCTAATATTCATTCCAGCAAACCCCAAGATCCAGTTTCTTACCTCTTCTTTTCCCTCCCCAAGATGTAAAACGATCAGTTGTTCACGTCCTCGGTCGCTGGAATCTTCTTCTAACGATAGAGACTTGCCCAATCGATCCAGGACAGGATTCATGGAGGTCGATAGACCTCCCTCAAATGAAGAAAATAAATAAAAAAGACGTAGTCGTAAACATAAGGGTTCTTCACCCAATTCACCTAAAAATGAATAAAAATGGCCACCTTGATACAATGGAACTGTCGAGGTTTACGTCCTAATCTGGATGACATTAAAGCACTAATTGCTTCCTACCATCCTGTATGTCTTTCCTTACAGAAAACATTTCTGAAACCTGCCAATACAGTCACCTTTCAGCACTTTTCTTTGTACAGAAATTACAGGCTGTGTGATAGACGAGTGCATGGAGGGGTGACACTATTTTTTGATCAGCATGTGCCCACCTTATCTTTGCCACTTCACACACCCTTGGAGGCTGTAGCCATCCGTATTTCCTGGAATCGTATGTGTCTCCTGAAGAGACCTATGATAAATCAGACCTTGATGCTCTCGTTGAACAGTTGCCATCTCCCTTTTTAATCTTAGGGGACTTTAATAAAAACAATCTCCGGTAGGGAGGTGCTGATATTGATGGGAAGGGTCGCTCTGTAGAGCATATGCTCTCAAATCACAACCTTTCTATTTTCAGTACTAGTTTTTATAGTTATTTTCATGTATCTAGTCAATCCTTTACTGCTATTGATCTCGCAGTTTGTTCCTCTTTACTACTCTCCCACTATTCATGGAGGGATGACAGTAACCCACGAGGCAGTCATTTTCTTATTTTGAGAGAGACTGGCCGTGGTCAATGCCATCCAACTCGCGTGCCTCGGTGGAAAGTGAATAAAGCCAAATGTCCCTCTTTCACTGCTCTCGCAGAACCTGATCCTGCTCTCGTCTGTAAAGCATCAATAGACGTCTGCGTGGCAGCAGTGACATGGTTTCTACGATATTTTCGTCGTGGTGGAATCCTGCCTGCTACATGGCAAGGAAGGCTCAAAAACAGGCCTTGGATATATTTCGTAGGTATCCCACACTCTCGAACCGCATCGCTTTCCAGCAAGCCCGTGCGCATGCTCAGCAGGTAAGACGTCAAAGCTAGAAACAATCTTGGATTAAGTTCACAACCAGCATCTCTTCTACCAACAGTTCCAAAGTCATATGGGACAAGATTCGAAAGGTCACTGGGCAGTATAAAAGTATCCCCTTTTCGATCTTGCTCTCTGATGGCCAGGAAGTAGTTGATACCTGGACCATCGCCGATACTCTCGGTGAAAGCTTTTGCCAGGTATCTTGCACTTCTGCTTCATCCTTCACCTTCAAGACTCAGGCAGAGTGATCACCTCTTTTCTTTCGAGCTGATTGTTTCTGTGACTATAATCGTCCCTTTACCCTAGTGGAACTGAAACTGGTCCTTCATCAGTCTGGCAGTGCATCAGTAAGACCTTATGATATGCATACAAGATACTGTGTCATCTATCTCCTACTTATTTTACTATTTTTCTGATTGTTCGAAACTGGATATTGCAGTAAAATGTTTTTTTCTAATGCCTGACGCCAGGCTATTGCCCTACATTTTTCTAAGCCTGGGAAGGATTCAAAGATTCATTCAAGCTACCGTCCAATTGCTTTGACGAGCTGTCTGTGTAAGACCTTATAAAGGATGGTTAGTGCTCGTCTTGTTTGGTACCTCGAATCAAACAACCTCCTCTCGCCCATCCAGTGTGAGTTCCATGGACCACCTGATTCGACTTGAACCATCAATCAGAGAAGCCTTTCTCAAACGACATCTTATACCAATATTCTTTGACATTGAGAAGGCTTATGATACTGTATGGAGATATGGCACTTTACGAGACCTCCACTTATATGGGTTACTTGGTCATTTGTCCGTTTTTATTAAAATTTTTGATGGCTAGGCGATTCCTAGTTCGTGTCCGTTCGACATTTTCCTGTTCTTTTCTACAGGAACTTGGAATTCCTCAGAGCTGTGTTTTGAGTGTCACACTATTCAGTATAAAGGTTAATGCCATCTCTGAACAACTCCCTCTTACTGTTGCAAATTGTTTCTATGTCAACGACTTTCACATTTCATGTCAGTCGTCAAGCATGAGGTGTATTGAACAATACCTACAGAATGCCCTCAATCGTTTACTGAAATGGATCACAGAAAACGGTTTTAACTTCTCTCTTTTAAAACCGTTTGCATGCACTTCTGCCGCCAACAGGGTATTCACCCTGATGCTAACTTCGTAGTGGTTATGTTGTGCTATATTTAGTTCCTAAGACAAAGTTCTTGGGGCTTATCTTTGACCATAAGTTGACCTTTATACCACACATCAAGCATCTACGAGTCAAATGTACAAGAGCACTGAACATTCTCTATGTCCTCTCTTCCACCACTTGGGAAGAAGATCGGTGTTCTGTGCTAAAGATATACCGTGCTCTTATTTGATCAAAACCAGAGTATGGGTCACTGGTCTGTGGCTGTGCCAGGACCTCAGTATTGTAGATGCTGGACCCCATTCATCATCAGGAACTTTGGCTCTGCACCAGAGCTTCCTGCACTTCTCCAGTACAGAGCTTGTACACGGTGTCTCATGAACCTCCTCTACACCTCTGCTGTTTCCAACTGTCTTTACTTTATGCTTCGAGACTTCGATCCTGACCACAACATCTCACCTGGGGTTTGTTTTCCTTTCTCAGTGGGTCATGCTTTTTCAGAACAGACGATATGCCATTGTTTCTTTTAGCCTACGTAACCAGGCACAGTTGGATGAATTGGGTCTGTCCTTGAATGATATTGCTGTATGTGCTAATCAGCCCATCCCGCCAAGGCTCATTAGGGTCCCCATATGTGACCTTTCGTTGAGTCATCTGAGAAAAGCGGGTACTCCCGATTGGAAGTAGGATGTTTTATTTGCTGAACATCTTTAAAACCATCCTTCCATTCCCATTTATATGGATGGTTCAAAATCAGGTAAGTCTGTGGGATCTTCCGTGGTTTGTTGTGGTTCAGTGGTGGCATGCAGAATCCCCTCTGCAGTTTCTATGTTCATTGCTGAACTGTATGCCATTTCTTTTGCCCTGGATCACATAGAATCTAAGCAGTACCCAAATTGCACTATTTATACTGACTCGCTTAGTTCTCTACTGGCCTTGAAGTCACTTCACATTAGTTCTCACCATGTTCTTGCCGATATTCAAAATCAACTGGCTCATTTCTCTTTTACATCTACTTCTCTCCAGTTCTTCTGGATAGCATGCCATATTGGTATTTGCAGGAATGAGCTTGCCGATACCGCACCTAAGTCTTTCTGCTGTGTACCTTGGTCCTGTGTTCAAGGCTGAGCTCCATACCAGTTGATAGTCGGCTTGGAGTGAGCAACGTGAAAACATGCTTTTCCAAATAAAACTCTCTATTTGACTTTGGTCGTCTTGCTTCCATAAGGACTGGAAAGAGGAAGTTGTCCTAACTGGACTATACATTGGTCACAGTTTTGTAACGTCGTTTTCTTTTTTCTGGTTCTGATGCATCAGTGTGTTTTCTGTGTAACACTCAGGCCACAATAAGCAACATTTTACTGTTTTGCCGTCATTACGACTCTCAATGGCGGCACCATTTTACACATGTTCTGTCCCAAGGTTTGTCCATAACGTTAGACAGTGTTATTGGTGACACTGTCTACTTTGGTAATGTTTTTAGGTTTTTAAAGGCCATTAATCTTTTTAATGCTATTTAAACTTCTAATTCATAAATTAGATATTTTATTAAATATGATTTCCTTACAACTAGTTCGAGATGAAATTAGAAAAATTGCCGTAATATCAAATAACTCGAAACCAGGACTGGAAAGGCTAATTTCAGGTGACTAACACAGATGTGTGAGCTTACATGTTAGTCGGCCTGGTATGGCCGAGCGCGTAAGGCGTGTGACTCGTAATCCGAGGGTCGCGGGTTCGCGCCCGCGTCGCGCTAAACATGCTCGCCCTCCCAGCCGTTGGGGTGTATAATGTGACGGTCAATCCCACTATTCGTTGGTAAAAGAGTAGCCCAAAAGTTGGCGGTGGGTGGTGATGACTAGCTGCCTTCCCTCTAGTCTTACACTGCTAAATTAGGGACGGCTAGCACAGATAGCCCTCGAGTAGCTTTGTGCGAAATTCCAAAATAAACAAACAAATAAACAAATAATACATGTTAGTCATCCTGGCGAGTTATGATAATTAAAAGTATGCTACAGAAAGTATTTCAAACTTGTATTACTTTAGTTTTTGAAAATGGCCGTGACGTCAAATAACTCGAAACCAGGACTGGAAAGGCGAATTTTAGGTGACTAACGTTGATGTTTGAATTTACCCGTTAGTCATCCTGGCGAGTTATGGTAATTAAAATTATGCTACAGAAAGTCCTTTAAAACTTGTATTACTATACTTTCTATCTAACTGCTGTAAAGTAGATATAAAAATTGGAATTAATATTTTTAATTAAAAAATTTAACTTTGTTTTGTTTTACCTTGATTCTTTTTA
The DNA here is from genome assembly GCA_011833715.1 of Carcinoscorpius rotundicauda. NCBI lineage: Eukaryota > Metazoa > Arthropoda > Merostomata > Xiphosura > Limulidae > Carcinoscorpius > Carcinoscorpius rotundicauda. The sequence continues at coordinate 20,855,463 of CM022398.1, forward strand.
CGAATTTTAATAATTTTAGTTTACTTTAAACTTTTCACTGGATGTTTGGCGCAAATAGCCTAGTTGCTTTATGCCATAAAACGTCAAACCAAACCGTTGTTGCCAAGGTCGCTGACATTGATCACCTTACAACTGTGGACTCAGGAAGATAGGCTTGGCATCTGGCACCCTTGAGGATTGATCGGGACGCGAGGGAAGCAAGGATCAAGAGTCTGAAGGTCACTGAGTCCTAAACAGTATGTGGAAGTACTTAAAATAATGTTAGGCTGCCGCTATTTATAGTACCACAGCCAATATCTGGTTACGAATAGCTGAGGAGGACTGAAAGTGCAATTAATGGATGACTTCATTCAGTTAGTGTTGGCAAGTGAGAAAGTAAATACACTCGAGTAAAGACAATGAACCAGGGAGAAGCAATGAGACACTTTGAGCTAGAAGGTATCCTGTCAGGACCACTGTGGTTCGCAATGAAACAAGGTGTAAACTACTCATCTGAGTATTGGAATTGCTGAATACATCTATCACTCGAGATGTGTGACACTGGCAAATACTAACGAGGCATTGGCTGAGAACCCATAAGTGACCAGTATCAATATTCCCTGAGTGAGGCAAAACTGATTTTGCCCCAAATTTTGAAAGAAGTGATAAAAGAATATTTGGGCTGTTTCTTGAAACGTATCAGACAGTTAACTTGTGGAATGGCTGGACTAAGTGGCTAGCATTCCAATGTCTGATCCTGTACAGTCTGGCAATCAAACACTTGTATGATGTTCATTTAGCGGACAAGGATACAGTCATGGTTTAGTTTCGCTACTAATTTGACCTTTTGGAGAATCAGGTTATCCATTTGGCTTTTGTAGTCTTGAAAGACACTCAGAACCTAGAGTCTGAGCATTTACACAAATGAGTTGTGCCGCCTGCATGGTAACTCTTACCCTGCAATTATTGCAACAGAGAGAGAGGAAAATCATTCTTATGAATAATTTCTTTGAGGTACTTTTGATCAAAACTGTGAGGCATCATCTGTTAGTTAGTTGTCTCTGCAACCTGGCATGAAATAGTAACTTCGAGTCAGTTGACAGAGAACAAAAAACCCGCAGCACTTTTTCCTGTTCAGGCACCTCCACATTTTCAAGCTAGAGCCATGTCAAGAGTAAGCTAGTCACACACACTCACGTCCCTCCCGACACTGTGATGCAACCGTATCCGTTTCTAGTGAATGGTCAAGGCTATACAGGTCTACTCATGGGGCACATGCTCCAGCTTATACCAGTAATGGTTCTGCCTTGTGGTCGGTCATCCAGGTGAGAAAGAACAAAGCTTCCTCATCACTTGTGGTCTGATGGGACTACTACATGATCTTTTTTTTTCTCGACATCACTGATTACTACATGATCTGCCCGTGATTTGCTGACCAGCAAAGGCAATAGAGCATGGTTTCAACGAATGACCCAGCAGGTCAACCAGTAGCGCTCACACATCACCAAGCAGCAAAATTATCAATACTTTTAGTCTACTTTATACATAAATAGAAATTGTTTTACACTAAGCAGAACTAGTCCAATCTGTTTTTGTTTTTTTATCTTCGATTAATTTTTGGTTTCTGTTATTCTCTCTAACACACACGCATGTACAAGGTTAGCCATAAGTTCTGTTTTCTTTTTCTATTTTCGTGAATTAAGTGTGGAGTCTGCTGGGAGGTAATGCACATAAGGGGCAGTTTGTTACCCTACCTAGGTAATCTAAATGCATGAATTACACAACTTCATAATGCATATTGTAGTGGGGCTTGGCCTGGTCAGGTGAGTTAAGGTATTCGACTCGTAATCTGAGGGTTGCAGGTTCGATTCCCGGTCGTACCAAACATGCTAGCCCTTTGAGCCGTGGGGGCTATATAATATGACGGTCAATCCCACTATTCGTTGGTAAAAGAGTAGCCCAAGAGTTGTCGGTAGGTGGTGATGACTAGCTGCCTTCACTTTAGTTTTACATTGCTAAATTAGGGACGGCTAGCACAGATTGTAGTGAAACGAATTTTGTTTAATTAAAAAAATTACACAATTGTGCAAAACTCGTTTCCAGGTTTATGTCGTTGTCGACACATTTGATTAATATCTTTATGCGCTACTTTTTTGCTTCGACACATTTTACCTCAGATTAATAGTTTAAGAGACAGCATTTGATTGACCTGTATATCATAACAACATGTCAGATAAAAATGGTCCTCAAAATGTTTAAACACCCCATGTCAACATTTTTCGATATGCCATACCTACTTCACAACGATGAGAAAATTAGAAATTTTTTAATCATCCATATGAGAGGAAATTATGACTTGAAATCTTCGTAGAATACTGTCTATGGTGGAACCTGTCACATACTTTATAAAACTATATTAACAAAAACTTTAAAGATGGTTAGTAGATACTTTTTCTCCTTGTATTAAAGCCCCCTTTCAATGGCACAGCGGCATGTCTGCAGACTTACAACGCTAGAAACCGGGTTTCGATAGCCGTGGTGGACAGAGTACAGATGGCCTTTTGCATACCTTTGTGCACGAATACAAAGCAAACAGTCCTTGTATCAAATACAACCATTAATAAATAAATTATAAAATTTCTAAGAGACAATGAAATGCATTCGTATACCTATAGGTATGTGTATATATCAGTTAATACTGATAAAGTTGAATAAACAAAATCGACATGAAGGACTGCGTTAAAAACAACAAATACAAACCTCTGGCTAATAGTATCAGTTTGTTATAATCTAAAAACAAGCCGAAACAAAAATAAATTAAAAAATGATAAACCAAAAAAAAAACAAAAACAAACGCTGCACTAATTAAAAATATCCCAGCTTACAAGCTATAATGTGGGATATAAAATGTACCCTCTGTTTTGGAGGTGACTGAAGAAATAGGACCCCCATTCGGTGAGGATACACTATCTATCAGTCTTAACCTCCATTCGCCAGTCTCACATAGAGGTATAAATTAAAGGAGTAGCAACAGATATAGAAATAGAAATTAGAAGAGTGAGATGTGGGTGCTAAAGCCCACAATGTCTCATATCTTTATTACTCTTCACTGCCTGCAGACAGTTGTGGAAAGGGGACTGCTCTTCGAAGTAAAGAATAAAAATTAATTGAAAAATAAGGTACTACCACTTGGAGATAAGCTAAAAACTTCTTATTTTCGTTTCGGCTTGTGTTTAGATTACAACAAACTAATATTGGTTAGTGGGTGTACCTACTTATCGAAGAGAGTGTGAGTGGATGTTTTTAGTTTTGAATTTAGAATGTACTAAAGAAATATTTTAGTATCTGATGTCTTCAATTTTGTAATTTGTTGTTTTTAGAGGGATCAATTTTTAGTTTTAATGGAGTAGCTCCACCCACCCCCAGTTGTGATGTTTAAAGATTTTCATCACTAAAATCCGTCGTTCAAATCCTATGTGCCGATACAAACAAACCTGATGAGGTACATTTATATGCTCCATAATTTTAGAAAGGACTGAAAGTTCCAGATATTGTGGAATCATTTCTGTTGGAAAACATTAAATAATCGTACCCCCTCATCCCTTATATTATTATGCATATTTATCAACATTTAAGAGATGTAGGGGAATTAAATTCGATGTAAATTTTTTGCGTGGCAGCTACATAATATCTTGTAACATGTTATCTGTTATGTATATACACAGATTCTCATGTTTTTAATGGCTTGTCTGTTTTAATGTTTTCGAATTTTCCCTCACGACTTCTGCTTCGCTGTGTCAGCACGTGCAACTGACGTGCGTGGTGTGATAAGAACGAGCATACCGTGCAGAATGGCATGAAATACCCCTTTAAAATATCCACAGTAGTCACTTAAGCTAGTGATTTTTGTACGTTGTTGGTAGATCGTGTGTTTCATCAAACGTAAAATAAGAAATTACACATACAGTATTAAAATAGAATTAGCAATACAACATGTGCTTGTCATGGATGTGGTTTTGAAATAACTCACCCATTTTTGTTTGCGTTGCTTAGTTGCGGCAGATTTAGAAAATCTGTTCAAAATTTAGACGTATAATGAATGTATGCGTAATAGTACTTTGGAAGAATATACAACGGTAGAAACGTTTTACAACTGTAGAACCCAGCAAGACCTAGTGGTTAGTGCACTTTACTCGCAATCTGCGAATTTAGAGATCGAATATCATCACTGAATATGTTTGCCCTTTCAGCATGGGGGGAGTTATAATGTTACGAGCAATCCCATTTTCTTTTAGTAGAGCGTAGTCCAAGGGTTGATAGTGTTGATTTGCTGCATTCCCTTCAGTATCCTACTACTAAATTAGGGGCGACTAGCTCAGATAGCCCTCAAGTAGCTTTACACGGAATTAAACAAAACAAACTTACCATTGTAAGATAACGGATATCAATCTATCGTGGATGTGAAAATTAATTTATACATCTACTTTGCTATATACAGTCAATGTCACGTAGTCTTCCGATGGGAACAGAGGTAAGTGTACAAACTTACAATTCTAGAATCCTGGGTTCTATTATGTTCAGCCCGGCATGGCCAGGTTGCTTAAGGCGTTCGACTCGTAATTTGAGGGTCGCGGGTTCGAATCCCCATCGCATCAAACATGCTCGTCCTTTCAGCCGTGGGGGCGTTATAATGTGACAGTCAATACCACTATTCGTTGGTAAAAGAGAAGCCCACTAATTGGCGATGGGAGGTGATGACTAGCTGCCTTCCCTCAGGTCTTACACTGCTAAATTAGGGACGGCTAGCGCAGATAGCCCTCGTATAGCTTTGGGCGAAATTCAAAATCAAAGAAAATTATATTTATAGTAGACACAGCACTTTCTCCAGTGCAGCTTTACTGTAAAACAATTAACTAGTTATTTTCACGTAACTACAATAGCTAGAAAATTGGATGAAGAATCATTGGAATGATGATAAATCTCACTAAGTTTATCACATTGTTTTTAAGTTTCGAAAAATGTTTTAAACCGGTATTAATCATGCGTTTTCTGGTTTAGTTTTTTTAACTGATATTTTCACATTTCGTATATGTGTATGAATGCTTAAATGATTTATCTAATTGGCCAACACCTTGTAATTTTGTTTAAATTAAAGTTACGACATACTGTTAAAATGGCCTCTCTTAAAGAGTAGAAACTTGTTTACTCGGATAATTCTAGGTTATTTCTGCCAAAATACGACACGCACGCACACGTTCTTTGACGAGAAACAAGACATGTTTGCTGATGTTTGTATGTAAGATCAAACGGGAAAAGTAAACCAAAAAGTAGCCTATGTTCGTAAAGTCCATTTCATATCTATGCCAATTAATGATTACATCTTGTTTAGTCACATAAAAAATTAGTTGCTAGAACACGAGAAAAAAATATAGTGTGTTCCAGCAAAAAATGTTACCGGTATATTGCAATATCATCTGAATACATTGGTTCACATATTCCAGTTCAAAACCATCACATGCGGCAGTCTTCCTGCTGGTTCTGTTGTATATCTGCCATCTGTTACGTTGCAATGAAGGATAAATGTTTCCATTATTATTTTTATATTGGTTGTATAACCCCCTGAAGATCAATACCGCCTATTTATGACTAGAGATACGAATGAAAAGCTCAAAATTAACATCTTGTTTGTGTTTTCTTGTATGGCCTTAAAATATGCTGGTGGTGTCTTATTGAAAGATTTGTTTGATAATGTTAGAACCTTCTGAAGAGTTCTGTCTTGAGAAACCTTTAATACCCTGCTGATATGTTCCAGTGTTCTTTTTACAGGGTGGTCGCTAGAAAAGCGGAAAATTTGAGGGTCAGATGAGATCATGAATAAAATGCGTGCTTACTCATTTCTATTTTGATTTCTTTACATCATGAATAAAATGCATGATTTTAATATCATAAAATGCATTTTGAGCATCTACGAGTGTAATATAACATATGCCTTTAAAAAACTTTGTAAAAGTTATTCTTTGTAAAAATAAATAGCTGTTTGACAAATTTTCCGCTTTTCTAGCGACCACCCTGTATTTGTTCTTTATCAGGTTCGTTAGAAATGATCTAAAGTTGATGTCTTGAATATGGTAATGGTTGCCAGATGTATCATCTTAAAAACCCTGTAGGGGTAAGCCGGTGTGAGATGTTGAGTAAATTATGTTAAAATAATTTGTAGCCTCAACACGTTGTTACAGTTCATGTCTCGAGTCCAGACGTATTATATCTGACGGTTGTGTATCTTGACAATAGCTCTGCAGTGTAGTTTTCATTGCTAAAGGATCAATCATAAGAATGTCATGTCCGAAGCACACTAATCTTCTCCACACAAAAAAAAGCGATGGTTCCCCACCCGTATTTCAACACTTTGATCACACAGAAATTCATAGTAGTTCCATTCGAAGACTTGCCAGAATCTCTTTGTATAGAATAATATTAATACTCGGTTCATTCTCAAGAAGCTTGAGGTACGCGATGGTTGAATGGCCTGAAGCCTTATCTTGGTGAACCCAAATGTTTTTGGCTTCTTTTTCCTGACGAAGACCCAGAATGATTATATCACTTACTATTGCTTGGAACACGTGGAGGATTGTTACCAATGATATCTGTGTTCGTGGATTCTCACTCGTTTCAAGGTGCCTGTGCTTATCACGGATTTAGTATGACTTTTTGTGAGTTTTTTCTTGATTTTCCTAATTTGTTCCATATTTCTTTGTTTTTCAGTGTCTTTAGACGCAAAGAATATCCTAATCAGAACACTTGTTTGTGATCTAAACGTATGAATATTTGCATTATGTACTCTCTCTAAAAGCGAACAATTTTCGGTCGCAACACTATCTACGTAATGTAAAACAATATCAAAATGTAGTTCTGATACATCAGTTCCACCACGGCTTTCGTTATTGGATGTAGTTGTTACGTTCTTCTTGATTTCCATGTTTAAAATGTGATATAACGTACTCAACCCATGTTCGGTGTAACGGGGATTCGAACCCGCGATCCTCAGATTACGAGTCGAGTGCCTTAACCAACTTTTTATAGCGTTATAAACACAACATTTCTGTTTTGTTTTATAACAAGAAATAACGCGCGGATATTTAAACAGAATTGTTTCTTCAAGTACTCCGTTGTGAATTTACAGTTTTATGACAGTTTCATCGTAGGGTTGAAGCACGTGGTGGAAAGGAATCACTTCATCCAAGATAATTTTTAAAGCACTGCTTAACGGTTTCTTTTACGCGTATGTAAACACATAAAAATGATCAATTTACGAAATATTCAAGTTTTAAGACATGCATATAGGAGATGGCGTATGCAGGCCAGCGAAAGCTTAGGATATAATAACTGCCCCCCAGAACACCAGAGAAAAATAAAACAATGTTTTAGACTGTTATATGTAACATTAGAGCATGTGTAAGTGTGGGTGTGTTGGGGAGTGGGTGCTCTAGTTATTAGTTGCGATTCGTAAAGGCCTCAAACACTGGTGAGTCTTTAGGTACTGTAGCTTTGTATCAGGGGAACTCTTTGTTAATCCTGTATATTCACAGATGGGCTCTTGCATGAGTTAGGTCAGTCAAGTCTTTAGGGCAAATTCGCCACCTGTGAATATATGTCACTACCAACGTTAAAACAAACTCGAGTAGTATATCGATTAGACCGGGGGTTCCCAACCGGTGGGTCGAAGCTTTGGCAGAGGAGTCGCGTAGCCTTGTTAGAAGTAGCTTGGGATAACATTAATTTTATTTCATCAATTACATTTTCAAGTTGCGAGTGCCAAAAGGTTGGGAACCCCTGGATTAGACTAACAATTGAAATTAATATTTTTATTTTCTGAATTATCGGTATATATGTATAGATATTTATCACAAGAAAATAAATACTGTCAATACGTATGTTTAGAATCATTGTGTTTTAAGCTGTAAAAAAATGATTTCGGCAAGTCAACCCTGTGAAATACCGTGCATATCATTTACCATAAGATTCAATTTTTAGTCGATAAACTTCACATAACACGAAAAAAAGCTAGAACTCGAAACTCGACAACTACTTCATATACAGTTGCACTGACTAGAAAAAAAAAAGACAGGTTATTCAGTAAATAAGTGCATATAGTGCTATAACATTTCTAAACAATATTACATTGTTTCTTTGCCTTCGAAAAAATGTTATATCTGGAGACGCCCCTTTCATGGTGCTTTTGTAATAATGTTAGTTTGGATTACAGTACGAGAAAAGCTTCCTGCTTTTAATCTTTTCGACAGGATGTATTTCCTGTGTATTGTTTAGGGGTGTGCTATTTATTTTTGTGTAAAATTGTGTTATTTTAGTAAGAAATCACACTGAACATTGAACTCAAGAATGTTTTTTTGTTTTTTTTAAGTACAAACGAGAATGGAGTATTGAAGCGCAACTACAACTGTTTCGTTTCTTTCGCGCAAAGCTACAAAACGTACTATCTGCACTCTGTCCACAGAAGGGATTCGAGCTCTTGATTTTAGTGTTGAAGGCTCGTCAAGATAAACCTTAATACGTAACTATACATATTCCAACTGATTAAATAGCAAGCAATCACTAAATGCGACCCTCCGCTAATACAGCTGTAAGCCTGCTAAAATCAGAGCTTCGATTCCCCTCGGTGGGTTCATCAGATAGTCCAATGTAGCTTTGCTATTAGAAACACACACACGCACTAAATGCAAACCGGACAAACCTATATAGGAACTCATGCCTTTCCATGAATACCAACCAAAATACAGTTTACAATTATTAATAGAATTACTGAAAATTATACATGAAGAGAAAAAGAAAACACAGAATAAAATAAACAATTCTATTAGCTCAGATATCGACGAGGTAAAGAAAGAAATTGAGATCAGGAAAGCAGAACAATGTCGACAGCATAAATCATTTTGATTGATAAGTAAACACATGAATATAATTACTACCAACATAATTAAACAACACTGATAAAAGACAAAACTTATGTCGCGGTCATCATGTTATAATAAAGCATGAATGTTGTTGTTTGAACGCAAAACTACACAGAGGGAATCGAACTCAAGCTTCTACATGGTCAGTCTGGAAAGTTACCGCTGACCAACTAAAACTGCATAAACACAACATATCGCTGTAAACATACGAAAACCATGAATCAAAAACATAAAAGTGTAAAAAAACTAGTTTAAAAAACGTTATTTAAATACAAAAAATATAAAACGAAACGTCACACACCACAAAATGAATCAATACAAATCTGAGAGAAACATTCTTAACAAAAAGAACGAATGAAAACATTACGCAAAAAAATCTCAATTTTGTTTTCAAAGAACCAGGTACAAAATACTGTGGCCCGGCATGGGCAGGTAGTTAAGGCACTCGACTCGTAATCCGAGGATCGCGGGTTCGAATCCCCGTCACACCAAACATGCTCACCCTTTCAGCCGTGGGGCGTTATAATGTTGGTGGTGGGTGGTGATGACTAGCTGCCTTTCGTTTGGTCTTACACTGCTAAATCAGGGGCGGCTAGCGCAGATTGCTCTCGTGTGGCTTTGCGCAAAATTAGAAAAAAACAAACAAATTACTAAAATACAAAACGAAGTTTACACACAAACAAGAACACCAGACGCCTTTTTAATAAGTAAGAAGGACTGACCAGTGTGCTCTGAAAGCGCAATGTGGACGTAAATACAAACACATGTCGAAAAGACGAGTATGTTGTCTCGAAGCTTCTATGACTGTCTGTAGGTAGAAGAATGATCATACACAATTTACTGTTTATAAATACATTAACTGATATCGGCAACTTTACATGTCCCGGCATAGCCAGGAGGGTTAAAGCGTTCGATTCGTAATCTGTGGGTCGCGGATTCAAATCCCCGTCGCATCAACCATGCTCGCCCTTTCAGCCGTGGGGGCGTTAAGAAGTTACGTTCAATCCCACTATTCGTTGATAAAATAGTAGCCCACGAGTTGATGGTGGGAGGTGACGACTAGTTGCTTCCCTCTAGTCTTACACTGCTAAATTAAAGACGGCTAGCGCAGATAGCTCTCGTGTAGTTTTGTGCAAAATTAAAAAATATCACTGTACAATATTACAAAAAAGTTTACACAGGCTAAAATTTCTGTCAAAATATAACAAAATTTCACTTGTTAGTACTGTGAAAGAATGCCACATGTTACACTTGAATACAGTACAATAAGTGGATACAGCGATAGTTGTCATTCATAAGACCAAAGCAAAGCTCTCTATGAAAATTCGGGTGTTAGAATTATTACTAGGAGAAACTTACAAAACATTTGCAATGAAATGTGCATCTTTATTACAACAGCACTTTTTTTAAATACAGGATTTCTAAAATAATACAAAATAATTATAATCGCAGGCATTGAAATTTATAACTTACAACATAAGTCCATTTGTCTTATGTCTAAATTATGTCTTTATAAAGTACGACCCATATTCGATGGAGTTTAGTTTGGTTTGTTTAGAAAGTCGTGCAAAGCTACATAAGAGCTATCTGCGTTAGCCATCCCTAATTTAGCAGAGTAAGACAAGAGGGCTTGTTTGTTTTGAAATTAATCAAAAATATACAAAATGGGCTATCTGTGCTCTGCCCACCACGTGTATCGAAACTCGGTTTCTAACAGTACGAGTCCGCAGACGTGCCACTGGTGGGCAGACTAGAGGGAAGGCATCTAGTCACCACAACCCACCACCATCTCTTGGGCTACACTTTTACCAACGAATAGTGGATTGACCGAACCATTATAACGCCCCCACGGCTGAAATGATGAGCATGTTTGGCGTAACGGGGATTTGAATCCCCGGCCCTCGGATTACGAGTGGAGTGCTTTAACCACTTGCCCATGCCGGGCCTATTCGATAGAGATAAATTAACATTGTAAGTTGTGTTACGTTTTTTTCTTTATTTAGGGCTAAATTTATCGTACTTAATACTATCAGTTAAATATAATTATAATGTTATTCTGCTGTCTTAAAATATTTGATAAGCTTTTAGTATGTTATTGTACAAAACGTGAACTAAGTACATCAGTATCCACCATTTCTTTATATCCTTCTTTATAAAGTGCACACACACGTGCATTTAGTCAGTGTGGTGTGCACCTATTTCCAGTACAGACAAAAATTCAGTATTATCAGAATAGAACCTAATCATATTTCTCGCAGTAAGGTTTTTCAGTACTTGGATCTTGAAGGGTAGTTGTGATTTTGTAGATTGAGGAAAGCTACTTTACCAAGTTTAAAAAAAGAAGGGTTTGGAGGCAAGCAAGCCTTGACTGCAATTTGGGTAACTACAGTGCGGAAATTATGAATTTGGACCATCCTGCACATTTAAATAACCATATATATCATGATATATTCAATGGAATACTTTGAGACGTTTTATTTGTGGGTTTTTTTTTCAGTTTGTATTGCAAGCCAAGTGTTGCTTTAATAAAATAATCTCCAGTTATAAAATACATTCAGCCCATGCCTTATTTCAAAGTAACAAATTTAATTATTAAAATTATCCATACAAAACCCACACCTAAACTCTACAAAACGACTTTGGGATTATCTTGTAAGATTGGTATGTATGTTTAGGCTACAGCTTTCTAACTGTCAAACTTTCTGAAACCTCAAGAGACTGGTTGAGAATGACCCTTACAGTCAGTTATTCAGACCAAAAGTAGTATTAAAAATAATAGAACAAGACAGAATTTACTCGGACTCCCTGATATGTCAAGAGTATTTTGGTTAATATTTCATTGTGTACATACTTATCTAATGGATACAACGGTTTATTTTAAATATTCGTTTGCTCAATGGCAACGTTTGTTCTTTTTTCTCTTTACCGGTAAGTGTTTTATTAGCATTATGTAAAAGTGAAATAACATTAACTGCAATTGTACAATGGCAAGAAGAGTTTCAGTCACCTGATCAATACTATATATATTTTTCTAATGCTTTGAAAAATTAAAATTTGGACAAAAATCAATAAATATTAAAAACATTTCCCTCGCTTGTTTGTTTTGTTCTTGAATTTTGCGTAAAACTACTCGAGGGCTATCTGTCCTAGCTGTCCCAATTTTAAGGAGTGTAAGACAAGAGAGAATGCTGCTAGTCATCACCATCCACCGCCAACTCTTGGGCTACTCTTTTACCACCTAATAGTGAGACATTATAACGCACCTATAGCTGAAATGACGAGCATGTTTGGTACGACGGTGATTCGAACCCACGACCCTCAGATTACGAGTAAAACGACTTAACCCACCTGGCCATGCCGAACCTCTCGCAAGTATAACTTACTCTCACGTTCTTTCTTGTATTTTATTTTCATCAATACAATACTGATGCTTCGAATGAAATGCGTGACACTGGTTAGGATGTTTCGAGTTCAAATAATACTCTCCATAAAAACAAAAAAATATCTCCAGTAATTTGATATAGGTATATGCTTGATATGATTATGAATGATGAAAAATATGTCGAACAGCTTCTGTGACAACTTTTGAAATACACTTTACGATAACTCGACTTTTCAAAATAAAACTCCTGATTCTCAGTGTGCCACTGGCGAAACGTAATCCTCCAAGCACTGGGATCTCCAAACTTTTTTGGACAAGAGCCGGAAGGTAATTCTTTTAAGATTTCGCGGGCCGGAGGGGTCGTAGTAAAATTAAGCAGGGTTCATACATGATCATAATACATTACTAATTTATTTTTCATAATAGCACATATTGAAAATATTTAAAATGCACAACCGTCTTTTTTTCAGCAATAGTGAGAGCACGAAACTGGTGTTTTTCTGACAAAATTATACATAACTGAGGTTCAAAGCTTGTGCTCCTTATTATCAAAAGTGATTGCAAAAGCTCATCACATAAGGCTAAACTCTAACTAAAAATCACGTACTTCATCTTTGAAAATGTCTTTTCACAGAAATAGGTAAAGCCTTTGACGGGAATGAATCCATGAGTAAAGTTTTAAATGAAGATATTGATCAGATGGAAATAACTTACAGATCTCTGTCAGTTTCCCTTCTTAGTATTTGTTCTTCAACATGTTGGATTGCAGATCAATCACTTCCATTTGAACTTCAGATGGCATTTCATCAATAACACAATCAGACTGGTTTTGGAAGATCTTTATTTCTGTTGCACTAGTATCAAGGTCAGAGAAACGCCCTTGAACTGTAGTTTCAGACCAGAAAGAATATATTGTGCAAACCTGGGTGGGAATGGAGATCCTGGTTCTTCCTTGAATTTTTCACAACATGGAAAGTGCGTGAAGCAACTCCTCATCAAGTGGATCTCAAAAAGAATTACTTTCACCTCAGTGTACATATCGCAGATAAGCGACGTTTCGCCTTGTAACATCAGATTGAATTCATTCAGGCACATGGTCAACTCGACAGAAAAAGCTAATTTCCACAACAATTCACTGTTTGTGAGTAACAGTTGAGGGCGGTTATTTTCATTTACGAAAATTTGATTCTGTTTTAAGCTCAAAAAATCGCGACATAACTTTCCCACAGCTAAGCCATCGAACTGAAATGTGGTAAGGCAAGTCGGGATATGTTGCCTCTCTTTCTGCCAAAAATTCACGAAATAGGTTTGGAACGACTCGCACTTTCAATAGCTTTGTAAATTTGCCGAACTAAACATTGTTCTGCACCACACATATTTTTACCACCACCTGTTGTAACACGTGTGTGTTTTTCTTATAGCAAAGCCACATCGGGCTATCTGCTGAGCCCACCGAGGGGAATCGAACTCCTGATTTTAGAGTTGTAAATCCGAAGACATACCGCTGTACAAGCGGGGGCTGTTGTAACACACTTTAGCTGTTTCCACTGCACGTTGTACGGAGTTAGTGACTTTGTCCTCTTTGAAAATGTTCTCACCTGTGGTTGTATCATGCATACTGTGCACAGAAGATAATTCTTCAGTCACTTAAAAATTAATATTGACTCTGCGAATAAACAGCAGTAACTGCATTCGCCGAAGGACTAATAGTCTTAAATAAGTCTACTTTTTCTGGGCACATTTCTTTGGCTGCTTCAATTGTACCTAATTTAATTTGTTCACCACCTGTAAATGGGTTTCCTCATTTGGCTAACAGGTGTGCCACTTGGAAACTTGCTCTTGTTGCAGCTTCATTCTCAGCTTTCTTCCTCTTATATAGAAACTGTTGTGAGGATAAGTTACGTTTCAATGTTTCGAATTTGTCTGAACTAAGCTTTCTCGTAAACTGAGAATAGTTTGATGACTGCTTGGTTTGGTAATGTCTGCGAATGTTGTATTCTTTTAGCACTGTGATAGTTTGGTTGCATATTAAGCACAACGCTTTCTAACGTGATTCAATAACGAAGTAGTCAACACTCCACTGTTCTTTAAAAACATGATATTCAGTGTCAACTTTTCTCTTCTTCCCTTGTCCTGACATAATAATTAGGAACAGCTATGAACTCGAATATAAAGTAAACAGCAGCATTTACTGATACACACTTAGGTACACGGGGCAGGCGTGGGAAGAAACACTGCTTCAGAATACTTGGATCGATAAGTGAAATGAGGCAACACTAAGCAATATTCCGTTTTCCAGCAAATTGAAAACTTTATCTCATATAGATTGGCTTTTGGTCAATTACGTTTAATTTTTACATCATTTAAAATTATAATGATATAATTATAACATTTTATTACTTTAATGAACTGTTGGCGGGCCGTATCGCAACTAGATTGACTTTTGCTCAATTACGTTTTATTTTTTGTTTTCATAATATTAAAAGTTATATTACTACTTTAATAAATTATTGGTGGGCCGGATAAACCGAAATCGCGGGCCAGATGCGGCTCGTGGGCTGTAGTTTGAAGACTCCTGCCCTAGAAGAAGTTCTTTTTTAAAAGTGACTTTACTCTACAGTCACGCTGTAAACAACAAAGGTTAAAGGCGCAGGTGGCCTTCTGATACTGCGCAGAGTTTGGATATTAGTGAACCGCGTTCGAAACCATACGATTACATAATGCAACTTTTATGGCCCGGCATGACCGAGCGTGTTAAGGCATGCGACTCGTAATCTAAGGGTCGCGGGTTCGCATCCCGGTCGCGCCAAACATGCTCGCCCTTTCAGCCGTGAGGGCGTTATAATGTGACGGTCAATCCCACTATTTGTTGGTAAAAGAGTAGTCCAAGAGTTGGCAGTGGGTGGTGATGACTAGCTGCCTTCCCTCTAGTCTTACACTGCTAAATTAGGGACGGCTAGCACAGATAGCCCTCGAGTAGCTTTGTGCGAAATTAAAAAAAAACAAACAAACAATAAAGGTACCAGTACTGGGTTGAATCCTGAATACTTTGATATAATGTGTATGACAGTAATCAGTATGCATAACAATGTGAATGAAACGGTGAAAAAAGAGAGAGAGAGAGAAAGAAAAACATGCAAAACTCTTTCTATTTAAAGTGGCTCCTTCAAACGTATACGACTGTTGTTGTTTTTCACACAGTTAAAATAAAGAACATACACAACGACCTAAAATATCTTTCTCATTATAAGGTACTCGACTTGTAATTCGCGGGTTCGAATCCTTGCCGCACCAAACATGCTCGCCCTTTCAGCCGGTCAGCCCCACTATTCGGCACTGAAAGAGTAGCCCAAGAGTTAGTGGTGGGTGGTGACAACTAGCTGCCTTCTCTCTTATCTTACACTCACTAAATTTGCGACGGCTAGGGCAGGTAGCCCTCGTGTAGCTTTGCGCGAAATTTAAAAACAAGCAAACTGTTATGACGGAAAATGTCAAGTCTTCAGAAAAACTACACAAGGAATGCTTGAGCAGAAGAGTTCCTACTATTGAATTGCAGACTAAAGGGGAGGCAGCTAACAAACATCAACCACCAAGTCTGATCGAATAATGGGGTTCTACTGTCGCTCTTGGTATAGCAACTCATTCAAAGTTGCAAAGTATACAAGTTTTACACTAATCACGATAGAGTCCAGGCATATTAACCACTAGGCCATGCTCAGTATAAGAAATATCAAAATTATGCACTTTTTTCGGAATTCAAAGATTACACTGATTTGCTGAGGAACAATAACTAGATACGACATTAACGACAGAGAAATAATTATTTAACAACTTATGTTATTTAACAGAACGTGCTACAATTCATTTACTTCTGGTTATTCAGCTCTAAATAATTAACTACGGCTATCCTAAAGTTAATCTCCTGTATAACCTGTTCGTACAGAATACACCGATATTGTTTGGTTTGTTTTGAATTTCGCACAAAGTTACTCGAAGGCTATCTGTGCTAGCCGTCCCTAATTTGGTAGTTAGTGTAAGACTAGAGGAAAGGCAGCTAGTCATCACCACCCACCGCCAACTCTTGGGCTACTCTTTTACCAACGAATAGTGGGATTAATCGTAACATTATAACGCCTCCACGGCTGGGAGGGCGAGCATGTTTGACGCGACGTGGATGCGAACCCGCGACCCTCAGATTACGAGTCGCATGCCTTAACACGCTTGGCCATGCCGGGCCTTATATACAGATATACTGTTCAAATTATCTTTTGCAAAGACAAAACAAAAACTAGCCTAATTTAGTATCCCAAACTATAACGCTGTATTTGTACAATGTGCCACCAGAAATTGGAAAAATAAATTACTAGTGGGCTGGACTCTTTCACTTCACAACTCTCTTTCAGAGAGTTTAAGATACACTTAACACCCTTGTGTTTACATACACACACTCACATATTAGAACTATTACTGCTTTTTTTAAAAAAAAATCAGTGGCCTTGCATTATTTTTATTACCAAAAAATCCTAACCCTATAGACATCTACCGGTTAAACCTGTAATACGCAATTACAGGTACTGGTCAATAAATACATTTATCACTGACCAACACAGTATCTTACAAAACTTACAAGCTAGAATCGTTTACAAAGTAGTGGCGACATTTCAGTTCATAAAAGTTTAATTAGCGACAACGAGGACAGATGAGATGTCGCTCTCCTTCAATGGTAACAAAAAGAAAATGCACATATTAAAATAAAATAATTATTGCAGTCTGAAATGTTTACTGAATTATCTTCTGATGGAGAAGACAATTAACGTTTTTATTTTAATTTTCAGTAAAGTTTTAAGTTGTCATTTAAAAATATCATTGTAGCAACGAAAGAAATGTTAGATGATAAATTATGTGTTACAGCTGACTGTAGTCTCCATCTGTATTCTATATTGTGATAGTTTAATAAACTATCATACCTTCATCTTTTTCAAGTTAATGAAGACATCTGAAAAGAATGTTAATCAACTTTGTTAATTAATGTAAATAAAATATTTCATAAGAAAAATTGAAACTACGTACAATTTTGACACTCAGCGTTTCCTAAAGTATTTACATACACGAATCATACGTGTATTATAACAAGTAGTAAAATTGTCTCACGCATATGACTTTACCATCTATTTAAATTTTCCATACACGTGTTCCACCATACATAAGAAAGACAGAAAAAACTACTACATACCTTCCTAGGGTGGTAATTGCCGTAAGCAACTCTACGACCTTGAACGTTTGTATCCCGATACGAACTTTTAGCGTATTGGAATGAAGGTTGCATGTTTGTCTGTGAAATACAGCTAAGCCTAATAAACAGGCTTTCTGGTTGATTATAACGTGGCTTACTGTCACTACGGCTACTTGAACCTAACCCAGAATTACCATATTTTAAAGACTGTTGAGGTATGTATTCCTTAAATATTACACAGCGGCTTGTACAAACCCCAATACGCCACTGAGATGTGCACTCACCGCTCCAGACGACCTACACTCGAAAGTATAGTAACAGACCGATAGGATGGACAACCCGTTAGCAACAACTTGTAGATAGAGACTTCAGGCCCCAACAGAGGGATAAGAATCGCCAGTATGTGATGACAATTCAGGGTCACGCCGTGAAGAACCAGCTGCACACAAACACATTCAGTCTTGCCAGTTTTCTAAGTCGCTTTGAGCAACAAACTAGCTCCGTGGTAGCAGGCTATACCATACGTAAAAGAAATATTTTGTGTCAAACTTGTCGTGATCACTTCTTTAGTCTTCTGCAGCATATCACATTAAAATATTAATTCAAAAATATGAATGAAAGCCAACATAAACTAATACATGATCCGGTATCAGAGGACTTCTGTGATTACCTACTTTCTCCGCTGAGAGAAGTGTTGTGATAGGACTGTCAAGGTGAAAGATCACCAGCTGTAACCGCCCACCGATTATATACTCAGAGGGTCTCTTCTGCTTAGCCACTTGTTTAATCTCATAACATTTTGAAGTTCGTTGAACTTTTAAAAAATATTATGAACAAATACACACATACACGTATGTATAAATGGGAAATTTCAGGACGACATATTATGCCGTAATCGTAATTTAAATAGATGTCTACTCTACCGAGTGAAAACTGCGTTATACCTCTGTACTTCTACAGTTTTGTATATGCTGCCACCTAGGGACTAAATACACAAGTATTTGAAACTGACATTGAAAACTCTACCATTATTATTATTTTTACATACGTAGATTTATAGTCATATTTACGACATTAGCTCTAACTTGTTTACTGCCCCAATTTCCAATGTGCATCTAAAATCACGTTATATTTCCAGGAAAGGTCCTATGATAAATTTAATTCATTACTGACTGAAGAAATCCAGAAACCATGTTCGAACGTGATGAAGATTCAAGTTCAACACTTGTCACTACACCTGTTAATTAGAAAGTATTACTGATGATTACGAATTTATTTCTTTATAACAAGTAAATAAATAAATAAGCATTAAATCTTCCCATGTTCTAAGTTGTAAAGAATATTTTAACACTTTGAAGATGACATATAAGAGAAATTGTAGAATTATTAACACCATCCTAAAGAAATAAACACTGTAGAACGTGATTATTTTAACTTGCTGTAACGCATAGCAACACGAAAAAGTAGGAGGAATTATTTGTGCACTTTACAGTACTTGCACGTCACCAGCTGCCTTCAAAGACGACAGATGACGTCATATACAATATTGTGACAGTTTCAACAGGCTATGCGTGTGTGTCGAGACTCTCCACGTGTGCTCTCGGATATGTCAACGGCATTACCAACGTCACTGTCGTTGCAGTTGTGCAGTGTGTATGTAATTAAGAATAAAATACAAATAAAGACAAGCGACGATTTCATAATTAGTAATTGGTGATCTGAAACCTTCTATAAAAACAATAATTGTGTGTCATGTAAAAATATTATGAAAAAAATATAATGATTAGCATTACCGAGTTACATTTATTGAAATATACGAACAATATTTAAGTAATAAAAGCTGTTTAATGTAATTTTAATTATGAAATGTTGAGCTGTGCCTTATACTTCCATATTAGGTCAAACTTTAAGGTCATAAAAAATAACCAATACAAAATAGCACTTTGCTTCAAATGTTAAAACCCGGGTTTCGATACCCGTGGTGGGCAGAGCACAGATAGCCCATTGTGTAGCTTTGTGCTTAATTCAAAACAAAACAACATCAAATGTATTTACATTTATCGAAAGGCTTAGTTACTCTGATAAACAGACAAGTTTCTTTACCTTTTTTAAAAAAATAATTTGGACTTTTGTAACAATTTTTGATGTATATGCGTAACTGCTTACATCATTTCTCATCACGAATAACATTTAGGTCATGAAAGATGTATAATATCTATTATTATACTAATGGAGTTAAGTACGATCGAACCGTGCCTTAAAACACACCATCTTAAGTCAGCCAAATAAAGCTGGGGATATTTAACGAAATAAATGTTTCACGCTATGGTTTACATGCACATTGAAACTTAAGTAGCTTAACTACCTTTCTTTATAAAAACGAATTACATTGCATTACCTTACCCAGTTATACTCTGCCTTTAAGTATTTGAACTAGAAGCTATGGATTTTACTATTTCTCTTTTATTTCAACTCTAACCCACGTACATGTATTTTTGTCAGAATTCGAAACGTTACGTTTACACAACCAACTCATGTCTTTGAACTCAAGTATGTCTTTCTGAACGTTGCTTGGTTAAATTTGGGATACGTAAGCTCTTAGTCTCAGTCCCTTACTAAAGTATTTGCTGTGAATATTTCTTATTTCTTATTGTTCCTTTTTAAACTAATAATACAAAAAATATTTACAATTTGTTTTTTCGATTGATCTGCCAGCGTATTTGAGCACTGCGCCCACCGCTTCCAAAACAGGAGTGCGTAAGTACAACAGGAAATGACGAAAGGCTTAACAGCTGTGCAAATAATAAAATTATGAATGAAAACAGCAGGGTTGGATAAAATTTAGTCTCACTAATAAGCATCTGATATCTTAACAAAATAAATAAAGATAGATTAAACTGATACCAACAATATAAAAGCTGAATTTATTACTTAATTCTAAACTACACTACAGGCAGAATAAGGTCAGGAGTATCCCAGGTCATTCACACTTATGTTTATATTCCAGCACATTCGAGAGGTTTAAACCAACCGTAAACGAAGACGATAGTAAACTTTTCGTGGGAAGAAAGTTTCTTTACGTTATATTGATTACATTTTCCCAAATTTCTTTGCATACATTTGTATAATAAATCAGTAAATTTCTTCCATTTTTTAAATTTTTCGTAAGTAGTATGTAATTGAGTGCTTGAAGTCTGAGGGTTTATAAGACTATAAACCGGTTTCAATGTACGCGGTAAATAGCGTAAATATTTAGCCCAATGTGTAGCTTTGCGCTTAACAACAAACAAACAAAAAATAGTCAGTAGGGTTACTGACCTCGAGTGACCAAGACTTTACCGATTTTGATTTGACGGCCAATAACGGTCAAATATTCGTCCATGAGAGTTAGCAATGCTAGAGGATGTTGAGTTAAATCCGTCATATTTACATTTTTATTACTTGCTTAAAAAGATTATATTATTTCGTTTATTTTACTGGAAACACACGAAGTTCAAAAGCTGGATATATATTTATGTAAAACTTATTTTATACATAGCAAAAAATGAAAATATCCTTACACTAACTTTAAAAAAAGATCGTTTTTAAAGGCTAAATAACGATATCATTTTCCCTAATGAAGATAAACTGTACAGTCACATCGAAATAAAATCAAATTATAATGATTATACTACTATTAGAGTAACTCAATGACTGAGTGAAATATTATCTTGTGAAGTTATCATGATATCAAATTAAAGGATAAAGTTTGAAACCAGGAACGGAGGATGAATGACACTTCCGGATATTCTAAGAACAGATTCAAATATAGTTGTGAAAGTGCAAAACTTTGGTTCTTTTTTTTTAGTGCCGTAAGAACATTAACAACACTTTAACACAATAAGACATATAGGATATGAATGTGAAGTGTGCTCGGTAATAATGGTAGAAGTAAAATTGATTTAAAGTGAGGGGAAGGAGCGTAATACCATACTAAAAACGGTACCAGTAAAAATTATACTCATAAAAACTACATTATAATATTACAAAATGTAAACAAATTTATTTAGAACATTATAAACATGCAATTTTTATGTTGCTTTTCTTTGGAAGAAACAATACCACGTTTTAATTACTTTATATTATTCTTAGCACTATTTTTATCTATTCAACCTTTTCCTGAATTCGATCACTATTTTTATCTATTCAACCTTTTTCTGAATTCGATGTGAACAACAAAAGTATTTTGTAATAAGTCACTTAAAGTTGTACCCCACTCGGACAGCGGCAAGTCTTCAAATTTACAACACTAAAGTCATGAGTTCGATTCCCCTTGGTGGACAAAACAAATAGCCCCATGTGGCTTTGCTATAAGGAAACTCACACTTAAATCTCAGCAGTAAAAAAAAAAAATATTTTTTCGTCATTTCATACAAAAATTTCCATTAATTTTAACTGATATAACTAGAGCGAGGTTGTTGTACTTTGTAAATCGGGTGGCATGCGGTAGTATTACACTCAACGAACAATATTAGAGGCCTGGCGTAGCCCAATAGCAAGCCCCCTCCCCCCGACCACAAATCTGATTATTTAAAACTAGCGAGCTACACCCTCTGAGGTCGTGGGTTCACTACAAGAGTGATGGTCAAACTTCATACTCCACTAGACACGTCTAGCTAAAATCCGCTAGTTGCCTTTCCTGTAGTTCAGTGGTTCCCAAACTTTTTTATGTCACGTATACCCAGCGTGCCCCTGACACATATAATTCGTTTAATAAAAAGCTAAAGTGGCTGCTGTTAATAGAAAGATAAATCGAAAGATATTTAAGGACGAGTCAGCAATACGCGAATGTTGAATATTTGTTAGTGGAACACATTAGTAACTCACCAAGACTGCCCCCTCTACTTTTAAGGAGCACAAATTACTCTCTTTTTCATGTGTTTTAAAAGTTCTCGTGCACTTCTAAACCATGTACAGCCCTGGTATATCAACCCAAAGTTAACAGCAACTATGCTCAAATAGTCCTTCATACAAATTTGGGATTTTTACGCCTAGTACTAGAGCTTGTAGCCTCATAAGTACTGAATGTAGCAGGTTTTAATGATAAATGATAACCAATGAACAAAAATGCAAAATAATTTGAAAGGCGAATTTATCATTTTTAGAACTATTGAGGTATACTTGTTTATAAAATATAATAGGGTTCTTGACCAAAATTATCCGTGTAATTTCATTTCTTAAACTTATCTTAGTGTCTATGGGTACAAGTGAGAAAAAAAATTATTGAGCCTATGGTTGAAGATAAGCAGGTTTTCACGCGACGTGAGGCACTGAATGATTACACGAAGTTGCTAGTATCGTAGATAGAACTTATGTAACAAACAAAATTGAAACAAATTCATCATAAACGAGCTATTCAAGACCCTCAACAGCAAGCAGATTTTAAAAGAGAACTGGAAGTTTCCTTACTGAAGCAATTTTCATATATTTTCCTCACTTCTCAGTATCTCCTCACAAAGTTTATAAAACTTTGCAATAGTTGCAAGGCTGCAACATTTAGTTGCGAATACAGTATCCGTCAATGCGCAAAATATAGCTTGAAGAACGCCGTCAAATAGAAGTCTTATTTCTGACATTACGATGTCACGGCTGTCAAAGTTAAGTATTCACTTTATAATAAGGCTTTATTCCAGTGTTAAAAGATTCGGTGCCATTCATTTCATCGAACAGAGCTTGAAGACATCTTGAGAAATACTTTTAAATAGTAGCTTGACTGTCGACGAAACTTACCCTTAAGTTTTATAAAAGAGGTTGTCTCCAATCCAGTATTATTTTGTATTCTGTGAAGTTTGATAATATTTTTAAAGCAGCAGTGAAACAGAAAGAATAAAGTCAGCTTATTACTTTTAAAACCTAGCATTCTATTGACGATCTTTTGCTTGAAGTCACTTCATTGAAATGGCATACAACGTGCTTTGTATCTTACACATCCTAACGTCATAAAAGAGATATGTTAGTTGAAGTGAAAACAAGAAATTGCAGTGCCAAGTATTTGTTCAAGACTTGAAAGTATCTTTTATACTGATAAATTCTTCACGGCCTATTTATCAAATAAAACCAAGTAAGTTTCAAAAATTAGGTTAATTTAGTTTGTTTTTTTTAATTTCGCGCAAAGCTACACAAAGGATATTTGCACTAGCCGTCTTTAATTTAGCAGTGTAAGATTAGAAGAAAGGCAGCTAGTCATTATCATCCAACGCCAACTCTTGGGCTACTCTTTTACCAAAGAATAGTGGGATTAACTATCACGTTATAACACCCTTATGGCCGAAAAGACGAGCATGGCTAGGTGGCTAAGGCTCTTCGACTAGCAATCTGAGGGTCACGAGTTCGAATCCCCGTCGCACCAAACATGCTCGCCCTTCCAGCCGTAGGGGCGTTATAATAGTACTTCAATCCCACTATTCGTTGGTAAAAGAGTAGCCCAAGAGTTGGTAGTGGGTGGTGATGACTAGCTGCCTTCCCTCTAGTCTTACAGTGCTAAATTAAGGACGGCTGTCGTAGTTAGCCCTTGTGTAGCTTTGCGCGAAATTAAAAAAACAATTAAACTTTCCCACAAAAAGCATGGCTACTAGACTTAACAAAGAAGAAGTCATCGTTTAGAACAAGGAAAAAGAAATTACAATAGGTAACTTTTACTTGTATTTCAGAATTTCATCCTCTCAATATTACACAATCGGTATACTGTGAATCCAAAAGTTCAAATGATTAAGCACTATTTTATAACATATACTGTTAAATAGTGAAAAATGATTATGTTTTGTCTTTATAGCACATATACTAATACTGCATATATAAAATTTCAACAACACCAAGTTTGTGTACTCTACTTACCTAAGAACTGAGCGCATATATATTTCCACACAAATGAATCGCGACTACGTTATGCTGTTTATTCTATATAAGTCGCATTTTCATGAGATTAGTGCAAGACACGCAGACACAAAATATATCCTCTCATTGTACAAATTGTTTGGTAAATAGAACACACATCTTTGAAACGAATACCTTGAAAATGCAATAAATACAACTGAATAAAATTAAAGTACAAGATGTATAACTTAAGATGATTTTATTGTTTTTTGAATTAAGCATAAAGCTATACAATGGGCTACCTGTCTTCTGCCCACCACTGGTATTGAAACCCAGTTTCTAGCGATGCAAGTTCGCAGACATGTCGCTGTGCTACTGCAAGCATTTAAACACAAGTTACACAATAGTCTATCTGTTCTTTGCCCGTCACTAGTATGGAAACCTAGTTGCGAGCGTTATAATGAGTAGACTTACCACTGTGCCACTAGGTGGTGGGACAATGTAAAATAAAACTGAATTAAAAGATATTTCAATAAATTACCTGCATTATCACAATTGATATCCTGATAACATTGATCTTTTACTAAGAGACATGATTTTTTTCTGTAAATGTAACTGTTTATTAAGAAACACCTTTAATAAACTTACATGAGACTGAGTAGAAAGTTTATACCTATATAGCCTATATCTATATTAGGATTTACGCTATTTTTAAGAATAACGTGTGAGATACTGCTAAATCAGGCGAGTAGCCCTGTTGATGTCCGAACACGACTCTCTCCCTCTCCAGGAAAATCCAGAGTCATTCTCATCCGGTTAAAGTTTGAAGACGAAGACTACCAGAAACAATTTTCCATATCAAAAGAAACGACAGTTTTCTTGCACATTTTCGAGAAATCTGTGACTTTGTTACTCTAATGATTGTTCAGCAGTAGTTATACTATTCGGTAAATTTTTTAAATGTTTTTACTTTTGTGTGTTTGCGATTTATTGACTTCGTCAGTAACAGCAAAATCGTTTGCTTGGTTGGGTGGTTAAAGTTAAGCACAAAACTACACAATAGGCTATCTGTGTTCTGCTCACCCGAAATCCGGTTTATAGCACTGTAAGTGCGCAAACATACCACTGTGCCACGGGGGAGTTGGCAAGATAGTATTCCATTTCCCGCTTATCATTCCGACTATATTAAATAGTCACACTACAAACGTTACACTTTCTTAGCTTCTTACTCACTTGAAAGCGTTAAAATGACTTAAAAAGAACTTTTTAAAGACAAACAGGAACAAAAAAAATTACAGTTAAGGTGATAGATACTTAGTTTCTCCATGACAAAAACGTTGATAGAAAGGGCATGTACAAAAAATTGGAAAAACCAAAACTGCTGGACAGACTAGCTGTAGTTAGTCGAAGTAGGCGGATGATTTATTGAACACGTAATGGAAACCTCGAAGCATCTGATATTTCCAAATTAAATTAGTAAATACAGCAAATTTTGAGCATGGAGCAAAACGTACAATTTTTTTTCGTTCACATCTCATTTCCTTGTCTTTAAAGAGCTCATTACGATCCAAAGGAGTACTAAATAAAGCCCTTAGGTATTTTAAACAATTATAAACTAGCTGGAAAACTCCGCAATAAGTTGGTTCTGTGTGACACTCCAAGGTTTTAAGAGTAAAGTACAATAACAAAAAAGTTATGAGACATCATAAAAAGAAATATATCTGATTTATTACTGTTCCAAATTTATTCTAATCTTTGCAGAACTTGCATGATATTAAGGAATGGCTGATGATTTACATATTTATTATTGAAACCATTATATAAACATGTCACAAATTAAACGTTAAAAAACAAAAAGGGCATAAAATGTTAAATCCGCCTATTAACACCAATCTTAGGAGATTGGGAAATCTAACACGCGAGTAGTGGTTTCTATTAAGGTGAAAAGCCAAATAAAAATATTAGGACACAGAGATCAGGGTAAAACTGAACCTGTTGACCTGCCAAGTATGGTTTGGTGTTATTACATGAGGAATTCAGGTTCTAGACATGTAACTAAACTGGAAATTACAGAAAGACAAATGATCAGAAATCTGAAGTTCTGATGCGCTTGGTATGAAGATTGATCGATACATAACCTAAATAAAGGATATATTTGAGGTAATTTATATACTGTTGACACAGGTACCATAACCTCGGCAATGCTATAAATTGGAGCGTGGGCTATTCCCTTTCACCATTTTGAGCCGTAGCACACAATCTGCTCGGTATTTAAAAGGTACCCAATATTGAAGTTCGGCGTCGTCTACACGTAGTTTGCTACTGACCTCCTCAATCAGGTGAGCCCTCATTCGCGACATTAAAATGGTAAAATTGAAATGGCCATCAAACTCGAATCGTTCGTTCGATTGCTTGGGGAGTCCTTATGAGTATCTCTGATAAATGTTATTGAGATTGTTTTCAGCTAGCTTCTCGCAACAACTTGCGACACCAGATAAATAAACAGATGAACAACTCTGTATTATACTCATGATATTCAGAAGCATGCAGGGTCAACAGAAAAGGTAAAATGGCAGTCACATGTGTTGGTTCAATAACAATGAGAGTAAAAATTTATGTCATAATGTATACATCAGTTATCTACAGTTATTATTTGTTTTGTTTTTGCAAAGTCTTCCATTTTTATTTGTTTAATCTGTGTATATGCTGAAAGTTTAGACTGTTATGTGAAATAAATATATGTATGTGTGTGTATGTGTCTGTACTCCTTGTATCCAATACCATAGAATTAACAGCCTTTAGGCCACGAGTATCCCATGAAATTCTAGTTGTTATTAAGAGTTGAAGACGAAAGGAGGAAAACTTTTGAAACGTCGTCCTTTATCTACACTTGTGTTTCTATAACAAGCAGTTGCCTTCCATTCTACAAAATTTCGAAGTCTTTCCTGCCAATTAAGTTGTGTAGACCGCTAATAATTACACATTTTCATTGTATTTACTGACGTTCTTCTGTTTAAATGTTTAGGTTCAACAACTTAAAAAATATTTTCCTCGTAAAGTGCAATATTTAAATGAGTTTTATAAATATTTAGTAATTTTTGAAGCATTCACCATTGGTAACGTAAATATATCTCCCAGTTTATATAATGTATGCAGTGATTCGTTCTATAATTTCTATAATTAATTTTAAATTATAGAAATATTTTACTTTTTTACTGTTATAAAGTAAAAGGCCCGGCATGGCTAAGTGTGTTAAGCCGTCCGGCTCGCAATCTGAGGGTCACGGGTTCGAATCCCCATCATACCAAACATCCTCGTCCTCTCAACGTGGAGGCGTTATAATGTGACGGTCAATCTCACTATTCGTTAGTAAAAGAGTAGCCCAAGAGTTGGCGGTGAGTGGTGATGACTAGCTGCCTTCCCTCTAGCCTTAAAACTACTAAATTAGCGACGGCTAGTACAGATAGCCCTCGAGTAGCTTTCTGCGAAATTCAAAACAAACAAACGAACCTAAAGTAAAAAGCAACAGAATGATTCATCTGTGTTCTGCCCATCGCAAATATTGAGACCCAATTTTTAGCGTTACAAGTTGAATTTGCTCTTGATAACCAGGTAGACATTATGTGAGTATAGTTATTCATTACATATATTTTAATCTTAATTTTAAACCTGTAATATCCAGACTTCAACAACTAAACTATTTTTCAATCACAACTTATTGATTTTTTATTCTACTTAGAGGTTACTTTTCCATTATCATGAGAAATTATTTTCTATTAAAACTCATGGGATACAAAATTATTTTCTAAGACAGTAAAGTTAATTCAAATAACAAATAAATATAAATAATTGATGTTTAAAAAATACATCAAATAATTTGTTTTATAAAACCTTACACTAAATTTTAACTTGTAAATTACTTAGAACAAGTTAATAATAAATACAATTCATTTACTAATTCTAGTTCACTCTATAACCATCCTTTTATCATTAAAATAGATAATGCAAGTAGCAGGTACACTACTATTACTTTGTTATATCTCAGTCGTCCTGACGAGCATTAGTGTCAGGTGAAAGGTCACATTATTATAAGTCGTTTTTATTGAAATTCACGGTATACAAATTTCTCCTGAGAGACAGTAAAATTAATTTAAAGAAAATAATAAATATAAATATTGTTGATATACTGTTACATACACTTCTTTCCTTTTGCTCATAAGTTTCTATAATAGTGTACAAGAAAAACAAAACAGACGTCAAAGATATCTTTTCTTAAAATACTTTATAATATAAAACCACATTCACAAACACATAATATCTTGTTTACCCAGTTGTAGTTCAAACCTAACTCAATTTACTATGATTCTACGGTGCGTTACGTAATTACTTATCTTCATTTTGTAGTATTAAGTTTATAGTATTATCTTTAAAACTTATTACAACTAAACCACAAGCATATAACTAAACCTTGTTTCACAGTTAAGATTAATGTGGCAAAAGTAATTTTGGCTAACTATTCTGACCTGAAGGAAGTGTATGATAGAAACACACACATAAAATGGCACATATATCATGAGATCAAAGGTAGAATATCATGATTACACCTAACGGTAAAATTCAACAATGAAATAACAACAGGTATCACCAAAGATGGTAAAACATTCACAAATGGATCCCCTTGAGCAAAAATAAATTTTTACTGATGTCCTTTGTCTATTCAAATGTTTACAAATATGTGGGGTTGGATGTAAGTGTTTTGGTTTGTTTTTAATTTTGCGCAAAGCTACACGAGGGCTATTTGTGCTAGCCATTTCTAATTTAGCAGTGAAATACTGTATTAAAATGTTTACAAAAAATACCTTAAGCTTACCTCTAGTTCTTATTCGCGTGTTTTTCTGAGAGAGGGATATAAGGTCATGTAAAACATCATGGTATGCAGAAACAAAATTTATATCCAGGGTGGTTTTCAAGTCTGTGTACAATGGAATACATTGTAAAATAACCTGTGTGCTTTACACATGAAATATTTTATACATATGCACACACACACACACGTTAGTTTAGTTATCCCATAATGTATTAAGCCTAACGTTAAACGATCATTTTTCAAAGGATTTTATATGCAAAAAACGGCTAGTTTGGGTTCAGAAAATATTTTAAATGGAAGAGCGAACCTATTTCTCTTGTTCGCTCTTCTATTTAAAATATTTTCTGAACCCAAACTAGCCGTTTTTTGCATATAAAATTCTCAACAAGTGGGTTTCTCGACATCACTGATTTTCAAAGGATACATTTCTTAGGAAATAAAGATCACAGCGACACCCAATTTTGTGGTAGATTGATTCGCTTTGCACAATTATTTTCAGTTCTTTACTGAACTTAATCAAATCTCCTTGGAAAATATGTTGTGCCTATTGTATGCACTTTATAAACTTTACAATTTACGACTTTCTTTTTTGTCTCTATTTCCCCTTATTTCAGTCTTTTCCTTCATGTAAAGATGGCTTATTCACTTACAAATGATACATAAAATGTTTCGGACGTAAAAACTTCAGATGTAAATAATGATTTGATTTATGGTGTCCATCTAGATTAGTTACTTTGAAAACTTATTTGGAAAAGTTAACAGTGGCAAAAGTCATCATCAAAACCAAACAAGTAAAAAAAAATTAATATACTGATGAAGAAACGAGTAAAGCCATCTGGAATACTCTGACAAGCCATAATCAAGTACAAATATACTTTTTATTTCACACCCAACACATTTATTTTCACACCAATACTTTTTCAGTAATACCAACGAGTCGGGACGATCTTTTCAATTAATGTCACATAACACCTGAAAACAGACAATGAAAGACTGTATGTCCAGACAGTTGTTTCTGTGACATGGTAATTTGAAAATTAGCGTCACATAATACTTGAAACTAAGCAGTGAAATACTTAAGGTGGAGAGAGTTGTTTCTATGACAATGGTAGTTTGAAGTTTTGAATAAAAACAAAATATGTTACGAAATGTGTCTGAAATTGAGATAGAAGTTAATATATCATATAATTTAAATTGTGATAAATAATTTAAAATGATGTAGGCTAAATGTTAAAATATGCAATGTGGAGGATAGAGAAAAGCACAAGAAAAATAGCGGAAAATATTGAATCTGGCTTCAAAATAGCATGTGAAGATAAGTTTATCAAAATTCGTTATTTTCAAATGGTCTCCAGTTTTTTCGGTTAGACTGTGAGGGTCGCATATCGAACGTTTATCATTAAAGCCAGAACACTAACTCTTCACTGTTTATAAGAGGCTAATGCTCATCTATCTGCCAAACTCTTAGCACAGTTTAAGTGCGATTTTAATGAAACTCTGCACGATTTTAACATCACAAGGGGAAGTTCCTAACAAGATTTAATTAAAACTAAGTCTCTTATAGAAAGTTTTATTTAGTGCGAGTGTCCATTTTTTAAAGAAGTAAATCAATAACATCTTTATATCGCACCCAGATGAACAATGTTATAAAATTGAAAAAAAAAAAGGATATTATAACATTTTTACTCAATGGTGAATTAATACTTCTTTCGTCTTTAACAATGAATATTAATTTTCTGTATTTATTATTACCAACAAAATCAGTTTTTCATAAAGCTTCTAAAATTGCACAAGGTAAGTTTAATGCAGAATTTAAACGTAAGGCTCCCCTAGTGGAGAATCACTGTGATATTTCAGAGAAAAGTGACCTTTTATTCTTGAGAATCCAAGTGTACGCAACGAATTGAATTGTTCTGTGACTGAGGGAATCAGAAGCCCGTCGTACGGAGTTTGTTGCATATAATTTATAAGACTTTAAGAAAGCAGAGGCGTAGCTAGGGTTTTCAGCACCCGGGGACAAAGTCAGTTTTCGCGCCCCTCGTTACACAATTTTCCTAATTATATAACATCAACTTGGCGCCCCTCACCCCCGATGTTGCGCCCGGAGACAGATGCCCCCTTGCCACCCCTAGCTACGCCACTGTAAGAAAGAGATTGAAATGTCAGGATGCAAGGTACAGCACAAAAGACAAAGGCTTGCTCACCAAGTTATGAAGCAAGATTTAGTGAGAAAAAACAAAAACAAACCCAAAAAACAAAAGCTCACCAAACTGCTTGCCAAGCCCCAAGTAGTACTGTATAACGCGAAGGTATGGTGTGAACAATTAGATGGAAAAAATAATTTTATATATGATAGGCATGCTAAAGTACATAAACACACGCACACACAAATATGTTTCAACTTCAAGGGATTAGGTAGATCTTAGTCATATTGGTATAATAAATCTGATCAGTAACCTAAATATATATATTATATGAAAAGGCTATATAACGTTTGTGTTTCATTTATTACCTTACAATTCGCTTGTCTTCTCTCACGTACGTATTGCACAACCATTCATAGCATGTCATTATCATCACTTCAGGTACATTGTTGTTATGATTTATGTCGTTGGGCGGTTTTTTCTTATTTATCTATTCGTCAAAAATAATCCAGAGTCTAATCCATTTAATGTAGAGAAATTATTTTATTTATCAAAATAAAAGTTTTATAACTCGCCGACCGGTAGGCCTAGCTCACTGTTAAAAGTGTTTGTTTTGGAATTTCGCACAAAGCTACTCGAGGGCTATCTGTGCTAGCCGTCCCTAATTTAGCAGTGTAAGACTAGAGGGAAGGCAGCTAGTCATCACCCCCCACCGCCAACTCTTGGGCTACTCTTTTACCAACGAATAGTGGGATTGACCGTCACATTATACGCCTCCATGGCTAGGAGGGCGAGCATGTTTAGCGCGACGCGGGCGCGAAAACGCGACCCTCGGATTACGAGTCGCACGCCTTACGCGCTTGGCCATGTCAGGCCTCACAGTTAAAACTGAAGAATTACTTGTTAAATTTCCTTTAGTATCTACCGCATAAATTCAAAGCTAAGTGACAAACACTAACTGAATAATCAACAATAACCTTCTCGGATTTAACTTAACTGCAGTATTTCTCCCCGCGTCTGTAGAAAATTCGAAACGTATGTGCAGGTTAAATGAAATTTAAACAATCAAGAAATTTGTAAACATTCATATCATCACGACTTTTGTCTTGTTAAATTTTGCGCACGAATTCTCGAGAGCTATCTGTGATAACTCTCTATGACTCAGAAGTGATAGATTATAGAAAAAAAGCAATTAGTCAACAACACCCACCTCCAACTCTTGAGTTTCTCTTTAACTAAAGAAAAATGGAATTGACCGTCACGTAATAATGTCCCAAAAAGTGAAAAGGCGAGTGTTTTCTAAAAGAGATTTGAACCCACAGATTGTAAATCTAGCACCCTAAATACCAAGCGTAACACCATCATTACGTCATGCCAAAACTCCCTCTAGGAAACAATACAAATTATCTAAATTAAAATACTGAAATACTTCAAAACAATATATTTGATACGAAAACAAACAAAGATTATATTTGTGATCAAACGGCGAAAATATTAATTAAACATGGTAGATAATATTTTTTTACAAAGAAGCATATTGTATATTGCATGTTTAATATATTATTACTAACATAAATTTCAAAACAATATAATAATATTCAAAAAATGATACTAATAAGTAGTCTCGTCACCATCTATTTCGAAATCTTCATTCAGTAATGAAACCAAAACTGTTCTGTGTGTTTTTATTAACGAAATGATATTCAATTCTACATTTGTATATGCTGCAAGGTAAAAAAAAATAAATACCTCAATAAAATATACTTTAAAAATAAACTAAAAATATTTGTTGTTTTTGAATTAAGCACAAAGCTACAAATGGCTATCTGTGCTCTACCCACCACGGGTATCGAAACCCGGATTTTAGCGTGTGAGTCCGCAGACATACCGCTGAGCCACTGGGGGGCAACTAAAAATAAAGACTTGCAAAACAAAAAACTATTTATTCACTACATTAACGATTTTCAAAGTAACTAGACATAACTAATTGGCATATGTATTAAATTTTTCCTTAACACTTTGCTCATCAATGTACTTTTTAAATCTTCAAAACATTTGACTATTCTTTTTTTCATGATAATTTTAAATCTGCCAATGATACATACAAACTAGTTGGTTTTTGGAATTTCGCACAAAGCTACTCGAGGGCTGTCTGTGCTAGCCGTCCCTAATTTTGTAGTGTAAGACTACAGGGAAGGCAGCTAGTCATCACCACCCACCGTCAACTTTTGGGCTACTCTTTTACCAACGCAAAGTGGGATTGACCTTCACATAATGTTGCCCCCACGGCTGGGAGGGCGAGCATGTTTGGCGCGACCCTCAGATTACGAAGCGTACGCCTTAACGCGCTAGGCCATGCCGGGCCCTTACATACAAACTAAAAGAATCCAGCACAGATGTTCTAATGTGTTTTGGACACCTATTGATAAAAAAAGGAATTAAAAATTCAAACCATTAAAATCTAAAAAATATGTCATAATCTCATTTGGAAGTTTTTCATTGGATATTATCCTAATGTTGAAATCGGATGTGGCATTACAAACCCAGTTCACTGAATGATATGTAATTTCCTTGACAGATGGAACTTGAAGATCAGCACACTGAACGAAATATCGTATTTTAAATTCAGATATACGTGAGAATGCCCAATGAAACCGAAAATACTTCATATCTACAATGTGGTTATATCGATGTTAACGTATTGACTGTGTGGTTTTAAACCTACGGAATATTTTAGTTTTACCAAACATATATTCTTGATCCGTGTAAATGAAAAATCCACAATTTTTGTACCTTCCATACCCTTGCATTAAATATTTTTGTAAAAACTAGTCTGCTTGTTAAACTGAGACAAAATAAATATTTCAGGGACATGTATTCCCTACCAACTAGTTTTAAACGAAACTTTAGCCCGACATTGTAACTGGATGAACAAATGCAACTCCAATACAAAGATATTCCATATCTCGGCGTGACAACAAAGGTTGTTTCTTTTATCGGCCTCTCTCTCTTTGGCGAACATAAGTGGAACAATTATTCACAGAAAGTGGAGTCTTAACTGTTTCTCACTCGCCTCATTCTTTTAATTTTGGCGGATTGTTGCATTGCATGAACGAACACCACATTTTTCTCGTCTTACGCCTTGAAATAAAACATTCAACTATTGCGATCCAACAATGATAATCCAGAAGTCTGCAATCTTGACTGGTTATTAATCTCACCACTCTTGTTGTTGTTTTGAATTAAGCACAAAGCTACACAATGAGCTATCTGTGGTCTGCCCACCACGGGTATCGAAACCCGGATTTTAGCGTGTAAGTCCGCAGACATACCGCTGAGCCACTGGGGGCTAAAAAATATGCTTGCCCTTTCAACCTGGTTATGGTGTCAAACGTGTCCAAGTTTACACGCCTTTCTAATCAATATTATTTGCGGTTAAATTTATTCAGTGAATCTTGTTGTGTGTGTGTTTTGTGTTTTTACCTTATACCAGAGCCACATTGAGCTATCTGCTGTGCCCACCGAGGGTAGTCGAACCCCTGATTTTAGCATTGTAAATCCGTAGACTTACCGCTGTACCAGCGGAGAGCCTCACCACTCTATCTAAATGTTAATGACACATATCGTACTTTGTTATATTTATTTGTATAACAGAAAGAAAGAAACAAAAATTTTATTATTTTAACCCCTTTTTATTTTGCACTTTTTCTTCATTGTTGTTTATTTGTTTTATGAATTTCGCGCAAAGCTACTCGAAGGCTATCTGCACTAGCCGCCCCTAATTTAACAGTGTAAAACTGGATGGAGCCCCCCAATGGCTCAGCGGTATGTCTGCAGACTTACACGCTAAAATCCGGGTTTCGATACCCGTGGTGAGCAGAGCACAGATAGCCCATTGTGTAGTTTTGTGCTTAATTCAAAAACAACAACAACAACAACGACTAGATGGAAAGAGCTAGTCATCACCATCCACTACCAACTCTTGAGCTACTCTTTTACCAACGAATAGTGGGATTGACCGTAACATCATAACGCCCCCACGGCTGAAAGGGCGAACATATTTGGTGTGAAGGGGATTCGGACCCGTAACCCTCGGATTACGAGTCGAGTGCCTTAACCATCTGGGCTTACTGGACCCTTCAGTAAGGTAATAACATTAAATCAAAAGTAAAATATTGTCTTCATCACCTTTTATACCACCAGGTGGCAAAACAGGCAAATTATTAAAAATTTGCGTTTTCATAACTCCTAATTCGTGCATCGCTGCAACATAAATGATTTTATAAAGTGAAGAATAAACGTGACGAAAAACATGTGGTTGTATCCCATACCCAAACAGGCTTTGGTAATACATTCAGAATAATTTTCGTACACTTGACCATAAAGCTTAATAAAAGTGATATTGATAATTGATATTTTCTATTAGGTTGGAGTTGTGGGGGTGGAAGTTGAAAGGTATCATATTATTTGACAAATAATAAAAATGAATTAAAAACAATGATTTCTGCACAACTCATTTGTTTATTGTGAAAAGGTTCTCATATCAACCATATCTTAATGAAGTTCCATGTGCTCTCTGGATATGAGGACGATCGATTTATCTCAATATAGAATCATAAGTAACTTCATTACGACTCTGTGTTCACTGAGTCAGCTGATCACGAACAACTTCATTTCGATTTTCGAATCTAAATTCATTATGTTAACTTGAGTACATGTAATTCGATTACGAAATAAAACTCACTGCTCTCCGCTGGTACAGCGGGAAGTCTACGGATTTACAATGCTAAAATCAGGGGTTCGACTACCCTCGGTGGGCACAGCAGATAGCTCGATGTGGCTCTGGTATAAAGTAAAAACACAAAACACACACACAACAAGATTCACTGAATAAATTTAACCGCAAATAATATTGATTAGAAAGGTGTGTAAACTTGGACACGTTTGACGCCATAACCAGGTTGAAAGGGCAAGCATATTTGGTGAGACGGGGATGTGAACCCACGACCCTAAGGTTACGAGTCGAGCGACCTAACCACCTGGCCATGTCGAGCACTAAATTACCTTTAATACATGTCTAATGTACTTATCTTACAGGAAATTTACCTTTAACTCTTCTGATTTATTATCTCCGTCACCTCCACTGTTAGCAGTTTCACCCTGTATTGAGCTTTCTGTCGCTTTTAGGATAACACGATCATCAATAACTGCTTCCGAAGAAGGTGGAAGAAGAGATTCCGTACAAGGAACTGCATCAGCTCTTGCATCTTTCTGGCTTTCCTCAAACTGTTTGGAATCATCGTCAATTCCATTGACTTGAACTTCTGTAATGATCTTCTTCTGTTCGTCCTGTAGAAATTATAATATTACGTAGAATTACTAATAATAACAAAGATAATCTTATAAAACAAATTAACCAGAAGCACTTAATAACCTAATTCTATAAATCAACACACCGGAAACTTTAGACCTGTAATAACTAAATTAATTACAGGTTTTGGCCATTTTCATTGTTAACAAAGTTCTCGAGTAATCTATGTGTTTAATATTTCATGACGTTCAACTAACTCGTTGGATTTTGGTTAATTCTGAATACACACATTATGCCAATAATGGATATAACACACGATAAATTTATTAAGAAAAACAGAATGGGTATTTACTCACGAAACACCAAACAAAATAAACTATTCGATCGCTATTTAGATTCACATAACAACACATGAAACATTATATATGTAAATACAATAACAAACATACAACATCACATAGTAGTGAGCGTCACAAAATTAAATTCATAAACTAATGCACATCAGTTCTCTATCCGAATATCTAAAATTGTATTCCAAACCTTGCTTATATGCATTTGGTAGGAAGGCCCCCACTACCATTGTCAATTATACTATTCTTTGATAAAACGTCTGCTAAAAAACGTACTATCAAACGCAACCTTCTTGAAAACTTACGTGATGAAAAGTTAGTAAAAAAACAACAACAAAAAGTTAAATGCGGGGAATTAGGATATAAAGTTAAAATAAAACATGAAGTAAAATAAGCAGTCCTAAACTCCTTTCTGTGTATGAAAGACTAAAAGATATGTAGTTCTGTTTTGAATTTCGCGCAAAGCTACACGAGGACTATCTGCGCTAACCATCCCTACTTTATCCACCGCCAGTTCTTGGGCTACTCTTTTCACCAACGAATAGTGGGATGGACCGTTATATTATAACACCCACGAAGCTGAAAGGGCGAGCACGTTTGGCGTTATGGGGATTCGAACCTCCAACCTTCGAATTGCATTGGACATTGGGGTATTAAATTATTAGCGGTGGGACAGAAGGAAGTCTATGAAATTACAACGCTTAAATATGAAGTTCGATTCCCCACGGTTGACACAACAAATAGCATAATATGACAAACAAGTTACATTATTATTTTAAATACAATGATTATTTACTTGTGACAATGTTTAGTGACGTTACTGTGTATGTTTTCTTATAGCAAAGCCACATCAGGCTATCTGCTGAGTCCACCGAGGGGAATCGAATCCCTGATTTTAGCGATGTAAATACATAGACTTACCGCTATACTAGCGGGGGACATGTGATGTTACTGAAATCTAAATATTTAGG
The DNA here is from genome assembly GCA_011833715.1 of Carcinoscorpius rotundicauda. Taxonomy (NCBI): domain Eukaryota; kingdom Metazoa; phylum Arthropoda; class Merostomata; order Xiphosura; family Limulidae; genus Carcinoscorpius; species Carcinoscorpius rotundicauda. The sequence goes on from CM022398.1 coordinate 20,893,521, forward strand.
TATTTCACATTTTGGTTTACCACAACAAACCTCGAACAACGTTTACTCAAATTTCAGTGACTTTATTATAAAATACATTAAACACACATGTCAGTTACAAAAACGTAAGTACATAGGCTTTAAAAAAAAATTATATAATTATGAAAACAACGAATAAAATGGATGTAACACACAAACATTAGGAGTTCGCTCTCCATCTATTGTACGAAAATGAAATGCAGCAAAGTACAGCCACGTGTTACACTATGACTCACTCTCACTTAACCAATCAGGCAATGCCACATCACTACAGTAAGTACAGATATGAATGTTGTCTACATAATGGTAAAATAATATTAGTATAAACTGGAGCAAAGTAATGTGATATAACTATAAAACCACTGCTTAGGAGATATACCCAAACCAAAAGGTTTTAAGACTCCAAACAACGAATGAGAAAAGCTAGAAGAAGGTGTTCTTTATAAATGAATTTTAACTAAGATTATTTTGTAACTTCAACTACAGTTTATTCGATGGCAGAGAAGAAAATGGTGTTACAACCAACGCTAATATCAGTAGTGAAGCATGCTGGAGGACTAATACAGTTGTGAACTGCATCTTAACATGTGATATTGAAGATTCACATGAAACTGATGGCACACGATTGCTGATGGGTGCAATCAAATTTTTATCCATAATTCCATACCACAAAGAACAAGATCTGTTGGACAGATATTTATCTTACAGCAATAACGTGATATCAAACACAAACAAAACGTATTAAAACGATATCTGAAAAAAAGAGGAGTTGGTGGATACTTGCAACCATTGGATAGTTGGAATAAAATCCAGATATGAATACTGTTTATCCTGTTTGGTTGTTTTTATAGAAATTTGTAAGATTAAACTGCAACCAGATAACGTAGTTAAATTATGAAGTGTAACACAGGAAATATGGAACAACATTACATCCTGAAACGTTAGTACACTTATTAACTTATCCAAAGAATATTTGGTTCCGTTATTAACATCTGCGCTATACTGATATAGTAGTGCCACTTTGAAGCTAGACTATTGTTATAAATAAGTTTCTAAAATAGAATAAAATATAAAAATATCGAATTTGTTTCATTATTATTAGCAGCTCTGAATACAATTACAATGGATGATGACTAGCTGCCTTCCCTCTAACCTTACACTGCTAAATTTAGGTACGGCTATCGCAGAAACTCTCGTGTAGCTTTGCGCAAAATAAAAAACAAAACACAAACAAACTAAACAAAAACTACAATTAACCCTAATGTAGTTCTTTAAAGTAGTTGTAGGTTTATCGATGTGGGTTTATTTCCAAAGCTTGTAGCCAAAACTTTGTATTTCTTGTTTTGGAAGAGAATCATGTTCAGACACAGATTATTATTCTGCTATCGTCTGAAAATGAACACAAATCATCATTTTTCTTTCTTCTTTGTTCTCTAAGAGAAGTTGTATATTTAAAACTTTAACGTACTTTTAAAGTATAATTTAATTTTACTTGTTTTCACAAAACTAGTATAGCGACCTCTGTGAGGGTTGTAATTTCTTAATACTATGTATATTCACACAAAAAAGGAGCTCGGAAAAGTTAATATAATAACGTATACAAAAATTGTGTATTATGCTTTAACACAAATTTGTCTTTACTGTGTAATCTACGTAGTACTTCCTGTTTTTATATGCTATTTATGAATAGCCCTTCTACCATTTTACAAAACTATGAATGTCCTTGAGAGTTGTCATCTATGAGTCACATCACGCAAAGCCAAGTCATGTAAACCATCTTATTTTTATGTTAAATTCAGGATGCATCGAATCTTAACTCTTATTATACCCCAGAGAATAATATATACATTCTGCCAATATTTTATTTTCCTTTTCTCGAAAACACACAAATACTACGACAAACTACTGATCCGGAAACACAAATGAAGAGGTGCCATTACCACGTCATGATAAATACAATAACGATATCACTGTGCATTTTGCTTGCTCAGAAACATGTTTTAATGACAAAGTTAGGTTAGACTTAGGCTAAAGTGATCGCACTAATGAAACATGTTAATTTAGGAGCATATTCTAAATTGCTCTGTTAGAAGTTAAAATAACAAATGTAAACTTAGAAACAAAGTCGAACAAATTTATTTTAAATCAAAAGAATATTAAGAGTTGTGAACCAGAAAAGAATGACAAATTCACTAACTTTAAAATGTCGACCTTGTTCCATTTCTCCAAGTGGCACAATAAGAAAGCTGAAGTGCTTAATACCTCAGGTGAGGCGAGTATTTCTATTGAGCTTTAAATAAAGGTTTGAACTTCGCGGGATCTAAAATATTTATCGCATTTTTAATGAATATGAAGACGCTTTAAACTTCACGAATTCTTATTTATTGTATTAGTGACTCAGCGGTAAGAGGTAGGTTTATAACATTTAAATTTGGGGTTCGATTTCACAAAGTGATCATGCCGTACGCTTTTACGCTAACCAAACAAACTTCACTGTCGTCACAGCGAAGATAGCCCATTGTTTGGTTTTGTGCTTAACAATAAACAAAAAACGTCTTGCTTTACAAACGTTTTTATAAAATGCATACTGTTGTGATAAGTGATTTTTTAATACTACATGTATTAATTCACATAAACGCTAATAAATTTACCTTTTCCAGACACATACATCGATACTAGCTCCATCTCTTGTAGATTACCAAAACCAGCACAGCTGTCTTTAAATAACTTTTCTTCCATGATGTAATAATAATAATAACAGTTACATAATTAAGACAAAAGTTTATGAAAGCTATATATTCGTACATTTCAATTCTTTAAAAGTAAATTAATACTATGTTAATCACAGTTAATGACGTACAAGAAGTAAATGTTATAATTACAACGGCTTGTCACTGTTCCTTTTACCTCGCGAATTCTTAGTTAAGACGCAGAACGCGATTATATATAATTTTAAAGAATAAATTCAAAGTTTTTCTTCATACGTGATCTAATATCACATTTATTTTAGAACGGCTAATTATAACATTTTTACAATACAAAAATAGAGAAAAGAACTTGATTAGTTCACTTTATAGAAAACTAACTTATACATGTGAAAGATAGTTTGTTTATTTGATGTTAAGGCAAAGTTACAAAACGGGCTATCTGTGTTCCGCCCATCATGGATATCGAAATGAGGTTTCTAGCTTTGTAAGCCCGCAAACACAATGATATGACACTGGGGTATGAGGCTGAAAGTTAGACCAAAGCCCCTATTATTAATACGACAGTTCGTACTCTGTTGACATAATCACAACTCAGATGTATAATTAAATTTCGATACCAATAATAAATTGTTCATTTTTTTGTCGCCAATGTTAAGTGATTTATCTTGTGAATTATATAGTTTTGTGAAAATCGCTATACTCAAAGTACTTAAAACAACCCATTGTTTAACATATTTTGTACTTTTACCGTTAATACTATACATTCCAAAATTCAAAGTAATAAAATTAGTATACACTAGAAGTTAACAAAAGTACAGATTTTATTGTATAACGCCTCCCCCCCGTAGCACAGTGGTGTGCCTGCTGACTTACAAAGCTGGAAAAAAGGGTTTCGATACCCGTGGTGGGAAGAGTACAGATAGTCTATTGCGTAACCTCAGGCTTAATTACAAACAACAACAACAAAAATTATTGTAAATAAAATACAACGATATTAAACTCTGTGATAGGACATGTGTCCGAGCTGGTCTTGAAACCATTTTTTTGTGTTAATTCTAGACTTAAAACTATTGAAAGAAATATTTTGTTAGCAATTACCTGCTTGTGCATGAGAATCATGATGCGTACGAGACAAAGAAACCAAAACCCCGCGTGGATGTGTTTTAGATATATATCAGTTATACGTGTTCACGACATCGAAAAACTCACTTTATGTAAATAGACACAGTAAAGGCTGCTGATATGGATATCAAAATCTTATTTTAAAATACAAAAGTAAAATCCTCCTAGTGATATGTCTGCGGAATCACACCGCTAGAAACTGGGTTTCAATACCCGTGGTGGGTAGAGTGAAGATAGCCTATTGTGTAGCCTTGGGCTTAATTTCTAACAATCAGTTGATTAAAAGTAAAAACTTTCGACCTCCTCATATCATCAACAGGTTAAGAATAACTGAAAAACTCTCACTAATATATATTATACACGTAATTCATTTAGTGGAAATTATATGATATCTAAGAGCCTGCTTATTTTATAAATTATACACTGTTAGATATCAAGTTTCGATTCCCGTGGTGAGTAGAGCAAAGACAGCCCATTATGTATTTTTGTGCTTATTTACAAATAAACAAGTTTGCAATAAATATTTACAAATTAGGTTTCATTAGTTATAAATGAATCTGAAATAAACCGTAAATTCTATTTAAAACGGCCCGGCATGGCCAGGTGGTTAGGGCGCTCGACTCGTAGTCTGAGGGTGCGCAGGTTCAAATCCCAGTCAAACCAAACATGTTCGTCCTTTCAGTTGTGAGGGTGTTATAATGTGACGGTCAATCCCACAATTCGTTGGTAAAAGAGTAGCCCAAGAGTTGGCGGTGGGGGGGTTGACGACTAGCAGCCTTCTCTCTAGTCTTACACTGCTAAATTAGAGATGACTGGCGCAGATAGTCCTCGTGTAGCTTTGCTCGAAAGTAAAAAAAGAAGCAAATTTCTTTAAGATATAAAACGTAAATATTTACTTGTTTTCATCATAACCACTTATTTTGAGTTTTTAAAATTGTTATACGTTATACATTAGCATTCTTTCTTTGAAAATTCTTTACTTTACCATACTTCAAAACCGTAAACTGAAATACCACGAAACTAATCACAATAACGTATAGTTTGTTCTTTGTACAATGATCAAATATTATACAAGTTAACTCGACTGAAAAAATAATGTCTGCAGGTTCGATATAAAACTGTATTCTCAAGTCCTAAGAAGGTCGCAACGTGTTTATTTTATTTAAAGATTTAATACCAATACCAGCCATCTTGAAAATACATTTTTAATCCAAGCGGGTTTCTCGTCATCACGAAGGAGGTTGGATATATTTTTTGCCATAGATATAAATTACGAAATGTTTCGGTTTTCAACAAATACATTAGGATTTTTTTTATAACCGGTGACGTTATAGCAAATACGCTGACGTTCAGTCACCCACTCTAAACATACTTTTCACGTTTAGTTCAAGTTTGTGTTTAATTTTTGAGCTTTTATTTACATTTGACGGACATTCGGACGGACGTTAACACGTGTGATCCGGATGCACGAAACTATTTGACAAGTACGCATGGTAGCATCAGATACACAGATGTGTTCATATGTTGCGGGGTAAAAGTGCGTTGGCACGTTTGTATTTTTTATACTTCAACAAGTCGCCTCTTCTATGCCATCACTTGCCCTTTCTTTCTCTCCGCCATTTTTTTTAATCACTCAAACTTCAACAGAGAGGCAACATACTTTTTATTTATTCTTCCTTACGCCTGTTTCTCACACTTATTCCATCAGAGAAAATAAAATTTATACTCAGGTATAACTGACAGTTGAATTTCGCCTGTCTACTAGTTATAACTTGAGTACTACCATATGGCCCGATGACATTCTTTTTCTTTCGTCTAATCTCGAGCTATGCATGTCTTGCGCTGACGATTCCTACGCGCCACGGAGAGACGCCACTCTTCTGATGTAGATTCTTTATTGTCAGATACTTCATAGTTACTTAAGTGCATACGATCAGTGTGTAGTTCTAAAGCTTCCTTGTATGCCATTTTTGTTGTTGTTGTTATGACAGATAAATATCTTCCCAAATTGGTAGTAGTCATTCCAATAAACTGTAAGCATAGGATAAGGACTACACGTTAGGGTTAGTAACACACAAAAAAATTGATAAATATCATTCGTCCATCGAAGCGTGGAACTGAAAGCCAAAAAAAAAACAAAAAAAAACGTGCAACAAAAATGAAAATACGCATTACTGAATTATGGTCTAACATTATACAGTCTGTGTTTAAACATGGAAGACCGCGCGCATAAATAACTGCTATAGAGGGTGTCCGAAAATGACTATACCACAAATAAAGCTGAATAATTTTATTATTACTTGAGAAAACAACAAAAAATGAATATAAATACATGTAATAGGCTTTCAAGTTTCGTTGTATTACTTGGTAGTTCTTCCCACAACTCCGAGAAACTCCTGGCTTTTTACAAAGAGCTATCTTCTAACAGGCTGGACCACCACCCTACTTTGCTAGAACTGTTAAAGTGTTTTTAAACCGAACATTTCCAGACCGTTGGACTGGCAGGGGATAACCTATCTAATGGCCTTTTCGTTCGCTCGCTTTAACTCCTTCAAGTTTTCATTTCTAGGGCTTTTTGAAAACAAAACAAAACCAAAAGACCATGAAGAACTGAAACATCATGTTCCAGTATAATAATATATGAAATAAACTAAGTGGTCACTAATCACTAATTATTAAATATATTTTTTGGCATGTTTTAATCAATGTATAAATTACAACAGTCTACGATATTTTATTCAACCTACCAGCATTATATTATTGTAAATGTAAAACAGAGCTATTAAATTTATGACTCATGCTCTCAGCTCATATGCATACAACTTACAAGATATATATTTATATTTATACATAACTGTTGTGGTAAGATATGACAGTTAGAGAGTCAGTAAACATCGTATTTCACTACATTATTATAGCTTGAGGTGGAAATGGTTCGCCGTTATCCTTTTTTGTACCAGCCTGGTACATTTAGGCTATTCGACAAGTTTTGTAAAGAATGGATAAGTTTGGTATAATTTTGAAAAAAATTCTTATTTACTATTTTTTTAACACTAAAAAACATGTCATTTCATATTCAATAAACTGCATATAAACTACAAATAAAGACTTCTATAGAAAAATTGTTTAACGTTATAATCATGTGCTTTCGGTGACATTCTATATCTCTGCTAAGTGCGAAATGTCAAGGCACGATGCTAGCTTTTAAAACAAAAAAGTAGATAAGTAAACAAATCACAGAAATAACGGTCTGCTTATTATCCAAGCGACTCAAGCACAGAAGTTGAAACTGAAAACACTTTAGTGGAATGTATTCCATATTGCCAACAAGTTAATGTCCGCATGCTAAAGGATAACAGGAACACGCACATATAAAAGATACCATGATCTAAGTGATCGCATATACGAAATATCATAAATAAACGTTTTCTGTAAAGCCCCTATAAAAACTAACGTGATGTATTCTTGTATACAGATAATATATATATTATAAATCTAAACATTAAGTACACTGCATTTCACTTAGCAACGAGATACAATTTTTAATAATACAAAGTCTGAGCTTTTAATGATAGTTCATAGTTATAATCACTCTAAGTCACGCCAAGGAGCACCTTCATTGGATGAGTTGTTACATGTCCATAGGAAAATGAAAAAAAGACAAACTTGCCTTTTAGTCTCGAAAAAGTTTCTTAAAATATTTAAGTTTAGTGTTTAATGGCACAAAGAAGCTAGGCTATCTGCGCTAAAATATTTAAGAGTTCTGTATAGATATAAACTATATCACACAATGCTGTGTGCCAACATAAATTAATTAATCACAAAAACCAATGGGAAAACTTAACTAATATTAATTTCTGATCAGTTTGAAGTTCAGCACAAAGCTATACAATCGGTCAGCTGTGCTCTTCACGCCACGGATATCGAAACCCAAGTTCTGGCATTGTAAGTCCGCAGCCATACCGCTGTTCCACTGAGAGGACGGGTGTGTGTGTGTGTGTGTGTGTGTGTGTGTGTGGGAGTCTGATCAGTACAAGATAGACACCTACTTACATCAGATATAACAAATAACCCAGTAATGAGCATAGCAATAAACGTAATCAAATATACTGTTCTTACAAAGATTAGAATACCTTGTTTCGTTATTTGGATACTCTCGTTATTTTAGATTAAGATCTCACGAGGCAGGAATTTTAAATTAGTCCTAAATTTGTATACCAAGCTTCTCTATAACAAAAGTGTGATAATAAAAAAAAAATAATAAAACTTGATATATATATCATATTTCAACCAGTTTGTTTTTGAATTTCGCTCAAAGCTTCACAAAGGCTATATCCACTAGCCGTACATAATTTAGCAGCGTAAGACTAGATGGAAGGCAGCTAGTCATCACCACCCACCGCCAACTCTTGGGCTACTCTTTTGCCAATGAATGGTGGGATTGATCAACCATCATAATGCTCCCACGGTTGAAAGGGTGAGCATGTTTGGTGTGACGGGGATTCTAACCCGCGACCCTCAGATTACGAGTACAGCGCCTTAACCATCTGGCCATGCCGGGGCCTTCTAACTAATAATGTAAATGAAAGTAACATTAAAGAACGAGCAGAGTACTACACATCAATTACCGAACACAAACACTATAATTGCTAACTTTGGGTACTGTCGTAGATACCACATTTGGTATCTTATAACTGGGACACTCGTACGAATCAGTTCAAATCTGTATCCGGTTATGACAACAAAGAATCTAAACAGTTCGTTATTCTAATACCCAATAACATTAGCACTACTCAAACTTTATCACGCCCGGGTTTCGATAACCGTGGTGGGCAGAGCATAGACAGCACATTGTGTAGCTTTGTGCTTAATTACAAACAACAACAATCAATATTTTATATAAGGAAATCCTGCATTTATCCATCACTTAACAAACTATTAATATAAGCCTATCGGATAGTGTTAGCAAAAAAAAAAAAAAAAAAAGAGAGAGAGAGAAATATTTAGACCAACTGTCTCCTTAGAGAGTGGAAACATGGACCAACCGTCTCCTTAGAGAGTGGAAACATGGACCAACCGTCTCCTTAGAGAGTGGAAACATGGACCAACAGTCTCCTTAGAGAGTGGAAACATGAACCAACTGTCTCCTTTGAGAGTGAAACTGTTTAATTCCTGAAATAAATAAACGTTATATATGAGAAATATACTGATACTACAATATATGAAGCAGTTCTGATACCAGTTATTCTCAGTACTGCCATTTTTTTATATTTAGAATTAAAGTGGAGAAATATAAAAATATTGCTTCAATTGATTACATTTCCAATTACCGTAAGGAGGAGGACTGTGCACCCAAAAAAATGAACATTATTTACTGGAGTCTTTGTTTGGCTTTCTATTCGTTTATATATTACGACAGCTAATATTTTCTAGGAAAAGCGAACCAGATGTAGAAAGTGAATTGATTCCCACACACTTTGGAATAAAACTTGTTACAAACAACTGCATGTAATATGTTAAATAGACTTAATACTGGGGTATTTTGAAACAGAATTACTATCTTCACATTATGGTAAAGTATAATGACAAAACTTTGACAAAGAATATTTATAAAAATCACAAAAAACTTACTATAAAGTTTTTCAAAAAATTGCTGAGAAGGATGTGTATTATAAAAGCGCTTCACATAAACCATCGTAAGTAATACGTTGGACGTGGCATTAATTTCTTTAGCTTCACGGGGATGGCGAAACGACACGCATGTGCATCTTGCCCTGGCAGTAGCAAAAGGAAGACTGAAATGACTATCAAATATTTAAAAATAGGCAAATGTATAAAATAACACGTTTTAAATTATCTGTGGGTTTGCTCAAGAGTCTCTGATGGTTTGACGGTGATCAGAGAAAAATTTTGTTTCGTATAGTCAAACATAAACAGCTTCAAGGTAGAGATTAGTGCCAATTATTTTGCATCTGTACAAAGTGATATTTTATTGTTCACCTTAATATTGTTTTCCCAAAGCAATGCTGCAATAAATTAACCAAAACCTCATGACTGAAGAACTAGTGTTAGTAGAGAAAGAAAACTAATATGGACGATTTAGGGATAGATGAAGGTAGAAAAAAAAAACTCCTAACATGAGAGTATTTGATAATGACATAGAGCAAAGTGGTCATACAAACGATTTCTAGTTTGCTTGTCACTCATAATTAAAATTATTTATTGCAAATTGTAATTATCAACACTGTAAAACTTTCAGCAGCCCTTCCAGTAAATGTTATTATGTAATTGATTCCATGAAAGAAGTAAATTATCAAAACAGTCAGTTAATGAAGACATTTATACATCACAGAAACCATTACGTCAGACTTTTTATTTATTGTTTTATTTTCAAATTGTGTAACACAAGTTCTAAACACCCTAGTGTTTTAAATTTCTTTAACTTCGATTCCTATTTATTATGGTAATTTGATGATTTACTGCTCTTAAACAGTTGAAAGTTGTTAAAGCCCACATGAATATTTTTTGCTACGCCACCAGGTGGCTCAGTGATAAGCATGCAGGCTTAAAAAGCGAAAAATAGCGTGTTCATGCCTGTGATGAACTAAACACAGACAGACTATTTTATAGTTTTGCTCTTAACTACAATAAACCAAACCTTGTCCTCACATCGATATCAGTGGAAAATCAACCAGGGATTTTCTTAATGTGCAGTTGATCACAAATTTTACACATGTAAAACTATTTGTACAGCTGAAAATTCAGCTATACAAGTGGATAAGTATTAAATAAAAAGAAACATGTTTAAGATTATAAAATTCCATTCCAGAGTCGATAAATAAATGTACTTACTAGAATATTCTTCATTTTTTTAATCATTTGTTATTACGCCTGTATATAAGGTGCAATAAGGAGTCATTTATTACAAAATGATGAAATTAAAGCGTAAGCGCGTAGTCGAAGAAAATTCTTGAGAAAAGCTATAAAGTCAACCAAGGTCAAACCATATGTAAAACTGAGAGCGAGGTTATTAGCCAGAAAAAATACAGACGCGAAAGTTCTTACGAATTTTTGAAAAGTACGTTGTACGTACAGAAAAACCACACGTGCAAATAAGGAAATGATGTTGTTTTTTTTTTAAACTATCCGGTAGTGTGACTGTGTAAGTGCGGATAACAAAGGTATGCAGGACACGAACTATAAAACTTTACTATATATATATATATACCAGAAACAGTTTGAACTTCCTCTACTAAACAATAACTCAGTTTTTGTTCAGACAAGTGTTTTCAATCTTTCCCATTAGCTACATTACTAATTTATGAAACTATATCCAAATTCATTCACCGTTTTTTTATTGATACGATTCCTCTCGATTCGAATCTCAAAACTGCCCTTACAAGTGTTTATTGAGCACGAATATTTATAAATAACGTTGTTGTTTTGAATTAAGCACAAAGCTACACAATGGCTATCTGTGCTCTGCCCACCACGAGTATCGAAACCCGGATTTTAGCGTGTAAGTCCGCAGACATACCGCTGAGCCACTGGGGGGCCATTTATAAATAACATTCGTGTTCTTATCTGTAACTGAGAGTTTTGTGTATACTATACGAGTTTATTTAATGAGGTTTGATCAAAAATTTTCGATGGTTAAATATCTGATTGAGTGCAAATAGATCCTGTAGCAATTGAAGAAAAAACATTTTCACAGTTTGAATCAAATAAAGAAAAAAGAGCTATTTTTTATAACTGTTCAATACCAAGTGTATTTTTCTTATGACAAAGCCACATCGAATTATCAACTGTGTTTATCAAGGGGAATCGAACCCCTTATTTTAGCGTTGCAAATTCATAGACTTCCCGCTGTCCCTGACTAAACCCTTACACATGGGTTTATTGTATCGACTGTGTATCACATAAAAATTTAGGACATTTCACAATCTGAAAATGATAGAAATAACTAAATCAATTTAGATTATTTTTTTAAACCAAAAGTAGTTACTGTGCTATAAGTTTATCGGAAGTTTCACGGAATATTATTAAATATCGCAACTGTGAGAAGAAGAAAAATTATCAGGGCAGGTAAGTGACACATCTCCAGTCTGTAAATGGTTAAAAACTACTGCTCTCAAGTTTAGTTGCTTACCCTCTGTACAGTGAACGACCCTTTTCGTTGGATAATGGTGACACAGTCAGCCGTACATACCAAAATGGTCTGATTCAGGTGTTCATATAATAATACAACAGTTTTAACACCAAAATTACTCGTGTAAATGTCCAAAATGTTACCAATGTTCCGCGGTCGCATTATCATTTTTATCTTTTCAGTTAGATAAGGTACATAGATTGCTACTTCTCACTGTTTGGAATCCCAGGACTTGAGCTGCTAAAATGCCGAAATTCCAGGATTCAGAAAAGTTTGAGAAATGCAACCTCAATAATGAACCATTTTTATGAACCTTTATGTTAACAAAGGGAGCAGGGTCTCCAACATCCGGTTTATGGTTCATTTACAATGTGATTTTAACATTGTACCTCCCCCTTCAAGACGGTGGTTAAATTTAAATTTCTGCATTTTATTCATATTCGATGTACTATTTATTATACATATTAAAAGTTCAACAGGCACGTTTTGTATTTCTGTTGCTTTTCTCTTTTTAAATAAAATACGAACAAAAGTTATCAACACCATATTGTACATGTATATTGGTACTGGCAAAGAAAGGTTGGTTTACAGTTAAGCATAAAGTTACACAAGAGGATATTTGTTGTCATACCGACGAAGAGTTGCATGTTTTCAATATAGTTTACACTAACAAATGAGCCACAGTCTATAGAAACGTGACAGTGCATTCATCATTCGTTTAAATGGCTAATATTCTGAAGTAATAAGAAATATTTGACTACTTCTGTATTATTTGTATTTTTCTTTAGCAAAGCCACATTGGACTACCTGCTGTGTCCATCGAAGGGAATTGAGCTCCTTATTTCAGTGTTGTAAATCCGTAGTCTTACCGTTGTACCAGCGGAGACTTCTGTATTATCAAATTGAATTATGCAACATAATTTTATATACACCCTTGTGCAAATTAATTGAAACAAATGGTCATTTTACAATATTTTCAGCATGGCGGCCGGTGTAGGCTCGCTGGACCCGCTGATTTCCTTTAATAGTCACTTTTTCACACAGACGGCGTCATTAGCTGTGTTTTGCAGTATGGTCGATCTATTTTTGGGATATATGACGACATTTTGAGGAATATTACGTCATTCGAAATTGCGTTAGAAGTGCAAGGAGACCAGTCAAAAAACAACTTCTTACCAACTCAATGAAGAAAAAACGGTATCGATGGGGTCTGAAATACAAGAACTGAACGCAAAAACAATGGAGGAAGGTGTTATTCAGTGACGAGACTTATTCCTTCGCACAAACAGAAGTCGAGATCACACATCACATAGAAAGTAAAAATAAATGTTGATAAATTAATTGTCTTTATATTTCAGTAACGTGATATCAAACATGAGGTTTATCATCTTCTGAAAGAAATATAAATTTCCAAGCACAACTTCTCCGTCGCGAGAAATTTATTTGCTGAGATCAAACGTTTTTGTTGTTTCCTTCTTTGTCTAACATAAGATTTGATGTCTTAACATTAAGTAGGTATCTCATACATGCAGTTTATATATGATTTTTATTCCCTCTAATATTGTTCATTTATTAACTTACGGACTGCAATGCTACCTCACGTAGCTTTCTAAAGAGTTTCTACAAATTAATTGTGATATTAAGTAATTAGACACAGAGTTCAAGTTAAAAGTTGTTGTGACAGTAAACATGATTAGTTTATAAAAAATACGTTAACTACCTCATCTGTTTTGTCTCATTTCGTTCGAGTAAATTATATTTTCGAACAAACAAAATACGACTATGGATGTCTTATTTAAAGACCAACGAATATAAATTATTAGAAAAGTGAAAATTACCATATCTACGAATATTTTCTAGATATATTAAAAACAACACGTATCAGTTAACTTTGCGAATCCAGATACTTTTTGTTAGCATAGTGTCGATATTACTAACTAAACAGTCTCTTAATACAGCTGAACATCTTGTAAAGTGTATTACATGTCATCATCAGTTACTCTATAACATGTTTGTTGATTTATTTGCTTTTTCTTTGTTTTAATACCATGAAGCCTTCAACAAAATTTTAAGGCATATTTTTAAAATTAGATGTATTTTCGCAGGGTCAACGGAATTGGTTTGTTTCAAGTGAAAATTATTTTTACTTCTTGCTTTTAAAGTTCATATGACACGCTGTATGATAACTTACTGTAACTAAAAACAGTTTGAGATATTTTATTTCAGAAAACTGCTTGTTCGTGGGTTTGCTTTAGAACAAAACCACACTGGGCCCTTTACTACTTTCATTGTGGGAAACTGATTCCTGGATTAAGTTTGCAGGCTTACCGTTGTCTTATCGGAGGGCCTTTCGAAGAAGATCATTGTACAAATTTTGTATTTGTTTATCTATTGTTTCGGTCAAAAGATGAATACTTAAGAGTTAAAAGAATAGCATCATTGCACATACTGTACCACTGCAGTAGCGTGACGCCCCAGTTGCAAGCCATAACAACATACGTGACCATCGTGTTATCACTCGCTTATTTGATTTACAGCAGTGTAGTGCCGCCAAGACTGTTTTACTGTTGGAGTAACACATGACAGTAATTCTCAATGAAGGATACACACTAGGAGAGTAAGAGGTAAATAATACAGAACCAATAATATTCGTAGCATTTCTAATGAAGGAGTTTTGAATGTTCTCCATGGATGCAGAAAAAAACAAAGTAGCACGGTAGAACATCCGGGATAGTGACAAGCTCTGAAACCAAACCTCAAGCCAATCCAAAGCAACACCCTCATTCGAAAATAAGTACAGTTACGAAAGAGAGCCCTGTTACCCAGAAAGGTGAATATACTGGACATATCAACGGTATATTGCCAACAAAACGACAAATAATGATAACAAAGGCTCAGATGTAAAAAAGAAAATTCATGAGCTTTCGCCCACATCTATAAACCAATGCTGAAGGAACTGGAATCATAACAACCCCATTCGATTACAATCTGTCAAATTTCTCAAATAAATTCCAATGGACTTTTGTGCGTTCGATTAGTGTAAACGTTCACACGTAGTTTTCTAAGATGTACAACAAACTAAGGGTGACATTGCTTTTTTTGTGTGTGGAAAAGTTGTTAACAAATAGTTAGAGACATCAGGCTAAGCGTAATCGATGATGGAAAAAGTAGTCCTTTAAAGTGTGATTGACCCTCGCCACACTTAAAATATTCTCATATTAGCTAATTACACCAATAGTTGGTGGCGTTCCCTTCCCAATGTTGCCATAATAATAGGAAAATACGCTGAATAAGTAGAAACTGTAAAAATCCTTAATACTGCTGTAAATTATTTTGTAAATATAAATATTACAGAAATGTGTATATGTGACATTCATATCAACCACTAATATGCGCGCGCGCGCACACACACACACACAAGCATATATATATATATAGTGTGAGTGTGTATGTATGTATAAATATATGTACAAGTAAAAGTATCCAAAAGACTGTATAAAACTAAAACACTTCCGCATGGCCCCCAATAGTATTCTATTTCAAGAGTAAATAAAATCACAGTTAAAAATACAAATATTTTTATTTTTGAAATTCCTATATCATACTGTGTTCTAGCCTATAGAGTGCATAATTATTCTCGTAATTAATGGCATGAGCATGTTTTACTGACGCCATGACAGTACAAATCGCAACGTTAATCGTCCCTTGTATGACGTCATTTTAGTATCTACTGATTCACTGACAGACAATTCACTACTACACACTGATGCAAGCAGTTAAAACAGGTGACCCCTGTAGATGGATTGCGGGAAAATAAACTTTATAAAGTAGAGTTATATGAAATTCCTGCTCTTCAAATAACTACTTAATGAAGAAGTTAGTAATTAATATCAATATCTTTTATAATTTCCGTGAAGATATATTTAGTGAATGCATATATATGTAAACATTATTTTTTGAAAACTCATCCGATTATGTGCATACAATCTTTGAAGTAAATGCATGCATCGACTGTAAATTACATCTACAGTTAACAAAGTTAAGTAAGTTTTCCTTTATTCGAACAAATTGCGACAAGATTTTGTTATATATATCAGTACAGTAGCATTTACGGTACTGTTTAATTTAGTAAATTTTAGCTGGTATAATATTTAAACCAATACTGTCTGGTTTTAATTTCGCGCAAAGCTATACGAGGGCTATCTGCGCCTGCCGTCCCTAATTTAGCAGTGGAAGACTACAGTGAAGGTAGCTCGCTAGTCATCACCACCTAGCGCTAACTCTTTTATCAATTAATAGTGGGTTTGACTGTCACGGATGAAAGGGCGAGAATGTTTGGTGTGACGGGGATTCAAACCCGCGACCCATCAGTTGCAAGTCAAGCACCCTAACCACCTGGCTATGCCGGGGTCAAAATCATCAGTGATGGTTTTATTTAGTTTAACGATTTTAAACGTTTCACCAAATTTAGTATTATTTGTTACTTTAATCCACCTTATACAAATATATGTATTTAAAAAAACTACATGAATCTGGTCAGAGTTTTATGATATCATGTGCAATAATTATACAAGTTGCCAATAAAAAATATAATTCTAACACAATTTAGAGACTTTATAACTTTTAGTATGGTTTCCTGAAAACGTTTTTACTACATATTATAATTCTAGAAACTTCATACAAAATCTGAAGTTGGCTTCATAAATAAGCGCAAAGTTATTTATTGAACGTTTCATTTCAATAAAAAACAAACATGTACAACCCTTTGATGAGCTATTAGAACGCCCTTCACATTTTGCATACACATTAATAAATATCTTTTTTTTTCCTCTTTGCTTGGTAGCCCAGCATGGCCAGGTGGGTTAAGGCGTGCGGCTCGTAATTCGAGGGGTGCTGTTTCGAATCCCAGCCGCACCAAACATGCTCGCCCTTTTCAGCAGTGGGGGCGTTATAATGTGACGGTCAATCCCATTATTCGTTAGTAAAAGAGTATCCCAAGAGTTGGCGGTGATGATTACTTGCCTTCACTCTAGTCTTACACTGCTAAATTAGAAACGGCTAGCGCAGATAGCCCTTGAGTAGCTTTCAGCAAAAAACAAACAAACGATCTTTTTGTTTAGGTTCTATTTTTTGTTCTGTCTGTGTGGTAACACAAATTGATATTTTAGATACTTTTACAAAAAAAAAAAGCAACCTGAACAGCGAAATAGCAACATACCGGTTTTTCTTTCTGTTCTTAAAAATATGAATTATTTTAATTATAATTACTTCCATTGGCCAAAGTTTGTATTCCACAACGACTTAACACTTCATCAAAATCCCCACACGATGAGGTTTGAAACACTTATTTACCGTAATGATAACCTTGGCTCGTCGTGACATACATTTTAACAGCTGTCAGAAGGTTTCTTGTTTGATTGTAGTCTTTCATCTACAAAGTACTTCTGCAAGTAGTTCACACGTGTCAGCAGAGGATTATAGTGGCGAAAATGATGTTCCAAATTCACGCTAGTCGAATTGAGATCTGATGATTGTCAAGGAAGATAAATTAAGCCATTGTCGTATTCTCAAATCAGTTTCAAACAATACAAGCACGGTGGATTATTACATTATTGTCCAAAAAAAAAAGAAAAATTGTGCATCAAGGCATAGGTGCAGCACTTGTAAGGTGAACGATAACGTTCAAATGCACTCCAGGTGTCTCCCACTAATAAGAGGACCTAACCTCTCCCACTGGAACTTTCCCCATACTTTTACACCACCTCTGGCAGTTTACACTGTCGGGACAACAAAAGCAGAATTTAATAGTTCTTGTAAGTTTCCTCAAAATGTTAATTTGCAGCAATTACAGTTTGTTCATTTCTCTGAACAACAGTTTATGCACACAAAGAGGTGAAGGATCAGGCCAAGAACTCCCTATAGTTCAGGTACAGTCGTCCCTAATTTTAACCAACACAATAATAGAAAGGCAATCAGTTGGAAACACCCGCCGTCTGAACCAGCTACTTTTAACTGAACAGCACATTCACTGTATCTATTCACGATGACGAGGAACCCACTTGAAGTAAATACATGTATATATATAGTATAGACAACTGATATGTGTACAGAAAACTTTTTACTTGAAAAGCACAAAACAAATAACAATGCTTCTACCTCAAGTTATAATTTCATTCTCAATCTGATTATACATATATATACACACACACGATAACTCTTATAATACATTACAGCTGGAAGAGGACTGGGCAACCTCTTGATTAGAATTTCCTGTTCAATACTCTCAACACTACTTTAATTACAGGTAAGTGTGAAACTCGAGTCGTCAGTTACAGCGGGTACTCCTAATCATGATACGATCAAGGTTTCCCTTTAAAAACAAAATAAAAGCGCACTGTATCTGTGATAAATGGTGTTTAATTGGTTGTTAAATATGTGCCAGTTTCTGATAGTATATTTTTGCATAGTGCAATTGGATGTGTTGAAACCTAACCATTATTGAAGAAATCAGGCACATGAAAAATAATCTAACGTCTGTCGAGCCCTTTAAATCATTTATTCTTTACGTTAGACACCAGCGGTTTCCTTAGCGGAAGACAGATCTCTTTTAAAGTGTCTCACTGATAGGTTCTGATAAGGGACATTTTTTCGGAAACCAACTGTTCAAAGAAACCACACTTCTTATGACTAGGCCCCTGAAAGACATGACCAAAGTAATGTGTTTTTATAAGTCAAAAAGGTTCCAGCTTTTCTCTATTTGTTTGAAGATTTGTGATGATATGACTGCATCAATACATTTCTTGGATTCGAGCAATCACCTTACACATTACATTATTAATTGATTATACAAGCACAAACAAATAGGAAGTTGTACGAAAATGAGGAAAAGGCCATACTAAAACAGTCTCTCGAGGCACATCAGATGAATTATATTGTTCTGTACAAAGCGGTTTGAAAGACAATGTCCTATTTGAATTTTACAAATTTGATCAATCAGCCACTTTGACAACATCACAACATTATTAAATTAATATCATGAAAATGATCTCATAATATTCTAGGCCCGGCCAAGCGCGTTAAAGTGTGCCACTCGTAATCCGAGGGTCGCGGGTTCGCATCCCCGTCGCGCCAAACATGCTCGCCTTTTCACCCGGGAGGGCGTTATAATGTAAGGGTCAATCCCACTATTCATTGGTAAAAGAGTAGCCCAAAAGTTGGCGGCGGGTGGTGATGACTACCTGCCTTCCCTTTAGTCTTACACTGCAACATTAAGGACAGCTAGCACAGATAGCCCTCGAGTAGCTTTCTGCGAAATTAAAAAAAAAAAACAATTATAATATTCTAAGATGTTATCTCGTATGAAGCTTTCTGGCCAGGTGTTCAAGGCGCTCAATTCGAGGGTCACCTGTTCGAATCGCTGTCACATCAAACATGCCCGCCCTTTCAGCCGTGGTGATGTTATAAAGTTACAGTCAATCCCACTATTCGTTGGTAAAAAAGTAGCCCAAGAATTGGCATTGGGTGGTGACCACTAGCTGTCTTCCCTCTAGTCTTACAGTGCTAAATTAAGGACGGCTATCGTAGTTAGCCCTAGTGTAGCTTTGTGCTAAATTCAAACAAACAAATGAAGTTTTCTAGTCTCAAGCCACAACTTACAAAAGCACATATATCATTTTATTCTACACAGCTGCTATTTTAAACATACTCAATACTGTTGTCTCCTGGCGGATGTGGTCGTGTGGTAACCACCTATCTTCATGCCAGGTTTTAGGTTTATCAGATTATGTGTGTATCTGCGTGACGTTTTAAATCCGAAAGAATAACATCTAAACGCTTAGGAGGAATGCGTAGGCACGTTTCCTCTCCGGTCATTGTTAGCACAGCCATTTTTACCTATCGACTGAAATGCGAAGGATATTGTAATAAAATTTAAATATTATTTTTCCTTCTACTAGTGTTCGTTGTTAGGTTGCATACAAGTTATGTAAACTAAATATTATATATAATACAGTTTCTCTTATCTACTCTTTGTCAACGAATTACCTAGATATTTGAACAATTAACGAAAAATTTTAAATGCTACTTCAGTTTTGTCAAGAAAGATTGAACCACAATACGAGTATTATTGTAAAACTTTAAATGGTGTTGCGTCAACGAAACAAATTATTTTTACGATAGCATTTCAACTATATTATGATTTTATTTGTGAAATTAAACTATTGTTATTAACTTGCCCGGCATGGCCAGGTGGGTTAAGGCGTTCGACTCGTGGGTTAGAATCCCCGTTGCGCCAAACATGCTCGCCCTTTCAGTCGAGGGGATGTTATAATGTGACGGCCAATCCTTCTATTTGTTGATAAAAGAGTTGGCGGTGGATGGTAGTGACTAGCTGTTTTCCCTCTATTCTTACACTGCTAAATTAGGAACGGCTAACACAGATAGCGCTTGAGTAGCTTTGCGCGAAATTCAAAAAACAAACAAACAATTATTAACTTAACATTAACTGGATCTGTGCCTGATGCTATGAATGTTCGGGAAGGAGGAAGAGGTCAAATGTACCTGACCCTCCTGGGTATTTAACAACAATACCCAAATACCGACACATCGAACGTAACTTAACATTATATCTGGACACTGGTCATGATTTCCATTTTATAAGCCAAAAACAATAAAATAAAAACAACAAATGTTCAGAATAACTTTCTGAACTCTATAAAATCTGAAGTTGGTATTGATAATTAACTCTTTTGGTAAAATAGAAAATTACTGTCGTGGAAATTCCAATAGAATTTAAAGTGCAGACAGAGTTGATACGGGACATTGCGAGATCGAATCCCTATCACCAACTACGTTCATCCTATGGTCCAGCAATCCGGGTGTACAAATTCTTAGATTATAAAAATAAAAATGGCCGACCCTAAACTTGTTGGAGTTAAGTTCGTTACGTAGAAGAGAAATAGGGCTTTGCTATGAACATAAAAGTACTCAAAATTACGGTATATATATCTAAATTAGAATTCAACAGTACATTCATCAAGCTATATAAATTTATTCATTTCCCTATAAAATACTTGATTACAGCATTTGTGACATATTTAAACACAGCAAACACACTTTGTTTGTTACTTTCAACAAGCATTTTTTCTTCACTTTTAAAAGGTTCTTATAGCTTAAATTACATAAGATGCATCATTTCTGTTACTTCATAATGAAATTTTGTCTTCTTTGCTTTAAACGCTAAAACTTTCACCACTAAGTTCACAAGCTTACATAATACTTCAACAGTACATTGCATGCCCGCGGTTATAAGTCGAACAGCAGCGCACACTGTTTGGTTGTTAAGCACAAAGTTGCACAATAGGCTTTGTGCTGTGTCCACCATCTGCATCGAAATTTGGTTTTTAGCTATTGACTTGCTGCTAAGTTAAGTTTTAGATTTTTCTTTACGTTGTATATTTGAATTATATAAATATTATCACAATTGGGATAAGACAGTTCATACAGAATTTATATCTAAAAAAAGAAGCTTTACGACCAGATTTCGTGTTTGATTCACTCCAAATAATAATAATGCTAAGAGTTACTGATACGTTTTTAGAATATACAACTTGTTGTTTTTGTTCCCCAGTAGCCCTAGCATGGTCAAGTAATTAGAGCGCTTGATCAGTAATCTGCGGGTGGCGAGTTAAAACCCCGTCACCGAACAAGCTCGCTCATTCAGCCATGGGAGCATTATAATATAATTTTCAATCCCACTTTTACTGTTGGGAGCAGGTGGTGAGAGTTAGCTGTCTCCCCTCTAAGTTTTTCACTAGTAAATTAAAGACGGCTAACGTAGACAGTCATGTAGTTTTACGCGATATTCAAACCAAAACCTATCTTCCGCTAGGACAGCGGTAAATTTATGGCCTTACAATACTAAAATGGGCTCTCCGCGCTCTTCCCATCACAGCATTGAAAAGCGGTTTCTAGTGTTGTCAGTCTGCTCTGTCACTGTGGGAGGAGGATATCTTGTATGTTCTATATAATAGAGAATAATCTACCGAGAACGTACTTTATGGTTGATTAAACACTCTGACTGAAAATAAATACAGTAGACTTCTCTTAACGTTAGTGTATTACAAGTCTCAACTTGATATTTTCCTGAACTGTCTGCTGAAAAATGAATGTTTTTTTTTGTGTTTTTCACAAATGTTTTGCCATAAAAGCTATTGTTGTCACATTCCTCTCTCTCTGGTGTTTGGGTATATATATTTGTATACCAAGGAGGGTCAGGTACACTAGACCTTTTCATTCTAGCCACATTCCTTTTTTTCTTTACTGTGTATATTTTTAAAGTATCACAATACTATCTAACATACGCCCTCTTGTGTCAAAAACAAAAACCTCACAGAAATTAGACATGGTGATCAATTAATTTTCTCAAAACTTTTATTAATAATATTTATCATATGTACTATATGAATAAAAATAACGCACCTTACTATAGCTATCTTTATGTTATAGTACTTTAAAAATTACAAACTCCAAATATTTTCAGTGAAAATGTCCGAATTGTATTTTAAGATGACTGGTATGGTAATTAAAACTTTCATTACAATAAACTATTTTATTTTAATATAACAGCCGTCTTGAGATACATTTTTACCTCAAGTGGATTTCTCGATCGCAAGACGTGGAAAAATAGTGAAAAAGTGTTCAAACTGGTAAAACACGCATCGATAACAAAAACATTTTACTACGTACAACATTTCAAATAGAAGCCCTTCAAAATGTTGCTAATAAAGTTTTTGTTATAGATGTGTTTTATCAATTTTTTAATACTTCTTCTTAATAGCTAAGTCAGACACATAACCCCCTTGCACTCCTCTTAATTATAATCCTATAGTTTAGTAAAAAATGTTGACATGCAGTGCATATAAGCACGTGGAAGCTCTGTCCTTGCATTCCTTCTCCCCCCCCCCCCGAACCTTTTTTCTTCTTCAATTCAATGGTTGGGGGAATTCTGCTGAATACCTACAATGTTTAATTAATAAACAAAATATATATTTTTTACGTTTGTGAAATTAACGAAATGGTAACTTTATAAAAAAATAACTCAATCGTCTTGCATAGCAGGCCTGGCACTGCAAGGTGGTTAGGGCAATCGACTCGTAACAATCTGAGGATCGGGGATCCGAATCCACGTTCTACCAAACGTGCTCGACTTTTCAGTCGCTGAAGCGACATAAAGTTACTGTCAACACACATTTCGTCGGTAAAAAGTGTAGCCCAAGAGTTGGCATTGGTAGTAATGGCTAGCCGTCTTCCCTGTAGTCTTTCACTGCTAAATTAGAGACGGCTAGTGCAGATAGCCCTTGAATAGCTTTGCGAGAAATTCATGTACAGTTTACAGATAAAACACCATAATAAACAAGAACTGCGTTGTTACATACAATTCCTCTTTCTTCACGATGGTGTTATCAAAGCGAATTGGCCGGAAGAGGCCTACTGGCTAACTTAAGAACTGAGGGTTCTGGAACCCGAGAGGTAATAATTCTTTAAACACTCTTTTCAGCTGTCGGTACTACATAAAAGTGACAATTAATTACTTATTTGATTTAAAACGATGAACAAAACCCTTATTGTAGCGGATGCTGGTGGTGGTCCGCATTTCCTCTAATCAGTAGTATAAAATTAAGTTCAGTCATACCGGAATTCTAGGGGTCCTCACGTGCGCATGAGGTATTGTTCAAACTATACATACGTCCATTTATAATTGGCTAATATAAAATCCTATAGGGCTAAAATGAAGAAAATTAGCTATAAGTTAAAAATAACACTACTTGGTGTACAGTATATACAAACGTGTACAATATCTTAACTATTTTGGGAGCTCTGTTCAACATTCACATATTATGAGCACCCCTACCTCCCAGAAGATTTAGCGGCAAGACTGGGGGCTTACAACACTACAAATCAGGTTTTGAAACCCATTATGGGCATTGCACGGACAGCTTATTGTGTAACTTTGCATATATAACAGGGTGTCCAATTTTTTGGGGAACACTTTAAGAAAATCATTATCATTCGTTTTTTAACACTGTGCAGGAAAATCATACTGCTAATGGAATAACACTTTACATTATAATGTTTCCGACTGCAACAAAGCAAAATTCTACAACATGTCAAGGTACGTGTTTCCCTTATCTCTGCAAAGTAGAACAGACCAGTGACAGTGTTGTGGGTGACTGTTGCCCAGACGTTCACTTAGGGTTCTCTCTCACATATTTACGTGGTGTAACAAAAAAAAAAGAAAAAAAAAAGTGAAACAAACCGTTCTGGGTTAAACGTTTTCTCAAGTATGAATTTTCTAAATTGTTTCCAAAATTCTTGAGACATTCTGTGTGTATATTGTTAAGTATTACGATTTATCTCGGACAACTATCCGGTTTATTACGTTACGTACACTAGATGTTAAAATTTTAAAAAGGTGGATATTCTAATTTCAAAGTTAATTAAATATTCATATGCATCAGATTTATGATATCTGACAGCAAGAGTGATACAGACAATTGTCTTTATTAACATAAATACATTTTAATACACAAATAATAATATAAGTGATATTAACGGTTATTAGAAATAGTTAATACAAATAATTATTTATATACAAAAATTTTACAAACTCACAAGCAATATTCAGTCTTCTATCTGGCCTCAAATTTAATATTTTATAGACGGTCCAGGTCCACAAGGCGTGAATTACTTTGATATATCCTTCAGTTGACAGTAATGCTAGCTTGCTCTAGTCTTGTTTGGCCTAACGCGATGCACAAGGCTATTTTTACAGCGGAAGATAAATATTTAATGTATTCGTAGAAATACTAACGTCCGAAGTTAATTCATTGGAGTTAAACGGTTTATAATGTTCTAAATCTATAAAAGTTCCTAATAAAATTCTGTAGTTTTCCTATTAATAAGCGTTAATCACAATTATAGCATCCGATGCTTGCAGTATACTGACTGTAGCTGACCAATAATATTCTATTACTGTTTCTCAACTGGATTTTATATCAATTAGGCGAGATTATCAAGCGTTCAACATTATTCAAAGACGCGCTAGTATTTTCTCAAAACGTGTATTGCTGATTCTTGCTCTAAAGAATCTTTTTTTTTTTTAATTTAGAGAATAGACA
The DNA here is from genome assembly GCA_011833715.1 of Carcinoscorpius rotundicauda. NCBI lineage: Eukaryota > Metazoa > Arthropoda > Merostomata > Xiphosura > Limulidae > Carcinoscorpius > Carcinoscorpius rotundicauda. The sequence continues at coordinate 20,918,696 of CM022398.1, forward strand.
CGACTTGCGCAATATACATTCAACAATATACGTCACATGCTTCAAACTGAAATAAAAGTAGGTATTAAAATAAAGTATAACGGTAAATCTGTTACAATGTATTCTGCCGAGAGTACCAGAATACCACTCTTTTAATTAAGTCTATGCCCCCTTCAAAACAATACATTGCTTAATGTTGATATGTAGAGTCTAAGTTGTAGCTTGTGTGTAAAGTAAAAAATTCTGTGAGGTTGTATAAAATTGTAACATTAAATCAACAGACGGTCCTGTGTTATTTCACTTATAACCCCATCCCCTACCGGTAAATAAGTTAATGCTGTCACTTCCAACATATTAGATTATTTCAGCTATATGTAACTTCAGCGTAAGGCTAGAACGATACTAATAACGTTACTTAATTAAGGCTAACTGACTTTTGAGCACATATAGTTTTTAAGACTGTAGTTTTCCTTTAGTTTCACAATGACATTGTACCTGTCTATTTGATAATGATGATTTAAACAATCCAACTCTGAAGACTAATCAAAGATATTAACAGAAGTATGATCCTGAAAAATGATAAATTATAAATATAGGCCCGGCATGGCCAAGCGTGTTAAGGCGTGCGACTCGTAATCTGAGGGTCGCGGGTTCGCATCCCCATCGCGCCAAACTTGCTCGCCCTTTCAGCCGTGGGGGCGTTATAATGTGACGATCAATCCCATTATTCGTTGGTAAAAGAGTAGCCAAAAGTTGTCGGAGGGTGATGATGACTAGCTGCCTTCCCTCTAGTCTTACACTGCTAAATTAGAGACAGCTAGCACAGATAGCCCTCGAGTAGCTTTGTGCGAAATTCAAAAAACAAACAAACCTGTCTATTTGCAAATTTCGTACAGCTTTCCACACACACACACACACCAAACTCTTCAAAAAATGGATTGTAAATATTCGTAAAGTCAAGTGGTATCCAATAAAAACTTGCAGGTTGTGCACTGAGTAAAATGCAGGTTAACTACTCATTTGAAAGATATTACTTTTACTAAGCTCCAATAAAAGGTACATTATCATTATAACTTAGAAACATGTTCTAATATTCAAGCATTTCTTTAGACTGTTGAAAACTGGGTTAAGTATTAATTTTGAAAAAGCTTTAGTTGCTATTCAGCTGTATAGTTTTGTTTGAATTTGCCACAACATACTTTTTGTTTTTTAATTTCTAATTCTTTTGCTGGATAAACTTTGTTACAACCAAGTAAGTAAATGAATCAAATTAATATTATACATAGACCTACAGTATTGTTAAGAAACAAATTAACAGAAAATGTTAATGTACAGGGTGGCCCGTAAGTCCCTACCCATCAATATATCTCATGTATCCAGTGCATCTGTGTGCTGTCCCTCATTCTCGCTGCATAATATTATGCAATGCCATGTTCTGTGAGACATTTTCAAGTATAAATGGGCTTAAATTGGCCATATTTCTCTGAAAAAAATAAAAAAATAATAATACAGGCATAATTGACTATAACATAACATATGGATGGGTAGGGTCACCCTGTATATGAAATTAAATATTTATAACAGTCAACTCTCTATCTGATTTAAAACATCTCTATGAAATTCAGTGAGAATATATTTGAAATTTATGAGCAGTTTTGATGCTACTGCTATTTTTTAAGTAGATTCATTTCTATACATAAACCAAAACATTGGCGCTTGTTGCTGTATTTATATATAAGCAGTGTATTTTTCTTCTGTCGTGCTATAGTGTTTCGGCAGAAGTTAATAGATAAAAAGAAATATGATACTACTTACAATACTCAAGCAATAAAACAACTTGTCCATATAATGATTTATTGAAAAATAAAAATAAGTAAAACAACTTCAGTAAATTATTGATCTAATTACATGTTGTGGTTTATTTGCAGTTTTTCGACAATAACAAGAAAAAGACATTGGTACAAAGACAAGTTTCTTCCAACTTAGGCACACCTTATAATGTAATTCCAACATCTACAGATAGTAAAGTCATAAGTCATATTTCCAGATCATTGTAACTATGAAAGTAATAGCCCTACAACAATAAAAAAAGTGACATGGAAAAAATAGCTGATCATCTAAACATGGCTAGAAGAAAAAAAAAAGTCTTTAAAATGAACTATTATTTCATAAAAAGTGATTACATAAGCCTTAAAGAAGAAAACTTAATTTCCACCAATGGTTTTAATACGTTGAGTAGTTATCCTTTAAAATACTTCGAAACAATATTGTTTATAAATTTGAAAAAAAAAGAAATTGAGCACACAAGACTTGTCTTCCATTTCTTGCAGTTTTATTTAACAAAGCTTGCAATTATGTATGATGTATTTTCAGTCTTGATATATTGCATTCATCTGTTGTTCATAAATGGTATCAAAGCATTAATAGGGCACAATAAAGATTAAACACGTTATAAATGGCAAAAAATGATAAAGAACTAGCAAAGTTATTTGCAATTTAATGCTATATGAAAAGAAAATAGGTGGAGTTGGTTGAAAAGAGTTTATTAACTATGTTGATACAAATATAGAAAATGATACAATTCCTCTTACCAATGGTGTTTATGACTATTTCCCTAAAGAGAAACTAGAAGATATCTTTTAGTTATTTCTTTATTAATGGCATGACTTGATAAGAACATGTTGGAAATAGCTTACACCAACTATCAGATACTGAAACAACTGTGACACTTGTTTGTAATGTTCCAACTTACTGCTTCCTCATGTTAATAAAACTTAGTGTCAAAATGTGAAGAGAAAGCTTACATTTGTGGTTTTTTTCACCATAGCAATGAGAAAGTTTAAAGTTTGTCACACCTGGGGTATATCACATGCTACAATTAATTGAAACAATTTTGCTTGTAAGGAAATTTTAAAAAGTGTAGCAGGTAAATATACATATATGAAATGAAAGTTCATTGCTGATTTTGAAAAATTGCAAAAACAAGAAGACTTGTACCTGAGAAATAAATTACAATCAATACACATTCAATAGGAGAAGCAAAAAATTAAAGTTAACTTTGTAGCACAAACCAAGTCCAAGTGTGGTAAATGCTGCATAACTTTGCAACAGACTTAGCTAACTTTACCATAAGTGAGTGCACAGTTAAACTTAAGAATATTTGATGGATTCTCTAATCTGTTAAACTCCAGAAATCATTTGATAAGAATAAAAAGAGAACTTCAAATTCTTATAACTGTATTAAAAATCCTCTTGTTAAATAGTTCATAGTTGCATTTTAATAACTGTTCAAGTGCCATGAATTACAAAATAGAAGGCTGCAGGAAAGTCTCTTTCCCCAAGTCAAACATCAATTTTACTGTATGTTGTAAAAAAAATTATATAGCACTTCCTAGTGGTTAAATGTCTTAGATATTTATGCAATATGCAGGTTATGATCTTGAAATAGATGAGAGCCTATGTGTGAAGACCATAATTTCCAAGACGTATCAAATTGCACATTCTTTTTTCCCTATAAAGCAGCAGTTGTACAATTCATGGCTGGTTACGTAATCAAACCACCACAAAAAATGCATTGTACAGATTGTTTGTAGCAGAGAATGTATTGGCAGATGACACTTAGACTTACAACAAAGAAAAAGTAAAAGGTAGCTTGATATAAGCGTATCAGAAAGTATAATTAAAGTATGTCGAGCAAAAGAAAAGATTTTGACACTTCTGACATCACAGTGAACTTCAAACAAATATGATTAGCCTTGAAATACAGATCACTGTTATGAAAATAAAACCCTTTGAAAGGACTTTTCTCTGGTTTTGATGGATGTGTTGATTGTACATCAAAGATGACCAACTACACTTAGTTTGATAAAGTATCATATTGATATTTATTGTTGTGAAAAATACAAATGCATCATCTTGTTAAACAACAATATGCAAAAGTTGCAGGTGAAGAAAAGAAATGAGAAAAAAGCTAAGTTAATTTGTATTTGATTTGGTGTGTTTGTACCATATTTTGCACAAACCTACATGAGGGCTATCTGCACTAGCCATTCATAAATTATAGAGATAAGCTGATCAACACTACCCACTACCAATTATTGAGATACTCTTATACCAATAAACAAATGGATTGATCATCATATTTTAATACCCCCACAGCTGAAATGATAAGCATATTCAGTGTTACAGAGGTTCAGTCCTGTAACCCTCAGACCTAATTAATAAATTAATATATGACAACCAAAAAGTATATAGTGCTGTTTTACAAAAGATTAAAATGTACATAGCATATTTATTAATTATTTTACAATTTATGATATTAAATTGCAGAAAAATACACATAACTATTGTAGCGTAACTTAAACTTATTCAATAGAAAATATAGTTTATTAGCCTACTTAATGTATATTGATAAACAATCAACTACAGCGCTTAACACTATGCTACTTCAATATTAATACTTCCACTCTGTTTATGCTGTAAATTCTACTTTACCACAATTAGTTTTTGTCAAATTTCACACAAAGCTTCTCCAAGACTATCTGAGTTGGTCGTCCTTAATTTAGCAGTGACAAATTAGAGAAGAGAAGACATCTAGTTAATGCCATTGAGGCCTGGGTTACTGTTTGCAAATGAGTAGCGAGATTTACCTTAATATTATAACTCTTTCACAGCTGAAAGGAAGGCATGTTTATTGCTTTGATGTGAACCTGCAATTCAAAGATTATTATAAGTCAACTGCCTTGACCAGCTAATCCTACTTTAACTTATATAAACTTCTACTGAAAGTTATAAAACTTTCTTATTAATAATGTAGCGGACAACCATAAAATTAACTTAGAACAACACAATGTTTCTAAAATCAATTATTGTTCTTTTTACTTATGCGATGAAAGTTCTACAAACAAGTATTTTGACAGTATATAGTCTTTTACTTTTCATAATTACCGTTAAAGAAACATGTAATATATAAATGAATTTAAATACACACAGGAAAGTCACAAGAAAAACCGACAGAGTGAAACGATTATATCATAATCTCAGCTTGACGTCAAGTGACAATAGAGAGATCAGTTATCACGTTGGCAAGCCTTGTTTCTATAACTAGTGCTGAAGCGCCAGTCACACCGTTTGTGGCCAGGTACATAAATATTATTTATTGCATATCTTTGTGTTGTCTGTAGCTCATAGTTGTAAATCTGTGTAAATAAAAGCATTTGTAACGTGTTATACGTCCTTACGAATAATAAAATACATATACAATAGCTGAACTAATATAATCTACAAGAACAAACTTACTTGGATGTTAATATGTATGCGTTAGTTCATGACGTTCCAGGCTGAGCACAGCTAACTCTGTTTGTTTCACATTTATTTAGATTACTTAAGATTTGGCTTCAGAAATTCAAATTGTGTTATTTAATTGTAATAATAACTTGTTTCATTGTTCATCGGAAGCAGTACTTTTAAATACAAAAATAATGTTTCACGTGTATCCCTCAACATTTCCACTATGTTTCCTCACTTTGATAGGGGGACATTGGCCCCTTAATAAATTTGCCAGTGCCAAACGGAAAATAATAATATCATGCTGAGAGATACCTCTCATTTGAATACCATCAAATTTTGACGTATAGCTATTGGAACACTGTTTAAATTGTTTACAATCCTAATACTGTTACTAAGAAGAAGAATTTGTCTCGTCAAAGGGTATTCTGAAGTAACTGAACCAGCCTGAGTGGGCTTTGACAAATAAACAGATTATTGAAAGTTCAGTATACAAATACGTTTAGTCACGTGACAGCGTGAGTCATACACTGATACTATTGCAATAATGAGAAAGATAAAATGATAAAACTAGTACGGTTTGTCAGCTGCATTCTAAAGTAATTGAATTAGCCTAAGCAAACTTTTGACAACGGGAAGAGAAGTGTACAGTATTTAAGATACAAACAGAGAAACATAGTTCAGCTGTTCAACTGAATTATAAAGCAATTAAATTAGCCCAAGTGGACTTTTAACAGTAAAAGGAGAACTGCATAGTATTTAAGATACAACTATGATCTACATAGTGCAAAAGGTTTTGCACATATGGTTACGTTTTTAATATATATTATTTTAAAACCAAGTGGAATGCTTGCTGTTCGTTTATTGTAGAACGTATCGCTAACAAATCACATACACCCACTGTAAAAAAATCCTCAGCCCAACACATTTATATATTTACATTGTTATATATTACTGTATATAGCAGTTTCTGACAGCATGTTTAATGAGCCTGCGATATATTGGGTTTACATGTGGTATATGTTATATACAGTAAGCTGGATATGGATTCCAACATACATACAAAATTATTAACCTAATTTATACATATCAAAGAGCTTTTCACAGATTTTATATCTGTCGCCTTTTGACAGTCCTATGCATTCCCTACACAGTCTTTTGGCTGCACTTCTTTGTGGGAATGATAATGATCTCTATCTTAGATCACCTTTCCCACGTTTTTGCTTTGGTCAATCTCGGGAGAGCAATCATGAGTCGTCACTATCTCTTGGTTGTATTTAGAGAATTTAATATGGTAAAATTATTAGTTATTTTTTGTTATTTTGGAAACATTTCAGCACTGTCTTCCCAGACGTTTATTTCTACGTCGCAACCGGCACTTCTCAATCTGGTATGTCATAGATGTCATGCAGATGTACGTTTGGCGCTGCAACATAAACAGATAAATATCCTTGTGATCATCCCAAAAGTATCCGCTGTTTTTACATATTTACAAACAGGAAAACATAATTATCAAGAAAGAATAACAAAATGTGTTAATGAAGCTATGCAGATTTCAAATACTTGTGGTCAGATATTCGCTCAGTTGTACACTTTTAACTTTAATTTTACAATATAATTAATGTTAACTAATAAAATATTTCACTGTTTGATCCTTCAAACGCAGCCAGTAAATCTACTAAAAATAATATAAATTTATTATTAAAACCTATAAAGCACAGAGCAAATGATGAAAGCTATTTATGCAGAAGTTTGTGTTTTTTTAAATTTCGCTCAAAGCTGAACAAAGGCTATTTGCGCTAGCCGTCCCTGATTTAGCAGTGTAAGACTAGAGAGAAGGCAGCTAGTCATCACCACCCACCGCCAACACTTTTACTAACGAACAGTACGATTGACCGTCACATTATAAAGCCCCCACGGCTGAAATGGTGAGCATGTTTGGTGCGATGGGGATTCGGACCCGCAACCCTCAGATTACGAGTCGAACGTTTTAACCCACCTGGCCATTATGCAGAAGTATCGGGAATATTATGAATTAGTCGAGTCTCAAAACATCAGTGAAACATAAATCACCTATACTTAGATGAATACGCTTTTCTGTGAAGAATGGTAAAAAAATGCTAAGAGGCCACGTGACATTAAATAAAGGCTAAATACACCATCTTGCTTTGAAAAGAAATTTCCCTTTTACAAAATCTATTCGGAAATAAAAAGTACAATATAGTCCTGTATTTTCCAGCAGGCATATTGTGACTGGGTTAGTGACCCGCAGACGCTGCTGTGCTAGACAATAAAATCTGACAATCCATTTACGTGATTGAAACCGAAATATTTGACAAAACTACTAGGTTAGTAGCTTCACATGATTTTGTTGCATATAGCAGAACTATCCAAAGCATATATATATATATAATAATTTCAAATGTCAAATTTAAGTAATACGAGTTAATTTTTATACACTTTTGTACAACTTTTTGCAACTGTAATATATTTAGACTGTTATGTCAGTGTTAATAGATTTTAAACGCATTTTATGTATTTACTTAGGTGCATTAGGTTTTTATGCAGGATTTAAGTAACTGCTATAGTTATTACAAACAGCTTGACAAAAACTCACACTGTTATAACAAACATAACCTTAAAATTACATAAGAACTACAATTTCACCAGTAATATCAATAGAAGTAGTAAGCCAAGCAGAGCTTAACCTCACCATTAATTTAATGTTTATATTACATGCACAAAATAATACAAAATTTATGTTTCGTGCATGGAATTATCTGTAGGGAGATTTTACGTTTTTTTGATATTATTTAGAATTTCATAATTGGATACAATTTCAGACAGGACTTTTTATTTTTGTTATAATGCCAGCCCGGGTTTTCTTATCAGTTCTATTTATCTACTACTTCACACATGGCTGCTCCAACTAGGGTTCGTCTTCTCTCATATTTGTCACGTAAATTACTGTCTGTAACTTTCTAAATCCCATTATAATAACGTATATATAGGATACATTTCTAGTGCTAAGTTGACCCTAAGACCTTTACAGTTAATATTAGGGGTATCCATAACTCGTAAGTTTGCTAACCATTTTTGCATAACTGTTCTACGTTTAACTGTTAGATGACAAAAAATGTCACAAAATGCCTTACAATACATAAAACATCAAATTATTATAAGAACTTAGGTATGAATGTATAGGTTATGAATATATTTTTCTGGTACATTTATAAACTATAGATTAAAAAAAACACTTAAATTGTTATAAAACACTACTGAGTTCAGTGTTTTCAATTACAAACACTCAGTGACTCTCGCAAGATTAAGCACATACAAACAGTCCTAGAACTATTTCACTATACTAGTTTTTTAAATGCTATTTTATGCAAGTATTAATCATAGTTCATAACATACAAAGACAATATTCACAGACTGTTTCTAGAAAAATTCAGTTCTATCGCCTCATTTTAACAAAGTAATAAACTGTTGTTTGTTATTATAACTTATTAAGCACTAAATACACAAAGGGCTATCTGCGTTTTGCCCACCAAAAGTATCGAAACCCAATTTCTAGCAGTATAAAAGTTCGCAGCAAGTGCGGATTAAGGATTTTATTGGTCCTAGGCATTTCAACTTATAGTGGCTCTCTTGAGACAGAACATCTAATAAATTTATAGTAATAACTTGAGGCCTTTAATTAGTGTGAAGCCTTGGGCTTCAGCCCGGCAAGCCCTTGCCTTATTTCGGAAAGGGTCCACAGACATACCGTTGTGTCACTGGAGGGCATAGTAAACTCTTAATAATATACGAGTAGGTAGTACTAATCGATCTAGGCAAAACTGTTCAATACTTCTATTTTCTACAAAATAAAGATTGAAAAAACGTTATCTCTATGCAGTATAATCATTTAGAGTTAAAGTTTGTCCAGTACATTTCATTACAAAATAACAAAGTACACAAACATCATTTCCGAGTTTAAAATAGCAATAAAAAGAATTGTTGTTTAAGTAACAGTCTAAAATACAAAACAAATAAAAGATCAATATTAACTTTATTATCACTACATCTACACTAAGTTTTCCATGAATTTAAACTTGATTTCTTCAGCATGGGTTGAAATTGTGTAGCCTAATTCTAACAGAGTAAGAATACAGCAAAAACAGCACACTGCAGTATCCGTATATACCCATAAAATCCTACCTTCATCCTTTGTTTTCTTTAATTTTGAAAATGGATAATACAAGTTTGAAAAACACACTTGTTTGTTATTTAACTGATGTTTGACATACACGTACCAAACCAAAAATATCACAAAACTTGTCACAGTGGTTTGTTTACGTGCCAGTTATTCCAGCTTTGTCAAATGTCGGCTGCCAACAGTACGTAGATCCTCGCTAAGAGCGTGGTTCACATAAACACGCACTGAACAAACTTGCTAAATCTCACCGTTTTCGTACGTTTAGTGTTAGGTCTTGTAAAAAGTGTCGTTTAAGCTTGATTTTAAAAGGAGTGGGCCAATAACATAAACAATCGAAAATACGATACTTTTATAAAATTATTATAAACTTAAATCGAAAGAAAATTGACATATACCCGTTGCTCCGCTCACTACTCGTCGAACAACTCTCTCTTTGGCCCATCCCGTCGGGACGCTATATATCTAACGAGGGCGTCTGCTGCAGAAGTCCAAGTCATTTTTCTCTAATTGGGGACCATTAGATTAGTTACATTTGAAGCAAATCATGAAGTAATGCTTAATTATATCGCTAACTAACGATTCTACAAATTATTATTCAATATTTTGAGAGTCTTTATTTGAAAGGATAAAATGCTATCACACAAAGAAAAATAAACCAATGAAGTAAATACTAATTTATGTTTTTTATCCCTTTAGAAATTAATGCATGGTAGCCGCACAAAAATCAGAAAGAGTGGTTACGAACTTTTATTTTAGATAATACACAAATGTAATAATATTTTTTATCAAATGTAAATAAAGTCATTCATATTTATTTAAATACCTGCTCTATCAGTCATTTACTACCGAGTACAGAAATATGTTAAAATTGTGTGAAATGTTCGCCTTCGCTAAATGCACATAACTCACAGTGAAAAGTACATAAGAATTACAGGAACTAAATGTTACGGAACAAACAATATTTGTTTACATCTGTAATAACTACAAATAGCTGCCATAGTAAATATATATGTATATATGTAAGAGACTATTGTGCAGGTGTCTAATGAAACACATTTAATTTCTCTAGTGCACACTGAAGTACAAATGACATTTTTAAATACTGGTAATAAATAAGCTTTCGCCCTCCAGAGGTTCAGTGGCATGTCTGCGGACTTACAACGCTAAAAACCGGGTTTCTATACCTGTGGTGGGCAGAGTACAAATAGCCCATTCTGAAGTTTTGTGCTTAATTAAAAAACAATAGACTTTTATAACAAATTTTGTTACTTTTTTTCTTTATTTTACATCACAACTTCGTCAGGAACGATCCACGAAAGTATTTGTTATACGTAAAAAAAATAACTAGGTTTTACAGAAATACATATCGTTACGTATTATAATTTATGTCGGATGAGTCTCCGATTTAGTATGTTACGTATTAGTATTTCAAATAACCGAAAACTGTAATTTGAATTTAGAAGTTAATAGAATCTCAAGATCTATCAAATTTATGATATTTCCAAACAAGATTCATACACACAATTTTCTTTCTTGATACAAATATATTTTAATATACAAACAACAACTGTTTGTTTGTTTGCTTTTCGAATTTCGCGCAAAGCGACAAGAGGGCTATCTGCGCTAGCCGTCCCTAATTTAATAGTGTTAGACTAGAGGGAAGGCAGTTAGTCATCACCACCCAACGCCAACTCTTAGGCTACTCTTTTATCAACGAATAGTGGGATTGAACGTAACATTATAACGCCCTCATGGCTGAAAGGGCGAACATGTTTGATGCAACAGGGATTCGAACCCGCGACCCTCAGATTACGAGTCGAACGCCTTAACCCACCTTCCCACGCCGGGCCGTACAAGAAATTATACAATTTATAAAACGGTTACTACAAATAGTTATTTCCAATAATGATTTATATATAACAGTTTTACAAACTTATTAACAATACTGAGTGTTAAACCTGGTCTTTTTTGTTGTTGTTTTGAATTAAGCACAAAGCTACACAATGGGTTATCTGTGCTCTGCCTACCACGGGTATCGAAACCCGGATTTTAGCGTGTAAGTCCGCAGACATACCGCTGAGCCACTGGGGGGCTAAACCTGGTCTAGAACTGAATGTCTTATTGATGATCTAGGTCTACGAGGAGCGTATTAATTCTGAGTTGATACTGTTACACCTTGCTTAAGCTAGCTAGCATAGTTGGCATCACTTTGCTGATATTTTACCGATGAAGATATTTAATGTCCTTGTAGAAATACCAACGTCCAAAGCTAATTCTATGAAACTGAGCGGTTTGTAATGTTCGAAATCTACAAACGTTTCTGGCCAAATTACATAGTTTTGCGATTAATAAGAATTAATCACAATTATACCTTTCGAGACTTATACAGGGTGTTCGGAAAGTCACTGTGCAGTTTTGTAATCATATTTTATTCAGTCTATTTCAAGCCAGCAACTCATAGCGGTGTTTAGAAACAAAATAAGAAGGATCCAGGCCTGTATTGATGCCAACAGGGGTCACTTTCAACATTGTTTATAACTGTCATTCATGTTCACCTCCTGTATTCTATATCGAAACATGTCTGTTAATAAATATATAAGTGCACAGTGACTTTCCGAAAACCCTATAGTATACTGACTGTAGCTAACCAATAATATTCTGTATCTTGACGTGTTGGTTTATATACTCACGTGAGATATTTCAACGTTTAAAGATGTTCCAAAACACACTAGCGTTTTAATAAAACAAATATTGTTGATTCTTACTCTCAAGAATCTTCTACAAATTTAGAGAACAGGCGGGACTTACGCAATACACATCCAACAATATACATCACATGTATAAAAAAAACTATACTGAAACAAACGTAGTGTATTTATATTAAATTTAATGTATAACCGTATATCTGTTACAAATATACTCTAATTTACTATTAAAACAAAGTTAGTGCTTAGAATACAGTATTGTTTCCTTAATATTGTAACTATAACATAAAACTAGTTGGAGTACCCGTACCCTGGACGGAAGTTGTGTGAATTCATGATTAATGAAATATTATGTTAGGATATGAAAAGTTGCTTCCTTTATATGTAGTAGTAAAAAACGGCCATAAAACCACAAAATGTGCTTTTTATAGCAAAGCCACGTCGGGCTATCTACTGATGCCACTGAGGAGAATCACATCCCTGATTTTAGCGTTGTAACTCCGTAGATTTACCGCTGTACCAGCTTGGTATCACAAAATCTAACACAAGTTTTCCTATATTTCTGCATGGACCTAACTAACCGTCTTGTCAAATTTGATGAGTTTGCATGAACAGGGCGTGAACAACGTAGTTGTAAAAAACGCCCATAAAAACCGCAAAACTCAAAATTACTATGAATCTTTCCATAAACCCAATGAACTTCCATACCAATTTCAGTGAAGATCCATCCACAACCTGCGAAGTAGTTACATGAACTTACAACAAATAGGATGATTACGTTTAAATAGATTTACTGACAGGTTTGATCATAATACTTCATTTTTTGACATGCTTTTATTGGTCAATATTATTATAATAATGTCAAACATTCTGTATCGTTGAGTTTTCAAAATAACTTTTCTTGTTTCTAAGTGAATAATAGAGTAACTATTAATTATAAACAATAAATTTGTTTGTTTTGAATTTTGCGCAAAGCTACATGAAGGCTATCTGAGCTAACCCTCCTTAATGTAGCAGTGTAAGATTAGACTGCTAGTCATCACTATCCACCGCCAACTCATGGGCTACTCTTTTACCATCGAATAGTGGGATTGACTGTAACATTACAATTCCCCTACGGCTGAAAGGGTGAGCATGTTTGACGTGATGAGGGTTCGAATTCGCGACCCTCAAATTACGAGTCGAGCGTCCTAACCACTTGATCATGCCAGGCCTTTAATTCTTGGGCTGCTCTTGTCAGATGAAATACAGAAAGTTGACGTCATTCTTATAATGCAACACGATACAAAATGCGAAGTTTAGTTTGTTGTTTTTTTCTTGTAATGAGACGCAAACCACATCACCTCACTTCCACATTCCTGCACGCTAACGAATGCGCACTCGTTCGACTCCATTTTGTAGTTATGCGTTGTTTATGATGAGCTTACTTTACATAAAATGGCAGGAAAAAGAAAAAAAAAGAACCCTAAGGAGTTCTATACTTTTCCAAAGAGGTCATTGGTTCAGCTTAGAAAATCGATACATTTTGTTTTCTGCCCATATCTTCAACATCAAAAGCAACAGTATTTTTGAATGGTGACAATGCTGCTATTAAAAAGTATGGGGTTAAATTATATAACATCCTAAATACAAATGATCGAAAGCCAAATTTCAGAAATGCAATATTTCTTAACTTTTATAGAGTAACATGCACAACCCATTGCTCGTAGTTACTTTATTCAGTCAAATATGTTCAGCGTTCGGCTGTTCAAATCTGTTTGCTGTTTTATTACCATAAAAAAAGTTTCTTAATAATCATCGCTAATTTTTTACATTGGTGAAACTTTTAGTTATTGTTGAGTACAAAGTTATCCACATAGGCTAATCTGTGCTGTGCTCACTTCAAGTCTCAAAACTTGATTTTTAGCGTCATATGTCCTGAGACTTAAAGATGAACATTATGGAGACAACTAAATTTGAATTTTACATTTTATTCATAATGTTCTAAGTCATCACTTTGATAAAATATTATTCATAACATTAACATCTTTTTCATACATCATATTGGTTATTATTAAACAGTCAAGATAGGGATTACGAGAGTTCAGATATAGTAATATTTTACTACTTTGTAAAATTTGTACATACAGAAAAAAATTAAAAGAGAGACAAAAATTTGGAAATCAGCAAATAAATAGTAAAGTTACAGTTATATAAAATTTAAGGCTAACACTAAATTTATTAATATTTTTTACGTGAAAACATTTTACAATATCGAAAAAATGTGCAACTTTTAGCTTTGTTTAGGAGAACGATAACAGGAGTTTTATAATATGGAGTATTACTTGTTTTATATTTATTACAAACACTTAAATACGTTTCCAACAAGACTATTTTTATGACCTGCTCTGTCATTTATTGTCACTGAGGTAAGATCATTTCGAAGGCCCGGCATGGCCAGGTGGTTAAGGGTGGATTCGAATCCTCGTTACACCAAATATGCATGCCCCTTTTAGCCATAGGGATGTTATAATATTACGGTCAATCCCACTATTCGTTGGTAAAGGAGTAGTCCAAGAGTTGGTGGTGGGTAGTGGTGACCAGCTGTCTTCCATCTAGTCTTAGGCTGTTAAATAAGGGACGGCTAGCGCAGATAGCTCTCGTGTAGTTTTGCGTGAAATTAAAAACAAACCAAATAAAATCACCTCAAGAAAAACATTAACAAAAACGCCCGTGCTTCTTTAGAAACCAATACTTTAAGATTTATTGGATATATCCACATATTCAAACTTTGGCATCTCATTTAACTTACAACGAGCTATACGATCCAACAGAACAAGCTTTTTATGTTTTGATTCTTCCGAATAAGGCACTAAAACTGATAATTTATCGCAAGGTAATCACAAAAAAAATTATCCCAATAGTATTCATATCTTTAGCAAAGTTCTCCAGTCGTTCAGCAGAAAATACACACATTAATAACACTAAAATCTAGAATTAAATTCCCACAGTTGATAGAATGTAAATAACCCATCGTGAAACAGAAACCAAACAATTAAGCCATACCGGTGGTATTGAGGGGGACTTTTTGTCTGTGGACGCCTTTCCTCCTAAATATGTTGACTGATTCAGACCAAATTTGGCATAGTAACATAGTAGTCCATTGGCATACCAAGTTCATACTAAACTTTACAATGTATTAAAAAAATAAAAATATTTTATAGAATAACCCGTATATTATTACTACCGTAGCTATTGCGTATTGTCGAGTTTAAACAAAACGCACAATGCAACATAATTGTACAAATCAAATATTGTAAATAAAATGTTTAGCATGCTGATTTGTTTCCATAATAACCAAAATATACATAGATAAAATACACAGCTACAAATTGAAAAATATAATATAGTGCTTTTGTTTAAGTTTCTCGCTCTTTTCTGATTCACATTTGACTTTCAGTGAATATTAGGGTTAAAGTAAGACTTTAGCCTAAGTTAGAGGAATATTTTATAATTAAAATACCTTTAGCACATTTCTTACTTTTTGATATGGAGTATAATTCTCTGTAGAAGCAAAATTCAAGATTATTATCAATTTTAATGCATTAAGTGGGCCAAATTTCGAGAGTAGAAATTCTGCTCATATCACTATAAAATGGGCTGCATTCAATAAGACATGACGTTTTGTGTTTTACCATTTTTGCCAAGTTTTTCTATTCGACTCTACACGTCCTCACTATCGATCTACTCTCCCTGTTTTACAATTTTTTTTGAGAATGAACACTACTGAAAATCCACGCAAAAATTTTGTTTAATATCTACATATTATCCGAGTTTTTAAGAGAAAAACCACGAAGGAGTACATTCTTCTTAAAATAACCTGAAAAATTTAAGGTAAAACATTTAGGGTGTATTTCAAGCGCTTGAAAAAGAATGTTCATTATGGACTGAGAGTTCATTTTTGCAGACTTTCACCAAGCAGGGCTGAGTGTGCAACTTATCTCACAAACTTCAGTCAAATTACATACCTACATAATTACCATGCTGTTTCACTATGATAGGAAAGGGTTGCTTGTAATTTTTTGTAAGAAGTAAATCTTGCAGATTTCTCTTTCTCGGTTCTTGTATTTAATAAACTCTTGTACGTCACTTAAATTTAAAATTAATAAAGTTTTTAAATTTCCAAATAAAATGAAATTTAGATATTATTATTTAATTGAACATTACACAGTGCCTTTAGTGTAATCAACTTTGCATGTTATTTCTCTTTAATACCCCCTCCCCCCAGTGACAGAGTGGTATGTCTGAGGTCCCACACCGCTGAAAACCGGGTTTCGATACACGTTATGGACAGAGCCCAGATAGTCCATGATGCAGCTTCGTGGTTAATTTTAAACAAATCAAACTCTTTAATAAAATAATTTCAACTACTCATCTGATCTTCTAAGCGTAGTGAAATGTTTGTTTGTTGTTTTTTAGGGCAAAAATACAGAATGGGCTGTCTGTGCTATGTTCAGCACGGGTATCAAAACTGTTTGTAGCATTATAAGCCTTGCCACTTACTGCTGAGCCACTGGAAATGGGTAATAAGGTGAAAAGCAAGGTTTATTGCTAGCACAAGTTCCACTCCGCCACACAATCAACAGCTTGCTCTTGTCATTTCATGTTTCCTATTGAACTGTAAATAAGTAACTGTTCTTAGGATGTAATCCCGCATTTACCTTTGCCCATCTAAAAGTATCTTAAAAGTAAAGAATATAATTTAATTTCCATAAACACGAGTTTAACGTTACTTTGTCTTTAAGTAGATAATCTTAATATTGGGTCGGAGGCACATCACATGATTAAGCCTTCTCACAAAACTCATTTGCATTTTTGAAATATTTAGCCTTAATTATCGGAACTGGTTGTGAAGTTTTACCACTAAACTCTAATTTCTTAGTATTAGGTTTACAAAAATCAGTAATACGTAACTTTAAGTGTAGCTTAGACTCACTTAGTTGTAGGTTAACAAGGTAAGTTATTGTTTCCGTTAATCCTTCTCGTTTAACTTGTTGATAATTTAAGCGTCCCCTCCACTAGTATAGCGGTATGTCTCCGGATTTACAAAGCAAAAATCAGGCGTTCGATTCCCCTCGGTGGGCTGAGCAGATAGCCCTTCGTGGCTTTGCTATAAGAAAAACACACAGACAACTTAAGAAACAGTCAGATGTTAATTGTCATGTTTAGTATTCAGCGACACTACTCTGATTCTACCAACAAAGTTTCTTTCAAAGAATTTCCAATAATTAGGTTAAGATTACTTTTGCATTCAAAAAAATCTGAACTAATAATTAATCTAGTTTTTTTTATCTTCTTTGACCACTGTTGACACCCGCAGCACTTTTTTATTAAAAGTTTTTGAGAACAGTTTGATACAGAGATGTTTTCTTTCTTTTTATTTTATTTTTCTAACAGGGTTTAAACATATAATGAAATAGTTATTGTTCAAATTGAAATTTCTTCTCCAAGTAAAATGTTTATTGGATGTTGAACAAAACTGTTCATTCATGTTCGCCATCAGTCCCATCATCTTCAAAATGGCCTGATGATAAGCATGCTGAACTATAGGTTAAGTAGTCTAGGTTTCGAAACATGATGCCATTCAACAAATCCCACATTTTTAGCTGTGTACATATTATAAAGTCGCCAGTTTATCCCGTTATTTGTTTCAAAGAATTGGACAAAGTTCTTGCAGCGGGATGTGATGCTGGTAAGTACTTTAGAATTAGAAACGGCTATGTCTGAGTTCTAGGGATCTCTGACTTAGCCACTTATCACACGTATGTATAAGGTGACACTTCACTTCTTCTTTGTGGGTATTTGGGTATGTTTAATTTTTTAACTACACAGGAGGGTCAGGTGCACAAAACCACTTCCTCCATCAGATGACCCTTTCTCTCTCTCTAGGTGTTTGGGTATATGTTCATACCCTGGAGGGTCAGATTCTCTTTTACCTCTTCCTCCTTCCTGTACTTATGTGGTCTTGCAGTATTGAAATTTGTGATTATTTCATTTTTAGGTCAGAGTGAACTGAATATTATTCTGATCCTTTTCAGGGCAATGTCCATGTATTGTGATACATATACGGTCGTTATTTTGCTCTATCAGCAGAATGTCAAAATAAATAAATAAAAATAGTAAAACGTATAGATTGAAAATTCAAATTTAAATCCCCCTCACCTGCTCTCCTTATATGCCTGTAACGCCATCTATAAGCAAGAAATAATAACTGATCTTAATAATCAAAAGTTCAATTAATACACTTTTCGACATCACTTTATAGCTCATATATATATATATATATATATAACAGCTAACTTCAAAACTAAATGATGCGAATTATCAGATCACTGATAATAATAATTAATATTTTGTAATATATCTTATAAATGGTTAAAGCGTGCAGCTGTAATTCGAGGGTCGCGGGTTCGCATCCCCGTCGCGCCAAATATGCTTGTTTATTCAGCGTGGGAGCGTTATAATGTGACGGTCAATCCCACTATTCGTTGATAAAAGAGTAGTTCAAGAGTTGGCGGTGGGTGGTGATGACTAGTTGCCTTCCCTCTAGTCTTACACTGCTAAATTAGGGACGGCTAGCACAGATAGCCCTCGAGTAGCTTTGTGCGAAATTCAAAAAAACAAACAAACAAACTTATAAATCGTCACAAATTATATAAAATCGCACACCGTATTAGCAAGAGTAAGTCATATATAAAAGTAAATGTTATCTATACAAAATATTAAGTCCACTGGTACAGCAGTATGTCTGCGGATTCACACTGCTAAAAACCGAGTTTCGATATCCGTGGTGAGCAGACCACAGAGAGCCCATTATGTAGCTTCGTACTTAATTTTAAGTAAACAAAGAGACACATTCACAAATATATCCATTGGCTACTTTATTGAGTTCAACTGATCTTTTAACGCAAACAGCCAAACACTGAATAATGTAACTGCAACTCAATAATTAAAGTATACAGACATGGTCAAGAGATTCACTTATTGTTGGACCAACATTAGAATGGGGAAGATGCGTGATTTAAGTGATTTTGACCATGAAATAATCAAATATCCATTCTTTACAACAGTGGTGTGCAGAAGGGCATTTCTGAACGCACGACACGTCGAAATTTGATGTGGATGGGCGACAGCAGCAGAAGATCACGTTAGATCCCACTGCTGTCAGCTAAGAACAGGAAGATGAGGCTACAGTTGGAACAGAATAGCCAGAACTATACGATTAAAGATTGGAAAAAATGTCGCCTGATCTGACGAATCTCGATTTCTGCTGCGACACGCGGATATTAGGGTTAGAATTTGGACTGCACAACATGAATCCATAAATCCATCCCGTTTTGTGTCAATGGTACAGGCTGGTAATGGTATGGGAAATGTCTTTTGATAAACATCAGTTCCCTTAAATACGTAAATATTATTAAACAATAAAAAATTACGACCTTTTGACAATATACCTAAAAATATTTATGTGTCATCATATTGGTGAAACTAGCTCGTTCCGGAATGATTGGGCCTGGCATGGCCTAGCGCGTTAAGGCGTGCGCTTCGTAAACTGAGGGTCGCGAGTTCGCGCCAAACATGCTCGTCGCCCCAGCCGTGGGGGCGTTATAATGTGACTGTCAATCCCACTTTTCGTTGGTAAAAGAGTAGCCCAAGAGTTGGCGGTGGGTGGTGATTACTAGCTGCTTTCCCTCTAGTCTTATACTACTAAATTAGGGACGGCTGACACAGTTAGCTCTCGAGATGCTTTGTGTGAAATTTAAAAACAAACAAACCGGAATGATGAATAATTATCTCCAGGATGGTACGTTGGTTTTAATTACGAGTGTCAGAGCGAGTTCAAATACCATCAATGAGTAAGAATATTTGAAACTGGTATATAAACAGAAAAGTAGGTAAAACGACCATCAACACTGACAAATAAACCTGTATTGGCGTTATGCATGTTATACTGTTTGAACTTGGTGTTTAAAATGACTCGGAACGTAGCTACTTATGGACTTATTCGATTAATTTAATTTCCTTCATGTGCACGTCATAAGCGGTAGAATCAGTTGGAAAATGTACACCGCTTATTATTAATACTGTTATTTCTTCGCCATTTTGTCCCTTCATCAATCCGCTCTCGTCGCCCCACGCGTTTTCTCGCTGAACATCGAAACAAAAGTTTTGTTTAAAAAGTGGCCGGGTTTTGGTTTTAACATGGCTGAACGTCAGGTTAGTTCATATGAATTTTACGCCCACTGGTGATGATTTCAGTCTGTTTTTATTTAGTTGGAAAGTTCTTATTTCTTTTTATTCTTTTGCAGAATCAGAAACCGGACGGGAGT
Source organism: Carcinoscorpius rotundicauda (assembly GCA_011833715.1). Classification (NCBI taxonomy): domain Eukaryota; kingdom Metazoa; phylum Arthropoda; class Merostomata; order Xiphosura; family Limulidae; genus Carcinoscorpius; species Carcinoscorpius rotundicauda. The sequence continues at coordinate 20,939,236 of CM022398.1, forward strand.
GATTCAGGATCAGAATATATTAAGCTTAAAGTTGTTGGACAGGTGAGTTTAAATAAAACGTGATATAGATAAGTAGTGCTACTGGTACTCGTAAACTTTTCATTATGTTAATATTACATTATAGTGATTATCATTAAGTTTATTTCGAATAAACATTAAAACTGTGTTACAGTTACACTAACGCTCACAGTGCTACTACTAGTGAATACTACGACTGCTCATATCAACATATAGTTAATAAACTTATAGTAAAGGAGGAAGCAACATGTGAAATATTTAAAATAAACATGGAAAAGGTATCTTTAAAGATGGTACACGGAAGGATTCTAATGTTATGATCGGTCTCTTAAATGTGTATTCTTTGAAATTACGTAGTAAAACCAACAAGGTTTAGTATAAAATTTTGTTTGTGCACTTACTTTCTCTTACATAAATATAACACTATGTAACAACATTTTAACTTTTTATTGATTCTGGGCAGAAAGTGTTATTTCCCAATTACTTATGTCTAAAGTAAAATAGAAACAACCAGTTTTTCTCTTCCAACTTTACTTGTGATCTGGATAATGAAATTTTCAAATTTACCCATTTTCCAGAACATTCCAGGAAGATTCAATGCTGAGTAACTGATAGAGAATTTTCTTGAACTTTCTAGAATGTTGTAGAACTTGTGAGAATTTTCTAGAACTTTCCATAGTAATTATATATACAGGGGCTCACCAGTTCAGTTTAGTTTTAGCTGCCTAAGTGAACACATGGACCTATCCAAGGAGGCTTTACCAAGTTTCTAAGTTATTTTTGCCTTTGGGACAACAGGAACACAGCAGCACACTACAACAGGAAGCACTGGTCACAATGGACCGAGTTCTATGTGGGGAGGCCCAATGTCAAGTGTGAGCCTCCAGTGGACCTCCAGAATATGTTGTTCCCCCATTGCACATAAAATTGGGTCTTATGAAGCAATTTGCCACAGCTCTTGATAAGGAGTCTACAGCCTTCAAGTATTTTTGAGACTTCTTCCCTAAGCTGTCTGAGGGAAAGCTCAAAGCTGGTGTCTTCGTGGGACAACAAATAAAGAAGATCCTGGAGTGAACAGAATTCCCCAAGAAGCTCAGTAGGAAGGAAAAAAAGCTTGGGGTAGCTTTGTTGCAGTGGTTTGGGGCTTCTTGAGCAATCACAAGGCAAAAAATTGTGTGGATCTGGTTGAGGGTCTGGTGAAGAACTACGGAAAATGGGCTGCACGATGTCCCTGAAAGTTCATATTCTTGATGCTCATCTTAATAAATTCAAGGAGAATATGGAAGTGCACTCAGAGTAGCAAGGCGAGTGCTTTCACCAAGATATACTGAACTTTGAACACTGCTGTTACCAACGAGCATATAACGAAAACATGATGGTAGACTATATTTGGCTGCTGATATGTGAAAGTGATTTACATTACAGCCACAAATCTCAAAAAACTACTCACTTCTAAACATTTTTGTATAACTTTAGTATAAATACATGTAAATCTTGATTCATATGTTCTCTTCAGACCTTATGTAAATGAAAATGTTCAAATTTGCCCATTTTTACTTAGCAAATAGGTTAATTTCTAAATTTTATTATCCAGGTCACAAAAGCAAAGTTTGAAGGGAATAATGGCCATTTTCTGTAATTTTTACAATATAAGCAATTAAGAAATAACATATACTATCCAAGAACAAAATTTGTGTTACATAGTATAATCTAACCACTATTTTATAGAATTAATTTGTGCTGTTAGAGAATTATTACCTTTAACATTTTTACATAAATTTACCATATATTCTTGTTAATTTTTTTTAATTGAGTGTTACCCTGTTACACATCTGTGCTGCAATATATGAAATACTTTTTTTACAGCAAAATTCATTCATATAGTTTGTGTGCATGAGACAGTTGTATGGAGTACTGTATGAATCTTGGAATTGCAGCATATTAAATAAATAATCTTGAATTAAACTTGATATTATTGTAAGGAATGAAAAAAATTTACATTCTGTGATTGTATTGCTGTGATACTTTTTCAGAATAATTACAGGTTAAATTTTATGTTTAATGGTAAATTTTAAAAGATTTGTTACATCACACTGCACAATAATTTTTTTGAAAAGTTTTTGCTTATTGTGACAGGCACCTGGTGGGTATGCACAAATATAGCTTTGGTTTTGCTTCATCACGCAGGAACATTGAGAAATGGACAGTTAACTGTTTATCGGTAATAATGTATTCAATTGCGTTTATGTTTCTGGTATGCTATTAAGTTCAACATAAAATCAGGAGCAAAACACTTTTAATTCATTTGTATTCAATGCCCATTGCATCACATTGTAGTGTCCAACAGTAGTCAGCAAGCATTGACGGATTCTAGTTGCCCTTATATTGTTTTTCCATTGTAGCAATGTCCTGGTGAAACTGCAGATTTTGTTGAAATGTTACGTGTTGAGCAAATTTGGATGTTGTTTTTGTGATCAGTAGCCAAAAATCTATAAGGAACACCAAACAGTGTTCAAAAAGCAAAAACTTTGTTGTGCAATGTTATGAGTTAGGTTTATGTTTAGATGTTTAAAGTTAAATTCTATTACCTGGTCATTAGACAAATGCCACTTGAGAACTGATAAGAGTTGTTGTCTTGTGATGTCTTGGGTTCACATCCTGTTGCCACCAAACCTACTTGCCTTTTCAGCTGTTAGAGAATTTTATTTCTTTGTTTTTGAGTTTTGGCAAAGTTATAAAGGATATGTGCAACTGTACCTAACTGACCAAAGGGAAAACTATTAGTAAGTGTTATTCCCCTTGAACTCTCTGGCTACTCTTTTATCAACAGTGTGTAATTGACCTTGTTTACCTTGTTAATGTTGCTTCTTCAGTTTTTACTAAAGATTTACGAAACATTTCTTGTCATGAACAGGTGCTAGATGAAAATGAAATTGAATAAATTGATGATATTAATTCTGAGCTTGTTAAGAAAAAGACTGGGAAGTTTAATGAATGATAAATATTGTAGAGCAAGTATTTTTTCAAAGAGTATGGAAAAGAGAGTAAGTATAGGATATTTGAGCTACTTGTATGTCCATGAATAGTGAATAGGTTCCAGAAGATTGGAAGTTGGCTAATGTTATTCCTCTTTTCAAGGGAAGTGATAAATAGACACAGTAATTATAGGCTTATTAGTCTTATGTCAGTGGTGGAAAATGTTTTTTGAAAGTCTGATAAAAGATGCCTTGCAAAGTTATTTAGCACAAAGTTTTAAGTGGTTTTTGAATAGTCAGTGTGGTTTCACTTGTGGAAAATTGTGCCTAAATCTTTTGACATTCATTAAACGTGTTACTGTTTATGTAGGTGTTATGGAAAAAAAGGACCTTGATGGTGTCTGGTTGATCATCATCGTAAGCTATTGAAGTGATTATGCTGTTGCTAGTGGTAGGGCAAATAGGATTTGAGTTGTATGTATAGAAATATTGATATCAGCCTAAAAAGACTAATTTCGTCATACATGCCATTGGTTAGGCCCCATTTGAAATATTATGTTCAGTCTTCAGCTTTTAGTATTAGGATGGATGTTGGATTGCCAGAAAGAATTCACATGATGGCTACTAGAATGATTCCTGGGATGAAAAAGTTGTCATAGAAGGACAGGTTGAAATCTCTGGAATTGTTTTCTGTTCAAAAAACGAATGGTGAAAGAGGATCTTAGAGGTGTTTAAAATTGTAAATTAAATTGATTGTATTGAGATGTCTTTGTTTTTTTGTATGTATGGTGAGAATGATAAGACTAGAGGACACAAGTATACATTTTGGCAAGGCAGGATTCATCTTCAGCTGAGTCAGTTTTACTTTTCTAATAGTCTGGTTATCCTTTGAAATGGGCTTTCTTCATATGTGATGAATGCACTAAGTTTTAAGGAAGTCTTGACAATAAGGGCTGGCTTTGAATGTTTTTTATTTTCATCTTAGTTTCATTTATTAGATGGGATGGTATGGGTGTTCCAATAGTTTCCTTATTGTTTTTAACTTTCGTTATGGTAACTTATTACAAACTGCAGACTTCAATGGTGTTACTTAGCAAAAGACTGCTCTGGTAAGAAAATTATGGCAATTTAATGTTCATTACTTTGTATATTGTCAAAAAATTTTTATTGCTGAATAAAGTATTCATTTAACTGTTTTTTGCAAGAAATTATTAACTTAAAAGTGTTTTATCCTTAAATGGCAGGAATGTTGTAGGTAGCAGCATTAACTGATGATAATTGTATTTAATTGTTAACACCGTTAGCTTGATAATTTATTTATATGAGTGGGATTTCTGTTCACTTATCACTAAATCTAGCTAGTTGAGAGGCAGTGAAAAGGGAAAACAGAAGTCTGATTGCTGTTACGGGCTGATATATACTGCATAGCATAGAAAGATTCAAGTCCTTCAATTTATTGACTTATCTGAATGTACATGTGTTTTAATGGTTACTTCCTGCATGTACTTATAAAACGTTAAAATCACTGATGTGTTTTTAATAAACTTCTGGCCATATCAGAGCATTTTGCATAAAATCTTGTGTTATATTTTATACTTAAAGTTGTTGATTGTTGTAATTTATAATGCTAAAGATAGAACAAAAAGTTTGAAATACCATTTGCTAAAACTTCTTTAGCATTATTCTGTTTAAATATACTTATAAATGTTCAATTTTAATCTTGTGTATCATTTTAGTCTCTTTCAAAGAGGTAATCTAGAATTAACAAGTTTTCTTGCAAAATAGAAGAATTGGATTGAATTTGTTTTTAATAAATATTATGTATTATCTATCACAAAATGTGACAGAAGTCCACCAGTTTTCCATGAAACCTGAGAATAGTTATTTTCATTGTAGAATTGGTTTATTTAGTTTTAGTAGAATAGTCTTGTGACACTTTGTATGAGAATAATGATTTGTAGTAAATGATTAATTAATGAGTGTGATGGTTATTTGGTTAACAAATTCCACTAATTGTCCTGCTTTACATGTTGAGATTGCCTTTACACATGCACATGTCTGGCTTGTGGTTGAGAGTTAATATCCAGTTCTCATTGGTGCTACAAGTTAGTTTTGAGCACTGGTAGTTCGTTATGTTGTATGATTAAAACACAACATATATTTTACTGTTTAATTTGACAAAACTCTTGCAGCTATCAAACCTCTTGTTTCAAAGCAATCCTTCATGGAACTGAATTTCCATCTTATGTACCTTGATTATGGCAGCCAATAGGTGTAATTTTATATTTGTAATATTAGATTTGATTGTGGCAATATGAGAAACATCAATATTAAACTTGTCAAATGTGATTCAGTTATCAATATAATATAATCTTTTATGTTACAAGAAGTAATCTTAGTGTTTGATAATATAAAATTAACGTGTCCATTGTTTGTATAGTGAAAAAGTGAAACGCTCATAGCAGTATATGAGCAACTAATTATTTTCTCAGAAATAGTAATATTAAAATTCACTTATTTAGTAATGTATAGTTGATTTAAAAAAATATTTTTATTTGCTCTTATATAGGACAGCAATGAAATTCACTTCAGAGTGAAAATGACAACTCAGATGGGTAAACTTAAAAAGTCATACAGTGAAAGAGTGGTAAGTTTATTTGCTTTGTCTTAAACATTTTGGTAAGACTGTGATCTGCTTAAGTCTGATTATCTATAATATCAGTTAGTGAAATCATACTGTAAACAGCAATTAACAGAATGCATTTGAAATTTACAAAATTGATAGAATTGTCACAAAATGTTAACTTTTATGGATGAATTAGAATTTGAAATACAAATTAAAAAATCATAAAGCTATTTTATTAACATATTGTCCTGCAACTTAGTATATTGCTTTATTGCTGGACAAAATGTCTGAGATTTTATAGGTGTATTTACTAGAAAACTATGTTGCCCAGAATAGAAATATTTTGAAATTTTTGATGTTGTTGTAATGATATGAAATAGCATTGTATTTTACTCTCTTACTGGTGTAAAATACTTCAATTAATTTTTCTGCAGGTGTGTTCTGTGTGCAGTTCTGACATTTTTTGTAAACCAGATATTAGATCTTCAACTTGCATTAATGTTATTGTTTAGACAAGGGTTACATACAAGTTTGTTCCATGAGCTTGTACTTGCTTGAAACTGTTTGTCTCATGACATCTAGAGATGAGGAAATACTCATTCCAAGATGAAGTGCAGTATAGTATGAGTTGTGGGTTTTATCTCATTTGAATGTATGTATCATTAAGTTAGGTAATACTTTTATGGTAATTCGAATGATCCTTAATTTAAGTCGTCCTTTGAATGTGCATTTGAAATGATCATTAAGGATTGTGGAATATCACATTAGTACTAATTTTTCTTAACTTTATGGGTTTGGGTAGGTCAAAGTGCATATCATGACCTTATTAGAGTTTATAATCATTAAAGAGATTTGTTCCCTTCAAGAACTTGTTAAAAACTTTTTTTTGGCTTGCAGTTACAGAGAATATTAGAATGTTTACATTCAATCGTTACTGTTGAGCTCTAAGTAGCTAACAGAAAGTTTTACTTTATTTGTGACTTAGGAAGTCAAATACGTTATAGTAGTTTAGGATATTCAGTTATTTGCACATGATAATTTTTAGTGTTTTCAGTTACATATTTGAAAACAAACATAAAAATATTAGCTTGGGTATCTGTACCCTTGAAGAAAGTTGTGTAAAATCATGATTAATGAAAGGTTATCTTAAGACATGAAAAGTTTTCTTTTTTTTATAATAATTTGAAAACAAAAATAAAATACCCATAAAAACAGCAAAACGCAAAATGTGAAACTATTAATTTGCATCCATTTCCTTATGGACTGAAAAAACATTCATGCCAAATTGGTAAAGATCCATTACCAGGGGCAAAGTTGTGGTGGTAAAACAACCTAGAAAATCTTGTAAAAACCACAAAGTACAAAATTGAAAATTTGTGTGTATTTTCTCATGGACCTGATAAACCTCCATACCAATGTTGGTAAAGATCCATTCATTCCCTGCAAAGTATTTAAATGGAGACACAACTGACAGTATTCTAATATTTAAATAGATGGCACAAGTGCATGATGTCATATTTGCAACCTGAGAACAGAGAAAAATGAAGTCTCCATGACAGGAAATTGAAGTGAAGTGGGGAACAATTATGTTCCCAATTAGAAATCTACATGCACACAGGATAAAAATTTTGCAAAGTTGAGGGTCACACATTGCGTAATAAAGAATTTTTCCAGTATCGTTCAAGGAAAAGAGGTCCATTATAGTATGATATTGAACCACTGACATCATTACAAAAAGTGCTTTGACCTTCAACAGCAAAAATCCAGGTGTGTAAGTGCTAAATTTCCTGGTTTTTATGGGTTTTGTTTTAAATGTCTGTTATAAAAGTAACTAAAATATAATGATTATAAACGTATATTAGAAAAGCAAAAATCAATGGAAAAAATAATGTGAAAAATTTCTTGTGAGATTCAGTATCCTAGCATTCACACATTGCCTTATGTGATTGTAACTAAATTCCTTGTTTGCACAAAGCTGTCTAGCTGTAATAAATTACTTTCACCATACTCTGAAAGGGTTTAAGTATGGCTGGAAAGAAATGAAACTGAATAAATCCAGATTTGAAAAGTTATTAGGGGTGGTTGTGAAAATAAATTATGTATGATGACTGTTACAGTATGCAGTTATGACACAAGAAGAAAAAACAACATTTGGATTATTATTTTTGCACTTCTAATTTTGTTTATTTTAGTTGTCACAAAATTTTATTTTGAAATATGAATGACAGTGTGATTAATTCCTAACAACTTACTGTGAAATATTTAACTTGCAAAATAAAATTTGGTATAAACATTATTCATGCTTGTTCTCCTGTGTGTTCAAGTAAATACTGAGTTTTGCCTGCTTGCACAGGATTTCAAATGGTAGGTGGGCAAATGCCCAGATAGACACTGTAGTTTGCAATATGTATAACATTTTGCTAGTGTTAGAATAAAATGAAAGGTATAGAACATCAAGTTTTACTTGGAAAGAACTTGGTTCATTTAGGAGGCTCTGATAATTGTGTAGATGAAAGAAGTACTTTTATTGTTAGTGTGAAAACCACCTCTTACTCAGACTGATTTAGTAAAAGCTTTATAAACTTAGACAAAGCATTAATGAAAACATTATTAAAGAATCAGATTTTTGTGTAAAACGTGTAATCTTACCAAATTTCACATAGTTAAATTTACCACATTGAGTTATAGTTTGTATAGTTTCATAATTATGTAGTAGTTACAAGGCCAGTAAAAATGACCAAGCTCATTATCAGAATGTTAATAAATTAGTACTTCACTGTTATTTTCTTGGGATTTGCCTTGTGTGGACATGTTTCTGCTGGTGCAGAGAAAGAAACTAGCAAGACTGGTAAGTGGATTAACCTGTACATGCAAGAAATGTAGTCAAAAAGCATAGATGGACTTATGAGGTATTCATGAAAAGAGCAATGGAGATAGAAAAGCAGTATTTTAAGATAAACCCATACTTATGGTAGTTATGGCAACTGTAATTATTGAAGAAAATAGCTGAGGATTTGGTATGTGGTCACATGTTTCAGAGTATTATGATTATGGTTAGACAAATACAAAATTTCATCAGTTTTATAGGAAAATACATCATTTTTGGTAGCTAAGGAGATGAGTAAAGGTCAGTAAATGAGTAATCATTGTATACTTTAAGATATTTCAGAATTAGCATTTAGTGCTGTATGAAGTTTTATTTTCTATTTATAGTGTTTGTATCAAATTTAATTTTACATTTTTACATATTTTTGTGAAGTTATTTTGGAAAGGAAACGAAATCGCTGAGTAACAAGGATCAATTTAACACTCACTGACTGAGCATCATTTACTGCACATGTGAGATTTTTAGTGGCTTACATTCAAAAGTTTATTAAACTTCTTGTTATACACCAGTTAGTATAGCATAAAATCATAGCTGATAACACTGCACAACAATTTTTTTGAAAAGTTTTGCTTCCTGAAATGTTTTTGCTGATTGTGACAGGTACCTGGTGGGTATGCACAAATATAGTTTTGGTTTTGCTTCACAATGTAGGAACTCTGAGAAATAGACAGTTAACTGTTTACTGCCAATAACATATTTAATTGCATTTGTGTTTCTAATATGCTATTAAGTTCAGCATAATTAAAAGTGTTTTGATCCTAATTTTTTGTTTGTATTCAGTGTCCGGTACATCATGTTGCAATGTCTAACAGTAGTCAGCAAGCATTGACGAATTCCAATTGCTCTGATATCGTTTTTCCATTTTATCAATGTTGGGTGAAATGACGATTTCAATGAAATAATACATGATGGGCAAATTCGGGTGTGATTTTTGTGATAAGCAGCCAAAAATCTATAAGGAACACCCAACAGTGTTCAAGAAGCAAAAACTTTGTTATGCAGTGTAATCCATATTGTAATAGTATAAAAGTTTCGAATTTTTAATTTTGTAAGGCAATATCTAAAAAATCTTGAATTTTACCTTAATGCAAGAAGGGTGACAGATTTTCTATTGACGTTCCATTTTCCTTAATTTTAATCTTAGCATGAAAATTGCTTTGTAAATACTCAATATATTCAGACATTTTTTTTTTCAGTTCATTAAAAATACATCACTTAAAAAGTGATATTGTGTATGTAGAAGACTTGTAATGTTTACTGAAAGACCCAAATTTTGTGGAATATATTTACTATGTTAAATGTTAGAAGTATCAGATCTATAAAGACTTTGAATGAGTAAAAATAGGTAATGTGTTTAGTCGTATTGACCGAACCTGTATTTAGAGAGCTACTATTTAAGTAAGTTCTGCTTACGTTTATAAATTGAAATGTCTAATAGTGTATAAAGTAATGTTAACTTTTATTGTGTATGAACTTCAATTTATCTTAACCTTTTTTGTTTTATTCATGAAGCCATTTGAACTTCATTTAATTTAAGAACTGATCCAGAAACTTATTTACGTGGTATTAGTAATGGTTCATATGTGATATAATGAGAGATTATCAGCAAAAAGTTATAAATGTGTATTTAATTTCTACTTTGTAAAGGTTTGAACTTTTTATTTTGACAACCCTAAAGCATGTTTTATTTAATAAGAATTTCTTTTCTAAGTTGAAAACCCCAGGCTCACTTAACCTTGCATCTTGTTAAATATTAAAATGTACCTTGCAAGATTTGATCCAAGTACTAAAACAGTTATGGCTCTCTATGTGTTAATAAGGTAATTCTCATTTATGCTTATTTAAGGATGGGTTTTTATCTAGATGCAAAATTTTGGAATGAATGTTCCTTTTTAACTATGTTGATTAAAAATGTAAACATATCTCAAACATCACTCATTTTTTTCAATTAGAATAACCACCCAATATTTTTTAAGTTCTTTATGTAATAGACCAAACATAAATTATTGTTGCAGTATCTTGAAATTTGTAAATACCTCTAGTTACATGAGACAGAAGATCATTTTTTCATAATTGCACCTTATTTAAGGTTTGAATGTAGTAAATATGTTTATTTATATGTTTTAGAATACATGTATATCTCAATATAAAATCTTCAAGCAGTTAATTCTATTTTCAGGGAGTTCCAGTTGGTTCTTTAAGGTTTCTTTTTGATGGCAGAAGAATAAATGATGATGAAACACCAAAACAGGTATAACATATAAAATTGGTCATTTTACGTAACCAAATGTAAGGCATTTGTGCCTCAGAGAACTGGTGCTCAATTCATAATTATGTCTTGTACATATTACTAATGCATGGATTGTGTCCTAATATATTCATTGAACGTGTATTCCTGCAATATCCACACACTTGACAGTGCAACTGATATTTCCAAAGGGGTTCCATTTGTAATGTTACATGAACCTTTTTCCTTTCTTATATTCCAAATGTAGTAATATGTAATTTTCATTGAATTAGAATAAATTCAGCCACAGAAGCTTTGTCAGAGGAATTTGTTACCTATTTTCTTTAATCAGTCTATCAAACATTCAGTTGTTACAAAATTAACATATTGATATGTAAGAAATAATGTTTTGCATGAATATTGAATGCTGAATATCTAGCCAGGTCTTTTATCCAAACGACTGAGTATTCTGCCACTGAATAATTGATGTATTTGTTGAAAGAGTTTCACGAGTGTATGTGAGCAGTGGAAACAATGGTACCTACAAACAAGTACACAATTTTTCATAAAAAGGTAACATACAAGTTGGATGTGATACTTTAACAAAAGATACTGCAGTAGTTCGAGGTTAACCCTTTTGTGGTGGGTTAGGGATCAAAGTTCATGTAATTGTATTTATTGACTCGCATTCAAAATTTTTGAACCACTACTATTTTATGAAATAAATTGTAGATTATAATTCAAACTTTAATATTATGTATGAGTTAATTTTTCTCTTAATTCAAAAGTAAATATTTTAAAGAACACACTTAAATGTAGATTTTTAGTAAATCGTGTGGTATGTTTAATGTAGAAATATTTAAAATTATATGTTTGTGATGTCAAAATATCAAGTCTGTAGTTTCATACAAATTAGGAATTTAAATAACTAATATTAAAAAGCTAGAATATAAAATAAGAACTTTGTATCTTATTTTGTTGAATCATGACTCATGTACTGAATCAAATGCAATGGCCCTATTTATCTGTTTCCCAATTTGAAAATTGCCTCATTTACACACTTCAATGTATGACATATGAATAACCAGTGCAGCTTGGAATGTCCCACAAGTGGGTTTCTCAGCCATTTTAACCTGCAAGAAGGTTAACACATTCTTTTGAATCAAGATTTCAAGAAGGGAGATTATGTTTTTTAGTCTGCTTGAAGTTTCATTTTTTAAAATCAAAATAAATCTTGGTTACTAAGTTTAATAAATTATAGTGGAATCAAATGGTATTAGTATAGTTATATATGATTTTTTGGTTATGTAAAATTGAAAATTATATATAATCCTCCACATGTGCAATTTAAAAAGGCTTAGCCACCTATGTCCAGCAGCAACTAAGTTCAAGGCTTGCAATGAGAAGAGATAATCATTTGCTTTACTTCTTAATTTACTGTTCTGTATTTTAAGAAAAATAAATTTTAATAATTTATATACATCTATAATAGTTGAAATGTGACTGTATATTACAAAATACAAGCTCACTATAACACGAGACAGGGAAGACTATGATAATTATGTAATGTTAGCAAGTTATGACTGCAAGATCAATATAATAAAAAATGATAGATCTGTATGGCATTATGAGACTTAAGCTATTTAGATGAAACATTTGTATTTTTGTATTATAATATGTAGTCATTCTTGCATGAGGAAAGCGTAACTTATATTTTAAATTTTTTATGATTGTTACGAGATTGGTTAAGTGACAGACTTCACACAGTTAGAGTATAGAAAATAACATAATATAAAGTCTTACAGAAAACAAACATTTGGAATGTATTTAGTAGGTTTTAGAGATTATAGAAATAATAGTTGAAATTTTTGGGACAAACAATAATTTTTAAGTCATAGCATGAAATCACTGTGTACTCAGAATAGTAACGAAACAAACAAATTTTTTTTAAAAGTTATATTTTTTGTATACAAAACACTTGTAAAAAGTCTTCTAAATTTTGTGAAAATAAATATGCTGTGTCAAAATTACAGTGTAACTTCTTAATGTGTGCAAATGTATCGACGAACTTGTGTATATTATACAGAGCCTATAGTGAAAGATATAAAACTTGTGCTATAGTTGACCGTGCATAATTTATACAGTTGCCAGTAATATTTTTCAGTGGAAACCAAATTGTTTTATGAACAGTCTAATAAGGCTCCTTTGAATATGAAACTGTAGTGATGGACCCTTCATAACAAAGAACTTTTAAGACAACATCTACAAAGTCTTAGCAAGATTCAGTAAAGAAGACCCGCACAGAATTGTCAGTTGCATATGCTGATCTTGTGACTAATTTGATGTTTTCTACTGGTGATGTGAAGAATGATTTAGTGATAATTTTTGTGTTCATTGTTTATTAAGAGTCTTGAAAAATTAAAAAATAATCCCACATCTGACTACTTTAAAGAACTTGGTGATGTTAAAAAAGTGAAGTACAAATTGTGTGTTGTTTGAATGTTATGGAAAAATGACTTACTCGAAGAACAATCACTATGAATAAATAAGCTTGTTCAGACTACAAGAATTTCCAATTAACACTCCTACGAAAAAAATATTTACATCCACTAAAGTGATACCCTTAGTGGATGTTTTAAAAAAAATTTGTTTAACTATTATTTTGCAAATGTTTGAAAAGTCAAAATATTATTGCTTCTTAAAATATAAAGGGATAGGGTCAATTTCATTTAAATACAAAATTATTAGCCTAATATTAATAACCTTTCAAGTTGCTCTGGGGCCTATTAGGCCCCAATTTTCGTAGGAATGTTAACTTTGTGAGTGATCTCAAGTTCAAGGGTGTTTCCCATTACCAAAAACAAAGTTACTGTTAATTAATGATTATTGTGCTAAAGAGCTACACCGTGCAACTTCTGAAGTTGTTACAGTAGTTAACCCAATTCAACTGATGCTGATGAAGGGTTTGCTCAGTTGATGGAGAAAAGACAACTGTAAAAACTACTGAACATAATATTTATTTACTATACTGACCTTATTAAAATTCAGTTCAGGTTTATTAAGGTTTATTTAATGTATATAGAAAGCAGAAAAATGAAATATTTATGTACATAAGCAAATGTTATTAAAACAAAGTTTAAATTTTTTAAAAATATTTAATGAAAAAAAACAAACTTATTTTACATTAAGGTATTAACTAATTGACTTTCTGTGTGTTAATTTGTTATCTATTCATTTGCTCAATAGATGCTAATATTTGGCCAAGATGAATATGCAGCAAAATTACTGAATAGGTGGTTGCTTGTACTAACCAAATTTTTTTCTGTAACTGACATAGTTTTTTTTATATGTAATTGATGCATTTTTACTGTTTGGAAGCTTATTTATCATTTTATTGCTCATAGAAATAATAATTTTTACTTATTCTCAAAGGTTGTAAGAGCAAAAATAATGTAAAAATAGACAGTATCAGATATGTGAATAAAAAGTGAAGTATTTATTAAAATGATACGAGAATTTATAAATATTAAAGAATGCATTATGGCTGTTATATTTTTGAACATGAATAGATTTAAGGTAAAAAATGCACTTTTGTTATTATAATGTTTGAATAAGAATGGTGTAGTGATACAGTTTTTCTTTTAACATGAACAAATGTCTCACTATATTAATATTCACTCAAAATATTTTGGAGAAAAGTAATTTGGCTTGTATTTTTCATAAACTTTCCAAAAGTTAACACTTCTGGCAATGTTTGCAAGAACCTTCATATTTGGTCTTCCTGACACATGAACAGAGCAGATGTGGTATTTCTCATGTGAATTGAACTTTTCCATACATAAAACAGCTTTTAACACTTTCCAAAGCTCTTTTAATAAGTGGATAACAAAACTTCTGTTAATCTAAATAAATAATCTTTGTAATTTGTATGAATATGTACTTTAAACACGCTGTATGTTTTTCTATTTGATAGAACAAAAATGCTCACATTTTAGAATGATACATACTGTTATGTAAATGTCGTGTTGTGTTTAAATTTTCATTTCTATTATTTATATTTCCATGTTTATATTACTGTTTCAAAGTTTAAACTAATAAAATATGTTGTTATTCATTTAGGGTAACATTTAGAATTTTCTAGAATTAAGTTGACCAATCATATGTTTGTAAATGAAATGCTGGCGACCTCGTGTCTAGACGAGAAGTCTCGTGCAAGAACAGACATGCGCAGATTGCTCTGGAGATCTGTAGAAGTTTCGCGGTTTTTCAAGGAGTTTAGGCCTACAATATAAAAACAGACAAAGATGCGAGGAAGAAAAGAGATTCAGACATCACTTTTTATTCAAAGAAAAGAGGAAGAGAGTCAGACATTAGTTTTGTTCAAAAGAAGATTCGTTTGAAAAAGCTTAAGTGTTTGCTGTGATTTGTGACTGAAGTTAGATCTACGGAAGCTGTGATTTTATTTCGTCAATCTCTACGATTCATCTGAATTACTGGTTGTGCTGAAAGGCGACAATTTTGTGACGTTCATTGGAGGCATCGTGAAAAGAACTTCATCGAATTTATTGAACTGTGAACTGTTCCTGAACTTCTTCATTTAAACTTTGGAATTTCTTCGTGGGACCAAATTCACACCCTAGACTGGAATTTGAGACTTTCATTTTAGATCATTATATTAGATACAGGCCAGTACCATTTTGGATTGTGATTAATTTTGAAGGTTGAAACTAATACCATTTTGTTTTGTAATTAACTTTGAAGGTTTAAACTTAATGTCTGTCATTATTATTATATAATTCATGTTATATCTGTTAATAGTTTAGTGTAATAAATTATACAAGCTGTTATCTGTGACTTTTTGTTGCATTCTTAAAACATAAAAAAACGTAACAGTACACTAATCAAAATCTTAGAATTTTTCTTCTGTCATAATAGATTTAATCTGAAAACATGAACAAGTTGTCATATGCATTAATGCATGTATCTGATGATGTGTACTAGGTAATACAACTTTTTACAAATCATCATTTTCATAATTTGTGATATGTACATATTATGCTTGTAGAATTTAAGTATTTATAGCATATCATTACATGCGATTGTATTTCACTTGTGGTAAATAATGTATGGAGTATGATGCTTACATACTCAATTGTTTTATATACACATGCACGATGGGTGACTTTACTATGGTATGTTTTACCAATTTTATCTTAGAAGTATTATGTTTGGTGTGTTTTCAAGTAGTATACCTCTATTAAATGTGTGCTAAACCTAAATTGTAATAATACAAACATACTTTTTGCATATCATTGTTTTTCTCAAATATATAGTTAATGACACAATAATTTCTTCATTAAAAGATTTATACTATTTTGGGCAATCTTTTTTTTTTTTTTTACAATTCAGGCATGTATGCACGGTACATCATAGAGAAAGCATATCCATTAGTTTTTCCTTCTTCTGCCATACAGATAATATGGTGATGTTCTCAAAAAAGTTGCAAACTTAAATGCCTTTATGACAAGGTCTTATAAGTTTTGTTACTGATTTTTGATAATCAGAATCTAATATTTCACAATAGACAGCCTTGGCTTCAAGTTATATGTAGATTCAATTAGAAGAACACAAGGCCTCGGATTTCAAAGTTTGTTTGTTTATTTCTTTTCCATTTTTGATTTTGCACGAATATATTGCTTGGTAAAGAAAGTGTTTAATCTTTTGTAACTATGAGACAATTTTGTCTTTAAAACTTGTTTGTTTAGTAGGTATTGGGATCAACACAACATTTTGGGGAAACAAAAGAAATTGGTAGTAAACAATTATCAAATAACTTTTAGAGCAAATGTTTTTTTTTCGTCTGGTAGAGTAGATGTATTTCAGTGGAACAAAATAAACCTGTGTCATATTTAATAATAATTCAAGAAAAAATACTTGTTTTATGGTGGAAACTATCATTATTAAACACTTTGGCCTCAGAGAGCATTAGTTTTGATGAATAGGTTAAGGATTGTTTTTTTTTTCAGTTTATGTAGTTGATATTTATGAAGAGAGCACATTTGTGAAAAGTAATCCCATTGTATTATTTTTGTAGTTGGAGATGGAAAATGATGATGTCATTGAAGTGTACCAGGAACAAACAGGTGGTGTGTAGTAGTAGGTCAAACCTCATATCACGTGTTCCATTATATGGTATATGCCTTACTACAAGATTTCTTCACTTGGGCTTTTTAAAGAGAGAGATTTTCCAAAGATGTTTTTTTCTTTAAAGTAAATGTGTGTTTTAGAAACTATTAAAAGAATTTTGTTTTGTAACTTTATGCCATTTAAATTTTATTTTTTGTTGCTCAATTCAGATACCTTAGATGGTGTGTGTACATAAATATTATCTCTATTTATGAAACATTCAAGTAAACATCAGTTCTTTGTGACATTGAATCATGTCTTAGAAATGATCAGTCAGGTTTATTGATATTGCTATGAGATATCAGACAAAAAATATATACATGTACTAGTAAACTTATGACATTTTGTTTTTGTTTCAGTATGTTTTACAAGCAGAGATTTATTAATTTCTTTTGCTTAGCCCTTAAACAGTCTGAGTGTAAAAAGCCAAGAAATTATAGGTTTTTACAATTACAAAAAATGTGATAATTGTAATACGTTTTGCTGTAATAAAAAAAAAACATTTTGATAAACATTTTAGAATCATGTAAAGAGCACTTTGGAATCAATTGTGGTTTGGTTTATTTATTATCAATTTACCTTTAGAAATTAAACTCTATACTGCTCTGTTCCTTAGCTCAAAGACAACTTTAGGTAAAACCTGATGTAAATTTTAAGAGCAGCCTATATTTGTATTTGAATTGATTATATGGTTTATAAAGATTCTGTAATAAATATTACAAGCCATTCCACTTTTTATAACATCAACCTTTATTTTCTTAACATATATACTTTTGTAGAGAAGAGTGGAGGTAAGTGAAAAAATATTTACAAGTATTGTTTAATTTTAAATGTGACTGACGTAACACATGATGCACTTCACAGGTCTTGAGCATTTTATTTTTTTAAGAACCAGAATATACATTTTTTTTCTATATTTTACTACCTTTTAAGGAACTGCTGCTCATATACATTTTTGTAAATATATTTTTGAAAAGATAGTTTCTTAAATACTGTTTAAGCTCATGAACAATGTGTGTATTAACACACATCAAATGTTGTCACAAAACTTTTGTCAGTTTTTTAAATCTGTAATCAGCATCTGTGAAAATATTTTGTCCAAAGATATCTTATAAATTTGTCATTTGTGTGAATGTGACATATGTAATGTATTCTTTATCACCCTTACATATATTATACCAATGATAAAAAAAAATTTACTGAAAGTTTCTTTGTGTGGTATTTTTTCTCCATCACTGTGTAAAGAAATATATTCCCACTAACATTTTCACATTAAACATGAAATTTCTCCAGACTTCAGAGTAATGTAATATTACAACTGAAAAAGCATTCATAGATATAATCAATAAAAAAAGTACTATAAATTTATTTCCAAATAATTGATAACTAACGAACAGCAGAAAATTAATTAAAATAGTAATGTTTAATGTAGAACAAATAAGTTTTGTAAAACAAATTAGTAAATAAAAGCTTGATCGCAAACATTTTAACGGAAGGAAAGTTTAATTTTTAAGGAATTAATCATATTTTATTTAAAAAATTAACAAACAAATAAGCAAACTTTTATATGCACTCGTAGAGTACAGAGATGCCAACCATTACGATTTGAGCGTAATTATTACGATTTTGGTGTATACATTACGACTATACGCTTATATAGACGCATATTACGACTTGTTGCAACTTCTAAATTATTATATATTATCAGACCTATGCAATAAAATGATAAATTGTTCCCCCAGGGCTTGAAAGTGGTGAAAAGAAAATTTCTAGTGAGATACAAATAAATTTTGATAATAAATAAAAGACCTCGTACAAATGGCTATTTATGACAATATGTTTGTGCTTGAAATAATAAAAAATATTTGTATCTTCTATGTCTACCAATAGTTTGAGTGCGGTGCTTCTCCGTGTTGGGTACGTGGGGGAAGTCTACCAATAGTTCGAGTGCAGTGCTTCTCCGTGTTATGTACGTGGGGGAAGTCTACCAATAGTTTGAGTGCGGTGCTTCTCCGTGTTGGGTACGTGGGGGAAGTCTACCAATAGTTTGAGTGCGGTGCTTCTCCGTGTTGGGTACGTGGGGGAATCCATTGGTATGTCATCAGTACTTGTCAGCTAATCGGCGTTCGTGTAGATCAGGGGTTCCCAACCGGTGCGTCGCGAAGCCTTGGCAGGGGAGTCGGGTAGTCTTGTTAGAAGTAGCTTGGGATAACATTAATTTTCTTTCATCAACTACATTTTCATGCTCTTACATTTTTTTTGTTTCGGTGCAAAGCAAAACGTGTGCTACGTTAGTTCAGTGTCATTAGGTGATATTATGGGTGTATGTATGCGTTCCTGTGTGAATGTGTCTGCAACTGTATGCATGTGTGTACTAGTGAGTAGCGAGTATGTGAGTGCACGCGCATGTACGTATGCTTGTTGGTCTGTTTAGCTGTGATTAAGTGTGTGTGTGTACTCGCTGTCGACACGTGAGTCACATGTCCGTTGCTGATTGGTGGATGACGAATCGCGCGACTGGCCACGCTCCCTTCCCTCCCAATACTTACCCCATCATTACTTTACTTGCACCCCCACAAGTAGTCAGTGTAAGATCTACAGTTGCCAAAGCGTTCATTATTCAACATTTTTATTTTATTTTAGTAAAGAGATAAGTAAGCAGTTGAGGTGAGTTG
Organism: Carcinoscorpius rotundicauda; assembly: GCA_011833715.1. Classification (NCBI taxonomy): domain Eukaryota; kingdom Metazoa; phylum Arthropoda; class Merostomata; order Xiphosura; family Limulidae; genus Carcinoscorpius; species Carcinoscorpius rotundicauda. The sequence continues at coordinate 20,958,830 of CM022398.1, forward strand.
TGTCCATGGCTAAACGGCGCAGATACTCAGAATACTACCTCAACATTGGCTTCACCACTGTGCTCGCCAACGACGGCATCGAGAAACAACAGTGTGTTTTGTGCCATGCTGTCCTGAGTGCAGAGTCAATGAAACCATCAAAACTCAAGCGTCATCTCGAGACGAAACATCCAAAACACTCAAAGAAAGGTTTGGATTTCTTCAAACCGCATGAACGGTGTCTTAAAAGCCAAAGAATCGATAGAAGTGGTCACTTCAGCAGCATTTTGCAGCCGTAGTGGAAGCTTCATATGAGATTGCATTCGAAATTGCTAAACAAAAAAAGCCTCACACGATTGGAGAAACACTTCTTAAACCCCGCATGATGAAAGCAGTAAATCTTATTCTTGGAGAAGCCAGTGCAAAGAAGATGCTACAAGTATCCCTGTCAAATAATACTATACAGAGGCGCATTTCTAAAATGTATATAGATGTGAAGGAACAGGTTTTGACTGAAATCAAGGGTTCCCCTTTGTTCTCCTTTTAGCTCGGCGAGTCAACAGATGAAAGTTCATGTTCTCAGTTGCTTGTCTTCGTGAGATACATTAATTCAGGTGACATCAAAGACGAATTCTTATTCTGCAGTGCACTTGAAACCACAACAAAAGCTGATGATGTCATGAAAAAAGTTTCAACTTTTTTTCAAGAGGAAGATCTTCAATGGGAAAACGTGAGTGGGGTTTGTACGGATGTGGCACCGGCTATGCTGGGATCGAATTCAGGATTCCAGTCGAGAGTAAAGAAGCTAGCACCTCAAGCAAAGGGCATCCACTGCGTGATTCACCGATATGCTCTAGCCAGTAAGACTCTCCCTGCCTCTCTGCAAGAAGTGCTTGAATCTGTAATCAAAATTGTAACTTATGTGAAGACTCAGCACTCGCCTATTCAAAGAACTTTGCAAAGACATGAATGCTGACCACGAAGTCCTTCTCTTCTACACAGCAGTACGTTGGTTGTCGAAAGAAAACGTTATTGATCGTGTCTTTGAAATGAAAGATGAAATAAAGTTATTCCTGGAGACTCGAGAAAGGAAAGATCTTGTAGCTCACTTCGAAGATGAAGCATGAAATAAGAGGGTTGCGTACCTAGCCGACAATTTTGACCAGCTGAACAAACTCAATTTGAAGCTTTAAGGAAGGTGAACACACGTTCTCCTTTTTCAAGATAGTCTTCGAGCCTTTGTTTCCAAACTGCAGAAGTGGCGTCGGAAAACCAATCTTGGAAACATCGCTATGTTGGAAAAACTATGGAGTGACGGATGAGTTTCAGATCCAACTGGATCAGTTCCTCAAGGATGAGATTACCGAACATCTTCAGTCTCTAGAAAAGGAAGTCGAACGTTACTTCCCTGAGCTATCACAGGAACAGGAGGCCCTGGTAAGGAACCCATTTTGTACTGAACTTGATGTATTCAACATCCCAGATGATATTCAAGATGAATTTCTGGATCTAAGGAACGACTCTTCAAGGTGAAATCCGTGACTTGAATATTGAATAAACACAAAGAATAGGAACAGATTGGATGTCGGAGATGACATGAGACTGGCTCTAACAAACGCTCGGCCACTAATTTTAAAGCTTGCTGCTGAAATGCAAATATAAAGTCTCTACCAATTTGAAGGACAACATAAATCTCTTAAACAATTGCATTTCATGCTAATCTGGGAAAACGCTTTCATCTTTATAGTGAAAACTTTAAATAAAAAAACACAACAGTAGAGAGAACCTTTGAATACAAAGATAATTGCAATTAAATTGAACATTATTCTGATACAAATAACAAAATAATTCCACGTAACCCCATACTTGTAGTCTCCTAGTGCAATTCCAGTGAACCTTTGACTGTTTAGTTTGGTGTTTGATGGCATTTGTGTAGAGTAAGGAGCCATAGAAATGTTTTTAAGATGTATGGTTTAAAACTAATCACATCACATATTCTAGAAATGTGCTACAATGGAAATCGAAGTATTGAGCGATGTGTATGAATAATTATCAGATTGAGTGTGAACAATAATAAAGTTGTTTCAAGAGCAATGTAGTTCTGGGACAACTTGTTATTAACCTTCTGAATAAATTAATACTTTCAACACGTAACCAGTAAAATTATATATAACAAAGCTATGCACCAACATTTTTTGCTAGAAACAATTTGTATTACGATTAAAGTAGAATGTTTAGTAGTAGCAATGATGTGTTATGTTATCTTTCAAAGGTGTAATACAAAACGTAAACTGTTCAGTAACATCATGGCCAAATATTTTCTACTTATCTGTTTGAGTAATACTTTTACTTTTGTTACAGAACACATAACTCTAATATTTGAAAATTACAAGAATTGAAATAGGGAAATAAAATTACATTTCCTTGAGGGAAAGCTGTCAGGTAGATTACACTCCTTCATGTAAAGTCGAATTTCTCATGAATTGTTTTATGTTTAATTCATTTAGTATGTTTACTTTCATTGGTTATAATGAATGGAATGTGAATGGACCAACCATTCATGATTAAGAAAGCTGACTAAAAAGACGAAATTCTTCAAGAACGCAAAAATGTAATATTTTGATCCCTGGATGACCAACATCATCTAGAGACGTCCTTTCTACTACAGTAAGACATCATCCCAAGCAGCCCATACCTTGCATCTAATAAAGCCTGTTGTATTTTATTGTCACACGTGGTGACAGCAGTAAGTCTTTGAATTTAGTGCTAAAATCAGGAATTTGATTGCCCTCGGTAGACACATTGTAAACGCATTGTATCTTATTTATTGTCAACACTAAAGAGCCTTTTTATTACTCTTATAATAGAAAACTTCAATTATAAGTCTGTTAATTCTGTTTTAAATTCTCAGTTTCGGTAGAACAAAGGCTAAATCAACATATTTAATACCTTTAAGTTTTTGTTTTGTTTTGAAATTTGGATAATTGTATTTACACCAGGAAATTATATCAAGTAAGTTGTTTTACTTGGTTTAATTTAAGATTGACCTTTGTAGATAGTTTTCCATGATCTGAAGCTATTGATTGTATCAAAGGGCAAACTAGAATTTTTGTCATAATTTAGAATCCTTTTCCCACCAGCTTACCATTTCAGCTGTGAGAGCATTATAATGTGGTATTCAATCCCACTATTTGTTAGTAAAAGAGTAGCCTAAGAGTTGGTAGTGGGTGGTGATGAGTAGTTACTTTCTCTCTAGCCTCACACTGCTAAATTTGAGAAGACTAGATCAGGTAGCACTCGTGAATCTTTGCATAAAATGTAAAAACAAATAGTGAAAAAAGCTAACCTGTCATCATCTGTGTAAGTACGATATTGTTTGAAAGACAGTGCATGTTATGAACCCAAAGACTTACCACTGGAGGGCAAAATTTGTTGTTTTTGTATTTATAGCTCAAAGCTCACAGTGTCATTCCATACCAGTAACCCAACAAGGATTAGAAAGGTTTGTTTGTTGTTGACGCAAGATGGTATATGTGCTATGCCATAAAAACTTAATCTTCAGTGTTATAAACCCTCAAACTTTCCGTTGTCCCACCGGCAGTTTCTGTTGGGAAAATAAACGTTTTTGTTGCGTTGTGCCATAAAGCCTAAAATATGACATCTGTTTTTAATCTGCATTGTGCTTTAGAATCAGTGACATACATTAATTTTCCCAATATACTTACACAGATGTATTTGCCTTGGCTATGCATCCCAAAAGGAAGTTTGTAGTTTTGGGCCGTTTTCTTCAGATTTGATATTTTTATGGCTTTAGCTAAAATCGATTGAAACATTGATTGTCATTTTGATTGTTTTGTTGTTTCTTTAGTACATTCGAGTGAAAAAAACGAAACAAAACAATCTTACTACAAACTATTTGTAGCAAATGGCTCGGCATGGTCAGGTGCATAAGGCACTCAACACGTAATCCGAGGGTCGTGGGTTCGTATTCCCGTCACACCAAATATGCCATTTCACCTGTGGGGGTGTTAACATGTGACGGTCAATCCTACTATTCATTGGTAAAAGTGTCGCCCAAGAGTTGGCGTGGTTGGTGATGACTAGCTGCGTTCTCTCTAGTCTTATACTGCTAAATTAGGGACAGCTAGCGCAGAAAAAGTCCTCGTGTAGCTTTGCGCGAAGTTCAAAATAAGCAAACTTAAGAGCAAAAAGTTAAAGAAGGGTCATGACATGCGTGCATTGTTTGAAAAAGTAGATAAAAATATTTTTCATTTGTTACATTTTTAGTTAACTTTAAGTTTATTTATAGAAAATATAGATAATGTTTGATATACAACTAGTCGTGTACTTGTTACTTGGTAATTTTTTCTTTTTCATCGATAGCTGTCTTTGTATACCTTTTACTTGTAGTTAAAGTACAAAGCTACACAGTGGGATATTTGTACTGGCATCGAAATCCGGTTTTTAACGTTTCAAACCCTTCAGACTTACTGTTTTGCCGCATGGTGTAGACTGTTGTTTGATAACCCTCTCCATGTAGGTATTATTTCATCAACAACTCGTTATATATCGATTATTTGATTGAAAACTGTTTGTGGAACTATTATTTGATCGATAGCTCACTTTGTTTACTTAATATTTGATAATTCTCTCTGTATAAACAGTTTTTACTAATTTTTCTTAATGTAGTTACTGAAGTAATTGATGGACATCCTTTTACGTACATGTAATATTATTTTACGTACGATGTCACATTATTTGACCGAATACTTTTTAATAGTTTACTGTTTTTATCGGATTTTTTCCATGATTATTACATGTTGACCCAGTCAAAAATTATTTTTGCTAATGGCATTTATTAATAATTTTTACACATAAATTGCATATTTTATGGCTTTTACACAAAATCTAGAAATAAAATTAGATCATGCATGTTCATGAACTTCTTTGAATTAAATTTACCATTATAAATAAAAACGTTCGTCTAAATACCATGAAAAAGTTGCAGAGAAAAGTATGTCCTTGGAACTACACTGAATTTTATTTTAGACAAAAACAGAATTGAGTCAACATTATATTCTTAAAGACATATAATCAATATATTACTGCTGTGAAATTAAATCTTAAATTTTACATTCCTTGTGTCCAGCCAATTTTTTGTATTTTATTAAGTTCCTTGGAGTGCCAGCAGCATGTTTCTTTATTAACAATGCTAAATTCCATGGTTAGATTCCCCGTTATAGACAGAACACGGATAACTTATTATTTACTATGAAATTGACTTGCAAGGGAACTTAACCATATAAGAACACGTGGTAAATGTGTTGTTGAGGATCGCTTATTATCTCATCACAAAGATGTAATGCAAAATTAAATTTTTTTCAACAGTTCAAAATTCTAAGTTTTTTTTAACTTTACAAATATACTTTAAATATTCCAGACTATATGCAGCTGAAAACAGTATATTAAATTTACTATAAATTATATGTTTTCTATAATTAAGTGTTCATAAGCATAACATGACTAACATCTATACACTTTAACGCTATGTATATTATTTGTCATCTTTTCTTTTTGTTCTAAATGTTGAATATTTTAGCAGTAATGAAAATACACCATTCACGGCTTTTAAATCTATCCCTTTCTAATAACGTTTTAAAAACCACACACACACACATATATGTGTGTGTGAATAAATACATGATGTTCTTAAGTATTATATTTTAATATACTATCGATAGAACTATAAGAGTATAAAGATTCAGGAACAGTATACAATTTTTTAAAAGAAATCCTTATCTTACAGTGACAAAAACACTAACAAAAGAGTAAGATATTCTTTCTTGTTGATCTTTACAATAAATTAGATAATCTTTTTAAGTTAACTAATTAGGATAAAAAGAAGGGCTTACATCGAACTTCACATTTTATGATAGTGAACATGCTTTAAATATAAATGGGTTACTAAAAGTATAGACTTATTACGAATATCTTTTAAGCTTTTTTCTCTTTCGTAGCACCCTCTAGTACTTGATGAAGTATCCTGGCAATCAATCCACCAATAAGAGCTCCTAACCAATAAACGATAAAGTGCTCTATAATCGAGTTACCATGGCAACCAAGTGTCAAAGCAGATGCTAAGATAGGATTGAAGAATCCTCCCGTCGTGTTTAGTGCTGGAATAATAATAGAATATATATATACACACACACATATATATATATATACTCTGCTGGCCAAAATCTTAAGGCCAATGAACATAAAGAAAAAATATGCATTTTACGTTGTTAGACTCAACCACTTATTTGAGTAGAGCTTCGAAAGATGAAAATAAGAAAAGGGGGAATAAAACTAAAAAACTTTTTATCATTAAACAGGGAAAATGCAAAAACAATGAAATTAGTCCAAATACTAGCTGGTCAAAAGTTTAAGACCATACTGAAACAAAGCGTTCATTGGTAAACATGTAACGAAATTTAGTCATTTGTATTCAAGCATTAGCGTTGTCAACATCTCCCACTGACATCTCCTGTGTTACATTGGGTAAAAACATGGTAAAGGCTGGAAAGTCGACAGAGTTTGAACGAGTTTATCGAGCTGCAAAAGCAAGGACTCTCTAAATGTGCCATCGCTGATGGCAGTAATAAAACTGCTGTTGCAAATTTCTTAAAAGACCCTGAGGGATACGGAACGAGAATTTCAAGTGGTCGGCTCAAGAAAATTTTGCCGGGGTCGAGCAGGAGGATTTGACGGGTTGTCCGGCAAGACACTAGCCGATCGTCGAATTAGATTAAGGCGCTTACGGACGCAGAATGCAGCTCAATAACAATAAGACGGCATCTACGAGAGAAAGATTTTAAAAACCGTAAACGTCTTCAAAGGCCACACCACAAAACAGCTCTGTTAAACTTTGCTGAAAAGCACCAAACATGGGACATAAAAAACTGGAAGAAAGTTTTGTTCTCTGATGAGAAAAAAATTAACCTAGATGGTCCAAATGGCTCCCAATGTTACTGGCATGATAAGGATATCCCACCGGAGACATTTTTTACACGATACAGTGGAGGAGGCTCCATCATGAGGTGCTTTCTCCTTTAATGAAACAATGGAGTTTCAGGTTATACAGAGGCATCAAACAGCAGCTGGCTACATTGGCATGTTGGAGGGAGCATCCTTATTGACTGAAAGCCTTCGCTTGTGTGGAAATGACTGGATCTGTCACAGAACAACGCTGCAATCCACAATGCCCGCAGGACAAAGGACTTTTTCATGGCAAATAACGTAATTCTTTTGGACCATCCAGTGTGTTCGCCCGAACTGAACCCAATTAAGAATTTTTGGGGGTAAATGGCAATGGAAGTCATTTAAATGGACGTCAATTCCAAACAGTGCATGATCTTCATGAAGCCATCTTCACCACTTGGAATAACATTCCAGCCAACCTTCTGCAAAAGCTTATACCGACCATGCCAAAGTGAATGTTTGCAGTTATTCGCAATGATGGCCGTGCAACTCACTACTGATACTTCTTGTTCGGCATTTCCTACCCTGTTTAAGACTTCTTTTTGGTATGGTATTAAACTTTTGATCAGCTAGTATTTAGCCTAATTTCATAGTGTTCACATTTCCCTATTAAATGCTAATTTTTTATTTATTTTTATTTTCCCTTTTCTTATTTTCATCTTTCGAAGCTCAACTTAAATAAGTGGTTGAGTCTAATAACGCAAAATACATATTTTTTTCTTTATGTTCATTGGCCTTAAAATTTTGGCCAGCAGTGTATATGTATATATTGCTATTTTTTCTTTCAGTATTTTTATTAGAAACTGCTTTTCAGCATATATAAATATGTGTTAGGGTTAATCAACGTAAAATATATACTTAGATTCTTCCAACCTGCTAATACTAGAACCACAGTGGTGATGGAATTAGCAATTGCTGCAGTTCTTGCATCCCACTTTCCAGACTGAAGCGCCACCAGTCGACTGATGAAAGTAATAAAACCTTCAATCAAAGCTCCCCATAATATCGTTACCTGAAATAATATAAATATATGTACACAAATATTCTAAAAATTGTGCAAAATCTAGACTGGAGATATCTAACAATGCAAGTTAGAAATTTGACTACGGTTTCTAATATCCTTTCCAACTGGTTTTTAGAAGTTTGTTTAGCCTGATACAAATATGACTTATAAAATATCGGGATCTCTTATACTTCTTTGTTATTATAATCTTCAAAATAAGTATAAATGCGAAGAGTTTTTTATTTTTTAAATCATATACCTATGTTTAGTGTAAACGTATTTATTATGAAAGAAAAAAAAATCCTTGATAGTAGGATCTATAATGTTAAAATGAACGGTTCGATTGCCCTTTGCAAACATCTGATAGTCCAATGTTTCTTTGCTGTAAGAAAACACAAGTACGAGAAAACAACAACATAATTACTTCTGCAACATATTTAATAATGTAATCATCACAGTACCAACATTCCGAAAAATAAGAAAAGTATCAATTTTTTATGTAATCTTCTATAAATATTTATTATTCTAATAGTTATCTAATTAAGTTTAAACACAAAACTTTCTCAAAGAAGTACTAACAAAATTTAATTTAATATTTGGAAATGATAATATTTAATCCAAGAAATTTTTTTTGGGGGAAGGATCTTTGAAGAGCCTTTTCGGATTAAAAAGCTCAAAAATAAATAAATTATAGTCATAGGTTTCTTGATATTTAATGCCTTTCATTTAATCACATATAGTTACAGAAAACTAGTCGTTTTAAACGCATTCGGGTCAATATCGGTTTTAAGTTAAATTAAATATATATGTACTAGAATTTACCTGTAGTCCAGCTTCACATTGCTTAGCTGTGTGAAGCGCTCGGTGTTCAGTTATTAAATGGAAAGACCAGATCGATTTTATGTACCTGATGAAGACAATATGAAACTGAAGTCAGTATTGCTTAACTGTTCCTCTACTTTTGATACAAAAACACGCTTTACATTTTCTGGGCTAGGACTGCATAAAAACATCGACGGTCAAATAATACTATTCAGTTACAGTATTTTAATAGTTGAGTTATTACTGTCTAGCTGTCTTCTCTCTAGCTCTGCATGGCCAGGAAGATAGGGTGCTCGACTCTTAATCTGACGGTCGCGGGTTGGAATCCCAGTCACACCAAACATGCTCGTCCTTTCAGCAGTGGAGACGTTATAATATGACGGTCAATCCCACTATTCATTGGTAAAAAAAGTAGCTCAAGAGTTGGCGGTAGGTGGTGAAAATTAGCTGTCTTCCCTCTAATTTTATACTATTAAATTAAGGACAGTTAGCGCAGATAGCCCTCGTGTACCTTCGAGCGAAATTCAAAAATAAAACAAAGCGTTTCCTCTGTTCTGCCAGTTCAAAATTAAAAACAGCTGGCGCAGATAGTCCTCATCACTTTCTCAAATATCCGAAATAAACAAATAATATGAATATTAAGATTTAAAAACTTCCACTTCAAACCTCTAAACACATTACTTAGAAATTAGAATCTCATTATTCTCAGAAGTCTGTGATCTCTTGGAACACGCGCTATAGGCTGACTTGTGTTCTACAACTTAAATAACTCATCAATTCTATTATACTTAAACTTTTAAAGACTCTCCACTCTATACGAACACTTTTTATGGTTAAAAAACTATAAGGCGGATACATGCTCGTAAGTTTGCTTCATGAAAAACAAACAAACAAAATTATTTTTGGTTACAAAGCAAGATTAATTATTAATTTACATTACGTTATACTCACATAAAAATCTTACATTCTTGTGTTTTTATATTTATAAGTCAGTTTTAAAAAAATGTGCGAGTGTGTAATTTGAATTGTTTCGTACGAAAAAAAGGTATTCGTTTTTCGAATTTTTCTAAATTCATATTTTTGGATTAACTGATCAGCTCTTACGTGAGTATAATTAGGAAATCAGATCAACGACCAATGTCATTTCCCTTAAAGTAATTTGTTGTTATAACTAGTAATGTATGGTTAGAATAACAGCAAATACCATGTTGTGATAATTCCGCCTATCACTTGACCAAGCAGTTTCTTAGATATATCACCAGATGGCAATGCAATTCTAAGTACGTATTCTTCAATAGGACCACAAGGACAAGCCTCAGTGTCTTCGAAAACTTGACACCACCAAAAACATACTAATCCTAGAGCTAGGCCCAGCGCAATAGAACCGTGGCGTTCATAAACTACACCTGAAAATAAATATGTAAATTGTGTATCTTTGTACTTAATTACAAGCAAGCAAAACTATGCTGTCGTAGTTTGGAAATTAACTATAAATCTCTTTTAACTGGTTAAGTGAGGTATTCCAAGTGTTTTTTATTTTGCATTTTAATACCAAAAATATAATTATAATAATTTATCTTCAACACATCACAAATATAAAATCATTTTAATCTTAAAAAGGAAAGGTAAATCTTATTTATACGAAAACTTAAACTTGGGTAATGATGAATACATATAATTGTCGAAATTAACTGCAAATAATTGTTATCCAATAAAAGAAAAGAAGTCAATAATAATTTTATGATATTTAAAAAAATTCTTATGCTTTTAAAAATGACTTTTTACCAGTATTTAAGCTTTTTACATATTTCTATAGTAATTAAATTAAAAACAAACAACAACGCCGTTTTGAAATATTTAAATAGACACTTTATATTTATTTATTAACTTTATCCAATACGAATTAATTTATTTCTGTTTTTATTTATATAAGTTTTGATGAAAACAAGTTGAGCGATTCAGGAGTTATTACTTACCCAACTCTGCACAATCACTGCAAAGCTCTAGAGTGGATATGAGTTCTGCCACTAGAGGACGTAAATTATAAGGTATAACTGCAAATGTCATACCTCGCATAATTTTGAAAAAAAATATGTTAAACACCAATACAAAGTATGGAATAAAAGCTTCAGGAACAGGAACGGACATTGTTTATTTGGTCTGAAAAGAAAAAAAAAGTGAGTTCGAAAACAAAGAATATAAGTTCACAACTTTCATATTAATTGTGAGTATTATAATAGAAGAATATGTTTCATAATTTTCTCTGGTGATTACCATAATACTTTTAGAGTTAAAATATATTATTCAAAGGATAAATCGCTCATAATCTTTAATTAATAGTCTGTTACTTATTACTTAACACTCGTAATGTAAAAAACAAAACATAAAGGAGGCATTTTGAAATATACTTGCACATTTTCACAGTCGAGTATTGGACGAACAGAATTTCAATTGTTTTTTTTGTGATTGTTTGTTTGAACTTTTGCGCAAAGCTACACGAAGGCCGTCCCGAATTTAGCAGTGAAGGGAAGGTAGTTGCTGCTAGACTTCAGCACCCGCCACCAACCCTTGAGCTACTCTTACCAACGAATAGTGGGAATTGAGAGTTACTGAAAAGATGAATATGTTTGGGGGGACGGAGATTCAAACCCACGCCTCTCAGATTACGAATGGAGCGTCTTTACCACTTGACCATGATGGGTCTTTTGTTTTTGTAGAGAACGAGAACGGAATTCATGTCCGTTCCTTCTCAATTCAAACATTGTTAAGTCTTATATATTTTATTGTTAGAGATTTTATTTCGTAAGCAGAAGAAAGTGATAGGCAATGTGTTGTGAAACAAAATATAACTTAACCTGGAAAAATATTGTTCAATATATACAATTTTTTTTCGATTACGGTATATTTCAAATTATGTCACTGATTCAAATTAAGAAGATATATTTATGTTGATTCTATGAGTGGTATTTCATAAGAAGCAAAATTTATAAAAAGTGAAGAAAACAAAAGGTGTGCAAAGTGCACTCAGTTCGTCCCGTTACTCGAATGTAAAAGTAGCCTTAAAATACTTCCATATGTATCATATCTGTATAACTATAACATTATTGCAGCATATTAACTAGAACAATATGAAATCGAAAACACAAAATAGGTATTAAATAGCCGACATCGTATCCTTCGTTAACGTACGGCCCCATAAACAGTGACACATGTGAACATGCAGGTCATAAATTGGGCCACATATCGACATATATTACTATGAACATATAACGTATGTGAAATAAACAGCGCCCCACATTAATATAGAGTTCCATAAACAATAGCCTCAAAATGAATCCGTTTATTAATATATTATTTCAAAAGGTGTACTTTTTATTAACACTATATTCGACAAAACTATTAAAAAATTCACTGTCCGCGTATAACATTCATTTCGGTATTACATAAAGTTATTAAATTCTATTGTGTTAATTGTGAAAGACGTTTGTGTTATTCGTATATTACCTGTACCTTTTTTGGTGTTTATGGATTTCCTCTTCATCATATACTTACTACTATTAAATTAGGTATCAGGAATATTAGTTGGAGTTAAAAGTGGCCGGTTTTTGGTCAGTTTCTCTTAGAAACTTAGGAATATAGCAGTATAATCAAAAAGAAAAAAAACCTGAGAATCCATCTTTGTTCTTCACCCGATGTGGAGACTATGTATCCCTATGATCGTGGAACTTTATAACCCTATATCGGGAAAACAGATGTGAGTGGTTGAAAAAAAAGGGACGTGTCCAGTGTAGGGTTAAAAAAAGGAATATAAAATGCACGAATTCAACGAAAGAAAAAAGAAGACTGAAGAATGTGATGTGATAGAAATAAATGAACTAAGAGAGATGAATGAAGAAAGTAATACGTCGGTAGTAAGAAACAAAATATATTTCTATATATGTGTGTTATTAGTTGCAGCAAAAAACAGAAATTTATTATGTTTACATTGGTATGACTCAATTCATGAAAGAAATAATACAACTTACATAAAGTTGATGGATATAAAAAGCAATAGCAAAGTGCGAGGACAGCACAATCTTCATAGAGGGGTGTTTGTTTGTTTTGAATTTCGCGCAAAACTACACGAGGGCTATATGCCTAATTTAGCAGTGTAAGACTAGAGAGAAGACAGCTAGTCATCACCACCCACCGCCAACTCTTGGGCTACTCTTTTACCAACGAATAATAGAATTGACCGTCACTTCATAACGGCTGAAAGATTGAGCATGTTTGGTGTGAAGGGAATTGAACCCACGACCCTTGGACTACGATTCAAGTGTCTTAACCACCTGGCCATGCCGGACCTCTATACATTTGGTTTTTTTAGCAACTCAATTATGAAGAATAAAGAGTATTCCTATTGTTCAGCCGAAAGTCTGTGAGCTTAGTAACAATAAAATTTGGGATCTGATTCCGAATTTCGGCCAGAATGCAGATAAATCTCTGTGTAGCTCTGCAGTAACTAAAAAAGAACAATAAAAGATATAAGATTATCCTTCAGTGTGTATGCTTCCCTCGAATAGAGTATTAATAATTTTCCATTATAATTACCGAATATATGTGTGTCTGTGTATTTCAAAACTAAAAGATACTTGATAATTAGTAATATCTTCATTGCCTTTGTTAGTACATAGAAGTACTGGTCTTCAAAATGGCCTACTTTGAAATCTTCCTCTCACACAAGTGACAATTAATAACGTAGATTAAAAATTATTAGGACTGTAGTTTGCAGAAACTAGAAGAGGTGTAACTTCTAAATCAAATTCTACTTATATTTCACACTCAAATATACATTGAAATGTTTAAGAACAAACAAAGGATAACTTATATCCGATAAACTGAAAAACTCTAACATCACAAAAATTGTGACAAAATTTTCTGTCTTTTTAACTTTTGAACTTTTTTGTTTATCGAGCGCGGAGCTATACAATAGACTATCTGTATCCATCATACATCATGAGAAGTTGAACCCGGTTTTGGTGCTGTATGTGCTTATCGCTGGCCCACTTGGAGGACTCCTTTTGGGCTATATTCTAAGCAGTGAAAACATGTTGTATCTGGGCTCTTTTTCACTCCAAATCAAATTAGTATATGTGGCCAATATTGTGTCCAGTAGTTGCATAAGGGTAATTGAGTTCCTTGTAGATAAAATGTTTCATCATGTGAAGTAATATAACATAAATGACTTTCACCTCTTCACCCATGCATGACAAATCCGATGGTATGGAACGAGTATTTAATTCTAATGTTTTTGTTTAATTCATTCTCTGCAGTGCAAGAAAGTTTGCAGAGGTCGCTGCACCTGTAAGGAAACAGCATTAAAAATGCACTGCATTGAATCAACCTTGTGACCTGTAATTTATGCGTCATCACAGTTAGTGACTGTTAAAATTTATGTTAATTCACAATTTTACATTTTTGCTGACCAAGCACTTTTATATCGAAGTTTTGGATTCAAATGAAAAAAATATTATATATTTTGGTACCCCAGTGGCTCAGCGGTATGTCTGCGAACTTCCAACGCTAAAATCTGAGTTTCGACACCCGTGGTGAGCAGAGCAAAAATAAGGGCCTGGCATGGCCAAGCGTGTTAAGGTCTGCGACTCGTAATCTGAGGGTCGCGGGTTCGTATCCTCGTCACACCAAACATGCTCGCCCTTTCAGCCGTGGGGGCATTATAATGTACGGTCAATCCTACTATTCGTTGGTAAAAGAGTTGGTAGTGGGTGGTGATGACTAGCTGCCTTCTCTCTAGTCTTACACTGCTAAATTAGGGACGGCTAGCGCAGATAGCCCTCGTATATTGTTTGTTGTTTTTAGTCTAAACAAAATATATTTTGAATGATATATTTATACACATCTAAGTACATCTACCTGTAATGCCGATTTTTCAACGTCATCAAAATATTTGGCAGCAACTGTTTTCAAAATGGCCGCTGAGGGTAACGCAAACCTTTTTTGCAATGGCTCCATTTCTAAAAATATTTTCTGGTCCGTAGCCTATAACTTCGCCAAATGTCATGATTGTACGTATAAACCCATAATTCTTACACATATGCCTAACTACAATTACGAGAAACGTGCTGTTAAAATTTTAGGTTTCAAGTGATGAACTGCGAGATTTTGGTTTCATTAAAATTTTTATACACCAGCGATAATGGAGTAAATATTACATTACAATAGCCCAGTTTAGACGGGTGAATGTAAATATAACAAGTAGAATATGAATACACGTGGTATTGTCGAAACCAACTGTTTAATTTAATTATTAAAGACACAAGTGACGAAGTAATATTAAGATAGCCATTGTGAAGTATTCTAACTATCGCTATGTTAACACAAAGTAACTAAATGTGTTTTTTTTATATTACGAAGACTATTCTGAAACCATACGGTTAGAATAATGTGAAGTATTTAAAACATAGCATTTCACATCACAACACCCAAAGGTATTAAGAGCATCTATGAGTTTTGAGAAAGTGTACATGTAAACAAACACCCCAAGTTATAACTAAAATAGACATTACTCTATACGTAGCTGTAAAGGTTCCTCTGTGGTTTGTATCTATTCTTTAACATTACCGTACACGTGTTACGTGTTTTTACAACAGCTGTTTTGCTACGAGATATTTTACTGCTGTACCATTAATACACAGCACATCATTGTTTCCTTAACATAGGTTCCATCTTGGATTTGTGAAGCTGTTACTTCATGTAAAGCTTGATAATAAATAAATCTTAAGTTTAAAGTTTCTACGCGTACGTTACTATGTAGGGATAGCAGATTTGAAACATTAGAGCCTGAAGCAATTTGTGTGTTTGATTTCACGTTATTATAACATGAAAATACACAGGAACACCCATTCTTTATTACAGGAACACATGTTAAACAAATATCAAGTAAAGTACAGATCTCTAATCTTTCTCTTTATTTTCGTTGAGTGGTAAGTTAATTCTTTATACACTTCAAACGGTATGATATCTCACATGTAGATATTAAAATAACTGTAGGAAGTGACAAAGGTTTAGAATAGTTGTGGATTAATAATTTAGTTTTACTAAATAAAAATAATAAGAAGAACGGATGACAGATGTAAAAGAAATATTTATTGCTCTGAGGACTAAAAAATCTCGTTATCGTTGAGAATTTGAGACGAAGGCTTTTCAAGAGTTAATATACATGACGCCATTTTAAAAAAGAACCGTGTACAAACAGTAATCCCACCTTCAAAATGAAGGTTTGAAATGCATACATTTACTTAGTATGTTTTCGCGGGTATGCGAATATGATTAATTCGTTCTGATTCGTAAATACTTCTGCAATGTTTTCTTACCGTCGTAATTTATTTATTGTCAACAAAAGCAAAGCAGGAGTAACAATAAAACAAAATATTGTATGAAAACTGTGGATAAACGAAGATACAGTGTTCTCTCGTGTATCGCGGTAGATGCGTTCCAAAACCCCCCGCGAAAGGAGATTTTCCGTGAAGTGGAATCGCCGATTTTTACGCATATATTTATGTGCATTTACACTTTTAAAACCCTCCCTGTACAATACTGTTCATTATTGCTGAAATAATAAGAACAATTATTAAGATATTAAGCCTTAAAATTAAAAATTACATATTTTCAGCAGGTGGTGTCTTTTCGGGGGACACCACTTCCTCTTCTGTGGAAGGTGAATCGGCAATTTCTTCGTCGGTCGTTACAACTTCAGGAACAGTACTTGCCACCGGTACCCTTTCTTTCTTGCTCAGCTGGAAAAACATTGTTATTGGCAGTTGTTTTCTCTGCCTCTTTAACCTATCGAAAATCATTTGATAAGGAGTCATCAGTTCTTCTATTTTATTGCAAAATTGTACTGATCGAACCATATCGTTGTCCCATTCCTGTGAGCACTCTTTCACTTCGTTAATTAGTTTCATTAGTTTACCTAACCGTTCTAACGACCATCCACTTTGCTCGATTGTTTCTTCGGCTTCTTTCGGTGTTTCCTCTTCGTCGTCTTCCTCGGCAGCAGACTTCGTCAGTGCTTCTAAGTCTTGGTCGGCGAGTGGTTTGGATTCTAATTCAATCAGTTCATCTACGTCTTCCTTCGTCATATCGGCAAATCCTTCACCTTTGATTAACGAAGCTAATTGCACAGCTTTTTGAACAGCCGAGTGTTGGATTTCTTCAGGCGTGAATCCCTTGTCGTCGTGCACAACCTCAGGCCACAACTTCTTCCAGCTTGCATTAACGGTGCAGGGCTTCATCTTTTGCAATGCCTTATGAACATTTTGAAGACATGTAGCAATGGTGAAAGACAATCAAAATGGGTAGCTGTCATTGGGCGTCTTTCATTTCTGCACCAATCATAGTCCGTCTTGCACATCGCTACGCCATGAAGCTGATCTCGCGTAGCCTTCGCAGACGCACAATGCGTACATCTATAGCCTTTCCAGTTGGTTCTGTTTCCATTTTTACGCTGTTATAAACTCAAATATGTTTATATCTCAAAATATACCTGTTTTTTCTTTACACTATTAATTATATTTATTTTTAATATTTTAATGCTATTTAATGCTATATTTTAGATTTAATGTTTATTATTTTATATATACATGTATGTATGTATATATATATATATGTGGGGGTCGGCCGACCGCGAAGTGGCGAGGGAACACTGTATTACATCCAACACAATACTAAACATTTATAATATTGTGCAAATGTTACATCATTAGAGACAGAGTAGAAAAATTAGACAATCAAGCACTCATGAAACTGACAACTTGCGTATTGAACATGTGAAAATTCAACCACTCTGCACATTTCCTATAACATAAGTGCTTGTGATGTAGTGAACATCACATACACCTAACACGCAGAAAATTCCAGGTTCATTCGTTACCAGACACACTGAAAGAAACCTGGTTTTGATAACTGTGGTGGGGAGAACACAGATAGCCTATTGTGTAGTTTTGTGCTTGACTTCCAGCAAACAAATCCTATAACAACTAAATTACAAGGATTTAGAATATAGTGTAGATTCATATATTACATATGTGCTTCTACACTTCGCTGAGAGACTCCTAGCGGACAAAATATTGTTGGATTTACTTTCTTTATGGTCAGGTTATTTTAAAAACATATTCTGAGTTTCTCTTCCTTTTTTTCCCTATTTCTCTATCTTTTTCAGGAGATCAAGTCAATAAACTTTTCAGCATTTATAAATACCTTACACAAGTGAAACAGATAATCACTTACCCTAACCAGCTAATGAACGACACATTTTGTTATAAAAGTTGTTTTTATGTTTCTATCACAAAGATACACTGTACCATTTTCTATCTTTGATTTCAAGTTAAGCTTTAGAAAAATATTGTTAACACCGCTTGGTTAATGATTCTCAAACTGGTTAATTACCCAAATCAACGTTAATTTTAGTTAGAGTGATACACATAAGATACTTCTAATAAAATAATAAAAACATTTGATAAGTTTAAGTTGTTTTTAATAGTAAAACTAATTATCTACCATTTGTTTTGTAAAAGGATGGGCTCTTACGTACGTGAATTCATAAATTCAAGTGAAACGATTTTACATACTTTAAAAAAAGTTCTCAAACTGTGAAGTTCTCTGTTCTTAAGCAAAACAACAACAAATAAACAATAAAAAAAACATTACTCTACTGCTTATATTCAGAATAACCGTTAGGTTTTGTCTGAAGTTGTTTCTATAACAACGACCATCACTCTTCATAGAGGAACAATCTTACCAGGAATGAAATAAGATACCCCCAAATGCTTGTTCTTACTGAAGTCCACAAAAGCAACGCAATCAAAATCAAATTCAGCAAAATTCACACAGGTAATCTAAAGCCAATTATTTTACATTGCACAACAGACAGAATGGGCTTGCATACGATACTTCTATGATCATCTAGCATGTCTTACCTGGTCTGTAGTAAACGTAAACTGATAATTACAATACCGTCGACAAAGTAAATCAGTACTAATTCATGCCCACCGTAACTTGTCGTCTTCCAAACTTGTCAGGTTTTACTGTAAAGTGGAATGAATTAGTTCTATAAAGCCCATTGGTACGTTTGAACGGGGTAAAAATTTCTTTATGTTTTAGGCTGCGGACTATACAAAATTTACAGTGTCAAGTTGCTATAGAAACTAGCGTACACCGATTGCTCTGTCCTAGTGCAGCAGTAATGTAGAGGAGTAGGGCGGAGCCCCTATTTTTGGGTTGCATGTGCACTCACTGGATATTTCTGGCTTCAGGTTTGTGGTTTAGTGTGAATTGTAGCTAGGGCGCCTATGAAAATCAAATACGTTTCTGAATAATTGTACGGTTTTTGTTCTAGCTTGAAGCGTTAATTCTTAAATAGCAAAAAAAAATGCAGAAACAATCAGCATGATTCGTTAAATTTGTTTATTTATCTCGGAGCAAAGCCTTGGGCTCTCTGTTTTATTCACCGTGGTAAATCGTATCCCGGATTTTAGGGCTGTAAATTTGTAAACTCACCGCTGTCCCACTGGGACTTCGTGAATTATTTACATCAAGTTTATTACTTCTACTTCTAGCGATTGGTGATGAGCACCCAATCAATGTACTCTTTGCAATTTTACTACCTCGGTAGACGTACAACGGATTTAACCGTTTTTATAACTAAATTAAGGACGTAACATTAATAAAAAACAACAACTTCCGGATTCTTTTAGTGTTAAAGAAACCACGGCCACAGCAAGTTGTATTGGATTAACTAACAGTAAGAGCTAGCCCCTCCCTTAATGGCACAGCGGCATGTCTGCAGACTTACAGTGCTAAAATCCTGGTTTCAATAGGGCAGAGCACATATGGTTCATTGTGTAGCTTTGTGCTTAATTTAAAATAAACAAAAATAAGAGCTACTACTTTTCGACTAGTTAAAATTAGAAGAAACTGCAATTAGATGGCACTCATTCAAAGTTGTGATAACGCCCCCTAATCTTGATCTAGGTCAAAACGTTATTTTTTTTAGGGTGTGCAAGATAAACAGTTTGTTAAGATTCCTTTTTATTAGTATTCGGTATCTAGTATACGTTAGTAAAATGTGTCATTTATAACGAAGTGTTTTGTTATTTTTAGAAAATATTGAAGGGCAATTCATTGTATCACTTCTTTTGCGATTTTACCAAGAGCGTGAGTAAAACCACTAAAATGCGATATACATTGTCAACTTAAGAAATAATTTTTACTAGAATGATCATTGGTTTTAACTTCTGATGTTTTTCAAATCAAATTTTGGTGTATTTATACAGTGACGCTGTACTTAACTTTATATAAAAACAAAGAATATTAGAAAGAAAAAGCTGCATAATTAATTAATCAATTTTCCAGAATTAACATAAAATGGAATAAGATAGCAACATTTCTGAATTGTATGCACTTTTCTATGCAATATAAGTTCCGAATCACATATTTTACCTCCCTTGCAGAAAACTTGTTTGTTTGTTTGTTTTGGAATTTCGCACAAAGCTACTCGAGGGCTATTTGTGCTAGCCGTCCCTAATTTAGCAGTGTAAGACTAGAGGGAAAGCAGCTAGTCATCACCACCCACCGCCAACTCTTGGGATACTCTTTTACCAACGAATAGTGGGATTGACCGTCACATTATACACCCCCACGGCTGGGAGGGCGAGCATGTTTAGCGCGACGCGGGCGCGAACCCGCGACCCTCGGATTACGAGCGCACGCCTTAACGCGCTCGGCCATGCCAGGCCTGCGAAAAAGATTCTACAAGTCCACAACTTCACACTTGTTGCAGTTTTGGAATTAGGCGTGAAATTTACACAAGTGAATATTTGGAGCTACGCTTCCTTTCTCTTTCCATTAAAAACCTTTTACGTACTGGTTCCGAAGTACCACAGAGTATAGTATAAACTTATCGCTTTAGTTCCAGCAGAAAACCTGGGTGTCGCGTGAACAATGAGTTTTACGTATTCCGAGACACAATTCGTTCCTTTATGGCAGCAGAGAAAAAAACATTGCACTGCTCACAATGCTTATAAAATACTACGGTTTTCCTTCCACATCTGATTTCTTCCTTTTGGCAAGGCCAGGTAGTTAAAGCACTCTACCCGTCTTCTGAGGGTCGCGGATTCGAAGCCTCTTCACACCAAACATGTTCGCTCTTTCAGCCGTGGGGTCATTATAATGTGAAGGTTAATCCCGCTATTCGTTGATAAAAGAGTAGCCCTAGAGTTGGCGGTGATGACTAGTTGCCTTCCCTATAGTTTTACACTGCTAAAATAGGGACGGCTAGAAAGATAGTTCTTGTGTAGCCTTGTACGAAATTCAAAAACAAACAAACAAACAAACAAACCTTTTAACAGAACCGTTCAGTAAATCCTGTAGCTCCAGAACCATTGTTAGATGTAATCCGTCTTTCGAATCTTTCGTTCTTGTTGAAAACTTCCAGTTGAAGTTTTTCATATGACACGCAACTCCTGAAGTACTGTGGGCTCCAAATATCGCGCAAAGCTACACGAGGGCTATTTATCAGTTTAAGACCAGAAGAGAGGTAGCTAGTAATCACTACTTACCGCCAACTCTTGGGCTATTCTTTTACCAACGAATAGTGGGAGTGACCGTCATATTATAATATCCCACGGCTAAAAGAGCAAGCATGTTTAGTGTGACGGGGATTTGAACCCGAGACCCTCAGATTACGAGTCGATTGCCTTAACCACCTGGCCGTACCGGGCTTGATGACTTTATTAAACTGAGGTGAAAGGTCCTGTGTGAGTTTCTTGTAGAAATTAGTGTTCTCAGTTTGTCAGTAAGCTTCAGTGGTATAGTTTCATTTGCTCAGAATAACAACCCTTGTCCTCGGGCTGTACTAAAGCACTGAGGTCAGATCTAACATTCTTTTTGACTTTTAATTCGTTTTGGAACATATTATTTGGAATATTTTAAAATTTATATCATGCCATTTTCTTCAGCTTTAACATAACTCCCCAATTTATTTTTCTTTAAATATTATCCAGAAAAGGAGATTTTGATCATATATTAGATATAAAATCGAACTGTTGGGACTTTGTTGAACTTCGTTTGTATTAAAAAATGCTTTAAATCCTCAAATATTTCAGTACACGTATTTTTCAATGAAAATCGTATCTGGCGTGTATTTAAATTGTTTTAATTTCTTCATTTCGCAATATTTACATGTATTTTTAGTTATTTACTTAGTTATTAGTCAACCAACGCTAAAATCAAAAGCAGAACTAAACATCATTATGAAGAATCAATTATTACTTAAAAAGCTAAACTAAACAAAAGGTTGAATTATAAAATAAGTTTATCTGTGATATAGGCCTTATGTTTCAGCAAAATAGTAATTTTGCATTTGCGCATAATAAATGTTTTGTATCAGGTTTAAAAAGATGTCATTATAATGTGTACACTCTCTTCCAATAATAGGTTCAGAGTGCAACTACTTACACCTTATATTAACTGATTGATTTTATACACACGTGAATTCTTATCCAAGTTAACTGTAACGTTGCTTTTTTAAAGTTTCAAAAATACCAATTGTTAAAAAGTTACATGAAGGTAACGTTACAGATAACTTACAAGACTTCAGTTATTCAGAGCAGCTAATTGCTCGGCAGGTAATTTATGATGAGCAACATTCAACACAAAACCTGAAATCTTATTTCAACTTACACAAATACTCTTTTTGTAATTTTGTATAACCTTTCAAAGGGTTGTTGTTGTTGTTTTGAATTAAGCACAAAGCTACACAATGGGCTATCTGTGCTCTGCCCACCACGGGTATCGAAACCCGGATTTTAGCGTTTAAGTCCGCAGACATACCGCTGAGCCACTGTGGAGCCCTTTCAAAGGGAGGAAAAGAACTCTTCAAAATCTAATTTGAATCTATTGAAAAAACAAACACAAACACGCCCAAAACTTGGAGTTAGAAACTCTTCTTTTTGTTCTGGGCGGTTTATAGAATGATAAAATATGCGTTACCTTTATAAGGATTACCAACTAAATAACCTCGAATATCATATTATTTTTCATATTTTTTCTTCCTTAAGTTGAAACATTTTAATTTTACAAAACGTTTTCTTTTCATGAACTTCTGTGTTTTGGGATAAATTGATAAAATCAACAAAACTAACCTCCATTTATTCAGATAATCCGACAAAAACGTTGCAATTTAGTTTTCAAATGGCTTTTAGAGTTAGTTTCAGCATTAAGAAACTTGACCCGGACAGAACGGTTTTGTGTACAATACCTCAGCCATTTATTTTAATTGTACGAAGTTAGGAGACAAATTGTTCCATTAAATTTCATTACAAAGAGAGGGGGTAAATTATAAAGAAAAACATGTCTTCAAACTATGCCATCATTCTTAGATATTTGTGTTTGACGTGATTGTAGAAAAAAACCCACAAAACACGAATGCTCAATACCTCGGCACTTCAAATTCTTTTTTGGCAGTATTAGATAACAGACACTTCCATTTGTCATCTGTTACAGATCTAGTACATACAAGCTCAGTTATCATCTTTTCAAGACCGAACACAAGCATGCTAAGTTTTAATATGTTAAGATTAAATACATATATTCTCCATTTGCACATAAAAGTTACACACAAATCAAATTCACTCAACTCACCTGAAGGTTACGCACAAGTCTAATGAAATTGATTCACCCAAAGGTTACCAAAAAAACCAAATCGTTTAAGTCGAGTCAAAGTTACGATTATTATTATTTTTAGTCATATGAAGATAACGAAGAACCATATCTTCCTTCCATTTGAAAGTAACACTCTAATAATGACTGGCTTGAATGACTAAGTTAGTCGTGGGATTTATACCGCTACACTAGGTTCATAAACCAGTTTGTTATCAAAGGTACTTGTAAATTGTAAATATTCGTTTGTTATGACGACCAGGTTGTACCAATTTGTATACCTTTTTCCTGTTATAACGGATAAATTACATTACGACATCTTGTTGTACGTGTAATTTATAATTTTAGATAGAGAAATAGAGGCTTTTTTTTTTATTCAAGCGCACCAAACATTTATTAATATATTAATAAAATCTTATTGAAGAAATACATATTTTTGGTAGTTAAAGCATTTTATAAACGCTCGAAGTTTGTATTATTATAAAAATATGTTTATGGTTATCTTCGAAGAATCTGTTGTAATATACTACTTTATTGTTTCTAAATAACCAGAGGAACTTAAGGCTAGTCCTGTATATTTATTGTTTCTAAATAACCTGAGGAACTTATGGCTAGCCCTGTATATTTATTGTTTCTAAATAACCTGAGGAACTTAAGTCTAGTCCTGTATATTTATTGTTCCTAAATAACCTGAGGAACTTAAGGCTAGTCCTGTATATTTATTGTTCCTAAATAAACAGGAATTTAAGACTAGTGCTATGTATTTATTATTTCTAAATATGGCGGGAAGCAGAGAATAAATTAAATCTAGTCCTATGCATTTATTGTTTATAAATAAGTTGAGAAGGAAGAACTTGAATTTAGAACTATAAAGCTAAAAGTTCCAAAAATTCAAGAAGAGGAAATATGAGGCAAATATATATATATATATATATATATTATTTTATCTTTTCAAATCGTGCCGGGCGTAGCTTAGTGTTTTTGTCTTGGAGTTTGAATCCGAGGACTGGTAGCTCTCGTCCTGTTGTCGAAAAACGCAGTCTGCAGTTTGAGGTTGTGAGTGCTCTCTGAGACTGATGGTCAAATTCTACTGTTGAATTGGAAAAGAATACCCTAGAGCGCGTGTTGCTCTTGTTAATGGTCACCTTCATCTCAACCCTTAGTTCAAAATTATGGATGGCACATGCTCGTAAGTGGGTTGGTATATGTTAGATGCTTTTTACGTAACAAACTTCAGCCCTCGCAAAATAAAAGTTGGGAGTCATCCCAACATTTGAGTGTTATTTTTCTATAAAATGTTGTTTCTAGTTGGGAGACTATACAGTTATAGCTTAACTATACCATCGTAACACAATAAATACTATAAACAATATTTGTAATCAAACACGTTTTTCTTTTAATATTTTGATAGATTTTTTAGTCACTAGCGCTTCTAGCACTTCACTTGACACTAAACACCTTATTTTAAAGTCAATGATGTCTTTGTCATGTTTTGATATAGCTTTATAAATATAAAAACTGGATTAGTATTATAGATGACTTTTCTTACTATAAACCCAATGTTAAAATTGAGAATTTTCATTCGAGGCTTTGAAGACCGAAAGTTTAAATGTTGTTCCTTTGAAACTGTGTTGATAGCCCTGCCCGGCGCGGGACATTTTTTTGGCCCCCCAGTGGCTTAGCGGTATGTCTGCGGACTTACACGCTAAAATCCGGGTTTCGATACCCGTGATGGGCAGAGCACAGATAGCCCATTGTGCAGCTTTGTGCTTAATTCTAAAAAACAACAACAAAAACAACAGCTCTATCTACCTACCTTTAAAAAGTTTAACTACACGGATTTAAATAGTTATTATTTTGTGCACTAGATGGCAACTAACTGACTAAGATGGCGTCTCTATCAGACAGCGCCGTATCAATGGCTATTTATGTAGGGATGAGCCTGGTTCTCGTTTCTCTTTCTTCCAATTCATCAGCTGTAACTCATAAACTACAATGTGCCTATTTACTGTTTCCACACTAAACATTTCGCTACTCCCTAAGATGTATCTTTTCAACATTGATCCCGAAATGATGATTATGTAATAAGATTGTTTCATATTGCCCAGTACGCACACCAATTAATAGATGGCTAATCGTTAAAAAAAGTGAGGATTAAAAAGGTCCAGTAACTAGCAATAAAAGCTTTTATTCTAAAACGGTTGAGATGGAAAAAAATCAGAAAGTAGAGGGTATTTTAAATGGGAGGAAAATATGCATTACATCAAATAACTTATATGTGTACCAATCCTGTAAATGGATGAATGCAGGAATAGGTAATGCAGGTTTTACTTCCATTCAAAATTCTCGTGAGTTTCTGACTGGTCCGGCATGGCCAGGTTGATTAAGGCGTTCGACTCGTAATCTGAGGGTCGCAAGTTCAAATTCTCGTCGCACTAAACCTGCTCGCCCTTTGAGACGTGGGGGCGTTACAACGTGAAGGTCAATCCTGCTATTCATTGGTAAAAGAGTTGGCGATGGGTGGTAAAGAGTAGCTGCCTTCCTTTTAGTCTTACACTCCTAAATTAGGGACGGGTTGGGCAGATAGTCCTCATGTAGCTTTGCGCGAAATTAAAAAAACAAACAAACAAACAAGTTTCTGATTTTACATCTCAACAATTTTAGAATAATTTTTGTTGTTGTTGGTAGCATAATAATATTAACACGATGAAATCTCAAAGTAGTTTAGACACAGACAGAATGTAAAGCTTTTCTTTCTAGCTTAAAATATAGAATAATAATCAGCTGACATGCTAAAAATTACTCTGCATAACAAAGTTTTTGCTTCTTGCACGCTTTTCGGTGTTCCTTACAGCTTTTTGGCTAATGATCACAAAAATCACATCCAAATTTGTCCATGATGTACCGTTTCATCAAAATCTTCAGTTTCACCAGGACATTGCTACAATGAAAAAACGATATCAGAGCAACTGGAATCTGTCAATGCTTGCTGACTACTGTTGGACACTGCAAAGTGATGCACCGAACATTTGAATACAAATGAAAATAAGGAGCAAAACACTTTTAATTATGTTGTACTTAATAACGTATTAGAAACATAAACGCAATTAAATACGTTATTGCCGGTAAACAGTTAACTATCTATTTTTCAGAGTTCCTACGTGATGAAGCAAAACTAAAACTATATTTGTGCATACCCACCAGGTACCTATTACAATCAGCAAAATCTTTTCAGGAAACAAACTCTTCACAAAAATTGTTGAGCAGTGTTATTGTAGTATTAAAGTGTTACAATGGATTGTTTACACTTTTTGAAAGAGTCGATTTGTTTTCTTTTAGAGCAATGCTACTTAACAGGAACCCTGAAGTTTAGCGTCGCAAGTCTTTAAACGTACCGTTGATCTTGTGAGGTTCAGTGACACAGTGGTATGTCGACAGACTCGCACCATTAGTATCCGGATTTTGATATAATTTAAATACAATGCTATTTGAGTAAAATGTGTAAAACTGTCATATGGATAGTTTACAGGATTATACTAATAACGGTGTATCCTTTAAATATTTTGCACAATTATTGTAGCAATCATAACAAAATAACATTGTTACATTTTAGATCTGAACTTACAACGACATCTTTATAGCATTGTAATATTTTAGATCTGAACTTACAACGACATCTTTATAGCATTGTAATATTTTAGATCTGAACTTATAACCACATTTGTATACCATTGTAATATTTTAGATCTGAGCTTATAACGACATCAGTGTAACATTGTAATATTTCAGACTTGAACTTCTAATAAAGTATCGTAATACTTGATCTTGAGACGATAACTATATAGCTAAAACCCAGAGTTCAATTCATTGCAGTGGACAAAGCAGAGAGCCCATTGTAGCTTTATTATACACCTGACCTTGTATAACTGTATTGTATTTTAATATTTTACAACTGACCTGTAATTACACAGATATAGTATTTTAATATTTTAGGCCTAATCTTGTAACCTTAACTATACAGCATTAAAATTGTTTCAAATTACTTTTAATCATAATTGTATGGTATCGTAATATTTAACATTTTACCTATTTATAATTGTACAGTTTTATAATGTATTTTCATTTTACTTTGTGACTATAACCATTTTAGTATTTTAACACTTCACACCTGATATAAAAATGAATATAATATAGAAAACAAACCAACTAAACGTTCATTTAATGTAACTGCAGTGACACGTTTAACACTTGAATATAAAACTATATAGATTTACGTAGTTACGTAAAAATGTCGTTAAAATACTCGGGCTGCTTTTTTGCGCTATTTCGACTTCTTTAGAAATGTACTGTGTTGTACATTTCTATTTCTCTTATCTATAAAATATGGTAATACATATTCATGTTGGAGTAATGTTCACAGTTGACACTGATGCATTTTTCTTATGTTCAATCACAGATATAATATGTTATGTGCTTTATTATGCTGTTTTGGGACATAATGAGCAACAAATTTTGATACGTCTCTACTTACTAGGTTATATACAAAGACTATTATAAAAATACTTACAGAAGTTCTTTTTGTGTTACTTCTAATGGTATTTATTTTCTCTTAAAATACCCACTGTATTTAAAAACGTTCTATAAGTGTGTACAGCATGCATAATTAACAAAACAGTTTCGTTTTTAATTGCATTTTAAAGAAGTTTTATTTATTTTTACTTAAGCTCAAAGTTACACAATGAGCTATATGTGCTATATTAACCACTGGTATGAAGAGACAAATTTTAACGTTATATGTATATAAACACTACGCTGTGCCATTGTGGCATTTAAGAAATTATATTAAATGATTACAACAAAATTTTAATAAACACACGCGTGAGTATTCACAGACTGAGTTAAAAAGCACCAATAAATGTAAGGTTTCAAATTAATCTATATATCAGTTGACTTATTTCCGGGTTAAGAAACAAACAAACCAAATACCACAAGCTGGAGAATCAGTCTTCTAGACGGAAATTATAAAAATTCATGATTAAAGAAAGATTATCTTACGATATGAAAAGTTGTTTCCCTTACATGTGCTTCCAAAAATTGGAAAACTTAAAATTTGTGTGTATTTCCCAATGAACAATCATACCAATTTTGGTGGAGCTCCATTTAGATGCTGAGAAGTAATTACATGGACATGAAACAGACAGTACTATCATATTTTTATTGATTTGTTTAGTTGGTATACATGTTTTTATGAGTTTTGTTTTTTTTAGTTTACATTATTCACAAGTGAACGAATAACATAAAGAAACTGTAAAAAACAGGTTATAGATTTCTTCTTTTTTTACGTATAAGGTATTCCATAATATATTTCACGTTGGCGTATAAAAGACAAGAACTTTGGTAATAAATACTACATGCTCTATTTTTGTATTTAGCAGTTTACATTTCATATATTCAACGGGAACGGTGGCGCTTTATCGACTAAACCATCATGTCAAAGACCTAAAAGTTCAGGCATAGCTGTCCCTAATTTTGAACTGCTGGCCAGAAGGATTGTTTGTTTTGAGTTTTGCGTAAAGCGCTACACGACAGCTATCTGCGCTAGTCGTCCCTAATTTCGCAGTATAAGAGGGAAGGCAGCCAGTCATCACCACATATTGCCAACTTTTGGGCTGTTCTTTTATCAACGAATAGTGGGATTGACTGAAAGGTTATAACACTCCCACGGCTGAAAGGGCGATCATGTTTGGTTTCACGAGAATTCGAACTTGTGACCCTCATATTATGAGTAGAGCGCCCTAACCACCTAGCCATGTCGGACAACCAGAAGGAAGGCAACCGTTCTGCAGTACTCACCGCCTACACAAATAACCTTTCCGCTTATAAATTTTTACACCGTATCCACAGCTGAAAGTGTTGAGCGTATGCATCGGTATATCGGACCTCGAACTTTAGATTTTACGATAAGGAGCTCGGTACATAATTATTAGTCCACGTCCGGCCCGTGTCCGGTATGGCCCGATGGCCCATTTCTAATTATTAGTCTATGTTGTTGTTTTGAATTAAGCGCAAAGCTACCAATGGGCTATCTGTGCTGTGCTCACCACGGGTATCGAAACCTGGTTTCTAGCGTTGTAAGTCCACAGACATACCGATGAGCCATTGGGATGTGCAACGGCTGACCAATGCACGTACTCATAAAAGTGAGTGGGTGTTAGTTTTCATTCAGACGGTAAGGTAATAATGTATTTAAACAAAGCTTTGTTTTAACGATTCACACATTATTTTTTTTGAAGTAATACCAACATTGCAATTAAGTGAACATCATATGAGTAAATATATTCTTCATATGCGCAAGTACCGAACATCATTGCGAAGGAGATGTTTTTTTGATGTCATTTTATATGATGTCACTGGAAGCCAACATTATCATGTAGGGTTAACTAAGCCTCACATTTTGTATAGATGCAAACTAAGGAAAATAAAGTTGGGTAAAAGCTCATTATTCGAATGCTTTGGGGTAGGTAATCACATAATTTTATTCGTCGCTAACATCAATTTAACTTACATTTATTTACTAGTGTAAAATTCTGTTTCTTTATTATACTAGGCCTATGTCTATCTTATTGCCATGTTAGTAATTTTAGGAATTTAATTGAAAGAATAAAACGAATTGACATATTATTCTTTAAGTTTTGATTTTTCGATTCGTGAATATTTTATTTAGTTCCTTTCTAAAAATGTTTCCGTAAAAGCCCAACATAAGCTATTGCGAAAAATCATCACGTTAGATTATATTTATTAAACCTTAACGAGAGGTGCAGCCTAAAATTGTTAGTACTGATAAAATTGGACAACTTGAGAGGAACGTTGAAATTATCTGCAGTTTACGTGATTTTTACCAAAACGTTTGATCAGTAATATTTTAAAGAACTATAAAGGCATTTGTTGTTATGTGTACAATGTAATTTTTGATATAATTTTATTTAACATTTATTGTTGCAAGGCCTTTATTTGAATTCACCTCGTACTGTACAAATGAAATTCACATATCACATATCATACAGCTCAAGTCAACGTAACGAAATAACTTTAACTCAAATTTCCGGTGAAAATTCTACAATTATTAAGATCTTTCTTGGCATTCGTATAAGAACAACTTATTATTGTTCAGGAAGTGTTTTTCTCTCGTTCATAATAATTTATCACCATTAACATATTCAAACTAGATGGCCCTATTATTATCAACAGTAAAAACAAACACGAAGAAACTAATTACATTTTTAAAGGATTTCTTAATCAGGAGTAATTTTTAACAATTTTGAAATCAAATTGAATATTTTCTAATCACCGCACATTTAAATCAAAATTGAAATATATAGAAAGAGATAATAAAAGTCGGTCATATTATGCATTTTTTATGTGGATTTTCTTGTTTGCATTATTTTTTTCAACGCGATTTACTCAAGAAGCTTGGTCGCTTACCAAAGAAAGATGGTCGTTTTCTTTGCCTAAAAAGTCCAGAAAAACGACTGCTTTCAGTAGTAATAGTTTCTTTGTCGTCGTTAACAACGAAATCTATGTCTTTATTTTCTTCAAGAGCTCCCTTAACAACTGGGGTTGTAACAACGATCTTTGGATTATCAATGGAAGATGTAGAGGAGACTCTACCATTTTTAAAGTCTCCTTCTTCCTCATTCTGGTGTTCAAATCTTCTACGATCACCTAGCAAAAACAGCAAAGAAGGTGTTTTTGAGTTTCGTTTCCGGTTCAGAAAACTTAACCGAGCACTAGAGGATTCAGTAGTAGACGTGTCTTCGTTTTTTTCTGTAGAACTGGGATTTGAGTTTCTTCTATTTCCATAACGCCTGGAACTTCCAAAATGTCGATTGGTCGTCCAGCGAGAAGATTCAGTCGTAGTTGTACTTTCTTTCTCGTTTTCTTCGATATCGTCATCATTGGAATTGCCGAAGTGATTTCTTCTGAAAGACGATAGAAATTGATTTCTTTTGTGATAATTGCTTCCAGCGCGTGTCTGATCTCTTCTACTTGTAGTTTCTTCAGTGGTTATGAGATCAGTTGTAGTTGTCGTAGATAATGTTGGCCGTCTTGGATAATAAGATATTGGTTGCCGTATTCTTGTACTAAATCCACGTCGAGAGCCAAAAGTCAGCCGTCGGCTCCTTTCTGTGGTGGTAGGTTCTTCAGTTCTAGTTGTTGCTTCAGTAGTTTTGATAAAAGGTGCTACTGTGGATTTTGTTTTGGCTTGAACGACAATTAATTTATTTATGTTTTCAAGTTTTTTCCCTCTGTTTAACTTATTATTTTCTGAGATATTTGATAATGGTGAAGGAATACTTCCAGAGAAGCTGGAAGCGGCACCTCTGGAACTAGAAGATTCTTCATCATTATTGATTCTCCTACTTGGTAATTCTATCTGACCATCTGTTTGATGGTTTGCAAAATTTGGTGGAATAGGAAACCTGGGAACATTGTTTCCATAGCGGTAACTACTAGAAAGAGTGAAGTTGTCAGATATAGATACTGATACAGAAGGATCCGTATCCGTTTTAAGGACTCCAGTTACTGCTGGATATTGAGCAGAGGTCTGGAAAGGTAAGTTTAGAGACTTTGAAGTCGAGAATCTGCTATGATCTTTGAAGGCATTGTTTGTCGCGTTTTGTGGGATGCTAAGTCTTCTGTTACTATTTTCTGTCTTCTCTTTGGCATTGCTATCTTGAAAATGATCATATGATTCAAGATTTGGAATATCGTCGAAGCTCAGAGTAGGGTTAGTTTTGTTTCCTATCTCATCCTCATAATAATAATAATAATAAATAACGTAGTCATCCTTGTTACTGGCTTTGTCTTTAGCGATAGGATTTTTATCAGATTCAATTTCTGAGGCTTGTATTTTTTGGATCACAGACTGTACAGATGGTTGCACAAATCTAGTCTTTTCTGGCTCTTGATGGACTGTTTTAGTAGAATGAGATGTAGAAAACGAGATACCTTGCGACTCAGATCGCTGTTGACCTCCAGGTGATGTCGAACTTGAGCCTTGAGAAGTATTCGTGACTACTGGTTGGTCATTAATGTAAATTACTTGTTGGCTGACACTAGGTTGAGGGTCAGAGGACTGAAACTGTGATTGTGGAACGTACTGATATTGTTGTTGCTGTTTTTGAGTGTTGAGTTGAGATTCAGTGTTACTCTGTTGGGAAAGGATAGGAGGCTGATATTGTGGGCCGTTTCTTATTTGACTAAGTAGTTGAAATGGCGGTTGATATTGTTGGTCCTGAGATCGAAGAGGAGGAGACTGAACATTATTATGTATGTGGTATCGAACCTCAGGCGGTAAGTGCCAATTCTGTGGTTGAGGTGAGAAAGGGAGCTCATAATGAGGTTTATGAAGCTGTTGAGGGTGTTTTGAAATCTGAAATCGATCTGAATTTTGATCCTGTTGTTTTGGATTTTCATCCGATTTTATGTACACTTGAATGTTCTTCAGAAGTGGCTCTTGACGTTTCTGTCGTGATGCATGTGAACGAGCTACTAATAAAAGCGACACCACCATAAGTAACGACCTGTTAAAAAATAAACACGTTTCAGTGCCAGACCCAACCAATAAAACGTAAATAAACTCTATTTCAGAATCTACGTATAAATAGAGACTGACCTTTACCTAAATCTTGCAATGGTCGTAACTATATATAACTCATCGACATTAACTAACAGTTAATAAATTCGTGCAGCTAAAAGTTTAATTAATATTTTATTTATATTCTACTTCATGATTAATCACACACGTAAAAATAGGTATATGTATATACGTTGTGAAATGTGAACGTAATTGTAAGTTGAGTTACGCCACCTTGAAAGAAATTTCTGTATCACATCCAGACTTATTTCGTGGTAAAGCATTTAAAACTATACGATCACACTCGAACGTTCTGTTGCTCTTTTTTTTCTTTGTTTGTTTATTTTTGAATTTAGTGCAAAGTTACTCGAGGGCTATCTGTGCTAGTCGTCCCTAATTTAGCAGTGTAAGACTAGAGGGAAGGCAGCTAGTCATCACCACTCACCGCCAACTCTTGGGCTCCTCTTTTACCAACGAAAAGTGGGATTGACCGTCACGTTATAACGCCCCCACGGCTGGGAGGGCAAGCATGTTTTGGCGCGACCCTCGGATTACGAGTCGCGCGCCTTACGCGCTTGGCAATGCCTGGCCCTCTTTTTTTTTTTTTCCTCTCAGTTACTCGTTTCTTATATTTGGACACTTGACTCGCAGTCTTCCTTCCTTTGTCATAAACTGCCACATAAATGTTTTCTTATAAACAAGGATTGCTGGAAGTATTGTAGTTCGTGCTATCGGGTTTCTGAAACAGATCATTCGACGAGGCCAACCGATGGCACAGCGGTAAGTTTGAAGGCTTACAAAGCAAAAAATCAGGTTTCGATACCCGTGGTGTTGTTAATTTCGTGCTTAACTACAAATGAACAAACAAACGAGAAAAAAGTGTGAAATATGTACCTATTTTAAAATATGCTAGAATTGTTCGTTTTCTTAGGCTTAATAGTTGAGAAAAAAAACACCTGTTCCAGTGGAAAAATCATTCACGAGTTCTCTATAATTCCAAGGAGAACTTGAGCTTCAGGACGTAGTTTCTATCTAAAGGGTTAGAAATGTAACCAAATAGACTGAAGGTAAAGCTACAGAATAAGAAAGCTTCATTAACAGGACGTAGTCTCTATCTAAAGGGTTAAAAATGTAACCAAATAGACTGAAGGTAAAGCAATAAAATAAGAAAGCTTCATTAACAGGACGTAGTCTCTATCTAAAGGGTTGAAAATGTAACCAAATAGACTGAAGGTAAAGCTATAGAATAAGAAAGCTTCATTAACAGGAAGTAGTCTCTATCTAAATGGTTAAAAATGTAACCAAATAGACTGAAAGTAAAGCTATAGAATAAGAAAGCTTCATTAACAGGACGTAGTCTCTATCTAAAGGGTTAAAAATGTAACCAAATAGACTGAAAGTAAAGCTATAGAATAAGAAAGCTTCATCAACAGGACGTAGTCTCTATCTAAAGGGTTAAAAATGTAACCAAATAGACTGAAGGTAAAGCTATAGAATAAGAAAGCTTCATTAACAGGACGTAGTCTCTATCTAAATGGTTAAAAATGTAACCAAATAGACTGAAAGTAAAGCTATAGAATAAGAAAGCTTCATCAACAGGACGTAGTCTCTATCTAAAGGGTTAAAAATGTAACCTAATAGACTGAAGGTAAAACTATAGAATAAGAAAGCTTCATTAACAGGACGTAGTCTCTATCTAAAGGGTTAAAAATGTAATCAAATAGACTGAAGGTAAAGCTACAGAATAAAAAAGCTTCATTAACAGGACGTAGTCTCTATCTAAATGGTTAAAAATGTAACCAAATAGACTGAAGGTAAAACTATAGAATAAGAATGCTTCATTAACAGGACGTAGTCTCTATCTAAAGGGTTAAAAATTTAACCAAATAAACTGAAGGTAAAGCTATAGAATAAGAAAGCTTCATTTACAGGACGTAGCCTTTATTTAAAGGGTTAAAAATTTAACCAAATAAATTGAAGGTAAAGCTATAGAATAAGAAAGCTTCATTAACAGGACGTAGTCTCTATCTAAAGGGTTTGATGCTAGATATACTGAAGTTAGACAATCTTGTTAATTTCGAATTTCACTGTTCACTCTACTCTTGAAATGAACCATTCGATTGCTCGTGATTTAAATATTGTTGTTTGTAGTTAAGCACGACGTTACACAAAGGGCTATCTGGGTTCCGCCCACCACGGGTATCGAAACAGTTTCTAGCGTTGTAAATCTTTAGACACCTGAATGTGCCACTGGGGGCGCTCTTGAATTAAATTTGCAATTAATCTTAAAATCAATATTTTTTATTACTCTTAAACTCGGTCTTTTGCGATATTAACTCGTTTCATTACTTTAATTGTAAAGTGTAAACATATGAATAAACTTGCTGACGTAACTAGTGCTGCATGCACAGCTCTCAAAACAACCAAATACAAGCCTGATGTAAAGTATCTATCATCGTTGGTTGCAGCACAGATAGCCCTCGAGTAGCTTTGTGCGAAATCCCAAAAACAAACAAACAATCGTTGGTGCAGCTTTTGTTTGTTTTTTGTCTTTTGAATTTCGCGCAAAGGTACACGAGGGCTATCTGTAATAGGCTTCCCTAATTTAACAATGTAAGACTGGAGGGAAGGCAGCTAGTCATCACCATTCAACGCCAACTTTTGGGCTACTCTTTTACCAACGAATAATGGGATTTACCGAAAAATTATAACACCCGCATGAGTAAGAGGAAGAGCATATTTCGTGCGACAGAGATTCGAACCCTTAACTACCTGACCAATGTATATTTTAACCATAACTTTTGGCTACAATACACAACATGTTTGCTTCACACTAATACCCAAGTTCTTTTGCACCATTTTATATAGATAATATGAAACTTTCGCATAACCTTCTGAGTTCTTCACAAGACTATTAAATTATGATTTAAGTTAACTTGTAAACTTCATCTTTCATGTTAAGTGAATTTTTTATTACTTAGATTAGTTTTTTTTTTACTTCATATTGGGAAGGGGGAATCTACCTTTAGAGGTAAAACGGAACCCAATCACAAAGTGATAATTTTAATTTATAAAAAAGGGTTATATCCTGAACCTTTGTTTTAACTAAAAATGCCATTTATGACAAAAAAGATAGATTTTACAGCCATATGTTTTTCACGATACTCACTTTATTGGTGAAAATTACATTCAAAGTTAAGGTAGTCATCTTGCTATATAAAGTAGCATACCCGCTGGGATGACGTAGGATAGACTTCTGTTGGAGAGATATTCTTCAAGAGTAGCCTTTCATTTGATATATTATAACTAAATATCTTCAGATTTTAAAATTATCTCCACGTTATGACTTTCGTTGACATAAAAATATTATTTTTTCTGCCCCAAGATTGAGCCTTTTCTTCTTCTATCACAATAAAAAAAAGTCTTAGAAATGGTGCTGTCCCTGTGCTGTTTTAATGATACAATATTCTGATTAATCTTGGTGTACTGTCCCTGTGCTGTTTTAATGATACAATATTCTGATTAATCTTGGTGTACTGTCCCTGTGCTGTTTTAATGATACAATATTCTGATTAATCTTGTTGTAGTTCTCTGATAGCGGGACCGGTTTGTTCTTACTCCAGTTTTAAATGTGTTGAGATTTTGAAAAAAACACAACACATTATTATTTTCTCATTAATTTAATATAATTTATTAGAATTGCAATTACATAGCAGTTTTAGCTTATTACATTAAATTAATAAGACTATAATTCTCCTAAACTGTCAGATATTATTTTTATTACTGTCAAATATATCGATAACACAATGGGTACGAAATGGTGACTTAGTGCATTGTAATCATAATCCGTTTTGTTTTATAACAATGCATGTTCTTAGTTAGACCAGCAATAGAAAATTAGCTACATTATTTACTGGGTTAATTTTTAGTCCTGCCCTGTATAGATAGTTTGTTCTGCTCAGACGTTTTTGGTAACAGTTAGATGACGAAGAAATCTGTACGTTTTGTGTGATACTTAAGTTTTCTTAAAATTTAATTTTTGCGAGGCTATGTAGCAGACATTAACCTTTTAGTTATTGCGCAGTGGTAGAGTAATCAGCAAACTGTCAACGGTTTCTGGCTGAACGTGACACAACCGACCTATATTCGAACTTTGCCCTCGTTCTTCCAATTATTACAACTGAGCTACAAGTATTAGTGTGCTTGTGTATACGCTGTTTTCAGTTTTTCTCGTTAGTACTTCCCAGCTCAATAAAGTCTACCATTTGGTCACGCTTTCTTAGTTAATATTGTGTTTACTCAAACACGATCATAAACCATGTTAATAACGAGCCATAATATCGGAGTTTCTCATCATACACCAGTGGCGTATATAGGTATGGTCTAGACGGGGGCTTAACCTTAGGGTTCATGGTCTTAATGAGGCCCATTGATAATTTTATTCTATGTAAAATTACATGAGACGTAGGGCTCACAAACATTACTAGTTGACGGGCCTACACAACCTTAAATCTGCCATTGTCACACACACAAGAAGCAGCGTGTTCAGTTCTATTGTTTTTGAGGTTTGTGGTGATGTTATCAGGCCGTTTCTCTCAACTAGTTCGTGACATAATAATAAACCGGGACAATTACAATTGTGTCGACCGCTTTACCTTTCACTGTACAAACAGGAAATATGTGTTAACTTAAGGCTTCTTTACACAAAGGTCACTGAGTTCAAGTAGCTTTTACAAATGAAAACCAGAAAAATACTTTACCTTTAAAGATGTCAAATAACAATTCATTGTCAGAAAAAGTCCTCAATACAAAGAAACAACAACCGTATTTCGTTTCACTTGTGTCGAAAACGAAAACGACTCAACAATGTTTACAAAGAATATTTGTTTTCGCTGAGATCTCGTATTTAGTACAATTTATTTCCTATGGAGGTCAATTACAGAAGTAAACAGAAAGCTTACGAGCTGTTATTTGACTTGATTTTTCTTTCTTTCTTGAATTTCTTTCTTTTTTTTTGTAATGATATTAAATTAACTCAGAAGTATAAACTTATATATGGGGTGGATTTTAAAGAAAACACGAACTTTCGGTTGTGACTACAAAATGTTAGGATAAATTCGTAAGGACGTGACTTTGTTTCGTTTTTCTACCTTAATGAATTTTGCCAAATCCAAAGATGTACGATACACACACTATTCTTCCTTATCTACCTTGTTACAGATACAAGATGTGCGACACACACACATTCTTTCTAAACTTCCTTGTTATAGATATAAGATGTACGACACACACACATTTTTCCTAACCTACCTTGTTACGGTTATAAGATGTACGACACACACATAATTTTTCATATCTGCCATGTTACAGATATAATTATGTACGACACACACACATAACATTCTTCCTAACCTACCTAGCTACAGACATAAGATGTACAACACACAATTTCTTCCCAACCTACCTTGTTACAGATATAAGATGTACGACACACACACATATTTTTCCTAACCTATCTTGCTACAGATATATGATGTACGACACACACACATTCTTCCTAACCTATCTTGCTACAGATATAAGATGTACGACACACACACATTCTTCCTAACCTACCTTGCTACAGATATAAGATATACGTCACACACACGTCTTTCTAACCTACCTTGTTACAGATACAAAATGTACAACACACTCACATTCTTCCTAACCTACCTAGCTAGAGATATAAGTTGTACGACACAACATTCTTCCTAACCTACCTTGTTACAGATATAAGATGAACAACACACACAATTTCTTCCTAACCTACTTTGCTACACATATATGATGTACGACACACACACATTCTTCCTAACCTACCTTGTTACAGATATAAGATGTACAACACACACAATTTTTTCCTAACCTACTTTGCTACAGATATATGATGTACGACACACACACATTCTTCCTAACCTACCTTGTTACAGATATAAGATGTACGACACACACCATTCCTCCTAACCTACCTTGTTACAGATACAAAATGTACAACACACTCACATTCTTCCTTACCTACCTAGCTACAGACATAAGATGTACAACACACAAAATTTCTTCCTAACCTACCTTGTTACAGATATAAGATGTACAACACACACAATTTCTTCCTAACCTACTTTGCTACAGATATATGATGTACGACACACACACATTTTTCCTAACCTACCTTGTTACAGATATAAGTTGTACGACACACATTCTTCCTAACCTACCTAGCTACAGACATAAGATGTACA
Organism: Carcinoscorpius rotundicauda; assembly: GCA_011833715.1. Lineage (NCBI taxonomy): Eukaryota > Metazoa > Arthropoda > Merostomata > Xiphosura > Limulidae > Carcinoscorpius > Carcinoscorpius rotundicauda. The sequence continues at coordinate 20,998,293 of CM022398.1, forward strand.
ACACACAAAATTTCTTCCTAACCTACCTTGTTACAGATATATGATGTACGACACACACACCATTCTTTCTAACCTAATTTGTCACAGACATAAGATGTGCAACACACAAAATGTCTTCGTAACCTACCTTGTTACAGATATAAAATGTATAACACACACAATTTCTTCCTAACCAACTTTGCTACAGATATATGATATACGACACACACATTCTTCCTAACCTACCTTGTTACAGATATAAGATGTACAACACACACCATTCCTCCTAACCTACCTTGTTACAGATATATGATGTACGATACACACACATTCTTCCTAACCTACCTAGCTACAGACATAAGATGTACAACACACAAAATTTCTTCCTAACCTACCTTGTTACAGATATAAGATGTACAACACACACAATTTCTTCCTAACCTACTTTGCTACAGATATATGATGTACGACACACACACATTCTTCCTAACCTACCTTGTTACAGATATAAGATGTACGACACACACACCATTCTTTCTAACCTAATTTGTTACAGACATAAGATGTGCAACACACAAAATTTCTTCCTAACCTACCTTGTTACAGATATAAGATGTACGTCTCTTTTCTTATTTCTCTTTCTTATAAATCTGAAGGTACATATTTGCATATTTACTTTTTGACTCGCATTTTTCTACGTATGCATATCTCTCTTTGAAATCCTTTTACTGTGAATATGAAGGCGCTTGTCTTTCTTTAACTGATATTTATTTATACATCTAGAAATCCATGTCTTTCTCCAAGTGACTTTTTTCCTAATGGAGTATATATATTATTGTGATTAACTTTTTTTCTTATACGGATCTTATGGCTTAAGTCCCTTTTTCTGACTCACTATTTTATGAATTTGAAGATACACGTCTCCTCTCTGTTTCAGCTTTATCTGTAAGTTTGAAACTTTATGTTATCTTCTTGTTTATACGTTACCTTCAGATCTGAAGGTGTAGTCTCTTTTGACTCATTTTTCATTTACTGGTCGTAAAGCGTGTGTCTCTGCTGACACGGTTTTATCTTCAGATCTGGAAGCATACGACTCTGTATGATTCTCGTTTTTAATGGAAAAGAGAATATTTAAACCTACTGATGAATCTGTGGACAGACGTAAATAAAGTTTTAGTTATTAAGAGATAGCTGCCTTGAAAGTAGAAATTTGTGATGATAGACGCTTGCAATCAAACGTCATTAACATTAGACAGGGACATGGCATGAATTGGTAGTTAAGGCGCTCGACCCTCTTATAGTCGCGGGCTTAAATCCGTTGCTCGCGTATGTTTGCTTTTTTAGCTGTGGGGATATCATAACAATACTGTCAATTTCACTATTTGTTGATAAAAGAATAGATAAAGAGCCTGCTGTGAGTGGTGTTGAATAGCTAATTTCTGTCTAGTCGATGACCCCAAAATTAGGGACGACTAGTGTAGTTAACCCTGATGTAACTTAACGCCGGGCCTGACTCTCCTTGGTAAAAGCTCACACTAGTTTCAAAGTAAGACAAAAACATTTAAAAAGGGAATTGCGTGTAAAATGTTGTTGTATTAGTCCTACAAATAATTGAAGTGTGTTGAATGAATATACTGAAAATTTCGTGGTGATCTACTCGGATAGTATCCGTGATAGCTTATTCTAATTTAGAAATGATGGACAAGAGCAACTTGTCCACATTCCCACCGCCAACTCTTTACCAACGAATAGTGGGATTGAGGGTGACATTATTTTTTGTGATGAGCTTTGTAAAGTGTAATTACATGATTAGACTCACTGGTGAAACGGGTGATGCATGCATAGCTCTCAAAACAACAAAATACAAGCCTCATATAAAGTATCTGTCATCGTTGGTACACATTGTTTTAAATTTCGTGCAAAGCTACACCAGGGCTATCTGCGCTAGCCGTCCCTAATTTAGCACTAAGACTAAAGATGAAGACGGCTAGTAATCACCACCCACCGACAACTCTTAGATTACTTTTTTACCAACGAATAGTGGGATTGACTGTCATTTTATAAGGTCCTCATGGCTGAAAGGGGCGAGCATGTATGGTGTGACGAGGATTCGAACCCACGACCCTCGCATTAGGAGTCGCGTGCTTTAACCACCCGGCCATGCCGGGCCTGTTGGTGCAGCACCAAAAGTCTTACTAAGATAAAAATATGATTATTTTCTTCTCCTTGGCTTTTTGAGTTGTTTATGTTACATAATATGAACTAAAGCTTATCATTTCACAAAATGGTTTCTGTTAACAGTAAAACAATGAACAAACGCTTATAAGTAAGAAGTCTCCTTCTTTTTCTTTAAAAAAGGTCATTATTGTTTCCACTGATTCATTAGTGTTATTTCTTGTGAATTACTATAGTTATTAATACCATGTAATTCCTAAAGCTGTTTCATTTACAATAATTCATAATAATAATGTGCTGCTAAATACTACCATGGGCACGCGAGTGAATTTTACAAGATTATACCATATTTGGGTGTGTGTATGTTTTCTTATAGCAAAGCCACATCGAGCTATCTGCTGAGTCCACCTAGGAGAATCGAACCCCTGAATTTAGCTTTGTAAATCCGTAGATTACTGCTGTACTAGCGGAGGAATCACCTATTTGGAAACACACAAAAAGGTTCGCCATCCCTGTTAACTAAGTTATAACTTCAAAAACACCCCCAAAAGAAGATTTTGAGGACTTAGCTATACAGCTTGAGTGCATGCTTGTTTGAAGTTCAGCACAAAACTATATAATGGGTTGTCTGTGCTCTGCCCACCATGGGTATCGAAACCTGGAATTTAGCGTTATTAGTCCGCAGGAATACCGCTGTGCCAGGAAGGGGGGGAGAACTTGAGTGCAAGAAAATAATTCGATACTCAAAGTTGCAACACAATATATGATAAATATATATATTATAGTATTTATTTATGGTTTTCTCGTTTGTTAGTGGTAAGCACAAAGATACACAATAGGCTCACAATCTGACTCAGCAGCAAGTCGAAAGGAATATAACGCTAAGAACCAAGTTTTATACTCGTAATAGACACAGCACAGATAGCCTGTAGTGTAGTTTTGCGCTTATCAATAAACAAACGATACTTTTTTATTATTCAGAATAATACCTAGTTACCCGTGTTTACAAGTCGATGCATTTTTTTTGCAGAAGTTTTGCAATGTGAAGTCTGTAGACTGAATTGCCTCGTCCTGTATTTTTATAATTATATATTGCTATTGGCTGAGAAGCAACAATATTCATCACTATTTATTTATAAAACCATTAAAATATTAACGACACTTGACACCGACAAGAGCTTTATGTTCATTTTTCATTTCGCGCAAAGCTAAAAGAGGGCTGGCTATCCGCCCTAGCCGTCCATAATTTAGTAGTGTAAGACGAGAGGGAAAGCGGATATTCATCTCCATCCACCGCCAACTGTTGGGTTACTTTTTACAAACGAAAAGTGGGATTAATCACAACTTTTTAACGACTTCACCGCTGAAAGGGCGAGCATGTTTGATGTGACGGGGATTTGAATTCACGACCATTAGATTACGAGTCGGGCCCTGGAGCTTTATGAAGGATGGTTTTTGCTTCAGTCTGTAAATAACGTACGAATCATATTTGATGTTGGTACCTTTTATCAACGCCTATGCAAATACCGTGTTTCAAAAAATAAACATGCCAGCTGAGACAATAACAGAAAAATCAAGCGAGTGAAATAACTTTTACTGGTTTCAAGTGTTGTTAAACAGCTTTTGCTGCAATAAAAACGAAGAACGATAATGAATCTTGGAGGATGGCAAGTCGTCATTGGTCTCAATTTCGCGCAAAGCTGTACGAGGGTTATTTGCGCTAGCCGTCTCTAATTTTGCAGTGTAAGACGAGAGAGAAAACAACTAGTCATTACCACCTACCGCCAACTCTTGGGCTACTCTTTTACTAAAGAATAGTGGGATTGACCGTCACAGTATAACGTCTTCATGGCTAATAGGGCGAGCATGTCTGGTGTGACCCTCAGATTACGAGTCGAATGCCTTAACCACCTGGCCATACCCGGGCCACACGTTGTCATACAACACAATTTCTTGCTGTTTAAGTTCGCTTCATTTTACCGTTTGTACACAAAACATTATTGATAATTAGAATGTATTAGCACATAAAAGGGCAAATTTATAGTCTGAAATTGTTTGGCTACACGAGCCACTTCACAGGGGTAATTTTACGGGGGATTGTACTTTTTTGTAATTCTTGCTTGCAATATTTTTTATAGAGTACTTTTATACATGCTTCAGTTACAGAAATTGCCCCTAGCTTTTGAGCCCAGTGTTACGTCACCGAGCTGCTATATGTCAAATTAGTTTATCCACTTTTATGTCCAAATACCTGAATGGCCCAGGATAGCCAAGCGTGTTAAGGCGTGCGACTCGTAATCCGAATGTCGCGGGTTCACATCCCCGTCGCACCAAACATGCTCGCCCTTTCAGCCGTGGGAGTGTTATAATGTGACGGTCAATTCAACTATTCGTTGGTAAAAGAGTAACTCAAGAGTTGGCGGTGGGTGGTGACGACTAGCTGCCTTCCCTCTAGTCTTACACTGCTAAATTAGGGACGGCTAGCGCACATAGCCTTCGAGTCGCTTTGCGCGAAATTTAAAACAAACAAAACAAATACCTGGAAATTACAATATTAGAATAAATATTTTAACCTCGTTCCATTTCTCACAATGATTTTATTGTAACAAAATTCTTAAAGACACAAATATTGATGTGTGCAACTTATTTATTATTTTTCTCATCTGGGTTAAAAAACAATATATAGATATTAAAACTGAAATATCTAATAGACTTATTATTTTAAAAGTTAGTTTGTTTTAGGATTTTTTCATGAAACAATCATTGAGTATTAGATTGACTCAATAAAATATTTACAAAACAAAAATGGCATAAGAAGTCTGCCTTTCATTTGCAGATAAATCCAATTATGTCTCATGTATATAAAGTGCTATCAATAGACTAGGTTAATATTTTTATGTTTTTCGACTGTATAGCTGAGCGTTATTGAAAAATTCGTTATTATATTTCTATGAAATGAACTGTTCGTATTTACCTGAACCACATCATTTCCAAGTCTGGGCGCAGATTAAATGGATTAAAACGTAACTCTGTCTTCTATATTTCGACACAAGGTAAACTTTGATTTTGAGTTTCAAGTTTCTGACCTGTTAATCTTAGGCTTGGATACGATATGCTGGCTAAATGGAAGGAAAACTAGCAAAAGAAGCTGGGGATGAACTGTCTGTTCTGTAGGACCAATAGCTTAAATGTTGATGACGTATACAAGCAGCGTGTTTTATATAGGGTACTAGCTTGACCTTGTTCTGTTCTCGGATGTCACGGGTATGAATGTAGAATCATGCGCCTCAGATGCTGGCTTGATCTTGCTAGTTAATATCAAAGTTGGTCATTTGGTACATTTTTTGGGTCAGTGTTATTATTGAATTAATTATTGCAATAATCAAACGTCTTATAAGAAGTGATCTGTAATCATCTGACAATAGATTTGCAAAGCGAATGAAGAAACGTGTGAAACTCACATCTCCTTTACGGATGTTACTAGATGGCTAACTGACAGGTGACTTAACCAATCAGAGGGTGGTTTCTTGGTTTAAAAAGATAAGTTTCGTTAGATCATAATTCGCAAGGGCCGACGCGAGCAATAAAAGGTCTGGCGCTACTGACATAGTTTTGGGACGTTCACTTTACCTCAGGGCAGCCGACTGCACTTGTGGCATAATTTAAAAATGTGGTCGTTTACAGAGGACAATTGTCATGGTTACGCTTCTTGTTTGAATAGTTACTTCGTAAATCTTATGATTGAACGAATTTTAATTAGGCTGACATGTTTGTTTTTTTTATTTCACACGATTTTATTACTTTGATTAGACCACTTTTCGAAATAATAAATTCTAGAAATGAACATGTTTAAAATTCGCATATTTTCGAAAAACAAGTGTTCTTCTGTTAAATTAATATTGAAAATGTTAAATGATTATAAAAGCTCGTATACAAATTTCTTAATCTATATGTTTAGTGTGGGTCACCAGATATACTAAATCACTTTCGTTTCTTGGTTCTTTTTCTTCGAACACAACCAGTTTTTCGGGATCACAACCTAAAGTTGTTGTTGTTGTTTTGAATTAAACACAAAGCTACACAATAGGCTATCTGGGCTCTTCCCACCACGGGTGTCGAAACCTGGTTTTTAGCGTTGTAAGTCCACAGACATTCCGCTGAGCCACTAGAGAGCCAACGTGACCTTCTAGGGTTCATGTAGCTACATAAGACCAACCTCTTTCATCGTTCCCCAAATCTTGAAATCTGAAATGATAAGATTTAATTATTTATATGTGCGATGCTTTTAAATGTTTGCTGATTAATTGTTTTGTAGCCAAACACAAAACTACATAATGGACTATTTATGCTTTGCCCGTCTCGGGTATCGAGACTCGTTTTATAGTTGTATACATCTGCAGACATACCGCTGTGGCACGGGGAGGCTATGTTATTAGGCACGGCAAAATTACAGCAATAGATAAGAAAAGAATTATCAAGATGTCTGATCTTTATCAGGCTTACAACAAAAAATATCATGCTTTATGGACTCAAGTTATTCATGCCGAGAACCAATCACAGTGCGATGTCACGATGACAGCAAACACACTTTCTCAGTATACAATCTCGATGTTAATCCGAGAAAATTGTAGTTTTCTGCTTATAAGGAGTGTAAAAATCTTGTTTGATTTCCTGTTCTATTTTACAAACCACCGAAATTTTAGGTAGAACTTAGGAAATGTATTTTCATTATTTGCAAGTCTGTTTTATTTATCGTGAATTAACAGGTTCGAAAATAATTTTTGATATACCTTTTTAAATGGTGAAAAATGTATTTAACAGTTTTTTTCTTGAATATTTTGAAAGTAATAAAAGGATTAAGTGTAAACTATTAGAAGAACGTGTAATTATTCAACTGTTCAAACTAAATATGTTTTTATATCAGTAAAGTGATACGTGTGATTGTTCTGTACTCTAAAGATTATGATGGCGTTGCTGTTATTTAAAACATTTCATTACAGTTTTATTTTTTGTTTTTGTTGTCGTCAATATATGTGTTTCTGAAACAATAGATCTCAAGGTTCTCTTTACTCACACGTCTTCTAGGATCAGAAATGAGAATACGGTTATCGGTTTTACAATAGCTTTTGTAATGACAATAAAATACGTAATTTTTTTTTTCAAAACAGCCTCGATATCGGAGATTTATAATTCTAAAAATCTGGTTTCTATAACTTTTATTGGCATAGAACAGATAACCGATTATGTAATTTTGTACTTAATAACAAAGAAACACAAAACTACCAATGAGTTATTTGTGTTGTGCCCACCACGAGTATCGAAAGCCAGTTTTTTTAGCGTTACACCTCTGATTTGCCGTTGACCACCGGCGGGCTTGGGCATTGAACTCTTTAGCCAAAATAAAGTTTTTGAGGCTCTAATCCAGACACTTTTTCAAAATTCACATTGTTTCATTTACCACCATCGTAAAGAAGTAGTTTATTAAAAATAAAAAAAGTCTTGCAGATTTAAATGTCATTCACAAACAATATTAATTGATAATTAGGAAAAGTAACAACGCAACAACATACTCCAGGCTAAAGAATTTTAATAAGTTTCAAACATACAAACAAGACAACCTTTGTGATGAAAGGATCAGATAATCTTCACCGTGTTTAATGTTTAATTCAGAAGACCGGTTTGCACTAGTATTGTGCATGTGTGTCGACACTGCTGAATTGCTTACGTGGGTTCCTCAAACTAGTTCACCCTGGAAAACATTTATAAAAACTTCGAAGAAATTTCTGACACTTCCTGTTTCCCTCTTTCTGCTTCGTCGTCTGATTCATTATCTTTTCTTGACGAACCCTAACAAGTTATTTTTGCATCTCTCTTTGTTAATAAGTTATTGATTTTTTATTGTACATGATTACTTGTTTCTAACGGCCACGCCCATCATGGCCAAATGGTTTAGGCATTCGACTCGTAATCCGAGGGTCGCGGGTTCGAATCTACGTCACATCAAACATGCTCGCCCTTTCGGCCGGAGGTGGGCGTTATAATGTGACGGTCAATCTCACTGTTTGTTGGTTATAGAGTAGCTCTAGAAATGGCAGTGGATTTCTTCTAGTGTTACATTGAAAAATTAGGGACAGATAGCCCTCGTGACAACTTTGCGCGAAATTTAAAACAAACAAATCTAATGCCCGACTTTAGTTTCTTAAGTTTTCCCTCTATATTTTTATTACTTATAAGTTTTAATGAGTTTTTTTGTTTTTTTTTACTTTAAGGGCACCAAAACTTGTATAATTGCCTATTGTTCCAAGACAGTTTTATACACAGGTCATAAAACGTACACGAAATGTTTTTTTGTTGTTTAACGCAAAGTTACATAATGGATCTACCTGTGTTCTGCCCACCGCGAATATCGAAATCCAAGTTTGAGTATTATTAGTCCTCAAGTTTACCATGAGTGACCTGAGTGGGGGGGGGTAGACGAAAATGTGATTTTTTTATGGTTCCAGGAACTGTCTCTCTCTCTTTGGCGGCAGTGAACATTCTAGTAAGACTGTATCACAGCTGAGATTATTAAATTTGTAGATGGGGAAACGTTATTTTATACAAAGATGTCGCCTCTTAATCTTAAAATAAATTTTACCTACATGACTTCTTTGCATAATTTGAAGGTCAGTTAGATAAAAGTTTTATCCAAACTCTGGTTCCCACTATCATTTCGCCTCAATATTCGCAAAACATACAGTGCCGTCTCTAAACACTCTCTAATATTATTTAATAAATTCGTCATTAATGTGATAATGTAACTATACATAACCCATAATTTTTACACAACTCAAAATTATATAGAAAACTGCTTTAATACCCTATGGCTGTTATTGCATTGAGATATGATGGGACCTATAAAATCATTTTATATTCTATCACAATCTCTCCACACACACAGATATATGTATATATATATATATGTGGGTGTATGTATGTATGTATATATATGTGTGTGTGTGTGTGTATATATATATATATACATATAGAGAGAGCAACATGAAAGTTTTGCTGTATGAAGTTATTAACACTGTTGGTCAATCTAATTTTTGTTGTTTTTTCTTAACTAAATAAATCAATCATAAAGTTTGTTTGAGACAAACTTGAATAGCCAAATGTCAATTAAAGGAGTTTTAAATTTCATGTAGTTATCTTCCGTATGAGACTGACACAGATTTTGTTTGAGAAGAATTCCATGTTTAGTGTAAAGTACATATTAACAAACATTTTCACGTCATTAATTTCGGAACAAGAATATCCACAGGCACAGTTTAGTTCATAATTAATCGTAAAGAGGAGTAGATCGTTTATTTTAACATCACGTTTCTGTTGTCCAAGTGAATTTCCCGAAGCAAAATTAAATTGGATTCTATAAGGGCGAATTAAAGTTCAAATTCCCATATACAAATGATGTAAGGTTCAAACAAGCCATTGAACATGAATAAAAATGACTTGTGAATCATTTAAGGTACTTGTCATATATTCACTCTATCTTGTTATACAATGGAAATACTTTTGTGTTTTTGTTTTTAAATTGGAACGACAACAATAACAAAATTAGCTCAATAACAGCACATCAAAATTTAATACTCTTAATTCTGGGAGAGAGACAAACAGATACTAAAAATAACCTAGAACTCTCTGAGAACTGAGCTTAAAATGATTTGTTTGTCGAATTTATGCAAATCCATTCAAGGGATACCTGCATCAGCTGCCCCTAATTTAAAAGTGATAGATTAGAAGGAAGGCAATTAATAAGAGATATTCACCGCCAACTTTTGCGCTACAATAGTAACGGAAAGATAGGATTGACCACCACTTTATAGCACCCACAGAAGAAAGGGCGAACGAATTGCTGGTCGAGTATCCTAACCACCACCTCACGGTAGGCCTAGCTTAAAATGAATTTAACTGAATTATGTTGAGTAATTTGAAATGAAGATGAATTATTCTATAAATATCTTTCTTATTGTTAAAAGGTCATATATTACAAGGCAATATATATATACAAGAAATGGATTTCAGATAAATGGTAATAGCTACGTTTTTACTACCTTATCTTATTATAACAATTTGATTGTGTACATATTTAATTACTGTGTTTTGTATATTACTTTCGAAGAGCTGACATTCCACTTAAATCAAATATAAACACAACAATCGGAGATATAACAGTTTTTTCCTCCTTTTATTCTCAATTAGTACATCTTGTGAAACTGTTGCTGTAAATATATTTGATATGATATTTAAATAAAGCGAATTTATTACTCCACTACTGGCACAGCAGTAGTTGCGAATCACAAAAGTAAATAATTTATATTTGATGTGAAATGATAAATAAAAAACAATAAACAAATTACACTGTACATTTTATATTTTCTAATAATAAATAGAACATTTCAGACTTGAAGAAAATTCCCCTTTCTATGTATTTATTTGTTTGTTTTAGAATAAAGCCACAGTGGACTATTTTCTCGGCCTCGGGCATGGCCAAGCGTGTTAAGACGTACGACGCGTAATCTACGGGTCGCGGGTTCGCATCCCGGTCGCGCCAAACATGCTTGACCTTTCAGCCATAGGGGCGTTATAATGTGACGGTCAATCCCACTTTCCGTTGGTTAAAGAGTAGCCCAAGAGTGGGCGGTGATGACTAGCTGCCTTCCCTCTAGTTTTACACTGCTAAATTAGGGATGGCTATCACAGATAGCTCTCGAGTAGCTTTGTGCGAAATTCCAAAACAAACAAAAGACTTTTTTTTTTCAGAACAGGGAATCCGAATTCCAAAATTTTAGCGTTGTAATTCGAAAACTTACCGAAATACACTGTAGGTCTCTTACTAAAAAACAAAAATAAAACACACACATATACACAAAACTGCATTCATCACTAATGAGATTTGAGTGCGTTATAAGAGTGACAGTCAAACCAAATTATTCTGTCAGATGAGAATAATCCAAGAGATTGCGGTGAGTGCTGTTTATTAGTTTCCTTCTGGTATATCAGTTTAAAATCAACACAGGTAGCCCTCGTTTAGTTGTTGTTTTTTTGCGAAAATTTTTAACTAAGATTCGAAACTACCGAATCCATTTATTCAAAACCACGTAATATCAATTTAATAAAATTATTATTTATTGTAAATGAACTTACCTTCATTCACTGTAAAGATTTTGTTTTGTTAGTTTAAAAATAATTGAAGAATTAGATTTTGCTAGTACAAACAAGTGATAAATATAATACGTGTGTTTATTTTTCTTGTAACAAAGCCACCTCGAGCTATCTGCTGAGTCCAATGAGAGGAATCCAGCCCCAGATTTTAGCGTTATAAATCTGTAGACTTACCGCAGTACTAGCGGGGGGCGAATATAATAGTGCAATATTACAATAATTTAATGCTTAACCAAACAGTTTCTGTTCAGCGATACGCATTGTAACTTAACTGATCAATGAAATGTTTATTGAGAACCACAAAGGTAAACCATTGGCTATCTGTGCTGTGCTCATAACAAATATAGAAAACAGGTTTTTAGTGGTGTGTGAGCCCTTAGATTTACGGTTGATCTACTGGGGAGGCAACAAAATAAATGAAAAAAATGAGTTTTATTGTTTTAAAAAGAGATGTAGATAACAGACTGAAACAATGGTCAGTGAAAAGTGTTAAGTTACCCATTGCATAATGGGCCTGGCATGAACAGGGGGTTAAGGTATGCAACTTGTAATCAAAGGGTCGCGGGTTTGTATCCTCGTCACACCAAATATGTTTGCCTTTTCAGCCGTGGGGTAGTTGTAATTTTAGGGTCAATTCCACTCTTCGTTGGTAAAAGAGTAGCCTAAGAGTTGGAGGCGTGTGGTGATGACTAGCTCTCTTCCCCCTAGTCTTACACTGCAAAATTAGGGACGGCGATTGCAGATAGCCCTAGAGTAGCTTTGCGCGAAATTCAAAAAGCAAGCAAACACTTCGCAATTCGCCTGTTGCATAATAAGATATAAAATGACATAGTGATACTTATTCTCTGATAAGTAACTTAATTATAATTATGTCACGCACATTAAGATTTATAAAGCACACTATTTTTTTCATATGCAAACATTTAGTTTACAAGACAATACGGCCAGTCAGATCCTACTGACTGCCGTCATGCTTAAATAACGTTTGCATGCTCGATGGAGTTTCTTTTTAACTAGTTTGCATCATTAATTTATTTTAGCCTAACTAGGGATCAGTAACATGAATCAACATAATATTCGTTTTGTGGTATTAATTATTGCAGATCTTATTCCTCGACGAGTGGACCAAAATCTAACAAGGCTTTTTGTTTTAGAGCAAAGCTACCTAACAGGCAATTAGTGTCTTGTCCACCACAGTACTTTAGCGTATTAAATCCGTAAAATTACAGTCGACTCGTTAGGGACACTAACATGTTATCCTTTGGATTCTATACCACAGGTTGCGGTTGCGCCAAAGGTAATCCAATCCAATAACAATGAAAGTAATAATAAATTAGTTAGTCAGTGTAGATTTATGTTAAAATTGTTTTGCTTTTTTTTTAATTTCGTGCAAAACCACTCACAGGCTAGTTGGGCTAGCCGTTCGTAATTTAGCATTGTTAAATTAGAAGGGCGGTAGCTCGTTATCACCACCCACCGCTAACTCCTGGTCTACTCTCTTACCAAAGAATAATGGAATTGACCGTCACACTATAACACCCTACAACTGAAAGGGCGGGCATGTTTGGTGCGACGGGAATTCGAACCCGTGTTCGATTACGAGTGAAACGTCTTAACCCATCTGGCCATGCCGGGCCGTCGTCTCGGCCTGTCAGCTGCGGAGGGGGCATTATAATATGATAGTAAACTCCACTATTGGTTTGTAAAAAGCACCCCAAGAGTTGGCGGCGGGTGGTGTTGATTTATTGCATACCTTCTAGTCTCTTACTTCTATAATTAGAGATTTCTACCTTAAATAGACCTGAGTAGCTTTGCACAAATATTATAAACAAAACCAAAAATATTTTAATTCGTGAATGTTCCTCCATATTGTAGAAGGACTTTACATTCCTAGCATTAAACAAATTAAAATAAAATCATTACTAATTAAAACTATAAGAGGATTCTAATTGCGAAAATCGCTTAGCGCCCCAACCATACTGGGCCTGTTTGATATGGTAGTCTCAAAACCAACCTTAAGTCAGAGTTAGAAAAGAGTGCGTACTGCAGACAGTTTGAGGTAAACACCCTGGTTTAACGAAAATTCAGGGTTGTTATTCAGTGTCGTTATTTATAACAAAAAGAAGAAAAACAAACAAATTAAATAAAACATCATTAGAAGCAGCAGCGTAAACCGCTATAAATTACAAAACAAGGGTTCTTATCTGTATGTGACTTTTTCTTAAGGCCAGTGATTTTTAGAGTTATAAGTCCTTAGACTTACCCCTGAGCCACAGATGACAAATGATTAATTATATGGGTTAATATAATGACACTTAGGTGTTCAAGAAAGGGAACTTTAATAGTAACCTCTTTTTTTTACTAACTCGTCAGGTATCGATATGAGATAAGATTGACGAAAGACAACTTGTAACTTTTTCTTTTAAATCATACTGACACAGTGAAATTTGTTCGACAGGCTATACGAACTTACAGATCGGTAACACTACTAATGAAGACTTTTCATCTATCAAATATAAAGAATATTTGAACATTCTGTCATGTTTGCTGCTGTTACGTAACTTTTTTTAAACTAAGGATTTTGGTTCAATCTGAATTACACCTTATGCACCGAAACGGTCAGGGCAGAAATTCATAGGGTTCAGAAATAGTTGTTCTAACTGTTAATCTAGGCCTATTGGTCAATCGGAGGATAACCACTCAATGGTACATGCCGCCATAAGTGTTTTGTGTAACTTTTGGAACTAAATAGTGGGATTAAATGCCATTTTTTATAACGCATCCACAGCTGAAAATGTGGAGTGCGATTATTGGCATCGTCTTAAAATAGTTTTAAATTAAACTAGTTTTTTATTGTGTTACATGTTTTTCTATTTATATACGTGTTTCCCACTGGTGCAGCGGTAAGTCTACGGATTTACAACGCTAGAATCAGAGGTTCGATTCTTCTCAGTAAGCATAGCAGATAGCCCGATGTGGCTTTGCTATAAGAAAAACACATTTATGCGGGTTGTGTAGTCTATGCTCATGTGTTAATAAATAACTTCAATCATCCATACTGAATTTGTTCTGCTTCAAGTTCAGCTGTTTGAAGGAAAATAATATGCTATAAGTATCAAGTTACCTTTCTGAAGTATTGAATCAGTTTATCCTAGTATAGTGATGGTAAATTATATGCAAAAACGGCTCGTTTGGGTTGAGAATATATTTTACATGGAAGGTCGAAACGTTGTTTGCTCTTCTATGTAAAATATTTTCGCAACCCAAACGAGCCGTTTTTGCATATAAATTTCTCAACAAGTGAGTTTCTCAACATCACTGATTAATAGTAAATTACTTTGCATAGTTGAAAAAGGAGCTTTACCTGCAGTATTTGATGATTTCATTATTTCATTGGACAATGTTTTGGTTATTTCAAAAAGTCACAGTGCTTTTTTAAAACATGTTTTGTCCAGGTAAGAGCAAAAAATAAACTAAAAACATATATATCTGTCATTAATTATAAAAACAAATCTGTCGCAAAGAAATGGTTAAACATAAGAAAGGCAAGAATTATTTGTGGGCCTGGGTGGAGTATGTATTTTGGCTCTCACTCCATCGGCTAAAGAAGAGGACGGAGCTACGAGAAACATTCACCCCAAGCAATGGAACTATAACAGTCAAATTTCTTGTCTTAATCTTCAAGCACAGATTCATATAAGACCGTAATTAGCACATACTGTTTTTCAATGTTCGTGACTTTATTTTTTTTTAAAAAAAAGAAGCAAAAAGCTTGTTGTTGTTGTTTTGAATTAAGAACAAAGCTACACAATGGGCTATCTGTGCTCTGCCCACCACGGGTATCTAAACCCGGATTTTAGCGTGTAAGTCCGCAGACATACCGCTGAGCCACTGGGGGGGGGGCGACAAAAAGCACACGTGTATCAAATACACGTACGGGTTTAAATTTTCTCTATTACTTATCACCTTATGTTTAGTACAAACTCAGTATGAATAATGGCAAATGATTATTATAAAGATTTATTTTTTGGATATTTGTTAAACTTTTAACTCTCCCCCAATTTAAAGATCAATTAAAAATAACGTTTTTTTGTTTTTTTTTGCGAAACATTTAAATTGATACTCAACATAAAATTTTGTTAAAGGCATAAATTCATCAGTTCTATTTTAACGTAATTTTAAATTCTGTAAGAATTACAAATGAACGACAACAGATAGTATTCTCAGTACAATGAATATGTAAATTATTTTGTTTTGTGAAACACTAAAAACCTGTAATGTCTGTGGAAATATATGCTAATTTATAGGGGCCTGGCATGGCCGAGCGCGTTAAGGCGTGCACTCGTAATCCGAGGGTCGCGGGTTCGCGCCCGAGTCGCGCTAAACATGCTCGCCCTCCCAGCCGTGGGGGTGTATAATGTGACGGTCAATCCCACTATTCGTTTGTAAAAGAGTAGCCCAAGAGTTGGCGGTGGGTGGTGATGACTAGCTGCCTTCCCTCTAGTCTTACACTGCTAAATTAGGGACGGCTAGCACAGATAGCCCTCGAGTAGCTTTGTGCGAAATTCCAAAAACAAACAAACAAAGCTAATTTACAGATCTTAGTTATGAACACAGGGCAGTCCAACACGATGAGGTAATACTGTATAACACGATATGAGGTTGGTGAAACAAGATGTGCATCAGCCAATGATAAAGTTTGTTATTCAATCAATTTTTTTCTAATTTCTTATTTGTTTGTTTGTTGGATTACTGACAAAGCTACTCGAACACTACTACGCCAGCCTCCCTAATTTAGAAGTAGCAAACTAGAGGAAAGATAGCTTGTCAACACCATTATCCCTTGAGGTTACTCTTTATTAGGCCTGGCATGGCCGAGCGCGTTAAGGCGTGCACTCGTAATCCGAGGGTCGCGGGTTCGCGCCCGAGTCGCGCTAAACATGCTCGCCCTCCCAGCCGTGGGGGTGTATAATGTGACGGTCAATCCCACTATTCGTTTGTAAAAGAGTAGCCCAAGAGTTGGCGGTGGGTGGTGATGACTAGCTGCCTTCCCTTTAGTCTTACACTGCTAAATTAGGGACGGCTAGCACAGATAGCCCTCGAGTAGCTTTGTGCGAAATTCCAAAACAAAATACTCTTTATTAACAAGAAATGATATTGGTCGTTATGTTGTAATGACCTCACGGATGAAAGAGGTAACGCATTCATTGCCTGGGTTTGAACCTGCTCATTGTGAGTCGAGCCCTTACCACCGGGGCAATGCTAAGTTCTCTAATAGTTGAAGTCACGTTGTTGGTGAAATTCTATTTATAAACTTGCTTTCAAGATCTAATACAAACTTGATGACATTTAAACTAGATGACTATAGTGGCCAAGTTAAGTTTCAAAACTCATCCTCGTATTCTCTGAACCATACTTAACATCTTTCAAAAGTATGAAATGGTAAAATGGCATCCTGAAAGAGACTAGCTCTATTTCGGAATAGTGTTTATCATAGGATGAATCTGGTATCTAATAAGGTTTAAGTAATTGTGTGCTGTAATTTCATTTTTCAGTGAGATCATGGATCCTAAACTATTTCAATAAAATGCTGCTCATAACAACACATGTCTCCAACATGTTTAAATGATGACACAAGACTTTCGTGGATATAATTTAACTTTGTGTTTACACTGCAAATAGAAATACCAATTCAATGGGCAAAGTATACAAGATAATACATTTGTCCAAACTACGTACCCCACTGATTTTTGCAGTGTATCCACTAAAATATTTGGATCAGAAACAAGTTTTTCATTTGGACTCCTTTCCACAGAAATTTCAGCTCCAATATTTATTTTGACCCTCCCAGGTGCAGCTTATGCCTTAGAGGTACTATGCCTATTTTTCTCTAAAAACAGTTGTATAATAATCTCTACTAAAAGAGCTGATAAAAGTTATACAGTAATATTTACAATTACTGATGAATGGTATTAATTACAAGCAAATGAAAAGCTACAAAAACTTCTATGTCTACTCTGCTATAGGTCATCAGCTGGATACCTTTGTTACTAGCAGTGTTTTTTATCCTATCAGTAACTCCTGATGAGGTTGGGCCTGCTTTGACAAAATTACCAATCAGGCAGAAATACCTTATATAATGGTTCATGTATCATACTTGTCTTATTTTGGTAATGCAGTTATAACTTTTCAAGAAATGTAATTGTAAGTAAATCAAAATGGCACATAGTATTTGGATAAGTCCTTTTCCAAATCTTATATAAAGCTTTATTAACCTTTTGCTTTCAAATATTTGTTAAACAAATCTCAACAGTTACTTTCAGTCAAAGGCCCCAGAAATTTATTGATAGTCAAACTTAAAAATATTTCTTCATGTACAATTCCACTTTTTCTTTTATAAAAATAATGAGCTTTTAAGAGTGACGAAAACGTTTGACAAAATATGTGGTATAACACTGTGAAATCAAGTGTTAGACATGGTCATTATATCTACCGTTCAGAAATGAAGAATGGACAAAATTAAACGTTAATTTATATACTTTTAAATCATGAGAAAAACTGGTGATAGAGTTGTGGTTTAGACTACTAGAAAAGCATTACTAGGTAAAACTTATTAACTGAATAAAATATTAATCCAAAATGTTCAGAGGATGCGACTATCACCAGTTTTTGTTTTCTTAATTATGAATAACCAATTATTTTAATTGTATGACAGTTTCAAATTAGGCAGAACTTTAAACTGGAAAAAAAATTAGTAATTATATAGCTTTTGAAGTATTTACACGCATTTTTTCAGCATGTTCTTATAACAATTACCAGCAAATTCTATGTTTTCAATGTTTACTTACATATTAGTATCATTTCCACAATTATTAAGCATGTAAATTTTTTTTGTAATAAAAGTGCATAAAGTTTTCAGTATATTTAATTGAAAACTTTCCCAATCATCATTTTCAGTAATTAATATTTTTCAATTATATTTTAAACTTAAAATTTTACTTAAATATTGAAGTTTTAACTTATAAGCTTTAATGAATTAAAAAGAAAACTTTGTAGTTTTAGCTAATTCCAAAAGTCATCTCTGTATAGTTCAAATATAATTCTACAAACTGTGGTAAAACTTACTGTTGCTACAGTATGATGACATTTGTTTTAATCCATTGAAATATTTTATCTGACATCTTACGGTTTAGTTGATTGGTAAGGAATAAATTATTAAATTAGACCTACAACTATTTACCAACTAGTGCAGGGACATTTGCACTCGTTAAAGAGTTTATGTTTTATTATTTATAAAACTGGTTGAATGTTTTTGTTTGTATAAATGATAAGTGAATTAATGAAGAAAGAAATACCTTCTTGCAGTATTATATATAGACATATTGGATTGTTTTGCTTTTCGGTTAATTTGTATCTTGCTTGACTTCATAATTTCATCGAAGTGTTTGTGAACTCAATGCTTTTAATATTTATATTTTTGTATATTTACTCTGCTAATATGTTTTTATACTGTATGTTTCTTGTCAAAATCATAACATTTAAATTTCTCAAATCCTTTACAATATTGAAGATGAGATATTCAATAAAAGAGATCATATACTTGAACATGATAAGAAGAAACAAAGAAGTAAGATAAAATTTGAGATTTTTGAGTAAAATTCATGCTTTGATTCAAATTTGCCCATTCAGAAACATATAAGTGATACTTTACAAAGTTTATTTTTTTGGAATTAACCTACATACTTAGTTAACTTTTTATATTTTGGTTAAATGTTGCTAATGTTTAAGTCAGCTTGTGTTACCATAACAGGAAAAAAGACTTAATAATAATTATAGACTAACAAAAAAAACACACACCAGAATAATAATCAAATGTAAGTTAAAGATTGTTGTACATTGTATAAATAGTTAATCACACTTTATGAGAATGTCTTGTCTTGCATATTCTCATACAGTTGTGTGTCACCCATAAACCCAAGCCATAATACCACAGGCAACATGTTTAGCATTTAAGTATATTGTTGCAGCAAATTCTCATTTGTGATGATGTTGAGACAGAGAAGACTTATGACCAAAGGAATATCTATACCATAGTATTTTTTGAGAAATAATATGTATGCGTTGATATGGAAGAGAGATTAAAAACTGGAATCACAATGGGTTTTAAGACAGCTGTCCGTAACACTGTTAATGACGTTGGCAAAATAAGATTGGTACATGTATTCAAAGGTATAAAACCACTTAAACAGCATTTTACCATATATAGGACTGCTACTACCATTTCAAAGTTTGCATATTGGTTATTTAGGAATCATATCTCCCTAGAAAGTAATTGTTAACCAGTTACATATACCAAAAATGATCTTGTCCTTGAAGAAAAATGAAGTGTAAACTATAAGTGTACAAGAAGAGCTCTGTGGATTTATAAAGGATGAGAACCACTAGACTTTAGAACTGCATATATATTTATACACTTGTTTTTTGTGAATATTCATTTTATATCACTTGTGTGTATGGGTAGTTTTTGCTAGAGATGAAATTTGCCTTTTGGAAATAGTTAAGACTTTACCTGTTTTGTTCTTCATGACTTATCATAAACTGTAAGGTAAGTACTAGGGACTAGGGTGTAACCTCTCACATTATTGTATGCAAAATGGCTCATCTCACCCTAAAACACCATGTATTTTACGTGTATCTCAATTTGGCAGATTGTTTTACAAGTGGTTTTCACCCAGTTTTTGTGCACTTCCAAACCTTTTCACATTTACAAGTGACACTAAGACTTATTGCAGTTGTTTCCAGGTCATTTGTAATACATATAGATTCAGCATTATTTTAAAAACATGCCATCCCACTTTTCATGACCCTCTTAGTCCATTTAAAATGTTGAGAGAACACCTTGTCTTCAGTTGATTCCTCGCAACCAGATTGTACTGTTATATGCAATGAACTGGTTCATTAGTTCCTTTTTTGATATTCAATTAACTTCTGTACATTTAATAAGATATTCTCTACACCTCTAATATAAATAGATTTATTGTTTTTATTTTTTAATTTTAAATTTTTAGTGTCTTTTACATATATTTAGGTGTGTGTGGATGATGTTCAAACTTCAGAAGTAGATGGGTTTGCTCTCTGTTGATTGTCACTGTATACTTAAGTGATTTTTGTAGTTGTTGTTGAAGAATCATGAAGCTCGAGTACAGTCACAGGTAACCAATTGGGTCTAATAAATGTCTCATGAAGATCGGTTTTCAGATACTACAAATGTTGAATGTAGATGACACTTGATAAAATACGAGCTAATGATCAAGTAATTGGATGGATCATTTGGCAAATGAGAACAGTGTGACCAGTGTGAGCTGGGATGACCATACTGCTCCTCATTAAAGAAAAAAAAATTCTTTGGGGTGACAAATTTTTATAAAATCTTTCTTTGCTACTACCTCATAAAATATGGTCTTCTGTTCTTGAGGTGTACAAGCAAATTGTGCATTGAGCTTACAGTGTTCTTAACTTAAGTAGAGCATTTTGAAACTGTGATACAGGTTAAAGTGGGGATAAAAATCTTGACTCTTATTTTTTATGTAACTGCACTGTGTTGCCTCATGCTCCAAAATGATGTTGATATCACAAGACATTCAAGATTATTGAGTATATGTCTAATTATTCCTGGAATGACTAACATCTCTCTTTAACCAGATGGTTACTTATGATTGAACTCTCTGTGGATTTGGGTTTACCTACATATGTGAACCACCTAGTAATGCACATCTAACTGAAATTGTTTTTAAGACCTGTGATCAGTAGTTTTTTTTCCTTCATGGTGGGATGTAGGAACCTTAGGTTGTTTTCTGGAATCAATTCTTACAACTACACATATTTCACATGGAAAGGTAGAATTTGAGCCTTTTATATAGTTTTTGCCAGATTCATCTGCCAATTGGTTATTGCCTTTTTGTCAGTGGAATTTCTGTGTTAATTTTGGTGGATTAGACTTACGTTGTTCTAGTTTTTTCTCCTCATTTGAAGATTTTAATGTCACATTATAGTGATCATGCTTTAATGTGAGAAAAATAAATTGCAACAATAAGATTTATAGAATCTGCCAGAAACATTTTATAAAAAAAGCAATCTTTCAGTTTAAATAGATTCTTTTATGGTGTAACAAAAACTCAATGTACTTCGTTAGTAATTTATTAAGTACTTTTCCTCCTGTTACAGCCTATTTACAACTTTCATATGTATCTAGTCATTTCTAAGTAAGTTATTTTACATTGTTTTAGACACTCTAGATGGGTCATACAACAGCTAAGAGAGCTTTGTGCAAGAGAAAACCTTTCAAAGAGGTGTAAAAAAAAAAGGATGCAATAAAACTGAGACATAATTCCGAAATAAAATATTTTTCTTCCAGAGCCAAAGGATAGTAAATTTGTATACTATTGTACCTATAATTAATTTTGTTCTATTAACATTTGAGGCATCACAGTAGCCAGAGTTCAGCTAACTAAAAGTACAACTATGTTTTGCAGTTATTGCTATTATAAAGTATTGTATGTAGCAGCCTTTGTTAATTATGATGTTTTGGATTTTTAAATTATGCTTATTATTGTACTTTGTTTATTTTTAAGTGCAAAGATATCACTCTACATATCCCTCTCCTGCATCTTCTTGCCTGGATTTTGTTTTGGCCTTAGCAATAAGATATAGTTTCACACAGAGTTGCATCCTTGTTAGCTACTTCCATATGTTCACCTTCCATGGAAGTGTACTAATGCATGTGGAAATTCTTCCTCTGTTTGTGACTTGAGTGGTGAAATTTCTCAACTGGGTCTTTGACTGCAGGTTACTTCCCCTGTTAATATCATGCTCATACGTTCCTTCTGGATTTTGATGTTTCTGAAGCATTCTGCCATTTCACTTGAGGACATTAATGTGATTTTTGATGACCTCACCTTACATCTGTTTAAACCACTTTCTTTGTGTTCCTTGTTTCATCTGTCCCTTAAGTCATATTTTCTTTCTATGCCTATGATGTTGATCTAAATTCCATTAAATATTTTGTAATGAAATGTAAATTATAATATGCATCTGCACATGTAAGTTAGTGAAATTAAAAGTTAGTTAACAAGAAAATAGCGAAATATATTGGATGATATTCATACATAACTTTCAAGAATTACAAGCAAATCCTTTTACTAGAATAGATGAAGCAGAATTTCATAATACACAAGAGTTAACTCATTTTTTTTGTACGGAATAATTTAATGGCATTTTAGTAATGTATTGTTAAATAAAAAAATAGCACAAGAACAGCTTATATGTATCATCTATATCAGAGTTTAACTGTTTTAATTCAAATATATCATGATATATATGTATCTATCTTTCTATAATATATATTTTTTATATATACATATGTATGTGTGTGTGTGACTTTCATATACGGTTCAATACACTGAGTTGTCTGAGAAGGTTCCTGTTGTAGTATTTGGGAAACCAGTTCCAAGTTTCAAAGCATGGTTAGGTTACTCTTATACTAGTAGTTTGTTTGTAAGATTATACAAAGACCATTGTTTTGTTAGACTTGTATAATACTTCATGAGTATTGACTGTTCAAATGACTTAATTTTGGGTGATATGGAATTTTTTAGTAATGTCTTTAATAAATATCAGGTGGTATGTTTCTGGGCAAAGACTGATCACTAGAAACTTCTGTAAGTAGGTATCAACCTGTTAAGTTAACTGAGAGTTCTTCTTTTATATGTTATAATCTGCAAGTGTTATATCCTATTTCAATTTTAGTTTTATCAAATGAAAGGGCACACGTTTACAGGAGCCCCCTTATCCCCACAGATTTAAAAATATTTGTTTCAAATTGAAGAAAGGAAACCTTTTAGGAAGTATAAGAGTAAGTTTTTGAGTTTTCTTCATGAATCTTTTAATGCTGAAACAATTTTAGCATATTTAATGATTGTAAAAGCTAAATGTTGTAGCAGGGTTGTTTTTTGAATATTTGTAGTAATAAATGAATAATTTGTAACTTCAAAAGTGTATATATTTATCTTATAAAAATTGTCAGTTTGATTAAAATGTCTTTATCATTGTACTGAAATAAATTGTTTTACAGAAGAATATAAAATAATCTTCAGTCTATTTTTTCTATTAAATCCATTTGTAATAAGATATAAAAAATATAAATTTTTACCTGTTTATATCAGTATGTTTCTAGATTGTACTTGAAACTGAACAACAATGATATTTTAACAACTACACATTTTATTTTCTTGTATATTTTAACCCTTAAACAGAGGCTATCATAAATTTATGCTGCTACCTACTATATTCCAGCTGTTTAAAGATTAAAGTAATTTTATTCTTATTATTTCTTGTAACTTTCCAGTGGCATTTTTGTTTCTGCATGTAAGTCGTCATAAGATGATGCAATACATGTGAAGAAAATAAGTTGGATCTCTCTGTGGATTGGCAGTGCAATATTAATATAAAGGCTAATTATGTTCGTCATCATATTAGACACTGAAGAAGAATTAACATAAGAAATTGAGATGAAGATGTAAAAAATAAGATTTTAGAAATGCATCAAGCGTGATTTTATTTGCAAAAAATACAGTGATAAATTAAATAATTTACTGTGATTGGACATCATTTGTAGTAACCAAAGAATAGTTTTGGTATTTAAAATGTTAAAATACTTGAGAATGATATCATGTCCATGTTTACTACTTTATTATTCTAAGATATATAGAAATTAATGATAAGAATAAGATAAATAAAATATTTAAATATCAGTACCTGTACTTTTTCTGTAAAGGTTAAGGATCATTTCTTAAAATGTTTGGATGGCACCTTGATGTTCTCTACTGATTATGAGGTAGGTACATTTGAGTGTGTTTTATATGTTTGATGGTTTATATATTTTTTTATTAATGAATAGAATAAGATTTAATGGCATCTCTGTAGTTGGTATTTTAACCACTAGTAACTAGTAAAGCTTTGTGTAAACGGTATTGCAAATATTTTATCTCTAACATAAAGTTTTGTAGTTGTGAAATATAACTTGAGATTTTTGTTTGTATAAACAAATGGAAAATTCACAAAACACTAAACTTACAGGAGGTAGGCTTAACTAAACGTTTTTAATCATGCAAAATGTTTTAATTTCTCACATTACATGCTATTAATTTTGTTTCATTCTTCAATAATTTTTTATAATATTTTGCAGTGAATTTTCACTTCTGTGGTTGACAAAGATATAAAAAAGCTTAAGTTTGAGGGGAAGTATAAAAATTAATGGTAGTTATCAAAGAAAACAGAAGACTTGAGCAAAAATTTAGAAGGTCTTGTCTTATGAAATTCAGTCACAGCATTTATTGTTTAGGCAAAGATAACATAAATTTGAGATTGGAAACTTACTGTTTTTTCAGAAAGTTACTGACATTTTTGTATAAGTTGTTGAGAACTAAGCTTAAACTGATGAATCAAACAATATAATGCAAATATTTTGTTTTGGAGGTTGGAACGTGATAGAGAGTAAATTGTTACAACAACACTGTGCTGAAGTGTGTGATGGCAGGAAGATAGTGCTGACAGGTTGCTGTTTTCAAAAGGGTTATTGACCTGTTGGCTTCATATGCGAAGCTTTTGAGTCTACAGTTTTGTTTTATAGATTGTTTTTTTTTCTGTTATCGAATTTGACAATAAGTGAGAATTACAGTGCTGATACTTTTATAGAAAAGAAGATAACTTAGCAAAAAACTGACAGTTGTTTAAGATTTTCCTAATGTAAAAATTTCCTATCAAAGTTAGTTTGTTTGCTCATGAAATTTTAACATCACAGGAAAACTTAATACATTGTTATTACTGTAATAACGTGATAAAGAAGAAGATACTTAATAGATTGTTATTACTGTAATACTGTGATAAAGAAGAAGAATACTTTATTAATAAGAAGCAGTTTGTTTTAAGTTTGTTTCAAGAGAAATGTGTTGAAAAATGGTATATTTGTCAACATGGAAAAGCAGATAAAACTGAATAAGGGTACTGTATATTTGTAATTCATTTGAAAAGAAAAACAACCCATAAAATTAAACTTGTATGTTCATAATAAGTTTTGTCAGTTTTAGATGGCATGCTAGCTCTTGGGATGATAAAACATTCTCAGTCCTCAGAGAATGACTTTCATGATTCATATACATTCACAATTGACAGAATATTTCTTTGATGCACTCTTTAATTTATGACATAGTACTACTGATTTTGGTACACAATTTTTAAATTTTAAATAAATATTTGCAAGTGGTGAGCTTGTTTTTAGCTCAACTAATTTGCAATAAATTTTAGAAATAAAAACAGTTTAATAAAACCAATTACTGAAATTGTTTCTATATATAGAACTTGTTTTGGTAAACTTATATAAGAACCCAAAACATCTAAATAATAAAAAAGTCAAAAATTGTCACTAAACCTAGATATTTTAAGGTAGAAGAATTGTGACGTGAAAAGTGAGATCATTAACTTATTAAAAGTAAAAAGTTGGAGTAATCTTTACTCATGTAGACAAAACTTACTGTGTGATAAGGCTGTGTTTGTTATGCTCCCATAAACATAACATTTTAATGATGTTTCAAGTATATTATTTATGTATGTTTTTGTGAACAAACAATTTCTATGTCACCTACTTATTCAACATAGCTTAAAATTATGAATAATTACATGAAAATATTATTAGTTTTTATTGATAATAACAGGATGCATGTATTTAAAATGAAACAAATTTGGTTAAGTAACAGAATTTTATAACATAATCTGAGATTATATATCTATAATTTCTTGATCATATACATGTTTAATAAATGATACGAGTAGGAAAACAATCTAAATGGTAATGTTGTGATATATCTATCATGTTAGGTACACTAGACCACGACACATGTTAAGTAGCAAAAGTTTATTCCAAGATGACTGATAGTTGAAAGTTTAAGAAATAATCAGTTCTTGTCAGTCAGTGTTAGTCAAGGAAATATATATATCGGTAGAGAATTATGTGACTCTGGTCTTTAATGTCAGTTTTTTGTTTATACATCTGTTTTAACGATTCCTCATTCTATAACCCCCTTTTCTATCCATCTCTTAATCTTTGAATTTTGTAATATGGAACTAAACTGATATTAGGAATTAGGTAATAATTACAGTTTTGAATTATAGAAACTTGTGTAAGTAATAGAGATTAACTGTAATTTTATTATCACACAACTTTTGGTCCTTTCTTTTTGAACTTAGATTGTTAGGCACAGTTCAGCCACTACAGTTATTGGCATAGGCCAGTTTGGTTTGTGGTCTTTTGATTTGGCTGTTTAACTCATGTGTCACATAAGTTGTGAGTTATGTTGAAAATATCAAATATTTTTATATGAAAGTTATTGTTTTGTCAGTTCTTTAGCTTGAAAAACTTGCTGTAAATACAATTTCAATATCTTAATAATGACCAATTAACTTATATTTACTTTCAGAAACACTTTGATGGCTTGTGATAAACAGATGCTTCTTGTGTTATTGACCACAACCAGTGTGTCTGCAACTAACTAATAAAATAACTTCACTGACAAATAGTATTTATAAGCATATCTTGAGCATAAAAAATAACTGGAATGTGTTGCTGTTTCCTTATTGTTTTAACAGAGGATATCAAAATTTCATATTATGAATTATTTCATGAAAACTGGATCCATGATGCTTGACATAATAATTGACAGCAGAATGCTAACAGCATTGTGCATACGTATCACTTCGAACCAAGCAGTTTTCAGGGTGATCGAACTGGTTATGGTATGTTTTTTTGAATATTTTTTTATAGAACTATATGTTTAATTGATATTTTGTGTTAAATTTCATTTTACTATTCTGCAATTTTGTTTATTTCAAAATACTAATATGGAAGTCATCATCAAACAACAGTAGAATACACATATTTATCACTATTGAGATTTTCTACAGGCTACACCCTTTCCACTAGTTTGTACACTTTCAAAGTGTATTTTAATTATGACTCTTATATTATACATCTTATTTTCCTAATGTAGCCAGAAACCCTTAAAAGTAATTTTCTTAGCAAAAGAAGTTAACAGATTGCTGCTTCATAAAGAATTTTGTGATTCACTGCAATCCTTTGTAGTGATTGCTTATTCATTTTTGTACATTGTAGAGAGACAAAGATTTTAAAGGACAGTGGCATAATTGTATTTGCTGACACCACTTTGAGAGAGGTAAGCGATGAATATACAAAGAGACAAGGATAAACATCAGTAGAAGCAGCCAAAATAAAGAAGCAGAATGTTGAGGTAGAAGAGGAAGAAGTGGACATTTCAAATATCCACTGTGATCAACACATGGACTTGGTTGAGGAAACTAAAATTAAAGTGAACCATCATATTCAGAGCTTAATACCAGCAGTACTGTTATCAAACATCAAAGTCACTTTATATTTCTTGAAATATTGCAGCACAGTTATGATCTTTATTGTTGCAGAGGTTTAGAAAACTACAGGAATTTTGTCTTTGGTTTCCATTTATTAGGAGCAGCAGTAAACTATTTATCTTAACTATAAAACATCTTAGAGTAGAGAACCTGACATCAAGTGACCAGTTTATGTTAATGCGTGTACAAGTAAGCAGCATTACCCTGATTTTTATTTCAGTAAAATATACAAGAGTTCAGAGTTTGCTGTTGAATATGTTTTTATCATTTGGGTACATTTCTACTCCAGGAAATTGGGAGATTTATATTTGCAACTATCAAAAAATTTAGTCACATCTCAATGTCTTTCTTTTGTAAATGGGCACTTTCTATCACCTAAACTTATTACTGATGGAACTGAGAGCAACATTAAAAAATAAACAGCCTGAAGTGCACAGAGAACAAGTTTTAGAGTTTACAAAATAGAAACTGCAATGGTCTGTTGAAAGTGCACATCTTCGTGAACTTGTCACCTATGTATCACCAATAGAGACTTTGCTTCCAAGATTATAGGAATTTGGTTTGTATTGTAACATTTCAAGTCCAGCATTAAGTTAGCCTTTGAAACACGAATACAGGTATCATTCATTACTATATGCATGTATATATCACTTTCTTTACCTGCAACACAGTACTGGTTGCACTTTACAGAATATACTGATTATTTTCATTGTATCGAATATTTTACTTTCATTTTACTTTTGCTACATTGGTCAGTTTACAACGGAGTAGATGCTCATTGCCAGCTTTTACGTTGATAAAGAATATAGACTTCAACAAGTTCAGAGATCAAACTTTTACCAAAGTTGTTTTTCACTCTGACAAAAATATTTCAACAGATTTCACACAGACCACATTTGAGAGATGAAATTAACAAATATTTATTGGGTATTTTTATCACAGAATTACAGAGTTGTTTTTACTGTGATGAGAAAATGGGGTTAAACTGAATTGATTCATATATTTTGGGAAGGAGCACAACATATTTTTAAGTTTAGAGAAAACTGTGAGAGAAGTGAAAGTAAACTGAAAAATCTGCCATTACATGTCAGTCTTCATTTTGTGGTTTGAAGCTAGACATGTTTAAGACACCTATTTATATTTTTATAATAAAGTTGTGTATTTATTCAATCCATATTTTATGAACAAGTTATTCGTTTTACAGAAATATTTAACACACACAACTAAACAATTCCATTTAAGTCGGTAAAAATACTGTTTTAACACTCTTTAGTGTGATTTACTTTGTACTTTTAATGTGGAGCACACTGCATATATTCTTCAGCTAGGCCTTTTAAATTTTTTTATTTTTTCTCTTGTCAAATAAATCATGCCAAAATTAACTGATCACATACCGGTTTTCTCGTTGCTCAAGTGAAAGCATGTTGGCCGCATGACCAACCACTTTGCTTTGAATTTCATTGGGCTGTTCTTGTATTGTGGGTAATTATACGTATTTCATACAAGAACGTATTTTGTCAAACTGTTGAGCAATTGTCGTGGTCAAGTGCCACAGTTTCAGGATTGGTTGGAATAAGAAATGGAAATAATAGTTTATATACATATATATCTGTTTGAATCATTATTGTTACAATTATATCTTTCTGTATGTCAGGAAGTTATGGGATTAAAATTAAAAAGGTTAAGATGTGTTAATGGTAGTTTAGGATTTTCAACACTAAAATCTTTTTGGATGTTAATCTGGCAAACTCAAGTGTTTCTATATCTTTATGAACAACAATTCTCTTGTTCAAATTTTGCATATTTTTGAATGTGTTTTGTATAAATAATTTTATTTTTATTTACGAAACACGTATGCAATTAACAGATATCTCCTGTAGGCATATAACTCAAACTTGTTTTTTAAATATTTTATTGGGAAGACTTTTAAAGGAGTAAAGTTTTCTTAATAAATATATAAAAAGTTGTCTTACAATATTCATGTTTGTTTTTGAATTTCGCGCAAAGCTACTCGAGGGCTATCTGCGCTAGACGTTCCTAATTTAGCAGTGTAAGACTAGAGGGAAGGCAGCTAATCATCACCACCCACCGCCAACTCTTGGGCTACTCTTTTGACAACGAATAGAGGGATTGAAAGTCACATTATAACGCCTCCACGGCTGAAAGGGCAAGCATGTTTGGTGCGACCGGGATGCGAACCCACGACCCTCGGATTACGAGTTGAACAAATATTATTGACAAATCTAAATTCTAATAGTTGATTATCAGATGGCGTTTATCAAGGAAATAAAGTAATTGTTTGGAAAGTATAAGCGAAATGATAGTTTAAATAATTATATCTTTTGTTTTAAAATAACTATTAAAGAAAGAATAATTATTTTATATTTAAGAGTCTTGGATACGACAAAAATAATAATTAAACATTTAAATTGTTCGTATAAAGAATATGATAAAGTCGATAATGACTGTTCAGTACGCTCTAAGCCCGGCATGGCATGGCCAAGCATGTTAAGGCGTACGAGTCGTAATCTGAGAGTCGCGGGTGTACATCCCCTTCGTGCCAACTTTTGCAACATTACGGAAGGGCTATCTGCGCTAGCCGTCCCTACTTTAGCAGTGTAAGACTAGAGGGAAGGCAGCTTCTCATTACCACCCACTGCCAACTCTTGGGCTACTTTTTACCAACGAATAGTGGGAGTGACTGTGACTTATAACGCCCCTACGGCTGAAAGGGCGAACAAGTTTGGTGTGACGGGGATACGAACCTGTGACTCTCGGATTACGATTTGAACGCCTTGACCACCTGACCATCCCAGGCCAGCCTGTAAAGAAAAGTATAAATAAAAACTTTTTGAAATCAGAAGTTTGTTGTTAATATCGTTTCGAATTTTGACAAAATACTTTTTTATAGATAATTAAATATTGATTTTCGACAAATAATAATCTTTTTTCATGAAGATTATAGGAAGTACGTTTTTTTCTTGTCATATTTTAATAATTTACTTCAGTGTATAGATTTATGTTTCATATGATGCATCGAACACTTTAAGAAAAGATGGGATATAATTAGTATTTCTCAAAGGATTAAGCTGGACCATCATTTGTAAATTTTCAGGACGTGATGCCCATCTTCCTCTTCTCTTCTCTCACCAGCAGTAAGTTTACGAATTTAAAATTTAAAATCAGGGGTTCGATTCCCCTCGGAGGACTCGGCATATTCTCCAATTTCGCTTTGCTATAAAAAACACACACCTCTTTTCCCACACGCATAAAATGACAGGAAGTTACTATACATACTTTAAAATATGTTACTATTATATTTCTTATGATTTGTGACCCCTTACAATAACCTTGCAATTCATTTTGGGTTTGAGACCTCAGTTTCTATAAGGTTATAAACAGCTTTCTATTGGTCTCATTTTCGCAGAAGTAGTGGAGAGAAAAAACACAACAGAAAACGTTGTTATATTTTATTAAAACCAAACCTGATTTATATACCTACTTAATATGTGTAGATTTTGGAATACAAAAAACTGCCCTTGATTTATTGCAGAATAGTATTAATTACGGAAATAATTTAAATATGATTGGCTTTTTCTATTGGATTCGAAGAATGTTTAATTTACAGTTCGAAAATATTTAGATAATAATTTTTTTTGCGATATAACGTTAATATCTTACTCTGTTTAAATAGTAAACAACATACCATTATCTTACTCTGTGTAAATAATAAACAACATACCACTATCTTACTCTGTTTAAATAGTAAACAACATACCACTATCTTACTCTGTTTAAATAGTAAACAACATACCACTATCTTACTCTGTTTAAATAGTAAACAACATACCACTATCTTACTCTGTTTAAATAGTAAACAACATACCACTATTTTGCTCTGTCTAATGAATTAAAGGAAGAGTAATATATGCATTGGGGAGAAAACAATTTTTTTTTCAGTAATATAAAACTGTTCAACATCAAACTAACAATCTATTTATTCTTCTGTCATTATACACAATTTAGTTTGTTCGCGTGAATATTTACCTGGGTTAAGTATAAGAATAACTATTTTTTCTTGTCCAAAATAATATCTCTCAGTTTACAAATATGCTGTACCACACTGTTCCACTCTGTATGTTACGTCACCATGAAAAGTTCGGTGGCTGGGACATTAGTAAATATTTAGATAAAGCAACTTGTATCACTCACTATGTGACCCTTCCACTGTATATTTGTAGAAGAGATAGAGTGCAAGCAATAACAAATAATGATAATAAAGTTACATAATTGGAAAATATTTTTGTTTGTTTGGAATTAAGTACAAGGCTACACAATGAGCTATCTGTGCTCTGCACATCAGGGGTATCAAAACTCGGTTTTTATCGGTGTGAATCCGTAGATATACCGCTGTGACACTGGGGGCATTATAAATATAAGAATGTCCTTGTAGACCCATCCTTAATAAAAGTAAAAATTTAAACCCGTACTTTACTTTTCAGAAAATCACCGATTTCTCTTCTCAAACTCATGTGAAATGATGGACTTCACCACTGCCGACGACAACTCATTTTATAAGTCAACCATCCTGTTAAAAAAACAAAATTGTTTAACTGAAACTTAGCTTCTCTTTTTTTAAGCCTGTGTCCTGTTGTTCTACTTTGTTTAAAATGCAGTACAAAGAAATCAGAGGCCTTTATCGTATCAGTTCCCATATAATCATGTAAAATACCATAACCGATTTTTGCCCTTCTTTTTCTTAGGAAAACACATTTGTTTGTTTTGTATTTTGCGCAAAGCTACACGAGGAAAATCTACGCTAGCCGTCCTTAATTTAGCAGTGTAAGACTAAATGAAAAACATCTAGTCATCACCACTCACCGCCAACTCTTTTACTAACGAACAGTGGGATTGACTGTCACATTATAACGCCCCCACAGCTGAAAGGGCGAACATGTTTGTTGTGGCGCAGATTTAAACCCGCGATCATCGGACTACAAGTCGAACACCTTAACCTCCTGGCCATGCCGGACGATGATTTTTGAATAATCTGTTCGAGTGAAAATAAAATAGGTTTAGGTTTGTTTGAAGTCAATAATAAAGCTACACAATGGGCTTTCTGTGCTCTGTCCACAACGGATACCAAAAACCAGTTTTTTGCATTGTAAGTTCGCAGACATGCCGCTTTGTCACTGTGGGGGGGGGACATAGGCTTATGATTTGTTTGTTTGTCTGAATTTTGCGGAGAGCTACTATCTACGCTATCCGTCCCTAATTTAGCAGTGTAAGACTAGAGGGAAGGCAACTAGTCATCACCACTCACCGCCAATTGTTGGGCTACTCTTTTACCGACGAATAGTGGGATTGGCTGATGGTCTAGTTTATTGTTTATATTTTGAACATTTGTTGTAGGTGGAAAGCTTGTGCTGACAAGTTTTATTTTTGTATATTGAGGTTTCCAGCCCTCTAAAGTTAATTTGTACGTTATTTTGAAGGTAGCTCCACCTTCTTCTTAATTACGTTTAAGTTCATCAGTACTCGAGCTTTTAAGTCAATTTTTCAACGTACGTCAAGCGGCCGATAAATACAGATGTTTCACTTGTTTGTGTTCCTAAACAACAACATTACTTTTATGCAAGTTTTAGGCCTTAGGTCTCTAATGCTTCGGAATTTAAATCGTAACTTTTAAAGCACATCTTTGGCTTACAAGACAATAACAATAAGTTGTAGATAAATCTTGGTTGACTTACGTTGATGATTAATTTATAACAGTTATCTGCGTTTCTATTTTGGAATGTTAAAATTTGTCGACCGGCGTTAATCAACCTCATGGTTGTTTCGCTTTGAACCGCTTAATAAACCAGTGTCATTACAATTGACTGTGTTTTTCACACGAAGGCCATTCAGTGATAGTAAATGCCTTTGAAATATTTTGGGTAAGTTCATAAAGTATTGTGGAGACGTTGATATCTTGTTCAAGAGGCAAGGACCAATTATGCCGGTAATTGTCGACAGTCTACCGTCACACCTTACGCCGCTAAAATTCGCCATGTTAATCGCCCAAGCCAAGCCAGGAGCAACCATCGAACCTTCCAGGACACGAATCTTACGCCGGAGCGGAATTCTCATCCAGCCCGCTATTCGCTCTGATCAAGTTTATCTATGCCAACCATGGAACACTAATATTAAAGTTGTTCCCCAACCAAAAGTCCTGTCAGCCTTTACTCAGTATTCCTCAGGGGCGTCGACCCAACCATATAACCAGATGAAATCAAACAAGCCATAGAATCTCAAATTCAGGCCAAGTTACATGCTGTATATCGAATTTACTCCAGCAATACCAATCTACCTATATACTTCATGAAGATAGTGACTATATTTTACGTGACGGGTGTTACTATCACATATTTCACTTTAGAGCCGAACGCCCGCATTGCCGACCCTTCAACTCGTGGTCAAATAAAGTGCCCAGAGAACATAAACAATCAATGCTCAACTTTCAACGGAAACTTCAGAAATACCGCCGAGTTCAGAACCAGCCAGAAAGAACAAAATGCAGATTCAGACGACTGAACTCCAAAGACAACAACTCCGTCTGTCTCATCCGGAATCTCTGTTTAGTGAAGGTTTAGTAGTGTTAATATAACATGATTCTTTAATTTTTCTTGTCTTCCATTCCAAGTGATTAACATAAACAATACTCTATCTAAATTCTAAAACATTTAATATCACTGTGTGTACCCCAAAGCTCTCTCTTCTCTACTGTACATAATTTTTGTTAATAACATACCTTTCCAGGACTTGACATATACATATTTTTCACAATACGCTGACGACATAACTGTCTAGAGTGTTTCGCGAAATCCAACAATTGCAAGCAACAGAATACAAGAATCATTTAATACTATACTTAACTCGTGTAACAACTAGAGAATCTTGTTAAACCCACACAAAACTATTGCGCTCAGACACAGCTTTAAGAAACACCATTAAAACCGGAAAAAAGTAAATCTCAAATTAGACAACAACACAATTAAATTAAACTCCTATGTTAAATAACTTTCGACACACTACTCTCCTGGACGTAACATTTGACAC
Organism: Carcinoscorpius rotundicauda; assembly: GCA_011833715.1. NCBI lineage: Eukaryota > Metazoa > Arthropoda > Merostomata > Xiphosura > Limulidae > Carcinoscorpius > Carcinoscorpius rotundicauda. The sequence goes on from CM022398.1 coordinate 21,033,243, forward strand.
ACGACTCTCCTGAACGCAACATTTGACACACGACTCTCCTGGACACAACGTTTGACACACGACTCTCCTGGACACAACGTTTGACACACGACTCTCTTGGACGCAACTTTCGACACACGACTCTCCTGGACACAACGTTTGACACACGACTCTCCTGGACACAACGTTTGACACACGACTCTATTGGACGCAACTTTCGACACACGATTCTCCTGGAAACAACATTTCAAAATAGTCAACAGATCTGTTGGTAAGGGAATCTATCACTTCAAACTTATCACTGAAAATGATAAAGAATGCACATCCAATATATTATCAAAATTTGCAAAATCTACGTCCGCCTTTTAATTGAATACGGCGCTCAAATCGCATACAACATGCACTAAAATTCATAGACAGAACACTTCAGCTTTAACAGAACAGAGTCCTAAGAATGTCCTTCAGGCTACCCAAATACATTCCAATTAACTACATACACGAAGTTTGCAACATAAATCTGCACGAGGATCGTCCTATAACAGTAGTTTACAATTATCATGAGAACGCGAAGACACGTAGTTCCTAAAACGCTAAATTACACACCATGACAAGAGCCCCACACAAAACAATATTCTCATAAAATACATACTTGACTTCCAAAACATCATAAATTAACAATGAACACACTACTCACTTTACGAGTTATTACTGATTCTTTTCACATTCCAGTTCTTGGCCCTCTGACCATGGGACGTTTGAGTGGCAGTTCGTCGACTTGCTTCTTTCCGAACTTCAGACAAGTTTGTCCCGAATCAACGTCATCGAACAACGCAAGGATAACGTTACGTCACCGGCCCTAATTGCTTTCTCTCAGCCACCTTGATCCGCTACTTTCAATCTTGAGTATCAACCAAGTCGAAACGAAAACAAGCCTGACCGAAAATTTAATCCAAATCCTGGATGTTTATATCTAAATTGTATCGCGAGCGGGGCGAAGAAGGATATCAATATTCCTGAACATCCCAGTTGGGAAGTTTATCTTGGTGTAAACCTGAACACCTGCCATGGGTTTGTTTTTCACACACACTGACCTGAAGGCAAAAGGCAGAAGACTTTTGAAACGTCGTCCTCTAAACTCGTGTCTCCACAACAGGCAGTTGCTGAATCCATTCTACAAAGTTTTAACTTTAATATTCACTATTTTTTAACCACCCGGTATGGCCAGGTGGTTTAGGCACTCGACTTGTAATCGGAGGGTCGCGGATTTGAATCCTTGTCATTTTAAATATCCTCCCCCTTTCAGCCGTGGGGCGTTATAATGTAACAATCAATCCCACTATTTTTTGATAAAAGAGTAGCTCAAGAGTTGGTGGTGGGTGGTAGTGATTAGTTGCCTTCCCTCTAGTTTTACACTGTTAAATTAGAGACGGCTAGCGCAGATAGCCCTGGTGTAGTTTTGTACGAAATAAAAAAACAAAAACAAGCAATCTTTCTTAATACAAATATATCTCAATATGACAAATAATAATACAATTTATAATAACGGTTATTACAAATAATGATTTATATACAAAGGTCTTGCAATTGTACAAACAACATTGAGTCTTTTACCTGGTTTGGAACTCAATATTTTATCGACGGTTTATGATGAGCGAATTAATTCTGATTTGATAGAAGTAGGCCCAGCATGGTTGGGTGGTTAGGGCACTCGACTCTTAATTTAAAGGTCACTTATTCGAATATCCGTCACACCTAACATACTTGCTCTTTCAGCCGTGGGGCGTTATGATGGTACAGCTAATCCCCTTATTTGTTGGTAAAAGAGTAGCCCAAGAGTTGGCAGTGGGTGGTGATAACTAGCTGCCTTCCCTCTAGACTTACACTGCTAAATTTGGGATGGGTGTCACAGATAGCCCTCTGGCCTGCACGTAGTGAAGCTCTTCAAATTGAGAATTCAGTGCTCACAATATACAAAATGTGGGATATTCAGCCCTTGCTCTGGATTTTATTATTTGCACAGCTAGCGATGAGCCCCCAAGGGCAAATTGGTATGTTTGCACATTTATATCGAGTTTCGATACTTATGGTGGGCAGAGCACAGTTAGCCCTTTTTGTAACTGTTGTGCTTACTATCGAACAACAACAAGCAACAAGCTGAAATATCATAGATGTTTATTTATTGGTGATTTATTACATTTATTACATAGTTATTGTAAAATAACAAGAAATATCTCAAACCCATTGTTGAAACCTATTCAGCTTTCTTATCTTCCGACCTGAAACAATTAATAAAAATATTTCAGAAACAAAATGCAGTTGTCGTTAAATATGTCGATATTTAGTATATATTATTTCTTGCTGTTGCACTTTTTATAACTCTAAATAACACCAGAAACACAAATTGCAACTTTGAAATTATAATATATACAAATATTTAATTGATTCCGAATAATCACGACACAACATGAATTCTTACTTGTAAACTCACATTTTTTAAAATAAAGCAAGTACTCTATTTCCAACCAGCTGGACGCAAGTTATGTAGATTCGTAATTAATGAAACATTATCCCAGGATAGGAAACTTTGCCTCCATTATATGTCATTAAAAAACCCCACAAAACTGAAAATTTGTATCTATTTTCTCATCAACCCCGCTGAACCTCTCTACTGCCCCCCGCCAGTACAGCGGTATGTCTTCGGATTTATAACGCTACAATCAGGGGTTTGATTCCCCTCGGTGGGCCGAGCAGATAGCCCGATGTGGCTTTGCTGTAAAAAAAACCCACACAACACACATGAACCTTTTTACTAACTATGGTGACGGCTCATCCACACCCTGCGATGTGGTTACGTGGTCAGATAACTTACAGTATTATTATATTTATACAGATGTGATCTATTTGAGTTATAGCTTCAATATAAACATCAACTGATGATATAAATTATATCTTATAATTCTGAACATTTTTTTTTTAGAAGCTTGTTCAGAAATAGTGCAAATAATAATTTAGTTACGAAATTTAGAAATTCTCAACTTTTAACGGTAATGCTGATTGCAAGTTAGTAACTTACCTGTATAGGATGTAATCACACAAAGCATTGCATATAAAAAGTTGCCACGTAAAACTTATCTTTCAGTAAAATAATCACATAAAAATTATCTGTAGCGAAAATTTTTACAGAAAGTTTATCGTATTAAAGTAAAAAAAAAAAATCAACCTATGTTTAATCACAGCTTTACTCTATTCTGCCCCCCCTGCTAGTACAGCGGTGTGTCTCCGAATTTACAACGCTAAAACCAGGGTTTCGATTCCCCGCGGTGGGTTTAGGAGTTAGCCCGATTTGGCTTTGCTATAAAGAAAAAACACACAGTAAACAAGATTCTAATAACTCTGGTATCACAGAATGCTTTTGATTCGAGGGAGCTGTATGTCGGTTTCAAGCATGGACTAATGTTTTTATCCAGTTAGAATTAAAATAGCTGATTAATAGTTTCAAAAAACGTACTTTTTCTAAATTTTCTAAACTTACATAGGAAGTTATTAATTTAATATTTAAACCTATAATGTTAAAAGATTCGAAATAAATAGATGGAAAATTAAAAAATTTAAGAATTTGTTTGTTTGTTTGTTTTGGAATTTCGCACAAAGCTACTCGAGGGCTACCTGTGCTAGCCGTCCCTAATTTAGCTGTGTAAGACTAGAGGGAAGGCAGCTAGTCATCACCACCCACCGCCAACTCTTGGGTTACTCTTTTACCAACGAATAGTGGGAATGACCGTGACATTATACACCCCCACGGCTGGGAGGGCGAGCATGTTTAGCGCGACGTGAGCGTGAAAATTTTAAGAAAACAGCTCGAATTTATTTTGCATTACCTGTGTGATGTGTGTATTAGTAAATATATCTTTTATTATGTGCTGCTGAAAAGTAGTGACAAGATAAAGTGCACCGTAAACATGTTAAAATAAAGTCAAGAAATGTAGTATTGTTTTCCAGTTTCTTTATCGAGGCTATCAAACGATGATCGACCTACTTTAGGTGTGTCTACTGTAGACAAGCTTTAGGTAATTATTTTCCCTACATAAGACGATTTTATATACAAGTAAGATTTATTTAACTTTTTGACCTTATAACCATTCGGCATTTCTCAATACATAATTTATAAAGTATGCATAAGACTTTGCCAATCTTTGCATGTCTCCAATGTATTTGCTCAAACATTACAAACTCTTCATCGACTTAGATTTCAATGGACATTTTGGGAAATGGAAGAGGGTCCAGAAAGTCAAATATTGTAATATATTGTTCGTTTTATAGCGACGCTACACAGGAGTATCTGCTGTGTCTGCTACAAGTAATCGAATTCCGGATTTTCGCATTGTAAGTCTATAAACTTGCTGTTGTCCCACATTGGAGGATGACATGATAAAAAAAACAAACAAATCTCCAAGATAGACAGTTGAAAGCTTAATGGGAAAGGTATGTCATGTTTTTACCATAAAAGTTATTATTGGGTTATAGAAGTTTTTAAAGAATATGGTACGTTTTAAACAAAATTATTATGACAATAAGCTTAATTTCTAAACGAATTATTTGATGGAATTGTTTGTTCAGGAAAGACGGACTTCGTTGCTGCAGAGGCTTTAAAATAAAATGAATCTCGAAATAGAAATACAAAAATGTCAATTTCTATTTAAAGCAACCTTAAGTTAGAAAACTGTAAACATGTAATTATAAAACAAAACAAAACTTCTGGAGCGTCCGTCGTTTTTTTAAACAAAAAACATAAACGTAGAGTTATTTAAAATAGGATTTTAAGCTGCTTTGAAACATAATTTGTTCGATCATTTTGGCTTTCCATAATTTCCTGAATGACAAACAAAAAAATAAATCGAACTGGCAAATGTAAATTATAATGGCTTTAAAAGGATTTACACATGTAAATTACTATTACTTTTTTCGTTTTTCTTCCAGAAATAGCTTCTTTTTGGCTTCGGGGTCCCTCGGGAAGAACAGCATCAGAATAAAGCCTGTGATACGAAAATGATTGTGACTTCTTTAAGAGCATAAAAATGTAAAGTTATCATCTTCAGACAAGTTTTTAATTTTAGCTTTTCTTTTTTAAGTCATCTATATTTATTTTCATTCACTTAGGATTAAAGTGAGTGTTTATTTTAAAGTTAAGTCTTCTCGGGTTTAGTTTTTAATTATTTGTCAAAATAAATTGCATTTGAAAAAGTTGTTATTCTTTTCAAAAAATAATTTTATTCTTTAGGCACTGACGCTTATAACAAAAATAAATTACGTAAGACATATTTTAAGACCTATTTTTTAGAGATCCGAGACCATTAGATCTTCAAGTTTCTCTTTCACTTTGTATTATTTGTTTGTTTTGAATTTCGCGCAATGCCACAAAAGGGGCAATCTGAGCTAGCCTCCATAATTTAGCAGTGTAATACCAGAGAAAAGGGAGCGAGTCCTCATCACTCACCGCCAACTGTTGGGCTATTATTTTATCACCGAATAGTGCGATTTACCGTTACATAATAATGCCTCCACGGCTGAAATGTCGAGCATGTTTGTTGCGATTGGGATTCAAACCTGCGACCCTAATATTACGAGTCGAGCACCCTCAACCAGGGCATGCCGGGCCACTCTTTTATCCTGTAGTTGAAAATGTTAGCTAGTTATTGGTAACTCAATAATAATTAGATTTTAAATTATTAATCACTTACCCTAGTGACTGAGTATTAAAAAGTTACTCAGACTATAATATTAATAGACAATTTTCTATCCAGTAACTGTACGGGTGTTAAATATAGTAGTTATCCATTGAAATACTTCTACCGATATGTTTCGCTTATAATATTTAACATTAAATATATAGTACACAAATAAAGTATTGCGTGTTTTTGTTTGATTTTGTTATTCAACCAAAACATGACGGTTGAAAAGACGAAAAACGACAATAACCTTTCCAGCTTCCTCAATGCCTTTTAGGCACCAATACAAGAAGTATAACATATTCAAACTAGAATCTTGAAAGTTACCTAATTTTTAGGCTTAAAAGATACGGAAACTTCTCACTTGAAACACACTTACTCAGGAATCCAAGCCCACTAACGTAGCCACATGTACCATACCATGCAAACTCATCTTGAAGCTTTGTTATAATTACTGTCCCCAGGATGTTCAAACTTTGCTGAAAAACAAAATATGATAAAATTATGTTATTAAAACCATTTCCTAAAACAAAGCATTGCCTTTGTTTCTTTCAAACATAGTTTACGTGTGTAATAATTAAATACAATTTTTAAGCGATTAAGTTTTCATATAAATAAACACAAATCAACTAAATATTTTGTTTACTTGAAAGATAAGATGTTGTCCCTGAACTTTTCGTTTACTGAATTTCTAAATTTCACCTTAATCGGAGAAATACACATTCAGACTGTCAACTAGTTGCCTTTAAGTCCAGTTTGTTTATCAATCCGCTGGTAATCAGTGATTTTTAGCCTCTACTATTCAGTTACTTTAAGCCATAGTTAGCTGAATTCGTGGACTGTCCTTAACCTTAAACTTTGAATAATTTTTTTTCTTCCTATGAATGTTTGCTCACTTACCGTAAGAGTATTTTGGTTTGGTTTGTTTGGAATTTCGCACAAAGCTGCACGAGGGCTGTCTGTGCTAGCTGTCCCTAATTTAGCAATGTAAGACAAGAGGGAAGGCAGATAGTCATTACCACCCTATGCCAACTCTTGGGCTATTCTCCTACCAATGAATAGTGGGATTAACTGTAACATTATAACGTCTCCACGGCTGAAAGTATGTTTGGAGCGACAGGGATTCGAATCCACGATCCTCGCATTATGAATCGAATGCCTTAACCACCTGACCGTGCCGGGCCAAGAGTATTTTGAAATTCAAAATGCCGAAAGCTCATCACTCCTCCATGCAGGACTTCCATAATCTTCGTACAAAATAGCATGATTACCCATTTTCATTCTCCAGTTACTTGAGGTACATGAAAGTTTAACTGATGTGTCGAGGAAGCAACTTGTATCGCTTTTGCCCCCCAGTGGCTCAGCGGTATGTCTGCGGACTTACATGCTAAAATCCGGGTTTTGATATCCGTGGTGGGCAGAGCACAGATAGCCCATTGTGTAGCTTTGTGCTTAATTCAACAACAACATCAACAACGTATCGCTTTCATATATAGATATCCTACTCGATTATGCTATGATCCGTTGCCTGAAACACATGGATACTTTTGCTACACACATTCGTATTTAGTGATTTTCATCTTTTATAAAATATTTAGCTTCGTTCAACATGACTAGGGTACGACTTGCTACAAGTCTTTTTGTTGCTGGTCCTCCTAATACCTAAATCTCTTCATATTCCTGTGTTTTCCAATGCCGTGAAGTTCAAGGGATATTTTAGTCTTGGAAATTCTAAATCTCCGATCTGAACATATCTTTAAGATTTGCGCTTACATTCATACCTTCTTAAAAAGCGACCAATTTTTGATAGCATCACATTATCTATGAAACAAAAACCAACATCAAAATTTAGTTCTAATTTATTCCATTAAACTGTAACTTTGTACAGGATGCGGTTGTTACATGACTTGTTGATTTGCATATTAAAAATCATTTTAGTATGAAGTATTGAAGTATTTAAAATATATATATATATAAACGGATCACTTGGGTTGAGAAAATTCTTTACTTAGACGAGTGAACAACGTTTCGACTTTCTTCGGTCATCGTCAGGTTCACAAAGAAAGGAAGAGGTAAATGACCGGAAGCTGACCACCCACATGTTTGAAAGGGGTTGTGTAACTGAGTGTCAGAATGTAGGGGCGTGCTAAGAGGTTTGATAATATAATTTCATATTATTTGTTATATTATTTTTAATACAGGTATAATGTTGTTCCTTTGTATTGCTTTATTTTGTGCTTGAGTTGTTGTATAAGTAAGGCTTCTTTAATTTTGCGTTTGTTTATGTTTGTTTCTTTATTTAGTATTTTAGTGTTTTCTATGGTTATGTTGTGTCCATTTGACTTGCAGTGTTCGAAAACGTGTGAAGGTGACTTTTTATGTTCTTTAAATCCGGTTTCCATTTTTCTACTTGTTTCTCCAATATAGAAGTCGTTGCAGTTGTCACATTGTATTTTATAAATAATGTTGGTGTGATGTTTGTCAGTGTAGTTTTTACGTAGTATAGACCTCAGTTTTGTGCCTGGGTTTTGAATAAGTTTGTTATTAACTGGAATGTCATATTTTGTTACAAGTTTTTGCCAAATGTTGGTCATTTTTCTGCTTATGTCGGAAATATATGGCATGCAGCAGTATAAGGTTTCATGATTTTTTTATTCGTGAGATATATTTACTTTTGTTGGTTTATTTTACGTATATATTTTTCTCTACAAGTGGATTTTCTTGACATCACTGATTAGTGAAGTATATGTATAAAATACATGGATTGATCGGTAACTTATCTAACTGGAGAATTTATTCATATCTCATTAAACTAAAATGATTTCAAAGCCGTCAAGCTAAGCAAGGTAAAAGCCGACAAAACATGGAGTTCAAGAACTGAATAGTTTTAAGACCCTTTGGTTTATTTTGTGTTTATCTGACATATTTTGATCCATCATTAGAACTACAAGACCGTATTTTAGCTCAGTATCATGGTGCGAAATTTGTTATAAAAGCGAAGAAAAAGGAAATCATCTTTAACACTTCCTAACTTTTCGAGCCTTGAACCACTTTGCAGTAGTAGCGCTCAACACCTCACTAACGAAGGCTGTGTTGCCTAAGACACATAATCAATGTATACTTCTTATGTAATAAAAAGTCAATAGTTGCACGTGTGTTCAATGTCAATACAGTTATATATGTCTGTCCGTTAGTGGATTCAAAAATTACAGTTTAACTCAAGCAAAATGAATTTGCTCATCTACGCGTAAAGTGTTACCTTTTTGAAACTGTAAATAAGTTAGCTTGTTCACATTCGGGCCTGGCATGGCCTAGCGCGTTAAGGCGTGCGCTTCGTAATCTGAGGGTCGCGGGTTCGCGCACGAGTCGCGACAAACATGCTCGCCCGCCCAGCCGTGGGGGCGTTATAATGTGACGGTCAATCTAACAATTCGTTGGTAAAAGAGTAGCCCAAGAGTTGGCGGTGGGTGGTGATGACTAGCTGCCTTCCCTCTAGTCTTACACTACTAAATTAGGGACGGCTAGCGCAGATAGCCCTCGAGTTGCTTTGTGCGAAATTAAAAAACAAATAATGCTCACACTGCCTGAAAAATTATTATTGGTAAAAGAAATACTGAAAACAGAAACAATAGGAATTTCAATGAATAACAGTTTGTTTTACATTTTTCGACTCTAAATATTTGGAAAGTTTCATTTCCCGGTAGAATGCAAAACACTATTTAGTCTTCACCCATATCAGTTTACCATAGACTCGTGTCCTAGGTTGCAAGTGTGCATGCGTAGTGTTGATATTAAGTTATTTAGTGTCAATATGTTTAGACGAGGTCAAGTTAAAATTATTATACCCCATACACTGGTTATAAAATACGTTGTCAAGTTATTTATTTTTATAATTTAAAAGATTGTTTGTTTGTTTGGGAATTTCGCACAGAGCTACTCGAGGGCTATCTGTGCTAGCCGTCCCTAATTTAGCAGTGTAAGACTAGAGGGAAGGCAGCTAGTCATCACCACCCACCGCCAACTCTTGGGCTACTCTTTTACCAACGAATAGTGGGATTGAGCGCAACATTATAACGCCCCCACGGCTGGGAGGGCGAGCATGTTTGTCGCGACTCGTGCGCGAACCCGCGACCCTCAGATTACGAAGCGCACGCCTTAACGCGCTAGGCCATGCCAGGCCCCTAATTTAAAAGAAATCGTTGCTATAAAAAACAAGAGGCTATCAAGTTAGGGTGTCTGACCCTTGACCCCCTTTTCCCTTGGATCTTTTGGTTTCTGACTTTTGACTGGAAAAGTTAGTGAAATTGACCACGTTCCTTACTTTAACTCGACGATTGTTACTTACCGGTAGTCCACAAATAAGTCCATAAATAGCTCCACTGTGTTTGGTCCCAAAGGCCTGTGATGTCACAGCAGGAAATGTTGGCCAGATTCCGGATGACAAGAAATAATGTAGGAGAACCCATGTGGCCCACATCGGCTTTCCTCCGTACTGAGAAGCAGGAAAACTCCCGATAATAATGGCCGATGAAAGGATGATGACGCATATTACAGTCTGTTAGGGAAGAAAATTGTCAGTTTTTTTTTCTTTGACCTCTAAACACATTACACACCTATTTGTCCATAGTAAGAAATATAAAATTGTAAACGTTTGGAAAAACACATTTTTTCAGAAGAGGTGACAAACTTTCAATAATCAATCTCGATGGAATAGTTAATGCAATATGCAAAAATAGATATCCATGTTTGTTATTCGACTGTCATTTGTTCTTCAATAGGATAGAGATAATATTACGTACGTATAACATTAAAATATGGGGTTTGATTATCCGGGGTGGACGCAGCAAATAGTCTAGTATTCAGTGATGTCGAGAAACCCCCTTGTTGAGAATTTTATATGCAAAAACGGCTCGTTTGGGTTCAGAAAATATTTTAAATAGAAGAGCGAACAACGTTTCGACCTTCTTCGGTCATCGTCAGATTCACAAAGAAAGAGGTAACAGACCGGAAGCTGACCACATGTTTGGAAGGAGTTGTGTAATTGAGTGTCACAATGTAGAGGGCGGGGTTAGTATTGCTTTGCTCTCTGTCTCAAAAAAAAGGAATAAATACTGTATCCACTATTTCGAATATAATTAGGAGGTTAATTTTAAATAGTCTTATGTGGCATTCTCTATCCTCATCTATTCCAGTAGAAGTTTTTTTTATTTCTTGTTGGTCGTTGCCGATAGGGCAAGAACCCTCAGATTCACAATTGGAGTATACTGATAACTAGACCACTCTTAGCTCTAGTAGTCTGAGAACGTGAACGGTACTGTTAGATATAACTAAGAATACTATTACAATCCGAAGAACTTTTGAGTGAAAATAAAGGAGAAGAAATACTTTTTGCTGTAGCTTAGTTACACTAAATCTGCTACATTCAGTGCCGAAGAGGTCTTTCATCCAATATCAGGCTACATCAATAATGGCTGAGACACTATTTATATTATCAAATTGCAATAACGATTTTACTTCTGACGTTCTAGAAAATAGTAATTTGTTAGACCGACGAAAATAGAGTCAGTTTGAACTTTTGTTATATTAATATGAAACTGAAAATAGCATAAACATGCATGAACCCCATACGAAACAACCGAAAGTATCACATCGTGAAAGTCAGGAAAATAAGTGAATGTTTTATGGTTAAACCTCACATAAAATATTCCCCTCCCGTGGTGGAGTGGTATGTCTGGACTTACAACCCTTGAAATCAGATTTCGATACCCCTGTTAGGCAGGACATAGATAGTTCATTGTGTAGCTTTGTGCTTAAAAAAGATTGAAAACATCTAAACCTTTTTCATCAAACTTTAATATCGGAATGTGTTTCGACGTTATTACCTTTCAGCTGTACAGCTGATGTCTTTTATTTATTTTACACATTTCTTTACACTCTACATAGGCCGAGAAAAATAAAGAAACGTTATGTGATATTTATATGAATTACTTTTCGTAAAATTCCATATTTACCTTGAATCCAAGTTTATCAAACAAAAAACCCCAAAAAAACTTTCCTACGGCATTCATCAATCCAGTAAATCCGGATATGACTCCTAAAAATGAATCGTCGCTGATGAAAAGTTGTCCGAAGGCCTGCAAATTATTTTAAATATAAACTATGTCATGAATATCATTCTAATATAATTCATATTCACATTTCGCTTAATCATTTTAAACAAATGATAACACGGTTTACATTGTTCCTTTAAATCACCGTATTTTACGCTAATGAAGAACTGGAAAAGTGTTTTTGTCATCATCTCTCTGTATTTAGCTAATAGAAATACATATTTGCCCAGAGGATCAGGAAATATGTAGATACGTTTAGCGATTAACGTGTTCACCAACTGGAATAGGTTTTATATTATCATATTAGAGAACCAAACTGTTGTTTCGCAAGATAAAAAGCAAAGTTCCATGAAACAAAGCTCTAAAACAAACAACAAATCTACTGCTAAAAGTGTTGGACATTTTATGAAAAAAATAATCAACATTGGATCTGGTTAACAACAAAAACAAACTTTAACAAAAATATACACCTCAAAAAAAAAAAAAAACGGAGAAGGAAAAATATGAGACAAATTGTTAACAAGTTTATTCCGGGTAGTTCTGTATGACATGTGTGAAACTTTGCACATTCACTGCTGAACATCCAAAGTCTGCAAAAGCGAAGTCCACGCTCACTAGTTTAACTTTAACATCACTCAATGTCAATAACGAGTATGCCCTCCATGAGCATCAATAACTGCTTGGCATCTCCTGCTCATGGAAGCGATAAGATGATGAATCACATCCTGTGGAATGGCTGTCCACTCAGCCTGCAAAGCTGCTGCAAGCTGAGGTAGAGTCTGAGGTTGAGGTTGTCGTGTCGCAGATGTCGGTCCAGCTCGTTCCAAAGATGTTCGATGGGGTTTAAATCTGTTGATCTGGAGGGCCAGTGAAGAACGTTGATGTTGTGGTGTCTCAAGAAGGCAGTGGTGAGTCGGATTGTGTGAGGACGGGCGTTGTCATGTTAAAAAACGTCGTTGATATTCACCATAATGGGTTGCACATGGGGCCTAAGAATCTCGTCGACGTATCGTTGAGCCGTAGGATTCCCTCGAATGTGCAAAAGGTCTATTCTGGCATTGTAGGCGATGGCAGCTCACATCATGACACTGCCACCACCAAATCTGTCAACTTCCTGCACACAGGTTGCTGCAAAACGTTCACTTCGGCGACGGTAAAAACAGGTTCTTCCATCCTGCCTACGAAGCATAAAACATGATTCATCGCTGAACAAAACATGCCTCCATCGTCGATGAGGCCATACCCGATGTGCCCGAGTCCACTGCAGCCGTGCTTGACGATGTTGCTGGGTGAGGATGACGCCTCTGACTGGACGTCGAGGTCGGATTCCTGCATCTCGTAGACGGTTGCGTACGGTCTGATCGGAAATCCTACGCAGCCCTGGTATGATTGAGGCAGTAGACATCGCAGTGGTGATCCTATTCCGAAGGTGATGTAGCAATATGTAGCGATCTTGTGCGGGCGTGGTCACACAAGGTCTGCTAGATCGTGGACGGTCACGAGTTGATCCATGTTCTTGGTGACGATTCCATCGCCTTGTGATGGTACTTGGATGGACATTCACAGCTCTGGCAACATCTGATCGAGATTCGCCTGTTTCCCTTGACCAATGGCGTTATTGCGTTGTGCTTCAGTCAGTCTTGGCGTAACTGTATTGCGTGTCGGTGGCTTAACACTGAGCTATGGAAACCGAAAACCCGTCACGTTTATAGAGATTTTGCACATGTTGCACTTGCAGAACATGCAGATCTCTTGAACAAATTTATTGGACACGAATGCGTTTTGGCGAAAAATCCGATGATTTCCTCCATTTTTAAAATGCACATCTCTTATTGTCATTTTGGCCTGACAATCATTGCCTTAACACGTGTAACATGACATATACTGAGCTTCTAACGTTATTACATATATTTTTCTTTAAAATAAAAAAGTATCCCTTTTGCGTTTCTTGTTTTGAAGAGTATATAAATGACTTCATTGTAGAAGAAGTATTGTTCAAAGTATTTGTAAACTGTTTTAAAAATGGTTGAAAAGATAGTATTCTATATTTTACAGCGGGTTTAACCAATTGTTATTTTAAACTGTATATCCTCTGCAGGTACATTTTGTTTTCTTATTCGTAATGCCTCACTTCGTAGAGTGTTATATCAAATAAGTAATTCATAGAAATAAATTGTAATCCAAATATTGAAGACTTGATCCACGATATGCTTCTATACACGGTCAGAATTTTAAGTGTTTGAGTGTTTATGATCGTGTCAGTCAACTCCGCTATTTAATTGGATATAAATGTTATAAATTACAGATAATCACACCTAAATCTTGGATTCTCTAGCATGTGCGTTTAGTCCGTGTGTTACATAAGGTAATAGTAGGCTAAAATTACCAAATAATAGTATTTGATATTTTATTTTAGATCAGGCAGTTCTTACAAAGTTTCAAGGGTCAGCGCTTAGACCTTTGGAAAGTGAAACTTTAATAAAACATGATATGTTGCATTGAAATGTACCAATACACCGTACACAGTAAAAACGTAAAACAGATACTTTATAGTCAACGTTGACATTCAAAGTATTAACCATTAATACATAATCCAGATCAGAAATAATAGGTTCAAAAGTTACTTTAAGCTGTTGAATTTGTATATGTTATGTTCACAAATATTCCTCAATCATTATTACTTCATCTACACAGGCAGTGTTTAATGAAGATTGTTATATTGGGATAAATCTCGCAGTTGCAGGAGGGAATCGAAACCCATGGTAGAAGTGTTGCATGTGGCAAACGTTGGAGAGAGGAAATTAAATATGATACTAATGCTAAAAATTGAGGTGTGGTTTTGATTTCCTCTCTAATGTTTGTTTGTTTGGAATGAGGCAGAAACCTACACAATGGGTTATCTGTGCGCTACCCACCACAGGTATCGAAACCCGGTGTCAGGTCTGCGGATATACTCCTATTCCACTGGGGGCATTCTATAAAAGAGCTTATAATACGAGTATTAATTAAAATTATTCAGTTTTAAAACATCTTAAATATTCTACGAACACACTTCTACAGGGGCGCTCTCTAATGATGTCCTTTGAAAGTTTTCATAGTGCATTCATGACCGTTTAGGATATTAAGTTTGAGAGTTTTCATAGTGCAATCGTTATATTAAGTTTGCTTTCTAAGAGTAGTGGAAATCTTACCAGCCAAATGTATACGAAACTTGCAAATGAGTTCCACGTCCCTAATTTAGCAGTGTAAGGCTAAATGGAAGGCAGTTAGTCATCACCACCAACCACCAACTCTTGGGCTACTCTTTTAGGAACGAATAGTGGGATGTACTATCACATTATAACGACCCCACGGTTGAAAGGGCGAGCATGTTTAGTGTAATAGGGATTCGAACCCGCGATCATCAGATTACGAGTCGAGTGCCTTAACCAAATGGCCATGCCGGGCTTATTTCTTTATGTACAGAGAGAAGAGGAAGAGAATAAACTAATGATAATTTTTCGCTTACCTTCCAGACTTATAACTCTAAAAATCGGGTTTCGTTTCCGATAGTTTGCAGAACCTAGATAGTCCTTTGTGTAGCTTTATGTTTAATAACTTCAACAGATTTACTGTTATATGTTTATTTTAATACCTACATTTGCTTTAGTGTAGTTTTTTATGCATGTGACTATATTATTAATGTGTATTACGCAAATCACGTTTGTTTTCTAAATTTATATAAGATTCTCGAGAGTAAGAATTAACAATATGTTATTTCCGAAAGTACTAGCGTGTTTTCAAACTTTGTTGAATGCTCTAAAATCTAGTGTCAGTATATAAAAGAAAGTCATCACAAAACGTCAAGAGAAAAAATATTATTGGTCTGATAAAATCAGTCTACTATAAGCCTAGAAAGTTATAATTGTAATTAACACTTATTAATCGGAAAACTACAGAACTTAAACAGGAACAGTTATAGATTGTTAACATTACAAACCATTCAACTATGGACGTTAGATTTTATGCAAGGACATCAGATACCATCTTTGACAAAAATTGACCTTGAAAACTGCGTTAGGCCAAACAAGAATAGAGCTAGCCAGCATTCCCTTCAACTGAAATGTGTCTGTGTGTCAACATAAAAGCAACTTGTGTCTCATGGACCTGGACCGTTGATAAAATATTCAGCTCCCGACCAGATACAATTCTAAATACTTTTTGTGAGTTTTTAAAATTGTTTGTATATAAACCAATATTATGTTTTTAATAACCGCTATTATAAATTGTATTATTATTTACACATTAAAATATAATTGTATTAAGAAAGAAAACTGTGTATCAATTTTGTTGGCAATTATCATAAATTTCATACCAATTGAAATCCAATTAATTTCTAAATTAAAATTCATAGTTATTTGAAATCTTAATATGTTAACGTACGAGATAAATTATAATACATAACATAACCAACAACAATAAAAACTCGCTTACCTTAAAGAGAGAAGCAAAATAAACAGAGATTTGAATCTGGATTAACATAGAACTCGCCAGAATGTAAAACTCTCGCGTCTTTAAAGCTTCCCGAACTGTAAGATAATCTTTGTTTTTAAAAGGTGGAAGTGTGTTTTTTTCTTTTGATACACTAACACTGTCACTGTCATGTTTTTCACCTAATACACAAACACTATCATTGTCATGTTTTTCACCTAATACACAAACACTATCATTGTCATGTTTTTCACCTAATACACGAACACTATCACTGTCATGTCTTTCACCCGATTTATCGTTATTGTTCTGTTTTGGTTCCTCCTCTTCATGTAAGGTCCTCGATAGTTTGGTGCCAGTTTCAGAGTGGTACAAGGCAGTGATTGCTGAATTATCTTTTTCAAAAGAAGTTTTAATACCTAAGTTTTCTGAAAGCTCAGAACGATTCATGTTGCACTTCTCACTTTCTTCTGTTAAATGTACTGTAAAGTCTGAATTCTCTCGTTGGCCTGACTCTTTGTTTTCTAAACGTTGTACATTTTCATGATCTTTGTCATTAAATGTAGATTGAGGGGGTGGACTGTAATAATTGCTGATGTTGTCCATTTTCAAAGCATCTGAGGTTTTGTAGAATGTTTTCGTATCTTCACTGTTGTTTGGTGTTTTCACTGGACTTGAGCGATCTCCACTGTCATAATTCTGATTGCTTTCATTGGAACAGTCGTTTACGCTGACACTGACTTCAATGGAAATTGTTGAGACTGATTTCCTTAACGACGAGTCTTGAAGCTTGTTAACAGGTGAACTTTTCTAAAAAAGGAAATATATATTGTATGACATTCAAATAAGGCTGAATCAATGACTTCAAATATTATTATGAAGCCCACCTAGAGAGAACTAACTGAACTTTATAGATACATGTTTACTGAATAATAACAAGAAAAGAACATTTTATGATCGACTAATACAGCTCAGCTCAGAAAATGTATAGGTAAGAATTTAATTAACATAACAGTAACAACCAGCTCATTAAAATAGATGGTAGGTTTGTTGCTATCTCGCTGCCTTCCCGTTGGACATTATAATTCAAGTTAGGGCAGAAAACCTTAGTTTCTTTGCCGTAAATACAAAATATTGATTCTTCTATATTATATATCAAAGAATGAAATAATTGCTAATCAATTAGTGTAAGAGTGAAATATTCGTGGCTGAAATACGTGATGTCTCTTTAGAAAGCGCTATACCTAAAGATACTACCCTAGCCATATTTTCGTCAGTTTCTTTTATTATTTTGCCATCTCTGTGATCTGTGTTATCATATCACAACTTGTTTTACTAAAATTGTTTTTCTATTTAGGAAAACATTATTACTAAGGATATGCCTGTGGACCTACAACGGTAAGAACCGGGTGTCGATATACATGGTGGTCAGAGTACAGACAGCCCCTTGTGTAACTGCATGATTAGTTTTTAACACGCTTTCTCTCTTTAAGTTAAAATTACATAGAAAAAACATTTGCTTCTTATGTGCAGTAAGAACAGATGTAGGCATACAACAAAAATATATTTTCTCACCATTGGGGGCCTTCTCAAAGAAATTGTCATTTATTATGTTACGTTTTACAGTTTTAAATAGTATGAAACTTAGTTAAATGATAATTTAAATTTAGAAGTTGATTAAGTGTCAATTTGTATCAAATTTATGGTATTTACCAACAAGACTGATACACACAGCGTTTCCACCCAGTGGCTCAGCGGTATATCTGTAGACTTACAACGCTAAAAATCGGGTTTCGATACCCATGGTGGGCAGAGCACAGATAACCCATTGAGTAGCTTTGTACTCAATTCAAAACAACAACAACAGCACACAGCGTTCTTTCTCAAAACAAATATACAAAAATAATACATTGTGTAATAACTGAATTTTGCGCAAAGCTACACGAGCACTATCTGTGCTAGCCGTCCCTAATATAGAAATGTAAGACTAGAGGGAAAGCAACTAACTGCCAACTCTTGAGCTGCTTCTATACCAACGAATTGTGGGTTTTACCTCAACAGTATAACACACCCACAAGTCAGATTACAAGTCGAGCGCCCTAATCACTTGATCTATATCAGTTATAGGTCCCCCGCTAGTACAGAGGTAAGCCTACGGATTTTACAACGCTAAAATCAGGAATTTCGTTACCTTTGGTGGACTCAGCAGATAGCCCGATACGGCTTTGCTATAAGAAAACACAGCCACACAATCTATATTAGTTACAAATTTTATACTTCAAACAAGCAGTTGTAAGTTTTTGTTTTACCACAAAGTTTTCCGTGAGAATCTAACTCCGATATTTGAGCTCTCCGATGGCATTTTTACGGCCGGTTTAACTTTGAAGGCGAAAGATTTTGATCTACCAAAAACTTTAATTTAGTAAGAGATGGCGCTGCTTGGTTATTTCATCAGTTTTTAATAACGGCGAATAACAAAAAAAAACCTTGAAAAACGTTTGCATGCTTTCAATAATAAAAAATTTTAAATAAGTTATGCATAATATTTCCCATACATTTATACAACTGAAGACGACACGTCGTCCTGTACACCTGTGTTTATACAACAGGCATTTACTGTCTATTCAAGTAAGTTTCATCATGAATTCTCCGCCTAAAGAAAAAACACTTACCTTCTTTTTAAAATCTGGATGAGGCTTAACAAGTATACATGCAATAACTTGTATGCACACATAAATCCCAGTCAGAATGTACATGACGGTGGGAACTCTATCTAATAATTCTTCATTTGTAAAAAATCTGCAGTAGAAAAAGAAGAACAGTACACGTTTATGTGTGTATATATATATATACAGGCTTAAGAATATAGTCTTTCAAAATGTATAGTACACACTATATTTTATTATATACATAATATTCCAATGTCAAATGCACATCAATCCTGAATAAGCCGAAAATGCGAAACGTTAGTTTTAAATGAAAATATGTTCTTTTTTTATCCCGAGTGTAAAGGTAATTTTTCTCAGCTTTTGTTCAAAATAAGAATCTAGTAGTCATTGCCATACACCATAACTCGTTACCTACACAAGAGAATAATTTTGTTCTTTGTTTTCGAGTCAAGCCAATTTGGGCTATCTACTAAGGCTATCGTGGGGATAGCCTTTAACGTTTGTCACTATCCCAACAGGAAATTTTGATATCAGATCATAAAACATCCTTACCAGAACTTGTTTCGTTAAGATTGGTGTATTTTCTTAAGATGTCATGATTAAGACCATCCATGTAGCTGTTAAATGTTAAGATGTACAGATACAGCGTATAGATTCTGTCAAGTGATTAGCAACCTCTAAAAGTAACAGTCCTTCTCTCAGGTCTACTAGATGGTGTAACTGTTACAGCAGCTATGAGAAGTCAATTTTCATATGATTTTGAGTACGACTTTTAGTAAGTTATACGATAGTTTAAGTACATTTATACAAGTTTATTACGCTCAACCAAAAATAAAATGAAGGTGTTGTTTTCACTTCAGTCTCTGTGTGAAAAGTATAAATTAAAATGTCGGATTATAACAAGAAACATATTCATGGGTTAAACTACGGTATGACCATCTAAGGTTTTAGTTTTGGGATTATCGACACTGTACGAAGTGATGTAAGTGGAACACTAATTATATACTGTTATTTTCTATTTTTCATAATAGTGAATTTGTTATAAATCACTTAGATGTACTGAGTATTCCTTAAGTTGTGCCTTCCAGCAGAAATAAACCTCCAAATTTTAACATTAAGGCCTTCAGGCTTGACGCAAGGCCACTTGGAGGCTAACTGAAGAAACCGTAATAAGAGATCGGGTATTGAAGCCAAAAAAGAAAAACAAAACGAAATGAGAACTTTGGCTTGAGAAGATCAATTCTCACTTTCCCTGATTCGAAGTTAATAAGTAGTGTTGTAAATCGGTCAGCTACAGCAAAATGACTTATGTATATGGAAAATGTATATATATATGTATAGTTCATGATATAATGCTATTTTCAAAATGTCGCAGTAAAAAAACATATACTACTTTCTTGTACATGCTTAAAATTATAACTGAAAAATAAACACGCTTAGAAAGTTTTCCTTTCAGAATTTAAAACAAAATATTTCAACACCAGAATAGTTTTGAATAATTAAAAACTCACCCATCTTTATTCGGAGAAACATTTTCAGGGTTAAGGTAAGATGTTATAACGTTGTTAAATATAACAGGGCCAACACCAAAACCACAAGAAACAAAGGATACCGCAAGTCCAACCTTTTGAGGAAACCACTGTTTGCCCAGAAAACGAAAGTTTTAATGTTACAACATATCTTACTCTAACTAGCACTGATAAATATTAAAAACATTTTTATGTATCATAATGCGAAAGAAGATAACTTGAAGTGTTTCGTTTTTAAGCCTTTTTAGGCATTTTTAATTTTGTTGATCTGGCTTCAGGGTAAAGAAAAATGATAAAGTTCTTGAATAAAAATGTCGTTTAGATTTAACTGGCTCTACTAACTTACATAAAGAAATAATTCTAGATGTATTCGATTGGTTTTGTGCTTTATAAAATTCACTGTTAATTATATGTTATTTTTCTCTTTTGTAATTAAAAAACAAATTCTTTTTGCCGAAATATGGAAAACTGACATCTGCTGGTTTTTAAAAAAATTATAAAAACTACTCAAAATATCTGTATTTAAAAAAATTAGTAGATGGTGTTGATATAGCAATTGAGGATTTTAAATGAATACCTTTTAATTTTTGAACTAAATCATTATGTATATATTCTGAAAATTTTAGTTTTTTTATCCAAAACGCTGAAAACCTGTAACACTAATAATGTTCTTTTTGACAGTAGTTAAACATGATTAACATTACTCTTATTTAACTTATCGGAATTACATTGTATGCATTTGTTTTTCTTGAGAGGTTGTCTAGATGTGAACATGAGATAAAATCCCAGATAGTCTAGAAGCAAGTTGAATTTGTGTGTTTATTGTTCTTTGTTCCAAGTTAAGCACAAAGCTGAACAATGGAATATGCGTGCTTTTTCCACCACTGATATCGAAACACAGAATTAGCGTCCCTAATTTAGCAGTGTAACACTAGATGGAAGGCAATTAGTCAACAATACTCATCGCTGATCCTTGTGTTACTATTTTACCAACGAACAGTGTGAGTGATTGTCACATAAAATGCCTCCACAACTGAAATGATGAATATGGTTGATATGACAGGGATTCGAACTTGTGTTCCTCAGATGAGATAATTTAGCAGTGTAACACTAGATGGAAGGCAATTAGTCAACAACACTCATCGCTTATTCTTGTGTTACTATTTTACCAACGAAAAGTAGTGATTGTCACATAAAACGCCTCCACGACTGAATATGGTTGATATGACAGGGATTCAAACTCGTGTTCCTCAGATGAGGAGTCGGGGACCTTGACCATTTGGTCATGCTGGACTATCAACTAGAGCATCGTAAGCTGCAGTATGAAAATGTAAACTGGCCCGGCATGGCCAGGTGGGTTAAAGCGTTCGACTCGTCATCTGAGGGTTGCGGGTTAAAATCCCGGTCGCATCAAACATGCTCGCCCTTTCAGCCGTGGGGGCGTTATAAAGTAACGTTCAATCCCACTATTCGTTGGTAAAACTGTAGCCCCAGAGTTGGCGGTGGGTGGTGACGACTACCTGCTTTCCCTCTAGTCTTACACTGCTATATTAGGGACGACTAGCACTTATGACCCTCGTGTAGATTTGCGCGAAATAACAAAAAACAAAAATGTAAAACTAATGAATTCTGTAATAACAACTTCTACGAAGAGATAAATAAAGAATTTTCTAAAATTTGTCGTGTCAGACGTTTGTTTTAACGTGCCAGTGAAAGGTAATGCCTTATTAAACGTGCTTTCCCCAGTTCTCCAGTTTGCTTACGATTCTGTTTTCAGAGGTGAAACATAAGTGTATTGAGTAGTGTTTCCTGTAAACAAAACTATTACATACCTGTAATGGCATCATAAGAGGGGGTACGTAATTTATTCCTAATCCAACTCCTTGCAACAATCCGTAGCTTATAACCACAGCTTCGAATCCAGCATTGATGGTCCAAGCCGTCAAAATAACGGATATACTAGATAGCAGAGATGTGAACAAAATGTAAACTTTCTTATAACATTGTAACTAGGATACATTTGTAAAAAAATTAGGCTTAAGGATATATTTAAAATATTGTCTTTGCTGAATGTATTTACGGTTGAAGAAGCTACTATAGTACAGACATTACAGAAGCTTCGAAAAACAAAAAGAAAGGCATATTGTTTTCAATAATTCTATCAATAAGCAATTAAATGGGAGTCCAACCCCCTTCATGATCTTTCTCATTTCACCTTGAAGAAATGTATCACGTTTGGTGCTGACTTATAAAAATATGGAAATATATATAAGGAAAAGATACACTCACATAGTGACGCTTATTTATACAAATAATAATAATTCAACAATAATTTAGTAAGATTTTACGATGACTTTTTTGTTGCTTTATCTAATTAAAATTTCATTTAGTTCACCTTGTTTCTTTGAGCCCTGTTATCCCTGATGAAGGACTGTGTATTAAAAAGTTCGAAAGTACTGGTTTTGGTAAGCACATATATAGTCAATCTAACAGGCATGTGGTGAAAGCCAAAATATCGCAGCGTTAAAAAGAGACACGATAATGAGTGAATGTCTGCTGGATATTACAATGACCAAGACGGCTTCATTTGTATGCTTCTCCAAAACATTGGCTTTTGAAGTTTAATAAGTGTAGATAAAGTCAAACATTATTTCTGGTACGACGGAAAATTTTATCCATTGTACAAACTGCTAGACACATTTACCTCCTTGCAGTGTAAGGCTAGAGGAAAGGCAGCTAGTCATTACCACCCAACACCAACGAATAGTGGGATTGACCGAGATATTATAACGCCCATAGGGCTGAAAGGGCGAGCATGTTTGGTGCGACAGAGATTCGAACCTGCGACCCTCAGATTATCCAATAGGTGTGTAAGTACAGTATCATTACACTTAAAAACAAGTAAAGAGGTTACGCAAAAAACGAATATTTATCTGTTTGTTAAATAACTTTAGCATAAAAGTGGTAACAGTGTCTTTACTTAGCTCTTGTTTCAAAGTAATCTATATTTGTTAGGTTAACTAACCTCAATAAAACACTTCCAATTGTGAGAGTCCAACGAGGTCCTATTTTCTGTAATAGAAAACCTCCAATCATAGTTGGGATGCTTCTACCAATAATACAAGAGGTTTGGATCCACATAGATCGTCCATAATTAAAACTATTATCAACCCTTTGTTTTATATATGACGTCAAATATGTATTCATATTGCCAAAGGTGAGGTAGTGACCAAGAGTTACATGGATCAAAAACCCTCCAAAAATGGTCAACATTCCTTGTTTGTTGCATTTTCGTATTTTCTTCAGTAAGTTTGCCTAAAGAAAAAAGCTTATGAGATGTGAAACGTCAAAACGCTTTCATAAGATTAACACTTCATTTTATACATTATTTACTACAGAAGAATGAGGAGATATATTAAGCAAACCAGAAATTGGTAAACCACCTTGTAAGTTTTTTTTTTTTAATTTTACACAAAGTTACTCAAGAGCTATCTGCGCTAGACGTCCCTAGTTTAGCAGTGTAAGACTAGAGAAAAGGCAGCTAGTCATGATCACCCACCGCCAACTCTTAGGCTACTATTTTTCCAACGATAGTGGGATTTACCGTCACATCATAACGCCCCCACGACTGAAAGGGTGAGCATGTTTGGCGCGACGAGGATTTGAACCCTCGACCCTTAGATTACGATTCAAATGCCGTAACCACCTGATCATGTTGGGCCACCAATTTGTAAGACTATAATATTAAACATAAAAATGTTGTGTTTTAATATCAAGATATACGTAGTTCATGTTGATTACGGAAAGAGAGAACTAAAAAAATTAGTGACTTATAAGTTCATGTAAAGCTCGAAAGTCTTAAATGTTTACATTTGTTGCTCGTTCCCTGCAATGGACACAGCATAGAAGGCCACTGAGTAGCTCTGCATTAAAACAAAAAAATCGAAACTATTTAAAAATACAACAAATATTAGTCTTTTGCTTAGCTAAATGAATTGGAATATTTACAGATAGTTTTTCTATGTTAATGCATTTAATCGTGAAAACACTTATCCATTGTTCCTTTCTCTGAGAGACACTTCAATTCCACTGTCCTTGTCCTAGCCAACACTGCCAAACTGTTGTCCTCATCTCTGGACGACAGTCTCGATTCAAGTTACGCTCTAGGAAACACAGATGCTGTTCCACAATGACTAGACCTTGGATCATTAGAGTTTCGTACACAATAGATTATTGTGATGAAAGGATGGTAGATATGAATTCCAGAGAAGAATTTTGGTTGTAGACTTTGTCTGTCAGATGATTAAGTTACGTATACAGTTCTTTAAAATATATAAAAAACGATCCAGAGATACAGTAGAATGAGTATACTGTCATATAGCACAGTTTACTGTTAGTTTGTTCTGCTTAACCCTTTCCTGCAGCTCAGTTGAATTAAACGAAAGCTTTTTTTTCACCTAATAGTTTCTTCTCCTTTATAGATGTTGCTAAATGTCATTCACATTACCCAAATAACTGTGGCATAATCTTCAGGGTAACAAATATTCGAAGTAGGATTTTTCTTACTTAGGTATTGTATTGATAGAATCTACAACCTATCTATCCTTTATCGACATTCGAAACTGTTACCTATATTCTCTGAATGCTATTTTTGCCCTTTTTTCAGGAAATCTAGCACTTTCATTCGGAAACTCATTTATTGCAAGAATACTATTTTGCCATGAAATGCTCATCCACACACAAAAAAGAAAATTTCTTTTGGGACCTTGATCCACAATGAAGAAATATCTCTCTCGGAACCTTGATACAAAGAACAGATGCCCTTTTGAAGCCACTCCTTAACGTTAGATTTTGGTGACAATTCGTTTTTTAAGGCATCATTGTTCTAGTTATTGGTTAGCTAGAGTGTTTCAAGATATTGGAGATGTATCGATTTGTACCTGCTGTATCAGAACTTGTAATTGTTACTTTTCTCGACTTAGAGATACTTGTAGCAACAACAAGTATGGATACACATCGATCACCTGCAGACAACCTCTGAACAAGCTTAAGTACTTAAAAATTAAGTCCTCTCTCTTGATGTATTTTATAAATTAAAGTTATGTAGCACAATATTATTCACAAAGATTTATCTAGCATTCGGGTATGTTCATACAGTGGATGTGCCAACACCAATTTAGAACATGTGTCATATTGTCTGCACATTCATACCCAAATTCACCCATTTTTAGCTTTGGTAACAGCAATGGTAAGGTATATGGATTGTAAAGGTTTGCAAGAACTCAATATAATCGGTCTTTGGTGATTGCAGTAAGACAGTAATTTGAGTTCACATTTTTAAAAGCTGCATGACTGTCAAACATTTAGGAAACTTAGGAAGCGAACGTCCATTCGGTTTTGCTGGCAGCCACTCTTATTATTACAGTGCAATAATGAACATTTGTTCTGTGTGAATGTTCCAGAATATTGTTAATTGTTTTTGCTCACATCTACTTTACACCTATATTACGCTGTGCCTGCACACCTTGACAAGGTTTCTGTCTTTGTCCAAATTTGTACAACCTCATGTTGCATTCAAAATCTATTACACGAGATATATTTGTAAGTAATAGAATGCAGTACTGTTCCAGTTTCGGGTCTGAGCTGTGTCCATCCTACTTTTCAGCACAATAGATTCCTTCATAATTTCTTTTGATAAAATGTTTCACGACAAAAAAGATTACTTCCCTTTTGAATGTAATTGCTATTGCAAGTAGCACCAAATATGATCACTAATATTCAAAAATAAAAGGGTTTGTTTTATGTGTCTTCAATTAAAACTTGCTGTTTCGCATTTCCAAAAAGTCAAACCCTCCCTGAGACAATGCTCGAATTAAAAAATAACTTGTCATACATTTTACTGTAGAAGGTCATTCCAAATCATTATATGTAATAACATTTTCTCTGACACTTTATGTTGCTCCCAGCTAGAAAAACTGTAGTCTAGAGATTTATAACGCTAAAATCAGGGGTTCGATTCCCCTCGATGGGCTCAACAGATAGCCTGGTGTGGCTTGGCTATAAGAAAAACACAAAGACACACACTTCATGTTTTAAATCACAGTTAAAGAGCACTTTATCATTAATTCGATAATGTGTTTAAGGTTGCCTACAGCAGTTAAAACATTTTCATCCAGCTTTATCTTTTTTCTAAGCGGTGTGTTGTTTCACGATTTCAATAGCATCTTAACCCTTGACTTTGGACGTATCTCTCATTCTCCACGTTTTGGTATATTCCATACAATATTAACATCTTAGAAAATTTAATGATTATAGATTAGATGTAATCTTTTAAACACACCCGGTCTCATCACGTACTCATGTGTGAACAACAAAACTAGTTTGAAAAGTATTTACTGCAGAACATGGAAGAGCGCCATTAGTTTATATCCCTAAAATGTTGGCTTTTTATAACTGACGAATGGGACAGATTTCTATATACATACATATAGAAAGAGATTATGGTACTTTTGATATTATTTTAAGTTACACTAGCAAGACTTTTTCTTTAAAAAATCTTGTTTAAAAGATATGTGGCCCAAATCAAAGTAATGTAGTTAAAAAACACCCTTGAACGAAGTTTCTCTAGTTGTATAACAGTCTGAAAACATTGGAAAGTTGGTTTACTTTACCTTTGATATTGTTTCTTTTATTTACCTTTAAAATTGTTTTTCTAATGATGTATTAGTATTTACGTTTCTAAGCAAACTATTTTACTGATTTTGAAAGACTGATTCAATTCATTTGTTTAATATCTGATTAGTAAGTCTTAAGAATATATTTGTAGTAGAACACTTCTTAATACAACACCACGTAAAAAGTTTCAGATGTCAAATAAATTACACGAGTTATCAACTGTGAGACATAATTGAAAATATACTTGAAAAGGAGATAACTATACTGTGAGATGTACTAAAGTCCAGGGTTCGATTTCTTGCGGAAGACACAGTAAGAAAACCATGATTATCCGGTTTAAACTAAATAAAATTCAAATAGTAAGTAAGTAAATGAAAGTTTATTGTTTATCAAATTTAGTATAAGATATTTTATAGTTAAATTCATTTTATGAGTATAATATAATTATCTAAGTCGTTATTTTGGTTTCTCATTACTGAAGAGAAGTAAACCCGGCTATTTGAGAAGTGTGGTTTTTGGATAAGCGCATGCAAATAAGAGGACCACTAAAGAATAAAAGTTTGCTTCATTGAAAGAAGAAAGAAACAAGTTGAATACACTACATGAACAGTTTGAGAAATAGTCTCTATGACATTTATTAAAAATTAATTAAACACAAGCTTTAATTATAATAAAAATATAACGTAATTTAGTATTTATGTCAATAGATAGCGCACACGAATGTTTACAATCTATATAAATATAATAACTGTTGTCTGCTGTATGTTCATTTAAGTATTTATTGGGGTATGGATGGATCTTCATCAAAATTGGTATGGAGGTTTGTCAGGTCTGAGGGAGATACGTAGTCAGTTTGCATTTTGTGTTTTACTATTTTTATGGGCGATTTTATTCTTTACAAGTTTATATAAGGGAAGCAACTTTTTATGTCCCAAGGTAACCATTCATTAATCATGAATTTACATAATTTTCATTCAGAAGACGGGTACTTCAGCTGATTGTTTGTGTCAAGCCACACTTTCGTAGTTTAAAACCTCTGCATATTATCTTCTAGAAAACTGATAGACATTTTCTAGATGTACTTTGAACTTGATAAACCCACTGATGACCTTTCAACTTCAAGCGTATTTAATTTCTTCCGTATTTTAATACTAACACTCGTTTATTCATGTCTGAAACAGTACGAAAGTTTCCATTGAACGTGACTATTGGTTAACAAAAATTCCTATGAACTAGTGTTATTTAATTTGTACAAGTACTTGTTTACAGACCAGAAGTTGTTATTCCCAGCTGTGAGTAACTCAAGATTTGGTTCGATAATACAAAGTTAAAATGATTTCGTAATTACTTGCATCACAAATGAATTAATTAGTATGCTAGTTCAATGTTCCATGATAATACAAAGTCTGTTTGCTTCTTTGTCAATTTCGCATAAAGCTACACTAGGGCTATCTGTTCTAGTTTGGTTTGGTTTGCTTTGAAATTCGCGGAAAGCTGCACAAGGGCTATCTGCTCTGGCTGTCCTTAATTTAGTAGTGTAAGACTAGTGGTAAGGCAGCTGGTCATAACCACCCACCGCCAACTCTTGGGCTGCTCTTTTACCAATGAATAGTGGGATAGACCGTCACATTATAATGCTCCCACGACTGAAAAGGCGAGCATGTTTGGGTTACGAGTCGAGTGCCTTAATTAGCTGGTCATGCCAGGCCAATTTAAATTCTAAACTAAATATGCTATTACCAATACATAAAAATGAAAAGTAAAAAACAGTTGAAAATAATATTTTTAATCAAACTAACTTTCAGCTTTTGTTTTAGATTTTATAACAATAGGGGAATTAAATTACGAATTAGCTTTTCGTCTTTACATTTTTCACATGCATATAAAACGTGTTGTTAAGTTCTTTGTAGCTACCACGAAATAACAGCAAGTACCGAGTGCAATTAGCTCGTCTTTTGCGCGTGGAAAATAAGAAAAGATGAAAATAAATAGATATTTTGCGAATGATGTGACTTCAAGAACTTGAAAATTAACCCTTTAAAATTATTTTGTGATCTTAATTTGGAAATTATACAAGTAAATTAAAAACAAAGGGATTCCGTGGTAGAAAGTGGCATGTTAACAGTGGTAGAACGTTACATCCAAACAGTGGTAGAAAGTGGCATGCTAACAGTGGTAGAAAGTTGCATCCAAACAGTGTTAGAAAGTGGTATGTTAACAGTGGTAGAAAGTAGCATGCTAACAGTGGTAGAACGTGGCATGCTAACAGTGGTAGAACGTGGCATGCTAACAGTGGTAGAACGTAGCATGCTAACAATGGTAGAAAGTGGCATGCTAACAGTGGTAGAACGTGGCATGCTAACAGTGGTAGAACGTAGCATGCTAACAGTGGTAGAAAGTGGCATGCTAACAGTGGTAGAACGTGGCATGTTAACAGTGGTAGAAAGTGGCATGTTAACAGTGGTAAAACGTAGCATGCTAACAATGGTAGAAAGTGGCATGCTAACAGTGGTAGAACGTGGCATGTTAACAGTGGTAGAAAGTGGCATGCTAACAGTGGTAGAAAGTGGCATGTTAACAGTGGTAGAACGTAGCATGCTAACAGTGGTAGAAAGTGGCATGCTAACAGTGGTAGAACGTGGCATGCTAAATTTTAATCGACTTAAGGGCATGAGGCGACGAAAAAAAGAAAAACACTATTTAGTGATAAACTATAAATACATGTACACGTTCGACAAAATACCGGGAGTTGCGTTACTTGAAGAACAACTTAAAACTATGAACCATCAAATTCATCATGCAAGAGTAATTTATTAAAACTTCCTCCTAAACAATATTTTCCCCTTGAGGGTTTGTGTGTTTTCATATAGCAAAGCCACATTGGGCTATCTTCTGAGTTTACCAAGGGAAATCGAACCTATGATTTTAGTTGTAAGTCCGTCGGTGGACTGCCTTGAAGAACACAACGTTTTCAACCGATCTAATGAGCTTGCCTTGGATTGAGTTATATAGAGCTAACTGTGAGAGAAACCTGGCACAATACATCACTAATAGATAGAAACACTTTTATCAAATAGTAAGTTCCATATAACTGTACGTTTTAGACAATTCCTGTTCATTTGTTGAAGAGTTAATGAAACGAAAGCAGTAAGTTCTTAGTGTAGGAGAAGTAAAAAAACTTGTTAAAATTAATTTTTTTTATCTATAATGCAGGAAAATAAAAGGAATCTAGTAACAAAGATACTATGGTAAAGGAATATAAAAGGAATCTTGTAAAGACGTTTTTGTTGAAAGGAATCTAGTAAAAAACGTTTTTGCTATGATTGAGGAAAATAATAGGATTCCAATAAAACGTTTTTGTTGCGGTACAGGAAATTAAAAGGAATTTAGTGAAAAACGTTTTTGTTATGATTCAGGAAAACTGAAGAAATCTGGTAAAAGTTTTTACCGAGACAGAAGAAAAATAAAGGAATAGATTAAAGGAATCTAATAAAGAAAGATTTCACTGTGGTACAGTAATATAAAAATAATTTTTAAACGTTTTTCCAAAGGTGCAGAAAAATAACAGAAATCTGTAAACCTTGATGGTGAAACCTCATAGATATGCTCGATTAACACTCACACATGTACATTTAATACTTAATTAGGGGTGCACCAGTACTTACTGATGTGACCTGATTACTATTTTAACAAAACAGGGACTTTCTAAGTACCTACAGCTTGCTCTATACAAAATCAATGTCTCTGAATGTCATTAATTATGATGAAGAGTTGGCCCCTTGTACACACTACTAGTATACTGCTCTTTCATCATCTTCCACTCTAGTTTATTCCATTTACATGGGAATAGTTTTCATGGCAGTATTTTCATGTCTTGATAATGTTTTTTTTCACTCCATGAGCATAAAATGCAATGTTGTTTTCTGCAGGTTCACATTGTAACGAAATAAGTAATATTATCAACATTTCTTCCTTAAAGTTTGAAAACAATAAATGTATATCACAAACCAAATGTTGGTGGGAAAAATTACGAATTAGAACGTTATAAACGCAGAAACAGCTGTGTGAAGTTGTTGTTGTTTTGGAATTAAGCACAAAGCTACACAATGGGCTATCTGTGCTCTGCCCACCACGGGTATCGAAACCCGGATTTTAGCGTGTAAGTCCGCAGACATACCGCTGAGCCACTGGGGGGCAACAGCTGTGTGAAAAACATAGATATTATAAGTAATACTACAACTTTCTCTCATGACGTGACTTCACTCACAGCTCCAAATTATAACATTTGATCATTAAAGTATCCCTCAAAGAGAGATATAATCTAAAGACACTGATTATTATATTATAACGTTATTTTCCATACTTGGCAACATACATTTCAGAAAAAAAATTCACTAAATTTCGAGAGGAACAAGCGCGGCGCAACCTTGTATTTAAGGGTTTGCGTCACTCTGACACAAAATTAGCTCCAAAGTTAGCGACAAATGTAGCTTTGCGAGAAAATTCTAAATAGATGAAAACTTTCGGGAAAGAATATAGAATATTTATGCATTCAAATAATGTTCCATATGGTAAAACAACTCTTTACAAATAATTAAATATCGTTATATTACACATACAACGCAGTTTCCAACGCCATCTGCGAAATTTTACTGAAGGAATTTATACGTTTGTCTAAAATAAACAAGAAAATCGTTCAGCGCTTTATGAAGATTGTGTTTAACAATGTGGCTTTATCTAAAGATAAAATTATACACTAAAACACGTATGCATACATATTACTTAGAAAACATATAATGTTTTTGAAATGAAAGCAATAATCTACGTATTAACATAATGTATTTGAGCACTTAAATTTAACTTTCTTAGTTCATGAACATCAAGAATGCCCTACACTGAATCACCACATGAAACGTTAGAGTAAAATAATTACTTGGACCTACCTTAACATTATTATATGAAAACAAGGCAATTCTTGGATAACGAGAAACCCAACTGAAATGAAAATATATCATAGAACGGCTAGCATGGGCGTTAAAAGTGTTAATACCCATATAAGCAGTTCTGAGATACATTTTTTTTCAAATTAGGCAAAGTTT
Source organism: Carcinoscorpius rotundicauda (assembly GCA_011833715.1). Taxonomy (NCBI): domain Eukaryota; kingdom Metazoa; phylum Arthropoda; class Merostomata; order Xiphosura; family Limulidae; genus Carcinoscorpius; species Carcinoscorpius rotundicauda. Next base: position 21,065,500 of record CM022398.1, read on the forward strand.
CACAACTAATAAATTAATCAACGTTATCACATTAATTTGAGTAAATATTTCACAACTTGTGCCTTGACTAACGTTATCATACTCAGACAAAGAAATGTTTCACATCCAATAAATTAACCAAAGTTATCACAACCACGGCATTCATAAACTTACCATGTTGTTACAAGTTAGTGTTTCATGAACAGCGCGTGAAAAACAAACAATATCTGGTAAAAACATATCTCGCCACGTAGTAACCACGTTTATAAGTAGAAAAAAAAAACAACACAAACAAAAAATCGTTTTACTGTCAACATGTTTTTTTTATGATTACTTAGTTTGTAAAATGTTTTGAAGAAGAGACATATTGTGTAGTTTTAGTTCGCGGCAACTGAAATCAAGTGAGTAGCTTTATGTGCTGAAAATTATTAAAACATATGTACAAAAAATAGCCGCAGAGCTTTTAAAATCTACTCCTATGTTAGATATCAATATTTATATTAAAATGTTAATAAAGACTACTGATATGAGCTTCTTTTTCTAGAAAATATAAAATAATAGACAAACGTACCATCTTGGGATATAACGCAGCTGGATCTGAGACGAAATAGGTACAGGCGATTTGGCGGAGTGAAGAAGTTGGTCTTGTCTTACTAGTTAAACGTATTTCAGACAGAGCGAGGGACAATAATAATAGAAACCGGTTTACTTGGTGCGCTAATATAATCATGTACAAACAACACTGAGAATTGAGTTACGTTGTCATGAAATGTAGATTGTCAGCAATTATTAAAACTGTATTTGTTTTATTTCCCCAGTATCGCGTTTGTTGTTGTTTTTTTTTGCATCGGAAGTATTTCAGTATTCCTTTTGTATGGCAGAGAACATTTGGTAATTATGTTTGGTGAAAAGTTTGTTTATTCTGATCATATATAGAATTAAGCTACATATCTGTAATATTTCTGATTTAAAGAATATATAAATAGTTTTACTTTCCTTTTAATAAATCTTAAGCACTGTTCCTATTCACAACTGAAACGTCCAAATATATATACTGGGTGTTCGGAAGGTCACTGTGCAGTTTTGTAATCATATTTTATTCAGTCTATTTCATGTCAGCAACTGATAGCGGTGTTTAGAAACAAAATAAGAAGGATCCAGGCCTGTATTGATGCCAACGGGGGTCATTTTCAACATTATTTATAATTGTCATTCATATTTACCTCCTGTATTCTATATTGAAACATGTCTGTTAATAAATATATAAGTGCACAGTGACTTTCCGAACACCCTGTATAATTAAATTGTATGCTACTTTTAATTAACTAATTTATTTTAAAATTGTTCCCGGACAGTTGTTTAAAATAACAAATAATTAAAATAAGAATCAGTATTTTTGAGACTGGTCACAGTGTCTGATATTCTGCAGTACGTATCATAAAGATATGTTATTTATAATACTCGGTTTGTTGTTCGTGCAAGAACAAGAAATGTCTGTTTCAAAGCCGAATTTTATTAAACATATTATTTTGAAATCACGTGTACAAACTTTCAAAAATCACCATAACATCAGTGTTTCTACATGGACAATAATTTCATTTATTTTATGTTAAAACAAAACACACTTTACATGTGTCGAGGAACAACATAATCCATCATCTTCAGGTTTGTTTATGTCTCCTGAAGACTGTAGATAAATTATCAAACAAAACATATAAAGTGTATTTTGTTTTTACATTATACAAATAATATTATTGCCAATGTCGAAACGTTAATATCGCGATGTTTGTCGACGAAAGGCACGACTGTTCTCAATCTCAAGAGTTCAGTATTTCTATTAACGAACGTGTACGAAAGCATCAAAACAGGAAGTGTACAAAAGAATCCGAAATGTACCTAGAATCTAGAACACTGTCATGACGTCAAATTGTATAAAATCTGGTCAACTAAGGATAACATAGTTAAGAAACCTCTTTCTCGTTATAACTAACAACAACATTTGAAAGAGTGAATCGACCATTAATAACTGGAGTGACTAACGGAAGATGGAGAAAAGTGGGCTGAATTTCAAATAAGCGTAGACGTTCACATAGAAGACAACCAACAATATTTTTAGTGAAAGAAGAATTATGCCAAATAGCAAGAAAATCAAATTAAATTTAACAAATAATAAAGTTTATTATTTTCTTCGTTTGAAGTCAACCACGTAGATATATAATGGGCTATCTGTTCTCTGTCCAGCACTGGTACCGAAATTTGGTTTCTAGTTGTATATTCGCAGACATAACGCTATGCCACTGGGGACGGATATTATTAAAATAATTCGATTTACAACTCTCAGAACTATTGATTAATAGCAGAAAGTGACGCTAAACTATATTATGCCCATTCAAAATTAGTTAGTAAGGTGCGGAGTTTGATATGAGATACATTTGAAGTGGGTAGAAAAATGACAGACTTAAACAAAATATTAATTTGAAAGAGGAACTGAATAACTTGATAAAGAAAGATAAATGTTCTAAAATGAATTGACAAACTTACCAACTTCTTAGTAAATAAAAATATTTCTGAATAACATACAAATAATACTGTTTTTAAAGGAAATTTTACAACGAAAAAACTAGCATTCTTAATCGGGAAAAAATTTAATTATTTTAATCGAAACTAGTTTGAAACCACTTAATATTGTAGAAAATTCAAGCTGCAGTTGCTAATATTCTAGTCCTCCGCTGGTACAGCAGTAAGTATACGGATTTACAACACCAAAATAAAGGGTTCGATCACCTTGGTGGATTCAGCAAATAGCCTGAAGTAGTTTGCTGTAAGAAAACAAACACACTAATATTCAAGCTTTTGTTACTGATTACATAAAAATGTAATTTGTATAATTATGAAGTTAAACAACTTCAATAAATTAAAAATAAGAACCTTGTACTTTCTCAAACATAATGTTGAGATGCAAATAATTACGACAATGATATTTTAAACGATAGATCATATTTGAAATAAAGAAAGACCATTCGACTCGTAATCCCCGTCACATCAAACATACTCGCCCTTCAGCAGTGGGGATGTTATAATGTGATGGTCAATCCACTATTCTTTGGTAAAAAAGTAGTCCAAGAGTTGGCGGTGAGTAGTGATGGCTAGTTGCCTTCCCTTTTCTTCTTACACTGCTAAATTAGGGAAGCTAACGCAGATAGGCCTCGTGCAGCTTTGCACGGAAGTCAAAACAAACCAAACGAATGTAATACAGAATAAAGTAAAAACAGTCGCCTTTAGTTGCCAAGTTCACTGTTTAGAAAATATTTGTTTTCAGCAAACTGAAGAATGTATACAGTTAAAAATTCATCTAAATTTTTGAATAAGATTGAGAATATTAATAGTGAAACAACAATCGACAATCATTGTTATTATTATTTTTTTGCTGAAGTATTATTGTTCACGAATATACCAGAAGAGGACGCTTTACGTAGCTTTAAATATAGACTATCTGCTGGTAAATTATTTTTGTGTTTAGAAATATCTGATATTTTATTATAAACGCAACAAGATTGTAGGTGTAACTAATAATTATTTCAGGGTGAAAAATGAAAGTTATAGACAGAATAAACGTTTGTCTCTGGGGATCACCTTTTAGAGGAAATATTCATGTTTTATAGTAAAAGTAAAAACACAGGATAGAAATCCAACATATGGGTAAGATACGAGGATGACAGGTTTCTGGTGTGGTAATGACAAGCTAATTTATTTTAAGGATTACATTTAATTTATCAATCCTACGATACAATTTACTTTAGAAGTTGAAGTGAACGGATAATTTGTAAATTTCTGTAAAACAGTGACAGTGTATTTTTGTTAATGTTTATTCGTGTAAGGATGATGTAATATTAGAATAAAATTATTTTAAAAATATATAACGAATGACAGAGGATAAAACAAATTATAAGTATTTAAGTTTAATAGAGGAGGAATATATTTGCCACGTATTCCAACCATGGTCAATACAAGTAGGTATTGTTTTCATGATTTAAACAGATTGTCAAATAATTCTTAAGCCTCAAATAAAGTTAATTAATGTGACTAATAGATTGAAAGAAAAACTTAAGCTTTAGTATTAATGTAAAATACGTACAATTTTACGTAATTGTTGTTCCTAATATATTAGGCAGACGTGTAGAAATATGAAATTTATGATAAGAGAATACAAAAATAAATTGACAGTTTGAAAATGAACTATTCAGCCTTGGCTAAACACGTGGCTAACTCTTTGACTACGCCAATATGAAATTATTTAAATTGGAATATTTACATAACGAATTTAAAATCAGAGAGTCTTAGAATTTGCTTATTCTCTCCGTGGGCCACTGGTAAATTTATATTCAGAATGTTAAAATCCAGGGTTCGAATCATCGCAATAGTTTCGTGGACAAGTGGTAAATTTAAATATAGAATCTTAAAAACCAAGGCTTGATTCTCCGCGATAGGCAAAAAAGATAGTCCAGCATTTATTTGCCGTAAAACAAACAAGAAATTGTTAAACAAATTAATCATTTTGAATAAAGACTTTGGGCCAGATGTCACAAGAGTGAATTTATAGAATTGAATTTTGTGAACTCTGATTGTACACATTCAACTGCTCCAGTACATATACCTCGGTAAAGCAGCGGAAAGTTTATAAACTTACAACACTAAAATCTGGAGTTTGGACACAGTAGATCGTTCAATGTGGTTTTGCTTTAAAACAACGAAACAATCCAGCACATAAATGACTCTCACGTGTCTTTCTTTGTCTCTTGAAGATGGAGGATCATATTATCCACTGAATCATGTAGAGTGTGTTTTTCACCATTATATAAATAAAATTATTTTGTACACATGAACGTTAATGCTGTGTTGTTTACTATACTGATTTTTTATTTGAATTTTACGCAAAGCTACACGAGGGCTGTCTGCGATAACCGTCCATAATTTAGGAGGGTAAGACTAGAGAGAATGCAGGTGGTCATCACCACCCTCCGCCAACTCTTGGGCTACTCTTTTCCCAACGAATAGTAGGATTGATGGTCACATTATAACGCCACGAGGGCTGAAAGGGGGAGCATATTTGGTGTGATGGGGATTCAAACCCGCAACTCGTGGAACACGAGTCGAATGCCTTAACCATCTGGCCATGCCGGGCCTTTTATTTTTAGAGTTTATGAATATTCGTTAATAATTAATCACAAAGCTAGTCATTAGAGTTTATAGCGATTTCATCAAAATTAGCATGTTATGTTGTTAAACCAAAGGTTTTCAGAGGCACTTTAAGCTTTTAGAAAATAACTTAGGTTAAACCTATTATTCCGCATTTTGGCTTAAATGCTTTCTTATTTTTCACGTTTATCACAGAAGAAAACGTCAGGGTAATCGAGCAAATATGAAATGATTTTCGAAAAAGAAAATAGCTAAAATTGGAATTCAAATGTTAATGAAAGCAATGTCTATTACTAACATATTTTATTTTATACCTTACTTTTGTCTTTATTTCCAAAACGTATGTAATATTCAAACAAAGTTCCCAATATTGAGTAATTTGCCCCCAGTGGCTCAGCGGTATGTCTGCGGACTTACACGCTAAAATCCGGGTTTCGATACCCGTGGTGGGCAGAGCACAGATAGCCCATTGTGTAGCTTTGTGCTTAATTCAAAACAACAGCAACAACAACAATTGAGTAATTTTGGAATGTTTGTGTATATACTGAAGTAGAAAAGTAAATCAAAACGACGTTTCTAAGTCAAATGAAGCGTGGTATGATCAGGTGGTTGAGGCGCTCGACTCGTAATTTAAGGGTCGCGGGTTCAAATCCCTGTCGCACCATACATGCTCACCCTTTCAGCTGTGGAACGTTAAAATTTGACGGTCAATCCCACTATTTGTAAGCATAAAAGTAGCCCAAGAATTGGCGGTGGATGGTGATAACCACCTATCTTTTCTCTAGTCTTACACTGCTAAATTAGGGACGGCTATCACAGATGGCCCTCATGTAGCTTTGCGCGAAATAAAAAAAAACCCAACAAACTAAGTCAAATGCTATTTATCAGTTCATTTCTCTCTCTTTTTGATGTTCAATCTGACGTTTTAGATTTTTTGATGTCCTTGAAGTCCTTCCTCTATCTTCGAGGATGTTCAGTCTGATATAAAGATTACACACTGTTGCTGAAAGACTGAAGGAAACCTGATGCTAACGTATCTGCTAAAGTACAGATTTTGTAGCAAACTGGTTCATAGAATGGCCCTTTTCTTGTTTAGTTTTATTTTCAAGCACAAATTTTTAGCTAATAGCTGGATTTTCTTGATAGAGATAGGATCTATTTATAGTCGGGGATATTTAAGATTCACTCTTGTTTATGACCTCACATATCATTTGATAAACTTTAGAATATAGAAAAGTTTACAATTAACCCTGTTAACATCGTAACATCTAATTCTTTTAATATTCCAATGTGTATAAATGTAAATTAGCTTTTTGAACCGTAATAACCTGTAGTGACAATGTTATTGTGATAATGACGAATGACTCTTGAGATGGCTCAGAGAGTTACTGAATATCTAAACGTGAGTTTGACCTTACTGGATATCTTGGTGTTGGCAAGAGGTAAAATCAAAACATAATTTTAAAGTTAAATTGTAAATGTTTTAATTCAACTTAAAGTACATTTTAAGGAGTAATACTATATTTCGTCAATAGCTAGTCGTCACCAAAAGCTTTCAAGCCATATTTATCATTCTAACATATTAGCAGAACATTAACGAGGAATGGATTGTAAAATTAATTATTTAATTCTAAAAATATTTTACGAACATATAACATCTATTATTCATTAACTCGTAAAAACACACAAAACTATATTCCACCAATATAGTAACGATTATTCAGGAACATTCTTCTCTGATCTAGAATAAAAACGAATCAAAACGAAATATGTCGTTTCTTGACTTCTTGATTTACACAAAATTTAGCTTAATAATAGCTGAAAAAGACACGGTGACGTTAAAACATTATGAGCAGTGTTATACATGTTAAGTAAAATAAACCTTCTATTACCTTAAAAAAGCATAATAAGAAATAACTGTTGACTAAATCTGTATCCCAAGTTTTAAATGAATATCATACTTCACGGTACAAAATTAAGTAAAATACAAAAGCATGACATCTTGTTAGTCTTAAGGGATCATCGTAGACCAGGTGTGATCTTTGGTTGGAATTCTAGTCTGCGAATCTAAAATTAAAGATTTGATGCTGAAACGGTCTGTCATAGCCAGGTGGGTGAAGGAGTTCAACTCGTAATCCGAGGGACGTGGGTTCGAATCCCCATCGCCACAAACATGCTCGCTCTTTCAACCCTGAGAGCGTTATAATGTGACGGTCAAATTGTTATTTTAATTTTTGTATTATTCGTTTCAATTTTATTTAGAAAATTTCACTTAGGAAATCACACCTTTTTTGTCTTTGGATAAGTGTGGATTTGAAGACGAGATGCTTACCCTGCAAAGTGCAGAACACATAAAAGGTAAGCAAAAACATTCTATCAGAGAGATGTGATTCGCTATTTTGATAAACGAGAGTCATCCAAATTTAAAGATAGCAATTTCAAAATTATTTTCCATCCTTGGATCCATTTGGGTGTATGAGTCAATTTTCTTGTCAAGATACAGATCTGGACTAACTGACATAAATTTAGAGGCAGAATTAAGATTCTCATTGAGATAGATATTAAGCCTAATTTCACGAAACATGTTGATGAAAACCCCATTAATTTTCACATTGAAAGTTAATTGAAATGCAATTATTTTGATTAAACTAACATATTTTTTTTAATAGTGTGGCCAACGTTGTTTTCATTAGCAACATTTGTGGCCACTAAGAAAAATAAGTTACCCACCCTTTCGTTCTGTTGTTCCTGAGATCAGCTAAACCTTACATTACCTTAAAACTCAAAAACTCGTTTGTATCGAATACATAGAATGCAATATGTACGGCTACATTGTTTCACCAGACTAATCTAGCGTCATTAAGTAAAGCAACTGGACTTGTGATCAGTGGTCTTGTAATCAAAGTAACACGAAGAACTAAAGATTGAATATACTGAAGTTTGATTGGATGAGCTTAACAAGACCCGAAGAATACAAAATTTGAGTAACAGTGGTCTAAAATTACTTTCACCAAACCGGCTGTAAATCGTACAAACTAACAGGTAAAACTAGAAAAAAATTAGGGAAAGTCTGTTCATTTAAAGATTACTCAACTTCAACAGTACAATGTTGAATTCATTTCTCACATCGAGAGTCGTGATGAACTTGGAACTTTTTGCTATAATATAAACAGCGCACGTATTTCTCTCAACGAAGGGGTTTAATTCCACTCGGTGGACTCAGCGGATAGCCCAATGTGGCTTTGCTATAAGAAAACACATAAACACACAGTGCTCTCAACGAACAAAACCGTTAAAGTGAAGAGGGCACGTGGAAGTGTTGAAAATTGTAGGCAAAACAATTTTGTCCATTTCTAAAAGAGATGTGCAGAAAAGTAATATTGATTATTCCAACATTTTTTGTCTTTCTTCAGTTTTGCTGGTGTTGTCTCTTCTTAACCCTTACGGATCTTTGACTTGGCCCATTTTGTTCACGTCTAGCACAACATACCTTTCAGCTTGAACATTTTCAATTCCTTAAATAAACAATTAACCCTGACATTGGAGGTTAATCATACACAATTTATTATAGATCTGAAATTATCGTGCATGTATAAAGGTCAGTCCTGTGTTTATTGTACTGATTTTAATTTGTGGAGTTTATAAATGTTTGTAATTTAGCACACAGCCATGCAATGGCGTTCATGGTGACTTCATCAAACCTAGCAAGTTTGGTTGTTACGTTTTCAAAAGATAACTTAGTTTAAACGCACGATTCAAAATATTGGTTTAAAACCTTCACGTTTATCAAGACATCTTTCTGGAGTGCTGTTAAATTGATGTCATCTTGCATACTCAGTACCATAAGTTAGTTCCTTGCTAGCTTCTTTCTATACAGTTAAGACACTGCATCATACTTATTTCAGACACTAAATTTAATCAGTATGTTCGATCAAATAGAATCCTTATTAAGTGCCCTTGGAAAACTTATACACGAATTCTAAAGTATGATAAGTATTCTCACCCTGGGTCATTCAATTATCACAGGGATCAGTGAACCATTGCTATGGTGTTAAAATTACATTCTATAATGACATAGAAGATTTAAGCTCATCATATAAAAAAAGAGTGATACATACTGTCTTGTCTTCACACTATTCTACAGTACTGTAAACCGAGAGAACACCCAAAAGTCGTGTTTATTTTAACGTTAATTACCAATACGACGGTGAAAAATTTGATGTTTTGATCAAACACGAACCATATAAATACAGTCACAATGGGTTTCATGTTGAAGTTAAAAGCTCTCAGAAAGAGAAGTCGCTTCCAAAAAGTTATAATTAATTAAAAGAGAAAAAAAAACCCTGCAAAACAGAAGAAACACTAGGTATATCCACTTTCATTGCCTAAGATCATTCAGAGATTGTGAGATTCAAGTGTAATTGATCACATTTGAACCAAAGAAAAAATCACAAGAAATACTAAACAAGGCTACAGGGTGTTCTACATGTCATGAATATGTTTAAAACCATTTTCTGAAGTGAAAATGAAGAACAAATGCTCTTAGAGACACTAGCTTTGCTCAGGAAGGGCATTTTATGATGTGATGTGATGATGACTTTTGTATTGAACCCTAAACTTATGTAATCTTTTAGATGAGAGGTTAGTCTAAAATGTTTTCTCTTTTCCAGAGTTACCGTCAATAATTTGAAGTTTTTGTTAAGTCGATTCACTATTTTAGGGTTAAATACAAAATTTTATTATTCAATGCTTATTGTCAGGTTTGAAATTCCTTTATGAAAGTTCCACTGTTACACTACAGTATGTCTGCGGATTTTATACGCTGGAAACCACGTTTCGATAGTTTTGTTCGAAGCGTAAATTGTGCTTAACTTCAAGCAAAAATAACCCTTATAAAAAAAATCAAAATAATTAAACTATACTACTCACATTACTGAAAACAAATATATATTTAGGACTTACTAATATTTTATAATTAAGTTTTTCTCATATTAAATTAAACACAAAAATATATCACGAGAGTGTTATATCTCAACAACATTACAGTTAAAGATTACCGAATACAGGAATGCTGTGATACATTGAAGGAGAAAATAGAATGCTAATTACTGGGTAATGGACAAATATTTAAGTAATTAGACATAAACAGTATGTAGGTAAGGTTATTTTAAAGTAAACATTATATTTATAAATTGGTAAACTGTAATCAAACCCTGGTTTGAGCTAGCAATTCTAATAGTCACATATGCCAAACCAAATAGTTTATTTCATAAGTCTCACAATAGTGAATTATCAAAATCGATCGTTATAAAAGTCATAAAATTCCTATTGATTAGAACCGACTGTTTTAAATGACACAATATTGCATTATCAGAAACCAATTGTTCTAAAAGTCACACTATTCTCATACGTTGAATCCAATTGGATTAAAAATCATATGATAATGATTTATTGAAACCAAATTTATTTCTTACCTCAAAAGGAATAACTTAATTTCCGCCAATATGCAGAAACTTTCATTCGTACACGAGCCTGAAATTTTGCAGATCAATTTTGGGAATTTAAATGTTTAAAAGCAACATCAGTTACAGATAGGAATTTTCTTCTGGTATGATGCCATCGCTAATACAGCGGTATGCCTACCGATTTACGACGCTAAAATCAGGGGTTCGATTCCCCTCGGTGGGCTCAGCAGATAGCCCGATGTAGCTTTACTATAAGAAAACACAACACAAACTTCTGGTATGACATATTACCTCTTATTCTTTTCTTCCACATATATTCTCCTTTGTGCTACTGGGTCTTCGGGAAAAAGCAATACAAGAAGAAAACCTGTTAATTAATTTCAAAACAAGTTAAAAATCTGTGAGGATAAAACATTAATGTTTAAGGATAAATACATTTATAGAATAAATCTTCTGATGCATTTCTGTATTAAGAATTGAGTAATGCGAGGCTCGTCATGGCCAAGCGTGTTACGGCGTGCGACTCGTAATCTGAGGTTTGCGGGTTCGCAACCCCATCGCGGGAAACATGCTCGTCCTTTCAACCGTGAGGGCGTTATAATATGACGGTCAATCCCACTGTTCGTTGGTAAAAGAGTAGCCCAAGAGTTGGTGGTGGGTGGTGATGACTAGCTGCCTTCTCTCTAGTCTTACATTGCTAAATTAGGGACGGCTAGCACGGATGGCCTTCGTGTAGCTTTGTGCGAAATTCGAAAAATGAACAAACAAACAAGTAAAGCGAAAATACCTGAGTTTAAAATATCGATATAAGTTGAATAAAACCATCATTGTGACGCACGTGTAAATTTACTGTAATCATGTAAGTTTTTCTTTATAAAAATATTTGGGTGTAATTCAACTTATCAAGGCCCGGCATGGCCAAGCGTGTTAAGGCGTGCGACTCGTAATCTAAGGGTCGCGGATTCGCATCCTCGTCGCGCCAAACATGCTTGCCCTTTCAGCAGTTGGGGCGTTATAACGTGACGGTCAATTCCACTATTCGTTGCTAAAAGAGTAGCCCAAGAGTTGGCGGTGGGTGGTGATGAGTAGCTGCCTTCCCTCTAGTCTGACACAGCTAAATTAGGGGCGGCTAGCACAGATAGCTTTCAAGTAGCTTTGTGCGAAATTAAAAAAACAAAGAAACTTATCAAAGAGTACTGGTATCGTCCATCTTCTTATAGAGCAGGAGAGAAAGTGGTTTCAAATTTGTACAGAAACGTAATACGTTAAAAATGTAGACAAGTTATAAAATACCAAAACTTAGAAATTCATCAAAGGTTTGATATTACAATTAAATACTGAACAAAATTTCCGATTTTGTCATTAAACCGAGTGTTGTCTAAACATTCTTAAATTGTATTAAAAACTTATCATTTCACAGTGATATTAAAATATGGATTTGTTTTTTTTATAACTTGGACACTATTTTCCACGTATTGTGTTTCTGAGCTTATCCATTGTGTAGCTTTGTGCTTAATTCAAAACAACAACTTCTGAGCTTATACAACATATTTTTGTCTTTTTTGGTGTGTGTGTGTAATATTAATCAATGTCTGACAGTTATTTAAGTTAAAACCGAACTACTTTGATCCCGAGTCGAACAAAATCTAAAGAGTTTCATACTTCAAACCAATGAATATCTTTTGCTTGTTTGTTTGTTTTGGAATTTCGCACAAAGCTACTCGAGGCCTACTGTGCTAGTCGTCCCTAATTTAGCAGTGTAAGACTAGAGGGAAGGCAGCTAGTCATCACCACCCACCGCTAACTCTTGGGCTACTCTTTTACCAACGAATAGTGGGATTGACCATCACATAATAACGCCCCCACGGCTGAGAGGGCGAGCATGTTTGGTGTGACCGGAACTTGAACCCGTGACCCTCGAATTACGAGTCGAGTGCCTTAACTATCTGGCCATTCTGGGTCATTAATTGTCCGAAGGAAAAATTTCCTATAGGTAAGGATGAAGAAGGAGATGACTTTTTATTTATTTGTTGGCTTTAAATCCTTAAGTCTGAGCAGACGCTATCAATGTTCGGCCCAAAAACCTGATTTACACAACGTACGGTGGCAACGTCCGGTAACAATCACATTTTTTTGATTGAAAACGAATTCAAACCTTGTTATTATCCATCTTTTACAAATAGACCGGATGTTCCGTGAAGCATTTAACTTTTGTTTTGAAACATATTTCAGATCAACAATTTGTGTTTGAAACCGATTTTTGTTTTCGGTGTTTTCTTGTGAAGTCTAAAAGTTTGTTTACATTAATGGTGAAACAAAGATGACGAGTGGGAAAAAATCACAGAAACGTTTTACTGTTGAACAAGCAATGAAGTTTCTCAATCAGATAGATGAGGAAGGACGATAGTAATTCTTAATTCAATACCTTGTTCCAGCGATTGTCAAGAAGCTGATCAGATGGAGGCATTGTCATAACGAAGATCAAATGGTTTAAAGAGACCACGAAAGCAAGCCCCTGATGAACCTGGTCCACCCTCTAGATTTGTGTTCAATATCAGAGCCAGAAATATTGACTAAGCTGACGTTGATTTGCAAGATAGGTCAGTCATGAGTAATGATTCTTTGAGTTTTGGCCGAATAACAGGAGTGATCCTAGACTACACGCATGCATCAGTGATAAATCAGTGCCACTTGACAGTTTCAGAGATTTGTTTAGTGTAACGCTTCCGTCAGTGCTATCAACTAGTGGTCAAAGCATGGGTTACAAGGAAAACACTTGATCACAGACTGTCTAGTTATTTGATCTGAACTACTTTATAAAATGATGAAGTTTCTTGAGATAACATCAGTGGGCATGGACAAATGATCTAGCATTGGAGACTATATCGATATCTACCAATTTTTCTACATCGATTCAATCACCCTTCAATCAAAATATGAAGAGTTTTGTTATGAGCACAAAGACACAGAAAGGGACATCTGTGCTGTACCCGCCACGAGTATGGAGAACCGGTTATAAGTTCGCAGACATTTCACTATGCCAATGAAGGCATTAAGTGCCAGCTATTAAACGTCAAATTTGAGGCAACATAACTTTTATTTAAACATTTATCGTGGGGAACTGATATTAGCATTTAAATTTGTTGAGTTTAAACCATTGTTTATATCAAACTTTTTAATTCAATGTTTAACATGATTCACTTTATTGGTATAAATTTCTTTATATAGCTTATAATTTATTTTAATCTTCGTTTCTATTTATCTTGATTTCAATTTTTGCAAGTTTTATACCATATTTTCGTCATAAAAGGTTTTAGTTTCTCTAAATGCGTGATTACATAAATCAGGCCATCCAGCGGCACAACGGATTCACGCTGCTAAAAATCGGGTTTCGATTTGTGCAGCTTTGCGCTTAATTTTATACAAACAAATGAAAATAAATCAGTATAAAACATTTATGGTTTCAGTTTCGTACTTACAATAACTACGTGAGAAGTTAATATTTTAGAGTACTTTGTAAAACTTTCAAGTCATCTGCGTAGCCACATACCTGAAAGGACGGAATTACATAAGATACAAGAAAACTGTTAAATCCACCGAAATAAAACACGTGGATGAATTAACTATACAATATTTCTTAATAAGAGTCAGTTGAAAATATCAAACCGCCATGGTTAAAATAGCTATACAAAAAAGGACGGCCCAGTATGGCCAGGTGGTTAAGGCACTCGACTCGTAATCCGAGAGTCGAGGGTTTGAATTCCCGTTACACAATACATGCTCACCCTTTCAGCAGTGTGGGCGTTATAACGCGAAGGTCAATCCCAATATTCGTTAGTAAAAGAGTAGCCCAAGAGTTGGCGGTGGGTGGTGATTACTAGCTGCCTTACCTCTAGTCTTACACTGCTAAATTAGGGACTGCTAGCGCAGATAGCCCTCGTGTAGCTTTGCACGAAATTCAAATAACAACAAAAAATATCTTTTTACAACAAATAGTGGGATTGACTGAACTTTATAACGCTCCTACGTCAGAAAGGGTTAGCATATTTGTGTGATATAGAGATTCGAACCCATGATCCAGCGCTTTAAACACTACGACATGCCGGGCCTAGCTTAAAACAACTATAAATGATTTGACATCAGAGACCACTTACTTATAAAGCCCATACCGCCTGTAAAACCATACGCTCCGTACCATCCGAAGTGATCATGAAGTTTAGAAATGGCCAAAGTACCCAGGATGTTCAACATCATCTGAAACAAAAATTAGAAGTTTTATCAGTTGTACACAAGGTTTTGTTATTCGATTATTTCAGAGACTCTTACAGCATACACAATTCAATCAGGTAATATATATACTATATACATTTGTATACAGTTGTTTACTAATATAAATACATATATTAAATTAACAATAAGATTCATGAGTTTCTATTCACATAATAAAAGTAAATAACTTTTCTTTTGGGTTCAAAACCTTGTGGCCTGGCATGGCCGAGCGCGTTAAGGCATGCGATCGTAATTTTAAGGTCGCGGGTTCACATCCCGATCGCGCTAAACATTCTCGCCCTCCCAGCTGTGGGGCGTTATAATGTGATGGTCAATCCTACTATTCGTTGGTAAAAGAGTAGCCCAAGAGTTGGCGATGGGTGGTGATGACTAGCTGCCTTCTCTCCTGTCTTACACTAGCTAAATTAGGGACGGCTAGCACAAATAGCCCTTAAGAAACTTTGTGCGAAATTCCAGAACAAACAAACAATCAAAACGTCCACATTCTTTGTCACCGCTAGTTTAAAGCAATCGTAATGACGTTTCTAGATTTACTTATTCAGTCTAAAAATATTATTTTGGAAGATCAGTTTCACCATTTCGTGTGTAGAAAAATCATTTTTAATTACCCGTGATGCCAGTGCATTAGGTTCGCATGGAATGTATATATGACGTCATATCTGCACTCTGAAAATGGAAAAAAATGAAGCTCTTCTTGACGAGATACGGGAGGCAAAACGGTAAAATTCTGACCCCTCTTGCAAATCTACATGCATATAAAATGAAAATTTCGCGTAGTTGGAGGACGCATTTCGCGAAATAGAAAGTTTTTTCCAATATCATAAAAGGAACAGACCTATTATAGTATACGTTTACGATAATAAAGATTTTTTTCCTTTCTGAAATTTTCTTTTTAAAATAGCCCCCCAGTGGCTCAGCGGTATGTCTGCCGACTTACAATGCTAAAAACCGAGTTTCGATACTCGTGTTCGTCAGTACGCTGATTGTTCATTGTGTAACTTTGCGCTTACTTTAAAACAACAACAATAACTTTTGAAAATAATCATAATTAATTTTAATAAAACATAAACTAATATAGTCAAGTTTAACGGTTTTAAGCCAACTGTCCAGTATATTATACTTTAAATACTAACATTTTTCTAAGTTTCCCAAAGCTAAGAATCGATTAGTTTTGCTTGTTTTAAGTTCAAAGCCACACAATGAACTATCTATGCTGTACCCTTCATGGGTATTGAAACCTGGTTTTTAGTGTTATATGTCTGTAGGCTTATGTCATTGGGTAAACAGAAGTTGTTAAATATTTTTTTTGTATTTGCAGGTGTTAGGTGATATAACTTATAGCAGACGATTGTTTGTTTGATTTTGAATTTCACACAGAGCTACATGAGGGTTATCTGCGCTGGCTGTCCCTAATTTAGCCGTTTAAGCCTGGGATACTCTTTTACCAACAAATAGTAAGATTAACTATCCCATTATAATGCGCACACGTCTGAAATGGTGAACATGTTCGGTGTGATGAGGATTCGAACCTGCGACTTACGAGTCGATCGCTCTAACCACCTGACCATGCCCGGCCTATGTCGGCCGAGCCTTCAATTTATTATGTTACGCATTGCAATTACTAAAAGCTTGAAACTGAGTTTAATTTTAATTTAGAAGCTAACTAAATGTATAAATGTACAAAATGTATTATACTCGCTAACAAGCTTGATACGCACGATTTTATTCATAATACAAATATATTTTAATATACAAATAATAATACAATTTATAATAATGATTTATGTACAAACGTTTTACAAGCTCACAAGCAATATTGAGTCTTCTAAATTGTTCGAAAGTTCCTTGATATTTTATCGAGGGTTCACGATGAGGGAATTAATTCTGAGTTAACATGAATCCACTTAACGGCAAGCTGGGTAGATGTCCAATAATACATGAGTTTTTTAAAGCTGAAGTTATACGGGAATTCTGCAATACTTATTTAACGATATAAATTAAATGCATTTCTAAATATATACTTAACTAGAACAAACATTGATATTAAAATAAATAACAGAAAAAAGTCTTTTTTGTAAAAAATGATGTTTGAATAGAAGTGTTTGAAACTAGAATTAAAGCACTTGGTCATTATGAAGAGCTGTTTACTAAATAAAGGTCTTGTGAATTAGTGAAGAAGTGTTTTGTTATTTACAGTTATGTTTATTGAAAAGAAAGTTTCAAATTAGTGCAAAAGTGTTTACTTATTGCATGGTGATATTCAGTGAATAAACGTGTTTCAAACCAAAATAAAAATGTCTGTTTATTGTATAATTTTATACTCACGATAGTACAGTGTACAGAGCTGAATGGATCACGGAATCTTAAATTATCATAGAATGTAGTTTATTTACTAATAGTGTTTTTAAAAGGTTTTAGAGGGTGTATAAAAGTGTAATTGTTGAATTTATTTATTATAATTAACATTCATCATACGTTACTAACTATTTATTCATTATTACTTACGTTGCCAAGTTCTTTAAGTTTAAATACTTGTAAACGTAGGTTAATCTGAACAGTTTCAGTGACAACATGGCAACACGAATATTTATAATGCGTCATCAATAATATCAATTTGGTTTTATGTAAAAATCCTTTACTCACTATAAATAACCTAATTAACAGTAGGTGTTTAGAAAACATGTGATATTGTTATTCAGCAAACTAACTGGTTATTTATCTAGAAATTTTGTTTCATCATTAAAACATGAGTATCAGAGAATAAAATATTACCTAAAGTTTATTGTATTCTTTAATTCGTTACTCCAGCTGTAGAAGATTAGTTTTGCCGAATTCACGGTGTAACGAATTGCTGTTATTCATTTATTTTGATATATATATATGTTTGTTTCAGTTTAGTTTATATTTAGAAATGCAGGTAACGTATATTATAATTATTGTATGTGTATTGTGAAATTATCACGTGTTCTCTAAATTTTTAAAAGATTCTCGTGCGAATCAACAATGTGCATGTAACACTGGTGATTTCCAGGATTGTTCCCAAGTGAACTTTAGAGAACCTTTCTTAAATAGGATAAAATGTAGCCATCGCAGTACTCGAGAAGACAATATGATATTGTTGGGTTGCTACAGTCAATATACTCTAATCTTCGGAAGCTATAGTTCTGAACAAATATTTATTCATCGGAAAACTGCGGATATTTGAACAGGGACGTTTATAGATTTCAAACGTTACAAACAGTTTAACTTCAGTGAATTAACTTTGGACCTTAGTATTACTACGAAGACATTAAATATCTTCTTTGGTAAAAAGTTGACTTGTAAGCGGCGTGAGGCCAGCCAAGTTATCTAGCTTAAGCGAAGTGTAACAATATCACTTTAAATTAATTAACTCGTCGTTGGTCCTAGATAATCGATAAAATATTCTGCTCCAGACCAAACAGAAAACTCAGAATGGTTTGTAACTTCGTAAAACTCTTGTATATGAATCATTATTTATAATAACCGTTATTATAAGTGGTCTTGTTATCTGTACAATAAAATATACTTGTGCTAAAAAGGAAAACTGTACATTTTAATCTTGTTTAAATATGTTTTAATACATATTTACATTCAATTAACTTGTAAATTAAAACTGAAATTCCTGGCTATTTGGAATAGTAATAAGTAACGTACATAACATAACAAATCGGTTACTCGTCCGAGATAAATTATAATACGTAACAACGATTCATCAATGCTGCTTGAAAGAGCGTAGCAAGTACTTTTGACTCTTTCTTTTCATTCCAACTGTGGAAGTTTGTAAGCCACAAAGTGTTACGCTCTTTATTTTATCAAGAGCTAGAGAAAAACTGAAGATATTAGTAAAGGTTAAGCAGATATGAGTAAAACTATTTGGGTGATGGGAAAGTTGTTTTATTTTATGCAAGGGCATGTTAGTGTTGAAGAGTAGGAACTGAATGAGGTTGTTCACAATAACAGTGAGGTCCGTGAATGGTTAATGAATAAAATAACGATCACTTTGGAAAAATATAACAGACTAACCTCGGTTGGGAAGAAATTTTATGATCAGAATCACCAGGAAGAGGAGAGATGACATGAAAATTCATAAATGATATAATGGGGCTTTACGGGGTCAGTCAGGAATGGATGGCGTATGTACCAAATATGATATATTTGTTGAGAAAACGTTATTGAATATACCTAATGTTAAACTCTGGGAGACAAATGAGAATCGGTGGGAACGACATGCGGTTATAAATTATTGTGTGAGACACAAAATAGTTTCGCAAGAAAACATAGCATGACCTTCCTAAGCTTTTAATTGATGGTAAAATATATAATTAGTTGAAATCCATGCAGTTTGACCATAAGTGAGACAGAAGCAAAAGGATATTTTACTAGTGTATAATAGAAAAGGAGAATTCAGACCCATCAGGGAACTGTAAGGTAAGCTTTAGGGCTTATCACACAAAAAATCGGAGTTCAATTCCATGGTTTGACACAGCACACATAGCCCGTTCTGTACCTTTGCGTTTAAAATAAGAGGACACAACACTATCACCAGCAATACGAGCACTGTTACTGTAATGTTTACATTAATGTTGGTACTAATGCTGTCATATTGTATATTTGTATCACAGATACAAACACTGTCATACTTAATATTTCAATAATTAATACCGACATTGTTAAATTGTGCATTTTAATCCTCACACAAGTATGATTGCGTGTATGTAAATATATACATGCATATAATACTTTACTAAACAGTGTCATTATATACATTTGTAGCGGCGATGTGAACTTTGTCGTACAGCACACTGGAGCTACAAAAATTCTAGTAATGTGCACAAATATTACATAGTGGACATTCCGTTACTGGTTTAAAGTACAAATTATGAAGACATTTTAACTGTTTCTTCTTCGTATTCTATTTAACATCAAAATCTCCTATTGCTATTTCAAGAGATGGTGCCTCAAAGCCTAACAAAGCTTACCGGGAATCCTATGGCTATCCCATAGATAGTACTGCTGTTGTTTCTTCCGAAGACCTGGGCTGTTGCAACGGGTAAAATCGGCCATATTCCGGAAACTAAAAAATAATACAAAGTGGTCCACATCGTCCACATCAGTTTCCCTCCGTATTGAGTTGTAGGAAAGCTTATTGCAATAAAGGACGATAAAAAAATGATGAAGCCAACCACTTTCTGAAATGATAAAAACCCATTGAATTTGTACATGAACATTATATGAAAACATGAAACTTAATAACCCGTGTGTCAGAACGACTACATTCCCAAAGTGCTTGATGTCCCTTCCCAAAAGTTATAGAAACTACCTTTCAAAAGTGAATAATTTTTAACAAAAATATTTGGTTTCTCTTCCAATAGTACTTGAGGTAGTTTCTAAAAGTCCCAGACTTTTTCTATTGTAATTAAGTAACAGACAAAATAGCTATCATATTTAAAATATCTTTGGATATCCTAGTGCCTAATACATTTGTAATTTTGGGAATTATATAATATAAGTGTTAGGTTAACTTTTGTTAGAATGTTAGTAATATGTTATTTTATTTGATCATGAAAACAACAAGAAATTTTGTCGTGAAAGGTTTAGAGACCTTCATGTAGATTTCTGAGTTGTTTGGATACAACAGACATCTAGGAATAGAATTAAATAATTGTGTTGGGCTGTTTCATCGTTCCAGGTTTCGACTGGTACATCTAAGCGATTTGTTATTAAACACGCTTTGTACTTTCAACTCTGGGCGTGTTATAAATGTAATACTAATCCATTTATTATGTTAATCGTAACCATGAAGGGATCGATTACTACTACGTAGCTGCCTTTTCTCTGATCAGTATCACTAAATCATGGATGACTATATCCAAACCTTGAGTATTTGTATTTATTATACCCACCAAAGTTCTCCCACTGTTCCTGAAGACAACCAGTAAGCAGTTCTCTACTTCCTAGTAATCAGGCTAATTGGACTGACTGTCACTCTTATAAAGCACATTATTTAAAAATGCAGAAATATTTCCCACTATCGCACAGATTTCAAAGCTGACTTGCCAATTTAAAAATATCCAAAGATGCGCCACAAAGCTAATCTGCATTTCCGAATCTCGGAATTGTTAACCTAATCATTTAACATGTGTGACCTATCAGGCTGATACAATTAACTATTACGTAAGCACTTGACTCAATAATGGAAGCAATGCAAACATTATCTCAGAAGAAAAAACTGAAACAGGAGGACAAAACCCATTGTACATTCAAAGATATATTATTGTCATTTCGTGAAACCTTCATTTGAGCAAGTTAAAAGGATATTATTTTAAATTTATGAAGAAAAGATTAAAAGTACTTAGTTTGATATTACTTACTCTGAAGCCTAATCTATCCAAAAGACTTCCCCAGGTAAACTTCCCGCAAGCGTTCATAAGCCCTGTGAAGCTCGACACTACACCTAAATAAGAATCATCTTCAATGAAAGTTTGGCCATACGTCTGAAAGTGATAATAATGGGAAATTGTTATATCAGATTTTTGAACTCAAACGCATTTTGCGTGTGACTCGTGATTTTGATATTCAAAACAATAATGACTTTCATACACACACATAAACACACACCGTATAATTTTTACTCCAAACTTAATTCGAGACAACAAAGCGTTTTCACATTTGCACTAAAAACATAATCCATGCAAATAATGTTATTGTTTTTTCATTACAAATAAATACTATGATTTATTATTGCAATCAAACTTCTTTCACAAAACGTCCAGAAGCTACATTAAGTTACCTTATAAAACGAAGTGAAATAAAGGTTTACAGAATACTGTAGAAACAGAAAACTCGTAATAATGTAGAATTCTTTTTTCTTCAAAGCCTCTTTCGTTGTTAGATACTCGGAGTGTTTTATGTCACCACAACCAGAAGCTAGTACAAAGTCCTGTTTACCTAGTTCTATATACTTGTCATCATCCTTTGAAGAAACCAAAATGTCATTATATTTGTCTTCCGAATTCATTGGTGATGTCTGAAAATGTTGATTTATTTCAATGAAATCAGAGGGAACTTCACTTGGGCTTTCTTTGTGAACCGTTGATGAATGTGTCTCAACTGAACAAGCATTTTGGTTAAATTTTATTAATATTACATCATTAGATCGGCTAACAGTGTTGTCGTTGGTAGTTCCATCACTACAAATTGTTAACGTTGTTACGTTTCTATCGAGATCACTTCTTACTTTTTTGGAATTTTTATTTCGTATTCTCCAACAAAATAGATCTTTCTGAAAATATAACAACCCAAAGTTATCTTTAACATCTATTCAAAACAAGCTACGTACCTATAGCAGATATAGAAATAACCCAGTAATAAGCATACCTAATTTACCATACGGCTCTTAAATATTAATTTGTAACCTGGGTACACTCACTGTTGGCAATAATTCCGGTCGTGATGTCATCAATATCTCACAATTTCAGTCTTGTAATCCCTACGCTAACACTGCTAAATAACATATAATACTACAGTCAACTGTGTACAATTTAAAAAAAAAGTAGATGATTCATTATAGGATGACATAATAAAGAATCAATAACTGAGCATAACCAGCACTCTGTTAAAATTACTGGATTTTTGTTTTTTAAAATGGAGTAATATAATTAATAAACAAAATTTTAATTCAACTGAGAAGTAAATAAAACAACTCTAAATTTCTAACCCAAATGATTGTAAAACACTTACAGATTTTCCCAACACTTTGATAACAGCTTGTTTTCCTTACAGATCTTCAAAACAGTTTGATAATAGCATGTTTTCCTTACAAATCTTTCTGTTCTGACAGTTTGTTAATAGCATGTTTTTCTTACAAATCTTCCTAACAGTTTGATAGTATCTCGTTTTTCTTACAGGTCTTGCTAACAGCTTGATGGTATCTCGTTTTTCTTACCGTTTACGGTGCAGTTTAATGCTTTTAATTTTCTATTAAGATTATCCCAAAATAAAATGGACTTTCGTGAAATATCACCTCGTTCTGATGATGTAAAGGTTTGTTTTTTGTTTTTCTTTATCAATGCATGTGGCCGAAAATTTGAAGAATCACGTTCTGGAATTATGTGTATTAACATAATTTTTTGAAGAATCACGTTCCAGAATTATGCGTATCAACATAATTTTTTGAAGAATCACGTTCTGGAATTATGTATATCAACATAATTTTTTTTCCAACAACAGTTTTCCTCAGCTATTACTAATATGAGAGTCAAAAATGTACCCTTAAGATAAACTTTTTTAGATCTTTCACGTTACGGTTTTCTTACAGTATACGTCGTTATAAAACGAGTTTTTGTCACATTTACAGCCTACTTGCACTTATTTTAAGTGTACTTACGTTTTTATCGAAATCAGGGTGTGGTTTTAGAAGGATACAAGCTGTAATTTGAAAGAATGTTAATACTCCTGCTAAAATCAGCAGAACGTGTGGGAGTCTGTCCAACAAATCGACGTCCGTGAAGTAGCTGGGAAAAGTCAAATCAGTATTAGCCTGATCTCAACCCAGAACACTTTGCAACAAACGTTTATTATCTTGTAACTCCCAGAAACACAATTGAAACATTGAAAAATATTTAACATTTATGGCATTTTGTTATTAGCAGCACAAAGCAAAGAAAATCACCAAAACTGAACACTGAATTTTGAGTGTCCATAGTATTTTTGTATAGGCATATTTTATATTAGCGTTAATGAAATCAATGTAAGCCTTGGAGGGAAAAGAACAACAACTCCGTTTATGGCTAAAATACTAAACTAACTGGTGTATGTATAAACTATTACGACTTGTATAAAGTCTGAAACGTAGCACTGGCTTGACGTAATAGTTAGAAAAACTCAATATAAAATTTATGGTGAGTAATACAAATTAATTAAGACTTTAATAACAAGTGTAATACTTGCTTCCATTATTGTTGTTTAAAGGCATTAATATCTATAACGATAAACTAAAGTAGAGAATGATAGTGTATAAATTTGTTTGTTTGCTTGTTGTTTTTTTTAATTTCAAGCAAAGCTACACCAAGGCTATCTCCTCTAGCCGTTCCTAATTTATATATGCAAAAACGGCTCGTTTGGGTTGAGAAAATATTTTATATAGAAGAGCGAACAACTTTTTGACCTTCTTCGGCCATCGTCAGGTGTTTTTTTTTTGTGAACCTGATGATGACCGAAGAAGGTCGAAACGTTGTTCGCTCTTCTATATAAAATATTTTCTCAACCCAAACGAGCCGTTTTTGCATATATATTTCTCTACAAGTGGGTTTCTCGACATCACTAGTTATTATTTCGTTCCTAATTTAGTAGTGTAAGACTAGAGGGAAGACAGCTAGTCATCACAACCCACCGCCAACTCTTGGACTACTCTTTTACCAACGAATAGTGGGATTGACCGTCACATTATAACGCCCCCGCGGCTAAAAGGGCGAGTATGTTTGGTGCAATGGGGATTTCAACCCGCAACCTTCAATTTACAAGTCGAACACCTTAATCCACTTGGCCATGCCGGTCACAAAAATTTGTGAATGACGTCAAGTTTCGTTTTGATGCATGAATAGATAATAGGCAAATGAACGTTATAGTGCTTGGTAGGGTTTAATGTTGTAAAGCCGACACAACAGCTCTGTTACAGAACATTTAATTAAAGCTGTAATGAGATATTAAGGCAAAAATCAACATGAATTTCGGACCGGCATGGCCAGATGGTTAAGGCGCTCGACTCGTAACCTAAGGGTCGTGGGTTTGAATTCCTATCACATCAAACATGCTCGCCCTTTCCGCTGTGGGAGCGTTATAATGTGACTTGTCAATCCCACTATTCGTTGGTAAAAGAGTAGCCCAAGAGTTGGCGATAGGTGATAATGACTAACTGCCTTCCCTTTAGTCTTGCATTGTTAAATTAGGGATGGCTAGCGCAGATAGTCCTCGTGCAGCTTTGCGCGGATTCAAAATAAATCAACATGAATTTCTCGTTATTTATGACCCTAAAAGTGAAAATATATATTTATATTAATGTATTAGTCAATAATGTGACCAGTACAAAGATAATTCTGAACATACTATTTAACTACTAAGTTGAAGTGCAACCCACCCATCTTTATTCGGGGAAATGTTCTCTGGATTCACATAAGATGTTATAACATTGTTAAATATGAGAGGACCAACACCAAACCCACAGGAGACAAAAGCTGTGGCAAGTCCGCTATTTCCAGAAAACCACTAAAAAGAGAAATTAAAAACATGCTTAAGATAAGAAATTTAGCAATACCAATAATCAAATGTTCTCCAGTAAACGTTTTTCTTTAAGGAACTTTTGGGATTTTCAAAATAATTGCATTCAATTTGGGTGGAGAAATTGTCTTCTGCTTTAAAACAGAGTGGGTTAACAAACCAAAATATTGATTTCTGAGCTATATATGAACAACACCAGAAGTGTTGTACACAACTTTACTAAAATAAACAGGTGGTTAACGCGCTCAACTCGTAATCCAAAGGTTTTGGATTCGAATCCCCATCACACCAATAATGATCTCCCTTTCAGCCGTTGGGATGTTATAATGTGACGATCAGTCCCACTATTCGTTAGTAAAAGGGTAGCCCAAGAGTTGGCTGTGGATGGTGTTGACTAGCTGCCTTCCCTCTAATCTTATACTGCTAAATTAGGGATGGCTAGAGCAGATAGTCCTCGTGTAGCTTTGCGCGAAATTCAAAAATAAATAAATAACTTAATAGATTTTTCTTTCTATGTTTAATACCTCCTATTTTTTCTCTTGACCAATACAGTACTGCTCAGGGTTGCAAATTGGTTACTGTAGTTCATTAATAAACTACAAATTCCTATTTGTACTTAGTTTTTCGATTCTTAATAAGTGCAATTCTGATCAAAACGATACCAACTTGTAATTGAAGTTGTCACTTATTTTAATAAAGCGGTTTTAAAAGTATGGTGTATTTTGGGACTGGCAAGAAACAAAAAGCAGTTCCATGCATGAAAGCAGTACGGATTTGTTAAAATAATACCATTCACAAACAAATTCAACATTTCTTTGCCATCTAAATTTTCAGGTTCGGGTTTAGGAACTTCCATGCTACCCTTTCTGTCTCTGTTAGTATAATAAACTATTATTGACAATTAAAACTGAAATAACCTGTAGTCCTAAAATACGCTGGTTCGTGCAAGCTTAAAGAATGCAAACACTTGGTCGACTTTGGTAAATGCCATGTTGCATTAGTTAGCAATTTTCTGTTTGAATTTTAGTGTAAAGACACGGAACAGGCAATCTCCACCAAGACCACATCGAGAAATCGTATCATGGATTTTAGCCTATTAAGTATGTGAAGTTTCCGTTGATCCACCAGAAAAGGGGGTGGACAGATTTTCGAGTAAATTATCATTCAGCCTGTCAAATAAAAATGAATAATTAATTGTCACAATTAAAAAAGGTTAGGCTCTTCCTGGTGAGTCAATGAACTTACATATATCCTACAACCCACTTCATTTGTTATATATTTACTTTGTTTTTTAATAAATAAGATTAAAAATTATGACAATAACAATTACAGTTTCTGGATCAAAGAAATGATCAACGTATTTCACGTACAGCTGAAAGATTATATCTTTCTGAATTAATGTAAACCTTAGTTCAAATGTTTTGTTTCATTGCTTTACTCACGACGATTTTTAATATATTTTTTGTTTTACTTTAGGATTATAAGGACAGTTCTATCTTTAAATGAAAGTAATTAACATTGGTTTTGATACCGACGTTTTTGGTTTTTTTTAGCCCAGCATGTCCAGGTGGGTTTAGGCGCTCGACTCGTAATCCGAGGGTCGCGAGTTCGAATCCCCGTCGCATCAAACATGCTCGCCCTTTCATCTGTAGGGGCGCTATAATGTGACTGTCAACCTCACTATTCGTTGGTAAAAGAGTAGCTCTAGAGTTAACGGTGGGTGGTGATGACTATCTGCCCTCCCTGTAGTCTTACACTGCAAAATTATGGACGGCTAGCGCAGATAGCCCTCTTGTAGCTTTGCGCGATATTCAAACAAAACACGGATTTTTTCTCTTCAAATTTACGACCTCCCCTGACCTAGTAATAATGTTTGATTATTTCATTTAAAAAATATTATCAGCTCAGAGTTACATCAATTTATATAATAAATTTACTGCAATAAACTACACAGATTCAAGGAATGAATTGAACACAAAGATACGATATCTATAACCTGAGTGCTTTCGAAAGGTAGATTCTCTACTTTTCCCGCAACGGTACAGCGGTACGTCTGTGGAATTGAAACTCTAAAAACCGGGATTCAGTATTCGTGGTTGGCAGAACACTTGTTTGTTTGTTTTGGAATTTCGCACAAAGCTACTCGAGGGCTATCTGCGCTAGCCGTCCCTAATTTAGCAGTGTAAGACTAGAGGGAAGGCAACTAGTCATCACAACCCACCGCCAACTCTTGGGCTACTCTTTACCAACGAAAAGTGGGATTGATCGTAACACTATAACGCCCCCACGGCTGGGAGGGCGAGCATGTTTGGCGATATTCGGGCGCGAACCCGCGACCCTCAGATTACGAAGCCTTAACGCGCTAGACTATGCCAGGCTCTAGGCAGAACACAGATAGCCCACTGTGTAGCTTTTTGCTTAGCTTTAAGCCAACAGGTTTTCGCATATAACCGTTAATTAGGTTACGCGAAGATTCTAGCGTAAACAAACATCTATACTCAAGGAAAACCACTGCAACATTGTTTATTCGGCTTAGCAGTAAATGTAAATATTTATAACGGTAAAAATAGGTTTCTGAAACGTATGGTATGTGAAGCAATGATAGCCTTCTGTTCAGTTTTATACTTAATACAAACACGCAAACAATGTTTATTCTATGTATTTGAAACAGAATATGAGTTTGCATCAGATTTTACAGAAGAAGAAAACGTTTGTAAGGTTTGTGGGTTTTTCTATTGCTGTATGAATCTTCACGATTTATGAGATAAATTATTTTAATAATTTTTAATTATATTTTAAATATTTTTACTCCCTCTAGAGGGTCAGCGGTAAGTATAAGGACTTACAACGTTTCAATTTGAGTTTCGATTGCCTGCGGTGAATTGGGTGCAGAGGACTTACAGCATAGTGACTTACAGTCATGTGAAAAAGTTAAGACACCCAATGAAACCTGTGTATTTTGTAGCATTTTTGGATATATATAGATATTTAATCTCAATTTCAACAATACTGAGAGATTATAGGAATATAACTAAACAATTAAAACTGAAGAAAAGACTTTTCAAGATCTTGTGTAAATGTAATTCTACAAAAATGCATATTCTAACTGAGGAAAAAGTCAGAACACCCTATCCCCTAATAGCTAGTGTTACCCCCTTTGGCTGAAATAACTGCAGTAAGACGATTCTTGTAGTCATTTACTAGTCTCTGACATCGGACTGAAGAAAGTTTGTCCCACTCCTCAATGCAGAATTTTGTCAGCTGTGAAATGTTTGAGAGGTTTCTTCCATGCACAGCCCGTTTCAAGTCACTCCACAGCATCTCAATAGGATTAAGATCTGGGCTTTGACTCGGCCATTCCAGAACTCTCCATTTCTTAGTTTTCAGCCAGTTCTTGGTGGATTTACTGGTATATTTTGGATTATTGTTGTGTTGCAGGGTCAAGTTCCGCTTGAGCCTTAATTTTCTTACAGATGGTCTCACATGTTCCTCAAGCACCCTTTGATACACAGTAGAATTCATGGTGGATTCTATGATTGTGAGCTGTACAGGTCTCGCTGGAGCAAAGAAGCCCCAAACAATTACACTTCCACCACTATGCTTCACAGATGGTATGAGATTCTTTTCCTGGAATGGTGTATTTGGTTTACGCCAAACATGTCCTCTGTTCTGGTGTCCAAATAATTCAATTTCTGACTCATCTGTATAAAGAACATTATTCCAGAAATCCTGATCTTTGTCTTCTCTCTGGCAACCTTTAATCAGGCCTTGATGTTTCTCTTAGAGAGCAAAGGTTTCCTCCTTGCACACCTCCCATGCAAGTTAAGCTTGTGCAGTATCTTTCTGATTGTAGAGGCATGCACTTTCACATCAACAGTAGCCAGAACCTGCTGTAGGTCCTGTGATGACATGTTATGGTGTTTGGAGACCTCTTTTAGCATCTTGCGGTCTGCTCTCGGGGTGAACTTGCTTGGACAACCAGACCTGGGCATGTTGGCAGTTGTTTGGAAAGCCCTCCACTTGTTGACTATTTTACGTACAGTGAGATGACTGATTTCAAAATATTTTGGGATCTTTTTAAATTCCTTACCAGACTCATAAGCTACTACAATTTTCTTTCTGAAGGCCTCAGACAGCTCTTCTGCTATTACCATGATGCTCACTCTCACTTCAACAGTCAGGAGCACACCAGACTAAATGTCTGAGGTTTAAATAGGGCAAGCCTCATTCAAAATGCTGAGTAACGATCTTCTAATCATGTGCACCTGGTGTGATACACTGTATATGAGTTAAGCTATTTTAAGTGAGAATAAATGTGGGGTGTCCAAACTTGTTCCTTTGTTAGAATATGCATTTTTGTAGAATTACATTTACAGAAGATCTTGAAATGTCTTTTCTTTAGTTTTAATTGTTTAGTTATATTCCTATATCCTCTCAGTATTGTTGAAATTGAGATTAAATATCTATATATCCAAAAATGTTACAAAAATACACAGAATTTCTTAGGGTGTTCTAACTTTTTCACATGACTGTACTAGTGATAAGTTGCTGTTTTTTTAATTTCTCGCAAAGCTACTCGAAAGCTATTTGCGCTAGCCGTCCGTAATTTAGCAGTGTAAGACTAGAGGGAAGGTAGCTAGTCATCATCACCCACCGCCAACTCTTGGGCTACTCTTTAACCAACGAATAGTACGATGGATCGTTACATTATAACGCCCCTACGGCCGAAAGGGCGAGCATGTTTGGTGCGACCAGGATTCGAACTCGCGACCCTCGGATTACGAATCAAACGAGTAAACACACTTGGCCATGGCGGGGCGCTTGTGATAATTATGAAGACTTAAAATGCTAAATACTGGGTTTCAATACTCGTGGTGGATACAGCACAGCTAACTCCTTGATTAACTTTGTGTTTAACAAAAATGGCCTCGAAACTGTTGAAAAGCGTACACCCTTGATTTGATATTAATACAATGGAAAACATTTAAAATATTTTAAAGTGTAGGAATGGATAAAGAAAAAAGGGAGGAAACAAGGTAGGAATAGGCATGATTTAATAAAACGTCATCTGTACAACCTTCCAAGTGATGTGCACACCATCCGGTCCATGTCTACTTTGTTTATTCTTTTTCATTCTGTACAATGTACAACGTAACTTAGTTGATGTAGTGCTAGTTATGGTTGCGTGCGTGTATTTAAGAAGTTAGGTCATTGAATTCATATAATTTTATGTAGTTAAACTTAATAACGCAGGTAGAAACAGGTTTAAGGTAGACTTTGTTTGTTTACATCTAAGTACGCTTTATTATTACACGTAATTTACATGTAAATTAAATTGCTTTGGAAAACGCCTCATTATATTATAATAGGACAGAGAACATGTTATACTGCACCACCTGCAATACTGTAAACTACACAATATCTGTCGTACCTAAACTGGCCACATTCTCCTGTACCATATCATATCATACCTTTGCAGGTGTAACAAGAGTTGGGACATAGTCTAATCCCAGTCCAAAACCTTGCAGTAATCCGTATACTATAACGACGACTTCAAATCCATCATCAATTAACCATGACGTTAGAAACACAGATAAACTAATATAAAAAATAAAGAATATTTCATCAATATATCAGTTACATCACGTGCCACTTAACTTCATTCCATTAGAAAAATCTGTAACTATGCAAAGTAACATAAATCAACATTATCATTCTAATTTTATTTATTCAGTTATAAATACAGATACCAAAACTAGATTAACGAATAATGAAACTAAGCTAGAGTTTCCCCAGAAGGGCAAGTAAAAAAAAACAACTCTTCTATTATTCAGTGACTACGAATGTTGTTGATATTTCATAATTTCCGTTTCGAAATTCTTTCATCTGTAGACCAGTTTCAACTTACTATATATAGACAAGTCAAATGTGTAACAAATAGGATTTATGATGACTCGATGAACTTCTTGAAATCCTTATTTACGTATATTGTATCACAATAAATATTTTATGTTGTACTGTACAGTCTTCGTTTATTTAATTTGGAATGTTCAACATCCAAGTTGTGATAGTACATCTATAACATTGTAAGGCAATGATTCACAACCTGTGTGTCACGAGAGATTGGCAGGTGTGCTGCGGTGTTTTTGAAACACATTCAACTTTCTTGGGATTTTACACGCAAATCGAACACATCAGTTAATAAAAGCTACTGTAAAGACACTCTGAAACTTTCCAAAATATTCGATGGTTTTCATTGAACTCGAGCACTGAGAAGTTCATACTTAAATTTCATTCTGGACTGCAACGGTTCGACTGTTAGTTTAATCGTGGCGCAACAAATGATGCATCAAACAATCATTCTGGAACACTTCTTATTCTGCGGTAAGCTACAAATACTACGAAGGAATTTTATACCAACTGCAGAACTTCGTGCTTATCGTGCATGAATTAGCTTTATCATTTATCCATGGAAAAATATTTAAATAAGTCTGGTGCTGCAAAGGAAAATGTGTTGAATCAAAAGCAAGGAATCCAACAAAAGTACAAAAACAAATTCATCGAATACGGTTTATCGCTTTGGAATCGGAACATTCTCAATTACCATTCTGCCTACTCTGCGATGCAGCTTTATCGAACGAGGCGCTTGTTCCTAACAAACTTGGAAGCAAAACATTCAGCTGTGAAGCAAAAACCAAAACAATACTTCGAGAATCTCGCGGCTCAACAACATGAACAATTAATGAAGCTTGTGAACTACATGAAGCTGCTCGAAAAAGGATTGATTGCAAGTTATAAAGTTGCTCAGTTGTTGGCAAAACGCAAGTAAGCGCATACTGAGGCCGATTCAGTCATTGCGCCAACGTAAGCAATCATTGTTGGAACTATGCTTGGAACGGATGCCGCCAAAAAGGTTAAGCAAATTCCACTGTCCGACGACACAATTTCGCGCAGAATTATAGACTTGTCGTCGGATTTGAAGGATCAAGTTTGCGAACACTTCAAAGCGTCCGAAGATGAATTGTTTCTGTTAAGGTCTCTTCAAGTTAATGAATCTACTGACGTTAGTGGAAAGGCTCAAGTTCTGGGTTTTGTTCGATTAATATAATTTGATTTGCTCTCGGAAGCAGATACAAGCGTCACATTGAATATATATATATAAAAATAAAAAGT
This sequence comes from Carcinoscorpius rotundicauda, assembly GCA_011833715.1. Lineage (NCBI taxonomy): Eukaryota > Metazoa > Arthropoda > Merostomata > Xiphosura > Limulidae > Carcinoscorpius > Carcinoscorpius rotundicauda. The sequence goes on from CM022398.1 coordinate 21,097,899, forward strand.
GCTGATTTTTCTGCAATACCACAAAATCGTTAAAAAGACTTAGAACGACACTCACGGCCAAAACAAGCGATAGTATTGTCAATGTGCAAATGACATTAATATCGCTTTCTTTGGCTCTGATTTTCGTTCTAAAGTTTTTTAAGTTAACTCTTCTGTGTTACGTGTATCTAAACGTGATGCACAATGACATCATTATCGCTTGCTTTGGCCGTGGTTTTCGTTCTAAGGCTTTTAACGCTTACTGTATAACGTGTATCTAAAAAAAATCGTTAAGGCTTTCCAGGTGTGAAAATTTTCAGATTGTCGTAGTGTGTCGCAAGTCAGAAAAGGTTGAGAACCACTGTACTATAAGGTATATGAAGCTATATATATAAAGTTCTTTGCTTTTTATTAGCATTTGCTGTCCCTTCTCGTATAATTAATTTCAACAGTGAAATTATATGGGACTTAAAGTAGGATGTTACAAAACCAGAAACTCACAAAAATATTCTAAAATCCTTAACATTCTTCAAGTTACACATATTTTTAATAATCTGCAAGTTTTCAGTTTTTCTGTTTTCATAAAAATAAAGACTGATTTTTTTTTACAATGCAATGACAATACACACACCTCATGAATAATCTAATGTAATTTGCTTACAAATCCTGCTTCTCATAATTTGCTGATCTAGTAACTACCTGAAAAATAAACAACCAACCGCTACAGGCCACCGTGTTCCTATCTTCTGTTCTAAATACCCACCAAGCATTGTAGGTAAAGCTCTGCCGATTATGCACGTGCTTAGAATCCACAAAGTCCGAGTATAGGTAATACTGTCATCCACTCGAAGTTTGAGATAGGAGGTCATGTAAGTTGTAATATTACCGAACGTAAGGTAATATCCCATACAGACATGAATTAAAAATCCTCCAAAGACAGCCAAAATTCCATCTTTTCTACCTCTTAGTTTTCTCAAACAATTCATCTGGTGTAATGAAAAAAAAAAAGAAATAGTCAGGAAGAATCAAAGCATGAAAACATGATGGGAAAGGTTCTATAAGAAAAAAAAAATTAGAAAAAACAAAAACACTGCGTGCTTTGAATACTAAAATAAACAAAATGTTACATAATCGGTCTGCGTGCTTTGAATGCTAAAATGAACAAAATATTACATTATCGGTGTTAATTACGAAATATTTAATATTGTTTTCCTTGAATGTCAGAAATATTAATATTTTAAGCAAGAAGGGTTACGATGTACATTCTTCTGCGATGAAAACGTTAATACTTATTCGAATGAAAACATAAATTTATCAACATTCATATGGGAAAGTAAAATAATAAGTAGATTTTTAATCAAGAATAATGAATATCTTGAAGTATAGAAAAAGTAAAAGGCCTCATTTTGAAACAGTTTGGAACATGGTGGCACTACCAGGTGGAAATAATATTGCATTATAACAATAACCAAAAATAAAATTAACAACATAAAAGTGGTATAATTCGAATAAGTTTTGTAAGGGCTAAAAAGAGCCCCTGCCATGCGCGCCATGACGCTTTTGGAACTTCTATTTATACCAAAAATTAAATATTATTGAATCTAAATGCTGTTATTACCTGCCATTGTATTTTCCACGAAATCAACAAGCTTATGGATAATTTTGTATAATCCCATTGGTTGTTGTGACTCAGATGTTTTAATTTTAATTGTTACAAGCCAAGAGTGTTAAATGCGTTCTAATACATCATTTTTGAAATATATTGTTACACATAGACACCAAATGTTTTTTAATGATAGGCGTCGAGTTATATGGACCCAGCGATACCCGCGCTCCAATAACGTTAAGAAACATGGGCCTTAGTCCACTAGTGTTTGATGTTTCTTTTTACATATCTTTTTTTAAAAACTATAATGGTAAAATAGTCTATGTAAGGGAAATCGAAACAATCTAATATATTTTCGTTAATTTAATTTAAAAATGAAAACCACGTTATTTATTTTTCTTAAATGTACGAGCTCTGTAAACAATCTGTCTCACCAGTGACCACAATGGATAAAATAAATATTTATGGAGTGACCTTTTGCTATTGTTTTGGTCGTCATCTGAAAAATATCTGTTGTACTGTCGATAGGAATAAGGCCCTCAGTAGCACAGCAGTATTTCTGCAGATTTACAACGTTAGAAATTGCGTTTCGATACCCATTGTGGGCAGAGCGTAGATAGCCCATTTTGTAGCTTTGTGCTTAACTACAAACAACAATAGTATAACTGGCCTCCAGTGGCACAGCTTTGTGTCTGCGTACTTATATTGCTAGAAGTCAAGTTTCGATGCCAATAGTAAGCAAAGCACACATAGTCTATTGTGTATCTTTGTGCTCAACTCCAAACAAGCAACTCATTCCCCCTATTATACATAATATCTAATTTTTCATTGGCATATTTTTCCACTTCGCGGCTCTTTGTACAAATGATTAATTAGAACTGTTTCTATTCATGAAGTTAAGATATGTGTTTGAGAATAATTATCATGCTAAAGGAAATGGAAAAATTAAATACCTAAAAACTTTGGAAAATTGGAAGCAAAACAGTAGCTTCTTAAATTAATATACAAGTATATTACCACGGATTGTTAGTAGATAGGTAGAAAAATATTTATCTTAAGGCACTGTGATATAAATGAGAACACATTCTGATTTATATCTCTAGGTGCAAATAAATTAACACAAAAACCTTGCACCGCTTAAATTTATACATACTTTAATATCACTGAGGCAGGCAATATACTATTTCTTCGAATTTTCTTAACTCCACATATAACAACACCAAAGGTAACTAAATTCACATATGTCCTTACCTTCAGGAGCCCGCAATACAGATTAGCCTTTAGACTTACTATATTCGTGTACCAACGGTACAGAAACGATGTGAGACTTTCAAGTAATATCCCACATTGCACCAAGTAATCTTTAAACGGCCTACGAATATCCGCTTTCACTTTGGGTGTTAGAAAGCATTGAAGAGCGTGCTAGGGAAGCTATTACCAATGGAATTATAGTGTCATCTATTGATTGCAATGCTTATTAAATTGAAAGAAAAAATCAATTTCTAAGATTTTCTTAAGAAAATGTTTCTTAAGAAATGTGTATGAAGCAGCTCCTCATCAACTGGGACTCAAGCACAGCCAGTGTATTTTTCTGTGATTTCAAAGTTAATAAATATCTGGAGGGTACTGTGATTTCAATATAACTGTGCTCCTCTTTTTGTTCACGTTTAATCAAGCCTTTTTCGTAGTTGAGCTGATTTGAAAACAAGTCACAAAAACCTGTCATCTACATTAAAAGATAAGTAAAAATACAAAGCCATTATACACCGAGAAATCACCAGAACTTTCAAAACAAATCTTCGTTTTTATGAAACAGTAAGGAGATTTTACAGAAACTTTGAAAACATATCATTTTAAGTACAAATGTAAGCTCGATTTGTCAATTCATTAAAACATAATTATTGAACTGCCTTTATTACGAGGATAGCAAGTCTTAGTATTGATAAAAATCAAAGAGAAATAAAAAAAGCATATTTTATTAGAAAATACCAGTGTTTTCTTGTGTTCTGTGTTTTGGATAGACTATTTTGTTTTTAATTTTAATTAGCAAACTTATTGGTACTTTAAAACCTTAATGAGGAAAAATCAAACTTTAACTCAATACAGTTTACCAAATCTAGTCATTGAAGATTACTGACTGACTTGAAAGTATACAAGCTGGAAAAACCATCTGCTTATGATGACAGAAATCTGTCCTGGGTTAAAACCAAGTCTAATAAAGGTGTTAACAACAGTGTGTTGCAATGTAGAAGAAAAGCAGAGTTTCACAAAGAAATAAAGCGTAACAATTCAACATGTTTGCCTGGCATGGCCAAGCGCGTAAGGCGTGCGACTCGTAAATCGCGGGTTCGCACCCGCGTTGCGCTAAACATGCTCGCCCTCCCAGCCGTGGGGGTGTATAATGTGACGGTCAATCCCACTATTCGTTGGTAAAAGAGTAGCCCAAGAGTTGGCGGTGGGTGGTGACGACTAGCTGCCTTCCCTCTAGTCTTACACTGCAAAATTAGGGACGGCTAGCACAGATAGCCCAGGTGTAGCTTTGTGCGAAATTCCAAAAACAAAAAACAAACAAACAAACATTCAACATGTTTGACATTCAAGGGCCCTGACTGTCTTGATTAATAAATATAAGAGTCTATAAAGACAATAGGATTAGAATAACTAAGTCTATTTTGCAATAATTGGCTAGACAGTACAAGCACTATAAATTATAAAGCAAGTGATGAAAGATTTTGGAAGCATGAATTATATAATTCAGTGTTTGTCATATGTTATTACACATACAAAATGTGAGTCATTATAACCGTTATTTAAATTAAGAAGAAAGTCTAAATAATATCTACTTTTAAAGATCGCTAAATGTAACCAGTTAGCCATTTATTATAATCTTTATTTATCTGAAGATAATGTATTGAATAACAAATTCGAAATATGTATTCCATACTTTAATTAGTTTTACTGAAATGTAAAAGTCGACAAATGTAATTCTTTACATAAGATTTAAATTATTATTTTGTTAGTGAGTATAGATTATTGTATGGTGTAGCAGAAAACTTTCGGAGTGCTTCAGTCCAATTACAATAAAATGAATGTTCTATTCTACTTAAATGTGTGACATTTCCAATAAAATTACGGAAGCTTTTATTAAAATAAAAGTTAATTAGAACACATTGTCGTTATCTTGGTATTTACAACACATTTAACGTTTCCGAAACATTTATTAAAGTAAAAGTAAACTACAATACAATGTTGCTGGCTATGTATTCATTATAAATTTTAAATAGATGGTTCACTTTACAAAATAAATATTTAGTGATGAAGATCCCTGAAAAGCAGTTTATGTATTTAACTGAACTGTAGGTTTCTAAAATTTAGTTATCAATAATGAAACATTTTCGCTACCTATACAAGTTTACTTCGTCGTCATACAAAACATTAACTGCATATTTTCAGTATTTGACTGGTTAGTGTATAATTATCAGATTTTTGTTGTTGTTTTGAATTAAGCACAAAGCTACACAATGGGCTATCTGTGCTCTGCCCACCACGGGTATCAAACCCGGATTTTAGCGTGTAAGTCCGCAGACATACCGCTGAGCCACTGGGGGGCATAATTATTAGAATAAACTTTCAATTCTGCTTAGCCATGTATGCATCAGTGATGATCACACCCATACACTCGTGCTGTGAGCTAAGGATGATGACATCATTTTCTCAACATATCATCAATGGTCTCTATCTTAAGAGTCGATAGATAATATTCTTTGAATGATTAATTTAATATTACTCAAAATAGTAAAACTTACCATTTTCTACAGATTATTCACAAGAAACCAGAGGTTTCCAAACTGTTTTGGACAAGATCTGTGGGGTAGATGTTTTAAAGATTCGAGGCCTGGAGGAGTAGTGGGAAAACTAAGTAAGGATGCATACATGATCAAAGTACAACAGCACTAATTTGTTTATCATAAGAGCACACATTTAAAATTTTTAAAATGCACAATCATCTTTTTAAGCATTAGTGAGAGCATGAAACTGGTGTTTTTCTGACAAAATTATACTTAACTGAGGTCCAAAGATAGTGCTCCCTATTATCAAAAGTGATTGCAAATGCTCATAAGATAAGACTGATCTGTATCTAAAAATCACGTACTTCATCTTTGATAAAGTGGTTTTTACGGAAATAGGTAGTGCATGAAATTGAAATGAATCCACGGGTAAAGTTTTTAAATGAAGATTTTGATTGGATGGAAAGCGTTTATAGAGCTCTTTCAGTTTTCTTTCTTTGTATTTGTTCTTCAATATGTCATTGGATTGTAGGTCAATCACTTCCATTTGAACTTCAGGTGACAGTCATCAATAACACAATTAAATGGGTTTTGGAAGATTTTTATTTCTCTTGCACTTGCATTAAAAGCAAAAAAATAAAACAAAAAACACGCTCTTTGAAGTGTACTTTCATGCCAGAAAGGATATCTTGTGGGAACGGATATCGCGATTCTTGCTTGAACGTTTCTTAAGAAATGTCTTTGAAGCAGCTCCTCATCAACTGGGACTCAAAACGAATTGGATTTTGTATAATTCTTTCACCTCGGTGTACATATCGAAGATAAGCGCAGTTTCACCTTGCAATCTAAAATTGAATTCATTCAGGTATATGACCAAGCCTACAAAAAAAGCTATTTTTAAAAGGCATTCACTGTTGGTAAGTAACGGTTGAGGTCGATTATTTTCATTTAAGAAAATTTCAATTTAAGTTCTAAGCTCAACAAATCGCGACGTAACCTTCCCACAGCTAAGCTATCGAACGGAAGTATGGTAGGACAAATCGGGATATGTTGCTTCTATTTCTGCCAAAAATTTACGAAACTGACGATGGTTGAGTTTATGAGAGCGAATGAACTTCACTGTTCAAACTAAAAGTTCCAACAGATCCAGATATATTCCATTTAGTGCCCTCTGATGAATAATCTATTGAACAACCTATACTTTCAACAGCTTTTTAAATTTGCTCAATTAAAATTTATCCTGCACCAAAAATATTTTTCCATCATCTGTTGTAATACACTTCAGCTGTTTCCATTCTAACATGTACTGAGTTAGTGATTTTCCATCTCTTTGAAAATTTTCTTACTTGTGGGTGTTCCCTTCATACTGTGCACAGAGGCCAAATCTTTAATCACTTTAAAATTAATATTGACTCCAAAAATACACAATAGCAATTGTGAAGTGACGGACATATTTGTTGACTTGTCAAGCGCGATGAAAAAGCACTCGAACTCTTTGGCTTTGTCTTTCAGATGAGACACAAAATTGCTTCCAATGTCCTCGATTTTACGAGTAACTGTGTTCGCCGAAAAGCTAATAGTCTTAAATAAATCTACTTCTTCTGGGCACATTTCTTTGACTGCTTCAATTGTATCTAATTTAATTTGCTCACCATCGGTAAATGGGTTTCTTCACTTGGCTAACAGGTGTGCCACTTGGAAATTTGCTCTTGTTGCAGTTTCATTCTCAGCTTTCTTCCTCTTATATAGAAACTGTTGTGACGATAAGTTACGTTTCAATGTTTCGAATTTGTCTGAACTAAGCTTTTTCGTAAACTGAGAATAGTTTGATGAGTGCTTGGTTTAGTAATGTCTGCGAATGTTGTATTCTTTTAGCACTGTGATAGTTTGGTTGCATATTAAGCACAACGCTTTCTAACGTGATTCAATAACGATGTAGTCTACACTCCACTGTTCTTTAAAAACATGATATTCAGTGTCAACTTTTCTCTTCTTCCCTTGTCCTGACATAATAATTAGGAAGAGCTATGAACTCGAACATAAAGTAAACAGCAGCATTTACTGACACACACTTAGGTACACGGGGCAGGCGAGGAAAGCAACAGGCTGCTTCAGAGCACTGGGATCGATAAGTGAGATGACTCAACACTAAACAATATGACGTTTTTCAGCAAATAGAAAACTGTCGCTCATATCGATTGGGTTTTGGTCAATTACGTTTTTTGTTTTATATCATTGAAAATGAAAATGATAATGAGGTTTTGATTAATTTATTTAGTTTTGTTGGCTTGCCAAAAGAAATTCTGATCAGTGATCAAATTTTATCTTGGGATTGTTTCAACAAATCGGTTATAAGCGTATGCTAAATAGATCAAATATAATGCGTACAATATAGTATCACAAAATGTTCCTGGGAGATTCCATTATACCTTAAAAAATATGATGCAAACTTCCTCTCTCGATAAATAGACGGATTTGGATGAGGGAGTTTATTTGTTATCAAATGCTGTTAGCTCCGTAAGAGAAAAATCAACTCACTAGTTTATTGGTGAATATGAGTGTATATTTCTGGACTTTACTAACCAAACCAAAATTGTTGTTTGTGATGGAGACATAGGTGACGCGTCTCCTCTGGATCAACTTCTTTATTATGTGAATCCGATCAACGACGATAAAATGCGTAAAAAATGTCATATATGCAGGAAAATGGCGGTAGAAAACTCAATAAAAGTGATTGAACTTCACATTTTGTACTGGTTACAAAATCTGAAGGTTTGATTAGATTCTGTACATGCTTTAACCAAGATAGATTCCTATCCCATTCCAAGAACAGAGGATTGTATTGATAAAATTAGAAAATCCAGATATATCACAAACTGAGTTGTTTCTATAACTCACAGGGCAAAAGAAATCTCTGCTTTTGTTACTTCTGATGGATTATACATTTACCATGTGATGCCATTTGGGATGAAAAATTCTCAAGCAACTTTTCAATGAATAATTAATCAACGTCTCCAATTATTGAAATTAATGTTAATGATACTGTACTTTAATTTGCCAGGCATGGCCAAGCGCGTAAAGGCGTGTGCTTCGTAATTCGCGGGTTCGCGCCCGAGCCGTGCCAAACATGCTCGACCTCCCAGCCGTGGGGGCGTTATAATGTTACGGTCAATTCCACTATTCGTTGGTAAAAGAGTAGCCCAAGAGTTGGCGGTAGGTGGTGATGACTAGCTGCCTTTCCTCTAATCTTACACTGCTAAATTAGGGACGGCTAGCACAGATAGCCCTCGAGTTGCTTTGTGTGAAATTCAAAAAACAAACAAAAACAAACTTTAATTTGTTTAGTTGGTTTGTTTTTGAATTTTGCACAAAGCTACACGAGGGCTAGCGTAGATAGCCGTCCCTAACTTTGCAGTATAAGATTAGAGGGAAGGCAGCTAGTCATCCCCACCTACCGCCAACTCTTGGGCTACTCTTTTACCAACGAATAGTGGAATTGACCGTAACATTATACACCCCCACGGCTGGGAGTGCGAGCATGTTTAGCGCAACGCGGGCGCGAACCCGCGACCCTCGGATTACGAATCGCACGCCTTACGCACTTGGTCATGCCAGGCCTATTCTTGGAGAGAGCATCCTTATTGACTGAAGGCCCTCGCTTGTGTGGAAATGATTGGATCTATCAGCAGTACAATGCTGCAATCCACAATGCTCGCAGGACAAAGGATTTTTTCATGGCGAATAACTTAATTCTTTGGGACCATCCAGCATGTTCGCCCGAACTGAATCCCATTGAAAATGTTTGGGGGTTGATGGCAAGGGAAATCTATTGAAATGGACGTCAATTCCAAACAGTGCATGATCTTCGTGAAGCCATTTTCACCACTTGGAATAACATTCCATTCAGCCTTCTGCAAACGCTTATATCTACCATGCCAAAGCGAATGTTTGAAGTTAGTCGCAATGACGGTTGTACAACTCACTACTGAAACCTCTTATTGGGCATTTCCTACCCTGTTTAGGACTTCTACTTGGTATGGTCTTAAACTTTTGACCAGGTAGTATTTAGGCTAATTTCATAGTGTTCACATTTTCCCCATTAAATGCTATTTTTTTCATCTTTCGAAGCTTGACTCAAATAAATGGTTGAGTTTAACAACGCAAAATGTATATTTTTCTTTATGTTTATTGGCCTTAAGAGTTTGGCCAGTAGTGTATTTGTATTAATAAAGAAAGAAAACTTCATGTTTCAATCTTGTTGGCAAATATCATAAATTGGATACACATAAAAATTTAACTTCCAAATCTAAATTGTAGTTCAATTCACTTTTATGCTCTTTGAAATTGTAATACATAGCATCATAAACTGGGGGCTCGTCTGAGATAAATCGTAATACGTAACATGTTGCACAACAAAAGCATCTTTGTTTGAAGTTAAGTACAATGTTACACAATGAACTATTTGTACTTTGCCTACCACCGTTATGAAAACTGTATTTCTAGCGGTGTAAGTTTAAGACATACTGGTGTGCCAATGGGAAAGGCACAACTAGTATGATGCTAATGAAACATCGAGATAGGTTGTATATAAAGTTGTAGTTTTCTTTAGCACTAGATGAGTTAACAGATGTTAGTAACACTGTACAGTTGATATTTTGGGTTTGATATGTAGCTTCAGATCTTCAAGTGAGGGAAAAAAAAATTATTTGCCTTTGGGAAGTACCAGATCAAACATGTGGAAAAATTATCTTTGGAAAATTTCTTGAAGTGTAAAAAAAAATTCAATCTGAATTTGAAAAAAAACTGGTTTCTGTCAAAACAGACGGTGCTCCCGCTGTGACTGGGACGAAAGAAGTATTTGTTTTACTTTTAAAGCAGCATTTTATTGAAAACAATGTGAAGTCCACGCTGCCATTTTTCCATTGCATTTTGCACCAGGAATATTTATGTTCTCAGATGTCTAAAAGTGATGAATTGAAATATTTGATGGACATTGTTGTAAAGTTTGTGAATTATATTAGAAGTGAAAGCTCTCTCATCCATCGACAGTTTGTTGAGTCTTTGAAGAAAAACAGCAACTGTACTTTTGGTGATGTTATTGATTTTGTAAATGTAAGATGGTTAAGTAGAGGAAAAGTCTTGGAACGATTTGCTTCCTTATTTACTCGAATAAAAAAGTATTTTCTTGTAAAAGGTAAGATTGAAAATTTCCCTGAAAATGAGACTTTGTCATGGCAGTGTGATTTGTACTTTCTGTGCGACTTGATGGCTTACTTGAATAATTTGAATGCAAAGCTTCAGGAAGAGGTAAAGTAATAAGCAAATAATCACAGTCTATTCATTAATTTAAAGTAAAGCTAAACCTCCTTGCGGAACAATTAGAAAATAATTATTTGAAACATTTTGCAAAGTTGAATAATTTTCGAGAAAATAATAAAAACTATGATTTCTCTGATGCGAAAGATGATCTCTATGTAAACTGGATCAAAAATCTATCTCAAAAATTTGAATCACGTTTCTCCGAATTCAATTATTTTAAATTAATATTTGAATTTTTGCATGATCCATTTCAATTTCATTTAGGAAATTTCATTAAGTAATTTACATTTTTTTTGTCTTTAGATAAGTGTAAATTTGAATACGAGAATACCCTGCAAAGTGTAGAACATATAAAAGGTAAAAAAAATGTTCTATCAGAGAGATGACTCGCTATTTTGATAAATGAGAGTCTTCCAAACATATATATAACAATTTCAAAATTATTTTCAATGCTTGGATCCACTTAGATGTGTGAGTCAACTTTTTCTACGCTAGATTTTCTTAAGTCTAGATACAGATCTGGACTAACTGACATAAATTTTGAGGTAAAATTAAGATTCTCATTGAACATAGATATTAAGCCTAATTTCACGAAACATGTTGATGAAACCCTCATCAATTTTCACATTGAAAGTTAGTTGAAATGCAATTATTTTGATTAAACTAATATTTTTCAATTTTATCTTTTTAATAGTGTGGTCAATGTTGTTTTCATCAGCCATAGTTGTGGCCACTATAAAAAATAAACTGCCCACCACTGTGCTAAATGATAGCCGTGAATGTCAGATTACGTAATTTCATTTCTTATTTTACTCTAGCATGAGTCTCTTTATTATTTGTTATTGATGTTTTTCAATCATGCTAATGATCTGAATCTAAATATGTCTGGCAAGATTTATCTTCTGACTGTCTGATGTCTTCTCGATCTATTTTGCTCCTTAGTGGCACAGCAGTATGCATACGAACTTACAACGCTAGAAACCTGATTTCGATAACAACAGTGGGCAGAGAATAAACAGTCAGTTGTGTGCAGCTCGATCTACTATTTAAAACACCTAAGTCAAATATGTTTCATTATCATCATTAGATTCTTACCTTTCTTTTCTGGCACCACATATTCGAAAACACCGATACATGATTTTCTTTGTGCAAATGGAATATTTTACTTCATTTATGCAAAAAAAGCAATAGTGGGAGAAGATCAGAGTTGTTTTTGCACTTAAGTTAAAATCTATGGTGAATTAGAGTTTCTTTAATTTTGAGTATTTTTTGTTACTTATAATTTCGGAAGAGTCTTCGATTTATTATATTACATATTACTATTTAAAATAACTGGAAATTTTAATTTTAATTTAAAAGTTAATTAAATGTAAATATGTGTTAAATTTATGATATTTGCCAACAAGAATGATGCACAGACTTTTATTTTTAAAAACAAATATATTTTAATATACAAACAACAGCAACAGAAATATCTGTAATTTATAATAATGGTTGTTACTGATAGTTATTATAATTTAATTATGAAGTGATATTGTTACACATCTCGCTCAGGCTAGCTAGCTTCCCAGGCCAATGACACAGTGACCGTAGCTGACTAGTAACATTCTTATTCTGTCTCTCGTTAGCTGCTTCTTATACGAATCATTCGAGACTCTAGAACTTTCACCAAAATTTGCTTGATAACAATACTGTTATTCACTAGTATTATATACAAACCTAGTACATTGTTGATTCTTATATTCAAGAATCTTCTACAAATTTCGAGAACAGGCGGGACTTGCTCAATACACAGCTAACAATATACCCCAAGGCAAAAAAAGAAAACTATACCAAAACAAACATATACAGTAAAATAAATATACAATAGTAAATCTGTTTCACTATCCTGGCAGTATCATATATTCACTACGTTCTGTTTAGCCCATTTGTTATTAAAAAGAAGTTAAAGACTTTAAAATATTTCTCTTATTGCCAACAGCTGAGAATATAAGTGCATTTTTACATTTTCATAGTCGAGAAAAGGTGATACAGGATATGAACCTGTGACCGAGCTATTCTCAACTGAATCAACATGTTAACATATATAATCTGGTACGAATATAAATGATGAAAACATAATATTTTTTGTTTCCCATGTGACACCAGACAAATTAAATTTCAATCATGTATCGGGGAAAAAAATGAAAAAATAATTTGCTTAATTCTAGAAGGTTTTAGTAAATATACATGTTTTTGCTCAGTGCCGGATTGTCCTAGTAGCAAAAGTAGCATATGCTACGGGTCCCACACTTTCAAGGGCCCACGGTAAATGCTTTTAAGCTAACGATATGGGTTGGCCATTTTCAAATTCTAGGCCTGACGCGGTCAGGTGGTTAAGGCATTCGACTTGCAACCTGAAGGTCACGGGTTCGAATCCCCGTCACACCAAATATGATCGCCCTTTCAGCCATGGGGGCGTTATAATTTTACAGTCAGTCCCACTATTTGTTAGTAAAAGCGTAGTCGAAGAGTTGACGGTGGGTGGTGATGACCAGCTAGCTGCCTTCCCTATAAACTAAGGATGGCTACCGCAGATAGCCCTTGAGTAGCATTGCGCGAAATTCAAAACAAACTAAACCAAACCAAAATTCTATGTTGATAAAAATGGATTGTTGATTTTGTTATGCACTTTAAGCGAAAAACAAAAGTCCATAGATCGTTTCTGATTAAACAAGATATAAATGGAACCCTCTATAATTGAATTTTGAAAGCTTTAAAATTTTCATGCCCCAAAAGTGCAGTATTTGCGTACTTGTATTCTGGCCGATTCACGGCTGAAAATAGTTCGCTAAAGAGAATTTAAGGCCAAATTTGCTGGCAAAACGTGAAGACTGGTGGGACATATACTAAGATTATATACACATAGATATCGTTCTCGCATCCGGAAGATCCGGAAGAAAATCTTGGGGAAGAATTTGTGCAGTTTACTGAGCTGTTGAAAACTTCTTATATTTCTAACAAACAAGACCTTCGGTGATGTCGAGAAAACCCACTTGTCAAGAAAAATATATGTGTAAAAACGGCTGGTTTGGGTTGAGAATTTTTTTTTATGTAGAGAAGCGAACAACGTTTTGACCTTCTCCGTTCATCGTCAGGTTCACACACAAAAAAGAAAGAGGTAACTGACCTATAGCTTACCACATATTTGAAGGGGGTTGTGTAGCTGAGTGTAGGAATATAGAGGGCGTGCTTATATGTTTGATTATATTTATTAATATAAAAATAAAGGTGTTTTTTTGCATTGGATTATTTTGGGCTTGAGTTGTTGTATAAGTAAGGCTTCTTTAATTTTGCGTTTGTTTTTGTATAATCTTAATCAACTTAATCATTAAGCCATAATGGCCAGTTTCGATGCTATATCCCTCGTAATAGAAGTTCCAATCGCTGAAGTCTTCAAGATAGTTAAAAAATTCTATATCCGAGACTCATCAACAAACATTCCCAGCAATCCTCATAAAATTTACCACAATGAAGACAAACTTAATGCTCAACAATTACAACTATATACAAACAAATGGCCTAAGCATGGGCAATTCAGTATCACCTGCTCTAACCAATATATTTACAACACAGATTAAAACACAAGCAATTAACAGAGCATTACATCCACCACTATGTTGGTACAGATATGTAGATGACACGATTGCGGGAGTCACATGTGCAGAACACATACTTAATTTTTTCAATCACATTAACTCTGTACATCCCAACATTAACTTTACATGTGCACAGGAAGAAAGCAATCAAATATCATTTCTTAACCTCAAAATTACAAGAACCGATACACAATTTAAAACAGAAATTCAACGAAAAATCACCCATACTGAACTATACATTCCTTGGTACTCAGCACATGAAACAAAACAAAATCTCAACATACAAAGAAACCAAATAAATATAGCCATAAAACTATGCTCACCAGATAAAATTAACGATGAATTAGAGAAGATAAAACAATGCTTCATCAACATCAATAAGTTTCTTCCACAAACTGTAAAAAACAATATACGCACACACCTAGACAAAAAGCGAAACCAACTAACAAAAGTAAATATATCCTACGAATTCAAAAATCACGAAACCATATACTGCTAAATACCATATATTCCCGGCATCAGCAGAAAAATAACCAAAATTTGGCAAAAACTAGTAACAAAATATGACATCCCAGTTAATACCCAGATTTATTCAAAACTAGGCACAAAAGTTTGTAAAAACTACACTGACAAACACCACACCAACATTATTTACAAAATACAATGTGATAACTGCTACGACTTTTATATTGGAGAAACAAGTATGAAAATGAAAACGAGATTCAAAGAACACAAAAAGTCACCTTCACACGTTTTCAAACACTACAAGTCAAATAAACACAACATAACCACAGAAAACACCCAAATACTAAATAAAGAAACAAACATAAACAAAGGCAAAATTAAAGATGCCTTATTTATGCAACAACTCAAGCCCAAAATAAACCAATACAAAGGAACACCTTTATACCTATATTAGCAAATATAACCAAACATCTTAGCACGCCCTCTACATTTCTACACTTAGTTACACAACACCCTTCAAACATGTGGTAAGTTATCGGTCAGTTACCTTTTTCTTTCTTGTGAATCTGACGATAACCGAAGAAGGTCGTTGTTTGCTCATCTACATAAAAAAATATCTCAACCCAAACCAGCCGTTTTTACATATAAACAAGACCTAGTATAGTTACAGTTTTACCATTTTGTAATTGACAATTCTTTGTGGAGTCTTGGTTTCCAAATCTAGAAATTGCTTTGTGCATCTATTTGTCACTCATTGTTTCCAACTGCAGTGGAGAACGCTCATTTTCAAAACAGAAAAGGATTAAAAATGAACTAAGAAATGCCATGGGTCAAAACAGTTTAAATAATCTCGCTCTAATGACCATTGAACATGAAGTTTTGCGTGAAATAGACATTTCCAGTATCATCAACAATCCTGCTCATGCTAAATCTAGAAAATGCGACTTTTAAATTGTAGTTTTGTTACTTTTGACGTTTGAAACTGATACCAACTAAAATGTCAGATATATTAGTCATGTTATCTAGCTGTATAGCAATGAAAAAATACAGTCACTTTACTATGCACGTTAAAAATTTATGTTTTTTTTAATATTTATGTATTGTTGGTTTTAATTTAAGGCTCCTTTATAACATGTCATACAGGCCCCGCACTAACTTAATCTGGCCTTGTGCTCGCCCCGCAAGGAATAACAGTTTATTAAATCGGAATCTCCTTTTTTATTCCTTAACAAAGATTTGGCATTTGAAATATTGATGTGTAATGTACTTGTTTGGTTAAATTTAGCTTAAACTAGAAAATAGCATTAAAACTTGGAGAAAGTAGAGACAAACATTAATCACTCGCTTGAAGACTGGAAGTCTTAACTTAATATCGCATGCACATTTGAAAACAATTCTGCATATATTTTTCTAAACGTTTATGAAAGACATAGAAAGTTTACTTTTATTGCTTTATTCAAGAGAATGAAAATAAAACAAGAAATAAGAAACTGACGTGTTGTAAACTTTTATTTCAATTTAGACAAAACACCGATATTTGAATTTTTTAACAAGCTATTGTCTCTCTTTAATTGGGCTTGCCAGCTACAATCGAATTCATCAGGCACCTGACCCAACCTCTTATGTTTGTGTCGATATTTCCCTAATCGACGGTTGCTAGTACAATCCAATGGCAACAGTTAAAGTAACTGAAGAAAATGAATAATAATAATAAATGTCTTAGCTTTAATCGCATCTGTGAACGAAAATTCTTACAGAAAAGGTTTATTTTGTGATAAAGATTATAAAGATATCTGCTTCTGTCCCTAATTCTGAACTGCAGACCGCAGGTAAAATAACAGCCAGCAGCTACCACTGCATCTCTTGAACTGTTACTGAACAACAAAATCTGGAATAAAACATTAAGATGAGAAAATATGTAGAAAATCTCCAAATAAATTATATAAAGTGCTGATGGCTATTATTGTCGAATTTAGTACTTTTGGTATTTTTACGCCATACAGAAAACTTAAAAGTTGTTGTTGTTGTTGTTGCTGTTTTGAATTAAGCACAAAGCTACACAATGGGCTATCTGTGCTCTGCCCACCACGGGTATCGAAACCCGGATTTTAGCGTGTAAGTCCGCAGACATACTGCCGAGCCACTGGGGGGCAAACTTAAAAGAAATCAGTTTAAAAATTGCTACCGCAACCTTAATTAAATTATGTATTTTTGGTTCTTTAACTCAATTTCATTTTTTTATTCATGGTCTAATTGTGTTCTGTTGAGCTCTTTGTTCTACCTATTGTATAAATAATTTATATGTTTCTACTCAATATACATATTATATAATATTTGACCTTTTATGTTTTAAACTTATATTTATATAATTTTTCTGCACTTCATAGTGTCGCAAATTGTATACGCTGTTTTAGATGTAACGTTAAACGTTGATTAGAAGTAGAATATTAGGCTTAGACTTTATTGAGAAGTAAAAGTTATAACTCGTGTAGTTTACTAGAAATTTTAAACGATAAAACAAACGACGAATGTAAGTTTTAAAGGATATTTATAAACATAAATTTTCAGTTTTAACTTGTGCACTTTTTTACAAACTTAGTTTACTTTAAAAGATATTTGTCTGAGTGAGCACCAATAATCGCATTCTAGTATCAGTGATCAATTGTTGTTTTTAGAATATTAAAAGTATGTCGTTTTAAAAATAACATTCAGGCAACAAATAACTATTCAAGGCTTTTTACACACCCACTCATGAGAAAAGTAAAAATTAAAACATCCTTTATAATTCAAGAAATCGTCGAATGCCCCTGAAACTCTTGTACTATGGTGCTACTGTATGGTTATAAATTGTTTACCTCATCTATTATCGATTGCAACTTGCAAGCGTGTTAAACTAATAAAAGTCACCTTGTTAGAAAAAATAAACCCATCATAACTGGAGCATAGATTGTCTTCTACCAAATCACAAATTTATGTTCTTTCATTATGGGGTCTTCAGAATATGTCAAAAAGAAATCATAAACTTTAAACATGTCGATCTAGATAAGTAACACTAATAATCTTGTGAACTACAGTAAGATCTTTCAGGATATGTATATGAAAGTTATCTGATGCCATAAAGAAAGTGTAACTTTAAAGGGAATGATTCTTTAAATTTAATACCAAAGTGCTCATTAAAATTATGAGAATATTTATATTTTTTGAAAGTTTATGCTATTCTCTTGGTTAATGTTATAATTAGTTCATATAATATTGTGACACATGGAAAGAAGTTGTTTGGGAGTATGACAATCAAAATTCATCTTTCTAGTGTACTAAGGTTCCCATAACTTGTAAATCTCTCCAGAACTAGGAAGACCTATATACTTCTTTATTTATACAAACTTATATCAACCTTAAGAATAATACAAGTTTTATTTTAATGTGTAAATTTTGATTTAAGAAGGACTACCTGAGAACTAAGGAGGAACCAGAATATTGAAATATAATCACCTTTAAATAAAATTAAATTGACAAATGCTACAAATCACATGAGTTTGATAAGGTGCAAAATTGGATAAAAAATATCAGTAGTACAATTTTATTAACCAAATATTTGGCCTTATGGTATAAGAACTTGCATGTAAGAAAGCATAAAATATTGGCATTTGTTAACTGTACATATTGTAGTTTTTCAACTTAATTTGTATTTTAATGTTTGTTACTGTGTTTTTGTGATGATAGATCCAAGTAATATGTTACATAGGCTTCTAGAAAGTGTTTTACAGGTTATTGTAAGTAAAAGGTGATAAAAAAAATTATATCAGTTGAGAATAGGGATACATAAGTAAGTTTGTAAGTTAATGGATTCCAGTTAAACTAGATAGTTGTTTCTACTACTAGCAGTGTGTCTCAAAAACCAGTGATTGGTCATTTGTTATTTCTTATTTACATTAATAATATTTATATAGAGAAATTTTCAATAGAGTTTCCTGTTGAAATTAAACTATAATCTTTCTAGCTGTAGTAGATAAGAATTTCAAAGTATTACAGTATCACTGATGAAGTGATATGTTGGACAAATATTTGAGAATTTTTTTATGTATGGTAAATGCAAAATAAATTGAGTTATTGATTGAAACATCTAATATAAATTGGAACCAACTTATTAGTGACTGAAGAAAAGGATATTATTAAAGTGGTTAAAACACTCCAACTTAGCTCTATTAGAAGTAACATTGAAACAATTATCTATTCTAGTTGTAATGGTAATACAATTTTAGGGTATTTTGATGGGCATATTAATTATGAAATAGTTGTCTTTAATGTTCCCTTTAATTTTTCCAGTTCACGCACAGAATGAATTTTTTTTTATGTGTGTCAGTATCAAGGCAGTGTGTAGGTGTGCACTACCAGTTTTGTTTAGGGAGAAGTATTTTTAGACCATTGATGCTATTGGATAATTAGGCTGATTTGCAATGCTACTAGTTAGTTGTTTTGGTCTTAGGCCTATTGACTTCCAAGGCCATTTAGGTCACCAACATGCTGACACTCCTCACCATTACTGAGGGAATGCATGACACTTCATTGCTTGTTGTGCATCTGTAACTTAGAGGGAACACTGATGGTCCCCAGTACCAAGCTCTAGTTACAGGGGGTGTAGACCTTAAGTACTGTGTATGTTTTGGTCTTCTTATCTAAGAAAGGATATTGACTTACTGGAAAGGTAGTACAAAGATGATTCTAGAACTGGAACTTTATAATTTTATTTAGGGGATTAATATGATTAAAGTTATGGATTTCTTTGTGTTATATTGTTACAGAACAAGATGAAGATTTGGAATATGCAGGCTATTCTTCAGTTAAGATAAAGATTTTGCTAGTTAAGTGTTAGCAAGAGGGAGCTGTGGGTCTTGATGACATTTGCATCACTAGGATTAATGGAGATGTAAATTGATGTTTTTTAACAGTTAAAATGCTAAAGTTTTTGTTTGATTAAATTTGTAACATTTTATGACAAAAATACCCCAGTTTATTATCATTTCTCAGATTTTATTTTCTTGTATGCACATGTAGTGTTAACTGCAGAGGCAACATGTTTATGCATCAAGAATGGATTTGGGAATCTAACCTTTCTAAGAAAATAGACATTCATTATTCCTATTCTGTAGTGTTGTGACAATGAATGTTATATCCAGACTTGTTACACATGTTGAAACCTAACAGTCTTTATATTTGCTAGATACAGAGGCAGTTCAATGAGCTGTATACTACATTGTCAATTAAAATATTTCTAATGTTTGTATTTAAAATGAAAACAACCTGTCAGGGGTGATTATTCATGCAAACACTCTCAAGATGTACCATTTAAACTTTTCATTTAAAATTACATTCACATATCATGGACCTACAAATTTGCTTATTCATTCAATTTTAACTTATAAAATCAAGAATCTGTGTCTGTTGGAATGCTGGGTGGTTACCAGGATAAAATATATATATATATATATATGTACAAGATAGTTGAGAGACTATACAGTTCTTTCAATATGGTAGGAGTAAATTCTTGTGTTAACTGTCATTGTTTTTTTGTGCAAGTAAGTGGATGTGAGTTTACATTAATCCATATTTGCTAGAAAGGTTTTTAACATAGTAGGCCTACAGTAATTCATGACAATATAGAAGTGTTCAAGTTTGTAGAAATGTTAAAATAAGGAGTAGACTAAATTGTTTATATGGACTGGACTTTGAATTATTTTAATCAGATAATTTAAAATTAACCAAAGAATAAACAATGTTTATACATTAAGTTTATTTTCTAACAGGGTGATTAAATTATGGAACAAGTTGCTATGTGTAGCCATGGAGGCAAGCAGTTTATAGGTGTTTTAGTGGAGTTAATGAAAGGTAAAGGTTGTGTCAAAATTTCCACTCTTTTTTGGGAGTAGATGTGCAAAATCAGACTTAAGGGACCAAATGACCCTCATTGTCTGTCAGTTATATCGTATAAACCACTGTTTTATTGTTAACCTAATAGTAGGTGGACTAGTGTGTCACTCAAAAAACAAGTCATGATGTGGCTAAGTTGTACACTTGCACATCTGCATTTTTATATTAATCCTATCAGTTTTGTACCAAATTTAATAAATACCTGTTTTTTACATTAATAGTCAAATCAAATTTATGGGTTTTTTTACAGTTCTTCAGTATTGCTTTTGTTTTAAACTAGTTGCACTAATTATCAATATTTTATTTAATTATTAGAATTAAAGAGGGCAAGATCATACATTTTTAACTGCAGTATGTTGACCTAAACCTACGAGTATGATTTATGTTTCTATATACTAATTTTCGTAACATATAAGTATATAATTGGGAAAATAATCCATTTAAACAGTTATATGATTAAATTATATATACTTGATTGATTAGATATACATCGTGTATATATTCATACACACACACTAATATAATTATTCTCCTTGAGTATGGAATTTCCACTTGGGTTAATAATACTTAAGATTAAACAGGTATACGTACACAAGTTTGTGACAGAACCCATGTTGTTGTTGTTGTTTAGAATTAAGCACAAAGCAACACAAAGGGCTATCTGTGCTCTGCCCACCACGGGTATCGAAACCCGGATTTTAGCGTGTAAGTCCGCAGACATACACGCTGAGCCACTGGGGGGCCCCATGTTGTCTGTTGTAATGCTTGAGCATAATTTTACATTTGTGTTTGCAAAAATAAGTTGAAAAGATAGAGATAAATGTTATTGAAAGAATATTCATCATATTCTTTTTGATTTTTTGAATGAAGTAAAAGACTCTTTCATTCTAAGTGTTATATTTATGTTTTCTCTCTCACCTGTTTAGGTCTGCATGTTTTATCAGACAAAGAAGAATATTGACTGGCACTTATAATAAATACCATTATGTCTGGTAAAGTGAAGAGAAAGGTCACAGTAGAGAATAGTAAAAGCAGCAAAAATAAAAACCAAGAATCTGAGGATGTTCCTAGAAGACCAAGTGTATTTGAACGTTTAGGAACTGTATCATTAAGTTTAGGTTTACCTTCTCAAGACAGGCATTCTAAGGCTGATGCACTAGAAAAGTGTCATAATTGGCTGAGAACAGGGAACTGCTCGTATGGTGAAACGTGCCGTTACCAACATGGACCTTACAGTAGTGGTACCCGTGGAAAGTCTGAAAAAAAAGATATTGCTGAAAAAGATCTTCGTCACAAGGTAAAAAGCAAACGCGAAGATAAAGAATCTGTAGGTGGAAGTGGTGGTGGAGGTGGCTCTAATTCTCCGAAACCAAAAAGTGTACCACAGAACATAAGTCGTAATAGAAAAGTTGAGCAAGAGAATAAGATAAAGTCTACAGTTGTAGTAACTCGGCCAAGGTCATCAGCAAGTGATGGGGAAGATAGAGAAAAAGATAAAGGAAGAACAGGAACTTGGGAAGATGATTCTGATGATTGGCCTCTTGATGCATCCCAACTGGACTACAAAGAAGAGTTGACTTTAGAGATGAAACGTCAGCAGTTGCAACGAGAGCTGGAATTAGAACTCCAGAAAGAACGGATGATGAACGAGAATGTGACTATTACCAAGACTGTAGCTTTCAATGGAAGTAGTGGAAGTAGTAGTGACAGTGACAGTGGATCCAGTAGCTCAAGTAGTTCCAGTAGTACAAGTAGTAGCAGCAGTAGTGATGACAGTGATGGTGAGGACAATAGCTCATCATCTTCCTCATCATCATCATCAAGTCATTCAGAACCTCCAACAAGAGGAAGAAAAAAGCAAATCAAAGAAAAAACAAAGCAGAGTGTACCTAAGCGCCAAGTCTCAAAAGAAAGACCTAAGGGCCGGGAAAATAATAGCTCTCATAAAAATGGTCTTGCAAAGCAGTTTTCTTCATTTTCACATTCTTCTGAATCCAGGGCCAAAAAAAGACATGAAGAAGTTCCTTCTGTCAAACAGCAAACAAAAAAGGAAGAATCCAAATTTCGAAAACCGTCTGAAGGAAAACAAGTGAAAGGCCCTCGGACTCCAAGCCCATCTCAGGGAAGGAAAAATACAAGTAAGCAGCATGATGATCGAAATGCATTAAGTAGTTCCAGAGAGAGACTGAAAAGAAACAAACGTAAAAGAAAACGTGATCAGCAGCCTGAAAGAAGACAAGATGTCCCAACTAATGCAAATACCTTGCATGAAAAAAAATTTAAAAGCCATCATGAAAAAGAAAATCAACAAAGGGATGATGCTTATATTTCTCGAGATCGAGGTCGTGGACATCATTCTCCACTTCCTCATCCTGAGGATCGTCAACGTAAGTCATCCCCTGTGAAAGGAAAACAAGAACGTGTCGATAAGCGAAAACTATCTTCTCCTGTGGAGGCAACTCTGAATAAGGATAGAAAGAACAAGTACCATCAAGAACAAGTTGAGTCTGAACGAAAAAGGTCGTATCACTCAGAAGAAACTTCTAAACGACCAAGATCACCTGAAGAAGAAAATGAACACATTTCAAAAAGAGCAAGAAAGATGTCACCGAGAAATGAACCTTCTCATTTAAAAGATACTTCTCAGAAAGAAAAAGGAAGAGAAGCAAGTAGTAAAAGAAAGGGAAGTCATCGGGAAGAAAGAAACATAGAAGAGATTGACAATAGATACAGACTGTCTTCCCCTCCACAAGATAGACAGTCAAAGGACAGGCGAAAACATGACTTGGGTATTTCAAGAAATAGAAGAGAGCTTCCACCAGAAATCAGAGGATATGAAGAAATACCTGAATTAGGACAAAAAAGAGAAGGTTCTGAAAGTAGAAGAAAAGAAGAGTTTGATCGAAGAGAGCATATTTTACCAAAAAGTGAAGGTGGAGGAAGAAATTCTAGGTTAAAAGAAGAGAGAGATATAAAAGATAGAGATTTTGAAATTGAATCCAAATATAGAGAAGAAAGGAATTCAAGACATGGATTTGTAGCTAGTTATAGAGGCTTTCAAAGTGAAATGTCTCTTCAGCAAATTGGAAATGATAGGAGAGAGAACTGGAATGATAGAAACAATGAGAATAGACAAAGATATAAAGAAACTAATCGAATAAAAGGTAGAGATAACTTGGACAAAGCTAAGGGCTTTTCACCAAGGCTTGATTTTCATTCAAAAGGAAACTCCCCCAATCCTCAACATAGATTAATAAATGATTTTGATTCACACATTTTTGAGGAAGATTACAGAAGATTCTCGCCCAACCAACGACATGGTGGTCATGATCTTCGCCAAGAACAGTTATTTCCTCCAGACTTGAGACATGAACATGATCTATTCATGGAACCAAATTTTGGTAGGGAACCATTCTATCCAGATGGAAGAGAAAGGAATAATTGGCAACCTCGGATGCCCAGAGATTTATATGAACCTTTGCCAGAACGAAAAGTTGGTGGTAAAAGAAGAGAGGAGAGGGTGTATCATCAAAGACGAGAGAAAAGACCAGTTACTCCTGATTTCCCAACAGTATTGAGTGTAAGAGATGACCCTCTTGTGAATGTTGAAAAGAGGCCTCCTTCAAGAGAAACAAAACTACCTAGATCACCAGGCAGAAAACATCGTGATAGCTCTCCTGCTAGTCACGGAAGCTGGGATCGGGGAAGTTGTTATAGTAGTAGAGGTCGGGACAATCGACGTGATCAGAAATCTGAAAAGAAAAGAGAAGAACAAAAGAGAAGCAGGGAAAGAAGTGATAAAACGTTAGAAGTTGATAAAGGAAAATCTCTAGTTAAATCCTGTACATCTCCTTTACCTTCTCAAAATATAGAAATAAAAGTTGAACCAGAAGATACAAAAAAACAAGAAACATCAAAAATGCAAACTGTGTCTTCACCTAGTCCAAATAGAAGTCCAAAAATTGTCACTCCTGAATCAGTTAACTCTATTCCTAATAAAGATGTATCTAAAGAGACTTCTTTTAGCCATAATAATACATGTAATTCTCCTCAGGTGCCTGAAACACTTCCTGTTGTTGAAGAATTTAGTGACTGGAGTGATGATGAGGATGACCAACTCTTAACAAGGAATGACTCTCCTCCTACTAATGAAAAATCTAGATCACCAGAATGGAAATTAAGAGAAGATAACCAAGAGAGAGAAACAGAAGTTCTTGACAGCTGGACAAGTAAAGAAAGTGAAAAAGGATTAGACCATCATGAACTGGTTGATACTTTAGACTCAAATTCAAGGGAAGGGAGATTGATTGGTGACAGAAGTCCTTTAGATATGGATGAATATAACAATAGTAGAGACCAGCCTTGTCGTGATCTGGGAGACTATGAAACTGTAGATAAAGTTCGAACAAGTGAAAGTGAAGAAGAAAGAGGTTTTCCAGAAGAAATGGTTGTTACAGATAGTGTAGATTATGACCCAATAAGTGATGATGAGTTAGAAGCTCTTATAGAAGAACCTGAAGATGAAGAGGCTAAAGACAAAGAACAGATTGGAGGAATTGTTAATGCTCTTGATGTTGACTGGTCAAGCCTCATGAATGAGCAACGCCCTAAACTGGAATTTATTCCTGGTTCGGCTCGAAAAAGGTTCACTGTTGCTCATGTTCTTTCAAGAATTGGATTTTCAGAAGCATTTGCTGGTGTTGAGTTGACCAAGCGAATAATTGGCTTTTGTGAAAAACAACTACAAGATGAGGTAGCAGAAGAAAATCATTCAACTTGCAAAAAAAAACTGTTTAGTTTGGAGGCTCCAGTTGCTTCATTTCATGTACTTGCTGCTCAAAGAAAACATGAACGAGAAACAGTTGTCCATGATGTTGGGCCATACAGAAGAGCTCTTTGTGCAAGAAGGGATCTTCAGATTAGGCGGCTTTTATGCAGATTTACAACCAAGATGGCTGATATTCCCTCAGTCTCCTCTTCACGGCAACAGTGTGTGGATAAGGAACTGTACAGGCTGAGTGTAAACCTGTTCAAGAAATCCAAGGAGCCAATTACACCTGCAGTTGATGTTTCTGCATAACATGATGTAATTTCAAGATGTATACCCCATAAATATGTGAGTGTTTTGGAACTGTTTTTATAAAATGTGTGTTTCATCTCATAAAAAGTAGTTTCATATGGTATTTAGACCTGTAAACAATAGTTACTTTTATATATTCATACACAAGCTTCAGTTGTATTTTTGTAAACATTAGTAAAATTTGCTATTTGAATCACAAGATAGCGTGTATAATGGAAATATTTTACCTTTTATCCACCATTAATTTAAACAGAATGAATCTCAACTGCCTGTTGTGGAGACACAAGTTTCGAGTATGATGTTTTGAAAGGCAGAAGCCACACACACACACACACACACACACATCATTATTTATGGAAATGTCGTAAGTAAATTTGTGATGTGTTCTCTGAATTTGTGAAACACACAAGTCTTATAGATGTAATACTCAGATATGCACACCTTTATAATAAGGTACATTTGCCCTTCCTATTTTACAGGTTTGACATATTTTATTTGTCTTTTATGTACACGCTTTTACTGTTTAGCTCTATCTTTTAAAAGGTTGTGAAAATGTATGGAATATGAATTCATGCAGTTTTGTTTTATATTTGTTGTTTTTTTCATTCAGAAACATATGCTTGCACTGATGAAAGTATTTATTGTTAAACTTGTTTTCTATCCTACCTTCTTTCCAAAAATTTTACCAGTCAGATCCCATGTTTTGTATTAGTTCCTATTGCAGATTTCTAAATATTAATGTGTTTTATCCTAAATTAAAAAAAAATGTTTTAAATCAGACCAATTGTATATATTTGTATTTTTTGAAACCTAACTTCTACAACATTGTTTATTCAATTTTTATTATGAAATGATGCATTTAATTGTGCATATTATTGATACTTGTAGATAAAAGTTCTGAAAATCTTGAGTCATGGGAATTTATTTTCACTGCCATTTAGATATTGCTTCAGAAAAGATACCTTCATAGTAATCCACACTTCTTTTATAAAACTGTATTTATGATAATGTACCAACTTCAAAACTTTACTGTACTTTTATAGTTTAATTTGTTGAATTGCTATTACAATATAAAACTGAACATTTAAGATGGGTTGTCTTGTTTCCCAGTTCATACAGATCTTCATACTTTCAGAGATTTTTGAAATTGCCTCTCTTTACTTAATTTAAATGTTTTGGTGATATAACAATTCACAAGTCTGTAAAAACAGTACTGCCTCATAATAAGGCTACCATAGGGAAATATGTGTACCCAAGAGTAATATAGGTGGGGGAATGTTATAATCTTCTAGTCAAAATGGTATTCATGCTGAAAAAGTATAGATTGAACAGGCTACTGAAGTGATCGGTTATATAAAATAACTGTTTATTTATATTGGGAAATAGATATAAAAAGAACATAGATAAAATAAGATACAGTAATGTAAGGTAAAGTATGAATACATATTTTCCAAAATTTCAGAAACAAAGCACATTCACGTTTGCTTATTTACTTAAGAAGTCTGATACTTTAGAATGCTTAGTGCTATTTTTTCCCTTTTGCAATTAGCAACATAACATCTCTATTTTTTCTGACACTGATCAGTATTTTGATTTCATCTATGAACACATTTTGAAACTTCTTGCCTTCTGTGCAAAGCTAAACCATTTTTTTCTTTAATGATGTCATTTATGATCATATAGTTGGAATCCATGCTGGGTCTCACGAGAATCAATAGTTTTTGGTCTTTTTTAGCTACCATGAATGGAAGAGGGTAGAAAAGTAGCTACGTGACAAATGTGTATTGTTGACGCTGGATATTTCAACAATTGACTCACATTTTCAAATTCCTTTTGTACCATAATCCCCTAATCCCAATATCAACTTCACACCTGAACCTGATATTTACATATCTGTGTTTTACACTTGAGATTTTCTGTTCTGTTTCATTTGTTTTGTCACAAAGTCTAATGACTTTAGCTTCTGAAGCTATGTCACAATGAGCGTAGCATTGGGTGATAATGAATTTTTACCAAATGCTTTAGGAGCCAAGACATCAAAACATTATATCCGAGACAATGTTTTAATCTGTAGCAATATAATGAGGCAATACTGTATATTTAACAATCTTTAATCAAATGAATTTCTTAGTTGGAAAGTAGTGCAGAATCAGGTTTAGAAGAAATGTACATGTATTATTGGACCTTAAACTCAATGTTTCTAAGAATTTACTGTTCACAAAAGTTCTCTTCATTGGGTGTTTTTTTTGTGTTCCCAGTGAGACTATATAATTTGTCTTTTGGTTTTGCAAAATGCATTTATTTGACTTTTTTTATACCATAGTGTCAGGTAATATAAGTAATGCATTTATCAATAAAATTTTAAAGAAATCCAGATCTTCTCTTAATTTCATTATTATTTGCAATTTAGATTTGGTACTAATCTCTTAAGAATATCAGCACCTCACAGTGAATATTGTGCATAACATACAACTTCTCAGAAGTCAGGATAGAAAGTGTTTAATTAGGTTTCCTTTTCTAGGAAGATAAATCTGACATTTTCTTTGTGGAATAAGGTGATGCATTTTGACTACATGTAGATAATATTTATTGTTCCCGATTTTTCAGAACAACCAAATGCTAAGAAGCTAAGGCTGAAGGAGCATAGTCACAGAAATAGGTGATAGGAAACTTTGGCAGGAGTGTCTGTACTGACTGGATCCCCAGTTTTTCTTTAAAACATTTTGTATTGTATATGGAAAGACTTTCCAGTTAAGGAATGTTAAGCTTATTAACATACATAACGACATGGGAGTATGTAATGATACAATACTACAGAATTTATAATTGTCATTGATATTTGTTTTGTCACTAGTAGGTATTGTACTCTGTTGAAGGGATTTTAAAGGACAGATACAATGTAATAATTTTTTAGATCTCCCAAAAAAGGATTTATTTTTGCAAGGTTTACTGGTGTTCACTTGAGTAATAGTTATATAGACCAAAGAAATAGGCTTAAAACATTTTTTTTTAACATTCTTCACTTGGTTAACACCAATGAACAAAAAACAACAGAATCATTTTAACGTAACATGTAATGCATAGGGTGGTATATGGATTAATGGTATTTGTCATAGGATTTTGTGCTCAGAAGTCTCATTCTAATGCTACCTAATTGTTTCTTATTTTTAATCATAGATTGAAAATACTTGTACAGGGTGTTTGGAAAGTTACTGTGCAGTTTTGTCTGTTAATAAATATATAAGTGCAGAGTGACTTTCCGAACACCCTCTATAACTTTGTACATGTACCTAGGTAACTGAGGCATCACATGCCATTTGTATTTGTTTAGTTCATTAACAGATCTATAATTGGAGAAGGGGACATAGATTCCAGTCTCTCCAAATTTGCTCTTGTTTCCATTCAAAAAAAGAAAATAAAGTATTTACTGATGTTGTACATTTCTAGCTCAGTTTGGTTTTTGATAGCATTTTAATTATATGATGGCAAAAGATAAATTATTTGGACATGAACACTTAGTTTTTTTTTAAATTTTTCCTTTTTGCACATGTTGAAGAAAGAAATATTTTGCAAAAGAGTTGTGGTAAATTGAGTGATATTTCTAATTTAGTAAAATCATAAAACTGTTTATAGGTTTGCATCATAATACTTGAGTCAAATAGTTTCCATTTAGTTAACTAGTTATTGCATTTTGCTTCATAAGATAGGTGAAAGTAAGAAAATGCTGGCATTAATTAGAAAACAAGTGTATGCTCATATAATTTACTGTTGATTTGCATAAAGCATTTGCTCTATTTATATAATCAAATTTTAATAACTGAGTCACTATATTCTGGGATTTACATTAATATAATTTCAAACTTCAGATTTATCCACCTTAACCCCACAATAGAAAAAAAAAATAGTAGTTACAGGTTTTATTGTTTGTATGGTGTCACGAGAGCTGGATTAATTTGATGTTTTGCAGAAAGAACACAGATTAAATTATAATCTACCAGATGTAGTATTATATAAGAACTGGTTTTCCTCCAGCTAGAATATGTAAAATTTCCACATATTTCACTACAAAATTTGTGCAGTACAATGTTTTTAATGGCATTTCTATATCACTTAAAATTAAAGATACTGTAAATTCACAAAAGGTACTTTCTTACTGTATATTTTAAAACTTTCCAGGACATTGACAGTGGCCTAGGTGTAAGAAAAATGCATTAAACTGAAATGTAAAAAACATACTTCTATTTATATTTTGTGTAATTTGGTGTTTTCATTCAAAAAGTATAATTTTTAGAATACATTTGTTATATGAAATTGTTTTAATTCATGGTGATAAAAATCTGTTATCTAAATCAATTTGTTTTACTTCAATGGCAAAGTAAAAAGTCTGATATATAATTATAAGAAATGAATTTCCAGTTTTATTTAAAGCACTCCAGTTTGCATATTAATAAATTTCGAAAGTATAATACGTAAGTTTAGTAAGGTAATGTATTGCAGCTTAAAAAATATACAATACTTGTATTTATACAACATGTAAAACATAATATTGATGTTACATGTAAATAATCTGTACAAGAGGAAAGAAAATGTATGTTAAGTTTCTTTTTATTAAAGAAACTAAAGTCAATGGATCTAGAGTACTTGTTTCGATACTACCACACTTACTTTCATACATGAATTAACAACTTCATATAGTAAATTAAAATAGTTGTAATTGAATGTTGCATGTAATATACACAAATAAAAACTGTGTACATAATATCTGTGTGTTACTAATAGCATTTAATTTTAAATAGGTCAGTCAAAACCTGCAACTGTTTCTGTTTATAAAGAAGAAAAAAGTACATCTGGTTAAATGCCATTATAAAATATCTGGTTGATAAACGAGTAAACTAACAAATTGTTATTAATGAATGTGCCAAACTGACAATACAGTTCCTTTTTCACTTGGATAATAAGCCCTGGTTTGTATTTAAATATCATTATAAGCTTTTATCATGTAACTGTTAACCACTACTATGTCTGTCATATCCTAACCAGTCTAATAAGCCTTGATTAAGATTAATCTGTTAAACGTTTATGTTTATGTACAATATTTTGCCACATTAAATACAAAATAGTTAAACAAATGTTGAAAAGCTCTCAAAGTAGCTAAATGGACTAAATGAAAAATGTGTAATTATACATATACTGCATGTATGTCTGTGTATTTGTGTGTGTGTAATTGTAGAACATTTCAGAATTTGACAAAGTATAGAGTTGTAGTACTTCAACCAATTTGCTCTATTATCTAACTACACAAAGCCTAATATTTGGTCCAAAGATATGCTCTTTCTAAAAACTAGTTTGAGGAATGTTGGTGCTGTGAACATTCAACTCGCATTCAAAAGTTAGCCATTCCTTTTCATGTACTTGTTAGCAACAGAACAACTTTATAAAACTTTTTTTTTTCCAAACGTTTGAATTATTCATCCATGTGTTTGTACTTTTTAACAGATATCTTGGAACTCGATGAAATGTTGAATTTGTAAGCAAAAGTTTAGAAAACATCATAATACTCTGAGACAACATGATACCCATTGGTCTGTCTTGGTTCTTCCATCCTTTAAATTAACAGCCAGCTCTTGTCATTCACATACTTATCAAGCTTTCTCTTAAACTTGCTTAAATTTACTGCCTCCACAGCATCCAAAGGCTAATCACTCTGTTAGAAAATTAAAACTGCCTTAGCTGAAGCTAACTCTGCCTTGCCAAAACTTATATTTATGTCCCCTAGTCCTACTATTCTTATTTTCATCTTTATGTTCTTAAGCACCTCCACCCCTCTTACCTCCTCTTATTTTTCAAGAAAAAACAATTTGATAGATTCCAACCTTTTGTCATACAAGAACCTCCATCTAAGGTGCCATTCCACTAACTCTTTCCAACAATTCAATGTCTTTCCTGAAGTAAGGAACCCAAGACTGAATCTGATATCCCAAATTTGGACTAATCAGTGACCGAAACAAGGAAAGTATAACTTCTAAGACTTGTATTCAACATTTCTGTAGATACAATCTAAAAATCCTATTTACTCTAACATCAGCAACAGCACTCTGCTTGGATGAGATTAGAAACTAGTCAACTTTTACACTAAAGTATCTTTTCTGTGATACTATTAAGGTTATTCCCATCCAAATTATACTTGTAATTCAACTTATAATAACTCACAAGCATAATTTGTATTTATTATAATTAAAATCAATTTGCTATTTGTTTGCCAAATTCATTAAACGATCTAAATCCTTTTGTAAATCAGCAGCATTCTCTTCACAACTGACAACACTGAAAACCTTTAATATCATTTGCAAATTTGTGGACCATTCTTTCATCTGTGTCATTGATGTAATTCACAAAGAGCAAAGGTTTTGAGACTAAGACCTGAGGTGTACTCCACTTGTGATATTAATCCAGCATGACTGAACTCCATTTGTAACAACCTTGTACTTTCTTCTGCCCATCCATTCTTCTATACAGTTTGCCAACTCATACCCACACCTGTAGAGATATTTTTTTACAAGCCTTTTATGTAGCACCTTATCAAATATTTGATCATTCAGAGACATAAATTTTTGACTCTGTGGATTACCTTATTCCAAATAGAACTGTGCAGAATGTACTGGGGGGAAAAAAATGTGATAACTGCAACCCTGATAGATATGAATGCTATGTTTGTTAAATAAATATTGCTTTACTTTGCAAGACACAGTGTTCAGTTTGTTTGTTTATTTCTTGAAGTCTCAGTTTAATTCAGATTTTTTTTAAAATCTATTTTTCCAATCCTTATGTTATAAAGCAGTCCTGTCTGACACCTAAGGAAATATGAAAACCTGAGAAAAACTTCAATCCGTTTCGCCGTTAGTCTCTACAAGAAAACCTAGGTTGTTTTATTTTCTTAAGTGCATAGATACATAATGGACTCTCTGCATTGTATCCAGGTTCAAAAAACAGGCATTAGTTTTAGATAACAACTAGCATTGGTAGTAATTATTAGGATAATTTCTTTGCTGTTTAACAGATTTTGTAACTCGACTAAGAGCGATTGACTCTTGTTTTGAAGGATCATAAGCTTTTACTGAAGGACCTAGGATAACTTGCATCAATGTTAAGGAGTAAACCTAAATGAAAGATACACTAAAGAGGTGTGGTTTTTCAGTTTATGTAAGTTGAGATACTATAATTTAGAGTGAAAGTTAGTATACATTATTTCGGTTTTGAAAAAAATACTGCCATAATAGTATTAAAATAAAGTCATGTGGTTAAAGGTAATACTTTAAGGTAAATTCATTTCGTGTTAACTATTTCCCATGATTCCAAGGATAATATAAATGTGTTATTTTTGAACATTGTATATTTTCTTTACTCAACAAATGAACTCGCAACTATACGAATTCACACCTTATCGATCCAAAGTGTATTACGTTTTAGAGCACACTTAAAGTTTAATTTGAAGAAATACCATATGTAACATTTATTTTGTTTATTTTTTCAGTCTAGATGAGTGAATAAAAGATTTAAATAAGGTGAGAAAACTTGATAAACAGGTTGAAAAAATTTTGCAAATATATCCTTTTATTGAAAGGAAAGTTCCATTCCACGGTGGTTCAGTGAAAAATTTACGAACTTGTAATACAAAGAACAGGTGTTCGATTTCTCGCGATGGACACAATAAATAGCTAAATGTGGCTTTCACTTAAAACATTGTAATAAAATAATAGAGTGCGAGATAATTATGAAGTAATTTTATGTGAGAATTTATATCGCTTTTGGCCAACATTATTTAACCATGTAGTAATTCAAATTGTTCTTTTGATGACAAGCTCGATTACATGCTTGTAGCTGAATGTCCATAAACACCACTAAGTTATTTGGAATAAGGTAATCTACTGAGTTAATACAAGTGGCTGAATAATTAACTGACCACCAGTCATACATTTTTCAGAAATTATAAGTCTTACATTATTGGTATGTGTAAATGGTTGAATTTAGTTTGAAAGTATCAAACCTAAATGCTTCTCGAAACAACCCCAGTGCTTGACTTTCCTTTATTTTGTGTGTGAAAATAGCGTGGAAAGAAAGAAAATTTCCTCTTCAGACTCGATAATATTATTTTGAAAAAACTGATACTAATACGTTTTGAAAACATCATTTTAAGATATTCTATAAAAACTTCAGAGTAACGAACACTCTGACTTTTTCCACCAACCACTTAAAGTACAGTTATTTTCAATTTTCAAGTTCAAGCCAGCCTATGATAATGTCTAGTTTAGTATTAAGGTTTAATAAGTTAAACTACTTACTGTATAATGATGGTTGTGTCTTTTACATTTATAATAAGTATAGTATTGTAACACATTTTCTAAAAGTTGAAATTTTAGTTTTCATCTACAAAACTAAACAGATATGCAAAAAGAAATGCTGATTAACAGTTCATTAAAGATATATTGCAACTCCAACAGATTTAGTATGTACTGGTTATAATTCCACGCTAGAGGAATTGTTAATACAGAACGGCTGGTATGGGTAGTAGCACTTTTACTGATAAGGAGAGAACAACGTTTCGACCTTCCTAGGTCATCCTCAGATTAACCTCTCTTTATCAATAAGTGTTAATACCCATACCATTTGTTTGGAGATACATTTTTATTTCAAGTGGGTTTCTCGTCATCAAGAACAGGAATTATTAGCACCCGCCAAAATCAGGTTCTTCACCTTTGAACTATGAAATACGCTCGCAGCACCTTGCTCGTGCGTAGTGTGGGTAAGTGGGTAAAATTAATATACATACAAATAACGTAACGTAGGTTGTACCTTGGCTCGGCATGGCCAAGTGTGTTAGGGCGTTTCACTCGTCATCCGAGGGTCGCGGGTTCGAATTCCTGTTACACCAAACATGTTCGCCCTTTCAGCCGTGGGGGCGTTATTATGTTACGATCAATCCCATTATTCGTTGGTAAAAGAGTAGTCCAAGAGTTGGCGGTGGGTGGTGATGACTAGCTGTCTTCCATCTAGTCTTACACTGCTAAATTAGGGACGGCTAGCACAGATAGCTCTGGAGTAGTTTTGTGCGAAATTCAAAAACAAACAAGCTTGTACATCAAAAGAAAAAACGGAAAGCAAACAAGCACAAAACGATTATGCAATAAGCTTTTTAATAAAATATTAAGAATGTTTATCAAACGATAAAACACCCACACATGAAGACACGAAAAGTAATAGCCATTAAATGATACACTGTTTATTAGCTTTGGTACACAGCTTTTCTGCCATTAATTAAATCTTTTTAAAGATGAGCAATTGTAACTTGGGCTAAATATGTGTTATTAAGTTTTGTCCACATTAACACGGACAGTGTTGTAATTTGTAAGAGTAAATATGAGAAATCAAGAGAATACCAACGAGACATTTTGCTGAAAACCAAAGTACGTGAGGCTATCTTGATTACGAATGGTAGAAATATGTTGTCGAGGCA
Source organism: Carcinoscorpius rotundicauda (assembly GCA_011833715.1). Taxonomy (NCBI): domain Eukaryota; kingdom Metazoa; phylum Arthropoda; class Merostomata; order Xiphosura; family Limulidae; genus Carcinoscorpius; species Carcinoscorpius rotundicauda. The sequence goes on from CM022398.1 coordinate 21,133,213, forward strand.
CGATTTAGGAGATTAATTTTTTGAACGAAAGCCGTTATGATATGAACTTGATAGATTATGTTAGCAAGTTTTATCTGACTTACAGTTCACAGTTAGTGTAAGGATGTTTTTTTTTAAATTGATTGCTTGATGAGTTTTACAACATCACCAACTTTCGAGCAAACTAGACCCCTTGTTCTCAGTCAACCACAACGTGTAAGAGTTTGTAAACCGTACTTTTGTCTTCTATTACCAGTGCTAACGATCCCTTTCACAAAAGCCAGGGCTAAGGTTGATTGATAGGTCGTGTACGTCAAATAATGACCTATTTATTGCTAAAATACACATAATTATAACCCAAAATTGGACACTTAACTTATAAAAGTTTATTACTCACACTTTGAGTATTATTTCTCTAAAACGTATTAATTATGAATATACGAGCTTCTATTTACCGCATCCAATTTAGAACCGACCTCTAAGAAATAAGACAAAATAATGACACTGAAATAATTGAATGACGGAAATCAACCGAAGTAAACTTGATGTTTGATGCCAGTTATTTTATTAGTTCCATTAAAACACACAAATTCTGTTGAAAGTTTGAAGTACTAATTATATTATTGTTTTAGAATATTCTTACAAAAGTACATTTTGTCCTCCTTTTTAAATTCTAGAAAATTGAGGGTAACCAGTGCCACCACATTCGCGTTTTCTTGGTAACTTTCGAAGGTCGAACCTTGAAAACATAGTGCAGCGTTAATTCTTAAAATTTTCTGTAACATTTAATGTTAAATTTTATATAAGTACTACACCTTCATAAGCTTAAAGTTAATTTATTACTTTGGCTTTTGGCTTTGTTTCATTTTTGATTAGCTGTGTTAAGCGCAAAGCAACTAAACCTATTTTTGCAATACGTTAAATTGAAGGACCAATGAAATAACATATAACACGTTTGGTTGGGCTGGTTGACAAATGGAACTTTGCTAACATGATGTCATGCGGAACAATACAATTTGACTGTACGTAGGTAAGGAAGACCGTTTCTCTCAGTGACGAAGCTGTCGTATCTTGACGTGTCTGCTACGTTTTTGAAAATTTATCCACTCGGATTGTGGCAAAGTTGGTGACGAGAAATACGTAACTGGTAAGTTCTCAGCTGAGCAATAATAACAGCGAGGTGTGTTGTCTAGTAGGTGACACTTGTAGGCTTGGAAAATAACTTTGATGTTGTTTAGTATTATATTATTTTAAACTTTTTCAATTTTTTGTCTTATGAAGTGTATTCTTGGTAACTCTTTATGGCAAATTATGACTTTCCATATGTATCTTAGTTGCTACACTTTAACTTAAGCCTACTGTTACAAGCTATAACTTATAACCTAGTTGTGGTCGGTACTTAACCATGATATTAAAAAAAAACACAACAAACTTACTATACTTTTGCCGTTAAGATACTGTTACTATAAGTGTGAAATATATTATGGTACTGGCGTTTTTACTGTGACATTATTAAAATAACCTATTTAGCCTTTTCATTATGACATTTTGACGATTCACTTCTTTCATTTACTAGTAAATTGTAAAATACAATAATATGTATTGTAGATTATTAAAGTTACTATCGAAAATTTATATTATTACGCATAAATTAATAATTTGTAAGTACAGTAGTCATTAGTCACTTACTTAGTATCAGTTTAAAAAATCTAAGAATGTGAGACAAATTTCTGTTATAGATAGATTGGTAAAATGTATGGTTAATTTTACGATGTAGGTGCGTTAAAGATTGAAATATAAATTGAATTGTATTAATTAGTAATGATAAGCTGGAAGTTCTTAACTGAAGTTAACAGCATGGTGCAGTGACAGTTTTGTACTGCATTTTTAAACTTGTAGTAAGCACCCACACTTTTATATTCTGTTGGGTGGGTCTAACATTAAATATCCATAACTCAATTTTATATTGTAACATTTGCTATTATATCTACTTAGAATATGAGGAAACAATATTCTTAGAAAAGCTACTTAAAAATTGAATCCAAGGGCATCTGCTGGAGGCTTCTACAAATTGTAAACCTTTATGTACAGTCAGTAATACTCAAGTTCTTCAGTCTGTAATGAAACACATTTTTCATTTTTTGGATGACATTAAAACGTAAATGAAAGTTATTCTCTTTTAAACACAACAGAAATGTTTCCTATGTAAGAAAGTAGTGAACGGTGCCCAAATTTTGTTAACAATTGCCATGGTTTTCTTTAATTGTTAATTGTACATGGTGACTTTTTGTAAGTTCTGCACTAAGTTTTTGATCATTTTGAAGTCTTATTTGTATGTGCGAGTTTTTAAATTTTTTTCAGTTTTATAACTATTATGAAGCCACTGTTTGACTCCTCATAGTTTAGACCAAACAACAACTATGAGTTGAGAAAATTTACATAGTTTAGACAGTGACATGAATGCCTATATTAATGGCAGTTGAGCAATAAATGTCTCCTTTCTTGCTTTACCAAGGGAAACAGATTGGAAACACTAAGCTGTAGCACTAGTAAAGATATTCATAAATGGCTTTTATAAAGTGACATTTATTGCAACAAGGCACTTCTGATTTCTTTCAACAAAAGGAGCATGAAGAAAGCTTACAACACATTTTCAAATGTTGGATCAACACTTAGAGAAGTTGATATGAAGTCCTGTAAAGACAAACTTTTTATTCTAGATGGATGACAAGATATCTGGTTATAATATGATTTAGAAAATAAACTTCTGTAAGGGTTACGTGAAAGTTTAGAATTGGAATGTTTTTACAAAAGGAAGAAATGTGAGATTGGATGGAGTTTAACTATCAGTAGATTTTACATCTTGGCTTCTAATATATTTGAGTCAGCATCTACCACTTGATACTAATATATGTGAGCTAGCTAAAGCTTAAAGATTGTTGGATTAATTCATTTATACTAGCAACTTCAAATGAATGTACAAGCATCCATAAGCTTGCCACATTTCTTATTATTGTCAGTATTAAGGTATGAGTTCAAAAATTACATTCCTATTTTTAATATACTTGTATAGTCAAGACTGTGATCTTTAAAACCATAAGAACTTGTTTAACTGTTAAATAGGTGTTTCTCAATTAAGTTGCAGACTGAGTCAAAATTGGGTTATTGGTCACAATTTTCCATATTGCTGTTTCAAAATTTACATTGTATCAGTTTATTCTATAAAAATATTACACTTACAAATGTACAACAACAACTCCTCCACATAAACATAGAGTAACTGATAGCAATGTTTCTTAGGGGTTGTTTCTCAGGTTTTGATTTTTTCTGTTTTTATATTAAATTTTTAAACATTAAGGATCATTTTTTAGCAGTATGCAAATAACATTTTTTACCTTACATTTTTAAAGACTTCTGTTAAATAAAAAACATTTAAAAAACTTTCAGGATAACAAATGAAGATTTATTATAAAATTCATATAATTTTTCAGTTGGTTCATTTTGACCATTGCTGTTGATATTACAATTTACTAGTTGGTATGCCAAGTTAAAGCATGGGAGGATATATATATATAAAAGCTAATGTGAGGGGTGTTATAATTGAATGCTGGTCTTCTCATGTCACTTTTTAGGTTGCCTTCAAAATTGTGTACAGTTTTTTCAGAGAATTTAAATGATGAGGATATAGAATAATCTGTTTATGAGTAGCATGATAGGTATTTAAATGACTTCAGTTTTGATATTGTAGAAGATATGTTTTAGGTCTTACCATGAACAATTTCACAAGCACCCTTGCCTTGCTCTTTAATGAATTGGTAAAGTTATTGTCTAATGATTTTGCTGACTGTTAAAAAAATACATATCATAGTTTCAACAGATTGTTCTTAGTAACATGAATGTTATAATATGTGCTATGCTGCTTAATAAGATAATGCTTATTTGACACTTTTAGCTGTATGTGGAGATAGCTGTTAATTGTTAATTACTTCTTTTCTTGAGTAAGAACATTGCAAAAGGCTTGGGGTTAAAAAGTAAATGATTAATTTTTCAACAGTGCCCTCTATTCAACTGGTGGCACTATGCTGTAGAATAATTTGTATATATGTGTTAATCTAACCTGACTAGAAATGGTTCACAAACTGCTATTTAGAGCTCATCTTTGATTTTGCCACCCCCTCCTAAAATGTTTCTTTTCTGAAGTTCAGTTGTTATAAATTTCACAGTCAATTCTATTTATTTTGTGTGCAATAAATTTAATTTTTAGTGTAAGAGACTGTAAACAAAAAATATAAAATTTCTATATATAAAGTACACATAAGAAAGTTTTCTACTTATTTTGGCAAATGGGGTGTTTCAGTTTTTAGTCCATCTTTTCATATTAAGAACAATGCAGACCACCAACTCAGTCTATGTTAATGTAATACTATTCATAGAGCCTTTGTAATGAAAATGTCTAAAGCTTGTACTTTTGCATAAGTAGTTTCATTTCTTTTTACTGTTGATCATACAGACTGCAAAATCTGCCAAGATCTGAGGTAACTTTTTCTGGTAGTTTGTCTTTTTTTATCTTGCTGTTTTTATATTTAATGGTTTGTGTTTTTTAACAATGAGAAACTTCTTATTTGGCTTTATTGTGTCTTTCATCTGATTTTGTTACGCTGACTTATTAATCGTTCCAATTTAATAGTAAATCTGTCACAGTTTTTACCCCTAATTCTAGGTTTGGTGTGTGGCTTAATATACTACACATTTTTTCACTTGTTACTTAAGTTTGACAGAGATATTAATGTGAAAAACTACATTTGGCTTCATTACTTTTGTGATAGTTTGTACAGAAAAAATGTATGCTTGTGATGAATTGAAAGGCTGACTTTTCAATAGGTATATTGTACTTATAATGGACGTTATTTACACCTTATAATTTATAGTAAATTCTTTTGACTTCTTTGATGTAGGAGCTGATGGAGAAATTGTTCAGGGCCCATAAAAATTACACAAGTTTTATATCAAAAATAATTGTGAAGACAACAGTAGAAAAAGAGTCTTGGCAATATGAAAAAAAAATGTAAAGGTGCCCCTCCCTCACTGATAGTACAAACACAGTATTCTGAAAGATCTAAGATATAACCATCATAGATCTTTGGTTGCCTTCCTATATCCAAGCAAAACCAACACTGTCTTTAAACTTCTTCCATTAAATGATAATATTGTAATATTTTTGTAATATTGGTGTGTTTTTTTATAAATGTTCTTAGAAAATATGTGTTTTTGATTATGAAAGCTAGTATATATTTGATATGAAAGAGTTAGATATTGCTTTTAATACAAGATTTCTGCCAAAGATATTTTTTTATACAGCAGCATTTCTTTAAAATAACTAAATTTTCCTATTTTGTGTAGCCTTCTAAGGTGTAGCAGATGAAATTTAGTTCCTTTCTCAACTTGTTTTTATATTTTTTTGCATCTGTGCTTCTTTCTAGTTTAAAAATTCTTTAGAAAAAATCTGTTAGTGAGATGTATAATCCTAAAATAATGATACAATTCACACTTAGTAAACTTTTCCTTTTGACAAGATCCCTTAACTGAAAAATTGTCTTTTAGAATACTGATACAGTGTAAGAAGAATGTTATAAGAAAAATAAAAACAAACGTTGTGTTTATTTTTGGCTAATGGTTAACAAGAGAGCTTTCTACACAACAGTGCGAGTGGAAAATTGTGTTTAAAAACCTGATGAAAGGTGAAAGTTGTTGGTAGAGCTTAAAAGTACCATGGAGAATCTAATTTTTTGAAGTTACTGAAAAAAGATTCATAACTTTGAAAGGAAAAGTGATAATTTTAATGTTATTGTGATTAAAAATTTGTTCAAAGTGTATTTAATAAATTTAAAAGAAGATAAAATACTGGCAAAGTTAATTATCAACATTTTAAATATCTTTAATTGTTTCAGTATACAGGACTAGAATCTAAATGTGTTTATACATTAAATCAAATGCACAAGATTTAACAGTCCTGTAAAACATTTTTTTTGATATGAGAGATTTTATTAGATATGTTGGTAATGGTTGTTTTTTTTTAAATTCCATTGGCAACATTTCAAAATGACCAAGCACCAACCCAGAATGTTTCTATAAAAAAAGTGAAATGACTATACAAATCAATATCTAGTGGAATATTGATAACTACGATGTGACTGTCCATTTGGAAGTACGCGAGTTACTACTACGTAGACTTGTAGTTCAAGAAATAAAATAGTGTGTGTTAAAACAGTACATCATTGAGTAATAAGTCAAATTTATTTAAAACGTATTAAGTCGTATGAACAGCGTAGCTAGGTGAAGTCAAATCAGTGGAACATAACAGGGAATGGTTTGCCACTTCTACCATTTTTATTTTTTTTTACCCACGCGATTTATTTCTTTTGATGATGTTTATGTTTGTATTCCTCTGAAGTTCTTAAAAAAACGTCTACTGTTGAGAAATCCGTGAACACTTGTGTAGATATAGTAACGTACAATAGACAAACACCCTTTACAACTGTAGATGTAAAGTAAACAGTACCCATGTAGGTTTAGCTTATTCCCTGCCTTTTCCGGGGTGGATTATACATAATGTGTAGCGCACAGGAAAAGGTACTAGCGATGGAGGGAATTCGTATGTTTGGTAGAATGTTTGAATTCGGATGTTCCGTTCGTGTAAGTATTAATAGTATTGTCTAACACGTAATACCAAAGGTTTATCTAGTGTTAGCTTATAAATCAGTCGAGTTTAAAACGTGGTATTAATCTTTCCCGTGTGAGAATAGTACTGGAGTTACGTTTACGATTTTACCAACACTTCCTACATATTTGAAAAAGTAATAAAAACGTGTCTCTGTTGCGTCATGGGACAGTAACAGTGACAGAGCGTGACGTAAAATAACGCGCTTGCATAAAGTTAAACATAATAAATATATATCGGCGAGGTTATATTGGTGACTAGAAATAACTGTTATTACAAGACAGAAAAATTCGTATACAAAGATAGAGGTAGTTGTGCAGAAGGACAATATATATGCATGTATTAGATTTTCAGTGGATATATAAACTATAATGTTCAGCTAACTCGTATTTTTTAAGTATTTGAAAGAGAGCCTAATTCAGGAGATGACTTTAAATCATGTTTTGCCCATCTACTTAAAAATAAATGCTCAGGCTGTGTTATATTTACTCCAAGGCAATAATTTATTAGCGTTTAAGTTATGAGTCTTATGCGTACATCACGACATTGTTTATTGACGAATTTATCTATAATTCATGAACATATCTTTGTACTGTTGAATGTTTTATCCCCTTTTCACATGAGTATATCCTTCCGTACTAGAACTAGTACGTAGAATGTTATTAAATACTGTAAGTAACAAATATCAACGTAAGCATTTCATTATTTAGTGTAGTTATTTCTAAAATTAGTTGGTCATAGATTATCTAAAATAAAAAGTTATTTTCTCCCTTATACCATAAAGAATAAATTGTGTATGCGAGAGAATATGTGAGACAAGCGGATTAATCGATGGGACAGTTTACTGAGTCGAAACACAAGAACCGACATTCGTAGGTACTTTTTAGCACTTAGCTATACGAATTTGCATGTGACACATGCACATGTTCTGATTGTTGATGTATAAACAATTATGTATATACGTTTTAAAACACTCCTACATAGTTGTGTGTACACAGGGTTTGCAACGTGCTCAGTGAAATACGCTATGTGAACTGGTTTCGTTGTATCAAGTAATTTCTGCACAAGTAATTCGTAAGTATATGAAACGGTACATCTACATAACCAAATACTGTACACAAATACGTGTGGTATGTGAGCGTACGAGCCGTTGTAATAAAGGAAAAAAAAACAAAAACCCACATTATTGGACTTGTGTATACGGTCCGGTGTTTAAGGCACTCGACTCGTAATCCGAGGGTGGTGGGTTCGAATTCTCGTCACATCAAACATGCTCGCCCTTTCAGAGGTGGGGCGTTATGATGTAACGGTCAAAATCCTACTATTCGTTGGTAAAAGAGTAGCCCAAGAGTTGGCGGTGGGTGATGATGACTAGCTGCCTTCCCTTTAGTCTTACACTGCTAAATTAGAGACGGCTAGCACAGACAGCCCTCTTGTAGCTCTGCGCAAAATGCAAAACACAACTCATATATACATGACTAGGAGTGACGTAAGGCTTAGCGTGCCTTGAGGTCCAAGGTTCGAGCTGTGAGTTGCCAATGAACATACTCCACAGTTTCAGTTGTGAAAACGTTATAACTGATACCTACTTTCGCTATTAACGTAAGAGTATGCATATGGTTAGCACGTGCTGATAACCAAACGATGTAGTGCAAAATTTTATAGTGCTGTATTTGCAGTAGTAATATATTTAATGTGTGTATGCTACCAATAGAAAACAAGGAATGCAACTTTCTTTACATTAGGCAACCATGAGAAAGAAAACCGTAAAAAAATGCACTACATAAAATCCCATTAACGTTAAAACAGGTTTTCAAGACATAACTATATTTTAACTGCATTAAAGTACCAACAACTCACTTTTATAATGTTTAGAGTACCTGTCCTGCCAACACGTATTACCCTACCCCCAATGACACAGAATTATGCTTTCGTACGTACAACGCCAGAAAGCGGGTTTCGGTGCCCGTGATGCGCAGAGCACATGCAGCCAATTGTTGAGCTTTGTTTTTTTTATATGCAAAAACGGCTCGTTTTGGGTTCAGAAAATATTTTAAATAGAAGAGCGAACCCAAAACGAGCCGTTTTTGCATATATAATTCTCAACAAGTGGGTTTCTCGACATCACTGATTGTTGAGCTTTGTGCTTAACTGCAAACAAACCAAAAGAAAGACGACCATTGTTATATGTTATGTAAACAATAAACTTGTGAAAAATGTGTATAGTTTAAACACAGTTTAATTGTATAATGTGTGTTATTAAGTGTTTTAATAATATATTTTGTGTAACTTATTAACCATAGGACGTATGACAAAAATTCTCTACTGTATTTTGACTATGTGGCATCTATTCTTTAGCTGGAAAGGTCGAATGATGCTTGATGCCATCTCCTGGGGGAGATCAGCAGAGTGTCCACTCGGTGGTCTGAGAGAACATGTGGGGATCACAAATGGTTAGTGTGTTTTATGACGCTCTGGGATGAAGATTGGGTATAGTGTTTTCACTAGCCCATGTGATGCATGTTGGTCAGGTTGAAAATGTCAAAAGGTCTTTTTCTTTTTTTTCCCAAACCACACCAATTCTTGTAACGCGAAAGATAAAATAATTTGCGTCTCTATCTTTCTTAAAGCTTACTTACTTTTTCTGCGTTTATCTGTTGCGATTTTGTGTGGTAAAGTTTGAGTTATACTACTGATTGTCGCAGCATTAGAACGATGTTTATTCGTCTGGATTGTGAACTGCAGAGGAGTAATTTACATTTGTTCAGCAAGTGACAACAGCGTGTGTCTGATGTGAATCATAAATGAAAGTTTTGAAACGTTTTTGCTTCGTAATGAAGCCCAAGCTAGCCCCAATGGTTATCGTGCCGGACAGTGGATCAGAGGTTTCTTGAATCGCTGCCCGTTACTACTGACAATAAAAAAAAATTTCAGACTAGAGTGATGATTAAATCCTACTATTCGTTTAGAGTAGTCCAAGAATCAGCGATGGGTGGCATTCACTTGCTTCCCTCTCTCTAGTCTTTCACGTTAAATTTAACGCAGATAACCATCGAGTAGCTTTTTGCAAAAATTAATAACAAATATCTTATGATGAATATGTAATTTAGTTGGTTCAAAGAACCTTAATGTAATGAGTGTTGGTTGCCTTCTTTGTGGGCAATAACCTGAATACAATACATCTTGCCGATTAGCTCACGTACCCATAAGGTGTCATTCGGATTAGAAAACAATATTGTTTGTGTATTTCTGGTTGCACGAATAAATGCGAGCTGCATACTATTTTTCTCTGTCACCAATACATGGCTCATCATTCTTTATTACTATTTGTAATTTTTCCTTTTTAAATCTTTGTCCATATACGTTGTTGAAACGTTGTTTTAACCTGGTGACTGCTAAGTATTTCAGCTGCTAGAGTATAACTCTAATGCTTCTTCATTTTGTAACTTTTTTCGTGACGCCATTTTGGATCAAAAGTAAATCAATTTGTAAGTATGTCAAATGCATTTATGATACTGACATCTAGCGTTGAAGTTAGGCATTATTGGGAACGAATTAACTCGTTCGTGGCACTGTATTACCGATCGGCTTGAACGAGTTATCTCGTCTATGGTACTGAACAGGTTAAAGCTACTTACTGTACAGTTTTGCTGAGGAAGGTTGTGTGACCAATTTATGTATATTAGCAGAAATAGCCGCCGCCCTCCGGGCAGGTCAAACGGCTAATTCCTGAGGAACGCCATTGGGCCTGCGGCCTTTTCTTGGATTGTTTGACAGTTCCACAGTTCTCGTAGTTGACATTGAGCAGCCCCTCGTTAGTACAGAGGTAAGTCTACGGATTTACAACGCTAAAATCAGGGGTTCGATTCCCCTCGTTGGACTCAGCAGATAGCTCAATGTGGCTTTGCTATAAGAAACACACACACATTCAACAACGTCCACCATCCATGAAAAAAAAAACGATTTTAATGACATTTTAGTTTAAAAATGAGTTATCATTACAACATTACATCACCGAGTAGATTTTATTGCATTTCCTTGCTTTCTGTTATCAATGAAAATGCCTTGCTTTTATGTTGCAACACTCACGAGATTTTCACTAAAGAAAAACAAGTGTTTAAGATTTTATTTATTTTTACTTTATATTTGAAACTTAATCCTTTATAGTAACTTTTGATTAAATCATTTTTCTTTGTGGAACTTTCGTTATTATTATTTGTTGCTCACAAATAAAAAATACTGCATTGTTATAAAACGTATTACACAGTTATAACTGATGATGATCGTTGGGTTGTTTTTGAGATCTGAGTGTTGGACGTACACATTGAAAGCTCTCTTATAATAAGATTGTTTCATGTCTGTTGGATAGATGTATCTAAGATTCAGTTTTAGTGTTGTGTAAACGAGTGAAATGCTGTAATACTGTTTTAAAATCTGATACATTTTTTTAAAATGTCTGATCCTGGCCAGTGGTTAGGGTGCCGGGCTGTGGATAAGAAGTTCCGTAGTTCGCAAAGTAAAAAAAACAAAAAACTTTTTCATAAATTTAAACGTTGAGCGTGTTTGCGGATTGCCTTCGTTTCACAGCATTAAATATTACCTAAAATTCAACTGAAGCTACAGTAAAGTCTATAGGTTAACAGCAGAAATTAAATATAAAGACACTGAATGGAATTTCCTTGAAGATAAAAGTGGCATTCTAAAGTAAACATTGCTGACCTTAATAGTTTAGGTGTGAACTGAAAGGTGAAATATTTGTAAACCAGTTCTGAGATACGTGTTCGCATGCCATCATGGTCTTTGCGTTATCCTCTTGGAATAAACTTGCACTTTCCCACTTATTCCCGAAATTTAATATATATATATATATATAAATTTGTATAACCGTAAAACGTTTTGTTACGTTTTTTTTTCAAGATATTTTAACAAACCCTTAAAAGTAAAACGAAAGATGTTTTGAATGGCCATTGTATGATTCCGCTTCTGAAAGAAGAAAAATAGCCTTTGTTATTGAAAAGATTTTAAGATTTTTATCTTAATAGAACAGAAAAGTATATGAAAAAGAAAATTTGTAAATCAGCAGCTATCCGATTTTAGATATTTAAAATATTTACAGTAAGTTATACAGCCAAAGTAATCGTACTTTAATGACTTTTAAATTAATTAGAAAAAGACTGTGCTTACGGCATATTTGCAAGTGTATTTATTTTAAATAAAAAAAACTATCACTTCGTGTTTTTTTTTTCTACAATTGTGTTTTAAAACTGTACGGGGTACCTGTGTAATCTGATGAATTGCAGCCAGCCTGTTGCTAATGTTAACTATGACGAAAACAACAAGGAATGACGCAGTTTCTGACGCACTTCCGTTTTGCTGTGGTTGGAATGATAATATACGTTGTTATCTTAACTCTTCTTTCTTTGTGTCTTTTGTAGCTGGTGTAATTATATTGGAAAGTAATAAGTAAATAACAATTTAATCGCATGGTGCCAAAGCATGTAAGGCCTATATAAAACTATCATATTCACAAACATGGTTCGTGAACAGAACGAATAAGAGAAGATTCAATAAACTACCACCGCTAATGAAAACTTATCCCTTCTTTGGCGCTCGTTTTATGAACTCAAAACTTAATCATAACTGTCACTTTTCCCAGTGGCTAGTATCAGTAACTAAACATTCTTGAGATATAACCCATATTTATCAGGAAAAGAAAAAAACAAAACATTTACAGTTGCATTCACAGTAATAAACAAAATGGAGTTGTCATCAAAATAATCTTATTTAAAATAGAAAGCTGATTGCGTAGCACATAAAAACTCACTGACATGTGATATGCGATACTGATAAAGCAGTACTTCTTTACAATTATCATCATTAATCTTGTGCTCAAACACTGTGTACTTCATGGACTTAACGTTTACTATTTATATTAAAGTGTTATTCACGTCTGTCTAATTCATAGTGGCTCGTTCTATTTATAGTGGTACTTTAAACACGATTAGTGGTCCCATTCTTTGTTTTATTTTATGGCCTTATTTGTTAATATTTATTGTAAAAATTACTAAATATGTGAAATAATTCCAAATTTCTGTAGTCGTACAAAACTTTTTTTTAAGTAAAAATGTCGAATTTCAGATACTCTACTTAATGATGGCTTTAATTAACAATCTCCGTGTGAAAGTAAATTATCTCCCAAAACACTTTAATTGTGACCGTGAAGGCTTATAACTAGAATTTTGTGCTACGTAACACATTCAAAATCTACTTTTGAAAAATACTTCTTTGCTGCTTTGTTTGTTTCTCTTGATTTAGTAGCTTCACTATCATTGCTTTTTTCTAGATATTTCTAAAAGCGATGCTGAAAATTTTCAAGAGAAATTTAGTTTTACAATTTTAAATCATTTCATGATTTCAGACACACCTGGCAGAAAATTAATTTTGAGTTTCAGTATATTCGTAGACGTCCCTTAGTGGCACAGTGCTATGTCCGCTAGAAACAGGATTTCGATCCTGGCAAAGCACATATAACCCATTGTGTAGCTTTGTGTTTAATTCCAAATAAATAAACAAACAAACAATCATGCATACATAATCCTGCGATAGCTCAGCGGCAAGAGTACAGGCTTGTAACGTTAAAAATACGGATTGGATGTTGCGATAGGTATAACACTAATAACCCATATTAAAGCTTTGTGCTCAACAATAAGTAAACGGTGGGTGTGTGAAAAATGTGAAGAAACATCAGGTTATTTGTATAGAAAGTTTTCCTTAAAATGGAACTTTGCGTATTTTTGATATGTTACAGAACACGGAATTCTGGTTCTTGTGACATCAAATATAATCTCTTAGTTTCTTCTTTTTAGAGTAGGTTTAATTTTTAGGTTTCGGATGCCATATACTTAACCATATGGCTTTTTGTTACCCTCATCTGTACTACGTTTTTGGAAGATAGGGTCAGAAATGGTTTTTAATTGGAATATGAATCTGTGAGACCACGGTTCACGACCCTTTGCCACAAAATATGTTTGACTTTGGTAATTCAAGGATATAATTGCCCAAAGATGAATAACATCCGCAAATTGATTTAATACATGGTGGGAAACACTGATTTGTTCCGTGTCGATTGAACGAGACAAGACAAGGAATTGAAGTATGGGTAAATAAAATGCTTAATTTTCTGAAGAAAACTGAGGATTTGCCAATCCCATCATAATGCCGGGTTATAACGTTTTGATGAAGTAAGAAAAGTGTAATAAATATATTTAAGTAAAATTGATTCGCACTATCAGCAGAAAGAACGAATAAAAGATCAAAACGCAAACGAAACTACAGTACCAAATCCTGGATCCTACCGGACTGGAATCATGTATTGTTTACTCTCCTCGGAGATCAGAATATCTCATGAAAAATCAAAACTGCAATAACAAAACACATCCTGCAACGTTTCTCTCCCATAGCGTTGCTTAGGCTTGTGTTTCAGACGATATTAATGTAATTCTAATTACATTTTTATAACACGATCCGGTGAAATCGGTTGAGAATCCCAACCCTCAGTCCGATCAGATGCTAATGCTACAAACATATTCTACAATCAACTTTACACAAAACTTCCATAAATTACTAATTTTTTATTTTATTTGTATCCCGCACATACACCTAGTTAAGTAAGTAATATAAATCCTCACAACTACGATGCTCCCTAGTGGTACAGCGCCATGTCCACCGACTTACAATGCTAGAAACCGCGTTTCGATACCCGTAGTGGATAGGGCAAAGATAACCCATTGTGTTGCTTTGTGTTTGGCTATAAACAAACCTCGTAAGAACAAAGTAAAATGCATGAGAAAAATATTCACGAACGATGTATTACAGCTCAAAATTAAACATTTTAAATACAAAAATACTCTACAAGAAAAATATATTGGGATGGTTGGAAACATATGTAACAGACTAACGTAAAGAAAAAAGGAATAACAAAATACTTATTATGGCGCTGTAAGAATGATGGCTAAACGACACTAGTAGGTTAGCCAAGAGTTGACGGTGGGTAGTGCTGTTTGTTTGTTTTGGAATTTCGCACAAAGCCACTTGAGGGGTATCTATGATAGTCGCCCCTAATTTAGCAGTGTAAGACTAGAGGGAAGGCAGCTAGTCATCAGCACCCACCGCCAACTCTTGGGCTACTCTTTTACCAACGAAAAGTGGGATTGACCGTCACATTATAACGCCCCCACGGCTGGGAGGGCGAGCATGTTTGGCGCGACTTGGGCGCGAACCCGCGACCCTCAGATTACGAAGCGCACGCCTTAACGCGCTAGGCCATGCCAGGCCGGGTAGTGCTGACTAGTTTGCTTTCATTTAGATCAGGAGTCACCAAACTTTTTTCACAGGGGGCCAGATTACTTGGGGAATGAGAAGCGCTGGCTGCATGATCATTATGTTCAATACTTATAAAATGGAACGAAAGCTCACTGTAAAAGACTTAACACTAAGTTTAAGATGCCACATTAGCCATGTGGGAGTAGCATGCAATACACACATATAATAAAAAAACAAACAGAAGTACAACCAACATTTTTATTTACCAAAAGGTTATCGAAGAAGGTGACATTAGCAAAAACAATTGTCACATCACACATAGTGAGTACATATCTGAATTTCACTGAGCCGCAAAAAAGTTTTTGAGATTTATGAAATTGGCGTTTGACTTTCAAAATGTTTTCAATGTTCGGTTTTGAATTGCTTCATCCAATCATTAGAATTGCATTCAAATGTTCATCAATCATCCTTGATCGATGTATCGACTTCACATACTTCATTTTTGAAAATGCTTGTTCACAGACCAAGTTGTTCCGAACACTGATGTCATACCAGATGCGAATTGCTTCGGCTTTGAAAAATCATCTTCAGGTATGTAGCTGTAAAATTCAATAAGTTGTTTCTCTCTGTGTTTTATTTTCAACAAGTCATTCCTTGCAAATCGATGACCTCCAGCTGAAGTTCCACTGGCACGTCATCAATGACACAATCAAAAGAATTCTGAAGAAAGATAATGTTACTTTCGCTTCTGTCTAGATTCGAAAATCTCTCTTAAAAATGCGTATTTAGATCACCAATAATCTTTTTCTGAAACTCCAGGTTGACATCCTCTGTGATTCCAACATGAAACTCATTGAAAAACTAAAATGAGAAAGGTTTCCTCCTTCCAAATGTGCTTCGAACAACGACAGCTTTCTCCGAAATCCTTTAATGATTCTTTAGGGGTCACAAACAAGGTCATTCTTCTTCTGAAATTTCAAGTTCAATTCATTCATGTGGGATTTAATGTCAACCAAAAATGATAACTTTGACAGGTTAGATCCGACAGAAGTAGATCGGCTCTATATTTCTCGATAAGAAATATATCTATTTCTATTATCAGCTTATAAAAACTAAACAAGACTTTACTGCAGCTGAGCCACCTCACCCCCGTGTGATAAGGTAAGTCACAGAAATTCGAATCAATTTTTTCAAGAAGCGCCTTGAACTGGCGATGATTAAGTGCGTAACCCCGAATGAAGTACATTGCAGAAATGATTGGTTTCAGTACGCAAGAAATACCTAAGTCTTTTCTACAGAGTGCTTGCTGATGTATGATGCAATGTATGAACAGAGTGCTTGGGTGTTGAAGATCTTCCAACTGTTTCCTGATCAGCCCCACCAGACCCTCCTTTACTCCAGCCATGTTTTTTCCTCCATCAACTGTTACACCTCTAAGCTGATTCCACTGCAGGTTATAGTCTTGCAAAGTTTTATGCACTTCCATGAAAATGTTTTTTCCAGTTGTTCTTTCGTGCATGCTGCAAACTGATGCCAACTCTTCCGTGATCTGAAAGTCTAAATTAACTCCACGAATGAGCACGAGAAGTTGAGACGTATTCGAGAGATCAGTAGACTCATCTGGTGCCAGAGAATACAATAGGGAGTTTCTAGCTTTTTGGCGTATCTGTAATGTGATGTTCTCTCCAAGTTCTTCTGCTCTCCGTACAACTAAAGTTGCTGAAAGGCGGATACTTTCAAAGAAATTGGCTTTTTTAGGACACATCCCATTTACTGCTTCCATCATACACTCTTTGATGAAGTTGTCGTCAGTAAAAGGTTTTCCTCGCTCTGCGATCCTGTGCAATATTTTGTAACTTGTACGAATGGCAGATTCATTTTCAGCAAACTTTCTTGTGAAGAGATTCTTTTGAGATTCAAAAACACGTTTCATGGATTCAGATTTTTCAGAACGGAACTTTCCTGAAAATTTCAAATATGTTGATAGATGTTTTGTTTCATAGTGACGCCAAAGACTGTACTCTTTCAAAACGGCAACACTTTCAGCGCATATCACACAAGTAGCTTTCTGGTGTTTTGTTTCCACAAAGAAGTACTTTTCTCTTCATTCTTCATTCAAAGCACGACACTCAGAGTCCACTTTTCTTCCTTTAAAAGCAGCCATAACGATGTGTAAAAAACAACAGGATCTGAAAATGAAAAACATAGAACGTTGTGAGAAAAGTATTGTAGTGGTCCAAAAACGCTCAAACAAAATATATTGAAACCTACGTTTGCCACGACATTTACCTAAGAACGAGTTACGAAAAGCGCATAACCCCACTATTAAGAGAAGTGAGTTTCCTGAAGCGGTAACCCGAAGGCCGCTGAATTTACAAGACGAGTCGATAGGACGAGGGTTAAGTCTGTACTTGTTTTTTAAATCCTAATGCTTTCATAGATACCTGTCTCGACATGAATAAACGGGCAGCAAGGACGAAAGAAGAATTTTCCAATTGGTTAAAAATGCGCGTGACAACCTTGCTTCTTTTTACCATAACGTCTTGTGTTTGCCCGCTTAAAGCGATCATCGGTGTGATTTATTTTGTTATGACAGTCGAACATTTGATGAAATGTCACTTTTTATTTCCAAGCGCCTGGCTGCTGGCGGGACGGACAAAATGACCTCAAGGGCTGTTAATCTGTTTCAGTATTGATTAGAATCTTTTTTTCTTCCTAGTCTTTTAGAAAGTTGTTTATCAACATCATCTGGGAAGATAGTGGTGGTTCATATAACATTCAACAAGACTGGACGCTTGTTGGTATTTCCAGATTGATGTGTTTATTCATGGATATTTGCGCAAAGCAGTGTGTGTTTTCTTATAGCAAAGCCACATGAGGCTATCTGCTGAGCCCACTGAGGGGAATCGACCCCTGATTTTAGCGTTGTAAATCCGTAGACTTACCGCTGTACCAGTGGGGGGGGGCATTGCGTAAAGCAACTTCAGGAATCTCCGTGATAAGTGTCCCTGATAGCGGTAGACTAGAAAGAAGACAACTTGTTACAAACAGCACACACCGCCAACTACTGAATTACTATTTAGTGAAGGTAAAGGGAGATTCAGTTGTCACCTTTATAACGCACCCACAGTCCGAAAGTGAGGAGCACATTTTTTTATTTAATACGGTAATTTTGTTCAAACATTGGAACTACAAATTCATAGTCCAGATTTTGGACTGTGAGCACACTTGGTCTCTGTCTGGCGCGCACCAACTAGTTTTCGTTTTAAATAACGACATTCTCGTCATTACGAGAGAGAACGAGAAATAAAGTACAACCACACGGACTTCAAAGCCAATAAGTTAACTTTAAATGGCCTAAAAGTGTAACGTACCTTTCTCGATAACGCAGAAAAGTATGTCTGATGTGAACGTTCCATAGAAAGATGACTAATCAGGTATTTTCCACAAAACAAACAACGGTAAAGTAAGGTGCTATGAGTTGTCTCTATTTATATAAGATTTGAAGTATATTAATAAGTTATTTTGCCGAATCATTGTTTGTTTCTTTTGAATTACGCGCAATGGTACACAAGAGCAATTTGCGTTAGCATTTCCTAATTTAGTAGTGTAAGACTAGAGGGAAGGCAATTAGTCATCGCCACCCGCCGCCAACTCTTGGGTTACTCTTTTAGCAGTGAATAGTGAGTGGGATTGACCGTATCATTATAACGTCCCCACGGATGAAAGGGCGAGCATGTTTGGTGCGACGGATATTTGAACCCACGACCTTCAGATTGCGAGTCCAGCACCATAACCACCTGGCCATGCCGGGCCTTCCCGAAGTATTCATTAGACTGATTAAAATATTATAAATGAACATGGAATTCAACCTGCCATTTGTTTTGTTACTTGCCATTGAGTTACACCAACCTCAAGGAATTCCTTTTGCTAGTCATTCAGACAAGAGTATCTCAAGAGTCGGCGGTAGGTGCTGTTGATTAGTTGCCTTCTGTTAAATGATGGATTAAACGTCATATTTATTATTTATAAAATACATTCGATACACTCGCAAGTCAGGTGATAAAAGTATAAAAATTCTCTCTAGTCTTACACCACTAAATTAGGGACGGCTGGTGCAGATAGCCCTCGTGTAGCTTTGCGTGAAATTTAAAAAAATGTTTACATAAGGTAAAACAAAGGTCGTTTTTATTTATTTATTTATTTTGGGTTATGCCTTGGCAGGACAGGAGATTCGCAAAGCATTATGTAACTCAAAACTGTTTTTACTTTAATGCAATCAGAAATATAGTAAGGTATGTGTTCTTAAAATTTGTTTTAATGTAAGTGTTTTTTTATATGATGTACCGAGTCTTTTCTTTGCTGCTTAATTTAAAGAAGTTTTCTTTGAATAGTATGTATATCCAGTTTAGTACCAATGTCCACCGCTAGTATAGTGATAAGTCTGCGGATTTACAACGCTAGAATTGGGGCTTCGATTCTCCTCGATAGACTCGGCAGATAACCCGATGTGACTTTGGTATATGAAAACTCACACACAATATAAATGTAGTCTTAAAAATTAATTTTATATATATTGACTCACTGAAATGAAGATGAAGTTTTTTAGCACGTTATTTTACCCTAAAGGTGATGTCACGTGGGTTCCAACACCACAAAACTTAGAACTACACCACTGCTAAGCAACACCTGCCAACTGTAAGGTAGCAAAAGTAGTTAACTTATAAGGCTTCCGAAACTAAAACTGTGGAGAGTATTTAGCAGCTTCTCGCGACTCGAACCTTGGACATCCAGTCTCCATAAACTCTCGTCTTAAGGCTCAGACCTTAATGTATAAGTTACTGTAAATAAATTTAAGTCTGATAATTTTTAGTTTGATAACTGCGGCTCGTCCGTTCACATCCCACACGTATTTATACACATTATTTAGTTGTATAATTGTATACCTTCTTATACATATAAAGTAATTGTAAAAAAAACTTATTTGTAACGAGACTACCTGGTACAGCGTGTTTCATTGAACACATAACAAACACTACATGAATAAGTTTGGGTATTTTAAAATTTATAAACATTCATTTTTATACGTTGACAATTATACCATATTCACATACCACTTATACATATTCATAGAGTTTAGTACTGAAAAGTACCTGTGTATGACTTTATGTTTCAACTCTCAGTAAATAATGTAATCATTTAGCCCACTTGTCTGTCCGATACACACGTACACAAATTGTTTGTACTTTAACAAGTAAAGTTTGTTTTGGTTTGTTTCGAATTTCGCGCAGAGCTACACGAAGGCTATCTGCGCTAGTCGTCCCTAATTTAGCAATGTAAGACTAGAGAGAAGGCAGCTAGTCATCACCACCCACCGCCAACTCTTAGGCTATTCTTTTACCAACGAATAGTGGGATTGACTGAAACTTTATAACGTCCCCACGGCTGAAAATGTTGGGTGTGACGGCGATTCGAACCCACGACCCTTGGATTACAAGTCGAGTGCTTTAACCACCTGGCCATGCTGGGCCTAACAAGTAAAAGAAAAACAACAACACACATTCACTCTCATGTTCTTGAAAACCTGTTATAACCACTTTCCCGAGAGGGTATACTAGATTGCAACACACTTAAATTTAATTAAAGTACAGAACAATGGTTCGATGTTTTTAGGTCATCTTCAGGTTAATCCTTAACTTGAAGATGACCTGAGATGGTCGACACGTTGTTCTGTACTTTATTTTAATTAGTTTTTAAACTCATTCCATCCGTCTTGAGAACATATTTTTACTTCAAGTGAGTTTGTCGTTATCACGAACGCTTACATGTAGGTCTGTTATTTTTGGTATTGTACGAAGTAAGTTCTTTGCACTCGTTCTGGCTTGGAGATACTTCTTCGTGTGAAAAGTGAGAAAAACGAGCAACCATGAACCCATATGACATATGTTTATGAATTACTTATCTTGAACATTCATTCCTCAGTAAATGCTGTCTATTAAAAACAGTAAGTCATCTTATTCTATGGTTCATGTATTTCGTTCCACACAGTCTCAATACTATTAACGTATAATGAGGCTATTAAAATGCATGACGTGTGAAAACCTTTTTGTAGACACGTTTATATGAAAAGAGAAAGACACACGAAATAATTAATTGAAAAATAAAGTTAAATCGTGTAGCATAACGTCATGATTATAACAGTACAAATTACATTTATATTGAATGTGTGTGTCTTTTATGGCAAAGCTACGTTGGGCTATCTGCTGAGTCCACCGAGGGGAATGGAACCCCTAATATTAGTGTTGTAAATCCGAAGACTTACCGCCGTACTAGCAGGGGACATTTATATTGAAAAATAAATTGTTAATTTTATCCTAGCCTTGTAGTTACTGCTGGACTGGAATACATTTGTGTTGGAGAATGTCGGTCAAAGTTACTTATTAACCGTTAACTTGTTAAAGCTACTTATTTTCAAGTGATGGTCCAGAAGGAAGGCAACTATTCACTTATATTTAGAAATATATATTACCTCATTATTTTTACACGTTTTGCGGCCTTTCCTACTGATATCCATTGTGAACTAATGAACTATTTTAATGTAAAAGTCAGAGTTCACCTTACGGCCACATGGTTAGGGCGGCACTTGAATTGCAACCTGAGGGTTGTAGGTTTAAATCCCCTTTCCTTCCCAAACATAGTCGCTCTTTCGGGTGTGGCAGCATTATAAAGTGATGGTCAATTCTTTGGTAAAAGAGTAGCCCAAGAGTTGGCGGTGGGTAGTGATGACTAACTGCCTTCCCTTTAATCTTTCACTGTTAAATCAGAGACAGCTATTACAGATAGTCATCTGTAACTTTGTATTGAATCTAGTGGTGGAATTCCTTGTCATATTTATAACACCACTACAGCTGAAAGTATCAAGCGTATTCGGCAACACCAGGTCTAGAACCTTAGACTTTTTGAATCACAGGCAGAACCCTATCCAGAATGCTACGTTGAGCTTATTGATTAAGCATTTATGTGTTTACATATATATATACACTTATTTTAACTCTTTGTAACTATGATATATTATAGAATGTTATTTGCTAATTTTCGTGCAAAGCTTTTCCAAGGCTGTCTGCGTTGGACGTCTATAACTTGGAAGTGGTAGGCTAGAGGGAAAGCAGCTAGTTAACGCTTCTCACCGCCAACGTGTGAGCTACCTTTATTGATCTGTAGAATTTGACAGTCACTTTTATGAATGGCTCACAGCTTGAAAGAGCGGAGTTTTTTAATTTTCGTCGTTGTTGTTCTTGGTGGTTATCGTTACTGGCCGCGACCACAGAATCTACGGTGCGCTAACCTTTGGCCTAAGTTCGGCCCCATTATGGAATCAAAGCATTTTGAAGATTTCACATATCTGTTATTAAACATAAATGATAACATGGCCGTGATTATTATGTTCCTGTCATCTGCTAAACAAAAGTAAATTAACAAGTTCCTCTGAAGTTTAAATTAGCTAGCTTTATGGCATGCCATTTTTAATACTATGATTATTAGATTTAAAATAGAAGCTCTACCCTCTTTTTTTGAATTTCGCGCAAAGCTACTCGAGTGCTATCTGCGCTAGCCGTCCCTAATTTATCAGTGTAAGACTAAAGGGGAGGCAGCTAGTCAATACCACCCACCGCCAACTCTTTAGCTACTCTTTTTACCAACGAATAGTGGAATTTATCGTGACATTATAACGCCCCGACGGCTGAAAGGGCGAGCATGTTTTTGGTGTGACCGGGATTCGAACCCGCGAATCTCGGATTAACACGCTTGGCTATGCCGGACCTACTCTACCCTGTCATTGGGCATATAGAATCACAAGAAATGAAAAAAAAACCCGACTTAAAACAAAGTCAGAGGAAAGACAGAGCCACACAGTATTTGAATTTTCCCGTTGTGTCAATAGGAATGTTTATGATTGGAAAGAAGAAAAAAAAAAAGATTTTTTGAAATTTTTTACTAGAACAGTACTATATGAACTAATTAAAAGCCACAGACATTATTCATTTAGTTCTGTTTATCAGAGGAAAGACAATGAGTTAGCAGCAGGGATATAAGGCTTCTGGACACCTCTTTGTCACTTGGAATTGGAACTAAGACTCGACATTTCAAAAACTAAAAACATTTACTTGAAAACAATATTACCCAAATATATAACCCACAATTAAGTACATAGTGTCAGAAAACACTCCGAAAATTTATTATCTTCTGGTCCACTGAGTTCTTAGACCGCCCAGCAAACCTTTCCATCCCCTCAGGAGTTGGCGTTAGACACTGTTCGACCGTGCCGACTCAAGGCAGGTACCAGATTGTTAAAGTGACATGGTTATTATTATCATA
Organism: Carcinoscorpius rotundicauda; assembly: GCA_011833715.1. NCBI lineage: Eukaryota > Metazoa > Arthropoda > Merostomata > Xiphosura > Limulidae > Carcinoscorpius > Carcinoscorpius rotundicauda. The sequence goes on from CM022398.1 coordinate 21,156,608, forward strand.
CGCTACGTGGTTATTAAGATACACGAATATGTTATTAAAACATTTATTGAAACGTATTTTATAATTGTACTGTGTGTTTAAAACGTACACATTTTTTTACATTATTTTTTTCGTTATTCGTGTTAGCAGGACATGAAGTGTGCAAAGCATTGTAGAAATGAAAGCCGTTATTTTTGTTTACATGCGGCTTGGCATGGCCGAGCGGGTTAAGGCGTGCGCTCGTAATCCGAGGGTCGCGGGTTCGCGCTAAACATGCTCGCCCTCCCAGCCGTGGGGGTGTATAATGTGACGGTCAATCCCACTATTCGTTGGTAAAAGAGTAGCCCAAGAGTTGGCGGTGGGTGGTGATGACTAGCTGCCTTCCCTCTAGTCTTACACTGCTAAATTAGGGAGGCCTGGCATGGCCGAGCGCGTTAAGGCGTGCACTCGTAATCCGAGGGTCGCGGGTTCGCGCCCGGGTCGCGCTAAAACATGCTCGCCCTCCCAGCCGTGGGGGCGTTATAATATTACGGTCAATCCCACTATTCGTTTGTAAAAGAGTAGCCCAAGAGTTGGCGGTGGGTGGTGATGACTAGCTGCCTTCCCTCTTGTCTTACACTGCTAAATTAGGGACGGCTAGCACAGATAGCCCTCGAGTAGCTTTGTGCGAATTCCCAAAAACAAACAAACAAGCTAAATTAGGGACGGCTAGCACAGATAGCCCTCGAGTAGCTTTGTGCGAAATTCCAAAACAAACAAACAAAGAAACAAAGCTAGCACAGATAGCCCTCGAGTAGCTTTGTGCGAAATTCCAAAAACAAACCAAAAACAAACCTGTTTACAAACTGTTATTACTACAGCTCAATTTGAAAAAGAATAAAAGCATTCATGGTAATTTCTTCACCATGATACGCATTTATGTTAGTCTTCTGTTTGTTATGTTCAAAAAATGTAAATTAAAGAGTGTTGTATGGACGAAAAAAAAATTTACCACGCAGTTGCAGCTACAATATCACAATCACAAGTATAGTTTTAATGTTGATATTGAGAGTGCGAGATATCCTCACAACGTCACACCAAGAGCTTACCAGGATGTTAGGTTCAGACTATTCTGGGCTTAGCATGCAAATATTCTCTGAGCATAGGGTAAATTTCTTTTATGTTATAAAAGTTCAAGTCTTGGAATTGTCAATTTTATTATGCTATTCACTGTTGCGTTTTGTTGTTAATACTCCTATCCCAGTGGCTTAGTTTTAAGTCTGAAGGCTTAGAAGGCTAAAAGGTCCGGCAGAGACATGTGGGTTAAGGCGTTCAACTTATAATCTGTGTCGCGGGTTCGAATCCACGTCGCACCAAACATGCTCGCCCTTTCAGCTGTGGAAGCGTTGGGTTATACTGTGACGGTCAATCCCACTATTCGTTGGTAAAAGAGTAGCCCAAGAGTTGGCGGTTGGTGGTGATGACGAGCTGCCTTCCCTCTAGTCTTACATTGCAAAATTAGGGACGACTAGCTCAGATAGCCTTCAAGTAGCTTTGCGCGAAATTCAAAACAAACAAACAAAAAGGCTATAAACCGTATTTCGATACTCACTGTGGGCATAATACAGATGGCTTATTGTATAGCTTTGCGCTGAACATTAAAGAAACAAAATTGTTGTTATAAAAATGAATGCTATATTAAATCAGCATGAAAGAGGATTTTAAGCAAAATCCTTATCTGTTTGGGTGCGGCAAGGCCAAGCGTGTTATGGCGTGCGACACGTAATCTGAGGTTCGCGGGTTCGCATCCCCGTCGCGCCAAACATGCTCGCCCTTTCAGCAGTTGGGGCGTTATAATGTGACGGTTAATTCCCACTATTCGTTGGTGAAAGAGTAGCCTAAGAGTTGGCGGTGGGTGGTGATGACTAGCTGCCTTCCCTCTAGCCTTTCACTACTAAATTAGGGACGGCTAGCACAGATAGCCCTCGAGTAGCTTTGTGCGAAATTCAAAAACAAACAAACCTTATCTGTGTGAAACTCAATAGCGAATGAGACATTATTTTCTCATTTGATTACAGGTAGATTCTGCAACTTGCAACGCTAACATTTGAGAATCAATTCCCACTGAAAAACAGAACGTAGATAATTTATTGTGCAGTTTTACACTTGAAAGCATTTGTTTGTTTGTTTGTTTTGGAATTTCGCACAAAGCTACTCGAGGGCTATCTGTGCTAGCCGTCCCTAATTTTGCAGTGTAAGACTAGAGGGAAGGCAGCTAGTCATCACCACCCACCGCCAACTCTTGGGCTACTCTTTTACCAACGAATAGTGGGATTGACCGTCACATTATACACCCCCACGGCTGGGAGGGCGAGCATGTTTAGCGCGACGCGGGCGCGAACCCGAGACCCTCGGATTACGAGTGCGCGCCTTAACGCGCTCGGCCATGCCAGGCCACACTTGAAAGCAAAAAAGAACATTAACCAAAAAAATTCATTTTATGTTAAAAATATTTCAATGGTGCTGCCATCTTCTTGTTAACAGTTACATTTAAAATGTTTATTTTTGATAATGTTTTTTATTTTGTAAAAAAATATATAATTTGAATATTTAGTTTAATGGTGCAAGTTATTTTATTTTTGAAATTGCTTGCTGTCAAGGAAACTTTGTTTCTGTGGATTTAGTATCTTGTTGTGCCTGCCAATGAAATTTGTGTATTTTAATTTCCATGATTAGTGAAATGCAAAAAGATAAAAAGAAAGAAACAAAAGAATTTTTTTAATCATTTTTCTGTCCTAATATGAATATCTTTAACTTAATACTAGTGGTCTGTTTGAATATTTTGTAATTAATTTTTAATTTCCATGTACATTGATTTATTCTTTTCTTTCATTACTTCATAAAAAACGATCACAAATCATAAAGAAGATACATTAGTGATTCTTAGCTTTTCTGTCTTGTAGCTACCATTTTATTTCAACATTATGTTAATGAATACTCATCCATAATGTTTTAACAAAAATGATTTTATGTAAATATCTTGGAAAGTGTAATTGCCATTTTGATCTGTAAATGCCAGATTATTTTCAAGTTATTTAATGTAGCCTAGCCATTTACAGAATGCTATGGACACTTTAGTAGAAGAACAGAATTCAGCTGGGATGACAGCATCTCAACCAACCATGGAACGAGCTACAGCATCTCCTATCCAGCCAATTGTCTGCAGTGGAGGGGGTCAGAATGGAACGGCAGGAGTAATTTCAGCAAGTTCCCTTGCCCCTGGTACGCAGGTCAGAAGCAATGGGACAATACTGCTTATGTCACGTCCCTCAGAAAAGAATGTGGGTATTTGTGTGTTTGAATGGCTGTATTTCTATTTGTCTGATTTCCATTTTCTTTCAGCAGCCCTGTTCGCTTGTGTTAAAGTTTATCTCTATCCATGGTATATTAAGCCATGAAACATATCAGGAGACTCAGCATGGCCAGGTGGTTAAGGCACTCAATTCATAATCTGAGGGTTGTGGATTCGAATCCCCATCTCACCGAGCATGCTTGCCTTTCCAACTGTGAGGGCATTATTATATGACAGTCAATCTAACTATTCGTTGGTAAAAGAGTAGCCCAAGAGTTTACAGTGGGTGGTGATGACCAGCTGCCTTCTTTCTGGTCTTACACTGCTAAATAAGAGTCAGCTAGCACATATATCCTTCGTGTAGTTTTGCTCACAATTTTAAAACAAAGAAACAAATCATATCAGGAGTTATAATTCTAACAACTTCTGTGTGTATGCAACGTTGTACAGAATTATTGCTATGCATGAGAATTTCTTAAAACACAATGTATTCACTCAAAATTACTTACAAAGTACATTGAATTTTAAAGGAACCAATTCTTAGAAGCACTGCTAACAATATACTACTAGACTAGTTTAGCTGTTTAGATAATACAATGTGTAAGTTGTTTCAATAATCAGTATGTTTGATATCATTTGCATAAAATTTCAACTCTTAGTGATTTTTGTTATTTTATTTCAAAGATTAACACTTGTTATTATGTTATCCTTTGTAAAGGTGTTAGTAATTTCACATGAACAAAATGTTGTAAATCTTATTTTAACACAGTGCTTGTCACTCTTTTCTACCCAGAGACACTAAAGTCTAACCATTCTTCCTCATGCCTCTCTCTGTTTCCTCAAATATGAGTCAAATGCCCACAATGCATGTAGAGTTATTTATCTGCACAAAATTCTTCATAAAACATGTACAGCTGCTTATAAAAACTAATTTAAATTATATAAGCCAACAATCTATAACTATATTATTACTACCCATATTATCAATCACCTTAAAATTTTAGTTTCCCAAGAAATGAGTTTATTCAAGGCTGTTCTAAAATACTGTGTACCCTCTTTCAGCAGTATTGCTCTACCAGAGAGATATGTCTCATAGAATGGGAAGCATTTTCTTAAAATCTGTGAAGTGTAAGTTTATATATGTTTTGTTTCAGTAAATCAAACATCATCATGAGAAAATGTTTTTATTTGAAATATTACTGTTGTCATTCAGTGTTTGTGTTAATCTTTATATTTTTGTACCAGTATCTCAAAAACACTTAGCTGTAGACTGCTAGCTTGTGCTCTTAAGAAGGTATAGAATATATTAAATTAAGGTTATATGTTGTTACTGGTTACTTGAACTGTTGAACTACAGTTATATATATATATTTTTTTAATGATCTTTCAGTTGTAAAGGCTAGGATGCAGAAACATATACTTGATGGTAGTTACAGTATATATGTAGATATTTCACAACAAGGGATTTATGCATCAGAATTATTATTCTCTCAACTTTTTATCTGAAGATCATATGAAGAGGTGATTTAATCCCATTATGATTTTGCATCTTGAAAATACTTGGTCAAAAGATTTTTATTTTGCTAACTTTTTTATTTATTTTCTGGTTTTAATGAAAGTCTGTACCTTCTGTTACTTACTAGTTGATATAACTTAGTGCTTGGAAATAAAAATACAGTTTGAAGCACATTAGTGAATTTGTGAACAAAATCCTAGAGGGAATTGAAAATTTGCCTGTCGTATCTTTACAGGTTGTTCAGGATTTATTTCATCAATTAACCAAAGGCATTCACAGATATCTGTTTTCGCTGATATTAAAGAAACATTTCTGAAACTTAAACATATTTTTATCTTTTAGTGTGTAGGTTTGTAGTAGTAATAAGTAATTAATAAGAAACCTTTTAAATTTAAGAATAGAATGAAAGCCTTTGAAAGGTTAACACTGACTCTAATTTTATTGATAAGTCTATGTGTTTTGGGTAATACGGCATTTGCTTTATGTGGTTTATTCAGTTGGATGTTTCTCCAAATCAATGATTTAGTATGCTATGTGAAAAAGTTTATTTGTACATGTTTAGATAATAAAAAAGGATAACTCAATCAATCTAGACTACATAAACCAGTGTCTATCAACTAAAAATTATGATTAAACTTCCAAGTATGAAATTCAATACAGTAAATAATGAATATTACCATACGTACAGTAACATATCTTGATATTTCTTGAGCATACAGGGCACATAAAAGATGTATGTGTGTTTGAGTTGCCCTATGTTGGAATAACTACTTAAATAAGGGTTGAGCTCATCTAGAGGATTTATGTAGCTGTTCAGTTGTTTGTCCTGTGTAGGAGTAACTCGGTTAACAAAGGTTGTAATCTTAGCATGGGAAAACAAGAAAGTATCACTAAACATATAGGAAAATACATCTGAGTGTTGGTTTGTTGAAACGTATAAAGATAAAGCTAATACCAACGCATTATCTATATAGGTAAAACAAAAGAGCTTTAACCACCATCCTTTATACAAGGTTCAATCAAGGTTATGCAAAAATAAATCATTTCTTAATATTATTGCTAGGAACAGTCTTTTTCTGGAGATGTTGATGCCATATTTTTTCCGAGTAAAACTACTAGTGAATATCATGCAATAGTACTGTAATACTCACAAAACATGCAGATATTTAAATCTCTAAGAAATGTATTTGCACTCATGTGGCTTTGTGTGAAATGTCTACACACATAGACATATATACATGCAATGAAATACACTGCAAGTAAACATTTCTGATGCTATAAGCAGGATCACACCCACATATTTCAACTTGGGGGATGTAATTAAACACTCCTAATTACCACGTCCTTGTAACCACATTGACTGTTTTTAGTCCTCATGTAACCTTGTACTCTGCTGAAATTTCATTAGACAGAGAGTATAAAATACAGGATGTGAACTTATAACACAGCTCAAACATGCTTAAGTGTTACGGTTACATATATATTATTAAGATGAAAAAAAATGCAATGCACATTGTGAAATAAAAAGTATTGCAACAATATGCTTTGCATGTGTTTAGTGTAATTCTTTATTATATCATCAGTTGGGAGGTTTGATTTATTTAGTTATTAATATATTGTACGTAGTTACTGTTCTGTAATTATGAGGTAAGTAATGTAATATGATGTTTTTATTTATGTACCGTATGTCTCATGCATAGCACTTCCAAATGAGTCAGTTGAACATGTGGTTTCTAATGATTAGATTCTAGAAGCTTGTGAAGTATATGTCACTTTGTGGTGTTGAGCAATGACAGATGTTGTAGCTTTGTTTTCATTTAGAATTTACTTTGGAATATTTGTGAAGCTGAAAATGATTATTTGTAAATATTTCCTGTTGCATGTGTTGTGTTACTTTTTAATCCCAATGTATATGGACCACAGAGTATCCTGTGACATGTAACAGAGTTTAAGTTTATATTAAATTTTGACTTGGATCTTTTATGAGTTTTTGGAAAATATATTTTTTTTATAATCAATGTATCTGTTGCTCCATGTTTTGGAAAATTGAAAAGTGTTTATTTGATAATTCACACACAGACTGGTATGTTTATGTATATATATATATAAAGTGCATGAAGATGTGAACAATTTTATTGACAGGTTTTTAGTACATATCAGTAGCCTAGAAAGTTGATATCAGTATCCAACAATAACTTTTAGAAATGTTAGTAACTTTAATTGAAACTCTGGTGTTTTAGACTACTTTATTAAAAAAGAACTTCAATATTTATTAAAATGTTATATATATATACCTGTATTTCTTATACTGTTAAGATATATATGTAGGCCCCAAATATTTATTGTCAATGTTGCTATATCTGTATCTACAGATAATGGCATATTGGTGGCAGTGTTGGAGGGTTAAGGGAAGTGAATACTCCCAGTGAGCTTGCTTATTCTGTTGAATGTGGCTACTAAAAAGTCATTCAGTAAAGTTTGAGTGTTAAGGACTTTAAAAAAAATTAAAAAGAATGTTAAAGCTTGTGAAACTATTTTGAAGAAACAAAAGAAGTTTCACTTTGAATTGTTTTCTGTCTTGCTTTAAAGTTTAAAATTTTACCAAATGTAAACATACTTTTAACAAGAAATTGTGCAATGGATTGTTATTTATTATTGTATTATATTTTGTTTAACCTATAATTCGTAGTTTAAGGAAGGGATCTTTTACCACTTGCAGCTGACAATTTTAAAATCCAAATTAGGAGGTGTATATTTTCCCATATGCAAAAAAAACCTTGGTAAAATCTAGTTTTGCACTACGTTGCCAAAATTGTTTTGAATGTTGTGTTGTTTAGTTGGTAACACTGGTAAAAAGGACCTTTCAGAATACTTCAGGTTTTTAAAAATTCAAAAAATAATAAAGAAATGGGTTTTAATTTTACCTAATCATGTGTTTCGTTTGCTCCGGAATCATTTGGCAAAAAAGTTACTTCACAATTACTTGTCACATTGCACTGTACCTGTATTTTGTTTAGACTTTCCCTGTTCATTCAGTGTCTACTCTTCATTCCTTTACAGGAAGACAAATGAAATTACACGCAGGCCTATTAAGTCTCATGAATCTCAAATTTAGGTTAAGTTCAAAAGAGCCCTCATTAAAATGAAACTGGTGAAAACAAGACTTCAGTCAAATATGATGGTTGATAGGATTATTTGTTAATTGTGACCTGCGAACGAGACACACTTGCCATTCTTCATCCAAGTGATGTTTTAAATAGATGAGTACAAGCTAATCGTATATAACACGCTTCAGTGTTTGTCATGAAGGCCTGGCATGGCCGAGCGCGTAAGGCGTGCGACTCGTAATCCGATGGTCGCTGGTTCGCGTCCGCGTCGCGATCAACATGCTCGCTCTCCCAGCCGTGGGGGTGCATAATGTGACGGTCAATCCCACTATTCGTTGGTAAAAGAGTAGCCCAAGAGTTGGCGGTGGGTGGTGCTGACTAGGTACCTTCCCTCTAGTCTTACACTGCTAAATTAGGGACGGCGAGCACAGATAGCCCTCGAGTAGCTTTGTGCGAAATTCCAAAACAATTGTTTGTCATGAAACACGGAAATGAAGATTGATCATCCAGCACTAGCTGGGGTATGTGTACCCTGGATGGATGCTATGTAAAGTTATGATTAATGAAAAGTTATCTCAGGACATGGGGAGATACATTCAAATTTACGGTTTCACATTTTGTGTTTTGCTGTTTTTATGTACCCAACAAAGCTTCATACTAAATTTGATGAAGATTCATTAAAAAGGGCGAAGTAGTGGTAAAAAAAACCCCACAGAAATGCACATAAAACCGTAAATGCAAAATTGAAAATTTATGTGTACATCCCCATGGACCTAATGAACCTCCATACTAATTTTGGTAAAAATTCATCCAAACCCTGCGAAGTATTTACATGGAGACACAACAGACAATACTGTTTTATTTATATAGATAGCACCAGTACATTATGGCTACATGCGATGTATACATGATGTCATATCTGCACCCTGAGAATGGAGAAAATCAAATGTCTGACAGGAAACGGTGGCGAAATGGGAAAATTTTGATCGCTATGGCAAATTTATATGCAAACAGGATAAACACTTTGCGAAGTTGGGGGTTGTATATCGCGTAATAATTTTTTTAACACTATCATTCCAGTAAGAGTTCCATTATAGTATGATTCAATGGAGTGAATTCTAACATGGTATTTACCTCTCCTAAGATTAATTATTCTCGTTCTGTGTTGCCATCTATATGCGAACCTTTTCTTGACGAATGCCACAATGCGTCACTACAGTTTGAATTAGTATACTCCAATGTGTCTCTTTTTACCTGGCATGGCCAGATGGTTAAGGCACTCGAATCGTAATCTGAAGGTCGCGGGTTCGAATCCCCTTACACCAAACATGTTCGCCTTTTTAGGTGTGAAGGCATTAATAGTGACGGTCAATCCCACTATTCGTTGGTAAAAGAGTTGGCGGTGGGTGGTAATGACTAGCTATCTGCCTTTCCTCTAGTCTTACACTGCTAAATTAGGGACGGCTAGTGCAGATAGCCCTTGTGTAGCTTTTCGCGAATTTCAAAAACAAATAAACATGTCTCGTGCAAATCATCATGCACCATCTATTAACCAATACGTAACGTATGTGATTCTATCTACACTATTCTACCGAACCTTCACTTCTCATTTGGGATTTTTCGAGTACAGGCGTTTTCTTTCGTGATTCAATCTTCCCTTGCGACACATTCTTGGACTTTGTTTAAAGTTTTTCTGTTTATTTTTGGGTATGCGTCACTACATTTCTCCCAGTTTATTATTGTCGCTTTCTGTACCAGTCCGTTATGTGCAATTTTCGTGAGTTTTGAATTCTAAAGTCAATATTGCCATCTAGGAGGATACTCCAATGACCAATCTTCTGTCTCAAGCCTCAGGTGCTGGCGACCCGACTGTGGATCTTTTTGGTTTTGTCCACTGGGAAATTGAATGCTACTTGGGTCACTCTCTTTTCCTTGATATCGCTTGAGTTCTCTCAGATTTTGCTGACCGCACACATCAAATGAGTAAGAAAAAACGTTCCTACCATAAAATGTAGCAGCTCAAAACAAGTTAAGTGTGACATATACAAAAAAAGGGCTAAAAACATTATTGTCACTGATTCTACAACATACATATTATAAAATGTGAGAAATCCAAATGAAGCAAAGGTACAGCAAGTTGTTCATTTCTGGACTTGTGCTGTGTAATGCAAATTCATCCATCCAAATGTAATTTTAAGACAATTTTTACATTTACTATCTTCAGTTTGTGTCATGTCATAAAAACATAGAAAATCAAAATTACAAAAACTTGTAATGAATATAAACAGAAAGAGATATCCAAGTCTCACAACTCTGAATCTTTGCTAAATTACATATACAACTTTTTTTCTTTTAATGTTATAATTTTCCTATACTGAAAGTGTATTTCCAATATGTACTTACCTCTCTCAGAAGATCAGCTATTCACATTAAGTGCTGCCCTCTATTTGTGAAATTTTGCTTTATCTATTAACCAATAATAGACAGTATGCTTGCATGATGCATGTGACTTACTCTACACTCCTCTACTGAACCTTCATTTCATACTTTGGCAGATGTGTGCACTGGAAACGTGAGGAGGATGGATGAAAAATGTTAGCAGAGGTAAGTACTAATTGGAAATACATTTTCAGTGTAGGAAACTCACAAGACTGGTTCACTTGAATCCAACATGTCATCACTAGGGTTGCCAACATCTATAAGAAAGTAGGATGAGGGCTCCCAATCACTAGGAGTGAATTATATGTGCGACAGATAATCTCCAGGTAGTATAGAATGTGTAACAGAAGGCCATGTCAACTATTAAGGAGATGGATCAACTCAACTCTATGTGTAAATGAATTGTAGGAGACCACATCAACCAGTTCAGGGATGGAGCAATTCTGTGGTAGTGTAAATAGTATAAGGTGGTCAGGTCAGTTTGTAATGTGACAGGCCAACTCCAGTGGTTATAGATAGTTTAGAATGAACAAGTAAATAGTGTTAGGAGGCCACATCCACTAGCAAAGGAATGGATCAAGTTCTATGGATGCTACCTCACATCTACAGCAGCAAAACATAACTACCCTATTCCCAAATGAATGGCTATAGTCAACATTTTAATGGAACCCATTCATGGGGGTGCCTCCATGGTAAACCACCCCAGTGACTCGGAACTGGAAAGTAGCAAGGGCTCCCACAATCCATTCACAGAAGGTGGAGTACGAATATGTTGAAAAATCCAGAGAAACATCATCACCAGAAACAGTGCAAAGGGTGACCACAATACCCTGTTTTGGAAAGTAGACAGTATCAAATTACTCACTCAAGATATGGCAGGGATAGACATGTGTACCCTTCTGTTATAGCCATGTAATCCATGGGTAGTATGGCTCAGAACGGACATATTTATGAAGAAACTAGCACGAGAAAGATCACCTTCCAGAGATCTTGTGGAACACCCCGTCCCTATGTTGAGCAAGTGAAGCCATGGAGAAAAAAACATAAGCCAACCTGCTTACAGTGCAGATTTTAAATTAATTAATATCTGATCAGGCACCAGTCACCATAGAGTGGGATCAATGTGAAAATGAGTGAAAAAGAGAGGCCAGTGAAAAAAAAGTAAAATAATAAAACTTAAAGTCACACCGAAATCTGGAGCACAGCCACTGTTGGAAGACGAAACCCCTATATGGACGAAAGTGTGATGTGATGAAGATAATGGGAGTTGAGCACACAGAGTGTGGTCCACATGCAAACTTAGAGAATCTCCTTCAATGGACGACAAGGGAAAATGGACAAAAAGACAAAAAGGTTCAAACAAAAAAAGAGTCAAGACATGCAGAACTATACTAATGTCCCAATTTGAAAGGTGGATGCCTGGGAGGCCTTTGAATTTGGAAGGAAAACATGAGCATAGCGAAAACAGAAGTAGAAACTTTACAGTATCTGCAGAAATGGATGGTGTGGGAGATGGATGTTCTATATATGGAAATCAAATAGACAGAAGAAATTTTCTCACCCGAGTCACTGAAGGTTGGGTGAGCAGCAGTAAATCTCCTGCCAGAAGACCAACACTGGTAAACTTCCATGGAATATACATGAATGGAAATAACTAAAAGGGAAACAACTCAGCTTGTTAAATTGGATCTCCTCGCCAAAGAACTGATAAAAAACAAATGTGAAGATGAAATAAAGAAAAGCTGGGATGAAGAGCAGAGGATCAAGGTTGACACAGATGGGAGAGAAACAGTGGAAGAAGGACAGGTTGTGAGAGTAGACAAAGAAACCTCGGAAACCAGGCTTGTGCTGGCAAATGGTGTGTGATCAGAAGGATCCAACAAGGACTGGAGTATACCAGAGAAATCATCCAATGAAGCAAATAAATGTGAGGGTACACATGAAGATATTTATAAGACCAATTCTGACTGAAAGCATTGACAGCCAGAGTCTGTGAACGTGAAACAGGTTACCAAAAGAGGGGCATATTTGTATTAAGACCTATGGCATTTGCATCCAATCAAAAGGATCTAATTACCACTCAATGTGACAGATTCCGTCTAGACATGAAAGATGATCTGCTACCAGGTTGAAAGCACTTGACACATGCCATGAAAGAAGACAAATGTGATGTGCTTGGGCCCAGTACAAATGATCCAAAGTCCAAAAAAAAGATCTCTTCACTAGGTACTCCCTTGTTGGTTGATATGAGCAGCTACCACAGAGTTGTCAGAATTACCTGTGGATACCATAACTTCTAGTGCTTCTTTAACTGTATTTCTCTAATATGAAAAACGTATGCAATATTACCAGACTCCAGTTGTGTGTAACAGTTCAAACTTGAACACTCTAAATTTGTAACTTGGGTTTTCAACTTTTCTTCATGAGATACTAGCTTTGGCCTTATACTTTATCTTTGTCCTTATGATATTTCTGAACTGGAAATTAGTGGAATGTGACCTTCAAATCTAGTCAGTCCAACTTTCCAATACGAATAAAAAGTGTTCATTTTGCAGATTAGTTAAACATAAAAATGCATCATTTTTTATTTGTGGAGTAAAACCCAGTTCATTTGCTATTGTATTCACTGATACAAAATAGTCAACGTTTGTGTATAAAGTATTTTTTTTCCCTTTTAGCATGCGTTTTTTTTTATGCACCTTAAAAGTAATCTCTAACATGTACAAGTTCCAAAACTAAACAATTTGGCCTCCATTCTTGTGACGTCAGTGATTCGTTGCCAGCTAGAACTTAGTGTTCCACTAGTTATTGTGAGTTGAATTGTCTGTGTGTAATTTTTTACATAAGAATACCACAGGTGGGTATGTAAAATTGTTTAAAGGCTCACCTAACATTATAGAGATTACACACATTGCAATGGAAATAAACATAAACAAGTTTAGCAAATTATTTTTCCTTTAGTTTCTGACAATTTTATAAAGAAGAAGCTTTGGATTTTTTTGCCATGTAAATTAGCTTGTTGTTGTGTACTTGAAACTTTTTCTAACGACTTTAATATTAATGCAGGTTGTCACAACAGTATCCTCAACAACACAAGCCATAGCTGTACCTCAACCAGGAGGCACTGTTTCCATTGTTCATGTTTCTCTTCCTAGTGGTACTCAACCAATGAATGTGCAGTCTGTTATTCAACCAAACCAGCAGTCTGTAATACAAGCACCAGGAGGAACTGGACTTCAGTCGGTAATGAAACTGTTTAATTTATTTAGTGTTATATGGTTTTACAGTGTTGCTTTAACTGGATTTGTTTTTAATTTTTTTGAGATTGATAAATAGTAATATATTTTAAAATAAAGCTATATCTATTTTCTAAATAAATAATTATCAAAAGTAATGATGTTACATATATTCAATAAAATTTAAAGTATTGTTTTATTCAGAAGACTAAGCTAATAAACCTTAACTTTAAAAATCTAAACCAATTACTAAAGAAAACAGGTTATTTACTTATCATTCTACTGGATTATTAACAATAGCAAAAACATTGATTGAGCTCTCACTTTTTTTATTATGTTTTGGTTAGCAGATTTATTTTATATGATGTAATAAGTTACATTTGCAGCTTGACTACTGTATGTGTAAGATACAGTATGTTGTGTAAGTAGGGCTTTCTTGATTTTGTATTTGTTTATATTTGTTTTCCTACTTAGTATCCGAGTGCCTTCTAAGGTTATGTTGTGTTTATTTGATTTGCAATGTTCAAAAACGTGTGAAGGTGTTTGTTTTTGTTTTTTGAGCAACAACTTAAACCAAAATTAAACAAATATAAAGGAACATATTTATATCTATATCAATCAATAACCTAACATCTAACTACAATGCCTCCTACAAACCCGTACTTGTTTACACTCACATCCCAAAGACGTGTTCAACAATGGTCAGTTGCAAACTCTCTTTGTTAACCTGAAAATGACCAAAGAAGATCAAAATGTTGTTCTGTATTTTTTTAATTAAAGTTTTAATACCCATACCAGCAATCTTGAGAATACACTTTTACTTCAAATGGGTTTCTCATCATCACAAAGTTATTAGTAATTTTTTTACCATATATTTCTGATTTAGCAACATTTTGTGGTTGAAAAAGTAAATACCACATACACTACACAGGGATATTTAAAACAAGAGGGAATTCTTAATAGCTGCAGGAACTTTAAATTATTTTAGGCAGATTTACAGTAAATTAATGCGAGACATTTTTCTTCCCTTTTTATCAGCTATATTTTTGTGTGCCAGCAATATCAAGTGGGAGGTGCACATGTGCATAATTTTATTTTATTAATCATCAAGATCTCTACCAGCCTATCCTCAAATTGTAATTCTTTAACACAGGATTAAATTAATCGATGAAACCCTGTGGTCAAATGCATCAGTCTAACGGGTTTCACCTCATGAGTCCAAAACTTGTAACTAGGTCTCAAATCAGCCAAAAGTTGATGGAACTATGAGTTAAAAGTTTTTACTTGAAAAGCTTTGGCTGAAAACCTAGGTATATATTTCAGAAATTCTAGAGTCTATGCAAATGCAATATATAAAGCATATGGTAGACAAAAGTATTTTGATTCATCACATGAACCTTTCATTCCAACTTGTTAGAGTCTGCATATGATTTTCTTTGTCTGTTCATAGACATGATTTGAGTACAAATACTTTTGTGACACATCTAATTTTTTTGTGTACAGGATACTTGTACTTGTGCTAAAACATTTCCACATTTTGTGTAGATATGTGAAAAAAAATGAAATTATAATCGACGTTTCTTCACCAGTATGGGTGTTTATCCATCGGACTGAACATGTGCACATTTGATTGATAACTAAATCATGTAAGACCTCACAACTAATTGAATGGTCTGGCATTGTTTTCATACTCATGGATGAATAAAACTTTGAGTCTCTTAAGTCTCCAGATCAGAGAGACCCTTGAATTTAAATACTTACTCTGAAACATAATACATGTAATTTGAACATTAATATTGTTTGACTTAATTTTAGACTTATGCCATTTCATACTTTCAAATGTAGAGTAAAAATAAGTTTTTGTTTGTTTTGTAGTTTGGAAAAAATGTGATTCTGGTGAACAAGGGATCAGTGATTCACAGCGCTGAAGGAGATGGAGGAATTCATCCCGTTCAGGTATGTCTTGTTTGATTTAGTAAAAGGTTGAGGAATTCAATAGCAGTTATTTCATATAAATGTGTATGTACACATTAAAATGAAATTAATCGAAACTTAAACTTCGTATAAAGCTATGTAGATTTTGAAAATAATATTCTTTTTTTTTTGTTAAGTGAAAATTCTTCTACAAATCAGAACAAAAAAAAATTCGTCTGGAGAAATCTATAGCCAGTGGTTGTCAACATTTTAAACATAACAAAATGTGATCCATTTTCAATGAAAATGATTCACTTATGTAAAAGTACATATGATGTTTCATGAAAAATTTCTACATGAACGAGAAAAATGGATATCGTTTTCAGATTTAGCATATAAGAGTTATCATAGAACATTGAAAAATTTCAAGACAATAATGCCATAATAGTCCTGTATTATTGTTATGATTACCTTGTAAAGAAACTTTATCATATACAAAAATCTAGTATGCCACTATTACATTGAAATGAAAACGACTGACAGTCATTAAATTTTTGTAGTATATAATGTTACTATATGGGTATGATTTTCAACAAATGTTAGGAAATTAGTAAGTGATAGCTT
Source organism: Carcinoscorpius rotundicauda (assembly GCA_011833715.1). NCBI lineage: Eukaryota > Metazoa > Arthropoda > Merostomata > Xiphosura > Limulidae > Carcinoscorpius > Carcinoscorpius rotundicauda. The sequence continues at coordinate 21,172,754 of CM022398.1, forward strand.
AACAGTATCTTTTTTTTCTGTTCATTAATTAGCTTAACAATATTTTCCTTCTTTCTGTTCATTAATTAATATCTTCTTTACTGGAGTTCTTCTCCATCCCTGGGTAATTTAAAGTAAGTTAACAACTACCAATTTAAATCCAATGTAATTCATATCCTGTTAGAGATACCCACTTGGATGCTTAAAAGTCATCTAACAAATAACAAGTAAAATCCACTAAGGATCCAGCTGGTTTTGGAAATTTTTTATCTTCCCTGTACTGGGTGTTCCTCTTAAGGTGGTCAAACTTATCTGTCAAGTACTATCCTTCAAAGAAGCATCCAGTAATTAGAAGAAGTAACAAATATGTTAACTTGCTTCTTTTAATCTAAAAAATAGTCTGGTAAATTAATTGTACAAAAATATTTATTTTTGTTTGTCAGACTTGCACAGAATTATTATAATTTTAGATGATTTGTGTATTCAAACAAATCAACTCGCAACCATTCAGAAATTTAGGTTGGTTCATATTGTTTCTTATTTATTGATGAAAGAGAAAACCTTATGAGCAAAGTCTCATTATTTCATATTTAGTCAGTGATTATTTAAAGTTATTTTCAGTCAGTTTTTTATTATGCAAAGTATACCCTAGCCATACTATATGCATTTGTATTGCTTTATAATAAGAACTTTTAAGTTGTTAAATATTGTCTTCTTTGGTTTTTTTATGAATAGTGATTCGTAAAATTATTACATATTTTTAAATTTGTTTGTCTAATCTATTTAAATATTATAAAGTTTTTATGAGATTCTACCTTGTACACAGTTATCTTATGTGCATGTATTAAAAGGTAGTTCAGTTAATAATTGTGAAGGTAAGTTTTTATTCACTTTATTTGCGTGTTTCTATCAGAAAGAAGCCTTGCACTAATTTTGTGAAGCTTCAAGGTAGAATTGAACTACTTATTTCAAAAACAAAAGAAAGAAACTTAAGTATTCATATTATATACTTGTGATTTTGTAGCTCATCACAACCACCAAAGGTGATGGTAGTGAGGGTGATGGAATAACACTTGCTCTAAGTGCTGGAGAAGATGAATCCAGGAAGAGACGAGAAATCCTAGCAAGGCGTCCTTCCTATCGGAAAATTCTCAATGAGCTGTCATCTACGGAACCTCAAGGATCTGTGGTTTCTCTTGGAGTTGGCTCCAGTGTTGAAGTGAAAGAAGAAAGTGGAACAGGAGGTGATAGCAGTAGTCAGGAGTCTGACAACAGTACAGCAATGGCATCAAATACCATCACAGTGGCAGGAACACAGTACCATACTACCCAAGGTTTGTTGAAGGGTAAGTTAATTCAGGGAATGGGCAGAATTAACTATTGCAAATGACATCACTGACATAAAAATTACTTACTGCATTGTCAAAGTTAAAGTTTAATTTCTAAATAATTAAATGTATTTTTATATTTAAGTACTAAGACAAGAAATCAGTATTGTTACTAATTTCTTGCTACTAATGCTTTTGGTACTACAATTTTTCTGGATTCTGCAATAGCATGATAATACTGGTTTTGTAAAATTATACTAGACTTTGATACATCCACATCAATAAATCTGATTTAAGATTTCAAGGCCAGAAAATCCCATTTGTATAGAAAAACAAAAATATGTGTCTAATATTGGTTTTACTTCTGTAAATTCATATAGTAGTTCCAGCTTCAGCTATTCAACTGGCCACAGGATCACAGGATAGCAGTCTTCAAGGGCTTCAAACATTAACTATGACCAATACAGGCACTGCAGCCACAGGAACCATTGTCCAGTATGCCCAAGGGCAAGATGGCCAGCAGTTCTTAGTGCCAGGTAAGGAACTGTTACTTTAAATCTTTTTTTTCTCTTTTTTTTACGTTACTCTGAACTGTGCTCAAGTTTCATTATTTTTTCATTTGTGTTTAAGAAAATTAATCATCATAATTATTTCTTTGTTGTTTCAATTTTAATTTCTTCAGATATTTCCCATTAATCTCCATGCAAGATATTTACAACTTAAACAGAAATAACAAATAACAAGTCATGTTGAGAATTAAAGATGATTCAGCTTTGTGAACTTTTCTTGTAGTTGAAAAACAAGATGCAACGTTACTTTGCTCTCTGTTACAGTACATTTAGAAAAATGATGTCTTCTGTATTATGTATATGCTAGCAGTATAGTTTAATTAGTAGTCTTATATTTTTTTTCTGATGTGATTTATTTTATCTTACAAAGTTACCAGTCTTATTTTATTTAATTGTGTTTGTATCAATATTATGTCTTTCTACAACAACAAAAAATATTAATCGTGTTTATTTGTTTCATTCTTCCCTATCTATTAGAATTGTAACCTGCTTTTATAAATCTTGTATGGACATTGAAACCAGGGACATAATTTTTAATACTTTTTACAATTGTAAAGAAAGAAATGAAATATAATAAAATAAACAAATATTGATGAAGTAATATTGTTAAAAATATTTCACTCAAATTACCTTTGTAAATAATGTACATTGTATATACCACACATTCACATTGATATGCATAATGTAAATAATGTACATTGTATATACCACACATTCACATTGATATGCATAATATTATCATGGATCCTCTAATTTTTAGTTTTATTAAAAAAATATAAAATGTTCACTGTATTTACTTACATTACATGCAAAAAAACACATGTTTAATAGAACAACCTGTGTGACTATAATATAACTGTCACATAGAGGGACTGATAAAGTAAGATTTTAATCACTTCATTAATTTATAAATGTATATTATACAGTAAGAAAAATTTTTTGTATAGATTGGAACCATCGTGAGTGACCATCGTGCATCCTCCATGGTGGACTAATATTTTTTAAACTTTGGCACAAGATATGAATTATGTGAAATCATGAGCGAAAAAAAATAATATTTATTACTATGATATGTTGTACATATATTTCTTAATTTTTTAATATGTACTCTTTACTGAAGAAGTTGAAATGAATCTAATTCTTATTTTCTTAATTGATTTGGTTTGTTTATTCGTGACTCATTCAATTATATTCAATGTCATATTTTATCTACAGATCATCCTGGTATCTTACCTACTTTTGTGTACTTCTTAATGTATAAATACTGTTGTGTGGGTTATTAAGAACATTTTGAAACATAAAAGTTTTAAAAACTAAAAAAATATATTTTTAATTCATAATTTCTTTATAAAGCAAGAAAGTGATATGAAATATAATGTAGATGAGAAAGAGAAATTTAAAGAACAAATATTAAGTTTTTAATTTAATACTTTTGATGTCATAGATTACTTAATGCTTTTTATAATTGTTAAAACATGAGTTATCTGTTAATAACAAGTTATTGCATAAGTGAAACTAACCATAATCTTTTTATAAGCTCCACAAAAATTACTATTAAATAAAAAGAATTGTTTGGAAGTTAATATCATTGTAAGGTTTCAAATTTAACATTTATGAGATTTGATTTTTAAAGTTATAATGATTTATTTCACTTTAGGTAGATAATTGTTAGTATTTTATTGTAGTGTAAAATTTAATTCCTTTTTTTTTGCCATGAACAGTCACATTGTCAGCAACTGATCTTCAAGCCTATCAGATTAGGACAGCAGGCATGACTACAAATACTGGTCTTCCCCAAAGTGTTGTCATGACACCAGCTACTACTATCCAGAATCCCCAACAGTTAGCAGAAGAGACATCACGACGAAGAGAGCTCAGGCTCCTAAAGAATAGGTTAGTTTTTTACAACTTAATGGTAGCTTATATAATATGATGTTCACTTTTTAAAGATTAGTTCAGATGTAACTGGTTCACCTAAGAGTTGTTTAAATAAAGATATTTTCCAGTGTCATAAAATAGTGAATAAATTAGAGATAAATTTGATCCAAGATTGTTTCAAAATTCATAAAAAAAAGTCAAGACAAAGAATCGCGTATTTTGCAGTTTAATTTATATTCGTTTGTTCTCAAAATTCAGGGGATAGACTTAATTGTCAGCTAAAGCTGACTGGACTACCTTCTAGAGGGCTCCTGTTTACTTTCACTTGATATATGGTATTGGTATGAAGGGAACTTATTTTAAGCTGACTAGGCTTAAATCTGCTCCTGTCAACATTGTCTAGTTTTACATAAAATAATCACTGTGCCATGAGTAAAGAAAGCAGAAAATTAGCAACAAATGCAGAAAAACATAAAATCTTTGAATTATGAGCAGAAAATTCTTTCCTTCAATTTTTGTTTCCTTATCAAGTTAAACTTTCAAAATCAAAGGTTAAATGTTGCAAAACATTTACAAGTAAGAATAAATTAGTAAAGGTCAATTAGCTTAATAATATCACCAAGTATTAGAAGCCTTTTTTCATTGTTGTTCAAACAAGAAGATGCAGTATCTCATCATCTCCCTTAATTGCTCCTCGGAGTGGATTCCTGTACGTGGTGAGGGGACCTCCCAGGGAAGGTTCTGTTCTGTCTGGTTACCTTCTCTGGGATCTAAACATCCACCGACGTGTTTGCCGTGCGTGGCGACCCGTGAAGGGGAGGAGAGGATCCTGGTGGTTGAGGGGTCCAACCCTAACACACCACTTTGGCCTCGAATTCCTGTAGACGGGCGGCCCTTGGGTGGCCCCCCTTGGGTCAATCGGCTGGTCCACCTGGGCTAGAGCCAAGCAAGTACCAGTGTTGGAAGTTCTCAACGGGTGTTGTGGACATTGTGCCTGATGCTGGTGTTTAGGTATAGTGCTCACGAAACCCTGGCGTTGCTACATTGTCCTTGCATGACTTTGTAGTGCGTCCCCTTGTAGGGCTCCATGGTGGGTGGGGTCAGTGAGTACCGAAACTTTTCTCTTTCCTATGGATCCTTCAAAAAATTTAAATAAAATTGTAAAAAAACAGTCAATGGGTAAGCGACCACATCTTGAATACTCAGAACAGCAATCTCCAACATCAGTAAAACACGTACCTCATTTTCTGATATTGCATTCTCTTTCAGAAAAACCTTTAGGGCAAATGTCCCCTTTTTTTTATTCAAAAGGGGCTAGAGGGACTTGCTGGCTCTCCAAAGTCAGTAAAGAAGCTTCGATCTGGTGACATATTGGTTGAAACATCCATATCCCAACACAGTGAACTCCTCTTGAAATCAAAGGTAATTGGCGATATATCTATTGAGGTTACACCCCATGCTACTTTGAATACTTCACGAGGAGTTATTGTTGAAAGGGATTTGAAGAATGTTCCTGAATCGGAGATTCTCGCTGGTCTCTCCACTCAAGGAGTTTCTGCAGTGAGGCGCATCTCCACTCGCAAAGATGGAGTTACACTGCCTACAAATACCCTTGTTTTAACATTCACTTCACCACGAGCACCCGCCACCATCAAAGCAGGTTATCTCATTTGCAGGGTTTGGCCATACATTCCAAACCCTCTTCGATGTTTTCAATGTCAGAGATTCAGCCACTCAAAGACATCTTGTCGTGGTTCCCTGACATGTGCTCGCTGTGGAGGCAAGGACCACGATGCCTATGATTGTGACATAAACCCACATTGCGTCAACTGCAATGGTTCTCACCCCTCTTACTTTCATTCTTGTCCAAAATGGTTGGAGGAAAAAGAGGTGCAGCGTTTGAAAACGACACATAACATTAGTTATCCTGAGGCTCGGAAATTGATGTCCACAATCCCATCTCGGACATATGCTGCTGCACTCCATTCCACAACTACAGTGGAAGTGCAGACAGATCTCTCTGTGCCTCCAAGAGAATCGTTTTCAAAACAAATGAAAAGCCTTTTGACCTCCGTGGTTAAAACAGTAGATGAATCGACTTCCACACCCATCTCTGTTCCTCCCATAACTTCCAACAAACCTCAAGATCCATGTCCTTCAGTTTCAAATACAGGCATTTCTTCTGATACATCATTTTCTCCCACCACAATAAACAAAACAATTATTCGTCCGCGTCCTCAGTCACTTGATTCCTCTTCCAATAACAAAAACCTGCCCACTCGACCCAGAGCAGGATCCATGGAGGTTGATAGACCTCCTCCGAAGAAAGACAGTAAAGAAAAAAGACGAGGTCGTAAACCGAAGGGTTCTCCAACCACTTCACCTGCCCGTCCTTAAATATGGCCACCTTGATACAATGGAACTGTCGAGGTTTACGTTCTAATCTGGATGATATCAAAACGCTGATTGCTTCCTACCATCCTGTTTGCCTTTCTCTACAATAAACATTTCTCAAATCTGCTGATACAGTCTCCATTCGGCAGTTTTCTTTGTACAGAAATGACAAGTTGTGTGATGGTCGAGTACATGGAGGGGTGGCACTTTTGGTTGATCAACATGTGGCCACCCTGTCTTTGTCACTCAATACACCCTTGGAGGCCGTAGCTATACGTATTTCCTTGGGTCGTACCATCACTGTTTGTTCTCTGTACCTGTCCCCTGGAGAGACATATGATCAATCAGACCTGGATGCTCTCGTTGAACAGTTGCCATCTCCATTTCTAATCCTGGGGGATTTTAATGGACACCATCCCCTCTGGGGAAGTGCTGTTATTGATGGGAGGGGTAGATCTGTAGAGTAGATGCTCTCTGATCACGATCTTTCTCTTTTCAATACTGGTTCTTCCACTTACTTTCATGCACCAAGTCAGTCATTCACTGCCATTGATCTCTCAGTTTGCTCCCCTTCATTATTCTCCCATTTTTCATGGAGGGTCGACAGTAATTCACTAGGCAGTGATCATTTTCCTATACTTTCGAGAGAGACTGGCCTTGGTCGATGCCACCCTACCCACGTGCCCCGGTGGAAGCTGGATCGGGCAGACTGGTCCACTTTCACTGTTTTCACAGAACTTTATCCTGCCATCGTGAATCAACCATCAATAGACAACTGTGTTGCAGCGGTAACTGATTGTATTATACATGCAGCTGCACAGTGTATTCCTAAAACCTCGACACGTTTCCCACGATATCCTCGTCCATGGTGGAATTCTGCTTGCAACTTAGCACGGAAGGCTCAAAAACGGGCCTGGGATACTTTTCGCAGATATCCCACACTTTCAAATCGGGTTGCTTTCCAACGGGCCCGTGCACATGCTAGGTGGGTAAGACGTCAGAGCCAGAAGGAATCTTGGATTAAGTTCACAACCAGCATATCTTTTACCACCAGTTCCAAGATCATATGGGACAAGATTCGAAAGGTTAATGGGCACTACACTTCTGTTCCCCTCTCGATCTTACTCTCTGATGGTCAGGAGGTGACTGATGTCCGAAACATCGCTAACACTCTAGGTGAAAGCTTTTGCCGGGTATCTAGCACTTCTGCTTGTTCCTCCACCTTCCTGGCCATCAAGACTCGGGCAGAGAGATCACCTCTTTCCTTTCAAACTGACTGTTTCTTTGACTATAATAGTCCCTTTACCCTGGTGGAACTAAAAATGGCCCTTCATCGTTCTGCCAGTACATCTGTTGGACCTGATGATATTCATTATGACATGCTACACCATCTCTCTCCTGATTCTCTTGATGTCCTTCTGACTATCTTCAACCGGATTTGGCAGGATAATGTTTTTCCTGATGCCTGGCGCCAGGCTATTATTTTACCTTTCTCTAAGCCAGGGAAAGATCCGAAGATTCCTTCAAACTATCGTCCAATTGCTCTGACGAGCTGTCTCTGTAAGACCTTAAGAAAGGATGGTTAATGCTCGTCTGGTTTGGTTCCTCGAATCAAACAACCTCCTCTCGCCCACCCAGTGTGGGTTCCGTCGACAGCACTCCACCATAGACCACCTAATTCGTCTTTAAACATCTATCAGAGAGGCCTTTCTCAACCGCCAACACCTTGTATCGATATTCTTTGACATAGAGAAGGCTTACGACACAACATGGAGGTATGGCGTTTTGCGAGACCTCCATACATATGGGTTACGTGGCCATCTACCCATGTTTATTAAAAAAATTTTAATGGACAGGAGATTCCAAGTTCGTGTAGGTTCGGCACTTTCACGTTCTTTTGTACAGGAACTTGGAGTCCCTCAAGGCTGTATATTGAGTGTCACACTTTTCAGTATAAAGATAAATGCCATCACTGAACAACTCCCTCTCACCGTTACGAATGGGCTATATGTTGACGACTTTCACATCTCATGTCAGTCATCAAACATGAGATATATTGAGCGGCAACTACAAACTGCCCTCAATCGTGTACAGAAGTGGACTCTTGCGAATGGCTTTAATTTCTCTCTTTCCAAAACTGTATGCATGCACTTTTGCCGTCGACGAGGTATTCACCCTGATCCTGAACTTCATATCGGTGAAGTTTTGCTGCCAGTGGTCCCAGAGACAAAGTTCTTGGGGCTTATCTTTGATCGTAAATTGACCTTTATACCACACTTAAAGCAGCTTCGGGTCAAATGCACAAGAACACTGAACATCCTTCGTGTCCTCTCTTCTACCAGTTGGGGGGCAGATCGCCGTTCATTGTTAAAGATATATCGTGCTCTTATTAGATCGAAACTCGACTATGGATCAATGGCCTATGGCTCTGCCAGACCCTCGGCCTTAAAGATACTGGACCCCATTCATCACCAAGGTCTTCGACTCTGCACCGGAGCTTTCCGTACCTCTCCAGTTCAAAGCATATACATTGAATCTCATGAACCTCCTCTACACCTTCGCCGTTTGCAACTGTCTTTACAATATACTTCGAAACTTCGTTCCTTACCAAAGCATCCCACCTGGGAATGTGTTTTCCTTCCTCGGTGGGCAGTACTTTTTCAGAACAGACGATCTGTCATTGCTCCGTTTGGCCTTTGCATCCGGGCGCAGTTGGATGAATTGGGTCTGTCCTTGGATAACATTGCAGATTCCACATGTCGACGCATCCCACCATGGCTTATTACAGCCCCCAAGTGTAACCTTTCTTTCAATCACCTAAAAAAGGCGGATACTCCAGACTGGAAGTACCGTCTTTTATTCAATGAATATCTTTCAAACAATCATTCAGTTCCCATTTATACAGATGGTTCCAAATCAGGAAATTCAGTGGGCTCTGCTATGGTTTGCTGTGGATCAGTAGTTGCACACAGAATCCCCTCTACAGCTTCTGTGTTCACTGCTGAACTGTATGCCATATCTCTTGCCCTTCATCATATTGCAGCTAAGCAGTACTCCAACTGCACTATTTATACTGACTCGCTTAGTTCTATTCTTGCCTTGGAATCACTTCACATTAGCTCACATCCTATTCTTGCAGATATTCGAAACCGACTGGCCCATTTCTCATTAGCAGCTACTTCAATTCAGTTTTTCTGGATACCAGGCCATGTTGGTATTAATGGGAACGAGCTTGCAGACATGGCAGCTAAATATGTATGCCTCAGCTCCATCACCCCTATGCCTATTCCGTACATGGACTATGGTGTTGTCTTCAAAGCTCGGCTCCGTGCCAGTTGGTAGTCCACTTGGAGTGAACAACGCGACAATAAACTTTTTCAAATTAAACCCAAAATTGGAATTTGGCCATCTAGCTTCCGTAAAGTTCGGAGGGTAGAAGTTGTTCTCACTAGGCTACGCATTGGTCACAGTTTTTTAACTCATCATTTTCTTTTATCTGGAACTGATGCACCAATGTGTAGTTTGTGTAACACTCAAATCACTATCAGCCATGTTTTACTTTCTTGCCATCGTTACAATCCTCAACGACGGCAATACTTTAAACATATTTTTTCCCAGCGTCAATCTGTAACATTGGACAGAGTTATTGGTGATGGTGACTATGTCCACCTTAGTAACGTTTTTAATTTTTTAATGGCCGTTAATCTTTTTAATCTCATTTAAGTGTGGTATATTTATTTATTACACCTTTTTAATTGTGGCTCCTTTTTAAAGTTTTATCCTCTCTCATTCAATGCGACATTAAACAATGGCCAGAACATAAAATAACTCGACACCAGGACTGGAAAGGCCAACTTCAGGTGACTAACGCTTCTGTTTGAACTACTCGTTAGTCTTCCTGGCGAGTTACTGCTATACTTTCGCTGCATATCATTTCGTACTTTTACAACCTTTTTGTACTGGCCATATTGACTCATAACCCGGAACCAGGACGGAAAGACCAACTTCAGATTGGCTGACGGTGGTTTATATACTACCTGTTAGTCTTCCTGGCCGGTTATGATCATTCCCACTCTGCTACAGGTTGTCCTTTACAACTTTGTTGACTGGATGTCGACATTGGTTTTTGCACCATTTCCTGTTTTAATCGCCATTTTGTTTTAATCTTCAATTACCTTTACACATTTTACTCCATTTACTTGACTTTTATCTTTTTACTGGACATTTGGCTACTCTTTATTATGATTTTGCTGAGTGTCTTTTAAAACTTTTATTCCATTACATTTTGATAATAGCTACTATGATACATAACCCAGAACCAGGACTGGAAAGGCCAACTTCAGGTGACTGACGGTGGTTCTTGAACTTGTTCGTTAGTCTTCCTGGCGGGTTATGATCATTATTATTATGCTATGAGTAAATAGTTTATAACTTTGAAGACTGAATGTCACCATTGGTTTTTACACCATTTTCTGTTTTAATTGCTGTTTTGTTATTACCTTCATTTTCTTTTACAAATTTTACTCCATTTACGTGACTTTTCTCTTTTTACAGAACATTTGGCTACTCATTGTTGTGATTTTACTGTGTGTTTTATAATACTTCTATTATTTTACATTTTGATACTGGTTGCTTTGACACATAACCCAGAACCAGGACTGGAAAGACCAACTTCAGGTGACTGACGGTGGGTCTTGTACCTGCCTGTTAGTCTTCCTGGCGGGTTATGATTATACCTTTTTGATAGAATACCTACCTTACAACTTTTTACACTTTGCCTTCTATCTTAACCTTGTAGACTAGGTGTCACCACTGGTTTTATACTTTTTTTTTGTTTTACCTTCATTTCCTTTTATGTCTTTTACTACATTTTTACCGATTGTTTGGCGCAGATAGCCTCGTTGCTTTGTGCCATAAAACACTAAATCAATCAATCAATCAAACTCCCTTAATTGTTTCTTTCTCCCTCTCTCTCTCTTGGAGCAGAAATATAATAGCTCTATTTCCAGTCAAAGTGAAGTGCTTGATGTGATGCAGTTGTCTTGATAGGCATCATTACAAAAGTGTAGAATACCATCTGTTTATTTGTCCTTTTGTCTTGTTTAGGGAGGCAGCAAAAGAATGCCGAAGAAAAAAGAAAGAGTATATTAAGTGTTTGGAAAACAGAGTGGCTGTTCTAGAGAACCAGAACAAGGCTCTAATTGAGGAGCTGAAATCTCTGAAGGAACTATATTGCCAGAAGAATGAATGAAGTTTCACTTATCAACTTCTACTGTAATTTAACTTGACTTCCTCCTCCTTGCTCTTTTGGGCATGAAACTTTGGAGTTGCTTGCAGGTTGGTTTGGAAGTATAAGATGCTGAGAGAGAGAGAGAGAGAGAGCAAGAGAGAGATTTATTGTAGGTAGATGGACATTTGATACATTTACCAGTCTATCTATACTGTTGGCTAATCAGCTAAGGGCCATGACATGTTGAATATTAGTGTTAAATAATAAAAAATGTGAAATGGCACAGTTATTTATGTTGTCATCATAAATACTTGCTGTTCTAAATATCTTGTCACACCTAAAATGTGTGTGTGATTGTCAACAAGTAGAATGGTACATTTAATTAATTTGACACTACTTTTACCAAAAAGTATTTTTCTGTTAGTCTGTGTAGTTTAATATCTTCCCAATGTTTAGTTTTTTCTACAGTGTTTTTTGTGTGTGTATATATATATTTATATATATTATTAAAATTATTTTGTTTTTTCTTATTTCAATTGATTTTCTCTTGTCAGTTTTAACATTTGTTTAGGATTAGCTGAGAATAACTTCCCAGGTATGCCATGCTTTCTTTTAAGTTTTTAAAAATTGAAATGAGTTTTATGATTTTGCATTATCATGTTACTGCTTTGGGAGATACATAGTATGAAAAAAATAACAATAATGTAAAGTTTGACTAAATTTTGTTTCGGTACTTTTTACTTTCCTTGATTGAATGATTCTGTAGCTGAAGGGTCTTGCAAGTTTTTTTCCCTTTATTGCTGTGTCTAATATTTTATAAATGTGTTGTATTTACGTCCATAGAAAGAGTGTTTTGTGAAAGGATGCAAAGTGTCTAATCGTGAATATCGTAAATATTTTGTTTTTGTTAAGGAAAGAGTATTTTTTGCATAGATGTAACATTTATTTGACATTTTCGTAAACCTTTATCTATGTGCAATGATTTTATGAATTGTATTTGTTTTACGTGACTCTAACCAAGATCTTTATGTCATAAATTAAATTACGTAATAAAATATTTAGATATATTAGCTAAACAAAGTGAGTAGGTACAGTAGTATACACTTTGTTATTGAATGGTTCATATGTATAATTATAAACTCTTCACCAAAACAGCCCAGGCTGTGCTAAGTAATTATGTTTATAATTTTCACATTTTTATCACTGCTGTGTCATGTAGTGAATAAGTTTGTTCCCATTACACTTGAATAACTATAAAGTATGATGCTGATAAAATTTCATATATTTAATAAAATAATGAATCAGTCAGAAAAAAATTGAAATAATTGCATGGTTAAATACACATGCTGTAACAATTATTTCACAAAATATCTTGATATTTCAAACTTTTTAGTGTTACAATATATGCATGTCTTTGCATTATACGGGTTGAAAAACCATGAACTGTTGCAGTCATTTATGATTTTGAACAAGTGAATACTATCCACCAATTACCTACTGGAGCAATTGAAAACACAATATGGTGATTCATATTTTATTAATAGTATTATTCACCCTTGATTAAGTGAGAACTAATATTTAAAAGAGAAAAATAACTTCTTTAGTTGAAACCCTGGTTATGCAGTATGCATTATTGTGGATAAATGTTAAAACTTTTCATATTTTTTGTTTTACCTTCTACAATAAAGATAATTTTTGTCTTTTTTGTCCACTTTTAAAAATTACATCCATGATTTTGCCAGTTACCATTATAACTTAAGTTCTTTTTAGTATCACTAACTATGTATAGGGTGTAGTAATGGAGAATCTTAATACCAGCATCAACTGGGAGGTGTTATTCTAACTTTTATTTTAATACTTCATCACTCCTTAAAAAATTTCTGGGAACTAGATCTATCTTTCACAGCAGTTATAATTATTTTTAGGACTTAAGTTTGAATTTTTGCTTTTCAGTTCTTTTCTCCCTCTTCAATCTTTGGCTTCCAAAATGACTACATTATATTCTCATATTCAAAGTTTTCATTGCATAAGTATACTGCTTGAATGTTCCATGGTCAATTGAAATATAGTTGTCACAAACTGAACCCACTTTAATCATACATGACTTTTTAAGAGTTTGGCAGTGGGAAGATTGAAAAAAATTCAAGCACAGACATTAGTATAGATAGATACATATTTGTTACTTTGAGTTTGAGAATAGAAACAGCAGCTGATTTTAGGTATAAGCTATTCATACAAATGTTGTAAATGAGATTACTTCATAAGTTCGATTGTAGCTTATGAGTTTTCTCTTCACTCAGGTTTCTTAAGATGAAATTATAAAGGATACTGTACCATGTAGCATGGTGGTGATTAGAAGTGTTAAGTTTTGCTAAAACTTGTATAGTTCATGTTGATTTTCAAAGGTTAATGGACTTTGAATGGTGATTAGAAGCTTTGTGATATTTGAGGTAAGTAGCTCATTATGAAATCAATATTTGTATAAAAAATAATTCTTAACTGTTGTTATATCCATATTGTATAGAGAAAACACAAATGGATATTCTCCTTGCAATCTCTTTTACTTTGACATATGTTACTTACTTCCAGTTGGGTTAGATTCTAGGTAATTACACCAATATCCTAATATCTTAAGATGAAGGGAACTAACTCGTTTAGAGCATTAATACTGTATTTCTGCCAATGATATTTGTTACCATGAAGAAAGTTGTGTAGAAATGCATCATCAACAGACACGATGATGGTTTCAACCAGAATAGTCTCATTTTCAGTTGTTATTAAACGATTTATGTAGAGTTGATGAGTATTTTGGCTTCCATACAAATTTCATTATTCTAGCACTTAAATTGTGATATGAAACACATAGTTTTCTTATCTGACTACACGTGTTATAATGCAAAATGTTTTGCATGGCTGGTACTCAGGAGGGGATAAACAAGATTCACATAATGCCGCTGAAAGAATCAAAGTTTCAGATCCAACATCACTGTAGTTCAAACTTTGCAGTAGTTCATGCTAAAAAAAATTTGATGTGAAATGAAAGTTGTAATTACAATATTTTTTATTTCACTCTACTTTCTACAGGACAGCAGTATATTTTCAGTAATTGCAATTAACATAATATTTTCATTAAACATGTCAAGCACTTAATCTTTCAGAAAAGAAAGGATTTATGAAAATTTTTGTACATGAACTTTGAACTTCTACATTCTTAAGTGGCAATTTAAGTTTTACATCTTTATGTTTGTTTTTCTCTCTACATTAGTACTTGACCTAATCTATTAAAATTTTGAATAAAAATATATATGGTTAAATCTGATGGCTATCAAGAATATCAAAAGTTTTGTATAAAGTTGGCAATACCATTTGTTGAAAAGTGTATTTCGTATATATTGTGTAATTATGTTTAATAGAAAAATATAATGTAAGAAACTATTATACTAAAGAAAGCTTTATAATTCAAAAATGTAACATTTAATTGCACCACAGTAAATTTAAAAAATATATCTGTTATCCTACAGTAGGTAAACAGAAGTGTAGAGAATAATTTATTAATCTGAAAACACAAGCTGTAAAACCTATGAAAATAAAAAAGAAATAAGCAAAATTAGCTTATCAGTTATCCTAATTTACGTAGTTTATGCTATACTAGGTTAAAAGAAAATTTTGAAAACCATTTAAAAATTAGAAAACTCAATGTCATGTTTAAGCCAAAGAAGAGGGCATTTAAAAATGACCTTGGTTTAATAAAAGTTGTTTTATAGAAGTAAATTTTATAATATAAAACTACAGTTTTCAAATAAAATATAAAAGCACAATCAACCAAATCGTTTTTGTAACAAATAAAGATGACATGTCAGGTTAATGGTGTGGATGTGTTCTTACATTAATAGTAATGTTTATAAAATATTTGATGCATTTACTCAGACTTGGATGGATTTCAAAATGAACAGCTACTTTGTATAAACAAATATACACCCAGTAGTTTTGTGTGTTTCCTTTTGTCCTGCCAATTTCAACTGTAAATTGAAAATGGAAGTGTTAATTGTATTTTACATTTTTCTTCTTCAAAACATAGGTAATTTAGTTTAGTTTTATTTCTGCAAATATTTTTGTCTCTAGAAATTTTGCAAATGTAAAGCTTCCTTTAATTAAACAGCAATTTAGTATGAGTGTGTCTTTTAGAACTTTAGTATTCAATTGACTGGTTTTTTTCTTGAAATTGAAATGTTTATTGTGATGTTCCATTATTTCAGTTCAAGGTTACTTGTGTTATAGAGAATTGTATGTTGTTTGTTCTGTGGTTTCTTTAATTTTGGGTGTTAGTTTGATATCAAATAATTTTGATTTGTTTTTGATTTGATTTGGCTTTATTAATATGACTTTCAAACTACTTGTGAATGTAAAATATATATCTTTTAAATGCACTCGTATGTTCAAAAGCTATGAACAATCATTCTTGTTACTGATTTATATTCCAGTGTAAAGAAGTTTTCATGAAAACGTGATTTTTGTAAAGATTTTTGCTCATTATTTAAATAAAATAAATGTGATAAATAAGCTAACAAATGAATACTTGGTTTGATTCTTCAAATTGGAGGTGTCCCATTTAATAAATTAAACATTTTTAGTAAATGTTGTAAAATAATTAGTTTAATTTTCAGGTATCAAAATATGTAACAATTTATAAAAATGGTATTCAAAAATAATTTTATTCATTTACAACCTTAATAATATCACAAAGTACACTCCTGTAACCAGTAGTTATTGGATACATTATATCTTATGGCAATGTTGTTACATGTAACGATTGTTACATAAAAGAGAAATTAGATTTTTATGAAATTAGTTTGAAAGTGCTAAAGGATATCTTAGAACTTTGCTCTCACTGGTGATGGACTGGTTCATAAATTCAAAATATTAGAAATGAAACATTCATTTACTTATGGTAGGAATGTTATGCTTGATTTTATGCTAATACTATATCTATGATGGTTTACCTTATGTATTAGATAACCTAAACCTGCATGTGGCAACTAAACATGCTGCAGCATTAGGGACCAGAAACATGCTGTTACAAACTACAGGCATGTTGTTACCAACTCTTATGTGAAACACAATGAAGTGTAATAGTTATGTTGTAGAACTGCGGATATGTGTCCGTCAGTTAGTGCTCCTCAATTAGCCTCTTTTGTATACATTTGGACACATAAACATAGAGTACTTTGCAAAAGTGTTGGAAAAAAAGTAAAAAATTATATTTCACGCTACTTTAATAGAACAATGGAAGGTAAATCACTGGTGAAACATTAATTACGCCAGCCATAAAATAAACCAACAATGCTTATTAACATATAGTATGTTGCTCTTTCATATATATTATATATAAATTTCATTTACAGAACATATACTACCAAATTGGCCTTGACATATTTTGTACATTAACTTTATTTGTATAAGTGAAAATGTTTTGTAAATATATATCATTTGTAAATAACAAAGCCTTTCAGTATGTGTGTGTATATGTATGTATATTTATTGTATAATTAGTCTTAACCAATAGTTGCATGACTGAGGTTTAGAAAGTACTTGATTTTGGAAATACTTTCGAAAAGAAAACTTTATTTTTCAAATCAGAAAAAAATTACCTAATATATATATACGGATGTTATTAATGGCTGTTTACTCCTTTGACTTTATATAATTTAAAAGCCAGTTAATGTGTGGTATGAAAGCCACTCAGTGTATTCACATTAAAGACGCGAAAAACAATCTGAATACTGAGGGTCAGTCAGATCAAGGTAGGAATTTTGGTTAAATTATTATTTCGTTCTGGACGAACGAAAAATAACCAGGGGCGGTCAGAAACTGTTGTTTCTCTTCACCCCACTCATGGCAAGAATAAATTACACAAGTGATTATGAAAATAATTGAGTAAATTTTAGTGGCTTGTTAGTTGTTCCTTTATCTGAATGCGATGGTCATGAATGACCACGAGGCTAATATATTATTAAATATAAATGGGGGGAACGTCGTGAAAAGTTGAGAATCAGTTCGGTACGGCCCGTCGTAGAGAGGACGAAGGAAGACCCAGCACGACACTCACAGGCTCACGAAGATATGTATGAGAACAATTATATATTTGACGTGGAGAGAGCAGAGAGATGCAAACACAGTGTGTCGACATGATTAGGTCTTGTGACTTCAAGGTGTTATGGATATTTAAAATTTTAAAGACTAAATGTAGATAACGAAACTTACATTTAAATATTAGATACCAAATGACGAACCTCTTTTCAGGGCTGGGATCTATAGATCCTATCAAACGGAACTTTTGCTGTGGGGGAAAACGGGAGTACCTCGAGAAAACCCACTTTCACGACCAGGGCGCCGAATAATAAGCCCTGGTCGTGCCCAGGAGAAGAGTTGTAGAGAAAGAAATTACACAGATTAGTAACAATTGACAAACAGTATGCTACTTGTAGTAAATTTGAATGATTAACCAGACTTACGCTGTTTCTCCACAACACAACGAATGATTAATCGGCTCTCTCACTGCCTTTGGTGTGAGAAACGTCTGCTGCTATGATGGCAGGTGACTGTCCACCATGGTCTTTACTTAGATAAAGCCATGATGGCAGGTGACTGTCCACCATGGTCTTTACTTAGATAAAGCTATGATGGCAGGTGACTGTCCACCATGGTCTTTACTTAGATAAAGCCATGATGGCAGGTGACTGTCCACCATGGTCTTTACTTAGATAAAGCCATGATGGCAGGAGACTGTCCACCATGGTCTTTACTTAGATAAAACCATGATGGTAGGTGACTGTCCACCATGGTCTTTACTTAGATAAAGCTATGATGGCAGGTGACTGTCCACCATGGTCTTTACTTAGATAAAGCTATGATGGCAGGTGACTGTCCACCATGGTCTTTACTTAGATAAAGCCATGATGGCAGGTGACTGTCCACCATGGTCTTTACTTAGATAAAGCCATGATGGCAGGAGACTGTCCACCATGGTCTTTACTTAGATAAAACCATGATGGTAGGTGACTGTTTACCATGGTCTTTACTTAGATAAAGAAACTTTTTATGCTTCATCCTCTATTCAGTTTCTGTCTAGGCTAAGTTCCGTAGATCACAGTACTAACAGATGCTCATTACACATGGGAACACCTAAGAATTAGTGGTGGCGAATTACTTCAGAAATGGCTAGAAAGCACCTTTCCACCCACTTTTGTTTCCTGTGATGCGTTATAGGCAATCTCCTGCTTGTTTGGTATCACTGTGGAGCTGAAATGTCTCAACTGAAAATGATAGTGGCTTAAAGAAGGACTACACGACATTTACCCTGTAATTTTTTAATGAAAATTGTGCTTGTAAATGCTTTTGGTTTTCTGTAATATTGCTAAAGCTTGTGAAATGTAATAGGGCATTAATGGGTTTTGGCTAATGTACGTCTTTACACCCGTATTAGGCAGGTTTGTGATCTTTTTCACTACATCTAGCTGTGTAGCATTCATTGTAATCATTGGTGGTGCATAATCCAAGATAGAGTAGATGAAGCTTTGGTAAAACACAAGTAGGTGATGTTCTTTAGTTCTGTTTCCTGCTGGAACCTTCAGTCTATTGATGTTTTTGATAGCTGTCGTTATCTTTGTATTAAAGTGATTAATGAAGTTGTTTGTCAAACGTTACTCTCAGATACTTTAGTGTTTCTTTCAGAAGGATATAATTTCCCAGAATAGATGTTGACGATTTGTTCACATCATTGTGTTTGTTGTAGAAGTTGCAGATCATGGATGTGAATTTGACAGGATTAATGACTATTCTCGAGTCATCGCACTATTTTCTTACCTTGTTAAAAAAATAGTTGCATTTAGCTTTTAATGTGCGCCGGAAGGTTGTCAGCAAATAACTCATGGCATTTAGTTTGATAGTCAGTGCAGACTAGATTCTTGTTGTATATATGTAACAGAAGTGTGGTGAATCTTGAAATAGATCTGTATTGATAGTTATCCTGTTTAATTTCCACCTTTCATGTCTCATGATGCATCTTCTAATAGTTAGAACAGTAATGTTTTATCTTACACATGTTATAGTATTGCTCATTCTGAAATTTCGTCAGTAAAATTGGACAGCTGGACTATATTATAAGCATCTTTCTAATCTATAGCTGTTGTCAGGTGTTATAAACAGGTCCAGAGTCTTCCCATGTATCAACTGTGGACTAAGCTATGTTGATCCTGATTTATTTTCCACTGCAATTACCGCCTAATGAGGATTGAGGATGGTATTATAAGTTCAACCTTATAAGCAAAGCTTTCTAGCTATAGCCTTCTCTCAGATTTTACTAATGATGTTTTATACAAGGATGATTTGATAAGCTCTTACGACGAGAATGATTCTTCATGGTTTTGGGTAAAAATTTGGAAAGACATTCAGCCCCTCTTTCAGGGATGTTATCTTTTTCCCAGCTATGTTGATGCCTCAACACTAACTTCAACACATGATGCATCTTCTTATTGGTGAAGATGCTTACATCACTCTGGTTAGGGCAATCGACTAGCAATCTATGGGTTACGGATTTAAATCTTGTCACTGAACATGCTCTTCCTATTCGCCATGGAGGCGTTATAGTGTGACTGTTAATTCCCACCATTACGTGGTAAAAGAGTAAATCAAGAGTTGGCAGTGGATGGTATTAACTCGCTGAATTCCCTCTGGCCAATCATTTCAAAATTAGGGCAGGATAGTGCAGATAGCTCTCGATTAGGTTTACATGAAATTCCACAAGCTTTTATCATACATGAATACAGCTCCATCTTCAGGTTAACTAAAGATGGCTTCTATAAACGCTCTTAATTGTAACTCGGAAATTACTGTAGATCGAGTTTCTTCTGCATGTCACTCTTGTCACATTAATTAACGTATCTTTGAATGAAAAAAAATCTTTCCTTAGATTCAATTTGGATGAAGAGGAGTGCCACAATCATCATAAATGAATTAAAGTTAATGGTTTTGGTTCCTGTGTCCTCCACAAGCTTGTGTATGTACCAGAATGAAAATGTTTTAAGACTCAGCTTATTGCATAGTTCACTACGGGTGTGATTCCTATCATGTACATTGATTTTGTTCAATGATTTTCAATATCCTTACCACATGACTTGTTCTGACGTCGATGATTTGACATTTACAATTGTTAAATTATTAATAAAATGTTATTGCCGCTATAAATATAGAGTTACAGTGAAATAATTCATTTTGTACATACTGAAAATTTTAAAGTAAGTTTGCTGCTTGCAGTGATAATTTTCAAGTGCAATAAAAACCTTCTTTGCTTCGCAAAATTTACTACTTTCTTAGAAAATTATTTTATGCAGCATTTAATTATAACACATTCAGTTTATTTTCTAAAATTTTCGCTTCTTTTTATATATTTTTATGTCTATTACAGGTCGATCCTCATGCGTTTGAAATTTGTTGTAAAATTCATTATGATTGTAATATGTACAATTGTTGTGGGTCGACTTATGATACCACTTTATCTTTGGTGTGGCTCGACATGGCCAGGTGGGTTAAGGCGTTCGACTCGTAATCCAAGGGTCGTGGGTTCGAATCCCCGTCGCACCCAACATGCTCGCCCTTTCAGCCGTGACGATCAATCCCACTATTCGTTGGTAAAAGAGTAATTCAAGTGTTGGGGATGAGAGGTGATGAGTAACTGCCTTCTCTCTTGTCTTACACTGGTAAATTATGGACGGTTAGCGCAGATAGCCCTCGCGTAGCCGTGCGCGAAATTAAAAAAAAAGAAAGAAGTGAGCGTTGTTGTTTGGCGACTTCTGACCATTTTATTTCGGGTGTGTGAAGTTGTTGTTGGTCGACTTATGATATCAGTGTATAACGGGTATATGAACTTGTTGATCGACTCATGATAACACTTTATCACTGGTGAGTGTAGTTGTGGTTGGTCAACTTTGTTGGAATTTTTCTTCACCCTCACGTCATTTTACCTCCAATTTTATCAAATATGGTATGGGATAATTCCTGACAGCATATCTTCCGTAGCTTCTATCTCTCTGTTTATTCATCCGCCCTCACATTGTACAGTTCTCTCTTTTTATCTTTTTTTTCATAAATATTTCATCAAATCACGTAAAAGAAACGTTTTCTCTGTATCCGACTAAAATGTGTCGCTTACTCATGGGTACTATGGTGGTCAAGTGGTTAAGGCGTTCGACTCGCAATTTGCGGGATCAAAACCCCATCCTTTCAAACACGCTCGCCCTTTCAGCCGAGGGGGCGTTATTATGTACGGTCAATCCTGCTATTCGTTGGTAAAAAGAGTAACCCAAATGTTAACGATGGCGATAAAGATTAACGCAAACAGCCTTCATGTTGCTTTGCGTGAAATTAAAAAAAAATCGAACTTAATAATACACATTCTTGTAACTTCCAGATCTGCTGAACTTAGAAAAGCGGCCACTCTTTCAGTAATTCTCTAAAAACTTATATGGTAATTTTTTAGTTTCTTAGAGACTGAACAAAATAAGGCTGTTTTCTCACATCTCTTAGCATCGCTAGGAACCAGGCTCATAATCTGAGGGTTGCGGGTTTGGATTGTTGTCTCACTAAACATGCACGCTTTTTCAAGCCTTGGAGGAGTTATTACGTGACGTTCAATCCCACTATTCTTTGGTAAAAGAGTAGCGCAACGGTTGGTGGTGATGACTTGCTGCTTTCCCTCTAATATTTTACTATTAAACTAGGGACCGCTAGCGTAGATAGCCTTTGTGTAGTTTTGCGCGAAATTCATCACAAGCAAACCAAACTCTCAATCCCGACCGATTCTTACACAGAACTTCATTATAAAAGAGAATTAGGAAATATACTACATTGACTATACTTTACGGTATGTAAAGTTTTGAGGGAAACACATCAGTGCTTGTTCAATGTTGTATACAGAGTGTTAGATTTCTCCTTTGAAAAATTGGGTAAAACAAAAACGCGTTCATATCATCTTGTAGCGTCTTTTACACTTCGTTCTTTGAATACAAAAATGAAGTTAACTTTACCTCGTCATTTCTCAAGAGTATAGTACTATAAATGTGACACTATACTTATGAAATTTAGGTACGTTTTTCGAAATAAGTGACGCTTCGGCATATAAAGAATAAAAGTTAAATAACAGACGAGAAAAAATAATGTTGACTTGAAACGATACATCAAGCGTATACTTGGTAAAGTATGTTTTGTTTTTTTGGAATTTCGCACAAAGCTACTCGAGGGCTATCTGTGCTAGCTGTCCCTAATTTAGTAGTGTAAGACTGGAGGGAAGGCAGCTAATTATCACCACCCGCCGCCAACTCTTGGGCTACTCATTTACCAACGAATAGTGGGATTGAACGTAACATTATAATGTCTCCACGGCTGAAAGGGCGAGCATGTTTGGCGCAGCCGGGATGCGAACCCGCAACCCTCAGATTACGAGTCGCACGCCTTAACACGTGGCCATGCCGGGCCACGTAAAGTATGTAAAAGTAAAACACACATAATGAAACATAATAAAAATAATGTACCACAAATTAATCAATAACTTCTGTAATGAAAACTATATTTTATTATTTGCAATAACAATGTGCGCACAATCCATTCTCGATATTACTTCCAATAAGTTTAAAGGTTTTACTTCATAAGTTCATTTTTAGACTGTGCTATGCATCATTGCGATAAACACGCCATTAAATTTGCATCTTACAAGCACACAGATGTCGTAGTACTAGTAATAGCACTTAAGTATAGTTCCATTTGTAAATAGTGTTCTAACCTATTTAACGGTTAAATAAAGTATGCAGAATCTGAGATTTCATTATTCACCAAATGAACGCATGGTTTACTGCGTCAAGTACGAATATTAACAGCATTCTTAACGTGCCTTTACGAATCGCTCGAACATGCCGACTACGTTGAGTTTCGTCGAACCGTAAATCCATATTCTGCCACAAGAGGGAGAACAGGAGTACAAGATTAATGAGCTTGTTGGAAATAATGCCCTTAAAATACTGCACTGTTCAGTGAGCTATGCAAATGAATTTCAAAACAATTTTTAAGTGCCGTTTAACCAGTTTCCCATTTAGTAGCTACTTAAATATAAATTGAAAATACGTTGTTATCATATTAACATTTTTAACTTTACACGATTATCTGAAATTTCATGAATACAATGTTGACCAATTAAATAGGAAATTAGAGGTCAGTTCACAGTATTAAGAACTACTTGAAAAAATTATAAGCTATAAATGATTGATTTAAAACAGTTACTTTGCGTCACAATTGGTTCCGTATGGCAAGGTGGTTAAGGCACTCGACTCCTACTCCGAGAGTCGCGGGTTCGAATTTTCGTCACACCAAACATACTCCCCCTTTCAGCCACAGGGACGTTATAAGGTGACGGTCAATCCCACTATTCGTTGATAAAAGAGTAGCCCAAGAGTTGGCAGTGGGTGGTGATGACTAGCTGTCTTCATCTCTAGCGCAGATAGCTCTCGTGTAGCATTATTTGAAATTCAAAAAAAAGTATGTAACTTAGAAAGTTCGTGGTGGTTAGCTTGAGTAGCTTTGCGCGAAATTCAAAATAAACCATTCAAAACAAGCTTTACAATTTTAATTTATTTAACACAAAATCAAACACTGACGTGAAATTTGGTAAATCCAAAACTTTCATGAATATATGTTTGACAAAAACAACAATCAATATATACAACATGTAAGGTTATATCAATTACTTTACAGGTAAATTTAATTAATTAAACAACTAAAGAACAATCCAGATATAATAAATAACTGTAGTGGTAATATTTAATTATCTAATAGATGTTTTAGTTTTCTGAAAAAATTTATTCGAAACTAGTTCTAACAAACTGCTATGACCAAATATTTTGCCCCATCCTAGAATCATCAAATGCTCTTTCATTGAGTTGAGTGATACCTGCTGAATTGTGTTGTACTAAAGGCTGCATGAGGGAATTTTAAAGATAACTCGATCCTTCAACATCCCATTGAATCCAATTCTGGGAACGTTAAGAGAGTTTTCAAAAGCCATGGTGTACACTGTAAGTACTGTTCTACAATTATGGCTTCCGGTAGACATTTGAGATATCACTTTGTTGTTTATATGGTTAAATTATCTCAAATAAAAGGTCTAGCTAATTTGCTTTCTAATTATATTTCATTCATAAAGTCCCAGAATGACATAAAATGTTGGCGATAGTTGTACTCCTAAATTTATATATCTAAACAAAATATTATTTTCAGTGCACGTTTTAGCTTTTTTGAGCTTACTGTATTTCCTACATTAAGTTTTGCAAACGTGAATGATTTTTACTGATATCTATATAATCAAACTTTTAAGAATAATTATTCATATTCAACGCATGCCTAAGTGGTAACCATCTATAATGATATAAAGCCATATTATTTTACCTATGGCTAATTTTATAGGTATCCTGAGAAAGATGTGGATGATGTTTCAACAATTTCTTCAGAAATGGTTCACAGTATCATCATATACGACTTTTTTTTTACATCTCTACAAACTATTTTAAACGGAATGTTTTAGAAACTACTTTTCTTTGAAAATACCACAAGAGATGTTCTTGAAAACCGTGTTTACAGCTTTAGCTTTAAATTTTAGAAAGTGATAGAAGGTAAAAATTAAGTATTTGTGAAAGGAAATGTAATTTTTAAGGACTATAAGAGGGCAGTTTATCTTATGACCTAATTTTTTTCTAAAATTTTAACACGTAATGTTAACAATATTAAGCGACATTAATACAATAAATGGGACTGGTGGTTAGGGCGCTCGACTTGCAATATTTGGGGCCCGAGTTCGAATCCTCATCACCGAATATGTTCGTGTCGTCTGTTCTGGACAAAGGATATAAAAGTTCTTGGTTTACCAACTGATCTTAAAAGAGCATCAAATTACAAGTTTATGGTTTATTGGTAATTAATATATTTTGAAAGTTTCAAGTTTATTTCGATATTATAAAAATTCAATATGCATTTAAACGATCACGCATTTTTTTCGCATATACTAATTATAAGTTTGTTCTAAGCTTTCGAGAAGTACCGCAAAGCATTTTTTTGAAAGCTTGACGAAAGTCTGGACTGAAAATGGTATAAATGATTGGGTTCAGCATTGAATTTGTGTAGCCCAACCACTGAGACATTGTAAAAATTCTTTCGTCCAAATAACAGCTGTTACAGATGGGCATAATAAATGCCAAAACGAAGAAGGGCATCCAGCATACGATAAACACGCCAGTGATTATTGCAAGTGTCTTAGCAGCTTTTTTTTCACGCTTTGATTCAATATCCCTTGACTGTCTTTTGTCTTTTTTCAGAATCGTTTCAAAGTGGGAAAACTTTTCTTTATTCATTTTAATCTTTGTTGGTGTTGAAGAGCGGCTAACAGCGTTCGAATCAGTTGAACAGGATGGGGTCGAAAAATTAGTTGTTTCCACTGTAGTTTCATCGTTAGATAGTTCTAGGCATTTAGAATGGGTCTTAGTGACTTGAAGGGAAATTTTTGTTCCTGGTTTGTGGCGAATTCGTCTACGGGCTTCTTGAAATATCCGCCAGTAGAGAGCAAGTATGACCACCAGGGGTAAGTAGAAGGAAGAACACGTAGCGAATACCTGATAAGCGACGTCTTGGCTGATTAAACATTTCTTTTCTCTATCAATCCTTTCTTGGAAACCTTCATCTTTCCATCCAAAAATAGGGGGCACTGATATCACTAAGGCAACGATCCAAGCAAGCAAGATCATAATCCCAATATCTCTGGGGCTTCTCTGTCGTACATAATCAACATGGACAACGGCTCTGTAACGGTCGACAGCGATCGTCAGTAAATGAAGAATGGACGCCGTACAACACAATACGTCACAAGATGTCCACATGTCACACAGTATGGAACCCATCTGCCATTCCTGCATAATTTCGTACACAGTGCTCATGGGCATCACCAGACAGGCTACCATTAAATCTGCTACGGCCAGTGAAAGAATAAGATAATTTCCAACTGTTCGAAGTACCCGATCTGTTAAGATGGCAGCAATAACGAATATATTCCCAATTGCCGTAATTAGAGTAAGAAGACCCATTAGAGCAGAAATCAATGCAATAAGAATAACGCTTCTCTGGTTCGAGAAACTTTCGAAGTCAGAAAAGTTGGAATATATTACTATATTAATATTATAATGATTGATATTAGGATATTGATTATCCATATCATTAAGCTGGGAATTATCGAAATTAGATATGTTTAAATCTGAACGTAACAAAAATGTTTCAGTCATACTAATTTAGTTCTGAGCATTATATTATGCTGCTGTTATCTCAAATTATCAAAGAGTACACGTGCTTGTGCTTTTCATTTATTCATAAAACTGTTTGGTATAAAACGTAGTCCGATATCTGACTGGAACTAGTTTACAGTTATACTATTTTTATATATTTTAAATAAATGCTTGCAGAAAAACGATTTGTTTGAGCTCCTAGAATACACGAATAAACCCCCCAATTAATACCAGATTTTAATATTCACAGTTTTCGACTATAGGGGTACAAGAGTATTTAAATTTCAAGTTGTTTTTCCTAGTGACAGTTCATAGAAAACAAAATGTTATCGACCTTATTGAAACACTTATATCCATAATATATATATATATACTGAATTAGTGGACGTACAAATTCTGTGTAATGACAAAGAAATCATTTTCTGAGAAACTACTAAATAACCCTTAAGTTTCGCTTATCAAGTTACACGATCGTTCCTTTCCTTTAAACGTCAGTAAGATTTATTGCAATTTTCGATTTTATGCGATGAAATAATTTTCTGAATTTAAGATAACAATCATCGATTGAGATAAAAGATCACGAAATTCCCAGTTGGTTCTCTTTTCACTCTAAATTGTTTCCATGACTAACAGCAGGGTAGTGATTATTGGTTTTTACATCACATCGTCTTTTGAATTATATGGTTTTCAATGTTACGTAATATGAAAACTAAACTAAAAAAACGCAATTGCGTGTTTTCCCTTTTTTTTCTTTTAGGTCTTTCTTTTTTTTCTTGATTACAATTCTTCAGTAAGTTTGGAGAGCGCCACCTATAATAAAAAATTCAGATTAAACGTTTTACTTAAAATACGTTCTTACAAGTATATAATAATATAAATGCTCTTGCTTTTCTTGCACAATCACATACATTTATATGGGTCAGTTTATCTGTATCAACCATATTAATTAATAAAAGGTCCTGATTTTGATTTAATATTAGAAGTTATAACAAATGAAACTGTAAAACCTTCTAGTGGCATAGTGGTATGTCCGCGGACTCCCACCACTAGAAAATGCGTTTCGATACCTGAGGCTGGCAGAGTAAAGATAGTCCATTGTGTAACTTTGTGCTTAATTCCAAGCAAACAGACGAAACCTAAAAAAAATCAGTAAGTTCAAATTTTACTTATTTGACCTACTTGACAAGATTGTAGTCATTGGTAGTTATAGTTCTCTAAATATCCGGAAGGGCTTCTTTTTTATCGTCAAGAACATGGATGATATCACAACGTTTTCGTTTCAACGGTTGAGGTAAAGAATTTTGAACACAATCTCAGTTTTCTACCAAATTTTATAACATAAACTAAACCTCAAAATAAATTCACCTGTTCACTATTTCAAAAGCGTTACATGCTCAGATTTATTTCTCTTGAGCATGTGAAGTCTGTGGTTATCATTGATATGCAAGGATTTTAGTAGTTAAAAAACCCTTTCATATCTTTCAAAACTTACGTTGGATGATATTGTTATGCAGTTTGTAAAGGAAAATAAGTAATATTGACATCAAACATATTTTTATTTGAGAACTGTGCGATATATCACAATTTTTGCAATAAATCTAACTAAATGTAACGCCTTGACATATGTTAAGGCTTTCTTTTATTATTGCCAGTGATTCATAAAAACAAAAACAAAAAAACAACTGAAAAGCACCTGGCTTATCGAGTGTGAGGTTTGGGCATTTAAGGTAAGCAGCTGTTATTTTGGGTTTTGACGTTTGTCTTCTATATTTAGGTTTTCGTTATTTATACATTCTCTTTTTGTCGGAATCGTTAAAGGTTAAAATCATGACAGATTCTTATCCGTTTACAAGGTTATAAAGTTGTTATGCATTAATTATGACAATATCTTGTGCATCATTGAAGAAAAAGTAATGTAATATTTAACCCATGTCACTTCTTATACAAAACAAAAACAACAGATAGTCATGTATAATAAAAATAATGAAGAAAAAAAAAACAAGAGCAAAATGTGATAAAAATGAACAAAAATAAATAAATATGAAAATATATAAAGAGTAAATAAAAGAAAAAAAAGATATTTTGTTTTGAATTTCGCCTAAAGCTACACGAGGCCTGTTTGCGTTTGCCGTCCCTAATTTAGCAGTGGAAGATTAGAGGGAAGGCAGCTAATCATCACCACCTATCGCCAACTCTTAGGCTACTCTTTTACCAACAAACAGTGGGACTGACCGTAACATTATAACGCCCCCCCACGGCTGATAGGACGAGCATGCTTGGTGCGACGGGGATTCGAACCCGCGACCCTCAGATTACGAGTCGAACGCCTTTACCCACCTGGAAATGCCGGGCCTGACGAAACAAACAAAGAATGAAAGAAAGGGTGCATGATAAAGATCTAGATGCGATTAAGTTAGTTTTAATTGGTTATGTTATTCTTTCCTTCTGTAATTTTCTAGAAAACTAGAAAAAAGTTATGAAAAGTTACAAACCTTAAAAAGCCCCTAGTGTTCTAAGAAGTTGCTTTTTGTACTGTTTCCAGGAACAATTATTTAATGGATTAAATAACTTACATAAAAAACGTGTATATATATATATATATATATGTTTACAAAGAAATAAAGCAAAATATTTTGTTTACCACCTAATCTCCAGAAATGCCATTTTCCAATAAAACCAAAAGTATTAATAAAATATATTCAGCATCAATAAGATAAATGATTACATTAACATAGTCACTTAATCACACCATAAACACACAGCAAAAAAAAACTTAAAAAATAGAAAAGCCGCCCAAACAAAACAAACAAAAAACGCCAAGGAAACTTCTGAAACGTCGATCATTTCTTAAAAGAAAGAACTTGACTGTGCATCATCGAGTAATTGCCATAAAGAGCATTTATAAAGTTGGACTTCAACTGATAGCATTTGTTTGTTTAAAATTAATAACAAAACTACACAGTGGACTATCTGTGCTCTGCCCATCACTGGTGTTAAAGCCTGCACACATACCGTTGTGTCACTAAGGGCCAATTGATAGTAAAAAGAAATGTTTAAACTGAACATGACACTAAGCGAATAGTGGGATTAACCGTAACATAATATATCGTTCCCATGGTTGAATGGGCGAGCGCATTTAATGGGACAGAAGTTCAAACTCGTGGCCTGTTGATTGCGAGTCAAGCGCCCTGACCACCTGGCCTTACAAAAAGAGGAGAGCTATGAACAACAACTTAGTAAACTAATATATGAACTCAAGGAGACGAGTAATTAAATTTTCGAACCAGGAATAACCTTATTTAGCACATCATAAATTAACAACATGTTTAACTTTTATTCGTCTCTTCGTTTAATGTCGCGCAAATCTACAAATCTTTGATAGCCCTGCCTAATTTAGAAATGATGGATTAGAAGGAATGTGGCTAATCACCACCGCCCATCAACAACCTTTCGCTATTCTTGACAAACTAAATAGTTGGATATGACGGTGACACTTACAAAAGCTCTTCGGAATGTAATTTTTAATTTTGTTTCGTCAAACCAGGGAGCCTCAAAACCATGGTTCGGCACATTAACCTGGACTCTCTCGGCATTTTTATTTATCAAGCCACGAACTACGAAACGAACAGATGAATTATCACACCACGAACTATGAAATGAAACAGATGATTTATCACTCCACGAACAATAAAGCAGCTGACTTAACAAACCATAAACTAGAGATCACTACCTTTAATATGTCACAAATCTTTGATAATCTGTGAAAAAAACTCAAAAATCGGTTATTTGTAAACCCAATGGGTCAGTTTCAAGTCTGTAGGTTTATAACATTAATAACCAGATATCAATACCTATGGAGCTTTAGCAACAACAAATAAAATCCAGAGGTACCAGAAATATTAACATTTTAAACCAACAACTGAATTATAAAATTCCATAAATATCACAAATATTTTACTGGCAAAGATAGTATAAAATCGAGTTCAAAGTTCAAGATATTCAAATAAATTAGCTTCAACCTACCTCTCACTCCACTTGCTTCAGGGTTAGGATTATAGTTACTTCTGATATATTTTGTTTGGAATTAAGCACAAAGCTACACAATGGGCTGCCTGTGTTCTTCCTACCATGGGTATTGAAACCCGGTTTCTAGCGGTGTGAGTCCACAGACATACCGCTGTGTCACTGGAGGGCCTTTCGATGCAAACTTGTTATCATTCAGTTCAGTCTGTACATGATGAAACTTTTACTTCGAAACCACGGTCGTAGTAAATGAATTATCAGTGAAACATACAACTCTCTTTGTTTCCTCCAGTTTTGTAATTATGTAAACTGATAATACTTGGACGTGTGTATATATCATGTTTGCTTCTTATATTGTGAATATAATTACGCTAAAAATCTATAAAGTAGAAGCCTCACAAAGACAATCATGTTAACCCATTTAATAAACTGCAATTTGAAGGTGTGACTTAGTTGGTGTTCAAGTGAAGAAATATAATCAGCGAAGAGACAGTGATAAGTGTTGAAGCACGAGAAATGTGTTGATTAGGACCTAGCGTATCTTATAAAGACCATATCGTAAAGCTCTAAATCAGCTCACTGCTTCTAGAAATGAACACCTGAGTAACTAATGACACCATCAAATGGTCATTGTACAGAAATATAATTAATGAAGCACGTGATAACGTTAAATTACAAAGGAACGTCTTGCCGCGCGCAGGGCGGAGTAACTGATGCTTTGGATAAGCCTTTTAAGATCGATGTTTTCAGAATAAACTGCAGGGGTTCTGTTACTGTTACTACTCTTAGTCTCAGAAAGTAATCATATCTCTGAGCACCGAATGTAGACAATAGTCCTTCTGTCCGTAATAATTTTCAACTTTCCATGAGAAATTAAAATTTGGATATTTGTTTTTGTACACGTCGAGATAATAATAACAAATAGGAGTATAGAACAGGCAACAAACGCTATTAATTAGATATAATCCTATTCATATTTATTACATAAAGAGGTACAAAAGCAATCATAGAAAAGTAGTTTACAAAAGTATTGATCACGGACTACTGTAATCACCGAACTTTCTCAAACGTACTGAACTAGAAAAAACAGTAAACTTTCCGAATGACTTACGATTGGAGCATATATTTGTGTATTCTGAAAACTATGAGTTCAAACGAGACAAAACTCATTTCAAAAACTACTGTTGTTGCTTAGCTTAGCATTATTACCATCAATAAACACTTAAACAGCGAAAAGTGGCATTAGAGTAAGGTATTTTGATGTTTTTGTTTTAGCATTTTCTAAAGAAAATTGTAACATTTTAAAATTACGTTAATGTTATACACACATTTTCTCTAACGAAACGACGCATTTAGAGAAAAGTTGCTTTTTTCGGAGTCCGTTTTTAAGTTTTTCATTTCTATCTTCTGGAGATTTAAAAATTTCTATATAATGTTCTCATCGAAATTTTGTCAACTTTGTTTTTGTTAATTCAATAGACAGTGTTAATTAGTAATTTTATAGACAATGTTTTGTACATTGGTTTTATATAAGAAATATCAAAATCCATTCATAATTAACGTATTAATTACAAATTTGGTAATTAAGATTCGAGTCGATTCCTGACCCTGACAGTGATACATACACACAAAAAAAGGCGTCATTTTCCCTAAGTTGTAGAGACATGGTAGAAGTATTCTGTTGTTTGTTTGTTTGTTTTGGAATTTCTCACAAAGCTACTCGAGGGCTATCTGTGCCAGCCGTCCCTAATTTAGTAGTGTAAGACTAGAGGGAAAGCACCACCCACCGCCAACTCTTGAGCTACTCTTTTACCAACGAATAGTGGGATTGACAGTAACATTATAACGACCCCACGGCTGAAAGGGCGAGCATGTTTGGCGCGACGGGGATGCGAATCCGCGACCATCAAATTACCAGTCGCACGCCTTAACACGCTTAGCCATGCCGGGCCCAGAAAGTATTCTGTTAAATACACCTATAATTTTTTTTTGAATTTGAGTATAAACAACTAGGTATTACACGTATTATTAATTCTAAAATTGTACTGACATGTGCTTAACAATTTAACGTCATATTGGTAAAAGGCAACATTTGATGTTAAGCACACAAGAGCAAAGGCTAAAAAGCTATTTCAGCTTTTTACATTTACTACCACCAGGGTTCACTGAAGTAGAATTGAATATATAATATAATTCATGATGACTTTCTGGCCAAAAGAAATATCTGAAATGTGTAAAATCATAAACTGACTCTTTACTCGAAAATGGCTGTGTCTTCATGTGTAAAAATGGTAAATAATATAACAAATGGATAGTAACAGCGATTAGAATGGATTTAAAAGCAAACTCTTTGTAAAATGTAATTTGGTTAAACTAACATTCACAAAATTTGGTTTCGCAGACACTGAAATTTTGTAATTCCACTTATATTAAGCTTAACAATAAATAAGCCTTTGTTAAATACAGTCTGTATTTGATAGAGAGATAAATTAACACTGTAACTTGTGTTTTTTTTTGCTTTAGTTTAATTAAAGCTAAATTTGACCATATAACACTATCAATAAATAAACTTATAACGTTATCCAACGACTTAACGTTAAACCTTTTTACAAGCTTTCAATGTGTTGTTGTGCATAATGTCTATGAAAGTCATAGACATTTACATCTTCGTAGGAAGCAAGAGTATACACATGCGCACTTAAATAGTAAAGTGAGAGCGCATTTTCAGGACAGAAAGAAACCTGAGTATAATAATAATAATAATAGATACGCAAACGTATGTATGTATATCAATATATATCAGAAAAAAGTTAAAATTTTAGGCGCTGATTAACAATGTGGATTAAAAGTTAATAATGTTGTTTCTAACAGTTTGTTCGGCCTTTCAGCCGTGAAGGCGTTATAAGTTACGGTCAATTTCACTATTCGTTAATAAAAGAGTAGTTCAACAGTTGTCAGTGATGACGAGAAAACCTTTGTGAACCTGACGATGACCGAAGAAGGTCGAAACGTTGTTCGCTCCTCTGCATAAAAAAATTTCTGAACCCAAACCAGCCGTTTTTACATATATATTAGTCCAAGAGTTGACGGTGGATGGTGATGACGAGCTGTCTTCTCTCTAGTTTTGCACTGCTAAATTAAGGGCGCATAGCCCTCGTGTAGCTTTACGCGAAATTCTAAGGAAAACAAGCCAACAAACTATTCGTCGGTAAAAGAGTAGCCCAAGAGTTGGCGGTGGGTGATGATGACTAGCTGCCTTTCCTCTAGTCTTACACTGCTAAATTAGGGACGGCTAGCAGAGATAACCCTTGAGTAGCTTTGTGCGAAATTCCAAAAACAAACAAACAATTTTTTTTCTCTTTTGTTTAGTTTGTACCTTAACGTACCAGTGTTTCATGTAGTTGATTGAAGGTTTTAAGAACAGTTGTAATTAGTGCATAAAGATTAATCATTATCATGACCAGTTATGTTTACAGGAAAAGACTATTTACATATTTTTCTAGACTGAACATCAGGGGAGAGCATAATCACACATTTATTGAACCAGATTTATGTAAGTTCTTAAATAAATGAGAAACATTTATAGAACTTCCATAGTTTAGTAACAAGCAAAGAATAAGATCTTTTACACTTGCCTTTATTACCGTCTTTGTTGAGGCTTGATGGAATAAGTTATATAAGGAACTTAATTTCCGTTCCATATGAAAAACGACCAGTCGAAAAATTGAGGTAACTACAGTTCGAGTAATGAAACTGGCGCATAAATAATCATGACGAATTAATGTCGTGTGTTTAATTACGTCAACGGAAAAGTAGAGCATTAAAGTTAAACAGCTAATTTGCATAATTTCTACCTGAGGTTTAGTGCCACTAGATGCTGTATATATATGTATTTTGGTTTTAGCGCTATTTGTCCACATTTATAATCCAGATACAGCGAAGTGATAGAATTATAATACCGATATATGTTGTCATATCCCCTCAAAACAAAACTATTAACAAAATATGAATCATGTAATTAAATTATTTGTGGTTGCACGCCATCTGGTGTCATTTTGATAAAATAGAGGACGTCACTAAGTTCACAGAGTAAACACTTCAATGAATTAAAAATACAATTATGAATACTGAAGTTGTAGTTATCTGTTTATGAATTACTGTGCCTCACGAAACAACAGTGACGAAGTTAGTGTATATCTGGTATATTCAACCAGTACCACGCATCGTGTGCCACGTGAACTAAACGTTAAGTCAAGGATACTTAAGGTACAGCCATGATAGTTATCACTAATTTACAACTATAGATCAGCGACAGGGGAACCAACAAGAAGCACGAGACATAAATGTAGCTACTCTTTACCTAATTGTGGGTTTAACTGTCACAGGTATAACGCCTCACACCTAAAAGCATGGACTGTGTTTTGGCTCATCGCAGCTCAAACTGGAACTCGGCATGCTAACCACTTCAGGAAATCTGACCTGTGCCA
This sequence comes from Carcinoscorpius rotundicauda, assembly GCA_011833715.1. NCBI lineage: Eukaryota > Metazoa > Arthropoda > Merostomata > Xiphosura > Limulidae > Carcinoscorpius > Carcinoscorpius rotundicauda. The sequence goes on from CM022398.1 coordinate 21,208,010, forward strand.
AAGTTAACTGAAGTTGTTCATATAATATTTGTCATGAAACATTAAACAAAAATTAAAGCATTAAAACTGTTTCAGTGCCTTGGTAATATTTCTTTGGCTAAATTCTAAACGTCACTGGTGGTATGTTTTTAAATATTGTGCTACAGATCATTAAATAACTACAGAATCCAAATTTAAAACCTGATCTGTTGCATTTTATTATCGATTTTATTTATATTTTACGGATTGACATATCTGCATAGAGTTAGTTAGCATTCAGATGATTTATTGTTAATGTGTGCTTAACGAAAATATACAGCATGTGCTATTTGCACATAGCCCGCCAGATGATTTGACTTAGTTTGTTTTGAATTTCGCAAAGCTACTCTAGGGCTGTCTTTGTTAGCCGTTCCTAATTTAACAGTGTAAGGCTAGAGGAAAGGCAGTTAGTTAACGCCACCAACCGCCAACTCTTGGGCTACTCCTTTGGCAAAAGTAGTGGAATTGACCGTCACATTATAATGCCACAACGGCTGAAAGGGTGAGCATGTTTTGTGTAACGGGGATTCGATCCCGCGAACCTCGGATTACAAATCGAGTGTCTTAACCACTTGGCCATTCTGGCACTGCTAGAGGGACTTGAACCACGTAGTTTACTCCTCTTGTAAGACCAGATGCTCACCGCTGACTTACTGAGCTACGAACGCAAGATAGGTGGATAACCAATGTGGAATATCTTCTTATGGAGTTGATATTTTACTATTTTTGTTTTCGAAACACGCGGAACAAAGTGTAAATAGGATACGAAAGAAGAAAATACCTAAAAAACTTATTAAAATAAGAACAGCTAACAGTTAAAAAAAACGATTTAAACCGTAATAATGGAGGATATTCTTAGGAATATTAATCAATCAACGTCTGAAACAAGCCGCACAATTCCAAAGTATTGTAATACCAACGTAAACAAATCTTTTCAGATTTACGTAAATGAAGGATACAAAAAAAGCCTGCTGGAGAGTGTGAAAACAATCTTAAATGTAAAAATTAGAAAAAAATCTAACAAATTCAAAATATTCAAGTTATCCTACAAGCAGCTTTACAAGAGAATTATAGTATTGGATTTCCTTCAGGTATGGCTTTCAGAGAAATCTAATGATTCCGGCTTTCTAGCATCATTTAAACTCATTATGTTCGGTTCTTTTGGAGGAAATAAGCAGTACTAGTACTAATATAAAGAAACAGACAGATGTGTTGCAGTGTGATTTGACTGATTTATATTCTAATTCTAAAGTAGCCGGGTTTGACCAGGTGGTTAGAGAGTTCAACTCACAACCTGAGGTGACAGGTTTGAATCCTTTTTCCACCAAACATGCTCCCTCTTTCAGGCATGGCAGCATTATAAGATGACGTTTAATCCCATTATTCGTTGTTAAAAGAGTAGTCCCAGACCTCGCGGAGGGTGGTGATGAGTAGCTATTTTCTTTCTAATCTTTCACTGGTAAATTAGGGATGACTGGCGCAGATAGCCCTTATGTTGCTTTGCGCAAAACACAAACCAAACTATAAACTATTGATCGCTTCGACAAACGTAAAAACGAACAAGTTTAATTTAAATAGAAGACAATTGTTTGTTTGTTTTGGAATTTCTCACAAAGCTACTCGAGGGCTATCTGTGCTAGCCGTCTCAAATTTAGCAGTGTAAGACTAGAGGGAAGGTAGCTATTCATCACCACCCACTGCCAACTCTTGGGCTACTCTTTTACCAACGAATAGTGGGATTGACCGTTACATTACACACCCCCACGGCTGGGAGTACAAGTATGTTTAGCGCGACGCGGGCGCAAATCCACGACCCTCGGATTACGAGTCACACGCTTTACGCGCTTGCCCATGCCAGGCCAAATAGAAGAAAAAAGAAACTGAAATGAGAAACCCCTATAAAGGAAATCAGTTCAGTTTCGTCGAGTTATTGACTTTGTAAAACGATAGCTCGTGTATTCTACGTTTTAAAAAAGCTTCAGATAACATTACGAAAAACTCTGAGAGAATTCATCACAAAACCAATACAAAATTCAGCATTTAAAAAAATATTAATTATAATTGGTGTGAGATATTACATCAGCAGAAAATTCAAGCTCAGAGTACTCTTTTTTTTTATAGTTAAGTCATGTGGGTTGTCATCTCTTGGCTTAATAAAAAAATTGGATTTGACCATTATTCCAATAACGCATTTATGGACTAAAAGTATAAAACGTTTTTTTTTTTACGGCAATGGAGAGTGAGTCATAAATCCTCGAATTTTTAGTTCGAACGTGCTAACTGCTCGATCAATTGGAATTTGTAATGTCAGATTAACCAAATGAAGGTTTCAGATGAAATTAATTTTAGGCTTCAGAAATGATTCATTTCATTTTTACACATTATTTATACTTATTTACTCAAATGAAAGCTTTACCTTGGTGGACCTTCACTACACGTTGAAGTAACTGAAGTCTTAAAATGTACATCAAAGATTAATTTTATATGAGCTTTAATATGAAATATTTACTTTTTGTTTTCAATTGTTTTACTCTGATTGATAAATCGTAACTGCATCTTAGGAAGAATAAACTTAGACTTGAAATTTTACCGATTTTATTTTAACTTTCAAAGTTGTAACTTCTTTTTTCAACGCCCAAAAACGATGGAGTTCACACATCGCATTATGTCCAGTAATCGTATTTTTATGCCTGATATAATATCCAAGGCAAAGAACTGGCGAGAAGAAATAGTTGAAATAAATCAGTTTGTAAGTAAAATACAGAGTGTTCCAGATGACTACAATATTCAAGGCAAGGAACTGGCGAAAATATATAGGTGGAATCACTCAGTTTGTAAGTAAAATACAGAGTGTTCCAGATGACTCGACTTGTAGAGAAAACAGACATTATGTTCTTAAAGTCAAACAGACATAACTGATGTCGCTTGTACATATTTCAGGAAAGAAAATGTTCTGATGGCAAAAACTGATATGATTATTTGAATAATAAGGTCAAATTTCTGGGACAACATTTGCATAGTGCATCCCAGCTGTAACTGGTGGGATAAAGTGCATTACTGATGAATCATTGGTACTTTTGTTTAAATTATTTGTGTGATTGATATCTTGTTAAAGATCCATTAATCAACAAAGTCAGGATCCCATAGCAGTTTGGCGAATAAAATGTTTAGAGATATGTGTTTAAAAAACCCATGGATCATTGGTATTTACTGGAGTAAGAAATGATATAAGAAGTACCTCATGCAACGTCAGTTTGAATTACATCTCGACATAATAAATTTACCTTTTATTGAAATGTGCAAAAACTACTAAAAAATTTATTTTTAAATTTTCTCCGTGCAACCAAAAAATTATACAATCGAAGAATTTGCAAAATTAATCTTTGTTAATAGAGTAGTTTGTGTTTCTATATCTATAATAACTATTGAATATTATATTTTCTTACAGCACAGAAACAGTTCGAAAAGATTTATTGAAATAGTATCTATTAATGAAAAATAAAAACGGTTCAGAAAGTGGTGTTTAACCATATTTAGATATAAATAAACAATTAAATTCAATAACCTTATAAAAACAAAAAATGTTACTTGGTTATGTTCAACACTAAAAGAAAAAAAATCGTATTTTACGTCACAATTGTAACTGTAGCCATTCAGTTAGACAGCGTAGCTGGTTTGTTAGAAAAGTGTTTTTGATTAGCCAGTATGTTGATTTGAAAAATTCTTTCAACTAATTTACTGCACTTTCCGATAAATCTTGAAAATAAGCTCCTATTAATTATTAAAAAGTAGATTTAAAATCAGCTTTCACGTGCTTAGAAATCACTTTCTTATTGTGAAATTATGGTTGTTAGAACTTTAATTGATGCTTATCTGATGCATTAGTTCTAAATTTCAAATTACAGACAAAACATAAAAGGTAGGAATCACTATTCAATAAATTCTTTCAAAAATAAGAAATTTTAATTAAGGGAAACATTTATGAAAATTAGATTCAAACATCATGTATATAGTACATCTATATAGAATTATAACTTTTTTTAAAATGGACTACTGCGTATTTCATAGGAGACAATAAGAGAAAGTGATTTTATTTTGTTTTAAGATGAAAACAAAATTAGAAAACTGAACGCAAGAATTTAGGAAAATTACTAAACGAATTTCTTTAAGAAAAGAGCAGAAATTCTTAATTTAAAAAAATATATATTAGAACTAGAAGATTAAGTTCTTTCATTTATTGGTTTTATAATTAATAAACGGATAGATATATTAAATAACATGAAAAACCAAATTATGTTGTTATTTTATCTCATTGATTTGAAAAGTTCAGTATTTCTAGTTTTATGTAAATAAGGTAAGCGGTACAAAAGCAGGAAATATTATGCAGTTTCTAGTGAAATTAATGGAAGTAATTAGGCGAAATACAAAAACTACCTTCAAATGTATTCTGTAGTAGTTTTTTAGATTGATTTATACTCGACTGTAAAACAATCAGTGATGTCGAGAAACCCACTTGTTGAGAAATTTATGTGCAAAAACGGCTCGTTTGGGTTGAGAAAATATTTTAAATATTTTAAAACTGTAAAACAGTAGGATTTCTAGAATTTTTGACATTACATTTCGAAGAGTCCTTTGATCTCAGATTGTATGACAAGAAAAGTGGAAATACATGGGTCGCTTGCTGCACCATTGTCTATAAAGCATCCTATCCAATGTCAGAGATCGTCTGATCGACTGGACAAAACCTTCAAAATACAATGTTAAAGTCCTATTTAAATCAGTTGATAACGTTTATTATTTCAAATCTTTTAAAACTGACCAGAAGCTTGTTTGTTTTTGTCATATTTTTGGATCAAAAGATTCAACTTTAGGAAGTCGACCTCGTCTGTGTCAGTTATAGTTTTGTACACATAATAGTTAAGATAGATTTGTAATAATTAAATACAAGTACCCCCCCAGTGGCTCAGTGGGATGTCTGCGGTCTTACACGCTAGAATCCGGGTTTCGATACCTGTGGTGGGCAGAGCACAGATAGCCCATTTAGTAGCTTTGTTGTTCAAACAGAACAACAATAAATATAAGTATAGTTATTTTCAAAACTTTGTCTTTCTCTGAATTAATTTTTTATATTATTCCACTTTAGATTTTATAGAACTTATCAGCATTATCCTGATATAATTGTTATAGAAATAAAAACCCTGTAACACGAACCCTTTCGAAAGGTGAACCTTTCTTGTTTAGTTTATAGAACTTATCAGCATTATCCTGATATAATTGTTATAGAAATAACACGAACCCTTTCGAAAGGTGAACATTTCTTGTTTAGTTTGCCACGAAAAAAAGTTCACCTTTCTAAAGCGCTCAGGTTTTCGGGTTTTTACTCATTTCTGTCAAGACTTCTTAAATTTACGTGTTTTTCAAACATCATGATTGATAACTAAATATTTTCCATATCATTTAGGTTCGAGTACGCATTATACATATTGGTAAAATTATACAATTGTAATATAGATAAAACAGTAAATGTTAGGGATAGTTTATTCCAAGAAAAAAGTGCACGTTGTAGACCCAAACTATATATATATAGCCATCTAGTTATAATACTCCATGGTTTGAATTTCTCTTGTTTAAGTTCTTCACGGTTATGATTCGAAACATCATAAAGTATTCCAAATGCAGTATACACGTATAAATGCACAAACCGAAAATAGCAGCTTCTACCGAAATTTCTTAGAGCTCTCTGAGTACTTTATTTATGTAGCAATTTCGATTATCGTGCTTGGATAAGCATTTATTTTACTTTTATAATTCTTTAAATGCTATAAGCTTTATACTTCCCACAGCGTTAAATGAAACGTGTTTCAGCATTTTTTTTTATAACAAAGTAATATAATTAAACTGGTAGAAGTACTTACTTAAGTTATATAATTTTTCACGTTTGACTGAAATTCCGTATCCACGTTTGTAGTGCATGGACTGGTGTTACACTAAATGTATTTAACAGGCATTTGCAATGACAGGTGATGCTATTATTGGTAGAAAGGGAAAGACAACGTGCTCGTTATCCGTGTAATCACCGGCACTCCAACCAAACAACTATACATCAACTTACTATATCAACTAACTTACTTAAGGAGTATCTCAGTGATAAATGTTCAGTATTACGTAGCTCATCGAGAAAAGGGTGTTTTACTGCTGCGAAACAAGACGATGGAAAATCAACACCCAGTTTTAAATAACAGCGAATTGTAAAATGATAATACGTAGCATCTTCTTAAACAGGTTTGAATACCATAGAAGATTTGAATATATTCTATTAAACGAATACCCATACTATATATACATGTACATAAAACACTATCTCAACAGTTAAGTAAGCATTAGAATGAAAAGGAAAAACTTCCTTATAAACAGCAAGACTTAACCTGTGATAAAAAATTTAGTTATCTGAAAAAACAACAAAAAACAATTACAACAAAAACGCTGTATTTATTAGAAAGATTACCAGGACACAAGCTTAAACTTGGTATATAAGTGGAGGTGACGGTGGAAGTAGAGCCCAAATTGCGGTTGGGATACACCTTCTAACAGTTTTAATCTGTTCCCAAGTGGCACAGCAGAATGTCTACGGACTCACATTGCTAGAAACCGGGCTTCGATACCCACGGTGGGCAGAGCACAAGTAGCTTATTGTGTAGTTTTGTGCTTAATTCCAAACTAACAAGCAGTTTTAACCGCTTCTCACTAGTTTAACATGTTAAAATATAAAGTAAATATAAAAAAGTAAAATAAGGTAGGAGCGAATTTAATTTCGTTTAGACGTATAGATGTCTCTACAATCGTTTCACTTCGCACAAATCTCACTGATATTCTGAGATATATCTGGTTTGACTAGTTTATTGCTTGTATAGAGCCAGGTTACATGCGCTAATAACATCTTTTTGAATGATATATACAAAATTCTTTAAAATTCCCAAAACAGGTGTAACATAATATCAAAAATACCTTTTATCTAATTTTCAGTGGATATTCAAATTAATAACTGTTAATTTCCTACAAAAAAAAGTAGGCCCGGCATAGCCTGGTGGTTAAGGCGTTCGCAAGTTCGAATCCCCGTCGCACCAAACATGCTCACCCTTTCAGGGTGGAAACGTTATAATGTTACAGTCAATCCCACTATTCGTTGATAAAAGAGTAGCCCCAAAATTGGCGGTGGGTGGTGATGACTAGCTGCCTTCCCTGTAGTCTTACACTGCTAAATTAGGGACGGTTAGCATAGATAGTTCTCGTACAACTTTGCGCGAAAATCAAAAACAAACAAATATAAAACATTCCAACAAACGTGCATACAATGTGGAAATATTTTAAGGTAAAAAACAACAAAAGATATTAAACATACTAAATAATCAGAATATATGAAGCTCATGGTGATAAACGTATACTTTTACGGAGCGCTGTATTCGCACGTTAAACCATAGAAATTATGAAAGTTGAAATTGCAGTATTCGCAGAAGGCCTGGCATGGCCTAACGCGTTAAGGCGTGCACTCGTAATCTGAGGGTCGCGGGTTCGCGCCCGCGTCGCGCTAAACATGCTCGCCCTCCCAGCCGTGGGGGTGTATAATGTGACGGTCAATTCCACTATTCGTTGGTAAGAGTAGCCCAAGAGTTGGCGGTGGGTGGTGATGACTAGCTGCCTTCCCTCTAGTCTTACACTGCTAAATTAGGGACGGCTAGCACAGATAGCTCTCGAGTAGCTTTGTGCGAAATTTCAAAACAAAACAAAAACAAGTATTCGCAGAAAGTAATATTGAAAGAATGTTACAAATGTGATGCGTAGCAAGTCGAGTCATTCCTGTATTTTGGGTTGTTATTAATGTTGTTGTAATAAATGTTTGTTTGTTTTGGAATTTCAAACACAGCTACTCGAGGGCTATCTGTGCTAGCCGTCCCTAATTTAGCAGTGTAAGACTAAAGGGAAGGCAGCTAGTCATCACCATCCACCACCACCTCTTGGGCTACTTTTTTACAAACGAATAGTGCGATTGACCGTCACATTATAACGCCCCCAACGGCTGGGAGGGCGAGCATGTTTGGCGCGACTCGGGCAAGAACCCGCGACCCTCAAATTACGAAGCGCACCCCTTACCGCGCTAGGCCATGCCAGGCCTCTCTTGTGAACAAGAATGACTGAAGCACCTTTTAGCTGAGTCTTTGGTTTAGAGTCAGATCTGTTCATGGTTTGTTTGGAATTCGATACAAAGCCACCAGGGGTATCAAAACTCTGTTTCTAGCGATGTAGGACCGCAGACATACCGTTGTACTTCTAGGGGGCTTGTACATGCAATTAACACAATAAACAAAAAATATCAAACTTCGCCTAAGATATTTTATTTACAAGTATAAGACGACAAACACGTTGTTAATTTAATAAATTATTCAAATTTTGAAATATATTTAACATCACGAAGCATTTCTTATAAAATTAATAAATAGAATAATTCGTTAATGATGGATGAAACTGACATTCAGTTGCAAGAGCAAACAAATCATTTCTTGTGACGTGGTTGAAGCAGATGACGTGGTCCGGCGTCATCAGCTGGTTAAAGCACTTGACTCGTCTTTCGAGGGTGGCGGGTTCGCATCCCTGTCACACCAACCCTATTCATTCTTTCAGCCGTGAGGGCATTATAATGTGACACTCAATCTCGCTATTCGTTGATAAAAGAGTAGCCCGAGAGTTGGCGGTCGGTGGTAGTGACTAACTGCCTTTCCTCTAGTCTTACGCTGCTAAATTAGGGACGGATAGCGCTGATAACCTGCGCGTAGCTTTGCACCAAATTTAAAAAAAAAATCACATTATGCTACGATAACAAATAACCCATTTCTTATGATTGGATGAAACTAACATACTATTATGATGACAAGTAATCAAATTTTTATGTTAAAACACTGCATTTTTGAATGTTATTAAATTTTAGCACTTATTAACAAGTGTATTTCAAGCATCTTGAAATAAAATGTCGTTTTTATTATTTTTCAAATGTCATAAAAGTAATCTAATATTTATAGTAGGCTGTTTTAAGATTCATATTTAACTTTTAACGACAATTCTATATTGCTAATCCTAAACTAGAGTATTAATACTACAGTTTCATTTTCGATAACCTAACAACAGTTATTCTGAGAACATGTTCGTGTTGAACTTAACGACTCTGAACTTCTCAGATTGGTTCTTGATCTTAACTAGAATGTGTTATCTGTGACGTAACTTCTATATCTTTCGAAAAGTGCCTGATGTTTACAAGTTATCCTCTGAAGTATTTGTGTTAATGATATGCCCGATATTGACCGAATGTTTTGTGTTTTCCCACATGGGGCACCATTGTTGTTTATCCCTAAATGACATACACTTTGAGTGTCAGTTTTAATTTTTCGAATCGCTTTCTGTTTGTTTGTTTTTTGAAATTCGCACAAAGTTACTCGAGGGCTATCTGTGCTAGCCGTCCCTAATTTAGCAGTGTAAGACTAGAGGGAAGGCAGCTAGTCATCACCACCCACCACCAACTCTTGAGCTACTCTTTTATTAACGAATAGGGGAATTGACCATCACATTATAACACCCCCACGGCTGAAAGGGCGAGCATGTTTTGTGCGACGAGAATGCGAACCTGCGACCCTCAGATTACGAGTCGCACACCTTAACACGCTTGGCCATGCCTTGCCTAAATCGTTCTCTGTAGAAGAATAAAGACAGCTAGAGGGATCATTATTACAGCTAGACACATGAATAACATCTTTTATCTTTATTTGACAAACTCTTATTGTACTATGAATAAATTCACACTTTTTGAACTGTCTAAGCACTTTAAATTGATCATTGAAGGGTTCTAATAATTGACAAATGTTTCTTATAACAGCAGATAAAGGGGTCTCAGCACTGTTCAATGTTTTATATAGCAGCATAGGAAGCAACCTGGTCATTGTTCAATGTTTTATATAGCAGCATAGGAAGCAACCTGGTCATTGTTCAATGTTTTATATAGCAGCAGGAAAAGGGTTCTGACCATTGTTTAATGTTTTATGTAGCAGCAGGGAAAGGGTTCTGACCATTGTTTAATGTTTTATATAGCAGCAGGGAAAGGGTTCTGATCTTTGTTTAATGTTTCATATAGCTGTGGAGAAAATATTCTGTTCATTATTTCTCAAGCAGCAGAAGAAGCGTCTTATAGGCTTAACATCATGTGTAACACTCTTTTCATCTGCATTAACTGTGTGTAGTTGTCTAAGTAATGCTATTTAACATTGATCGAAATATGTTTTTTATTTTGGTAGTATAGTACTTCTGACCGCTCATTATTTTTTTATCGTTGAATGGAATATTTTTTAATATATATACATTCTACAAAATGTAAAATCTTTATCAAAACTTTTTATTCATCTTGTATGATTTCTAGTTCATCTAAATTTGTTATTTTTTCTATTTGCCAATTCTATACAGTTGTTTAATCAGTTTTTCTTTTGTTTATTTGCAGTATGCAATCGGTGTGTAATTTACAGTGTGTTTTCTAGAACCAAGAAAATTCGCTTGTCCTAAGCATTCAGCGATTTAATCAGTAATTTTAACCAGGACGAATATTCTCACGGAGTGTTACTTTAATGATGAGCAATGTTGGGTAGTTCTTCGGCCTTCATTTGGAATATTTAAGACAGGCTTTCTTCTGTTTCGTGTATTTCTTAATCTGGAAATGTTAGAGAATATTATTCGATATTTTTTACGGAATCTACATCTTGAAGCTTACGAAAAGAAACAAAACTTCAGTGAGAAAATCCCATTCAAAAGCAGAGGTTTCATGTTGTGAATAAATGTTCTGATTTCTTGAATACAAAGATTTAACGCTAAAGGAAAGCAGTGTCCACCATTCCCAGAAGCCTATCCAAAGTACAAAAGCAGGTGTTATTTATGTATAGTTTCAACTTAAGCTATCTCTGAATGTTTACTGTACAAGTTGCGTGAGAGGCACAGAGTATAAGCTGATTTATTCTTAGTTTTATATTCAGACAAGCTTCTTGCATGGCTCGAACACTGATATGTTCTCAAGACTTTTCTTCAGAAGTTATTTTCATACAAACTTCTACCTACCTGACGTAAGTTATCTTTGATCAATTTCAGATATATGGAATAAATCAGTAAGTTAGAGACTGTTCGTTTGTTTATATTAGAACGGTGGTTTTACCAGTGTTGTGCATAATCCATGAAGTAAGAAAAATGTTTAAAAAAAAGAGGTCAATTTATGTTTGTAGTTAAGCACTGGGCTATCTGTGCTGTGCCCATCACAGGCATCGAAACCCAGTTTTTAGCGATATAATCGTTCAGACTTACAGCTGAGCCACTGTTGGGCAGAAAACTTACTAAAGGTATTACACAAAACTTGCAATGCAAGTTGAACATATTTTAAGATATTAAACAAAATATAGTAGCAGAACAAAGTTTCTTGTTTATCTAAACAGGAAACAAAGGAGGTAACAAGCAAAGAGTTTTAAAATATATCATATTAATGTGTGTGTTTGTGTTTCTCTTATAGCAAAGCCACAAAGGGCGATATGCTCAGCCCACCGAGGGGAATCGAACCCCTGATTTTAGCGTTGTAAATCCGGAGACATACCGCTGTACAAGCGGAGGCTTACCATATTAATTCGGTTATTACCACGACACACTTTTAAATCCTAAACAGTAGATTTCGTTTCTTGAGATATACAGAGTTTGTTTGTTTTGGAATTTCGCACAAAGCTACTCGAGGGCTATCTGTGCTAGCCGTCCCTAATTTAGCAGTGTAAGACTAGAGGGAAGGCAGTTAGTCATCACCACCCACCGCCAACTCTTGGGCTACTCTTTACCAACGAAAAGTGGGATTGACCGTCACATTATAGACCCCCACGGCTGGGAGGGCGAGCACGTTTGGCACGACTCGGGCGCGAACCCGCGACCCTCAGATTACGAAGCGCACGCCTTAATGCGCTAGGCCATGCCAGGCCTAGGTGTACAGAGAATTTGCGACTTACAACAGGTACATAAGAAAATAATTTCAAAACATCTAATTCATTTAGTGATATCAAGTGATTCAGTGAAATGAACAAAATGGTAAGGAAACAAGGAAAATATGTCTAATACATGTATATATATATATATGTATATACATTAATAAATGTTTAACATGGATCTCATGACACATTTCTGCTTCAGAATCATATAGGTCAGCGAGTACAATACGTTGAAAAAAGGAGGTCATGACCTCCAAAGAGAAAAAGGTTATTGGCTAAAACCAATGTTCTAATTTTTTCTTACTTTTAAAACAAATATCAGTTTTGTTCATGCGCATGGAGAAGTGGTGAACTAGCCGTGTTATGAGCACACGTGCTCAACTACTGCCGCACTGAATCACTTTCTACAAACTATGACCTCCACAAACAAACGGTAAAGATCAAATTTTGTTTGTTTTTAACATTTGTTGTATGAAAAGCTATTTTTAAATATTAATTACGATATAATCAGTGACTATTCATTGAGATAAGACAATTCAAGATATATATATCTATTAATTATCCGAACAAGTTTTAACAACTATAATACCCCCAGTGGCACAGCGGTATATCTGAGGACTTTAAATGTTAGAATACGGGTTTTGATACTAGCGGTGGGCAGATCACAGATAGCCCAATATTTAGTTTTGTGCTTAATTAAAAACATATAAACAACTACAAGAAAAACGATACATATACTTTTTTAAAAAATTACCGAAACACAGGCTATAATGTAGGATATATATGTGTCCTAGGTTTTGAAGATGACTGGAGAAAGAGGACTCGTATTGTGGTAGGGTATGCCGTCCATCGATGTTAGCCTCCGTTCGCTATTTTCACATGTTGAAGTATAATAAACATAAAATAATTAAATAAAACAAGAACAAGTTAGGAAAGTAAGTTGTTGGCCCTAAAGCCCACACCGTCTCACATCCATATCAGCCTCCACCATGAGAAGTTGACTGTTCTCTAAAGAAGTGTAAAATGAAAAAAAAAAACACGACTGAATTCACACTACAAGAGGTATAAATAGTGCGTGTGTCTTCATTTAGCAAAGGTAAATCTAAAGGAATCGAACACCTGGTTTTAGATTTGTAAATTCGCACACTTACCGCGGTACCAGCGGGAAAAGGGTATAAATAGATCCTCACCTCTAGTGATTGGTAGGCCAGCCCTCATTATAGTAACACAAGTTTAAATTAGTACTGGTAGTACAGTATAATAAATTACTGGTATAAAAGTATAAAAATCGAACCAAATTATCACAACTAGTGTAACTTACAACTTTCACCTATTAAGTTTTCTCGTAGAATCTGTTGTAACTTTTAATCTTCTGACTGTATATAACTTTATAAGAGTTTTTATATTTAAGTCTGATAACTGTGTTAAAACGCGCAAAAAATGGTTCTCAGAAGCTTATTCGACGCGTGTTCTGGTGATCTTTTAAATGCATGTTACGTTTCTTTTGTAGTTCTTAAGGCTTATTTAGATAATTCAAATGCTTTATTTTTATTACAAGTCTGGTGTTGCTGTTTTCAACGCAACCTTTCCTTTCGAAGTAATGTTCTTACACACAGACATATTTGTTTGTTTGTTTTGAATTTCGTGCAAAGCTACACGAGGACTATCTGCGCTAGCCGTCACTACTTTACCAGTCATCACCACCCATCGCTAACTCTTGAACTACTCTTTTATCAACAAATAGTGGAATTGAACGTAACATAATAACGTCCCCTCGGCTGAAAGGGTAAGCATGTTTGGTGTGACGACGATTAAAACCCGCGATCCTCAAATTACGAGTCCAGTGTCCTAACCACACGTATATATCCATGATAGTAACTGTATAATGTATACTTTTTCACTATATTTAAGGTTTCCTTGTTAGTTAGTTATAACTAGAAACACACTGGCGTTATGAATATTTTAAACATTTCAAAGAGTTAATTTACATTTAACTCCTTTGTGGTTACTGCTTTCAAAATTCCTCTAATCATTCATTGCTTCGGATTCTACATTTAACGTTATAAACTATTTGTTGTGTCACTACCGTAATCAAGCTTTGTAGTTTGTTGTTATAAGCTACTTGTTGTGTCACTGCTATGATCGAGCTCTGTAGTTTGTTGTTATAAGCTACTTGTTGTGTCACTGCTATGATCGAGCTCTGTAGTTTGTTGTTATAAGCTACTTGTTGTGTCACTGCTATGATCGAGCTCTGTAGTTTGTTGTTATAAGCTACTTGTTGTGTCACTACTGTGATCGAGCTCTGTAGTTTAACGTCATAATTTCTAAAACGTACCTCTAAGCTACTGAAGTGCTACACATTATTTCGTTATTTTAATGTAAATTATGTCTAAAATAAGATAAACAACGTGTATAAGAAGTGTCATTTAATTTAATTAGAAAAAAAATCAATAATGAGAAATAATGTTGTAGAATAAAAACAAAGCAGTAACCGAACTGTTCTGAAGAGGAATCTATAATTCTTCTCAGCACAAATTCATATCTTTTTAAATGTTTTGCTGTCTGTAAGAAACAGCACCCCAGGGATTCTATATGTGATGCCCCCACATGAATGTCTCTGGGTGACGAGGTAAAACTTAAAATGTAGAATTAGATATAATATTTACTTATCAGTATTAGAGCCATACTTGTATCATATGATACAGGATATACTTAATGTTTGTAAGGCATAAATGTTTTCATAAAAAAAAACAAAAAACTTTCCCATTTTGTGTAGTATTTTCGAGTCATTTCTATATTTATTTTCAATCTAAGCATAAATATTGAGCTCGAAATGAAGGGATAATGAGTTAATCGTATGCTAAAAAAAGTATTTGCATACGCTGTTGCAGTTCCGTGTCGTTACAGATACGAGATATGGAACCACGGGCGACTTGTTCATCATCCATATATTTGTTTCACTATCAATTTGTGAACATTCGACGAGCAATGCCATCATAAGCAGACTTATTGTTAAGGAGAAGTACTAAAACCCTTCCTGAGGAAGGGTATTCATACCTAGCGATCGTTAACTGATCAGAACTGAAAAAATAAAAAAAGTAAGACTTTAATGGTTTTGAAAAGGAAAACTAATTTGCAGTTTACAGCTTTCAGGAGTGCAAAGGAATCTGGAACCATACCATACCGATTCAGATCAACGCTCTTATCCGTGATGACGAGAAATCCATTTGAAGGAAAAATGTATCTCAGGACAGCTGAGATACCCATACCAGCCTTACTGAGATACAACGTTCTTATCCGTAAAGTGAAAATTATTATAACGATAGTGGACCTTCCGACCCCAAAAGCCATTGTAATGAAGCCGAATGTGCCTATTTTTATTAGTAACATTGAAATAAATAAGGATTTGGATTGAGAAAGATCACCGCTAGTACATAGACGGAAACAGACTAAATGATGCATCATTTCCGGATTCTATGTGTTTGTGTGTGCACTTTAACATTATTTTTCTTTTCAATATTGTCTATTCGTCACTTTGACAACAAAAGGTTGTGTAAATGACCCAACATATTCTGTTATATTTGTGGTAAATTTGTTGTGAACTTGATCTAAGTAATATTTTTTTATTCCCGATGCGTAAAAAAATCCTTACGTGATAGAAAAAGAATATTATTTTCTGTGTAGCTGAATTATGAAAAAACAAAACAACTTTTTGAAGTTTAAATTCGCAGGCTTTTATAATCAACCTCATTGTTTGGCTCAAAACTAGAAAGAGCTTTCATGACGATGGACGTACTGACTGGTTGTATGCAAGTTAATTATAGTAAAATTATTCGTGATATTACACCACACTTCTACACGCTGTATAGTTTTGTTAGAGTAATCGAGTCTAAAGATATTTCGTAAGTTGTCTTGTTGTATCATCAGTTTGTTTTATTATTATGCACAAGGTTATGTTAAGGGACATCTGAGCGCTGTCCACCAAGAGTATTCAAATTCGGTTACTAGTAATGTGAGACAACAGCCATACCGTTGTACTGCTGGGGAGCTGGTGGCATCTAACATCAGTAAACATTAGGTTTTCGATGTCAAAATGAATGTGGTTTACTTGTCTCCCAAAACAAGTCATCCATACATTGTTTGGTTTTGAAAACCGTTTTATCAGTACGCTAAATTTACTGATCCATTTTATAGTAAAAACAACATATGATTAGTGTATTATTACAACTGGACATGGAATATATAAATAATACACTTTTTTATCCAATTCAGTCTTTTTTAATTGATTCAGGCTTTTGTATTTGTCAGATTATTGCAAAGATGTGACGTCAGATGTGATGTAGGATACGTCATTAATTATTTAGCCTAACTTGTAACGTTTTAACTATAATCATCTCTTCCGATGGGGTAGACAGACTTGTATATATATGAATAAATAAGCTGCAAATACGCAACATTAAGTTATCTAAACGTAGTCCGGAACTACTGCACTACATGTATAACCATTTTAAAACTCATATATTTCGTAAACAATATTATATATTTTCTCAGTTACCCTATAGATGCTTATCATATATGTTAGCACATGATTTTCTTTAGTGTAAATATAGAAAAAAATCATGGCAATTCTAGCAGGTTAACGTGAGGTTTAAAGTTTGGAGACAGTTTAAATAGAGAGTAAAAGAACTTTGTTGTAAATGTACAACATTTCGAGAAATAAAATCTTTTTGAAACGTTCTATGTTTGTAATACAGTTTCTTTTACTACCTACCCATTCAAGATATCTGAAAACGTAATTTATTTTAAAAATTGGGTTTTTCGTCCTCAGATTTGATGTGAAAATTATTTGCATCCCACAAATAAGAATTCAGAATGGTTTTAGTTAAATATGAGTTTGCTCTAAGATAATAACGCATTATATGTGTATGTGTGTAATGTTCTTCGACTGTACAAAGTTATATTGGCTCACCAGTTAGAGCTTTTGAAGCACGCATTAAAGAACACGCAGACTATTAGATACTCGAGCATGTGGAACGCCAGTATGCAATCAACATTTGATGATAATAGGAAGTAGTTCGAACGATGAAACACTTCGGACCAAGGAGTCTTTATATACGAAACTACTTCAACCAAACCTGAACATAAATTAACACGTTTTGTCGTTATCGTGATATTATAAACTCTGAACTCGAAATCTAAATGACTGAGCTCCAGATGTCTGAAGATGACAATATTAACTGTTTTATAGCTTGTTGGTAATGATGTACAAATTTTCTGTATGTTTTACTTTGTTGTTTTCGTTGTACTTAACAGTACTCTGAGGGTTACATTTACGTTATCCTTATGAACTATTTACTTAGGCCTGTTTTATTATGAAAATATGGTTTATTACTCTGTGTGACATGCATTTTCTGAATTCTCTAATAGGAGTTAACTTATTCGTATAAAACACAATGGCTGTTTAAAAAAAATAACATTAAAGTTTAACCTAAATATAAATCCCAGAGTGCAGTGAAAGGCGTATCACGTGATTTTTTAAATAATCAATTGTAAAGTAATAAACTAAAGAAAATATAGACATACGTGTGATGTTTCAACTTCGTGGAATTTGATTTGGTTTTTAATTTAGCATAAAGATACACGATGGCTATCTGAGCTAGCCATATCTAATTTAGCAGCGTAAGACTAGAGGAAAGGCAGATAGACATCACCACCCTCTGCCAACTCTTGGGCTGTTCGTTTTCCAACATTACAACGCTCCCATGTCCGAAAGGGAGAAAATCTTTGGTTTGACGGAGATTCGAACCCGCGACTCTCAGAGTAAGAAACAAGCGCCATAACCATGAAGACCCACTTCGTGGTATATTTCCTCTCATTTCTTAAGAATAATGTAAGTGTAAGGCAGATGATTCTTCGTAAACTGAAAACAATGCAATATCCTGAATCATCGACGTGATGTTTGGAAAGGTAAACTGAAATTAGAAAACTAATGATGTCACCGAACATCTCATGAAATCAGATAATGATGAGTGTTAGTGACAGTAATTAAAGTTCAATGGCTTATTAAACTTTTTAACTTTACAAGACGTTTTTTTGTTTTGTTTGTTTGTTGAATTTTACACAAAACCATACCAGGACCACCAGCCATATCTAGAAGTGACAGAAGTCAACTACTTGGTGTCACAAATTATTGGGCTTTTCTTTTATTAACGAGTAATGGAATTAACCATTAACTTATGACGATACCAGCATTGGAGAAATGAACATATTCGGCTATTCGGTGATGAGATTCGAACTCACGATTAATAGATTGCTTGTTAAACGTCTTAAGTCCACCAGGCTACGTCAGGCCTATTGAACATCGATGACAGCTGTTTAATGAAACATTGCCTGTTGATGTTTTTAAACACATTGAAAGTTATGTTATATTTCGCAGCTTTTCTTTATGCCATAAGTATAGATTGAACCACTTTTAAAAAGTTTCAGATGCACTTGTCAAGTGATGCATATTAGCTGAGAAGAAAATCGTAGAATATTTGCCGCCAAATCCTGTTGAGAATACATTAATGGAACGAATTCTTAAAAGAATATAGACTTGTATATTTTACTTTACAAAAATACGAGAATTCGTCAAGTAACATTTTTATTTGATGTAGCAGTTTTGTAAATGACTTAATGATCAAAATATGCATTTTGTGATGAAGCTGAAAGCAATAAAAAGAGAGATATAGAACTAAGCAAATAATTTCAACTGCTATCTTAAGAAAGAAAGTATATTTCTTTAAACGTATTTTTGTTTTTTAATTTTCTGATAATTCTAAAAGCGAAGATTAAGGCATGTTTCTACTACTAGAGTATTTTACTTCGCTCAACCAAGGATTTAAACAAATTCTGATTGAAAGAGCTTTCAAAATAAATAAATCACATTTTTAAAAGAAGGCACTGAATTTAAAATTGAAAAATCAAATTAAAAGTTCATCTTTCATTTCTGACATCTATAGTTTTGCTTTTATTACAGATAAAGTTTTCCTTGAAAATAAAACTCCAATAAGATAGTAGATAGCCCAATGTGGCTTTGCTACAAGAAAACGCACATTCACACAGATTTGAAAGCGACAAGAGAACGAATTTTACAAAGATGGAGAAGTTTTGAATAACAGAAAAGCAAAACAGTCTTACTTATGACGAGTCATGTTGAATTACAAAATCTGAAGATATAATTAACTGTAGAAATTAAACAGTTTATAGGTTTTTATATTAAAGAACGTTATCTCTGAAAGTTACAAATAGAAACACTTTCTAAGATGTAATAATGTATTGTGTGGATTGAATGTGATATAAAGTAATGGTTTCAAATTTATATACCCTGGTAACTTTATACCTTGCATTTGTTTATTTAGTTAAAAGATTTATGACTTATGTGTTACTCCAGTGGCTTGGCAGAAGTCTAGAAAATTGTTTGTTTGTTTGTCTTTGGATTTTACTCGAAGCTATACGAGGGCTATTTGTAACGGGAAAAGTATCGTAAGCAGTGTAAGACTAGAGGGAAGGCAGCTAGTCATCACCACCCACCGCCAACTCTTGGGCTACTCTTTTATCAACGAATAGTGGGATTGATCGTCACATTATAACACTTTACGATTGGAAGGGCGAGCATGTTTGGTGCGACCGGTATTCGAACCCGCAACCCTTGGATTACGAGTCGAACGCCTTAATACGCTTGGCCATGCCGGGTCATAAATACAAACTAAACTTGTCAAAGCTGCACAATTTCAACCCAAAAATAATCGCAGAACTAGAATGCTCACGACTGTTTTACTTATAAATAGGCTTAAGAAATATTAGTACTGTTTGTTTGTTTGTTTTTTTGGAATTTCGCACAAAGCTACTCGAGGGCTATCTGTGCTAGCCGTTTCTAATTTAGCAGTGTAAGACTAGAGGGAAGGCAGCTAGTCATCACCACCCACCGCCAACTCTTGGGCTACTCTTTTACCAACGAATAGTGGGATTGACCGTGACATTATAAACCCCCACGGCTGGGAGGGCGAGCATGTTTAGCGCGACGCGAGCGCGAACCCGCGACCCTCGGATTACGAGCGCACGCCTTAACGCGCTCGGCCATGCCAGGCCCTATTAGTACTGTGGCTTATAAATCATTCTGAATTTAAAGCTCCAGCTTTAACAACACGTCTTTTGCACTAAACTTCTCGGGTTAACTCTAGTGAAAGAAATTACCGTGTACAGTACAACTGAGTCAAGAGTCAAACTACGCGAGTAAGATAATTCTTCTTCCTACAGACGTAATTCCTTTTATTTAAAGAGAATTTATCGTGCTAACAAAGCTAGGGTGGTCACTACCGTTTACTGTCTAGTTGAAAAAGCTCTACCACTGTTGTTGGATGAAACAGACATATGAATTTTCTTCCAGGAAGTGAAGCTAGCTCATCAACCATCAACCTTTTTTCTGAAACCAACGTCTTTGTATTCTTGCGTCCTCTCTCTTGTTTGTTTGTGTATCAAACTGGTGTAAAATCATTTAAAAAAGTAAAACTAAAAAGCTTCGTATGTGAACTCCAGGTGATAGAACTTTCTGCAAACGCAGCCTTTAATATCCTTCTCTGAAATGTTCGAGACCGAACAGTTTTTACTTTTTAAATATAACAATTAACGTAAATGATACAGTTCTTCATCCGCTGTCATTATTGTTACGATAAGATTATTTCTGAAATCATTTTAGATAAGCATTTCTTGTTTTAAAGATATGTTGATCCTAAAATTGTTATTCGTTTAAGTTTATGTGTATTATATTTCTTGTTATTGTAAGTTTTTCCTCCGAGTTTCACTTCAGGCTGTCATACGTTGTATCGGTATGTGAAATCTTTCACCGACCTTGCAGTTTCAGGATGGCTGTCTTATGCTTACCGATTCAAAACATTAAGATCAAACGTTTGAAACCGTGACAACTAATATTTTCTGAACTGTGGAGACTGCTGTTTCTCATTATGTTTAGTTGTAATATATAAAACATACACACACCAAGCAACCTATATTATAAACATTAATCTTTAAGTTGTGTTTATTGTTATTAACTTAATAAGAAGAGACCTTATTGGACAAAAAATTTGTTTCTTGTATGTTGATATGAATATCCACAAAATAACATCAGGATGTCAGGAATATATGGATAGATGGAGCTAAAGTCTGTCTAGTTTATCTGTTTGTGTGTGTGTTTTCTTGTAGCAACGCCACATTGGGATATCTGCTGAGTCCACCGATTTTAGCGTTGTAAATCCGTAGACTTACTGCTCTACCAGCGAGGCTTCTGTTTGTAGTAATTCATCTTTAATTGTCTTTTTTTTAAGATCAAACATAATTATAAACTATGTTCATGGATTTAAATGATATAAAATGTTTACCGACAAACATTTATCGGACTAATCAAATCAGACCATATAAAATTCAAAGAAAATATTCATTTTGAGAAGTTAAAATTGAAAATGAATTATACGCCAACTTTTAATATGCTGTGGTGTTAAAGACTGGACGTTCTTGCTTATTTGCTGAATTTCGAGCAAAACTACTCTAGAGCTGTTTGGCTAGCCTTCCACAATTTAGAGCTGATAAACTAGAAATAAGCAACTAGTCCATAGTAGGGTTTGCAGTCGGTTTCAGTACCGGTATTAGTGTTGGTTTATGGGATATCATATGCTGAGAATAATATCTGGTATCATATTTTCCATTTTCAGAGTTTTGGCCATACGCTTTCTTTTGTATTTCAGCTTTGTTCTTCACAGAATTATAAATGTTTCATATAAGAGCTTTGAGTTCATACTTCCGTTGATAAGGAAATCTCATCGTGAAATTTGGCAATAACATGTAATATAGGAAACTGGTGACTCCCACGCTCTGGAAGAAAATGCAAATATGTCGACGTGATTGATTGCAGCTCAGGTAGATGCGTGCGTGATTAACCCTTAGTATGTTGACAGGGCAAACTGCGCATGTCACGACGTTTAAGAGAGTTCAATTAAAGTACTTGATTATCATGATAAACGAAGAAACCTGATATCAAACTATGGATAATAAACCAAATGTTAATATTACATAAGTTTAAAGTTTTAATTATATAATTCAATTTAAAAATAACCTCAAATTCTCCAATTGTGATAATTTGCATATTTGTTTTTGAAGCATCTCCTCTTCTGGCATTTTAGTCCACTTCTAGAAAAGTAAGAAATATAACGTAAAATATTCTATGCAATTTTGTCATCGACATTCTCAAATTATATTTTGATATTTTTCATTCTCATGTGGCTAAAGAGCAATCGATAAAAATTAAGAAATCACTTTCCACGCCTACCCCTGACATGTCATAACGTAAATTTACTAATAGATTTATCTGAGACTGATTAAATTTATAACTAATTTTATAACTAATTCCATTAAATTTGTAACTAATGGAAAGCCTACATTTCAACTGATTCATTACAATAGTCTTTATATCATGTGGGCTTGCAGATAATTGACAATTTGATTTAATCTGAAAAACATTTTCTCACGAGAACACATTGGAAAGAATAGTCGCTCAAGTCACATAATTAGAAATGCTTAAGTACCGCTACCAGCAACCTGGTACTGTCGGTATTAGTTCAAACCCTGGACAACGTCACTCACCACCATTTCTTATGCTACTTTAACAGAGTAGTAGGATTGATCACCATATTATCAGGGAAGAGCATGTTGGTGAGGAGGTTCGAACTCGCAATCTACGGATTGCGAGTTGAATGCCCTGAACATCAGGCCAAACTGAGCGAAAGTCTTAATGCTTGTCAGTGGTCGTTACTAAAAATTAAAATTGTATTTATAGGGATTGTACTACTCTTTAAATCGCAGAGGAAATACAATTAATAAACAAAGATTTGGGTGGAAAGCGTAACAACAAATAACTATTATAATCAGTGATAAAACATAAAATCTATCTGTTTTCAGCTTTAAAAATAAAAATCATTTTTTTTTTATTTTCAGGTCAAAGACCGTACTTTAGTTTTTCAAAAAATAACAAAATATTGGTTTATAAAAATAAAGTTATTAATTTTTAACACAAAGTCACTTATATTAACCATATCGTTTCTTACTGTCCCTACATATTTATTTTCGAAAAACCGGTTTACAGTAGAACTTTACAATACACCTACACAAACAAATAAACTACTATTTGGTATTTAAAATTGTGTTACATTTTGCAAAAAAAGCTATTGAACTTACAAAAAAATAGCCTATTGACTGACCATTGTTATGATTGTATCGAAAGACATTACGTATTTTAATCACAGTTGAAACTGAATAAATTTTAAAGTTAAAATGAAAGTTGCACGGGAACAAAATCTAAAATAAGTGCTTTACGAACCATTCATCAGTGAGAAAGTTACGGTTTACATTCACATAACCAGTTACAAAATGAGCCGCTTCACAAGTAGTTACTAAATGAACAGCAGTTTATATATAGAATTATAACACAAAAAGTCTGAGAGTCGTTGGTGACCGTTGTTTAACAGCTATAGTTTTTCAGTTAGAGATTAGAGGCTGCTATGCATAGATACCCTTTATGTGGTTAAAAAGTTCTGAAACAGACATTCTAATACATAAGTTAGCTCAGAGCTTATGCACGACAAACTACAGGCTAAATACTGCGCTATGTAACTATTTTCAACACACCATGTAGTGCCATCTCTGTCTTGCTTTTGTTATAGTTTGCTTTCTAGATTTGATAAATGATTTTGAGTCACGGAGAGAGATGTATCCATTGCATTACATAAGACTACAATGTTTACACATTTATAAGGGTTTTAGACATGCGTATTATCCAAATTAAAACTGCTTCCACATGGATCTCATAGTTGAGGTTTCGCTCTCAGCTTGCGGTAAAATAGTCATTCGTTTGTTCACATAAAGACATGTCTAAGTTTCTAAGTAACCGACGAATACTTTTCATGTCGTGCATGAAAGACAATGTAAAAGGTAAATTTATCCAAGATATTTCTGAGACGGAGTGCTCTGAAATATACAATAAAACTGTATAGTTATAAACAGTCTTAAACTAATTTAATTCATTAGGATGCAAACTTTTGTTTCATTTCACAAGAGAATCCATACAAATAACACACGAAGACGCTTGAAACGTAAATATTGAAAATGAAATTATAGAATGCGGGTAAGCACCTATAAGAGACAAAAGGAAAACGGCGCTTCAAGATGTTAATGTGTTTTGTTTCTTTTTGAATTTCGCACAAAGCTACTCGAAGGCTATCTGTGCTAGCCATCCCTAATTTAGCAGTGTAAGATTAGAGGGAAGGCAGCTAGTCATCACTACTCACCGCCAACTCTTTTACAAACGAATAGCGGTATTGACCGTGACATTATGACGTCCACATAGCTGAAAGGGCGAGCATGTTTGGTGCGGCCGGGATTCGAAACCACGACTTTCAGATTACGAATCAAACATCTTAACCCACCTAGCCATGCCGGGCCAAAAGATGTTAATGACACATTATTTTACGTTCCTACGAGACGTCTTCGGCTGATTTAATTAACTTGTAATCAACAAAAAATATTTCCAGCTATAAATAGTTAGTTATGTATTATTATTATTTTTACAAGAAGAAGACCATACTTTTGTTTGTTTGTTTCTTCTTAAAACAAAACTATAAAATTGATTATCCGTTCTGTGTAAACTACGGGTATCGATAACGTGTTATAAGCTTTTCGACACACCGATAAGCTAATTGGGTTGCAGAGAAAGCTTAATAAAAGTTTAATCCAAGTATATTTTTAAGCGCTTACAATAAATATAAAAGTGCCCAGTCATGTACAAAAATAGCCTTAAGGCAGTAAATAATAAGGGCTTTATTATAGTTATCTATAGTACAAATGGTTGAGTAAGTTCTGGTCATATAAGTTTGGGTTCTGTTCAGTTCGTTATAGTCCCTGTCGTCTCGTCCAGTCATGCTCTGTCTGAGGACTGTGCCTCTAGACGACAGTTCTGCAATGTAGTGTCTATCGTAAAAGAATACGTTTTAAGTCTCACATGTCCAAAGCACATTGACCGCTCTTGTAAACTTCCATAATTCATTCAGTGTACGAGGAAGACAGTCTCACAGTCGCAGTTTTAACGGTAGGATCGCAGAGAAATCTATGGGCACTGTGCCATTGACTCAATACTATGTATTTAAATGGAATAGAAGAAAAAAACCTATTAGTTTCTCTAGCTGTTTGAGGTATGTGGCAACTGAATGGAAGGTATGAGTGAAAGTCTTATCTTGTTTGTACAATTTTTATTGGCCTTGTTTCCAGACAAAGACTACATTTGGATTATGCTGCACTCTGTTGCTTGGGGCACGTGGAAGGATTTTTCACTGACCTTAGTGTTCACAAATTCTCACGTTTTGCAAGACGTCACATGTTGATTACCACAGATGGGGGGGGGCACGAGTTGCTGCACATCTCTTTCTAGATGGTCCTGGTATCCTAAGTTGATCCATGTTTCTTTCTTTCTCAACGTTTTTAAACATAACGGGTATCCCCGTATTGCAGATTTTAAACTTCCAATTCGAAGACATCTTTATGATCTGAATGTACGGATATCTTGCATTGGTGAGAGATGTTACAATCTTTTCCCAAAGCGATCACTTTTCGGTGGCATCACATATTATATGCAACGTCAAACAATGTCAAAATGTCATTCTGATGAGCTCCATTACTTCTGCTACTCGTATTTACAATACATACACAATCAACAGGATTTCTCCCCTACCAGTTGAAACAACGAACCCAAAATGAAATGACAACAATGAACCTTTCTGGATTCATAGAGCCAATTACGATATGAATGAACAAGTAAAGAGAAGAATTTAAACCAAAGTGTAAAAATATGTAATATATACTTTTGAAGCAAAATATAATAAGAAGCGTGAGTTATACTGAACGATTATTACTGGGTAAATATTGTCTTACCTCTTTCATTGTGAACCTGACGATGACCGAAGAAGGTCGAAACGTTGTTCGCTCTTCTATTTAAAATATTTTCTGAACCCAAAACGAGCCGTTTTTGCATATAAATATTGTCTTGTTCACTCGTATGCTAAAGTAGCTTTACAAATGTATATCCAAAAGCATACAATTTCTCTCAATATACTTTAAAAAAACCCTATCCTTCATAACTGTTTAAAATAGAAAACGTTTGTAAAATCAGCGTCTTGAACATAAAATTGAATGAAACATTCCTCTTTGTTGTTGTTGTTATAATAAGCAGTATAAGAAAACGTTCGTCCGTGTAAACGTAGTTAAACATATTTCTTCACAAATTTATTATAAAAACAAAGTAAAAATGTTAAAGAGACGTCAACCGAGAAAAGAGCAAGAAAAAGGTGATACAATGATTGTGATATTTATCAAAGTTTAAGTCCAACTATAAATGTTAGATACTTATCCATAAGAAATATATTGTTACATAAACATACTGTCATGAATGTTGTAAATAAATGACAGATTTTCAAGGCTTTTTAAAATATAAATGCTCGAATTACTGATGCGAGGTATGTATATACAGTACAAACGTTTTTTTAAAACTTTTAACACCAGACAACAACGAAAACATTAATAACAATTCTACACGTCAAGATCGTGAAATTGCAAATTTTCAGCGAAATAGGTTTGTTTCAAGACTGTTGTTGTTGTTGCTTTGGAGTCATGAATAAGCTGCACATTGGTCTATCTGTATTTTGCCCAACACGGATATCGAAGCCCATTTCCAAGCATTGTAGGTCTGCAGACGTACTGTTATGTCACTGTTATACTCGTGTTTTGAGATCGCATTTAAGAATGGAAAACAAATGCAGAGCCAAAAATAGTGTGTTCCAAATGACGGTTTACTTAGATGGTAATTTTTGTGAATCTAAGTGTAGTTTGTAATATAGTGTGGTCGTATAAAAGTTTTCGTCATCTCCTTCATCTTCCTTTAAAGGCGTACTATCAGAAAAACAAAAAACAACATATGCTTTGATGGTTGAAATCCCCCTGTATAACTGTTTACACTGTAGTGATTTGTTATTAGCTGAAAAAAACACTTACGACGGTTATCTGAACGGTTAGTTAACTACGTAACCAATCTTAGCTGAAAGCTTTCTAAAGTTATTGGAAAACATAAATACAAAAAAGTAATATTTTTATCGTTGAAAATATGTCAATACATTCCACACGTTCCAAATGATTTTTATTTAATTAGTTTCCACCTGAAAAATAACAATCAATATATTCACTTTTTTTTAAAAAAAAAATTGGTTTTGGAGAAACACTCCAAAAACTCTGAGATTTTTAGAGCGATTTGTTATGTATGTGATTAACATAAGTAACTGTAACTTATGTCTTTACGTTATTTCAGTCTGATTTGTTAAAAAATTAAAGACCGAATAAACCATTCATCGAACTTTAATCTTTAAAACCAAGAACTTATTAGGTAATTCATTTTTTCCTCATCGTACCGGAAATAAAGATGTCTACAAATCATTCTTCAAGTTGAGAAATGTTGCAACCCACTGTAGAATATGAGCTATCGGCTAAAACTGACAAGACTATCAAAATATACGCTAATGACAGATGGCTATTTTGCAATGACAAGCAGAGGTAATTTCTATACATTTACTACTGTTGCCACCTGCCGGATTTAAGTTTATTGGGCTCTCTTATTTCTGTACCAACGCAAGGATTTTATCACATACGGGTAAAAATATTTAAAATGAGTACAAAATCTTACTGAATTACGCAATAAGAAAACTACTACTCCTTGCATTGAAATTATAATAATATTTGTGATAAAAGGATATTCTAACAATTTAAGTGAATCAAATACAATTATGAAATCTTTTTGAGGTGAAGTGTGTTTGTGTGTATGTAGAAGTTCGCGCAAAATTACTCGAAACTAATTGCGCTAGTCGTATATAATATATAAGTGATAGACTAGAGGGAAGTCAGCTAGTCAACACCACCCAATGTCATTCCTTGGCCTATTTTTGCCAACGAATAGTGAAATTGACCGTAACATTATAACATCCACATGGATGAAAGGATGAGCATGTTCGTTGAGGGTATTTAAACTGGCGACCCGCAGATGTGATTGGAGCGCTCTAACAACCCAACCAGGCTTATGCTGCTGAAGGAATAACATAAAACAAACTGTTTGAAAAATTGGAACACAGCGTTTTATAATACCTAAGATTTTTGAGATAGATAATATACGTATGTGTTGTAATTACGAAGGTAATACTGGGAATTGCTTTGTTTGTCTGTTCGATATCAGATATTCGTGAAAAGCTACTCAAGAGCTATCTTCGTTATTTATTCTTGATTTTGAACTAATAGGTTAGAAGTAAGACAACTAATCAATAGCACCCACGGACAGCTCAAGGTTCACTATTGTATGTCACAATAATAAAACATCCCTAATGTGTTACATTTTTGTGTTGTAAGGAGAACCGAAAAATAGTCAGATCCATACTCGGGCACGTTATTGGGTCACGCTTGGACCTGCAAATTGTTTTTAAGCAAAAAAAAACCCATTTGCAAGATGTTGTTTTGTTATTTTGAATTAAGCACAAAGCTACACAATGGGCTATCTGTGCTTTGCCCACCACGGGCATCGAAACCCGGATTTTAGCGTTGTTAATCCACAGACATATCGCTGAGCCACTGGGGACCCCATTTACACGATATACTTGAATTTTTTTTTATATATAAATATTCATAGAGCGCGTTTTAAGTAATTTATTTTATTGTTATATTTATGCATAAGAAAGTTTTCCATTAAATTTCAAATAAGAAGACAACGTATTATAAATTATAAAAGATAGTTAAAACAAAAATTCTAATTTGCCAACTACAAATACCTAAAGCTGTCTTTACTTACAACAAATACGATCACTTGATCTTCGAAGCTGTTTTGGAACATTTGGTTTTAAATTGTATATCAAAATGTTTGAGCTTAACACGCGCTCCCTTTGTGTAAATGCAATTCAGTGGAGTGTAATCAAGTTTCACAATATATATATTTTTTAAACATGTTTCTCCCCTATTGAGTTCAATACACTACATTAAATTAAAACCAAAGCTTGGTGGTTGATTAAATAATAACACTCGTAGTTCCGGGAGTTTCATTTATCTTTTCAAAAGCTTTGATGAAATCAAATTATTATTAGAATTTCAAATACCTTCATAAAGAACTTTAATATTGTTAAGTGTAGGACTAGCTGTTTAGCACGGAATATACTTAGTTAAAACTAGCTGAAAATGGTTAGATTTACACAGTAAGTTTGAATTTTTAAATAAGGCCGCACTGGGTTATCTGCTGTGTCTATTGTGGGGAACCAAACCCCGTCTTTTAACGTTGTAAGTTGTTAAACATACAGTTGTATTATCGGAGAATTTGTTTTTGTTTGTTTTTAGAATTAAGCACAAAGCTACTCAATGGGCTATCTGTGCTCTGCCCACCACGGGTATCGAAACCCGGTTTTTAGTGTGTAAGTCCGCAGACATACCACTGTGCCACTGGGGGGCATTTTCGGAGAAAACAATGTCTTTTTGTCGCTAGTACTTTTCCCAATGTTATTATATAACATAAATATTTCTATGTTACCTGTTTATTTCTTTAGCTGTTAAGAAGAAAATTACACAATGAAAAATTTGTATTCTCTCCTCCCATTTTTAACGTTATAACATTCTGTTATGCGACATTCATACCATAATTAAAAAACATGATGTTTTCGTTTAATGTAAAGAAGATCGGTGATTTGCAGCAGCCTACATTGGAGTTGAAGTATGATGTTGATGCCAAACGTAAATGTTATCACATAAAGTTGCACTCACAAATTATTCTGGAGTTACCAAAAAAAAAGTTGTGTTTTTTCAACGTTAGTAATAAAATAATGGAAACGACAAGTGCATGCTAAAATGTTAAAGTGAATGGTAAATGCATTTTTTAATTTTCACACGAATTTGTGCCATATGTTGGTATAAACTAAACGATTTTTCGTCAGTCTTTCAGCGGACGAACAAAGGGTTAAGTGCAATAAAACACGTTTTGTAACATCGCTTTGGAGTTTATGCAAAGCGTCGAAACCATTTGGATTCTCGTTTCGAGGCCCATTAAGCACAATGATGGTCAGTAAACTAGAAATTTATTGAAAAGACAGTTAGAAAGATTGAAATAAGATACCACAGATCCAACACATTGGGAATTAGTTAATCATTCTTTATTATTTTAATTTTCCCAATACCAAAAACGTGTTAAAAAACAAACACGCCAATACTGTTGTAAAAAAGTTAGTTGAATATATTTAAATAATTAATTGGTGTTTCAACTTATTTATCTAGCCCCTAGATGTCGTGTTCTGTCAGAATATTGCAAAAAGCAAACCTAATTTTGGTTATGTTGAAATGGTTCTGTGAAGTCTATTTACATTCACTTTCTAATATACTTATTTTTTCTTTTTACAATGTTTTATAGCCTTAAATATGCACAGTAGTTCTCATGTGATGTGCCTGAC
Organism: Carcinoscorpius rotundicauda; assembly: GCA_011833715.1. Classification (NCBI taxonomy): domain Eukaryota; kingdom Metazoa; phylum Arthropoda; class Merostomata; order Xiphosura; family Limulidae; genus Carcinoscorpius; species Carcinoscorpius rotundicauda. The sequence continues at coordinate 21,238,662 of CM022398.1, forward strand.
TCTTTGGTGTCACAGTCGCTCATCAATTTTCTTAAGTAAGAGTAAACCTTGGAAGTAGATTTTCGCGTGATATCACGTGGGATTATTAAAATCACTATAACGCCCCTCTTTACTATTATGCACGTGCTTTTCGCTTTTGTATCTCTAAGCAATAGTGAATCTTAGAAATAAATCATCGAAGTCAGTGAAATGTGTAGAAAAAATTGCTGTAACTTTGAACTATATGCATGGAACAGTGACACAAAAGAAAATAAAAGCTTTTGAAAAATGGATGATATCGAAAACAGTGACAAATTATATACCAAATATATGTATATACGGTATATTGTGAGTGTTCTTTTTTAGGTTTATCGAACTGCTTTTAAAAAGAACGTATTTTGCAGTTAAATAGTAGAGACGTGGTAAATAGTAGAGTACTATGGCAAATCAACAAGGGCCTCAGAGTTTTTAAAATTTGACCTGAATGATACATCATTCATTTTTTGTGGTTATCTATTTTTATATTCGTGTTTCTCATTTCTAGTACAATACATAAAGGTATTATGTAAAGATAATATATAGAGAGAGAGAAAGAGAAAAAAAAAGATTCATTTGTTGTCGCATCAATAATATAGAGGCAGCTGTGGAAAGAGTCATTATTTTAACAGCTCTGCCGTTATATGGACTCTCTTTTGTCCTCAAGGATATTTCGGAAAGTGAAATGAAATATTGAACAGTTCCTTGGTAGGATCTACTGCCATGGAGAAAAATATCTAGTGGACAAAGTAATTTCTTACTGTAAGCAGATAAAAATCCATATTTATTGAAGCACTAGACAGGAATGATACCAAAGAAATGATTGAAAGATTAAGCGGAAATTTATCATTTTATGTTTGCTCATAAGTTCAGAAATAAATTTGAACTATAGGATGGCATTCCTCACAAAGCATAACGCCATCTCATTCAGCGTAATATAGATAATAATTGAAAATGAACAAATTGGAACTATTGTAGAGGCTCGTATTTAAAAATAGGACATTTATATTTTTAATAGAATCTTAAAGATTTGTCAAAGTTCCAAATTCAAAACTTTTTGAAGTGTAACTTCACATTCTTCGGAGCAGGCAATGAAAGATAGAGGAAAAAATGTTTATTTAGATTCAAATTTGTTGTCGACTTGTACTTTCTAATGGTTGGCTGGTTAATGTAACGGTGAAAACAGCAAGTTGATGTGTCGGTAGGGTGAGGCGCTTGTTACAAGGTTAGCAGATCGTTTGTGAGTGAGTGGTGAAAAAAAAGGAGAAATAAACAGAATAGTTTCTGTTCCTCGTTCTTAACATTCTTAAGAAAACGCTGAGTCTTTTGTTTAAACCCAGAAACAAATAATACAACACCATAATTTGAAGAGTAACTTCAAGAAATTTGAAAATTGGTAAGAACAGTATAAAAGTTAGCTCAGTATAATATATATATATATATAGAATATTGAAAAACATATATATATACATAAGTAGTCAAATCAGTAATATAAATAAGAAATAAAATCAACACCACAAATTATAAATCGAAAGTTTTTGAAAACTGATGAAATTTAAGTAGCTTTGGATAGTAGTAGGTACGAAATGAAAAAAAAGAGAATGAGATATTATTTAAAAAACGTTCATTTCAAGGCGAACAAGTGTTTTGTTATGAATTTCGCGCAGAGCTACGCAAGGGCTATCTGCGCTAGCAGTCCCTAATTTAGCAGTGTAAGACTAGAGGGAAGGTAACTAGTCATCACCACCCATCGCCAATTCTTGGGCTACTCTTCTTCCAAAGAATAGTGGGATTGACCATTACATTATAACGCCCCCACGGCTGAAAGGGCGAGTAGGTTTGGTGCGACGGGGATTCGAACCTCCGACCCACAGATTACGAGTCGAGCTCCTTAACCAAACGCAAAAAGCAAACTAACGTGGCAGGGGTTTAGTTTAGAGAGAGAGAAATCAGAAGAGTTCTCTCTCCAACTGGGGTGTTCAGGAACGTTGTGGTTCCTCTTCGTCCCCTTTTATGAAAGGTTATTAAATTTAGCTTCTTTTTTGTAATTTTTAAACTCTTTTTTTTTTCGGGTGAAGGAGTAAAGTTTAGTATTATTCGTGAACGAGGCACAGGTAGCACCGAAGAAAACGGCCAAATCCCGTTCCGAAAGGCAGATGTCACAGTAAATGTGAACATAAACCTAAACGACCCGAGTCAGGACATGGCAATAAAGTTGCTTTGGCTGGGATCTAAAGATCCAATGCCTGAGTTTTTGCTGTGGGGGGAAACGGGAGCGCCCCGAGAAAAACCCAACTTCACAGGACAGGCGCCAAAAGTTTTACCTGTCCTGTGCCCGAAATCTGAAAAAGAAAAATGCACGAATTTTGCCCTTTAAGTACTTTGTTGTGTTTTGTGATTCTTGAAATATGTTGTATGTGAAATAAATTTGGTTGGTGCACTGGTTAATTTACAGAGTGATGCCGTTAGTTTGTTTGTGTGTTCTGCTTTTAAATAGTATTTGTGTGACATTTCTGTTAGTCTATTTCTTAGCGTTGGTAAGTTACTGATTTGATGTATATAATTTACTGGAGTGAATGATGGTAGATTGAATGCAGATCTCAGTATTTTATTTTGTTGAACTTAAATTTTCTGGAGTGTGTTATTTGACATCCATACTCTATTAGTGGACGGATGCAAGCCTTTTACATTTGGATAATGGTTTTTGGTGAGCATTTTGAGTGTTTGCTGGTTAGAGTCATTCAGTGTGAAATGCGTTTTCTAATTGATGAGTGTATGTTGTTAACATGTTTTTCCATGCTAGTTCTGTGTCGAAAGTGATGCCAAGGAATGTGATGTTTTTGCTCATATTAATGGGTGTATTTTTAAATAATTATCTTATTTTATCAATATTTTTTCTTTGTTTTTTAAGTTTCCTGTAGAAGGTGATTGCTTGTGTTTTGGTTGGATTTAAAACTACTCTCCACTTATTGCTCCAGGTCGAGACGTTGTTCAATGATTTTTGCACGCGAGACATGGCCATTACTGGGTTTCTGGAGGTGCTCCAGATAGCGATGTCGTCTGCGTATTGTGAATTATGCGTGTATGTTAAATTGGGGAAGGTATGTCGCTAACGAAAATAATATATAGTAGTAGAGAAAGGACTGATCCTTGGGGCACTCCTGCTGTTATATTGAATGATTTAGATATAGTTTTATTGACTTCTACTTTCCTGTTCTATCTGTTAGAAAGTTTGATATCCATTTAACTACTTGGCCATGTCGGGCCTATATATAAAAGTGACATAAAATAATACGCTATTAAAACAAATACCAAACACCAGTAAAAAAGGAGCAAATTGCATTTCAGTTTTAGTCTATCACCTTACTTAAAGTAATCTATTTCGATTTTGCGTTCTTGCGACGTGTTTTCTGAGTAAGGATAACCTAGGGTTTTATAGGTAAAAAATTAACTGGTACTTGGGTTCTTAGTAAGCTGTTTGTGCAATAAGGAAACAGCAGAAATTAACGTATCTTTTGATCAGTTTAAACTGGTTCTAAATTAAAGGTCATAATATGCTAAATCGATGCTTAAATTAATGTCTCAGGGTTCCGAATCTGCGTGATGACATTCTTGTAATAATTTCAAACTGAGAAAGTTCATGTCTTGTGTGTGAATGTGAGCATACAATTTTGTATCTTTGATACATTTCATGTTTATGTACCTGACTGGTTTGGGTTATTTTTGTCGCAGCATCATGATTCATAAGTAGGCTCTGAGTTGTTTTATTTTCAAGTAAAAACCTTTAACTCATAGTTCTGTCATCTCTTGATCAATCTGATGCCAATTTGATCACGTACAAGGCCTCATGGATTATTTTGCTATGATCTTGTCTGAATGAAGTTTAATTGGAGGATAGACTGGTTAAGGTTCTGATGAATAATCGAATTGAGCATACGTGCAATCAGAAACATAGCAAATAAAAAGGTCTCATAGATTAATTTACTCTAATTCTGCCTAAAAATATTTCAAGTGCCGTGGCTATAGAGGATTCGCTCTTGTAGTTTTTCTTGGCGTGAGAAGACATATGTGAACTGTTAATAGCTCTTTTTTGTAGCAAACACAAGCAAATGACTTGTTTAAGAAAAAGCATTTATTTATCCCCATTGTTAAGGTATCTATCAGAAACATATAGATATACATGTATATTCATGATGCTAGGAAAGCATGTAGACTAAAAGATGAATCAAAGAAAAATACACAAAACATAACTCGAACACTTTCGAAAAGGGGATCTTTCTTCATGATGGCCTAATAGACGAAGTATAGACGGGTGTATGACAAGATCAGCCATTCGGAAGACGCGGTGGAATAGAACATTTTCATTGAATGATTTGCCATCATAGAGCAAATCACTGGCATTCAAAATATCTTAAAACAAGATGGCCAGCAAGCAGTAATATATATTTTTAAGTTAGTGTAAAACGATTTATATTCCACTCATCCCTGTTGTTCGTGGGTAGCATGATACGCCATTTATAATTATTGGTAGGGGCTCATACTTAAGGAAAGAATTCGTTCTTAAGTTGGGTGTTTTATTTAAGGTGACGATTCGAATTTAAAGTAAAGTTCGTACTTAAGGTAAGAAAAAAGAAAATAATTCAGCAATGTTTATTTTAACGTTTGTGTCACAGGTTAATTAAGCTAATTTTCTCCAGGAACTTCAAAAAATTACTCTTTAAACCAAACAAAGAAACAGATATTACGTAGAATGGATTTTATTTTATAACTAGCATAAAAGCCCGTCAACTAAAGCGAATTTGTCTGTAACTCCAAAATGCACCTATTCTTTGCCTATTCACAAGTTTCGAATTAATTATTTAATCACCACATTTTTAGTAAAAACTGTGATGAAAAATGAAATGTTATCGTGAAAAAAATAACGCGTGCACACTGAAAGAGACTTAGAATTCTTGAGCCTTTTCACTATATTCTGTATCAGGAAGTAGAAAATATAGTGCGGACAATCCTACACTAATTTTAAATTTTTTCCACTATACGAAAGATAAAAGCTGTTTTATGGTAATAAACTTTTATTTACTTTATATTTTAAGGCCAAGTAGGTAATACATGTGTTTAGAATTCCAAAAGAATGATTATTAATTAACATTTATTCACCAATTAAAATAATAGGCATATGTATAATCTATTTTAAGCATTAGGCCTAAAACACAAATGTAACATAAGGATTAGTTGAAACACTGCTTGGAAAATTTTATTACCGGATTTAAGAAACTCACGAACCAAGCGTGTCTAAGTGGTTAACGTATTTGGACTGTGAACCAGATAATTTTTGTAGATGTGCTGTTTGAGTGGCGATCAAATTTAACTCTTCGGTTAGACCAGTTTAACCAACAAAATGGCGGTTGATGCTGTTGACTAGTTGTTCAGAATGAGGAAAACTATGCAAGAACACAAATAAATGACAATCGCATTAACTTTAAGGAAACAATAATACATACAAATTACGTTACATTTTGAATACTAATAAACCTAAAATAGGTGCACTATCTTTAGAAAATTCATAAACACGTTCTCATTTTATTAAAACACTAAGAAAACAAAGATCAGTTCTTTCGGCTTAAAATCGTCGAAAACACAAAACAATAACACAGCCTATGTCACTCAGAAAACACAAAAATAATCACACTCATTTTATAAAACGAAACAACAAATAGTTAATTATTTTAAAATAATATAGAATATAGTGCTGCCATCTAATGACACGTTGTACCATAAATTAGTATATTTTTGGTGTTTTTTTGTGTTTTTTTCCCAGCTAATATTTTAAAACAGACTACTGATGGTATTAAATAAAGTAATCTTAGTTGAATCAAATATTGTAGGAATTCTATAAATAAGATTTAAAAAGGCTAGAGTACGTGGCAGAGAGATAATTTTCAGAACATGTTATTTAATAATTCACGAAGACGTTCACAATACAAAAAATAGATAATGAAAGATTCTCATCCGTACCAAGTTTAAGCACCCGCAAACACAACTACAAGTATTTGCGTTAATAAATAATATATAGGAATACACTGACACTGTACATTTCTACTTTTTTAAAAAAGTGCTTGTACTCGCCTTAGCCATGACTTGGCAACACCGAGTACATAGTATCAAGTTTTCTACACGTTAGTGGTGCCTCTCTATGCACAAATTCAACTGCAATAAACACAATAAAATAATATCGGAACTCTATACGGAAGTTAAAGACACATAATGGGCTATTTATATTGTGCTTATCATGGATATAGAACTCTGATTTTTTAGCATATAAGCCTTTAGATTACCGCTGAGCTACTGAAGAACAATGAAAGTAGAGCACTGAGTGTAAATCTTCAAAGCTCTTAAATACTATAATAAAAATATCTACTTAAAGTGCATGGGATTTATGCGAACATACGTATTATTTTTATGAAAAAGTGTGTCTTTTGCGTCATTAAAAACGAGTTTAAGTAGGTAGGGTTAATTTAAGACCGATAATATTCAAATATTTAATTTTAGTCGTTGTTTCTTGAGTTTTACGTTACTTTCTTAGTACGAACTTAATTCTCATATCTACTATGTTTTCCTCTTCCTGCCCCCCAGTGGCACAGTGGTACGTCTGCGGACTTACACGCTAAAATCCGGGTTTCGATACCCGTGGTGGGCAGAGCACAGATAGCCCATTGTGTAGCTTTGTGCTTAATTCAAAACAACAACAACAATTCTTCTTCCTACATCAAGCATACTGTTTGTTTTCTGCCTGATCCAATAATGCCGTAAACACACATTATTTCTTGTTTATCAATATACTTTGTGCAGGTGTTTTTCAAGTTATTTTCGTTCTTACATGTAGGTTTAGAGAAATAACTAAGCCTTGCCGGAATACACCGTGGTGTTTCTGGCAGTTCTAAACTTCATACATACAATACTCTTTTAAAGGATTCTGAATTGCAAGATAGGCTATTAAAGAATGAAGTTTAGCTCTCTGTGATGTCAAACCAGAAATAACCCACTTCAGTTAAAAACACATACACGTGAGCACGTTATTATGATTATCTTTGACATATTTTGGTTAAAAATTGGATGGTACAAAAGTATCAAATGTTCTTAAAAAGCCATTCGTAAGTTTTCACATAAATATTATTGTCCATGCAGATGTAATAGTTAAGATCCAAGGTGAAGGTTGGTTTGTATTATCATTATAAACACTGAAGAAGAAATGTCATTTTTTACTGCACTTGTTAAAGATTTTGTGAAACTTTTCGCTGAACCATAGAATAAACATCATATTTTAATTCATTCATTCATCCAATTACACCTGCCTCCTCCAAGTGGCACAGCGGCTGTCTGCGGATTCACACAACTAAAACCGAGTTTCGATACCCGTGATGGGCAGAGCATTGGTAGCCCATTATGTAGCTTTGTGCTTAATTCCAAACAAACCAATTTCACCTTCACAATAGAGTGTTTTTTGTTGGGAGAAGAGTTACAGTTTTATAGTAAACAAATAAAGATGGTATGAAATTTTGAATAATTGAACTTACTTGTAAAATAATTAAGAACACAGTCATAGTTCTTTAGGTTAACGTAAAACGGTGTTTCAGTTAATATCAATTGTTGAACAAAACAAGTTACGTTCTTAGCGTAGAAGGAACATATCAAATGAAAATCTATTTTTTTCAAAAGCCTTCAAGAAAAAACTAGGAATTCTTATTTACTCCTACGCTATTTTAAGTGTTATTTGTTAAAAAGCGATATTTTGGCAAAGCATCTAGTAAAACGGACTTACAGCTGAAAGCGAAATGATCGTCTAGGTAGTAGTACTATATAAATAGAAATATAATAGAGGTAGTATGCATAACAGAAGGAAAGATGAATGAAATGTTAGCACTTACGACAGCTATTTCCTGTGTGATGTTCTTTTCCTTTTATTTCAAGTTAAATCACTGAAACAAGTATCGGATTCTCTCTAGTGTATCTGCTGCCCTCCAGGGTAAAAGCTCGAATAAACGAACGTCGTTAGTGTGATCAGTTTTGTGGGCTAGATTCATACTGCTCCATGAGCAGTTCTTGCGCACGCGGTCTCACATTTAAGTGATAGGATATGTCAATCGATCTATAGAAACACTTGGTCGTCAGACTCTTAAATCATGTAATTAAGAGATGCTTCACTGCGGCTGGAAAAGCTACAACTGACAACGAATCTTTCCATGCACGTGATAGTTAACTTAATGTTCACGTTATCAAGACGGGAAAACGTCGTTATAGGCCTAGAATAAATATTGCCATGATAGATTTATGCTAAAATATATTTATAGTAAGGATAGTGAAAGAAATATTAGTATTTTCAGTTTAAATCTTTATACTTTAAGAACTTCCGAAAACCTGAATAAGATTCTGCTTCTATTCTCTATTTAGGAATCAAAACAAGATAAGCCTCGTAGAACAGGTCAGTAACAGTTTGCTTTAATTGTTAAACCTTCGAAAATGAAACTGTGGTAATTGGAAGTTGAAAAGTATTGCTGGTTTCGAAGTCTTCAAAACTGATTTAAATGTTTGGAATACAATTATTGAATAATGAGTAAACTTTTAGTCCACTTCAGCGATCGACATTCATTTTCTATTTACATCTTCACAATGAAGAATTACTGGTTGTGCACTCATCTTCCAGTTAAGAGTTAAGTTTTCCTGAGTTTGGTAAGAGATTTTAGCATCCTAAGTTGGAACTATTTCCGAGAATGGAAGATAACGCGACAGAAATCCGAAAATTGTTGTCAACTGTCAACTCACTTACAGATGAAACGTTCAGAATGGGTTGTTGTTGTTGCTGTTTTGAATTAAGCAGAAAGCTACACAATGGGCTATCTGTGCTCTGCCCACCACGGGTATCGAAACCAGACATATCGCTTAGCCATTGGGGGCTTCAGAATGGGACCTAGAACTCACTGAGCCCGGCATGGCCAGGTGGTTAAGGCACTCGACTCATTATGTGAGGGTCGCGCATTCGAATCCTCGTCACACCAAACATGCTTGCCCTTCCAGCCGTGGGAGCGTTATAATGTAAAGGTCAATCCCACTATTCGTTGGTAAAAGATTAGCCCAAGAGTTGGCGGTGGGTGATGATGACTAGCTTCTTTTCCTCTAGCCTTACACTATAAAATTAAGGATGTCTAGCGCAGATAACCCTTGTGTAGCTTTGCGCGAAATTCAAAACAAACGAAACAAAACCACTCATTGTTTTAATAAATTTATTTTTATAGGAAAGACATTTTTTATTAATCAACTTTAATATAAAAACTCCTTTTTTATCAGACTTTTGTGCTACACATTTTTTGAAAGTTCTATTCATCGTTATTCAACTGGAGATCGTCTGCTTGTTTGTTGTAAACAGCAAAACGACACAATGGGCGAATGTAGCTCTTCTCATCCTACCGTTTGGCTCAACTGGTAATAATATATAATGCTCGTTATTATAATTTCACAATAATTCACACTTTCAGTGCCTATGTGTACATGTTCTAGAATATTATAATTGTAATAAAAAATAACTGGTGTATAGAAACTGCGCTTTCGTATTCCTGTATAAATAACGTCACGTCACAAATATATAGTTTGTCATAAAGAAAACAATATTTCCATCTGATATGAAGGACAGTTTCACGGTAACCACATTAACGCCAAGAAACGTCCAACATAGATTGCAGATTCATAAATATTATGCTTTTATTCAATATCTAAACATCATCCATATTTCACCATCACCTCCTTACGTACACAGAAAAACAATATACATTGATGTAATTCTTTGAAACCATATGGACTATGATTTACATGAGCTGTGTTTGAAAAAGGAAATTATTACTACAAAACATCAAATATGATGAAACTTGTACTAATGACAAAAATTCACAGACCTCCGAATTGAAAAGTTGTTTTAGTTTTAATAACGCATTTCCCATAATTCATCAGATTTCGAAAATAATATTCTTTTTCTTCAATTACGTAACGATTTTATACAAATCGGGAAGAAAAAAACTGATACTTAGATAAAATTGCTTTTTCGTTCACCACAATGAATATTTATTACCTTTTTTTTTAAACAAAAATACGAATAAACTGAACAAAAAGGAAGAACATTAATGTCATCCTGATTTTTCATGTCAAATCTACGTCTTTTAGTCCTAAACTGAGCGTTGTGGAATTTCTTTTATAAATTACGTTATGACGTTTTGTAAAAAATGTGTACGTGATGGAATAAAATGGACAATATTTTCGGATTCAGCGTACGTTACAGTAGAATGTGTAAACATTTCAAGACAATAAAACCATCACATAATTGTTAAGGTTTATTATTATAATGCAAAATAGTTCTTTGTATATTCATACACACACATATATATGTTTATGCATCTGACAATTTTCCTGTTTATATTTTTCAATGCAAAACGCAAATATGTTTTCTTCATTCGAAACTTTACCAAAAGCTGGTTAAATTTTTCTTAAGTTTTATGTCGTCACTTTCTAAATGCATTCACCGACAAGCCCCTAAAACCTTTCATAGTTCTTGATAGAATTATGAGAATCCTGAGCTCGTGGCCTGGCATGGCCGAGCGCGTTAAGGCGTGCGCTCGTAATCCGAGGGTCGCGGGTTCGCGCCCGCGTCGCGCTAAATATGCTCTCCTTCCCAGCCGTGAGGGTGTATAAAGTGACGGTCAATCCCACTATTCGTTGGTAAAAGAGTAGCCCACGAGTTGGCGGTGGGTGGTGATGACTAGCTGCCTTCCCTCTAGTCTTACACTGCTAAATTAGCGACGGCTAGCACAGATAGCCCTCGAGTAGCTATGTGCGAAATTTCAAAACAAACAAACAAACCTGAACTCGTATAAACGTCATTAATTTGAGTTGGTCTCACATTGGTCGGGTGCGGCATGGTCACGTAGGTTAAGGCGTTCTACTCGTAATGTAAGGGTTGCGGGTTCGAATCCCCGTCGCACTAAACTTGCTCGCCCTTTCAGCCGCGGGTGCATTATAATGTGACAGTCAATTCCACTATTTGGTGACTAGTCTTTCATTGCTAAATTAGGGTTTGTTTTTATAGCTCTGCACGAATCTCAAAATAAACCAAACTGAAATATGCTTTCCTAAGTAAATTTGCTAGAGGTTTTAAAGCCACTTACATACTTATAAAAGTTTTTTGAATCTGCCAAATTGATATTTAAGGGCGTTTGGGCGAAATAACTTAGACAAGCAGTAAAATCACAAACGTTATCACCATGTAAAGTGATTGAATTAACAACAGTAATTGTCTTTTCATGCTACACAAGTAAAAGTATCATATAAAATAATAAGGTGTATTATACATTTAAAAAAGCATTGTAGATGTATCACTCGAACTTCAGAGTTTCTTATACCTTTGGCAAAATTATTTAGTGGTATGTTTTCTCATTTTCAGTTTAGACAGCTTAAAATTTTTTATTCACAAAGAATTTTCAAAAACTGGTCACACGTACGTGCTTCAGCGTGTGTATTGCTTTAAGATTACAGAAATGCACGACCAAATTTCTGCCGTTCAAGTTACACATTGTTACGTGTCATTCCACTATGGTATCGCACGAACTTTCTCGTGGGAAAGATTTCTGCAGTACACATAATAGAAAACATTATGTATATCCTTCCCGTTTTACTTTTTGGTAGTAAATACGCTTTGAGAGAGTTGAAGAAGATGTATTTTTAATGTAATTGTTTAACTTTCTCATACTTATTTGGATTGATTTTAGATCGTCTTTAAGTCGCTTGATGAGATTTTTCCACTCAGCCCACCGAGGGGAATCGACCCCCTGACTTTAGCGTTATAAATCCGGAGACATACCGCTGTCTAGCAGTGTGTCCCACCTAGAAAGCAGTGTTATCTGTAAGTATAGTGCACTGTTTAGCTTTGATTGGTCTCATTTTAGTAAAGTTAACTTTTTACTTTGTTCTTGCATTACTTTTGGTTTTATCCTAGATTCGGTCAGAATCAGAACCTCAGCTTAATTCCATGGTACATTTTCTACCGCATTCTATTTATAGTTGCTACTTTCACCTGAACGGAAAGCCTGTGTAACTGAGAATAGCATGGTTATTAATTTCTTCAGACATTTTTTATTTGGATCACTTATCTTAATATTTCCTTAAATTCTATTTACCTAAATAATAAATATTTCATGTGAATATAAAAGCATATTATTAAGCTCAAAGTTGTGATATTATTCGATAAACAAAGAGTGGTGGTGTTAATTTGTTTCTCTGTTTTAAGCTAGTGAACAGCTGTTGGCAATAATTTGTATTTCATTAAATTTCTTCTCATAATAGCAAACCATTGTAAAGAGAACGTCTTAGACTAATTTATAAAAATAAAAAAATATTCCTACTGCACATACACTACTGAACAAAATCTTAAGGCCAATGAACATAAAGAAAAAATATGCATTTTGCGTTGTTTGACTCAGCCACTTATTTGAGTAGAGCTTTGAAAGATGACAATAAGAAAAGGGAAATAAAAATAAAAACCTTTTTTAGCATTTAATATGGTAAATGTGAACACTATGAAATTAGCCTAAATAATAGCTAGTCAAAAGTTTAAGACCATACCAAAAAAAAGGTTCTAAACAGGGTAGGAAATGCCCAACAAGAGGCCTCAGTAGTGAATTGCACGGCCGTCATTGCAAATAACTTCGAACATTTACCTTGGCATGGTCGATATATGTGTTTGCAGAAGGCTGGCTGGAATGTTATTCCAAGTGGTGAAGATGGCTTCACGAAGAACATGCACTGAATTGACGTACATTTCAATAGACTTCCCTTGCCATCAACCCCAAACATTTTCAATGGGATTCAGTTCGGGCGAACACGCTGGACGGTCCAAAAGAATCACGTTATTCGCCATGAAAAAGTCTTTTGTCCTGCGAGCACTGAGGATTGCAGCGTTGTCCTGCTGAAAGATCCAGTCTTTTCCAAACAAGCGAGGGCTTTCAGTCAATAAGGATCCTCTCTCCAACATACCAATATAGCCAGCTGCTGTTTGACGCCCCTGTATAACCTGAAGCTCCATTGTTCTATGGAAGGAGAAAGCACCGCAGTTCATGATGGAACCTCCTTCACTGTGTCGTGTAGAAAATATCTCCAGTGGGATATCCTTACTGTGTCAGTAACGTTGGAAGCTATACGGACCATCCAGGTTAATTTTTTTCTCATCAGAGGACAAAACCTTTGTCTACTTTTCAACGTCACATGTTTTGTGCTGCTCAGCAAAGTTTAACCAAGCTGATTCGTAGTGTGGAAGGAGGCGTGGGCTTTGAAGACGTTTACGGTTTTCAAAGCCTTTCTCTCGTAGATGCTGTCGTGTTGTTCTTGAGCTATTGTAAGGGCTTTAATCTGGTTCAATGATCGGCTGGTGTCTTGACGGACAACCTGTCGAATCCCCCTGCTCAACGACGGCGAAATTTTCTCAGACCGACCACTTAAAATTCTTGTTCCGTATCCCTTATGGTCTACAACAGCAGTTTTACTTTGTCCAATCTCTTAACTAGTTTCATAGTGTTCACATTTTCCCTATTAAATGCTATTTTTTTAATTTTATTTTCCCTTTTCTTATTTTCATCTTTCGAAGCTCTTCTCAAATAAGTGGTTGAGTCTAACAACGCAAAATGCATATTTTTTCTTGTTGGTCATTGGCCTTATGATTTTGGCCAGCAGTGTATATACGAATATAAACATTACAAGTCGTACATAAAATGCTTTTGGATTTATAAAATAACAGTATTGATAATTGTTTGTTTGTTCTGTTACGTAACGTAATTTATCTTGGACTAATCTCCGATTTATTATGTTGTATACGTTACATACTATTTCAAATAACTGGAAATAAGAATTTGAATTTCGCACTTAATTAAATCTTAATATGCATCAAATTTATGATATTTGGCAACAAGATTGACACATACACAATTTTCTTACTTAATACAAATATATTTCAACATATAAATAAAACAACAATACAGTTTGTAAAAACGGTTATTACCAATAGTTATAACAAATGATGGTTTATATACAAGAGTTTTACAAGCTTACAAACGATACCGAGTCTTATATCTAGTCTAAAATTGAATCTTTTGACGGCTAACTAGCTTGGAACATCCGTAAGGTTTCGTTGACGACAATATTTAATGTCCTTGTGGAACTACTAACGTCGGAAGCTATTTCACTAAAGTTAAATGGTTCGTAATGTTCGAAATCTAAAACTTTCCTTTTACAGTCTGTAGTTTTCTGATTAATAGGCGTTATTTACAATTATAGCTTTCGAGGCCTATAGCACACTGACTGCAGTTGACCAATAGTATTTACCTTCTACAGTTTCTCGGCTAACTGCTTTTATATGATTCATGCGAGTTTCTGAAATTTTAAATAACATTCAAAAACGCGCCAGCGTTTCGTAAAATTTCAAGAATCTTCTACAAATTTCTAGAACAGAGCGACTTGCGCAATGCAGAGTCAAAAATATGTGTCACATACAAAAAAGAAAACTATACTAAAATAAGTGTAGGTATTAAAATAAACGCATAACGCTAAATCTGTTACAGCTAGTAAATGCAAAACAGCACAATGAGTTATTTGCGCTGTGCCTTGCTCCTGTATCGAACCCCAAATTTAAATGTTATAAACTCAAAACTTCCTGCTGAGCTAACGAGGAAAGAGGGGTAACACTATTAATAACAAGATTACAACAACAAAACACCGGTGTAATGGAGGTTTATCACAATCAACATTATATACAGATAAAGTTTCCATATTTTCCCGATGGAGAAATGGAGCTTAAAAATATTAATGGTGGCGGCGTATTGCCCCATAGAATTAGGAAGGTTTCCATTAAACTGAGTCCGCGTAAAAATCGAACTCACGACTTTACTAATTAGGCGAATTGCTTCAGTAAACTGTGAAAGAAAAAAATTAATTTTTACTTTCTTGTGTAAGATATTACTACTTTTACTTCTTACTTTATAAACATTCACAATAATTTAAGTTGTTCGAATTTCTCTATGTATATTTGATTATATAATATTAATTTCCCTCTAAATACAACATTAGATCATACTACATTTAACGCACTGTTATTAATTACCAGTGATTACTTAAATACAAATATTTTACAAACTGTTGTGTCTTCAGAGGTAAGGTATTCTCAAAACGTTAACAATAATATACCTGTTATCTCCAAGGTATTGCTGACAAAGACATCTTTTCCCGTATAGGTTTTCGACCAAAGGAATTTCGTGGTAACTGAATTCTCTCTAGATTCAATGCTGCTGTTGTCATGTTTCGTATCAGTGATCAAAGACTATAATCTTGCTAACTTTGAGTGATCAAAGACTATATAATGTTCCGTTGAGTGATCACCATTTACAATCACGTTCAGTTGGTGCCTGTTGGTCTGCTGCGTATTTATCACAAAGAAAAAAAACATCACGTATTTAACAACCTACCGGAACTATCTCTGAAGTTTTATAGCAAGTGTTTCAATATCTGACAATGTGTAATGTTTCAGTTGCACTCAAAGTAAATACATCAATTCCGGACAATAAACTTTTTACGGTTGCAGATAAAACATATCGTTGAGTGAAAATATCTCTGAGGAAATATGACGTTTTCTACAAGAACGTTTTTAAAGCTCTGTCTTCAAAAACCAAGTTTACCAATTTCAACTTATTGTAAAAAGGAAGAAACAACGTTCTGAACTTTGTGATTTTTTTTTTTTTTTTTACAAATCAGAATTGTAAAATAAAAGACAATTTCTTTACTTCACACTATTCAACATAAAAGACAGTAATCTTTGATTTATCGTATGCTTTTTTTTCGTAAAAGGAAGCACTTGGTCTTTTCAACCTAAATGCCATCTTATGCGGCATATGGTGCCCAAAGGCACCATAAATAATCGTCCGTAATTTAAAGCTGCTAACAAGAGAGAGGAAACTAGTTAGCAGGGCCCGCTATCTACGCTATTACCTTTTAAAAAACGCCGAGTTTGAGTGTCAGTTATAGTGTTCTAGATTTGAAAGCACAGAGCATATTTAGCAAAGTATGCGACTCGAACATTTGACCTTCTGATCCGTAGTTCGATGGCAGCTACCACTAGACATATAAAATAAAGCGATGGTCTGTTGGGAGTAGGATAACATTACGGATTTTGATAACATTATTTCCTGTGCCACATCCATACGAATTATTTTAACGCACTGGCATATACTTATTAAATATACAAATGTGTTTGTATTCAACATTTTATTTACCCTTGAAGCTAGTAATTTAAACTGTTCTTAATATTTACAAATTATTTTGGTCAACTAACGACTTAGTTTAGCAGAATAATAAGATTACTTGGCATACAAACATCTGCTTCTTTCATTGTGACATCAGTGCATGTTACTTCCCTGGGGCATAACGGTATATCTGTGAAGAAACCCGCAATGAATAGAACACAGATAACCCATTTTGTTGCTTTGTGGTTAATTCTAAACAAACAAACAAGCAACGAAAATGTGCACAGTTTGATATTTATCATACACACAGAGATAAGTGTAGTATGTGTAAGTTTTATAACCTTTAGTATAAATGTTTTCATTCGCATCTAGCATAACTCTATTCGATTTCCTTAAGTTCAGAAATTATAATGCATAACTTACACGAGTCCAAACATATTGCACCAAGTGGAAATTTGTAAATATTTTATATACTTGAACGAGATATTAATATGCAGTTTTGATCAATTAGTAGCAGTTACAAAAGTCCTGGGAAATTATACAATGGAGTTAAGTGTTAGGAAAAGGCGTTTTCTAGAGCTGGTCTACCTATTTTTTGATAATGTTACAAAGAAACAACATTACATGACAATACTGAACTATTCAGTATCAGTATGAGCTGTATTTTTAGTTATGAACGATCACTAAACTATATTTTAATAATCTAGGAATATTTGTTTACAATAAAAGAATGCTTAGATATCCCGTATTCATGTACTCTGTTTCACTGCAGAGTTTCAAGAAAAGGTTATGATTCTTGTTAGAAACTCTTAATAGCAAAGTTAGGAAACTGATTTTTTAATTATTTTTCCAGCTTTTCCATTACACAATTGTAGCTATAAAAATTAATTTGCAGCGTTTTGCCAAACGTTATTTATATTCGCTCACTCGCGATGAAAAGAAACCCACTTGAAGTGAAAATGTATTCTGAAGACTGCTGGTATGTGTGTTAAAGCTTCGGTGATTGGTGTTTGAAATTAAGGACAAAGCTACACAATGGGCTATCTGTGTTCTGCCCACCATGGGTATCAAAACACAGTTTCTAGCGATGTGAGTCCGAAGACATACATACCATTGTGCTACTGGTCGACGACCTTCTTAGGTCATTTTCAGAATCGCTCTCTGTTTGGACACAAAGATTCATACCTACTTCCTCTCGTGGATAAGCAGGTAATTAAATATACAAAACCACCGACATCTATTCCGTAGTTTTCAAACACGAAGTATGACAAACACAATCCCAACATACAAGCGCTTTTTTTTAGCTTATTTTGTGCTTCCTGTAAAGCTATCTGTGTTGACCGTCATTAATTTAGCAGTGAGGGACCAGAGGGAAGGAAACTACCCAACATCACTTCCCTACCTGGTTACGGGCTGCTCTTTTATCAACGAACAATTGGATTGGACGACACATTTTAATGATCCCATGGCTACAAGATCAAGCACGTTAGGTGAAAGTGAATCGAACGTAAGATCAATGCAGTTAGATTGTTTGTTTATGGAATTTCGCACAAAGCTACTCGAGGGCTATCTGTGCTAGCCGTCCCTAAGTTAACAGTGTAAGACTAGAGGGAAGGCAGCTAGTCATCACCATCCACCGCCAACTCTTGGGCTACTCTTTTACCAACGAATTGTTAGATTGACCGTAACATTATAACGCCCCCACGGCTGGGAGGGCGAGCATGTTTGGCGCGACTCGGGCGCGAACCCGCGACCCTCAAATTACTAAGCGCACGCCTTAACGCACTAGGCCATGTCAGGCCCCCAATGCAGTTAGGAAAACGAAAACAAAATCGGCATGATTATTATTATTATTAAAACGATTTTTTTCCTATAATAAACAGAAATAAAATACTAAATGTTTGGCCAGGTGGTTAAGGCACTCGAATCGTAATCCGAGGGTTGCGGGTTCGAATCCCCGTCACACCAAACATGATTGCCCTTTCAGCCGTAAGGGAATTATAATATGACAGTTAGTCTCACCATTCGTTGGTAAAAGAGTAGCCCAAGAGTTGGCGGTGAAGAGTGATGCCTAGCTACCTTCCCTCTAGTTCTACTCTGATAAATTATGGACGGCTAGCGAAGATTTAAATAATATTAATATTAGGGTGTAAATCCATAGACTTACTGCTATACCAGCGGAAGATTTAAAATAATAAAATATAACATGCGTTTCTCGAAAAGTGGTTGTTTGTTTTGAATTTCGCATAAAGGGCTATCTGTGCTAGCCGTCCCTAATTTAGCAGTGTAAGACTAGAGGGAAGGCAGCTAGTCATCACCACCCACTGCCAACTCTTGGGCTACTTTTTACCAATGAATAATGAGATTAACCGTTACATTATAACGCCCCCACGGCTGAAATGCGAGCATTGGCGCGACGGAGATGCGAACCCGCGACCCTCAAATTAGGAGTCGAACACCTTATTACGCTTGGCCATGCCAGGCCATTCTTCTTCAGATGTTAAATTATAACTTAAAATTCAGGCGACTTTAGAAAGTAAGTCAACTACTGATTTGTTGCCCGCACCGGGCCCTTCGAAAAGTGATAGGAACCTTAATCACAATGTCTTTAATGTTTGGTTTTAGGTTTAACAAATAAGCGTACGCTATAGTTTGGCGGAAGCTGTTATTTCATCTGTCCACAGATCATTAAAAACAAGAGTGAAACGTGATCAATAATTTTAAATAAGTATCTCAAATATTTCAACAGTAAAGGCTAACGCCATTAGTTTCGTGAGATGGTAGCGCCGTCTAGTCACAAGTGATATTTAGAACCAAGACGTAATTATATCTTAAGAAACAGAAACAAATAAACAACAACAACAAAAAAAGAATGAATGACGTTTTCTGGTCTGTTAATTTGTTTTTGCGTGTAACAGGTGACAGATAATTTTTGCCATAATTTAATAACAACGCCCTCTTCTCTACTCTATCGAACTTTGTTCTTTTAAGAAATTACATGGAAAAATATATGAAAGACTCTAATTTGCAATCGGTTAATGAGCTTTCCGGAGAAAAAAGAAGTTATGAATAATTCTTCTAAACTCATAAACCATGGTGAGTGATAATTTTAGAGTTGTTTTTTCATATATGGAGCTTATTTCAGGCTAAAAGAATATTTTATTTTTAATTTAAAGAAAAGCCTTAGTCTTCTAACTTGTTTTGACAATATTTTACATCATTAAAAGTGATAAATGATATTTTTGATCTCGTAATTATAAATCAATTACCAAGTTAGTTTTGTTCCTTGTATGAAATACAGGTTTAACAGGTCACGTGATAGGTTCACACGAGGGGTCTCACATTCATTAATGATTAATAGCTTGTGGTAAACTTACTTCAGTTAATATGCATTCCAGTTCTACTGTAGATTAAATAAAACACAACAACAGCAAAAAATGAGTGTTAGTTTTACGCTTGTCATTATTATTTAAAATATTTTTTGTTTATTAATCTATTTAGTTTTCCCACTCAGAAACTCAACGAAATGAACTAGAAAATACCTCTTTGTTCTGTTTTTGGAAATATATTTTGCAATATACTAGTAACAGAACAACGAGAATAAAAGTTCGAAAATAAAGTGACACAATAATAAGCTTAGAAACTTAACAGTGTTGTGGCACAACAGTGACATTAGAAAATTAGCAGTGAAATGACACAAAGCTGGGCTTAGAAACCTGACATTAAAGCATTTTTAATTTATTCTTCCTAATTTTGTGAAGCATTATAACGTTTGTTGATGTCTGTGTTTTTTATTATATGACTATGTGATATTTTAGCTACTCTGTGGTTTCAATTGGATGCAATACATTTGGACACTTGAGGAATTATTTTGAACAGTTTCTATTAGTGATCAATGTTCCCCAGTGGCTCAGCGGTATGTCTGCGGACTTACAACGCTAAAAACCGGGTTTCAATACCCGTGGTGAGCAGTCCACAGATAGCCCATTGAGTTGTTTTGTGCTTGATCCAAAACAACAATTACTAATCAAATATTAGGTCATAGTGGTGCATCTGGTGACAACTATGACATTTGGGTCTCCATGATATTCTTATTAATCTAATGCAAATTCATCGACTTTTTCCATAACCGTATCGTTTGTGGGATGTGACTTACTGAACTACAAAGCTTTCTTAATAAACATACACTAGATGCTTCTGAACTGGGCTGGATCAAGTGAGGTTATGGATTCGTATCAACCTTACAACTATCAGTTTTAAAGTGGTATTAAATCAACTTACCTGGGCCGACCTGTCGAGCTATGAAATTGAGGGTTATTTTAAATTTTGCGCAAAGCTACACGAGAACTATTTGAGCTAGCCGTCTCTTATTTAGCAGTGAAAGACTAAAGGACAGGCAGTCAGTCATCACCAACTCTTGAGAAACTCTCTTAACAACGAATAGTGAGATTGACTGTCACAATATGACTCCCACACGGCTGAAATTGCGAGCATGTTTGTTGTAATGGAAATTCGAACCTGCGACCATCAGAAAGCGAGTCGCTCTCCCTAACCACCAGACAATGCTGAGGCCTTATAGAATGAAACTGATTTCGTGCTATTCCACATGTAAACATGAAGGTCAAGTGGCCAGAAAATGCACTTCTAGGTGTTTGTCATCGAACTTTTAAAATGAATGCTGGGAAAATTTTTAATCTTGGACATTATATGGAGTGCTTATGGAAAGCAAACAAGGAGAAGAGATGTGCTTTAGACGTAAAAGCTTTCAAACAGAGACGTTTACAATGAAAACCACGCTACATGATTACTGCTAAGTCGTAAACTCGTTAGATAGAGCATGAATTGATATGACAACATGGGTTATAACGATGTAGTAAGATTCCAATTTTTTTAAGTATATTACACTCATCCTATACAGAAAATTAAATTTTTATCGTGTAAATCCTAAAAGAAGTGTTTAAAATTCATCATTTCAGAGCGAAAACGTTTGCTGTACAAATACAGTTTATACCATATACTGTAGTAAATATAGTTTATTATAATATAAAATGTCAACTCCTAATTCTATAATTTAACCTACATTCGAATAAGCAAGGATAACAATGTATTAAATTCAACACTTTTGCATAAACATAATTATGACAGTATAACAAACATAATATTTACTCTTATTACCTAATAAAAGTGCCACAGGATACATTCACTACTGGATTTCGAACACCCTCGTGCAAAATTCTACTTCTGGTGCCATGAGGTTCATAGAAATCAACCTAAACTGACAATATAAAGACTGGCGAGAGGAATAAAAACAAGAAAAGCCTGTCATTGCCTATTTCAAGACTAAAGTGGACATTTCCTCGTCATCATAGTTATAGACGGTTCCCACAGTACAAATAACAATATCAGGATAACTATTGATCGTCTCGTAGAGTAATGACATCGTACATAAATCTGGTGGCATCCCTCCCTGGTGACGTTGGAATCCATAACTGTCATTTGGGCAATGTTACCAACATAATATTTGCGTCTGACTACATAATCTGCCGGACTACATAATCTTGGTAGTGATTTATTCTCTGCTGAATCGCAAGAAACAGAACAATTTGGATCTATGCCTCGCCGTGCAGGACAAAATTAAATGAAGAAGCTGACTAGCTCTCAAGATCAGCTACTATATCAAATCTGAAACACTTCTTTTAGTCGGATATCGACCTGTTCTGTACTAGCAGAGACGAAAATAATAACCATAGAGGATCATCACCAACATTCAGAAATAATGGAATTGTTCGAATACAAAACTATATTGTGTAACTAAGAATTTCAAAACATGGGGTTCTGGGAATATTGGGAAACGAATCAGGTTCTATATCCTGTTTTGATATGACGAGTAAACGTCTGTTTACGTAATACCCAGGATTATAACATAATACTTCATTGAAATGTCAACTCCTAGTTTAATTTAACCCTAACTGAAACATTTCGTTTATTCGATGTTAAATGACGTTTATATAAGAATAAGTTTAGACAATCCTTACTTTAGCTGACAACTTTTCATCAAATTTACCAGCATTAAGAGCATTTGTTTTACCTTTTATTACTACGTTAAAAGTCTTGGCCGACATTCAACGGTTACAGGATAATTATAGGTTAAAATAATTAATAATACCTGTAGTAAAAATAGGTGCACAATTAAAAACATTTTAAATTAAGGCAAATTTATGGCTTCCAACAAAAGTTGACCCTATTTGTTTCGGCGTTACAATGTCAACACCAGGTGTGAACTGAAAGATATAATAATGCTACATTAAAACACTTCCTTTTTTGTTAACTAGACCATACTTAGTTTAACAATTTCTACATAACTTTAAGAATAATTTTAACACAGATATTCGCCGGCCCTCTTTCTATGTTTATCAATATATGATCTTTTTATACTTTATTAACTATATAACGTATATATTCAGAAATATTATTCGCTCTAATACCTTTTGGTTGAGTCAAAATATTACTGTTTTCCCTTATAGTTTATGTTATTTTACATAAATGTTCTGCTATGGTCGAATTTTATTTATTTATATATTTTTTATAAATATCCATCACGCTCCATTAAACGATATTTTAACATTGTGTGTGTGTTTTTCGTATAGCAAAGCCACAAAGGGCTATCTGCTCAGCCCACCGAGGGGAATCGAACCCCTGATTTTAGCGTTGTAAGTCCGGAGACATACCGCTGTACTAGCGGGGGACAATATTTTAACAATATTCATTTGTATAAATTCCAGCTTTCTCAACTAATTAATTGTATAATAATTTTTTACTAGTTCAGTAAAATGATGTGGTTTTACTTCTTGAGAGGATTCTATCAGGAAATTAGTGTTTTAAGTTTGACCGGTATGTCGTACCCATGTTAAGATTCACACACAGTTCATTTTAATTGGCTGAATTTCTTAGTGCGCTCTGATTAGTTGATTGATTTTCTTAGTGCACTCTGATTGGTTGATTGATTGTTAGGTTTTAAAATTAGCAAAGAAGAGAAAACGGTGGAAATAATAAATCTTCTCCGATAAACAATAAATTTGGTCAATACAAAGTAAGTAATTTGATTTTTGCACTGAATTTTTCCACCAATTCAGTTATAAAATTAATTTTTCAGTAATATCCATTGTAACTTTGTTTTTATATATGATCTTACCTTACTTGTCTTCAACATTTCTTATCTGAAACTGAATAATTTTATATTCTGTGTAAAGTATCCTCCGTCTATTAAGAAACATCACATTACTATGTGTAAAGTATCCTCCATTTATTAAGAAACATTACATTACTATATGTAAAGTATCCTTCGTCTATGTAAAATCATTGTACCACTGTGTGTAAAGTATTTTTCGTCTATCGAGAAACGTTGTACCATTATGTCCAAAGCATCTTGCGTCTTTGAAGAAACATTGTACCACCGTGTGTTAGGTATCTTCCGTCCGTCGACAAACGTTGCACCACTATTTGATTGACCATGGTCAAGCTAAAGGGCACATTAAATTCTGAGTTACTACATAATTGTGTTCAAAAACCTTGCAGTTATACGCAGTAGAAAAGTTGAATTAATTCTATGTATTTATCACACGTTTTGAAGCTAATGAAACTTAGCAAACCTAACCATTTTACAGGTGTCTAGAATTTGTTTTATTTTGTTTGGTGGTTTACATATAGTGTAAAATAGTTGTTGCTTTCTGAACACTTTAACTAAACTGACAGTTAAACCTGGAAGATAAGGTAAAATTAAATACCTTCCTTTTAAATCTGTTAATAATGTAACATTCTGTTCAACCATTAAAACGTTAATAAATGTTTTAGTCAGTCTATCAACAATATTTAGATTTTTTCAGTTGCTGTATGTTTCGTTGACAACAGTTTATTTTTTAAGACTTTGTGGTAACATATTCTTAAAATATTATGAACATAACTATCAAATACAAATATATTTTTTTGTGATTTAGTGCGACGTGATTTCTGGCCATAAGAACAGAAAAGGGTTTCCGATAAAAAAAAATGTTTTTAAATTATCTCATTCATTACTTTTTACCAAAACTTCTAGAAATCGTTTTTTTGAAATCAACAATAACTTCTATAGAAACTTAAGGGTTAGCAATGAAAACCAGACTTTCATCGTTGTTTTACGACTTACATTTATATATATGTTTAAAAGTGATATTTAGATCAGGTACGTAAATAACGAATTCCTGGTATAGAAATATGGTATATGGTACCCTTAATAAACCTTCCTGAATCGCATCTGAAAAAACTAATACCTAGGACAATTTAAGACTTGGAAATATTGAAGATATTAGGGTGTTAAAGTTTTCTTAAGTCTTGGACCATCGAACCCCAAGTAACTCAGCATTTAATCTCCAGGCTTAGAACGCTGCAAATCCTGTTAAGACATTTCTAGTGGGCAAAGCGCAGATAGCCCTTTGTGTAACTTTGTGTTTAATAACAAATTAATCATTAGTCTGTATGGTTTGTCATACATGTCAAAGGTTAATTACTTTTCAATTTCGTATTCTCAAGAGAGAAGTAATGGATACGATCATGCCATATTTCGTATTGGTGAACTTTTGTTGAGAAACATGCAAGATAATTACTTCGCTATAAACGTGAAAAATGTAAGGTTTAGACAAGAAATGAACCATATTTTACGTAAATTAATTTTTTTATTCTTCTGAGGATAGAATTAATTAAGAGTAGAGAAATAACAATCGTTTTTCCCCGAGATAAACTTATTTTTTAGAGCTTTAGATAAATTGCCTCAATTATATTTTTATACTACTCAATAGTGCAGTTGCTGGGAGTTTTTCTACAGGCTAATCAAACACAGCCAAGATTTCTAGGTACACAGAATCGAAATTGATAATTAATTTTGCTTTATATAAATTATGTAAGGAAATCCAGTTCGTAAGCTATGCATTAATTGCTTCTATTCAATGAGAAAACAGCGTGGCTTTTTCTTTGCTGTCAAACAACAGGTGCTTTTGTCTTTAACATTATCTTTAAATTAAAAGAAGCCATCTACTTTACATCAAAATTAAAGGTCAACCTCTTAATGAATATATATGTAAATTAATTAAATATACTGTCCTTACGTTCTTACACATGGATATTATAATAAATTGATTATCAGTTTTGTACCCTCGCCGTTAGTAAGCGATATATTCGACCATAAACCCAACAATATCTCACGAGGGTCACTCAGCTTAGGAAATTTAATTTGTTCTATATATTTAATTAATAGTGCAATATAACTAATAGAATGATGATAAAAAAACTATTAATAAAATTAGATAGATTAAATATTATAACCAATACTATTAATATTATTATCAGGATAGATAAGACATATCTTACTTATTACACACATAATCATCAGCTGTTAGCTTCATGTATGCTCGTAGAATTAAATTTACTTTTACGGAGCTTATAAACGTAATAATTAACTTTGATGATTGATCAATTATCTCACTACTGTGCAACTGTTATTGTTTTCTTGTACTTATAGACTTAAAGACGAGAGGTTTAGAATTATATAGAACGTTTATCATACAGATACAAAATAAAATATTTTCGACAACAATAAATCATATGCATGTATTACGTAACTTGCAATTCTCTAAGTATTTAGTTACTGACTTGAAACGTAATTGTTTATTTTCGCTTCTTAATGTACCTTTGTATTATATATCAATATATATACGCAGTCAATACTTGTTGTTTTTAAGGATTATTTTAGGTTCTATATACGAGTGTTTAATACAAGTATTCTGATATATTTTTCAACAAATGCATATATATATATATTTGGAAAATTGAATTTTTCTAAAAACGTCGCACAGTAATCGTTCTGAAAATTACAATTCAAAGCCCGTAGGTCTTATTTTAATCGCGGATGTGTTATAAGAGTAAGAGTAACAATTAGGAAGTATAATGGGTGGTAAGATTTGACTGGTTGCCTTCCATCTTGTCGGTCGTCAAGTCTTCTTAGAGTTATTTCAAGTAACAAATACAAACATTGTTAAGACTACCACTCAAAGAAAGCGTTGCTAGAGTCACTTAGTCACTTATTAGGATTTGTTTGTTTGTTTGTTTGTTTTGAATTTTGTGCAAAGCTACACAAGGGCTATCTGCGCTAGCCGTCCCTAATTTGAAGACTAAGACTAAAACAAAAGCAGCTCGTCATCACCATCCACCGCCTAACTCTTGGGCTACTCTTTTACTAACGAATAGTTTGATTGATTGTCACATTATAAAGCCCTCACATCTAAAAGGAAGAGCATGTTCGGTATGACGCTCTAACTACCTGGCCATGCCGGACCATTTATGAGGAATGATATAAATCAACCCAAAGGATGTTTACGAGCTTTTATTATTTTTTGTTGTTGTTTAATAAATTTTAAAAAGTTATCCTTATTATAAACTATTTGTTAACTGTGTTCTTCGTCTGAACTCCTTCGCAAAAGAAATTGGATTTTTGGAAAAGAAGACAGGGTAATTTTAGTGATTGTAATACATAATTATGATAAAAAATTATACCTCAATTTTAATATAAAAATGAGTCCCCCGCACTTTATTTTTATGCCAAATATATATATACATATATATATATATTTAAAAATTAATTTTATAGGACTGGTTTAAAGATTGTAATAAAAATTTTTTTTCAGTTTTGGAAATATTAAAATAAGTGTATGTTTTTTTCTTATAGCAAAGCTACATTAGACTATCTGCTGTGTCCAACGAGAGAAATTGAACACCTGATTTTAGTGTACAAAAAGTTACTGTTGTCCCAACAGTGGATATATTAAAATGAATCATAAAGTCTAGAGATGACGCAATAATGTTATATCTTGTCAACCACGTTGAAAATTAAGTAGCTAAACGAAAGTCGTAATAATTTTAGTTAACATCTCGTCAATTTTTAGTAAATCTATTTTTTATTGCTTAACAATCATACTTTAGAGCCGCAAAGACATAAGCTTGAAATGCATCCTCTAAGTGATTCAATGATTATTGAAAAGAAAATCAATAGGATGTATTTAAGGCGACGTTCTTGAAATGAATGGGCGTGAAAATGAATTCATAAAAGTGCATTTAAAAAAAAATGTCACATAGCTTAGATCAATAAAAAAAGAAAAGAAGTCAGTGATCCTAAGTAATTGATTCGATGAAACTTTTATATGTATGAACTAATGTTTAGGGCTCGTGATTCGTAATATGTGGATCACGGGTTTGAATCCCATCACTGAATATGTTCGGCTCTTTCAGCTGTGGGGGCGTTACAAGATGACGGTCAATCGTTGATAAAGAGTAACTCAAGAGTTGGGGGAGGGTGATATTGATTAACTGCTTTTTTGTTTAGTATATCACTGCTAAATACAGTCCTTAGGTAGCTTTGTGCAAATATGAACCACAAAAATCTTATATATATCATAGCAATTCTTTTTTTTTTCTCTTTTTCTGTGCCATTGCTTACTTATCAAATTGCTCCTCAGTGGCTCAGCAGTATGACTGCGGACCTAAAACGCTAAAAATCGGGTTTCAATACACGCGGTGGGCAGAGCACAGATAATCCATTGTGTAGCTTTGAGCTTAATTCAAACAACAAAAACAACTACTTACCAAATTCACTCACATTTTAAATGTTATAACAGATACGATCAGCAGATAGATCTAAAGCAAGTTCAGTCTAAGTTGTTAACAAATAAGTACAGTCAATTTATTAACATGGCTGTGTCTGAAAAAAATTAAGATGATTTTACAGCTCTTATCTTCTGGCTCTTCTTTACCTTTACGAGATTATGTAGGATTTTGAATGCATCACAAACAAAAACAATCAGTTGTTAAAATATGGGGTAAGAAAAATAATTATTAAAAGATGACATTTTTATTTGCTTTTAACATATAAAACTTATCGCTGAAACTCTAGGGGGCTTTAGATGATAAACTCCATTGTAATCTACAAGCCACACCTACATTAATGCTTACGATTGAGAGACATATTTATCTTTTCAAATACAGACGCTTCCTAATTTTTATGCATTGACTTATACTATTACATGTACCAGTCAGGTCATCAAATGCAGTGCCTATGTATGCCTTTGCGATGAGACTGTTGAGACAGACGCTTTGGAAAACCGTTGTCCTTGTACACTAGATGGAGTATGGAGAGCTGTAGGAAAGTGGGGAGTGATTTGAATGTGACAATCTTATGCGAGAGTATTTTACAACTGGATCTCAGTTTTAGCGTTATGAGCCTCCAGACATTGTAGCTTAATCAATAATTTCAAAGATACGCAATGAAAACATTTCCGAATAATAAAAACACCAATTTGTCGTATTTGTATTTTTATAAACACGACATATACTATATATTTTAAACGTTTTAGTCTGTTGTCTCAAAAATCAATGTCCTATTACTTAATTTAGACCCACAATTGAACAATTCAAGAAATTCCAGAATAAGGTGTTTAAAAACAAATTATGCAAAAAACGTCGCTAGTATTCTCTAAATGTATATATATTTTTTATTTCACTGGTATTGTGAAGCAATGTGTCGGTTTCTTTCTGATGCCCGTTATCGTGTTAGAAGAACAAAGTATGTAGATTGCAACACTGTGTGTTCTAGAAC
Source organism: Carcinoscorpius rotundicauda (assembly GCA_011833715.1). Lineage (NCBI taxonomy): Eukaryota > Metazoa > Arthropoda > Merostomata > Xiphosura > Limulidae > Carcinoscorpius > Carcinoscorpius rotundicauda. The sequence continues at coordinate 21,267,675 of CM022398.1, forward strand.
TCGTCAACATTTTTATAAATAAAATATTTTTGTTGTCTTTCATATCTCGTCAGCTGATTGGTACTTATCATGATAAATAACAAACACGCTGCCATACTGTCTAATCTTACAGTTTCTCTGTCTTTCACAATTTGTAGTTCATACAGAAAGGGGGCCAACATGGGATGTGAGAGCGCTATAATGTAACGGTCAATCCTACTCTTCTTTGGTAAAATAATAGCTCAAGAGTTGGCGGTGGGTGTTGATTAGTAGCTATCTTTCCTCTAGTCTTACACTAATAAATTAGGGACGACTAGAGCACATAGCTCTTGTGTAGATTTGCGCGAAAATTCAAAACAAATATTGGAGGAATTTACACATTTTGATAAAAAGCTTAGAAAAACGACATCTACGTTTCAGATAAATACGAAATAATATATTTTGAAATATGCCAACGTTTAGTCTCTGCGGCTTTTTCAGGGTTAATATACATAACTGTTTGATATTAGGATACTGGTGCAATAGCATAATTTAACAAACTAACTTTAACTTTCTTAACTTGTAACAAAATGATCACTTTTTATAATTATGCAGTTTTATTACTGCCCATTTCTTTGAGTCGAAGCCGATGACTGATACGAAAGAAAGTCCATATAAATCGAACTTCAACTGACCTCAACACTCTAGTATAGTGCAATAGTAATATATAAACTATGTATATCCACTATGAAAACTTATTGCTAATGATGTGCAGAATAGACTAACGCAAAACTATAGAAATTCTTTCAGAATTACTGTTTTAGCTAACTTCGTGAATTCTGTGTAAAAGAACAGGTGGGCTAGCAAACTGCTCCATTTGTCCCAAATTTTGAAGTGATAAATTAGAGGGAAGACAATAAAAAACATCACTCACTTACTTGAGCTACTATTTTATACACAACAGTGAGATTTTTCGTTACCTTTGTACTTGTAACGTAACTAAAGTTCAAAAGTGCGGATTTTTGTTTTGATGGTAGCGAAACACAGAGAATCGAACCTCAGCCTTAATGTTTTCCTCAGAGCTCAGCACGTAATACTTTGGTTTGATACAGTCTAATGTATGTCTTGTTTTCTGACGCGTCTCAGAAACAAGCTTTAGGAAAATAAGGCATTTAAAGACATTGAATAACAATTATTGAACTGAATCTGAAATTAATTCTGGTTCTTAATACAAGTAAACAAACGGTAAGTCGTAACGGTGAAGTAGTTGGAAACAGATTGCGGAAGTGGGGTTTTAAAAATACCATAAACACGTTTAATTGTATTAATTCTCTTTCATTGTGATGGTTTTTTACAGAAGTGGGGTTTTTAAAATACTATAAAAACGTTTAATTGCATTAATTCTCTTTCATTGTGACAGGTTTTTACAGAAGTGGGGTTTTTAAAATACCATAAACACGTTTAATTGTATTAATTCTCTTTCATTGTGATGGGTTTTTACAGAAGAGGGTTTTTAAAATGCTATAAAAACGTCTAATTTCATTAGTTTTCTCTTCATCGTGATGGGTTTTTACTGAAACGGGGTTTAACAAATGCTATACAAGTGTGCAATATTTTAATTTTCTCTGTATGCTGTGATAAGCTTTTCACCGTCCTTGGCTACAGCTGTACGTTCCCTTAACTAAACCACGTGGATTTTATCTATGTCTACATACATACAATATACATCAGTGTGGGTCTGTGACAGGCGTATTTGACTTTCCAATCCGTCTTTAGTAAGTCGATTACCTTATGTATAGTAAAATAGAATAAGAGTGTAAGTGCAGGAAATTTTAAGTCAGAGATCAATCGAAGAAATACAAGGAAACAACCTATCATTTTGACAAGCTATGATTATCTTAACATGCCTGATAACCATTCACTTCGTTATTTCGACTTATGTACGCGTCACATACGCACAAATCAGCCCTAATAAGTTTCATTACATTATGCACAAGTTCACTTGTTTTTCATATAATGATTTTTGAGGCAACGAACTTTAATGGCCTTATTGCGTTTTTATAATTACTTTCGACGTGATATTTTGTGTGTGAAATATTTCGAGACTTTAGTCTGTCTGAAAATTGTGAAAACTTTTCGATAAACAGAAAATAGGTGGTATAACTAAAATTATAGAGCCCTAACTTGACTTACTCTGGCAAATACATACCAATGTCCAAGTCGAAGGATGTCGAGAATACTGATGTACACACCTTGCATAAACAGTATATATAATGAAATGTAAGCTCTGTAACGTTCGTGTGTGTGTGTGTGTGTATATATATATATATATATATATATATATACACCTTGAATATTCAGCACCTTTAATACATAATACACCTGAAATATAATCTTCGAAACGTAAATGTGAATACACACTTTGAACATACCGTACATTTAATCCACCTAAAATATAAGCTTCGAAGCGTTCATATATGTACACACCTTAAATACGCATTTTTAATACGCCTGAAATGTAAGCTTCGAAACGTCCGTATATATATACACACACACACAGTTTGCGTATACAGCATCTTAAATACATTTGAAATACAAACTTTAAAACATTTAGTTACAAAATACACCTTGAAGACACGTAACGTACCATACTTATTCTGTCTACAGTTTTGCTCACAGCGGTCGAAACCACATTTTTTAGCTTTATACTAATTCACCACTGAGCCCCCGCGACAGTAACTTATTTACAACAAATAGGTTTATAGAATGGAAAATAAGAATAGTTGTTTGAAAGTGAATTTTTAAGCATGTTTATCTAAAAAAAAACAACTTTTAAAACGAAAAAAATGAAGGATAAAATCGACACATCAGTGTTAGTTTACTGGTATGACATTGTCGGTACTATGGTTTATGAACTCAGTAAAACTGTTTTCTAGGATGAATAAATACACAGATGTAGTTGTACTAGACACTTGTTCCTTGAGGATCTCCTTGTGTTAATATTCCTAAAAGAAAAGCGTTTCGTTTTAATCATTTCCGACTAAAATAAGTTTTTCGTTTGGATTATTTTCAAGTAAAAACGTAAAAAACGTCAAACTTATGCGCGCATTTTTTAAACAAATATTCTTAGCTTTTAACCGATTTTTACCTTTTTCTAGGTGGCTCAGCGATAACTGTGAGTGCTTTCCACGCTAAAACTGAGTTTCAATGGCCGCGGTAAGAAAACCACAAATAGTTAGCTAATTGCCTAGCGTTACGCTTAGCAACAGTCGCCCGCGGTAAGAAAACCACAAATAGCTAGCTCATTGCCTAGCGTTACGCTTAGCAACAGTCGCCCGCGGTAAGAAAACCACAAATAGCTAGCTCATTGCCTAGCGTTATGCTTAGCAACAGTCGCTCAGACTCAACCTATTGTTTTCACTCCAGATTAATAGGAAAGATTATATCAACGTAGAATAAAACTTCAACAACTAGACTGTATGTTAATGTTTCTTACCATAGATATCACGTAGTTTTTAGTTACTATATTGTCCATGTATTTTATTGCAAGATTTATCACACCGTTGATAAAAAATCGTTTCAAGAGATATTGGAAAAAGTTAAAGTTTACGTTTAAAACAATTTTCAAGCTAACTTTCAGGCATGTGCCTTTTGTCAGGCTTAGTCATTAAAAGTACAAAATATTCTAATTGTTCCTTAGAAGTTTTTAACATTGACGTGTGTTTTAACTTTTTAAAACATCTCATGCAACATTTTTTCACGTCTCGCTGTCTTTTCATTTAGAATATAAATTTATTTATTTGTTCTTAAACAAGAACCTTCACAGTTGGCTACGTATGTTATACCAACTGATATTTGGCAATATAAGCTCCAAAACTTACCGAAAAGCCAACCGAGGGCAATTGAGGCAACTTTACCATTCTATTATGAGTAAACTTTTTTCTCTAGTCTAATACATTAACAACAGAAAAATTTACTGAGAAAACAGTTTTTTATGTAAACGTTCAGGATTAAAGTTCAAAAACTTACAGTTTGCTTCACTGAGATTTTAACAACATAGAGTAACGTAAAAATTCGTTGACCGAAGTAGTTCTATTTAAGGAAATTTTCACCTGTTACAAATAAAGCTATTTCATAATATCCATTCATTTACCAAATTGCCAAGAATTTTGGCCCTATTAGTCCTTATAATATATTTTTCATTACTAATAAAGCTACCAATTATTATGGATAAATTAAGAGTGAAGAGTTATTGTTTATCTGTTACGAACTTGTTGAAGACATGACGAGTTAGTGAACGAAGCGTGTCTTCTGATATTTTATTTATTTCTTAAGATGCATATTAATTGCCCAACTGAAATTGTTCCTACAATTTAGTGTCCCACTTTCTGCGGTGGACAGAAAGGTAATAGTCCGTTGTGTAGCTTTGCGCTGAAGGAATAACATCTTTCACACGTGAACTAACTACAGATGAATTCGTGACTCTCAAAAATTATCGTTTATTCTTCATTACGTGACGTACAAAATACTGAAATCGAGGTCAGGTTTAATCAGAGTTAAACAGAAACGGTTTAGATCGAGGTAAAAGCGATGAAAATATAACACCTGTTGGTTATCTCAGAGGTATAAATACGTCAAGGAACGTAAGAGATATTGTTTGTACTAGCTCGAACTCTTAACTAAGAAAACTCGAGAAGGCAAGTAGTGAACGTGATGAATAGCCTAATCAGTGTCGCCCTCTTCTTGGTTCTTTTTAACAAGTAAGAATTAAAGTTGTTAAATATATCACGGTTACTAAATGTTACTTATATCGGTTTAAAACGTGATGTCGAAAAATTTTCATTTAATCGGTTTTTAAAATTCTATCCAACATAAGAAGTTAAATAACTTCTTAATGCTATTATAAACTTTTAATATTTTTAATAGTTCTTTATTTAATGCTTTTCTTAATACTGTGATTTTTCAAATTTGATTAAATATACTAAAGAAAATTTTACAAGATGAGCTGTTTCCTCATCATTCACAAAAAAAAACAAAACGTTTTGGTGTCTCATCTTCTATCTGCCTTCTTCACGATCTGATGAAAGAAGAAACCACGTTTCACAACGCCTTTCACAAAGCTGCTTGTCTGGTGAGGTTCTTTTTAACAGCAGGGTACCAATGTCCATAGAGTTTGTATTTAATCTAAGACGACGTTAATGACACATGTTGCCATGTTATGACTCGTGCCTTATTAATGAAATGTTTTTCTTTTTTTAATGATTTTCTGACATGTTCTGAACTGAAATGTGTTCATTAGGGTACAAGGGGAGCTCTGTCAGTGTGCGGGGTATTTCATAGAAGATGACAAGAAAACTCCAAAGGAGTTCGTCGCTGCTATGGACTTCGATCTCAAGAATATAAACTGTAATTTGGGCGGCGAATCTGTGTGTAAAAGTTTTTGCTACGACTTCGTAAGTATGCTATGAATATAGTAATGACATTCTTTAAAACAAGCAAAGTATTATCTACATTCTTTTGAAAAAGAAAATAGTATTTAATTATTTATTTTTTATTAATCTATCAATATTGCAGTAACAACATATAGGAATATTTATAGCCATATTTTAAGTAAAACGTACGTACAGAAATATTCACATGCTCACGTATAAAAAAATGGCATTATGCAGTTCTGATTTAAATCGTAATGTCATCTGTGTACATGATGTATCAACGGTCGGATCATTACAGCCTCGTTTAAATAATTTGTTTGCTTTTCCAAACACGAATGCAATTGTCCAACACTGTATCAATGTGAAGAGTTATACAAAATCATGTTTTTCAAATGTTTATATTTCTATTCTGAATTAAAACAGATAAGCAAAAAAACACACACACACACACATCATAATAATAATGTTAGGATTTTTCGGATCTCTAAATTCACTGTCTGTTCAACAAGTACAAACTTGTTTTCAAGTAAATAAAGCGAAATCAAATTTCATAATATATTTAAACTTTTTCGTTATGTTTGTTGTTGATAAACAGTTCAGATTATTTGATGTTAATCACAAAACATACACGGTAAGCAGATAATAATTCAATTGCAATGAAACTGTTCGTTCCGCAGATGTCTGAAATTACAAATGGCGGAGATTTGTTTCACATTAGGCCTGGAGCTGAAAAATGTTACGGGGATCAAATATGTGAGCTCATCAACCGTGATCTTCTCGAGGGACTCTGGGTAGGAGCGTTCTCAAGGACTTGTGGAGGAGAATACTTATTTACTGGACTTGTGAGTGACGACACGCTGTGCTGTAAGGACAGAAAACATGTCCACTGTCCATAGTGGTGACATTAAAAACGTTTATTCAAAAACAGTTTCTGTGTAACTCGTTGTTTATGCTTGTTATAGATACACACGTTATAACCGAAAACTAATATTTAGTTATAAAGCTTACTTATCTCATTACATTCCAATAGTACATTATATGTTCAGTATCCGTTTTTAGTGGAATCCGCACTTCCTTGGATACATCATCCATTACTTCATGCAAAACAGTCGTAAAGTAAAATATAAAAACATTCTTCATTTTTACAGTGTTAAAATATGCACACAACGACGAAAGAAAGAACAGTAAACAAATAAATCTAAAGTATGCATTTCATCCTCTATAATGGTCTCTTACGAACAACACAATGAGACCCAAGATGTGTAATTTTGTGCTAACAAACATAGTTACATAGATGCACAAATTATATAACATTGAAAGGACACGGGCTTACAATTATACAAGTGTCATGTTCTCATAAAGCTGATAATTACAAATTTATAATAGAAATAGTTTTTCCTTATATTACTAAAAGCCGGGGGGTAGCCAAGGCACAGCAGTATGTCTGCAAACTCACACCGCTAGAAAACAGGGTTTCGATATAAGTGGTGGGCAGCATACAGATAGCCCATTGTGTAGCTTTGTGTTTAATTCCAGAGAAACAAACATGTCTAAAGCTTTCATAAAGAAAATAAGACAGAACCATAAAGATTTTCGTGTTGTTTTTCTTGCGGGTGAAGGGGAACGGGCTCCTCCCTGTTACATTGAAGCAACTCCAGAAGTAACCGAGAATAATGGTACTTGATTGGTACTTTGGCGCTTCTGCAAATAATGAGGAGGTCTTTGAAACCCGAATCTGAACGTGAGTATTATGTGCTGATGTATACTAAAGTGTGTGACACCAGTTCTGAAGCTTGCATACATTAGTTCAAAGTAACATATAGTTTTTTGTGTAAAGGGTTCGTTTTCAAGTTTTCTCTTACCTTTAACGTCTAAGTATTTACTTTTAAATGCTTGACAAGAAAAAAATCAGAAAATTAAAAAGTAGAAACTGTAAGAAAAGTGGTCTTTTCAAATTGATAATTCTTGGGAGTTGATTCTATAATTATTCCATGCTAACAACTTATTTTTAAACCATAATCAGCATTATGAGAAAAAGTAAAATAAACCTTTTAAATGTAGTATAATGGGCTGGAGTTTTAACCAAACATCTGGATCGTGGCATATGGACATTAAAATATTTTCACCGCTTTCAGAGTAGTTCTTTTAAAAGATTTGTTTGTTTTATTATAGCAAAGTCACTTTGGGCTGTCTTCTAAATCTAACTAGGAGAATCAAACTCCTGATTTTAGCGTTGTACCAGCGGGAAATTATTTTAAAAGAAAATACAATACTATAAAAATGTGTTGTACGATCAGTTTAAACTTTTTAGTAGAACTCATAATGATAGTAATTAGTAATGACCGGCACTATTCACTTCAGCGTCATTTGCGTAATATTTATTACAAAAGACTCCATTGCAGGACTTCTACATTTATAGCACACAACTCCTCCTTAGGTGACACCTAGTTTATAGATTCCCAGCATCCGTACGAAAAGCCAGATTGCACAGAAACCACAGGTGCTGTATGAAGTGACTTAATCCGAATATCTGTGTAAGGAACAGCCCAAATACTTAGTTCAGTCTCTTGTTGTTTGTGATATGCAAGGAACGAATATATCTAAGAAACAACATGTGTACAAGTGACTAGATTTGGTCTGCTAGTCGGAGATTCTTTTTGACTGTATTACACACTGTTTCCTCAGATCCATAAACGTCCTTTGCCACTGATCTTTGTGTTAGTGGTTTCTCATATGTTACACTTTGCTTTCTGTGCCTGGATTACTACGTGTTTTTGATATCTTTGTCTCTTTGATTCTTGTGCCCCCAAGTTGATCCATAGTGTTTGTGTTTTTCTTAGAGCAAAGCCGCATTGGGCTATCTGCTGAGTTCACCGAGGGGAATCGAACCTATTATTTTAGTCTTGTAAATCCATAGACTTACCGCTGTTCCAGCGGTGGACTGATCCATAGTAATTTATTTACTACTACTATAAAGGTTTGGATTGTTTGAAATTAAGCACATAGCTGCACAATGGGCCTTGTCCACTACGGTTATCGATACCCAATTTATACGGCTGTGCTAATTGGGGGGATACTATCAAGGATAAGTAATATTTCTGTTTTGGAAATTGTAAATTTCTTATCGGAAAACACCATCGTGATCTTACTGCATGAATATTACGTATATTTGAAGAGTATTACGCTCTTAATATAACAATATTTTTTTTTAAATGAGAAACAAAAAACATCTGAGATTTTATTGTTGGTTCGTTATCTTACTATAATTCTGTGTATTTTCTTTATCATGATAATGTTGTTAATATTAACTTTTCCACTTTCCTTAAAATAAAATCACTACTTTCTCCTTTCATACAAGTTATAGAAAGCTGATACAATATCGGTGATAGCGTTTAACTTATACGATTTTAATTAATCCTTTTAGACAAAAATTTAGTAATTTTTTTATATTTTTTCAAAAGATATCGAATAAATAATTTTTTAGATTTTGAAAACTCAGTTAAAGTGTTACGTGTCCAGCTTTCTGTTTCCATGGAAATTCCCAGATTTAGGTTTCTTCAACTGTAAAAAAATGTGAAAAATACCACAGAAATAGTGTCAATTTCTGAAGTATTATCTGAGCTTATTCTCGTCAAGTTCCATACATTACTGTAATCATGTTAAACATTAATTGTTAATCTGGTTAGTTATCACAATGCCCAACATTCTTTACCACCTCTTGATCTCGAATACAGATTCCTCTTTCCTTAAACTAATCACTTAGTGACAACTGGTTTGAGTATGACGTTTGATATCTCGCGTAGTGTAAAGTTCACTCAGTTCGCTAAAGTCAGTTCAATATGACACTATACCACGACAGTCTTCCACGTGGTCAAAAACTGTCCAGACTGTTTATCTTGTTTGGCAGTAATATTTAAGAGAATGTTATAATTAATTTATTATGTGAAGTTCATCGCTAAAAAAACAACAAGATGTGTAGGCTTGTTTCATTCACGAAAACAGTTTATCAATCTATTAATAAGGTAGTATAATTGTACCTACCTTAATTAAATTTTTAATTTAGTTTCACGAGTTTTTTGCGTTGCTAGATGTCATTTCTTACCAACAACAAGCGTATTTTTGTTTTTGATTACAGTTCTTCACTCGCCACTAATTACTTAAAATGCTTTATGTGTTCAGAGATGACATGTGACATATCGTTAAAGTTAATTATCCATTATTATTCAGTGGACAAACATGTTTGTTTAGTTGTTCATTTCTTTCATCTTCAGAACGTTACTTTTATTGTAGATTACCAATATGAGACTTACTTTATTGAGTTATTTCGACCAACCTGGTATGACCAAGTGGATAACAAGTTTAAATTCCCATCACCGAGGCCCGGCATGGCCAAGCGCGTTAAGGCGTGCGACTTGTAATCTAAGGGTCGCGGGTTCGCATCCGCGTCACGCCAAACATGCTGGCCCTTTCAGCCGTGGGGGCGTTATAATGTGACGGTTAATCCCACTTTTCGTTGGTAACAAAGTAGCCAAGAGTTGGCGATGAGTGGTGATGACTAGCTGCCTTCCCTCTAGTTTTACACTGCCAAATTAGAGATGGTTAGCACAGATAGCCCTCGAGTAGCTTTGTGCGAAATTCAAAAAACAAACAAACAAACCTATCACCGAATATACTTGTCCTATCAGCTGTGGATTTGTTCGTTGGCGAAAGAGTATCCCAAGAGTTGACTCTCTGAGTTACATTGACGGGCTGCCTTCACTCTTGACTAGGCCCGGCATAGCCAGGGGGTTAGATCACTCGACTCGCATTCGGTGGGTAACGGGTTCGAATCCCCGTCACACCAAAGATGTTTGCCCTTCCAGCCGTGGGGGCTTTATAATATGACGGTTAATCCCATTGTTTGTTGGTAAAAGAGTAGCCCAAGAGTTACTGATGATGATTAACTGTCTTCCATTTTACACTGCTAAAGTAGGGTCGGCTAGCGCAGATAGTCCTCATGTAGCTTTGCACACGAAATTCAAAAATAAAGAAACAAACTATCACTGTTAATTTAAGAACGAGTAATACAGAGAGCCTACGAGAACCTAAGTACGAAATTCAGAACAAACCAATGAAATTGGACTTTCAAGCAGTATTGATGAATTGTAAATTTAACGAAGCTAGTCTGCCACAACAGAAGTAATATAAAGAATACGTTATGTCATAACGTCATATTTTCTTCTTCGAAATTCACATTTTGGTGACGAGACGAAATAAACAGGTTGATGAATTGTTTGTTTTTTAATTTCGCACAAAGCTACTTGAGGGCTATCTGTGCTAGCCGTCCCTAATTTAGCAGTGTAGGACTAGAGGGAAGGCAGCTAGTCATCACCACCCACCGCTAACTCTTGGTCTACTCTTTTACCAACGAATATTGGAATTTACCGTCACATTATAACGCCCCCACAGCTGGGAGGGCGAGCATGTTTGACGCGACCCTCAGATTACGAAGCGCACGCCTTAACGCGCTAGGCCATGCCGGGCCTCAGCTTGATGAAAACAAAACAACAATAATACCTGATTTCTGGTAAAAATAAATCACAAAAAACATTATTAATATCATGAAAATTCTAACTTTAAAGTTTTAGAATTTTCATATACATTTACACACACATATATGATTAAACTCATTTCTGTAAAGCTCACGTAGTAGTCATATTAATTCTAACACCTAAAATAAAACGACTTAAAACGGCACCTATTTAAGTTTTATTTTATTTTAAAACCTCGTTTGTTTTGGAATTTCGCACAAAGCTACTCGAGGGCTATCTGTGCTAGCCGTCCCTAATTTAGCAGTGTAAGACTAGAGGGAAGGCAGCTAGTCATCACCACCCACCGCCAACTCTTGGGCTACTCTTTTATCAACGAATAGTGGGATTGACCGTCACATTATACGCCCCCACGGCTGGGAGGGCGAGCATGTTTAGCGCGACTCGGGCGCGAACCCGCGACCCTCGGATTACGAGCGCACGCCTTAACGCGCTCGGCCATGCCAGGCCGTTTTAAAACCTCACTCGCACAATAAGTTCAAAAATAAAACAAAAATCAGTGCGCGTAAACGACAGACAAATAAAGCTAAGGTATACATTATATTGTAGAAAAAAATAAAATATATCCCAGTAATGGAGGTATCTATGAAAGTACAAAACCAACGAATACACTTTCTGAGTGGTTGTCTTTCGGTGTCTCAGCGGGAAGTAATTTACTGAGACCGCTGTAGATGAAAAGTGCATTTTATCTCCTTAAGAAGATTACACTCCTCCTTTCCTAGTGACATAGTGGTAAGTCTAGGAACTTACAGCCAGAAATTGAGCTTCAATACTCTGATGGATTCAGCATAAATAGACCATTCGTATATTTGTACTTAACTATAAACAAATAAACCTAAGGCAGCCATTCCATCCCCTATAATGGTCGCTTACGAACAACACAATGAGCCCCAAAACGTTTAATTTCATGCTAACAAAAATAATTACATCGATACACAAATTATAGAACATTGAATGGACACGGGCTTGTAATTATGCAACTGTCATGTTCTCATAAAGCTGATAGCTTTTCCTTATATTACTAAAAGCCGGGGTAGCCAGTGGCACAGCAGTATGTCTGCAAACTCACACCGCGAGAAAACAGGGTTTCGATATCAGTGGTGGGCAGCATACAGATAGCCCATTGTGTAGCTTTGTGTTTAATTCCAAAAAAACAAACATGCCTAAAGTTTTCATAAATAAAATAAGGCAGAACCATAAAGGCTTTCGTGTTGTTTTTCTTGCGGGTGGAGGGGGAGGGGCTACTCCCTGTTGCATTGAAGCAACTCTAGAAGTAACCGAGAATAATGGTGCTTGATTGGTACTTTGGCGCTTCTGCAAATAATGAGGAGGTCTTTGAAACCCGAATCTGAACGTCAGTATTATGTGCTGATGTATACTAAAGTGTGTGACACCAGTTCTGAACCTTGCATACATTAGTCCAAAGTAGCATATAGTTTCTGGCGTAATGGGTTTGTTTTCAAGTTTTACCTTTGACAAAATAATCAGAAAATTAAAAAGTAGAAACTGTCGGAAAAGTGGTCTTTTCAAAATGATAATTCTTAGGAGTTGATTCTATAATTATTCCATGCTGACAACTTATTTTTAAACCATAATAAGCATTTTGAAAAAAAGTGAGATAAATCTCTTAACTTTAATATAATGGGCTGGAGGTTTAACCAAACATCTGGATCGTGGCATGCGGGCGTTAAAATATTTTCACTGCTTTCAGTGTAGTTCTTCTAAAAGATTTGTTTGTTTTATTATAGCCACTTTGGGCCATCTTAGCGTTGTACAAGTGGGGGATTTTTCTAAAAGAAAACAGACTATTATAAAAATGTGTTATACAATCAATTTAAACTTGTTTTGTTTAATAGAACTCACAATGATAATAATTAGAAATGACCAGTACTATTGATTTCAGCGTTATTTGCTTGGTAATGAGTATTTGTAACATTTATAGAAAAAAAAACACAAAAAACATACACAAGGACAGAAGAAAGAAATGACTCTTTACATTAGGGAAATGAAGACAAATAAAAATAATACACGATGTGTAAGAATTGTGCGCGGACAAAAAATACAGATAAATATTTACTATATAACCCCTATTAGATTAAAGTACAAACTCAGTTTATAAACAGTTTCCTGGTGAATTAACGCTAAGCTTTCGAACTTACAAAGATCAAATCTAGGGTTCGACTCTAAGTGGTGATTGGATAAAACATAGCCTATCGTGTAGTTTTGTGTAAGTGAACACCAATATCATTACTTTAGCCACTTCCCCCCAGTGACACAGCGGCATGTCTGCGGACTCACACCACTAGAAACTAAGTTTCGATACACCTGATGAGCAGATCACAGATAGCTCGTTGTGTAGCTTGTGCTTAATTTTGAACAATCAATCACTACTTTACACAAACTCTAGAGCTATCTAGCGATCTCATTAAGAAGAAAACACGGAAAGTCGAGAAGTATGAAGAAAGGTTTCACAGGCAACAGAAAAAACGAGTGGAAGTTTTGAGTTACATTTTTAAAGAAATGCATAATTTAAATATCTAAAAATTATGGCAAAATATTCAAACTCTTTGCTCCTAAAAGAATATTGAATTTATAACACAGGATTTAACAATCACGCACATCACATCCGTTAGCTCTGAGTATATAGACAAATGAGAAAATAGTATATTTCTTACAGCTTATTAAGGTAAGTGTAAGTCTTAATATGATAGAAAAGGCTCACTCCAAAACTAGCCTTCATCTGAATATTTCTTGCTAACTGCTGAGTTTACTTATGACAACCGCACACTTGATGGAGAGTTCATTTTCCTTACTGGAAAATGAATTGCACATCTTTACAATACATTGACATAGGCTTGTTTGTTTTGAATTTCGCGCAAAGCTGCAGGAGGGCTACCTGTGCTAGCCATTCGTAATTTAGCAGTGTAAGACTAGGGAGAAGGCAACTAGTCATCGTCACCCAAGGCCAATTCTTGCACTACTCTTTTACCAACGAATAGTTGGATTGGCCGTCAGAGTATAACGTCCTTACGACTGAAAGGGCGAGCATGTTTGGTGTGACGGGCATTTGTACCCGCAGACCTCGGATTACGAGTCTATTGCCTTAAGCACCTGGCCATGTGGAGCTTAAACTGAAATAACCTGAAAAATATTTGGTAAAAGGCATGTTCCACACTACGTGTCTCTATATACATATATATATATATATATAGAGAGAGAGAGAGACAAAGAAAATTAATTGCCAGAAATTTTGAAACATTTAAATTATGTCAATTTTTTCTCAGTTCTCTCTTTCTCTCTTCCCATATTGTGATACACATACTGATATATATGCACATGTGTGTGTGTTTATCACTAAATCAATCAGAAGGTGTTACAGTGGTATAAAGCTCACAAAAATAGAGGGAGTCATACTATGTTCAACAGTAGTAGTGTAAATCCAATCATAACTTCCAGAGTTGAAGTACAACACAATAAACGTGTAGAAATTTGTGGTTACCTAAGGATAGTACGTACAAAGGTTACAGCGAGATTCCTTACTTCAATAGCAGCTGCCAACAAGATGTGAACAGAGTGCATAAAAGTGGCACTAGTTATGAAAACAAATAGTCGTGGAAAAACAAAAATATGCAAATGCGATATTGAGTACCTTAGGGAATGTTTGTTTATGAGACATACGGCAGTCGATTATATACCTTGCCGAAGACGTTATTATAAATACAGGGATGAACATCAACTCGAAAGCAGTGAGATATACAAAAAACTAAGTAATCCTAATCGACGTGTATCTGGTGGTTAATTGCAGCTAAAAAAAGATGACAATATCAAAATGTTATAATAGGATTCAGACCACAAAGGGTGGAATGTGAAAAGCTGGAAATGTGCCCTCCTTACCGATGAGAAGAATTTCGAATTATTTGGCACCAATCAATGACAGCTTGTTCAAAGGCAGAAACAGAAGAAAAGTCTTATAATAAAAGTATAATATCTACAGTATAGGTTCAGTACAGGTTTTGGATTCCATTTCATTCAACGAAGTAGTGATTTAAAGTAAAATTAAGGTAACCTAATTATCAACAAGTACAGGTTGATTTTTATCTATCTTGCAGTACCCTCAGAAGCACAATTCAATTAGTTAATCGGGCGGGGAATTATCTCACAGCATGGTAATGATCCCAAGCATACAACACACGTGATGAAACAGTATCTTAACAGTTACAACACACATGATGAAACAATATCTTAACAGTTAAGAGGCTAATTAAACATCCGTTTGTTCTGTCTGCATGAAGTCTCAGTGTGAAATATTGGTCCAAAGGTTAGTTATTACAATTCAAGCAACTTGTCTTTTTTTTTTTACCTTTTCCAGTTTTCACAAAAGTCTACATAGTTTCAAATGTGTCATGCTGCCAACCAGTTTATCAAAACACATTTAATGTACTATTTAAAGCAAAGGACTTATTCGCATTTTATTTATTTATTTATTTTGTATTTTCTACAATAATATTTTGTAGATTAACGACTTCACCAACTAGGTGTCTTTACTTCTACAGGGTGGTCTCAAGAAAAGCGGAAAATTTGTCAAACAGCTATTTATTTTTACAAAGAATAACTTTTACAAAGTTTTTTAAAAGCATATGTTATACTACACTCATAGATGCTCAAAATTATTAAAATCATGCATTTTATTCATGATGTAAAGAAATCAAAATAGAAATGAGTAAGCACGCATTTTATTCATGATCTCATCTGACCCTCAAATTTTCCGCTTTTCTAGCGACCACCCTGTAGTTTGTAACACCTGTATGCGTATCGTTTGCATATTCTCAGAATTATTGCCATTAATGTATATATGTATTCACAAGTAATGAATATTAAACGTTTTTTTATTATGCATAAAGTAGTCAAACTTATTTCATCATACAGTCAGTAAATTATGAATAGAGACATTGTTAGCATAAATAATTTAGCAAAACGAGTGAATATGAATAAACTGATTAATTTTATTTCTGATGTTCAAATTTATTAACTTCCACCTGTAGTCCTGTTATATTTTGGATTCAGATTCACTGAGCCTCGACATGGCCAGATGGTTAAGGCGTTCAACTAATAATATGAGGATTACGGGGATCAAATCACCATCACACCAAACATGTTCGCCCTTTCAGTGGTGGGAGCGTTTTAATGTGACGGTGAATCTCACTATTCTTTGGTAAAAGAGTAGCCCAAAAGTTGGCGGTGGGTGGTGATGACTAACTGTTAAATTAGGGACGGCTAGCGCAGATAACCCTCTTGTAGTTTTGCGCCAACTTCAAAACAAACAATCAAGTAGATTGATGATGAGTTTTAGTGCTTTACTTTTTGAAAGTAAAAACTTTAAGTCACATTTAATAGCCTATAAATGAATGGAGTTTTATATTTTTGAGAGAACATAACAATTAAGTCTCTACTCGAAGGATGCATCTGTTTCGGAAGTAAACAAGCATATATATGATAATTTATAATTTTATTGGTTTACTTCGAGATGAGACGTAATAGCTAGTGACATCTTTTAACTATTTGAATAAGCTCTTAGTTAAATTTAAAGGTGGCTTGTTAGCTGCAAAGATAGCGACTCAGCGGTATGGCTACAGACTTCTAACACTTAAAAGCCGGCTTTTGATACCTGTGATGCCTATGATACAACTAGCCGAACAGTGTAGTTTTGCGCTTAATTACACACAAACAAAGTTACAAAGATAACCGAAGGAAATAAAAACAGAAAATACGAGTTTTTATCGTTCGTGTTTTTTTGTTTTTGATATTTGCGCAAAGTTACACGAGGACTATCTGCGCTAATGTAATTTATCAGTGTAAGACTAGAGGAAAGGCAGTTAATCATCACCATCCACCGCCAACTCTTGAACTACTCTTTTACCAACAAATAGTGGGATTGATCGTGCCATTATAACACCCCCACGGCTGAAAGGACGAGTATTTTTGGTGCGACGGTGTTACGTTTTTTTATTTATGTAGACTGAACGCAACAGAAAGACACAGATAACAGCTTATATAATTTATTGCAATAAACTATTATATATGTAACAGATATAACATAAATTATATAATAACAATGACAGATATTCAGTTTAAAATTAATTACAATACAAAATGGTACTGGCCTATGTCCAATATAATGATTCAGAATGAAAGTCCAAAAGTCTAGATCAGAAATCCAAAATTCCAGTCTAGGGTGTGAATTTGGTCCCATGAAGAAATTCCAAAATTTGAATGGAGAAGTCCAGAAACAATTCACAGTCCAATAAATTTGACGAAGCTCTTTTTACGATATTTGTGATGAATGTCTCAGATTCGTCGTTTTCCAACTTTTCCGGTCTTCCCTAAACAGTCCTGTACGTGTTGACCTTCAATATAACCAGTAATTCGAATGAATCGTAAAGATTGACGAAATAAAATCACAGCTTCTGTAGATCTAGCTCTGGTCACAAATCCAAGTTGAATAAATACACAGCAAACGTTTAAACTTTCTCAAACGAATGACTGACTCTTCTTTTCCTCTCCTCGCGTCACCGTCTGTTTTTATACTAGTAGGCTTACTGTGTCCTCGAACAATCGCGTAACTTCCACAGAATACCAGAGTAATCTGCGCATGTCTGTCTTTTTGCACGAGACTCGTCGTCTAGACACTAGGCCGACATATATTCTATTTATAAACATATGATTGATCTACCTAATTCTAGAAATTTCTAAATGTTATTTTAAATGAATAACAACATATTTTGTTGGTTTGAACTTCGAAATCATAATATAAATATGGAAATATAAATAATAGATATGGAAATTCAAACACGACATGACATGGTTGTTGTTTACATAACATTTACATAACAGACGTGAATTCAAACCCGCGACCCTCGGATTAGGAGTCGAACGCCTTAATCCACCTGAACATGCCGGGTCTTTTATCTTTCGTAAGTCCATTAAAACTGCCATACAGGTAAAAACTACCTCATTAGCATAATAAAGAAGTAGATATTTCGTGCATCATTTTTAAATATATATTTCAACATCTCTAAACATTTTATACATAAATAGCAAACCTAAGGTGTCACCCAATATAAAAAGTTGACTCATATAATGTGCTATTTCATATAACAATGCATAAAATATACGTTTACAGACCACAATATTTTTTATTAATATCTTAAGTGATTGATATACAAAACCGTTTAATAGGACTGCTCTGTCATGGTAATTACAAATAAAAAGATATAAAAATGCGATTAAGGTATATTTCTGCATCCTAAAATTAACAATATTTGATATTTCTAACCTGTAAGGAGCATTTAGTGTTAGAAATACTAAGAATCAGGCGCGTCATCACCATTTGAGACTGCTGTACAGGTGCTGTGCAACTGGTCAGTAGCTACCACTTCTTAACTAAATACTTGGATTCATTCTTACAGTTAAAACTCTCTCTTAACTGATGGTATGGAGCGAGCTCAGCAATATATCACGATTCAAACTTTGAACCTTTCGATTCGCGTCTTTAAACACTAGTTACTGGACTACCTTTAATCCCAATAAATCAACAAACTAAATCTTTAATCTTAATAAACAAAATAATAAAAAACGAGTTTCTTGCCTTGTTCTAATCTTTATACAGGAGTCTCAATCTTAACAGTCTCGACTTTTTGGTAATGTTCTTTGTTCCTGATGTAAATATTAGAGACATCTTAATTCCTATACTTGCCATATAAACTAGCTATGCATTCTTTCTCAACTAAAATTTTTTCATGAGAGAAAATTGAAAATAACTAAGTAGAAAATGTAAGAAAAAATGGTGTTACATAAACAAGCTACGTATGAATTCAAGACTGAAATTGTTGATGATAAGAAATGGAAACTTGCTAAGGGAAAAACACGTCGTATGGAGTAGCTATGTATGCTTTCAAGATTACAGTCTTTAACGACAATTAATAAATAAAAAACTTGTAAGAAGAACATATAACTTGGTCTAAGCTTGGTATTGTAAAAAAAGGTCTTCATAAAATATTAGGTTTAGAGAGATTTGAACAAAACTATCTCAGATGCTGATTGTTCATGAACTAATTGAGCAAAACGAAGTTACTAAAATTAACCTTTCCTACGTTACTGGATATTTTTAGTTGATTGTAAAAGGGCAAACTATAAGGTATCTCCAAGTCTTGCGCATAATTTAATTTCCTAAATTATAAGTTTCCTATCTTAGAGTTGAATAAATTATAATAATGAGTTGGCGTGATTGTTTTGTTTTTATTTTCCTACAAAGCAGGTCGAGGGTTATTTGAGTTAGTCGTCCTTAATTTAGCAGTGATAAGCTAAAGTGTTTTTATTTTTTTATAAATATTTTTGTATTTACCATGTATTATGATGAAATAGTTTGCTCGACAGATGACACTTTAAAATGGCTTCCAATAAAAGAAGTTTGGAAGGAAATCCTATTCTTGTGAAAAAGAAGCTTTTCGTATCTGAATGTGATGATGACGTTGAGTGGAGATATAAAAACGTTAATAACTTCAAATATTGGTTATTTTATATTTCAATTTGGAGTTTACTCATTTTTGTTGTGTGCTGTAGAATTACGGCACAATCAGAAAACCAAGGTGAGATTACATTATATTATAATTTGTAGTATACTCGCAGTATGACAGTATTCCTAAGCTAACACTTAGTAACATAAATATTGGTGGGTTAGACAGTCAGTACTTTTAATTTTATTATTCATATTATTATTGTCACAATTGAATAATGAGTGCTAGGTTGAAAATCTAAGTGCTGAATCTGATATTTGTGCTAAAATACTTTAAGATGTTAAAATGTTATTGTCAGTGTTATGCTACTATTAACCCGAGCAATACTTGTCTCAATTGTAGTTATTCATCGCGCATGATTTGAGGGTTTTAAAGGTGAATTATGAAACAACAATAACAAGATGTGTTCATAAAATACTCGGTACGTTTATATATTTGTATTTACAGTAGTAATTTTGTTGTCTTATGTTTTGAAATGTAATATACAGACATGGTATATGTAATGGCCACAGTATTCTGTATACATGCATTGAATAAATGTATGTGTGATATTTCATATCTTTTTTACTTTCTTTTTTTATATATTCATCTACTGCAGACTCCACATCTCATGGGATGTGTTTTGTAGCATCTAGCTTCCAAAATTTCAAGTTGGCCCTACAGCGTTCTGTGGTTACAAACATTAAGTGGGCTTATTATATAGGTAAGTAGGTTTTGTCATAAAAGGCAATGATTTGTCTTATGCTTGTTTTATTTGTTTTTTTTCTTATAGCAAAGCCACATCGGGCTATCTGCTGAGCCCACAAGAGAAATCGAACCCCTGAGTTTAGCGTTGTAAATCCGCTGTACTAGCGGTGGGCATGCTTGTTTTATATAATGTTAATTTTTCCTTCTAGCATTCTATTATTAGTATCAACATGCTTGTATAACATATGACTAAATTGAATAGACAATTACTGGGTAAGATAACCTTGCGATGCATAATACCACTCATGTATACCTTATTAAGTTTTTCATATTAGATCATTTTTGAAATGATTCAATATTGAATACAAGTCTAAAAAAGTTTTAATTTCATTGTGTTTGTCACTGTCTGGGCTACATTTGGAATATTATGTTCAGTCTTGGTTCTTTACCTTAGGAAAGACATTGAATTGTTGGAAAGGGTTCAGAAAAGTTTATTAAAATGGAGCCTTGGATGGGGAGTTGTCATATGAAAAGTTGAAATCTATCAAATTGTTTTCTCTTGAAAAAGGAAGAGGTAGGAGGGAATATGATTGAGGTGTAATATCATACTTCATTTTTCTGTGTTATATGATGTTTATAAACACTGATTTCTCCTCTTTACAATTTTCTAATATCTAAAATTGATTGGTGTAATTTCCAATTAATTAGAAACACAAGCTATAGACAGCTTGAAGAAAGAATCTAGAATTTAAACCTCTTCCTTTTGATCTGTAGAAAGGTGTCCCATTTTATATTTTGTTCCCGCACTTTTAAGTTGATAGGGTAATTTTAATCACATTATTCTTTAACAGATTAAAACTATGGAACTTTATATACATAAATACAAGTCACTGTATTGTAGTACTTAAATTATCTCTGTGGTTAGAGCACCTAAACATCGAGTAGAAGTCTTGCATTCAAATACCAATAGAGTTAGGGTTTCTTTATAATTTTTATTGGTAAATTATCATGTTCAGAACAAAATCTTTCAGTATTCAATAAAACATGAATATCTATAATATTTTATAATTATTATTTGTTGGTACTTCATTTCAAAGACTAGATATCAAAGTGATTCTGTGGTTAGTGTTTGATTGTCATGTTGAAGTCTCACTTTTAAATCCCAGTCAAGTCAAGATTTTATGTTAATTTTTTTTATTAATGAATATATTTACATTTTGCTTTTTCAATTGCATAAGGGATTTAAGATCTCAGTTAACATTTGAATTTAAAAGATGGTGTGTTTGCAACATAAGTCACCCCAGCTTTTCATTTCAGTTGAAAAACTAAAATTGGTTCAGAAACAGTGCAAGAAAGAAAACATTATTTAGCAATGAAAAAAAGAAAGTTAAAAAACACACAAAGTCATCTAAGCTTAGCAAATATTGAATAACTTCAGCAGAGGGAATGCAGTTTATACGTTCATATGAAGCTCCTGAAGAAACAAAGCAAAAAGTACAAATTATTACTGAAATACATGCAAACAGGTTCTAGGTTTTGGCCACATGTTGAATGGATATATCAGATATTTTAAAATAATTTGAAACATATCTACTAAGTCATTAGAACCAATTATCTGGACTTACATTATGCATTATTTAACTCATATCTATATTTTTATAAACATTTTATTGTTCTTCCGCTTGCGCACAACAGATAAATCTTGTTTACTATATTAATTTTTTCAAATTTTTTGTGTATTTTTTATAAAACACATGTAAGTGTAGTAGCTGTATTTTAAGAAATAAGCTTTGCATTCTGAAGATTTAGTTTGGCTTAGTTATTGGTTATCATTTCTAAAAAAAAACAATAAACATTAGCTATTTGTGTGAGCAAATCTGGTTGAAAATGCATTTCATAAAGATTATAAGTTTGTATTTTCTTTCTTATAGCAGAGCTGATGACTTCGAATACCTTGTTAGCACTAGGAACTGGAATAACTGTTTCTCTCTTCACATGGATGATTATCTACTTGGACAGTTGCCAGCCTGGGATCCAGCCACCATCACCATTCTCTCCAAGAAAGATCAGGTATCAAAGAGTATTTTAACCAAAGACTAAATTAACTGCAGTATAATGTGTTGCATAATTTAATCATGATACCTACATTTTATTTGCTGTTGTATGCATTTAACATTCACTTTCCAATGATGTACTACCCCTCCTTTCACAAGATTAACTTTTTTTCTTTGCCCTCTATTTTCAAACTTTTTTAAATATGAGGCACAAGTCTTCAATTCTCCCTTTCTTGGAATACCAAGTTCCAGCACCTTTTTCATACAAATTACTGTGTGTTACCTCTACACCAATAGGAAAACACTACTATCACATGACTAATGTGTCTCCATTGTGCACCACAACCATCACTTCTCATTTGGTAGTGCTTCAGTGCAGAAGTCTTTCTTTAGAACACTCTTGAGTAACTTTATACACAGTGACTTAGTTCAGTTTTGGTTAATTCCACTTTAATTTTCTTTGAAAGCATTTGATTTACCTGTGTTTTTTGTACATCTTTTGCTGAGTTTATATCGTGCATGAATTTTGAGGTAACTGTTACCACTTTGGGTGCATAGAACTCATCTCTTCCTATACCTATTGAGGTTACACCCCATGCTACTTTGAATTCTTCACGAGGAGTTATTGTTGAAAGGGATTTGAAGAATGTTCCCGAGTCAGAGATTCTCGCTGGTCTTTCCATTCAAGGAGTTTCTGCAGTGAGATGCATCTCACTCACAAAGATGGAGTTACACTGCCAACAAATACCCTTGTTTTAACATTTACTTCACCACGTGCACCCGCCACCATCAAAGCAGGTTATCTCATTTGCAGGGTTAGGCCATACATTCCAAATCCTCTTCGATATTTCCAATGTTAGAGATTCGGCCACTCAAAGACATCTTGTCGTGGTTCCCTGACATGTGCTCGTTGTGGAGGCAAGGACCACAATGCCTATGACTGTGACATGAACCCACATTGCGTAAACTGCAATGGTTCTCACCCCTCTTACTTTCATTCTTGCCCAAAATGGTTGGAGGAAAAAGAGGTGCAGCATTTGAAAATGACACATAACATTAGTTATCCTGAGGCTTGGAAATTGCTGTCCACAATCCCATCTTGGACATGTGCTGCTGCACTCCATTCCACAACTACAGTGGAAGTGCAGACAGATCTCTCTGTGCCTCCAAGAGAATCGTTTTCAAAACAAATGAAAAGCCCTCCGTGGTTAAAAAAGTAGATGAATTGACTTCCACACCCATCTCTGTTCCTCCCATACCATTCAACAAACCTCAAGATCCATGTCCTTCAGTTTCAAATACAGGCATTTCTTCTGATACATCATTTTCTCCCACCACAATAGACAAAACAATTATTCGTCCACGTCCTCAGTCATTGGATTCCTCTTCCAATAACAAAAACCTGCCCACTCAACCCAGAGCAGGATCCATGGAGGTTGACAGACCTCCTCCGAAGAAAGACAGTAAAGAAAAAAGACGTGGTCGTAAACCGAAGGGTTCTCCAGCCACTTTACCTACCCATCCTTAAAAATGGCCACCTTGATACAATGGAACTGTCGAGGTTTACGTTCTAATCTGGATGGTATCAAAATGTTGATTGCTTCCTACCAGCCTGTTTGTCTTTCTTTACAAGAAACATTTCTCAAATGTGCTGATACAGTCTCCATTCGGCAGTTTTCTCTGTACAGAAATGACAAGTTGTGTGATGGTCGAGTACATGGAGGGGTGGCACTGTTGGTTGATCAACATGTGCCCACCCTGTCTTTGTCACTCAACACACCCTTGGAGGCTGTAGCCATCCGTGTTTCCTTGGGTCGTACCATCACTGTTTGTTCTCTGTACCTGTCCCCTGGAGAGACATATGATCAATCAGACTTTGATGCTCTCGTTGAACAGTTGCCATCTCCATTTTTAATCCTAGGGGATTTTAATGGACACCATCCCCTCTGGGGAAGTGCTGTTATTGATGGGAGGGGTCGATCTGTAGAGCAGATGCTCTCTGATCACAATCTTTCTCTTTTCAATGCTGGTTCTTCCACTTACTTTCATGCACCAAGTCAGTCCTTTACCACTATTGATCTCTCAGTTTGCTCCCCTTCATTATTCTCCCATTTTTCATGGAGGGTTGACAGTAATTCACTAGGCAGTGATCATTTTCTGATCCTTTTGAGAGAGACTGGCCGTGGTGGATGCCACCCTACTCGCATGCCCCGGTGGAAGCTAGATCAGGCAGACTGGTCCACTTTCACTGCTCTCGCAGAACTTGATCCTGCCATTGTAGATCAGCCATCAATAGATGACTGCGTTGCAGCGGTAACTGATTGTATTAAACATGCAGCTGCTCAGTGTATTCCTAAATCCTCAACACGTTTCCCATGATATCCTCGTCCATGGTGGAATTCTGCTTGCCACTTAGCACGGAAGGCTCAAAAACGGGCCTGGGATACTTTTCGTAGATATCCCACACTTTCAAATTGGGTTGCTTTCCAACGGGCCCGAGCACATGCTAGGTGGGTAACATGTCAAAGCCAGAAGGAATCTTGGATCAAGTTCACAACCAGCATATCTTCTACCACCAGTTCCAAGATCATATGGGACAAGATTCGAAAGGTTAATGGGCACTACAATTCTGTTCCCCTCTCGATCTTTCTCTCTGAATGTCAGGAGGTGACTGATGTCCGGAACATCGCTAACACTCTAGGTGAAAGCTTTTGCTGGCTATCTAGCACTTCTGCTTGTTCCTCCACCTTCCTGGCCATCAAGACTTGGGCAGAGCGATCACCTCTTTCCTTTCGAACTGACTGTTTCTTTGACTATAATTGTCCCTTTACCCTGGTGGAACTAAAAATGGCCCTTCATTGGTCTGCCAGTATGTCTCTTGGACCTGATGATATTCATTATGACATGCTGCACCATCTATCTCCTGCTTCTCTTGATGTCCTTCTGATTATCTTCAACCGGATTTGGCAGGAGAATGTTTTTCCTGATGCCTGATGCCAGGCTATTATTTTACCTTTCTCTAAGCCAGGGAAAGATCCGAAGATTCCTTCAAACTATTGTCCAATTGCTCTGATGAGCTGTCTCTGTAAGACCTTAGAAAGGATGGTTAATGCTCCTCTTGTTTGGTTCCTTGAATCAAACAACCTCCTCTCGCCCACCCAGTGTGGGTTCCGTCGACAGCACTCCACCACAGACCACCTAATTCGTCTTGAAACATCTATCAGAGAGGCCTTTCTCAACCGCTAACATCTTGTATCGATATTCTTTGACATAGAAAAAGGCTTACAACACAACATGGAGGTATGGCGTTTTGCGAGACCTCCATACATATGGGTTACGTGGCCATCTACCCATGTTTATTAAAAAATTTTTAATGGACAGGAGATTCCAAGTTCGTGTGTGTTCGGCACTTTCACGTTCTTTTGTACAGGTACTTGGAGTCCCTCAAGGCTGTATATTGAGTGTCGCACTCTTCAGTATAAAGATAAATGCCATCACTGAACAACTCCCTCTCACCGTTACGAATGGGCTGTATGTTGACGACTTTCACATTTCATGTCAGTCGTCAAACATGAGATATATTGAGCGGCAACTATAAACTGCCCTCAATCGTGTACGGAAGTGGACTCTGGCGAATGGCTTTAATTTCTCTCTTTCCAAAACTGTATGCATGCACTTTTGCCGTCGACGAGGTATTCACCCTGATTCTGAACTTCATATCGGTGAAGTTTTGCTGCCAGTGGTCCCGGAGACAAAGTTCTTGGGGCTTATCTTTGATCGTAAACTGACCTTTATACCACACTTAAAGCAGCTTCGGGTTAAATGCACAAGAGCACTGAACATCCTCCGTGTCCTCTCTTCTACCAGTTGGGGGGCAGATCGCTGTTCAATGTTAAAGATATATCGTGCTCTTATTAGATCAAAACTTGACTATGGATCAATGGTCTGTGGCTCTGCCAGACCCTCGGCCTTAAAGATGCTGGACCCCATTCATCACCAAGGACTTCGACCCTGCACTGGGGCTTTCCGTACCTCTCCAGTTCAAAGCATATACATTGAATCTCATGAACCTCCTCTACACCTTCGCCGTTTGCCACTTTCTTTACAATATACTTCGAAACTTCGTTCTTTACCAAAGCATCCCACCTGGGAATGTGTTTTCCTCCCTCGGTGGGCACTACTTTTTCAGAACAGACGATCTATCATTGCTCCGTTTGGCCTTCGTATCCGGGCACAAATGGATGAATTGGGTCTGTCCTTGGATAACATTGCAGATTCCACATGTCGACGCATCTTACCATGGCTTATTACAGCCCCCAAGTATGACCTTTCTTTCAGTCACCTAAAAAAGGCAGATACTCCAGACTGGAAGTACCATCTTTTATTCAATGAATATCTTTCCAACAATCATTCAGTTCCCATTTATACAGATGGATCCAAATCAGGTAATTCAGTGGGCTCTGCTATGGTTTGCTATTATGAGTCAGTAGTTGCATGCAGAATCCCCTCTACAGCTTCTGTGTTCACTGCTGAACTGTATGCCATATCTCTTGCTCTGGATCATATTGCAGCTGAGTTCTATACTTGCCTTGGAATCGCTTCAATTAGCTCACATCCTATTCTCGCAGATATTCGAAACCGACTGGCCCATTTCTCATTAGCAGCTACTTCAATCCAGTTTTTCTGGATACCAGGCCATGTTTGTATTCGTGGGAACGAGCTTGCAGACATGGCAGCTAAATTTGTCTGCTTCAGCACCATTACCTCTATGCCTATTCCGTACATGGACTATGGTGTTGTCTTCAAGGCTCGGCTCCGTACCAGTTGGCAGTCCACTTGGAGTGAACAACGCGACAATAAACTTTTTCAAATCAAACCCAAAATTGGAGTTTGGCCATCTAGTTTCCGTAAAGTTTGGAGGGAAGAAGTTGTTCTCACTAGGCTACGTATTGGTTACAGTTTTTTAACTCATCGTTTTCTTTTATCTGGAACTGATGCACCAATGTGTAGTTTGTGTAACACTCAAATCACTATCAGCCATGTTTTACTTTCTTGCCATCGTTTTACAATTCTCAACAACAGCAATACTTTAAACATATTTTTTCCCAGGGTCAGTCTGTAACATTGGACAGAGTTATTGGTGATGATGACTCTGTCCACCTTAATAACATTTTTAATTTTTTAATGGCCATTAATCTTTGTAATCTCATTTAAGTGTGGTATATTTATTCATTACACATTTTTAATTGTGGCTTTTTTTTTACAGTTTTATTCTCTCTCATTCAATGTGACATTAAACAATGGCCAGAACATTAAATAACTTGACACCAGGACTGGAAAGTCAAACTTCAGGTGACTAACGCTTCTGTTTGAACTACTCGTTAGTCTTCCTGGCGAGTTACCATTATACTTTTGCTGCATATCATTTCACACTTTTACAACCTTTTGTACTGGCCATATTGACTCATAACCTGGAACCAGGACGGAAAGACCAACTTCAGGTGACTGACGATGGTTTGTATACTACCTGTTAGTCTTCCTGGCGGGTTATGATCATTCCCATTCTGCTACAGGTTGTCCTTTACAACTTTGTTGACTGGATGTCGACATTGGTTTTTGCACCATTTCCTGTTTTAATTGCCATTTAGCTTTTATCTTCAATTATCTTTACACATTTTACTCCATTTACTTGACTTTTATCTTTTTACTGGACATTTGGCTACTCACTGTTGCGATTTTACTGTGTGTCTTTTAATACTTCTATTCTTTTACATTTTGATACTGGTTGCTATGACACATAACCCAGAACCAGGACTGGAAAGACCAACTTCAGGTGACTGGTGGGTCTTGAACCTGCCTGTTAGTCTTCCTGGCAGGTTATGATTATATCTTTTTGATAGAGTAAATACCTTACAACTTTTTACACTCTGCCTTCTATCTTAACCTTGTAGACTAGGTGTCAACATTGATTTTATACTTTTTTGTTTTACCTTCATTTCCATTTATCTCTTTTACTACATTTTTACTGGTTGTTTGGTGCAGATAGCCTCGTTGCTTTGTGCCATAAAACACTAAATCAATCAATCAATCAACTCTCCATGCGCTGTCCTTCTGGTTGTTCTTTCCTTGTTTGCTGAACTTTAGTTCCCTTAGTTTTTCCAACTGCAGGTGGTTCCTCCTCTTCCATTCTGTCTTGACCTGCTTCATCAACCCAGTTACCTGTGTTTCATCTCTCACTGTCTGTACTCTGCCTTCACACCTCACTCTTGTCAAATTTTTGGCACAAGTTTCTGGTTTCTCTGACAGAGTAGCTCTACATTAAGCATGTTCCATTTGTCAATCTTTTTTGGCCTTTTATATATGGAAGTGGAGCATTTTTCACTCCAGAGTATTAATTCAGGGTTTCAGAGCTTCTCACCCAACATTTGCCTGTATCTCTGATTGTCTCACAGGGCTCTTTAAGAGGGTTTCTTCAATCTCCTAGATTTTAGGTGTGATTAGCCTATGCCTTTTGTTTCTACAATTTCTACATGGTTCTTTCTTTCCCTGTCCTTTCCCTATTCATCCCTTCTTTACAGTTTTGATAGCCACTGAGGCATCTGTCACTTTTGTTTCTGGGACAATCTCATGACCTTACTTAACCTGCATTTGCAACTGTGTCAGTGTGTGCTCCCTGTTTCACTTCTCTCTGATGACATATTTCCTCATCATTCTCAGGTCATTGTACTGCTCCTTCTCCCTTATCTTTCAAGTGGTGTGGTCTTTCCTTCCTACAGCCTCTGAAGCTCATGACATGCAGGTCTCCTGTTCTTCTGTCTACCTGTGATCAATTTCATTTTGCCCTCCTCCTGATTCATATAGACTCCTTTATCCTTTGTGTGCCTATGATTGTTGATACTTGCACATCTTATTTCTGGGGTTCTTGTTGCCCTCTATTTCTCCCTTTTCAACTTTTCTCTTCCCCTTATTTTTCCCCAGTTACCCTAACCAATTAGGTTTGATGCTAGATCCAAATTGCTTATTCCTCCTCGTCTTCTTTCTGTCATGATTTATTTCATGTTTCCTCCAATCAATCACATTGCATCACCTTCTTCTTTTTTTTTTCTTTCGTCTCATCTTCATTGGCTATTGGAGGAGATTCTACCACAGATATTTGGAGATTTTGCACATGTTCATCTTCCAGTACTTACACCTTGTCCCTGTTTCTACTTCTTTGGTGTATCACCCTACTGCCTTTGGCTGTTCTCCTGTCTTCAACTTGCCTGTAACATGAGGTAAGTCTTTCTTAATGCTTTCTTTCCTTTCAGGAACCTTCATTTTATATTCCACTCTGCAGATAGTGGTACTTGACCAGGTATTTTGTCTGTATTCTAGATGGGTCCCATTTAGATGGCTATAACCATTTACATACACCCTTCTATCAGATTTGCACTGTGTACCATGTTGATTCCAATTTTTTCATAGCTGTGTATACTCATCTTTGAGATGGAGGCATTTCATAGGATTATGCAAGTGTAAATTCCTCATGATACTTACATCATACTATGACTTTATTGTAGTACTGCACCATGGACAACATGGATGAAGCAGAAGGGGATTGCTGCCTGTCTCTGCCATGCATACATTGAATAAATTGGTGTGGACTGCTTTTAAAAGTAGAGTTTCATGATCATCCATGGCACCGTTTTGAGTGTTTCAGTCCCTCTGGACTCCACAAAACACTTCTTTTCTTCTTTCAGTGGAATGCAGGAGCCCTTCTCACTTACCATTTACAAGGTACTGGGGAGGTTGACCATGGAGGCAAGCTTCTGGATGGGTTCCCAAAAGATAGCTATAACCAATCAGTTCAGAGTAGGACTGTGGTGTTCTGTCAGTATAGATGAAGTTAGTTCATCCTTAGGATGTGCGAGTTGCCCAGAGTTGAGACATCCATATGCAGTTCACCCTTCTGGTTGGGTGCCCTCCTCTGACCCTTTCACAGATGTAGGTACCCAGGGAATGAAGTTTTGGAGATGAAGTGAACCAATCACAAGTACTCACACAGGTTTTGGCTTGTTCATCTTCCCCTCTTGATTGCTCTTGTAGTGGGTCACAGATCTTCATGGCATGATTCTGCTTCTGTTTTGGATTTTCCCTCGTTATAAGATTGTTGACGACCTGGATCATTTTGGGCTTGTTCTCAGTCACAGGGGTTGAGTGCATGTAATGAACTTCCTTCAGATTTTGAGTGACACATGCCTGGGCCTATGTGTTCCTGGAGTCTTCTGATAGGTTTCTTCTGGACTCTTGGACTTGAGGTGAAAATGGTATAGGTCTTTCTCCAATATTCATGAGGATATAGTTACTCAGTGAGTGAGGTTTTGGATTTAGCCGACTTACTGAGTGTGGTCCATCTTGCCTTAGCCACTTTACATCTAGGAGTCCATCATCTCTTACCCACCTTCTATTCAGGGACTGAGTGATTTTTTTTACATGATCGTGGGCTGACTTGCAGGCAGACTGAGTTGGTTGTTTCTGCTTAGCCATTGGAGTTTTGGCTAATATTACCTGCTGTTATATGAAATATTTAAAGTGAGGATGCAGTGGGTAAATGAATACACAGGCACTAACTCGAAGGTTTACAGTTAAAACAAAGAGACTCGAGACTAAGACTTCCAATAACACTTTTTATTTAAGTGATCAAACACTTTATTTACCCACATTTATTTATAAACAATTTATCTTTATTCATGTTTATTGTAAGCAATCACTTTTATTAACATGATGACTAATGTTTAAGAAAGAATGGCATTGTAATATTTACAAGGATCTTGGGTGAGAAGTGGTATTTCAACTGATGATAAGAGACATTTTCTCACCTTCCTCTTGAATGATTAAATAGTTCAGAGTGCTTGCTAGATTTTTGTCTATGCTGGCATCTGTTCGAAAACCTTTCATACTAGTGAAGAGGTGATTTGTCTGCCTATTCATTGTGTAGAGTGCCAACTCGCTTCCTGTTTATGAATTATTAAGCTCATTCGGATATGTCTGCAAATGGTCAATGTTTATGAACTTCTAAGTTTGTTTATCAGATATCTAGATTGTCAGAGGCATCCAGATATTTAGTAACACCTCAATTTTACTTATATTTTGTCTCTTTGTTGCACCATATCTTCCATACAGAGGTGCTCTCCTGACCTTTTCACTTTTTATGGCAAAGAGATACTTGGTTCAAATATTGTGTGATGTCCCTCCTCAGATCTCTGGATCTATTTCTTTCCATTAAGGAGTATCCTTCCTTCAGATGCTTCTGGAGCATGTTGCAGTAGCCCATTTTCCGATTCATTGTGGAATTCAAGCTACTCTTGTGATAGAGGAAGAATGTCATAACAGGAGCTATAATTTTTCTTAAAATTTATTTCTAATCCTTCCCACTACCTTTTGGTGCTCATGTCCTTTGCCAAACTTCAAAGTGATATTTCGCACAGAGGGAGTTGCATGTTTTGCAATAGTAGTGCTTTCCTATTGGTGGAGAGGTGACGCACAGTGATTTACACAAGAAACACATTGGAACATCAGTTTCCAACAGAGGGAGAATTGAAGGTTTGTGGCATGCATTCAAAAAAACATTGACAAAACGAGAAAAGATAATCTTATAAGAAGAGATAAGTATCTACTGGAAATGCATTTTAATTTAGGAAAATTATAACATTCGTGCGATTAGAATTATTAGATTTATAATAGATAACATTTTGTTTGTTACTCTACGAACATAATTGTTAAAGTTTCAAAAATGTTATTGTTTTATGCTGAGCTGTGTGTAATATTTGATTAAATATTGTATCTAATAACAAGTATCTCGCTGCTCATAAATTCCAGTCATTTTACAAGCTATTTAACATAAATACTTTTTGAAATATCTTGTATGTTCTTATATGCAATAGAATATTCCAAATATAATAAAATGAGGGATAAAGACAAATATATGTAGTGGTTATAAAATGCTGTTACAAAACTGAAATATTATTGAGATGAAGAAAGCTTATAATTATAATATTATCAGTTTATTATTCATATACAAATATATTCTTCACACAGGGCATCTTCTGGACACACATTTCATACTGGATATATTTTGGCTCTAGTAAATGGAGTTTTGTTCTCGGCCCTTGCATTGATATGGTAAGAAGACGACGTGTGATGTGCCAGTCAAGATATGATATTCTTTTGTCAGATGTAGGTTTTGATGTATTAATCTGATCATATTTAATATTAAAAACATATTACTTTCTCAAGTAATATTGTCTGGAAGTTCCAAGAATAACCTTCAGATGTAGCTGTAGGTATTCATTCTAGTAAGACATTATTATTAACAACACTTTCTGAATGTTTTTATGGTATGTGAGATACAGTTGTGTTGAAGGAAACTGTAACAGTTGTGTTTTCTTGCTTTGTTAGTGCAGTCAGTCGTATTAAATATTAATTTGATTGTTTGCAAAGTGCAAATATAAAATTAAAAGAAGGAATGTAACGTATTATACGTTTAAAAATTGTCATATAGTTTCTAAATGCTGTTTAGATTTTGAAATTTATATATTTTTCATTTTAGAATCATTAGAAAAAGGTCTTTTTTGTAGTGTTTTTAATAACACTTGCAGAGCAAGCTGTATTTGTTCTCTCTGTTATACATTTATTGTAATTTTTTTTCTGTACTTAATGTAAATATTTTGGAATTTTTTTATGTTTTTCTTACAAGTTAAATTGGTGTCTTTATTTGTAGTTAATTATGATGTGTAAAGTATGGATAAAAATAACATTGAAGTGTCTTAAATTAAGAAATAATAGTTGTTGATTTTGAAATTTCTATCTGTTAAAAAGATTTAAAATTCTTAAAATATTTTTTGATGTTGAAAGCTTACAATTTGTGGATAAGGTGTAGTTGAAAATCTAACTTCCAACTCTTAGTTGTCAACCTATCATCAGGAATAATTGTACACTGTGCTAGATACGGTGGCTGAGATGCAGTGGCTGAAAATATAAATATAACTTGAAACGTTATCATTTTTGAATGTACAATAAAATAAATGTATCTAAAGATACAAGCCAATGTTAAAAATAAATATGGAATATGAGATGGAAAACCAATATAGGTAGAGACTTGAATTGTGTAACTTGTATAAATTAGAAAATTACTCTATTTTAAAGTGAAGTATGGAATATGAGTTAGAAAAGGTGAGAACCATCTAAAGCAATTTACTTAGTTATTCAATTAAATTTATATATATATTTGATAAAAAAGAACTTTCCTATGTACAATTATCAATTCGCAGTTTTAACCTGTAAGTTTTATTTGAACAAATGAGTACTTAAGCACTAAACAGCAACAATCAAAACACAAATACAGTGTTTTATAAATACATTAGATATATTAAATGTTGCAGGATAAAGCCAACAATCACTAAAAGTTAAGTCAGTTTTCTTTTGTTTTATGTTAGTTTGTATAGTTTATTCATTCTGTGTTAGTTTTACAGCTGATTAATTTTAATATTTTTTTTTCCTCAGGTAGCTTTTTTTTAAGATCAGTATACAATTTTTTTGTCGATTAGTCATCCAGTTTCGTTGTGGTTTAAACAATTTTTTTTATCACTTGCAAAAGGTATAAGCCAGCTGTAATACAATATAGAAATATCAAAAGTTATGATTTTGATTAATTTCGCTGTACACGTGGAAACTAAGTATTAGATAACAATACAGAACAATCATATTCTAC
This sequence comes from Carcinoscorpius rotundicauda, assembly GCA_011833715.1. Lineage (NCBI taxonomy): Eukaryota > Metazoa > Arthropoda > Merostomata > Xiphosura > Limulidae > Carcinoscorpius > Carcinoscorpius rotundicauda. The sequence goes on from CM022398.1 coordinate 21,301,716, forward strand.
CAATTATGTCACAGTAAAACTAGTGACAAAATAGTTACATAAAATGTTTTCAAAAAGTAGAATAAGTTATGAAGAACTTCAAAAAAATTCCTTGAGAATTTTCAGTCTTTTTACAATTACAATATTTATATTGGATTTTAGTATGCTTTATTAGATGACACAACAGATGTGAAAGGGAGAAACAACTTGTAAACTTGCATATTTATTTCAGGTACAAAGCTAGTAGTGCATTTTTATTTACACCATCTGTGTGTGATATATTATTAAGTACTTAAAGGAAAGTTTGTTTATCAGGTTTTACAAACAATACTGGTATGTTAACTTTCCTTTCTTCTAAACTTAAACACCTAAACTTTATACAAGTGACCAGTTATTGTAATAGTATTTCCAAGCAATTGTTTGTTTAATTTCAATCAGTTTGGAATTATTTGTTTGAAGGTACCTTTGGGTTTATATTCATATGCACTTTACATAATACATTTCACAATACGTATGGGCTAAGGATATTGAGTTTGTACTCATTTGTAGTTTACATAATATATTTCACTAAATGTATGTACAGTACTGGGCTAAGGATATTGGATTTGTGCTTGTTTCTAGTTTAGATAACACGTTTCACTATGTATGTACAGTTCTTAGCTAAGGAAATTAATACTGTTTAGCTCCAGCCTTTCTTCTGTTACGTATTTTCTTCTAGACCATTTCTACATGATTTTAATTTTGTACCACTATGAAGAAATGCTATTATTATTCTCGAAACTTCATCAAAAGTTAACCAGCTTTAAGATCAGATAAACAATGATGTTTAGACACATTTCTGTTTTGTTGATATGAGAGTGATGTTTGACTGGAAATGTGACAGTAAAAGAGTTAAAATATATTTATATATATTTTTATAGTTTTATAATATTTAAAAAATAATACACCAGTATATGGGCAGGAAGAATACAACCAAGTTAATTTCTTATGGTAACATTTATCAACTGTTTGCTGTTTCCTGAGTAAAGGGCTCAAAAGAATTAACATTTAAGTACATAACCTCTTATTTGCACAAGCACAAGTTGGTTCATTATATTATACAAATTATTCAAATAAGGCTATTACAGTATATACAACTGTTTGTAAACTCTTCATCATATACAAAGCATTTATAATTACACCCATGCTTCGTAACAGTTTGATAAAAAGAATATATTCATATACCTGAACAATTAATTGTTTTTCTCCTGTGAGGCAAAAACTTTATTGAACTGTTATTTTTATTTTATTTTGTGTATGAAATGATTATTTATGACCCCTGGTTGCAAAAAACTGACACAACTTTATGAAAAGAAATGTTGTAGCCGAAACATGGATTGGAGGTGCCAGACTACGTAACCGTAACCCAATCTGATAACACAGTCTAAAAAATCCACTTCTTCTGATTTTAAAAATATACTCTTAAATGAAATCTGTAAAATGTCTTACCAGGAACATAAACATAGAAAGAAAAGAGACTGTGGTGTTTGTATGTTCTGCTTACTTTTGTATTTATATACAGCTGTATTTTTTCATAGTTACTTGAATTCAAACCTGTGAAAAGACTGAATAGTAGAGTCAAGTAGTTTAATTTTACAAATCAGTGCTTCTGGAAAATAATATTTTAAAATTTAACATGACTCTTAGAAGGGTCAGTTTTTTGTGACTGGAGGTCTTAATTATTGGAATATTTTTGAGGGGCTACAATGTAACTTAAAATATATATTATGTACTACAAATATTGTTAAAGATACAGTTCAGTTTATTCTGATAGTCTAAATACATAGTAGAAGTGTTGAATATAATGTCAATTCGTAGTTGCTTTATGCATTACATTTGTCAAAAATTATTTTGTGTCTAAAAGCAAAACATGCTAGAACTGTTTTCTCATGGAAATGTTTGTAAATTTATCATTTTCCTGTGTATTAATGTATATTTACATTTATAACTCAAAATTTAAGTGAATTAAATTGATTGTAACAGATGCAATTACAACACACACTCAAGTTTTCCTGGATGGAGGTGGTCTTGAAAAGTTTAAGAGAATGGTAGAAGCTGCTGGATCATTTAGAAATATATATATTCCATTAATTAGTTACTTTTTGAAACAGTTTTGATAAGTTTTTGTATTTTTATTTTCATTATAAAACTATTACATCTACACAAATTAATTAATCTGTTGTTGGATGGGTAAACATACATCAACCAGTCTTTATTTTAAGCTATTTACATATCTAATTGTGAACTACCACTAAAGCAATGACAAAATATAACAAGTTTGTGCATATAAAGATCTTTATTATTTAAATTCATGCAAACTTAGCATCTTTGCCATAGTGAATCAAATTCAGTTTTTAAAATAAATTGCCAGTGGATATATTAAGAAAAAATATTTTCGTAACAATTCATAAATATTTTTATGCTTGCATTTTTGTGAAACTAAGTTTTAGAGAGAAAATGTGTAGTATATTGTACTTGTTATAAAAAAGTTAATGCACCACTAGTTCAGGAAATTGATTAAAATAACTGAAATCAATGTTATAATTTGTAAAATTTATTAAATATGGAACTTCAAAAACTGAATATTTTGCATAATCTTGATGAACTACACTTTCCCTGCTCTAAAGCCATGAAAAACTACTCAAAGTCTAAGAGTATAGTAGTCTTTCAATGTTATTTTTACCAGGTACATGTTTAATAATGAATTTTAGATTTTTTTAAAAGGTCTGATATTTCAAAACATGCAAAATATTAATTTAAAAAAATGCTGTTTTTTGTTGTTAAGTACAAAGCTGCTCAGTGGATTAACTATGCTTTTCTCACCACATGTATCAATCAAAACCTAGTTTCTAGCATTGTAAGACGTCCGACTTGCCACAGGGTGGTCACTGTTCTGTGATTGTATTACATGTTGAATGAAAGCAGCTTTCTTATTCATCAGAACCTTTGCAGTTGAAATTCACTTTCAAAATTAACTGTTTGTAGATTATTATATTAAGATGAAAGTGTAATGAATGTGAAGTGGTAGTAAATATACTCTCAGCACAAGACTGAATCACTGCCGTCATTTAATTTCACGTACCTTTCACATTTATTTTTGTACTTAAAACTGTTTTGTTTGATATTCAAGTAATTAAGAGATTTTGTTAAAATTTTGTTTCTTAATACTATTAATGAATTTTGATTGTGTGTACTTAGAAGCATAATATAAACTGTATGATATCAAAATTATGATATTCACTTATAAAACTTAACATATGTGTTAATATTCAAATGTTTAAAAGGATTTAGATTACCATAATCATTATCCAGATAATTTCACAGTAAACATTAACATGAAATTTATAACAGTTAAATTCCTGAGTAAATCACAAAACTGGACCTGTGTTAGCAAAAACTGTGACCAAATGCAAAAAAACTAGGATTATATAATATACCTGTATTGGTAATTTAATGTCACTTAGGGTAGCATATCAGTTGGTATTTATCAGTGCATTGTACATTACTTTGTGAATTCTTCATAACTAGATTTAATTTTTTATTAAAATCGAACTGAAACTTTTAATGCTCTTATTCCAGAATTTATCCTAAAACTTCTAAATTTAATCATTTAATTTTTTTCCTTGTTGTTTTTTTTAGACTAATGCAGCAATGGTGGTCAGTATTCAAGAAACTTCTCAGTGTTTGTTGTCTTTTAGTTAGTACAAGAAAAATTTAATATATAATTTTTATTTCTGTATATTTTGTTTAGTGATGTATTTCATAAGTTTCATATTGGAGAGTAGCTTTATGTTTTATTCATTTTTTAACACCTATTTGGATTTACTATATTATTTTTCTGGGCATAAGACACCCACATACTGTTTTGTACAACGTAGAATAGTAATTTTTAGAATGGGTGCAAATCACTGAACAGAGAAAGATGCAAAGTTGGAAAAATATTTTTTCTATTATATAAAAAAAGGAAAATATGGTTTACTTATATTTATGAAACTTTTGGTTGAGTATCTTATTTTTCATGGTAGTTTATTTCTACCCATTGTATTTATTATGTGATATTCTTTGGAACAAGATTTCGAACATTTATCTGAATACGTTTGATCACTTGCTGAAATCATTGTGTTCTTAGTTTTGAAATTATTGTTTATCAATTTGCTGTTCATACAAATTAATTACACTTCAAATTACATTTATCATTGGTTATTTCATGGTTATTGTTCCATTTAATTCTTTGTTAACAACTTTCAATTAGTACTTACAAATTATTTTCATGATTGTTTTATGTATTAATGAGAAACTTGTTTATTTGATTTGATATATTCTTATGGAAATTGTACTTTTGTATGTGTTGCACTTTACGTCCATTGAATATTTCAATTTCAGAAATAGCACTGCAAATGACAACAGCTTCATATTAGGTTTCTGTTTTATTTGCCAAAGCCTTGATGTGCATGCTACAGATGCTTTAACTAAACTGTGCCAAACTTGTCTTTACTTTTAATGATGCATTGTCATCATGCAAGTCACTCGATAATAATTGTATTTATTAATAAAGTCTGGTTGCAAAGATGTGTATTATGTTTAGCCTGCTTTCTGATGGTGTGAAATACCAGCAGAAGTATACTTTCCTGCATAACACATTTTACGTTATATGTTTAATTAAATTGTTAAAATTTATGTAGTCTGGCAAAATTAACATAGATAATCTAAGAAGGTTTTGTTGATGTTAATGCAGTACATAATGTTAATGCTTTATCACAAACTATACAACAGGAAATTAACCACAATTCATGTAAGAATTAAACCCGAACTAGCTACGCGCTCACTCCTATCAAAATGTATCTCAGAACGGCTGGCATGGGTATTAACACTTATTGACAAGCAGAGAACAATGTTTCGACCTTCCTAGGTCAGCTACAGAAGATGGTCGAAACGTTGTTCTTTTCTTATCAGTAAAAGTGTTAATACACATACCAGCCGTTGTGAGATACGTTTTTATTTCAAGTGGATTTCTCGTCATCAAGAACCTTCATCAAAAGTTTGAAGACAGAAAGATTATAGTAACAAAGTATAAGCCTAAGTGGCAGGATAGAACAATTAAAAATGAGGAAAAGAGACTCACTAGAAAATTGCAAAAAAGCATACTTGCACATTCTAATGACTTGGTTAAAAACATTCACTAAACTGAGATCATAAATAAAGCTGACATAAGTTTCGGGCTAATTTTATGGATCCTTCTTTGAAATCAAGACAGTCAGTCATGAAGCATTAATTATTCACATAATTATGATAACGAGGGATCAGAATTTATATTTATTTTAACAATGGAACGAAATTCTCCGTTTATAAGGAAATCCAATAATATCCATTCCAATACGTTGCATTACCTCCACTTACATCAATAAGTATTCTAGTTGCCCCCCAGTTGCTCAGCGATATGTCTGCGGACTTACACGCTAAAATCCGGGTTTCGATACCCGTAGTGGGCAGAGCACAGATTGCCCATTGTGTAGCTTTGTGCTTAATTGCAAAAACAACAACAACAGTATTCTAGTTGATTGCTATCCTCTATACGAAAAAATAATTTATTCATGCCACAAGACTTCTATCCCCCTCCATTGGAATTGAGTGATTCCAATGCGTGTTTCATGTAAATCGTCATGAGATGTACTCTCGTGACGCATGTACACCTCCCTCTGTTCGATTCCACCAAACTATCACTACTCGTTTGGCAGTGTTCAGACGTTTTTTCTCTTGATGCTTGAGATATCTTTTAACTTAATTTTCCAGTCTTTATTTTTTCTTTTACTTGCATGTTTATATATAAACACGTAGATATCAGTTCCCAGTAGTCTTTACATATGTATTACAGATGTCTGTATTCCTCCTTCATATATAATTCATCAGTGTTGTGGTCACCGTGGAGGTTAATTGCAGATTGTTATGGTTCTTTCCTTTTCGCTATCCCTCGATGTTTCTTATTCCGAGAGTGTTAATGCCCTTGGGGTGGTTCCCGTCAATTGCACTTTGGAGGAGATAGTTTACATTACTTGGACGTCTTAAAGAAATTGGATGTCGGGTTATGGGTAAATATATCAGTTTTTTTCATATTCACGTGTGCCTTACTGATGAGTCAGTGAAGGGGGGTTACTAGATTCCCTCCGGCCTTATCGACTTAAGGTGTGTTCTTTCTTACCACCGCTAAATGGCTGGGTATGGATTGTGGTTGACTTGCCATTAGTATGATCCTTTTACCTACTCTCACATGTTGGTTCTTGGTGGCCTGGGTTTTCTGACTGTAGTTGACTTGTCATACTTATCTTCTTTCCTGCACCCAAGTGGATGTCAGTACCCAGCGGTCGGATTTTGAATTGTAGTTGACTTACCTATTATATAATCCTCATTCTGCCTCCTCGTGGATGTCAGTTCCCAGTGGTATAGGTTTATGATGTGTTTAGGTTCCCCACATCAGATATTAGAATCTGACTATTTCATCTTACAAGCTCCTTTGGATATGTAATATGAGGTAATTTATCAATTTTTCCACACTGGAAATGTTTTTCCTATAGGTGTTTTCCAATACATACTTCCCCCTGAAACCGTTTTTCCTTCTGATAAATCTCGAAGTGATGGTTCGGTAAAATTGAAGAGAAGGAGTCACACTCTTATTGGTAGAGAGTTGACACATGATGATTTGCAAGAGAAATGCCCTGGAATCGGTCATTTCCAACGGTGTGGGAATAGAAGGCCTGTTGCAAGTGTAATTTAGTTTTTCGCCTATAGAGGACAGCACTAACCAAGAATGCGAGAGGAGTTAAGGACCTGTTGGAAATACATTTTCATTGTAGGAAAATTAAAATTTTAATTGAAAAACGGTTACTGACAAGTTTAATTATCTAGTTTATAAAATAATTCCAAAGGTCTTGCTCTTGTAAAGAACCACGAGCTGCTCAATAGTTTCAACACTTGAAATTTTTTTACATAAGATTAAATTAATCTGTAAGACCTTCGGCATTGTCAAATATATCGATCGAAGGGCCTTGTCCTTCTTAGCCAAACCTGCAATTAGATCTCCAATTGATCAAGCGATGACAAAACTATGACTGAAAGTTTGTACTTCAAAAAGAAAAACAAACAGAATTATTCTCTGAGAATCTATGCCACGGCTAAAGGCTGCAGCAAAGAGTACATGTATGATAATGCTCATGGAAGATAGAAGTTTATGCACCTCATTACTGAATGAGAGCTGAGTGTACTTGAAGGAATGACCATGAACTAATAAAGACTTTCTAACATTATTAAGAAGGTGTAAATAAATTTTTACACAATTGCCAGTTCTACGAGATGCATAGAAAAAAAAGGTAAATTCTAATTACTAGGAGGGGTGTGTATGTTTTCTTATACTAAACCTACATCGGCCTATCTGCTGTGTTCATTGAGGAAAATCAAACCTTTGATTTTAGCGTTGTAAATCCGTAGATTTACCGCTGTCCCAGTGGGGAACACTATAAGAACCTATAAAGATAAAAATCCTGCATAGGATGGTCAGGACACTAAGAATGTACGATTGTGTAAAGATAAAATATCAAATGATACAACTTAGCACAGAGCAACGTTTCTAGAAACGTTGTAAAAAGCAGATAATGTCAACGCTATCTCTTTCATTTGTTTTTCCTGAATTGTTCGCCGCTGTTACAGCGGTATGTCTACAGATTCACAACGCTAAAATCAGGGGTTACATTCCCCTCGGTGGACTCAGGAGATAGTCAGATGTGGCTTTGCTATAAAAAAACTCACACACACTGAACTGTATAGTCATTTGGCTGTTTGTTTGTTTGTTTTTGAAATTGCGCACAAAGCTACACGAGGGCCATTTGCGCTAGCCATTTCTAATTTAACAGTGCAAGACTAGAGGGAAGGCAGCTAGTCATCATCACCCACCACCAACTCTTAAACTACTTTTTTATCAACGAAAAGTGATATTGGCCGCCGAGTTATAACGCCCACACGGCAGAAAGAGCGAGCATATTTAGTGTGACGGAGATTCTAACCCGCGATCTTCAGATACGAGCGCTTTTACCACCAGGCCCTGGAGGGCCTCATTTGGCTGTACACTCATGAACTTCTTGGAGTTTGGCTCGCTTAAACATAACATTATAAACCGACGTTCACGTGAAGAGGAAGGTTGGTGAGAATTGTTTTAAGATCTACGATCTATGAATGACCTCGATAATCATTGCAGAAGCTGCAATAGAAACTGTACTATTGAGCAACAGTGCGTAGCCATGACCTACAAACTAAGATGGAGTTAGAGAAGCACATGAAATACCACCAACCTCGCAATGGAGGGAGTATCACGAAGGTCAGCACGAGAGCTGGCACGTCTGTTACCTTGGTTACCTTTTCCTGGAGGATCTGTATGGGTTTGATAGCGTAGTTAGAACGAGTTATACTGTGGCTCACTTTTATCACGTGACTTTGACCACAGCCACATTTTTTTAGAATTCTGTTTAATTACCGTTTGCTTATTAGTGCCTTATGATGTTGGCACAAACACAAAGAATGTTTTACTGTCAAGATAAACGTTGTATGTGATTTATGATATTTAAGATCGTAGAGTAACGTTCAATTTTATTATTTAAATATAAAGGGATATATACATACGTGACTTCACGTATTTGTGGTATAGAGTTCATTGCTTCTTTTTCAATTTCAACGTATAATCGACACAAATATCAAGTATCATGAAGTTTGTCTACGTGACATTGCAAAAAAGTATGAAAAACGGTTGCGTTTTTAAAACTTTATCATAAAACTCGGGAACCAGCATGGCCAAGTGGTTAGGGCGTTCGATTCGCAAGCTGAGGGTCGCAGGTTCGAATCCCCGTCCCACCAAACATGTTCGTTCTTTCAGCCGTCGGGGCGTTATAATGTACAATCAGTTCCGCTACTCATTTGTAAAAGAGTAGCTCAAGAGATGATGGTGAGTGGTGATAACTAGCTTCCTTCCTTCTAGTCTTACACTTCTAAATTAGGGAGGGCTAGCGCAGACAGCTCTTGTATAGCTTTGCGCAAAATTTAAAAGAAATCAAACCATAAAACTCGATAACTCGAGCAGTTTCTCGAAGGTAGATCTCTTCAGGGTGAAATTAGCCTGAAAATTACATATTCATAACATTTTACCAATACGGAGAAGAGCATGAGTATTTAATGAGTTAAGCGTTTGCGTGTGGAACTTTACGTTCACACAAACAACATTTGTTTTCCTTATCTCGTACTTTACCACACATTTATAGGTGATTGTTAAGAACACGAGACTCGTACAAATGTATTACACGCTAGAGAAATGACTGGCGTGTCTTATAAAAACACCTTAATAAAACAGTACGATATTATGGTTGGTCCGGAAATCACAAAATGCCGTCAAAGGCTGTTGACAAGAAGTAAACTCTCAAAATCCTGTAAACTATACTTTGTTCTGACGTACAAAAAGGAACAAATAGTGTTCATATCTTAGATTGGTAAGGGTAACAAAAGCTGGAAGAATCACTGCATCATTAATCTTTGTCTTGTTCTGCTGCTACCTTAGTCTTTTATGTTCCAAATTCAACAATGGCAAGGCCACACGTTCTATAAATGATGATTTACTGTTTGTTGAATGGCAGGCTCACAGAAGCTTGGATATAGGAAGCCATTTACTTCCCGCTGGCGGAAGCAAAGCTTACAAGTCACGTGAGAATAAAAAGAACGTACTTGAAACTTTCACACCGTACAATGAGTAGCTATAAATGCAGAGTTTGTGAGTCCATTGTTTCACTAATCCCCATTGAAGTGCGCACTTTAAAGTTAAGTTCTGTTGAACTTGCATTTACTGGCGGAACAATAATTTACATCCATAAACCTTTTCATCCATTATGTGTATTTTATCGGGTAAAGGACGATTTCTTACGGCCTTTAGAATTTAACATGCCTAGTATAGCATGTTTTTACTATTTCAAAATGTAAGATGTTCTCCGGTGGAACAGTGGTAAGTTCATGGACTTATGACGTTAAAGTTCTGGGGTAAATTCATAGCCGGTCTTGCCTGTTTAATAAACTGGGCAGTTGGTCGGGGGCATACACGTTGAAGGGTTTCTGATGTCATGACTTTCAATCTACTTCTGAGTTTTCTTATTACTGTTCACATTTGACATAGTAAATAGCCCAATGTGGCTTTGCTTTACACAAACAAACACTGAAACACTGACATTTTATTATTAACTAATTACATTACAAATAAACAACATATAATGAGAAATCCGCATTGATAAATAAAATAACAAGCTCTAAGCATTGAAACGTATAACATTTGCTTTTAATAAATAGATATTTTCATATAGAGAGCAGTATAAAATTGTAGCTTTGTGATTTATGAACTATCTTTAGCCTAGCTTGACAGACGATAGGGAGTGAGATTTAAGTGAATTTATGTTTAGAAGATAGTTCAAGTTGTAACTTGTAAGAGTCTGAAGTTTTATGTGGAGTTAGTCTTATTTCATGTCAAAGATTTTCCGGATTTCTTGATTCTTTTGAAACTATTAATAAGTCATGATTCTTTAATCATGTTTATTCTAATGTGCTATAATCATGCACTACTGTCCACAAAACAACTTTCTAAGAAGGTTTGTTTGTTTTTGTTTTTGGAATTTCGCACAAAACTACTCGAGGGCTATCTGTGCTAGCCGTCCCTAATTTAGCAGTGTAAGACTAGAGGGAAGGCAGCTAGTCATCACCACCCACCGCCAACTTTTGGGCTACTCTTTTACCAACGAATAGTGGGATTGACCGTCACATTATAAAGCTCACGCAGCTGAAAGGGCGAGCATGTTTTTGGTGCGACAAGGATTCGAATCTGCCACAGATTACGATTCAAGCGCCTTAACCATCTGGCCATGCCAAGCCAGGGAAGTTGTGAAACCAACTTAAAATAATTGCTAATGATATCATCAATCTTTTAGCGCCATAACAAATGACGTTTTGAGTCGGTGGGTTCTCTTTCATGACGTTTTGAGTCGGTGGGTTCTCTTTCTTACCCGTAGTCTTCACTGACCAGATGATGAACATCGCTCAGAAACCTGTTGATATTATAAACGCTCAGATGTGCGAATGTGTTGCTTTTATGAGAAATTTTGAAGATCTTCTTCAAAATAAATTTCCCTATGGTTTGACATTTTGCTATATATTTATTTTCGGAAAGGATTTTTATATTAATTGTCCCCTCCACAGTTCTATACGTGATGGTATGGTCAAAAATTCGCCTTAAACCAAACGTATACATATTCAACATGTCACCCACTTGTAGCTTTTTAGATCGGAACTGCAATGACCATCACTGCGTTAACAGATACAAATCATTTTAATAAAATGCGATAAACCTTATACAGCTTTTTAATTATAATAATAAGACCTTTTGCTCGCTTTGTAGTAGTTGAGAGTACAATGTGATATATGCGTGTTTATACAGAACAACAAATTTAATATTTTATATACTACAATACGAGCCATGTTGTATTAGATGGCAGGCTTCATACAGTGTTCACCTGACTGAAAACCATAGCATTCTATATCCGAATTGGATCAATAACACAGAAATAAAATCGAAAAAAATATTTGTATATGCTGACTGTTAACTTGTTTCAGAGAATAAAAGCCAAGTTTTTTTTATTATTTCCTGAACGATACTCTAAAGAGTGTATTCAGTTTCAGAAACACAAACAAGCTTGAAGCTTGAATCAATCTGCAATATTTCCATTACATGTTACACGACAAATGAATGAAAATATTAAATCTATTTTTATATTAAACGAAATTAAGAAATTATTTCAGTTTAATGAAGATAGCTTGGATTACATTCAGCAACTTCTTAAGTAAAATGAAGATAAAAAATAATAGCAACATCTAATGTTGCAAGGATGGCAAACTTATTACAACAGTATGACTCAGCTATGAATTGGAAATTCAACTTGTATAGGTACTTCCAATACCTTTTGTATACAACACAGTCGATCATTTAAGCGCAAAAGAATTTAGTTTCATTAGAAATAAAAATAAAATAATGTCTGTATGAAGGTAGCAAAGTTAAATATTCATAAGACGTCCGGTTGAAATTTCGTGCAAAGTGACATGAGGTCTACCTGTAATAACCATCTTCAGTTTAGCAGCGTAAGACTAGAGAAAAGGCAGCTACTCAAAACAACCCCTGCTAACTCTTGGGTTACTATTTTATAAGCGTCACATAACAACACCCCTATAGATTAAAGGGCAAGGCCGTTTGGTAATACGTGAATTCGAACCCGCAACCTTCACCTTAGGAGTTGAATGCCTTAACCACTTAGTCATGCCGGGTTCTCGAAGGACTGTAAGCTTTACATTATTTCTTTTTTATCTTTCTGCTATCAGAAACTTCGAGATTTTAAACTTTATTACGTTTTCAATTCAGCTGAACGTGCTATTCATCAAAAAGACTTAATTTATTATATGATTAAGTAGAAGGTTGCGATGTACATTATTAAGATGATAATAATTATTTCCGTTGCTCTTTCATTAACTTGCACAAATAAATAACGATTGATACTTTTTACTCAGTATACAGAAAGTTTTATATAATATCCGGATTTGTACTGAACCCAGCGATGTAAAAATCTACTAAAAACTTACTGAAACTCTGTAAAACTCGAATAAACTTCTATAAATCCCAGAACATATTTTATTCTTTTCTGAATGGACTAAATGCCTTTTGTGGAATGGGGTCAAAGAATATTTTGACAGTGAAAATAACATATGCCCCACATTTAACTTAAAAAAAATAAAAACCTTTTTCGGAAAAACAGCGTATCATTTTCTAACGTACCGACGTAGCAAGACAGCAAGCCCTGCATGACCAAGTGGGTTAAGGCACTCAACTCGTAATCCGGGGGTCACGGGTTCGAATCCCCTTCACACCAACCATGCTCGCCTTTTCAGGCGTGCGGGCGTTATAATATTACGGCCAATCCCATTATTTCTTGGTAAAAGAGTAGTTCAAAAGTTGGGGGTGAGTGGTGATGACTAGCTGCCTTTCATCTAGTCTTACTCTGCTAAAGTAGAGACGGGTAGAGCAGATAGCCCTCGTGTAGCTTTGCGCGAAATACAAAAAGAAACATTATGATAGTTACATGTTTACAGCGTTCTTTTATGCCAAACCTAAGTTTTTCTTGTGCTCATGATTAACATAAATTTTACATTTGTTAAGAAATTGTAAAAGCCAAAATCTATCCACTTATTTTACGTTTTATAGCTCTAAGTTTATATTTTTATTAAAATTTACCAAATTAACCATAACTGGTTCCTCAATAGTATGTGCATATATATGTAGGCGTACTAATATTACGGTTTTTCTTGTCGTATCTTGTATTACAGCGAGTCTTTATGTCTTTTAAAATCTTCCACTAGTCTCTGTCTAAAATGTTGACACATATGTAAAACTTGAAGATTACATTCTCATGACGCTGTAGAAACCACAATATGAATTTTAACATTTCACTTATTGAAGTTTCCACTAATCTTGAAATATAATCTACAGTCATTGATTATATTATTAACGTTCTGACGTTGAAAATGGGTTATTGATGGCCGACCACTTTAATTACTGTTTTAAATGTAATCACCTGCCCACTTATGTGTGTGAATACTGGGTTTACTGCCTCCTTTTTTTCAGCCCCTTAGCTTCTCTAACATCGTCTTTATGGTATGTAATTTAAAATCCTGATAATAACATGAATACTGTTAGAAACTTCTCTGTCTTTTTAATGTTTAGATATCATTTGATTGAGTAAATACTATTGTAACGCACTTTCAACGATTACAATTTTGTATTTAACTGATACGGAGGCGTAGCGTGGGCAGGTGGTTAAGGCACTCGACTAGTAATCCGAGGGTTGCAGGTTCGAATCCTCATATCACCAAACATGCTAGCCCTTTCAGCTGTGGGGGCATTATAATGTGACAGTCAATCCCACTATTCGTTGGTAAAAGAGTATCCCAAGATTTGATGGTGAGTGGTGATGACCAGCTGCCTTCTCTCTGACCCCCAGTGGCTCAGAAGTATGTCTGCAGAGTTACAACGTTGAAATCCGGTTTCGATACCCGTGGTGGGCAGAGCACGCAGAGCCCATTGTGTAGCTTTGTGCTTAATTCAAAAACAACAACAACATCTAGTCTTACACTGCTAAATTAGAGACGGCTATCACAGATAGCCCTCGAGTAGTTTTGTGCGAAACTCAAAACCAAACCAAAACATAAGATAAGGTGCAGAATAATTCTCGAAATGCATTATATAGTTATTTTTACTCTGCTGGGAACGATGTAGAAACATCGTAAATATAAGAGCTACGTTACTAAACTTTACGCAATAATAATATTAGGTTGTCCAAAATAAATATCGGAATTTTAACGATTACATTTAGAAGCTGAATATTGAGTAGCTTATCGTGGGTGTTGTCGCTTACAAGGTGTTTTAATTGTCTGTTGTTTCAACTGTACTCAAAGTAAGTTTCACAACCCCCCAAGGCAACATGGACAAGAACGACTTTCCTCTGATTTTTGTCAAAGTTTGAAGTCGTAGAGGAATGCCTGGATCTGTTACTGAACGTAAAGTTCAGCGTTGGTTCCAAAGGTTTCGACAAGGAGATGGAAGTTCTTGTAAGGATACCATCCTTAGATGAAAACATATTAATGGAAGCAGTTGAGACGGACCCTTGCACAACAGTGAGTTGCAGAAAAGCTAGGCACAAGCCAATCCAGCATTGCCAACCATCTGAGTGTGATTAGAAAGACAAAAAGGTTGGATAAGGATGACGCTTCGAAAGTTAAACGAATTGGGAATCGAGGTTTTACATCATCCACTCTTTTCCCCAGACCTTTCACCTACAGATTTTCATTTTTTCAAGCAGTTTGACAAAAGTTTGAACAATAAACGCTTTCAAAACTAGGCAGCTGCAGAAGAAACTTCCACGGAGTTGGTTGACAATAGAAACTCTAATTTCTACAGCAGGGGTATAAACAGCATCGCTACACGTTGGCAAAAGCATTTTGAAGCAAATGGTGCTTACTTTGATTAAAGCATGTTTTACAACATTGGTTTATACTTTTACAAACTTTGCAGTTCAAAAACAACATATATTTCTGTACAACCTAATAAATGAGGTGTTAAACTAAATAGGCAGATTTCAGTTACTACTTTATTTTGTTTCTATTCCTTGTACAACTTCCACTGTTCTGGTTATATTATGTGTATCTCAGCGTCATGGACCCAGGAGCTGTTATCATGTATAACAGAATTGTATAAACACAGTATTAAGAATATGAGGGTCCAGCAAAGCCAGATGGTTAAGGTACTCGACTCGTAATCTAAAAATCACTATTTCGAATCTCCATCACACCAAACGTGCTCGCTCTTTCAGCCGTGAAAGTGTTATATTGTGACGGTCAATCTCACTATTCGTTGTTAAAAGAGTAGCCCAATAATTGGCGGTGGGTGGTAATGACTAGCTGCCTTCCATATAGTTTTACATTGCTAAATTAGCGAAAACTAGCGCAGATAGCCCTCGTGTACTTTTTCGCGAAATTCAAATACCAAACCAAACCCAAGAATACGATTCTATTTTACTGCCAACGTTGCTGAAAATTGTAATTTTGGTCATAAAATAACTAACACATTTTTATACTAATGGTTAGCTTATCCGTAATAACAAAGTATCTGCACAAAATTATTTGCGTTAGCATCGCATCTATCCTACAGTCGTTTGACGGCTGAGGGAACGCGAACATATTTCCTAACAGTTTCACAGACCTACGAACATACCGCCCTCTCGTGTGGTTTCATTGGCTTATTTCAATATATCATGCATTCTTTTATTTATTCAGTCTCATTTCGAATGAGAGACAAAAACGTCGACTTATTAGTGGTTTTCTTGTGCGTAATACATATTCACAAATGTGCCAAGATCATTCGTTGATGCAAAGGTCAAATGTCTATTTTATAAATAAGCCATTTATTTACTGGGATCCCTCTTACAAATAATTCTTAAACAGGGTAAGCCGAAATCTTTCGAATTTGTAGCCAAAAATATGAGGTAATTATTGTTTGTTTTACCGCATTTGTGTTTTTACATAACATGATATTGTTTGAAACATCTTCTATGATAAGTAGAATTTGTTAAGAATGAGCAGCAATTTTATATGACTGGCTCTGGACGACAAGTAGCCATTTGAATTCATGGTGGTTTCTGGTTATTAAGTCTCTTTCTGTCGTTGTATTGGAACATTCTTTATATTGTCAGGGAATGTGACCAGAACAATGGCACTCACATAACATACTCGGTCGCAAGGCTTTACGTCAGTGCATTTCTATTTCGTCAACTGAGAATTCTTTTATTTATTCCCGAATTCGCGCAAACGACATTAGGACCTTCTACGCATAACCATTTCTAACTGTAAACTGATACGCTAGAGCCAACAGCAATCATGGTGATATCCTATCTAATGGAACAATCAGCTTTAATCCTTACTTTATTGTGTACCTTCAACCCTTAAGTGTGGAAAACGTTTTCACCAAATAAACGTGAATCACGAATACTTTGATTTACTGTCAGGGCTCGCAAACAAATAGACTATGCCAGACGCAACACTGAGAAAAGCCTACAATTTTAGTTATGAGATTATGGGAAGTAAATTATTGGTGATTTAAATGAATAACACATTTGTTAAAAATATTAATTAACCACTTGTGTTATATCACCGTATTTATATCAGAATTAGAGACTCAAACGCAAACGTAATCATTGTTGTTTAAAAAAACTTAAATCCCATCTCAAGTGGATCGTGTCACTCTTCCTTCAAACTGATATGTGTTACAAACTCATAATACAAGTGATTTCGAAGATTCAGTTCTCCTTAACGTCGGGCCCAGCATGACCAGGTGATTAAGGCACTCGACTCGTAATACGTGGGTCACGGATTCGAATCCCCGTCTCACTAAACATACTCGCCCTTTCAGCCGAGAGGGCGTTATAAAGTTCGGTTAATCCCACTATTCGTTGGTAAAATAGTAGCCCAGGATTTGACGTTGGGTGGTGATGACTGACTGTCTTTTCTCTAGCCTTACACTGCTAAATTATGGACGGCTAGCGCAGATAGCTCTCGTGTAGCTTTGCGCGAAATTCAAAACAAAGAATCTAAAAACAGATTCAAACACTTCAATCGACAAGTAATGAGAGCCCGGCACGGCCAGGTGGCTAAGGCACTTGACTCGTAACACGAGGGTTGAGTGTTCGAATCCCCGTCACACTAAACATGCTCGCCCTTTCAGCTGAAGGGGCGTTATTAAGGGTGGTCAATCCCACTATTCGTTGGTAAAAGAGTAGTCCAAAATTTGGCGGTGGGTGGTGATGACTAGCTGTTTTTTCTTTAGTCTTACACTGGTAAATTAGAGACGGCTAGCGCAGATAGTCCTTGTGTAGCTTTTCGCGATATTCAAAATAAACCAAAATAAATTTCTCAAGAACAATCGCGACGTAAAGGTCTTATCGATCTTATGAAACCCAAGGATAATTATAAAAATATTCACTGTGGTAAACGAAATAATAATTTGACCTAAGTAAGAGTTTTTGTGTTTTTTTTACGACTTGTAAAAATGTCCTTAAGCTATATAAAAGAACAATATGATTTACAAATTTCATTAGCTGAGTTATGAAAAATCTATTATCAAAACCCATACAGCCTTTATGAGTTATTAATTCGCAAGCTTGTCTGAAATAATTAATATCACAATATCGTTCACGAGTTTTCAACAAGAAAATTGTGGAGAAATATTCCAATTTAAATCTTGTTCTTTTGTATCGTTCTACTAATCAAACCTTTAGATCATTACTTATCAATTTGGTCTAAAACTATGTGTATTGTAACAAGTCACTCTCAATATTTCCGGAGTGTAGCGAAAAACTTTGTGTCAGCGGAAAACAACAAACGATATTGACGAATGCTGTTTCAAACCACCCTAACTCGAAACTCTTACTAGTTCAATAAAGTGTATGATTTAAATAAATGATTCCCTGTCCTACTGTAACGCTAGAACATTATACACGTGTTACAAATAACTAAACGTTTCTCCATGTGTATAACTGAATGGCTTAAGTTTTGTATAATTATTTATTTGCAGTTGAAAACGACAATAAAATAAGAAATACCTTCAGCTTGAAAGTTTTTTTGGAGTATATTAGATTAAATCAATTATATTTCTTTCTTTCTTTCTTTCTTAGGTGCTGACTATTCGAATACTCATGTATAATAAATAAGTTACTGTTATACTGCTTACTAGCTGGAGTACCTCTCCTCTGGGTGGAATATATGTAAATTCATGATTAATGAAAAGCTGCTTACGTGTATAAAAAAACGCACGTAAAAAAACACTTGTAAAAATTAACAAACACAAAATGCGAAATCGCAAATTTCCACATGGAATCAACAGTTCCTTAAGCCAAATTTGATTAAGATCCATCAACTGAGGGCAAAGTAGTAGTAAAAAACGTAAAAACACCAATAAAAGCCGAAAAACTGGCAATTGGTACGTTTCCCTACATGGAGTTAATAAACCTTCACACCCTGCGAAGCAGTTACATAGACATGCAAGAGACAGTACTATTATATTTATATAGATAAGTAGCTACATGGACATACAACAGACAGTGCTATTATATTTATATAGATAAGTGGTTTCATGGACATACCTCAGGCAGTACTGGTATATTTATATAGATAAGTAGTTACATGGACATACAACAGACAGTGCTATTATATTTATATAGATAAGTGGTTTCATGGACATACCTCAGGCAGTACTGGTATATTTATATAGAGAAGTAGTTACATGGACATATCACAAACAGTACTACTATATTTATATGGATAAGTAGTTACATGGACATACAACAGACAGTACTATTATATTTATATAGATAAGTGGTTACATGGATATACCACAAGCAGTACTGGTATATTTATATAGATAAGTAGTTACATGGGCATATCACAAACAGTACTACTATATTTATATAAATTTTCGTTATTGTTTATCGCTTTTAAACTTTAAAAGTGCCATTACTCTTGCGTATATTTCAGACTCTGTCTGATGCTCCACAATAATCACACAAGTCCTTCCCATTCATTTATTTCACTTAACATTGTGTTTAAATTACTCACTTTATATTGTAATGAAGACAATTATTTTTGAAAAGAAATGGATTTATTTCTTACAAGTGTATATTAAAGTACCAGTAAGAGCGAATATATATGACCTCATAACGTTTTATCAATAAACAAAACATATATAACAACTGGGTTTTCTTTTAAAGAAATAAAAATAGAAATAACTAAATGTTGAAACTTGGCCAATATTCACAATAGTAAAAAATAAGTATTATTTAAAGTTTTATGTTGTCAAATACAGCCAATGGGCATCAGGATTATTTTTATTCAGATCTTTCCTCCAAGTTTCTAATATTCAAAGTATCTAGGCTACAACGATCTTAAGCATTATCAAAAAAATAGGTCGCATTTCTGATGCAAACGCAGCAATCAGTATCATTATTTAAGCTGCTTTGATGCTCAACGAAACGAAACTCTAGTGTGAAACACATCTAATTTATGAAGAATTTCGTGGGATCGCTTTCTCTAATGGGAAATTTAGATAAAAAAACAACAACTGAATGTTCTAAGTGAAACGAGTAAAAGGCAAATGACAAAGTGATTTTGTGTAATAAGTTGTTAAACAGGAAATTTCATGTTTTACTTCTTCTGCCCCATAAAATTTAAGTTTCACATAGAGTTTCAACATAGTATAGATATGGAAATGAACTCTCTTTTATAAATGTTCTGATTTATAAGCTTTATCCTTAAAGTTGAGTTGTCCTGGTGTTCTTTAACGTTAATGAAAACCCCCTTTCTAATTTACGTAATACGCTATTTGGTGGCATAAATAACGTTATTACACTCTTTACTTTTTGTTATTTATTTGTTATCATTTCTTGAATTGCTAAAACTTTATATTCATGCATGTTATATAAAAACGTTGTAATTAATTAATATTACAATCGCAACGCCATTAACACAGATTTATTATTAAATGTTTACCGCTACCCTTAGGTTCTTTCTGACCTTGGTTTAGCAGAAAATGTATAATTTAAAAAGGTTAGTTACGTTTAGAAGTGTGTTTAGTTCAATAAGACGTCTTATGCATTATGTCCTCTCTAGTCATATTTTGGTTCTATTTTTTTCTTCTAAATATTTTATAATACTCAGTTTATTTATATATCAGTACATAGCTAAATTTAATTATTAGATAAATAACAAAGTACAGCCTCATTGGTGTATTTAACGCAAGCCAAAGAAAGTTACATACTGTACAT
This sequence comes from Carcinoscorpius rotundicauda, assembly GCA_011833715.1. Taxonomy (NCBI): domain Eukaryota; kingdom Metazoa; phylum Arthropoda; class Merostomata; order Xiphosura; family Limulidae; genus Carcinoscorpius; species Carcinoscorpius rotundicauda. The sequence goes on from CM022398.1 coordinate 21,322,214, forward strand.
GTTGCAGGCTTTATAACGCAATTTAAACCTTTGCAGTGTTTTAATGAAAGCATTAGATATGTAAATGGGAGTTTAATTTGCAGGCAAAAATGTGGTAAGAATTTATCAATATATATTAAGTTACTATATATGAGTGTGGGTATGTATTTAATATACTTTGACCCAGCGTGGAAGGTGTTTTGTAGCAAACCGTAATAGGCTTAACTAAACTACACTTTTGTCATGTATAAAAGCATCATTTTATATTTATTAGTAATGTTATGGCTAGACGTATCTCGATTACAAATGATATAATAACTAGTGTAAGACTTCCTTAAAAACTGATTTTATAATTAAAAAGAATAATAATTTTTGTAGATTCCTGCTTATGTAAACCTAAAACTACGTGTGTGTGTTTTGTTTTCATTTTAATCTTAGTCCTAGCAAATTAGGGAGCAACCGTTATTGTTGTAATAAAAGATCGTTTTATACACAGGAAACACCCAGTCAACACTAGCGAATTAGGTGGCGAGGATTAGAACTCTCAACCGTCAGGTTGGTAATCGAGCTACCTAATCATCAGCCTATACACGGTCTAAAATTATGTGCATACATATAAATACATAGATTTAGGCTATACATATGCGCATGACTAGCTCGAAGTGTATATATATAGATATTATTATTATGTGATATATTTATATATTATTCCAATTTATTAAACTCTGCCTTGACATTTTTTGGATTAGTTGAACGGGAGTTATACAGAGGAATGATCGTTATAAGAATGTTCTAACGGAAAATATTAAAAATCAGGTCAGTTATTTACTATTTCACAGACAGACATATGTACATGTACCAAAATATGTGAAATTAGAAACTCTTTTATTGAGAAAAAATAATTTCAATTTATTTAAAGTGTTGTAATAGCTGTTTTACTATTAGCTTTATTTTATTTGTTGCTTTGTCTGTAATGCTGTAATCCCAGTTTTCCAACTTGCTCTCCTTTCCAGCGTTATAATGTAACAGTCAATCCCAGATACCCCCTGTGTAGCTTTGCACGAAATTCTAAACAAACAAACTATTCTGTTTGTTGTCTGAAGATAAGCAGAAGATATCTTTCATCGCTCAGAAAGTTTATACAGGAGGGAAGAAGTCCGAGGCCACTTGTTTGGTAGCATGTAGCTCCTCTACAAGTAGCTGCCCATAATTTAGCAGCGAAAGAATAAAGTGAAGGCAGTTGGTCAATATCACCCATCGCCAACCTTCGAGCTATCTTTTAACAACACATAACAAGGTTGATTGTAACATTATAATGTACCCACGGCTGAAAGAACGAGCATGTGTGGTGTGACGAGGATTCGAACCCGTTACCCTCAGATTACAAATTGAGTACCCTGACTGGCTGGTCATCCTTAGCCCCAAACAGAACAGATCTAACCATCACTATTTCTAGTTTATACTTAAGTGGACGTGTCTATATCTGTTCGTCAACAAAGCTGTTTCAAACATTTCACGCTTCATTTCTTCTTTACTTTTTTTTTACACATTATATCTCAATTACGGCCGCGTTTTAACTATAATTCATACAAAACTTAACCAAATTAACGTGATTAAGGTTTACGCCAGTAGATCGAAACCTTTAAGGCAGGCAGGTCCATAAAAGTTTCCAACCAAGTATGGCATATCCTGTAGTATTGCACATACACGAAACCATTGCATATATGCATATGCATGACACTTCTCTAATTCTCTAATAATTTCTTTAATGCACCTTGCGCATTTCAGTTTTATTATAAATATTTATAACCAAACAAGAATAAACACTTATATATGTACGAAGAAAGAGGCAAGCTCTGCTATTTTAGTTTCCTCCCATGTTTGAAATAATTCGATAATGTGACTTCGTGCGAATATATTTTCTCTGAAACACAGCTGTGCAAACGCCATGCGTAAAATACTTTATAACAGAATTCAACAGGATACTTAGGCTACTGTGAAACAAATCATAATGTAGCATATCATACCACACAAAACTTAAATTATATCATTCGCGGCTTCATCGCGTAATGATCAAATTAATAATCACACATACGCGTATTTTGTAGTTATGTCATACTATATAACCACCGCGAATTATTTAAATTACATACTTTTTTTTTTAATTTCGAGTAATGCTACACGAGAGCTATCTGCGCTAACCGTCCCTAATTTAACAATGTAAGGTTAGAGTGAAGGCAGCTAGTCATCACCACCCACCACCAGCTCTTAGGCTACTCTTTTATCAATGAATAGTGGGATTGACTGTAACTTTATAACACCCCTACGGCTGAAAGGGCGAGGATATTTGGTGTAACAGGGATTCATACTCGCGACACTCAGATTACGAATCGAACGCCTTAACATACCTGGTTATGCTGGGCCACTCATTTTATATATATATAGATAATGTTTTATATATTAGAGACTATTAGTTAGGTTTTAATGTTTGACTTCTTAAACTGGAATAAGTATATATAGATATATACTTCCACATTAAACATGTTTTCGCCCTTTCAGCCGTGAGGTCGTTATAATGTACGATCAATCCCACTATTCGTTGATAAAAGAGTAACCCAAGAGTTGGCGGTGGGTGGTGATGACCAGCTGCCTTCCCTCTAGTCTTACACTACTAAGTTAGGGACGGCTAGCGCAGATAGCTTTTGAGTAGCTTTGCGCGAAATTCAAAACAAACCAAAAATAAACGCATATATGTGAAAGTTTGATAACTTTATACATTTGAGTAAAACACAGTAAAATATTTTACTGGTGTGTAACACTTTATTCAATTGCTTATAGCTATTAAGACACAACATGAAAAACCTGTATGAAATATAACTTACATGAAATGCAGTATGTGAATCGATGAGCTATCCACATTAAGGTCTTTCACATAAATTTTAAGGCACTTACTACATTGAGCACTTTTAGTTAATAGAGCAAATGCTCATAAAACACACAAATAAAAATAGTACATAATGTTGATTTTTACATTCAATATAATAAATCATTTTAGTGAAAGTTGACTGCTTACTGTGTGGTCCCAGAGTTTGCGTAAGTGTAAGGAACTATTAGACAATTGTCATATTAGTACGCTCGCGCTATAATAATCTTTAACAACTATTACTACACAGAGATGACGATTCTTTGGAAGGATCTATTTACCTACTTCTAATAGCCGTTGTTTCGCGCCGCTTCGGTTTCCCCTCATTCGCGTTTATGATGATTACAAAAGCCTATTATCGTTGTTTGTACTAATTACACGAGAGCTTGATGATGTCATGAAATTATAATTTCGTTTCTCTTACGCTTTCTCAGCACAAATCACTCGACTACTATTGCGAAGGCGAGTACAACGGTATTAAAATATAACGTTCGTTTCAGGGGTAATCAGAGTTTGAGCGCAACCTTACCACTAACTAGACGTTTTACACCTTCAAGCTAGAGTTAAATTTCCCGTGTTTTCTTAGTCTTATATAAATATAAATATTTAATATCTTAATGGAAAGTGGTTTTCTATGTTTTATCTTTTTTCTGATGAAATTCCAATTTTCCTGAAACTTGATTTCTGCTTTAAATTTGCTTCAACGTCAGCTATTTACGAAGCGTATAAAGCAACCGTTTCTGGTCTGGTAGAATGAAAGAAACGTAGAGCAAATAAAGTGATATTTCGTGTATGCATTCCCTTATTTACAAAACAAACTCAAATATATATATATATATATTTGTTTTGCAGAAGCGACTACATTAAAATTTGCACAGCTCTCAGATGTATTTTTTTTCTTCACAAGGTTATTTCTATTTATTGATAAAGGCACTTCTTGCTAGTTTATCTATTTCTCAATTTTAAACATCACAAAATACCTTTCTTGTGCCTAGAATCAGAAAGTAGCGTTACAAATAAAATATTAAAAGTTAACTTTTTTGACGAAGAAACCTTAAATACAAGTAGAAATTCTTTAAAAAATATTTACTGTTTGCAAAGTATAGTTGAAGTTAAAATCAAAATATTCGCTCAGTCAAAACCATGTTAACTTTGTAAATGTCCAGAATGGTTTGGAAAATCGTTTGTTTTGAATTTCGCGCAAAACTACTCGAGGGCTATCTGCGCTAGCCGTCCCTAATTTAGCAATCTTAGACTAGAGAGAAGGCAGCTAGTCATCACTACCCACCGCCAACTCTTGAGCCACTCTTTTTACCAACGCATAGTGGGATTGACTGTCACATTATAAAGCCCTCACAGCTGAAAGGGTGAGCATGTTTGGTGTGACAGGGATTTGAACGCGCGTCCCTCGGATTTTCAAACGAGTGTCTTAACCACCCAAAAATATGTCTAAAAGCAATTTCTTTTCAGACGCTAAACAACAGCGTTTTGTTAGTTTGTCGATAAACATAGAATTAAACAATAGGGTATCTCTCTTAGTGACGAGGTATCTGTTTTATGCTCACCACGGGTATCGAAACCCAATTTTTCGCGTTATAATGCCACAGCTTACCGCTGAGCCATCGGTAAAGGGCACTCATCAGATAACAGGCATAATGCTGTTAGTATGCTTCATAAAAGTGGCAAAGAATACTCAACTACAAAATAAATTAAAGTGTTTTAAAAGATTAAATATAATAAGCAACATATATTGAAATACTAGTTCTAACGATTACAGTAGAAAGACTGCGATCTGTAATTAAAGGCTTTGGGTACTCGAAAGGCTTAGAGCTTCAAATACCTTATAATGTTCGTTACTGATATTAATACTTCAGTATATGTACGTGCATACCGTTGATTGTACATACTTTCACACATGCAACGCTTTTATCTTTTTGTGCAAAGTAAAAGAAAGGTCGCGCAATAAGAACAGATATCATAGTGTAGTGGAAAATATTATTATATGTGTGTAAACAATACATACGACAGTCTGCACATACAATTTGCAGGCCCGTGATGGCTAGGTAGTTAAGGCGCTCGACTCGTAACCTGAGAATCGCGGGTTTGAATCTCCGTGACATCAAACATGCTCGCCCTCTCCGCTGTGGGAGCGTTATCATGTGATGGTCAATCCCACTATTCGTTGGTAAAAGAGTAGCCCAAGAGTTGGCGGTAGGTGGTGATGACTAGCTGCCTTCCCTCTTGTCTTACACAGCTAAATTAGGGACGGCTTGCACAGATAGCCCTCGTGTAGCTTTTCGCGAAATTCAAAACAAACCGAAAAGCACATAATATGCGTAATGAAAATATTACAGAAGGGCAAGCGAACAATCATGCTAATCATCGATCAAGAGCAGAAATGATTCCAAAAATATTCATGAATAGCATTTAATTTGATTGATTCTAGAAACCTCACGGTAGAGGGAACTTTCATTGGAACAAGATGTGACTGGTGGAAATACAATTAAGCGATGAACAGAACCCATGTTTCTTTGCTTATCTAGAAGCTCTGTACATACAAGATTAAAAGACTAGACGAATTGTAAAACTTATCCAACAAGCAGTTCGTGTCCAGAAGCCATAATTTTACATTTGGAATCGTCTGTGTAAAAGTTAGAGAACGCCTGCAATCTGGGGATTTCTTTACACCTGGGAAAACCAAAATCAGTGGACATTAAGAGTAGCAACACGTTTTGGGAAAAATGATTTTTTTATTTCATTCAGCATCAAATCCAATATTTGATAAAGTAAGTTAGCAACGATCTATAGCAGATATTATGAGGTGAGTTTTAAAATGAGTACCCTTTGTGCAGGAAACCTTTCTAGTGGGAAGTTTTTACATCAGTAACACTGCTTATTGCAGCTGTTGTAAAAACTAACCAAGAACTTGGCTTCATCGTTTATTATACTTTCAATATCTGAAACTAACAGCTGAACTAACATATTGATGTTGCGTTGCTGATATCCTCATCTTACAGATATATTTGAAAGCCATGACATATTTTTATGTGATGACCAAGCAGGGGCAAAATACCAAATATAAAATTGTCAGGAAGGGTTAAGTTTTACAGTGAAATTTACTATCGTGCATAATAGTTTTCACAGATTCTAACATAGTCTTAATAACAGGAATTGTGATGAGATTTACCGGACTATTACATACTCGGTTTGACCAACGTGACGTGCCTAATGACTTTAACCTGCCACCTCCTTTGAAATGCAGTGTTTGTTGTATGCCCTTGAAAGACCATGCCGCTTTGTGCTGCTCTCAGTGAATGAGAACAGTTTCTGGACTAGTCCAACAATTTCTCTTCATTATATTATTCGTGCATGTGTTCACAACCATGAAATTAAGCGGCGTGGAAGGTAGTATATGTAATATGCCTCTAGGGGTCAAATCTTTCACACATGTAATGGTCAGATATTGTAGAAAATCCATCAATCCACGCAGATTGTCAAGGCAGTGCTTTTCAACACGATTTTGCGGCTGATTGATTATTCATAGATCTATTAAAAGTACAAATAGTCAACAACAACAAAAGGTTTACTTGACCAAAATCTATGTATCTATTATGTCAATAGATTCAATAACAATTTCAGTTCTATCACGAAAATTTCTTTTTCAGATGAGGATGACGTATGATCAGAGTTTCCATGGAAATTAATTTTTTTTCTTGTAAAAATTCAGCCAAATATAAAGTTCTGCCAGAATCTGAAATCAGTTTAGTACGATACCACTGGTACTAAACAGATAAAAAAGAATTATTGATGAAATAATTAAAATACCAGATAGATTATATAGAGGTCAACTATAAAATTCAATTTTAGTGAATGCTTCGTTGTATAGATTATTAAGTAATTTATTTTTCATAAAGAGTGTTAAACTTAATTATTTTAAAGACGACGGTTAAGACAGATCTCGTTAAGAAAGTTGATAAGAATTGTACTTTGTGTGTGTAGTTCAATTGTTCTAGTATTATTATTATCGAAACATGTAAGTTTTTATCGCTATGTGAATATTGTAACATTATAGTGTCTATTAGTTTGTAGAAAGCTACAGGCCTTGGTTGGGTAAGATATATATACGTATACACTAAAACATGTCTAAGGCGGAATCGCATGAGACCGAGTAAAATTTTCTGCTTAAGCAGGTTTTCCGATGTAAACAGTGAACGTGCATTTCCTTAATTATATAATTTTTGAGCGAAACGTTATACTTCCTTGATTCAAGGGAAGTAAGACGTTTGTGAATAAAGTTATTATACTGTTTATGCCATATTTAGTAGTTGTTGTTGTTTTGAATTAAGCACAAAACTTTCTTACCACCGTCAGATGTATTTTTTTTCTTCACAAGGTTATTTCTATTTATTGATAAAGGCACTTCTTGCTAGTTTATCTATTTCTCAATTTTAAACATCACAAAATACCTTTCTTGTGCCTAGAATCAGAAAGTAGCGTTACAAATAAAATATTAAAAGTTAACTTTTTTGACGAAGAAAACTTAAATACAAGTAGAAATTCTTTAAAAAATATTTACTGTTTGCAAAGTATAGTTGAAGTTAAAATCAAAATATTCGCTCAGTCAAAACCATGTTAACTTTGTAAATGTCCAGAATGGTTTGGAAAATCGTTTGTTTTGAATTTCGCGCAAAACTACTCGAGGGCTATCTGCGCTAGCCGTCCCTAATTTAGCAGTCTTAGACTAGAGAGAAGGCAGCTAGTCATCACTACCCACCGCCAACTCTTGAGCCACTCTTTTTACCAACGCATAGTGGGATTGACTGTCACATCATAGAGCCCTCACAGCTGAAAGGGCGAGCATGTTTGGTGTGACAGGGATTTGAACGCGCGTCCCTCGGATTTTCAAACGAGTGTCTTAACCACCCAAAAATATGTCTAAAAGCAATTTCTTTACAGACGCTAAACAACAGCGTTTTGTTAGTTTGTCGATAAACATAGAATTAAACAATAGGGTATCTCTCTTAGTGACGAGGTATCTGTTTTATGCTCACCACGGGTATCGAAACCCAATTTTTCGCGTTATAATGCCACAGCTTACCGCTGAGCCATCGGTAAAGGGCACTCATCAGATAACAGGCATAATGCTGTTAGTATGCCTCATAAAAGTGGCAAAGAATACTCAACTACAAAATAAATTAAAGTATTTTAAAAGATTAAATATAATAAGCAACATATATTGAAATACTAGTTCTAACGATTACAGTAGAAAGACTGCGATCTGTAATTAAAGGCTTTGGGTACTCGAAAGGCTTAGAGCTTCAAATACCTTATAATGTTCGTTACTGATATTAATACTTCAGTATATGTACGTGCATACCGTTGATTGTATATACTTTCACACATGCAACGCTTTTATCTTTTTGTGCAAAGTAAAAGAAAGGTCGCGCAATAAGAACAGATATCATAGTGTAGTGGAAAATATTATTATATGTGTGTAAACAATACATACGACAGTCTGCACATACAATTTGCAGGCCCGTGATGGCTAGGTAGTTAAGGCGCTCGACTCGTAACCTGAGAATCGCGGGTTCGAATCTCCGTGACATCAAACATGCTCGCCCTCTCCGCTGTGGGAGCGTTATCATGTGATGGTCAATCCCACTATTCGTTGGTAAAAGAGTAGCCCAAGAGTTGGCGGTAGGTGGTGATGACTAGCTGCCTTCCCTCTTGTATTACACAGCTAAATTAGGGACGGCTTGCACAGATAGCCCTCGTGTAGCTTTTCGCGAAATTCAAAACAAACCGAAAAGCACATAATATGCGTAATGAAAATATTACAGAAGGGCAAGCGAACAATCATGCTAATCATCGATCAAGAGCAGAAATGATTCCAAAAATATTCATGAATAGCATTTAATTTGATTGATTCTAGAAACCTCACGGTAGAGGGAACTTTCATTGGAACAAGATGTGACTGGTGGAAATACAATTAAGCGATGAACAGAACCCATGTTTCTTTGCTTATCTAGAAGCTCTGTACATACAAGATTAAAAGACTAGACGAATTGTAAAACTTATCCAACAAGCAGTTCGTGTCCAGAAGCCATAATTTTACATTTGGAATCGTCTGTGTAAAAGTTAGAGAACGCCTGCAATCTGGGGATTTCTTTACACCTGGGAAAACCAAAATCAGTGGACATTAAGAGTAGCAACACGTTTTGGGAAAAATGATTTTTTTATTTCATTCAGCATCAAATCCAATATTTGATAAAGTAAGTTAGCAACGATCTATAGCAGATATTATGAGGTGAGTTTTAAAATGAGTACCCTTTGTGCAGGAAACCTTTCTAGTGGGAAGTTTTTACATCAGTAACACTGCTTATTGCAGCTGTTGTAAAAACTAACCAAGAACTTGGCTTCATCGTTTATTATACTTTCAATATCTGAAACTAACAGCTGAACTAACATATTGATGTTGCGTTGCTGATATCCTCATCTTACAGATATATTTGAAAGCCATGACATATTTTTATGTGATGACCAAGCAGGGGCAAAATACCAAATATAAAATTGTCAGGAAGGGTTAAGTTTTACAGTGAAATTTACTATCGTGCATAATAGTTTTCACAGATTCTAACATAGTCTTAATAACAGGAATTGTGATGAGATTTACCGGACTATTACATACTCGGTTTGACCAACGTGACGTGCCTAATGACTTTAACCTGCCACCTCCTTTGAAATGCAGTGTTTGTTGTATGCCCTTGAAAGACCATGCCGCTTTGTGCTGCTCTCAGTGAATGAGAACAGTTTCTGGACTAGTCCAACAATTTCTCTTCATTATATTATTCGTGCATGTGTTCACAACCATGAAATTAAGCGGCGTGGAAGGTAGTATATGTAATATGCCTCTAGGGGTCAAATCTTTCACACATGTAATGGTCAGATATTGTAGAAAATCCATCAATCCACGCAGATTGTCAAGGCAGTGCTTTTCAACACGATTTTGCGGCTGATTGATTATTCATAGATCTATTAAAAGTACAAATAGTCAACAACAACAAAAGGTTTACTTGACCAAAATCTATGTATCTATTATGTCAATAGATTCAATAACAATTTCAGTTCTATCACGAAAATTTCTTTTTCAGATGAGGATGACGTATGATCAGAGTTTCCATGGAAATTAATTTTTTTTCTTGTAAAAATTCAGCCAAATATAAAGTTCTGCCAGAATCTGAAATCAGTTTAGTACGATACCACTGGTACTAAACAGATAAAAAAGAATTATTGATGAAATAATTAAAATACCAGATAGATTATATAGAGGTCAACTATAAAATTCAATTTTAGTGAATGCTTCGTTGTATAGATTATTAAGTAATTTATTTTTCATAAAGAGTGTTAAACTTAATTATTTTAAAGACGACGGTTAAGACAGATCTCGTTAAGAAAGTTGATAAGAATTGTACTTTGTGTGTGTAGTTCAATTGTTCTAGTATTATTATTATCGAAACATGTAAGTTTTTATCGCTATGTGAATATTGTAACATTATAGTGTCTATTAGTTTGTAGAAAGCTACAGGCCTTGGTTGGGTAAGATATATATACGTATACACTAAAACATGTCTAAGGCGGAATCGCATGAGACCGAGTAAAATTTTCTGCTTAAGCAGGTTTTCCGATGTAAACAGTGAACGTGCATTTCCTTAATTATATAATTTTTGAGCGAAACGTTATACTTCCTTGATTCAAGGGAAGTAAGACGTTTGTGAATAAAGTTATTATACTGTTTATGCCATATTTAGTAGTTGTTGTTGTTTTGAATTAAGCACAAAACTTTCTTACCACCGTCAGATGTATTTTTTTTCTTCACAAGGTTATTTCTATTTATTGATAAAGGCACTTCTTGCTAGTTTATCTATTTCTCAATTTTAAACATCACAAAATACCTTTCTTGTGCCTAGAATCAGAAAGTAGCGTTACAAATAAAATATTAAAAGTTAACTTTTTTGACGAAGAAAACTTAAATACAAGTAGAAATTCTTTAAAAAATATTTACTGTTTGCAAAGTATAGTTGAAGTTAAAATCAAAATATTCGCTCAGTCAAAACCATGTTAACTTTGTAAATGTCCAGAATGGTTTGGAAAATCGTTTGTTTTGAATTTCGCGCAAAACTACTCGAGGGCTATCTGCGCTAGCCGTCCCTAATTTAGCAGTCTTAGACTAGAGAGAAGGCAGCTAGTCATCACTACCCACCGCCAACTCTTGAGCCACTCTTTTTACCAACGCATAGTGGGATTGACTGTCACATCATAGAGCCCTCACAGCTGAAAGGGCGAGCATGTTTGGTGTGACAGGGATTTGAACGCGCGTCCCTCGGATTTTCAAACGAGTGTCTTAACCACCCAAAAATATGTCTAAAAGCAATTTCTTTACAGACGCTAAACAACAGCGTTTTGTTAGTTTGTCGATAAACATAGAATTAAACAATAGGGTATCTCTCTTAGTGACGAGGTATCTGTTTTATGCTCACCACGGGTATCGAAACCCAATTTTTCGCGTTATAATGCCACAGCTTACCGCTGAGCCATCGGTAAAGGGCACTCATCAGATAACAGGCATAATGCTGTTAGTATGCCTCATAAAAGTGGCAAAGAATACTCAACTACAAAATAAATTAAAGTATTTTAAAAGATTAAATATAATAAGCAACATATATTGAAATACTAGTTCTAACGATTACAGTAGAAAGACTGCGATCTGTAATTAAAGGCTTTGGGTACTCGAAAGGCTTAGAGCTTCAAATACCTTATAATGTTCGTTACTGATATTAATACTTCAGTATATGTACGTGCATACCGTTGATTGTATATACTTTCACACATGCAACGCTTTTATCTTTTTGTGCAAAGTAAAAGAAAGGTCGCGCAATAAGAACAGATATCATAGTGTAGTGGAAAATATTATTATATGTGTGTAAACAATACATACGACAGTCTGCACATACAATTTGCAGGCCCGTGATGGCTAGGTAGTTAAGGCGCTCGACTCGTAACCTGAGAATCGCGGGTTCGAATCTCCGTGACATCAAACATGCTCGCCCTCTCCGCTGTGGGAGCGTTATCATGTGATGGTCAATCCCACTATTCGTTGGTAAAAGAGTAGCCCAAGAGTTGGCGGTAGGTGGTGATGACTAGCTGCCTTCCCTCTTGTATTACACAGCTAAATTAGGGACGGCTTGCACAGATAGCCCTCGTGTAGCTTTTCGCGAAATTCAAAACAAACCGAAAAGCACATAATATGCGTAATGAAAATATTACAGAAGGGCAAGCGAACAATCATGCTAATCATCGATCAAGAGCAGAAATGATTCCAAAAATATTCATGAATAGCATTTAATTTGATTGATTCTAGAAACCTCACGGTAGAGGGAACTTTCATTGGAACAAGATGTGACTGGTGGAAATACAATTAAGCGATGAACAGAACCCATGTTTCTTTGCTTATCTAGAAGCTCTGTACATACAAGATTAAAAGACTAGACGAATTGTAAAACTTATCCAACAAGCAGTTCGTGTCCAGAAGCCATAATTTTACATTTGGAATCGTCTGTGTAAAAGTTAGAGAACGCCTGCAATCTGGGGATTTCTTTACACCTGGGAAAACCAAAATCAGTGGACATTAAGAGTAGCAACACGTTTTGGGAAAAATGATTTTTTTATTTCATTCAGCATCAAATCCAATATTTGATAAAGTAAGTTAGCAACGATCTATAGCAGATATTATGAGGTGAGTTTTAAAATGAGTACCCTTTGTGCAGGAAACCTTTCTAGTGGGAAGTTTTTACATCAGTAACACTGCTTATTGCAGCTGTTGTAAAAACTAACCAAGAACTTGGCTTCATCGTTTATTATACTTTCAATATCTGAAACTAACAGCTGAACTAACATATTGATGTTGCGTTGCTGATATCCTCATCTTACAGATATATTTGAAAGCCATGACATATTTTTATGTGATGACCAAGCAGGGGCAAAATACCAAATATAAAATTGTCAGGAAGGGTTAAGTTTTACAGTGAAATTTACTATCGTGCATAATAGTTTTCACAGATTCTAACATAGTCTTAATAACAGGAATTGTGATGAGATTTACCGGACTATTACATACTCGGTTTGACCAACGTGACGTGCCTAATGACTTTAACCTGCCACCTCCTTTGAAATGCAGTGTTTGTTGTATGCCCTTGAAAGACCATGCCGCTTTGTGCTGCTCTCAGTGAATGAGAACAGTTTCTGGACTAGTCCAACAATTTCTCTTCATTATATTATTCGTGCATGTGTTCACAACCATGAAATTAAGCGGCGTGGAAGGTAGTATATGTAATATGCCTCTAGGGGTCAAATCTTTCACACATGTAATGGTCAGATATTGTAGAAAATCCATCAATCCACGCAGATTGTCAAGGCAGTGCTTTTCAACACGATTTTGCGGCTGATTGATTATTCATAGATCTATTAAAAGTACAAATAGTCAACAACAACAAAAGGTTTACTTGACCAAAATCTATGTATCTATTATGTCAATAGATTCAATAACAATTTCAGTTCTATCACGAAAATTTCTTTTTCAGATGAGGATGACGTATGATCAGAGTTTCCATGGAAATTAATTTTTTTTCTTGTAAAAATTCAGCCAAATATAAAGTTCTGCCAGAATCTGAAATCAGTTTAGTACGATACCACTGGTACTAAACAGATAAAAAAGAATTATTGATGAAATAATTAAAATACCAGATAGATTATATAGAGGTCAACTATAAAATTCAATTTTAGTGAATGCTTCGTTGTATAGATTATTAAGTAATTTATTTTTCATAAAGAGTGTTAAACTTAATTATTTTAAAGACGACGGTTAAGACAGATCTCGTTAAGAAAGTTGATAAGAATTGTACTTTGTGTGTGTAGTTCAATTGTTCTAGTATTATTATTATCGAAACATGTAAGTTTTTATCGCTATGTGAATATTGTAACATTATAGTGTCTATTAGTTTGTAGAAAGCTACAGGCCTTGGTTGGGTAAGATATATATACGTATACACTAAAACATGTCTAAGGCGGAATCGCATGAGACCGAGTAAAATTTTCTGCTTAAGCAGGTTTTCCGATGTAAACAGTGAACGTGCATTTCCTTAATTATATAATTTTTGAGCGAAACGTTATACTTCCTTGATTCAAGGGAAGTAAGACGTTTGTGAATAAAGTTATTATACTGTTTATGCCATATTTAGTAGTTGTTGTTGTTTTGAATTAAGCACAAAACTACACAATGGGCTATCTGTGCTCTGCCCACCACGGGTATCGAAACCCGGATTTTAGCGTGTAAGTCCGCAGACATACCGCTGAGCCACTGGTGGGCATATTTATAAGAATAAGAATAGAAACAGACATTCAAAATATACAAAAGTAAACAAAATACAAATGAAACTTATTTGAAGAGAGTGTCCACTTTCAACTATTTCGTATTTTAACGGACTTTCTCATGCGGTTAATAGAGAACGCCAAGTCTACGGCCTTTTCATGAAGTTCATTTTCCCCTTCCATTTTTCATACAATTTGATAGCGTTAATATAACTTAACACTTGCAGTAAAGTAGGAATGTCTATTTCCTCACTATCTTTTCCATTTTGTTCATCTTTCGAATCTCTCACACTGTAACCATCTGGCTATTCTATTATAGATTTTTTATAAATTTCATCAGTTTCTGTTTAAACATTTATGTCAACGTTTACAGAATCATCTGCATCAAACTTTTCAATCAGAGTTTGTATTTCACTAGAATCATCATAACAAACAATTTAAAAAAAAATGAGGATATTTAGTAGCTTTTTTTTTCAATGAAGGCATTAAGTAAATTTTCCTTAAGTTTTAAAATTAGGGAAGATAGGAGTTTATTTTTCTCGTGAGAATTATTTAGGGTAGAATTTTGCACTTAAAAGACAAATTTCTACAAATCATGAATCTAATTTAACTGCAAAAATAATGACAGCAGAAAAAGAACAGAATATATTAACCAATTCTTACTGTAACAAAATGTTCGAGAATTTATTAACATTTAATTGAATTATTAATCAAAAAATAAGTTATTAACATTTAAACAAATCATTAATGAAATAAGAAATTAATATTTAATCAAAAACATTTTTCCGCCTTACTCAGGTTCTAATCACACTTCTTGATAGGTGAGGTAGGTAAAAAATAGTTTTCTGTCTCTGTTATGCATGTTCCGGCCTATAGAGGGCCTTTTATAAGAAAAATATTAAGATAATGCTGCAAAATTTTGATATTTCCGTCTTGTTCAAGTTTCCTCCCTGTGCGGTTTCCGATTCAGACAGATTTTACTGTAAATATCTGTTACCAAGTGATCGCAATTCAGGTGAACGTTAGTAAAAATAAATAAAAAGGTAAACATAAAATTAGCTGGAGTGTAAGTGATTAGCTTTAACGGATGATATCTTAAAGTGAGTTTTACAGGTTAAAAGAGATAAGGGTAATAATCTGTCATGTCAAATAATGTTCTAAAGTAATTGAAATTTCTTTATGGACTTTGAAAAAAAGTAAACAATTATTTAAAGTTCAGAATATAACTGTGGTAACTCAAGTGAATTCATTGATAATATTGTGATAAGAATAGAGAAACATGTTTCATTTTGTCAGTTCTATTCTAAAGTAATTGAATCAGCCCGTGTGGACTTTTGACAAGAAACGAGAATTATTTAGAAGTTTTTTTTGATACAATTGTGATATTCTATAGTGTAAAGAAATTTTGTAGTTATGTTTGACTTGTTTTGAATATAGTATTTTAAAACAAGAAAAATCCTGACATCAATACCTATACTTACTAAAAACATTTATGTTAACGTTGAATATCTAACTTCGAAGTCAGTAACTGTGTTCTCATCAGTAACTACTGCGCTATACTCTTGAATAATTCCGTAGTTAATTTTATACGATTTTACTAGCCTTACCTGACCTGTCAAAAAATGATGGGTTAGGGTTTTATAAAAACGACAACAAAAACTGGAGGTCTTCCTTCAGCGAGCTGTATGATGATAGGAAGAGTTTGGTGAACAAAGCCTCACATACCTCCGCCATCATGATAAAAAAAGATCAATCAATATTGAGAAAATAATCTTCAAAAAAATCAATAAGAATGGTGAAAACCGTAATAAAAATTATTCATAATATAAACATTACACACACACATTCACACAATGATAACTGGATTTAGCTTACATGATATTTTAATCAGTGGAAAAACGGTAGTATTTCTTCAAAGTTCATGACTTTTACATCAACTTATGTGCTTGTCCTTTCATGCAACCGACCATTTTGTTGTTGTCTACTGAATTAATAATATTTAGTACTAAAATATAAAAGTAGAATAATAAGTTCCCTTTCTTTGACATCATGGAGTATTAGTTTTTAAATGTATTGTACGTTTACACACACTACTTTTATTCATTTTTTGTAGGATTTATTGATAACTACAACGCTACACAATCGGTTTTCTGTGCTGTGCCTTCATCGGTATCGAAACCCGGATTTTAGAGTTACAAGCCTTTACACATACCACTGATAATCTGAAGATGACTTTTTAGGATGTTTACCAGACCTTTAAGGTATTCTGAGTGTAGAGATTTGTTTTTTTGTATAGCAGTCAATCAGTTGGTAACTTTTCCATTTCTTGAGGAGGGCGGGGATTTAACACAGTAATTCAATATGTGTACCTCATACTTGTCTTAGTTTTCTCACTTTTTCATGACAATTTTTTTTTTGTTTTTTGTATACATCTTCATAATATTTCCTCTATATTTTTTGCTTGCTTGATTTTGTGTCTGTTTGCTATCTATCGTTTAAAATGCTTAGATATTTGGTGAAATGAGATCAAATCTAATATTTGGAATTTTCTGGAAATCCCCCTTTTTAAACTGTGAATGTATATCTAAGTGTGTAAACGCAAAAAGCACGTGATCCAGCCGTGTGTTATAAACTCGTCTGATGGTGGATCATTAGTAACATTTTAAGTTATTAAATTCGTAAGCTATAAAACGATTTAGATATTTATCATTATAAGCTTTAAAATGAGTTGGATATTCATTATAATAAGCTTTAGAATGAGTTGGATATTTGTTATAATAAGCTTTAGAATGAGTTGGATATTTATTATAGTAAGCTATAGAATGAGTTGAATATTTATTAAAGTAAGCTTTAAAATGAGTCGAATATTTATTATAGCAAGCTGTGGAATGAGGGATATTTATCATAGTAAGCTTTATAATGAGTTGGATATTATAGTAAGCTTTAAAATGAGTTTGATATTTATTATAGTAACTTATAGAATGAGTTGGATATTAATGATAGTAAGCTTGAGAATGAGTTGGATATTTACTGAGGTAAAGTAAATAACTATTTACTCGTTCATTTTTCATTATAGTAAACTATAGGATGAGTTAGGTATTTGCTATGGTAAGCTAAAAAATGAGTTTGTTATTTAATTATGGTGAGCTAAAGAACGATTTATTTATTTGTTATGGTAAGCTTTATCACGATTTATTTTATTTTCTTATGGGAAGCTATAGAATGATTTGGGCATTTATTGTAGTTGGTATATTGTTGTTTCTTGTGTTTACAAAACAGTTGAGCCTGAGCATGGCCACTTGGGTTAAAGCGTTCGACTCGCAATCCGAGGATCGCGGGTTCGAATTCCTGTCATACCAAACATGCTCACCTTTTCAGCCGTGGGGACGTTATAACGTGACAGTCAATCCCACTATTCATTGGTAAAAGAGTAGCCCAAGAGTTGACGGTGGTTGGTGATGATTATTGCCTTCCCTCTAGTCTTACACTGTTAAATTAGGGACGGTTAGCGCAGATAGTCTTCGTGTAGCTTTGCGCGAAATTCCAAAAAAAATTCACCAAAAAAACAGTTGAGTGAAATTTTGGTTCTCTTTCTCAGAAACTTGATGGAAGGTAATACTCACGTGCGTGGTTTGCTTTCCGCGAGCATCTGCTCAGCTCAAAGTGTGTGAACACGTCAATCACACCGCGATCAAAACAGTTTTTATTGTTTTTCCTATTTATAACGACCAATAATTTTGCACTATACGAGCGCCACGTTTTAGACACTTCGCTCAGCCAAGAACAACTTTAAAATGCCAGTTATGCTGGTTAAATCAATCTCTCTCCTTTCGTGACACCTTGAGAGCTGCTAACATTACTTTACACACTATTGGTCCTGGAATTATACACTACTCATATTTTCTTATGCATACTTTGTTTCTTTATTTAATCTCCTAAAATATCTTACATCAAAATACGCGCATGCGCATATGAAAAGAGACTGATAACAATAACATTTTCTATTTTTACACATATGGGCTTGTTAATGTTAACAGTGTCCTAACTTGGCAACAGTACATTCGACCAACAAGCTAGTTTATACTTAAGAACTCCACCTATATTATCACATCCTCATATGCAATTAGGAAAACACATGTAATGAACAGCTAATCACGTTTTCAAAGTCGGACAAATATGGGTGCCTTTTTTCACGATCTAACTGTTAAACGTAATTTTCTGATGCTTTTTTTTCTATCCTACTTGTCTTTCTACAATTCAATGCGCTTACACGATACTTGGAATATTAACTTTAATGTTATGGTATAACCTTTATGACATATTTTTATTTATTTCATAAAGGGTTCAGTTCAATATTTAAATAACACACACACATATTCAAGTGTTTTATTTCTACTTTGGGTCAGTAAGTTGTATTTCGTTAGGTCAATGATGTGTAACAGAAGTTTAGGTAGAAAAAAAACCAATGCATTGCAGATAAATATTCGAAAAATAAGTACACGCGTGAACACCTTATCTTGAAAGAGTAATCAATTCCTGTTGTTAAATAACGAGGATTGTTTCGGATATATATCGTTCCCCTGAACCTGGAACATCTGTAATAAACATCTTCAAGTGTTTGTCTCTACATGCAGGCTCGCCGTGGCCATGTGGTTAAGGAACTCGAGCCGTAATCTGAGGGTCGCGGGTTCGAATTCCAGTTACACCAAACATGCTCGCCCTTTCAGCCGTGGGGGCGTTAGTATATGACGGTCAATCCCACTATTAATTGGTAAAAGAGTAGCCCAAAAGTTGGCGGTGGGTGGCGATGATTAGCTGCCTTCTCTCTCTAGTCTTACACTGATAAATTAGGAACGGCTGGCGCAGATAGCCCTCGTGTAGCTTTGCGCAAAATTCAAAACAAACTCAACCACATCCATGTTTAGCTCAATGAGGTAAGAAAGACCACAGTTAAATGTTTATTTTGAAAATATCACTCTTAGCATTGCATAGATGTTTTCGAAATTCTAAGGAATTTAAAAACATTTTTGGGATAAAACAGTAGTTTTAATAAACATAAAAATGTATATAAAAGATAGAAATATAGTGAAACTAGTTTTCCCATAAATTTAAAGGTGGATGTAAATTTCAGTCCGGTATAGTTACCGAACTAAAACATTAAAATTTGTGGCTCGATTCCTTGCGGCTGACAAATAGGAGACAGTGGATTATGCAGCTTTGTGCTAAAACACAACAATAACAGCATTTAATATTGTTTGTTAACCAATCGGTTTTAATATTTATTTGACGTTCTTGCTTCAGGATTTTGCGTCTTATCACTTTGTAAAAACACAGTTGTTGTTGTTGTTGTTTCGAATTAAGCACAAAGCTACACAATGGGCTATCTGTGCTCTGCCCACCACGGGTATCGAAACCCGGATTTTAGCGTGTAAGTCCGCAGACATACCGCTGAGCCACTGGGGGGCGTAAAAACACAGACAATTTTACTACTATTGATGCCGAAACGTACAGAATCACAAAACAACGAGAGAAAAAAAAAAGTCTTACTTCTTTAGAGATGAAACAAATTTTGAAAGCGCCCAGGTTGTTTTAATTTTTTGTTTTATAGTTTAGCTAATAATTTATTCTAGTATCATGAATATTTTATGACGAGCCACGTTTCGTCTCCTGGGCGGTTTTGCTTTGTTTTTGTTTGTTTGTTTTTGGAATTTCGCACAAAGCTACTCGAGGGCTATCTGTGCTAGCTGTCCCTAATTTAGCAGTGTAAGACCAGAGGGAAGGCAGCTAGTCATCACCACCCACCGCCAACTCTTGGGCTACTCTTTTACCAACGAATAATGGGATTGACCGTCACATAATAATGCCCCTACGGCTGAGAGGGCGAGCATGTTTAGCGCGACGCCCTCTCAAACCCGCGACTCTCGGATTATGAGTCGCACGCCTTACGCGCTCGGCCATGCCGAGCAAGGAGGTTTTGCCCTAGAAAATTTGTTTTTGAATTCGCGCAAAACCTCACAAAAGCTATCTGCGCAGGCCGTCCATAATTCAGTAGTGTATGATTAGAGGGAAGGCAGCTAGTCATCACCATCCACCATCAATTTTGAACTACTCCTTTAACAACGAATAGTGGAATTGACTGCACTTATAACGTTCACATGGCTGAAAGGGCGAGCATGTTTGATGTGACGAGGATTCGATCCCGCGACCCTCTGATTACGAGTCGAGCGCCCTAGCCACCTTGCCATCCCGGGTCTGCTCCAAAAGAAACAGTCGAATACAGTCATGTTTTCAACAGTTGTTGTCTCTTTCTCGTGAAAGCCACTCCCCCAGTGGTACTGCGGCATGTCTGTAGACTTACAACGCTAGAAACCAAGTTTCGATACCCCTGGTGGGCAGAGCATAGATAGCCCATTGTGTAGCTTTGTGCTTAACTTCAAACAAATATAATTTATTTTGAAACAGACTAAACTGTAATTAATATAGATAGAAGTGAAGACAGCCGCTGAAATTCTGACCGGAAGTATTTGAATGAGATAATAATTTAAAATAAATAGTTATTTCTTACTTTTTACATATATATATACAAAAGAAGAAATTTCCTTGTTTGCTTGGAGTTTTTTCTCTCTTTCTAGTGGGTTTAAAGTTTCACATTAGTGTGCTTCTTTTCTTTCTTTTTTTTGTTTCCGTCTCATGTTTTCTCTTCATATTGCTATAGCGGCATGTTTTGTCTTACGACGTTGAGACCTTATATTAGCTAAGTTTTCACTTGTTCTTCTATGGATAGCTACTTACCATTTGGCGGAAGGCTCGTAACAAAATAGCAACAATTTAGATAAACTATGACAGCTAACTAAAAATAGTATCAAGCCAGTAATGATCGTGCGTTTCTCCCTTTTGAAGATATGACAGCAGCCTTTTACTCAGAGAGTAATCAGATACATGATTTTTACTGGATTTGGGTGTCGAATTATCGTGAAAATCTGGAAACGTTTTATGTCTCACAATATTTGTTATAAATATTTTCTTATCTCCTTCACACGTGATATTACTGTAAATCTTTCAGTACTTCTTAGTGCAGTATGTCACATATAAAAATCACTGATCAATTTATTTATTATTTTGGTTTGGTTTTGTGCGCTGTTACCATAGTCTATTAGGGTATTATGTTTTACTGGAATATTATGTAAAAATGTGATTTAGTTTTATTTGAGATCTGAAAACGTTTACATTATCAACTATTTTTTACTAATGTTAAGCTGTATACATTCTCGAACACTTATGACCATCTTTTATATTAACTTTTATTATTGATTAGTTATTTAAGCTTAAGTATATTTCAGTTTTTGTCGTTATTCGAACGTTTATTTTCTTTTAAGACAGTTTTGTTTTAAGATTTTCTAAACTCGGCAGGGAGATCAACTAATGTTGGAAGACCCGGCATGGCCAGGTGGGTTAAAGTATTCGACTCGTAATCCGAGGGTCGCGGGTTCGAATTTCCGTCGCACCAAACATGCTCGCCCTTTCAGCCTTGGTGGCGTTATAATGTGACAGTCAATCACACTATTCGTTAGTAAAAGAATAGCTAGTCCAAGAGTTGACGGTGGGTGGTGATGACTAGCTGACTTCCCGCTAGTCTTAAACTGCTAAATTAGGGATGGCTAGCGCAGATAGCTCTCGTATAGCTTTGCGCGATATAAAAAAAAACAAACAAACTAATCTTGGTTGTCATTGTTTGTGCTTAAGGTTATTGCAAACTTCCTAATCGTAATAAATACACATTTTTTTTCTTTTTCGAAATTTGGCCACTTGGAAATAATTTATTGTGAAATCAGTATAACTATCTTGGAAATAATAATAATAATAAAAACTTTCATATTTGCATCCGAGCCTAGTTTATCCAACACTAGATACTAAAGACGATTGGTTTAAAAACAGTCTAGTAATTAATACAAAAACAACAAACAAGTTTCTGAGAAACTTCTTTTATATTCAACTGATATTTGTTTATTCCTGAAGAAACTTGAACCTTAATTCTTTTTCGTATTTGACGCAAAACATTTTCTTAATTATAATTTTTTCCAACGCATGTTTCCAAAAACAACGATATGGGTTTTCGTGAAAAAAGAAAATAATAATCGTAAAATTTTTCAATATATATATATATACATGCATATATATTTTTTTATTTTACTTCTACATTTCTTTTCGAACTGAAGAAATATCATTATAATATACTAAATATATTTTATTTAGTTAAAGTAACGTGTCAAAAAAGAAGAAACGTAACAGTGGGTGGGTAAAATACACTCATCTGCTTCTGCAGTATATCCGTTCAGGTTGATGACAGCATGGCCTCCCTTACGTCATGAATATCAAATCATGTTTTTTATATAACTACTACAGACACAAGCGACTGAACTTTCCTTACCTCTCTGAAACACAAACGCTAATTTGAAATAATGGGATGACGAGAAATCCACTTGAAATAAAAATGTATCTCAGAACGACTGTTATGGGTATTAACACTTTCATTGATAAGCAGATTTTCTCGATTTTCACAGGTCATCTTCAGGTTAGCAGGCTTTGTTCGAAGATACATAATGGGGGGCATACGTTGACCTTGCAACAGAATCTTGGAGGTTACGTTCCCAATGTTCATACTGCATTTCAGGTCGGGGCATTATCAACCTGCGATAAATCACACTATTGGTTGGTAAAAGAGCAGCTTAAGAGTTGGCAATGAGTGGTGATCATTAGGAACCTTCTCTCTAGTCTTACACTTTTAAATTAGGGACGGATAGCGTAGATATACCCTCGTATAGCCTCGCGCGAAATTCAACCAAACCAAACCATTATAAACCGTTTTAATTAGAATGGCTGAGAAACATTAAATAGTGTTAGTTTCAATAAAAAGACAATATACAAAAAATAATACTTGTTCAGCAGCTGACTCTTCTCTGATATCAATGTCTCTATTGTAGCATCTTGTTCCAAGTAAAATGTTCATATCTTCTCTGAAGATCATTTGGTCATTGGCGGGCTTTTTCCTCATCTTACCTACTGTGCATGTTGTATTATGAAAAAGAGGTTCCAAAACTAAAAGCTTTTGGAATCTTGTACTTAAATATCACAAGCTTACAATATATTTGTAACATTATCATCGTCACCAAAAATCAAAGTACAACGTGTAACATCGGATTTTGTAATATAATACTGTGATGTCACTCTATGAAGGTTTTTGCACGTACTGACTGCAAGTAGCGGATTGCTACTTTTCATACAGTAATTTTATGAGGATGTAGAAATAGATTTCAAAACGTTTCGCTATTAAAAAGCTAACAAAACTGAATCTGAGTTCTTTCAGAAAAATAAACATTCGGTTTGGTTTCTTTTGAACTTTTGCTCAAAGCTACTCGAGAGTGGGATTGACTGTGCATTATAACGCCCCCATGGCTGAAAAGACGATCATGTTTGGTATGATGGGGTTTCGAATCCACGCCCCTCAGATTACGAGTCGAGTGTGGTATTTTCCTCAATAGACTCAGCAGATACCCTGATATGGCTTTACTATAAGAAAAGCACTTACACACTCTGCTGGGAATCCCACCTCTTATTTCAACGCTGTTAGCCCGTAGAAATATCGATGTTCCACCGGGGGACCAATTATTTCAGCAACGGGAAAGTTTCGTAGGAAGGGGCTACACAGAATTCTGTTGAATATTTCACTCAGTAAGTATTGTAAGACCGGCCTAGGTACATAAACTAACATCATACTGATTTTGTAGAATTTTATTTTACTGTATAAAATTATTAGGCGGTAATTTTTGTAAGATGGTTTTAAATACTGTTCCAATTTTTATAATATGAAAATACGAGTTGGTAGCGTTTGCTAGACAATACATTTTAGGCTCATATGTGGGTTAATTATTAACGTTCTCTAAAGGTGAATGTGAGCATTCATTTGTAACTTTCATCTCGTTGTCATTAAAAACGTAGTTTGCACCGTAGAATCGCGAGTGCATTATAAGAGTGACAGTCAAACATTTTCTTTATTTTGTTAGGCATGAGTAATCAGAGTGTTGACAGTGAATGCTGTATACTAGCTACCATTATTTTCAAGTATAGTAGTTCATTACAAGAAATAACTATGCCTAGTTAGTCCTTATGTAACTTTGTGTGAGATTTCTACACTATCAAGCAAACGTACTTTTCAGCAAGGGCAAAAAAAGACAACAATAACATTATAATCATGTTGATAAACTGAGGAGAGAAACAAAAGTTAACAGATCTTTATAAACTATGTTAAACATCCAAATGGAATATAATACGTTACTGGAACATATCACAACATCCTACAAGCTCCAGTTGTAACATTAAAATAAAGGACCTATTTTTATTCATGTTTTAAGTTTAGGTAAGTCCAAAAAATAACATAACTCTGTTTGTCAAATGTTTCAAAATACTTATTCATGATGTTATTTTGAATTTCGCGCAAAGCTACTCGAGGGCTATTTGCGCTAGCCGTCCCTAATTTAGTAGTGTAAGACCAAAGGGAGGCAGCTGGTCATCCACACCCACCGCCATCTCTTGGGCTATTCTTTTACCAACGAATAGTGGGATTCCCCGTCACATTATAAAGCCCCAACGGCAGATAGGGGCGAGCATGTTTGGTGCGACCGGGACTCGAACCCACGACCCTCGGTTTATAAGTCGAACGTCTTAACACATTTGGCCATGCCGGGACCTTATTCACCATGTTAAAAACACATGAATGTTGCAAAAATTCAACTAAAGAAAAAACGCCAGATCGTACAACCCGAGCGCTTTCGAAGGGTAAACCATTCTTCTCTATTTAACCCTGATGTAAAAAGAAAATAAAAGTTCATCTCTCGAAAGGGCTCGGATTACAGAGTTACGTATTTATATTTTTTGAAAAATTACTTCTTTACATTTCACTGTAAAAATACAGGCATTGTTATCTTCTCCACTTTTCCGCGAAGCAATATTAAACGTTTTTTGTTTCTTTTATATATCGACTGTTAAGGTTGCATAGGTTTCGGGATACATAATTCAATGATCAAATAAAGTAAAAACGTAAACGAACAAATTCAAAAAAATAATTATCATAAGGACTTAACATCAATTAAACTTTTAAACAAAAATTCTTCACTTTTCATATAATGATGCATGATATATTAAAATAAAAACTTTTCATTCAAAAAAATTTAGCTCTGAAGAAGACACGCCCACCTATGAAAAACTCTAAAGTTGTATTTTTTTCTTCGGAATCGTTTTATGCAACGCAATATTGATGCTATTACTATGCTTTATGACGCCTTGTATGTGATAAGTAGGAACTTCAAAAGAAGTGTGTGTATGAAACGTTAGATGATTGATATATATTTGTTTATATAACTGATTTTAGCTATTTCGTAAGCTTGCAATTCTACTCAGAAAGTCTCTACCGGATGTTCATATCCGGAGTTCCGGTCGTGTTCCCTTTAGTTTGCTAGCTACATCGTGATCGTCGTAATGGTTAAGGTTACAACTGGTTTAATCTCTACTTATTTAACCTCGCAACTCTGTTTTATCGAATTCTAAGTCATCGTGGATAGAACATTTATAACACTGTCTGAAACTTTATCTTATTATCCATGTAGGATTTAATGTACTATTTGAAACATGGTTGCAGTAAATGTGGCCCTGTTTACACTGATGTAAAGAAAAAAAATCGTTTATTTGGTTAAGTTTTTATATACTCACGAACAAAGGAAACTCTCTAAATGTATAGATTTTGAAATTGTGTGAGATTTCCCCCCCTAAGATATTTGAAATAGAAGTATTAAAAAGTAAGTTTATATTTAAGAACATTTGAGGTTCATAAAATATCACACCGTCTTGAAGACATCCTTATTTACTCATAGGAAAAGAATATCAAAAAATCCTTTTAAATGTGATTGTCTCGAATATTGTTTGTGTCATTTTTGACAAAAATGTTTTGTCCGATTTTGAAATTGAAGATATTTTCAATGGATTAAAACTATTCATACAAATAGCTACACAATTTGAAAAAATATAACTCTTCTCATACGACACTGCTCAGTTTTTTGCGTGCTAGACTGTGGGTCTGAAGTTACATAGTTCGTGCCTCGTTACCATATAAAAAATCACGTTCGGCAGTTTGCTACCGTGGGTGTATTATAAACGTGACGGTCAGATCTCGCTACGTAGCATGACAAGAACAGCCCAAAAGTGAGTGTGTTTGTCTGTTTTCCTTATAGCAAAGCCACATCAGGTTATCTTCTGAGTCCACCAAGGGGAATAGAACCGCTTATTTTAGCATTATAAATCCGTTGAACCAGCGTGGGATCTCAAAAGTGAACAACAGTTCGTGTTTACTACCTGCCTTCCTCTTAGACTATCATTTCAAACACAGAAACGTCTAGCTTAGATAGCTTTGGATAAATTCAACAAACAAACGCATAAGCATATCGTTCAAAAAGAATTAATTTCTAGAATAAGTTACCATAATGTTCCGATCTAGAATAAAAATGATGGTAACAATGAAAACTACAACATTAACTTTAAAATGCAGGAAAACGTTTCGTATGTTTTTATATCCAATAGATTTCAGTTTTGGGATTTCAGGAAAGAATCCATAAAAAAAATCCTCAAGTTTGAAGAAATTAGTTTCATAGGTTTGTTTCAGACAAGCAAATCAGACACGAGAACTGAAAGAAAACGTAGAATCATCAGTAAGAAGAAATATACAGACTTTCCGTTTCTAAGTTTGTTTGTATATGTCTCAAAACAAAAATGTTTATACGGTGCTCATTTAAAGTTCGAGGAAAAGCAGCCACTGATAATCTTATAATTACGAATATACGTAGCTAGACAGATATAAATTTACAAACACCGAAATACAGGTATTCTGAATAAATGGATTATTCATATCAGTTAAATTGTAAGCTTTAGCTATATATGAAGGACACTAAAGGAGTCAACAGTAATTATCACCATAATAATTGAGTTTATTCAAAACGTGGGCTACACAACTTCTGTTTCAGACTGTGTATTTCTTCTGTTTCAGCAAGGCAACGCCCTTAAAATTCAACCAGTCTGACACTAAAGACTAAAAGTACTTTGTAACACGTTCTTGGTCTACTCTCTAAAGCTATTTTGGTTAGTTAAATGCATATAAATAATAGCGTTTTCACATATAACAGTAGTTATTTAGAAACATGTAAGCTACATATCACGTATAACACTGTTTAATTAGAAGCATGTAAACTACAAGTTTCCACATACGACATTGTTTAGTTACAAACATGTAACTTACGACAGTTTTAATGTATAATATTGTTTAGTTGAAAGCATGTAAACTAAAAACTGTTTCACGTATTGCAATAATTTTATGACAGCCCAACCTGGTGCTGTATTTGCGTCCATTTTAAAACAGCAAATATATTCTTTGCATAAATATTAATACTACATTTATTACTAATATATAACGTTAAGTAAAACACTTCTGAGTTCAACAGCCTCGCCGATATTGTTGTAAAGCTATAAAACATTGTCAATGCACATCGTTAAACAAGGCGCGCCTTTGTTCAACAGCTTTGGTGGTAATATTGTTAGTATACAAATATATTCCTTGTATGGAATATAACAGTTATACCGCTAACGTTGTATGATATGTATGCCAGGTGCTGTATCACATTATAAACAATTACGTATGCACTGTAATAACATATATTTCCTCAGTTTTTGTGATATTTACGAAATTCATCGGAACAAACCAACACATTCGTCTATATTCATAACAGCTAGTCTTTATTTCATATGAAAAGAAAGTAGCGGTAATCATAATATTACACGTTTTCACGTATTTGTTAATGAATACGAAGCTGTTTATTTCACGACATTTTGTAGGTATTAACCTTCTTGAAACAGATAACGACTATTCTATACATACACGATGGCCATAGACACTTGTAACAAAAGTTCTCGTACATCTTAAACGTAAGTAAATAAACCGACGTCAATACATTAAAAGCAAGAAACAAAACATCTCCCATCGTTTTCGTTCATAAGATATCAAATAAAAATTATCAATCTTTTAACTAACAGCGGCAAAAATAGTTACTTCAAAGATCGAACTTTCTCTAGTTTATGGTTAAACGCCAAAAATCTAAGGTATTGTAAAAAATCCCTTTCTCACGGCATTAAAAGAAACCATTTTAAACTAGTTCCAAATAACGATAACTTTGGGCGGGATTAACCAATTTGAAATTCTGATATGGCCTGCTGTTTGGCTCACAATCTTTGGTTCTCAGGTTCGAATCCCGTAACCGAAGATACTCGTTCATTCATTCGTGAAGGTGTAATAGACATATTAATAAGATCATCTAAATATACAGTGTTACACTTACGTAGTAATAAGAACGAACATTCTACTAAAAATTTGTCAGAATAAAAACTTATTGTTAAATACAAATGACAGTCTTCAGACACTCTCAGTGAGTGTACAGTTTACCAGTATGGATAGTCAAGTCACGTGCTATGTCATCAGTAAACATTATAACATCTTGTAGCCTGTATCTGTGTCAAGGTAATGCATAAACCACGTGAAGTCACAGAGGTAAAGATGCAACACACTGGTGCAAATAAAACATAATCTTACTCGATTCCAAAACATGCAGTACAGCATCCTTAGATTAGAACAAATCTGTATAATTATAATAGTACTGTCTGTTGTATGCCCTTGTAACTACTTCCCAGGATGTGGATGGATCTTCACCGAAGTTGGTATGGCCGGTCATGATATCCATGTGGATATAAGTGCAAAAGTTCAATTGTGTATTTTGCGTTTTGCGGTACTTAATAAGCTTATTTTACCAGTGCTTCGCCCCCTGTAAATGGATTTTCATCAAAGATGGTATGGAAGCTCACTGAATGCATGGAGAGGTATATAAAAATTTTAAATTTTGCGTTTTGTGGTTGTTATGGGCATTGTTTCCTACTACACCGCCCCCTGTGAATGGATCTTCATCCATATGAAACAGGAGATACGCATAAATTTGTGGTTTTACATTTTGTGCTTTCGCGGGCGATTTTTTACAATTACATATACGAGGTCTGCCGATGTGTCGGTATTTGAGTATTGTTGTTAAATACCCAGGAGGGTCAGGTACAATTGACCTCTTCCTCCTTCCCGAACATTCATAGCATCAAAAACAACAACAAAAAAATTGATTTTATTATTATTATTATTTTTATTTATTTATTTATTTTTTATAGCTGTGGGCCAGAGTAAAAGTATAACTTGATGCTCAGGCCCATTTCAGGGCTCAGACCATGCATGGATGAACAAGAATTTTTTTTCTTTTCTTTCTTTTTTTTTAATTCTCTCTTGTGGTTTTTTTCCCCTTTTTTTTTTAAAGAAAGAATGCTACTACTACTACGTGTAGTAGCACGCACACACACACAAATAAAAGTTAGTATATTAATAATTATTATTCATTAATTGTAATAATAGTAATCAAGGACTAAGAGTCCAGTGCATAGTGACCAGCTTGAGTTACATTACTTAAATATAAGTTAAAAGGGGAGAGGTATTTAGGACTATTTTTATCATGTACGTGATATCTATAGAGATCACACATTAATTCATTTTTATGCCAATTCTTATTGAAGTATTTTATAGTGTTATGTAAGAGTCTTTCAGATATTGTGTCTATGTTTGCATGAATGTGGTTGAGGTGCTACGTGGTACTTTATAGGCTGAAGTTAGTACTGAATTTTGTATACGTTGAAGTTTCTGTACATGTGTAAGTGCTATGTTAATTCATGCAGGTGATGCATATTCTATTGTTGGTCTAATGTACGTTTTGTAGATTTTAAGTATGTTTGCTGGTGATGTTCCTTGGTTTTTACCTGAAATTTCAGACTTCTTACATAATTTGCTCTTTTCCAGATTCGTGTCAGTACATTTTTGATATGTGGTATCCACGTTAATTTTGAGTCATAGGTTAGACCTAGAAATTTAGCAGAATTAGCAGTCAGTAAGAGCGATCCATTCATATATAGTTTTGGTGGATCTTTTTTCAGCTTATTCCGTCTGCTGAATAATATAACTTGGGTTTTTGGAATATTGATTTTGATTCGGTATTTCTGGCAGTATTCTTCAATGCTGTTTAGGACTGGCTGCAGATTCGTTGCTGCTATCGATGGAGTGGGGGCACTTTTCCAGACTGCTACATCGTCAGCGAACTGTGATGCATAACCTAAATTTAGGTCCGACAGAGGCATATTGCTCACGTACATGATAAATAGTATAGGGCTAACAACCCCTCCCTGCGGAACTCCTGCTTCGGGTGAAAAGGGCCCTGAGTGGGCCCCATTTACATTAACTTTACACATTCTGTTATCCAGGAAGTTGGAGAGCCATCGAATAGTTTCCTGGGGTAATTTCATTTCCAGTAGTCTATGTCGTAAACCGTTATGCCACACTGTGTCAAATGCTTTCTCAATGTCGAGAAAGCAAGCTACAGTGCATTCATTTTTATTGAAGCTGTCGGTAATTGATTCTGTTAGTCGAATCAGGTGGTCTGTTGTTTGGCGCAATTTTCGAAATCCGTTTTGTATTTCTGGTAATTTTGAATTTTCGAAATCCGTTTTGTATTTCTGGTAATTTTGAATTTTCTTCTAAGTAAACTGACAGACGATTACTAATTATCCTCTCTAATACTTTGCCAATACAACTGGTTAAACTAATTGGGCGGTAGTTGTTTGGTTTATTCGCTGGCTTTCCTTCTTTCTGGAACATTAATATTGTTGCTTCCTTCCAAGAAACGGGGATATATCCAGCTGATAGTGAGAGATTAAATAATGCTGTTAGGTGTTCATATAATCTCTGAGTGCCATGTTTTAGGAGGATAGCTTGAATACCATCTTCTCCAGGGGCTTTGTTTTTAGTGTTCATAATAGCTGTTACCACTACGAGGTCTGTTCAAAATATACGCAGACTGTTTGAATTGCGCGGCTCCAGTTGGTTCCAGGGGAATCCGCTTGGTGTCGCTAGGTTTGCACAGATCAGCTGATTACGACACCATTTTCCGATTGCAGATATCTTCATTTGTGTATTAGCTACGCGGTTTTAAGTGAAGTGCGATTTTTTCGTTTGGTGGATTTCAGAATGAATGACCTGAAGGAGCAACTACTTGCTGTTAAATTTTGTGTTAAACTTGGAAAATCTGCGACTGAAACTTTTGCTATGCTTAACACGGCTTACGGTGATGTTGCTATGAAGCGTATGGCATGTTTCAAGTGACATGAACGTTTTAAGGATGGTCGACAGTCCAATGAAGATGATGAGCGTCCTGGACGTCCTTCCAAGTTAACTGACGACCTACACGTCGACAAAATCAACACTCTGGTGCGGTCAAATCGACGTCTGACTGTCAGGTAGCTTGCTGAAGAGTGTGGGATATCAGTTGGATCTTGTTACGATATTTTGACCGAAAAATTGAAGATGCACCGCGTTGCTGCGAAATTTGTGACTCAGAACTCGTGCGTTTTTGGCAGCGTACCAGGACTGTTTCAACAAGTGGAAACACCGTTGGGATAAGTGTGTGCGTTGGGGAGGAGAGTACTTTGAAGGGGTCCCAGACCTGTAACTTCTAAATAAAGTACATGTTGTTTTATGACGTCAGTCCGCGTATTTTTTGAACAGCCCTCGTAAGAGTTTGGTTTGTTATGAAAGCAATTTGCGCTCGCCATTCTTAATTTAGGACTGAGAGACTAGAGGGAAAGCAACCATTCATCATTAACCGCCGCCAACTCTTGGGCTACTCTTTTACCAAAGAATAATGTCATTGAACGTCACATTATAACGTCCTCATGGCTGAAAGGGCGAGCAGGTTTGGAGCTGGTATGCTTGTAGAGTTTTCATTGAGGAATATTCTTCAGTAGGTGTGCGTGACTCGTTGGCGATGCATTAAACAATAAACAAAAGCACGCACTGTTCTTGGTTTAAACTAATATATTTAAAACAATTGAAACGTATTTATCGATTTTTTTACACTATGGCTGTTGTTTTGAATTAAGCACAAAGCCTCACAATGGGCTATCTGTGCTCTGCCCACCACGGGTATCGAAACCCGGATTTTAGCGTGTAAGTCCGCAGACATACCGCTGAGCCACTGGGGGGGGCTACAGTATGGAAATAACAGTTTTATCTCAAACTCTAAATAATTCTCTCTTTTTTTATGTTAAAATTCTACTAACGTTGAATTAATTACATTAAAATGAAATCGGCAAGACGAATCATTTTTCTCCGCTTTTGTCAAAATAGAATCAGATGATAATTCACTTACGTTATCCCATGGGTTATCATAGCTGTATCTTGAACTTTTTTTTCATTAATCTCTACACAGACGGGTTCAATTACTTTTGAACATCCTTTGATAACACAACGTATTATTCTTATCACTATTAAACTTTGAAATGCACTTTAAAATATGGCCTGTTGTAGCTAATCACTCCACGTTTTCTAACTTTTTAATGACTGAATTTAATTTGACTTTTTCTCTGCTTCCTTAGCTGGACATATTTCCTGACTTGCACTCGCGTGTCTCTCATTATTCACCAAAGCTTCGAAAACGTAACGAAAAATCGAATAATGTGACGTCAACAAGAAAGCATCGACAACAATGAATTGCAACCACAACTTACGACTCTTACCTAGTTAAGTAACCAAACATCATAAGTATTGTCTTTAATATAATGAGTTTTAACTTTCTTGTCGTGAGTAACTTAATAATGATTAAATATTAAGTCGCAAAATAGATTAAATAACAACACCTAGACGAAACAGTCTTCGTTTTGAGTTTACGTACTAATAAAATACACTATATGGCCAAAATTATTGCTACCTCATTGCTAGCAGGTGCATAAAATCAAGTATACAGCCATGCAATTTCCATGAACAAACATTGGCAGAAGGATGGGTCATATTGAAGAGCTCAGTAACTTTTAACGTGGTACCGTCATAGGATGCCACCTTTCCAACAAGTCAGTTTGTTAAATTTCTGCCCTGCTAGAGCTGTTCCGGTCAACTGTAAGTACTGTTATTGTGAAGTGGAAACGTCTAGTCATGAAGCAGTATGCCACACAAGCTCATAGAATGGAAAAGCCGAGTGCTGAAGCGCGTAAAAATTGTCTGTTCACAGTTGTAACACTCACAACCAAGTTCCAATCTGCCTCTGGACGAACTATTCCTTGAGAGCTTCATGAAATGGGTTTCCTTGGCCAAGTAGCTGCACACAACCCTAAGATTACTATACGCAATGCCAAGCGTCAGCTACAGTGGTGTGAAGCACTCCGCCGTTGAACTCAGGAGCAGTGGAAACACGTTTTCTAGAGTGATGCATCATACTTCACTATCTGGCAATCTGATGGACGAATCTGGGTTTGGCAGATGCCAGAAGAACGCTACTTGCCTAAATGCATAGTGCCAACTGTAAATTTTTGTGGAGGAGGAATAATGGTCTGGAGCTGTTTTTTCCAGGTTTGGGCTAGACTCTTTTATTTCAGTGAAGGGAAATATTAATGCTACAGCATACAATGGTATTCTAGAGTATTGTGTTTTTTCAACTTTGTGGCAACAGTTTGGGGAAGGGCCTCTTTGTTTTAGCACGATAATGCCCCCATGCACAAAGCGAGATCCATAAAGACATGGTTGTCGATGCTGATGTGAAAAAACTTGATTGGAATGCACATATCCCAGACCTCAAACTCATCGAATACCTTTGGGATGAATTGGAGCGCCAACTGCGAGCCAGGCCTTCTCGCCCGACTTCACTAATGCTCTTGTGGCTGTACATGAGAGAATCCCCGCAGCCATGTTCCAAAATCCAGTGAAATCCAGCCTTCCCATAAGAGTGGAGGCTGTAAAAGGAGGGGGCATCTCTGTATTAATGATCATGGTTTTGCAATGAGATGCTCAACAAGTTCACATGGATGTTATAGTCAGGTGTCCGCATACTTTTGGCCATGTAGTATATATTTAATAAAATTTACAGCTTTTACAGTAGGTAATCTTAGTTTTTAGAACAGGTACGACTTTTCGATAACTGGTGAAATCATTCTGAAGTTTTTTGTTTTTAATTTATAAATTTCGCGCAAAGCTAGAAGAGGGGTGTCTACATTAGCAGTTCTTAATTTAACCGTGTAAAACTAGAAGGAAGGCAACTACTCATCACCACCCACCGCTAACTCTTGGGCTACTCTTTTACCAACGAATAGTGGGATTTACCGTCACATTATAACGCCCCCATGGCTGAAAGGGCGAACATGTTTGGTGTGACAAAGATTCGAATCCGCGACCCTCAGATTACGAGTCGAACGCCTTAACACACCTGGCCATGCCGGGCAATTATAAAATAACTAAGTTTTATAGTAAAGGCCTGGCATGGCCTAGCGCGTTAAGGCGTGCGCTTCGTAATCTGAGGGTCGCGGGTTCGCGACTATCTGCCTTCCCTCTAGTCTTACACTGCTAAATTAGGGACGGCTAGCACAGATAGCCCTCGAGTAGCTTTGTGCAAAATTCCAAAACAAAAACATTTATAGTAAAAATAGTTTCAGTCTTTAAGTCAACATTCAAAATCCGAAAATGTATTTAAATTCTATACTTCGTTGGAGTTATTCATACATGTCCTCGTGAAGCTTTGCGCGAAATTCCAAAACAAACAATTTACACGTGTAAATATTAGCCTACATAAATTATACTGATTATTTATGTGTGGCTAATACGAATATGAATAAATTTTAAGAAAATATGGAATATTCTGTGTAAAATATTTGCATTAGCTCATGAATATGTGTGAAATTAACGATCGAAGAGATATAGAAATCTTTCTCGGTATTTGTTAATAGCGGGACTATTTGATTTTATTAATAAAGCTTCTGTAATTTTAGTTAGGCCTGGCATGGCCGAGCGCTCGTAATCCGAGGGTCGCGAGTTCGCGTCCGCGTCGCGCTAAACATGTTCGCCCTCCCAGCCGTGGGGGTGTATGATGTGACGGTCAATCCCACTATTCGTTGGTAAAAGAGTAGCCCAAGAGTTGGCGATGGGTGGCGATGACTAGCTGCCTTCCATCTTGTCTTACACAGCTAAATTAGGGACGGCTAGCACAGATAGCCCTCGAGTAGCTTTGTGCGAAATTCCAAAACAAACAAACAAACTGATTTTAGTTTATTAGCATTAGGCTCATGTTTTAGGGCTGTGACGTTCTGTTCAGAAAAGTATTTGTTTTTATTCATATGTTCATGGAGTTGGGAAGGGGTTTTTTGGTAATCTTTTAACCTGATCTTCAGGATAGTCCTGTTTCACACATGTAAAAGGCTGGACAACTGTTACACTATATTTTGGAAAGTGAAGTGGGTTCGCCATACAATTAACTTAACGTGTTTAATTCTGTATTCAAGATGTTAAAATGAATCTTGTTGTCATGTTGAAGTTATATCTATGTGCCAGTCATTTCTGACAGAGATATTTCGATATACGGAATGATGCACGTTTTGTTTTGTAGGATGTTAGGGTTTGTTTGTTCGTTAAACGTCTCTTGTATGTGTTTTAATGAGTTATTAACAGTTTCAATAACTACTTTAGTACGGAACTGGTTGACGTTAGTTAAACATTCAGTTAATGCATAACTTCTTTATCAATGTTTTCTGTGGTTCATACGGTGTATACTACATATAAGAGGCTTTTGATAGATATAACTAGGTTTTGGTATCTTTCATAATTTGAAAATCAGTTTATGTAATTTTCGGTGTATTTGATTGTTCTATGAATTTTCTGATGAAACCTTTGGAAATTCGTGCAATGTTAGCGTTTAAAATTTTTCGTTTAGTTGTTTTTACTTTCCAATGCGAAATGTGTGTTTTTATGCAGATTGTTTATGTGTTGGAAAAATTTCGTTCGTTTATCTTGACAAGTATAGCCATTAAGAAACTTGTCTAAATATCTAAGCCAAAATTTAGATATGCATACAGAAGTGGATAAGGCATGATGTATATGTGATGTAAGAAAAGATAATGGACATCTCATGGCAAGTCCATGTAACTGAAGGAAGTACGAATTTTTGTATTGAAAACAATTAATAATGGTTACTTGTAACAGTTCAATTAGATGTTCCTGTTTTATGTTGAATGTGTTTTGGGGATCTTGTAAAATAATTTCTGTACTGAGTTATATTGCTTCATGACAAGAGGTTTTATTCTTCAACAGCAACTAATCCCAAGTCAGAGACCACAAAAAGAATCCGTGTCTAATTCATCTCAGAACAAAGAAATGTCATCAGAAACATTCAACATTCCCAAAAACAAGAACAGTTTAATGACCCTATCAAACCAAAAGTAGGTCCATCAGAGAACTTCCTAGACGGATTTAGTGGAAATTAAACAAAAAGAAACCCAAAAAACAAAATTTGACATCAGCAGAAATAAAAGGCCTAAAACTTCTAAGAAGCTACGAATAAATTCTCACTCAAAGAATCGATAGAGGGAACTCGATCATTATTTTAACAATCAAAGAGTATGATTTCTTGATGGTGAATATATTGAATGATACATCTAAATTTACTCAGTCAAATACAGACTTATATACAGCAAAAGATTTAAAAAAACTACTCGGAATAGTATTAACAGAGAAACTAACACCTTTTAATTTTTTTTTGTTCATACAAACCAACCAAGAACAACAAAATTCTATGGTTAACCAAAAGTTTATAAACACCAATAACCTCAAGCCTAATTATATCTAAACTACAACATTGTAAATACTTTAATTGGATTTTAGAATATTATGTTTTCGAAATAAGGACCCAATTGAACACATTTCACACCTTTTACAATTTTTATATAGTATAGACAGAAATTGTTTCACAAAATCTCAAAAAAGAGAATTAACATAAAACAAAAACACTAAATTGAACTGTTACAACCAGCCACATTTATTCACACTTCTTTCAGTTTCACGGACTTCACAAAGAACAGCACGACACAGCCACTACCATATATAAGCCTGAGTTTCAGCTTAAATATGTAGATAACTTTCTTAACGACTTAGGTTCGGCATAGCCACATGAGTCAGGGCATTCGACTTCGTAATCCGAGAGTTGCGAGTTCGACTCCCCGTCGCAACAAACATACTCGCCCTTTCAGCCGATCAATCCTACTATTCGTTGACAAAAGAGTAGTCCAAGAATTGACGGTGGACGGTCATGACTAGTTGCTTTCTCTCTAGTCTTATACTGCTAAATTAGGGACGGCTAGTGCAGATAGCTCTCGAGTAGCTTTGCGCAAAATAAAAAAAAAAATCTTAATGGCTTTACTTGTCAAAATAAACAAACAAAATTTTTCCAACACATAAAAAACATACATTTCACAATGGAAAATAAAAACAACGATACGATATTTTTTGAACATTAACATTACACGAACTTCCAAAAGTTTCACCATAAAATGCGTAGAAAAAACATAACAGCGGAAATTACATTAACTGGTTTTCTAATCATGAAATCTACCAAAAGCTAGGTATTCTAAAAAGCCTCTGAAATTTAGCATACACTACACTAACCATAAAAATATTGATAAAGAAGTTTTGCATTCACTGAATATTTCACTAACTAACGTTAACCAGTTTCTTACTGAAGTAGTTATAGAAACTATTAGGCCCGGCATGGCCAAGCGTGTTAAGGCGTTCGACTCGTAATCCAAGGGGCGCGGGTTCACATCCCCGTCGCGCCAAACTTGCTCGCCCTCCCAACCGTGGGGGCGTTATAATGTGACGGTCAATCTCACTATTCGTTGGTAAAAGAGTAGCCCAAGAGTTGGCGGTGAGTGGTGATGACTAGTTGCGAGGATGTTTTGTGTGTTGGGGATTCGAACCCGCAACTCTCACATTAGAGATTAGACTATCACTAGAGACATGTTAGAATGGTTCAATAGCAGAAACAAGGCGACAAAGCACACAACAGCAACAAAAAACAAAACTTTCTTTGACAAGGTCATTGTGTCACCGAGATCTGTAAATCCAACGTCACGGTTGGGATAACTGAATACAAGTGTCTTAGATTTTGTTTTTAGGGACTGGAGAGTACCCTGAGAAAGATAAGTGTTTTTTGTGTGCGTATATGTTTCTTATAGCAAAGCCACACTGAGCTATTTATTGATTTCATCGAAGGGAATCGAACCCCTGATTTTAACGTTGTAAATCCCGTAGACTAACCGCTGTACTAGCGGGGGAAACCCTCGAGAAAATCCACTTTCACAAGACAGGCGCGTTCTTGGAACCAGAATTACATTTTAAACTAGAATTACAAACGATCTCCAGGCTTTCTGATCATTGATCAGATGTAAATGCCTTCACACGTTGGGTAATAAAATCCATAAATAGAGGTTTAAACAAACACTGAAGAAGAATTTGCTGATAGACTCTGTTGATACAAAGTTAATTTTTTTCTTCAAAACATATTGCAAAAGCTATTACGGGCAGCTCTGGTACATGATATTTCAGTGACAGAGTTGTTGAGCGTATTGTTTGATGGTATAATCTATAAAGTAGCTAAGTTTTAAAATTGATTTTAAACATTAACTGGGACTGATCATCCAGCTAGATCCAGGTGTGAAAAGAAATCATATTGAAATGAAGTGGAACAAAAGTACTAAGATGAGTGTAAGATCCCGGGAAGGTTGACTTTTGATAACAACCAACATAAATAACAAGATTTTATTTTCAAAAATCCTTAGACTCTTTGTCACTCAAGATGTTAATATAGATGGCACTTCAGCTAAGATTTTGTATGATTCAAATAATTTACCCTGATGAGCGAAAGGCCATGCCGCAAGCAGTACATAAAAACAGTTAACTGTAGATGAAATGCTATGTTATACTTTTCTAGTTATAAACCATTACTAGACCAGCACAGAATGTTATGACTTAAATCATTACCAGAAATATTCTATGTAATATCATAAAAAAGTCACGACTGATCGTTTTTAATACGCCTTAGCTACTGCTGAACTACAAGTACTGTCTGTAATTTATACGACCTCGATACCACTGTACTACAAACAGTAACCTGTGTATACAACTTTGCTACGGCTAAACTACAAACACTGAACACTGTGTATACACCCTTGCTACTGTTGAATGACAACACTGACTGCACTACTGCACTATTGGAACACAAAATTACCTCAAATTAAGTGTCCAAGTTGCTGTTTAATTAAGAGACATAGACCTCAATGTTGAACTGTAACCACCGCCTCTAGTGTTTACACAAAATAACCTATTGTGGAATTATAAACATAGATTGGAATTAGATGTTGTTCCTAAAATATGGTATTAAATGTTTATTTAGCAAACTAAAGTCACCCCCACGGGCTCAATGTGTAATGTAAGACTCTTATTACGTTAAAAACTGGATTTCGATACTCGTGGTGAGACAGCAGAAGCAGGCCATTGTGTAGCTTTGTGCTTGACCACAACAAACAAATAAATGAGCAAGCAAAATAAGTTGTATCTTTAAATTTAGATTTTAAATGTGGTAATTTTGTAATATTTTGAAACATTAAAAACATACTATACCGCATGCTACTCAATAGATTTCTCATACTTTTTTCAAACCAACAAATGTGAGAATGTTCTCACATCATAATTTTTTAAAGCAACAAAATGTTACTGAAATTATTCTCTGGATGTAAATATTAGAGTCAAAGGTGAGCCCAGTGGTAAGTCAAAAACGCTACAAATCGAGTTTCCACACTTGTAGTTCGCATAGTACAGATAGCCAACTGCGTCGCATTGGGCTCCACAATAACCAATAATAATAAAGCAGTATCAGTGTATATAGGCTCCAAACGTAAACTACACAGCAGTACGCATGCGTTAAGTTCAATCGTACGCCACTTGATTTGCGTTCAAGTATAACAGAGTAGTCCAACCTTTTACATATAAAAAGCAGAACTGTTGAGGATGAAGGCAGTGGAAACCCATTACGTACTATATAAACATTTAATATATATAAGATTTGGTGAATTATTTCATCTAATAGTAAATAAGGTATCCGAAGTTATCTCTAGGTTTAGAGTGTTGTGTTTTGATTAATTATTAGTTCACGACTGAAATAAGATCATTTCCTATGATATTTTGTTGTTGTTGGTTTGTCTTCAGTGCTAAGCTACACAGTGAGCTCTATACATCGCAAGGGCTTTGATTTTAATATTTTAAGTCCTTGTACTTGTCGCTGACCCACAGAGGGATTGGTTTTACGGATGCTGCTTGCCAGCTAGGTCACGTTGAAGAAAAACATCACATTCAAGTTTATTTTTTTAACGTTTAGAAAAGACGAAACAGCGCAGTAAAAAGAAACAGAAACTGTACAGTCACTGCCCCAACGTTTCATCATATTTTCAGTGATTCATATATAATAAGATTCAATGTCTTTGTTTGTGCGTCGACGTCCAAGTGGTACTAAACGAATTTTTCACTCCACTTTTCGGGATACCCGGAGATTTCTCTACCCTGTAATATACACAAACTTTTAAACGAAGCCAAGCAAATCTTTTCGGCACCAAAATGTGCACAAAGATAAGACTTTTTCACCCAATCCCTTAAGGAGCCGGATATTCAGTGAAAACAATTCTACGGTGATTCCCCTAAAGTGGACCCCGAATGTGTCATTGATTTATAATAGTGCACTTAAATAAGTAGGCCTACGGTTACTGTTCGTAACTAAGTGAAAAGAAAAACTAAACCTGCTTTATAGCGGTAATGAAAAAGTGCAAAATAGTAATGTAATATAAAATTTGTATTATAATGGTCCTGTAAATGTGGATAATAGATCCAGGCGTTTGTTGGTAGAAAATATAAATAATGCGAAAATATTTACACAAACATTTGTTTGTTTGCTTAGAAATTAAGCACAAAGCTACACAAAGGGCTATCTGTGCTGTATCCACCACGAGTATCGAAACCCGGTCTTAAGTGGTGTGAGCCCGCAGACATACCGCTGCGTCACTTGGGGGGGGGGCTACACAAAAGACTTTATTTACTTCACTGTATAAACTTTCTTTCCCGTCGAGATTTCATGCAAAAAATTAAATTTTATTTAAATTGTGAGCGCCATCTGTTTTTAATAACAAAAGTTTATATTAAGCGAATTATATCTTGGTAAAATTTAGTTCGCGCGCATGTATTTTGAAAGTATAGTTTCTAGTACGTTCATAGGAGAAGCTCTTCAAATATTTGAAATAAAATATTTGGCGTTATTAAACGAAACACCTCGTTGTGGAACGTATGTAAGTGAAAACTCAAAATTTGATATGACCAACTACGTGCTATAAACATTCCTTCCTGCATTACGAACTATAAACCACAGGCTTTTTGGAGAACAGGAATGTAAAATAATCGCGGCTAAAGTTTCTGAATATTTCGCAAGAAAAATCTGCACAAACCTTTGAATTAATCAAAAACAAATTTTGTTTTCAAACCGTAATTTACAGCAAAGCATATGTAGAGAGGTAACACAGACATTTAGCAACAATGTCTACGTAGAAAGATAAGATGGGTATTTAAGAAAAAGATCTACGTAAAAGGATAAGATGGGTATTTTAGAACAAAGTTTATATAGAAAGGTAAGATTGGTATGTTTTCAACAAGCAACTTTTCGTGAAAAGATATTTCATTGTTTGAATACATATGTTTAAATAACGTTCAAATACAACATCGTATATTATTTGCAACTTGTATGAGTTAATCCGTATTTCATGACGTACAAGAAATACGTGTTGAGAAGGAATGTTAATCCTGTAACTGTAGAGATGATTATTCACGATATATGGTAACCATTTATTTGCACATTCATTGACATTATTCCTTTTCATTCCCGTAGATTGTGAATGTATGGGTTAAAAGTCACGTTCATTTTGTACAATTTAAGTTAGGTTTGAAGATTGGCAAGTGCAGACGATCCCTTTAGGGAAGGGTTACATTATAAAACTTTCAAATGCGAAGTTCCTTTATTCCAGAATTATGAAAACATTCAAGACACAGAAGTGTTGAACCTTGATGGTAAAGCATAGTTCCAATAGTAGTAAAACA
Source organism: Carcinoscorpius rotundicauda (assembly GCA_011833715.1). Taxonomy (NCBI): domain Eukaryota; kingdom Metazoa; phylum Arthropoda; class Merostomata; order Xiphosura; family Limulidae; genus Carcinoscorpius; species Carcinoscorpius rotundicauda. The sequence goes on from CM022398.1 coordinate 21,364,711, forward strand.
ACACCAACAATAAAAATAGTTAACTCCAGGATTACTAAACTTGTACACTGAATGTAGTGAAGAAGGTTAAACAACGTCCTATCGGAAGTAACCGAACAAAAGTGTGGTCCATTACAACTAAAGTAGAAACCCTCCCTCGTAGTGTAAACAAGATAACACACATGGATTCAAGCAACACAAGAACTGTGTCTACAAGCTTCTTTCAAAGCACATAGCCACAGAGGAGACAAACTTTTGACAGCTTTAAGAACGCTCTCTGGCACATAACAGATGATAGTATGTCGTCACGTTACACGAGCCATGTATTTGCTTAAGCGTCTACAAAACGCCAGGCTATCTATTATATATAGTCTTCCTGGTGATGGTAGAGTAGACAACAATGACAACCTGAACATCCCATACTATTAGGCTGAAATTCTAACACCTCTTTACCACGAAAAAAATACCACTTTTGTATGGCTCCATCAAAAGAAAGCAGTTAACCGACAGATGTCCAAATCGAGACATAATTTTCTCCAAATGATGCAAACTCAAACAGAGATTCATGCCGTTTCATTTGACATATCCTTCATGAACTTCTATACCATTGAGTTGCCCAAATAGAAACTACAAAAGTTGTTGCACGCTCGCGGTTGACGAATTTTGAAAATCGTGGATAAAGGTGGGGGGAGATAAAACTGAACTCAGTGTATGGCGGAGAACTCTCCTGCACTTCAAACTGCAAAAATTCTTCTTTCTAAAAGCGGGATACTTTTGAAACGCCATCTTCTATACTTGCATTTTTACAACAGACAGTTGCCATCTATTGAACTAAATTTTATTGTGTTATATTTTGATTTACAATACCGTACGAATAAACACATATTCTGTTATTTTCAAAAGCGTTTGAAAGATGAAATAAAGATAACTTGGCTGTGTTGTTATGACACTTGGATGTTACCACATGATAAAAAAGCCATTTGTGTTTCAGATTTTTTTCCGGCACTGCTTCACTTCCTTCAAATGGTAAAGATAAATAAGTATTTAAAATATAATCAACTAATTCTTCATCAAGAAACAAAATCATAAAAAGCAATAAATCGAGAATTATAACAAGTAAAATAGTTTAGATTACTCTGATTTGTCACCGAATTTCTTTGAATTCGAAAATATATTTTAAAAAATTATTGTCACGGAGAGGCCAACAACGTAATTTACAAAATTTCACTAGACTCGTAATCTAAGGGTCGCAAGTTCGAATCCCTGTCCCACCAAACATGCTCACCCCCTTTCAGCCGTGGGGTTGTCATAATGTAACGGTCAATCTCACTATAAGGTAGTAAAAGAGTAGTCTAAGAGTTGGCATCATACCGGAAAACATTGTTGCACATTTGCTGTTTTTTTTTTGTAATTCTTACAAATTCTTCAAGAAGTATTAAAAAGAAAAAAAATTTCGTAGCTTTCTTCTGATTCACGTTTTTAAATAACATTGCAAATAAAGTTTTGTCTTCTTGAACACTGTTAGGTGTTCCTTATAGATTTTTGGCTGCTGATCATGAAAATTACATCCACATTTGCCCATTACATACCGTTTCATCGTATTCTTTAGTTTTTGTGATGCTTTTTTTCTTATATTTGTGTCCAAAATTTTTCGTTCCTGTAAGAGACCTATGAACAGGTTTTGTGCAGTCTGGGCATGTCCAGGTATGAAATCAGACCAGGTTGGAAGTTGTTCTGTGGAAGTATGCAGCCTGAACATGCCGGAGCCAGCTTGATACTGTCTCAGTAGGCTATAAAAGTGGCTTGCATACACAGATGCTGCTCATTGGATTAATATAGTGTGTACGTATTGTTTCAGAATATAGCATTGCCTCAGTCGCACTGTAACAAGTAAGTTAGATGTTATAGATGTTTTACAAGACGATTGGTGTCGGTCAATATGTCTCGTCAATGTCGTAACAGCCGCGATACATTCTGCTATATTTGTGGTGAGTATAAGCTTGTTCATCAGAGACGCTCAATGACTGATCTTGTGAAGAAAGCATGTCATTTGTACTTCGGTTGTAAAATTGGTGATCAAGACCAGGAATTGGCGCCTCACATTTGTTGTGCGACATGTGCTGTCTGTCTGAGAGCTTGGCTCAGAGGCACTTGAAAGACAGTGCCGTTTGTTGTCCAGATGATATGGCGAGAACAGATAGACCATGTGACGGAATGTTATTTCTGTTTGACTAATGTGTCTGGTTTCTCTACCAAAAACAAGAAGTCAGTTGAATACCCTAACCTGCCTTCAGCAATGAGACCCATGCCACATCACGACAGTCTTCAATTCCGAAACTAGACGAAGAAATCTTACACGAACCAGATGAAGAAACTGCAATGCAGGGAACCGACAGTGACATTGATCCAGATTTTTAACCGTTCTCCTCATGCGATCCACATCTCATAACACAGTCAGAATTGAATGATCTGGTCAGAGATTTGGATCTGTCAAAAGCAAAAGCCGAATTGTTGTGTTTGAGACTGCAGGAACAGTGTTTGCTGTCATCAGATACGAAAATTTCTGTTTTTCGAAGCTACCAAGATGATATAACAAAATTATTTGCACAAGTTGACAGCCTCTGTTTCTGTGTTGACATTAAATGATTGTTCTCTGCTTTGGGTTATGACCAGAAAGGGTGGCGTCTCTTTATTGATTCATCAATGTTAAGTCTCAAAGCTGTTCTGTTACACAATGACAACGTTCACCCTTCAATACCTGTTGGCTATGCAGCACATATGAAAGAAACATAGGAGAACATGGAAATGTTGCTGAAGCACATCAAGTACAACTGGAATATCTGTGGAGATCTGAAAGACGTTGCTCTGTTACTGGGACTGCAGCTCGGCTGTGCAAATTACTGCTGTTTCTTCTGTGAATGGGACAGTCGTACCAAAGAGTCACATTATTCTGGACAGAGCTGGCTACTCCTTAAAAAGTTAGTTCCAGAACAGAAATATGTGGCGCATGAACCGCTTGTCGAGCCGGCAAAGATTTTTTACCTCCTCTTCACATAAAATTGTGAGCTATGAATAATTTCGTGAAAGCAATGAACAAAGAAAGCGAAGGTTGTCCTTATTTAAAACAGATGTTCCCAAGACTAACTGAGGTCAAGATTAAGAGGGCATTTTTGTTGGCCCTCAGATCAGACATGTTATGAGTGACAAGTGGTTCGAAGATCTGTTAGGTGGGCCGGAAAATGTTTCCTGGAAAGCCTCCAAAGACGTTATTGACAATTTTCTTGGCAATTACAGAGTCACACACTACATTCAGCTGGTAGACAAACTTCTCAAAGCATACAAAACAATGAAGTGAAACATGTCAATCAAGATTCAGTTTCTCCACTCACGCTTGGACTTCTTCCCCGCAAATCTCGGTGCTGTCAGTGACAAACTCTGTTACATTGTTACAATGGAAGAACAACATCAGGGCAACTGGAATCCGTCAATGCTTGCTGACTACTGTTGGACACTGCAATTTGATGCACCGGACATTGAATACAAACGAAAATCAGGAGCAAAACATTTTTAATTATGTTGAACTTAATAACGTATTAGAAACATAAACGCAATTAAATACGTTATTACCGATAAACAGTTAACTGTCTATTTCTCAGAGTTCCTACGTGATGAAGCAAAACCAAAACTATAATTATGCATACCCACCAGGTACCTATTACAATCAGCAAAAACATTTCAGGAACCAAAACTTTTCAAAAAATTATTGTGCAGTGATAATTAAAGTTACTTAAATTCACTTTGCGAAATAAAACAACAACAACATCACATTATTCAGTGTTTAAAAATAAATATAATAAAGATTGTACATTGTACATCTATGAATTGTTAAATAACATGTCCAAAATATGTAAATATGTAAAGTCAAGTGTCATGTTAAAAATCCGAACAGCAATTTACACATTAGGATCGATCGCGAGGAAGGCATTTATTCCATTCTTTAGAATATTGTCACTTTTAATTCGTCAAGCAATGACAATATTATTTGGTTATTGTTGAGTGCAAAACTACAGACTGAGTTTTCTACACTCTCCTCACCTCGAGTATCAAAACTTAAACTTTAGAGTCCAGTAAACTTATCGCCTAGTCACTAGGGGTCACTATGGCATTGATATCTGATAAATACTATGACTCTACACTTTTTTTTAACAAAATATCTTTAAATTTTACTTTTAAAACTACGGATGCACAAAACTACAGAATGTATTTTCTATGCTATCATCACTTCCAGCATCGAAACCCAAATTTTAGAATCCTGCAAACTTATTGCTGAGCCACTAGAGGTCATTTATTGCATTGATAAATAATACGAATCTACACATTTCTTTCGAAATTTCTCTTTAAATTTTGCTTTTAGGCCTACTGATTTATTGAGTGTTGAGCTTTGAAAAAACTTCAACATGCTTGATAACGTCAGAGTTTTCAAAGCTACGTGTTATTGTACTTTTGCCTTTTGGAATGCAAAAAAAAAGAGAGAAAGAATTCTTAATTTAATTCGGGTATAGTAACATTAAGGGAACAGTTAGCGAAATTCAACGAATGAACAACGCTCGTTTAATCTCTCTCATTCTATTTTGGGCAATTTTAATTTTCCACTCAGGAATACCTTTCGGGAAAGTGAATAGAGCAACATGAAACATCATTACTTCCCAACTCGTTAATGAGGTGTCACGTGTCTATCTAGAAGCATTTTGTCTTCCAAACCCTCTATAATATCAAGTATAGTATGCTCTGATTGTCCACTTGTATGCTTGAATTAATTTATTCAAGAAATTAAATAAAAACGGCACCGAAGAGTGTGTTTCCATCTTGTACGCAATTTCTGCGAGTAATTTTAGGATTAGTTCCTCCTCACATCTCACAGTCTTTTAGATGTAGTGGAATTTATTCAATGTTAAAAGATTTCTCATAAAGAGCTCATCAATTCGCCCGCATTTTTCTCGAACGAGGTTTGAAACCTATCGAATTTTAAACGCCAAATAAATTTAGTTTTATAGAATATTTTTTTCCAATTTTAAAAATTTTTAAAGTATGAATGTTTGTTTATTTTGAATTTCGCACAAAGACCACTCGAGGGCTATCTGTGCTAGCCGTCCCTAATTTTGCAGTGTAAGACTAGAGGGAAGGTAGCTAGTCATCACCACCCACCGCCAACTCTTGGGCTACTCTTTTATCAACGAAAAGTGGGATTGACCGTCACATTACAACGCCCCCACGGCTGGGATGGCGAGCATATTTAGCGCGATTGGGATGCAAACCCGCGACCCTCAGATTACGAGCGCATGCCTTAATGCGCTCGGCCATGCCGGGCCTTTTAAAGTATGAAAACATTTTAAAACTCTTCATGAATCACGTTAATTTTTTGAAAACTGATATTTAAGACAATAGTCAAACGCTATAGTGTACTTACAGCGTTCCCAGGTTTTCAAAAATAAATCTTATCATCTCTCTCTTTTTCTTCTCTTTATCATGTAAAATATTCTGCAAATTTACGAAAAGAAAGAGACACCACAGGTTTGATTTTTAAAAATAAGCTACGAACTTGTTTTAAATCTGGGTTTCCTTATGAATGATGTTTTGTTTTTCCTTCACTGGCAAAGATAAAAAGGCCCTTATTGTTCCCTACTCATGAACATCCAAAATAAAGTTGTTCATATGAAAAACATGATGACGTCAATTCAAGTCCCTCTACTTTGTTGGTTGGCATCACAAAGCTTAATCTGACTGGGAACTGCAGGAGTTTGAACTCGAGTGGGAGATAGGGGTTGTAATTAATGGGATACGTGGGACAAAAACATGCTCCCAATAATAATTTTGTTTTACAGGCTAGGTCTACTGTTTGCTTTTTTCACAAATAGCATTCTTATTACGAAAACATTTCTTTCGTGTGTAAGGTTAGATGTATGATGTATTAGTAGATTATAATTAATAATCTATGAACTAAATAATCCTATCTATTCTGATGCTAATAAAAATATATACTTTTTAAATTGAGCACATCTTTCATCTCATGCTAAAGCTCGACCAGTTACCCTGACTTGACTTTTATCTCATTGCAAAGAAGTATTATAATTTAAGCCTTACTGTTTTCATATTGTCTATTTTATGTCAGACGGCATAATTGTATTTTATAGGTTAGTCCTACGATTTACTTTTCTGGCACAAGACATCTTCATTCTACATATATTTCTCTTGTGTGTGAGGTTAACTATATGATGTATAAGTAGATCTCTATAATTAATGATTTATAACTAACTGGACCTATATGGCTCTAATGATGTACATATTCTAAATTAAACGTTACCCCAATCTTGCCAAAAAGTTTTAAGTGTATTTATAATCATAACCTAGTAAAATATGTTAATTGTAAAGTAACCGGTTCGGTTAGCATACAATAAACGCATATATAACAGTGAAGTATTTGCGTTTTGCGCACCTTCACATCAGAGAAGTGTGATCTACGCAATGAACGCGGGAAGAAACAGAGAAATTTTGAATTTTTTTTATGTAGAATGAGTTTTTATCTCTCTTCCGTTTAAGCGTTTACTTTAGTTAATACAGTCTATATAATTGTTCTATATATGGTATATAACATTAGGTCATTACTTAAGTTGCATTAGGTTTTGTTAATTACACTGATTACCATAATTACCTTTGTTGTTATTCCTTTTTGTGGATATTATTATTACTATTATTCGAATTTCATGACTTTGGTTTTTCAGTTGTAAGGGCTTGTTCTCTTTTATCGCAAACCTACACAATAGGCTATCTGCATTCTCTCAGTCATGGAAATCAAACCCCTGATTTTAGCTTTGTAGATCCGTAAAACTTATTTCTGACCCTCTGGCTATTACAAGATTTAAGTTTATTCATTAATGCATGTTCCATTTTCTAAGTGGCAGAGGTTTGTTGAGGTCAGACTGATCTCAATTCATGTTTAGAATATTATTTTTCTGCTTTTTATTAAAGTTAACAAAACTAAAGTTTAATTAGAGTAACCAATATTCTAACTATTTATTGTATGCTTCAGGGGTTCATGTAAATTATTACTTGTTATTCTATACTTTCACAAACATTTGTTTTTGGCTGTATTCGCTACTTGACTTCACAGTTAAACAGCGACACCTATCCCATACGTCACGTTTTTGTAATGGTATAGTATTAAAGCTGTTTACCAGGTTTTTAATAGTCACAAAACAGTGTTAGGGTTAGGTGTGTAACGTCTTGTTTATATACAGTTACACGGATTGCAAGCTTATCAATGAACATTAAACCTCAGATAGCATTTAAAGCTAGCATCTGGAGTTCACGTGTTCCGCTCGTGAAGTATTTTTTCTAATTTCTTTAACGTTACAGTGTTGATTAGAATGATTGTTCTATTCTGATTACTTTTTTCGAAAAGTTGTATTATAAAAATAATTTGCGCTCTTGGCTTACTACGTTAAGTTAGGATTAGCTAAAGACTCTAAGCCGACAGAACCTCCAGAAATGTTATAGTGTTTGCGTCCTAAAATTAACTCCCCCCACCCAGTGGCACTCACAACACCAGAAATCTGGTTTAGATACCTGGTGATACCTTTGTGCTTAACTATAAATAAACAAATAAGAACGTCAGGAAAGAGCGTTAATAATAGTAGTATCGAACTGACGAAACAATTCATTGTAGTGTGTGAGAGAAGTACATTTAATTATCTATCCTCATTACCAGATTGGTTTTGTTTTTGAACTTAATAGTCTAATAGTTTGTTTCTCTTCAAAAGTTAATGTCGTTCAACTAATTAGTTAGGGTAAGAAAAATGCTCAAGTTTTCACTTCTGCTTTTGTCGTCACGGTCTTGTTAACGTCCTTTCGGTTTTTTTGTTTTTATCCCAACAAAATCTCATATCCAGTTTTCAGAACTTCCTTCTTTTTCGTGAGTCATTTTTTAGTTAACATATCTAAACAGATCTCGGACGATTTCTTTTTAATTCAGAGGATTAATCACGTTTTATAAGAATGATTGGCTTACGCTAATATAGTGGCTATTATATGCAAGCTCTAGACCTGGCGCCACTAGCAACACATACTTATAACCCATAATGTCCTGTATGATTAATTGGCTTAAGACAAATTCTCGATCATTCGACAGTGCAATGTCGTTAGGATGAAAACTGTCATAGCGTTTTTTTTTTGTTATTAAAAAAGACTGATGAACGATAAGGAATACAACATTTCACAAAAGTAGTGTCTTCGGTACGTTCAATAAAAGCCGGGCAACTTTCACAGAACACCGTTCATGACAATAAAGCACTATGAAACTACACTCTGACTCAATCTCAAGCAACGTTCTTATCCGCAAAATGAAAGCTATGGATATATATATATATACACGTGAAAAACAAACTTCCGAACCCAATAAAACAGATATTGCAACAAGTTTAGGCCTTGTTACTGTTAACAAGGTAACGAAAAAGAAACAAACAACAACAACAAGGATTTGAAGATGACAACATTTCACAAATTTTTAGTCTCATCTCTAAATCAAAAACTGTTTTCACGGTAAGCTCAAAAACTAGAGTTGCAGTAATCTCATTCAAACCAAGACCTCTTAATTTCTACCAGGTATTTCTGTTTATTATTATTATTTTATTAATTGAAAGTCTTAGCGCCCGCCGTCTAGTGAATGATCTATGGAAGGTTTGTAAAGATGTGTACTCCAAGAGAAATCTTTTTACAATATAAATTGTCGTAGAAAATAATAATATGTAATCTTGAACATCAAAACCATTTCGATCGATGATGTATTAGGCAGTTTCAATGAGAGCATAAGAATAGAAACATAGTTTTATACGAGACAAGATATGCACATACCAATGTAGCTTTGTTCGAAAAATTAAAAAATAAACAAGATATTTCAAAATTTATTTTAGGAGATCTGTTCCTATTTGCTGTAATCCGCGAAGCATTTTATAAACTTCTGTTAAGTATATGTAAGTGAGCTGCGGATACGAATAGAATTTAAGGAATTATTTGAGATTTTACAGTAGAAGAGATTTTTTTTCGTTGCTATCTATATGACGAAGTAAACAGTTAAAAGTAAACCTGCTACTAAACAGTAGTGTTGCAATCCTTACATTCTATTTTGTTATGAAACAGCTAAAGACGAAAAATTTTAGCCACGGTATAGTGACTCATTAAATTTGTTTGTTTGTTTTGGGATTTCGCACAAAGTTACTCGAGAGCTATCTGTGCTAGCCGTCCCTAATTTAGCAGTGTAAGACTAGAGAGAAGGCAGCTAGTCATCACCACCCACTGCCAACTCTTGGGCTACTCTTTTACAAACGAATAGTGGGTAAAAGACCGTCACACAATACACCCCCACGGCTGGGAGGGCGAGCATGTTTAGCACGACGCGGGCGCGAACCCGCGACCCTCGGATTACGAGTCGCACGCCTTACGCGCTCGGCCATGCCAGGCCGACTCGTTAAACGACTCTCAGTTTGTTGTTTTTCAAATATAAACGTTTAGCTCGTAACTATTTCATATCTAATTACAGTTTTGTACTCAGAAGGTCAAAATCCTGTTATTGATGTATTTGATCATGCCCAAGGTCTCATAGACTGATTTACTCTGATCTTGTCTAAAATAATTTAAATTTCAGAGCATAATGATAAGGATTCTGATGAGTAGTAATACACTTGTTTGATATTGCTAACGCAAATAAATAGAGCCAATACAAAGGGGGTTATCATAGATTAATTTATTTTAAAAGAACTTCAAGTGACGCGGCTATTTAGGCTTTCCTTCCCGTTTATGCTCAGTTTGTATCATTAAATGGCTTATCCCATTCTACACCTCGTAGACGTTTGGTTTAAAATCTCTCTTTGAATAATTATTCTAAACTGTTTTTTATAATCCAGGTGTCGTTTCTGCTGTAAATAACTATAAGTCAGCCTTTGTAACGTAAAGCATCAATTTTTAAACATTTCTTATGTTTATCCAATTATTGTGATGTAATGACTTTGTCGTCTGGTTTATATTAATCACAAAGCTACAAAACGGGTTATCTGTGCTATGCCCACCTTAAAAATCGAATTCTGATTTTCAGCGCTATAAATCGTCAGACTTGCTGATGAGTCATCAGATGTCATTCTTGTCAGTCGAACTTGCGAAAACAAACAATTTTTGAAACTCTGAAGAATATTTAATATTGAAGTAAAACGAGATTGATATATATATATACATGTAAATTGAAAATTACACCAAATTGTCATTTCCTACATATCTAATTTTTCATGATGAAATGTTAAATGCTATTTCTAACCATGCTAATCACTTCAGTTAATGACTGTTTTCTAAACATATTACGGATCTATTTAATGGAAAGGATATATAGGAAACTGAGAGAAAATTCGATACTTACCTTTGTTCAAGGCCCAGTATGGCCAAGCGTGTTAAGGCGTTCGACTCGTAATCTGAGGGTTGCGGGTTCGCATCCCCGTCGCGCCAAACATGCTCACCCCTTCAGCCGTGGGGGCGTTATAACGTGACGGTTAATCCCACTATTCGTTGGTAAAAAGAGTTGGCGGTGAGTGATGATGACTAACTGCCTTCCATCTAGTCTTACACTGCTAAATTAGGGACGGCTAGCACAGATAGCCCTCGAATAGCTTTGTGCGAAATACAAAAAATAAACAAATAAACCTTAGTTCAATGTTTAGAAAAGAAAATTAATTTTGTATCGACATTAAATGTAAATTATTTGAGATAAATAAAGAAAAACGGCAGAGAATCCTCAATAGCCGCGGCACTTGAAAGAGAACAAGAGTAATTTAAGAGATGCGACATTATTTTATCTCTTTTTCTATCAGCTACATTTTCATGCACTAACAATACCACACATGGAGCGCACGAATACCCCATTGAATTTTGTTACTCATCAGAGCCTTTACGAACCTACTTTCATATTTACAATATTTTAAAGAGCATTAGAGTAAATTAAACTATGAGGCGCCGTTAAAAACTCCAATTGAAAGAATTTTACCTCCTGAGTTTTAAACTATAATTAGCTCTCAAATCCGTCAATTTGTTTGTTTTTGAATCTCGCTCAAAGCTACTCAAGGGCTATCTGCGCTAATCGTCCTTAATTTAGCAGTGGGAAGGCAGGGAAGGCAGCTAATCATCACCACCCGCCGCCAACTTTTGGGCTACTCTTTTACCAACGAATAGTGGGATTGACCTCACATTATAACGCCCCCACGATTGAAAGAGCGAGTATGTTTCGTGCGACGAGTATTCGAACCCGCGACCATCAGATTACGAGTAAAACTCCTTAACCCACCTAGCCATGCTGGATCTCAAATCTGTCAAGAGATGATGGAACTATGAGCTAATAGTTTGTATTTCAAAAAAATAAAAATTCGTGGCCTTTGAGTAAGCCGCTATGTCGCGGCTTATGAAAATGAGTTTATGGCATTGACATTTTTTGATCTATTATTATACACGCTCATGAATTTAGGAATAATATATTTTTGTAGCATCTAAAATCTTTTGATTTTTCAAAAAATAATAATTAGTTTTTCGTGCAATTGTTAAATAACACAATAACCTCATTTAGTGTTACGTAGTTCTAAACTCTATCATTTCAGTTAAGTTTGGTTTGTTTTGAAAGTTCGCGCAAAGCAACATTAAGGATATCTGCGCTAGCCGTCCCTAATTTAGCAGTATAAGACTGGAGGAAAGGCAACTAGCTAATCATCACCATTCACCACCAACTCTTGGGCTGCTATCTTATCAACGCATAGTGGAATTGGCCGTCACATTATAACGCCCCAACGCCTGAATTAGCGAGCATATTTGGTGTGACGGGGATTCGAACCCGCGAACCTCGGATTACGAGTCAACAACCTGGCCATGCCGGACCCTTCAATTAAGAATCATCAGTAATATAACCATAACCATTTTTAATAATCTTAAAATCATAAAAATTAGTGGACTGTTTTGAATGTGATTTTGTAACCAGAAACACCTGCTGTTATCCCACGTAAAACACTAAATACGCAAAGCAATGTTTTGCAAGTGTTTTCTGTGTGAAGTTACAGATGGTCTTATTAGAGCAGATAAACGAAATAAATATTTGTAGTACGTAGGTTGTTTTTGCATTATGAATAAAACGTACCAGAAAAAAAATATATATATTAGTTTTTAAGACGCAAGAAAAGTGTCACAGTATCCCGTCAGTGATCATCTACATTGCTTATGTTTTATGTTGAATTGGTAATTCTTCATTTCGTGTTCGATTCTCACATGATTTTGATAATGGAGCGAGTAGAAAATCAAACTGTCTAACGCTCTAATAACTAAAACTCAATATTTGACTAACGCTCTAATAACTAAAACTCAATATTTGACTGATATCATTGCTATTAAATCAATGAGCGCTGTGAGTTTCAACCTTTCAAAGTGTATTTAGGTCATATTTTCTCTTCTTAAATTTCAAGAGCCGGTCGTGAATTAACATTTAACACGCCGGAATGGGATTCAAGGTTCGCTCCCCGTTATCTTAAAATGGCATTCCACACTTTGGTGCCAGGACTACATTATACGAGTGATGACAAATATCATTGTAGACGGTGAAATACGTTGAATTAAAACACATATGGAAGCTTACTACGTCGTTATCGTCAATGTCGTCACTTCTGGTCATGTTCTATCTGACCACCGTGCATCTTGACAATGGATAGCTTTACAATCATTTAGTTTTCATTACAAAGGGTCCCGAATTAATGTTAGCATTTGTAACTAACACAGCTTGTCCTCGCATCTTTCACACAATCTGTTTGGCGTAAATAGACGTCTGTTTCAAAGCGCTCGTTTCAACAGTCATACAACACATAAATCTATCGGCGCTTTGACAGGAAGGGATTACATAAATACGTTTCATTCTCTGCTTCACATGCGTGATGGTTAAATGAGAGGTGTGACTGGAAGTCTTATTTTACTAGTTTAGTTTATTTATTCTAATTGTCCCTAATAAAGTAGTGATAGATAAGAGGAAAAGCACTACCAACTTTTGAGCTCCTGTTTTAATTTTATCAACAAATTGTGGGAATGCTCATATTATAACATTTCCACAGCGAAAAAAACGAACATGTTCAGTGAAGGGGATTCAATCCGCGAACTCATGTTATTGGTCTCGTTTCTAAATTGGGCTGGAAATTCTGTGTAATAAAAATGGTACAAAAAATCAGTAAGATAATTAACAGAGTCCATCTTGACCTTGATATTGACTCTTATTACCCATAGCCAAGCGCAATATTTACTCGTTGACTGTTATAATCCCTAGCTTGGCAAAATATTCACTAACTGACCGGCTGATAATGGCATGAGACTTACAGTTATGAAGGTACAGAAACGTCTTGTCGAGTTTCACCAAAGACTGCCACTTTCCCTGACTAAGCACCGAAGACAATTGGCTTTCCTTTCTTGCGTATGCAATAACAATGATTTGTGTACATATACTTGTGTTGTCTTTCCTGACCGAGATACTGCATGATTATGCTGCACAATGTCGCCTGAGTAGTATGAATGGGTTTTGCCACTGACCCTTCAGATCCTTATTTGTAAGACTCAACATTTTGTTAACCATGGCTGGGATATGTTTTTTGTAGATCCATTTTTGTATAGTTCTGGCATCTCATATTGATTCATATTCCTTTATTGTTGTTTTTAATGCCCTTAAATACAAGTTACATTTCCATCTAGATCTTAGCAAACCATTATCACATTAGAGTATGAATATTTTGCGTTGAAAAGTGATAAAGTTTTGATGAAATCACACTAGATACAGAACCTCAAGCAATGTCGAAATACCATCTTGATATATGCCTTTCCGCCACGACTTTATATCAGTTGTGGTCGTCACGTGATATGTGTGTATTCAAAATCGTTTTAATATAGTATAATCAACCTTCTGTAATTGATTATAGAAACCCAAGAGTTGGCAGGTGGAGCTGTTGACTAATTGCTTTTTACTTAATTTATCAGTTCAGGATTAGGAACGACTAGATCAGGTAGCCCTTGTCGGGCATTGCTCGAATGCCCGAAACAAGTAATATTAATGCCAAAGGGTATGAAAGATATCATCTTTAGTTTATTGTTGTTATACTTATTTCTGTATTCCAAGAGTTCTCCTTTAGGTACTGTATTCATATTATATTTGGATAATTTTAAGCTACTTTATCTGACACTTGAAAAGTGTTGTTTAAGTCTGTTTTTTTCTGTACACAGACTAATTTATTTAACTCTCCGTTTTTTACAAGCCCCGACAAAAATTATAAAAAACACGTTAAAACTTAATATCTTATTTAGCCACATAGTAGGCTGTTTATACTACGTGCACCAAAATGTCAAAATCCGTATTTAGTGTCGTAAGCTCGCCAACTTACCGATGAGCAACAATAAATGTAGTGAGGTATAAAATCGAAAGCACTTATTGGTCTGAGGTTAAATTATTTGTGTCCAATTTATTGTCAGATTAAATTGTAAAATTTCACTGTCGCTCTTCTAACACATCGGCTTCAAAATGTGGAGCGCGATTTTTATTTTTATTTTTGTTTTGCCCATAAAATAATTGGCGGTGACGGTGTTGACTCTTTACCTTTCTTCTAGACTATCATTTCACAATTAGAAATGACTTGCGCAAATAGCCCTCATGTAGCTTTGCGCGAAATTCAATCAATAAACAATGATTTTAGGTGGACCTGTGTAGTTGTCTAAGGCTTCCGTTCTTTTTTATACTATTATTCGATGTATTCTATTTTGGGAATAATGAATAAAACGTAAGAACTAGAACGTGCTTTTATTTGTAGAGCGTAAGAGGAAAATGTCAAAAAGTGAACTTCGTCAATTATTTCATTACTATTGACGTATATATGTATCTCTTCCCGCCTCCACCTTCAAATCACTGCCACGAACATTTGGAATTTTGTATCACAATACGGAGTAAAAATTATTTGTTTTTAAACTTCACAGAAAAAAAAGAATAAAATAGTAAAAGGCCAGGCATGGCCAGGTGGTCTAGGATTTCAGTCCCCGTCACACCAAACATGTTTGCTCTTTTAGCTGTGTGGGCGTTATAATGTGACGGTAAATCCCACTATCCCTAGGTGAAAGAAAGAGTTGTCCAAGAGTTGGTGGTGGATGTCGATGACTAACTGCCTTCTCTCCAGTATGTCACTGCTAAATTAGGGATGGCCAGCGCATATATCGCTCGCGAACTTTTAAAGGAAATATTTAGTAACTAAAAATAATCCTAGGACTAAGAGAGTTGTTTATCTAGTCAAAGGGTTAGGCATCAATACTTAAAATGACGTCACGAAATAAGTTCGTTATTTATTTACTTATTAACATAAAACCATTGGCCTACAATGAGCTACTCTGTACGACTTTCTCAGCATTTAGAATACCCTAAGATCCACAAACTATAAACCACTTAGTAATACAAATTCACTAATAATTTCAAATGCTGTTTTTAAGTTGCATTCCAATAGTAATAACCTTCCTATTGCGTTACGGGTTTTTGAAGAACCAGATGGTTACTTGTAATGTTTGGTAAACTTATAACTAGGCCTTGAAATTTCCCATTGGAACGAGAGTAAGACTGTAGACTTGCAACTCTACATTCTGAGGTTTGTTTCCCCATGGTGGACGCAGTAGATAGCTCAATATGGTTTTGCTATAAAACAAACGCACACACACACAAAGATCCCGAACAAATATAAAACTCACCAAAAATACACAGCTCAATAGGTAAACTATAGGAATGAAATTTTTCAGTCACAGTCAGATGGTGTTTGGAAACAGTACAGTAACATAATGACCTATTTGAGTGTTCTGGAAAAACATAAGAACTTCAACGTTTCGGGTATTTATGAATATCAATAAACCACAGTTATGTATAAGAGTGTGCCCCATAACCCGATGCATACAAAAATAAAACACATAAACACACACGTAATATATATACATATTTAAGCAGCTATAATGCCAGTCGTCAACTAACACGAAATTTCACTCAACACATGGCAAAACCTTTGTTTTGAAGGAGTGTTAGAAATATATTTCTCTTGAAAGTATTGAACTGGCCATGAGAGAAAAGAATACTGTGAAACTAATGGCACATTTATGAATAGTTTTTTTTTCATCATTAGTTTGTTCTCATTTATCTTTCCTCTTTAGGACACTCTCGAGACCAAAAAACATCGGATATGTAGAAAATATAGCTCAGCCTAATAAGGATTTTCGAGAGAGAAGCAATTGAACGATTCTTTAAATCTAAAGCACATAAGCACTGCTGCAATCAGATACGAAGTTTCGCACGTCTTGTAATCAGGATGATAAAAGGTAAGCAATTAGAACCAAGATCGTTTTGAGGTTCGGAAATCTGCCTATTCATCCTCCTGCATGGAAAAAAATGGTAAACAAAATCAGGGTAATTTACACATTGTTATGATACGTAAGTAATCTCATACCTATAATTCATACTTATCATTAACGAATTATTCTGAATAAAATATGGGTAGAATTTCAGTGTTAATTAATCGTTTATGAAGAGCCTTACATTCACGCACGTACTTTAGATTTGAATGTTATACTTCTTAGTTTTTGTCTATAAAACAATTTTCGATCATTTGGGTGTTGTGTTTTTTTAACAACAAAGTCATATCTAGCTATCTGCAGAACCCACTGAGAGGAATCGAACAGCTAATTTTAGCGTTGTAAATCCGTAGACATACCGCTGTACTAGTGGGGAACTCGATCATTTGGATATGAATGCGAGTTTTACTCACACGTATTCTTCATGAAGTATTTTTGTACGAAGAATGGTATTTAAAAACGTTTACCTACTTTATATATTTTATTTTTGACAATTACATGTTAATATTGCACAATTAAGGTGAGTTAATGTATGTACTAAAATACACCTTTTACTGGAACTCGTTACGTTCTGATGTTTAATTTGAAAAACATTTTATTTGTTTTACACTTAAACACTCCTTAATGATTCACAAAAGCGTCGTTAACAGCGATAACACCAATGTCTGTTGTTTAGTATACTTCCACTGTTATAATATGCATTTCGAAATGGTTTTTTAGCCTTTATTGAAAATAAACAGTACGAAATTTTTGTATTAAAAGAAACTATATTAAAATTACTTATAAACGGACACCTAAGAATAACAAAACTTAGAAAACACGTTCTTACCTTTAAATAAATATTTCAGCTAGCGATATGCTCAAATAAAATAATTTCAGTCATTCAATAATTGAGTGAACTTCAATTATGTAAAATAAAAAAATATTTTGACATTATTTACTGCAAACAACTTTGATGTCACTGTGATCTCTTGGTTACTAGGTTAAGCATTCAAAATATTTTTCTTTGTAATATTTATGTGGATTTTCGAGAAGCTGATAATTCTTTTCAATTGTTTAATTTTGTAAATTGAATTATACGTAGACAAAAATACACGCCGCTACAAACCGGGTTTCGATACCCGTGGCGAACAGAGCACAGAAAGCCCATTGTATAGCTTTGTGCTTAATTCTAAACACACAAATAAACAAAACAAAAACGGCCCGGCATGGCCAGGTGAATTAAGGCGCTCGACTCGCAATCGGGTTTGAATCCCTATCACACCAAACATGATGCCACCTCTCAACGTGGGGGCGTTATAATGTGACGGTCAATCCCACTAATCGTTAGTAAGAGAGTAGCTTAAGAGTTGGCGGTGGGTGGTGATGACTAGCTGCCTTCCCTCTGGTCTTACACTTCTAAATTAGTGACGGCTAGCACAGATAGTCCTCGTGTAGCTTTGCACGAAATTGAAAAAAACAATAATAAAACAAAATACAAAAGAAGTTATTAATAAAATACCTACCTTTCCCCTATTCGTCCTAGTAGCTCAGTGAATAATTTTAAACTCTAAGCTAAACAAACTTAAATGTTATATTATTTTTAAGGAACAGTCGTTATGAAAATACATTGATAATTTTTCTTTCAAAAATCGATCTCGCGATTTTAAATTAATAAATATTTCGAACAGCTTGAAATTATCAAGGAATAAATAAAGTGTCAGTAAGCACTTTTGTGTATCAGTGAAATAAGAGCGAGTGCGCTGTGATGATTTGCAGAGGGAAAAAGTGAGAAAATATAAAAACCAACAAATGCAGAAGTAGAAATCATTCTTAAGCATTTGGCTCTTGACGCTGAAAGCGTTATCCACTTTTCAGAATTTAGCCGAATCTATGAAATGCCTATTGAAAGAAGAAATATCAGGAAATTTAAAATTACCATAAATACCGAAAATATTCCTCACCTTTGACTTACGATCATTGATTAATGTGTGCAGTTATTTAAAAAGAAAAGAAAAGCAAGATATATACGTTTATAACAAATCGAATTTTTACACACATTTGTAAGAATAGACTTAGAGACGTAAACGGAAGCATTAACATTATATTTCTTAAATTATCTGCCTTTACACATCCCTCCTATTTCTCTGTCTACCTTTGATTACACATCTCTCCATTTTTTGTGTACCACGGATTACACATCCCCCTATTTCTCTGTGTACCCCTGATTACACATCCCCCTATTTCTCTGTGTACCCCTGATTACACATCCACTTATTTCTCTGTGTACCTCTGATTACACAGCCACCTATTTCTCTCTGTACCCCTGATTACACATCCACCTATTTCTCTGTGTAACTCTGATCTTGTTTTTCTTCTTTGAAAAATATTTTGGTACAATCGAATTATTGTTTCTTTCTACATGTCGTGCATGTCAAACTTAACATCTGCTCGTGGCTATACAACAAAATTTGACTTTTGCAAAGTTCTAAAATGTATAGAGAAGGTGCAGTTTTTTGAGATTATGCATAATTCTATACTAAATATGCCGAATTCGTTCAGGTTTGAGGTATAAACTTATCATTATTCAAGTAACGTTTGTCTATGTGTACGTGAACCGTGAACACGACAATGTTGCTGTGGAAACCATTTACGTGTTAACTTTATGTATATCTGCGTATCTGTCTGTGTGTATATATATGTGTACGTGTGAGTGTGTGTTATTTGATAAATCATCCATTACAAGTTTTAGATATGTCTGTCGGGATTTCCAAAAGCAATATTTAACTACAATATCACTTTGGTAGTGACAATAAGCACGTGCGTGCGTTAATAACTTGAATATCAAATAAAAAAAGAAGACATTTTAGGCGTTAAATAAAAGGATGACATTTACCGTGGCATTCACCAACTTTCGAAAGTACAAAATAAAATACTAACACTAAAGTAACAAATAATTATCGTATATAACTTTTGCATTACGTCTGATCGACGGTGGAGGTTTAATTTTCACTCGTCTGTCTGTGTGTGAACAGTATAAATAAATGCGTCTTCATTTTATGTTGATCAAATCTGATACGATGGTTGGATTTCCCAGTAATCAGTCGATTTGCTTTTGGGGAGCGGAAGTCGTAGGTCAAAGCTACACCGAGGTCAACCAAACTACTAAAACTGTTTTACGTGTGAGATCGACCCGGCATGGTTAGGGCGTTCGACTCCCCGTCACATTAAACATGTTCGCCTTTTCAACTGTGTGAGCATTATAAAGTGACGGTCAGTCCCACTATTGGTTGATAAAAGAGTAACCCAAGAATTGGTGGTGGGTGGTGATGACTCAGCTGCTTTCCCTCTAGTCTTACATTACTAAATTACGGACGGTTAATGCAGATAGCTCTCGCGTAGCTTTGCACGAAATTCAAAAACAAAACAAACAAAAACAAGCAATCTGAAGAACATTTTGAAAAAAAAAAAGGAAAAGGCTTTTTGCACACTGAACTACATTTCTGAAAGTGGGGATTTGCTTGGTATATATTGCGATTTGGATACAACAAAAAACAACAAGGAGTTGTACTTTCAAGGTGCCTTTCTTGTTTTTAATGTACTTTTTCGAGGGAACTGTTAATTCTTTATTTTATTTTAAACTTAAAACTTTCTTTCATGAAAATGATTTCAAGTGGAAATAATTGTGTTAAACTGTCTTTAAAATATTCAAGATACACGTTCTTGTATTTGAAGCGTTTGCAACCATGAAACAATTTAGTATGACTGTTAGTGCAGATAAAGTTTGTGGTATTCTTTAACAATGAAGAGAAAAACCATTGTTAAGTTGAGGTGCAATGGAACAGTAGAACATTGTTAAGAAAATTTCTTTGCAGTTTAATAATTTATAATTGTTAGGAGAAGAAGAATCTTTGTGTTTCTTCAATTCATCGAGAAATTAGGTGAAAAGAAAATTTCACGTAAAGACGTTAATAAAAATAAAAATGTATTTTGAAAATGTTCCTTACGTCTCGTATAGAAGTAAGGACTTCTCTTGAGAGTAGGGCCCGGCATGGCCAAGCGTGTTAAGGCGTGCGACTCGTAATC
The DNA here is from genome assembly GCA_011833715.1 of Carcinoscorpius rotundicauda. NCBI lineage: Eukaryota > Metazoa > Arthropoda > Merostomata > Xiphosura > Limulidae > Carcinoscorpius > Carcinoscorpius rotundicauda. Next base: position 21,385,228 of record CM022398.1, read on the forward strand.
TGAGGGTCGCGAGTTCGCATCCCTGTCGCGCCAAACATGCTCGCCCTTTCAGCCGTGGGGGCGTTATAAAGTGACGATCAATTCTACTATTCGTTGGTAAAAGAGTATCCCAAGAGTTAACGGTGGGTGGTGATGACTAGCGGCCTTCCCTCTAGTCTTACACTACTAAATTAGGGACGGCTAGCACAGATATCCCTCGAGTAGCTTTGTGCGAAATTCCAAAAACAACAAAACAAACTCTTGAGAGTACCAACATTTTAAGCATGTTAAATGCTAAAATGAATACTTTTGTATGTGAAAGATCGTTGAAACTACAATTAATATTTTTTCATTCAGTACGTTTGTCGTTACATTTAAAACAAGGAAAACAATACACATTAAGAAATATTTATCATTGCTGTTTTGTTACATTCAAACAAATAAAGAACTGTTTAACAAGGCGTTAATATCTTTTAACAATGATACTTTTTACATTGAAAATTTAAGTTACAGGAAACGAAATAATCAACTCAATAAGTTACACCAATGCTCTACTAAGCCTTTTTCGTCAACAACGCTGCACATTTTATTTAATTTAGAGGAAAAACCACATTGAGCTACCTTTCTTGTCTACCATGGGGAATCGAATAGTGGAATTTTGCATTGTAAGTCCGAAAATGCACCACTTTCTCACTCGGGGACAAGTTAAACAGAACAGTGAGACAAAACGTACGTCGCATATAATTTGAACATTTGGCAATTAGACCCCTTCAGGATCCCGTGCAGGGAAGAAGTTACAAACGTCATATCCTGTTTTACTTACGTACAGGATACATATTAAAATTCTTATATTATTAAACGATATTTTCCGTGAATATTTGATTTGAAACAAAGAGTGGAAAGTAAAAGAACAGTAAGGTTGTTTGTTTTCTTGTGTCAAAGCCACATCGGTTTATCATTTAAGTTCACCGAGGGGTATCAAACCCGCTGATTTTAGCTTTGTAAATCCGTATACTCACTATTGTACAAAAGGTTAGACGAAACGGTGAGATCAGTCATAACTGAAACTCAAAATAGAACTATAAATAATTGAGATGAGATTTCCTATTGAGGAGAAATAAATACTTTATTTAAAAGGTTATGAACAAAAGAAAACAGACACAAGAAAAATAATTTACATTACGTTTTGTTGAGAATATTACTGCATGTGTATGGTGAACTAAAAACAATACTCGCTAGAGGGCACAGTCACTGCAGTGAGATGTAACGCCCATGGTTAAATTGTTTAGTGTATGCTGAGGACTTAAAGATGTCAGACGTTAAAACGGAACGTTCGTAGATCTGTCAAACCCATGAAGTCCCAGAAATAATAGTTTATCGTCGATTGAAGAATCCGAGTAAGTTTATTATTGAATAGTTTTATTGGTAAATACTATTTATTAAACTTTAAAGAACAAATAGGACATACAGTTAAAATAACCATTAAGGATAAAAACATTAAAAAAGCAACAACATCAAATAATCCCTGGTGTTGCGGAATGTTGGTTTAAACTGTGTCGGAAGAACACCCGGATGTAATATTAATAAATAGTTAATACTGCTAAGGTTAATACTTCCGACCGGCAACAAAATGTCTTATTTCATTTTGTATAGCATTAAACTGTTCGCAAAAAAATGTTGTCACTAGAAATCACTTTACGCGTATTTTTCTTTCACTCAATCATGTTGTATGCTTTGTATCGTGGGTAACGAAAAGTGTTTCAAACTTTTTTATTGATAAACCCATCTTTATAACGATCTTTTTCTTTCTCGTTTTCACAGATGTTTGACAATTAAATTATAATTTCAGTTATAAGTACGAAATATGAGATGAAAAAATATATATACGAGTGGAATTCTTAACGTTTTCCCATCACAGATGCTCATATAACGTATGGCGCTTCGCGGTACGTTTTATCCGTACAAAGATGACAGTACATACTTTTTTACCTACACTGTTTATCAAAACTTTCTGACTGATTTCTCCATTATCAACTTTCAGAGCCCTCTATAATAGCACAATCCGTTTCAAACTATTGCATTGCACTGTGCTACCTATATCGAAAAACAATCAAACACGTTACCTTTTCAAAACGGAAATATGGAAGATTTCAGAGGGAAACTTTCTTTTTCAGAAATTACTTTTCGCTTACCTCTGTTTTAAAAAGAGAACTTCTTTGACTCTTGATTTTGATATATTTTCAGAACAAAACCTAAATGCTAACCTGTACTGTTTATTACTTTTAATTTAATTTCAGTATTTCGTAAGAACATTTTAAAATCAAACGCCATGAAATGGACTGACTTCCATACTATTTGTTTTTGAAGTGTGTTTAAACTCGCTGAAAGCGAGAGGTGAAGAGAAGATATGATATACTAATATATAATTCACTCTTCTATAGTTTAAAGATAGGAGTATATTTTTTGTGGAATGTATAAGGAGAATGGATGAAACATAAATCTTACTAATGTCATTCTGGTTCTTTTAATATCGTATTTATTAATTCTACTCAGTTACTTTCGCACGCTCTGTATTTCTACACTAATTTTATTATTCAATAAAACATGAAGGTAATCGCAAAAAATATTTGTATTTTTTTGCGTTTGAAAATACATCACAAGTATTAGTAACTAGTTTTCAAGATCAAACAAAAACTTACACATAGTATTACTTAAGGTATCAGTTTTAAGATAGTGAATTTGGTAATCACTAAAGAAGTGTTTGTGATAACAGCACAATATAGATGTGTATTATTCAGTGAATGATAGCGATAGAAAAATATATATGAATTATTCAGTGCATGGTGGCCAGAATGCAGTATATATACATATATATATATGTAAATATATAGTTTTAGTGAAAATAATACATCTTAATGAAGTTAAATAGTAAAATAAGTAAAATCATAAGGAAGGACTGCGTTAAAATAACAAATTTAAACCTATGATTAATTATATTAGTTAGTTATAACTCAAAAACAAGCCGAAAAAAAAACGCTGTATCAACTTAAAAGATCTTCTGGTACAAGCTACAGTGTCGCATTATAGATCGTACCCCTAAAAACCTATATGTTAATTAGAGCATGATGGTCATAGCAAAATATATGTATAGCAATCTCATATACAGTGATGATAACACTATATATATATATATATATCGTTCAGTGCATGGTAGTCATATATATATATATATGGTTATATCAGATAGAATATGTGTGTCAGTCAGTGCACGGTTGTTATATCAAAAGGTATATATATATATTCATCTGTTATCACATAAGTCGATGAAAGATTACACTAAAATTAGTAAACAGTTTTTTTTTAATTTTTAAATATTTTGAGATAGCACAAAAGTCTGTCTTCAAAGCTGAGCCATATACACCCGTTATTTTGAAAATAATCATACTTCACTCGGAAGTTACAATATTTTATTTTTTGAGATTGTAACAGCTTCTTTAAGAAAGTATACCAACAAAACAATTTTATTCCAAGAAAAACTTACGTGTGGGACAGTTCTGTGAAGACAGTGTGCATGTTGTGGTACAGCTCCCATGTTTACTTATCAAACACCGACATGTAGAAGTGAACAGTAATAACAGATCTCGTAGTAAGAGCATTAGTTGTCCTAAAGAACAAAAGTATTGACTAAGGATTCAAGATTGTTTGTTTGTTTTGGAATTTCGCACAAAGCTACTCGAGGGCGTTGTGCTAGCCGTTCCTAATTTAGCAGTGTAAGACTAGAGGGAAGGCAGCTAGTCATCATCACCCACCGCCAACTCTTGGACTAGTCTTTTACCAACGAATAGTGGTATTGACCGTAACATTATAACGCCCCCACGGCAGAAAGGGCGAGCATGTTTTGGCGCAACAGCAAACCCGCGACCCTCAGATTACGAGTCGCACGCTTTAACACGCTTAGCCATGCCGGGCCAAAGATTCAAGATTATCAAAACATTTTGCAAGGCATCTTAAAACATTAATTTTAACAAGTAGCAAGGAGTTGTAACGAAATGTTTAATGAGTGCTTGTCTTGGTTATGATGTATTTACCACTATCTCTGAATGAGCTAATTATTGGGTAAAGATACAACTCTCTACTTGGATTGTTCTAAACTACTTAAGTTAGTAGAGTCTTATCACATAAGTTTTGAAATGTTATTAAATAACATTTTGCATTTCTTTTTCTTTCTAAATTCCCTAATAAGATCCTTAAAAAAATTGGTAACGCTACGTTTATCCTACAATACATTTATCAAACAATAACAAAAAACCGTACAGTTTATTAGTACTATAGTTCGGCATCTTGTACTAACAGAACCCTCTACTGGCATTGCTGTATTTAGAGATGAACTTGTTTAATGCATCCGAGACAACAGTTTGTACGTAAAGTTGGTCTGGTGGTCAGTGAGCACTCGATTCACAATTTGCGAGTCGCGGGATAGAAACCCAACGCTGAGCATTCTTCCATTTATAGCCACAAGAGCGTTACAATGTTGTGGTCAATATTACTATTGGTTAGTAAAGATTAAACCAAAAGTTAGAAGAGGGTGGTATTGACTCTGTGCTCTTCTTCAAATCTATCACTTCAAAATTAGGGACGTTTCGCGCAGGCAAATCTAGAGCAGCTTTGCGCAAAGTTCAACGAATACGCATGTGAAGTTCAAAAACAGTGCAAAAAAACGCGTGCTTAAAGAACATATGTATGTATACGTTTGGAATTAGAGGCATTGATTCAGTTTATAGCGCTAAATTTATTTAGGGAAGAGTCATCCATATACTGAAGTGTTTATTTATACTTATTTTTGTTGGCCCACCATGGCCAGATAATCGAAGTTTTGAATCTCGCTCACACCAAACATGCTCGCCCTTTCAGCCGTAGGGACATTATTATGTGACGGTGAATCGCACAATTCGTTGGTAAAATAATAGACCAAGAGTTGGCGGTGGGTGGTGATGACAAGGTGCCTTTCCTCTAGTCTTACACGGCTGTATTAGGGAAGTGTGGCTTTACGCGAAAATAAAAAACAAACAAATATAAAGCCAAATTTATTTTTTCTAACAATATTCATCGCTTTCTAAGAGTATTGATGCTAGTAGAAGACACTGTCATGAGAAAGTGCTGAACAGTTTTACTTATAAAGATGTCCCCAATGCACAGTGGTAACTATGAAGACTCATAATGCTAGAACTTGGTTTCGATACCTCTGATGAGCTGCATATAGAACATTTTGTGGGGTCTTGATTAACTAAAAACTAACTAATAAAAATTATGAATGGATCGTTTGTTTGTTGTTTTATATATGATTTTCATAAAACAAGGAAAAACGTTATGAGTTAATGATAGTTTTTGTTAATGACCTTGGAAAAAAAAGGAAAACGTTACTTCGAAACAACATGTTTTGAAAGTAATACCATTAGACTCGAGTAACTGTATGAGACCCAAATGAAGAAATACATTGTTATCAAATAATTATTTTTTAAAGTAACAAACTATCACTTGGAGTGCTGAAAATCAAAATCTATCTTATTTTTTGTTTGCTTGTAACTTAATCAAAATATTTTAGAAATAATTTAAGATTACCGACCTTTCTTCTAAAGCTTGTTTCATAGGATAAGCATGTTTTGTAGGATATAATCCTTTATAGGTTTAGTTAAAGTTTATTCCGGATTGGTATTGAAATATTAATGATAAGAGTTAAGACTTCTAAATGCAAACATTGTTTAAAATGTTACCATAGTAAATAGAAGTTAACCAAATAAAAAGTAATGGTATTGTTTTTTATAGTGAGAATCTATAGACTTTAGTGACATTAGTAGATTCTTTTAAAAACAGGAGAGTAAAGCATAATGCAACACTTCTTTGCTATTTTTCTAAGCACTTTTGTAGTTCTACAATTATTCCAAAATCCCATATATATAAAAGAGCAAAATACTGCTCCAAAAACGCTAACGATTCAGAATCGGTACATTATTATTATCAATTTATTGGAGTTGTTCTCGAATTCACTTAGGTTTTGTGTACATATATTATTGGAAAGTGACTTTGTTTGTTAATTTATGCACAAATTCTCAATAGCATACAATAACAACATATCAATCACGTAATGTAATCAATCAATCATGTAATGATGAAATTTTTTTTATGGTGTTTTGGAAACCTAATGCGATAAATCGTATTAACCTTAAACTTCAATTGTATATGTATCTACCACTAGAGGGCAGAAAGCAGGAACTATTGATAATAAGGAACTGCATAACGTTGCTGGGCCCGGCATGGCCAAGCGTTGTAAGGCATGCGACTCGTAATCTGCGGGTCGCGGGTTCGCATCCCCATCGCTCCAAACATGCTCGCCCTTTAAGCCGTGGGAGCGTTATAATGTGACGGCCAATCCCACTATTCGTTGGTAAAAGAGTAGCTCAAGAGTTAATGGTGGGTGGTTATGACTAGCTGCTTTCCCTCTAGTCTTACTCTACTAAATTAGGGACGGCTAGCACAGATATCCCTCGAGCAGCTTTGTGCAAAATTCAAAAACAAACAAATAACATTGCTTTTTTGAAATTTTGGTCTACAGTGACGCAAGGGCGTACAGGTTCATGGTCGTCTGATATAATAAAGGGAAGGCAACTAGCAAACAGCACACAACGCCATATCTTAGATTACTCTTTCCAGACCAAACAGCAAGATTTGGTCATAAATTTTATTTATTGTTAACTCACGGTTCAAAAATATGGAATTTGTTTTTGTGGCAACAGACCGCGAACCATGACTCCTTAAATTTACAATAAAAGCACACTAACCACTAAATAGCGCACGCCTCACCTTAGTGCATTTCAGTTTATTAAATCTCAAAAACAGTTTATTTGATACACCCATTATAATTTCAGTTACTCTAAAGCAAGTATATTTTATTTATTCAAAAAACGCCGCCACTAGAAACTCAGCAAAAAAAGAATAAGTTGTTTGCAGCTGAGCACAATGTAACAATGGGTTACATGTGTTCCGCTCACCACGGGTATTGAAAAGTGGTTTCTACAAGTTTGATATACGAGTGTGAATTTTGCAGAAAAAAGCACAAGTTTCTTTGGACAATATATTTATTTATTCATATTTCATAAACTTGCCATTTCATGAAAGCCTACAAGGTATCTGTTTCGCTTCAAAGTGTATTAAATGACTATAACGTTGTCAAATGATTATGAGCTATGCCTGTTTGGTTGACACAGTCTTATTTTTAATTGTCATCCCATAAATGTTAAATATAGCTAACTAGTTGGTTCACATCTTATTTTTAATTGTCGTCCCACAGTTGTTAACTCTGACCAGTTGATTAGCCCACGTCTTATTTTTAATTGTTGTCAAATTGCAAGTAACTATTGAAAGTTGGTAGGTACACGTCTCTTTTCTAGTTGTTCATTACCTATTAACCTTGACTAGATGGTTGGTACATGTTTTTGATTGTTGTATGATAACTATTAACTATGACTAGTTGGTAGATATACATCCTATTTTAACTGGCGGATTGATAGGTGCTCATCTTATTTGTTAAGAACGAGCCTATATTTTGACATGTTCAAACTGGACACTTAAAATTCGTATCTTGCTAAATGCATCATTCAGTTTCTAGGTGTTTGTTCCCTAACTTCACGTCCATTCGACTCACCGTTAATAGTTTTAGTTAAGCGATTCATTGAATTTGGACAAGAAGATCACGCAGGCATTTAGAACGTATTATCATAAGATAATGGCGCGGCATGGCCAAGCGTGTTAAGGCGTGCGACTCGTAATCTGAGGGTCGCAGGTTCGAATCCCCGTCACATTAAACATACTCGCTCTTTCAGCCATAGAGACGTTATAATGTTACGGTCAATCCCACTATTCATGGGTAAAAGAGTAGCCCAGTAGTTGGCATTGGGTGGTGATGACTAACTGCCTTCAATTTAGTCTTACACTGTTGAAGTAGACCCAGCATGGCCAAGCGTGTTAAGGTACTCGACTCGTAATCCGAGGGTAGCGGGTTCGAATCCCTGTTCCACCAAAAATGCTCGTCCTTTCAGCCGTGGGAGCGTTAAAATGTGACGATCAATCCCACTATTCGTTGGTAAAAGAGTAGCCCAAGAGTTGGCGGTGGGTGGTGATGGCTAGCTGCCTTCCCTCTAGTCTTACATTGCTAAATTAGGGACGGCTAGCAAAGATAGCCCTCGAGTAGCTTTGTGCGAAATTCCAAAAACAAAACGTTTCAACTCTACCCAAAGTAAGTTTCACAACCCCCAAGGCAACATGGACAAGAACGACTTTCCTCTGATTTTTGTCCAAGTTTGAAGTCGTAGAGGAATGCCTGGATCTGTTACTGAACGTAAAGTTCAGCGTTGGTTTCAAAGGTTTCGACAAGGAGATGGAAGGTCTTGTAAGGATACCATCCTTAGATGAAAACATATTAATGGAATCAGTAGAGACGGACCCTTGCACAACAGTGAGTTGCAGAAAAGCTAGACACAAGCCAATCCAGCATTGCCAACCATCTGAGTGTGATTAGAAAGACAAAAAGGTTGGATAAGGATGACGCTCCGAAAGTTAAACGAATTGGGAATCGAGGTTTTACATCATCCACTCTTTTCCCCAGACCTTTCACCTACAGATTTTCATTTTTTCAAGCAGCTTGACAAAAGTTTGAACAATAAACGCTTTCAAAACCAGGCAGCTGCAGAAGAAGCTTCCTCGGAGTTGGTTGACAATAGAAACTCTGATTTCTACAGCAGGGGTATAAACAGCATCGCTACACGTTGGCAAAAGCGTTTTGAAACAAATGGTGCTTACTTTGATTAAAGCATGTTTTACAACACTGGTTTATACTTTTACAAACTTCGCAGTTCAAAAACGACATTTATTCATAGACAATCTGACATCGATGGGAAAACCTCCGTTATTTGAGCAAAAGAAATTAAGTGAAACAAATGTATGTTTAAATATGCTAACTTGATTTGTTTTTTGAATTTAAAGCAAAGTTATACGAGAGCTATCTGCGCTATTCGTCCTTAATTTACCAGTATAAGACTAGAGGGAAGACAACTAGTAATTACCACCCACCACCAACTCTTGGGCTACTCTTTTACCAACGAATAATAGGATTGGTCGTAGCTTTATAACGCCCAGACGGCTGAAAGGGCAAGCATGTTTGATTTGACAGAGATTCGAACCCGCGCTCTTCATATGATGAGACGCGTGCCTTAACCATCTGGCCATGCCAACTTCACTGAATAAATAGACGAGGCCAAGTAATTATTGTACCCGCACTGTGAATGTCAAAGTTCAAAGTCCAATACTGTAATAACTTGCTCAGTTCTTTGGGACAAGAATGCACTACAAACGTGACTGTGAGCGACGGACACTATTCACTATCTCATTTTCTCTGAACTTGTAAGTTCTAAATGAAAAATTATTTTTATGTGGAGTTTTCCCCGAGACTCTGAGAGAAACAAACTCTAAATATACTATACATATAAAATTCCCCAAAAATGTTTAGGGCAAGAAAATATTTTTCATTCTCTCCATTTTATTTCGATAATCTTTTTATGCTATCACAAAATGTAAATTTTAACACTATGTGATGTTTCGCTAATTGCTGTTGACAACTGAATGATCCAGGGTGAGAATACTTGTCATTCTTTAGGATTATAACACACTTGCGTCAAAGGCAAAAATAAGGGTTCTGCTTGAATGAACATATTGATACATTTTAGGGTTTGAAATTACTGTCGTAATACTCCACTGTATAGAAAGAAGCTTGCAAGAAGTTAGCATAATGTACAGGTATATGCTGAAAATTTCAATGTGATACTACTCTACATATGAACCTTGATAAAAACAGTTTCACATTATATATTAAGTTTTATCATCCACGGCCCAAAAAGTGTAGAAAATTCTCAATAGAGCAAAGAGTTCGCTTGAAAGCCCTTTGCGATGCTGGTTGGACTCTTTGACAAATTGTTGTAGACTTCAAATACTCCCCGAAAACTGTCAAGTAACCCTAGGTCGTGAGACGGAAACAGGTAGATTTTAAAATAGAGAAAATGAGAGAAGATAACAGACACTTAACCTCAATATTTATTTATTCAGCCTTTCTAAAAGTGGGAAGACTCCCACTGATCTCAAGCATGAGATAAACAATCATTTAACAAATGAATGACAGAAAAGTGTCCAGATCTACAGTATCAAGAAGACCTCACGAGAGTGGAATATTTGATTGCGTAGCAGTTTAAAAAAAGCTTTACTTTAATATCTAAATATTGCCAAGAGACTGAAATTTGCTAAACTACAAAAACAGAACTGTTAGTGACTGGAAAACGGTGTTACGGCAAATTGAAGTCAAGTTTGAAATATTTGGTTCAAAGCATTTGCTGTACGTGTGGTGGAACAAAGGTAAAAGATACTTACCTCAATATATAGCACCCACCATGAAACATGTGTGAAGCAGTGTGATGGTTTGGGGGTGTTTCTTGCCGACATGACAGGAGATATTTGCAAAATAGATAAAATAATGGACCAACACAAGTACCATCAGATACAGATCCATTATGTATACCCGGTGGTTTGCGCATTATCGGTAAAGAATTCTACTACCTAAAAGATAATGACCTCAAACACTCATGCTCTATGCAGAAATTACTTAACTAAGAATGAAGTTGCTGCTGGAGTCATGTAAATGATGTAATGGCCCCTAGGACTCCGACCTTAATCTGGGATTTGATAGATCACAAACTTGACAAACCAAAAGTTATTTTCAAAGAAACTTTATGAGGGTTTATTAGAAAAATTCGGAGTAAAATCTCAAAGAAAAATTTGATTATATATATTAGAACAATGTCTGAAAAGTCGTCTGCAGTTTTTAAAGCAAAAAGGGGGACCCTCAAACTTTTAACAGTTTGCTTAATTCAAGCACTTCCTCTGAGTTTATGTGGTACGAAGTATGAAAATTAATAACGTTTTGATGTTTCTCCTGTGATTTACCTTCCATTGTTCTTTGGAAGGAGTCTGAAACCTAATGTTTGACTTTGTTGTAACATGTTTGCAAAATGCTGTAAATAAATTAATAATTGATTTGTTAATACTAGTTATTAGTCACGAAAATATACAGCGAAAAACTTACTTTTGCACTAATGCATGACAGGACAGTCTTACAGTTTTTCCACACCGTCAGTCTTCGGTAGGACAACCTAACATACACGTTTAGGCTTGTGAATTCCCATCACAAGATAGTAAAAAATAAAATTCGATAATTGAATCGATCGGTGTCTCACGACTGGTTAAAACGTTTTGAAATCCTTTGACAAAATGGACTTTTAAGTTCGAATAGTCTATAAATTTTGAAATTACCACTGGATGAAGCTGGTAAAAATTTGTTTTGTTGAATTTTGGGCAAGACAACTCGAGGAATGCTCGCATTAGACGTCCCTGATTTTGAGGCGATTTGAGAGAAGACATTATCCGCCACAAACTCTTGGGCTACTCTTTTGACCAACAAAGAGTGAAATTGACAAGCTAATAGACAAGTTAATAGTCTATGATTTTAAAATCTGGGATGACCAATAGAGACATCTTTCGAGTAGCTTTGCGCGAAATTTAGCACACAACAACATTGTCAGAAAACTGAAATATCTGTGTGTTGTAATTGCATAAGGTAAACGATTCACGTACTTGTGTTAGTTAACTAAATTAGTTATCAAATCAAACCATCCTTTTAACAATAATACAGTTGAGCTAATTCGTTGTTTAGAAAATACTGAGAGCGGATAGCGTTTCTGTAAACAATAGCTTCACTTTGTCAATTCTAATATTTGAAACTCTATAACAATGAATTAAAGTTTATTTCTAATTAATGATAATACACCCTATAACTTTTCGAATCAATTATTCGTTAAACTAATAAAGTTTTCTCAAATTGTCTTTGATTTAGTTATATTTAGCTCCCTTACAGTACCCCAGTGTCTCAGCGGTATGTCTGTAGACTCACACGCTAAAATCCGGGTTTCGATACCCGTGGTGGGCAGAGCACAGATAGCCCATTATCTAGCTTTGTGCTTAATTCAAAAACAACAACAGCTCCCTAACAAGACTGATTTTGTAAACGATTCATCTGTTTTTAAACAGTATATTTTTTCTTTTTTATTTGAATCAACCCTTTTAAAAATAGCATTTTTTGTTTGTTATTTTCAGATTAATTGCTATATAAAACAAAAAAAAATGTTTATTTCCTTTGTCTTTCAAAACAAATTTTTTTGATTCGGCTACTTTCCAAATAACATTTCTCTGTTTTTCTAACTGGACGTTTTGTTTAAAGTGATTATATTAGGCTGTTGCATATGAACTGGCGACCTGGCATGGCCAGGTGGTTATAGCGTTCGGCTCGTAATATCAAGGACGCATTTCGAATCCCGGTCGCTACAAACATGTTCGTCCTTTCAGCCGTGGGGACATTATAACGTCACATTCAATCCCACTATTCGTTGGTTGAAGAGTAGCCCAAGTGTTGGCGGTGAGTGGTGGTAACTAGCTGTCTTTCCTCTAACCTTATGGTGCTAAATTAGGGACAGTTAGCCCAGGTATCCTTTATACAGCTTTGCATGAAATTCAAAACAAACAAAGCACACAAAATGTCTGATTTTGAGAAGGAAATGTGAAATAAGTACATTTTTTGTTGTTTAATTTATTTAATCAAAATAAGATCCTTTAGACTCAACACATTTATAAATTTCATCTTTTAAAAAAATGGACGTTCTTTGATGTAATGAAGTCTTCCTAGACACTTTCAATTAACCTTTGGTTTGTCATCCTTTTATTTCTTTAAAAATGTCGAAATGTTTAAAAAAGTGATAATCTGTAGGAGAAAGATCTAGTGAAATGGTGAATGAGGTAAAGTTTCATACTGAAGTTCGTTTAGTTTTAAGACAGTAACGCATGAGACATGAGGTCAAGAATTGTCACGAAGCAGTATGGATCGACTGCAATTGATTATTGTTGGATGTTTTCGCGACAACTTTTGACGCATAATATCAAGTTGTCAACAACATTTCTTTGCTATAATTATTTCTCCTGGGTTTAAGAATGAATAACGGATAACACCTGTTGACGACCACCAAACACTGACCATAAGCTAATTAGGGTCAGGAGTTGGTTTTGACATATGTTTATTCGTAGTCAAACCACCGTTTGGTTGTTGTAAAGAACCAATTTTTTTCATCACAGGTGATAATCCCATGGAAAAACCGGTCGTTTTTGTTGCGAGTATGGCCCGGCATGGCCAAGCGCGTTAAGGCGTACGACTCCTAATCTGAGGGTCGCGGGTTCGCATCCCCGTCGCGTCAAACATGCTCGCCCTTTCAGCCTTGGGGGCTTTATAACCCGCGATTCGAACCCGCAATCCTCGGATTATGAGTCGAACGCCTTAACCCGCCTGGACACCAACCTAAACGCTGATAATGTTGTGTAAGATTTTGAAACGTTCATTGGAAAAAAACAACACAAAAAACAGAAATTATACAGCTGTATAGATGAAAAAAAAAAGCAAACGTGTATGCGAGTAAATATTATAATATAATTATATTTTAGATATTTCTGGAGATAAATATGCTTAAGGTCGAAGTAAAAATCGCATCAGTGGATATAAATTACAACTTTTTCTATAATGTTTTTTTTTCAGCATAACATATTAAACATAAATATATTTATTTACCTTCGAAAAGGACCCGGCATTTCTCAGCGCGTAAGGCACGCGACTCGTAATCCGAGGGTCGCGCCAAACATGCTCGCCCTCCCAGCCGTGGGGGCGTTATAACGTAACGGTCAATCCCACTATTCGTTGGTAAAAAAGTAGCCCAAGAGTTGGCGGTGGGTGGTGATGACTAGGTGCCTTCCTTCTAGTCTTACACTGTTAAATTAGGGACGGCTAGCACAGATAGCCCTCGAGTAGCTTTGTGCGAAATTCAACAACAAACAAACAAACTTGTTGCGAGTAAAGAGTAAAGAATAAATTTCAACTCGTCAATTAGTGAAGTACCCATTTATCGAACTTTCTTTTTTCATCTTACCAGTTTCTTCAAGACGTCGAGATAATGTTGAATAATGAACAGTAAGTTTGTTGGCAAGTTCTCTCACGGATTGGCGGGTATCCAATTCAACTAAGGCATTTAGTTCGTCTTCATTAATGACTGTCTTAGGACGGCCCCAAGGTTCATTTTGACGACTTGTGTCATCAGAGCGAAATATCCTAAATCAACGCTGTTCTGTGCACTCATTAACTGTGCATTTGCCAAATGCATGATTGATGTCACGAGCTGTTGTCGCGTATTGTGAACAAGCTTGAACTCGTACAAGAAAATCACACGAATATCAATTTTATCCATGGTGACAAAAATCAATATAAATATAATTTAGTTTATAAATAAAGTGAGCTTGAAATGAATCAGATAATATGCTGTATTATTCTGACAAATTTACGATAATGCTTCTCTTTCAACCACTAAAAATCGAGTTTCAAATTTCCGCATGAAAATCCGACATTTCATTTACAGCACTTAACTCAAGTTTATCTCTTTTCAAAACAGATTTTCCTCGGGCTGATTTGCATTTTAAAGTAATTATTTTTGTTTGTTTTTAATTTTAACTAGTTGGCTCTTATTCAAAGTTTATTTCTGTTGCTGTGTGTTGATCTTTAAACGAAAATAAACATAAATTCAGTTTGTCCAGAACTACACAATGGGTTAACTGAAACTGTGTTCACCACGAGTATTGTTTTGTTTTGGAATTTCGCACAAAGCTACTCGAGGGCTATCTGTGCTAGCTGTCCCTAATTTAGCAGTGTAAGACTAGAGGGAAGGCAGCTAGTCATCACCACCCACCGCCAACTCTTGAGCTACTCTTTTTACCAACGAAAAGTGGGATTGACCGTCACAATATAACGCTCTCACGGCATTTTTGGCGCGACTCGGGCGCGAAACCGCGACCCTCAGATTACCAAGCGCACGCCTTAACGCGCTAGGCCATGCCAGGCCTCCACTAGTATTGAAACCTGGATTTTGTCCAATGTAAGCAATCACACTTACTGCTGAGCCACTGGGGCACAATTTCAGTACAAGGTGATGTTTCGATAAACTATATGAAGGAACTAGACAGAATAAACATAGTAAAAAAATCGTACACTTTAAATCTAACGGGAACAGTAATAACAAAATATATAACTAAATAATAATATATGAAAAAAAGACCATAAAACCTATGTGTGCAGAAAAGGTCCTTAGAGGTTGATTCAACATATGGTTTATAAATACTGACGGTGTTTATTACATCTTGTTCTTTTCTACTTAAGGTTAAGTTTTTCTGTGTGAAAAAACATGAACCCAATCTTATATAAAAAAATATTAACCTAACAAAAAGCTATCTGGTAGAAAGCTATGTAGTTATTCTTTCAATATAGATGTTAGTATTTTGTTGTTTCTACAAGGAATATAGACCAGCCAAAAATCCAAATTCTGTGTTTGCTGTTTAAACAGCAACAAAAATTACTCGGGGATCGACCCCAGACTTTTAGAATTTAAAGTCCTCAAACTTACAGAGGACAAATTGAGATAATTGGATTTTTTAAAGATATTTCAAGTAAAGATAACAACTGATTATGAAATTGATCATAAAATATCTTTGTATAAAAATTTACAATGGGTTCAGAAAATGTCTAACTAACTAATCTTATTGTTAGTTTTTAAACTCATTTATGACCTTCAGTATTTATACAACATTGAAAGCTAAAGATGAAATACTAGTAGAGTAGAAAGATTGTTTTTCCAGAACAGTGATTACAAGAATATTTTATAGTGAAAAATGTCATAAGACAGAATGATGAGGTATTCCTACAGTTTAAATTAGGTAACAATTAAAAACCAATAAATTTATGTTTCTCGAAACCGGAATAAAACACATTTTTTTCAGTTGTGTTTTGTCTTTTGTTGAGTTTGACCGTTTTTGAAAACCACAGAGAAATGTGCTGTATAAAACGCGTAGGAAAATGTACAATGTTAATAATATGTCTCCCAATGATTAGCGCTAAACTGTAGATTCGAGATTCGATGTTTCGCATGCCGTTAGAAAACAACAACATAAAATCATACAACAATCAGGCTGTGTTGTAAGAGTGATGGTTTCGATTACAAAAGACACAGAATTGGTGGTATATACTGTTTACTTACTGCTTTCACTCTAGTCTACCATTTCAAAATCAGGAAAGGCTTGGGCACATAACTCCAGTGTAGTTTTGTCGAATATCCCGAGCAAATAAAAACGACAGAATGTCATTGCATTTCTAAAATTTCACCAATCCAGTTTTCCACATTCAGCTTGCTTGGTTAATTCCAGTGCTGACTTGAAACGAAGTTTCAAACTATATGTAGCTTATCTTTACCGAGATTCGTCCTTCGTCACATGACAACATAAATCAAGATGTCACCTACAGCGTCGTTGTGTGAATTAAACCTTTATGAGCTCAGCAGATCCACTTGTTACATTTAACACAACAAATCTTTTAACGTCAAAATGAGCTATACAAAATAAAATTACTTTTATTTTTCGATCATTAAAATCAATGTAGAAAAACACTCTGAGAAAGAAATGCGTTATTGAAGTTTCTTTACTGAACCGTTTAATAATATAATTGGTTAACTAGTTTTTGGTATTGTTTTATAAAGCTTTTCCGGATCACAATAATGGAAGGCAACTGTGTTCTAGTAGTTAGTAAATTCAGATTGTGAATCTTAAAATTCATGGTTTGCGACTCGTTGTCACAAAATCTTACTTCATACTTTGAGGCTGTGTGAATGCCGTAAGAGTGAATGTGTGTTTGTATATTTACTTAGAGCAAAGTCACATCAGACGATCTGCCGAGTCCACCGAGGGGAATCGAACTCCTGGTTTTAGCGTTGTAAGTCCGTAGGCTTACCACTGTACCAACGGAGGACAAGAGTGAAGGTCAAATTACTACCATTCGATCAGGCCAAAGGTAGATGTCATGGAATAACTTTCCTTTAGTCCACCAGTTCCAAATTAGTAATGGCTATGTACATTAAATAGCTTTTGTGTATATTTTGTGGATTGATTCCTGACCATTCGCAGTCTTTTTCTTTATCTACATGAAGATTATTTAATATTTTAGCATAAGTCCTATGCAGTAACAAAATTAGCCAAAGTTGAAGTTCAACTAAAAGGATTTTTTAAAAATAGTCTTAATATGCTTGATTTAATATTTTCAATTTATTGGTTTGCATAAGTAATTTTTGTCTGAATGGAACGTTTTCTTTTGTTCCATTTATGGCGTTCAGTGTTTAGTTTGTATACAAAATAAATTTCCTAAAGTCTTGTTTTAGATTTAAAAAGAAGAAAGAAAGAAATGAAAGAATTACTTGGCTATTGGCCAAGTAATTATTTTGTTTCGTCATTACTGTAAATTCACTAACTGGTCAGTCTCTTTCATTAAGAAGGAACACTGAATTTCGTGAACTTAAAGAAAAGTTATCACTTGAAAGTATTACTTGTTATTTTAGTAAGTTATTTTATGATTACTCTTTAT
The DNA here is from genome assembly GCA_011833715.1 of Carcinoscorpius rotundicauda. Lineage (NCBI taxonomy): Eukaryota > Metazoa > Arthropoda > Merostomata > Xiphosura > Limulidae > Carcinoscorpius > Carcinoscorpius rotundicauda. The sequence goes on from CM022398.1 coordinate 21,402,851, forward strand.
TTAAAACTATATGTTTTATATTTGTTTGAATTTTTTAAATTTCGCGCTAGCCGTCCCTACGTTTGCAGTATAAGACTAGAGGGAAAGCAGCTAGTCATCACCATCCACGGCCAACTCTTGGACTACTCTTTTGTAAACGAATAGTGGAACTGACCGTCACATTATAACGCTCCCACGAATGAAAGGGCAAGCATGTATGGTGTGACAGAGATTCGAATCCATGACCCTGAGATTACAAGTCGAGTGTCTTAACCACCTGGGCTACGCTAGTGTTCATCTTCGATAGCCGTTTCCAATTTAGTAGTGTAACTCTAGAGGGAAAGCAGCTAATCATCACCAACCACCGTCATCTCTTGGGCTACTTTTTAACTGTCGAGTAGTTGGATTGACCATCTCATTATAATGTCCCGTCATCTGAAAGGACGTGTATATTTGATTTGACAGGGACTCGAACCCCTGTCTCTAACCATCTGGTCATGCTTGGTGAACTATACCTTTAAAACAGTTTTAAACCTTCTTTATTTAAGCCGAAAACCAATTACTGGCATCATTACATTAGCTCAAAAAAACGAAGCATTTTGCAAATCAATAAATCTGTACTGCGGTTTTTATTCTTAAAAATTTAGTTTAGAATTTTTTTACTCAAAACATGAGCTAAGATGTTTTATAAGAATGTGCAGCAGGTTCATTTCAAACATCAAATCTACAAAGAAAAAAACGACTTAATGCCCTATGAAGGTATGTATGAAATTGCTTCTACTATCGTGGCCCGGTGGTAATGGCACTCAACTCCTAATCCGAGTGTTGCGGGGTCGGATCCCCGTCAACCAAAACACACTCGCCCTTTCAGCCGAGGGGGCGTTATAATGTTACGGTAAATCCCACTATTCATTGGTAAAAGAGTAGCCCAAGAGTTGCTGGTGGGTGGTGATGACTAGCTGCTTTCCCTCTAGTTTTACACTGCGAAATTAGAGATGGCTAGCGCAGATAACCCTTGTGTAGCTTTGTGCGAAATACAAAAAAAGAAACAAAAACAAAAACAAACGAAACTGTTGATAAATTATTAAAACACAGACAAGAGGCGTTTAACAAACAAACCCAAACACTCTACAAATCAAGTGTCGTATGAAAACTAGGAGAAACAAATCAAAATAAAAACACGCATGAGGAAAGATGGAGGATTCTCAGAAATGATATCCTTATTTTATATGCCTGGCATAGCCAGGTGCTTAAAATATTCGATTCGTAATTCGAGGGTCAAGGGTTTGAATCCCATCACACCAAACATGATTTTCTTTCAGCCGTGTGGGCGTTATAACGTCGCCTAATCCCATTATTCGTTGGTAAAAGAGTAGCCCTTTAGTCTTACACTGCTAAACGACTAGCGCAGATATCCCTCGTTTAGCTTTTTACAAATTTCAAAACAAACCTTATTTTGTAGGTTTTTTAGGTGAGTATGATTCCTCCACGATTAAAAAAATTGCTCTATGACCAATGTTGGTTGTTAACAAGTTCTATTTTTATCCACTTTCAACTTCCATGAGAACTCGTGAGCTTGGCCAAAGTATATAAAATTTGTACGACAGGTGGTGATTACCGTGAAAACGTAAGGAAAATGGACCAGTGAGCTTAACACTTGAAAAATCGAACATATATATATATCACATTCAAGAAACAACATTCCTACATTTGGCTTAATGAATATGTTTAACCTTTCACGATGTGACAGAGACCCTGTATGGCCAGGTGGTTAGGGTTTTTGACTGGCAATATGAGGGTCACGTGTTTGAAATCTTGTCACACCAAACTCGTTCACTCTTTTAGGGTTATCAAAATGTAGATATGCTTAGGAAGATCATAAAATTTTAAAGTTTACAATAATGATACAAAAGTTACAAAAATGTGTTTAAACATTAATACCTTATTGATTGTTTCTCATTTTGTTCGATTTGTTATAAAAACAAAACACATTAATGGTAAAATTGTGTAGTTTGCTCGGTAAACATATATATATGTAACTTCATTTACGGTCCGGCATGGCCAGGCGGTTAAGACGCTGGACTCTTAATCTGAGGGTCGCTGGTTCGAATCCTCGTCATACCAAACGTGTTTGTCCTTTTAGTCGTATGTGCGTTATGAATTGCGGTCAATCTCGCTATTCATTGGTAAAAGAGTAGCTCAAGTGTTGGTGGTGGGTGGGGATGACTCAGCTGTCTTTTTTCTAGTCTTTTACTGCTACTTTCAGGAAAGATATCACAAATAAACCTCGTGTATCCATGCTCAAAATTCAAATAAACAAACAATCTGATAAAAACTAATTCTAACGTGAAGCTAAGAGTTTTTACAGTTCTATTACATTCAAGCACAAGTAAATTTTCGTCTCTGTTCACAGAATTAAAAGACTTAAAGAGCAGTCAAAAATAGTATTTAGTTATATCTTTAGTCTGTCCACATTTTAATAATACCTCCAACGTTAAGTAACATTCATTTATCACGCAAACTGTCCCAATCATCAATGTCGTGTAAGCGATATGTCGAGACAAAGACCCTTTGAATGCTCTGCGAAGTCTTATTGGGCAAATTATGCTTTCACGAATGTCAAAAGATTAGATGTACTGTATATTAGAATTAAGTGATATATCTATGAAGTTTACAAGTTAAATAACTTCCTAGGTCAAGGTAAGGCGAAAATATATCCATGTCTTGAATACTTAAAACAGTGTACGGCTACAACATCTGTGTAAAGTGAATATTGTATACATCAATGTACGGTTACAACATCTTATATCCTGAATTTAATAAATGATTTAACTCACGTTTTCAATAAATGTTGTAAGAGTTAAGAGTTTTTTCCTGTTCCTGATGAACGTAATGAAGAACGTGAAGCAGGTTCGTTTGTACTCTTACAAAGTTTGTATTCCTACACTTAATATTATGCGTGACAGTAATTTTGTTCAGCAGTTTATTGTTTCGTAAACTAACTCTGATATAAATTGCCGTTTTACGTTCATGTCAAACTCAAGGCATGCTGAACGCGTATTTCTGTATCGATAATCTAAGCATCTTCTAAAACACAATTATGAGATAATATGCGACGTAATTACAAAGCGTAAAAAGTTTACGTTTTTCCTTATATTGTGTTTTTTAAATTTACTCAGTTTCAAATGTATTATATAGAATGCTAATCATAGTAATTTTTCATTTTATAATAACGGTCTCGAGTGTTTTATCAACTTGACCAATGCGAAAATGATAAACTTTTGAAGAATAAAACATAATCGTAACTTAATAATACACAGTATTTATAAAAAGTATGTACAGTAACGAGATATATATATCAACAATATGGCTCACAACTGCATATGTATGCATACATACATTCGTTACCAATTAATATTCAGTGATAATTCATGAAAAACAACTTCTATTAAAAGAAACTTTCAGACTTTTTTATCAACCAATCATGTTTTATTGTTCACTTTTCATATAACTTTGTTTAGCCAATAATGAGCGTCTCAAAATCCCCTTCGTATCTCATAAAGGTCTACAGTATCAAAATTTCTTAAGGCTAAAGGTAGATGGTTATTTTCAACAAACACTTACGTATTGGTACAAATTTACATGAAAGTTCATGGGCCTCGATCTAAAAAACGCCAAAGCCCACACGACTCTTATACAAGAGGTTAATTTTGAAAATTACCAAAATCTGAATTTTTAAAAAAATAAACGCCTTTTTACATGTTAATTCGAATTTCTAAGTTGGTTCTGTCAAACGTAAGAGTATTTTACCCAAAGAAAATCTTGGCAGAGGGACGTTATCGGAAATCTATAAATGTGAGGGAAGAGAAGGGTGCTACTTTTGGTGAGCAAAAAAAAATAATTTTAATGAAATATTCAAAGACGTTACATATCGAAATTTATTTTGGAATTTTCATTGAAAAGAGTGTATTTTGTTGGTACCTAATGTTATTTTGAAACATTTTAAATATATTTTATTCATATATATATGTGCGACCGTACGCACCGCACTCCTTTTAACTATGTATATTTTGACCCATGTTTTCAAGGCCCAATTACAATTTTTTTGAACATTTGTTTCTTTATATTCTCATGGATCAAAGGCCTAAAACTTCAAAATATCAAGCGATTTTGTTTTTCAAAATTTTGCCAAAGTTCATCAATCAATTAAACACAGATGTGTACAGTTAAGAATTACTTGTAGTTTATTTGTCATTAAAGAAATTAAGTCGGGCCAAACGTTCAATCGTTTATTAATTAATACCATCCCTAAACGTGCAGTTACTTATTTAGTTTGTATATATAAATATATATGAGTGTGTTTTATAGCATTTTAAGAAACCATAAGTTAGTTTATACCAAAGCACCAACAAAATTGAGTTTTGTACAACGATGTATTTCACCTTATAGTAGGACTGGAACATCTTTACATTGTCTGTAATCAGTTTGCATTTGAAGTTATAATGATGTTATTGAGGTTTAACAAACAATTAATTCATCTCAAGAAACGATTTAATATTTTAATTGCTGAGAATCAAGCACGTGCTTTGTTTTATATTAACCTGTTGACTGCCAAGTATTTCAGCTGCTACAATTCAACTCTAATGCTTCTTCATTTTGTAACTTTTTCGTGACACCATTTTGGGTCGAAAGTGAAACAATTTGTAAGTAGGTCAAATGTGTGTATGGTGCTGACATCTAGCCTTGAAGTTAGGTATTATTGAGAACGAATTAGCTCGTCCGTGACACTGTGTTACCGATCGGCTGGGACGAGTTATCTAATCTACGGCACTGAACAGGTTAAAATAGGCCACGTATAATTTTTATCTCCTTCCTGGAGCTCGAAGTATAACGATGAATGACAAAATTTTATTTAACACCAAATATGTTATTTCAATATAGTGCTTGTTCTCGCCAAATGATATGCAATATACGTCAGAATTTGTGTCGAAACTATATCAGACGAATGAAGGGTATCGTTGATATGCATATATAACTTTAAAATAATCATTTATTTTTTATTATTTTTGCCCCCGGCTAGTACAGCGGTATGTCTCCGGATTTACAACGCTAAAATCAGGGGTTCGATTCCCTTCTGTGGGCTGAGCAGATAGCCCGATGTGGCTTTGCTATAAGGAAAACACCCAAACACACATTTTATTATTTTCAAAATATTTAATTAAACAGAGTGTTACTGAAGTATTTTTTCACATAAACTTTCCCCATTTATAATATCCGTTCATATGCACCTTTTTTATGATCATAGTGATCTAATAAAATAAGCCCCCAGTGGTGGGCAGAGGTCAGATAGCCCATTGCATAGCCTTGTGCTTAATTCAAAACAACAACAACAGCAGAATAACAAAATAATTCTTTACAGAAACGTTGGCTGTCCTGTTGTAAAATACGATACAGTAAAAACTGCGTGAAACGTAAGATTTATGGAAAAACGTTTTCAGTGTAATTTGATTTCTTATCATTTCCTAATCGATTAAGATAATATTACAGCATAAAGTTGTGTTTAATGCTTGTTCGTTTCGTATTGTTCTAAAAATAACAGAACGTATAACTTACGCAGTTCATGATGACGGCGTTTCAATCATGCAATGCTTTCTTCGCTGTCACTACCACATTAACGAGAATTATACCATTCATGGATGAATTTCCACACATTACAAATATCGATTTGTGTAGGCTTTTGTATCTGAAGAAAATCATTAACCGGAGATGATATGATATAATACACACAATATTTTTACTGAGAGAGCTTTAAGCAAAATAAAAATCAACAAAGTATGAGAGCTGTGGGAGGGGCACCTTATATATGTAAGGACCAATTATACATCCTAGTTATTAATTATAAATACTTGATAATGAATGTAAATAATCACAAGTATGATTTTTTAAACACATGTTTAGTAACAAATATAATATCAGGATGCAATGAGAAAATTAAATTGTGAATCTGCTTTTTTTTTGGTATTGTACCGCCTAGTTCACAGAAATTTTATTAAGTTTCATCAATAATGTTTCAATGCCATTAAATATACACTAAAATTGTAGACTCGTGTACTCTCAAAGTTTTTTATGTAGACTTTTTGGTCCTCTCAGTGTGGATTCCTGTACGTGGTGAGGCTACCTCCTAGGGAGGGTTCTGTTTGTTTGTTTTGGAATTTCGCACAAAGCTACTCGTGGGCTATCTGTGCTAGCCGTCCCTAATTTAGCAGTGTAAGACTAGAGGGAAGGCAACTAGTCATCACCACCCACCGCCAACTCTTGGGCTACTCTTTTACCAACGAAAAGTGGGATTGAACGTCACATTGTACCGCCCCACGGCTGGGAGGGCGAGCATGTTTAGCGCGACTCGGGCGCGAACCCACGACCCTCAGATCACAAAGCCCACGCCTTAACGCGCTAGGCCATGGGAAGGTTCTGCTCTTTCAGTTTACCTCCTCTGGGATCTAAACATCCACCCACGTGTTTGCCGTGCGTAGCAACCCGCGAAGGGGAGGAAAGGATCCTGGTGGTTGAGGGGTCCAACCCTAACACACCACTTTGGCCTTGAATTCCTGAAGACGGGCAGTCTTTGGGTGGCTTTCCTTGAGTGAATCGGCTAGTCCACTTGGGCTAGAGTCAACCAAGTACCAGTGTTGGAAGTTCTTAACGGGAGTTGTGGACATTGTGTCTGATGCTGGTGTCTGGGTATAGTGCTCACGAAACCCTGGCGTTGCTGCATTGTCCTTGCATGACACTGTAATGCGTCGTTTTGTAAGATTCCATGGTGGGTGGGTCAGTGGGTACAGAAATTGTTCTTTTTTCCTATGGAAGCAATCTTCAACATCTGTAACACATGTAGCCCATTTTTTATATTAAATTTTTTTTCAGAAAATCCTTTAGGGCAAGTGTCCCCCTTTTTTATTCTGAAGGGACTAGAGGGACTTGCTGGCTCTCCAAAGTCAATAAAAAAGCTTCGATCTGGAGACATATTAGTTGAAACATCCACATCGTAACACATTTAACTCCTCTTGAATTCAAAGGCAATTGGGGATATACCTATTGAGGTTACACCTCATGGTACCTTGAATTCATCACGAGGAGTTATTGTTGAGAGGGATTTGAAGAACATCCATGAGTCAGAGATTCTTGCTGGTCTCTCCACTCAAGGAGTTTCTGCAGTGAGGCGCATCTCCAAAGACGGAGTTACACTGCCGAAAAACATCATCGTTTTGACATTTACATCACCACTTGCATCTGCCACCATCAAGGCAGCTTATCTACTTTGCAGGGTACGGCCATACATTCCAAACCCTCTTCGTTGTTTCCAATGTCAGAAGTTCGGCAACTCAAAGACGTCATGTCATGGTTCCTTGACATGGGCTCGTTGTGGTGGCAAGGACTACGATGCCTATAAGTGTCACACGGACCCACATTGTGTCAACTGCAATGGTTCCCACCCTTCCTACTTTTGTTCTTGCTTAAAATGGTTGGAGGAAAAAGAGGTGCAGCGTTTGAAAACAACTCATAACATTAGTTATCCTGAGGCTCGAAAATTACTCTCCGCCAGTCTATCTCGAACATATGCTGCTGCACTTGGTTTCACAGCTACAGTGGGAGTGCAGACAGATCTTTCTGTGTCTCCAAGAGAATTGTTTTCAAAACAAATGAAAAGCCTTTTGACCTCCATGGTTAAAAGGCTGATGAATCAACTTCTATACCCACCTCTGTTCCTCCCATACATTCCAACAAATTTCAAGATCCACATCCTTTGGTTTCAAATATTGGCATTTCTTCTGATGCATCTTTTTCTCCCAGTCCATGATGCAAAACAATCATTCGTTCGCGTCCTCAGTCATTGGAATTCCCTTTCAACAACAAAGACCTGCCCAATCAACACAGGGCAGGATCCATGGAGGTCGATAGACCTCCTTCGAATAAGAACAGTAAGAAAATAAGACGTGGTCGTAAACAGAAGGATTCTCCAACCACTTGATCTACCCGTCATTAAAAATGGCCACATTAATACAATGGAACGAGGTTTACTTTCTAATCTGGGTGATATCAAAACACTAATTGCTTTCTACCTTCCTGTGTGTCTTTCCTTACAAGAAACATTTCTAAAACCTGCTGATACAGTCTCCATTCGGCAGTTTTCTCTGTACAGAAATGACAGGCTGTGTGATGGACGAGTACATGGAGGGGTGGCACTGTTGGTTGATCAGCATGTGCTTGCTCTGTTTTTGTCACTCAACACACCCTTGGAGTCCGTAGCCATCCGTGTTTTCTTGGATAGTACCATTACTATTTGTTCTCTCTACCTGTCACCTAGAGAGACATATGATCAATCAGATCTTGATGCTTTTGTTGAACAGTTGCCGTCTCTCTTTCTAATCCTGGGGGACTTTAATGGACATCATCCCCTCTGAGGAAATGCTGTTATTAATAGGAGTGGGTCGCTCTGTAGAACGTATGCTCTTTGATCACAACCTTTCTCTTTTCATTACTGGTTCTTTCACTTATTTTCACGCACCTTCTTAGTTCTTTACTGCTATTGATCTCTCGGTTTGCTCCCCTTCATTATTCTCCCATTTTTCATGGAGGGTTGACAATAATCCACTAGGCAGTGATCATTTTCCTGTACTTTTGAGAGAGACTGGCCGTGGTCGAGGCCACCGTACCCGTGTGCTTCGGTAGAAGCTGGTATCCACCCTGATCTTGAACTCCGTATTGGTGAAGTTTTGCTGCCAGTGGTCTCTGAGACCAAGTTCTTTGGGCTTATCTTTGACCATAAGCTGAGCTTTATACCACACTTAAAGCAGCTTACGGGTCAAATGCACAAGAGCACTGAACATTCTCCGTGCCCTCTCTTCCGCCAGTTGGGGAGCGGATCGATGTTCAATGTTAAAGATATATCGTGCTATTATTCGTTCAAAACTCGACTATAGATCAATGGTCTGTGGCTCTGCCAGACCCTTGGCCTTAAAGATGCTGAGCCCCATTCATCATCTAGGACTTCGACTCTGCACAGAGGCTTTCTGTTCCTTCCCAGTTCAGAGTTTACGTGGAATATTACGAACCTTCTCTGCACCTTCGCCGTTTGCAACTGTCTTTACTATATTCTTCGATACTTCGTTCCTTACCAAAACATCCCACTTGGGTTTGTGTTTTCCTTCCTCAGTGGGCCTTACTTTTTCAAAACAAACGATCTATTATTGCTCCTTTTGGCCTTCGCATTCAGGCGCAATTGGGTGAGTTGGGTCTGTCTTTGTCTGAAAAAGGCAGATACTTTCGATTGGAAGTACCGTCTTTTATTTACTGAACATCTTTCGAACAATTATTCCGTTCCAATTTATACGGATGGTTCCAAATCAGGTAATTCTGTGGGCTCTGCCGTGGTTTGTTGCGGTTCGGTGGTTGGGCGCAGAATCCCTTCTACAGCTTCTGTGTTCACTGCTGAACTGTACGCCATATCTCTTGCCCTGCATCATATTGAAGCTGAGCAGTACTCCAACTGCACTATTTTGACTCCATTAGTTCTCTGCTGGCCTTGGAATCACTTCACATTAACTCACATCCTGTTCTCGCTGATATTCAAAACCGATTGGCCCATTTCTCATTAACATCTACATCTACTCAGATCACAGTAAGCCACATTTTACTTTCTTGCCATCGTTACAATTCTCAACGACGGCACCATTTTAAACATGGTCTGTCCCAAAGTTTGTCCGTAACCTTGGACAGTGTTATTGGTGATGGTGACACTGTCCACCTTGATAAAGTTTTTAGTTTTTTAATGGCCATTATTCTTTTTAATCTCATTTAAGTGTTTAACATTTATTCATTACACCTTTTTAATTGTGGTTCCCTTTTCAGAATCTTAATCTCTCTAGTTGAGTTTGACATTGGAAAGTGGCTAGAACATTAAATAACTCGACACCAGGACTGGAAAGACCAGCTTCAGATGACTAGCGCTGCTGTTTGAACTATCCGTTAGTCGTCCTGGCGTGTTGTTATTATAATTTTGCTGCATGCCTTTTAACACTTTGATTACTTTACTTTTTTGGTACTGGCCATAATGACACATAACCCGGAACCAGGACTGGAAAGGCCAACTTCAGGTGACTGATGGTGGTTCTCGTACTTACCTGTTAGTCTTCCTGGAGGGTTATGATTATTACCATTATGCTACAGAAAGTCCTTTACAACTTCTCTTACTCTGCTTTCTCTCTTAACATTGTAGATTAGGTGTCAACATTGGTTTTATGCTTTTTTTCTGTTTTTCAATTATGTTTTGTTTTACCTTCATTTCCTTTTATGCATTTTACTACATTTAATTTATTTTTACTTTCTTACTGGACGTTTGGCATAGATAGTCTAGCTGATTTGTGCCATAAAACACGAAATCAATCAATCAACTTTTTGGTATGTTATGGCGTCTTTTTTTGGCTTCAGTTTATTCAGGTTGAACGTATTCGTTCGTACTTAATTGTCAGCGGTAGATTTACAAACTTACAACCTTCAAATCCGGGGTTCGATTCTCTATGGTGAACAAGATACAGGTAGTCCATTGTATAGCTTTGCACTAAGAAGACAATATTGTATATAGCTTTGTGTTGGCATAGTAACTCTGAACAAAAGCTACACCTACCATGAACAATAAATCATATAGAATATCCGTAAACACATGGATTAAGAGAAATGGCATGACACTATAAATGACCAATAAAAATCAGTAGTTTTCTGAATTCCTCCAATACTTAATCAGCTGACAGTAAAATCTTACAATCATAGCATAAGTTACTCTATTTAAGAGATTTAAATTATATTATTAAACTTTCAAAAGGATTAACTTTAACTATCTTGAGTTCCGTGTTGACTGCTTAGTGAGTGCTCGTGGACCATAAGAATTAAGTGCATAGTATGACGTCACTATAAGTCTTCGGATAATCTAAAAATTACGCCATTCTTTACTGATATTTTTATTAAACGGAAGTCTTTGTACTGAAAACCCGTAACGAGGTAATGAAGAATTATTTTATCGCAATTTTCATCAATCTTTTTGTGATGTAATGACGTACATGTTGTTACTAAAATGAAATTCTATGCACTATTACTGAAGTAAACTCAGATACTATTTTGTCGTAAAAATGATTTAAGAAAATTAATCAGATGTGTTTCTCAACAGTCCACTGAATGGAGTATTTGAGACTGCCTGTATCTTTGCTGGTGGTAATATCACTAGTTCTTTCGCAGAATATTACCAGTTAATACTTGTAAGGATGTGGTACTATTAGAAGTTATAATAGTAATTGAACGGGGCTTATAATACGTAACATAAACAGTTTAAATTATTGAAATAATTGGTCCTAAACAGTAATAATACTGACATGAGGGTAAGTAATAAAGATATTTTCCACCATATTGTTTGTGGGTGATGTGAACACACCCGATTCATCACAGAAATGACTTGGTGGGTCATAAAATCCATGGTGTTTGATAATAGTATGGGTTCAATAATTGGTAATATAGCCTGTTGCGGCTGATACCAGTGTTAAGTATATTAGATAATATATCCTGTTCTGATTAGTTATATCATTGGTCCTACAGTGAGTAATATAGCTTATATTGGCAGGTAAGGATTATGGTTCTATAATAGGTAATAATTGTAATTCTGTAGAAGAGAATGACATTTTTTTTTCCTTATGGAAAATATGTTTTGTTCTATAGTGGATAGTATAGTCATAATAATACAGGTTTTGTAGTACGTAATAATACCCGGATTTATCTGGTACCAGTGTCGATTCAGAAGAGAGTAATATATTCGGGTTGTCTTATAACATTACGAAAAGTAATAGTTGCTTTCATTGTGATTGTCTGATCCAACGATTGTTAATTAAACTACTTCTGGCTGACGAAAACTACTGACTTTATTAGGAAGTATAATGGGTTGAGATAGCTGATAAAAGAACTAGCTGTTAACTTATAAACATAGCTGAAACTAGCTGTTAATAATACTGGTTCTACACTGATTGTAATACAGTCAATTCCGATTCATATTATTACTGGCGATTTTTTCCAATCTCATTTTAATTTAAATGTGCTTCTAACACTTCATAACAAGAGAAGATTTGTTTTATTTCAACCACAGCGTATTTAAAATTCTTTATACACTCGTTTCGAAAAGAAAATTCCCACTAACAGTACGTATTGTTTGTTTGTTTGGTATTAAACACAAAGCTACACAATGGGCTATATACGCTCTGCTCAACACTAATAAATAGCATGATTGCAAATGTAGGATCTGTAATGATTTACAAACCAAAGAAATATATTATTCATATATAATACCCTGCAAAATTTTCAGGTGGTGGTTGTCATTTCGCGATAAAACGTGATTAAAGTTCGGCAAGTAAACATACAACTATAACTGACGTAATTATAATTAATAAATAATCGAAAGTGTTCTTAGTACAACTATAAAACGGCAAAATTAATGTTATAAAATAATGCCAGTCATCTTCCTTTTTTCGTTGTTATGAACTTTGTGACCAAAGTTTTGTAGCGTTGGTGTTATGTTCATCAGTTTTAGAACTAGGTCAGATTTGTCTTTCATCCTGCTTTCGTATTTGGACTTCAAGGACGTAAATGAAGAAAATGACATCTCCCACAAGTCTGTAGTAGCAGATGAATTGCTTTGTTTGAGGGTACTTGGTTTTCTCCACTTGTCTGAGTCCCATACTTCAAGCCCGGCTTGGCCAGGTGGTTAAGGCGCTCGACTCGTAATCCGAGGGTCGCGAGTTCGAATCCCCGTCACATCAAACATGCTCCCCCTTTCAGCCGTGGGAGCGCTATAATGTGACGGCCAATCCCACTATTCGTTGGTAAAAAAGTAGCCCAAGAGTTGGCGGTGTGTGGTGATGACTACCTCCCTTCCCTCTAATCTTACACTGCTGAATTAGGGACTGCTAGCGCAGATAGCCCTCTTACAGCTTTGCGCGAAATTCAAAAAACAAACGCGTAACGTGCACACATTCTCACTTGCTTATGTAGATGCATTTAAAGGTTTTTAAGTCTTAGCTTTGTGTCAGCATCTACAACATTTTCTTTTCAGTAGTAATAAAACTATTAAACTGATGACGTGAGAGGAGATCGCGGACAACCGCTGATCCTTAAATCACAATTTGGGAACCTCTGTTTGGACCGTAATTTCGCAGATTGTGTGTGTATTAACGTGATATATTTCAAAATCTGCATAAAGAATTGGATTGTATTATGTTTATGTTTGGTCTAGGTAACATAATGGGTTTTGAATACATGTCACCTCCATTGCTAATTTTATCTTTGTGTTTTAATGTCAGATATGCGAAGAATTTATCAATGAAACCAATTAAGTGGCAAGTTAAGTTTTTTTGTTTTCAGAAAATAAATTCGTTTGTTATTGTTATTTTTATTTCTTGTTAGTATTCTATTACTTGTTCTTTCATCCTCTATTAACGTTCTGATGTAAGTTAGGGTGTCATTGAAATACCGGGAAATCTCGATAAAGTAACACAAATATAGGGTGTTCGAAAAATATAAACACATTTTTTATTTGGCCCTAAAAGTATAAAATCTGGTGATTGCCAAACAATAAATATATTTATGAAAGACGGATAATGAAAGTTTATGTTCCCCTAACCAGTTTTTCGCACCACATGTTTAACGCAAGTTACACAGACATTTATCGGTAACAACCTGTATTCAATATGTTGATAACACCTGAAAAATCCACATGATATCCATCACTCATGTGAATTTGCTTCAGGAGATCTCCAACACTCATCACCGTCTCAGAAAACAATCTGGTAAATTACAGTCGTTTGCCTTTTTGCTGTGGAGCTAGTTCACTTTGTGAGTGGATTTTATAAATGAATGCATGTAAAGTAGCCATAAAAATGTGGTGAACTGACGTTTCAGGGATGTTTGTTTCTCCTGATCATAATCAGATTGATTTTCTTCGTCTATGGGTTACTATGTCTCAACATTTTCAGCGGTGCTAGTAATGTGATAAATAAACAATCGGGGCAAGTATTTCAGTATAAAATATATCGAGGGAACGTTTTGGAATATTACTGGTATTTTTCTGAAACTTGATTTGGGTAAGGAGATAAGTTCAAATTTGAAATGTTGGAGTAAGTAAAGTCCTTCTCCTTCTCAGGGCAACGAGGGATCTCAAATTTCCAATATCTAGGCTTAGATATGGTGGAAGACAGGAGTCCTCCAAGGAAACCCACTTTCACTGGTTAGGCGGCAAAAAGTCTAACTATCCAGTGTCCGAGTCTTGGAATATTTTAACAACACGATAAATTTTAGTGTCATGTTAGTATGGGAAGGAAGGAATTTCATGATGTAGTCTCAAGAGGATTTATAGTTACCACCAGATGGTCATCTGGAACGGTAGCCATCTGAAAGAATGAGGTTTGTTGAAGGAAGTTTCTTGATTTGTGACGAGTTTGGATGTGTTCCCTTCATCGCTGAATTAAGGACAATGGAAGAAGGAGCGACTGATTTGAGTGTTGTTGGTGTGTCTGTAGAACCAGGGTGGCTTGCCGAAGGTTCTTATGGGAGGTGCTGGTGAATATAATTTGAGGCCAAAACAGTAATTGTAGAAATAAAGTGTGAAAGGTCGATTAACTCGAGAGGAATTTATGGACTGTTGATCATCATAGGATGGGAGTGGATAGGTCTGGGTGCCTTTTATCCATTTGTAAGGCTTCACTTGTGTGGATTGGGTAGTGGAAGTAAAAGTTGTGATCAAAGTCGACGAGTCTTTCGTGTTTCTAGAGTTTCAGTTTGATACATGTGGTTTGCTCTGAGGTTTGGATCGACTTACTGATTAAGGGGAAAGGATAGTCGTGATTGATTTGTATGAGAAGGGGCTGGCCGGAGCGAAGGAGGAGCGTGATGATATAAGACTCCATTAGAGAGAATATTATCAATAGGTTTTCGGGACGACATGACGATTTTGATGAACTGCGTTGGTGATACTGTTGTTCCGGCGCGAATTCTGTGAACGACATGGAACTTGGTTTTATGTTTTACTTCGATTGATTGACTGGAATTAAGCACAAAGAAACTCGTCACTGGGGGTGCTTCGGTTGAGTATCGACATTCTGGAGTGATTGTAGAGTAAACACCACTTAAGAATATAGAGAAGAGATATTGGATCTTCGAAGAGTAGAGCATGAACAGGTTGATCAGAGTTTTAGTGGCTACATAAATAGTTGAAGTCTGGGGTTAAGGACTGCAAGAAGATACCGCCTCCTTGAAGATCCTGATTTTAGTTAGACTAATTGATGTTCCGAATTAAAATTTATCGATAAAAGCGATGATTTATTGCGGATAACAGTCGATGGATAAGCTGTCGAGAATTACAGGAGAGACCGTAAAAGAGGCCGTTGGAGACTTAACTTATTTTAGGGACGTAGCTAGCGACAGGTCTGTCTTGCTTGGTTGTTAACATAGCAATGCTCTAGTCCAAGCCGTCTATAGTGGCAACTTGGTCACAGTCCGAAAAATAGTTCTTCTAGTTGGAGCTTTTGCATTAACAAAGTGGCTGCAATAGCTGATCCGTATTTGTACCACATTTTTTG
Organism: Carcinoscorpius rotundicauda; assembly: GCA_011833715.1. Classification (NCBI taxonomy): domain Eukaryota; kingdom Metazoa; phylum Arthropoda; class Merostomata; order Xiphosura; family Limulidae; genus Carcinoscorpius; species Carcinoscorpius rotundicauda. The sequence goes on from CM022398.1 coordinate 21,418,498, forward strand.
TCTTGTAACACCACTCAGTAAAGTTAGTTTATTGAAAAAATGTCCGTCTTGTCGTGTTTAAACTTCATGGTTACCTGAAACAAAATATTGTGATTAGTTATGTGTATCACAGAGTATAGACATTAAAACACATGACTCAAAATAGATACATAATTTTGGAACACCTTATATTGATCATATTGTTTTCTTTGCATTGTGTCCTGATAACACACTGAGAGGTTAGATACGTATCTGATACACACTGATAAACTGCACTATTTAACAATATTTTTACTTTTACTTGTTTCTGGGCAGAAACAATTATTTCCCAATTGCTTATGCCTAAAGTAAATGGAAAAGACCTACTTTTCTATTCAAACTTTTCTTTAGTGACCTGGGTAAAGAAATTTTCAAATCTACTAATTTACTAGAACATTCCAGGTAGATTCAATGCTGAGATCTCAATGACTTGATCAGAGATCTTGGTCTAACAAAGTCGAATGCCGAGCTTTTGACATTTACGCTCAAGGTGTGGGATTTGACAGATTAAAATGTGCAAGTTGCAAGTCAAAGGAAGTGTCACCGACATTTTCAAGCTTCTTTACTCATCGAGATGGGCTCGCTTTTGCCACAATATATTCGGTCTGTGCAAGGCAATTGGAATTGCTTGTAACCCGAACGAGTGATGCCTCTTTATTGATAGCTCATCCAGAAGCCTCAAAGCTGTGATGTTCTATGATGGGAATTAGTATCCGTCTCTTCTCCTGGCTCATTGGTGCACCTCAAAGAGGAATATAACAGCGTCAAGACCTTTATAGAAGCCTTGAAGTATAATGAGTATGGCTGAGAGGTTATCGGATAATTCAAAATGGTGACATTCCTGGTTGGTCTCCAAGGAGGTTTTACCAAGTTTACCTGTTATCTTTAAGACAGCAGGGACACCGCAGCGCACTACAATAGGAAGTACCGGCTACAACGGAACGAGATTTTTGTGGGGAGGCACAATGTCAAGTGTGAGCCACTAGTGGATCTCCAGAAAGTGTTGTTCCCACCATTGCATTTAAAATTGGGTCTAATGAAATAATTTGTCACAGCTCTTGATAAGGAGTCTGCAGCCTTCAAATACCTTTGAGACTTCTTCCCTAAGCTGTCTGAGGCAAAGGACAAAGCTGGTGTCTTCGTTGGATCATAAATAAAAAAGATCATGGAGTGAATAGAATTCCCCAAGAAGCTCAGTAGGAAGGAAAACCAAAGATTTGGGCAGCTTTCTCGTAGTGGTTCGGGGCATCTAGGGGAATCACAAGGACGAGAACTATGAAAAACTGGTTGAGATTCGGGCAAAAACTACGGCAAAATGGACTGCAGAATCTCCCTTAATGTCCATATCCTTGACGTTCATCTTGATAAATTTAAGAAGAACATGGGAGCATACTCAGAGGAGCAAGGCGATCGTTTCCACTAAGATATACTGGACTTTGAATCTCGCTACCAAGGAGCGTATAACGAAAAACATGGTGGGAGACTATGGTTGGAGGCTGATACGTGAAAGTGACATACATTACAGTCGCAAATCTCGAAAAACTACTCACTTCCAAACATTTTTGTTCATTTTTTGTATAATTTTAATATAAATACATGTAAATCTTGATTCGTATATTGTTTTATTCAGACCTTATGTAAATGTAAAGGTGAAAATTTGCCCGTTTTTACAAAGAAAATAGGTTAATTTGTAAATTTCATTATCTACGTCACGAAAGCAACGTTTGAAAGGAATATTCTGTACTTTTACAGCATAAATAATTAAGAAATAACACATACAATCCAAGACCAAAATTTTTGTTATGTACGTATCTGACACACGTTGACAGCAAGACACATACCTGATACATAAACACAGACACAAAACTAATCATGTTAACCATGTTAAATAGTTGAAAGAGTGACAGGCATCAAAGAACGAAGATAAAAATAATTACAACGCGGTCTAACAAACTAATGGCTACAATACAGTTGGAAGTAGGCTCGGGTATGGCCAGGTGGGTTAAGGCGTTCGACTCGTAATCTGAGGGTCGAGGGTTCGAATCCCGGTCACATCAAACATGCTCCCCCTTTCAGCCGTGGGAGCGCTATAATGTGACGGCCAATCCCACTATTCGTTGGTAAAAAAGTAGCCCAAGAGTTGGCGGTGTGTGGTGATGACTACCTCCCTTCCCTCTAATCTTACACTGCTGAATTAGGGACTGCTAGCGCAGATAGCTCTATTGTAGCTTTGCGCGAAATTCAAACCAAACAAACAAATAGGTGGAAATGTTATTTCTCACTATACGTAACTTTACCCCAATGGTGTGTTTTACCATAGCTCAAGTTTCTAGTGTCAGTCGAGGCAAAAGTTGGGACTAGACGTACGGGATGAGTTCCCTGAGATATTTTCACTTTCAGTGATTTCATCTATAATTCTTATATTTATTCTTAAGTGGCAACAAATGTTTCTTAGCAACGTGTTTGAAACAGTGGAATACATGTTTTACCAGTTTATGTACCTACACCACAGGCACCAATACACCACAACGTCTCGTAGATGAGGTGATGCTACTGACACTTTTTCACTAACCTTAAACACTAGGTGGAGCAAGCGTAGGAAGAATGTCTCTATAACAGAAAATAATTCCTCTGTCGACCGTTAGAGTTCTCTCTCTTCCCAAAATGCATTGGGAATCGGTTATAATTCACCTTTTACCATTTGTTAATAAAACACATTATACACGTTGTTCTCTGTAAGTTTTAAGTGTTTGGAACATAGTGTATCAGTAAAAATCGCTGGGTTTTATTCTAACAGGTTTAATTTCTCTCATGGTACTCTAGTCCCATAAAGCTTAGATAATACAGGTTTGATCTCACTAAAGCTACTGAGTTGTAACGGTCTTCTACTGTACAGTAAATGTTTGTTTCTTTGTTGAATTTCTCAGTGGCTGTCTGCATTAACTGTCATTAATTTTGAATGGATAGACAAGCCAGAGATCAACTAGTCAACAACATGCACCATCAGTTCCCAGACTACCTTATGTAAATTAATAGAGTGATTGCCGTTGCATTATAATATCTTCATTTCAGAAAGAACAAGCATGTTCTTCACCAGTTTTGATACTCTTCCGTAAGAGTTTATAACGCTAAAAATCGCGTTTCGATACTTGCGATGAGTATAGTTTAGAAAGTCAATCCTTTGTATAGCTTTGTGTTTAACGATAAACAAACAAGTTTTGATCCCGGATCATAAGATTAAGTTGAGAGCTCTAACAAGATCATGCTAGGAATTGCATAGCAATTTCAACCGTCAGGTGGTTAAGTTATTTTTTTACCACATTTAACATTTTAACTTTATATCATGCATTCTCATTACTTGTTGTGACAGTCTAAGACCCATCCTCCAACTCTGACTATGATATAGTTATTTTTTATTCAGAATATTTAATTGTACTCGAATTAACCACCACAAAGCAAACTTAATGTGTAAAAGTATAATATAGATTTGTTACCACTAGGTCTCTTCAGTTCGTTTATCAAATAAACCACGTTTTTGTTTGTTTGTTTTTGAATTTCGCACAAAGCTCCTCGAGTGCTATCTGTGCTAGCCGTCCCTAACTTAGCTGTGTAAGACTAGAGGGAAGGCAGCTAGTCATCACCACCCACCGCCAACTCTTGGGCTACTCTTTTATCAACGAATAGTGGGATTGACCGTCACATTATATCGCCCCCACGGCTGGGAGGGCGAGCATGTTTGGCGCGACGGTGATTCGAACTCGTGACTTTCAGATTAAGTGTGGAAGCCTTAATCCACCTGGCCATGCCAGGCCTAGTTTTTTAATTAAATGACTCGCATCTAGGAATATATTAGTTTTATATAGAATATTAAGCTCTATACTTGTAACATACTGAGTTCTATAAAGACTATTTATAACGTTTATCACTTCTTCAACATTTTAAATTCATCACACAATTTGTGTCATATTTATGACACAGTCTTATTGAATATAGATAGATTATCAATTTTTGAGATCACGTTAATGTGAGTATTTGTAATGGAGAAGCGACACTTATTGACAGTAGTTTAAGTATGTGGTTTGAGCAACAGAACCATGTGTGTTGTGACAACCGTTTCAGACCGTAAAAAAGTAAGATAGTTTATAATGTACGAGTCAACAAGTGTAGCCCACTGTTCTTGACTATGTTCGAACTATTTCCAGTTTTTTAAGCATCAGTTAGTGATGCAGATGATGTGTAAAAGTAATTTTACGGCTGGTTAGATCTCATTATCCAGGTGTTACCTTCAGCCATTAAGCCGGAAAAACCACCTTTATAAAATCCGCAAGAAGCAACGTGATACGGAATAGAAATCCTTTCATCTTAACAAGGTTACATGTCGCAAGTCATTTCTTGTGTGGAACAATGTATCATTTATATGATAATAACAACTCGGCCCATGTAGCCCTGAGGTTTTGTGTAATTAATCAAAATATTAAATAGCATACTAAATCCATACGTTTATTATTTATAGCTGTTATTAATTTTATCTCTTGCCAATCACTTGGAACCGGCATTATGTAATTTAACTTCTGTTACAAGTACCATAGTTTCCACTTTACATGCTTAAACATGTCGCAATCTACGATTTCGGTATAAAATGCTGTGGTGTTGATGTTTAGTACAGAACAGGACAACACTTTTTGCTTTTTATTTTACTGCAAAGGTTTACGTGAACATTTTTAACGTTTTCTATGGAAACTCGAAAACCAAACTGATAACCGCAGTAAATAAACACTTGATTTCACACTGACCAAATTTTCACCAGTTATTACAACCACACGTCAGAACGGTGTTGTACTCTAAATTACAAACAGATACAAAGGAAGTTATGTATTAGGAAAGGCAGGAGTGCTTCAAGCAAGATATAGAAGGAGGGACACAAAGAGAGATGAGCACTTTAGACTTCCCTCCGCATGTAACAAACCATCTCGTGCCTCAGACTTTAATGTAACCACCTATCCTCAGTTAATTGGATAGATACAGCTGCTTGCGACACCGAAAAAGGTGCTTTTTTGTATTTTTGCGAGTATATACTCAGTGGCGGCGCCAAGGAAAGGGGCTTCGACCCCCCCAATATTGTTTTCTACATATATTCATAAAATATGGAAAACACACTCGTCGTTGCTGCTTAACAATTAACTTCAAAGAGACATAGATCTGTAAAACTCAACGTCTTCATTTAGACAGAAGTATGTGTCATGCGTCTCATAGCAACGTACTTAATGTACTGAAACTAATGCACTATATTGCCGCTCCCTATATAGTGCCATTCTATCTTGAGCTTTGACGAAGATTAGACAACCACATTGATTTCAAGTTAAAACTGATCATCAGGGATTTTACTTGATAAATCAAAGGTTTCACAGGTATTTACCCATTAATTTCATTTATCATTTATTGAAAAATAAAACATAGCATGCATGTATAATTGTATTGCTAGGAAGAAAGACAGTATCCACACCATTGGAGCTTACAACCATGCTGGAGCCACACAAGGATGCCCTCATGGATCTCCACAAACTTGTATGCATCGCTATAATCCTGCCTGTTACTATAGCTGCCTGTGAGAGAAGTTTTTCATGTCTGAAGCTTCTCAAGACATACTTGCACAACAGCAGTGGTAACAACCGCACCAGCAACCTTGCTGTCATATCATTAAACTCCAGGAGGGCAAAACAACTCTTTATTGATACTGTTATAGACACATTTGCTGCCAATCACTAGAACAGGTGTATTGTTTTGAAGTAATATTGACTGTAAACACAACATGGTGAAAGGTAGTTAGTCTGATAATGACCTTACTTTTCCTCAGAGTGTATTAACTACACATGGGATAATTCGTTTCTGCTATGTAAATTATGTCTTTATGTTATATTTATTTTGATTTGTTGCTTTACTCTTAATGGTATATTAAATGTTCTATCTAAGCTAATCTGAATTTTCTTTATTATTATGTATTACCTTGGGTGGAATTTAGGTGAGTTTCCTCTTTTACATATACGCATGTTTTCATAAACAGATTATTTCTAATTTGTAATAATGAATTATTAATCAGAGTATAATTTTTCAATGAAAACTGCATTAAAAACTCAGCTCAAAATCGCACTTCTTTCTGAAATGTACCTTGGTATTTACATTATTATAATTTACCATCTGTACTTCATATTGATGACATTTTGGGAAGCCCCTCCACAGTTTACCTCAACCCCCAACGAAAATATCCTGGTGCCGCCACTGTACATACTCATGGACTTTCTGCACTTTCCGTCTCTAATTTTGAAGTGGTAGACTAGAAGAAAGACGACTAATCAATACCACCTACCGCCAGTTCTTTAGTTACTCTTTATTAACGAAAGGTAGAACTATGGAGAAAAGTCTGGGGAAAAGATGGATGAGGGAGAACCTCGATTCCCAATCCGTTAAATTTTTGCAGCGTCATCCTTGATGGGTCTGCTCAAACGAAACCCATTATTCAACTTTATAGTCTTTCCAGTCACACTCAGGTGGTTGATAATACTTGATTTGCTTGTGCCTAGCTTTTCTGCAAGCCCACGTACTGTTTTGTGAGGGTATGTCTCAACTGGTTTCCTTAACGTGTTTTCATCTAAGGATGGTTTCCTTTCACGACCTTCGTGGTATTCAAACCTTTCATCTCCATGTTGAAACCTTTGGAACCAAAGCTGAACAGTAACAGATCCATGGGCGAATGCCTGGTTGGTGTTCCGTGTTGTTTCGGAAGCTTTTCGTCCAAGTTTGAAGTCGTAGAGGAAAGTCAGACGAAAGTCGTTCTTGTTCATGCTGCCTTGGGGGTTGTGAAACTTGCTCTGAGTATAACTGAAACAGCAGACAATTAAAACACCTTGTAAGCGACAAACGTTGGCTTAAACAAGCCAACAATAAGTTACTCAATATTCACTTTCTAATTGTCATTGTGAGAACTCCAACATTTATTTCCGGACAACCTAATATTATAAAATTAAAAATACCGAATAAATTTTAAACTTAAGCCGTTTCTGAATTAAGCTATTTTCTGTTATATCACAAATATATTTCCCAATTTTTTTGTCTATACATTTCATTTTATACTTTAAGTTCATCGACTAATAATATATTTGGTTAATCGAACATATTTTACTGATAATTATTCAGTGAAGCTGCCACAAATTTATTTCATGAATGATAATAATTTTTATTGGAATTTACTGATGTGTGACTGCCTTAACTTTAATTTTCTGCGTCTTTATTGGTCGATCTTTATTTCAGTTAGCTATGAGGTGGTGGTGGTAGTACTTCCCACCATCATTTTGACGGGCTATACTCTGGTATTCTACAATATGCAGTATGTAATCTACATTATTAATATTAACAGAAAGTTTATTCCATAATATATCTGTGTGTGTTGTATGTATATACATGTAACTATTATTGTTATTAGTGCCTTACAACAGTATTGGCTAGCAAATGGTCATTTTCTACTTGTATCTGACTTTCTAGGTTTGCAGTTTAATTTATTGCTTTCATACAGTTGTAGAAACTGTGGTCTGATTTTTTTTATAATTATTACATTTTTATAATATTTTGACGACATCTATTGGTCATATTAATCTTTCAGTCGTTACACATTTCCAAAGTCAGTGCTTACTCTATGATCTACTTGTTATTGACAATCTGCATGCTTCAAACTAAATCAGGGCACATACTATCAGGTACCACTGTGTTGTAATTAAAGAAACTAATAGTCATACACAGTTTAAATTAGAGCAGGATACACATTACAAGCACCAATATGTTTTATGCGGCATAACATCACGTTTTAGAACAACATAGGACCTTCTGATCCATCTTTGCTGTTCCATCCTCTAGACTAAACTATTAACAAATACATTTAAAAAATCTTAAAGTTAGTCCTTATCATTCATATACTTATTAAAATTTTCATTAAACGCACTTAAATTTACTGCCTCTACAACATTCTAAAGCAACCCCTTCTGAGGGCCAACATCGTCTAGAAATTAAAACTGTCTTAGCTGAAGATAACTCATATTCTGCTAAAACATGTCACTTACTATCAAACACTTTTATCATATCCATACTAACTCTTCTTTTTACAAGATAACACAATTTCAACTATCTTAATGTATTCTCTGAATCCTTTCCAACAATTCCATGTCTTTCCTAAGATAAGGAGCCCATGACTAGACACAATATTTTAAATGTGATTTAACGATTCACTCGTACAATGAAAGCATAACCTCTTTAGACTTGTATTCAGTATAGCTACAACATAAAATACTATTTGTTCTGACACTAATAACAGCACATTGCCTGGATGGCTTTATAGAATGATCGACTATTACCTCAAAACATTTTTGCTTCATAACACTGTTAATGTTACTCTCATCCAAATTATACTTATAATTCAACTATGATAACCCACATGCATTATCTTGCATTTATTATAATTAAAACCCGTTTGCCCAACTTACTAAACAATCTAAATCATTTTGTAAATCAGCAGCACCCTTTCTACGGCTAGTAACACCCAAGACCTTAATATAATCTGCAAATTTTCTATCCAATTTTTTAACGCATCCTCCACATCATAAAGATACTTTTTAGAAGCCTTTTAAGTGGAACCTTGTCAAATGCTTTCTGAAAATCCAGATATACCAAATCTACACCCTTACCATCATCTACATAAAGAGCAACATTTTCAAAAAAACTGTTAAGAGATATGTAAGGCACAATTTTCCCTATCATAAAATTCTACAGTTTGCTAAACAACTTTGCAAAGTATTTTTTAACGAATTTTCCTACATTTTTCCTACAACTAATGTAAGACTGATAGGTCTGTAATTATTGGGACAATTTTTATGACCTCTCTTGGAAAGAGGAGTTACATTGGCTAACTCCCAATTCTCTGGTACCTGCCCACTATTCAAGGACTGACAAAAATAGTAGCATGTGTCTCATGTATCCCATCTTCAACATCCTTCAAAATCCTTGAAGGAAATATTGTCTGGTCCAGGGACCTTATCATTCTCTAAACTTCCCAGTTTTTTATTAAACAGATCACAATTAATGCTGTCATTTTGTTTGACCTCCTTTCCATCTAACAGCAGTACAAAACCTGGAATACTGTTTATTTTACCTGAAAAAAAGTAACTTTAATATCCTAGTCACCTCATAATCACCAGATACGAGCCGTCCTTTATTATCCTTCAAGTGTCATAACCCTATCCCCCTTGAGGGATGGGCATTAAATACATTACTCATGTATTTAAAGAAATCATTACCGTTAATTTTTACATTTTTCAACAAATCAAAAAAACTGATAGTTTTACTCAGTTTAAACTAGAGCATGATACATTAACTGAGATAAATGAGTAATACTTCAGTTTTAAACTGGATTATGACATCACAGCGATAGACCAAGAACTAGATTATAGTCATTATGAAATTGTTTTCTTTCCTCCTGCTCTTCTTATTTCTTGGCATGCTTATCAGATGCCAATCTGTGACTGGTTACCTGTTGGTCTGTCTTGCTGTCTCAAGATTTACAAAGATTGTTTGGTGCAATGACAATTTATTCTTTTCTTACTTCTGGTGTTCTCGTTTCATTTACTGTTTTGAGAAGATTGTTAGTTTGTTTGTTTGTTTTGAATTTCGCACAAAGCTACTCGAGGGCTATCTGCGCTAGCCGTCCTTAATTTAGCAGTGTAAGACTATAGGGAAGGCAGCTAGTCACCACCCACCGCCAGCTCTTAGGCTACTCTTTTACCAATAAATAGTGGTATTAACTGTCCCGTTATAAGCCCTTGTGGCTGAAAGGGCGAACCGTTTGGTGTGACGAGGATTCGAACACGTGACCCTCAGAGTCGAGTGCCTTAACCACCTGGTCATGCCTGACCCACTTGTTTTTTTGTTTTTTATCGATAGTTAGATCTTTGAACTCTCTGAGAAGTTACTGTCACAAATTTTCTGGAACATCTTGTTCCTTCAACAGGTCTTTAAAAACTGTAATCGAATCTACATTGAGAATTCCCTTCCTATAACCTTGCTATTTTATAGGTGGAAAGGCCATATGATCTATGTCAAATTCTGGTGTTACAATATTCTTTACTGTTTGTAATGGGTTAAATTTCCAACTCAGCAGTCGTATCTGATACTTCAATACTAAGACAATGTCTTTCTTCATAGTACGATTAATCATTACGCTGCTTTCTTTTCAAATATTCGCCTCTTGTTTGTTTACACAGATCAAGAGATGCAAAGCAATCGAATTGCGGGGTTAAGAAAAGTGAGAAATGTTTAACCGTTAAGTGTGGTTTTGTTCACGAACGTGATCTTACTTGTATTGTGATGCTGCTTGATAAAATTCCATACTTGAACTTAAAGTACTCAAAAGGTGTAGTGTTACAAAAAAAAATACATTATGTGCACAATAGCGAATCTACGTTCTCAGATAGAGATTAGACAATGTGAGTATTTAGTTCGTATTTAAAAACTTATGTATTTCGAGAGTAACTATATTCAGCGTGGTGTATGGAATAGAGGATTGATTTTTATTTTTTGGCAAACGTAATTATAGATATGGTGTTATATTTTTAGAAACTCCTAGTGTCTTTCTAAGGTTAATGTTCTCTATTTTCTTGAATCAAGAAAAGCAACTAGACAGCCTCGCATAGTAGGAAAGTGTACCTCGTCATGACTAACCTCTCTCTGGGCGAAGCAGAACATATCACAACATTCCTTCATTTCTTCAAAATACGGAGAGAAATAATCAGAACCATCTTTTGAAGTTGATATAGATATTACCGCTATTAGCATTATGAACGACAGCTACTGGACAATTAACGAACCGTTTCTGAATGTTTCATTGGAGGAGATACAATGCTTTATCAGTTTTTACTCCACAGCCAGTTTCTATATCTCCGAGAATGGTAAGATTAATTTATTTTTTAAAATAGATTCATAATTAAATAATCAATTATCACGAAATCAATCTGCATAATTAGATTTTTTAACGTTCTCTCTTTTCAGCAAAAATACCAATCGCCAACAAACCCAACTGATACCCGTAACAGAACCCAATAGGACCGCTGCACATTCGAATGAAAGTATAATGAATGATGTAATTTATTACAGATCACGTAACGGTACTTTCTACTTCTATTCATGTTAAGTAAATTCTGCTTCTTGTTTTAACTTATTTACCGAATATCTGAGAACGATAAACTGTGTAATGGTAACTTTGCAGCAGCTAAATTTGGACCGAATGGTTGGTTCATTTCAATGGTTGCTTCGCTTGCCGTTAGTAACGTATCCCAACATTAAAGGTGGTTAGGGCGTTCGACTCTTAATCTGAAGTTCGCGGATTCAAATCTCCATTATATCGAACATGCTCGCCCTTTCAGTTGTGGGGCGTAATAATGTTCGGTTAAACCCACTATTCTTTGGTAAAAGAGTAGTCCAAGAGTTGGAGGTGGGTGGTGATCATTATCTGTCTTTTCTCTCGTCTTACACTGCTAAATGAGGGATGGCTAATGCAGACAGTCCTTGTGTAGCTTTGCGCGAAATTCAAAACAAAGAAATAAACCCTGAGTAATAGCGTGGTACCAAAAGATATATTAACTCCTAAAATTGCTAACATTTACGAAAAATGTGTAACATCTCTTGTTGGAGATAATGAGAGTTTTTGTTAAATATGTAGCTAAAGTATCAAGGTCTCTTACACATTTCCCTCTCTAGTCACTTCGAGGTGTATCTCTGAGGGCTTTTAACGTTAAGCATCGGGTTTCGATAGCAGTGGTGGACACAAAGTAGATAGCACATCGTGTGACTTTATGCTTGAAAACAAAAAAACAGCCAATAGAAGTAATGTTAACAGTATCTAGATATTTTAGAAGGTTTGATGTTGCGATTGTAATTCTGGAAATGTCTAATAATTACTTAGAACATGAATATTTTAAAACATTTCAGGAGTCGTTGCGTTGGAAATGTTTTCATAAGTTCGATCGTAATACAATCCCTCAAGCAACTTATTGTTCAAATTTAACAAAATACATTAGTTTTGAGAACTGAAACTTGTCAGAGCAATCCAACAAGTTGAGATGGTAATTTGTGTGTGTGTGTTAAACCTCGATACATCAAACACACCTACACGACCTTCACACTTTTCCAGCTTCTGTATTTTCTGTTAAAGTCGGAGAGAGTAATGAATTTGTAGTTAATAGAATCGGATGATGAATCTATTGATCTATTCGAACGTTAATATCACAGGTATCGTTGAATTTATGATGGAATTCAAAAATTAAGTGATCCTCAGCGGTAAGTCAACAGACTTTCAGCGCTAGAAACCGTGTTTCGATATCCGTGGTAGGAAGAACACAGATAACTCATCGTATAGGTTTGTGTTTAACAAGAAACAAACAAAATTAATTTGCTGTTTGTTTTTTAGCTTGTTATAAGTTCCTAGTATTAAACCGGTTAATTGCATGCTTCTTAATTTAAAACTTTTGGTCACAAAATTCTAATGTTAAACTGGTAAATTACATGGCTTACGTATTAAGCGAAATGGTTACTAGGCACCAGTTTTAAATCATTTAGTTACATGCTTCTAGTGTTAAACGAGTTGGTTATATGGTTCACGTGTTAATCGGTTGGTTAAAAGGTTTTAATGTTAAATTGATTACGTGCAATATTCTTGTGCTCAACAGGTTGGTTGCAAGGTTCAAGTGCTAAACCAGTTGGTAACATAGTTTTAATGTTCTAGAATTCAATGATTGAGTGAACCAGCTAATTACTTGTGTTTCTTGGCAATGGTGTAAAGAGATTCCGCGACATTTATCAATAAAATTGTTAACTAATATTCAAAATAATTTTTTTCTATACGAACCAAGTAAAATCTTTTTTTTTTTTTAAATGGCTCAAACCTGTTATTTTCTCTCGTGGGTAAAATCAAGAGTTTTTGCATCTACGTTTTTACCATAGTCTAATAAATTCGCGAGGCTTCTCTTTACAAATTTTAAATTAATTAATCACTAGTATAGTTCTTTAATGAGAGATGATTTTTGACTTAAGTTGCTTCACCTTTTTTTACGACCTGGTATAATAATAATATGTCACTAAAGGTTTTAAAAACAGTTTCTCTTTCATATGTCTCCCCCCTCTCCCAGTAACACAGCAGTGTTTCGATACCCGTGGTAAGCAGAACACAGATAGCGTCTTGTGTAGCTTTGTACTTGATACCAAACAACAACAACGACTCTTTCACAACTCCCTTGTTTTTTTAATCTCACGTTTAACTTCTTTCGTCTCTTTTTTATGTTTTCCTTTGGGTGTCCTATGGCTTTATTCTCGCCTCTCATAATGGTTTCATTTAATTGAAAATGTTTGTGTTTGTCTTTGCCTTGAAGACTAAGAATCACTAATTCTGGTGTCTTGACAAGTTTGTATTTCACGCCATCAATTCCAATTGGTTTATTGGAATATCAGAATTAGAGTTGTGAGAGTTCCTGCTGGTACAGCGGTAAGTCTACGAATTCACAACGCTAAAATCAAGGATGCGATTCCCCTCGGTGGATTTAGCTGTCAGCAGATAGCCCGATGTGGTTTTGCTATAAGAAAAACACACACACTCACTTTTTGCTCAAGGTATCATGTTTTTCAATATTGTTTTCAACACTTGAAATTTCACTAGGTGCAAAGCAAATATTGCGATTGTTTTTTCACTCGTGCAACAAATAAAGACGCAGAAATTCAAATACGGATGAGGCATGATATCTTTTTTCCTTCGGTTCTTTATTTAAAAAGATCCGTCGGAAAACGTCATCATCCGTGGTGTAATATCTTGACCAGAAACTTTTGTCGTTATTGTTTTTAACGTTTATTTAGTGTTCTAATATTAAATAAAGCATTAACAAATGTAAATGTTACAGTTACGACTTATTTAACGTTCTGAGCAAAGGTTTGTTTGTTTTTGGAATTTCGCACAAAGCTACTCGAGGGCTATCTGTGCTAGCCGTCCCTAATTTAACAGTGTAAGACTAGAAGGAAGGCACCTAGTCATCACCACCCACCGCCAACTCTTGGGCTACTCTTTTACAAACGAATAGTGGGATTGACCGTTACATTATAACGCCCCCACGGCTGGGCGGGCGAGCATGTTTTGCGCGACCCTCGGATTACGAGTCGCGTGCCTTACGCGCTTGGAAATGCCGGGTCCTGTTCGAAGGTAAATAAATATATTTATGTTTCATAGCCTATGCTGAAAAAATACATTATAGAAAAAGGTATAATTTATATCCACTGATGCGAATTTTACTTTGACCTTAAGCATATTTATCTCCAGAAATATCTAAAATATAATTATATTATAATATTTACTCGCATACACGTTTGCATTTTTTTCATCTATACAGCTGTATAATTTCTGTTTTTTGTGTTGTTTTTTTCCAATGAACGTTTCAAAATCTTACACAACACTATCAGCGTTTAGGTTGGTGTCCTGGCCCGGAATAGCCAGGCGGGTTAAGGCGTTCGACTCATAATCCGAGGATCGCTGGTTCGAATCCCCGTCGCCCCAAACATGCTGACCCTTTCAGCCGTAGGGGCGCCATAATATGACGGTCAATCCTACTATTCGTTGGTAAAATAGTAGCCCAAGAGTTGGCGCTAGCTAGTGATGACGAGTTAGTTGCCTTCCCTCTAGTTTTACACTCATAAATTAGGGACGGCTCGCGCAGATAGTTCGTATATATTTGCGCGAAATTCAAAAACAAACAAACCTTTTTCTCCACCGGCAGCCATTTTTTTTGCTTATTATGCTCAAAATATTATGCTGAGTTAACACTGAGAGATCTGCTCTAATTCCTTTTTAACACTCTGGTCATGTTAACAATTCTTATTTTAGTAGCATCACTGTGCTTGGTTTTATTCGTGGGATAAAATTGCGTAATGAAATAAGCAACGCTTGTTATTTCTTTATAATAGAATTAAACTATAACTCTGATGAATTATGATTTTTAACACTTTTTACAGTTTTTGCTGCTATATTATTAACATTGCTTTTGAAATACTTAAGTTATTTATTTAAGTAATTAAAGAAAAATAGAATTTCAGAGAAAAAAAAACTTAATTATTTCCAGACAACATTTCTGTTTATTATGGTGAAATATTTTCTTCCAAAACTGTTGACTTTCATTGTCAAGCAATGGATCTCTAGGTTCGTTTTAATCGATAAAGTATGTCCACAGTATTCTTAATACAAAATATTTGTTTCCGCGCAAAGCTGCACAAAGGATATATATATATATATATACAGTGGTACCTCGGTTCTTGAACTTAATCCGTTCTATAAGGCTCTTCGAAAACCGAATCAATTTTTCTCATAAGAAATACTGTAAATTAAATTAATCCGTTACACACTTCAAAATATTACGCATTATGAATCATTTTAAGTAAAAGTATTGCTTATTTATATCTGTATAATAACGCTTACATGCATAGTATATTATTATACAGGTATAAACACAATAAAAAAACAAATTAATATTTAACTGCACTTTACCTGTAGTGAAGAGAGCTGATGACGTAAGTGAAAGGTGATGAAGAACGTGGAGAGTTGTAGGGTTATTATTGTGTGGAAGGGGAGTCACCTTCCATTAAGACGTCAGGCAACTCTCTTTCTGGGGTTCTTTCTCTTTTCTGTCTCTTTGCACCGCTACAACCTGTTTGAGACTCACTGGACCTATTTCTCACTAAAAACTTGTCTAATGAGGTTTATTCCTGCCTGCATTTTAAAATGTTTCTGAAGTAAGACATGGCATTGTCATTGAAAAGGTTTATGCTGCGGTTTGCTACAGCTTTATCAGGGTGAAATTCTTCTACACACACTTCCTTGATTAGTGAACTAGGAACATCCTCTCTTCCCTCCTCCTCATCTGAAGACACTTCCTTAGTTGTCTTCTGTTACTGCTCCTTCTCAAGGTCTTGGAGTTATTCCGTGGTGAACTCAGTGTTGAGGTCCTCCACCAACTTCTCCACATCATCACCACTCACATTCAAGCCCATACACTTGCCTAGTGAGACAATATCCTCGACAACAAGCTCAGCCTCAAAGCCTTGAAAGTATCTATCTGCTACTGAGTCTAGCCACAATTTCTTCCAGGTTGAATTCATGGTCCTCAAAGACACTTTCCTCCAGGCTTTGTCAATGATCCTCAAGCAATGGAGGATATTAAAGTGATTTTTCTAGAACTCTCTGAGGGTTAACTCTCTGTCAGATGTCACTTCAAAGTACCTTAAAACAGTGATTTGGTGTTGAGTTTCTTAAAGTTCGATATGACCTGCTGGACCATGGGCTGAATGAGAGGAGACGTGTTAGGGGGCAAGAACTTCACCGTAATGAAACTGTACTCCTCCACCAACCCGTCCTCCAAGCCTAGTGAGTGAGCAGGTGCATTGGCTTTCACAAGAAGGGCCCTAAGTGGCAATTGTTTTTCCGTGAGGTAATTCTTTACACTTGGGGAAAACACTTTATGGACTCACTCCATAAAAAATTGCCTGATTACTCATGCTTTACTATTAGACCTCCACATGACATTTGGTTTACTTTACAGGACATTATTTTTCTTAAAAACTCTCGAGTTCTCAGAATGGAACACAAGCAAAGGCTTAAGTTTTAAGTCCCCACTTACATTACTATATAACAATAGTTAGCCTGTCCTTCATTGGCTTGTGTCCTAGCAGTGACTTCTCCTCCTTGATGATGTAGGCCTTCTTTGACATTTTCTTCCAAAAGAGGCCTGTCTCATCACAGTTGAACATTTGTTGGGGAATAAAACCATCAGCTTCTACATAATCCTTAAATTCCCTAACAAATTTATCAGCAGCATCTTTGTTAGAACTGGCACCCTCCCCATGTCTCACCACACTGTGTGCGCCACTTCTCTTCCTAAATTTTTGAAATCACTTCCTACTAGCCTTAAAGGCATCATTTGTATCAGCACTTGTTCCAGGGGTGTTTTTCAGGAGGTCAGCATGCAACTGCTTTGCTTTCTCACAAATGATGGTCTTAGAAATGCTATCACCAGCTGTTTTTTTTGTTCACTCGAATCAACAAAAGTTTTTCTACCTCTTCCATTGTTTATGATCTTTGTTTCGTAAGCACTGTCAGTGAAGAAAAGGGCAGACACGCGAACACCACTCTCATACTTCACTATGAGATTTTTTTCACCTTCATTGTGGCTCTAACAACTTTTCTTTTTGGTTTACTGTTTTCATTATCCTTCTTTGACCCCATGGTGGCTTATTTAATCAGAATATTTAGAAAAAACAACAAAAACAAAAAGAAAAACGAGAACGTTCACAGCAGATTTTAGCGGGGGTGTAGACTGAGTGACAGACGCAGGTAAAATGTTTTGGGCAAGCTCGGTCGAAGGGTCATTCGGGTCATCAGTAGGGTTATTTCGAGGGTTCGGGCCACGACAGCTTGGTTCGGGAACCGAGTTTATGTTCGACAACCGAGATATTTTTTTCTCAAACAATGTGTTCGAAAACCGAATTGTTCGAGAAGGAAGTCGTTCGATAACCGAGGTACCATTGTATATGTATATACGTATAGCAGTTTCTGATTTAGAGTGTAGAGGGATGGCAAATTATCAACAGCACTCGCCGCCCATCAAACGCTTCGGACACTCTTGTCTGACCGAATAATGACACTTAACCGCCATTCCTATATATCTCAACTGAGGCCTTAAAATGCGGAGCGTGTTTTTTTTTTCAGAAATAAAGCATGATTCATGAGCCTTTGGGCTAACTTATCGAACACTCCAAATACCGGACCACACCCAGCCTTGAAGCAGAATATCAAAAAACTCAAGATTTAAGTTTTATATTCAGTTCAGTGTAAACCCTAAGTGATATTTTGTCCACCAACGTTCATTTGTTCTCAGTAATCGTCAAGGTTGATATCGTTATAGTACTGCGTCGAGAAACATATTTGTGAGATATGAAAGCAGTCTTGGTAGCGTGACGATGAGGCCGAACGACAGCACGCGGTAGAACATGTCAAGAACAGCTATCGTAAATTTTCTATTTTTAGTAACTGAATTTCATAATACACTAAGTGCTTACCAGAAGAATAGAAGTTAAAGAGCGGACTAAAAAGAGAGAGAGAAAGGGAGACAGAAAGAAAAATAGAAAATAGGGTTCTTACCCACCTTTGAGTGTCCTGAGGAATAGTGATCTAAAGCAGCAGGTTGAGGAATCAGCTAGATACCTGATGAAGGCGTGTATTGTGTACACGAATTTATACAATATTACGAAGTATTGCTTCATGCAAAAGCTACTGGAACTGTGTGTAACTTGAATTTATATTCGAACTTAAACAATAATACATATATATATATATATTTATTAGATGGGCTTAAACACATGGCCCGGCATGGCCAAGCGTGTTAAGGCGTTCGACTCGTAATCCAAGGGTCGCAGGTTCGAATGCCCGTCATATCAAACATGCTCGCCCCTTTCAGCCGTATGGGTGTTATAATGTAACGGTCAACCCCATTATTTGTTGGTAAAAGAGTAGCCCAAGAGTTGGTGGTAGGTGGTAATGACGAGTTGCCTTCCCTCTAGTCTTACACTGCTAAATTAGGGACGGCTATCGCAGAAATTAAAAAAAAAAACTTTAACATAAAAATATATTTTTTTTATTCCACGAACACAAGAAGTGTAATGGGGCGTAATAATACATGATAAGAAAAATATATAAGTATTTGTACACTCTCTCCGCCCCCAAAAAGAAAGAAGAAAAAGTAATTTATGCACTACAACGACAATCAGGAATTAGTTAATGAAGATAAGTTTTTGTGCATTGAAGTAAAAATGTAGTAGTTTATACATTAAACGCCATGCAATTAGCTACAAATGCTTTTGTTTAAATTTCGCGCAAAGCTACAAGAAAGCTATCTACATTAGCCGTCCCGAATTTAGCAGTGTAAGACTAGAGGGAAGGCAGCTAGTCATCACCGCTCGCTGCCAACTCTTAGGCTACTATTTTATCAACGAATAATGGGATTGGCCGTAACATAATAACGATCTTACGACTGAAAGAGCGAGCATGTTTCGTGCGACGGGTTTTCGAACCCGTGACTCTCGGATTACGAGTCGAACGCCTTAACACACTTGGCCATTTCGGGCCTAAGCTACAAATCAAACTAAGCCTTTGTATATCAGGAGAACAAGTGAAGATGTAACAGATTGTATACCACCATAATAACGGGAAGAAAAAAAGCATTTTATGTATTTCAAGTACCTGTGAAGATATGGCAATGCATAAACACGAACATTACACTAAAAAGAAGTACAAATCGTATATTTATTTACAATTTGTATAAACTCGACCTATGCTATTATTCATCTATCCTGCTTGATCTGGTACGGGTTGGTGGGTAGGTTGTTCGAATCCCGTCAACGAACATACTATCCCTTTCAGCATCGGAGATGTTATATAGTGGCGATCAATCCTACTTTTTATCGATCAAGAAAAATCCAACAGGTGGCGGTGAGTGGTGTTAAGTAATTGCTTTCTCTCTAATGTATCGCATCTAAATTAGAAACGGATATCGCAGACAGCCGTCGATTAGCTGGGCGTGAAGTTCCTTAAACAAACAAACCATCCTTCTCTTGTAGGATATATCAAACTACGTCTTTACTGAACGCAACTGTTATATCATAACATAAGCGCACACATTGTAAAATAAATCATTTTGTTCTTGACGATTGTCATCAAACTTGGTTACCGTGTTATATAATAATGGTAGAAGAAATAAGTTTGCAATGTTTTAATGTCTATACTTTTCTTTTACTCAGTAATCTAGACTATTCAGTTATTTTAAGTGCCAGAATAAATGGTATATAAATATGCCACAAAATGTGAGTTAGTTACAGATCCAGAACGATTCTTTCAGGTTTGCAAACTTCACAGGCTGTGATTATTCATTTTACCACTTTATAAAAATATATCAGGTCATCCCTTAAGTAATGTCCGATTTTAGGTTCAGAAAAAGAGAAAGGATTTCAAACGCTTTTAATATTATTTAGTCAATAATGTATGTTCCATTATTATTAATTACTTTCTGCCAACGATTCCCAAGCTTCTGAAGTCACTTCTACACAATTCTTGGAGTTTGAAGGAAAATAATGCAGAGAGAATAATTTTACATCTCCACATGTTCCAAGCTCTTTTCCATTAAGATAGCACTGCAAACTTCAGAATAGATGATAAGTAGATGGGGTAAGGTCTGGGTAATAAGGAAGATGTGGAAGTTTTTCCCATTTTAGTTCTTCAATCTTTGCAGATGTGATCCTTGCTGTATGGGGCCGTGCATTATCCTGGTGTAACACAACACCTTTGCGATTGATAAAAGCAGGCTTCTTTTACTTTCAGTGCAACATTCAAGTGCTCTAACTGTTGACAATAGAAGTCTGATGTAATCGTTACATTGAGTGGCAGCAACTCCAAGTGGATCACACCAACAATTTTTCACCAAACGCTTAACAAGATTTTCCTAGGGTGGAGGTCCATTTTGGGCTGTGCTTTAACCAGTTTACCTGCACTGAGCCATTGTCTGCGGTGCTTAACATTTTTACAAAATATCCGTTTTTCATCTGCAGTCACTAACCTGTCCAAAAAAGGTGAGTTACTTTCACGACAGTGCAGAGAGGAGCAAATGTCCACTCTCGCTCTTAGGTTGGCTTCTGTGAAATCATAGAGGACCAATTTTCCAAGTGTAGATACCTTTCCAAGCTGTTGCAGATGACGATGAATTGTTAAAAATGGGTTAAACGAAGCTTATGGGCTAGTTCTTTAACCTTATAGCACAATATTCATCAAGTGCAGCCAGCAGCAAGTCATCATTAAACTCAACAGGACGATCTGAACGTGTTGCATCACTTAAGCAGTAATTACCTGATCTGAACTTCTAAAACCATCTTCGACATTTTCTTTCATTGAGACAGACTGCACCATAAACACCTTGAATGTTTTGTGCAATTTCTGCTGCAGTATTGCCTTTCTTAATATTATAAAGCATTATATGCCTAATGTGCTCCTCAGACACATCCATCTTTATAAGGTCTTATTTGATTAATGATCTGAAAAAGTGGATTTAGGTTAGTTTCTTTTATTTGTCTGAACATTTTTATACACGTCCTACATTTTACAAAGAAAAAATGATGATGCACTTTATGTATTAAATTTTCGAATATTACCTGATACCTTTTTGGACAGAATGATTGTTTTTCCGGATTACTTGCACATATTGGGAACCTTTTTTTAATACACACGATATAGTATTCAATATTTTACTGTCACTATACTGAAACAAATACAAGTATTTACAGCACTTTATTTGCTGTTGTTGTTTGTTTTTTTTAACTTCGCGTAAAACTACTCGAGGGCCATCTGTGCTAGCCGTTCCTAGTTTAACAGTGTAAAACCAGAGGGAAAGCAGCTAGTAATTACCACCCACTGTCAACTCTTGAGCTACTCTTTTACTAACCAATAGTGGGATTGACCGTCACATTATCACGCTCCCACGGCTAAAAGGGCGAGCATGTTTGGTGCAACGGGGATTCTATCCCGCGACCCTTGAATTACTAGTCGAGTACCTTAACCCCCTGGCTCTGCCGGGGCCCAGAATAGTAACTAAAAACATTGTTCAGGTTCAATTAAATGCTATGTACTTGCGTAATAAACTCTGTGAAAAGTTTCTTTGCTGATCTATGGTGGTCACTATGTTGTTCTTGTTGTTTTGAATTAAGCGCAAAGCTACCCATTGAGCTGTCTGTGCTCTGCCCACCACAGGTATCGAAACCAGATTTTTAGCGTTGTAAGTCCGCAGACATACCATTGAGCCACTGGGGGGCTTGTCACTATGCCCAGAAGATATATCCCATGCATCATATACGCCCTCTCAGTGTTCTTATTATATACACATAACAGAAAGTTAAATCTTTGATTATTAATAACATGTCAACTTTTACAGTTACCTCCCGCTAGTACAGCGGTAAGTCGGTGGATTTACAACGCTAAAATCATGGATTCGATTCCCTTTGGTGAGCTCAGCAAATAGCCCAACGTGGTTTTGCAATAAGAAAATACATACACAAACCTTCTTTAATATTAATGCGAAACACAATATAGCCAATAAAGATCAACTTTTGAAATTATATCGAGTACTTGTGATAGTTTAAATTAAATTGTAAGTAAAAACTGATGTTGTTTTTGCAACGACGAAAATCTCAGTGCCTTTCAAGAATAAGCCAAAAAACAAATCATTATTACCGCCATCTAGCAGTATTCTTTTATCTGTTGTGATTTTTAAATGATAATCTGCCTGGCATGGCCTAGCGCGTTAAGGCGTGCGCTTCGTAATCTGAGAGTGGCGGGTTCGTGCCAAACATGCTCGCCCTTTCAGCCGTGGGGCGTTATAATGTGACGGTCAATCCCATTATTCGTTGGTAAAAAGTAGCCGAAGAGTTGCCGGTGGGTGGTGATGACTAGCTGCCTTCCCTCTAGTCTTACACTGCTAAATTAAGGACGGCTAGCTCAAATAGCCCTCGAGTAGCTTTGTGCGAATTTCAAAAACAAACAAACAAAAAATAAATTAAATGATAACAGATGTAAGATGGATAATTTATGAATAATCTAGTTACTGTTTTAATTTTGACTATCCTCTTACTAATAAGTTAAATTTTTAATGAGCTATCAACATCGTAATAAACACAAATATGTATTATTTTCATAATTTATACAAATACTAAGTAGAAAATGCTTTAGACAGTGTCAAAAATGTGGTGACCACCAGGGACAAAATTTGCAATTATAAAGTTTTTAATTCAATTTTGATTCACAATTTATTAATCTAAAATAATTTTCGTATGTTTTCATTTGTACATAAGCACAGAGCTACAGAGTAGGCTCTCTGTGCTCTTCCCACCAGGAGTATCGTAACCCGGTATCTTGCGTTATTTGCCCGCAGACATGTTACTTTTCCATTGGGGGGGGGACATTTCGATATGTAAACAGGTATAACTGCAGTCTATAGCAGAAGGTACGGCGTATAAAAGAATGTATCATGCCACTGCTTTACAAATTATATTTACGTTACAGATTATATTTTCAATTTTACTTTTAGTGAAAAATAAATAAACCTTGAGTATGATAAATTTATGTCGTTTGGTTGTTGGCGAAAGCTCACAGTGGTGCAGTTTCTCTATTTCCAAGCACCAATAAAACTATATATACGTCAAGCAGTGATAATAGATTTCACAATAATTTGAAATAACATAATATATATTATCGTTCTTTTCACGTTACTTTATTATTTCGCAGCATTATTATAAACCAGCGTTAGTTTTAGAGAAAGCTTTGATAAGTATTACAAGTACAAAGGTTATATATCAGGTTTAAATCGAAATAGCTGGAGCCTAGCATAATTTTGTCTCGCATTTTTATGCCCTTCCACGTCCAGACTTTGATAGTATTTTTGCACCATCTGTGAGGTGACAGCACTTTGTTAGTTGTGTTATATTTTACCAGCACATATTTTCTATGCCATGTTACACATCCACAAATACAACGAGATGTTTTGTTTACGGCCTGTACAAAGTACGTGACTTCAGGTAAAAAATGTACAGCTGCAGATATCAATGAACATCAGTCGACATATTTAATTCTAAATATAAATCTTTGTTGCCTTAACAAAATGGATAACGTATATACGTGTTAACAAACAGACCTCCTTTGTGGCTCAGGAGTAAATCAGGAGACTAATCATGCTAAAAACTGGATTTAGATACCTCTGGCGAGAAAATCACAGATGATCCATTGTGCCTAATAATGAACAAAGAAGCAAACGCAGTTTGAGTGTCAAGTTTTATTCTGAGTTATATTCTAACTCTTAGGTTCTCTCCATTTAAACATAAGCATGTAACTGATCCACTATAAGACGCTTATGTCTACAATATTTATGAGACAGTAATCCCAATGCTCAGAGATATATTCCTAATTTA
The DNA here is from genome assembly GCA_011833715.1 of Carcinoscorpius rotundicauda. Taxonomy (NCBI): domain Eukaryota; kingdom Metazoa; phylum Arthropoda; class Merostomata; order Xiphosura; family Limulidae; genus Carcinoscorpius; species Carcinoscorpius rotundicauda. The sequence goes on from CM022398.1 coordinate 21,442,639, forward strand.
GAGCTTCTGACCAGAGAGAGTGGCCCATTATCTGAGGTGTTTTTTGCGTGTGTTTTTTTATCCGAAAGATGGTCTTTCCATCAAGAGAGATAAAAATCGAATTTCCGAAAGCGTTTAAATTATGGGTTTCTTTTTCTGATATTGTAAGATTTTTGTGTTTTCCCGTTTTTGAATATCGCGTTACCCACAAAGAAAAAGCCTGTAAGTTTATTTCAATATTTATTAAATGATTGTACGATTACGTTGGATTTGCTACCAGTTCGGCCCGGCATGGCCAAGCTCGTAAGGCGCACGGTTCGCGGGTTCGCGCCTGCATCGCGCCAAACATGCTTGCCCTCCCAGCCGTGGTGGCGTTATAATGTGTCGGTCAATCCCACTATTCGTTGGTAAAAGAGTATCCCAAGAGTTGGCGGTGGGTGGTGATGACTAGCTGCCTTCCCTCTAGTCTTACACTGCTAAATTAGGGACGGCTAGCGCAGATAGCCCTCGAGTAGCTTTGTGCGAAATTCCAAAACAAACAAACAATTGCTACCAGTTCAAACGCACAATCCGAGACAGTTGGTCGTTTATTAGAAAATTGATTTCATGGACTGATGCGAGTGAGAAATAACACTTGATGTCCTAAGAAATTGCTATTTTAAAGTCTTAAAAGATCCACTTTAAACAAAGGAAAATGGATCTCACATCTTTAGTAGCATTTCACATGTTCTAAGGTTGTTATTCAACAGTGGTTTAAAGGTATAGATTCTTTAATCTTGAGACGTTTATTGTCTGCACTGCATGTAATTTGAAGTTCTGTTTCGAATATTTTCAGGATTTCTCTCCACGTGTTTGCAGATACTTGTGTTACTCTTTAAACGCCCCTCTAAATATTCTTTTATACTTTTTATAGGCTGTTCCAAACAGCGTGCAGCTGAACCAAAGTAATCTCGCGAACAACGAGAATACACGAAACGATAAACCGCGTAAGAACTTTAAAACAACCTACCAACCACGCCTTAAAATTAAAAAAAAAACAATCTCTGTTCTGTGTGCAGATTTAAAAACCACTTGTAGAGGTATACGTATTAATAATATTCTTCCTTAAATACAAAACACTGCCCCATAAAACACGATTATGTCGTAATTTATTTTTTTGAGGAGGGATAAATCCACTTAACAACTTTTTTTCGCCCCCTTACCAATATAGGTTAAACGAAAATCCAAATTTTCAACAATACATTTTATTTGTAATATCGCAGCTGAATGTTGAGCTTCTATATTTAACATAAAATTATGTGCTGAATGTGAACACATTAATTGAACAATTATTGTAGAAGAGATTTGATGGAATGATGCGAATGAGAGATAGCATTTATCAAATTATCAACAATAACGCAACAACAGGACGGTTGATAAAGAAGTATAGAACTGAAAATATTCTGTACTGAAAAGCTGTGAATCTCATGATTATAGATAGCCGTTACTTGGTAAGTAATTTATAAATTATTCCTTTCGAAGAATATTTACATTAGTTTAATTGAATTTTAAGTTAGTTTAATTTACTTAATTAGAGTCAGTGATCTCTTTTAAATTTCTTAAAATTTAATTAGAGTTTTTATACGCTTCGATGGCTTATGTATGTGTGTGTAAATATATTTTCGAAAAGTGAAGTAAATATCTGTTGAAATTTGTAGAATGTTCAAATAATTTGATGTAAAGAAAAGGTAACCTACTGTATTTCTTTTCTGTTTGTGTCTTTGAGAAAATTGCTTCTAACTGGAAACTTATGATGCTTATTTCTATTTCTGAGTTTATTATTTTCCTTTACGTTCGGACAGTAAACGCTTTGCATCTGTAATGTAAATGTTGTGTAAATATTTTGTAAACGACAACATGTCGTGTTGTGTTTGGATTTTCATTTCTATTATTTATATTTCCATATTTATATTATTGTTTCGAAGTTTAAACTAATAAAATATGTTGTTATTCATTTAGGGTAACATTTAGAATTTTCTAGAATTAAGTAGACCAATCATATGTATGTAAATGAAATGTTGGCGGCCTCGTGTCTAGACGTTGAGTCTCGTGCAAGAACGGACATGCGCGGATTGCTCTGGAGTTCTGTGGAGGTTGCGCGATTGTTCGGGATATAGGCCTACTGGTATAAAAAGACGGTGACGCGAGAAGGAGTAAGAGTCAGACATTAGTTTTATTCAAAAGAAGAGAGTCAGTCATTCGTTTGAGAAGGTTTAAGTGTTTGCTGTGATTTGTGACTGAAGTTAGATCTACGGAAGCTGTGATTTTATTTCGTCAATCTCTACGACTCATTCGAATTACTGGTTGTGCTGAGAGTCGACATGTGTGGAACTATTTACGAGAGATCGGAAAAAATATAGGCGACAAGTTTGTGACGTTCATCGGAGGCATCGTGAAAAGAACTTCGTCGAATTTATTGAACTGTGAATTGTTTCTGAACTTCTTCATTTAAACTTCGGAATTTCTTCGTGGGACCAAATTCACACCCTAGACTGGAATTTGAGACTTTCATTTTAGATCATTATATTAGATACAGGCCAGTACCATTTTGTATTGTGATTAAGTTTGAAGGTTGAAACTAGTACCATTTTGTTTTGTAATTAATTTTGAAGGTTTAAACTTTATATCTGTCATTGTTATTATATAATTCATGTTATATCTGTTACATATATATATTTAGTTTAGTGTAATAAATTATACAAGCTGTTATCTGTGTTTTTCTGTTGCGTTTAGTCTACGAAAAACGTAAAACATAAAAAATACGTAACAGCATCTTTTCATTGGTTTAAATGTATTGTTCCCCGTTAGTATAGCGGTTAGTCTACGGATTTATGACGCTAAAATCAGGGATTCGATTCCCTCAGTGGAGGCCCGACATGGCCATGTGGTCAAGGCACTCGACTCGTAATTTGAAAGTCGCAGGTTCGAATCCCCGTCATATCAACCATGGTCGCCCTTTAAGCTGTGTGGGCGTTATAATGTAACGGTCAACTCCACTATTCGTTGGTAAAAGAGTAGCCCAAGAGTTGGCGGTGGGTGGTGATGACTAGCTACCTTCCCTCTAGTCTTACATTATTAAATTAGTGACGGCTAGTGCAGATAGCCCTCGAGTAGCTTTGCTCGAAATTCAGATCAAACCAAACCAAGCAAATCCCTCAGTGAACTCGGCAGATAGCCTAACACTTGAGATTCATTAATTTTTAAGTATTTCGTCTCAGTTTTTGAACTTAACTTAAAATGTTTTTAACAATCACTGCTTGAAACTGCTGGGAAGAATTAATACCGAATAATTTCACATTTTGGGCAATGTGTGTCTGTAAAGCAGAGTATTTAGGTGATTTGGATTAATGAGTTCAAGAGTGTAATTGATTTAATATTGTACATTTATTTTAGTTCCTGTGCTTGTTTCTGTGTCGTTTTCTTGTTGCGTGTGATGTATATTCTTGACTTGTAATCCGCAAGTCCCGCCTGTTCTTAAAACTTGAAGATAATTCTTGAAAGTGAAAACGAACAATATTTGTTGACGAAAACGCGCTAGATTATTGCTGAAAATTCTAGAAACTCGTGTGGTTGGTATAACAAACAACGCACCAAGAGACAACTATTTTTATTGGACAGCTACAGACATAGTGTTATAAGCCTGCCTCCCAGTGGCTCAGCGGTTTGTCTGCGGACTTACTCTGCTAAAAAGCGGGTTTCGATACCCGTGATGGTCAGAGCACAGATAGCCCATTGTGTAGCTTTGGGCTTAATTCAAAATAACAACAACAGCTATAAGCCTAAGAAGCTATAAATGTCATTAACCTTTATTAATCGAAAATCTACAGAATTTGACCAGGAACGTTATATATTTCGTACATTACAAACCGTTCAACTTCAGTGAATTACATCCAACGTTATTATTTCTACGAGGACATTAAATATATCTTTGCTGAAAGAAGTCAGCTTGTAGCCAGTGTGAGGCCAGCCAAATAAAAAAACGATCTTAGCTTAGGCGAGGCGTTACATTATCAACTCAGAATTAATTCGCTTGTCGTGGCCCTGGACCATCGATAAAATATTCAGTTCTATACCGGATATAAGACTCGGTATTGTTTGTAAGTTTGTAAGACGTTTTTAACGTAAACCATCATTTATAGTAATTATCAGTAAAAACTGTCATTATAAATTGTTATTTTCTTGTTGTTGTTTATACATTAAAATATGTATATATATAATATAAGACTTAGTATAGTTTTTAAGTTTGTAAAACTGTTATATATGAATCATCATTTTGTAATAGCTACTAGTAATAACCGTTATTATTATAAATTATATTGTCTTTATGTTTGTATATTAAAATACACTGTGTTAAAAAGGAAATTTTGTGTATCAATCTTGTTGGCAAACAACATAATTTTAATATATATTAACATTTACTTTACTCCTAAGCTCAAATTAAAATTCCAGTTATTTGAAATAGTAGTGCGTGATATAATAAAACACAGACTCATGCGAAATAAGTTCTAATACGTAACGAGAGGCTAAGCCTAGAGATAAATTATTAAATATAAAATTATGACAGAAAGACAGAGAAGTTTATTTTGATAATGTGGGTACTTTTATTGAGTTGATATTACAAAAAATTATGTTACACGGGTATGAATACTAGTAAAATTTAACATTGTTTAAATAATTCGATAATTCTTGTCATGTGTTTTTATTATAAAAGAGGAATATTTTTTAATTCCTTTTGTTTTAATTACACCTGTGTTTGCATGTTTATTTGCATCATACTTTCGAGCAAAATTAGCTTAACGTTATTAAACATTTATAAGTTATATATTTTCCTCCATAAAATATTTCCTTTTTTTCCACTTGAAATTTTTTTAAAATTTTTAATCGCAATAAAGTTAGAGGAAAAACAGAGATAATGAATTATTCAAGTCTGAAACGACTGTGATTGTTTGTTTGCTTTTGAATCTGGCGCAAAGCTACACGAGGTATATCTGCGCTAGCTATCCCTAATTTATCAGTGTAAGATCATACGGGAGGCAGTTAATCGTCATCACCCACCGCCAACTCTTGTGCTACTTTTTTTCCAACGAGAGATTGGCCGTTACATTATAACTCCCCCACAGTGAGAATGTTTGGTGTGACAGGGATTTGAACTCGCAACTTTCAGGTTAGGAGTCGAGGGTCTTAACCATCTGCCCATGCTGGGTTCGAAACTAGGGTGATATATATCAAAACAAAGAAATAACAAAGACACGTTCCTTTTTCATTTGTCTTGTTCTAAATAATTATCCAGATAAATTTGGTCAGTTTTTAGAAACATTACTAACATCGACGTTTGTAACCAACATTTTTGTCTGTTAGGAGTGAATCCTATCTTGGAACCAACGAAGACGTACAAAATGAAGGAAGTAAAATCATAGTTTTGTTGGAATGAATATTACTTTCGGGAAAAATACCACATTTCCTGTTTCAGTCAGATATCAAAAAATAATAACAAATAGAATGTATTGGGTGTTTGGAACAGGAATAAATTCAAATGTCAACTTCAATTTTAGTTTATAAATAAAACCATTGAAACGTCTTGCCATTTCTCGCTTTTCCATACAGATATTTATCATTCGTGCAAGCAAGCCTGTTAAAGTGTGAACTAGCGTATAACCGTACACTGTTCTTTAATTTTTTATTTTGTTTGTTCTTAAGTAGTATTGGAACTAAACTACTTTTAAATGTTTTTGCGTGTTTAGATGGGCTATAGCTAGCTGATTAATTTTATATTGTTTCTAGTTGATTTCACGGGTTTGTTTTGGAGTTTGGTAGCGAGCAACTAATTCTTTCTTTGAAGTTTTCGTGCCCGTATTCTCACAATCTTCTTTGTATGGGGATTAAAACTTGGAGAAAAAAACTGTACGACATACGATACATTACCTTAGTTTAATTTTATTTTACGTTTTGATTCGTCAGACAAAGACCAGAATTTGATTCAACTTACGTCATTATGTCATCAAAAATACGTTCATAAACCTTTCAATGTTTTTCACGTAACGATACTTAGTACACAATAGTGTGCTGCTTACAAGTAATCTGAACTATAGTTATCTCTATACCAATGTCACTGACTTCTGTTATTTAGTAGAAGTTTATCATAATATTATACGTATTTATCTGCATGTTACTGTTTCCAGTCGGTGTTTGCGATGACGTCTTTTTTTATACAGGCTGATGAATTAACAATGCAACCTCTCCACGTGACTCGAAGTACAATTGACTACATTGATAATAAAATTTCCGACTTGTTTTTAAGGTAATGGTACTAACTATACTTCCAGATAGTACTTCGTATTGTAACACCACATGGGATGGAGTTTCATGCTGGCCTACATCACCAGGTGGCGCAATGGTTGAAATTTCTTGTTTTGGAGAGCTTCATGGAGTTCGTTATGACACGAGTCGTAAGTACACAAGTCAAAGACATTTAAATTATTTTTAGGGAAAGTTTTTCCTCATAAGTGGCCCATAACTGGCTAAAAATTAAATTATTTAAACTAATAATTTAAAAGAAAGTAGAAAGTATAACAATATGCCAGCCACATTATGTGTGTTATATCCAGGGCAAGCAAGACTTTTCGCTCAGTACCGCTGTTTATCAGTTCGTTTGGGAACATGAGAGACACGGTAACGGTTGAGATGCTATTAATGTTATTAAATTACAAGAACAACAACTGTAGTAGCATGAAACATGTTAAGTTGGTGAATAGTAATATTTATCAAATTTGCATTAGTCATTTATAAACCAGAATTAGGGTAAGGGCTAATAATACATTATTATTTATTATTCAACATTAACCATATAATAGTAGTGGTACTCATTTTTGTTTTGGTACTCATCATTCAAAAGAACTGTAGTACCAAGAACACCATGTAACAAAATGTTTACTTTTTATTGTTCCTGGGCAGAAAGTGTTATTTTCAATTGCTTATGCCTAATGTAAATGGAAAAGACCTATTTTTCTCTTCACATTTTCCTTTTGTGACCTAGAAGCGTACAACGAAATCATGATAGGAGACTATATTTAGGGGCTGTTACGTGAAAGTGATTTACCACACAGTCACAAATTTCGGAAACTACTCATTTCTAAACATGTTTCTTCATTTTTATATAACTTTAGTATAAATACATGTAAATCTTGATTCATATGTTGTTTCATTCAGACCTTATGTAAATGAAAATGTGCAAATTTACCCATTTTTATATATAAAGTAGGTTACTTTATAAATTTTATTATTCAGTTCACAAAAACAAAGTGTGAAGGGAATAATTGCCTTTTTCTGAACTTCTACAACACAAGCAATTAACAAGTAACACATACGATCCAAGAACGAAATTTGTGTTACATAGTGTAAATAGTCTTCAAGGAAACAATCTTCTACCTGGAGTGGACCAGTAAACTACAGCATAAACTTTAAGGAAATATATTTTCTTCCCGAAATAGACCACTCGAATGAATAAAAAACAAACCACAGCATAAACTTCAAGGAAATATATATTCCTGAAAATGGTTAAAATATCACGGCATAAATATACTTATATATAGAGAAAAATCTGAGATGATGTACATATGTAAACACACAAAGAAAAAAATTAGTTGTGTAATATAGCCATACAGGCACTTGAGACATGTCAAAGTGTTCAGACTGTGCGTTTACACCTTAGTGAGGGTTTAGCGAACCTCATGATGCTATAACTGTGGATTGAAATTTTCCAAGACACAGTTATTTAGCTCTTTTTCCAGACATTGCTATTCATATTCCAATCTCACTCGCAGTAAGAACATTCTAAAAGTATGAAAAACATACTAAGAAAATAAAAGATAGACCTGGAATGATGAACTATTTTAAAACGAATGGATTACATGTATGAACTATTTTAAAACGAATGGATTACATGTATGAACTTCATTGTCCCGTAAGAACTACAGTTTTTGCCGCTTAACTTCTCCTGAAAGCTCCTTTATTATTATTTAATTTATAGTTTCACTCGTCTTCTTTTTAATCTAATTCATTTAGCAGAAGAAAAGACTATTGCTATTTTCTAATGTCCCGTCGTTAGCGATTCTATTTAATTATAACGTCTTATTTAGTTCTACCCAGCATGATATTGTTCGGATAAAATGAGATCCTGGTTTAATACATGTCTGAACAATCGAGGACCGCAAAGTCTATAAAGAGATAACTTTTTGTAAGATAAAGTGAAAACAACCTACACATGCTATTAAAAATAACTTTATAAAATTAAATTACCACGTTTTAATGACTCCTGTACATAAGTATCTATTCTATATAAACAATAAAATGTAATCATGTTAACATACACACACGTAAACATACATGTATGTGTAAAATATAAATGGCAAACATATTTCGAAAACAGTTTAGAAAACAGCGAAAAAATATCAGTCATATTCGCCCAACTTTCGAGGTAGATAGAAAAGGTCATTTAAAAACATATTATATTGGTAAATTCTATTCTACAATTTGTTAAACTGCTAACCACAACGTCTTTCCAATGAAACTTAATTAAATGTATCAAATGTAAATATAATTTTAGTGCTTTGGCGCCAAGCTAACCCAACGGATTTAAGTTAGGCCTAAATCATTATACTAAACAATAATACAATTATTGCTCATTTAAAACTATTGGTACAACGTGAGAGATAAATTAAATACATAAAAAATAAATTCATAAACATTCTTTCTTTTCATGTTTTAGAGTTTATATTTATATTAAAGTTATTCATAAGCAGTTGCAATAATTATGATAGTACGTAATGAATACAATAAATAGAAAATTATAAAAAACTATGACGTTTGATGCTTGGCTTTTTTAGTAATAATAGAAAATTTTACTGTTTTGATATATTGTTTATTTGTATAACTCAGTTTGTATTACACCATAAATTATGACTGTTATGAATTTAAAATTTCAATGTTGTGATTTATTTAATGCATGCTTTTCCGACACTGTTTGGCCTGGCTGGCTAGGGCGATCGATTCTGTGAGTAGCATAATCGAAACCCGTTGCCGAACGTGTTTACTCTTTCTGCCGTCGGGTACGTTATATGTAACGATCAGTTCCACAAACGTTGATAAAGAATATCCCAAGAGTTGATTGTGGGTGTTTTTGACTAATTGTTTTTCCTATTGTCTGTCACTTCAAAATTATGGGCAACTAGCATAAATCACCCTCGAGTGCGCAAAAAGTAAACAATAAACCGATACTGTAACTCTGTAAATTACTTTCTTTTGTGGCGACAGTAACTTGTCCTTCAATTTTGTATCACTTACCCAATCATTGTTGTTAATATTGGCTATTATCTGGGTGCGGCGACATTTATTTAATGGTTTTAACCGATAGTAACTACTCTCTAGATGAGGTTTTGCCCATAATGGATATTATGTATATGTGACAGCAATTACTTAATGGTTTCTGCCAATAATTGCCACCGTCTGAGCGTGGCGACAGTCAATGGTTTTTGTCATTAACAGCCACAATCTAAGTGTGGTGATAGTTATTTAAGGTTGTTGTTTTTTTAACCGGTAGCAGCTACTATCTTGGTTTTGCGACAGTTAAAGATTTTTGCCGAAAGCACCTGCTATCAAAGTGTCGAATCTTATTTAACGGTTTTTATCGATAATATATACTATGTGGGTTTGAAGACAGTTACTTAATAATTTTTGCCGGCTACTATCTGGGTAACACTTGTTTGATGAAATTAATACGTTGCCGTTGTTGTTTTATCTCAACACTTGTTACGGTATGAAAATGTAAGTTTTATATTCTTAAGACGGCTGGTATGAGTATTAAAACTTTAATTAAAATAAAGTACAGAAGAACGTCTTGAGAGTACATTGTTACTTTAAGAGGGTTTCTGGTCATCACGATTGGTAAACTTTATTTAACGTTTCTTATGCAGCATTAAATTGTCTCTGTGTATGGCGACTCCAATTTAATATTGTTTGTGTGTGTGTGGTGGTTGCTTTGTGATACCAAACAGAAAATGGGATTGTGAGATTGCTATGGGTAGAAGAGAGAATATCACGGATAGGATACTTCGCTTTTGAGATATACGGTCACTAAAAAAACTTCTCTATTAAATTTCTTCGCACCACACATAGACAATAGTTCTGTGATATCACCCGTTGGAAGTACACATTCAGCGGTCGCAATAATAGCTTTAGATCGATTCACCGCGGCTTTAGCTAAGCGGCTCTCAGTGTAAACCTTATATAGGACATGTAGATCGAGATAGGGTGGGAATCGTTCATTCAGAACAAACATTTTTTGACTGCCCTTTACGCTTGATTCATCCATGATTTTTCTGGCAATGAGCCCTGGGATAAAAGCTGTCGACTTTCTACTGTGGGATCCGATCAATCACCAAGTTCATGTAAAAAAGTAACGCCCAAAAAAAATGTTTTATTTAAAGCTATTGTTGAAAAGGAAGATATGGAAGATAAACATACTTTCTGGAAAAAATAAATAAAAGTTTGCATAGCATTTACTTTGGAAAATTACGTGCAATATTTTATTAATAAAAATCAAGTTGTTTTATAACACATCAGAAAATGTCGAGGACACGTAAAGACAAACATTAATATAATATATATATATATATAACTGTACGTTTATGTGTACTGTTTATGTTAAAGTAGAGATTCTTATAAAACGAATAAAACTGGTTTAATATCACGAAACTTCCTGAGGACTTTGAAGAAAGTGATGCTGTATTAATTAATCTATGCTAAACTGTTTCGATATTCACAGAAAATGCCAGCAGAATGTGCTACGAGAACGGCACGTGGGCTAGAAGGTCAGATTATTCAAGATGTACACATCTGCAAAACGATCCAGATCTTCTGAAGGTGAGTAATGTGATGAACATCATAACGAAGATACCACAACGTCACTACCCCCTTCCAAAACTGCTTCTCCTCACTGTATAAGTGGAGCAAAAAATAACAGTCAAACATCTTCAGGGCTTCATTACTGCATTATATTTGAACATATTTTTACTACAAAACGTTTAATTTCTTAACCGAAACGGAAAATAGCTTAATTATAAGATAGAATGAAATTGGCATCAGAAGTAAAAAACGAATGTTTTACACTTATTGAGCTGAATCATTAGCTGAATCAAACTCATAAATCTAGTACGTTTTAAAATAATATTCCGATAATTTTTACTTTTACTATGATTGTGTGACCATTCACTTTCTTTTCTCTTTTTACCAAGCATCTATTTAAATTATATTTATATAGAGAAAAAAATTATAGTATCGTTTCTTCTAAAAGTTACAATAGTTTATGTTTCGTCAGCTTTATAGTAGAACGTTATAAACAGATTTTGATTTTAATTATTTCTCTTTTGTTTTAAGTTCCTAGATATAGTAGAACTGTGCATAAATTGAGAGGCAGTACCTAATTATGTCTTTAGGTCTTGTGGGATGTGAAGGAAGCCACTACTATTTACTTTGTTGGATACGGGATTTCTCTGGTCGCTCTCTTTATCGCTTTGTGGATCTTTCTGTATTTTAAGTAAGTTTTAATATCTTCTTTTCCTGAATTGTTATTGAGATATTATTACTCGATCTCGTAAAAGACTTTGACGAAATAAAAATTGTTCACATTACGTCAGAAGACTATTTGATTAAATTTTAACATGCAACTTTTAACGGAAAAATTGTAAACACCAACTGACCAATTCCTTGTTTTATAAATCGTTATCGAGGAAGAAGATAATTTCACAAACGGATGTAGGGTTTTATTTTTATTAAGATTTGTCACAACCGCGTCAAGATAAAACGTACTTTATCCCGTCAGTTAATGTCTATATGAAATTAAATTGTTTAATATGTCATTAAACATGAAAAGTAAAGTAAATGGAAACTTTAAAAGTGAAAAGAATTAATGTCAAAAAAGGGTAAAATGTAGTATACAATGTAATAGATATTAGCTTATGATAAAATATTGTATAGGAAACTATCTGAACGTAACAATATTATATCAACAATGTGCAACAACAACATTAGATAACACACCTGAGTTAAAGAGATCAGGTTCAAATCAATTAACAAGAAAAAGGAAACACTCACCAGATGTCATCTAGATATAATGATTGGAGTATGAATATTTTCAAGTACGTAAATGCCCACCAGGTGTCATATAGATTTCAACGATTGAGTGTGTGTGTTCGTGATGACGAGAAACCCACTTGAAGTAAAAATATATCTCAAGACGGTTTCCAGTTAACCTGAAGATGACCTAAGAAGGTTCATATGTTGTTCTCTACTTTATTTTAATAAAAAGTTTCAATACTCACACCAGTCGTTTTGAGATATATTGTGGGTGTTTTATTTTTTGTCCTCCGCTAGTACAACGGAAAGTCTACGGATTTACCATGCTAAAATGAGGGGTTCCATTCCTCTCGGTGGACTCAGAAGATAGCCCGATGTAGTTTTGCTATAACAAAATACATACGCAGTTTTTCTTATAGCAAAGCCACATCGAGCTATCTGCTATGTTTACTGAGGAGAATCGAACCCCTGATTTTAGTGTTGTAAATCCGAAGATTCACCGCAGTCCTAGTGGTGAAACTGAGCGATTGAGAAATTAGGCTGATAACATAAATGCTTAAAGTGCACTATTTTATGAGTAGCGTTTTTTGTTTGTATTACTCCACCCATTTTTAAATATATATATATATATATAATATTTATATTAAAATAATACATCAACGATATATTGATTTTTTTTTAAAACAAAAACACAAATAAAGAAAAAAATAGACAACGATTAAATCATTCGGTTACGACAGGAATCGAACAGCGGCGTTACTATAAGAGATTTGACGACACTGAGATTAAACATGGCCAAGTGTTTAAGACACTTAACTAGTAATCTGAGGGTCACGGGTTCAAATCCTGTTACACCAATTATGCTCGCCCTTTCAGCCGTGGGAGCATTATAATATTACCTGTTAATCCCACTATTTGTTGGTAAAAGAGTAGCCCAAGAGTTGTCGGCAGGTGGTAATGTCCATCTGCCTTCCCTCTAGTCTTAAACTGCTAAATTAGGGACGTTAGCGCAGATAACCCTCGTGTACCTTTGCTCGATATTCAAACCAAAACCAAACTGAAATTAAATGTTTAACCAATTATTCAGTTTCACCAGTAGAATACCTGTTTATATCAAAAAACCGTTTAAAACGGAAAATAATTGTATTGTTTCGGATATTTTCACAAAGCTGCTTAAAGGCTACCTGCAATGGTCGTTCCTAATTTTGAAGTGAGTATGTGTGTGTGTGTGTTTTTATAGCAAGCCACACCGGACTATATATTGAGTCCACTAAGGGAATAAAACCCCTGATTTTAGCGTTGTAAATCACTAGACTTACCGCTGTTCTGGAGGAGGACTTGAAAGGAGAGACTAGAGGAAAGGCAGCTTGCCAACAGCACCCACCACCAACGTTTCGGATTTTCTAATCGAATAGTGTATTCGACTATTTTTTTAAAAACGTACCCACCACCCCAAAGTATGGAGTTAATTGTTACTTGTTTTCGCGGCAACGGGACAAGAATCTTGGACCTAATATCCGAAGTCTATTGTGCTAATTTGAAGGGCAAGATTACATACGGCCCTGAAATTAAATATTTCGGATATTGGGCATTTGTGTTTTGTCCTATTTAATATTTTATGTTTGTTTGTTTAAAATTTTGCGCAAAACTACACCAGTGATATCTGTGCTTATTTTAGCAATTTAAGACTAAAGGGAAGTCATCACCACTCACCGCTAACACTTGGGCTACTCGTTTACTAACGAATAATGGGACTGAACGTCACCTTATAACACCTCTCAACTGAAAAGGCAAGCATATTTGGTGAGAGCGGGATTCAAACCCGCGACTCTTAGCTTAGGAGTCAAATGCCCTAACCATCTGGCCATGCCGTGTCTCCATATTGCATAACTGTTTCTTTTTACTAGTTAAACTAAAGCAACCCTAACGTTGAGTGACTGACCACAGATTAGTCTTTGTTCTGTTTATTCCTGCCGACTTGACGTAACGTTGGTGATGACCAATAAGCAGTCAGTCGTATGGGTATTATTTATATCTTAATGTGAATACTAGCTTACTTTTCATTTCATTAAGGTTATAAATACTGTTAATACAGTAATAAGGTATTGAGATAAAAATTGAAACAAATAAATAAAACATTGTGATTTACGGTTTAACTTTAAAAGATCATTTTTTTCCGTTTTCCCAAACATCTTAAGCAGGAAATAATATGTTATGACGTTTGAGGTAAACTTGAATAATTTACTGCATGTAAGAGGTTTTTATGTGAGGATATACTTTAAGGATTTTGATGTTCTTTTCTACCTTTACATGGTGTACTGTATGGATTTTTCATCTTAATGTAGAATGAAGAAATTCCAAGCAATGTTTCTGTAATATTATATGTATTGTAGAATATAATGTTAAAAATATTTGTCTGTATATATTTAACTACAAAACAAAATGGAAGAAATGTAAAGTACACTTTATATCAATCACTATACGAGTATTTCCAAGCTTCAACTGAACGTAGGTTGTTTTTAATAGTTTATTTTCATATCAAAGTACATTGAGAACCACATCATACCCATAAAGAGCTATTTTCGATTGAATCAATATTTCCTATAGAACTTAACGTAGCAGATTACAGAAAACTGCAGTGTTTACTTTAAGTTAAGACGTACGGTTATTGTTTAGTTGAAGTTAAGTACAAAGCTACACAAAAGACTAGCTGTGCTCTGTCCCCACGGTATCAAAACTCGGTTTCTAGCGTTGTAAGTCCGCAAACATACCGCTGTACCACTTGGGGGTTAAATGTATAGAGAATATCATTAAGTGTGTAGTCCCCCTCTAGTACAGCGTAGAGTCAACGGATTTACAATGCTAAAATCAGGGGTTCAATTCCCCTCGGTGAGCTCAACAGATAATCAGAGGTGGATTTGATATAAGAAAAGCACATATCAAGTGTGTGTTTTTTTCAGAGATCTCAGGTGCTTAAGGAATACCATTCATACCCACCTTATCGTAACTTACATCCTAATTGACCTAGTATGGATCATCACTGCATCATTGCAGATGGGCCCATCATCATCATTGCTGAAAACAAAGGTATGTTATTATTACTTCGCTTTCCACTATCCAATAAAGATTAATATCAATTATCATGTTTTCTAAGTCGTTTTAAATAAAAGCCAACACTTCTAGGACTACAATAAGCACAATTTTAATGGATTATTTTAATTAACTGAAAAACAAGCGTCATAATTTTATTTGTAAATTTAACTTTAATGTTTTCAGTAATTTTAGAGAGGTTAGATGTTAGAATCAAATTATATAATTCATTAGCAATACGAAGTGTTATATAGGGAAATAATGCAATTCAAATTTATATGGATGACTTTCATAATGTAATTAACGCAAACAAAAGTGAATGTTATTCTCGTTTAGTTTACTTCTGCGTTAAACTGGGATAATTTTCTTTGGGCGGTGTTTCTATTTATGCGTTTTCATGCCTTACTTAAAACATTGTGTTTCTTTCTCATATGTGTATGGTATAGTTCGGTTTTGTTAGCAAACAAAACAAGTTAAAGCGGCCTGATGAAGGTTTCAGCACAAAGACCGGAACGTTGTCCATGTTATAACTCCAAGCAGCTTTACACAAGCACAAATTATATAAATATGGTGAAATAGTGTTTTAAATAACTGCTTGAAATTTTGTGCTGTATTATTTAAAATGCAAAAACGCGAGAAGGCTACTGAGAATTTAAAATTTTGACTGTTGGTAAAATATTCCATTTTAACTTTAACAACTGCTGTGAGACAGAAACATAAAACATTATAAGTTGCACACAAGTGGATTTGTTTGGGTTTTGTTTTTTGAATTTCGTGCAAAGCTACTCGAGGGCTATCTGCACTAGCCGTCCGAAATTTAGCAATGTAAGACAAGAGGGAAAGCAGATAGTTATCACCACCCACCGCCAGCTCTTAGGCTACTCTTTTATCAACGAATAGTGGGATTGACCGTGACATTATAATGCCCCCACTGCTGAAAGGGCGAACATGTTTGGTGCGACGGAGATTCAAACCCGCAACCCTCAGATTACGAGTCGAACGCCTTAACCCACCTTGCCATGCCGGGCCACACAAGTGGAAGGCTTATAAAACTAAGCTTTAAATACACTTGCGGAGCAATAGACTTGATTGAAATTGGAAGCTAAAAAGCTAAATACGCCCTCTACATGACTGAAAATTGACCACATTGAAATTGGGCAAACTTCATCGGTTAGTAACAAATCATGAATAGCAATAAATGACAACCGCCTTATCATGTCATATCTAGTGTCAAAAGTGTTAAAGGGTAATCGTTATAAAAGTTCAAATGAACGTATGTTCCTCAAATGATATGTAGAGATTACCTTGATTAGAACTTATAATTGTCATAAAAGTGCTTGAAATATGGGCATCTAGTGGTTTCGAATGGAAATAAAGATCTCCATTTTAAGGTCTTCTTTAATCTAACTCATATAAGTACAGATCTTTATTTTGAACGTAATTTGTTAACTATCTCAAATAATAACATCATAGTTCTGTAAAAGTTCCAGTTTCATAATCTGAATCAATAGGTTGTAGCTTGTATATATATTTAAGTACTTTAAAAACAGAAACATATTCAAACGTAGAAGAGACGGAGTGCTAAGTATTACATTGCATATTCAAGTATTTTGGAAAATACAAGTTTTAAGTCTTAGTTCTGACTCAAAATTTAACGTGATAAACAACTGAATGATCCAAACAGAAGTCCCGGCATTTGCTCTCACCGCTTCACACAAGACGTTGTAACAACAGCGTGGAATGATTCGTTACAAACTGTTACAAAGACTTGTTAACGAATTAAATCACAAAAATATACGATAACGTATGGTGATCAATTATAGCTTAGTAGAGGAAGTGTATACCGTATTAACTTAATAAAATGAACACTCTTCAACAAACAACATCTAATTTTGTGATCCTTTACAAATTGGTACAAAATGTCCGTTAAACAGTAAACTATTCAAATATAAGAGAATGATGCATTACTATTCAGTATAATGATTCACTTTAGCTCAATATGAAAACTTATACTGTTAAACCACTAAGAAACTTTGTTTATTGCCGTTATTTTGGAATCTTCACACAAAAGTGCACGTGGACTCCCTGTATGTAGTCGTTCCTAATTTGGAAGACAGACTTGAGGGAAGGCATCTAGCTGAAAGAACCCATTTCCAACGTTGAGGCTACAACTTTTGTCAGATTAAATAGTAGAGTTTACTTATCACTATCATAGCGCACCCACAGCCCAAAGACAGATTCGTCTTTTATTTTGCAGCAACTGGACACGAACCTAGGATATGCGATGGTTTAGAAGTTCGGGAGGCTAGCAATTCAAATGCACTCGGCATCAGAGGATGACAATCCACCACAGATTCGTACAGGAAAATCTGTTAGCAATTTAAACCAAAATAAACATTAAAACATGATCATTCCATGCATTAACGTAGGGGGAAAAATTAACAACCTAAACCAGGATCTAAAATATGACGATATACAACAGATTCGAACAGAAAAAAAACTATTGACAATCTCAACCAATGAAAAACAATTTTTGGCTTGATAATACCATATAGCTTTGCGCCAATCTAAACCCCTGGAAAACGTTAGCCTGAAACATTTTAGCAACATTATCACATCATCTTAATTTATTTAGCTGTTTATTAACAATACAGACCTGCAATGTTTTTATTGTCTTGAGTAATTCCCATACGCTGAATCCGTAAATGATATCAGTTTTTTCCATCACGTTCAGATTTTTCACCAAACGTTATATGTAGTTTTACACAAGTGAATCATTTTCATTGAAATCGGGTTACAATTTGTCATGCTTAAATCTTTCACAACCACTGGCTATGGATTTTTCTAGATCAATGTCGATAATCTTATGAATCGTTCTAGAGCCGCGAGAAACAAATACTAGTAAACAAACGCTTAACAGGCTACATGACGTGTCATTTTTGTATTGCATTTGATTTTGCGTGTACTTTTGACATTATTTGTTTCTTCACTCTTACTTATTCGTCACTACGGTAACAAGAAATTGTGTAAATGATCTAAACATATTATATTATATTTGTGGTAAATTTGATCCAAATAAAAGTGTTTTTTTCCTGATTTGTAAAAAAAAAAAAATCCTTACGTGATTGAGAAAAATAACGAATATTATTTTCGAAATCTGCGGAGCTGAATTACGGAACATCAGTTATTTAAACTAAAACAAATTTTATAAAATTTAAATCTGCAGGCCTCTGATATTTTCCAGAATAATTCATATTTGCATAATAGTTTTAAAATCAAGTGTAATATATCTTGATCTTTTCTTGGAGTACTTTTTACTAAAAGAAGGCAGGGTTTAAAAGCATCAATTTCCGAAATTTGAAACATTGGTTTAAATATGTTTGCCAATTCAAATTAGATTTGTTTTGGATGCACGTCTGGCTTAAATGTTTCTCAAAAGTTGGTGTATTATTTTCCAAAAAAAAACTTTTAATACGTATTTTGCGAATAGTTATTAAGCAGAATGTTCAGGCTCGAACGTAGCTTAGCGGTCAGCGTGCTGGATTATGAGTCCCAGACTCCAATGTTCGTGTCCCGTCGTCACAAAATGGCTCAAACATTTAGACTGTGGATAAGTTATATTATTGAGAGTCAAAATCCACTGTTCAGTCAGATAATAGTTGTCTAAGTGAATGCTATTTATTAGTTACATTTATTTCTAGTTTAACTCCAAATCAGGGACAACCGACTCGGAGAGGCCTTGCGCATCTGATGAGAGAATATCCGAAAACGGAAGCAAACAAAAGGCTATAAACATTTTCCCTAATATATTTATATATGTGATCATTTTCCTTGAAACCCTACTGAGTTATAACCTTATTTCTATCTAGACGGCCTGCATCTTGACTATTTTCCTGACGTACTTAATGGGGACAAATTTCTTTTGGATGTTTGTGGAAGGTTTATACCTTTACATCCTGGTGGTTAAAACATTTTCAATCGACTTCATTAAATTTCATCTGTATGCTGCGATTGGATGGGGTAAGCCTGTATGCTGTTTTAAAACATATATATATGACAGAGATATGTGTTTTTAAATATTTTTATTGAAAGACTAGTGAATCATTATTTCTTGTGCAATTAGTTTTTTAGACATATAGCACGGTGATTGTTTTCCATATAAAGCATGTGATTTGTAATATCTTTTTTTAAATTACTGTTAACAAGTATTTAGTTTGTATGTCTTTTGTCAGTCCTTTTTTTCGCCCTAACATTCAACAAGGTAATAAAGTATCAGAAAGGTGTTAAAACTGAACATTATAGAACAATCTTACCTTACATTTTTCCAAAAGAAACCAAATTTTAGCATTTCCTATGTTATTACTGTATTTGCAAAGAATAAAACAGTGTGTTAAGGTACCTTTGTATCACTATAGGTCTACCTGCACTCGTAATCCTTATTTGGGCCCCTGTAAAGGCTTATTTCTCCCCATTGACTGGTGATGTATTCCTTCAACTCGGGTAAGTTACAAAAAGTAACATTAAAGAATTGAATTACTACTTCAATTTTTTTAACTTTCTCACCACATGAAAAAGACGTTATTAGACATAAAACTTATAACTGATTTATTCTGCCAAATGGATGAATATCTGTAAAAAAAAAATCGAAGTACTTCTCAGTTACCTTAGAATAATGTATTCGATTAAGAAATATTTATATATACAATTCTTTATTCTTTTTGCAAGATATAATTAGTACAAAAAAAGACGCTAGAAACTGGCAACACCCTCTGATCATTGAAGAATGAAGCTTTTTAACTAAGACAGATCTGTACACTTGGTAAATACACACAACTTAAATATCTTACGTTTGTAGATTTGCAAAAGGGCCTGTCATGGCAAGGTGGTTAAGACACTCGACTCGTAATCCGGGGGTCACAGGTCGCAGGTTCGAATCTTCGTCACACCAAACGTGTTTGCTCTTTCAGCCGTGAGGACGTTATAATGGGGCAGTTAATCCTATTATTTGTTGGTAAAAGAGTAGCCCAAGAGTTGGTGGTGGGTGGTGGTGACCAGCTGCCTTCCCTCTAGTTTTACACTGTTAAATTTGGGACGTCTAGCGCAGATAACCTTTGTGTAGTTTTGCGCGAATTTCAAAACAAACTAAACCAGATTTGCAAAACAAAACAAAACACGATGGCTTTAAATATAAATTAAGTGAACTTCTCTCGTGAAATAATTAAAAAAACACTGAGTAAAGAAAAGGTATCTTCAAGTGCACATTTTTGGAACACTCAGTTAAAACAAGTGAACTGTTTAAATAGAAACTACACCTTTATTTACGGATCGTTCTAAGGCTTGAAACTACATGCCCGTCATTGTATAATTCCACTTATTCAACTCAATGATAAACAATAGGCCAGTTAAATGGCTAAATAAATACAGGTTTTTATGCAAATTAGATATACAGGTACTGTAAGCTAGCAATGAGAATAACAGAGATAGTCCATTGTGTAGGTTCAGGCTTAACAACAAACAAACAAAATAACTCATTTATAAATCTTTTACATCGGTAATAATTTCAGTGTTACCTAAGGTATTTGAAATATCACTAAAGACTAGTTTACGTTTGGTCAGTTATGCCAGAGATTTATTTAAAGTGGAGAGGCATTCGAATATAAAATCTTTAAATACATGTATACTATTGTTACTTACTCTACAATTTTATTGTATTAATTAAAAATAATTAAATTTTCTCAAGTTAAGATCCAAATTCTTAAAGGAGCTAAGTGATAGAACTCAAGAAATAATAAGCTAAGGGTTCATATCACAGATATCATCCAAAGGTTAAGAGGTATCATCCACTTTTACAGTTCCTTAAGATCTCTGACGTTGCCTTTCATTCAACAAATGATACAAAAGTTACTAATCCTAATTTTTTGGGGGAAATAGACAAATAATTTTTATCTGAAAATATTATCATAATACCAGAATGTGATATTCTTCAGAAGCCCTAAAGTAGCTTGTTTTCTATTACCATTTATACTAGATGCCCTTGGCAGAGCAAAGACAATTACGACTATATCTTTATAGTCCCTGTAATCGCTATTCTCATGGTAAGTAGTTTTTAAAATTATCACATTAAACATCTCTACAAACGCTTGTAAACAATTACAAAGGGTTTGTCAAGAAAGCGTCATACATTCGTTAAATAACGAAAAGCATTGTTAAATATCGCTCATGGGTAAAGAATTGTTGAGAACTCTTTACGTGAAGGAAATATTGTTTAATACTATGCACAGATAAAACGTTGTTGAAGATTTCACACGAGTAGAAGTTGTAGCGTATTGTACATTGGTTAAAAATTAAGTATCACACATGGATAAAACATTGTTCAGTACCACACATGGGCTAGTTGGCTGAAAATCCAAACAGTATATTTTGCCAGTTGTCTTATTTCTTCCCGTTATTATTTCAAATAAACACTTTTTATAGCGTGCTTAAATACATACATTGTTATTGTTATTTTGTTATAGTATAAAACCTACAGTCACTAATTGCTAAGACACGTCTATTTTGATATGGAGAATACCCGATATGTTATTTTACAAAATAGAATGGTTACGCCACAATCGTCAGATTTAACTTAATCAGCTAGACGGCTTAAATCAATACAGTTTCATATAGTATGCAGTGTACCATGAAACTAAGGCCTATTCCTTATACATACGAATAAACTTAAACCTCAATAAAAAAAAGCAAGCAGTAGTTTTTCGTCAGAAGTTTCGGTCAACGTTAAGCGTACGGCTTAAGAGGAATTATTACTTAATATATTGTAGACTCACACACTGCTTAAAATACATGTAATGAAAGTATAGAAATTTTAAACAAAGAGAAATTTATTTAATTCGTGAATATAATTAATGTACTGCTAAGATATTGTATGAATACCATAATGAACATATTCATTGATACACTTGACTTCAATACTTATTATATTAATAATAATGATAGAATACCCTAATTCGTATGATGTTTAAAAAGGCCTATCTTATTCTATGATCTGCTAGGCCCAGCATGGCCAAGTGTGTTAAGGCGTTCGACTCGTAAAGCGACGGTCGCGGGTTCGAATCCTGGTCGCACTAAACATGCTCTCCCTTTCAGCCGTTGGGGCGTTATAATGTAACGATCAACCCCACTATTTGTTGGTAAAAGAATAGCCCAGGAATAGGCGGTGGGTGATGATGACTAGCTGCCTTCCCTCTAGTCTTACACTGCTACTTGAGGGGCGACTAGCACAGATAGCCCTCGAGTAGCTTTGTGCGAAATTCAAAACAAACAAACAAACAAACTGTTGTGTGTATGTGTGTGCGTTTTTTTTTCTTATAGCAAAGACACATCGGGTGATCTACTATCTGTATATAGTTTTTGCTCTGCTCTAACGTATATCTCTAATTTTTTTGAAAGAAAGTGTAATATTCACCTGATATCAATTAACAAGTATAGAAATTTATGGCTGTTTATCATATTATCAATCGTTTAGATAAAATAATTATTTTAGATTAAATCAGTATTTATTTTTTCCTCTTCTATTTCAACTTGGTTTGTATATATATATGTGTGTGTGTATAGAATATTAACAATGAACAGTCAAGTAAAATACAGTCAAAGGGAAAGACTGCGTTAAAAACACCAAACCCAAACTTCTGGCTAATGACATTCTAATAAACAAACCCAAACGTCCGGCAAATGACATTCTAATAAACAACCCCAAACGTCCGGCTAATGACATTCTAATAAACAAACCCAAACGTCCGGCAAATGACATTCTAATAAACAAACCCAAACGTCCGGCTAATGACATTCTAATAAACAAACACAAGCCTCTGGTTAATGATATTCTAATAAACAAACACGAGCTCAAACAAAAATCAAGGACGTTACACAAATCAAAATTATTTCCCAGAGCACAGGCTGTAATGTCGAATATAACATGTATTCTAAAAAGTTTTGTAGGTGACCTAGGAAATAGGACCCACATTGCAGTGGGGATACATCGCCTATCCAGCCAGGCTCTCATGAAGAAATATATAAATATAAACTATACAATAGCGAAAATAAAATAATAATAATGAAATAAACTAAAGAACCTTCATTTCTTGCAAGAGAGTTCTGGAAAGGTGACTGTTTACCGAAGTAAAGAAAAAAAAATTAAGGAAATTTTATTGAGAGCTTCTGATAATTATTTTAAGTTGTTAATAAGATTATTTGAAAAACTTGGCATTACTTTTTAGCGGATGAACACCTTATATTATAAAAGGCCTGTTTATAGTCTCTAAATTGATAGTTACAGTGGAGTTAATGGATGGTGGTTGGGAGTTATACTAGTTACTTTAATTAACTGGTCGGGATTTTATGCTTGTATAATTTGTCTAACGTCTTACTAATTAGTGCTTTAGTACTATAATGGTGACTGGAATGCCATATTCAGAAATTAAGCTAATCTTATTCCCAGTTGGTAGTAGCTTAAAAATGTATTTCAGAGCAGCTGGTATGGGTGTTAACACTTTTACTAATAAAGCAGAGAACAATATTTCGACCTTTCTAGGTCATCTTTAGTTTAACAGAGAGAGAGTTTGTAACTGACCGTTGCCGGGTACATGTCTTCAGGACAAGACTATAAATGGTACGGGATTATAGATGGCCTTGCAGTTAGGTGTTAGGTTATAACCAAACCATAATTATCAATCAGTTTTGGTGTAAAGTTGTTTCTTTATATCAGTTTAATTTTGATTTTATTTCACAAAAAAGAAAACTAAAACACAAAAAGGTACTAGTTATAGGACAACAACATATTAAACAAGACAACAACATCAAAATTCTAAAAGCAGATAAAGGCAGTTAATTCTATGTTATAATGAACACAAATTAATACATTCAAAACATGAACAACATTTTATTGGATGCAAACAAATTTAAAGTGATAAACATAAATCCAATAAAAACACATGAAAACACATTAATACATTCAAAACATGAACAACATTTTATTGGATGCAAACAAATTTAAAGTGATAAACATAAATCCAATAAAAACACATGAAAACCAATTAAACAAAAAACTACTACAAATGAAAAAATACAACACAATCACAGAAAGACTGACTCATGCACAGCACAACTACACTGCTGGCCAAAATCTTAAGGCCAATAAACATAAAGAAAAAATATGCATTTTGCGTTGTCAGACTCAACAACTTACTTGAGTAGAGCTTCGAAAGATGAAAATAAAAAAAGGGAAAATAAAAGTAAAAACTTTATTTAGTATTTAATAAAGAAAATGTGAACACTATGAAATTAGCCTAAATATTAGTTGGTCAAAAGTTCAAGACCACACCAAACAGGATAGGAAATGCCCAACAAGAGGCCTCAGTAGTGAGTTGCACGGCCATTATTGCGAATAACTGCAAACATTCACTTTGGCAAGGCCGATGTAAACGTTTGTAGGAGACTTGTTGAAATGTTATTCGAAGTGGTGAAGATGGCTTCACGAAGATCATGCACTGTTTGGAATTGACGTCCATTACTATAGACTTCCCTTGTCATCCACCCCCAAACATTTTTAATTGGGTTCAGTTCGGGCGAACATGCTGGATGGTCTAAAAGAATTACGTTATTTGCCATCAAAAAGTCCTTTGTCCTGCAATCTTTGTGGATTGCAACGTTGTTCTGCTGAAAGATCAGTCATTTCCACAAAAGCGAGGACCTTCAGTCAATAAAAATGCTCTCTCCAGCATGACAATGTAGCCAGCTGTTGTTTGAAGCCCCTGTATAACCTGCAGCTCCATTGTTCCATGTAAGGAGAAAGCACCTCAGATCATGATGGAGCCTCCTCCAGTGTGTCGTGTAGAAAATGTCTCCGGGGGGATATCATTATCGTGTCAGTAACGTTGGAAGCCATCTGGACCATCCAGGTTAAATTTTTCTCATCAGAGGACAAAACCTTCTTCCACTTTTCTACATTCCATGTTTGTTGCTGCTCAGCAAAGTTTAACCGAGCTGTTTCGTGGTGTGGAAGGAGGCGTGGCCTTTGAAGACGTTTACAGCTTTTAAAGCATTTCTCTCGTAGGTGCTGTCTTATTGTTCCTGAGCTGCATTCTGTGTCTATAAGGTACTTAATTTGATTTATCGATCGGCTGGTGTCTTGCCGGACAACCCGTCGAATTCTCCTGCTTAACATTGGCGCAAGTTTCTTGGGCCGACCACTTGAAATTCTTGTTTCATATCCCCAGGGTCTTTTAAGAAATTTGCAACAGCAGTTTTACTTCGCCCAATCTCACCAGCGATGGCACGTTGAGAGAGACTTTGCTTTTGCTGCTCGAAAATTCTGCCACGTTCACACTCTGTCAACGTTTTAGCCTTTGTCATGTTTTTACTCAATGTGACACAGGAGATGTCACTTGGAGATGTTGACAACGTCAGTGCTTCAACACAAATGACTAAATTTCGTTACGTGTTAGCGATTAACGCTTCGTTTCAGTATGGTATTAAACTTTTGACCAGCTAGTACTTAGGATAATTTCATGGTGTTCACATTTTCCCTATTAAATGCTAAAAAGTGTTTTATTTTCCCTTTTCTTATTTTCATCTTTCGAAGCTCTACTCAAATAAGTGGTTGAGTCTAACAACGCAAAATGCATATTTTGTTTATATTCATTGACCTTAAGATTTTGGCCAGCAGTGTATACGGCACGCCCAAACCTCACAAATCCGATTGTCCACTCCGACTTATAATGTCGACCTATGAATCATTTAACTACAACTTCACTATATATATATGCCGTGGACATTTTCTGAATATGTAACATCAGCTGGCTCCTTTTTCAAAGACTCTTTTAACTATAAATCTATTCTTAATCAACTAAATTATAAAGCCTTAATGACCAGTTTTGATGTGATCTCCCTCTTTATAGAAATCCTAATCAGTGAAACCTGCAAGACAACTTTAGAACTTTATATTCAAGACCCCAATTGATACACATTCTTCACAACCAATTAGTGACCCTTATAAAATTCACAACCACCAAAACTAACTTTATGCTTAATAACCAAAACTACCTACAAACCTAAGTATTGAGAATCCCGTGTCACTAGTTCTAGCCAACATTTGTATGACACAGATTGAATCTCAAACGATCAGTTCAGCTTTACACCTACAACTATACTGGTACAGGTATGTTGATGATATAATTGCTGGATTCACATCTACAGAACACACACTTCGTTTTTTCAACCACGTTAATTATATACACCCCAACATTAAGTTCACCCGTGACACGAAAAAACCAACCAAACAGCATTTCTTAACCTCAAGATCACTAGAACTGATACACAATTCAAAACAAATCCACAGAAACATTATCCATACTGTATTATACATTCCATGGGACTCAGCACAAGAAAGAAAACAAAAATTCAACAAATAAAGAAACCAAATAAACACAACCACAAAACTATGTTCACTCGCTACAATTAACGATGGAATCAACATCAACAAATATATTCCAAAAACCGTTGAAATAATTACACACACACTGAGATCAATAGCACAAACAACAATAAATCCGAAGATACAACAAACTACAAAACCTTACGCTGCTGCATACCATATGACCCCGAAATCAGCGAAAAAAACATCATTTGTAAAAAAAACTTATAAAAAATTCGCCATTGCAATGAACACCAAATTCATTCAAAAACTAGGTACAAAACTGAAGTTTATACAATGTAAAAACTACACTAACAAGCACAACACCAACATTATTTATAAAATACAATGCAACAGATGCCACGACTTCTGTATCGGAGAAACAAGCAGAAAAATACATACAAGATTCAAAGACACAAAAGAAACCTTTCTTTTGAACACTGCAAGTCAAATGAACACACTATAACCAAAGAAGACACTCAGATACTAATTAGGAAAAAATATATAAATAGACGCAAAATCAAAGAAGCCCTACTTGTACAATATCGGTAGACTCAGCAGACAGCCCAATGTGACTTTCCTATAAGAAAATACACATAAATGCAATACACTTATAAAACAACTAAAACCGAAATTAAACTAATATAAGGGAACACTTTTATAGCTGTTCTAATTAATAACCTAACATCTAACTGCAACGTTCGCTACAATTCCGTATCTGTTAATATTCTCGTCCCTAAGACATGTGCCCAGCAACGTCAGTTGCAAACTCTCTCTTCGTTTTCTTGAAGATGACCTAGAAAGGTCGAAACGTTATTCTCTGCTTTATTGTAATTTATTTATTAACGTGTACTAAATATAATGTGGAATAATTAAGCCCCATTGTATATACGTATAAATTTGCATAGATCTCAAGTTAAAAACAATTTAATGAATTTATATAATTAAAACATTTCCGGATTCACCTTTTTACTTCTGTTAATGTAGGTGTTAAAAAATTGTTAATGAAGACACCACATTCTTCAATGAGAAAATTTAGTTTGAAACTAAGAACATTATATCCTCATGGATTAAATGAAGATTTTAATAATTCTATTGCTTTGAATTTGAATAATGATTAATGCATTGTTAACTTTCACTTTGAAGATAACTTTTTCATAAAAATAAGAAAACTAGAGGTAAAGGAAACAATAAATGAAATGGGTTAATTTATCAGAATTTTGTAGTTATTTGATAATATTTTTTTATTCTGGTATTAGTGTAGGTAACTTTTTCTTTACAAAGATTTATCAACTTTATCTTCGCAAAATAAAAGCAGTAATTAATGTAATAAATAATTTGATTTTCAGAATGATCATGCAAAATACTTACTTGTAGATATAATAAAATATCGATTAAAAGACAATTATTTTTCAAATATTGAAAAGAAAAAGAAAATTCAAACATTCATATTTGGTAATTAATTTTAGACATAAAATATTTAACGATTTGCAGATTTCTAAAATTATTCATGAATTTATAAAAAGTAATACATTTTCTTGTAAAAGCCCCCCAGTGGCTCAGCGGTATGTCTGCGGACCTACACGCTAAAATCCGGGTTTCGATACCCGTGGTGGGCAGACCATAGATAGCCCATTGTGTAACTTTATGCTTAATTTTAAACAACAACAAAATTTCTTGTAAAAACTTAAAGCCTACTAACAGTTATAAACACGAATTTCCAATTGGTACATTACTATAGAATTATAAAAGTTTTTAACTGACCTAAATTTAGGTGAAGTCAATAACTTACCTTGTGAGTATGAAAATAGCTTATTTGTTGATACTTTTCATAAACATATTGTTACTTGTAACTTGAAAAATTATAAAAGATATATATACTACGTAAATACTCAAAAAATGATCTAAATATAGAATATCCACAAAATTTAATAAGAATAATATTCGAAAATGTATTGAAAATAATACTGATGAATATATTTTAAAACTTAACTATATTACATCTTATCTGCCTAGATGGTTTTTTTTTGGTTCTGTGTACTTAAAAATTATAAAAATAAAATTATTCCATATAATATTAAAGAAATACCATATAGGTTTATCGTTTCGTCAGTTGAAAAATAAAATTCAAGAATTGCAAGAAAATATATGGTGTAGTTTCCATTGATAAGGCTAACTGTAACAATGATATAATTTGTAAACATTTTATACATTAATTATGATAAAAGAAACTAATAGCACACAAACATTTTAACTTGTAGATCAGTCCAAAGATGCAGCAGTTAATAATGTAGATTTACCGTTTCTTTGCTATTCCCAAACTGGATAAACCTCTAATTAAATTTAGATTTATGTCCAGTTCCATAATAACAATTATCGAACAACTGGCTATATTAGTAAATAAATTACTCAATATTCTTCTTGATAAAATAAAAAATGTAAATGTTAATAATGAAAAACATACGTTTTGTACAATAAACAATTGTCAACCTATCTTAAAATATCCGAAAAGTAGGAAGAAATAAATAATATTGAAACATTTGATTTTACCACATTGTACACCACATTTCCATTAAAATATTTTTTATCTTTATTTTAAATTCATTAATACAACAGTTCTGTTATCATTTCAAACAGGATTTTTAAACAAATGATAGGAGTTCCAAAGGAAACTTTACTAACATGTTATGAGAATGTACTTAATGAACACTACATAAATCCATATATTTTTACATTAACTTATACATATATATGATTTAATTAGTATAAAAAATTGTGAAGTAAATAATGTTATTAACACTATTAATTCAGCAGAATTAGAAACTGAAAATACTTCAGTATCTATATATATATATATAGAGAGAGAAACGGCTCGTTTGGGTTGAGAAATTTTTTTTACGTCGAGGAACGAACAACGTTTCGACTTTCTTCGGTCATCGTCAAGTTCACAAATAAAGAAAGAGGTAACTGACCGGAATGTGACCACATGTTTGAAAGGGGCTGTGCAACTGAGTGTCGGGATGTAGAGGGCGTGCTTAAATGTTTGAATATATAATTTTATATTATTTATTTTATTATCATTTATTATATTATTTTTAATGTAGGTATAAAGGTATTTTTTTGTATTGGTTTATTTTGGGCTTGAGTTTTTCTTAAGTAAGGCTTCTTTAATTTTGGGTTTGTTTATGTTTGTTTCTTTATTTAGTATTTGTGTATTTTCTGTAGTTATGTTGTGTTTATTTGATTTGCAGTGTTCGAAAACGTGTGAAGGTGACTTTTTATATTCTTTGAATCTCGTTTCCATTTTTTACTTGTTTCTTCAAGATAGAAATCGTGGCAGTTATCACATAGTATTTTATAAATAATGCTTGTCAGTGTAGTTTTTACATACTATAAACCTTAGTTTTGTGCCTGGTTTTTGTATAAATTTGGTATTAACTGGAATGCCATATTTTGTTACTAGTTTTTGCCAAATGTTAGTTATTTTTCAGCTGATGTCGGGAATATATGGCATGCAGCAGTATATGGGTTCATGATTTTTTTGAATCGTGTGATATATTTACTTTTGTTGGTTGATTTTGCTTTCTGTCTAGGTGTGTGGGTATAATGTTTTCTACGGTTTGTGGAGGAAACTTATTGATGTTGATGAAGTATTGTTTTATTTTGTCTAATTTGTCGTTAATTTTATCTGGTGAGCATAGTTTTATGGCTGTGTTTATTTGGTTTCTTATTATGTTGAGTTTTTGTTTTGTTTCATGTGATGAGTCTCAAGGAATGTATAGTCCATTATGGGTGATTTTTCGGTGGATTTCTGTTTTAAATTGTGTATCGGTTCTTGTACTTTTGAGGTTAAGAAATTATATTTGATTGCTTCCTTTTTGTTCACATGTGAAGTTGATGTTGGAATATATAACGTTAATGTGATTGAAAAAATTAAGTGTGTGTTTTATAGATATGAATCCCGCAACCGTGTCATCTAGATATCTGTACCAGTATAGTGGTGGATGTAATGCTGTGTTAATTGCTTGTGTTTCAACTTGTGTCATAAAAATATTGGCTAGAACTGGTGATACTGGGTTGCCCATGCTTAGGACATTTGTTTGAATATAATGTTGGTTGTTGAACATAAAGTTTGTTTTCATCGTGGTGAATTCTATGAGGGTTGCTAATTGGTTGCTGGGAACGTCTACTGATGGGTTAGGGTCTCTGATATAGAGTTCTAAAGCTATCATGCAAGCTTCAGTGGTTGGAACTTCTGTAAAGAGGGATATAACATCAAAACTGGCCATTAAGGTTATATGATTAAGTTGATTAAGATCAGACTTGAAATTAAAGGAGTCTTTGATGAATGAGCTGGCTGATGTGACATGTTTGGAGAAAGCCCATGCTATGTATTTACCAAGATTGTAATTAAACGATTCATATGTGGACATGTTTCTACATATATATTTTTCTCTACAAGTAGGTTTTTCGACATCACTGATTATCACTTCAGTATCTAATACAGAAATCATTATTTAGGTATAGAAATCAAAATAATGTACCACATTCTTTTGTTAGAAGCATTATAACTTTACAATTATTCAGGTATTGTAAAATTTGTAATATATTACAATATTTTATCAGTAATGTTAAAATACTGATATAAAAAATAATAGTTAATAGGTTTAATAAAGAAACTTTAAATAAACTAATAAACTATTCTGTAACAAATATAAGAATCTATTAGATAAATATAAAGAAATAAAAATTAGAGAAATTTTACTTGTAATTTCTAATAACTATATTTATTGAATAAGAAGGCCCGGCATGTCGAGGCAGTTAAGGCACTCGACTCGTAATCCGAGAGTCGCGGGTTCGAAAATCCATCACACCAGACATGCTCGCCCTTTTAGCAGTGGGGTCGTTATAAGGTGACGATCAATCCCACTATTCATTGGTGGAAGAGTAGCTCAAGAGTTGGCGATGGGTAATGATGACTAGCTGCCTTCTCTCTAGTCTTACACTGCTAAATTACAGATGGTTAGCACAGATAGTTCTCGTGTAGCTTTGCGTGAAATTCAAAACAAACGAAACCAAATAAAATTATTTAACAACTTGGCACTACTTTATGTGAATGTACACCTTACCGCAGCATATAAAGGCTTGTTTAGAACATAATAGTCACAGTATACTTAGTGAATGGGCGGTGGTTGGGAGTTATACTAGTTTATTTGGATAGCTGGATGGGACGCTTCATGCTGGTATAGTTCGTTGCTGTACTGTCAATCAATGCCTTTCTACCGTATTGGGGGCTGGAATGTTGACTTCAAGAGGTAAGTTTCAACTTACTTACTTCCAGATGGTAGTACCTTATTTTTATTTCAATTAGTTATTTTTCTTCTTAACTTGTGGGAGCAGTCACCTTCCCACAACAGTCCGCAGGCAGTGAAGGGTGCTATAGATGTGGGATGTTGTGGGCTTGAGCACCCACATCTCTCTCTCCTAATTTTATATTTTATGTGAATCTGGCGAATGAAGGTTAAGACTAATAGACGGTGCATCCCCACCACAATGTGGGTCCTGTTTTCGCAGTCACCTCCGAAACCTACGGTACATTTGATAATCACACATTATAGCTTGTACCTTGGGTTCTTTTCAATTAGTGCAGCGTGTGTTTTTATTTATTTTTGTTTCAGCTTGTTTTTCTAAGTTATAACAAACTAATATAGTTAGTCAGACGTTTGGATTTTCTGTTTTTATCGCAGACTTTCCTTATTAATTTGTTTATTCAATTTCATTAAAATATATTAATTTTCACTAATATATATATATATACATAAATACCGTTCCCTGCCTCATACATTGAAACTTATTTGTGTAACAATACATAAAGAAGGAACCAAACAGTGTGTTAAACCGATTTAACCACTTGTTTTCCAGGTAAACATTTTCTTCTTGGCGCGGATTATGTGGGTTTTGATAACAAAGCTGCGAGCAGCTACAACTGTTGAACAGAAACAATACAGGTAATCACTCAGAATAATAATAAAAAAGGCATAATGAGCTAAAGTCTCAGAGTTAATGAACTTACAGATAACATTTACTATTTTCGTAATTGTAGTCTATTAGAAGTCGAGAAACCTTAGAAACCCATGTGATATTTCCTGTTTTTGTAAGTTTCTGTATTTTCTTACAAGTTTTGATTATTAGAAAAATTACGGTTTGTTTTAAAATACTCAAAAGCGTTCGAACTCCTTGAAAACCTCGCACAATACTTATAAATTAAATGCACAACTAGGAAAATTATTTTCTTTAATAATATACTGAAACTGTGAATTGTCGTTACATAACTTACTGTGCCAGGGTTGTGCTTTCAAGTGGTTATTTATCAGTTTACTATTATATTAGCATAATATGTTTCCATATACAAATATGAGAGGGCGTGTTGTAGCAACAGTAGACTGCTGAAAGTCATATCTTTTTACCAAGAAGTCTCGTGAAAATCTGAGATCATTAAATTGTGTTTTTAATTAATCGTGATATCTAATCAGAATGACAACCATTCAAGAAACGCACCGTTTAATTATATTAGAATTTTGTGAGATGTGTATTAATAAACTGATACTGAATGGAGTGAAGAAGAAATAAATCTGCGAAATTAAGTTTGACAGTCGGAAGTACTGAACAACTTCGTACGATTGTTCAAGTTTTCTTTGACTAAAGAAATTGTGTACCAACTAACTTATAATGTCTTTTATCTTTAATCCACATGTGACTCACTTGGATGAAAAAAAAAATTATACTAAGAGCATTTTTTGTGTTTATCATAGAATAAAAATACTATTGAAGTTACATTTTTTTTGTATAAGCAGAAAAGCAGCAAAAGCTTTGCTAGTACTAATTCCACTGCTAGGGGTCACTTATGTCCTGGTCATCGTAACACCCAATCATAGAACTGCAAGAATTGTGTTTACCTACCTGCAGGCAACTTTACTCTCGACTCAGGTATGTACCACAGTGCTTTTACTATCGCTCCCAGTAACATAGCGGTATGTCAACTGTCTTACAGGTTTCGATACTCCTGATAAGCAGAGAACAGATAACCCACTGTATTGCTCTGTGCTGAATTACAAACAAGCAAAACTAGCTTTTTACTATCGCTACATTATGCTGCATAACGAACTATTTGCTCTATTTCCACTGAAGGGATTAAACTCCAAACTTCAGCGTTATAAGGACTCAAACTTACCGAGGTGCAAGTAATTAATTATAGATTTTCTCAACGCAGATATAAATAATGTATATATATACTGTTATTTACCTGGAAGGGTGGAATCTTTCTCTTTTCCGTTCACGTAATTTCAACAGAGAAAACATGCATAAGAAGAGGCTGTTAACATGGTTGAAATATTGCTACTGGAACGTGACGTGTCAGATAAAGTGTTCAATATTACTAAAACCTAGTTTCGTATCATACACGTTTATAACTCTCAAATGCAATGAATAAAGTCGTTAAACTGTTTACCATGTTATTGAGGTTTAAAAGAGTGAGGCTTTTTTTTTAACTTAACTATAACCAAATTTTCCTTGTTTATCTTAGGATTTAGATATTTTACATATTTAGATGTTTAGGATAGGTAGACATTAACCCAAGCTTCTAGAATACTGATGTACCGAATAACTTTAATTATTTACTCTGGAAATCCATATTTATTCATTTTTTGCTTTGCTCAATTACTGGTAATTATATAAATTACTTAATTTATATAACATAATTTCCTTTCTATTTCTATAGTTTGAGATGTGAACTATAGAGTGCCATTGTACATTTTGTAAAAATCACAAATAGTACCTATCTGTTTATGATGTGGTACTTAGAAGTTTAAATATTGAATGGTGTATTAGCACTGATAAATGTTTATTTGTAAATAGCAATGCTATTTAACTTCATTTTAACTCGTTCCAGGGTCTTACAGTAGCCATTCTATACTGTTTCTTCAATGGAGAGGTATGTATGTATTTAAATGAGTTAATTCTATTATTTTCTAATAAATAGAGACGTATAAATAATGTTAACATAATTCTGATCGATTCAGAGCGTTATGACTTTTACGTTATGTACCTGTCTTAAAATGAAACTTCACGTTTTTGATTTATTATTTGTCTTGAGTTTTAAAGAAAGACAAGATGTCTTGTTTTATCAGGTGCGAAACTCACTTCGTCATCACGTGGAACGCTGGAAAATGGTTCGTACACTAGGGGGCGCTCCTCGTCATTCCATCAGTTATCGACCGTCCCAACATGGTGAAGTGCTAAATTCTTATACTAGCCGCAGATCTCGTGGTAGAGGGAGCTGCATTAGTTTCACTACAACCACGTCCTTCATCAGTGGTAGCAACCACAATGCACACGGTGGGCACAACAAGCACAGTGAGACGTCATTTGCCGTGCTTACAACAAAACAAGACGTGATTTGAAAGAAGAAATAAAATTTAACACCACCATATTTGTGCTTTGATTTAGAGGAATAAACTCAGCCTTTTCTCGAATTTTATCAAACGTAGATTAAGTGTTCAACCTGTCGGTGTAAAACTTCAGAAAAACAAAACACATTGTTAGTATCGTGTTCTGTTATACATCTTTTTTTTTAAGTGTGAAACTATTCTTTGGTATTCCACGCTGTTTTAAAGATTTAGTATAAATTTGCTCAATGTTGTGGATACATGTGAACAGTTTTTCCGTTAGTTATATCCAAATGAGATAGAGTAATTGTCAGTATGCGTGTTTTTAACTCCTTTTTTTTATTTGAACACAGGCAGTGCTTGGGAAATTAAATTAGAAAAGAAGTTATTACAGCGTCACGTAATGATGTAAACTAAGGTACTGTCATAAGTGGTGCATTTATTCCATTTTAGTTAACTCTGCACTGTGTTCGGAGAAACTTTGATGCGTATCCTGGTGGTAGAAAAACAAACAACTTGAAATAAAATTGGAAAAAAAACAACAACTCGTGGTCATGTTATTCTTCTGCTTGATGAAGTTGAAAACTCCCCGTATGAGAGGAAATAAGTGGTTTAATTCGTCTCTCACGCACGTCAGCGTCGATCTGCCGTCCATCCCGTCATCCCCTCCCTAGCCCTTGTCAGGATTTATCTAAAAAATCCTAACCGCTTTGTTAGTGTTAGTGCTAACTTTATAAAACGAGTTAACTTGTATTTTTCCCAGAATACATTGCGTTACATCAACTTAATTACACTAACTAACCAGATTATTAACGTAAAGTTGAACACATATTCTGTGTTTACAATAAAAAATTAACGTGCAGCCATCTTAAACCCAGATGTGACAGATAATAGTGAAGCTGTAAAGATTTCTATATAAAAACAGTTAAACTATTTAACTTGATCCGTCACTTTTCTAGATTGTTGATTTGAATTAAGCACAAAGCCACACAATGAACTATCTGTGCTCTGCCCACCACGGGTATCGAAACCCGGATTTTCGCATGTAAGTCCGCAGACATACCGCTGAGCCACTGGGGGGGGGGCACTTTTCTAGAATTCCATAGAATTGCGGAGCTGTATTTAAACAATCTCCCCCAAAAAGAAATAGGCCAAGTTGCTCTTATCGATAATTTTTCTGTCTAAATTTTACTGTATCTCTCTGTATAAGTGAAATCAATGGTGACAAATTAAGTTAACTATGAGAACAATCTTAATCAGAGTAGAATTTGTTTGTTTTGGAATTTCGCGCAATCACCACCATCCACCGCCACCTCTTGGGCTACTCTTTTACCAACAAATAGTGGGATTTACCGTCATATTATAACACCCCACGACGTAAAGGGCAAGCATGTTTGGTGTGACGGGGATCGAACCTGTGGCAGAGTAGAAAATTAATTCAAAACTAGCCGAGGCCCAGAATGGCCCCGTAAGTTATGTCGTTCGACGCGTAATTTGAGGGTCGCGGATTCAAATTCCGGTCGCATCAAACATGTTCACCCTTTCAGCCGTGGGGACGATATAAGGTTACGGTCAATTCCGCTATTCGTTGGTAAAATACTAGCTCAAGAGTTGGAGGTGGGTGGTATGACTTCCCTCTAGTATTACATTGTTAAATTAGGGACACCTGCGCAGATAGCTTTCGTATAACTTTACCCGAAATTCAAAACAAACAATTGTTTTAAACGCAAGACTACACAATCTCTGTATGCGCATATCTGTCCATAATTTTGAATTTATTGATTAAGTTGAAGACAGCTAGTTAATACTAGTAACAGCCAGTTCTGGGGGTACTGTTATCTAAGTAGAGAGTGAGATTCGACAGTTATTTTTAAACCGCACTGACTGAGTGCGGGGCGGCTTCCCATGGCAACAAGAACTATTAGCTTTATAGTCCGCTCGCTAAGCTCATAATATAACATCTCTTTGAACTAACAGCAATAAAACAAAGAGGAGAGTGGGAGAT
Source organism: Carcinoscorpius rotundicauda (assembly GCA_011833715.1). Lineage (NCBI taxonomy): Eukaryota > Metazoa > Arthropoda > Merostomata > Xiphosura > Limulidae > Carcinoscorpius > Carcinoscorpius rotundicauda. The sequence continues at coordinate 21,479,792 of CM022398.1, forward strand.
TAGAGATAGAAATGTTTCACTTATTTAACAAATAGTGGAACTCACCTTCACATTATAAAGCTCTCACGGCTGAAAGAGTGATCATGTTTGGTGGGGATTCGAACCCGCAACTCTCGGATTACGAGTCGAGTGCTTAACACGCCGGGACTGCTAAAAATATGAGCATGAATAAAGTCACAGAGATTGTTTTAAAAGTAATACCCTGCCTTCGTGAGAAGAAGGAATCTGTTCATATGGTATATATATATATATGTAAACATACATATTTAAACATGATAAAACAACTGGTAGTTTGTAATTCCAACCTGAACAGCATATTATGTTTCACGTGTGTTAAACAACTAGATATGAGCTCCTTAACTTGATAAAACAGTAAGCTACGGTAAGTCATAGAAATATAAGGTGATTTGGTAAATAGGAAATCGTATACTTTTACGCATAAATGTACGAAATCAAAACATCTTGGAAAGCACAAGTCGAACCATCGTTGAGGAGAGCATGACGTTAGAATCGCTTTAAGGTTCTAACCGGTATGATATAACGCAATAAATATATGGCAAAAAAAAAGTGGTTAATAGCTGCAGTAGATACATGATGGCATTAAGACGTTTATAAAATGCGCTTGTTAAATTATCCAGTTATCGAAGTGTTTGTTTCAGGTGCTGTAGATAAAAGAAGATAAATGGCCCTTGTAACTGCATCGTTTAACACCACCTAAAGACAGAGACGTGACTATTATACGAACCTTAAAAATGCCTACTGAATGCAAACAAACCAGTAAACTGAAAAGATATCACTGCTACAATTATGTGTAGTTGCTAGGAAACTACTGTTGTGAAGCAGATAAAGAAAACGTGATAGTCGACTGCTTTAAAAATAGGTTCAGACATGTTAAATGTTCTTCCTCCATTATTTGACCGCCCCATAAGAATCCTATAATTACGTTTATAGTTCTAACTAGATAAACTTCAAATGAAGTTGTAATTACAACAGAAGATAACTAAGTATCTTTCGATATGTCATCATGCATATCACAATAATCGAGTAAGGGTTGGATCTGTGATAGAACTCTGGCTTTTCAGATGAGACGAGCCTGATTCGAATGGATGCACATCGACAAATATTCCCGTTCCCACTTTAAGTTACGAGTGCGTTATATGAGTGACTGTCAACTCCTTAGTGCGGATGGTCGGTGGTAATGCTGTCTGATTTTCCTCTTGTAAGTACTTAAAAATTAAACAAATATTTAGTCACAATATGCTTGTGACATTTCACTATTAATTGGAATCGTAATGTGCGTTATACGACCCAGCATAGTCAGGTTGGTTAAGGCGTTCGACTCGTAATCCGAGGGTCACGGGTTCGAATCCCTGTCACATTAAACATGCTCGCCCTTTCAGCTGTGGGGCGTTATAATGTGATGGTCAATCCCACTATTCGTTGATAAAACAGTAGTCCAATAGTTGGCGGTGGGTGGTGATGACTAGTTGCCTTCCCTCTAGCCTTACACTGCTAAATTAGGGACAGCTAGCGCAGATAGCCTTCGTGTGGCTTTGCGCAAAATTCATAAAACAAATAAACAATAATGTACGTTACAATGTTTGTGTCACAATACACATATTATATTTCATCATTTATGTCACGATGTGTGTACGTGATGTCTTCTAATCAACTGAAAATACAGAAATAATGCCAAAAACAAATGCAGTATAAATCTCGCACCCCAGTGGCACAACGGTATGTCTCCAGATTCACATAGCTAAAAACCGAGTTTCGATATCTGTGTTGGGTAGAGAACGGATAGTCCATTGTGTAGTTTTTTGCTTAATTGAAAAGAAACGAATAAAGTATAAACCTATACGGTATATTTCCAGAAACGTGATACGAATATTTGTCAATTTAACCTTATATTAGTGTCTAAATGCTAGTGCGCTATGTTACTTTTACATTGTTAATTAATCCAAGATTATCTTGATAACATTTCCATTCATTCGCAGTGAACCTAAACGCTCTAAGCTAATTTTGATTTTACTAGCTCCAACGAGTTGATAAGCGAAGTTTCAAACGTAAGTGATTTATGGTGATATTATATGTGGCCATACAAACTCTTAGGCATTTTAAAGAAAGTGGTGAATAAAAATACTTAAAATATTTCATTTCTTATCTTTTATCTTGTACAACGAAAAGTTTTTTGAAGCAAACACGTTTATCTAACGATATTCCTTTATATTAAACAACATGAATATACGTTTATTCTGCTATTTGTTTGAGGCATGTGACAAAGGAGAGTAAAATATGACTATGAGCATAATTTCGGTGAGTCCATCTCACTCTTTTGGTTTGTTTTGAAACAAAACTCTTTATTGGTTACGTTGTGAACTTTTTGTTGCCTAGGGGACGGACAGATCTTGTCACTGATTTTTTTTATACTGTGGATCCTCACATGTTACAAGACGCCGTACTTTGTACACCACGACTGCGGTGTGTGTTTTTCACTGGATTGTCTTATTTTCTCAAGTTGATTCATGTTCCTTCACTTTCCTTTGTCGTTAGGTACAAATGATATCCTCGTATTGAAAACTTTAAATCCTTGGTTTGAAGATATGTTGATGACTTAAAAGTACGAATCAGGTCCTTATGTCAGCAATGGTTGTCATGTGATTTGTGTATTCAAAATATTTTTAACATAATGTACTCAAATATTTTTTTACCTAATACTAGTCTTAAGCAGTCGAAATTTAACTTTGTTTATATTCCATAAGTTTTATTGATTTTTCATGATTGCACACAAGTACATAAAGCTTCCATTAGCCACTGCCTCCCTCTAGTACAGTGGTAAATTTACGGGTTTACAACCCTAAAACCATGGGTTCGTTTCCCTTCAGTGGGCTCAGCAGATAGTCCGATGTGGCTTTGCTATAAAGAAAATACACAAACACACCTTCAGCCACTCTAGACCATAATAATTTGCAACTTCGCATATTTGTTAGTACTTCTAGAAGAGCACTAGAGAATTTGAAAAGTTTTATAAATGTAGTCCAGTGCTACATCAACATTTCGTTTAAAAATGTTCGTTAATACATCCAGAGATACACTACATTACTTTTGCATATGCAGTTCATTATTTAAGAAAACATGCTATTTACGTCGACAATTATGTGTCTTTTAGTGGATCGTTAGATGTTTCTGTGTCATTCATTTTGTTTTTATTTTCTCTAACATTCTGCTAGGAAGACAATAAAAACAGATTTAACTGGTTAAAAATATCGTTTTATAACAACTATAAAAAGGTATTAAGATTTTTTTCAATTACTGATTATTTCTCATTTCTTTTTTTTCTTATCGGTTTCATGTTGAGAAGTGTTTCATAATTCCCTTTATTCGAGAACAGATTTCAGTTTCAGTAAAATGATAAACAGAAACGTGTATAATACTGTTGTAACACAGTCTTTGGTTTTTACACTGATACATCCATAAATCTTCAAAAGAAATGCACACCTGTAACCGATTGATGAGCACAATCATCCATATCGTGATAACATCCAAGCATGACGATATAGTTAAAAATTAATTGATAGAAAGACAGATCCATCTCAAACGTCTCAGAGAGTCGATAAACAAAAAATCTATGGACAACGTTTCGGTTAGATAGCCATTGAAGGAAAAAAAATATATGTATAAGCGAAGTTTTTTGTCCAAATAATCGTTAAAGGCGAAATTTCTGAACAGCGTTCTGCGTAGTTGACTAATTAAAGGGAAATCTTTAGCCAACGTTTCGAACCATTAATCAATAAAAGTGAAACCTGCGCTGTAGTCAATCAACGTTTCGGCCAAATAACCAATGAATGAGTAATGTATTACCAATCTTTTGCGAAGATAAGTACTGCTGTAGAATTGTTTGTTTTGAATTTCGCACAAAGCTACTTGAGGACTATCTGTGCTAGCCGTCCCTAATTTAGCAGTGTAAGACTAGAGGTAAGGCAGCTAGTCATCACCACCCACCGCCAACTCTTGGGCTAGCTATTCTTTTACCAACGAATAGTGAGATTGACCGTCACGTTATAACTCTTTCACGGCTGAAAGGGTGAGCATGTTTGGTGCGAAGGGGATGCGACCCTCAGATTACTCTGGTGTAGAAAAAGAAGATATATGTATATGGCCAATTTTACCATAAAATAAATGTTGAAGGACAAACGTATGCCCATTGTTTTAGCTTTATCGTTTATTGGAAACGTTGACCACTTCGATACAATTTTTTTCTCACAACATTTTCTGTTTTAGAAAATAGAAAATCAGAAACTAAACCAAGTGTTTTAAAACTGAACTAGCAGAGTGCTAAAATTATGCACTTTACAAATTGATAAAAAACACGAGAATATTCAGCACGTAAGTTATCAGACTAGAGAGAAGGCAGCTAGTCATCACCACTCACCGCCAACTCTTGGGGTAACCAACGAACAGTGGGATTGACCATGACATTATAACGCCCCCACAGCTGAAAGGGCGAGTATGTTTGGCACGAACCCGCGACTCTCAGGTTACGATTCGAACCCTTAACGCGCTTGGCCATGCCGGGCCTTTTCAAAAGATAAAGTACTCAGTTCATCATATTTTAACCTTAATTATCTGTTGTGAAGTAGAAAAATCAAAACCATTACAAAGATTGTTTTTAAGTAAAAGCACACATTTACTAAGAAAATATAATTAATTTGACCAAATATTTATATTTATAAATTCAGATTAAAATATAATACAAAATGAGTTGCATATCTTTTTTTCTATCCTTCTAACACTACCGCCTTTGATCACAAATCTTGTGACTAAATTAGATATAGAATATAACTTGTTAAAAAAATCGGTAAAAAAGTTACACCACCTTAAAAAAATTAAAAGGAAGAAGATATTAGATGCCTCTAATAACACGAAATTAATTATAGCTTTCGTGTGCATAAATAATGCACAATTACTGAAGAAAGTCGATTGTAATAGGCTTGAAATTATTTGAGGAAGAACTGGGTAGATAAATACTGCTATAAATCTTTTGATAAGTTGGTTACTTCTGTTAACGAAAAGTCACGCAACAGGTGACTGCGCCTTGTACGCTGCGGGAATTCAACTCTGAATAATAGCGTTATAAATATGCATATTTCACAACTAATTATAAGTGAGGTGTTTTTCCTATTATTTTATTTGTTTGTTTAGAATTAAGGACAAAGTTACACAATGCGCTGTTCTCATCACAGGTATCGAAAACCGGTTTCTATCGTTGTAAATCCACAGATATTCCGCTGTGTCACTGGGAGATATCCTGTTATTACTGTGATTACAGGTCTGTCATATTTTAAGTAATTAAGTTTTCAAGTGCGACACTTATTAGTAATTGTCCTGAAATTAAAATGATTGACTTTCATTTGTTGTTGGTGAAGGTTATTTATAAGGATGTCGTGGGAAGTAAGAAACAATCAAATAGAAATTTATAGGGGCGGTCCTAGTTATTCTTTTGTTTCAGACAAAATTCAGTAACTGAGGCCTCATAGAGATAAGAAAACTTAAAAGTAGATTAAAAATATAGGAAACATCCACGTGTGGGACTCCGAGCAATTGTTCAGATAGCTCAATAGATAAGATCGCCTATGGTTTCATAACAAAACAAAAAATATTCTATATCATCCGCCTTCCCAGTTGCACAGCGACATGTCTCTGGACTTACAAAGCTAAAATGTAGTTTCGACACCCGTGGCGAGCAGAACACAAATAATCCATTGTGTAGCTTTGTGTTTAACTTCAAAAACACAAAATCTATATCATACACCATGTTCTTTTTAATATAAACAATAGAAAAAAACACAAATAATAAACAAAGATTCGTGATCTATTATGAAAGGAGCTTCACTGAAGATTTAAAATTCTTAAAATATTTGTTTGTACGCAAAGAACCGAGAGAACGAACAGTGTGCAGTACCTAAATTACTGAGATATAAAAAGAAAAAACACAATATCATGAAAATAAACTACAATGTATCTTGCCTGGACAATAAAATTTTAGGTACAATTAATAGTGTCACTGGTATGCTTCCAGTAGTCAGGTTTATATACCAAACACAGTCTACCCAGTCTGGACATAAAAGTACAGATGTCAGTAGTAGAATGCAACTTACTTAAGTTAGATGATCAGATCATGTTTAAGAATGTTTTTTTATATGATGTAAACTCAACGTGGATGTGATCATCGTTCTGTTCATTCCTACTTCGTGTTTTGCTTTGAACTTTGACCTCAATTATGGAGTTTTATCAGTAGCTAATTATTTCTAAATGTTTAACAAATTTCGTAATGTCAAAAATCAGTGGTTTTGATATTATTCTGTTGACCCACCCCTTAATCGTCAGATAGCCGTAATGTTTCCCATAAACAGTATATAACTATTGAAGCTTCGTGTCTCAATTTCGACATCAAGCACCTAATTAAGATGTAACGCATATCTTTAGAGTCACGTCATTTCATTACATATATGTATATGTACTTGGTTACTGAGTAAAGTTTACAAGAGAGAGATATGCTCCTCTTATTTTGTTTGATCAATATCCAACTTATAAAAACACATGAAGTAGGAATGGGTAGAACAATGGCCATACCCACTTTGAGATTGCACCATGTTCAAAACCACCAAGTGTTGTAATGTTTTCCTACCTTTTCCAACTTGTTTTTGGTGTTACAATTCCCACCTCCTTTTTATAATAAAATACGTTTTATACTTGCTATCATAATAACTGATTCACATTACTCTCCAGTCTTCAATATTTCTATTATACCTGATCAACAATACCATTGCATCTTCAATATGATTCTCATTCCTGGTTTACAATACTCTTTCATGCTCAGTCTTTCAAGATGGTTCTTTTAATTCGTTTACAATATCCTTGCATCTTCAATACAGTTCCCATTTTTGGTTTGTGTTTTTCAATATCTTTACATATTCAACGGAATTTTTTATAACTCACAAAATCCCCACATCTTCAATGTTATTATTATAAGTGATTTGCATTACTCATAAATCTTCAATATTGTTCCAATCCCTAATTTACAGTACAAATACATATTCAATATGGTTCACATTACTTATTTATAATGCTTTTACATCTTAAATGTTTGAAGATGATTCTTCTCATTGATTTACAATACATTTTCATTACGGTCCAAATATCTAATTTACAACAGCCTTACACCTCCAATATTGTCCTCATCTCTGAGTTATAATATCCTTACACCTTCAATATTGTTCTTATCTCTGATTTACGTTAATCTTACAGCTTTAATATAGTTCTTATTTCTGATTTACAATACCCTTACATCTTCAATATTGTTCTTATCTGTGTTTTACAATACACTTTTTTCCTGTGTTTGTACCTGATTTACTATTTATACAAGATGTTGATAGTTTATTTATGGAGTTTTAAACACTAATAATTTCTGACATAGACATGATAGGAATAAACGGTAGACAGTTCATAAAATCCTGTTTCATAAAGATTTACAACAATCAATGCTTTTTATGTCAAATATCTAAACTAATGAATACATCAACAAAAGATGAAAAGTTAAGCTATGCGCTATGGCCAGCTGAACTAAGTCAATAACACCAGTGAGGAGAAACTTTAGAACTCGTTACAATAAAGATGCACAATTGTCGTGAGTTAATTAGCAATTGGGTGAAAAAGTTTAAAGAAGCTGGGTTAGTGAATGACAAATGGCAGTTATGTTGAAATTTAAATAATTGAGCTTTATTGTAATAAAACTTCATATATTATATTTTGATGGCCGTTAACAGTTTGTTTCCATCAAAGTTATTAATATATAAAGTGGTAGAAGGATCTTATGAACATCCCGTGCAGGGTAAAATACACTTGACGTACGACTGACAATATCTTATGTTTTAAAGTAAAGTTTCAACCTGCATGTGGAAAAATGTTTCTCTAGCAACGTGATGAGTGAATGAATGAATGTCAGAACAATGCAAGTTTTAGTACAAGTTGGTCAACTTTAAGATACATTTGTTCGTGTAAATATTTGTAATTTAGCAACAAGTGTACCTTAGAGGAAGAACGACATAAACAGGTGAAGACAAAGTCTGAAAACACAGCTGTATTTTTCTGAAATAAGAGAAAACACCAGCAAAATATGAGCAGAATTAATACTTCTCAGTGCAAGCTCTTTATCTTATACTGAGTAGCAATGCACTTGCACGTTCTCTGGACTCGAGCAGAAGTCCTGGTCTTTGGGATTACAACCAGTTTCTGACAGAATCTTGAAGAATGGGATTTACAAGAACACTTTCGCAGGAATCGATCGAGGATAGTCTATGTTCGTTGGGGGATTGTTTCCAGTGATAGCCAGTTCATGGCAGAGTTGTGATGTCCTGGCTCTCCTTCCATCTTTCTTTCTCAGGGGGAAGGATGGGGTATCAGTTTACTTGTGTTAAGTCTCTGTAGAGCACCTATTAAAACAAGACTGGTGATAAACTTACAAAACCTGCCCAAAACTCTTACTGTATAAAACAGATCACACTTTTTCCATGACCCAATGGTGACACCAGGTTTTGCCCAGAGGCGAGGGCAGATTTATTTCTATTGGGAAGGAGTATTTGTCTCAAAAGTTTTATCAGGGTGGATTAATAACCCAAATCTGAGTCTCGTTAACGAACAAAGCTGTTCACATTTTAACAACTAGGCTTTGTATGTTTACTTTTTTCGTTATATTTTCAAGATTTTACTGGAGAGCAGACTTTTCTTCAGTTTCTCACGTTATAAAGAAGCGTTAAAGTCACGATAGTAAGTCTTAGGGTTAATTTAAGTTTTATCAACTGATTACATTCGTTAAGAAATGTAAATACATTACTTAGAAACAGTGATTACGAAGGACTAATATGGATACTTGAACTTCTTTTGGTTTTTAAGTCAATGGATTTATAGTTAAACGGTCCCTCTCTGCCTTAAGAAGCCTACAAAGACCTCTGTTAATAATTAGCTCAAGCGTATCGTGTACAGAAGGGAAAAGTAGTGAAAAATTGCTAGCAGTTGCACTTACTTCCAGTGTATAGTTTCTTTCTTTAATCAGTAAAGCACGCAAACGACATCGAAATATCTGTTTGAGTTACTTTAGGACGAAGAAATAATTAATGTAAATCTTAACTCAAGCACAATTGTGTAATAAAACACAATTTTCTTGTTGCTTCACGTTTGGAGTCATAATGTAAAGAACTTGAGGGATGGTTCATCTTTCTCAATAATTTCGTTCACCGTTAATTCATCAACGAGAAGGTGTAAATTTCAAAAATTAATAATAATAAAAAGGTCCAGTTATTCGCGACTCTTGTTTAACTAAAATTCCATCTGGATAATTTCTCTTAGTGTTTACGAAACTGTTCTTACAACATTTGTATAGAATAATTTTCACACTGGAACTTTTAGCTGTAAAATAACGAAATGTTGTAGTTATATCTTTATCAGCCCATCACAGGGTTTAAAGTTATGATTAGGTTTAACGCAGTAAATAATTCTAATGGTCTCATGGAATGCGTACACACACGCACAAAATCTAGAAGTTTCAGTAATTGAGAGAAGAGAACGGTGTTAAAGGGGTATTTTGCTCCTTCGTCTAAATCTGTGTTTCTTGTTACTTAACTTTAAAGGTGTCGTTGCTGCAGTCGTAAAATTTTGGATATTCTAAACTGTCAAGTTCGTTTAACATTCAGATAGTTTCTTAATGCTACCTTAAGCAACTTAAGCGGGTTGTATAAACACTAGTTACGGCTGTGTTTACGGTGGCAACATTAAGACATGTAAATATTAGTCCTTATGCCCTAAAGACTATTAATGTAAATTAGTCATTATAAAGCACGCAACCGTAGTAATTAATGTCACTCTTCTTAATTAGTTTCTCTCGGTAAGTAATGTTTGTATGACAAAAGTTGTTGTTTGTAGCATTAAGGATAAAGAGACGATTATAAAAGTTGTCAAGTTGTCGATGGAAAAACTGTTTAAAATATTATAATCTGTACAGATTCCTCGTGCAATACACGAGCTTCATATATACATTCGAATAACATCTTTGACAACAAATTATTTAAATTTACAGTGTTTTACGCATAAAATATGTAGTCTATTTCACAGATTGATATGCAAGCCATGAAGTTTTTAGCGAGTTTCCTTTCGCGCGTTCTTTACGTTAGATAAGAGATATCCGACGTCCTTTATAGGAGTCGTGATTCGTAAATCTCGCTCCTACAGACCAACTGAAGTTATTTACATGACATTTTTTGTACACTTTCAATTTAGAAACTATTTATTTTGCTCATTTTGTGCTTTTTTCCGACTACTCTATAAATTAATCTACAAGAATCCATAACAAGCTTAATACCAATACTTATAGGACGCTACAAAAACATGGGTTTAATTGTGTTCAAATGTGGCCATCTTTGTGCAAGGAATGACTGGAAAAAAAACTTAAGTTATTACATTTGAAATCGACAAATTTAATGAAAAGTTCTGAAATATCAGGCTTTGCATGACCAGGTGTTTAAGGCACTCGACTTCTGATTTGAGAGTTGCGGGTTCGAATCCCTGATCCATCGAACACGCTTGCCCTTTCAGTCGTGGAGAAGCTATGATGTTACAGTCAATTCCACTATTCGTTGATGAAAGGGTAGTCCAAGAGCTAGAGGTGGGTAGTGATGACCTTCCCTCTAGTCTTACATTGTTAAGTTAGGGACACCTAGTGCAGATAGGCCTTGTGTAGCTTTGCGCGAAATTCAAAACAAACTGAATAACAAACCGGTTTCCAATTTTTTTTTAATATTTTTTTAACATAATTTTTTCAATTTTTTTGGTTTCCGACCAGCAGTTAGATAACACTAAATTACGGACTAACAACGCTAAAATCCTAAGGTTTATTTCCTGCAGTAGACAAAGCAGATAGCCCTGTGTTTCTCTGCTCTAGAATAGACAAAAACCTTAAATGATTGGATAAAATCACGAGAGCGAAACAAATAACAATATATATCGACATTTTAATAGTGCATTTGCTATTTCCAAGAATTAGCTTCCGAGTTACCACTAAAATCTACAAAATTATGTGACAATTAATGTGCAGCAAAATGTTTACTTTTAGAATCAGAGAGGTAAACTGGAATGTAGCATAACTATATAAATAAATTATTTAAATAAAATATTTAATGCAAACATTTATTTTAGAATAACAAAACTTTCACTACAGATGAAGAAAAACAGGGATTTTTGAAGGATCCCAGTCAATATAAAAACATTTAACGCGTTTTAAAACAGTCTTGCGAAAATATTCAAGATTCTTGAACGTCACAGAACATCAGAACTTTCCTGTCTTGAGGTTATTTTTTAATACCTGGTTTATAGACGTAAAGAATTCCTTCATATCAACAAGAAACTTATAATAAAATACAGAATAACAGAAGGTTTCGGTCTTGAGAACATTCTTTAATATTGGCTAATAAACGTAAAAAATTCCTTTATATTAGCAAGAGACTTATCATAAAAAGAATTTAACAAACTTGCAGAACTTTACTGAGAAACACATACGACTCTGATAGACCTGTGATGGGTCTATTTTTAGGAGATTTTGGATTTTTCTCAAAGCAAACACGCTTTATGGAAATGCTTATTTCATATTATGGTCAAGAATTTAAGGGTCTATCGTGAGCGAATTTCACAAGATGTAGTAAGTCAGAAGAACAAGTTGAATAACATTTATGTCTAAAACACAAAGAAAAAAAGAGAAAATATTAATATATTCCTTACTGTTTTTTGTAACAAATACATTTTGACTTTGGAAACCATCCACAGATTTATCGCTGCCGTTATTGATAGAAAAGAAATAATAAAACTGTCCACAGGACAACACACTAGCACATAATAATAACATTCAGGAATATACAATGGATATTTGAAAAAATTATTAACTTTATATTGAGTTTCACTTTCGTCGGGAATTGAGATAAGCTTTCAGCCTCACTTGTTTCTTACTTTGTACCGAGTAACTAGAAGTTAAACATCGTGCCTTACTTCTGAAATGGCCCGGCATAGCCAGGTGGTTAAGGCACTCCACTCGTAATCCGAGGGGCACGGGTTCGAATCCCCGTCACACCAAAAATACACGTCCTTTCAGCTGTGGGGGGACTATAATGTGATGGTCAATCCCACTATTCGTTGATAAAAAGAGTTGCCCAAGAGTTGGCCTTGGATGGTGATGACTAGGTGTCTTCCTTCTAGTCCTACACTATTAAATTAAGAATGAATAGCACAGATAGCCCTCGTGTACTAGCTTTACGCGAAATTCAAACCAAACCGAATACGTCTGAAATGTATATATAATAATCCAATCTGAACTAAGTCAGTTATTATTTGAGAAAGTCCAAATTTTCAGTTATTTGTTACAAAATATTATTAGGAGAAAGAAATGTTAAACCACTTTTTTCTACTTCAGGTGAAGTGGTGATAGTAGTAGTAGTGCTGAGTATTTTCAACCTAAACCACAAGTTACATCATTTAAACCACAGTAAATATAAAATAATATAGCAGCGGTAATACAGTGTATTTTCAGCTTAAAAGACAGTTTCAATTATTTCACTCAGTGTGGAAACAGAAAGATATAGCCTTAGTAATAGGGTATATTTTCAACCTATACCACAACGTGTACGTCAAAGAGGTTAATCAATCAGATCAAACACTCTTGATATTCAAGACAAAGTCAACCTTAATTTAAAGCTGTTAACTAGCGTGCAAGTGACGATTCAGAAGCACCTTCCGCCTTTCTGGCTACTCTGATGCGCATAGTGGGATACACTGTTACGGTTACAACTTTTTAATAACTAGAAGTGTGTATAGTGGCATATCGTGAATCGAATTTCGAACCTTACTATTCGTAGTAGCTTCATGGATAACATTAAAAAACAGACTGTTAAGTTGCTAAGTCATGCTCTGTAATTTTAAAGGTCTAGTTGTAAATTATGGATCAAACTTAGGAAGAGAAAAACATGTTTTTATTATTTATAATATTATCAGTTTATTTATAACATTATATTGTTTCGTAGTTAAGTAGAGTTATAGATAGAGACATTTCACATAGCCAAGAGTTTGGTTTGGTTTGTTTGGAATTTTGCGCAGAGCTACACGAGGGCTATCAGTGCTAGCTGTCTCTAATTTTGCAGTGTAAGACAAAAGGGAAGGCAGCTAGCCGTCACCACCCACCGCCAACTCTTAGGCTACTCTTTTACCAACGAATAATGGGATTGACCTAACATCATAACGTCCTCATGGCTGGGAGGGCGAGAATGTTTAGTGTGACGGAGATTCGAACTTGCTAACTTCAGATTACAAGTCGAATGCCTTAACCATCTGGCCATGGCGGCCCTCATAACCAAGGATGGTTTGATTTTTTTTTTAAGAATTAAACACTAACTATAACAATGTTTTGCTGTTTCGCTAAAAATGAGTAAAGACATGTTTAACACACTATTTAACTGTTTACAAGTATTTTAAACTATTATTTAATTAATTGTTTTGATGTGTTTTAATACATTATTTAATTACTTGTTTCAATGTGTTTCAATACTTTATTTAATTAATTGTTTTCACATCTTTTAATTTATTATTTAATTAATTCTTTCCATATGTTTTTCAAATGTTGTTTCTTATTTTTACTCAAAATGTCGCAGTTAAGAAGAAAGTTCGATTGTACTTTTTCTCGCATAAAATATAGAGCTGTGTGTGTGTGTAACGATCCGTGTTTGAAAACTGTGTCGATTTTACTGAAGGTAAAACATTATGTAATTTTACGTTTAGTTGTAAAGTGTCATGTTTCAGAACAGAATCTCATGAACTAAAGCCATCCAAAAGTAAATAAAGTCTAGAGATTAAAAACATTGTTTAAAACTTGACTTAAAACTTTTACATTTTATCTTAAAATAATATATTTCAGTCTTTACTGCCACTTTATTTTTATTTGTTTGTTGTAAAGTATAAAACTGTATAATGGGTTATCTGTTTTCTGCCCCTCCCCGTGAGTATCGAAACCCAATATTTAACATTATCAGCTTTCCGAAATACCGCTGAGCTATCAGAGACCATTTATTTAAGATGGATGTGAATAGAGAGGGTTAATAGCGTTCAAATCGAACGATATTCGAGATCTAGCTGTGTATTTATAGGTACAACTTTTACCATTACTCGTGCAGGGCTCTGATTATCCAACGTTTTCTGACACCGAAGTTTCCATTGAAATAAACGAAAAATGTGTGTTGTGGATTTGACGCTGTGCTATAACTTAATGGTACACTACTGAAATTTCACCTGACACGCAATAATGTCATGATTTTTTTTTTATTTGGCTAATGGTAACTGGAGTTAAACCTTACTTTATTATTAATTAATGGAATTTGAATTTTCCATTTAAATTTTCCATATTGCTACACATTTTGGAAAGATTTGATCATCTTGAATTTATCTGGATCTGGTTGCGTGTGTGTGTGTGTTTTCTTATAGCAAAGCCACATAGGGCTGAGATCACAGCGGGCAATCAAACCCCTGATTTTAGCATTGCAAATCCGTAGACTTACCGCTGTACTAGCGGGGGGCCAGGGATCTGGTTCCAGTCGGGCGGATACACTCAAGCATAATCCAGCTTTTTGAACGTGCTTCCAAATCTCACATACTGTATATTTTTCTCAATTTTCTTCAGTTCGTCGTTTACTCACCAGGGTTAATAAAGGGGGATATGTGCACGTGAATTATACTTCTCTACAAGGTCAAAATGCTTGGTAATTGTCTACTCAAGCTCTATATGTTAGGGGGGAAAGCAGGTAGTTAACATTCAACACCACCAGCCACCAACTCATGAGATGCTCTTATCAAAAGGTTTGACTGTCATTTTTATAACGCGTCCGTAATATCAAAGTGCGGAACGCGAATTTTTATTATATATATTTTTTGTGCATGTGTTAAAATGACGCCAACAATGAAATATTGGATCTACTCTCTGTGAAACTGCATTAGACCTACTGTCTCTAGATATCAGTGATGTCGAGAAACCCACTTGTGAACCTGACGATGACCGAAGAAGGTCGAAACGTTGTTCGCTCTTCTATTTAAAATATTTTCTGAACCCAAACGAGCCGTTTTTGCATATAAAATGTCTCTAGATATGTTCTATTCAACTATAAAACCAGTAAATATCTCTTTTTTCTGTTGCCCGTCTTAATGAAGAAATCAATAAAAATAGAGCAAAATTCACATACCAACAAACTACTAAACACCAGCTGTATTGCTTCGCGTAAATTCACTGTTTCTATAAAAACCGGGGCGAGACCCAATGGTCGGCGAAACGGACTGTGGAGCTAAGTTTATAACTTCTTTTATGTTTTGTTACCACACTTTATACCTGTTGTAATTTTTAGCAAGGTATCTTGCAAAGTTTTTTCGTTTTATTGTGTTTTTTTTCATATATTAATTACTTAACTGTAATTACTTTCATTTTCTGTATCACTATAATGGTAGATTGGTAACAAAGATACCTGTTGTGTGCTTTGTTAAGATAAAGTGTATTCTTTACTTCAAGTTTTCTTTTTTATCCCAAGTGTTTCATTGTTTTCTTTGTGTTATTAATGTTTTTCGTGTAGTTTGATTTAGATACTTACCGTTAACTATTACTTCTTTTATATTTTCTAATATATTTCATACCTTTTGTTGTAATTTTTTAACAAGGTGGTATCTTGCAATGTTTTCTCTCCATATGCTAACTATTTAACTAGTGTTTTATTTGATGTATTTTTGTTTATGCCTTCTCTTTGAGGTGGGATGAATAAAGAGAAAAAAAAAAGTTTCTGTGCTTTACCTTCTATGTGGCTCGGTACGGCCAAGTGTGGTAAGGCGTTCGACTCGTAATCCGAGAGTCGTCGAGGGTTCGAATCCCGGTCGCACCAAACATGCTTGCCTTTTCAGCCGTGGGGGAGTTATAATGTGACGGTCAATCCCACTTTTTATTGGGAAAAGAGTAGCCCAAGATTTGGCGGTGGAGGTGTTGACAGGCTGCTTTCCCTGCTAAATTAGGGACGGCTAGCGCAGATATCTCTCTAGTAGCTTTTCGTAAAACTCAAAAACAAACAAACAAACCTTCTTCTATTACTAAAATGGTAAAAAAAATAACGCCACGCACTCTTGCATGGTCTCATTAAATAAGTGGCATTCAAATTTCAGTGATTGGTACAGAAAATTCAAAATTAGAAACGACTAGAACAGATATCCGCACCTTTGTGCCATGTGTGTGTTAACTGATTGACAGTAAAATTTCAGTGATTGGTCTAAGAGTAAATCAGAAGATGACAAAAGATGGTAATGATAAAGTGACTTCTTTTAGTCTCTCTTCAAACTTAGAAACGACAAAAGTAGGTATCTCTTAAATAACTTAGAGCGTATTCCATCGCCAAAAATACACAAATACTAACCTCTGAAGCCATTAACGTAGCGACTGAAGAACTAATTGAAAACCATAACACAGATCTTAAAATTTGGATTTGATTTTGCAGTGCTCTAATGCTTTGAATTCTTAGGAAAATTCTACATAAACAAAAGGGACATAGCGTGTAAAGTCTACTATTTCTTACTCTAGAAAAAGTATTCGTGATATCTATAGACAGAAAAACAATATAATTATTCCATTATTTCCCATCATGCACACGGTGAAAAAAGTTGATATTGCATCATACAGTTTTAATAACCCGGATGAATAAATGTATTTTAAATAAGGTGACTCTGTCCATCATAGGATAGAAATTCGCGACTAACAAAGAAAATGAAAAGAACTAAGAACACGCTTTTTCAATTTGAATATCACCATGATTCACAACACATTCAAGGAAAAAATACTCTGAAAAATCACACACAATGGGGCATATTAACCGGTTCTAAGCACTCGACAGCAGTAATAAAAAAACGCACATTAAAAGTCGTCTTTCTGTGTTTTTTCACTTGAAAATATAAGATAAATAAATAATATTTCAACTTGTTCTAAAATATTAAGTATTTTCTATAAAAAATTCATTAATAAGTCACTAAAAAGACAGCAATGACACTCACCAACGAAATACATAAGAGAATAGAAAACAATTAAGGGTAGATAAAACAGCTCATAAAAAGAACATGGAACAAACTAAAACAGAAACAGATAGCGAAATATCAATCATACCAAAAGCTGGACTGAAAGAAAAAGATTTACTAATTTAACCATATAATAACGGAGACTATACAGATGATTCTATTCACCAAATTACCTGAGAAAATCGTGAATCGGTGAAACTATCAGAAACATAAAAGCAGTATCTGATGAACACTTAAACGGATCATCATACGCAACTGAACACACAAAAAAACGAAATCATTAAATAAATTACGAAAACGCGAGTATATTGGACAAAGTAAAAAATTCAAAAGTAAAAAAGACATATAAATAATATCTTTGTTTGTTAAACACAAAGCTACACAATCTGTGCTTTGCTTATTGAAGATATCAAAACACAATTTTTAGCGCTGTAAGCCCTTATGCTTGCTTTTAAACCAAAGGGGCTAGCAATAAGCATACTCAACCTATAACATAAATATGCCAGAAATAGGGATTCAATACCCGTGGTAAGCAGAACACAAATAGCTGATGGTGTAGCTTTGTGTTTAACTTAAAACAAAGAAACAAAAAACATAAAGATATACGAAAGATATCCAATTCACCTTCATATAATTCACTCTCTTATAAAATGTCTTCTGTTTAAACCATTTAAAAGGCAACATACATTCCATTTGTTTTTACCAACTAAAGAACCAATAATAATTAATTGTTTGTTTGTTTATTTGAATTTCGCGCAAAGCAACACGAGTCTTATCCGTGTTAGCTATTCCTAATTCAGCAGTGTTTGTTTGTTTTTTGAATTTCGCACAAAGCTACTCGAGGGCTAGCCGTCCATAATGTAGCAGTGTAAGATTAGAGGGAAGGTAGCTAGTCATCACCACCCATCGCCAACTCTTGGGCTACTCTTTTACCAACGAATAGTGGGATTGACCGTAATATTATAACGCCCCCATGGCTGGGAGGGCAAGCATGTTTGACACGACTCGAACGCGAACTCGCGACCCTCGGATTACGAAGCACACGCCTTAACGCGCTTGGCCATGCCGGCCCCCAAGCTAAAGCTAAACCGTGAGTCTGGGTTGAATGAAGAAGAAACGTATTCAAATATGTTCCAATCGATTTGGCACACAACTGAATCGGACATTCCTCACATAATTGCTGCATTGACAGCGAAACATAAAAATTGGCACAGCAGTATCATTATCTTCAAAAAAGGGACGATTGGTATCATATATAAGAAATAATTAGTGTCAATACCTTGCGAAACTAACGGCAGAGTAAATCCCAAATATGCAATGTTGAAATTCAAGCAGACACATTACGAAATGATTTCCCTAACAATTCTCAAATTAAAACTTTACTTGTATAATGAAACGTAAAAGAAGAAGTATGGTATAATATCCAATGTGGTACCACTATGGTATAATATCCAATGTGGAACCACTATGGTATAGTATCCAGTGTGGTACCACTCTGGTGTAATATCCAGTATGGTACCACTATGCTATAATATCCAATGTGGTACCATTATGGTATAATATCTAGTGTGGTACCACTATGGTATAATATCCAGTGTGGTACTATTATGGTATAATATCCAATGTGAAACCACTATGGTATACTATCCAGTGTGGTACCACTATGGTGTAATATCCAGTTTGGTACCACTATGCTATAATATCCAATGTGGTACCATTATGGTATAATATCTAGTGTGGTACCACTATGGTATAATATCCAGTGTGGTACTATTATGGTATAATATCCAATGTGAAACCACTATGGTATACTATCCAGTGTGGTACCACTATGGTATAATATCTAGTGTGGTACCACTATGCTATAACATCCAGTGTGGTACCACTATGCTATAATATCAAATGTGGTACCGCTATGGTATAATGTTTAGTGTGTTACCACTATGGTAAAATCTATATATATTTCATCATATTATATTTCCTTTAACATTTTGTTTCTGTTGTTTGTTTTTTCGTTTTAATACTTGTGCCGAACTTCTTTCACCGAGATCCATTGAAATAACCCTAAATCGCCTGTTTCCAGAATGACTCCCCTGTTGACCATCCTAGGCTCTGTACTGAAACATGCTGGACCGAATCGCGTGGCAGGTGTTGAAGTATGGATGCGTAATATCATACGCAATTCATTCAGTGATGTCGCATTTACTGTAGTGCAAACTGCAACGTATAGCGAGTAGGATAAAATGAGGAACATACCCTTTCCTGAGGCTTCCTCACTCCACAGCCAAATAGCAATGTAATATTTGTATACGACCAAACTTTCATGAGCTTTCTATGAGTCTCAAGTGTATTCGTACAAATTATTAATTAAATAAGTGCTTATATCTGGATTTTTAAGGCCGTGTAACTGATTAGCCTCACATCTTTCTACTACGATTATAGTAACTGTACGGATCAGATATCCAAGAAAATTTAGATTTACTAATGTAACTTTCTGACAGTTTATGCAAACTTTGTACCAAAGAATATACAATTTCAATCATTTTATTTACAGCAGGGGGTGATATGTAATACGGCGATATAGGAATATCTACACACCAAACAGAGGCACTATTACCTTATTAAATGTTTGGAATTCCCACGAACTAAATATTTAGGTGCTATAAATACCTAATTTCTTTTTAAACTGTTTAAAAGCCAACATACATCCTACACACATATATAAGTTGGCAGAAATGAGTAAAATCTCTATAACTCGAAAAGTGACAAAGAAGAAAAGCCCAACTTTCGAAAACGCTCAGGTTATAGGGTTTATTTATTCATTTCTATCAAGACTTCTTGAACTAGGTGTTTTTCTAACATCATAAGTTGGCATTTATTGATAAGCTTGAAAACTTATAGTTCTAAAATTCGAGACTCGATCTTCGCGCTATATTAAACTACAGGGTGGTTGCTAGAAAAGCGGAAAATTTGTCAAACAGCTATTTATTTTTACAAAGTTTTTTAAAGGTATCAAATAGAACCTAAAACAAATCAAAATAGAAATGAGTAAGCACGCATTTTATGATATTAAAATCATGCATTTTATTCATGATGTAAAGAAATCAAAATAGAAATGAGTCAGCACGCATTTTATTCATGATCTCATCTGACCCTCAAATTTTCCGCTTTTCTAGTGACCACCCTGTAGTTACATTAAGTTTTTTATGACATCACATACGTCTTAGCTGATTCCTCGCGCCTTTTAATTATAACGTTTTATCAGAAATAATAAATGTTTATTATTAGTTCTTCAATTCTTCTAGAGTAACGAAATTTTTCTGTTGTTGCTGATACATTACTTCGTTTTAACAAGATTAGATACGCTTTTAACTTCACCAGATGTTTCCAGATGAACAATAAAACCACCATCGTTATGTCAACAACACTAAGTGTTTTCTGTTTTAATATTCTACAAAACACATTACAGTTTCATAAAGCAAGAAAATCTTGATCTAAAACTAAGGACGATAAAGGGTAACCTCATACAGAATAAAGTACATTTAAACATAAACTTAAATGTTAAAACAAAGCAGATAATAATTCAAACCAACTAATATAGCACACTGTTGGACCATCTCAGCTGTCTCATCCTCCCAGCCAAACAAAAACTACTAAATAAAAAGCTTAAACCCGATCCTCATCATTCACATATTTATCAAGCTTTATTTAAACTCACTCAAATGTACCTCTTTCATAACATCCAAATGCAACCCATTTCATAGGCTAACCAAGCTATTTAAAAAATAAAACTGTCTTAACTTAAGATGGCTTCTAGTTTGTCTGAATATATATTTTGTGTCACTTACTTTCTGTAATTCCAGACATTAAGTACGAAAAATGTAGATGCATTAATATTAGAAATTCCTTTTACAATCATAAACACTTCAATCATATCCCCTGTAACTCTTTTTGTCTTCAAGAAACAAGAATTTTAAATATCTGTCCTCATATGACAGACAACCCCTCCATCCCAAGTACCATTTTAGCAACCCTTCTCTAAAACCTTTCCAATAACTCAATGTCTTTCCTAAGGTAATTATTTTAGGGGGGGATTTCGCACAAAGCTACTCGAGGGCTGTCTGTGCTAGCCGTCCCTAATTTAGCATTGTAAGACAGCTAGTCATCACCACCCACCGCCAACTCTTGGGCTACTATTTTACCAACGAATAGTGGGATTGACCATCACATTATAACGCCCCCACGGCTGGGAGGGCGAGCATGTTTGGCGCGACTCGGGCGCGAACCCGCGACCCTCAGATTACGAAGCGCACGCCTTAACGCACTAGGCCATGCCAGGCCAGTTCCTAAGGTAAAGATCCAAATACTAAACACAATACTCCAAATGTGGGCTAACTAGTGACCTATACAATAAAATTATAACCTGTTTAGACTTGTTTTCAGTATTTTCGTAGATAAAACCTAAAATCCTATTTGCCCTGCACTAGCAACGGCACATTATTTGGATGGCTTAAGAGACTGATTAACCATTTTACATTCAACATTTGTTTCTTTTATGACACTATTAAGGACATTGCCATCCAAATTATACTTATAATTCAAGTTATGAAAACCCACATGCAATATATTGCATTTATCATAAATGAAACCTACCTGTTTTTCATTTGCCCAACTCGCTTACTCATCTAAATCCTTTTGTAAATCAGCAGCATCCTCTTCACAGTCAACAAAGCCCAGGAATTTGATATAAATAGCAAACTTAAGCAATTTTAACCACTTCTTCGTATGCATCATTAATATATATATATAGAAAATAGAAATTGTTTTAAGACTGAACTTTGAGATACACCACTTGCAACGTTAATCTAGTTTGACTAAACTCCATTTATAACAACCCTTTGCTTTCTTTTATGAACCCATTTTTCTATCTAATTAATTCACTTATCCCTCACAACTGTAGATATGTGGCAGTTGCCTTGTCTAACTTTGTTTGCATCTACCAACTGTTCAAGATGAGGAATCCTGATCAAGTTTTCATCAGTAAAAACTGAAGAAAATGCATAATTTAATAACCCTAGCCACTTCACAGTCATCACATACAATCCTTCTTTTGTCACGCCTCAAGGGTCCTTTTCCTATCTTAACATTCTGCTTACCCCTAATATACTTAAACATTGGTCCATTATGGGTTTCCTTGTAAGAGAAACGTATCGGTGTGTTAGTTAAGTGAAATAACTAAGTGTAGCATCGTCAGATACGTAGTTACACTTGAGTTGTTACTTAACTACGAACAAACACTTTATAAGCTTCCGAAAACTTTCAATACAATTTGCTTGCTAAGAAGAAATATATGAATATCTTTGCTTAAGATTTTTTAGTTATGTCTTTCTTTACACCCTGATGATCTTTCTTGCTGTTTTTTTAGATAATAAAAGTTGTCTATATTTAACACCAGAGTTCGCTCTTCACAGTGAGCACAGAACATTTAACTTAAATATACAGCTTTATGCATAACAACAAACAAATCGGCACCTTACTTTAATTTTGCTATCGTTAAAATTCTTTTACATAATTTCATGTAACCTCATGTAATACACAAGTCGTATAAAAAATTTTACAGGGAAAGATGGGTGAAACTAAGCTTACTATTTGCTAAATTTATATACTGTAGGGTTAAAGATCGTAGAAGTACGAATTTTGAAAGTGACATTCTAACTATAGTTGTTTACATGCAGCTAATCTCACAACAAATATTTTTTAAAATTAGTTTTAAATTATTTACTGATAAAGTATATCTTATTACAGTTTACAGATTTTGTAATAAAATTAGTTTTAGGACAGGTACGACGTTTCGATCGTTTTTGCGATCACTATCAAGTACATAAGATTTTAAAACGTTCTTCACTGTAAAAACTTGTATAGCTTATAAAAATCGCACAAGTGATCGAAACGTTGTACCTGTTCTAAAATCTAATCTTACATACCGTAAAAGCTGTAAACTGTAATAGAAAAATTCTTTTACTTGTAAATTTTTATCAACTAGGGTAATCGTGATCTATATATATAAAGTTTCTATAATCAATAAATTTCTCTCACTTATCAGTATCATTATCCCCCATAAGAAATGTGAGAAACAAGAAAAATCTCTTTTTATCTCTCTTTTATGCAAACTTAATAAATCAGAGTGCTCTGCAGCTGCGGCTACCATCACGACTGTTGTTACCAACTACTTACTCGGA
The DNA here is from genome assembly GCA_011833715.1 of Carcinoscorpius rotundicauda. Lineage (NCBI taxonomy): Eukaryota > Metazoa > Arthropoda > Merostomata > Xiphosura > Limulidae > Carcinoscorpius > Carcinoscorpius rotundicauda. Next base: position 21,503,209 of record CM022398.1, read on the forward strand.
AAGAAAATATGCAGATATAAATTTAAGTTCTTAAAACGCATTCACTTATGATAGAAACTCCGATTTTTTTATCGGTTAACTCCATCAGGGAGACTTTTTCATATTAAACTTATTAAAAACATACTTAACATATTATATTATAACACTGTATCTTACAAATTCTTTTTACTTTACACACTCCTATAATGCTCAGTTTATCTTTCTTTATTAAGGCATATATATATATGTATATATATATATTCATGGTAGGTGATGTTATTTATACACATACTGGTCACAAATATAAGTTGAAACATACAATAATTCTCGATTTAAACCCTTACCCTTCACTTTCACATCATTTTCTTACAATAACAGATAACAGCCAATGAGGTACTCCCAGCTTTTACACATTATTTCAATGCTAAAGTGACTGAATTAAGGTCGTAAATAAAAGTTATATAATACAGCGAATCCAAACTTAAATGGTTTTACAACTGAAGTGTAGGTTGCAGAAATAATGTTCAAAAAGTGTCAGCTTTAGGATCACGACCGAAATATCTTTAAAGAGTGTGGATTCTGAAGTAATCACCAAATTCTAATTATTTCAAGTTGTTGATTTTTTATCACAATACGCATTTCCAGTTAAACAGTTTTATAAAATTAGCTACATTAAGTTTTTATAACATTACATATTTCCAGTTAAACAGGATTATTAAATTAATTACTCTGTGTTTTTAAGACATAGCAAGCTTCTGGTTAAACTGGGCAAGCTTATGGTTAAACTGGTATATTAAATTATCCACAATAAGTACTGGATTGCTCTTCTGATCCTATTCATGAATGCAGCTTGTTAACTCGCCGCACGGGCCCGGCATGACCAAGCTGTTAAGGCGCTTGACTCGTAATCCGAGGGTCACGGGTTCAAATCCCGATCGCACCAAACATGCTCGTCCTTTCAACTGTCGAGATGTTAATAATGTTACGGTCAATTGGCGGTGGGTGGTGAGGACTAGCTGCCTTCCCTCTAGTCTTACACTGATAAATTAGGGACGGCTAGCGCAGAAGGCTCTCAAGTAGCTTTGCGCGAAATTCAAAAAACAAAACAAACTAGCCACACCAATCTCTAGAGAGAAGACAACTAGTCATCACCACTTGCCGGCAACTCTTGGACTACTATTTTACCATCGAATATTCGGATTGGCCGCACTTTGTAACACCCCCACGGCTGAAAGGACGAGCATGTTTGGTGGGACGAGAATTCGAACCCGTGAGTCGAGCGCCCTAACCACCTGGCCATGCCGTATTCATTCTTTTGTGTAAAGAACCAAATTTGCTTATTACCAAAATATTTTGTCCAATCATTGCTATGAAACGCAGGATAACAGCTATTTAAAACAGGTTCAAGCTATGAAGTTTATTCTCCTGCTCATAGTGATTCCCTAGATGACATTTCACTCATCTATATTGCAAAAGTTGTTGCATGATGGTTTGCTTATTGTGGAAAATATTTCAAATGCATACCTTGGCTTTCATGTAGACCAGATAATTAGGGTGCTCGACATCGTAACATGCAAGCCAAGGGTTCGAATCCCCGTCATACGAAACATGTTAGCCTTTTCAGCCGTGGGAGCATTATAATGTAACGGTCAATCCCACTATTCGTTGGTAAAAAAGGAGCTCAAAAGTTAGGAGTAGTTGGTGATTACTATCTGCCTTCCATTTAGTCACATTGCTAAATTAGGGGACGGCTAATACAGATAGTCCTCGTGTAGCTATGCGCGAAATTAAAAAACAAACAAACAAACAGAACTCTTTACCTGTGGAAAATACCACATATACCGGATATCTCGTGTCTGAACAGTTTACTGCGAATTTCCATATACCGTATATCTCGTGTCTGAACAGTTTACTGCGAATTTCCATATACCGGATATCTCGTGTCTGAACAGTTTACTACGAATTTCCATATCATTCATACACCTGGGAAGACATTAACTAGGTTTTTTTAAAACATTAATTAATCAATCAAATCTGTAGCTTGAGAATTTTTGAGTAGTTGAAATTTACTTTATCAAGTTAAAAACATTTATTTGTAATATACAGGTATTAAAATTATTTATATAAACAATAAAACGCCATAAGACAAAAAGAACGAAAGTAATGGCACCGAACTTTGTAATACTTGAAACTATAGATATCAAGGTGCAATTTGGTTACATCTCCATACGTCAACTGTTGCAAGACTGTTAAAACACGGATCACATCCAAGTAGTGTGAAACTGTGAAGTGAATAAAAACAATTCATACACATATGCTGAGTGAATAGAGACAAATTTATTTTTCTAATTTTTGAGGGGGATAGTGCCACTTTGTCTCCCATCATCTGCGGATGCTCATGATAATTTCTTAAAATTTTATTTTCTGCGGTAGAAACGCCATTGGGATTGAATTGTGAACTGTTGTGAGCAACTCATTTCTCCATTAGTTGTAAACTACATAAAATTTCGGCGTCTTTGCTCGACTGTATTTTGTTTAACGGACAAACTATTGTTGATCACGAAACTAGTTAAACAAGTTATAAAACGTTTTATTATGAAACAAATAAGTTCAGAGTTTTGTGTTATTTAAGGCTTCCAATAGATTTAGCCCTTCAAAAAAAGAAAAAAAAACTGTGTAATTAAAACGAACAAAAAACAAAAACAGAGTTACATTTTGACAAAAGTTCAAAATTGCTTTATTTTTTGTCACTAATTATTTATAATTGATAACTAGTTAACAAGAACGTCCAAAGCATATTCGGCATGTTTTAAATATATTTTATGTGAGATTTTTTAGTTGTGTTTTGAAAATCTTCCCGAGTGCGTCTATACATTTTATTAAGTTACTTAACTCGCGCAGAAGATATTTTATGAATAAGGTCGTGTATTTGGTGAGTTACAGTTAGATAAGCAAAAAAAAACAATAAAGACGCAGCCGTACACAATGCTCATCGCAATCGTTCAGTTTAGGTGTTTTCATAAGCAATCTCTTTTTCCCTTGGTAATCACATTAGCTATCTACTAGAGATCCACTACATAAAAGCCCACGTTCATTTCCTAACGAGCCTCAAACCCAGTAGAGAAATAAGATATTTTTTTGGTTTAGGCTAGAGCACACAAGAGAATAATTTACTATGTGGAAGCTATCAATATAAATTTCTTAACCCATACAAATATACGTGGTTTATAAATAGAAACAAAGAGTGAACGATGTTCGTAGTGGCGGTTAATGCCAATATCAGATGAGGTAAACTACAAATAGATCAGTATCTCTATGGGTAATAGCTCTAATCCATTAAGAAACCATTGGATCACAGCTCTGTTTAACACACTGAACGTCTCACACTAAAATATTTTAACATTTAAGATACATACGGCAAACGACTTTTGCAGTTAATATTATATTGTTTTCAAGATTTCCGTAGGAAATGTTTTTCTTTATGCTTTGACCGCTTTCTTTCCTGAAATATGAAAAAAAATTCAAACAATAGTGTAGACGTAAAAAGATCATCAGAGTTTTGTGGAGTTCTGATACACGAAATTTGTCTTGCAGTGGAAAAGACAAATATGTGTCGCTTTCAAACAAGAATCCACTTGAAAGGCATTCAGTTTCAGTGTTCGTTTTTAAATACAACAGTTAAAGCCGTTTCTTAAAGCTTGTATACCGTGTTAACATTTTCAATTAAATTTAAACATAATAAACTGCTTCTAGGGATAACCAAAGGAAAAACCAAAGAGTTGTAACGATCCTTTTAATAACAATTTTACTCTCATGACTAGTTAGTGACAGAGCTGCACGATGGGATATCTGTGTGTTTTATCTACCACGGGTATCAAAACCTTGTTTCTAGCGTCGTGGAGCCAAAGACATGCCGCTGAGCCTCTGGGGGAGCCGGTAATCCCAAAATACTGAAAGAAAAACATTTATCATAAAAGAGTGTTCCTGGTGAGCAGTAATAAGCATACTGACTTACGATGAAAAACTCCAGAATTCGACTTCCCGCGGTGAGCACAACAGATCGCCCTATGTAGTTTTGCTCTGAAATAAATGAGGTTATTTGAGACATAAATAACATAAACATTTTTCGAAGTGTGTTTTACATTAAAATATGTTCTATATGTATGAATAAGCTTAGATACCCATCATTTTACCATGTGTAGGTGGACGCTGTGATAAATGGAACAAAAATTCTAACTTTCACAGAATTTGTTAACAGTATAAAATATTATTACAGTGTTAATTATTACCTTACCAACAGTTTTCTGTAAGGTTTAGGAATTTCGTGTGAAAGACGTAATATACACTTTGAGACGTTCAGGGCGACTTTGTAGGAAGGGGTAGCGATAAAGTAGTGGCTGTAGAGGTGCTTTTTGTTTTCCGGCTATTTATGCCCTTCCAGAGTATATATCACATGAATAGTTACTTAACGGTCATTGGTCGCAAAAGTGTGTTATAGACCGAAGTTGAAAGGTCACAAGTCAATGTAGGAATTGAGTATAACTTTAGAAACGACTCTTAATGTTAGCTTTATGGTGGCTCTTCAAGTATGAACTTCATCTGACTTTATACAGTATTCCAATAATGGCGACCATTTTGTTCAAGTACATTCCTCCACAGAGAGTACCAGCGCACTCTCTGTAATATATAATAAGTTAAGTAGAGTGTGTACTATTTTGTAGAAAACTTAGCTTTTGTTGTTTGTTTGTCTTTTGCAATAAGGACGTGGCGACGTCTCTGAATATAATCAACGTACGTCAAAGAAAATAAATGCTCATTAACAGCAATAATTAGAGGGGCAATAAACTTCCCTTAACATGACCCTTTTTCCAGCAATAAACTCCCATTAACATGCCCCTTTTTCCAGCAATAAATTCCCATTAACATGCCCCTTTTTCCAGCAACAAACTCCCATTAGCATGCCCCTTTTTCCAGCAACAAACTCCCACTAACATGCCCCTTTTTCCAGCAATAAACTATCATTAATATGCCCCTTTTTCAGCAGTAAACTCCCATTAACATGCCCCTTTTTCCAGCAATAAACTACCATTAACATGCCACTTTTTCCAGCAATAAACTACCATTAACATGCCACTTTTTTCCAGCAATAAACTACCATTAACATGCCCTTTTTTCCAAACTATCGTACCATAAAGTTTGGTTGAGATTGACCCAGTGAATTAGGAGTAGTTAGACAAGGGACAAATAGACAGATTTCTTTAGCTTTATATAGATAGATAAGAAAGGCACATCACCAGCAATCTGACGACAAATGTGCTTAAAATGGTTCACAAAACTTTTCCTTAGCACCGTATTATGAAGGCCGCTAATGATTTAATAACAAAATAGCTAAAATAACGTACAGAATGCATGTTTTTAGTCGATTATTTACAAAATGAAGTGCTTCAGCCTTGTTTATATGTGTTAAGCGTAAAGCTACAGAATGTACAACCTGCTCTCTTTCCATCATAAGTATTGAACTCATATTTTTAATGTATAGGCTCTCAAACTTATCAGCTGAGCCACTGGGGAGGTGGGGAGGGGGCAGGCAACACTTTGAAGAACTATGATATAGTTTAAACTCGTCTTCGGCACTTTTAGCTACAGTAACACACAGCCAACAAAAGTATTTGTACCAAGTATTTTAGAACAATCTAGAAAATCTGCGATATTTCTCATAACAAAACTTTAAGTTTATATATTACCATACGAAACATGTTTTTTTTTCTTAAATATGCACATAAATGCAAAACAACTTTTAAAGTGGGTTAACAGCGAGGGTGTAAAGCCAGTTATGTACGTCCTCTGTAAACAACGTTTCCAAGAACATACAGCTCGCCTGTTAGCGTTAACTCAATGACAAAACGCTCGTAATGACTGATGAGCATAATTCAATAAACATCAGACTTCTGAGCTGGTTATTTAAGGCTTAACAACAAGAACAGCAAAAATATTAGCGTCATAACATTATGTTAAATAAAGCTTAAGACAAAAATAAAATAATTACTTAGAGCAGAATCAATCACAAAAAACTTGATAAAAACTGTGTTAAGAGCACGCATGGTTATGAAAAGCTTGACAAAAACATTATTCATCTAAGAGTTATATTTGCATAGGTTAATTAATCAAACATAAACTTCCAATAATTATTCATGATCAATATTCTTGAAAAATTAAGTTCTACATTGTTTTTTAAAATACTTATTAAGCTATAGTAGCTCAAAAATATTAAAAGTAATTTATTAAAACAGATTAAAAAACGGAAACAAAAAGTTGTAATTTCGTATTCAAGCCTCAAATACAAAACCTAGAAATTAGTTAATCACGTATTTATTAATGAATTCGTAGCTTGCAAGTACACGAGATCTCATTTGAGTTTGATAGTTTGTTAAGTTTTTTTTTAATTTTGTAGCTAAATTAAATATATATAAGTGTCAGTCCAACACCCCAAAGCCTTTAATAGGGCCGGGTATTAGCATTTCGTGGTTGATACTTGATTATTATATATATTAATCTGAGGGTTCATGCTTCGCGTCGTGATGCCGAAATACCGTACTCTGTACTTTGGTGCCTAAGAGCGTTATAAGAGTAGTAGTCAAATCCTACTAATTTATTAGAGCAGTTCCAAAGTCGGCGGTAGGTGCTGTTTACTATGCGCCTGTCAGCTTAAACTTAAAAACAGCTTGCATAGATAGGCGTCCAGTAGTTCTGTGTAAAAATTCAACAAACCAAGCTAGTGCAGATAACCCAATATGTAGCGCTGTGCAAATTAACAAATAAACCTTTAATAAAGAAATAAAGCTAATAATCAGTGTTTCGCGAAAACCAATAGTTGAGAACAAGTTGTTTAGAGTGAGATAAAAAATTTAATAGTTAATTGAAACCATTAAAGTCAGTCCGTTTTCAAATTTTTTTTTATTTTTAACGGTAACAACGATTCCAGCTCCACTGACGTCAATATCATTCGAGATTCACATCACTTTCTGGGAATTTTCTGTAATTATGTTGAGCTTGCACGAACTCTTGTGCTGCCCTTTTTAACTAGGATATATTGTAAGAATATCTCATGCTTTTTTGCTTTTGAATTTCGCGCAAAATTCCACGAGGGGGCCCCCCAGTGGCTCAGCGGTATGTCTGAGTACTTACACGCTAAAATCCGGGTTTCGATACCCGTGGTGGGCAGAGCACAGATAGCCCATTGTGTAGCTTTGTGCTTAATTCAAAACAACAACAACAACAAATCCACGAGGGGTGTCTGTGCTAGCAATCCCTAATTTAGTACTGTAAGACTAGAAGGAAGGCAGCTAGTCATCACCACCCACCGCCGACTCTTGAGCTACTCTTTCACCAACGAATAGTGGGATTTACCGTAACATTATAACGCCTTCACAGCTGAAACGGTGAGCATGTTTGGTGCTACAGGGATTTGAACCCGCGACCCTCAGTTTACATGTCGAACGCCTTAACCCGCCTGGCCATGCCGGGTCACACACACCTCATGCTATGACCATATTTCATGTATGCATACAAACGAACGTTCAGATTGCCAGTATATTTCTAATATTTATGACTATTCGTGGGTTCTAACATTATATATTCACAATATAATAATCAATCATGATATTAGACTCGTGAAAAATTTTACTTTGCTAGTGTCACCTCGTGGGTTAGCAATAACCTTACAGATTTATAACACTCGTTGCGTCAACAGAGCACAAATAGCCATGTGAATAGATTTGAACTAAAACAAACAGTTAGATGAATGTGTTCTTTGCTAGCAGCATGCATCGTGCATTTTCAACAAAAATAAACAGTACAGCGTTTTTCTTTTCCTTTCTTTGGAATATATGCACTCACACTACAAGCATGGTTTTGTCACGTGGTTTTCTTTTAAAATTAATTTTTATTTTATGAATCACGCTTGTAGATAAAGACGCGGAAAGAGATATTTATAAGGCGCGAGAGTTAAAAGTTATATATTAATTCAGTCTTGTCTTATTGAATAATGTACTCCAGCGGTTATGTAGTGAACTCTAACCTAGCTCCAAGTTCCCACTAGCCAAGAATCTCACTGGAACAGCTAATCTTCCTTTTCAGTGAAACTCGTGACACCACAAACAAGACAGCCATAGATGCAATATCGTCTCATTTCGCTTTGTTTCTGGTTCAGCGGTAACTCCAAGTGACTTCCCTGATCCACTCACTGATTCTTTAGACAGCTTTAGATTCGAGGAGTAATCCACGCTACTCAGTGTGTCAGTTTGGCACGTGTTCCTAATCATTTTCTCTATTAAATCCCACATCAGATATTAAAGTTTTCGACAGTAACTAACAGAATGAGATAATTGCATAATTTTGTGTTTTGCACGACGTATGTGTTTATTATTCGCATAAACCTGAGCAGATGGATGAACAACAAATGTTTATGTGTAATTCGTGGCTCTTCAATTTTGTCGATCGGTTTAAAGAGTCGTAGTGGGCGCTGCAAGTTGATTGCTCTCCCTTTTCTCAGAAACCCAGCATTGCCAAGTGCGTTAAGGCGTTTGATTTGTAATCTGAGGGTTGTGGGTTCGAATCCCGGTCGAGCCAAACATGCTCGCCTTTTCAGCCGTGGGATCGTTATAATGTAACGGTCAAACCCACTATTCGTTGGTAAAACAGTAGCCTAGAAGGTTCAGATCTAACCTTTTATCCTATATGTGCTGAAAATGCAACCCAGGTTAAACATTAAAACATTAAAATATATTAAAAAATATATACTGTAACTGATCTGTATTGAGTATACTAAGAGAACTTCATGGTGAAACTCCCTTGGCGTCTCGCGCATACAATTAGTTTAATGTTGGTTACTGGAATAACATATTAATGTTTTATTATGAAATTCCCTGCAAAGTACGCCCTTTAAATACCTATCTTGTGAAGTATCAGAAAAAAGAAGAAAAAACTTAGATCAATGGAAATGTACTCAGGTCACATGTCTGTCCAGTGCTTAATATTGAAAATACCATCAGTTCGTAATGCGTAAAATGTTCTTACTTCCCAGTATTGGCCCGACACAACCAGGCAGTTAAGACACTCAACTCGTAATCTGTACGTCACGGGTTCGAATCTTCATCACACCAAACATGCTCGTCCTTTTAGCCGGAGGGACATTATAATGTTATGGTCAATTCTACAATTCGTCGGTAAAAGAGTAGCCCAAGAGTTGGCGACGGATGGTGATAAAAAGCTGCCTTCCCTTTCGTCTTACACTGTTAAATTAGGGACGGCTAGCGCAGATAGCACTCGTGTAGCTTTGCGCGAAATTCAAACACAAACAAATAAACAATAATATCCAATAAGCTGTGTTTATTTTACTGAAGATATTCAACATTGTACAAAATACTTTTACATTAGAGCTTCTAATAAGATTGACAACTAGGCATAGTCTCCTACTAAGACGAGAACGCACATCTCACAAAGAGTCATAGTGTGTTATACACAGTAATAGTTAAATATTCTATATACAGTTTCATAAAACACTTTTAACTGAAAACATTTGTGTCTCAAAAAGTATATATACATATGTATAAAAGCACTTGATTAGCTATATAACTATATAGGCATGTTCAAACACAAAACAGCACTTGACTCAACACGTATATTTCTATGGTGTCCAAGAAATTGGAAAGACTTTTACAAAACATGTGAAAACGTTTAATCTAAAGACATGCGGTTTGTTGCACATAGAAGTAAAGCGGTTGTTTTTTTATTGGCTGTCTGAAACGTACGAACTGTGAAACTGAAGCAAAACAGCGACTATGAAGAAGAAGGTAAAATGTGTGTCGTATGGAGAAGGTGAAACATGTGTCGTAGTTTACAAAGTTCGAACCCCCTACACAGATGTATATGGAAACCAAGTGATGTTATCAGTAAGATCCATGTTCATGTACGTAATTTACAAAGGGTTTCGCCAACTTAAGACTTCCTACATGTGCAACACCAAAGATGAAACGTTCCCTAGATGGTGGTTTGGGTGAGGAAACTCGGTCAGCGAACCCCCGAGTTCTGTGTAATTGCTTTCCTTTCTTTTATTTTTATGGAACTCATAATGGGCGTAGTTTACGTAGCAATATTTCAAATAAGGATGACTTATGTCAAAGTGTCCAAGAAGCACTAGGACGATGTTTCGCATGTAACTTGTGGTGCACATGTTGAAGGGTGGTGATTGTATAATGTAAAGAAATGTTAAATATTACCCAGCAAACAGTGTTTAAAGGACTATTCCAGTATGACTTTTATAATATTCCAAATTCTTATACTTCCTATGTATTTATAACATCTCCTGACTCTTCATATATGTACAGGGAGTGGACAAAAGTTTCTCCCATGCAAATGTTGTTAATTTTGTATATCTTTTACTAGATAACAAAAAAAAAATATGTAAAAGAAGAAGGCAAAGGACGAGATCTCTTCAGATATGACCTGATATCCTAATTTTAACATTGGTTTTCGTAAATAACTGAACTTTCCATGATTTTAGTTACATTTTCTCTTAAAAAGTGTTGTGCGCCTGTTGTAGTCTCTTTGACCTTCTTATTCAAATTAACCTACAAAATTATCAAACAAGTTTATCTGCAACAGTCGAACGTAAAAATGACACTCAAAATAACACAAACCAGTTTCGCTAGTTAATATATAGTCTTTGTTTCTTTGTTTTAAATTAAGCACAAAGCTACACAATGGGCTATCTGTGGTCTGCCCACCACGGGTATCAAAACCCGGATTTTAGCGTGCAAGTCCGCAGACATACCGCTGAGCCACTGGGGGGCAAATAATATTTAGTCAGTCTTCCCTTAGATTCCAGTACTGCTTTGCATTAACGTGACATACTTTTAATAAGTTTGTGCAGATGATCTTTCTTTCTTTCAGTACTACATAAAGTTCACCTTCCATGTTTGGCTTGTGATTGCTTAATAATATATTACCTTTGTTTGTTTTAAAATCTCGCGCATAGCTACTCGAGAGCTCTCTACGCTAGCTGTCCCTAATTTAGCAGTGTAAGACAAGAGGGAAGGCAGCTGGTCATCACTACCCACCGCCCACTCTTGGGCTACTCTTTTACAAACGAATAGTTGGATTGACCGACACATTATAACGCCCCCACGGCTGAAAGGGCAAGCATGTTTGGTGCAACGGGAATTCTAACCCGCGACATTCAGATTACGAGTCGAACGTCTTAACCCACCTGACCATGCCGGGCCAATCGGTTAGGCTCAGCCCATAAATTCTCAATAAGATTAATATCAGGTGATTCACCTGGTCATCACATAACATCAGTTCTCTTATTTCTAAGACTCCACATGATGAAATTATAAAAAAGGCAATAATACATATAAACAAAGGGTAATTTAAAATAAAACAAATAACCCAAACATAAATAAATAAATAAAATAATATCGTGATTCATAAAACAAATCAGAATAATCTCTCTTTTAACAGTCCGAGACAGCTGAATAAATATTTAGCTGTTTGATTTTTGGACATTTTATAAATACTGAAGTGGTCGAACGTTTGAGTTTGAATGGAATTAAAATACATTATAATTTTAGTTTAATTTTAATGTTACCATGTGTACTACACTCAAATCACAAGTAATTTGAAAAAATACGACAACATCCTTACTCATCCAATCAGATTTACTAGCTCGTGTTTGACGTTGATGAATAAACTCTTGACTGTAATGGTCCAATCATGCAACTCCTGACATTTACACTTCTTTACGTTCATCCTAATTCGATTCTCTCTTTAACTGTCACAAAATCCACTGCATTCGTGAGATTTACTTTACATTAGTATTCACCTCTCGATGTTTCAACTGTTACAGTCTGAATTTATACCACAAACGTGTTTCTAAAGCTCGCAAACAACCGTGTAAATCTCACAACTTTCGATATAGACTTCTTTTATGCTTATAAGCCGCTTATTTATTTGAGTAAAATATCTGATCTTTAATTTATCAAAGCCAAATAAATTTATTTCACGATAAACAAATGTTTTCATCATAACCAACAACTGACCTATCATTTTTACACGTCTGAGAAGTTTGATACGTGAATTAACTTACTGAAAACCTACATATATATACAAACGTCACTATGGTTTGTTTGTTTTTTTGACGAGACACGGCCTGGCATGGCCGAGCGCGTTAAGGCGTGCACTCGTAATCCGAGGGTCGCGGGTTCGCGCCCGCGTCGCGCTAAACATGCTCGCCCTCCCAGCCGTGGGGGTGTATAATGTGACGGTCAATCCCACTATTCGTTGGTAAAAGAGTAGCCCAAGAGTTGGCGGTGGGTGGTGATGACTAGCTGCCTTCCCTCTAGTCTTACACTGCAAAATTAGGGACGGCTAGCACAGATAGCCCTCGAGTAGCTTTGTGCGAAATTCCAAAACAAACAAACTTGACGAGACACGTCGCAAAGTATGCTACGGACTTCTTTCTTTGATCGCTTTCTAAAAAGTACATCAGTAAGGTCTAAGTTACTTCTCTTGGGTTCTCTAGCTGAACAATGTATCACCTATTCTTAAAGGAATATTTGACTGTATACTTTCTTCTGTATACTTTTATCACATCGAACCTCGAATTTAACCCAGATTGTTTCAAAGAAAACATGAAAATCTCAGATTATTGTACAGAGAAGAATACTTTCTCTTTATTCTGAATTGATAATGTAGCTTTTTATAAATGCGAAACATAAAAGGACTTTATTTTTCCAATATTTTGTTTTATTATCGACTTTCTCCTTTTGACTGGTCCAAACGATTCTAAAATGTCGTAAATATCCTTAGAATTTGGCGTTACCTACTCAGTTAAGCACTGTAATTTGTTTTACTTCTGAAACTATTAATTTATTTTAATGTGTACTTATTGATCAAGCACAAAAACAGATGAAATGGGTGAATTTTTGACATCGTTTCGGTTATAACAAACATGGCAGGAGCTCACGAACACGTCCGCGTATGAAATAAAAAAATGTCTTGAGAAAGCTTTAGAAAAAGTCAGAAGTGAGATTTAGATTTATTAAATAAGTTTGTATGAATTCAAAAATATAACTTTTCAGCAATATAGATGAGAGGAACTTTGTTATTATAAATGAATTAGTGGTTAAAGCTTAAGCGTGGCATGAATGCGAGGTTCTGCATGAAACAAAGTATTCAGTCATCACGGTACTTTTGACACGCCTAAGACAGATTGTTTAGTTCCCATGCTGCTCAATAGAAGTAGTCAATAAAATATAAACTGCTTAGTTCTCGTGTTGAATATCAGAAGTTATCAGTCTAACACGAAATGTTTCGTGCATATGTTGATTAAGAGAAGTTATCAGTCTAAAATGGGCTGTTTTGTTCTGATGTTGATTAAGAGAAGTTATCAGTCAAAAATGGGCTGTTTTGTTCTGATGTTGATTAAGAGAAGTTATCAGTCTAAAATAGGCTGTTTTTTTCTGATGTTGATTAACAGAACTTATCAGTCTAAAATGGGCTGTTTTCTTCTGATGTTGATTAATAGAAGTTATCAGTCTAAAATGGGCTGTTTTTTTCTGATGTTGATTAATAGAAGTTATCAGTCTAAAATGGGCTGTTTTTTTCTGATGTTGATTAAGAGAAGTCATCAGTCTAAAATGGGCTGTTTTGTTCTAATGTTGATTAAGAGAAGTTATCAGTCTAAAATGAGCTGTTTTTTCTGATGTTGATTAAGAGAAGTTATCAGTCTAAAATGGGCTGTTTTGTTCTGATGTTGATTAAGAGAACTTATCACTCTAAAATGGGCTGTTTTGTTCTGATGTTGATTAACAGAAGTTATCAGTCTAAAATGGGCTGTTTTGTTCTGATGTTGATTAATAGAAGTTATCAGTCTAAAATGGGCTGTTTTGTTCTGATGTTGATTATAAAGTACGATCAATCCCACTATTCGTTGGTAAAAGAGTAGCCCTAGAGTTGGCGGTGGGTGGTGATGACTAGCTGCCTTTCCTCTAGCCTTACACTGCTAAATTAAGGACAGCTAGCACAGATAGCCCTCAAGTAGCTTTGCATGAAATTCAAAACAAACAAACAAACACACACTGATTATTGAAGCACAAAGGTTAACATTCACTAGACACCAGTTAATTTCACATCAAATCAACTGTCACAAAGAAAGGAAAGAAAAACGTTTCTGATTGCCTACATGTTGATTTGTTGTCCAATGACTGCTCTGAACAGTTGGGGGAACCTGTTGCTCTGAGTTGCAGAATGTATAAAATTGCAAAAGAAAAATTCTAACTGCATTTGCTTTGGAACAGTACTTCTTCATCATGCTGTATGACGTTTCTAGCGCCATGTTGTTGTAGTACATTGATTTTGGTGTGGCTACAAGTACTGACTTGTACTCAAACCAGTTATACTAGTTATACTATTGTTATACTAGTGTCCAGTCGGGACCTGAGCTCCCTCCAAGTGTACATACATATCTGGCTGTAATGTGAAATATGATTCATCTTGGAATATGTGTTGTTGAAATGTTTTTGCTGATACCTTTTGAGATAAACAACAACAACACCTGCTAATGATCATCTAACATGAAAGCCAACCCTAATGAGAAACATCAAATTAATTAAATAAATATCCCTTTCACTGGTCCTCTTGTTTATAATATCAAGCCTCTAACACTTCCACTTATCCAGTCTAGCTGCTATTACTATTAACCAGACACGCATCTTTTAATCATGAGTGGGGCGAAGAAAGATTGTTTAATCTTTGAGTGCCCTTGGTGATTAATTGGTTCTATAGAACCAATTAATTTGACATCAAAACAACATTTAGAAAGAAATGAAAGGAAAACATGTTTCTGATTGGCTGCATGTTGATTGGTTGTCCAGTTACTGCTTGGAATATTTTAAAGTGATTCTATTACTCTGAGTGTGTATAATGTATAAAACTTCTATTATAACTTGTTTTTATTTGTGTTCTTTGGCACAAAACACATTGAAGTTAAAAAAATACATTTTTAATCCAGTGATACATATATTTAGTTTCTAGGTGATAGGTTCAAGTTTGGAGAACAACATTCTAATCTAATAATACATTGGAACAGAGCTAGCTTGTAGTTATTGTTATGGTAACGTTTAGTTCTGTAATCCTTTGTTGTTTATTTGTTTGAAATAATGATTATATTAATGAAATTTGAACATTTTATTTCAAGTGGTAAAATGCGGTAAAAGTAAACTTTTTACAGTTTTTTTATTAGCCTAGAAAGTTTTAATAATTGGTTATTTTATATTTTTTCATTCATGCTCCAACTGGCCTTTAAATACAATCTGTATTCATCGTTCACGTTTGTTTGTTGTTGAGCTCAAATTATAGTGTGGCGCCATTAAGCCGCGGACCAGTAAATCGCGAAATCGCCAAAGCCACTGTAGCAAGTCTTGTGAGCGATGTTAGCGTGGATTATCGCGGCTCACCGCTAATTTATAAACGTGTTAAAATGCAACTTACGAATTTAATTCTGGCTTTATAAATTCAAGGGGATATTTAAAAAGTATTTGTTTTAATTTGGGAAATAAATAAAATATATTACAATAGAAATCGACCGTTAATCTACCTTATCCGCTCTCTATGTCAGCTGTGCGCAAAAATTCAAAACAAATAAACAAAGCATTAAGAGCCACCAATTGTGGGTTCCCCAATGGTACGGCGTTAAGTCTACGAGCTTAATACGCTAAAACTACGGGTTCGATTCCCCTCGGTGGTATCAGCAGATAGCCTGATGTGGTTTTGTTGTAAGAAAACACACACTCAAACACTAATTGTTGACTAATAGACAACACAAAAAGCGAGCAATTCAATAGTACCAGGTGCTATTTCTAGGGTGACACAATCACATTTATTGCTATAACGTACCTAGAGGTAAAGTGCAAGGCGCAATTTTGTTGCAATGAGACACAAACTGCGGACATTTGCATTTATAGTCAAGTAAGTCAACTAGTAAGTCAATTTCGGTCCGAAGGGTGAAAGGATAGAGTGAGAATAATTTAAACAGAAAAAGTTAAAATTGCTAATTGAAAATTATAAATAGTAAAACATATATACATAAATGAAAACAAGATAATTTGTTTTTTTTAATTTCGTGCAAAGCTACACGAGAGCTCTTTGCGCTAGCCGTCCCTAATTTAGTAGTGTAAGACTATAGGGAAAGTAGCTAGTCATCACCACCCACCGCAAACTATTGGGTTACTCTTTTACCAACGATGGACCATCACATTATAACGCCCCAACGGCTGAAAGGACTAGCATGTTTGGTGCGATGGGGATTCGAACCCGCAACCCTCAGATTACAAGTCGAATGCCTTAACCCACCTGGCCATGCTGGGCTGAAGCAAGAGAGGGAACTTAAAATTGACTATAAATAAGATTGTCTTAGTGCTTTTGAATATGTGCCTCAGAAAGAATACTGAAGTGCAGTAATCTGCTCTTAAGTTATTAGGTCGCGCAGAAGACATATAACAATTTCAATTATTTGAATTACTTTTGAACATGCATAAATATGTTATTGTTTTTCAGCATAATTCCGATGTGTGAGTTTTTACTGTGTGTGAACAAAACAATATCAACATCGAAAATACACACTGGCTTTCAGTTTGTATTCGTCTTTCAGTTGTAAATATTTAAAGAGTTAAACTCAATTATCATATTTATATAGAAAATACACACTGGCTTTCAGTTTGTATTCGTCTTTCAGTTGTAAATATTTAAAGAGTTAAACTCAATTATCATATTTATATAGAAAATACACACTGGCTTTCAGTTTGTATTCGTCTTTCAGTTGTAAATATTTAAAGAGTTAAACTCAATTATCATATTTATATAGAAAATACACACTGGCTTCCAGGATATGGTAATAAATATAACAGATTATCTCGTAATTATCATATTTCATTGTGAAACAATATTATATTGTATACAGTTTTGACTGACGAATGTATTCATATATTGAGTATTATCATTTGATGATATTGAATACAGTTTGAATTTTGTGTATTCAGGTACTTCTGACATTTTTATTTTGTCACATAAGAAAAATAAACCACGTCATTTATTTGTTGACAATTCGAATTTCCTAAGTTAATATGTGTGGTTTATTTTATACTGAGCAAAATGATAGAACGTTGTCTAAACCACAGTTGTGATAGAAGTTTGACTTGAAGCTTTGTTATCTAGTGCACATGACACAACTGACTGGTGTAGAGATATAAATGGAGGGGGGTTTACTCGTTTTTTAACAGCACAAACGTGTCACGGTTCTCAATTAAAAATTGTTTATATTAAACATATCGTTTCATTAACCCCCATTTTTATGGATATTTTTGATACGAACCGTTCAGGAGTGGCGCATAATGGGTTAATAGCTTTTAGTCTGAAGCAATTTTTTAAAATACCATTTTTATTCAGTGTTTGACATTTAATGTTTCCCAGTGAAACTGCAGTATGACTATGGACTTACAACGCTAAAATCCTGAGTCCAATTCCCCGAATTCGACACAATAGGTAGCCCAACATAGCTTAAAGATTAACAAACAACAATTAAAATTATGTTACGAAATGTTTCAAGTTACTCTTATTATTATGTGTATGTAAATTGTGTAAAAAACAACACAATAACTGTGCATTAGCCAGCATATATGTGTTCTTTTTCGTGACTCAACAATGATTGTGTTCTTTTATGGTGTAATTTAAGTCAGGTTAACAACAGATGTACCCGACATTCCAATCCTGTGCATGTCAGTTACAACAAGACATCCATCCTGAAAGCAGTAATGGGCACTTTGAGCACCTATAGTGCTAAACTGATTCACTGATCGTGTAAGTATAGGTTTATCAAGATGAAAGGTTTATTGTGTTATTTTCTGTTTTCGTTCTCCTGCAATGGTGAAAAGGGTTACTATAACAATTTCTACAGAGTATATTGTAATGACTCCTGGCAGCATAGTGGTCTTACAAGAAACAAAATGTTTCTAAAGTTACACAAAACAAACGATACTATTTATTTACAGAAACAACAAGTGAAACCCACAACAATTTCTTAATAACACTACCAAATAAATAATTGCATAATAAAATTCATACAGTATACTCGACATTATACACATAAAGGAATACATACGGTGTAATAGACATTACATAGATAAAAATGCACACAGTGTAATCGACGTAGCGTTCATAATAGAATATTGTTGTTGTTGTTTTGAATTAAGCACAAAGCTCTGCCCACCACGGGTATCGAAACCCGGATTTTAGCGTGTAAGTCTGCAGACATACCGCTGAGCCACTAGGGGGCACATAATAGAATAACTGGAGGGGATCGAGAAACAACTAAGTTGGTCTCTATTTCAGGCTTGGAGTGCCCTCCTAGTTAAAGTACTTGACTCGCAATCTGAGAACCGCGGGTTCGAATCCCTGTCACACCTAACATGTTTGCCCTTTCAGCTGTAAGGGGGATAATGTTATGGTCAATTCCACTATTTGTTCTTTTTATTGAGAAAAGATAAAAATGATTGGTCACTTAAAAGTGAAGACACTACTCTTAGATACATATAAAGTTTTACTGTAAATATTAAAAACAGGAAAACAATGTGAAGGAAAGAATTAGAAGGAAAACGTAGAAAGGGAAAAAAAATATTGATCGCGTCATGGCCAAGTGTGTAAAGACGTATGACTCGTCATGTGAGGGTCAAGGGTTCAAATACTCATCACACCAAACATGCTTGCCTTTTCAGCCGTGGGAACGTTACAATGTTTCGGTTAATCCCACTATTTGTTGGTAAAAGAGTAGCCCAAGAATTTGCGGTGGGTGATGATGACTATCTACCTTCTCTCTAGTTTTACATTGCTAAGTTAGGGACAGCTAGCGCAGATAGCTCTAGTGTAGCTTTGCACAAATTCAAAAACAAACAATAATCGTGTCGTAGTTATGAAACGTAGCAACAAGAGCATTTTGAGTTTTATTGTTGTCTTCGAAAACACGAAGTATAAAAGAAGAAAAGACTACACTAAATATGAGTGAAATGTAAAGATATAAAAGTAAATATAGGAAGTATCTTCCATGCGGTCTTCAGTATAACAATTGTCAAAAGCTTCTATCAAAATGGGGCATTTTAGGCAGAACTCAGTGTTAAAAAGGAAAAACTTCGGTTGATGTTGTTACCTGTGTAAAAGTATCGCAATGATTGGCTTTCGTAAAGAATGAGAATAGGCATATTGATAAATTTCAAACACGAACTGAGATTATACATTTTGGCCATAAGATATAACAGAAGTTTATTCATGAGTCGAGCATGATGCATATGGCGAATAAAAAAATTTTGTTAGGCCTAGAAAATCTGATACGGGAATAAAACCTTCGGAACAATTCTGATTTATCCTATTCTCTAGATCACTTGGTATGGAAGGACTATCATAATGTTTTTGGACATTGGACAGGATAACAAAAGAAATGTTAAAATAACAAGTACTCAGAAAAAACTTTTCAGAACATCTGAAGAGCGTTGGGGAAAAAAAAGAAACTTCTGTGTTCGTATTGTTCAAATAAACAGCGTTACTGACGTATTAAAGGAAACGCAAGCTGTTATAAGACCTGAGAGGGAAAAAAAACACAATTACTAAAGAAAACAACAATTTTCTTCTTTCCGTTGTGCTCACATGCAAAAATGTGATACGAAGTCTGAAACAGAAGGTCGAACATAATTACAGAATAGACGGTTAATGGAAACTTCAGTTGCAATGTTATTAAGGATGAACTGTATATAGGCCTATTGCAGACAACGAACAAGGAAAACTATAGACCTTATTTCCAATAGTAACTAAGGTGAAAGCTCCATTAACCGAATCCAGTTGTCATTATTTCACATGTTACTTACTTACCACTTATGGACTTCATTTTGGCCGAGTGCAACAATTCCACTAGGAATATCTCACACAAATATCTGATTACGAATCTCCTTCAATCCAATTTTCTCTTTCCAACGCTGATGATTTTCTTATAGTTGATTTGTTAATTAACTACTAACTCTAGAAAATGTATCCAAAGCTTAATGGTAATTAACAACAACAACTCGGTTTTATATCAGAGTTGAAGAGAAGTTTCATTTTTTAGTCAAAAGTGTACCAAAACAGAAAATAAAATATCTTCAGTTACTAAAGTATTACGGTTCATTATTAATTGAAATTGAGCACAATGCTATAAAAGGAATATTAGTGCTCTGCCTACTACGGGTATAGAAACCCAGTTTCTAGTTGTATAAGTCCGCAGATATTCTACTGTGCAACTGGGAGGGTAAATTATTAAGGCAAACAATGATATTGTACACATTTTGCAGATAAAATTGCAATACTTAGCATGGCTAATGAATTAATAGCATGAAACTTTGCTAACACAAGTATAATAATACTATCAAATTTTACGTTGAGAGTACCCGGTCTTACCTACTGGGCAATTGCCTGGGGCCTCAAAAATGAAAGAGCACCCGATGCTAAGACTTTTAATCAACTTCTGAATTTTCTTATCATTGTAAGCCCCCTTTACTAAATTCTGCAGCCAAAGCTCCAGAATGAGTAAGATTGCCCCTGTCGCTAAGTGCCACATCTTACAAGGTTTCTACCTTTTGAATGATCTCTTCATAAACGTTTTTCTCCTTTTTTAATTGAATCATACTAAGTTATGAAACAATTAAGGAAAAATAATGTTTTCGTAGATCAATAACAACTTTAATATTTAAGAACTCGTCTAAAATTACCGCTTTTTTATTAATTTAATATACACAATGGAATTTAGGTTTTATCTCACTGGTAGACAGTAGAAAAAAAAAGAAAAAAGATAAAAAGACCCCTGGTCTGGTCACTTCTCGGTTGATCACTTGTATGATGCAAACTTACAACGACAAAATCTAAGGTTAGATTCTTTACGGTGAACAGGATGCAGATGTTTCACTCTGTACTTTTGCACAACAAAAACAATGCCAACCTCCAGATTGTAGAAGCGAATTGTGTTTTTTTAATGTGCTTTTTGATAGCGAATGAAATAAAAATATATTGTCACGTGTCGTAAGTCCAGTCACTTTTTTTATAACGTATGGAGTGAGAACTGGGGTTTATGGTCAATAACACTTTCTTTTTTAAAGAAACTCGAGTTTCAAGACCTCTAAATCTTCACTTATTCAAAAAAGATCAGCCTAAGTATAACGTTATTTCGTACGTTTATTATTGTGTTGATTTACAAGGGCGTTGGTTAGCCTCATGATTGAGAACTACATAAATTCTGGAACTAGCTTGCTAGATTGTAATTCGTAAGACACCACAAAATGTTCGTCACCGTTTAAACAGTATGTACATTGTAAGACTTGTAGTTAATCCCTAAACGTTGATAGTGAGACCATTAGGGAGCTTCTGATAAGTTGTCCTCCCTCCGGTCTGTAGTTTAAAAGTAGGGATGGCGGCAGATGCCCTCAACAGTTTTGCCATAAGTACAAAATTCAAATGGTAAATATCATTGTTACTTTGTTTTATAATACAAAAACTTGTTGTGAAACAATTTAGTCGGTACAAGACATTACAAATTATTTTAAATTATTCGATAAAACACGAATGTGTTCAAGAATTATTCCTATTTCTGACGCGATACAGTAGAATAGTATTGTTTATTAAGAGTTTACAATGTTTAAAGTACATATATGTTAAAAACTCGTATGTGAATGTAAGAAGCGAGACAAAGTAAAAGGTTACTTCAGAAACAGAGGTAGTAAATTCTATAGGCCTGAGGGTCGTGGGTTCGAATCCCCGTCACACCAAAGATGCTCACTTTTTCAGCCGTGGGGCGTAATAATGTGACGGTCAATCCCACTATTCGTTGGTAAAAAAGTAGCCCAAGAGTTGGCGGTGGGTGGTGGTGACTAGCTGCCCTCCCTCTAGTCTTACACTGCTAAATTAGGGATGGCTAGCGCAGTCAGCCCTCGCGTAATTTAGCGCGAAATTCACAACACAAACAAACAGTAAATCCTTTAACAAAGTTTGATCAACTACACATCTTTATTCTTTAAAATTATACCAGTTTTGGGCACAATAGAAAGTTAAGAGCGCCTGATTCCAAGTTAGCTGTGTATTTAAGCATGTTTTTCCGTTTTTATTAGAACGATCTCATGATAATTCTTAACCACGTACGGATCGGTTTCCTAAATCTACTGCGGTTTCTACTAATATATTTTGTGCGGTCTAATAAGTGTAGCGTTTGGATCCGTTGTCCCTCGTGACTGCTTAAAACTTTTTTTTCTGTATTTCTGACAACAGCGAAATATTGTACAAAACTATGTACTCCTATGAGCAGTAAGTAATAACGATGCAAACTCAAACTGTTAATAAATGCGCTATATGTTTTGTATAACAAGCATAATAGCACAATTTTTGCAAATCCAGTTTATTTATTTTTTCGCAATAATAAAAGTTTGTCTTTTTTAGAAATTCGAATATTCTCGTTTACCTCTCACTGAGATTGTGTTAAAATAAGAAGATTTCTAGACACACAGTCTCTCCGAGTTCAAGGTTACTTTCTTCTGAACGCGTGGGTATTTAATGGATGTAAGAAGTTATTTGACATAATTAAATCAACTCATAGAAATTCCACAGCAATATACACACTTTTATTTGATCATTTAGGGAAATGGCTTCACTATGAAACTTTGTATTATTAATTAATCAACTGAGAAAATATTTAAAAGTAAAAATCAATTAGAAATTATATATTTTCTTTTTCATTCCACAAATTACGTTCGTATACAAATAAGTTCGATCATGAAATTGAACTGTAAGATACAGTGGATTAATTGCATTGTCATCACGAACGAAACTCGTGTTTTCCCCTGTTATAAAAATGTTATTCAACACCGTTTTGACGGTTATAGGTTTTCCTTATATATGATGACGTCATCTAATAGAACGGTCTTGAGTAAGAATATTAGATTATTTCGGATGCTACTTGAGCTTTGTTTGCTATTTTTAACTGGTGATTCCCACAACAATAAAAACGAGCAAACTAAGCCTTTATCTTAAACACTTTTCAAAGCAAGATAGCTTACCATGTGCCAACATGTAGAGGCCAAAATAAAAATATCCAGTTGATAAATTCGTGTTTTTTTATTACGAATATCTGCTCAAAAATGCAAAAGGACTAATCCCCCAGTGGGTCAGCAGTAAGTTTACGTATTTATAACGCAAATTTATTTATATATCGACTCCCGCGATAGATAACGTGAAGATAGTCCCTTGTGTAGCTTGGCGCTAAAAACATCAAAGAAACACAGGGATTATCTGCTCTAGCAGTCTCTGATCTTGAACTGGAAGGATAGGGGTAACATAACTTGACAAAAACACTAATCACTAACTCTTAGCCTACTCTAATCAAATATTGAGAGTTAACCGTCAACCTTATAATGCACTCATGTGCTCAAAGTGCATAGCGCGATGTTATAGCAACGGGAGATGAGCTGTCAAGTTTGGACTCACAGTCCGTAACGCTCACCACTACTCCACGACAGGACCGTTAAACTTATAGCAATTTATATGACGTAGATTATATAAAATATTAAGAACTTGTGGCTAAAGGATTAAGATTATTTGTTTTAACCACTCGCACCATCTTACAGTATTGTATTGACTGTCAGTCAGTCAGTAGACACTAAAGTGATGTTACATAAGGGAAGCTTAACGTGATGGTTTTTACAGTACAACGTGTGCATGTCAGGAATCACGAGAAGAATTATGTACTCTATAGACTACAACAGCATGCCATATGAATTTCAAAACGAATGAATAAAAATATTTGTTACTTTTAATTTTTGTTTTATTTACTTTTGAAACAGAATTGTTTCGGGAGCACGGCTGAAGTACATCTAGTAAAATATTACTAGTTTTGTGAGCAAGTTATTAGAAAACTATTTTTATTTATTCCCAATATTTCTAATTGTTTTGTGCACATAGTGTTTGTTTCTTGGAAGGTTTTTTTTTATCGAGCGAACTTCGTTGCAACTAAAATCCATGGTTTGATTCCCTGTAGCAAAGCGGAAATATCTGATTGTGTAGTTTTGCTCAAAAAAAGACAAATAAAATGCTAAAATAATTTTCTGTCCTATTAGATTTTTATTAATTTAATCCGTTTCTTTTTTTAAAAAGAAAACATAGTTCAAAATTTCACCCCCAACCCCCAACTGTTGCTTTGTTTTACAAATGGGGGGTTCTAGTTTCTTCTCAGCTCTTCTAAGTATAGACTGTGAAACAAAAATTAAATTTGAAAACCCCTCCTATCTGAAAGTATTCCATTCGGTTACAATGGTAAACGAAAACAAAAGATATTTTAGTATTATTATATAAATTTGTAACAAAACAAATAACAAACATGTTGTTGCATTGATAGAAATGTGAGTGTAACACTTTTCTGTTCTGATTTAGGTGACCATTTTCTTTAATTATAACTGGTCATCACCTTAAAGATATTGTGTGACTTTTTTCACTCTTAGAGTCTATTCATTAGAATTGCAACCGAAGATATTCGGAAATTATTAAATAAAGGAAAATGATATGAACATGTTCCCATGGAAACCAAACGTTATAGATATTATATATGTGCGAGAATCCCAGAACTTCTAATTAAATAACCCTATCAAGAAACTACTGACTCAGTCTAATCTCTCACAAAGGTCGAAGACAAAGATATTTGCAAAGAAATAAAAAGATAAAACGAAGACATTTTACTCAAAAATCACGATCTACGCTATAAACGCGTTTCCTGAGAGAGAGAAAGTGATTAAATTAGACATTTAAATAAGGCCTCGACTAAATCGATCGCGAGCTCATAAAGACGTGGATACATCGTTAGGGTCTTCATTCAACTTGTGCAAAAATAAACGTTTTGATTTGAGATTTTATCGCGTGACGGAAAGGTTTACGACAAAGTAAACTAATAAATTCAGTACATATAAAGCGTATTCAAAATTAACTGAAGAGGGTTCTATCGATAAGAAAATTAGAAATACATTCAGAGAATACAGCCTTAATCCCTCGGTGTTTTTTACTTTTGCAGTTACCAACGTAAAATATACGTAAGACAGTTTTCATCTTTTAAAATTTAGGTTTCGGTGTCACGACTTTTCTATCTCAATTCGCTTTCAAGTTTTTTACATTTTTTTTCAAAGCCCATATTCGCTGCCACTATAAAAAATTGGTTTACGTTCATAGTGACCTTACTATTGTTTGTTTAATTTCGCGCAAATCTACACGAGGGCTATCTGCGCTAGCCATCCCTAATTTACCAGTGTAAGACTAGAGGGAATGCAGCCAGTCATCATCACCCACCGCCAACTCTTGATCTGTTTTTTACCAACAAATAGCGAGATTGTTCATAACATTATAACGCCCCGATGGCTGAAAGGGCGAACATGTTTGGTGTGACGGGGATTCGAACCCGCAAACCTCAGATTATTGGTCGAGGGCCTTAACCATCTAGCCAGGCTGAATCTGCGACATTAGAATTTTACCTACTTTGAACAAATTTAATTTCGGAAGAGCCACTCAACCTATGTGACAAAATTGTGAAAAATGAGGTAAAAACTTTTCCATTATACTGTTCACATACAAAGACATACTGAAGATAAAATTATACCCTCGCCATCAAAGGAGAGTAAAATATAATGTAATATCACAGAGAGACGAGTATATTAGAAACAACACCAAATTTTAAGAAAACAAAGACTAAAAGCCAGATTTGTTGTTATGAGATAATTATTGTTAAAAAAGTGAAATAGTGCCTAAGCATAGCATTTGGAAATCACGAGTTCACAAAAAAAAAACAACGACTGTGATACAAGAATTCATTTCCCAGCGACTTGTACCTTTTGTGCGAAAAGAAGGAATATTTGATAGTTTATTCCGTACAGCCACTTCTTACAACAGACAGCGTCACCGACTTATTTAAAGTTAATAATATTTCGTCATCTCAGGTATTTGTGACAATAAATATTTAATATTTGTGGATTTTCATTTTAAATTTAGGCTAAAGGTTTTAATAATATTTATTATCTGTGCAAGGGACTCGAGCGAGTTTATTAAGCAACCTTTGTGTAGACAAAAGGGCTGTTATATATCCTAGACATTCGTGTAGCTGTGTAAGCCGGATTCAAACCGGAGAGCTTTAATGAAATTAAACTTCTCTTGGGATACGAGGTAGGCGGATGGTACAAATAATTAAAGCATTTTGATTGTTATTAAAAAAAAAGAAACTTTAAAAGCTAATAAACTTTTCATTAAACTAACTTATAAGAATAAAACAACTTTACGTATAAAACTATACGAATCGATTCACAAGAACTCTACATTTGCAGTGTATCAAATTTATCGTGCTAGAATTTATTAGCAAGTTTAAGACATGTGACATGGAACTCATGAGTGTTATTATCTGTGAAATGTTAAGACTGATTAGATAGTACACATTTGTGTATCAATAAAATATTGCCTACTATTTATGTAGCTTATTTGTTTTTGTTTGCTTGTTTTCGAATTTCAAGCAAAGCTACACGAAAACTATCTGCGCTAGCCGTCCCTAATTTTGCAGTGTAAGAGTAGAGGGAAGGCAGCTAGTCATCACCATCTATTTTTTATTTATTACAATGTTAGTGAGGAATTGATAAGTGATGAACATAGTAAGTATTAACATATTTCACTTGATTTGTTCTTATAGTCTTCCTAGCCTCGAACCCAGTGCACTACATGGACAAACTTCTAGATCCACAGACAGTGTACTTCAATAACGCTGAATAAGAGCGCAAGCTATTTCAAAAAACTGTAGATTTACCTTAATTATTAGGCCTAACATACCAGTCTAAATAGTCTTTCACTTTAGTGTTCGCTCTGTAAGAAAAATATATTATAAATCAGGTTAGAACTGGAAAACTTTTACTTAAGAGATTTTCTTCAGTGCTATTATACATAGAGTTAGTTATCACAACGCATTTGGCCACTTTAGGTTCCTGCAAACAGACAACCTACTGTTACTTCAAATTAGTTATAATCAGAAGTTAAAGTCAGCCTTCGTGTTGCAAAAGTCTGACAAAAGATTGTAGTCCAGGCTCTTTTTTGAAAACAGACTTCCAACGACTGACCACCATTTTTACGTAGCTAGACGTTTAAGTCAGCCATCATTTTGCGAAAGTCTTACTGAGTGTAAGACTTAAAGAAATGAAATAAAAAATGATGGGTTTAGTTTGTTTTGAATTTCGCGCAAAGCTACACGAGGGCTGTCTGCGCTAGCCATCCCTAATTTTGCAGTGTAAGAGTAGAGAGAAGGCAACTAGTCATCACCATTCACCGCATAAATCTTGCGCTATTCTTTTTCTACTTTTACTAATAAATATTGGGATTAACCGTTACATTATAACTTCCCTACAGCTGAAAGGTGAACATGTTTGGTGCGAGGGTGATTCGAACCTGCAACCCTCAGATTACCAGTTGAACGCTTTAATCCATCTGGCCAATTTATGTAGCTATACTTAAGAAACTTTCAAACTTTAAATATGAGAAAATTTCAGGACTTTAACTGATTAATTTCATGAAAATTCGTTTTTCTATAGTTCTGTTCAATTTAGGGTAAAGTTACTAAGGCAGTTTGTAGCCGTCCCTAATGTGAACTACTGAACGGAAGTTAGGTACCCATTTAGTAGAATACTGCCAGCTGCTGTTCATGCTAATGAAATGTCCCCCGCTGCTACAGCGGTAAGTCTACGAATTTACAGTGCTAAAATCAGGGACTGGGTTCCCCTCGGTGGACTCAGCAGATAGCCCGAAGTAGCTTTGATATAAGAAAACACACACACGTTAATGAAATACTTTTATTCTTGTGTATACACAGCCACAAATTAAATACGAGGGGTAAATACTCTGCCGCATCGCAGTGATTCGAACCTATTTCGCCATTTACGACATCTGAGCTCCTACCATATGGTTAGTTTGTACCTCATTTACCTTAAAACAATATTTACATAAGACTGAAACAAAAACATTAAGTAATCGAAGCAGTTTCAGTTAAGTAACAAAAAGATGGCGTTGTTCTCAACTAGTTTGTTTATGGCTTTGCTTTTTTTATTGTATATTTGATAAAGAAAAACTAATAAACTATACCAGTTAATACTTGCTAAATGACATTTGTCAGTACTGTTTAGCTCAAACTTTGAAACCTATGAGATCTGTGTCTTCTTTTTCTTTTCGTCACTAGAAAACTGAAATAGCTTTGTCCCAGAAGTTGGAACCTCTAATACACCAAACTTGCTCGCCCTTTCAGCTGTGGGTGCTTTATAATCCCATGGTCAATCCCCCTCCCTATTCGTTGGTAAAAGAGTAGCATTAGAGTTGGCGGTGGGTGGTGATGTCTATCTGCCTTTCCTTTAGTCTTGCACTTCTAAATTACGGACGGCTAGCTCTGATAGCCCTAGAGTAACTTTGCGCAAAATTCAAACCAAACCTACAAGTTAGAACTGTTATTTATTACTATGCTGTGCCCTTCAGTAGCGCAGTTGTAGATCTGTGAACTCGCATCTCTAAAAATCAGATTTCGATACCCCTGGTGGGCGAAACACAGATAGCACTGTGTAGCTTGGTGCTTAGTTCCAACAAAACAAATAAAAATACAAGCTGATAACAAAGGTATTATACATAAACATCCGATTATTCCAAAATTATCACAGATGTTTCTATTATCAATAACGAAGCTATTCATATCCACTGGATAAACAGACGTGAATATATTCCTCAGTGAAACAAGCTTACTTCTTTTTTGGCTGTCGTCACTACCGCTCAAACTCGCCTGAAGATTTTTAGCTTCCATTCGATTACTTTACAAGCCTTATAAAACACACATCAGTCTGAAAGAAATTCTCAGTAAACATAAAGATGACAAACGACTTCTAAGGTTACTTTAAGCGTATAATATTCACAGGCTGTGATGAGATGCCCACGAAAACAGAAAGAGAAAAGACAGTGTTAGTTTGATTCCTACAGCAAAAGTTTATACACGTGCAAGAGTTAACACAACCTCTTTTGTAGAATAATATAGAATCGAATCGTTCTTCTTTTGTCTTCAGACATACAACAGACAGTGCTATTATATTTGTATCAATACATTACATCCGAAACAAGAAATAAAGGTTTGGAACAAGATAATCTACCGGCAATAGTAGCGTCCACTCAAACAAAGGAACAGTATCCAACAAGACCCGCAGTCTTTAGTGTACTAATGAAAAAACATTAATCACGGAAATTTATAAAAGTTTAGAATATATTTTCGAAGAAAAGGTTACAAAAATTTACAAATTTTAAGTATACTTTTATTTCGATGAGATAACTCTTTAAGTCAGAGTCAATCGTTAGACCGTAAAGTCGTGACAGAAATATTATTAAAAAAAAATTAAATGTGGTCAACAGTAGAGACCTCGACGATACAGAAATAAAACAATGTGTTACAAATATTTTTTTGGTTTCTAGACGTTGGCATTTTGAGCCAGCTTAGGCTCAATTAACCATATTTATTTTTATTATATAAAATATACTGTTGGTCGTATTTCTTTCATATCTCGCAACTACGTTTCACTTCTCAGTTTTTTTTATTCATCCAGCAGGAAAACACTTACTATAAAGATCTCATATTACTTTTCACAACAACTAATCATGCGGAAATTTCCATTCAGATAAATATTCAGTTACTTCCTAATGATGTGAATTTACAAGTTCACAAAAACAAGCAGTCGTTAACACGTCTTTCTTTCGCGTAAATACATTTAGCGTTTCTGCAGAACATTGCAGTTCAACATTTATGTGTTATTTGTTTAACATAATCACCATTTTGTTGTGTTGCAATATACATTTACATTTTCAGACTTTTTAAATTTCATAAACCTTTGTTTTCTCAGCTCCATAAGTTTCCGATTCTTTGGCTGTTTGGAATTAAGAATAAAGATACACAATGGGCTGTCTCTTCTTTGCCCATCACGAAACTTGGTTTGTAGCGGTGTGATTCCGCAGACACATAACTGCGCCACTAGGGGGCATTTCTGTTTCTAAAAACATATTACATAAACATAAGTATTTGATTTTCCATAATCTTATGAGTTAAAACACATTTCATAAAATGTATTTTTACAAAGTTTATAATATTATAGTTCATTTTCCACAACCTAATGATTTAACATTACTTGGCATTTTCATATTTATATTTACTGCCATAACTAAAACATAAACTTTGTTTTAAAACCTTTTGCTCAAAAACTAGCTATCAAAAAGATAAAATGGAAGTAATCTTCTTAAAAATTCTGTGTGTTTTTTTGTCTCATGTCAGAAATAATAAAACCATGAACAAGAATAGCAGTTGTGAAACAGAAGATTCAACAGAGACGTCTTGACTTCTGAAGATACATTGTTTCAATTAGTGAGTCACAATTTGGTACCTACGTTGACTCAGTGGTAAATGTGGGTTCAAATAATACCCATAATTAGCAGAACATAGAGAATCTACTGTGCAGCTTTAAGCTTAAAAACAATCAAATGAAACTTGCTCACAGCGCTACCTAGCTCCTTTATCTATTTATTTTTACAAGCAAAAACCCTGAAGTGCATATATTTGTTTGTTTTTTACATACGCTTAAAATCCACCTAATACTCAAGTAAAATAAATATAAAATTGTATTTTTTCACAAATAATTTATCACATTTTTTTATTTGCTTTCCGATGGTTCTGCAGTGAACATTTGATATGTATGAGGCTAAAGTTCAGAGTTCACTATTTATACTGGGTGTACTGCAGACTGCCCATTGTCAACTTTCAGTTTAATTCAGCTTAGCAACAAATAGACAAATGTATCTGCTGTTTACCGGTTTGTTATAAATGAAAGATCTGAGATAGGAGAAGCATCTCACATCTGTGAAACCTTTTTACACGAATATCACGCCTGAAAACATAGAACGCAAATTAAATTATTTCGTATATCTTTATACAGGGACGATTGAAAAAGAATCTTTGAAGTATTGTTGGTTGTAACGTATTAAAATGTAGCTTTAATTTAATACATCCAAAGAACTACAAACATTAAACTCAGCAACCATTCACAAGATACATTAGAAATAGAGCATACATTGTTCAAACAAATACGGTAATAGTCTGACGTTTTTGACCTGACCCAAACTGTGTTCTTTTTTGTTTGTTTGTTGTGTAGTTAAGCACAAAGCTATATAATGAGTTATCTGTGATCTGTCTACCAAGGGTATTGAAATCCAATTTCTAACGTTGTAAGTCTACAGACATGTCGCTGTGCCAGCAGTGGGCCAAACTTTATTAAAATACATAGATTAAACAACCAGATAAGAAATCCCAAAGTTTTCTCATGGCTTTCCCTTATTCAGCATTATTGAGAACACAGCGGGAAGCTAGTCATCTGTATTGGCCTTCTACACGGCTACTCGTAGCAGTGTGGTGGGATTGGTTGCTACTTATACAATGAGGGAAAAACTGAAATTCAAACCGTTCTCAGTAACATATTGAAATCTCAAATCTTGGACCTTTGGATCCCCATCGCTAGACTATAACTGCTAGGCCACTCTCGGGTCGAAATTTAGGGTCTTAAGCAATAAAATAGCTCTAATTCATTCAAACATAATGCAAAAATTTCAGCTCAGCAAGACCGTACAAGTAATTTTCGTTTTCAAGACAATCTCGCTGTACTACAAATACACCATATGCACATTGTATATTCATTCAGAGTAAAATGTAAATAAAAATTTCGTGGAAATGCAGTTTCAAATGTAAGTTGAAATCTTTGGTATGATTTTTCACACTTATTGACTTTATATAACTGAATTATTATATTCATACTTATTGACTTTATATAATTGGATTATTATTTTCATGCTTATTGACTTTACATAACTGAATTATTATTTTTCACACTTATTGACTTTATATAACTGGATTATTATTTTTTACATTTATTAACTTTATTATTTTTTACACTTCTATATTTATTTTTGAATTTACTGCAAAATAGTACGGCTGTCTGCTGCCGTCTCTAATATTTAACAAATAACCAGTAGAAAGGTATTGACTATCACTCTTTAAACGCACACACATTTTAAAAGGCGAGGAATGTTTTCTTGTGTAGGATGAATTATTATCGAAATCGCGAAATTCAGAGCTCTGCAACTTGTGCCTCATCTGAGTTCTTACACTTTACTTTTTAACCGTGGTAGTTAAACGAGTAATTCCATGATTAACTGTAATTTTCTAAAAAACAAAACAAACACCAAGCTTGGAGCAGAGAGAGTTAACGATTTCAACCATTAATTTGCTCTCTGACTGTCCAATGGCGTAAACTCCTATGGGTGAAATAACTGAACTTTGAAATAAAACAGAGCAGACGTAGAAATAAAAACACAATCTAAATATTTTTATTACTATAAATCAAATAAATTCCCATCAGCTGTTTGTTTAAAGCGATGAATGTTGAGCTAGTATTTACTTTCTGTTCCCCAAACCAGAACGGATAAACAATCAGACAGTAAATAGGTATCGTTTATGATAAAGATTCTATAAGTACAATGAAGAGAACGGCTCTACCCGTAGAAATTAAAATATAATCTCCATGTGAATATACATATGAATATACCTACTTAATTTGGTTTAAAATTATTTTTTCTTTTTTGTCTTTATCCTTGTACCTAGCCTGGCATGGTCAGGTGATTAAGGACCTCGAGCCACGTGATTAAGGACCTCGAATCGTAATATGAGGTTCGGATCCTCATCACACCAAACATTCTCGCCTTTTAATTCGTGGGGTCATTATAATGTGACGGCCAATCCCACTATTTATTGGTAAAATAGTAGCTTAACAGTTGACAGTGGGTAGTAATGACTAGCTGCTTTTCTTCTAGTCTTATTCTACTAAATTATGGACGGCTAGCGCAGATAGCCTTCGTGTAGTTTTGCAAAAAATTCAGAAACAAACAATCATTTTAACTGAGACGACCTTTCAGTAGTGGAGTCGTCATTGAAGTGACGGTGAATCTCACTAGTCGTCAGTAAAAGAGTAGCTCAAGAGTTGGCGTGGGATGATGATGAATAGCTGCCTTTCCTCTGGTATTTCACTGTTAAATTATGAACTGTGCAGTAAAAACAAACAAAACTTATCTTTTAATATTTTATTATTTATGTAACATTTAATACTTGTAAACAAAGGGTAGTTTGAAGAGGAATTCACTTTCTTTATCTGGTACAATTTCAGGCTCATAAGGCAGCGAATTAAAGGAAGATATGTTGTGTATTGGTTTTGAAATACCTTTTACTCATATAGAAATTTCAAGAACATACAGCCTGTTGCTATTAACCATTCATCATCGGGATTGTTCAGCCAGACAAACTGTTTAAAACACCAAAAACAAGATAAACGTGAGTCCCATCTATCTTTCGATTTACCACTTGTCAAATGACAAACGGGAAATCGAATGGCACGTTAGGCTTAACATTTAGTTTCCAGGGTATTACATGTGTTCATGGCAGTGAAAGAGTTAGCTTGATGAAAATCAAATAAAAGTTTCTACGTTCTCTAACAGTTCAGCAATAGTTACAATCTTCTGCTGTATTGGAATATAGTTTGTAACACGACACTAAAGCTACCTGGTTAAAAGTATTCATAACTATCTCGTTCAAAGTAAAAAAAAATATTAAAAAAAAATTGAACTCAGCAAACATGCACAAAAAAGTTATCACATCACTGACACGTGATACGATGTACGTTAATTGGTTGTTAATAACCAATTAAATGCGGAAATATAGTTTCATCAACTTTGTTGTTGTTGTTTTGAATTAAGCTACATATTGGACTACTATCTGTGCTCTGCCCACCACGGGTATCGAAACCCGGTTTTTAGCGTTGTTAGTCCACAGACATACCGCTGAGCCACTGGGGGGGCCATAAACTTTGCATTTGTTAAGAATATATCTAATAAGTGCGCTTGGTCTATTATTTCAAAATTTCGACAAAAGGTATATGAATATACTGCTGTATCTAATTTCTATCTAACTGTTAGATTAGAGAAAGAAGCAGATAGACAACAGCCGCAGTTAGACCACTATCGTTTGACCAACTACTAGAATTTAGATGTCGCTCTTACAGCACACCAACGAAGTCAAAGTGAGGATAAGTGTTGTTGTTTTTTTACCAGCAACAGGGCGCGAACCATGAATCTGCGCTTCCACATTGTTAATCACTAACCACATCCAGCCCCTGTTCCTGAAACATTGACTATTTACTGAACGCGTGTGTATGTACGTTTTCTTATAGCAAAGTCACATCGAGCTATCTGTTTAGCCCACCGAGGGGAATCGAATCCCTGATTTTAGAGTTGTAAATCCATGGACATACCGCTGTACCAACTGAGAGGCCTTTACGCAATCCAACCTTAGTTATTTATAATCATTTTTAACACATGTGATTTTTTTTATTTTCTGTTATTCAAATTATTCGATTATTAATGGTCATTTTAAATGCTTACAAGCAAAATAAAATTTGCATTTTTCAAAATGTGAAATAGATTTTGAAATTATCTTTTATTGTTCGGAGTTAGAGAAGTATTGAATGTTTACAGCCAAAATAAGCAACTCACGAGAAAGCATCAAATAAAAATAAAATTATATTACCTGCAATTTATAAATCTGTTTAACTATTTCAGGTAGTAATATGAAAAGCCGGACAGAAATGCAGTGTCCATACGTTTATCTTTGAGCGTTGAGTAGCCAGGAAAATGGGCGACTTACCTCTCACGCTCATGACATGACTTCAAAACGTTGCGTTCCGTTTGTGCTACAAAACAAAGTAAAACGTGTTTTTGGTGACAAAATCAAATTGGATTTCGAAATTATGTAGATCTTTTATTTATAAATTTCAGAATTATTATGTTTTAGATGTATTTATTGATCTCTCGAGTGTATTGTGTTGTACAATATAAAATGCTCTTTCGAAAAGAAATGATTGCGATTCCTGTGCCCTCTATGGATGTGCTTGTTTATTGCTATTAAATTATTATTACATTGTACAGTTTAACATACATATGTACCTAAATATAATTAGCATTTATGAAGGGTGCGCTTTCTGTGTGTCTCTTCGTTACTGTGGTAATAAAGTTGTTTCTGTTCGTTTATTTTTTATTTGTTTTTTTCAAAAAGTTTAAGTTGCCAAAATACTTTAAGACGGTAAAAACTAAGGTTTCTATATTTTTTTCTTAAAAAACGAGATTTTGTATTTTTGTAGTTATAAGGCCCTTAATTTTAACGGTTAGTTAAATAATTTGGTGGTTGTTTTTTTTAATTCCGCGCAAAGCAACAAGAGGGCTGTCTGCGCTAGCCGTCCCTAATTTAGCAGTTTAAGACCAGAGAGAAGGCAGCTAGTCGTGACTATCCACCCTCAATTCTTGGACTACTCTTTCACCAACGAACAGTGGGATTGGTCGTACATTATACTGCTCCCACGGCTGAAAGGGCGAGCGTGTGTGGTGTTACGGAGTTTCGAACCCGTGACCTTCAGATTACAAGGCGATCGCCCTAACCACCTGGCAATAACGAGCCTAGTTATATAGACAACAGGAACAACAACATACAAGAAATTGAAATAGTGAGGCACGTGATGACAAGGATAAGAAGTATTAATGAAGTGACCTGGTGGCGAGTGAAAAGTGACCTGTTGGTTAGTGAAAAGTGACCTGGTGGATAGTGCAAAGTGACCTGTTGGCTAGTGCAAAGTAACCTGGTGGCTAGTACAAAGTGACCTGTTGGTTAGCGCAAAGTGACCTGGTGGCTAGTGCAAAGTAGCCTGGTGGTCAGCGCACTCTACTTCCAGTCTCAGGGTCGGGAACTCTGATTCTCACGATTCGACATGCTCGTCATATATTATTACCGTCTGAGTCAGCCACCCGTATATAAACATTTTTGGCTTATTCAGATACCGCCGACTCCCAAACAAGTTCAGATAAAGGTCGTTACCGGACCGCTCTTTACTGATCTAGAAAAAATTGTACACCACAATTTAGTAAATTATAATAAAGTTTTATGTACACTCCCACGTCATACCTTGTATTGCTAGCACACTGACTGTCAGGTTAACACAAGATATTTCATCACATGTTTCACTGTTCTACATGTTAAGACAATTAATTATTCGTATTACCACTTTCAGTCTTGGGCTTAGAAAACCAATTATTTGTCTTGCTTCATCATGACTTTTACACATTCTTAGACTTAAACAATTAGTTGTTTATCTTACCATAACTTATTGTTGGAAACAACTAATGCTTGACTTAACTGAATTTTATCTTCCACATCTTGTCATGTTTAAAAATTTAAGTATATGTCCTAACTCATCATGACTTTTAAAATTTATTAGCACTAATTCATTAACTTAACTGAATTTTATCTTTCAACAGAAATGTCCACGAAGCTTTCCTTAATGATCAGAAACAGCTAAGCTACTTGTTTTTATAACATAACACGACGACTACTTTTTAATGTTGAATGCATCACTTTGCAACGCAAAACGACCATGAAAAATAATATAAGATAATTTGTTGTGATGTTCTTGACCACAGTTCGGTGTTTGGGTCTCGTCTTAGAATCAGGTTTGGTTTTTATAAAGTGGTTCTTTTTTTCAAAAATATTGTGCAAAGCAACTCTAGGGCAAACAGCTTTTCTTAAGCTTAAGCTGGTACATAACATATAAATTTAACGCATCCAGTAACACCTACTGCCAAACAACAAAATGAATGGAACTCCTTCGACTTCACTATCTGTGTTCAGAGTCACGCATTTTAAACCTCAGTAGCACCTCAGTGGTTCACATGCACCAAACAGCCAGGCCAGAAATAGAAACCGTTAGATTATGGGTATTGCCATTCGTAGTTCTGAACTGCTGACCAATAAGCAGAACCCACTATCACTCAGGTTTCGTCTAGCTTTGAAAACCAAATAATGCGAATAACTGACACTCTGATAGCGCGCCAAGAGTTGAAAGTGTAGAGCGTGTTCAACAGCACCTTAAACATTTTCTGCACATTAACATTAAACTTCACTTTTCCTGCACTGTTTTCAACTCATTATCAAGAAAGAGTTAAATATGCAGTAAATATTGTTGGGGAAAAGTGGGAAGAGGTGTGAAAAATCCGATACACTCCTGATTATAAAAATAGATTTACATAACTGTGTGAAACTAATTGTAGATTTTTCTTATCTCAAAAATAAAACAACAAAGCAGAAGAATATTAATACATAATAATTTATTATTTTAAAATATCATTTTTAGTGCAACTTGGTTTTGAAATTTTACGCAAAGCTTCATCAGGACTATCTGCGAAAGTCGTCCCTAACTTAGCAGTGTAAGACTTGAAAGAAGTCAGCTAGTCATCACCACCCACCGCCAACTTTTGAGATACTCTTTTACTAACGAATAGTGAGACTTGCCGTTGCACTATAACGGCTCAAAAGATCGAGCATATTTGGTGTGACGGGGATTCAAACCCACGACCCTCGGATTACGAGTAGAGCTCTTTAACCACCTGGCCATACCAGGCTTCGTATTTAAGGTACTGGCATCTGATTTAGCTGAATTTTTTATGATATGAATCCTAACGTCCCTAAAAATATGAACCACGTTCTTCATCTGAAAACCCCATTTTAGTACTAACCTACTTACTGAAGACTGTAACATTCACGGAACTGCAGGATATCCAGATCCATAGCAGACTCATTAATCTTGCAGTGTCACAACATATAAACCATAGATATTTATCGTATTCTCTAATTTGATACCAATATTTGATAGACATTTCAAGATTCTATAAAAAACACATTTTTCTTATATACTCATGATTCTTGATTCGTGTTTGAATCTCCTCATTCACCACAGTGTTGATTTCTTTAGCCCATCTTATGAAATCCTTATCACAATATTTATATATTTCACATTTGCTGTTTGATTCTACAAGTTTTGCGTTTGAATCATGATTTATATACTTCGGGTCAGCTGTTTCATCCCATCTATTAAACTTCACATTCCCTGACATGTTTTAATGTTTCATGTTCTCTGTTCTGCTATGTAAATTCTGGACCCTTCACGATAGTTAGTGTTTAAGATATTCGTTATAACATAAGGGTAGAGAAGCTTGTGTGAGACCATTGAAGTCGAAAAACTAATAATTTTACGAAACACAGATATAAAAAAAATGTTTACTGTAATTAAAATAATACATCCAATATTTTAATGTGTGTTTTCATATAACAAAGCCACATCGAGCTATCTGCTGAGCCCGCCGAGGGGAATCGATTGTTTTGTTTTTTCAGTTTCGCACAAAGCAACTCGAGGGCTATCTGTGCTAGCCGTCCCTACTAATTTAACAGTTTAATACTAGAGGGAAGGCAGCTAGTCATCATTACCCACCGCCAACTCTTGAGCTACTTTTTTACCAACGAATAGTGGGATTGACCGTAACTTTATAATGGCTGAAAGAGCTGGAATGTTTGGCGCAACAGGGATGCGAACCCGTGACCCTCAGATTACGAGTCGCACCGCCTTAACGCGCTTGGCCATGCCGGACCCGAGGGGAATCGAACATCTAATATTTTAATGTTTAAAAGCTAATATTTAATTATTGCCTTACGCTGACAAGAAAAAATGTCCTCGTTAAAATCCATCTCTCACTTTATTAATTTATTTCCACACTACTTCTTCAGGTTTGTCGCTATTCTTTGTAATATTCTCCTTCCTTTAAAAACGGAACGTTAGATATTCCTATTATCTTCCAAAATTAATTCCCTCGAGCATAATCTATAGTTTTACAACAGTCTAATCTTGCTATACAGATTCCAAATATCTCTCTGTATGTTGTAATATAAAGATTCTTCACTAGTCTTTGCCCCCTAGTGGCTCAGCGGTATGTCTGTGGACTTACACGCTAAAATCCGGGTTTCGATACCCCTGGTGAGCAGAGCACAGACTATTCACTGCGCAGCTTTGTGCTTAATTACAATCATTCAACTGCGCACTTGTAATCTGTTCAACCTGTAAACAAAATTCTCACTATGACATGTTCGTCTTTACCTCACTTTGTAGTTTCTATCTCAGATAAATCATTGTTAACGTATTTTTTATTTTAAAATTTTTGTGACATCAGATGAATCAACGAATTGGAACTTGAAGTAAATTCATTAAGACCTAAGTTCAGTGTGAAACATGATTTTTTTTCCTTTTTCATAACGGAACGTAAAAGAAACCCGAAACTACGTTAGGTAGGTCGAAGATTGTTGTTTCGCTGCTCTTTTGTTTTATCAAGTGTTATTTGTGGAATTTCACACAAAAGTATTCAAGGGCTATCTGCACAACAACTGGTCTATTTGCAGGTTCGTGCAAAGTTACACGACGGCTATCGGCACTAGCCGTCTCAAATTTAGCAGTTTAAAACTAGAAGGAAGGCAGCTTGCCATCATCACCCACCGCCAACTTTTGGACAGCTCTTTTACCCACGAATAGTGGAATTGATCGTAACATTATAATGCTCACACGGCTGAAAGGGCGAGCATGTTTTGTTTGACGGGATACGAACCTGCGACCCTCAGATTACGCATCGAGCGCCCGCATGTCGGGCCTGCAAAGAAACTGATTTTCGCCCAGAAAACATTTATGTGCTTTTAAACAAAAATATCCAATAAAACCGTGTAAATATTATTACTATTCATGAAACTATACCCTTATTTGCGAGTTACACATGATAGTCACGCAATACGAATGAAAGATGCAAATTTCTTAATATCAGTCTTTCGTGGTGAAAGTTTAAATGACATGAGAGATAAACTAGAGAGATTCGAAAGAATATATCAGTGACGTGTGCAGAAGAGTAATTGTATAAACTCACGCCCTTGCTTTCTTTTTCAATCGACCCTGCGTGAACAGGTGGTTAGGGCACTCGACTTGTAATCTGAGGATCGCGGGTCCTTTTCAATCATGGAAGATTGT
Source organism: Carcinoscorpius rotundicauda (assembly GCA_011833715.1). NCBI lineage: Eukaryota > Metazoa > Arthropoda > Merostomata > Xiphosura > Limulidae > Carcinoscorpius > Carcinoscorpius rotundicauda. Next base: position 21,543,366 of record CM022398.1, read on the forward strand.
CTACAACTCCTAAAAGACACGCCCGATTCCACATTTTAACTTCTTACATGACAAAAAAAAGACATTTGTTCTTTAAAGTGTATAGCACATAGGAACTGTGGTATGGAATAATTGACTGTTTGACCTTAGATTTTAAAAGCGCTTATAATACCGATTGAATAAAAATAAAAAATGATGTGTTTCCTTCTTGCTATGTATACCAGAAACAATCCACAGCATCCATTGTTTTCCCTCCGAAATAAATTGTCTTGTGACGCATCAATGAGAAGTGCCCCTTTGGAATTTGAAATTTCGCACAAAGCTACTCGAGAGCTATCTGCGCTAGCCGTACCTAATTTAGCAGTGTAAAACTAAAGGGAAGGCAACTCTTGGGCTACTCTTTTACCAATGAATAGTGGGATTGACCTCACATTATAACGCCCCAACGGCTGAAAGGGCGAGTATGTTTGGTACGACCGGGATCCAAACCCGCGACCCTCGAATTACGAATCGAACGCCTTAACACACTTAGCCATGCCGGGCAAAAGTGCCCCTTTTCTGTCAATGAGCCCCTACTCTTGTAATGTGCCCTTCACATTACTGGTGGAATTAGCAAGAAACGTGTATAATTAGTGTAACGATACAGTTGGTGGAACCCGCTAGGGCGTGGCATGGCTAAGCGCGTAAGGCGTGCGACTCGTAATCCGAGGGTCGCGGGTTCGCACCCGAGTCGCGCTAAACATGCTTGCCCTCCCAGCCGTGAAGGTGTATAATGTGACGGTCAATCCCACTTTTCGTTGGTTAAAGAGTAGCCCAAGAGTTGGCGGTGGGTGGTGATGACTAGCTGCCTTCTCTCTAGTCTTACACTGCTAAATTAGGGACGGCTAGCACAGATAGCCCTCGAGTAGCTTTGTGCGAAATTCCAAAAACAAACAAAGGAACCCGTTAACTTTCGTTGTACAAAAACATTTAGTTTTATTGTTGTTGTTTCTCTCTGACGTGAATATAGAAATCAAAGTTTCCAAGTTATGTTGCTGTTAAAGACAAGGACCTCTTCACAAAGTTAGGAGCTGAGCTCAATCCTTTAGTCTAAACCTTTTTATTGAAGAAACGTCTATTTTTAGTACCATCCTGATTGTTTTCAAATCAATCAATCTTTCTTTTCTTTTCTGTTGGATGTCTGGAAAATGATTGATTATTCCTTATAATTCAACAAACGCTAGAACAAAGACTCCGCTTCACAAAAGGGAGCCATCTTGAGAAGATAATTGAAAGTTCTTTCAATCGTAAAATCATTTTAATTTTTTTGATTCAGAAACAAGTAGGTTTTAGGGTAACTTACACACGATATATTTAACGACTGCGTCTTTTGGAGCTGAAATAATTGTGGAAATATGTATTTATTGAAACACGTTAATTGACTTTTGGGCGTAGACACCAAACTGGCATAGAAAAGAACGTTCACGGTCAGCGTAAATTTGAATTCTAATAACAATATCGCGAACATAAGTACATGAATAATAAAAATGCTCAAAAATGATATATATATAAATAAATATTTCAGAGATATTCATTGTTTGTTTTGTTTTTTTCAATTTCGCACAAAGCTACTCGAGGGCTATCTGTGCTAGCCGACTCTAATTTAGCAGTGTAAAACTAGAGGGAAGGCAGATAGTCATCAACACCCACCCACAACTCTTGAGGTGCTCTTTTACCAACGAACATTGAGATTGATCGTCACAATATAACGCCCCCACGGATGATATGGTGGGCATGTTTGGTGTGACAGGAATTCAAAACAGCAATTCTCAAATTATGAATCGAGCGCCTTCACCACCTGGCCATGCTGGGTACCTTTAAAGGAAACAAGTAATTAATTAATCACCGTTGCCAATTTAGGTGTAAATAATAAATATATTCTACTTAATAATTTCAATGTCTTATAATAATACATCTTACGAAAACTATGTCTGTTCATCGTGATTGCACATAACTGACCCAATTTTCTCTCACGGTCAGCTCAAGGTAGTTCTATTCAGGGTAAAGTTATTCGATGGGTCAAAACTTGCGTTCTTCAAGGTGCAAATACTGAAAATATCGTTTACAAGAAAGTTGTGTAAATACTCTTTGTAAAACAAACTCAACAGTTCATAGTGCTAGAAAACTGCTTGCAATACTGGAAAGTTCTTCTGATATTGTATTAGAGTGGTGATTGGGAGTTCTATAATGTGGAAAACTTGCTTGTGTTTGTTTATACTTTTAAAAATGTAAAATTTAAATAACTTTAATGGTAGTTGCATCTCCACAAAAAAAGACAGCGAAAGGCAGTTCACCTGTTCATCCGTGTTCTGATTTTCCATGATGGTCAACTTCATTCACATTCTCAGCGTTTTTTGGGTGCTGTTACCACAAGCTGCAATTCGTTATGACTATCCAAAAACGGAAATACGTTAAATGATTATAAATTATTTATTGGTTAGCAATACTGATTTAAATTGCTTACTAGCAATAATAATGATTGATTATTATTTGGCTATTTACATATATATGTGTTATGGTCAGTGAAAAGCAGCCAGTGGTGACCTTATCAACAAAGTATTCGTCTTAGCCATTGTAAAATAAATTTTGAATATTGTTTTCATACTAGTGACTAGAGCTCCAGTTGTTACTTTGATTTATAATTGAGACAGTCGGAGGGTTTAAAGTCTCAATAACTCTTATTTACGTATGTTCAAAGAAGATAGATGTGGATTTGTGACTTGGGTCTCCTTTCCGACAAGAAACGAAGGGCCTCACTTTGAGGCCGAGAATGCGTTATAGGAGTGGCGGTCAAAATTCGCTCTCTTTTATTGGTGCGTGGTGTTTACTAACTACTTTCCCTTTAGTCTCTTGCTTCAAAAAATAGGGTCGTCTAACGCAGATAGCCCTTGTGTAGCTTTGCGTAAAATCCAAACAAACAACAAAAACATTATTGAAAATTATTTGAATTTGTTCAGCTTCCCACGTGAACAAATTCCTAAGAAAAATTATGAATAATTTATTCATCCCGTTTGTTATACTTAACCTGATTCGATAACATTATAAGTTAAAAGTATAACCAGAATTTATGTGCTTCTTGTTAAACAAAAAGATATCTTTGCTTTTCTCACTTTTTAGTGTTATAAGCATTTAGAATTACCCCTAAATCAGTGTTAAAACAATATATATTAAGATACTGACAGGTCCAGCAAGGCCTGGTGGTTACAGCCCTCGACTCGCCATCTGAGATACATGGGTTCGAATCCCCATCACACCAAACATGCTCGACCTGTCAGCTGTGATGGCGTTATAAAGTTACAGTGAATCCCATTATTCGTTGATAAAAAGGTAACCCAAGAGTTGGCGGTGGGCAGTGATGACTAGCTGCCTTCCCTCTAGTCTTACTCTGCTAGATTAGGAACGGCTAGCGAGCCTTGCATGAGTCCTCCTTCCTCCATTGGCACAACGATATGTCTACGGACGTACAACGCTGGAAACCGAGTTTCGATACCATTGGAGAGCAGAGCACAAAAAACTCATTGTAGCATTTTGCTTAGTAACTTCATGACTTTACTAGAGCAAATTTGCACAATTAAGTCACTGAATAGTCTTAATAATAAATGTGTTTCAAAAATACTCATTAATTAGCAATGTAGGTTGGTTGTAAAACGTTTTATTCTGAAAAAAGGCACAAATAATATAATACAATAAAGTATACTCAGTTGTTTTCGTGTTAGAGTTTGTTTGTTTTTTGAATTTCGCATAAAGCTACACGAGGGCTATCTGCGCTAGCCGTCCCTAATCTGGCAGAGTAAGACTAGAGGGAAGGCAGCTAGTCATCACCACCCACCGTCAACTTTTGCGCTACTCTTTTACCAACGAACAGTGAAATTAACCGTCACATATAACGCCCTCACAGTTTGGTGTGACGGGGATTCGAAACCGCAACCCTTGGATTACGAGTCGAGTGCCTTAACCATCTGGCCATGCCGCACCCTCGTGTTAGAGATCTTGTCGATTTTACTCAGTGAATAAGCTACACACATGCTTACTCCTTATAGAACACTGGCCAAATTTCGAGTATGTCAGGTTGTTTTCAGCTAATAGTGACCAAATATTTTTGGAAAAAAATATCCTTAATTACTTCCTTCGGAAAACTTCTTTCAGTAACTTGATCTAATTACTGTACCAAAAAACAAAAGCAAACTACAAATAAATGATACAGTCGGTCTGACTAAGAAATAAAATGTTTTGAGCTATATTTCTGATAAAACTAAAACATCACATTCTTCTCCGAAGAAACTAGAAATCGCTTTTAGACACGGTATAACAAGATATCTTTGCTATAAGGCTTCGTTATAAAACTTTTGGTCAATCGACTGAATCTTATCGTAACAACTTGTTAAAAGAGCTTTTCGTATAATTAGCAGGTACTGTTGCATTTTCTTTTGTTTGTACTTCAGAGTGAAATTAGTTGAGCGAAATTGTTTTATCCTTCTCACTGACAAAAAAAATAATCCATACAAAGCGAATAAACTCTCGCGTTATGAAACAGTTTAATCAGTGAGAAAATTTTACACTTAAAATTTTAAAATATCAAAAGGATATTTTAACGACAACCTTAAATTCGTCTACGTGTTTTAATAAATATCTTGTTTTGCACAAAATTTTAAAATAAAATATACTAAGCTTAAAATCTGGCATGGCCAGATGGTTAAAGCACTCGACTCGTAATTTCAGAGTCGCGGGTTCGAATTCCCGTTGCACCACACATGCTTGCGACAGAGTAGAAAATTAATTCAAAACTAGCTGAGGCCCAGTATGGCCAGGTGAGTTAAAGCGTTCGACGCGTAATTTGAGGGTCGCGGATTTAAATTCCGGTCACACCAAACATGTTCGCCCTTTCAGCCGTGGGGGCGTTATAATGTTACAGTCAATCCCACTATTATTTGATGAAAGAGTAAACCAAGAGTTGGCGGCGGATGCCTTCCCTCTAGTCTTACACTGTTAAATTGAGAACTGCTAGCGCTGATAGCCCCCGTGTAACTTTGCGCGAAAATCAAAAACAAACAAATTAAGCTTAAAAATTGTTTTGCAACATTTATTACTTTTCCTGTGAGTGGACAGTTTTACAGTAAAACTCATGTCGTGTTGCTGAAAAAAACTTAAAAAATAGCCTTTAGTATGTGCTTAGTAGAAAAATGATACTTAAAACCTCAAAAATCTTGGCTGTAAGAAAACATTAATCATAAAATGTGGCAACTTCTCACTTTTTCATAACTGTTTATTTGTAGAGTGTTACACTCTTTGCATTTTTATGGCTGACGAGAATTGATTGACTGATTACTTGGTTTGGTTTTGGTTTGTTTTGAATTTCGTGAAAAGCTACACGAGGACTATCTATGCTAGCCGTCCCTAATGCAGCAGTGTACGACTAGAGAGTAGGCAGCTAGTCATCAACACTAACCGCCAACTCTTGAGCTACTCTTTTAGCAACGAATAGTGGGATTGACCATCACATTGTAACGCCCCCACGGCCGAAAGAGCAAGCATGTCTGTTGCGATGGAAATTCGAACCTGCGACCCTCAGATTACGAGTCGAGTGCCTTAACCACCTGGCCATGCCGGGCCACTGACTGTTTGGAAATAAGCAAAAATTTTGTAATGGGCTATCTGTTCTCTGCCCACAACAGATATCGAAGCTTGGTTTTTAGCGGGGTAAGTTTGCAGACATGCTACTGTGTCACTGGGAGACGGCTGACGAGAAAGATTATATTTTATGGTATCTTTTGTCAGAAAAGTTATACAAAGTTAAAACTTAATACAAAATTTGATTCAACTAAATTTAAACACCTTTACCTTCGATTTGGTGAATGATCTGTTGTAAGTAAAGCTCAACTCCACCGTAATGCTGTCGCTTGGTGAACTTGTCGATAATAGCAATAACTTCGGAAATATATAACTACTTTAAAATATTTGTCTGGCAGCACCGGTATTTATCAACAATATACCAAAGTATTTTATTAATCCACCTAACCACCTGGTGGTAGATTGCACTAGAGCGGTTTTTATAGATAAAACTACAGAAATTATTATTTCTTTCATATGAAACAAAATACTCATCACTTTCTGTCCCATTCTTTTGACTGTAGGTATGAACATACTTCATAACATGCATATTTACGTTTCACCGTTTCTTTAAAAATTCAGTAAAGCTTCTGTTGTCTTCCAGACGCCCCCCAGTGGCTCAGCGGTATGTCTGCGGACTTACACGCTAAAATTCAGGTTTCGATACCCGTGGTGGGCAGAGCACAGATAGCCCATTGTGTAGCTTCATGCTTAATTCAAAACAACAACGACGTCTTCCAGACACGAGTCATGGATCTCATCTGTCAAAATTATCAAATTAACGCCCATTCTGACAGGCGCTGCATGGTCAAGTGGTTAAGGCATTCGAATCGTAACCTGAAACTCGCGGGTTCGAATCCCCGTCGCACTAAACATGCTCGCCGTTTCAGCTTGAGAGATGTTATAATGTAACCTGTCAATAACACTATTCGTTGGTAAAAGAGTAGCCCAAGAGTTGGCGGTGGGTGGTGATGACTAGCTGCCTTCCCTCTCGTCTTACACTGCCAAAATAGGGAAGGCTAACGTAGGTAGCCTAAAGTTGAGCTTTGCGCGAAATTCAAACCAATTTTGATGACATAAAATGAATTTTAATGTTCAAGAGTCATGTTTAAGCTAACCTATTTTTTCATCATTGCATTCTGACACATTGTTTTTTGACGCTACTAGGCGACTTTATTTATCGTTCTGGTTTTTATCCTGAATTTACAACTATTCTGACTCTTTGTTCACTGGTGTTGCTAGGCGACCTAGTCAAGCGTTTTGCTTTTTATCGTGAATATAAAACCATTCTGACACTTTGTTTTCTGGTTTTGCTAGGCGACCTAAATAAATGTTTTGGTTTTTACTGTGCATTTAGAACCATTCTGATAATTTGTTTACTGATGTTGCTAGGCGACTAAGTTAAACGTTTTGGTTTTTATCGTGAAAAAAGAACCTTTTGCCAGAACCTTAAACACATATAATTAATGTCACAGACTAATATCGTAGTTTCTTTTTTAGCTTTGGCTTTCATTAATTCCTTTCAAGTTTATATTTAACTCTAATTTTTAAAACAATTTGCTTGTGAAAATAACTTAAATTTTTTCTCGTAAAATAGAGAATGGGACTAAATGCATAATGACATCTTAAAGCTAAAATTTATTCCATTTATTAAGTTACTGGTTGAATCAATAATTGAAAATTTGAAATAAGCGAAAAATAACAAACAACTCAAAATATTCTCCCTATTGAGCTATTAAACCTAAACATTTGAGGTGTAAGCTATTTATTATAGTACATAATTAGCATTTTAACCAATAGATGGCAGTAAAGTTTATTTTGCATAAACTCTCTGGCAACAGGAATTCTCAACATGAACCTTGCTCTCTAACGTGTACGTGTGTTGAGAGACCACGTCAGAAATATTTAGGTACAGGTTCGGCTACTCTTAATTTTAAACTAATAAAGCAGAGCTAGCTAGTCAATAGCACCCATCGTCAACTATTGGGTTACTCTAATCGAATAGTGGGATGTAATTGACAGTGTTGTTATTTGTCATCTACTCGAAAGCGCGGTGTACGGTCTTGCGACAATGGAATGAGAGCCATGAATCCTCGTACGTGTAGTTTGTCATGCAAACTACTAGATCAGTGGTTCCCAACATATTTTATGCTCCACACCCCGAAAAAAAAATTAATATGTTCTCGCACCCCTCACAGAAATTATTTATTTCAGAATAAAGGTAAAGGTGGCCAAAAAAAATGTTATCTCGCACCCCCAAGGGGAATGAGCACCCCTAGTTAGGAACCACTGTGCTAGATCATGCAAGCCATGTTTACTACGTAAGAGTCTATTTGTACCTTCCTAAAAATTAAAAATCTTTAGAATAAAAAAACAGAGTTTATTATTAACGAAACGTTCGATATTGTGTTAAAACAATAGAATAAAATATTACATATAACTAAAGTTGAAAGTAATATATGTGTACAACAGATGTAGGTGAAATAATGCGAGATAAGCTGTGTTGGAGTTTAGGTGAAATGCTTTCAATTTGTGCCTCTTAAAGTAATGTTTGGTGAATAATTTTTATATGAGCAATTTATTTTAAAAATTAAAAAGTAGTACATTTTATAGGCTTAAACGTAGTTTAATGAATGGCAACTAGGTGTGTGGAACTGCTAAAGAACCAGGTCTTTCAATAAATCTATTACTATCATTTATTGATTGATTGAAATTGAAGACAAAGCTACACAATGGTTTTTAGTGGTGTCAGTGCGCAAACATCTCACCTTGCCCTGGGGTAGGGGGCTATCATTTATTTATCCCACTTTAAGTATCGATAATTATTTCAAAAGTCCTCACATGTAAGCTTATTCCTGTCATAGCGTATCCTAAGCATACGACAACACCAAGTGTATTCAGGGCTCACCTCTACCGAATTCCTATGTGAATCTCACACTACACTCAGGCCCAAGTAGTTATAGCGTTCAACTTGTGGAAGCGTTATAATGTTACGGTCAATCCCACTATTCGATGTTAAGAGAGTAGCCCAAGAGTTGGCGGTGGGTGGTGATGACTAGCTGTCTTCCCTCTCATCTTACATTGCTAAATTAGGGGCATCTAGCGCAAACAGACTTCGTGTAGCTTTGCGCGAAATTCAAAACAAACCAAATCATACTACACTCACTTATTTAGGGAAGAGAGGCCGCAGAGATCAGGTTTTTAAAAAGGTAACCAAAATCATTTAACTTGTATTCATTATTATTGCATATCACAGTGAATTAGTTAATAAATCATAGAAAAGCACATTTTTACCAAATGTTCATATAAATCTAATTTTCTATTTCTATTATTGATACTTTTATCAAAGTTTATCAGCCGTTAGTTTATTATTATTATTATTATTATTACAATTAATTTTACTTGTTGTTTATTTTGGTTTTTAATTTCTATTTATCGTATATTTTAATACAAATTTGGATACAAAAAAAGGAGCTCGAAATCCAAACTAAAAGACTGGCAAGACCCCATGAAGACCGTCCTTCCACCCATTCACCCCTCATGGCGTCAGTCCTACAACGTCGTCAACAAACTAATATCTTATATAGTTTGGTCAACTAGAATAACAGATGAAGAACATAATGAATATTCTCAGCTCATAAAAATTATCGGGAAAAATATATTTTTAGGCTCTTACTATATGGCAGAGATAATAACGTGTTTATTTGAATAAGCATCTTTTTATAATAAATGATTGAGTAGATGATGTATAATTGTTTTGAATTTCGCGTAAAGCTACTCGAGGGCTATCTGAGTTAGCCATCCTTACTTTTGTAGTGTAAGACAAGAGGGAAGGCAGCTAGTCACCACGACCCACCGCCAACTCTTGGGCTACTCTTTTACCATCGAATAGTGGGATTGATCGTAACATTATAACGCCCCCACGGCTGAAAGGGCGAGTATGTTTGGTATGACCGGGATCCAAACCCGCGATCCTCGAATTACGTTGACAGAGTTTGAATGTGGCAGAATTGTCGAGCAGCAAAAGTAAGGTCTCTCTCAACGCGCCATCACTGGTGTGTTAAGTCGTAGTAAAACTACTGCTGCAAATTTCTTAAAAGACCCTGAGGGATACAAATCGCAAATTTCAAGTGCTCGGCCCAAGAAAATTTCGCCAGCGTTGAGCAGGGGATTCGACAAGTTGTCTGGCATGACACCAGCCGATCGTCGAACCAGACTAAGGCCCTTACGTACTCAGAACGCAGCTCAAGAACAATAAGACAACATCTTGGAAAGAAAGGCTTTAAATACCGTAAACGTCTTCAAAGGCCACGTCTCCTTCCACACCACGAAATAGCTCGATTAAACTTTGCTTAGAAGCACTAAACATGGGACATAGAAAAGTGGACGAAGGTTTTGTTCTCTGATGAGAAAAAATTTAACCTGGATGGTCCAAGTAGTTTCCAACATTACGCACGATAATGATATCTCATCGGAGATATTTTCTACACGTCACAATGGAGGAGGTTCCATCATAGTTTGGGGTGCTTTTTCCTTCCATGAAACAATGGAGCTTCTGCTTATACAGGGGCATCAAACAGCAGCTCGCAACATCAGTATGTTGGAGAAAACATCCTTATTGACTGAAGGCCCTCGCTTGTGTGGAAATGACTGGATCTTTCAGTAGGACAACGCTACAATCCACAATGCCCGCAGCACAAAGAAGTTTTTCATGCAGAATAACGTGATTCTTTTGGACCATCCAGCGTGTTCGCTTTAACTGAACCCCATTGAAAATGTTTGAGAGGGAATGGCAAGGTAATTATATAGAAATGGACGTCAATTCCAAACAGTGCATGATCTTCGTGAAGTCTTCTACACCACTTGGAACAACATTCCAGCCAGCCTTCTGCAAACGCTTATATCGACCATGCCAAAGCATGTGTTTGAAGTTATTCTCAATGACGGCCGTGTAACTCACTACTGAGACCTCTTATTTGGCATTTCCTACCCTGTTTAGGACTTCTACTTGGTATGGTCTTAAACTTTTGACCAGGTAGTATTTAGGCTAATTTTATAGTGTTCACATTTTCTTTATTAAATTCTTAAAAATATTTTTATTTTTATTTTCCATTTTCTTATTTTCATCTTTCGAAGCTCTACTCAAATAAGTGGTTGAGTCTAACAACGCAAAATGCATATTTTTTCTTTATATTCATTGGCCTTAAGATTTTGGCCAACAGTGTATTTTAACGAGAAAACAACATTGCTGAAACCAGTCGTAAGTGGAACGTCAAAAATAAAAGAAGAATTGGAAACTTTGAAACCAAAAAATACATCATAACTGAAAAAAAACTTTCTTTAAATTGTAATATAAGCCTAATTCTTGGTACTAACTTTACAAACTTTAATATGAAATACCAATACTAGTTAACAACACTTCACAAACTACTATTTATTCAAGATATAATTTAGTACAATGCCCACAGTTTAAAACCATTATGAACGTCTGAAGTAAGTAATATTTTTCAGTCTACCAATGAAGTTTTGTTACAAAGGATAAAAATGTTTCACCAGCTTCTACGTTTCTAGCGTGTGCACGTTTGTTTTCGTTATTATTCGTACTCAGAAAAGTTTTTATCAAATAGTTGAAAAATCTGCCGAAACGTAAAAGAGAAATATATATATATATAGTTTGTGTTTATAAGACAGCTCGCGCTGTTATAGAGCTATGTTCTATGTCCAAAATAAAATTCTTTTATGCGTTGTGCTTCAACGAAAGTAGCCTGCGAGTTTAGAGTAAAAAGGAAATTTTTTGAATCGTTTTTGAAAGAACGATCATAAAAATCAAAGAGGAAGAATAATTTATAAGAGAACAAATAGTTTTTTTCTTTTTGTTTGAAAGCAGCTGGGTCAAAAACGCTGTTATAATTTGAAGCTTTATGTAGTAAAATGTATATATATATATATATATATATACAAAAGACAGCGTCAGTCACATGTTTCTTTAAGAATAGCTGATACATTGCTCACCTAGAGAACCCAAGAGAAGTAACTTGGACTCTACTGATGTACTTTTTAGAAAGCGATCAAAGAAAGAAGTCCGTAGCATACTTTGCGAGGTCTCGTCAAAGGGAAACCATAGTGATGTTTGTCTACATATGTAGGTTTTCAGTAAGTTAATTCACGTATCAAACTTCTCAGACGTGTAAAAATCATAGGTCAGTTGTTGGTTATGATGAAAACATTTGTTTATCGTGAAATAAATTTATTTGGCTTTGATAAATTAAAGATCGGATATTTTACTCAAATAAATAAGCGGCTTATAAGCATAAAAAAAGTTCTATATCGAAAGTTGAGAGATTTACACGGTTGTTTGCGAGCTTTAGAAACACGTTTGTGGTATAAATTCAGACTGTAACAGTTGAAACATCGAGAGGTGAATACTAATGTAAAGCAAATCTCACGAATGCATTGGATTTTGTGACAGTTAAAGAGAGAAGTGGGAATTAGGATGAACGGAAAGAAGTGTAAATGTCAGGAGTTGCATAATTGGACCATTACAGTCAAGAGTTTATTCATCAACCTCAAACACGAGCTAGTAAATCTGGTTGGATGAGTAAGGATGTTGTAGTGTCATTTTCAAATTGCTACTGATGCGAGTGGAGTATACATGGTAACATTAAATCAACCCAAATTTAAAAACTCATTCAGTGTTTGCAAATTTACTACAAAATCTAATAGTAATACATTTACTCAGTCGTTTTGGGCTCTTAGAAAGAAAAAAAAGATTGTACTGATAGTTTACAATTAGAAAGCGTGTTTCACGCGTAAAAACAAGTAGACTTAGTCATTAGATTTAGTTTGTAGTACTACAGGGTGTTCGGAAAGTCGCTGTACTGTTTTGTAATCATATTTTATTCAGTCTATTTCAAGCCAGCAACTGATAGCGGTGTTTAGAAACAAAATAAGAAGAATCCAGGCCTGTATTGATGCCAACGGGGGTCACTTTCAACATTGTTTGTAATTGTCATTCATATTTACCTCCTGTATTCTATATTGAAACATGTCTGTTAATAAATATACAAGTACACAGTGACTTTGCAAACACTCTGAATTTACAAATTCAAAAATGATTGTTTGTTTTTCGCGTGAAGTTACGTGAGAACTATCTGCGCTAGCTGTCCTTAATTTAACAGTTTAAGACTAAAGGGAAGGCAACTAGTCATCTCCACCCACCGCCAACTCTTGGGCTACAGTTTTACCAACGAATATTGAAAACGACCTCCACGTCCCCACGGCTGAAAGGGCGAGCATGTTCAGGGATTCGAACCCGCCACCCTCAGATTACGAGTCGAGTACCTTAATGACCTGGCCATGCTGGGCCCCAGAAATATGACAACTGCTTTAAAGACATATTCTTAAACACTGTTATTTTTATTTAATTTTTCATAATTGCAATTTTGTTTGTTTGTGTTAAGCGCAAAGCTACACAAAAGGCTATCTATGCTCTTCCCACCACAGGTATTGAAACCCGATTTTTAGATTTTGCTGTATACATGCTGCTGTGCTAATAGAAGTTTTTTAAGCTGCTGTTTATTGTAATGTTTTCACAATTTAGTTTTACTTTTACACTAGAATACTCCTTCTTTTGTAACAATAAATGTTTAATTGAGACGTTTAAAATCACTTTCGCTGAACATTGTGCCAGGCGAATCCACGTGGTTAGTGTGCCGGGAATGAAGGTTCAAGCATTCGACATTATATTTCCACGAAAACGTGCTACCGAAATTTGGAGTCATTAATATTAAAGTAGCCCAACAATTGGCGGTGGGTGGTGATAACTAGCTGCCTTCTCTCTAGTCTTACATTGCTAAATTAGAAACGGCTAGCACAGATAGCCCTCGAGTAGCTTTGTGCAAAATTCCAAAAAACAAAGCAAACAAAATGTTAAAAAATCTCAAATTAAAATATATATATATCTATTAGTTTCAACCGTGTGTTACAACAATTGAATGAGTCAAACAAGAACTAGTTATAAAAATGCAAAAATGTCTCTAAATAAACACACAATTTAAGTTGAAATAACAGCGGTATTTGCATCGCTAGAGAGAGAAAAAGAATAATGTAGCAACGTATATTTTAATCTAGCTGATACGGTTGTATGCTGATTACGTAGCCCGTGTGCATAAGCAGTCGTTTACCTGCATGTAATATGAGAGCTGGTAAATCACAGACTGCACTAGTAACCATAGAATATAGCTACAGGCCCGGCATGGCCAAGCGTATTAAGGCGTGCTGCTCATAATCTGAGGGTCGCGAGTTCGCATCAAACATGCTCGCCCTCCCAGCCGTGGGGGCGCTATAATGTTATGATCAATCCCACTTTTCGTTGGTAAAAGAGTAGCCCAAGTGTTGGCGGTGGGTGATGACTAGTTGCCTTCCCTCTAGTCTTACACTACTAAATTAGGGACGACCAGCACAGATAGCTCTCGAGTAGCTTTGTGCGAAATTCAAAAACAAACAAAATATGGCTACTTGTGTATTGTTAACTTGTTAGTAGTGTTGTAAAATATTGATTGTTGCTACTTAGGTTAAGCGAAACAAAACACTTTTAGTCAAGGTCGAGTAATTCAGTTATGTGCATTTACATTTGGAGAAGGTAAATAGAGGATTGAGCTTTGCTTTTCCAACAACTTTAGTCAGGTTGAAAAATTTGCAGTCTTGCAAAATTTTTTTTTTTTTTACTCTCCCGGCTTTCTCAGGTACTTTGGTGGCTTGTTACTCTTCATTTAATCTGTTCATCACTCAATGGTAACTGTAAACCGTTAATAAAATGTTATTAATATGCTATTTAAGATATTGACTTGTACTGCACATCAGCTCATTTCAACTATAAATACTAACGTAAGAGTGATGTTTATTTCTCAAACTTTATTTAATAAAATTCCCATATTTACAGAGTATGCTCTAAATAAAACCGATGAATAAAAATACTGTGTAAATGTCGCATCATATGGTGCTTTACGATGCTAACTTTCAGAACTAAAAAATCACATTTGAAGTTTACTAAAATTAAAAAAGACACTTTCGTAATGTTTTCAAATTTTAAACACAGCTTGAATTATAGAAGACCTCAATCTGAATAGCATTGTTTGAAGATACTCCAAAAATCTGTAGTCAGAACCCAAGTCCCGTTACATCCAAATGGTCCAGCCTTGTGAATCCGGGCGAAATCAGTGCAGGAAATCCGACGGTTCTGATCGCAGTCTCGTGCCCATTTCTTCATATAGCCCTCTACAGTTTTTTCAGCACACTGTAGGTTTTTAAGACAGAATTCAAAGTCTGAAGGATAAAAAATTACAGTTAAATTGATGTCATATTGCTAGGAGGACGAACAGCTTTTCTGCCCGTTGACTTATTTTCATATAATATGCAAGAAAATAAATAAGAAAAACGTCTAATAAAACAAACAGTTTCAAAGAAAAACTTTAAAAGTTAAAAGAAAGAGTCGTGTTGTTTCTGGACAATGTTAAATTAACTATTAACAAGTTGTTTAAGCATGCGTGATTTGCTACTTGTCACAGTAATTAAGTGCGATTTAAATCGAAAATCACAATTTCTTTTGATAACTGAAACGATCGTATTCCACAGATAGTTGATCATTACTGAAACTGCCTTACTTATAGCTGTTCTAGTTTTGTTTTATCGTCTGTTTTGTACAATACATTTCGTTCGTAATTTTTTAAATTAGTCAGGCAAAGATCGGAGAAATGTGCTGAAGATACAATAAAATACGTATTTTCGCACAAATTAGCACTAAGGCAGAATGTTTTGCTTTTAAATCTATCCTTTATTTTCGAAATTTTCACTTTAGTCAGTAAAACCGATATTGTTTTCAATATAAAGTATTTTTTCTCACACTATCCTCGTCCTACTAAACACGTTCGTCTTTTCAGCCGTGGGGGTTCTATAATCCCACTATTCGTTAGTGAAAGAGGAGCCCAAGAATTGGCGTTGATGGCTAGCTGATGAGATTGTTAAATTAGGGACGGCTAATACAGATAGCTCTCGCCTGGTGATTTAAGTATCCTTATTAGTATTATCATCAGATAGCACGTGACCAACAATAAACTATTGAATATTGACATTTATTTTCTACATGTCTAATTGTTTTAAATTTCGCTCAAATCTAATAGAGTAATCCGGATTAGCTATTCCTAACTTATGAATGAAAGACTAGAGGGAAGGGAGCTAGTCATCATCACCGAACGCCAACTCTTGGGTTACTCTTACCAATGAATAGTGGAATTGATCATAGCATTATGAAGGCCCCACACCTAAAAAAGCGAGCATGTTTAATGTGACAAGGATTTGAGCCCACGACCCTCAGATTGCAAGTCACACACCCTAAACTATATTTAAAGTATTTTCATAGCTTTCGAAAGCGTTTCTTCATAATTGTACTTACATACACACACGTTTAACACTCACCATGTGGATTATCTGGTATTTCCCCTGGTCGGCCGGCATCCACCCAGTAAGGGTAGGAAATAACGTATGGTCCACAGAAATAATTTGAGCCCCCTAAATTGTGGCAACCCGTTTCCAGGTTACATCCACTACTTGCCTAAAATAAACAAATTCATTTCTACGATTCTGCGGAATATAATTTCATAAAACATTTTAAATATTCGATAAGCTAAGAACAAGTTTATATTATCACAGATGTTTTGTGCAAAACTGGAAGTTACTCAGTATCTCTATTTTTTTTTTTTTTTTTTTTTTATATAATTACTGACGCCATAGACAAGCTAACAATTGCTAGATTACGTTTACATTTACCACATATTTCGTATTTCTTTGGTTTGCGATACTAAATTAGAAAGTGTCACAAAAACGTGTAATGAATTACAAAGATATTTAAAAGTTAATCGGCTTACTGTTTTAGCCACCTTAGAATACGTGCAAAATATATTAGTTAGAAAGTTGCAGGTACTAATATAATAATGAGAAATTATTTTATAATAAGGGTAAATAACTAAGATTTACTTTCGGTTTTGAATGACTTGTAATGAGAATGTATAGTTTTTCCACATAACTAATTTAAGCTAAAAAACCAAGAAAAAAAATGGTTAAGTAAAGAACCGAAATTATTACAATGGAAAATGGAGATTATTTATTATTATTACTATTATTTTTATATACTTCTATTTACTTAACTATTTTGATGTGTGGTACTCTAAAAAACTATGACCGCAGGACACTTCATTTCTTCAAGACTTACCTCACACAAACAATCCAAACATTCTCTGCTCACTAGATTTTGACCTAAAAAACAAAAAAGTGCTTTCATTTTAACAAAAACTTCAAAAATCTGACAACGAATATTTTATTTAAAATATCAGCTATTTGTGGTGTAGTACATCTGGCTGAGCAACAACAAAAAGGTTTTTTGACAACGCACGAAAAATTATTTTTATACCAACAGTTTTATCTTAAGAGATAGGTCAAACATTAACGGCTTGGAAGCGCGTAGTTTAATACAGATAAATATTTTTGCATAGTTTTAACGTGCAGATGAATTATTGTAACGCTAATAAATCAGTAGTTTTTCAGATTTTTAGATGGCGCCAATTTTCTGTTGCACTGAACACAATTGCGCACGAGTTAACATAATAAAAAACAATCCAATATGCCGCAAGTCTCCATATTAAATATTGTAGGTGTACATTTTTTTTTCTAACACAGTCACGTCATGCTATTTGCTTCGTCCACCGAGGAAAATCAAACTCTTGATTTTAGCGCTGTAACCCCGGGAGTTTGGTTTCAATTTTGCGCAAAACTACACATGGACTATCTGCGCTAGCCGTTCCTAATTTAGGAGTGTAGCACTGGAGGGAAGGCAGCTAGTTCATCACCACCCACCGCCAATTCTTGGGTTCCTCTTTTATCAATGAATAGTGGGATTGACTGTCACATTATAACACCCCCACGGCTAGTGTGACGTAGATTCGAACTCTCATCTCCGTGGTACAAACATGAGAAACCATAGGCTCATACGTGCATACAATAATATAAACCTTGCGCTAAATACCACTTACCTATTAATAAGAAAGTGAAGTGTAAACGGCAAATTAAAAGTGGGAGGACAACTTGAGACGCAGTGAAGCTAAGGAAAGTACACAACAGAGGCACGCATTACGGCCATGGTCAGGACTCGCATCAGGGCACTGGAAGATCAGAGTTGTTAGTTTAAATGTTATACATCCTGTTATTCTTCCCGAGAGTGATTTATATATATACCTTTTTATTGAAAGAGACCGAAAAGGTGGGAAGAGTTACCGATTATTTCTTCTCTCCCTGTGCTACTGAGAACCGTACGTCAGTTTGGTGGAAAAGATGGGGGGAGCATTGTTCTATCTCGGCTTGTTAAACGTAGTCTAACACCAGTAAGTTAAACAGCATGTTATGTAAAAGAAATACCATAAAGCCCAGCGGCATGTCTCCGGATTTACAACGCTAAAATCAGGGGTTCGATTTCCTTCGGTGGACTGAGCAGATTGCCCGATGTGGCTTTGCTATATAAAAAAACAACAACATACACACACGCATCATAAAGCCACACAGTATTATATAGACGTTTTGATAAATAAAGAAGTTCGGCAGTGATACTTTGTTTACTTTATGAAGACAGATAAAGAAGTCAGTGTCTTTTTGTGCGAGGTTTATTTAAAATTTGAAGCCTTTTACACGTTCCTCTGTGATGAATTATTTGCTGCGGGGGGGGGTTGTTCCTCTCGCTTTGAAAGTCAATGCTCTTAATCATTGTAATTATATTGAATTATTGACATTTATTTCACAGTTAGAAATTAAACACTAAAAAAAAAAAAAAAAAAGTTAAATATTGTGTTCACAACCAAACAAAATTATAAACGTCGACCAACGAGTATACTGGATCTCTAGAATTATTATCTCTGTTCAAATAAAAGTCTCCCCCTCCGTTGGAACAGTAGAAAGTATCCGGATTTATAGCGTGATAAAACCAGGAATTGGATTCCTCCTCCCCTCAACTGTGGACGCAGCAAATAGCCCGATGTGGTTTTGCTTTAAGAACCCACACACTCTCACACAGTTGGAACAGAAAATGATTGTAAAACGTTTTTCAATTTCTATCCGATAATGAAATACCGCTTTCAATAGGGAGTAGAGACTTACGTATAACTATCAGATAAATTCGTCGTTGCAGTTTTAAGTTCAAAAGTTACAGTTACCCTAGCCCTATAACAAAGTGTTCTCCTCCCCTGCTTAATTAAAATACAATATCATGCGACTATTTAGTTACGTGAGAGTTTAGATTCAGAGAAGATAATATGAAGGAAATAAAAATTGGGGCCATGACAGCAGATGGATTGAAGACTTACCAGAAATTTTAAACTTATGAATGCTTGCAGGGTGCGATGTAAAATTAATTAATTATACGCAATTTCAAATTTTAACAGAGGTTCAGACATAGAGATAAAATAGCTGTCTATGCTCATGGTTTGAGCCTAACAAGATATCATTATTGTACAAAAGTGGTTTGTAATGATATTTATGTGTGTACATCATGTTATCAGTGGTGACGAGAAAACCCACTTGTAGAGAAAAAGTATATAATTAAAACTGCTGGTATGGATAGAAAAGCACTTATAGAGGAGCGAACAACGTTTCGACTTTCTTCGGTCACCATCAGGTTCACAAAGAAATAAAGGGTTACTGACCAGTAAATGACCACATGGTTGAAGGGGGTTGTATAATTGTGTGTAAATATTTATGTACCAATAAACACCTGCATCTGAAAGAAGATATAATGCTAACTTTCTTACGAAATGCATAATTAAATCCTGAAACCCAACACAGAAAACCTGACTTGTTGATAAGCAGTACACACCAGGTAGGTAGATAGTGTTTCAAACATTTTTTCATCATTATAAGAGGACAACAGACTAGCAAGAAAAAGTTAATAACCACAAATTTATGCATTAAAGCGTTCTCACGAACTATCGGCGAATGAAACTATATTTGACAAACAACCTTACCTCAACGTAGGACTTACTAACTTAAATTTAATACTTACCATTATCAAATATTGCAGTCACAGAAACTATCCAAAATATTAAAACTTTCAACATTTTTATAACTTGCTTTTACTGCTATAAATACAAATGATAAATATCACTATGTGGCCCTTATTTATACTCCACTCAGTAATAGAGAATCATGGGAGTATATATACGTAACGTTTATAACCATTGGCCTTCTTAAACCTCGTACAAGTGACATCGAATTACGCCCATTATAAATAACCAGTCGACGGTTTTAGATAATGTCTAGTTAAAGGAAGAAAATGGGATTGCAGGGGTTCAAAAGATCTCTTTAGAGTTTCATAGTAATGAAGGAAGAGTGATTGATGAGCTAAGTTACTCTGGTTTTGTTGGGTACCTGAGGCATGATAAATTAACTAAAAAGAAAGTTCATCACCCTTTTTATGACAGACCATGAGATCAAGGTCAGAGCGTAAGAACAAGGATATGGCTAAATCAAGGCCTTGTCGACATGAATACCAAATTCTCGCGAGTAATTTCGTAAGCTTAGAAAATAATAGTGTAATATTATATGTACTGTCACAAGGATGATTTAAGACAGAAAGTTGTGACACAATTGTAAAGGTCGTACGATAATGGCGTGTATACTTTTCTCTATGCAGCGTACATTTCGTACAAAAACTGTGAGTTAATGATGAATGTAGTTAATATATATTTTTTCAAAGATTACAATTTGAATGTGAAACAGTTTATTCTCGAGCTTATAATTTATTAATTGTATGCGTTCTTTATTTCAAGTTGTAATCCTTTCCTTTATTATCTTTTTCGTTGCCTTAGTATCATAAACTACGATTAGGCCTAGTTGACGCCTTGCACACACATCAAACCTCTATTAAGACCGTCAGAAGAACTTTTAAGAGAACAGTGAAACGTGCAAATGACGTTCATGCGATTGTGATGAATGTTTGGAGTTGGCATGTTTCACCCTAAGGGGCTGATATCACAGGATTTTTAAACAACATAAATAGCTCCTTATATCTGCACATGACGTGGTTGCTATCTTTATGGGTGATTTCGAAAGTAGGAAAATAATCCAAAGTCTGTGAGAATCCTCTGCTGACGTGTGATCGCTGTTAATACTTGGTTATGTGGCAGTTAAAAGTTAGATATCTACTCTTAGATGGCGTATGTTAGGTTAACAGCGATGTTGTCGCAAATCCTGCTAGATTTTAACTTTTATTTCATACAAGATCAGAACTACGGTTCTCATTAATTTAAACTTGACTTTATCAACCAACGTTTTTATTCACGAGGAACTCAACAAATTGTGAGGATGGTGTTAATAACAAATTGAACGCGATTAGAAAATAGAGAATTATAGCACAAGGTTGATGAAATTGAATACATTTAGAGTTAAAACTATCGGATTCAGGATACAACTTTTTAAGTTTTGAAAATTTTAGTATTAGGTATTACGACATTTTTCTTGAGCACCACCCAAACAGTAAATAAGCTTGTATTTAGGATTTGAAAATAAAATCAATTTATACATTTTATGTGTGTTTGTTTGTTTGTTTTGGAATTTCGCACAAAGCTACTCGAGGGCTATCTGTGCTAGCCGTCCCTAATTTAGCAGTGTAAAACTAGAGGGAAGGCAGCTAGTCATCACCACCCACCGCCAACTCTTGGGCTACTCTTTTACCAACGAATAGTGGGATTGACCGTCACATTATACACCCCCACGGCTGGGAGGGCGAGCATGTTTAGCGCGACGCGGGCGCCTGTGTGTTTGTGTGAGTGAATTTATTTGTGATGTGAGCAAATCGAGGCGTATTATGAAATTGTTACTGTTCAGTAATAACAAGAGTACAATACAACAATTGAACATTTTCGGGGTACTAAGTACAAAATATGTGATCATGAATATTAAAAACTGAATAAACTGGCTATGGATAGCTTCAGTCTCGTGCATATAGCAGACTTGAGTTACAGTGTTTAAAAAGCTGAAGCTTGAATGTAAGCTTATTTGGTGACAAAGAGCAATATTAAGGGTAATCATCTCTCAGTAGTTTCTTCTTATATTTTTTCTTACTTTTGTTTGTTTTTTTAATTTCGCCAAAGCTACACTAGGGCTATCTGCGCTAGCTGTTCCTAATTTAGCAGTGTAAGACTAGAAAGAAGACAGTCATCACCACCCACCGCCAACTCATGGGCTACATTTTTACTAACGAATGGTGGGAATGACCGTCAAATTAAAACGCTCCCACGGCTAAAAAGGCGAATATGTTT
Organism: Carcinoscorpius rotundicauda; assembly: GCA_011833715.1. NCBI lineage: Eukaryota > Metazoa > Arthropoda > Merostomata > Xiphosura > Limulidae > Carcinoscorpius > Carcinoscorpius rotundicauda. The sequence goes on from CM022398.1 coordinate 21,565,346, forward strand.
GCGACGGTGATTCGAAGCCGCGATTCTTGTCTTTGTACTCGTTTCTTCGTTATTACTCTGTTATAATAGACACACGTAAACTAAATGTATGTATGACAACAATATATCAACATGCTTCTTTTCAAGCATACATTATGGGAAAATTACTCATTTTTTATGGAGTTCCTAAAATTTCGTTTAAGCATCGATTTGTCAGTATTTGTATGTGCTCAATGGTCAACAAAGAAAAAAATCTTCGGTATAAATTTGTATTTGTGTGTGAAGGAACAACAATGATATTTACCACCCCAGACTTCTTGAATGCTCTATAACGTTAGTGTTACCTTTCACTGGTTCCTAAGACATCAAACTAAAAAGTAACATCTAAAGCATTCCATAATCACTTTATCCTCCAATCACCTATGAGTAATTTTTAAAACTGACTAACCGGTTTTCCTATTTAAAGAAAAAACAAAAAAGAAAACCCTCCTTAAAATCAAATCGCTGGTAATATACAAATATTTATGTCCCTGTTGTAGACAAGTCTGTACTGGGTCAACGACTCGAACCTAAAGTTATCAGAATCAAGAAGTAAGCGCATAACAGCCCTTTCAACAACTACCGAGGCAAACAATGTAACGATATATCAAAAAGGGAACACTTCATTGTGATAGACTCAACGAAAGGTGACTAGATGCTAGGAAAGAAGAATTCCTTATTCGCTACCTACAACCTAAGGTAAACAATCAACTAAGCGATATCACTGCATTTTAAACTATGATCATCTTGTCGTGTCCGAGATAAGCAAAAAGTTAAAGCTTTATTCAAGAAATTAATATCAACAATTACTAAAATAGAAAAAAAAAGTTGTATGGTTCACTGAAAAAACCCGAATTCCTCCGTTAGGTGATTAAAAGAAATATTTCGAAGGCTGAGACCTGAATGGAAAAAACGCACACGGGGCGAAATGTGTTTGAGTTTATATTTGGTATTGTTCAGTTTGTATTAGTATTAGAAACATACATAACTTTTCTGTACTATATCTACTTGATTTCAATGAAATATCTCATCTTTGACACTTCTTATGCAGTGAAAAATATGCGAAAAAAAATCCCTTCGGTTACTTAGCGAACCTGGGTGTTATATTGTGTTGAATGCATCCATCGCGATAAAGCTCTTGCTTAAAAACAAAATTCAGTGCATTTTTCGAATTGAAATAACAAATGAAATGACAAAATACGTTGTACAGGGTGGTCCATAAGTCTCTACCCATTCATATATCTTATGTATCCAGTGTATCTGTGTGCTGTCCCTCATTCTCACTGCATAATATTATGCGACGCCATGTTCTGTGAGACATTTTTCTCAATATGGGCTTACATCGGCCATATTTCTCTGAAAAACAAATTTATAATACATTCATAATAATAACATATGGATTGGCAGGAACTAACATGCCACCCTGTATATAGCCCACTAGGCAATCATACTTTATATATGCTATAATCCAGGGATTGGTTTCATTGCGTATTTTTTATTATTCATCAATATTTGGTTTAGTACATTTACCGTTGAATTGTTTTAACTGACATCTGCTAGTATAATATTATATGACCTGTGTCCTTTTAACATTTTCCTGTATTTCTTTGTTTAGTTTTATATTTTATATTTTAACTAGCAAATCTCTGTGCTTATGACTCACATTCATAGGGCCGCTATAATGGAAATTTAATTTATTTAACTATGTTACGAAAGTTAATTAGTATGCTTACACTTTACAAACTCTAATATACACCAATGTCAAATTTTGGATCGACTTTCGGGTAGTTCACGTAAAAGTGTTTTTGCAAAATACCATGATACTCAAACCAGTGGTTCCCAGCCTTTTTATGCCCCGCACCCCTAAAAAAATTTAATATGTTCTTGCACTCCTCACAGCAATTGTTTATTTAAGAATAAAGGTGAAGGTGACCCAAACAAATTTGTATAATTAGTTTTTAATGATATATAAACAAAAACGAAACATTTGGAAGAGAAAAAATATTACAACAAACTAAAAGTTGCATAAACCCGACATGGCCTACAGAAAAAAAATTTTCGTCCGTGCATAAAATGAAATTTCTTTGAATTTGAAATGTTCAATATTTAAATTTAATGACTCTTTTGTTCTTGTTTATTTCTTACGAGATTTTCAATACGTGGCACTTTGTTGCTCATAGCAATCCGCAAGTCTGCCTGTGCACCCAAGCAATTTCTAGATTTTGTCTTGATTGGCAAAAGGGCACTAAATTCAAACTCGCATAAGTATGTCGTCGCGAATGGGATGAGCACATTTAGTTTTTTTTCACAAAGTCTTGGAAGCATGTCCATTGCCAAACACCAATATTGTTCCAAAGTGTTGCTTTTAAACTGCATTTCAAGAACTCGATTTGTGCGCAGTTCAATAAGATCTTCCTTCAGTTCTTCATCTTCCGACATATTATCCAAATTAAAGGAGTATGGATTCGTAATCCATTCTTCAGAAGTTTTCAGTTCTCCAAAATATCCATCAAATGACTTTGATAGTATTTCCAAATGATCCACAATTTCTTCACATACACACATGGAATTAGGGACTAATCCTCACCTACCATTTCTTTGAGTGATGAAAATTTTGAAAAATTCTCTCTTTTAACTCGTCGACACCAAAGATGTAACTTTTCTTTCAAAGCATTTAACTTTTGGCAGCTTTTCAATATGTTTATGTTTTTCCCTTGAATAACTCAGGTTATTCATACGAGCGAAAATATCACTCAAATTAGCTAGAATTTGGTTGAATTCCTATGATTCTATTTCTCCGAGCAGTCACGTTTTCATAGTCACGTTCCTTCAAAAAAGTTTTGACTTCTTCTCGCAATTCAAAGAAACTCGTCAAAGCTCTCCCACGTGACAGCCAGTGGACTTCTGTGTGGAAAAGCAAAACTGAATGCTCACTTTCAAAATCTTCACAAAGCGACTTCAAGAGGCCACCGGTGGTTCAGAGCACGACTCGTAATCCAGTTTATGGTCTTCACAGAAGTGTCAAGAACGTTTTTCAACTTTGGAGGCAATGTTTTTTATGCCAAAACACGTCGATGAAGAAAACGGCGAGTACCTTGCACGTGCGGAATCTCTTGTTTCTTCAGTGCAAAAAATCCTGATTTATTTCCTAGCATAGTAGGGACACCATCAGTACACACAGAACCAATAATTTGGATATCTAAATAATATTTCGCAAAGACGTCCTTCACACTCTGGAAGACATCTTTCCCTTTTGTGGTTATTTTCAGATCTTCAGGAAATCTCCCATTGTGGCACCATCATGGACATACCTCACTAGTGTAATGAGTTGACTGCAATTTGCAAGATCAGTTGTTTCGTTAAATTGGAGAGAGATTTTCAAGGGATTAGCCCTGATATCTGTGATATCTTGGTCTAAAATGTCCAAACTCAAATCACCAATTCGCTTTTGAATAACCTTATTTGATAACGGCACTAATTTAAGCTTGTTTGAGGCTTCTTTTCCCAGAACAGTTGTTGCCATTTCTAATAAAACGGTTTTATCACCTCTTCTGCAATTGTATGGGGCTTCTTTGATTTGTCTACTTTATACGCTACGTGGTATGAAGCCATCAGCAGTGGTTTATCAGCAGATATAAAACCTAATTTTGGAAGGGTTGCTCGAGAATGAAAGCTGGACCTACTGCCTTTTAAAGATTCAACATCATGGACTGCAACAGCTGCTCCACCATGCCGGCTGTTGATGTGTTTCTCAAGCTTCATGACTTCAAATTTGCGTTTGAAAGGACAGCATCACAAAGCATGCACTGGAATTTTTAAGATCCTCAGTTGTTCCGATGCAAGTGAAACCAAACTTCATATAATCACCATTCCATTTCCTTTTCTTTATCATAATGAACTTTTTTTGCACGAATACAGAATCAACAATATACTGATTACCTTAGCATCACGCATGGGTTTTATACTCGGCGAAACTTTCCAGAACATTCTCGACTATACATCACATGACGTTATCGATTACTTATAAATACTTTTGGAAGTTTCTCGAGTCACGATCACGTGAATACATAACATAAATAAATAATAGACACTTTAAGACGGTGTTCACGAACGTAACCTAATTAGTTGTGCCGAGTATTTAGGTTACGTTTACGTTTCGTGTGCTGTTTGTTTACAGTTGTACATTAAGATTTCGGTCTGCGTCAGTGACGGTATAAACGATAGTTTATCGTAACAAGGTAAAATATACGTCTGTAACAAGAAAAATAAGAAATAAAAATCGAACGTAATTTTTGAATATATAGGGCAGTACCCTTAATATAAACAAAAAAAACTGAAATGTTATCTTGCACCTCCTGGAACACTGTCCCACACTCCTGATTGAGAACTACTGCTCTAAACGTTTGGGTGAAACGTTTTACTTTTGTGCAAACCTTACTGCCGAATTTCGTTTGGCACCATTGAGCGAACTCGTAGGCCCATGGCCCACATTTACAGAGATGCTATAATGCATATTTAATGTTTTAACTACTATACTTAAGTGCTTTAAAGTACATCAATGCCAAATTTGAAGTTTTCTTCCGGAGAATCACGTAAGTATTTCACAAAATATTCGTATTCCCTAAAGGGTTGGATGAAAAGTTTAGCTTTCGTGAAAACTCTGGACCGAGACTATTGGTTTAATACCTTTTAGAAGTTGAGGAGTCCAATACTTTAGAAGAAGTGTTTTATGGGAAACCCTCAGGTTCCCCAAGAGGTGTGGCGAACAATTTTACCTTTGTGTAAACTTTATGACCAAGACAATTCGTTTGGTATCACTTAAAAGTCAGAGCGACCAAAGGTTTAGGAGGAGTTACGTCACATACACACACGAAGCCATTGAATCTTATTACACACATTATTATTACTTGCGTTATTACAGTAAAAAAAATATTGGCTGTGAACTGCTTTAATATTATTATTTTTTTCTGGCAGAAACTCGGCCCTTCATTTGGTTGTTTTTGCCAGCAATTACTAATTGTAGTATTCATACATCATTGAAATAAATTAAGAAAAAGTTAAAATTTTAAAAAAAGGTTTGATTTTGTGGGTGGGGTATGGGATAACTAGACAAGAAGAGGGTTCTGATTGTGGTCTCTGGCAGTATGCAACTCATTGCATTGAAAATGTTCAATGTACGCTGCCCACAAGTTTCATAAATTTTACTCGTGTAAACTCTAATGTTTTTGTGTATTGAAAGTGATACTATTTATCGAAAAACAATAAAAGTTTTTTAAGAACTTCAATCTCTCTGTACCACGTTTAGAAATTATTTTGATAAAGATATAATCAAACTCTCATGTACAGCCTTAGTGAAAGTTCCGTTCTTGTTGTGAGGAAAGTACATTTAGCTGAACTTGTGGTCTGTGATAGATAGATCTTTGTTCCACATGCCACAGTATATTTTTATAATATGCTAAAATCTTGAATATCCCTGATGTGATTTTGGTGGATTTTTATTTGTGATGTATTGGGTATTATAATTTATCTCGAAAAACCTCCAATTTATTATGTTATGTATTATGATTTATCTTGGTCTTTATTACGTTACCTATTACGATTTCAAATAGCCTAAAACTGAATTAAATTAGAAGTCAATTAAATCTAGAGATGTATCAAATTTGTGATATTTGCCAATGGGAATTTTTCACCTCTAACGTTATCTAATGTTTTCTTATAAATACCAATGTCCAATGGTAATCCACTGAAGTTAATGGTTTTTAATGTTCTAAATATATAAACTATCCTTGTCAGATATCTGTTGTTTCCCGATTATTAAGCGTTAATCATAGTTATAGCTTCCGAGATTTATAGTATACCAACGTTTGCAAAACAATACTATATACTGTATCTTGGCACGTCGGTTTATAAACGTTCCATCTAGGTTCCAGAAATTTCAGTTGGCCCAGCAATACTCGAATGTTTTTGTGAAACATACATTGTTGATTCTTACATTCGAGAATTTTCTACAAATTTAGGGAAGACTCGAGAATTTCATAATACACATTTAACAATACAAGTTAATGCATTTTTAAATATATATTTAACTAAAACAAATATTGATATTGAAATAAATATCTAACAATAGTTACAGGTGCCATTCAATGGACTATAAACACTGAACACACGCGATCATTCATAAACTTTTCTTAATTTTTATCCACTGCCTAAATGAATACTTCAGTTAACTAAACGAACTAACTACTTACTTGTTTTTGTAGTTTTTATTAATGAACCCAATTAATTCTTAGTTTCAGTAATAAAAGTTTTGTAGACGAGGAAATGACAAAATGCAAAATATAATATAAAGTAGCGGTGAAAACTTACCAACTTGAAATAGCTTTTTAAAATAAAGAAAATATCTAGTTTTTAGTCAAATTAACTAGATCTTAACCTCATGTGCCATTTAACATATAACACGGTTTATACTTACTGACGAAAGGCTCCTTCCTGCCCATCACGCTGCAAATAATAATAAATGAAACCTGAAGATGACTGAAGAAGGTCGAAACGTTGTTCACTTCTCCACATCGAGCTTTCTCTACCCATACCAGCCGTTTCTACATATATTTTTTCTACAAGTGGGTTTTCTCGTCATCACTGATAAAAATATTTGTTATAGAAGTGTATTTTAACACTTTTGTCATTATTTTTCCACATCGTACAGTCTTTTCTACTGTGTGTTCCATATAACAAGTATAAATGGTGTAATGTATAGGCCTACATTATATATTCTACCATTCAAATGTTATTCCCCTCGGTGGACTCAACATACAGCTAGATGTTGCTTTGCTCTAAGAAAACACACACACATTCAAATGTTATTAATATTTTGTTGTTGTTTTTGTCATTTTAAATCACCGTACAATTAAAAAAATCGCATTCCATACCCAATATGATATATTATGTTCGTAGTCCATACTTGTTTTATGGAAGTTTATTTTGATCAGAATATCTTGTTTGTTTGTTTTGGAATTTCGCACAAAGCTACTCGAGGGTTATCTGTGCTAGCCGTCTTAATTTAGCAGTGTAAGACTAGAGGGATGGCAGCTAGTCATCACCACCCACTGCCAACTCTTGGGCTACTCTTTTACCAACGAATAGTTGGATTGACTGTTACATTATACACCCCCACGGCTGGAAGAGCGAGCATGTTTAGCGCGACGCGGGCGCGAAACTGCGACCTTCAGATTACGAGTCGCATGCTTTACGCGCTTGGCCAGATCAGAATATCATTTCATTGTATATGTACTCTGTTTTGATTGGCCCGGCATGGCCATGTGTGTCAAGGCATTCGACTTGTAATCTGAGGATCGCGGGTTCGAATTCCCGTCACATGCTCGCCAACCCAGCCGTGGGGGCGTTATAATGTGACGGTCAATCTCACTATTCGTTGGTAAAAAAGTAGCTCAAGAGTTGGCGGTGGGTGGTGATGACTAGCTTCCCTCTAGTCTTACACTGCAAAATTAGGGATGGCTAACGCAGATAGCTCTTGAGTAGCTATGCGCGAACTTCATAAACAAACAAACAAACTGTTATGATTATGTATCTTAATTGAATCTTAGTTAGTTAGTTAGTTATCACCATAAGATTCCATCTAGGAACATAGGGCCGCAAATATTTAAGCGAGTAGGTTGTTAGCCCACTGCACCGAGCCGTCCCTAATTTAGCAGTGTAAGACTAGAGGGAAGGCAGCTAGTCATCACCACCCACTGCCAACTCTTGGGCTACTCTTTTACCAACGAATAGTGGGATTGACCGTCACATTATAACGCCACTATGGCTGGGAGGGAGAGCATGTTAGGCGCGACGCGGGCGCGAACCCACGACCCTCGGATTACGAGTCGCAAGCCTTACGCGCTTGTCCATCCCAAGCCCAACTGAATCCTAACTACAAGTAATGATCGAACCAAAATTGCGCTTCATTAGTACATTCACGACTAAGACCGTCCCCTTTGACCTAAAAGTTTAAACAGGCTAATGGCAGCGCTCCAAGCGGCAGGTTTCATAAAAAGTACGACATCATTGAATAATGTCGGTAAACATATTACTATTTCAGAATTTTAAATTAGTAACATAATATGATTACGCCGACATATTTCAATTGTAGTAAATATAGAAATTCACAAGTATATCTAATTAATAAAAATAAATTATGTGAGAATATTGCATGCGTAATAAATTTAGATTTAAAAACATAGTACGTTATAAGTAATGATTATACTCGCGCAGTTGTGTTGGGATGTAGCACACCCCTTCTAACTGATCAAACCTACTTGTTCTAGATTATTTCAACCTTGGCATTATCTCAAACTGACCGGCAGTTGGCATTTTTTAAATTTTATCACTTTTTGTAAAGATAGGGGAGACAGACTGCCTTAGTGATATAGAGTCTTTGGCCAAACGTAACTAATATTGCTGCTAGAATTAGTGATTCACTTATTCATTCAAGATATTTACTCTTTATAATAGCTTACAAACGGCCGTAAAATTTTTGTTTTTTATTTTGTATTAAAAAGAAAATTTCACCATTGAAGATAACTATGCAATTATGTTAGATGGCGCTGAAGTAAACTGATGTAACGTAAGCTCCAATTTAAGTAATTAAACGTGGTAAACAGGTGATACGAGAAATTTTAGTAAATTAATACACTTTAGATATTAGTAATTTGAAACAACGAATTTTATACTTATGTTTTACTTATTATAAATTGTATAGAGATGTAAAGCCAAATTAATAAATTTAGATATGAACTGTGCGAGTTACCGGTTCAACTATCAATGTGTTGCAAATGTTAATAGTAATACAGGAATAGTATTGCTATTGATATATTATAGTATTACTGATAGTACTAGATCAGTGAATTTAAAGAATAAAGCTTAGGAAAGACATTACTTTCTTTTGTACAAAATATCTTACAAGCATATGTATATGATTGGGGCGAACATGCTACTACCTGTTACAGAGCATGGTTTAACGTGATATTGTGTGTTTTCAAGAGGGCTGGTATGGGTGGGTTTTAATACTCATACCAGTCGTCTTGAGAATACATTTTTGTTTAAAGTGAGTTTTTAGTCGTCATATTGTTATATATATTTCAATTTTAAATCAAAGTTGTTCTTTTTTAATTTTGTCGTGTATTGGTGAGTTAGTGATAGCCCGTAAAGGTGTAGATTAAATACCAGATACAACATAAAATGATACTGATAAAGACTGTAATCTGCATTTTGGAAGTTCTAGAGGTTATTCAAAGTGTACAGCAGACAAAAGTATATTTATTCACATAAACATTACCTTGCACCCTTATTTATCAAACTGATGTCAACTTGCAACCATGTATTCTTAAGATGGTTGGTATGGCAATTAGCATTTTAATTAAAATAAAGTACAGAATAACCTTTTGACATTTTTAAGCCATTTTCAAGTAAATATTCTAATCATCATGTACTTACAAACATATCTTGAGTACAAATACTTAACTTACTAAATGTTTGACATATTTCATGTAGATAAATGTAAATTTAAAAGTATAATAAACATATCTTGTGTAGTATGGGGTTGGCTCAAGCAGTTTGGATAAATACAATTTATGATGTTGTAAATCTTTGAATCTAGTGAAGTACTAATCCTGTTAGCTTAATATATTAATTTTGTGTTATTATAGTAATGCTGCAAATTGTACACATTAAAATTATTGAACTAGTTTGATGTGAACTCTTGCATTTTACTATAGTTAAGGGCTATCTTTATTTTAAAGTTCATGTTTAAGAGGCAGATTAAACATTTACATCATAATAAAATTAATAATACCAAAAATTCTTAACATTTTATCCTCTAGTATGATTATGATGTATATACATACAACAGAAACCTATATTATATGCTATACTCAGCATCTCTCCCTTTTGTGTTTTTTTAATTAAGCAATAGTTTTATGTTATAAACATGAGTTTCAAGTTACGACTTGTAGCATCATCATTTCGTTGCCTAAACGGATCCCCCATATGTAGTGACTTATGAGCTTTTAATGAAATTTTGGCTCTGATACTTTTCAGTGTTTTTTATATTTGTGTTTATACGTTTAAAAATACTTATTTAACAGATCTTTTGTCACATTTTTCATTGGAATTTTATTTAAGGACCTGTTGGATATGTCAGATTTTGCACCAAGTGGTTCCAACTTTGTTGACTCTGAAAATGCAGCAGACCAAGACCTAACAGATGAAAATTTATTTCAAAAAACCTCTCATCAGCAAAGTACTCACAGTGTAATAGTAGATTCTTCATCAAGTATTGCTCAGCCATGGAATGACAGTGATGTTTCAAACAGCTGGAAGATAGAAATAGGCAACAATGTTGCCCTTAATAAAAATATGCAAAAAAACTATTCAACATGTTTTCTGTTTCACACAGATAAGGCCAGAGAAATGTTAACTGGTCTTACTATAGCTGAATGCACTCCAGCCCAAGATCGAGAATTGTATAATATCATCCCTAAAAGGAAGATTCAAGATGGTATGTGGAAAGGTTTCATCATTTTGTAGTTTACATATATACAACTTGCCTGACATTTTATTTCATAGTCTTTTTGCCAATACTTAGATTTTCTTGTTTTAAAAAGATACCAGTTTCACGATATGAAAATTATTAAAATTGTAAAATTAACCCAGATCTAATTACTAAAATAATTAATGCAATATGTATCTGTATTGCAAACTTACATAGTAATATTTTGTATGATTAAAAAACTGTTTGTTCCTAGTTAATCAACTTGCTGTTTCATACATGATTGCTGAATAATACTCAATCAAACATTAGTGGATTAAAGGTTTTTGGTGTTGTTTTTTTTCAATAACCAGCCGTCACATACACAGTGTGTTTCCTTCAAACATTCTGTGTTTTGAAGTGAAAAAATGTTGATGTTGCGTGGCAGTCTCGTTTTTCTAAGTTAAATTAGTCAGAGTTTTAAACTTTTTTTTTAAAATAAGTAAAAGCTGTTTTCATCAATAGACTAATTTTCAATTTTCATGTTACCTGAAAATATTTATTGACAGAATGGCAATTGTAAATAATTATGTAATTTTAAATGTGTATGTGTGTCCCTATTAGATATTGTGTTCAGTAATTGTACTTATAATTCTTTTGTGTTATTTGAAGTACTATAAATTATACTGATCATGTTTAATTTTATTATTCAGTTATATTATTACATAATTATAATACACTTTATATTATTTGAGTAACTTTGTTTTTATCACTTCAACACAATAATGCCACAGAGAATGGTATAGTTTGCATTATGAGGAAAATAGTAGTTTTCATTTTATATTTATATTTACTTGTAACAAAGAAATTATTTGTTTAATATGAGTATCTGTAAGAAATGCCTACAGGTTAAGTTAATGCATATTGAATAAAGGCTTGATCCAGTAACTATAAATAAAGCATGTTATGTACATTTTCTACTTGTTATGCAAAGTGCAAGTCTGTATCTGTCCCATTTCACAAATGATCTAGCTGTTCTGACATCACTGCAGTTACTGGATGTTGATGTCTTTCTTTTGAACTTGATGAAGCAATAAAAACAAGTGAAGGATGCACTATATACGTGTATGCCTATTATGATGTGAAAATTTACAGTGTAACAACAGTAGACATATAAAAAACATTTAATATATATAATTCAGTTGCATGCCCTAATATTATATAATAATGTTTGAATTAAAAATAGTTCTTAATGTGAATAGTCATAAATATTCCTTACTTATTATTGTTTTAAATTAGAATCAGTGGTTACTGTTGCTGCTTTGAAAGTTTCATCAAAGATGGCCTGCTCTGTTTGTAGCACAGTTTTTACAACAAGGAATGAGCAGGTGAGAAGAGCAAGAATCAGGTTTCATTTGTTTTTACTTGTAATTATTATGTTTCTATTTTAACTATCACACCCAGTTATGATGGTATGATGTACATACCGTATTGGCTGTTTTATTGCATTGTGAAAAAGCAACTGAGTTAAATAGATTGAAACTTCAGTAAAACATTCTAAAGGCCACATAGTTTCTACCAATAAAATATCTTAATTTTGTATGTGATGTTGATATTTGATTTTGAAGTTTTTGAGAGATTTCATTGTGATACATTTTTTTTTTTTAAGAATCAGTTCAAAATGTTTAATTATTGTAGATTTTAGTTACTGATCTTAAAGTTTTCTTGCACTCTTTCAAACCTTTCACATAAAGTTTTGTTTTTTAAAACTGTAAATCTTATTTTTGTTTTGATTTATAAAACACCACATGTTGTTTCAGAATGTCTACAGTCATTGGCATATGATAAATATTTCTGTGCTAAAATCATAAGCAAGCTACCTTTTTATATTAATTAGAAATAAAAGATATATTTAAAAGGTTTAAATCTTTTTATTTTTTTATTTATATATCAATTTTTACATTTCTTTATTGGTGATTTTCCATTCAAGGAGTTATTTGGGTCAATAAGGCCTCTTTTAAGCAAGGCATAATACAGCAGCTTTATTTGCAAAATAATATTTTGTATAGTTGAATAGGAAATATTTTAACTAAGCCTATCTCATCTTTTTCATGAAAATCATTTCCACGTAGCTTACTGCAACATCATATTTCAAATAAAGTATACAACAATAAAGCAGGCTTTATAAACATTAGGGCTGACATTGTTGTAGTTATTCACAAGGATATTATTACAAAATATCACTAAGCTAAGCTTTTATCACTTTATCCCAATCTCTGTGCAAATCTCCCCTTATATAGAAACATTGGCTGATACATTTGAAAAAATAAAGATTTTCATTAAATCTTGAGACCACTAGCCTATGATTTTTTGAATCAAAATATATGAAGTTACATCACACCATGGCCACTGCACATGTATTTATGTAACAGTCAAATAAATTATATTTTGTTCAAAACTGTTGTGACCTTCCTTATAGGAGCTGTGTGTGTGTGTGCGTCTTATCATGCTGAGAAAAATGATTTGGTTTGAAACATACTGAAATTAGTCCTATAGTCCTAAATCAAAATTTGCAATTTGTTAGATGATTATATGGAAAATTAAACTGTTTTTTTTTTAACTTTTTATTCAAAAAATAGTATATAAAGCTTTGCACCACCTTTGTGAAGTTTGTAGAATAAATTTGGGCATGAAATTTATGTCTGTGCATACTTTAGCAAAAGATATAAGTAGTTAAACACTAAAATAATTTATGAATTTTGGTGTGTGACTTGGGCTAATTTAATGTGTGCATGTTACATATTTTCAATATGTCTATCAGGAGCCGAGGGGTGCTGTTACAATTTGTTGAGTTGTAAAAATAAATTCAACCCAGAAACTCCCAAAAAGGATGGTTTTGGGAACATCCTGTCACAACAACTTTTATTTTGTTAATTGATAAATATTTATGTGAAATACACCATTGTCGTGTGTCCACACTAGCTGGTACTAAGGTCTTTTCACTGGGAATAAATTCAGTATATATCAATAAAGCTACATTTTCAATATCATTAATTAAGCAATTGCCGACCTATCATTCTTCTAGTATCACTTTTTTATGTTTAGCTTTCAACTGAGATATGAATGATTTTATCTGCAATTTGGTTAAGAAGGTTGAAGCATCACAAAAGTCAGCAGTAGGCCGAGCAACTACAGCTGTAATATCGTACTCGGCTTTCTGCATGATATTTACTAAGGTGGTTCCAAATGGTTCTTGAATATCTTGACGTGTCATTTGGAGACATCCATGCTTTTTGTCTTTGGTTGTTGAGCTCATAATGTGCTGATGGGTTTCAGTCACCTTATCATTTCAAATCAATTTATGCAGCCCCAACACTAAAAGAGTGTGGGAAATGCCTTCGTTTTAACTAATAAAAATTTAGAAAAAACCGCAGTTCAAATTGAGAAAAATCAGATCAGGTATTTTCGTCTTTCAATAAAAATTTTACCCCACTGTCTCATGATGGGATTGCTAATATAGTATGTTTTTATGGCTTAAACAATTCAAATTTATAATTGATTGATCAATGAAATAAAAAAAACAAACTTAATTGCTTTCTTATTACAGGGTAACTTAAAAGTTCAGCTCTATTGGATCAAGCTTCTTTGAATTATCGTAAAGTGATAATTAGGATTTGATTGTATGTAAATTGTTAATTATGTTCACAGTATGACGTTAAGATATATTTTCAGGTTTATGTTGGATACTGCTGTACAATGGGTGATAGACTAAGGCAAGAAATAAATGTTTAAATCTTTCTCTTATAGTTATAATCATGTTAAAGGTGCAAAGCTAGAATCCAAAAAATTGAGAAGGCTGCCTTAATAATTGTAAAATCAGGCAAGCATTTTGAAATAGGATATATTATTGTTATGTACACCAGTGTTAGAATGCTTTAATGTTCTGAAGAAGGAAACAGTTTGGCTTTGGTTAATTGTGACAAAGACTCAAGTCTTTCACTGAGGTAGAAACTTTTAAGAGAGAAAAAAAACTCAGGTGTGTAACTAAGAGTCTGACATCAAGTGTGAGGGACTTTGTGTTACTTTTGATACAATACGTTGCTTCTCACATTACAGCTTTCCTGATTCAGTACTTCCTGTATACAGATATACATACACACAAATTTTGCTCAACATCAACCTTGAAACTCCCACTTAAGGTGAACATTTACATGTGATACTGTTGTGCTGTTGCACACAAATGAGAATGACTACCCTTCACAAATAGGAGTGTGACACACACTCTTAGCAATTTGGCTCCATTTATACTGATTATTCAATCATCGTGTACAGATGTGTTCTTTACTCACGAACATTTCAGATATATGTTTTTTTTTTTATGCAAGTATCTACAGACGTTACTTGTTGTGGAAATGCTCATTATTGGATTTTCATTTTCCAAAACTTTCTGCAAGTGCAGAAAATGTGGCTTATTTTAACATTGTTATTTCAGAAGTAGCATTAACTTTCACTTTATTTGACGTTGGACACAAAGATGTTTGTGATAGACCAAAATGGTTTTTTCTGTTTGAGGAAGTGATGGTAGCACAGCATGTGACGGAGTCTTCATGTAACTGAACCTGAAATACTTTAGCCTACATTTCCTATTCATGAACAGAAGAGAATTTGACAAGGTTTTTCTTTTCCCCAGCATCTACCTTTATCTTGTCTTATACCCAAGATGTCTTAATTTTCCCTAAGTCTTTTTTCTTATTTCAGAACAATGTTTTTTTTTTGTGTATTTCCTACTCTTCTTCACTTTGTAACTTGTTCCATGCCTCTTCCATTTGCATTCCCTGCTGGGACAGCAGAAAGTCTATAAATTTACAACACTAAAATTAAGGATTTGATTCTCTTTGGTGGGTGCAGTACATAGCCCAATGTGGGTTTTCCTGTAAGAAAACACACACAATTCCATTTGCCTTTTACATTACTCTCCAGATGTTCTATTCAATTACCTTTACCCTAAATTTTGCTCATGAATACCTTTTCCTTCTTCCTTTGTTATCTGATATGCCTAGACATCACATTGTGCTGTATTACCCTTTATTTAGACATTTAAACTCTGCAATCTTTATCTTTAAACTTGAGGGTCAGATTCTCTGTCTTTTGACTTTCTCAGTCTTAATTTTTCCATCCCTCACTGTGTTCTCTCTACTCTTTTTCTTTGAAGGCTACATATTGAGGCTGCATGTACAATTTATTTTTTTATTCACACTAGTTTTCCATGTCTCCCATGTCCTTCTTTACCTTTTCTGGTCTCCCGTTCTCCTAATTTTCTCTTCTTTCATTGCCCTCACTTCCATTCTCTTGTGAATCCCATTTAGTTTTGTTTGTTTACCTTTGGCTTCCATTTGTTGTTGATTGTAAGATACTGGGAGCTCTGTCAGACAGTTTTACCTCTTGGTGTTTTTCTCCTCTTTTACACTCTCTCCTGTTCCTCTTACTGCTCCTCCACCAAGAGGTCTTGTTTCTTATCAACATTTGTCTATGGCAGTGTTGGACCTAATAGCTAAAGATTGCACTGAACAGGTTTATCAATTATGTTCAGGATTTTAAACCCATCTCTTAGTTATTCCTAAGGGTTCAAGGTTTTGCTATTTCAAGTATTGGTTGATTTCTCTAACAGCTATCATAAGTCCTTACTGATGTAGTTGGTTGGCACCTTCCTTCTACTGTGTATGAGACAAAAAATTCCTGGCATCATCTGGTGTTGAACTGTAGTTAACTTGCCACATCTAATTTTCCAAATCTTACCATTGCCCAGATATCTTGTGGCATGATGTTAGATGTATGCGGTAGCAGTACACATGAGCACTCCCATGTTTGACAGATTGGAGTTGTTGTTTTTGTCTTTTCTGCTTCCAGTGACTAAGATGAAAATGATAGGGACTCTCTTTTTATTGTGGATGAGAAAATTAATACTCAGTGTCACCTTGTTTTAGACTGGAGTTGACCCATCATTTTCGGCGTTTGAAAATGTTAATTTATGTAGTACTTGTAGACTTTCTTTTATAACATTGTGTTTGTGTTTGGTCTTCTTACAAGAAAAAACAATGAATACTGAAAATAGATGGAAACCATTGGAGATGTTGGTTTTCATATGAAAATCAAAAACTTTTATTTTTCCTTTTTCTCTTAGAATGTGGGAATACAGAAGAATACTTTGAAATGATATTATGAATGTTAAAGCTAATTTTTACAAGTCGAGATTTGCTCTCAGAGTAAAAAGTTAATTTGATTTAGAATGCACAATCTGAGGAACCACTTGTGGAGGAGAATTGTGTGTGTGGAGAAATTAGATTCTTTGAAACATTTGTTAAATTATTTTATGTTTAGTAAGTTTTTCTAAGTATTCACCTGTCTTTGAAAGGTTTTTTTTACATATATTTTCTTGTAGATATTATCACTAATAAATTTGCATTCAAATTGGCTCTAACAGTTATGTATTTTAAATCACATTTCTATATGTACATGCAAGTATCTTTTAACCATTTACATCCATAGCTTATGAGCATTGAAAAACTCAATTTAAATTTTGTAAAAAGTAGCTCAAATCTTTACATGTGATGTGTAAACACTAGAATGAAAATTCATTTTGTTAATTTTATAATTGTTAAAGTAAATCTTTAAATTTTGGGACGATTCTTGTTAAATAATTATTTTCATAGAATTCTGTTTTTGTGGTCTTGCGTGAAAGGCCTCTTGTTTAAATATTAAGGTTTTGTATTTACAATGTTAAAATCGCTGGTGGACACAGCAGATAGCTTATGAGGCTTTGCTGTAACTTAACACACATTTACATGAAATAGAAAAGTGAACTTGGTAATTAGATTTGAAAATGTAAAGTTCAAAATTAGGTGTCATAGCAACATAATTATTTCAGATTCAACATTATAAACTAGACTGGCACAGGTTCAATCTGAAGCAGAAACTAGCTGGAAAACTACCAGTGACTGAAGATACTTTTGATACTGTGGCTGGTAGGTTGCAGTGTTTTCTTCATTGTTGTTAATATATTGTGTGATATGTATGAAAGTATTGTTCATTGTTTTCCTTGTTACTCTGTACCAGTAAATGTACTTATTACCAAATGATTTTGTATAACTTTTTTTTTCACATGCTTCAAAGATCTAATTGCATGTTTATCTGAAACAAAAATAGTGTACATGGAACAGTGGAAAATATAAGATCCTAACAGTTAAGTATTAGTTTAATCTATAAAGATGTAAATGTCTCTACTTAGATGGTATTTATTCTGTAATATTTTAATTATTTTTCTTATATAAGATTGTTGCTGTTTTAAAAAAAATAGTATAAGTTTCTCAGACCTAATCTGAATTTAATACAGTGTTTAATCCTTTCACTGAACAATTGATTTTCTGGCTGGTTCCCAAAAAGTATCCATTATCCATCAAAAATATGAAAAGTATGAACTTCACTCTTTGTATTACTTTTTAAATATTGAAAGAAGCTGTGTTGTGTCTGTATCTGACAGTAATATTCCTTGAAAATGGTATTGTATTGTAAAAAATGATTTAAGCAAAAATTGAGTTAGAAGAAAAAACTAAGTCAAAAAAGAGGATAAGTTAATTACAAAGTATCTTATTTAAATAACAATATCCAAGATATAAAGATGTTGTCTTTACATAGATTCTATATGTGTTCCTGCAAAGTTGACAGTTTTGTAATGAGGTATTTAAACATACAATTTTCATGAAGTAGAACACACATGGCAGATCATATATCAGTTTAGTGATTGTTTCAAGTACACGTGAAAGTAGAGGGAAACTTATTTTTTCTGATAAATTTAAGTTTCACAGTCAATGAGTATAAATATTTATTTGGTTGCATGTTACATAACATTGCTGCTTTCACAAGAAAGAGTTCAAACTTTGTGGGCTTAACCTGAACTTAATACAGTGTTTTAACTGTTGAATTATATTTAAATGGCCATGTAATCAACATAGTTTAGAAAACTGTAGATATCTCTTTAAAAAGAAGTCAGGAGCACAGCTAGTGTTTTTAGTGCCCGGGGACAAAGTCTGTTTTCATGCACCCTCGTGACAAAATGTAAGCCATAATTCCTAATTATGTAACTTCAGTTTGGTTCCCCCCTAGCTACGCCACTGGAAGAATTATCTGTAAGAGAAAGTTTTGACCTTTGCATAAAAAAAAAAGAAATAATTTAAAGCTTGAGAAAAAATACTTTGAAAGTTTATGAGTTTGGTATAATTAAAAATGTGGTGTTTTTTTTACATTAGATGACATCTCCAGTTTGTCTGCATCAGACTTGGATTCAGACGATGAAGACTTGGAGAGGGATTACACAGATACAAGTGGAAGTGAGGCCCTAAGTAGTCCAATAAGACGTTCAAGGCCATCAGGCATTCCTCCACGCATTCGTTTTAAAAAACTACATTGTCAGGCTTCTAGTGTGACATCTTCTGACACCGAAGGAGATGACACTGATGGAAGTGAAAGGAACAGCCCATCTAAAGCTAGATTTGAACCTAAAGTGTACTTAAAAAACAAAGAAAATCAAGTTATTGCCCTTTATCGGTCAGTGCTTCATGGAAAGTTGGTATGTTATTTTTGTAGTTTTATCACATAAAATTAGTTTTTTTTTACACATGATTCAGTGATGCTTAGTTATGTAACATTGAATTTATCATTATTTTTCTTTGTTTGTATACTAGGGTATATTTGTTTTACACAATGATTATTGTAAATTTTCATATCATTATCAGTGACATCTAGTTTTTGCAACTTGTTTTCCTCTGTTTTGTAAGCAGCTTTAATTTGCAGATTTTTTATTAATCTACAACTTATTAAGAAAATCTATTTGCAGGCTGTTCCTCATTGTCAAAAAGATCTGGTTTCTTTAGCATCTCAGCTACCAAGTCAAATGAAATGGTTAATAATTTTGGTTGGTGGAGGACATTTTGCTGCAGCTGTATTTAATGGGTAAGTGTATTATTTGTAACTAGCCATTCTCTTCTGCATCTTATTTTACAAATAATTTTACTCTTTGATTTCAACATTCCTTAAGTTAAGGATATAGTAGTGATATAGTAAGGATATAGTTTACTTTTTCTCGAGCAAAGACAATATCTCTTGAATTGAATAAAAACTAATGACTGACTCTTCTTTTCTCGTGTTATCGTCTGTTTTTATACTAGTAGCCTTACTGTGTCCTCGAACAATCGCGTAACTTCCAAAGAGTTCCAGAGTAATCTGCGCATGTCTGTTTTTGCACGAGACTCGTCGTCTAGACACTAGGCCGCCATACATTTCCATTTACAATCAAATGATCGATCTACTTAATTCTAGAAATATCTACATGAATACCAACGTATTTTATTGGTTTAAATTTCAAAACAATAATATAAACAACAGTATGGCATTTCAAACGCTTAATAGATAACACTCTCCCCCTTAAAAGCAAAAAAAAAAGTTTGAACTTGTGAAAACTTTTTTTTTTTTTACTTATTATACATAACATTGAACAAAAGAAACAAATTTTAGTTAACCGATAATTATAACAAAACACTAAACAACTTAATTACCGTGACAATGCATTCGCGATGACATTGTCCGAACCACGGATATGATTAATGGACACATTGTATTGCTGGAAAATGATACTCCACCTGAGTAACCTTTGATTTTTGTTTTTCATTTTGTTCACGAACACAAGTGGGTTGTGGTTGGTGTA
Organism: Carcinoscorpius rotundicauda; assembly: GCA_011833715.1. Classification (NCBI taxonomy): domain Eukaryota; kingdom Metazoa; phylum Arthropoda; class Merostomata; order Xiphosura; family Limulidae; genus Carcinoscorpius; species Carcinoscorpius rotundicauda. The sequence goes on from CM022398.1 coordinate 21,585,646, forward strand.
AACATTAACAATCCATGGTGAAGAACACAAATAAACATCAAAATGTTGTAAGGCTAACAGCAATGCAAGTTCTTCTTTCTCAATTGTTGAATAGTTTCTTTGGTGCTTATCAAGTTTTCTTGAAAAGTAACACACAGGGTGATTAACACCATTTTGCTCTTGCAACAACACAGCACCAACACCGATGTTTTGTGTACACAGTTTTAACCAGTTAAAATTGTATTTGACAAAATAGTCGCTATTTATTACAAGTGCCTGTTTGATGTTCCACTAAAGTTTGCTTAGAAAGTGCTTTTCACATTTCACGTATTGAGGATTTTTTATTAGTTTTTAGAGTATATTCCTTCTGAGTGGCTGGTGACAGAATTTATTACCTTCTTCACTGACAAAAATAGATCTTGTACTGGAATATTACTTGGCTTCTTATAACATGCTTTTTGTTATTAATCTCATGCTTAAATTTATTGTTAGTTTTGTGTTTATTAACACATCTCTACTATCACTTTACATTTTACATATATAATTAATTTGAATAAGATAATGACATAAGTTTGAGTAAATTGTAGATTTATTTGAAATTATTTATGTTTGGTGAGAGACTGGTTAATTAGGTAACCAGAAAGACACAATTGTAAAAATTAAAGATTCAGTGAATACAACTTTTCTCTTGTTTTAAAACTAACTAATATGTTTTGTTAGTACTTAAGTACGTGAGTTTATGTGTTATAATTTTATCTCAGACAAATTTCCAAGTTATTATATTATATATGTTATATATTACAATTTCAGGTAGCCATAAATTTTAATTAAAAATTCATTAAATGTTAATATGTATGAAGTCTGTGATATTTGCCAACAAGATTGAAACATATAATTTTCTTTCTTAATACAAGTATATGTTAATATACAAACAACAATACAAATTATAATAGTTGTTATCACAAATAATCTATATACGAAAGTTTTACAAACTTATGAATTATACTGAGTCTTCTATCTGGTTCAGAACTGAATATTTTATTGATGGTTCAAGTCCGTGATGAGTGAATTAATTTTAATTTGATATTGTTACACTTCGATTAAGCTAGATAGCTGTGTAGTATTGGCTGGCCTTACACCACTTAGAAGTTAATTTTTTACTGAGAGAGATATTTAATATCCTTATAGAAATACTAACTGAAGTTAATTTACTGCCATTGAATGGTTCATAATGTTTAAAATCTTTAAACATTCCTGGTCAAATACCTCTACTTTTCAAATTAATAAGTGTTTATCTCAATTATAGCTTCCAAGGCTTATAGTATACTGACTGTAGCAACCTAACAATATTCTGTCATCTTTTGGCATGTTGATTTATAATGTTTGGCAAAATTTTCAAAAGTCTTGGCCCACCAATACTGATAGTCACTAGCATTTTACAAAAATCATACATTGTTAAGATTCTTCTGCAGATTTGAAGAACAGAAAGTATTTATGCAACACACATTTAATAATATAAGTTACATACATTTCTAAATATAAATTAAAACAAACAAAAATATTAAAATTATATCAAATCTATTATGGTTGTAATTCTTCACTTTTCAGTGTTAGTTACTTATCTTGATGAAGAATTAGGAAACTATATTGTAAAAGTCATTGGTATAGATTTATCATGTGATCATTTTGTTTTATTTAAGTATGAAGTAGGCTTAACTTAACATCTTAGTTTGTTTCATTCTTTTATTTGGTTTACAGATTTTTTTCTTTGAGATTTTGTATTGCATAAGCTAATAACACACAAGCAAAACAAGAGAATGTCATAAATCTGTTCATGAAATAAAGCACATGATTATGGAGAAGTTTGGTGAAGCCTCTCAAACTATTTTCTATCATATATATCAATATTTGTTCAAGGAAAAACCTTTTTTGGTAAATGGAAGATAAATTATATTTACTGAAGTTCTTGTATTGAGGAATGTATTCACTTTTTATCAAAAACCCATTACAAAAATTAGGGTTATAACCATTAGAAACTGGCACAAAAAACAAGTCTTGTAGAAAAATTGTGTGTTACTGAAAAGCCACTTTAACAAAAATGAGGTTCATAAGAATATTCTACGTTCTTGGTGCAGTAAGCTGGTGAAAATTCATACAAAGTTTTGTATATTCCAAACAGATATTTATAGTAACTTCAAGAAAAGATTGTTCATACAATAGTGTTATCTAAAGTGATTGGCATCAAAACATGATTTTTTTATATTTATTGTTAATGCATGTATATGTACTTTTATATCTGGTAATTATGAATTATTTAAGAAAAATCTGCTGTTATGTACATTTCAAAATATCTTCAAGATGCTTAGCTTGTCACCTTCAGTTGTACATTATGTGATATATTTTCACTCTGTAGTTAAATTCTGGTTCACTGTATATATCAAGGTCCTAGGACTACATCAAGTTACCAAATACAATGTTTCCCTTTATAAGCACACAATTTGATTAAAAGTGAAATAAGTTATTACGACTGTGCTTTTAATAGTGATATCATTCATACCCATTGTTGAAGAATAAAATTGTAAGATGTCTTTTTACAGTACAGAAGTTGTTTGTCATAAAACTTTTCATCGATACACGGTACGAGCCAAGCAAGGAGGCTCACAGGGTTCCAAGGACTCAAGACAAGGAATCCAACCAAAATCTGCAGGAGCAAGTTTACGTCGCCACAATGAATTGGCTATTATACAAGTGAGGAAGTACATTTGTATATATATAAAAAACAAAGTTCTATTGCAACTTCAGATTTTGAGCACATATGTACATAATTTGAAACATTCAGGTTCTGTGATGTTCATTATCCTAGGTTTCAAAATTGTTCCTTATTTATTACTATCAGCTAATTGTACAATAATTGTTTTGAGGTGTGCAACAAATTAAGTGCTCATCTGAATTTAGAAAATGCAACCTTTACATTTACATGTTGTGTTTCAAAACACCAAATACATATTAAACAAGACCCATACAGTTGTTACATATAATTTTGAAATTACCATGCTTGTAACAAAATGAAATTCACATGTTGGTGTCTGCATTTTTTTTTTCAAAAATTATCCAGCTATTATTAAAGTGTGCAGGTATTTTTATCGTACACAACATTTTTTAATAGTTTTTAATTTGTTAACATTAAATAATAGCCACGATCACATTGAAGAAGTTTCATAAATCTCATTTTTATGTGTGAGGAAAACAATACTTGATTATTATAAATAATTTTAATGGATCATTTGAGCTAAATATGATATAATACTTGAATTTATTACAAAGACACCCCCCTTCCCCCCCAAAAAAAAGTATGATAAAAATAGATCTTTATGTTTGGAAAATACCTAGCTCATAAAACTGTGTATTCATTCAGACTTTTGTAAAGAAATTTTTTTGTTGTACAAAATATATTAATAAGTGGGCACTTGGTTTGATGGTCCATTGTGTCTTAATTTGCTTACAAGATTTTATAAACAAGAAATTTTGAGGACAAATTGTTTGACATGTTCCAACAAATTATACTCATAAATTTTAAAAAAACAAAAAACATTTTAAGGGAGACATGTTTAAAACTTAGAAATGTGAAGTCCTAGTGTCTTTATTGTTTTATAGTGTATTTTCCTCATGGCTTATACAGAATTAACTGTTATAACAATTACTACAGGTTTAAAGCTTTTTCAGTTATAACTTTAATTATTGTCAGTTTGTTAGGTTCAACATACAGGCCTAGTTCTTCACGATTTCAAATGTAAATAAATAAAACAAGTGTTAACAGCTGGCTGAAATACTCATCCAGTATGCTAGATTCAAGCTTTACTGAAGAAAAGCAAATACTGAATCCTTTTAAAAATCTTATTTTTAAAAAAAAATATATGAAAATTTTGGTCTGCTAACACTGTTCATTCAGGATTAGAGAACCTCCATAAAGCCTAAAGTATGAATGCAATTATACTAGAAGTATGAATGGTATTAACTAACAGTGCATACACATGTGAAGTACTGAAAATAATGGTCTATGAAATATATTAAATGTCAAAAGAAATACTGGTAAAAAATATACAAGTAAAAATATGTAAACTAACAGTAAAAACAAAGGTGTATACATTGATTGATCTGTTGTAAAATGAAAATAATAACTATGCCTATTCTTTGTCAGTCTTTTGATTTAAATGTAATTATTTCTTTTCAACTTGCATTAAAATACTTGTATAAATAGAAAATTATCAATTGTAATGTTTAAATCTCAAAATTTATTCTTAGTTTTTAAGGTATTGCAAAATAGTGTAAACTTCCCAATTTTATTTGATGTATTTTAAAATTTCAAAACAGAATTTATTTAGACTACTCATTTTTCTAATTATAGTGATTTTTTTCCAAAAATATTTTACCTTTTTTGTACAGTAAAATAAAAAGTTCTGTTATATTCTAACCAGCTGCAATCATTTCACAAGGCTTTAAAATTTTTAAAAAAGTTTTATGGGTTACATTTATGTTAATGAGTCTTTGGTCTGATGGACTTCAGGTGTCTTTTTAATTAAATTGTATTCAATTTTGTCTGCTCTTTCAAAACATTCAAAAGCCATTGAACTTCTGGACTGACCATTTACAAAAAGCTCAAGATTATAAACTTTTGATAAGCATTATTCACCTTTTATTATTTTAATTGTTACAGGACATCCAAGCACTACTGAATTCCTGGTCAGATCAGGTACAAACCTCTGATAGAATATTTTATAGGGCTCCCAGCTTTAATCGTGTTACTTTATTTGGAAGCAAAAACCCACCCTTTAGGAAGAGTGATCCACGTCTTCGCACCATCCCTTTTCCTACTCGCCGAGCAACATTCAGTGAAGTCCAACGCATTCACAGGATTCTAGCTACTTTAGAATGTTTTGGTAGGGATTAAAAAAATGTGATTATGTTTAATTGTTTTTTACACTTACCTTTTCATTCCTAGTGATTTTCTTAAAGTAGCATCTAGGGAAAAGAACAATTCCATTTCACATATAAATGTCTGGCAGACTTGAGGCTGAATCCTGTACATGTAGTTTCTGAAGGCCCATTTTAAATGACAATAATTTCAGTACTAGTAATAAATGATCTTATAACACCAGATTTATTATTATTCTTTATCATGCAACATTTCATTTTATAAATTAGTTAGGAGCATTCTGCCAAAACACTGTAACTTACAATACATAGCTTCAATTTATTATTTAAACAAATCAAATCTTTGTACTGTTCACAGTTTGTGCTTTAGTGGCTTGCTCCTTAGCAAACTTTGTAAAGAGAAACTCTTAAGTGTTCAACTAAAGAAACATAACAAATTTGATGTTAGTACATTATTTATTACATGTATTGATATTTCTTGTATACATCAGTATGCACATAATAATTTCACTATCTTTACCTATTGTAAATCCAAGATCAATAAATAATTGTACAATAAATAATGTTAATATGAGAGTATAAAAGTAATTTGATATTTCTCTCAAATAATACTGTAGATACTAAATTATTTATTAAATATTAAGGTTTTAATGATTATTTGCTATCTGTCCAACCAACTTATTATGACCAACTTTTGGACAGTAATACTGAGGTTTGTGTACTTTACAAGAGTGATGACCAAGGTTCTGTGCTGTGCTTGAAATTACTTCCTTCACCAGTGATCATGCTTATTCTCACAGTCGTTGATGCACACAGTTTTCTGAAACCACACTTTTCATTGTAATAAGCATTTTTTAAGAATACGTCTCTTATAAACTTTCCCCAGTCTATACACTGTAAGTGATCCATGGTTTTTTAAGACCACATTTAAGTTGGTCAAAGTAACAAAATCTTATTTGGAGCTGCAATGGAAGACTTGAGATATGTGGTTGTATAGAAATTTCATATTCTTTCTATAAAACTTTTCATTGGTTTTTGAGTTATAACTTAAACTTTTGACATCTGAGTTCTTCCACAACTTATCCATATTTATTTCCTTGCTAACAGTTAAAGGAAATATGCCCAGATTCATTTGCAATGAATTTTGAATTGGAGGGGTTCTCTTTTCTAACCATTGCCTTCATTTGACAGATGAGGCTGTTGCTTTGGATTGGTTTCAGGTGTTGTTTTGAAACTCATTACTATAATAAACATTTTTGAATAACATTTAACATTATAATCTCTGAAATATTGCATCTTTTTCTTTTAAATGTTTATAATAAATCATCTTCACAAATCTATTTTGGAAAGTGCTGTGATACAATTCTCCACCTTTAAATCTGTCCTTTACAGAAGGCACTGTCAAGTAGTTGGTAGTTGGCTGTTAACTAAATATCCAGGTTCTAAACTTGTTGCCTATAGCACCATGTCTAGCATCTGAGGAACGTGTTTCTGCATTAGCAAACAGAAATTGTTTAAGTAAAAGAAACAACTTCCCATTGTTGAGTATATTTAGTAATCTGTTGTAATTAATTAAAATTGCTTACATCAATTCTAATATCATCTTTAAAAATCTTATTCAGTAAAAATATTGTTCCTAAAACCAAAGACAGTAAATTACGTATTTCATACCTTCCAGTGGCTCAGTGGAAAATCTGATCATATATATATATTGCAAACAATTGTGTCTGGTCAAGAATTTGCCTGTCTCCTATTTGAAAGGTTGTGTATGCAAGCAAAGCTCAAAATTCACTTTTGGATAAACAGGAAAATAGGCACGAACAATCAAGATATTCTTCACTAAATTGTTATGAATTAATCACATTATGATTCACATTTCAAAATGTGACATAAATAACAAAAACATATATTTACTGTATATCATTGTTGTGCAGCTCTTAGCCTGACATAAATGCTGAACAATTACTTTTCATGGCGTGTAATATAAGTAGCTCGGAACTTTGGCTCTGAGTTAAACCAAGAGTGAAATGTAATTAACGTTTTTTGAAGGTCATAAAATAATCTAAATTGATGGATAGATTAAATTAAACTTTATCCATCACTGGGGATTAATACTTTTGCTCGTAGCTTATATTTCCAAAATTTGGGTTTTTAAAACCAGTGATGAACAAAACATGGATATTTTAACTGAGTATTTTTGTGTTTCACAATAAAAGAACGGGATAGCTATTTTGCAATAAAGTTATGAAGCTGTATGGTATGTGGTGAAATAATACAGGAATATCTAAAATGGTAACTTTTATTATAACAGGTATAACTAACAGAAGGTATCACGTTTTTATGAATTTGCTGAAAAGAATTTATTCATGGACCAAAATAACTTTTTTAAATTTCTTTTGGTGCAATATAACTTAACTTTAAATAATAATAAAATTATCTTGTTTAATTGCCTGTAGAGCAAGTAACTTTTTAGTGTAGATCTAATTTTAGTTCATGCTAAAATAACTACTTAGTGACAGTGAAATAAGCCTCTGGTGACTTTGAGTTGTTCAAAAGACTCAAATTTACTTAATAATATAATTTCATTTTCTTCTGCTCATCTTACAAAAGAATTGCAATTTGTGCATATTATATATGGATACTTGTGCTTTAACTATAGCCAAGCATAACAAGGTGGTTAGGGTGCTCAACTTGCAAGGTGAGGGTCATGGGTTCAATTTCCCATCTCACAAAACATGCTTGCCCTTTCAGCCACAAGGACATTATAATGTGTTTGTCAGTCTCATTATTCATTTGTTAAAGAGTAGCTCAAGAGTTAGCAGTGGGTGGTAATGACTAGCTACCTTCCCTCTAGTCTTACACTGTTGAATAATGGACAGCTGGTGCAATTAGCCCTCATGTAGCTTTGCACAGAATTTAAAACAAAACAAACAAGTCTTGACTATAACTCTGTGTGAACTAGTATTAAATAAGCTACATTTTTTTATATATGATACAATGTAAAGAAAACACAGAGACTGAATTTAATCCTACAATCACTAGACAAGTATGGAAAAATTTTCTGTTTTGATTTACTGGGAAGTATTGTGCATTTTTCTGACACTAAAATTAATTTGTTATAAAATAGCAAACAACTCTAGGGATGTAGGAATTCTTCTGCAGGAACTATTTTATGAACACGAAATTTCTTAACACAATGTTGGATGTTACGTACATAAGCATAATATTTTTTTCAAAATAATTATCTGCTGTATGATTTTTCGACATCTTTTGAGTGCAAAACATTCTGATTTTTCCAACATAATTACAGTTATGTAGTGATCTCTAACACTTGCCTATATCTTAATAAATTTAGGAATGGAAGAGGACTTTGTAGACACATCAGTAATACCAAAGTCACCTAAATTTCATATTAGTCCTTCCAAGCCTAAGAAAGTTCCTCAATCCTCCACTGGAATATCATCAAACACAATGTGTAAACCTTTTGATAACAGCAGTGATGTTGGCTTTGTTATGGAAAAGCAGTCCAAGACAGAAGATGATGATCATGCAATTAAAAAAATCACCAGTCATATACCAAATGGTAAACAGTATTTTCCTTTGTATTAACACTGTTTTTATATTGTTTTGGTGGAGTTAAAATATGTTACTTCATTATGTAATAGAATCTAGTCAACTACTTGGTTCCACATAAAGTAATTCCAGTAAGTAAAACAAAACAGGTAAAAATGTGATTCAAGATGTACCTCACGATGACCGATGAAGGTCAAAACGTTGTTCGCTCTTCTATGTAAAATATTTTCTCAACCCACATGAGCCGTTTTTGCGTATATATTTTTCTACAAGTGAGTTTTCTCGACATCACTGATTATTATTCAAGATGTAGTAGTTATATGTAGTATGTATTTCAGCTCAGTGGTTACAGAAGAATGAATTACATTTGTTTGTTGTTGTTTTCATGTGAACAAAAATGACCATTGTAAAATGTACAATCCATGCATCTGTTGACACTATAGCTATTTCTCTATCTCCAGAGCTCTTTTTCCATCTAATCATTGAGAACAAGTATACTTCTCAGTATGCTTCAGTCTTGTATACCCCACTCATATGTCTGAAGAAAATTGTAATTTGCAAATTTCTCCACTAACTTCAATGCCTTCCATCTAGGTACTGTACATAAGCACTTCATCCCAAGAATGTAATAATTTTTTTCTCAACACAGCATACAACATGGGTTTTAATCAGCAGTAGTGTTGTGATTATGAATGAGGTTGATGTTTCTATGGTTATCGTTTTTGTTTATATTTATACACTACTTAACTGAAAAACAACAATAACTTAGTAATGGTTATGAATTTCCAAGTTAAAGTTTCTGTTACAGGGGTCAAGCAGATCTCTTATCTTCCAACTCTTCTATCTGATGTTTATTAACTGCCAGGGAGTTAATGTGACATGATTCATTGAATCTAGGCTCACTCTTTCTGGCTTCATCTTCTACTAGGTTAGCCTCAACAGAGAATCATTTTGACCAACCACCTCCAGTCTCTTTGGTTACTTGGGTTTGTGAGGTTTGGGGTTCTCTCATATTGCATGTGACTTGTAAGGAGAAAGGATAGCAAGCAACTACTTGTTTTTCCTCCTTCTCCTGATATTGCTGTTCATGCTGGGAGATTTGCTACTCATTTCACAATAGAATTTTTTTATCAACCTACAATAAGACTTTGCTGTTGTCTCTAAATGACCTTGTTCAGTGTTACCAATGTTTATCTCCACTTTCCCTTAGCAGAATCTTCTTAGAAGTTTCTTAGGTTTGTACACAAGGGTCAGGTACTACAGTTCCAGGCATTTTTTTTTGGTCTTGCATCAACATCTTATGTCTTTTGCAGAATTGTTTAAGTTTTTTTCTCATCACCTGCATTTCTAGGGCCTGTACACATGTCATTATGTGGATGACTGGATCTTGTCAATTATCAGAACAATACTTTTAGATTCTCCTTTCAGAAGCCACAAAAGCAAGCTTGGAGAAAACTATTATTTCACCAATGCATTATCACATACATTTGGGTGAGTGTTCTAATACTCATTTAAGTCTATTTAGCAGACGGTTCTCTATATTTTGGCATATCTTGAGCTTCTTGTTTCTTGTAGATAAGCACATATGAGATCCATTCAGTGGTCACTGTGCAACCAGTTGATCATGCATTCAGATCCTTTGGATCATCCTGTTTCATTACTCAAGACCAACATTATAGATTGCAGTGGTGTTTGGATTACGCTACTCTTGGGAGACTCGTTCCATCACCTCGTCATGAGATCCATCTGTGAGCAGACACGTCTCTACAGATAAGGAGCTTATTTTCAAGCTAAGGAGTTCCATGGTAGTTGGTAGAATAATCTATCCTCCATATCAATGTTCTTGGACGTTTTACAATACATATAGCAATGGTTCGAGTCTGTCTCTTTTGAAAGGAAAAATTATCATCCTGGCAATTCCAAAGTTGTATCTCAGATGTCTGTTCAAGAGGGCACACATTTTCAAGACCTTTGTTTTCAAAACTTGAATCTTCTCTACTTGGCTCATTCCTATGGTATCAACATTTTAGCATGTTATGTTCCAGAAGTGATGAATTTAACTGCTGATCACTTAACTAGATTCTTCCAATAGATGCTGCATTGTGAGGTTTTTAGAGGATTTTCTCTCAGTTTGAATCTTCAACGGTCAATACCTTTGTAATTAATCAGAATTCTCAACTGCAGTTGTTTTGATCTCCAGTACATCATTCTCAAAAGTGTAGTAAATGCATTCAGTCAGGATCAGACAGAGACCCATTTGTATGCCATTTTCCCTGATTTGGCTATTGCTCCATGTTATGACTATGTTTCATTCTACTCCCTGTCAAGTTCTCTTGGTTGTACTTAATTGGTCAGCTTAAGCTGGTTTTTGCTTTGGTATCTGCAGGAATGTTCACCTCTGCTTGTTTCACATTGGAAATTTCTGTTGTGCCAACACTGATTAGACATTCTCCACCCATATGTTCAGAAACTCAATCTCCATTCTTGGAAGTTATGTGGACCTTTTCCAAACTTAAAGGTTTAATTTCTGAGGTTTTTCTGTACGTAACTAAATCTTTCCTTTAATCAACCACAATTGTTTATCAACAGAAATGGAATATTTATTATTAATGGTGTATTCAAAGGAAGTTAAACCCTCTTCATCTAAAAGTATCTATGATTTGCCATTTTCTAACCTTGGCATTTAGGAAGAGTCTTGCTTCATCTATAGGACTTTTATATAAAGCATCCTTATCCACTATTTTTAAGTAATTTAAATATTAGAAGTTTTTTTTTTATCCCCAGTTATTTCAGGTCTACTAAAATCCTTTCTTATTTTTTAGCTGAAATGACCTTTTCAATTACCAAAGTGGGATTTTATAGTTGGTTTCTGTGCATTGTATCATCCTCCTCTTGACCCCATAGTTTCATGTTTTTTGTTTAACCTTTTCTTTAAAATTGTTCTGTACTTTATTTTAATTAATATTTTAATACCCATACCAGCCATCTGTAAAACATATTTTTACTTTCAGTGGATTACTCATCATCATGAATAATGAGTGTCTGTTTAATATTTTCAGTTTAGTACAAGTAACATGAAATGCTACTACTACACCCAAAGTTTGATTGTATTTTAGTATTGTGTGAATATTTTAGAATGCATCTAACTGATTTAAATACATCTAGCATCATCTTTATTGATATTTTGTTTGGTATTTGAATGTGTTATTTGTATAAGGCATTTTTTGCTTATACAAATCATGAATTGCAGCTTTTGAAAACATCAAATTTGGTAAATATTCTTGATCACATATAGTACTGCACTTACTATGTAGGCTACAAATTGGGGATTAATCTTCCAGCAGTGTGCTATGTTGTAAGAAGATAACAGTATGGGCAAGAATCTCCCATACATTCTTGTAAAATCAGCTTGAATATTTATAATATTTGTGGCTGGTATTGTCCTAATGGTTAGGATGTCGGATAACGAATTGCAGATTTTGTATTTTGCAATCTATTACAAATATGAATTGTGCTTCATATTTTAGAATGGAAGTCAAGTTGCAGTATTTAATTTTGAGTACTGGAAGAGTTAATGGTAAACACTGTTAGCTAGCTACTTTCTCTGTCTAGTCTGTCACTTAAGATTGCCCTTTTATAATTTTGTGCAAATATTTGGATCAGACACATAATCAGTATTTATATTTTAAGGTTAAAAAACTATTTAAAAATAGGTTTTACCAATTGAAAACTGATACATTATAAAAAAAATTCATATAATTAAAAATCTAACATTTATAGATTTTAAATATTAATTAAAACTTTTAATCATGTAAATTCAAATTAATTTTTATCAGAAATTTGGAGTGATCCCCCTAATACCCTAGCTTTAGACTTGGAAGATGCAGTTATTACAATAACTGAAGAAATATGTGATACTACACACTTGAAAGAATTTGATGGAACATACAAACCCAAGAGAAATAGGCATAAGAAAGGAAAAAAGAAAGACGATGGTGTTTCTAAAAGGCAACAAGATCCTCACAGTGAAGCTTTAGGTAAGGTATATTAATTCTCTTCTAGTATACAACATTGAAAGAGGATTTGATGTTATATTAAGCTGCTGAGCTGTATTGTCCATGCTAAACTCTTTTGAAGTGTTATTAACCTGTGTTTAATATATGAAGAACTGCTGGAACAACGTGTATAAGTTTGAACTTTGTTACACATTTCTTTTTGTTGATAGATGTAAAAAATACTGTACAAAATGCGATTCAGTGGTTATTATTAGTTTAAGTCCACACTACCATAAGTATTAACACAACTGGTTGAAAAGTAGGTAAAAGTCGTGTATTTGCTATTTTGCAATAATATTTTGGAATATGTTTGAAATTTTTGGTCTTCTTTTGTATTAGTTTTGTAGCTTTGAATCTGAATAAACTGCACCCAAAATGTTTCTACTTTTAAACTAGCTTCATTTACATATTACATCTCATTTAATATCACTATGTTATATTTTGAAGCAAAATTATAATTTTATGTTTGTATGTATCAATAATCTTTACACTTAGAACGTTTACAAAGTCATGTTTTTGTACATTTGTAACAATGTATACATATGTGTGCAGCTGTTGATGATAAATAATCCTCTTGTTATTTTGTTACAAAAAAAATACTACATTTGTGTAATAAAAGTTTTAATAAAATTTTTAATTGCATAAATATCTATTTACTTTTGTAATTCTTACTTCTGTGATTAACCACCAGATGAGGAAAAGTTCTGCATGAGGAACACCCTATATTTGGCTTGTAAAACTGGTGATGCCACAGAACTGACATCTATTCTTCATGTTTTAAACAAAAACACTGAAACAGTGGAAAAAGTTACTCATAGTGAAATTGTAACAAAGTTTGTAGATAGTCAAGCAAACCCAGAAAAGATAAGCCAAATTCAACTTTTTCATGCCAGTAGTCCACTCAAGGGGTCCACTCGCTCACGACACAGCAGTGGGGGATCAGTTACAGATGAAGATATGAGAAATAAAGCAAAAGACATAAATTATTTTCCTGTATTTTGTGAAAACGTTTGTGTAAAGAAATCATCTTTATCAGATGGCGAAGTTTCTCATTCTCCAAAATCTCGTTTCCACCGTCGTAGAAGTCAGTCACGGTCTTTCTCTGGGTCTGAAAGTGACCCTGCTCCTCCTGTTAATCTTACTATATTAAATGAGCCAATCAGTGACACAGGGTCAACTTTATTACATGTTGCTGCCAAGGAAGGTCAGAGAGAAGTAGTTAGATTGTTGATGGAAAATGGTGCTGATCCAAATACAAAGTAAGACAGAAATTATCAGGAGCCAGTTAGCATGTTTACTTCTAATTGTTAGTTGAAATAAATTTATCATTTAAGTTGCATAATGTACATCTTCTGTTAAGTAAGAGTGGAGCAAATAGTTAAACCATTTAGAACCTAGTAAACTACAAACAAAGCAAAATTAGTTAAAATTGGAGCGTGAGATTTTGAAGTATTATCTTCCAAACAATGGAAAACATCACTTAAGTTAAAATGATTTTCTGTAAGATAAAAATGCCATTATGTATGTTTTCTAAAACTGAGTTACAATGTCACTGTAAAAATTGTCTTTTAATGTTTTCTACAATTGGTGGCACATATTAAAAAATATTTGATTATATTTCTTTAGTTTTGGCATAAATATGATAAACTTAAAATCTTATTTGCAGGTTACACTATCATGAAAGGCATTGAGTTTAAAGAGTCAAAAATCCAATGTCGGAGGACTCTTACCTTACTTATTTGTGCAGTTTATTATTTTATTCCTTGTTTTCAAAGTGTGAATATTCCTAAACTATAAGAAAGTGTTCCACTAATTAGGCTTAGTTTTAGTAAGGTCTTATTGTTTAGAGTTTTATAATTAATTATGTTTTTTATTCAATTTTATAGCTTATTATTATTTCATTAGTTTGTAATTAATTGTCTGTGTAGTGGTGTTCTTGGTCAGAGGCATACTTTGCAGAGGCCAGACAACTGGCCCACTGTGTATGTAGTTCTTTTGATTAAAGTCAGTTTATCAAGTTGATATTGATTTTAATGTACATTGGGTCTAAAACTATTCCCTTATGTCAGTTCACAGTGTGAGCTTGTTTCATGTTGTTTAAAACTTTTTATAATTCCTTTATTCTTGAACTTCTGTTTTCTGTGCTTAGAATTTTTACTGTTTTATTTATAATCAATGAATAATAAATGAGAAAGATAATATTTTAAAATATTTGTAAATTAATTTTATGTTACAACTTTGATGTACTGTTTCAAAGGATGGTTATTTATATTCTGTAAGCACTCATAAATATGCCAAAACTAATTGTATTATTGTTTCTTTTTTTTCAAAGAGATAAATTTGGAAAAACCCCTTACTTAATGGCAAAAGATAAAGAAACTAGAAATGAGTTTCGAAGGTTTATGGGAAACTTTCCAGACAAATACAATTATGACAAGTCCCAGGTGAGTGTTTTGAGCATACAAAGCATGTTGCGTTATAATACTGTACATACCTGCTAAGCACTATCATTATACATCTTAATTTGTGAAACATCTCAGTGAAGAAGTTCCCAGAAGTTGCAGTATATAACATGTTTCAAATAGTTTCATCCATACTGTTTAACCCTTTCATGACAGGTCAGGAGTCAAGTCAAAGGCCTTGTTATCGAGTTTGTTGACTTGCACTTAAAATTATATTGAGCTTATGTCAATAGGGTTAAAAACAAATTGTAGATTATAATTCCAACTTTAGTATTATGTATGAGTTAATTTCTTTCTTTAAAAGTAAATATTAAAAGAACACATCTAAAAACAGATTTTAGTGAGTCACATGGTATATTGAATGCAGCACTGTTTAAAATTAGATCTTTTTGATGTCAAAATACTTGGTGTGTAGTTTCATACAAGTTTGAAACTCAAATTACTAATGTTGACAAACTTTAATTATAAAATAAGAACCTTGTATCTTTTTAGTTTACTGAGATATGACTTATGCACTGAATCAAAGACAGTAGCCCTGTTTACTTACTTCCATTTTTAAGGCAGTCCCTTATATGCACTTAGTTTGATATATGACATCTGAGTGACCAATCAACAGTTTAGAATGTTCCCAGAGTGGTTTTCTCACCCATCTTTAATCTGTGAAAGACTACCATATTTTTTTGCTCCAAGATTTCAGGGAGATAGGTTTTGTCTTTATTCTGCTTAAAGTTGCATATTTTTTAAATCTAAATACACCTTAGTTACTAAGCTTACTAAAGTATAGTAGAATTCTGTGGTATGTTTTTTTTGATAATTTGACTGTATATATAAAACCTAAAAAAAAAGTTTGATATCCTCCAGATGAGAAATTTTAAAAGGCTTAGCAACCTGTATTCAGCAACAACCGAGTACAAAGGTCATAGTGAGAAGAGATAATTGTGTGTTTTACTTCTTGATTTATTGTTCTTTATTTTAAGAAAAATAAGTTCAAGAATTTATTTCTAAGTAGCAATAATCAACATACATGTGTGTATGCATAATGTATAATAATTGAAATGTGACTATATATTATAAAATACTAGTCCACTAAAACACAGGGAAGACTAATATTTAGTATTATGTTACTGGATATCTAACATGACTGCATGCACACTGTACTAATGCAAGTTACGTCATGTTAGCTATACATGACTGGGAGGTTAATATAATAAAAAAAGTAATAAATATCTATGTAAATACAAAAGGTTATGAGGTTAAACATTTGTTTTATCATGTTATATAATCATTATAGTGTGAAAATTTTTTTGTAATAGTTATGGTCACAGTGATAGTGATAGTGATAGTGTGAGGCTGGTCAAGTGATAGACCCCACATAGTTAAGAGTATAGAAAATAAAATATAATTGTTTGTTTTTGAATTTTGTGCAAAGCTACCCAAGGGCTATCTGCACTAGCCGTCCCTAATTTAGCAGTGTAAGACAAGAGGGAAGACAGCTAGTCATCATCACCCATTGCCAACTCTTGGGCTACTCTTTTACCAAGAAATAGTGGGATTGACTGTCACATTATAACAGTCCCACAGATGAAATGGCGAGTATGTTTGGTGTGATGGGGATTCGAACCCCTGACTCTCGGATTACAAGGCGAATGCCTTAACCCACCTGGCCATCCCAGGCCCCAATAAGATTTAAAGTCTTAATGTTTGAAATGTATTTAAGAAGTTTTAGAGATTAAAAAAGTAATATTTGAGATTTCTGTGATGAAAAATAGTTTTTTTAATCATAACATGAAATTACTTTGCATTCAGACAAGTAACAAAATTGATTCTATTTTCAGTAAAAATATTTCTTTAACAAATCTGTTTTTTTTAAACTTCAAAATACTTGTAGTCTGTACCAAAATCTACCAAACGTTGTGAAGCTACACAAACTGCATCAAAAGTTATATTGCAAATACTTAACGTGTGCAAATGTGAAGAATACTGTAGATGAACTTGTGTATATTGTACTGAGCCGTAGCGAAAGGGTTTAAATAAACACCTATGGCAAATTATACTACATTTAGATTTAAACATTTTGTGGTGCTGTGACTAGCAGTTAAGATATTATCATGTTTGAAACGATTATACCACATTTGAATTTAGATGTTGCATATTAATTAATATATCCACTTGTATATTTATTTTTAAAATCTACATATATATGTGTATTCTGTGTAACATTTTAGACATATTTCTTATAAGATATCCCAATGATAAATGTTTCTTCTGAAAACATTTTGCATTAACTGTGCTATTTTCTCAAAAATATAAACACAATTTCCAGTGAAATGGGTTTTAGATAATTTGCTTTTGAATTATTCAAAGGTAATTGTGCTCTTATTTTTCAAAACCAGTAAATACAAAGTTGTAGGGAAAGTTGTTGTTGTTTTGTTTTTCAAAGGCTCAATTAACATCTAATATGTGAAAATGGTTTTAACATTTAATAAGCTTCAGTTTGTGAAGAAAAATCATGGAACTCATATTATACCAAGCCAACTCAAATTTAAGAACAATATTACTATTTCTAGACCAGAGGTCTTACAGTGATTTATAGTTATTTCAGGGATCTATAAGCAATTTCAAATATAGGTGCTTTAATCATACTAATATTTTCTTATCATTTATGTAATTGTGGTTGTTTAATTAACTATTTTATGGGTACTACTTGATCTTTTCCTTTGTCTTATAAAATTTTCAACTATATTGCATTTAGTATAATAACAATATTTAACTAGTACTCATAGGCATAGCAGCTTCATTTCAAAAGGTTCAAGTGAAAATGTCGCTTGTGGGTTATAGATTTTCTGAAAAGGCATAATCAATTTGCAAATATAAAAGTTTTATAGATTTGTATGGAGCTTTTGCCCAAATATTTACCAAAAAATCTATTGGAGCCAGAATTTTGGGGCAAATGCCATCCATGACCCCAACCTCCTCCTCCTGTGCTCATAGCCAAGTTTCAATTAACCTATGGATAAACTGTTTATCAGTAACTGACTAGATTAATGTTGCTTCATCATTGAATTTTGGTATACTTTTCTGTTACTGTTTGAAGAACTTTTTCATCATGACCTTGTTTGTCTAGTCTGGGATCTTTTTTTTATATACTAAAAGGCTTACTTTATGTATAATTAAATTATTTCATTAATACATCTGACAATACTTGTAATAGCTGAAAAAACATTAAATTGAAAAATTCACCTCCAGATAATTTCTTTAATGAAAAAAAATTGTTTTCATTCAGATAATCTGTTTTATTTTCCAGTATTTTTACAAACCTTTCTACTGAGAAATGAAGAGTTTTTTTTTTTATTTGATGTATGTATGTATGTGTGTGTGTGTATTTATATATTAGTTCTAATAAAACAAATTCTTCATTGTCTTATCTTTACATTGTGCATGCACACGAACAAGTACTCCTGAATTATTTATTGGATAGCCAATTTTAAAATATGTTACATTTTAATTCCATTTATACAAAAGATTCCTAGTCCCTTATATGAAGAAATTGAAAGAGAAAAATTAGCAAAGTTAACTGAGAAGAAAAAAGAGAAGAGAAAAGCCAGGAAAGAAAGACTCAAGGTGAGAATGCAGTTTCAACACACATTATGTCATAAGCATAATCAAATTTTGTTTTTCAAGGATTATTACTATTATTATTAGTTATTTGGCTAAATTCAGTGCTGTGTAGTTAGTTTATTTCTTCCATCTTTTATTATTTTTGTAATTACCCTTAGATAGCATGAGGAGAAGTGAAGATAAAATCCATGCAAATGTTAAAACTTCTGCCCCTATTAATGCTAAGATGTCTCAAGTGCTTAGGAGGAATCCGTTCATGAAAAAAAAAGGAGAAATTGTAAAATGCATAGATCAATAAAAAACAACAACACTTATTGATGGCATAACTATTTTTCAGGAAGCTTGTAGTTTGTGTGAATGTGTAGTATACAGTGAGGGTGGAAGTGCTGCAGATGCCAATGAGTTTCATGCAAATAAAGGTTTGTTTGCCAAATTTAAGCAATGTTTCAACCTGCATAACATGAAGCTTCAAGGTAGAGCTTGGTCAGGTGAGAGAAATGCAATTGCAAGATTCAAGCTGTGATTCCTTGAATTCATTAAGGAAAAGGTATATGTCCCTCAACAGATGTTTAATGCAGATGAAGCATGTCTCTTTTATGAGATGGGCAACAGAACATAATCACCAAGGAGTGAGACTTAGCATCTGGGTTTAAGGCCTTTAAGGATAGGTTCATTTTGCTTTTTTATAGGAACTCATTGGGTGATTTTAAAAGCAAGCTTATCTTAATGTATCACTCTGTAAACCCTATTGCATTAAAAGGCAAAAATAACTGACAATTGCCTGTTTGGAAACTACTTGCGTAAATAGGATGCTATTCCACAACTGATTGCAAAATAATCTCAAATTTAAGATTCTTTAACCGTGGATAATGCTCCTATTCATGACCCTTACACACTGCAATACAGCCATCCTAATGTGGAGATAAAATTTTTTCTTCCCAATACCATATTCATCCTGCTACTGATGGACCAAGGAGTAATAGAGATATTCAAAGTTTACTTACTATACAAGTAATATTTACTGTTGTACAACCCAAACTGTAGACTTTGGTTTTTTAAAAACTTAAATAAGTTTGGGAAAGTTTTAAAAAAATTAAGGACTGTATCGATATCACCAAAATGTTTTTGAATAAGGTGAAAGGGTCTGCCATAAATACATGCTGACATCATCTTTGGCCTAAAGTCATGAATGATTTCAAGGGCTGCCCAGCAGTTGAAAATGTAGTTGCTGATATCATGAGACTCACTAAAGAAATTGGAGATGAGAGCATTGATAATACAAGGGATGAGGATGTGGTTGAATTGTGGGAATTTCATTACCAAAAGCCAGCAATGAAGAACTTGATATTCTGATAGCCTCCAGTGATAGTAATGAAGATTAGTGACATAGGTCTTGATTAGGAATTCATTCTAGTGTGACTTCATAGTTAAAGAACAATAAGTAACACTATGATCATTGTATTGATCCTGGTAATTAAATAAGTATTTTTCAAGTTTTCTGTTCATCTTACTGTGCTACTGTTATAGTTGGTATTTTTCTAAAAAAGATTCAGTTTTACTTTATGTCTTAGTATTCTATGAAAAATAATTTTACTAATTTTTTTTATGTCCAGGAAAAGAAAGTTGCTGAACATCGACAGAAAGCTGAGGACGAAGAGAAGCAAAGATTTTTGTCTCTAAGTGACAGGGAAAAAGTAAGTGATTATTTACATGTAAACATTTTATGCAGTGTTTCTGAGTGACAGTGCTTCAACTAATAAGCTGCCCAAAAATATTTTATCAGTTAGATTGTAAAGCCATTTGAATATGTGTATGTGTTTATTTTGTAATTGTTTGTATAATAATGATAGTATAAATTAACATTTTAGTGACACATTAAAATGTTATTGTCTTGTAAGATTGCCCTTGGATATAAAATGTTGGTCTAACAACATGATTTCTAGTAGGTATCTGTGAACTAAGATCTCAGAACAAAAACTAGTGATTATTAGAGTTTTTAAGTTAATGATTGAAATCAGACACCAAGAATGACTATATACACACTAAAAAGTATATTTATTAGTAAAGTTCTATTGAAATAGAACAAGTATTTTAATGGCTCTGGGTCATTAAAATCCAATTATTTTGGCTCTTTACCTTGTAAACACTAGTTATAGCTTGTGAAGGAAAATATTTAAAAGATATTGGTGCTAAAGTTGAACTTATTCAGTCAATCTAACTTTGAGTTATCTCAATATTCCTCTCCATTAATCTAGTTATTACAGTAAAATCTATCATAAAAAACAAAACAAATGTGTACTTTATATATTGTTAAAAAAACTGGTTATATAAAGACGAATGCTCATGTTACCAGATTTAGATTTAATCAGAAATGTCAAAAATAAAAATACCATTTATTAATCTATTGCACAGAACTAAAAGGCTTAAAATATCAGGTAGATTACAAATTAAACCAGGAAGTGAAGCTGGGGTGATCCAACAATTTAAATAATTAATAACCACTTCATATCATTTGTTTTATAATCACTTTCTACAGAACTATCATATCAATGTGCATAGAAGTCTATTGTCACTTTTCCCCCGATATGTACACAGTTAAATAATGAGCACATGCTTGCATTCTTCCATTAAGTCCTAAATTAGAGCACTAAAGAAAAGAGGCTGAATGGACTACAGCATTTTGAAACAGAATTGAGCAGCTTTGTGGTTAAAAATTTATTAACATTGCAATCTCTTGTTTTGAAATGTTCTAAAAGAAAAGGCAAATGGCCATATACAAAAAGTTTTTTTAGTTTCTTGATGTAATATCACCGTCACACATGGTCATCTAATCAGTCTTTATCTGTACAAAACATAATTTAAGAAAATAACTAAAAAGAAAAGATTATTTTGTGTAGAACACTCAACTGAACAAGCTTAAAATCATTAATGCACCAATGGTAGAAAAACCACTAATATCCAAGCTTACCAGGAATTAAATATCAAAGTACTTATGAAGTATCAAGTTGTTTTCTCTGGAAGAGCATATATAAAAAACAAATGCACACACACACGTGACAGTGATCCTCAAAAGTAATATTAAAATAAACTGCAAGCTAAACGTAATTAAATATTTATGATAGTGGCAATCAAATGTTAATTACACTGGTTTACAAAAAAATATTTTTTGTCTGAGGCAAGAATATGAATAGGTGTTTTTTACTAATTTGAGTGTGCTGAATTCAAATTAATAAACAGATTTGCTCTATCACCTCTAGTTTTCTGGCTTTTAAATAGTCTCATTTTAGTATATACAGAGTATATACGTGCTTATTTCAACAGTTGCAGCAGCTTATTACAGATAAAACAGGATAGATAAAGAACATTGACAGAATAAATATACTTGGATGACACAATGTACACAATTCATAGTACCGCAGACAGTTAGAAGTGTGTTTTCTTAGATGATCTGGTGTATTTTGCCTCCGGGATGTCACGCAAAAGCATCCAGCAGAAGTCTCCCATCATGCTGGGGTTCCACTTCCCTTGGCAGTTGCTCTCCATCTTCGTAATGTCTTGGTGGAATCTTTCTCTGTGCTCATCACTCACTGCTCCAAGGTTTGGAGGGAAGAAGTTGAGGTGGGAATGGAGAAAATGAATTTTGAGTGACATTTGGCATCCCATATCCTCATAAGTCTTTAGCAACTTCTCAATACAGGCTTGGTAATTTGGTACGCGTGTGTTATCAAGGAAGTCACTACAGACTGACTTAAATGCTTCCCATGCTCTCAGTTCCTTTAAGGTAAGAAGCTCCTCAAAATCAGTATCCTTCAGCACTTCTCGGATTTCAGGTCTGACAAAGATGCCCTCTTTGAGCTTAGCAGCACTGAGACCTGGGAACACAGTAGACAAGTGTTGGAAGGCAGCACCATTTTTGTCCATGGCCTTCACGAAATTCTTCATCAAACCAAGCTTGATGTGAAGAGGGGGAAGAAGCACCTTCTTCAGGTCAACCAGAGGATTCTCCTTGACGCTGTGTTTGCCAGGAACGAAAGTGCTTCTAGACCCCCAGTCTTTCTGCTTGTAATGCTGGGATACAGCTCGACTATCCCAGAGACAGAGAAAGTAACAGTTTTTTGTAAAGCCCGCTTGCATACCCATAAGAAGACCAATGACCTTGAGGACCCCACACAGACTCCACTGGTACTGGTTGTACTTAACAGTTTCTAAAAGAAGCTCCATATTGTCATAGGACTCCTTTAGATGGACAGAGTGTGCAGTGGGAATGCTGGGATATTTATTCCTGTTGTGCAGAAGCACAGCCTTGAGACTTCGCTTGGAAGAGTCTATGAAAAGACACCAGTCTGAAGGATTATGTGGCAAACCAAGGAAAGTGAACAAGCCAGGTACATTTGTGCAGTAGCACAACTTGTTTTCCATGTCGAAAAATGAAGCAAGGTCTTCATTCTGATTCCTGAATCTGGTGATCCTTACATCTTCCTGGACTAGGTTCCACTGTTTAAGCCGAGAAGCCAAGAGCTCTGACTGTTGTTTTGACAGATACAAATCACGAGCAAGGTCATTCAGGTCTTCTTGCGTGATCCAGTGTGGCTCGTTGCCACTTGTTCCTGAATAAGAAGAGTCAATATCTTTGGAAGAGATTGACTTGGCAGAATCTTCCCTTCTGATGAGGAAAGAAGATCCTTATTTACTGGAGGTGTTGGGACAGGAAGATCATCTGAATGGGGAACGGGTCTCACAGCAGATGGAAGGTTGGGATATTTGATCTTTTTTCTAGAAGATGCATTGAAACCAGTTATATTTGTTAGACAAAAATAACAATCTCTGCATGGTTTCGTGGCTCTCTCCAAACCATCGGGACTGCAAAGTTGAAAGCCGCTTTCTTGCCATTAAACCAAGCAGTTAGTCTATTATAGCAGGATTTATAACAGATGTGTGGAGCCCAAGATTTGTCCTGATCACCAATTTTACAGTCAAAATAATGAAAGTAGTCAGTTCTGAGGAGGGAAGTGATGGTTTGACGCTGTGCAACTGTCGTGAAGTCCCCACACACGTAGCAGAAAGAATTGGCCTTGTTGAGGCATCCTCAGTGTTTTGACGAGCTTGAAGCCATTGGAGAATCTGAAAAAAAAAAAGTAAAATTAAATCATATGTAAGGCAGTGATAATTATGTGGTTTATTGGAAATTATAATACAAATAATATACCCAAAAGATTGTGTAACACAATTGTCGAGGGACACCAACCTCCTGCGCTGACTGCCAGTCCACTACTGGCTGTTGATTGAGACGTGTTGGCTATGCTTAACTGCCAAAATCCGTCTTGATATATAGCTATATATATATATATAATGTAATGATATCCCTTACATTTATTGCATAATAACTAAAAAAGAAGACATGAGTCACACAATATTAAAAATTAACCCTGAATGCATATACGCCTTTATGTACAGTATGCATATCTAAAAAACTAGATATGATGAGTAAAAACGGATTTCAAATCTGAATTCAGCACCCCCAAATTAGGTTAAAACAGCTATTTTTGTGCTTGCCTCAATTTCTTTGTAAACCAGTGTTATTGTTATGGTTAGCAGCCTTTACAGTCATCTAAGCTTTATTTTTATTCAGGTTCTTATTTTTAATTATTAGGCGATAAAAATTATTTTATATTCTGAACTTCAGTTGCTAATCTGCTGTCATATTCAGATCAGTCATGAGAAAATTTATTTGTGGTGTTAGCATTTAGGGTTTAATCCTGGGTCTTCTTGATAAAAAAGAAGACAAGTGAGATATTCCTTTGGTTGTGACCTCTCCTTAATTTGAGCTTGAATAAACTATTTAAATAGTTTCAGAAGAACCTTTTTAGGTTGTGGTGGCCTCTTTGCTAAATTTACTAAGTGTGCTATCAGTTTAGTAGAGGTACAAAGCTTTTAATATATATTTTTACTCTGTTTTACTAATTTCTTGTTTTATTGTATGTCCATCTTCTCTGACATGAAGTGCTATTCCTGTTATGTCAGTATTGCATAAGATCATTTCTCTGTTATTATCCTGAATTCTCTTTTGTTTTTTTTTATGTTGCAGTACGTATTTTATAAAAAAAATATTGTAAATGGTGATTTCACTCTCTGTTAAGTCTTTTTATAGGTGGCTTACTGTGTAATAACCATATTTTGTTGTTTTTTTCTGAAGACAGCTTCAACAATAATGATGTTTATGTATCTTATGTATGGTTTCATAGAAGCATCTGATATAGTAAAACATGATTATGTGTCTGTAATTTTCTTACTGCTGATATTAGTATTGGTGTTTCCTCTACGCTCTTCTCTATCAAGTGTTTATGCTGTTAGAGTGATTTTTTTGTATAGTTGAGTTTGTGCCAATATCTGTGGATTTCCTATGAAGCTTTGTGCTATGCGAGTTATATCTTGGTAACTGTTTTTTATTTTCAGTTATTGAAAATTTATCTTTTTACTTAATTTTATTGTTTGTGCCATATGTTGTGTGCTCTGAGGGTTCAGAAACTCTAGAATGTTGTCTGTAATGTCCACACATTACAAATGTAATGTCAATATCTCTGAGCCAGATTTTAGTCTTAAAGTGGCTGTTTTGAGGATATTTCCTTCATTGTATTCCTTGTAGAGGTTATTGAGTACTGATGATAGAGGTAACATCATAACTAAGCCTTGTTGTTGGTAGTAATCTTCATGTTGGAAATAAGTGAGAAGATGGATGTCACAGGCTGCTTAGTCATGAAAATGGGCAAATTTATAATACAGAAGAAGGAAAGTAAACATAAAAATATAACAACACTTGAAAATGAATACTCTAAACAGTAAAGAATATAAAGAAGTAAAATAAACTAGATGAAAAATTAAACACACAACAGTATTCCCTATGTTAAAGATCTCCAAAGACCAACAGAGGACATGCAAACAACATAAGTTCAGCACAATATTCAGAAGGTATTGTAATATGATAACAGTTAGTACACACTAAACGAATTAAAGAATCAATGGAAAGAAAAAATACAGTTGTGAATAAAGATTCCAATTCCCTGAAAGAAGAAAGACCAGCGATAAAGGTCAGAATTCAGTAGCGTAGTTGACATATAAGACTATGTTATAGCCCATACATCAAATAAAAATATTGTACAATAAAATGGAATAACATAAATAAATAATGGGATATGAAGTACAGATGAGAAAATAAACAATTTTAATACAACCATTGAAAGGATAAGTCAGTCTGAATAATGTAGAAGTCAACAAAGCATTCATCTAATTCATACAAGTCCTAATGTGGTAAACCAAAGTGGATAACCCACCATTACTTGGTATCAAATTCTAATTTCATAAACAATCCTTCTCAGGACTTTCCTGTTGAATGCCACAGATTACTAACTGAAATATAAGATGTAGCAAATTGTTATGCAGTAATAACATAAATAATAATTATTATTATTAATTAAGTATTAAATAGATTTGGTTGATCTTTTAAGCTGCTAACCAGGACAATGAATATAAATGCAATTATAATAGTACAGGAAGTCAAGTGTGTGACATTGAATGTCTGATAACTCACTGGTTGTTTTAAGTATTTGTAATTTTGATTAAACTTGAGTTAACCACAATAGAACATATTATGAAAGTTTGCTGATGGTATAAAGTATAAACTATGAAACAACGGTTCTATTGAATTCTGAATCATAAAAGTGTGATTATTTAAATATTTAAAATCCATAAATTGACCAAATCTCTGATACTAACTTTCAGAAATCATATTTTGTAAACATGCAGTCCACATTTTAGCAGTTTCTTTTTGTTTCTCTAGTGTATAGTCAGTAGTTGTTTGTGGTACAGTTTCAACCCCCCTTCCGTCTACTTCCACTTTTTTGTCATCCAAAGTGTCCATATGATAGAGGTTTAAAAACTAGAATGATTTCAAACAAATCGGGTCATGAAATGTACAAAGCTGAAGATTATTTTTAAAGATGAATGTTTCCTAGTCTCATCATTATAATATGTAGATGCTTGAATATATATCTTGGGTATTTCACGAAAGCCTTTCAGAGGTTGAAACAGTTTGTATTTACAGTGTCATTAGTAAATTACATCTGCTGAAGCTAACATTATGTATATTGTATGATGAAGGCATAATTTTTAATTCATAAAGAATATAAGTCCTTTATATTTAGTATTAAACTGTCTCTTATTTAGCGAGCTTTTGCTGCAGAGAAGAGAATCAGTGAGCATCTTGCCAGTGTTGGCCAACCTCCACCAGTTTTCAGGTTAGAACACTGGACAAATAATTTCATTATTATCTTACTTATTGTTAAATCTGGTAATATTGTAATTGCTGTCAACTAATGTACACGTAGTTACATGAGATTCTAAAATTACATTATGCATTTACTTCTGCTAACCTAAGAAGTGTAATGATTTTCAGTATTATCACCATTCACATTCTCTAAATATTTATTAATTAGTTGAAACCTTCAACAATGTAACTAAATAAAACTTGCTTGTCTAAAAGTTGATTGCAAAGAAGTCAAGTGTGAAATGTTCTATAATATTGATAGATAAGGTATACTAGTTTTGCCGTTATATTGAGTGTGTTTTAAAATGTTCCATAAAAAATATAAATATTTTTTTGGAATTACTAAAATTTACACCAGAAAGGAACAAAAGTATCCTGATAATGAACACTAACCTGGAGATTATTTCAGAAAAATCATATGAACATCCAGAGTTTCTAAGAGTTCTGAGTCCAAACACCTCTGGCACATAAAGTTTCAAAATGGGAAAAAAATCTACTTTACCTGTACAAAATACAATAGAAAGAGAACAAGTAGAATCTATATACTAAAGCATTTAGAAACTATCATTCTATTTCCTCAGAATTAAAGGTCCATTAGACAGGGATTCATCATCTAACAAATCACTAGGATTGTGTTACAATTTATTCACTTTTCTTTTGTACTTTCTATAATAATGTATTGTAGTTGATGGTAACCTGTTGCAGTTAATGATTATTTGTGTCACACTTGTTTTTAGCACAATGTATTAGAATGTTCAAAGAGAATATAAATTTACTCTTTGAAATTAAGAAAAATTCAGATGTTCTGATGTAGGGAAGCAATACAATATTAGAACAATATATAAAATATACCAGGTGTTTTTAATCTGTAATATTTTACCCTAATTTGGTAACAAATTATTTTAAATAAGATATCATCATGTGCCTGTAAAGTACTTTATATAAGCAGCAAGGGTGTAGCTGTTTAGTTTCTAAGTAATAAATGAACGTTTTTGTTTTACAAGAAACTCAAGTTAGAAGTACACATTATTCGTGTTTGTTGTGAAGATGTTATGAACACATAAATACTTTAAATAGCTGCTAATCTAATGTATTATATTTAAAAACTTTTCTATGATAGCCGGTGTTTCCAGTGTGGGGTTGACATTTCTGGAAAGATACCCTTTGAATACAACAATTGTCTGTTCTGCTCAACAAGCTGTGTGAAAACACAGAGGAAGAAGTGTTCCAGCTAACACTAACTGACTAGGGATTGATAAATGTATAAAATTCAGCTTTCATCTGCTGAACTTATTTGTTACAATGAGTCATAATTTTAAAAACTATTTTACACCCAAAAGAGGTAACTCGAATTTTCCTGTAAAGCAGTTAAGCGTTTTTTTTTATATTTCATGGGTGTTTTTCACTATAGTGTATTCATACCTACTGAATATTTAAGTTTTTTAAAACAAAACTTAGGTTATTCAGAGAATATTTTTGTTTAAAATATATTTTTTGATCACACCAAAATTGTGAAAACATTAAACATGCAATACACTAATGCAAACTTCCATCACATTTCATGAATAATTTTACCAGGATTTAATATGTATCATTTCATTAATCAGGTTTTCAATTAACCATCTCTGTTTGAGTACAGATATTCAACTGTTTATTATGGCTTTTAAAAACCAACAGTAACATTTGTGTAAACTTGCAGACTGGAATTGCATACATAAATACATATACAATTTTTCTGCATGGTTTATAATATAGTACTTATAATCTAGTTTTCTCAGGTTATTGATTTTAATCATACATTAACTTTCTGAGTAACTTCAAATAGTATAGATCTTAGAAACTCATGATAATATCAATTTTTTTTGTTAATCTTTTTTTATATAATTAAAATTGCATACTTTTTTCATCAGTTGCCAAGGAAAGTCATACATGGTTCTTTAAAGTCTGATTATATACTTTTATACAGTTTACTTCTGTTACTTTTGAGAAGTCCTGCCATTACAACAAAATCTACAATGCTTTTTCTTATCTTGCTAAAAGCACAGTTTTTACATTGTGTTGTATGTACGAAGTTGATTGTTAATATTTTTTAATTGTTCACATTAATATGCATTTGTTAACGAGCATTAAATTCCATGTTCTGGAGCTACACCTTCATTTCTGCTTTGCTTACAAATGTAACTTGTATTTGCTTAGGGTAACACAGTTAGTAATATTTTTCTTTATTAATGAACCTTCATTTATTTTTCATTGGATTACACTGCATTTCCTAACATTTTAAATAATACCATTTTCTGTTTTACGAACCAAAATACTAACAAATTGCTGTGCTTTGGTAATTCTTAAACAGTGACATTGAATAAGTTTCTCTAATTTTTTTTAAATACGCAAGTAAAAAAGGGCTAAATAAAAACTTTTGAAAAAGTAGATTTCCAAAATCTTCTATTAAAGAAAATTAAGAAAAAATAAATCTAAATGTTCTGTAATGTGGATCCTATTTTATATCCAAAATTGCCATGTTGAAACTGTTTCTCAGGTTCCTTTCACATGTAAAGAAAAATATGTTATTCTGTAACTAGGTATAGAAATTTTGTAACATTTTGTGAATAGAAATCAAATGGTGGTGTATGCTTTTTATGATTTAAGTGTGTAAATTATTTGTATAAAAGAAAGTAATATATGAGTTGCTGTATATTTTATTTTTATTCTAAGATGACAGTAACACCTTATATTGGTATGTAATAAATGTTAATAACCTTTGACACTCAACAAGTCAAAAAGAAATGGGTTTAACAAAGACATTATTCAGGTTGCGGCTTTTAAATTATTAAATTTGTTGGCAATAGGTTTATACTTTAAAAAAATTCTGGGCTGCTGTTTCATATGCTGTTTGTGAATATTGATTGCTCAAGAAGGTCATACACTAACATTGAACTTGTACTTGCTTGGAAAATCATTTCCGTGTTTTATACAAAGTAATTTGTCATCATCATAAACAGCAAAGTAAATTTTTTCATTACCAATACTAAAACCTGTTTCTGTGTTAGACAAGATGTGTTTATTACACGTGTTTGCAAAGTAGTGTATTGTTGTTGTTCACAGTCATGCATAATTTTTACTGTCTTTATCTGCAGTGGTTGCTTTAAACTTTCTTCTTGTGGAAGTTATTGAATATAGGTTATAAAGTTAAGATGTGGAAAATATATTATTAGTATGGCTTTTACTGTATTGTAAAAAATCATGATACAATAAAATAAGTTTGAGCTAGATTTTTGAGTGTTTTCAAGTAATGGGTGTTATCAATCAAGACTAATGTAGGTGGAACAGCCAGGAGAATGATAATCCATCTTCACCAAGATAATTCAATATAACTGTTACTACACCACCTTTTGGCAAACCAAGAGCTCATCTGATCAGATCAGTTGCTTGAACCTCAAATATTTTGTTTTTAGTAGTTAATAGTGAATGATTAACAATATATTCTCTTTTACATACTAACTTTGCCAGTGCTACAGGGTGTTCGGAAAGTCACTATGCACTTATATATTTATTAACAGACATGTTTCAATATAGAAAACTGTGTATAATACACATTAAACCTAAGATAACATATTAAGATTTCTGTAGTTTAGTTATACGCTGTTTTTTGGGGGATACACTAAGTTATCCAATTAAAATCTTAACGTTTTTAAACTGTAACAGTAATGTATTACTTCATTTCAAAGTATTCAAAATTGTATAGGTGGTATATTTTACTGCTATCCCATTATTATAACAGGGAGTGGCTGTTGTCATGGTATGGACTGTTACTAGATTGTATCATATCTTGTGACATAGATATTCATACTGCTTGCAAAACAGTTACAAGAACAGTAAAATCTTAAGTCGGTCCCTTTTGTCCCTCAGATCCAAACATAACATGATTTCATATAACACTAAAAGAAAAAAAAAGGGAAATCAATGTAAAATGCCACTATACAATAAGGCATTCATGACTTCTTAACTGTTTTCAAAAGACTACCATGTTCAAATCAGTTACATAGGTCACATCATAATACTACCCTGTCCCACTTCACAACTGATATTACCATAGTCATATCTTAAGCTTTCTCCAGGTTGCCATCTAACCTGGACTTGTCCATTTGTAGCATACTGTGAATAGTGCAACTCACTGCTCCATGTTAGGACTTTCCATTACTTTTCAACCCACGTTTCATTCTCATGGCCTGTGAGAGCCAAAACCTATAACTATTTAGCTGAAATATCTTGAACAATCATACAACTTAGTGCAGTCACATTAAACTTGTCTCTTAATGCAATTATAATTTCAAATGACTGTCTGTGGCAGCTGCTATCTCTTTAAAACCCATGTAGCAGTGGTCAGTAAGATTCACTTGCATATTCCATAAAGATAAGTATATTACCTGCTTGGATATTTATTTAATTTTATTTAGAAATAATGCATCACAATCCGAAATGTAGTATTTCTACAAGTGTATCGTTTAATTAATTTGATAAGCTGTGTATAACATTCAACTACAAGGTCTTCGTATACTTGAATACATGCTGAATGTAACATAAATGGTTTAACGTCTCACTTATGATTATTTAGAGCATTATGTTCTCACAGAGATTTATTTTTATTAAAAATAATAATTCGCCCCAAAAGTTAGTTTTAAAACAATACGGCCTGGCATGGCCGAGCGCGTTAAGGCGTGCACTCGTAATCCGAGGGTCGCGGGTTCGCGCTAAACATGCTCGCTCTCCCAGCCGTGGGGGTGTATAATGTGACAGTCAATCCCACTATTCGTTGGTAAAAGAGTAGCCCAAGAGTTGGCGGTGGGTGGTGACGACTAGCTGCCTTCCCTCTAGTCTTACACTGCAAAATTAGGGACGGCTAGCACAGATAGCCCTCGAGTAGCTTTGTGCGAAATTCCAAAACAAACAAACAAAATTAAAACAATACTTAAGATACACTATTACAACTCAAATTAAATTGCATGAAAGAAAAAAAAATTCTTGAACCAACAAGACATTAACTAAATGTTAAGTTTATACCCATCATCCAGGATGTCTTTAGTTAATTTAACCTTGGTCCGGCATAGTAAGGAAATCGATTCGTACTCTAAGGGTCGAAAGGTACGAATCCTTGTCGCACCAAATATGCATGACCTTTCAGCCGTGGGGGCGTTATGATGTGATGTAAATTTTCTAATTTCTTGTTTGGTTTTTGTATGCATTTTAATTTTTATCTGTAAACGTGGTTGTTAATGATTTGTCAGTAACCTTTTAAATCGTTGCTTAAGCCCTCCAGTAGCACAACGGTATGTTTACGGACTCACACCACAAAAAAACGGGTTTCGATGCCCGTGATGAGCAGAATACAGATAATCCATTGTATGGCTTTATGTTTAATTCTAAACAAACAAATAAATTCGGTGTTGGAAAAAAAAAGTTAAATCATCTCGTTTATGATTTTACGCTGTCTGAGGTCAATATTTTTTAATAGATGGTGCATTTAAGTAACTTGTTTTGAACTTAATTTAGTATCCGTCGAAATTTAGGTGTATGGCTGTAAGTAAAAGTTTCTTTAGTTTCAAGAATTTTAGGGTGCGATCTTTGTTTTTTTCGACACACCTTTAGAAACAATAAAACTACTCTTGATGTTCTATAAGGATTTGTGGGGCGATGGATTTACTGTTATACACTTACTTTAATATCAATGTTTGTTTAAGTTAAATTTATATTTAGAAATATACATAACTTATACTATTAAATTTATTCTTCGACGTTTCCGCGTATTTCTAAAGTTGTTGAAATGTCTCGGGTGTAAGAATCAGCAACGAGTGCGTTTACGTTATTATTTGTATTGTTGTGCAGACTGAAATTAGAAAATCTTCGCGCCTATAAATGTAACCAACATGATGGGTCAAGAGACAATGCATGTTACTGGCCTACTACAGTTAATGTACTATAAACCTCAGAAGATATAATGATTAATGCTTAGTTATCGGGAACCTTAGGCATTTGACCAGGAACGTTCATAAATTTCGAGCAATACAAACCATTTAATTTCAACGGATTTGCACGGGACATTAGTATTTTCACGAAAACATTATAGAAATTTAACGGCGAAAAATACGAAGTGAGATAGGCGAGGAAAGAAGAATAGAGGGTTAGCTTCCTGTTTTGTTTGTTTTGAATTTCGTGCAAAGCTACATGTATATGAAGGCAATCTGCGCCAGCCGCCGTAAATTTAGCAGTTTAAGACTAGGGAAAAGGCAGCTTGTCATCACCACCCACCGCCAACTTTTGGACTACTCTTTTACCAATGAATAATGGAATTGGCTGCACATTATAGTGCCCCCACGGCTGAAAAGGTGAGCATGCTTGATGCGACAGTGATTCGAACCTGTGACCCTCAGATTATGAGTCGAGCGCCTTAACCACCTGGTTACATGCCGGGCTGTAAATGAATTGTAGCTACATTAACAAGAAATTAACTCCTTTAACCTGAACCCTCGATAAGACATCACAGAAGGTCCACACCAGAAAAAAATACGCAATAATGTTTTTAAATTTGTAAAATTTCTGTAGGTAAATCAGAATTTGTATTAAACGTTATTGTAAATTGTATTTTTGTTTGCATTTTAGAATATATTTGTATATCAATCTTGTTGGCAAATATCATAAATTCGATACATATTAACATTTATTCAACTTCGTAATCTAAATTACAACTTAACTCAGTTTTAGGCTTTTTGAAATTGTAATGCGTGACAACGGAAATTAGAAAAAGAAAGAATCTTTCCTACTTTTCGTATTGATTGGTGATTTAGTCGTTAAATAATGTCGTAGATTTTGAGTAAGTTCATTCTAGTATGTATTTATGCAATATGCCTAATTTTTTTCACTATCTTAACAATAACTAAGAAAATATGTCCAAAACTACGAGTGGTTGTTTTTGAAAGATAAAAGAAAAGTATGTTTTAAGTTAAACCACCTGAATACAACATGATATTAACTACATAATATATACTGTTGTAGAAAAAACTTCGGCCAATTCCTTTCATAAAGGGCATTGCCCGAAATGTGTACAACAATGTGTCGATGTGTGTTGATATGTATGTCTCTATTAATATCTGTAGTTGACATATTGTTGTATTCAATGGTTTAATTTACAACTTACTTATTTTCTTTGTGACGTTAACCTTGTTTAGGTATTTTCTGCAGCTTTCACTACAACAATGATCCTCATCAACAGTATACTGCTCAACATTCATTTTACAAATAAACATGAAAAATTTTTTTCATAAATTGTCTGACGTCCACGTCATAAGAAAACAATCAAGATTTAAAATTAAAATTCATCGAAAAGTAAAATATACATTAACTGGAAATCTAGACACTCCATGGAATAAATGTTAGAAACACTGAAGTGTGTGATACAAATATAATTTGATATACCTTCTAAAAATAATTTAGATGACAATTTATGAAGTATCTCAGAAATCTTTATTAGAAATAAAAACAGTTATTCGAAAGAAGTTTTTTAAATATTCGGTACGTGAAATAAACAAAAAATACAAATTTTAAAGACGAAAACAACCTTAACTTTATCACTATAACAATCTGTTATGTGAGTACATAAGCGAAAACCTACCTTGATCATGTGAACAAGTCACGAAGAAGCAACATCAACAGAAATATAATAATCATGTAAAAGCCAGGTATTAAACGAAAAAAATGTTATTAACAATAATCCTTCTAAAACATGTGCAACTAATGCTAACAATTTTATATACGAGAAACCGGGACAGAAATAAAGTCAGGTTTAAAGAACGTCGTAAGGGACTCTTAAATGTTTTTGGACATCTCGCAGAAACAACAAAGAACATGCTATCATTGAAAAAAACGTCGATGTCATGCGACAAAACCCAAACATTGAAAAAGAAGAAAAAATACTGATAAAGCCACCCAAACCAAATAAATAACCAAGCTACATTATCTACATTAGTATTTTATCCCTCTTATTAAAAAAGCAAATTTTAACTCAACCTAAAAACTTGTCCTCACCACGAGTTTGTAATTGTGGTTGTTTGTTTTGAATTTCGCGCAAAGCTACACGATGGTTACCTGTGCTAACCATCCATAATTCAGCAGTGTAAGTCTATTGGGAAGGCAGATAGTCATCGTCACCCACAGCCAACTCTTGATTTTCTTTTTTACCAAATAATAGTTGGATTGATCATCACATAATGCCCTCACGGCTGAAAGGGCCAGAATGTGTGGTGTGAAGGAGATTCGAACCCGCAACCATCAGATTATAAGTCAGTGCCACAACCGAGTGGTCATGCCGGGTCATTGTAATGCTTTCTGAAATTCAATTGCCCTTTCGAATGCAAGTTTTATCTGTTGATGACTCGATACTATAAGTATAAACATTGTAATTGTTAAAAGTTGCTGTTCTTATAATTTTAATGTTCGGTTTAGTAGATTTCTCAATAAACATTATGCTTTTTGAAACTTGAAAATAGTGTGCTGTGTTACAACAGATTGGGCTAGTTTCTGTATTGAAAGAATGTTAAAGAAACTTTATTTTTAATTGAAATTTGTCCATAGTCGCTCTATTGATATAGATGTAAGAGAACGCCTTATTAGTTTGTTCGTTTCAGAATTTTTCCTCAAAGCTAAATAAAGACTATTTGCGTACAGCTGTGTCTGTGTGTTTTCTTATAGCAAAGCCACATTGGGCTACCTGCTGAGTCCACTGTGAGAAATCGCATCCCTGATTTTATCGTTGTTAATCCGTAGACTTACCGCTGTGCTAGAGGGGGACAAGCTGTGTGTGATATCAAATTTATAGACTATAAGAAAGGTACATAGTCAACAGTTTCTCTGCCATACATAAAGTCAATTATTGTATGAGTGAATAGCGTATTATGAGTGTCATTTTTATATTTCACTATGATCTAGAGCGCGAAGCTCATTTTTGAGGCAACGAGACTCGAATAAAAAATGTTTAGATTTAATATCAGAACACACTGGCTAGTAGGCCACATCTTTCTCGTACAATAATTACAGTGCAACTGAAATTATTGTTGCTTTATTAATAAAATGGCACCAGGCCATTCGATCATTGATAAATCAATAACAACAGTTTTGGGTATCAAAGTAAAACTTATTAGCTGTTGTTTTTGAATTAAGCACAAAGCTAGACAGTGGGCTATCTGTGCTTTGCCCACCACGGGTATCGAAACCCGGATTTTAGCGTGTAAGTCCACAGACATACCGCTGAGCCACTGGGGGGCATTTTATTAGTTAGAAAATCTGTGTAAATTATATCTGAACACGTCAAGCGATTTTTCAAAGACAGATAAAGTTACCGTGATCGTCAAATTAGCTGTGGCATTTGGTACTGGATTTTATTGTTACTGTGAATGGTTAAAAGTAGTAGTACTGCTACTAGATAAAAGATGGAGTATAGTGGTGGTATACCAGCCTAAGCTGACTTTTGTGATAACAGGTAAACTTAAATATTACATATAGTTTCGGTATTATGCCAATTTTCGCCTGCATGTGTATATATATATATATATCATAATTTTATTGACAAAAATGTATAAGCTTCCTTAGTTTTTGTGTTTTTTTCGTAACGTTTGTTAAAACTTTGTGAAAAGTTAATACTATTCATATGCGCTTTGATTAAAAAATAAAGTTTATTTGCACGTCAGCAAAGATAGCACAACAAGTAGCGCCGCAGTTGAGTAACTGAAGGGAAGGAAAACGTCGCAATAAATAATTTGCAGAGCTTAGAGTTAGTTTTGAATTATTTCTTCAATCTTTTGACGTAGTTTTCCATTTATTGGTGGCTTGGGAAGGTAGTAAAATAATAATAGTAATAGGTAAGTTTGAAATTTATTAATTTTGTAAAACTTTTTAAGAATGCATGGTAGATCAAAGAAAATGTCACTGACATTGACAATAAGAAATGTGCTAATCACTAAAGCCAGTAAATGTTACATTGCATATGTAAATTATACCGTTGTAAAATATATAGTTTATATTAATGTATCTGACAGTCTACTTACCTGTTATCAGCACTACTAGTACTACTTCATTTTTAGTTTCCTATTCATATTTATTTTTTTTATATTTGCATTGTACATGTTGGTATGTTGCTTGCAATTGCACTGTAACTTGTAAATACAAGTAGTTCTGGTACTAACTGTGATTTTAAAAGTTTAAGTTCTATATTAAATAAGTTGTAATTTATTACTGAGATATTTCAGAATACTTTTTTTTATTGACAAGACCTCCTGTGTTGTCAGCAGAAATGTGCATAATATTGATAATTTATAAACTTTTAAAAAATATATGGCACTTTCAAGTAGATAGTTTGTTTCAAATGTCCTTATTACAGTAATAAGATATTGCCATTTCTTTTGGTTTTTGTGACTTTAATTGCATGTCTTGCATTGTATTTCATTTGACTATGTCATATATGTAACTGGAAATCTAACATGAATTTATATAATTTTAACATTAGTTTCAAAGTATTTACACAAACATAAATTCACTATAGTTTGCACATTGCAGTGAATATATTTCTTCAATTCCAGTTAAAATATTATTAATTAAAAATGAAATATCTTTATGTATTGTTTGTGTAGTTTTAAGATAACCTAATTCTTTTTCTCACAAATAAAAATATGATCTTTAGTTCTAATTTTTTTGTCTTAGGTTTATTCAGTATTTTGTGTAAATTTTCATATTCTCTTAAAAATGTAAGCCAAAGATCCACAGTTTCTCTGTGTAAAGAGCAGAGGAAACACTGTCAGAACATTGGTAAAGTAAGAATACCTCTATGATAGCAAAAAACTTCTAATATTTGGGGGCCAATAAAGTATAATTTTTCTTTGTTGAAGTAAAATCATTTATAGCTGTATCCAAATGTTTCTGTGAGTCTTGTACTGCCTATCAGTTTTGTAATAATTCTGTGCATCTCTTCCAGATGATTGGTGTTTTTATCATAATGAGACCATAATGCATCATTGTACTCCTAGTTCTAATAGTTTTTCACAGTATTTTTTGAATAATATTTTAAATATTAAAATTAAAATATCTGTAGCAAAAAGTTAGCACAGCTGCACTTTTTTATAGACCTCATGGTTTTGTTAAGTCTCATGTATTGTCATAAATTTTTCACAAGTATTATGCTGCATCCATAAACTGTATCAACACTCTTTACTTTGAATTGAAACATAACTATATGGAAATGTGTTTTAACCCTTGAACTCAGAATGTTGACATTAATATAAAAACAAATGTACATAGTTTCAAGAATTGAACCTAACACATTATTTGTGAACCAGAATTTACTGATGTAAAATTAATATTCAGACTTTGGCATTACTACGAAATCTTATTAGTTAACTAATGCTTTATTTCTTTGAACTTGTAAACTGTATTGAAAAATCAGTCTGTATTTAAGGTATTTTATAAAATGTACGTAAATGGTAGAGGAAAAATTTAACTATGCATGGGATTTTGCATGTGTAATATTGTTATATGCATTTTAATCAGGTGGATCATTGGACTAATTCTATTGGATCAAGATCTGAGATACTTTCAGGAATGTCTGCTAATCTTATTATGTTGGTATTTTGCGTGCTGAGAACTACTGCATGTAGACATCTCATAAATTCAGTTATAGTTGCCTGGAACTGTGGGTGAGTGTTGGATGAATTTAATAACAGTCTAAGCAAAACTGTTTATTAATAATTTTAAGCAAATGAGTATGTTTTACATGTTTTTTCTTTCTTTCTGTAAGAAAATGATAAAGTTAAATATAAAATGTATTAGGCTAGTTTCTCCTATCATCATTAATCTTGAAGAATTGCAAATAGTGAAATAAGAGTAGATCCCTCATGTAGTGGTAAATTGGATCATACACAAAGATTTGTCTATTTATATATTCAAATTGTCTCTAAAGAAGAAAGGTCTGGCTTCTGAAAGCTCTTGGATAATAGGATTTTTCTTCAGTATATTAAGTGTGTTATCATGCAACTTTCCCTATCACCTAATGACAGTAAGTGAAAATATGTGATCAACTTTTGAAAGTTCTATATTATTTGATTATCTTGAGCAACAAAATTGATATATTATGTCTTCAGTGTTGAGGTGTTTATCCTTTATTTGAAAGCATTGTAATTTTCAGAATTTGACTGTTGACTTCTGTATCTTGCTCATCACTGTCAACTGAAACCAGTTAGTTTTTTAATCTTGTGAAATTTCTAGTTTGTTTTAATGGAGAGCTGCTCATAATGTTGTATGGACATCCTTGAGTCATGACAAGGACTTCTAGCATAACCAACTTGTCATTGAGTGACATTTTCACTTTTCACTTCGTGTGTAAACAGGACGGATTTTGTTTTTGTTTCGATTTTATTTTTTGAACAGGATTTTCTTTTACCTGTAATACTAGTATCTTATTTTCAAAATATTTGCTTTTTATTTGCTTCAACATTTGAAAAAGTATTTTTAATGTATTTATTTCTGGCATCCTCTCATGTTTAAGAACTTTAATTATACAATAATCATGTATCTTCTGTTGTTATGAGTTGTTTTTAACTTCTTAGACTTTAGTGAAGACTGTTAATTCTATTTACTTTACATCATTCTGATAATTGTGTATAAAGGAAGGAGTTGCTTTTTTTAAAATGTTATTTTAAAAATCAGCCACTTTCTACAGTGACAGTCTATTCCCATTATAAACTGTAAAGCTGTATATTTTTTTATCAGGTTTATATGTGGGTTTCACCCTATGGATCCTTTTGCAACACATTAAAATCTTATAGGCTAGAATGTTAACATTTGCTATTACCTCTAATATTGCAAAAGAGATGAATAACTTCATCTTACATAAAGGATCTGATCTGACCAATACCAGCTGATTTCATTAGAGGGTCATTTACTAGGTAAGTGTTATGTCATTATTGATCAAGATATTTGTGCTTAATCTGGAAGTTATTTCATCTTGTATCTCTTTGCAGGATCTACTATCTTATGTTTTGTTCCTACCTGGTTGGTAATTATTGTTTCCATATTTTCTGAATATCTGAACTTGCATTAGTGAAGACAAGAGCAACAATAAAGTGTACAATACTGGAACAGTGTTGCTTTTTTTGTTAGTATTTTCTCCCAGCTAAGAAGCCAACTTCTTCTGTATCCATCTGCAATAATTCATGTGATAAGCTGTCTTGGAACCCATATCACTTATGGACCTGTTAAAAATTCCAAGCCTGCTAGTGTTGTACATTCTGACAAAAAACTTAATCACTAAATGCATACACACTCATTTCAGAAAATACATCATTTGGTCTATGATTTGCCTTTAATATGAATAAAAGTACCACACATGTATATGTATTTACACAGTTTCATTACAAATATTTGTCTATGTTGTTTTTTTTAAACACTTTCTAGGTTTGTGGATGGATCAGCAGCGAAAACAGCCGGTGAAGATCTATGGCAATGTTGGCCTGGCAGGCCGAATTGCCTCATTTCAAAAGAAAGTTGAAGGGCATAAAGAGGCACAATATGTTAATCCATTTTCAGAATGGGAAGAAGTACCTCATAGAACAAAATTGGACAAAGATGATTCAAGCTGTAGGATTCAAGCAGAAGAATCTAAGACAGAGAATCAGGACAGTAAGGCTGGTGAGATGATAAAATAAGAATATGGTATAAGGTGATTTAGGAGCATAAGAACACCATAATGAAGGAACTGTTGTAGACAACTATTGTGGTAATACAAGAATTTCACATTGATCTGTTAAAAGTGGTAACCATCCATCTGCCTTAAGAGTTCTTCCTGGCATACATATATATATGAAATAAAACTAGTTTTATATTCAGTATAGAACTGAAAAAGAAGAAACAAAATCACTGTAATTTTTTTCTGTTTACATACTTTATTCATTACATGTAAAATGTATATGGTTGTTATTCTTCATAGTTTACCCTCTATTACACATTGTAAGGTAAAGGTAACAAATATATCTATGATGTTTAATGCACATGCAAATCCTTCAGTTCAGTAGTTGAATGTTCTTACATCCAGGTAACACTAAATATACCATAGAATTATTATTGTTACTTCTTCAGTTACTATCAACCCTGTTGTTTCGAGTCATTGTGTTTATTGACTTGCATTCGAAAATTATTGAACTACTATTTATGAATTTATATCAATAAGTTTGGTATCAAACTGTATATTATAATTCAAATTTTAGTATTATATGTTATTTCTAAACATGCCATCCTATGATACCAAAGCTACTTCTTGATCTCCAGGTTTTTGTGGTTCGTAGTAGCTCATTTTCAGATACTAGGAACTGAATTTTCATTCATAGGAATCTTTTTCTGTTTACAATGACTTGTATTCCATTACCTTCTGAAGGTGGCATCATTTTCTCCCACCACAAAAGACAAAACAATTATTTGTCCACGTCCTCAGTCACTGGATTCCTCTTCCAATAACAAAAACCTGCCCACTCGACCCAGAGCAGGATCCATGGAGGTTGATAGACCTCCTCCGAAGAAAGACAGTAAAGATAAAAGACGTGGTCGTAAACCTAAGGGTTCTCCAGCCACTTCACCTACCCATTCTTAAAAATTGCCACCTTGATACAATGGAACTGTCGAGGTTTACGTTCTAATCTGGATGATATCAAAACGCTGATTGCTTCCTACCATCCTGTTTGTCTTTCTTAACAAGAAACATTTCTCAAATCTGCTGATACAGTCTCCATTCGGCAGTTTTCTCTGTACGGAAATGACAAGTTGTGTGATGGTCAAGTACGTGGAGGGGTGGCACTGTTGGTTGATCAACATGTGCCCACCCTGTCTTTGTCACTCAACACACCCTTGGAGGCCGTAGCCATCCGTGTTTCCTTGGGTCATACCATCACTGTTTGTTCTCTGTACCTGTCCCCTGGAGAGACATATGATCAATCAGACCTTGATGCTCTCGTTGAACAGTTGCCATCTCCATTTCTAATCCTGGGGGATTTTAATGGACACCATCCCCTCTGGGCAAGTGCTGTTATTGATGGGAGGGGTCGATCTGATCACAATCTTTCTCTTTTCAGTACTGGTTCTTCCACTTACTTTCATGCACCAAGTCAGTCCTTTACCGCTATTGATCTCTCAGTTTGCTCCCCTTCATTATTCTTCCATTTTTCATGGAGGGTTGACAGTAATTCACTAGGCAGTGATCATTTTCCGATCCTTTTGAGAGAGACTGGCCATGGTCGATGCCACCCTACCCGCGTGCCCCGGTGGAAGCTGGATCAGGCAGACTGGTCCACTTTCACTGCTCTCGCAGAACTTGATCCTGCCATCGTAGATCAGCCATCAATAGACAACTGTGTTGCAGCAGTAACTGATTGTATTAAACATGCAGCTGCTCAGTGTATTCCTAAAACCTCGACACGTTTTCCACGATATCCTCGTCCATGGTGGAATTCTGCTTGCCACTTAGCAGGGAAGGCTCAAAAATGGGCCTGGGATACTTTTCGTAGATATCCCACACTTTCAAATCGGGTTGCTTTCCAACGGGCCCGAGCACATGCTAGGTGGGTAAGACGTCAAAGCCAGAAGGAATCTTGGATTAAGTTCACAACTAGCATATCTTCTATCACCAGTCCCAAGATCATATGGGACAAGATTCAAAAGGTTAATGGGCACTACAATTCTGTTCCCCTCTCGATCTTACTCTCTGATGGTCAGGAGGTGACTGATGTCCGGAACATCGCTAACACTCTAGGTGAAAGCTTTTGCCGGGTATCTAGCACTTCTGCTTGTTCCTCCACCTTCCTGGCCATCAAGACTTGGGCAGAGCGATCACCTCTTTCCTTTCAAACTGACTGTTTCTTTGACTATAATTGTCACTTTACCCTGGTGGAACTAAAAATGGCCCTTCATTGGTCTGCCAGTATGTCTCTTGGACCTGATGATATTCCTTATGACATGCTGCACCATCTATCTCCTGCTTCTCTTGATGTCCTTCTGATTATCTTCAACCGGATTTGGCAGGAGAATGTTTTTCCTGATGCCTGGCACCAGGATATTATTTTACCTTTCTCTAAGCCAGGGAAAGATTCGAAGATTCCTTCAAACTATCGTCCAATTGCTCTGACGAGCTGTCTCTGTAAGACCTTAGAAAGGATGGATAATGCTCATTTTGTTTGGTTCCTTGAATCAAACAGCCTCCTCTCACCCACCCAGTGTGGGTTCCGTCGACAGCACTCCACCACAGACCACCTAATTTGTCTTGAAACATCTATCAGAGAGGCCTTTCTCAACCGCCAACATCTTGTATCGATATTCTTTGACATAGAGAAGGCTGACGACACCACATGGAGGTATGGCGTTTTGCGAGATTTCCATACATATGGGTTACGTGGCCATCTACCCATGTTTATTGAAAATTTTTTAATGGATAGGAGCTTCCAAGTTTGTGTGGGTTCGGCACTTTCATGTTCTTTTGTACAGGAACTTGGAGTCCCTCAAGGCTGTATATTGAGTGTCACACTTTTCAGTATAAAGATAAATGCCATCACTGAACAACTCCCTCTCACTGTTGCGAATGGGCTGTATGTCGACGACTTTCAC
Source organism: Carcinoscorpius rotundicauda (assembly GCA_011833715.1). Classification (NCBI taxonomy): domain Eukaryota; kingdom Metazoa; phylum Arthropoda; class Merostomata; order Xiphosura; family Limulidae; genus Carcinoscorpius; species Carcinoscorpius rotundicauda. Next base: position 21,629,265 of record CM022398.1, read on the forward strand.
ATCTCATGTCAGTCGTCACGCATGATATTTTTGAGCGGCAGCTACCAACTGCCCTCAATCGTGTACTGAAGTGGACTCTGGCGAATGGCTTTAATTTCTCTCTCTAAAACCGTATGTCTGCACTTTTGCCATCAACGGGGTATTCACCATGATCCTGAACTTTACATTGGTGAAGTTTTGCTGCCAGTGGTCCCAGAGACCAAGTTCTTGGGGCTTATCTTTGATTGTAAACTGACCTTTATACCACACTTAAAGCAGCTTCGGGTTAAATGCACAAGAGCACTGAACATCCTCCGTGTCCTCTCTTCTACCAGTTGGAGGGCAGATCGCTGTTCAATGTTAAAGATATATCGTGCTCTTATAAGATCAAAACTTGACTATGGATCAATGGTCTATGGCTCTGCCAGACCCTCGGCCTTAAAGATGCTGGACCCCATTCATCACCAAGGACTTCGACTCTGCACTGGAGCTTTCTGTACCTCTCCAGTTCAAAGCATAAACATTGAATCTCATGAACCTTCTCTACACCTTCGCCGTTTGCAACTATCTTTACAGTATACTTCGAAACTTCGTTCCTTACCAAAGCATCCCACCTGGGAATGTGTTTTCCTTTCTCGGTGGGCAGTACTTTTTCAGAACAGATGATCTGTCATTGCTTCGTTTGGCCTTCGCATCCAGGCGCAATTGGATGAATTGGGTCTGTCCTTGGATAACATTGCAGATTAAGAGGCAGATACTTCAGACTGGAAGTACCGTCTTTTATTCAATGAATATCTTTCAAACAATCATTCAGTTCCCATTTATACAGATGGTTCAAAATCAGGTAATTCAGTGGGCTCTGCTATGGTTTGCTATGGGTCAGTAGTTGCGTGCAGAATCCCCTCTACAGCTTCTGTGTTCACTTCTGAACTGTATGCCATATCTCTTGCCCTGGATCATAATTGCATCTGAGCAGTACTCCAACTGCACTATTTATACTGACTCGCTTAGTTCTATACTTGCCTTGGAATCGCTTCACATTAGCTCACATCCTATTCTCACAGATATTCGAAACTGACTGGCCCATTTCTCATTAGCAGCTACTTCAATCCAGTTTTTTTGGATACCAGGCCATGTTGGTATTCGTGGGAACGAGCTTGCAGACATGGCAGCTAAATATGTCTGCTTCAGCACTATCACCCCTATGCCTATTCCGTACATGGACTATGGTGTTGTCTTCAAGACTCAGCTCCGTACCAGTTGGCAGTTCACTTGGAGTGAACAACGCGAAAATAAACTTTTTCAAATCAAACCCAAAATTGTAGTTTGGCCATCTAGCTTCTGTCAAGTTTGGAGGGAGGAAGTTGTTCTCACTAGGCTACGCATTGGTCACAGTTTTTTAACTCATCATTTTCTTTTATCTGGAACTGATGCACCAATGTGTTTGTGTAACACTAAAATCACTATCAGCTACGTTTTACTTTCTTGCCATCGTTACAATTCTCAATGACGGCAATACTTTAAACATATTTTTTCCCAGGGTCAGTATGTAACATTGGACAGAGTTATTGGTCATGGTGACTCTGTCCACCTTAATAACGTTTTTAATTTTTTATTGGCCATTAATCTTTTTAATCTCATTTAAGTGTGGTATATTTATTCATTACACCTTTTTAATTGTGGCTCCTTTTTTACAGTTTCAATCTCTCTCATTCAATGTGACATTAAACAATGGCCAGAACATTAAATAACTTGACACCAGGACTGGAAAGGCCAACTTCAGGTGACTAACGCTTCTGTTTGAACTACTTGTTAGTCTTCCTGGCGAGTTACTATTATACTTTTGCTGCATATCATTTCACACTTTTACAACCTTTTTGTACTGGCCATATTGACTCATAACCCAGAACCAGGATGGAAAGACCAACCTCAGGTGACTGATGGTGGTTTATATACTACCTGTTAGTCTTCCTGGCGGGTTATGATCATTCCCATTCTGCTACAGGTTGTCCTTTACAACTTTGTTGACTGGATGTCGACATTGGTTTTTGCACCATTTCCTGTTTTAATTGCCATTTTGCTTTTATCTTCAATTACCTTTATACATTTTACTCCATTTACTTCACTTTTATCTTTTTACTGGACATTTGGCTAATCTTTATTACGATTTTGCTGAGTGTCTTTTAAAACTTTTATTCCATTACATTTTGATAATAGCTACTATGACACGTAACCGGGAACCAGGACTGGAAAGGCCAACTTCAAGTGACTGACGGTGGTTCTTGAACTTACTTGTTAGTCTTCCTGGCGGGTTATGATCATTATTATTATGCTAGAGTAAATAGTTTATAACTTTGAAGACTGGATGTCACCATTAGTTTTTACACCATTTTCTGTTTTAATTGCTATTTTGTATTTACCTTCATTTACTTTTACAAATTTTACTCCATTTACGTGACTTTTCTCTTTTTACTGAACATTTGGCTATTCGTTGCGATTTTGCTGTGTGTTTTTTAATACTTCTATTCTTTTACATTTTGATACTGGTTGCTATGACACATAACCCAGAACCAGGACTGGAAACACCAACTTCAGGTGACTGACGGTGGGTCTTGAACCTGCCTGTTAGTCTTCCTGGTGGGTTATGATTATATCTATTTGTAAGAGTAAATACCTTACAACTTTTTACACTCTGCTTTCTATCTTAACGTTGTAGACTAGGTGTCAACATTGGTTTTATACCTTTTTATTTTACCTTCATTTCCATTTATGTCTTTTACTACATTTTTACCGGTTGTTTAGCGCAGATAGCCTCGTTGCTTTGTGCCATAAAACACTAAATCAATCAATCAATCAATTGACTACCCCGAAAGGTATTTTGACCACATATTTTGGACTTTAACCAAAGATGAGTACTTTCCTCAATCATATACTCTTTATTTCCAGGTTTCTTTTATTTTTTCACTAAATTCAATTCCGTGGCAAATGTTGCCCAGTCAAATATGCTTTTCCTGCTCACTTCTGTACTAATAACTTCTTTCACTATAATTAACACAGGTTACAATAGGCTACATCAAAATGAGGTGTTCCATAAGACCAGGTGGTATTGCCTTACTGTGGACTGTCACTCATGAACAATAATGAGTAAAGTTAAAGGGCATTCTGCCTGTTCCTACTGATATTCATGTTAAATACAATGGAGCGCCATTAAGCTGCAGTATTTGGGGGGTCTTACCTGCTTAACTGCAGCTAAAGTGGTCCGCAGCTTAAACCTTTGTGACTGAAAAGTCAAAGTCGCCAACAGCTCAGCTTGCGTGATCATTATAATGTTAATGTATAGATTATTCAGATACAATTGACAAGTGCCGAGTTATTACATTTGAAATTCTTACAAATATATACGAAATCACATTAAATTTTTATCCACTTTTTACATTATTATCACAAAAATTTTATTCAATTTATTAATTTTAAAAATTACAAATACAGATTATATAGTTCAAATACAGTTTATTTCTTGGTAAAGTATGACGTTATTGTTTCTTACTTCTTGCTCATTCTTGCCCTCTTCTTGGCATCTCTAATCATGGACTTTAGTTGTAGTGTTTTCAGTTTGTCTCTCTCACGCTTGTAGTACTCTAGGGCTACTTCAAGTCCTTTGACGACTTCATCTGCAGTTCTTGTTGGAGGTACTGGGGCAGGATCTTCTTCATCTTCGCTCATGGTCTCTTCTGCTAAAATTGAGGAAGCTACTGGTACATCATCATGACAGAATTTCTTGGATGGGAACAGTTGAGTGGACAGCTTTCATAACTTCTGCTAGGGTGAAACCAAGGAATTCTTCTTTGTTTTCTTCAGAGAATGGACCCCCCAGGGCCTTGTTCCAACACTTTTGGATCGATTCTGCCTTTACCGCTTGCCACGCTGTCTCTGATAAATAGAGCACTTGCTTAACTCGTACCTTCTTGAGAAACTCGGGGACACTCTTGTCTTTTTTTACCATGGACTTGATTAACTCTTTTCTGTAATTGGATTTAAAAGCTGAAATAATTCCTTGATCTAGGGGCTGGATCTTAGATGTTGTGTTCTTGGACTGATAGTTGACGAAAATCTTCCCATCTCTGGACCTCAACTTCTCTGCAGGCAGGTGGGCTGGACAGTTATCTAGGAGTAGGGAGGCTCTAGGTTCTAGTCTGTTATTCCTCAGGTGTTTCTGGACATCAGGGATGAACGTCTTGTGAAATCAGTTTTCAAAGATCGCAGCTGACATCCAGGAATTCTGGCTATGGGTGTAGTCTACTGGCAGTGTTGACATGTTCACTTTATGGTAGCACTTGGGTGACCTGTACTTCCTGATGCAGAGTGGTGTCAGCTTCTGAAGACCAGTCCAGTTACAGCAGAACAACATGGTCACCCAGTCCTTGATTTGTTTGTAGCCTTCTTTGCTGCTCATAGCCAAAGTTCTATCTGGCAAAATTCTATAGTAAAGTCCTGTTTCATCTGCATTATAGATCTGCTCATCAACAAGTTACTGTTCTTCAACAAATTCTTGGAACTTAGGTATGAACTCTTCTGCTGCTACAGTGTCTGCTGACTTGATCTTGCTGTTGATTTTTACTTGCAAAATGCTGTGTCGCTGCTTCCACCTTCTTAACCAACCACTTGAAACAGTTAACTCTGGATCTGCAATAGGGCCATGAAGTTTCTTGTGTAGCTTCTCTGTTTGTGCTTGAATAACTGGTTTAGATATGGGAATTCCATTGTTTCTGGCTTCACAAAATGCATTGAATGTTGCCTTGTCTAACTCAGGATCTTGTGATGTTCTAGCTCTCTTGCGTTTCAAACTACCCTCATCAAGTTCATCAAGAAATGCTCTTAATTTATTCTCCTCTTTATTCCACCCACACAATGTAGACTCAGGTATGCCTAACTCTCTACTAATTTTAGCGCGGGTTTTGCCTTTTTGTATTCTTTCTATGGCATTCAGCTTTTGCTGAACGTCATATGATGCATGTTTACGTTTGATACTCATGGGGTAGGAATTTGTCAATATGATATGCTCACTATTAATTCAGAAACTGAAGTGATTTCTATTGGGTTTGTGGCCAATATTTATACAATTCCATAAAAATATTGGATTATCGAATTAAAATTAACACTTTAATTATTTATCACTTTTTTTCACAGATTTACTGCGGATTAACTTTAATGTACAGAGAGGTGTGATTCGGTAACAATGACGGCCTCTATAAAGCTGACATAGAGAGCAAATAAGGTAGATTAACAGTCCATTTCTGTTGCTTATATGTTCTTAAATTAGTGGTGAGCCGCGATAATCCTCGCTCACATTTTTCATGTCAATGTCAATGACAAGGAGAGTGTAAAAAACTTTAAAAAGCCAGGTAGTAGATTTAATACATCAAAAATTTTGTGACAAGACTTGCTATAGCTGCTTAAGCAATTTTGCAGTTTACTGGTTCATGGCTCAATGTCACTCCACTATAAATTGGGATCAGTTAGATTTTAAAAATGTAGGGAACTTGTTTCACCTGTTGCAGAGTTTCCAGAGCCTTATTCCTCAGGACTTCCCAACATGTTTTACCTCTATGCACTCTATTAGTGGTGCTCGGGAGTCCTTACCACTCAGTTTCCAGTGTCTAGGATGGCAGACAGAGATTTTCTTTATATCCAGAGTTTTGGAGTACGCTCTTTCACTTTTGTATCCTGGATCCTAGTGTACCTGGATGTGTTTTCCAGATATTAATAGGAGTGGCATCAGCCTCTGAGGAAGTCAACTCATAACCCTAGTTCAGATATGGTACGAGGCTATTAAGTTGTGGAGGGCATTGTAATTCTATTTGATCAGTATTAGTTTAGTGTGTTGGTCAGTGAAGGTGATTCATTCTTTCCTCATGATTCCAAATATGAAGTGGTCCCATCATGGGTACTTGAATGAGCAAACTTTCTATGTCCTTTTCATAATTTTAGGAGCAAGCAGAATACTCCTTGTTTACTTGGCTGGGAAGTGAAGATGAATCTTCATAATTCCAGATCAGGTAAGTTCTGTTCCCTTGGTTGAGTACAACATGCATGATCCCATCTTTCCAAGCCTGAGGTTTTGCCTTTTGAACTTCTTCAGCTGGAGGAGAAAGGTTGTTCACTTAGGTGTTACATATTTGATTGTGATTCTGGTGTTGTGAAATGCATCACTGTATGTCAGCAGGTTGGGATCTACTAAAAGTGTAAATTATTACAATAGCCTTAGTCATTAGCATGGGATATAGATACAATGGCTACCGACTCTAAGTTGTGGAATCTCATCTACTTGGTTGTGGCTAACCTTTACTGACAATTACTTATATTCTATTCCATCTTTAATATAGGAATGAAGTTCCAGGTTAAGAATGTACCTTTTCTGTGTGTAGTATAGTTTCTCTACTTTTGTACAATATATTCTTATGGTACACTCCTCTTCTGTGCAGATTCTTTGTGTATGGATCATGCCTGCACTGGCACCTTCTCCTTTTCAGTGTATGATTCAAGCTATAGTATCAGTGGGATGTGATTGTGTTTTGGAAGTTAACATTTTCCCCAACTGAAAATGTTATTTCCAAAAAATAATTACCTCTACTGACACTATTGTCCTACCTCCTCATTAAATGCCAGTTTGTCTCAAAAAAAAGTGATTACATTATCAGGGGTGCTTAATACAGTATATAGATAGAGGGTGCAATTAAGCTGGTAAATAAAATTTGCAAATCAGAATTTGCCTGAGGCATTCAAATGCAATATAAAAGGCTGGAGCTAGAGTTCTCAATACTTAGATGGGCAAAGAGTGGAAACTTGGATATTGAGAAAAAGCTGTAGTGTCAGTGGGGTGAGTGTTATTGGAATTAACTTTTCAGTCTAAGAAAATGTTAACTTCAGTTTCATGAGTTAAAAATAAATATAACAAAATAACACCTTGAACATCAATTTTTGGGTCACATGACATCTATAAAGCACTGATTCAAACTAGGTGTTTGTGGTGTTAAAATACAAAGTATGTAGTTTTGTGGGAATCAAATTATTGATAATAACAAATGGAATATAAAATAAGAACCTCCTTAGACTTTTCTATTTTCTGAGATATTGATCATGTACGGGACCAAACATGTCAACCCTTTTCACCACTTTTGATTTTTGGAAACATGTCCTTATATACATATACTTATGTGTATGACGTGAATAATCAGTTGAAGGATCAGAATGTCCCCTTAGTGGCTTTCTCAGCCATCTTAAGGAGGTAGGTTGTGTCTTTAGTCTGCTCAAAATTTCAATTTTTTTTTAGACCTAAATACAGCCTAGTTACTAAACTTGATAGACTACAATGGAATTCTGTGGTATTTATAGAGTAATTTATGATTTTTTGAGGTATGTAACTGTATGTATATAAAATAATTTCATTTCCTCCATGTGAGAAACTTTAGAAGGCTTAGCAACTTACTTTAAGCAGCAAGTGATTACAAAGGTTGTAACTAGAAGAGATAATTGTTTGCTTTCACTATTTACTGTTCTGTGTTTTAAGAAAAACAAGTTTAAGAACTTGTTTGTAAATAGTGATAATGTATTATAACTAAAACATGACTATTTTACAAACAACTAGATCTCTAAAACACAACCAGGCAAATCACTTTGTAAAGGCGAGTTTTGTATTCTTGGATATGGTAACATCAGTGCATGTGCACCAAATTGTTGTAATTTCTGGTATTTTCGGCATGACTAGAAGGTAAATATAATAAAAATAATAAATTAATTTATATATATATGTGTGTGTGTGTGTATGTATAATGTTATGAGATTTAAGTTATCTAGACTAAACATTTATGTTTTTGTGTTACAATTTGTAGATATTCCAGATTGAAAAAAACTACATATATTTATTTTTATTTCCTAATTTTTTATAATGGTTATGACATTGTTCAGGTGACAGATCCCATATATTAAGTATAAAAAGTAACATAAAACATCAAATCTTACTGAGAACAAATGTGTGAAATATGTTTAGATGGGTTTAGAGATCACATAAATAATATACGAGATGTTTTGGACAAAGAATAGTTTTTAATCATTACACAGAAATCACTTCACATTCAGACTAGTAAAGAAACATACTCTATTTTCACAAATATATCTATTATAAAAAATACTTCATTAAAAACCTTGATATTTCGTGTACAGAAGATTTGCTATCTGTACTAAAAGTCTACCATATTTTGTAAAGGTATCAGAATATAGTAATGATTACTAACACACTAACATATATTTATCTTAATATCAGTTGCTGACTGTTATTTATTTTGTATTTAAGTAACTTTCTTCTTCAATCAGAAGTGGTAAATCAGTAGGCTAGTCTTGCCCTTAGTTTATCTCTCAAATTTTATATAAATTCCGTTTCAAGTGGCATAAAGCAGTGAATTCAGTCTGTGTTTACTTGCTTCTTTTTAGCTATAGATAAATAAATATTTATTCATGAGAGCATGCTAAATCAGCAATGAATGAGAAAAAATATTGAATACTAAAGATAAAAATATCTTCGGCTCATTCATTCGAAGTTTATTTTATACAGAAAATAATGTTATCCTATGTAGTTGCTACTTCCAGCACCTTTCATACGTTGTAATTGTTATATGTAACATGCTTTCTAATCACATCCAATCAACTTTTTTATCTGTATAATACTAGCAGTATTTTTGGCCTGCATGTTAATTTCCTGTAAAAGCTGTCTCTCTTTAAATATCCACTTAAAACTAATGACTCCGTTGTGTTTTGGGTATAATAATGTTAGCTCACAGAGCAAGCTACCAAGGTAGAGTCAAACTTAAACTGAACCTGGTACTGAGCATAGATAATTAAATATGCTTTCCCTGTTCCCTTAATTGTAAAGTTTGGATTGCATTTTTTACTGATAACAATGTTTTGGAGTAAAATCTCAATAGCTTTTAAAGTTTGGTCAGTTTAAGAGGTTTAGGTTAGTCCTAAACCCATATACTAAGCTAACAGCGTAAAACGATCCCCATAATAAAAGTATATTTAAAAAATTAAAATTTATAAAACTCCATATAAATAGTAGTACTGAAAGTAACAATAAAAAGAAAGAACAGTTCAGTATACCTTCCCTCCAAAACAAAACAAAAATACCAGCTGTTAGCTTCCAGTACTGTTGTAATTATTTGTTTGTTAGCTGTTAGCTCAAAGCTCTCCAATGAATGGTCTGTCTGTGCTTTGCCCACCAAAGGTGTTGAAATGCATTTGTTATTATTATAAGCTTACAGAATTACCACTGGGGGGAATGGAAAGCAAACTAATTGATTAATCAAAATTTGTATTTTTTTTATTTTGCTGTTTTAGCATATTACAATAATTGTGGTTTTGTTGATTGTCACAAAAATTGCCAAGTAACCAAAATTAGTATGTCAGATTATTTACTTATTCAACAATAAGTTAATCTAAGATATGATTAATTGATTTCACAAAACAATCAAGTGAGTAAAGTTATGTTTTTTTCATTTATTTTGTTTCATTTTTGTTGTTGAACTGCTGACTGTGGAAGGCAACTCTATGGTTGTACTTGTTGCTACCTTTTCTGTGTTTTTGCAATATAATGGGGCCACTGATTAACTGCTTATCAAATGTCACAAGTCACCCAGCTCTAAAGGTAGTGGTATTCTCTAAACCTTTTAAACCAATAACTGTTATATGATTCTTGTTGAATTTGTAACAGAGTTCAAGGAATTTTGAATTTAAAATGTGATAAGAGCAACAATGATTGTGATAAAGGAAAGCATGCTTTTAAGCTCTTTCTGAGAAGTCTTTAAAGATTGAGTAAATTTTGATGTGTCTAATAAGTTGTTAAGAGTAAACATTATAACGTATTCATGGATGAAAAGTTTAGGAGTCAAACTTGAAAATGTACATTTTATTCAAAACTTTGAATTATATTCTTTGATGATGGTGCCAGTATCTAAGTCCAGATATTTCACTTTGTTTCTTGTGAAAGTAATTCTTCCTTAGTTTGATTATGTTAAGAAAATCTTGATATTTTATCTGTAAGAAAGAATGTAATCAATATTTTAAGTAAGACTAACACAGTTTTTTTTTATCATTAAGGTTTGTAATCTGTGGAACTTAAAAGTTCAAATAAATACAAATCTGGAAATTAACTACCAAAGCTGCTTTGTATTAGAAACATCCAAAAATGTTTCAGCAAAAATAAAGCAAATTCTGCTTTTAACTCCAATAGCAGTTGGCAAATCTTATAAACATACACACAAAATAAGCAGTTTAGTATAACTCACTGTTTCATTTTATTCATGTTTCGTAAACTCAGTTTGACTTCTGATTCACTGGAGTGACATTGAACAGAGTATTATGGGATGAATTAATTACACAAATGCTGCTTGTGAATGTAGATTGTGTATGCAGTAAAGAAGATATTTGCCTAAATAATTAATTTTCTGGTACAAATTGATGATGTTATTATTAACTTCCTAATGTTTTATCTGTAAATGAGTAAGTAGTCTGTTTGTAGAAACACTTTTAAAGGAAGAAATGGAGTTTAAAGATGAAGTACTTGGAAAAAAAACCCAACAAAATATTAAGGTTTACAAGTAGTTACTCAATGGTAAACTAATGGTTTTGTAAAAGTTACATGATAATTTATACAATGAAACGTACAGCCAACCTAATGGTTTACTGTTATCAGTACTTTAACATACTTCTATTGCATATTTTGTTATTGTGAAGCTTAATAAATCTAATAGTTAAGTTTTGTTTATGTACTTACAAATAATTACTATATAAATGTATGTTCTTGATGTTTGTTAGATCATGGAATAACTCAGCTACGAAAGCAACCAGTAAAGATTTATGGTAACACTGGATTAGCTAGCAGAGTTTCAATGTTTCAGAAGAAAGCTGAAGAGCATAAAAAGAAACAGATGATTAATCCATTCTCAGGCTGGGAAGGAGCATCTCACAGAGCTCGACTGGATAAAGATGATCCAAGGTATGGAAAGCCAGTAGAAGGATCTAAGACAGAGGGTCGAGGCATAAAGGCTAATGAAATGATCACTAATGAGATAAAATTCTTGTGCGAAATGATTTGGAAAAATGGAGAACAGAATTTTGATGGAACAGCTGACATAACTTTTGGAGAATTGTTTCAGGTGAGAGTTTAGTTTTTTTCAAATTTTATGGTATTTTTATTTATAAAGTTCAGCAGCTGACTATGCTACTGTAAGAGGAGAATTACCATGTCCAAATATTGTACAATCAGTTTTGCAGCCAGTAAGAAAACTCAAAAGCTGTTTTTCATTTATTGTTTCTCCATTGATGCTTATATTTTGTTGTAATGTGCTGTCTAACAAGAGTGTAAATTCACTTGGGCATTGTGTCTGCCAGATCTCTGGTGTTTGTGGAGTAAGACATATACTTTCCAAGTATATAAACAAAATTTTTTAGTTATTTCATATTTTTTAGAATACCCATCAGTGGTAAGTTTAGAACAGTTTTACTGTTTCATTTTATCAGGCTACCCAATAGATCATTATTAATAGACTATGAAGTATTTTTTTAACTGTTTAGTATTTTATACAATTTTCATCTTCTATGGTATATATTTTATATTTTCATGCTGCTAGATGGGAGAAAATATTTCAGTAACTGTGGTACATTGTCCTGTTGTACAGCTTGAGTCAGCTATTTGTTGATTAGACCATTTGGCCCTATGGTTCAACCATCTTATATCTTGTTTTGTCCAATTAGAGTAAGTCTTCTGTTGTTTTAGTTGTTCTATGAGAATCAGTTTTTAATTTTTAAGTGCATCATGCTTTGTTTATAATTCTATTGTGTAGGCTGTACAGTCAACATTATGTTTATGAGTCAGTTTTATACTGATGACCATTGCTCAAAGCTCTGACCAGAGATGTCTTGAATTGAGTTTTCATTTTGAGAAACATTAATTCCAAAACATACTACTCATCTGCTGACACTATAACTATTTCTTGATCTTCAGGGCTTCCACTCTTTTCCAATATGAGCATTGAGAACACTTGCTCTAGTCTCTCATATTCCACTCAAATGCCTTAGGCAAATTCTAATCTACAGATTTCTTTATCAACCTTAGTGCACCCTCTGTCCAAGTACTTGTATATGAGTACTTCATCCCAGTAATGTAATCACTTTTTCTCTACAAAGCATTCAGCAAGGGTTTCTATCAACCGGAGTGTTGTGATTATTTACTATTTATGTTGTGCAGTTGTGTGAGGTCTGTGTCTCTGCAGTTATATTTGCATTTATAAGTTATTTAACAACAACAAGAATAACAAAAAAACTTATTAACAGGTCATCTGTCATCAGGAAGCTTTTTTTCTCCATCCCATATTATTTGCTGGAGTTCCAGAGAAAGAATTCCAAATTGATACCTTCTATTTACATTTGTTTTTATTGCCCTTAGCTTCTCATCTTTCTGGCTCTAATTTAGGAATATTATTCCACAATGTTTCTTAATCCCCCTCCTTTGGTTTATAGGTCTATTGGTTTCCCATAATATAGGATCCATCTGTATTCTAGATGATCTTTTGGCTTGAGTAGACCAATGAGAACAGCATTGGTGACTATTCTGGAGGTGTAGAAGCACAGTTACACCAATACCTGGACATTTGGAGTGTTTTTACTTGGGGATTTATGGGTACTCCATATTCTAGTTTCAGGTTCTATTTCATATTTTTTCATCTGGGAAGCACACATTCTCTAGGCCCTTGTTTATGTACCTTGGATCTTATACACTGAGCTAATTCCCATCATCTCAATATCATGTTCCAGGAGTAATAAATTTAATTGCAATTTACTTGTCTTAACCCAGACATATTACTCTGATTTAAAAGATGCTACATCACAATTTTTTGAATGGATTTGCTCTCAGTTTAGTTTTCCAATGATCGGTGCCTTTGCAATACATTGGAATTCTCAGATGCAGTTATTTAGGGCTCCAACACCTCATTTTCAAGTGTTCAGTCAGGATTGGACAAGTTTACATCTGTATGCCTTGTCTCCAAATTGGCTATTGCCTTGCCTCAAATTATGACTATGGTTTGTTCTACTCCCTCCCAAGTTCTATTGGCTGCACCTTATTGGTTAGCTCAAGCGTGGTTCCCACTTCTAAGTTATCTGCAGGAATCTCCACCTCTACTTCTTCCACATTGGAAGTTTCTGTTGAGAAAACCTCAGTCGAACATTTTCCACCTAGATGCTCAGAAACTTAATATTCATGCTTGGACGTTATGCTGATCTCTGCCTGAAACAAGGGTTTAACTTCTGAGGTTTCTCTACACTTAACTAAATTTATCTATAGGCCAGCCACAATTGTTTATCAATGGAAATGCAATATTTATTGTCTGTGGTGTATTCAAAGGGAGTTAAACTTTCTTCATCCAAAATTATCTATATTGTTCCATTTTCTATCTTGAGTATGTGAAAATGTACTTGCTTTTTGTACAGTAGCTTTAAATAAGGCATTCTTATCTACTGAAATATTGTAGGTATTCTAAATTTTAGAAAGTTTTTGAATCCCCAGTTTTCTTAAGTCTACTAAAATTATTTCTTATTCTTCAGCACAAATGACTTTTTCAGTTACCAAATTGGGATTTTACAATTGTTTTATATGCATTGGCTCATCCTCCTTTTTAACCCTTAGATTTGTGTTCTTTATTTCACCTCTTTTGTAAATTGTATTTTTTTTTTGGCTTGTGCACATCATTGCTCGGAGGTGTTTGCAATCCACAAGCACAGGTCTTTTGATCATTCCACATTTGCTCTGTTTTACCCCAATATGTCTTTTCTGCCCAATATTGGCAACTAAGGAAGGGTTAAGATCTGTCTCATCAATCCACTTATCAGCTGTTTCTCATCTTTATGACTTCTCCATTTCCAGTTGTTTTTTATGTTCTATCAGGACCCTCAAGTGTTATGTGGCTCATACTAATGTATTTTGAAGGAATAGGAACAGATTTTCATTATAGGAATCTCTTTCTATTTCCCGTGACTGATATCCCAGTACCCTCATAAGGTCGCTTCATAAATTATTTTGCATGGTCTATAACAGACTACCTTTATAGAAGATGAATCTTTTTGCTTGTCATATCTTATCAGACTCATCATATCTCTGTGTTGTTAGTCAGTCAGTTGAATTGCCTTTTGGAAGATATTGTGAGGGTTGGTATGTGAACAATTCCTAATTCTTTTTTTTTTATCTTATAACTTGCATAATCTAGCACTGTCCTTTTCTCAGGGTTTTCGACTATCCCTGTAGCTATTTTGACCACATCTGTTGAACTTCAACCAATAATGAGCACTTTCCTCAATCATAATGCTCATTTATTTCCAAGGTCTCTTTATTTTTCACTGTATCACACTCTGTGGTGAATGTTGTCCAGTCAGATATGCTTTTTCTGCTCAATTCAACACTATTAATCTCTTTCACTGTAATAATGCAGGATACAACAGGCTCTTTTGAAATGAGATGTTCCATAAGACTGTCTAGGCACCTACTAGATGTTATTACCTTACTCTGGACCACCATTCATGGATGCTCACGAGTAAAACTAAAGGGGATCCTGTCTGTCCCTGCTGACCTTCAGGTTGAATAAATTGGTATCAATTTTATTTTAAAAATGTAGGGACCTTATTGAACCTATTGCACTGTTTCTGGAGCACTGCTCCTCAGAATTTCCCAATACATTTTTACATCTAGTAGTGGAGCTTGGGAGTCCTTATTACCCCCAGTTTTCAGTTGCTGGGGTGGCAGACAGAGGCTTTTCCTCCAGAAATTTTGAGAAGATGGTGGTCTAATAACCTCCGGCACCTATGCAGGAAATAGGTGTTACCACCAGTTAACTTCAGTCCTGAGTTTGTGACTATTTGGTTTGGGCTGGCCTATACCAACAATTACTGATATTCTATTCCATCTTTAATATAGGAATGAAGTTCCAGGTGAAGAATGTACCTTTTCTGTGTGTAGTATAGTTTCCCTACTTTTGTACAATATATTCTTAGGGTGCACTCCTTTTCTGTGCAGATGTTTTGTGTATGGATTATGCCTGCACTGGCATCTTCTCCTCAGTGTATGATTCAAGCTATAGTATCAGTGGGATGTGATTGTGTTTTGGAAGTTAACATTTTCCTCAACTGAAAATGTATTTTCAAAAATAGTTACTCAAAAAAGTGATTACATTATCAGGATGGGGTGCTTATATATAGTTCCTACATAAAGGGCACATTGAAGTTGGTGCAAAAATTTGAAAATTGGAGTTTGCTTAAGACCTTAGAATGGGGTATAAAAGAAGTGTCCTGAGGAGTGTGGAAGTTTTTGTAATTTTAAAGCAAAATTTAGTAATTTTGAAATATTCGAAAGTTATAGATTAGAATTACTTGAGCAAAATACTAAATAAGTGTTATTTCTGACTATATCAATTTCTGTGATACATGCTACAAAACAGTAAGGGTTACTGTGGTTTTGTCAAAATTAAACTGTTTTTGTAGCAGGAGTATACCTTATAGATGAAAAGCTTGTCTGTTAAAGAACAATTAATATTGGAGAACCATTAAATTTATGAGCACATTTTTCATTCTCAGATCTATACGGTGATATCTAATAAATTGGTTGGTGTACTGATGCGAGCTAGAAAGCATGGCCTGGTCTACTTTGAGGGTGAGATGCTCTTTCAGCGAAGAGATGATGGTGTCCTGATTAGCCTGCTAAAACCCATTGATGAGATTGATGCATTGTTTAGTCATGAGGCCTAAAGCCAATACCTTTCTCTTCCATGATTAGCCATCTGTGTCAGAATGTTATGATAGTGTCTGATCTCTCTTAATGCAATTAGAATTTTAATTTTAGATTGTTCTAACAATGTTTGGTTATTAATTTTTTGATAATTAACTACCCTGTGTTTTAACAAGTTACTTTTTTAAAATGGGTTTTTTAGCTTTAATAAGATATAAATGAGAAATAAGTTTTAGCAAAATCTTAAAGAAATGCACTAACATACAATTTTCTGAAGTTTTTATTTTGTACTTTAACTCTTGATAAGGATTTGACTTTCTGTAGATGCAAAAATAATTTAGGCCAAATTTGTAACTTATTTTGGAACTTTATTGTGGTAAGAACTAATTAATACCTGACCAGTGTCAAGACAAGATTCCTGTCATTTTCTTGTATTTTTGTATTGTAAAGTTGAATGAGATTTTGATATTTGTAAAAGTAGTATTTTATCAGAACAGTAGTCTATTTATTGTAAGTTTATAACAATCCTGTTCGAAAAAACTTGAGTAGAAAAAAGTTATTTTTTTAAAATATTAATATTAAAACTATTCATGTATGATGCATATTTGAACGAGTAAAATTTTATATGATTGAGTATACGATTATACAATTATAATTTGCATAAAAACGAATCTGGATATCAGAATTGTAGGTTTAAAAAATAAGATAGTATGTACTTTTAATTTCTAGTATACCTTTACATACGTGGAATTAATCTGGACATGTTGCTTTCATATTGACCTGATGAATTATATTAACTGAATAATTGTATATATATATAAAATTTGACAGATAGGTTTTATCGTTAGGTCAGCTAGAATATCTGAAGTACAAATTAAATATAGTAAAAAATATTTTAATCTGCACAGTATCATACAGCATGAAACTGACTGCTGTTATTAAGAATATAAACATTGAAAACTAACATTATTTATTCAGTGTGTTGGAAGAAGAAATATTAAAAGAAACATTTAGGCTTATTAAATGTAAAAGCTGTACAAAGAAACGTCTTTATCCCCAAGAGCAAGTACAAAAAATAACTGTCAGGCTAATATGATTTCTATAGTGTGTTGTTTAATTTAACAACTTATAGAAATAATTCTGATGCTGTCATCGATTAATAAATTTCAGTATGTACTTGAAAGTGTTGTTAATTTTAATGAGATGATAATATTGAGTAAAATATAAACATATCCTATTCTGTAAATGGAATGTTTTTTTATAACCATGATTTATTACCTACTGAGGTTATTTTTTAATGTTTTGAACAAACAATATTTGTAATGCTTTTAAGATGAATTATTGATTATAATAAAAGATCCTGTCATTCAAAACTTGATTTTGAGTTCTGTTTTGTGTGACACAAATTGTTGATCATTTTAAAATATAAAAAAATGTTTTAAATATTTTAATGCAGTTTTATTTTTGTGGTTATTTTTCCTAAAAAAAAATTAATTTTTATGATACCATTTTCCTTGTAATTTTGTAAGAATTTTCAGATAAGAAAAATGTGGATTGTAACCATAACTAAACTTGTAAAAATTTGGTTAGTGTGTTGAAATGCTGCTCAGCATGACCTGCTGGTTAAAGCACTCAACTTGTAATCTGAGGGTCATGGGTTTGAATCTCTCTTACACCACACATGCTCTCCCTTTCAGCAGTGAGAGTAGTATAATATACCATCAGTCCTACTATTCATTGGTAAAACAGTAGCCCAAGAGTTGTCAATTGTCTAGTTTTACACTGCTAAGTTAGGTACAGCTAGTGCAGATAGCCCTCATGTAGCTTTTTCCAAAATTCAAAACATACCAAACTCATGTAGTCTTGTTTAGTTTGCTTCATCACTGTGTTTGTCATTTAATTTTGTAATCCTTTTGAGAAGGCATACACTTATTGATGATAGAACTACTAGATGGGGCATTGTTAGCCCAATGGACTATAGATTTGTGAGTTTATATCTCGTGTCTCATTAATGAAAACAAAACAAGAATGGGCACTCTGCACTTTGTGGCTGTGAATCTATTAAAAGAAAATAAATTGACATTCAAATCTCACCATTTTACAAAATAACCCAAATATTGGCTTTGGTAACAATTATCTAGCTGTCTTCCTTCTTCTTTTATTAGATTGAGATTAGTGATAGCTGTGCAGAGATTCTCTTTGTGTAGCATTGCATGAAAGTTATAATACAAAACCAACATTGTGTAACATCCATTATATTTGCTCTTCATATGGCAGTAGCCTCAACTGTCACCAACTGTTTATGGAATTTGATATTATGTTATATAACACTTAAACACACACACACCACTTGGACAAAAGTAATGTCAGTGCTATTTGAGATTTTCGTGATGTTCATATTCAGATTATGCTATTGTATAATGTGATCTTATTAATTAAAATTACTACATATATATCATAAAAAATACCTTGACTGGCAATTAAATGCTTACATGAGTTATGTGAATTTCTCAGAATATACGTATTGGTGATGTACTGATACAACATTAATAGCTTTTAGAATTGCATATGCTATAGACATTTATACGTGCATCTAAGTAAAAAAATAAAAATTCTAACAACAATTCAAATGTTTTCATGTTAAATTATGGGCTACCATACTTTCTCAGCACAGGTTCTCAAAACTTCTACATTTTGACTAGTTTTCAAACTATTCAATGATTCAACACATACTGAGTAATTGTTCTGTGTATTTGTTATAATTCCTCCGAAAAGCTTCGTTGTGGCCCATTTTCCAAGATTAGTTATCCAATTTTTAGACTACACAATTATTGATCTTTTTGTAAGGATCACAAAATATTTGTTAGTTTTAAGGTTTATATTTTACTTTCATTACTAGTCATTCTGTATAATCAGTGTGCTTTTTTTTATAAATTGATATAGTACATTGGCTTGGTTCCAAGAATATTTCTATTTTACATAAAAGCTTAATGATCTCTGTTTAGGTTTGACTATCTATCACTAGCTCTTAAGCTGCTCTTGTATGACCACCATTCTTATAGCGCAATAAAAAACTGCAGATTACATTTTATGACAGTGGTAGGTCAAGACTCTTCACATGGTGGACCTCAAGCTACACTTCATGGTAGATCAAGGCGCTTCATGTGGTGGATCTCAAGCTACATTTCATGGTAGATCAAGGCTCTTCATGTGGTGGATCTCAAGCTACATTTCATGGTAGGTCAAGACTCTTCACATGGTGGACCTCAAGCTACACTTCATGGTAGATCAAGGTGCTTCATGTGGTGGATCTCAAGCTACATTTCATGGTAGATCAAGGTGCTTCATGTGGTGGATCTCAAGCTACATTTCATGGTAGATCAAGGTGCTTCATGTGGTGGATCTCAAGCTACATTTCATGGTAGATCAAGGCTCTTCATGTGGTGGATCTCAAGCTACATTTCATGGTAGATCAAGGCTCTTCACATGGTGGACCTCAAGCCACACTTCATGGTAGATCAAGGGGCTTGATGTGGTGGATCTCAAGCTACACTTCATGATAGATCAAGGCGCTTCATGTGGTGGATCTCAAGCTACACTTCATGGTAGATCAAGGCGCTTCATGTGGTGGATCTCAAGCTACATTTCATGGTAGATCAAGGCTCTTCATGTGGTGGATCTCAAGCTACATTTCATGGTAGATCAAGGCTCTTCACATGGTGGACCTCAAGCCACACTTCATGGTAGATCAAGGGCCTTGATGTGGTGGATCTCAAGCTACACTTCATGGTAGATCAAGGCTCTTCATGTGGTGGATCTCAAGCTACATTTCATGGTAGATCAAGGCTCTTCATGTGGTGGATCTCAAGCTACATTTCATGGTAGATCAAGGCTCTTCATGTGGTGGATTTCAAACTACAAAGTAAAACTACACTTGGTGATAGATCAGTTAACTTGATATGAATGATATCAACCTAATAACTATTGCTACAGTTTATGAAAGACCAAGACACTCTCTGAATTTATGACAAATTAAAAATTGGCATGTTTTAACATAATTTGTGATAGACGTCATAATAGATATTGCCATCAAATGAATGGCCCTATGACTAAGTTTTGAATTTCAGAGCTGGCAAACCTGGTTAGAATTTTTGCAATATCATATAATATTTTCTACACTTTAAGATGTGATTTGTTAGAAGAGCAGCTCAAGAGTTGGCAGTATGTGATGAAGACTAGCCACTTTCCTTCTAGCTTTTCACTTCCAATTTAGGGACAGCTGGCGCAAATAGTCCTCGTGAAATTCAAACCAAACTTTAAGCTGTGGAATATTTATAAGAGTAATATTCGTTTCCTTAGCCGAGTAGCAAAGTGTTGCTGACTGAATAGATGCCTTGTCTGTTGTCAGCAGTTCAAAACGGGAGACGGGGGACGACGGCAGATAAATCGCTTCAGTAACTTTACAGAACTTGTATCAGTGAGTCGTGTCATCTAGTAATGCATTTTCAAAGTAAATGTGTAAAATAATAATAATAATCCACAGAGGCCGACTGAATGACTAACCCAGTGCAGGCAGTATGTTGAACACTGTAGGGATATTTAACATAGAAATTACAAGGTATAGTTTGTGTATGAACACCTTGTTACTTATCTCTTCTTGATATTTGTCCTTTTGTGTGCATTCAAATAGTAGTCAAGATATAGAAGTATTATTACCGAGAGCAGTAATATCCAAAAATTCCAAATATCCCAAAAGACCCATGAAAATGCCATATGTGCACCTTCATTTCTGTGTTGATATGGCAATGGTCGCATTAATAAAACAGTTTGTTTTGAATTTTGCGCAAGGCTACTCAAGGACTCTGCGCTAGCCGTCCCTAATTTAGCAATGTAAGACTAGAGGGAAGGCAGCTAGTCATCACCACCCACCACCAACTCTTGGGCTACTCCTTTACCAGCGAACAGTGGGATTGAGCGTGACATTATAAAGCCCACACCGCTGAAAAGGCGAGCTTGTTTGGTGCTACGGGAATTCGAACCTGCGGATTACGAGTCGAAAGCCTTAACCCACCTCGCCATGCCGGGCCTAATAAAAAACAAGAACACTGTGAAAGACACTAACTTGCAAGTTTTATTAACGGTCAGTGACAGAAACAATAAAAAAATAGCCCAACGTTTGGAAATACGACAAAAAACACGTTATTTGAAAAAAGAAAACGATTAATGGTTTTTGTTAATATTATACTGGACTTAGCGGTCAAAATGTTGTGTTAGGAAGTATACAGTGATTTTGTGCTTTGAGCAGCATAATGTTGACGCTTATTTTATAAACTAAATCACTAACTTAACATTTCTTGAAATTCTGGTCGAAACTCAAGTGTAAACATTTTATGTCAGTGTTATGTTAAACCATGAAGATCGTAAGAAATAGAACAACTGGTAAGAATATCTAATTATTTCTTAATGTTATATTAATCGTTTATTAAATTTTTACGAGAAAATGAAATACAGACAATACTACCCAAAACTTTATGTATTTTCAACATTTATTTACAGAACAGTTCTTAAAAGGGCGCCGCAACCCATGAAGCGTCACACATTGGACTTTGAGCGATCATTCCGAGCAAAACAATTATGTTTTTCAAAAATAATATTAATAAAAGCGTTTGCATTCGGGTCGGTCATAAATCTCATCAGGGGAGAGGCATAAGTTACGACGAGGACTGAAGATTGTACCTGTCTCGCACTGGAGTTCGTAAGGTGTCATGGCAACACACCAGTAATACTTCGTGCAGTCGGACTCGTGCTTGAAAAAATTGGTCTGACCGTCACAGTTGACGGTGCCGGGCGCTGCTGTAGGTCTGCCTGTAGCTTGGGGTCTTCCTGTGATTCTGTGTGATTCTGATGACGTAGGAGTCATGGTGCTAGAGCTAGACTGCGTCGAACCAGTTGAAGTAGATTGTGTTGAAGAACTAGTTGAAGGTGTTGTTGTTGTTGTGGTGGTGGTGGTGGAGGTAGTTGTGGTAGAGCTTGAAGGTGACCACTGTGGCCACCAGGTTGACTTGGGCTTAGGTGTGGTAGTTATGGTAGGATCTGGTGTTGAAACCATGTAATCTTGCATTTTGTTGTTCATTACTTTTAGAAGTCCATGTTTCTCTCCACATGCTCCATTAAAGTCATCCATGTCGATAGCCCAAATCATTGCCCCTCCATATCCTTGTTGTCTAATATAATCCATCTACAAAATAACGTAGAAAGTATTAATAGATACATACACTTCTGTTATTTCTAAAAGAGATATAAATATTTTACAGTCAACATGTAAAAATGATCCGGTTGGATACGTACTTCTTCTACTTTTCATAAAATGAGAGGGAAACAACTGAGCGACATGTGTCTGTCGGTATAAGTTCATTTGAAGTGAACAAGACTACAGGTAAAGGACTATAAGTTTGTAAAATGTGGCTATAACTTACTTTTGTAAAGTGCAACAGATGACCTTGTGCCAATAACTCAGTTGATGAACAAACCGAATCTATACACTCTTCGATTTAGATTGGAGAAAATTAATAACACGTTACTTGACATTTTTTCATTGAAACACATCACACGACAACAAAAAATGATAATATTTTACCTTAATGTAAACGAAATTAACACACAACCTAACTATGGATTATTTTTCTTATGCAGACAGAAACAAGTTCAAACAATTCTTTACGAGTTTTAAATATAATTTATTATTTTACCAGAAACTAAATTTGTGAAAATCTGACCTAGAAGTATGCATAAAATACACAGTTCTTTCAACTGAGGAATACATTTTAGTGGATAAAATCTTAAAATCCAGTTAATTATATGTATTTGCATCATGAACAAGTTTTATATTTCTTACATAATTTCTATAATGATTGAAAACGAGTTCAGAAACGTAGGCAAAAACTAACTTTGATTCCAATACTTTCTTCATCTTCATAACCAATCCACTGATCGTCATAATACGCATATGGACACTTTCCAATATCATCGAATTCTTTAGTCCATTCTTTATCTTGAATATGTTCACAAATCTATAAGAATAAAGCAATAACAACACAAAAATAAGAAATTGTTCTCCTACTAGCAAAACGTACAACGAATATGAAGTAGAGCCTATATATTAAAGATAGTTGTGTGCATTATATAAAGAAAGGTACATGCATTTAAAAACTTAAGTTCGAAAATCATTTGCTTCGGACACTTAGTCCCATTATAACATTGCAAATTCGTAATGTGCGGCCTTTGATCTCATTCACTTGACCATTTTTTTATATATATAATTAGTGTACGAGATCATGGTAATAGAAAGTTAATTGCACTTTGTTACAACACGTTCTAGTCATGTACTGCCCTTAGAACTACTCTTTTCCATATTCAGTTTGATGGCCACTATTATATACCATTGCCTAACAGAACATTTACTTTGGTGACAAATTTTGCGAAGGTCAATCTTTGACTGCCATCGTAACACAGACTTTTCACTGCCATTTGAATGTGAGTGTTAAATTATTGTTTATTGTCTTGTGGCCCCACAGTGGTATGTCTGGGGACTTACACACTAAAAACCGGGTTTCGATACTCGTAGTGGGCAGAGCACAGATAGCCCATTGAGTAACTTTGTGCTTAATTCTAAACAAACAAAACAAAAATATTGTCTTGTGGTTTCAGGGCCCATCGTTGTCCTCATCGTTCATTTGTACGATTTCTAAAAACTTCATCGAAAACACTAAAGACTTTCTTCACGAAAAGGCCGTGTCCTTTGATTATATTCAGTTTAACAATCTCGCTTTATGAATGTGTCGTTTTGGAAAACTTTCTATATTTATTCAGCCAATAATAATCATAATTTACTTTGCCATTATACTCTGAACCAAATATCTATGTATGGAACAGTTGCTTGTGGCGTCACAGATCGTCATTTTATTGGCACGTGTAAACTGTTTTTGCAACGTGTAATTAATTTGCTATTTGCACAATTTTCTTCATTCGTAAACAAAGTGATAATTTGGAGAAAAATGTGATAATTCGTTAGAGAGTTTTGTTATGGTAGAGAGTCACCTTTCAAGTCATATGTACAAGATCTTCAGTGACTATTTGGTAGAGTTGAAGTACTCAAACTCGTTAAGTTTGAGTTAATTACTAAATGCATACACATAAGACTAATTTCAGTCGATCAAAATAAGGCCCGGCATGGTCAGGTGGTTCAGGCACTCGACTCGTAATCCGAGGGTCTTGAGGTACTTTTTTAAACAACGAACAGTGGGAATGACTGTCACTTTATAATGTCCCCATGGTTGAAAGGGAGAGCATGTTTCTTGCGACTGAAATTCAAAATTGAGATCCTCAGATTACGAGTCGAGCGTCCTAACCACTTGGTTTGTTTGTTTTTGAATTTCACGCAAAGTTACACAAGGACTATATGCTCTAGTCGTCCCTAATTTTGCAGTGTAAGACTAGAGGGAAGTCAGTTAGTCATCACCACTCTGAAGATAGCAAATAAAATAAAATTGACTTAAATTATGTTTTCTCTGTTTCTTCTCATTTCTGCTATTCTATCACGCAACCATTTTAATAATAACTTCTTCAATCCATGGTCAGCGCTGTGTCTGCGGATTTACAAGAGTAAAACCTGGGTTTTGATACCCGTGGTGGACAGAGAACAAATAGTCCATTATGTAAATTTTTACTTAATTGCAAAAATCAAAATATTGATAACTATATTGTTTCATATGTATACTTATTTCAATAGATTATCATAAACTAAAATTTCATAAGTTTCAGGTAATCAAATTTATAAGTTAAAACATGCACAAATTAACGTAATCCAAAAATGCGTTATTTGTTTAAGATAAAGAAAGGCCTAAAGATGAATATACATTTTCAGAAAAATAAAAATTAAATATATATCATGATGTTTTTTGATGTAAATGAAACTAAGTTTTTTGTTTTTATTTTTAGTTTTCAGCAGTTTTAGTTTCCTACTTGCATTATAATTATATAACAAAGATCCAAAATTATACCTCATAATAAGCTAGAAATCCGCTGGCATTTGTGTAGGGTCCAGGTAAACCGCCTCCTTCCCATTTCTTCACAGGGGCTCGAAGTTTTGTGTTATCCTTGCTGCCTAGTGTATAGGTTCGGCCGTAGAAGGGAACACCAACTATTAGTTTATGTTTAGGGGCTCCTAGCTCCACCCACAAATTCAAGCCGTCATTCTATGAAGATAATATAATCTCTTGGTTACTGTAGAGATATATTTGTTTTAGTGCTTTAACTAAACTGTTAAAATTATAAATTTCTGAACATTTTGTAGTTTAATGAGTTTGTAGTTTTCGTGAGAAATGTAAAACAGATACTCTAGTGTCGAATTTTATAGATTAGTAATGTCAAATAAAGGAACAATACGAATAGATAAACAAATAATCATATTTTATTGTTGCCTGTGCATTTTGTCTAATATTTTGTTTCCAAAAAAATCACTTTTTATAGGCTTACCACATTCAATTTTTCGTACGCCCATTGATCAAAATGTCTTTTGAAAAGGGGACTGTGGACGTCAGCAAAACCTGCCCAATTACCTCTCAGGTCATATGTCATGACATTGATCCAGTCTAACAACCTTCGAAGATAAAATATCATTTTTTATTAAGTTAGCTCATTTCTTAAAACAATGTGAAAGATTTGTACTTCAGCTACAACAGCTCATGTAACTTTATGTAACTCATGTAACTTTATTTTGTAGGCCCGTTTCGTATTATTGTCTAGCTTTTGTAAGTTGCTATAAATGTGTTGCGTTAAAAAAATAATAAAACAGTTATTTATGTATAAAGAAAATGAAGCCAAAAACCTGCTTTAACATACTTTCCTAATTCTGCAACTTCATAGCCTTCTTGAAGACGGAATTTAGCTACTGGCACCGCTGCCGTCAGCAGGAGTTTGTGAGGCTCGAAAGCGTGACGTAGTTCCTGCACAGAGAAATCAGAACGAAGACTTACTACTAATTTGTATGACGCTCTGACCAGTAAGAAGGAATGATTGGTTAACATAGTAGTCATGACTGTACTGTGAAAAAGAAAAAATAATTTAAGTTACTTTTAGAAGTGACAAATAGATGGCACTTGAAAGCGTAGAAGTGATGGTTTAGTCTTCAATTTATTTTCTTCGCCAAAATGTGAATTTCAGTGAAAGAAAAAAATGAGGTTAAAGCCTAATTTAGTCTCTAATCATAGGAGACTAACTTCGCTGAATTCACAGCTCATGAGTGTTGCTTAGAAAAGCGAAAAAAATAAATAAAGTAGACCTCATACAGTGGTAGAAAGTAAGGAGTTTCTTTAGTTTTTATGATAAATACAAGCATATAAGTAAATCTTAACGGATTGGTTGTTAATTCATCATGTAAAGAGAATATATAGACTTAAAATACCAGTTTCGAAACTGCCCGATCACTTTTGAATAGTGAACATTTCCTCATCAAGGACAAACTAGACCACTTACTAACATGAATATACGGACATTTACGCTGAGATTTAACTTGAGAACTCTGTAAAATAGATCAATATAAAAAAACGACCTCAACAGTGTAATGAATACCGTATAGTTTTTCATGAATGTGTCTAAATCCATTGTTCTTAACCTAGGAGTCAGTGACCATTCTAATGGGACTTGTTATGGAGAAGATTGAGTTGCCTCATTTTAGTTCGACAAAAAGGGAGAAACATAATACACTGGATTAAATGAAAGTAATGTTTTATTTGAAATATTCTCTAACTTACATACTTAGTTATGCTTGCTGCTTTTATACATTAAAAGGTTAGCTTCTGCGAATAAACTTATTGGAGCATGGGGATCTGTGAGACTATCCGTGGCTCGTGAATCCATGACATGACGGAATGTGAGAATCGTTGCTCTAGCCTCATTAAAACGTTTTGAACAGTTCTCATGTTTTGTACTTTCTAAGCAGTTTTCTGTTCATACTTTCCCATTTTTTGGCAAATTTTATTTAACTACAGACTGTACAAAGTGTCCCAAAAGTCTGTTCCTATAGAATAATGAGACACCGGGGACATCACGTCATGTAAATCATATGAAACTTTGGGCCAACTGTTTGGTACATCTCATGTAAACGTTTTCTATTACTGTTAGAAAATACCCGAAAATATTTGTTTTTTTTTACTTAGAAACAAATACTTACTTTTACAAGGTCTAAAAAATTTTCTTTGTCTGAAAATTTCCCTCCCCGATCAAAAGCTCCAGGATACTCCCAATCCAAGTCAAATCCATCGAATCCAAATTTCAGTACCCAGTCTACTACGCTTTTGACGAATGCGTCTCGTCTTTCTTTATTGGTCACCATTTCGGAGTACTTCTTTCCCCCTTCTGCCCAGCCTCCCACGGCTAACAAGAGTCGGAGGTTTGGGTATTTCACTCGTAACCCAGTGAATCGACTGTAACCACCTTTAGAAAGATCAAACAGCAATCCTTCTTAAAGTAGAATGCAGTTGTAAATCTACCAGTTTTAACCATCAATATATCCAATAGTTAATACCAGCATTACTTCTTAGTTTTAACTTATTAAACTGTTCAGGATTGGTCACTAGATACAATGTTTTACGTGACCGAGATTTAAACGTTTAAAGAAGTGTTACTGAGCTGAGAATTTCTAGTAACTTAAAATGGTAATTTAAACGAAGAGTAAAATAAGAGCAGACAAATCATTTAATGTCGATGTAACTTTTACCTTTTTCTATGTCGTATTCTGGATCAATACTCATCAGCTCCCAAGTAGTATTGCTCAAACCAACAAAAGAGTAAATGATATCCGTACACAAGTGTCCAGGAATGTCTTCGATGTCGTAAGACATCGGTTCCGGTCTGTAATTTGCCCATGCGCTGAAGTAGCACACAATCTTTCCCGGCTGATTTCCGAGTCTGTCACTGTAAAGCGCTACATCTATGAAAAGAATGTGTAAAAATAATCCTATTTTACCACTTTAAAAATTTTCTTCATATCAACATTTCGAAATGCCTTGTAATGTAATGCAACAGTATGGACGTTACTTGTATTTGGAGTTATTTAGTAAAAAAAAAAGTAAACCAATGAAAATTAAATGGCAATCTAACTCAGTAAATGTTGCTAAGCCTATATTTAGCGAACAAATAAACATTTCTGTGCGTTTAATCATTTTACTGAAATAGATAAACAACTCTCTATCATGAGTCTTGTATAATATATTAAAATACATCTTTATTTTAAATTATGTAAATTATTCTCTTTATAAGTTAGTTCAATTCCTAGATACGACAAATGAGTAAAATTCAATAAAAGTAGAGATTACAATGCACTCTCACCGTGTGGACGAATGTTTATTGGTTCCGCTCCCCAGACAAGTGGGAAGAGCCACAAAAATAAAGTTATTTTCCACATTTTGATAATGCCGGACCACTAGATAAAGTAAACAAGTGTTTATTTGTATTCCTTTTAAGAAGAAAAAAGTAAAACATATTTATAAGTATTATACAGGTTACCCGTTTCATTACAGAGGTACAAAGTAGTATTCAGTATAGAAATTTAAAAAAAGTCTTAAAATTGTATTATTAGTAAACCTATACAGAACTACTTAGCAAAATTGGTTGGTAATTATGCAAGGGTTAGCGAAATACATTAACAATCCCTGAAAATACTACTCAATTTAATGAAACAGTGAAGTATGTTTGTTTGGAAACATACAAGTATAATACAAAATAAATAATTTTTAATTTGTTACTGCGGACACCTTTTATTTCAGCTTTGTATTTCAAGTTTAGTTAGATCTTTAGGCCGTAGTTAACAATAACTAAATAGATTCTAAAATAAATACTTATTCAAAATTTATTTATGTCTGTATATATTAAACAGAAATAGAATGAATTAAAAGGTCTAGTTTTGTCTTTTTACATGTTCAAAAATTTACCTACTTTAAATCTATTTATGCTTACGACTCATTTAGTACACAACTCAGTTTTACCTAATAAACTTTCTTTAACATATAAATTATAATTATTTATATAATAAGCTTGCCAATTACAGTGTGGAACTAAACATAGATTAGAAAAATTATTTTTCTAATAGCGATACAAAATGTACTGATTAAACTTGTTAAAATTACTATTTGTAATAAACTGGTGCACTGAAATTTGAATATATCCTACATGACAACCTTCTGCAATATTATTCGAAAACTATTTATTCCTTAAGGTTCTAACCATATTAATAGTAGTTACATTTTAATGCAGTTTTACTAAAACATGTAAACTATTTAACTTATAAAGCTATTTTCAAACATTTTGAATTATAGAGTTAAGTGTGTAGTGGAAAAATAAACAAGAATCCAAATTCTTTTGCATTTCATTCAATGTTAGTATTTGAAGGATGCACAAAAAATGTCCTAAATTATTAAATCAAATACAATTTGATTTTTTTTAAATGACTCAGTGAATTTGTAAGCGGCATAATTTAGATTTGTCTCTTTAAGTTTGCACATGTTTTGCTTACATTCGCAAATTATATTTTACCTACTTCTTTTGAAACGCCCCACCCGTGGCACAGCGCCATGTCTGAGAACTTACTACGCTAGAAACTTGGTATCGATACCTACGATGGACAGTTCACTGAGATCTCGTTGTGTAGCTTTGTGTTTAATTTCAAAAAGAGAATTGTTTGTTTTTTGGAATTTCGCACAAAGCTACTCGAGGGCTATCTGTGCTAGCCGTCCCTAATTTAGCAGTGTAAGACTAGAGGGAAGGCAGCTAGTCATCACCACCCACCGCCAACTCTTGGGCTACTCTTTTACCAACGAATAGTGGGATTGACCGTCACATTATACACCCCCACGGCTGGGAGGGCGAGCATGTTTAGCGCGATGCGGGCGCGAACCCGCGACCCCCGGAATACGAGCGCACGCCTTAACGCGCTCGGTCAAACAGAAAAACAAACCTTCTACTTTATTATATTAAAATTAAGGATGGCTGGTGTAGATAGCACTAGCTTTGCGCGAAATTGAACAAACGCACAATCGTATTACTCAAACACTCCAACTTATCCTCATTCAAATAATACTGTTGTTTTATAGCTTTATCTAGCCGCAAGAATAATCAGTGTGCAAAAATTTCAAAAGGCATCAAAGAAGAATACAAGTAAAATCACTCTGAAATGGATATATATATATTTTTTAAGTGTGAAGTGGTTTTGCAAATCTTGCAGCTCTGGTAAACATATGTAAATATTAGTTATCAAATCATTTAATTCACGTTATCAGAGGATATCACTTGTGAAATGTCCGGTTCAAAATATACATCTTATAGCGCTGAAGTTCTGAAAATGGCACCCAGTAATCTTACAAGCACTATATTTGATAGCGATTTAATTCATATTTTGTTCAACTCTGACAAAGGATGATGACACCTAAGAAGGATAAAATTTTCTTTACAATTTTTTATCAACGTATATTAACAGTTTCTAAAGTGAACTCGGAATAAGTTTAGTAAAATTAATCTACAAATGAAATTCTATCGCTCATAAGAAAAAAATCATTAAATACAAGCCAGGTAACAAGTGATTGGAAAGCATCTCTAGAATTCACCGAAATAAGCATTTTGTCTATCTAAAGCAGTTGGATAAAATGTGAAATCAGTAAATATCTGACTTACATCAGTAGGGAGTCAGAAGACAACTTTGGCAAATCTGATTTCGGCTACTTTTCTAACGAATTAGTGATATTAGTAACTTTGATACCAATACAGTGGGTTCAGTGAATGTTGTTCAGAAAAATCAACTTACCTCTCCAACAACAAAACACTTGCGATCTCTCCTTTACCTTCTGACCTACTGGTTCTCTGGTTTACTCTACCTCTTCTATTACGTGCTGATTCTTCAATTAGTGCCTTGAACCACGATTTATAGTTCAAGCTACTTTTACTTGACGCAACATTGTTTGATGGATTTGGAGACCTTGAATATTATTAAATCCCCCGAAGATACACTTTTTTTATGCAAGCAGCAGGTTTGGTGCCCTTTAGTACCATCCTTAATTCTTGGGTCATTGTTCTTTGAGATTTCCTTGAACTCATTCTTGGAGACAGAGACCGGTCATATAATCTTGATAACAAAACACCAATCCAAGCAATGTGCCACTGAAAATTTCTACGATGCTTTACTTACAGAAAGTATTTTAACATTTTACTAGAGTATTATCATAATGTTTTTAACAGTTATTGTATCATTTGCTTTTCATGAACTGGTTATTATCTCTAACTGATTGAAGGTTATCTTCTTATGCAGAACGTTACAGTTCGAAAACAAACTGTTCATTTTATTCTTTCTTTACGAGTACTGAATCTATGTGTCAGAAATGTTCCAAAAAGTTTTAAAACTTGACAAAAATCACCCAATGGTTTTATATTTTCAAAATTATAGTCTTATTAACTGAAAATCTAGAGAACCTTGAAGGTACTTGCAATCGATGTGAAGAACCTAATTATTGTACGTCGTCACGTTTTCACACGCAGTTATTATAAAAAGAAACTATGGTTTAAACATTTAAAAACGTTAAATTGCAGAGAAATATATCAAATGTGATTATCAAACTTAGTAACATTTATGAAATACTAAATATCTGCCATAATAATTGCAATGAGCATAAATACATTTTAGAACTGGCAGTGAATATGTATTATTTTATATTATTATATGCATAGTTATATTTTTCTTGTTATTCATTAGATGGCGCGTTGTATTTATCTATACACTCTTTCGATATGCTGAGAACTCTAACAATTTGTTTGTTTGTCTTTATGCACAAATCTTCCAAAAGGCTACCTATGCTCTGTCCACCACGGGTATCGAAACCCGGTTTCTAGCAGTGTAAGACGGCAAACATATTATTATGCCACTGGGAAACCGAGTCCGTACACAACAAGTAAAACATATAAACATTCATATTAGTTAAAAATGAAAACCAAATGAGTCAATAATTTTTCACAAACCGTTTAAAAATAACATGTATTGCCATATTTAATCTAAAATTTTATTATTTGGGATCATGTCTAGAATTCTATTGATATCTTGACTGAAGTGTTTTTGTTTGTTTGTAATTTACCATATAACGGGCTATTCGTGTTCTGCCCATTTCAACTATAGAAACCAGGTTTCTAAGGTTATAAGTTCGCAGACACAATTGTACCATTGGGAAACAAGTTACAATTATATAATACTAACTACGGTTGTCTGTTTGTTTATTTTAAAGCAAAGCCACATTAGGTTATCTGTTATGTCAGTAGTGTAGATGAAAAGTCCAACAAACCTAGACAGTACTATAAAATAAATGGTTTGTTTTGGAATTTCGCACAAAGATACTCGAGGGCTTTCTGTGCTGGCTGTCCCTAATTTTGCAGTGTAAGACTAGAGGGAAGGCAGCTAGTCATCACAACCCACCCCCAACTCTTGGGCTACTCTTCTACTAACGAAAAGTGGGATTGACCGTCCCATTATAACGCCCCCAAGGCTGAAAGGGTGAGCATGTTTGGCCCGACCAGGATGCGAACCCGCGACCCTCAGATTATGTGTCGCACGCCTTAACACGCTTGGTCATGCCGGGCCTAAAATAATTGATGAAAATAATGATAGAGACGGTGCAAATGGGCGGGAAACGAAAATTCCTTGAACCGTTGTAAGTCTGTGAACATATATACACACATCAATATTTTCTGCGACATTCTGCAAACTTCGTTCTCACTAATCCTTTCGAACACTTATCATCTCGATCTCAATTGGATCGCTAGGCGTGTTCTGTTGCCCTTGAAAGCAAGAATGAAGTGAATGCCCACTCAAGGACAACTACTGTTCACAGAATATTAATTGATTTCAGTGCATTTAAAATAACTCATTTTCTTGGCTGTTTGTTCTCTTCATTTGCATGTTTTTTGTTGTATGTTTAGGCTTCTTTGTTAAAATTAATTAAAGTTGAAAATTTAGAATAGTTTGCTTGACTCTGTGCTTTAGTGTCCATAAGATATGTAAAGAAAAAGATCTCTTATGCTTGAGCTCTGAGTTAAAGCGTTCTGACCACAAGATCGATCATTTTAGTTTTATTGTACTTAATAAGAAACGTTAAATACGTTTCATAGCGATAAAAATGCTTGATGTTATTGTATTATTCTTCATTAAATATTTTGAAGTTATAAAGTTATTCGCTGTTGTGATGTATTTAAAAAATTAAAATTCCTTTTCTCTTCTGTCAAATTAATTTAAAATGGTGTCCAACATGCATTTTAACTGGATGCAGTCTGGGGATGCATGATCGCTTCTTTTTTATTAGCCCCGGCATGGCCAGGTGGGTTAAGGCGTGCGACTCGTAATCTAAGGGTCGCGGTTTCAAATCCCCGTCGCTCGCCAAACATGCTCGCTCTTTCAGCCGTGGGGGCGTTATAATATAACGGTCAATTCCATTATTCGTTGGTAAAAGAGTAGCGCAAGAGTTGGTGGTGGGTGGTGATGACAAGCTGCCTTCCCTCTGGTCTTACACTACTAAATTAGAGACGGCTAGCACAGATAGCCCTCGAGTAGCTTTGTGCTAAATTAAAAAAAACAACAACAACAATTTGCAATGAAATATAAAATATTACAAACAAAAAGAAATAAATCTTACTTAATGCTGATATATATAAATATATATATATTATAAACTTTCAGATTTTTAGTTCCAATCGACATTCCTTGAAACTGGCAGATATCGATTCACTATTATTTGTAATGTTAGTTAAAACTGACCAAGGTCGTACATATAAGCTTGCATTATATTATGGCCTGGCATAATCAGGTGGTTAGAGAAATCTACTCAAAATCTGAGAGTCACGGGTTTGAGTCCTTGCTCCACCGAACACGCTCCCCCTTTCAGCTGTGAAAAAGTTATAATGTGACGGTAAGTTCCAGTACTCGTTGGTGAAAGAGTAGTCCAAGAGTTAGCGGTCGGCGGTGATGACTAAATACCTTATCTCTGGTCTTACGCTGTTAAGTTAAGAACGGCTAGCGCAGATAGCCCTCGTGTAGCTTTGCGAGAAATTCGAGCCAAACCCAGTGAACTACAGTTGTATATTTAATTGTAACATACTGCCTCACGGAAACCATTTAGTAATGTTTCGCCACTTTATTTATCTAAAGTCATAATAACAGTTTTTATGATATATTACTAGCGTTGCATTACATTAGAAATTCGTTAGATAACTTTCTGGCTTATTCAGTTTGAAAAGAATGAATATGCTAGTATTTTGTATCTATGTTGATGTTTTGATGCAAAGCTACACAAAAGACTGTATTTGCTCAGTCCACTGCGAGAAATTAAATTCTGGATTTTAAGTGTTGTAAGTGTGTAAGCTTAACACTGACCAGCCATCAGAGTTACTGAGAACATCTGTTGCTGTCCTTAAATCTGAACTACTGACCAGAAAAAAAAGTACACAGCCAGCTGCACCACACCATCCACGTCAATACACTGACTGTCATTCTTATAGCACACCCACAGTTTAAAGCTCGGGAAACTATAATTCGTACCTGGTTCGCAAGCTCTGAAATCCGCAACTTTACTACATGACCAGGTTGTACCCGAAAGCAAAACGATCTTGAAATTTTGAAGAAACGAGTAATGACTTCGGAACGTTTCACTGATAATCTTTCTCAGAAACAATGATTGTGTCTTTTCTGAAATGAAATCATACGAAGCAAGAGGAAATGCTCAATAGCCGCGGCACTTGAATTAGTTTTAGACAGGATTGGAGTAAATTAATTTATGAAACTTTGAGCATGAGATCCTGAGTCCAAAATTGTAATTGGATTTCAAATCAGTCAAGGGATGACCGATCTATGAACTAAAAGTATGTAGTTGAAAAACTCAAAGCCGTTCTATGAGTCGCTATGCCATGGCTGAAAAGACAAATTTTACTGTTCAGTATATCTCTATTTATTCTGTTTTTCTTAATTACAAAAGCGAGAACATACATCATTCGTTCACAGTATGTAAAAATAAATAGCTTCACTAAAACACAAAAGTAAAGTTAAATGTCAGAACAACCATTTTTACAGAAATACATGCTCTTAGTTGGTCAGAAAACGAAAGTCCAATAGGGTCGCTGTAAGAGTGAGGGTCAAATTCTACTAATTTATAAGTAGCCCACAAGTTAAAAGTGTAGGAGTCTTGACTACTTTCTCTTTATCAAATCGAAGTTACGGACTGATCGCGCAGATTACCCTTGACTAGCTTTGCGCGAAATTCATAAAAAACAAAAAAAAACTAAAGTCCGACAACAGGCATTTCCAAGGGCAATTCGTACAAAGCCATCATCCCAGCCGATAGTTCTTAAGACACCCTTAATGATGGGTCTGGAGGGGCTCATAAAAATTGAGAATCCTGGAGTGACGAATGATTTATTTCTTGGCTTAGAACTTCAAATGTTATTTATATTATATCAACATCTCTGTTAATAAATTCACGTCTATTGCGAGAACTGTAGAAGTACAAACATTGTTAATGAATTATAAAATATGTTAATAATATTTATTTAAATAAGTATGTACTAACTCAGTTTTGTAATTCCTTTTAAAAAAAAAGCAACACTTTCGCTACTGTTATACCCTGTTAATGTTTACAGTAAAAACACACAACACGACTGTAATGTAACTGGTTCACGAAAAAGATTAAATTCACGACTAAAAAACTCAACTTTGTTTTCTGTATGATGGTACCATAAAATAGTAGATCTAAAAATGAAAGTGCCATGTGATGCATGACGTCACCACATTTTCTCCGTATCAGAGATGCTAATGCCACATGATACCAGATGTAACATATAACAGATCTAATCTAAATCTGACTCTACAGACAATTAACCTAACTAATCTCTGCTTAAGCAAATTTTATCATTGTTTTAAATGGCGCTTGGTTCCTATGCCCAAAATTGTTACGAGTATTACATTCTGAAATCATTAAACTATTTTCTATTATTTTGTGTTTCTATAATTCTGAGAAGTGTAATAATATTCCAAAAATCAAAGTTGGCTAAGTTGTATACATTCGTTTGTTTTGAATTTTGCGTAGAGCCACACGAGGACTATCTGCGCTAGCCGTCCCTAATTTATCAGTGTAAGACAAGAGAGAAGGCAACTCGTCATCACCACCCCCGCCATCTCTTGGGCTACGCTTTTCACAATGAATAGTGGGATTGACCATCATATTATAATGCTTCCACGACTGAAAGGGTGAGCATGTTTGGTGTTACGGGAATTCGAACTCGCGACCCTCGGATTGCGAGTCGAGTGCCTTAACCACCTTGTCATGCCGGGCCGCTATAAAAAGGAGAGATAGCAAAAAGGGCGTATTCACATGCACATTCATTAGGTTTGGTTTGTTTGTTTGGAACTAAGCACAAAGTCACAGAATGGGCCATCTATGATTTGCCCACCATTGGTATCGAAATCAGATTTCTAGCAGCGTGAGACCGCCCTTTATTAAGAAAAGTCTGTTTCACACCCACAACATAATTATGTTAATACTTTCTTAACTAATGAACCGTTAGAAACACTGTTAATACTTTCTTAACTAATGAACGTTAAGAAGTTTTAATACTTTTTTAACTAATGAACCGTTTGTAACATTGTTAATACTTTCTTAACTAATGAACCGTTTGTAACATTGTTAATACTTTCTTAACTAATGAACCGTTAGTAACATTGTTAATACTTTTTAACTGATGAACCGTTAGAAATGTTGTTAATACTTTCTTAACTAATGAATCTTCAGAAATTCTGTTAATACTTTCTTAACTAATGAACCGTTAGAAACATTGTTAATACTTACTTAACTGATGAACGTTTAGAACTTTTTTAATACTTTCTTAACTAATGAACCGTTAGAAACATTGTTAATACTTTCTTAACTAATAAATCGTTAGAAACATTGTTAATTCTTTCTTAACTAATGAACGTTTGGAACTCTTTAATATTTTATTAACTAATGAACCGTTAGAAACGTTGTTAATACTTTCTTGACTAATGAACCGTTAGAAACATTGTTAATTCTTTCTTAACTAATGAACGTTTGGAACTCTTATAATATTTTATTAACTAATGAACCGTTGGAAACGTTGTTAATACCTTCCTAACTAATGAGCGTTTAGAACTCTTTAATATTTTATTAACTAATGAACCGTTAGAAACGTTGTTAACACTAACCAAACTGATGAACGTTTAGAACTTTTTAAATACTTTCTGAAGTAATGAACCGTTAGAAACGTTGTTAATACTTTCTTAACTACTAAACCGTTAGAAACATTGTTAATGCTTTCTTAACTAATAAACCGTTAGAAACATTGTTAATGCTTTCTTAACTAATAAACCGTTAGAAACATTGTTTATGGTTTCTTAACAAATGGTTGCTAATACTTTCTTAAATAATGAGCGTTTAGAAGTTTTTAATACTTTCTTAACTAATGAGCCTTTAGAAGTTTGGTTAATATTTTATTAACTACTGAATCTTCAGAAATTCTGTTAATACTTTCTTAACTAATGAACCTTTAGGAATATTGCTAATACTTTCTTAACTAATGAACCCTGAGGAACGTTCTAAAAACTAGAAAATGATTACTTTTAGGTCATAAGATGATCTTAATACTTCAATGTATGGCTCAGCTGTTAAAGATTCTTCTTAGTTTTAATTTAATATGTGTATTCATGTGCATCTCTGCTGTTGAACAACATATTAAGGTTGGTTTTATCTCTCATTCAAACAAATTCAAAAATGACATGTACCTAATTTTTCTTTATACTCTTGAAGTACATGTACATCATAATAAAAAATTACAAAGTCAATATTAAAAGTCGTGTAAATGCCATTTTAAGAATATTTGTTGTTTTAAAATTTAAATATAAAATTTTATATATGATCCATGTTAGATACCGTTATGACCAAAATGTATTTAGATTACTGAGAAGAACGAATCAAAGTTTGTCTAAAACCTTTTAATTGCCCCCCCTGTGGCTTAGCGGTATGTCTGTTGACTTACACGCTAAAATCCGCGTTTCGATACCCGTGGTGGGCAGAGCACAGATAGCCCATTGTGTAGCTTTGTGCTTAATTCAAAAACAAATAAACAAACAAACCTTTTAATTTTCATTTATTCGTCTTCGACCTTTTTTAAAAGATCTGCATAATCAGATGATTAGGACACTCGAATCGCAATCTGGGCAACGGGAGTTCGAATTATGTCCATCCAAAAATGATCGCCCTTTCAATCGTGGGTCGTTATAAGTGAGGGTGAATCCCATCATTCGCTAGTAAAAGAGTAGTTCAAGAGTTGGCCGTGGGTGGTGATGACTAGCTGCTTTCATTTCTTGTCTTACACTGCTAAATTAGGCAGGATAGGTGGTTAAGGCACTTGACTCGTAACCCGACCGAGGGTCGCCGGTTCGAATCCTCGCCACACTAAACATATTCGCTCTATCAGTCGTGGGGACGTTATAATGTTATGATAAATCCTACTATTCGCTAGTAAAAGAGTAGTTCAAGAGTTGGCGGTGGGTGGTGATGACTAGCTGCCTTCCTTCCAGT
This sequence comes from Carcinoscorpius rotundicauda, assembly GCA_011833715.1. Classification (NCBI taxonomy): domain Eukaryota; kingdom Metazoa; phylum Arthropoda; class Merostomata; order Xiphosura; family Limulidae; genus Carcinoscorpius; species Carcinoscorpius rotundicauda. The sequence goes on from CM022398.1 coordinate 21,667,737, forward strand.
CTTACGCTATTGTAATAGGAACGGCTAGTGTAGATGTCTCTCCTGTAGTGAAACTTGAAAACAAAGAAACATAATCCACGCTTAAAATAAATTTGACAACGTAAAAATTAAAAATAAAAACTCGTCTTATATTTTGCTTCCTTTGATTTCTACTGTTTCCCTACATTATTGCCTTTTTATTCAACTGTAAACTCTATTTACACTAACCTATAGCTATATTTGAAAGCATGTTTTTGTGTTTTTTTTATATATAATGTTCGTTGATCGAGGTGGTTTGGCGCCGTTTTCATGTATTCGTGCCCTTCACGTGCTAATCAAGAACCTTCTGGTTCACCTTGGTGCCAAACAGCCATCTGATTTTTTTTTATCATCAAGGTTTTTGATTTGTATCTCTGTATATATGAAGATAAACACAGATATATTTCTTGTCTAAATACCATATTTAATTTACCAGACGAAGTATTTGCCGCTATGCTAGAACAGTATGTCATGTATTAGTTCTGTACGCTTAAACAATGTGTCATGTTCTAAAAGTAGTTTAAATGAACCAAGAATAGTGCAATGTGTTGACGTGTTGTTACATACTTAGTGCACTGTTTAATTATTTAAACTAAATTAATTTTTATTTGTAACTTCATCATCAAAGTCATTCATATTCCAAGTGATTTATTTCTGTCTATGAACTAATCATTAAGGTCATTTATGTTGAAGTGTCTATGAAGTTAAAGATTTATGTAATCGATTTGGCATTCGTGACTGAAATTCAAAACAAACAAACTAATTAACTAAATTACATTTGCTTGTTTGTTTTGAAGTTCACGCAAAACTACACCAGGACTATCTGCGCTAGCCGTCCATAATTTAGCCAGTGTAAGACTAGAGGGAAGGCAGTTAGTCATCACCATCCACAGCCAACACTTTAGCTACTCTTTTACCAAGGAATAGTGGGATTGACCGTCACAATATAACGCTCCTATGGCTGAAAAGACGAGCATATTTGTTGTGATGAGGATTCAAACCCATTACCCTCAGATTACAAATCGAATGCCTTAACCATTTGACCATTCAGAGCGAAATAATTCAATAAAGTAGAACCTGCAAGTGTTTTGTAGAGAAACTCTGCTATTAAAGCTCGTAAAATATCAGTTATTTATATTTCAAGTAATAAGCAAGCTGTGTTTATTAATGGTACATGTGTTTTAAAATCTTCGGAAAGAATGTTACTTGTTTATCGGCAGTTAAGGTTTTTTCAAAAACAGTCCTTTCTATTAATAATCTTTTCAAGAACCTTTATTTGTATTAATTGTATGTTCATAATCCATCCTTTCTATTTATGGTCTGTTTATGAACCATATTTTGTACCAGTGGTTTATTTGTAAACCGTTCTTTGTATTAATAGTCTGCTCATGAACCATATTTTGTACCAGTGGTTTGTTTGTAAACCGTTCTTTGTATTAACAGTCTGCTCATGAACCATATTTTGTACCAGTGGTTTGTTTGTAAACCGTTCTTTGTATTAACAGTCTGCTCATGAACCATATTTTGTACCAGTGGTTTGTTTGTAAACCGTTCTTTGTATTAACACTCTGCTCATGAACCATATTTTGTACCAGTGGTTTGTTAATGGTTTGTTCATAAACCACTTTTTGTACCCCTGGTTTGTTTGTAAACCGCTCTTTCTATTAAGGGTCTGTTCTTGATCATCTTTTGTATCAGAGGTTTGTTTGTAAATCGCTCACTGTGTTAATGGTCTGTTCGTGAACTATCTTTTGTTCCAATGGTTTGTTTGTAAATCGCTTTTTGTATTAATGGTCTGTTCGTAAGCAGTAATTTGTGGTAATGATTTGTTCGTGAAAGGTGTTTTGTATTTAATGGTGTATTTGTGAACCGCACTTTGTGTTAGGTGTCTGTTTCTGACCCGTATTTAGTATTAATGGTTTGTTCGTGAGTCAGTGTGTATTAGAGATCTGGTTGAGAACCATATTTTATATTAATGGTCTTTCCGAACCTGCTTTATGTTAATGGTCAGTTCATGATTTATATTTTGTATTACTGGTCTTCGTGACCCTGCTTTGTATTAGTGGTCTGTTAGTGAGGCTATTTGAAATCGTAATACGTAATGTATATAACATAATAAATCAAAGACTCTTCCGAGATAAATTATAATAAGTAACATAATGAATTGAAGGTTCGTCCGGGATCTGAATCAGAAACAAAATTTGTTATATATTAAAATCTAATCACAATTTAATTATATTTATTAGAGCAAACAAGGTTTGATAATGTCTGATTATCAAGATATTCTTTCATTATCCTCTCTCGAACAACTAGAAAAGTATAACAAAAGTGCACTGCTTGAAATTGCAAAAATCTTAGAATTAGAAATAAAAAATCCCAAAAGAAAAAATGAACTAAGAAGTGTATAATTGAAATATTAGTTGATGATTATTTTTGTCTGAGGAAGCATTAGAAGAATACTTCAGTGTCTCCACTAGCCAATTAGAGCTGAGTGATAAAGATAAGTTGTAATTCGATTTTTAACTTATCTCTATCACTCAACTCTGATTGGCTAGTGGAGACACTAAAATTTTTCCTAATGCTTCCTTAAACAACAACTCATCATTGACTAATATTTCAACAATACACTTCTTAGTTCTTAATTTAGTTTTTTTTAATTGATTTTTTAATCTCTAATTCAATTTGTTTGAAAAAGCTCGTACTGAAGTTGAAAGAGAAAATAAACGTCTCTAGACCGAACAAGCCCGTATCGAAGATGAAAGCGAGAATAAACGTCCCGAAGCCGAAGAAGTGCGTATTGAAGCCAAGAAAGAAATTAGGCTGAAAGAAATATAAATTACACTCAACTCCAATCGACCAAGGCGAAACGATAACTTTGAACTCAATCGATATATTAAAGTACCAGTGTTTAATAAGAATGAAGTTGAAAAGTATTTTCAAGCTTTGAAAAAGTTACTCAAACCATGGAATGGCCTACCGAGAAATGGTTATTATTGTTACAGAGTGTTTTAACTGGTAAAGTCCAATAAGCTTATGCTGCTCTCTCTTTAGAAGATTGCATCAATTAAGCCATAATTACATCAGATATTTTCAAAGCATACGAGTTAGAAATGGAGACTTATTGCCAAACGTTTTGAGGTTATCACAAGCAAAATAGTCAAATGTATATGGAACACACCCCCCAAAAAAGAGGTTTATTTTGATCGATGGTGTAATTCTTTGCATATTGGCAACAGTTTCGACAAATTAAGACAATAATGTTTAGTTGAGGAATATAAACGCTGTATAAGTGACAACCTCAAAACTTACTTGAATTAAAAGAAAGTTGAAACTCTACAGAAAGCAACTACTCTTCCGATTATTACAGTTTAATACATAAAGCCACTTTACATAGAAAAAAACGCAGCAAAATCTTGTACCTATTCGAACCACTAAAGATGATGATTTGTCTAAAAAAATCCAGCTCCACCAGTTGGAAATATTTTGACAATCAACATAAAACTTCATCAAGGCTTGTCTGCCATTTTTGTAAATAACCTGGTCATGTTATGCCGATTGTTGATGTTTAAAAAAGAAAAGGAGGCCACTCCCAGTGCATTCACGTCCACATGCGAACGTAGTTTCACCAGATCACAGTTGTTGATGATTTGGCCACTGATATAAAGGTTGATGTAGTTAGGGAAGAATTTGAACCTTTGGTGTCTGTTGGTTCCGTGTCTTTGACTAATGGCTAATTCTATACCCATACGTATTTTAAGTGATACTGGAGCAACCCATTCATTGTTTTCAGAAGATATACTCCCATTAGGTTCGAGTTCTGTCATTGGTGAGTCTGTTATTGTCCATGATATTGAGGGTGGTTTTGTTAATGTTCCTCTTCATAACATTTATATAACATCAGACCTGGTTTTAGGATCAATTGTGGTTGTAGTAAGGACTACTCTCTCAGTTCACGGTGTTATCAATATTGTTGGAAAACGATTTGGTTGAGATAAAAGTTGTTGCTGAACCCAAAATGTTAGCAAGTCAATCACTATTTCATCTAAGAATGATGTTGTTGTTAAGAAGAACCGAGAAGTGTTTTCCTCGTGTACTGTGACTCGAGTTAGGGCTAATAACTTAAGCCAACAACAAATGATGGACACGTATTTGGAAAACAATATTATAGATTCGTCTCAGATATTTCAGATATGTTTGTTTGACGTCAGTGTTTTTCCTTTTTATTCCGTTTGCTTGTTTTGTTGATACCAAATGTGATAATAAAAAAAAATGTTCGTTGTAGTAAAACAAATAATAATTTTATCAAAGCAAGTTTTTCTTCCACATTTATAATATATATAGTTACATAACTTAAACATGTATATTATTCTTGAAACCTCCAAAACTGAGTTATGAAAAAATCCGTTATTAAAACCAAAACAACTTTTATGAAGTTTGAACTTGCAGGCCTACAAAAAAAGTGATCAGTTGGTTATGAGTTAATGAAAGTGTGTTGAAGTCTCATTCACTGTGTACTCATGTTCTATTAACTCTCTGTTACGTGTATTACAAACATTTGCTAGAGAAATGTTTCCTTTTAATTTCTTATTAAATTGGTATATATTACTCACAAGTGTTTTTGTTTAAAATATTTTGATAATCTATAAACGGGAAAGTTAATTAGAAGTAGCACTGCTCAATTAAATGAAGAAAACAAATAATTCCACTGTTTGATTGAATTGTTATCTAGAAGGAAAAGTATTCAAGTACAGAGCTGAACCATTTATCTGTGTATTAAGCAACAGAAATAGAGTTGTTGCATATACATTACAATGTGCAAAGGAGGGTTAACGAATACATAAATATGTGCCTCCATTCTGTATTTTTGACTTCGGTGTTTTAAAGACAACATAACTCTTAGTCAGTATTATTTACTATTTCACGTTCTTAACCTTGACAGTGACAATAATTTATGCGCATAGATACTGGTAAAATAGCTTCTTCTTTTTTTAGTAATTCTACTCCTAACTAGATATCTCCGGTCAATCAGCGGAAAGTTCACAGAATTACAATGCTACAATCCGTCGTTCGATTCCTTGCGGTGGATCCAGCAAATAATCTAGTGTCGCTTTGTTTAGAAAGAATATTTGTTTGTTTTTTTAATTTCGCGCAAAGCTACTCGAAGGCTATCTGTGCTAGTCGTCCCTAATTTAGCAGTTTAATACTAGAGGAAAGTCATCACCACTCAATGCCAACTCTTGGCCTACCATTTTACCAACGAATCAATGAATTGACTGTCAAATTATAATGCCCCCACTGCTGAAAGGGCGAGAAGTATGTTTGATATGATGGGGATTCAAACCGTGATCCTCAGATTACGAGTCGAGCGACCTCTGACCTCCTGGCCATGTTGGGTCTAATTTTATTGATCTTATTTATTCACCCTGAAATGTCAAATCTGTTAATCGATTTCGTATTGAAAACTATGATACCCTCTCATGCAAGAAAAAGTAATTGGACCACTTATATTTATTTCCTTGTCGGCAATTTTTAATTTTTTCAAGCAGTTTGGATTCCTCCTCTTTTGCTCTGCCCCCTTCAATTGCGGAGATTTTAAAAGCTTACTTACCCCACTGATTCCAGACTAACATCATAAGCATTACACATCTGTTATAAAGGTAGTAAGTAACTAAATAATATAAATGTATTTAAACTGTACTTTTAACAACATAAGTTGCATGTTCGCATCGATACCGTATATATGTGTTTAGACATACAACTTTGAAGTCTGTGAGTTAACACATATATTCTGTTGCTGTTTTTGTGCCAACAGGAATAACTACTATTTCAAGCTAGCTTCTACCTTTCATCGTATGGCTATCATACAGCTAATCAAACGGTGCCGTTTCAGCATAACACTTATGAGAGTAAAGACAAGACACCCGTACTATTTCTCAGTGATATTATACTGAATGCAATCGTGACTCTCAGGACAGACATGCTACTTGAAAATCGAGTAAAAATAAAAGTTTTGGCTGAAGAAGGCTTGTTTGTTTGTTTTGTTTTTTTGGAATTTCGCACAAAGCTACTCGAGGGATATCTATGCTAGCCGTCCCTAATTTAGCAGTGTAAGACTAGAGGGAAGGCAGCTAGTCATCACCACCCACTCTTGGGCTACTCTTTTACCAGTGAAAAGTGGGATTAACCGTCACATTCTATGCCCCCACGGCTGGGAGGGCGAGCATGTTTAGCGCGACGCGGGCGCGAACCCGCGACCCTCGGATTACGAGTCGCACGCCTTAACGCGCTCGGCCATGCCGGGCCCTGAAGAAGGCAGTAACATGCTACAGATTGAGGCAAAGTTTTTGTTTCAGTAAAAAAAACACACGTGTGAACATTTTAAAAGAGATTACATTAAACTAATATTGTTAATAACAGATGTAGTACGGGTAAGAAGAACAAACCGTTTAAAAGTGATGTTAATTTATTCAGGGAATATTCTTTACATGACCCACGACAAACCAGTACGATGAGATTGTTGTAAGTACCTATGTAAACGTTATTCATAGAATAACAAATTAGAGTGAAATGACCTCAGTGGTTGGGTAGCTGCTAAGAAACAACTGCTAAACAATCGTTAAGGAGAGATTAACAAACTGAAAGCTTAAAATAGGCATCAGATCACAACAGCGAAATGAACAAAACTGAATGACGGAGCTGTTTAGAGATGAATCCAAATTAAATTTGTTAGGTAACTGTCAATAATATTCTGTTCAATTGCAGCGACAACAACGGTAATCATAGTATTACAGCGTTTACGGTGAGGCAAGCCGAGGGACTAAAATAAGTATTGTCTGCACCTCACCAACTGGTGTCAAACATTTAGAGAGGACTGATGTCACTCTCACTGATGATACGAAGAAACGGATTTTTATCCATCAGTTAATTTCCTCAGAAAAAAAATCTTCAGATGAAACAGTGATCTAAAACAAGCAGTAGATGTGGTGAGTCGAGAATAAAACAAAATTCATAGAACATTCACAGCCATCCTCATATGAATGTTATTAAGGCAGTATAACATTATACGGAGATTAAAAATCAAACATGGACTACAGAATTTGAATTGTGTGTGAGGGTAGTGCAAGATATTTAGTCTCCCGATTATACAGCGGTAAGTCTACGGATTTACAACGCTAAAACCATTGGTTCGATTCTCTTCGGAGGACTCAGTAGATAGCCGATGTGGCTTTCCTGTATGAAAACACATAAACACACATACAAGATATTTAGGATAATGTTATGTGAGCATACGGTTAAAGACTCATAATAGCACAAAAACAAGGTGTACGAGAGCTGTTAAAAAATACGCGGACTGACGTCACAGATTAAAATGTACCTTTATATGCAAAAACGGCTCGTTTGGGTTGAGAAAATATTTTACATAGAAGAGCGAACAACGTTTCGACCTTCTTCGGTCATCGTCAGGTTCATAAAGAAAGAAAGAGGTAACTGACCGGAAGCTGACCACATGTTTGAAAGGGGTTGTGTAACTGAGTGTCAGAATGTAGAGGACGGTGTTAGATGTTTAAATATATAATACACAACCCCTTTCAAACATGTGGTCAGCTTCCGGTCAGTTACCTCTTTGTTTCTTTGTGAACCTAACGATGACCGAAGAAGGTAAAAACGTTGTTCGCTCCTCTACGTAATATATTTTCTCAGACTTACCGTTGCTTTATAGATAAGAATAGTAAATGTAGCGGAACTTTGAAAACACTTAGAAACGCTATTGATTTCTATTTTGAACCAACTGGAGCCGCGCAATTCAAACAGTCCTCGTATTTTTTGAACAGACCTCGTACTCTGTTACAAGGAAATACAAAGTTAATCATTTGTATTTTGTGTTTGCTTAGAACTAACCACAAAGCTATGTAATGGGTTATCTGCGCTCTGCTCATCACGGGTATCGAAACACGGTTTTAGCGGTGTGAGTCAACAGACATATCGCTGTGCTATTTCGGGGGGGGGGAGCTGTGTTTTATGTTTTCTGTAATAAAATATTGTACTGATGTCAACCGACGACTTAGTTGTAATAAGTCATTGTTTATAGCTCGTGAATACATGTATTTGAGGCATGTATAATTATTTACTTAAAGGAATAACATTTTTGTTGTATAGATGAAAACATGTAGTAATGCATTATGGCGAGAAACCCAGTTAAAGTAAAAACGTGTCTCAGGACGACTGATATGGATATTAACACTTTTACCAAAATAAAGCAGAAAACAACGTTTCGACCAACTTAGGTCATCTTTAGGTTAATAAAAAAAGAGATATATCTACTCAACAAAGGACTCAACTTCGCAGTAACATCTAGAAATATTCCATCCGTCAATGTTAACCTGAAGGTGTCCTAAGAAGGTCGAAACGTTGTTCTCTGCTTTAGTTTCGGTAAAAGTGTCAATACCCATACCAGCTGTCCTGAAATACATTCAGTAATCATTCAGCATTCTACCCATTTATCTATTTGCGTACGTGTGTGTGTTTATATACATATGGCAAGCGTCTGCGTCTCACTGATCACACATGTAATATCAGCGAAAGCGATCAAATAATATTATCCATGAATAATTAATTGCTATTTAAATTTGTTTGTTTATTTAGAATTAAGCACAAAGCTACACAATGGGCTATCTGTGCTCTGCCCACCACGGGTATCGAAACCCGGGATTTAGTGTGTAAATCCGCAGACATACCACTGTGCCACTGGGGGGCTGCTATTTAAAATAGATCGCTTAAAACAACTATTAAAGTTAGCAATGTTCCAACTGTTCTTATGATTTGATGATAGAACTTGGGATTCGTGTTAAATCGTGAGAAATGTCATAGAAACATTTAAATTGGTGTGATCTACCAGTCATTTTAAATGATTCCACATTAACAAGGAAATCAGAAAAAGTACCGTCACATTTTAATTTGAAACCTTGTGGAAACTTATACGGTTATTTTGTTTACAAGGTTTTAACTGTAAGAAATTTTAGTCATATCTAGTGTGTTTTATGACGTCGTATGTTCAAGTGAATGATTTACACTCACATTTTATCAAACCCATCTTGACGAAGAATTGTTCACATGCCATATAAGCGCACTACAATATTTAACGAAAAGTTGTTCAGATGTCCTATAAGCACACTCCAGTACCGAATGAAGAATTTTTCGCATGCCATATAAGCGCACTCAAGTAGAGACGGTTTGAAGACTTTAAATCGATTTGTTTACTCTGCAGTTCTCATTTAAAAGTGTATTTCCGATTGTCAGTCAGCACCATATGAGTAATAAAGGGCGAGCAACAAAAGTGAGCAATGATACGTATACAAACACAGACAAATACATTGAGATTAAATTAAATAAACTGAATAACCTTCGTTTCATCACTGAATTATTAATTTCAGTAAGCGATAAACTTAAAACTCTGGCACCATGAGGTATTGTCATGCAAAATCTGGCAATTAAATGGTGCTACTTTGCTAAATACAGCGCTACGAGGTACTATTGTCCAAAACCTTACATTAAATGGTGTCGTTATGCAAAACACAAGGTCATGAGTCATTGTTGTCCAATACCTTACATTAAATGGAATCGTTATGTAAAACACAGGGCCGTGAGGTACTGTCATGCAAAATCTGGCAATTAAATGGTGTTACTTTGCTAAATACAGCGCAACGAGGTACTATTGTCCAAAACCTTACATTAAATGGTGTCGTTATGCAAAACACAAGGTCATGAGTCATTGTTGTCCAATACCTTACATTAAATGGAATCGTTATGTAAAACACAGGGCCCTGAGGTACTGTCATGCAAGATATGGCTATTAACTGATGTTATTTTGCTAAATACAGCGCCATGAGGTACTGTTATCCAAGACCTTACATTAAATGGTGTCGTTATGTGAAACACAAGGCCATGAGGTACTGTTGTCCAATACCTTACATTAAATGGTGTCGTTATGTGAAACACAAGGCCATGAGGTACTGTTGTCCAATACCTTACATTAAATGGGGTCGTTATGTAAAACACAGGGCCGTGAGGTACTGTCAGGCAAGATCTGGTGATTAAATGGTGTTATTTTGTTAAATACAGCGCCATGAGGTACTGTCGTCCAAGACCTTGCATAAAATGGTGTCGTTATGCAAGACACAGCCACATGAGATAGTGTCATGTAAGATTTAGTGTCACGCAAAATAAGAAATTGGGAACGCTTAACGCCCAAATAGAAGCCGTAGAGGATTTTACTCTCTTAAGGTTAAAATGGATCTCGAAATACACATATATACACGTTTAATGAATGTTATAAACTAATATTGCTTATTACGTTAAAGTATGAAAGATGAGTTTTTGGTAAAGAATTCAATATGGCCATCTGCGATATCTTATTAATGAGATTAATACACACAAACACCAGTTCTCGAGTATGAAGACGTACGAGTCATTTTGAGTATGTGGGATCCACCTATAATTTCCATTAATTAGTTTTCTTTTTTTCAGCTTATATAGCTCAAAGCTATATATATTGGCTACCTGTACTGTGCCCACTAAAAGTATCGAAATCCGGGTTTTAACGTTTACCGCTAAACCACGGTGAGTGAAGGACTTGTACAGGAGACGTAAACATTTAAATCAAAGATCTGGCCTTCCTGAACGAAACGTTTGTATGGTCTTTGCAATGGAGTACACTGAACATCTGAAGCTCTTTATCAGATAAACGGTTACTTAAATGCAGATTCGAAGAAATTATATGTTGTCAAGGTAGCTATAACTTACTTGAAATAAGAAATAACACATATATATGCATTTTAATTTGTAGAGCGTATTCGTAATTTATCATTTTTCTTAAGCATGGAAATAAAATATCGTATAGTTTCTCTGATACTTTTTTTGTTACACGTAGAGACACCTATTGTGCGTTAAGGAAATATCCACTTATATTTTAATAAAAGTGTCTGCATTACGCTGTGTTTCGTATCGGTCATTTATATACCGACCTGTTACGGTATATTTTTCATGAATAAACGTATTACCGCAGTTAAATCTTAATGTTATAGATGTATAAGTGGAACAAAGAAATTCATAACAATGGATGCGATATTCGTTTGGTTGTTCGTTATGCTCGTAAATATTCACTTACATTTCAGGTTTAATTGTTTACATTTCGAGTAGAATAGCAGGTTGTAAAATGTGTCAAAAAAGTTAACGAATGTAAAAGGAACGGACACGGTGACAAAAATGTAGCGTAGTAAATGTTAATAAGAGATACTTGAAGGAAAAACAGCGTTTGATAGAACATCCACAGCCCTCCTGGACCGGCATGGCCAGGGGAGTTAAGGCTTTCGACTCCTAATCTGGGAGTCGTGGGTTCGAATCCCCGTTGCACCAAACATGTTCGCCCTTTCAGCCAGGGAGACTTTATTATGTGACGGTCAATTTCACTATTTGTTGTTAAAGGAGTAACCCAAGAGTTGGCGGAGGGTGGTGATGACTAACTGCTTTCCCTCCTATCTTACACTATTAAGTTAGGGACGGCTAGTGCAGATAGTCCTCCTGTAGCTTTGCGCAAAACTCAAAAAACATAAACATAAACACAGTCCTCCTCATATGAATATTATTAATCCTGCATGACAATATATGGAAACTTAAAAGTTCAGACATTAACTACACAATTTGAATTGTGTCATTACTGCAATAAAGGTTAATTCACATTGTTGTGGTCAAACTGACCATTTATATATGTAAAAACGGCTCGTTTGAGCTGAGAAAATATTTTACGTAGAGGAGCGAACAACGTTTTGACCTTCTTCGGTCATCGTCAGGTTCACAAAGAAAGAAAGAGGTAACTGACCGGAATCTGACCACATGTTTTAAAGGGGTTGTGTAACTGAGTGTCAGAATGTAGAGGGCGGTGTTAGATGTTTAAATATATAATACACAACCCCTTTCAAACATGTGGTCAGCTTCCGGTCAGTTACCTCTTTCTTTCTTTGTGAACCTAACGAAGACCGAAGAAGGTCGAAACGTTGTTCGCTCCTCTACGTAAAATATTTTCTCAGACTTACCGTTGCTCTATAGATAAGAATAGTAAATGTAGTGGAACTTTGAAAACACTTAGAAACGCTATTGATTTCTATTTTGATGTTTCGGGGAAATTCAGCAGTGTTAACAATACTTTATTTTTCTAGGAATGTAAAACGCTACTTTTGATAATATTTTAAGAACTACAGCGTGAAGACAGATACAAGCTTCTGAGAAGAATTTAATAAAGTCAATACACCATATTTAGCAAGATGTAATATTCCTCCCCCCCATGTAATACCAATGGATTACATTTCGATCAATAAACTCAGTAAAGTAATTATATTTAAATTAAAAATAAACAATATCGAGACATTGGATTTAGATTAACTGGAAAGCTCAAGATAACGAGTGGTTACATTTTGATTATAATGGAAAATGGCTCTGAAATGTTCTGGTATAACGTTTACACTGAAACAACGACAAAATGTCGTAACGTGATAACACATTTCTGGTTCTATTGGAAAACTTTAAAAAGAGTTTCTCTTAAACTGTCTTTTAAAGTGAATAATAAAATGGTACAGAACGTAAAGCTTCGTGCTTGTGAAAAATTGTTAGGTTTAGCCGTGTCTGTACTTATTAATCACAACATGTGAACTTTCAGCTTGAGAATCGATTTGGTTTGGTTTGTTTTGAATTTCTCGCAAAACTACACGAGGCCATTTTCGCTACCCGTCCCTAATTTACCAGTATAAGACTAGAGAGAAGGTAGCCAGTCATCATCACCCACCGCCAAATTTTGGTCTACTCTTTTACCAACAAATTGTGGGACTTACCGTCACTTATAACGTCCTCACTGCTGAAAGGGCGAGCATGTTTCGTGCGACGAAGATTCAAACCCGCGACCCTCGGATTACGAGTCGAGTGCCTTATCCACCTGGCCGTGTCGGGCCACGGCTTGAGGAAGAGAGTAATAATATGGGGTAGAACTGAGAAGTGGTTGTATAACAGTGCTAAACTAGCATATACATAAAAAATAATTATTATACTTAAAATATCTTAAAAGTCTAAAGTAAATACGCTACCAATATCTATAGAATATTCTATAGGATGTCTTGGAAACAAAGTCTGTTTTAGATTATAATTAAAATTTTGATATACTCCAAATAAAAATTGTTAGGGCCCACCTGAGGTACTCACGAGATTTGGTATTTACGAAAGACCTTGTCGGCACTGTTTATGTTAAGTTTGAATGCAACGTTGACAAGACTAACACTGTTTACTTCTCTTCCTCCCCACTGAGTGTGTTTATACCTGATCACAAAACTACACAATGTACTCTCTCTACTGTACCAATCACAGGGATTGATCCCGAAATTTAGTATTATCAGCTCTGATTGCAACACAGAAAACTGTCTAAGGAGAACTAGATCACAACCAGTCACAGTCTGATTAACCAATGTCTGTAATCCTATTTAAGTAAATCTTAACCACCACAATTTCATTAAGATTTATAACGCAGATTTGAAATTGTATTCATATGTATATATACATATACATGTATTTCGATAAGGCATAACTACGTGGTTAAGACAGTCGACTCGTAATCCCTGCGTCGCGGGTTCGAATCCCTTTCACCCCAAATATGCTCACCTTTTCAGCAGTGTGAGCGTTATAATCTTAAGTTGTACAGAGGAATGAGGCCATGCCCTCTTCTAATGTTTTGTCTATGTCATAATCAAACTTCGAGGTTAAACTAAAAACAATAGTTAGGTTAAAAGATCAGAATACAAGTAGATAAGCAATTTGCTAATCAGAGTAACAAAGCAAGTGACTCAACTTGAAAAAAGCAGCCTATTCACTACAGTGGGTGTATAGAAAAAACGGAATTAACAATTAATGAGATTTGTTTTTACCTAGAGGTGGCCTTCCTGTTTGAATCAAACGAATTTCACGGTCAAGGAAGCGTATCTGAAGAAGTAACTGGCTCGTACTACGTATGTATGTTTAACTTCTGATGTTGTTATTTTCTCGTGTAGCAAAGCCACAAAGAGCAATCTGCTCAGCCCACCGAGGATAATCGAACCCCTGATTTTAGTGTTGTAAATCCGGACATACCGCTGTACAAGCAGGGATCAACTTCTGATCAGAACTAAAATAATAACCAAGTAATGAATATACCATATAACAAATTGAATACATCAGTATGATATATAATGATTAAAAGGAATTGATTCCTAGGTTTGTAATCCTAAATGTATTAAATTAATAATGATAAAAAATAAATTATTATAATAAAAAAGATTAAAATAACGAAAATAAATATATTGTATATATTAAACAATTTATTTAATATTCTTAATGAAACTAACAGTACAAAATAGAAAATTATATCACGTTTACAAAACACAAAAACTAGTTGTTCGTTTCATCCTTTTCTCTTATTAAAAATTACAACGTCATAAGGCATAGCTTTAAAAGCAGCTCATCATCTGAGATACATTACCGCAACACATCACTTTAACTATAGAGGCGCGGAGGCAGACTACACAACGTTATAGTAATGTTTAACGAAAGTAACCCATATAAACAGCCCGGCATGGCCATGCGCGTAAAGGCGTGTGATTCATAATCCGAGGGTCTTGAGTTTGCGTCCGCGTCGCGCCAAACATGCTCGCCCTCCCAGCCGTGGGGCGTTATAATGTGACGGTCAATCTCACTATTCGTCGGTAAAAGAGTAGCCCAAGAGTTGGCGGTGGGTGGTGATGACTAGCTGCCTTTCCTCTAGTCTTACACTACTAAATTAGGGACGGCTCGGTGCAGTGGGCTAACAACCTACTCACTTAAAAACCTGTTGAAGAATCCACAAGCGATGGCGGCCCTATGTTCCTTGATGGAATCGAGTGGTGAATGAATCCATATAAATATAACAGTACTGTCTATTGTAGCTATTTGGCAGAATTTGAATGGATCTTCGTCATAATAGATATGGAGGTTCATTAGGTCCATGCAGAGGTACATACAAATCTTTAGTTTCACATTTTGCGTTTTACGGTTTCTCTATACGTTTTTTACCATTATTTTGTCCTCTGTAAATGGATCTTTACCAAATTTGGTTTTGGCCCATGCAAAGATACCAGCAAATTTTTGGGTTCAGATTTTGTACTTTGCAGTATTTCCGACTTTTTTGTTTTTTTCTTTTACAATAACATCTACGTAAAGCAACTTCTCTTGTCCTAAGATAAACTATCAGTAGTCACGAATTGAGAATCAACTCTTGTCTTCATTTTCCAAACTTCTTGAGGACAGCCCATCGTACAACTTGGAGCTAAAACTCAATTGTGGATTATACTTTGATTAAAATCCAAGCATAAATGGAAAAAAAACTGTTTTAAAATGGCTTTATGTAATCTCGAAACTCTAGCAATACATTTACTATTCTCTCCGTTTATTTAGTAGTTCTTTTGTAGTTTTTAAGCTGTTATAAAGCTTCATAAACATATTAAAAGACCAATAAACAAATCCGAATTTAGTAAAATTATTATATAATAAACTTAATACAAGTACTTCTCCCCAGGCTATTCCTGTGGTAGAGCTCCAGATGTTGGAGTTCACAAGTTCGAGACTGTGTGTCCCATAAAACATTCTAAGCACTTTACGCTGTAAGTGCATTATAAGAGTGAAAATCGGTCTTTTAACGTAGATGAGGGACAGCAGGCTTCTTCTGCTAACTGTCTACCTTCCCTTTGATCAATAGCTCGAAACGAGGGACGGCAACAAACAACTTTACTATAAATACAAAAAATAAGTGCAAATAACTCTAAAATACGTCAGTTTCATACACTGAAAGGCGACACTTTAATAAATAACAACAACAACAAATCGAAACGTTTAGTTTCTATTTCATTTAATTTATAAATAGAATTCCTTTTTTTAAAATTGTCCGCTTCAGTTTTTTTAAAGTGCTACAAAAGGAGAAGCAAAAATATACTTTATCTGTTTACTGTATCTTAATTAAAGCACATAAAATTAGGCTATTTTCAAAATTTCGCGCAAAATGTTTTCACTGATTGAAGTAGCTTTTGATATCTTTCATATAACGATGAGATGCTGCAAAAAAATATCCGATTTCTACCGATCTGAGGTTAGCTTGATGTCTTTGTGAAAGGTTTCATTGTCCAAATCCGATATTTAGCGTCAAAAGTCCAGACTTACCAAGGAGTCAGGATCTGCTAAATTATAGAAAAGAACAAATAAATTAGCATAGCATGTTTTTTCAAAGATTAGAATTATGGATAAAGTATTTTTAATGGAAAAAAGAGATAAAGTTTTCCAATATCTTTTTAATTGATAAACAGTTATTTACAGCAACTTCTTTCACAAATATACAAAATTATTTTGTAAAAAACGAAATTTCTAATGAGATTGTGTTAGAAGTTGCAATGCTTCCTTTACCAAGCAGATATATACGCTTCTTTTGCAAAAGAAAATAGGTTAGCTTTAGGACTCATGCTGAGCTGAAACTGTAACCAGTAGCTTATGAATTATTTGTTATTGCAGATGCACGTAATATATCAGTAATCTACTTCTGCTCTCATTAACCAGCTGTTCATTATTAACCAGCTGTTAATTGTTCATTGCTGATTAGATTGTCTAATTTAACAGCTCAATAATTACATACAAAATATTAAATATATCGAGAAACTTATAGCTAAGTATGTTTTACGAATATCTGTAACTGAGGAAATATTGTATATTTTTATAATCGATTTTCCTTTTGGGTGGCCTGGCATGGCCTAGCGCGTTAAGGCGTGCGCTTCGTAATCTGACGGTCGCGGGTTCGCGCTAAACATGCTCGCCCTCCCAGTCGTGGGGGCGTTATAATGTGACGGTTAATCCCACTATTCGTTCGTAAAAGAGTAGCCCAAGAGTTTGCGGTGGGTGGTGATGACTAGCTGCCTTCCCTCTAGTCTTACACTGCTAAATTAGGGACGGCTAGCACAGATAGCCCTCGAGTAGCTTTGTGCGAAATTCCAAAACAAACAAACAAATCCTTTTGTGCTCATGGCAAACAAAGTGTCACGTGTTCCATCGCCTTAGTCCACTTGTATGTATTCAGTACACGATACATAAGGCCATCAAGATTTCATGAGTTTGACCGATTTTCTGTATCATAAACCAGAAAAATTGAGTCATCACGACCTACCCCCCCAGTGGCTCTACTGTATGTCTGCGGACTTACAACCATAAAATCCGAGTTTCGATACCCGTGGTGGGCAGAGCACAAATAGCCCATTGTGTAGCTTTGTGCTTAATTACGACCTAGAACAGTTAAAGAAAGTGTCATAGTCAATCCTACCAACAGATATGTTGGTAACTAATGTTTTTTTTTAGGTTGCTACGGGTATGGTTTGATTTATTTTCGAGTACAGTTACACGAGAGCCGTCTGCGCTAGCCGTTCCTAATTTGACAGTGTAAGACTAGAGGGAAGGCAGATAGTCATCACTAACCTCCGCCAGCTCTTGGGCTACTCTTTTACCAACGAATAAATGGATTGACTGACAAATTATAACGCCCCCACTACTGAAAGGGCGAGAAGCATGTTTGATATGATAAGGATTCAGAATCGTGATCCTCAGGTTACGAGTCGAGCGCCCCCTAACCACCTGGCCATGTAGGGCCACTACGAATATGCCCTCGTGTATACGTGCAACCATAAAAAAAAATAGCATAATGCACCTAGAACTATACTTTTAATTCTCAATTTTCGGTTTTATTAAATTTTAACAGATAAAAATCTTTAAGCGTAGAGTTTATAAATGACAATCTGTTGGAAGACCTTTTAAATTTTTTTTTAAATTTTACAAACGAGTTGAACTTTATTGTGAATATTTTTTTCAGAAATAGTAGAAGTTTCTACAGAAGGTGTTGAAACAAAGAACAACAGGTTCTTCATGCATTCAGTATAACTTATTAACAGCATTGTATAATTACAGGTAAAATACTTTGAAGAATAGCATATAGGACAATTTATTTCTAGGCTGTTACACTTTTATTAAAAGTATAACCTACCAAGACTATTAAAGAATAATTGGAATTTGCAATATATTAATTATGAAAAAAATATCTTTCCTCCTCAGTCTCTTTCATTTTTTTTTTAAATCTGGAATGTAAATGATTGGTTATTTCATTTACAGTTCCTGAAATTTCACTTCCATACGAAATATGGCCACCCATTAATAACAATAGAAACCTGGCACTGATCTTGTATATCTAGGATAAGTGTCAATAAAGTTTGAAACCCTTCATACACCCTTGATTCAAAATGCTGATAAAGTTTTGAATTATCCTTTATCACATCTAAAATCACAATGTTAATGAAATCCTGGATTATCCTCAATTACACCTAAAATCAAAGTGTTGATTGTTGATAACGTTCTGAGTTATCCTCAGCCACACCTAAAGTCAGAGTTGATAACGTTTTGAATTATTTTCGACCACAAGTAAAGTCAGAGTACTGAAAATATTCTGAATTCTCCTTGGACATAAGTAAATCAGAATGCTGATAAATTCCTCGACCACATCTACAGCCAGAATTGATAAAATCCTTAATTATTCCCGATCACACGTACAATCAGAGTTGATAAAAGTTCTGAGATTTTCTAGACCACTAATAAAATCAGAGTTGATAAAATCCTTAGGTATCCCTGACTACTCCTTCGAAAGATCTGTTATCGAGATTTAGTTGCTAAATACTAAATTCTTACAACCATTTTATCATTTGGTAAACGCAAATATTGTCAATGATACGATTTATTACGGAAATATAGTATTTGATGATTGCCTGAATAACACATTTTTAACATATATATACATATATATAATACTATTGTGTGTTGTATACTCACAAAACTACTTTGCAGGGTGTAGATGGACCTTCCTCAGAATTGGTATGGAGGTTCATTACTTCAGTGCTAGGGTACTTAAAAGTTTTCACTTTTGCATTTAGTGGTTTTTATTGGTATTTTAGCGTGTGTGTGAGTGTGTCTTTACCACTACTTTGTCCCTCTAAATGGATCTTGGTTAAATTTGTCATGAAAGTTTGTTGAGTCCATGGGGAAATACGTGCAAATTTGTGGATTTGCATTTTGTAGTTTGCAGTTTTATGGACTTTTTAACAACTACAAGTTCTAAGATAGCCTTTCATTGATCATAAATAATTTCCATTTCTTGTACTCCAGCTAGTAACTAACAAAATGCTTTATTAGAAATTTATATACAAACACACAAAGAGACAAATGTTACTTAAACAGCAACAACAAAGTCCTCGAAAATATAACATGAATAACTTATAACCTGGAAGTTGGTTTTAAAGTGAACAGAGCTTCCCTGTAAAAGACAAAAGCCGGCACATTTCCATGTCTACAAAATAAATAAGATAACGTTTTTATTTTTTATTTTTTGCTGTGCAATTTTTTTAATCAGTGTCGCTAATGTACGTCATACGCTATAGATAATCGTGTATATTCGGTCACTCTACATATTACAACGACGTTTTCGTTCATGATATGCATTATTTAATCTCCTCTATATTTTATTTTCCTGCAGCAACAAACACGTGCTACACATATGCTACACATACTGAAGATAACATATCAGTATATATCAAAATGTTTTAATTTTCTGGGTTTACTATAAAGAAAAAAAACGTACTGATTAACAAAAAAGCCATTAAAATAAAATGCACACCTCTATGATTTTCTGAATTTCCTAAAAGTTTTGTTTGTTTGGAATTTCACGCAAAGCTACACGAGGGCTATATGCGCTAGCCGTCCCTAATTTAGTAGTGTAATTCTAAAGAGAAAGCAGTTAATAATCACTACCCACCGCCAACCCTTAGACTACTCTTTTACCAACGAATAATGGGATTGATCGTCACAGGATCTTTGTGTGACGGGGATTCAAACCCGCGACCCTCACATTACGAGTCGAGTGATTTATCTACCAGGCCATGCCGGGCCTCCAAAGAGATTTGAACTATACAAGAATACTAATGAAAAAACAAGTTATTGCGCGTATCAGTTTAAAAAAAATTAGTGAAAAATTACGTTTAAGTAAACTGTCAAATAAATAATAAACTATTTTATGACGTAACAGCTGGTTCAACTTATACACGGATCAGAGTATTTTTGTTACAATTACCTATAATTGTAGTCGGTAAATAAATCTTTTTCTTAACAAATACCAATATTTATATAACATGATAAAATTACGTTAATTTAATTTTCCACATTGTTCTTGATTTATGCATTTCGGATTCAAATTAAAATTTTATAAACACGGCGTACAAAATCTGTAAAATATATATAAAATCTATCTTTCGTCTCCCACCGAAGCCATCGCCCAAGAAGTCTTTTGCTCAATAACAGAACCAGTAAGTTCGACAGGACGATGATTGACAAAATATTGCAGGTACTTTTCTGGATGGTCCGGGTGCTCCAAGTTGATCCATATTCCTTAGTTTTCCAATGCCATTAAATACAAGCATGTTCACTATCTAGAAATTCTAAATCCCAGTCTGAAGCAATCTTTATTATCTGACCGTATAAGAAACACTGTTGCATAACTTTCCCAAATGCAATCACTTTTTTGGTGTCACCAGGTGGTTAAGGCGCTTGACTCGCAATCTGAAAGTCGTGAGTTCACATTCCCATCTCACTAAAGATGCTCGCTCCTTCTTCTGTCGTGAGGGCATTATAACGTTTTGACCAATCCCACTACTCTTTGGTGAAAGAGTAGCCCAAGTGTTGGCTATGAGTGGTAAGGACCAGCTGCTTTCTTTCTAGTGTTACACTGGTCATGTAGCTTTGTGCAATATTCAAAACAAACAAATTGTGGTGGCACAGCTCTACCTCCGCCACGCGACAAAATGTTATAATGTAGTTCTAATACACACATCAACGTCATATCGGCTGTGGTTGTTACGTGATTTGCTGATTTATATGTTAAAATTCGTTTTAATACAATGTGCTTTCCCTTGTATAACCGGTCTATAAATTACACTTTCTGTCACACATCTCGTCTATGATACATATATATCAGTTCACTGAACATTCTAGTTCAAATGACAAAAAAAAAATTAATAGAATAATTATTGACAAATGTAAGATAAATAAAAGTATGGATTGAAGAAAACATAGAATCACAAATTCGCTGTTTTTTATATTTATTACTTTTGTAAACATTATTTTTGGCTTCGCTTCGTTGAAAATTTGTGATACCCAGGAGGGTCAGGTGCAAAAGTAAGTTTTATTTCTTTTTGTTTGTAACATTTTATATTTTATTGTCATTTAAGACTGATAAGACTGATTGGTATGAAAGCGGGATAGCTACTTCTGAATCTGAAGAAGCTATTTATTTTATTTCAACCTGCTTAGTTGATTTTACGATAAAATAAACGCAATAAAATGTTAAAGTTATACAATGAATTCATGATTAATTGGTTATCTTCCTGTCAAACGATTTGTTTGTTTTTGAATTTCGCGGAAAGCTACTCGAGGGCTATCTGCGCTAGCTGTTCCTAATTTAGCAGTGTAAGACTAGAGGGAAGGCTGCTAGTCACCACCATCCACTGCCAACTCTTAGGCCACTCTTTTACGAACGAATAGTGGGATTGATCGTCACATTTTAACGTCCCCACGGCTGATAGGACGAGCATTTTTGGTGGGACGGGGATTCGAACCTGCAACCCTCGGATTACGAGTCGAATACCTTACCCACCTAGTCATGCCGAGCAACTTATTGTTGAAGAAGTGAGAAATGTGAAATTACGTTTTGACAAATATCTTACCAGGACCTTAATGTTCTTGTATTAACCGATGTAAATTTACGAAATTGTTGTTTTATTATTATTATTAACTAGTAGTGTAGAATTTTGTGATTTTCAATAATATAATTTTTGAGAAAGTACGCTCAAAGTAATCTTTAAAAATAAAATATGGATTCTATTATTTTAATAGAGATTACTAAATTTAACGGAAATCACTCAATAAATAACGTAGAGTTTTCCAAACTGTTTATTTTCTGCATCTATAATAACTCAATAACTTACATTTGTTAAAATCAGGAACATTTCTTAATTAATTTGTATTTTTTAATGCTAAATCAACGACTTATATATAAATTTTAAACAATTTTATTAAAACATTACCATTAGAATCAGTCGTGCATAGTTTCAACACATGACGCAATAACAATAAATCACAATAGAGGCACTTGTGTCCGGAGAAATAGCAGTACGCTTTTCTAGAGCCCTGATGTAAATATTGACAAGGTGAATTAACTTCTGAGAGATGAAAAAAATACAGACATATTACAGAAGTTATCAATGACCTTGGCAATATGCATACTTTTTGTGTCAATTAAATACTGACAGCTTACCGGACATTTATCAACAATGTTAACTTCATTATAATAAGTTTTATTTTTAACCTAGGAGGAAAACAAACATAGAAAACAGAGCCACTAAACTTTGAATCATTATTTAACAAAAGTGTAGGTTTACGTGTGCCCGTTTATAATTGGCGAGCTGCTGAATCCTTTTTCACCAAACCTTGCATGCACACTTTAATGCTCTTCGGGAAATGACATATAGGGTCGTAATTCGGATTTAATATCTTATGTCATCCTGGGGATTCCGTGTGCGTTGAGCGCGTAACAGTACTAAACAAACTAGTACATAATAATTAAGTGTTTTAATCTAGTTTTTAAAGGCTATGTTTCGAAACTCCTATTATCTTAAATTTTCGTTTTATTAGCTCCAACTTATCTTTGCTTACTAATAATTTTAAAACTATAAACTAGGCTATGTACTAAACGCTTTAAGCCTCTTACATTTCATAATAGTTAGAAAACCATTCTACACGTAAAATTAAAACGCATTCGAGTTTTATGATTACAGTGTATCTACTATCTGAAAGTAACACGTACTTTGAATCTGCTGCCTGTGTTTGTTTTGAATTTCGCGAAAAGCTACACGAGGGCTATCTGCGCTAGCAGTCTGTAACTTAGCACTAAGACTAGAGGGAAGGCAGCTAGTCATCACCATCCACCGCTAACTCTTGGGCTACTCTTTTACCAACGAATAGTGGGACTGACCGTCACATTATAACGCCCTCACGGCTGAAAAGGCGAACATGTTTGGTGCGACCGGTATTCGAACCTTCGACCCTCAGATTACGAGTCGAACGCATTAACACATTTGGCCATGCTGGCCCCTGCTGCCTGTGAAGGTTATTTGAACATAAAATGACGTGGAACTCTCATCTTTTTGAAGAAAAATACACCAACATACATTGAGGTTTTTGACTTTCTTGTGTAGATGTGAAAATATTTGTTCACAGACGATGTGGTAAAACTTGTTTTTTCCCATAATTCACAGTTTTAAGTGCAGTTTGAGGAATATCACTAATATGAAATATACAGGGTGGTCGCTAGAAAAGCGGAAAATTTGAGGGTCAGATGAGATCATGAATAAAATGCGTGCTTACTCATTTCTATTTTGATTTCTTTACATCATGAATAAAATGCATGATTTTAACAATTTTGAGCATCTATGAGTGTAATATAACATTTGCCTTTAAAAAACTTTGTAAAAGTTATTCTTTGTAAAAATAAATAGCTGTTTGACAAAGTTTCCGCTTTTCTAGCGACCACCCTATATATATATATATATATAATTTGTTAAAGTTTGTAGTTAGTAGAGAATCATTTAGTAAAATGGATTAACAGCAAACAACTTACTTGAAGGTTTCTTTGTTAGAGACAGGGTTTCAATACACTTTTATTTACAGGTAGAAGATCAATAAAATTATATTAAAATATCGTCTTGAACTAAAATAATCTTTCAGCAGGTTGTTTTTCATTAATTTAAAAATTGTCTTATTTAACCAGTAACAATAATTTATTAATAAGATAATATTTCTGGCTACCGTTGACGAAAAACACATGTGAAACCCAATCAATGAGAGTTTGCCCCTCATGGAGAAATGTCCACATTTCGATAAGATGCTGTGGTAGCTTTCAATAAAATTACTCTGGTTGGTTACTCTGATGTCTTTTAACTTTATCACTCTGGTTGGTTACTCCGATGTCTTGTAGCTTTATCACTCTGGTTGGTTACTCTGATGTCTTTTAACTTTATCACTCTGGTTGGTTACTCTGATGTCTTGTAGCTTTATCACTCTGGTTGGTTACTCTGATGTCTTTTAACTTTATCACTCTGGTTGGTTACTCTGATGTCTTCTAGCTTTATCACTCTGGTTGGTTGCTCTGATGTCTTCTAACTTTATCACTCTGGTTGGTTACTGTAGTGTTTTTAATGTAGTCGCTCTGATTACCCATTGCAATTGTTTATTATCTATTTTATTCGAACGCTTCAGAAAATGGATTTTCATTTCCGAATTTTTTGCTTCATTTCGAAAATAGAAGTTTCTGCATATTTTTGGTTGTGTGTGATTATGTGTGAATTTACTGAGATGTTCTCTTTATTTGCTGTAACTTAATAGCTCCACCAATACGTAAACATATTTGGAAGTTGTATAAGCCTGTTCGTAAAAATAAAAACACTTATATGCCATTAGCGTGAAATAAAATACTTATCTAAGTTTGTCTATTCTTGATACAGAACGTCATGTTTCAGTTTGGGCCAAGAACATACCGTAAGTAATACCACAGTTTCTCAATTTCATAAAAACCATGCTGGTTTGAATGTTAAGAAAAATATAAATAACTCACAATTGTGAAAGTTTCTTAGCATGTATAGTGAAGAATAAACCAACAAAATGATTCACCACTTAGTATGTACTGATGCTTTGACAACTAGTTGACTGATATTAACAGCTATCATTTTATAGACATTTGGAATCTCGCTGTTGATGTTAGTTAGTTGATTAAACTTCAGACTGTTCTTTTGGTTAGTTACAAGAATCTATCAGTTTAAATCATTTCCCTGTAAGTAACTTTTATTACCAGGTGATTTAAGCATTTGACTTATAATCCGAAGATCGCGGGTTCACATCTCCGTCACACCAAACATGTTCGCCCTTTCAGCCGTGGGGGCATTATAATATGACAGTCGCTCTCACTATTCCTTGGTAAAAGAGTAATTCAAGAGTTGGCGGTGGGTGGTAATGGCTAGCTGCCTTTCCTCTAGTCTTACACTGCTAAATAGAAGGGGCATTAGCGCAGATAGCTGTGCCCGAAATCCAAAAACAAAAAAAGAATCTTTTATTACAAGCTGTAGTAACATTTATCATTGAGCGATTTGTAGAATACTAATTATTAAGTTATAATCCAGACATACTTGTCTCCTATTCTCGAGAGTATCTTTTGTCTCAGATCTGTGACTAGTTAGTTTATGCTGACAATGTACGTCCATACTAAACTTCTATGGCTCAAAAACCTCCTGAAAAGGAAACCTAAAATAATATAATTTTGGAGGAAATATGACATTCCCATGGCACGAGTATGTTGTAATAGTGTGTATGCATGTGTATATACATAGCATACAAGATTTGTGTTAGAAACTTAACGTAAAATGTTTACACATGCAACTTCCTATTAGTAAAAAGTAAGACAAGCTATTAAGAATAAACCAATATTCTTAAATCCTTTGTATACAGTATCAGTGTAACAGGATATCCACGGAGTATATTTAAAAGCGGCCTGCAATTTCGGTGTTGTCTTCAAATTACGTTATGTTATAGCAACAACATCCTATTTACTGAAAACTACAGTAATTAGAACAAATTATCAAAAGTTTTGAAACTAGAGAAACTAGTTTCTACATGTTTGTGCGTCCTTTAAGAATAACCTTTTATTCTGATAGAACGATGGTCAGTAACGTCGTTTAGGTTACTTTGAGCGTAAAAAACGTTCTATACAAAATTTTAATATAGTTTAATGGCCAATGTTTTCTCATGCCACTGATTGCTCTTGCTTGTAAATAATCGCTGGGTTATTTACGAGAGAAGTACGTACCTATCACAAAAGTTAAATACATTTTTTTCTAGGTTTAGGCTGGAAAATCTTAGCACATGAAGTCAGATGTTTAATTCGTTTTCTCAATAATATTTTGTCTCATAAAAATAACAGTATTGTAACGTCAAGTAATAATAAAACTGATTCGTGGACTATATATGAATTTCTTTGAAACAACCATATATATGTGGGGTAATACATTTTTATACTTTGAATGTTGTATGTGATCATTTCTCAACGTTGTATTGAAATAAATATACTAGATTTCAGGTTTACTACGCCAGTTTCCACAGAAACGTTACAATACGTCATTCCAGATTATTATGGGCACCTATAGACTGAAACCAGAAACGTTGTAAAAGAAAAATGGATGATTAATCTGTTATTTTTATGAGCTTTTAAATTTTTGTTATCGTTGTGTTTTTATTGTAGAAACAGCTTGGTTGTTTAATAAAACTGTAACTGGAAAGTTTAGTTTGTTTGTTTGTATTGAATTTCGCACAAAGCTACTCGAGGGCTATCTGCACTCCCCGTCCCTAATTTAGCAGTGGAGACTAGAGGGAAAGCAGCTAGTCATCACCACCCACAACACTTGGGCTACTCTTTTACCAACGAATAGTGAGATTGACCTAACATTATAACGCTCCCACGGCTTAAAGGGCGAGCATGTTTGGCGCAAAAGGGATGCGAACTCTTAACACGCTTGGCCATGCCGGGCCCAACTGGAAGGTCATTTGTAAATATCTACTATTGGTCGAATGCTCAATTACTTTTTACGTTGCATAATAATACTTAATATTGTTAAGGAAGTTTTTAAGGCCTAAATACTGTCTTAAAAATGTTACCAGAGACCGAGGAGATAGAAACAATATCCTTTGTAAGCTAGAGACAACCGCTTTATGACGTCATACTTTGCCTTTCATCGTTTTTATTTCAACTCTGTGACAGTATTGTTGCATCCTATATCGTGATAATACCAGGTACTTCATTTTTATTTTCAGAAAAGTAATTGCACTATATTATCATGTCTAATATTTTTTTCGTTGAGAAATGTATTTCAAAACTCCGACATTTTAAAGGACTCGTCTTCCTTGACATCACCTAATGTATACAGTTCACAAAAAATATTTTTACATTCATTGTGTTTATAGAATTATAATAAAATGCAAACTTATTAAACAACGTCTGATAACCGAAATTCCCCTACATGCCTTATCCAAAGTTTTTTCACTTGCGTAAAACTGCTTTCTGTTACCCTTAACAACGGATGTCGCATGAGATGCTACTGATTGATTTGTATTCATTCTCGTCTATTTACTGTCCAAGTTTGGTAGTAAAATTATATTTATTAGAGCTGTCTTCAGAAGTCTGTTTAAAGCACAAGCATAGTCATACATCATTGTTATATATTAGGCCTAAAATATTTCTGATTCCCAAATCTGTCTCTCCCTTTTCTGACCATATGTTGTTTCTCTGTAGTTAACCACTAACGATATAAGTAAAATATAAGTAATGACATATCTAATATATTTGTAGCAACACATAATTCATTATTTATATTGTTCAAATATTCGTATGGATATAAGAAACGGCAAAGGAAGGAATGCGTAACAATTTAATAGTAATTGGTTGGTTGGTTTTTTTAATTTCGCGCAAAGCAACACAAGGGCTATTTGCGCTACCTCTCCCTAATTTTGCAGCGTAAGACTAGAGGGAAGGCGGCTAGTCATCATCACCCACCGCTAACTCTAGGGCTACTCTTTTATTAGCGAATAGTGGAATTAATCGTCACATTAAAACGTCCCCATAGCTGAAAGGGCGAACATATTTGGTGTGACGGGGATTCAAACCAGCGACCCTTTTTGGAAAAAGATCTATGTCTAACAATTTCCCAGTACGGGATATCACTTCTAAGTTACCAAACAGTATAATCTGAAAATTTTATTAAATATATCCCAGATGTGTTAGTAAAACCTAGAATGCCTTTAACACTAATATCATAAATGTGTAGTGTTTTTCTTGTAATTTCGCGCAAAGCTACTCGAGGAATATCTCCACTAGCCGTCCCTAATTTAGCAATGTAAGACTAGAGGGAAAACAGCTAGTCATCACTACTTACCGCCAACTCTTTGGTTATTCTTTTACCAACAAATAGTGGAATTGACCATAACATTATAACGTCTCCATGGCTGAAAGGGCGAGCATATTTGGTGCGACGCGGGTTCGAACTCGCGATCCTCGGATTACAACGCGAACGCCTTAACCCATGTAGTCATGCGGGGCCTAAAAATTTGTATTTGAAAGATAATAAAAAGCCTCAGTTAACACAGCGTTTTCCTCTTAAAAATTAGAAGATGCTTTACATAAATAACAAATTGTAGAATTAATGATGCAAAAGTCCCTTGCTGGGACAGCGGTAAATCTTGGGATTTACAACGTTAAAATCAGGGGCTTGATTCCCCAAGGTGAACAGAGCAGATAGCCTGATCTGGCTTTATTATAAGAAAACATACACATACACAATGAAAAAATCTCTTCAGGTGTGTTATTTGTTTCGTTAAAACTACAGAATTGGTCTACAATGATTTCGGAGTTGTTATACAAGAACTACGAAGTTATTCTGGAGTTGCTACGCAATAACTGAAGATTTATTATACAACAGCTACTGAGTTGTCCTGCAATAACAATAAGTTTGTCATACAACAGCTATAGAGTTGTTACGCGACAACTACGAAATTGTTCTGTAATAACTACAAACTTGTTGATAGCTACACTAATCACTAATTTGTTGTGAAACTTACCTTGAATAGTCATTCTCTTTGTTGAACAACGGCCTGTAAAACTTTATATTTTCTATTTTCTTCATGATAGAAATAAATTTGCAATAATAGTGCAGTAAAGCTTGTTTTATGTCATCTCGAGAAACACACTTGGAGACGTTTCTTCACAGTAATTTCAGTGAAAAGCAAAAAAAAAAAAAAAAACATCAATAGTTTGTATGCCAAGCACTATCGTGCAGAGAACATGGGGTTCATTGACAAAAAAAAGGCACTTTACAAGCATCTTAAGGCAAGTTTTTTAAGGAGTAAGTGAGAGATGTAAGTGGAAAATATGAGAACTGTGGGATGCCTCTGGTACACATAGGTAATTAGGCGTATCTTTTAGTGACTAACAAAAAGGGCACTTTGTGGGTGTAAGAGCGAAAAGGCAGGGCCTTGGATCTGTCCATCCACACCCTATGCACATCACTTCCACGGAGTATTTAAGAAATTGATTTTAACACTAGTTTTCGTATTAAATAGTTCATGTTAAACTGTTTGTAATGAGAAGATGCTCCCATTTATTGCCCTAAACATTACGTAGTAAAGTCAAATAAAAACTATAAATATAAAAATAATAAAACTTTTATTTTATGGACGGAATTTATGAGTTGCGGTTTTGTTTCACAATTCTAGCGTTAGTATCTTGAGGGGAGCATTTCCCCAATTTACTCATCGAAAAAGATTGCTCAACTAAATTGCAAAATTATCTAATGTAAATTCGTTGCCAGATACAACATTCGTTATAGTATGTTTCTTTTAAAGACAAAATCATCATGGTAAGTGTTTATTAAATCTCAATAGCTCTAGCCAATCAGCAATTTCTGATTCATAACTATACTGTGCATAAAACTGTGGACTGTTAGCTATACCGGTGCATAAATTTGTGGACTGTTAGTTGATTCATAGCTACATTAGTGCATAAAATTGTGAACTGTTCGTTGATTCATAGTTAAAGTGGTGCATAAAATTGTGGACTGTTAAATAAATATTTTCAAGCCAATGCATCAAATAATGGATTGATATCAAGAGATGACTATTCAAAGTCGAAGTTGTATCGGTGCACAAAACTATAGATTAATAGTTTATTCTGTTTAAAATGCTAGCTGTACCGGTGCACAGGATTATGAAATAAAAGACGAGTATTCCGAATCAAAGGAAAACCGATACATAAAGTTAAAGATCACTAGACGGGTATACCAACTCAGAGCCGTATGTCGATGTACCAACTGAGGGATGAATTAATGTATTGGTGAACAGACATGAACAGTTTTATAGATGTACCCTCCAAAAATCTCGAACATGTGATGTTGTAAAGTTTAGACTGTTTTATGTCTAGTAACTCTGAAAGGGTTTCTTAATATTAAACTTGATCAACGTTGAGAAGCGAACCAAGACAGAACTGTTATTGCCATATGCTCGTGTTGGACCCATGAACTTAAAATCTGGATCTTTATTATCAGTCGTAGGAGCTGAATGATAAGGTAAATATTTTTGTAGTAGGCGGTACTTATTTGTGTGAAGACACACATAAATGTAGTAGGTGGTGCTTCTTTGAATGCAGACACATAAATGTAGTATGTGATACTTGTTTGTACGCAGACACACACAAATGTAGTAGGTGGTGCTTCTTTGAATGCAGACACACAAATGTAGTAGGTGGTACTTGTTTGTATGCGGAAATATATATAGGTAGTAAGTAGGTGGTACTCATTTGTATGAAGTCACGCATAAATGTATCAGGTAGCACTCGTCTGTATGCAGGCAAACATAAATGATCAAAATTTAAAAAAACCTTTACATTGTTTTGTTCGCTTTAAAGCAGTGTCTTGCAAATTAATACCGGTAGTAATTTTCTAATTCTTATCAACTTTAAGTAGTTATCACACGACCCAGTTCTTTTGTTTTTCTCGAAGTTTGTTTGTGTAATAAAGCTCTTGGTCCGTCATTTTTTTGCAGGTTGCATTGTCTTCTTTTGGTTTCAGTTTTATTACCTTGGGATTAACATAAGAAACTTTTTTAGCCTCTTCTGTATTGATTAACAAATTTTCTCCTTGGACACAAAAGTCAAACCATTCTTCCCTTCTTTTTGCGAGTTTTTTAACACTTGCTACAATTTTTCTTTTGCCAAATTCGTGGATTTTTTCGGCTAACCTCTTTTTGAAGAAGTCGTAAAGAACTTGATCTGCCGAGTTAATCACTTGAAGACGTTGGCGGGTATCTGCAGTTAGGGATCTAACAAATTTGTTGCTTCGAGCGTTTAGCTTGAAAATTACTATATCATCAATGTTCCAGCATAGAAGATTTTGGAGAAGAACTAAAGACTCGTCCATCTGCTCAGCGATCATAACCAAATTAAACTCTTTATCTAACTTCTGAGCAAACTGCTCGACAGTTTTAAGGTCATCAAAATGTGAGGGACTCATCCCTAAATCAAAAGACATTTGATTCCTACCTATTTTTCCAGCATGTCTACTGTTCAGTACTTTTTGTGAGGTATTAAAGCCTATAGTAAATATCGATTCATGGTACAGATTTTTAAGCGAATAGTACGAGTACAAAGATTCGAAGAGTTCTGCTGGATCTCTCATTACGGTAACAAAAACCGTATTTTCTGGCATTAGACGTTTTAATTCCTGGTAGTTAAACCTTGTGTGGTGTGCGAAGATATTGTAATGAGTTTTACCAGCAAAAGGTTTCAACCTGGGAGCCATGGAATGGTGGAAGTGTTGAGGATGACCAAAGTAGTTTCCATAATAAGGAAGAACAAATAAAAGGTCATGAGTGTCTCCATAACGCATAAAGATGTTCTGTATACTTGAACTAGCAGCTTTATGAGTTTTGAGAAAAACTACATTAGTTTTAGCATCTGGACAGTTGTCTTCGAAATTTTCCTCGAAAAGTTTGCTCATTTCCAAAGGAATCCTGAAAAGATGACCATATTTGTTACAGATGTGAACTTTAGTTTTATAGAATAATTAAATACTAAATAACGTAGCAGATGAAATATTCAGAGAAAGATGAATACGAAGACTAAAGACTTCGAAAATAAAATATATGGAATGAACAGTTTTAGACTAAGCAATATAACTCACGCAGGTTGGATAATATATAGATAAGTCTCTGGACTTAGACATGTGTATTTGAATATTTAAAATTTTATAAATATAAATATATGGACTAAAATTTAAAATAAAATACTTTGAGACACTCAGAAATTAAAGTTAATTCAGTCAGAAACCTTAAGAATATTTTCAAATACCAATTCAAAGTTCAACTCACGATTGGGCTATGCCGTTGTTTAAAATCATCACACATGTAACAAATATTTTTTAACAAGCTTATATCTTGAGATGATAAAATGGAAGGCTACATTTTAATTCTCTCTTTCTTTTTACATATTCATGATAAATCTTATTTTAAATTTAGCAGCTTATATTAATTTTTTGATTGTTGAACTTAGCACCTTCAGAATGGCTTGACATTTACTTATCAGGAAGGTTTGTTTTGAAATTTCGCGTGAAGCTACACGAGAGTTATCTGCGCTAGCCGTTCCTGATTTAGCAGTGTAAGACTATAGGGAGGCAGCTAGTCATCATCATCCACCGCCAACTCTTTGGCTACTCTTTTACCAACGAATAGTGGGATTGACCGTCACATTATAACGCCCTCACGACTGAAAGGGAGAGCATGTTTAGTGCGACGTGGTATTAGGAAGGTACAAACATCATGATGGTTTCTCAAATAAATGTTACACCTTTGTTTTTATCAAAAATACTTAATCAGTTAGTATCGGAAATGCTATTTTAAATTACTTTAGAAATTTGACACATTACGATTCGTTGCGAGTCGAATCTCGGATTTTAACGCTGTAAATCCTTGAACTTACCGTTGACGCAGCGAGGAACAAATATATTTAATAGGGTTTATGAAAGTTTTGGCTTAGCTTGTTAATTTGTTATGCAGCTATACTACAAACAGATGAGACAACGAAAATCCGGAAACTGTAATATATTATTTTCCCATTCGTGTTTTATCCTTTCATGTTCGTAGAATCTATGGTCGTAATGTGTGATCGATAGATATGTAATCTAAATTTTCAAGTGTAATTATTACAATGGTTAACGTCAGTTCCCCACTACACGCGAAACACCACTTTTCTAGTTAATAATTTTTGTTTAGAAACCATATCAGTTTTTTGGAAGGAATTTCTTTTCTTTTTTCCCCGCATTAGAATATACAAGATCCAATATAATAGGTGCTTGTTCACTATGCCTGGACAGAAGTTTAGGCCTATCATTAGAATATGTATTGGTTTCACGCAGTGGTTCCCAACCTTTTTTATGCCCCGCTCTCCTAAAAAAATTTAATATGTTTTCGCACCCCTCACAGTAATTATTTATTTATGAATAAAGGTAAAAATGGCCAAAACAAATTTTTATAAAGATATCTTGCACCCCTGGTTGGGAATCACTGGTTTCACGGAAGTAAAGTAAATAAGTAGGTTTACAAAAATTAATGAGAGACAAAAAAAAATAAGAAGCTATATAACCTAACAATAAATGAGTATACATTAATTTATTATCATTTTATTAGGTGAACCATTTTAAAATTAAGCATGATAGCGCGGGTAATTCGAAACAAATAAACAGTTATTGAGAGAAAACCTTAAATATACAAAACATATATTAGACCAGTAATAGACTATGCAGCTCCAGCATGGGTAACTGTAAGTAATAAAACAATCAAAACCAAACTACAAACAATACAAAACACACTTCTCACAACAGCATACAGAGTCCCGAGATCAACATCATCTAAATTCATTCACAATTACTCGAACATATCAACCATATCAGATAGACTCCTAAATATTACAATTAGATATTTTAACAAAAATTGGATGAAAAATGATTTATTATGCGAACTAGATAGGTACCTCATACACGATGAAGAAAATCCTAAATACCTCTCCCCAATTAACATATATATCAAACATAAAGAAAAATAAATTAAAGTAAAATATGTATGTATATAAACTTTAAATCTTGTATTTATTGTTTACATATTTATGTATTTTAAAATAATAATAAGATAAAATAAATAAATTGCCACCAGCAAGCTTGACTACTGTGAATAAGAGACTATAAATGGACATTGCCCTGAAAAGGACCTAACATAAAAACAGTTAGGGAAAATACGTTCAGGAAGGAGGAAGAGTTCAAAGTGAACCTGACCCTCCAGGGCAAAATACCAAAATACCATTGACCAAGGAAGAGAAAACCTTACCTAAGTTCCGAGTTAACCAGTCAACATTTATTTCTTGCGTGTTATGAGAAGCGTTATGTTCCACTTATTTAGTAAATGTAAAACAATGTACTTCGTTTGCTTCAGTGTTTGGTGGAATAAATAAGTCACAGGTGACGAGCTGTGGTAAAGATTAAATGTGATATTTCTAGTGTCTGAAAAGAACACAAAAATTCAATTAAACGATTAGAAAATCTTGCGTGAGAACTTTCAGATGTTTTAATCGAGGTCAAGAATTAATGAAACTTCAGAAACATTCAGGATACCTAGAACATTTAAAAGTTGCTTTTGTGTTTGTTTGTTTTCTAATTTTTAGTGCATAAAATTACTCGAGTTTTTTGACACAATTGGTTAAGTTAACGGAAATAGATTCATTAAGGTATGTTAAAAACCAGTACTACGTGGTTTATTTCAATAAAGGAGTCTGGATATTAGAAATTAATGTGTTTAGAGGAAAACGAAGCTTTACAATAAAAAGGATAAGATACTTAAAGTAAACAACGTTTAACTACCTTATCCATTCTATTGTGAAAGGAGCCAGGTTTTCGAATTAAGTCCTCTAGAATACAGGAAAATAGATATTTAAAAACAAAAAAATTATGACCTTTTACAAGCTTTATAAATACTTCAAGTATCAACATTGTTATTTATAGGGAAATAATTGTTTGTTTTCAATTTTGCAAAAAGCTACTCGAGGGCTACCTGCGCTAGCCATCCCTAATTTAGTAGTGTAACACTAAATGGAAGGTAGCTAGTCATCACCACCCACCGCCAACTCTTGGGCTACTCTTTTACCAACGAATAATGGGATTGACCGTAACATTATAACATCTCCACGGCTGAAAGGACGGGCGTGTCTGGTGCGACCGGGATTCGAACCTGCGACCCTCGTATTTACGAGTCCAACGCCTTAACACACTTGGCCATGCCGGGCCTTCTGCACTTCACTTGCCTACCCACTGTTATATAAATTTAGTCAATTCAAGAGAGTGGAAGACACTAAAACATTTCAGTGGTTCGAAAAACGCAAGTAATCGATTTTGTTAACGTAATTTCCAAATGCTCTGTAGTTTACCGTTCCAGTTTCAGACTTGTTACAATAAATTTTCTGACCAAAACTTTTGCATATTCATAACATGAGGTACAGGAATTCTTTTCGTAATGTTTTACATTCAAACACATTGAATATTTTCTTATTGTGTGTTCCGGAACACATTAAATTATTTAAAGATTTTTATACGCTTATTGCACCTGTTTCAAAGCAATGGCTTTGCAAGAAATCTCACTCATGTTAGAATTTAACTTCTTTGGTGACGCTGTTCAAGTGGATAGACATCTAATTATCAATTCTGATAATGATGAAGTGGCCAAGGTCATTAAGACGTAAGCCTGTTTATTTGTTTTGGATTTTTTTGCACAAGCCTACGTAAGGCTTATATGCATATAAATATTAGTAATTTTAAACACGTAGGCTAAACCAAAGGCAATCAGCCAATACCGCCAACCACCAACTCTGGGATACTCTTACTTGAATGAAGGAATATTTGGATTTGAAAATAACTCTTATGGCGCATTCATGTCTCTTAGGTGTGAAACACAGTTTTTGCGGCACCTTTAAGTTGAACTTTGAACCCTTGGATTTTATTTCCGGTTACTTTCATCACTAGACTACGCTCGCCCCGAAAACAACTTATAACAAAGGAACAGAATTAATTAGTAGTCTACAAATATTTCAGTTTTCAAAAGATTAGATCAATACTTTTCTTAGGCTTAATAACTGTGATTAAAATAACGTTAAAACCAAAAACAACATATGAACAAAGAAAGAGAATTAATTAGAAGGATTTAGACTATAAATATTTCAGATTTCAAAAGATCAGACCAATACTTTTCTTAGGCTTAATAACTGTGATTAAAATCACGTTAGACTGTATAAAGTTTCAGTCATAGCCATATTTATTAATCCGCAAGCAGATTTCAATCCCACGAACGTAAAATAGCATTTTAGTCAATTGATCAGAAATCTGAATACCAAAACGATATTTGAAATGTCATTTTTATGCAGTATGACAAACAAAATTCCGAGTGCTATGAAGGAAAACGGTAAATATATTTAAGCAATGAAATTCATCAAGTCTTATAAATGTGATTTAAATATTTCCTGACTTTAAAAGTGTTTGATCACCTTCCTCTTGATCAGTTCGGTACGGAATTGAAATTAAATGTGAGTGTAAAATTTGCATTTCAAGTCGATTTCTTATTATACACAAACCAATAATCAAGTCTAACATACTGCAAAACGAACGTTACCAATAAGTTTCACAAATGAATTAACCAAACAAGGTTCGGCAAAGCCGTTTGACATTCACTATCTATATTGAATACTCTAAATAACAAATTGCTTTTAATTGAAGGACAACTCTATTTGAAAGTACTATCGGTTTCACCTTTCGGTGTAGAAACTAATAATATAAACGTACATAGAAAAATACATCTTAATACACCTGTATCATTTCGTCATTAGAATAACATAGAAAGTCTATCAAGTACATACAATACATTTTATTGTATTAGATATAACTTTGTAAGATTTAATTGTGCCATCTTTTTCATCGTGTCAACTTGGAAAAATAATGTAAGTATGAAACTCAGAACATTAACGTTTGTGGCTTGTACTATTTATACGAATGATGAGTGAAATACTATCCCATATAAAATAAATCGTTCTTATTAACTAAAACTTTTCTTTAATAAAAAAGAGTAATCGATGTTTTCAGAAATTCCAAGATACAATTACTCCATATTATTTGCTGTCCCAATGAAGATGGGCAGATGTGTGTGAGTGAAATATCCAGATCTAACAAACCTCGTTGTTTGTCAGAATTTAGATATACGAGATGTTTTTTTTAATATATCTGATTTTGTTAACAGGAATCTTCATTTTAAACGGTCATTTTAGCTCCTAATATTTCAGCAATAAAACATTCCCTATACTCATAAAAAGTATTCAATAGAGAGTTATTTTTTATTATTGTTGGCCCTTTAGTGCTCGATGAACAAACCAATCACTGTATGATGGCTGAGTAAAACTAAACACTTTTTGGATTCAAACTACTTTTGTACGAAAAGTTTTTAGACAGCTGAACTGAGTAATGAAAACTTTATTATAAATGTGCGACATTTTAAAAAGATTTTGTCATCCTCAGGTACAAGTAGTTTGCATGAGTATATAATGACGGATTTACTATTTTGCATTTATATTAATATCAATGTTTGTTTCAGTTAAAGATATATTTAGAAATGCGTGTAACTTACACTGTGAAATCTGTATTTCAAAAATTCCGCCTATTCTTTGTTGTTTTGAATTAAGCAAAAAGATACACAATGGGCTATCTGTGCTCTGCCCACCACGGGTATCGAAACCCGGATTCTAGCGTGTAAGTCCTCAGACATACCGCTGAGCCACTGGGGGGGGCGCCTATTCACTAAACCTATAGTAGATTCTTGAGTATAAGAAACAACAATGTAGGATGCGTGTATGTAAATACTGGTTATTACGAGTATTGTTACCCTTGTTGAAATTCCTAAAAACTATCCTCTTAAGCTCATAATATTAACCACCACACTGCTGGCCAAAATCTTAAGGCCAATGAACATAAAGAAAAAATATGCATTTTGCGTTGTTAGACTAAACCACTTATTTGAGTAGAGCTTCGAGAGATGAAAATAATAAAAGGGAAAATGCTGACTAAAAACTTTTTTAGCATTTAATGGGGAAAATGTGAACACTATAAAATTGGCCTAAATTCTAGCTGGTCAAAAGTTTAAGACCATATTGAAACGAAGCGTGAATTGAATAAACACGTAACGAAATTTAGTCATTTGTGTTCAAGCATTAGCATTGTCAACATTTCCCACTGACATCTGCGGTGTCACATTGGGTAAAACATGGCAAAAGCTAAAAAGTTGACAGAGTTTGAACTTGGCAGAATTGTCGAGCTGCAAAAGCAAGGTCTCTCTCAACGTGCAATCGATGGTGAAATTGGGCGTAGTAAAACTGCTGTTGTACATTTCTTAAAAGACCCTGAGGGATACGGAACGAGAATTTCAAGTAGTAGGCCCAAGAAAATTTCGCCGGCAAGACACCAGCCGATCGTCGAACCAGATTAAGGCCCTTACGGACGCAAAATGCAGCTCAAGAACAATACGACAGCATCTACGAGAAAAAGGCTTTAAAAACCGTAAACGTCTTCAAAGCCCACGCCTTTTTCCACAATATGAAACAGCTCGGTTAAACTTTGCTGAGAAGCACCAAACATGGGATGTAGAAAAGTAGACAAAGGTTTTGTTCTCTGATGAGAAAAAATTAACCTGGATGGTCCAAATGGCTTCCAACATTACTGGCACGATAAGGATATCCCACCAGAGACATTTCATACACGACACAGTGGACGAGGTTCTCTCATAGTTTGGGGTGCTTTCTCCTTCCATGGAACAATGGAGCTTCTGCTTATACAGGGGCGTCAAACAGCAGCTCGCAACATCGGTATATTGGAGAAAACATCCTTATTGACTGAAGGTCCTAGCTTGTGTGGAAATGACTAGATCTTTCAGTAAAATGACGCTGCAATCCACAATGCCCGTAGAACAACGGACTTTTTCATGGCGAATAACGTGATTCTTTTGAACCATCCAGCGTGTTCGCTCGAACTGAACCCCATTAAAATTGTCTGGAGGTGAATGGCAAGGGAAGTCTATAGAAATGAACGTCATTTTCAAACAGTGT
Organism: Carcinoscorpius rotundicauda; assembly: GCA_011833715.1. Taxonomy (NCBI): domain Eukaryota; kingdom Metazoa; phylum Arthropoda; class Merostomata; order Xiphosura; family Limulidae; genus Carcinoscorpius; species Carcinoscorpius rotundicauda. The sequence continues at coordinate 21,706,753 of CM022398.1, forward strand.
ATAATATTAGCGAAGCCATCTTCACCACTTGGAATAGTATTCCAGCCATCCTTGTGCAAACGCTTGTAATCAACCATACCAAAGCGAATGTTTGAAGTTATTCGCAATGACGGCCGTTCAACTCACTAATGAGACCTCTTACTGGGCATTTACCTACCCTATTTAGGATTTCTTTTTGGTATGATCTTAAAGTTTTGACCAGCTAGCATTTAGGTTAATTTCGTAGTGATCACATTTTCCCTATTAAATACTAAAAAAGTTTTTTATTTTTATTTTCCCTTTTCTTATTTTCATCTTTCGAAGCTTTTCTCAAATCAGTGGTTGAGTCTAACAACGCAAAATGCATATTATTTTTTTATTTTCATTAGCCAGCAGTGTATATGTTGTTGGTTTGCTACAGCTATTATAGAATAAACCTCAGAAGCTATAACTGTAATTAATGCTTATTAATCGAGAAGAGCTCGGAATGGCCAAGTGTGTTAAGGGACAGTTAGCGCAGATAGCCCTCGAGTAGCTGTGCCCAAAATTAAAAACAAACAAACAAAGAAAAAATTAAGCGAGAAACTATAGATGTTTGACCAGGAACGTTTTTATATTTCGAACATGACAAACGATTTAACTTCGGCGGATTAACTTCGGACATTACTATTTCTACGAAGACGTTATATAAATTTATTTCCGTCTACCGCTTGTACACTGGTAAGTCCACGGATTTACAACGCTAAAATCAGGTGATCGATTCATACCGGTGGACACAGCAGATAGCCCGATGTGAAAACACAAACGCACACAAAGTTTATCTGTGAAAAACTCATCTATGATCAATGAGGAACTAACTAGCTCTCTCTTAAGTTAAGTGTACCGATATCAACTCAGAATAAATTTGTTCATCGTGAACCGTCGATAAAATATTCGGTTCCAAACCAGATAGAATATTAAATATTGGTTGTGAATTTATAAAACTTCTGTATATAAATCATTATTTGTAATAACGGATATTACAAATATATACGTATCGACATTTAACGAATTTCTAAGTTCAAGTTCAAATTTAACTCTGTTTCAAAATCGTAATACGTAATAAAATAAATTGGAATTCATCCGAGATAATTTATAATGCATAACAAAATATATGCAATGTAGATCTAAGAGATCACATGACTGGATATTGATTCGATGTCTAATATGACTATATTTGTACTCCGTAGTGTTGATTTAAAGTGATTTATTTAATTTAACTAAGATATTTTATAATGCGTGTATTGGTGTTAGGGTCTTTGTTTAAAATAACAATGTTTTGCTTGTATATGCTGTGGTTTTTGAGTTGAAATTATGGTATATCCATGCCAAACACTGTGATTTTAAACAAAGACCCTAACATAAATAAATACAAGATATTTTAAATGAAAAACTACCCCATCTTAAACTAACATTCTGGGAAACAACATACTCATATTGTACTGTGAAACAATATCCAGTCTCGTGACCTTTGTTCTATAATATATACTCATTATCTTTGTAAACAACTTGTATCTGACAAAATCTTGTTGAAACAACCTGAATTTATAGTAAAGTTCTTTTCTCTACTCAGTCAAGCCGTCTCAATTTTTATTTTTTATCCTCGTTATCGTGTTTTACTTTGATAATGTTTCTAGTGCAGAAACCTACTGCCTGATTTCTCAATCGTAGGTGAAAACCCATTTTGTACTTCCTACAAAAATGAAATTTCGTATCGATTGCCACGTGCTTTAATGTCCAGATACAGAAATTCACGTGCTACATCCCTAACGGATACATTAAATTGATCTCAGCCTGTACCTGTACACTACAGTAAAGTCACGTGAGATTTGCTACTAAAATGAAGAAAATTAAACATTTTATATCGAAATATTTTGTTGTAGATGGAACACATAAATTTGTCAGCTATATGAACACACATGAATTTGTCAGCTATATGAACACACATGAATTTGTCAGCTATATGTCCCGTACATTACTACAGAATCTATAATCATCGTTTAATATTTTTGCCCATTACGCTTCCTTACATAATTGTTAAAACCATGAAAATACAGGAAACTTTCAGATAAAGCTGCCAGATTGTGAGGCGTGTATCACCCCCCCCCCCCCCAGTTTCATATTATGGGTTATTATGATTCAAAACATTGAAGAGTACTGAGAACAGATAGCAGTTATAAATACCAAACGAAAGGCAGAAACAGTATCTAATTGTGTTTGATATGATTGATTAAGTTTCAGTGCACCTTGTCAGGTCAGAAGTAGATTTACTACTCTAAAATTCCACTTTCATTAACTCTTAATGGAAACAACACATGGTCCAATGCGACTTTGCCCAAAAAAACAAATATACAATTAGTTAAAGACCAAACAAATCAGTGCCTGTTCAAATTTCAAACGGACATGTCAAGCCTCAAAGCTGTTCTGTTACACAATGAAGACGTTCACCCTTCAATATCTGTTGGTTATGCAGCACACATGAAGAAACCTACAAGAACATGGAAATGTTGCTGAAGCACATCCAGTACAGCAAGTACCATTGGAATATCTGTGGAGATCAGAAAGTTGTTGCTCTGTTACTGGGACTTCAGCTTGTCTACACAAAGTACTGTTGTTTTATATGTGATTGGGACAGTTGTGCCAAAGAGTCGCATTATTCTAGACAGATCTGGCAACTCTGTAAAATGTTAGTTCCAGGACAAAAATATGTGGCGCATGAACCGCTTGTCGACCGGGCAAAAATTTTCTTGCCTCCTCTTCACATAAAATTGGGACTTATGAAGAATTTCGTGAAAGCAATGAACAAAGAAGGCGAAGGTTTTCGTTATTTAAGACATATGTTCCCAAGAATAACTGAGGCCAAGATCAAAGAAGGCATTTTTGTTGGCTCTCAGATCAGACATGTTATGAGTGACAAGCGGTTCGAATATTTGTAGTTGGGCCGGAAAATATTGCCTGAAAAGCCTTCAAAGACGTTGTTGACAATTTTCTTGGCAATTACAGAGCCCCACATTACATTCAGCTGATAGACAAACTACTCAAAGCATACAAAACAATGAAGTGCAACATGACACTCAAGATTCATTTCCTCCACTCACCCTTGGACTTCGGTGCTATCAGTGACAAACTCTGTAAAAGGTTTCACCAGGACATTACATTAATGAAAGAACAACATCAGGGCAACTGGAATCCGTCAATGCTTGCTGACTATTGTTGTACACTGTGACGTGATGCACCAGACATTGAATACAAACAAAAATCAGGAGCAAAACACTTTTAATTAAGTTGAACTTAATAACGTATTAGAAACATAAACACAATTAAATACGTTATTGCCGGTAAATAGTTAACTGCCTATTTCTCAGAGTTCTTAAGTGATGAAGCAAAACCAAAACTATATTTGTGCATACCCACCAGGTACCTATCTCAATAAGCAAAAACATTTCAGGAAGCAAAACTTTTCTAAACAATTGTTGTGCAGTGTTATTATTGTTTCACGAAACAAAAAAGAACAAACAAGCCTCTGGTGCAGAGAAAAATTCACGAACGATAGCGGAACAAGTCAGTTATCAGGCTCTTGAAACAGTATTATAAGTACAGTGAAGATATTAAGAGTTGAAAAAAAAAAAAAGAGAGGCTACTCTCACTCATAACATTTTGTTGTTGTTTTACTGAAAAGAGATGGCCCGGCATGGCCAAGCGCGTAAGGCGTGCGAGTCGTACTCCGAGGGTCGCGGTTTCGCGCCCGCGTCGCGCTAAACATGCTCGCCCTCTCAGCCGTGGGGGTGTATAATGTGACGGTCAATCCCACTTTTCGTTGGTAAAAGAGTAGCCCAAGAGTTGGCAGTGGGTGGTGATGACTAGCTGCCTTCCCTCTAGTCTTACACTGCTAAATTAGGGACGACTAGCACAGATAGTTCTCGAGTAGCTTTGTGCGAAATTCCAAAACACTGAAGGGAGACTGCGAGTGTATCAAAACTTTTGATGTAAAAAGCTTGCTCTTAAAGGACAAAAAGAAAAAATGAAATGGTAATCGTGTGTACAACTGCTTTCTTCGAAACATTTATTAGTTTTCTCTTTTCCATTCGAAATAGTGTGAAATGTTAATAAATCACCTTCTACCAATTATTAACAGTTTACAGCCGTATTTGTTATAATCATCAAGAAAGCTTTGTTCTAAACTGTTCACTTTCACGCAAAGCTAAGGCTGCAAGTGCTCCTTTCACTGCATGAAATCGATACCCAGCTGATCCATATATGCTGAAAGGGCTTCTAAACAAGATACGATGGAGATATGTACCAAACTGACGTTTACAAGTTGTTTAGAACTGTTTGTTTAAAACCTGACAGTGATCAATAACTAAAATGAATTAGATATGTCTTTAGGATATTTTTAATGAATATTTAAAAGTCATTGTATTTCATAAAAATAAAGAAATTTAATTTAATGTTTCTTTTGTATTGGCTATATTGTTGTACTTGGACTCCAAGGTGCAATTAATTTCATCTAAAAATCACTCACACAAAAGATATTTTGCTTCGTAATCGCCCTCCCCCTCGCTAGTACAGCGGTATGTCTCCGTATTTACAACGCTAAGATTCCCCTCGGTGGGCTGAGCAGATAGCCCGATGTGGCTTTGCTATAAGAAAAACACAAACACATGCTTCGCAATTAATTTCCCTATAAAATAATAATATTGAATTGTGAAAGCTTGAATATTTATGATCAGATTGATAAAATAATGAAAAGCTTTATTATCATCCAGTTGGGACAGCGGTAAGTCTACAGTCTATGGCCTGGCATGGCCAAGAGCGTAAGGCGTGCGACTCGTAATCCGAGGGTCGCGGGTTCCCCCCCCCCCCGTCGCGCTAAACATGCTCGCCCTCCCAGCCGTGGGAGTGTATAATGTGACGGTCAATCCCACTATTCGTTGGTAAAAGAGTAGCCCAAGAGTTGGTGGTGAGTGGTGATGACTAGCTGCCTTCCCTCTAGTCTTACACTGCAAAATTAGGAAGGCTAGCACAGATATCTCTCGAATAGCTTTGTTCGAAATTCAGAAACAAACAAAGAAACCGAACGGAGTAGCTTTGTGCTTAACTACACATAAATCGAAATACAACGAAATTTAAATGTCACACAACGCGGCAACTTTGTATTGTCTGTGAAAAGTATTACACTTTTAGAAACATAGCAGCAGAAAGTAAAATTACAGATTTGGCTATCTAATCTTTATTATAGGAACTCGTAGAATGGGAAACAAAGCAAAATTTTTTGTAGTGAAAACTACATGAATGATTTATGACAAAGAGTAAACACTCGCAAAGAAATGCAAATTCACATTAAGAAAATACCGCTTCAACCATTTGGCTCCAGTTCGAATAATTTAAAAATATATGAATTTAATTGCACTTTTTATATGTATTTATTTTCGTTCATTATTCAGGCGTGGTTTGGTCTTTACATGTCAGGCTGTGTATCAGAAGGTTAAAGTTTCACGCATCAGTGCTTTCAGCTGTGGATAGCAGTGCAAATCAATTCTATTATCCAGTTAAACAACCAGATAAAATCCTAGCAGCTGCGTGTGCTGATGACTAGTTGCCTTTATTCTTATAAGTTGGTCAACATCTGAGACGGCTATATCTGAAACTTTTTGATTTGGATATATACCATATATGTTGCAAAACGTGCTATTCGGGTTTAAAACATCAAATACCAAAACTAGTCAAAATTTAATATCAAACTTCCACAAAAAATGAGATTCGATACGAAAATGAAACCGAGAACTCATTTTCAATGGATGGAATAAAGTGATTCTACTATCTTAGTGCTTCTGTGTTAAGTTCACCTTTCTTACTTAGCAGGAATCTTTGTTCTCATGCCAAGGACGCTTTTCAAATATTTTTTCCATTCGAAACCTTAGCATAAATATCCTTCAAGTCCATGGTATCATTGGAGCTATACTCATATCTTGTTTTCGAGGGACTGACTCTCGAGTGTTTCTTCTGCGGGACAGGTGTCAGAGTGTATAGTTTTAGTACGTATACTGATTGTTGGATCTTGCTTTCATTGTGGCTGGCTGGGTCCTGTTTTCAGCAACCATATCTTTGGAAAGAATGAGAAGGCACCAGGTTCTTAGGAGGATAGATCATGGAATACGTTCATTGTCAACGCCAATCCAGATGAGTTTAGAAAACCAGCATGTCCAGAATATCACTGGACCTCTAAACATCGCCTCTTCCGACTCGTCATCACTAGAAATAATCATGATGAATACAAAGAGTGGCGGAAGTTTACCAATCTTCATGGGTGTGGGGCAATACATTTTCCAGCTGCTACATACGTATCAGGTAGATACATAGTTTTTAGGTCTGGAAACTAAATTCTAAGGTGTGCGTTCAAGTCTAGAATATCTTTCATCATTATACATAAAAATTGAGATGTATCACTACAGTTAACTAGTTTCAATCGAACAGATCAGTAACCACAGCAAGATGAGGGTCTTACCTGTGGTTTTGTCAAGAGCTGACGATTAGAGAAAACAGAAACATTAGGCTGACGATTCCTCTGCAGGTAGATAAGTCAGTATTTCAATAATAAGGTGTGCTTGGTGAAACTTACATTCCAAATATATATTGAATTTTCCTATGTTTCCAACACTGTCAATATTTCTAAATAATTGATTTTATTTCTAAATCCTTGAATTTTCTAAGAAAGAATAAAAAAATGAAAGCATTTTCTCTAAAGTTTAGTAGTTTCTCACTGCTGTACACTGTGATTGCAGACGCTGGCTTTTTAAAGTAATTTTCGCTCTGAAGTGTAAATAGAGTCATACAATCTACAAAGTTATGACTCTATTCTTTGATCAAAAATAAAATATTTAGTTTCAACAGCGTTACTTTTTCTTCCGCTATTCATCCTCTCCGAAGTAAACCCTTATTGACTCATATTGTTTATTTTGCTGTGGTTTTGTGAATATTTACCATATCTGATCTTCATGTGTATCATACACACAAAGTTCAAAAGCACAAACTTTAATAAATAAGTGATTTAAACATAAATAAAGCGAAAAACAGTGAAGTAATAACTGTTATTTGTCGACTCAAAAATTCAACAAGGCTCACTATGCTGTGTTGTTGTCTATTGGAATACAAACTAAACACATTTAACACAAAATTAATGTAAATAACTCAGCACATTAACATTTTTGTAGAGAAAAAACAGTAAATAAATGATGTCGTTAAAAATTTCATTCTAACGGATGATCACAGTTACTTTGTGTCTTGGTTCTGTGAGACAAGAACGGTATCGTTCTAACGGATGATCACACTTACTTTGTGTCCTGATTCTGTGAGACAGGAACGGTATCGTTCTAACGGATGATCACACTTACTTTGTGTCCTGATTCTGTGAGACAGGAACGGTATCATTCTAACGGATGATCACTGTTACTTTGGGTCCTGATTCTGTGAGACAGGAACGGTATCATTCTAACGGATGATTACAGTTACCTTGGGTCCTGATTCTGTGAGACAGGAACAGTATCATTTTAACGGATGATCACATTTACTTTGGGTCCTGATTCTCTGAGACAGGAACGGTATCATTCTAACGGATGATCACAGTTACTTTCTATCTTGACTCTGTGAGACAGGAACAATATCATTCTAACGAATCATCACAGTTACTTTGTGTCCTGATTCTGTGAGACACCAACGATATTATTGTAACGGATGATCACTGTTACTTTGGGTCCTGATTCTGTGAGACAGGAACGGTATCATTTTAACGGATGATCGCATTTACTTTGTGTCCTGATTCTCTGAGACATGAACGGTATCATTCTAACGGATGATCACAGTTACTTTCTATCCTGACTCTGTGAGACAGGAAAGATATCATTTTAACGAATAATGACAGTTACTTTGTGTTCTGATTCTGTGAGACAGGAACGATATCATTGTAACGGATGATCACACTTACTTTGTGTCCTGATTCTGTGAGACAGAGACGGTATCATTCTAACGAATGATCACAGTTACTTTGTGTTCTGATTCTGTGAGACAGGAACGGTATGTTTTATTCAGTGATGTCGAAAAAACCCACTTGTAGTGAAATATGTATGTAAAAACGACTTGTTCGGGTTGAGAAAATTCACAACCTGTGAACCTGACGATAACCGAAGAAGGTCGAAACGTTGTTTACTTCTCTACGTAAAAAATTTTCTCAACCCAAACGAGCCGTTTTTACATATATAGGTATGTTTTATTGTTTACTTTCGATTTTAATTGCATCCACAAAAGTCAAATGATGGACTTTCGATTGTTTGCTTAGTCGTTCCAGGTTGGGTGCATCACTTTGTGGTTAAAGCAGTCGAACTGTAACCTACGAGTCGCAAGCTCGAATCTTATCACCATAAATGCTCGCCCTTCCAGCCGTGAGGATGTTGTAACGTACGGTAAATTCTACTTTTCGTTGGTAATAATTCAACCCAAGAGTTACCCGTAGAAAACTTTTAGTAGCTGTCTTCCCTGTGGTCTGTCACTTATAAATTAGGGATTGCTAGGGCAGTTAGCCTTCGAGCTGCTTTGGACGATATTCCAAAAACAAATATACAAACCCTTGTAGATTCACACACCTGATTTTCACCGGCAAAGGTTCTCCGTTGTTCATTGAGGAATTTTGATTTGCTCCTTTGTTTTAACTCCAGGTAAGCACGTGCTCATGTTGCCGTATGCAGACTTGTTTTAAACCAGTTCACATACTTTATATCTTGTACAGATATATGGTTGTTTCAGAGTACGTAGCACTAAATTATTCTTTCTTCAGAACTCAATCACAAAAAAGTCAGAATTTTATTTTCCAAGCAAATACATTTAAGTGCGTTAGACGTGTCACTTAAAAATTCGGGAATATCAAATACATCTGTTTATCTCATTGTATCAATCGTGATCTAGGTTTTCTGGAACGTCGACAATTTTCCAGTCGTTGACATCTTACATTCTCATTAGCTATCGCTATACACTAGTTTAATAAATCAAAATGAAATAGCTTGTTCAAAATTTATGAAGAAAAATATTTTCTAATCTTCAATTCAAGGTGATAACTCCCTCTCAAATTTATCAGTCACCTACAGCCATACTACATATTTTGACATCAGCTTCTTACTTTACCATGGCCTGGGGTAGAAAAATACATTTTTAATATTGTGAACGGGACAAGGTAAAACTAGTATAAATCTATACGAAAAACGTACTGCAGTGTAATATTACATAATATTTTAACGCAAATAAAATCAGTAAAAAACTATAATATTATATCTCTGCATAGCCAGGTGGTTGGGCGCTCGACTGAGAGTCGCGAGTTTGAATATCTGTTACGCCAAATATGCTTGGCCTTTTAGCCGTTAGGGCGTTAAAAGGTGACGATCAGTTCCACAATTCGTTAATAAAAAAGTAGAGTAGTTGGATGATGATGACTAACTACCTTTCCTCTATTCTTACGCTGCTAAATTAGGGACGGCTAGGGCCCGGCATGGCCAAGCTTGTTAAGGCGTGCGACTCGTAATCTGAAGGTCGCGGGTTCGCATCCCCGTCGCGCCAAACATGCTCGCCCTTTCAACCGTGGAGGCGTTATAATGTTATGGTCAATCCCACTATTCGGCTGTAAAAAGTAGTCCAAGAGTTGGCGGTGGGTGGTGATGACTAGCTGCCTTCCCTCTAGTCTTACATTGCTAAAATTAGGAACGGCTAGCACAGATAGCTCTCGAGTAGCTTTGGGCAAAATTCCAAAAACAAACAAACAAACAAGGGACGGCTAGCGCAAATAGCCTTCGTGTAGCTTTGGACGAAATTAAAAATAAAAACTTCCACTAACGCCGAGGCCTGTGTTTTGTTAGTTTAACCCAAATATGTATTTTATCTTAACTTTAATTTATACATACTTGAGACACACACGAGATATAGTAACAAAAATTTTATTCCAAATTTGTTGGGAAGAGGAAAGGCTCAGAAACTAGACATCACTAAACTAAATTGATTTTTTTTCCAACAGTTTTATAATAAACATATTTGCTTCTAGTTTCTGCATATTTTACGACTCTAAGTCTTGGCTTCCGATAGGTGTATGTCTGCGCTTTTCTAGAATAAAGATGTATCGATTATTTGCTGTGGCTACAGAATGGAATCCAACCTCTGATTTTTGAAAGTGTAAATACATAGCCTTATCTCTGTCCTACGAGGGTACTTTCATTGGTATCATATAGGTGGAAGGCTCCATTTTGCCAACACATTCAGTACTATTTTATAACAAGCTGTAACAGACCCGACATAGCCAGGTGGATCAAGGCACTTGACTCATAATCCAAGGGTCGTGGGATCAAATACCGGTCGCACCAAACATGGTCGCCCTTTTAACCGTGGGGGCGTTATAATGTTACTCTCAATCCCATTATTCGTTGGTGAAAGAGTAGTCTAAGTGTTGGCGGTGGGTGGTAATGACTAACTGCCTTCCCTCTAGTCTTACACTACTAAATTAGAGGCGGCTAGCACTGAGAGCCCTCGAATAGCTTTGTGCGAAATTAAAAACAAACAAACAATAAGCTGTAATATAACCTATAAAATATTACTTCATTAAGCAATATAATTCATAACCAGCATACTGCTCTGTGCGGTAACGAGTATGCAGAAGGTTATCTATTACTGTATAACACACAGGATGTCTTAGTGAACAGAGGCCGTGATTAGTACTTTGGACTATATCTTACCTATCTTCTCTTACTTGCTGTACTAAGCCTGGCATGTTCTTGTGGTTAAGGCGCTCGACTCCATAATCTTAGGGTCACGAGTTTGAAATTCCGTCGCACCAAACACACTTGCCCTTTCAGCCGTGAAGGCATTATAATGTCATGGTCAATCACACTATTCATTGGTTAACAGTGCAACAGATTTATCGTTACACATTTGTTTTACTACCTACGTTTGTTTCAGTTTGAAACAAAATACATGAGATGTATATTGTTGAATTTGTATTGTGCAAGTCCCAACTCTTCTTTATATTCGTAGAAGATTCTCGAGAGCAAGAATAAACAATATATTTTTGCAAAAACAATAGTGTGTCTTCGAATATTGTTGAACTTTCGAGAATCTCGCTTAATGAGTATATAAGCCGACGAGCCAGGAGCCAGTATTAGAATATTGTTTGGTTGCTAAAGTCGGTATACTATATGCCTCGGAAACTATAGTTGTGATAAATGCTTATGTATCGGAAAAAAATGCAGATTTTTGACCAGGAACGTTAAAAGACTTCAAACATTACAGATCATTTAGCTTCACAGAATTAATTTCGAATGTTAGTATTTTTGCGACAGCATTAGATATCTATCTTTCTCTGCGAAAATTAAGTTGGTACACCGCGTCAGCCGAAGATGGAAGTAGATAGCATTCCTGTCAAGTGAAGTGTATCTGTGTATCAACATATAATTAATTAGCTCGTTGTAGACCTAGACCGTCGAAAATATTCAGTTACAGACCAAATAGAAGACTGAATATCGTTTTTAATTTTGTAAACTCTTTGAGTATAAATAATTATTTGTGTATGTTTTCTTACAGCAAAGCCACAAGTGGGCTATCTTCTTAGCCCACCGAGAGGAATCGAACTTCTGATGTTGGTGTTGTAAATCCATAGACTTATCGCTGTACTAGCGGGGTGGGGCAAATAATATTTTGAAATAACCGTCATTATAAACTGTATTGTTGTTCGTACATTGCAATATATTTGTGTTAAGAAAAAAACTGTTTATCAGTCTTCTTGGCAAATTTAACACATATCGACATTTAATTAAATTCAAAATAAACATTTCCAGCTATTTCGACCTGTGATGTGTAACTACGTAATATAACAAACCAAAGACAAGTTTGGATTAAATTATAATTCATAACAACAAGTAGCCCAACAATTTGTAGTGGGTGGTGATCACTAGCTATCAATGCTCAATTAGGGACAGATAACATAGACAGTCCTCGTGTAGTTTTTGAGCGAAATTTAAGACAAAACAAACAACACCTTTTTATAGAGATAAAGAAGGGTTAGTCGAACTTTGGAGGCTTTTTTTATACTTAGTGAAAGTGTTTTGGTTTCTATTCCGTTGGCTGAGTTTTGCTCACTTTCTGGCGTACAAGTTTTCATATATGCATTGTACAGAACCCCATTTATAACCAGGTTTTTGTTGTTTTTTTCAATTTCACGCAAAGGTACACAAAGGCTATCTGCGTTAGCCATCTCTAATTTAGCAGTGTAAGACTAGAGGAAAGGCAGCTAATCATCACCACCCACCGCCAACTCTTGGGCTACTCTTTTACCAACGAATAGTGGGATTGATCGACACATTATGACGCTCCCAAGGCTGAAAGGGCAAGCATGTTTGGTGTGACGGGGATTTGAACCCGTGGCCTTCAGATTACGATTCGAATGCGTTAACTACCAGGACATGCTGAGTATTTTTAACTAAACCCACCCCTGGATACTCGCTACCACACAACATGATTTAGTTACACAACTTAAACATACAAGAATAATAAGCGGTAATTGTGTTATATTTTTAATTTTAACAATATTAATTTATTTGAAAGTCACCAGAAAACGTCCATCAAGGGTTCAGCTTTTAGGAAACGATGTAACGGGTTCTTAATATATTTTGATTTTTATAACATAACACACACGTAGAAGGAAACATACAGGTAGATTTGTATTACTAATTGTCCTAAAAATTTTATTTAAATAAACTTTATTCGTGATATTACATACTGAATTAATACTCAACTCTAGATATGAGTGTACTTAATAACTACTCAACTCATGATATGGGTGTACTTAATAACTACTCAACTCATGATATGGGTGTACTTAATAACTACTCAACTCATAATATGGGTGTACTTAATAACTTAACTGAAATAGTAAAAAAAAAAAATGAGTATCGTGCGTAAACTTACCGAAAATGGGAGAATGAGAAAAACGCACCGAAAATCCCAACTCCAAAGATTGTTGTTACAACGTAAAATTGATATGTCAACCTAGGTTTAATTTCACTTTTTTTCGTCTTCATAATTTACGTTCTAAAAAGAGTCTAATGTAAGGCCACAATATAACACTTCTTCTATTAACGCTATGTTTTATGACAACATTCTTTGTGGATCCGAATTGAAGAGTTTCGCAGACAGTTGTTCCAGAAAACTATCCTAATTTCATAGTTTTCTTCGTCAGTCTTGCATACCAATCGCTGATAAAAGAGGTCGTCGGAAAAGGTATAGTTCTCTTCCTAAATGAAAACTATTTTTTAGACTTGTTACTGCCATCCTGTAAATTCTAAGAAAACAGAACAATGAATAAAACAAACTTCCCAACATACCTAACACAGTTTCTTTTCATGGTGCATAATGACTTGTGTGCTGGTCTAGTGCTTATCGTCGTGCAAAGTGCTCTAAATCACAGTTTCATCACGGCTCATGTTCGTAATATCCAACTCATAATTAATTGAACATCAATTAAATATTACTGAAAAACAAAATAATTTAGTTTCTTATCTTGTTCATGATACTACTAGTTTAACTGTGGTCCTCATTCTCCTATGTTACAGTTACGACAGAAAGTGTTCTAACCCTGCGTCCCGAGTGGTTTTTTACTTATAACTTAAAAAGTATCACGAGTAGGCTAATACAAGTATAGTATATTATAAATATTATACTAACACACATCTACATAAATGTTTATTTAAATTAAACGACAAATAAACTGTTTATAAACAAATAACCAAAACTAGGAGGAGCAGAAAGTGTTCGTACATTTCAAAACGTGTGAAAAACTGATATTCCCGTAAAAATTTTGTTTAGTTTGGCGAATAAACTACATTATACCAATACATAACTAGACACTTGGTTCATAATTATTGGAATTTAACCAGCAAAAAATGTACTTCCGGCAAATTAGCGCCGTCTCTGTCATTATCTGCTTGATCATCATGGCGAACAGGAAACAACTGTCCAGTAATATAAAAAAACGAATTATTGTGAAATACAACTCTCGGATGATTCTTTCCGGTATTGTTACACAACTTAATGTGCCGAAATCTACTGTTCAAAGCATAATTGCCAAGTTTGAGCTACCAGGATCAATTGCTGACCTCTCTCGTTCCGGACGCCCCACATAAATTCCAGAGATAACCAAAAGGAAAGTTCTCAGAGATGTTAGTAAAACCCTCGTTTAACAAAAACGTAAGGGAAACTGGGGTTGAAGTAAGCACCTCTACAGTTACGAACATGTTACGCTCTTCTGGGTTCAAAGCATGCCGTCCTCGTAGAACACCATATTTAAAGCCTGTTCATTTAGAAGCACGATTGAGGAATGCAAGAAAGCATGTAGATAAACCCTTTGGTCAGACGAGACTAAAATTGAACTTTCGGGCCACAATGATGTTCGCTATATTTTCCGTAAGAAGGGGGAACAAAATCTTTCCAAGAACACCGTCCTTACAATTAAACACGGAGGTGGCTCGATCATACTATAGGGTTCCTTCAGAGGTTTTGGTGTAGGCAGCCTTCACCGCGTCAACGGAATCACGAAGAAAGAAGAGTACGTTGACATATTAGGCTCTCATATCAAGAATGATGCTCGGAACTTGTGGCTTGAGTGTCGTTGGATCTTCCAGTACGAAAAGGACCCTAAGCACACATCGAAATATGTGCAACTCTGGTTGCAGAGGAACCATATAAGCGTTCAGGAGTGACCATCGCAGTCATCCGATTTCAACCCAATTGAAAACGTTTGGCATGAATTGAAAACCAGGGTTCATCAGCGTCATCCGAAAAACTTGGAGGCCTTCTGTGAAGAAGAATGGAAGAAAATACCAGTCTAGTACTGTCAAACGATCATTGAGGGCTATGAGGAGAGATTGCGCCAAGTAATTCACCTGAAAGGCTACTCAACTGACCTTAAAGTGGACGCTTAAACAATTTTTACCCCTCCTATGTTTGGTTATTTGTTTATGAGCAGTTTATTTGTCGTTCAATTTACATATATATTTATGTAGATGGGTGTTAGTATAATATTTATAATATACGCTACTTTTATTATCCTAATCGTGATAATTTTTAAGTTATGAGGAAAAACTACTCACGACGCAGGGGAACGAACACTTTCAAATGCTTTGATTGTTCTCATTGCTTTCAGGCCCGGTATGTTTAGGTGGTTAAGGCACTCGACTCGTAATTTGAGGGTTACGGGTTCGAATCTCCATCACACCAAACATGCTCGCCCTTTCAGCTGTGAAGGCGTTATAATGTAACGACCAATCCCACTATTCGTTGGTAAAAGAATAGTCCAAAAGTTGACAATAGAGGGTGATGACTAGCTGACTTTTCTCTAGTCTTACACTGCTAAATTAGGGATGGCTAGCGCAGATAGTCCTCGTATAAGCTTTGCGCGAAATTCAAAACAAACCCAGCTTTACCATTGCTTTCAACAGAAAGCACTTGTAAGCGTTAATCTTATTAATACAATGAACTCTTTTGTATGGTATATACTACAATAAGGCTTAGCTTTCCTGATGTGAGTATTTCCCATATCCATGGCTAACAAGAGAAGTTGTACGCGTTTTCTTATTTAATAATAATTATATTATTGTAGGTGCGTCATTTGGGGAGTTGACATGAATAGTCACTTCCCTCGTCTCAGGTCAGGTGGGACCCTAAA
Organism: Carcinoscorpius rotundicauda; assembly: GCA_011833715.1. Classification (NCBI taxonomy): domain Eukaryota; kingdom Metazoa; phylum Arthropoda; class Merostomata; order Xiphosura; family Limulidae; genus Carcinoscorpius; species Carcinoscorpius rotundicauda. The sequence continues at coordinate 21,722,516 of CM022398.1, forward strand.
TGGTGACATGCAAGCAGATTGATTATACCACAGTGTAAGATTGCTATCTTTACTAGGGAGACACAAAGTCAGGATTTTTTGCCTTTCGCAAAATAACATTTCTTGTGAATTAAGTGATACACCAGAACGTGGTCGAAAACATTAGTAAGTTAATGCATTTAAAGTTTGTGTTTTCCTACAGTATGAAACTCAAACTTTTTAAAATATATTAGTGAATGGTAGTTTAAAAAAATTATCATCTTATGCACACTACAATGTAGTTTTAACATTACTACTAAACATGTCTTGTTTCTGTTTTTATTTTGTTAATAACAAAGAAAAAAATAAATCTTAGCATTACAAAGCACATAATGACAAAAAATATAGAAAATAAAACTGAAGTTTTTAGTAAAAACAATGAGTCCATTACATCAAAGTGACAGGTTAAGTAAGTATATTAGTGGCAGTGTAGTTTTTCAGCGTGTCAAGTTAAGTACGCACATCGAGTAAAGAGCTCAGCACATGCGTCAGGGTAACTGAGTAAATTGTTATATTAGAGTATCAGATTAAACAGATATAGCAGAGTGATAAGTTAAATAGATATTATGAGCAGTGGGTTCATTAGATATAATAAGAGAAAACAGTGTACTTTAAACAAATATGTTCTACATTTCCTGCAGGTGTTCGGTTTTTAAGAAATGATAGTTATCAGATAAGTATAATTAAGTTGTTGTTTTGTTTGCGTGATAGCATTGTGAAGAACGATTATTGCCAGGATTTTTTTTAAAGAATAGTTTTTCCAGGGGTAATAAATAAAATCGTTATTAAAAAAACAAAGAATCTGAGTTTATTCAGAAAGAGCGAAACTATTTCTAAACTAACATGAGTTTTATTTTAATAAAAGTTTTTAACATCCATACCCGCCTTCTTGAGATACATTTTTACTTCAAGTGGGTTATCGTCATTACGAATTACTTTTTCGTACGGTGATCATGGTAAGTAACGAACTTGGGGACAGATTCTCGTCAGAATTTTGGTAACTATCAAAATGAGCCTCCTGAGTCGAATGTGATCAATGACTTACTAAACTAACAAGTGGGAAATTTTTCATTGGTTATATTTTCTCTATCAGTTTAGTGTATATTGCTGAAACACCAGATACCTTTAGAGACGCCATATTTTATTACGAACTAAATAGATTGTGAAACTAAAAGTCATAGTCGAGTGGTCAAGGCACTCGTCTCGCAATCCAAGGGTCGTGGATTGGCGCCCGCGTTGCGCTAAACATGCTTGCCGTGGGGGCGTATAATGTGACGGTTAATCCCATTATTCGTTGGTAAAAGAGTAGCCCAAGAGTTGGCGGTGGGTGGTGATGACTAGCTGTCTTCCCTCTAATCCAACACTGCTATATTAGGGAGGGCTAGCGCAGATAGCCCTCGTGTAGCTTTGCGCGAAATTCAAACCAAATCTTTTTGTATCTCAGAACGGCTGGTATGGGTATTAACACTTTTATTGATATGACAGAATAACGTTTCGACCTTACTAGGTCATCTTCAGGTTAAGAAAGAGAGAGTTTCAAAGCGACTGTTTCCGGACACTTGTCTTACGAACGAGAGTATAAACGGATACAGGATTGTAGGGGGTGTTGCAGGTGGATGTTAAGTTATTAATTAGTATAGGTATAAATATGTTCTTTTATATTGGTTTTAGTTGCTGCACAAGTAGAGCTTCTATGATTTTGGGTTTGTTTATATTTTTTTCTTTGTCAATATCTGGGTATTCTCTGTGGTTATGTTGTGTTTATTTGATTTGCAGTGTTCAAAAGTGTGTGAAGGTGTTGTTTTGTGTTTTTGAACCTAGTTTCCATTTTTATAATTGTTTCTACAGTACAGAAGTCGCGGCAGTTGTTGCATTGTATTTTAAAAAATATGTTGGTGTTGTGTTTCGCAAAGTATGGGCTTTAGTTTTGTACCTGGTTTTTTACTAAATTTGATGTTTACTGGAATGTTGTGTTTTATTATAAGTTTTTTTCCAAATGTTTGTTATTTTCTCGCTGATGTCAGGAATATATGGTCTGGAGCAATGTAAGATTTTGTAGTTTGTTGTATCTTGGGATTTATTGTTTGTTTGTTGTTGGTTCAGGTGTGTGTGTATAATTTTGTCCACGGGTTTTTTGAGGAAATTTCATGATGTTGATGAAGTGTTGTTTTATTTTGTTGATTTTATCGTTAATTTTATCAGGTGAACATAGTTTTGTGGCTTTGTTTCTTTAGTTTCTTAATATATTGAGTTTTTGTTTTGTTTCATGTGCTGAGTCCGATGGAATGTATAATCCAGTAAGGGTAATTTTTCTGTGGATTTCTGTTTTGAATTGTGTATCAGTGTTAGTAGGCCCGGCATAGCCAAGCGTGTTAAGGCGTTCGACTCGTAATATAAGGGTCGCGGGTTCGCATCCACTTCCCGCCAAACATGCTTGCCCTTTCAGTCGTGCGGTTGCATAATGTTACCGTCAATCCCACTATTCGTTGGTTAAAGAGTAGCCCAAGAGTTGGCGGTGGGTGGTGATGACTAGCTGCCTTCCCTCTAATCTTACACTGCTAAATTAGGGACGGCTTGCACAGATAGCCCTCGAGAAGCTTTGTGCGAAATTCCAAAACAAACAAACAGTTGTAGTGATCTTGATGTTAATAAATGCTGTTTTGTTAGTTTTTTCCTGTTCACAGGTGAACTTAATTTTGGAGTGTATCAAGTTAACGTGAATGAAAAAACTAAGTGTGTGTTGTGCAGATGTGAATTCAGCAACTGTACCATCAAAATACCTGTACCAGTGTAGTGGTAGGTGTCAGGCTGAATTGATCGCTTGAGATTCAATCTGTGTCTTAAAAATGTAGGCTAGAACTGGTGACACGAAGGTTATTTTGTTTATTGAACATCAAGTTAGGTAGTGAATTCTGTAAGGGTTGTTAATTGGTTGCTGGGGATGCGTATTAATGAGTTCGAGTCTCTTAGTCCGGTTTATAATTCATTCACCAATAAAGTAGCATAATGCACATATCTTTGTCACAAAGCAAAATACACAGATGTTGAATACATTATATTAAAACAATTTTGGATCCTTGCTAAGTCATTAGAGTAGAGATATTCTCAAGACGGCTGATATGGTTATTAAAGTTTTTTATTTTATATTAATACCAATACCAGCCGTCTTGAGAATACATTTGTATTTCAAGTGGGTTTCTCGTTATCACGCATTAGAGTATATGTTGCCACTGTTAGTCATATTCTATTTTGACAATAGGTCGACAGTGTAGTTTTCCTGTAAAAGGCTCCTTCGTAAACCTTTAATGTTCAAAGCACGCTCATCCTCCCTTTAGGCTTTCCACCATCAGTCCAGTGTACGAGGATGAGTATTTCAACAGCCCTACTTGACCGATGCGTGATCGTATAGAATAAAATAAATACCTGTTTCATTCTCCAGTTGCTTCAGGTTGAGTGCTGTTCTTTGGAGAATGGATGGTAGTTTCAACTCATTTTCGTGCTCATAGATTTTCACCAATTACAAGAAAATGCACTTAGGTACGACTTTTTTCATATCACTTTCTGAATGTCTTGATGCCCCACATTAATCAATATGCCTTTATTTTCCAATGTTATTATGTATAAGGATATTCTCGTTTTAAAAATTATAAATTCCCGATCTGAACACATCTTTGGGATTTGAATATATGAATATTTTGCTTCGGAAAGGACTGTTACATATCTTACTCGAAGGTAACATTACGCTGATTACCAAACGCTAAAGCGGATTCAAATCCCCGTCGAATTCTCTCACCCGTGATGGTGTTCTAATGTGACGGTCAATACCACTATTCGTTGGCAAAAGAGTAGCCCAAGATTTGGCGGTAGGTGGGGTTGACTAGCTGCCTTCCCTCTAGTCTTACACTGCTAACTTAGAGATAACTAGCGAAGATAATCCTCGTGTAGCTTTGCGCAAAATTAAAAACAAACAAACAAACAAACCAAAAGTCAGATAAAGAACAAAAGAAATTCTGACAAATTCTGTTTCACCACAACTACATATCGGCTATAGTTTTAAGTGACTTGCTGACTTACATATTCAAAATCGTTTTAATATAATGTCCCGAACTTTCTATATAACGTCATATAATTTTTGTATGTGTATCGAATCTGTTTTGTTGTTGTTCACTATTATGGAATACAAGTATCGTTTCAGGACTGAAGTGGTCATAAAAGGTATTAAGAGGATAGATTGTATGCAAAAACATTTAACAAATATGAATTGGTCATACACACATACAAACATATATATATATATATACATATTATTTACTTAATTCGACACCTTAAGCCAGAAGGAAACCAAAATTTTGGTTTCATAGTTCAAAAATTAAAGATAACTTGTTAAATGAAGTTGCTTTTGACGAAGCGAGCCATCAAACTAAATTAATCACTACCAAGAACACGGGTTTCATTCATTATGATTTTTTGGATCCTCAAAAGATTAAAATTAGTGTCTTACTGCCAATAATCAGTGTCCTAGCGAGACAGAAAACAACTCTAATAAACCTAATAATATAATGTGTATAAACTTTTATGTCACATAACGTAAAAATGAAAGCATGTTTGTTTTGAAATTTCGCACAAAGCTACTCAAGGGCTATCTGTGCTAGCTGTCCCGAATTTAGCAGCGTAAGACTAGAAGGAAGGCTGCTAATCATCACCACCCACCGCCAACTCTTGGGCTACTCTTTTACCAACGAATAGTGGGATTGACCGTTACATTATAACGCCTCCACGGCTAGGAAGGCGAGCATGTTTGGCGCGACTCGGGCGCGAATATGCGACCCTCAGATTGCGAAGCGCACGCCTTAACGCTCTTGGCCATGCCGGGCCAAAATGAAAGTGTTTTCTGTCTGATCGTTTCTTGTTAAACTTGACAAACAGACTACGTTATATTTATTGAATGCATTTAAAACTCATAGTCAAATATATTCAACGACTGTTTAAGAAAACAGTAATAAATCTGACAGAATTTTCTAATTAATAGGGATGGTCTACAGAATGCATTTATTAAAACTACTTTTCCTTCTGATGCATTTACACAACTCATGCACTTCTACAAAGCTAAAGAATTCTAATAGATAAATTCACAAACTCCGAATTTCCAACAAGTCACACACCTGCACAAAAGTGTTTCTCGGCTTTTGAAGTAAACGTGAAGCAAATTCTACCTGAGCTGTAAGTTTAAAAAACAAGGTCGAAATGTATAAATAATAAAGAAACACAATATTTATCAGAACCGACAATTCATTAGTTTATCGGAAATCGAGCCGGACGTGTCCTAGTGATTAGTGTGTGGATAGGTGAATCCGAATATTCACTGTTGTTGAGGCCATTGATGTGCTATACGAATGGCGGTATAATTTCAGTATTCGTTCAGACAAGAGTATCCCAGAAGATGGCGTTGGATGATATTGAATAACTGACTTCTCTCTCTCACTGCACAACAATTTTTTAAAACGTTTTGCTTCCTGAGAAGTTTTTGCTGATTGTGACAAGTACCTGGTGAGTATGCACAAATATAGTTTTGGTTTTGCTTCATCACAACTCTGAAAAATAGACAGTTAACTGTTTACCGGCAATAACGTATTTAATTGCGTTTATGTTTCTAATACGCTATTAAGTTTAACATAACTAAAAGTGTTTTGCTCCTGATTTTCGTTTGTATTCAATGTCTGGAGCATTACGTTGCAGTGTCCAACAGTAGTCAGCAAGCATTGACGGATTCCAGTTACCCTGATATCGTTTTTTCATTGTAGCAATGTCCTGGTAAAACCTTTTACCGTGTTCGTCACTGACAGCACCGAGACTTGCTGGGAAGAAGTCCAAGTGTGAGTGGAGGAAATGAATCTTGAGTGTCATGTTGCACTTCATTGTTTTGTATGCTTTAAGAAGTTTGTCTACCAGCTGAATGTAGTGTGTGGCTCTGTAATTGCCAAGAAAATTGTCAACAACGTCTTTGAAGGCCTTTCAGTCAATATTTTCCGGCCCAACTACAAATCTTCAAACCGCTTGTCACTCATAACATGTTTGATCTGAGAGCCAACAAAAATGCCTTATTTGATCTTGGCCTCAGTTATTCTTGGGAAAATCTGTCTTAAATAACGAAAACCTTCGCCTTCTTTGTTCATTGCTTTCACGAAATTCTTCATAAGTCCCAATTTTATGTGAAGAGGAGGCAAGAAAGTCTTTGCCCGGTCGACAATCTGTTCATGCGCCACATATTTTGTTCTGGAACTAATTTTTTACGGAGTTGCCAGATCTGTCCAGAATAATCTGACTCTTTGGCACATCTGTCCCAATCACAGATGAAACAACATTACTTTGTATAGCCGAGCTGCAGTCCCAGTAACAGAGCAACGACTCTCAGATCTCCACAGATATTTCGGTTGTACTTTCTTACTGGATGTGCTTCAGCAACATTTCCACGTTCTCGTTCATGTGTGCGGCATAGCCAACAGCGATTAAATGGTGAATGTTGTCATTGTGTAACACAACAGCACTGAGGCTTAACATTGATAAGTCAATAAAGAGACGCCACTCTCTGGGTCATGGTCACATCTCAAAGAAGGGAACAATTCTTCGATGTCAACACAGAAACAAAAACTGTCGACTTGTGCAAAGAATTTCGTTATATCATCTTGGCGACTTCGAAAAACAGAATTTTTCGTACCTAATAACAGCAAACACTATCCCTGTAGTCTCGAACCCAGCAATTCAGCTTTTGCTTTTGACAGACCCTAATCTCTGACCAGATCGTTTAATTCTGATTGTGTTATAGATGTGGATCGCCTGAGGAACACGGTTCAAAATTCAGATCAATGTCACTGTTAGTTCCCTGCATTGCAGTTTCTTCATCTAGTTCGTCTAAGGTCCATTCCTCTGGTGGTTTCGGAATTGGAAAACTATCGTCATGTGGCACGGGTCTCATTGCTGAAGGCAGATTAGAGTATTCAACGGTCTTTCTGTTCTCGCCATATCATCGGGACAGCAAACGGCATTGTCTTTCGAGTGCCTCTGAGCCAAGCTCTCAGACAGACAGCACATGTCGCACAACAAATGTGAGGCGCCCATAAATGGGCACCAATTTTACAGCCGAAGTATATATGATATGCTTTCTTCACAAGAACAGTCATTGAGCGTCTCTGATGAACAAGCGTATGCTCGCCACAAATATAGCAAAATGCATCGTGGCTGCTACGACATTGACGAGATATATTCACCGACACCAATCGTCCTGTAAAACGTTTATAACATCTAACTTACTTGCTACAGTGTTACTGAGGCAACGCTATATTTTGAAACAAAACGTACACACTATAAGATCTACATTAACCCAATGAACATCATCTGTGTATGCAAGCCACTTTTATATCCTGCTGAGACAGTGTCAAGCTGGCTCCGGCCTGTCCAGGCATTCTCGGGCTGCATACTTCCACAGAACAGTTTCCAACCTGGCCTGATTTTATGCCTGGACATTCCCAGACTGCACAAAACATTGTGCTCTTACAGAAACGAAAATTTGTAGACACAAATATAAGAAAACACATGAACAAATTGAAGATTTCGATGAAATGTGATAGACATCTCTGGATGTGATTTTCGGGATCAACAGCGAAAAATCTATAAAAAACATCCAATAGTGTTCAAGAAGCAAAAACTTTGTTGTGCAGTTTTTTCTATCAGTTCAAAAGTAGGCACGGAAGTCTTAAAACAAATAGACGAAAGGGAAACCGAATGATATATTGACCTTCTCGTTTCTTTCTCGCCTAAATTGACAGTTTTGGTCTTGGTCAAACTTCACACTAGACTATCTGTGTTCTTCTCACCACGGATATCAAAACCCGTTTTGTTTGTGTTGCAAGCCCGCAGCTTTACCATTGAGTCTCTGTGGGAGGAGGTTACAATTTGAATTATGAGGACTGAGAAGAAAAATTACATAACTCAGATGTTAAGCCTACCTTATATGTGAAAAAACTGCATTTTTTTTTCTCAGTCTTGAATTTAAGCAGCTGAATGAATAGCTAGCTAGCTCATTCGAATCTTTTAATTACTATCATTCTAACATAGATATATAATTTTTATGTTGTTGTTTTGAATTAAGCACAAAGCTACACAATGGATTATCTGTGCTCTGCCCACCACGAGAATCGAAACCTGGTTTTTAGCATTGTAAGTCCGCAAACATACCACTGAGTCACTAGGGGTGTATAATTTTATTATATTCCTTTTAAACTTTTTATTTTCTAATTTTATTTTAGCCTATTTTACTAGATAACACTTTAGGTTGCTCATTTGGTCCAGCATGGCCAGGTGGTTAAGGCACTCGACTCGCAATCCAAGGGTCGCGGGTTGTCGAATCCCCATCACACCAAACATGTTCGTCCTTTCAACCGTGGGGATGTTATAAAGTTACGATCAATCCCACTATTCGTTGGTAAAAGAATAGCACGAAAGTTGGCGGTGAATGGTGATGACTAGCTGCTTTCCCGTTAGTCTTACACTGCTAGGTTAGGGACGATGTTGTTGTTGTTTTAGAATTAAGCACAAAGCAACACAAAGGGCTATCTGTGCTCTGCCCACCACGGGTATCGAAACCCGGATTTTAGCGTGTAAGTCCGCAGACATACCGCTGAGCCACTGGGGGGCAGGTTAGGGACGACTAGCGCAGATTGTCCTCGTGTAGCTTTGCGCGAACCTTGATAATTTAACGTAAATAAGTGTAGCTTCAAAGTAACTTTTACATGAGATATCTCAAGAGTTTAATACATAGCTTTATAGTAGTTATTCCTTTATCTCTTGTATCATTCAGCTGTTTTTATACGACTAAAATTCTACAATTGTGGTAAGATAACGCAAATATTTCAAGAATCCTGGAATTATAACTAGAAACAAAAAGTTTGAGAAAACGCGTTGAAATTTCAAACAATTTGTCGAGTATTTATTAAACAGGACACCAAAGCAAGTGTTAATTTGCAGCTTTTTACAGTATTACTTTATACTAATAGTAGATAAATGTTGGCTATTTGATAACTGAATGGTTGTAAAGGACAAGGCTAAGAACATTCGAAGGATTATACATATAAGAGTAATTGTTTCTCCCAAAATATTGTACAATTATACTGACTTTTATTAAACTAATATAACTAAATATAAATTAGAAGAAAAAAATATTCGTTATGTTTATTTTAAGCACCAAGTTACAAAACGGTTATCGAAGCCCTGCTCGTAGTTTCTTGAGATTATTGGCGAGTCACTAGAGGTCGGGCTATTCATTAAGAGTGTTGTAAGCTACACTATTGTTATAAAAAATAAATTCCGTTTATGAAATGAAATAAATAAAATCAATAATTTTTATGCAAAATAAACTGACATTATTTTTAACGCTCAGAAAGTAGGAAGTCGTAGATTTCTTTTGTAGTTATTACACAGATGCCGTGTTTCCTTTTTTCATGTTAGTATTATACATCTAGTGAACCCTTGTTTCGCAACAATAAAGGAAAAGCAAAAGTTCCAAAACTGATTATAACCGTGTATCTTTAGATAAGCGTGTGAATCGTACGATAATTGTTTGTTTGTTTTTGAATTTCGAGCACAGCTACACGAGAGCCGTCTGTGCTAGCCATCCATAATTTCACAGTGTAAGATTAGAATGAAAGGAGCGAGTCATTACCACCAACCGCCAACTCTGCAGCCACTCTTTCACCAACGACTAATAGAATTGATCGTCATATTATAATGCCCCCACGGCTGAAAGGGCGGGATGTTTGGTGTGACGGGGATTCGAACCAGCGACCTTCATATTATGAGTCGAGCGTCTTAATCACCTGACCAAGTTGGGTCCTCGTACACTAACTCAAGAGTGCTGGTGAAGAGTCTCGTACCAAGTATAGGTCGAAGAAATTGATCTAAATACTTAGCAACTTGAAATGGTGAGACTTAACTATTTTGTATGAACTATTTATGGCCGAGCGCGTTAAGGCGTGCACTCGTAATCCGAGGGTCGCGCTAAACATGCTCGCCCTCCCAGCCGTGGGGGTGTATAATGTGACGGTCAATCCCACTATTCGTTGGTAAAAGAGTAGCCCAAGAGTTGGCGGTGGGTGGTGATGACTAGCTGCCTTCCCTCTAGTTTTACACTGCTAAATTAGGGACAGCTAGCACAGATAGCCCTCGAGTAGTTTTGTACCAACATTCTGAAACACACTTAATCAAACAAATTTTAGTAGTGCAAACAATTTTTAATTGATTTAACTGACGTATTAATTAAAATTATAAGCATTATTTATAATTTATAATCCTTTTTTTCCATAAATAGTTCATTTGTTTGTTTTGGAATTTCGCACAAAGCTACTAGAGGGCTATCTGTGCTAGCCGTCCCTAATTTTGCAGTGTAAGACTAGAGGGAAGGCAGCTAGTCATCACCACCCACCGCCAACTCTTGGGCTAGTCTTTTACCAACGAAAAGTGGGATTGACCGTTACATTATAACGCCCTCACGGCTGGGAGGGCGAGCATGTTTGGCGCGAATCGGGCGCGAACCCGCAACCCTCAGATTACGAAGCGCACGCCTTCACGCGCTAGGCCATGCCAGGCTCAACTACCCGAAAGGACTATATTCTGATAGCAGTCTCTCAGTTCAAAGAAGTTTAGTCAATAACAGGCTCTGCTATTTCTTGGGCTATTCTTGTCTCACAGAATACTGAGATTTATCGTCCCTCTTACAAAGTATCGAGACCACCTCAAAGTGTGTTAATCGCTTTTTCGGCAACGGGTATTGAATAATAAACTCTTGGCTTCACTGTGTTATGCACGCTATCTTCTGGGCCGTTTCCGCTACATTTAATAAAATAATGTTTTTTGAGTAAAATTGCTTTACGTCAGCCTGAAATAACACGAATGAATTACATCCTTAAAGTTATGGGTTTGAGTGAATCACTAACAAACTCTTGAAAGTGGTCTTTTAAACTGTTTATGTAGAATTACGTAAAGTGTTTACTTTCTGTTCATTTTAGCACGAAATAGTTTTGCGTGAAGATACCATTCCTTAGATACCTTACTTAAAATTTTAGCACTCAAATTACAACAGAATTATTAATTCTTTATATATGCATAAAAGTACTGGAACTTGTAATTACAATTCGTGAAGTTACACATATAGAGCAGTTGCATAACGCTTCGATTACAGTAAGTATATTTTCTTTACGTACCAAACTAAACTGCAACTATAGATTCTAATATTTCTCGTCACTAATTAATAAAACATAGTACATGTTTTTATAATGGAAAATAAATGTAGGCACATCCTATCCAAGTACCACTACATTAAAATTCAGTCTTTAAGTTACGTAGTTTAGTCTTATCAAATTAGTAAAGTTTGAAAGATTACTGAACAGCAGAATTCAGCTTTCCTAAATTTAAAATTCCACATTCTAAATTTTTTTACTGTTTTCGATTACAATATGCTAAAACAAAAATATCAAAACTGAATTAACTTATGATCTCAAAACTAAAACGTGTTTCGCATATTTTAAGTTTTAACCTTACAACCATAGCATAAGAAAGTAACGTAAAAACTTACCGTTACTTTCCATACATCAATAACATATTCTACTAACCTTCTGATTTCAGTGATTTATTGGCTTTAAATAAAATATTTAAATAGGATTTTGAAGAGTTCAACACGAAGGTCAAAAAGTGAGGAACTTTAGCAATTCCATTACGTTATAACATACTAATATATAGGTGCATTCACATTACCATATTCCAAATGAATGACTTACGTGGATTAAAAATATGTCTTTTTATTTATTTTTCGCTGATATCATGAGTTTCAACAACCAATCGGGCACAAGCTGACAGGTGTTTTGTATATATACACGACACTTTCAGTGTTGAGAACGTATCCATGGTTACGTGTAACCGAAAGCGCAGTGGTGTAAATGTTCAATAACATTCTAGTTCTCTATAATAGCTGTTAAGAAACACGGTAAACTGAACTAATAACAGCCTGAGATAAATTATCGTACTGATTTAAATTGAAAATGTATTTTTGAAACTTTGCCCCATTTCTCTCTTTCCCAGCGGTTGTTGTTGTTGATAAACTGTAATAAAACAAATTGTTAATGTGTATTTAAATGTGAAATTATTTTTATTCATGTAATAATTTCTCAAAGGATTTTCTTTATTTCGAATATTAAATTATTATCACTCCTGTTCTAATTTTTCAAAAGATTTTTGTTTTTATGTAATGGCTCGCTTTGGAATGTGTTTCGTGAACATTGACACGAAACGAACACTTCACACTTACTGCCTGTTAGCTAATCACGTCCACGTACACAGAATGTGTTTTCAGCTCAACATACTTCGTGTTCTGAACCTGTATATCTCATCCATCTTACAATATTACATTTGATGTTTTCAACCTAAGCGGTACGTGGAGTGTACGCCTAAAACAGATGCCCTAAAAATCGGGAAGGGCTAATCGGATATGCGGATATTTCAAACCAAATATTGAAAAACATTTTCACCATTATAAAGTGCTCAGCGCTGAGAATGTCGAACGCATACAGCGACACTTCACCTCAAGACTGTGAGGACGTTATAGCATTCCTAATACTTTAAATTCACTGCAAACAAACGAAATTATCTGTATCAATTATGTATAGAATATTATTTCTTCAGCCACGACATGAATTTATGGTCCTTGTTAAACATTTCGAATTAAAAATACCTGTTACTGTCTTGAAAATCTAATCCTTACTCCAAGTTAATTATATAAGTTTGTTATTTTATTAAGTTTGTGTTTAATTTCCTTTATACATTGTCTTGGCATGGCCACGTGATTAGGGCGCTTTAATCACAATCTGAGAGGCGCAGGTTCGAATCCCTGTCCAGATGGATGTGATTAGGTGACAGTCAATATGACTATTCCTTAGCAAAAGAGTAGACGATGGGTGGTGATGAATAACTGCCTTTTCTCTGATCTCGGCCCGGCATGACCAGGTGGTTAAGGCACTCGACTTGGAGTCTGAGGGTCGCGAGTTTCGAAACAATTCAACTAATTTTAATAACTCTGAATTCAACTTGTTTCCCATTTTTTTGTGAGCGCTAATGTTCTTATTCGTGTTAAGATCAGAAGAAATGGAGCATTGAGATCAAGTTATGGGTTGGAGTTCTTACCTCAAACCGTAGAACTTTCTTTAGAATAAATCTTAATCTATATGGACACATTTTCTAGTTTCTTTTAATTTCCTTATCTGATTTTTGTCCTTGACTGTGCCACGCACATTGCAAAATGAAATGCTATCTATCATACACCTTTGTGGATACTTGTGTTGATAGTTTATCGTGTTGTAGCTACTTTCGAGGTTTCCTTGTGTCATACTGTAATAACGTATCTTAACATTTACGAACTTGGCATTTGTATAGTAGATAATAGCAATTGTTGTTTGAATAGGATTTAGGTTCGTACGATCATCGCTTGACAGTTGACGTAATTAACCTATTTTACAGAAAAACCACATCGACCTATCTGCTGTAACTACCGAATGGAATCGAACTTCGGAAGTTTAGTGTTGTAAGTCAAGAGTTACTAATACGTAATTTATTTTTTTTTAATTTGGTTTGTTTATACTTAAGTACAAAACTGCACAATGGGCTATCCGTGTTCTGCCTATCACGGGTATCGAAGCACAGATTTTAGCATTGTAAGTCCGCTGTGAATTTGAATTTCGCCCAAAGCTATACGAAAGCTATCTGCGATAGCCGTCCCTAATTCAACAGGTTAGAAGGAATGGAGCTATTTATCATCACCCATCGCCAGTACTTGGGCTACTCCTTTATATCGAATTGTGGAATTGACCGTCAAATTATTATAACGCCCCCACGAAAGGACGAGCATATTTAGTGTGACAGATATTCGAGCCCGTGACCGCCAGATTACGAGTCGATCGCCGTAACCACCTGGCCATGCCGAGCCTTACATTTTGATATAAGTCAGAAATTGATCCAGAATTTATTTAGTTGTTTTTTGTATTTTGCATATATGATGTTTATAACGTTTTCAAAAACGTTAGTTTGAATACAGGATTTCAACCCACTAGGCATTTCACTATAAATGCAGAGAAATAAAATATTTTTTTAACATTACAAGACTTTTCATCATTCTTAATTGACATACAGATTATTTACTGAAGCTCATATTTCACGAGAGCGCTTTGTCCCAGAAAATAAACTTGTTTTTAGCTCCCTTTGCGTACACGGAAAACAACTGTGAAGGAGGAACTATTATTATTTTGAGTTAGGCACTTAAAAATTTATAAACAGAAATGAGGTTTACTTCGACTGGCTTCACGCACTTAGTTAATTAACAACAACAAAAACACACACGCCCTTGGTTACAATCTTAAGGTTATAAAAGAACAAACTCAAAACAAACGGTCACTATGGTAAAGTCATTATTTTCTCTGTTGTATCCAAGCTACACTGGTTGTTGCCTCTAGCCGCGTTAGCGTCTTATGAATCTGAAATCAAATTGAAGGGTTCATGATTCGTGTCCCGTTATCGCAGAAACGCACTCCGCAGTTTGGACCTGTGGGTGCACTATAACAGTAATTGTCAATATCCAGCATTTCGTTAGATGAAAGTAAACTCACAGTTTACGGTGTGTGTTGTTGACTAACTTCCTTCTAGTATATTAGTTCAAAATTAACAAATAAATAAATAACCAATTAGTCTGCTGAATAACTAACTATATATGCAAGTTATCTAATTTTGTGAGCTGAAAATTGCATACCCATCTCTGCCCATGGTGAAAGCCCACTAGATCCTGTGAAAGTGCACAAGTAAAGGTGAACTGACAGTTCATAATGGGCTTTCTTTTTGAAGTTCTTGTAACTCACTTTAAATGTTTCAGTTTAAAAATTTTACAGATTCTTTAAGGATACTACACTTTCTCTTTATTCTTGTTCGAAGCAGCTTATATGACAGTAGAGATGTGGTCAAGTTTTTACTGATTGCATTTTGTACATAATGATAATAATTTTGAATATTGCGTCTGTGTAAAACTGTGTTCTATATCGAGAAAAAATAAATATTTTGAAAACATTTTAATAGTTTAATACGTTTCTAATTCAGTCTAAAGCGTTTATTGTAAGTATAGTGTGAATTAGAAAAGAGCGGGAAAATTAAACAGCAGCAACAACTTTATTCTCCACACGGTACATTTTAATTATTATTGGAAATAAGCCATATTATTGAAAACTGTATTTAGTCTCTAACTCACAAAATTTTGTTCTGGTGTGAGTTGTATTCAAACTCAGCTGTTTACAATAGGTACAGTAGTAATGATATATTGATTATTGTTTTAAAATATGCGGGTTAAAAAGAAAGCCCGTTATGGACTTTTACTTGTGCACTTTCACAGGATCTTGTGCACTTTCACCACCAGCAGAGATGGATATGCAATTTTCCGTTCACAAAATTAGTCAAATTGCATATCTAGTTAGCATGCCGATTTGGTCTGTATCGGTCGATTCGTTTAGAAGGAGATTCGTCCGCGAAGAAACACAGAAATTTCCTTCCATTAGTTATTGCACAAGTTCGGCTTATTACGTATAGCACATGCGTGTAGAACGCCTGTAACCTAATTCTTGTACATAGCTATGCCTCGATTCGCTCGACAAAGCTGAATAATTGATAACTAATCAGTAAATGACGGTATGTCACATTTTATCCAACTTAAAGTAGTTCAGATTATTTGTGATGAATTAAAGAACATCAAGGTCAAAGAATTTTTTTTTCTTCATAATACAAAATAACACGGTAATTCCTGGGTTCCTGATTTTCTGATACTTTTTAACGTTTCGTAGATAGAAAAGCAATTGTTCTGTTGACGAGTGTTGCCATAGTAAGTACTCACAATGTGTTGATTTTGAACTTAAGAGCTATTGGTAGGATATTTTTGAGCTTTAAAAGCATAATTGTTGTTGCTGTTGCATTACTTAGGCATACATAACTTACCTCTTTAAATTTATTAACTGGAATTCGATCCACATTAGAACAATGAAAGGGTCCTCATAAGGTCCATTTCCTGATTCCCCGAATTCATGTACAATCCTCTCGAGTTTCTCACTTAATTTGATTTCTTTTCGTTTATATATATATGTGTGTGTGTGTGAATATATATATGACGAAATTTGTATTTTTATTCGTACTCCCTTTCCTTGAGCCCAACATGTCCAGGTGGTTAAGGTGAGGGTCGCAGGTTCAACTTTCCTACCCACCAAACATGCTCGCTCTTTCAGCCGTGAGGGCATTCGGATGTGACGGTCAATTCCACTATTCGTTGGCAAAAGAGTAGCCCAAGAGTTGGCGGTGGGTGGTAGTGACTAGCTGTCTTCTTTCTAGTCTTACACTGCAAAATTAAGGACGGCTGGCCCAGATACCCCTCGAGTAGCTTTGCGTGAAATTCAAAACAAACCCTTTTCTTGTTGTTTTCTGCATACCGTCGTCCTTGATGTTATTGCTTTAACGTGCTTAAAGACGGCACTGAAGTAGGCGTATGTAAAGCTACAAAATAAACAAGTATCTGATAAAACAATTAGTGAGGGTAGAAAAACTAGAGTGAATGTTTATTTATTTTTTAACTTCGCGCAAAGCTACATGAGGGCTATATGCGCTAGTTGTATAAGAATAGAGGGAAAACACCTAGTCATTACCACCCACCGCCAACTCTTGGGCTACTCTTTTACCAATAGTGGGATCGGCTATTGCATTAACCTCCACGGTTGAAAGGTTGAACATGTTTGGATGGACGGGGATTCGAGCCCTTGACCCTCAGATTGAAAGTTGAGCTCCATAAACAGTTGGCTGGAATAATAAGTTCTGATAGTCCATGGCTGAAAACTGTAATGTTCATTAAGACACGATCATCATGGTTGTGTGTTTGTTTTGAATTTCGGCAAAGCTACTCCGGGGCTATCTGCGCTAGCCGTCCCTAATTTAGCAGTGTTAGACTAGAGGGAAAGCAGCTAGTCATCACCACCCACAGCCAACTCTTGGGCTACTCTTTTACCAACAAAGAGTGGAATTGACCGTCACATTCCAACGCTCTCTCGGCTGAAAGGGCAAGCATGTTTGGTAGGTAGGAGATTCGAACCCGCGACTCTCGAATTACGAGTCGAACTCCTTAATCCACCCGGCCATAAAGTAACACAGAAAGTTCTAATACTACAAAAATTATTAGAATAAACAAGTTACAACTACTAAAACTGGGTTAATTAAGATGTAATTTTTTTAGTTATTACTACTTTCACAAATCGTTGTAATTATGTAAATCTGAGCAAAAGCGGGGTATTTTATTTTTATTTTAAGTACCTCAGTTTTTGTAAAATTGACTTTCTGGTTTCAATACTTTTTGTATGATTAAAACTTTTTCTATTACTACAACCAACTAGATCAGACATGCATCAGTCCAAACCCTTCTTTAAAATGTTCAAACTTTTAGTCGCGGATCGTAGAATGGATCCAATGTTTCATGTACAAAGTTTTAGGTCATAACTCCGTCATCTATTGACAGATTTGAGATTAATTACAGTTTTTGACTCAAAAGATAAAACTCTTTTAATGGATGTATTTAACCACGCCCACGGTCTTACAGATTGATTTACCATAATTTTGGTTAAAAAATTTCAAGTTTCGAGGCAATTGAGGATTCTCACTTATTTCTATTCCATGAATATGTATACACTGCTGGCCAAAATCTTAAGGCCAATGAACATAAAGAAAAAAATTTGAATTTTGCGTTGTTAGTCTTAACCACTTATTTATGTAAAGCTTCGAAAGATGAAAATAAAAAAAAAATGGAAAATAAAAATGAAACACCTTTTTAGTATTTAATAGGGAAAATGTGAACACTATGAAATTAGCCTAAATACTAGCTGATCAAAGGTGTAAGACCACACTGAAAGCATTAGCGTTGTATACATCTCCCACTGACATCTCCTGTGTTACATTGGGTAAAAACATGTCAAAGGCTATAATGTTGGCAGAATTTGAACGTGGCAGAACTGTTGAGCTGACAAAGCAAGGTCTCTGTCAACGTGCTATTGCTGGTAAGATTTGGCGTTATAAAACTGTTGTTGCAATTTTCTTAAAAGACCCTGAAGGATTCGGAAGGAGAATTTCAAGTGGTAGGCCCAAGAAAATTTCGCCAACGTGGAGCAGGAGGATTCGACAGGTTTTCCGACAAGACACCAGCCAATCGTCGATCCAGATTAAGGCTCTTACGGACGCAGAATACAGCTCAAGAACAATAAGACAAAATCTACGAGAGAATGCTTTAAAAACCGTAAACGTCTTCAAAGGCCACACTTCTTTCCACAATACGAAACAGCTCGATTAAACTCTGCTGAGAAGCAACAAACATGGGACGTAGAAAAGTGGACAAAGGTTTTGTTCTCTAATGAGAAAAAATTAACCTGAATGGTCCAGATGGCTTCTAACGTTACTGGCACGATAAGGATATCCCACCAGAGACATTTTATACACGACACAGTTGACGAGGTTCCATTATAGTCTGGGGTGCTTTCTCCTTCCATGGAACAATGGAGCTTCTGCTTATACAGGGGCGTCAAACAGCAGCTGGCTACATCGGCATGTTGGAGAGAATATCCTGCAATCCATAATGCCCGCAGGACAAAGGACTTTTTCATGGCGAATAACGTAATTCTTTTGGACCATCCAGCGTGTTCCCCCAAACTGAACCCCATTGAATATGTTTGGGGGTGGATGGCAAGGGAAGTCAATAGAAATGGACGTCAATTCCAAACAGTGCATAATCTTCGTGAAGCCTTCTTCACCACTTGGAATACTATTCCAACCAGCCTTCTGCAAACGCTTATATCGACGATGCCAAAGCGAACGTTTGAAGTTATTCCCAATGACGGCAAATCACTATTGAGACCTCTTATTGGGCATTTCTTACCCTGTTTAGGACTTCTTCTTGGTATGACCTTAAACTTTTGACCAGCTAGTATTTAGGCTAATTTCATAGTGTTCACATTTTCTTTATTAAATTCTAAAAAAGATTTTTATTTTTATTTTCTCTTTTCTTATTTTCATCTCTCAAAGCTCTACTCATATAAGTGATCGGAGTTTAACAACGCAAAATGCATATTTTTTTATGTTCATTGTCCTTAAGATTTTGGCCAGCAATGTATATACATATATTTTGTTTCCTTTTTATAAGCTTTATTCATGTGCGTCAGCAATTGAACCGATTCGATTTAATTTTTCATCAGGATCTCTACCAGCCTACCCTCAAATATGATTATATTCCCAAAGTAGTGCACTGTTCGTTTTACGTGTATGTATAAACGAAGTATATAGGGTGGCCCAAAAGTCCCTACCCATCCACATATTATTATGTTATATTCAATTACGCATGTTTTATAAATTGGTTTCTTTTTTTTTTCAGAGAAATATGGCCAATGTAAGTCCATTTACACTTGAAAATGTCTCACAGAATATGATGTCATATAATATTATGCAACGAGAATGAGGGACAGCACATAGATACACTGGATACATAAGTTATATGGATGGGAAGGGACTTACGGCCACCTTGTGTATATATAAACACACACACACACACACACACACACACACACACGCCTTTTTCGGTAGAAAAAGAATCATTCGAACCTCAGAAAAAAGAGTTTCGTTAAAAATTGTAACGACAAGGTTCGTCATTTTTAATTTATTTATATTTTTGTGTATCATTGTCTGGAAATGTTATCTAGATGAAAATTCATTGAAATAAAGAAATTTTGAATCGCTCCATAACCACGTATATAGCTATTTAGGCGACTTTGTAAGTACAATAATTTTTTTTTACTTTTGTTCAGCTAATACCGTAAAATAGTTACTGTTAATATTTCAGACGTTTGAAAGGTGATTTTGTGTCATGACTATCTCTAGTACTAAGTGCTACAGTACTTAATGATATATTCAATTATCCAAGTCTGATTATTTTCAGTGTCGATTTCACTTTGTATATAAAAGAAAACAGTAAAATATTTGACAAGTATTTTATGCTTTTGTTGTTAGCATACGGTATACAAGTGTCAAAAAATAGCATTTGTATTTAAATTGTGTTAGCTACACGTATTAGAGTAAAATATGCAGATGCAAAAAATATATAAATTTGCTCTAAACCAAATTATGTATTTTGTTTGATCTGATTTTAATTCTGTCTTTGATTCAATATTAATTTTCTTTTCCGGTTAACAGGAAGTCTGAACGAAAATAAGCCTATACTGAAATCTCCTGGTTATGGACAAAGAACATTAATGCCAAAACATGCTAAACATCGTAAGATATTCCATCAAGATGATCGGATTACGTGCCTTAACCACCTGGCCATGCTGAGCCACAATGAAGAGCAAAATAGGATTAGGTTTGTTATAACCAAAAACAAGCCAAAATAATAAGTTAAAAATGAAAACGCTGCACTAATTGAAAGGACCCTAAGATACAAGCTGTAAATGTGGGGTGTAAAATGTAACCCAGGTTTTGGAGGTGACTAAAGAAACAGGATCCACATTGAAGTTGGGATACACCGTCTATAAGTCATTCCATTTACCAGTCTCACACAAAAAATAAAATCAAGTGAAGGAATAGCAATATAATAGATATGGTAAAAGAAATTATGAGAGCGAGATGCGAGTGCTCAAGCTCACAACGTCTCACATCTATATCACCCAGCAGACAGCTATCAGTATTAATATTCTCTAATATATATCTATACATATACTCTTTATGTCAGTGACATATTTCAAAATTGTATTTAGTGAATTAAGATTTTCAAAACAATGTCGAGTTTTGGTTATACAACTTTAAAACACGTTCTTTTCGCTGAATTTGTAGTTAAATCGGGTTCTTTAAACTGTCATGGCAAAGTAACTTTTGTAAAAAAAATTAATTTGTTTTCCTACGTCTAATATTCAAGGTTTGATCGTATTATATAATTCTATGCTAAAACAAATGTATCTAAATACACGTGTCATCGAATAAAATTACTCGTATTGTGATTTAATCAGATTAACTAGTTTAAATTATCAGTACAGTATTAATGCTGAAAATTCACAAATTAACATTGTTGTTAGAAGCTTCTTTACAAATCCTAAAATATGTTGATTATGCATTGGAAAAAAGTTCTTACATCATACACGTGAAGGTCTTGTTCCTGGAGAAACCTAAGATACTAAACACTCACAAAATAGTCCTACAGTGATACATTGGTAAATCAGAAGAACTGTAATGTTTAAATTGGGTTTCAGTACCCATGTGAGAGGAGCAAGGCACAGACTGTGTACAGTGGAGCGCCGTCAAGCCGCGGTATTTGGGGTGTCAACCTGCTTAACTGCGGCTTAAACTTTTGTGACTGAAAAGCCGAAGTCGCCAACAGCTCCGCCGAGGAACCTCATTCGGGCCATTGCGTGATCATTATATCGGATTATCGAATTAATTTAATTACTGATCACTTTTTTCACGGATTTACCGAGGATTAACATTAATGTATGGAGAGGTGTGATTCGGTAACAATGGCGGACTCCATAAAGCTGACATAGATAAGGTAGATTAACGGTTGATTTCTATTGTAATATATTTTATTTATTTCCCAAATTAAAGCAAATCCTTTTTAAATATCCCCTTGAATTTACAAAGCCAGAATTAAATTCGTAAGTCGCATTTTAACACGTTCTTAAATTAGCGATGAGCCACGATAATCCACGCTCACAAGACTTGCTACAGTGGCTTCAGCGATTTCGCGGTTTTCTGGTCCGTGGCTTAATGGCGCCACACTATAATTTGAGCTCAACAACAAACAAACGTGAACGATGAATACAGATTGTATTTGAAGGCCAGTTGGAGCATAAACATCAGCATTCACCTCAGTACAAAAACTGCATCTTCTGAATGAATGAAAAAATATAAAATAACCAATTATTAAAACTTTCTAGGCTAATAAAAAAACTGTAAAAAGTTTACTTTTACCCCATTTTACCACTTGAAATAAAATGTTCAAATTTCATTAATATAATCATTATTTCAAACAAATAAACAACAAAGAATTACAGAACTAAACGTTACCATAACAATAACTACAAGCTAGCTCTGTTCCAATGTATTATTAGATTAGAATGTTGTTCTCCAAACCTGAACCTATCACCTAGAAACTAAATATATGTATCACTGGATTAAAAATGTATTTTTTTAACTTCAATGTGTTATGTGCCAAAGAACACAAATAAAAACAAGTTATAATAGCAGTTTTATACATTATACACACTCAGAGTAATAGAATCACTTTAAAATGTTCCAAGCAGTAACTGGACAACCAATCAACATGCAGCCAATCAGAAACATGTTTTCCTTTCTTTTCTTTCTAAATGTTGTTTTGATGTCAAATTAATCACCAAGGGCACTCAAAGATTAAACAATCTTTCTTCGCCCCACTCATGATTAAAAGATGCGTGTCTGGTTAATAGTAATAGCAGCTAGACTGGATAAGTGGAAGTGTTGGAGGCTTGATATTATAAACAAGAGGACCAGTGAAAGGGATATTTATTCAATTAATTTGATGTTTCTCATTAGGGTTGGCTTTCATGTTAGATGATCATTAGCAGGTGTTGTTGTTGTTTATCTCAAAAGGTATCAGCAAAAACATTTCAACAACACATATTCCAAGATGAATCATATTTCACATTACAGCCAGATATGTATGTACACTTGGAGGGAGCTCAGGTCCCGACTGGACACTAGTATAACTGGTTTGAGTACAAGTCAGTACTTGTAGCCACACCAAAATCAATGTACTACAACAACATGGCGCTAGAAACGTCATACAGCATGATGAAGAAGTACTGTTCCAAAGCAAATGCAGTTAGAATTTTTCTTTTTGCAATTTTATACATTCTGCAACTCAGAGCAACAGGTTCCCCCAACTGTTCAGAGCAGTCACTGGACAACAAATCAACATGCAGCCAATCAGAAACGTTTTTCTTTCCTTTCTTTGTGACAGTTGATTTGATGTGAAATTAACTGGTGCCTTGTGAATGTTAACCTTTGTGCTTCAATAATCAGTGTGTGTTTGTTTGTTTGTTTTGAATTTCATGCAAAGCTACTTGAGGGCTATCTGTGCTAGCTGTCCTTAATTTAGCAGTGTAAGGCTAGAGGAAAGGCAGCCAGTCCTCACCACCCACTGCCAATTCTTGGGCTACTCTTTTACCATTGAATAGTGGAATTGAACATTACATCATAATATCTCCATGGTTGAAAGGGTGAGCATGTTTGGTATGACAGGGATTCAAACCCATGGTCCTTGGATTGCTAGTCGGGCACCTCAACCACCTGGTCATGCCAGGCCTTCAGTGTAGGTAGTAACAAAGCTTTTTACATGAAACTGAGTACAACTATCTTATGACATGGAAATTAAGTCTGACAGATATAAGTGTTGCCAAAAGCAAGTGTAGTTAGAACCTTTCTTTCTGCATCATAATGTGTACTACACCATGTTGACCTATTTAGCAACTTCCAGGATGAAAAATGTATTAACCAAATGGACTGACCAGCACATTCTTGGGATTTGAATCTGACTGAACACAGACAAAGTGTTCTAGAAAGACTTGGCAACACATAATTCACCATCAAGGAGTGCTGTTAAACTGGAAGAGATTCTGGTGAGACATATTACCCCAGTAGCTTAATAGTTTGCCACACCTATGTAAGACATACATTAGTGACAAAAATTATCATATACCTTATTTGCAAACGTTTCCTAAAAATCCTTTATCAGTAGTACCAAATAAGAATTTATGGACATTGACTCCAATAAGTGACATCTGCATGTTAAATCCTAGTTTGCTATCTGATCATTTTTCTCCATAAACTCAGAAGTGCCAATAATATTATTTAACAAAAATATTCATGCCTTGCACAGCTATAATATATAGGAAACTTCCTTAATCTCTTAATTTAATTAATGCACTATCATTATTTACAACTGCATTTCTTAAACCACAATATATTTATTTCTGCCTGTCATGAAATTATATTTTCAAAGCTATCAGTCAGTAAATTTTAAACAAAAGGAAATTCATAAAAATATATTTCAACTAAAGTTAATACCATATCCACATACAATACCTGAAATTGCTTCATAGAGCACATTACTTAAATCAGATTACTTGGTATTTTTATCTATAATTTGTAAATTGTGTATCTTGGACTTTTCTTTTTTTATGGACACATGCTACACATTTCCACTACAAAGAACTAAATCCAATAGTTAACAATGGAAGTACCTTAACTTTACCACTGATCCATCAGGTGATGTAAATCATATAAAAATTTCCATATTAAAAGACAAAGAGAAATTTGACAAATTTTTGCTACAAATTATGTTGACTCTTCCTTAATAAGTGTTCTTATTTCACCATACATAACATTTTTTAAAAAGAAAGTCTATTTACATGATTACGTACTTTAATAAAAACATTTCTGATTGTAACAAACCTTTTTACATGAAGCTGGGCACAACTGTTTTGAATTTTGTGCAAAGCTGCACAAGGACTATCTGTGCCAACCACCCCTAATTTAGCAGCAAAAGATTAAAGGGAAGGCAGCTAATCAGTAATACCCACTGCCAACTCTTTTACCAATAAATAGTGAGATTGGCCACTGTATTCATCCCCACAGCCGAAATGGCGAACACGTTAACAAAGGCTCGAACCTGCAAGCCTCAGATGAAAAGATAAGCAGACGACGTTGAATAATACTCACAAAAATGCCACAGAAGTGTATAATTAAAATATTAGCATAATAAGGCTTCTAATAAACAAAATTTCTGTAATGCATAAATAAAAAACACAAACCTTGAATAATTATTGGCAATTTTATTAATATATAAAAATTTATTTCATATACACTGTTTTTCTTTTAAAATCTGATCATGAATTTTAAAACTGCTAGGATAACAATTTGCAAAATTTGCCTTGGATGAAAATTCGAGGCACACATATACCTTCCTTCTTGTTCACTGTCTCTCTGGTTACATATTTGTTGGTCACCACCTCATAGCCAGCATTTTTAAATAGCCTGGACAAATACTCTGTTAAAAATAATAAAACTAAATAAATGATTCTTAAACTTTTTGTCCAACTCTGCAAATTTAAATTGATCAAGAACCTGAATCAAACAGAATAACAACTTTATTCTGAAAATATGTATGTATGACATAATTTGTCATTGTATTAATAACACTTAAAACCTATTTAGGTTCTTATGTTAACTATAATACTAATGATTTTGTAAATTTCATGCTTTAATTTTAACCTGACAGAAATGTGCTATAACTTTAAAGCTTTAAGAACCTTTGATAAAGATTCTTTTAATTTTTTTTTCATTAATTCTAGCTGTAAGCATACACAATATGAAAAGCCAATAAATAACATGACATTTAGCTGGTTTTCAAAAACATAGTGTGTATGTCTATAACAGTATAACAGATATGTAGTAAATCACAAAACATTTTCTTCATAAAAAGGTGACACTGCTAGAAGGTTGTTGAACTAAAAATCCTAAAATTGGGTGTTCAAATTAAATGAAAGAAGTGACAAGTTTCAAAGTAAAACTGTGACACCCTACAATGTTTCTGTCATAACACAAAGTTCCAACAATAACTTTAGAGCTTACACTGTGAGAAACACAAGCATGTATTGATTTGTACTATTTAACACCTAGTGGAGATTAACACATTTTGTGTAATGCTACTATTCATTTTTTTATGTGGACACTTTTATACACAGTATTAAGTAAAAAGTTTTTCACATTAAAATAACAAATTTCTTCATTACAGACAGAGAAACTGATACAGAAAAACATCAAGTTCTTTCAAAACAAAAAACACAGGTTTTATTATTTCTGAATTAAAAAATAACACATTTGTTCTTTATCTTATATTATCTAAGCCTTTACGATATCAGAAGATTTACTTAGCTTTTCTGGTAACATCTAAAAATTTTATAATTTAAAAGTTAAACTGGAATTTTTATAATACAGCCATCAAGTAACCTTAATAACAGTACCGTTAGTGTTTCCAATGTTTCATATGACTACTGGTACCAGCAACAGATGACAGCGGAATGTGACTCTCATGACGAAGTAATATATTATCATGTTGTTGTTTTTTATAGTCTTGCCCTTCATAAGGATATAACCTTGTAAATTTTACTTTCGTGCATTAAAATCAATCCACATGTTCACTAGAATTACACATTTCACTCAAGTGCTTTGCAAGAGTGCAAATGTTAGAAAAATATTAGTAAACATAATCAAGTACAGGTTTTGTACCTTCCAACCTACAATCTATCAGTGTCAGTTAACTAGCAATCCACATGTTCACTAGAATTACACATTTCACTCAAGTGCTTTGCAAGAGTGCAAATGTTACAAAGATATTAGTAAACATAATCAAGTACAGGTTTTGTACCTTCCAACCTACAATCTATCAGTGTCAGTTAACTAGCAATCCACATGTTCACTAGAATTACACATTTCACTCAAGTGCTTTGCAAGAGTGCAAATGTTACAAAGATATTAGTAAACATAATCAAGTACAGGTTTTGTACCTTCCAACCTACAATCTATCAGTGTCAGTTAACTAGCAATTCACATGTAGTGTCAGCTTAATACTGCCTGACGATACAATCTTTAAACACCACATACACATGTACAGTATATCCTAGCAACCATCAGTTACACTAATCGCAACACTAAACGTACAAGCACTTCCAAACCATATATGTATATATGACCACTTACCAAACGTTCACACATCAGTGTTTATTCACATCTAATACATAAATAATCCCAAATGAGCTCAGCTGAAACAACACTGCAAAACATTAAAGAACAACTGAAATTTATGATAGTTTAGTTACGATAAGGACAAACATTGTTACAATGTAAATTCAATCATCCTTTCAGTTCACCTTTCACTAAATTAGATACCTGATGATTTATCATACAATCACAAAACTGATAATCATAAATACTGCTGATACACCTAAACACCAGAAGGTTCAGTTTACACACACTCCTTTTAGTTTAACACTACAAAGTCTAAGAAATCTTTTACACTACACACTGTTTAAACATAGTAATTTAATACACATTTTGTCTCATGGTGTTCAAGCATGTCCATATACATCAATGTTGAGTAATTATCTTCCTGAATCTGGCAATACTAGTTTATACAGGAATACTTAACATTAAAAATAAAATATTTTATAATGTATCTTAGGACATCTGGTATGGGTATTAACACTTTGACCAAAATAAAGCAGAAAACATTTTGACCTCCTTAGGTCATCTTCAGGTTGACAACATATACTGCAGTAGGGCTCACATATCAATTACATGATTTAATGGACAAGACAAATATGAACATACCTTTTGTACATTATCACACAGTCAAGGCTTGTGATAACTAGCTAAATCTATCTCAGACAAATGTCTTTCACTGTGCTTTTACGTCTGGTTAACACTCACCTTCAGAAAAATAAAATGCTCGTGTTCCATCCTGTCTCACATAAAAGTTCTCAGATAACTTGTGTCCTGGAGAAAACCTAAGCATAGCTTGGTCATACAATCCATAATCTCGAAACAAAACCAAACCACCTGGCTTCAAAACCTAAAAACAACAATATTGTGTTTTATTTTCACATTGCTTTTAGTTAGTAGTAAAAGAAAAAATATATAGTTTTTATAACAACCACTTATTTTTAAATGCAACAAGTACATTATCAATGAAAAATTAAAAGCAAAGTTCAAAAATGCTAAAAAGTTCTTAGTTTACATCTGTCAAGCTAATGTTAGCTCACAGTTCAAAATTTTAACTTTTAACAATTGAGATATTTAAGAAAATTAACTTCAAACATGTCAAAATGTAGAACTTAAACAAAAAAAATCCTGATAGCTGAATGTGCTACTTATCGTGAAC
Source organism: Carcinoscorpius rotundicauda (assembly GCA_011833715.1). Lineage (NCBI taxonomy): Eukaryota > Metazoa > Arthropoda > Merostomata > Xiphosura > Limulidae > Carcinoscorpius > Carcinoscorpius rotundicauda. The sequence continues at coordinate 21,750,645 of CM022398.1, forward strand.
CAATACAGAATTACTTATATTAAATATTTTTAAATTCACTACATTATAGTTGTCATTGTAAGGCATAAAATGTTTTGTTGTTCATACATTTATGTGATAATGCAACATTACAATTTAATATACACTACACACAATAGAATCAAAAATATGATTGTCATAACAATGTGTTATTGTCATTATTTAATTGCAAACTTACATTACTCTGTTATCACAGGATTCTGATGCTTAATGAATTGGTAAATACATTGTTATTATTTGTTATTAAGTACAAAGCTAAATAAAGGATTTAACGTACTTTGTCCACCAGGGGTGCTATTATCAATAATAAGTGATATTTCTGTTTTAAAAAATTTAAAGTTTCTTATCAAAACACACCTTCATGGTCTGAGTGTATGAATATCACATAGACTGGAAGAGTATTATGCACTTATCATTAGAATATTTAAAAAAATATATAAAAAGAGAAATAAAAATATCTACAATTTTACTACAAATTCTTTCATATAAAATGTAATAGCTTAAATGATTTTTCCTTTCTGTCTTCAAAATAAAAGTTAGGCAATTTATTTTCTGACACAAACCTAAATCAACCAATTCTGTTCTGAGTAACCCTAAAACAGAGAAGAGACAATATTCTAAACTACTGAAAAATGGAATAAGCTGTAAAAAAGTTAAGCCCCTTTAAACAACAGAGTTACTCTCATTAAAATCCTTGAGCATTTTCAATTAAAATTAACCTTGGAAGTATGATTAAACTGTTTATGCAATCTTGATTCAGAATTTTAGATATAAAATATCAGTGAATTTAAGTATTACCAGCTGGTTCACCTGTCAAATTTCCCAGAGACAACATGGGAGGTCATATCTATTGTTGACTGACATATATCAATATGTATATGTATATCACTTCCTGAGAGACCCAAAGGGTTCATGCTTGGCAACAACTGTCTCAGTTATTACACATTCTCATTCAGTGCTGCCCTCTATATGCAAACATTTTCTTTATTCATGCCAAAAGCCTTGTACTTCTCCCCTTGTTTAAATTACTACTTTTAAAAATCTCTCACATGCAAATCAACATGCTTCATATATTAACCAATAGCAGCAAGACATGCTCATGTGAGCATATGTCCCCCTAATCCCTCTACACTCCTTTGCAAAATCTTCATTTTGAAGTCTGGCAGAAGGTGTGGGCACCAAAGAAGTAGAAGAATTAAGAAATGAGGACCATTGCCATAGAATTAAAAACAGATTGTGTGTACACCAAAAACATAGTAGTATATGCTATATAACAATGAATGGGCTTTACCAGATACAGTAGCCTATATAGATCTATTCTAGGGTAAAAATGAGATATAGAAGGAAATAAATGAAAAGGATGAACAACCCTCCTGACATTGCAAGGTCTTAGGGAAAGGAAATGGTTGCAAAAAAAGACAAGATAGCTGGAGTAATAAAGAGTAGATGAAAAAATGTCAATGGTGAATAAATCAGACCACTGACATCCACAGCCCAAGAAAAGAAAAGGGACAGGTGAAACAAGGAGCTCAAAGATAGGGTTCAAATGTAGGTACAATGAGGGCACAGAGAATCACATTAATGTCCCAATTTGGAAGGGCAGGACATCTTAGAGGCAACTGAATCTGGAAGAAAGGCATGAACATAGTAAGAAAAGAGGAAGCATAAACCCTGTGGTAATAGAAAAAATGCAAAGACCCAAAGTATTAAAAGCCAAATGAAAAATTCTGACACATGAGCCACAGAAGGCTATTAGCAGAAAATTCTCTGTCAGCAGAACGATAGATAAATACTGTCCACTTATACTCATATGGAAGATGACCAGATGGTGATAGGAGCAGGTGTTGTAACCAGGGAAGAAATCAAGGTTGTGCTGGCCAACTGTGTGCACTCACAAGGGTCAGGCAAGGAATGGAATGGACAAGAGAAATCACCCAATTAAGCAACCAGATGGTTGAACAAATATAAATGTAGCTGTGTGACCAATTATGGCTGAAGGCATCAACTGCCAAAGCCTATGAATACAGTACAGGGACAACTTGATACTGAAGCCTGTGGCAAAAGAATCTAATCGAGAAGGACCCCATCAATGGCAAAGGCACCTTAAAATGATTTAATTACCAGTCTGTCTTGGCAGGAAAAACAATCTGTGACTAAAATGAAAGTACCTTGCACATAACACGTGATGAGATGGTTGTAATGTACCCAGTATAATAGCTCCACTGTTCAAAAACACAGATTTCTGAATTGAATGTTCCCTTGGTGACTGATATGTGCCACCACCTTAGAGTTGTCTAAATAAACCAGAAAATGACAGTTGAGAAGAATATAATGCCCAATTAACAATCAGAAGTTTGAGAACATGCAAAATAGTTTTGTCTGCAGATCAACACCCCAAACCTTTCTGGTGGTTGACTCATGCCCCTATCCTTAAAAGGATATATCTGTGTAAAGATGGAAATCAGGAATTGGGGGAGTAAATGGTCTGCTTGCCAACATATGGGCTTTGTCCAACAACTATTACAGATCATCTTGCAGAAAAGAAGGTAAATGGTGCTGGAAAGATAATTTCAAGCAAGGTTTCATCATTTGTGAAATACTCATTGCAGGAATCTTGCATGGACACAACCAAAGGGGACCAGTGCAGTAATGGAGGGCCAAACCCTCAAAAGTGATAGAACCTCATGAGTAGTTAGTGACTGAGTGAAGATGTAAAGGAGAAAGCAGAGTGCAACTAATACAGGTGTTGAAAATGAACCCCAAATGGATGAGATATTGAATGAGTTGAAGGAATAACTTCTCCAATTTGATCAATCAGCTAATCCATATAACCACAGAAATGAGTTGATAAATATGATGGTCAATTCCTTCTGGAATCAGACAAAAGAAGCCAGTTCTCCATGTAATAATGAAATAGCATCCCCAGAGCATGAATATGACAAGAAATATTTGGAACATGTAATAACACACAAGAAGTCAAAGTGGGTCAAAATTGATAAACTACCCTTAAGATAAGACTGAGACTGATGAGGTACTGGAATTTCAAGTTAAGTACTGGAGAAATATATTTACAAACGTTGGCAAAAAAACACATCTCATGAAAAGAAAAGACTCCATGGTGAACTTGGGAAATGAGATGAAGTGGTTAAGACCAGATAAATGAAGATCAGATGCCAATCCCAGTTTTCTTGGGAACAAAAAAAATACAGTAATAAAAACACCAGAAAGAATGGTCAACCAGTATGATTGCTCACTGCAAGAGCAAATCATCAATTATCCTTAGCAGATAATAGCAACTAACAAGATCTCAAGGAGGAAGAAAGAAAACTGAGCAAGGAGAAACAGGAAATGGAGAAAAAACTGTATAAAAAAATTCTTCTAACAATTCCCCATCACCTACTGAAATTCAATAAATGAATGCTGAATGAATTGAATGAATTATTCAATGCTGAAATATAGTGACAAAAATGAACTGATATATCAAAAACACAGAAAGAAGTCACTTTGTAGGAAAAAGAAAAATTGTTTGTCACACTAGAAGCACTAAGCACACAAAAGAAGACATCTGAGCACCGTCAAAACAAATTAGAAGTGAAAGTTCAATGGAAGAGTATAAAAGAAGTTATGTCATGTGAAATATTGTGTTACTATTGATTAAGAGATGATGCATGATGATTTGCAAGGACGCATTTTAGAAAATATTAATTCCAACAAGGGGAGGAGTGCAAAGCTTGTGGAATGCATAAAGAAAATGTTTGCATATAGAAAGCAGCACCAAATAATAACTAATCTTGTGAAAGTGAGGAGAATACCATAGCTTGTTTACAATAATTTTATAAAGCCAAAGTTCATGTAAGGTTACAGTAAGTTTAAACACAGACTAAAGTTTTTCTTTTGAATAATGTTGTTGTTTAGAATTAAGCACAAAGCTGCACAATGGGCTATCTGTGCTTTGCCCACCACGGGTATCGAAACCCGGATTTTAGCATGTAAGTCCGCAGACATACCGCTGAGCCACTGGGGGCTTTTTGAATAATATGATAGTAGATGCCTACTGATGTGTAAAAATTATAATCCTTTTTAAAAGCATTTATATCCTAAACCATTTTAGAACAAAGCCATATATTTTTATATAAACTAAGAGAAAATATCAAAACTTCAAAACAATGTAAAAATCAAAGTATACCTGATGTACATTTGTCAGAACAGCCTTCATTTTCTCTGGATGAACTGCTGACAGAACAAATACCATAGACACAAAATCAACCGAATCAGGAGCTACGGTGGCTGCTAGGCTATCTTGTGTGAGATCACAGAGAAAAGCAAAACACTTAGTATCATCATAAGAATGGTGATCCTAGTGAAACAACAAAACATTATTTTGTGTTATCAGAAAAAAGGCTATTGTAATCAAACAACTAGGTAAGTGACATTTAAGAACACAGGAACATAAAAAAGTGATAAAAAATATTACAACTGGCAGTCATCCCCTACCCACATATAATAATAAATACCAATAAATCCATCAAATAGTATTTAGTTCGATTTCAGAAAATAGTCTGATTTTAACTTATGTCTTAGAAAAATATTTCTTTGGAGACAGCATTCAGTATTATCATAAGATGACTGAGAAAGTCTGCTTCTGTGAATGTCATTTACATACACACTGTTATAATATCATATGAACAGATTTCAAGAAAAGAAAGAAATAATTAAAAAATACTATTCAAATGTACACATAATGTAATCAGTTTTGCAGTTTTTGTGTGCATTTTTGGATTATTTTTTTTCACTACTTTGCTGACTTTTGGTAAGTCTTCACAAAATTTGGCATGACATTTTCTTGGATTGATGTGGATATGCATGAAAACATTTGGTTTCACATTTTGTGTTTTGCAGTTTTTATGGGCATTTTTGTATTTCTTGCAGTTACATATGAGGGAAGCAACTATAATAGCCTAAGATAACCTTTAAATAACATCCATCCAGAGGATGGGCACTCCAGCTAGTAAATTATATTTTGATAATTCTAAAAAAAAAGCTTTGTACCTCCCCCCCACAAACACATTTTTCTTCTTACCAGCTAATAAAGAAAAGCAGCAGAACATATTATAAATCTTGACTTAAATATTTTACATCTAAAACACAAACAATAAAATGATCACAAAATGCTTTATTAACAATCAGTTTCCATTAATAAACATGCATATTTGACCCACAGAATATTTGGAATGCAAAGTATCAGATCATCCCATAAGTAATGTCTGAAAATTTAATACAAAAAGTGCATCATCATTTATGTCTTTGCAGAAGGCTTTAATGACTAAAATATGCAGTAAAACGTGTATAAATATGTTCAGACAAATAAAAGAAACTAACCCAACTCCACTTTTTCAGATCAATAATCAAATAAACCCTCAAGAAGATGGATATGTCTAATGAGCACATTAGGCACATAATGCTTTATAAAATTAAGAAAGGCAATACTGCAGCAGAAACTACACAAAACATTCAAGGTGTTTACGATGCAGAGTCTCTCAATAAACAAAAATGTTGAAGGTGGTTTTAATAGTTCAAAAAGTGACAACAGCTTTGGTGATGTGCCATGTTCAGGTTGTCCTGTTGAGTTTAATATGACAAGTTGCTCTTGGCTGCACTTAATAGAGATTGTGCTGTAACAGTTGAAGAACTAGCACAGAAGTTAAATTGAACTCATTCAACAGTTCTGCAACAGCTTAAAAAGGTGTCAAAACTTAGAAAATGGGTCCCCCATGATCTGACAGAAACCAACCTTAGAGCTAGAGTGGACACTTGCACTTCTCTGTACTCTCATGAGAACAACTCACCCTTTTTGGACAGGTTAAGTGACTAGAAATGAAAAATAGATATATTATAAAAATGTTAAGCACTTCAAGCAATGGCTCAGTACAGGTAACCTTGCTAAAGCACAGCCCAAAATGGACCTCCATCCTAGGAAGGTCTTGTTAAGCTTTTAGTAGGCTATTGTTGCCATGATACATGTTGAGTTCCTGCCACTTAATGTAACAATTACATCAAACTTCTACTGTCAACAGTTAGAGTTCTTGAATGTTGCACTGAAAGAATAGAGGCCTGCTTTGATCAATTGTAAAGGTGTTGTGTTATACCAGGATAATGCATGGTCTCATACATCAAGGATCACATCTGCAAAGATTAAAAAAACTAAACTGGGAAAAACTTCCACATCCTCCTAACTCTCCAGACCTTGCCTCATCTGATTATAATCTACTCCAAATTTTGTATAACTATCTTGATAGAAAAGAGTTTGGAATACATTAAGATGTCAAAACTACCCTCTCTACATCCTTTTCCTCCAAAACCCAAGAATTTTATAAAAGTGGTTTTCGAAAGTTTGTACATCATTAACAGAAAGTAATTAATAATAATAAAATATATATATATATATATATAATTGATTTAATAACATTAAAAGCATTTGAAATCTTCTCTTTTTCTAAACTTAAAATGAACATTACTTGATGGATGACCTGATAATTTTCTTGCATGTATAAACTATTATACAGTATGACATGCTACTAGTTGTTTCTTACAAGATAAAGCCACATCTTTACAATGGAAAATCAAATATGCCAATACATGTATTAAACACAAATTTTGAATGGCTTTTGTGATGAACATTTAGCTACAGTAAATTTAGAAATCATTGATTATTTTAATATTTGTAGTAAATTAATGGTACCTATAAGTTCTAAGTTTATATTTTATTTTTTTTATGTTTAATCAAATTGGTGTCATTAATATTCATAAATCTATAAGCATTAATGAAAATATTTTATATAATTGGGAGTATTATAACCACAAGTATCTGTTTTACAAAATTCGTTATCAATTTATACCTTTTATTTCACTGATGTATCTCAATGACTGCAAAATAATCACAAACATGAGGGCTAAATATTAGAATGAAATTCCGATACTAGGTTAACATTCAAATATGATGTCATGGAACAGCTTACAAAAAACCAAAAAGCATAAGTAAAATAAAGAAATGCACTAATAAGTTATAAAGTATTTTTGTTTAATATTATGGGTACCTTCTTTAGAAATTGTTGTGGTCCATAATTCCAATTTAACATTTTTTCTGGACTCATTTGCTCAAACTTAAATTTGACTCAGTAATTGAAATTTTCTTAATCCTTACATTTTCATTTAGTGACTGGTATCAAATATTAGTCCATTGACAGTAGCTACCCTAAGTACACATACAATTTCTGCAAGCCATACACTATATACAGTAAACATTCAATGATTAGAGATAAACCATACCATATACAGCAAATCAGCAGTCAATGTCATTATAAGTATTTCGTGCATACAGGTTGTAATGTTGTGTGAAGTGTCACAACTAAAAACATAACTAAATGCATTAAGACTACAGAAAGAAAAAGTAAGAAAGCTTACTTTTAAATACTGTACAGCTCTAGGAGAAAAATCACAAGCATAGATGAATATATTTGTTTTTTCTTCTATAAGAGGAAATATGAAATTGCCCACTCCACACCCTACTTCTAATAAAATAAGCTTTTTCTCTTGGTTATCCTATAATGTATGAAAAGAAAATATTGAAATAATTCATGTTACTGAAACATAAATAGTGAAGTAAACTTTTTCTGAAACTATAAAAATTTTAAAGAAATAAACATAAGTTTTAAAAGATCAATTACTTTTAATTGCAGCAGACATGATAAATACAATATACACATTCTGTAGATGAGAAAATTAGTTCTGAAACTGCCTTTATGGCACATTGAAATTTATACATGTACAACACCAGAGTACTAGCATTTATAAAAATTAAAAGTCAGTTTTGAAAATGTACATCTCACTCATACATTCACACTAGAAAGAATACATTTTTTACAGCTGCCAAGGGTGTGGCCAAGTTTGTCCATGAGATATGTTTTGGGCAATTTTATGATGGAATAAGCTCTTATCAATACTCTATGTGCATAAAGAGTCTTTTTTATATAAATATTATGGTATATGTTACAATGGACAAATTTAAAATGTGTTGATGCATTTGCATGCCACATTTGTCACTTGAAAATTCTGTGAGATACAGTGAGAAACAAAGTACACACACTTGGTTCTCTGAGCAATATTACTCCATAGAATTAATTAATTGCAGCTTCCAATTAATTATTAAATACATAATTCTGTGAAAATTTGTGCAGAGCTATACATTCTTTAAGAAAGCTAAGTATTTTTAAATTGTAACCCAACATTCTTCTTCATGTTAAGCTTCAAAAACTTTAAAAAACTGATACAGGAAAACAAAGATTACAACTACCAGTATTATTTTTGAACATGGGTTTTAAAGTCATAGAATAAAGCAATTTATAACTTCAAAGTCTAATAATGAGTTCTCCAAACTTCTACTAAAAACTTTACTCTTAAACCTCCAAGCTGAGCAAGTTTTAAATGATTTGTTCCACATTACACATTCATGCCATATGTAGTTTTATTTCAGATGTTCATTTTCTCCTTTTCACTGTTCAGTTTCAATAATATTAATACTAACTGTTTAACTTATTACTGACTACTTATGAAATTATGGGTATATACTCAACAAGGTTTAATGCTTTATACATACACCAGTGTATAACATTTTTGAGTAAAGCTTGAAAGTTAACCTGAATTTTATTACGATGATAATCAGACGTCAGTTCTTCAAATTCACGAGTTGTCCAGTGTCTATCTTTAAAGAATCTTGTTTCATTTCTCTTATAAAATAAATCCCAATTTTTCTTTGCTTCTTTTTCTAGTTTCTTCTGCTTGAAATCATTCACAACCTTAGTGTCTTTACTTAACTTATAAACCTCCTCCACAGTCAATTTTCGAGCATAATGACCTTTTTTACAAACCTCGGTGTGAAAATTGTGGTTTGCACTACTTGATAGGCAATGATCGTTTAATTTATTGTTTCTACCTGAAGATTGGCAAGAAGTCATATTTATAATTAGCTTAAATCACAGCACTATCGAACTATACATATTACTAATATTATTATTAGTTTAAAACACAGTTAAAAGTAAAATAATCTGTATCACCTAAAAACTTGTAAAAATAAAACAAAAATTCCACTTTGGAAAAGCGTCACCTATTAAGTTTAAAATTAATAAGAACAACAGAAAATGTGAAAACAATAAGACGTTGATGGACTTTGAGATATATTTGACACATAATAAAAATACAGGATATAACCAGACATATTTTAACCCTGATTTCCAAGTTATTGTTGCTGTTGTTTTGTAGTTAAGCGCAAAACTACACAATTGGCTGCCCGACCAGTGCCCGTCACAAATATCGAAAGTTAAAGATTCCGGAAATGTTCAGAAAATATTCTGTTTGGAATGGTGACCTATGAGGACTCATATTATTCCAAAAAAGTTATAAATAAATTGCGTGCCCATTTTCTTTCATTACCAGTATATCGAATAAAGGTAGTGATTAATTTTATATGTATTTAGAAAAACAATAAATCCGATGTTATTTCCAGAATCTGGATGTTTACTTCGAATACTTTGAATAGTTTGTTTATTGATCAATTTACACGGTATTGCGTAAATATGAAAAAAAGATCTACGTAGAGTAAACTTTTCCAAATTCGTTGTGATTAGAGCACTGTTGTTGTTTTGAATTAAGCACAAAGCTACACATGGGGCTATATGTGCGCTATCCACCATGAATGTGGAAACCAAGTTTCTAGCATTGTAAGTCCGCGTACGTGCCGCTGTGCCACTAGAGAGTAATTAGAGCACATAAAAATTATTGACTAAGATACTGGTGTAACAGATGTAATTTACTACAACAGAAACAATACATTACATATTTAGTTTCAACAAAGGGCAAAAAATGTACACAAATATAATGTCCGTATAGTTACAAATCATTTAACCTATATAACGCTAAATTAACTTCAATAATTTTCTGTAAAAGCTTTTAATTACAAAATATCGGCTAACGTATGTTGTAGTTCTTGTTTCAGCCTTTCATTTACACATTGGCCCCTTATTTCTTAAGGACTGCATTTATCGCTATAAAATATGGTACCCCGCTAGTACAGCAGTAAGTTTATGAATTTATAACTCTAAAAACAGGTATTCGACTCCCCTCGGTAGATTCAGCAAATAGCCGGGAGTGGCTATAATATAAGAAGAAAAAAAACAGGCTAAAATGTAATTAAACAAAAGATAACGTATGTTATTCTCTTTATAAATTTTTTTCCTGAAAATATCATTATTTGTATTTTATCTTTCAATAAAGTATTCAAAATTTATTGCAAGACATGTTATCAATGGAGGCTGTTAGGATGCGAAATTTTCATAAACTGTATTCGGCCCTGGACCTATCAGGCCTATATCACACTCTACTAGCTTGTTAATATTTTCTAATTTTTTTATTGAGAAACTCAGCGAATGTTGGCCTTCTATCGTAATAAGCTTTTTGTATGATATGTAAATTTCTATTATGTACAGTGAATGTGTGTTTGTGTTTATAAACAACTTGTAGAACGTCGAATATAGTTTGTTTACTATTAAGGACAATGCTATACACTGAACTACTTCTTCCGTGCTAACCACAATTACCAAAACCAGATATTTATCATTGCGAGCCCTCAGTCTTACTAATGAGCCACTGAGAGAGATGTTGAATATCGAAAAAATGGTAAGTCTCCGGATTTACACGACTAAAATCAGGGTTCAGTTTTAATTGAAAAAGGGGCCTAGCATGGCCTAGCGCGTTAAGGCGTGCGCTTCGTAATCTGAGGGTCGCGGGTTCGCGTTCGAGTCGCGCCAAATATGCTCGTCCTCCCAACCGTGGGAGCGTTATAATGTGACGGTCGATCCCACTTTTCGTTGCTAAAAGAGTAGCCTAAGAGTTGGCGGTGGGTGGTGATGACTAGCTGCCTTCCCTCTAGTCTTACACTGCTAAATTAGGGACGGCTAGCACAGATAGCCCTCGAGTAGCTTTGTGCGAAATTCCAAAACAATTTATTGAAAACACTAGACAGCACAATGTGGCTTTGCTATGAGAAAACACACCAACGCATCTAACAGCTAATTCTGGCCATGTACCGAATTAAAAAAATGATTTATTATGAGTTTAACGTTAAAAACAAGGACAACAACAAAGCTATCTATATTTACCGAACTACTCGTCAATTAGGGTACTTCAAATTGATACAAAATATCACTTATTTACATAGATTTTGATGTGTTGAGTAATCAAGATCTATATTGCTTTTACTACTTTTGTAAAGTCCCCTCTGGTACAGCGGTAAGTTTACAGATTTACAACGCTAAAGTCTGAGATTCGTTTTTGCTCGGTGGACTCAGCAGATAGTTCAATATGGCTTTGCTATAAGAAAACACACACACTTTTGTAAAGTCTACAGATTTACAACGCTAAAATAAGGGATTATTTTTACTCAGTGGATTCAGCAAATAACTCGATGTGGCTTTGCTATAGGTAAACACACACACTTTTGTAAAGTCTGGCTAATCGCTACTAACACAACTAGAAAACTGTATCGCTCAAACGGCTTGACCTCGTATTTGGCCTAAACCTTGTGCAAACTGAACAAAAAGTTTGTTTTGGCTTATCTGTTATAACCAGAAAATTTTGTGATGATTAGCGATTGTCTATGTAATCTTTTTCTTTTATGGCTAAGTTTGGACTAAAGGCTGGTATGTTGAGTTGTAAATCTTGGATATACTATTTCAATACGCTTTGCAATTTCAGTTTGGTTTGGTTTGTTGTGAATTTTGCGCAAAGCTAGCTACTCAAGGGCTATCTGCGATAGCCGTCCCTAATTTAGTAATGTAAGATTAGAGGGAAGGGAGCTATTCATTACCACTCACTAACTCTTGGGTACTCTTTTACCAACGAATAGTGGGACTGACCGTGTCACTATAACGCTCCAACGGCTGAAAGGGCGAGCATGTTAGATGCTACGGGGATTCAAGCTCGCCACCCTCAGATTACAAGTCTATCGCCTGAACTCACCTGCCCCATGCCGGGCCGCAATTATAATTATTTGATTAAGAGTAACTGCGTATAAGCTGCTTGTACCCACCCTACGAGTTAGTAATTCTAAATTGCAGTTAGCTGTGCTTAGTAACGCAGGAACCAGGGGAACAAGTTTCGTTCTTTGATCTGTGTAAAGGAAGAAAACAGCAGCAGGAGCGTTTATCTTCAACTAGAAGAGTTTTTGTTGGGATGAAAGTAACAAAATTTCCGTTTACAGACTCATTCACGAAAATTTTACAAAAGCATATATAGTGTGTATTAACGTATCCCAAACTTTCTCGGTTCACTGCGCTCTTGATGTCTCATCAATTTTTTCTTCAGGGCGCCTCTAGGCAAAAAGAGAAACCTAACAGTTCCGATTATTGTTTGTTTGTCTTTTTAATTTCGCATAAAGCAATTCGAGGGCTATCTGTGCTAGCCGTCCCTAATTTAGTGATGTAAGACTAGAGGGAAGGCAGCTAGTCATCATCACTCACCGCCAACTCTTAGGCTACTCTTTTACCAACGAAAAGTGGAATTGGCTGTCATATTATAACGTCCCCACGGCTGGGAGGGCGAGCATATTTGGCGCGACTCGGGCGCGAACTCGCGACCTTTAGATTACGAAGCGTACGCTTTAACGCGCTGGGCCATGCCAGGCCTAGTTCTGATTATTTAGTAGTTAGGTCCAAACAGCTTAATACTTAATAAATATTTATGTCCTAAAAACTTAGTAGCCGTTTGAAAGAATAATACACGTAAATTAAAAGTAAAAACACTATTTTAATTTCATTTTTAAATAACCACAACTACTAATGGTATGTGAGCGCTTGTCAGACAGTGCACAGCTTTTCAAACCTTGGAATCAGATTGGACACTGCCATCCTCATTTCCTATTCCACATTGACTGTCGCGCGGTACTTCCTTTTTATCACAGCAGCTGCCAAAAACCTAACTTCGCAGAGATATGACATCGCAAATGGAATTAGAATTCACTGAGCTTTAGCACAAAGCAGCGGATATTTATCTTTTACTGATATTCCAAACTCAATAAGTTATACGCTGCCAAATTTTGTTTTTAAAGTCTTGACACAAGTCAGCTAATAAGATTTTCTTCTTCTGAAGAGGTAAATTCAGATTGGGCCTTAGTCTTGAATAGGTCTTGGATTCACGTAAACTTCTCCTTATTTTTTGGAAAGTAATTTACAAACCAGTCAATGAATTCTGTTAGGTGCTCCTCAAAAACGGATTTTAGTTCGTGGGTCAAATCAACTTCACTGACTGTAACGAACTGCTGCAGCAGGGGGAAACAATCTTTGCACCATCTTCATTCAGTTTTTCTTTACCACAATGGTAATTTTCTCTGAAGACTGAAACATTTTTCGCCAGTTTCAGAATATTTATGTTGCTTCCCTGCGGAGAGAGATTCAGTTTCTCGAAGAGATTGCACAGGTATACTAATTTTAAGAAAAAAAAATCAATATCCAATAATTTTTTGCACATTCACACACACGAAACAGTACATTTCTTTAGGAGAGCCATCTCGAACAACAATGATGTGTGCTCAAACCCATATACACAGTTTTTAAAGACCTCGCCTTCTGTGGTCGAGTTTTTATAAAGTTCACCACTTTCAACACACTTTTAACACTAGGTTCAGTGGAGAACTCAGATGCTTTGATGCAAGAACTTTCCTGTGAAATATGCAGTGGGTTCACACTGCATCAAGAGCTTTGTTTCATATGAGTGCCAGAGCACTTAGTTCAGCATAAGTTGTTTTCACACATAAAAGTGTCAAGGATCTCAAACAAGTTTCGAGCCTTTGTATCTGTGATACTTTTACAAAAGAGAAAGTATTCCACAATTTTGTTACTATCCATGAACCGTGTGTAGCAAATCAAATGAGTATTTTTGATACTATCCGTTCACTTTATCTAGCTGTTGTCCGAAAATCATTTTTTTAATTTTTTTCAATTAGCTGATCATTTAGCTTTTCAACCATGTGTTGGATTCTACAACTGATAGTATTGTTGGATAAAGGCACCTTTGACAACAGTCTTCTCGCAGAGTCACCATTCATAATGTTCATCATATCTACTGCAGCTGCTAAAATCAATTCTTCTGCGATTGTGTGAGGTGTTTTTACATTTCGCGACTCTATACGTCACCTTGTAGGATGCTAGCAAAGCATTGCTTGGTATTAATGCTTGTTTAAAAAAAATGTATTTTTTTCTTTCAAGTATTTTAATTTTCTGGTAAAATAATCACGGGATTTACTAGCCATGTTAGGATGAGTAGTCTCTAAGTGGCGTTTTAGTTTACTTGGAAGCATGCACTCTGGAGCCAAAACTTTTAGACATAACACACACTGCGGACACTCTTCATGATTGACATCTACCGAAGTAAAACCAAAATCTAGGTAACTATCGTTATGTTTATGATATTTCAGTTCCTTCTCAACTTTTTCATTTGTCTGTAGTTCGCTCTCCTTTTTAACATTCACACATTTCTTACTAATGTTAAAAAATATTTCCATTTTTATGCACAAGGACTAAAAATTAACAAAATAATTCACTGAACTTCGCTAGACCTCGCAGACACTTGATCACAATACCCTTCAGTTATTTCGATTACGGCCCCCCAGTGGCTCAGCGGTATGTCTGCGGACTTACACGCTAAAATTCGGGTTTCGATACCCGTGGTGGGCAGAGCACAGATAGCCCATTGTGTAGATTTGTGCTTAATTCTAACAACAACAACAACAACAACAAATTATTTCATATTCAAAAAACGGCTCTTTTGGGCTCAGAAAACACTTCAAATAGAAGAGCAAACAACGTTTCGACCTTTTTGCATATAAAATTCTCAACAAGTGGGTTTCTCGACATCACTGATTAACAAATTATTTCGATTACGACGGACCCGAAGGGTCAACAGGTATTTATACATAAAATCTAAGAAACTAGAAAGATTGAGAAGTTACTGGCGTAACCGAAAGTACAAATGAACAAAAACATAATTTAAACATTCGGGAACGTCATCGAAAGAAATGTGATGCCATTTAATGTTAAAATTTTGAACAACCTCGAGCTAATAGTTCGCACGGTGTCCGACAGACGTCGATATCACCGTGTTTCCCTCGAAAATTTGAAATATCCGGTGGCGCCACTGTGAATTCGCCAAAATACCCTGAAGCCCCAAAGCGCACAGGTTGTATATTATTACAAGTTACTCAATAACAATACTCTTCATCTGTAACTTTTCTTCAACGGGTTTATTGGAATCAAAGAACAATCTGAGGCACCGAACCTATCAAGGGCAAGTGAAATAAGACAGCACGTGGGGAATAAGCTAAAATGCAAGCCATGAATTTTAATTAACTTATTTGTGTTTCCCTTTTCTTCCTCTCGCTGTCTCATGAACACAATGTCTTTCGCAATGCTTCTTACACGTCTTTTGCTTCTACAGCTCAAATTTTGAGGATTTCTTCAACATATTATATATCGGCCTCAACTCTTCGTATGTAAGTCATACGATTAAAACTACACACATATGGCCCGGCATGGCCAAGCGCGTAAGGCGCCCGACTCGTAATCCGAGGGTCGCGGGTTCGTGCCCGCGTCGCGCCAAATATGCTCACCCTCCCAGCCGTGGGGGTGTATAATGTGACGGTCAATCCCACTATTCGTTGGTAAAAGAGTAGCCCGAGAGTTGGCGGTGGGTGGTGATGACTAGCTGCCTTCCCTCTAGTCTTACACTGCTAAATTAGGGACGGCTAGCACAGATAGCCCTCGAGTAGCTTTTGCGAAATTCCAAAAAAAAACACACACACACTTGATATACAAGACGTATTTGTATTTGAAAATTTGAAGTTCGTTGAAACTTCCCCCATCCTGGTAAAAATACACTCTTATGCCCCTAGTGTGTTACAAATATGTAAATAACCGTTAGCATATTGTTTGACTTCTATTGGTACAGTTATGATATAGAATCATATACTTTCCACTTGCATGCTGAAATATGCTTTGTAGGCTTCATATATTGTAACAGATGCTTTCACAGAGTACTTTTTTGCTCTTGTCTTGATAAATTGGCCACATACATAGCAGAATGTTTGCAGCTTCTTGACGCCATCTCTAATAAAATCAGGTGGTTCAATGTGTTGACTTAGGCAGCTAGAACTAAACTGAAGTTGTGAGCCCCTATATATATATATATTACCATGGACGTATACAGAAAATTCTCGTAAGTTCTACAACATTCTAGATAATTCTTGTAAGTTCGAGAAGATTCTTTATCAGCTACTCAGCACTCAATCTACCTGGAATGTTCTGGAAAATGGATAAATTTGAAAATTACATTATCCAGGTCACAAAAGCAAAGTTTGAAGAGAAAAATAGGTCTTTTCCATTTACTTTCGGCACAAGCAATTGGGAAATAACGCTTTCTGCCCAGGAACAAGACAAAGTAAAAATTTTATTTTGTAGTGTAATATCTTTTGTTCAGTTGGAGATATAATATTCAGGTTGAAATTATTAGAACTTTAATATCATTTGCTGGCCGACTTGACTTTGTCTATGTGTTGCGGCCCGGCATGGTCGGGTGGTCAAGGCACTCGATTCGTAATCTGAGGGTCGCGGGTTCGAATTCCTGTCACACCAAACATGCTCGCCCTTTCAGCTGTGGGGGCGTCATTGTGTGTTAGTTAATACCATTATTCGTTGGTCAAATAGTAGCCCAAGAGTTGGCAGTGGGTGGTGATCACTAGCTACCTTCCCTCTAGTCTCACATTATTAAGTTAGGGACGGCTAACGCAGATAGCCTTGGTGTAGTTTTGCGTGAAATTCAAAACAAACCAAACTAATCTTTATGATCAGACCTACTTTAGGCTGTTTAGAAGAATGTTTGAAAATTGGAACTTACTGTATGAAACAAAATTAAATCATTTAGAATAAATTCATACAATTACCTTGAACTTAAATAATGCAACGAAAATAAATAAATGTGTTTTAAAAGATTTTCAGCATGCAGATTTTATCACCAGCATATATAGCATGTAAGTGGTTTATCTTATTTATCTACCAAGGAGGTCGAATGGGTGGTAGTGGAATGGAAATAATGCAACAGGAACGTTAATTATTTCATATTTAATTGCTGTACTAGTATATCAAGATAAGACTGCCGTAAATCAAATTAATTGAGATTTATAGTGTTCTTCCGTATATTTGAGGAGGATATATAATTTTAGGCTGTTGTAATGATGGGATATAATGTAAATAGTAATCGTGTAGGCTTACTGCTGTTGAACTGTGCGCTCATAGATTTTGGAATTCAGTGGATCGTGTGTATCTGTTCTATACTTTTGAAGACTGAAAAAATTTATGACTTAACTGGTAAGAAATGAGAAAATTGAGAATTACTCGGAAGTCAGATGTGTTTGTAATAAATTGTAGTACAGTATGAAGAATGTGATAACAAGCCTAATTAGCATTACTAAAGTTGTGCCGCTTTGAAAATACAGTTTAAAGTGTATGCGACTGACTGCCATAGGCCTTTAAAACACTGAAAAGATGGTTCAATAACTTAATAAATAGACCTAAACCTACACATCTTACGAAACTATATTATAAAAGTAATTGCACTTTAAGGTTAAAGCAAGTTTTTCTTAGACCTACAGTTTGTGTACAAATCATATAATTTGTAAATGTGATAAGTATAAGAGAAAAAATATATGCAAATTTACTTCTCGACACCATAGATACAACAGCTCCTAGACCATCAAGTAGGCTGTGAGCTAGACCATAGTTTCATAATTTCGAAAGAACTCCCAAGTATTCACCTATTGAACATGAGACCACTTTTTGCATTCATGTGCATTGGTCAAAAATCATGTTTTTATGAAATTAACAGCTTCCTATAATGCACTGTAATCATTTAATTGGCTGTATCCAGACCAACTTTAGTATTACGTCTGTCCAGGAAATGCATACAATTGCACTTGGATAAAAAGTTTAATGGGATACCATGTGTTCAGACCATACTGTAAGGCAACTGGTTTTGGTGGTGACAACACTACTGAGCACTGAAACATAATCTTTCATAAGTATCATTTGAACAGCTCCTTAACAGTTGGTGGTCCTATACTAGTATAACTAATATGTTATAAGTTTATGACATTTATTTGATTTGAAACCTGACAAGGTGCTTGAAATTTACTGTTTTGTATCCAGCAGTTTTACACTGACATGCATGCCAGACCTTCATGGTATCAGCTGATAGTGTAATCGATATAAACCTGGTGTGTTAAATTCATAAACACTAGTGAAAGTGTATTTCCAGAATATCAAAATTAAATCCACATTCTCTGCAATATGGAAATATATAATCACAGTAAATCTACATTTTAATTTTTTTTCAGGTTCTACAACCTTTATATTATTAGCCTATCTCAGTTACCAATGGAGCAGTGCATATAGTCTACGTCAGAAAGTTCAAACTGCGATGGTAATGACATGGGGGTTAAGGTATGTTTCAAGAACTACGTTTGTGTATGTGTATGTATTTTGGGCATGAAGTATTGTAAAATAAATGTTTTGAAATTTCTTGCTATAGTCTTAACATTTAACCAAATGCCTCTGCTTGAACACTGCTATCAAAAATCTGATTGTTCTTGTAATAAAATATTTTTTGAGGAAGAGTATAAGCTGTACTGTAATAGTAACTTGTTAGTTATCTTGCTTTTATTTTAATATTATTAGAATATTAATATTTTCTGATTTAATTTTAGATTGGGGCTGTATCTTTTCACTCGAATAATGAAAGAGGGTAAAGATCGACGTTTTGACAAAGCCCGAGAGAATCCAGCTCTTATGTTCCTGTTTTGGACCATGCAAGGTTAATTTCTAAAATTATTTGACTTATTTATTAAATATCAATGAAATACAAAATTGATATAGTGATGTTTAATTTTCTGTTATTCTAGAAATACCTGTTTTGATAGTAGACAGTACTAAGAACACCTGGAAGCACTGAGATATTAGTTGAACATATAAATTAAAGATACAAATAGTTTTAGATTGTAGGCATTAATAGCTAATGTAAGCTAATTCTGTATGTGAGTAATTTGTGTGCACCATTACCTGTACTAAAAAATATAAAATAATGGAATTGCTTAACACAAGTTACATTTCGATAAAGTACGGTCATTTGTCTCTTATCTACAAGCTTATGTAACATCAAGTTATCTTATGCAAGTTCTAAATGAAACGAGCATAAATATTAGTATTTTGATTTTAGCTGTACGTTTGTATGTAAATGTACAAAATAATGTTTGAGAAAGCTACAAAAAATTTAAAAATAGACTATGTTAAAAAGGAGGATAGCAAAAATTATGCAGAGCATATTCAAACCTTAGATGTGTATAATTAAATTAAAAGTTTGTAGAGTAAGAAAAAATAAGTAAACAAATAAAAAATATATAATTGAAAAAATAAAAATGCAGCCACAAAACTAACATCCAACTCTAGGGCACAAATCATGGAGTAGTTCATCATGTAATGTGCCCTGATATTTAGAGGTACTTATTAAAGTAATACTGAAATTGCATTTAACCTCAGTTTTACTGGATTTATATGCTTATTAAAAAAAGAAAGGATTGGAGAAAATCTTGCATCTTTACTACATCTATGCAACCAGAAGTAGGAAGGTAGTGCTTGTGATTACTATTCTATACAAGGTATTTTAAGATTACACATGAATTTGTTATTTCATTTATATGGATTATGAGAAAATAAAAGGGTTTTCTTTGAAATATAAACTGGTAGTTATGGAGATGGCATCAAAAAATTAAGAAATGTAGTACTGTCAAAGGTTTGAATCTTAGTTTGGTAGTGTGTTTCAAACCTTCAAAGGTCAAAATACAGCATTGTATTTGAAGAACATGGGCACTTAAAAATTACATATATACATTGGTCACCTGTGGTTGCTTTGTATGTCAGCATTTATAATTGTTGATTTGTGATTTTTGTGTTTCAGGAGTTTGGATTTTCGTAACACTTCTTCCAACGTTTGTACTGAACTTTAGTGATAAAGATCGTCCAGTGAGTAATCGAGACTATGTTGGTTGGAGTCTCTGGATTTTAGGGTTTTTTTTAGAAGTTCTAGCTGACTACCAAAAAGCTCAGTTTCGGAATAGCCCAAGTAACAAGGTAACCTGATATTTAGGTTATATTTGATGAGATGCTTTGTTTTTCTTTTTGTAAATCAGGGATATGGAAAGTACCATCATTGAACTATTTATGGAAATATTCTGAGAATATGAAACAAAGTAAGAATACAAAATACTGAGAAAAATATATATACTTTTAACAGGCACGCAAACATGCATCCTAAAATAGTTTACCTTGTGAAATTTAATAGAGTATAACATAAAATCAAAACAGGTTACACTGTATTTAATTAAAAAAACTGAAAAAAGTTAATTACTTGTGTAATCATGTTATATAGAAGATATGTTTTCTTACTTGACATTTGTAACTGTTTCTATCATTATGAAGTATTTCTTTGCTCACATAACTTAGAAATAAATTATGTAACTTGTGACATGCCATCTGCACACCTGTAAAGTAATCTCCAAAAGATTATTAAATCTGAAATCAGAAGTTTTCTGTTTTTTTTTGCTGAAAACTACATGATAAAGTACAGATTTGTAATATGCATGGAAAATATAGGTAAAAACTTCATTTGAAAACAAACATTAGTGAAAAACTACATAAATAGTATTAGTATTTTATCAAATAGATTAAACTAATTTTATGTGAAATGGATATTTACATTTTATTGAATGTTATATTTCACCACCTTTAGTATAAAAATATAATGTGATAAGTTAAAGTTTCTTTTCCTCTTCAAGTAAAGTTTTTAAAAAGTACACAAAGCCATAAGAAGCAGAGATAAGAAAGGTTTTCTGGTACTTGCAAATTGTCAGTTAAACTAGATATTGTTAATTCTTAAGTATTTGCTCTTGTAACCAGTTGGACTATATACATTGCAACAGTAGTAGAAAAAATAAGGATAAAAATTTTGTTTATACAATCAAATAATTGTTTACATAACACCAAATAAGAATGTCTTGCTAGAAAGATATCCATTATATGAGTGCATTTGAGTGTTAGCATCCATCAACTAGAGTTGTCTGGCTCTGTCACTGTAACTTTATATATGGTAACTGTAAACAATCTGAAGATGCATATGTGCTGTCTGATTTCAGATTTATGCTTATTTAGTGGTTAAAAATAATCCTAAAAGAAGATAAATTTGTACTTACTTATTTTATAAACTTTTGGTTTGCATCACTCAAAATTGGCTTCTTCAAATACCTAAATTATTTTACATAGTAAGTTGGAAGCTGTAACCATGTATATTATCTGTTTTTTAAGGCTTTTTACCCACAGGGATGACCCTGAAATGTGATACAACTTCACTTTTTATAGACTGTTGATGCTGAAATGTTTAAACACAGAAATAGTTAATCAGTTAAATGATTCAGTTACTACCTTCTACAAGGTATGCAATCAACATCTAATAAAGTCATTTAAATATTTAATACCAAAGGAAAGAACATTACATAACATCATTTGTACAGTTTGTACATGTGTACCCTTAGTACAGTTTGTACATGTGTACCCTTAGTACAGTTTGTACATGTGTACCATTTGTACAGTTTGTACATGTGTACCATTAGTACAGTTTGTACATGTGTACCCTCAGCTGTTGTTCATAAAATACACATCTTTATGAAAATGATATAATATACCAGTAGCATTTCATATAAAAAAGAAATAAATAAACATGGAGAAATACCATAATCTGAAACTTAGTACTGTCATGGTAATGTTTAATGATTTTTAGAAGAAAAATCAGTCTATGCTTTTTTATTCCCATTTCTTTCCATATTAAATATGTTACCAAATCATTGTTTTATCAGCCAACTGAACATGTATATTTTTATGTTGATGTAGTTCATGAAACCCCACTTACACTCACTGAAGATTTTACCATGCAGTTGAAAAGTAGAAAAAATATCAATTTTATGTGAGGTTGTTAATAAATTTCTGAGTGGTTTTAGTCTTTATATTAAAAAAACAAAAGAAGCTAAATTACTAGGTGGTATTTAGAAAAATTCTGAAATTATTCAAAGCACGAAAGAACTTAATTTCATAAAGAACATTTGAATTGTTTGGTGTTAGAAATGTCTTCAATTGTATTACTTTTTTGTCATGAAATAGCAAAAGGTTTAATAGCTGCAATATAATGAATATTGTTGAATTGATTATGCATATAAATCGATAACATTAATTATCAGACTGTCATGATAGTATGAGTGGCCTGATATTATTTTCTTGCTGTTTATACCTTAAATTATGAATGTGGTAAAAGAAGTGTATATGTGATAAGGGAAAAGTATAAAACTAATGTATCGCACATTTTAGGGCAGGTTCATCAATACAGGACTGTGGAGATTTTCCCGTCATCCAAATTATCTTGGAGAGATCATGTTATGGTTTGGGTTGTATATCTCTGCCAGTTCTGTGATGAAAGGCTACCAGTTCCTGACAGTCTTGTGTCCCATATTTGATATGTTCTTGATAACACGAATTAGTGGAATCCCACTTCTGGAGCAACACGGAATGAAAATATGGGGTCATGATCCATCTTATCGAGACTATGTTCATGATACAGCAATCTTAATACCATTTATATGGTGATTTGATGATGCACTGAGATAGCATTGTAGAAAATGGTAGCTGTTTCCCTTTGTTTTGGTGTATTGTACATTGGTGGTTCCTAACAGTTAGTTCACAAGAATATTTCAGTTGTTCTTCAAGGCAGTTGAAAAAATGTGTTTTGAAATATAGCTATTAGTGAATTGTTTTGCAGTGTAATATGAAACTAATTTAACAAGTTGATATGGTAAAAAGCTGTACATACAATTTTGGTGTTGGGACCAGCTGGTCCTTACTCAGAAGAAGGTTGTAAACCACTGTTGTATTTCACGTTTGCTCATTTATAGTTATAAAAATGTTAATCATTCCTGATTAAATGTTTGTATTGCATTATTTGTTAACAAAAAAAAAATTACAGAAAAAATTGTAGTTTTTAATCATATAACTCAATTTCTCATTTGAAATATCTTTATGTTCCTGAATCATCAACTTGTGTAATTTGATACTGAATTCAGTCAATGATTTCATATTAAAATTTGTTTCAGATGTTTAACACAGTCTGTAATTTTTGTTAAATGAGTTGTACCTACAGATGTTTATAACTAACAGCATGTTGTTGGGCATTTTATTTACATTATTTTGAAGAAGTAAATATTTGTACAAACTATTTGTATGTGTATATATGTTTTGAAAGATTCCTAAATTAATAAATTTTCATGCTAATCTATATCTTTTTCTGTTTGCTATTATAACTGGTAAATATCTAGTAAGGTGTGTAAACAGTTCTTATATAAAAGTATTATATTTTCAGGCAAGTGTGTTTATAACTCTAGAAAGACTCGTTAGGAAAAAAAAAGGGGGGTTGTATTACTCTGTGTTCACCCTATAGCTATTCAGCCAGTGGTTTTAATGTGCTAAATGTTTAGAAGTGCGTTTACATTCATGTAATATACAAGGATTATGATAGATAGCAATGATATAGTTTTGTAAATACATTTAAAATCCTTCACTGTATGGATCTGAAGGTTAAATAAACTCCCTCAGCAACACATTTCTAAGGAACTATAAAAGTCAGTAATCAAGTTGTCTCTGTAGTTTCTAATTCTGCAATTTCCCACTGGTACAGTGGTAAGTCTATGGATTTACAATGCTAAAATCAGGGGTTCGATCCCTCTTGATGGACTCGGCAAACAGCCTAATGTAATGTGGCTTTGCTATAAAAACATACACAGTTTAGACCCAGCATGGTCAGGTAAATAAGGCACTCAACTCATAATTTGAGGGTTAGAGGGTTCAAATTCCTTTCACATCAAACATGCTTACCCCTTCCGCTGTGGGGTCATTATTATGTGATAGTCAATCCCACTATTTGTTGTTAAAAGAGTAGCTCAAGAGCTGGTGATAACTAGCTGCTTTCCCTCTAGTCTTACACTGAAAAATTTAGGACAGATAGTCTTTGTGTAGCTTTGCACAATATTAAAAACAAATTAAACTAAAATCTAATTCTGCTTTCAACTGAGACAGCATACCACAAGAGTAGGCACTTGAAGGTGTGAAGACAGTGATCTTTAACACTTTCAAAACACCATTACAAATTTTTCGTAAGTGTAAACAGGTCTATAAATTGGGGATTTTTAAACTGTGCTACTTGAAACTAATGTTGATGATTCATGTGAAATAATTAATTTCAACATTATAAAACATGCAATAAGGGCCACATGAGTCTATCTGCTGTTTCCATCGAGGGTTATCAAATCCCTGATTTTAGCATTGTTAATCCATACACTTACCACTGTTCCAGTAGGGGACAATTATACAATAAGTGCAATTTGATGTTCCTGTGTATACATACACAAATGCTCTTCACACTTCTGGACTCCCCATTTACCTGCATTGGCTTGCCAATGTTCTTTTCAAATCAGTGAAAATTTCTCTACATGGTTTTACAAAAAACAAAACCCTTAAGAACTGCTACACTCATGTGTAACTGTTAAAAGTGTTACTTTCTCTTTTATTTTTAATTTGTAAGGCAGGATTCAACAAAAAGTCTCAAAAGTTTGAGATTCAATGCGATAAACGGAAACAATTTTCACAATAACTTTATTTTTTTTAAAAGTCTAAAATTTTGCTACTTTTTAAAAAATACTGGAAAATTAAAAATAATCTCAGGACTTTTTAAAATTTAGTGCAAAGAGAAAGGACAGAGCTGTGCTAATTGTCGCTAACATAGTTCCAGTAAAGTCAATTTATTTTTTATGTTCGTTATATATATATTTGTATATTGATATTTCCTGTACTGTTTAGAAAGCGACTTGATTTCAATACTGTTGTATGTAACTCTCGTGTTACCAATACTTGATAGTTATGTTTTCAGTTATAAAGTTCTTTTAATTCTATATGTGTTGACTGTATAAAATATTGTTATTTTTATATGATAAATGCTATTCTCATTGTTTACGATACCTGGCATATTTACACTTTATATTTTGTGCATTCTGAAATTTTCGCGTAAGGCGTGTGACTCGTAACCCGAGGGTCGCGGGTTCGAGCCCGCGTCGTGCTAAACATGCTCGCCCTCCCAGCCGTGGGGATGTATAATGTGACGGTCAATCCCACTATTCGTTGGTAAAAGAGTAGCCCAAGAGTTGGCGGTGGGTGGTGATGACTAGCTGCCTTCCCTCTAGTCTTACACTGCTAAATTAGGGACGGCTAGCACAGATAGCCCTCGAGTAGCTTTGTGCGAAATTCCAAAACAAACAAACAAACAATTTTCGACTTTGGGGCTATGTTTGAAATTGTCGTAATATTTTATTAAACAATATAGATAAAACTGCTTTATAATTTTGTAAAAAACTTTTCGCGTATTACATCTTAAAGATTGAGTTCTGAATACTGAGTAAATAAAAGTATTCAAAGTTTTATAATCGTTTAAAAATACTATATATACAATGAAATAAATGAGATTTTAAAATTTATTGTCAAGTTTATGTAGACCAGTAAGTACTCGATAATTTACTTGATGTAAATTATTAAAGAAAAGAAACGTTTAATGAAAACAGTTGTACGTTATCGTAGCAGAGGCGTCAACAGACACTGGCAAATAAGAAAAAAATACCATGATCTATATCGTTACTGATAACACCGAAAACATCTGCGCACATGAGCTCGAGCCCCGAATCTTTCACTTGCCTAGCGACGTGTCTGAGTTGCACTAAGATATTTATTTTCAGTGAACATTTGATTATATGTGGATCATAGCAAGTTAATCAGATATTATACACTTACATTAATTTAGCGCAGATGCTTTTAAAAGAAAAGTAATTTAATAATAAGAACGGATATCCGTGATTAGTCATTTAATTTTTCCAATAATAATTGATCCGACATGGCCAAACATGTTAAGGCATGCGATCCGTAATCTGAGGGTCGCGGGTTCGCATCCCCATCGCGCCAAACATGTCATTTCATCCGTGGGTGCGTTATAATGTTGGTAATTCGTTATAATTCGTTGGTAAAAGAGTTGGCGGTGGGTGGTGATGACTAGCTGTTTTCCCTCTAGTCTTACACTGCTAAATAAGGGACGGCTAGCACAGATAGCCCGCGAGTAGCTTTGTGCGAAATTCTAAAAAAACAACTAATAATAATTTGTGAAATATATTTTGGCATCCTGTTTCTTTCTTTACGAGCTTTGGAGATTACTTGAAACTGGGAGGATGGTTACGTGCCTCTGATTTTGAATACAAAATTAGCAAATTGCAATGAACTATGACGTTCGACTAGCAATCTATGGGCCTCGAGTTCGAATTCCGCTCCCGAATACGCTCACCCCTGAAATTATAGGAGCTTTCTAAATTGGCGGTTAATCCAACTTTTCTTTGACAAAGGTTGGTGGTGAGTAGTGTTGACTAAGTACCATCTATAGTCATTCACTTCGGATTTAGGGAAGGATACCATAGTTTGTTTTTGCATGTGACTCAACAAAGGTAAACAGTTACAAAATACTTGTATGCGGTATTTTGCTGCGTGATTTAAAGGTCCCATGTGATTTACAGAGGCCTCCATTTAGAGATCAAGCTCTTTCGTAATCATCAATTAGTTGTGTGGGTACCCCAAGAGAGGGTTCGTAACCGAAAACAAATCTTATTGGTACTCCTTCTCTTAGGGCCTAAGCATGTGAGAAGCACTTGTTCTTCCTAGTCTGTTAATATGAATGTAGTTCCAAAGATAGAACAAGGACCATAAAGTCTGACACAAATTTGAAAACCTGCTAACTTTCAAGTTGTCTGAGGATTCCGTGGGGGAACCCTCCCGTAGTTTAAGTAATTTGTATAATTTCCCTTAAGGGGGTTCGAAGGCCGGCCTGAAGGTTCATCTGTGTAAACTACCACTATTTAATAGTATGCTGTCTGTGTATCAGTCAGTACACACTAAAATGATGTTACATAAGCGACGGTTAATGTTGCGATATTTACTGTCGTGATATTAGTAAAACGTACGTATGCCATGAATCACAAGAAGAAATACGCACTTCACAGGCCATAATACAACATAACCTATGGACCTCGAAAACAAGAAATAAAAATATTTGTAACTCTTAATTTTAGTGTTATTTACTCTTTAAACATAACACATTCGTGGACCCTGCGAAAGTAGATCTAGTATATTTTAGGTTTATTTGCTTGCTACTGGCTCACCACCTTAATGATTTTCAGGTATTCTTTCACAAACTTGCAGTTCAATGAGCGCATTTACAAAAGTTTTATAAAATTTATCTGAGCGACTTTTTATTAGCCAATCACTTTCTTTTTCTCTCTCTCTTTTTTTTTTTCCGAATTCATTATTTCCACAAGATTAGCAAAGAAAACATTGATACTATGCTTCATTTAGCAACCTTTATAATAGCTTTTTTTTTTCTAGCTCATAGAAATTGTTAAAACTTTTTTGAACAAAGAAGTATATAAATGGCCTCTCTGTCATAGCGTCAAAGTTATAGGAAAATGTATGTAAATTTCAAGATAAACTGTAAAACCAGAAAATTTACTTATCAGTATAAACATTCCTGCTACAGTTGGTAGGTAGTGGACCTCTTTCCCTTAAAGCAGTTGTTCCCAACCTTTTTTATCCCCCGCACCCCTAAAAAAATTTAATATGTTTTCGCACCCCTCACAGTAATTATTTATTTAAGAATAAAGGTGAAGGTGGCCAAAACAAATTTTTATAATTAGTTTTTAATTATATGTGAACGAAAACGAAACATTTGGGAAAAAAAAATTACAACAATGTGAAAGTTGCATAGACTGAAATGTTATCTCGCACCCCTGGTTAGTAACCACTGCCTTAAAGTATAAGAACGTGTCAAATGAGCATATATACTTTTGGGGTATACATAGAATAATATTACTCGTATTTTTTATTTGTTTTCTTTATTATGTTTGTTAGCATTAGAATTTCACTTAAGATATCTTACAAAACTCAGCTGAACGTTGTGACAAATAAATGCTTTTTAAACGCTATTTGAATTGAAGTAATAATAATCGAACTATTAAAACTGTTTAACATTGTCAAGCCCCCACCTTATCTTTTTAATTTAACATATAAAAGTAAAAACAATCCTTTATTTGACCGCAAACTATTCCCATTTTGTTTGATCCAATCTCAACCACTCTTGGTAGCATGATACACTGGACCAAGGAGCATGCAGAAAGTATAATTATGGATTGGTTTAAATTTTGCGTAAAGCTACACGAGGGTCATCTGTGCTGGTCGTCCCTAATTTAGCAGTTAAAGACCAGAGGGAAAGCAATTAGTCACTACCAACTCTTGGACTACTATAGTGGGATTGACTGTAACAATATAACACCACACGGCTTAAAGGGCCTACCATGTTTGGTAGGATAAGAATTCGAACCCACGACTCGAGTGCCATAACTACTTATCTATGCTATACAATGGGGTGGTTACTCACCAGCTCCACCGACCCCGAGCCATGCACGCAGCAAATATATGTTTGTTTAGATAATAAATTTACAATTCTTATTTCTAAACTTTTTTAAATTTTGAGGGTTTTTTCTCGATGAGTTTTTCTTGAAAAAGTTTTAATATTTGAGTATATACCAAACATTCACATTTTTGCTTGGGAAAATGATAATTAACCGGAAGACCATATCCTTAATGTGGTAGAGATACATCTGGAAACCTCCAGCTTTTCTGATAGTCAGTCCAACGTTGGGTGTTCAAGAGTAGATAATCAGTATTGTTTGTTTTTTCTTTTGACTACTTGAGCTTCTGATGTTGTCTGTCAAGAAGGGCCCGGCATGGCCAGATGGGTTAAGGCGTTCGACTCGTAATTTCAGGGTCACGGGTTAAAATCCTCGTAACATACTCGCCCTTTCAACCGTGGGGGCGTTATAATGTGACGGCTTACCACTATTCGTTGGTAAATGAGTAGCCCAAGAGTTGGCGGTGGGTGGTGATGACTAGCTGCCTTCCTTTTAGTCTTACACTGCTAAATTAGGGGCGGCTCGTGTAGCTCTGCGTGAAATTCAAAACAAATAAACAAACTGTCAAGAAGCACTGAGACAAATAATAAGGCTATAGTAAAGTAAAAGTAACACCATTTCTGTATGTGGAATAAAGGAGATTTGAAATATATTAGTTGTAAAGTGAATTAATCGTGCATGAAATAGTTATACACATAAATAGAAATTCTTGATTTCATTTATTATATCAAGCCTTATATTTAAACCTTATGCTTCGGAAGTAGAACGGATACTTCACTTTGTATTTAAATATATATTTTTAAATTTACAAACACAGAGAAACAAAATCGTGCCAGAAAATCGTAAATATTCCAAACGAAATTTTTTACTTATCTAAAATGACTAAAACATAAATGTACCTATTCCTGAAACTAAAGTTCTTACTTGTGCAAAACTAATAATTCTTCCCCCTCTTTAACATTTTATTTCAAGTTGAAGATCGAGACTGCTTCCTATTCTAAGTTTATGTTTGTTTTTTGAATATATTTATTTATGCAAGTATTTAATTCTAATAGTAACTATGTGCATTTCTAAAACAAATTTCTGGACACACGTGAGTAATAATATTTGTAAGATATTTATTACGGAATTCGAGGAAATATATTATTCAACAAGGGGTGAAACATATTCTATCACACGACTGGCAGAATTTGTGCATAAAGAAGTAGGGTACCCGTATGTTAAAAAAAATTTTCAAGAGTCAATACAAATTTTATATCTTTTCTTTTAGTATTGTTATATTTCTCAAGTTATTATTTACTTATTGGTGATACATGGGTTTTATGTATTTGTAATGTTCTTTTTATCTGTCGTTTAAATGCACTCCTGCAAATGCTTCTGAAGATTCGTTTATATTCAAGTTTCGCGTATTGGCAAACTGTGCATCCCAGTAGAACTAACGAACTGGATTAATGCATTCTGTAAGTAAGTTATAGTGATTTACAAATCAGTTATTGTTGATATTACACTTAAACAACATTATTTTGCACCATTAAATCTATTTACAAAGATTTAGTTTGTTGAATTACGTGAAATATAGTAATAAATGAGCGAAAATATCGTCAATAATGATCGTAACGCTAGTACGAAAATGATGAATCGATTCTTCGTGGCCGTGGTATTTTTAATTGTTTTTTGTGGATTGATTTATAATGTGTTTACTTCTGGTTTGTTATACAACGGTAGATTTTTACCTCTTAAGTTACTTTCCAGTTCTGATCCATAGAGTTAGTTTACGTTTAACCAGAATTTACTTATTAATAATTTAGTGACTAACATATTTGATAAACTACCATTGTGTGTGAAAGTCATTCTGATACTCGTCTATAATATAAAGATCAGTTGAATAACTAAAGGGAATAAAATACTTTGTTAGGTTTTCTGTATGAATTAATAACTATTAAATATGTAAAGGGATGTTAAGATGTTTTTATACAGACGTTATTTCGTGGTCTTCATATGTTAATAAAAAGTTGAGTGGAATATTTTTTGCGTCGAAATTTATTGCATAACAAAATAAAAACCACTGCTGTCACACATTTTTAGTTGCGTAATTACAGTCAAAGTTTATAATTAATTGATTTTTGAACTGTCCTGTGATTGTGTAATTTATATTTTAAATTAACAGTTTTTTATAATCTTCTTATTTATTGTTCTAAATTATTGTTAACAATAAATAATTATCGTATAATTTTGATCATTTTACCATTTATTATTTTGCTTT
The DNA here is from genome assembly GCA_011833715.1 of Carcinoscorpius rotundicauda. Classification (NCBI taxonomy): domain Eukaryota; kingdom Metazoa; phylum Arthropoda; class Merostomata; order Xiphosura; family Limulidae; genus Carcinoscorpius; species Carcinoscorpius rotundicauda. The sequence goes on from CM022398.1 coordinate 21,781,721, forward strand.
GCACGAGTGGAGTGTTGAAACATTTGTGTCCAGTGAGAAAGACGATAGTGATTGGGCCCTTTCACTGTTCAAAACGGTTATTTTGATAATATACTTTCTCATATTAAAAATAATAAAAAAGACGAATGGTTATAGGTTGCATGATACCTTTCAAACTATACCAATAAGTTGCATATAGCATCCGAATTTTAAAATTTTCGTTATTTTCATTTCTTGCACACACAATTTTTATTTTTAATCCCTTAAAATAACGGTTGCACCAAACGTGATACAAAAACAAAAAAACAAGCTATGAAAATGCATGAAGGTCCCTTAACCTCCTAGTACTGCACGTTCAATTTGTTTTGTTTGCTATTTATTAAGCACAAAGTTACAAAATTATTTATTTGTGCCATGAAGTTGTTTTTATTACAAGGAATATAAAAAGGTGATTTGTATTCAAGGATTTATGGCTTAAAATATTATGTTTTTTCATATTCTTTAAATATCTGCCCTTAATGTTGTAATGAACGTGCACAATGTTCTATCGATAATTGTATTTAAAGACCATCAGTTAAGAAGTGTGTACAGATTTACAAACGTTAGTAACAATAACTAACATTTCGAAGCATACATAAAGCTTGATTCGAAATTTGGTTAATCGTGTTGGCTCCGTTATTTGTCCCATTGCCATACCCATATCAAGAAGCTCCAAAATGAATTAACATGATTGTTTTCCTAATATTCTTGCAAAATTATTCAAGGGCTATTTGGACTAGACCCCTAATTTTGAGACGATAGACTAGAGGAAAGCTAATAATCAACAGCACCACAACTGCCAGATAAAATATCGTGATTTGACTTTTATTCTTATGATGCAAAGTACAGCAGAGCAAGCCACCAGTCGTACGTCTCCTAGCCATTGGAGCGTAGTCTTATTCTGTCAAAACTGGTGTTGAAGTCAATGTAAAACTGATTCACCACGATAAAATAAGTCATTCACAAGCATCTTTCATGGGTGTCTGTGTTTTGTTTATAAGTAAGCACAAAGCTACACAATGGGCTATTTGAGATACCCCAGCACAGGTGTATAAAAACCCAGATTATAGTGTAGTGAGTCCATAGACATATCGCTATGCTACTGGGTAGGGCTATTTTCCAGGCAAACAATATATTTCAGAACTTGCTTCGAGCCTTTCGGCTTTCATCTAGTAATGATGGGAGGAAGATTAATTCCTAGTAATCAACTGGCTCGAGGCGACATTACTAGAAGGTCATGTGGCACTTAAAGGTTTTGCGGCAATTGCACTACAACTGAGCAGTTCTCTTTGGAATTCCAAAGAGGGCTAGAAAGAACTCTATACATAAACACATTCTGTATAACCATTTCCTGATTGGATAAACACGTCCAGTGGAATCATATTTACTGCGATCGGTCTCAGGATTTTGAAATCGTATGACGACAACAGGTAATGGATAAGTTGTAACAGCAAAGATGGTATGTCGTGGCTTCGATCGACAATTCAGGATCACCTATTCTACTTGGACAGGCACACATCCTCAAATTGCAATAGTCTAGCGGATTCCACATCAGTCTCTTCAGTCATCTCTGGACCTACAGGTAAAGCCATCATGAAGAACTATCATCTTTGACTGTGACAGACTGACGACAGTAATAGTAGTAGTCAATTTGCCATAATGGATGTCATTATTCTTCAAACATCGTTGCTTAACATCTACGTAACAGTGATAATAGTTCGTAGCTTTACTTCAGTGAAACTTAGTGTAATGAAATGAATAAAAGAATACTTCCTTGTCAAATTCTGCATTTCTACAAATTAATCAATTTTAAAGAAAACGTTTTTCGAAAGACTGTGTATTGAGTAACTGGTGTAATATCAAGAATGCTGTCTACAATATAGTTTCGTATGTGGACCAGGAACGAGGTAAGGTGGAAGTTTTCTTTCGCTGAAACTATTCCAAAATGCGCTTTAGCCTCCTCCTCCTGTAGCTTTTTCACCCATAGAACAATGATTCCTGTTGAAGTTGATTCACATCCTTGTGTTCTCACAAGATCCAGTTCCCACTCAATTTTTTTTGTCTAGTCCGTCTCGGTCGTTTAATCGTTAAGAGGTTGGCGCAACTCTTGTATTGTTTATTTACCTATGTGGGAGAGACAAGCAGACCAATGAAGTTGGTTTACTAAATACTAAGACATCTTATAAAATCTCCAGAAAAGATGCGGGTCTTGAGAAAACATTTTGTGGATAAATATGGAAATCCTCTCACGATTCGTATGCTGCACAGTTTAGGGCCGAAAGTTTAAAGAAGTTATATCCGTTGAAGGGGAAAACCCATAAATAAATTTAAATACTAACTGACAACCTTAAAATAAACTTTTCCCGTTTTGTTTGGTTTTTATTTAGGAATTCGCATTTCACCAATTATATTTTATTTTTGTCATTCTGTAAGATGTAAGAATTTTAAAGGATTTTTTTAAATTCATGGTTCAAAGTTAACCAGTTATTTATAATATTATTAGCTTATTTATGAATTAAGCAATTTAGAAACTATGTCTTCCTATTTTCTAACGTTGTAATAATATATACTGATTCATCCCTTATCGTGGCTTAAAGATATTGTTTAAAACTTAACGTTCATTATTCTTTATTTGAGGTCCTACATATCCGTGTGATTAAAGCACTCGAATCGTAATCCCCGTTACATCAAACATGCTCGCCCTTTCAGCCGTGGGGGTGTTATAAAGTTATGGTCAATCCAACTATTCGTTGGTAAAAGAGTAGTCCAAGAGTTGGGTGATGATGACCAGCTGCCTTTCCTATAGTCTTACACTGCTAAATTAGATTTGGGTAGCGCAGGCAGCCCTCGTGTAGCTTTGCGCGAAATTTAAACATACCAAACTTCTCTTCGATATACTGATAGTGAAAGAAAATAGGCACACAATTTATTTATAATTTTTTTGGAATGTGTCCACAAGTCATTGGTCCAAACAAAATATTTTATGAATCTTTAACCTTCCAGTAGCAATTTTGTGAACTTGTAACGCAAGAAATGAGTTTCGATATCTGTGACGATCGCTGGACAGGCAGCCAGTTGTGTAGCTTTGTGCGTAACTAAAAAAAACACACACCAAAAACACTATTTGAGTGTATTGCAGTTTTATTTGTAATCGATTGTCTAAGCCGCAAACTCTCGAAGAATGCTAAAGGCCACAGCGTTGAGCATAAAACATTCCATAAATTTTATTTCCTTGTTTTCTGGAGTTGTAGGTCTTGTTTTTTTTGTTTTGTTTCTTATTTTCACGAGTTTTATAGTTCAATCAGCATTTCGAACTTAAAGAATAATGAACTGTATTGTGTTATTAATCAGTGTTGAAACGGATATTTTCACAATAACTTAAGTTATTTTTTTAATTTATCAAAACATTGAACTGCTTTTGTGGTAGGGATGTTAATCAGTTAATGAGATCTACACCTATTACAGATGGCTTTTCACCAAAGGTAAAATTAAAAATATAAGTTTTGATGTTGTGATCTAATAATTTTGTGTTTAAAAGGCTTATGAACATAGCAAAGCAATAGGATATAGTGATATGTTACGATGTTTTCGAGATTTTTCAAGTTTGTTTTATTTAATCATCATAAAGTAACTTCAATTAATTTAGGTGTGTGAATACTATTATGGGATTGTCTAATCTATTATTCGATATTATATAGTGAACTAACTGTTTAATGATTGTATTTTTAAGACACTTTTTGTGCACTAATTGTGCACTTTGGGTACGTTTTAAGTTAGGTTTAATTTTCCTATATGTTAGTAGTAAGCTAAAACCGCTCTAAACTGTATCTAACGTCAGTGACTCTCTACAAGTTAGCAAACTTACATTATAATCAAATGATTATTAAATTTATAAACATTTTGTTTTTAAAGTAATCTTATTTATTTCCGTATTAACTTAAGAGGAATACGAGTTGGTAAGGTAATTTTTTTTTTTTTCTCACAAGTCTGTTGATTTATATTATAGGCTGAAAGTGTCCAAGATTTATTGTGATAATATAGAAGCAAATACTACTCTCATAACTTAGGGTTAAGTACAGCAGATGTAAGTTTAAGTTTCTGATAATTAAGTTATTGTTAAACTAGGCTTATCGAAAAGTTCAAAATTAGCTCAAAGTATTATTGAAATATTACGTGATATGAAAGTAATTTTTTTTTTTTTTTTTGTAATCGCTTATTTCTTAACTTACCCTTTATCAGTATAACATACTGATACTTTTCCTCTCTGTAAACTGGTGATGACGAGTCACGTCAGTAGGCATAAGTTATGTACTGCAGTAAACGAGTTTACATTACTTGATGGAGTGCATTTCCAAGGATAAACATTGACTTTCGACTTCATTCTGGAAAAAAAAGTATTGAAGCCAACTAAAGTGTGACATTATAATATGTAAGACAGTCAGCTACTGAGTAACTATACACGTATATATTTTCACAATGACAAAACTTCACAGCTATTTGTTTGGCAAATAAGACTTATTCTTCGACATGGTGCATGGAATTTCATGCTAAAGACTTAACGATATTTTTGTTCTGTGGGAGTTTTAAGGTATCTTTACGTTGTCCTATTTACTTTAGCGTAAATATAAAGGAACTGCAAGCCAAAACACGTTTTATAATTTGGACTTTTGACCTCGGAAATAGAGAAGAGGGCTTAAATATAAAAATAGATCTGGGGGTATTAGACCAAGATTTCACGTTTTAGGACGATCGGTCCAGAAATGGAGTGATGTACGACTGTTATTGTTGGAAAAGATTTTGTTTTGGAATTTCGCACAAAGCTACTCGAGGGCTATCTGTGCTAGCCGTTTCTCATTTAGCAGTGTAAGACTAGAGGGAAGGCAGCTAGTCATCACCACCCACCGCCAACTCTTAGGCTACTCTTTTACCAACGAAAAGTGGGATTGACCGTCACATTATAACGCCCCCACGGCTGGGAGGGCGAGCATGTTTTGCGCGATTCGGGCGCGAACCCGCGACCCTCAGATTACGAAGCGCACGCCTTAATGCGCTAGGCCATGTCAGATTTTGTTGGAAAAGAAGAAAGAAATGAAAAGTAACACTATATCTACCTCCCTGTAGAGGTAACATAAATTGAAGTTTTCTCTTCCAATTGGTATTTAGTATTTGCGGAAAATTTTGAATAGGGAGTACAAGAATTGAGAAATCTGGTCCAGATACACAGGGGCATAGATCCTGGGGGGATGGGGGATACACCCCTTCATTTTAGGTGGGGTGTATGGTGCATACAATCATCCCCCCCTACAATTTGGTTTGTTGAATTGTTTTATTGCATCATAGGCCTACAGATTGTGTGTTTGTTTTTGTGATTATCGTGTTCTTACTAATCAAATTACATAATTAGGCCTAGATGTAGGCTTTTTTGGTAGCCGAAATGTACATTTTTAATATAGGCGTGCTTCGAAGCTTTTTGATCTAAGCGATGGTTCTTAAGTATTAGTCAGTAGGCCTAAGTATACATGCAAGGCTTGCAAGCACTATCACAGAATCAGTCTACATCTTGTACGTAGTGTAAGATTAAGTAAAATTTTCATCACAACACATTGAACAGAGCATGAAGTTCGAAAATATTACTGTCAAGTGTAAACTCCTGTGATCTCTATCTGGCAGGCTATTTGCAGCTTGTAGCTGCATCAATCTTATGTGTATATTGTGCGGTTTTCCTCCGGTTTTATTGTCGAACGCCTTACTCTCCTTAGCTGCCGAAGTCGGTCGCTAACCGTAGTGTAAGTTTAGCGTACAGTTAACGACAGGTTCGGGCTGTTCGGATCCAGACGCGCCTTACATCACCTCCCTTCTGCTCCCTTCAGTCTGAGCTTCGGTTTTACAACAGGGCTCATAAGACCTGTGTTTGTGGCCCTTATTAATCCATGAAATTTCAGATTATCACCTCCCTCTAATAAAGTGCTGGTTTTTTGTGGTAAAATAATAATATATTCTCTTATCATAGATAGTAAAAATATTGTATTTTCTTGTATAATTAGAACACAAAAGGAGCGATTTCAACGGCCTGAAACCTTTACTCGAATTGTATTGCTAGTTTTTGTTCAGGTATTTGTATTTAATAGACGTGCTTATAAACATTATATCACAAGTGTTTGCCTTTTGGTGAGCTTTAACAGGAATATAATATATTTGTGATTGTTTAAGTATTTTCGAGAAACTTGCAATTGTGTTGTAGCTAGCACACATTATTGTCCCAACGATGTTCATGCGGTCAGTCGGCTCGGTAGTCACCGTGAGGTTCGCGCGTTCGACTTAAATACATTGTGCAGTTCGGTCCTACTTCCGTTCTGTTCTATCTTCGTTTGTTGTACGTTTAGAGTTTTTCAATAAAGACTTATTTTAGCCTGTTGAGCCATCTGGGAAACAGATTTCAATTATGACAAGCAAGCGTCTGAAACTTTCCGATGTTAGACAGTTCTGCAAGCCAGTTACTAGAACTACAAATGACATTGCAGATGCAAATGATCCAACGATCTCAAGCAAAGGAATAGAAACTTGCCATACAGAGGAAATACCATGTTCATCAGAGAACGAGTCTGAAAATGCTTGTACAACTATTGCATATCATGGAACCATCAGATAGTTGTGAAACAAGCTTGTGTAGTAATGAAAAATCTGACTGGAAAGCCATACCATCCAGACGTACAACTAATACCACGATAGAGTGGCAAAATATCAAAAAATCAACTCCCAGGGCAAGTGGTTTGAGTTTCCATGGCTGCACTTCGACAATCAGACTAAAAACGTCTTATGCTTTCATTGTGCCAAGGCGGAAAACAGAGGCCTTTTTACAGGAAATTGGAAAGGCCAGTGGAGTATACCTTCAACCCTGTCGTTGCTGCATTGTCCTTACATGACTTTGTAGTGCTCCATGGTGGGTGGGGTCAGTGGGTACCGAAAGTTTTCCTTTTTCCTATGGATCCTCCAAAAAATTTAAATAAAATTGTGAAAAAACAGTTAATGGGTAAGCGACCACGTCTTGAAGACTGACCAGCAATCTTCAACACCTGTAACACATGTACCTCATTTTCTTATATTACATTCTCTTTTGGAAAACCTTTAAGGCAATTGTCCCCCTTTTTTATTCAGAACGGGCTAGAGGGACTTGCTGGCTCTCCAAAGTCAGTAAAAAAGCTTCGATCTGGTGATATATTGGTTGAAACATCCACATCCCAACACAGTGAATTCAAAGGCAATTGGGGATATACCTATTGAGGTTACACCTCATGCTACTTTGAATTCATCACGAAGAGTTATTGTTGAGAGGGATTTGAAGAACATCCATGAGTCAGAGATTCTTGCTGGTCTCTCCACTCAAGGAGTTTCTGCAGTGAGGCGCATCTCCACTCGCAAAGATTGAGTTGTACTGCCAACAAATACCGCCGTTTTGACATTTACTTTATCAAGGCAGATTATCTCATTTGCAGGATTCGGCCATACATTCCAAACCCTCTTTGATGTTTCCATGTCAGAGATTCGGCCACTCAAAGACATCATATCGTGGTTCCCTGATATGTACTCGTTGTAGAGGCAAGGAAGACGATGCCTATGAATGTGACATGGACCCACATTGCGTCAACTGCAATGGTTCTCACCCCTCTTACTTTCGTTCTTGCCCAAAATGGTTGGAGGAAAAAGAGGTGCAGCGTTTGAAAACGATGCATAACATTAGTTATCCTGAGGCTCGGAAATGACTGCCCACCATTCTATCTCGGACATATACTGCTGCACTTCATTCCACAACTACACTGGGAGTGCAGACAGATCTCTATGTGCCTCCAAGAGAATTGTTTTCAAAACAAATAAAACGCCTTTTGACCTCCGTGGTTAAAAAGGTTGTTGAATCGACTTCAACACCAATCTCTGTTCCTCCCATACCTTCCAACAAACCTCAAGATCCATGTCCTTCAGTTTCAAATACAGGCATTTCTTCTGATACATCTTTTTCTCCCACCCAAGAGGCAAAACAATTATTCGTTCGCGTCCTCAGTCACTGGACTCCCCTTCCAATAAAAGACCTGCCCACTCAACCAAGGGCAGGATCCATGGAGGTTGATAGACCTCCTCCGACTGAGGACAGTAAGGAAAAAAGACGTGGTCGTAAACCGAAGGGTTCTCCAGCCACTTCACCTACCCGTCATTAAATATGGCCACCTTGATACAATGGAACTGTCGAGGTTTACGTTCTGATCTGGATGATATCAAAACGCTGATTGCTTCCTACCATCCTGTTTGTCTTTCTTTACAAGAAACGTTTCTCAAACCTGCTGATACAGTCTCCATTCGGCAGTTTTCTCTGTACAGAAATGACAGGCTGTGTGATCGTAGAGTACATGGAGGGGTGGCACTATTGGTTGATCAGCATGTGTCCACCCTGTCTTTGTCACTCAACACACCCTTGGAGGCCGTAGCCATCTGTGTTTCCTTGGGTCATACCATCACTGTTTGTTCTCTGTACCTGTCCCCGAGACACATGATCAGACCTTAATGCTCTCGTTGAACAGTTGCCGACTCCATTTATAATCCTGGAGGATTTTAATGGACATCCCCTCTGGGGAAGTGCTGTTATTGATGGGAGGGGTCGATCTGTAGAGCGTATGCTCTCTGATCACAATCTTTCTCTTTTCAATACTGGTTCTTCCACTTACTTACATGCACCTAGTCAGTCCTTAACAGCTATTGATCTATCGGTTTTCTCCCCTTCATTATTCTCCCATTTTTCATGGAGGGTTGACAGTAATTCACTAGGCAGTGATTATTTTCCTATCCTTTTGAGTGTGACTGGCCGTGGTCGATCTCCCCTACCGAGTACCCCGGTGGAAGCTGGATCAGGCAGACCGGTCCATTTTCACTGCTCTCGCAGAATTTGATCCTGTCATCATAAATCAGCCATCAATAGACGGCTGTGTGGCAGCGCTAACTGGCTGTATTATACAAGCAGCTGCTCAGTGTATTCTCAAAATCTCGACACGTTTCGATGATATCCTTGTCCGTGGTGGAATCCTGCTTGACAATTAGCACGGAAGGCTCAAAAACGGGCTTTTGATACTTTTCGTAGATATCCCACACTTTCACACTGTGTTGCTTTTTAACGGGCCCGTGCACATGCTAGGTGGGTAACATGTCAAATCCAGAAGGAATCTTGGATTAAGTTCACAACTACCATATCTTCTACCAACAGTTCCAAGACCATATGGGACAGGATTCGAAAGGTTAATGAGCATTACAATTCTGTCCCCCTTTCGATCTTACTCTCTGATGGTCAGGAGGTGGCTGATGTCCGGAGCATCGCTGATACTCTAGGTGAAAGCTTTTGCCAGGTATCTAGTACTTCTGCTTGTTCCTCTACCTTCATGGCAATCAAGACTCGAGCAGAGCGTTTACCTCTTTCCTTTCGAACTGACTGTTTCTTTGACTATAATTGCCCCTTTACACTGGTGGAACTGAAAATGGCCCTTCATCGGTCTGGCAGTACATCTGTTGGACCTGATGATGTTCATTATGACTTGCTGCAACATCTATCTCCTGCTTCTCGTGATGTACTTTTGGTTGTCTTTAACCGTATCTGGCAGGAGAATGTTTTTCCTGATGCCTGGCTCCAGGCTATTATTTTACTTTTCTCTAAGCCGGGGAAAGATCCGAAGATTCCTTCAAACTACCGTCCAATTGCTTTGACGAGCTGTCTCTGTAAGACCTTAAAAAGGATGGTTAATGCTCGTTATGTTTGGTTCCTCGAATCAAACAACCTCCTCTCGCCCATCCAGTGTGGGTTCCGACAACAGCGCTCCACCACAGACCAGCTAATTCGTCTTGAAACATCTATCATAGAAGTCTTTCTCAAACGTAAACATCTTGTATCAATATTCCTTGACATTGAGAAGGTTTACGACACAATATGGAGGTATGGCGTTTTGCGAGACCTTTATACATATGGGTTACGTGGCCATTTACCAAAGTTTATTAAAGTTTAATGGACAGGAGATCCCAAGTTTGTATGGGTTCGACACTTTTCTGTTCTTTTGTACAGGGACTTGGAGTCCCTCAAGGCTGTGTTTTGAGTGTCACACTTTTCAGTATAAAGATAAATGCCATCACTGAACAACTCCCTCTCACTGTTGCGAATGGGCTGTTTTTGAGCGGCTACTACAAATTGCCCCCTGTAATGAAGTGGACTCTGGCGAACGGCTTTAATTTCTCTCTCTCTCTCTCTGAAACCGTATGTCTGCACTTTTGCCGTCAACGGGGTATTCACCCTGATCCTGAACTTTACATCGATGAAGTTTTGCTGCCAGTGGTCCCTGAGACCAAGTTCTTGGGGCTTATCTTTTATCGTAAACTGACCTTTATACCACACTTAAAGCAGCTTCGGGTCAAATGCACAAGAGCACTGAACATCCTCCGTGTCCTCTCTTCTACCAGTTGGGGGGCAGATGGCTGTTCAATGTTAAAGATATATCATGCTCTTATTAGATCGAAACTTGACTATGGATCAATGGTCTATGGCTCTGCCAGACCCTCGGCCTTAAAGATGCTGGACCCCATTCATCACCAAGGACCTCGACTCTGCACTGGGGCTTTCCGTACCTCTCCAGTTCAACGCTTATACGTTGAATCTCGTGGACCTTCTCTGCACCTGCGCCGTTTGCAACTATCTTTACAATATTCTTCGAAACTTCGTTCCTTAACAAAGCATCCCACCTGAGGCTTAGGATTAAGAACACAAACTTATGATGGAGCCGCTGACACGAGTGATATGTACAGTGAATGTCGGGCAAAAATAAAAGAGAAGCAACAGTCAGCTTTGTTTTTTCACTGCAGAGAACACAAGGCTAATTTATTAATGTAACATGCAGTTGAAGCTTGTGAATGCGTTCGAGATTCTATTCAGTGAGTACGTGAACTTGGTGTCATGCTTTAGAGGTCAGGCAAATACAAGACAATCTTTGCAAATATTGTATCATCAGACAGTCACAATGGTCCAGTTAAATACATTCGCCCACTGTGTCCAACACGCTGATTGTGCCGCCTATCTGCAATTACATGTGCTAATGATCACTATACTATAGTGACATTGTTGATTCTTTGTCTGAATTAGCAAATGAAAAATCAGATGTAGCAGTGAAAGCACGAGGTCGTCTGGACAGATTTGACAAAGGAAAGACAGTTTTAGGATTGTTGATGGCTCAACATCCATTAGCTGCATTAGAGGAACTAAACCGTGCATTCCGAGCAAAATAAGCAACAGTATCTGGCATGATTGCAGCATCTGCAATGACAGTTGAGCAATTGCTGGTATTGCGAACAGAAGAAAATTACAACAAGGTATTTGAAGCTGAGAAAAAGGTAACATCTCTAGATCTGGTGCCTATTGAACTACCACACATTGTTAGACCTCCCAGAAGGATCACAGGTGGTGGCTCAGCACACCATTCTGCAACAGCTAGAGATTACTACAGTAGTCAATATTTTGAATTTGTGGACACAGTCATAGAACATTTGATCACTAGATTCAATGCAGACAACAATGACTTGAGGCAACATCTGGCAAGAGTGACAACTCTGTTATTAAGTTTTCCTATGAAAATTTTGCTTGTATGTCCAGTATCCAGCTGCGAATGTGAACATAACTTTTCTTCATTAAGACTGTTGAATATGTGGTTAAGGTCAGCTATATCTCGGTGCAGCCTCAACCATGTGGCAGTTTGTCACACTCACAAAGATGAGATCGACAAGATAAATATAGAAGAGCTTATGAAAAAATTCATAAACAGATCATTACAAAGGAAGTTTACGTTTGGGAACATGTAGACTAGAGGACTAAATGAATCTTACTTCAATGAAAAGTATGAATAATAATGTGCTACATTGTATTGATACGTAATTTTCAAGAGTTCGTAAATACATTTTAATTATTTTTATCAAACAACATAAACAGTTTTTCAGTAGATATAAACTTATCAAGGGTAATTACTAATTTTATTAATATTTGAAAACGTAATTTATGCAATAAAAGTTATTAGTAACCTTTTCAAGTATAATGGCCATCTTTTATACTGTGCAGTGTGCAGGAATAAATTCATGTGGTAGTTAATTTGTAACACATTTGTCTTTATTCTATTAACACTTTGAAAACTGTTCACAACACCTCACTTATACAAACCTACATGGAAACCTTGAAGTATCGTGGCAACAAGATTACTCTGTGATTGCATGTTTTCAGCTTTTTGGTTCATGTAATCGGAGATTACCAATTTGCAAATTGAACAGTCTACATAAGTGGTTGCAAAAATCATCCCCCCCATCGGGTGTAAAAATCTACGCCCATGCAGATACATATAAGTGTAGATGTTTGAATGTGTCTCTGACTGTTGCAGTTATGAAGTTCAGTTGAAGAGATGGACAGTGAGCGGCTCAAGGTGGGTTCAAAGGGTTTATCGCTTAAGATTTAGGGGGCGCAAGAATTGTAAAAAATTCTATTTGTGGATTTAAAAAGCTAGAAACTGGGTTTCGACGTTCGTGTTGGACATAGTACAGATAGACCATTATGTTGCTTTGTCATTAACTTCAAACAAAATATCGCATTGAATTAAAAAAAAATTAAACTTTTAGATAAGTTGCGAATTTTAGGAACAAATAGCCAGTAAGGCGAGTGTTGAATTTTATTGGTATGATTATTGTTTTAGTGATTTGTTAATGTTGTTTTTATAACTTAACATATGAGTAAATTGTGTAACGCCTAAAATTGATCAAGTGTGTTATAGACGCAACAACTATTTGGTGTTGCATTACTTACATGCCTTCATTACGCTGACCATAGTCGAAACATTTAGATAATATGAGAACAAGTGCTGAAAATCACGTTGACTACATGTAAGGTAACTTTAACCTTGGCGAAACTTTGTAGAGTGGACGGCAACTAGCTGTTGTGGAGACACAAGTGTAGAGGACGACGTTTCGAAAGTCTTCCGTCTTTCACCTTCTGGCCTCTACACTCGTGTCTCCAAAACAGGCAGTTGCCGTCCATTCTATGAAGTTTCGTCACGAATACTCTGCCTGAACAATCTGTCATAGAACGTTAACTTTGTTTTAAAAGAATATAAATGCCAAGTTTAAGATACTGTAAGGCCAATTTAACATACTTATTTGTCAATTAAATATAAGGAAGAACTATGTTTTCTTCCAATTCACTCAGTGTCACCAGATAAACCTGGTTAAATGTTGTGTGTAAAAACGAACAAACGTTTTACTACGTACAACGAATTAAAAAAACTTGTGTGAAATTTATTCGTCGTTTTCACGTTTGTCTGTATGACGTTTAAAACATATTTCACCCTTACTGAACTTTCAGCACTTTAAGTTGTGGCTTAATTCTAATACGTTTATCAGAATGGATTTTGCGCATACATATAATAGGTGTTTGTAATTAGTACACCAGGAACGAACTCGACAGCAAGAAACTTTCTGCCAGTGAGCGGATTGCTGTATATTGTTTGTTAAATTTAGCGAAAGCTATGTGTGGGCTGTCTGCACTAGCCATCCTTGATTTTGAAGTGATAAATAACAGACAACTACTCAACACTACCCACTGCTATCTTTTGGGCTATATTTTTTACCAAAGAATAGTGGGATTGATTTTCGCATTATAACGTTTCACGGTCGAAAAGGCGAGCATGTTCGGATATGGGATTCGAACTTGCGACCAGAAATTGTAAATCGTGTGCTTTAACCACTAACTAATACAAGTCTAATTATTGTGTGTTGGAAACAGACGTCTCTGTAGAGGTCAGTTAAACAGTGTACACAGTTGTATATCTGTGTGTATCTGTGTAACTTTGCAAACTTATTTATTTGTTTACTTACAGGCGTAAATCATTAACAGTTTTATGCTAGCTGATCTATAGATGCCAGTTATGAGGAGAGGACAACACACGTATAGACAAACCTGGATCCTACTTTTTCTTGTTGGATTGAGCATGTTACTTATTTTATTTTTTGTTAATGTGTAAGTTATGTTCTTTTTCTTTTTGCATATATGTAAGAAATAATGTTGTATTCATTCTTTTATTCGCAAATATGCAAGTTAAAACGAGACATAAGATTTGTTGTCAACATTACGTAATACGCGTGGTTTTTGCTTTTATTGTGGGTGTTTATTTTTGTGATTGAACATAAATCCGTAATGAATTGAGGGTGAGGGTATCCACGTTTCTATAAAACATATGTAGTTGTAAAGTGTTCGTATTGCCAAATTGCAGCTTACTAAACTAGTGAATAAACAATATTTTGAATCACTTCTTTCATGCATTTTTGTGAAATACAGTGAAGATTTTAATAGAATGAGCATAGCTACATGAATAACAAATTAATTCCGGGGTATGGTGCGAGTCCAATTTTTTAAAGAAATGAAGCGCTGAAAGTCCAAACCTTCTAGAGTATAGTCCGAGGTTGTAGTCCCCAGAAAATATTTACATTTTAATTGCTATGAGGTACATTCCGGTGCTTTCCTTGAGACTCTAACGCTGGACTATTGACATCGAAGACGGATGCTACATCCAAAATTTCACATTTATAACTCAAACAACAAGTAGTTTATAAATAACATAACACTCTTTAAAATACTTTAAAACGATTTTTATTTTGGTTTGCTTTGAATATTGCGCAAAGCTATACGAGGGCTATCTGCGCTAGTCGTCTTTAATTTTGCAGTTCAAGGCTAGAGGGAAGGAAGCTAGTCCTCACCACCCACTGCCAAACCTTGGGCTACTATTTTACCAACGAACAGTGGAATTGACTGTTACATTATAACTCCCCCACGGCTTAAAGGGCGAGCATGTTTGGTTTGACGAGGATTCGAACCTGCAACCCTCTAATTACGAGTCTAACGTCCTAACCACCTGGCCATCCTGGGACTTATTTCATCTTTCACGATCATGCGATTCTTCAAGTAACAGTAAAGGTTTGTTTGTTTTGAATTTACTCTTAATGTGCCACGTGATGGCTTAAACTTTCAACACTACCAAACTTTCATCACCCTTAGCATGAATGATTTTTCTAGCATATAACACGAGTTGACCATTAAAGTTTAGTTGCTTACTTTATATAGCATCTCCTCGGCTATGTTAAGCCTTTCTACTAACATTACTTATTTAGCATAGAGGTTTACATCTTTTTCATTAACTATAGAGGTAATACTCGTGGATTGTGGTACTTCTTCATATGCAGCTCATTTTCTAACCTCAGTGCACATGTACTTGCGTCTTACACTTCTGTTACCTAAAATTTAAATATTTTTAGACCTTTAAATTTTCATAGGATGCAATCAAGCATTATAATTGATTCATTTGTTAATACACCCGTTACAAAATGATGCCATTCATGTGTGACAAGTTCTTATTTCTATAATTTTTAGATTGGCAGAATAGAATGGTATATTATCTAATTGGTCTCTCAACTTTTGTATACCCACGTGTATAAACGAGTAAATAGAGGTCAAGTGGTCGGTCATATAGACCGACCCCGTATTGTAAGAGATAAACATACAAATATTTCATTTCTTATAGTAAGTAGCCAACCAATTAATTGTAGGTAAATATTTCTCTCAGAAGGATTCTGAAATAAGAATGTGACTTAACTTCAGAAATAAAAAATGTAGCTTCAGTTAATTGTTGAATTACTTTTAGCATGACTGGAGTGTTCAATTAATTTTTGTGGTAGATGTTATAAGTAGCTCAGAGCTTTGACTCTGAGTTAAACCAAGAGTGTAAAATAATTAAGTGTCAAAGAAACGATTTCAATTGATAGATTTACTTACTTTTCATTTAACTGGAAACGGCTATTTTTAGTTGTATTTAGTAAATTTGATATAGTTTTTTATCACCAGAGTTTCCTTTATTCTAGCATTTTCTTCACTGTAGGAAATACATAATTTAGTAGTAAAATTTATCTTCAATCACTCCAGCTCATTTTTGATCCAGCTGTTTGTAGCTGTTTGAGCACGTGCCAATACTGGAGTTTAGATGCTCTCTTTAACTTTCTTCAAAAAAGACGCGTTGTTGGCCCCACGCAATCTTCATTATATCGTGAAAACACATATCGATAAACGAGGTGGAATCTTATAGTTCTGACGTTTATCTTGAATAAAATTATAATTTTGATTTCACGGCTTTAGACACACAAATTTGTGCGTAGTTTAAATTTTGAAATCTTTTCTCAGCACATAAATGTCTTCAACCATAAACGGAAGACTGGCTCAAAATGACAATTTGTGCACATTAAAACCTACTTGGCAAGGGATTTGCACTCCATTAAAAAACAAAATACTTTAATATATAATCAAGTCCCCTCGGAGTGGATTCCTGTACGTGGTGAGGGGACCTCCCAGGGAAGGTTCTGTTCTGTCTGGTTACCTTCTCTGGGATCTAAACATCCACCCACGTGTTTGCCGTGCGTGGCGACCCGTGAAGGGGAGGAGAGGATCCTGGTGGTTGAGGGGTCCAACCCTAACACACCACTTTGGCCTCAAATTCCTGTAGACGAGCGGCCCTTGGGTGGCCCCCCTTGGGTCAATCGGCTGGTCCACCTGGGCTAGAGCCAACCAAGTACCAGTGTTGAAAGTTCTCAACACCTGATGCTGGTGTTTGGGTATAGTGCTCACGAAACCCTGGCGTTGCTGCATTGTCCTTGCATGACTTTGTAGCGCGTCCCCTTGTAGGGCTCCATGGTGGGTGGGGTCAGTGAGTACCGAAACTTTTCTCTTTCCTATGGATCTTACAAAAAATTTAAATAAAATTGTAAAAAAAACAGTCAATGGGTAAGCGACCACGTCTTGAATACTCAGAACAGCAATCTTCAACATCAGTAACACACGTACCTCATTTTCTGATATTGCATTCTCTTTCAGAAAAACCTTTAGGGCAAATGTCCCCTTTTTTTATTTAAAAGGGGCTAGAGGGACTTGCTGGCTCTCCAAACTCAGTAAAGAAGCTTCGATCTGGTGACATATTGGTTGAAACATCCACATCCCAACACAGTGAACTCCTCTTGAAATCAAAGGCAATTGGCGATATACCTATTGAGGTTACACCCCATGCTACTTTTAATACTTCACGAGGAGTTATTGTTGAAAGGGATTTGAAGAATGTTCCTGAATCGGAGATTCTCGCTGGTCTCTCCACTCATGCAGTTTCTGCAGTGAGACGCATCTCCACTCGCAAAGATGGAGTTACACTGCCAACAAATACCCTCGTTTTAACATTCACTTCACCACGTGCACCCGCCACCATCAAAGCAGGTTATCTCATTTGCAGGGTTCGGCCATACATTCCAAACCCTCTTCGATGTTTTCAATGTCAGAGATTCGGCCACTCAAAGACATCTTGTCGTGGTTCCCTGACATGTGCTCGTTGTGGAGGCAAGGACCACGATGCCTATGATTGTGACATAAACCCACATTGCGTCAACTGCAATGGTTCTCACCCCTCTTACTTTCATTCTTGTCCAAAATGGTTGGAGGAAAAAGAGGTGCAGCGTTTGAAAACGACACATAACATTAGTTATCCTGAGGCTCAGAAATTGCTGTCCACAATCCCATCTCGGACATATGCTGCTGCACTCCATTCCACAACTACAGTGGAAATGCAGACAGATCTCTCTGTGCCTCCAAGAGAATCGTCTTCAAAACAAATGAAAAGCCTTTTGCCCTCCGTGGTTAAAAATGTAGATGAATCGACTTCCACACCCATCTCTGTTCCTCCCATATCTTCCAACAAACCTCAAGATCCATGTCCTTCAGTTTCAAATACAGGCATTTCTTCTGATACATCATTTTCTCCCACCACAATAAACAAAACAATTATTCGTCCGCGTCCTCAGTCACTTGATTCCTTTTCCAATAACAAAAACCTGCTCACTCGACCCAGAGCAGGATCCATGGAGGTTGATAGACCTCCTCCGAAGAAAGACAGTAAAGAAAAAAGACGAGGTCGTAAACCGAAGGGTTCTCCAACCACTTCACCTACCCGTCATTAAATATGGCCACCTTGATACAATGGAACTGTCGAGGTTTACGTTCTAATCTGGATGATATCAAAACGCTGATTGCTTCCTACCATCCTGTTTGTCTTTCTTTACAAGAAACGTTTCTCAAACCTGCTGATACAGTCTCCATTCGGCAGTTTTCTCTGTACAGAAATGACAGGCTGTGTGATCGTCGAGTACATGGAGGGGTGGCACTATTGGTTGATCAGCATGTGTCCACCCTGTCTTTGTCACTCAACACACCTTTGGAGGCCGTAGCCATCCGTATTTCCTTGGGTCGTACCATCACTGTTTGTTCTCTGTACCTGTCCCCAGGAGAGACATATGATCAATCACACCTGGATGCTCTCGTTGAACAGTTGCCATCTCCATTTCTAATCCTGGGGGATTTTAATGGACACCATCCCCTCTGGGGAAGTGCTGTTATTGATGGGAGGGGTCGATCTGTAGAGCAGATGCTCTCTGATCACAATCTTTCTCTTTTCAATACTGGTTCTTCCACTTACTTTCATGCACCAAGTCAGTCCTTTACCGCTATTGATCTCTCAGTTTTCTCCCCTTCATTATTCTCCCATTTTTCATGGAGGGTTGACAGTAATTCACTAGGCAGTGATCATTTTCCGATCCTTTTGAGAGAGACTGGCCGTGGTCGATGCCACCCTACCCGCGTGCCCCGGTGGAAGCTGGATCAGGCAGACTGATCCACTTTCACTGCTCTCGCAGAACTTGATTCTGCCATCGTAAAACAGCCATCAATAGACAACTGTGTTGCAGCGGTAACTGATTGTATTATACATGCAGCTGCTCAGTGTATTCTAAAACCTCGACACGTTTCCCACGATATCCTCGTCCATGGTGGAATTCTGCTTGCAACTTAGCACGGAAGGCTCAAAAACGGGCCTGGGATACTTTTCGAAGATATCCCACACTTTCAAATCGGGTTGCTTTCCAACGGCCCGAGCACATGCTATGTGGGTAAGACGTCAAAGCCAGAAGGAATCTTGGATTACGTTCACAACCAGCATATCTTCTACCACCAGTTCCAAGATCATATGGGACAAGATTCGGAAGGTTAATGGGCACTATAATTCTGTTCCCCTCTCGATCTTACTCTCTGATGGTCAGGAGGTGACTGATGTCCGAACCATCGCTAACACTCTAGGTGAAAGCTTTTGTCGGGTATCTAGCACTTCTGCTTGTTCCTCCACCTTCCTGGCCATCAAGACTCGGGCAGAGCGATCACCTCTTTCCTTTCAAACTGACTGTTTCTTTGACTATAATAGTCCCTTTACCCTGGTGGAACTAAAAATGGCCCTTCATCGGTCTGCCAGTACGTCTGTTGGACCTGATGATATTCATTATGACATGCTGCACCATCTATCTCCTGATTCTCTTGTTGTCCTTCTGATTATCTTCAACCGGATTTGGCAGGAGAATGTTTTTCCTGATGCCTGTCGCCAGGCTATTATTT
This sequence comes from Carcinoscorpius rotundicauda, assembly GCA_011833715.1. Classification (NCBI taxonomy): domain Eukaryota; kingdom Metazoa; phylum Arthropoda; class Merostomata; order Xiphosura; family Limulidae; genus Carcinoscorpius; species Carcinoscorpius rotundicauda. Next base: position 21,801,312 of record CM022398.1, read on the forward strand.
TACCTTTCTCTAAGCCTGGGAAAGATCCGAAGATTCCTTCAAACTATCGTCCAATTGCTCTGACGAGCTGTCTCTTTAAGACCTTAGAAAGGATGGTTAATGCTCGTCTTGTTTCGTTCCTTGAATCAAACAACCTCCTCTCGCCCACCCAGTGTGGGTTCCGTCGACAGCACTCCACCATAGACCACCTAATTCGTCTTGAAACATCTATCAGAGAGGCCTTTCTCAACCGCCAACACCTTGTATCGATATTTTTGACATAGAGAAGGCTTACGACACAACATGGAGGTATGGCGTTTTGCGAGACCTCCATACATATGGGTTACGTGGCCATCTACCCATGTTTATTAAAAAAAAAATTTATTGGACAGGAGATTCCAAGTTCGTGTAGGTTCGGCACTTTCACGTTCTTTTGTACAGGAACTTGGAGTCCCTCAAGGCTGTATATTGAGTGTCACACTCTTCAGTATAAAGATGAATGCCATCACTGAACAACTCCCTCTCACCGTTACGAATGGGCTATATGTTGACGACTTTCACAACTCATGTCAGTCATCAAACATGAGATATATTGAGCGGCAACTACAAACTGCCCTCAATCGTGTACGGAAGTGGACTCTTGCGAATGGCTTTAATTTCTCTTTCCAAAACTGTATGCATGCACTTTTGCCGTCGACGAGGTATTCACCCTGATTCTGAACTTCATATCGGTGAAGTTTTGCTGCCAGTGGTCCCGGAGACAAAGTTCTTGGGGCTTATCTTTTATCGTAAACTGACCTTTATACCACACTTAAAGCAGCTTCGGGTAAAATGCACAAGAACACTGAACATCCTCCGTGTTCTCTCTTCTACCAGTTGGGGGGCAGATCGCCGTTCAATGTTAAAGATATATCGTGCACTTATTAGATCGAAACTTGACTATGGATCAATGGTCTATGGCTCTGCCAGACCCTCGGCCTTAAAGATGCTGGACCCCATTCATCCCCAAGGACTTCGACTCTGCACTGGGGCTTTCCGTACCTCTCCAGTTCAACGCTTATACGTTGAATCTCGTGGACCTTCTCTGCACCTGCGCCGTTTGGAACTATCTTTACAATATTTTTCGAAACTTCGTTCCTTACCAAAGCATCCCACCTGGGAATGTGTTTTCCTTCCTCGGTGGGCAGTAATTTTTCAGAACAGACGATCTGTCATTGCTCCGTTTGGCCTTCGCATCCGGGCGCAATTGGATGAATTGGGTCTGTCCTTGGATAACATTGCAGATTCCACAGGTCGACGCATCTCACCATGGCTTATTACAGCCCCCAAGTGTGACCTTTCTTTCAATCACCTAAAAAAGGCGGATACTCCAGACTGGAAGTACCGTCTTTTACTCAATGAATATCTTTCAAACTATCATTCAGTTCCCATTTATACAGATGGTTCCAAATCAGGTAATTCATTGGGCTCTGCTATGGTTTGCTATGGGTCAGTAGTTGCACACAGAATCCCCTCTACAGCTTCTGTGTTCACTGTTGAACTGTATGCCATATCTCTTGCTTTTGATCATATTGCAGCTGAGCAGTACTCCAACTGCACTATTTATACTGACTCGCTTAGTTCTATACTTGCCTTGGAATCACTTCACATTAGCTCACATCCTATTCTCGCAGATATTCGAAACCAACTGGCCCATTTCTCATTAGCAGCTAATTTAATTCAGTTTTTCTGGATACCAGGCCATGTTGGTATTCATGGGAACGAGCTTGCAGACATGGCAGCTAAATATGTCTGCCTCAGCACCATCACTTCTGTGCCTATTCCATACATGGACTATGGTGCTGTCTTCAAAGCTCGGCTCCGTGCCAGTTGGCAGTCCACTTGGAGTGAACAACGCGACAATAAACTTTTTCAAATCAAACCCAAAATTGGAGTTTGGCCATTTAGCTTCCGTAAAGTTCGGAGGGAAGAAGTTGTTCTCACTAGGCTACGCATTAGTCACAGTTTTTTAACTCATCATTTTCTTTTATCTGGAACTGATGCACCAATGTGTAGTTTGTGTAACACTCAAATCACTATCAGTCATGTTTTACTTTCTTGCCATCGTTACAATTCTCAACGACGGCAATACTTTAAACATATTTTTTCCCAGCGTCAGTCTGTAACATTGGACAGAGTTATTGGTGATGGTGACTCTGTCCACCTTAATAACGTTTTTAATTTTTTAATAGCCATTAATCTTTTTAATCTCATTTAAGTGTGGTATATTTATTTATTACACCTTTTTAATTGTGGCTCCTTTTTTACAGTTTTATTCTCTCTCATTCAATGTGACATTAAACAATGGCCAGAACATTAAATAACTCGACACCAGGACTGGAAAGGCCAACTTCAGGTGACTAACGCTTGTGTTTGAACTGTCTGTTTGAACTACTCGTTAGTCTTCCTGGCGAGTTACTATTATACTTTCGCTACATATCATTTCGCACTTTTACAACCTTTTTGTACTAGATATATTGACTCATAACCCGGAACCAGGACGGAAAGACCAACTTCAGGTGGCTGACGGTGGTTTATATACTACCTGTTAGTCTTCCTGGCGGGTTATGATCATTCCCATTCTGCTACAGGTTGTCCTTTACAACTTTGTTGACTGGATGTCGTCATTGGTTTTTGCACCATTTCCTGTTTTAATTGCCATTTTGCTTTTATCTTCAATTACCTTTACACATTTTACTCCATTTACTTGACTTTTATCTTTTTACTGGACATTTGGCTACTCTTTATTACGATTTTGCTGAGTGTCTTTTAAAACTTTTATTCCATTACATTTTGATAATAGCTACTATGACACATAACCCGGAACCAGGACTGGAAAGGCCAACTTCAGGTGACTAACGGTGGTTCCTGAACTTATTCGTTAGTCTTCCTGGCGGGTTATGATCATTATTATTATGCTATGAGTAAATAGTTTATAACTTTGAAGATTGAATGTCACCATTGGTTTTTACACCATTTTCTGTTTTAATTGCTGTTTTGTTATTACCTTCATTTTCTTTTACAAATTTTACTCCATTTACGTGACTTTTCTCTTTTTACTGAACATTTGGCTACTCATTGTTGTGATTTTACTCTGTGTCTTATAATACTTCTCTTATTTTACATTTTAATACTGGTTGCTGTGACACATAACCCAGCACCAGGATTGGAAAGACCAACTTCAGGTGACTGACGGTGGGTCTTGTACCTGCCTGTTAGTCTTCCTGGCGGGTTATGATTATACCTTTTTGCTAGAGTAAATACCTTACAACTTTTTACACTTTGCCTTCTATCTTAACCTTGTAGATTAGGTGTCAACATTGGTTTTATACTTTTTTGTTTTACCTTCATTTCCATTTATGTCTTACTACATTTACTACCGGTTGTTTGGCGCAGATAGCCTCGTTGCTTTGTGCCATAAAACACTAAATCAATCAATCAATCAATATAATCAAGTATATGGAAAGATATTTTTGAACGAATTATTTTATTCACTTTCTATTTCTTTACGAAAGTAGTGATGATTGTAATATGAAACGCTTCACAGAATGAAACATCAAATTATTCCTAATGTCATGCAATTGTTAATTAATGTGACTATACAGTACACTACTGTATTCCTTAAAACAATCCACTTATTATTTTACCTAAAAGATAACGAAAGTAGCATCTGTATACTTATAATATTTTACAGGTTTAAAAACTCTCAGGGCGGTTATGTAATCATTGTTATTGTTTTGATAACATAAACTAAGTTTACGAGACTAGCCCCCTCCGTGTGAATTCCTGTACATTGTGAGGGGAACTCCCAAGGAAGGTTCTGTTCTTTCAGTTTACCTCCTCTGGGATCTAAACATCCACCCACGTGTTCACCGTGCGTGGCAACCCGTGAAGAGGAGGAGAGAATCCTTGTGTTTGAGGGGTTCAACCCTGACACACCACTTTGGCCTTGAATTTCTGTAGACGAGCTGCCTTTGGGTGGATCCACTTTGGTCAATCGGCTGGTTCACTTGGGCTAGAGTCAACCAAGCACCAGTGTTGTAAGTTCTCAACGGGTGTTGTGGACATTGTGTCTGATGCTAGTGTTTGGGTATAGTGCTCACGAAACCCTAGCGTTGCTGCAATGTCTTTGCATGACATTGTAGTGCGTCCCCTCGTAAGTCTCCATAGTGGGTGGAGTCAGTGGCCACCGAAATTTACCATCAGGAATTCATCACGAAGAGGTATTGTGTCAGTTCTGGTTATTAGTTCTCGGAGTGGTGGCCATTACAACTATGTACTTATCTGTACATAAACTGGAAAATGGTAGACTAGCTCGAACTAATGAGAAACAACACAGTGGAATACCTACAGATAGAGAGCCAAGTCCAAAATTTTCCAGTTTATTACAGTTGTAATGACCACTGTTTCTAGAGCTATTAAGAAAATTAATTTTTGACGGATGTTTGACCGAGTGAGTGTAAAGTTTCTTGAATAAGCTTCAGTAAGTTTAGTTTTTATACTTTAGTTAAAAATAGACCTTACTTTTCCCCCTCCTTTTTTCTGGGGTCTTCTATTATCAATTAAGAATGAAATGACTTGCGTTTTCGCGTCATTGACTAGTTCTGCCATAAATGACACAAGGAGAACGTTCTAGTTGACTATTAGTCAGTAAGCTTTTAATCGTTTTCTTTTTGATGCCCCCCAGTGGCTCATCAGTATGTCTGCGGACTTACACGCTAAAATCCGGGTTTCGATACCCGTGGTGGGCAGAGCACAGATAGCCCATTGTGTAGCTTTGTGCTTAATTCAAAAACAACAACAACATCGTTTTTTGATAAACGCAAAATTGTAGAGTGGGCTATCTGTGCAGTGCCCACCATAAATGTCGAAAGCCGGCTTTTAGCGTTTTAAGCCCACATATTTGCCAATGGGACACTGGGGGAGTGGCTAGTCACAAAATTACGCATTAATATGGTAACCGAATATCGTGGCAAAGCTAATCATTAGGGTAAGAAGAAGAAATTAAATTTTCTTTAAATTTACACTTTTATAGATAATACAATATAAATTAACTATATACAAAAATTATATCGAAAAAAAAAGAGTAACCATTTTTTTCATATCTTAACACAAATTCTGTTTTCAGATATCCGAAAAATATCCGTTCTGTAACATATATATCAAAATGCATGGAAAAGAAAACCAATATTGTTTTTTTGAAAACTCATAAAACAGGAAGTTCAAGTATACAGAACGTTCTCATGCGCTTTGGAGATAACCAAGATCTCTTGTTTGCTTTGCCAAGGAAGGGAAATTATTTTGGTCATCCTCGCCCATTCCATCATGCTATGATTCCAAATTTAATAAAACCCGCTACCGGCAAAAGTCATTATAATATCTTTACACATCACACAAGGTTTAACTACCTCGAATTAAAACGTTCAATGCCAGAAAACACTGTTTTTATTACCATTTTAAGAGATCCAGTTGAGTTGTTTGAGTCTCTGTATTCTTATTACTCCCTGAATGATTTTTATAAAACTCCTTTATCCCAATTTAGTGTTAATATCTTGAAGGAAAATTCAGATATGAGATTTGGTGACAAAATAGGCAGAAATCAGATGTCTTTCGACTTGGGTTTGGAAGTGAAGGATTTTGAAAACGTTAGCGTTTTACGAGATTTTACTGTAAAGTTGAACGAAGAATTTGATTTGGTAATGATCACTGAACAGATTGACGAATCACTGATTCTTCTACAAAATCTTTTGTGTTGGGAGATTGATGACGTAGTTACATTTAAACTAAATGCCCGAAATGAAAAATTTATAAAACGCCTAACTCCTAGTCTCCGTTTACGTCTTCAGAAGGTCAATTATGCTGACCAAGTGCTTTACAACTTCTTCAAAGAGAGATTAGCTGAAAAAATCCAAAACTTTGGAAGAGCAAAGCTTGATGTCAAGGTAAAAGAACTCCGAACCAGAAAAGACTTCTGGTATAATTTTTGTGTGCAGGGTGAAACTTTGCTGATTAATACTAAAGGTATTGAAAAACTTACGTACGTTAATCCAAAAGTAACCAAATTGAAAGTGCGGGAAAATGATACATGCATTAAAATGACTGAATACGAATTAAAATTTACGGAAATGCTTCGAGTAAAACAGAAACATTTAGTTTCGTACAAAACTGGAAATAGTTTTTAGTTAAAAGCCCATCAATAAAAGTTTGGACAACAACGACGTAACTTACAATGTTGAAATTTTGGGTTATTAAACATTGATTTTGATTTATAATTTTTCGTGTTTGTAATTTTTTCAGTGAAATTATCGGCCATGAATAAATACTGAGTTGTTTAATTTGATTTCTTAATATGGTTCTTACTGTATAACCAGATGCAGAATAAATTAAGATTTAAAATTGTTGAAATAGGGATATATCATCATACACAGTTTATGACAAATGTATTTAAATTAATGTCCATATTAATATATAAGGTCAAATTAAACAATGTTCAAATAGATGAAGTCGGACAAATTAAAAGATAGTTATCAAATTTTGAAGATTTATAATCGCCTGAAATTATTATTCAGAGTAGATTTTTTTTTAATTTTGCAATTAAACGCAAAGCTACGCAATAAAAACTCTGTCTTTATGTTCACAAACATATCGCTTTGCCACTAGGGGCTTTCTTGAAAGAGACTGCCAAGTGTACTAAAATAAGCTTTATATATTTTTAAATGTTGCTTTACATTAAAAGGTACAATATTTATACAAATCATATGAAAGAAAGCTATGAAAATTTATGGAACAGCATCCAGGCACATCATTCCTTCTGATCATACAACTGCTATTGTGTTTTTAAAATAACTTGAATACATCTCCAAATTAAGAAATTATTGTTGCTTTACCTTCCAATAAAATAAGTTTGTTTTGAATTTCACCCAAAGCTACTCGAGGGCTACCTACGCTAGCCGTCCCTAATTTAGTAGCGTAACACTAAATGGAAGGCAGCTAGACATCACCACCACCCGCCAATTCTTGGGCTACTCTTTTACCAACGAATAGTGGGATTGACCGAAACATTATAACGCACCCACGGCTGAAAAGGCAAGCATGTTTGGTGCGACCGGGATTCGAACCCGTGACCCTCGGATTACGAGTCGACTGCCTTACACGCTTGGCCATACCGGGCCAATAAAATAAGTAATTAAGAGTGTGTGCGTGCGCGTGCACAGAAGCTAAAGTGAATTATCAACAAAAATAAGTTAAAATCGGTTTAAGCAGTTACAAGTTTTATGACGTAGTTATTCAGGTATAACAACTATGTTCCTGCTGTGTGGCCTTTTTTAGAATTATCTGGCCATTCTTTACATTCAGCAATGTTCACCATCCCTGAGAAAAAGGATTTTATTGAAATATTAATTTATTTAAATATGAGCTATTATTACAGTATTACATCACAGAGTAGATTTTATTGAAGTATTTCTTTGCAGATACAATTATCAATGAAAGTGTTTTGCTTTTCTGTTACCACACTCATGAAATTTTCACTAAAGAAAGGCCTGGCATGGCCGAGCGCGTTAAGGCGTTCACTCGTAATCCGAGGGTCGCGGGTTCGCACCCGCGTCGCGCTAAATATGCTCGCCTTCCCAGCCGTGAGGGTGTATAATGTTACGGTCAATCCCACTATTCGTTTGTAAAAGAGTAGCCCAAGAGTTGGCGGTGGGTGGTGATGACTAGCTGCCTTCCCTCTAGTCTTACACTGCAAAATTAGGGACGGCTAGCACAGATAGCCCTCGAGTAGCTTTGTGCGAAATTTCAAAACAAACAAACAAACACTAAAGAAAATCAATCGTTTTTAAATTTTTTGTGATTGTTTTATATTTGAGCCTTAATCCTTTCTAGAAATTTTATTGGTTAAATCTGAAATGCATAATTTCTATGGAAATTAGTGTTATTTTATTGTTCAACTGTAAAATCTCTCTAGTTATATAAATAATTACCTATTTCTGATTGGTGATGATCGGTGTGGTAGTTTCTCAGTTTTATCTTTTGGACGCATACATCTCAAGCTTCCTTACAATAAGATATTACATTATCTTGCCTAATTTAACCTATAATAACATACATACGCAATACACTAGGCAAACGATATCCTATAACTATTATAACTTAAGAAAAACTAAGATAAGAAAGGCCTAACATAATTTCTTTAGCAGCTTGATGTAACAACCATTTCATGAGTAATCTGAGAAGAAAACTGAAAATACCTTGTGCTTTAAAACAACACTATTATATGGCATTTCGTTTATTTTTTCTGTTAATTATAAATGATATAGTAAAAAGGGAATTATTAACAATTTTGAGGGAGAGGATGTGACAAATGAGCTTCATTGTCCAGTTTATGGCTCCCAAAACAAGTAAAATTGAAGATTATAAACATTAAATCTTGTTTTAATAATATATACATTATAAATATTAATTTATATAATTATATAATAAATTAGAGAACGGAGACGACCTAGAGAACAAATGTTATGATTCTGATATCGGGATTGATTGAGGATTTTATAAGTTTATTATAAATTTGAAACGTAATATTAAGATATGATTTAATGACTATGTTTTGATTGCTAAGTGTATTTGTTTGGATTGATAATAAAGTAGTTTAAATTTTTAAATATAATTCTGTAAAAGGTCGTGACGTGCACGCTTTGTGAGAATTTTAACTTCATTCTGGTAAATTGTGATAGACAAGACTAAAGTGGAAAGGCAAGTCTTCAACTACATCTAGGTGAAGTCAGACAGAATAAAGGTAATCATATGTAGTATCCTAGAGGTGGATGCACTGCAGTAAATTGTTTACAGATTATGCCTGTGCAACAGATTAGATGCATTTTCTTGTGAAAATTATACATATCGGCTTGACCGTGTCCAGGAACAGTAAACTGAACAAGTGCTTGTTGTGGAAAGACTCGCAGCAGCTTTAAGTGAATAAAGATATTCAATGGCCTAGTATGGACAATTCCTAATACGTTGATGTCTGTGTAATGTGGTGGGAGAGCCATTGCATAAAATGCATTGTTTTGTATCAATGAAGCAGGCACTCAGGCAGTGAGAATGGATGAAGTCTGAGTATTCTGTAATAATGAACAGTTGTCTGTCTAAATTATCCTATGGCACAGAAGTAAAAGTAATTGAAACTAGCAGTATATCTAATGTTACTACCCTCACATCAAGTTCAAAAGGAAATATTAAGTTCTGGCATGTCTGAGGTCACTGGTCAGAAATTGTGCAAGCATATTTGGTTCAACAAAGTGGGATGAAAGATTATGTGAGATCGAAAGAATGATATGCAAGAAAGATTGGTGATTATCTAAATGTATTTGTGCAGACTTTCATTGTGCACAAGAGACCAATCTAGCATAAAAATGCTGGTGTCAAATCGCCTTAATCCCTACTATTATTATCAGGAAGGAGGAGAATGCACTAAGATTCTCTGTTGATTTCAGACAGGTAAACACATTGACCCAGATAAATGCCTTTCCATTTCCATGGATAGATGAATATTTAGATCTGTTGAAAGGAACTTATTGGATCAACATTTCTTAAACCTGGCATCCAAGTACTGCCTGTCACATGGCACGGAAGGCCTGAGATACTTTCCGCAGACATCTCACACTCTCTAATTGCATCGATTTTCAGTAGGCCCCTGCACATGTACGGTGGGTAAGACGTCAAAGCCAGGTGGAATCTTGGAATAAGTTCACAACCAGCATATCTTCTACCACCAGTTCCAAAGTCATATGGGACAAGATTCGAAAGGTCAGTGGGCAATATAATTCTTTCCCCCTCTCGATCTTATTATCTGATTACCAGGAAGTAGCTAATACCTGGAACATCCTTAATACAATAGGTGAAAGCTTTTGCCAGATATCTATCACATCTGTTTTTTCTCCACCTTCAAGACTTGGACAGAGTGATCACCTCATTCCTTTCAAGCTGATTGTCGCTATGACTATAATCGTCCCTTTACCCTGGTGGAACTAAAACTGACTTTCATCAGTATGACAATACATCAGTTGGACCTGATAATGTACACTATGAAATGCTGTGTCATCCATATATTGCTTCTCTTGCTATTTTTTAAATTGTTTTCAACCATATCTGGCAGGAGAACGTTTCTCCTAATACCTGGCGCCAGGCAATTGTCCTTCTTTTCTCTAAGCCTGGGAAGGATTCCAAGATTCCTTCAAACTACCGTCCGATTGCTTTGACGAGCTGTGTCTGTAAGACTTTCAGAGGGGATAGTTAATGTTCGTCTTGTTTGGTTCCTCAAATCAAACAAACTATTCTCGCCCACTCAGTGTGGATTCCGACGACAGTGCTCCACCGTGGACTACCTGATTCGACTTGAAATATCAGTCAGAGAAGCCTTTCTAAAATGACAATATCTTGTATGGATATTCTTTGACATTGAAAAGGCTTATGACACAATATGGAGGTATGGCATTTTGTGAGACGTCCATGTATATGGGTTACGTGGCAATTTGCCTATTTTTATTAAAATTTTTAATGGTTAGGAGATTCCAGGAACGTGTGGGCTGTGTTTTGAGTGTCACACTTTTCAGTATAAAAATTAATGCCATCACTGAACAACTCTTTCTCACTGTTACAAATAGGAATTATATCGACAACTTTCACATATCATATCAATCATCGAACATAAGGTATATTGAGCAGCAGCTAGAGACTGCCCTTAATCATTTACTGAAGTGGACCACATCAAACGGCTTTAACTTCTCTCTCTCTAAAACCGTTTGCATGCACTTTTGTCGCCAACGGTGTATTCATCCTTATCTTGAACTCCATATCGGTGAAGTTGTGCTATCTGTAGTCCCTGAGACAAAGTTTTTGGGGCTTATCTTTGAGTATTAGCTGGCCTTTTTACCACACATCAAGCAGCTATGGGTCAAGTGTACAAGAGCACTGAACAACCTCCCAGTACTCTCTTCCACCACTAGGGTAGCGGATCGATATTGTTTTTGCTTCATCTGCATTTTTCATCACTTAAATATACATATATTCCCTGGACAGTCTTTCTCTTTACTTCTTACTTTGTCCAGAGAGCCATAGCTTGATCATCACGCGAGTTATCACAATATGTTCTCAGGATTTGCATAAACTACTTTTTCTCTCTTTTTCTTCAGACCCCATTCGCCCAAAAAATATTATAAAATAAACACAATATTGAATGTATACGTCACCAGTACCATGATTCCTAGAACAAGCTCTATTTAATACCCTTGTATAGAAAAATTTAGCATGAAAGGTTTGCTTGTTTCTTAAGCACAAAGCTACACAATGGGCTATTTGTACTGTGACCACCACGAGGCAAAACTCGGTTTTCTTCATTGTAAGCCTTTAGAGTTGGTTGGAATCAAGAGCATGTTGAGTGGACTGAAGTGATGTGGAGCAAAATGTTCTCGAGAGATTCAAAATTGAACCTGAATGGGTCTAGTGGGAAATGCATTCAATTGCGTTGATGTGGAGAAAACTTCATCCAACGAGCAGTTTGAATGATACTTGAAGCATACCTAGACGCAGAGTCCGATAACGTGGGGATGTATCTCAAGCTAGGGTATGGGAAGTTGAATTTGTAAAACACAGTGTTAGTGCTAACAAGTACATTGAAATCCTCGAGATCTATTTAAAGCTGACAATTCAGGATAATTTCGGTGAAGCTGACCACTGCACATTCCAAGATTACTGTTTCATGCTGTGGGCTTAAAAAGGTTGGCATTATTCATGCAACCTAATCATATTTGGCATCAGGAAGTCACCCTTGCTTACATACAGTCCCTCTTGTACTCTGTGCCACGGTGATATCAAGTAGTAATCACGACCTGAGAGGGCACATCCAAATATTAAAATAATAAACGGATTCTGTGTCCACCTTTGGTCAATTACAGTAGTGGCAATCAATATTGTTTCCGTTAATATATATCATACAATAATAAAATTCTTGCTTAAATGTGTGAAACTGAAAAACTTCTTTATTACGCGATGTGCACTTGGCAATTCTTTTTAACCTGTGTGCATGTTGATTTGCAATGGAGTCATAATTTTCACGTTTTGCCTCCGTTTCCTATTACGGAAAACTACTTTTATCCATTCAAATGTGGAGAAAAACTGGGTTTGTTTTTGAATTTCGTGCAAAGCTACACGTTACTCGTCTATAATTTTGAAGTGTAAGACAAGAGGAAAGTAGCTAGTCTTCATCACCCACCACCAACTCTTGGACTACTCTTTTACCAACGAAAAGTGGGATTGACTGTCACATTATAACGCCCCAACGGCTGAAATGGCGAGCATGTCTTGTACGACGGGGATTCGAACCCGCGGTCCTCGGATTAAGAGACGAGTGCCTTAACTACCTAGCCATACCGGACTAAAAAAAATTGGGCAACCGAATTTGCTACGTGTAGTGGACTTGCACGCTAAAATCCGGGTTTCGATACCCGTGATGGGCAGAGCACAGATAGCCCATTGTGTAGCTTTTTGCTTAATTCAAAACAACAACAACAGCTACGTGTAGTGGAGCAAAACGAAGGTGATGAGGCCACACATAGATTTGACATTTACGGAGTATTTTGATGGTTTCGTCTTTGGACAATAAAATAAAGTTTAACAGAGATTACTTTAATATACAAGGCTGCATATCACTCACAGCTCCCATGCACTGTCATCCCTACCAATTGGTGGCACCCGAAGTGAACAATGGCGCCACGGATAATCGGCTAGTACATATAATAATAATTAAACTAGCATTGTATTGTCATGGATTAATGTATCCAAAACAACGTTATATTAAAGGAATATTCTGATATTTTCACTTGGATTGTATCTTTTTATTCTTCGTCACCGAATTCTTGTGATGATTCATTAAACCTGTCGCTCCCGCTAGTACAGCGGTATGTCTACAAATTTACAACCCTAAAATTAGGTTTTGATTCCCTTCGGTGGGCTCAGCAGATAGCCCGATGTGGCTTTGCTACATGAAAACACACAATTAAGCCTATCCTAAGTAAGATTCCGGGGCGTTCCATCTAATGAAATCAAATTGTGTTTCGTGAACAAATTTGACATACAATCTGAATTTGGTTGTGTGCTAAAAACAATTGAAGTAAGGTAGTATCTAACAAAAATGAAGATGATTGGAAACGAACTAGAAAATTTAGTTAATATTAATAAACTAGGAAGAGATATCTAATTTACATTTTAGCTGTTGCTCTTTTAAAATTAGTGGTTTAATTAAACTGAAGGTTTATCACAAAATACTTCTGAAACACAAATTTCTGTGAAATGATAATGTAGTAAATTTAAAATTCACGACTTACGTTAAAACAGTTGGATTGTTTCGTGGAATAAATTATTTTACTAATTTACTCCTTAGTTGACGATGTTGAGGTGAATAGTTTTCTTTTCTCACACACAAAATAAAATTGATTGAAAATTAAATTTAATATTGCGATCAGCTTTGGAGGGGAAATGTTTTAACCGAAAAATAAACATTTCTACTAATTAGCTAATCATAATATTAAATTTAATCGTTCAGTATTATTTGAACTCTTAATAACACTGGTTTACAAAGAAATTGAGGCAAGCACAAAAATAGCTGTTTTAACCTAATTTGGGGGTGCTGAATTCAGATTTGAAATCCGTTTTCACTCATCACCTCTAGTTTTTTAGATATGCATACTGTACATTTTGTACACATACTGTACATAAAGGCGTATATGCATTCAGGGTTAATTTCTAATATTGTGTGACTTATGTCTTCTTTGTTACTTATTATACAATAAATGCAAATAAATCAGATGAAGAAATGCCTCCAAGGGAAGATTCTGCCAAGTCAATCTCTTCCGAAGATATTGACTCTTCGTATTCAGGAACAAGTGGCAACGAGCCACACTGGATCACGCAAGAAGACCTGAATGACCTTGCTCGTGATTTGTATCTGTCAAAACAGCAGTCAGAGCTCTTGGCTTCTCGGCTTAAACAGTGGAACCTAGTCCAGGAAGATGTAAGGATCACCAGTTTCAGGAATAGGAACAAAGACCTTGCTTCATTTTTCGACATGGAAAACAAGTTGTGCTACTGCACAAATGTACCTGGCTTGTTCACTTTCCTTGGTTTGCCACATAATCCTTCAGACTGGCGTCTTTTCATAGACTCTTCCAAGCGAAGTCTCAAGGCTGTGCTTCTGCACAACAGGAATAAATAACCCAGCATTCCCACTGCACACTCTGTCCATCTAAAGGAGTCCTATGACAATATGGAGCTTCTTTTAGAAGCTGTTAAGTACAACCACTATCAGTGGAGTCTGTGTGGGGACCTCAAGGTCATTGGTCTTCTTATGGGTATGCAAGCGGGCTTCACAAAGTACTGTTGCTTTCTCTGTCTCTGGGATAGTCGAGCTGTATCCCAGCATTACAAGCAGAAAGACTGGGGGTCGAGAAGCACTTTTGTTCCTAGCGAACACAGCGTCAAGGAGAATCCTCTGGTTGACATGAAGAAGGTGCTTCTTCCTCCTCTTTACATCAAGCTTGGTTTGATGAAGAATTTCGTGAAGGCCATGGACAAAAATGGTGCTGCCTTCCAACACTTGTCTACTGTGTTCCCAGGTCTCAGTGCTGCTAAGCTCAAAGAGGGCATCTTTGTCGGTCCTCAAATCCGAGAAGTGCTGAAGGATACTGATTTTGAGGAACTTCTTACCTTAAAGGAACTGAGAGCATGGGAGGCATTTAAGTCAGTCTGTTTTGTGGCTTCCTTGGTAACACACGTGTACCAAATTACCAAGCCTGTATTGAGAAGTTGCTAAAGACTTATGAGGATATTGGATGCCGAATGTCAAAATTCATTTTCTCCATTCCCACCTCAACTTCTTCCCTCCAAATCTTGGAGCAGTGAGTGATGAGCATGAAGAAAGATTCCACCAAGACATTACAAAGATGGAGAGCAACTACCAAGGCAAGTGGAACCCCAGCGTGATGGGAGATTTCTGCTGGATGCTTTTGCGTGACATCCCGGGGGCAAAATACACCAGATCATTTAAGAAAACATACTTCTAACTGTCTGCGGTACTGTGAATTGTGTACATTGTGTCATCCAAGTATATTTATTCTGTCAATGTTCTTTATCTATCCTGTTTTATCTGTAATAAGCTGCTGCAACTGTTGAAATAAGCACGTATATACTCTGTATATACTAAAATGAGACTATTTAAAAGCCAGAAAACTAGAGGTGATAGAGCAAAACTGTTTATAAATTTGAATTCAGCACACCCAAATTAGTAAAAAACACCTATTCACATTCTTGCCTCAGACAAAAAATATTTTTTTGTAAACCAGTGTAATCAAAAGTTAATTTATATATTGACATATATGTTTTTCAACTGTTTGAAAAATATGCAATAATCCTAAAATTTCTAATAAAATATATATTTCACAAATTAATGCCAGTTGAATATCTCGTGCACATTACATTACAATATGCTACTATTGCATATTTTAAAAAAAATGTTGCAATACTTTATAATTCAACACTATAACCTAAGTCAATAGATGGCGCTACAAATATAATCTAAACCGTATTTATGTTATTCCAGATTCTCTTTTTTGTGGAATTATTTTACGTTGTTATTGTGAATGCTAAATAGGTTAATTCAAGTTACAAAATAGCCATAAGCAATCCCATTTAGTCTGTCACTTCAGAATTATGAACGGATGACGCGGATAACTTTTGTTCGAACTTCAACAAACAACGATATAAATAATTGATTTCAAAAAAATTATATTATTAAATTTCTCTAAACCCAATTAAAATTTATGAACAGATTGCTCTTCAATTTAATTAAGTTCGCATCGAAACAACTGTCCAAGCAGTTAATAATATTAACAGAATCTCCACCGGTACTACGTTTATCGTATCTCAGCAGTTCTAAATATGTGTGGTATTTGACGAAAGGCCTCATCGGCATTGTATATAGCAGTTGTCTTAGACATATTCCTATTTATCGTTTCTCACTTTTGCGTAATTAATAGGTTTTTCGTTACTAAACACGAAACTACACAAAAGGCTATTTGTGCTCTACCTTCCAAGAGTGACGAGACCCGGTTTTGGGGGATCGTTTAATTAATAACCTTTTGGCCTTATAATTCATAAACATCAATATCAATTTGCTAAAATTTCAGCCATCTAATTCAAATAGATTACACAGATGAACGGAACAGTTAATTTTGTGCTCCAAAGTAAAGTGGTAGTTGTAAAATACGTTTGAGCACGTTGAAATAATCACACAAAAAAGTATAATGTTGCATAACTACAGTTATTTTTATGTTATACCTTACAATTTATAAAAGGCTCGCGGGGTAGGTGGCAACAAAGTCTAACTAGGTATGCTCAGTAAACGCTGAAAAATAAAACGTTTTATCTACGAGTTCTGTCTGTGTTTGATATGCTGACATCGCATTATGTGATTTGTGCGTTTTTCGTGGTATAAGCTTATTTTGCACCCATTATCTCTTAAATATAAAAGTGGTTGCTGTGTATACATTTCAATGCTCAGAACGTCTTACGATTGCTATTGTCCACACCTTTTGGTCAAAGGTCACAAGCAAATGAAAACTGATTGTGACTACCAGAAACTAACTAGTCATTATAAGGGTCATATACTATAAGATTTAGATCGCTGCAGTGGATTTGATTCTATATTTCCTAAATATATTTGGGAACTATCTTCCTAACTTTTGATGTCTTACTATCAAAATAAAATTATAAATACGAAATGCTTTCACTTCAAAACAATTATTAGTTTTCTAATTTTTCGAGAAATCCAGATTTTTATGACTCCCTTAACAATGTTTGTTTTATAAGCTTAAGCCATATTTTATTGTAAATAGTTGGGATACACTATTAACAACAACATGCTCTATTACAAATGGATATACCTTTGTTCAAACGTTTGGTGGTTCAACTAACAGTTATTCCAAAATGTGATACCTTTGTAACCAGTGAGTAAACTTTTTCTAATAATTAATTTATTATTTATTATAGCATCTTCATATAGGTATAGAGTCAAACATTTATTTGATAAAAAATACGTTACCAAAAACATAGACTGTGAATAGAAGGAAATATTAGTGTTGTTGTCAGATTTTCAGCTACAATTATTTAGTTTTTTTTTTTATCTCTCTCTCTTTGTTTTAATGAATTTTTCATCCACAGTTCAAAAATATCCTTGTGGGAAAATAAAAACATAAGGATACAAAATGAGTTTGTTTCAGAGATTGTTCATTATTCTGACTAATTTACCTTGTACAATGCAATGTTCAGTTTTTACACAGACACAAGTTAATAAATACTGAAATCATTCTGTTAAATATGCCCACAAACATATGATTACAAAACTAAGTTTTAAATATAACATATACTGCCATTTTCAAATTTACAGTTTAGGGTCTATTTTACCCGATCTTCAAATTTATGATGTTTAGATGTGAATAAATTCATCAACTCCAAAATGTATTTGCTGGTTTGGCATATGTATTATTATTTTAAACAGGCTCACAAAAAATATAACTTAATTATTGG
This sequence comes from Carcinoscorpius rotundicauda, assembly GCA_011833715.1. Lineage (NCBI taxonomy): Eukaryota > Metazoa > Arthropoda > Merostomata > Xiphosura > Limulidae > Carcinoscorpius > Carcinoscorpius rotundicauda. Next base: position 21,818,964 of record CM022398.1, read on the forward strand.
TTATATCATCCATTATTCATCAAAATTAGGATTAGACATTTTTAAATGTTTTCTTCATTTTCCAAAAGAATGAAATATTAACCTTAAAAACAGCTTCTACATTAACACTGGGCAAGAAAAATAAATAATTGCACATTAAGGATGTGGTCCCTACACTTTTATTTTGGTTAAATCTAATAAATAATAAAATTTTCATTTAATAAAAAGAAAATACATTCTAAAGCAGCATTTCTTAGCCTTTTTTGAATGATGTCACCTTTAAGAATCTAATTTGAAAGCTGTGGATCCATTTCCCAGAACAAAATGCACATAAATACACAATAATGGAGGAAAAAAAATTTTTTTTCCCCTGTTTATGGATCCCCTAAATACCTTCCATGGACCATCAATTAAGAATCTCTCATTCTAAAAGTTCATTTCTTATATAAACCTAAAGGTTTAATCTTAAACTTTGAGACTTTTGTTTCTTTGAAGCGAAACATAATCCTACACCATTGGCTATCTGTGCTCTGTCCGCAACGGGTATCAAAACTTGGTTTCTGGAGTTGTAAGTCTTTAGATATACTGCTGTGTCACTGCTACGCATACTGTTTAACTGCATTTCAAACATTATTCTAATTTGGCTTACAGAATATCTCAAATTATAAATGTTAAAACATTTTATTTTCACTTCATATATTTATAAAGTTAAGATTAAAAATAAATGTACTATGCTTCAGAATTACACTAACCCAACTAGAAAAAAACTGTTACCAGAAAATGTTTCTTACCAATTCTTGTAATTTGATGGTATTAAACAATTTTTCATTAATAAAAATGATAAATTTGTATTTATTGTCTACTGGTGACATAAGAAATTATACATTTTTCTTGGTATATGTAACATCTCTCTTTGTTTCAAGGTGAACTATGCATGTTTCTGAAGAATTTCACACTAAGAAAAACAGGACCCAAATCCATAACCCTGTTCACTAAACTAGTACTTCACTCACTCAGCTATAAAGTCATAAGCTGGTTAAAGTATCAACATAATTAGCCAAAATGTAAATTTGAATATAATTCATTTTGTTTTACATCAGAAACTATAAATTAGTATAGCAAAAACGGGTACTCAACAATGTATTTAATCTGTGTTGAGCAGCTTTGTTTTATAACTAAATACTGAATGAGTAAAATTTAAAAATATAACTTTAAGATGTATTTCCTAACTTCATTTCAGGAAATTCCAATGGGATATTTTATAAAATTTGAATATTATATATTTTGTTTCAATTTTTTTCCATAATTCCTTATCATTACGGATATTTTCTTCTGAGTTTCTCTTGATTTATACTAATATTTATTTTTCATATTCAAAGTTATCAGAATATTTATGTATACATACAAAGTTAGTTAAAATTGTTTGTGTATGAGAAAAGAAAATATTCACAAACATTCATTAAGTATGATAGACCTTACTTTATAAGTGTCTTTATTAGTGTATATACATGGTTCAAACTTCAGTTCATATTTCTGTTCATGAAAGTTACATTATGATTCCGTTACTTGTGTATAGAATAACCACTTACTAAGATTTGCATTTCCAAGTAAATCAGTAACGCTATATACTTATATCATGACATATGAAAACATGTTTAGTCAGGGATAATTAGTACACAAACTTTTTAAATATGTTTAAACTCATCTAATGGCTTATATTAGAAACACTTTACCAAGTTCATCATAAAAAGAAAAATAACTTAGCAGACCATAATTTAAAAGGTATAACAAATTTGCTGGCACTGTTTGTTTTTCAAAGTTAGATGCTTATCTGTCAGTGACCCAAGATAACTGTGCAAAAAGAGAACTACAGGGTAACATTTAAAAACCTTTTGTGATGAAACTTACATAAAGATGTATAAACACTACAGTGTTTAATTTACCATACATTCCGTGACAATCACTAAACTGAGTAACAGCAACACTCGAATAAGAGTACAAGTAATATTTAAGATTTCCTTAACAACTGTATCACACCATCGTTAAAACAGCTCCCACGTTATTTACAATGGAAACTCGGTATTTCGCATTCTTCCTCTTACTTATTGCAACCAACATCTTACAAATTTAAGGATACTCTCTCTCTCTTTACAAAAGCAGCTTTTCTCAGCATATTACTGGAATTGTTGATGTTAAAATTAAGTTTATATAATACGTACTTTCCGCCAACCCTAAATTATATATAAACACACCTATACATATACTAGTTTTCCTCCACCTATACTAATATTTTGACATCACTTGTTTTTGTAAATTAACTTTGCTAGAGTAAAAGTAAATTATAAGAACCAGTCAAACACATAGTCACCTTCCATGAAATTATTATAAGATATCTATCTACATATCTTAAGTAAACCAACACTATCAAGTTTAGGCTAACTAAATATTGATTGTAATAAACATGCACGAGTATCACTAATTATATTTTTGTGCTCTACTAAATCTAGTCTTGTGAACACTCACGTCACGTATATTAGCTAAGTGTCTAGTACAATAAAATTAGTACAATTCCAGTAACAACTAATCGTCGAAACAAACTCTGTATAACACGTAAGACGAATTTTTAAACCCTTTGCGTAGGTTTTGAATCTCACTACTCCCTGTTCTTTTAACAAACTACTAGTTCTTATTAGATCTTGTAACACGTACGTTTATAACCTAACCCAAGTTTGATGAGGTCGCTTGCATCACTGCCAGGTGGTGCGAGAGTAACCAGTGACGAGAGTAACAAAAATTTAGATTGGACCTGAGTGCATGTGGAAATTATCTTTCAGTGTAGGAAGTGTGGGTTTCGGTGTAGTACGAAATTACAAATAGCTATGGAAACAAACTCTAGGTTTTGGACTTTCATAGTTTTGTATTTATTGCAGATACAATCACCGGTGAAGAGTTTTAATTTGGAAACACGTTTGCCACTGATAAAACAAGGTGACAGAGGTTCTTACTTTGGTTTTTCGGTGGCTGAACATCTTGCTGTGTATGGCGAAGATCCGAAATTCTACCCTGTGTAAGTTCATTTTATTAGGCGTTTTAAAAATGAATGAATTTAACAATTACATAAAAAAAAAATACGTACTGATACATAATTATTTAGAGGTAAATTAAAAGTGCACTTGTTATTCAGCAATATATCAAACTTCGTGGTACAAGGCATGAACATTTAAACTTTTTATGATACAATAAGAAGCAGCTTGTTTTACTGTTTTTATCAAAATTATTATTATTTTCATAATAGGGAAATTATGTTTTAAAGTTTTTGGTTTTGTTTTATTTTAGTGTTTCTAAAGTACGAGTTGTTGGCTGGTAAAGAAAACGTAACTTTAACGATTAGTAATTTTAAATGCAAAATATGCATAGTAACAAAATAGAGATAACGTGGTCCATATTTTCATAAATTTTGTGGATTGTGAAAATCGTTTCATAAAAATATTTCTGCCCTAACGAATCTGTTATCAGAAATTGCAAATCGTGGTTCAGCAGGTAAAACAAGTTTTAAACAGAAGAAAAAAGTGTACTCACTGAAATACTTCAGCTGTTCATATATAGAATGTTTGATAATGTTAATTTTAATCATAGTTATGGAAAAGGTTTAACTTTTAAGTCGTTAGATAGAGGGTACAGGCGAATATTTTCTTTGCATTTTAAACAAAATGTAATTACAAGAGAAACACACACCTTAAAACATATCAAATTAAATCTTATTTGTAAATTACGAGTTAAAGATACTTAATGAATTGCAGTATTTTGTCGAGCCTCAAAACAGTGGAAATATCACTTAATAAGATTTATTTGGGTTCTTTAAAACAATACAGTTTGGAATTTGCATGGAGAGAATGACTGTGAAACGTAACATGAAAGTCATTGTGCTTATTTTATGTTTTAAAGAGATTAGGAAATAATAATGAATAAAATATATTTAGTTGGAAAAACAATAGTTTGGTCCACAAAATTACAATGGTATAAGTGATACCATTGTCCTATTTGGACCAGACGGTTGCTTTTAATAATTTGATAGTAAAGTTATTGATTAGCGAGAGGTTATTAATTAAATACGTGTTCTGATCAGTTGGAAACTCCACGTTAAGATGTTTTTGTTATTGTAATAACCTAATTAATATCTGTATGCAACGTATGTCATTCAAACACTTCTGTGCAGTAATTATATTTCTCAAACTTTAGAGTATGTCTATTATTTCTCGCGTAAACATCACGAAGTAAATTTATGTATCAAATTTTAAGACTTATTATTGAAGTGTATGTTACTTAATTCTCAGGTGTTGTTTGTTTTTAGACAAATAATTTCCTTTGTACATTAAACGCCTTTGTATTTCTTATAAGGTTCGAATGTGCTACTATGCCTTGCGGTTAGTTCTGAAGCTACAAAATTTTGCCCTTCCTGGGCGTGCACCTGTTTGACCTCCGTCAATTTGGGCGTATAGGTGTAATGACTCCCGCAACTTGTCGTTTTGGTGGGAAACACTGCATTTGAAAATTAACATCTGTGATAAAATTAACAATTTATTTATAATTAGCAATCAACTTTGCAGTTTTCTAACATCGATAACCGGATGAAAACGTTAAAAGAGACAGTTATTTAAACAGCTTTTAGCCTTGTATTCAGTTGCTGTCTTGAATGTCTACTCAATCAGACGGAATCTTGAGATCCAATAACAAATCCATTCAAAACGTTGAATTTTCTTTGGGAGTAACTACATTTGTCTTGTGAATAGCCGATGAAGATTCATGCTGTGATGAACGAGCTAATTTAAACTCAACGCCTCTGTTATTGTTCGAGTAAAACTATCGGAAGTTAACACCTGTAATAACTTACATGACTGTAATAGTAATAAAGAGCGAAAGGACTAAGTCAAATCACTACCAAATAAATAGCTTGTCCAAACACGATTTCTTGTTGAGTTTATTTTTCAACAGTAGTGTAAGAAAGACGAGTAGGTGAGGTAGAGTTAGATATTGTTGGGTGTCATCGTACATTCTTGTAAAAAGTACTACTTTTTCAGGTTCTACTCCCAGTCTCAGTCACGAAGGGGCACATTCACGTGATTTCTGTACAACTATTACCCTAACCCAAATTAATTAAAGAGATATAAACAAACACACCTATTTGTATAGTTTTTTTCTTCCAAAGACAATTTCAAAATGTATTCACACAAAGGTACTTTTTTCTTCACAACTGAAAATCGGTTTGTCGTATTCTTGCTGTCTCATTTGCTGCAACTAACATCCTGAAAAGTAACAGTAATTATGCACGTGCACATCTTGTGTACTATCGATATTACACGTTTGTATTAATTAGTATCAACATATTGATATCAAAGATATACCTTTAATAGTAAATAAAATTCAATATAGTTAAGACATGTAGGTAAAACTTGATTTCATTTTAACCCAATGACATTTTTTTCATATCAAACTTAAGTGATTTTGTTATTATTTTCCTAATAAGAGTTGTAGTATTAAAATGTGTGTATACAAATACTGTTTTGTTTTTCGTTCTGCATAAATTACCAGTGTTGGTTTGTACAAAATGTGTTAGATGGTGGGGAGAGAATAGTACAAACTTAAAGTACTGGTAAGATATTAGTGTTTTCACTACTAAGTATGTATGGTATGTAGGTAATAGTGTTTTCACTACTAAGTATGTATGGTATGTAGGTAATAGTGTTTTCACTACTAAGTATGTATGGTATGTAGGTAATAGTGTTTTCACTACTAAGTATGTATGGTATGTAGGTAATAGTGTTTTCACTACTAAGTATGTATGGTATGTAGGTAATAGTGTTTTCACTACTAAGTATGTATGGTATGTAGGTAATAGTGTTTTCACTACTAAGTATGTATGGTATGTAGGTAATAGTGTTTTCACTACTAAGTATGTATGGTATGTAGGTAATAGTGTTTTCACTACTAAGTATGTATGGTATGTAGGTAATAGTGTTTTCACTACTAAGTATGTATGGTATGTAGGTAATAGTGTTTTCACTACTAAGTATGTATGGTATGTAGGTAATAGTGTTTTCACTACTAAGTATGTATGGTATGTAGGTAATAGTGTTTTCACTACTAAGTATGTATGGTATGTAGGTAATAGTGTTTTCACTACTAAGTATGTATGGTATGTAGGTAGTAGTGTTTTCACTACTAAGTATGTATGGTATGTAGGTAATAGTGTTCTTACTACTAAGTATGTATGGTATGTAGGTAATAGTGTTTTCACTACTAAGTATGTATGGTATGTAGGTAATAGAAATATTTTATGTACAAATAAGAGGAAATCCTCAATAGCCGCGACACTTATATTTTTTAGGCAAGATAAGAGTAAAGTAATATTATTTTTATGAGCTGTATTTTGTGTTTGGGGCGTGCATGTAGCCGATTCGAGTTTATCATCCATCAGGCAGGATTAGAGTAACTTAATCTGCTGTGTACGCATAAGTAAAATTTAATTGAGATAAGACTTACGTTTTAACTGCATTTAACTGTAAAGGAGATTTTTTTAGGTTTATGACTGTTATCTCTTATTTGATGCTTAGTTTTTCCCGTTTTAGTAAAACGATAAAAAGACTTATTTGTAGTTTGACTTTTAAATGTTGAAGTTGTAAGAGTGTTTTTTATGATGGGAAATCAGTTTCATAAAATGTTACAGATTGCATAAGAAAAAATAATTACCGACATAATTTCCATAATAACACTTGAGAGGTTACGTAAAATCGTCCCTGTCACAAGGCTATTTTGATAGCACATTTTTCCAACTACTATGCGAGAATTTAAAATTACCATAAGCTCTGAAAAACCTTTAGGGCGTCATAAAATAACTAAAACATTGTAGATATCCATTCATTAAAATATAGTGTAAAACACTAATAATTATAAACAAGTTTCAACAGAAGAAATTTTAAACCATAATCGTTACCTTTGGGTCCCCCGCTAGTACAGCGGTAAGTTTACGGATTTACAACGCTAAAATCAGGGGTTCGATTTCCCTCGGTGGGCTCAGCAGATAGCCCGATGTGGCTTTGCTATAAGAAAACACACAAACACACATGACCATTGGTTCTTTATCGCGCATCTTGCAGTATAGTTTGGTATATTCATTTATTTGCTGTTTTGTTTTCTTTCTGTTTCCTGGCGAGTTTCTGTATTCTTTTTTTCTGTCAGTGAGGCACAGAGAAGAGAGCGTTTTCACAGAATTTTGTTTTCTAGTTATTTAAGTTTTATTCAGGCGAATAACACTTCTTTTTCTTGTCTAACTCGATGGTTCGTGAGTGGAGAATTCGGTGAAAAGACAGGTGTGTCAAGTACGTTAGTGTGTTACGTACTGTCCTTAAATGCTGTATGTAGGCACCTAGACCAGCGACGTTTTGTGCGTGTAGAAAGACTGCATAACAATAAGGAAAGTAAGGTGTGTGAAGTAGTCCAGAAAAGAATGGATTTAGGCTTTACATTTTGTGTTGTTTCCAGTTAATGAATGATTATACAAGGGCTTAAGAGAGTATGTTAAATTTAGTTTTATATAAAACTGTGTGTACATTGAGACAATAAATCGCAATTAATTTACAAAGAAACCACAGGACAAACAGTAAGGAAACCTAATTTCTTTTACGTTTTATGTTCTAGTCGCTAACTGTGAAATTTGAACTCGTGTTTGTGCTTTTTTTCTGTTATTTGTTATTTAAAATGTACTCAATATATAAACCTAACCTGGAGAGTCGGAAAACTCTGGGATAAAAGGAAGAAGTAGTAGTTCACACGAATTAAAGGTTTGTCTGATGAACACCGGACTTTTAATGAGTTAACAAACATTACCGGGAATAAGGAAAATATTAGTAAACTGTGTTTGTTTTATAGTAAAAGAATGGTGTAGACTTGGCGTACTTAGATTTTCATAAAGTTCTTTATAACGGTGCCACAAAAACTTAGTGAAGAAAACCACGTCTCTAGGGTTGGGAAAAGACCATTTAATTGTATTGTTGGGTAGCTGGATGAAAAAAGCCAAAATGTTATATTTGGAGTCCACTCAAACTAGACCCTGTCAGTAGTTGATTACACATTTGGAATACTTTTTTGGGTTCTCCTATTGTAAGAAAAGTTATGGTCTTAGTGGAAAAGGTTCAGAGTAGAACTAATAAATTATTTTGAGAGTTTGAAGGATTATCTTACAGGGTGTAGTTAATATCTTGTAACTTATTTTATCCTGAAAAAGTAAGGATAATGGGTGAGCTTATTGAAGTTTTTAAGATTATCCAAAGACTCGACTGGGTTAAGAGCTCCGTTTTTTGTTGTTTTTTATGCACTCTATTCTGTACATAATAGGTGTTTGATACTGGAAAAGACAAGCTATCCTGTCCTTAAAGTTTCCTTTTTCTAACAGGATGCTCAGTTTATTAAGTAAACTGTTGTTGCTAGAACTAAAGCCCAGCACTTTACAATAGTTTAAGAGAGGAGCGGGCGATTTCTTAGAAGCCGGTGGGTTCAGCAGATAGCTTTGAAAGTAAAGAGCGTGTTCAAAATTATTTTTTTTGCTAGGATTGGTGTAAAGCGACAGCCTTGTTTTTACCTTGTTAGTTATTGTACAGTTTTACATAGAATGTATTTATATAACTTTGTAAGACGAAATGAGTGCCGAAATAAGAGCACGAGTCATTTGTTAATTTACACACACTTCGTGGTTTTGTGAATTAGCTGAACGATGTGTAACTTGTTAACACATGTCAAGGCAACAGCAGTTTGTTGATGTTATACATTACAAATTTTTTAGTTCAGAACAAGCAAGAGTGTTTTTATCGTATACCTCGGATTAGCGAATTAAAAAAAACTCAGCCTTATGAAGTTTATTTTACGCTTCAGCGTTTTCTAATCCCTTCAGGACATTTCTACTGTATGAATGTCTGTAGCCGTTAGCCACAGGCATACCTGCTCAATTTCGACCTACCGCATAATTAAACGACAATATTTTCCACCATTGCAATCGCGCATGTAGCGTATTCAGAACTGTAATATATAAAAAAAAAAGAATGTCTTTTGCACTATTAACCAGCACTTGATGGACAACTTGCTTCCCGCAGGGAATATCTGTGTGTGCGAACAAACAGTTGTCTCAGTAGGAGTTCTGCATGCCACAGTCGGTCTTGCCAGCTTTTAGGTAGGTTTAGACCTTCGGGGTCTTCTATATTTGCACATACCTTTTCGAGAGATAGCTACCGTCTTCTCCGATGGGGACCTTTTAGGAGGACAGGTCATATAGGTATATAGCGAGTGGTGCGACTATACTGAAAGTTTAGCACCATGTGTTGGCATCTGTTTTTTGTTTTTTTTAAGAATGGTGATTGGCTTTGTAATAAGATGGACATATAGACGTCAGTTAATTTTGACCTCGAGACAGGCGTCATTAAAAAATTCAAAATACTAATGTATTTGTTTTAACCCATTAGTTTCATTAACTGACAGATTCGCACTTCAGTTCTTGTCACAATTTTTGTAACCAGAAAGTTAAAAAAAAATCATTTTACTAATCAAATCGTGAGTTGCTAGAAAAATATCATTAGAAGGTGCTTAATTATTTAAAACAATAAATCTTCGATTTTTGAACATTTGCTTTGTTTATTTGAATATATGGAAAACAAGTTAAACTCTTGAAAGACACGTGACTATTATAAACAGCCCATATTACATAGAATTTATACTTAGATCAAAGAGTTATGAAAAAAAAAGTTACTTGTATAAAATTAATTATTTGTAAAGGACTTGAATTTTGAAAATTTTAGTTTTCCACCTAAGTTAATTGAACTTCTAAAATCAGCACCCCCCAAAAAAAATCTCTGTCGTCAGCTTACACATTGCACACTGTAAGGCTGCATCAAAATAATCACAACTCATTGTTTTAATAGAACGAACCACAACTCGTGTTTCCGGCTAGCAGAAACAAAAGGTGAAATACAGAGGTTATTAATCGTTACGCGAGCTAAAGATTGACCTTGTAGCTGTCAGTGCAACTTGTCATGAAGAGAGCCGTGAGCGTGGCCTGGGATAGGGCGCGTGCACATCTGGTGTAATATCGATATCTTACGTTTGTATTAACTAACAACAACAGACTAATATCAAAGATATACCTTTAATAGTAGGTGAAAATTCATCTAGTTCAGACATTTCGTTTTTACACACTCGGAGTTTGCTTAGTTTTGAAACAGGTGAGATATTGGAGGCATGCGACGCACGTGATTTGAAACTATGAGGTCATCACTACTCTCCTCCTTTCTTTTGTTTTATCTGTTCAGTTAGTTAGGTTATCCTATACTACGGATACTATAGCAAATGTAAAAACTATACGAAGATTAACGAAAATTAGTCTATTAAATAAAGGTTTATTGAATTATAAAAATTTTTGCGGAGTGTTTTTTTTAATCAAGTGAAGGAACAAACACATGAAAATGATTTAAAACTGCCGTACCAATTTCTATGAAAATCAACAAGACTAAACCTGAAACGCAGATCAAAGGAAGAAGAAAAAACAAAACATTTTATTTACTGTATAGATTTATGAGAAATACAGTTTAGTAATATATATGTATTTGTTTTGCATACGGGAAACGCATAATGTATTAACGTAAAGTCAAAGTTCTGTTTGTAGAACCGGCGCCTTCGTGTCATGTAGAGAGTGAAGACAAAGTTGTGGTTATTTATGCTTTATAGGATTGGTTCAAGCCTAAAGCTAGTATGTGGAACCTCGAAGAGTTGAGATTTTAGGTAGAAAATGTACAGATTGGATGCAGTCAACCTCACACGAGGCTGTTCCACCTACCCTGTAAAATACTTGAGAAATTTGTTCTTGACTTGTATATAGCTAAACAACTGCCAATCAGCTTGCTGAGGGAGAACGAAGAAAAAAACCAAACCAATAACTATATATATAAAACAAGTTTTTGAAGACGTGTTATCATCAAATGCCAATGAACAGATTCAAACCTGTCATAGACGGCGTTATTTCGGACGAAGCGTTATAATATTTAGTATAATAAACTAAAATTACTTTAATTGTATAAACAATTAATTTCGTTTCCTATTTTATAAAATGTCAAATTTAGTGAATTATTTACTGGGGGTATAGTATTTTAGTAGAGAGCATGATTGAAATATATTTTTAATGTATTGATATAGGCAACGTCTTGGATACGTACCTGTAGTTCGTAACAATGTAGACTTAATGTTTATTTCAATTAATAAGTTTTACGTGTATAAATTAAATATCCGTTAATGTGTTCAGTTAGTTTTTTGTTGGGAGGGTGGGAGATATATCCGACTAGTATTATAGAGATGACCACGTTGTATTAATTGAAATTATTTTGGAACTACACTACGTCGCCAAGTCCTGTCTCTTACAGCCGTGGGTCTTGATAACAGTCCTGCAACACAGTTATTTTAGCAAAAGGCTACTTCGTAAGGTTGTTATTGTCATGTCAGAAGTACACCACTGTTTACTTTTTCTTTTCGTAAGCAATTTAGTGTACAAGGACACTAGTTTTTCAGATCACTCTCCAACTGTATGAATGTACAGAAATCCGTATTTGCAGCTTCATATGAATGAGCTCGAATACTTCTGTTAGTATAGAGCTGGTTGAAGTATGCGACGGTTGAACAGCTACGTCAACCTGAGTGATGTCACTTGTTTTGGTTTTATAGACGGAGGTGTTTATAATGACTTTTGTCATTGGTCTTTATGTTCATGGATTCTCGCCTGCTTACCATGCTTGAGATACGACTTCTTTCAGGTTTTGTTCATTATGGTCTTGTTATCCTCAAGTTAATCCACATTATTTTTTCAATTTCATTAATTACAAAGAATATTTTAGTCTTAACATATGATCCGAGTTTGTGAATATCTTGCAATCAATTTTCAGTGACATCATACTATCTGACAGACACTAAACAACGTCAAAATGTAGTTCTCATAAGTACCTCAAATTTATATCGGTTGCGATAGTTACGTAACTTCCTTATTTGCTGTATATTCAAAAGCGTTTTAATGTAATGTAATCAACCTTCCGAAGAATAAACATTGACAAGAGTGACTTAAAATGACACAATAACACTGAAAGCAACAAAGTGAGGTCAAGTTTTGGTAAACTATAACTTTAAGTAGTGTTACACACAACCCTAAAAATGGAACATTTCTGCCAGAAATCTTAGTGCAATTATTTTAGTACTTTAAACTGTATTTTGTGGGTGGATATCTCTATTGTTTTTGTTTTGACACCCTTTAGGTGTATCAAAGCTTATAATAACTTTGGATGTTCGCATAGTAGTTGGATATATGCGATATGCCCCCGCTAGTACGGCGGTATGTCTCCGGATTTACAACGCTAAAATCAGGGGTTCGATTCCCCTCGGTGGGCTGAGCAGATAGCCCGATGTGGCTTTGCTATAAGAAAAACACAAACACATGTATGCGATATCAAAATAGCCATGTGATAAAGACGATTTTACGCAACATCCCAAGTGTTGTTATGGAAATTATATTGGAAAAATTCTTTGTTGTCCGTAAAATTTTATGAAAACGGTTTCCTATAATAAAACCTGGCTTACAACCTCGAAATTTAAGTCAAGCTACAATTAAGTCATTTTATCGTTTTAATAAAATGGTAAAAACTAGACATCAAATAGGAGATAACTTATAAACCTAAAATTTGAAGTTGAATGTCTTTGAAGTAACTAATCCATATCTTGTTGAAATTTTAGTTGTTCTCGTACAAGTCGGCGTGGCCAGGTGGTTAGGGCGCTGGATTGAGGGTAGTGGGTTCGAATGCCCGTCACACCGAAGATGCTCACCCTTTCAACCTTGAGAGCGTTACATCGTCACAGTCAATTCCACTATTAGTTCGTAAAAGCGTAGCTCAAGAGTTGGTGGTGGATGGAGATAACTACCAGCCTTCCCTCTAGTCTTACTGGTAAATTAAGGACGGCTAGCACAAATAGCCCTTGTGTAGCTTTGCACGAAATTCAAACCAAACAAATAGTTATGCGCATAAAGCAGTTCCGTTATATTGCGAACGTTACTTCCTTAATCGAATAATTGAATAATAAATAATATTTTCTGTATAGTACTTAGGCTAATAATCTAAGTATTTGGATGGATTCTGGTTTGGAGTGCGCTTAATACGTATAACCTTATTAATTCAGGTTAATTAATTAAGTCAATAATATGATTCAACTTGTCCTCTGTAAAACTTGAAAAGACGTCGTCATCGATTTGTGGTTATTCTTTCTAGACGTCGCAGTTGAGTGAAGTTTGTGTCCAAAATTTCTGAAAAATTAAATAACATATTCCAGTATATCTTACAAAAATACCAAAGTTAGCATAGATCAGTAAATTACAGAATAAGTAATTGTGTAAGTGTAAGTGAATTATCGATGGTTTTCTTTCTAATTTTTAAAAAAAAATTCATTCAGAAAAAAAAAAGTTTGATATATAAATTTGATAAAACAGATATACAAGTATTAAAATTATTTTAGCTGTAAATTTTAGTTTCTTAAAGGCCATGGTGATAATTAGGTTACGCACATAAGCATGCAGAAAAATAATAAATTCATGACCAATCTTATGTGCGGCCCGGCATGGTCAGGTGGTTAAGGCACTCAACTTGTAAGCTGAGGGGCGTGAGTTCGAATCCCCGTCACACCAAACATACTCACTCTTTCAGACGTGGGGGCGTTATAATGTTTCGGTCAATTCCACTATTCGTTGATAAAAAAAAGTAGCCTAAGAGTTGACGGTAGGTGATGATGACTAACTGTCTTCCCTCTTAGTCTTACCCTGCTAAATTAGGGACGGCTAGCACAGATAGTCCTCGAGTAGCTTTGTGCGAAATTAAAACAAACAAATGGATACAAAACCAAATTTATGTGCATGTTTAGCCATCATCATAGAAGGTAAATAAAATATTTTCGAAATATTCCATAGTTTTTCGTTTATTTTATAACCTTGATTTTAGTGACAACTAGTCTTTTCGGTTCTCAAATATGGATTTGTCGAAATTGTGTATTTTTACTTTTAATATTAAAGAAATAGTTTGTATAAACCAGCCACGTACTTCTATCTATCTATAGGTTAGCCACAGATTGGCGAACATTTGAAATGTCTGAATGTTAGGTGTTTTACTATTTTTAATGTTCTACATTGAGTTATTACTTGTGCTGTAAAATTGTGTCTCTTTTTATTTTGACTGTTTATAGTGAAATGTTGTCCCACTTCAGAGGTTAGCGTGTGTTCTTGTTCAGTGGTTCTTAACCTTTGTTGGCTTACGATCCATTTGTAAACATTCATGGTCAATTGCGGCCTATGGAGTAAATAGCTTTAATGTAAAAACATCTGGCTTACTGTAAAACATCCACTAAATAAATAAGTGAATAAATTAATTATTACTTATTTTTAAAGTCTGTTCACAACCCTTTTACTCATTCTAATGACCCAATTTTAGGTCATATTCCATGGGTTAAGAAACGCTGTTCTAAGATAAGAATTATTTTCACCTTTTATTTTACCTATTAAAAAGAGGTCAAATATGTACTTCAACTAGACTCTAAACTTTGAGACATTTACGGTGAATAAGTAGGTGTCACTAGGATTTTGTTTGTCACGTGAAAAAATTCAGAAAGTGTTGCTAAGCAACACTGATCCATTCACTTCTGTTATTTCATTTGTTTGTCTTATTGTGAGAGGTGAACAGAGGTCATTTTGATAAACTTGGGCCTCTCCGGAAAAGTCTTATAATTTTTCTTCGTGTTATTTCGCATTTGCCTATAATAAACTCGTATAATTTTTGTTCAGATTTTGTCTAAAACCTGAGGCTGTGTGCAGGGAAGCAATCTGTTTTCTGACTTCATCTGCACCTACTTTCCGACACTCTAGGAAGTACTAGTTTTAAATGAGTTTCGTGTAGTGCCTGACCAGTCTTCGCTGTAAGCACAACTGATACATGTATCATCACGTTTTTACATATCCTGAGCAGATGAAACTTTCAGTCCCTTACATTCCATTCCCTTCAGCCTAATCATTCCCTTACGATTTTCTTTGTAAGCAACTGTATAATTGATTTTAAACAACTTTATACAAACACACACACACACGAGTCCGGGTACTGAACTTTCAGTATATATTCTGTTATTCAGGGTGATACTGATGTGAGAATGCAGCCAATAGACGGAAAAAGTAATTGAAAACCGAGCCACTTAGATTTATAAACGGAACAAAACAGTATAATTGGTTACATCACCAATACTAGAAACAGTTATATGTATATTCCTAAACAGTTATTATTTTAATCCAGGTGTATAAAATTAATATTTTTATAGTTTTTAACTACGTGGTTAATAAAGAGCCATTTGCTTAATTGCACAAATGTCTTGCATTCCAAAAAGAAACCAACAAAAGCGACTAATAGGGACAGTTATCAGGTCTGATGTGCTGTTTTCAGATAATGTTAGCACTAACAAAACTGCTCTCTTTTCTAAGAATGGTTTGCTTTTGCAAAATAGGCTTTTATGTTTGCTCCGAGAAAACCATTATTATTTTGTTGTTGTTGAGCATGGCCAGGTGGTTAGGGCGGTCGACTTGTAATCGAGGGTCGCAAGTTCGAATCCCCGTCATACTGATAACATGTTCGCCCTTTTACTCGTGGAAGCGTTATTATGTGATAGTCAATTCGTTGGTAAAAAAGTAGCTCTAGAGCTGGCGGTGGGTGGTAATGACTAGCCGCCTCACTTCTAGTTATGCATTGCTAAATTAGAGATGGCTAGTGCAGGTAGCTCTCGTGTAGCTTCAAATACCGACACATTGGAACACGCAGGCTACTATTGTTACTTTTGTTCACATTATTTGGTTATAAAATTTTGTTATTGTTATTTGAGTTTGTCTACTAGTTTTAAGAACGTCACTAGAGTTTCTTCGTAGGCTGATGCACATTTTCTTAGAATGTAATTTTTTGATGTTCAAGAGATCTTTTTGTTCTGAGAATGTCATTGCTGTTTCTTAGTTTGATCCACTTGTTGTGAGGATGTCGTTTTTGTTATTGTTAAAGTGGCTATTATTTTGTTATGGTTGTTTGGTTTACATGCTTGATTTAAAATTTGTTGCTGGATACTCAAAATAATTCTGGAATTCCTCTACTGTTTCTTGTTTGTTAATACGTACCTGTTCTAAAGATACAGCTATTGTTTCTTGTGCTTATCTACGTGGTCTATGAATGGGCTTTTATTTGTTGCTATTAACAAATGTTTCCAGGGTACGTAAGCAAATAAAATCTAACAAGTTTTAAAAAAAAAGAACGAAATAAACAAACGCAAAGTTTTTGTATCGCAGCTAATAAATATTATATAACTTTAGCCACGTGGTTCCTTATCATTAAATATTTGGCCATGCGTCGTAAGTCAGTTTAACTGCTGAAGTTCACCCTTCTTGAAGAGGAAAATAAAACCCTGTAGTGCTGGTGTTAAGTAGAGATATTTCTGACCTGATGTGCTACGTGCCAAACAAAGTGTAGTAAAATAAAGTAGGTGAACATTTTATCAATAAATGTTATTCAGCAGTACTTGTGACAGTGAAATAACTTGAGTAAATATAATCGATTTCTAACAAGTATGCTTATTTTGCTTTATTTACTGTCCTTTTTCCAAAGTTAGTACTTTCACTGCGTGTCGTCGGCAGACAAGCTGTGTTTCTGAAGTACATTAAACAGGCGTGGCTCGGATTGTTCATGGATGTGGTATTTTAAAGAACTCCTCAACAGATCGTCAGAACTTTACAATGTACCTTTTTGTAACGACATCTTTGAAATGACTGAGTCGCAAGTTTTTATTACATGACAAGTCAGAAACCAAAACAGTGATGTCAAACCAGTTTTACTGAGGTAAAATAGTTGTAAACGTAGTATCCGCTTTTATAAGTTTTATTTAAAACTACCAGTGTTTTGAGAAGTCACAATTCTAGTGTAAACTATATCATTACGCCTTCAAGTTACCTTTTACACAGAAATTTGGTGTTCGTTTGAAAAGCTTAACTTCAGAGAGAAACGGGAATTATTAGCCATAAATATTACGATTAGATCCTCATTGCATTTAGAATTTGGTTATAAATACAACTTTATGTTTATTAAAACACTCCATAAAAATACAAGAATCTAAGAATCGTGTCAGTAAATAAAAGCTTTTTTGAAAAAAAATAAATGTTGGGATAGTAGTTAATATCAACCTTTAACAAATATATATATAAATATATATATATGTCTATAGAAACAAGATATTAGGGATTGTCCCTGCATAATAACATGGGCAAAATTAACGGATAACAAATGCCGCCCCTACTCTCTTGTTTGTAATGTTTTTGAAAGATTGATAATAGCTATCCATACATTTATTTCATTTTTTGAACACCTATGTGGATTTATTTATGTAAACGTAATTCATATTTAGTAATTTTAAGAACGATCACGTAATCTCGCACCTAACCACACTCGAGAACTACAAAAGCCGTGTATGAAAACATTTTTTATTCGAGTAATTATATAATTATTACCGTCTCTCTTTTTTTTCCCTCGATCAGTATAAATGCTTTTCCGATCTCTGGATATTTGATCACGGAATAAGCTTAGTTTTATACCGATTAAAATACGAACTATTTTTGTAAGCATTTCATCATTACTCAAGACAGTTTCCCTATAACCACTTATACTCGATAATAAATGAGTGTTACGAGCCCTTCTTAATGTCTTTAGCTTAATATATTAAACGTATTACATTTTAATCGAATATTTATATGTCTCAACAAAGACTTCCTCTGTTTTCAATGTGCAGAACTACACTCATAAAAGGTGACAAGAATTTTTCTTCGCATTAGTTTTTATGTGCTTCGTTTCGTTTATTAACGACCCCAGATCCTCCTCTGACACAGAATAGTATCATAACTCGTAAAGTGACTCTTCGTTAAGGGGTAATCACGTAGGGCGGGTGATAAGTGTTTGGAAACGTCCGAGGCGGATATAATTCTGGCACTCAATATGTACCTAGGTGAACTTAGGTATACACTAATATATGAGGAAGGGTAGGTAAAAAAAAAATCTCGACTACGAATGTTTTAGGTGTAATTAGTTCGTTCCTCTGGCACTACAGTTTTACGCGCATTAATGTTTTTAGATGTATGGTTCTAAGCTTTAGGTGTGGATTCTGTGATCGAAGCATAATTTGGGGAATACGATTTCTAGTCAAACCCAGATCGGGTGTGGTTTGATGTAATATTAAGCTGGGTTATTTGTAAACGCCCTGTTGGTTTGTGGGTGTTACGTATAATTACTTCGTCTAAAATGCTCCTATTTTCTGTGTTTCTTGTACGATTATTTTTTCTTGCATTAGGCCCCCTCGTGACAGTTTATTAAGAGCTAATAATTAGGTTATATTTTGCACCAATCACAAACATTCTATTTTAAAAAATCAAGAGAGGTATGTATATAAATCATGTTGGTCATTTATATCTGTTTAATGTATTGCCAGTACACTTGTTTAAAAATATTTGATTTGATCCACTACAATCTGGTTATTCATACCCGCACTTTTCTGAAAAAACTCGTAACGAATACTGAATACATTTTTGTTTGGGGTAGTTGTTTTCAATGATAAAACCGAAGTAAAATATCGCTGTGAATAGGTTTTCGACATATCTTCTTCAATTGAAAACGATCAGAAGATCATCGTACAACATATTTAATGTAATATATTTTTGACCTAAGATATTTCTGATCATATTCGGAGATGTCTGCTGGGATTAGTTTGTTTTTAACCGCCAGGTTTCGTTAGTATTAATGTGGGAAATGCCGCCATTCTGTTATTGGTTCGAAGGACTAACGGTGTTGATAGCTTTCAGTTTTTGAAGAAAAGAAATATTCACACCTTTATAAATATGAGCCAGATAAAAATTTTAGTTTTTATTCAAAATTGTAAAGGGAAAGTGCGTTAATTTACACTCTTTATGTATCAGAAAAATAAACTGGGGAGGGCAAGCACTGGCACATTATCAGCATTAACATTTTCCGTTTTCTCCTATTTTGGATGTTATGTTCTTTATAATATTGGAGATTTAATAAACGAAATAAAAGTATTCGTTCACCTGTAAAGTTTTGTTAAATAATTAATAAATAATCAAACAATGAAACAAGAAATTGGAGACAACTAAAGGCGGTTTACGTTAAAAATGCATCTTAACAAGAGTACGATATTGTGATTGTGCGCATGGAACTCTTGTGGTAATTCAGAGAACCATGTGTAGTTTCTTATTCTGCACTGCCTTGAGTCGTGTTTAACCTAGAAAAACAAGTTAATCCTTTGTATTAAGCTAATCCTCAATGTACCTTTAACTTTTACCTCTTGCTAAACAACCTTGTGGTCTCGCTAGTCTGACCAAAGACGAGGTCAGTTTGCGTTCCAAAAAATCCACACCTGGTTTCAATTGTACGATATGACTTTAATAAAAACAAAACCCTTCAAGTCATTGTGATAACATAAAAACGCGTGATACGTGTTTTTACCAAGACAAGTTACCGCTTGTAATAAATTATAAGTGAAACCTAAATAATACATAAAACTACGCATATATACTATTCCTGAGTAGAAGTGTTCTCAGTCCACTGAGCAGTTTGTCCTTAATCAAGAAAGGTCCACTTTTTGAAAATACTCGGGTTATAGGGTTTCGTATTTTTAGTTTTAACTGAAATTATAGAATTATAGTACCTTTAACGATATATTTTTGACCTAAGACCTAATTTTGACCTAATTCTCAAGACGGCTGGTATATATATATTAAAACTTCAATTAAAATAAAGTACAGAACAAACATTCCGATTTTCTCAGGTCATCTTCAGGTTAACAATGGGGTATATTACATTTAAAACCAATTATAAACTGAAAATAAACAAGCAATACATTTGTTTTAGGAAGCTGGGCGGAAGTGACGTCTAAAACAAGGAAACGTCACTAAGTTTTTACATACTGACATTTTTTTTCAGTTCTTGAATTAGTGTTTCCGTTGCATTAATACTGAGCATTATGCAATCCTTTAGGTAAATGTTTTCTTCACAATTTAGATATTTTAAAACTTAAATATTGATAAAATTAATACATCACAGTTGCTCGAGAATCCCATAAAACGTATGACTAATTTAGTGAACCAATTTGAATAAAAAATGAGAAAAATGAAACATGATTTTATTTTTACACTTGTTATCTTGACTCAGGGGACATTTCATCTACAACTTTATATATCTCTGATTTGATAATATTGAAAAATTAAAAAAACAAAAAAACGTTTGTATAGAAGGGTGTGGCGTATTTTTGTCGGTTAGTACAATTAACGGGCTTCAGCTTGTCAGGATAATAAAAACTTCAGATCAGTTGAAAGTTGTGTAAACTGTTAAAGGCTATCACGGATTTAAATACCTTTAAATAAAATTAAAATAAAACTTTATTTTGATGATGTAAGGATATTAACGACTAAGTTTAAATTCCGCCAGGTAAATGTTACTTGGAAAAATAAAATTGCTTATCCTAAATGATGTATTACCATTAAGAAGCACTGACAATAGAAAAATTATTTATTAGTTTCAAGAAAATATGGTTCCGAAAAAGTGTAGAATTTTGATCTAATTGGTTAGTTTTCCTGAGTCACTGCCCTAAAGACCACAATTATCTACGATACACTAGAAGGCAACGTGCTAAATTTTTTTTCTTCCTTTAAACCATGGATCATAGGAAAGTAATTGTGTACAGAGACAATTAACACAGAATTACTTCATTTTGTGGGGATTTTTATACTATAGTTCACTACTCTGTTGAGAGGAATAACAATTAACTGTCTGATAACTAGATTATAAAAATGTTTAATTTTTAGTAAGGGTATATATATATATAACCTAAAAAGCCATGCCAAAATGAATTTATCTTTTACGACTTTGGATAAAGAGTCGAATTTCTTCCAAATTAATAACTTCTTGTACTAGTCAACTAATTTGTTACGCGTTATTAGGTTAAAACGGCGTATTTCTCTAGGAACTATTTGTCGTGGAGTATTAGTAGGCCATCGTATACCCAGGAGTGCTGGAAGAAAGACGCAAATGATTTAATAGGTTGGTATTTCTTATTCTGACTTCTCAAAGTTAGCTGAAATTCTGTACACGTTTATAACATATAAAATAACATGTTATTTGGCATTAATGTTTTAGTATTCAGTTAAAGACCACTAGGCATAAAAACTCTGATTGTAGAGATATCTTAGTATTACTTTATTTGGATTATTAGATAACGATCACCATATACTATTAACGTAAAATTCGTAACTCCAACATTATAAACCGTTATAATGTAAATTTAAAACATATCAGAATATTTGTCTTTTGGCTATATAACAATAAAAAAAGTTGTTGAAACAGATAAATAATAGATAATACATTTTTTGAAAACAGGTGTTTGACCTGATGTTGTAACTGATTAACGAAGGACGTCAATATTCAGGTTAAGGTAATTCAACCTGAATGGTGCCTTATGCAACACATGGCTAATCTGCTAAGTTAGAGACACCTAAGGGTTAGGTGTGGTAAATGTATATATATATATGTTCAATTGGAAATTTCGATCAGAAAGAGAGGGTAACCAATTAGCGTCGCGGTTTCTTTTACGTCACTACTGTTGACTAAAAATGTAATTTTAAGACAACTAGTATGGGTATTAAAACTTTAATTTAAATAAACTACTGAAGAACATTTCGACCTTCAGGTTAACCTGGAGATGGCCCAAAAAGGTCGAAATGTTGTTCTGTACTTTATTTTAATTAAAGTTTTAGTACCCGTACCAACCGTCTTGAAAATACATTTTTACTTCAAGTGGATTTCTCGTCATCACAAATTACTTCTTAACCATAAAGCTATAGTCATGGTTAAAATACTCCTAGAATTAACTGTGGAGCATGTTGAGCAGAGTATCACGGCTCTAACTAAGGATCTCCTAATTCGCAGCATTGTACGCAGACCAACAGGTTCTGATCTCGGAGAAATAAAGACATCGCATGATATCGCAATGATACAACTTGTGAAATTAGGGAGAAGAACTAGTCTCTAACAACACGCGACTTTTGCTTTCTTTCAAAACGAGAAATCTGAAACCAAGTAATAGGACTAAAAAAAGTCAAATCAGAGAGAAATGTTGTGTAAAACAGTCGTTCCTATGTGTGTGTGTGTGTGTGTATACTTTGTTATTTTTATAAGAAAATTAGAGGCATCAAGACAAATCCCTTACAAGCATTTGCTAACCAACTGAAAACGACAGATTGACGTTTGATCTACTTTGTGTCCATAACACCTGCTTAGCTTTTATTGGTGTTGATGTCTGTATAAATAAAGCTGTACATAATAAGATACGAACGAAATGAACGTTAGAAATGCTCAGGATAATTCACGTTTGATCTATGCTAGCTGTGGGCACATCGTAGATGATTGCACTTTAACATAGACAAACCAGTAATCCAGTTAAAAGTTTTTCGTATAATTAATGCATTTTTTCATCAATATTGTTTTCGTTATTCGTTTATTAGATGACAGCGATAAGTCTACGGATTTACAACGCTAAATTCAGTGGTTCGATTCCTCTCGGTGGACTGGGCAGATAACTCGATGCATTTTTGTTATAAGAAACATGCACACACAAGTCGAAAGGGTTTAAGTATTAATTTCACAAACTTTGTGTCTTAAGTTTTTACTACACGAATTATGTTTTGCACAGAAAACGTGTTATTTATAAACCATATACTTTAATTATACCAGTCTTCAGATTATAAGAACTCGTGACACCGCAGTTTAACAGCACTGGTGACAGTGAGAAACGTGTGAATGAACTTCGTTATCACGACTGTATAACCCAAAAACTCGTGATACCACAAACAAATGGATGCATGAAGATAATTTAATGTAAAAAGCTGATGGGATGGACAGTCGGTAATTCTAGGGTTAGAGATATGTAAAACATATATTTCTAACGTACCTGATTAGACTAGTTATTTAAATATCAAGATATAGCGTAGCGCTTAAACAATAAATAACAAATATGTAGCTCATGTTTGTTTTAGTGATAAAAGTAATCTTTATTACACGATTTAGTATAATACTTCTGTCCTTTTATGATCGTATACTATAAAATATACCTGACTAAACGAATTTTCAAAATCGGAGTTCTTTTTGTTTTAGTTTCAATTGTGTTTGTATAGTAATTTCAATAAAGGGTTAAATAGGAGGGAAATTTCAAACCACGCACATGAAGCAAAACCCGAAACTACTAGTTCTATCCTTTATAGATAAACCAGACAAACAAAGTACAGATGGAAAATACCACCTTTGGACCTTTCAGACTGCGTACATCAACGCTTCTACATTCGTCCATTCAAATAAACACGTGCTGTAAAGATACAAACCTGGCCATAAAAGGTTTGTCATTTTAATGACTTCCGCTTATCAAAATTTGTATTCATAGATCTGTAACAGTTGAAAAAATTGAATTAAATATGCAGAACCCAAGGTATAAACCTTGTAGATGATGTAAGAAATGCTCTCGATGGTTGTATATACAAACATAAGGGATTGGGCATGTAAAGTCAGATTTGAAACAACCAGTTTGTCTCTCAGTTAACCCACCAAACCTCTTTTCTACCGTGTATTGCCACCTTTGTTTCTACAGGTGTATTTTTTATATTTATTTACATCTTGTTTCCAGTTTATCAACTTTTATTATGTTTCACTTTGAGCTGTGCTGTGTTCCAAGTTTGTTTTTTTCTCGTCAGTGGTTTGTCCGTCACGAGTCTCCATTCCTAATATGACTGTAGATCGCTCGTTACTCGGCAGGCTTAAACTTAATCACTTACTGTAATAGGCTTGTTAGGGTTGCAAAATTTATTATGTTTGCTTTGTTTACAACCTTGAAACAGTGGTCCAGTCCATTTCGTATAGAGTTGTTTCATCTTCACCTTATAAGGCGTGCAGAAGGTACAAATAAAGCGTACATAAAGGCTGATATAATATTCAAAACATAGAGGGGCAAGACTGACAAAGTTCACAAGTCTATAATGATTACTCGACCATAAAGTATGAAGGCTTGACTTTGTTCTGTTTCCTATGCTCATTTAGCTTGGGTGTGCCTTACAATCTATTCACCGTGGTTCTCATGATAATGATGTAAGAATTTATTTAGAATCAGATATGTTAATAAAGATACAATAATAAAAAAGCGTGTCTGCTTTGATAACTGGAAAATTACTGATTATAACAATAACAAATGTTCAGGTGGTTAAGGCACTCGACTCGTAATCCGAGGGTCATGGGTTCGAATCCCCGTCACACCAAACGCGGGGGCGTTATAATATAACATTCAATCCCACTATTCGTTAATAAAGGAGTAGCTCAATAGTTGGTGGTGGGTGGTGATGACTAGCTGTCTTCCCCTCTAGTCTTACACTACTAACGCAGATAGCCCTCGTGGAGCTTTGCGCGAAATTTAAAACAAATCAAATATTTGTCTCCTACTGGGATAGCGGTAAGCTTATGAACGTAAAACGCTAACATCCGGTGTTCGATTTTAGCGGTGGACACGCCAAATAAAGCAATGAGACTTGCTGTAAAAAAAATAAAACAAAGAAAAATACTCACTGACAGTAAAATGGCACGTATTTAGCGCACGCTCATTTTTGACCACGTGGATATGATGGTTACTAAAGAATGATGCTGCGTGGTGGTTTAAAAATTACAGGTGTCACGCACTTATGGACAAATACTACCCAGTTAGCACATGTGTATGTCTAACCGCATAGACACAATATTTACTAAAGGACTGCTATATACGTGTTAAGGCAAAGATTCATGTGTTTCAATGACGGACAAACGTCTCTCAGTTAGCACATGTGCATGTCTTATCGCACGGGTACAGTACGGAAACTGGTTTAATTCTCTAAGTGAGAAACTGTTGTAGGTTAGAAATACACAAAAAACATTTGTAAATGTTTTGTAAGAAAATTATTAATAAGATGTCATAAGACAAAAAAATATATAAGCGAGTTATTTGAAAAGTCCTTAAAAGGTTATTGTGACAACTGGACATAAATCCGTATGTCATTATGTCTGTGTACATACATAAATACACACACAAAGAGCATTAATATCGGAGTGATGTGATTGGACTTCGAGTCAACACGTCTTTTGGTAGCTCTTCTGGATGAATAATTCACGCTGCTTTAAAAATATTCATCGTATAAGTGTCATAATCACTGCATAAAACTCTGATTCTGATATTTTCCCAAAACGCAGTCATAATTTTGACTGGACATTCATTTCAAGTTGACAAGGTGTAATGGAATCATGAAACATATCAAGTGGATCAGTGAATTACGTCACATTTCAGCAAACAATTGATTCTAGTGTAGCTGGAACACTGAAGAAAACCGTGAGGCCCATATAAAAAGGCCCGGCATGGCCAGGTGGTTAAGGCACTCGACTCGTAATCCGAGAGTCGCTAGTTCGAATCCCCATCACACCAAACATGCTCGCCCTTTCAGCCGTGGAGGTGTTATAATGTAAAGGTCAGTCCACCATTCGTTGGTAAAATAGTAGCCCAATAGTTTAGCGATGGTTGTGATGACTAGCTGCCTTCTCTTTAGTCTTACACTGCTAAATGAGGGACGGCTATCGCAGATAGCTCTCGTGTACCTTTGCGCGAAATTCGAAAACAAGCCAAATCCGTATAAAAATATTGAAATAAAAGTGACAAAGAGCATGTGAATTACAGTTATCGGCTTTTATTTTTCCATGTAGTAATGTAATTAATATTTCATATACAGTGGATACAGTATTGATAAAATTGAATAACACAGTTTTGACAAGCTCTCTCATGTTCACGTCTGTTTAATTAAGAAAAATTTCAAAATTAGAAACACCGGAAAAATATAATACTAAACACATGGAAACAAGCAAGTCTGTCCGATTTCTTACCATTTAGAGCCAAGAAATAAAAAGCTAGTTTCGTGCAGAGAACTATCTGTGATATATGATATAGTTTAGTAAACAACCGGTTTTCACCGGTGTTCACCCGGACTTTGTGGACAACCTGCTGCGTCACAGAAAATATATTTTATAGTTAATAGAAAATACACTAGATTAAACATCGTGCTTTAGTGCTTTAACGTTTTTTTGCATCTTAGATTGTCTAAGAATTATTTTAATATTTATTATAAAGTTCTTGTGGCAGAAAATTTAAAAGCAAGTTTGGCAACTATAACATTCGAAAAATGTGGTTTACAATTATTTGCAAGGCCATAAAATAATAAAGTTTTTATAATAAAACATTTTGTGATTAATTTACATTCTTGGGAGCAGCTTTTATTTAGTCTTTGAACACCTTGCCAGATTTTACTACGTGTTAATCTTGCCCAGTGAGATGTATTTTTCATAATATATTAAGTGAGCGCGGTGTCAAGAACTCATTAATTATGAATATGTAATGTATGTGTCGACGAAAGAGTTTTGTAATGTTTTACGTTTATTATAGCCCTTGTTGCTCACAGATATACGTTTAGAAAATATAATTGTTTAACATTTTATTTTTACGCAAATAATATATTGGTGTTTTTTCGTGTAAAAGTGCCCAAATACATTTAGTTGGAATCATTATTTTGGAACAAAGATGAGATAAAAAAAATACCGGGATTTACAGTTATCCAACTAACATTACAATACTTGTTTTAACGTTGTAACAAGTTTCCTTAATTATGCACGAATAGACATTAGACAATGGACAATGTTAATTTAAGTCTGATTTCTGGTGCTGTCGTGGGAAAATGAAAGAAATGATCACCACATGAACTGGAAGAAAGTCATCCACTGCTTCCAGCACATCAAAATCAAAATATACCAAAATCTATATTTGGGTCAACGTTTCTACGCTAAATGCGCGAACTGCCTGGAACTCTGGCTCTTGTAGACACCCGCCTGTGCTCTTTACTACACGCAAACACCAGCCTTTAATAGCTCTAAAGAACTTTCAAGTTCATTTAACACCCTGCAAAAGACACACACACATACACACGCCCCATTCGTTTTGCAGAAAACAACCCTCCAAAGACATGAAGACGGACATACCCTCAGGGGGTCACTATTGTTAACCTCGTGGTCTCTCAAAGATCTCGCGAAATGTGAAAATAGACTAATTGGTTATTTTACTGACTTGTTTTGCAAATTCTTTAACAACGAGATGTCTTACTTTTAACTAGAAATTTAAGCTTTAAATGATTGAGCTGATTTGACAATTTAATTTCTGTTTAAAGAATGTACTGCGTACCGAAACGTACACAAACCTTACATTTAGTTAGACATATGACACAAATGAATGGAGATAGTTTTGCATTCTTCCAATTCTTCTATGACTGAGGCTCTAACCCGAGGTTAACTGAGCTAACAGACTCTAACAAATCCTGGCAAAATACTTTTAACAACTTTAACCACCATAATCTGATTTATCTTAAGCGTCTATGTAGTATTAACGTATGCTATATCTGGAAATTTTATGAACTTGGTAGGAAAACAAAGTGGCTGGGAGCTCTATGGTGTTGTTTCGTCCAGTTATTTCTTTGTGATAATAGCACTAATTTTACCATAGAGAACAGTTTGGTTCATGAAATTACCTTCATTATGAGCTATAATTTATCCGAAAATATCACGTTATGCTTGTTAAAGCCGCGCTTAAGTTTATATATTTCTATATAATTTAAACAGATATGGAGATAACTGTTACAAAATATAAAAAAACAAGAAGTTGAATTTCTGAGTAAGAGGTGATCACCATTGTTAGTTCTGCTACCTAAATACATCAGGTGTGTGTGTGTGCATATATTCGTTACAATATTTGATTAAAATAAAATGTTTTTACTTTCATTATACACTATATATAGATAATATTGTATAGATAACAAAATGAGCAAAATAAATGTCAATATTGTTAGAACTTTGTAAGAGCTGAGGAAGCTTTTGAACTCTGTAAATGACTATTAAATTGTAGTGAGTCAAGGTAAATGAAGTTCTTTTTTCTCTTGTAAGAAAAGTTGTGGTATCTTGTTTTTACGAAGAAGTCTTTAACAAGTATGTCGGGAGGGAACCTTAATAAAATTCAGAACCTTTTTGCCGATATGATATTTAAACATTTAGTTTTGATTGTTTCAACAAATTTAAAATATCGCAGCAAAATGAAAACAACTGAAAATGAAACGGTTCCAAATCAGTAACAGTAATTACTTCTTGTAGAGGGGGGGGGGGAGCATGGCTAGATGGTTAGGGCGCTCAACTCGTAATCTGAGGTTCGCGGTTTTGAATCTTTGTCCCACTAAACATACTCTTCCTTTTAGTTGTGAGAGCGTTATAAATATACGGTCGATCACAGTATTCATTGGTAAAGGAGTATCCCAAGAGTTGACGGTGGGTGGTGATGACTAGATGCCTTTCATTTAGTCTTACACTGCTAAATTAGGGACGGCTAACGTAGATAGCCCTCGTGTAGCTTTGCACGAAATTCGAAAGAAACCAAACTTCTTTTAGGTGATAGCTGATATAACAACAAAGTAATGTTACAGTGTGATATTCTGCGCGAAATCTACGATAATATGCAGCTCCTGAAATCAGTTTTAAAAAGAAGGTACAAGGAAAATAGCTTTACGTCACAGGGTGTGTATGCACTCGGAGTTTCCAGTGATGTTGTGACGTCATTCCAATTTTCCCACAAATGTTTGTAAGTTTATAAAGGACTGATGATGAAGCATTTCTGTTATAAGTTCCTGAGGTATTATAAACATTACAAGGTGTATGTGACATATTTCACATAGTTTGATTTGAAACATGTTTTCATGGACGCGTTTTTATTACAAATTAACATTTTCTACTGATGTACTTTCCATAAAAAACAACAAATTATTCATTTTTCCCACTCTTCTGAAATGTGAAGTTCCAACTAAGTTAATTGTTTCGCTTCAATTTATTAAAACATTAGTAATTTGAAATGTGTTATTTCTTTGTGTCCGAGTATTTGAAATCCATACTCTAACTACCTTAGTTGTGCAGAATATTATATATACATATATATATATAAAAATAATAATAATAATAATAATATGTAAATTGTCGTAAATATTGTTTTTGACGCAATATTACTGAACTGTCCTTATAGCTCTGGATTCTTGGCTGCAAATCGGCGTTCTGTAATATAATAAGCAACATAAAGAACGGTTCTGGTGTTCTATTATTTATGTAAAAACGGCTCGTTTGGGTTAAGAAAATTTTTTACGTAGAGGAGCAAACAACGTTTCGACCTTCTTTGGTCATCGTCAGGTTCACGATGCACGTAAAAAATTTTCTCAACCCAAAGGAGCCGTTTTTAAATAAATATTTTTATCTACAAGTGGATTTTCTCGGCATTTCTGGTGTTCTTATACATCACATCTTCGACGAACAAGAACTTGGGAGCTTTCATAAATTAAAATTTTGTCTCTTATCACTCCCTGCAATGCAGTTAAACTATTTTAGTTATACCTGTCGTTATGTGGCAAAATTTAGCAATATATATAGAACAGTTAAACGTGTACAGACACTTCGTAGCTTTTTTTGTGAATACAGTAGTATTAGGCTGCTCATTTATTTGTATGCTGTTCGTGTCGAGAGGCTGATGTATCAGTTTAAGTATAAATTTATTTATTCTGTATCATGTCGTCACTAGTGGGATATCCAATAAATAAGAAAGTTTGGACGCAAATATCAGGTAAAGAATATCCGTCAAGTATAAAGTTAACACTGTGCACATTAATTCAGAATCCGTCACTAAAGGACCTGGTACGGCCAGGTGGTTATGGCGCTTGCCTCGTAATGTGAGAGTTACGAGTTCGAATCCTCATCACACCTAACAAGCTCGCATGTTGAGCTGTGAAAACGTTATGATGTGACGGTGAATCCCGCTTTTCTTTGGTAAGAATAGCCCAACAGTTAGCTTTCTTTCCTCTTGTCTAAACTGTTAAATTAAAGATGGCTGGTGCAGATAACCCTCGTGTAACTTTGCGCGAAATTGAAAACAAATACAACAACAACAAACCGACATTCAAGAGGTTTTGCTCACATTTCAGAAACTATTTAAAATTCTACACATTACGTGAGTCTGAACCAGCATTTTTATCATTACATATAATAGCATAATCTTTCCTTTAAAGGTAACAGTGTCGTCGCTCTTGCAAATGTCACATTCGAGAACGGACGTGATTAAAATTCATCTCCGTGGATAACCTTGTAGATGACCTTATTAGTGCACGTGAACCAAATCTTCGTTTAATTCGCAGCAGGTACTTTGGAATACTCCTTTGGCGTATTAGACTACTTCAAACAGGGTGTTGTCTCTCAGACTCAGTTAGATGGACAATATACCCGATAGCACTATTTAGGCGTAAACGTAAGTATGCAACTATTTGTGTGGGCAAAGTATTTTGTTCATCCCAGACCATATGTTTTGTACTATAACGGTTTATTTGACTATTTGATTAGGAACATTAGTCATTTTTAGTTGTCATCAATTATTTTTCTTTAAAGTGTCTCATGGTATGAAATCCATGTGCCATATGGAAACTTGTATAACAGTACCAAGCTTTTCTGTACCCCAGCTGTTAAAGAGCTCTGAGAAACGCGTGCCACACGACCCAACTTTGTCATGTTTGCACCTCATGTTGCTAAAAGTGCGACTATTTGTTCTGCCTTCTGAGTTGAAATCGTGTTTTCTGTTTAGTTGTGATTTCATGGAAATAAGAAACTGAAAAAAATCTTTGTTTTAAAGTGTTTTCAAAATGGATATTTTTGTTTTCCTTTTGTTTTGTAATAGGTTAATGTACGTTATCTTCGTTCTTTGGTTGATACACGACTTACTTTAAGTCTAAAAGTATCTTAGTCAATATTAAAACTTATAAGACATTTTTGTAATATGGAAGTCTTAGAAATATAACTTCTACTTACTTTACATACATGTATGTATTAATGATGCACATCCATAGCTCTGTAGATGTATTAGAGTTCGTAGCAACATGTTTGTATGAAGATAGTTTAACATTGGTCACTCCAACTCGACGTTTTGTGTTAAATTGTTTGTAATGAGGAATTTCAGGAAGTGTTTTAGAAAGGCATTTGTCTTAGTCGAGTTCTAACAAAAGTAAAAGCAAACTGTTGAACCAGTCAGTCAATAGCTGCTTTTAATTGCGTTATAGCTAATATTCAACACACAACAGAAAAAACTAGCCTTTCACCTGTTACTATTTCCTCTACATAAACCAAGCATTTCTTAACATATATTGTGTAAAGGGGAACTAAGGTAGCTTAAGTAAAAAAAAAGAAGTGTTAACGTCAATAAATGTTGTACAGCCTTTCAGATAATGGTGTTTTTCTCTTACCTTACTGTGGCCCTCTCTCTTTTTAATAAGTGTGAAGACTACTAAATGTGAATTTAACAAAATGAATCTGAAGAAAGTATAACAAAATAAACGTATAAGAAATGAATTAAGACGTTGAGCATTTTTTTACACAGATGGCATTATTATTTGGTCTAAATGTTTCACGAGAGATGCTGTAAAATTGAAAAAGTCAAATGATAACAAGGTGTATGAATGTATATACCAGTTCACACCTTCTGTATATCATGCCCTCCTTTCTAACTGATTAATATTTATTTAAATTAGATAACTATTACTTGTAAATTTTTTTAGGTGTAATCTACCAGTGTCTTGTTCGTGAGGTTCATTATGCAAAGACTGCTCATATTTGCGGCAAATCTGAACGAGAAAAGACCGGAGTCATCAATCTTCTGTTCTGCTTCATTTCCACCTGTCTTCCAGAACCCAATCTTCTACATCAATCAATTAAATTCTCATAGGCGGAAAGACTGAAATTGATTTGACCGTATTTATGTTATATCACGGTTATTGTTTATTATTAATATTGTGTGACATTTCAAACCCAAGAATGAGCCTTACGGTGATATTCACCACCTAAACATAAAAAATATTTCAGGACTCTAAACTTAAAAGTCATTAACAGTAAGCATACAAAGGAGGAGAAAATAGTGCAAGGTTTTAACACGGATCAAAACTGAGAATTTTATGATATTTGCTTTTCAGAAAGTCGATATTCACCATTTTAAACAGTTAATAGTTTATAAAAAATCTAACAAAACGTTGGTACAGTGATAAGTCTTAGGAAGTATAACGCTAAAATCGGAATTCGATACCCGTGATGAGAAATAGTCCTTTGTGTAGCTTTCTGATTAACACCAGACAACAAGAAAACGTTTGAAAAATCTTGTGTTCTGATTTCCCTTGAATAATTCAATAAACTGCCCGACAGTCAGTTAAAAATTAACTTACAGAAATAACTATATAATTAAAACAATCAAAAGCTATAGTTCATCGTACAACGCGTCAAAAATAAATTAACTCAACCAGCAAGTTCACATTCACAAATATACCATGCATGCAAATAACTAGTGAATAAAAAAATTAATTAAATATTTACAACAACGAACTAGATCGATGGTAATACAAAGTTCAAAAATTCATTGTAGTAGAACAATCAAACAAATCAACGATAATATAGTGTAAAAATATACCGCAAATTGGAAGTGTACCAACCAGAAAGTAAATAAACATAAAGATAAATTGCCGACAAGCAACACAGCAGGTACGAGTAAACTGACAAAAAATATTCTGATCGAAAAAGCCATTGTAATGAAGCTTGGGGTATCTCCTCGTATTTGTAACAATATGTTCAACTAGAGCTTGAAGTTGACAGAGCTACAAACTAAATGTTCACGAGCCATCAATAAGAGATCGAAACTAGCGGCTGTTTTTATGGAAAATATAACAGAAACAGAATGGAATCGAAGTAATCACGTGCCAGTCAAGTCTCTGAAGTAACTCCATTGAACTTTTACGTATCAAACCTTTTACATGTTCAGTGCCGTAGACGAGATAGATAACTCGTCCAAGCCAATCGGTAACACAGTGCCACGGACGAGTTAATTCGTTCTCAATAATACCTAACTTCAATACTAGATATCAGCACCATACAAAAATTTGACCTACTTACATATTGTTTCACTTTCGATTCAAAATGGCGTCACGAAAAAGTTACAAAATGAAGAAGCGTTAGAGTTTTATTGTAGCAGCTGAAATACTTGGCAGTCAACAGACTAATAAAGGTGCTTTTGAATGCAGATGCCTAGTACAATGGAAGAATCTATGGAAATTTGATCAAGATGTATGGTCTAAGATTAGCTCCACAATCTTTCGCAGAAGCTTGTCACAATAGAAGTTGTAGAACTGGTCAGTAGCATACTACTATGTCTACTAAATGGGCGCGTTCGACCGTAGTAATTAGTTCCAAGGGTATTATGAAACTTTGAGCATTTATTTTATAAAGTGCGTATTAACCTTAGTATATTTGCCGTGGAGGCATCATAATGGTACGATCAATCCCACTATTCGTTGGTAAAAGAGTAACAAGAGTTGGCATTGGGTGGTGATGACTAGTTGCCTTTCTCTCTAGTCTTACACTGCTAAATTAGGGACGGCTAGCGCAGATAGCCCTCGTGTAGCTTTGTGCGAAATTCAAAACAAAACAAATAATTTGACAGTGATTGCTAATATTTTTTGCCTGTGTATATTTTCCAATTCGTCGTACAAAACTGTTTATCTGTAGCTAACAGTACACTATCATTGTTTTTCATTGCTCAAAACGTCTAAATTGTTTGAAGACACAAGTGTGAGCAATGCATGCTCACTTCTACTCTTTGAGGTGTAAAGACTAAACAAGGAACTGTAGTTCATTAAATTACTATTTTTAACCCTTACATTACCCACTTATTTTGTAACGTTTGCTACCGCTTGACCTACATATTACATAATATTGAGTAACACGTGTCTTTTGCAAATTACAACGTTTAATATGAAGAATTAACCGAACTACGTAAATTATATAACTAATTTTCTATGTAAATATGTATAGGAAAGCTTTCAACAATAAATTTATGGATTTATTGCAATATTGAAGACAAGTGAATTGCAGAGAAAATTAATAAAAATTGTTTTTGGGTACCTAGTAAACAACAAGATCATGAACCCAAAAGTAATCTGGTACGTTTTGTAGTTTGTACAATATATTTAAAACCGAGTTGGTTCGAGGAACTCTTATGGTAATTCTATTATTTACGATTTTTGTTAATGGCTTCGTATTTAAGTTTTTTTTTCTATTTTATATAATCTAAAAACTACCAGCAAAAAGACAAAGTGTTCTTACTCATAAATGTAATCAATAAAACTTTATTTTCTTTAACCGACTGTCGGCGGTCGAGGGAGCTTAAGGCTCCCTGCAGGAAAAAAAAAACAAAACTTTTTCAACTGGTTACCCCGTCAGTACTGTTTCCATGATGGTTTGGATGGCTGGAATGTGGGGATCTTTAAGTACTGAAATCTTCTTCTTTTGAATAGTCCCTAATGCGTGTTTCACACGTCACATGAAACCATGTTTAATTACAAACTAAATCTATCGATCTATATCCATTAAGTTTTTATTTTCTTACCTCGCACATCTTGTAGGCTTACTAGGGTATTGATTGTTTGTTGATTTTCGCTCAAAGCTATTCGAGAACTGCATACTTTAATCGCCTTTAACGTAGAAGTGAGTACAGACAGAATGCAGCTGATTAATGTCACTAACCGCCAACTCTTGGACTGCTCTTTTTCAGCGAGTGGTGGGATTGAAAGACACATCATAACGCCGACACTGCTAAAAGGGCAAGTGTGGTCGGTGATTTGATTCGAACCTTCAACCCGCCTATTGCAAATTGAAAGATCTAACCAACAGGCCATGTCAAGCAATATTATAGTTTTAGTTTGATGTATTTCTGTTAGATGGACTTACTGCGATTTTTGAAAATGTGCATTTTATGTTATGGTAAGACCTCACTGATGCTAATATGACTTCCAAGCTTTTTGTATGAACCCTCAGGTGTCTGTAAGTGGTCCAAAATTATTATTCCTGTTTTGAAATTTTATTATTAAATAACTAAAGACATACAATAATGCAATTTTTAACATCTTATTGTCCAACTAAAACAGTTTAGATGATTGCCTTTTTTCTTTTCTTTTCACTTCAGTGAGTTGTGTAACCTAGTAAAAATGAGTACCCTGCAAAGGAAGGTTCAAAGTATCGTTCAGATTGTAGACCCCAAATCAGTGACTGTGGTGCAGCATAATTACAGATGCTAATACAGGAAAGAAGTATGACGGTATGTTAAGGATATCGTGTATCGCACACCCATGGCAACTATTACGAATCTAAAGACCAGTGTGACGGATGCCATCGCTACTGTAAATAATGTATATCTTGCAGTGAACGTGGACTGAAATTGAATATTGGAGAGACGTGCTGATGGTACACAAGTGGATGTCTACTGATATATCAGTAAGAAGTTTAAGTTTGGCTACAATATGTTGAAAATCTGCGTGGTTGTGTTTCTTTAGTTATTTAATTGTTAAATTATGAAATGGGAAATATAATTTTGGGTCACTCTGTATGATTGTTCTTAAATCGTAAATATATTGTCAGTGACAAGAAGATTCTCGTCTAAGTAGTTTTCAGTCAGAGCCTGGGAATCTCTGCTATCTCCTTTACTATAACATTCCTAGCGCAACCGAGTATTTATAACTGCTTCACTTTGTCAGTTATCTAAGGTATTACAAACTGATATTAGTGAGGCATGTTGTGATATAAATTTCAATTATGACCATTTAACTGATATAATTGTGTAAGATCCCAAGCTTCTCAAGGCTTCATAAATTTCATTTCAAGTGATTTGAATAACCTCTTCATGAAAATTTCAGATTGTGAACACTCAAGCTCGGCTATAAATTAAAATAGAAGTGCCCTCACATTTAATCTATAGTCGCCCCCCAGTGGCTCAGCGGTATGTCTGCGGACTTGCACGCTAAAATCCGGGTTTCGATACCCGTGGTGGGCAGAGCACAGATAGCCCATTGTGTAGCTTTGTGCTTAATTCAAAATAACAAATAACTTAATCTATAGTTCTCAACTTGTGAGTGTCGGAACTCTAGCGGTCTGTGATCATTCTAAAGTTGACCATAACGGTAAATTTGAGTTTTCGTATTGTAGTTTAAAAAGTACAATGTGTTTAAAAATATGTAGGATGAACTTTCCAAGATGGATCTGTTTGAGTATTGGATTCAACAAGTTTCTTTCATGAGGAGTTTATAAGAGAAAGGGGACAACAAGAAACGTTTTAGTACCACTGTTCTAAAGAGAACACACTGTGGGCCTGAGGTTCATGGTTCATGTCCCGTTACAACACAGAAATAATCACGTTCTCCTCTTCGAGATTGAGGGTGTTGTAAAAACGACAAACAAAACATGCTATTTGATTACAGTAGCGCAAGGTGCTGCTAATTAGCTGCCTTCCTTCGTGTTTCTTGATTCACAATTAGGGACGACTAAGTCGTGCAGCTTTGCATGAATATCCGAAACAAACAGCCTTTAAAGGCTGTTTAACTATGAGGACTTCAAGTCATTTATTGAAGCCCCTGAGCGCTTACAGCTCATAAATTTAAAAGGAAGGTGGTTCTAATTGTTAATTGTAAGAAGTCTTGGAACGCGCTAATTTCAGGATTATAAATGTTAAATCCTAAATCTCTGTTGAACACCATTAAAAGTAGAACAAGTTCCGAACCTTCAGTAATATTAAGGTTATTAGTGGGTTTGGAGTAAATTATATAATGAGTGTTCGCATGAAATCGTGCCCGCGCGCGCACACATAGACACACTCAAATATACATGATCTGATTGTAAATCAATCACAGAAAAATCCGTTAGTTAGTCTTTATCATTTCATCTTTAAAACGAATTTTTACCTATTTTGTATGACTTTTAAAACTCTTACATTAGTGTGTTTTAGGAAATTTAAGAAAATGGTCAGAAATAAAGCATTCTTTGTTGTAAAATATGCCTAAACATGTGATAAGGAGCCTACATTAGCTCTAGTAATTTTAGGAGTGCATTACTAAATACGAAAATAATGGGCCTTGTATGGCCAGGTGGTTAGGGCACTCGACTAACAATCTTAGGGCCACGGGTCTGAATCCCCGTGACGTAAAACATGCTCGTCCTTTCAGCTGTGGGAGCGTTATATTGTGACTGTCAGTTCTACTATTATTTGGTAAAAGAGTAGCTCAAGAGTTGGGGTGGGTGGTCATTATTACGTAGCTACCTTCCCTCTAGACTTATATTGTTAAATTAGGGACGGGTAGCATAGATAGCTCTCGAGTAGCTTTGTGTGAAATTCAAAACAAACGAAAATACTTTTCAAACAAATGGCTGGAACTTAATGGGACGGGCATCAATGTATAAGTGGTTTAATGTGGTACGATCAAGTTTAAATTTCACTTGATTCTCGTACACCAAAAAGAGCACATGGAAAACAAACAGCGTCCACAGAGATTTATCAAAACATCTTACATGTTTCATTTCTAATATTTGCTAATATTTAGAGTGACGTTTTGGCAAAATGCTTCTCCAGGAATATCTGTAACCAAATTCGCACATTTGAGCTGATACCGGCCTTTAATTAGTAATATTATATATAATTCAATTACGGTGTATAAAGCATAATTATTTACCATTTTGACTGCCAAATGGAGACGTCTGTATCGGGTCTGGTAGTTTTGGCACTCTATTCGCAGTCTGAGGATCCCGTGTTCAAATCCCCATCTCATCATATTCTTGCCTTTTCAACTGTGGGGGCATTATATTGTTATGGTCAATCCGTTTGTTTGTTTTTGAACTTCGTGCAAAGCTACACGAGGGCTATATGCTCTAGCTGTCTCTATTTTGGAAGTGTAAAACTAGAGGGAAGGAAGCTAGTCATCACCACCCACCGCTAACTCTTGTGCTACTCTTTTACCAACGAATAGTGGGATTGACCGTCACGTTATAAATCCCCCACGGCTGAAAGGGTAAGCATGTTAGGTGTGACGGGATTCGAACACGTGACCCTCCGATAACGAGTCGAGGGCCTTAACCATCTGGCCAGGCCAGGCCCAATCCGTTAGTAAAAGAGTAACTCACGAGTTGACGGTACGTGGTGACGACTAGCTGCCTTCCCTTTAGTCTCTCACTGCTGAATTAGAGACGACTAGTACAGACAGCCTTAGTTTAGGTTTGCGCATTGTTCCAAACAAACCGTATCTAGCTCAGAAAATTAAGCCTCATGTGCAGTTCTCACTATTCTCTCTAAAATATATCGTCATTTCTTATTTAGTAAAGTCGTATATAATTGTTCCACGTAAAGTACCAAGACGACTGTAGTGTTTCAAGTATACTTCTCTCTCTACTTGTGTGTCTGAAGTTGGTATGGATAAAAAGGTTTTATCTCTTAGACAGTGAGGCCCCTAAAGCTGTTATATATATCTTTCTGGGTCAGAAGATAAAATACTCCTTGATAACAATTTATCAAGCTTAGTTAAGTTACAAACTAATTTATTTTGGGAAGATAAACACTGTCCATTGACAAAGTGCATTTGAAGTAATGACAAACCATATACGAGAGCACATGATACGAGGATCTCACTTTTGTTCCTTAGACAAAAAAGAAAAAAAGTTGTACGCTGGGAGGTATCAATGATTATACTTAAGCACACAGTGGACATTTTAATGTGCACCATTCTTTACTTTCCAGTTTATATTGCAAAATATTTCTTATTTTGGGCATTGTATCATAATATTCGAACTGGCGTAGGAAAATAAGTCATATACAGCATGTAATATGTCTTAGGATACTTTTTCTTTTCATATGGCCAGGTGGTTAAGGCACTCGACTCGTAATCCGAGGGTTACGAGTTCGAATCCCCGTCACACCAAACTTGCTTGCCCTTTCAGCCGCGGGGATGTTATAATGTGTAGTCAATCCCACTATTTGGTGTACCAACGTTGGGAAAAGAGTAGCTCAAGAGTTGGCGGTGGATGGTGATGACCAGTTTGTCTTCCCTGTATTCTTTCACTTCTAAATTAGGGACGGCTAGCACAGCTAGCCCTCGAAATTCAAAACAAACAAAAGAAACTTTACATATTCTGTCATTTCGTCCTCTGACTTACAGAAGTACCTGCGCGATTACATAAATAATATATTAACTGTCAAAATAACAATTTTTTAAAAATAAAACACCGTGATAATTTTTATTAACCAGATAGATACATTTAATTTTAAGATACCTTAAGTATTTTTTTTTTTATTTTTGCAAAATGTAAGAATGGATAAGAAGCTATTAAATTTATTGTATTTGTTTAAATACATAAATCCAGATTTATTTAGCATACGAACTGTTCTGTAATGCTAGAATTTGTTATTTTATGTTATCACAGATGAACAAGTATATATATATCACACTGGCAGTCAAGCTGGATCTGTCGGATAATACTGCGATGTAGCTATTCCGTTTTCGAACCTGAATAACAAAAACAATTCAATCGTGTATATCTTACGTATATACAAATACGTATTTTAATTCGCTAGTACCATCTGCGTTTTGATAAACTCTGCCGTGACTTTCACAAGGTGCTAGATATCAAGCATTCAGTATTTGATCAGAAATTACTGAAGGTTGAGCATGGCATAACGGTTAGCTTGTCAGGCTGTGGATTGAAAGGTTTTGGGTTTGAGGCGTGATGCTGCTGAATCTGGCTCGAATTTTTATTTGTGGGTGAGGCGAGCATGGCCCAGTGTTTAGTGTACTCGACTCTCAATCTGGAATTCCACGGTTTGTTCCCCGTTTTCTAAAACAAATTATAATTTGACGGCTAAAATTTCACTTTTCGATTAGAGTAGCCCATGAAATGGTGGCAAGTGGTAATTGTTAGCTCCCTTTTCTTTACGCTATGATTTAAAATTAGGGATAGCTACCTGAGCTTAACCCTTTTGTAGGTTTACAAGAACATTCAAAACAAACAACAAGATCTGCACTGACTGTCGTGTTGCAGATTCCAGTGATATTTTGGGCAAGGATAAATTAATGCCTAAATTTGGTACATATTCAGATTTTTGATATTTTGGCATAATTTGAAGGCCATGTTTTGCTTTGAAAGTGATTTTGTGGTTTATTTTTGTTCTTTGGCGTACTTTAAAGATAATCTTGTTCAAAATATTTAGGACTTTGTTGCACTTTGGTGTTTATCGTTGGAGTGAAAGGTATTAACTCAGAAGAGGTTGTTAAAAATGAAAGCAGAATGGTAAGTAAATTATTCGGTCTTAGCTTCTTAACTTCATCAATGGGTTGTGGTTCTTGACACGACCTGGATATAACTTCTTCTGTAGGCTGAATGGCATCGGGGTATATTCAGATATTTGTTAAGGTAACAATTTTTCACGAATCGTGTCTTTTAATAGTAAACGTCATAATTATAAACTTCAAGACAATCCGTATCTATCAGAAGTAAGGATGAGGTCAAGCCCTTTCTTCAAAGCAAGATTACTTGGAAAGGATGACATACGTGCTATTTCGCAGTGTTTTATGGTAAACGTACTCACAACTTAAGAAAATACGCTCCAAGTATCAACGAAACTTCTCGCAACATCAGCTACAGCTACAGTTTGATGGCTCAGTATTCCTGATTATTGAGTACAGTCATATCTTATCCATGAAAGATCTTCTACCTTTGTGTGATTGCTATAGAAACAGCCCAATCACAATGGAGATGCATATAACTATGCAACCATTTTAATTTTAGATGCAAGTTTAACTACTTTGGTTATTTAGTTATATGACCGTTCTAACTGACGCTCAAGCAGTTAATCCCAGCCAAAATTACTAGAGTGTTATTGATCTCTTGTTTAGTTATGAGAGCAGTTTTTGTCAACTGACTCCTTATGAAGAAATCGTTCTGAACTACCAGTTTCCACCTCCTCGTAAGCTGAGCCCCTCGGTGTGGCTTCCTGTACGTGGTAAGGGGAACTTCCAGGAAAGGTTCTGTTCTTTCAGTTTACCTCCTCTGGGATCTAAGCATCCACCCACGTGAATGGTGACCTACGAAGGGGAGGAGAGGATCCTGGTGGTTGAGGGGTCCAACCCTAACACACCACCTTGACCTTGAATTACTCTAGACGGGCGGCCTTGGGGTGGCTCCCTTAGGGTCAATCGGCTAGTCCAATTGGGCTAGGGTCAACCATCTACTGGTGTTGGATGTTCTCAACAGGTGTTGTGGATACTATATCTCATGATAGTATTTGGATATAGTGCTCACGAAACCCTGGCGTTGCTGCAGTGCCCTTGTTTGGCATTGTAGTGACTCCCCTCGGAGTGCTTTACAGTGGGTGTGCGGTCAGTGGACACTATTCATATTTTATTATGGATCCTCAAAATAAGAACTTAAAATAGTTAAAAAACAGTCCATAGAAAAACGATCATTTCTTGAAGATTCTGAACAGCAATCTTCAACATTTGTAACTCCTGTACCCCATTTTCTTATACTAATTTCTCTATCAGAGAAACCTTTAGGGCAAATGCCCCCCTTTTTTATTCAGAAGGGACTAGAGGGATTTGCTGGCTCTCCAAAGTCAGTAAAAAAGCTTCAATCTGGTGACATATTGGTGGAAACATCCACATGTCAACAAAGTGAACTTCTCTTAAATTCAAAAACGATTGGGTATATACCTATTGAGTTCTCATGCTGCTTTGAATTCGTCACGAGGATTTATTGTTGAGAGGGATTTAAAGAACACCCCTAAGTCAAAGATTCTCGCTGGTTTCTTTACCCAAGGAGTTTGTGCAGTGAAGCATATCTCTGCTCTCAAAGGTGGAATTTCGATGCCAATCAGTATTCTCGTTTTGACATTTACATCACCACATCTGCCTGTCATCGTCAAGGCAGGTTATCTTAATTGCAAGGTGTGGCCATACATTACAAATCCTTTCTGATGTTTCCAGTGTTAGTGGTTCGGTCACTCAAAGACTTCATGTTGTGGTTCCTTGACATATGATCGTTGCGGTGGTAAGGATAACGGTGCCTATGAGTGAAAAATGTACCTTCATTACATCAATTTTAATGGCTCTCACCCGTCCTACTTTCGTTCTTGACCTAAATAGTTGGGATAAAAGGAGGTGCAGCGTTTGGAAACGGTTTGAAACATAATTTACCCTGAGACTCGAAAGTTGCTCTCCACCATTTTATCTCGGAAGTATGCTGCTGCACCTAGTTCTATTACTACAGTAAGAGTGCAGATGGATTTCTCTGTGCTTCCAAAAGAATCGTTCTCAAACCAAACAAGTCTTTTGATCTCTATGGTTAAAAAGACTGAATCAAGGTCAACACCCATCTCTGTTCCTAACATTCCAGCAAACCCCAAGGGCCACTTCCTATGTTCCGGGTACAGGCATTTCCTCGGGTACATCTCCAGTCCGATGGAACAAAACGATCATTCGTTCCCATTCTCTGTTGCTGGAATCCTCTTCCAACAATAAAAGCCTGCCCAATCGACCCAGGGCAGGATCCATGGAGGTCGACAGACCTCCCTCGAATAAAGACTATAAAGGAAAAAAGACGTGGTCGTAAACAGAAGTGCTCTCCTCCTAATTCGCCTACTCATAAATAAAAACGGCCACCTTGATATAATGGAACTGTCGAGGTTTACGTTTTAATCTGGATGACATCAAAGCACTGATTTCTTCCTATCCTGTATGTCTTTTCTTACAGGAAACATTTCTAAAAGCTACAAATACAGCCACCTTTCAGCAGTTTT
This sequence comes from Carcinoscorpius rotundicauda, assembly GCA_011833715.1. Taxonomy (NCBI): domain Eukaryota; kingdom Metazoa; phylum Arthropoda; class Merostomata; order Xiphosura; family Limulidae; genus Carcinoscorpius; species Carcinoscorpius rotundicauda. The sequence goes on from CM022398.1 coordinate 21,861,948, forward strand.
CTTTGTACAGAAATGACAGGCTTTGTGATGGACGAGTGCATGAAAGGGTGACATTGTTGGCTGATCAGCATATACCCATCTTGCCTTTGCCATTCGACACACCTTTGGGGGCCGTAGCCATTCGTGTTTCCTTGGATCGTATCATCAGTTTTTCTTCTTTACCTGTCGTCAGGAGAGACATGTGATCGATCAGACCTTGATGCTCTCATTGAACAGTTGCCATCTCTTTTTAATCCTGGAGGATTTTAATGGACGTCATCCCATCTGGAAAAGTGCTGATATTAATGGGAGGGTTCGCTCTGTAGATCGTATACTCTCAGATCACAATCTTTGTCTTTTAATACTGGTCATTCTACTTATTTTTATGCACTTAGTCAGTCTTTTACTGCTGTTAATCTCTCGATTTGCTCCCCTTCACTATTCTTCTACCTTTCACGGAGGGTTGACAATAACTCACGAGGCAGTGATCATTTTCCTATAATTCTGAGAGAAGCTGGTTGTGGTCAGTTGCAGCCGACCCGCCTTTCCCGATGTTAGCTGGATCTAAAAATGGCGAGCTTTCCCTGCTCTCGCAGAACTTGATCCTGCTATCATTTGTAAGCTATCAGTAGACTACCGTGTGGCAGCAGTAACTGACTGTATTATACAGTCAGCTGCTCAATGTATTCCTGAAACCTCGACAGGTTTTCCACAATATCCTCGTCCGTGGTGGAATCCTGCTTGCCACATGACACGGAACGCTCAAAAACGGGCCTGGGATACTTTTCGTAGGTATCCCACACTCTGAAACCTCGACAGGTTTTCCACAATATCCTCGTCCGTGGTGGAATCCTGCTTGCCACATGACACGGAACGCTCAAAAACGGGCCTGGGATACTTTTCGTAGGTATCCCACACTCTTGAACCGCATCGCTTTCCAGTAAGTGTGTCGCACGTTCGGTTGGTGAGACGTCAAAGCCAGAAGGAATCTCGGATTAAGTTCACAACCAGCATATCTTCTACCACCAGTTCCAAAGTCATATGGGACAAGATTTTTGCCGCCAACGGGGCATATATCCTGCTTCTAAACTCTGTAAAGGTGAAGTTGTGCTACCTGTGGTCCCAGAAACAAAGTTCTTGGGGTTTCTTTTTGACCGTAAGCTGACCTTTGTATCACATAAATCAAGCAGCTATGGGTGAAATGTACAAGAGTAATTAATATCCTTCACGTCCTCTCTGTGGAGAGCACCACTGTGGGGAGAAGCTCGATGTTCTATGCTAAAGATATATCGTGCTTTTTATTTGATCGAAACTAGATTATGGATCACTGGTCTACGCCTCTGCTAGGACCTCGGCCTTAAAGATGCTAGATTCTGTTCGTCATCATGGACTGTAGCTCTGCAATGGCTTTTTGCACTTTCCCGCTTTAAAACCTATACACAGAGTCTAATGAACCTCCTCGTACCCCCACCATTTGCAGCTGTCTTTACTATATTCTTCGAAACTTCGTTCCTTACCAAAGCATCTCACCTTGTGTTGTATTTTCTTTCCTCAGTGGGCTATACTTTTTCAGAACTGCCATTGTTCTTCTTAGCCTTCGCTAAGGCGCTTTTGGATAAATTTGGTCTGTCCACGTATAACATTTCTGTATCCAGTGGTCAGCCCATCCCACCATGACTTATTATAGTCTCCAAATATGACCTATTTTTAAGCCCATCTGAGAAAAGCAGACACTCCCAATTGGAAATACTGTCTGTTATATGCTGAACATCTTTCGAGCTATCCTTCCATTCCTATTTATACAGATGGTTCGAAACCTAGTGTCTCTGTGGGTTCTGGCATGGTTTGTTATGGTTCGGTAGCTGTGCACAGAACCCTCTCTACAGCTTCTGCGTTCACTGCTGTACTGTACACCATTTCCCTTGCCCTGGATCACATGAAAGCTAAACAGCACTCAAACTGCACTATTTATACTGACTTGCTTAGTTCTCTACTGGTCCTGGAATCTGTCTTCCCTGGCACTATCACCGCCGTGTCTGTTCCATACATGAACTGTGGTCCTGTATTCAAGGCTTGGCTCCATGCCAGTTTGCAATCGATTTGGAATGAGCAACGTGAAAGCAAACTTTTCCAGATCAAACACACTTTTTGGGCTTTGACTGTTTTGCTTCTGTAAGAATCAGATAGAGGAAGTTATCCTAACTAGACTACGCATTGGTCACAGTTTTAAAACTCATCATTTTCTTTTATCTGGGACTGATGCACCGGTGTGTTGTTTGTGTAACACTCAGGTCATTACAGTAAGCCACATTTTACTTTCTTCCCGTCGTTACGACTTTCGACGACTGCATTATCCATGACGTTAAACTGTTATTGGTGGTGGTGGTGACACTGTCCACCTTAGAAATGTTTTTAGTTTTTTTTATAAACAAAGACTGGAAAGGCCAACTTCAGGTGACTAACACTGATTTTTGAACTTACACGTTAGTCATCTTGGTGAGTTATGATAATTACAATTATGCTACAGAAAGTCCTTTACAACATGTATTGCTGTCGTTTCTCTCTTACTGCTGTAAACTAGATATACAAATTGGATTTAATGTTATTTACGTCTTTAATTCAAAAATTAAACTTTTTGTTTTACCCTAATTTCTTTTTATGAATAATTTTACTTTAATTTTAACTTTTTACCAGATGTTTGGCACTGATAGCCTAGTTGCTTTGCGCCATGAAACACCAAACCAACTAACCATTCATCAGCTGAGACGAGATCATACGACACATTTTTCTCATCACCATAGTCAGACGGTTTACCCTCCTTTAGTTTCTGGTGTAAACAATTCTCAAAATACTTGTTGATGACGTAAGAGTTCAAGGTATTAACACGTTTAATTAGCGTTGTTCGACTGGTGTAACTAATAATAAACCTCATTGAAATGCGGACAGACTAACTGTGGATGAGTCAAGTCAAAAATAAATTGCTTACGTGTTATAAAATCAATGAGCTTGATCTTTCTTTTACTATTTTTATAGCATCTATTTTACATGCAAAACCACTTTATCTATTTGTTGATGCAAAATTTCATGTGAATAAACTATTGCTGAACTTAGGGATTCCACACATTGCTGTGGCCATTGCAGCACATCCAAACTTGGTGTAGACTCGTACATGAGACCTATTGGAAGCTGTATTTCTCGTCCCAGGAGATTCAGATAACAACCACTTTACTATTGTTGGTTAGGCACTGTGTCATCATGACATAAATATACAGGTATTTATTGCAATCATTTCAGTTAGGGTTCAAAAACTTATCAAGTATACCTTTTACAGTCTGTTGCACCAGTTCAGACAAACCTTCAGACTGAGGATGGTACATATTCATTACATTTAATACTTGACACACCTCTTAAAAAAGATTGGATACTAATGTTAGCTCTTTTATGTTTGGCTCTTTCCAGGTGTTCCAATGGTTTAAAACTTCATTCACTGACCTTGTAAGTACTAGCAGGTTTACCTGTTTTCCATCACCACCAAAAGTGACATACAGATGCCTGTAACCATCTTTTCTACTACCGTGCATCCGAGTATCACAGCAGCAGAAAAGCTGGCTTGTGTATTCTTCACACATGCAGCCTGAATGTGGCATCTTTCGGTTAAGTTTTGTTGAACATTCTCACTTTAGGATACACTTTGTCATTGCATTCATCATCAAACTCAACTGCTAGATATTGTTTCAGAGCATTTTCAGCAGCTGTGAAGGTTATTCCTTAAATATCTGGTAGATTACAAAGAGATGCTGGTTGGTCAGCTTGCTGACATTATAACATTTTGTCTACTACCTGTAACTTGCCAACCTTCTAAGTCGCAGTTATGAACTTATTAGTCTGAACTCATCTTGTCGTTCAATGGAGTCCAATAGAGACCACTCTAGTGAATTTTGGGATATTAAGGTTGTTCAGAGTTACCATATATGTGGTCAAGTAACTGCAGTGTAGGTTTCTCTCTAACTACCTATCAGCCTCTCAGATCCAAAACAAATTGAGAATTTAGACACAATTTTCACCGTTACTTGCAATAGTTTCTTGCACATTCTGAAATGGAGTCTTCAACTCCATTGCAAGTTCCTCCTCTCCACCGTACATTTTTACACTCTCTAAGGAAGTGTTCTTCGCTGTTTATTAAACTACTAGAAAAACACGTTCAAGATAGGCTTTACAACAAATAAGTCATTTGGTCACAACAACAGAATATAACTTGATAATTAACTAGTCTGTGATATTAAAGTCTTCGATATCTGTTAAGTAATAATTATAAGTATACCTTAAAGTGCTGGTCTAGAAATACATAAAATATTTTCCTTCATGGACAGCAAATGGCATAAGTGAATGAATAAGTTCCATTTTATTCACGCTAAAAGCGTAAACCTTAATTTACTGTCTGTTTCTAACTCAGTTTATGACTGCAAGTGACTGCTAAGTTGAAGATCCAGTTGCAGTCCCCAAGAATAACTCTAAATAAACGTATAAGATACAGATAAATTATCTTATTTGAGGTATGCAAGTAATCGTATCATCCTTTGAAATTAGCGTAACCTCATACCAGAAGGCAAGCAGGCAAACCTGTGTAGTATAATTACTGTAGAATGTCACCGTTACATGAAGTTGGGAATTAATGCAAGTTTTTGATCTTGTACTTCTAGTTCACCAGGAAGGCCGTAAGGTTTTGGTTCAATATTGAAGAAGATATTTTGTGATTTTGAACTTTGTGTGTAATGATCCAAAACCTATAACAAATAATCCTTTCCTTGTGGTGTATATGATGTTTTGATTGGTGAGGTTTTGATAACTTGTAACTTTAGTTTGGAAGCAGTTCTATACTCTGATAATGATTACTGAAGAGTTATAACAATTTTGCAACAACTTGCTGTGGATTCCGTTGTTTTACAGGTCTACCCATAGCGAATTATGTAGGAATAAACAAATAAGAATTTGTTCGCAGAAATTCTTTTTATATGTTAAAAATTAAAAAAAACTCGCTAAGAATCAATTATTGATTATTATTAAAAAGAAGCTGTTGATAATTATATAATCAACGAGAAATACCAGCATCGTATCGATTGTATTTTCGTTGATAGTTTGCAATAAACTCATGGGGGCCCCCCGCGCCAGACGTTTTTATTTTATTTTATATTCTTTGCTTCAGGGTATGTTAATCCGGCATTGCCCATAGACCATTAACCTGTGATTTGAATTTATTGAAATATATGCATATTGGCACTAATAAATACTTGAATTAATAATATAAGTATTTGTATTTTTCATATATGTACATAGCAGGCAGTGCCATTTCACTGATAATTAGTTTGTCTTTCTATATTTTCAACATATTTTATGCGAACTTTGATACTGAATTCTATGTCAGTACAGGTGTTCTTAAACAGAGTCTGCTGTTAAAAAAAATAATGCCTAAAATGTACTTCACTAATAAGGTGAAATAATGCTTTGGCCAAAATGATGCATTTGGATTTGAATCAAGATTTCAACAAGAGTTTTAACAAAACACTTCTTATTATTTATGAGTTATTAAAAGATATTCAGTTTGTTTGAGTAAACTTGAATACCAAAAATAAAGTTATAATTGATTATTTTTCAAAGAAACTTGCAAGGTAAATTTTCGTAGCGCAATGCTATATATACTTTTTATAATTTTATGATTCATTACTTAAGAATTTTCGTAGCGCAATGCTATATATACTTTTTATAATTATTTTATGATTCATTACTTAAGTCTACTGCATATTGTTTTGTTTGGTGCCTATAATATTATACTACTTATAATTTTTCATTCAATCGAAAAAAAGACTATACATTGGTTTTACAGGAAGATGGTTTCTAATGTGATCTTGAGTTGTAATGTTTTATAGTCTAATAGTGAATATCTGCTGATGTTTTTTCGCTGTTTTTTCGTTCAAATTTCTAATATGGTCTTGTTTAATTTTTTGCCTAAGATATATGTTGCGAACTGTGATTCTTTTAATATAGAATTTTGTACCACACACGTTTCTCTCCTTTCTTTAGGCTTTTCCTGTGAAACATTTCGGATCTAAAGTTTGTTTTTAGACATTTGAATAAATGAAGACACGCTGCACAAAAGAATTAAAAGATACTTGAAATTATTAATATTGTAGACATCACAACACAAGATCATCTTGATCTGAAATACAAGTAACAATTAGTCATTCATCTCACAGTCGCTAAATGACATTTATTAGATGTGGATTTACGTATTTATATTTCATGATATTTCACATCAAAATTGATCGAAATATTTACGAAGGGTATAATGGTATCACTGTTACTTGCTTACGATAAGTGTTAATAGGGTATAAAGTATGCTTCACGGTTTCTTTGAAATAATTATTTCCATAGTGCCCTTAGTGTCTGAAGTCACTTTTGAATGTGATTCATCGCCCATGAATGATCAAAGATAATAGTTTGGTAAACATGCAGTCCATCAACTTCCTCTCTCTCTCTCTCTTTTTTTTTCCTCCAAAAATATACCAAATAGTTTATCTCGGTGGACTGGACAGCTTATGTAATAGTCAGGATCAGTTGTATCGGTGTATGTTTGCACAAATGGAACAGTCAGTGGTATTATTCTACTCTGTGTATATATTGGTATGTGCATCAGTTCTCGTACTTGCCTACCATATTTTCATCACACCATACGTGTCAGATTATTGTATAATTTCTGTACCTCGCCAAGTGAGTGTAAGCTTGTTAACTTGTGGCATGGTAAACTTTAACTCGTATGCTAAAGGAATCTTGGCTTACGTGTCATCAAGTCCAGTGGATGTGTTATTGGCATCATTGCAGACAGACTGTTTGTGCCTTATTTTAGGCATCTTGCCATAAAGAATAGTCATTTAACGTTTTTTTTTCTAAAAGTTGACACATATAACGTAGTTGCGGCTACGAACCTCCGATTCAATCTCGAAGTAAATGACATACAGTCGCGACGATCCAAAATTGACAGATAGTTGTCGTCTACTAGTGTTATCACTATAACTTCCGAGTTGTTTTCCAGTTTTTCTTTCCTTTTTGGATACCATGCTCAGGTTTCTAACTATTATATCTTGCAAACATCCATTTTTTTCCTTACCCATCTGCTTTGGTTCAACATACTTTACCCATTTTATTCTTTTCTGTTTCTTTGTCAAGTTTTAATGTTACCCGATGATATAAAATCGTGTTACCCATTGAATCAAATGTATCGTCGAGCAATGTGGCAGAAATACATGTTAGATGTATTAACTAGCGATAAGATTCATGTGTATAATCAGGTTGTGAGGTTGTTTTGTAACTTAAAACATTGTGAATAACTTGGCTGTAACATATTGTGTAATTTACTTGTGAGATAAATATGTGAACTTTTACTGTAATACATTTATTCGATCTAGCTGTAGATTATCCTGTAAAAGTAAAATACATTTACACATTTTTTTTTCCCATGACTGATAATCAGACATAGTTTTAATTAAAAGCATCAGAAGGATACAGCTATGTGTGTCTCCTATTTAAACCATAGTGGGAAATGATATCTTTAATACTATGAAACACGTATAATTTAATACACTACTTCCTGACAGTATTGAAGAATTCAGTATCTATGAATTTATTCTATTTTTATATACCTATCATTTGATCCAACAAATCTTACCAATATTCCGTTGAACAAGACAGGTTAACGATATGCTTGTACCACAAAACAGTTAACGTAATGTATCGAAAATAACTACCTTCTCACGAGTAAATCAAAATTGAAAAAAAAAACGTTATCATAAAACAACAAAATCTTTCTACAATATTAGTGGTGGAACTTGTTAAGAAGGAAAATTCGGTCTCTTGACTTTGAACTTCACAATACCAGTATCAAAGATTAGGAGGTTCGAGTCCTCATGGCGTTATTTTTGTCGACCCTTAAGAGTTTTTTCTTTTTGTTTTTTAGATAATTGGAAGATTACACGCACGCGAGTAAGTTTTTTTTTATCTCCACATCAACAAGAAAGAAGACGAAGGTAAAGCTTTATACTTTAAACATACCTAACGGAGAGCACAAACAAAGATAAGTGTAGTACATAACTCCATTCACCCTGTTTCTATAGTCTGTATTTCGTCAATTCCCACTTGATGTCGCCTCATACGTACTATCACTTAATATAGATACTCAACTTGTCTGGTAAGTAATGATTAAATTGTCCTCGTGTCACACGGCGCTTAACGACCGCGCACTTTAGAAGGTTAAAACAATCTGCCGGTGTCGTGATGGTATTTGGCAGAGGTTGATTCTTCAATAAAAAGAGGGTGGGGTGGATGGTAAAGTGTGGGTGTTAGAGCTAAATTGAGCTATTGCCCTCACGTGTTATATTTTCCATAATAAAGCTAATCAATCCTATAAGGTTTCAGAACGGTGGACTTGTCTTGTTCATGGATGTTTAAGATTTTCAGCAAGACTTTCCTATTAGCATAATAAACTTACCATTCTTTCATTTTGATGCTACCCCGAGGGTACATAGGTTAGAAGTGTTTTTCCTAGTATTCAATATCTGTTTTTTAGGTCACCTAAACTTTGAGTATGCTTGGCATATTGTTTTTTGTTTTTTACTGTTAGGAAAATAAATATTTTTACTGCCTCTAAGCGCAAACCATAAAATGAACGTAAGATACCCATGAACTAGCAAGTTCATTGTTTAAGGCTAATATGTTTGCAAGTGTATTACAAACATTTCACCTTCTGTGATATGAAAACACAAAGTAGAGGATTTCTTAATAGCGCACGTCCTCTTTTTTTCATGCAGGTTATTTTTCTGACCATACGTTTTTCAAACATCCACCAATCTAAACGTATTATTTTGGACCGTAGTTAAATATACAGCTGTAGCAATCCATTTCTTGCGCAGCTTTAATTTAGAAATAATTAACTAAAACTAATACGGATTACGGAAAATACCCCGTTAGTTTAAAGAAAAGGTTAAACGTAACAATGATCGGGTAAAACATTTTGGTAGCTTAATTTGAATGTTGGCGTTTGTTTTTAAGTAAGTCTTTTGTTGTTTCTGGCTTTCTACATATAAATACCTCCGTAGTTGAGCTTATATTATAATTAAGTCTGACGATGAATGGTATTTCTGAAAAACATCCTGCTAGTTTAGCTTACAGTTAAGTCTGACGATGAATGGTGTTACTATATAACATCTCACTAACGTAACTTGCTTATGACTAATAATGCTGATGTTTGTGCAAAGAATAATTGCTATCCATACACTGAATATATTTGCATACTGAAAATATCAAAGTTTGTTTGCATGTCTAGGCCTAATACTGATGGAGTTAATATACAATATGTTGTAAGTTTTAATTAAGATGGATATGTATGACCGTATTATCAGTCAGTTACTGTAGGTAAGCTTAATAATTACAAACACACAGAGGCCCGGCATGGCCAGGAGGTTAAGGCACTCGACTCGTAATCTGAGGGTCGCTAGTTCAAATCCCACTCGCACCTAATACGCTCGCCTTATTATAATGATACGGTTAATCCCCATTATGCGTTAGTAAAAGAGTAGCCAAAAAAAATCGGCGGTGGGTGGTGATGACGTGCTGCTTTCCCTCTAGTCTTACACTGTTAAATTAGGGACAGCTTGCGAAGATGTCCCCTCGTATAGCTTTGCGCGAAATTTAAACCAGACCAACACACACATTATCACGATTAGCTACATAGTCTTGAGGTGTGCGTACATGATTTTTTTGTTTTTAGTTACGGCTTAGCAACTCGTGGAACTGTTCTGAGTTTTTGTTTTTCAAGTGCAAACTTTGAGCTCGCAGCTTCGTCATATCTTAACCGAATTGAGATATAAGTACAGTTTTGGACTAAGAAGGCCAAACTCTTTCGATTGATGCATTTGACAACGCTCAAGGTCTCAAAGATTATTCTTGGACGGATTGTGTAGACAGAGTAGTATTCATGATGAAACTTTGTAGAATGGACGGCAACTGCCTGTTGTGGAGATAAGTGTAGAAGACGAAAGGCGGAAGACTTTCGAAACGTCGTTCTCTACACTTGTGTCTCCACAACAGGCAGTTGCCGTCCATTCTACAAAGTTTGTCTCAATGATTAACTTGTTCCAATCCTTCGTAAAATAATTTCAATAGTAGTAAGCACTTTCACCACCACAGTTGACAAAGGTTTTGTTTTCCCTTTGTGTGTTTGTCAGTTTGTCAGCAAGATTTGTCGAAGAAGGTTGAATGGATTTGTACGGAAGTTTCTATAAATTTGAACTGTGACCCAACAAAGAAGTGATTAACTTTTGGAGGGTCAAAAGTCAAGCTCAAGAAAATCTCAAAACTACATATCTGTTAACGTGGAGATAATTTTACCCTATATAACTCAATCAAAAATCATTGAATTTTGATGAAATTTGGTGGACGTGTGTAGCCTATTATTTCGTATTTTCCTGCGACAAATCGTTCATTTATATTCATAACGACGGACATTTTGACACATTTTCTTTTGAGAGTCAAATTCGATCAAAGGTGCGTGGTAGAAATATGCGCCATGTTGAATTCTGTATCAGTGATTTAGAGAGGCAAGACTTCATTAGTGCGTGTAAGTATGAAAGTACATACTTCAGAATTGAAACATTCAAGTGTAAATTTTACATGAACAAAAATAGGAGCAAATATTATTCGAAAAGTTGAAGTTGTTTTAGCTGTTTGCGTTTTTTTTTATTAATTTCTGTGACAGTTGATGGAGCTATTATGTTTGTAAGTCACAATGACAATGTAAATGTCTAATAAAAATCTTAATGTAGCATTTTATGCTCACTATAACGTGAAGTGAATTATCATTTCCTTTGTTTCTATTGGCTTGGCTTGATGGTTAAGGTACTCGACTCTCAGTCTGAAAGTCACGGGATCGAATCCCTGTCACCAAACATGCTCGCTCATTCAGCCATGAGGATCGTTTTTACGTGACGGTCAATCCCAATATTTATTGGTAAAAGAGTAGATCAAGCGTTAGCGGTGGGTGTTGCTGACAAGTAGCCTTACTTCTAGTCTACCACTTCAAAATTAGAGACGGCTAGCGCAGATAGCCTTTATGTAACTTTGCGCGAAATTCAGAACAAATGAAATCGATCTTTCTGAATTGGAAAATGGAATTTGTTATAATTGTCTTATCAGAAATACAAGTGAATTTTTGCAAAATGGTTGGTAACTTTGAAAGCTTATAACAGTAAAATCCGGTGTTCGCTCGGTGCGGCGGGAACTTTGCAGATGGCTAATTGTGTAGCTTAATAATGTGAACAAGCGAAAATAGCTAGATTAATTCAGTTGTTTCATATACTTTTGTGTTTAATAGTAGACAATATTAAACCTATATCGGTACAAAAAACCTACAGCCTAAGAATCTGATATCTTGGCACATTAAAGAAGCAACTAAGTCTGTATATAAACTGATATTTTATGTATGTTGTAGTCATCTTATTTTCTTTTGGACATAGATATTATGAACAGCGTGTGTGTTTATCTGTTTCAGATTACCTTTTTATGCTTTCGACTTTAGTGTTAACTTGTTTCGCATCAATGAGAGCTGATCGACTTTTCTTGCTATGCACTCTAGAATAGGTTGTTGGATTACATTCCTTTTGACGAAGTTTTATCCGGGGACCATATGTTAATCTATAAAACACAGTTTTACTTGTTTGTTTGTTTGTTTTGGAATTTCGCACAAAGCTACTCGAGGGCTATCTGTGCTAGCCGTCCCTAATTTTGCAGTGTAAGACTAGAGGGAAGGCAGCTAGTCATCACCACCCACCGCCAACTCTTGGGCTACTCTTTTACGAATAGTGGGATTGACCGTCACATTATACACCCCCACGGCTGGGAGGGCGAGCATGTTTAGCGCGACGCGGGCGCGAACCCGCGACCCTCGGATTACGAGTGCACGCCTTAACACAGTTTTACTTAGATTCTTCTTAATATTCATTTCACATCGGGAGGAGCCGAAAAAATTCATACTGTCGCAAATATCACAATTTTATCTTGCTAAATATATACATAGATATAAGTGTGCGATGTAAAATGATAAGGAAAGAAAGCCTTGTTGTTGTTCTTTTTAAATAAAGGACATGGTTAAGTTCATGAACTCTATATTTGTTTGGCGGATACTACCAGAAAATATCCGAACGTTTTAAAGTTCGCTGTACGAAATTATATATATATATTTTTAATTACTAATATTTGCCTTAAAAAAACGTCCCTCGCTCCTCAGTGGCCAAGCGATACATTTGAAAGCTTGTACCATTAGAAATCAGGTTTAAATCTCCACGATGAATAGAGCACTGAGTAGCTCCGTGGATAAAACCTGCGCAGATATAGTCGAATAGAGAATCTAACGTTGTGAGCTTGTATGAAAGGAAGTGTAATCAAGTGATGTCGGTTTTTAAAGTTACAATGACATTGGTGTTCTTCCTGTTTGATTCAGAAACCACTTTTACTCCACATCTCTTTTCAGGAGTGCTTCCTGCCAAAAAAAAAACTCTATGAAGTTCAGTGGAACCTATGTTTTAGGTTCTGATTAGCTTGTATAATGATTGATTTTTTATATGAAATGTAGTTCTTTGATGTGTTTCTGTTTTGAAACTTAGTTTTTTTATGCGATTCTTGCTAGTTGATAGGGATAGAATATTTATATCTGTTTTTATTTGTCTTTAACTCGCACGGTGAGCTAATATTTACATCGGAATAGAAGTGTACGTGAAATGCGTGCTACGAACGAATTTTTATGAATTATTCAGCAGAGAGGGTGTTTGATACGGTAAAAAGAAATAAGCAGCTTTAAGTATATAATTCCATTCACCACCTGTAACTAAGTTATGTCGGTTTGGAAAATTTCACACTCGTCAGTAACCATGGTATACGAGAAAATCGAAAAACAAGTGATAAGTATCAGACATACTTTCGGCTTAATGATTAAACATCAGTATAGTATCATTAAAGTAACTCATTAGTTAAATCCCATGTGAATAGGGTTCTAATATGGTGAAGAAACTACAACCTAAAATATTATAACATAAGTCCTCGCACTACAACCTGAGATACCATAATTTAACATGCAATCCTCAAACTACAACTTAAAGTACCGTAACATACAGTCCTCAAATTACAACAAGCCAAGTCATGATGTGCTTTATCCTTCCAGATGAGGTTTTCCCTTGTGTGTTATAGTTTTCCAAAGGTTTACCATGTGTTGTGTAGCTGCCCCTGGTGGGATATAAATGTCCTGAGGACATTTTCCTGGAGGATTAACGTGTCTTAGTATAAAGACTACAGTCCTTAATATACTAGAATGAAAACAAAGATCTACGTTGTGATACGAAGCGACATTAATATATACATAAAGAAATTTCAAGCAGTAATATTTTAATAGTGTGGAAATAATTATTCCCCGTTACGCTTTTCTTTAGCTGCTAGCTCCAAATTTTGTTTCCTGCATGCTTTAGCAAAAGAGACAGTTTTCTCTTTTTGACTATCTTCCTTTTCTGCTGATGCAACAGGTTTGACCTGACCGACACTCGCCAGAAGGACGTCTGATTGTAACATTGACGACAATATACTGAAAAGAAAGTGGAAAAAAAATCATCTACCTTAAGAAGGAGCTGACATGTACAATAAAGGTGGTGCCACAAAGTTCCCAAGCTTATGAATTAAGAACTCGACGAACCGTTTACAGCTCTGCCCCCTATGAATTCGATATCATACAAGTGCTAATGTTATCATTCAGAAATGGCCCGAAAAATAACGAAGGCACTAGTAGAGAAGCTACGTCCTGAAGGACTTTTCTTTGACCATAAGACTAAATAACGAGTAAGCTTCTTAAGGTTTAGAATGACTGAACATAAAAATGAGTGACGTTTCCATTCTGGGCCGTGAGGGCGCGACAAAGGCTGAGAATCATGGTCACTGTGTGAATTAAGTTACCTTCATAGAAGTTCAAAATAGTACGCATATATAGTATACATGTATATATATTTATGTATATATATGTACATATATATTTGTTTTGTTAGTGAGTTCATATTTGCTAAAAAAAAACTATCCGTAACTTATTTATTTTTCTGTAAAGGTTACATGGGCTATCGTGTTTGGGTGTACACGGTAAATAAAATATTTACACAAAATGTAATTTCGTTTTTAAAGCGTACAACGCAATAAAAGGCTCAATTTCAATTAACAACATTGAAACTGACCTGATATATTACGGCAATCGTTTTTTCATTATTAGATAATTCATTAAAGTTCGCTAGCCCTCCCCCCCCCTCCACGTAGTTACAGTTATCTTGATGGCACCGAAATATGTCGGGACAACCTGAATGTTTGTGATTCATGTCGTGTAACGTTGTCCTTTTTACAGTAATTCATTATGAATAAAATATTTTTATCTTAATTTATTTACAAATCCACTGTTAAAAAAAATAACTTTCTAATCAGTTAACGTTATCAGTTTAATGTTATCAAGATTCAGAAAAAGAAATACAAGGTAGGCAGGCGTTTATTACTGTTTCGGATGAAATTCATTTGATAACATTTATGGCTATTCAACAGAAAGAATAAGATGTTCTATGTTAAAACATTATCTTCCTTTGGGTTTTTGAATAAAAGAAACAGTAAAGCATTTACTGTATTAGAGAAAACTTTCACTTCTGTGCACTATCACTTTTGACCACCCAAGTAGACCCACACGATTCAAGTCTCGCTCAAATTGACACTTCGTTTATTCGGAGAGTTAAAGGACAATAGCAGAACAAGTGGATTTAATTATGAGCTTTCACCATTAACCTGACTTGCTTGTAGGTTGTGACTATATACAGGCAATATGTAGTCCGTGGTGCCTTAATTAACGTCTACCACCTAAGAAGTGTGGTGATAATAATAATAATAAGACATCCATAAAACCCATCTTGTCGTTGTTAGCATGATTCAGGACGGGGCGCTTGCTCAGTTGAGTAATTTATGGAATAAAAAAGCAGTAGAATATATTCAATGTTCCTAGGACTGAATGTAAAGGTAGCAGTGACTGCTCGACTAGCGGCAGGGAGGGAAATATCCTCGCTTCCTTCTTTATTCTGGATGGATGGATTGCCTGATTAATGGCGCCCAGGAGTATAATTAGCGAGGTGGTTGGCCCGCACAGAGAACCGTAACTTCAGTTGGACAAAGTATTCCTACTTACGTTCAAAGTCGCCGGTTGTTCGAGATACCCTAACAAGCTATTGTGTCATGTGCACATATTTGATTTCTCATTATGACTATCACCCAAAGAAACGGTTAACAACCCTCTGGCGAACTTTTATGGAATATTGCTCGTGGCGCGAGTAAAATTATCTTCGGAGCGCTTCCGAATTGGTGATTTAAGTACTGTGTAGTATTATACTGAATACCCTAAAATGTAATGGAGAGAAAAAGAGAGAAAAAAAATTGTAAAAATTGCACAACGCGCATTTTTATTTTTAAATAGGAATAGTGATGGTGGAATTGCCTGGCAAACTCAGCGTGAATAATCCTACAATAAAAAGACGCCTTTCAATTTATACGATCTGTCTGGCTACAAGTAATTTATCGGCAATCTCGCAAAGAAATTGTTTCTGCAGGTTTTAGAATGTATTATTCTCATCGCGAGGCAGTATAATGTTATAGACCGACTAACGCAATATATAAAGTTAATCGTTACCTTATGGGATGTGGGAAAACGAAATGACTGATAATTGGAAGCAAGTTTTCCTCTAGGCCTAACAGCCTATCAAAACCACAACAAATAAGTAAAACATAAATATACAAGTACCCGAATAATTCATGTTTTATATATATATAAAAAAGGAATGCCAAATTAAGTTTTACATATTATAATACAAGACACTAGGGTAATCACATACTATAATTCAACTCGGGTGAGTCCCCGATTAATTGTTACGTACGTTGCGTATTACAGTTTCAATTGGCCGGAAATTTTAAATTTAATTTAGAAGTTAATTAATTGTTTATGCATTAAAGTTATATATGCCAACAATATTAATACACACAAATGTATTTTAATATACAAAGAACAATGCAATTTATAATTGTTATTACAAACAAACAAACACTACGGAGCTTTCTACCTTGTTTGGAACTGAATCTTTTATCGACGTTTACAGCATGGCCAGGTGGTTAAGGCGTTCGACTCGTAATCCTGAGGTCGCAGGTTCGAATCCCCGTCACACCAAACATGCTCGACCTTTCAACTATGGGGGCTCTATGATTTGATGTCAATCCCATTATTCGTTGGTAAAAGAGTAGCCCAAGAGTTGGCGGTGGATGGTGATGACTAGCTGCCTTCCCTATATTCTTGCACTGCTAAATTGGGTATGACCAGCGCAAATAACTCTCTTGTGGCTTTGTGCGAAATTCAAAAACAAAGAGCGAGTTAATGTTATGTTGATACACAGGTACACTTATCTTGGCGGAAAGCTTATTAACTGTCTATTCTTGGCTAGCCTCACACCGCTTACAAGCTTGCTTTTTACCGACGAAGATATTTAATGTCCTCGTAGAAATACTAACGTTTGAAGTTAATTCACTCAAGTGAAATATTTGAAATATATAAACGTTCATGATCAAATATCTGTTTTTTATATTAAATAATCGTTTATCACAATTATAGCTTCTACAAATCAAATTTGTAGTATACTGATTTATAAACTTTAAGGCGATGATCTCGAAAGTTCACTTGGCAACAATATTGGCAGTCACTACTATTACATACACAGCTATTAAATTGTTGATTCTTACGCTTGAGAACCTTTTAGAAATTTAGAGAATAAGCGAGATTTTGCAATACACATATCCATTTCTAAATATATATTAAACTGAAACAAGTACAGATAATAAAATAAATACATAATAAATCGTTACAATGGATATGTAAAATACTTTAATAGAAAATTAAAAAACGCCTTTCGGTTTTTATATCGTTATTTTAAAATACCAAAGGATATTAAACGGGAAAAGTGTATTTTTTTTGTCTATTTGTCAGTTATTTTTATATTGTATTAACAAAAGATGACCCTTAAAGTTTGAATGTGATGTCGCTAAGTGTAACATGAAACCCCAAAACGAGCCTTAAACATTTGATTTGTGACATATAATACTTGTAATCGCGGAAAGATCGTACAACTCTAAATACAATGGTTACAATTTGTGCATGACTGTTATTAGGACAGGATGTCTCAAAAGTCGGTTACTATTGTCATATGAGAAAACTTTTTTTTTCTTTTTGTCAAATTTTCTATATAGTGCTAGCCGTCCCTAATTTAGCAGTGTAAGACCAGAACAAAGTCAGCTAGTAATCACCACCCACCACCAACTCTTGGGCTACTCTTTTACCAACGAATAGTGGGATTGGCCGACACATTATAACGCCCTTACGGCTGACATGACAAGCATGTTTGGCGCGACGATTTGAACCCGCGACTCTAAGATTACGAATCGAGTGCCCTAACCACCTGGCCATGCCGGGTTTTGCCATGTTTTTCTTTCAATATGAACTTCCTTTGCTTCAGATCTTCATTTTTCAGAAGATAATTAAATAATTTTAACTTATAAATATTACCTATGGCTCTTAAATCAAAATGTGAAAGTCAAAATGAGAGTCAGCGACCGTAGTAAAAGGAGGGCTGACGAAAGTTCGTGACATTGTAAATTCCTTGTGAGCTAAATATCAAAATAGGGTGATTCCAAAGGTTGTGTATGCGTTTTGGGTAAGGAATATTTGGTTGAGTGTTCAAAGTACAAATCAACTCGTCTGTCCGTGTACGTGTGATGTCCTTGTAATATTTGTTCTATTGCTACCGTTGTTAAACAATAGAATGCTGACAAATCATGTTTACATACATGTGGTAAGGTGCATATTATTTTCTTCGTTTAAGCGAGAAAATGGCTCTTGAAGTTACATTGAAAACATTGTATCAGAAAATATAAATTTAGTAGTTTATTTTGATGCTTTACAGCAAAGATTCGTGACAGTTCTGTATAATTACTGTCATCGTCCATTTTAAATAAATTCTACATGTATAGTTCAGAAAATATATGTAGCTAGTATTCATCACGTGGCTTTAAAAGACTCGCGATTCACAAGAACTGATCACTACTGACTAGGTCCCGGGAATTAGGGAGTTCGAAATAACTCTGTTAGCATGGAGGGGTTTTGATTTTGCTCTGTGGCTTTCAGCAACCCCACTGTATAAATGCGTGTGAATAATTAGTATACAAATTAATGAGGAAAGAATCACAGTGAGAATGATTGAAAATAATCTGATAAAGAAAGGACAGTACGAGTGATGAGCTTTGTTGATGTCAGGAGTTCTGAACTGGTGAAAGTTTGAAATTACGTATAGAGTGCCAAATTAATTAGTTTTAGATATCCAAGTAGAACAGCATACTTTCGTCCCACAATCTGCATATATACAACACAAGCAACATTTAATACGGATGTTATACGTTTGGTAGATTTGTATATCTAAGTGGTTGATGACATTTTCTTAAGTTTTTTAATTTTTTTTACTGTGATGGCTTTGAACAAAGAAAAACAGGTTTAACTGTGTTCACTGACCAATATACGCAAGAGAAACAGAAACGTGTACAATACTGATTAATGCACATAAGGAAGACAGGGAAGTATACAATGGGTTTGAATCTCGTTAAGTCCGTCATTTTGCGATAGTAAAAAAGTCTTGAATGTTGTGAAGCTCTGCAGTAAACTGTTCAGTAATATAACGCTTATCGTAGTAAACTGTATTCGATTTAAGATATCGCACGTAAATGAGAATTATCGTACATAATTTGTTCAGAAATATATAGGATGAAGTTGAAACTAGGGTTAACTATCTTATTTCGAAAATTACTGGCAGGCAGACACGTTTCCTTTTTTGCATCTACCAATTAATTTACAAATTAATATGAAATCAGATACTTGTTAAAACTTGAATGAGAAAACCTGATTTATGTTTACAGCGGCTCCAAATATATAAATATCTGGCTGTCGATAAAATTGATTTCTTTTATTCCTCAATTAAGGTGAAGTTAATTCACCTCGAAACAACAGCAGTAAGATTATGAAAATACGATAATTCGTATTTGGTTATATTTTCAAAATGTTTGTCCTTAAATCATTTACAACCCAAAATGTAATATAAACGTTATTTCAACATACAACAACAACAAAAAATACACGTTCACATTTTATGGGACAGAGTTTAAGGATTGTCCTAGGTATTATTCCCACGAACAAGGTAATAAAGTTCACCTTAACCATGTGTCTGCAGTTATCACGATTAATCAGACATGGTATAGACATCGGTCCACTGATTTGTTCCGAGTAGTAATCAGGTCACTCTTGGGTTGTTACAGTGATCAAGCATTTTGTTCATTGTCTTTCGGGCTTGTTTTGAATTGCCAATTACCCATTGGTATTCGCAGACTTTCCACTGCTACCATCACGAAACGTTTGTTTGAAGTTTTCTTTTCAGATTAACAAGGCAATGAAAAGATGAAGCCAGTGGTCGCCATTGTTTAGTTTTTTGGCTGTTCCAATCATACGACCTGATCATTTATCAACAAGTTTTAAACTGGACAAACTCTGTGGAATGGGACTAATCAGGACATTTAGTTTTGTTTTAATTATTTGTGTGCATGTTCATAACTCAAGTGTTATGCTATCCCCGTCTTTGAATTCCTTTTTCAAGATAACTTACCAAGAAACGTCTAACCAGTGTGCTGTTTCTGATAATGAGAATAGCCAGTATATAACGTAACGTTGTTTAACGAATCATGTTTTCTTATTGTAAAAAAACAATACAGAATGGAAAAGTGCAAACAATCACCAGATGCTCCACCACCTGAAATGATAGATAGTAATTAACACTTAAATGTGAATTGCTTCAAAACAAATCAGAATGGATAACTCTCATAAATACACTAATTTCGGTTGCTACTATTGTAATATTGTTTTCTTGTTGGGCGAGTTTCACTGAATTATTTGAGGAAAGTAATTCGAAGTTCATTCCATGCATTGGCAACGATAACACATTAATGTATTTCTTCCTACAAATTTCTACTTTCTTATAACTTGTAGGCTTAAATTTACAAGTGACATTTAAAGGAAATCTTCGCTAACGACACTACATCTGATGTAGAAACAAACAAAATCTTGGACAATTTATTTCATGACCATTCAGTCGAGTAACTACTAATCCGAGGGTCGTGTTTTCGAATTCACGTCATACCAAACATCCTTGCCCTTTCAGCCGTTTGGGCGTTATAATGTAACGGTCAATCTCACTATTCGTTGGCAAAAGAGTAGCCCAGTAGTTGGCGGTGGGTGGTGATGACTAGCTGCCTTTCCTTTAGTCTCACACTGCTAAATTAGGGACGGCTAGCGCAGATAGCCTTCGTGTAAATTTGTGCGAAATTCTTTTATTTTTAGTAAGATATGTACTCTGAAACATTTTTTAAACATGTGCAACTCTGTCTATAGCAATTTTCGGTTTTTGTAAATTAACATCATAAAAGTTAGTTATAATTAAACAGTATTTCGCTACCCCTGAATCGAGTAATACTATTACATGTATTATTTGATAACTGACTTATCTGTAGTGTTTCCTTACACCAGAACAAACATTTTTCCGTGTTGAAATATTTTATTTACTTTTAGCAAAATGCACAAAAGAGGAAATTTAAGTATTTGGAAAAATGAATGTTTCGCACATCTTTCATGTCCTGTTTACAATTTTGTAGATTACTTGTAGGAGCACCACTTGCACAGACGTCTCAACCAGGAACAAACCGCTCAGGCGCCCTCTATCAGTGTGAGTTGAATACTTTCAGAAAAGACTGTAGGCAAGTTGATGTTGAATCAGACGTTTTAGGTAAGTGATCTTTGTTGAATTTTCCAATGTCTGTAATCTACGATTCGTTCTTTTTTGTTTGTTTTAATTTGATATAGCTGACTTTTGACTGTTAAAAGTGAGAAAGGGTTAATACAGAATTTTAAGTACAAAGCTTAATATAATTTTTATAAAGATAACAGCTTTTTAACTACAAACCAAAAACAACACAATTTTACAAACATATGAAGTTAATTACCCGACTAGTTTCGATATACACCCATCGATCACTTTATTAGGTATACCTGTTCTTTAACGCAAATACCCATACAGTGAATGATGTGGCTGCAACTCAATGTATAAAGCATGCAGACACGGTCAAGAGGTTCAGTTGTTGTTCGACTAAACATTAGAATGGGAAAGATGAGTGATTTAAGTGGATATTGCTGTAAAATTATTGTTGGTGACAGGTGTAATGGTCCTGGCATCTCAGAAACTGTTGACCTCCTGGGATTTTCACGCACTACAGCCTCTAGAGTTTACAGAGAATGGTAAGAAAAGCATTCAGTAAGCGGCAGTTCTGTGGGTGTAAACACCTTGTTAATTTGAGAGTTTGAAGGAGAATGGTCAGAATCGTTCAAACTGGCAGGAAGGCTACAACTACTCAAATAACCACTCTTTACAACAATGGTGTGCAGAAGGGCATCTCTGAACGCACAAAGTGTCGAACCTTGAAGCGTATTGGCTACAGCAGCAGAAGACCATCTCGGGTTCCACTCCAGTCAGCTGAGAACAGGAAGATGAGGCTACAGTTGGCACAGGCTCACCAGAACTGGATGATTGAAGATTGGGAAAACGTTGCCTGATATGACGAATCTCGATTCTTGCTGCGACATGTAGATGGTAGGGTTAGAATTTAGCGCAAAAACAGCGAGAATCCATGGATTCATTCATCTCAACGGTACAAGTTTTTGTGAGTGGTGTAATGGCGTGAATAATGTTTTCTTCACACACATGGAGCCCCTTAATATCAACTGAGCATCATTTGAATGCCACATCATACCCAAGCATTGATGCTGATCGTATGCATCCCTCCCTTTATGACTGTAGACTACCCGTTTTCTAATGGTTACTTCCATCAGGATAATCTTCCATGTCACAAAGCATATATCATTTCAAGCTGGTTCCACGAACATGACATTGACTTCATTGTACTCCATTGGCCTGCACAGCTCCCTAATCTCAATCCATTAGAGCATCTTTGGGATGAGGCGGAACGGGAGGTTTAGAGCATGAATGTGTGGCTGACAAATCTACAGGAACTGAGTGATGCTATCAAGTCAGCATGGATTAAACTCTCCAAGAAATGTTTCCAGCACTTTGTTCAATCTATACTGCGAAAAGTTTAGGTTATTATGGAGGCACAAAGGATTGCTACCGAGTACCAGATAGGTGTACCTAATAAAGTGGCCACTAAGTGTAACTGTGATTTGCCATTTATGAACAGAGTAACTCTGTGAGGAATTTTTTGTATTGTATATATTGTGTTCTTTCATATACATTTGTACGTGAACTGTTTCACGTTAAGAAAACAAACGGTACCAAGTATTAACATTTAATTATTATTCAAACATCTGAAATGTATTATATCGTGTATATTATTAATACATTATAACTCGTCTTCGTGTTTAGAACCGGCTGATGATGTTGACAAAGATGGTCAATGGCTTGGAGTTTCAGTGACGAGCCAGAAACCTGGTGGCTACGTTATGGTAAGCAACTACTTGTTTTTCACGTAAGCTATTTTTAACTCAAAAACATTGATATTAATATTACGTTTTGTAAGATACTGTAAGTTGCCAGCTAATTTTGAAGGCATCTGATTCAAATGTAATAACATCACTGCAATAATTTAACTAAATCTTAAAAGAATCAATCTCATTAAGCTCTTAAAAGCTTAATAAACTGCTTTTAATATTTTTTATAGTTTTATTTAGAACTGCTTAAGTAAAGATGTTGTGTAGTTGGTATGGTTTGAATTTTCTGAAGAAATTTACTTTGATATAGGAAACCTAGAATGTAAAAAAAGAAATTGCAATTCAGAAGGAAACATTTTAGTTTTGATTGGTGATAATTCTGAAAAGAACATCTAGTCATGTTTTTTAATGTTGTTTGTAATATGCTATCATGGACCTTTAACAGATCTCCGTACTGGTATTGGTTTAGCGATAATATGTCTGTAAGATTAATGTTTTTAATAAAGTAATTAGAGTTTACGTTGCTAGGATAAACCTGCAGAAATGAAGTGTTGTCAGCAATGACTTTGGCAGATTAAATTCGGAAAGTATTATGTTATTTTTTGTTTTATATAAATTGAGAAACCCAGTTTTGATATATAACAAACGATTAGTAATATTTCGTAAAGAAACAAATATAGCAGAATCTTAACACTTTTATTTAAGATATGTGTTTTAATTGCAGATTTACACATTACTGGCATATTAAGGTTTGGTAATATTGTAGTTTATGGCTTTTCTCTGTGCCATATTTTTAGAGATAGTTTCAAGGTACATTTTTATGTTATTATTTAATCATAAATGCAACAGTGATATTTTACGTCTGCATGTATTTTCAGACCTGTGCTCATCGGTATGTGCTGAAGGGATCAGATTTTCGTTGGGGAGAAGGTGTTTGCTATTCTCTTACACCAGCTTTAGATCGTCATCGGGAATGGGACCCATGTCTAAATCGTGCTAGGAACAAAGCCCATGAGCAGTATGGGTATTGTCAAGCTGGAGTTAGTGTGTATATTACAGAGGTAATTAGGAGTTATAGCTGAATGTGCAACTTATCTCGGTGTTTTATTTTATACACACTAGTGTTATAATAGGAAATTAGTTATTCTAACTTAAGGTTTACACTGAATCATACTAGCATTGCAAACGTTACAAGTGAGGCGCAGCATGGCCAAGTGGGTTAAGGCGTTCGACTCGTAATCTGAGGGTCGCGGGTTCGAATCGCCGTCGCACCAAATATCCTCGCCTTTTCAGACGTGGGGCGTTATAATTTTACTGTCAATCCCACTATTACTTGGTAAAATAGTAACCCAAGAGTTGGCGGTGGGTGGTGATGACTAGCTGCCTTTCCTCTAGTCTTACACTGCTAAATTAGGGACGGCTAGCACAGATAGGCCTCATGTACTTTTGCACGAAATTCCAAAAATAAGCAAATGAACATTACAAGTTTTTTTGTTTTTCAAGTTGTTTATTAAGTAAAGATTTTGTGTATTGAATCAGAATTAGTTTAGGATGTGTCATTAGTAGAGAAGCATTATGCATTTGTGGCTTGACAAGAATGCCAAGTTTTACATTATTATAGTAGGTGATGTCGCATGTCTCCTACATTTTAATGAAATAGTAGTTATAAAATAAACAGTACAAGTGAGCAATTATTAGAAATGTTTATCCCTATAACATAAAGTTTTCTGGCTGTTAAGCAAAATTGTTATTTTTGTACCAGAAAACCAATATGAAAACTATGATTGAATTTTAAGATACATAAGAGTTGACAGTACACCACTGGTGGGATGGTGTCTTAATTATAAATGTGTCCAGTTTACAAAGAGAAAGCAATGTTTGCACATGTATTTCCTTGACAATTTGACAAAGCTAAATAAATGCCAATTAAATTTTTTTCTCTACCTTTTGAATGTATTTTAGGGCATAAAGTGAAATTGGTTTGTTTTTTCACTTTTTAAAATATTAAATTTATTCATGAGTTGTAAATTTTATTTTAAGGATAACAATCTGGTAATTGGCACACCAGGACCATACACATGGAAAGGAACAGTTTTTGTAAATAATGTTCGTTTTGGTATTTTGGATGATCAGTTGTGGTATAAAGGCCCTTTAATGGATATAAACTTGCCACCAGTAAAGAAGTACAGTTATCTTGGTAGGTATTTGTAAAGTAATTATAGGATTCAAGTTATATTTTAAAACATGCAAACCATTAAGTATAGTATTTATCAAAATAGAGGAAAAACAAGACAAGTGTACATTTTATAAACACGTGGTTTATTACAATGATGGTTTTGTGAGTAAAGACGTCATCAGGTACAGACTGAACTGCTTTGCAACAGGGTTTTTTTTATGTTTAAATAAAGAACTCGATGGACCTTGACATTCACCTAGAGACAAGTGAGGAGAACCTTAAGTGGGTTTGATCATTTAGAAGTTTCCTGGATTTGTTTTTACATTTATTTCTAACATTTCCAGATTATCTATCTTTTTACCTTTTCACAGATACATATAATTGTACAGTGTTTTGTTTTCCAGATTAAATTGGTGTTTAGTCTCAATGAGGTGGGATGCAAAGATTGAATCCGTTTTTGTTAATTTTCAGGTTCTAGAATGTTCTTTCATTCTCATTTCAATGAAACACTGTTTGATCTACATATATATACAGATACACACTGTTGTAGTCTTGTGCTCTTGCAGTACTGATTATACTGTTTATCACTTTTTAATGTAACCAGTTATTTTGTGAGTTTCTTCTGGTCAAAACCAGCAAACTAGTTCTAAGCTTTTTCTTAGGGTAATGTGAATTAAAATTAACTTTCATTGCAAACCTTTGGTGTAATATTTAAAAAAAAATTATAATGCAAAACCTTAATGTAGTGAAACAATTAACAAAAATATAAATAGTCCTTGGAAACTGGTAAAAAACAAACAATGTGATACAAGTTTAGATAAAGGAAGTAAACTGTGTAAAATTAGTTGTAGTAAGTTCCATTTATTCGTTTTTATTGAATTAACTTACTTTTTAATTAGACATTGACCATAAATACATATGTATGTATGTGTTATATTTATAATAAGTACATGTATGTGATATCAATGAGTATTAACAATAGTTATTTTAGTCTTTGAGTCACAAACAAACAAGATAAATATCCATCACCTGATAAAACAGCTCTCAGTATTTCACTTAAAACACATATTTGTTGTCCTATTTCTTCTTAGGTATGTCAGTAACAGGAGGAAAATTTTTTGGAAGTCATACCAGTTTTGTGGGGGGAGCTCCACGGTCTAACGGTACGGGTCAAGTGGTGTTTTTCAAGAAGGATGAAACCAAACAGAATGAACACTTTGTAGTAGAGCTAATATTAGATGGAGAAATATTTTTATCCTCCTTTGGGTATTCAGTAACATGTTTAGACATTAATGGAGATGGGTAAGAGTTGTTTCATTTACAATCTGTTTGTTCCTTTTCCTTATTTGGGTGCTTAATGCCTGAACTCTTATTACTTTCTTAAGTTTTTATATTTTATGATATTATGGCACATATATGCACCTTATATGCACATATATGAACTTTTCATATCCAGATTTCATAAGTAAAGTAATAGTTGTCAGAATATGAATTCAATAATATAATGCTAATGAAAAATCGATTCCAATGCAATATAAAAGTTCTTTTTTTACTTTACTGTTGTTGCCATAATTACTGAATTACATGATAGTAATGTGTAATATGAGGAATATTTAATATTCTTCAACTGTAACTAATGTTTTACATTCTACATAGGATTAAATTTTAAAGAGATCTTGATATTTTTAACAGAGCACTGGACCTAGCAGTTGGAGCTCCATTCTATTTCAGCAAGAAGGACGGAGGAGCTGTGTATGTTTATTTGAACACGGGAACTGTATGTTTTTATATTTGTTTTTTACAAACCCATGCATTTTATGTCTCTGCACATGCTGAATTACCTGTTTGCATTTTATTTACTTAGTATGGTTTAGTTAATGTGATGAATTTAATATGTTTATCATTTTAACACTGAAAACTTGCATGTCCATACATTTAAGAATTGTATATACTGTTGTTAGTATATTGCATTTATCAGTACAAAAAATTGTTTAATCCATCAATTTTGAAAACTGTCAACAAGGAAAAAACCCAATTAATGATTCAATGTACATTTAGCTTCTAGACACTGGTTGATTTTCTTTGTCAATGTTGTAGTTGAGACTTCAGTGTCCAAGATCAAGACTGAAGAGTTTAAGACTAAGGCCGAGTAAAAAATTAAACAGAAAAAGATGAAACAGAAAGAATTAAAATCACATATACCAAACAGGCTTTATTAATATTTTAACTGTAAATCCTTTACATGGTGACCCCACAACTTTTGCTTCCTCCTATGTGAAAATAAAAACAATGCAGAAAAAAGATTGAATAAACAAATCAAAAAGTTCATCAAATAAAGCTAAAAATAGTTTTGGTGTCGGTGAATTTCTTGTGATCCTTGCAGCCCAACAGGGTCACAGTAGATCTGCTAGATAAGTTGAATCTCTGGGATAAATGTTAATCTTTGACATGAAAAGTACATCAGAAAAAAAACATCAACATCCAAACTTGTAGTAAGTTTGTATAATGAAATGTATAGTAGCAGTTAGTTTTAAATAGCTTGTGTTATAATTGTGAATTGGTATACAGGCAGTGTGGGAGTTGGTGATATAAACAACAATATGGGAGACTATACACATCATTACAAAGGTGTAGTACTAAGAGGGCTTTACTGGTAAAACATCTTTGATGCTACACCGTGACTTGTGTGAGCTGCTGCATAATCAACATTTACTGCTTAATAATTTGTGTGACTTGTGTAGTACTGGTCAGTCTTTTAAATTTAGCCAGTCTCATTTTCGAAACCTGTGAAATGCTGAGACTGTAACCCATAGGGTGGTGTCAAGACCTACAACACTAGTGTGGATATGTACGCTGATGTATAATGTGTACATGTATATAGATAGTATTGTATGCAGGCATGTTTCATGTGTGTTGTTGTGTAATTTTAAAATAACCATAATAGTCACACAGGAATTGTTTGTTGTGCATATCCAAGTTGTATGCACTAATTAAAATGGATTATGTACTCTAAACTAGATAGTGGTATCATGTTAACAGAGATTTTATTATTCTTTATATGTATGATTATGTATTAATTATGAAGATTTCATAGTGAGTATATCTTTTTTTTTTTGCCTATTACTCACATACATACCTACATCTAGATTGTATTTACATGAATACTGATATTCAGAATGATCAGACCAAGACAACATTTAATGAAATTCAAGATAGGTGACAAATTATTTGTTTTGATTGAGTGAAATATTCCTTCCTAAAATGGGTTTTATGTATTTTATTTTTGTTCACGCATACATACATACATACATACATATTGATAACAATTTGAATTACATGCAGTGTAACAGTAACTTTTAATTGTTAAAGCTGTCAAAATCATGTGAGGGTTTGGCTCTTCAGAGCAAACGAAAAAGTGGTAGAGGTTGACAGTAGTAAAATACATTGTAACTGGTGTATTGAATTAGCATGATCACTGTATTTTTTTCATGTGGTCTAACAGATTAAAATTGGTAATTTTAGTAGGTATAGAGTATCAGAACTTACACATGCATGTTTGTACCTTATTTACTGATATCAAACATCT
The DNA here is from genome assembly GCA_011833715.1 of Carcinoscorpius rotundicauda. Taxonomy (NCBI): domain Eukaryota; kingdom Metazoa; phylum Arthropoda; class Merostomata; order Xiphosura; family Limulidae; genus Carcinoscorpius; species Carcinoscorpius rotundicauda. Next base: position 21,890,424 of record CM022398.1, read on the forward strand.
AGACATCTCTAATCCAAACTCTCTGTTGATTATAAATTTTATCTTGTAAATGGGGTATTGAAGGAAAATTCACACATTGCCATAACACAAATTTGTATTGAATGAATAAAAATCTAAATTCTTTAATTTGCTGTAAATAAGAGTGCATAAAAGCAACTCTTATAATTATGGTACCTGTTATTGTTTTAGGGTTTTCAAAAAACAGATATACCAACAAAGCTAACAGGTAAATTGGAATCTGCATTTGGGATGGCTCTATCCACTGCAGGAGATTTGAACAAAGATGGATACTATGGTATAGTGAAATACATTTGAGATGCACATTTTCATCTTTTAGAATGTTATAGTTAAATTGTTTAGGTCACACCAGTCTTAAGATGATTTATAAATAACAAATTGTTTAATGTATTGCATTTTAGTTTTTGTAACATAAGAAGTTTAAAAATTTAATAATAAAATGTTTCAAGTGCTCTTTCTATTTTCATAACAGTAAGAGAATATAATCAGCTAGTTTTCATTAATTTTTTTTTCACAAGATATTGTTTTAGCAAAAAGTAATATTAATTGATCTAAACCAGAACTCCTAACTATTTTGTTTCTCTCCTTAAAGATGTTTTGAAGGTATAACGTTGCTTTATATTTTGTAAATCTTTTTCCATGTAGTTTTACATAGTAATAAAAAGGTAAAAACTGTCTAGACTTGGCTGTTAGTGCATATTTATTATAGATTTGCCAAATTGTAGGTTTGGCTATTAGTGTGGCTTTACACCACAGAGGGTTTGTTATAGGTGTGTAAAAATCTATCTAGATTTGGCTATTGGTGCCCCCTATGAAGAAAATGGTAGAGGTGCTGTTTATATACATTTGGGATCAGCAGAAGGTCTTACCACAAAAGCAGTTCAGGTATGTTTCATGAATATTTTTATAAGTTATAGTTAGTTAAAATATAATGAGCTGAATTAGTCACTACCTAGTCATTCATTTACTTGTCCCTGCATCCTAACTGGTAATGCATAATAAGTCTTCTCAGCAGCAAAGAAAAAAGCTCTATGAGTAAGTAACCAGTTTGTCCCTATGTGCTTCAATAATGCTTGTATACGTTTGTAACAACATCAGTTTACTGAAAAATGAATCAACATTAGTAGATATGAATGTATAAGAATTGTATTAGGTCTAAGAAGAAAACGTTTAGAGACTTTGCTGCAATTTAAATCATTTTATTTGGTAAAACCAAATATAACTAAAATGTGCTGTAGGGCAAACCAAACATTGTTATATGATTAGTATGATTTATGCTTAATTGTTGTGATGGTTGTGTTTGATGGCATTATTGTTCTAGTCTAGGAAAAAGATATCAGATACTCCAGTGCTATGATATGTTAAATTAGATTTTCTTATGATGTTTCAATCACATTATCTCTCTATGTTGTTGTTGCTTTTAGAGATCAGAGTAAATGTTAGAAACAGGACATTTTCATTTTTCCATCTTTTAGTGCATTTTAATTTTTCAAATGAACCTAAACATTGATCATCGGATTTTTGCTACTGCTGCTGAAGCAACAATAGTAAATCTATTTCTACAGAAGTTTTAGATCATTTATTTATTATCAAATTAATGTTTATGGAATCACTTTAATATTAATCTATAGATTTTATTAGTTAGTTAGTTATTTTTGAAGTTAAACAAGAAAAGTGTCTGTATTTAAATTTTATACTACATTATTAGAAAGATGAATGAATGTTTTGCTTTTACATAATTTTACAACATTTGTGTTATTTTTATTTTTCATCTGTGTGATAATTCTTGTTTTAACACTTGCAGGTTATCAGACCTTCAGATTTTCCTAGAAAATCCCTGTTCAGAACAAGATTAACAACTTTTGGATACTCTCTGTCAGGAGGATTGGATATGGATTCTAATAGCTATCCAGATCTCCTTGTTGGTGCTTATGAAAGTGATGCTGTGGTTCTCTTGAGGTAAGAAAGCATTTTATTCTTTAATGGTTACCCAATAATTTTAAAAATATATTCTTACATCTGTCATAGAATGGTTAATTGGCAGTAATGTGTGCACAACCTGAAATCATTTCCAGCATAATTGATTTTTCCGTTATTCACGTAAAGCAGAGTGATTTGAAATGTAATAGTTTTTAATTTATGCCTTTTTTCAACCTATGTCAGTTTTTGTGTGTTTAACTTAATTTAGGTTTGTTTTTTAATAACTGTCTGAACTTTAATTAATTTTAGAAACATAAGAAAAAATGTTATATGAGAAAAAAATATTAAATAAGTTGGAGAATTTGTAGTCAAAATCTTACATTTGTGGAACTAAATATAATTATTCTTTGATTACTTGAACATGTATATAAATAAAAAAGCATTTTCAAGATGTCTTTATGATGTGTCCAGTATTGTTTCTTTATTGTTTACATAGTTATTGAAAGTTTTTATATTTTTCAGTAGGTTTTTTTAACATTTCTAAACTTTCTTGATGGGTTGATGGCCTGATATTATTTTTTATCACATAGATCTCGACCAGTTATTGGTGTAACAACAACAGTTAAAGGTAACTTTACACACATAGACCCACAAAAAAAGGGATGCCCAGAAGATCCTTCTAATCCACGTGTATGGTAAGTTCAAGTTTTGTAATAATTAAACAGAATGTTTTGTTTTTTTATTCAGTGGTTCATGTAATTTTGTACAACATTTTATTTATAAATTTGCTTTTCTGATGGTTAATTTCATGAACTAGTTTTAATAAATCAAATTAATGACTAGTAGACCTATTCTTAGCATAGACACCACTGTCAAGTTTATGCAGTGAAATTTGTATACCAAAACCACCACTGGTAAGCCAAAATGCTAAGTTATTGAATTTTAATAATCAGTTTGTATAGTTAATCGCTTGTAATAATTTATTTAGCGTGGAAAAAATTTTGTTCTTTAAATTACTACAAAAACATACCTTTAGTGTTATATTCTAATTGATCTGTGTGTGGGTGAAAAGTGAAATTTTAGTAAAGTATCAATATTAAGATACCCTTTTCAACAGAATATGTAAATTAATATGTAAATGAACTTAAATTTTTTAGCATCAAGCACATGATCGGAGGAACTATATTTTAATTATATAATTTTATTTTTATCAGAGTTAAGATTTAATAATTTAATTTGAAAACTATTCTGGAGATTTGCTCCTCTAATTATGTATAATCTGATGATGCAGTCTATATTAGATTGGTTCTGACAAATTACAGACATAAAATGAGCAGACACTTTATCAATTACCCTAATGAAGTGTTAATAAATCTGATAAAGTGAAAAGGTCATTACAAAAACTATCTCAGTTCTTGAATGTTTTTGTTTTAAAAAACTACTTAGAATTTCAATACAATTTGAGAAAATAAAGAACTTTTTTTGCAGTTTAGGAAGTACTTTAATTCTTTTAAAATACTGAATAAAATTGTTTTCTTAACAACTCCTGTACCTTGATTTTAAACTTGTAGTTTGGACTCAGATGCATTAATTCAAAACTGTTTTGTATACTGTGAACATTTTACATGTATTAGCTGCATATCCACAGTTTGCCAAGTTAACATATTTGTATTCTTTTTTCAGTATCATTTTACTGAAAAAAGAGAATATCTAAAAAAAATGTTATTGTTTACATGTTAAAAAATATCAGTTTTTTCTTATTTTTTGGTGCTGCTATTAAATGAAAATTCAACTATTTGAAATTTCAAATCTAAGATTTTCATAGTATGATTTACTAAGTAAACGAGGAACATTAAATAACTATAAAGAAAAACCAGATATTTTTTTAGTGTGGGTTATCTAAAGTATAATACTAATAATGTTCTTTTGTAGTTTGTCATCAACACTCAAATGTAATGTTCTTGTTTCACTGCCATAGTTTGCATATGAAAAAAGGTATCAAAATTAATTTTGAATTGATGTGAAGGTTGATGTTCTTTTTCATTTAGTAAATGAATAAAAAGTTTAAGGTATGAATTTTTTTTTCTGGGCTTCTTAAAGATATTTTACTTAAAATCTATCTACATTTATTTCTTAATCATGTCATAAAGTATGTTAATGTGTTAAAAATTAAACACTAGATAAAATTAAAGATTTCTCTTGTTTTTTCTTAGTTGGATAACACAGTAAGGAATATCAAGATATTAATATTTTTCATTGTCTTGATAAATAAGGTACTCTTAAATTAATAGAATATAAAAATATGTTAATTATGAACATACACTAATGGCCACAAGTGTGGTATTAGAATTAGAATATTTACTTGCATATTTTATACCTAATAATTTTTGTATGGTTTGCTACAAACTCCCTTGCCCTTATCATTTCCTATTGAAGGAAATCTACTATAGGTTTTTTTTTTTTATTCAGAACAATACATTGCAATTGCATGGGCTGACTTAGTGTTTTTAAGTGTTTTTAGCATGCAGTTTTTAATTGCTTATTTATAAGTTTATTAAAGAACTGAAATTTTACAGCTTTTCACTTGAAGCATGTTTCGAAATCACAGATTCTAGACTCTCTTTTGGCACTGATTTGAAAATCAGGTATAAAATTGAGGAAGAAACGTTCAAAAGAAAATACTATCGAGTGATTTTTGGCTCATCTGATGATTCAGATTTTCCAAATGTTGTAACAGCTGATCTTAGAGTAGCAGTGGGAATTCCTACATGCCAAAAAGAAATGGTGTATTTAAAGGTGACTTTTATCATATTTTTACATTTTCACATAGAAACTAAAAATACTTTGGAGGTTAAAAAAATGTTTTGTATTTTGGTGTCTAGTTTTTATGCTTACATTTTGAATTTCACTGAAATACAAAAAAAATGAAAAAAGAACTAGTATGTTACACTGTATCTCACAATTTTATTTGTATGATAGATTATTAATAACCACCCACCTCAGAAAAAGTTGATAGTTTTTGATGTAGGCATGACTGTTGGGTGAACAAATAAGCTTTAGAAATTACCTTTTGTTTTGTAACTCTTTTTAGACAATAAAGAGAATAGGCTTAATGGCATTAGATGTTTTAATACATATAATTTGTCCCAGAATAACGAACTAAGAGTATGTTGCTCCAATTCATTTTGAAATAGATGCATTAGCTGAGCTTCAGTGAGATGAATTCATTTTTTTTCTACCACAGCAGTCATGCTATGTGTGTAAAAGCTTTTTAAAATTTCAGTAAATAATTTATGATACATAAACAAAGAGTGTGAAACTACTTTTGACACCAGAAATTACAAGATTTGAGTGTTCAAAGTTTCAGAATTATTTGATTAACATAAAATAAGAGAAGAAAGTATTTGCTCTTTCTTTTCCCTTGAAATTCATATAAATAGTTTGTAAAAATGTTAGCTACAAAAACTGAAATATCTGTTTTATTTCTTTGTCTAATTCAAGAGCTTCTATAGCTGTAAGAAACAGGCACGTGTTGAGTGTTAAAACGTTTTATGTTAATTGCAATAATATATATATTATATTTTGTATACAATGTCTTGAGTTATTTTCCTTGTTTCAACCTAGGATGAAACAGATATCCAGAGTCCTATCCAATTTAAGCTGACATATTCTCTTGTTCAGAAAGATCCCAGAATGCCTCAAGAAGGAGAAAAACTGCCTGATGTGAACAATTACCCAATTCTTAACCAACAAGAAGCAACAAAAACTTTCAAGGTGACACAATTATATATATACACATACTAGCTTACAAAAAAAACACTTCAGGTTACCATATAACTAGTGAAGGTATTTAGTAATATTAAACTTGAAAATTAATGTTATAAACAGAAGTGTTAGTCACCCTCTTCTGTTATTTTAAGCAGCAGCACTTTAATTGCTCATTTGATGTAGGTGCTAATTATGCTGTGTCCCGTGCTAAACATCACTTTTTGTTGGCATCAACTTCACATTCTTTTCTACCAACTTCATCATGGAGTCAAATCTCATTTATGGTCTAAGGACAGTAAAAATTGAAATACCTGACGTTTTAAGTTTTATTTATCTCTTCAGTTGATGGTGATGCTTGTTTTATGATTATTCAAATTTAAATTTGTTTTTAGTTTGTAGATAGTGTATAATTAGTAATAAGTACTTATGTGTGTATAGATACATATTTTTTTCAATTATACAAACTATTTGTACCACCCTAGACATATGAAGTTTGTATACATATGAAGATATATACATCTTCCATATTTACATGTTAAGACATGAATGGAACACAGTGTTGCTAGATTTGATATAAACCATCTGGTGCTGATGTATTACAAATAACCTGAAGATAAGAGATGTTAAAAGACCTTCAAGTAGTTTTATTTATTTTATGTGAATATTTATTTTCAAAATTGATTATTGTTAATTTAATCCATTTTTCTTCTTATTTAGTTTGTTTTCTTAAGTAAAGAATTTTTATTTTCATCTGCCTTTTCAAATACTCTTGTAGTTTTCAGTTATTTGTTTGTTCATCTTAGGCTATTATGAATCCATTGGTTCTTTTAATTTGTAACAGTTGTTCTGTTGGGTTGGTTTCATCTTTCAGAAACTGTTTATCAAAGTGAAAATGCCCTCATATTTAAAAAATGAAATATCTGTTTCAATAGAATAACCAAAATATTGATATCAGTTGTATTAGTAGTTCCCATGACTCAGATGTGTGTCAAGCATTTTTAGAGTTTATTTTTTATTGCATTTATTATGAAGGTTTGGAATGGAACTGAATATTTGAAAAAAGCATTATGAATTAGCCATTTTGTTTTGTCATTAACTCGTTATGTCTGCTCATTAAGATTACAAATACTTTTACATACGTTATACAAGGTTTGTTTCAGGTTAGGAATTACAAGCTTGGCTTAATATTTGAGAAATATGAAATTTAGAAAAACAAAGTTAGCTATATATGTCATTAAGTTTTAGTTCTCTTTCTCATAATTAGAAATACAAGAGTGAAAATTTTAATCTCTACCTTAGTTGGTGGTCTGACCCTTATTGTGATTAAAATATTCTTGATTGTGAATTAAGAGTTACAATTTCAAAAATACATGTAACTTGAGCTACAGAATGAAATGAAATGTCCTATGTGCTTTAACTTCTTCTATGTTATTCAGATTGAAATTTTAAAATTTCTTCAATTGTAGGACAAGGGTTTCATTATCTGATGAATTAAATAAACATTTACTCTCCAAGTTTCTTTTATATTTGTCCCCCAGTGGCAAAGCAATCTGTCTGCAGACTTGTAACACTAAAATCTGGGTTTTGATACCTGTGGTGAGCATAGCATAGGAAGCTCATTGTGTTGCTTCATGCTTGATTACAAACAAACTTGTATTCACAAATTATTAAAGCACCTTTGTAGAGCATATTATTTTTAGATGCTTCTTAGAGTTCCACTCCAGTAATCATTGAAATATTATAATAATACTGTGCATATCACAAAAACCAGAGTAAGTTAAAGTTATTATTAATACTTGTTTCAGGCTACCTTTTTGAAAGATTGTGGAGATGATGAAATTTGTCAGAGTGAACTTACACTTGAAGCTATATTTGAACTGCCACAGCTAACAAGGTAAAGGTTTGTACAAGCTATGAGACAAGTTTAAACCATGTTATAACTGCCTTAATAGTAACCTTAAAGTTATATTCTCATAAATGTCTTCAGCCCATCTGAACACAGAAATAATTCCACTTTTAAAAAGGTTGAGTAATTAGGAATGTGACATGTGACAAGTGATGCTTAAAATACTATAATAGACTGTGGAGGAGGTTTGGAGAAATGGTTTCTCTTGTGGTAGCTCAAATAATATTGAAACTAAAAGAACAACTCAAGTTCAATCCAGATCCTGTTTATCCCAGATGTGAGTTCTGTATAATATTATGAACAACAAATTATTATAAATACCATAATAAATAGTGCCCGTCGATCCATTTTCATAGCCTCACTCAGACACTGTAAAATTTCTTGATTTTTTTTTTTCCATAAATATTAAGTGATCAATTATTGTTATTACTAACAGTGGATATAAATACAAATAAACTCACTTACTGGAAGTTCTCAGCACCAGTTAAGGCTTCACAAATCAGTACCTTTAGCACAGTTAATGTTTTGTTTTCAGAGTTTATTAAGTTACACAAAATATTTAACTATCATAAATGTTATGTTTTATAAACTAATTAATGCTACATGTATGAGAACGTAAATTATTATCTTGTATAAAAATAAACAAAATTAACTGGATTCTTGTGTACATGCTGTTCTTTGCATTTTTGAAGTTTTGTAGTGATCTGGCTATATTTTATTTTAACTCCAGTATTACTACGAATGAAGATTTGTAAATGTGTAATGTTTTTAAGCTGTTAGTTTTATACTGAAAAAAGGTACTTATATCCGAAGCATATAATAACATTCATGAGCTCAGATATGTCAAAATCACTTAATGTGCTACTTATATTTATATTTGAGTTTAATTATTTTTTGTTTTTTTTATCAGTTATCAATTTGGAAGGAAAGCTTTTGTTGTTCCAAAAACTTGCATTAAGCTCAAAATATAATATTTATTTCAAAGTGTTGTTAAATGAATGCTTTACTAACTTCCTCATGGCTTTTAAGCCTAAAATGATCTTCCCATATAATCAAAATACAGCACGTCTTTTACATAAAAGTGTAAAGAAATTATTAAATAAAACGTCATGGTAGATAGTTCAATGCCCAGCTTATAGCATTGCTTTTTTACTAACAGTAATAATTTACTTTCTTTTCTCCAGTGTAAAAGATGAACAGAAGTTGTATGTGGGAGAAGGACATTTTAATGTTTCTGTTCGAGTGTTGAACAAAGGAGAGCCAGCCTATGATGCAGCTTTTTATATTTCACATCCCAGTAGTATAAGCTATGTTAATCATTTTATGGTTAGTTTTATCATTTGTGAATTGTGGAGTTTTTGTCAATCATCAGATTTGAAAGATTTAGTAAAGTTCTTATCATGAACAAAAATTAATTTTAATTGTAACAAACAACTTGCATATAAAAATGTTCTGTAGACCGTATAAATTGTACATTCAAGGCGTGGTGATGATGTGTATATACATATACTGTTATCATTAGGTTTATATTTCAAAACTCTGTTTTGAGAAGACCTACATATTAAAATTTTGTTTTACTTGATAGTATGGCTTAGATAATGAGTTGGAAAAATTGAAGTTAATGTGATTTTAAACATTTCACTTATAAACTTGTACTGCTTAAGATAGTCATTATAGTTAGATTTCATATTTCCACACATTTATTATAAAATAAAACTGAAAACCTGTTAGAATTTTAGGTGTCTTTTCAAGATCTAAATATATTTCTTACTTTAGAGATAAGCTACCATTACTGTTAAGAGACAACTTATAGGGTTAAGAAATTATGAAATGATAGCTTGATTAGTGTTGACATAAGATAGACATTTATGATTTCTGTTGAGAGAAGAGATAATCTATATCATTAACAAACATGATGGTTTATTTAGTGTAGATATAATCTGTATGTTGATAATTATTGTTGACAGAAGAGACTACCTGTAAAGTAGGGTGGCCCAAAAATATAAAAATGAAAAATTACTTAACGTGATATTTGCCTGTATTCCACTACCACTAATAATGTTGGAAATAAAAACTGGGTCGATTCATACATATTTAAGGTGGTGCAACTTGAATACTTCAGTATCATTATTCATAATAAGGAAGGACAAATGAAATAGACGTTATTGTGTTTTTTATTCAGTAACAAAAACAAGACTAAAAAAATCACTTGCAAATTGAACAAAATTTTTCATAGTGTCCTGCATAGCTGAGTAACATATAATTATAATATCTTATAGTTAAAAAGTTAGCACATGGGATCACCTACAAAACTTGTTTTTATACAAGACACAACTCAAGCAATAATGAATTGTTCCTCTTCAGGTGAATATTATATAACTGTAAGAGTAATAAAATAATTGGTTATGTCACTTAAGACATTAAATTTTTCTTTCTTGGCGTCAAAAATGTGTAGTTGAACTGTGTACAGAAGGTATTCCTTTTGATCTTCACCCTTAGTGATAGAAGAGTTAAATGTTTGTAGCAGCTCTTTATGTGCAGTTGCTCACAATTCTTAAACTAGAAACTGCCTTCTATGTTTCTTCATATTTTGGAATCCCTTTCCAGTCTGCGGGGTCTGTCTCTAGAAATGAATGCATTTGCATTCTCTCTCCTGCTAAAATTTAAGACTTTGAATATGTTACAAGTCCTCTTTGTTACATAGGATTATAAAGAAGCCTTTATATTAAATTTGTTTCCTTCTAGTCAGTAAAGATTTTCTTTCTCCTCTGGAATATCAACGTTCTTCACCTTTTCATGTTCGGTCATTATCTGGACCACAGCTATGAAAAGGCATGTTTGTGTCAAGCCTTTGGTTTTTTTGGTCAACCAGTTTGAAATGTTATTAAAGGAGAAGTATTTGATAGAGTATGTGGCTTTAGCCATCCAATATGCATGATGACATGCACCAGCACCCTGAATGTCACTTCAGTAGGAGCCTTGCCTCCTAGAAACGCAAGTGAAAGCTTAAAGAATTTTTCATAATCATTACTGGGATATGATTTCATTTGTTACAACTCATTCAATTAAAGCAATATTTTGTCTCTTTCCTGTTTCATTGTACTGATGAAGATAAGGTGGGTATCTTTGTCATCATTGGCAGCCATAAAATGAAATTTGTTAAATGATGCTCATTTAACATTTTGTACTTGGAATCTGTTAAAGCATAATTTCAAACATCATATGACAAAACCACAATTGATCAATGACTGAAACACTGTGGCATGAAGTGGCATCTTCTGGCATGATGTTGGATTGCTTCCTCTTAAATCTAGAAACTGCATAGCACATGAACCAATTATAAAATTATTGAATTATAAAATTGTGTATTTAACAAACTTATGAGATCATGCAACTGTTTCTTTGCCAACCAGTAAACAAAGAGTAATTAAGAAAACTAGCAATTTCTTCAAATTTGAGCCATGCTTAAATATTGAGTATTTAGTTTAAAATCCAGTGTAAGGTCTGCCTTCTTATAAGGAATGACAAAAATTCATCAGGAACTTTCATTTGTGTTTTTATTTTACCATGTATACATGGACCATCACATTGTATAGTTAAGAAACAATTTTTAGAATGATGTCTTGTTTTGTAGAAATAAAATGCATGTTACTAATTATTATTACTGTTGAGGGAAAAGAAAATGTGTAGGATTAACAAACGTGTTGCAGAACAATGGTTTATTTAGTGTGGACGTAAATGGTATATTGTTAGTTATTGTTGAGATAAGACAGTCTGTAAGGTTAATAAATAGGATTTAGAATGATTGTTTATTTAGTGCAGAGATATACTCATATATGGATAATTTTTGTTGTTGAGAGATAAAACAGATTGCAGAATGATGGTTTGTTTGGTTTAGAAATAAGCTTTATGATGAGTGATATTCTTAAAAAATATGATATTGTACTAATAAAAAAATATGACTTGTATATTGCATGAACTGAAAAATTATCATTTGTTTATTTATTCAGAAAGACAATCTAGTTAATGTTGAATGTAAGCCAGTGACAGAGAATTCATTAAAATGTACTCTTGGTAATCCATTCAACTTGAAAGAAGTAAGTCTTTTTGTATTTTAATTTAATAATTTTTTATAATAATTCTCTAAGCTGACTGGTAATTTGACAATAGTTGTTTTTTTATCAGAAATTAACAAATATTGTAAAATAAAAATCTTGCATTGAGGTTCAAATATATATGTAAATATTGTTAAAATTTTGCAAAACAGTAAGGCTATTAACTTTAAGATTCCAATGAATTTTTCTAATATTTTTACCTTTTCAAAATATTTGTGTGTTTGCACATTACCATATGTGAATGCAATGTATTGAGAAAGGTAATGTTCATTAAATAAGTCTGTCAGTGAATAATCTGCACTCTTATGTGGTTTATTTCAGTAATTTAGATTTCTTGGCATTGTGTTATAATATGAAATATGTCTACATCTATAAGAAAAACAAACAAACTGTGCACTAGAATTTCTAACATTCATATTAGTAAATCTGTTCTAATTAATATAGAAACTGTTATTGAGAATTGTAATATCTGTGATACATTATGAAAAATATATCACTAAATATTAGACATTGTGCTTTAACTTTGCCTAAAGTGGTCTTTTCATGTAATCTGAATGCAAATCTGGTTTATACCTTTTAAATACAAGTGTGAAGGAATCATGAAAAGAAATTAAATTTTTGTTCACTATCTTATTTCTGTAATTAAAAAAAACAGTGTTTAAATGAGTTCTAAAAACCAAGTATTACAATTGAGGATAAGGTTTTAAGTTGGCAACTCTGGTAGCAACAAATTTTCATTAATGAAGCCTTTTAAAACAGATTTGAAAATTTTAGCAAATGTCTTGTATCAGGCAAGCTTGTAAAATGGAAATATAAGGTTTTTTGTGATATAAATAATAGAAAGGTTTAACACACATTACTATGCTTTCAAGTGTAATTTGGAAAAGTCAAGCCAGTCTTTTACTAATTAGTTTTCCTGTATTCATTATTTTAAATATCAGCTTATCCAATTTTCTAGGTTTTTCCATTTCTCTTCCAGAATTGTGCAGTGAGAGCTTTTACATTGGTGTTTCTTTATTTGCTCTTAAGTGAGGCCCAGCATGGCCAAGCATGTTAAGGCATTTCACTTGTAATCTGAGGGTTGCAGGTTCGAATCCCAGTCGTGCCAAACATGCTTGCCCTTTCTGCCTGGGGTCGTTATAATGTGACAGTTAATCCCACTATTTATTGGTAAAAGAGTAGCCCAAGAATTGGCAGTGGGTGGTGATGACTAGCTGCCTTCCCTCTAGTCTAACATTGCTAAATTAGGGATGGCTAGTGCAGATAGCCCTCGAGTAGCTGTGCAAAATTCAAAACAAACAAACAAATTTGTCCTTAAGCTCCAAATATTAAATTGCATAACCAAAAGTTGTAAGGGTCAGTATTTTAAAAGAAGAAAAGAATATGGATAAAGCCTCTTGTGTTTCTCGACAATAAGTTAGTAATGAATTGCACTGTAAACTGTCCAGTTATATTTTCATGCTGTAAATGAATAACTTATTTTTAACTACTGTTATAGAACAGTGTACCATACAAAAAGTGAAAGTTAAAAGTCTAAACTCATGAAGCAAGATTTATTATTTGATATTACTTCACAATAATGCTGGTAAAATGACCATCTTTAAGATAGTTATTGAAAATGTAACTTAGTAAATATAAAAAAAAATAAACATGAAAGTTGTGGTAAAACAGATTTTGCATTGTGATGTAATATTACACCAACGGTAATACCATCTAATATATTAAAGATGAAAAAACAGCATGTAGGATCTTACAATGTAGTGATATAAAAACATTGTCAATCAAAAGAGTGAATTCCTTTCAGATGATTGTTTGAATCATTTCATGTACATTAAATATCAAATGGGTTTTGTATTATATTAACTAACATATAGTAATAACAGAAAATTTTAAAGTTTTAGGAACATGTTTTAGATTGGATTAAAATAGATCATTGCAAAGATGTATTAAATGAGCGTATTGCTTTGGTTACCTCCTGTTTTCGATTTGTTTGTAGATATTTATTTCATGGTACTGCTTTCACATTGGAGAGAATATAAATCTTTTGTTGAAATTCATACGTGAGAAAACCTACATTTGATGTGCACGAGAATATATGTATTGTGTATATATGAAGTTGTCTGTTTTAAGTACAGCACAGTAACATAGTTAATATTTAATGTTTTATTCATGAAACCAATAAACTTTGTAGAAATAGATAACATTTACAAAACTTTGTGAAAATGTAGAATTTTAATGAAACACTAATTTTTTTCAGGTTGAAGTCAAGATCAAGTTTGATCCTCGGAAAGTTGAAGAAGAAGAAGGAGAAAGCTTGCAGTTTCAGTTTAGCGTGAATACGTAAGTTTACCAGAATATTCTGTGTTTGATGTGAAAAACAAATTGTCTTTCTTATATTGTGATGTATGGGACAAAAACACACATTTTAAATGCTTCTAATATGTAATTGTACTGTTTTTTAGCTCAATAATTAAGCGTTGTGGTATAAATTGTGCTTTTAAAATTATTTTCAAAATGCAAATGACTATCTAGAATTCTAAAGCATAATTTTATTTTCTATATAATTATTAAAGACAAATGATTGCATCAGTAAGAAAACTTAATACAATTATATTTCTTTCATATAATATTACTTTAGTACCAGTGTGAACCTTTTTTCTATATAATTATTAAAGGCAAATGACTGCATCAACAAGAAAACTTAATACAATTATATTTTTCATATAATATTACTTTAGTACCAGTGTGAACCTTTTTTCTATATAATTATTAAAGGCAAATGACTGCATCAACAAGAAAACTTAATACAGATGTATTTTTTTATATAATATTACTTTAGTACCAGTGTGAACCTTTTTTCTATATAATTATTAAAGGCAAATGACTGCATCAGTAAGAAAACTTAATACAGATATATTTCTTTCATATAATATTACTTCAGTACCAGTGTGAACTTAGCAAAGGATCTAAAACTTACAAAGGAGGTTGATATTGTACGTCTTGCAGAATTGGAGCTTAATGGGTACGATTTCTGTAGTATATTATTTTATCTGTTTCTTTAAGTTTTGCATACATTTTAATCAAAATGTTTAGTGTAAACACTACTGTTATGTAGTATCATCTCTTGTAGTAAATGATGGATCATGTTTTCTCAACTTAATGCAATATATCATAATAATTAAGCTGCTGAAAATGCTCCTAAATGAAATGCGTTTAATGAAAAAAAGGTAAAATTACATCTACCAGTGAGATAACAGATTCTTTTACCAGACCAGGGTTTTTATTTTGAGTTGTTTCTGTCACTAGATGGAAATAATTTGTAGTGGATGGTATATGTTTTATTGTTTAGTTAATAATGGAGAAATTTTTATCAAGTACATTCTGAAAGACAATAATGGTATACAACTAAGTTGAATATCTTTATATCTTTTTTATCTAAATAGGGATCATAAAACATGTACCTGATTGGAATTACTCCTGTGTTTTTATTTTATAAACCAGTGTTAACCAAATAGTGGTAAAAGCATTAGAAATTATACCTATATTGTAAAAAATAAATAAAATTACAAATACATGAAATTTACAAAAGCTTAGATCCACTGTTACAAAACTAACAAAAAAAAATGTATATGGATATAAGTTTTGACACTTTTATATGTTTCTGTCAGTGATACTGAACTTTGGTTTGGATTGCATGTTACTGATTATTTACCTAGTAATATGAAACCTTATTTGGGTGAAAATCCCTAGTTTTGTGCATAAAAATGTTACAGTGCTCTTGAGTTCAGTTATTAAGAGAACAATGGTTATTATATTTTGCATTTTTATTAGTGGAGCTCAACCAGAACAAGTGTTATATGGTGGTGATGTCATTGGGGAAACATCAATGAAGTATGATTGGGATATTGGTAGCAGTGTTACTCACACATATCAGGTGTGTTAAATCTCATATAAATAGTTTTTGTGCATTTAGAATTTGAAAATCAAACCATGAGAATGATTATGTAAAAAAAAAAAAATTTAGTCACAACTGGTTGACTTGTTCGCTCTCTGCATATCTTTTAATTTTTTTTCCCAAAGAATAGCACATATCAATATCTTTCTCACTTGATTATGATCAAAGGTATATTGTATTGTGGGAAATTATCTTTCCAAGTTGAGAATAATAGAAATATTAAATTATTATGCATTTTCACAAAAGTCAGTTCTGTTCAAGTTGCTAGTGGAATGAACCATATTACATCTTATAAATGTTACTCTAGGTTAATATTTTCTTGCAAAATAAACATTCTTTCATGCTGTTACTCTTAACTAAGTATTCTATAAAAAATATGTTAAAAGATCTTTTGTTTTTCACCTTACCCCTAACATTATATGTTTTTTCATGTTAATTGAATAACAGTATGTTTTATGATTACAAAGAACTTGTGTTTTTTCTTTCCTATCTAGCATTATCATCCTGTCAGTGTATATTTGTTAGGTGTAAGTGCATTTAATAAATGTACAGTTGCATTGATGTATATAAAGTATTTCACTTGTGTGTTAGTTATTTAAGCTGACCATAATTTTTTGGTTGGTTACATTTGCTTTTGAAACATTCCTAACAATTTCAGGTACATAACTATGGACCATATAAAGCCAAACAGGTGAAGGTAATAATCTCATGGCCATATGAAGTAGAAAATAAAAGAGCACATGGCAAATGGTTGTTATACATGGTGGAAACTCCAAAGGTAAAGGATTAAGATCTCATTTCACACAAACTATGAGCTTAATTGAGGTTAAATGCTTTGAAAACTAATGTATCTTTAAGCTGTTCAGTGTCACAGACGAATTAATTCATTCTCAATAATACCAAACTTCAACGCTAGATGTCAGCATTACACATGCATTTGACCTACTTGCATATTGTTTCACCTTCGATCCAAAATGGCGTCACGAAAAAGGTTACAAAATGAAGAAGCATTACAGTTGTATTTTGAACTTGGTTTGAAGTTGCCGTAACAGCTGAAATATTTGGCAGGCAACAGGTTAAACTTAATCCAAATCTTGAAAATAGTTATCTGAGAATATACCGCTAGAGACTGCACAGACCCAAAAATATTGCATGTTTTTAAAGAAAAGCTATATAACTTTGCAAGCAAAAAGTTCATAACTATATTTCAAAAGTTACCAGTATGCTATAAAAAAATAAATCTCAATTGTATTACAAAATGTGAAAAATTAGTTCTTAATAATAAAAAAAAGTGAAGTGTTAATACAATGAACATCGTTTATTTGGAACCATTTAATAACATAATTAGAAGTAATAATAAAACAAGTTAAGAAAGAGTAAAATGGCATACTTACTTATTTTTCATCTTGAATTAAGTGGTTAGCCATGTAACAACTTATCAATACTGATTGTACTGGCTAGTATGAATTGTATTTATGGCATAATCACTTACAGGACATGAAATCGTACAATAAAACAAGCTATCACAGTAACTATTGTTAGTGTGATATCTACGGAACATGAAACAGTAATACCATAAAACCAGATATCACAGTAACTATTGTTAGTAAGTACAGCAGTAAGTCTACAGAATTACAATTCTAAATTTAGGGGTTCGATTCCCCTTGGTGGGCTCACACACACACACACACACACACACAGAGACCCACACGTCGACAAAATCAACACCCTGGTGCAGGCAAATTGACGTCTGACTGTCAGGTAGCTTGCTGACGAGTGTGGGATATCAGTTGGATCTTGTTATGAGATTTTGATCGAAAAATTGATGATGCACCGCATTGCTGTGAAATTTGTGCCTCAGAACTCGTGAGTTTTTGGCCAAACACTCAATCACTGTTCTTCCCCATCCCCTACTCACCTGACATTGCTCCTTGCAATTTTTTCTTGTTTCCCGAACTCAAAAGACCCTTGAAAGGAAGAAGATTTGAAACAATTCCCAAGATTAAGGCAAATGCGATGAAGGAGCTGGATGACATTACAAAAGAAGTAAGGCAAATGCAATGAAGGAGCTGGATGACATTACAAAAGAAGTGCACCAGGACTGTTTCAACAAGTGGAAACACCGTTGGGATGAGTGTGTGAGTTGGGGAGGAGAGTACTTTGAAGGGGTGCCAGACATGTAACTTCTAAATAAAGTACATTTTGTTTTATGACGTCAGTCTGCATATTTTTTGAACAGCCCTCGTATGTTGCGTAAATTACTTTTTATATTATAAAAGTTTCTTTAATAAGTTTCAAGTAGAATAAAAAGTAAAATTAATTTTTCATCAAAAACTTGTGCTTTTATATTATATTCTGAAGTAAGTTAAATACCCTTAAGCTTAATTTTAGAAATAAAATGTATTTTCTGAGCCTTATATTATGATATATTGCACTCATACTGTTACACAAATATTAAACTTGTCTACGTGTTTTCAGCAGTGCTAATTTATTTAATCTAGAGTATATTTTGTTGAATATATAAATACACACACACACACACATACATTATATAATATATAAATCGTACTCATTGTACAAACTTCAGTATACTTATGAACTTCAATTTTAAAGGCTTCTGAGATGCTATTTGGACTTAAAATATTAGTGCTTTAATAATTTGAAGTATATAGTTTACCAAGCGTCATCTATCTTTTATAGGTTGAAGGAAATGGTTATTGTGAAATGCAAGAAGGCCAAGTGAATCCCTTGAAACTTCTGGTAGGACTACACAAACTTCTCTTTCATTTAAAAAAAAAATCTCACTAAGAAAATTTTAACTTCATTAATTAGCATATTGCAGGCCTAATTTAATCTAATTTGCATAGTTTAGTATTACGTAATGTTTTGGTTGTGCAGTTAAATGATATTTTGTGTTGAGTGTTTGTTCAGTTCAAAATGCACTTATTTGTATGCAGATCTTAGCACTTGTTTCATAAAATTATGCGTCATGTCATTTCAGAATTTCGGATACTTAACACCTATATGATTGCAAATTTTGCTGTTAAGTTTCTTTACCTTCTTTAAATGCTTTGTTTAAATTTACAGATACATTAAGTTTATACAATTAGCATTACAAATTATGTTCATGTGTAAAACAATACATATGTATTCAAGAACATTCATAAAGATATTAAATCTTATCCCTAAAAAAATTTAAGATTATATTGTACTGGTTAACAGAAAGATATTTTATTTATAAGACATTTTCTGTAACTACAGATAAAAATATGTGCTGCAGAATAATCTTTTTTCTGTTCTAAAGGAAGATGTGTTCCATGAAATAATATGTATCATGTAAAACTTATCTGTTGCTTTAATGGAGGTTGTGTTTGTATTATTTGACAAAAAATAATGTAGGAACATTTTCTAATTCAAGAAAAAGAATCTGTTAATGTAAAACTTTACTTGTGGACAGTGAATTACTTTTGTGAAAAAAAACTCATTACTGAAAACTTACTTATTCATTATTTATATAATTTAATATAATTTATGGAATTTGATAAAGTTGACAGATATCTGTAATGCTTTTATTCAGACACACATAAATCTGTTATTTATATTGGGCTTTCTATGCATTATTAGATATATGAAAAGTTTCTTTCCATTACTTAATTTATGTATATAGCATTTCATAACCTGATTATTGATGAATGTCATTGATTTTGTTTTTCATCATAGACAAGTCGTTATGGCAATTCAGAATTTGTTGATGATGGTGTTGTGACAGTTAATGGTCGGAAAAAAAGAGAAGTTATAATACTCCCTGAAGAAAAAAGAGTGGATGGAAAAATGGTCAAGTTTGTGACACTGGTATGATTATTGATAAGTACAAGTTTGTGTAGCAAGAGAAAAGTTTTTTTCTTTTTCTTACAAGTGCCCTGTAGGTCAAAGAACAACTTAGACCACTTATCATATATGTGAAAACACAGTATGCAGGTTGATTACAGTTATGGTAACTTTTTGTTTCAGCACTTAATAAACTTGTAACAACATTCTGTGTAAAGAAAATTATCTCAAGAAGAAATTAATCTTTATTATGTTAATAATGCTGATAATGGAGAACATAATTAGACAGAACCTTATACATGTTCATTTTATGAAATTCAGAATATACACATAAATGAAGTTGTAATACATTTCACTTATGATTAAAACATTTTAGTCTTGTTTGAGTAGATGGGGTTAGTCATTCAAAATTTATTTAACATAAAATGATATGATCAATGTTGGTATAAACAGACAATTAAAATTTAGCCAGTAGTGATAGGCCAGACCTTTACAACTTAATTTACTCGAAGATGACTTTATTGTTATCATTGAGAAATTAAAACTCCTTTATTACAAAAAGGTAATAATCATATATATTGTTTTTATATCTGAGTGATCAGTGCAACTAAAAGGCTTTAGTCATGTGCATTCCATAAGTTAACACAATATTTTTGGTCATTGTTTCATTGCTACTTTCCTTACTTGAAATTATTGTATGGCAATTTTAAATTAATTTTTATTGTTGTTATAAATGTAAGGACTCTTTCAAAATTGAAGTCACAGTAAAAAAAATGGAATGCCAACAATGATCATTCAGAGTTTAATAATATTTACATTTCAGCATGATTCAAATAGTTTTTGTTTAAGCTTCATGTATGAAGTAAAAATAATTAGTATTTAGATTAGTATTTTCATACATCAGTCAGCTAATGGTTAAAATCAACAATGCAGAATGTTTTTTTCAATTAAGGTATATGATTCTTGGTGCAAAAGGCATCAAATATTAAGTGCTCGAACTCTTGTAAAGTATGAATTTTTTTCTTTAGATATCTTTTGTGCTGAAACTTTAATATTTCTTATTAACTTCTAGGATTGTCAACGAGGAAGTGCCAAATGTTTTCGCTTTACCTGTATCATCAATAACCTCAATTCCAGAAAAAGCGATATTATAAGAATAAAAGCTCGTCTTTGGAACAGCACATTTGTGGAGGTAATGCACTTGATTTTTCATTTCACTTAAGAATACTTTTAACTATTATGTTATGTAATTCTACATTCTGATAAAATGTTATCTGTAAATCCCGTTTTTGTGACATTTGTGTATTACAGTTTCAAGAATATCTAAATATTTTTAAAGATGAACTGTCTTTGTTATTAAGATATAATTAACCCAGTAATATGAGAATATAAAAAGTACTCGTTTTTAAAATAAATGTGTTAATTCTTAACTCATTGTTATGTTACAAAAAAATTTTTTTTTTAATGATGATTTTGAATATTTCTAGGATTATCCTAATGTCGATTACGTTAGTATTATTTCCAGAGGGGTGATACATCTTGACCCAAGCCTAGATATTGAGCAGAACATCACTAATGATAAAGCTATGGTAAGTTTAGTAATTAATTTTTCAAACTATACCCGAACTGATTCGATGTAAGTGTTGTTACATCAGATAAGTACACATGAAAAGACAAACTGTCGGTTAGTAAAAAAATGTAAAGAAATAAAATTTGTATTGCCTTTCAGTGGAGCTTGTTTATATGAAATACCTTGCCTCTCTCTTTACAGGCTGAAACAAAGGCTTATCCAGACAAACTTGTTTCTGAGGCAGAGAAAGGAGTTCCAATCTGGATTATTATAGTTTCTGTGGCTTGTGGTGTACTTTTACTCATAATAGTTATAATAATTTTGTGGAAGGTGAGTAATATGTATAACATGAGCTCTTTATTGTTTTAATATTTTCTTCTCATAAGCAGAGACAACATACAATTTGTATGACAATTTCAGTTTGTTAACTTCTAATTTTCATTTTTGTTGTCAGTCAGTTGAGCTGTGATACCTTAAAGTCATAAAAGTATGGTTTCAGTTTGGAATTACAATTTTCAACAAGTTGGAGATGAAAATGTAAACCAGGAGGATCAAAACCTATAATCTCTTACTGCTTATTGAGCTAATGATTTATCAAACTAGGCTACTTTGTTTTGAAAGACACAAACGCTAGTACTTAATGAAGTAGATAATATGTACAAGAAATGTCTGAGCTTTGAACTAGAAGGATAAGCTTGTGAAGCTCATATTTTCTTATTTCTTATTATTTTTAGAAGTCTATGTATATTATTCATATGGAATTGTTATTTTTAACTTCTCATATTTTTATATCTCATATTCCAATAATTTATTGACGTTACTGATTGTGAATAGTTATTTAAAATGTTTGCAAGATAGTGACAGATGAAAATTTAATAATAGTTTATTTTATAAATTTCGAAATAATTTAGTATGCTTTTTTTCCCTATTTTAGTGTGGATTTTTTGCAAGACCATTACGTCGCTATGGAGTAGTGCCAAATGAAGAAAAAGATTCAAATAACTATCCACATGCTTCCTGAATAAATGACTTGAATAGTTAATCCATGTGATAACTGTGTACACATTGATAGTGATAAGGTTGTCCACAACCTATTGCCTTCTATTACTTCATTTGAAAACAACACTGAATTGTTTTTGGTTTGCACTGCATCAGTGGTTTTCAAGAATTTTAAGTTCATAGTAGTGTGTCTATATGCAAACATTAAAATTAAGAAAAACTAACACCTTAATTTGTCCTATTAAAGGGACCATCTATTTGCATTTCCTAATCAACTAATGAATTACACACTTAGAAACAGACAGATATCAATTAATTGTAAACGTAAAAAAAATCAAAACATTGTAGGTTTTTCTAGGTATTTTTATAATTTTTTATTTAGAAATCTTGTAAACAATATTCAAAATGTCCTGTTGGTTATAATAGTTTTGTTGGAAGTTTCTGTGATAGTGAGGAAAAGTTCTCTTACATCACCAGCTCAGTTGTGCCATTTGATGTTTTCAGTGCTACCTATAGTATTACATCTAAGAGCCCACCTGTGTAAAAACAGAAGCTTTTCTGCACAGGAACAGTTCAATTTTTAAATCATAATAAGTACAGTAGGGGAAAAAAAGATTTTGGTGCTAAACAATGGCTTTTAATACGGAAATATTTTTATCAGTAAAGAGGAATTAAATTATTGTATTCTCCTATTGATAAACAACTTAACAAAAAATTTCATGTATAACAATGTAGTAATATCTCTATAGCTGTTACATATATAAAAAAAAGTAAGAAGGTTCCAAAAAATAAAACTTAGTAATTATTGTATTATAGGAAGCTTTAAGGTTTCATTTTTTGATGTTGTAAAGTATAAATACTATAAGTTGAAACCATTGTTATTTACTTAGTTTGTCATATAATGCTCATAACATTTTAAGACAATCTTCTTGCCTGTTGTTTTAAGAAATAATCTAAGTTGAATCATGAGAGCTAATTGAAAAATTGCAAATTGTAAAATATAGGCAAGTTGTGAATTACTTGGAACTGTCCACAGATTTTGCTTTTCATTTATATAGTCATTTATAATGACGAGTTCACTTATTTAAAGTGCATTATCTTCATACAAAAACAGTTTTTTTTCTTTTTACATATTGCAGATATTTACTAGTAAACACCATCGTTGTTGGTTGTGATGCTATAGTTAGTCTGTGGGAAGTTTGCAGATATACAGCATTAAAATTGATTCCTCCTGGTGAACGGATTGCAGATAGCGCACTGTGTACTACAAAATAAATTACAGTCAGAATTAATTATTTTATTACATCAATGTTTTGGCTATGGAGACATAATGCATCATGTTGGTTGTGATCGTGCTGTTTGTATAAGTTTTCAGTTTCATTAACACAAACACAGTAGTACTGGAGAAATCATATCAAAACCTTACATAGGATTTTAAATCTTTGACCAGAGAAAGTCATAACTTCATTTTTTTTTGTGTATAACGAATGAATATATAGATACTGAAATAGCTCTTTAAATAAGACTGTGTTCATATATTTTACAGTACATACCAGTATTTTCTTGACCTAATGTTAGAAACCAGTATTAATATCTCATTTTACCTAGTTTTGACTCACTGTTGTTCAAATAATTCATAATAACTAATGTTAGAAACTTAGTGATAAACTACTTGCAAAAGATGTCAGGCTATCTTAACATTTTTTTTATTATTTTTATGATGTTCTAATAATTATCAACATACACTACACAATGTTCAGTCTATTTATAAATAGATTATATGTTGCTATTGATAGTGGATAATAACATACTGGAGATTAGCTTTCAGCCAAAGAGAGACTAATATTATTACCCTTCTAAGCATAAATTAGGATTTCGGCCAGACCTTGACAGCACCTTCTCAGGTTTAAGGAGTCAATGTATTAAATACATTGAGATGAGTTTGCAAGTCTTCTATGATCCTTTGCAAAATTACCCTATTTAAACATTTTGTAATTATTCTTCTTTAATATAATAGGAAATGGTGAACACCTCGTCTTACCGATATTTTTGGAAGTAAACTTTTCATTCTCCAAACAATACAGCAGCCACTATAGGCCACCCCTTTTTAACTTTGTACGTTTTTTTAATGTCTAATATGTCCACATATTCTTATAAAACATATATTGTTCCCATTCCTTTCTTACTTTATATTTGTCATTGTTAAAGTAACCCCCCATAGCACAAGATATTGATTACCATTTTGAATATCCTATCAGATTCGCTAATCTTGATAGGTTAGTGATAAATTATTTTCTAAAGATGCGAGTCTGTCTTAATGTATTCAACACATTGTTGAGATATAATTTACAAGTTACATCTGTATGATGCAGGGATTAATATCACGTGAACCACATCACAAAGAACAGTTTGTAAAGACATTTTCTCTCTCATATGTGAAAGGCTAGTAATAAAGACGACTGGCTTTTCAAACCAGACCTTCTGATATTAATTCTTTAATTTTGCATAGTGATTGCATAAAAAAGACCCCCTCCTTAAGGTCTGTGTAACACATTCATTGTTACATACACAGGTTTACTACTCACAGAATAGTAACTTTCAAGTTTGTGATTTGCTTGGTATACACAAAGAAGACATGTTTTGCAAGGTTTCTATGATATACTTATTGTTGTTATTGTGTGTTTAAGGAAACTGGAATGTGTAACTTTTACATTCTGATTTTTAATAATCAAACAACGAGTTAGTTAGAATAACACACCTGAATCTTTGGCCATTCATCCGCATACAAGTTAAAGATGTTTGGTACATTCGTGTTATTTGGATATGTAAACATATATACAGTTTTTGTAATATTTAGTGTATTTAAACTAAATCTGTATTAATGTGAACAAATAGTATGAATGTCAGTTGATTCAGTTATAAACATGTCAATTAACACATGGTATGAGATATTAAAGTTTTGACTTCACATGAATTTTATATAAAACTTGTTTACTTACTACATTCAATGCTTGAAGTGGAGCAGTATAAGTCTCAATGCTATCCCACTTCTTTTAAGGAGTGCCCAAAACCATTCTGCTTCCTTGTAATATATTTTGAAACTGTCCCAACAGTTAAATATCCTTTCTTTTGCACTGGTACAAGTAACTAAATGCAACGCAAATTGACAATGAAATAAAATGTAATGCACAGAGTTACACAAGTCCCCCCCCATACACTCCAATTCACTAATCCCCTACCCTCTACAGTTTTAAGGACAGTAAGCCTCTCAGAATGGAAGGTTCAATTTTTACATGTTAAGATTAAAAGTACTTAATAGTCAATATTCTTAAACTTCCCAAATCTCTTATTTTCTCTATCCTAACCATCCTACCACTACCTTGTAATATTCCACAAACTATCCCACTTTAAGCAGTGATTATAGTCAGCGTGCACTCAGGATAAATGGATATAAATCAAAGAGCACAGTCAACATTTTCTTATTCGTGAAAACATGTATTTAGTACAGATATGTTTGAAATTTATAATATTATTTTTAACAATAATGCAGAAGTTTATTGCTGTATCTTAATTTATGTGGAATTTATATGTTGTTATTTCAATTCTTTTCAATTTTACTGAGTGAAAGTCTTTGTTTTTGGTCACTGGCAAATAATTCCTGAGAGATGTACATGTTTAATGGACTCTGAATTACCAAGTTCGAAAGATCAAAACCTATCAAAAATAAACTTTACAAGTGAAAAAAAAATCATTTGTTTTTCCACACCGATAACCTTTCTAAAAATGTGTAGGCAGGGCACTTAATATTAGGAGAGGGTCCTTCATGATCCAACAATGTTGCTCATTTTTTAATTGCTCATTTTTGACTTTTATATTTTTTGTATAATTAACTAACACCCTTGGTTTAGTAAATTTTCACAGAAAGAAAAGGAAGCAGAAATCTTTATCATAATGTATATAACCAAACATTCTCTTGACAAAGCTGTTCCATTCCTTGTTACATGTTTATTTACCCTATGTATTTTAAGCCACAGTATTAAGCAGGATACATTTTGTTTCATATACTGCATAATAATCAGATTTCTCTATCATTGTTGTGATGACCCATGAAACAAGGACAATTTAAATATCATATATTTAAACTGACAATGTTTACTTTTCAAAACAGTAACACTATTTTTATTTATAACAGTTTGTGATACTAAATCAAGATAATTTGAAAGTATTAAGTTCTATTATAGCATATGAACAACTTATGATACCATGCATGCCTAACATATATTATTATTTACTATATCAACCAACTGTTACCAATGGCTTTCAGATTACAAACCTTTTTCATAAAAACAATAAATGCAGAGGATAAAAAATTTGTTTTGTCAATGCTTGGATAATCTCTTGTTGCTTTTTCCATTTAGCAATTAAATAAACTTTTGTTGTAAATATTTCCTTCTGAATACTATTGTATAGAGATGGAAAAAGCTGTGAAAATTTTTGTTATGATGAATGAGACAGTGTAGATAAACAAGTTTTAATTCATCTATTAAATGTTAATGAATAGGAATGTTTAACATTATATTAGTTTGTGTTTTTACTTCCAACTTTTGCATCAACCATTTAGTATATCTCAATCAGCTACTACTAAGAAAAATTTTCATATTTTTGCTCCTAACTTCATTCTGACTGTTTCTTATTTTCATCTTATGTATTTCTATGTAGATAAAATCTTCCAATAAAATAAATATCAAATTGAATTTTATATCTTTGTTGGTTTTCAAGATAAACTTAATTGCTTATCGTATGGAAAATCATATAACAAAACAAGTTAAGTTTCTGTAAAACACACATAAGGGCATAACTTAGATGTGAAAATCGTACCCCACCATATCTTCATGTGTAATGCAATTAAAAGTTAAGTAAAATTATTTTAAAGAAAGAAAATTTATATTTTCCAGTGGTTTCACGTTTTAGAAGACAATTTCAAGATCTAAGGCTCATAAAAAAAAAAAAAAGTAAAGTTTTTGATGATACAAAACAGCCATGATTTTAAAATTTCTAAATGACAAAATGTAATTTAAACAAATACCTCTTTACCAATTTAATCAGTACTAAACTCTGGTTTTATTTGGTTAGTAAGGCACAACTGTTCATAAAGCAGGAACTTGTCTTCCCAATAAGAAAACAGAAGTCCCTTCAAAATTCAAGTTGTAATTCCATTATTAATATACATGACATTACCTATCAAAATATAATGGCACACAAATTTGATTTGTCAAAATAGTTACAAATTTTTCAGGTCTGGTTGGGATGGAAAAAAAGGTCAGCATGATAGTTGGTTGTTCTGTTTTACCTTTGTGTATTTTATGTGGTTTAGAATACTAAATATAAATGTTAAAGGAGGTCGAGGTCATTTGTCTAAAAGTCTAGCCATGTTACGCAAACACACTAGCACTTGAGATGCATAATGTCCTTGTCAAAGAGTCAATAAATATAACAATTCTAAAGTAACCCATATACAATATTGAGATAAGTGATGTTAGAAGTAATTCTTAAATAAATTATAGGTATTTAACGTGGTGATATTCTACTTTGATGTTTTTCTCATATCATTTTAGTAAAATTCTATTTGAGAGTTATTACATAATCGTTTCTAAACCATTTTGCCTAACTATATTTTATGCTATGTGGATTCTTATTATCAGTTTTATTGAAGATGTTTAATGTTTATAAATAATCTAAACATGACCTTTTTTTTGTTGGCATATGGTTAAAAACAAACTGCCAATTCTACATCACACAGTAGTGATCTAAATATTCACTGTAGTACCAAGGCCTGGTGTATGTGCACACAGTTGAAATGTTACACGTGGTAACAGAAAAGGTGTACATTTTCTCATTAACCCTTTCTAATTGTATTTTTCATTATTACTGATGTTTGAGATAACTAATGAGAACCAACTCTTTGCAGAACATATTTTACACAGATATTATTGGTAATTTTGAAGTATCAAACTTTACTTTTAAATATGCTGTTACTAGTGGGTTTGTTGATGTTTTTTTGTTTTTTTTTTTATAGAAGTTT
The DNA here is from genome assembly GCA_011833715.1 of Carcinoscorpius rotundicauda. Lineage (NCBI taxonomy): Eukaryota > Metazoa > Arthropoda > Merostomata > Xiphosura > Limulidae > Carcinoscorpius > Carcinoscorpius rotundicauda. The sequence continues at coordinate 21,918,585 of CM022398.1, forward strand.
GGCAGGAAATACTTAAGAGTCTTGTACTAGATTTTTGTCTTGATAAAGTAATACCCAATTAAAAAAAATGACAACAAATTTTATATAATTTGGGGTATCTTGTACCATTAACGTCAATCTTATATTTACATTATCAGTGCAAAAATGTAACTAAAGACACAGCAACCAATTGTACTTTGTAGTTATAAGAATGCAGTTGAAAGTAATAAAACAAATATTAAATAAAAGGTAAAAAATAAACATAAACCTATTTCACTTATAAACAATGAATCTGAGAACAGTTTCAGTAAACATATGAATCGTAAAATAACACAATAACTTACGTATGTTTTTCAGCTCTGATCTATTTTTCATGTTAAACTTAATTGTTATGCTGTATAAGTGTAGAATTAAAACTATGATGCCCTGACTGTTGTTTGAAATTCAAGAAAGAAAATGCAGATTCATATATAATTTGAATTAAAGAACAGAATTACCATATAAAATACACTTACTTAAGTATTCTTTTGAAAAATACACTTGCATTAGGTTATTGGTTTCGATCTTGTATAACTTATCAACATTCTATGAAAAATTAATACTGGTTTAATATTTTACTTACTTTCAGAATGGAATGAATTCTGTGCGATAAAAGCAATATACCTAATCACACTTAACAATTTAAAATGAAATTCATTAGATTATGTATTAGCTGATATTAAAAGTATGATAAAATTAAAAATAATTTATAGTGAACAGTAAAATCTTTACTGCTATTGACCAATTGAAGCTTTCAGTTATAAGTTTTGGAAGAAAATTTTATATGAATAGTTCATACCAGCTAAAACAGACAAATATAATATACAGCATATAGATTCCCAGGGTAACCACCTTTAAAATTCAGAAACAAAACAAAATAGTTAGAACTCAGCTAATCCTCTCTTCAGAAATCACTGATTTTTTATTATTTTCATAGCAATTTACACTGTAACAAGAATGATATTTGCGGAATGTTTTCACGCTCTTTTCATACAATAACACAATTGACTAAGGCACACACTTCTCCCCTCTTGTATTCTTTTCATCCTTTACAAATGTAAAACACTTTCAGTAAAATGTGCTGTTACTATATACCTAAATGTTTTATACCTAAAGATCACATCTTAGGTAAATCTGTTTAATCTTCAAATTTCAAATACCAAGTTCAAAAGGGCACTTCTGGTGCTATTGACCAAACATAAATCATGCTGCATAACCATCACAAAAAACAAACAAACAAACTAGATAATGTGTAGTTCTCACCCACACTTAAATGTTAAAAAAGCGAGATGTCTTTATCCTTTTTTAATGCAATAAATAAAGCCCTTAGTATGAAGATCATTAAACTCAAACATTACTAAACCTGTTGGGTCTGTGTCTTTATTGCTTTGGACGGGTTATAATTCTGAAATTTCCACTGCTGTAGATAGCTTCCTATACAGTCTCTCATGAGCACTTGCTGTTTATTTTGTGCCATTTCCAAACATTTCCGACTGCTGCCATGTTGAATGCTGTGTTTCTGAAGTGTCCAAACCAGAATATATATATATATATACACACACACAGTATAATGAATAAAATTTTAAAAACACTCAATACAAATATCATTGCAAAAGGCTTTTCTGCAGTAAACCAAGATAAATTTTGTACTCTATCTTTATAACATATACTCTAAAAAACTATCAATGGTGCATGTATATAAATTATGAGTAAGTGAAGGGCAAATACAAAGGAGATGTTTTCAAATAATGTAGTATGAATTCCTATTTATGTTTGCATCATGTGAAGAAACTGGCATGGTGATTTACATGAAAAGAATTCATTTGGTATTCTTATAGGACTCTCTTGATGCTTTAACTTACCATTATAGCTGTAATTTGCAACAACCATAAATTCTTTGAAACAACTTTCACAGCATGGTGTGTGCTATTTGCCTGGATTTTATAGAGGCATTATCATAACATATACTCTGAAAAACTATCAATGGTGCATGTATATAAATTATGAAGTCCTGTATGAGTAAGTGAAAGGCAAATACAAAGGAGATGTTTTCAAATAATGCAGCATGAATTCCTATTTATGTTTGCATCATGTGAAGAAACTGGTATTGTCCAGTGTGACAATACTGTTAAGACAGCTTTTAATAGTTGGTGTTCTGTTTAGCTATATACTTTTGAACAAAGCATTTAGAGGGGGCTAATGAAAGAGGAAGATGTTGAAAAGTTAAGTTCTTATTCTGTTATAAATTTCTGAAAGTTATTTAATATTATAATTTGTAAGAATTTAGGTTAAATAACAATATAATAACTAAATATAGTAATTTTGGTAAATCACAGTAAGATGGTTAAAGTTTTAACTAAAGTTTAGTGATGTTACTTTAACCATAACCTTATGCTTAGTATGCATAACAGTATTTTAGGCTTAGGTCTATTCAACTCACTGGTAAATCATAAAACAGGATAAATATATTGTTATGCTAAATAAATACAATCTAAAAATTAATTTATTGTCTTTTGGTGTTTTAAGAATTAACTTAAGTTCTTTTTCTTAATTTTAAATAATTTAACATAAACGTTATTAATTTAGTATAAAGACAGAGTAGTGATAAGAAAATTATAAAATTTGCTCTTAAATGCTAGTGAATCACCCTAAAATAATGTAATAGTTCAACTATACTTTCTTATGTGCTTTCTCCAGTCTTTCAGCTCATGGCCATGTTGTGAAATATTAAACAAAGTTTCAGTTTCCTTTCTCACAGTCAACTAGCTGAACTGCCATTTCATAACATGACTTGATCAAACTAAACTATGAACTTATGATGTGTTGAAAAATAACAGTTATTAAATGTGAACTAAAAACGAACATTGAACAGATCTGTCAAGAACAGTTAACACTGTCTTCATATCAGTGATAATGGAGAAGATTTTCACATAAAGTGATTCAATCAGAAGGATATGAAAGTTTAAATAACTGTGTTCAGGAATGTGAAATGTAACCTGATGCTACTTAGTTGGAATAAAATGTTTATTCAAGACAGACTGTAGAGGATGAGAAACTGTATACACAGTTAAACTTTCCCATAATATTTTATGTTATTTTACTTCAAGCCTTTGGTCAATGAGTATCAACCAGTAACAGGAGAACAGTCAACTTTAACTGCTGGACCAATCACCTCAAAGTCTACCCCCATGACAGAAGTGTAGAAATGTCAGCAGAACTTCAGGAAGAGCTCAAGCTTTCATGTGCAATGCATGCATTAGCTAACAGTGATTTTCAAGAAGTTAGAGAGTACTATAAGTAGTGAATTTAGTTATAATGACCCTATTCTGATAAGTAACAAATTTCAGCCCCTGGCTTGTGCAGATGAGAAACTATTGGAGGGACAAATGTGAATGATAAGGAGGTTATAGTTATAGGTGATTCTTTGACATGTGGCTCAAACTATCTATGAGTTAAATAGGGAGAAAAGAATTAAATCATGTTACATAGAGGCATAGATGGAGGATATAACTGACAGAGCATAAATATAATAAAAGGAGCCAGAAGAGGAGCTAATTAATAAGTACAAAGGGTTGATAAAGGCATTTAAAGTAAAAGGCCATAACTTAAATTTGTCAGATATACTGGCCAGAATTAACTATGGTGATAAAATTATAACTCATTCACTAGAACTAAATGCTAGGCTTAGGTTAGTATGTAAGGAGATGCAGAGAGACTGTTTGGACTTGTAGGATCAGCTCAGTGGAAGAAAGGAGTTTTTGTAATGCATGGTTTACATTTAAATTGGGTAGAAGCTGGTATATTTACTGAGGCTAGTTAACTCAACTGTAAGAGAAGTTTTAAATTAGGACTAGACTGTTGTAAAGACCAGGAAAAACTAAATGCAAAAAGAATAAGAAACGCAGAAAAGTTTAGTATAGGAAGTGACTACAGAAGTAGTTATAAGGATAGGCTTAATTTTTACTATAGCAATGCTAGAAGTATAAGAAATAAAACAGATGATTTAGAGCACTAACTCAATGACGAATTCCAATGTAATGAAATAACTGAAACAATGCTATTTTAGATTTAATGCTAACTTCGAATACAGAAATAATTGAGAGGATGGAAATTGGAGAACATCTGGGTGCAAGTGATCATTGCTCTATTCGATGTTTTGGTGCCTATGGAGATAAGGAATGATGATATTTTGGTTAAAAATTTCAAATAGCAGATTCTGAAAGGATGTAACAACAATTTTGGTCGCTGAGTTATTGGAAAACACAGAGTAAATGTGGAAAATTATTAACAAAATTTTTCAATATTCAAGGTAAATATAAACCTTATAGAAAGAAATTGGTAGCTGCAAGTAAAAAACCAGGTTGGCTTACAAAGAGTTTAAGAGATATAATTAGAGAAAAGCATCATAAATTTAAGAACTTTAAATTGATTGGCATGATAGGAGATTTAGAGGATTATAGAAGATAATGAAAGTTGGTGAAACCGGAAATTAAGACACTAAAAATAATATATGAGAAAAGGTTGGCTAAAATTATAAAAATTAAAAGTAAAGATTTTTTAAATGCATTATGGGTAAACTAAATGTTAAAATGGGAGTAGAGTCCTTGTGGGATGATAGAGGAAGGCTAGTGCCTGACAATTATACAAGATGGCTGGTAATTAAATTTTCTAAGTTTTATTAATGAAGGTTTAAATAGTATTGCACATCTTGAACAGTTGATAAATAGAAACAAAATAAAATAAAATAACTGCATTAGTTTTGAGCCGATTAAGAAAAAATTGGGAAGTTTTAAAAATAATAGGTCTCTTGGAACAGACAATATTTTACCAAGGGTTTGGAAAGAGGTTAAACATTGGATATGTGAGTTACTTACTACTATTTTTGTCAGTCTTTGAACAGTGGGCAGGTACCAGAGAATTGGAAGTTAGCAAATGTAACTCCTCTTTTCAAGGGAAGTGATAAAAACTGTCCCAGTAATTACAGATCAATTAATCTTATATCCATTGTGAGAAATATTTTGGAAAGTCTGTTAGAAAGAGTTTTGGAAAATCATTTCACAAAGTTTAGAATTTTATTGTCAACATGGTTTTGTTAAGGGAAAATCTTGCCTTACATATTTTTTGACGTTATTTGAAAAAGGTTACTGTTTATTTAGATGAGGGTGAGGGCATATATTTGGTATATCTTAATTTTCATAAAGCATTTGACAAGATGCTACATAATAGGGTTTGTAAAAAACAATCTCTACAGATGTGGGAGATAATTTAGCAAATTGGATAGAAGAGTAGCTAAATGGAAGAAAGCAGATGATTGTTACAAACAGTTCAGTCAAACTGGATTAATTTCATTAGTGGAGCAACTCAGGGTTAATTCTTAGTACTTTTGTTGTTGTTTTATTTATTCACATCAATGACAGATGAAGGAAATAGTCAACAAATTACTGAAACTTACAGTTAGATGTCTTGAATGTTGCTACCTGTGAAGAAGATGCTGCTGATTTACAAAAGGATTTAGATCATTTATTAAGTTGAGCAAATACATCACAGGTAGGTTTTAATTATAATAAATGCAATATAATGCATTTATCATAATTTGAACTGTAAGTATAATATGGTTAGGAATAATCTTAACAGTGTCATGAAAGAGAGGGATCTTGGTGTATGGTTGATCAATCTTTAAAGCCATCCAAGCAGTGTGTTGTTGGTAGTGGTAGGGCAAATAGTATTTTAGGTTGTATCTACAGAAATATTGAATACAAGTCTAAAGGGGTTATAATTTCATTGTACAGATCACTCATTAGGCCACATTTGGTATAGCGTGTTCAGTCTTGGTATCAGAAAAGATACCAAGTTGTTGGAAAGGTTTCAGAGAAGGGTTACTAGAATGGTGCCTGGGATACAGGGTTATCACACGAGGAGAAAATGAAATCTTTCAAACTGTTTTCTTTTAAACAAAGAAGAGTATGGGGGAGGTGTTTGAGATTGTAAATTGAATTGATAATGTTGATACATCATCTTTTTTCATACTTAACAGTAAGAACAGTAAGACTAAAGGGACACAAGTATAAATTTTGTCAAGGTGGGAGTTACCTTCACCTAAGACAGTTTAATTTTTCTAACATGGTTGTTGGCCTTTGGAATGGGTTGTCTTCAAATGTTGTGGAAGCCAAAAATTTAAGTGAGTTGAGAAAAAAAAACGTATGTGAATGATAAGGACTGGCTTTGAGGTTTTTTTTATTTATCTATTTTTTATTATTATTATTGAGTTTAGAGGTTGGAACAGCCAAGACAGACCAATAGGTCCCACCTTGTTTCAAAATGTTATATTATAGCTCTTGTGTGTTACACTTGTAGACTTAAATCCCCAAAAGCTATAGAGAATATCTTATTTTAGTTGCAGCGACTGTTGTGAACTCTGATTACATCAGAGGAGAAGTTATTAAGCTTCTATCATTATCTGCAAGTTGTAGCTGTTTTGGGAGCCAGGTCTCTCCCTAGTGGAATTAAAAATTCTATTACTTAATCAATATCATTCAATATTAAAGATACCCATCTCTTTGAAAGGCTAAATTTACCATGCCTTCTATGGTCACATGATAGGAGAATTTTATGCCAGAATGTTCTGAATGTGTAACCCATCCAGAAGGAGTCAAGAAGCAATTTCTAACCATAGTTTGAGAACAGTCCTCTATAAACTATAATTTTTTTGTAAGTAAAAAAATTAGTTTGATACAACTTAACCTTTTAATTACATATGATATCTTATAAAAAATAAAATAAACTGTCAAACCTCTAGTACTAACACGTACTCATGCCTAAGAGTATGTAAAACTAATAGCTGAATTAAAAGCTACTTGAAAAGCAAATTTTACAGTTCATTCAAACTTGCATTAACAAGTATTATTATAAGTCAACCTACAAGGTTTTTCTAGTGCCAATACCAATCTTATTACAAACAAAATAAAATTTCCTTTACTCAAAATGGAGAAAAAATTGATTACTCTTTCACCCATAATAAAATACCACATCTTGTCTAGCAAAAGTGAGATCAGTTTCATTTTTTTCATGTTTTGACAAAAAACAAGTAAAGTAATTGTAATCTATCTGTTTACTTACATTAGGATCATAGATCCAAAACTGATTACCCTTTGACCCATGACATGGATAAAGTATCACATCTTGTCCAGCAAAATCGAGACAAGCTTCATCTCGTCGAATTTCTCCTTCTTTACTAAGCATCCAGAACTAAAACCAGAAGACTTAATCATAAATAAAAATGCCCTTCAGTAATGTTATTTGTAAGTAAATTACATTTATAGTTATGTAGCAATTTATAATAAAAAAATAATTGTTATATCTAGTAATCTCAATAATAATAATGATATTAATAAAATACTGTGTAAAATTAACTGTACTAAAACTAAATCTACAAATTATCAAACAATAGTTATACTACAAGCTGTATTTAAATTAGGCACTTGTCACCACATCACTTATTAATCATAATAATAAGCACTGTGTTTACACTAGAAACTTGTCATCACATCATGAAACAATATTCTGTAAGAGATTGTATCACGTGCACTTTTAATACCACCCAAGCACATTATGTAAAAAACTAACATCTGAAAAAATAAAAAAGATAGAACTGAAAAGACATTTTCTACAACAAAAATTACACTGAGATGTATTATGAAACTGATTTATATTGATATGTTTAATGTTCGCATAATAGGCAGTTGAAGTTTGCTTCAATGAAACTTTTAAAAACTTTTTTCATCAAATAGAAATGTGTGTATGTCCAAAGGAAACAAACATATCCACTAATAAATAATTGTATTTTCAATTACAAAAAGATTTCAATAGAGAATTAGCATTAAGATTGTTCATCATGATATTGATGGAACTAGGAATTCTTCAATTTATTTAAGAAAGTATTTGAAGATTAGAGCTAAAATCATCCTACTCACCTGATTTCCACCCTGTCCGTGACATGGGTATAGACCCACAGGTTTGTGAAGGTCATCCCTACGAGCAGGACTATCAAGGCACGTGGTGGACCCTTCACCTATATTGCGAACCTGTAAATAAGAAAAGCAGAGACAAAGTTGTTAATGAAATAATCAGTAATGTCAAGAAAACCCACTTGTAGAGAAAAATATATATGTAAAAACGGCTAGTTTGGGTTGAGAAATTTTTTTATGTAGAGGAACAAACAACGTTTTGACCTTCTTTGGTCATCGGCAACGAGCCATTTTTACATATATGTTAATGAAATATTTAGATTAAGACTTTTTGGTATAATTTTGGAAGAAAAGAGTTCATATTCAAGCCAAGTACATGAAATCAAAATTTCAGCACACAGTGCTTGATAAATTCTAACTTGTTCTTACAGATGCACAATAAACATAATTATGAAATCAACACAGCTGAAGTAAACTTTTGTTTTGATATTTAAATATTTCAGTCAGAGCAAAATTTTCAATCCATTTAACTCCAATATACTCTAAATCAGTGTGCCAGTTACTATTGCTTTTTCACATGCACACACACACACATTATATAATACAAAATCAAAAAGGTTTATTATTTGATCCAAGATTCAAATACAATATACAACTCAAAGTATTTAACTTCAATTATTGGATCAAGTACAGGAGTTTTCTGAACTCAAAATCTCAAAGAACTAGTAGTAACTCAAAGAAAACGAGGCAATGGAAGCAATTACTACCAATTAAGAAGACACCACCTATTCTGTATTCTTTATACATCACTGGTCAACATAAAAGAAAGAACAACTTTATGAAAGATGGGCCTCTAAGGAGTCCAAAAACTACATTCAATAGCTAACAAAATATCCATGCTGAAACATAAAATTTTATATGCCTCTGAAATAAAACGAGCCTCTCAACTGGTACTAATCACAGAGTATATAGTTTACAGATAAAGAAAAAAAGCAGTAGATTATAATCATCTCTACTGTTAATTCAGTATCAACACTATAACTCAGTCAGCAGTAGATCAAATCTTCAAAGCTCAACGAAACAAGTAAATTATGGACTGTGTACATTTGGAACAAAATATGTCAAATCCTGTTGACATTCTGTATAATGGTTGCACAGTAGTAAAATAACAACTGAGGCAGTAATATTTGACCTACACTAAGCATAACATTAGCAAATTGATGGGAATTTAATATTCTGAAACTAAATACTAGATACAGACTGATTACATTAAGACAAACTGGAAAATTTTATTGCTTTTCATTGGATTTACAGATGTTTAACATATTATTATATGGTATAACATTACATTTGTATCTTGTATCATTTGAAGTACGACTTTCTTTATATGTGTTGACCATGTGTCATGTAAATAAACAAAATATGGCCTTACAAAAATTACCACAAAGAGCCAGAAATGTGTGTTCCACACTGATTTCTGTGCATTACCTGATACCTAAAATATCCTAAAAACAGTATTAAATGAGTAAATCATATCTTTCTACAAAGGACAGGTAAAAACTTGTAATGACTTGTGTTATTTTTGATAGTCACCGTATTTTTTGTCAATTTTTGGGCCAAAATTGGCAAACTGAGCATGATATGCAGCATCAGCATAATCATCAGGTCCAAAATTGTATCAAAAAACCATCGTATGTCATGGGGTACTCAAACATACTAAAACATTTTCCATGGCTCTTTAAGCAAGATTTCTATACCCAAACTGTAACAATTTAATGTTTTAGAATATTTTTAAAACAACTATCAATGGGAAAAAAAATCCTTAATTAATAATACAAATTATTCATCAAATAAATCAATACAACATTATTCAATGAAACCAAATAAACTTGGTAACACAACCGGTTTTCACTAATTTGGGTGCAAAATTACAAGGAATATGAAGTTGCATACAAATGAAATCCGTTAAAGCATTTGACCTATTCATCTGTGGAATGGTTTCTTACTCAAGATTAGATCAATGTCTTACCTCCCCTGAAGCCACAGCTTCTCCTGGAATAAAGAGTTCTGGATAAACATTTTTAAGATACCAATCAAAATTTTTACATTTAAGTTGCTTCCTCAGCTCTTTTCTTGAGCTTACATCTCCAAAGTCACCCTGCAAGAAGTATAACAAATTTAATGTTTTCAAAATATTAAGAAAGAACATTAGAATAAATTAATACAAATGAAAATATTTAATCATTATGTGAATCCTTATTTAACATTTACTTGTTCTTACATGTTAATGTGCCATCAGCATTTTAACAGTGTGGGCTAAAATTATCACAAAATGATAACTCCATAATTTTTTTTAAAATCAATATAGCATATTTATTCACACTACCAGCAGCTAACTGTATGGTGGATAGCAATCTTTTTACATGAGAACAAACTTTCAATGAAAGTAACAGACAAAAAACACTGTTTAATATGAATCAACAAGCACTACTACAGAGAAAAAAAACTATTTTGAGGTTCTTAAAGATCTGTTTTACACTTTGAGTTACACTTAAAGTTTTGAGTATCATACATGAAATATAAATATTTACAAGAACTAACAGTATAGCTATGTCACTAACCAGATCATATCCTATCCTCTGATAGTAATATTTAGCATAGTCATCAAGCCACACCTCTGCCAAACGAACAGAGTTTCGCTTTAATACATTTACTCCTGATCTCCACTTGTAGGGGCTTCTCTTCCTGAAGATATGGCCCACATGAGAGCAGGGTACTATTTCCAATGTCCCATGACACATCCATGTCTGTAGTAGAACAAAAGGAAGGCGTAAGGTGTAATAAGGTAATATTCATTTTTGTTACGAAATAATATCAAAATAGAGCTCGTAAGTACATCTCGAAGAACAATAGGAACGAGTGAGATTTCGTAATTACGGAAATATTACCTCATTGCACCAATAATTAAATGCCTATGCATTAATGAGATTTGCTTATTAAATTTTCTTTATTGCTCGACACAACTATGGAACCATCCAGTATCTAATCTAATGCATATTCTTCTATAGCGCTTAATCTTTGCGCAGGTGCAAACTCTATGTTTGACTTTCCCGTTGGACATCGCTAGCCGGACTTTGTGCACCACTGCACTAGAGGAATAAAATATTACAACACTTCTGTTATAAATGTCTATGGACAAACACTTTGTTAGTCCATTGGGGAAGAACAACAAAGAAAAAAAGTTCATACCATTATAGAAAGAAAAAGGACAAAGAATACAATTAAATTTTCAACTTCTTAATACCATAATTTTAAAAATTCACTATTTTATAACGTGACCTTTCCAAGAGTTCAATTAAAAAAAAATCTCAAAATCTTAGTAGAAGATGGAAATATCTTGAAAACGAGGTGTTAATGCAAAAGTGTACATAAATATATTTCATTTACAGTTACTCCACGTTTGTTACACATCTAAGTACAACATAATATTTTTTTTTCTTAGGTTTTTGTTTCATTATTGTCGTATGTGTGTAAGTAATTCTCAACAGTCAAGTAAAACAAATCAAACGGAAAGACTGCGTTAAAAACAACAAATGAAACTCTGACTAATGATATTTTAATAAACAAGCTCAAACAAAAATCAAATCGAAGACACAAATCACAAGGGTCCTCAGGATACAAACTATAATGTGGTATATAAAATGTACCATAGGTTTTAAAGGTGATTGAGAAGTATGATACACCGTCTATCAGTATAAAATGGCTGGATGAAAAAAAAACAGGGTTGTTGCAAATGGAGTTCAATCCAACTGGATTAATGTCACAAGTGGAGTTCAGTCTCATAACCTTTGTTGTTTTCGATTTATATCAATGACATACACGACTGAATGCCGTTAAATTGTTTAAATTTGAAGACGATGTTAAGGATTGAGCAGTTGGTAGCTGTGAAGAGGACACTGTTGATTTATAAAAAGGATTCAGAAAATTTAATGAGTTGGGCAAATAAATGGCAAATATAATTTAGATGGGAATATCTTAATGTTATGAAAGAAAATGATCTTGGTGTAATAACTGATCAGTCTCTTAAACGATCCAAAGCAGTGTGCTGTTTCTAGAGGTACAGAAAATATGATTTCAGGTTGTATCTACAGAAATACTGAATACATATCTAAAGGTTATGATTTCATTATCCATGTCACTCATTAGGCCACATTTGGAATATTTTGTTCTATCTTGGACTCCTTACCTTAGAAGTGATATCAAATTGTTGGAAATAGTTCAAAGAAGGGTTACTGACATGGTGTCTAGGTTACAGGGTTATCATACGAGAAGAGGCTGAAATCTCGCAAAATGTTTTCTCTTAGAAAATGAAGAGTTAGGGGTGTCTGACTGAGGTGCGTAAAACTGTAAATGAAATTGGCAGTGCTGATGCATCATATTTTTCATACTTAACAGTGAGAACAGTAGGACTAAAGTATAAAGGTAGGAGTAATATTTAGCTAAGTGTGGATGCAGAAAATTTGTGACAAGAAAAAGACTGAAAAGCATACAAACGTTAAGGGCTAGCTTTAAAACTTTTTTGTAATATTTATTAATAGTTTAGTTATAGTATGGTACAGCTGAGATGAACCAACAGGTCCCATTATTGCACCAAAAGATTACATTATACTCGACTCGATTTTATTCTTCGTCAGGACATTTACAAGCCTACCCATAAGTTGAAATTATTTTAGGTAGGATTACAGTATATTAAACTATGAGATCTTTGACGTCCTCAAATACGTTATTTGAAAGGGTTTGACCTCATGAATCTGAAACTGTAATTAAATCTAAAATCAGCCAACCGATGATGGAGCTATAACCTAAAAGTTTGTACTTGAAGACAAATCAGCCAACAGATGATGGAGCTATAACCTAAAAGTTTGTACTTGAAGACAAAAAAACAACAAAAACAAACAAATTTGAAACCATTCGATGGGCCACTGTGCCACAGCTAAAATTATTGCACTTTGGCTCATATGGCAAAACACATTACTCTAATTTATATCCAATTTTTTAAGAAAAGTTATCCCGTAAACGATGTTTCAGTAATAACATAATTTTTATTTGTATATCGCACGCAAAGCACGAGCTTATCCTCGAGTATAAATTCAAACCCTAAACACTTCGCTAAATCAGAATGCAAGTCTCACTCTCAAAAATTACAAATTGAAAAGCGCTAAAAATAAAATTCTGTGTATGCAGTGTTCCGAAACATTACCTGACACTTAAGGTTATATATTATTTTAGAATATATATCGTTTATTAATTTTCATGCTATCACTATTTTCTAAATTTTAAAGTCAAATATTGTTGTTGTTGTTGTTGTTGTTGTTTTGAATTAAGCACAAAGCTACACAATGGGCTATCTGTGCTCTGCCCACCACGGGTATCGAAACCCGGATTTTAGCGTGTAAGTCCGCAGACATACCGCTGAGCCACTGGGGGGCAAGTCAAATATATTTGTTTGTTTTGAATTTCGCGCAAAGCTACTCAATGGCTATCTGCGCTAGCCGTCCCTCATTTAGCAATGCAAGATTAGAGAGAAGGCAGCTAGTCATCACCTCCCACTGCCAATTCTTGGGCTACTCTTTTACTAACGAATAGTGGGATTGACCGTCACATTATAACGCCCCCACGGCTAAAAAGGCGAACATGTTTGGTGCGACCCTCAGATTACGAATCGCACGCCTTAACCCTTCTGGCCATGCCGAGCAAACCAAAATTTCAAGCTTTATGACGTTAATATCAGCATCAGTTAATGTTCAAAGATAAAAGTATTTACTAAAGCTATATATAGTGTAATTTCTCATGTAGTAAACAGTATAAAAATTATATTAACTTTAGGGTTAAACTTATATAAATACAACAGTATTTTCGTCGTATGTCCATGTAACCACTTCGCAGGGTGTGGATGAATTTTCAAAAACAGCAAAATGTAAAACTGAACATTTATATGTTTTTATGGGCATTTTTACATTTTTTTACTGTAAACTGATCTTCACAATCTTTGAAGTGAAGGTTTGTGGAGATACATGCAAACTTGCGGTTTCACATTTTGCGTTTTGCAGTTTGTACGGGCGTTTTTTTATTTTTATATTTACATACAAACGTATTTCAGTTAGTATTATATATATTTCAAGAATATCGTTAATTTTCCTACTAGTTCTAACGTTATATGCGGGTAGTATAACCACGACCTTGACAAATACTGATACACCACAAATAAAACAGATTCTAAACAACATGTATACTATACCTTTAAAGTTTAATCACTCAGAACAGACATTTTATAATGTAAACAAAACTACAAAATACCTTGAAAGACAGTTCTAAGTTTTCTCCACCCCATATATCAAATCCACTATCGTAAGTTCCCAGCTCTTCAAAAAACCTTTTTTCAATAGCAAACAAGCCTCCCGCCATAGTTGGAGACCTGCAAAACGAATAAAAAATATTTGCATAAATACGGTTTTATATTTAGGTAAAATACGTCAAGGAATAATGATTCAATTCTGATTTTTGGACATTGTAATAATTAATATATTTTTATTAGCGAAAATGACGAGCCAAATATTCCCACCCCGCAGGAAACCAAAACCTCATATTCCACAGGTGACTGAGATAAACAAGTTTTGTAAAATCAGTTTTCATAAACAGAGACAGAAAAGGGTGATAGAGTTCAGTCAAACATCGGTAGATTTCTCCAAGGGCCAATTAAAATTAAGATCTTTCATGAAATGAATTCGTAGCGTGTTAATGGGATAATTATCGCTACATGCAATATGTAAAATTAGGGTAACGAAAAATGTAGAATAATGAGACGAAGAAAAAAAAGTTCAATCGTAATAAAAGTTGGAATATTTGAAAAAATGTAATGAATACCAGTTACCAGTAAAAATATATATACTGTATATATATAAAAGCGTATAAAGTTACGAGTAACCGATTATGTTGGATTCATAAACATGAGATGTGGATTTCAACAATATAACCAATGTTTTCATATCTACCAGACAGGTTCCCATGGATGTTTGCGACGTTTTTTTTCACTATCTGGAATAACGTGCCAATTAAACTGAAGGTTCCAGTCAAATCCACCTACGTTCAGACTGCTAGAATCTCTGAAGTTATACTCGAATGTGTCATCACTGATGACGTCAATCACGGGACATACCACTGTTGTAGAATTTCGGGCAATACGATCCAACAAGGGTTCCAACCAGCCTAAATGAAGGTTTAAAAAAATTAAAAAGAGGTTTTGACGTTTTTAAGCTATATTCACATAAAATTTAAAAACTTTAACATTTTTGTTAGGGAACTTTGTTCTTAAAACTTGCGGAGAAGAAAACGTTTATTACGAATACACACTCAAATTCACAATCACATCAATCCGTATATTTACATGATAGTGAGAAACTCATAAGAAAGTATTTCCAAGAGTCTCTCCATTATTGTTTGCTTTTCAGATCACAATAATTAATTATCTTTATTTAGACAAAAATATGTTTATCTTAATGGACACTAGATAGCAGCACTAGCACCTAATTGCTGCATTATTAGCAAGCAAATGATTTTACAAATTAACATGTTAATGTGTTTAATTCCGCGACAAAACAAGGCAATTACTAAACTATTCATCTTTCTTTACCAACCAGCTATATAAACGTTTATTATTTTTACACCTTACAGTTTAATAATTGTAGAGCTTGTGTATCTCGATCACCTCACAATAAAAAACAAAGTTAGACCGTATTAAAATTTCTTATTTTAACGACAAAATGTACAAGTACAGATATTAAAATTCTGATTTCCTTTTGAATGCACTTATTAAAGAAAATGTTATCAACTTCATATAAAACAGATGAAAAAAGCCAACTTCTTCTCAACGTGACTTATCAAGGTGCATAAAAAACGGCCCGGTAAGTGTTCCGTGGGGTCTCTTCTCTCCGATGTGGTTGAGAACTAATACTAAAACCCAGAAATAAGGCATAAAAATTGACCACTTCGTTTACAGTAATTTTGGTAAATTTTACCAAACTCTCGTGATTATTTGTTCATTCTCGTTCCACGTAATATATCAATTTAACCGTAATATATCAATTGTATAGCAGTTTAAGTATGTATTTTTAAAGCAAATGGGTAAGTATGGATGTTAAGCTGTTGGCATGGAACGAATTTTCTTCCTGAAGATGACCTAAAAATGTCGAAACGTTGTTCTTGACTCTACTTTAATTAAAGTTTTAATATCCATACCGGCAGTCTTGAGAATACATTCAAACTTTCTACCTATGGCCCCTCGGTGGAACAACAGTCATTCTTTGGATTTACATCGCTGAAATCAGGAGTTTGATTTCCTTCCGTAGACGCAGCAGATAGCCAGATGTGGCTTTGCTATAACAAAACACATATTCTACCTATGATTCCGTTTTCAACTCGTCTGTGTCTTTTAAATGAAATGTTTTATGTAAAATATTGCAATAGCAATTATCGCGTTCACACGATGAGTCAGGGAATCGCCCCTTAAAAATAGATGTTCTTAGATTTTATGAAGATAGCACTTTTATACGGTGATATTTTAGGACAAAATAAAAAAAGGGGAAGACCAAATTTTGCTCCTAGTACTCTAGGTTTTGGAATAATTTTTCAACATTCTGGACTTTGTAACCCCTGATTTTTCCAGGATCGTAGCCAATCGGTATGTATATCTAGACTAGCACGCTTCCTTTATATTGCTTTCACTTGAACAGTGAGTGTAAAACTCACTCAGTGTTTTAAATTATATCTATTTTATGCACTCTTCGCTACACTTGATACTGTGATTTCTTTAGAATGCAACAATGACTGAGACACGAGTAAAATATCCGATTCACTGAGTCTGATTACATGGTCTATACTTATTAAACATAGTTCGTTAAACAACATAACACACGCAGATGAGAGACGCTTGATGACGTCATAAATACAAAATGTTGCAGGTATATTTCGACGGTTTATGGATGTCATAAATTTAAGTGTTTCAGATAAGAGAAATAACAAATCCTTCACTAAACTATATGATGTATGCTATTATATCACTAAGATATAACACGTTCACAAGACAGTCGTACGTTATTATTAGAAAAACCAACTCCCAATATTCGGTCAGACTTGAGCAGCCCAAGAGTTGGCGGTAGGTGTTGTCGACTAGCTTCCTTACCTCAAGTCATTTAGTGATAATTATGGCCGGCTATATTTGCGCAAATACTCTAAAGCAACAATCTGTTGAAATTACGCGATTTAAACACAAGTAGAAAGTGTCATATAATTCGAGTGCACTTCAAACTATTTTTGTAAGAATTATTTTACTCTCATGTGATAGTTCAGTTGAAACAATGTTAGTAAAATAAGTCATCAATAGTGATGATAACTGCTATTTTGAGGTAATTTTCACAATCTATCATGGAGTACTGCTTAAAAATACATAGGATATTTTACAAATTAGCTAGATTTACCTCGTCTTTTAAGCTTGTTTTATTTGGATTATACTGAGTGTATTTGGTATGACTGGATGTGTAATTTGAACCAATACGGTAGTTCATATTAGTTACATCAATCAGTGAATAAACTAAAGCTGCAGTATTTCAGAAGACTGAACTTTGGTTATTAAAAGGAAACCCTGGTAAAAAGAGGATATTCCTTGAAGGCGCTTGTTTTTTTTCACTCAATTTGAAGTAATATCCATCTTAGCTATTCACTGCTCTCAAACACGAAATGTCGTAAGATACATTACCTACCTTCGGTACATTCACAGTGGGAATCCAAGTACGTAAGAACGGGTGCTACAGCCACTGACGCCCCCAGGAGTCGACATCTAATGAGGCCTTCTCTTCGTCGGGCCCGAACCACTCGGACTTTTGGAAACTGAACAATGTAATCTTCCAGCTGGCGTGACAAATGAGCTATAGGAGAAAAATAAATCTTATCCCGAGTTACAAACAACGAAAATTTCACATAATCGAGAGTGTTTCTTTGTTTTTGAATTTCGTGCAAAGCAACACGAGGGCTATCTCGCTGCGCGAGCCGTCCTAAATCTCGCAATGTAAGACTAGAGGGAAGACAGCTAAGCGTCACCGCCTACCGCCAACTCGTGGGCTACTTTTTTTTACCAACAAATAGTGGGATTGATCGATACATTATAACTCCCTTACGGCTGAAATGGCGAGCATGTTTGGTGTGACCGAGATTTGAACCCGCGACCCTCAGATACGAGTCGAGTGTCTTAACCACCAGGCCTTCATATAATCTACTCAGATAACCTAACTGCTGGTTACAGAAAAGTAAAAGAAAATGTTTACAACTGTAAATCGTCGAATTTTATCTGTTAGAGGAAGGATATTTTAAGCAGAGGTCTGGGACTAACCGAAATTTCGCAACTAGAGATTTTAAGAAAACAAAAAAACTCTTTGCATGGAACACTTTTTAACAACAAATGACACTTGTAATAATGATAAAAACTTGAATACACACAATTACAGGTAAACATATATTTGCAGTCTTGTGCCCGCAATTTCAGCATATTTTTAAAGCACTTCTAGAGAAACAGTAAACTAATACTAAACAGTAAACAAGTATTGAATTTCGATACGTTTCAAACGTACAAGCATTTGTGCGCCTTCGTACGCTTGGTTTGTTTTTAATTTCGAGCAAAGCTACACAAAGGCTATCTGTCCTAGCCGTCCCTAATTTAGTAGTGTAGGACTACAGGGAAGGCCGCTAGTCATCATCATCCACCGCCAACTCTTGGGTTACTTTTTTACGAACGTAGGTATACCAAATAGTGGGATTGACCACAACATTATAACGCCCCAAGGCCAGAAAGGACAAGCATGTTTGGTGTGACGGGAATTCGAACCTGCGACCCTCGGATGACGAGTCGAGTGCCTTAACCCCCTCACCATGCCGGGCCGACCTTCGTAAGAAGTTAGTTATCATTTTTACAACTATAGCCTTAACAAAAGTAATTTACACTGTTAAACTAATAAAGAATTTTCTTACGGATACAACACAGTAATCATTTATTTTGGAATTTCGCACAAAGCTACACGAGGTTTATCTGTGCTAGCCGTCCCTAATTTAGTAGTGTAAGACTACAGAGAAGGCAGCTGGTCATCACCACCCACCGCCAACTTTTGGGCTACTCTTTTACCAACGAATAGCGGGATTGACTGTCACATTATAACAACCACACGGCTGAAAGGGTGAGCATATTTAGCTCGACTCGGATGAGAACACGCGACCCGAAGATTACAAGCGCATGCCTTAACGCGCTCGGCCTTGCTAGGCCTCACAGTAATAATGTAGTAGCAAATCTACAGAGATATTTCAAGAAATACTCTCTTGTGTATTTTAATAGCTCTAACGCTTTTTTTTCTGGTGACCTGTAATCTCATTATTGGTAATCTTTACTCCTATCACTCTACAACCATCTTCTTAAATAATTATAGATGATCACACTAACTTAACCACGTTCAAGCTCCAGTATCGACTACCAACAAATGAAGGTGCTAAATAAAAGGGTGAAATTACGGCATGCGGAAAACGAAATGAAATGTAGAGTAACAATAAAAACGCGAATTTCAGCACACAGATAAACGAAACAAGAATCACGCAAAATTAAAACTAAATTAAAAAAAAACACGTAAATGAGAGAGTTGTGTGTGAATTTGGATAATCAGGAGAGAGATCACATTGTTCGATGGATGCCATCACAACAACAACAAATATCATTAAATAAAACATTGCATCTTTACACGTTAACACGATAGCTTCGTGTTGTGTAGCAAAAACAAGTAAACATTATAGCCTTGTATTAATGTAGTCAAAATACGTAAACATTAGCCTTCTATCGCTCTATGAAAAGTGTGTAAAGATGACAGACTGATCTTATTAAGAAACATAACATGGCACGACAACTTGTCTTCTTACAAAATTACAAGGCCCGGCATGGCTAGGTGGGTTAAGGCGTGCGACTCGTAATCAGAGTGTCGTGAGTTCGAATCCCCGTCGCACCAAAGATGCTCGCTATTTCAGCTGTGGGGGCGTTATAATGTATTGATCAATCCCACTATTCGTTGGTAAAAAGTAGTCCAAGAGTTGACAGTGGGTGGTGATAACTAACTGCCTTCCCTCTAATCTTACACTGTTAAATTAGGGACGGCTAGTGCAGATAGCCCTCGAGTAGCTATGCGCGAAATTCAAAAACAAAATTACACGCGGTCATGACAATTTGACAACATCCAAGTATCAAATCTGTACACAACTTTCTGTTTTGTTTTTGTTATGAAGAACTTAATATTATATTTTCCCTCTTCCCTCTCCATCACTCACTCACAGTCACATTTATGTACGTAAATAACTGAGTAAATTATCACATCTTTTTCCCAGTTACTATTTTCAATTATTTATATTATTGTACCTAACAAAGACAAAACAACTCACTGTCCGTTTGTTTAATTTAACATTTAAGATTGACAACACCTGAAAACTTCATAACTAAATGCTTCGTCTTAATTCTGTAATAACATAAAGGTTCACCCATTCTTACAATGTGTTTCCTTTTAATGCTATTTAATACGAGGCAGTAGTTGTCACAATAACATAGCACCCTAAGGATATTACTTCAGTTGAGATCTGCCAGGTGAATGGAGATCAAAGGATGTCTCTTGAATGTTACCTAATATGCCAGTTATGTCTTCACCTAATGTTTACATAACTGTTATGCCCTAAGCAAAAGAAAGCGATGACGTCCACAAAGTGGCACTGGAGGATACGTTGTTAGGCTCATAGTTCCATGAAGTTGTACAAGAGGCACTGTTCTCTTACAGCAGAGTTGACATCATATTTCAATACCGGAGAACTATAGGTCCTAAGCGCGTGGCGTCACACATACGTTACTGGCCAGCCAAAAAGCAAATAGTGTCATTATAAGAGTAGCAGACAATTCAGGAGTCACATTGTAATTGCTTGTGTTGGAATATGGGATCAAATACTTGAAATTAGTCACCTGTGCAGCAGCTATTTGTTGCAAGTAACCAGACAAAAAATCCAGAATTATCGTTTTATAGGTTTCCAAAACATCCAATACGTTAAAGATTAATGGACTGTTCGGTGGATGCCATCACAACAACAACAAATAAAAGGACAAAGTAAAAAAAAAAGAAGAGATTTTAGGCTATTTTGAAGGAAGGTAAGAAACAGGTGAAACGTCAAAATTTTATTATCTTTATATTTAGTACAACAAAATTGTTTGTTTGTTTCGGGCCCCCCAGTGGCTCAGCGGTATGTCTGCGAACTTACACGCTAAAATCCGAGTTTCGATACCCGTGATGGGCAGAGCACAGATTGCCCATTGTGTGGCTTTGTGCTTACTTCAAAAAGAACAACAACAACTTGTTTGTTTTGGAATTTCGCACAAAGCTACTCGAGGGCTATGTGTGCTAGCCGTCCCTAATTTAGCAGCGAAAGACTAGAGGGAAGGCAGCTAGTCATCACCACCCACCGTCAACTCTTGGGCTACTCTTTTACTAACGAATAGTGGGATTGACCGTCACATTATAACGCCCCCACGGCTGGGAGGGCGAGCATGTTTGGCACGACTCGGGCGCGAACCCGCGACCCTCAGATTACGAAGCGCACGCCTTAACGCGCTAGGCAATATCAGGCCCTGTACAACAGGAATTCAGTGGAAGTGTTCATTAAACAGTATTTTGTGTGTTCCTCTGTGCTTTAGTAATTACAGAGTCTTTCGGCATTGTTACAACATACTTAATGAAAGTTTCCTTTGAGATTTTACTGTAAATGATTTTAATACACTCCCACAAAGTTTCTTTGGAAGTAGTTTTCGACTTGTCAAGTTTTTGATGTAGGAAATCCCAAATTTCTTGAATTGAATTAAGACTGGAGCTCTGCGGGGATTATTGCACCAGTTTAATAACTCCAGCAGCTACTTTCTTAGCTAAGTAATTTCTCCATAGGTTGGATGATTGTTTGGGTCATTATATTCTTGGTAGTAAAATCGTTTATCAATAATATGTAAACTACTGATTACACCATGACGGACCATCTGATGGTACTTGCGAGTCAATTATTTCATCTATTTTGCAAATATTTCCTGTCGCCTCAGCAGAAAAACATCCTCAAACCATCGCATTGCCCCCTTCCCCATGGTAAAATATGAGTCAATTATTTAATCTATTTTGCAAATATTTCCTGTCGCCTCAGCAGAAAAACACCCTCAAACCATCGCATTGCCCCCTCCCCCATGGTTGTTGTTGTTGTTTTGAATTAAGCACAAAGCTACACAATGTGCTATCTGTGCTCTGCCTACCACGGGTATCGAAACCCGAATTTTAGCGTGTAAGTCCGCAGACATACCGCTGAGCCACTGGGGGTCTCCCCATGGTAAAATATGCATTGATGTACTTATGTTTTATTTTTATTCTGCCCCATATACAATATATGCTTTGAATAATATTTTTCAAACTTGGACTCATCCTTTTCCAACAATCAACAATCCAGTTTTAGTAGCTTTTATCAAGTTTCAGTCTCTTGACAATATTTAGAAATTGAAATAATGTTTTTTTAAACTGCTACACGACCAAATATTCCATTCTTGTCAAGTCTTCTTGATACTGTAGATCTGGACACTTTTTTGTAATTCAGTATACGGTCGTTTATCTTATGCTTGAAATCAGTAAACGTCTTCCTTCTGTCCCAAAGGCTGCATAAATGAAGATACTCAACATCAATATAATTGGGTTTAGATGTTTTGTTTTTCCCTTTACTTATCTCGGTCTTACGATCTAGGATGTACTTGACAGTGTTTGGGTATCATTTCAAGTCTGAACCAATTTGTCGGAGAGTCCAACCAGCTTTATGTAAAGCGTTTGTGTGAACTCTCTGTTCTTCTGACAAATCTCTACGCTTTTGAGGCCATGGCATGAAAACAAATCTTAATATATATAGTATTAAACACAGTTTTTATCAAGGTTTATTTGTAGAATGCTATTAAATTGAATTTTTGTAGCATATAATGGTACCATACCCTAGCTTTTTTCTATAGTTAAAATATTGTACGGGTTGTCATAATAATTATTTCAACTCAAACTTTTATCAGTGTGCTCATTCAAGCAAATCTATTATGACATTCTCTTGATACAAGTATATTGGAATTCTAACGAATGATAAGTATTCTCACCCCTTATCAACAGGGATTAGTGAAGTATTGCCATAGTGATGAAATTTACATTCTGTAATGGCATAAAGTAGTAGCCACTTAAAATGGGAAAAATGACAAAATATTTTCTGTTAATATTCTTTAACAGATCGTGATAAAAATTTGTAGTTTGTAAACATCTAGTGCTTCCATTACTCTAAATATCACAATTCAAGCAAATACAAGCAGTTAGGTGAAATGGCCCAGTGGGTGATAACAAGTGTTATTAAAAATATGGCTCGTTGTAACAGGTAGTCTTAACATCCAGCGCTCATTTGTATAAAATATATGGTAATGTGTATTGAAGAAAGTGTTCTTTCACACAAGTGGAATGAAACTACGATGTAGTATTTGTAAATATTGTAAATTTACCACTGATAAAAACATAAGCGGTAGGCCTAGTCACTAAAAACAATTTCGACTTACCTTCGAATAAGTTACGTAGTTGGACATTTGTACATTTTATTCACTGATATCATGTATCCAACTGATCACGAAATACTTGTAAGCATCAAGGCTTCAACAGACCTTGAAATGCTTTGTAAATATATGTTGTCAGGACGAAATAATTTACGATATCCATAATCTCAACCTGTGAGACTTTAACGTTGGTTTGTAGGCCTAACTAGAATCCTACGTTTGCAATGTCGACTAATTTGTGGCATCTAGTGCGATTATCATTACTGCACTTTTCTACGTATCTTGACTTGCATGTATATTTTGATTTGCTAGCGAAGTCGTGAAAAATGAGACGAGAACTGAGTAACTACCTGGCAAAGATCATGTTTACACGCATAATGTTTACGTCCAATAAGGCTGCAAATTGTTACCGTATTTACTTTTTATCACGTGACTGTATAAGGTTTATAAGGCTAGTGATTTTACGAGACATATTGTTTGTATTTTACACAGGCAAACAGCACTACTAAGGTTTTACAAGCAGACAGAGTTACTAAAGCTCTGGAAGTAGACAATGCTACTAAGGTTAAATACGTAGTTGGACAGTCTTAAGTTTACTGTGTGCGTCTTACAAAGGTAGTGGTGTCCGTTTCTATTGTCAGGTAATACCGTAAGATTGAATACAATTTGACTCGTCTCAACTAATGTTTATAGTATTTATTGATTTATAACACGTATTTTACATGTAGATGGTGTTTCTAGGTGTACTATGTTACTAAGGTTCTATAGGTGGACTGTGCTTCTGTAGATTAATCCTGTTATTAAGTGTGGTGTTTCAATAAACGAATAAGTTCAATAAGATGATGTTTATCGTAGTGTATCAACGTGTCAACATGTGGTTGCGTCATTAATGTGCAGATTCAATGTCCTAGAAGTGTTACAAGTGAAAACATTATTTTAATAACTGTTATCACTCACACACATTATTTCGACGAGAAAATGCAATAACAAAAATGATAACTTGTTGCTTGTATTACATAATTTTATAATTATGTTCTGAAAAGATTTTATGTTTAATGTTTCGTTTTCATAAATATTGAACCAAACAGTTACACTATTATTATACAGCCAATTACTTGTTGCGTTTTTCAGTACACATTTAATGATAATTATTTAAGTTCTTAAACAATAATCAAACATACAAGCTTACTATTTCATATTTTCATATTAAGTATATATATATATATACAACGCATGTTCCACAAGTTTTAATATGTGGCATGAAACATATTCACTATCTGTGCATGTAAGCTCTGTTGTCATTGGTATCTAATTTTAACAAATGGTTAATAAACCTGGTAATAAAATATTTTGCTACAACCAAGTATGATATAAATTACCTATATTTTTTAAAAAAATTTTACTTAAAGAGCAAAACATGACAATTAGCTTCATAAAGCTGTGGTATTAAAGTACAGATTTAATTAAATCGTTCACTACAATTATCCTGCAGGGATTTCTAACACAATATTAATATCCAAGTAGTGCAACTGAAATAGCGTTAAAAACTTTAATTTTAGAGAGCACGAAGGATATGGTTGTATATTTTTAGTTATTTAATTACTACATTTTTAAAACGAGAAACAATTTTGGACTATCTCAAATTTTTAATGATTTTGTTCGTGAAATTTTCAAAGTTAGAACATATGCACATTATTTGTGATAACCTTTGGATAAATTAATTTTTCTAACTTGAAGTGTTGTTACTAAATAACTCAGTATATGTGATATTTGTCAAATTTGTGATATTATTTGTGTCAAATTTTTGAAAAGAAGAAACATTCTATGGTCATATTAGCTGGAACCACTTTACAGTGGGTGGGTATCCTATATCTTTCGTTTACAGATATTTGTTCTATGTGATTAATAACATGACAGAACATATATATATATTCTAGGTATCATTACATCACGCTGTAGATCAGTATTCTACAAACTATGACCATAGCAATGTGTCCTCTAGTGAACACTTCGCTGAAGTCTTCGACCTCTGGCGCCTGTAACGTAACAGTTATGTAATCCTCTTGTGAAAGCGTTTCGGCGCTATGTTATCGGGCTAATTACTCGAACCACTTAAAATCGTATTCTGTGAACGTAACTTCATATCTTACATAACTACTTATTCTACTTGTATTAATAAAGTCGCTTACTAAATTTGTTCAGACCTGTTCCCTAATCTACATTTGGCCCAGTAATCTAAGGGTCGAAGGTTTGAAGCCTCGTTAACCAAAAATGCTTGCCCTTCCAGCCCTCAGGGCGTAATTATGTGACGTTACTTCGTTGGTAAAAGAGTAGTCCAAGAGCTGGCGTTGGGTGGTGATGACAGGTGCCTTCTCTATAGTCTCACACTACTAAATTAGGGAAGGCTAGCGCAGATAGCCCTCGCGAAGGTTTGAGCAAAATTCAAAATAAACCAATTACAAATACTTTTCAAATGCTGTTTTTTGAAGAAAAACTAAAAATATTTCTCACATTCAGTATACGAGTAGATGTAAATTTATATATATATTATACTGAGCACAGTATATATAATCACAAAAAAGTATCATATAACCAATTTTCACTTAACAAAATTGTTTCCAAGATCAAAACTACGTGTCTTTAGGCCTAATTTTTAGTTTGAAATTGTTAGTTTTCCATTAGTGAAATATTACTCTCTAGATGGCACAAATATTAATATTTAACATATTTTACACAATCAACCCGTTTTGTGAATGAAACCTTACAGAATAGAAACGAAATTAATTAAAAACCACGTGTAGTTTTGAAAGCAAATTTACAGGAAGAACGCTTTGAGAAACGAGATAAAAGACATAGTGTTATACACACAAGCCTTTTTCGATTCTACATTTCAAACTTTCCTATTAATATTTTTGCTAAGAGATAATCTGGCATTACCAAAAGGGTATTTAGTGTAAGACGTCGTCACTCAATTCACAACTGAGCAGATATAGAAAAAAAGGGACGAGGATAGGGGAAGTCAACATCTGTTACACAAGTTACAAAAGAAACTGTCACGCACATCAAGATGATATATTTATTATTCATTATGATTTCAGCCATGCAACTAATATTTCCATTTGCTTCTAAATTTACGAAACCTTTCTTTGTCACAACAGATACAGACGCGTCCTCTATTTGCTGACTGAAGCGATTAAGGCATGTAGAAAAGTCTCAAAATGAAATGCCCTGTCAAACTCAAGACGACTGTGTAACAGTGCAATAAAGTAAGCAGATGGTAGGTTTTCGACAGACGCCATATGTTTATGAATAGTCCTTAGACATTTTACTATTTGGTTTCTGGTACTACGATAGAGCGCCATTGAAAATAATAAATGCAAAAGAATAGATGAATAAATAAGTAGCCATTCAACGACCTTAACGCTAGTTTTAGCTTCGGAATATTGTCTCTGAATTGTTTTGTTGTTTTTTTCTCAGGAATACATTTTAATCATAGCTCCGTCGTTTCTTGACGGATTTGAAATCTAATTGCAATTTTGGACTCAGAAGGGCAAACTTTTTTGATTGATGTATCTAACCACACCTAAGGTCACATAGATTAATTTACTTTAATCCTGCCTAAAACAATTTTAATTGGAGGGTTGACTGGTAAAGATATTAATGAGAAATAAAATTGAATCAGTTATACCCTCGCCCAACACTTGGTATTGCATAAAAATATTGCTAATAAGAAAGATATTGGTCTCACAGAATAGTTTACCTTAATAATGCCTAAAAACGTTACATGTACCGCGTCTTTTGAGGATATCCCTGTCGTTGTTTTTTTTAGTTGAACGTTATGTTATGATTTATCTCGTATGGTCTCCAATTTATTATATTACGTAAGTATTATGATTTCAAATAACCGGACATTTGAACTAAGAAGTTAATTAAATATCGATATGTATCAAATTTATGATATTTGCCAACAAGATTGATACACACAATTTACTTCCTTAACGTAATATACAAAGAACAATACAATTTATAATACCAGCTACTACAAATAACTATTACAAAAAGGATTTATGTAAAAAAAAATTTACAAACTTAGAATCAGTAATGTGTCTTCAATTTGGCTTGGAACTGAATATTTTATCAACAGTTCACGATGAGCAATATAATTCTACGTTGATACACAGGTACACTTCTTATGGGAAGCCAGCTAGCTCCTTCATAGGCGAGATTCTCTGAAGAAAATATCTAATGTTCTCATGGAAATACTATTATCAGAACGCAATGTTTGAAAACTATAAACATTTTTGATTACATATATTTAGTTTTCTAATTAAGCATTTTATACAAGCATAATTTGTCTACCATGCTAGTAATTAGTGCTTTACCACTATAATGAGGGCTAGAATGTCTGCTTTATGAGGTAAGTTTATCTAACCTCCATTTGTTAGTACCTTATTTCTTGTTTTTTCTCCACTTTCTGCTTCTTTACTGTAGTGAGTAGTTACCTTTTCACAACCTTTCCATATTGGTATAGATGTGGAACTTTGTGGGCTTCAGCACCAACATCTTGGTCTGCTAATTTCTATTTCTTCTGATTATTATCTCTTTTATTATTATCATTTATTTCTATGAATTACTTCATGCGAAACTGGCGAATGAAAATCAAGACTGATAGACGGTGTATCCCCTCAGCAATGCGGGTACTACTTCCACAATCACCTCCAAAATGAGGGTACATTATAGCAAGACCGTGTAAATCATTTCGATTGGTGCAGCGTCTTTGATGGGATATTTGATTAGGCCTATTTATGTTTATTAGAATGTCATTAGCCAGAGGTTAGGGTTTGTTGTTTTTCACACAAACTTTCCTTTTGATTTTGCTTTACTTTACTAATGAATATCAATTTTATTTTTCTATTGTTCTCCCTCTCTCTCCAACATATAGATTAAAATATAATTTGTTAATTTAACTCCAAGCTAAACAAAAACAAATTAAACAAACAACATTGCATCAACTGTAAAGATTCTTGGGTACAAGCTACAATGTGAGATTATAAAATTCCTCCTAGGTTTTGGAGGTGACTGCGAAACTAGGGCCCACATGGCGGTGGGGATATAGCGTCTATCATTCTTAAACTCCATTTGCCAATCTCATATAGCAAATAACGGATAGCAATATATATAGAATTAAAATAAATTAGAAGAGCGAAGTGTCGATGTTCAAGTCCACCACGTTCCACATCTATATCACCCTTCATTGCTTGCAAACATTTGTGGGAAAGTTACTGCTTCCCCAAGTAAAGAAAAAGAAAAAAGTACTACCATCTGGGAGTAAGTAAGTTGAAAACTGACCTCATGAAGTTAGCATTACAATGTGGTAGAATGGTACTAATTGACAACACAGCAAACGAACTATACCAGCATGAGGTGTCCCATCCAGCTCCCAATCACCATCCATTCATTGAATCTACTGTGACTATTATTCTCTAAAAAAGCCTTTTTATGCAGTAAGTGTACATTCGCATAAAGTAGTGCCAAGTTATGAAATGACCTTATTCTTAATTAAAAATAGTTAATAGAAATTTTAAGAAAAAATTTTGCAATTTTTATTTCTTTATATTTATTTAATATATTATTGTATTTGTTACAGAATAATTTGATAATTTTATTTACAGTTTCTTTACTAAATCTGTTAACTATTAATTTTTGTACCACCATTTCAACATTACTGATAAAATATTGTAATTTATTAGAATGTATATATATATACACTTATTTATTTATTCATTTTTGAACTTGTGAAAAATTTACAGCAGTAATACTTGTGTATTATGTTTGTGTATATTGATATACTGACGTATTAAGACATATATAATCGTTTTAAATCTGACAATAGAATTATTCCTCACGCTTTTAATTTGCAGCTGTTTTCTAAATTATGTTTGTTTTTATTACTTGGGAGCCTGGTTTCTTGTATAAGAAACATTGTACTGAGATAATGAAGAAAACTAAATACTGTTACCATACTGATATATTTTTCAACAGATGGCAGCACATAATGCTTGAAACAAAAAAGTTTGTTTTTTGAATTAAGCACAAAGCTACACAATGGGCTACCTGTGCTCTGCCCACCACGGGTATCGGAACCTGGATTTTAGCGTGTAAGTCCGCAGACATACCGCTGAGTCACTGGGGGGGCAAAACAAAAAAATAGGAAAGCGGTAGCGTGGTTTATTCTATCAGTTTGATTTGGTTTTTTGGAATTTCGCACAAAGCTACTCGAGGGCTATCTGTGCTAGCCGTCCCTAATTTAGCAGTGTAAGACTAGAGGGAAGACAGCTAGTCATCACAACCCACCCCCAACTCTTGGGCTACTCTTTTACCAACGAAAAGTGGGAATGACCGTCACATTATACACCCCCACAGCTGGGAGGGCGAGCATGTTTGGCGCGACTCGGGCGCGAACCCGCGACCCTCAGATTACGAAGCGCACGCCTTAACGCGCTAGGCCATGCCGAGCCCTATTCTATCAGAAGAGAGAAAGCTTACCAATAAACAACACTTGAGTTGAGGGGTAAACTAACTAAAAACACAGATTTTTATGAAAATTTAAAATAAAATTTTAAGATAACATAAAGAAAAAGCACAGGATATACAATTAATCGGAAAGATTCTGAAAAATACTATACTGATAAACTGAAGTTTCGTAACTTACCACACCATTATAACACGAAACAAGAAAATCTGTATATTCTATAATTATACAGCAAAGAATTATTTTAAAATAATCTCATAACTATTCATTTAATACAAAAACATCAGAACATGTAAGTCTATCTCCAATACAGAGGGATGAGATGAAATGCACTTTATCTCGTACATAAAATTTGACAGGTTTTAGTTTGAATTTCGCGGAAAACTACACGATGGCTATCTGCGCAAGTCGTCTCTAATTTAGCAATGTAAGACCAGAGGGAAAGCAGCTAGTCATCACCACCCACCGCCAACTCTTTGGCTACTCTTTTACCAATGAATAGTGGGATTGACTGTCACTTATAACGTCCCTACGACTGAAATGGCGAGCATGTTTGTTTGGATGGGGATTCGAACACGTGACCCTCGGATTACGAGTCGAACGCCTTACTCACCTGGCCATACCGGGCCACATATAGTTATGGAGGAAAGATTTACGAAACCGATCTGAAAATGGCGATTTGGTAGTTTAATTGGGAATTTTGTTACGTCCATGTAAACCGTTTCTTTGATGAAAACCTTAAAGTAATCAAGACGACTAATTTTCTTTTGTGCCTTGCTTTACTCTCGCTCTTGGATTTTCTTGAAGTCACAAAGATTGTCCTGAATCTTTCAACTTTATGTTCACGTTGTGCTTGTAGAACAATAGATTGATCCGAACTTCCAAAACAAATAAGCTCTTGATTTCTAAAGATTGCCGAGACCACGAAATTATGCACTGACGTATAAGATATAGGGATTAACTAATAAGAAACACCAAAACAACACAGCCATTACCTTGTAAGGACTATCGAAGAGCAAGAGTAGAAACTATCAACATCATGGGTTACCGAGTACGATTCATCGCAAGCGTCATCTAGCATGTTTACCTTACAAATTGTTGAACAGTTTGTGCGACGTAATTACTTTCTATTGTTAGTTGTTGCCCACAGAAAACGATTCCAAAAAGTCAGCGAATAAATGAATAGAATTACGCTTTTCCATTAATTTAAAAACGAATTTAAAATATTCGATAGGATAATTCGCACAATTCAAAACATATTGGAAGTATCTTTCAACCGATTGCCTTCAATACTTAGAGAGACGATAATGACTTAAACCTGGTGTGGCAAGTAGTAAATCATGTGAACTCTTAAGATTTAGAGAGAGGTGTGAAGAAACCGGAAAAATCGCTTACACAACCAAAAGTTTTTCTACAACTAGTGTGTTTTAACCACTGTCATTGGTATTCAATACCTGCTTTAAAAGCCATGTGTCAAACTTTAACTTCAGAAATGAAAGGAAATGCACGTGCACAAAATACAACTCGTACGGTGATTTATCGACAGGCAAACAGAGGAGAAAAAATGGTTTACAGTGTCTTACATTACAATGTGTTGTCTTGCAATGGTTGATTCCCAACTGTATATATACATCAATTAGTTAAGCAATAAGAGTTAAGTTTCAATATGGTGAGACATGATTTTTGGCTACAATATTACATACGCAGTGGAGAAAATATTAAGTGTACGATCTAAACGCTACTAACTTTCCCTATGGAGTTATTATGTTTCAAATAGCGCCAATTTAGTTCACCCACAACCTCCAATGCAGAGAAAACACTTACTGAAAGAGAACAATGTGAGTCCGATATGAATCTACGTCAGTGGTTCGAAAGTTAGAGAACAGTTAGAAAGCCATTCAAGAATGGAAAACAAGAAGATTATTAAAGTGATGAGAGGAAAGAGGCAAAAGGAACGAAGCTCAAGAACCTCTTAAGGAAAACAAAGACAGTTTAAGAAAAATATCGCAATAAATACAAATTAAAGAGCTGAAGAATCGGAACAGGAATGACTTGAGAGGCTGAGAAGAACGTCTGAAAATGTGCATGACCTAGGAGATGCAAGGTCAGAAGGTTAAAGACTTCAGGGGCTGAGGAGAAAGTCTGAAAATGTGCATAACTTAGGAGATGCAAGGACAGAAGGTTAAAGACTTCAGGGGCTTAGGAGGACGTCTGAAAATAAGCATGATCTGGGAGATGCAAGATCAGAGGGTGAAAGTCTTGAGAGGTTGAGAAAAAACATGTCAGTAAACACAAGCACATGTTTAATAAGTACTAGCTCAAACAGCCGCCCCTAGAATGATATTCCTGCTAATCATAATAACAGTCGTTAAGGTGTTAATGCCTTATTTAAGCTGGAAGAGAACAATTACAATGTATTATACTTGTACCTTTTAAAATTACATTCTATGTTCACTTCGTTAGAATTTCAAGAAGAGAATGAGTTTATGATAATGTTTCAACCACATCATACCCGACGTATTTATTACGTTTTTTGCGTCACAGCTGGTATGATGAACTATGTAATAAGCGAAACGCCGTCAACAATAAATATGGAAGATCTAATGTGGTTGAGTTATTAACATACACATATTAATTAATTTCCTAATTGAAACTTTTAAACAGGGCTTCGAGGCCACTCTTCAATAATATGATGCTAGAGATTAATGTCATTGAGAATTAAAGACCCCTCTTGGGAGCACGAAGCCCTTATATAATTTATGGGTTGCAACCCATCTAAATCCCGTATGGCTTTTAAGGTCATCTATTTAGCCAATTTATCCAGTTGTAATATTTTAAAGCGTAAAAAGAAAAACACCATTAACTAACTTTCTATTTGCTCGTGTTAAATTTTTCATTGAAGGTTTTATTATAGACAAGCTAACCGTTTTAATAGGCAAAGCTTAAAAATGATAAATCAATAAGTCACAGTTTTTTAATAATTGTAAACACAATCAAAGAAAAAATAAAAACTATGACAAACTCAGGTGTAAAACGAAGTTTAGGCTCGCATGAAAAATAGTGAATAGGTAATATAAGTATAATACGAAAATAAAGTGGCACGTTTTAAATTCGCCAAAACTACTGTTCATGATGGAAGTACGAAAAGTGACGTTTCTTTTACATCACGTTAACCCTCAAGTCTAATAGTGTGTGAACTGTATCCGGTTTTATTCGTACGTATACGAAACATATTATCACTTATAAAAATTCAATATTCCTAAAGCAATAATAATATATTTCTTAATTTAAATAAATGGATCGACAAAGTAGTGGAGAATCATACTCAGCTACTTTGTTTTATTTATCTAGTTTAGAGAATTATGAAAACATAGTTAAATGCAAAATCCTGATACTGTTTTAATTTTTAAAGAAGGTGTTTGTCATTTTCAACTTCATGCAAGGAATGGATTAAACGGGTAGGTCAGATACCCCTCTGGTTTAAGCTTAGTCGTCCACAACTTAAAACTACTGACCACTAGGAGAGCAGCAAGCTAGAGGCACGCGCCGCCTAAGAGACTATATTTATAACATTTATACTCCTTCCACCAACAAAAAGTATCGAAGGTATTCAGTAGCTTATTTTGACTAGAACCTTGGACCTTCCAATCCTTAGCCCCACACTCTAACTGAGTTACGCCTGGTCCTTTTAGGGAAGAATCGGCCCTTTTTCCTTCAGAAGACTAAGATAAAACAATCTTTATTTTTTAATATTCAGGCCACCTATATAAAAATAGTCAAAGTTCTGCTAACTAAAACATTTCACTGGTTTATTCAAAATAAACTGTTTATTGCTATCAAAGTAATGCTGGGAAGTCAACAAGATGGCAACGCTATAAAGAAAGAACACTCAGAGAGCCATAGACTCATATATGTAACAAACAGGAGATAATAAATTTGTTGTCATACATATATGACTCGGCAAGTTATAAAATTAAAAGAAAAACTATTAACTCAAGTTCTTGTTACCCTATACCTATTTACTGTACAACAAATAAATACAATTGAAAATACCACCGCATAGTTGCCAAAGAAAAATTCCTTTTGAAATTAGCTTTGGTTCCTTTGTTTTATCGCAAAGCCACATTAGGTTATATGCTACGTCCAATGTGGGAATTGAAATTCATATTTTAACATTGTAGGTTAGTTACCATTGATACATGTTTCTCGAGGGACAAGTATTTTTGAGGCTAGCAACGTTGTTCGATTATTTCCTGTTTGAAAGTATATTAAGGGCTAAGACTTCGTTAATGTTTCTTCATTTAGAAAGTTTATGGTATATTGTAGCACAAACAAAACAATATGAATATTTTACCTTGTAAGGACGTGGTTCTAGTAAACAGAATAGGTCTAGTGGTTTGTAGCATAAACATATTTATAACACTGTTATAAACACTCATAATTTTTACACAAACAAAATGTTTAGTACGTTGAAACACTCCTTATGAAACAGAGAGGGTAGCGCATAAATAATAAATAGGCCTAATTTCTACTGAAGAAAATATAATTCAGTCTCTTCTGCATACAAATTTTTAACTTTTAGACATTTTTAATAATGAGGAAAGATCGAATAAATAAATATTTTACTTTAATTGTTTTTCTACCTACAGTTTAAACGCATGTTTGCATTTTTTAACAAGCAGTGAAAATTAGATAAAATGTGCAGATCTGGTCAGTCCGACAACATGGATATTATTATTATTTTACATTTAGAAGTTTCTCGAGTGCAGTTATTCAAAACTGGTATTAGGTACTTTTCTAAAGTACACAATTTTATATCACCAGTTGAGTTAGGTTTAGAGTTCATGATAATTAGAAGTGAAAAATAATTACTTACAAATTCAATGACTGCTTTAAAAATCTGATCTGCAAAATCTTTTATAAAAACCTACGTAAAATTATGTACAAACACACACACACATACACCAATACACAATGTGTTATCTATTCTGTACCCAGTACGTGTATTGAAAACCGGTTATTAATGTTGTAAGCCTTCAGACTTGCTGCTGAGCCACTGGTATGATATATATATATCTGAATACAGAATAGATAACACTGTGTAGTCTTGTGTTTAACAACACAAACAAACGTGCACACATTCATTAAGAGGAAAAAAAAAGCCATACCATATATAACTGATCCTGCCAATACGCTGCACGAGACTTTAAACAAAAGTTCCTATGTAACTGATCCTGTCAACACGCTGCACGAGACTTTAAACAAAAGTTCCTATATAGCTGATCCTGTCAACACGCCGCATGAGACTTTAAACAAAAGTTTCTACATAACTGATCCTGCCAATACGCCCCACGAGACTTTAAACAAAAGTTCCTATATAGCTGATCCTGTCAACACGCCGCACGAGACTTTAAACAAAAGTTCCATTTTAGCAGTACTTACTGCGCTTAGTGAAAAACTCTCTCATTTTAACTGTATTTGAAAAGTCATAAACTGATCTTGTAAGATCTGGTGATGAAGGGAAACTGTGAATTTTAACATTTTGGTAACGGAGATGTAACCCCTGTAAAACTGTTGTTGTGACAGAGCACCATAGTTTCAGTGATGCAGACAGTAGACAGACTTGATTTTGAAAAGGTGTCACGAACAGTAATTCATTATTCTTCTAGATATACACCCGATAAATGAAAAATGTTTAGTTAAGGCAAAGTATTTTGTAAAATGTTAATCATTTTAATAAACCGAATCAACAAAATTGATAGAAATAAAACTTATTCAGTAATAACAGATTTGACTTGAAGCCTGTCTTAACGCTATTAAGTGTATAGAACTCAAGACAAGAAACTTTAACTTATGTTTTTAATTATATTCTACCCGTCAAATAATACTAACAAAACCAAAACGTTTCGCTCACTGTTTGGTAAAAGGTGGGGTGGGTTCTTCTTCTTGTGAACTTTGCTTTGGGTTTCAACTCTATTACATATAAACGCTAAGCATGTAAAAATGTTCTTGTATGACGATTTATAAACATAATAAAGTGATTGGGGGAGGTATACTAAATGTTTCACCAGAACAATAGTTTTTCTTCAAAAAGCATGCAGTGTGTTCCCTCAAAAACCGGATCACTTCATTGTGCATATTGTTTACCAATTTACGCAAATATTAATATATAATTTTACTTTTTGCACTGTATATACAGCATATGTTCTAACTGATTAGTGCCTGTTTGGATTTTATCAGAAAACCTCAGATAGAAAAACAACAGCAAAGGTAAACAATTAACTGACATAGAATATAGCTCGCTCACTTTCTGATGACTATTCTAGCACCAACGTATAAATTATTACGAAAAAAAAACACTTTTAACTCATTAATGATTATGAGTGTTGAGTGAAAACGGACCTTATGAAACACACATGGGCTGAATGAACACCCATTATTCAGGCATAGACATTCCTAATTAAGATCTACTGATCAAAGAAAATTAACTAATCAGCATTGCCTGTCAATTACGTGGCTTCTCCTAAACCAATAGCGTGATTATATGTCTCAGTTGTAATGTCACCATAACGAAACAGCGAAGTGCATTTAGCGTGTAATTGCAACTCGAGCCTTGGGCCTTTCAATTTCACTTTGCACACAATCGAAATTGCAACAAAGAAAAATTTGAATCTATCATGTTCAAAGTATTAAGACTATATATTTTGACCATATAAAGAGAATCAACAGTCGTAGCAGACTGGAATGCTTCTATTTATTTCTTAACTGTCTCAGTAACGTTCTCTGTCACTAAGTTAATGTGTTAATAGAAAAAGAAAAGCATATTATATGCAATTCATTTCCTCAGGATATCTCACAAGGGTTGAAAGAAGAAATGCATTTTAGCAATCCAGCTTCCCTTTGTTTAGATTAGATTAGATAAACATTTCACCGAAAATATAATAATAAAAAGGCACATTGTAAAAATCGATATTTGTAAAAAAAAAGAAAGCAAAGCATTTGTATACCGAATTACATCCAAATATATTTAAAACTTTAACCAATATGTAACACGCAAGATTAAGAAAGGGAAGGAACAATAAGAAATTTCATATTTACATAAGACCAGTAGTGGTACATGTAGGTTCATCCAGTCAATCAGATTAAGGAAACTAGTTTAAAATCTGGAGATCCAGAGCTGTTTTTAAAACTTTTTATTATGTCTTCAGTAAAGAACTTGTGCGTAAAGCGTTTGGAAAATGTATTCCTGCTAAATTACATATGGTTATCCTCGCATAATTGTAGGTTTCTTGCATCATAGCTACAATAACTGAAGTATTCGGTGGCTCAATACTAAATTTTGGGTTCGATCCTTGAACTGAACACGGTACGGATAACCCAATGTGCAGCTTTGCACTAGAAGCAACTGAAAATATACTTTACGTATTACTTTGAGGTTGTTTTTTTTTGGAAGGCGGATTATACTGAGTAAACACGTCTGTTGCTTTCAAGTGGCCCTCCGCTAGTACAGCGGTATGCCTCTGGATTTACAACGCTAAAATCAGGGGTTCGATTCCCCTCGGTGGGCTGAGCAGATAGCCTTTTGTGGCTTTGCTGTACGAAAAACACACACACATACAATGCTTTCAAGTGAGTTCCCTAAATAATTATTTGCTTATCAGAAAAGGATAAAGTCCACATATAGAGCTTTCACACAAACTGTAGAGACACTTTTTGTTTCGCAGTGTAAATGACATTACACTTGTTTTCTTTAAATTACGTAGCTATGGGAGACCAGTACGAGCAAGAATGCTGACGTAATAAAGATGGGAAACACTTGTATATCAATGGCAAGAAACATAAACGCAGCCAAATGGGCATGTTAATGGCGGAAAACACAAGTACTGTTAAACTCAGACCCTGATGGTGGGTAATGAAAGTGCAGTTGTACTGAGACGTTAATAGTGAGTAAAGTATGGTTAAATTGAGACGTTAACGGTGGCAAACAAATGTATAGACAACTTGAAACCTTAAAGGTAGGAAACAAGGGCATAGTTAAACTGAAATTTTAATGATGAGTAACCAAAATGTAGTTAAACTGAGACGTTTATAGTGAAATGGTAAAGATTTAGTTTTATTTTTCACCTTACTGATATAAATGGGAGTGTAAGAATCAAAGAGCCTTTATCAGGTAGCGATAACTACAACGTTTCAGCTACAGGTACATGACCTTAGAAATATATCATGTGTTCTCAGTGAACATTAATGAAGGATCTACGCCACATTATCGCTGCACAAGATAACGCGCTAAGCCTCTCAAGCAAGCAAGCAAAAGGGAGAATAAGAAATGCATGCGCAGTATTGGCGCATCCAATCGAATGACAGTATACATTGTAAAACTTTGGGAAAGTAGATACACGAAAACTTAGTAATTTGGCTCTGTCTTTAAGGTAATTTCTTCAACATTTTTGAGGTCTTCGTTGTGAGTGTATTTCTACTGGAAATGGCAAAAGCGGAGGACACCAAAAATTCTCCGTTAGTAGCAGTTAAAGACGTTTATGTGAATGAAATCACGAACTGTAGGGCCTGATGAGAAACATACACATTTCTAAGGGGGCAGAACCCGAAGTTACCAATAGCAGCACGAGTTTCAGCAACAACAATTTTGACTGGCTAAGAGTGCTATTGCAATATGAAAAAAAAAAAAAACCACCCAGTGGTAATAAACGTATTTTAAGCAATTATTATAAATTCAAAATATTATTTCAGTCTCATTTAATACATGTCACAGCAATACCACTTTCAAACATGTCATTTGTTATTTCACAGCAAAGGGTAACACGTGCTATAGTTACTATTAATCTCAACAGTACAGAAATGTAAGCCGTTAATTGAATTACATGTAATTACTTTTTTCTTTTTTATTGTCGTGTAATATAACTAACTACATTATTATCTGAAACATTCAAGGAGATAATAAGTGATACTTTTACTTATGTCTGTGTATGAGCTAAATTGACTTTAAAAAGCAAGGGGGGGTCCTGAAAATGACAAATTAGTCAGTGAACGTTTCCGCAACAATTTTAATACCAAACGGTTAAACGTCATTTGTAAAACCTTTAATGAACAGTTCTACAAGTATTTCATTACTAAACAGTTGAATATCCCTTGCGAAACCTTCAATAAATCTTTTTGCAAGTATTTTATTAACAAATGGTTGAAGTTATTTGTAAAACCTGCGTTTAACTCACGTAGATCGGAGAAGTCATCCACCAAAATCACTTCTTTAAGTAAATGCGGTGGAGATCTGTTTAGGATACTGTGGACTGTCCGTAGGAGGACGCTCCAAGCTTCATTGTGGAAACACACTATTACACTGGTCTGCGGCAAGTCTTCTAAATATTTGTTGTCTCGACATCTAGAAAAAAACAGTACTAATAGTAATTAGAGATATCTACTTCTTGAATGCGTGCTTCCATCTTTAATAATACTATGTAACACAAATTTTGTTCCTGGATAGTATGTGTTATTTCTTAATTTGTTGTCTCGACATCTAGAAAAAACAGTACTAATAGTAATTAGAGATATCTACTTCTTGAATGCGTGCTACCATCTTTAATAATACTATGTAACACAAATTTTGTTCCTGGATAGTATGTGTTATTTCTTAATTGCTTATATTGTAAAAATTACAGAAAATGGCCATCATTACCTTCAAACTTTGTTTTTGTGACCTGGATAATTAAATTTAGAAATTAACCTATTTTCTATGTAAAAACGGCAACCATGAGGTCCAATAAACAACATATGAATCAAGATTTACATGTATTTATACTAAAGTTATATAAAATATGTTTAGAAGTGAGTATTTTTTCGAGATTTGTGACTTTAATGTAAATAACTTTCACATATCAGCCTACAGATGTAGTCTCACATCATATTTTGGTTATACGCTCCCAGATCACAGAAGCAAAGTTTGAAGAGAAAAATAAGTCTTTTTCTATTTACTTTAGGCATAAGCAATTGGGAAATAACTCTTTCTGCCCAGGAACAATGAAAAGTAAAAAAAAAATTGTTACAAGGTGTGATTTAAATCCTTTATTGAGTGATATTAATACATGATAGATATTTATTGTAAACTGCAAAATAAAATTTAAATTAAGATGCTTACTTATTTACAAAAATTAAAAGGTTACCAGGTAACCCAAATAGTTCACCGTTTTGTTCATTTTAACCGATTTCACACACAAAAAAAACAATGCACGTTGGTGTGGGAGATTTAACCCTATCGGGGCCTTGCATGGCCAAGCGTGTCAAGGCGTTCGACTCGTAATTCGAGGGTCGCGGGATCGAATCCCGATCGCACCAAACATGCCCGCCCTTTCAACCGTGAGGACGTTATAATGTGACGATCAATCCCACTCTT
Organism: Carcinoscorpius rotundicauda; assembly: GCA_011833715.1. Classification (NCBI taxonomy): domain Eukaryota; kingdom Metazoa; phylum Arthropoda; class Merostomata; order Xiphosura; family Limulidae; genus Carcinoscorpius; species Carcinoscorpius rotundicauda. The sequence continues at coordinate 21,959,219 of CM022398.1, forward strand.
CGTTGGTAAAAGAGTAGTCCAAGAGTGGGTGGTGGGTGGTGATGACTAGCTGCCTTCCCTCTAGTCGTACACTGCTAAATTAGGGACGACTAGCGCAGATAGCCCTCGAGTAGCTTTGTGCGAAATTCAAAACAAAAAAACAAACAAAACCCTATCGAGATGTGTTCTTATGCTAATAAAACAAAGACATCAAGTTTCTTTGTTTCATGGAACAGCCTAATAGCAATAACAAGCTTGTATTAAGAAGGTTCCTAGATATGAGTGCATTATAGCAAGAATTGCCAAACTTTGTCAGCAAAAGGGCCATCATAACACTCCGTATCCTAACTGAAGCCCACACCCCATGAATGTACAGATACTGAGTACATTAACAGAATTGTATACTTCATGTATTTGATACAGTAACCCCCAGAACACTTCCCCAAGATCACTAGTGGAAATACCTTTGTATTACAGGATGACAATTCTAAATTGACTTGTATTATTCCATTTCTTGAAAGTCAAAATATCAGTTATCACATAGCTAGTTATGAAATGTCCACTTGTAATGGTCGTGGAATAAGTGTCTGCTACACAAATCTACATACAAATAGGCGTGCGTAGAAGGGTGGGTGAACTTCTATAAGCACTCTCTCTTTCTCTTTCTTTTTGTAGAATTTGAACTAAAGAAAAGTTTTTCTTCTTCTGAAAACCGATAACGAGTTCTGTTATTTTTTCCAGTTCTATTTGAATAGTAGACAACTGGATACCGAACCTGCAGAAAACTTAATAACACTTAACAGTGTAAGACCAAGTCCTGATAAGGGTGAGTATCTATACTTCTCTGAGGAGAATTACACTAATGGGTGTGAGTGCCCGTACGTCTCTAAAGAGAATTACACTAATGGGTGTTAGCGCTGCATGAATAGCGCGTGTCTTTAAGTTAACGAGCTCGGTATAGTGAGAATATTTTTTTTAAAGGTTTTTGCGGGGTTTGATGGACAAAGTAATTCAGTCTGTGTGCTGTATTACAGTTCGGTGATACGTGTTGTCAATATACGAGGCAGTTAAGAAGAATAAATACAGCGTCCCAAGCGGCCACAAAGCGCTTCTGGCGCGGCAGACATAGCAAGGTTTTAATGAGGCGCCTTCCTTAATTTCGATCAATGCATGCAACATTTCTTTGGAAATTGGATTACTAGTGTAAAGAAAAGTGCTCACAGAAAAGTCCAGATGTATTACCGGGGACAAAAAATATACACGTACCTCAAATTTTAAGACAAAATGAAGTGTTGAAATTAATACCCTTCAACAGAATGACCCAAAACACATAATATAGAATCCAAAATGACCTCTAAAGGGTAATACAGGGTACAGAGTGACCCCTGACGTGTAATATATTATGTAGTGACTCACGAAAAGTATTTTAGGATACAGAATAACATGTGATAGAGAATGTCTAAAGTGACCCCTAACGTGCGATATGCGGCAGAGAATGATCCACAATAATTAATGTAGGATATAGAATGGTTTATGATACGTTAGTTCCTTTTGACAACTCGAAAATATGCTGGAAATAAATAGTGGAAAATACTTGGCAAACCAGATTTAAATTAATCTTTAGCAATCTTTTTACAGTTCAACGTCTTAAGCTTAAAGGTATTAACGCCTCATCTGTTTATTGATCAAGCTTTGTTTATTATTTATCCAAGCGAAGTGCAAACGAAAAATCGCGTACTGGCACTTTTTGATTTCAGTGCATCACGTGACTAACTAAATCTAGGATGGAAACTTGGTTATGTAATATGTAATGGTATCCAGATAGTTAAAACAAAAAAAACGCCCATATAAAGAGTGTGTGTGTGTGCGTGAATGGCATCGGAAAACAAAACAAAGGTACCTCTCCTTGTTTAGTTTGTCTATAAAAAAAAACTGTATTCATGGGCTAAATTTCAGTCTGTCAGGAATTTTGTTCTCAAAAGCTCTTCTCAACAAGAGTAGTACGTATGAGTTTCCCAGGGCTTTATGATTGAAGCGCCTGCCATCGGGTTTAAACGTGTATAATGTGGTCACTCATCTATCTTCTGCCAGTTTTATCTACGAGCCTTACATCGATGCACAAATAAATAGAACCACATACAAGCTTTCGAAACCTGTATAGCTGTAATCTAAACAGCCTACATTTTCTCACGCATTAAGTGTTGCTTCCAATAGCAACGTATTTATAAACTTATCTACAAGTGTGTGTGTGTGTGTCTATATAATATACACGTAGTAAGGGAAAGGGGGGCTAATTTCTGAAGTTTCAATTACCCTGTTAAAATTAGTAAAAATAGTAAACTTATCTATGCTTTTCCGTTAAATTTGTTACGCGTAACAAATTACGCCATATTCAAGTATCGAAATTCGATTTTTGGGACTATAACCCCTCAGAATTACCGCCAAACTAATGGGGGTGCAGATGCGAACATTTAGTAAAATAAATTTTAGAAAATACCCAGACATCAATACTTTTTTAATCGTTATAAGTTTTATTCTTAAGATGTTTTTATTGATATTAGATATATTTTTCTGTTGTTCAGTTCTGACTTAAGTAATTGCTTTGTTTCGACCTAAGTTTGTAGATAGATACATAATTTGTACATTTATATCGCTAAACATTATCGCCTCCAGTGGCTCAGAAATAAGTCTGGGAGCTTAGAACGCTTGAAGTCGGGTTTCAATATCTGTGATTGGCACAGTGCAGATGTCCATTATGTATTTTTACGCTTGGCAGCAAACAAACAAACCGTTTCACGGCAATCACTTTAAAGACAAAATAATAACAATTAACAACGTATAAACCACAGTTATACATGATTTGGGTATTCATTTCTTGTTTTAGTATGTATGTAGCTTACAAGTTGTTTCCTTACAGTTCTAATATTCAAACAATTTTATACAAACGAAATAATCCATTACATTCACGAGAAGCGCTGTGTTACAAGTGTCACATAATCTGGATGTTATGATTTAAACTTACTAGTAGCATCGACCTCAAACGTTTAACCTATCTTCTGTTTGTCCGTTATCTGTGTGTGTTTTCTTATTGCAAAGCCACATCCAGCTATCTGCTGAGCTCACTGAGGGGAATTGAACCGCTGATTTGAGCGTTGTAAATCCATAAACTAGCAGGGGGCTGTCCGTAATCTAAATACTCCTAGGTTACTGGTCCAGCCTCAAACAAACTTTGTGTGATGATAATTTGGAACAAGGGGCAAGTTAATGGAGGGATCACAATCCTCACCACTCTCCATTATTGCTGTTATTGAATATTTATTATCTTTGAAGTAAGCTAACGTTATCTACATTCAAAGATGGTTCCACGTTCTTGAAAAACAACTATTAATTTTTTTTTTACAAAATAAAATATACACAGCGTAGAGGAAGACACACACGTCTCAGAGAGTGTAGTAGCACAATATGGGGAAGTACAATAAAAAATTAGCCGCCACCATTGAAATACTGTACACTGAACAGAAATAATCACAGGAAACACAGATGTTGAAAGTGGGTAACAAAAAGACACCCATAACACCACTATTTCGGCCGCTACCTCTTCCTATAAAGTCACCCTGACCATCGCACACTGTATACTATGTTTTAACTGGGAAAAATGAATACATTTTAATGACGTTAAACAAACAAAATCACAGTTAAGGGCTGTGTTGAAAACAGCAAATCCAAATTTCTGAATAATTATATTAGTTTGTTATAACTTAAAAAACAAGCTGAAACAAAAATAAATTAAATAAAAACGCTGCACTGAATGAAAAGATCCCACGGTACAAGCTATAATGAGTGATTATAAAATGAACCTGAGGTTTTGGAGGTGACTGATAAAGTTGGACCCACATTGCGGTGGGGATACACCGTCCATAAGTCTCAATCACCATTCGCCAGTCTCACATAAAAAAATATAAGAGTAGCAATATATATATATATAAATAGAAATTAGGAGGGTGAGATGTGGTTGCTTAAGTCCACAACGTCCCTCTTCCATATCAGTCTTTACTGCTTGCAGACAGATGTGAGAAGTTGATTGCTCTCCTAAGTAAAGTAGAAGAAGAAAAAAAGGGAAGAAGGGACAACCATTTGGGGGTAAATAAGTTGAAAACTTATTTCTTGAAGTTTGCATTCCAGCCCCAATATTGTATATAGGCACTAAATGAGAGCACAGCAAACAAACTATACCAACATGAAGCGTCCAATCCAGCTATCCAAACAAACTAGTATAGTTCATAACCACCACTCATTCACCAGGTCTACTGTAACTGTCATGTTCTAAACAAACCTTTATATGCCCAAAAATGTACATCCGCATAAAGTAGTTCCACATTAAATTTTCTAATAACTACTTTTAGTAAAGAATAAGGTCATTTAAATAAAATATCTTTAAATCGTATTTATTTAATAAATTCTTATAGTTATTACACAATTTAATTTAAATTTTCTTTATCAAATTATTAATTTTTGGATTGCGCTGGCCGGCCCTAATGAAGCAGTGTAAGACGAGAAAGAAGGCATTACCGCTCACAGCCAAACTCTTGAGCTACCTTTTTATTAACGAATAGTGTAATTGACCGTCACATAATAACACCTCTACGGCTGGAAGTTGAGGATGTTTATTGTGACGGGGATTCGAACCCGCGACGCTCGGTATACGAGACGAGTGCCTTAACAACCTGGTCATAAAATACTGTAATTTATTACAAATTTTAAAAATCTGAATAGTTGTATAGTTATAATGCTTATAACACAAGGATATTGTACATTACTATTGAAAAAGGGTAAACCATAAATTGGAAAGGCAAAATATTTTCTTCTATCAAAAATATTTACATGAATATCCTTATTAATTATTTTAATTTTTAAATCTAAATAATATTTTTTTGTATTAGATACTGATGTAATTTGAATTTCATATTCTACTAGATAAATAGTGTTAATAACGTCATTTACTTCAGGATTATTTATACTAATTAAATAATTTATATACCTTTAGGTTAAGGTAAAAATATATGGATTTGTGTAGTTTTCAATAAATATATTCTCCCATTAGTAACGATATAAATTTGTTATGTAAGTAATTCGTTTCAAATGCCACTCGTGTTACTTGTTTAAAAACCTGTTTATTGAAAAATATACAGTTATTAGAATTACAGAAACGTTATACGGCTTATGTTTTCAAGATAAATTTTCTTTTTTTCTAGTTCTATAAAAGGGGCTCGGCATTGTCAGGTGGTTAAAGCACTCGACTCTTAATCTGAGGGCCGTGGGTTCGAATCCCAGTCACACTAAACATGCTTGCCATTTAAGCCGTGGGAGCGTTATAATGTGTCAATCCCACTATTCGTTGGTAAAAGAGTCGCCCAAGAGTTGGCGGTGGGTAGTGATGATCAGGTATCTTCCCTCTACTCTTACACTCTTAAAATAAGAAGAACTAGAGAAGATAGCCCTCGTGTGGCTTTGCGCGAAATTCTAAACAAACTAGTCTATAAAATTATAACAGAACTGTTCTATTTAGGAATTTAAGTATATACTTATCGGGTTATTACAGCTTACAGAAAATCTTTTCTGAGGCAATAACAACTGCTGTAATAATATAAATAAATTGTGCAAAAAGGTAGAATTTTTATTATTTATTTATCATAGCATTAACCCACACATTTCTTTAAGTTCAAAGGGCGGACGGATACCTCAGCTTTTTTTTCATGTATATATTACTTAATATGTCTTTAATGACTACTTTCTCTGGAGAGGAAGTTTATCAAATCACACAACTTCCTTCTGACAGACAATTTAACTTTCAAATAACTGAATTCTTTATATACCACAACTGCTTCCATCACATCGTATACATTGATTTTAAATTTTGTACTCGAAACAATACTTAGTGTATAGAGCCGACTCGTAAAAAAACAATATTGGGGAACTCGCCAAATTTCTACACAAAATAAATAGGGTAATTAGTGGGTTTTATTGTGTTTTCATGATTTTCACTTTTAGTTTGTGTGTTTGTGAGGTTAACATGTTACTATAGCAGTATAACGAACTATTCATGCAGTTCGGTGGATAAATATTTTTGAAAAAGCCTGAAGGGTAAATTTATTTGTTTGAAGTTAATTAAGAAACAACACAGTAGGATAGTTATGCTCTGGCTGCCACGGGATCGAAACTACGTTTCTTGCAGGCATACCGCTATGCCCCTGTGGGGCGATAAGTTAAACAGGTTTCCCTAAGACATTCCACATTTATAATAAAGATTCGTTTCATTACAAAATGTGTGACAAATGAAATTTATGGGTAAAAAATATTTTTCTCGTCACATATTGTTATCAAAGTATTCCCTTTTATTTCTTGAAACTAATCCAATACGAATTACTGTACTGTAACTTGTGATCTTTCCAAAGTGACCTGTTGGCTCAATCATAGAACTATACTTGACACTTAACCTCAAATATAAAAACCCGTCCAGCTGTCACAAACGTATATTTAAATTCCGAGGAACAGCGTTTCTGACGCAAAGCGTATGTGTTATAACCAAAAAGTAACTAAACACCCGATTTAAATGTGTTTAGGGGCTATCATGTTCGAACTGTGAATCTGAGAATAGTCGCAAAAACACTGCTTACATTTCGGGCCCTTTGTACGTTGTAAAGTGACGGTAAAATGCAGAGTATCCCAAGTACTGACGGAGATTGTTAGTAAATATTTGCCTTTCTTCTAGTCTAATATTTCGAATTTGAAGTCGGCTATGCATAGCTTCACGTGAAAATATGAAATAAACGAACTGACTCAACTTCCCCTTATCAAGTGTTGCTCCTTTCCCTGGTGACTTGTTTTACATCGCACCTCTTAGAAGTGGGTCTCCACCTCTACCATTATTTCCTGGGAGCATCGTATTCATTTACTTATTTTCTGCTGTATGTTTCAATTATATATGCAGAACGATCTCTCAGAGACGATATATTTAACTTTGCATTTTACTCTTCTAAGCATTTCTCATCTTAAGGGGTTTTGCTAGTTTATCATAAAGATACACTAGTATAGAAAGATACTAAAAATAAAGTCCGTATATTTAGTAAAACAGGTTAAAGCATTTTACAAATAGTTTTGGAATTAGTTTAATAAATATATGAATAGATAACGCAAAATCAGAGTTTAGACAAAATATTTTATATATTAATTAGCTTCCTCCCTGTAGTTTATTTGAAATATTTTCATTCTATAGATTTAATGCAAAGAGATTTAACTAAATTCAACTTAGCACTCGGAAAGTAAAAGGTAAAACATGAGAAAAGCTGAAATTTTGTTATTATTATTAATTCTTAACTTATTTAGGTCAAAGATTCAATTAAATTAATCGTGAATCTTAACATTTTATAAAGTTTGTTTTTTTGGTTTTTTTAATTTCGCGCAAAGCTACACGAGGACTATCTATGCTAGCCATCCCTAATTTAGCAATGTAAGACTAGAGGGAAGGCAGATAGTCATCACCAACCACCGCCAACTCTTGGGCTACTTTTTTACCAAGGATAAGTGGGATTGTCCGTCATTATAACTCCCCCAAAGCTGAGAGGTCAAGCATGTTTGGTGCGACGGGGATTCGAACCCACGACCCTCGGATTACGAGTCAAACGTTTTAACCCACTTAACCATTCTACGTAAATCAAATTTATGACTGTTTCGGGTGGACTTGAAAGAAATTACAATATTTTCAACTTTGCTAAAATGTAAGAAATTTCTTATTTTCTTGGGAGGTGAATTTTACAAATACCTAATTGTATTAGTTTTAATTTATTTCATATTTTGAGATAAAGGATTTTCATTAATTTATTTGTGCCAAGTTTGTAACCTTCACGTTTCTCTAGAACTTTGTGTTACCAGTTATTTTATCTAACGAAACCCGGCAAGCCTTTAATTAGCTTGCAAAAATATTATTTTTTAAAATAAGTTATGTGTTTAATATTCTTGGATGCCCTAGTGGTAGGTCTGAGTATTGAAGGTAATTATAATTTTGTGTTTTTTTTTCTAGTGTTATTTTAGGATTTTTCACCTAAAAGGCCTTCAAGCGATGACTTGAAAAGTTATGTAACATATATTACGAACAATTATAGTTTATATGTATAGGAGGTTTAGAACAAAAAGGAAATGAATCTCATCCAGTGTCTGTTTTTTTAAGACTATAATATTCAATACTGGTATGTCGTGGTAGTTAGGACTCGGTTTGCAATTACCTTACGTGCTCGTACTTTTAACCTTAAGCGTTTTATGTGATGGTTAATCCCACTATTCGTTGGTAGAAAGTAGTCCAAGAGGTGATGCTGGGTGGTATTAATTATCTATCTTCCCTTTAACCTTTTACGGCTAAATTAGGAACAGCTAGATGAAATAACCCTCACATAGCTTTGCACGAAATTCGAAACAAATGAAACCAAACCAAACTATTTTTCTAGAACTACGTTTGTGTGGGAAAAATACCAACTAATCGAAATAAGTAATAAATCTCAAATTCATAAAAGTAAGTTTAAACCCACACTAGACTAACATACCTACCAGAATAAATGTACGAAATATACTAAACGTAAACAAAATCTATCTGTCTGTGAGGACAAGAAAATATTTCGTTATGATTTTCTTTTTGTGGGACTAATTCTTCCACGCCATTACAGAAAGTAAATTTCAACACAATGGTTGATCCCTGTTAGGATGAGAATGCCTATTCTATATAATTCCAGTACACTTGTACCAAGAGCATATCATAAGGTTCTGCTTGAATGAACACATTGATCACATTAAGTGTCTGAAATAATCGTCATGGTACTACATGCAACATAACTTTATAGTTAGGAAGCTTGCATAACATACCGGTATATGCTGTAGTAAATCAATTTAATAGCGTTCCGCAGATAAACCTTGATAAAAACAAAGTTTTACACTATATATTAAGATTTTGTCATACCAAGTCTCCAAAAAAGTAAAGAATTGTCACTACAGTAGAGAGTTCGTATAAAAGCCTTATGCGATGCTGGTTGGACTCTGACAAATTGCTACAGACTTGAAATGCTCCCCCAAAACTGTCAAGTACACCCTAGGTTGAAGGACCGAAACAGGTAAATTTTAAAATAGGAAAGAAGATGACAGAACACTTAAACTCAATAATTTTAATGTTAAGTACCTTCATTTATTCAACCTCTGGAACAGAAGGAAGACTGACACTGATCTCAAGCATGAGATTAACGATCGTGTACCAAATGATATAAAAGTGTCCAGATCTACAGTATCAAAGGGTCTTGACAAGAAAGGAGTGCTTGCTGGTGTAGCAGCTTTAAAAATTACTTTGATCTTCAAATATTGTAAAGAGACTAAACTTTGCTAAAACGTGCAAAACGCGACTATTTATAATCGAAAAAGCGTGTCAGAGGCGGATTAATCCAAGTTTGAAATATTTAGTCCATAATTTGGGTCGTACGTCCAGCTGAAGAAAAGTGAATAAAATAAATAAATCAATGGATAGCACCTAGTATGAAGCATGGAAGAAGCAGTGTAACGGTTTGCTGGTGTTTTTGTGCAACATAAGATATTTACAAAGTAGATGTAATAATGAACTAACGTTAGTACTACCAGACACTGCACTATCATGTGGTTTGCGAATTATTAGAAAAGGATTCTGTTACTAAGAAGACAATGACCCTAAACACTCATTCAACCTATGCAGAAGTTAATTAGCTAAGAAAGAAGCTGTTGGAGACATTCAAATGATACAATGTCCCCACAGGGCCCCCGACCTCAATACAATTGAGTAGATTTTGGATTTAATATATCAAAAACTTGATAAATCAAAAGTTATTTTTAAAGAAACTTTATGGGAAAGTATTAGAAACGCTTGAAGTAAAGTTCCAAAGGGTACTGTGATTAAATATGTTGCAACTCTCTGCAGTTATTAAAGTAAGAGGGGGAAGGAAATATTAACTGTTTGCTGATATCAAGCACTTCCACTGAGTTTCTATTGTATTAAATTTGGAGATAATTAAAACTGAAGTTTCATTCGTGATTCACCTTCTACTGCTCCTTGAAAGTAGTCCGGAAAACTATAGAATTTGACCAGGAACGTTTACAGATTTCGGACAATACAAACCGTTCAACTTCAGAGAATTAACTTCGGACGTTAGTATATCTATAATGGCATTAGATATCTTCTTCTGTGAAGAGTAAGTTTGTAAAGTGCGTTAGGCCAAACAAGAATAGACCTGGCCAGCGATCCTGTCAAGTGAATTGTATCAATATATTAACATACAAATAATTTGTGTCTCATGGATGCAAACTGTCGATGAAAAACTAAATTCCAAACCAGATAGAAGGCTAAGTGTTATTTCTGAGTTTGTAAACTTTTTATATATAGATAATCATTTGTGTTAATTATTTGTAATAACCGTTACTTTAAGTTGTATTCATTTTAGATTAAAATATATATGTTTATTTTTTTAATTTTGCGCAAAGCTACTCGAGGGCTATCTGCGCTAGCCGTCCCTAATTTAGCAGTGTAAGGCTAGAGGGAAGGCAGCACCCTTCACCAACTCTTGGGCTACTCTTTTACCAACGAATAGTGGGATTGACCGTCACAGTGTAACGCCCCCACAGCTGAAAAGGCGAGTATGTTTGGTGCGACCCAGATTCGAACCCGCGACCCTAGGATTACGAGTCGAACGCCTTAACACGCTTGGCCATACCGGGCCATATATTTGTGATAAGAAAGAAGAGTGTGTGTTATGTGAATCAAGCTTGTTGGGAAATATAATAAATTGTATGTATTTTAACATTCAATTAACTTCTAAATTAAAATTAAAAGTTTCTGCTATATGAAATCGTAAACCGTAAAGTACATTACATAATAAATCGGAGGCTCGACCGACGTAAATTTTAACACGTTAGTATACATGCACATTGCTTAAACAGTTTTAATAACATCGCTCCAAAGTGATGTCACTTTGAGCGTTAAGATAGATTTGAGGGAAACTAGAAAACTTAGTTGCTTTTTTTTTTAATCGTAGAATTAAATCACTTTCGACTTAACTTACTCTTTGTCTCTGACGTCAGGTAGACTCCTGTGTAGAGAAATAAGATCACTAACGTACTGGTTAAAAGCATTTTTATCCCACCCTTCCTTAACCATAGCTTGCTGAATCTGAGTTAGGTTGGTCACTCGAACTGGTTTGCCCATCTCACCTAAGCCGTCAGGATCTCTAGGTGGAGGAATCACTCCATGACCCCGATCACCAGGTGTGTCACTATCTCTGTGATGCAGTCCTGCAGGTTGTGGATGTGCTGGTTCCTCTGGGAGATTATTTTTAGAATCTATCTTATAGCCTTCTTTAGCTCTTTCTAAGTTCGGTATGTTTTTATCCGTGTTTACTTTCTCGTTGTAAGCTAACAGCAACGTGATCACAAACCACGTAACAGGTGCAAGCACCAGAACCTTGAGAACGAGACTACGTCTTCTGGGAAAGAAAGTCATGCTGACTAGTTTGACACTATTATTCGAAAATACGGTACAGCAGCAGAAAGCACGTGCAAAGATGTAGGAAACGAAAGCACCCGTTATGTACGACGTAACTGTCACGTTTGAGACAAATAGAAGCTTGTCACCTGTATAAAATAAAATTATTTTTCTTTACATCCAAATAAAGAAAGAACCAAAAAGTTACACAACATAAAAAATATTTAACGACATGTCTTCTTTTTTCCTCACGTGTGAAATGAACAATAAAGAATTACAATAATACATTAGATTTACATTTACATATAAATATATGTTAATATGAAACAAAATTTCTAAAACCTGATGTCTATAGTTCAAAGTAAAATTAGTTATATAACATCTTGAGAGCAAATTATAACATTAGCTAAATGTACTACCCAGTAGAAACAGGGATTTTCCTTTTCAAAATATATATCAATTGTTCTTTTGATTATATTCACACACTGTTAATGATCGTATAAAAAATTATAAACGACCATTATGCTGAAATGTATTTGTACATCTATTTTTAATTCCTTTTTAGTTTCGCACGAACTTACCGCTGGCGATCTGTGCTATTTGTAAATGAATAAGTGTGTATGTATTATTTAGAATCAGAGGAAGAACATTATTCGAATAATAACAAACTATTACACTGTAAAATAACATATATATCTGTGATAGCATTATCCTACAATTTGTCTTTGTCCTAATACTGAACAATTAATTTTAACGGAACACTAGATATTATTCAAGTACCTTGACTAATTAGCGCATAACGTGTCAAGTTTTAAATCACTATAGTAATAATACTCAATGAAATTACAGCCTCCTTTGCCTGACTTCTCAATTTCAGCAGAGCGATTTACTTACGTGAACCTTTTTCAGGTTTTATTTTTATTTTCATCGTAATCAGCCCTAAATAACCAAGCTAGAATAAATTTACTGTCGGAGTATTACATAAATACTGGTATTCCGCGTCATACCAACAGGCGCAGAGGAACTGATTGAAAGTACTATTCAAGCAGGTATCATAATAACCACAGTTGTATCTCGAGTAGATAAAATGGCTTGTAGTTGATATTTGTTCATGTATCGTCACAGTTGGAAAATAATCACGTTACAATATATACCAGTCCAATGACAAAAATATCAAACACTAGCGCCTGTTGTAGACCCGTTACGAAATGTATTAAACGAAGCTTTAACATGTACGGATATATACCCTACGTGTACCTTCATGCTCTAGTTTCTCTAAAGATACAAATACTATATACAAGATTTTAAAGATATTAAAATATTCCAGTGTTCTAAGCCGCATTGCTTATGTACGAAAACTACTGTCATAAAGCATCGAATTTTTACCTTGTATAGAAATAGGAAGAGTAGCCTATTTTACCTTATCTAATCGGAGGGTTAAAGAATATTGTATCTTATAAGGGACCGCAAGGCTAAAGGGAGAAGTCAAATAAAGTAAAGTTTAATTTTTTAATACCACTGACACTCTCTGATTGGCTCATTACAGAGGTTAAAAGTGTTAAAGTTTGTTTTGTGACAGGAGGAACTGTGCGTTTGAGTTATTGTTTTTTTCCCCTTCGCGTGAAAGACTTGTTAAATTCATGTTTTTCGAGTTATTTTACTTATCAGAATAAACCTGACAACGTAACCAACATGTTTTAACACATTTACTTAAACTGAAATGAACTGAAGTTAAAACAAAAAAATCCGATTTTTTGTGAAGTTGGTAATTAATCGTTTGTTCTGGTGATAACATTGTGTAACACCAACATCTTTAGTGTTGGAACAATGATGGAAAACAAACATATACTGAAAATCTTGGTAGTAATTTTATGTAAACAGTTTAATCTGTAAATATTTTACACCAAAAAGTTCTTAATTAACGTCAAGTGATGTCATGCAGATTAACACAAGAAAGTTCCTTGTAAAGGCCAGGAAGTTAGGTCACTCGACTCGTAATTCGAGAGTAGAGTGTTCGAATCCACGTCACACTAGCCGTGAGGGCGTTATACTGTGACGGTTAATCTCACTATTCGTTGTTAAAAGAGTAACCCAAGAATTGGCAGTGGGTGGTGATGACTAGGTGCCTTACCTCTAGTCTTACACTACTAAACTGGAGACGGCTAGCCTTCGATTAGCTTTGCGCAAAATTCAAACAAAACAAACCGAGTTTTGAGATGAATTATTCACCTCGTTTATCAACCAATCAGTCACTTATTCGAGCGAAATTTCGAGACATTATTTCTCTGTAGCAAGTGCACAGGGTCGTTTGTAATTTTTGGGAAAACGACCAATCAAGTCCTATTGATAGTGTCTCGTGTCTTTTATAAAGAATCCGAACGCATGATAAATGCAGAATTTCTATGAGATCAGACTGTGTCCAAATGTTGTTAGGTTAAATGATCTTCATTTGGAACTACGAGCTTTCCAATAGCCGTGAATTGTAGTTTTATAAAGAAATAAATAAAATAACTATTGGTTATATGTAAAGTGGGGGGCGGGGGCAATACCTAAAGCAATATTCATTTCTTTTTTTTTTCCTTCACTTTCTGTCCTTATAAAGACACAGGCGAATTTTTTTTATGTACCAGAGACGAAACACTAACGTTCCTGATTGCAAACACAAGTTTTCGCAAGTAAAGAGAAAATTTCGCTTGGCATCTACCAGCGAGTTTAATTTCGAAAGAGTTTTACCAGTTAGACTATTCTTTTGCAATAAGAGTTTGCGTGACCAACATGAAAAGAGTTGTCGAGAAGCTAATAATGACTTGTTTAAGTATAGACCTTATTTTGTTTGCTTGTTCAACATTCCACTAGACACCCCCTGCATGAATAATGTTCCGTGTACAGGTTCTGTTACCTGTATAGTGTTTTAGTTCTAACTTTACTATTGATCTATGAAACAATGTGAGTATTGAATCTCATCGAGCTTGAACGCGTATTAATAGAACTGCTTCCAAGAAACATGTCTGATTTGTAATTGCAAGAACGTTTTGTTGTCAAATTCGTAGCTGCCCAATGTACTCCGCCTATTGTAGGATAAAATCCTATGTTTTGTACTATTAAGTTTCAAACTTACGACAGGCTTTATAGGAAATGGAACAGAAATCAAAACGATTTTCTGTTTCACACTTAAAAGTTATACAAGGTTAAGGTCAAAATAAGTAATCCTTGTTTTCCACACACACACACACAAATATATATATATATATATACACACACACACACATATACAGCGAAACTAACAGATAAACTGTGAAATGCTCAGAGATTGTTTTTCAATTTGTTTAACATTTGTTTCACATTACACCACTATGTGTTCGTATTACCTGAAGAATTTAGAGTTTTGGAAATCTCTCGTGTTGTTAGATTTAACTTAGTGCAGAAGAGCTGACTCTTTTACACGGTTGAACAAATAAACGTATCAAATTTCACAATTTCAGAAAATAAACACGAGAAACTAGTCAAGTGAAGTGAAAAAGGAAACAAAAGTCATCATTGTAAGACGACCTAAAATGAGTCATTTTTTATTATTAATATTAAAAGAACAAATTATATATTTTAAACACTAAAAAGTAAGACATACTTTTATGAGCATAATGCCCAAATGTAAAACATTCATAAAAAGAACATAAGTGTTGGACTTAAACATTTCTAAGACAAATAACTTCAGCGATGACTCTACACACAGATGGCACGTGCTAGGAAAGTTTTTATCCAAAACACAAATTCGTGTCTGGGGAAGGTTTCATATCATAGTCGTAGAAAACAATTCGAGTGGTCAGCCATTGCAAAACTGCTACCTTTTAGAGGTTTGGTGGCGTGACCTCTCTAAAATTGTGAAAAATTAATGCAATGGGATTAAATGTTGAGCCATTTTAACTACATGTACGGCCTGGTATGGCCAGTTCGTTTAAGGTCCAGGTAGCCTTTGTGTAACTACAGATACTGCATACACACAATTTAATTTATTGAACTGAAATGAGCAAGTTTGATTACTTCAGTTGTAGCTATACATGCCATAAAAAAAGTGGTTAAGCCGCGACTTGATTGGCCTTACTACATCGTACGACCCCGCAAATTATTCGTAGCATGACGTAAGGGTGTTGTTAAATAAACTTGTGTTTAAACTAATTCCTAATTATAGCTATCGTAATTTTGAAAAAAAATAGATATTCACCAAAACCACAATATCTAGCTATATACCAAAATCACACCTAAAACATGATAATTACAACAAAAACGTGATATGAATAAAACTGAATTTGTGTACTTTAACTTTCACACATAAAAAAGTTTGGTTTGAATTTCGCGCAAAACCACACGAGGGCTAGCTGCGTTAGCCGTCCCTAATTTAGCAATTTAAGACTAGAGGGAAGGTAGCTAGTCATTACTACCCATCGCCAACTCTTGGGATACTCTTTTACCAAATGAATAGTTGGATTAAGCGTCACATTATAACGCCCCCACGGCTGAAAGAGCAAGCGTATATGGTGAAACGAGGATTCAATCCCGAGATCCTCGGAGTGCGAGTCTAGTGCCTTAACCATCTGGAAGAAAACAAACAATAAATGAAAGCAACCTCTTGCAAAATATGCTTGAATGTACATATACATTTCGTAATAAATAACGTAAGATCACGATACTATAAGAACTTTACATCAATGCGTAGTTTAAATAATTGTAAATTCGTAAGGAACACCAGAAAACTTACGTAAAAGCTACTTCCGCTTATTGTTTTTTTCAGACGTCAAAATGAAATGTAACGTTTTTTAAATACATAAAAGTTGAAGTGTGAAGGCAGTTTCGCTCGCTGAAAGGGATTTTTCTCTGGAGGAAGGGGTTCCCTCTTAAGATTCTTGAACGGACTTGAGTAAATACATTCAGCGTTTCTATGGGTAAGAATAATGTTTGAATAACATTACTGCTTGAAGAAAAAGACAGTGTTTTTAGTATTTTCTGAATCCTTCTATTAGGTATATGATCTCCCCTTATAGTGAAAAGTATCGAGCAGTGGAGAGATCGTATACCTAATATAATATCGTATCATAAGGACTGTTTCAGTGACAGCGTGTTGATATGAATTTGTAGTGAACCAGATACGTTCACAGAAGAGCGCCACAAGTCCTCCCGCTTGGAACCCAGATCAACAGTTAACTTTGCAATTATACTTTCAGTGTTTGTTTGTGTTGTGCGTGTGTGTTGATAGAGCAATTTTTATTCCACACAAATGCACACTAGAAGAGTATTGCATCAGTCACTGATCCTAATAATGTGCATGTGTACAGTAATCAAATCGCTAAAACTATAAATTACTATTTATCTAGTCTTAATAACCAATTATCTCACAGAAACGAACTGAAAGAAAGACAGAAACCATTCGAACTATAGTAGATGGATAAGAATTTGAAAATGTATTCTAAAGTGACGTTTTATAATACTCTCTATAAATGCAGTAATGTATATCCAACAGATTTTAGAGCACTCTAGTAATATGATAATAGAGTATGACTTTAAGGCTTGGAAGAAATTATTTAAATTTCATCTTATCTATAAGCTAGACATTTCAATCAAGAATAAACATTATCTAAAGTAAAGTAGGAAACGTCTACCTCTTTGCAAGAACTTTATAAGAGATAAGCAATAAAATCATATGGAATACAAGTTTATTATAAAAATTTTCTTTGGTAACAAGCAATGGTAACTTCAGGGCTAAAGGCTAGATGCACAGGCGTCACCAGGATCACGACCAGACATGGCGACATGAACTGTAACGACGTGGTGAGGTTTCAAAATCGTTTTAATATTACATACTCATTTTTTGTACACAAGCGTCTCATATTTCTTTCATATTACTAGCAAGTATTTTAATGACTTATATGAGTAATGGTTTATGAAAAATCTAACATACTATCTAATGCAAATTGGGGTGCAAAGATAATTACATCCAGATTTTATGTAGTCAGAAGGTTGATTGTGAACATGTATTTTAATTTTGTCCTCATGTTTGAAAAGATTTGTTCTTTATAGAAATGATAGATAAAGTAAATAACGCTTTTAACACTTTCCACACGAGCATCTTTTAATACTGAGATTAAGATGGTAAACAGAGCGGGCGGAAGTAATTCCGGAAACCGGTGAATTGCAGCTATTTCGATAAATGTCGATTAATGAAGCTAGCGAAAATGAAAAACAAGGGCGCTCAATTAAAGTGGCTGTTAAGAATTTCATATATAATTATAGGTTCGACATTCGGTTACAACTTTAATAAAAAAGAGAGAGCAGATTTTGAGAGATGCGACAAGTATCATCGGTAGTGAATTGGACACTTGAGCTATTTGGAGATACTAATCAGATGTGGACGATTTTTAAAGATAAATTTTTAAATATTCATGATAAACAAAATCCTTATAGAAAGGAAAGGGTAGAAGCAAGTGAAACATCGAGTAGGCTCACAAAGAGTTTGAGAAATAAAATTAAGTAAAAAGCATTATAGATTTAAGAAATTTAAAGTAACTGGTATGATAGGAGATTTAGAAATCTATCAAGAAAGTTGGTGAAACAGGAAATTAGGACACTAAAATATACGAGAAAAGGTTGGATAAATGTATAAAATAAACAGTAAGAAATTTTTAAAAATATATTAAGGGTAAGTAAGATATTAAAATAGGAGAAGGATTTTTGAGTGGTGATAAAGGAAGGCTAGTAATGGGAGAAGGATCCTTGAGTGGTAATAAAGAAAGGCTTGTTACGGGAGAAGGACCTTTAAATGGTGATAAAGGAAGGCTAGTATCTAAAGAAGAGAGGACTGGATTATTAAACTTTCTTTTCCCTCGCTTTTACTAATGAATATTTAAGTAGCATACCACATCTTGGATAATTGGTAAACAGAAACGAGATCAAACAAGATTACTTCATTAATTCTGAGCTGATTAAGAAAAATGTGAAATTTGATAAAAAGATAAGACTCCTGGGCCAGATAATATTTCTACAAGGGTTTTGAAGGGTGTAAGTTTGTTTTTGTTATCGTAGAGTCACATAGGGCTATTTTCTCAGCCCACCGAGGGAAATTGAACCCCTGATTCGAGGTAGTTGTACCTTTGAATGTTGAAGTGACAGTTAATTTAGGCGAGTTAAAAAAGCTTGAAAAGTATATGAATGATAAAGAATAGCTTTAAGTTGTTTTTAATTATTTTAATATTGTTTATAATGTGGAACAGTTGAGATGGACCAATAACTTCCCATGTTGTCTCAAAAACGTTACGTTTACTAGTTTATACTTTCCATTTGACAATCAATTAAAAAGACTTCCTTTTGAGGTCATTATATTTAGTTCATCAGAAGCCTATTTTGAAAGAAAAAATGCTGTTACACTTGGCAAAATCTACTATGAAAGGCTTTCCACATGTCTTGGTAAGAGTGAATACACCCAGTTTTCGGTAGTCTTTTGATTCCGAGAACAGAGATTTTATTTATTCTTTAAAAAGAGCTCATATTCTTTAATTCTTGCATTAGCACCAAATATTCAACATGAAGTCCTTATCTAAATCACATAAAAGTTTCCGGGACCTTTTTTATGTTAATGCTATAATCAATAAAGTGCCTTGAGAGAGATCTTGCGCTGACGAAAGAGTGGAATTATATACCCTCAATGTGGAGGATGGGACGGGAATGTCTCGTGAAAACTCACTTTCATTGGGTTGGAACCAAAAATTATGTCTGGTGAGAAGGAAAGAGAGTTTGGAAATCTCGATAGGATACGAAGTTGCCATGGGACTTTCATATTGGTCGGGAGACAACCTAATGGGTGAGGTTGGCTGAAGAGAGGACTTGAATGTGTGGCAAGATTGTATTCGTCATCGTTATTGTTGGAGGAAGAACAACAGAAAGTGGAGTGACTGGTTTGGACCACCTTGGTATGTTTGTGTGAAGTCATGGTGGGGGAGTCGTAGGTCCTAACGGAATGCAGTAGTGTGTACGTGTCGAAACAGAAACAGTCATTGGATCGTGTAGTGTTGGAGGAAATAGGCCTGAAGTGCCAAATTTGTCTGGAGGGATCAGTAGACTGTGTGTCATCTTGGGTCAAGGTGAGAAGATTGGAGAGTTTTTTTTCCCTTTAATTTTTCTGAGTCTGAGCAGCAGAAGTGGAGGATGTGACCATAATCGATGAGTGTTCCATAAGCTTGAAAATTATACAGAAAAATAATTATCAGTATCTGAAAAAGTCATGAGCATATAACACATGCGCCATCATCTGTAGAATAGAAGCCTAAAAATTAAAGTTTCAATGTAATGTAATTACAATCAAAATAATATTTAAGTCTATTATGATAATGCGAATGTACAAAGTTAACAATTGGTGTAGCACAATTTGTAAGCTCGATGAATGCCAACATATTCTAAACTAGTGAAAGTATGGATTAAGAAAATATGGCAATACGTTCATGTGCATAGAAGGTAATTATCGTCATAAAAAGTAATGGAAAGTACATCATAATGTTATTAAATAAATGACTTTATGATAACTACAATAAATATATCAGTTACACAGTATAACAACTATATGCACGAGACAGTATGACTGTGATAAATAATCATTTTTAAAGATTTAAATCATCGAACACACCAGTGAGGACAGAGAACATAAACAACAGAAGGGTTCATGATCGAAAATCTTACGTTGAGTAATTTCTAAAGTGTTACTCTGTTTAATTATAAAGAATAAATGAAGTATAATTTACATTACACATCGTTAGTTTCAAAGTTGAAACTAAGTATGGGAAGAACTTATGACTTTTTAGGTTCAAAAATATTTCCATTCATATTTTTTCATATTTTATCAAGTACTCTTATGACGTCACCTGTACAGCAGATCAAATAGTAGCTTAACTCTTATCATGACTACAATAATTTACTTATCATGACTATAACAGTTTACTTGTTATTACACATGTAAATAAAAATGATTAACTTAGATTTATGAGAATAGTTTGGTTATTTTGATACCGTAGTGTATTTAAGGAAAACTTTCCTATAGATAATTCTATCATGTTAAGATGTTTGTGTGTGTGTGTTTCATCCCTTTCCTTTGATTCTCTTCAGTCATCATCGGTAGGACTTGACTCTCCCATTAGACACCTTTTATTCATAAGTCATGCTCGCTTATAGTTTAAAAATACAGATTTGATTATAACGTAGAACATTTCAAAGAATGAGATACAGAACTTATAGATTGTAATTTATAAGAAGTTCTCTATACCTTCGTTGTACACACATCTCAAACCACGAGCACTACATTTAATATTTATAAATGTGAAAACTGAAAATGAAATGTGGTCAGATTTTCATTATCATATGCGCATAAATGATTTATCACGAAAGTATTAATTACTCACGCTAGGATAGAATTACAGTTGAACTAGGAAGAATCTTAAAATTTAAAAAGTTATATGGAATAAAATTATATAAGAGGACAGGAAGGTCTGTAAGTTATGCTTCGTTTCCAGGACAACATTTCCATAGGAGTAAAGCCACCTTTAGTTTTTATTACTTACGTATAAAATCTGTTATTGACATTTTGTGGAGTATACCAAAACTTCTTTTGCTAGAAAATGTCATACAACAGTTCAGTTGGGATAAACTCGGGACCCTAGGCTAGTTAAAGAAGATTTTATTTATGTGTGGATACGGCGTGGGTCAAGGTGTATTGTATAATCATGCCAAAAAGAAAGAGGCACGGTCCTCCTCCATTGAGTTCCGTCAGTGCAGCATTTTCCAATTCTATAGTATCAAAACACCATAGAACATTTATATTTACCTTTTACACGTTCATCAAACAATTTATAAATAAACTACAACACTTTTCGCGATTATGGCGCTATGCAAACCAAGTTTCATTACAACAATATTTTTTATTGCTATTCATCTCAGCATAACACACGTTAATTGTGACAATAACTTATTTTTCATTTCATTTTCACATGCATTGTGGCACATTCTTTGGTACTAGCCACGCAAACATTTCTTTCATTTGAATTGGAAACGAATTTCTCCTAAAACATACGTACTTGAATAATAATTAATAACCACGAGAAATGTATTCACGTGCAATCGGGCGTGACTCGTATTTCCACTGAGAAAAATGTGCTTTAATCCGATCAGGCAGTTAAGTTCAAGTGTGGTACCTAAACATATGCTCAGTAGCAAATCAGATATAGAGTTATTAATTTAAGAAAATTCCTGAAACACAGCAAATAGAACGTTACTAAAAACAGTATTAGAGTTTACCTTAAATAATCAGCAATCCGACATACCTAAACACAAAATACAACATTTAAATCAGAATATCATATAGCTATATTACATGTCTCGTTGTAACATAATTAAGTACCTACAACATAAACAAAATTGAGTAATCACGTGGGAACGTGCCTAATAAAGTTGAAATTAATGAAGAAGTAGAAAATATTAACTTTTACGTACGTTTATCTGTAATTACACATGTAATGGACAGTAACAAGCATTAAGAGTAATGCATTACTTCATTTTTAAATAATTATGATAAGAAGAATTTCGCAACTTGAGAATTTATCTAAAAATCACTTAATGAAATTTTGTAAAACAATAAATAATATTCATTAATTTTACTACCGAAATCTTCTGGATTTACTAGTAATTGCGAGCATACTTCTAAATGTGTAAAATGCTCATATATTACTCTTAACAGACCTAGAATTAACAGTTTTAAAGTGACATGCTGTTTCTTTACAAGATTGATCTATGTTTAGCGTTGGATTAAACCACTAATTAATTCTCGAGTTAATCAACATGTTTTGCACATTCTGATTAGAAGTTTTTTGTTTTGTTTTATATAAATATTAGGATGTGTAGAATTATTATAAGGCCACTAAAACTAAGCTGAAATTACCATTAAACCACTAAAATGAAGTTGTTATTATCATATAATTTATTACAACTAAGTTGGAATTACAATCAAAAGGAAATAAACTAAACTAAACTAACGTGGCAGGGGTTCAGTTTAGAGAGAGAGAAATCAGAAGAGTTCTCTCTCCAACTGGGGTGTTCAGGAGCTTTGTAGTTCCTCTTCGTCCCCTTTCGTGAGAAATTTTTGAAATGCCCGTGGAATTTTTATTTTATTTTTAATATTTCGAAACTGGAGTGAGGTATTTGTGAGTGAGAGGAAGGACGGAAAACCTGGACGAGAGCAGCGAAAGTGAGGTGAGCCAGACCTTGGCTCTAGGACGGAGTACGCTGGCGAATTGATCTTTAAAATTTACAGTGATTATTCTGGGTAACGCGGTAAACGGCCCTTTTCAGATACGGCTGGGACCTACAGGTCCAATGCCAGAGATTTTGCTGTGGGGGGAAACGGGAGTACCCCGAGAAAACCCACTTTCACGGCCTGGGCGCCTAATGATCTACCCAGACCGTGCCCGGAAGTAGCTGGGAATAGAAAATAAAAAGTTAAAATAAAATAAAATAAAATAAAAATGGATGGACTTTGTTGGTGGTATACAGGGAGATGTTTAGCTTTAGTCTTGCAGGTCAGGTGGTAACTTCGTCTTGAGCGTGTTTATACACTTGAAACTCATTGGTGCGACTGAAAAGCGTGGTCTCGGTGGTGGAACTACTGGTTGTTCTTCGCTGGTCTGTGATGCTTTGTTTCTTCTCGAGAATTTGGTTTGAGATTTCTGCGTGGAGGTGATTTGTTTTTCAGTTTGTACTGACGCGTCGATGGTTGTCTTGGTAGTGGTTTGGGTCTGGCAGGTTGTTGAGTTCTGGGGAACTGGGATTGAGGTCTGGCATGCACTGTCCTTTTTCTTTCTTGAACTGCTGGAACTTGGCGTGATGCTGGCCATGGGGGTTTTCGTCATCTGGGCAGAGTTGTCTGAATCTGTCTTCATGTTTTGTCTATTTGTATCTGGACTCGGCGGAATATTAGTAGTTTCATGTTGAAAGATTTCAGTTGGTTGTTTGTGATATCTGGGAACTTTGTTTGAAACGTTGCTGCGTGGTTGACGATGTGGGCGTTCGACTCTAAAATGAAATATATGATAATAACAGCCGTCGCGCAAAATACAGTCGGCACTGTACTTTGACGTTGTCACTATTTTCATGAAAGGCGTGGGATGGTTACTGTTCTTCGAGAAAATTCGATGAACTGCATAAACTTTGGCTTATATTTGGGATTCTATGGTTTGTCTGATTTCTTCAGGTTGAATAGATGGGTCGACGGCCCTGAGGAATACAGAATAAAGAATGTCTGGACTTTTCGTGGGAGAACAACTTACTTTGAATTCAATGTTCCATGGCTGGCACAGGTAAATTTGATCTGCATTAGTGGCTGGTTGAATGAGGATTCCGCCCCGGCGTAATATTCGGGTCCTGGACGGTTCAATGGTTGCCCCTGGCTTGGCTTGGGCGATCAGCGTAGCGATTTGGTACGGCGTGAGGTTCGACGGTAGGCCGTCGACGATTACCGGCGGCACTGCCGGCCTGACTGGCGAGGATGAACGTTTCGTTCTGAATAACATCTTTGCAGAGATATTAGCACGTCTGATTTGCTCGGTTACTAGATCTGGACTCCAAAAAACTTTGGCCAAATTCAGTCAGCGTTTAAATTGCGCGCTTCAGGATAAATAGGTGATATTGTGTGTTTTTATAGCAAAGCCACATCTGCTAAGCCTACCGAGAGGAATCGAACCGCTGATTTTAGAATAATTGTAAATCCGTAGACTTACCGCTGTATTAGCGGAAAAGGGGGTAGGTAATATTATTTTTAAACTAGACATGATAGCTAGTTTAAAACTTTCCAAACTAGATGAGCAAGTATTTGACAGTTAAAGGGACCATATTTCATTAATCATGAATTTACATATAACTTTTGTCCAAGAGATGAGTATTCCAGGTAGTCACCATTAATCCTCTACTCGATGTATCTCCAACTTTATTAATGAGTTCAGTTACTCTTTGTTTCATTATTATTCCAATCGGCTTTTAACAATATTTCATGCAACAGTATCTTTTATGTTTTTTTTTTGTTGTGCCGCACATTGTTGGTACAGTACGATCTTGTCCGTCATTGGTCTACGTTATAATTCTACCCACCAATGACACGTAAAAGAATAACACGTTCTAATGAATATGATTTAGCTAAATGTTATTGGCCATTACTCGACAAGCAGATTTGATTTGAATTACGTGTCTTCTTATTACTGGCCATCTCAACAGCGATTTTTGTAGTTGCAATAAAAATACGATTTTATTTACGTTTAACGACTTACTCAAACTACCATTAAGTGTGTAGTTTTACCTTAATTTCCTTAAACAAAGAAAAAAATAACTATAATCGTTAATTATAAAATGAAAAATGTGTGTTTAATTATCACAGGGAAAATATTTCAGTTGATTGCACTACTTTATATTATAATTAACAATTAAGTCAATGTGCAGTCTGTTATTTTGCGCTAATAAAGGCATTTTTTCAACGATTTTTTAAACAATTCTAATATAAATATTTTTAAACGGATAACGTTAAGAGATAATTATGATATTAACGAATGAGATTTTAGAAATAAATAAAGTTGGGTGTATCGTAATTGGATGTTAACATTAATATTTTTATGGTTACATAATGTGACTATTCTAAGAGTATTTAGATAATTAACCGTTCTGAGCTTAAAATAACAAATTATAGTGAATGTATTCAAACGCTTTAACAAAATGATGACACTCACTAGGTGGCTGGTTGAGTGGGTATCAAGTGTTGTACTGACGATTCTCGTGCAAATATAAATAACAGCCATTAAACTAAATTGCTTATGGAAGTTGTATAGGTGAAATAATTAACTACATTGATTGTGATACAGATAAACACCAATAATTATACTGAATAGAACTGTCGTACTCAACCTATAAAAATAAACATTAAACAGGCCTTTTAAAGGAAAATAATAACTTTCAGATATTAACTAGACTATTGGTACTTAACCATATGGAACATTATTAATATGATGGCTACCATACAGGTAGTAGCAAGACTTATTATTCTGATGGTATTCACACAGACAACAACTACACTAACGGCACTACTAAGACAGGTGATAAAAATGTCACTATACTGAGGGTATTACTAAAACAGGTGATAAAAATGTCACTGTGGTGACGGTTCTCAAAATATTAATATACTGACAGGTCTTATGAAGATAATGTGCATTACGTTACTAGAGGATTGAACTACACATCAACAGTTACCTAATTTGAGTAAGAACGTACGATTAGAGAGAAATAACACAAGACACGTAAACAAGAACCATAGGCTCTCTTTGTTTTAAAAGTGGCAAGGCCTTTAATATAAAAGCGTGTAATTAGATTAAAGCTGAGCACGAGAAATCAGAGTAACTTTCTACCAAGTGACGGTAAACTTAAAAACCAATTAAGCCTACTTCGAGTTCGACCCATAAAAAGTGTTTCACACACTCAAGCTCAGCTCCATAGTTGAAAGCTTTCAAAGTAATTAATTACTAAGTCACCTCTTGTTTTGACAGTAATCCTTTCGTCCAACAACAACAACAAGTCACGCTTCTGTGTTGGCGCCATTACCGGCTTACCTATTTGTGGAAGATGTGATGGCTGTATACATCATTACCTTCACCTAAATTCCACTAGAATTTTATCTTGTTTCTACTAATTAAACATAACGCCAGAACACTTGCGATTTACAGCTTTACTAATTCAAACGCACAGCTCTGTGTTAAAAAAAGTTGCAGCATATAAGATTATCATACAACATTATTAGTGTAATTGAATTATCTTTTTGTTAATTAGTTAAATTTACTATTTTTACATTGTTGCTACTTCTTTGTTTAAATTATACTTCGACCGTGTTTTGTTTTTTATGATGTCTTGGCCCTCCAGTGGCTCAGCGGTATGTCTGCGGACTCACACGCTACAATCCGGGTTTCGATACCCGTGGTGGGCAGAGCACAGATAGCCTATTGTGTAGCTTTGTGCTTAATTCAAAACAGCAACAAATATGATGTCTTATGAGCAATTCAACTGATTTTAGGTTTAATTTTGACTTACTACTGGCTGCTTGCTCTCTGCATTGACTGTTTGAGAAAGATAAAGAAAACATAGCCTATTGTTTGAAAAATACTGGTTTTGTATTTAAGTTAACTTTTCGACATTGCGCCAGTATCTTGTTTGCCTTAATGAAGTCAAATGGCGTTACATTGGCTTAAATAAAGCATTTTCTGGAGTAATAGATCGTGTTTTATTTGTCTTTTTAACAATAGACAGCTCTCCAATTTGCACTACAAACTATAAAACACTTATATAATTATGTTAGATAAATTATGAATAAAAAAGTATAATTTACTTTAAATCACGCTAAACACAATACAAGACTTCTGTCATCTTCAGTAGCACGTTAGTTTTGCATAACTGTTGTATATACCGGATCAGCTCCAGCAGCACATTAGTTTTGTATAATTGTTGTGTATACCGGATCAGCTCCAGTAGCACTTTAGTTTTGTATAATTGTTGTGTATACCGGATCAGCTCCAGTAGCACTTTAGTTTTGTATAATTGTTGTGTATTCCGGATCAGCTCCAGTATCACACTAGTTTTGTATAATTGTTGTGTATTCCGGATCAGCTCCAGTAGCACATTAGTTTTGTATAATTGTTGTGTATATCGGATCAGTTTCTCTGAAATATTCTTGCCAGGTTTATTCATCAGCTCCAAAGTCTCACTATGTAAATGGAATGTTTCAGTTCCTCTATTTATTCCATAATAAAAGACGACTTGTTTCACGGACATTAAAAACCTACTAATACTTACTGGCAGGGACGGCTTGTTTCACGGAAATTAAAAACTTACTGATACTGGCAGGGACGGCTTGTTTCACGAACGTTAAAAACCTACTAATGTTTACTGGCAGGGACGGCTTGTTTCACGGACATTAAGAACCTACTAATACTTACGGGCAGGGACAGATAAAGGATTTAATTCTCTGGATATTCGCAAGCATGTTAAATGTGGCTTTTAAGACCATGTAAATAACGTGATATATTTACGTGATATACGTGAAGAGGAGCAGTAAACGTGTCATAAAAAGCAGTTTGGAAAACCAACTTTACTAATGGAACCAAATAAACTGCAAGAAAAGATGTTTAGCATCTCTACATGGTTAGTTAAAGGATGCGCACCCGCGTGTATGGTGTTTATTATACATATTTATATTTAGTTATAATGGCAAGAGTTTCAAGCAACTGCTATGTACAGAGAACCCCGTCGAAGACGAACTTGTACTTGCTGTCTGTTAAGTACGATATGAAGACATTTTACAAAGACATAGAGAAATACAACAGCATCCAAATTGCGTGTCTTGTAAAGCCTATAAGTGTATAAAGAGGGAAGATTATATTTACAAAACTGTCTGAAACACTTCAACCCTTTCTGTATACGAAAGAAGAAAATTGTATAACATTAAATACTTCAATTTTTCACATACCGTATTTTTAATGTTCTGTATAATTATAAATCAGACAATAATTCAGAGTTTATAAAATAAAGGTCAAAATTCTTAAACGAAAACGCTATAATAATAATAATATAATTTACTGGTCATAAGTGAAAGGCCTATTATTTACATGCTCGCCCTTTCAGCGTGGGGGCGTTATAATGTGCGGTCAACCCCACTATTCGTTGGTTAAAAGAGTAGTCCAAGAGTTGGCGATGGGTGGTGATAATTCGCTGCCATCCCTTTAGTCTTACACTGCAAAATTAGGGACGACTAGCGCAGATAGCCCTTGCGTAGCTTTGCGCGAAATTCAAGGAACAAAAACAAACAAACCAGCATGACCAGGTGGTTAAGGCGCTCGACCCGCAATATGAGGGTTGCGGGTTCGAATCCCCATCACACTAAACATGCTCGCTCTTTCAACGTGGGGGCTTATAATGTGACAGTCAATCCCTCTGTTCGTTAGTAAAATAGTAGCCCAAGAGTTGAAGGTGGGTGATGATGACTAGCTGTTTTCCCTCTAGTCTTACACTGCTAAAATAGTAACGGCTGGCGCAGATAGCTATCGTGTAGCTTTGCGCGAAATTAAAAAACAAACAAACACCTGAGTGACTAGTATATCTACAGTAGAACAGAAGGCTATTATATTTGTTTTCGTGCAGAGCTACACAATGGACTAGCTGCCATCTGTCCACCGTGGGGAACTGAACTTCAGATTTTCGTGATGACGAGAAAGCCATTTGAAGTAAAATTGTATGGTATGAGCATTAACTGTCATTAATAAAGCAGGACAACGTTTCGACCTTCTTAGGTCATCTTCAAGTTACGTTTGAGATACATTTGAACTTCAGATTTTGTATTGTAAATCCATAAACTAACCCTTGACCCCCACAATAACAGACTATTCTAGATTTCCCAAAGTACTGCCTCTGTTTTACAGTTTCTGGTATTCAGAATGACAACAAAAGTATGTTCCGCTCCTCAGATTGCCATCTTTCAGAAACGGTATTTTCAAAGGAAGATGAAATCGCCTAGAGGTGTTAAAGATATTAGTCGGATGCAAATGCCAAAGATGTCGCATGTTTCTACCAGGAATGTGGTGGCAGCACCGTGGTTTCTTTCGCATATTTTCCATGGGTATAAGTGGCTTTGTCGTTCATAGTTAGGCTTTTTCAGTCATCTTGAAACAGATAAACGTGCAGAGAAGCGAACTAGCGAAATGTTATTACACCAAAGAATGCAATATCGAGTCAGTTGTAAGGAAACATCGAAGAATGTACAACATTCACAGAACCTTCTTCTGGTGTGGTTATTCCAAAGTTCTTAACAAATCTAAAAGGCAGGTAGGATTTGTGATAAGCCAAACACGTGCAGACCACCGACGCCTACTAAAACCTACTGTTGAAGATAACCACGCCAAAGCAGAAAACAAAATAGCCCAGTTGAAGTGTATATGGGTGCAGCAGTGCAAGTAATATCACCTGGTGCCTGGACTTGCGAATTTTAACTCTTTGTGTGGCCATTTGTTCAACTTCGTGAATGTCTTCTACAAAGCTGCATCATGTCCAATCTAATGAAAGAAACGTATTTAACTCCCTGTGTTAATTTTACGTTGCACTTGTTTATAATGTGGTAAATCACAATAAGTACTCATGATTTCTCACAATCATTTCTTTTCTACCATTGAAATAGTTTACTAAAATTAAAATTGTAAGAAAATTAATGAGTCAATTCTTATGATTTATTTTTAATTAACTAACATTGAAGCCATCAAAACTTTTTCCATCTGCCATCTCAAAGATTACTGCCACCTTCTCACTCGAATTAAACAACAAAAAAGACTCACCAGGAAGTGGTACCGCCTAGGTTTAGAAACACTGGAGTTAGTGAGTGATCGATGACTGGAAGTGTCAAACATTCAAAATTGCTTGATACTCTAGGAACCTAACCAATCCGTTTATTCTTCATAATTTCCAAATTCTATCCAGCCTTAATAATAATCATATCACGCCAGACCAAGAATACAAGTGTTTTCACTGGCCATGCTATTCCAGGTATCGTTAAAAAAAATTAATATTTTCTAAAAATCAGTCATTACGGAAGATGAACTTCTGGCCAACAGGTCTCGTTCCTCAACGAATAACATGATGGATAAAAAACATCTTTTAGTTGTTAGCAGTTAAAGTACCATCGATTTTTTGTAGATCTCCAACATCACTGGTTGAGAAACAGCACAAGCTTGTATTCCTTCACTAACTTGCTTCACTAAAGATGTTCACCATAATGGTGTTGTCTCTGCTCTCAAACAAAATGTTATTGGTTGTTGCTAAGCAACTTGAGTTGTTATACACGTGAAGTGCTTTTCTCACCCAGCTGTTTAAAATTTTATGCCAATTTCATCTTTTGGATTCTATTTTTTCTTCTAAGCAGTGGCTTTTCAGAAGTTATATACCAAATAAACCCACTTAGTGCAAATGGATTTCTTCTGCATCAGAGATAGTATTAATTTATATACTAACAATCAGACTATTGGCAAAACCTCTTCCAACTTGTAGTGCGTTACGTGAAGAGTACATCTTAAGTTACTTAATAGTTGGCCCGGCATGGCCAAACGCGTAAGGCGCGCGACTCGTAATTGAGAGTCGCGCCAAACATGCTCGCCTTCCCAGCCGTGGGGGCGTTATAATTTGACGGTCAATCCCACTTTTCGTTGGTAAAAGAGTAGCCCAAGAGTTGGCGGTGGGTGGTGATGACTAGCTGCCTTCCCTCTAGTCTTACACTGCTAAATTAGGGACGGCTAGCACAGATAGCCCTCGAGTAGCTTTGTGTGAAATTCCAAAACAAAACTTAATAGTTTGGGTTTTGTACCTTGACCACTTCTGCAAAATAAAACTAATTCCGCAGATTCTTTTCAGTTTCAATAAAGCTCCTGCTTTGACGCCAGTCTGTCACGTGGAGTAGCCATTGATGGTCAGAGCGGTTGACTTCTACAATTGTGTCGTGTGGTATTTCTGTCTTGGTAATCGTTTACTACATTACTTCTGGAAATGAAATGGATGGCTGTACCTTTAAAGTCAACATATGTGTGGCATTTTTTGTTTTATGAATTGGATTATAGTCATTACAAATGTAAGCTATTAGTACGCGACTACTGTAATGCAATTAATTATCATACAATAAAGGCATGGACCAATTCCACAATATTCAAATTTGTTACCCGTTTTATACATTTTTAGCCATAATAACTTGCAAAAGTCACGCAACAGGCGAATAAAACCAGAAAACAACAACAATATATTTTGCAGTATATTAAATAAACTTTTTAACTATTAGTTAACACACATTCTGTATGAAATTATGAATACGATGTCGACTGAATCTGAACTTTAGATTAGCTCACTGAACTAATATGGTTAAACTTAAAACTCTCGAAGACATTCTATCTTACACTAAAATATGAAACAAATAACTATCCTTTTATCAAACACGTTATAATGTGACCAAAATAAAACGGTCACGATTTTATCAAACAATTGTGTGAAAGTAAAGTTATTTTTACTAATTCAGAAATGTGATGCATGGCACTCGTGTTTTTATTTTCGCCTGATACGTAACATGTGGAAACAAACAAATGAACATCAATTTGCAATCAAAATATATGCCAATTTTCCAATATTTGCTTCAAAAGCAACTCATGCAATTGGTTTAAGAAAGAAAAGAACAGATACAACTTAATGTTATGAATACGAATAATCGTCTTCTAGATGTGTAAAAACAAAATAGATAATCGTGAAAGCCTTCAAAAGAAATTGCTTTTAACGTAACTCTTTTGTAGAGGTAATTTACAAAATGTTAAAAACACAATGAGATAAACTTATATTTAAAAAAAACATAACATGATCGCAATTAATACGAGCGTTTTACTGATAAAACAACATAGTATTTAATACAAGCGTTTTACTTATAAAACGATACGGTTCTTAATACTAGTGCTTTATTGATAAAACCACAACGTGGTACTTATTACGAGTATTTTGATTTCATATTAAAGTCTTAAACAAACCAGAAGTGAATAAAATTCAGTCATATCTTGTATAATGTATTAATGTCAAGTTCTTTGATTTTACATTCCGTAAACACTTAGTTACACGAGAACACAGAGTAATGATAAGGACCTGTGGTAACAATGTCACGAGCGTAATGCTTCACAACACACTCTGTGCTTCTATTTCCTGTTTAAAATCTTGTGTAATGCAACTCATGAGAAGTGGTAAAAATAGTTGTGGTAACTATTTTATAATTTGTAGTTTAAAATTTCATTTTGTCTTTTTAATAACTCATATTTGTATGCAAATGCAGTCAATTCCCCCTACAGAGGGTATAAGTCACCCCCATAAGATGACCCACGAATTATGATTTTCTGGGTATTCTAGTCCTATCGGCAAGATACTTAATTGATTGAGGTAGAAGTAACCGGGGGTAATTAAGGAATTTAATTGGTCTATTCGAAGTCTCTAAATCGGGGGAAGAAAGAAGGGAAGAGGTTTAGTGCATCCGAAGAAAGGGCTTGTATTTTGTACAAGTATTTTTATAAACTGATTAGTCTCAAAACTATTAAAAATATACAATATATATTGTTTATGATAGTACCTTTAGAACATGGTTTTTCACTAGCTCGTCTTCTACGAAACTTACGATAACTTATTTATTTGGATATTTATTTCCTTCCAAGTTTTACTTTTTAGTATACTATAAGCGTAAAATTTACACAACCTAGAGGTTTATAAACTGGAACAGTTTTTGTCGTAATATTCAATGGCGGTATACGCATGCCGAGCAACTGACAGCAAGTATTCTAAAGATAAATGTACGTAAGAAACTGAAAAATAAACGGATATGTATGTATATATGTGTGTGTGTGCTTTATATAAATATTATTGTAAACGGTACACTTTTTAATAACCGAAACGCAAGAAAAGACACACACACATACCTTATGCAAACTGATTTATTACGCCATTTTATTTGGACCAATGACATTTATGTTGGTTGTAGATAGGTATAAGATATGAAAAATGCATTGAAAATGTTCTTTATGTGTGCTTCGGCCACGGAGATATTACCTCCCAATCAATGGATCTCCACCAACACAACAATCACTCGAGGACACAAGATAGGAAATAAATGTCCACTGGCATTTTGTCTGTAAACGGTGGGGGTTAACGCATTTTATGTTATTTTCGGCTTAAAAAATACACACACATATTTTAGTGTAACATTGCATTTAGTATCAAAATGTATAAAAGGGGACAATATTAGCTGTTTGGTTCTCATCATAGAGAATCTGACAAAGTAAACAAGATATGTGTTAAATATCCATCTCATGCATGATACCAAGTAATTAGACAAATTATTGTATTTTTAAGTAAGAAACGATATAGTGGAGCATTCTTATAATCCTTGAACATACCATGACGTATATTTTATATGCAAAAACGGCTCGTTTGGGTTGAGAAAATATTTTACATAGAAGAGCGAACAACGTCTCGACCTTCTTCTGTCATCGTCAGGTTCAGCCGTTTTTGCATATAAAATTCTCAACATGTGGGTTTCTCGACATCAGTGATTGTTATTTCATGACGTTTATTCCCTGGTGGTAAGAAATATGCTCTGTTAATATTAGAACAATTTTCATTTGGCAGTATTCTTCTATCAGTGAAAATTTTCATTCTGTTGTTACCACATTGTTGGTCCCAGTTTCATAATATGATATTCCTGCCAAAAACGTCTTGATCTCTGCCATGCACCGTTCACAACATTTCTGGTTTCTCGTGCGGTGCTATTCTGAGAATCGGCCAAAGATATTTTCTGTGAAGAAGGCGGGTAGCATAGCTCTATCTTAGAAAGCACGTCCCCGCTTTCTTCGGATTTACAATACTAAAATCAGGAGTTTACTTCCACTCAATGGACACAGCTGACAGTTCGACGTGCCTTTGTTATAAACAAAACACTCAGAAAGAAATAGAAGTTTGTATTCCTGCAAGAATTGTGTGTAAAAGGATAAAAGATAGTGGTGACTCTAGTTTCAGACTTTGTGAAACTTATTAACCACAATGTCAATAACTTAAGGCCCAATATTGTTAGGGCCATACCGAGCACCACATTCTGGATGTCTAGCTCATTCAAATGTAAACTTACCTTTGTCTTCACAGTTCAAAATGGTAACCAAATCAAATTCTTCCCTTAATATGACACTTGTAAAACAAGTAACATGAATTTGAACGTTAGTTTCTCTTCATGTACCAGAAACATTACTCATATCGTCTTGAATATATTCTGTACCAAGTTCTTAAGCCTTGTACTCTTTTGACCAAAATACACGCATATGTATAGTCAAAAAAATACCGACTCCCATAATCAGTTTTAAAATTATTTTCCTTAACTCAAATGCAATAGTTAAAATTACCGTAACTTGGTACAAGTAACCGTAGCTTGTGAGCAACACTATTTCCATAGCGGAAATGGAATCCCTAATTTTGAAGAGTTATAAACTTAGAGCTGAATCGTCATGGGATAACGACAAAAACAAACGAATTTCACAGTTACAAGTGCGAACCGCTCTCAGCGACAAACATATCTGCACTTGTACATCAACAATATGGCATCATGTTAGATGTTACACAACTAAAACTTTTTAACAATGGCATGCATTACTAAGTATATACATTTTTCTTTTCAGAAAGTTTCTATTTTATTTTCGTTTATACGACTTATAGAAACTTTATACTTAGTAAAACATCACCCACACACACGCGTAAGTGACAGCGATCGATTGGTAGATGCTATAACGCAAAGCTACGCTACTGGCAAACAAAACACTGCATATACATAGACAACATGCATAGTGTAACAGTGAGGCCGCCAGATATGGTTTACGCTGCGCAGTTGGGTTTGATAAATGGTGATGAAACTTTAATGGAGACTTCCCACAAAAGTTCGCTAGGACAAGTAACCTACAAGTACTTCATATCACATTCCGTTACATTACGGAACGAACAACTTCCGCTTAGCGAGATGCTGGTAGAACGCCGAGCACGATGTTTCAAGCGAAGCAGTTTGATCAACTCTTTACTTATTTACATATGAAGCTTCTTGAAGAAAGCTTTATAATCCTCAAGGTCCAAATAAATAAAAACACGTACAATCGAATAAACGTATGAGCACAGGGAAAATGGAACGTTGGTAAAATAAAACTCGGTCAGTGGTGATATAAATTTATTATTGTGTAATAACAAAATATGAACCCGAGAACCAGAGCACATAAGAGCTGAGCTGTTCGTTATAATTTTTTCGTAAATTACTTTGCTCGTATAATAGTTCGAATACAGGCAGGAATATATAGAATAGGGTCGTCTGCATTATCCCACATGTGAGTATATATTAAAGATAACGTTTAAGGGTCAACTGTTCATACTCTGTTTTCCTTGCTAGTAATTTCACCAGGCTTCGGAATGGTACCTAAACAAATCTTCTGTCTGACCTACTTAAAAGTAAGTAATTACCGTGAATCTTTGTTCTCTGGCTTAAATCTATCAGAATAAAACCACTTAACACCAATGAAGCATTTGCGCCG
Source organism: Carcinoscorpius rotundicauda (assembly GCA_011833715.1). Lineage (NCBI taxonomy): Eukaryota > Metazoa > Arthropoda > Merostomata > Xiphosura > Limulidae > Carcinoscorpius > Carcinoscorpius rotundicauda. The sequence goes on from CM022398.1 coordinate 21,994,955, forward strand.
ATGAAGGAAGACTATGGTACAAGCAGAAATAGCGTCTTAAAAATAATACCAGTTCATTTGTATAAAACATCCGACACGCCATCCTGTCGAACACGTTAAGCGTTTCGAGGCTTCTTCAGATTATACCTTCTACTTTTATTTATCCTTTTGTTATGTTGACAGACTTTGTAGTTTAAATAAACTCGCTAACTTTATTGTTCAGGCTTGACGGTTGGATTGTTTCACGTCTCATCAGACAAACTATAAAACGAAGGTATTACATAAATATCCACAGGTGGTACTCTTGATTGATATTAAGATAATTTTCTTTAAGCAAACAAAGCCACGCAGAACAAAAGGTGGTAGTTACATCCACCATGGCTTTGTTGGGAAGAGAACTACTGTATAAAATGTTAATAACATCAGGTGAAAGATCTTATCCTTTCACAAATATTTCATAATTTTTTTTTTAAATTAAGTAATTTATAATTATAATTTTATATGTATATAAAATCCAGCAAATCCAACCTGTGATATGCTGTTTTTAACGCAGTTTTTTCCCTTCGATTTTATTTTCCTTGACCGTTTAAGTACTATTCTTCTACATGAATATACGTATAGAATACACACACACATTTCAAAGGCCCGGCATGGCCAAGTTGTTAGAACACCCCACTCGCAATCCGAGGGTCGCGGGTTCGATCCCTGTCACACCATACATGCTCGCTCTTTCAGCCTTGGCGCGTTATAATGTGACGGTCAATCCTACTATTCATAGGTAAAAGAGTAGCCCAAGACTTAGCGGTGAGTGGTGATAACTAACTGCCTTGTCTAACACCCCTAAATTAGCGCAGATAGCTCTCATGTAGCTTTGCGCGAAATTAAAATCAAACCACATACACAAACAACATTATTGTTTTTGATGGTGAGCGGGTAGTATTTTACAGTTATTTTCATGTTAATCTATATATTTATTGTAGAAGACATCACACGATGTCATAAACATTAAGTAACGTTATGTGATCACAGACGGTTGGTTAATTTATACATTGCAAAGCCCAGAACCACGAAATTTGTCTGAGGAGGTTAGTTTTACTTTTATACTTAGTCAGAAACTGACGCGACTCCATGGGTATCTACATTGTGTTTTTTGTCTGTAACATAACCATGCGAGAAAAACAAACGACTGAAAACACAATATAGATACCTATGGAGCCACTAGGTTTCTAAAAACTTTCAATTGCAGCAATTTAAGGAACGCACGCACACACGAAAATATAAAACTGTGTATCCCTGAATCTCAAGCCCTACCACAAACATACGCATCATTTTTTCCCACACACATAGGTTACTTAATGGATTTAAATCAACGCCCACAATATCATTACAATGCTTATGTTTACAGCAGGAGACCGGTGAAGTACTTGGGATAATAAATGACATGATAAAAATTCACATAAATATTGTAGCAATATTTACGTAAATTACACTATTTAACAAAAGCTTTATTTTTAACTGTCCTGGACAAAATGTGTTATCTCCCAGTTGCTTCTGCCTAAAATAAATTGAAAAGACCTATTTTGTTTCTTCAAACTTTGCTTTTGGGACCAAGGAACGTATAACGAAAACATGATGGGAGACTATATTTTGGGGCTGACACATGAAAGTGATTTACATTACAGTCTCAAATCTCGAAAAAATTCTAACTTCTAAACATTTTTGTATAACCTTAGTATAAATTCATATGTTGTTTTATTCAGACCTTATGTAAGTAAAAATGTGCAAATTTGCCCGTTTTTACATCGAAAAATGTTAGTTTCTAAATTTTATTATCAAGGTCACAAAAGCAAAGTACACAATCCATGATAAAACACTTTCAAACAAGTACAGAATCCATGATAAAACACCATCAAACAAGTACAGAATCCATGATAAAACACCTTCAAACAAATACAGAATCTATGATAAAAAACCTTCAAACAAGTACAGAATCGATGATAAAACACCTTCAAATAAGTATAAAATCCATGATAAAACACCTTCAAACAAGTACAAAATCCATGATAAAACACCATTAAACAAGTACTGAATCCATGATAAAACACCTTCAAACAAGTACAGAATCCATGATAAAACACCTTCAAACAAGTACAGAATCCATGATAAAACACCTTCAAACAAGTACAGAATCCATGATAAAACACCTTCAAACAAATACAGAATTCATGATAAAACACCTTCAAAAAAGTACAGAATTCATGATAAAACACCTTCAAAAAAGTACAGAATTCATGATAAAACACCTTCAAAAAAGTACAGAATCCATGATAAAACACCTTCAAACAAGTACAGAATCCATGATAAAACACCTTCAAACAAATACAGAATCCATGAAAAAACACCTTCAAACAAGTACAAAATCCATGATAAAACACCTTCAAACAAGTCCAAAATCCATGATAAAACACATTCAAACAAGTACAGAATTCATGATAAAACACCTTCAAACAAGTACAGAATTCATGATAAAACACCTTCAAAAAAGTACAGAATCCATGATGAAACACCTTCAAACAAGTACAGAATCCATGATGAAACACCTTCAAACAAATACAGAATCCATGATAAAACACCTTCAAACAAATACAGAATCCATGATAAAACACCTTCAAACAAGTCCAAAATCCATGATAAAACACATTCAAACAAGTACAGAATTCATGATAAAACACCTTCAAACAAGTACAGAATCCATGATAAAACACCTTCAAACAAGTACAGAATCCATGATAAAACACCTTCAAACAAATACAGAATCTATGATAAAACACTTTCAAACAAGTACAGAATCCATGATAAAACACCTTCAAACAAGTACAGAATCCATGATAAAAGACCTTCAAACAAATACAGAATCTATGATAAAACACCTTCAAACAAGTACAGAATTCATGATAAAACACCTTCAAACAAGTACAGAATCCATGATAAAACACCTTCAAACAAATACAGAATCTATGATAAAACACCTTCAAACAAGTACAGAATCCATGATAAAACACCTTTAAACAAGTACAGAATCCATGATAAAACACCTTTAAACAAGTACAGAATCCATGATAAAACACCTTCAAACAAATACAGAATCCATGATAAAACACCTTCAAACAAGTACAGAATCCATGATAAAACACCTTCAAACAAGTACAAAATCCATGATAAAACACCTTCAAACAAGTACAGAATCCATGATAAAACACCTTTAAACAAGTACAGAATCCATGATAAAACACCTTCAAACAAATACAGAATTCATGATAAAACACCTTCAAACAAATACAGAATTCATGATAAAACACCTTCAAAAAAGTACAGAATTCATGATAAAACACCTTCAAAAAAGTACAGAATTCATGATAAAACACCTTCAAACAAGTACAGAATCCATGATAAAACACCTTCAAACAAGTACAGAATCCATGATAAAACACCTTCAAACAAATACAGAATCTATCATAAAACACTTTCAAACAAGTACAGAATTCATAATAAAACACATTCAAATAAGTACAGAATCCATGATAAAACACCTTCAAACAAGTACAGAATCCATCATAAAACCGGGACTACGCCTTCAGCTTCTTACCCTTCTTCCTTTGTTATTCTGCTTGACTTGGATATTCTTGTTCTTTATTTTTTTCTCAACATCATCCGATAAGGTTTGTCTCCTTCATAATCTCATATCTATCTTATAGAATACTGATTTAATATGGCAGAGTTTCAATAGGTCCAGGAAAGCCCCGAATTTGGCTCCGTTACGATATGACGGAATCAATGCAAAAATGTTTCGCCAATTATCTTATTTTTTTCGACTTAAATAGCCCCATTGGACTGAGAAGAAATTTGTAGTCCGGATGTGTGGACAACATGTTAATACTTTTATACAACCATGATCTGATGGTTTGGATGCTCAATCCACAATATGCTCACTCGTTTTTGCAAGTGTTGAAAAAGGCATCAATTTATGAGGCTCCAAGTGCAACTTTGTAATTAAAATAAATTGTATGTGTATTTTATACGTTTCACACTTCTTCACTCTGTCATATCTAATAACCAGGAAAGTGTAAGATTCATCTATCAGTTTCTAAGTTGTCACTACAATTTGTAATATAATAGTTGGCTGAGAAAAACACTTGGTTTATGAAATGTAAACGACAATTTATAAACTACTCTTATTTATTTATTAAACTGACACAACCGATTTATAAAATGTACATTACTTTATTAAAGTAAAATAAATTTGGTTTAGTTCTCATATAATATGGTATGGAATCTACAAACTTTTGTTGCGAGACATTGTTTTGAAAAATGTGCGTTTATGTTTTCTTACAGCAAAGCCACATTGGGCTAGCTGCTGAGTTCATCGAGTGGAAACGTACTCTTGATTTTAATGTTATAAATACGTAGACTTGGTTGGTTGATTTAATGTTTTATGGCACAAAGCATCTAGGCTATCTGCGCCAAACGTCCGGTAAAAAAGTAAAAATAGAATAAATGTAGTAAAATTCATAAAAGGAAATGAAGGTAAAACAAAACAGCAATTAAAAAATTAAATAGCATAAAACTGATGATGATATCCAGTCTACAATGTTAAGAGAGAAACTACAGTAAAAGAAGTTGTAAAAGACTTTCTGTAGCGTAATGGTAATCATCATAACTCGCCAGGAAGACTAACAGGTAAGTACAAGAACAACCGTCAGTTACCTGAAGTTGGCCTTTCCAGTCCTGGTTCCTGGTTATGTGTCATTGTGGCCATTTTCAGAAGGTAAAGTGATAAAAGATTTAAAAGACATGCAGCAAAATTGTAATAACTTACCATGATGAATAAAAGGTAGTTCAAACAACAGTGTTAGACACCTGTTATGGCCATTTTCTGCTTTTCAAATCGAATTAGAGAGATTGTGATTCTTAAAAGGAAACCACATTAAAAAGATTTAATGTAGAAATTTAAAACACTTAAATGACATTAAAATTATTAATGGCCTTTAAAAAACTAAAACCTTTATTAAGGTAGATAGTGTCACCATCACCAATAACACTGTATAATGTGTTATGTGAATGTCGTGTAAATATTTTGTAAACGACAACATGTCGTGTTGTGTTTAAATTTTCATTTCTGTTATTTATATTATTGTTTCGAAGTTTAAACTAATAAAATATGTTGTTATTCATTTAGGGTAACATTTGAATTTTCTTGAATTAAGTAGACCAATCATATGTTTGTAAATGAAATGCTGGCGACTTCGTGTCTAGACGTTTAGTCTCGTGCAAGAACGGACATGCGCGGATTGCTCTGGAGATCTGTAGAAATTTCGCGGTGTTTCGAGGAGTCTAGGCCTACAATATATAAACAGACGAAGATGCGAGAGAGAGGAAAAGAGGAGAGTCAGACATTAGTTTTATTCAAGAGAAGAGTCATTAGAAAAGAAGAGTCAGTCATTCGTTTGAGAAAGATTAAGTGTTTGCTGTGATTATTCAACTTGGATTTGTTCTGAAGTTAGATCTACGGAAGCTGTGATTTTACTTCGTCAATTCATCCGAATTAGTGGTTATACTAAAAGTCAACACGTGTGGAACAATTTACGGGAAATCGGAAAAATTAAAGGCGACAATTTTGTGACGTTCATGGGAGGCAACGTGAAAAGAACTTCGTCGAATTTATTGAACTATGAACTGTTTCTGAACTTCTTCATTTAAACTTCGGAATTTCTTCGTGGGTCCAAATTCATACCCTAGACTGGAATTTGAGACTTTCATTTTAGATCATTATATTAGATATAGGCCAGTACCATTTTGTATTGTGATTAATTTTGAAGGTTGAAATTAGTACCATTTTGCTTTGTAATTAATTTTGAAGGTTTAAACTTAATATCTGTCATTGTTATTATATAATTTATGTTATATCTGTTATATCTTTTAATAGTTTAGTGTAATAAATTATACAAGCTGTTATCTGCGTTTTTCTGTTGCGTTTAGTCTACGAAAAACATAAAACATAAAAAAAGTACGTAACAAATGTTACAGACAATCCTTGCGATCAAACAGTGTTAAAATGGTGCCGTCGTTGAAAGCCATAACGTTGGCAAGGAAGTAAAATGTGGCTTATAGTGATCTGAGTGCTATGTTGACTACATACTGATGTGTCAGTTTCAGCAGAAAGAAGACGATGAGTTAAAAAATGTGACCAATGAGTAGTCTAGTTAGAACAACTTTTTCTTTCCGATCTTTACGGAAGCAAGACGACCAAAGTCCAAGACAGGGTTTTATTTGGAAAGAGTTGTTGTCGCGTTGCTCACTCCAAGTGGACTACCAACTGGCATGGAGCGGAGCCTTGAATACAGAACCATAGTCCGTGTATGGAATAGGCACAGTGGTGATAGTGCCAGACCAGACTGACTTAACTACAGTGTCTGCAAGCTCGTTTCCACGAATACCAACGTGGCTTGGTATCTAGAAGAGCTGGAGGGAAGTAGAGGTTAAAGAGAAATGGGTCAGTAGGTTTTGAATATCAGCAAGAACAGGATGTGAACCAACGTAAAGCGATTCCAAGGCCACTAGAGAACTATGCGAGTCAGTATAAATAGTGTAGATTGAGCACTGCTTAGCTTCTATGTGATCCAGGGCAAAAGAAATGGCGTAAAGTTCAGCAGTGAACACAGAAGTTGTAAAGGGGATTCTGCGCGCAACCACCGAACCACAACAAACCATGGCAGAGCCCACAGAGGCACTTGATTTGGAACCATCTGTATAAATTGGAATTGTAAGATTGTTCGAAAGATGTTTAGTGAATAAAAGACGGTACTTACAAACGGAAGTATCTTCTTTTCTCAGATGACTTAATGAAAGGTCACATTTGGGAGGTGTAATAACCCATGGTGGGATGTGCTGACCAGTAGATTTTGCAATGTTATCCAATTGCGGCTGTATGCGAAGGCAAAAAGGAGCAATGACAGATTGTCTGTTCTGAAAAAAGTATGGACCACCGAGGAAGAAAAACACAACCCTAGGAAGGATGCTTTAGTAAGGAACGAAGTTTCGAAGAATATAGTAAAGACAGTTGCAAACGACGAAGGTGCAAAGAAGGTTCATGAGATTCTACGTATAAGCTCCAGAACTGGGGAGGTGTGAAAAGCCCCAGTGCAAAGTCAAAGTCCTTGATGATGAATAGGGTTTAGCATCTTTAAGACCAAGGGTCTGGCAGAGCTATATATCAGTGAACCATAGTCGAGTTCGATCAAAAAAGAGCACGATATATCTTTGACATAGCGCATCGATCTGCTCCCCAACTGGTTTTAGAGAGCCCACGGAGGATGTTCAGTGCTCTTGTGCATTTGACCCGTAGCTGCTTAATATGTGGTAGAAAGGTCAGCTTACGATCAAAGATAAGCCTTAAGAATTTGTTCTCAGGGACCAAAGGCAGCGAAACGTCACCAATATGAGGTGAACACCCCGTTGGCGGCAAAAGTGCATAATGGTTTTAGAGAGAGAAAAATTAAACCCGTTTGCTGTGATCTACTTCAATAAACGATTGAGGGCAGTCTGAAGCTGCCACTCGATATACCTCATGATCGACGACTGACACAAGATGTGAAAGTTCAAGAGTGTGGGATACCTACGAAAAGTATTCCAGGCCTGTTTTGGAGCATTCCGTACCATGTGGCAAGCAGGATTCCACCACGGACGAGGATATTTTGGAAAACGTGTTGAGGTTTTAGGAATACACTGAGCAGCTGCTTGTATAACACAGTCAGTTACTGCTGCCACACGGTTGTCTACTGATGGCTTACAGACGATGGCAGGATCAAGTTCTGTGAGAGCAGTGAAAGTGGACCAGTCTGTCTGATTCAGTTTCCACAGGGGCACGCGGATTGTGGGGCATCGACCACGGCCAGTCTCTCTGAAAAGTATAGGATAATTATCACTGCCTCGTGTATTATTATCAACTCTCCATGAAAAGTGGGAGAATAATGAAGGGGAGTAAACTGAGAGATCAATAGCAGTAAATGACTTACTATGTGCATTACAATAAGTAGAAGAACCAGTATTGAAAAGAGAAAGGTTGTGATGAGAGAGCATACGCTCTACAGAGCGACCTTTCCTATCAATAACAGCATTTTCCCAGAGGAGATTATGTCCATTAAAGTCCCCTAGGAATTAGAAATGGAGATGGCAACTGTTCAATGAGAGAATCAAGGTCATATGTCTTTCCAGGTAACAGGTAGAGAGAGCAAACAGTGATGGTATGGCCCAAAGAAACACGGATGGCTACGGTCTCCAAGTGTGTGTTGAGTGATAAAGACAGGGTGAGCACATGCTGATTAACCAACAGTGCCATCCCTTCATGCACTCGCGTTCATCACACAGCCTATCATTTCTGTACAGAGAAAACTGCTAAAAGGTGACTGTATCGGCAGGTTTCAGAAATGTTTCCTGTAAGGAAAGATATGCAGGATGGTAGGAAGTAATCAGCACTTTGATGTCATCCAGATTAGAACGTAAACATCGACAGTTCCATTGTATCAAGGTGTCCATTTTCAATGAAGTTTAGGCGAATTGACTGGAAAATCCCCCTGTTTACGACTACGTCTTTTTTCCTTACTGTCCTTATTCGGAGGAGGTCTATCCACCTCCTTGGATCCTGCCTTGGGTCGATTGGGCAGGTCTTTGTTGTTGGAAGGAAATTCCAGTGACTGAGGACGCAAATGAATGATTTTTTGCATCTTGGGGTGAGATAAAAAGATGTATCCAAAGAAATGCCTGTACATGGAAGAAAGCGTGTGGATATTGGGATTTGTTAGAATGTATTGGAGGAACAGAGATGGGTGTAGAAGTTGATTCATCAACTTTTTTAACCATGGAGGTAAAAATACTTTTCATTTGTTTTGAGAAAGATTCTCTTGGAGGCACAGAGAGATCTGTCTGCACTCCCACTGTAGTTGTGGAACGAAGTGCAGCAGCATACGTCCGAGATGAAGTGATGGAGAGCAATTTCTTTGCCTCAGGAAAAGTAATGTTATGAGTCGTTTTCAAACGTTGTACCTGTTTTTCCTCCAACCATTTAGGGCAAGAACGAAAGTATGATGGGTGAGAACAATTGCAGTTGACACAATGTGGGTCTGTTTCACACTCATAGGCATCGTGGTTCTTGCCATCACAACGAGCACATGCCAGGGAACCACGATATGACGTCTTTGAGTGACCGAACCTCTGACACTGGAAACATCGGAGAAGTTTTGGAATGTACGGTCGTACCCTGCAATTTAGATAGCCTGCCTTGCTGGTGGCAAGTGCACGTGGTGATATAAATGTCAAAATCAGGATATTTGTGGGCAGTGTAACTCCATCTTTACGAGTAGAGATGCACCTCACTGCAAAAGCTCCTTGAGTGAAAAAAACAGCGAGAATCTCTGACTCGGTGACGTTCTTCAAATCCCTCACAACAATAGCTCCTCGTGATGAATTCAAAGTAGCATGAGATGTAACCTTAATAAGTATTTCCCCAATTGCCTTTGAATTCAAAAGGAGTTCACTGTGTAGGGATGTGAATGTTTCAACCAGTATGTGTCCAGATCAAAGCTTCTTTACTGACTTTGGAGAACCAGCGAGACCCTATAGTCCCTTCTGAATGAAAAAAGGGAGACAATCACTCTAATAGTTTTCTGAAAGAGTTTGTTTTGTTTTTGAATTTCGCACAAAGCTACTCGAGGGCTATCTGTGCTAGCCGTCCCTAATTTAGCAGTGTAAGACTAGAGGGAAGGCAGCTAGTCATCACCACCCACTGCCAACTCTTGGGCTACTCTTTTACCAACGAATAGTGGGATTGACCGTCTCATTATAACGCCCACACAGATGAAAGGGCGATCATGTTTGGCGCGACAGGGATGGGAACCCGCGACCGTCAGATTACGAGTTGTACGCATGGCAATGCTGAGCCTTTTCTGAAAGAGAATGTAGGATGAGAAAATGAGTTACAACTGGTGGTACAGATGTTGAAGATTGCTGATCAGGGTTTTCAAGACGTGGTCGTTTACCCATTGACTGTTTTTTCACTATTTTATTTAAATTTTTTGTAGGAGGATCCATAGGAAAAAAGAAAAAATTTCGGTACCCTTTGACCCCACCCACCATGGAGCTCTACGAGGGTACGCACTACAATGTCAAGCAAGGACACTGCAGCAACGCCAGGGTTTCGTGAGCACTATACCCAAACACTGGCATCAGACACAATGTCAACAACACCCGTTGAAAACTTCCTACACTGGTACTTGGTTGACCCTAGTCCAAGTGGACCAGCCGATTGACCCAAGGGGGGCTATCGAAACCCTGCCCGTCTACAGGAATTCAAGGCCAAACAAGGGTGTGTTCGGGTTGGATCCCTCAATCACCAGGATTCTCTCCTCCCCTTCACAGGTCACCACGTACAGGAAACACGTGGGTGGATGTTGAGATCGCAGAGAAGGTAACCTGAAAGAGCAGAACCTTCCCTGGGAAGTCCCCCTACCACGTACAGGAATCCACACCGAGGGGCTTACCGCTGTACTAGCGGGAGACTTGAAAAATGTGAATGATCATATGTTTTCTTAGAATTCTAACTTTTTTAAACTGTTAAAATATTAGACCGTTCCAACTAGTACAGAATCTTTATGTGATAAATGAATCGTCATTGTTATTACCTTACCAAATATATATATAAAAATTCTCAAAAACAGTTTGGTGAAACTTTTTAAACACACAAAAATTACCCTTACCATGAAAACGGAACTAAACCCATTAATTAAGGTTAATATTAAAAATCGGTAAGTAATTCACAAGTAATATACACTGTGAAAACGAGCATAAATAATTCTGTAATAAATATTTATATTAAAAAATACAACAGTTTTAAAATCACAACAAATACTTTTGTAATTTAGTGTATCTAATTATGGTTGTGTCTATTGGTTAAGACACTTGACTTACAGGCTCAAATCCTTCTTGTCGAACATGTTTTCGCCGCAGGGTCACTTTCTTTTGCTTTAAAAATATTATTATACAGAAAACGAAATGCACGAATGACGAATAAGATTTGGTGAAGTTCACGTGTAAATATTTATCAGAGGCTTATCTGTTGCTTATATTTTTTCTAACGTCAATCGATCCTACAAATGAATTAATATTTTATAAGATACATCCGAAATAAGGCTTCTCGCAGCTGGTAAGCCATATCGTACTTGTATATTCAGCCTGCATTTTAGTTTATACCTATATAGTTTATAATCAATGACTTCGGATCAAATTGTTTCCGTTATGTAAACTTAAAAATGATAGTCAAACTAAAGACAAAGCTTTTTCGTGGTTATTTCTCGAGATACACTTGGGACTTCGCAGAACAAAAGGCTAAAACGTTAAATCATTATCGAGCGACTGTAAAGCGCATGTTTCTATGTTTAATGTCCATTATCTGCCTTAACCCGAATAAACCAATCTTTTATTTTTCCCGCTCTCCGACTGCGTCACTTAAGTCTGAATCCATCCTTCTCAAATTTCTCGTCGTGCCGTCCGATTCATACCGTCCAATCAGAGCTTTCCTTCTTCATGATATGAATGTATAGGTTAGAAGAGCGCGTTCTTTGAGGAGATAAAACATAAAATGAAGAGCTGTCAAACACGTGTGTAATGTAAACATTTACCTTTCATGTTCCATTTTAAATTTCAGTGAACAGTTTCTGAACGTACCAACAGTTCCGTCTACATTTTTCCGCCACAATTCTCCTTCAATTAATAATGGCATCTGACGAGTTGAGGAACTTCAAGGCACGATGCGCACAGTCATTCATACAGCATATCGAGAGCTACGGAATATGTCAACTGGACTATGCGGCCTGCATTTACATGTCTTCGCCACAAATTTATAAAAAAAAGTATCTTGAATACATAATTTTAAAATACTTATTCTAGTAAAATTATATATAATGAGAATATTATTCTACCATCAAGTTTAACACAATTCTATACTGAATACGGCCACTTCTATAAAACAAAACAGCTTCTTTGAGACGTGATTTTGTATTGAGATAAAGTACGTTATTTTGCTAACTTCAGTACAAGAGTTTTTAACACTACTACTCCTATTTGGTAAAGCAGCATTATAAAACTTGGCCAAATCTAAGATGAGAACTGTTTTACACCACCGTTTCGTGAGGGAATCTCTTTTATACAACACCTTAACTTTATGAGGCAGGATGTGAATGTAGATACAGAACACAGTACACACAATACAGTGTTCAGTTTAAAGTCAGATATACAAAAGCTGCAAACATTACAGCACTTTACACGTTACACGAATAAAATGGAGCATACTGAAGTAGGTGAAGTTGTAAAAGCAGGTGTTATTACATGAATGAAGCTGGGAATACTGAAGTAAGTGAAGTTATAAGACAGGTGTTATTACACAGACATATTGAAGTAAAACACAACACCACAACACTCGTGTTATTAGACGTGTAACTGGTGATACACTAATGATTCAACAATAAGTGTATGATACTTTTTAAACAAATACACTTGAATATAACAAAACAACCACAAAACAGTTTTAAAACCAAAAAAAAAAATTTTAAACTGTCCATCTGCTTTTCTGGAAGATTACTTTGTTAGTTGCAGGGTCTCCAATATGCGAGTCACAAACACAATTTAAAAAGAAAGTAGCATTAATATTGCAATTAATCACTCTAATTACTGTTTGGCTTTATGTATTTTAAAAAGAAAATAAATTATTTTATCTTGTTTGTTTCTTTCTTTTCAGTTCTTTACATTGAAAGTTGTAACATATCTTTACTCAACAAGATGCAATCAGTATGTGTGGACGCCACAGATGGTAACAATATTAAAAACAATGCAAGATAATTTGAAGGTTTAGACGAATAACCGGTCGTAGTTAATGGAAACACAGATGAATATACAAATGTTATAGGTATGTTGATCATTTAAGATGCTATTCAGATATGCTTTATATTGAAAGGTTTAATCATTTGAGCCTTTCGATAATAACGGACTAGATAAAAAAAGTCTATACCACTTTCGTTTGAAGCTTTAGGATCACAAGATTAATACATACTTCCCATGTTAATTGAGTTTTTACAATTACGAAGTCTTGAGAATAAATAGCTTTGAAAAAACGAAACTTCTTTCTATTGTATGAAGAAGCTACATTATTTACACTGCATTAGAAGTGTTCTATTGTATAACGAAGCTAAATTAGTTGCATTGTGTCAAAAGTGTTCATTTTTACATAAAATTACACTTGTTCATTTCCCAGATCTATCAAAGCACTTTTGTGAAAGTCGACTAACTCGAGAATACTCCGTGCTCGATCAGTAACAATTTGATTTGAGCGATCAAGAAAATAGTTGTATAACTATCACTGATGTATAACTATCACTGTTGTATAACTATCACTGATGTATAACTATCACTGATGTATAACTATCACTGATGAAGAGTTAAACCCAACACCATCCCTAAACAAAATGGAACATAGCAACATTTTGTTTTAATAAAATGTATAAAAAGGAATCCACAAAATACCAGCAACGTCACTAGCCAATAAGACATGGACATTGGAAGGAATCCTCGTTTGTTTGAGCAAATGAATTTTAATTTTCATATTCCTTCAAGTTCTCAACGAGATAATCAAATTGTTACTCGTGTGCAGTAGAAGTCTCAAACAACTGGTTTCCTCCCCCGTTCAAAAATTTAAAATACGTTGAAGTTATTCAGTAGAACGGGAGAAATGTTCTTGAATTGTTTAATATCAGATAACACAGAAGGAAATATTAAACAAGTATTCGCATACTTTAAAAGGTAATTCATTGTCGTAACATACAAAATTCTGGCCAAGGCTCATCAACTAAACAAATAAAAAGTTATCCCATTAGATGCTATGGTATTCATATACTAAATATATGCAAATACTTTGAAAGTTTTGGTGAAAATATTTAAAAGTACAATGTCTTCAAATTTCTTTCCCCGTTATAGAAACGTTAGAGATTTAAGAGGAGGAATAAATTATGGTTTCATCATGAGAGAACCAATACATATTAGTTGCATTGATGACGTCATACAACGTGGACTTTCTGTACGATCAATATTTTTTTACTTACTAACCAGAATGTTAAAATATCGTTTCATATGAACTGAATGCTCAAGAGTACACAATGTATATATTGGAACTGATAAAAGTACAAACATATTTATTTTTTAACTTTAACACAACGAAGTAGCTTCTGCAGCTGAGTCGAGATAAGCCTAGCGATTGAAAAGCAAAAATTCACCTCTCCCACCCGTTGAAGCAAAGGAAAAGGTACTGGGAGGGAAGAGTGTCTCAACTGTGACACAATAGTGAAGTGTCTCTTGTAACAGGGAATAAATAGTTGTGTATAACTATCCTAGAAAGTTATTGTTGTCGTTTGTTACTAAGCACAAAGCTACACAAAAGGATAGCTGATGATTCCACCAAGGGTATCAAAATCCAGTATTTCTAGCAGTATAAATTCGCGGATATAATATTGTACCACTAGGAGGGGGAGGAAAGTTTCATTGTTTCAGCTTTGGATCCAATATTTGCGGTTGACATGGTATGTAAGGTGTTCCCTCTTCAATTCAAATATATTGTTATAGGCGACAGGAAACTGACAGTGAAGTTCTATTATATGATCAGGCAGAAGTAGCCCAAAAGATGGCAATAGTTTTTGACTAGTTGTCTTCATTTTAGTCAACGAGCTCAAAATTTGGAACAATTTTTTATGTAACTTTGCGCGAAATTCCGACAATGTTGTCCCTCATTTGCAGGTGACGTTTGTTTTTCTAAAACTTTACAAGCTGTGATTGCAGATATTCCATTTTTAAATGCGAAACACAAGCTTTACTTTATCGAGTTTGTCCAAAGATTTTGTAAGAAAGCAACTTATAACTTCCAATAACAAACTTAGTGAACGATATTAGGTCACAGAAAAACAATTGTACTGTACTCCTTTATTATAATAAAACTCGTAGGATTTATTTACGTGTAATAATACAAAACACATTGGATTGTTGAGTCAAAATTTACACTAGAAACAATTTGATGCTTAAAATAAAAAAACAGTTTATTCGAACATTTATATTATATATTATGATAATAAGTATTGTCAGTTAATCCTGTAGTAAAATCAGGTTATGTTAAAGGACATTTTTATCATCATTAGCTTTGTACGTTATTTCATCACCAAGTGGAGCTCATTTTTTACTGTAACATTGTAGTGTCTTATAAATCATCATGCTGCTTAACACTAAGGTCTGAATACTGTTCAAATATTTGTATTAAACATACATTTGACCCTTAATGTTGATAACAATACATACCCGCATTCTTTGTTGGTTCAATATGGCTGGCGCAGATAGCCCTCGAGTAGCTTTTCGCGAAATTGAAAAATCAAAAACAAACAAACAATATGGCTGAAAATTAAATGGATACAAATTCTCGATTTAACTCCTAGTTTTTAATATTATTAACATTTCGTTTTCACAGATTTACTTATCACTGGGCAAAATACTGATAATTGTTTTATAACATGCTTACAAATGTTAAGCTCATTAGTAGAATATATAGAAATTAAAAACAATCAAGCAACTTGAAATTAAGAGGGAGGGACTGTCTTAAAAACAGGAAACTCAAACCTGTGATAAATTACATTTAAGTGAACATAAAATAGTTTGTTTGTTTTGGAATTTCGCCCAAGGCTACTCGAGGGCTATCTGTGCTAGCCGTCCCTAATTTAGCAGTGTAAGACTCGAGGGAAGGCAGCTAGTCATCACCACCCACCGCCAACTCTTGGGCTACTCTTTTACCAACGAATAGTGGGATTGACCGTCACATTATACACCCCCACGGCTGGGAGGGCGAGCATGTTTAGCGCGACGCGGGCGCGAACCCGCGACCCTCGGAGTACGAGTGCACGCCTTAACGCGCTCGGCCATGCCAGGCCTAACATAAAATAGGCCCTAATGAAAGCAACAAAACAAAATTAAAATTGCTGCATAAATTAAAAGTATCCCCAGGTTACAGGATATAATGTGGAACATAAAATAGGTCCTAGGGAGTGGAGGTGTTTGCGAAACAGGACCCACATTTCGGTGAGGGACACACATTCTATCAGTCTCAATGCACACAAAATAATCATTCGGCCGAACATTTTAAACGCAATTCAAGATCCAAAACTTACGATTGGGTGTATTTTATTGTAGCAAAGCCACATCGGGTTATCTTCTTAGATCATCGAGGGGAATCGAACCCATGATTGTAGCGTTGTAAATCAGTAGACTTACCGCTGTACTAGCGGGAGGTTACAAGAGTGTATTTAAGAAAACTTATGAGCAAATAACGTACAGAAATGTTACGTCTCTGTTAAACTGTTTTTCCATTCAAACGAGTCTTGAACTATTCAGTAAGGCCCATCTGATATTCAATATTAGCTTAATTTTTATCTTTTAAAATATGTAGTTTATACTAAGGGATTTGCATATTTTGATGAAGTTAAGAAAAAAATATTTATATGATCCGGATAAATGTAAAAAAAATATTTTTTTAAACCAATGTTTCTCCTTTGCGGCTTCTTCAGGGTTAATATATAGCTCGTTTTTTGTTTTTTTTTATTTTGCGCAAAGCTACACGAGAGCTATATGCGCTAGCCGCCCCTAATTTAACAGTGTAAGACTATAGAGAAGACACCTAGTCCTTATCACCCACTGCTAACTCTTGGACTACTCTTTAACCATCTAATAGTGGGATTGACCATCACATTATAACGCCCCTACGGCGCCAAACATGCTCGTCCTTTCAGCCGTGGGGGCGTTATAATGTGACGGTCAATCCCACTATTCGTTGGTTAAAAAGTAGCCCAAGAGTTGGCGGTAGGTGGTGATGACTGGCTGACTTCTTTCTAGCCTTACACTGCAAAATTAGGAACGGCTAGCACAGATAGCCCTTGAGTAGCTTTGTGCGAAATTCAAAAAACAAACAAACAAACTTTTTGTAGGGAAAAATTTGTTTCTTTTTGTTGGATTTGTCTAAATTTTAGTCCTATGTGAATTTTTAGTGATAAACTATATTGGTCATCAAGACTTAAAAAATGTATACTGTTGCTTTTAAAGAGCCCGGTCTCACCAAACATTCCCGCCCTCCCAGCCGTGTGGGCGTCATAATGTTGCAGTCAATCCCACCAATCGTTGGTTAAAGAGTAGACCAAGAGTTGGCTGTGGATGGTGATGACTAGCTACCTTCCCTCTCGTCTTACACTGATAAATTAGGGGTGGCTAACGCAGATAGCCCTCGAGTAGCCTTGGGCGAAATTTAAAAAAAATTCAAATAAAAAACAAAACAAACTTTTAAAGAGGTTATGACAACACGTAAACACGAAGTAACATAGGGCAATAACGTATAACATAGCAACTAATGTATCCATTCAAAGCTCTGTGAAGGTATAGAAATTGCCAAGAGAAGCGTAAGAGAATAACATCGGAACGTCAGTCCTTATATGTTATTACCCGTGGGCACTAAGGTTACTTGCCAGGGTTAATAACAATCGGTCCAGCATTCGACAGTTAACAGTGTACGCAAATATAAACGACTACTTTACAAAGTAGTGAGTAAGATATTAAATATTTGCCACTTATTGGAAACATATGTTAGAAAACCTTAAGGAAATTCTCTTGCTTAGTGCCGGCGCTAAAAATGAACCCATATATGGAACGAGAAGTTAAAAAAAAAATCAGATACAACCAAAACAAAGCTATTACGATTACTTAAGTTCCTACTTTTATTTAAAGGGCTACAACATGGCACTCACCATATAAAAATCGCTAATAGAGTTTGTTTTAGAAAAAATATGTTTCTTTGTTTTGGAATTTCGCCCAAAGCTACACGAGAGCTATGTGCGCTAGCTGTCCCTACTTTAGCAGTGTAAGACCAGAGGAAAGGCAGCTAGTCCTCACCACCCATCGCCAACTCTTTGGCTATTCTTATACCAACAAATTGTGAGATTGACCGTCACATTATAACACCCCACGGCTGAAAGGGCGAGCATATTTGGTGCGATCGGGATTCGAACCCGCGACCCTTAGATTGCGAGCCGAACGCCTTAACCTACCTAACCATGCCGGGTCTTTTTAGAAAAGAAAAGGAACAATATGGCGCATCACATGCACCAGGCCCACCCTCAAGACATTAGGAAATGTAAAACCAACCACTGAATGTTTGACGACAATAATCTAATTGAAAGTAATCGGTGTAGTCACTTGGGTTAGAAAATGATTTACATAAATGATAATGATAAAGTTCAGTCAATCTCTCATAACTGTCGTGGGAAAAGATCATTTACAGAGGTGCTCTTTCTTTCAAAGTAAGGATGTTATTCAAAGACTTCCTAACTCGTCAAGGGAATACACTGAAATAGCTAAATGTAAATGAGAAGAGTTTCCTAAAAGGTCGACGTTAGACAGTACCAAGAAATGTGTGGAAGTTATCTGCTCGGAAGACCTTTTATCTCATATAATAATGACAACAGAAAAAAAAAACATTCTTTTCCCCAACGCCCACACTCATGGACGAAAATTTGTGCGTTAAAATCTATAAAACCTGGAAAATGCATATTACGTTATACTTTTCAAGTGGCAAAGTATCTTGTGAAGGTTGTATTGAATTATTCAAACAAATGATGGATTAGGTGTGGTCAATTAGTAGTTGTATCAGGCTGTGGATAAAAAGGCTTAAAATTCGATACTAACTATTTCGCACTTTCCACAATTTCAGCTTTGGGTGCATTATAAGAGTAGCAGTCAATCCAACGGAAGACGTGTGCGGGAGGCGCTTCTGAATGAATGCCCCTTTATACAACCGGTAGTTTTAAGTTAGGGAAAACTATAGTTGAAAAGAGACACCTTTGATTCGGAAGTTCAGCTTATATGTCGCTTAATATTCTTGAGGTTAGAAATGCCAAATACAAAATGACTAATAGTAGGATTCCATCAATAATAGTAGATAGACTCTAAATAGTCTGTAATAATAAATGAGATTAATGCCTTAAGGACACAGTTCTAAAAACAGAATTACTTACGCGTTCAGTCACCTCTTGAGCTGTTTAGAATCAGAGTTGTCAGTCACAGCCCATGTCGTATTAGAGAAAAAAATGATTTGTTTGTTTGTTTGTTTGTTTTGAATTAAGCACAAAACTACACAATGGGCTATCTGTGCTCTGCCCACCACGGGTATCGAAACCCAGATTTTAGCGTGTAAGTCCGCAGACATACCGCTGAGCCACTGGGGGGCAAAGAAAAAAAAAGAATGAATTAAAGAGTTCAGTCAAAAGGTTGTTCCACGAATATTTCAAATTCATTCGCAGTAAACATTCTGTATGTCACACACGGA
Organism: Carcinoscorpius rotundicauda; assembly: GCA_011833715.1. Taxonomy (NCBI): domain Eukaryota; kingdom Metazoa; phylum Arthropoda; class Merostomata; order Xiphosura; family Limulidae; genus Carcinoscorpius; species Carcinoscorpius rotundicauda. Next base: position 22,014,435 of record CM022398.1, read on the forward strand.
TTTATGTTTCAAATAAATTTTTTCAAAGCTCCTCTAAGTAGCTGACAATAACTGTATGAACTTCACGTTGGATCAATACTTGTTACCATACGTATTGTTAATCTGTTTACTTATACAGGGAGCAATGAATATTGTTATTTTTGAAGTAATTCTTTCTAGGCTACTCTGAGCAGCTAACAACAATTCTATGAATTTAACAGAAGCTTAGTACTTCCTACCATATACACGGTTTATCTATTTACATACGTATATATCGACAAATAAAATGTCGATTATAACTTAACAACAATGGCCACTTTTTGAATTAACTAAATTACAACTTCCTACTTGAATGAGTTGCAAGAACATATTATTTTATTCCACTCAAAAACATTTCTGGGTTTTACTATTGCACGTTAATTGTTTTATTTGCTTCAGCATTTACAGTCTCATTTCAAAGTAACACGACACGAAGGGGCGTATAGAATACCTGACATGTATGTAATGAAATGCTCAGACATGTAGCTGTATTAATAGTTCTAAATAAAGCATATATAACGTTTAGGACTGACATATCAGAATATATATATATTTACTAGCTTTATGTTAACCTTACGATTTATTCGAGTGTTTAAAAACAGATTGGAAAAATATCGAATTACAGTGAAGATAGTTTACCCTTGAAATAAAAAGTCGTGAAATACTTCTTTTAGAAAGCACTTGTAACAATAAGCTGTAGATAGTGGTTACAATCATAGGTTATATGGTTAGAATATTCTTATATAACTAGTCAAAAGCACATGAACATTTGACACTTTAAAAAATATCGAATTGGGCTATTAAATGGGTAATTCTATCAGATAATACCACTGCAGGAAGAGAACTGACTTACTTGGGTTTACACGGGAATGTCTTAGGTTACTAAATTTCAGAAACTAGATATCACACATGTGGACGCCAAGTAGAAAACTGTGCATGTCATCTATTCTATACGATTCAACGTTCTATATGTTACATGTTATATGTTAAGCGCACATAAGTTACCGATCCTTGTAATTAACTCGTTTCAGTTTCAGACATCCGAATTCAGCGCGGGAAATCCATTTTAAATATTAAAGGGTTTTCCCTAAAATCTTTACACAAAATCATAAAGCGTCATGTCAGTAAGGATTCAAACAAAACTTCAAGTTAAAACAACACGGTTATTACCACGTCTAAGAAAACACTACTAATGGTCACGAGAGGTACGATACGCATGCTCAGTGAAAAGTGTGTGTGTTTTCTTATAGCAAAGCAGTATTACGCTATCTGCTGAATCCACCGAGGGGAATCGGACCCCTGATTTTAGTATTGTAAATCCGTAAACTTACCGCTACACCAGCCGAGAACGTGTGTGCGTGCGTGTGTGTTGGATATATTGAAATATTTTTGAAAATCAACATTTTATTTTTCCACGACAACAGTGAGGGGTACATCCAATTGTTCTATATTTAGAAAAAAAAACTGTCGTGCGGTGCGTCAGTGCTTTAACAAAATGTTTTGTCCTTTGTTTTGTGTTAGGAACCAATATTTTAATTTGAAGCACTTACAGATAGGAAGAAGTTGGGAAATATGACTAAAAAAACAAAGATGAAAACATACGAGTTCTGACAGTTTCTCAGTATGTGACAAAGCTGCATACTACAGTAAGATCAAAAGGAATGTATTAGATCACCCTATCTGTGGAAGTGAAACGGAACGGGATGGTCAGACTATCTTTCGCTAGTACTCAATGATAAAGTTTACTTGCTGAATTCCCCCCAACTCATCCATATCTGACACAACCAGACAACAACGACCTAGGCTTACACACACACACATCTCTCTTTATTGTTACAATAGTAAGTTCTTTGTCAAATTCTAGAAGACTAGGACATTAGTTTCGTGTTGGTGAATACAATGACAATTATTCAACATGATTAATTGTTTAATCATATCTGAAATTATGACAAGCTTGAATTAGAACCACGTGGTGTGTGAAGATAGTTTATGTATAGGTAACTGAATAGCTTAACACTATAACCTACTCAGAACTCAAAACTTTAGTACATTTATAGGTAACTGACTAGCTTAACACTATAACCTACTCAGAACTTTAGTACATTTGTTGCCTATTTTCTGTTTCAATGCCAACAGTCTATTATATGATTAAAAACATAAAAGATATATAACAAAAATACCGGGTAAGACAAGTTTTAAGTTATGCTATACTGTACATGATTTTTATCTTTCGCTTCAATACTAAATACAGCGATTAGAGTTCCCCTCGTGGTTGGATTGTCATTTTTTTTTCATAAAATGATAGTTAAATGAAGTATTCTTATATAAAGAAAAATTATTTGTTATCAGATACACAGAGTATCTGAATATATATGGTTACCCTACAACGTGTCACCGGGTTAACTTGGCATCATTAGTTACGAAGCTACAAGGAGTTAACACCCGAGATAGATAATACGAAAACCTAGCGGATGGATACATTGGTTTTTGATTGTTGAGCTTATCAAGACTGCAGAACAATAACAAATATGTTGCAAAGAGTCAAAGAGGTAATTCTGTTTCTTCTACACAGGAGCAAATGTAATCCTAAACTGAACTGGATATTAGCCAAATTAATATCGAAAACTGGAAATTATGTCCAAATAAAAAACAAAAAAGGTTTATTTGTTCAAAGGTTGACATGCTTGTGAAATAGCACTTCACAACATCATTTTACACTTGTTCCGATATTGTACATTACCTGCTGTTATAATGTTAATATTCTTAATTATAATGTTAAAATAAAACAGTTTTAAGTATCGTATATTGTGTTGTTGTTTTGTTCTTTGAAATTAAGCACAAAGCTACACAATGGGGTAGCTGTGCCCTGCCCACCACGGGTATCGAAACCCGGATTTTAGCGTGTAAGTCCGCAGACATACCGCTGAGCCACTGGGGGGGGGCTCGTATATTGTGACATATGCGTTTTAAACTTAATTCTTCGATAGTTTAACATAATTGGATTATATTATGTTATAAATTCACTTTAAAATCAGTAAAAATAAAACGTGTTTACGACAGTTCAACCTCAAAAGTTTCAAACTACGGTTAGAAGATGTACAGCTATGTCAAAATATCTGTTAACTTTATGTTCTAACTTTTCAATTAATGAGGCTTTTTTATTTTGCAGCGGTTTAAATTTCTTTCTATTTCGAAAAAAATACACAACATTTTCAGGTTAAAACGAATGGCCACGCTTGGGCATGTATTCATAAACATGGGAAGGTGGTGGTATGGGGTATGTTTCTTGAACAACTGAAGGAACTTGTATGTGGGTTTCACCAATGTGAAAACTCGTCGCATTGTTCAAAATTTATTTGATGCATAAAACCATCAGAATCCTAAAACATTTCGATAGAAATTGCTCTAGTTTTCTGCCATGAAGAAACAAATTACATACAAACACACACACACACACATTAATTTGTGATTTCTTTCTGATTGAATGTGTGTGTGTTTTCTCTTATAGCAAAGCCACATCGGCCTATCTTCTGTGTCTACCGAGGGGAATCGAACCCCTGATTTTAGCGTTGTCAATCCGTATACTTACCGCTGGACGATTGAATGTGATAAAAGGAACTGTACAACAAAGAGAACGTTCCTTTTCTCTTGACTTGTGCCGATGACTCACTTCGGGTTTTTTATTATTTAGTTCAAAGAGTACTTGGCCAAGGGACTCTAGAGAAAAACTTCCAAACGAATTTTTAGTTCTAAAAAGAGGAAACTGTTTGTGAGCAGCAGCAAACAAACCCAGGTTAATTCCTGGAAAGTTGGCGTTTAGAAACATTGGAAATTACATTTGTTTCTAATACTAGAGTTATGTTGGCATTGATATTCTGAATAAGTGGATTCTGTTGGGTGTTTTTTAGCAATGGAACTTCTTCCCATATCTTGTGGTGACAACATGGTTCAAGTTATTGGTGATCTGTTCATCAATGCGAGTAACAGTGTTGAAATCTATGGAAGGCAATGTTGACTTCAATGTGAAATACACCTGTGACAGAATTTGCGCTAGTTTGAAAGAGAATTATGTTTGACAAGAACGTGTTCACGTAATAACTTGAATTGCGTGACATTGACAATCTTTCAAGAATTGCCGCTTGTAGGAATTAATGTACAGTTTATGAGCCTTAGGACTAGGTTATCACGACATTTCTTGAGAAATGTGATGTTTAGTTTTGTTTTTTTCTATGTGGAATCGAGTTTTTGAAAGTGTGTAACAAACGTTTTACAGTTGAGGCCATATTGGTTTATCAAAAGTTCCGAGCAAATATTAGATTTACGCTTCGAACTCATTTGTCGTAATGTACGATATCTGAAAGTGTTTGGTTGAAAGTTTCCTTCACGGTTATAAGAATATTAACGTACTAATAACAGATAATACGCAACACCTTGTTAAGTCTATAATGATAATTTGAACAAATGCTTAGATGCAACATCAAATTGGTCAGTACACAGTTCTAGGCGCCATCACGTGCCCTGTGTTCAATGATTGGTTGCCGAGAGAAACACGTTCACTGTTTATTTAAAACGGAATTTCAAGTCCCTAAATGATATATGACGTCAGAGATGGGGGTTCAGCTTAAATTTATCTTCAGTAGTATTTGAAATTTGTCAACCTTTGGAGATATAAACACGGTTTTCATTTTGAAATAATTTCCAATCTTATTTATCAGTTTGTCTGACTGATTTCTGTTCAGTTTAAGATAAAGTTTCCTCATTTACTGAAAAATAACAATAATTGTTTGACTACTTGCAACATATTTTGTTATTGGTTCTGCAGTGTTGTTAAACTAAACCAATCAAATACCAATATATCCGTCCGCTTGTTTGTCGTATTATCTAGCTTAGGAGTTCACTCCTTGTATTTGTTGAAGCTAATGATGCCAGATTAATCTGGTAACACATTGTAACCATAAATATTATGCTAAGTATATCCGACAATAAACAAGTTTTAAGTTTATAAAATGAAAGACCACAGGAGAACGCTGTTTACAAAGGTAGTAAGTTTTGCTAGGTAAAAATATTGTGGACATAACCAGTGAAATCGGTTCTTATATTTTGTATGCTGTAATAGCTGATAAAATTTATTGATGATAGATGAGGAAACTACGTATATATCTAGAAAACGAGGCAGGGAGAAAGAGAACTGACGAAGTGCGTAAAAAAATTGATTTAACGTCTTTGTAGGAGGGAAAAATTTTTCAGAAGAAGGCATAATGATTTAAGAACACATTTACAGTGGGCTTAACGTTTTCATTTCTCATTAGCCTACGTAGGAATGGCTCGTAATGTTCATGGAAACGGTATTTGAAATATGATCAGTTGAGGAGATATATGTATATTAAAAAGTAATACTGTATAACTAAGTTATAAGTTATATTAATGTCTGTAAATATAAGAAAGTGTGAATTTCATGTTCTGCTTATTTTTTATTATTACGTGAAGACTGAAAAACTAAATCACTGTCGACCAATTCTACAGAGGTGACAGTTTTAAATGTAGGATCTGTTTTTGTATTAACAACTAGTAGTGTCTCCGCAGACATATCACTGTGTCATTGGACTTAAAACTCTAGAAACGGGATTTAATACCCGTGGTGGGCAGAGCACAAGTAGCCCTTTGTGTAGCTTTGTACTTAACTACAAAACGTACAGAAACAAATAACTAGCAGTAATTAAAACAATAACGAAAACCATATACTCGTTATCCCTTGGAGTTAGCTTTTTTTACATACGTTTTGAGTTCTTTTACAAAAAAACTTAAGTACAGGACGAAACAGGAATTATCAGACAATAATAGATTACAAATATTACACTAGGAACCTTATTCTATTTAGAACTTGGTTACAAATGCAACCTTACTAAGTCTATTGAAACATTGCATAAAAAACAAACAAACAAGTACAGAAAACCTTTAAAAATTATACAAACAAGGCAGTAAGGATGGCATTTACATCATTCTTACATTAATGGCACAGGCAAAAATAGCATATATATAAATATTCAATCACAACTTAGTTTAATTTGTTTTTTTTATATCTACTACATTGTGTTCCTGTGCTGTTATGTAGGAAAAATGCAAATGCCATCCTTACTAATATTGTTTGCATTATTTTGGAAAGACTGATGTCAGCCATCCCTACATCAACTTCCTTTTTGAAAAATCTTTAATTATTGAATATTTTATGCTGCCATCACTTCGCGCTGGGTCACCATGTTAGTAGGTGGTGACTAAGTTTATTCATGATGAAAACGTTCAAAAAGCGCGAAAACGACTGCACCAGATTCCCTTATTTAATAAGGCGGTGAGTTCTCATCCTGTGATTGGTGGACGAGTGTTCTGTGCTAGTTCATTTCATCCTATCATTTCAACATTGTACATGTTTGAGCGAACATTCCAAAAAGAAACAAATAAATCAAATCAGACTCTGTGTAATTAATGACACTGCTTACTTAACCCAAAAAATTCGTGCGTTTTTTATGTTTTGCCTAACCAACACTATCATAGAACTATTTTTGTTACTTGGCGGGTGGGTAACGTATGGAGAAAAGAAACGCAACTTTTGGTCGTGTTTTATTGAATAAAACAAAATGGTGACTCGTTTCTTTCAATATTTTTTGCACATTTGAAAATTATATTTGACATTAAATATGTTGGAAGGTAATAAAGCTAACAAGAAGCATAACATTAATCTCAGCATTGAAGTGTCTGCTGATACACCACAACATCAACACTGTGCTGAAAAATACAATAAGTAGACATGAATACAACCCATTCGTGACAACACTGTGCTGAAAAATACAATAAGTAGACATAAATACAACCCATTCGTGACAACACTGTGCTGAAGAATACAATAAGTAGACATGAATACAACCCATTCGTGTTTGTTATATTCTGTCGAAAGATTGTTTGTTTTGTTTGTTTTTTGAATTTCGCACAAAGCTACTCGAGGGGTATCTGTGTTAGCCGTCCCTAATTTAGCAGTGTAAGACAAGAGGGAAGGCAGTTAGTCATCACCGCCAACTCTTGGGCTACTCTTTTACCAATGAATAGTGGGATTGACCGTCACATTATAACATACCCACTGCTGAAAATGCGAGTATGTTTGGCGCGACGGAGATGCAAACTCGCAACCCTCAGATTACGAGTCGCACGCCTTAACACGCTAGGCCATGCCGGGCCAAACTCTGTCGAAAGAGCATTCATATATAAAAAGTGTGAGTACTTAAAAAGAGACTCCCAGTGATTTAGCGACAAGTTTTAAGGTTTGGTTTCGAATTTCACAAAAAACTACAAGAAGGTTATTTGCGTTAGTTGTCCCTAATTTAGCAATGTGTGACTAGAGGGAAGGCAGCTAGTCATCGCCGCCCTCCGCCTACTCTTGAGCTACTACTCTTATCAACGAATAGTGGGATGGACCGCACGTTATGACGCCCACATCGATATAAGGGCGAACATGTTTGGTGTGACGGGGATTCGAACCCGCGATCCTCAAATTACGAATCGAGTGCCTTAACCATGCGGCCATGCCGGGCTGCAAATTACCACGCTTACGACGCTAAAAATAGAGTTTTGATAGCTGTAATGGCACAGCTCATTGTGTATATTTGTGTTTATCAATAACAAAACATGACAGCCATTGAATCAAAGTACAGCACATCTTAAGTTGTGCTGGAGAATCACAGTGTAAAGTATATAAAATTAATGAGTAAAGTCACAAGTACAGTTTTGTAAAGAATACCATATTCCAAAACTAAAAATAAATAAATAACACTTATATATGCATGTATTGATACATTTATTCAGTTATTCCAACAATGCTGAAAGCCGTAGTTCATTTGGAAATGCAGACGGGGTGCAGACAACCTCTTGTATAGTTTTGCAACAGAGCATTTATTTATTTTTGTTTGTTTTTTTCATTTTGTTGTTCTAAAGATGCTCGTGTCAATCAAAGGTTATCGGACGGTAACATTTTCACCGTTAGTTAATCCGCCAACGATTGGTAATTGACAGTTACAAATAATGAAATTCAGAATGAAATAATAGACAGCTAAAAATGGCGGCGTGCGTGAAATCATTATGTCATTGCAAACGACAAAATAATTTCAGGGTGCATTCTTTAGGTGTGGTTTAAAAACTGTACGTCATTCTTAGATTTGCATTGCAAATTTGCCAAAGTCTACATACAGTATTGTAGAATTGTAATGACGTACTGTCAGCTTAATTTTCACCACTATATTATATATATTTCACACTCATGACAGAAACATACGAAGTACGTAGGCCTGGATTTATATTCTACCATCGTAAGTAATACTATGTAACAAAATTTTTAGTTTTTCTTGTTCCTGGGCATAAAAAGTGTTATTTCCCAATTTCTTATGCCTAAAGTAAATTAAAAAGACCTTTTTCTCTCTTCAAACTTTGCTTTTGTGACCAAGGAACGTACAACGAAAACATAATGGGAGACTATATGTTTGGGAGCCGATACGTGAAAGTGATTTACATTACAGTCGCAAATGTCGAAAAACAACTCACTTCTAAACATTTTTGTATAACTTTAGTTTAAATGCATGTAAATCGTGACTCATAAGTTGTTTTATTCAGACTTCGTGTAAATGAAAATGTGCAAATTTTCCCGTTTTTACAGAGAAAATAGATTAATTTCTAAATTTCGTTATCCAGGCCACAAAAGCAAAGCTTGACGGGGATAATGGCCATTTTCTCTACTTTTACAATGTAAGCAATCAAGAAGTAACACATACTATCCAGGAACAAAATCTATGTTACATAGTGTAATCTGTCACTATTATAGAATGAAATTTTTAACAGTAATATGAGAAAAAAGTATTTCTGAAAAGTGCGCCATGCAAAGTAATTGACCTGAACTATTCATGTTTCAACATCGATTAATTCCACAGTTTCATAACGTTTAAAACTGAGTGTTATACAAGTGTAGGTGAGGAGTATCTATCACCCTAAAGAATGTAGAAACATTGATGTTAGACCCAGCTCGGCCAGGTGGGTTAAGGCGTTGAACTCGTAATCTGAGGGTCGCATGTTCGAATCCCCGTCACACCAAACATGCAAGCCCTTTCAGCCGTGGGGACGTAATAAAGTTTAGGTCAATCCCACTATTCGTTGGTAGAAGTAGCTCAAGAGTTAACGGTCGGTGGTGATGACTTGCTTCTTTCTCTCTAGTCTTACATTGCTAAATTAGGGACAGCTAGCGCAGATAGCCCTCGGGTAGCTTTGCGCGAAATTCAAAAACAAACAAAGATTCATCTTTGTGGAGTATCGTAGCCCAATCGCAGACATTTTTATTTTAATCTGAAGGAACTGAAATTAATTTTTGTGAAACTCGGAAAAAAAAATCTGGTTAAATTTGTACACAAAACAAAATCGAACAGTCTGTCACTCGTTACTAGTCTGTTTCTATTAACAACAAACGAATCGCTGCTGTATGTGATCATTGTAGTTAAATATTCTTTTTAAAATCATCTTTATCAATGTAACGCAATAATGTACTTATTTTTGTTAATGCTTAAGATTTCTTTCATAACTCTTATAACATTATAACTCGTGTATAAAAAAGGAAATCATTGTTGTTTCTGTTTTCAGAAAAAAACATGATCTATCAACTGGAAAGACGTTAACTTAAATCGCCTTCTCCGACAATTAGACACGTTGGCTCCTTTACGTCGTCAAATCGTTTTGTTAGCTGATGTAGGAAGTTCGTCAGTAACCTGGTAATGCCTTGAATTCGTATCTAAATAGGCTTTGTTTTCTTCTGCATGTATTAAACTATTTTTGTGATTTAGAGGTGTAATGTAGAGACCGATCGTCTTTCACAAAGAGGCTGAGCACTGCCCGTGGTTAGCTGATCGAGTTGTGAACTGGAGGTTCCGCGGTTCGTACATCCTTATTTCTGAAAAAAACAAACTGCGCTCTAGATTTTGAGGCTGTTGGTGCGTTATAAGAGTGACGGTTAAATCGCAGTATTCGATTAGAGTAGCCCATAGTCTATCACCTCACAATTATGGAAGGATAACGCAAACAGCTCCAAAGTAGCTTTGCGCTAAACACAACAAACAATCCTGAGTAGTACCACACTTGGTTGGCTCCAAATTCCACATAGCGAGACTCTGAACATTAAATGTACATTGAATAGAAGGCGCCCATAATTAAGCAGTTTTTTTCTCTCTTTTGATGTTTATAACCTGGAATTTGGACATTATATATGTGACTCAATTGATATACTGTTAACATGTATAATTAAAGCCTAGTTAGCGATAGTATAAATTCTTTATTTTCTGATGGGCCTTAAGCTATTATTCATGTTCTGACCTGTATTTAGTAACTTGAAGTCTCATAGTACAGTAGTTATTTTACCTAGCTCTTACAGTCTACACAGACTCATTCGCAGGGAGCAATTATTTTCTGGTGTGAGACTAAACAGCTGTCCATAAGTAACGTACTTGACAAGATGGAGGTTTCATTTCACATACATAGAACTTGTACAGATAGCTCACAGCACAAATCAATACACTGATATTAGCCTAAACCTAGACAGTTATAATAGAGAATTTAAAATGTTCAGTGAAGAAGTAAATCGAACACTGTAACCATAAATAATATAAATCAATAAGATATGACACGGACTCGATTTTCGTTATATTTTACCCTTAAATTTCTTCATAGAATGATTAAGAGTGGAAAACGAACGTGTCAAAACCTGAAAATGTTGAGACCGTTATATGCATGAAAATGGAATTCAAATTCATAACTAGTCACCACCGTATATACACGAGGTCTTAGAATGAGATTTTAAAACCAGTATAGCTATTTAAAACCAGTATGGTTCAAGGTATAGCTGTCCCTCATTTCAAACTACTGGTAAGAAAGGAGAAATCAGTCAACTACCAGATCGTGCTGCCACAAGAACTTATCTGATTCTTTGAAACAAATAACGAGACTGACTATTACGTTTGTTATGTAAACATAGACGAAAGTGTGGAGCGTGTTCAGCGGCATTACGTCTCAAACCTTAGGCTCTTCACTTGTTTGTTTCGGGTATTCACACAAAGCTACACAGTGGTTATGTGTGCTACTCGTCCCTAGCTTTAAACTAATGAACTATAGGGAAGGCAGCGGTCAGCATTATTCAATGTCAGTTCTTGGACTTCAATAATCAAATAGTGAGATTTAACTGTTACTCTTATAAGACATCTGTGCCATCAAAGAACGGAAGGCATTTTTTTTAGCAACAGGATGCAAAGGTAGGATCATCAAAGACCAAGGGTAAAGGTTCACTTGCATTTCAAGAAACACCAAGACTGTATTCTGTTATTTTGTTTTTGTTTTTTTTTAATTTCGCACAAAGCTACTCGAGGGGTATCTGTGCTAGCCGTCCCTAAGACTAAAGGGAAGGCAGCTAGTCATCACCACCCACCGCCAACTCTTGGGCTACTCTTTTACCAACGAATAGTCGGACTGACCGTAACATTATAACGCCCCTACGGCTGAAAGAGCGGGCATGTTTGGCACGACCGGGATGCGAACTCGCAATCCTCAGATTACGAGTCGCACGCCTTAACCCACCTGGCCATGCCCGGACCCTATTCTGTTAGTTCCTTAACTATGTGATTATCATTGTGAAAATAGGATATTTTTTACGAGTTCGTATTAAATATTGTTGAAAGCACAATAACAATGCTTCATTTGAAGGTAATACGTTATTTTAAACAGCCAGAAATGTACATTTCTGTAGAGTAATGGAATATTGACAGCGGTATAAATTAAATGTTTAAAATACTAAAAATAATATTTTCAAGACATATTTGAATAACGATGTTTATCTTTACGCCAAGTTTGTACTGATGTCCATAATTAAACAGTATACCACTATTAATCCCATTTCTCAAGAATGTAAATTATGACAAACATCATAACTGAATTCTTCTCATCTGAACCTCTTAACCGCGATTGTGTTATAGATGGACAACATGTTAAAGTTAACACAAGTCTACCTTCTCCCTATTAGTAGCGTTTGAGTTCTTCTAGAACGCGCACGTTAAGAATGTTCAAAAATTAAAGTTATGAATGTAGAACCAGTACTCTTCTACACCTTCAAAATTTCAGATATGGGTTCTTGGTTCTGAGACTTGAAGTCTGTGCTTCAACAAAGCATGGTTCGTTACTCTGATGAAAGTTGCTTTCAAAACATTCCAAAGGTAATTAAAACAGATGTTTTTAAAATACATACAAAAATAGTACTATGAAAAAGGTTTTACTAATAATAAACCAAGCAGTGAACGCCCTGAAACCTCAATAAACCTGATGTGTAGAACTTTAAGTCAAGCTTATCAGCGAAGTAAATCACTCCATTACTCTTCCATCCTCGTATGATTAAAGTACGATTAAAAGGGCGTATCGAGTAAAGAAATCTTTTCTGCAGCGAGGTAACGAACGAAAAGCCCGACATTGGCTCAAGAATGCAAAATTTGAAGAGCAAGATAGTGGAGAAAAGCTCTTAAAACTGAATATGTCAAAAAGCGAAATATTTGTGTCAAAAATGAGTTGGGTAGTTTACGAGAAAAAAAGGCTTAAGAATCGGAGTCCAGAACCATTAATGAAATGTAAATAGAAGTATACCAGCTTATAGTTGTATAGTGCAGTAGTGTGAGATCTTATCAGGATAGAAATATATTTATATAACACCTTGACATCAGAAGGCATCTATGACCTTTGGCATTTTGTGTTCTGACATTACAATGAGTGTGTCACTTACGGAATGATCCTTCAGGATTGGGTCCTTCATGTCACTGAGTATTTGTGAGGACAACTTGAAAGGGAAGAGCTGAAACATCAGACAAAACCATAGAATGTATTTTGGAATGTACTGCAAGGAATGTTCCGAAAATGTGTAATCGCTACTAATGTTTGGAGCCTTTTTACTTTACTCGTGTATCCTAAAACCAAAAAAAATAAAAAACAGTGTGTTTTAAACATAAAATGGAAATTAATTTTTTGATTTTTTTTCCAAACTTGAATTTTTTAACCTTCACTGTACCTTGTACGCATGCTCAGTAAACGTGCTGGTCAAAGATTAGTGGGGTTCAGACATGCCTGTCACAAATTTAGAAACTGATTAGAGGAAAGGCTGCAGTGCACACATTAAGGCTGTATGAACAGAATAAAGGGGACTGACTGTTACTTTTATAACTCGCCAACAACTGAAAACCCACGTAGTATTCAACAGCATTTACAGACCTCCGACACTTTTATATTAACAAGGAGGCCACGCCCGTCACTTTTCAATTTTAAGAAATTTAATCGTACTTGAAATTATTTAGCTAAACAATACAGCACACCGAAAATGACAATAAAGATTTCCAGCGTGTGAGCATAACTGTATTCTTCTTCAGAGGAAATCCAGGTAATTATGATTATCCATTCACACTATTGTATTCAAGGGTGTTAAATAAATTCTTTAATACTCGATTACTATCATTTATAAAACCATTCTTTGAATAGCACAAAACTTCTAAAATCACACTGAATTATTACGTATTTTATTTCGCTAGACAGTTTTAAGTGCACGAAGCATTAAAGAGATCAATAGCTGTAAGAAGACAGCATTAATATTCCTCTATCGTTACGAAATTTACTGAACCGAAGTAAAAGGCTCGGTGGATTATAGAAGAGAAAATAGGTCGTTACATACAGCATAACTCACTCAGTTATACGGTAACGTTCATCACGAAAAGCGCTAATGATCGCACTTGTTACATATTTCCAGAATATCATCACAATACAAAAAAATTACCCGATTACACTTTTTATATTGTTGCTATAAATGAGCTACTTAGTTTTCTAGGTGCGTTTTACTACGATACCATAGAAAAAACTACTTTGTCCGTTATCATAATAAATTTGTTTGTTTTGAATTTCGCGCAAAGCTACACGTGGGCTATCCGCGCTAGTCGTCCCTAATTTAGCAATGTAAGACTAGAAGAAAGGCAGCTAGTCATCGCCACCAACCGCCAACTCCTGGGCTTTACCAATGAATAGTTGGATTGATCGTCACATTAAAACGCCTTCACGGATGAAATAGCGAGCATGTTTGGTGCGACGGGGATTCGAACCAGCGACCCTAAGATTGCGAGTTGAGCGCTCTAATCACCTCGGCCATGCCGGGCTTGTTATAATAAAAAGAAGCCATTTAGTCAGCTTTACAATTATTATTAACTCGCGTGCTTTTTTCCTTTTGTGTTTTCAATTTTTAAGTTAAATTAGTTGTAACTTATAAAACAAAATTCAATAGCTAACGCTTATGAAAATTAATTGGAGAAAGATGAGAGCGGAAAAATGATAAAAATATGTTCGAAACGTGACACGACTAAAAACCTTCACAAGTAGTTTATTGACGTATAACGTTTTAGGATATTAATTGTTTAAGAGAACAATGAGGCTTAGTCATAATACCCCCAGTGATAATGACAGATCTCAAATACCAACAGTTCAGGGAACTTAAGGAAGTGAAACTGCAATCCGTTTTACCGAAAGAAACGAGGTAGTGTTCATTTATTAGTTTCTAAAAGCTTCATAGCATAACAGAATGAAACTCTTTTTACCCTTGAGAAAAGTGTAAGCCGAAATGGACGGGCTTAACTAAAGTTGTTGTTCGTTGGAGTGTAATTAATCGTTGTTTATATTTTAGTAAACATTAACTTACTTTTTAGAATAATCATTATAAAAACAAATAAAAGCACTTAATGTACTACATAACTTACAATATAAAAACAAAGCTCTTAAATCCTGCTATTAAATTGAAAGGAGGACACACAGCTAAGTTCAGTGTACAGCTTTATGATAGTATTGTATAAAATGACAAAGTTAACAAGTAGTTTTAAAATAGCCTCATTTGTTACACTTGTTGACCTCATTTCGCGAGATGTTAGGCGCTTTACTACAAAATAATTTTAAGTAAAAACCGTAAATGTAAAATGGATTATTGAAGTAATCAACTTTAAAATATGCAATACTAGCAAATATATTAATCTTACCTAGCAAGAAAGAATCTCGAAGAAATATCTGTTGAAAATAAATAAACATTACATTAAAATCACAAGAACTGTTTCTGAGTCACTTGAAAGATGTTCCTGTAGTCGTAAATTAAATTATTTACATAGTGCCTTAAAAGGTTCAACAATCAATATATCTAATACGATTTATACATGCTTTTACCGATTGCCTTAAAAATACTCCGTGACATTTTGAAGAAAACCTAATAATTAATTTTAATTACATATTATAGGGGGCTGAACTAACATGTATTCATGCTGGTTGTTGTTGTTTAGAATTGAGCACAAAGCTACACAATGGGCTATCTGTGCTCTGCCCACCACGGGTATCGAAACCCGGATTTTAGCGTGTAAGTCCGCAGACATACCGCTGAGCCACTGGGGGGCTTCATGCTGATATAAATGTAAGTACAGATACATAGTGTTACTATGAGAATATAACGTAACTACAGCAAATAAG
Source organism: Carcinoscorpius rotundicauda (assembly GCA_011833715.1). Classification (NCBI taxonomy): domain Eukaryota; kingdom Metazoa; phylum Arthropoda; class Merostomata; order Xiphosura; family Limulidae; genus Carcinoscorpius; species Carcinoscorpius rotundicauda. The sequence continues at coordinate 22,030,044 of CM022398.1, forward strand.
ATATTTTTGTATCAAATAACGTGCACGTTGGTTGACATATACATTAATAACAGTTTACAAAAACTCAAAATTGTACTTTTCTGGCTTAAAAATTGAACAAAACACAAAAATTCCAAAATTGTGGATGTCACTGTTTAGAACCCACAAAAAGTATCTTTGTGCTACGTTCAAAACAAAGCTAAGTAACTGTCCCAAACACCTAAACCTGTAGGTTTATTCGACCTTTAAGCTCCATCAAATATCCAAAAATAGACGCATCTCACTTTTTGTAAAACCAAAAAAAATCTATAAAAATTATTTTTTCATCGAATACCATGAAGATCGACCAAAACCCAAAGAAGTAGTTGTCAAAAATATCCTAAAGTTATGTTTTTTCTGACCCTCCCCTATAAGTACCAAAATAATGTTCCACAATATTTGTTTGTAAGTGCATGGGGGTAGGTATACAGAAAAATATCTTTATATTGAATTATTCAATGCAAGTTAAACAAAACATGACCGAGTAATAAATCAAAAACCCACATAATTATACTTTTTATAAGTTCCCTTTCCCTTAAAAGACTCAAAATGGGAAAACCCAACGTTTTTTTTCCCAATGTGTTGAGTGCATGAAAAGTTTAATTTGTACCAATTCTAAGCTTGATTGCTGTAAATATAACCGCACAAAATAGCCTGAACTATAAAGATACATTTTTGGTTTGTAGAAAATGACTTATAGCCCCATAAAATTTCTGAAAAGGTCTAACTAAAAAATAAATAAATAAAAAGCCTTACGGACTGAAGAAAGGTATAAGCTTACCAAGTTTAACATCACTACGCCGAAAAATGAAAAAGTGTGTTTTCTTATAGCAAAGCGGAGGTTTCTTTGTTTTTGAATTTCGCGCAAAGCTATACGAAGGCTATCTGCGCTAGCCGTCCCTAACTTAGCAGTGTAAGACTAGAGGGAAAGCAGCTGGTCATCACCACCCACCGCCAACTCTTGGGCTATTCTTTTACCAAAGAATATTTGGATTGACTGTCACATTATAACGCCTTTACGGCTGAAAGGGCGAGCATGTTTTTGTGGTGACGGAGATTCGAACCCGTGACCCTCAGACTATGAATCGAATTCCTTAACCATCTGGCCATGTCGGACCGAACCCGCGGTTAACAAGAAAAGAAGGAATGGCAGTTGATTGAAAATTGTTTTGGAAGAAAAAAAACAATAGAAAAACAGTATGTTTCTGGAGAATTAATTACGGATATGTAACACAATTATAGTCATCTAACTATGAACATATAAATGTACCTATATGTACTATTGTAAACAGAGGTACACAGTGTAACTAAAACTAAATAATACAGCTGCGAGCATGTAACGTAACTATGGTTATATAACTCAACTATAACCACCCAGGGTACTCATATTTAAAATTAAAGTCACTTATATTTTTACCCTAAGAGTTGTAAAATAAATAACGCGTGTAACAAAATTTTGTACAAAAGTAATGAAAATGAGTAACATCGCGATATGTCAAAATAAGCTGTTGTTCAGAACAAACTGGCAACATCAATAACCTGCAATCTAATTTACTGTGTATTAGCTTCCTAATTCGCAACAACCTGTAGAAAATAAGCAAATCAACAACAATGAACTAGCCGTAACTAGATTTACTTTTGAGAACATTTGTTTGTTTGTTTTGGAATTTCGCACAAAGCTACTCGAGGGGTATCTGTGCTAGCCGTCCATAATTTAGCAGTGTAAGACTAGAGGGAAGGCAGCTAGTCATCACCACCCACCGCCAACTCTTGGGCTACTCTTTTACCAACGAAAAGTGGGATTGACCGTCACATTATACGCCCCCACGGCTGGGAGGGCGAGCATGTTTGGCGCGACTCGGGGGCGAACCCGCGACCCTCAGATCACAAAGCGCACATCTTAACGCGCTAGGCCATGCCAGGCCCTTTTGAGAACGATATGACGATACGTAACCGGTTTACGTTATTATGTATTTGTTTCTAAAGCAAAACCACCTTAAATTCAGTGTATAGATGGATTCATGTAACAATGTAAACATTTGGAAAGACAAAGAAAAGCGATAGTTTAATGCCTTTTACTTCAACGGTGTTTCGACACAATGGGATTTACAAAGGTTTTGTATTACTTGCACGTGGCGCACATGTTCGTTATTGTCTAACCTACATACATGTAAAAGCTACTGTGTGTGTAACGCAACGTCACGCTTGATTTCTTGAAATAGGAATCATCAAAGCTAAAATGCATTTATCCAGATATAACAGTTCTATCATTATTTGCGTTTTGCAATTTTAGTGATGCGAGTGAAAGGGGGCCGTGAAACATTATAAGTGTAGTAAGTATTTGTATTGCAAACCTAAAAATATAATGTGGGACTACTTAGTACGTAAAATTTATCATGAAAGGAAAAAATATTGATTAAATATTTAATTTAAATCGTTTATTAATTAAGCTATTTTCTGTTATATTATCATTGTTTTTAATTAAAAAATAAAACCTTTTTAATCAACCAATACTCTCAATTAAAGAATAAATAAATACTCCTTTGCAGTTTTCATACTCTCAGAGCAACATGACAAAAAAGTCACTTTTGGAACTTAGTGTCATATTGCATCGTTTTGTCTGTATATTAGAAGCTATTACTCTAATTGATTTTTACCAATAATTATTCTATGAATACTTCAAGTATTCATTTCATGAAACATTTTACTTTTGATTAGCTCATAAAGGAATTTACTGGTGTTCGGCTGTCTTGACTGTACTTTAATAACCCTTAGTTAATCAAGCTGGATTTCGCAAAATTTGTTCTTTTTGATTACTTAGGGAAATGTAAGGCTAAGTTATACAAATATGGGTACAGAAAACGCTCATCAGTTAAAATAAAGACCTTAACTATGTGTGTTATACCCATCACAAATATAAAAACTCACTGTTCAGCGTCGTAAGCCTATGGAATTACAGCTGAGTCACTGAAGAGGGATCAAATTTTTATTTTTATTTTTGTTTCAGCACAAATGCGTAAAATCGGCGGTGCCTTCTTGACACCGTGAGGAATTGAGCTCCAGATTTTAGCGTTGTAAGTACGTAAACTTACTGCTAACTAATCTGGAAACAAGGAAAATGGATCGAGGGAAAGTAGAAGTCATCATTGTGCATTAGCAGCTACTTGTATTTAGAGTTATGATTTTGCACAGAAGCGTTGCTAGGTGCTAAAAAGATTTGAATATCTTACCCATAGGATCGGAAATCTTTGGCGTTTCACTACGACATCGATCATAGTGTTCTCTTCTGATTTTTGAAAACACCAGCTTCAGATTCGGGGCACGATTCCTGCATGTCAATGCCCAGCAATGACTTTGATTTTACAGGTGTTTTGTTGACGTGTAAAACAATGGACAGTGCGTTGTGTTAACGCAAAACCACACAAAAAATTATCATCGTTCTGTCTATGGTGGGAAGTCAAGATTCAAACTGTAGGGTTTTAGGTCCCTAGAATTACCACTGACCTGTGGGGGACTAGTCGATTGTTAAATTTAAGAAAACTTTGGTATCTTTTTTTTTATTTGCAAAAGAAGCGAAAACTATGAAACCAACAATTTCGTAATCGCAACAAGCAACGTAACAAAAGCTACAAAACCACTTATGTTTTAAACATTATTTATAATCAGTTTACAGATAGTCTGTTTTATTGACCTAACATTATTTCGGACTACTTTTCTTTCTTTCATTCTAAATCACGATCAAAGATTGGCATGACGTTTGTTCACATGATTGTGGAAGGTGTCTCGTTAGATTGAAGTGAAATCGTCGAGGTTTGTTGTTCAGTACATAGCTACACAATGGGCTATCTCTTTTACACCCATCACTTGGAGTTTTGCGTTGCAAGTTCCCAGACTTACCGGGGAGCTAATTCATCAAGAAGTAGCAGTTACATTGTCAAACTTTTGGTAGCATTAACTGTAGTGATTGCGATGTCCAGGCTTATTTCGATAGTTCTCAGTAAAACTGGATTTGATTATTATGGTGGGGGGGGCAGACAGGAGAGATTATTGAAGCCATGGTTAGAAATGTTGCAACTAATTACGAACGAGTACAGTATTTTGGAGAATTGTCGTCTTTGTAGAGCCTTCATTAATCAAGGTTGTTATGAAGCCTTTTGGGAAAGGAAATGGGGTATAATTAGGATAAATGTTCTGATACTTATCCATATGTTTTCTAAAGACGGCTGGTATGGGTATTAAAACTTTAATTGAAATAAAGTACAGTACAATATTTTGATCTTTTCAGGGCGTCTTCAGGTTAACAAAGAGGGTTCACAACTGACCGATGCTGGATACATGTTTTAGGAACGAGTGTGTGAACAGGTATGAGACTGTAGGATGAGTTGCAGTTAGATATTAAATTATTAATTAATTCATGCAGGTATAAAAATTTTCACACCCACACCAGCTGCCTTCAAAATACATTTTACATCAAATGCGTTTTTTCTCATGATGAATTATATAAGTGCTTTTCGCGGGGTCTGGCATGGCCAAGTGCGTTAAGGCGTGCGCTTTGTAATCTGAGGGTTGCGGGTTCGCGCCCGAGTCGCGCCAAACATGCTCGCCCTCCCAGCCGTGGGGGTGTATATTGTGACGGTTAATCCCACTATTCGTTGGTAAAAGAGTAGCCCAAGAGTTGGCGGTGGGTGGTGATGACTAGCTGCCTTCCCTCTAGTCTTACACTGCTAAATTAGGGACGGCTAGTACAGATAGCCTTCGAGTAGCTTTGTGCAAAATTCCAAAACAAGCAAACAAACAAACGTTAATATTATCAGCTTCGCACCACTTTAGTTCTCATATTAACATAACTGTATGTTCTTTATCCCAGCATTACTTGAGCATTAGGTATTTCTCATTGTATAAGCACTAAACAAAACCTAGACGTACGAGTTAAATGTTGCCTTATTTTAGAGTTCCACTGATTGGTAAATTAATGCCTGACGTTGATTTCTATGGATATATTGTTCTCTATTTTGACTGGCTAGATGTTATTCTGGCGAATGTTTGAAAAAAGAAACTTCTTAGAAAAAAATGTCAGTTGATTTAATAATAAGTTATGAATGATTCTTTAAATGTATGTATCAAACAAATCATGGCTACTATATCGAACCTTAGGTTGCGATTTTCTTACACTTGAAGCACACCACAACCGAATCACTTCCAATGCATTAAAAACATTATAGTTCCCTGACAGCTCGATGGTAAGTCCCAGGAATAATAGTGCTAAAATCAGGATTTGGTAGCCAAAGTAGGCAGTGCACAGACAGCCCACTATGGAGATGTGCGGTTAACGACAAACAAAAACGAAAAGGTTCAGTGCATTTAGGTTAAGATCGCAGGCTGCTAAAATGAATTTTTTTCTCAATGTTTCTTGAAATATAAAATAAAAGCTACTACAATTCGCCATCGATTTTAATGAAAATTCTTTCTGAGAAAACCTATTTAAAACTCCAGCTTCAAACTTTCAAACATGAAAAAGAAACTCAATTTTATATGTAGAAGCATTTCATGAAAAGAAGTCCAAAATGGCCTTGTAAATATGATTATTACTTAACTTGTTCAAGTTGTTTTCTAGTCACACTTACTTTCAAATTTTTAAATCTGTTTTGAAATTCTCGAGTTTACCAACGAATGCAGCGTTGCCCTGTAACAAACAGAGCAGTCACGGTGTTATAACAACACCAATTATCCGTCCAGCTAAGCTGACAAGTTCTGGTATTGAACGATAGAATCTCCAGAGCAACGACTTTTGGGAGATCAAAAGACTGATATGAAGCGTAATTTTTGCATAGTTCTGATCTTAAATCCATAATGGACAAGCTACAGAAGGTAAAATTAATACAAAATGCATTAGCAACCTAATATGATTTCTTACACAAATATCAAGCATATTGGTTTCCAATGTTTGGTTCAGACATGCAACCCGCAACACTAAAATCAATAATCCGTATATTTCTTGTTATTTTTCTCTCTAACAGTATCAGAAAACTACTTTGAATTACATTTCCTGGATAAGGAAGTTTCCTAAAATATTAAATATATTCTTATCCTAAAATACCAAACATCTCTCCTTTAACTAATACAGCTGTTGAACAAACCATACAAGTGATATATTTGAATAGTTAATTTCGAAGTCACAGTACAAGTGAAAATATTTTATATTTCTGAAGGCGTTTAGCATTTTTCTTATAGTAAAGTCACATATGGCTATCTGCTGTGCCCACCAAAAGGAATCGAACCCCTGATTTTGGCAAAATAAATCTGAAGACTTACCGCTGTCCTAGCGAGAAACATAGTTGATACTTCTGAAACATTTGTAAAAACATCTCCAATATAGATTTTCTTTAAACCAAACATCACTACATACCGAGACAAATCCTGGGGCAGAGGTTTTTCTCAAGGTGAATGGCACATGCTGAACTCATGTGGTGTGAACGGCCATGTGAGAATTTCTTTTTAAAGTATATAATCCCTAATTTTAAACTATTGGTCAGACGGAAGACAACCACCCGGTACTTGTTACCAAAAGGACCTTGCCAAGATTTGAATCAACTAATAGTTTTAACTGTCACTCTTTTAACACAACCATAACTTAAAGAGCCCATCGAGTTGTGAGTACCTGTCATTCCAATTCTCACACCATTATTACTATTATTAGCAGACATCTGGATATAAAATACATAAATACTTAGTTTATATATACATTATTTGATATAAATAAAACTATTGTACCTTTGGGACTGTTTCGAAAATAATATTACCAAGACCCGTAAGACGGTGCAATTGAAATGGTTGTTGTTAAATCGAATGTTTTTTTTTGTTTTAATTATTTGTTTCAACAGTAAACTCACAATAATCGCTATTTCGAAAAGCAAAAAGGCTCTTGAATGAATGAAGGTTTAATATATTTTCGGGTGAAAAAGGCTAAGGTGCTGATGTATATAATATTATAAAGCTATAAATGAATAACAGTTTTGTACACCGAGAAAAAAAGAGTAGCTGATACTATTTTATACTAAAATTGCTGGCAACTTGCTTACAAAATCAAGTTTTCCTGTTGCTACTCGAAATCTTGAACATACAAAGCTTGAAAATTTTAAAATATTTTCCATTAGTTTTCGGAGAACATGAAATATTTAATATTAACTTATTTTAAGTTTTGGAAACAGATACAAAATAATTTGGCCATTTAAGCTACTTTGTTTATTTATAAACGTAAATAAAATTCACTATGTTTTAGGGGAGACGATAAGTGATGGAAATCAAATAATAAACATCAGTGTTGTGAGTAATTTTGATGACTAAACTAAAATACTACCTCATTTTGTGATCATCGTGTATGTAATAGGAGCATGTTATATTAAAATTAATTTGGAGCCACACCACGTCATGTCGAAACATCAGGCATGTTCTATCTGACAACAGTAAATCTTCGCAATAATCTTGCAACTTAGTTTCCATTACAAAAGGCTCAACGATGAAGTTGTGTTCAAAGCACATCACTTATTTCTGTTTGTTTTCAATAAACCACCTAGAATACGGGAAAAACAGCTTCAAAGTGTCTGTTTCTACACTTCCATTGTTTAAAAATTCAGTCTTCGCTCAAGGTGACTTGATTAGATCTTATGGAACAGTAGGAATACTTGATTCATTCTTCAAATGTTTGAAATATGCAACGGTTTAGTTGAAGGTATGACTACAAGCATTATCTTGGTAAACTTATACCTTGTTGCCATCGTCATGGTAACAAACGCGGTATTTTTGTGTTTTACAAAAAAGTCTGGAATATTGGTCTAGTAGTATGCAAAGTTCATCTTTACATCTATGTCCCCTCTTCTGGTTCCTAACTTACAACTGGCGCAGTTTCTAGTAATTCTAAATAATTTATTTGAATGAGCATACCAGTTTTGGAAAACATTTCATCCGTTTGCTGGTATAAAGTGACACGAAACTTGTTAAGAGTTATGAAATAACATGTACAGGGTGGCCCGTAAGTCCCTACCCATCCATATGTTATTATGTTATATTCAATTATGATGATGATAAGTTGAAGGCAGCTGTTACCGCGGCATTTGGGACAATAACCCCTGCTATGTTGAGGAAAAAGTCTCACAGAACGTGGCGTCGCATAATATTATGCAGCGAGAATAAGGGACAGCACACAGATACACTGGATATATAAGATATATGGATGGATAGGGACTTACTGGCCACTCTGTACATTACGCTTAGATTTATCACGTATGCACAGGTTTCTTCCACGCCACATACCGAAAAGAAATAACTCCAAAAAACTAAAATATCTAGCTGGGAAAAATAGTAATACTTGACGAAACTAAACGAGGCATTCAATAAAATATCCTTCTTTACGATGTTGCGTACTATTTCTGAGACACGTGAACAGCTATTGCGACTAATATTTACGTTCATGAATGACCTGTTATAAGATGATGCATTTACTTACTACGCCTAAGGTTCGACTTCCTTCTTGTCTCTTTCTGTTTGATCCTGGTACTCCAAGTTGATTCGCATTCCTTTCTTTATCCAATGGCATTAAATACAAGGGATATGGGTATTTATTTTTGAAATTCCAAATCCCCGATGTGAGTGTATTTAATATTTATACCCTACCTAAAAGCGATCAATTTTTGGTTGCATCATACTATATTTTAATTTAATATACTCAACTCTAATGGAAACAAGTTCAAACTTAGTATTTCAAAGATCTTTTTTTTCAACGATCAGTCAGTAGTGACGCGTATATCAGTTAACAGGGAAATGACGCATTTTGATTTAAATAAAATACATTATAGTGGACTTCGTCAAGTGAATCGAAATGAGGTTGATATATGTAAGTGTAGTTGATTTGACAAATGATTACCAGACTCTGTTGCTACTTTCCAATTAACTAGTTGTTTGGAATATTCGAGCAAAATTTTGCAACTACTATCTATGCCAGTCTGTCTAATTTTGAAATGAAAGACTAAGGAAAAGGTGCCTCGTCAGCACGAGCCACAGCTAACTCTTAAGCTATTATAATCGAATGGTGGACTCTGAAAGTTTCTTTTACTACGCATTCATGCCGCAAACTGGAGTACGATATTGTTTGATTTTCATAGTACGGGGACGCGAATCACTGGTTGCTGCTCAACCCTCATATTTCCTTATATTTTCGTAATAGAAAAGTTAACGAGAAATAGATACAATCATCGTTTATCGAAATCTAGCTGGTCCCCTACGACAGAAAATGCAGTTGTAATAAGACAAGTAGCATTTTTAATGTTGTAATGACAATTGTAATAAATCAAGATAGAATACAGCTAAATCAGAGTTTTTTAGCAATAGTTACCTAGTAATGTACATGAATTATTAAAAGTTAATTTGAAAGGTGATATTGAAGTTGGAAGAATTGAAATTATGATAGATCGTTAACATCATATGGTACACAGCACGCGCACTTCAAGAAATATAACAGATATCTAGTTATATCAAATTTCCTGTTATATAGTATCATTAACAACAGTGTATCTGACCATAATCCCAATCAAAAAGACGTTATGACTCTTTGCACTTTCATGAAAACAATTCGCAAATCTAGTTTTGCATTATTGAGAAAGGCTTACATATCCTACCTTCTAATCAGGATGTGATCTATTTTCCCATTTTACATTGTTGCTCGAGGGTGTCAATGAAAATAACGTTATCGGTTACTACGAGCACTGTAAAACACTCAGGGGTTGTAGCTACACGTTTAAAAGTGTTCGAGATTAGAGCTTTAACAGAACACACTACGCCCACTGAACTTCTGTGACAATCTGGATGTCTCGTGCCAGTTACTCGCGACCGAGTCGTACTTTTCACGTTGTTTTACCCGTGATTCCTCGCGGGAAACGTCGATGAAATAAATCAACCGAATTTACAAAATGTCATCAGTCATCAGCGGCAGGCCGACTTTACCACAGCAATCAAGTTATAATGAAAGTGTGTATATAAATCCGAGTGGAACCTATTGAGAACTAGCGTGCGAAAATAGGTTTCCTTCTGGCACGTGAACAATATATTTAGAATACATTTTTTTTGTCCGGTTCCAATACTATTAATTTTACATAATGAAATATTACGACTCCACACTGATCATGTAGAAGAAAAAAAGTTTAAATTACCTTCTTTAATTGAAATTTCACGATTTCTCTGCATACGACTTTACCATTTTTCTAAGACTGTGTATGCATGTATATACTAAAAATAAATGTCATACCCTGAAACATGAGGTTTTCATGCAAAAAAAAGTAAAATAAAATTCATAAAATTATTTTTGACAAATCTGCGAACAGCAAGTTGATTTATTAGAAAATATCCTTTGTCATTTTCAACGTTTCACGAAACGATTTTGGTTTTTCCAGAAAAAATCCTTTTGCCATTTCCCACTTCCAATCAGTTATTTTGGTTTTCCTAGCAAACATCCTTTGTCATTTCCAATTTCCAAACAAATTATTTTGATTCTACCAGAAAATACCCTTTGCCATTTCCAACTTCTAATCAAATGATTTTCATTCTTCCGGAATTAAACATTTATCATTTCCCATTTTTTACCAAATGATTTTGGTTCTACTGGGAAACTTTTTGTCATTTCTCATCAAACATCATTAAATTATAAAATATATTGTGATAACCAAAGCGGCAGTAAAGGCCCACATAATTTAATTTTATCCATATAACAAATAAATAACCCAAGTTTTTTAAATCTTATATAAATATCATATTCTGTTCTGATGATACAATTGGTTCTTATGATGCAAACTTTACCATTTTTCGAAATTGTATTTTGAGTTTAATGGCAAAACCATAGGTGCTTTCTTCCTCCATTCTTAATTTTGTAATACTGACCAGAGGGAACGAAGCCACTCAAACAGTGACCGAAAACTTAGCATTCTGACTAAGGTTTGACCTTCACTGTGATAAGTATCCATTAATATTTTTCTTTACAACCAGCTCACCAACTCCGAAGTCTAAAGATCTACTTGTACAGGGCTAACTCGTGCCCTCTGTGATTTCATTTATTGTTACTATAAGCGATATTCTCCCATTAGACTTGTCAGAAGTCTGTAGGTCTATAATACATAGACATTACATAGCTTTATTCTGAATAAGAAAAGGAAGAAACTACTCTAAGTAATTCAGATGTGCTAGGCTAATGAAAGCACTCAATTTTAAACTAATCTTCAAATACTACTTATAGTATAGTTGAAAACTTGTCATTCTAATCTTCAACACATCTTCGTAGAATATAAATATTCATTTATGTGCCTAAAAGCTTAGTGTGTCGGTTTTCACACCAGAGGGAGAAATACATCTTCCCAACAGAAACCTTATATGTTCTATAGAACAATAAATAACAACTAAGATGGCATGTCGCTTATTGAGAGTTACCAGTTTTTACGACACAGATGTTAGAATCCACATTGTTTTTAGTATTTCAGTTACACCATGTGCGAAATATCGTTTGCCGACAACGTGTTGTTCATCTTCTTGAAAAAAAAAACAAAAAACCCGACAGATTAAAGCAGAATGCAGTGTTAAAAATAGGCCGAATGTTAATACGTTATGACAAATGTAATTAACTATTTGTTAAATACATGCCAACGGACGATTGAGATGATTTGATGTTTCAAATGGAGGCGAGCTATTCGCTTATAATGTAGAACAGTTTGGTAGATCAGGTCAACAGTTGGCGTTTTTCACTGCTTGAATATAAGTTTATATTTTTAGTGCCCTGTAAAATTCCTTCGCCCCTTTTATAATATTTTTGTAAAATAAATATTACTAATCCATTTTTTCTTGACTCATAAAGGATAGTGACGACTATCAGACCATTGTTTCAGAAGTTAAAGTTGGTTTACAACTGCTGATGTTTAATAAATTAATGTTATTTTGCATGAAATCTTACAAACAGAACACAAAACAACGAGAAAAGTTTTATAACCATCACGTGTTAATATAGATATAAGAAAGGCAGTAGATATTATTTCTATATTATGATACATAGTTATATAGCAGATTATGAACACGTGGTTTTGGTTGGGTGTACATTTTAAATTCACTAGTACACTAATATTATTCACCACAATGTTCAAAAGAAAACTGTAAATAGTTAAACACCTTAGAAACTCTGTTGGGGGAGGGTGAATGGACATGAAAAAATGTTAGAAACAAAGTTAACATGTGCTTTCAAATATGCAAAATTTTGTCTAACAAAAACAAACTTGTGTTACCATGAACTGTCATTACAGGTATCCAAACTAGATTTTTAGCACTGTAAGCCAACAGGTCTTAACGTATGAAATTTAATGCCAACTTAATATGAAACTCAATATAGTAATTATATTTATGAACAGAAGTCTGGGAGGGTGACCACCTGGGAATACCAGGTGATAATGACAATTTTTATTAGCCCCCGCTAGTACAGCGGTATGTCTCCGGAGTTACAACGCTAAAATCAGGGGTTCGATTCCCCGCGGTGGGCTAAGCAGATAGCCCTATGTGGCTTTGCTATAAGAAACAAATATAAATATAGAACAGAAGTCACTTTACTAAAATGAAACTAATTAATATGAAAATGAGAAGTTAACAATAAGAATATTTTTCAGCAGAGAACACAATAAGTTATACTGGCAGTTTTCATACACCAGATGGCAGCACCTCGAATTTGAAGAGTTCAAACTGGCTCATTTGTTCAAACTATATACCTTATCTAATGGCCACCAGCATAAAACTTAGACAAAAGTAGTTATCATCGTATGAACAGTGTTTCATACACAAACCTTTCTTCTCTCTTGTTCAGAAATTGCGAAGAGTTTAACCATTGTCGTTGAACTGAGTTGTTTCGAAGAGGAGCCGTGAAGCACTTAATGAACAGGAACCCAAGATAATTTAAGAAGATTAACCTAACATACGATATAATAGTTCAAACATATGCAGTAACCTTTGGAACTTTATAATACTCAAAGGATGATGGGGTCTGAGCTCGTATCGATAAACCAGTCACGATCTGTCGGTAGAGTACACAATCAGTTTGAAATATTTCTGCTTGATTTTTCCGGGTAGTTAAGCAGTCTCTTAGGTACGGTAGGAAGTAGATTGGTAGTCCGCCAATAGCACTATTTCCAATTCGCACACGGTGAATAAAAAGGCACTGATTGTGTTCATCACTGTCACCCCGAGGCCACACCAGTTCTCACTACGTCGTACATTAAATAAACAGCTAGCCAACGGAGACATTTGAGCATGAGTTAGCCTCTCGTGGTAGATAAACATCTTACGCAAGACTTACTGATGATTGGCCTGCTGAGAAGCTGAAAAAGGGAAAGGCGTACAGCAACAATTGATAGATTCAGACAGGTAACTTGCCTGCAGAATGCAGACAGTTGTTACAAGCGACTTTTTACAAAATTACTGGTTTATTATATTTTTATATATTTTAATTCTGTAAAGAAATTTCTTATATATGATAACCCTATCCAACTAAAAATCGTTCCATATGTGCATTATCGCAAACCACGGTAGTAGTTCATAATAGGGATCGTCCATTCATTGTTCCGCTAGTCAACAGCAAAAATAATTGAGCATTGTAATAAAAAATGGCACTATTACTAAAAGCATCATTGCACATTGTGTAGAGTAGTTTCAAAGCTTATTTGGTTATCTAGAAAATAACGTCTTGATATACAATAACACCCAATCGTTTTAACATAGTCTGTCGCTTATATAGAGCCTCATAATTTATACATGCAGACCGTGACTGTAATTAATGTTTATATAACGGGCAAGACGCATGTACTATAGCGGTTATTCAGTGATGTCGAGAAACTCACTTGTTGAGAATTTTATATGCAAAAACGGCTCGTTTGGGTTCAGAAAATATTTTAAATAGAAGAGCGAACAACGTTTCGACCTTCTTCGGTCATTGTCAGGTTCACAAAGAAAGAAGTAACTGACCGGAAGCTGACCACATGTTTGGAAGGGGTTGTGTAACTGAGTGTCGCAATGTAGAGGGCGGGGTTAGACCGAAGAAGGTCGAAACGTTGTTCGCTCTTCTATTTAAAATATTTTCTGAACCCAAACGAGCCGTTTTTGCATATAGCGGTTATTAACTTGTTGAAACTGTATTGATCCCTATACCTTGGCAGGTGTTTCGATTTTACCTTAAGCTCAAACATAGTCCAAGGTCACATACAGGTATATTTTTATTCACCCTACTCAAGATCTAAGGATAAGTTGATTAGCTAATGATACCAACAACACTTTATATGCGAATATTACTTGCTTCGTTTATTTAAATGTATATTTCTTGTCCTTTCTTACACGACGCTGATGACAGGATCACAATCATCTGTCACTGTGTGATAGACTTCGATCATTTTTCACAAGCACATATAACGTTATACAGGCTGTTCGGAAAGTCGCTGTACTGTTTTGTAATCATATTTTATTCAGTTTATTTCAAGCCAGCAACTGATAGCGGTGTTTAGAAACAAAATAAGAAGGATACAGGCCTGTATTGATGCCAACGGGAGTCACTTTCTACATTGTTTACAATTGTCATTCATATTTACCTCCTGTTTTCTATATTGAAACATGTCTGTTAATAAATATACAAGTGCACAGTGACTTTCCGAACAAACTTTACAAACGTTTAGGTTGTCTTCCCCAACAGAAATATTTAATCTACAATTTAAATGATAGTCCGAAGTTCAGTTTCGATCATCGAGACCACAGTCACAGTGACAACTAGTGGTAAATGTCGAATTACGGCCAATACTACGTGATTTTATAGATAATGCAGAAAGAGTAGCCATCCTTGAAACTGACTATAAGGAATGAGAAAAATCGCGCAAGCAGGAGATGACGAAAATTATGGTGATTCTAGGTAAAAGTGAGGTAGAAATATTGTCGCTACGTTATATTTAGAAAATATAAGCAACAGCGACAACTCAGAATTTAGGGTTACCATAGTAGAAGATTGCCATGATCCAAGCTCAATAAGTATTAAAGGGAAAAAGAAGATTGGTGCAATAAATCAATAATTATAACTTTGACCTTGTAGAGTTTCTAGAATGTCAAGGAAATCTGACCAACTGCAGCAAAACCCGTGACCGGCCTTTCTATAGCCAGCGGAGAGGAAGAGGGAAATATAACAATGATAAGAAATATTATAAATTATTGTATGTATACATATAGTAGTACATTATGACACACTGTCTTGTATTTGAATCACACACAATTGTTAGCCAATATTCATGTAAGAAAATCACGCGATTACAATATTCAATCCATGCGCCAGTTCAGTATAGTTCAGTAGTCCGTCCAATCCAACGTTTACAAATTTCTCACAGCTACAGGGTATAAATATAATAGCTATATATATTTTATAGGCATGTGGTATGTTAATTACCATGTATTAGAGTGATCATACATGCAGTACCAATGTCAATGTGGCAATAACATTAGGAACAATAGCAGTACAATCATTCCTCAGATACTCTTTGTTTTCTGAGAGAGCAACATATATTAGCTTCGTTGTTTCAGATAGGACAATACTGCTATTTTATAGATTTATGTCCGTCACGGAAGAACAAATAGGCGATCCCTATTATGAACTATTTCCTTGCCTCATGATCTCTTGACACAAAGTATTTTAAACTCATCTTGTCACAATTCAACCGAATTATTTACTTCTTTATGCGAGATAAAACAAAACTTTTCCTTTACTAAAAACACGTTTTGTACCTAATTTCTGAAACAAGCAATCACTGCCTATTATCTATCCGTATTGCTAACCTGAACATGAGGTACCTGTAGCCATAATGTCAGATACGATTTTTATTTACAAGTTACTTTTTCTGATAGTTTTAGCTCACTGTCGATCATAAACTGCTGGTAATACCAGTGATAAGAGTAAAAACATGTTTTCTTGCAACAGTGGTTCAACAACTGAAAATATATATGCAAGTATTTTATTTCTTACATTATATATACACAACTTTTATTATTTCTTCTCCTTCAAAATACATTTCTGAATCCTGCTGAGATAGTCTGACGTTAGTTAAAGTCCTTAACGCGAGAAATTGCTCCAGTTACTGACTGCGAGTATATTCGGATTTATAAATTTGCTTAAATTGTCCATCTCTGCTGGATTGATTGGTTTTCAGCGTTGATTGCTGCTACTTGATGGATGGGATATTTACCTCCACTAGCGGAATATGATGCTTTCTAACTTGTAGCATTGAACTTCGAATATTTTTGATTTACTCTGAAATGTATTCTGAAGTACGCATCTAAAATACATTATCCTAGATAAAGTTTAGTTTCAAACTAGTGCAATTCTGCATTGCACATATCATCAAATTATCAGGCTGTCCTGAGTTATCTATTGACAGTGTTTGAATAAACGCCTGTAAACTAAACTCATTGATAATTGCCTGTTCTACGTTTTTGGTAATATGGGTTTTGGTATATTATGAGTGCATACAATCATTATACGCACACGCTGAAACGTCTAAGTATTTTTAAAGTCCGAGATTAGCAGAGAACCAACACTGAAACATTTCCATATATTTTAAAGATGCAGAACAGTATAAGAACGAAGGTAAGGTTCACTTAATACTAAAACAAAATGGCTATCCAGTAGCAGGACTTCTAGTCCTTACCTATAATTTGTCTATTGCTTAACCATATCGATAAAACGTAAATGTATTAAAATGGGTTGTTTGTTGAGCACAAAGCTATTTAATAGCTACTCTTTTTAACACTGATACAGGAATCTAACCACGTATTTTAGCGCACTGTTGGATCCAAAGATGAGTACAGCAGCACAAGAGATGTTAAGAAATAAAGAGAAACAATGCCCAAACAAATTATTAAAGTAATATGTGAGAGTTGCATAATGAACGTACATCCCAGTCTAAAATTTAAGAACATTGATAGAAGTCGAGTGAAATGATGAAAACTGTGTGGTAACTTAGTATCTTTAGAGTTTCCTAGAAAATAGTGTTGATGGTATAGTTCATGTAGTGAATGTTTACATGAAATATCGGAAATGTTAAAGTACGAACACGTGTATGTATATTTCAATCCCAAAACATTCTTAACGCTTTGTAATTTACAAAGAAAACAGTTGTAATGTGTATACAGAAAACCTAAACATTAAGTATTTATAAAATAATTTCATTTATCTTTACTGTAAAATTATGCGCTGAAAATGTCGAATAACATTCGTATTGGTATATAAATACAATAATAATAATGTTTTATTAAAAATAATTTCAGGAACATTACACCATACACACATTCCAGAGCTGTATTGCGTTTAATAGTGTTGTACATACAAGTACACCTTCGACACTAAATTATGTTCAAACAAGTAACGGTTGTTGTTTTGAAGTAAGCACAAAGCTACACAATGGGCTATTTGTGTTCTGCGCACCACAGGTATCGAAACCCGGTTTTTAGCGTTGTAAGTCCGAAGATATACTGCTGAACCACTGGGGGCAACATGTAACGGTACAAGTACAGAACTTACGAGTGTTTGGAGTTATACGCGTGTTCGCTTCAGGTTGCTATTAATATTCACTTTGAAACCGCTGTAACATACACACTCGAGACTAAACCCACGATTACCCAGTTTATTTCTATTCCCATCTTTTTTATAACTATGCTAATAAGTAAGACAAATGTGTGTGTGTGCGCGCGCGCGCTAAAGAGAGAGATACACACATTAGACAATAATCTAAAACTTTCTACAAACCACTAGATATCATGTGATGTAACAATATTCGATTAAGGCAGAGTTAAAAATTTAGAAGATTCGAATAACATGACTTTAGTTCACTATAACTGAAGCACATAACAGATGATTCGTAAATAGTTGACAAAGTTGTTATAAACATTGCTTCCAAAAAAAATTACTTACTTCAGTGCTCGCGCTATTATAAAATAAACACCACATTTGTATTAAAGTTAAAATAATCGATCATGTATATCTAACACATCCATTGATCTAAATACCTAAAAACTATGTCCAGGAAGAAAATGCTTAGAACAGCTTTCACATGTTTGCTTTCTAACTTGCAGATAATAGTACTAAAGTAACAATATGCTATGGTGTCTATATCTAAGTTTAATTGTCACAATCCACCATACGTAGGCACAAGTAAGTATTTTCTAGTGTAGTTCCGAAATATCCTACTGATCTAAGATGACTACTGTTCTAATGCAAACTCTATATACTTTGATTGTAAATGACAGATCTTATAGCAACAACACAGACTCGTGGCAATCACCGATTTTTTTCTCATTGTCCAGCACACATTTGCACAATGTTTGTGTGTGTGTGTGCTCTGCCAACCACAAGTATCAAACCTGAGTTTTAATGCTTGAAGATCTCACTCTTAAAACCACCGAGGAAAGGAAAGCTGATCACTCCGTGGTTAGATTCAAAAATGTGCTCCAGAATTAAAGTAGTTGTATACTTGTAATGTAAACATTACACATGACCGATGGAATGGCCAGATGCTCCCAAAATGACTTTATATTTATAAGCACAACTGTACTTCTATACCGATTGTAACTAAATAGCAAGTCACCCAAGAAATCGGATGATTTCAAAACTGATATTTTTATTAAAAGAAGTAAACCATTAACTTATATAGTCAGTTCTTAATTATGTACATTATTTTTTCAACTCAGTGATATCAAATGAATAACCTTTAATAAAAATATTAAAGTATACCAAATATTATACCGGCTAGATTAAGGTTTACTACTCTTACCTGGAACTTTCTTTGAATCTTCCGTATTAAGAAGAACATTCTCTGGAGCAACCTACTAAGATAATGTCCTGAACATTTAATATTTACTGCATGTTTTATAGACAAAATTTGTATGGACATCATAAAACCAATTAATTATAAAACTACGCATAAAAAAAACTGGAAAGTTGTGATAGGAATTTACAAATATTTATATAACAGCATCACATAAAAAAGGGCAACTGATAGACTTATTGAAAGCGACAGAGGTTTAAAGTTCCTGCGTAATTAGACATTCTATACACGTTTGTTTATACCGACGTCTGTATATCAGAATCGTTTCCATAAAGCAACAGCTTTGTTAGACCGTGACTTAATAGTAAATATAAAGATGACTTCAGTAGAAACCTAAGTAAACTGCTAATAAAAGTGGTGTTTTTCAAACTGAGTAATATATTGTGCATTAATTAGCTAAATCGGGAAGCTCCAGGATTCACGCATATCCATCCACGATTTAAAGCGAATGACCAGAAAAGAAACAGAATTCAACAGCAATACTCACTGTCTCTGTGGCCACTCAACCGAATGACTGAACCAACTGGTGCTTTTATAATAAGCCAACAGATAAGGCTTGTTTGTTTTTTAGTTTCGCACAAAGCTAATCGAGGGCTGTTTGTGCTAGCCGTCCCTAATTTAGCAGTGTAAGACTAGAGGGAAGGCAGCTAATCATCACCCCCCACCGCCAACTCTTGGGCTACTTTTTTACCAATGAATAGTGGAATTAGCCGTCACATTATAACGCCCCCACGGCTGGGAGGGCGAGCATGTTTGGCGCGATGGGGATGCAAACCCGCGACCCTCAGATTACGAGTCGCACGCCTTAACACGCTTGGCCATGCCGGGCCAAAGCAGAAGGAACAGAATATATTTATAGGCATATGATGTAGCAGGTCACACACTCAAACCTGAGACTTTATAATCCAGAGTCGGTCGCATTGCCTAAAACGTCGAGTAAGAAGGTCATAATCAACCGGTTACATAAACATACTTTTTGAAACTACTTATCTCTAGCCATTTATCGTAAAAGTTGTACAACTGCTTAGGGTAATTCTATCTGAACAATTAGTTTGATTTAACTTGCATCGCACCTACTGCCCAAAGTGCGTTATAGTACCAACAGGTTACGAATCACGAGTCTTCAGATCCACTGTCCAGGCGCGATAGCCCGATCCGAAACTGTGATCAAATTCTTTTCTTACACGATCTTTATTTTTAAACGCCAGAGACGTCACTGTGCATTTATTCATAAGGCCTCTGTCTCTATTCTATTTGACAGCATCTCGAGTAACAAGTTAGTGTCTTGAAAAATCAGAACAGAAAATCATAATCGATATCATACTGAAACGCCTGAAATTCCCGCAGCTGTGGGTCCGAGCCCCGAATCTTTCAAGCACCTAGCAACACCTCTGTCAAACACAGCTGTGGCTGATTCCGTTCTCCGCACATAAAACACTCAGCAAGAATACCAGAAAATATTTCCAGCCTTCCATAAACTTTCGAATTTAACCCAAAGACAAATACCCTGTTCAGGTCTTTCCTGCTGGTGTTAAAAAGTACAAGTAGAAAAAATGAAATAGAAGAATTACTTCTTTTTGTATTAAAATTCAACAAAAAAATTGTCAGTTCCATTTAATGAAATTATCAGCAAAAACGAGAACCGTAAACCTAATGTTTTATGTAGTTCCAAAAAGTAATTATTCATTGTTTATTTTCTCATTTATTTCCATCTTCATTTTCTCAAAAGTATACAATAATTTTGGAGTTGTCCAATCAAAGACAACATTCACAAACTTACTATTATGATTGATTATTAATCAATATTTTATTACATTAAATACTTTATAATTTCACTCTGCTGCTAATCCATAATTACAAGTCCGCTGTCAAGGGGTGACGCTAATGCTATTTTCGTATCAAAATCTCAAATATAATATTAAAAAATACGTTGAAGTATTTTGTGTTTTAACATAAATATACATATTTGCGATGCGAAAACCAAAACAAACTTGGGATATATCCAAAATTAACGTTTTACTTACTGTTAATAAAAAAAACCCTAAAACTTTTCTTTACAAAATCTGAGTTCTCTACACAATTCCAATACAGTTATAATCATTACAATTTTCATCCCATATCTGATCTGTTGCCCCTCCATCTAGGGATAGCTTAAGCTGGACTTGTACAAACATTCAGCAACCGCGACAAGATTGAAGTAAAAATATGTACTGTATTATTTATTTGATTTTTTTGTCATTTTGAATTTCGCTCAAAGTTATAAGGAACACGTACGACGGCCATCCATAATTTAGCAGTGTAAGACTAGAGGGAAGGCAGCTAGTCATCACCACCTACCGCCAACTTTTGGTCTACTCTTTTACCAAAGAATAGTGGGATTGGTTGTAACATTATGACGCCCCCACGGCTAAAAGGACGAGCATGTTTGGTGTGACGTGGGTGCGAACCCGCGACCCTCAGATTACGAGTCGCACACCTTAACTCACCTGGCCTTGGCCAATTGTTAAGCTGCTCTTTTACCAACTGATAATGGAATTGGCCGACACATGATAACGTCAACACGATTGAAAAAGCGAGCATGTTTGTATAATAGGGATTCGAACCCGTGACTGTCACGTTAGGAGTTGAGTGCCTTCACCACCTGGCCATGCCGGACCTATATAGGGATGAATATGGCGGTCGATATGTCTGGTCTGATCACACGCACATTTTGGAATACATATAAGTACTAAACAATTTAATCAATAAAGCCGTTCTCATCACACGCACATTTATAGCACACGCATTTTCCCATTAGTCAATATGAGTATGAATACATTGATATTATTCAATGTACACAATCTTCATGTGCAATGCATCACATTACTATTACAACAGTAACTAATTTCGATGATTAACGTTAAATATTCCTTTGTTCGTTGAAGCCTGAAAAGTACGACGCTAAAAATCTGGTTTCGATACCTGTGGTTGGCACATCACAAATAGCCTAATGCCTAGCTTTGTGCTTACCAGAACAGCAAATATCTTAAAACGGTCGAACAATAATGATTTGCCAGTGTTGAGTACTCAATGTGTGGGGGGCCTGAAATATTTGAAAATACAATGAACCTCCTGTGGACTGCATAGCTTAAGGAAAATGCCACACAATAGCCCGAATGTCCGAATTATATCATCTGTAGTGTCAACAGAGAAAACAAAGATAATTGTTTTATAAACGCAATCACAAACATGTACATCACAACTGACTCGTTAAAGCCATGCTGAAAATCCAAACTGCGCAGCTGCAGTTTTCAGCTATATTTTGTCAAGTAATTCTTCTCGTGAACAAATTACATATTTGCAAAAATACGAACTTTCTTAAAATAACACACTGTAATATCTAATTTCAATTTTTATTTACGATTTCTTAAATACAAAAATGTTAATTGAAGTGAGAACTGACACTGAAGGCAGAGTATATTAATATTTAAAATCAAAACCCGCTTTTGAGCGATAAAAATATTATCAAAATCTACAAACTGACATTTCCGATCAACGCAACGGAAGGCACTCGGACTCTTAGGATGACAATAAGATGGTCAGATCTGAGCCCTTATATCTCCTTCACCTCAGGGTACATATGCAAAGTTTGGCAATAGTTGATCCAGGTGGTTATTAATGAAAACGAAAGCGTCCAAGTTTTCCGGATACAAGTTAAAAGGTTTTAATGTGGTTTTACGTAACTAACGCTCGTTGAGCGATTGCCCTAAACTCACCGTAGACGTTAATACGAAATTGCACTCGCTCATTCGTAACTCTTGTACAGACACTGCTTCGGACTCAATACAACTTAAATAGACTTAATAATTTATTATCATTTACTCTAACTGAACGCGCATTTTGTACTGTTCACAGTTCTAAAACTATAGAACATTCCAGTTGATAGACCACGCGCTCAGCATGTGACGTAAAGTTTCCTTTTGACCAAACAACGATATAATATTCTAATTTAGACCAACATAACATTCAACATCATACACTTACAAATCGTAAAGCCCAGCACTCCTTACATTATTAATGTTACTAGAAAATGAAATACTTGCTGTATAGAAGCAATATGTACACGTACACTATCGAATGGAATTCCCATTGATACCACAATATAAATAAAATATTTAAAGACTAAATAAAACATCGGCGTAATATTTAAGCAGCTGTATGATTTCACGAAACTTCCGAATTAAAGACGTAGAGGGAAAAGGTATTAATAAATTAAGCAGTGGTAACATTCTTCTCTGAGAATTATATATTACATTATTAATAAATGTTAAGGTTTTATAAATTATTGCATATTTTTTTTACAGACTGAAAAACTAGTGCGACAGACCAGTACAATGAAGGTAAAATGTAACATTGTACTGAACTTATAAATTCCTGTACAGATGAAATTATTTGTCAGGATTTAAATTATAGTTCAAAGTTTACAATTGACAGGTGGCGCAAATATTGTCAACCAATGAACGACAACTTACAGGCAGGTGACACTACCAAAATTGACACTACCAAAATTGGTAACGGGCCTCACTGGAGCCGGCCCGTTACCAATTCCAGCTGATATAACTTGTATAGTAGTTAGTACTTTATTAAAAGAAATAATTTTGGCGTTGTTATATATTCTAAAAGAGATTAAGTGAACATCGAGTTCAACAAGCAGGGTATGATGTTAAATATCACACCTACAACTGTCCTATACAGAGTGGCCCGGCATGGCCTAGCGCTTTAAGGGGTGCGCTTCGTCACCTAAGGGTCGCGGATTCGCATCCCGGTCGCGCCAAACATGCTCAAGCCGTGGGAACGTTATAATGCGACGGTCAATCCCACTATTCATTGGTAAAATAGTAACCCAAGAGTTGGTGGTGGGTGGTGATGACTAGCTGCCTTCTCTCTAGTCTTACATTGCTAAATTAGGGACGGCTAGCACAGATAGCCCTCGAGTAGCTTTGTGCGAAATTCCAAAACAAACAAATTATACAGAGCAGTTTCTTTTATACATTATTAATGTTATTTCTTTCACAAACATTGTGCTAATGTCATTATTCTGAATCTAAAGTTAGCACCGATACTAATTTTGGGTGGGGTTTATTTCCCTGGACAGCATTTAATTTATATAGGTCGTTCATATAGAACGTAAATTCCTGTTGTTGTTTTTTTCTGCTTTCTAAATCCCTTTTTACAAATGGTACGACAGTATGATGAAAATAAATGACACAATAAATGTCTTACAAGAAACACCACAAAACATACTTTCACATAAAAATAAATTTTCAACTCGGTTCAACATTAACAAGTTCATCTCCCTTCATAACAAAACAAAGCAGCCCATTGGCGCATTAAAGTAAAATAATTATTACATAAGATGCTAATTACCGTTTGCAAATATCATTTCAAAGCTATAAAGTTGATATTATATAATGAGAATACCTTGAGAAAATTTTCTGAAACTACATACAGCATTATGAAAATATTAGTCACGTATCTGCGACTAAACTTTTTTTTCCCATAGCTCAATCAGAGACTCGTTTTTCCGAAATACATCTCTCAAGGTATGCTCGTCTATCATTCTGCAGAACTTCTAATAGTTTTCTTTAATTCTAGGCAGACTTGTCGCGTGCTCTTTACTGAACAAACACGGTTCGTGTTCAGTTTTTTAATCGTCAAACAACAAGAAATAAATGAATAGCGAACCAGCACGAACAAATCTGAGCTCACAAAAACGAGTGTAGTTATTTCATTTATACCAACAAGAAACAATAAAAACATTCCTATATAAATGTTAGAATAACGATTTTTACGCTCACGTGCAGTGAATGCACACATTATGAGCGGTGTTTTACAAAAGACACCTGTTGCAATAATAATAAAAGGCTTCCGTCTCAGAATGCATACTAACTAATTTCTTTACTTTGTATGCATTATTATCATCATTACATCCATACATATAGGGAAATATTTTATATGCAAAAAACGGCTCTTTTGGGCTCAGAAAACACTTCAAATAGAAGAGCGAACAACTGGCCAGTTACCTCTTTCTTTGTGAACCTGACGATGACCGAAGAAGGTCGAAAAGTTGTTCGCTCTTCTATTTGAAGTGTTTTCTGAGCCCAAAAGAGCCGTTTTTTTTGCATATAAAATTCTCAACAAGTGGGTTTCTCGACATCACTGATATAGGGAAATACTTATCATACGAGTTCTCAGAACAATAATACCTTTTACTCCTGTTAACGTTGTCGTTACTTAACCCTCTTACGAATCAAGAAGACAAGTTACTGGTTCGCCAGTTGTTTCGAAGAACACGTCAGTTAAACTTAATTTAAATAACCGTGTTTTTTTTTAAATACTTGCCCTATTGTAAATGACTCTTTTACAAACTTACTCTAATCCATACCTTATTCACGTTGTAGCTCACTCGGTGGTTCAGAGACAAGTCTGATGGTTTATAACGTTAACATCGCATATCAATTCTAGCGGTTGGCAGAAGAAAGATAACTCATTATGTTGCTTTGAGCTTAACGATAAACATTTTAAATATTAATGTGTCTGTCGTATCCTTGCATCGTGGTTGTCGTATTCCAACTAGAAAATAATACAGAATCATTGTACCCTAGTTTAAGAGTGTGAAAAAAGATCACAATCTTAAAAATATACATATTATTGTGGATTTAGAAAGGTGCAGAGAATAACAACCGAACCAACAACAAGAAACTTGCCTGAAGTAAAACGTTCACGTCTCGTTTCGTTTTAAAGACCTTACAATCCTTTTTAAACACCTAGATAATACATTTATATTTATTTTTTCAAATAATTTTGCTTTAGCGCTATTCCTGTAGCACATTATTAATTAATCAGTTTCAGATAGAATACTCGATACAATATTTATGTTTTTTTTACTACAGTATAATTTGTAATAAAAGTACATGAAACCACACTATCAAGTTTCAGAAATTCGGTAAAACAATTTAAATGCCCTTCTTAAAATGTACAAAGTTATGGCTATTTAAAGCTACAAACACTCCATATTAAATACCTATAATGTTAATTACCAGCTCTTCAGCATTAAAAACATTTACTTAATTTATAGAACGAAAAAAAGAGTTCGTACTTTCATAACGGGACTCTCTGTGCTGTATTTGGTACCTGTATCGAAACCCGGTTTTAGTGTTATAAAGATTCAGACTTAACACTGAACCAAGGAAGGCAAGCTCAGAGACATCTGGTTTTAAGCACAGAAAAAGAGCAAGAATCAACAGAACAAATCACCTATGTAAGAATGTTTTAGCCTGGCATGGCCAAGCGCGTAAGGCGTGCGACTCGTAATCCGAGGGTCGCGGGTTCGCGCCCGCGTCGCGCTAAACATGCTCGCCCTCCCAGCCGTGAGGGTGTATAATGTGACGGTCAATCTCACTATTCGTTGGTAAAAGAGTAGCCCAAGAGTTGGCGGTGGGTGGTGATGACTAGCTGCCTTCCCTCTAGTCTTACACTGCTAAATTAGGGACGGCTAGCACAGATAGCCCTCGAGTAGCTTTGTGCAAAATTCCAAAAAACAAACAAACAAACAAGAATGTTTTAAAACGAAAAGCCGCCTGATTGTCACACTTGTAACACTTCCCATACATTGCCGAAACTACGAAACGCTTTTAGCGAAAAATTGCGGCTCGATCCTTAAACTTTTTGTCTCGCCGTCCGATTTTCTAAATAATAAGCCACATCTTAATAAATTTTGAAAATTACTAATTAGCAAAAAATTTACCTAAAATTGAATTTATAATGCATAGATATCCATATTAATTTGTTATGATTAGAAAAACAACCGAAACAAATGAAAACTAAAAAACGCTGGATTAATTGAAAGAATCCAAGGGTGTAAGTTATAATTAGGGATATATTAAATATACCTTTGGATTCTTTCAACTAATTCAGCAGTTTTCAGTTATTAAATGTATCCTAGGTTTTGCAGATGACTGGAGAAATAGGACCCACATTGCGGTGGGGATATACCGTCTATCAGTCTTAACTTCCATTCGCCAGTCTCACATAAAGAAATAAAATAAAGTAAAGGAATATAAATAGAAATAAGATATAGAAATTAGGAGAGCAAGATGTGAGTGCTAAAGCTTACAATGCCGACTTCTATATCACCCTTCTCTGCCTGCAGACAAATGTTGGAAAGTGACTGTTCTCCAAACTAAAGAAGAATAAAAATAATTGAAAAATAAGAAAATAAAGTACCAGTGTGAAAGGTTTTATTAGCTAGTATAGCTCACAATCTCCTTTAATCTACTGTAACTATCATGCTCTAAACAAGCTTTTATATGTGGTAAGGTTTATACGGATGTGAAATTAGTGCCAAGTTGTTAAATGACCTTATTCACAACTAAAAGTGGTTATTACAATTGTTTTGGGAAAATTTTTCTAATTTTTATTTCTTTATTTAATGCACTCTTATCTTTGTTACAGAATAATTAAAAAATGTTATTTAGAGTTTTTTTTTATTAAATCTACTAACTATTAATTTTTGTATCAGTATTTCAACATTACTGATAAAATACTGTAATTTATTTATTACAAATTTCACAATATTTGTATAATTGTAAAGTTATAATGCTATAACAGAAGGATATGGTACATTACTATCAAAAGAGAGTGAATCGTAAATTGAAAAGGCAAAATATTTTCTTTTGTCAAACATGTTTACATTAATATCCTTATAAATTATTTCAACTTTTAAATCTAAATAATGAACTTTTGTGTTATATATTGAAGTATTTTTAATTTCTAATTCCACTGGATAAATAGTTGTAATATTATTTATTTCAGGATTATTTATACTAATTAATTCATCTATATATCTAGGTTAAAGCAAGAACAAATACATTTGTGTAATTTTCAATAAATCTATTCTCATAAAAATAAAGATATAAATTTGGTATGCAAGTAGAATATTTAGTTTCCATTGGAACTCCTATTACTTGTTTTAAAACATGGTTATTGAAAAATATATAATTTATGTAAATACAGAAACTTCTTACATTTTTGGTGCTAAAATTTCTTTCTTCCAGTTTTATGAAGAAAAACAAAACTTTTCTATTTAAGAATTTAAAACAAAGATTAAATCTTTTAATGAAATTGTGGAGTTCAATGTGGTGAGATAAAATGTTTGAATATTATTTATTTGTTTAAATTTTCTTAGATATTTCAAAATAGGTTAATTATTTTTTTTACTATACAAAAAATATTTTTATTATGAACACTTAAAATTTAAACATTATTAAATAAAATACTAAGTAATTTATTTCATAAAATAGTTGTGTAATAATTGTTCTTATCGAATTAGAAATAAAACTAACTTTATTTAAAGATTATTGGAGTTTTGGGAATACCATAAAGAAAAGGTAAATCTGCATAAGAATTTTGTGGAGTATAAAGTCTATTATAAACTTTAATGAAATTATTAATTACTGAATCTTTAGGCTGGTTAATAAGTTTAAATGTGTGTGTATCATAATTAATGCATAAAACGCTTTACAAATGATATCAAAATTACAATTAGACTTATCAATGGGAATTATAACACTTTTCTTGCAATAATTGAATCTTATTTTTTAATTGATATAAACAATAAATATGTGTGTTGTTTCTTTGATTTCATACAGGATAATTTATTTGTTTTTTAAGTACATACAACTTCCATTCCAGTAACCATTTAAGTGAATTAAATATAATATAGTTAAGTTTTAAAATATATTCATCAATACTGTTTTCAATAAATTTCAAAATATTTTTTCTTATAACATTTTGTGGATATCCCGATCCTTTTTTGAGTATTTGACATAATATTTTATCTTTTATAAATTTCGAGTTATTAGTAACATAGACCAACTGATACTTTGTGTTTATAATTGACTGTAGACATTAAAGTTTTACAAGCAAAATTTTTTTATAGATTGATTAAAGCTACAAAATATCAAATATGAAGGTCTGATATGCAGTTTCTCTTCTTCTAAATTATTGGTTTAATTCATAAGGACCTAGCATGGCTAGGTTTGGTTTAGGCATTCAACTCATAACCTGAGGGTCGCGGGTTCGAATACCCATCGCAAACATGCTCGCCCTTTCAGCCGTGGAGACGCTATAATGTAACGGACAATCCTACTATTTGTTGGTAAAAGAGTAGCCCAAGAATTGGCAATGGGTGGTGATGACTAGCTGCCTTCCCTCTAGTCTTACACTGCTAAATTAGGGATGGATAGCGCAAATAGCATTGTGTAACTTTGGGCGAAATTCAAAAAATAACAAATGAACAAATTTCTTGTTGAAAGTGAAATAACTGGTATAGATATTAATGTAAATATTTTTGATAAAAGAAAATATTCTGCCATTTCAATATATGGTTTAACGTCTTTTTAATAGTAATGTATCACACCATTCTGTTATAAGCATTATAACTTCTCAATTAATGAGATTTTGTAAAAATTTTAATAAATTACAATATTTTATCAGTAATATTGAAACACTGATGCACAAATTAATAATTAATAGATTTAGTGAAGAAACTTTAAATAAAATTATTAAACTATTCTGTAACAAATAAGAATTTATTAAATTAGAGAAATTTTACTAAATTTCTGATTACTACTTGTGAATAAGGTCTTTCAACAACTTGGCACTACTTTATTCGGATCTACACCTTACCACATATAAAAGCTTGTTCAGAGTATTATAGTCACAGTAAACTAAAGAGGTGATTGTTGGGAGTTATACTAGTCAATTTTATCTTTCATATAACTATAATTTGTCTACTGACCTACCAGTACTTTCCACTATAATGGGAGTGGAATGCTAACTTAAAGAGGTAAGTTTATTTAACTTCATTACACCAAATGGTATTACCTTATTTTTATTTTACATTAGTTTTGTTTCTTTGGTTAATTTGCAGAGCAGCCACCCTCCCTCAACTGTTTGCAGGCAGTGAACAGTGACATAGGTGTGGAATGTTGCCAGCCTGAGCACCTATATCTCGCACTCCTAATTTCTATAACTATTCCTTTATGTGAAACTGGCGAATGAAAGTTAAGACTGCTTAGACGGTGTATCCTCACCGCAATATGTATTCTACTTCTAATGTCACCTCCAAACCCCTGCGTACATTTTATATACCACATTATAACTTGTATCCTTGGATCCTTTCAATTAGTGCAGCATTTTTTATTTTTGTTTCGGCTTGTTTTGGGTTATAACAAACTAATATAATTACAGATGTTTGTATCTGCTGCTTATGACTCGTATCTTTTTATTTTGTTTTAATTTAATTATATCAGTATTCTCTGAAAGCAATATCTATTCGTGTGTGTGTGTGTTTCTGTCACCACCTATTCTTCCAATAGCTCTTCCAAACTATTTTCTCCTTTCATAATTTTAGTTTGGTTTGTTTGTTTGTTTTTGTTTTTTGCACAAAGCTACACGAGGGCTATCTGTGCTAGCCGTCCCTAATTTAGCAGTGTGAGACTAGAGGGAAAGCAGCTAGTCATCACCACCCACCGCCAACTCTTGGGCTACTCTTTTACCAACGAATAGTGGGACTGACCGTCACATTATAACGCCCCCACGGCTGAAAGAGCGAGCATGTTTGGTGGGACGTGGATACGAACCCGCGACCCTCAGATTACGAGTCGCGTGCCTTAACACGCTTGGCCATGCCGGGCCTTTTAGTTTGGCTTAGAGAATGGGACAGCAGATTAACCAGCAGGTCCTTTGTTGTATCTAAACTTTGTTATATATATTTTACACACGTTCCATTATCCTAAAAAATGTGTATTTCCTAAACTCTCGACTGTTTCTTGGGTAAAGCACACCAGGGCCTCGTTGCAGTATAATGATAATAACAATAAAACACGAAACTGGAGAAGAAAATATTCTAAAAAATAAAAATATTGAATTAATATGTTTCGGAGGAATACAGAAAAAAAAGCGTCATATAATAAATACCAAAGTGATCGCTGGTGTGAAAACAAGGATCACATAAGTCTTTTCTTTCGTTCACCCAACAAAAGTGATAAGCCTTTAGCAAAATATTTAAGTAAAATTATTTCGATTGTTTTAATTTTTTTTATATTTGTTTTCAATAGTTTTACCTTCCAAGTTATTTACTGACTCCCACGGATTTGTGACCTCAAAACCTACATTGTTTTTACTCTCACAAGTTGTTTACTAATTTAATAAAAATACCTTAAAACAGGTTACTTCCCAGTTATAGTTACAAAAAGAAAACAACAGTTAGTATAAACATGATGTAATACATATATCATCTAAACTTTATCATCATGTAAACATGATACACAGCCCAAACTATCTACAAAGGTATTTTACAGCATCATTATGTAAAGAAATACGATTAAAGGATGATCGATCCGTTCTTATTTTAGCCTGAATAGCTACATCCATTTGTACAATAATTTCAAACATCTTATTTTGTCCTGCAGTAAGTCTGTACCGACAATTGATAACCAACCAGTAACCAATTAACAAATGTTATCTTCTAAAAATTAAACTCGTTTGCACTATGAATGCTTCTTTCTACCAACTATTCTATTCACTTGCTTCCATATCCTAATCAGTCTGAGCTTTAAAGTCGAAAAATAGTTTAAAAACTGCTACAATACGTATCAGAAAATCGATAAAGTTTGATGTATCCTAGCACATGTCTAGAAAACATTTCACAATCATTATATGCAGAATAATTATGTTTTTTAACTGCATAAGAACTTTGAATTCACCCAGGGGTGTTATTCAGTGATATTGCATCTTTTAATATCGCAACCAGGAAAATGTTTGAAGAGTTTCAAGGTGTTAGAAATATATTGAATATTTACAAGTTTTTTGTTGTTGTGTTGCTTTTTTTACTTTTACACCACAACTCCAAATGTTTTTTTTAACGATAAATTTAAATAACAGTTTTACTAGCAGTCTATATCAACGCACAGCCATCTCGGATTAATAATTTTAAAACATTTGCTTAAATAGATACACATCTCTCTATAGGGGAGAAGTTACTTCTCTTTTTATCTTAAAGGGTTTCTTCATGGAAAAAAAAATTACAACGTTATTTATATTTCCATGTGATGCCTTTCTCTTAAACGTTGTTTGTTTGTTCAATTTCATTCAAAGTAACAGGAGGATTAGTTGCTCTTACCACCCCTCATTTTGAAGTAATAGACTACAGAGAAGATGGCTAGTCACCACCTTCCACCGCCAACTCTTGGGCTACTAATACTAATTAGTGGGATTTGCCCGTCTTTCTTATAACACTCCAAGTCCCTAATTGCAGTGTTTTTATGATAAATAAACACGAACCAAGGGTTCACAGAGCTGCACACCAAACAATGTTTCTATTGGTGAGGTCTGGCATCACCAGGTGGTTAAGGCACTCGACTGGCAATGTGACGATCAATCTCACTGTTCGTTGGTAAAATAGTAGCTCAAGCGTTGGTGATGGGTGGTGATGACTATCTGCCCTCACTCTAGATGATTTGGATATGCTTCTCGATTGTTTTAAGTAATATGGTTATAATGTTTGAATATAATAATCTAGCTTTTCAATGAATTATTATAAAGTAATGAGCAAAAATCAGCTCATGTTGGTAATCAAGTGTAATAAAAAGACTGTCACTGTAAGACTCCTAATTTTCGTTATCAGAGCAGGAGTGATGGTGGAATTGTTTCAAATTTCTATTACTTTGTGACAAGTGGTAGATTGGGCTGCCAAAGTTATTATAAAACTTTGGAGAAAATTCCAGATGTTAGAACGCGCGTTCATCTAGTCACGTTAAACTTTCTTTTGGCTAAGTAGCAACGGAAATATCAAGATGAAAAAATACAGTCCACAAAAATGTCGATTGACATTCACGCTATACCAACCATTTTTGAAGCATTGTTTGACAGTTGAAAATTGCTCCATGTTAATGTGCTCAGACTGTGAATCTAAGAGTTGGTGGTTCGCTGCTCATTGTATCTTAAACATAACATATTTTTTCGCTGAATTAACCTTCAGCATATCTTCCATAATGCTTTAGGTCATTGGATAAGAAACATGCATATCATTTCTCTTCAGGAGGATTGATTTTTCATATAATTGGATTTTGTCACCATTATAGTGTACCCATAGTACCATAGTAGGAAGAGAAATTTATGGCAATTAATTACGAATCCACAATTCTTAGATTCCCAGTCCAAACACAGTAATCACTAGCCCTTACACAGCTCCATTTATTAAAGTAACAGGAACACTCAAATTCCAAAAAAAATCTATAAATAATCAGGATATATGCTATTAGTGTATGATTTAAAAAGTTCGATTGTTAATATCACATAATTAGTCGGTTGGTTGTGTTTTAAAGTATTGATTTATGTTTCAACGTAGAAACAACGAAATTTGTTGAGTAGAATTATTACGTTGCACGTCCAACGTTCATTGAATGTCAGATTAATTGCACAAGACCGTAATAAATTCACAGCAGAAATAAATTGTTTGCTTGCTTGTTTTTAGTGCAATCACGAAACAGACTTTGTTTTGCCCATTGGGAATCGAGCCCTTTCATACTAAGAGTGAATATGCTCAGTCTACTTTAATTGTTACAAGTAATGCGTTATATATATATATATATATATATAAAGTTTTATTCAATATGTTTATTAACGGGAAGTCCTCTAACATGTTGATTGACACCAGTTCTACAACTGCAACTGTTGCAGAAATTGAAATGGCTGTGAATTCATTTCAGAGGTTAAAAAAGTGTTAATAATATGAGCAAAAAGTGGACATAAAGTACAATCCAGGAAAAATTTAGATGTACCCCTTTTTCCCAAATTGGGAACATGCACAACATAATCTGCAGGTAATAGTAGCTTGAACCTAGAAGCTTTTCCTCCTGATTTAAGACCTGGTTATAGTTAATTCTATGGCCCTGCATTCAGAAATAGCTTCCTCTTTTCTTTATCAGATCTGAGTGTTTCGCAAATTACATTTGAAAAATTCACATCGTACCTGAATGCATGGATAATTACTTCTGCTACAAATTGATCAGCATATATTATTAAAAATGAAGAAATAAAGGTGCATATTTTTGAATGAAATCACGTACAAAAACATATCGACATTGTAATATTATACAATATGACTACACCTGCACCTTCTACGATCCGTTATATTACTACGCTTATTTCAGTAGTTACATTTTAAAACTCAATCTGAAAAAAACTAGTTATACGTTTAGTAATAATTTAATATTAAAAATGTAATTAATTATATAAAGAAATGAAATCTGTAATTTCCTCTTCCGGCTTTTGTGGGAAAATCTGACCTACACTAAAAAGTCATTTTCGGATTTAATGTACTTTTTTTTTCCTTTATAAACAACTATTACTTTAAAGTCAACAAAAATATGCAGGGCTGTGAGATTGCACTTTTTTACACACGTGAATCATCTTCATTGAAGTAGGATCACATTTTGTTGTGCTTGAACGTTTAATAACTACTGGCTGTAGATTTCTCTAGACCAATCGCGACGCGAGTCCTATCGATCGTTCTATAACCAAAATATAAACAATGTTTATTGCGTTAAACAAAATAATTTGATCCAAGCGAATTGTCTTCCTAACATGTAAAATCATTTTTACGTGATGGGGAAAAAAAGTTCGAAATCTGCGTAGCTGAATTAGGAAAACTCCTTTATTTAATACCATTAATTTCTGATAGAAGTTTGTCTCTTACCTACCATAAATTTTCCCCCGTCTTAGGTTTTTCTACAGCGCACATTTAATAGCAATGCATGATGAGAATAGACTTCATATAAAAACAAATGTAAGGTCACACTTGCTTCAAATATTTTTACAGTATGATTAGAATATTGTTTTCTGCACAATAATCTCAACCCCAATGGGTGAGAGTTTGTTATGTAAATGTGTAAATATTTTATAAGCGACAACATGTCGTGTTGTGTTTAAATTTTCATTTCTATTATTCATTTTTCCATATTTATATTATTGTTTCGAAGTTTAAACTAATATTTTGTTATTCATTTAGGGTAACATTTAGAATTTTCTTGAATTAAGTAGACCAATCATATGTTTGTAAATGAAGTGCTGGTGACTACGTGTCTAGACGTGTAGTCTCGTGCAAGAACGGACATGCGTAGATTGCTTTGGAGACCTATAGAATTTACGCGTTCTTTCGAGGAGTTTAGGCCTACAATATATAAACAGACGAAGATGCGAGAGACAGGAGAGATTCAGTCATCAGTTTTTATTCGAAGAAGAGAGAGATTCAGTCATCAGTTTTTATTCGAAAAAAAGTGAGATTCAGACATCAGTTATTATTCGAAGAAAAGAAAAGAGTCAGTTATTTGAGAAAGATTAAGTGTTTGCTGTGATTATTCAACTTGGATTTGTGACTAAAGTCAGATCTACGGAAGCTGTGATTTTATTTCGTCAATCTCTACGATTCTTCTCAATTACTGCTTGTGCTGAGAGTCGGCGAATTTATTGAACTGTGAACCGTTTCTGAACTTCTTCATTTAAGCTTCGGAATTTCTTCGTGGGACCAAATTCACACCCTAGACTGGAATTTGAGACTTTCATTTTAGATCATTATATTAGATACAGGCCAGTACCATTTTGTATTGTGATTAATTTTGAAGTTTGAAACTAGTAATATTTTGTTTTGTAATTAATTTCGAATGTTATAACGTAATATCTGTCACTGTTATTATATAATTTATGTTATATCTGTTATATTTGTTAATAGTTTAGTGTAATAACTTATACAAGCTGTTATCTGCGTTTTTCTGTTGCGTTTAGTCTACGAAGAACATAAAACATAAAAAATACGTAACAAGTTCAATGACAAGAGGGACAGAAGCACAATATAGAAAGAACAACCAACCTTAAATGTAACAGAGCAGAATTTGAAAAGACAGTCGATTTCATTAAAACGTCATTCACAACGATTATCTTTAAAAGTACATCGGTTGGAGAACGAACAACTCGCTATCTTTAACTAGTTGAAGAGCCCAAGGTTCCTGTCTAGATCACTCAGTACGCATCACTAGGAATGGAGCAACCAGAAGATTACCTCTATTTTCTTCTTGAAGAGAACTCTTCTACTTACAGGATGGTAAGTGACGATGAAAGGTCAAAGGTCGTATCATCTTTCAGTCATCAAGTTCTGAGACTTAAACCACCATAACTTTGTCGATTGGACAGCTTACAAACAATAGCAATAATAACAGACTAAAAGATTCGGAGATTCAACTAATCTCTGCATAAGACAACTCACACGGTTACAAATAACAGATTTTAAGTTGTAATAGTTTTTTCTGTATTCCAACTTCTTGCAAAATCAATGTTTTCCTAAAATAATAAGCCCATAATATTTTATTTTTCGAGACACTAGCAAAGTAACTATCAATTAAGGAAAAAGACTTAAGAATTCTATTACAGCAAAGACGTCTTCAGCGTTATAGAACTGATACAGCGGGCTCAAACAATAAGTCTTATTCAAAGTCAAATACGTTTTAGAAAATTATTAAGCCATCACATAAAATGAGTGCGTTTTAAGTCCGTTCACTCCTGATTTTATCATCTGCATCTTTAACTTGTATTGTGCATCCAATTTTCGATATCAGTGTTTTAAATGTATTAACGAACAAGAGACAAAGTAAATAAAGTTAGTTTAATGTTGTCATATTGGGACGCTTATTCCTTGGACAGTTTGAAATTTCCAACATCCTTGTTGAAGGCAAGTTAGCGATGATGAGTGGCTCGTAGAGTAACAAAAAAGTACTTAGTTTTAGAATGGGATGATTCTGTAGCGTTTATTGACGTAACGTAACTGGGCTAAATGCGCCAAAAATCCAGTAAAAAGTTACAACATGTAAAAGGAAACTATGCTAAAACAAAACAATCCAATTTTCAAACAAAATCTTAAAGATCAATGCCCCTTTGAAAAGGGTGGAAAATGTCACCATCGCCAATGACACTATCCAAGGTCAAGTTTGAACCAATGGTAAAAATGTTTAATATGGTGCCGCCAATCTTGATCGTAACAGCGGCATGACAGTAAAATATGAATTATTATGACCTGAATGATATTGGTGCTTCAGTACCAGAATATAGAAAGCGAAGAATTAAACTGTGACCAATGAGTAGTCTAGTTAAGACACTTTCCTCTTTCCAATCCTTAGAGAAGGAAAGACGGCCAAAGAGCAATAGAAAGTTTAGTACTGAAAAGCTCCTCGCACTGCCCACTCCAAGCCGACTGTCAACTGACGCGTAGCAGAGCCTTGATTGAATACAGCTGAAATGCAATGCGGTTTAAAAGGCAGCTGGATGATAATATCAGAATAGACAGACTTAGCTGCGATGTCAACAAGCTCGTTCCCGCGAATACCGAGATGCCCTGGTATCCAGAAGAACTGGACAATGTAGATGATATAAATGGGCCATTCGGTTTTAAATATCGACGAGAACATGGTAAGAACTAACGTGAAGCGATTCCAGAACCAATAGATTTAAGGGATTTGGTATAAGTAGTACAGCTTCTAGCTGATCCAGAGCAAGAGAAATGGCGTACAATTCGGAAGCGAACATAAATGGTAGAATGAATTCTGTGTGCAACAACTGAGTCACAAGAATCATGCCAGAGTCCAGCCATCTGATTTCGGACTGCCTGTATAAATGAAAATGGAAGGATGGTTTGAAAGGTATTCGGCAAATAGAAAGCGATACTTACCATCGGGAGTATCCGCTTTTCTCAGATGACTGAATAAAGGTCACATTTGTGGATGGTAATTAGCCATGGGAGATGAATGGATCAGTGAATACAGCTGTTATCCAAGGACAGACACAATTCACCCAACTGCGCCTGGATACGAAGACCAAAAGAAACAATGGCAATCCGTGTATTCAGAAAAAGCATGGCTCACTAAGAAAGGAAATACAATCCTAGGTGAGATGCTGTGGTAGCAATCGAAGTCTTGAAGCGTATAGTAAATATAGTTGCAAACAGAGAAGGTACACAAGAGGTTCATGAGACTGTGTACAAACTCTGGACTGGGGAAGTGCAGAAGGCCCCTGTGTAGAGCCAAAGCCCCTGATGGTAAACGGGGTAAAACTTCTTCAAGGCAGAAGTGTGGGCAGAGCCACGGACCAGAGACTCATAGCTCAGTTTCGATCGAATAAGGGTATGATAGATTTTTAGCAGAAAGCATCGATCTGCTTCCCAATCCATAGAAGAAGAGACACGGAGGATGTTCAGTGCCCTTGTACCCTTGACATGTGCGCAATAAAGATCACTTTACAGTCAAAGATAAACCCTAAGAACATAGCCTCAACTTCCCTGACATGGAGCTGGTAATCTGGGTGAATACGCCATTGGCAGCAGAAGTGCATGTAAACTGTTTTGGAAAGAGAAAGGGTAAAACTGTAGTAAACTATTGAGGGAAGCCTATAGCTGCCGTTTAATAAACGTCATGCTCAACGACTGACATGAAATGTGGAAGTCGTAGACAAAGAGATCATTTCCAACTATCGAGGGAGTTGTCCACTGAAGGCATCAATTTCTATGATAAAAAAGTGTAACACTCAAGACACAGCCTTAAGGGACTTCAATTTTCTGTAGGAAAGAACAGGGAAGTGTCAAACCCACACACATTTTGAATCGCCGTTTCATTAAAAATGTTTAATGAAAATGGATAAAAAGCCACGCGAACCATACGAATGGAAATCTCGCAAAAGGCCATACCTCCACGTTGTATTATAAGCTTTCTCGAGGTGACAAAATACAGAAACAAGATGTTGTTGCTTGAGAAAGGCTTCCCTTATTGACTTTAAGTCGAATTAGGTGGTCCATGGTGGAACGCTGTCGTCGGAACCCATACTGCGTGCGTGTGAGAAGGTTGTTTAATTCGAGAAACCAAAAGATGAGCATTAACCATCTTGTCTTAGATCTTAGACATCTCATCAAAGCAACTGGATGATAGTTATAAAGCTTAGGAAAAGGGAGCACAATGGCATGGCTCTAAGCATCAGGAGAACATTTTCCTGCCAAATCCGGTTAAATACAACCAGAAGAATGGCGCAGCATGCCGTAATGAATATCTTTGGGCCCAACTGATGTACTACCACAATGACGACGAGCAAGCTCTAGTTTAACCAGCGTAAAGGAAGTGATTTATAGTAATAGATGATCAGCCCAAAAGAAAAATGGTGATAGCTCTTGGTCGTGTTTTGACGCCTAAGTTGGGATGAAATTGAAGCGCTAGACGGACGAAAAAAACTTTTGTCGAGAGTACTGGCGATGCTTTGGACGTCAGAAACTTCCTGACCATCAGAAAGCAAGATCTAAAAGGGGAGGCAAAAGTATGCTTTCGAATCGTGACTTTAGAACTGGTGGTTCTAATTGTGATTGTAGAGGTGTAGTTTAATCTAATATTCCTTCTGGCTTCGATTTCCCGAGAAGGTACTCGAGCATACTGAAATGCAATGCGGTTTAAAAGCGTAGGATACCTACAAAACGTATCCCAAGCCCGTTTTTTGAGCTTTCCTTGTCATAGGGCAGGCAGAATTCCATCAAGGATAAGAATATTATGGAAAAAGTGTCAAGGTTTTAGGAATACAATGAACAGCGGTGTGGACAAACAAGTCAATCACTGCTGCTAAACAGTCATCTAACGCAGGTTTAAAAACAATGAGAGAACAGTGACAGAGGACCAGTTGGTCTGGTACAACTTCCGCCGAGGCAGGCGGTTCAAGTGACATCAACCACGACAATTTCTCTCAAAATGACCATTGCTTCGTCAGCCCTTCATGAAAAATAAGAAAAGTGAAGGGGAGCAGATAGAAAGATCAATAGTAGTAGACGTCTACTTACTGGTTCTTGTAACTACGTACATGAAAATACTGAAGAGATAGATCGTGATCCAAAAGCATATGCTCTGTTAAACGATCTTTCATATTAATATCAGCACCACCCCAGACGGATTACATCTATTAGAATCTCCCAGGATTAAAAAAGGACACTGTAACTGCTCAATGAGCGAACTATGGTCGAATTTATCATAAGTCTCTGGAGGAGTCAGGTAGAGAGAACAAAGAGTGATGGCACGACCCAAGGCGCCACGGAATGCTAGAGTCTCCAACAATGTGTCGAGTGGAAAAGACAGAGTGGGCACATGCTGATTAACCAGCAGTGCCAACCGATCGTGCACTCACCCATCACACAACCTGTTATTTCTGTGCAAAGAAAACTGCTAAAGGGAGGCTGTATCGCAGGTTTCAGAAATATTTCCTGTAAGGAGAGACGCATGGGATGGTAAGAATCTATCAAATCCTTACTATCATTTTTATATAAACGAGCATTCCCCCCGACAATTCCTCTGGATAAGATCGGGCATTTTTAGTTTCGTGGAGAAAACATGGGGAGCTCTTCTATTTTCAACCACATTTTTTTTCTAGATTAGACAAAAGTCTATTAACCTCCACGAATCCTGCTCTAGGTCGAGTAGGTAGGTCTCTGTCTGAGGTCAAAGGTACCAGCGACTGAGGGCGTAAACGAATAGTTGTTTTACTTCTTGAGGCTGCAAAAGAGGATGGACCCAAAGAAATACCTGAAGCCAAAGAATATGGAACCAGGCAGTCACTGGAAGTAGTGACAGAGACAGAGGCAGTAGACGTAGATTTGTTAACTCTTAATCATGGAGGGCAAAAAGTTCTTCAGATGTTTTGTAAACGACTTTGCTGGAGGAACGGATAGGTCTCTCTGCACACCACCTCTGGCAGCAACATATGTCAAAGATGGAGTTGTGGACTACCTTCTGATTCTCTGAGTGTGAGATACTTATAATCTTCAAATGTTGTACCTCTTTTTCCTCCACCCACTTGAGACAAGAGATATAGTAAGAACAGTGTGCACCAGTGCAGTTAACTTAGCGTGGTTCTAGCTTGCACTTGTATGCGCCGTGGTATTTGCCACCACAACGAATACATGTTAAAGAACTACAACATGATGTTTTTAAGTAACCGAACCGTTGATGCTGGAAACATCTAAGAGGGTTTGGAAAGTATAGCCGTATCTTCCAGTTCTGATAACCTGTTCTGACTGTGGCTGGAAGACATGATGATGTAAACGTCAATATCAGAACATTAGTATACATCATTACTCCGTCTTTGCGAGTGGAGATTCGGCACACTGCAGAAACGCCTTGGCTATAGAAACCAGCAAAAATCTTAGGAATATTCTTAAAATCGCGTTCAACTATAATTTCTCTGGAATATTTCTAGGTTATACGGGATAGTAACCTCGATTAGTATATCCCCAATGCCTTTCAATTTCAAGAGGAGTTTATTATGTTGTGGTGAAGATGTTTCCCCAAAATTTTCTCCAGAGAAGTCAACTTCTTTATTGACTTAGATGAGCCAGCAAGCCACTGTAATCCCTTGTAAATTAAAAAAAGGGAGTGTATCTATCCTAAGTATTTATCGTATAAAAGGGATAAATAAAAATCGAGGTACAAAATCCAACTGACTGTACGGCAGAGTCGTCCATCCGTAGTCATTTTTCTATAATCTTTTTTTTCAATTTTTTCACCTTTTTATTTTCATAAATAGGTCATTTGGGAAGATCGAAACGTTGTTCACTGCTTTATTAATAAAAGTTTTAATACCTATACCAGTTGTTCCGAGATACATTTTTATTCCATTTGATGACTTTCTCGTCATCAAGAAAGTTGACCACTTTGTTACATTGTTCGCTGAAAATTTAGTAAATGTGATGCTCATGAAAATTGTTATTCATTGTTAAGAACTAATTATGGTAGTTTAGGTTTAATGGAATATCACTTATAACTTTTTGTAATATGATTGCTCAAGGAATTTGTAATGCCAGGGAAGGGGGGTAGTATTCTAGAATATATCCTTAATATAGGAATTTATAGAAATGTGCGTTCTTGTTCAGCTGGAAGGAAGTTTAATGCAACATGCTGAGCACTTAACTTTGCATTTTGAAGGTTTTTTTTTTAAAAAAAACAGTATTAAAAACAAATGACACTGTTTACTAACGGTCGAATCTATCAGTCAGTTACCGAGTATCTGGTGTATGATTTGAGTTCTGTTATTTATTGTCTGCCAAATTATCTGTTTGGAATATTGAGTGTGTTTCTACGAATAAATAAAAATACGAGAAATACAGTTTGTTATGAAGAAATTTGTAAATGGAATTTTTGATGTAGATTTTTTGTTATGGTAAAAGTTGTAAGTGAAGAAATAAAATGTTGTCTTTCTTATTAAACGGGCTGAACTAGTCTTTCCAAAATAATCCAATTCTTATATTTCTAATAATTGTTGCTATTAGAAATGTGTTGGCCTAACATCTGATTGTCTTTGGTCTAATTTGTGATAATTATTTGCAGTAGGTGTTAAGCAACAACGCTTATGCTCTTGTGTAAGTGGATGGAAATAGTGCAGGGTGTTTTAAAGGATATAAAAGCATTAGTTGTTTAAAATATGTATGAATTGTTCGTATATTTTTATTTCGCCTAGGTTTAGAAAAATGTTTTTCTAACAAGGAGATTTATTGGAAAACGTTCTACGAAAAGTAGGGTAGCTATATGAATAAGCTAAAACACGAATAGCACATACGTTAATGAAGAAAATCCATCACAATGAACTGACTTGTAATAATTGATATTATAAATCAATACACTCGGCAATCTATAATGGTTAGAATTCACTGAATCACAAGTTAAATATTCTTGCTATAAATATCAGTGGTGAAAATAAAACCTCATTTATTCCAAATTTATCTTTTTTTTTTAAAATGACAAAATTATCACAACGCTAGGGAATAGTAAATGTTCTTTACAAATATGCAATTGGTCAGTCGTGTACATTGTATCCTAGCAACAAAGATATCCTTGTATTTTGTTTTAAACATGCATCAGAGTACAATTAACACCGTTTCTGTAGTCATGTGACTTTGTATCCTAGCAACAAAGTGTTTAGACCAAAAGTTGTTTTATATCGATATGAAAAAGGGCAACAGACCGACGAACACGTGGAAAACAATTATCCTTCAGTATGATATTTACACGTTGTGAAATTAAGCTGCTGTGAAACTTAAATACGCATTCGATAAACATTAAAAATAAGTCCAAATTTCAAATTTATAATTTTGATGTTTTAAGAAAACGTGCAATACACTTTTTTATAGTATAAGATTGTCCCCAAATGATGGTCTGTGCCGTAAATAATTGAAGTTATACCAAAAATTTTTTTTTTCCTTTATAACTGGGATGATAATTAAAATAAAACTTAAAGGATGTGGAGATTCCAAGATTGGATAATGCATATCTTGGTATAACAAAACAAAAAAAAAACCTTATCTTTAGTTTTTGAGTACCATACGAATGGAAAAATCTTTAATTTTTATGAGCACTTAAAATTTTCATTACCAATGCATTAGAAAAAAAGTCATGGTTCGAAACATTCAAATTAAACGAAATCAATCGGAATATTACGATCGTAATTCTCTCACATTTAAAATACATTGCGTAGTTTTCAAAACGTTTGTAAAAGAAAATTAATACAACGATTCAATGACTTTTTTAAATAAAAGGGATTGAATTGTGAAGTGTAAAAACAATTTTTATTGAAAATAACAAAACTGCTTAGTAATGGGGAAATGTATAATATGTATCGTAGCTGTAAATTATCTCGATCCAAACTATTTATTGAAGTTTGTTTTTAAACTCATCACAGCAGTAGTCCGACGATATGTTCTTACGAAGTGTATAATCAGTTGAACATTAGATGCTAGTAACAAAAGATATCGTATTTTTAAAATACAGCAAATGTATATTTCTGAGCTTGATGGCTGGAGAACTGTAAAACCACCGCATTCTTATTTTCAACATTTTACATTCTACTTGAGAGTGGAAAGACCTGAATAATGACAATGGAGTCATAAGGGCTTCAAATACTGGAAAACATGCACGCAAAGGAATCTTTCCACGCATTATATAATATAATAAGATCAAGAGTTGCCTTAAATGGAATCTA
Organism: Carcinoscorpius rotundicauda; assembly: GCA_011833715.1. Classification (NCBI taxonomy): domain Eukaryota; kingdom Metazoa; phylum Arthropoda; class Merostomata; order Xiphosura; family Limulidae; genus Carcinoscorpius; species Carcinoscorpius rotundicauda. The sequence goes on from CM022398.1 coordinate 22,074,125, forward strand.
CTCCTTTCATTACAATTACTACATGGCCCGTAACCTCACATGCGCTAGAAGGATCCTAGTTTGAGGACTGATAACTAGTAGTTAAATTGGAATATTAAACCCAAATGCCACTATGTGCATGTGGACTAAACGGCCAGGTCAGAGACCCACAAGGGTCACGTATAGTTCTTAACTTTGATCAGCGGACAAGCAACCAGTGCCATGAAAGCTTCTCCAGCTCTTTGTCTTATATATGAAAGCTCGCGGCTAAAAGTGAAGCAGAATAAGTACGTCTCTACACCCTACTTTTCGATCCACAGCCCGACATTCCTAACCATTAAGCCTCTAATCTCAACTTGCTAAACTAAATTATGTCGTGCTTTCGGTTCCATTTAAAGTTTCATTAGAAGACTCAAACATTCGCAATCGGTTTAAGTTCTACCTTTTATATGTGAACTTTATCCTTCACTAGAAACCACAAAAAAGGTCATTATGGTTGCCCACGATAGAATCACACTTAGTTACGTTAAAGCAGTAGAAAATAACATAATGCAGCCTTAAAATCTTCCCAAAACTGTCATAATATTATTAAACAAGTTAGAAGAATAGCTCTAAACAATCTTAAATCGAATAACGGTATTAAAGTAAAACTAACAGACAAGGGTGGGGCTACTTTATTCTTACACAGATGACTATGTCACGGCAGCACACTAGCAACAAGTTTGTTTTGAATTTCGCGCAAAGGTACTCGAGGGCTATCTGCGCTAGTGTAAGTCTAGAGGGAAGGCAGCTAGTCATTACCACCCACCGCCAACTCTGGGGCTACTCCTTTTACCAACGAATATTGGGATTGACCGTGACACTTAATGACCCCACGGGTGAAAGGACGGGCATGTTTGGTGGGACCGGAATTCGAACTCTTGACCCACAGATTACGAGTCGAACGCCTTAACACGCTTGGCCATGGTAGGCTCAACTTGCAACTGGACACTAATTTATATACAACAAACTCGCATGATCCTTCAACCCTGCTTATTAAGACCATAAACTGAAACTTCTCCAAAACAACAAAATTAACAAACAAAAACTTAATATTTGATAACCACACATTCTTTTCGGTAGATTTTTTCGCTTACCAAAAAAATGACCAAATCAAACAATCCTGCCCGACCTATATTTTCTAAATCATGGCTACTGGAAAGCTGTCTGCTTTTGTTGACCAACGCAGAAAATGCATTTCCTGTACCCTCTCCTCTTACATAGAAAATATACTACTCTCATTTTAAAGGCCCGGCCTGGCTAGGTGGTTAGGACGCTCGACTCGTAATTTGAGGGTCGCGAATTCGAATCCTCGTCGCACCAAACATGTTCGCCCTTTCAGCTGTGGGGAAGTTATAATGTTACGATCAATCTCACTATTTGTTTGTAAAAGAGCCGCTCAAGAATTGGCGGTGGGTGGTGATGACTAGCCGACTTTCTTCTTGTCATACATTGTTTAATTAGGGACAACTACTGCAAATAGCCCTCGTGTAATTTTTGCGTGAAATTCAAAAACACTTTCTTAACATCATAGATTACATTAATACTGACGGAAATCTGCCACCTAACAGTCTACTTTGACGATGAATGTTTCTTCCGTTCATATTAATATTCTACATAATGAAGAGCTAGAAACTCAACTCTGGATTAAACCTAACTCGTCAGAATTTCACACAGTAACTGATGTTGTCAGTCTGAATTTAAGTCTGAACACTTTCGAATTTAATGCAAAACATCACATCTTACTTGCACTGCAAATTGGATCCAAATCATACCAATCATTTTATGGGTCATTTTGAAAGCAGTATTTTTAAACTAAGCTTTGTAAATCCTTATAGATGAAAAAACGTTACATGGATGACATTTATCCTTTGGACAACCAGTTTTGAATCACTTAAAGAATTTATCTCACACGCAAACTTCTCTCACAACACAAAAATTCATCTTTGATTAGTCGCCTGCCCAGATTAACTTTCTTGACGTTACTTTAAAAAAACAACAACAAAAAGACTGAATTCTACACAAGACTTGCATAAAAACCTACAGACAGGCCACAATATCTTTACTATATAAACCGTAATCTCGCTCCACTAAACTTAATAATAGCTACAGTCAAGCTTTCACAATAAAGAAATTATGATCCTATGAAAGACTCCAACAAACACACCAATCCTTAAAAGATCCGAAACATACCATGTTAAAAAACTATATAAAAATACTAAAAATCAACAGAGGTTGAAAAGGCTAACAACATTCAGTGGAAAAACATCTTAATTCAAAGCAGTACAAAAGTTTCAAATAACATTCCGCTTATTGTTACCCATCATTTTAAACTCACACAGATTTCACAAATGTTAATGAATACTTTATCTTCTGCAAATGAACGATTGCCTTAAACTCATGTTTTGTGAAGTTCTCGTTGTCTCCTTCCGAGAAATCAGAATTCTTAAAAAGAAAATCCTTGTTCACCCAAAAATTAATTACATCTCACCAAAACATTTTTCGTTCATGCAATAAAACTTGTGTTTAAATCTGTAAGTTTATAAAAACTACTGACTCATTTTTCTGAGAAGCACAACCAAAGAAATTTTAAAACATCCAAAGAAATCATTCGTGTAACACAAAATCCATTTGACTAATAGAGTGTAAAAAATTTAATTAGCAATATAAAAGACGTGCGGAAAACTCTTAGTGAACGTTTTAACAACCATAAATATTTTATTAACACAGAAAGAGAGCTTGTTGCTCAACACTTTAACAGCCCAATATTCCATTAACAATGTTTTCGTACAACATAAAACCTTTAGGTCCATCTCTTCTGTTCCACATTATAAACTAACTTTAAAGCTTAGTCCATATAATTCTTAAACTTTTCCAGTTTTAAATTTATTGTCTCTACAGCATTGGAAGGCAACATCTTTCAAAGGGTAACCAAGTTGTTAGAAAAATAAAACTGTCTTAGTTGAAGATGATTCCTATCCTGCCAGAGTTTATATTCGTCCCTTAGTCTTACTGTTCTCAATGTTGTATATAAAAATATATGATGCATCAACATTATTTATACCTTTTTACAATCTTAAACACCTTAATCAGATTCCCCTTCAACTCTTCTATAAACCCTTTCCAAAAATTAAATTTCTTTCCCAAGGTAAGGAGTCCAAGACTAAACGAATTTCAAATCTTACCTAACCAGTCACCTGTACACTGAAATTATAATCTCATTAGATTTGTATTTAATATTTCTATAGATACAACCTAAAATTCGATTTGTTCTACCACTAGCAACAGCACATTTAGATGACTTTAACCAGTGATTGACTAATTACATCATGATATATTTTTTTCATGACACCTTTAAGGTTATTCCCATCCAAAGTTTACTTAATTCAAATTGTGATAACACCCTTACATTCATTGTAATTAAAACTCATCTGCCACACATTTACCCAACTCAATAAATGACCTCAATCGATTTGTAAAGCAGAAGTATCCACTTCACAGCTATCAACACCCAAGATCTTAATATCAACTGCAAATTTAATATAATGACTATTCCTTTATCTATGTCATTAATGTAGATAAAAATGAGCAAAGGTCCTAATACTGGACCATGAGGTACCCTACTTGTGACATAATCCAGTTTGACTGAACTACATTTGTAACAGATGTTTTTATCCATTTGCACAGACAATTGTTACAAACCTTTTATGTGGTACTTTGTCAAATGTACAAATACACCAAATCCACACTTTCACCCTTATTGTCATAGGGAGTACACTTTCCAAAGAACATCAAAAGATTTGTAAGGAAACACTTTCCCTTATTGAAAGCATGTAGACTATCCAATAAAATTGAAAACACTATTAACTGACTTTGCAAAGCATCTTTTAACACACTTTTCATAATGTTTCCCACAGTTAATATAAGACTAGTGGGTCTATGATTACTGGGACAATTTTTATCACCTCCCTTGAAAAAGGAATTACATTAACTAGCTTTCAATTCTCTTGTACTTTTCCATTATTTGAGGACTGATTTAAAAAAAATAGTAAATGGCTCGCATATCCAGTCTTTAACTAACTTCAAAACTCTTATCGTTTTTAAACTTCCATTTATCAACTATTCAAGATGTGCAGTAATGCTTAAATATTCATTAGTAATGCCGAATAAAAAGGAAATTTGATAACCCAGCCATCTCCTAATTACGAAGTACTAGCCTTTCTTTATCATCCCTCAAGGGTTCTACCCTATTCTTACATTTTGTTTACTTTTAATGTACTTAAATAAATTCTTATTGTTATTTTTTTACATTTTCAGCCACCCCTATCTCGTACATTCTTTTTGACATTCTGTTTACCCTTAATGTACTTAAATAAATTTTTACTGTTATTTTTTTTATATTTTCAGCCACCCTTTCTTCGTACATTCTTTTTGACATTCTGTTTACCCTTAATATACTAGTTTTTACTTGCAGCTACCCTTTTCATTTTAGAAGGTATACTTTTTCCTTGAACATGTTTTTTAAAAATTCCATATTGATAAGTACCTCCGAATAACTCAATTGCCCAATACAATACAGATAACTCTTGTCGCATGTCCTTAGATTTGAAATTTTTAACCATAATCTTATTTTTACTTATTTTTGTATGCAGCAAATTAACGAGCGTTACAGAGTAATGGTCATTTGCACTTAGATATTCCCGTATTTCTACCTCTTCGATATATTTACTCAGATTACGAGTCGAGCTCTTTAACCACCTGGCCATGCCGGGTCGTTAATTTTTCTTTAACTGGTAATATCTATTCAAGCATTTACAAATATTTTAAAACTTAAATATCTCACGGGCTTGTGAAATGCGTTTATGATTTGAAGAATGTATTTCCCGATGTTTTAAAACAACGTTTCGGTGTTTAAAGAATACAAACATTAAAGATGTCATACTTCAAATATTTAATATGAAATTAAATTAAAGTAAAAATATTTCCTTAAAATATCTATAACCTATCCATATACCCTACCACTAACAAAACAACACGATGTTAGAGTTTCAGAAGATGTTGTTAAGGTGTAAATTTACTCTTTTAAATTCGTAAGTTTCGACCAAATAAGAATTCATATTTCTACTAGGTAGATGTTTGAATTAATAAACAGAAAAAATCATGCAAGTGTTATTTGAAAATTAAACTAATTTCTTTTAAAATAATTGTTGTAACTAATTTGCCTAACTATATTGTGGCGAGAATGATTCATAAATAGAACTTAATTGTTGTTGTTTTGAATTAAGCACAAAGCTACACAATGGGCTATTTGTGCTCTGCCCACCACGGATATCGAAACCCAGTTTTTAGCGTGTAAGTCTGCAGACATACCGCTGAGCCATTGGGGGGCTAAATAGAACTTAAAGAGCAACTGTTAAATTTATCATGATCTTACAAAGAGAACAAAGTTTAACTAATGTTTCTTTCTATTATTTGTCTGTATCTATGCCTATGCATGCATGTATTGTTTGTTTATTTTGAATTTCGCACAAAGCTACTCGAAGGCTATCTGCGCTAGCCGTTCCTAATTTAGCAGTGTAAGACTAGAGGAAAGGCAGGTAGTCATCACCACCTGCCGCCAACATTTGGACTACTCTTTAACCACCGAAAAGTGGGATTGACCGTTACATTATAACACCCCCACGGCTGAAAGGGCGAGCATGTATGATGCGACCGGGATTCGAACCCGCGACCCTCGTATTACGAGTCGAACGCCTTAACACGCTTGGTCATTTTGGGCCCGCATTCATGTATACAAGATTAAGTCTTGTTAAATTAAATTGGAAAAAGAGAGATCTTCCAGAAATACCTAAAAAAGATAGGTAGCTTGACGTTACAGCTTTTAGACGTGGAATCAAAAACGGGGATTACATTGTAGCTTCAAGTAATAATGCTAACACTGTCTCATATCGTAAGCTTGTTTGTTTGTCTTTTTTCATTTTCGCTAAGCTACCCTTATGTACTTCTGGAAGATCTATATTCCTCTTTTTAAATTAACAATTTTTTTTTTTAGTTTTTCATGTTCATCATAGTTTTAATTTGTACAATATCAACAGTATCCTGTTTGAAACACTCTAATTTAAAGACATACATGGTTGGTGTGTGATGCGCTCTCGAGAAACAATGAAAACCTATGGATTGGTTTTATGCAGATTATAATTATTGCTTTCTATATCATTGCCACAATGCAATCACTGATTGTGATACTGTATATAGCTATACAGGGAGTCTCCAACCGACTGGATTAGGGGGACTAACGAACTATAATAATCGAATGGTGCATGGTCTGGATTTTACAGCTTGCAAGAAATTTATGCACACACATATGTAGGAGACTCTGTAGTTATTTTTTAAGCTGCAAAACCCTGTGTACATGTACATTATATATATGCATATGGATCTTTAAAATTGTATATATATATATACATATATGCATACACATGTATTCAATGCATATAAAAGACAATGTCATAATAACAACATATGTACAGAAATAAACATTTTTGATGTTTATCATAGTAATATCCCCTCTCCATTCCACTGCTCAATTTCGACACATTCTACTGGGTATAAAATGTGTTAGTTAACAATTCTTAATTGAATAGTATATTAAGATACCTCCCCTCCTTTCATTTCTGATTGAGCTTGGATCGTGACACTCCTACGGCACTCATCTATTGTGTCAACTCTAGCCCTCTGGTGGGTCGTCGCTATTGCATACTTTATCTGAAACTAAATATTTTCTGAATAAAATGTATATAGCAACAAAATTTCGGATTCACTTCCGCCTATAATTACGATCATTTACGCCATCTGCCGCTCCTTAGAGTCAACTACAAGGATGGCTTATTCATAGTTCGACACTTACCATCAGCCGTAACTACTAATCCGTTCCTCGAAACTGAGCTTAGTGCTAATTTCTAAACTATAGCTAAAAGATTTATGTCAGGGGTTTGTCTAAATATTTATACTACGTGGTCGAAATCGATCATGCAGTGATAAAGAAAACTGTGACCCTGTCAGAGGTGTCGTGTCCGAAAGGTCAGGAACCCTATACACAAACAAATAGTACAAGACATTAACGCAGTTGTTGCAACAGCAAGTTCATAATCGCTATGTACACGTGATATGCTTGCCATATGTACACCGAATTACATTCATGGCCTACACGCACCTATATACATTTGCACGTATATTGGGGCATGAAGCCCACAGACCATATTAAAATGGTTGGTTGTGAACTGATATCCAGCAGCTCTTATTTGCTGGGTACTCAAATTTAAAACTGCACTACACAATGCGTAATGATATGTTTAATACTATTGCCTAGGTCTTATTTCAATAGTCGCAACCATTTCTCTTGTATACTGGTAAAACTACTGGACGATCCATATTATGAACCAATATCGTGGTTCATGATCGCATACAACACGGTTACTTTTCTGTAGAAACAACAGTTGAGGAAAGGGTATAAAACTGCGCATATAAATTTTTATACCTAATTTTTAATTACTACGAGTATAATTACTATTTAATTACTGAAAAGTGTCACTGCAAGTATAATCAACTGTTTAATTATCAAACATCCACAAAATACAAGATACAAAACTTGTGAACAATAAGTCGTTTTACATTACGCTATGGTTCAGCGTGTCCGGGTGGTTAAGGCGTGCAACTCGTTATCTAAAAGTCGCGGGTTCGAATCTCATTCACACTAAACATGGTCGCCCTTTCAGCCATGGAAGCGTTGTAATGTGACGGTCAATCCCACTATTCGTTGATGAAAGAGTAGCCAAGAAGTTGGCGGTGGGTGGTAATGACTAGCTGCCTTCCCTCTATTCTTACACTGCTAAATTAGGAACGGCTAGCACAGATAGCCCTCATGTAGTTTTGCGTGAAATTCAAACCAAACCAATTTATCTGACACCAAAAAGGCCACTATCAGTATAAAACTGCTATTTTTGCCTTAATGTGAAAATTATCAATATTAGTGTTCTTATTCGAAATGTTAAGTTTACTTATTAGTGTATTTATTGTTTAAATTGTCACTATTAATGTATTGTTTAATTATCTTGCGTGAAAGTTGCTAATATTATGATAACGCATTGTTTAAATATCTTACATGAAAAAGATTAATACAATTTATCGTTTAAATACCCATAGCAAAAAGGTTAATATTTTTTGATCACTCTCTCTATTGCAAAATTTGAAAAATATGATTCCTCCAAACAGAAATAACAAATTACGTTTAAAAGTCTCACCCCTCGTCCTCTTAACAAAACAACTGTGTGTTTACTTTATGTTTTTGTGTTCGTACTGAAAAACATGCAGGGCTTATGATTTCCATCTTGGCTCATTTTACAACACTATTTATTTATTTATTCTGTCGCCCGTAGCATCCGAACGATTGAAACCTCGAGACAGTGAGAACCTTTTCTCTCCATTTTGTTGTAGTTTTCATAAGTGATGGTAACAAAAAAGGAAAAGAAAAACTAAGAAAAAATTCCCCATTGACCTTGACAACAAATAATTACCCATACGAAGCCTGTGTGAGAGCATCAGTTGTGAAAGGTGACCATGACGTAGAAAACCATTACAAAGAGTTCCAATCTCAAATGAATAGAATTTAATTTCGTGCGTGTGCGCGAGTACAAACATTATATATATATATATTCATTTATCTGTTTATTCTGTCGATGTACTTGCTATGCATAGTTTGTAAAATCTCGATACGTGAACGTGAATGAATTTATCATCTCATAAACTGAAGGAATTTTGCGTGAATTTTGTCATATTATTTAACATAATCCTCAAGCCAGAAGAAAAGTGCACAACCTACTTTAAATTCACTGTCAATCTTTGTAGAATGTCAAGAATGGTGTTTTTCTAACAAGATCGTGGCGTAAAAAGGATAGAATCTCATAAGATTCCTAAATTTAACACAATTATTGAACAAAGTTTGGTTGCAACGCCCACAGTATATTTTAGGATAGTTTGGTGTTCTTGTTTTTCCAGTTTTACGTAAAAAGAAAAATCATTTATTTCCCCACGTTTTATTTATAGTATTTTCTTAAATAATTAGAAAGGAAAATAAAAGCTCGATATAATCGATTCTACTTTTTCTTTTCAACTAAACCTCAAATCGGCTACATATATCTGCTTTTAACCTCCATTCGAGATCTGTAATTATCCCGTTTAATTAATGTTAATAATTCATCAAGCCTTTTTTAATAATAATAAAAAAAATCCATTTTAAGCAAAACTTTCAAATACAGTTTCATACATACTGGCCAAATCATACATTTCTGAATAACACAGGCTAGCATAAAACATATTAGTAGTTATATATGTGGTTACTAAAACAAAATAGTTTATTCTGCATCATTCCTGAGTACATTTCATAACAATTGTAATACAAATAAAATGTGAATATTTATAAAGTAAGTAGTTTGCTGTTGTTGTTTTTGAATTAAGCACAAAGCTACCCAATGAGCTATCTGTGCTCTGCTCATCACGGATATCGAAACCCGGATTTTAGCGTTGTAAGTTCGCAGACATACCGCTGAGCCACTGGGGGGCAAGCAGTTTGCATCATTCATAATTATACTTAAAACTTCTAATTACAAACTGAGAAGTATTATTGTGACATCCTAAACGTACTATCATATACGGTGAAGTTAACTAAGTTTAGTATTCTCAATACGCCTGTCATTACAGTTGATCTATCGATGTATTAGTACATCTTGCAAACTTAACCATCCAGTCTTTATTATTATACAGACTGTTGTATAATCAGTCCGTATACTTCAGTCCGTAGTATCAAATATATTAAAATTAACTATCGCTCTGTTTTAATGATATTTTCAGTGCATCTCTCGAAAATTATTTTGAAAGCGCCTCCAAGCAAATAGTAGTCATGTTGGAGACACGGGCTGCTGTTACATGCTTATAACTCTTTCGGAAGTGAAAAAGTAACAAGTAAAATTGGCACAAATCAAAGGACAACATTATTTATTACAAGATACTAGTATCACTCATGGGAGTGAGAGTGAAGTAATTTACAAACGTTTAGCTAGCTATGAAAATTTAGCTGATATAATGAAAGTTAAGAATCTAAGCAATGTTAATATTACCAGAAACAGCTGTAGTTATATCTATGAAACCACACGTGTTTAAGTCTACTGTTTGAACCTTCTTAAGGTCTAGAAAGCCATTGTTGGGCAAGTTTGTACGGATTACTTAGTAACATCATAGTGAATTTCAGCTCAGATAAGGATAAAGAACTAATTATTTCAATTTTTTGTGCACAATACGTTCGATATGTCTAACTTCATATACGACAGTTCATTTAACATTCAACAGAATCTCAGCCAACTAACTCATGGGTATCTCACAAATGAACTTGCTTGTAGTTTCAATCACAGACGAGCTAACACTCATTCAGTCACTGTTTAACTCGAAATGAATCTCAGATTCAATAACCTTTACTGTTTAACTATTGACATAGCCAGGTACGAATGTTTTGGAAACCTGAAGTTACAACGGATGGATATTAGGAGTACAAATTTTTTGAAACAAGTTATAAAGAGCTAACAAAAATCACGAAGCAAATCTGGGTAGTGAGTGGGCAGGCTAATTGTTTTTATTTTATAGGATAATATATCGTGTGGACTTAACTGTTATTCCTATAAGAAAAGATTTTGATTTCATATTTAAAGAAATTAACGTCACAATGTCGTATAGCAAATGCATAAAATAAAAACTATCAAACAATGCTTCTAGTCTAGACTGAAAAGTGATTGTTAAAATCAAAGCCAAATTAAATTTGTTTGTTTTTAACTTTACATCGCTTTAATGTTTAAATTTTAAGGACAACTTATTAATCTAAATGTTTTATTTTCAATATATAACGTTCTATTAAAGGTGAATTTTACAGAAAAAAGAAAACTTTGCAGTAAAAAGAACTACTCATACTGATTAATTTTTCAGGCTCACATATTTTATAAAACGTGTGCTAATAAATGAGATATAAAACTTAGTGCAGAAAGAGTCTTTTCCGAGCGGCAATCCAAACGTTTTAGTTTTTACGTTTGCCGCTAGGAAAAGTACTGTGATGTAATAATTGCCAAACAAACCGCCAACGCCAGGCAATTGAATTTAAATAGATATGGCCACTACATACGGAGAAACAGAGGCGGAGTCTGTTTTGATTTTGTGTTCTGAACAGTTTCGCCCCCCCAGTGGCTCAGCGGTATGTCTGCAGACACACACGCTAAAATTCGGGTTTCGATACCCGTGGTGGGCAGAGCACAGATAGCCCATTGTGTAGCTTTGTGCTTAATTCAAAACAACAACAACAAACAACTGAACAGTTTCCAGTAGCACCATATCAATTAAAACCTACTCTGAACGAACCTAGAACAGTTACTTTTGACACAGATCTTACAAGTTCTAGTAATGAGAACAGTTCCACGAGAGTAATGGAACTGTGAGTGACACTGAAGAAATAAGTTTATATACCAAAACAACATGCTTTATGAGATTTACATTTAATATGCCAATGTCAAAGTACTGTGTTAAGATTAATTTTATTATGATGAGTTATGGAAATATGTTATGAAGTTTATATTTGATTTTTTACAAGTCTACAATTTTTTTTTAAATGCATAACATGTACTTGATTACTTCAACATGTTGAAGACATAGTCTTATTTCAATTTATCTTGAAATGTTAAATTTGAAAAATGGAATTCTTCAAACTTTTCCATATTTAAAAATGATACAAAAACATCTACAGAATGATTTACCAGCTTTTAAACTTAGAAGATACTCCATTTGGGATAGATGTGTCCAATGACTAGACTAGGAAATCAAGGTTTTACTGAATTTCAGGTGCCACAAATACAAAACACGCTCATGAATGTGAAATGTGTATGTCCAGTTACATTGTTCAAAAACGTGTACTTTTTATAAATATATTGTACTAGTTATTGTTTATCGCTTCATGCTGCACACATATCTTTAAGTTTGTTCTTTTCGTGATGGCAAGAGATGGCTTCAGAGGAGTGGAACTTGTACCCTGCAGGCTGAGATCAGTCCTCAACTCTACACGAGGATAGATGGTGGGGACGATCCTGTCTACTGCTGATGGTTTTTTACAGTCTCAATCTGCCTGGCTTGAAACCCACGGAGTTCAAAACAGTGGGATCCGACACAAAACATGAGCGTTCAAAGTGATCTTGACAAAGCTTTATATGGTGTGGAGGAGTTCAGTTCTTCCTATAGACCATCCGCAACCACTGTCGCCACCTTGCCGGTTTCTTCTCCTTGCACAGAAACGAAAAAAAAGCTTTTGCCGATGTCAAACCGTTTGTACAAACATAAGCAACGCAGTAAACCATGTTATCATAAAACAAGTATAAAGTAGCAATATCAAGACAAAAAATAGTCTCACAAAGTATGTAATCCGAAAAAAGCATCGATAGATTTACATAAAACATCAGCACTGAAATGAACAAAATGGTCAGCGCGCAACGAAGGGCGCTTGGCAACTATTACGTCATAGTTGAAAAACGTCACGGAAACAACCAAACGACCGAGAGAAACTTGAATTCGAGGACCCGTATAATTTGTTTTATTTTTTACTCAAAAACTGAAGTGTTTAAAAATATGGCAACCACACAGGAATTATACCTAACCAAAGTACAGTTTCTAAGGCAGTTATTATATTTGAAAATTCACCTTTAAAATAAAGTAAATACTTTTTCTCTACATCTTCCTTTTGGAACTCCCTGTAAGGTACAGCGATAAACAATCCAACATGCAATACTAAAAATGAGGGTTTCAATTCCCCTCGTTGGATATAGCAGGTAACCCGATGTTGTTTTTTTATAAAAAAAAAAAAAACACTAAGCAAAACACTTCTGAAATTTCATTTGCTGAGTATGTAACAACATGTTCCTAAAACTTCAGTTTTTAACTGTAAAGTAATTAAATAATCGTCAATGATGTAAAAAAAAACACAACTAAACCATCGAATGAATTAGTCGACTGCCATTTTCAAAATCCACAAGTAAGGTTAAAGATCTAAATTATTGTAATGTGGATAAGCCACTTTTCTTTACAAGATGAAAGGATCTAATATTCAAGAAGAGTTTCACATATGATTAGCTACATTACCCTGCGCTCATGTAGTGGATATTTTTAACAGATACAAAACGTTAAAGATTTAACGCTAGTCCTACCTACTGCATCCTTAAAACAAGCAAATTTTATTAAAATCAGTGTGAATGTATGTTGATCACAGTAATGAATAACTTGATTTACACAAAATTAATCTTTTTTTTCCAGCCAACCTTAGATACAACTATAAAGGTTACAAAATAAGATTAGTCAATTGTGATACCAACATTTTGCACAGAATCTCGTTTGATGAAACTTCACGGCCAACATCTCTTCGACTTCGTCTGTATTCAGTACGTTAACTTCTTCACGGTTCATGAAAACAGCGTTATCCTTAACACAGAAACAAACAACAACAATAAAAAAACAACATTGCTGTAGCATCGAGGGAAATTCTCTATAGATGTCACGTTTTTAATGCTGCATGTTGTCTGCCCCAGGACAAGTTAGTGTGAACAAGGTGAAAAACATCATCCCAGAAATCTCCTGTAAAGATGGCGGAAAAGTCTTTTCTTGGTGATTTAAGTTTCCAGATGCTGCATTAATCGGGATCCCTTGAGAAAATTCTTCTTTGCATTCCAAGTTGTTCTTGTTTTATACACACACTGCATGAAATAAAGTTACGAAAAATGCAGATAAGTAGGCTTTATCCCCAAATTGTTTATTCAGTGTCAAACCAATTCAGCACCGAACTTAAAAATGTCCCCAGGCTGTCTTTTCTCATCGTTATAACAGGCTTAGTATTTCGCATAGTTTAAAATACCAATGATCCTGAACGTGGATTGACTTGAGTAAAATACCCTTCACTTCTTATAATGCACGTTTTTGACAACATCAGATAAAGTAGAACAGAAAACATTACACGGTATATAAAAAATTATCGATACAAATTTAAAATAAACCTTTACAACCATAGCGGGCCCAACAAGCTTCTTCAATAAACGTATTAAAAATGCTAATTCAGAGTGAAACGAGTTTGATAAATAATAACTAAAATTGAAATGTACAATATAAACGGTGTCTTATACTCCCACGGGCTATACATCCAAAATCAGAATTTTGAACCACTGATAGTGATAGGCCAAAAGGCTTTTTAGACATTTAGTCATTTGACTCATGCAAAAATTGAAATAAAGCCCAGGAACAGTAGAAGTAAAAAATAAAGACATCGTAAAGTACAAGCAAGTTTAAAATTCAGCTGACTTTATTTATATTCCAATGAAAAGACGTATTTGCCTTTGAAGGGCCCGGCATGGCCAGGTAGGGGTGGGGTAAAGCAATCGTCTCATATTCTGAGAGTCGCGGGTTCCAATCCTCCTCGCACCAAACATGCTTGCTCTTTCAGCCGTAGGGGCGTTATAATGAGACGGTCAATCTCACTATTCGTTGGTAAAAGAGTAGCCCAAGAGTTGGCGGTGGATAATGATAACTAGCTGCCTTCCCTCTAGTCTTACACTGCAAAATTAGGGACGGCTAGCGCAGATAGCCCTTAAGTAGCTTTATGCGAAATAAAAAAGAACGTTCCAAGAGAATCTTCTTCTAAATTAAACGATAAGTTGACACACTCAAATTTGTATGTCTGAGTAAAAAATGCCTTACGTATAAGAATTTGACTCATAACACAACTAGCATGTTGACAACGTATGATGTTTAGAAGAGTTGCAGCACTGATAAAGGTTTTTTGTTTTTGAATTTTGCGCAAAGCTACACGAGAGTTATCTGCGCTAGCCATACCTGTTTAGCAGTGTAAGACTAGAGGGAAGGCAGCTAGTCATCACCGCCAACTTTTGAGATGCTTTTTTATCAACGAATAGTAGAATTGGTGTTGTGACGTCACCATGGCTGAAAGAGCGACCATGTTTGGTGCGATAGGAATTCGAACGCCTTAACCCTCCTGGCCATGTCGGGCACTAAGATAGGAACGATTATCGCATGCTTGTTTTTTGTTTTCAGTGTTAGTCTCACATATTTGTGTTTTCTTGGTTTCATAGAGTATTGGATGCAACGGTTGTGCACCGCTACAGAAAGGCGATCTTTCAGTTAACTCCTTGTGAGGATAGGTATTGAAAAGATGCTGATGTAATTCTGTTGAATGCACATCACGAGTGACAATTGTAAAGTCGATGTATTCAGCTGGGTAAAATGAATCTATTTTTGAATAAAACCCTAACCCGCTAGGAGGCGTTTCCCCTTATGAAACATGGGAATGTGCAACAAGAATATTACGCTTTACGTAAATGTTAATATTAATTCTCTTTTCCCTAACGCTGAGCATATGTTTTTTTCGGTTCCAAACGAATACTCGTAAAGAAAATGAATATATTAGAAATGATATTAGCTTTAATGGCCAAATCTCCCTTATGAACTCATGCGATAAAACATTTTTGTCAGATGTATAGCCTCAAAGTTCACGAAAACATAAGTAATGTTTTTGTTCGGTTGTTGAATTTTGCATGAACCTACACAGGGATTGTCTGCGTTAGTCGTAAATAATTTTGAAGTGGTAGACAATGGGAGAGCAGTTAGTCAATACTGCTCACAGCTATCTCAAATATGCAGAATTTTACCGTCACTCACGATAGACAACGTTATATCTAATTTAAACTACAAATATTGTTTGTTTTCTTAAGCATTATAAGCCCTCATACTTACCGCTAAGCGTCTGCAGAAGTGGAGACACATTAAAGCTATAGTTATCTGCCGCCACCCCTAATTTTGAGCTAATGTGGTGGTACTGTGCATCTTGAATTAAAATATAGGTGCTAAGTATGTTTGTTATGTGTCTTTAACCATTGTATGAAAAATTACTAACTTTCATAGACTATATAAAATTACTTACGAATTTTCCATTTATTCTGAAATTACCAAAAATAATAAATAATTTCTAAAATGATACATGAACTGTTTTTATTTGTTTGACATAATTGCACTAAGCATTTTCGTTTGTTTTTGAATTTCGCACAAAGCTACTCGAGGGCTATCTGTGCTAGCCGTTCCTAATTTAGCAGTATAAGACTAGAGGGAAGGCAGCTAGTCATCACCACCCACCGCCAACACTTGGGCTACTCTTTTACCAACGAAAAGTGGGATTGATCATAACATTATAGCGCCCCCACGGCTGGGAGGGCGAGCATGTTTGATACGAACTCGCGACCCTCAGATTACGAGCGCATGCCTTAACGCGCTCGGCCATGCCAGGCCACGAACGTACTCGTATATAATTATTTGTTTTATTTTTTAAGTTTCGCGCAAAGCTACACAAGGGCTATCCGCACTAGCTGTCTTAAATTTAGCAGTGTAAGGTTAGAGGGAAGGTAGCTAGATAGTTATTACCAACCGTCATCCCTTGGGATATTTTTTAACCAACAGAGAGTGAGATTGACCGTAACATCATAACGCACCAAGGGCTGAAAAGGCGAGCATGTTACGTGGGATGGGGATTGGAACATCGTATCCACAGGTTACGAGTAGAGGGCTCTAACCACCTTACCATGCCTTACCGATATATAATGAATTTTAACTACCTACATCATTATGCATAGTAGTTAATATATATGAATTATTATTAATGGATTAGTTAATTCATGTAAGTATTTTACAGAGGAATTTCAGTTTAAAAATGTCAAATTCGGCGTTTGTTAAATTCTTTATTGCTTTCGAAACAAAATTGTTTGAGGTTTTTCATATAAACGTAAAGTAAACTAAGTACTTAACATCAGGAGTACACCCTTGTGCAAATTAATTAAAACAAGAGGGAAAATTACGATTATTTCATTTTTTGTGTTTTCTTTCTAAGAATCCAAAAATTACTTGCGTCCACGAGTTGACTGCAATCTTTAATAATTTTTGGATCGCGGTACCACACATCAATTATGACCTCGATTAGCTTATCTTTTGTAGTATAGACTTTTCCCCAAAATCTTTCTTTACGAATCGACCAAAGATTTTCAATAGGATTTAGGTCCTGAAAGTTTCTAGGCTAGTCCAGCACCTTAGTTCACGTTGTAGTCATAAACTTCTTCACAAGTTTCGATGTGTGGCACGGAGCCAGATGTTGCTGAAAAATGTCAAATTCATCTGGACATCTCTTAGTAAATTATGAAACGACTCTTCTCTGCAAAATTTTGATGTAATGTAATCCTCGCATCATACCTTGTACGATATGTAAGCCTCCGACGCCATAGTAGCTGAAAAAGGCCCAAAACATCTTCTTCAATGGATGTCTTACGAACTGATTGATGTGAAATTCTCAGTTTTTCACCTGAAGATCTGCAAACATGTAATCTTCTTTAACCCTGTACGAAGAAATTAGTCTCGTCAATGAATAACACCTTCCTCCATTGTTTTTGCGTCCAGTTTTTGTATTTCAGACTCCTTTGATACTGCTTTTTTTCACTGAGTTGGTAAGAAGTTGTTTTTTGACTGGTCTCCTTGCATTTCTAACGCAATTTCGAATGACGTAATATTTCTCAAAATGTCGTCATATATCCCAAAAATAGATCGACCGTACTGAAAAACACAGCTAATGACGCCTTCTGTGTGAACAAAATGACTGTTAAAGGAAATCAGCGGGTCCAGAGGCCGCCATGCTGGAAATATTGTAAAATGACCATTTGTTTCAATTTATCTGCACAAGGATGTAAGATAAGATTTAAATTAACCGATAGGATTTTTAAAGAAAATCACTCTGTTTATTCACCAATTTTGTAATTATTGACTGTGTTAGTCATAGAGTCTCTAATTTCATACGGGTCATAAAAGTGAACAAAATACCACTCATTTTAATTAATTGTGATAATGTAGTAATTGTAAAGATTTGTTTCATGTAGAAAACGAGAGCTTTAATCAATCTGTGGGCAAGTTCTTTATATTGATTCTGATGCGGTTGAAACATTCGATATCAGACAATACGTGGAAGTATCATAGGAATAGACACAGTGTGTAGTATCCTGGTCAAGAAACAGACTCAATAGAAATAAATGTAGTACCTTATCTTTTACTACCGTCACACAACTATACAAACCTAAATTGTTGAATTATTCGTTCATTCAAAAGACACTAACTAGAATCTCCCTAAACCACTGATGATGTATTGCATTTCAGTCGCACAATGGAAACCGGCTTAAATTTCTTCTTAAACGTGTAGGTAATCAGTTATGTGTTAAGGACTTGAACCAAACGGGCCCAACTCGCTTCTGCTATAATCTTCTAGTCTGTAAATTGTTAATGTTTCATCATTTTATTATGTTATCTTATGCTAACTGGAACACTGAATATCAACATCTTTTGATTTTGTTAGAAGAATAATGCAACATAAAAGCATACATTACATCTCCTTACACAATTTTAATATTTTACTTGATCTAAAAACCAAGTTGTTTGGTGCATTTATCCGAAAACAGTATGTGAAGTTATCTATAGAGAGTAAATATACATGTATAAGATGGACTTTTTTAAATATGCAAACATTTTAATAAGTTGTTTTAGTTGTGTTTTGTTAGGGAAGGGTAGGAAATATTAGTTTATTAAAATTCTGCATCAATTCTGTGTTTTCAAAAACAGTATTAAATACACACGCAAATTCATACATACGTACTCATGGATAAATACATTTTTGATACAGCATATTCTAACATGCAAAGTCCACATTGCACTGCAGAACATAGTATATAACTAAAAACAGCTGCCACAGGTAGTTAGGAGTCATGATGCCTTAAGCAATGTACTTCACAGACCTTTGGAGAATGGTAAAAGGATTCAGCATTGAAATACAAGTTACATAAATCTCTGACTATTTAATCATATTCAGATCTACTGGGAGTATTGCACTGGAGATCAGTGCTCAAAATAAATCACTTCCCAGTTCAAGAAAGCGTTGAAATGAGTTATAAAATAAAAGTTAAGGGGATATTAATACCACCGCTTCATGAACAATAACTATTACGCTGTGAACTAAATTAAGTAAATGAACTGTGATCACCATCAGTTTCAATATGAACTGAGCATCCTCTGATGCATTCTCATCAACTTTTCAAAAAATAATGAAGAGGTAACTTGTTTAATATTATTATATAGTGCAATGACAGTTCATTCCTGATAAGCATAAACAGCATGTTTCTCCACATCTACGGTGAAGAAATTAAGAGTTTTGGACTGCCATGTTATGCGAGTTTTCACGTATGCTTCAGAATGTTGGACAATATCGAAAGGAAACTGAAGTGATTGAGTTATGTTGTTGTTTTTAAATGTATGTTTGACAAGTTACTTCAAATTAAGATATTTTGTCAAGAGCTGGTTGCAAGAGAAAGCTGTTGACTAATACCAGAAGGTTTGGTTTGGTTTGAATTTCGCGCAAAGGAACACAAGGGCTATCTGTGCTAGCCGTTCTTAATTTAGCAGTGTAAGACAAGACGGAAAGCAGCTAGTCATTACAATACACCGCTAAATATTAAGCTACTCCTTTACCAGCGAATAGTGGGATTGGTAGTACATTATAACGGCTGAAAGGGTGAGCATATTTGGTGTGACGGGGATTCAAACTCGTGACCCTCGGATTACGAATCGATTGCCTTATCCACCTGGCCATGCCGGGCTGACATTAAAAGGAGCCAGTTGAAGTTTCTAGGGTGCGTATTGAAAAAATAAAGTTTAGTCGTAGCAGGAAAGACAAAAGAATAAATGTATTGACAATGGAATTTTTTGTGACTCATAGAAATCTATGGAAGACAACGGTCACCAATGTCCTTAAAATATTGTCATATCTATTTCCGATATTTGCTAAAAACCAGGAATTGTCCTTTTCTTACTCCAAATATTCCCAATAACTACAGCTTCTTTTTTAAGAGAAGTGACAATTTATTGCACCAAACATATAAACAAAGGTTGGTAAGAAAAGAAAACACCAAAGAATTATTCTCTACCTATCATGCTGTAACATGGGGTTCCAACAGCAACATCGATATTAAAAGTAGATTCTCGATTAACTTAAAAAAGAAACTTGTGTTTCTACGCACGCATTATGTTTATTTAACATAGCTGGATTCAGCAATAAGCGTTAAGTGGTTTAAAATGTGCAAAAAATACACAAGTTTGTAGCAGGAGTTAAACAAGTATTTTACAATGAATAACTAGAAAAACTATGACAAAGTAATCCCTTCAGTTTCTATTATAATTTTAAAAAAGTAAAACCAATTATCAAAATGGGATCAGAATTGAAGAGAATGGCAAAGTACAAAGTAAGGCCACAACAGAATGTTCAATACGTCTTACAAGTTACGTCATTATAATTTAGTGAGAATTACACTAATTCCCCTTTTCTGATCATTCGTATAAACAAGTTTTAAGAAAGCCCTAATCCAAAGAGAACTTATAAATATAGTGTTAATTACTAGGATAGAGCATGACCATACACGTTAATAACTACGTGTAGTATTACACGTCACATATTAAAGTTGGTTTTCTCATGGCTTATGAAAGTTAAGACGAAAGTAAAAGCTAACAAAGAAAACATTATGGTGGACTTTTAGATCATCTATCAACTTCCAATTTTTTTACATATTTAAATTTCAACTACTTCCAGTAAAATGATAGCAGTTGCAATTAAGATTGGTTTGGATCAACGCTTTGCAAAAGTTTAAAGGAAATATGCTTCCTGAATAATAAAGGATAGTAAGTAGTAAGTTTTCACCTCTCTGTGTAACAAAATTCTTGAAGTATCAAATGTTCCCTTGTGGCTTGTAGTTGAAAGGCATACAGTATATACATTAGTAATTTGGTTTCTTGTACACACTACTAGCAAAATTATACATTTAATAAACAATATTATTCACGTAATAATTTTAATTAAAAATTATATCAAATCTATTTCTTAATTTTGAAAGTTGTTTATTAGTACGAAAGTGGCACAACATCTACTGCAAATGGAGTTAAAGATTTCCATGTACATTTATTTTAATAAAGCTATTTATAGCTTCAGGATGTTGTGAAACAATGTTGCTTTATGGGTCAAGTTTCACTTATGAAGTTTAAAGTTGCTCCGATAATTTAAATCCATATTTTGAGTAATTATTCTTACATTTTAGACAGAACTATAATCAGATTTTAGTTTGCATACAGTAAAAATCTCTTGTGAAAATAAGATACTGATTCGTTATCGTTGCTAGAAACTAAATAAATAGTATATACACACTGCTGGCCAAAATCTTAAGGCCAATGAATATAAACAAACAATAAGAATTTTGTGTTGTTAGACTCAACCACTTATTTGAGTAGAGCTCCGAAATATAAAAATAAAAAAGGGAAAATAAAAATAAACTTTCTTAGCATTTCATAGAAAAAATGTGAACATTATGAAATTAGCCTAAATACTAGCTTGTCAGAAGTTTAATACCACACTGAAACGAAGTGTTCATCAGAAAGCACGAAACGAAATTAAGTCATTTGTGTTCAAGCATTAGCGTTGTCAACATCTCCTACTGACATCTCCTGTGTTACATTGGGTAAACACATGACAAAGGCTAAAACGTTGACAGAGTGTAAACGTGGCAGAATTTTCGAGCTACAAAAGCAAGTTATCTCTCAACGTACCATCGCTGGTGAGATTGGGCATAGAAAAACTGCTGTTGCAAGACCCTGAGGGATACGGAACGAAAATTTCAATTGGTCGGCCCAAGACAATTTCGCCGGTGTTGAGCAGGAAGATTCGACGGGTTGTCTAGCAAGTCAGCAGCCGATCGTCGAACCAGATTAATGCCCTTGCGGACGCAGAATGCAGATAGAAAACAATAAGACGTCATCTACGAGAGAAAGACTTTAAAAACCGTAAACGTCTTTAAAGACCACGCGTCCTTCCACATCACGAAACAGATCGATTAAACTTTGCTGAGAAGCACCGAACAAGGGACGTAAAAAAGTTGAAGATTTTGTTTTCTGATGAGAAAAAATTTAACCTCGATGGTCCAGATGGCTTCCAACGTTACTGGCACGATAAGGGTATCCCTCCGGAGACATTTTCTACACGACACAGCAGAGGAGGCTCCATTATGATTTGAGGTGCTTTCTCTTTTATTGAAACAATAGAGCTTCAGGAAATACAGGGTTTCAAACAGCGGCTGGCTACATTGGTATGTTGGATAGAGCATCCTTATTGACTGAGGGCCCTCGCTTGTGTGGAAATGACTGGATCTTTCAGTAGGACAACGCTGCAATTCACAATGCCCGCAAGACAAAGGACTTTTTCATGGCAAATAACGTGATTCTTTTGGACCATCTAGCGTGTTCGCCCGAACTGAACCCCACTGAAAACGTCTGGGGGTGGATGGCAAGGGAATTCTTAACAAATGGACGTCAATTCCAAACAGTGCATGATCTTCTTGAAACCATCTTCGCCACTTGGAATAACATTCCAGCCAGTCTTCTGCAAACGCTTACACGACCATGCCAAAGCCAATGTTTGAAGTTATTCGCAATGACGGCCGTGTAACTCACTACTGAGACCTTTTGTTGGGCATTTTCTACCCTGTTTAGGACTTCTTTTTGGTATGGTCTTAAACTTTTGACCAGCTAGCATTTAGGCTAATTTCTAATGTTCACATTTTCCCTATTAAGTTCTAAAAAAGTTTTTTTATTTCTATTTTCACTTTTCTTATTTTCATCTTTCAAAACACTACTCAAATAAGTGGTTGACTCTACAATGCAAAATGCATATTTTTTCTTTATGTTCACTGGCCATAAGATTTTGGCCAGCAGTGTATGAATTTATTTAATTGAATATCGCGCATATGGTCATCCCTAATTTAGCAGTGAGGCAACTAGTCATTACCATCCACCGCCAACTCTTGGACTTCTCTTTTACCAACGAATAGTGGGGTTGACTGTAACGTTTTAACGTTCTCAGTGCTGAAAGGGCGAGCATGTTTAGGGTGGCAGGAGTTCAAACCCTTGACCCTCAGATTACCATTTGATCACCGTAACCACTTGTAAACATTCACTTACTTGCTTGTTTGCGAATAACCATAAAGTTACAATGGACTATCTTTGCTGTATCCACCATGGGTATCCAAACTGGGTTTCTAGCATTACAATTCCGCAGACCTACAGCTGTGCCAGTAGGTGGCGGAGAGGCTTTGTTTGTTTGTTTGTTTAAAAATTAAGCACAAAGCTACACAATGGGTTATCTGTGCTCTGCTCACCACGGGTATCGAAACCCGGTTTTTAGCGTGTAAGTCCGCAGACATACTGTGCCACTGGGGAGCAGGCGGAGAGGCACACATTTGTTATGTTATATTTCTTTAACAGGTAATGAATGAATTTTATATTTTTATAACTAAATTTGTTTACACAAGATAAATTTGTTGTACATGATTCAAATCAAATTAATCATTTTAATTAAAAAAAAACAAGTTTGCATGCAGATGTCACTGATTCGTTTATTCACATATAGCATCAAATCAGTGAATAGTACACAGCAGCATTTACTTTCCACTGACTTGTAAGATTATGTGATTAATGGCTTTGGCTCAGATTTACCTGAGCTAAAGGCATCTCTCCAGATAAAAGCTAATTATACCAATACATCAAATATAAATTATTTATTTGGTGTAAACCTGTCCACGTAAAAACGTAAACTGTTGTTTCCCTGCCCCCAGTTGCTCAATTTTTAAATCTTAAGGATTACAACATAATAATCTGAGTTTCGATACCCGTGGTGAGCATAAAACAAACACTCCGTTGTTAACTTTGCGCTTAACAGCAAAGAGAAAAACAAACAAACTTATCAAAACAATCCCAGATATACAGATTATTCAGGAAGCTAGCTACGTAGATCAAAAATAAAAATTTATCAACTGGGGAGTATCATCAATTAGATTTACTATTGTTATGTTCTTAATCGTCAAAGTCAGATTTCATTATTTTTTCAATTGGGTACTTTTACTGTTAAAGATGAGTTCGGTCGTAAGCCCAATGATATCACAGATGGTTTGGTCGATTTCAGATAAGTTATTCCTAACTTCATGTAATAAATTAAACATGAGAACAATTACTTGGATAAAAAGCAGCATTATTAAAATGTGAAATAATAAAGCTAGATATATTACATTCTAGATAATATCATAATTGAAAATCACATTAAACTAACTTTCAAAAACACATCACCACGAGATGTTAACTTCAAGTACTGTCGTAGGTTTTACGTTTGTTGAACAATTTAACAGCAGTACGACCGTGTAAACACAGCATCCTCTCTAACATCGTTCTGTAACTAAAGAAAACCCATTAAATGGGTTCGACACTGTAGCTTTAGAGAAGCCTGACGTATGAGATAAACTGATAGGACACGCGTTACTGTTTAGTTGAAGACTAAAGTAGCTGGGGAACCAACAACACAGTCAATGTTTGTGAAGTTGCAGAATAAACAAGATATTACACGAATCTCCAAATATTGGTCACAACAAACTGAACTAATCACTCTATCTTATACTATAGATGAAGAGTTATAGAGCTTGTATTACTATATAAAGAGTTGTTTGTTGAATTTCGCGTAAAACTACTTCATTGTTGTTCTTAATTGTAAGTAATAGACCAAAGGAAAACAGCCAACACCATCCACAGACAATTCTTTGGTTTCTCCTTGCCATCGAATAATGGGATTAACTATAACATAATAATACTTCCACAGCGTAAAAAGCAGAGCATGTACGGAAAGTGTATTCGAACCCGCGACCTTCAAATTGCTAGTTAAATACCCTAACCGCCAGGCCAGTATTCTCAAGGGAATTCAATATGTTCCCTTTTAATACTTTTACAGTGAATATCCTATCGTTTTGAAATCAACTGTATTCAGGAGATGTTAAGTCTTGGAAAGGATGCATGAATATCGAAACGTCTACTCAACACAGAATGGACTCGAGATATCTTTAAGGAAACATACTGCAATATACTAAATTATGACCTTATAATGCATAGGACAATTAGTTTTTTGCGCAGATACTTATTTACAATGTTAGGCTTTTACACGTAAATTTTGAGTAAAAAACATTTTTCACACAATTTATGTAATTTCAAATTGTATACAGCGTGAATCAAAATACTTAATAACTCCTTATTTCGTCAACATATCCTATGCTTGTTTTTAACACAGGACAGGAAATTGTCATTTTTTTCAACACAATAAACATTAAGGTGCAATAAAAATACATAAAGCTGCTAATACTGAGAAGAAAGACACAGTTCAAGAATTGGCTTTTTTTCAATTTTAAATTATATGGGGGAGGTTCCTACATCACTGGGTTAAGTTTATCTGCTGACTGACCAAGAAGTATGAAAAGGTGTGAGGAACAGATACCAAAAGATAGATGTACTACAGGGTACTTTTCACACGACAGGTGGATTTTTTTAAACTTCGAACTTTTTCAAAATCAAAAGAAAGGCGTAAATCCCAGATTTATCTACTTGAATATATTGCAAAGAATCTTTGTGCAAAGTCTCACATAAATTGGTCGAAATACAAAGAACTGGAAGACTAAAGCCCTGGTTTAACACATTCTTTTGCTCCCTGGATTTTGCAAAGTTGAAAGAAAGGTACGAATATCAAATCTGTGTTTCTATGCATGTAACCTGTTGAATGGAGCTATAGTGAAAAGTACTATCTAAATTGGTCCAAATACGTAAAAGTTAGAACTAAAGTCCAAATTAGGCAGACAATTGTAATGGTCTAAAATAAACACACTGCTACAATCAGGATTCAATAACAAAAACACAATTTGTGATGACAAAGTAAAACCCACTTGAAATAAAACTATCTTAAGACGGTTGGGTACGGGTTTTAAAACTTTTATTAAACTAAAGTATGATATAACGTTTCTACCTTCTTAGGTCATCTTCATGTTAACAAAGAGAGTTATAGAGCAGAATTATAAAAATTAACTTAGTAATGACATAAATAATTTAATACACTGCATTTACCTTCTAATTCATATTTACTGGAATCTAGTTTTCTTTCATGACAAGTTAACAAAGGCTAACTCTCTTTGTTAACATGAAGATGACCTAAGAAGGTTTTAATACCCTTACCAGCCGTCATGAGATACAAAAACAAAACTTATTTCCAATAACAATATACCTAGAAATAAACTCAACACAATTAATAAACAAATGTCTGCACAGGATTTTACACCAGTATTAATAAATATTTAACAAATATTACTCAAAATACAAACCATTGCGTGAAAAGTGAGTTAACTTTCTAATGCAACTAAATATTCATAGATGAACTAAACGATAGGAAGAAATAAATGAACGATAAACACAACCACAATCATAAAAAAATCAGAAATTGTTATCTGGTAATTCATTTCCTGATTAAAAACGAAGTGATGACATAAGTCGCTTCTTAAAATTAGTTTTCGCATCCTTGAAAGTTTGTTAAACAAAACAACCCGAAAGAAAAACCAATTAAAAAAGCACAAAAAAACAATTACGATATACAAATATTGCATTTTCAATATCATTAACAATATAAAATAAAAATCAACAATAACTGTACCTTCCAATAACTATCTCACAATTCACTCTTTTTCAATGAAACTACTTGAACGGTATTTTTATTCACCGAGTTGGTCACAAGAGAACAATCTCGTATGATGATAATATTACATACTCTTTTTGTTATATTAATAGTATTTGTACATCACCACTAGGGAAGATTGTTGTTGTTGTTGTTTTGAATTAAGCACAAAGCTACACAATGGGCTATCTGTGCTCTGCCCACCACGGGTATCGAAACCCGGATTTTAGCGTGTAAGTCCGCAGACATACCGCTGAGCCACTGGGGGGCCCACTAGGGAAGGTGGTGTCAGTTTCACCACACGTACATATATATTTATTCAAAATAAAATATAATTATGTCGAAGGTATGTTAGCATTTTAATACAGTTAGAATCCATAAATAAACTAAACTAGAAGGCTACAAATCTCACCATTCTACTTCAAACCGTGGAAATTCTAGTAAGGTATCTCTGTGCAAAGTGTCACCTGGATTGAAAAAAAAAATAAAGACTAGCAGGCTAAAACACTTAATTTTTTGTAATTTGTTTCTACCTTTAATTCATTCAATCAAAAGGAAGACAAGTCCCGGATGTTTTTCCGTTTTAGTGTGTCAATGTCATTGTAATGTATTATTCTGTCAAGTTGAATTTGAATCGAAAGAAATGTAAAGTAACTACAGGAAAAAATATTTTTTGTAGTATTTGACTTTTGGCACCCTAAAATAGAAAACAAAGTTATAAAAATCATTTTCTGGGTGTATTGGATCAAGGTAAAAGCCCTATAAGTTTCAAAATAAATCGCTCAGAAATAAAGAGAAATAGTTATGACGGTGTGGAAGAACAAAATAATATACGAAATACAATAAGCTTTCTTCTTATGATGGTTCAGTACTTTGAAAAGTTATTCTAATAAATCAAAACAGACGAGGAAGTTTGGAAGAGGTCGTAACGCTATTCTGCAGAACTTTTAAACATGATTTGTATGAAGAGGGTTTAAAGCCAAATTGAACTAATTTGGTGTTCAAATTGCGAGAGGAAAGATTTAATGTACGACGAACAGAAGTGTGTTTATTAGCTCTGTCCACAAAATCTTTTAGCGGTGGACAAATTCCCGTGCTTGTAATAAGCTGTTAGTGGGAAATTTTGTAACGCAGTTTACCCGGAATGTTTGTTTTAAAATTGAAAGGTTTTACTTTCTTTTTTTTGTATTAAAAACTTTGAACGTGATTGTCTGGGTAACGGTAACAAAATCTAAATTCTGATAGAATGTTTTGTTTTTAATTAAACAACTTTTTCCAGAGTAATTTATCTGGATAAATTTATTTATTTGCGTCTAAGATAAAACAACCTTCATAAGCAAGTGCACAAATATAAATATACTGACAAGTGTTATGTAGAAAAGCATGTATGTTTAACAAGTCTCGATACAAAACGGTAAAACCAAATAACCCGAGCACTTTCGAAAGGTGGGTCATTTTTCTTTGGGGGAAGCTGGGAATTAATATACCTACAAGTCACTGACGTACAAAACTTTACTAATAGTCCTTTCTTGCTAATATACATATTTATACATTTAATGTATAAATGAGAAACTTTAACTTGTAGGCTGAAATTATCTCCCCCTGGAATTGTTCCAAGATTGGTGAAAAAAAAAGTCTGTATGAATTCGTTTGATGAGAAGCAGTGATGGCCTTAATCGCTGACACTTTCATAGTGACTTCTGTGTTCACTATCACCATGCATTAGTTTATCAGAATTATTAAAAGATATTTAAATTGTCGACAAAAAGTTTAATTTTATCAATAGTGGGTACCAGTACAAATATTAATAATTGCAAAATTTTCAACTGTTATAGCTTCAAAGTTGTCAAGATTCTCTTTACATTCAGTTTTGTTTTGTTTTTAATTTTGCACAAAGATACACGAAGCATATCTGCGATAGCCGTCCCTAATTTATTTGTTTAAGGTTACACGGAAGGCAGCTAGTCATCATCATCCACCGACAACTCTTGGGCTACTATTTTACCAACGAATAGTGGGATGGACCGTCACAATATAACACCCCACAGCTAAAAGAGCTAGCATGTTTGGGAATTTGAACCCTCGACCCTCTACAAGTAGAGTGCCCTAACAACCCGGCCATACCGAGCTCTTTACATTCACTTGAATTATTTATGACAATGAATGGAGCAATATCGTATTTCGCTTTGATAATGTTATAGTATTTGATTAAACGCTCTTAAAGTGTTGCAGGCTATTATGTTTAGGATTATTTGTAGCTTTATTTAGACCCCAGTAACAAACATGCATTTGTATGCGGATTGTTGAGGCTTTAGGAACACAGAATAATATAGTTATTGTATTGTAATTTAACAAAATGCACTCTAAAAGATGATAATAACTATTACATGTTTCTTATAAGATGCTTTCTATATTGAAATGAAATTTGTTGATGCATTGTTTTGTTCTGAAAGAAAAAACATTGTTAAATGCTTTTTCGACAAAAGTTATATGTCCAATAGGAAAATTTAAATATTTTGTAATTTCTTTCCTACTCATAAAAATCTTTAACCATATTTTTTATAAATAGAACTATTTCTTATTTTTCTTTTTGTACTCTATATGAAATTTAATTGTTTACTGGATTGTTCTCTTGAATCCAACCGCCTCTTCGAATGTAAATCTTACCTAATGATAACTGGATATTACGAGTCGAAACGTTTTAATACTTAAAATCGTAACTTCCTCAGCAAAAGCTACTGTTATTGTATTTTACAATTAATTTTTCAGTCCAGAGAGTTCTTAATGAAACATTAAACCAATTAATTGCAGGAAATTCCGGAAAGTTAAAACTTTTCCTCGTGAACAGTCAAATGATCATTAGTTACGACGTCAATAGATGTAAGGAGATAAATTATGTTCACATTGAGATGATCTAAGTTATATTATATAGCATATTATTATAGCTAAAATATTCTTCTAGCAGTGGTCCTTTTGCCAGAATAATCTATGGTTTGGTATTTAGTTTTATAAATGTTGGATAATAATTGTTGTGCATCAGAGTTTCTGACTATATATTATAATTCAATCGGTTCTAAACTTTTGTCAATAAATGAAACTAAGATAACCCGCATCTTTTATTATCCATTGTTTTAGGTCTAAATGATGACAAATTGTTTGAGAGATATTTTTGTATGCTTTTTTCACAGCAAATTAAACATTTGACAAAGAATTTTTTTCCCAAGAAGCTCATTCTTCTCAGTGTTAATTGTATACTCCCACGCTACAATGTTTAAGTGTTAAACTAGCAGTTGGTTTTGTTTGAGAATTCGGAGCCAATATTTACGTTTAAGGAACGTAGTATTGAAGAGTTGTACAGTTTGTTTATAAAGTTTAAGTTTGAAAAGAAATTGAAAGCTATTCCAAATATAGTAGAACCTATGAATAAAAGAAAGGTAAACTTCGGGAAGTGACAGCACGATTTGAAGAAAAAAATTAACTTTTGCATACAAAGGATATAATAACTAAATTACTTTCAGGAATTAAGACTAATAGTATTGGATTTCATTGTGCAA
Source organism: Carcinoscorpius rotundicauda (assembly GCA_011833715.1). Classification (NCBI taxonomy): domain Eukaryota; kingdom Metazoa; phylum Arthropoda; class Merostomata; order Xiphosura; family Limulidae; genus Carcinoscorpius; species Carcinoscorpius rotundicauda. The sequence continues at coordinate 22,104,482 of CM022398.1, forward strand.
ATGATGAACTTGAGGACAGAGGGATAACAAGAGAGGGTAGGAGATGAAAAACAAAATTTTTATAATATATATTTTAGTACAAAACGTAAACAGCAAAACTTTTCTCAAATACGACAAAATATAAAAGTTACAGTACGTTATTGATGAGGGGGATGTAACCGATAGAATAAGTGTTATTAGTGATTCTGTTTTTGTAGTTTTCAAAGGGGGCTAATGATGAAGGGAAGGGTAAGTCAGAGGAACTTATTGTTACGTACAAAGCATTAACAAAAGAATTCAATGAAAAGAGCATAATAACTATTACGACTGAGATACTACCAACGCTTAACTGTGGAGATGAAATTATAACCAGGTTAGTAGGGCTGAGCTAGGAAGGTGATACAATTTGTTCTGATCATTATAAACTTACTACTTTTACATTAATAATGATAAAAAAGTTATTGAACGTTTGATAAAAGACGATTTGCAAACTCATTTAACAATGTTTAAAAATTTGTTGGATGGTCAGCATGAAAATCTTGTCTTACAAATCTTTTGGCATCCTTTGAAGAGGTTAACGTTTATTTAGATGAGGCTACAGATGTGGATTGATTTTTAATTTCGCGCAAAGCTACACGAGGGCGATCTGCGTTAGCCGTCCCTAATTTAGCAGTGATCTATCGGAATTTCCAGAAAGCATCCGACGAGGTGACAGATAAAAGGCTTGTTAAAAATGTTCTCTGTAGGTATAGGAGATATACTGGCTTAATAGATGGAAAAGTGGAAGGAAGCAGGGGGTTGTTATGAATGAAGGGAGTTAAGTCATACTAGATTAATGTCACGAGTGTGGCACTTCACATATCAATGTTAGGACCTTTGGTCTTTATATCAGTGACAAATATCAAGATGTGGTCAACAGATTATTTAAATTTGTTGAGGGCATTAAATATTGCTGACTGTGAGAAAGATGCTTTTGCTTTATTTGAGGAATGAAGCAAACAGTTGCAGATGATTTAATATAATGAGTGTAAGGTAATGGTGCATGGCATATGTCACAGTTTAGAATACGAGCATTATTTTGATGAAAATATCCTCAACAGGGTGGTGGAAGAAAATTATTTTAGTGTTGTAGATCAGTGTCTTAAGTCGTCAAAACAATGCAATATTGTTAGGGTAAGGCAAGTAAGATTTTAAGTTGTTACTACAGAAATATTATACTTAGGTACAAAAAGGTTATAATGTCACTGTATAGGTCATTAATTAGACCACATTTTAACGTTCAGGTCTTGGGATTAGTACCTCAGTAAGAACATTGAATTGTTGGAAAGGGTTCAGAGGAAGATAACTCGGATGATATTTTGAATGGATATGTTGTCATGCAAGGTTGATTGATTGGTTTGGTGATTTATGACGCAAATAGTTCAGGGTTAAAACTAATGTTTACATCTAGTCTACAGCGGTAAGAGGAAAACTACATTAATACAATTTGTAAAGAACTTTCTGTAGCATAATTGTAATTATCATAACTCACCGGGAAGACTAATAGGTAAGTACAAAAACCACCGTTAGTCACCTGAAGTTGGCCTTTTCAGGCCTGGTTCCGGTTATTTGAAATTATGGCCATTTTAAAAGGTAAAGTAATAAAAGTTTTAAAGGACAAGTATCAAAATTTTAAGTATAACTCGCCAGGATGACTAACAAGTAATTCAAACAACAGTGTTAGTCACATGAAATTGGCTTTTCCAGTCCTGGTTTTGAGTAATTTGGCGTTAAGTCCATTTTGTACTTTTAATTCGAGCTATATGTACTTTGGTTCTTAAAAGGAAATAACATTAAAAAAGGTCTAATGTAAAAATTAAAAATCTTAAATAGCATTAAAAAGATTAATGGCCTTTAAAAACTAAAAGCATTTCTAAGGTGGACAATGTCACCATCACCAATAACACTAACGTTATGGACAAACCTTGGGACATAACATGTTTAAAATGGTGCCTTTGTTGAGAGTCATAACGACGGCAAGACAATAAAATGTGGCTTATAGTGACCTGAGTGTTACACAGACAACACATTGGTGCGTCAGTTCCAAATAAAAGAAAACGGTGAGTGAAAAAAACTGTGACCAATACGTAGTCAAATTAGAACAACTTCCTCTTTCCGACCCTAACGAAACAAAAGGGCAAAAGTCCAATATAAGGTTTTATTTGGAAAAGCTTGTTTTTACGTTGCTCACTCCAAGTCGACTGCTAACTGGCACAGAGTCGAGCCTTGAATGCAGGACCATAGTTCATATATGGGACAGGCACAGCTGTGATAGTGCCAGAACAGATAGTTTTAGCTGCCATGTCTGCAAGCTTGTTCCTGTGAATATCAACGCAGCCCGGTATCCAGAAAAACTAAACAGAAATAGAGCTTAAAGAGAAAGGGGCCAGTCGGGTTTGAATATCAGAAAAAACAGGGTGTGAACTAAGGTGAAGCGATTCCAGGCTCCGTAGAGAACTAAGCGAGTCAGTATAAATAGTGCAGTTTGAGAACTGTTTAGCTTTCATGTGATCCAGGGTAAGAAAAATAAATGGCATATAGTTTAACTGGGAACACAGAAGCTGTAAAGGGGATCCTGCGTGCAGCCACCAAACAAATCATGGCACAGTTCACACAGTTACCTGATTTAGGACCATCTGTATAAACAGGAATGGAAGGATGGTTCGAAAGATGTTCAGGAAATAGCAGACAGTATTTCTAATCGGGAATGTCTGCTTTTCTCAGATGAGTTAAAGACAGGTCACATTTGGGGATTATAAGAATCCATGGTAAGATGGGCTTACCAGTGGATACAGCAGTGTTATCCAAGAACAGATCCAGGTCATCTAACTATGCCTGGATACGAAGGTTAAAAGAAGGAATGGCAGTTCGTCTGTCTTTAAGACGTAAGGCCCACTGAGGAAGGAAAACACAACCCCAAGTGGAACGAAGTTTAGAAGCTTGCAGTAAGGACCGTTACAAACGGCGAAGGTGCAAAAAAGGTTCATGAGACCATGTATAAGCTCTGAAATAGGAAAGTTCAGAAAGCCCTAGTGCAGAAAAGAAGTCCTTGATGATGAATGGGGTCCAGTATTTTCAAAAACAATAGCCTAGCAGAGCCATAGACCATTCATCCATAGTCGAGTTTCGATCAAATAAGAGCACGATATATTTTTAGCATACAACATTGATCTGCTCCCCAACGGAGGATGTTCAGTGTTCTTGTACATTTGACCTGTAGCTGCTTAATGTGTGGTATAAAGGTCAGCTTGTAGTCAAAGATAAGCCTCAAGAACTTTGTCTCAGGGACCACAGGGAGCACAACTTCACCGATATAGAGTTCACGATCAGGGTGAATAACCCATTGGCAGCAAAATTGCTTGAAAACTGTTTTAGAGAGAGACAAGATAAAAAGCTTGATGTGGTCCGCTTCAGTAAACGACTGAGGCCACTTTGTAGCTGCCACTCAATATACCATATGTTCGACGACTGACATCATAAGTAAAAGTCGTCGACACATAGCTCATTTGCAATAGTAAGAGGGAGTTGTTCAGTGATAGAATTAATCTTTACACTGAAAAGTATGACACTCAAAACATAGCCCTGAGGGAATCCAAGTTCCTCAATAAAAGAACAGGAAAGTGTCGAAACCACACAAACTTGGAGTCTTCTGTCCATTAAAAAAGTGAATAAAAATGAGCCAATGGCTACGTAATCTACATATATATATATATATATTCATGGAGTCCTCACAAAATGCAATACCTCCATGATGTATCATGAGCCTTTTCAATCTCAAAGAATATTGATACAAGATGTTGTCGTTTGAGAAAACATTATCTAATTGACGTTTCAAGTCGAAATAGGTGGTGTCCGCGGTGGAACACTATCGTCGGAACCCACACTTGGTGGGCGAGAGGATGTTGTTTGATTTGAAGAACCAAACAAGACAATCATTAACCATCCTCTCTAAAATCTTGCAGAAACAGCTTGTGAAAGCAAATGGACAGTAGTTTGAAGGAATCTTTCGATCCTTCCCAGGCTTAGAGAAAGGTAGGACAATAGCCTGACACCAGGCATGAAGAGAACATTCTCCTGCCAGAGCCAGTTGAAAACAGTCAGAAGAATAGCAAGAAAAACTGGAAATAGATGTTGCAGTATTTCATTGTGTACATCGTCAGGTCCAACCAGTATACTGCAAGACCGATGAAGGGCCAGTTTGAGTTTCACCAATGTAAAGGGACGATTATAGTCAAAGAAACAATCAGCTTGAAAGAACAGAAGTATTTTCTCTACCTGAGTCTTGATGGCTAAGAAGGTGGAGGAAGAAGCAGAAGTGCAAGAAACATGGCAAAAGCTTTCACCTAGAGTATCAGTGATGCTCCTGGTACCAGCTATTTCCTGACCATCAGACAGCAAGATCGAGAGAAAGACGAAATTATACTGCACACTGACCTTTCGAATCTTGTCCCATATGACTTTGGAACTTGTTGTAGAAGATACACTGGTCGTGAACTTCATCCAAGATTCCTTCTGGCTTTGACGTTTTACCCACAGAGCACGTACATGGGATTGCTGGAAAGCGATGAGAAGCGAGAGTGTGGGATACCTACGAAAATTATCCCAAGCCCTTTCTTGAGCCTTCTGTGCCACGTGGCAGGCAAAATTCCACCATGGACGAAGATACCATGGAAACCTTGTCGAGGTTTTAGGAATATATTGAGCAACTACTTGAATAATGCAGTCAGTTACTGCTGCCACACAGTCGTCTATTGATAGCTTACAGATGATGGCAGGATCAACTTCTGTGAGAGCGGTGAAAGAGGGACAATCTGCTTGATCCAGCTTCCACTGGAGCACGTGGGTCGGGTGGCATCGACCACGACCAGTCTCCCTCAAAATTATATGAAAATGATCACTACCTCGTGTATTATTTTCAACCCTCCATGAAAAATAGGAAAATAGTGAAGGAAAATAAATGGAGAGATCAATAACAGTAAAGAACTGACTAGGTGCATAGAAATAAGTATAAGAACCATTATTTAGAAGAGAAAGGTTGTGATCAGAGTATATGCTCTATAAAGCGACCCCTCCCATTAATATCAGCACTTCTCCATAGGGGATGATGTCCATTAAAGTCCCTTAGGATTGAAAAGGGATACGGCAACTGTTCAATGAGAGCATCAGGGTTTGATTGATTATAGGTTTCTCCAGGGGACAGGTAGAGAGAATAAACAGTGATGGTACGACCCAAATATAGACAGATGGCTATGGCCTCCAAGGTTGGGTACATGCTTATCAACCAATGGTGCCACCCCTTGATGCACTCGTCCAACACACAGCCTATCATATCTGTACAACGAAAACCGCCGAAAGGTGACTGTATCAGCAGGTTTGAGAAATGATTTATGTTAGGACAGACATACGGGATGGTAGGAAGCAATCAGTGTTTTGGTGTCATCCAGATTAGAAAGTAAACCTCGACAGTTTCATTGTATCAAGGTGGCCGTTTTTATTTATGTGTAGGCGAGTTGGGTGGAGAACTCTTCTGTTTACGACCATATCTTTTTCTTTGCTGTCTTCATTGGAGGAAGGTCTATCGACCTCCACAGATCCTGCCCTGTGTCGATTGGGCAGGTCTTTGCTGTTGGAAGAGGATTCCAGTGAATGAGGACGTAAACGAATGATCGCTTTGTATCTTGGGGTGGAAGAAGAAGATGTACACGAGTAACTGCCTGTAGCCAAAGCAAAAAAAAGTGGATCTTGGGATTTCCTGGAATATATGTTAGGAGCAGAGATTGATGTTGAAGTTGATTCATCACCTTTTCTAACCATGGATGTCAAAAGACTTTTTATATACTTTGAGAACAATTCTTTTGGAGGCACAGAGAGATCCGTCTGTACTCCCACTGTAGTAGTGAAACGAAGTGCAACAGCATATGTCTGAGATGAAGTGGTAGACAGTAACTTTTGTGGCTCAGAATGATTAATGTTTTGAATCGTTTTCAAACACTGCACCTCTTTTTCCAGCCATTTAGGGCAAGAACGAAAGTAGGACGAATGAGAGTTATTGCAATTGACGCAATGAGGGTCCGTTTCACGCTCATAGGCATCGTGGTCCTTGCCACCAAAACGAGCATACGTAGATGAACCACGACATGACGTCTTTGGGTGACCAAACCGCTGACACTAGAAACATCTGAAAGGGTTTAGAATGTATGGCCGTACATGTATGGCAATAAAGATATCTTACCTTGATGGTTGCAGGTGAACGTGGTGATGTAAATCTCAGAAAGAGGACATTGGTCGGCACCATAACTCCATCTTTGGTAGGTGAGATACTGTTATGTTTTTGTTTATGTTTTATGTTTTTCATAGACTAAACGCAACAGAAAGACACTGACAACAGCTTGTACAATTCATCACACTAAACTACTACACATATGAGAGACACGAAATAAATTATATAATAACAATGACAAACATTAAGCTCAAACCCTCAAAATCAATTACAACACAAAATGGCACTGACCTGTATCCAACATAATGATCCAGAATGAAAGTCTCAAATTCCAGTCTATGGAGTGAATTTGGTCCCACGAAGAGATTCAGAAGCTTAAATGAAAAAGTTTGAATAGAGAATGACGAAGTTCTTTTTATGATGCCTCCGATGAACGTCTCAAACTTTATCGCCTTCCAATTTTCCCGTTCTCCCCTAAATAGTTCTACACGTGTTGACTTTCAGTATAACCACTAATTCGAATGAATCGCAAAGATTGACGAAACAAAATCACAGCTTCTGTAGATTTAGCTCTAGTCACAACTCAAAGTTGAATAAACTCACAGCAAACACTTAAACTTTCTCAAACGAATGACTGACTCTCCTTTTCTTCGAATAAAAACTAATGACTCTTCTTATTCTTTTCTTCGAATAAAAACTGGTGACTCTTCCTTTTTCGCGTCTCCGTCTGTTTATATATTAGTAGGCCTCTTCTCGAAAAATCACGTAATTTGTACAGAACTTTAGAGCAATCTGCGCGTGTCCGTTCTTGCAAAAGACTTCTCGTCTAGACACTAGGCCGCCAGCATTTCATTTAAATACATATGATTGGTCTACCTAATTCTAGAAAATTCTAAATGTTATTTTAAATGAATGACAACATATTTTACTAGTTTAAACCTTGAAACAATAATATAAATATGGAAATATAAATAATAGAAATGAAAATTTAAACACAACACGACATGTTGTCGCTTACAAAACATTTACACGACATTTACATAACAGATACACCTCACTGCAGAAACTCCTTGGTTTGAGAAACCAGCGAAAAATCTCTGACGCGGAAATGTTATTCAAATTCCTCTCAAAAATAACTCCTCGTGATGAATTCAAAGCAACATGACGTGTAACCTCAATAGGTATATCCCCAATTATTTAAAATGCAAGAGAAATCCACTGTGTTAATATGTGAATGTTTCCACCAATATGTCAACAGATCGAAGCTTCTTTACTGACTTTGGAGAGTCAGAAAGTCCCTCTTGTCCCTTCTGAATGAAAAATGTGACATTTGCCCTAAAGGTTTGTCTGAAAGAGAATGCAGTATAAGAAAATGAGGTACAGCAGGTGTTACAGATGTTGAAGATTGCTACTCAAAATCTTCAAGACGTGACCATGGAGCTCTACAAGGGGACACACTACAATGCCAAACAGAACACTGCAGCAACGCCTAGATTTTGTGAGCACTATACTCAAACAACAGTATCAGATACAATGTCCACAATACCTAGTGAGAACATCAAATGCTGGTACTTGGTTGACCTTAGCCCAAGTGGACCAGCCAATTGACACAAGGGGGGCCACCCCAAGGCCGCCCGCTTACAGGAATTCAAGGCCAAAAGGTGTGAATTCTCAACCACCAGGATTCTCTCCCCCCCTTTACGGGTCACCACGGACGGCAAACACGTGGATGAATGTTTAGATCCCAGAGAAGATAAACTGAAAAACAGAATCTTCCCTAGGAGGTCTCCTTACCACGTATAGAAATTCAATAGGGGTTCATGTAAGGATAAGCTAAAATCGATAAATACGTTTTCTATTTAAGAAAGTTAGGTGGATTACAAATGAGGTGTTAGACTGTGGAGAATTAATAGTGTTGATGCATCATTTCCTTTGCATTTAAAAAAGAGAATGGTAGGGCTAGGGGACACAAATATACATGTTTTAGCAAAATATGGATCGCCTTTTGTAAAGACAGATATTTTTCTAAGAGAGTGGGTGGGCTTTGGAATGAATTGCCTTCAAATGTGATAACTACAGTTCATTAAAAGGGAGTTAAATGGAAGCTTGATAAATATTTGACTAAAGAATGGTTTTCAGTTTTAAAGTGTATTTTAGTGGATGGGACGGACTAAATGAAGAAAATGGCCCTTGTTGTCATTTAATGTTTTTTTATACAGTAGACAAACATAAATTACCATTATCAGCAAAATGAAATCAACAGTTTATCAGAAGAAAACTCATACAGAACTTATTCTATAGATAAGATTACTTTTACTCCTCACGTTCGACCAATTCAAAAAATTTTGTTCGAAAAGGGATCACACATACTGGACCCTCGCCATCTTGATTATTGCTCAACAATTACTGTAGTTGCATTTACATTCAAATGAAAAACTAGTTGGAGGGGGACTACAGTCTTAGATTTTCTTAGTGTGCATAATGGTTCCTTTTTCTATACTTTTTCAATAGTTCTACATAGGCTGTGTCTTAAAGTAAAATAGTAAAAGCAGATTCAGCTTCGAAGATATTTCAGAAAGTTTCTCTAAAACTGTCATCTGCATTCATCATATTAATAGATAAAAATGTAGACTTGTAAAGTAATTGTATAACTTATAAAAACTAGTAAAACAGGTAACTTTATATTTATTGATATATTTCAACAGTGTTACAAAACGCCTATCTTATGCTCACGCTTTTTTTAATGAAAATTACGAAAAATTCATAATTATTTATTAACTTCCACTAATGCTCCAGTAGTCCAAAACACAGATAGGACTCCTAACCTTGCCGATTTATAAAAATCACTTTTAAAACTCAAACAGTTGATTAATATAGTGCAGCTTATTTTAAAATAGAGACCAAGATGTAAACATTTAAAGAACATAACTATTTCTGCTTACACAGAAAATATGAAACTTGCACTTGCAAAATCTGTCAAACCTCTTCCAGCCAAGAGAGCAAACTAAGCACAACAATTTAAATAATGGTCTAGAACTATCCATTTTTAATTCAAAAGAAAATATTTAAATCTAAATATAACAGCATAATTAATTTTATGACTAATGCCAAACAACTTCCGAGGCTTCAAAATGGTAATGTCTAAACCAGTTTCTTATTATAACAAACAAGTATTTATATACACACACGCAATCAGATAATGTTAAAGGTTCGTCTTACAACAGGATCTTTACCCACTAACTGGTCAGACAACGTTGAAGGTTCGTCTTATAACAGCATCTTTACCCACTAACTGGTCAGATAACGTTGAAGGTTCGTCTTACAACAGCATCTTTACCCACTAACTGGTCAGACAACGTTGAAGGTTCGTCTTACAACAGCATCTTTACCCACTAACTGGTCAGACAACGTTGAAGGTTCGTCTTATAACAGCATCTTTACCCACTAACTGGTCAGATAACGTTGAAGGTTCGTCTTATAACAGCATCTTTACCCGCTAACTGGTCAGATAACGCTGAAGGTTCGTTTTAAAATAATACCACTACCTCTTACAAGGTTACTTTTGAACAGAAATTAGGTAAGTGATTTGTAAATATAGTTAAACAACAAATATGTTTATAAAAATACACACCACAACAGATTTGATAGTACACATCTCTAATCATTAGGTCTTTGTTGTCTGTTCAAACATATTTTTACTCGACTATTTTTCCTCTGCTCATATCTACTTTTCCTACTCATCTCATTATTTGTATGTATATTAAACTGTTTTTCCCTTGCTATATCTTCGGCATTAACACGTTTCACGCGACTTTCTGTAATATCTACATAAATGAGTTATAAACACAACGTACGATTCCTAGAACTGCGTAACCAAACCTCTTATAATATTTACTTTACAATGCGTTTATTTTGTGTATTTTGCGAAAGATTATATTGTAATTGATAAATTGAACATTCATTTGTGATTATTCACTGTTATTGACTCGTATCATCTGTGGATTTTCATAATTATTCCCCATCCTGCACCTCCTTAACTCGGCCCAGCATGGTCAAGCGTGTTAAGGCGTGCGCTTCGTAATCCGAGGGTGGCGGGTTCGAGTCTCGGTCGCACCAAACATGCTCGCCCTTTCAGACGTAAGGGCATTATAATGTGACAGTCAATTTCATTTTTCTTTGCCAAAGGAGTAGATCAAGAGTTGGCGGTTGATGGCGATGACTAGCTGCTTTCCCTCTAGTCTTTCTTACACTGCTAAATTAGGGACGGCTAGCGCAGATAGCTCTCGAGTAGCTTTGCGCGAAATTCAAAACAAACAAACCTCCTTAACTTAGGACTTCCAACAAGTGGAGTAAAATATAAACAAATGAGTTCTACTCAGATTAACTTATGACATATATACGAGAATAAATGTGTCTGTAAAAAGTACTCAAAAATTAAACGATACAACGAAACCAATGTTTAAATCAAAAAAATCTTAGCCAATGGGTGAGGTTTTGACCAACACATTAAAAATAACTGGATACTTTATATATCACGGAACTTTTATGAAATCTCTTGACAAAGATAAGAAAACCTTTTGAAAAAATTTAGCTGTCAATAAGAATCAATAGAGGTTTGAAAAATGCATTGTAAAGGTGGTTGTTATAAACAGTCTTGTTTCAAAATATGTAGAATGGTTAAGTTGCAACACAAGTAAAGCCCTTTGAACAATAACTAAAGTTTATGGTAATGTCAAATATTTTCTCTTATCCATCACATAAGCTCTTTCGTTGCCAAAAGTGTTTGACTAAGTTTGTGAAAAACGCTAAACGAGATCGCACCATACATCACACATAATGACAAACACATCGACCAATATAATAAGAAATTAATTATATTCATGAACTTGTGATCCCACATATTTAATACATTAATACTTCATCACGTATTATTAGATAAATTATTTAGCTGGCTTCTCATTCATGAATTATAAGAATTTGTAAATTCCAAATTCAACGACGCGCAAATGACAAAAACATTTTAGAAAATTTTATTTTTCAGACACTTAGACAGTTGACATGCTATACTGATAGTATTGAACAGAATCTATGTATCTACACAAAAAATATTCGTGAGGACACCAGCTAATGCATCGAGTATTCGTTAGTTAATGTTAATGGTAACTTTTTAATGTTTTAAATTACTGGTGATTATTATATCCTAAAGGTGCAACAGTTTTATGAATCCAATTGTAAAAACGTGTTCATTTATAACTAGTATGTATATGTGGGCGTGTCTTCTTATAGCAAAGCCACATTGTGCTGTATCCATCAAGAGGAATCGAACTCCTGATTTTAACGTTGTAAATCCGAAGACTTACCGCTGTCCCAGTGTGGGGGTTTATAATCAGTAATTTGCAACAAAGGTATGTAAAGAGGTTTTATCACCTGAAACTAAACCACAGTTGATATGGACAATGATGTAAAAAAATTGTGTACAAATATTGCAATCTGACTACACCATGGAAAATTTAAGTTGCAAGAAAAGAAGCAATTAATTTAGAATAAATGTTTTTCAAAGTTGAATAACCGTATAGTAACCTGATTCCGTGTTATCATTTAAACTTAAGCAATAAACTTTAGCAAAGATAATACATTTGTCGAGCATGGTAGCTCATTTAAGCAGACGACAACTCGGAGCGAGCAGCAATTTTCACATGTTAGTTACATTTTAATCACGGCTAACTTGAGTGACAAGTCTGGTATTTTACCTAGCTTACAATAAATAGAGATCGTAATGAATTGCACAAAAATCATGAGAAAACGTTAGGGAAAAAAACCTTATCATTAAGGATTTAGTTGAAACAACACTTTTAAAATATTACTATTGACTGTTAAAACCGTACATGTATAAAAATGCAAAAACAGCATTATGTTAGGCTTACGAGGGAGAGAAAATCCCTCAAAACGGCCCGTTTGTAATTATTATCAATATCTTATTAACCTACAATAAAACATTTTTAAAATGTTTGTAAAATACTAAATATATTTAAAATGTTATATGGGTATTTAAAAGCAGATTTGTTTCTTCTATATTTTACATAAGCTTAATAAAATAATAAATATTGTAAAAGATGTTATCACTGCCCCTTGAAGGTAGCATTCTTACAAATACCTTTATATTCCTTTAAGAAGTAGAAGGTGAACCAGGAATTACTTGTCAGTAGTTAAATGAACATGAAGATATTCAATACTTTGTACACTATACAGTTGTTTTCTTTAGAGAGCCAACGGTAAATATGCATGAAGTAATATGGTAAAAATTCTATTCACAACACTAAACGTTACTACACGTATTCGTAGAATAATACATTAAAAAAAACACGAAGACTTAATCAAAGCAATGCTTTGTATATGTACATGTTTTATCTGAAAATGCTTCTTCTCTACTGTTACCGTTTTATAAGGGCTTAATGTGGACTGTCGCAGTTTAGGCATATATTTGTCCACTGTTATGCACTATGTATAAAGAATTTAGTTGCACACAAACTTTAAATATTCATTATTCTTGATTAAACCCGCATGGCAATCTTCAGCTGCAGCTTCTCATTTTACATCTCGAATTAATGCAATCAAATAGTCTTTAGCTACAGTAAATCATCATGACCCGTATCAGGCAGTTACAACTATATTCGTCATTCTAATTATAATAGAGTATAATTTAACAAGCATTCATAGCAGTTCTTGATACAATTGAGCATAAAAAACTAGGAATTTAAAAACCTGAAAATAGGTATCGTAAAAAAGGAAATTAAACAAGAATGTTGTTGTTTTGAATTAAGCACAAAGCTACACAATGGGCTATCTGTGCTCTGCCCACTATGGGTATCGAAACCCAGATTTTAACGTGTAAGTTCGCAGATGTACCGCTGAGCCACTTGGGGGCAAACAAGAATGAAAGACATATTTTTTTTTTACTCAAACTACAAATCCCTATTTTGACTCCATTAAATGTAATTATGTAAAAGCATGGAGTGAAAATAGGGATTTGTAGTTTGAGTAAATAAGGCATACAACATTTTCAGCGTTGTTTACTTTTTATCATTCGTATTTACAGGTTTATATATATATATATTATTTTTACCTTTCTTGTATCTTCAAGTAAAACAATGTCCTGAGCGGCTAGGTTAAAGTGCCATTTCTAGCTTTTTAATCACAACAACGTTTTAAGAGACAATATTCACATCTTATTTGCATCTTCTTAATGACAGTATTCTAAGCGACAATATACACTTGTTATTGTTGTATCGTGTTAATTACAGTAATGTTCTTAACAGCAAGTTTTATTATTTTCTTAATTACAACACTTACAAAAAAGATTTGATACTTAGCTATTATTAGTCAACATTGTTTAAGATTTTCAATTTTATTCATCCAAAGATTCTTAAAAAAATGTTTTATGTATTCTGCGCCAAACTGCATAATAGACAAAATGTATGTAAGAAAGAATTTCTTTAATAACATGCCAAACCTTATTATTTCTACCAGGTAACTGTAAAACGCTATATTGTAATTATTAAAAAAAAACCCACTAAAAACCGCTCATCTGGAAACGGATTAACTGAGTGCAAATTAACTTTCTAAACACTAAGTTGTTCCTCAGAGGGTTTCACTTCGTTACCATCAAATAGGTTTAAGAGTTCATGGGAAAAAACATCGACTAGGACGCGTCTAAGAGTACCAAGTTTTTCAGCACGAATGCATTGATTGTACAGTACGTGAATATATTTGGTCTAGAGCTTTTGAATAAACTTTCAAGATCCAGTTGCAATAAAATGAGATTGAATATTTCGTTATATCCAAGAAGAAACTTAATTGAGGATTCACCAATGTTTAGTTTAATGAGGTCTGATTTCTGTTTCAAGTGACCGCCTACTCAATTAACACAGTTAGGTGAAGGTTAGTTGCTGTGAAACTACCTACATTCTGTTAGAGCATTTCCTTAAGTCTAGTTGGTTTAAACCTACCTACTGTTGGTTAGAGTAGGTCCATAAATTCAGTTGTTTTGAACCTACCTATTATTGTTCGGAGTATTTCCCTTGGTGTATTTGCTTAAAACCTACATACCATTTGTTAGAGTATATCGACCCGGCATTGCTAGATGGGTTAAGGCGTTCGACTCGTACTCTGAGGGTCGTGGGTTCGAATCCCGGTTGCACCAAACATGATCGCCCTTTCAGCCATGAGGGCATTATAATGTGTCGGCCAATCCCACTATTCGTTGGTAAAAAGAGTAGTCCAAGAGTTGAAGGTGGGCAGTAATGACTTGCTGCGTTCCCTCTAGTCTTACACTACCAAATTAGAGACGGCTAGCGCAGATATCCCTGGTGTAGCTTTGGGGGAAATTCAAAAACAAATTGTTAGAGTATTTCCCTGCTACAATAATAAGCTAGTTTCAACTGTTTTCTCAAGGATCAATTGCAACAGCATGATGTATTTCAACATATGCATGTTATTTCATAGGCAGTTAGTGTTTGAAATAACAAATATATAACACAGAAATTATATACCCTTGTTCCTGGCCCGGGATGCGTTTATGTCGGTTAACGCTAAATTTCACCTTCGAGAAAATCCTTCTAGGATCCAGAATGATTAATGATCCAGGTCATGTTTTGTGATGCGATGAAGAGTCTTAACCCTAGTGTGCCCGTAAAAACTGGAACAAATCCTATCACACCTTACAGGCTTATTAATCCCAAACTGCGAAAATGTCCTATCCCCCTATTATAAAAATGATCCAGAATTCAGATCAAGACCACACTTGGGGAAGACTGTTTCATACTGTCTCCCCATGTTGTTTTTACTTCGTTTTTGAAAAATGAATTAAGAGATGAATGAATCTTTGCTATTTAAGATATTTTAATATGCATGTGTATGTATTTTTCGTTTATATAACATAAAGTTTGCAAAGTAATTTAAGGAATGTTTTCAGTCTGTCATGAAAACATGACTTTTCTTCATTCAAACGTCTTGTTTTCATAACTTGTGTTAAGTAATTTTTGGATTTTTTTATGTGTTATATTTTTCTTATGGTAAATAAAACAGTTAAATAAACATGGAAAAATTAGGATAAATCGCTTATTTATTTATTCGTTGGATTGGACACCGAATTTAAAGTTGATATAAATCGTTTTAGATTCCTGTATAGTTCGCGATTTCCATGTGAAGATACAAATGCAAGGTTATATACATTTAAGTATGAATTCATATTCAAACTTACTATGCTTTGGGTGTTACATCATTACTTATACAAAATAAAATGACTCTAGCATATATTTAAATACAGGAGTCGGGTATAAATAGTGTTTTCGTTTTCAAAAGATCACACAAGGTGTTCTCAACTATAACTAACGACGTAAAACTGACTAAATTACATAAAGATTGGATGAAAATTATGTTCTAATCCAAAGTACTTGCACGCATCTCTAGTCCCATTTATACATATAGATCAATCAACATACCCTAAAGGTACAGAAGTATCTTCCATGATCTGGTCTTTCAGTTTATATATTATAAAACACGTCCGTGACAGAATGTAATTACTTGAAACTAGGTTCGGTAATTTATTGGGTAGATTGAATCTATAAACACCCTTTTTGTTTACGCGCGTTAGATTTCTTCTAAATTGTTCTCAGGGGATTTTTATAGCATAAAAGTGTGGGCTCACGAATTTCTTAAATTTAGAAGTAGATATGGATTAAATCTCGTGAATTTATAGATTAAAACCATTTTTTGCGAATGTTATGACACTTTTTTTGTTTGATTTTGATTTTGCGCAAAGCTACACGAGGAGTATCTGTGCTAGCCCTAATTTAGCAGTGTAAGACTAGAGGGAAGATAGATGATCATCAGCACCCACCGCCAACTCTGGGGCTACTCTTTTACCAACGAATAGTGGGATTGATCGCAACATTATAACGTTCCCACGACTGAAAGGGCGAGCATGTTTGGTGCGACAAGGATTCGAACGCCTTAGCCCACCTGGGTTTGGCATGGGAAAAAAAAGAAAAGAAATTCTAATATTAACCATCAAATTGTACATTTTTATTTACACCTTTCATTATTTTACATCATAATGAATAATTTCGTTTTCTTGTCTGCTGGAACACTCAATATACAACTGTGTAAAAAACAAATTGGTGAAACCACTCATTTTCTATGTAAAATACAGTCGAAATCCCAGGATTAACTCAGTATTTTTATTTACATTTTTTTCCTGCACGTAGTTTGTTCCATCATGCAGCCACAAGAAATTGGCGCTTAAATAGTTTTTAAAAAAATTTCAATAGCCGATGGAATAATATCAGGTTTACGGTTAGAATCACAAGTGATCTCTCTCTTTTTGTATAGGTATCTGGGTATTTATGTTTATCTACCCAGGAGGGTCAGGTTTCATTAACTCCTTCCTCCTCACAAGTAATATAAATCACGTCATCTACAATTTAAATATTTAATTCAAAGCCTCGTGGGGCTAGACTGTGGCCTCTTATAATATTTTATAAAAATGAAAAATGGCACCAAAATTTTACAGCATCGATATATTGACAGAAACAATGTCACCGACACAGCTAAAAGACAACGATACTTTCAGAACCGTGATTACCAGTACAAATGGTAAATCTAAAGAATTACCATTATCTTATTTCCAAGCTGTCTAGCAGAATTAAACAGCTGTTTTAAAATATTACAATATTTTCTAAAACGTTTTTCGAAAGCAAAAATCAGTCGAACCTTTCCTTGCAATATAATATTAGTGTTATCATCTTAATGTTTATAAGTTTGCTCAAAGAAACAATGTGACGGTAGATAACGGTACCGAACTAGTGTGAACAGAAAAGTCAAGCCATTTAGAAAGACCAATATGCACTGACCTCAGAACCTACCTTTTTTAATTAATTATTTGTTTGTTTTTGAATTTCGCCTAAAGCTTCTTGAGGGCTATCTGCGCTAGCCGCCCCTAATTTAGCAGTGTAAGACTACAGGGAAGGCAGCTAGTCATCAACAACCACCACCAACTCTTGGGCTACTTTTTTTACCAACGAATAGTGGGTTTGACCGTCACATTATAACGCCCCCACGGCTGTAAGGACGAGCATATTTGGTGCCACGGGGATGCGAACCCATGACCCTCAGATTACGAGTCGCACGTCTTAATCCACCTGGCCATACCGGGCCTCTTTAATTAGACGTTGACTATTGTGACAAATAATAACATATTTAATAACATTTAAGAATACAACATTTAATAACATTTTAGGAATAATTAGGAAGCCTTGCGGAAGTGTAAAAATTCAAGTTATAATCATTAAAAAAATATGTAATCTTAAAATGTTTACCCCTCACATCGTTACGAGCTTCAGTGGCTTCATATTTACATGCTGTTACAATGAGTTAAGTTTCATGTAACTATTTCCTTTATTACTCACTCTCGCCCCCCAGTGGCTCAGCGGTATGTCTGCGGACTTACACGCTAAAATCCTGGTTTCGATACCCGTGATGGGCAGAGCACAGATAGCCCATTGTGTAGCTTTGTGCTTAATTCAAAACAACAACATTACTCACTCTTTATGTGCATTAACATATTAAACTTTGTATTACTATTTTCCTAAAAGCATTAATTATTTACGCATCTTATAAACTGCTTAATATATAAATATTTAATAAAGTATCTTTCGTATTATAATAATCCGAACATGAAGTCCTGTGTTTTCCTTTTCTTTTATTTTGCGGCAGGTAGTAAAATGGCTACATTCAATTTCAAAGCATAGATAGCCTAATCGGAGAACCCGACTGCAAAAACTGAGTTTAAAAATTTCGAACGTTCTTATGACGGTTATAATGTTAATTCAAATAACGGAAAAAAACTTAACTTCCGCGCATGCGTTCTATTTTAAAACTCGATACTTCCACGTTACATAATTGAAACAAAATAACAAAACGAAGGTTATGCATTCGCCTGAGGGTACGTTAAATATTTAAACAGTAAAGATAAAGATACTGCCATGTTTAGGAGATATTTTGGTGTTGCTAGTAGAATATAACAAAACAGCGCACAGAAAAAAAAGAACTGACTGAGCTAAATGAATTAAACAGGCAAAATTCTCTTACGTCATCATACTGATGACGTCAATGAAAGGTTGCATGTACCTAGTCCTGAATGAATCTATGATAACTACAAGTAAGACGAGCTTCATCGACATTAAATATTATCTTCATGCTTTCCTATTTTATTTCTGGAACCCCATATGAAATAAGGCTAGTTTGGTAAAATGTATAAGGGAGAATCCTCCCAGACAGGCGGAAATGTTACAGATATTAACATGCTGATTCCAATAATATTCAAAACAGTGTGTGCTTTTTATAGCAAGGTCGCGCGAGCTATCTGTTGCGTCCACCGAGGGGAATCGAACCCCTGGTTATAGCATTTTAAATCCGAAAACTCACTGCGTCCCTCTGGAGGAACACCTAAAACATATCAAATTTTTCAATGTTTTATCCTTCATATTTATTTTAATTACAAATATATATACATTTATAAACATATTGTTACCGTCACGTCAAAGGCTTGAAAATGTAAATGATTAAAATATATATAAAACATTTAAAAACTACGAAAACAATATTGTTTTAAAACCCCATAAACAATTAGAAAGGCGTTGTTATATACAGAATAAACATCACTAATACGGTCTATTTTCAATGAGTTTACTAGCATGCTGATTTTCTGAATACTTTATATTTTATTTGTTTTTAGAATTTTTATAACTACATAATCAAAAAGTAACAACGATTTAAGGCCCGGCATGGCCAGGGGGTTTAAGGCATTTGACTCGTAATCTGAGGGTCGTTCCTTTTTTTCCGAATCAGACGTTGATGTTTCGAGAGAGAAAAATGTTAAATCTAAAAATCTCATTTATCTGAAATATATCGCTGCACAGTAATCAGCTCTAGGCGACATCTAGTGGTTTATTCGCCAACTTGTAGGTGGAAAGGTTCAAGGTTCCAGCAGGCGATGTTTTCTTGAATACGTTCCGCAGATTCATTTTCGGACGCATTATAAGAGAAACACCCAATTCCTCTATTTCATAAAAAGTAGTCGTGTGGGAAGCGAGAGCTGTTTCTTGATTGCTTCCCCTCCGGTCACCAGTTGTCAGTTATAAATCACTACATTTTTTATTCTTTCTTTCTGTCCTAGTCGTCTAGCCCATGGGTAACGTAAAGTTCCATTAACTCTCAGATTACGTAATACTAAATAATATAGACGCTGGTCACTTATTCAATACACAGCACGAATTTTGTTCTACGCGTTTTCTTAGTCCATTATTGGTCGATTACTTTATAAAAGCATCTTATGTTCCACGTATTATCTATGTTACAGCACAATAGACAGATATTTATTACCTTACTTCTGCTTATAAAATAGCTGCGTAAAAGTAATGTGAACGAACCAACAATCCAGTAATAGTATTTAGTTGTTTCCTATTTAGCCTCATGTTGTGAAACTTTCAACCAAACATTTATAAAATTTATCATTATTCATCCGGCCCCCAGTGCCTCAGCGGTATGTCTGCGGACTTACACGCTAAAATCCGGGTTTCAATACCCGTGGTTGGGCAGAGCACAGATAGCCCATTGTGTAGCTTTGTGCTTAATTCAAAACAACAACAACAACAATTATTCATCTGCTGGCTGGTATAATCTCTAAACTTTATATTGTAAATGTTAATTTCAAAAGTTGGATAGTAGCGTTGAGTGGCCAAACGTATACTTTTTTTGCAAAAGAAAACAAAATATTATCGATTGCAAATTTGTTGCTTTATTAACAATAATAATTATAACAAATAATAAATTCCTTGAAAAATAATACGCACAAAAAGTGAATCCAGTAAGGTTTAATGACTTACCACACCGTTTATGCTTTCTTCTGCTATATAGTTGTAGTAAATTTTCTAGTAACTCTTTAGTTCCTCGGACTGAAAGATGCTATTTTGTCATATAGTAGGACATATGCACTAGACAGTCTCGATATAAAGTAAATGCGAGAGGAGAGCTTGACGGTGTAAAACTTGCTAGCCACAAAACACAGTTAACAAAATCAACCTTAACGTTCAAGAAATTCATTGATAAGAGTTACTGATTCGGTATAACAGCGCGACTAGCATCTCTCAAAGTATCGATCAGAAGAGGTAAAGATGAAGTAGGAACCATTCCACGTGTTAGCTCCGACGGACTTGGTAAAGACAGAACCTTGGAAACAAAGACAAAAACACAAGTCATTACCGATGAAGCTCAAGTCTCGTTTTATTGGTTGATTTTAGTTATTTAATATTCAGGCGTTTTTGTCGAATGTGGTGTACAAAGATCTCATGAAAATTTGGGTATGATACACAGGAGGGAAATAAATATGTCTTGTTACCACAGCAAGCTGATATTGACACGATACGGTATGCAACACATTAACATTGACACGATACTGTATTTAGTATAATAACATTGACACGATACTGTATGTAGTATATTAACATATACACCATTCTGTGTGTAGTATAATAACATTGACACGATACTGTATGTTGTATATTAACACTGACACGATACAGTATGTAGTGTATTAACATAGACACGATACAGTATGTTATATATTAACATTGACACGATACTCTATGTAACATATTAACATAGACACGATACTGTATGTAGTATATACTCTTCAAAAAAAGAAACGCAAAAGGCATATTTTGAGACAAAATGTTAACAAGTTTATTCCAGGTAGTTCTGTATGACATGTGTGAAACTTTGCACATTTACTGCTGAACATCCAAAGTCTGCAAAGGCGAAGTCCACGCTCACTCGTTGGAGTTTAACGTCACTCAACGTCAATAACGAATATGCTCTCCGTGAGCATCAATAACTGCTTGGTATCCCCTGCCCATAAAAGCGATGAGATGACGAATCACATCCTGTGGAATGGCTGTCCACTCAGCCTGCAAAGCTGCTGCAAGCTGAGGTAGAGTCTGCGGTCAAGGTTGTCACCGTCGCAGACGTCGATCCAACTCGTCCCAAAGATGTTCAATGGGGTTTAAATCTGGTGACCTGGAGGGCCAGGGAAGAACGTTGATGTTGTGGTGTCTCAAGAAGACAGTGGTGAGTCGGGCTGTGTGAGGACGGGCGTTGTCATTTTGAAAAACGTCGTTGACGTTCACCATGATGGGTTGCACATAGGGCCTAAGAATATCGTAGACGTATCGTTGAGCCGTAAGATTCCCTCGAATGTGCAAAAGGTCTGTTCTGGCATTGTAGGCGATGGCAGCCCACATCATGACGCTACCTCCACCAAATCTGTCAACTTCCTGCACACAGTTTGCTGTAAAATGTTCACCTCGGCGACGGTAAACACGGGTCCTATCCTGCCTACGAAGCATAAAACGTGATTAATCGCTGAACCAAACATGCCTCCATCGTCGATGAGGTCATATCCGATGTGCCCGAGTCCACTGCAACTGTGCTTAACGATGTTCCTGGGTGGGGATGACACCTTTGACTGGACGTCGGGGTCGGATTCCTGCATTTCGTAGACGGTTGCATACGGTCTGATCGGAAATCCCACGTAGCCCTGATATGGTTGAGGCAGTAGGTGTCGCAGTGGTGGTCATATCCCGAAAGTGACGTTACCGGATGTAGCGATCTTGTGCGGGCGTGGTCACACGAGGTCTGCTAGATCGTGGACTTTTATTGACATTTTGGTCTGACAGTCAGTGCCTTAGCACGTGTGACATTAGACACTCTGAGCTTGTAACGTTATTACTTATATTTCTCTTTAAAATAACAAAAATATCCCTTTTACGTTTCTTTTTGAGAAGAGTATATTAACACTGACACGATACTGTATTAACATATTAACATAGACACGATACTGTATATAGTATATTAACACTTACACGATACTGTATGCAATATATTAACATTGACACGATACTGTATGTAATATATTAACATTGACACGATACTGTATGTAATATATTAATATTGACACGATACTTTATGTAGTATGTTAACACTGACACGATACTGTATGTAATATATTAACATCGACACGATACTTTATGTAGTATGTTAACACTGACACGATACAGTATGCAATGTATTAACATAGACACAATACCATATGATTTTTTTCTCTGTCTGTAAGAATAAATCTTTCACAGTACATTTATTTTGTTACGCAATTTTTTTATCTTATGATTTCTGTATAATTTAAAAACAGCCAGAAAATCGCATGACTTTTAAAATTCGTCCAAACAAAAACAATTCTATGCTCATGTACTTTTAACGTAAAAATATTTTTGTGAATTACGCTCAGGTGCTCGTGTTGTTTGTTTGTTATTAAGCACAAAACAACAAAACATACCAACTGTGTTCTGCCTACCGCTGTTATGGAAACCTGATTTTTTTTTTTCCGTTAGAAGCTCTCAGACTCACCGCTTTCAGCCATCTACAGTATGGAGTGAGGGAAGGGCTGGTCATTATCTGAAAAAAGAATTCAGATAAAATATTGTATTCTATCATAGCTATAAAATGTAAAAGAGCTTTTGGCGAAAGCCAATAAGAGCATGATAAAAATGCTCTCTCTTTTCATAGAATATTCTTGAATGAGCAGTAATTCTTCTTTTGAAAAAACACTATGAAATATGCTGTAAATATTTATATAGCCTTATTGCGCTTTATTTTGATGGCGAACAGTGCTCCTGGTTTAAACAAGCATTTTAAACGAGATAAAATTCTCCATCTCTCAAGAAAACATACGTGAATGAGATAATATTGCCTGTTGCCTAATGTAATAGAAAATCGCGTAACCCCTGATAGCTCAAAGATAATTTTGAGGGTTTATGAAAGTTAAAGTCTTTATTCTTCACAAAGTCTAATCAAGCGCATATACCAAACAATTAAATTTATAATACTTTGTATGGTTAGCGTTGGGTTAGGAGAAGAGCAAAACAAAACGTTTTAAATTGCCTACACATTTTTCACTGACTCAGTGATTCAGTAAAACCACCTGATATCAACAACAAATGCAAGTTATCATAAATAACGAACACCTCTACATCGTAGGTGTGAAGGAATTACTCTCTTTTTTAATATCTATGTTCGTTTAACTTAAATTTATGTTTAGACATTTACATAACTTATACTGTTAAATCTATGTTGCAAAATTTCCGCTTATTGGCTAAAATTGTAGAAGAACCCTCAGAATACGAGTCGAGTTTCTTAACCACCTGGCCATGCAAGACTTTGCACATTTGTAGTCAAATTGGTCAGTTTATAATGTGTGTGTGAGTAGCCAACGTTGTGGTTTGAAGAGTATTGTGGCCTTAAGCAAACAGTTTGTTTTTTGTTGTTGTTGAATTGTCTGTTCTTTACAAGACTGGCGCATACTTTTAAATAAAAAAGTCTACAATGTGTGTATTCATAAGTATTTATGTCTTTATAGTTTAACTATTGGTACACGCTCTTATTATATACTTTGTTGAACGTTTTTTTCAGAGTTTTTCCTACAAGTGAAATTTGTGTCTTATGAGCCTACAAGGCCATTTTATTCTATTAAAAACTATACTAATTTATATGCACCAATCTGTTTGGTTTGGTTTGTTTTGAATATCGCGCAAAGCTACACGGGACTATTCGTCCCTAATTTAGCAGTGTAAATCTATAGGGAAGGCAAATAGTTTGAGCTCGGAATGATCTGTGAATTATAAGAGCTCAAATAAAAACTGCATTAAAGCTTTGAATAATTCGCATTCCAAGATTTGACAGAATAACTAGAAGAATCTATATGTTATTTATATTTGATACAAGCACGAGAGTTGTAACTACACTGAAAGCTGTAAGCTTAAACATCGAGAAGAGGAAAAAAATACCGCGACATGTTTTACACGCAAACATGGATATAAAATACGTTGTATAAAATTAATTTGTGAATGAAAAAATAAAAGTAAATAAATTAGATACATTAATGAGAAAGTGTTGTTTGAATTTCGTACAAAGCTAATCGAGGTCTATCTGTGCTAGCCGTCCCTAATTTAGTAGTGTAAGACTAGAGGGAAGGCAGCTAGTCATCACCACCAACCTCCAACTCTTTTACCAACGAATAGTAAGATTGACCGTAACATAATAACGCCACCACGGTTGGAAGGGTGAGCATGTTTGGTGTGACAGGAATTCGAACCCGTGACCCTCGGATTACAAGTTGAGTGAATTAACCACCTGACCACTCCGGACCTCACCCATTTGTTATTTTTATTGTGAAAACAAATGTAATCTCAGCTTTTTTAGAGTATTTGTGATACATTAATGTTACATATAAAAAATAAACATATTCTATTTTTTTAGTATGAAGCCATATACTTTTATTATACTTGTCTTTTACAGTAAAGAAACAGAAAATAGTTTTTGCCTCAGAAATCGATGCTTAAAAGAGTTATACCGTTGATTTAACAATTTTTAATGTACGTCTTTAAACAAAGGTAAGTACATTTATTTTGATGTTGTTTAAGGAGACCGTTAAACTGGGAACTGCTATGTACTTATACCTCTGATTGGTCTGCCCAGTTAAAAAATACCCAAGATATTGTTTTGTTTTGTTACTTCCCTTTGCATTGCACTCGCGAGTGTAATATAATTATTCTTAATTTTTGTCATTTTGCAGGAAGACTTTAGAATCAATAAGTTCATTATCGCTGTCTTACAAAACCATAATTAAAATCATGTGAAACTGACTTTAAAAACACACATAAGTGTACCACAGTAAAGGCATGTTAAAGTTTCGTCGTTCACGAATCATAATGTGCACCCACGAACTTGTCGAACCAAGCAAAACAAGCTGCAAGCCTTCATTCCAATAAACTGTTATGTGAATCGGAAACAGCTAAACAACTTCGATGTATTGACGTTTTTGAAGTGTGAATAAATTATCAAGTGTGAAGAGATTTATAATTACGAAAATAGTTAAGTCGAGCTCAGGGCTAGGCGGTAATCCCAGGGGATGCGCCGATAGCTACTGATACGGAGACGGCTGTCTCGCAGAAGCAAGAAGAAAGTTCGTTTACTAATCTTACCAGTGGCCATCTGGCTGCACTGTCCTATTTATTACTTGTATTTTTATTCTCTGACTTACACCATATGTTACTTCGATTTCAGGAGAATTACTCCCTCTAAATGTTGGTGAAGACCTTCCATGGTTATTGTTTTTGTTTTACCTGTGCAAAGAAAGTCGATGCCTTTCCAATACAGCAGAGTTGTGTCTGATTTAATATAAGGTTCTTTTAGCATCATTCTCAACTACGTCGTTAACCTTCAATTGAATGCATCATCGGCACTACAGGTGTAAAGTTTTCCATACTTTCCTTCAGGAATTCTTATAATTCACCTATGCACAACGCCGCAAACTCTCACCATTCTGTCATTCCAGGTTTTCTGTCATCCATTCTGGGGACCGACCAATCTGATTTGTATGAGGAACTGACTGCAAGCCATTCGTAAATATTATGTAGGCGTCACTGTTTACTAGCAGAGAATACAATGTTTTGTCTTTCACTTCCATCTTCATGATGCTTGTAAAAAACATAAACATCTCATCAGCTTCATAAAGAATGATGCTTTATAAAACAATGAATGTTTCATCAGTTCTTTTGCTGTCGTTGGTGCAATAACCATTTGTGGTTGTGACAAAGAGATGCTTATAGGTCATTTCTTTTTCACCCTCTACTTATTACTTATTTAGACTGTTTGTTTTCAGATCCCAGTGGTGTCAAATATTTAATTTCATATAAGGTAATTAAGATCTTGTCGTGAACAAATATCTAGTTGATGCCTATACACCATCTGTCCACCCATGATTGTTTCCTGTGACATTTTTCAGGCAACTTAATACTTGGCTGGTGTCTTCGAGTTCTTATAGAGTTGAAATGTCACAATTAAAATGGTCAATTTAATGATGATGGAATACTTGATCTTCACACTGAAAGGCCCTGATAAAGAATTTTGCTTTTAATAACTACTGATGCTTCGTGAAACTGCTGAGATTTGTGTGGTGGAATAGAACTTTGATATTGGTGGCTGAAGTATATCTCGTGACGAGGTGTTTTGTATGTTTTCAGTATCTTCAAGCTCCATTATATTCATAGTGTATGAGTCGATGAAATTTTTAGAGCTATTTATTGCTAAAATTTTCAGGGTACTTAGGTTTTTGCTAGTTCTATTTATCGTAGAATTAATGAAATCTAGTTATCTCTCAAAAGGCACGATGAGGTACATCAATGTTTCTTACAAGAGAATAAAGGTGTCAGTAAAACATGATGATTTCTTCTCATCAGCATATTTCTTGTCGTGTGTGTGTGTGCAAACCATGACTGTGGATTTGGCAGTGTTATTACACCATATACCCACCCTGCTTAGAGATGGTTGCATTTTGCTTTCGGTTTCAACTTATCCAGATTCTCTTATGTATACTACAATGTCGTCAGTAAAGATTAGCACATGGTGCTTGGTTAATCTGTAAAGGCAGGCGAGATACGTGGAGTAGATATTAAAGATAACTTGAAAAAGTGGAAATATTTGGGTCACAGTGGTCCTGATGCTGCTTAGTTTGAGCTTCTATTAGATGTCACCATGGACACATTTATTGATGCATGAAGTCCTTGCCTTAGTCTTCATCTATATGAAGTGGGGTACCGTCATCATGTTCCAGCTATCAGCTTGTTTAAACGATAGAGTGAAATATTCATTAGATTGACCTTGCTTAACAGTTTATTACATTTCATGTCTTGTACATGATGTTCGGAAAGTCAGTGTGCACTTATATATTTATTAACAGGCATGTTTCAATATAAAATACAGGAGGTAAATATGAATGACAATTATAAACAATGTTGAAAGTGACCCCCGTTGGCATCAATACAGGCCTGGATCCTTCTTATTTTGTTTATAAACACCGCTATCAGTTGCTGGCTTGAAATATACTGAATAAAATATGATTACAAAACTGCACAGTGACCTTCCGAACACCCTGTACTTTGGAAACTGATTACCTATCAAAAGCACAAATTGTTTTACAAATCCTCGTTTACTGTGTCTGGAGTGAATCATGTCTTATTAATATTAGCAAAATTTGAGCTTCACATTACTTTTTCCAGGATTTATTGGTACCACTGTTCCAATTTTCCAGAAATTGTTGATTTTGCTCGATAGTGAAGAGAAGATTCACATATATATTTTTCTCTGTATCATTTGTATCACATGTATGCCATATGTTCCCGATATTAGCGAACAAATAACCAACATTTGGAAAACTTATAACAAACACAACATTCCAGTAAACACCAAATTTATCCAAAAACCAGTTAAAAATACTAAAGTCCATAATAAGTAAAAATTACACTGAGAAACAGAACACCAACATAATTTATAAAATACAATGCAACAATTGCCATGGGGGCCTGGCATCGCCTAGCGCGTTAAGGCGTGCGCTTCGTAATCTGAGGGTCGCGGGTTCGCGCCCGAGTCGCGTCAAACATGCTCGCCCTCCCAGCCGTGGGGGCGTTATAATGTGACGGTCAATCCCACTATTCGTTGGTAAAAGAGTAGCCCAAGAGTTGGCGGTGGGTGGTGATGACTAGCTGCCTTCCCTCTAGTCTTACACTGCTAAATTAGGGACAGCTAGCACAGATAGCCCTCGAGTCGCTTTGTGCGAAATTCCAAAACAAACAATTGCCATGACTTCTGTATTGGAGAAACAAGGAGCAAAATGAAAACCAGATTCAAAGGACAAAAAAAAAACCCACCTTCACACGTTTCTGAACACTGCAAATCCAATAAACACAATGTAACCATAAAAAACTCCCAGATACTAAGTAAGGAAACAAATATAAACAAACGCAAAATCAGAAAAGCCCTACTTATATAGGCTCGGCAAAGCCAAGTGTTAAGGGTCGCGGGTTCGCGTCTCCGTCGCGTCAAACATGCTCGCACTTTCAACCATGGAGGCATTATAATATGAAGGTCAATCCCACTATTCGTTGGTAAACGAGTAGCTCAAGAGTTGGTGGTGTGTGGTGATGACTAAAAATCAGGTTTTGATACTCGCAATGGACATAGTATAGTTTTCTCTCTCGTAACTTCTTGCTTGATAAAAACAGAGACAGTGTATTTGTGTGTGTGCTTTTCTTATAGAAAAGCCACATTGAGCTATCTGCTGTGTCAACTGAGGGGAATTGGACCCCTGATTTTTAACGTTGTAAGTCCGTGGACTTACCGTTGTCCCAGGAGGAGACAACAAAGATAGGCCAATATATATATATATATATATATATATGCTGCTGACAACTACGTCGATTCAAATCGATAACTGTTCTTTCTTTATCAGTTGGAACAATCTTTAATAGTTTTGATTAATATAAAATATGAGTTCATTTTTCAAACTGGATGGAAATATTACTGATGTTTAATGCTATGCATAACATTTTTCTCTGATTTAGTATCCACTGAAGAAGAAAACGACGTAGGAGTGAGTGTGTGTTTCCATTTAGCAAAGCCATCTCAGGCTATCTGCAAAGTCCATCGATGGTAATCGAACTCCTGATTTTAGTTTTGTAAATCCGCAATCTTACCGCTGTACTAGCGGGGGACCGGACGTAGAAATGTTTGGTTTCAATTTGTATCATTTATTTTTTATACATCAATGAGTTTTGTAAACAGTGTGTTTTCAAATTCCTGTTTTAAATCGGTGTATTCAGTGACTGCAAGCTCCCGGATGTGCAGCGTTAAAATCCGGAGTTTCTCTTCTCCAAGTGCACAAAGTTTTGTGCTTTAAAAAGAAAAACAAGTATATGTTTACTAATAGCTTCGAACACTTCAGTGTTATTATACAAAATACTATACATTTTAACGAAGTGGAATTACCTGCTTTTCCATTTGTGTTTGGTTTTCTGCAAAAGTGTTTTTGAAACTTTAGATGTCAGTTGTTTCTGAATATACACGTGTCAAAAAACTCTTCAGTTAAAAATTCATTCAGTTACTTCCACACGTATTAATTACATTAACCTTCTTTTGTACTTCCTTTAATTTTATTAACTAATATTACACTGCTAGAAAATAGTTATTCATAGCCCTGTTGTAAGTTAACATTGGTAACGTCTGCTACATCCGATTCAAGCAACTGAATCCCAAGCGTGATGATGAGAGAACCACTTGAAGTAAAAATGTATTTCAAGAAGGTCGAAACGTTGTTCTCCACTTTATTTTAATAAAAGTTTTAATACCTATACCGGCCGTCTTGAGATACCTGAATACCAAATTTTCTCTGATGTGAGATAATGTACATGGAAAATCACTTAAATGAAGATTACCAGTAGTTTCTGATCTTAAACTGGAGCAGTAACCAAACTGTGGCCTGCAAGTCGGTCCCAGAAGGAGCCTCAGCTCGTAAATAAATATTCTTCATAAAACTTTTCCAACGTCGGACAATTAAGCAACAGGCAATAAAATAAGAAAGAAACAAATATGAGGTCATAGGTCACATGACAAGGAAAGAAAAAATGGAACATATAATAAGAACCGGTATAATAGAAAAAGAAACAGAAGCAAAGGAAAACAAAGATTAGTTGTTGTTGTTGTTTCAATTTCGCGCAAAGCTACACGAGGGCTATCTGCACTAGCCGTGTGACACCAGAGTCAAGGCAACTAGTCATCATCACCAACTGCCAACTCTTGGGCTACTCTTTTAACAACGAATAGTGGAACTGACCTTGACTGTATAACGTCTTCTCAGCTGAAAGGGCGAGAATGTTTGGGGTGGCGGAGATTCGAAACCGCAACCCTCAGATTACGAGTTGGCCACCTGCCCATGCCGGGTGGAAAACAAAGAATAAAGATGCTTGACCCCCAAACTGTGATTAATAACACGGATTTGTTGAGAAACACAAAAGACAGAGATATATGAAATACAAGATCATCACTGCACGCATGACACTGAAAAAAAAGTGCATCGGAAAAAACGAGATTTTCAGAAAAACATTTATTTGTGGCAACAAACGTGACTAGATAAGGTTTTCAATCACTGAATTGTTGTTGTTTTTCAATAAAGTTAAAAAACTAAAACACCTTAAAATAACCATTATTTACCATTTCTAGTAAAGCATTTGATGGGAATTTCTCAGCTGGAACATCTTAAGACAATTTCTATTAAATCATTACATAGGGAGCTCAAATCTAAAAATTCAAATCTGGAATTAAAAATAAAGTCAATAAGTTATTAGAAACTTATAATGTTTAAAATTAATAAATAAATTACTAAAATCTGTAGTCTCTGTTTAAACAATTAGAACAAAATTAATCATTCTACGGATCTTGTAACAGTGTCTTAATTGGTGAAAGAACACGCCAGAGTTGTCTAATTGATAGTTCCATTACGGAGTAGGTTCTCAACAAAGACAGTGTAGGCGCATCAATTCTAATGCACGTTAATGAGTAAAATTACAGTCTTCGTCCTCAGCTTACGGAAATACCGTCTTCACTTTAAAGCCATAGCATCACAATTTAATAGGATTTAGCACGATAGATTAAATCGTCTGTCTTCAAAGCGATCTTAACGCTTTCTGCAATATACAGTTTTAACATAACGCTCTTTTTCCTTCACTTCTCATTTAAATCTACAACCATTACAGAACTTCCGTCTTTCAGTTCCTCTACTTGTCGTGTTACAGATGGTATAAAAACGATTTGTAGATGCTGATACAGTAGCTTATCAGAGCATATACGAAAACTGGCGCCAAGAAACATGTTTAGCACTTACATAAAGTGGTTAAAAGTGTGACGTATGCGATTATACGCACACAGGTAAGAATAAAGAAAATGGCGGTATGATATACTGAAAAACAAAAATAAACAAACAACAATAGATTTAATGTTGAGTAATAAATGATGAATTCGTGTATAAAAACTATACCTCCAAGTAGCCCTGAAAAAAATTACGTTAATCCGAGCTTAACATTTTAAAAATATGGTTAGTTTGTTGATGTTAAAAAGTTGCTTTATCAAAAGATAACAATATCAGAATATTGCCTCTAATGTTATTACATGATTCAGATGCACTTCAATGTTTTCTCACATTAATTCGGACAAATAAAAAGTAAAATAATAGGCTGAAGAAATGAGTAAAAACTCTATAACCCTGAAGGTTACTTATTATAGTTTAAAAGTTTTAACTTATAGAAATCAAATCGGTATTAACCAGAAAAGAAGATATTACCAGTACATGACGTTAATAAAAATGGATCGTTAAGGTAAATAAAATACACCCTTATAACCTGGTTTCTGCTGGCTGAGTATGATATTCATCAAACACACAAATTAGTTTCTAATTACAAATGTCACATGCATATTTCCTAGATAATGTAGATATTGTTACGTGGCCATTCACAGTCACTGTTTATTTATTATTAAAAAAAAACATACACAATGAGCCATCTGTGCTCTGCCCACTGTGGGTATCAAAACCCAAATTATAGCATTGCAATTTCGCAGACGTACTGCCGTACCACTGTAGCATGAATAAATTGATTGAATTTTGTTTTTCCCTCAAGAACAAAAAAATTATTTAACCTGAGGTAATTTTGTAACCTTTCTAAGTTATTGTAATTTCTTGCATATTAACATTTATTTCGTACGAATCTCCATTTTATTATGCTACACATGTTAATGTATTAGTATTTCCAATAACCGGAAATTTGAATTTGAATTCAGAACGAATTTTAAATGTTAATATGTAACAAATTAGAACCCCGCTAGTACAGAGGTAAGTCTACGGTTTTACAGCACTAAAATTAGACGTTTGATTCCCCCTCGGTAGGCTAATGTAGCTTTACTATAAGAAAAACCCACACACATATAACAGATTTAAGGTATTTGCCAACAACATTGATACATACAATTTCTTTTTTTTTAACACCACTATATCTTAATGTACAAACAAAAAATAACACTATTTTTAACGGTTATTACTAATAGTTATTAGAAATAATTATTTATATAGAACACTTTCACAAACTTACAAACAGTAGTCAGTCTTATATCCGGTCTCGAATTGAATATTTTATCAACAATTCAGGTCCACGAAGAGCAAATTAATTCTGAGTTGATACCAGCTAATTAGTTCTTGTTGACCTCATACTCTTACAAGCTGACTTTTTCCGATGATGGTATTTAATGTCCTCGTAGAAATATTAACGTCGGAAGAAATTCACTGAAGTTGAATGATCTGTAATGTTTGAACTTTATAAACGTTCTTAGTCACATTCTGTACTTTCCGATTAATAGACGTTATTCACAATTATCACTTCCTAGGCCTATAGTACACTGACTGTAGCTCCAATAATAATAAACTGCATCTCGGCGCGTCGGATTTTATGTACCAAACAGGCGACACCCTAGAACATTCACCAAAGTTTGCTTGCAGCAACACACCAAATACATTATTGATATTTACGCTCAAGAATGTTCTACAAATTTTGAGAACAGGCGGAACTTGCGCAATACATGGTCAAGAATATACGTCACAGGCAAAAAAGAAAACTATAAAGAAACAAGCTAAGGCACTAAAATAAATATACAACGGTAAATCCGTTACACATTTCACATGCTAAAATGTTTATTAAATCTATACAATACAGTAATTTTTACGACCTTAAATATTTGCATGGTAGTGTTAAATTTCTTTTGCTCTCTTTATGTTCTTTTAATTTAAGTTGTTCGTTCTTTAAATTATTAAATCATCGTGATAAAATTTTAAACGCAATTTGAATTTACTATGTTAAATGTATGTGTTTGTATGTGTTTTCTTATAGCAAAGCCAAATCGGGCTCTCTAATGAGCCCACCGAGGGGAAGTATTGCGCTAAAAGTGATATGTTTTTGCAACGGGCTAAAATTAACACGCAGCTACAATCAGCCTTAAACAACAAAAACAAAATCTAGTCACAATAATAACGTTTAGAAAGAAATTCAACAATTAACAAAACGCAGTTAATAAACACCAATGTTAATAAACAGTTAATATGGAATCCTGAAAAAGAAAAAGAAAGAAATACCCAATTAAAAACAAAATGCAGCAAATACAATATTCAAACAATGTTTTTCAATATCAGTAGTCCCCCTCTGCTACAGCGGTAAGTCTACAAATTTACAACCCTAAAATCAGGGGTTCGATTCCCTCTCCGTGAACTCAACAGATTTCCCGATGTAACTTTTATATAATGAAACACACACAATATCAGTAATAATATCGAATGACAAACAATAATAACCATATCCTTCAATAACTATCTCGTAATACTTTCTCTGTTGTGACCCGGTGGGACAGCGGTTAGCCTTCGGATTAATAACGCTAAAATTAGGAGTTCAATTTTTTTCGGTAGACACAATAGATAATCCGATGTAGCTTTACTATGATAAAACACAAGCACACAGTCACTCTGTTAGTGGAGCTTCTGGCAGGTTATTTATTCAGTAAGTTGATTACGAGAATACATACTCATGTGAAGAATAATTTACATACTCTTCAACTGCATTAATAATATCCGTACATCACTGATTTTGTCTTTTCAAAATACAAATGATTACGCAGAAATTGAGTTAACTTTTTCATGCAAATAAATATTCATAGATAAATCAAACAATAGTTGTTGTTGTTGTTGTTTTTTATTAAGCACAAAGCTACACAATTGGCTATCTGTGCTCTGCCCACCACGGGCATCGAAACCCGGATTTGAGCGTGCAAGTCCGCAGACATACCGCTGAGCCACTGAGGGGCCAAACAATAGAAAGAAATAATAAATGAAGAAAAAACACAACCACAATCATAAAAATAAAATATTCTACCTCAGAACTTAAGATATCGGACAATGTTACTGGATTTAAATTGGTAGGATTTGAGAAACGAACCAGTCTTACTAGATTTAAAATACTTAGATTT
This sequence comes from Carcinoscorpius rotundicauda, assembly GCA_011833715.1. Taxonomy (NCBI): domain Eukaryota; kingdom Metazoa; phylum Arthropoda; class Merostomata; order Xiphosura; family Limulidae; genus Carcinoscorpius; species Carcinoscorpius rotundicauda. The sequence continues at coordinate 22,138,779 of CM022398.1, forward strand.
AAGGTACAAAATAATTTCACAGTAATACCAGAGTTACAACAGGATAATTTTAAACACACGCCACCCTCACTGGATTTTTAATGATATGACTTAAGCTCAAGTCAGTCTTATCAGAGGTTTTTAGAAGACTAAAAACTATTACAGTTTACTATTATGTGACTTACACTGAAACGAATTCAAACAATATAAATATTTGTTTTTTCATGTTTGCTGTAGTGAAATGATTGTCCACTTTCGTCAAGTTGCCTCCAAAGAATCAATGTACCAAACAATACCAGAACGCATGGAAATAAAACGAGATGTCTAAACAACATCACCATTTAAAGCAGTAACAAAGAACATTTAATTTGAGTTTTCTTGACAACTTTGACTGTAAACGTTTTATTATTCAAACTATACAATACAACCAAACAATTTTCCTTGGTGGCGAAATTTCATTAACCCTCGTACCTACACTGCTATGAAACTCAAATTTAATATTTCACGCACATGCCACCAGTGGCACAGCGGAATATCTCTGGACTTACAACGCTAGGTATCAGTTTTCGATATCCGAGCACGAACAGGAAATTGTGTAGCTTTGTGGTTAATTTCAAACAAACAAATATTTCACGTACAATATACGTAAGGGCTGGTCTAACTATACACAGTTACCAGCCAAGAGTACATCAGTTTATCACGGTGTGTCGTTTATTAGAGATAACTATAACAGGCTATCAACTAGAAGTTTATCAATGTTTTATATTTTATAACCTAAAGGGACAATTAGCAATATATTTATTGAATATTTCGGAATGCGCAAATTCCATCTTCAGTAAATTTCTACGATAAAAACGAGTCAACGTTTACAAATAATATTCTTATTTTGAATAAAAAAAATACATAACACATGATAAACATTTCTAAAGTCAACATTAAAGTTCAAATTACAGAAAGTGCTTGAAATTAGAGTTAATTTAGACCAACAATAAACGATGCATTCACTTGAGATAATTAATCCCAATGGCACAGAAACCATTGAGGAAGGTAGGACTTTTGCCCACCAAATATTTAAGTGGAAAGATTTTTTTAGAAAGTTCAATTTGAATAGTTTTGCTATTAAATAATGTTATACCTTATCAGTAATATTTGATAATTAAGTATTGCTAATATTAGATTAGTTTAAACCAAGTGATGTCGCTTCGGCTTGCCATTGCTAATTTGTTTTTTGTGTGCGCTTATTTTTGTTATTACCACAATGGACCTACAAACAATATAAAATGAAATACATGCATAATAGTTACAAATAGAGTATAAGAAAATAACTAAAATCGTTTCCTTGCCTCGATACATTTTCATTGGTCAATAAAAATATGCCAATACCTACAGTTGTAACTTTGTGACATGCCATAGGTTTCATTTTCGGCACGATTAGACACTTACAAAACACAATATTGCAAAACAATGCGATTAATTGACATGTGTCTCGGACTGTATCACGAGAAAAACTGAAGTTCTGAAAGCTTCTTCAGTGTAAAACGCTTAGAATTTGAAAGACAATATATGTAAATGAATACTTAACACTTTTAAATGTATTTATAACAAAAAGGTAGAAGTTGCTGTGTCGTATGTTAAATAAAGAAAGATAAGATAAACCATTTTTGTATTACCATTAAGAAACAAAGAGGTGATAGTAAGATTAACAAGAAGTCCAAAGTCTCAGTTGTGTAGATGAAAAGATACGTTTAATATTTATCATATTAATCAAATGTGTTCCTTATCCTCATATGTATTTTCATACATTTGCTGTTATAATAAACTATCCTCTTTTATAAAGTGAGATATCGGGTTTTGAACACTTTTTGTTAGTATCCACATCAGAATCACAAGGAGATTATTCATTACAGAATGGTTGAGATCAAAAGTTGCCAGTCAATTCGAATGAATTACGAGTTTTTCGGTGAAGATAGAATTTCAAGAATGTTGTCAGTTATTCTTACACATTTTAAATTTTACATGTTTGAAAAGATGTTAAAATATGCAGGTAATTTATTTGGCAGTATGTTTTAACCTGAACTGCACTTTGTGCTTCACCTAGAGACGAGATGAGAATCCCATACTTGGAACTGTTGAACAATTGTGGAAAAACTACTCAGAACACATAACTCTAGAATAGTTGAACATAATGCAAAAACTGCTCAGATAACCCATCCCTGGAAATGTTGAACGTAGCAGAAGAACTGTTCAGATAACCCAATTCTGGAACTGTTGAGCAATGGTAGAAGAACTGTTCAGATAACCCATCTCTGGAACTGTTGAACAATGGTAAAAGAACTGTTCAGATAACCCATCTCTGGAACTGTTGAACAATGGTAGAAGAACTGTTCAGATAACCCATCTCTGGAACTGTTGAACAATGGTAGAAGAACTGTTCAGATAACCCATCTCTGGAACTGTTGAACAATGGTAAAAGAACTGTTCAGATAACCCATCTCTGGAACTGTTGAACAATGGTAGAAGAACTGTTCAGATAACCCATCTCTGAAACTGTTGAACAATGGTAGAAGAACTGTTCAGATAACCCATCTCTGGAACTGTTGAACGTAGTAGAAGAATTACTCAGAGAATCCTACCCTTGAAACTGATAAACAGTGGTGGAGATACCACCAGTCGTTTATATAAGTACTTTTTATTCACAAAAGTGACGCCCAAATACTCAGCGAAATAACGTAGCTCAAGCCTTGGACCTCCCTTTCTGCAAATCAGCATTTTAATCATTTATCCCCATCAGGCCATTGATATATTTAGAGTCTCAACGTAACCCTTACATTTCAACATATTCGACTTTTACAGCTGATATACGCAAATAATATTTGTTTTGCAACAAGTGTAGATAACATTCTACGCTACCGATCATAAAACGTAATACTCATAAAAGTTCTGTTAAATCTCAGGGAGTTCAACTTGAAAAATGCTTTCCATAATGCAAAGACTGGAACCTCTACGAGCCCTATTTTACTCATGTGTGCTATAAAATGCATATTTCTCTAGGTTAATGTATAGTTTTACAAACACAGTAAATGTTTATAATGTCTGTTTCATTTCAAAATAATAAATTACGGCTTTTAGTCGATTGAGTTCTTCAAATACACACACACACACACACACATATATATATATAGATATATATACCTGAGCCCGGCATGGCTAAGCGTGTTAAGGCGTGCGACTCGTAATCTGAGGGTCGCGGGTTTGCATCACCATCGCGCCAAACATGCTCGCCCTTTCAGCCATAAGGGCGTTATAATATGACGGTCAATCCCACTATTCGTTGGTAAAAGAGTAGCCTAAGAGTTGGCGGTGGGTGGTGATGACTAGCTGCCTTTTCTCTAGTCTCTCACAGCTAAATTAGGGACGGCGAATGCACATAGCCCTTGTGTAGCTTTGCGCGAAATTTAAAACAAACTAAACTAAAATCCAGGTTACGATGCGCGCGTGTGCACAGCACAGACAACCCATTGTATAGCTTAATTTATAACAAACAAAATAATTATAAACAGCATTTAATTATTCAATGAACTTGCTCAGGTTCCTGGTCGGAGGGACTTAATACATTTTTTTTTAAATTAGAATTTTTATATGAAATTAAGAAATAAATTAAGAACCTTTCAAAGAGAAGTTATGTCATTCCCGAATAAACGTTTAACAACCGAAGCTTTCACCTAAACCAGCAGTCAATTTTGGCCGAAATTGGTAAATAATTTTCTCTGTTCTCTATTCTCATCAGTTTCTCAAAAGAAAAATGATAAAGCCTATAAGTTGATTGACTGTCTGGAATTAAACACAAAACTACAAAGAACTATCTGTGCTTTGCCTATCACAGGTATTGAAACTCGGTTTCCAGCAGTATGTGTCTACAGACATAACGTCCTCTAAGAGACTTTTATGTGAAATTTCATTAAGTCGTAACGCCCATAAAAGCCCATCTATCTCGAAAACCAATGTTGGTGTTTGGCGAAGAGATTAGAGAAACAAATGATGTTAAAAATTACATAGAAATAAATAATAGCAAAACTATAGTTCATCTGTCCCATATATATCTTCTAACAAAAATGTCCCAAAGATCAATTGTTGAGTAAAATAAAAAGAAATAGCAAAGAATACCTGGTGGTGGTGTTGATAAGAAAGCGTGTGGAGAGAAAACACTGAAAAAGTATTCAACGTTGTCTGCTCTTGATTCGAAATAACTGTCACGGGCCTCCAACCTCTGTAGAGCCATTAGCGCGCGTCTTCCGTGTAAGTCAACGAGCATCGAAATGATTACTGTTGAGCTGCAACCGTCAAAAACTAACGACATCTCATCTGTTAAAGTAACGATCCTACTGGCACTGTTGGGTCTCAGGAGGAGTGGGAACCGTGACAAGACCCAACTTTCAATGTTTTGTTTTTGAGTTCACATTCAAAGATGAAACTTTAACTCCGAAACATTAAGAGTACGTTTCAGATTTCCATTCCTTTTCCATTTTTCTACTGGAAATAATAGAAATAAAGAGATCAAAATCATTCTGCTTTATATTTTAAGAAATACTGGGTTAAGTACTACATTATGGATATATTTGGATTTATTTAAGAAACTCCATCCATCCAAAGTAATATAAAACAATTTACCATAACAGTAGAAAAACAAACAAACCAGAAATTAATCCTTGTAATTTATGTATTTCATCAAAGACATTTTATGTCTCGTCGCATAAGCTCTTATTTTGCAACGTTTTTGTGTGTAATTTTCACATAAGGTTATCTTCTAATAATTCTCACACTTAATACAAGGTTATCTTCCAATAATTCTCACACTTAATATAAAGTTATCTTCCAATTATTGTCACACTCTCCTTGTCTTATGTTTTGTTCCGTTATTTTCCTTCTCCCTCCCTGATAGCTATTTCAATCTCTGACATCTTTTTTTTTCTACAGTTTTTGAGGAAGGTATCTATACTTCTTCCTTCTGTTCGATTTAGATATATATATATATATATATGTCTAACTTATTTCTCGTGCTTTTCGTCTTTCTGCTCATGTTTAAATGCTGTCTGTATGGTACTCACCTTTAATTTGGTCGTATTTTGTCGTCTACGTCATTAAAGCCACTACGTCTGAAAATAATTATAAACTTATATTATATAACGTTGTTATATGTTTCACATATATACGCAAATTCTGCGATAGTTTTAGGCAATACTTTAAACGTGATATATGAAGGTTTTTCTTTTTAGTTTCCCGTTCTTTACAGCTCGTGACGACCGATAAGTGAATAGAAATGTTTATTTGAAGTATCTGCGTGTTGCTCTTCTGGTTTGTTAAGTATAACTGTTACAGTTTCCAGTTACTTCATCTACTTACTCACTGAGCCCGCCGTTAAGGCGCTCAACTCGTAATCTGAGAGTCGCAGGTTCAAATTCCCGTCAAGCCAAACATGCTCGCCCTTTTGAGCCGTGTGGGCGTTATAATGTGCCGGTTAATCCTACTATTCGTTGGTAAAAGAGTACCCCAAGAATTGGCATTGGGTGGTAATGGTAAGCTATCTTCCTTCTAGTCATACACTGGAAAATTATGGACAGCTGGCGCAGATAGCCTCCGTGTAACTTTGTGCGAAATTAAAAAAGAAAGCAAACTTACTCACTCACCTGGTTTAAAATTATTTAAAACTGTTTTGTTTCTCTCCGACTTATGAAATTTCATTGTCGGCTTTGTGTAGAATATATGCGAGAAATACATTAAAATATTATTACGAGTAAACTAATTGGTGTATTCATGAGAAATGCTTTCTTATCTGGACTTCGACTGCAGAGTGTGAAATGTTAGTATAGTATTGTATAGCATTTAAAACTGACTGAATTGGTTTACTTTTTGGTTAATATGTATAATTAACTTTCATCTACAAGCTTATCCCCCTAGTAGCAAAGCGAAAATTTTGAAACTTTAAACGCTAAAAACCGAGTTTTTATACTCTTAGTGAGCACGTCACAGACAGCCTATTGTATTTGGTTTCTTTGTTTAACTACAAACAATCCAACAAGTTCTCTAAACCAATACAAGTGGAACTAGATATGGTACTGATAATTAGCGTCCCGTCCAGTTGCTTCCACAACCCGCTCCGCACCCTTCGGCCACAAATACGTTATAAGATTGACGGCTAAATTTTAGTTAAATCATAGTAGCCGAAGAGTATGTGGTGGGTCTTGTTAACTAGCTGCATTCTCTTCAGTCAATCAGTTCAAAAGCAGAGACAGTTCGAGTAAATAGGTTTGCGCAAAAGCCTGGCATGCCTGGTGGTAAAGATTTTTGGATCGGGAGTTTGAATTATGTCACCACACATGCTCGCCCTTTCAGCCGTAAGCGCGTTACAAGGTGACGCTAAATCCCACTATTCATTGTTTAAGAAGTAGCCTAAGAGTTGGCGGTGGGTGCTGTTGACAAGCTACCTTCCCTCTAGTCTACCACTTCAAAATTATGGACGGATAGCGCAAATAGCTCTTTTGTAGCATTGCAAGACATTCGAAACAAACTAAACATTAAAAAAGAAATCTTAGCAGAAAATTCCAACTGACTTCCATCTGTCAAGTAGTGTGTGACTGGAAAACTTAGAACATAAATACATCTTATTCGTGGACATGCAAATTAAAACTTTATTATATGTCAAATGATCTTCCATTCCTGTCTCACATTTTACATGGTAATATTTCTTATACTAAAATATAAACTATAGTTTTCAAATGTTTACAACTAGGTAGTAAATATCAATTATTTTAAAATGTTTTACAATAATCACGTTAACTGCAGATTTTTATTATTGTTTTTCTTTTCAAATTCCTTTTAATTCGTTTATTTTGTATTTTTAATTTTAGGCCTACTGGTGTGTAATGCCTCGACAGATTTTGGGATTTAAACAGTAAATATCGATTATTTCCTCTTTGCCTATGCTTATGTACCTCGAGCACTCAGTGTACACATACGTGTGACATTTTTCTCTTTGTACATAATGGAAAGAGAAGCTACAAAGTACATCTGTATTCCAATGTCACTTATTTTTTTCAGTTTGATCTTTACTTCTTGGATCTGTTCCCTAAAGACTACCTTGTATTATTATGTTTTCCTCATATTATTTTTAGCTACTAACATATCTGTAGTGTTTGTTCTTAGTTTATTTTCTCGTCATGAGCATTTCGGTGAAGTTTCTAGACAGGAAAGTTTCTTACAGGAATCGTGTTTAAGTAAATTGTTCGGTAAAAAAGAAAGAAACAAGCCCACAAAGTGATAATAAACAAAGGTTTTAAGCTCTGCGTAATTAAGTGTCATATATTCTACTGACACACACATCTCGTACCGACCGAGATTGTTTCTCTTCTCTAAAAAAATTGAAACTAGAGACGTGTCTGATCAGTTGCATCAGAACAACGGATATGAAATGCTATTTTCACAAGCTTCTTAGTTTAAATCCGTAAACAAGTACGTAAAAAAAATGGTCTGCAATAAATAGAATTTCTTCATCAAATGTTTCAGTCTTAAAGATCTTCTTTGTCTTTTCAACTTTGAACTTTACACTAGAGTTAAAACTATGAAATTTGATTAATTTAAAGTAACGATAAACAACAGAAAACGCAAAAAACTATCAAACTAATCACCTTTCGATTTAAAAGACTGAAGGAAAACACTAATATTTCTTAACTTAAATTGTTTTTGTGTTGTTGTTGTTTTTGCGCTCGTAAGACACAAAAGAAAGAAAGAAGAAGCCATTATGTTTAATTACTTTTGGTTCTAAGCGACAAAAAATAAAAAAAACAGTAATGTATAATTCAATTGCTTTTGAATATAAGTGACTAAAGAGAAAAAACAGGATATCATAAAAGGTGATCGGGCCCGGCGTTCGATTCGTAATCTGAGGGTCGCGGGTTAAAATCCCGCTCGCACCAAACATGCTCACCATTTCAGCCGTGAGAGCTTTATAATTTGACGGTCAATCCCACTATTCGTTAGTAAAAGAGTAGTTCAAGAGTTGGTGGTGATAACTAGCTGCCTTTCCTCTAGTCTTTCACTGCTAAATTACGGACGGCTAGTGCAGATAGCCCTGGAGTAGCTTTGTGCGAAATTAAAAAAACAAACCCTATCGATGAATCCGTAACCTTTGTTTTAACACAAGGTTACACAATAGGTTATTTGCACTCTGTCCAACACGACAATTCAGCTTATGATTTTCAGCGTTGTAAGTAAGTAAATTTACCGCTGAATCACTGAAGGACAGTAAGTTTGAAAAAATTTGGTGATGAAAAATAAAATGCTATTATTTTCTTAAGTTTCAAAGGAGACAGAAAAACGGACAGTTCAGGTACTTTAAGTGTGAATAAATTTGGTTGTTGTGTCAAAATAATAAGAAAAAAGAATTTGTAATATATCTTAAGTTTGAAAAGAAACGTACACGTTTTCGAAACTCAGATTTACTTGGACAATTTAAATCAAGTGTAAAAAAAATTAAAACGCTTAATTTAAGCTACAATAAATAAATAAAAAAATAAATCTCTAAAAATTTAATTAACGTTGACAGTGAGAATCAAAAGAAAAAAACTAAAGTTCATAAAATCTTGTTAACTTTGATAGCCAAAATTAAAAAAACATCAAAGTGGCTAGCATTTAAGTAACCTCGATGAAGGAGAGACACGCGTCTTTTAATTAAATTAACTCTAATATGTGTAAATTATAAATCAGTTGCTTTTATGTTTTTCCAAATAGTAGTAAAACAAAATCTTCTCCACCAAAACATTAAACATGTAATTATTGACAATATTCTAATATTTCTTTTTATATTCTTTTGGCGTACGTATTTTATTTCTTTCACAGATTATTCATGTATTTTTCCAGTGTATAACTTTTCCGCCTCCCCATTCCTGATCCGTTCAGACACTCGACTCGTAATCTGAGGGGTCGCGGGTTCGATTCTCCTTCACACTAAATATGCTTGCCCTTTCAGCTGTAGGGGCGTTATAGTGACCCGGTCAGTCCCACTATTTGTTGCTAAAAGAGTAGCCCAAAAGTTGGCGGCGGGTGGTGATTACTAGTTGCCTTTCCTCTAGTTTTATTCTGCTAAATTAGGGACGGGTAGTGCAGATAGCCCTCGTGTAGCTTTGCGCGGAACTCAAAACAATCCAAGCCTTCCCATTACGTTTGTGGAAACAGATATTGATTTGGAACAAAGCGTGAAGCCCTAACTAATGCTGTTCTCCTTTTACTGCTAATACAGCAGGACTAGCTTCCTGTATTACCTCTATGTGTCTGGCTTGAATTAAGGTTTACTGCTACAGATATCACACATTTAACACATTTGTGTCGCCAATGTAGTTAATACGTAACTGTGTCGAAAGGGAAAATACTTTAATATCTCTAACCGCTACAACACATCTCGTTACATTCAACACATTGTTCACACTTTTATAAAGTAACAAAAGAAGACATAGTTTTACAAAAGATTGTATTAGAAATGTAGCTTAAGTAATTAAAAAAATATTTATTATTTGAAAGTAATGCGTGTATTTACATCCGTTTTCAGCCAGACTAAACTAACTTGAACTAGTAACTTGTTTCCTGTTCCTCAGAGGCTCAGAGGTAAGTCTGTGAGCCTACAACGCCGAAAACATTTTGCTACGTGGTGTAATCATTACAATAAATTACCTAACAAAAGAAATACGTGTTTCTCTTAACCGAACGTCAGATTGAAAAACCAAACCAAACTAAACTTCCACAAGTAACAAAAACACAATGATTACGAAAAGTAAGAAGCAAACTGTACGTTTAACGTAATAACAATATGGAAGTTCCTTTAGTTTAATTTTCTGTCTCCAAACTTTCCTACAGGTCACCGATAAATCAGAATGCTTATTACTCTTAAAATCGAGTTTTAATACCCACAGTGTGTACGGCATGGGTTGTCCATTGTAAAGTTTTGTTCTAAATGCTTAAAATCAAACGAATAGTCGTTTTAATACGGTCAAATAACTCGGCTTAATGAATTTTGTTTGTTTGTTTTGGAATTTCGCAAAAAGCTACTCGAGGGCTAACTATGCCAGCCGTCCCTAATTTATCAGTGTAAGACTAGACGGAAGGCAGCTAGTTATCACCACCCACCGCCAACTCTTTTACCAACGAATAGTTGGATTGACCGTCACATTATAACGCCCCGACGGTTGAAAGGGCAAGCATGTTTGGTACGACGGGGATGCGAATCCGCGACCCTCAGATTACGAGTCGCACAACTTAACACGCTTGGTCATGCCAAGACCAAGCCTCTGTTAAATGTTGCTTCATCTATTTAACTTCTTCAGTGCCATATACGAGATAACTCGTCCAAGCCCTTCGGTAACACAGTTCCAAGGACGAGTTAATTTATTCTCCATAATACATAATTTCAACACTAGATGTCAGCAACATACATGCATTTGAACTACTTACAAATTGTTTCACTTTCGATCCAAAATGACGTCACGAAAAAGTTACAAAATAAAGAAGCATTAGAGTTGTATTATAGCAGCAGAAACACTTGGCAGTGAACAGGTTAAAGACTTTTAAACCAGTTTTTCATAAATAAGTAAAAAATAGTTCATTATGTCACCATCAGAGGCGATTATATCAGGAAATGAGTTCCAGAGTAAAGAATAATCGATTTGATCTTAAGAGTTGTATTAAAATTATTAAATACTCAGTAAGGTGTAACATACTCTACCGATATTCAAAATATCATAATCATTTTTCAAGGATAGTATATTATGCACATGCCTCTCTCAATCTTTATAAACGTATGAAGTCCTTATATCTTTAACTTTGTACGTAGTTACAACTCGTGCTCTTAACAGTGTCTATCAGCATAGTCCAACTTAATTAAAGGATAAATCAGAGAGCGTTCGAAATGAGAGACAAGAAAATTTACGAGAGAAGAAACTAAAAGACAGATAAAAATAGAGAATGATAGAAAGTTGACAATTTCTTGCCTGCCCTGAACTGGAGATTAACATCACGTACGTGCAAAGAATTTAGACTTATTGAAATAAGATGGCGTTCGTTTTATTTTCTAGTTTCCGTCTTGGGTGCAGAGAATGATGGCGATTTATAACTTATGATAGAACTAAATTCAGTGACGCAGTAGTTGTTAAAGAAATTCCATTCTACTATCTCTGATTTCCTCCTGAAAAGGTAAAAACCAGATATCGATTCTTTTAGAAGCCATTACGTTCTCATTTGGTTCAAACTCATTTGAATATTCGATTTTTTTTTGTAAAGCATATATGCATACGAATAAAAATATACAAAAACATCATAAAGGTTATATTTATAATATTTAATGTTTATGTTTCTCTCTTCTAACAAATGGTCCTAGCTTGACTCAAACATTAGTGGATTTGAGGGTTTAGGGTGAGAAACGTGGTTCTACCATCCATTTTTTACAGTGACATATATGTCGCAGACTTACAACGCTAGGAAACTGTTTTCGATACTACTGGTGGACAGACCTGTTATGTAAATGTGTAAATATTTTGTAAGCGACAACATGTCGTGTTGTTTTTAAATTTTCATTTCTATTATTCATTTTTCCATATTGATATTATTGTTTCGAAGTTTAAACTAATATTTTGTTATTCATTTAGGGTAACATTTAGAATTTTCTTGAATTAAGTAGACCAATCATATGTTTGTAAATGAAGTGCTGGTGACTACGTGTCTAGACGTGTAGTCTCGTGCAAGAACGGACATGCGTGGATTGCTCTGGAGACCTGTAGAATTTTCGCGGTCTTTCGAGGAGTTTAGGCCTACAATATATAAACAGACGAAGATGCGAGAGACAGAAGTGAGATTCAAACATCAGTTTTATTTCAAAAGAAGAGAGTCAGTTATTTGAGAAAGATTAAGTGTTTGCTGTGATTATTCAACTTGGATTTGTGACTGAAGTTAGATCTACGGAAGCTGTGATTTTATTTCGTCAATCTCTACGATTCATCTGAATTACTGCTTGTGCTGAGAGTCGGCGAATTTATTGAACTGTGAACCGTTTCTGAACTTCTTCATTTAAGCTTCGGAATTTCTTCGTGGGACCAAATTCACACCCTAGACTGGAATTTGAGACTTTCATTTTAGATCATTATATTAGATACAGGCAAGTACCATTTTGTATTGTGATTAATTTTGAAGTTTGAAACTAGTATTATTTTGTTTTGTAATTAATTTCGAATGTTATAACGTAATATCTGTCACTGTTATTATATAATTTATGTTATATCTGTTATATTTGTTAATAGTTTAGTGTAATAAATTATACAAGCTGTTATCTGTGTTTTTCTGTTGCATTTAGTCTACGAAGAACATAAAACATAAAAAATACGTAACAAGACCACAGAGGCCGATTGTGTAGCTTTGTGCTAAACTGCAAACAAATGAACAAACTTTCACGTTAGCACCTTGTGACACACTTGCCAGTGTCTCGAATTACCCTCGAATTATTATCTTACCCCAGATCTCTTCAACATCCAGAGTTTGTCCGAGTTTAGTTCTTACCACAAGAATATTGAAAGTAATTTGATAAGTGTCCTAAATAAGACTCCGATTATAGTTAATGTAAAAGAACAAATATCGGAATCAAAATAAATGGTGTTTAATCAAGACTTTGAAAACATGTAGATCTTATTACAATAAATATTTCAGTAGTTGAAGGATATGAAAGAACTTTATAAGAATAATTTTTAGTAGTTGAAGGATATAAAAGAAGGTTACATCTTATAAGAACAAATATTTTAGTAGTTGAAGGATATCAAAGATGATTAAACCTTATAAAACAAATATTTTAGTAGTTGAAGGATATTAACGAATGTTAGATTTATTACAACAAATATTTTAGTTGTTGAAGGATATAAAATGAGGTTAAACTTTATAAGAACAAATATTTTAGTAGTTGAAGGACATGAAATAAGGTTAAAACTTATAACCACAAATATTTTAATGGTTGAAGGATATGAAGTATGTTGAAAAAAACTGTGATTATGTAATGAAGAGAACAACCAGTATTCGGTTAGAATTCTTTATTTCCTTATTTTGTTACGGCCCGGCATGGCCAAGCGTGTTGAGGCGTGCGACTCGTAATCTGAGGGTCGCGGGTTCGCATCCCTGTCGCACCAAACATACTTGACCTTTTAGCCGTGGGGGTGTTATAATGTTACGGTCACTCCCACTATTCGTTGGTAAAATAGTTGGCGGTGGGTGGTGGTGACTAGCTGCTTTCTCACTTGTCTTGCACTGCTAAATTAGGAAGGCTAGCCCAGATAGCCCTCGAGTAGCTTTGTGCAAAATTCAAAAAAACAAACAAACAAATCAATAAATAGATTAAAAATAACGAATAGACGAAATGTTTTCATATGCTGAGATTTAGTTTAAAAGTACTGTTATAACTGAAGGATCAAATATCTTCCACATACTGAAACAATTTGGGACTAATTTTACATTCCTCATATTTTTAAAGCAAATAAGTTATTTCTGCAGTAACTAATTTTTAATAAAGTTATGTATAAAGTGAGCAATTCACCTTTCAATGAAACTATCATAAGTAAATAAACATGTTGCGAAACGTTAAAAAAGGAATAGAAATTCAATACAGTTTGTTTTTATATGTTTTTAAATCTAGTAGTCAACGATTTTAGTAATAAACATGTTTACCTAGTTTTATAAATTTGTTTGCTTTTATCGCAATTCAACTATTTTTCGTTCTAAAGGAAAAATTCCTTATATAAAACTTCAATCGATATTTATATTAGAAAACTTTGGCTTTTTGTTTTTATTTTTATAGCTGCAGATACTAGAATCATTCATCCTGTATTAACTTGATTTTTGATTTTATTGCCACATAATCCACTTTTGTAATCACTTTTATTAGTTACACAAAGTTTTGTAATTTCTAACAAAATTGTAAAGTCATCAGCTGCCAAAAATTCTAAAGTTAGCAAGGAAAAAATAAAACCTCTTTGTACGTTAAAATGATTTCAAGTTGGCCATACTGATGGATGTTTTGGTATGCTTTTGAGGTTTTACAATAAATGGTCAAAAAAGTAAATAGTAATCTTCTCTGAAAATCCAATAACACGCCATGACTTGTTTCGTCTCTCCGATGAGACAGTGGTAAGTTATAAGACTTAAATCCGGGTTTCGATTCCCCACGTTAGACAGCAAATAACTCAATGTGACTTTGTTAAAAATAACAAGTCAAAGAGCAAACAAACATATTAATTATTTCCAAAACATCTGAGAGATTTAATTATCATTTACTTTCAGAGCTAATTACACAAAGCAAATAAAACAACAACTGGTAAATCATGTACAAAACGTGTAAATTGTGACTTGTAATAAGATCAAATTCAAACAAAATGATGTTTAATGTAGCCGGGCGATTCCTCGTTTCTCTTAAAAAGATGAATATTTTTATCATTTAATCATGATAGATCTAAATATATACACAGCAACTGTGGACACAGTAAATAAACCGAACATTAAAAATAGAAATTTTATGGGTTTGTTCTCCATCTATTGAACTACATAATAGCACAGTAACACAGTTACTTGCTGAGAATTTACCTTGCGATTGACAACCAATAATTAACATTAATTTCTGATCAAAGCAAGCTATCTAATTAGATTAAAACTTAAAATCAACATAGTAACGATAATAGTTGTTTGTTTGTTTTTGGAAATTCACACAAAGCTACTCGAGGGCTATCTGTGCTAGCCGTCCCTAATTTTGCAGTGTAAGACTAGAGGGAAGGCAGCTAGTCATCACCACCCACCGCCAACTCTTGGGCTACTCTTTTACCAACGAATAGTGGGATTGACCGTCACATTATACACCCCCACGGCTGGGAGGGCGAGCATGTTTAGCGCGACGCGGGCACGAACCCGCGACCCTCGGATTACGAGTGCACGCCTTAACGCGCTCGGCCATGCCAGGCCATAATAATAATAATAGTTAATTAAATGTATTTTTCTTACGCTTCTATTTATAAAGATTACACTGCATTGTTTCATTAGTTGGACACCAGAGCTGTTAACCCTATTTTCAGCCATATATACTCAGTAACATCTCACGAGATTCATCCAGTTTAAAAGATTTATGTTAGTCCTAAAAACATATACTAAGTTAAATAAGTTACTGTAATAAAAGTACAATAATAGAAAAAATAAAAGTATTATAACTAGATATATTAACATTCTGATGGATACTGTTCATGAAAGTAACAGTAAAGGAAGACTAGAGTAATATTACACTCGTGGTTATTTTCAGGTTATATCAGAGAGTTTATATTAACTAAACAATCTCATAACCGTATATAAGCAAAGCTTTTAACAGCCATCTCTAAAAACTTCTCATGACAAATGAAAACTCTTAAAATGCTTCTGACAGCGTCACATATTACTATATAGATGTGGAGTTCAGTAGAAGATAGGTTTCAATAGTACCGCCCAAAACTAATGTTTATAAAGACACAAAGTAACAAAATAGATTCAACGACTGTCGGGAACCTACATTGAAAAGCTAGAATACGAATATTCTAATTGAGACACAATCATGTTAAATTTAAACGGCCCGCTATGGTCAGGTGGGTTAAGGCATTGAACTTGTAATTTGAGGTCGAGAGTTCGAATCCCCGTAACATGCTCGCCTTTTCAGCCGTGGGGGCGTTATAACGTAGCAGTCAATCCCACTATTCGTTGGTAAAAGAGTAGCTCAAGAGTTGGCTGTGGGTGGTGATGACTAGCTTCCTTCCCTCTAAACTTACACTGCTAAATTAGGGACGGCTAGCGCCGATAGTCCTTGAGTAGGTTTGAATGAAATTAAAACAAACAAACAAAACAAAAACAACAAGTATATATATATATAAGCTAAAATTCGAATACTCTTATTGAAGCACGATCGTATTAAATGTAATAAAAATAATGTACTTAAATAAAATATGGAATATGTTTAACACAAGAAAAAGTTGTTTTTATATCACAAATTAAAATCACAGACAGCACATGTGTGTATGTATATGTACTCTCGCACACGTGCGTGTCATCGTAGGTGTTACCGGTGGAGCTCCAAGAGGTAAAAAACCTACAATTGTGTGTTGTTACTTATCCATGTGAGCACGCGTTTTGCGTAAATCAATGTGGCGGTAAATGACATAGAAAAGAAATTTGACCATTGAAGCTCCTAGAAAAAGGAACCTGAGTATTATTACTTATCTTATCCACGTGCACAGGCGCGTGCGCAATGTTTTAATGAAGCAAACTAGCGAAAATTCTCTTCTAAGAAAATGATTCCTTATATTACAAATATAAATCACAAACCGCAAACACGCACGTCTAATTGTGTGTGATCATCATAGATAGTTTTAAGAAAAAATAACCTAGAAACCTGAAATTTTGAAATTCTCCACCACACTAAGTGGACCCTGATAGTATTTACCAGAGTATTACTTATCTTATTCGCGCGATTGCGCACATGCGCTTGCAAATCCTTTTAATTTAATAGGGTTTGTTTGTTTGTTTTGAGTTAAGCACAAAGCTACACAATGGGCTATCTGTGCTCTGCCCACCACGGTATCGAAACCCGGATTCTAGCGTGTAAGTCCGCAGACATACTGCTGAGCCACTGAAGGGCATTTAATAGGGTAAAATAGCGAAAACCTCAATGGAAAGGAAGCTGTTCCTTATATAAC
Organism: Carcinoscorpius rotundicauda; assembly: GCA_011833715.1. Taxonomy (NCBI): domain Eukaryota; kingdom Metazoa; phylum Arthropoda; class Merostomata; order Xiphosura; family Limulidae; genus Carcinoscorpius; species Carcinoscorpius rotundicauda. Next base: position 22,155,536 of record CM022398.1, read on the forward strand.
AACTTCTTATGTATAGAAAACCCAGTGTCTCCTTTGTAACAATATATTTGATCAAAGATTTTTATGTCATGTTGCTTACCAACAAAAATATGTAGGTTATAGTTTTGTGCTAAAATTGATTCAGAATACATACACTGACAGAGCCAAATCAAATACATCAACGGATACTTTTGCTTGTAGCTACTACTAGCTATGTGTGTATATATATATATATATATATATATATATAAATAGCAGATATTCCTCTGTAGTGTCACCGAGAATGTTCTGTTTAAAGAATAAATAAAATCAAAATTAAGAGTAGCAATTTTTTTTCTTCTTGTTCTTGTTGCAGCCTACAGGATGCATAATGTTTCTCATGATTCATGGCCTGCGTACGTTTTACTGACGACACGACAGTCTTACATTTTTAAACGTCCCTTATTCGACAGCATTTTAATGTCTACTGACTGACTGATAGACAACGCGTGACTATACAGCAAGTAGATAAAATTAATGGTGATCAGTATACTGTAGAGTTTTAGCATTATCTTAAATAATTTCTAAGAAATTAAAATATAAAGAGGAAAGCTTGCAAAAGGCGGAGATATTCAGCAAAACATTTCAACCTGCAATTAGTAACAGGAATATTGTTGATTTTCTCTTGAAACTGAAAGAATTTTGTGTTTGAAAAAGATAGAAAAATTCTCGATTGAGAACGTTTCCAATGGGTTTACAAGCTCTGCCAAAGAAGTCTTATAATACAGAACAAAGTATATTCCACCGAATAAGCTATGAGACTAAAATAAACATTCTAACACAATTTATTTCGATTATTAATTCTTAAAAATTGAAGGTTTGTGACATAACTTGAAACTTATGTTTTATTGAAAGCTTTGAATTTCAATATTCGATTAATTATGCTGATATTTTAATCCAGGTTGCGCTTTATTCTTAGTGATAGAGCTTTTCTTCCGAGTAAGTTATTGTGTCTAAAAACCTGTTCGTCTGTTTCAAGAAAACCTTGATAATTAGCTGTAAGACTATTATCAAATTTCTCTCGATAAGCGCGACCTCTGTGCAAAGTTTAATTGTGGCCTTTCTTCCCATTACTTTCATATATTCCATATCGACCCAATATCAACCTGTAACTCGTGGATTGAAGTTAACTCCTGTTGGAACCCCATGTATCTTTTGAAAGATATGTTGGCCGAATTGTACAAATGTTTTCAAATGAATAAAATACATAACTTGAAATAATTCATTTAATGGGAAACAACAGTAACTTTAATAATTAAATAACATTGCTATAAAAACGTCTTGTTTAGTAATGTAAATCATTAGTCTACCAGAATTATTAAAAGGTTTAGAAACTGTTCATTAAAGACTATTTTTAATTTCATCTTTAGGAAAGCTAACATGAGAATAACCTGACGATGACCGATGAAGGTCGAAACGTTGTTTGCTCCTCAACTAATGCTTTCTCTACCCGTACTAGCCGTTTTTAAATATATAATGTGCTGTTCTAGTTGATTCATTAGAATAAGACACTGCATGTAAAGATGTTTCTCTAGTTTATTGGAATACCAAATGTTCCAGTTTAAGGGTTGAAAGAAAACTTCAAAATTAGAAAGCATTCTTTTGTAGCAGAATTAGAAAGAATCGACTCTTATCTCTCAGCAATCTCCATAATCACAAGTGCGAAGAGAAGGATTAAAGAAAAATCCAGTGGGACATTTCATCAGATGTGGAGTACGGCCCTTACAGAGGACGTAGTATCGACAGTCATATTCAAATCGGTACACCCCATTGTCTGCTGGACAGTAAAGTGTCATTACACCTAAAAAGCAGAGAATATATTAAACTAACTTGAAATTATCACAGAAACTCTTCTTTCTGTTTCATAAAGTAAATATTTTATTTTGTTCTTTAGTGCTATATAAAAGGAGAAGAAATACTGATTTAACCAACATTATCGATACAGTTTTATAGATTTTTGTAATGTATCGTCTCTATAGGTTTATGCTTTTCTTCAGAACAGCAGGTATTGTGTGTAACATTATTTCGATAACTGGAAAACACCAACAGCGACGATCAGCCAAATATCAGTCAGTAATTAGAGGATAAATATACCTAACATGTAAAAAAATTACTGAGTTAATAGAAGAAGCCAATCATAACAAACATGTGAAAAACAACTCGGGAAGTAAGAGGAGGCATGTTAAACATCAAGCGTGATTGGCCATTCACACTAACACAAAAATTGACAAATTCAACACGTGAAACATGAACTTTAGTGACCATTCACCTTAATAACAACATGAAAGTCTCATCACGAACCAAAATGTTGAACATAGAGTAATTCTGACCACTCACTTTGGCAACAACAGAAAAAGCTTTCACGAACCAGCACGTGAAACATCAAGCATGAGAGGTCGGTCATTCACAAGAAACTGACGAAAACCAACTTCTGAAACATCAGGCATTAGCAACCACTCATCTCTCATCTTGAAAACAACATAAAAATCTGGCCACGTAATAACATGTGAAATATTAAACATTGGTGTTCACTCACCTTGATAACAACACAAAAAGCTGACCACAAACAAAAGTAATATTTGCTTCATGTTGTATAAGCTTCTAGAATGACACAAAGTAGAAAAGAAAAGAGTGTTGGCTATATATTAATTTTGTTTATCTTTTTAACTTATTAACCAGCTGGTTTTTTCGAGGTTATTCTCGTCAGTTGATTATCCAAACCGGATATATTTTAATCTTAGTAAGTCTTTATGTTATCAAATTTGATTTGTACTGTGTAATGCTGACGTTATTTTAAGACTAAACACTGACAATAAAGGTCTTTTATAACGTATGTTTATCCACTCATTATCTGTTCAGTACCATCGGGTATAAAAATAAAGTGTTTTAAACTGAGGAATTTTGTAAATTTTAATTGGATAGTTTAAAATACAGAAACTTTAGAATGACTTATCAGATCTTATATTCGATAAGGAACTAAATGTCAACTATTTAGATTTTAAAGTCCCATGTTTCACAGGCATAGTATACTTGTAGACATAATATCCATGCAATCGTATTAAAATATTAGCAACTAGTGCGTTCGAAGGAAAGCGAATAATTAAAGTATCTTAATAAACAGCACAGATTATTGTCTATTTTCTTTCAATTATTTATTACTGTTGTTATGATAACACTTTATTATATTTAGGGTTTAGTGTTTTATTACATTAGATTTAGTGTACTATTATGAAATTCTTTTACGAAGTGGAATTTTGTCTTTTATTACATTTCGTGTTTTTCTCTGTAACACATATGTATATTGATCATTCTGTGTTGATATGTGATGTATAGAAACGAAACATGTGATTACATCTTCTTGTTACATCATGTGTAATACATACTTACTATGAGTATCCTGTAGTGTTATCGTATCGTTTGTTTTTTGAATTTCGCCCAAAGCTACTCAAGGAATATCTGTGCTAGTCGTCCCTAATTTAGTAGTATAAGCCTTGGGCTACTTTTTTACCAACGAAATAAGAATTTGATCTTGAGATTACGAGTCGAGCGCCCTAACCACCTGGCCATGCTGTGTCTATCGTGTCATGATTAACTGTTTTTAACTCATGTGCAACGCATATGAATAGTGAGCATCTTGTGTTATTGTATGGTATATATCGTACAATTTATATTGTTAAATGGCAGTGAAAAAAATAATGCTTTGCTTCAACTGTTTATTAACGCGTGTTTAATTAAAGCAAGATGCCTAATAAACAATCATGTTTCTAATCAGTTTTTAAAATTTAACAGAAATGCTAAAGGCGCAAATTTCAAACAACTAGTCACAACTTCAAATATGAAAATAAATCTTTATATAAGAACAAAAAAGTTATTTTCTAAAAATCTATCATAGCCTATTCACATTCTGTATGTTCACAGATAAAAGGTTTAGCGTCAAAGAATAACACCAGGAGGGAGCCATGTTTGAAGTCTGTTCTTTGCAGATTTCATGATTTAATAATGCTATTTTCACGGTACGCGCACGTGGGATGAAAATTCATGTCAGAGATCCCAAGTTATATCGTCCCTAAATTAGGACTACTGCTCAGAAGGAAGGCATCCAATCAACAACACCTGCCACCACAAGTCTTTGGCTTTTACTCGATTACATAAGTTGAGTGTTACCCTTGTAATACACCATAAGCTGAAAGAAGTGTGTTTTATATGAGCTGTCGTGTTTAAACTGATTGTAAAAGGATATAACGTGGACTATCATTCAATAAAACAAAAGACAATAATAACCAACAGGTGAAAAATCACCTGGTAAATAACAGAAGAAAATCACGACCAACAAGTGAAACATCCTCTGAAAAACAGTTGATGTTGATTGCTGTTAAGCACAAACCTACGAAAAGGGCTGCCTGAGCTCTGCCCACCACGGGTATCAAAACTCGGTTTCTAGCGGTATCAGTCTGTAGACATACCACTGTGCAAGTGGAAAACTTGTAAAGACAACGACGATCAGCATGTGAAACATCATCTGGTAAATAAAAACACTCAACCATGAACAGCGTTGGAGATACGACTTAGTTAATGGAAAAAAACAAACTATGATAGGCTGATAAAAAAGTATTGGAGTACAATCCGTATAACAATATAGAGGAAATATTTTCGTAAAATAAAAAGTAGAAAAAAAAACCAAGTCCAAAATCCCTTTCTCACATTAAGCTTCGATTTTAAGGCTTTTATCAATAGTAATCCCGGATCTCTGGAGATAATGGTTGCTTCTTTTTTAAGCTTCAACTTTGGGTGTCTTTATGGATTCTGTTAATTTGTTGTTATATTTCATTTTGTAGATGTCTTACGTGATGATTGTGTCTAAATACTATACTGTTAATAGTTAATATATGTGTTTTATAAGACAAGTTTGTTCTCTCTTATCCACCGAAACACTTCACTGTATATACTGTATATTTATATCCTATGACGTGGGTTTGTTTACTATTACATCCCAAAATACATACTATAAATATTGTACGCTTATATCTGAAGACACACATATTACATTTCTATATTTTATTTATATTTACATGGTGACTACTTTGTTACAATGTATATTATTTATTCAGTTATTGAACGTATCATGATATATGTAAAAACATCCATTCTACTTCCAACACAGAACATCTAGTTACTGAATATCTTGTGAGATGTGTGGAAAATCTCACATTGTGTCTGATTTGTATCACTAACTTGTTTAGAGTATGAATCTCATGAGCAACTTTGGTATTTTGAGTCTACCTTGTGAGATATGTATAAATGTTCGCACATAGACTACTTTGTTCTACTATTTCCTGTCTTCAACATTTAGATAAGAAATACCTTGTGAGATTTGTATAAATGTTCACAGTTTTATCACTTCGTTCTACTATTTCCTGTCTTCAACATTTAGATATGAAATACCTTGTGAGTTTTGTAAACTGTTCACACTTTGATAACTATGTGCTCCTACTTCCCGAGTACAACATACAGTAATTAAATACTTTATCAAATGTGTAGAAATGTTCACATCGTGATCACTTTGTGCCTTTACTTTCTATCTGTAGTATTTAGTTAGTTAGCTCTATATAACGTATGTGGAAAAGTCGATATCGTGATTACCTTCTTCTACTATCTTTTTTATAGAACATTTTCTTAATGAATACCTTGTTAGGTAATTTAAAACATTCACATGGAGTCTTCTTTAGACCATAAATTTCTGTCTACAACACTTTGTTACTGAATACCTTGTGAAATATGTCAAAACGTTTATATTGTGACTACTGCGTCCCGTTATTTCACGTCTGAAACGTTCAGCTATTGAAAATCTTGTGTGATGTGTGAAAAAGTTCACACGGTGACTGCTTTGTGCTTCTACAGCCTGTCTAGGTCGATTACTTATTGAGCACCTTGTAGACATTGTAAGATGTGTAGAAATATTCGAACGATGACTTTTTGTGCCACTATTTCCTGTCTAATCCAAGCAGTTATTTATGGTACAACCTTATCTACGTTTACCGCTACTTCGAGTCCAGAACATTTGGTCTTTGGATACTTTGTGAGATATGTTGAAACACTAAAATGGTAACTTTTTGGTGCTGCCATTTCAGGTTTGAAATGTTATTATAGAACACTTGCGTGTTTGGAAATGTTTATATAGTTTAAATACTCACAATCTAGACGAATGTTTAACAATGATGAATCCTCAATAGTCGCGGCCCTAATTAGATGTCAAATTGGTTAAGACGTGGAAGTAATAGTTTTACTTTAAAAAGAATCGAAATATTGAAAGACATTAATGGGTCGCTATACTAGAGCTAAAAGTACACACTTTAAAATATTTATTCTGACGTAGTCACCGGTCTGAAAACAACACCTGATCGCCTATGTGTTTTTTTCAAACGATACTATCTTCGAAGTTTTTTATTTTTTTTAGAAAAGGCTGTAAAATAGATTATCTGTGCTATGTTTATAGCAGGAATTGATGCTTCAATTTTAGCTCAGTTGAAAGCTATAAAAATGATATATTCTAAATTCATGCCACATACATCAGTGAAAATACTCATGAAAATCACATGTGACACACTTATATAAGAGTCACATGCAATGGGTAATTGAATATAGTTGGTCATTTTATTAGTAGTATAATATTAAAGAAAAACAGAAGGAAAGTTAGTATTATTTGTTTAAACATAGCAGTACAGTACACTTTATTTTTATGTTACATTGTTTTATCATTGTGGTTATTGTTTAAATATCTTCCTTTACTCTTTACAATGCAGCTCTTCCACTGATTTCACATTTTTTTCAGAGCCCATATAAGCAAATAAATCTTTAATAATATTTATGCTTGTAACCCGTCTACGTTTTGACATTGTTTTGTTTGTTTTTCAAGTATTGTTTTACCAAAATTGTGGTATACCTGAATTCAATGTTTTCATGCAAGACAAATCTCTACTTAGCAGGTACTGTTCCTAAGAAAATGGCACAGATACTGCGAATCTGTAAACCTCTCAACAGTTGGTGTATCATCAATTTTAGGTAAATCTCTGACAATTATATTAGTCCTCAAACGTGCTTATTTTAAACGCTATACGTTGATTGTGATACCGTTTCCTCCTTTATAACAAAACAAACAGTCGTTGACTGCTACTCAAAAAACATGAGTTCGGATTGATTTGTAAAGAGCACTTTCTCTCTTTCACATTTGTTTACCCCCTTGTTTGAAATCTGATGTCTATTTCAGTGCTTTTGGCTATCCCTCCTAAAGTATGGTTTTTAAACAAGTAGATGTTCATGGTGTTCCGCTCTGTGCTAATATTATTTTACTGTTTCGGAGGTGGCATGTTTTACATTTTGGTCATTAGCAGGATCTTTGCCAAATTGTTGTGTATCATGTATAAAGCATAAATTGAACTGTTAACCCTTCTTTTTAAGAGTTTGAGATTTTTTATCTCGATAATTCCATTAGTTTTACGCATTTTCTCCAGAGTTTCCATAAAGCTCCTACTGAAATGTGAAATACGGAGTTAATATATCGCAAAGAAAAACTTTCACCAGCTAAAACTTTGATTTATTTCCGTTCGTTAAATGTTATATTTGTCCTAGAAGCAATGGAAGTCTCAACATAGTACTATTGGTTGGTTGTACTTTTATGTTGGCGTGGCAATACTTGACTGATTGGATGAAAACCAATCATAACCTAAACTATCAACACGTATTGTACTCTGGTGTAATTTTCACAATGTAGCTTGAGAAAACATTCATAATGTTTGTTTTTCACATACCCTCTTTTCGATCTCACTGTAATCCTACGTAATAGAAAACACATACATACTTATATATATGTATATCTTTTCCTACCAAAAGACTTTTAACTCTTTTTAAAAATATAAATAAATAAGTAAAATGATAATAATTAAACTGTATTCACGCAAATAACGTTTATAAGGTCTAAGGTTTCTTTTCGCAGAGAAGGTAAGATAATTAATGTCCTCGTAGCTAATTCCGAAGTTGAACAGTTCGTGATTTTCGAAATTTATAAACGTTTCTGATTAAATATCTGTAGTTTTCATATTAATACGCGTTTGTCATAACTATAGCTTCCAAGGCTTATAGTATATTGACTATGGCAGACTAACAAGATTATTTCTCTTGGCACGTCGGTTTACAACCGTTAGGTGGAGGTTCTAGCCGAGGGTCGCGGGTTCGCATCCCCATGGCACCAAATATGCTCGTTCTTACAGCCGTGGGGGCGTTATAATGTGAGGGTCAATCCCACTTTTCGTTGGTAAAAGAGTAGCCCAAGAGTCTGCGGTGGGTGGTGATGACTAGCTGCCTTCCCTCTAGTCTTACACTGCTAAATTAGGTACGGCTAGCACAGATAGCCCTCGAGTAGCTTTGTGCGAAAATCTAAAACAAACAAGCAAAGATTCTAGCAAATTCAGTTGGCCCAATAATACGCTAGTGTTTTTGTAAAACATACACTGGTGTTCCTTACACTCGACATTCTTTTAAGTTTATGAATCTCCACTGTTTCTATTCTAAAACAACCTACAATATCTATTGTATGTATTATATAAATATTTGGCATCTCTAGAGTGTCTATTTAAGAGTTCTCCAGAATCTACACCGTCTATATTCTTCAAATGTTCAGAATTTCTTCTGTTTATATTGTACAATTCTTTAGGTCCTCATTGTTTATAACATACAAATAAATGAAATCTAAAAGGTAAAAATAATTACTCTTCACGTGATTATAAAATGATTGGATGATTACTTGTTAACTACACTGAATCTCATTGCTTCTGACGAGAGGAACATACATGTCCAAAACCAAGAAAGAACACGAACACGAACAACTTCAGTATTTACTTAATTTTTATAAAAAATCTCATCACACGGTGAGTCAACGGCAAGTTTACAAACTCACAACCCTAAAATTGTGGATTCGATTCCCCATGGTAAGGAAAGTACAGACAGCTTATTGTATAACTTTGCACTGAGAAAGCGACAACTAAAATCTCTCGAACGATTGAGAATGTATTTTACGTAACATTGAATAAAAAGACCTCGTAAGAAAAAATGACATATAACTGTCTCATATAGTTATACTTTATTTAATTCACATACTAACAGCTGTTCCTCAGAAGATATTTCTAGTTTGTTATTTTTCCACAGGTAAAGACGCTGCTGGTTAACGTTATTTTACGATAAAGCACTTGATCACAAACTTTGATATTTTCCTTGGACGGAAGATGTGTAAACTCGCGATTAATGAAAGGTTATTTTGAACATCAATTTGCTCCATTATATGCAATTGTAAAACAACGATATATCGCCAATAAAAACAACAAAATTTGTTTGTATCGTCCTTTGGACCCAATGAACATCCATACTAAATTTGGTAAAAATCCACGTACAAAAAACCCATAAAAATAAATGTGTTTTCTTATAGCAAAGCCATATCTGGCTATCTGCTGAGCCCACCGAGGGGAAATCGAACCCCTAATTTTAGCGTTATAAATCCGGAGACATACCGCTGTACTTGCGGGGGGCATAAAAATAAATGAAAAATGTAAAATGCTGAATTGGAAAATAGTATGTACCGCTGAATAGACCTAATAAACCTCCATACCAGTTTTGGTGAAGATCCATCGAAAAACTGCGAAGTAGTAACATCGTTAAACAATAAACAGTACTATTATATTTCTACATGCAATAAAACAGTATCTTACATTTTTATTTTTAGAATTTTGGGTGTTTTAGACCCATCTTAATAACACGTACCTCCATCTATCGAACATTTAAATTACAAAATTAATCATATTCGAGTGGATAAAAATAAAGTTCTTCGAAACTGAGGCGAAACGGGAAAATCATCCACCTACTGTAAATCTATATGCACACAGGATAAACATTTCGTGAAGTTGGGATTGCACATCGCGCAATAAAGAAACTTTTCCAGTATCATATAAGCAAGAGTTCCGTTATAGTATAATATTCCTCCTTTTATACTCACAGGAGATAATTAATTAATGATTTATTGTTTTTGTTGTTGTTGAGAACAAAGTTATACAATGAGCTATCTGGGTTCCGTCCATCGCGGATACCAAAACCCGAAGTTTAGTGCTGTAAGACAGGAGACTTACCACTATTTGGGTTGTCTATGTATTTTAAGTGTTCTGTGGTAAGCCTATTACCTGGCAGGCGGTAGCACTGCCGATGTACGGATGGCTCGGATTTTTCACTGAAATAGTATTTTGAATAGCTCCTCAATAGACCATCAGAACTTTACAATATTATACAGATTGTTTATTTCGTACCAATATTTATGTAATAACGGTGCCAAAGGTCTACTAATGTCTGTGAATATCATTGTAAAACGTTTCTCGTTCTTTTTCCATCTACTTCTTTTTCATTACATAATAATTGAAAAATCAAAACAATGGTGGCAACCAATTTCACTGAGGTGACAGTTTCAAATGGGGTATCTACTTTTATAAGTATTATTATGAATACTAATTAATAGTAATTTAAAATATCTTTAAATTACTGTAAACGATGTTAGCATTAGCGTTGAAGTTAGCTTTCTTACAGAACTTTGGTATTATTTTCAAAAAGCTTAAGAACTGGGTGAAATAGAAATTACCAGCCAGTAAACAATAAATATTTCAGTCAGAACCTCATCTGTTTAGAACGTAATCATAAATATAGCTTTTCTATGTTTAATAAAACACTGCATTAAAAAATAAGCAAACAATTAAAAAATAATAATAAAGTAAATGTAGGGATGGCTAGCAATTAATCATTCGATAGAATAGTAGTGGGAGTACTTGTAATAATACCATACGAATATTAACATGTTGCAATATATACACATAACTGTGCAATAACAATTGAGTATGATTTATCCTATTATTGCCTGTTAACAACCACTACATTGTGTGTCTGAGCTATTATTTGGGATGACGCAAATATCATTCTTACTATCTTGTTGGCATTGTTTTTGAAAGATTGATACTAGCCATGGTCAGATGGTTAAGGCGCTCGACTTGTAATCCGAGGATCGCGGATTCGAATTCCCGTCCCACCAAAAATGCACTCCCTTTTAGCCATAGGGGTGTTATAATGTGACGATCATTCCCACTATTCGTTGGTAAAAGAATAGCCCAAGAGTTGGCGGTGTGTGGTGATGACTAGCTGCCTTCCCTCCAGTCTTACACTGCTAAATTAAAGACGACTAGCGCAGATAGCCCTTGAGTAGCTTTGCGCGAAATGCAAAACAAACAAACAACCTTTCCCCACTACACTATAAAAACTGTTTCAGCGTAAATGAATTTTCACATTGTTTATCTGTTTATTCAGCTAATCAGCTGATCTTCTGAACAAGATATATTTGAATTTTGTAAATCTTTTATCAAACCCGAAACACATAAAAAGAACTATGATAATGATGACTTATGACGTATTTTATTTGTACATAAAAAATAAAGGCGAAAAATAAATTCAGTGGAACATACACCTACAAAGTACCACATGATATAAGATTTTAGTGTAACATACATCTAGAATATACCACATGATGCGGAAAATTTGGAAATCCAAAACCATTACTTGTAACAAAAAAAGAACGTCTGTCAAGAATCGGCTACTATCTCTTAGCATTCTCTGTATTCACAGATGCGAAGTAAAGAATTAAAGGCTAATCCAAAAGGACATTTCATCAGATGCGGGGTCCAGTTTTACAGACGACGTAGTGTCGACAGTCATACTCGAATCGGTACACCCCATCTCTTGTTGGACAATAAAGTGTCATAACACCTAGAAAGCGTGGAACATATGAAATTAACTAGAAATTACCCCAGAAACTCTACTTTCTGTTTCACGAGGTAAATATTTTATTTTGTTCTTTAATGATAAATAATAGAAAAAACATAGATTCAACCAACGCTTTCGATACAATGTATAATTATAGATGTTTGTAATGTTGTATAGTCTCTATAGATATATGCTTTAGGTCAGAACAACACATACTGTGTGTAACATTATTTGGTAACTGGAAAGAAACAATCGAGACTACATAATGCAAATATCAGTGAGTAATTAGAAGACAACCACGATCAACATGTGGAACATTACTCGGTAAGTAAAAGAAAACAATCACGCCCATTATGTGAAACTATGTGAAAATAAGAGGAGAAATGTTAAATATAAAGTGGTACATAATGGCCACTCACCGTGATAACAACACAAAAAACTGCCCACGAACCAACACATGAAACATTACGCGTAAGTGATTACTCATCTTGAAAACTACAGAAAAGGCTAACTACGAACTGGCATGTGAAACATCAAACGTGAGTGGCTACTCACCTTGAAAACAACATAAAAAGCTGGCCACGTGATAAAATGTGAAATATTAAACATTAGTGTTCACTCACCTTGATAACAACACAAAAAGATGACCACAAACAAAATTAATATTTGCTTCATGTTGTCTAAACCTCTAGAATGACACTAAGTAGAAAAAAAATTGATTATTATGTATTCAATTTGTTTATCTTTTATATTCAATAAAAAATAAATGTCTAAGTCAACTATTTAGATTTTAAAGTCCCATGTTTCACAGGCATAGTATACTTGTAGACATAATATCCATGCAATCGTAGTAAAATATTAGCAAATAGTGCGTTCGAAGGAAAGCGAATAATTAAAGTATCTTAATAAACAGCACAGATTATTGTCTATTTTATTTCAATTATTTATTACTGTTGTTGTTTGTTTGTTTCAAATTAAACACAAAGCTACACAGTGGGGCTATTTGTGCTCTGCCCATCACAGTTATCGAAACCCGATTTCCAGCTCATGAATCCTCATCCGGTTAATAGAAGAACGAATCTGTATCTAACATGTGAAACGTTACCAGATGAATGATAGAAGAAGCAAACTATGACCAAAATGTGAAACATCATACGGTAATAAACTTATTATTATGTGAAACATCATCCGGTTAAATAAACAAAGAGCTGTTATTATGTGAAACATCATCCGGTAAATAAGCGAACTTGTTATTATTATGTGAAACATCATCCGGTAAATAAGCGAACTTGTTATTATTATGTGAAACATCATCCGGTAATTAAGCAAACTTGTTATTATTATGTGAAACATCATCCGGTTAATAAGCAAACTGGTTATTATTGTGTGAAACATCATCCGGTAATTAAGCGAACTTGTTATTGTTATGTGAAACGTCATCCGGTAAATAAGTGAACTTGTTATTATTACGTGAAACATCATCCGGTTAAATAAGCAAAGAGCTGTTATTATGTGAAACATCATCCGGTGATTAAGCAAATTTGTTATTATTATGTGAAACATCATCTGGTAATTAAGCAAATTTGTTATTATTATGTGAAACATCATCTGGTAACTAAGCGAACTTGCTATTTTTATGTGAAACATCATTCGGTAAATAAACGAACTTGTTATTTTTATGTGAAACACCGTCTGATACATAATCAAACTTGTTATTATTATGTGAAACATCATCCGATAAATACACGAACTTGTTATTACTATGTGAAACATCATCCGGTAAATAAGCGAACTTGTTATTACTATGTGAAACATCATCCGGTAAATACACGAACTTGTTATTATTATGTGAAACATCATCCGGTAAATAAACTTTTTGGTGCATGTATTATTAATATATTTATTTTGTGACTACATATTTCATGATTTAGTTTTTCATAACAAGAGAATTAAGATTTGTTATTTTAAAGTTTGCTTGATTGAATTTAAGCACCATCAACATAGTAAGCTGTCTACGTTCTGCTTACCACGGGTATCGAAATCTGGTTTCAAGAGTTGTACGTCGGCAGGCATACCGCCGATTTTTGGTGTCATAAGTATACAGACAACGCACTGTGCCACGGGAGGTATGATTCAAGTTAAAGTGATATATCTGTATTGTAGGAGATGTTAGATCGACTCTATACACAAAAAAATTAAAAGACAATTGAACAGTTAAATTTGGATAAAGGTACTGAAAAGCTTTCCTCTATCCTGTCTTGTGATTTTAGAGACGAGGGTTGCCCATTGGTTTGCATGCCAGGTACAGGTCTACTGGTCTAAAGTTCGGGGTTTCTTTACCGAAAAAAAAAATGACCTCCGCACTTCTGGACTGTAAGCGTATCAGAAAAGCAAACTGTTATTTCAAATTAGTTTAAGATGTACTTTTGAACAAGTTTACGAAGGAGTTTATTTAATAAATTGTTTATGTCCATGTCTTATAATTCTTGTTTCATAACAGCATAAATTTTGTTCTTGAGTGACATTACAGTGTAGTATAATAACGACCAACACATTTTCTTACTTTGTGACTGTTTTTAATAAGTTGTTTCTCAAAACTCAGGTCAAACAGGTTAGCATTGATCCACCTGGTGTTAGACGAGAAATTTACCATGTGAGATTTTATCCTCTATCGCCAAGCGAAGGCCAGACATGGCCAGTGGTTAAGACACTCGGCTCGTCATTTGAGGGTCGCAGGTTTGAATCCCTATCGCACCAAACATGCTCGCTCTTTCAGCCGTGGGGGCGTTATAATTTTACGGTAAATTCCACTATTCGTTGGTAAAAGAGTAGCGCAAGAGTTGGCGGCAAGTAATGATGACTAGCTGCTTTCCTTCTAGTCTTAAACTGCTAAATTAGAGACGACTAGCGTAGATAGACCTTGTGTAGCTTTGCGCGAAATTCAAAAAATACATCAGATAATCATCAATAATTGTTGTAACTCACAAGTTTGTTTTTTTTCCACTAGAGGTCATTCGGTATTGCTTAAAACTTATAGAATAAAATCTGATTTCAGAGCATACTAAACTACCTTAATTGTGAATGTTGCTTACTAAGACAATGATCGTAATAAATATAAACAAAACAAGTATAAGTGTGTGCGTGTATTTTTCTTAAGCAAAGCCACATCAAGCTATCTGCTGTGTCCACCGCGGGGAATCGAACCGCTGATTTTAGCGTTGTTAATCCGAAGACTTATCACTGTCCCAGCGGGGTACAAACAAAACAAATAAGTGTTGGAAAATATTAATACCTTTACGTGACTGGTAAAATTTGTGACTTCATAGTTTATCGAATAATATTTGTAGCACAGCAAAAGTTTCAAAACTTGCTTGTTTTGTTTTTGTTGTTCTTTTTATTTATCTTGAGTTCAATAATATCTGTGCTTGACATGCTTAGTGGCTTCAAAAAGAATAACCCATTTTATTTTTCCACAAATCGAAAGTACCTCAGGGAGTCTCGAACTTTCACCTAAACGTTTGAAGTCGGCAACAAATGGTAGAAGAAAAACAGTGAAGAATAAGAACATGGGAAAGACAAAACTAGACAGTAAAATAACGAAAAATATACATTATGAGTGAAAAGAGGAAAGGTTGCTTATTTCTTGAATTTCGTGCAGAACTGCTTGTGGGATATCTGCACTACATGTCCATAATTTAGAAGTGATAGGCTAGAGGGTGTGTTTATGTTTGAAGTTTAGCACAAAGCTACTAATAACACACTTATAGCTAAAAGGAAAAGCACGTCAACCAACAATAGCTAAAACCGGTGCTTAGGCTACTGCTATGAATCTAGTCATGTGACTAGATGATTTACATATTCAAAACAGTTTTATTATAACCAACTCAACTCTACGTGCCTCCAGTTGTGAAGTTAAGACTGTGAGAAAGAGTAAGTAGTTTTCATTTTGGTTGATTGATTGATTGATTGGAATTAATCACAAAGCTACATAAACGCTATCTGTGGCCTACTTTCTAAGGTTGTTAGAACCTAGTTTCTTGTGTTGTAAATACAACTGTATTTGCAATACAGGTAAACTACCTGTATGATTCGATTAGTGTAGCCTAAGAGTAACCATTAATTAAATCATTTGTAAGGTTCGATATTTTTGGTCTCCATGAAAGATCTAGGTAAACAATATATTCAGTGTGAGTACATATGAGGTACATATGTACTCATGTTCTTTCGCACCATTGCCTGAATAAAACGCAACTTGCGCATGGTAACGTTCTTTCCGGGCCCTGCCAAAAGAGATGAATGATTTAAGTGCAACATGTGTTTTAAATTATAGTTACTATTGGCTAAAAGGAGCTGGAGGGTCCATTTCACCTAGATGTATCGGTAAAGTCCACCTGATGAATCAGGGGTGAGTCCGAAGTTTTATAACGATAAAATTGAGACTTCAGAACTCGCGATGGACATAGCAAGACTATCTTATTTTAGTTAGTTTGCGCTTAATAAAAACAAGCAGAATTAAAGATGAAACAGTCCTATCATAAGAAATACAGTTTGTGTCAACATGATAAATCTTTGTGTTAAGTAAAACAGGCTTTTATTATTAAACAGGGTTAATTGTAAAAGCATTTGCTTTTTCCATGGCATTCGCCTTACTTGGTAAAAAGTGCAATCAAAACTAAAAGGGGCCGTCTTACCCACCCCACCTTCCTTTATCTGCAGTTATTACTTTCTTTTATAATCGTGTTCGAAACTAAATCGATGAAAACACTTTCCAAAATGCATTTTATTATATTTTCTCAATAACCTTGGTTAACAAAAGAAAAACCATCAACCTATTTAAGCAAACAATCAATATATGAACAGCTTTTACTAAGCCTGGTTATGATGTGTTATTAATATACACTTTATATGTTTTTAACGCGCAGATTGAAATACAAAGATGAAAATAGAATAAAAGCAACGGTGGGGCAGAGGGGGGTCCAGACACTTGTGATATGTATAGATGCATTGTTCGGTCTCATTCAGTCTGTTTCAATGTTTCCAAACTTTGGTAGCGTTTTTAATCTCTCTAGAGACTGACTTGCTTATTTCCAATATGTTCATCAACCGCCACACGGACGCCAATACCGGCAGTAGCCATTCTCTTTTATCGAACAAAGCTTCATTTGTTTAGCAAACTACAGCTTCTTGGACATTTAGGGTAACATAAAGAGAAGGAAATTTTTCTTGCTCCTACGTAATCCATCATCTATTCAACTGCTTGTCAATAATGCGGAAATGGATAACAAGAAGAGACCGATACCGGCAATACATGTATATTTATTACGAAAGTAGGCACTGCCTCTGGTTTCTCAAACTTTAGGTTTTATTTTAGTCCACTGAGCGTTTCATATTAGAAGACTTGAAAAGAGTTAATTATACATATATGTTTAAAGAAAAGGCACTTATTCTAAGAAGAATTAAAAGTACGACAAGCTGCTTTTACAAAGATCTTGAAAAACCCAGGGTAGATAGATTGTGTTCTTTTAAGCATATTTGTCGATTTTTTTTTATTACAAACACTTGTTTGTTTGTTTTGGAATTTCGCACAAAGCTACTCGAGGGCTGTCTGTGCTAGCCGTCTCTAATTTTGCAGTGCAAGACTAGAGGGAAGGCAGCTAGTCATCACCACCCACCGCCAACTCTTGGGGTACTCTTTAACCAACGAATAATGGGATTGATCGTCACATTATAACGTTCCCACGACTGGAAGGGCGAGCATGTTTAGCGCCATGGTGATGCGAACCCGCGACCCGCAGATTACAAAGCGCACGCCTTAACGCGCTAGGCCATGCCAGGCATTACAAACACTACAATTTCGCTGCGTTTGTAAAGTTAGCCAGAAAAGCTTGTTAGCAGAAACTGTTATTATTATTAACACGAAAATATTTTTCTTTTTTTTTGAAACAATATATCGATTTTACAACTAAAGACTTGTAATAGCCGGTAATTTGGACGAAGCTATCTTGGACCCGTATGGCCAGGTGGTTAAGGCTCTCGACTCGTAATCCAAGGATCGCCAGTTTGAATCCCCGTCACACCAAACATGCTCGCCCTTTCAGCCGTGGAAACGTTATAAAGTGACAGCCAATTCCACTATGCGTTGGTAAAAGAGTAGCCCAAGAGTTAGCTGTAGGTGGTGATGACAAGCCGTCTTTCCTCTAGTCTTACACTGCCAAGTTAGAGATAGCTAGCGCAGATAGCTCTCGTGTAGCTTTGCGCGAAATTTAAAAAAAAAATGTCTTAAAATTTTCTAACTTTTATCATTCGTTCGGCTTCCTGTGTTCGAAGGATGATAAAGAAACTTAATGTTATCTTAAAAATAGCTCAGCTACCTGTGTGTTTCAACTTGTAGTGCAATTGTGAATCTGTTATTTTTGCGACTGTGTATCGAGTGGTATGTGTTTTTTATTTAAGAACTACTCCACGATATCAAGTTATATATCTACATGATTTTCGTATAATCTAAAGCTACGTCCTTCATTTTGTACTACATATAGAACATAATTCATTAGTTGACTTAACGTGGGTACAATTATTGTTGAAATGGAAATATTCTCTTTTGCAACTAGCAATGACGAAACATGATATAACTGCTACATATAATATAGAGGGCGTACTGTAAAAAAATATTTTTATTTAAAACATGGAGAAAAATTCGGAAATACCAAAGCGAACATTTTAATTAAAAACATACTTTAGTGTTTACACGTTGCTGAAGCGAAGGGGGTTGATATGTTGCAAACGATTAATAATTACTTTTAAATCCGTTTTGTATAAAACAACTTAATCTCTCGCTGCAACTGAAACACTTGCCTGAATAACAAAATAAAAGAAATTCTTATAGTAAATAAACCTTCAAGCTTCAAATCCTTAAGTATATGGGATTGGAATTTTCAACCGAAACGGCATTTTATAACTGGACGCACGTTGGCTAAGTGGTTTAGTTACAACTACTCCTAATCTTGAACTACTGACGAATGATATGGTAACCAGTTAAAAGAACCCGATGCATTAAGTTTTTCTTTGACTCTTTAAATCAAATAACAGAATTGACTGTGACTGTCACTTCCGTTATGCGCATACAGCTGAAAGTAAAGAGTGGCGTCGCATTTCGAACCTCATATTCCTGGGTCTGCATCCTGGAATGCTCACCGTTAGCAAACATCAAATCCATTTAAGTTTTATACATATGCTATAAAATCAATTCAAAATTATAAATGTGTCGCGTTTGACAAACTTATCATCTATCATTATCTTCGTAGATCATGCCGGTTCCAAAACATAAATTTAAATGTTTTACTAAAATCCTCGGTCACCTTTTATGTATAGTACTTTTTTAAAAAAACAGATGAAACTGTATACAGATAAATATAATCCAAATGTCGTATGTTACTTTAGTCCAAGTCATAAATACCTCCATGTTGTACTGACGTGATAACATGTCCTAGAAAGTATCATGAGAGTAAGTTTGATAACATAAGAGAAACAAAAAAACGTTTTTGTTAATGGAATTTGGACTGGTTCAACCATCTGTTGAAGAAGTTATTTAACAGTTTGTATTTCTATCTTTGTTAAAGCTCCGTTTTAAAAGTCATTTTTTTCTCTATCTCTCACCTCTTAACACTTATTTGTGATATTTGGTCCCAGGGCAATGCTCTAAATTTCCGAGTTTGGCAGCCGATTTTGAATATGTGTGATATTTTATAGTGTTATCCGCTCTATAAGCAGGTGTGATACAGTCCCTCTATAATGATTACAAGCTATAGGGGACGGTTGGCTGGATCAATAGCTTAAAGTTAGAAACGGCAGGAAATACTTTCAGTAGCCTTGTCATAGAAACAAATACTGAGCTATAGAATTAAAATGGAGTTTGTGATTTGCTTGTTAATGTCACACAAATTTACTCCAGATCTATCTAAGCTAACTGTCTCTAACTTAGAAATATATAGTAGACAAGTAATCTGAATAACATCGCCAATCGCCAACTGTTGGACTACTCTTAACCAATGAAAAGTAGGGTTGATGACGCAATCGTGACTGAAAAGAGAGCATATTGAGTGATGGGAGTCGAACTCGCGGTGAGCAGATGCTGAGTGACTTATCCAGTAGCTCATGTTAAATACAGATCATATGGACTCCGTCTTCTCTTTCGTCTAACGTATATGTATACACCAAACTGCTAGTAAATTTGTGAATTGGAGACTAACCGCTGAGCCACCAGGGGTATTGTGAATTTATGACTTTGTTGATTATGTACACGGCCATTTGTGGCATACGAGAGCAGCGCAAAATAAATTAGATATAAATTATTTAATATTATAGTTACTCTTATTAGTTGTTATTAAGGATGTATTTTATATGGAGGAGTGTGCGATTTTAGACTATATCTTTTTGTAGGTTCTTTAAACTAAACGTTGTGACAGAATGAATTATAAAAATACTCAATATGATGCACCATGCACACCCTTCCGGTAATGAACAGCATAACAAACAAGATAGGAATTTAATTATCAAAACATTCTGCTCGTAAAACATACCTTGTCGTGTTCGTATGGTTACATTTGTCTTAAAGCTTAGGGTTTGTTTCTTTTTATTTGTTTGCTATAAAGCACAAAGCTTCAAAATGGGCGAGTTATCCGTTCCGTACATACTTCGGGTATCGAAACCTGATTATCAGCATTATAAACCTATAAATCTGTCACTGTGCCACCAGAAGGCTTAACGCTTAGTAATAGTAACTAATAAAGATTCAGAGCTAAGCCTAATTTTATAAGGATGAATAAACTATCAAGAGCCCACCATCATTTTAAACATGAAATATTTCCTTTTCGTAATTCACATTGTGAGTTTATATAAGAAAGCATTACAGCTTTCCAAATATTCTGATCAGCAATGTTTATTTTTCGAAATCTTTGTCTTTTCTGTGTCTTTTAAGCAACTAGTTTTCAAACTCTACTACGAATTTCATATAATACCAAAATCAGGCTTTCAGATCTTCTGCCCACAACGTATGATAATGGAGAAACACTGTTTGATTTCGAACTAACATTTCTAGAAATTGTTACCAGGCTTTTTAAAAGCTAGAAAACAAATTTCTTAAGCTAGTTTCCTTGTCATAACTGACCTGTACATAAAATCAAGTGATAAACTCTGTAAATATAAATCAACGATCGTCGCAAATCTTTAAATATCAACGATCACGGTGTGTTAGGAGGTCAGATAGCTTATTTTTTATATACCGTTCTTGTCAAGAATTGCAACACTCTCCTCTCTTTGCTCAATAAAACTGGTAACCGTTCTCTACCAACTCAAATGGAAAAATCGCGTACTCAATTTGATAAGTTATTAGATTCTAAAAGCTTTTTACCTTACGTTACTCAAGTAAGGGAAGGAAAAGGAAAAGAAGAAAAGTGCAACACTTGTCAGGGATTATCATAAAATAAAATGAAATAACCTCAAATAGATGTAAATATTATGGTAGTTTGAGTTTAAAA
Organism: Carcinoscorpius rotundicauda; assembly: GCA_011833715.1. Taxonomy (NCBI): domain Eukaryota; kingdom Metazoa; phylum Arthropoda; class Merostomata; order Xiphosura; family Limulidae; genus Carcinoscorpius; species Carcinoscorpius rotundicauda. Next base: position 22,176,925 of record CM022398.1, read on the forward strand.
TGCTTTATGATATTTTTACGGCATTCACATTAAGAAAATAGAAATAGAATTATTTTAGGTGTACTCTCACACATTAGAAGTTGTCAAGTATGTTCAGATAAATGAGGGTACAGGAAGCGTGTCCCAAGAAAAACTTCATTCTATAGTTTGGAATTATAAGTAAAAAAAAACATTCTGTATTGATTATCAAACATTGATTTTCGCTTATTGCATTTTGTAAGCACTTTCGTTCAGTTATTAGCAAACTTATTTTTAAATCTTGAACTAACTTCTAAAGATATAAAAGAAATCCTATGCATCAGTTATTTTATTTTCAAACAATTTTGACAATCCGTAATTAGTATTATTTTACTAAAACCATTTCTGTCATACTTTAGATCCGCCGTCACCTGTTTTGGATCATTTGTGTCGCGCGTCAGGTCCGCTGATCCAGTTTTGAACAATTTCTCTGGTTTATAGCCCTATTTAGTCCTGATTTTTAATTTTTTCTAATGATTTAGGTCTACTGACATTTAAAAACTAAAGTGCAAAATTGGTTTTCTCTGTAGTTGAAGACTTTCAAATAAACAAATAAACTCTTGTTATATATTGGTATAACTCTACATAGCATTACAACTGTTGGTATAATTTTGCATAGCATTAAACTAACTCTTGATATACTTATACATAGCATCAAAATAACTGTCAGTTTTCTTCTACATAGCATTGAAATAACTATTGGTATAATTTTACCTAACGTTAAAATAATTGTTAACATACTTTTATATAGCATTAAAATAACTGTTGGTATACTTCTGGATGGCATTAAAATAATTGTTGGCATATTTTTACAAATAATTAACAAAGTGTTGGTATAATTTTACACAACATCAAAATAACTGTTGGTATACTTCTGCATAACATTCATATAACAACTAATATACTTTTACAACGCTAAAACAACATTTTGTATAATTTTACACACCATTCAGATAACTAATAAATAAATATTTACCATAAAAGTGTTAACAATGTTGCAAAATAAGCTTTGCTGCCAGTTTAGCTGTCATATTTGACTTTATTCCTTTAAATCGCGCGCTTTTTCCTTTTTTAACCGCCTCTTCCTTTCACAACGAAGTTATTTTTGATTATATACTATGATATTTTGTCAATACACACCAACAAACTACAGGAAGTAAAGAAGTGACACTCATAGTACCTCACATAAGCTTTAGCGACCCAACCCTGTTATCCTTAACAGGACTATAATTCACAGAACCTAACAGAGTCTTCAGAACATGTGGTGACAGTGTTTCCTCTATAAAACAGTTATGGCCTGGCATGGCCGAGCGCGTAAGGCGTGCGACTCGTAATCCGAGGGTCGCGCTAAACATGCTCGCCCTCCCAGCCGTAAGGGTGTATAATGTTACGGTCAATCCCACTATTCGTTGGTAAAAGAGTAGCTCAAGAGTTGGCGGTGGGTGGTGATGACTAGCTGCCTTCCCTCTAGTCTTACACTGCTAATATCAAGTGACGCTAAATACTCTTTAGCTAGTAGAATTTCATAAAATTTATCAAGTCTGTTATTAAAAGTTAGCCGTGAATAATAACTGTCCACCTGTATGAATCTTCTGAAAACTTGAGATAGAAACTGCTAATCCAGTTTGCTTGACCTAATTAATACTTATGTACTTGCACGTGCTTTTACCCTAAAGTTTTTATCTATCAGAGCAAGCCATCTTTAATCTGAATGACAAAAACTAAATTGGTCTACCTTTTCTCTTATGTAAAGCTGTAATAAAAATTTCAGACTCATAGCTCACGTAACTTTTTGTGCAGACACGTGCAAACCGTTTGTTCATATATGAGCAGTATTTGTTGAATACCTTTGCACAAGCAGCATATACGTAGGCCAAATCTGATTCTTAATTATAGTCAGCAAACTTGGGCAAAGAGCAGTGAAGGTTAAATGTGTTTTTCTATTAAATAAAGTCTGTGTACTTTGAGTAAGAATAAAAAAAAGGAAGAAACTCGATAAAAATTGGATATTATATATCTCGTGTATTTCTGAATGGTTTTCCTTGAAATTTTGTATATAAAGTAAGAGTCTAGTAAAATACATCCACATCCACAGACAGGTTGGATGACCACAGTCCGTGCTAAAGAATGAATGTAAAATATTGTTAAACTGTCACTCCTGTTAACAGCACACAGACTGCCTTGGAGGTTGTTTTGGCTGCACGACACATTACCATGTAAGTACTATACTATGTAATCAAGATATGTTTAAAAATGTACTGAAATTTTTCGATTAAACAAATTAATGGTGTGCTGCTGGGACAATGGTAAATATGCAGGATTACAATGCTAAAATCTGGGGTACAATACTCTGTAGTGGACAAAGCATATAGCCCAATGTGACTATGCTCTAAAACAAACAAACATACCATAGACGAGATATAACTCTGTATTAATTTTATCATGAGCTGCCGCCAAATGTTGCAAGGTTTGAAATTATTTCAAGTTATGCATGTGAACAACATCACAAAAATATCTCTCAAACATTGTTCTTGAATAAAAAAATTAAAATCAACCTAGAAAGATTTCTCACGTTTAGTGTGTGAACAATAATCAATTTGTGTTAATATGACACAGCATATATAACTCATAAAAAATGTAAACAAAGTTCGTTATAAAAGTCGACTTTTAAAAACAGTCGCCAAACTCCCCAAACAACTTTAAATGATTCAAACTATCGCCGTAGAATAGAAGTGAACATAGTTTATACTTACAAGTCGCCGTAAAAAAACGAAAGCACTCATAGACTCAGTCATCAGTCGCTTCAATCACAAGTGTAAATAAACCAATGATAACACCCTGTGAATAATTGTTCGAAAAGACAAGTTTCATAAATTGAATAATTTACGAAAAAAACCAACACTAAATTCAGTTTCACTAACATTTGAAAGCAGTTTCGTTCACCAAATGATTCTTAGAAAAGAGCTTTAGAAAAAAATGGGTTTGTTTTATTAATCCTACAAGATTGTCCGAGTTTAATTCGTTTGTTGTAAAGGAAATAATGAGCGAAACGTAACCAAGAGCAACAGTATTCTAATAAAATGTTCAAACAACTTTTGAAAGGTAAAATCGTCAGAATCTAAGCCACAGACCAAATATAAGTGATTAAAGAATAATGGGAAAAAACGTTTCAGAGATATGTACACTGCTGGCCAAAATCTTAAGGCCAATGAACATAAAGAACAAATATGCATTTTGTGTTGTTAGATCAACCACTTATTTGAGTATAGCTTTTCAAGATGAAAATAAAAATAAAAACCTTTTTTAGCATTTAAAAGGGAAATGTTGCTACTATGAAATTAGCCTAAATACTAGCTGGTCAAAAGTATAAAACCATACTAAAACGAAGCGTTAATCAGTAAATACGTAACAAAATTTAGTCATTCTGTTTAAGCATTAGCGTTTTCAACATCTCCCACCGACATCTCATGTGTTACATTGGGTAAAAGCATGGCAAAGACGAATACGTTGACAGAGTTTGAACGTGACAAAATTGTCGAGCTGGTGAGATTGGGCGTAGTAAAACTGCTATTGCAGGTTTCTTAAAGGACTCTTAGGGATTCAAAACGAGAATTTCAAGTGGTCTACCCAAGAAAATTTCGACGACGTTGAGCAGGAGGATTTAACGGGTTGTCCGGCAAGACACCGGCCGATCATCGAACCAGATTAAGGCCCATACGGACGCAGAATGCAGCTCAAGAACAATAAGACGGGATTTACGAGAGAAAGGCTTTAAAATCCGTAAACGTCTTTAAAGGCCATGCCTCCTTCCACACCCCGAAACAGCTCGGTTAAACTTTGCTGAGAAGCACAAACATGGGACGTAAAAAAGTGGAGAAGTTATTGTTCTCTGATGGAAAAAAACTTAACCTGGATGGTCTAGATGGCTTCTAACGTTACTGGCACAATAAGAATATTTCACCGAAGACATTTTCCACACGACACAGTGAAGAAAGTTCCATCATGATATGGGGTGCTTTCTCCTTCCATAGAACAATGGAGCTTCAGGTTATACAGGGGCGTGAAACAGCAGCTGGCTACATCGGCATGTTGGAGAGAGCGTCCTTATTGACTGAAGGCACTCGCTTGTGTGGAAATGACTGGATCTTTTAGTCGGACAACGCTGCAATCCACAATGCCCAAAGGACTTTTTCATGGCGAATAACGTGATTCTTTTGAACCATCCAGCGTGTTCGCCCGAAGTGAACCCCACTGAAAATATCTGCGGGTGGATGACAAGGGAAGTCTATAGAAATGAACGAGCATTCCAAACGGTGTATGATCTTCGTGAAGCCATCTTCACCACTTGGAATAACATTCCAGCCAGCCGTCTACAAACGCTTATATCAACCATGCCAAAGCGAATGTTTGAAGTTATTCGCATTGATGGCCGTGCAACTCGCTACTGAGACCTCTTGTTGGGCACTTTCTACCCTCTTTAGTACTTCTTTTTGGTATAGTTTTAAACTTTTGACCATTTAGTATTTAGGCTAATTTCATTGTGTTCACATTTTCCCTATTAAATACTAAAAAGAAAGTTTTTTTTTTATTTTTCCTTTTCTTATTATCATCTTTCGAAGCTCTACTTAAATAAATGATTGAGTCTAACAAAGCAAAATGCATATTTTATCTTTATGTTCACTGGCCTTACGATTTTGGCCAACAATGTATATATAGATAAATACATACGTATTGGGTTATTTTAACTTAAAAACAAACCGAAACAAAAATAAATTAAACAAAAAACGCTGCACTATTTGAAAAAAATTTAGGACACAAGCTATAAGGTGGGATTATAAAATGTACCTTAGGTTTTGGAGGTGACTGCGAAAGTAAGATCTACACTGCAGTGGGGATGCACCTTCTATCAGCCTTAACTTCCATTCTCCAGTCTCACATAAAAAATAAAAGAGTAGCAATAGATATAGAAATAGATATTACGAGAGTGAGATGTGGGTGCTCAAGCCCACAATTTCCCACATCTATATCACTCTTCACTGCCTCCAGTCAGTTGTGGGAAGGTGACTGCTCTCCCAAGTAAAGAATTAGTTGATATAAAAAATAAAAGTAAAAAATTAAAAAATAGTAAGGAAATAAGGTATTACTATTTTGGGGGTAAGTAAAATAAAAACTTACCTTTTGAAGTTAACATTCCAGCTCCCAGAATGATAGAAAAGTACTAATTAACAACACAACAAACGAACTATACGAACATGAAGAAGTGTCCCATTTAGCTATCCAAACAAAGTAGAATAGCTCCCGAATTTGTGTAAGTAATAGGGTGAAAATAATGAACTTCATTAAAATGTATTTATTTCCGCTAGGGTAGATACGTACACACATAAATAGATAGATGCATATGGAAAATCAAATCAAATAGATATTTTATAAAAGTTTATTTTGAATGAAGCATAATTTATTATAAATTGGATTTATGGATCAACTTTTTTTCGGTTGCTTACGAGAGAAAGTCCACAACGTTTTAGGGACACTAGTTTAACTACGTTTAGTAGCGATTATATTGACGCAGTTTTGTTTTTCTCGTTAAGAACTGGACCGCTTTATTACTTTGGTTAATTCCATATAATCGCAATAAATCACACGTACTAGTTGCTTCCAAACGCGTTAGATATGGCTGTTGTAAATTACATATTTTTTACATTATCCATTTGTATTTTAATTCGTGACACACTGGTAATGTAGTCTAAATACATAAGAATATTAAAATGTAACTAGGAATTCATCACTTTGTATGGCCCGGCATATGGTTGAGACACTCGACTCGTAATCCGAGGATCACGGGTTCGAATCCCTGTCACACCACACATGCTCGACCTCTCAGCCGTGGGGCCGTTATACGATGACGGTCAATCCCATTATTCGTTGGTAAAAGAGTAGCCCCAAAAGTTGGCGGTGGGTAGTGATGACTAGCTGCCTTCCCTCTAGTCTTTCACTGCTAAATTAGGAACGGCTAGCGCAGATAGCTTTCGAGTAGCTTTGCGCGAAATTAAAAACAAACACACAAACCACAACTCTGTGGACATTGCGTGAAATACAACTCCGAGAATTCGTGGTCTGCGTTGCCAGTCCAAAACGGGAGACAGCCATGCGCAACTGGTTCCTGTGTGAACTTCTGAAACAAAACGACGTTTTATAATTTTTTATTTGTATGTTCCGAGACATGAAATTGCAACTAAAAAAACGAACGTTCTATACAGTGAATATCTCAGTTTAGGGTTGCAGCGTACTGTTGCATGATTTATTAAATTTCACTACAGTTTCTGCATGTCCTTATTCCGCTTCGTTAGGTAAAATTGAGACTTTAGTGGTTTATGCATACTAAATGGTATTACTAACGAATTTGGATCAGTATTTGTTTTCTTTTTTTTCAAAAATTGTACGCCATTAGGAAGGAAAACATAAAAATATATAATTTTTTCTCTAAAATGTAATATCACTATTGATCTGAAAATGATGGTAATTTACGTTACTTTATATTTAAATAATTTTGAAAAATGAATAAAATGTGTTTTAGCCAACCAGCAACAAAGTTTCAATTAATTTTTCTGGTCAGAAAAAACAGATGAAGTCGATTTCCAATAAAAAATGCTAGTTACTAGATGGCGCTAATATATTATGTAAAAAAGGAAATTTTATATTCTTAGCAGTTACATCCCATTTATTAGTATTATATTAATTAATCACCGCATTTGAGAACTGACTCATTTATTTCTTATTTTAATTTATTGAAATTCTACAATACAATTGTATCTTGTTTGTTTGTTTTGTTACAAAGCTGTGCAATAGGCTTAACTGCACTCTGTCCATTAAGAGGGAACGAACCCTGGATATTAACATTGTAAGTTCGTAAACTTACCCTTGTCTCGCTAGAGACAATATAACACTAACATACTTTTCCTTCCATATTTAACAATGATATCATCGTACGATATCATTCTCAAGCGATTTATATAAAAATTGGAACACAGTACTGATGTGAAAGCTTAGAATGTGTAATTCATAAAACCAAAATATTTTAATTATTGTCACACTAAATACTATCAACAGTATAAGCTATACTGTGTTTTTGTCAGCTGCTGACAGTTTGCGAATATTTGAGGACATATTTATTACCATGAGAAATTTACAATTTTAATTATTTCTAAACTATATTTATACGCGTCATAAATTTGTTCATCGAAACCAAAAACTAGTCGTATAAAATCATTATTATTTAACTGTTTTGTTTATTTAAATTTTTTCTCGCAAAACCGAGATTATAGTATTGTAAATCTGCTGTGCCACTAGGTGGCTAATAACAATAATGTCATAGAAACAGTTCTTTCAGAAGGGATGACATCTCTGCTTGGTTGATCTAGCTCATTTGCATTTGAAGACGTATGACATATCATTTTAAGATTAATTAAAAGTATTGCCTTATCTTAGCTAAAATATTGTGAGTTCCATTTGTTACTTATTTCTTTCTTAGAATATATAATCTACGTGTGATAATTTGTTTCTTTGTAGTTTAGTGTTAGGGTATAAAAAAGGCTATGTGAGATATACCTAACCCACGATACAGAAACCTGCTTTTAGAGCTATAAATCCACAAACTTATAACTGAGCCACTAAGAAATGGGTTACAAATGGACACGTTTGGATCACAGGTTGACAAGCATTCAGAATTATGCTAATATTTTCAGTTTTAGTAATAAATAATGGAATGTACATTCTATGAGTTTTCCGTAGATTTATTTATTTGTAAGTATTTGTTAAGATAGTTATTATATTGTCGTTTATAAAATTAATGATGTATTAATATTTACAACTTGAATTTTTTTCAGTAGAATCAGTGTATATTAATTATAATATTTCTTTGAACAATTATCCGTGAGACGTGTACACAGCTAAAGAAATATAGTGGAATATTTAAAGAAAATAAGAAAGGTTAAATCAGGCATACTTTTTACATGCATGATATCGTGTTCTATAAATATATTTTTTCCTTCTCCAAATTCTAATTTCTGAAACGACATAAAGCGCTTTTTTTCAATTAGGATTTAGTAATACTTGAATAAACTCATTAACTGTTTTAGTTAGCTTACATTAAATCCTTCTTTTAGTTTTTCTGGACGAGTGAACATTTGATGCTTAGTTAAACAGTAAAAACATGGTATTGAAGGTTGTATTGATTTTGGGTTTTTTTCAATTTTTATCTGCAAAAGCCATCTCTAATTTAGCAGTGTAAGACTAGAGGATAGACACTTAATCATCACCACCCACCGTCATCTTTTTACCAACGAATAGTTGAGTTGAACGTCACATAATAACGACCCCACGACTAAAAGGACAAGCATGTTTGGTGTGACGGGGATTCGAACTCGCGATCCTCAATTTGCAGCTAAAAGCTACACAAAAAGATATCTGAGCAAAACCTTTCCTCATTTTAACCCTGAAGAAGAAAGGTCCACCTTTCGAAAGCAGTTGGGTTATAGCATTTTTATTCATTTCATGTTTTGTAGCAATAGACTAAAGGAATGTGCTAATTAAAAGCTCCAGTTCTTGGATTACTCACGTATAATTAAACAGTTACATTTAGCCTAAACCCTTACAGTGCAACCACACTCCAAAATGGAGAACGCTTTTTTTTTATGGTAACTGGCCACGAACCATGAACTCTTGAATTTACACTCTGAACACGCTAATTGTAAAGAGCTAGTTTATTTGAATAAACAGCGTGTTAACTATGAACGCCAAAAAGATGTAGGAACATGTTAGCATCATCACCAAGTTTGGACTAAATTAAGTTAACCGACAATAATCTGAAGGACTTGTTTGTTACAAGAGAGAAATAAAAAATATTTGTAACAAAAATAGGAAATTGTGCTTCTATAATTTTTTGTAACGTAATAAACATTAAAAGTGCAATAAAAATACATACAGATATCAATCATGAAAAGAAAAACATACTCCTTTCAGTAATTATATCAATAGTGGCTGCATAGTTCATTCTAATACTGAAGAATATACTACATTGGTAGTTTTCTTAAAATAGATATGAAATTAAATAGGGAATCCAAACCCCCCTAATCTTCCATATATCATCCTGTATCACTGTGACAAGTTTGTTGTTGACTGACTAAGAAATCAATAATGAACATACATACAAACACACACATATGTTGATGTTTATTTACATTGACTTGTCATTTGAACCTGTACGACATCTTATACTACACATGACCAGTTCAGACAGAGACCACTGATTTCCAGGAACAGCTATTCCAGTTTTAAAGTATAAACCATACAGAAAAGCAAACACTCAAGAATATCTGTCGCCTATTATGCGGCTACTTTTAACCTGATGGCAAACTGACTTTCAAAGTTATAGAGGCCCCATAGGTAACAGCGCGAGTGTGTCACAGATAAAACCTGAAACATTGGTATTTCCCCTCCGACACGTTAATGACCAGGACACATGCTGTCCACTTATATTTATTTTGTGTTGTTTAAAAACCTACGATATTATTAAATATTCGTCGTATTTCAAGCTTTGGGTGCTTTATTAAAGTCAAAGCTGGTTTCATAGCATACATGATAAATAGAAGAGTGATGATGATTGATTGATTTTCTATTTTCTATGATCAAATGTGAAAACATCCGGGACAGCAGTAGGTACCCTTAGTAACTTTACCTTGAATACAAAGTGCAAATGCATACCAGTTATTAATTAATGCGTTACTATAAGGCATTGGGGGCGGATGTTTTTAACTCCTAAATGCAAGTTTTATTACATATTTTAAATCTCACATACGAATATATTATATTATCATTTTTGGATAACCGTTAGATCTTTTCATCAGTTCGTTTGCTTTTAAAGCAAGATAAACCTCTACATCATAAGTAGGTGGTTACTTATGGAAACCACCATCTACTAACTGAATTCTAGTTATACCGATAAAAAAAAAATCGTTCATTTGTTGCCAAACGATCTGAAGCATCTAGCAAAAACTAGCAAGATTTTTAGTGAATCATCTGATTTAAATATTATTTTGTGATTAAAAATATATATGATAATTTATAACATTAGATATTAATTAAGTGATGCTTAGACGCTCTAACAACATCATCAGTGAATAGACAAAAATCATGTTTTACTGTTTGGTTTAATATCCACATTAAGGTTGACAAAGTGCTCACAATGGCTGATACAAGCTAGTTTCTTAAAAATGCCAAGCCCACACGTTATATGAAAACTTATCACGTTTCTTAACAACCACGTTTTCACGTTTGCGTAAGTTTATGATATTTCAAGTTATTTGTATACAAACTTATTCGAATAATTGTATTTGCTAGTGTTATTTTAACGTTTCCTTATCAAAAGTTGAACATTTACAAATACAATAAATTTTCTAGACATTTTCCTTTTATAAGCAACGTTTAGTTCAAATCAGACGATAAAGCTAAAAGGTTTAAAAATGTCTTACATTTTAAATTGTTGTAAGTCTTAAACATTCAACTGTTGCTTGTGGTAGGGTAAATAAGATTTTAGGTTGTATCTGCAGAAATATTTAATATAGGTCACATTTAGAGTATCGTGTTCAGTTTGGGGCTCCTTACCTCTGGAGGGACATTAAAGTGTTGAAAGGAGTTCAGAGAAATATTACTAGAATGATGTTTGGAATATAGAAGATGTCATACAAGGAGAGATTAAGATCTCTAAAATTATTTTTTCTTGAAAAAAAAAGAAGAGTTGGGATGGATCTGATTGAGGTGTTTAAGAATGTAAATAGAACTGATATTGTTAACATGTTATCTTTTTTTATATTTAACGGCAATAACAGTAGATCTAGGAAACTAAAATATAAATTTCGGTAATGTAGAAGCCATCTTCAGCGAAGAAGCACAGTTTGTTTGTTTTGAATTTAGCGCAAAGCTACTCGAAGGTTATCTGCGCTAGCCGTCCCTAATTTAGCAGTGTAAGATTAGAGGGAAGGCAACTTGTCATAACCCCCTCCGCCAACTCTTGGGCTACTCTTTTACCAACGAATAGTGGGATTCCCCGTCACATTATAACGCCCCCACGACTAAAAGGGGCGAGCACGTTTGACGCAACCGGTATGCAAACCCGCGAACCCTTGGATTACGAGTCGCAGCCTTAACCCACCTGGCTACGCCGGGCTCTTCAGCTTAGACTGTGTTATTTTTCTAACAGGATGGTTGACCTTTGGAATGGGCTGCCTTCGGATGTTGTGAAGGCAGTAAATTTAAGTGAGTTTAAAAGAAAGCTTGATAACTAAATAAATGATAAGAGCTTGTTTTAATTTTTTTTTTATTTACTTATTTCATAGTTTTAGTTTACTTCAGAGACTGGGACATCCGACATGGATCAATAGATGTCATGTTATTTCTAAACATAATGATATGTTATGATAAGAAAAGCAGAAAAAATAGCAGTGTCTTATCTTCATACCCAGTTTGCGAGTCAAACAGAGTACTTTTAGAGAATTGTGTGGAATACAAAAGCTGTCATGGTTTCAGGTAATCAACTCAGAACCAAAAAATTCACTTCAATAAAGGGATCGACCTTTTAATCTAAGAAAATAACACATGTGATTCCTATTACACTGAATATTTCTTTCAACGTTTCCCTTATCAGTAGTTAAAAATTTCTGCATTCAATGCATTTTTTAATGTTTTCACTTTATTATTAAAGTTAAAATGTTCAAGTAAAACAAAATCTAATATTATATAACATCAACAAAAATTTGATAAGAAGATACGTGGTTTAGAGGCTTATCTTAATTGTATTCCTTTTGCAAAATGTAGCGTTTTTACTAGCATATAAGCTTTGTTAAGTCTTCCTTGTCCATCTCTAAAGATAGAAATTGCAAAGGCCGCGGAGAAAACGGTTTTATAAAGCCAAGAAACCAGATCTTGTATGGTGCAACATGTGAGATCATTACCATGTTTTAGCTGGGGTTCTGAATTAGAGTACAGATTTTACTCCTTCATAACTAAAAAAATTGTACCATTCTACCATGCTGCTAGGCAGATTAGGCTTAGATACCATAATCAGTTAAAAATAATTATTCAGAATTAAAGAAAGAAGAGTAACGGAAAACTTTGTTTAGGAATCAACATTCCACACGTCTCCCTGAGCAACATTCTACACGTCTCCCTAATCAACATTCCACACGTCTCCCTAATCAACATCCCACACGTCTCCCTAACTCCCAGTCTACGAGTTACCATGAGCACTTCTGTGCATAACTAGTTTTTGTATGATTTTCTTTTTAAATTATAGAGAAGAATTGCCATTACAGTTAATAAAAAAACAAGATATATTTTACTTAGTAATTCAAATAAACCATACGAGTTTCAGATATTCATGAATAAAGCATATAGGTTTAATTTGAAAAAGTAGATAACCAACTTTAAACAAAATCATTTACATCCTAACATAATTTATATAGATTTGGGAAACTAAGTTTAAGTATTCAGGTATATATCTTTGATTAAGAAATCAGAAAACCAATCCCATTTACTAATTTGTTTGTCCGAGTTCCACTTAATCTAGTTGTTTCTATAAATATTTCTATTCTACTGCCTGATTTGTTACAGTCTTTGTAATGAGAATGCCGTTTGAATACCGTTTTTAGTATAGTCTCAGAGGCCTAGAAAATAGATCCAATATATTAGTGACTTCTTAACTAAAATTGCCAGCTAAATCTCATAAAAAAATAAAGCACACGGAATGGTTAGCTGATTTCTATTGGATGCTAGTGGAAGTGTACCATTTGTTGAAAAGTCTACACACGTGATCAATATGATTAAACATTCACGTGTTCAAATTTCTTCCAGACAGATGTTAACATTTTATAAACTCTCCTACTGGTGTCTCAGCTTCAGTGAAACAACAACAAAATATTTTATCTATACCGAACTCCTGGCTAGTCGGAAACAACAACAAAAAAAACATTTCTCTTCAAATAACAATTATATATTGGCCTTGAGATGAGAAGTTACCTTACATTTTTAGCTAAGAAAGTATTTTTTTTTCTCCTGAAATGTTAATTATGCATAAACTGAATTTATGACGAATATTCAAGTGTTATTTTTATTTTGTTTTGTTATCTCTTGTTATCTGTACTTACTACTGACTTTTCTTCGTTTGTTTTAGAACTATGAGCAACAATACACAAAGACCATCTGTGCCAAGCGTCCCCAGTTTTTAGCGGATATATCAGAAGAAAAATACCCTAAAATGAGAAACGCGTTTTTACAGGAACGGGATGCAAACCACGGACCACGTTAGGTTGTTCGGCCTGTAATCTGAGTGTCACGGGTTCGAATCCGCCTCACACCAAATACGCTCGCTCTTTCAGCCGGTCAATCCCACTATTCGTGGGTAAAAGAGTAGCCCAAGAGTTGGCTGTATGTGGTGATAATTACCTGGTCTTACACCGCTAAATTAGGGACGGCTAACTCAAATAGTTTAAGTGTATCTGTGCCCGAAAATAAAAATAAAAACTTCCCGTTCAGTTTTCTCTCTCTCGCTTATTAGTACTTTGTATTTCTACCATTTTTATTGTCATATATTTTTACAACATTTAGAATTTCTTCTTTTGTTATGAGACCCTACCTAGATTCATAGTTTTCGTGAGCTAGAGATCCTTCATGTCTTCTTTGTCTGCTTTTGTATTGATTTTTCGTGTTCCCTTTTCATGTTTTCCTTTCCTTCTTTTTTTTACATACGTTCTTACCTCTTGAATGACTCGTCACTTGAAAGTAGCACGTAAAAATTTAAGAAAAACATTTGGGAAATGAAATAATTTATTTCTCGAAGCAAACGAAGACACTCACATTCCTTGTTGTTGTCAATCCATTCTTTAATCGCTATCGTCTTGTGGTCAAGATTAGATGTAAATACGACTTTATAAACCTACAGTACGATTTCAGGTGTTATCGAATATTTAACTGATATGAAGTGACGGTTAATTATTGTTGTTTATACAATACACAAGTATGTAAATGTTTCATAAATAGTGCTGGTTCATATATTTTAATATCAATAATTTAGTCACATAAAATTGTCCTAAAAATTAGGAATTTCAAATATTGGTTATGAAATTTTGTAACTGAATTTCAAAATAACCAAAACAGAAATGATTACCAGTAAACAGTTAAAAGTCTTGGGAAATAATGTGTGCTTTTATAAAGAAGCAATTAAAACAAAATTATTGCAATATCTTGGGGCTTTTGTTGTGACTTCAAGCTTTTAATTAAAAAGACTCAAATTTCGCATATCAGCTATTCACGAAAAGGAATACATGCAGTACATTATCCGCCACAGCAATATCTTAATAAGTTAGTCATTAAGTAGCAAGAAGAAGTCCTAATTACATTTCTTTTTAATCTTAAGACTGCTTTAAAATTTATGTAAAAACTTTATAATATTGAGTGAAAAAGTTGCACTTTCTTGGCGAGTTACAAATTCACCTATATCGTACTTCATTAATGTGCTTTATATTGTTAAAATCATTCATTATTCCAGTGATCGCCCTGAAGGATTGAAGACGTTTGCTTGTTGTAAGTATCAAAGGTTTCATTATTTAGTTATATTTAGATGAATGCATTTATTATTGTGTTTTACTAATCACACAGGCCTGTGATGGTTTTGTTTTCATGATATGTTTACATATTTTAAAGCAATTTCATTTTCATTGAAATCGAGTTACAATTTCTTATGCTAAGAATAGTAACAAGCACTGCCTTTAGATTTCTCGAAACAAATCGCAACGCGAATCTTACTGTTCATTCAAGAACCCATGAGAAACACACCGTTTGTAAATAAACGGTTAAAAGGCCGTATAACGTGTCATTTCTGGATAGTATTTGTTTGTGCACGTACTTTAACATTTTTTTCCCTCTCGATTCTTGTTATTCATCGCGTAAGCAACAAGAAGTTATGTAAATAACCTAAACATATCCTGTTATATTTGTTGCAAATTAATCTGAGGAAGTGTTTTCTTTTTTCTTCTCGGTTTGTAAAAATCATCACGTGGTTTTGTTTGTTTGTTTGTTTTTGAAATTCCCACAAAGCTTCTCGAGGGCTATCTGAGCTAGCCGTCCCTAATTTAGTAGTGTAAGACTAGAGGGAAGGCAGCTAGTCATCACTACCCACCGCCAACTCTTGAGCTACTCTTTTTACTAACGAAAAGGGGAATTCACCGTCACATTATAATGCCCCCACGGCTGGGAGGGCGAGCATGTTTAGCGCGACGCGGATGAGAACCCGCGACCTTCAGATTACGAGCGCATGTCTTAACGCGCTGGGCCATGCCAGGCCTACCCCTCACGTGCTAGAAAAATAAAATAAAAATAATATCATTTTCGAAATCTTCGTAACTGAATTACAGGAAATACGTTACTATAACCAAAACAACTTTTATGAACTTTAAATTCTTCGACATGTGTTATCACACAAATTAGAAAATTATCTAAGTCAAAGTATTTTTAAAAGTAATTTTCTGTTGTAACTATATTTTTAGCGCAAAGCTATACAATGAACGATGAGCTCTCTGTTAACTGGTAGGGAATATAATTCCGGATTTTTGAGTTGTAACTCGGGGAACCTGCCAAGATGCATTTTATTGTAACATTTGTAAAGCATGTATTTAAATATTTTTATATAATAATGATGACAGCAGGATTTGTTTTCTAATTTTAACTAAACAATTTATACCTTATCCTGTGTGCATTAGCGAATATATGGCGTTTCTTTCGTAATAAACTACTTCAAAATTCTATATCCTACGACCCGGCGTGGCCAGGTGGTTAAGGCACTCGACTCGTAATCCAAGGGCCGAGAGTTCGAATTCCCCTCACATCAAATATGCTCGCCCTTTCAGGCGTGGAAGCGTTGTAATGTTTCGGTTTATCCCATTATTGATTGATAAAAGAGTAGCGCAAGAGTTGGCGGTTGGTTGTGATGACTAGTTGTCTTCCCTCTAGTCTTATACTGCAAAATTAGGGACGGATAGCGCAGATAGCCTTCGTGTAGCTTTACGCGAAACTCAAAAACAAACAAACCATATTCGATATATAAAATCTTGTGCTATTGAAACACACATACAGAAGTATCAAATGCTAAACATATTGCGTATTGGGGCAAGTTTACGAATTTACAAAGCAGAAATCAGGAATTCGATTCCCGCGATGAACAAATCACAGACAGTCCCTGTGTAGTTTTATACGTGGAAAATAACAGTAGCAACAAGAATCTTAAGTATAAAATAATGAATTATAAAGATTCATATTCACAATAACAGATAATTACAGGTGAGCAGATCTCTTCACTGAGAACAAAATAAACTACTAACCTGAAAATAATGTTTAAATAATAAAAAAACATTCGATTAGGTTCGAGTGGTTGTTTTTTAATTAAACACAAAGCTACACAAAAGACTATCTATGCTCTACCCACCAGAAATATCGAAACCGTGTTTCTACCGGTATAAATTCACATACATAGCATTGTATTCCATAATGTAAAAAAAATATACAAAAACAACAACTTAAATTTGCAAACAAGCCTTTCTAATGAAGAATAGACTCAAGGTTTATATGAATTACATATGTGATAAAAAGGCGTCAAAAATTTTATAAGTTGAGTGTTAGTCGTCAAATGCTATATAAAAATATTGTATCTTTTGTAATTCTAAAAATTGTTGCTCTACAAAAATTTACTCATAAAGTTCGCAGTATTTGTCCGTATAAAATATAAATTTCACACCTTAGTTTACATCAAGATGTAAAAAACACTTTTACTAACTAAATACAGTATGTCCTGCTTTCACGCTTGAGCCCCAAAAAATGAACCAAGCCCCCCTTAGCCCCCAATATTGTTACCTACATATATTCATAAAATATGGAAAATATAATCGTTGTTTTGCTTAACAATTAACATCAAAAAGACATAGATCTGTAGAACTCAACGTCTTCATTAAGACGGAAGTATGTGTCATGCATCCCATATCAACGTACTAAATACACTGAAACTCATGCGCTATATTGCCGCTCCCTGTGTAATGCCATTTTGTCTTGAGCTTTGACAAAGATTAGACAACCACGTTGATTTTAAGTTACAACAGATTATTAGGGATTTTACTTGATAAACCAAAGATTTCACAGGTATTTACCCATTAATTTAATTTAACTTTTATTGAAAAGTAAAACAGCATACATGTATAAGTGTACTGTGTATAGGTCAAAACTATGAAGCATTTAGCCGGTGTTGTGTCCTCTGTGAGATCATTTTGCATTGTGTATCAGCCATTCAAAACTTAACTGATGATTGTGGCATACACTTAAAATTGTGACTTACAATCCAATTAATTTTATACTTATGATTAGATAATAACCTTACATGTTAACTGACAAACTAATATTTCTAAACAACACTAGAATTAATTTTTAAATTGTTATTGGGCTATTTAGAAGTGCCTAATTTAATGTAATGTAGTAGTTACATTATTGTAACAGGTGCTTGTCACACTTAGGATAATAAGAACAATATCACAATCACAGTTTGGCCTGTATAAATAATGTAAACTTATGAAGAAACCAGCCTTTCTGTGAAGGTCAACTGCAACTTAGCAAATTGTGGCGTGGTAGAGGATGGCCTCGCAGTGGATGTCCACCAGTTAAACCGGCTAATTGCCAGGAAGAAAGAAAAGGGGCAGGAAGTATCCACACCATTGGAGCTTGCAACCATGCTGGAGCCATACAAGGATGTCTTCATGGATCTCCACAAACTTGTATGCATCACTATAATCCTGCCTGTTACTTTAGCTGCCTGTGAGAGAAGTTTTTCATGTCTGAAGCTTCTCAAGACATACTTGCACAACAGCAGTGGTAACAACCGCACCAGCAACCTTGCTGTCATATCATTAAACTCCAGGAGGGCAAAACAACTCTTTATTGATACTGTTATAGACACATTTGCTGCCAATCACTAGAACAGGTGTATTGTTTTGAAGTAATATTGACTATAAACACAATATGATGAAAGATAGTTTGTCTGATAATGACCTTACTTTTCCTCAGAGTGTATTAACTTAACATGGGATAATTCGTTTCTGCTACGTAAACTGTGTCTTTATGTTATATTTCTTTTGATTTGTAGCTTTACTCTTAATGGTATATTAAATGCTCAATCTAAGCTTATCTTGATTTTTTTATTATTATTATGTATTATCTTGGATGGAATTTAGGTGAGTTTCCTCTTTTACATATACGCATATTTTAATAAACAGATTATTTCTAATTTGTAATAATGAATTATTAATCAGAGTATAAGTTTATAATGAAAACTGCATTGAAAACGCAGTTCAAAATAGTACATCTTTCTGAAATGTACCTTGGTTTTTACATTATTATAATTTACCATCTATACTTCATATTGATGGCATTTTTAAAAGCCCCTCCACAGTTTACCTCAGTTCCCCCCCCCCCAACGAAAATATCCTGGCGCCGCCACTGTTTCTAAAACGCGACACAGCGGAATTCATTCGTAAAGTTTTTACCATGAAAACGAAGAAAGATAACAAAACAAATACAATTTATAAAGCTTTTACCACCAAAACTAATAAACAAATCGAACAAAAAACATTCACAAAGCTCACACCACAAAACCTAATAAAAGAACCCCATAAACATCATTTACAGTGAAAACATTTATTGTTGAAAACTAACAAAAAGAATAAGAATAAAATAATTTATAAAGTTCTCACAACAAAAACTAACAAAAAGAACACGAACAAAATAATTCATAAAGTTCTCACCATGAAAACTAACAAAAAGAACACGAACAAAATAATTTATAAAGTTCTCACCATGAAAACTAACAAAAAGAACACGAACAAAATAATTTATAAAGTTCTAGTCATGAAAACTAACAAAAAGAATACGAACAAAATAATTTATAAAGTTCTCATCATGAAAACTAACAAAAAGAATAGGAATAAAATAATTCATATAGTACTCACCATGAAAACTAACAAAAGTAATACGAAAAAAATAATTCATATAGTGCTCACCATGAAAACTAACAAAAAGAATAGGAATAAAATAATTCATATAGTACTCACCATGAAAACTAACAAAAGTAATGCGAAAAAAATAATTTATAAAGTTCTCACAACGAAAACTAACAAAAAGAAAACGAACAAAATAATTTATGCAGTTATCACTATGAAAACTTACAAAATACATTAGTCATAAATTTCTCACTCTATAGACCAACAACAAAATTTTCCAAAGCAATCCAGTGATTGGTATGAATTACTTTTCATGTGTAGGTTTATCATTTGGGTCCAGTTACCGTAAAAATATAAAAACAACACTGCATTCTATATTTTTGGGTCGTGGGTGCGTGGATTTTTTTCAAATCCATACACAGAAGTTGACTGTGTTATACGTATTAAAACGATTTTGGAGCCTCACGCCGTCACTACATTCTGCGTCACCACGTCCAGCCATGGTTGAAATGACGACTTTGCAAAATGAAAATAG
Source organism: Carcinoscorpius rotundicauda (assembly GCA_011833715.1). Taxonomy (NCBI): domain Eukaryota; kingdom Metazoa; phylum Arthropoda; class Merostomata; order Xiphosura; family Limulidae; genus Carcinoscorpius; species Carcinoscorpius rotundicauda. The sequence goes on from CM022398.1 coordinate 22,196,560, forward strand.
TCCTGCAGCGTAGTCAGTCCCCTTTACAAAGGATTCTGTTTTAAGGTTATCATGTCCAAATCATATCATTTATCTCTAGCTAAAAAACACTCAGTTGAAACGTTTTCCTGAGTCTAAAATGCTCCTACCAGGTGTAGTAATATCCGATAAGAATAAAAGAATTGAACGTAATATCGTAAAAAATACATACTATGTTAATACCGAATTGCATTTGCCGTAAACTCAATTTAATCACTTGTAAAGTAAATCTAGCTTTAACCAAGGTCTTATATTTACATAATATCACATATATATTGCAATCTCGTCCTGCAAATGTCATTCAGCTACGTGTATCTGGTGTGTAATTAATGCGGGAGTGAACATTACTCTACATCTGTTCTACTTACTGTGATTAAATATTTAATAAACATCTACAAGATCGTAACACGTGTCTTTGTCACAAATACTAACTATATTATATCAGCCGCCACACGTTCGAAACGTATTTATAGACTTACTTTTTTATCAAACCACACTGTTTTTCATGTTTATTTATGGCCTCTCAAAGAGAGTATAACTTGTCAGAACCAGATAAATGAAGACATTTTCTTTATATATAAGTACTTAATTAAACATTTCTTTCCTGCCACTGAAATCAATACGATTTTCTTTGATCCAAGAAAGACCCCAGCATGGCTACGAGGTTAAGGCACTCGACTTCTCATCTGAGGGTTGCAGGTTCGAACCCCCGTCACACCAAACAGCCCCCCAGTGGCTCAGCGGTATGTCTGCGGACTTACACGCTAAAATCCGGGTTTCGATACCCGTGGTGGGCAGAGCACAGATAGCCCATTGTGCAGCTTTGTGCTTAATTCTAAACAACATCACACCAAACATGCTTGTCCTTTCGTCCGTGGATGCGTTATAATGTGACTGTCAATTCCACTATTCATTAGTAAAAGAGTAGCCCAAGAGTTAGTGGTAGGTGGTGATGATTAGCTGCCTTCCTTCTAGTCTTACACTGCTAAATTAGGGACGGCTAACGCATATAGCTCTCATGTAATTTTGCGCGAAATTCAAAACAAACACGCACATTAATCCAAAATATGTTTTTGTACGTGTTAATTAAACATGAAACACAACTAAAACGTGAAGGCAGCAGTCTCTAAAATTATAAAACACTTTTGATGAAATAGATACATAGAATTTTCACATCCACATAAGAAAAAAACATAGATATCGCTATGTATACGTGTTTATGTGAAATTAGTTACAACTTCAAAAACAAACCGAATGTGTGTGATTCGAACCACAGCGTAAACTTATACTGTCGTCAGATTCATAGTTCATTGATCAAGCAACTATTGTTACTCATGTTGGCAATTTCTGTTTAAAGCAACTAGTTGGAAAAAAATCAAACCACAACTGACACTAATTCCTCAGTTATGATTATGGAGACCGAATAATTACATTGTTTTCATAATTAAACAACTTGGACTCAGTGCTTAATTCACGTTTCCTTCAGTTATACCGTCTGGAACATGAGATCCTAATGCACGCGCTTAATTATAAACTTTTATTGTTATTACAGCTGCCTAATGTGTTGTAAGATTTGCTTTAGGTATCATAATGAATTTATTCGAGCTTTTATTTACCGAAGTGGCGAAAAATCTTTACACACTAGTGTTATGCATGAATAACTTAATTCATGGAACAAAGCACTTCTTTCTGAATAACATCCACGCAACGTTTAGTTATCGTGTTTAAATACCGCGGAATTTGCTTTTTGTCGTGGACTGTTTTATATGCCATAAATCACGCATAAATCAATAAAACGTGTTTTGCAACATAGCTCGTGTCAGGTTTATTTTTAAGATACATTCTAAAAACAATTATTGGTTCAAGAAATATGATTTCATTTTCTTTTCTTTGTTTGTAATTTTGTGGGAGTTTTTTGTTCTCTAATCTGAACATTCTTCCATAAGAGTAAACAGAAAAAGCGAAATTAGAGCTCAGTGTCAATTAAGTTTATAGTAGTTATATAAACTTTTAATTTACTTATGCCCCCCAGTGGCTCAGCGTTATGGCTGCGGACTTACACGCTAAAATCCGGGTTTCGACACTCGTGGTGGGCAGAGCACAGATAGCCCATTGTATAGCTTTGTGCTTAATTCAAAACAACAATAATTCACTTATATGAAAATTTCTGTGTATATAATCAAAAAATATCTCACAAAATGCTTTCGGACTCAACATCTCGTATCATTTTTAACAGTAGATTCATCTGATTAAAAATTAAAGTTTAAATCTGGGATTTGATGTCCCTTTGGAGGTTTATTTTTCATTACCAAAAGAGCTTACACTTACTAGGAAACGAGCTTATCTTGAGTCACATTCGTACTGTTAACTAAGATTACCTTAAGTATTATACAAACTGTGCACTAAGCTTAACTTAGGTCTCATACACACTGTGAACTGAAGCTCACCTTGAGGCTCATACACGCTGTGAACTGAAGCTCACCTTGAGGCTCATACACACTGTGAACTGAATTTTTCTTGTGATTGATACTCACTGGGAACTGTGATTACTTTGAGTATTATGCTCACTGTGAACTGACTTACCTTGAGTTCCATACACACTGTAGACTGAGCATATCTTGAGTTCCATACACACTGTGAACTGAACTTAAGTTTCACACGCATTGTGAACAGATCTTAATTTGAGTTTCTTACGCCCTGTAAGCTTTATGATATTTGATGTTTTTGCTAGTTAAAGGAAATTATTATAATTGTGTTTATAATTTAAACTGCGCATCAGACATTCATCTCTGGAGTACTTATTTCACACTGATTACAGAGCTGATTTCTACGTGTGTAAAGAACACATATAAACCAAAGTTCCCATAAACCTACAGCAACACCTCTGATTACGTCACTAGCTACCACATTTTTATTATTAACAGATAAGTGCCGTTCCTGAATTTTTACCACAACAAGATTAAAGAATAATTAAATATAACCTTATTTCCTGTCTTCCCTATTTGGAAATATTGTGATAACACCCAGAGGGCCAACTGTTCCAAAGCTCAAAGCCTTCAAGACAGTAACAATCGATTTATTGAGGGCTAAGTAGAGGAGAAAAATTACAGACCGAAAATGAAAACCAAACAGTCACAAGCGTCACCTTCCTAACGCCTCATTCCCTTCTTACGATCAAAAAATATCCTCAGGATCTAATCTTCAGTCGACATTTTACCACTGCGACTCCAAATCCAATAGGCTTCTAACATAATAAACTATAAAGTAAAAATGAAGCTCTCTGTTGAGCTGGCAAGTGTATTTAAAAGGCGAAGGCAAGCTACAAGCGCGTGCCTAGAGTATACAGAGCACAGGGAGAATTGATGAGTAGCTACTATTGAAGCATAGCTAAAGCCATTGCACTCGGAGATTTAAAAAGAAATCCGATGTGGCAACATGCTTAAACCTAATTTTGTTCAGTTTCTTTCCCATGACTTAAACTGCCTGTCAAATAATTTAAATAAACACCAGTTATTGAGTGAACAACACACACGTTGTATACACAATTTGCCTCCCTTTCTCCAGCTCTAGTTTCGTTTTTTCTTTAGCTCTTTAATCCAACTAGAAATATTTGCATACATACAGCAGATTTCTGACCATTAGAACAACTTTTATGAACCTCTAGAATGGTCTTTTTCAAGAGTAGAATTCAATGTAACATTATAACATTTCTACAGCTGAAAGGATAAGCATGTTAGGTGGGACGTGGTTTCGCATTCGCGTCCGTTTGCGGGTCGAGCTCCTGAACCACCTATCATTCTAATAAATCTGCTTTATACAAAAAGTATAAACTTTTCATCCTCTTACAGAATTTTGTTTATTTAAGATTTGAATTGTGTAGAAAAAGGCAGATTGATAAAAATAAATTACGTCTACAGCAGCATTCTGAGTTTGAAAACATGAATTCTCGTGGTAGTTTCTTGAAACTGAATGTTTTATATCCAAGTTAACTATCCATCCTTTGTTTGTTTGTTTGTTTTGAATTTCGCGCAAAGCTACACGAGGGCTATCTGTGCTAGCCGTCCCTAATTTAGCAGTGTAAGACTAGAGGGAAGTCAGCTAGTCATCAATACTCACTATCAACTCTTTTACCATAGAATAGTGGGATTTACCGTCAAACTGCCCCACGGCTGAAAGAGCGAGGATGTTTGGTGTGACTGAAATTCGAACCCGCGACCTTTGGATTACGAGTCTAGTGTCTTAACCACCTGGCCATGCTGGGCTCTCATCCTTAGTTAAGAGTTAAATTTCTTCTACATTTTTATAATATAACTAAGGTGTTTAAAGGATGGCAGGAACTGACGACGAAATATTTCGTGTCTTTAAAAATCGTTGATCGGTTTTAGAGTAAATATTTTTATTATATTCTTATGTTCTGAATAATGTTGATCATTTGAATAATTTTATATTAACTCAAGTATCTTTGTTCTGAAGAAATCGACACTGGGAAGTTTAACATCCCATATTATACATCACTGATTTTTGTTATCAAAAGCTTTGACGTTCGTGAGACCATTTAAAGGAAGAATTTATTCCGATTTCTTTTTTCCCACGAGTATATTTCGTGGCAAAAGAAATACTAAAGCTTATTAAAAACACAGAAATAGCTTTTTTCACTTAAATTGTAGAAAAAAAACAGTAAAAAAAGACGAAACCACTTTGTTTCTGTGAAGACGTTGTTTGAAGATTTAAGGACGTTAAATGCATTTTCCATTACGCAAAGATCTCTTGTTAATTTGTGGGTATAATATTTTATCACTCTTCTTGTAATATTGTGATTCTATCTGGGTTTCTTTCCATTAGTAAAATGTTTTTGATATTAATTACTTCTGATGAACTCTTGTACAGTTACTTGTTCTGTTGCTCAGGTATTATAACTTGTTTGTTTGCTGGATTTCGCACAAACAGTCTGGGACTATCTGCACTGGCCGTCCCTACTTTATGATAGTAGTGATAAACCCGAGAGAAGGAAGCTACTCAACATCAAACAACTTCAACTCTTGGACTACTTTTTTACCAAATAAAAGTAGGATTGGTGGTTACATACAAGGGTCTCTCTCCTCATGTTCGATGATGGGATTCGAACCCATGATTGAGTATTAAAGAAGATAATCACGAAATGGTTTACGACGGTAAAGAAGCATTCTTGGCCTTATTCAAATGCTACCCAGAATATATATTAAATAACTATAATTTCCTTTTTTTAATCTTAATGAAATATTTACCAACGCTGTATTTGAATAATTATATGTTCTAGTCTTGTGTTTTAAGTAGTAATTGAATTGACCTTAAAAACTGGAATATTTTAGAGTTTGGTTTTAATTTCAGAATTTAAAGGCTGTTAAATAAAAGGCTGTTTCATGTTGCAGTGTAAATAGGTTAGATTTCTCAGCTTTTTAATTTAAATGCCATATCTCTACAATCATTAACACGTTTCAATAAATATACTGAGTAGAAAAATTTAAGTATTTTAGCTCTGAAAGAATAATTTTTAACTCGCTTTTGATTTTTGTTTGAATATCTACTGAAAAAGACCAACTAGAAGGAATAGAGTTTTCCAAGTGCAGAGTGAAACGGCAATATGGCGACAAGAGTACACCATTAGTTGTCTGCTAATCTGATGACAGCATAAGATTGAACTATAATGTAATGAGCTGAGCCTAATTTAAGTCTTAAGAACAGCAAAGGTTTCGTATTAATCAAATTATATGTTAGAATACAATCAAGTGATACCGTAAGAAGATCGCTGTTATACTTTTTCTCCAAGTGGTCTTCAACAATATGTTAAAATTCCTTGAATGATTAACTTATAAAAACATGTAAAATAGTAAAAAATAAATAATTAGTGCAGCGTTATTTTAACATAAAAATAATTTAGGTTTCACTTTTATATATTCAAATTTACTGTGGAAAATAAATCGTTCCTTGGACAACCACGTTGATGTCTGATTAAATTCATTTATTTCTTTCATATACTTACAGGATTATTAATAGGCCCATTAGCATTATCTGTAGATGAAAGCGGAAAGTAGTGTAGACTTGATTTGGAAAAGTCTCATTTATTTCACCGATAGGTGGTGTTACGGGTGAGACAGTCTAATCCTTTATGTTGTCAGATTGCCGGTGTCATAATCTAAGGATGCTCTTTTCTTCAAAAATATCTGTTCTACAGTTTTTCTAAGTTAATTATTTTAAGTTTGAAAAAGTAAGATTCACTATAATTCCCGTGGAACTAATAAATCATGATCCTTCTAATCAGAAGACGTTTTATTTTAATTATGAATAGTTATTGATATCTTGCAAAGAGCATGAAATAATTACCCAGAGATGGATTTTTTAATCTGTAGATATATGATTACAACAATTCATACTAGAGCAGAAATCAAACCTATGATTTTTTCTTATAAATACTAGTCAGTGAATACCAATATGGTTTTAAAAATTAACCGTAAATATAGATGCATTTAATCATCTATTTTATTTAAAGCTGATTTAAAATATAAAAAATATTCAATTGTTTTCATGTAATAGCTCACTCCATAAAAACAAAACGACAGAAAGCCTCTCATTAATTAAATTAGTAGCTAATAACGCCTGAGAAAATATGAGTGAATGATATAGTAAGTCTGCGGATTTACAACGCTAAAATAAGGTGTTCGATTCCCCTCGATGAACTCAGCAGATAGCCGATGTGGCTTTACTATAAGAAAACATACACACGCTCACATCAACAAACTTTTCATGAAAATAATAAATTTAAAACTGAATCGTCATTTTACCAACGTTAAGCCTAATCGAAATTTTTTTTATGTACTTTTAAGTCTACAAAAGGTTGTCAACCAATCTTCTAAATCTCTCAACATCCAAGTCAAGAAAAAAAAGTACCTCGACAACAACTTCTAGACAGAGAGAAAAATGGATCAAAAGTTAAAAACCTGATGCTACAAATCAAACGATGCTACAATATCAGGGAACATCAAACGTAAACTCATAAATACAATTATCATTTTACCCTTTTGTTACTAATGTAAAAGAAAACAAACAGAAAATAAATACATGTCAAATAAGGTTCCTGTGCACAGCATAATACACAGGGGAGAAACATCAGGAATTCAAAAACAGAGTTGTAGTTAGGGTGACTCTACAACACGCAACAAAACAGAGGGTTAAATGATTTGGCCACCTAATACGCTCCCCTACCACCCCTGACCAGCACGTAACAACAGCCAGCTTCCTGGAAATATAGGGAAAGAAAGCCAATACAGCGATGAGTGGAGAGGGTTTGTGAAACTTTGCACTGAGAGGGCATCACCATCAAGTAGTTATCCCCTCCATCCCATACAGGGTATTAAAATATCCGCAAAGACACTAAACATAAAATGCCGATTAAACACATCTAACCCTTAGTAATATAAAATAAATTTCAACGGAATATAAAATAAAATAAAAATTATCATAGATATTTAAGGTCTATTTAAACCATGCTGATTTACACTTACAGTTTTTACATTTTCCGATGGCTCAGCATTAAGTCTATAGCTTTTAACACTAAAAATTGAGTTTCGATACCTGCTATAAACAGAACATTTAAAGTGCATTACATAGATTTACATAAAACAGATCTAACCATATCATTTATTACGTGGAAAATGAATAATCAGGACCACGAGACTCAAACATACGTCTTCAACCATATGTCAAATTTTGCTGTTCTTATACGTGTAATTAGACAAACTAAAAACGAGAAAAGTCAGATAAACTCTCGGTCATGAAAAAAGACATGTCATTGAATTTATAAAACACCTTCACTGTTTTGTGAGCTTGAAACTCACCAAACGGAAGTATAAATACAAATGACTAAAGATGTCAATGGATATTTTTGCGTGTCTAATATATACTAAAGTTTCTATCCGTTTAAAATATTACTTGAAAGTATTTTCATTTTTCACCCCTATGAAATATAATGACTCATTCGAAAATCAATTAGATTTTTTCTCAAACCAATAATTTATTAAAGATTTACCTTTTCGCGCCTTACTATAAACTCAAAGAGTGAAATCAAATTCTCATTTTACTACAGTTTCTAGTATGAAATATCTACAATGAAATATAAAATACACATGAAGTAACTGATAATAAGTATACGTGTGATTTGTACCTTGTCTTTTTTCTGTTAATATCGTACTGCCAACCTATGTTTTCTTAAGAAGATTTCACTGAAGCAATGGCTCACTAAATAAATGTTTAATACTAATAATACATATTACCTTAGGTATCTATCTTTATGTTAACGAGTGTTTTCGCTATTGTTTGAAGTGTGGTTGATGTCTGTTATTTTTTCTGGTTGAATTTTTTTAACCGAGTGAGGAGATTTTTAAAGAAACGGAAAATTAATTTTCCGTTTAGATGAGTTACTAAATCTGTTTTGGAGAAAATGCTTACACACAAAACAAATAAAAACAGGAAAACGAACAATTAATGAGGCTCTGTTTTGTTGTTAACTTACATTAAGACTACCCTATTTCTCTGTCACTTAAGCTGCATATACGTGCAATATTTACTGTATAGATGTTTTATTACTAAAGTCTGAAATAGTTTAAAGTTTGTTTTAAATTTCACAAAAAATACTGGAGCCAGCTATGTCTAATTTAGCCACCCAACGCTGCCCACCGACATCTCATGGGCTGCTCCTTCAGCAAAGAACAGTATAATTAACTGAACATTGTAACGCCGAACCAGCTGAAAGGACGAGCACTTTCGGTGACGGGAAATCAAAGACGCGGACTGCAAAGAGAGAGTCGAGTGCCTTAACTACGAATCATGCTAGGCCCGAAAGTATTTCACGAAGTGTGAAAACAAATCATTTTATGTGAGATACGAACCTTTAATGTTCAGCGCTCTGATTCATGTCATCGGTTATCTTATACGATTTATTTGAACTTGAACAATTTCTCAACAAGCATTAGAATAGTGTCACATTTAAATCTGTTTGTTTTGATTATGCATCAACCTACACAATGGATAATTTGTGCTCTTCCTAACACAGATATCTGAAACCAATTTCTCTCGTAAGTCCGCTGACATACCGCTGTGCAATCGTGGAACAAATTTGTTAGTAATAATTATCACCGCAGACGGTTTTAATGTTATCCTTGGCTTCAAACGTAACGCTTTATGAACTCTAAGATCTTTCAACTTAAGCAGATTTTACGAGGTTATTATTACTGAATAGCAAATTCCAAGAAATGTGATTTGTTTTGAATTTTGCGCAAACCTACACTAAGGCTATCTGCGCTAGCCGTCCCTAATTTAGTAACTCTTGGGCTATTCTTTTACCAATAAATAATGAGATTAACTGTTACATTATAACGCCCCCACAGCTAAAAGAGCAGCATGTTTGGTACAACGGGATTCGAACACGCGACCCTTAAATTACGATCCTACTGCCTTAACCACCTGGCCATGCCGGGCTCCCCAGAAATGTAAAATAGAAAATTTGGAAATTAAGGATAATTTTACTGATAACTTTATTCGCTATATGGTTTTAAAATAACCTCTCAAATTACATTTCACTGGTTGAAGATTACAGTAGGAAAACGAGGAGTGAAGTATGCACATATTTTCATAGAATAAAAACTTATCATATTTCACGAAGGGTAAAAACTTTAAATGTCAAAACGTTCTCGAAATTAAGCTACCATATACTTCTTTATAACACAGGAATAAGCTTGATGTATACGGCTACTTTTTTTCAAAAAAAGATCCAATAATAAAAGCATTTTCTCGGAGTTATATTCAATTTTTAAAAGTTTGTAAAAATTGTAAGATAGCCAAGAAATTTACATTTAAAATATTAAGAACTGTAAAGTGGTCAATCAGTCAATTTAGAAAAACGGTTAATAGAAGTTATTATTTTTTTAGTGCTTAATATCGAAAAAGGAAAGTATGAAAAAAACTGATTTGGAAAATCATGTATTTTTCTTTCTAAGCGAAATATTGAAAGAAAGTGAAACTATTACAATTAGAACGAGTCTCGTGACATTAATGGTAAAATCCAGTAAAAATAGAGTATGTTAAAACTTGTAAATACTCTATTTCAGGAATTAATGAACACACAGCTTCTAATGACAAAAGTAATTATAAAACCGGAAGTAAACGAAAATACGTGTTTATTTGATTTGGTTGATTCAAGTGAATGTCCAAACTTCTGTTTAGACAGTCTTTGGTTGGAAACCACTCTACACAACTACATTCCGAATACTAAGGAGGCAAGGTAGCCCTGAACAATTTACACAATAACTTGATTATTGATAAGACCAAAGAAAGTGTTGAGTATACGGTCTCGTGCGACTCAGTTTTGTTTTGTTTTTTTTCTTCCCACTTATGTTCAACACAGGTCAAAGAACCGAAACCACTTGCTAGGACAACATATACGTCGACGTACGAAACTGACAAATGATTTCGATGCATTTTTACGAGAGAAAGAATTAGAACTCTTACTGAATGCAACCAACATGAAAAATCTGGGCTTAATTAAACAACAAACAAATCATTAGCTGTATTTGAAATGCTCGTCCTGTTTAGGATAATTACAACGTTAGAAATTAGTAAACATTATCTGTAAAACAACATTCCGAATTGGCTGAGTTAGTTGATGTCCAGTTGTTAACTATTAATTGGTTGTGCCTGTTGTGTTCCATATGTAAGCCATAAAGAACAGATGACATTGACTGTTCGGCTTATCACAGACGCTGAGACACGTGTGACTGGGGTTAATACTAGAGTGTTGAGCATTATGACCAAAGTCTTTTCTGGAAATGGAACCACACCTGAAAGATTCACAAGAATATGACAGCGGAAACAATATGAAAAGTAAGACAAAGGATTTTCGAAAAATGGGAAAGTTGGAGATTTAAATCTAGAACGTTTTGTGGAATAAACATTTCAGGAACCACAGTTTTCTTTTCTTCCTTAATGGCACTTTGAAACTGATTGGTCAAAATGTTAAGGGGTTTACATTTAAAAAACGTCACTTGTCTAACTTAAACAAATACAGATTTCAATAATCAAACAGCAAAAACGAAGTAAATGCTTCTTTTTTTAGATAATTTTTTTGTTTCGCAAAATTTCGAAAAACTACAGAAGGACTATCTCTACGAGACGTCCGTAATTTTAAAGGCAGTTACTAATAGCTCCGACATCGGGTTTTTTTTCGTCTCTCGGATTGGATAGTAATATTTTTACTATGTCTTCTATAATACGCCCACGAAACAAAGTGCATGGCGCATTTTACCGCAAACGGGATGCGGACCATGGATATGCAGGTTCACAGTAAGGCACTCTATTAGTTTTAATCTGACGCTGCTACTTTGAGCACTATTTGATTGTTTGTCGTTAAACACAAAGATATTACTCGTCCCACCTAACATGCTCACCCTTTCAGTCGTGGGGACGTTATAACGTGACGATCAATCCCACTATTCGTTGTTAAAAGACTAGCATAAGAGTTGGCGGTGAGTGGTGATGACTAGCTGCCTTCCTACTAGTCTTACACTGCTAAATTAGAGACAGCTAGCACATATAGCACTCGTGTAGCTTCACGCGAAATTCAAAACATACTAAACCAAAGATATTCCGCTGTGTCATTGGGGCGCAGCAATATTTGAAAAGTTTCCATTGAAAACTACAGCCAGTTATAATTAAACAAATAACTGATCATGACATATGAACTTGTAATAAAAATGTATTTAATCAGTTTATTCGCACTAACTGAATTTTAATACATATCGTTAAAGGTTGACACCATAACTTAAGCAGCCTTTCAACGTTCTCTTGTTTCGAAAAATGTATCACTGACAGCAACAAGTCTGTGGTTTAACCACGCTAAAATTATGTATTCGTTTGCCCTCGTTGGATCTCCCGCTGGAACAGCTGTAAGTCTAAGGATTTCCGACGCTAAAATCAGCGGTTCGATTCCTCTCGGTGGACACACTACATAACCTGGTGTGGCTTTACTACAACATAAACACTCACGTTGAAGAGCTGCAGCGATGACCTTCTTCATTTTGTTATTTTTTGTTCATTGAAGATTTTTTTTTGTTACGGTTCAAAATCAGTTAGCAGTTTGATTACTATAAAAAGAACTGGTTGATGCAAAAGTTTTACCTAAAATAAATGGCAAGTTATAATAATTTGGACACTTCTGAAATATAATTTGTCGAGATGCATCGCTATAACAAATGAAACGTTTGTGGTCTTACCACCACAAATATTATACGAAAGGTCACCAAGGCTTTAGCCACAGTGGTGAGCAAGTGACCGTGTTGAACTAAGTCTGTAACGGATCTTTGGGATGCTAATTTTTCACTCATTTAAAATTACAAATAATAACAAGACACGTGGACCAAGTGCTTTCTAAAATGTTTATGTCTTTGGGCTTCTAGTTTTGTATTCCCCGTTGAGCAACACAGCTTTACACTAAAACAAGCATTTATGTTGTTTTGAATTAAGCATAAAGCTACACAATGGGCTATCTGTACACTGCCCACCACGGGTATCGAAACCCGTAATTTTGCGTGTAAGTCCGCAGACATACCGCTGAGCCCCTGAGGGACAACAAGCATTTATCCTACGCGATTTCTTAGTTTCATGTGTGAGCTGTAAAATGTAATGACGATTATTGTGTTTCTGGAATTGTACCATACCAAGGAAAGCAAAAAACTGACATCAACCTATCTAATTCTCTAATCCGTCCAGAAAATTAGTCACCATTTCCTAAATTTTATTTATAAAACTTCCAGAATAATCAAGCTTAATTTATTAAGAAACAAAATACGAAAAAAGTATCTTGAGATTAAAGCCAAATTTAAGAAATTAATTTGACACCCTGTATATTACCTTTCTATAATTTCATGTAGCCTCTCACACTACCAATATAAAACGATTATCCTTTATGATGTTATTTATCTCCATCTGAGTCATACTGCGGTTATATGCGTGGAAAAACCAAAAGTTCTCGTCTCCAGTGCCGGAAACATTCTTAGTTAATATATACATTTAAATTATTTCATGACCTTGAGAAAGATTAATTCACGTGTACTCTTGGTTCCACTCAGAGTCAAAGCTCTGGGCTACTTATACAGCCCGCCACGAAAAGTAATTCTTGAATGTTTCAGTCATGCCAAAACCCGCTCAACATTAACAGACAGTAAATCTACATATGTATTTATATGTTAGATGAAGTTTTTACTTATTTTCTCGTCTCAGAGCAACATTACGTCACGCATTTATTAACGCTCACTCTGTTGAGTATACTTATTATTGATTAGTTGAGCTTAACCTAATTTTATTCATTTTCCGTTTCCTACTTACCTATTTAAACCTGATAACTGTTTTCTCCCGTTGACGCTTTGTTTGTTTGGCCCATTCCCGGAATAACAAAAAAAAAATAACTTGCTAGTTCGCCAGTTCCTTCAAAATGTTACTAAAGTTAATTAATTCAAGTAACTGTTTGCTTGACTATGTCAGCAAAAAGAAAAACGTAAAAATCTACATAATAAGCTATACGCTCTCTTTACACTGTGCAGAATCAAACCTTGAATTTTAACATTGTAAATCCATAAATAACCTCTTATTCACCGTAAGAATCAAGTAAAAGTATTAATAGCAAACAACTGGTGTTAGAATTAAAAATCGATAATATTGTGTCATCAACACTTACCCTAATTCTGGTTTATGAAGTTCTTAAATAAAATTCGATTACTTACTCTATGTAATACCATAACAGTTATTCTTAATGTAATTTACAATGTAAATAACATCCTCACCACTACTATATCTTTGTATTTCATCCTTATGAGATCTGGTGTTAAAAGAAAAGCATCTTCAACAATGGGTACGGCACATATATAAATACGCTGCTGGCCAATGAACATAAAGAACAAATATGAATTTTGCATTGTTAGAATCAACCACTTATTTGAGTAGAGTTTTGAAAGATGAAAATAAGAAAAGGGAAAATAAAAACAAAATACTTTTTTAGCCTTTAATAGGAAAAATGTAATTGCTATGAAATTAGCGTTAATCGGTAAACACGTAGACGAAATTTAGTCATTTGTGTTCAAGCATAAGCGTTGTCAACATCTCCCACTGACATTAAGTGTGTTACATTGGGTAAAAACATGGCAAAGGCTAAAAAGATGACAGAGTCTGAACGTGGAAGAATTGTCGAGCTGCAAAAGAAAGATCTCTCTCAACGTGCCAACGCTGGTGAGATTGGACGTAGTAAAACAGCTGTTGCAAATTTCTTAAAAGACCCTGAGGGATACAGAACAAGAATTTCAAGTGGTCGGCCCAAGAAAATTTCGTCGGCGTTGAGCAGGAGGATTCGACGGATTGTACGGCAAGACACCAGGCAATCATTGAACCAGATTAAAACCCTTACAATAGCTCAAGAACAATACGACAGCATCTACGAGAGAAAGGCTTTGAAAACCATAAATGTCTTCAAAGGCCACGCGTCTTTCTACACCAGGAAACAGGTCGGATAAACTTTGCTGAGAAGCATCAAATATGGGACGTTTTGTTCTCTTATGAGAAAAAAACTTAACAAGGTTGGTCCAGATGAGTTCCAATGTTACTGGCACGATAATGACATCCCACTGGAGGCATTTTCTACACGACACAGTGATGAAGGTTCCATTATGATCTGGGGTGCTTTCTTCTTCCATGGAACAATGGAGCTTCAGGTTATACATGGGCGTCAAACAGCAGCTGGTTACATTGGCATATTGAAGAGAGCATCCTTATTGACTGAAGGCCCTCACTTGTGTGGAAATGACTGGATTTTTCAGTAGGACAACGCTGGAATCCAATGCTCGCAGAACAAAGGATTTTTCATGCCGAATAACGTGATTCTTTTGGACCATCCAGCGTGTTAGCCCGAACTAAACCCAATTGAACATGTTAAGGGGTGGATGGCAAGGGAAGTCTATAGAAATGGACGTAAATTCCAAACAGTACATGATTTTCGTGAAGACATCTTCAACGCTTGGAATACATTCCATCCAGCCTTCTGCAAATGTTTTTATTGGACATGCCAAAGCGAATATTTGAAGTTATTTGCAATGACAGTCGTGCAACTCACTACTGAGACCTCTTATTGGGCATTTCCTATTCTGTTTAGGACTTATTTTTGGTATGGCCTTAAACTTTTGACAAAAACGTATTTAGGTTAATTTCCTAGAGTTCACATTTTCCCTATTGAATGCTAACAAAGTATTTTGTTTTTATTGTCCCTTTTCTTATTTTCATCTTTTAAGCTCTACTCAAATAAGTGGTTGATTCTAACAATGCAAAATGCATATATTTTCTTTTTGTTCATTGGTCTTAAGATTTTGGTGAGTAGTGTATACACAGTGTAGCTGACATATGATTGAATATTACTGATACTTTCCTACATTTAAGTGAATGTAACAATTAAAAACTTACTGAAGTCAACGGAACCGACACAAGATATGATCTTAATGAACATATTTGAAAATCCTTCTGCGCTCGTATGTGTCACGAAAACATATAGCTATTCAAACTTCAAACATTCTTATCTGTAGCTTTCTGTTGCCACAACTCTAATGAAATGGCATAATTTTTAATAAATATTAATTTTAGTTGAAGGTTTATTATCCTTATTTATTCACGGTGGGACTAAATTTGTTTTCCAGCGATTTTTTCCTGTTGTTTTTGAGATGGCAGGACCAATTTTCCAGGCAGATTAGAAATCCTAATTTTTTTTACAAATCCCCTTACCAAGTAGGCCTAAGCGCCCTCTGAAGGCCACTCAAGCAAGGTAAAGGTCTAGAGGTAGGTTTACAGGATCGATCAGCTTGTATCTCACATCGGATTTCGTGTTTCCTGGTTTCTATTGGTATCACGGAGTGCATCTTTGGAAATCGTGGTTATATCCTCTCTCATAAACTAGCCAGTCCACATGTGCTCAGGAACCATAAACTGTTGTTATCTTTGGTCGGATACGGAAAATCCTGTGGTATCTATAAAACTAACTGCTATTAACTGAGGACCTTGATTGGAGCACTGAAACCTCTGTGAATCATGAGGGGACTTTGAACTCTCTGGTGGAACGACTCTTTTATTCTTAAATAGTTTATGATGTCAGTACAATACGTCGGTTTAAGAGGTTTTCATAAATATGACAAGATCCCATAACCCCAGCTCTTTCTAAAGGTGGATCTTTGTTCTTTAGAGACAAACTAAATTTATTAGTGTAGTAAATGAAGCAGATGATATAATAATGACTAAATATTGTAGCCCCAATATGTTTTTACTTACCCTTATAAGGGCAGAAAATCTTATTCTGAAAACAATTACTGTACAGTCTTTTATAATGCACTATAACTAGAATTTATAATAAAAAAGAATCGTTCTCTATCATAAAATAGATGTTGCTGACAGAATCATAGAACAACAAAAGCAAAACGTTTAAGTTTGAGAATTGATGTTATGTGTAAAACGCGTTCAACTGCGGCTCCTCACAGAGAGATTTCTTAACATGCCTGTTAACGATTGATTTAGTCCTTTAAGTATCCTTTTCTTCATTTCACCTAACACGCTTCATGATGACCACTGCATTATTTGTACTTGGAACACATGTTGTTTCCCGCCAAACCTCTACGACTGTCATTTCGCCGCCAACTTTATCAGTTTTCCTTGTCAATTTCGTGAGACTTCGCGCTGTTAAACACGTGCTAAGCAATGTATAGAAGATGGGAGATACGCAAGGTAATTACAGGTTCAATAAAATTACCTTCTCTTGAGATAAGTTATTTTTGTTGGTGATTTTTTTTTCCGAAGGTGTGCAGAAGACTAACAACACTTTGTTTGATTGTTTTGTTCGTTTTATTAATTAGAAAAGTTTTATACTACACTATTCGCTGTCGTATTTTGCTCTAGTCTTTTCATCATTATTTTAAACTACATCTGGTGTAAAGCCACAACAAACGAATACGCTTAAACAATTTCTTCTTTTCAGATGCAATGGTTTCACTCAAGAGTTTTATTTCATCCTTCGAATTGTGTTTGGATCTCGATTATTGTGATTTCAAAAACACAACTTTATATTATTCCATACTTTCATTAATATGTGTGACATAATGAAATAAAAATACTTAGTTTACAATAACAATGAAGTATTATTTGATTTGAATTTCGCGCAAAGCTACAAGAGAACTTCATGCGTGTAAGACGAGAGGGATGCAACGGGTCATCACTACCCACCGCCAACTCTTGAACTACTCAGTATTAACTGTTCCATTATAAGACCCCACGGTTGAAGGGGATTCGAACCCATGACCCTTAGATTACGAGTCAAGTGCTTTAACTATTTGGCCATGCCCGGCCTAATAAAACATTACTCTGAAACCAAAGTTTATTTAATTATACGTTTATGTCGTCTGACATATGTAAATAATTAACTTAATGTCATTCGGATGAGATGGTCACAGAAAACAAAAATAGGTAATACTCAAAATGAATTTCGATATCAGGTCATTAATCAAATATTCAAGTTCAATGTTTTCAATAAAACACACTCTTACCTTTGAAGTTACAAGTTTTTTTTTCATTTCAAAATACAAATATTCTAAGTTGCATAAGTGTTTATTAGTCACAACGTATTAGCCACAATAAAATTCAGTGTATGTTTTTTTTACTCATAGTGATTAAAGGAGAGTTCATACCAACAATATGTTTTATACAATAAAACTCGTTCGACGTTACAAGACCTCTTGTAAAGTAATTCGCATTTTTCATCAACGAAGTTTTTCATACCAAATTTTAAACACAAATTTCTTTCAGTGTCGTAATAAATACAAAACTGTTTTTTTACTTCTAATTACAAGTTTAAAAGTTTTACAGAATATCACGATTTTTAATAAATATCGTAAATATCATTGACTTCCTTTGGAAACTGAGGTGATGCTTAACAGCTTTAGTGTACTGACTACCATTTTATTTTAACTCTCGTTGTACGTACCAGGAAGGCGGCAGCACTGTCTAAGTCAGAAAAGCTCGAAATAGTGTTTTAAATATCTCCTCAATAGATCATCAAAACGTTTCTATACTATACAGTTTTTCCTTTTATAACAACTTCTACGTAATGACTGACCCACAATGTCTGGGAATGTCTGTAAATATCATAGCAAAAACTTCGAATTACTTGTTTTTCTTTCTTCTGGTTCTTTTTATTGGATTATTTAGGGATAGTTAATATCAGTCCTTTCAAAAACAATACAAACAAAATTAACATTCAAAAATACATATAACTATTAGATACATCTGAGTTTAATTTATACCTATTTATGTTTTTCAAATTCTACTACTCTGTTTGTCGAGGTTATTGTGTAGGGAAACGTAATTGTCATTCCAACTACTTGACTATATTTTTTTTGGTTAATATTAGTTGATATAACAGTTCCGTAGACTGTCATTAGTTAAGATACTTAGTGTTTACTAATTACTTTATTATTGATTCTTCTAACTTTTCTTTCTAAGCCTTGTTATTATTACTGAGCTTTCTCGAGACTTATCGCATTTACTTTTCGGTTATTATTGTGTGTTTTGTTAAGTGACAAAAGCTAGTAAATATAGGAATAGTTACGTTAGGCATACCTTTAAATAGCGTGTTTATCATATTGTTTTATTTATATTACATTTAACAGTACCCGCTAAATAGTCCAGCTACTGATTATAAAATTGAAATATATTTTTGATTTCTCATTTATTATTTTGTATCTCATAAACTAGCGAAAATATCGTACTATTGACTCCACACCTCAAACAGTGACATATTATGTACCAGTTTATCTCAGATCTCCTCTAAAGTAAATCTACTAGTGTTCCTTAAGTAAGGTATATTTACTCTATTACTTGTTATCACTTCCAACATGATTGGTTGATAAGATGAACCACATTAACTATCTAATTTTAATGTAATCTATTTGTATTATCATAAGTTTATCTTGAAAATACTCTTGCATTGTTAGCTTTATATATGGATTTAATACTAATCTAAATATCATAAGCAGACCAAATCTCGTGAGATATTATTGGGTTTACGACCAAGAACCATCATTAACATAATAACAAAATGATTAGGGACAACATAGGACCGATTCGTTCATCTTGACTGTCCCGTTCCACACATTAAAACTATTAAAAATATATTTTAAAAAATCTTAAAGCCAGACCTTATTCAATCATATAGTATTGAGTATTTTCCTTAAACTCACTTAAAAAACTCTACAACAAATAAAGGTAACCCATTCCAGAGACCAGCTACCCTCTCAGAGAAATAAAACTATCTTAGCTGAAGATGACTTGCGCCCCTTAGTCCTACTGTCCTCATGTTTAAGTATTAAAATATGATGCACCAACAATATAAATTCCCTTTAGAATCTTAAACACCTCAGTCAGACTTCTTTTTAACTCTTCTTTTGTTCAAGAGAAATCAGTTTGAAAGATTTCAGTTTCTCCTCATATGACAACCCCTCCTTCCCCAGCACCATTTCAGTAACCCTTCTCTGATCCCTTTCCAAAACTGAGCACTATATTCCAAACCTAGCCTAACCAGTGATCTATACCAAGAAGTTATAACCTCTTTAGACTTCCCTTCAATATTTCGGTAGACACAATCTAAAATCCTAAAATCTCGTTGGGAATTAATATTTATTAAGCTGGGTTTGCTTTCTTCGCTCTCAGTAAGACTAAATTAAGCTTTTTTACTCATATTACGTCAGTATAGATTTCCCAAACTACTTCAGTTTTCAGTTTTAGAATTAATTTACTTTATATAATCCGTCTTTGTCTGCACAAACCATAACACAACATTATATTTTTAACGTTAGTTAAGCCTGATTTTATCTATTTTTTTACTTGTTCTTTGGGTTCGAGAGACCAGGGTATTAGATGATTTACGTCATTGTCCTACGGGTTAACACTCAAGAGATAAAATTGTTGAAGTAGTTAGCATTTAGCTTTTGATTGACGCAACTGAAGCGCGGAAGGATTAGTTCAAAGTAAGCTGTCTATAATTTGATTTTTTTTATTTTGATTTCTTTCATATATTTTACATTTGACAGGGACGAATATTATATTTAGTCTCTCGGTGTTCCTATTTCACAATAAGCATAGATAGATATTTTTATTGTAATTTCATTGGAATTTTTGGCAGCATGGTAACAGCATCAGTTGTATCAAGTGTATTTTGATTGTGCTTTTATTGAACTTAATATATTTTTCTATTTTATTTTTCTATTTTATATCTTCTTCTCAAAGTTTTTTGTTTTGTTTTTGAATTTCTCGCAAAGCTACACGAGGGTTATCTGCGCTAGCCGTCCTTAATTTTGCAGTTTAAGACTAGAGGGAAGGCAACTAGTCATCATCATCCACTGCCAGCTGTCAGACTACACTTTTACCAAAGAAGAGTGGGATTGATCGTACAATAATAATGCCCCCACGGCTGGAAAGGTGATCATATTTGATGTGACGGAGATTCAAACCCGCGACCCTCGGATTACGAGTCGAGTGCCTTAACAACCTGGCCATGGCGAGCCTCTTCTCAAAGAGACCAGACCATTAAAGGTTTATCAGGTTTTTTAAAGAAACTGAAAATAAATTATTCGCCACCAGTTAAGCCTTTAAGTGTAAAGGGCTAAGTCGGAGACAACGAGAGATCAGTGAATTAATCTCTAATTTTGTATTATTTAGTAGCGCAAATAAAAAGTAGCAGCATCCACCGTCATTTTAGTTTTTTTTATCAGCTTTGTTCCGTCAAAAATAATTGACTCTCATTCTTATAACGCACCCATAATTAAAAGTGAGAAACGTTTCTAGCATCGTTCCAACGAACCTTGAATCTTCTGATACACAGCCCAGTATGCTAACTACAGTCTCACATAAACGTTACAGATTAACCTGATTACACTGGGGAACACTTTTTCAGTAACTTTGAGTTGCATTAGATATTTTAACTGATTCTGAAGGAGTTTTAGGCGCTGATTTCAAATCTAAAATTAGTTTTTCTCTACAAGCTCTAGTTTGTATGCAATTTGAGGTTAATGAAATTGTACAAATGTGAACTTGCGTAAACCATGTATAAGCATTTTCACGTCCATATAAATAGATAGCTTCTAATATTTTGATCATTCTTCTTTTGTTTCAGATCAAACATGGCTTCCAAAAATAGATATCATTGCAGAAACAAGCCTGATGCCTTCTGCTACATATGTGGATGCTACACACTCAATCGTCAGAGACGTAACATATCCTCGTTCGTCAAGCGTGCCTACAAGGCATATTTTGAAGCTCATCTTGGTGATCAAGACAGGCAATGGGCTCCTCATGTTGTGTGCCACAATTGTGAGGAAATGCTTCGAGACTGGACCAAAGGAAAACGCAATGGTCTGTCTTTTGGTGTTCCAATGAGCTATTCGGCCTGCTCCGCACTCTGAAGAAGTTCCTGTTCCAGTTTTCAAATTGGACGATAAAGACATTGGAAAAAAGTTGCACCAAATCTGTAGCTTGCAGACAAAAACCGACTTCAGATTTGAAATCAACACACTCAAATTTACTATAGAAAGGTCTTTTTTTAAATGCAACAAAATGAGTGTTCCCCAGTGTTATCCGTTTCAAATTTTATACAAATGAGACCGATTTTTAAGAACATCCACGTAATTTATTTTTGGCTTTTGTTCCTCACAATCGGATTGATGGGGATACCCGAAATTTACAGTTAGTTGTTCAATAAAAAATAATGACAAAAATTCTAACCTCAGAAACAAAGTGACATCAAAAGCTTCAAACAGTCGTGAATGTCGATGACAGAAGAAGGTCAAAACGTTGTTCGATCCTCTATTAGTGCTTTCTCTATCCATACCAGCCGGTTTTAAATATATAATTTTTTCTACAAGTGAGTTTTCTCGCATTCACGAAGTTTTATTACTCTGACATTCGAGATAAATTAATTTACTAATATACATATTAGTGGGGGTTTATGTATGTTTGAAGCTAAGCACAAAGCAACACAATGGCCTATCTGTGCTCTGCCTACCGAGGTTATCAAAACCCGGACTTTAGCGTTGCTGTGCCCCAGGGAGGGAAGGGAACATGTTCGTAGAGCATACTTGTTATTCATTTTTTTCAATATAAGTATAAAAATTATACATATATAACCAGTTTTTCTATCTAATTTTGGTATTATATACATATAACCAGTTTTTCTTTCTAATTTTGGTATTATATATATATATATATAAATATAACCAGTTTTTCTATCTAATATTGGTATTATATATATACATATATATATAACCAGTTTTTTCTACCTAATTTTGGTGTTATATATATACATATATAACCAGTTTTTCTATCTAATTTTGGTATGATATATATATATATAACCAGTTTATCTATCTAATTTTGGTATAATATATGCATAACCAGTTTTCTATCTAATTTTGGTATTACGTCAGTTTGTTTTCTTCCTACCCTTTTTAATATTTTTTGTGGCTGCCTGTTTATTATTCTGCCTGACAGTCTATGTAAATGTGACGTCAATATATTTACCACGAACAAGGTTATTTTAACGTTAAACGCATTGAATTTGATTTCTTCCAACTCCGAAAAAAAAATCTTACACCACTGCATCAGGCACGTTTTCCAATTTTGCCCTAACGTATTTATCCTCTTATGAGCACACTGAATTTAAAATGTGTTTCCATAACAGGAACGCGTTGATGGCACGGAATACTCTCGTTCCACAAACGAAACGAGGAATTTAATTCCACGTTTTCGAATATTTTGCTCTAAACTGATTTATGGCAGGACTGTAACAGACAACTTTTTACCCTAAGATGGAGTAGCTCAAGATCGAATTTGAGAAGATTTTTTGGTTCTGCAAAAAAAGAAATAAAATAAAGTCTTCAAAATAAGTTTCCAACATGAAACATTTTATATTAAATATCTCATTTTAAACACAACTTTGTCGCAACAATAATGTTGTTGGTTTTGAGTAAGCTAGATGCATCACATACCGTTTGGAGCCAAAAAAATTACCATAGGAAAAAAACGTTATCTCTTAGCCGACCACTAGTTATTGATACACCTGTATTTGCCAATATGTTCAAAAACGCTTTTATGAATAAATTTATCACTGTAAATTGAACCATGTTTGTTTTGTTTACTTTTTGGAATTTTGCACAAAGCTACTCGTGGACTACTCTGTGCTAGCCGTCCCTAATTTAGCAGTGTAAAACTAGAGGGAAGGCAGCTAGTCATCACCACCAACCGCCAAATCTCAGGCTACTTTTTTACCAACGAAAAGTGGGATTGTCTGTCACATTATACACCACGGCTGGTGTTTGACGCGACTCGGGCGTGAACCCGCGACCCTCAGATTACAAAGCGCACGCATTAACGCGCTAGGCCATGCCAGGCCCCAAATTGGGTCATAGAAATTGTTTTTTCTGACCATATTGTGTATGTTTTTTAAACGTACTTTAGTAATTCATACAAATAACGAACGCTAATTATTTGCTAGTTTTTTAAACGCTTTGGAAACTTTATAATAATTAGGAGGTAAAAATATCACTACGGTAATAATTTTAATCTTTATAACTGTGTTACTGTACGTTGAGAAACAAAATTCTTTGGAGAATCCTGCTGGTACAGCGGTAAGTATACGAATTTACAACGCTAACATCAGCTGTTCGATTTCCCTCTGTGGACTCAGCAGATAGTCCGATGCGATTTTGCAATAAAAACACACACGCAATTTCGAGAAATAATATTGAGAAATGTTCTATTAATTGTTTGTTTGTCGATATTTGTGCAAAACTAATCAAGAACTATCTGAGGCACTCGACTCGTAACCTGAGGGTCGCGGGTTCGAATACCCGTCACACCAAACATGCTCGTCCTTTCAGCCGTTGCGGGCATTATAAAGTGACGGTCAATCCCACTATTCGTTGGTAAAAGAGTAACCCCAGAGTTTGCAGTGGGTGGTAATGACTAGCTGTCTTCCCTCTACTCTTACACTGCTAAATTAGGAACGGCTAGCGCAGATAGCCCTCGTGTAGCTTTGCGCGAAACTTAAAACAAACCAAACCTAGTTTACGAAGTGATAGGCTTGAGGGAAGGCAGGCAGTCAACATCACCCTCTATCACCTCTTAGACTATTCTTTTGTGGGATTGACCACACATGATAACAACTCCACGGCTGAAATAATGAGCATGTTCTATAAAAGGAATCGAACTCACGACACGCACATCGTGAGTCATGCTAGGTCTATATTCTATTTCAAAAGGAAGAAAATGGAAAAGATGTACAGAACCGGTAGCGCATGATCTATACTTACAAAACAGGGTCCAGGTTGTTACTGATTAATCCTGACGAAATTGTACAGTTTGTTCATTATACAGTCTCATTTCTAAGACGAACACTTTGAGGCTTTAAAAGTATGTGGGAACATTGTATAAGATACGATCTATTGATATCTTTGCGTGTATATACATATATTTCAACATTGTGTTAATACGTTTTTCCCATTTTATACAGTGGGATAGCTTAGCTTAGATTTATTTTGTGCATCACGCTACTCCTAACGGATTACAACAAACTGATTGCATTAAGCCACTATAAAGCGAGCTTCACGAATAGAATTTGACGGATATTGCACTAAAATTTCCTTTATAATGAACCCATAAATACTTGGCCGAGTATAGCCAAGTGACTGCGTGTTAAAATGCAGATTGTAGGGTTCGAGACGTGATGCTACTGGAAACGTTCAACACTTTTCTCTCTGTACACGTTATGAAAAAGATATTCAACCCAATTATTCGGTTGTAAGGTCTGAACTGAGTAGTTGTGGTTGTGTTTAGTGTTAGCTGGCTACCTTCCCTCTGACTGATGGTTCCAAATTAGGACGGCTATGTTTGAGCCCTAGTGGTCTCTGGTCTAACCGTTTAGTCTACGCGTATATTACGGACCGTTTGATTTCAAAAATTCAGTCTTTATTTTCATCAACTGCTGACGAAACATCATTGTGTCATGCCCTTCTCAGCGGCTCAGCGGTATGTCTGCGGACTTACAACGCTAAAAACCGGGTTTCGATACCGTGGTGGGCAGAGCACAAATAGCCCATTGTGCTTAATTAAAAACAACAACAACATTGCGTCATATATGAATAAAGCAGTTGGCCGTATATTTCGGTCAAATGTTACAGAAAGACTCCCATGGGTTACCCAGAAACTGCATTTAAGTGAATAAGCAATCGGACGAACTTACAACCATTACAGTTTTAAATTCCTTAAAACTGACATGGGTATTGCTGTTTACCTTCATTTTCAACAGACCTGCGTCATAAATAACGCACATATACCACCATCCTGCTAATCCGTGAAATAAACACTACACGACGAGTTGAGGTTGCGTTTTGCTAATTATTGATATAATTCTGGAACGAGTTGTTGGATATTAATCCAGGATTATTTATGAGAAATGGAATTCCTTGAAATGTGTATAACTCAGTCACATGTGGTAAATACAAAAATTGTTTATTTTTTTCTTTTTCATTAAAACTTCACAGATACATCATTCAAATAACGTGTCTACTGAACAATATAGTTTCTTTGTTTATCATTAATCAAAAAGTTACATGATAGGCGTATCCCGCTAATACAGCGGTAAGCCTACGGATTTACAGCGTTAAAATCAGGGGTTCCTTCCTCGATGGACTCAGCAAGTAGCCCGATGTGGGTTTGGTATATGAAAACTCACACATATACACAATAGGCTATTTGTGATGCACCCACCACAGGTAACGGAACCCTATTTTTAGTTCTATAATCCCATCGACTTTCTTTGGCTCAGGGGTAATTCTAAGAGATCACACTGTTAAAAATCGGGTTTTGATTTTCGTGATGAGCCCAGCATAGATAACCCAATGTATAACTTTGCACTTAACAACGAACAAACCGCTTAGTTAAGTAATTTCCCCATAAGTTGAATGAGTGTTTGGGTCATTATCTTACTGGTAGTAGAATCCTTTGTTAAGAATACACAAACCATTGGGTATAGAATGATGGATCAGTGTCTGATGGTTCTTGCGATGGTACACAGTTTCATCTATTTGACAAATATCTCCATTCATCTCAGTATAAAAACATCCCCCAAATATGTTTCATGATAAGATATAAATTGGCAGAAATATATTTCACTTTCTTCCGCTGGACGAACAACCCACACCTTAAACCAGAAATTTCAAACTTGGACTCATCCGTCCATAACATCTTTTACCAATTATCAACAGTTTAGGTTTTGTACTTTGTAACAAATATTAGTCTTTTGATAATAACTGGAGAGCGAAGTAAAAGTTGTTTGTTTGTTTGTTTTTAACTGCTACACGACCAAACGTTCAATTCTGGTTTAGACTTCTTGATAATGTAGATCTGAACGCTTTATATCATTTGGTTTGTTTTGTTTGTTTTGGAATTTCGCACAAAGCTACTCGTGGACTATCTGTGCTAGCCGTCCCTAATTTTGCAGTGTAAGACTAGAGAGAAGGCAGCAAGTCATCACCACCCACCGCCAACTCTTGGGCTACTCTTTTACCAACGAATAGTGGGATTGACCGTCACAATATTCACCCCCACGGCTGAGAGGGCGAGCATGTTTAGGGCGACGCGGGCGCGAACCCGCGACCCTCGGATTACGAGTGCACGCCTTAACGCGCTCGGCCATGCCAGGCCATAATAATAATAATAGTTAATTAAATGTATTTTTCTTACGCTTCTATTTATAAAGATTACACTGCATTGTTTCATTAGTTGGACACCAGAGCTGTTAACCCTATTTTCAGCCATATATACTCAGTAACATCTCACGAGATTCATCCAGTTTAAAAGATTTATGTTAGTCCTAAATACATATACTAAGTTAAATAAGTTACTGTAATAAAAGTACAATAATAATAATATGGCCATGCCAGGCCATATCATTTGGTATATCATAGTTTTTCTCATGCTTGAGATCAGTGGCAGTCTTCCTTCTGTCCCAAAGGCTGGATAAACAAAGATACTTAACATTAAAGTAATTGAATTTAGGTGTTTTGTCTCTTCCTTTTTTATTTTAAAATTTACTTGTCCCGGCCTCACGATCTAAAAAATACTTGACAGTGTTTGAAGAGCATTTTAAGTCTTCTGCAATTTGTCAGAGACCAACCAAAATCACGTAAAGATTTTATGTAAACTCTCTACCTTACTGACAATTTTCTGTACTTTTAATTTGTTTTTGAATTTTGCACAAAGCTACTCGAGGGCTATCTGTGTTAGCCGTACGTAATTTAGCAGTGTAAGACTAAAGGGAAGGCAGCTAGTCATCACCACCCACCACCAACTTTTGGGCTACTCTTTTACCAACGAATAGTGGGATTGGCCGTCACATTATAACGCCCCCACGGCTGAAGGGGCGAGCATGTTTGGCGCGACGGGGATGCGAACCCGCGACCCTCAGATTACGAGTCGCACGCCTTAACCAATCTGGCCATGCCGGGACTTCTGTACTTTTAGAGGCGTGGTGTGACAACAAAACTTAATATATAGTGTTAAACACTGTTTTTATTTTAAAGTATTATCAATATGATTTCTTCAAGCATATACCGGTATCATATGCTAGATCCTTGCAAGCTTCTTTGTGCACAGTTAAGACACCACCTGTGATACCATGACAGTTATTTAAGACCCTAAATTTGATAAGTATGCTCATTCAATCAGAACCCTCATGACACGCCTTTGCACGAGTATATTGAAATTCTTAAGAGTAGTAAGTGTTTTGACCCTGGTTAATTCAGTTGTAAACAAGGGTCAGTGAAGTGTCGCCATGGTGTTAAATTAACCAATAAAACGGAAATGACTGAAATATATTATCTTTTCCTTACACTTTTGCGCAGTGTTGTATATACAGTGTTGTTTATGTACGATAGCACCTCATTACTTGTCTTTGTAGTGTTTTTTGGTTACATGTATGTAAATTTGACGTCTAGTAAAACCTGATACATCTGACTACTTGACTGTTATAATGGAAATGTAAAGTTTGATCTATTATTTTACATGTTTAACTTAACAATCATTTCCATTACAATTAAAATTGTATTTATTTTACTAAGTTACGAACACTAACTATTAGAACTAGTTACTCAAGTGCACTAATATAAATCAAACCAAAATTTTAGGTCAGCTTTTGGGGAAATCCCATAAAAGTGTTTTTCGCAAGATATCTGGGTTCTCCAAGAGATGGGGTGAAAAACTTTACCTTTGTCTGAAAGATTCGTTTAGTGCTACTTAGAAGTCAGTACGACCAATAGTTTAGAAAAATCACGTGACACTTCCACATATAATGAATTGTATTATATACATAACTGGCAATGCACGCTTAATAATTGTGATTATACTTCCACACTTTATGGCTTCCTGTATATAGTCAGTTATAGGTGGAATACAAGAAGGGTTAGCACTTATATCCTTTGACGTTAATTAACTAGGAAATAGCATGGTTGCAGCTAATTTGTTGTTGGTGGTGGTGTTTCTAAACATGAGGACATTTTTTTCTTTACATTTCTTGATTAGTGTTAATTTATATGTTAATTCGACTTCTGCGTGAAAATTTCTGAAAACCCTAAAGGTTTTTATGTCCTGACTAAAAAATAACATCATTTATTTGTGAGTTTAGAATACCAATTTCAGCCTATCGTTTAGAATCGCACACGAAATGCGGAACCTAATAAGATCGTTATGATAGCAGGGCGTACGTGCGTCGTGGGTTTGAAAAACCAATGTTTTCTTTAGCGGTCATACTGGTATTATTCTCAGTTATACATTACAAATAGAATTACGAAATGCAATTGCATGTATCATAGCTGCTCCATTAAATAAGTGTACACTGCTACCAAAATTTATATAATCAACATTGAACTGCCGTTTCGAGCTATATTACTGTTATTATCCTTCATTTCTTCTGCAATATCAATGATAAGAATGGTCACCCAACGGGATTTCATGTGTTTTCACGTGTGGGAAACTTACGTGATGTAACACTTATTTACGCACGCACCACCTTCCTTTATATATCTGTATAACGAAATAAACATACTGAAAATAAGAACATCGCAAAACCAAAGCGTATTTACCACATTTAAAAGAGTTTCATGTTCAGTAATCTGAGAACCAGAACCTAAATCTGGCACAAACTACTTTAACTTATTCAGGAAAATTCGACAAGTAATGAAAATGTGTTGTGACGGAATTACTGTTACATATCTATTTTATTATCGATGTTTAAGTTAAATTTATATTTTTCAATGTAAATAACTCATACTGTTAAATTTATATTGCGAAATTCCCACTTATTCACTAAAATTATAGAATATTCTGGAGTGTAAGTATCAGCAATGCGTGTAAGTCAACATGGGTGTATTGTGAGTACTGTTGCGTAAACTGAACTTTCGAGAAGCTCGCCTCACGCCTATAAATATAACCAACGCTACGCCCCAAAATAAGTATATATTATTGGTTTATTGTAGTTTGTATGTTATAAATCTAGGAAGCTATAACTATGACTAGGAACGTTTACGGATTTCGAACATTACAAAGCACTTACGCCCCCCAGTGGCTCAGTGGTTTGTCTGCGGACTTACACGCTAAAATCCGGGTTTCGATAGCCGTGGTGGGCAGAGCACAGATAGCCCATTGTGCAGCTTTGTGCTTAATTCTAAACAACAACTAAATAACAACAAAGCACTTAACATCAGCAAATTACCATCAGATATTATTATGTTTATGGAAACGGCAGTGGACTCGACGAGTGGCCAGCGAAGAAAGAAGAATAAAGAGCTAGCTAGCTTTCTGTTGAATGAATTGTACCAGCATCAACTGGAAATTAATTCGCTCATCGTGAACCCTCATTAAGATAAAGAAAGTTCCAGACTCAATATTCTTTGTACATTTGTCAAACTTTTGTTTATATATCATTATTTGTAACAACAATTATTGTAACTTGTGTGATTATTTGTATATTAAAAATATTTTTATTAGAAACTGTGTGCAATAATCTTGTTGGCGGTTATCATTAATTAGATACGTGTCGACATTTATTTAACTTCTAATTATAAATTATCAATCTAGTAGATTTCAGGTTATTCAAAATTATAATACGTAATAAATTAGGAATTTGTCCGAGATTAATTGCAATACATAACGGTAAAATATTGTAGTTTTTCGCTAGATAATGAAATCGTGTATTATCACCAGATATTGAAAATGTTTAGGATTTGGATTTTTCCCAGTCTGCTCGAATTCCCTTTTAAAATGGCTTAATATTCGCACAGAAAGAGATACGAGTGATCTTAAATGAACTTAACATTGTTGTTTACGAGTTTATAAAATATTTATTGCCGTAAACGGCTTGCATCTGTTTAGTAGATTAATTAGATAATCGAATAGTAGTCAGAATGTGGTTGTAGATGGAGTAAGGAATTGATATACAAAAGGAAGAAAAGATGAAGAACGATTGTGAATACGAGACAAGGAACGAAACATCATACAGCTTTGTAATTCGAACAAAATATCATGTAGCTACTCTTTGTAATTTGTAATTCGTTGTTTCAACGTCACGTCAAAAACTATCTGTTGTTTTACTTATGTAGAGAATTCAGAGAGTTTTGTGAATTATATTAAGATTATTTTGAATATGCAAATCAGTAAGTCATGTGACAACTACATCCGATAATACATATAAAGTCGGGGTGGTACAGAATGTATCAAAACTACATTCTGACACCGTTTAGCATTTCATAGGTAGTATGATGCCATCGGGCATTGATCGAGTTTGAGAATAATAAGTAAATCCCTTTCCGTCACAAAATAAGCATATACTCAGATAGTGAAAACGTAAGGGATTTAGAACTTTCCAGTAAGGGAATATCTCTGTAGTCAACGACACTGGAAAATAAAGAAACATACATAAAGTATCCAGAGTGAAACGTGCAACAATTCATACCCCAGCCATAGTAAGCAAATGTGACGTCTTGTAATAGGTGAGAATCTATAAGCACAAAGATCCGTGGCAAAAGATGTCCACATGCTCTGGGCAAAAGTACACAACATGATCAATAGCACTATATAACAAAATTTTTACTTCTTCTTGTTCCTCGGCAGAATATGTTATTTCCCAATTGCTTATGCCTGAAGTAAATGGAAAAGACCTATTTTTCTCATCAAACTTTGCTTTTGTGACCTGGGAGCGTATAACAAAAACGTGATGGGAGACTATATTTAGCGGCTAACACGTGAAAGTGATTTATATTACAGCAGCGAAACTCGTAAAACTACTCTCTTCTAAACATTTTTGTTCATTTTTGTATAATTTTAGTATAAATACATGTAAATCTTGATTCATATGTTGTTTTATTTAGACCTTATATAAATGAAAATGTGCAAATTTGCCCGTTTTTACATAGAAAATAGGTTAGTTTCTAAATTTCATTATCAAAGTCACAGAAGCAAAGTTTAAAAGAAACAATGGCCATTTTCTCTACTTTTAGAACATAAACAATTGAGAAATAACACATACTATTCAGGAACAAAAGTTATGTTACATAGTGTAATAAACATGTATCTCAGGATGGCTGGTATGAATATCAAAACATTATTTAAAATAAAGTAGAGAACAATGTTTCGACCTTCTTAGGTCATCTTCAAGTGAACACAAGTTAACCATCCGTCTTGAAATAATCACGTCATTACGAATAATCAGGAATAATTCCGCGACATAACCATTCCACCATCACATGTCTGAAGAGTCTAAATAATGAAATGAATGGCTATTCACGCTATTCCTAATACAAAGATGTACCAATAAAGTTTCCAAAAGCAGCACATGTGGATTCATGTGCGATCAACCAGTCAAAATGGACGATAGGTAATAAAAGGAGCAACTGTGCTATGAATACGGCAGCCTTATAATAGAGCCTTTTGCAATGGAAGCTACATTACACTGCTATTGTAAAGATGCACAATTGTCAAACGTGCAGAATGGACTGTAATGGCAGGATGAAACTCCAAAGTCGTTTTAATGTAAAGTACTCTACCTCTGGTCCTGGGTACGATGTTATGAAAGAGCAAGAGTATGACAATCAATTGTGAGAATAATAGTGACGCAAGTGCACTCTAGCTGCTGAAGTCTCTGTGTCGCCCTTATTCAAGTCTCAGTATTCATCAGCCTGCTTTACCATGGTTATAAATGAAATTACTGGGGGTGAAGAACGATGAATCATCTCTCCTGGTGAATGCTTGATGCAACTGTGACAGCAATATAGGAGACATCCTCAAGTCAGTTGAACACAACAACCTGTATCAAAAACTAAACATACTGCATTATTTACCAAACATAATCTGTGATATTTCACACATCTCAATCGTTAGAAATGATGAAGACACTTCGTTAAGAAAATTCAATGGTGGTCTTTAGTGGACACAGTTTGAACAACTTGCATTATGATAATGACATAGTTTTAGTAGTTGATTCAAAAGACAAGCTGTCAAAATACTCAGATAAAGTTATCAGTGAAGGTAAGAAGAAAGGTATTAACAGCAGAAAAACGAAACGTATTGTAATTACAAAGAAGATGATAATTTCTCAAAATGTTGTTAAAGTTCATAAGGAAAATATAAGGCAAGTAAATAAGTTCAGTTACCACGGAAGCTGGATAACATCAGATGGTAAATATAACCATCAAATAAAACGGAAAATAGGAATGTCGAAAGATATATTTCTGAAAATGAAAACAAAAGACACTGGCATTTATATTAAAATTTACATGGGTACGAAGTTAAGTGTCTTGTCTTGTTATGTTATGCCAATTCTCATGTATTTATCAAAATATTGAACAAAATCGCTAGATGTGGAAAAGAATATTAAAGTGGTTGAATTGTGGTTTTTAAGATGCATCTTGAAGGTATGGGGATCAAGTCAAACTTCATATAAGGTTATTTTGTTAAAAGCAGGTTGCAAGGAGCCCTTTGAATAACATCAGAAGGAGACAGTTGTAGTTTTTAGAATATGTTATGAAGAAAGAAGAAATTGAAAAGTCTGGTTGTGGCATGAAGAACTGGAGGAAGAAAAAACCGTGGAAGACAGAGGTTGACTTATGTCAAGAACTTATCAAACTCAGTGAATGTAAAGGCGTTAGAAATGCATTTTGCCTCAAGAGGGGAGAGACCTGTGGAGGACCATGTATCATGTCCAAACATGCGATGAAAGCTACACAAAAGATTAACGGTTATTGATAAGGGTTAACTCTGAGTGTTTTACTTTTACTTTAGGGTTTATTATAGCTGACAAGACGATCTGAATGAATGTATAGCTTCTTTGTTATCCTTAAAAGGTGTATTTGTATACCTTGTAACTACCGCCACGTGAGAACGTCATGATAAAACTCAGCTCAAGTGTAGTCTCGTTTTATCACAGTAAATGCGTTCATCATGTTGCATTAAAATTATGAAACATTATGGCAAGTTCAACAAAAATTGGTATTCAAGATTTTAAACGCAGAGACATTGACATCTCATCTCATGTCAACAGCCTGGCATGGCCAGGTGGCTAAGGTGCTCGACTCGTAATCCGTGGGTCGCGGGGTTGAATCCCCGTCACACCAAACATGCTCGCCCTTTTATCCGTGGGGGCGTTGGTTTATACTATGACGATCAATCCCACTTTTCGTTGGTAAAAGAGTAGCACAAGAATTGGCGGTGGGTGGTGATAATTAGCTGCCTTTCCTGTAGTCTTATGCTGTTAAATTAGAGATGGCTAGTGCAGATAGTTCTCATGTAGCTTTGCGCGAAATTCAAAACGAATAAAGTAAATCTCATGTTAACAACAGAAATCTGTGCACGTACATACAGTACTTTTCGGATTTCAGCAACGTCTGAATACATGTAAATGCTAAAAACGTTTTCCAGTCATACACGCTGTCTTATATTTTCTCATATTTCCCTTCACTGGACACAGCAAATAGTCTGATGTGGCTCTGCTATCAGAAAACCCTTACACACACAGAGAGAGAGACCCACACATATTCGCTCAGGAAGATACTGCTTTCCACACGTACTCATGAAATCTTCCTATGCGTTTGTTAGTTTGCAAAAGGATTAGTTATTAGGAAAACTATTATTATTGAAGTCCAAGTTATTATAAAAACAGGTACAAATTTTTTCAAGTTCAAGATTCAATGGTAAGTGTACTGGACTGGAGTTTTCCTTCGTTCACCTTGGGAGAGTTCCAAAAATCGCTTTGGAGAAGTGAGTGCGTCATAAGAATGACGGTCAGATTCAGTGGGTAGTGTTGACTCACTCTCACTCTTCTAGTCTTGCACTTTAAAATTAGAAACAAATAAAGCAGGTAGCTCTCGTGTAGCTTCACAATGAATCACATAATAATAAATAAACAAACAAAACTCCAACTTCCGTAAATGTTCGCTATAAAATTATAACGTTTTCATCCTCGTATTACACTGTGATCAGTTTTCGTAAATGTTTGCGACATTGTATTTATATGAAAGGCCCGACTCCATTTCTGATGGTATTTAACAGATGAATAGATACAGCTGCTTATTACATTAGCCGCAACGTTTTCGAATTTCTAAGTCACAGACAATAGGCCTAAACGTTGTCCATAAAACTGAAATCATGCAGTAAGAACTGTTGCTACGTTTCATCGTATTTTATTTTTTACATTGAATGCTGTGTGTATTTTATTTTTTATATGTTTATTTGTCTTATATTTTTATTGCCAAATATTTTCAGTGGTAAAAAACATTGTTATGGATAAAGTGTCACTTGCACTTGACGTAAATAACGCTAGTCGCTAAAGCTGTTAAGTGAGGTTTCAATTTCACGCTGGTTACAACATATTAGGCTTGATTCTTACACAAATAATCAAAGAAAAATGGTGTCACAGTTCAAGCAGGCACATAACACGAGAAAAATTTACAAAAATGCAGTATTTTTAGACAATTTTGAGACCTTATGATTAAAAGCAAAGAATGATATATAACCTTATGTCAACAAAATACACTCATCATATTTTCGCCTAGTATCAAGGCTCATTAGACGAGCTGGAAAGTCGTTGTTACTTTTTCTTGTCCCACGCTGGTATAGCTGTAAGTCTACAGATTTACATCGCTAAGCTTAGCAGATGTGGCTTAGCTATAAGAAAACATACATACGCATACTTTTTCTTGCTACAATTCCCAGTGGCACAGCGCCTCGTCCGCAAGGTAGGTACAATACAGGAAGCTCACAGTGTAGCTCTGCGCTTAACTACAAACAAACAAAAACAAAGCTACACAACGGATTAATCTTTATTCTCTTCACCGCAAGGAAGTGAACCCCGCCGCTTAGAGTTTCTCACCCATAAACTTACCCATCGGTAGACTAACTGGGAAGAATGATGTTGTTTTATAAGTTAGTTGTGTTATTTTAAAGTCGTTAAGTTTAAATATTTGTCATCTGAGGTTTCTGTAATTAATATAACTAAATGTTTAATATTAACTGAAAGATTAATTTTCAACAAATTTAATAATTGCCTTAAAAACTGTACTATGGTTAGGTATAATTCCTGTGTGGATGCCATATTTTTAAACACTTCAGTTTTTGAGTAAAAAATGAAACAAAATATGCAGGTCCTTGAACTCAAGTTCCTCTCGGTTGTTGATTGTTTCCGTGACGTTTTACATCTATGACGTAATAGTTGCCAAACACGCTTCGTTGTGCGCCGACCATTTTGTTCCTATTAGTGCTGGTGTTTTATAAAAATCAATCGGTGCTTTTTTTTGGATTGCATACTTTGTGAGACTATTTTTGTCTTGATATTACTACTTTATGTTTGTTTTATGATAACATGGTTTACAGCGTTGCTTATGGTTGTAAAAACGGTTCGGCATCGGGCAAAAGCGTTTTTTCGTTTCTGTGCAAGGAGAAGAAACCGGCAAGGTGGCGACAGTGGTTGCGGATGGTCTATAGGAAGAATTGAACTCCTCCACACCATACAAAACTTTGTCAAGACCACTTTGAACGCTCATGTTTTGTGTCGGATCCCACTGTTTTGAACTCCGTGGGTTTCAAGCCAGGCAGATTGAGACTGAAAAAAACCATCAGCAGTAGACAGGATCGTCCCCACCATCTATCCTCGCGTAGAGTTGAGGACTGATCTCAGCCTGCAGCGTACAGGTTCCACTCCTCTGAAGCCATCTCTTGCCATCACGAAAAGAACAAACTTAAAGATATGTGTGCAGCATAAAGCGATAAACAATAACTAGTATAATATAATAATTTAAAAAGTACAAGTTTTTGAAGAATGTAACTAGACATAAACATTTGACATTCGTGAGCGTGTTTTGCATTTGGGGCACCTCAAATCAGTGAAATTTTGATTTCCTAGTCTAGACAGTGGACAAATTTATCCCAAATAGAGTATATTTCAAATTTAAAAGCTGGTAGATCATTCTGTAGATGTTTTTGTATCGTTTTAAATATGAAAAAATTTGAAGAATACCATTTTTTTCAAATTTAACATTTCAAGATAAATTCAAATAAGACTCCGTCTTGAATACGTTGAAGTAATCAAGTACATGTTATGTATTTAAAAAAAACACCTAAACCATTAAGATTCCAACCCACTTAATGCACAAAACGAACTGTGGGATTTTAACATTGCATTCCTTATTAAGTTGTATTACTTGTTATTTTGAGGATGTGACATACGTTTCAGATGTATCACAATACAAACCACTTAATCATATAGTTATCTTTTTTAATATTTTCTCTCATCAGCATTTCTTCACGTGTAGAAGCATCCGCACGTTTTTATGTGTATTATAGTGTAGGTTAGCTTTTGTGACAAGAAATTGTTTTCCGGTCTGTAAACATTCGTCTTTATTAACACTTAGTGTATCAGAATAACTTTCGGGATCTTGTTTTTTCACTTAAACGAGGTTTCATCGTATCATCTTCTAGGATTGTATATGTTTCTTAACTATCAGAGAATTAAATTATATTTTGTAACAGTTGTTGTTTTCTATCGCACACTATATTGCAAATGTATTGGAACAGTACAGCCTAGACAGTATAACTGTAGCTGTATGTGAAAAGTTTGGTGTAATGTTTTGGGCAACTTATACGATTCAGCAGTTGCTACTGTCACCCAGTAGGAGTCAGGGCACGAGGAAAGAAGATGATGAACTTCAAAGACGAATTGTGATTGGATGGATCATTGGTGATATAAATATCCGAGACACTTCAGAGTGCTTAACCATTTCAGTATTGATTCGGGTAATTGTTTTTTATTCAGTGATCTCGAGAAACCCACTTGTTGATAAATTTATATGCAAAAACGGCTCGTTTGGGTTCAGAAAATATTTTACATAGAAGAGCGAACAACATTTCGACCTTCTTCGATCATCGTCAGGTTCACAAAGAAAGAGGTAACTGACCGGAAGCTGACCACATGTTTGAAAGGGGGTTGAGTAACTAAGTCTCGGAATGAGGAGGGCGGTGTTAGATGTTTGAATATATAATTTTATTTATTTTATTATATTAATATAGGTATAAAGGCGTTCCTTTATATTGGTTTATTTTGGGTTTAAGTTGTTATATAAGTAAGGCTTCTTTAATTTTGCGTTTGTTTATGTTTGTTTCTTTACTTAGTATTTGAGTGTTTACTATGGTTATGTTGTGTTTATTTGACTTGCAGTGTTCGAAAACGTGTGAAGGTGACTTTTTATGTTCTTTGAATCTGGTTTCCATTTTTCCATTTGTATCTCCAATATAGAAGTCGTGGCAATTATCACATTGTATTTTATAAATAATGTTGGTGTGGTGTTTGTCAGTGTAGTTTTTACATAGTATAGACCTCAATTTTGTGCCTGGTTTTTGAATAAATTTGGTATTAATTGGAATGTTATATTTTGTTACTATTTTTTGCCAAATGTTGGTTATTTGTTTGCTGATGTCAGGAATATATGGTATGCAGCAGTATATGGTTTCGTGATTTTTTTTATTTGCGAGATATATTTACTTTTGTTGGTTTATTTTGCTTTCTGTCTAGGTGTGTACGTATAATGTTTTATACGGTTCGTGGAGGAAACTTATTGATGTTGATGAAGTATTGTTTTATTTTGTCTAATTCATCGTTAATTTTTTCTAGTGAGCATAGTTTTATGGCTGTGTTTATTTGGTTTTTTTAGTATGTTGAGTTTTTGTTTTCTTTTATGTGCTGAGTCCCAAGGAGTGTATAGTCCAGTATGGGTAATTTTTCGGTGGATTTCTATTTTTAATTGTGTGTCGGTTCTTGTAATTTTGAGGTTAAGAAATGATATTTGATTGCGTTCTTCCTGTTCACATGTGAAGTTAATGTTGGGATGTTCAAACATGTGGTCAGCTTCCGGTCAGTTACCTTTCTCTTTGTGAGCCTGACGATGACCGAACAAGGTCGAAACGTTGTTTGCTCTTCTATGTAAAATATTTTCTCAACACAAACGAGCCGTTTTTGCATATAAATTGTTTTTTATTGTTTGAAATATTGAATAAGGAAAGATAGAAATGCAGGAAGTGCTTAAGCGTGTATAACTGTCATGAAAATCTGAATTTACAAAAATAATGCTGGAAGTGCAGTGCCCCCCAGTGGCACAAAGGCATGTCTTACCGAGTTGAACTCTAGATATCGGGTTTCGATACCCCTCGTGGAGAGATCACAGATAATCCATTTTGTAAGTTTGTTCTTAACTGCAGAAAATAGAGATTGAAAAAATAAACATGAGTTACTTTTTAAACAAGATGTTACACTCGAGATCGTATCTGAAAGTAAACACTTTATTTAATACTGAAATTACTTGTCCAGTGAACAGCTAGCTATATTACTCAAATGACGTTAAGTAAATGTGGTTTTATTTCTTTCAGAGTAAAGGAATAATTTACTTTGATATTATTCCCTGGACATGCGAGGTCTCATTCATTTGCACGAGTAGTTAATATTTATTTGGCTGAACTGAATAAAAAATACAAAATATACATTAATCGTCTTGAGGACACTTTTTTTTTTCAAATAAACTGACTTGAGTGAAACCTAATTATTTTTTTTGGACATAGGAAATTTGACTAACTTTCCTCGAGATAGGAAACCTAATTGATATTTAGGAGTAGAAAAGAGAAATTTGGTTTAACTAAATCAGATCAAAGCATTGAATCATTTATTTAAATAAAAAACATTAATGTACTTCAAAACAGACTTATCTGAACAACTTAAATAAACATTTTAGCATTTTTTTGCTAAATGAAATACATTTTACTGATCCATTTAAGTAAAATAGGTTTGAAAGAATAAAATCTAATAGGTACACTTGAAAGTAGATTTATATGAATAAGCTAAATGTTATTTTAATGATTAAAGACGTTATTAAATCACATTACAGACAACAGGTGTCACTATTTTTGTCCTAACGATTCTGTTGCAAAGTGTTAAATTTAAGTGAAATCTAACTGATATAATTATTAAGAATACACCAATTTGGACAAGGTTAAACAAATATATATATATATATATATATGAAACTATGTTTGAAGAACGTTTAGCTGTCAATAGCTAAATAAAGCATATGAGTTACATATGCTAGCTATTGCTAACTACTGCTAGCTTCATCAGTAAACTGTATTGCAATCTAGTCTAATTGATTTTATCATTTCACTCATCAAATTATTTATTTATTTAACAGTAATTATCTGTATGTACATGTAACAATTGTTTGTTTCAGAATCTTCACACAACGCTAGACAAAGGACTATTGTTACATAGAACTAATTTTAAATTGATGGAATGCAGCTAGTCAACATCATCTACTACCAACACTTGTCTGCTCAAATAGCGGGGTTTGATCGTCACTCTTATAACGCATCTACGGCTCCACAGTGAGTAACAGCACATGATCGTGAATCAGTAATTTTTGAGTTCATTGTCCGAGCACCCTAACCAATAGGCCTATAAAATGTAATATATGTCCACGAAATTTTTGTATGGTTCTTTTTTTACTGCTCTCGCAGGTAAAAGTCATAAAAAGTATTTAAAATTTAGAAGAAACATACAGCTGAGTCTGAGATGAATATGGATTCCTTATATCCAAGTTGATCCGACAACATTATTACAATGAAACTTGCAAGTATCAATTATCAAATGACAAATTGAAAAATAACCTTGTCATAGCATACCAAAACTATTATAGGTTTTACTATTCACGACCAAGCTATGTTTAAACACGTGGCTCAAACGAGTAAATCTATATACGTACTAAATAGCAAGAATTACAATGAAACGTATCTGAACACCTGAGTCGGCATGACCTGGTGGTTAAGGCACTCGACTCCTAACCTGAAGGATGGCGAGTTCGAATCCTCTTACACCAAACATGTTTACCCTTTCAGCCGTAGGGGCGTTATAATGTGATGGTCAATTCCACTCTTTGTTGATAAGAGATGGCGATGAGTGGTGATGACTAGCTGCCTTCCCTCTAATCTTATACTGCTAAATTAGGGACGGCTAGCGCAGATAGCCCTCGAGTAGCCTTGCGCGAAATTCAAAACAAACTAAACCTGAACACCTTAGAATGAAATATTTTTATTACTATAGTGTCTTTAACTATAAAATTATTCGTTATCAATTTGTGTATGTAACTAATGCCAAATATATTACTTTACTATCACGAGTAAAGTCGATATCAATTATCGAAAGTTTGTAGATGGATTATCACCTTGTTTCCTGATATAACCTAAGTTAATGGGAGCTAAATAGATTAAACGAAGTTATTCCAATGTATCAGGAAACTATGACTACAAAGACGTCAAACTGAGATCTAAACTTAAAGCTTCAATAGATATTACTTGTATTACGAGTGTTCAATGAATTACTATAAAATAAATGAAAACTAACCGTATCTAGTCAAAGTTATTGTACTGCTGTAGCTCGAGTTAAATGAACATTTCTGTGACACCAGTCGCAATAAAAGTGAAATAGAACTACAAAAGTTCCTTTGAAATCGTGTTGGTTTCAGGATACTCAATAGTTTTCCAATAAATTTAACTATAATGGCTCAGTTTCTCTCTAAACGAATACTTGTAAACAATACTATTGACTGAACTACCAGTTTGAGGTTACTTTATTGTAAAATCTGTTTCAGAAAAAAATCAGGTAAATAGTTATTGAAACGTAACAACTACCATTGTAACATATGGGATACATTAAGGCTTAACTCATTAGTTACTGACAGTAAGGCATACTTATGTATTCAGATTTACCGACTATCATAATAACATAAGGTATGTATTAAGCTTTTGAATGTGCCATTATTTGATATGCATTTAAAACAAAGATATGCTGAGTAATTTAACGTTTTGCATTAGTGAATGTTAGTGCGCAAAATATTAGTCTAGATTAAAAAGTATGTCATAAATTATTAAATAATGGAAAGATAACCAGTTTTAGTGCAATATTTCTGTCCAGAATGTCTCCCAGTGGTTCATCACTACAAAGTGTACTGTAAAGTTACAACGCTAAAAATTGGGGTTCCACACCTCGTGGTACACAGACCCCAGACATGTGTCAGATTTACTTTGAAATAAAGAAAATGATTTTTTTAAAATATCTTGTAATTCTTTCTCGAAGAAGTTAAAACCTTGACAAAGTAAAGCTATTATGCATGATCCATACCAATTAAAAAACCCAAAGAAACAAACATCCAATAACCTAATAGAGCTAAACACTACATTGTATAGGCCTAGTGACTTAGTGGTTAAGATGTTTGGACACTGAATGTAACTGATGTTAATAAATGCGAAAATTTATTTTTCAGTGTAAAATGGAAAAAATAAAGCCCACTTGTTAATTACAGAAATTCTGAAACTTTAGGGTTAGGCTTTTCATGCGACTTGGGAACGAAAACAAAACCTTCAGATGAAATGTGGTTTTATTCTCTAAAGACACACTACTCTGAACTTTTCTTCCTATGCTTTGTTTAAAAATACAATTTATTTTAGTGAAATTCATCATAAATTAGTGAGACAAAATTACAGCGTTTCAAACAGAGAATTAAAATGTGTATGAATTTTAACACATTACTGAATCCCCTGATGGGACAGCGGTAATTCTTGAGATTTAAGATGCTAAAATCTGGAGTTCGATTCCTCTCAGCAGACACAGTAGATAGCCAGATGTATCTCTGTTGTACGAAAATCCATAAACATTACTGTGGCTTACCACAGCAACCCGTGTACCTGTCAGCCTTTTATCGAACAATATATTTAAAATTGGCCTCATCAACTGAAAAAAAAAGATTGTAATATCACGCA
Source organism: Carcinoscorpius rotundicauda (assembly GCA_011833715.1). Lineage (NCBI taxonomy): Eukaryota > Metazoa > Arthropoda > Merostomata > Xiphosura > Limulidae > Carcinoscorpius > Carcinoscorpius rotundicauda. Next base: position 22,239,127 of record CM022398.1, read on the forward strand.
TGTCCGATCTTAAACAGATCTTTGGGAAAGAATGTAAAATCGTCAAATACAGAAAATATCACTAAATTTTTCACTATTTCCCTAACTGAGTTTAATGATATTTTTCAGCAACTTTAATATTATTCCGAAGAATGAGATTATTAATATACTTCATATTTAGTACTTAATAATCGACAAGGATTCCAAGTAATTCACGAGTCGAGAAATCACATTACTGAATTTTTAATGGAAAGAACCGACCATTTAAAATATTTCCGATAACATTTTCGATGTAACAATTCAAGAATTTCTAAAACCGGAGCTTTTTCCGTTTAATATGTAGCTATCTATCTGATCATGTCAGCAGGGCTAGCGTCTAGACGGTTCGAGATATAGCTACAATATTTCTCCAGCTAACTTAACTGATCTTTGGGCGTCCGCTTTTGATATTTTAATAAAAATACATTTATATGCATATCTATTTAGAGAAAATTCCTACTGATGTTTAGATTTAAAAATTAAAATAATTGATAACGATATCAGTGTGAATAGTTTTGAAGAAAGAAAATATTTTACCTTTCGAATATGTGATTTATCCTCTTTTAATAGTAATGTACAATACCTTTTTGTTATAAGTATTATAACTTTCAGATATTGTAAAATTTGTGATAAATTAATATATTTTATTAGTAATGTTGAAATACTGATGCAAAAATTAATTGGTGTGAATTTCGCACAAAGCTACACAAGGGTTACCTACGTTAGCCGTCCCTAATTTTGCAGTGTAAGGCGAGAGGTAAGACAGCTAGTTATCTCCACCCACTCTTGGGAGAGTCTTTTACCAACGAATAGTGGGAGTGACTGAACCATTATAACGCCCTCGCCCTTTCAGCCATGCCGAGCCATACAAAAAGTTAATAGTTAATAGATTTCGCAAAGAAACTTGAAATAAAATTATTAAAATTATTCTGTAACAAATATAAGAATGTATTAAATAAATATAAAGAAATAAAAATTAGAGAAATTTTCTAAAAAGTTTTTAATAACTACTTTTAGTTGTGTATGAGGTCATTTAACAACTTGGCACAACTTTATACCTTACCGTATATAAAAGCTTGTTTAGAGGATGATAGTTACAATAGATTAAAGGGGGGGAGAGGTATACTAGTTAATGAAACCCTTCATACCAGGATTTTATTTTTAAATTATTTCTTCTTCTTTACTTTGAAAAGCAGTCACCTACCTACAACTGTCTGCAGGAAGTGAAGTGTAGTATTGTAAGCTTCAGCACACGCATCTCACACTCCTAATTTCTATATCTATTATCTTTATTTCTATTGTTATATTTTAACTTTATTTTATTTCTTTATGTGAGACTGGCGAATGAAAGCTAAGACTGAGAGACATTGTACCACTACCGCAATGTGAGTCCTACGTCCTAAGTCAACTTTAAAACCTAGGATATACTTTATATTCCACATCATAGCTTGTACCCTGAGGTACTTTAAATTAATACATTACTTTTTATTTTTAATTTATTTTTGGTTCGGCGCTTTTCTCGTTATAACAAACTGATATACACAAACACACACGTGTAATATAAATGATAAACATATCATGCAAGTACATAAATATCTTTGGAATCCAATTCAATCCAACAAGTGATGTTACAAATCGATGGATAGACATGTGACAGTTTTTTAAAAAAATAAAATATATACTCTATACAGTTATAACATGAAAAGTAAACAAACAAGAGTAATAAACAGTTATGAATTTTAAAATGAAGCAGGATTCCTGCTCCAAAATGTAATAAAACAATAATTAAAATCACAAGTACAAATTTGTAAAATTGAATCCGTATTTTGGCAGCTCCGTATACTTATCTATAGGCTTAAATAAGGATTACATTTTATAAATTTGTAAATGTGGTTTTAATTCTTTTAGACATTATAGCTATCAGGGACATGGATATACTACACATTTGTAATTGTTGTTTCTATTCCATTGACTTATAAAGCCCGGCAGGGCCAGGTGGTTCAGGCACTCGACTCGTAACCTGAGGTTCGAATCCTCGTCACACCAAACATGTTTGCCCTTTCAGCTCTGGGGGCATTATAATGTACAGTTGTCAATCTCACTATTCGTTGATAAAAGAGTAGCCCAAGAGTTGGCGGTGGGTGGTGATGACTAGCTGCCTTCTGTCTAGTCTTACACTGCTACATTAGGGACGGCTAGCGCAGATGGCCCTCATGTAAAGTCTCTTCTTATACACATATTTTTCTAACTTCGTTAAAATCACTGCATTGTTAGTAATTAAAACTAAACAATTGGGAACTTAAATTCCGGAAATAGGGAACCTTTCATAAAAATTAAGAATACAAGCCTCGAAACACTGTAGACATTATTCATTCACATACAAACCCTTATCTTGGCTTCATGGTGTTACCCAGAATTACGTTTACCCTATTTTATTCTCTGTGTGTGTTTGTGTTTTTCTTATAGCAAAGCCACATCGGGCTATCTACTCAACCCAACGAGGGGAATCGGCCCCCTGATTTTAGCGTTGTAAATCCGAAGACATACCGCTGTACTAGTGGGGGGCATGTTATTTTGATAGATCCAAAATGTCTAGTTCATTCAGGAGAAATTACTTAAATATTACTATTCAAGTTGATCAAAAGAGTCTATTTTTGAGCCAATTAATGAGATTCTCCATTTAGACAAATGATTAAATTTGTTTATTTGATTAAATCACATTAATATTTCTTTACTCATGCGAATCACTTGGATAACCTATGTTGATTAAAGTAAATTGTATTTTATTTATTTCAAGAAATCAGCTCAATTTAATTATTTCAGGAAACATCAGATCTTATTGGATTAAAATACTTAATAATTTGTTTTTAATGACATCAAATTAGTATTTTGTAATTGTGCAAATAATCGAGGAATTCAATTTATATTTATTACCATTTAAAGCTCATTTATTCAGTTGAGTATCATTTTTCAGAAGAATCAAATATAATTTACTTTACATAAACATAATGTGTTTGTTTTTAATTTTTTGGGCTACTCTTTTACCAACGAATAATCGGATTGACCTTCACGATATAACGTCAAAACGGCTGAAAGAGGAAGCATGTTTGGTGTAACAGGGATTCGAAACCGTGACCCTCAGATTACGAGTCAAGCTTTCTAATCGCCTGACCATGTAAATGGAGTTACATATACAGTCATGTGAAAAAGTTAGGACACCCTATGAAAGCCTTATTATTTTGTAACATTTTTGGATATATAGATATTTAATCTCAATTTTAACAACATTGAAAGATTATAGGAATATAACTAAACAATTAAAACTGAATAAAAGACTTTTCAAAATCTTCTCTAAATGTAATTCTTTTTCCGATGTCTGGTGTGCACTGCATTTTATGGCTGCCTGGACCGGTCAGGGCGTTTCTTGTCGCCTCGACAGATTCTATGTGACATCTGGCCTACGGCTGTTCATCGAGTTGGGGATGTCTCGTTTTCGGTGTCTGACCATCGAGCGTTTCTCACCACATTCCGGGATTTTGTCCCCGTTTATCGAGGCCCCGGTGTATAAAGGCTTAACGTCTCCCTCCTTGCCGAGGATGGGGTTGGAGACGCCCTTGTTCGGGGACTCTGTTCTGTCGAATCTCTCATCGGGTTTCGGTGGGTGGGTCTCAAGGAGGCCTTGCCTCCTTGCTGTGGCAAGCTGGCATGCGGCTTTCGCGGGCCTGCCGCCTGCCTTGCTTCGTGGTGAACCGAATCGCTGGATCCTCTCGAACATTGAGACACCAGGTAGGGATATAGATTTGGAACAGCACTGACCATCATCCATAGTTACTCTCGGGCCAGCGCCCCCAAACTGAATGTTCCTAAGTCTCATGCGCGGAGCTTTGGCAAATGGGCCTCGTCTGCCGACTCCCCGTTTTGTCTGGGATGGACATCCTCCCCGATCATCTGCTTCGGAGTTCGTTTGCTCGCGGGCCCTGGGGCTGCTTGGGAGGGGGTGGTTCAGTGTGTTGGTTCGGCTACTGCCCTGTCAAACAGGTTGACAGGGCGGAGGAGAATCCTGCCTTTGGTCTGGTACCTGGAGGCTGTCCTTCCTCTGGATGACTGCACTACTCGAGTCATCGAGTGCCTTGTCTCTGCCTTCCTGTAAGGTGGCAAGCCTGAGGCGTTGTCTCGACACTCCTTGACGCTGCCGCCTCGTAGGGGTGGTCTGAACATCCCATGTGTCCTGACCCAGTGTCTTTTCCTTCTTCTGTCTGTTTCCTTTTGCTGTCTGTCTTTGGGGGTCTCCCCTGTTGCCACCTTATGAGACGCTCTGCCGTGGAATGTTGTTTGGAGCCGTGTTGCGCTGCACAATGTTGATCGCTACCTCCAGGCTTTCAACTGGCGTGTGGTGCATAACATCCTGCCGGTGAGGGACCACACCTACCTGTGGAACTCATGTCCAGCTCAGTTGTGTCCTGTGTGTCACGCCCAGGTGGAGTCTGTCTTGCACAGGTTGGTCCTCTATCAGACGTCAGCGGAGATCTGGAAAGGGTTGTCTGCCTTTTCTGGGTCCCGTCCCTCTCGGCGGAGACCATCCTGTACCATGTACCTGTCCCTGTTCCCGGCCACCTGGCCTTCACCTTTCAGTACACTATTACCATCTTCAAGTACGTCATTTAGCTTGCTCGGAACATCTTGGTCTTCAAGCAGGCTCCGTTCTCGTACTTTTTGATAATGGGTAGGGCCAGATATCGGCTGTTACTCCGCCCAGAGGCGGAATATCAGCGCCTAGGTTCCGGAACGTTTTACCATCTCTGGCGGCCGGACGTCTCGCCCCTTTGTGCGTTGGTGGGGGTCGGGTGGAGATCGGCTTCTAAGCTGCACTGCCTCCAATCTCGCTTCTTGTGTTTTTGTTTCTATATATTTCATGTTTTTTGCTTGTTTCTATTTCACGTCTTGCCTTTTTGTCCTGTTTTCTTTTGTTGTAAATAAATTCAAAATGAGGCCTTTAGAAAGAAAATTGTAGCAACTTATAAGTCTTGTAAGGGATTTAAAAAGATTTCAAAATATTTTGAAATTAGCCATTCCACTGTCCGGAAAATAGTCAACAAGTGGAGAGCTTTCAAAACAACTGCCAACATGCCCAGGTCTGGTGTCCAAGCAAGTTCATCCCGAGAGTAGACTGCAAAATGCTAAAAGAGGTTTCCAAATACCCTAACATGTTATCACGGGACCTACAACAGGCTCTGGCTACTGTTGATGTGAAAATGCATGCCTCTACAATCAGAAAGAGACTGCATAAGTTTAACTTGCGTGGGAAGTGTACAAGGAGGAAACCTTTGCTCTGTAAGAGAAACATCAAGACCACACTGAAGTTTTCCAGAGAGAATGTAAACAAAGAACAGGACTTCTGGAATAATGTTCTTCAGATATATGAATCCAAAATTGAATTATTTGGACACCAGAACAGAATACATGTTTTGCGTAAACCAAATGCAGCATTCCAAGAAAAGAACCTCATACTAACTGTCAAGAATAGAGTTGGAAGTGTCATGGTTGAGGACTGCTTTGCTGCAGTAGGACCGGGACAGCTCACAATCATAGAATTCATACTGTGTGTCAGAGGGTACTTGAGGATCATATGAAACCATCTGTACGAAAATTAAAACTGAAACGGAATTGAACCCTGCAACACGACAATGATCCAAAACATACCAGTAAATCCACCAAGGACTGGCTAAAAACTAAGAAATGGAGAATCCTAGAATGGCCGAGTCAAGCCCAGATTTTAATCCCATTGAGATGCTGTGGGATGACTTGATCCACTTGGCTGTACGTGCGAGAAACCCCTCAAACATCTCACAGCTGAAAGAATTCTGCATTGAGGAGTGGGGCAAACTTTCTTCAGATCGATGTCAGAGACTGGTAGATGGCTATAAGAAGCGTCTCACTGCAGTTATTTCAGCCAAAGGGGGTAACACTAGCTATTAGGGGTTAAGGTGTCCTAACTTTTTCCTCATTTAGAATATGCATTTTTGTAGAATTACATTTACAGAAGATCTTGAAAAATCTTTTCTTCAGTTTTAATTGTTTAGTTATATTTCTATAATCTCTCAGTATTTTTGAAATTGAGATTAAATATCTATATATCCAAAAATGTTACAAATATATACAAGCTTTCATAGGGTGTTCTAACCTTTTCACATGACTGTACGTTCACTGAGCAAACTACACACTTTTACCATTAATGTGTTTTGTTTTTATAATATATCGCGCAAAACGAGAAACAATCAATAAGATAATGATGTTTAAACACATTTTTGTAACTTTTATATCGTTAATGTAAACTTTCAAAATTTTTGATCTTCCGAAACATATCCTACATTTTGATAACCCAAGATGTCAAAAAGCTATTCTTTGTTTTTGTATCCTATGACTACACGATACCCACAATTGACATTAGTATGGATAGTGTTCTGAAGTGTCTTGAATACTCGTACAACCAATGCTGTATCTAATAACTATTTAAATTTGAATGGTCGTGACCTCCTTTCCTCGCATGTTGACTCTAACTGGTTAACTGACTGCTTCTGACTTTGTACTACGTTTCACAAAAGTTTTAACATAAAATCCAATAGAGACAAGCTCAGTACTACGTTGAATGTGGTGCTCCAATACTCTCTCAATATAGTGTTCGTAATCAAGCACTGTTACAGAATATAATTCACTTCTCTGACACCTAACGTACATATACAGCCCGAAAGAATATCTGGTATGTTGTTAAACCAGCTTAAGTAAAAAAGCAAAGTCTTGAAATTTAATCTAATACACTAAGTGTTAATAAATATGAAAGTTTACAGACCGGAAAACAATTTCTTATCATAAGAGCTAACCCACGCTTAGAATACACATAAAAACGTGGGGATGCTTCTATACGTAAAGAATGCTGATGACAGAAAATATTGAAGAAGATAACTATATGTTTAAGTGGTTTATACTATGAAACGTCTAAAACGTATGTCACATCCCAAAAAACACAAATAATACACTTAATAAGGAATGTTATGTCAAAATCCGTAGCTCATTCGGTGGATTAAGTGGGTTGGAAACTTATTGGTCATGGTTTTGCAAAGTATACATATATTGTATAACAAAATTACATTGTATAAAAATTACTTACATATTTAATAGTTTGATGGAACTGATATTTTAAGCGGAAATGTCCATAGAATGGTTAAATACCACTCGACTAAAGAAGGTGGTATCGAACACAAACTAATAATAACATTGTGTAGTTAAGATATCTGAATGTACTGGTCACACGATATAAAAAAATGAAACACAATAAGAATATTTTATTACCTGAGTAAAAAAACTGCTAGTAAATCATCATATTGAGAAGTAAATCAGTAAAAATATATCTGAGAAGACTTCTTTGTTTCAGAACTTCACGCAAACCAGGCTAGATCTGATATCAATAAATAACGTTCTGTAATAGGTGCTTGAAGATGCAAGATAAAAGACTGTAAAATTAGTTTCGTTTTTTGCGCAAAGCTACACGACAGCTCTCTGCGCTAGCCGTCCTTAGTCCGCCAACTTGGTCTACTCTTTTACCAACGAACAGTGGAATTGACCGTCACATTATATAATGCCCCCCAAGGATGAACCGTTACTTTATGTAACGCCCCCACGGCTGAAAGGGCAAGTATGTTTGTCGTGACGAATCCCATTCGAACCCGTCACTCTCGGATTATAAGCAGAGTACCGTAACCACCCGACCATGACAGGCCTTTCAAAATTAATTTCGAAAACAAGCAACAACGAAAGCCTGTTATAGTACAGAAACTTCCCTGTACAGTATTGTCACTGCCCCCCAGTGGCTCAGCGGTATGTCTGCGGACTTACACGCTAAAATCCGGGTTTCGATACCCATGGTGGGCAGAGCACAGATAGCCCATTGTGCAGCTTTGTGCTTAATTCAAAACAACAACAACAAAAGTATTGTCACTATAGAATCACAACTTTGTATATTCCTATTTTATTTAATATACCGAACTTGTATAAAAGATTGTGTCACATAACTATGAATTAAAAATTTATATGGTTGTGTGTCGTGTCCATATAGTAATTTCACTATAATACGATAGAAAAACATATGGTACTCGCAAACACGAAAACCTTACGCGTAGTTCAAACGGTTTCGTTTTACCAAAATATGAACAATGCTACAAATTTATAAAGTAGAAAATGAATATTGGAAAACGTGCATAACATAGATAATTTCCTATAACATTAATTACTTTAAGAAATAATAACTATAAAATGAACTGTACAAAAGTTGAATTAATTGGATACTTAACATAATAAAGAAGGCTTTGAAATAATAGCTGTGTTATTTTGATCATACAAACAGCGTCTGTTGGTGAAGAATTGATCGGGAAATACACAGCATTAATGAAGTTTTATAGCGAAAAGAATGTATATTAGGAATACAAACAATGGCTGGTGGACAATTTAAGCCTAATCAATACACAAAATTAATAAGAAATTTAACAATGAAGCTGAACCGAATTGTGACTGATGTTCTTCAGGAATCTACTATGAAGAATATTGATGAAGTAAAAGACGTATCTTGTTCAAATTACACATCTAGATGAACACGATAACCATAATTAATGTTATTGGAATATGGCTTTCTATAACACTCATTAAATGACTTATATTTTTTTATGTTTCTTTGTTACATTGATTTCTTACTTTTGTTACAAGGAGTCGTTTCGTCGATCATCTATGCTGAAGATGTTTGGACTGTGACTTAGCACAACATTGAACTTACGTTGTAAGAAAGGAACATGCTGAAAGTATGTTATACATACAGGTTTGTTCGTATTCATAATGTGTTTTTTATCATTCAATAATATCAATTATTTAATTACAAAACGCTTTTTTGTAATAAAAGAAGCAGTTACGTCAGGCTTTTCCAATTTTCTATCATAACTTAAGTGATGGCCAGAGGAAAAATCACTCTGAAACAATATGTTACTGTTTTGTTTGTGAAAATATAGAAAAAAGTAAACTTTCTTTATAATTGTAAAAAACATAGTACAACTATGTGAAATACTTTTATTGTTACATAGTTATTTAATGTATAATTTTCAATTACGTCATTACCGTCGTGGTTTGTAAATATTGACATCAGATGGCGTGTTGTTTTTAACGCTTAGTGAAGTTGGATTGCTTTAACGAATATAGTCGTTCCTAATGTAACACGGTTTGTAAGTAATTATGTCTGTTATACAAGGGAATGGTGATGCCTTTCGTCGTTATTGTAGAGAAATGCACATTGGGCAGCTGTAGGAACAATTATTCTGAAATAAATGAAGCTTTATCGTAAACTATTTAGCCGTGAGCCTGAAATATGTATGGTTAAAATTTTGTAATTAAAATACAAGAACAATATTAATGCGAAAACCGAATATATCTGTAATCAGGCTTCAGGAAACATTTCTATCCGCCTCTAGAGTATCGTTTCATATAATAAAGATCAAGTTAAGTAAAGATAATTTATACTGTAGTTTGTTTGAGTCTTAGAGAAATAGGTAAGAACAAAACATCTGTTAATGTTAACAGAAGTTTCTGTGTACACAAAATACATTTAATTACATAATAACTATCTTCATAACATTGTTCACAGCGTGACTCTCGATAAACATAAGCTTGACAAAGTTCCTTCTATTTTCTTAAATGCTGAAATACAATGATGACTTTCAAGAGAATTAAATGTATTGTTTTACAATCTGCCTCTTTTACTTTCCAACAAAAACACCCAGTCTGTGACTTATAAGGTAACATTTTTACAGGCTTATATATGTCAAATGATTAGTTTTATTTCTATTAAATGCGACGAGTGTGAGCTGAACCTCGATAAAAATAATAATGAGATAAAAGATCTGTGGTTGTTATCACATAAAAAGTTTGCCCCCCAGTGGCTCAGCGGTATGTCTGCGGACTTACACGCTAAAATCCGGGTTTCGATACCCGTAGTGGGCAGAGCTCAGATAGCCCATTGTGTAGCTTTGTGCTTAATTCAAAACAACAACAACAACAACATAAAAAGTTTAAATTTCCTCTCGGGAAGACTTGGTAACGTTTGTCACTTTGTAAGTTTGCTAATGAAATAACTAGAAACATTGTTGACTACTTTGTTAAATAACTTATTATTTCTACAATCGTTGTCATAGAAATTACTGTGAACAGGTTTCATAAATTTCTTATTCTAAGTTACGTTGAGTCATCTTTTGTCCACATAACAACCATGATACGATATGGCATAAAATCCGCAATGTACTGGAAAGCGTTTTGATGGATTTTCTTAGTCAACCATACTTGTCTTACAGGCTGTGTGATTATGAGTTTAGCCGTAAAGAGCGTATTTATGTTACACTCATAAATTGTATTGTAATGACAGATTAGAAAATAATACATTATTCGTCTTGTTAGTTAGGTTCTAAGATAATTGAACCATCTTGCGTGGACTTTGACGTAAAAGATCTTTATTTAAAGCAGTAGTTACAATAAAGTAATCCTCGGGGTAAAGTAATAATCACAATATAATTAATGATAACAGAGTAGAACAGAATAATTTGTCTTGTTATAAATGAATTTAGTCCACCTGTGGACTTTCACGAAAAAGTTGTTGTTGCTTTTAAATTCTGAATACAATTGTTATAACTAACAGTATAAAGAATTTTTGTGAACACCTTTGACTTGTTTTGAATATCTTATGTTAAAACAAGTGTATTGTGTACTGCCCGTTTATTATCCAAATTTATCGCCAACAAGTCACAGACAACTGCTGTAAAGAATTCGACCCTATAAAAACTTGACACTCGATATTTTTCACCTACATAAAACTAAAAGCAAAAGCATAAAAAATTAATTTGTTTAAATTTTCGGGCAAGATTAGACAATGGTTATTTATACATAGTCGTCCATAATTTTGAACTTATAAATTAGAAGTAATGCAGCTTATCAACAGTTATCACCGCCAACTCAAAATTGAGTCTACTTGGCAGAAGAGTGGAATATGATCATTATATCCTTAGCGCATTCATAGATCAAAGTAAAGAGCGCATTTTAGCAACAACAAGCCATGAATTATGAACCATTGGATTCGCAGTCTGAGCACTTTGGCCTGTCCCTAAATTGCCTCTAGTATTCAGGAGAACTGCTTAAAAAAACTACATTTTATAACATATAATTTCAAGAATTAAAACAATGGTTTAAAGAGAAAATTTTAACAGCTCTCAAGTAGCTTTTCTCGAATATTCTCGATGTGTCAGGGGTAAATTAATGAGCTTACTATGTAAAAATTCCAGGATCGATTGCTTGTGGCAGAAGAGTACAGAATAGTCCACACTGAAACAAAACGACGAACTCCAACAAACAAACAACGGCCTGTAAAGCACCTTAGTAGAGATTTCTATATAAATATGATGTCAAAGATTTGGTTTGAATTTGGAGCAAAGATTACTTCTACTGGTCGTCCATAATTAGCAGTGATAGAAAATTCTAGTCAACACCTTCCATTGCTAACTCTTGGGTTACTCTAATCTTTTATCAATGAATAAGTGGAATTGACAATCACGTTATAACGCCCTCACAGCTGAAAGGGTGAGTATGTTCAATGTGACAGGGTCTCAAATTTGCGACCCGCAGATTGTGAGTCGAACTCACCAAATCATCAGGCCGAATTTTGAAAATTCACTTTAAAACTCCTGTTTTAACAAGTCAAAGAGCAGCTTAAACATCATGTTGTAGACACAGCTCTTTTAACAGTAAAATGTTCTGCATCTCTAATATGTTTTACCACAGAAGTAAACAAAAGATTATTTTTTAAAAAGTTTGCTTCCATTATCGATTGTTTGTTTTTTTAAGTTTCGCGCAAAGCTACATGAGGGCTATCTGCACTAGCTGTTCCTAATTTAGTTGTGTAAGACTAGAGGGAAGGCAACTAGTTATCATCACCCACCGCCAACTCTTGGGCTACTCTTTTACCAACGAATAGTGGGATTGACTTTCATTAAAACACCCCCACGACTGAAAGGGCGAGCATGTTTGGCATGGGGATGCGAACCCGCGACCCTCAGATTAGGAGTCTTGCCCATGCCAGACCTCAGGGTCTTCTGTAATTTTTGAACAAATTTCAGTTTCGTAACTATTTGAACATGAAAGTTTCAAGAGATTTCATAGCAGCATTCAATTTGTTTGTTTGTTTGGGGACAAACCCTTAAAATATAATGTCTGCGCTCTGGACGCGGCGAAGAAACGAGCTCGTGATTTTTGCGTTATAAATCAGAATATAAAACCTTTCATGGAGTTCTTGTTTTTATCGTTATTTTTGGTATGTATCTGGTGTTTTTTCTTATTATTACTATTTGTTTTTTAACTACGCGTATAGATACACAAGGACTATCTGCGCTAGCCGTCCCGAATTTTCCAGTGTAAGACTAAAGCCCTAATTTAGCAGTGTAAGTCTAGAGGGAAGACAACTGGCCATCGCCACCCTCCGTCAACACTTGGGCTACTCTTTTACCAAAGAAAAGCGGGATTGATCGTACATTATATCGTCTGCACGGTTGAAAGGACTATCATGTTTGGTACGAGGTGGATTCGAACCCACAACCCTCAAATTACGAGTCGAGCGCCTAAACCATTTAGCCGAGCCGCACCATAATATTGTCATTATTCTTCTAATTGTACTCTTTACTTACTAAAACTACTATTTTTGTGTTAAATAATACAACAATTTTAGGCCAGGACACTCAAGATTTTTCAAAATTACTGTTTTTTAACCTGTCTACTTTGGTTATGTTTTTATATCGACTCGAGACTAAGTAAAGCGGTTAAGTGTGGAGCAGTAACATTTCTGCCTCATGCAAAATTCTTTGCAAGCGATTAAGTACCTTTTGATGTCGAGAAGCTCTGTAAACAGTAAGAAATTGAAATCAATATTGGCGTCGCTCGCGTCAAGTGTATATGTGTGTGTTTTCGTATAGCAAAGCCTCACTGAGCTATTTGCTGCGTCCACCGAGGGGAATCGAACCACTAATTTTAGCGTTGTAAATCCGTAGACTTCCCGCTGTACTAGCTTGAAAAACCGTTAATATAAAATTCATATCGGTGATGTGCGCTCTACAGAACAAGCTTCAGTTAAAGGGGCCAGTTCTAACCCCAAATATGATACTACCTAATGTTTGTATTTACAAACCTTCTTTAAGTTTTTTATGTCGTGGTCCGACTGAGTCGTGTTGTACGAGTTTTGCACCAGCGGAATAAAATATTATGATTTACATAGTTGTTTACATTTCTTTGTTTGTTTTAGATCAAAGCCACACAGGGCCCTCTGTTGTCTTCATCGCACAGAATCGAATTCCCGATTGATTTTATCGTTGTAAATCCGTAAACTTATCGTTGTTCCAAAGGGAGATATTTCGTTTAGTAATATAAGCTATAAATGTCCACAGTAAACACCTGGAGCGATAATTACTTACATTTATTATTACATTATTTTTTATTAGGTACTAATGAAATTTGATGAGATTAATTAGAGGAAATTTTGCAATCAAAGAATTTCTTTCTAAAGCACTTTTAAAACTTTTCTTCCAGTTTTCTGCTTTAGTGTATTCTGGGAGTTATTTTAAAATTCTGGCGACGCCATCTCGCGTTATTTTAGTATCCACAACTTAAACTAATGATAAGGTTATTGTACTTAGCTTACGAAGCAATTATGTTTTACACACTATTTTATTTAAATAACACACGATTTTAGAAAATAAATAGATAGAAAAATCTAACGCAGCCCGCTGTGAAACTGATTAAGTTAAACATTATATTTACACTTTCGTAGAAGTATAATTATGGTTCTTTTGATTTGTCGAAAGCTGGCCATGGGTTCTGTATGAAAATACTGTTGTTTGGTATTTAATCATAATTAATTAATCAAATACTTTTAGGTTTTTTTCTACAGAATAGAATACCAAATAAAATTATGTTGCCTGCAGCCGTTCTTTTTTTCAAGTTTGGTTATTAATATTCATCTATGAAATATTTGTTTCCTTGGGGAATTTGAAGCTACGATCGTTAAAGTGATTCACAGTTTAAACTGGCTTAGAGGCGCGTGTGATGCAAACGTATACACGTAGAGAGAATATACCATGTGTAAGCTTGTCGATCTTCTATTGTATATAAAAATACTTATGTAAGGTAACATCCTAAATGCTTTAGACCCAAAGTTAAATCAAAAAATTAACCAGACTCAGTAAACAAAATATATGTTTAGTTTCATACTAGGTACACAAAAGTCAAAATGTAATACGAACCGTAGTTCATATATTTATTTTGTTGTATTTTTTCAGCACTAAGTTGGTTGGTTGGTTGTTTTGTAATTTCGCACAAAGCTACTCGAGGGCTATCTGTGTTATCACCGGTAAAAACTGGGTTTCGATACCCATGATAGTCAGAGTACAGATAAATATATATGTAAAAACGGCTGGTTTCGGTTGAGAAAATATTTTATGTAGAGGAGCGAACAACGTTTCGACCTTCTTCAGTCATAAAAATATTTCTCAACCCAAACCAGTCGTTTTTACATAGATTTTTCTTTACAAATGGGTTTTCTCGTCATCATAGAGTACAAATAACCTATTGTGTATCTTTGAGCTTCGTTCCAAACAAACCATATAATCCTCTGTTTCATTCCTAAAATTACATCTTTTTCATTATTAACCAGAATTTCAGTTTGATCTTTATAGGTACTTACCAGTAACTGTTTGGCTTACTTGATGTATAGTGAGACCAGAAGATGTTTTTAGTTAACTACATTGTCCTGCAGTTTGTCTATGCTATCAAATCAAATAAGAAATATTTATTTATCCAATATATATTTCTATTGAACACATGTAGCACATAGTCAGTGAAGTATATGAAAATATAAAAAAGGACATTAAATGGATAAAAGTTCCCAAATCTTCTATTAAACTTGAATGAAGTGCCATTTGGAGTATCATAAATTAAATACGTAATGTTTCATAAAAAATTAATATAATTCATCTTTCATCAAAGTGTATCAAGAAAAGTTATCAAAGAATTATTATCTTTTTTGGTATTTTCGTTTGTCAACTTCGAAAGAAAACATTTATTTGCCTACCTATCTTCAGGGTGGTCGCTAGAAAAGCGGAAAATTTGTCAAACAGCTATTTATTTTTACAAAGTTTTTTAAAGGCATATATTATATTACACTCATAGATGCTCAAAATGCATTTTATGATATTAAAATCATGCATTTTATTCATGATGTAAAGAAATCAAAATAGAAATGAGTAAGCACACATTTTATTCATGATCTCATCTGACCCTCAAATTTTCCGCTTTTCTAGCGACCACCCTGTATTTCAAATTGTTTGTTATTTACTGTTTTAGGCGACTTCAAACTTACTTTTTTAGAATGAAATGATAAAAAAGGAAGAAAAAGAAACCTTAGACAAAAATACACGTAAAGTGTGTGTGTGTGTGTGTGCAAGTAGAATTTAAACAATATAAATATTTAAAAGAAAAATTTTATTAGCACTTGATAGCATACATTTTCATCTCGTTTTCTCGTGATCTAATTTACATTTTAGTCATTTGAATTTTATTACGTTTACACATGCTTCAAGCACAAAGTTTTATATTCAGGGAAAAAAACTGAAACACTCTATAAATCTTGTTTGGCATTTGACAGAGATAGGCATCTAGTGTAAATGAAGATTTTTAGAAGACAAAATAATATAGTTTCTTATAAGAGGCATAGCCTACCACTGCAATTTTACTATTCAGTTAGGCCCAAAATCACACCACTGTGCCACTCCGAGAGTAGTCACGTGATTAACTTCTTTTTCTATAACTGCTTCTCGATCTGTAGAACAGTTTATGGACTTACAAAGCCAAGATATGAGGTTCAATATCCTATGGGAACAGACTGCAGATCACCCATCGTATGGCTTTGCACTAAAAAAAAAACAAGAACAATTTCTTGATACTTTTAGAAAGAAAAATTCCAAGAAAGTAATTTAGCGACATCTAGTGAGCATTTAGTGTATTTTAAAATGTAGATGTTCGTAAATAAACCTTAACTTTGTTACAATATATCTGCATAGAAAGTCTAGATTCCGTAGCATTTCCATATCTTTCTTCACCTCCTGATTCCATATTAAATGCAGTTCATCTAATAACTTCCCTAACTTACTTAAAATCGTTCTACTCAAACTATCATTCCCATGCACGATCTTTGGTTTGGTTTGAATTTCGTACAAAACTGCACGAGGATTATCTGCGCTAGATGTCCTAATTTAGCAGTGAAAACCAATTATTCGTCACCATCCACCACCAGTTCTTGAGCTGCTCTTTTATCAATGGATAGTGAGGTTGTCCTTCGCATTTTAGGCCCGACATGGCCAAGTGCGTTAAGGCGTGCGATTCGTAATCAGAGGTTCGCATCCCCGTCGCGCCAAACATGCTCGTCCTATCAGCCGCGAGGGCGTTATAATGTTACGGTCAATCCAACTATTCGTTGGTAAAAGAGTCGCCCAAGAGTTGACGGTGGGCAGTGATGACTAGCTGCCTTCCCTCTAGTCTTACACTGCAAAATTAGGGACGGCTAGCACAGATAGTCCCCGAGTAGCTTTATGCGAAATTCAAAAAAAAAAAGAACTTTCACATTTTAGTGCCCCCACAGCTGCAAGGGCGAACATATTTGGTGAGATAGGGACTCTAACCCGCACCCTTCAGACTGCGTGTCGAGAGCCCTACCTACCTGATCATTTCGAATTCCAACATGATCTTAAGAGTTTATTTGTTGGAAATATGTAGGATTCCATTGAAATATTAACTTGTGCATGTTTATGCTACATTAATGTTTAATAAATTATTCATTGTAAAGTAATATTTCTTGACTTGATTTTTTTCATTTCAACGAAAGATGAATGTATACTGGAGAATTTACATCAAACATTTCAAAAACCTCAAATATTCTCAACGAACAAATCAATTTATGATTATATCGTGCTTACTGGGCATGCTCTGTTACTGTTCATCATTACTAGACAGTTTCTTACGGTCTTTCCAATTAAAACACACGATTAACGTATTTCTTGCAGTTACGTTTCATAAAGTTGTTTTTAAAATATAGAAAAAATCATCATGGAGAAAAATCACAGTATCTCGATTAAAACTTACTCTATAAAATAAAATGGAATAAACAAAATAAGAACAAGCGTATCAAGTTTCTAGCCGTTAAAATTGCGTAATTATGGTTGTACGCTTTACTACACTTTGCATGTTAACAATATGAAAGGAAAATAAAACTATATAACTGTACATCATTGTAGCGTATTAACGTTACGAAAAAAGAAAATTTCGCGTGGTATCACAACCATGTGCTAATTTTTCCATGATATAAATATGTATTTATAGCCATTATGTGTTGTTGTTGTTTTTTTCGTACCACCTGCCTTTCTCATATCGTTTACATATAACCGTGATATAAGACACCATACATCCTTTCTGTCTTACACCGTTTACATGCAATCTAGGATGTATTCTACATTCTTTCTTTTAAAAATGCGTCTGAATTCAACCATGATATAAAACACCACATGTCCTTCCTGTCTCATATCGTTTACGTGCAGTCCTGGTATTCTTTACCACAGCACTTGTCTATCTCATATAGCCAAAAATTCTCACAACAGATCTTTCTATGATCATTTGCCACGCCGCTAAACTAATAGTGACGTTTATAAAACTAACTTCTTTATTCAAATCTGACACAATTAAAAAGTTAAAACGGCCCGGCATGGCCAGCTGGGTTAAGGCGTGCGACTCGTAATCTGAGGTTCGCGGGTTCGCATCTCCGTCACAACAAAAATGCTCCCCTTTTCAGCCGTGGGGTCGTTATAATGTGACGGACAGTCCCACTATTCTTTGCTAAAAGAGTAGCTCAAGAGTTGGCGAAGGATGGTGATGATTAGCTCCCTTCTCTCTAGCCTTACAATGCTAAATTAGGAAGGGCTAGCGCAGATAGCCCTCGAGTAACTTTGCGCAAAATTCAAAACACACTAACAAGTTAAACAAAATCCATACTCATCTATAGACGCGATGTTATTTAACCTCTGCAGAAAGCGTTAATATTAACTTGGCATAATCTTCCAAGCACCGAATCAAATATGTAAAAATAATTATTAAAGAATTAATGTACAGTTAAATTTGGTCAATATGATGTGTTTTTTTACATAAGTCAGTATTATATATTTTGAAAACGATGTATGGCTTTAGAGTGACCGTAATTTCTTTCATCCTGTCAATATGTCTGTCACGACAAACCAACAAATCCTGTGTCTACTGAAACGTGAAATAAAAATTTAGGACGTTCTAATGGTCCACGTGACTGTACTTCTAGTGTTTCCTTTCACGTTCAACGTCCCAACCCCCCACTCAGCGATAAGCTAAAAATCTTATAACTTTAAAACATGTAGTTCGATTCCTCTGTTGCACACGTTACAATCACATCTCTCTCCAACTTTATATTTGGTACAAACAGACATTTCTCAGATTTTATAAGGAGGGCTATTTCAATTGTTCAAAAATAATCGCGTTTATTTATCTAATTTGTTATGCAGGAAGCTACACAAAGAGCTGTCTGTATTCTGCCCATCACGGGTATCGGAACCCAATTCTTAGCAGTATAAGTTTGCAGACATACCACTGTGTTATAGCGTTACATGTACGTATAAATTAAAACAAACTTAACAAATTATTTCGTAATTTCTAAGTGAAGCAAAGCAAATGAACGACTAACATTTTATAATGCAAACTAAAAGATACCCTTTTTTGTTTTTAAAGCACATCCTTTATCTCAATTTGAAGAAAGGTTTTTCTGGACTTATCATTGAACATAACAATAACTAAATAGTTAAGTTTTGTTTCTTTATTGCCAAACACAAATCCCCACTAAGCTACCGGAGGAAGAAGTTGGTTTGTTGTAAATCTCAAAGCTTCACAATGGACTATTTTTGTTCTTCTTTCCAACGCGGATGTAAAAGTCAAATTGCTCACTGAGCAACAAGGAGACAAATACTTTGTTGTTTTTGTCAAGAAAAACTTCATTGGGCTATTTACTGTGTCCACTTCCGAGAGTCGAGTCCTGTATTTTATCGTTATCAGTCCGTAGACTTCCCTCTGTCCCATCGAGGGACAACAAAAATAAATAACTAGATGAAGGTTTGGGTGTTTGACCTCATAATACAAAAACCTTATTATTTCTTTAACTTCCAGGTACGATGAAACCCAGAAAACAGAGTGAAAGATCGATCAAACCGTCTATATACATAGCTTTTTGTACAGAGATATGTCAGCGTGCTTATCTTTTATATCGCGTACTTCAAACTAACTGATACCTTAAAATTTTTTATCAAACTTATCCTTGCTAAAACCAAAACGAAATAGTGGAGTACCTTAATGAATAATTTTAACAACAACAGTGTGATCCATCATGTGATGGGTAAAACTATAGTGTTTGCTTTTTCCTTCTTTTTTCTGCTATTGCTAATGTTAAATTACGTTTTTTATTTACTTTTATTGGATTCTATCCCAATGTAAAATACTACGCTTTGTAGCTACTTCACGAAAAATAATAGCACGTGTTATTAAATCTTTAATACATTTGGTTTTTCTGTTTTTGACGCATAAAACAAATGTGAAAAACTGCATTTTGTTTTTTTTTAATGAAATTGGAATTCTCATGGTTGGATTAGAAACCCTAAAAGTTTAGGTAAAAATCGTCTCTAATTAAGAACAACTGACCAGAAAGATGGCAAACAATCAGGATCCACACGGTCCTCATGTGGACCA
Source organism: Carcinoscorpius rotundicauda (assembly GCA_011833715.1). Lineage (NCBI taxonomy): Eukaryota > Metazoa > Arthropoda > Merostomata > Xiphosura > Limulidae > Carcinoscorpius > Carcinoscorpius rotundicauda. The sequence goes on from CM022398.1 coordinate 22,259,074, forward strand.
AATTAGGAGATTATCTGTCACTTTAACAGCGCACCTGGTGTTGAAAATTTGGAACATGTCAGTAAAACCACGACTAGAACACTAATTGTTCTGATACGATTTCCGACGTGCTACTCTTAGGCCACTCGTGTGTTTAATGGTAAAATATGTAATTCATAATTTATGTAGTTAACTTACTCGTAGTTTGAGATTTTTCGTTAAACATAAATATTTAGATTTCTACTCACTGCTGTTTCATCTTGCATATTCGTTACTAAGCAAATAATATCAAAAGAATGAAAAACATGTTAATATTTTCTACCACTTAACTTAATAGCTCACATAACATTTAGTTCTATATTTTCGTAAAAAAAGTGTTACCATATTTACTGACAGCTTCCAATAAATCATTAATCTAGCTAATTAATTTTATCTTTTTGCTGTGCTTTAAACTCTCCTTTATGACACAGTCTAACTGCTGTTGAGTTTTAAAAATTGATGTTTGTTTGTTTGCTTTTTGTACGTGTGTTTTGTTTTGCAATAGTGAGTCTCGAGCCACGAACTTTCGAAACGACAGTCCGATCACGCCGTCCAAAATAAAGCATGAAAGTTTAGAAGTGGAAATTAGGTTTTCCTGTCTAACGTTTTTAAAAAAGCTCAACTGGGAAAAGTCAGGCTTCTAAAAAAAGAACAAAAAAACCCTCGTACTCATATTTTACATTATGAACGAATAATAGCCCGCTTTAAGAAACAGTTTTTATCAAAAACTAACCCATTTTAGTAAAGAATTATTATCGAAGACTAACCCGCTTTATTAAAGAATTATTATCAACTGTGGCACCCGAAATTCATTTTGAATCTCGTTTTTTAATTATTAATAATACCAAGATAACTACGAAAAAGCTAAACACCTGGCGTCCACTGTCACTGCTGATGAGTGAATTAACATTAGATACGACGCGGTAACCCCGCTGTAGTTTGTTTATTTGTATATTTTTGAATTTCGCGCAAAGCTACTCAAGGGCTATCTGCGCTAGACGTCCCTAATTTAGCAGTGTAAGACTAGAGGGAAGGCAGCTAGTCATCACAACCCACCGCCAACTGTCGTTTCAACAACAGATAAAGCTGTCACTTCCATTCAAGTTTTATCTTTAAGCTGACTCGTTGTAAGTCTCGTTGAGTGACTATATTCAGGTGTCTGTAAAAGGCTAGGAACAATTTTCTCTCACATTAAACTCCATGAAATTGACGTAAGATTTGTTTCAATCTAAGAACCAAGTTGTTTCGAATATTAACATTTTGAAGCATTTGTACATTTTTCTTTTGTTTTTGAATCTCGCGTTAATTTACTCGAGGGTTTTCTGCGCTAGCCGTCCCTAATTTTGCAGTGTAAGACTAGAGGGAAGGCAGCTAGTCATTACCACCCACCACCAACTCTTGGGCTACTCTTTTACTAACGAATAATGTGATTGACCGTAACATTATAACGCCTACACGACTGAAAATGCGAGCATGTTTGGTGCGACGGGGATGCGAACCCGCGACCCTCAGATTACGAGTCACGCGCCTATCACCCACCTGGCCATGCCAAGCCGTATTTGTAAATAATCGCAAAAGTTGCATTGCACTATAGAATCTTTATTACGTCGCTGACTAAGCTGGATGTTTGACCTTGCTTTACAAACATTTTGTTCAAAATTAAATTAAACATTTCACCGCAAAAATGTCAGTTAATGATATAGGTAATAGAAATCATGTCGCAACAAAAGTTGATATTTATTGTATAACGCCTCCATTTATTAACCCTATAATGGGCTTATAACAAGAAAAAATTGTGTATACATATATTTTTACAACACTTTATTTGTTCTATCGTCTGTCAAAGAAGCTTTTCGCAAATATTAAAGGTCCTTTGTTTTGCTAAGATAGTTTTCAAATTTTTAGTTGAAAGTGTATTTGTGTAGAGTGTTGTAACTTCTAAGGTTCTTATCACTTAGATAATTATTCATGTCATTGCTATATTTCAGTTTGTACTTTCCTGAATCTTGCCAATTCCAAGGTGGCTTCGGATTAATTTAAAAGTTGGTTTTGGGTACAAGACGTTTGATTGTTGCTCTAAATAAATTCTGAACGTCAATTGGGACAAAATTAATAATTCCATGTTATTTTAACCTTGCTAGTAAAGTAGAAATGCGAACTATTGTGCTTATCTTTCAGGCGAAAGGTCAAGTCCATCTGGAAACTCAGCACGAAATCTTTCAAACGTTAGCCCAGGTCTTACTTTGTTTCTTTTATTCTCAACATCTTCCACAAACGTAGTATCAATTTTTGTGTTTAAATATTCAACACATTTGGTTCTTCATACACTTTCTCATGCTTTAGGCGTGGCATCCAGACAGCATTAAACTCTTCAGTCACAAAATCACCTATATTATCCTCATTTAATGCCCCCCCAGTGGCTCAGCGGTATGTCTGCGGACTTACACGCTAAAATCCGGGTTTCGATACCCGTGGTGGCAGAGCACAGATAGCCCATTGTGTAGCTTTGTGCTTAATTTAAAACAACAACAACAAATCCTCATTTCTTGCAATGAACAAAATCGGTTGTAGAAAGAACTGTATATGCAAAAACGGCTCGTTTGGGTTGAGAAAATATTTTACATAGAAGAGCGAACAACGTTTCGACCTTCTTCGGTCATCGTCAGATTCACAAAGAAAGAGATAACTGACCGGAAGCTGACCACATGTTTGGAAGGGGTTGTGTAACTGAGTGTCGCAATGTAGAGGGCGGGGATAGATATTTGAATATATAATTTTATCTATAATATTAATATAGGTATAATGGTGTTCCTTTATATTGGTTTATTTTGGGTTTAAGTTGTTGTATAAGTAAGGCTTCTTTAATTTTTCGTTTGTTTATGTTTGTTTCTTTATTTAGTATTTGAGTGTTTTCTATGGCTATGTTGTGTTTATTTGACTTACAGTGTTCGAAATAAAATATAAAATTCTCAACAAGTGGGTTTCTCGACATCACCGATTGTAGGAAGATTCCAAGTTCCTGGTTACTTTAGGGATGATAATTCGTATCAATACAATCAACACGACCAGTATCAATCATCTCTACTGTACACTTTAGGCCAATTTCTATCATATCCTTGTCACTCTTAGCACTTTCCTTTGATTTTAGTGAAAAAGGCGCCGTTGACGTACTTGGCGCATAATATTTTACCATTTTAAAAGGTGTTTAGGGCGCTCGACTCGCAATCTGAGGATGGTGGGTTCGAATCCCCGTCACATCAAACAACCTCGCACTTTCAGCTGTATATGCGTTATATTGTGACAATCAGCCCCACTATTCCTTGGTAAAAGAGTAGCCCAAGAGTTAATGGTAGGTGGTGGTGAGTAGCTTCCTTCCCTCTAGTCTACATTACTAAAGTAGGGATAGTTAACGCAGACAACCCTCGTATAGCTTTGCACGAAATTGAAAATAAAATTATTATTGTGCAATATTATACATATTACTTATGTTTTGAGAATAAGCTTGCACTAAAAATTAAATGAATAATAATTCAGGGTTTAAACTAGGAACATTAAGGTATACATGAAACTGAAGAAACAATAGAAACCCTTTTATTACGTTTGTAATTTTTTAAAAATACACTCTTTTATTCAAAATGGCAAATTTAAACTTCCTACCCAAGAGAGAGACAAAAACAAATAATTAAGTAATATTTGAAACTTCTGACTGTCGTTTCATGAATAAAATATTATTTTTAATTACGATACTTTTATTGTGTCTACAACGTTGGAAACTTCGTTAAGACACTGAAAAAAAAAATAGAAATCGAACCACTTTGATACAGGCATTCTATATTTGTAGGTGGAAGATGCTTCGGTATTTTGATTTACAAGTTAAGATTAGAATGTTTTTAATTGATATGATGTTTATTTCTAGTGCTTCTGGCAGTATACTGGGGAACTAATAGTACTTTTTAGATCAAGTTTATTTTAAAAACCGGCAGTTAATTTCCAAAATATTTTTGGGCGCTTTTAATATTCTAATGGTCATTATTTTACTTTCACGTGTACTAAAGCGGAACAAAAGTTCGAGAAATATTTACAACCATTTACTTCATTTTGAATTTTGAGCAAAGCTACACAAGAGCTATCTGTGCTAGCCGTCCGTAATTTAGCAGTTCAAAACTAGAGGAAATTCAGCTAGTCATTACCACCCATTGCCAACTCTTGGACTACTCTTTTACCAACGGGCCTGGCATGGCCGAGCGCGTAAGGCGCGTGACTCATAATCCGAGGGTCGCGCTAAACATGCTCGCCCTCCCAGCCGTGAGGGCGTATAATGTTACGGTCAATCCCACTATTCGTTGGTAAAAGAGTAACCCAAGAGTTGGCGGTGGGTGGTAATGACTAGCTGCCTTCCCTCTAGTTTTGAACTGCTAAATTACGGACGGCTAGCACAGATAGCCCTCGAGTAGCTTTGTACGAAATTCCAAATTCCATTCCATTCTTTTACCAACTAATAGTGGGATTGACCATCGCTTTATAATGCCTCCGCAGCTGAAAGGGGCTCCCGCTAGTACAGCGGTATGTCTCCGGATTTACAACGCTAAAATCAGGGGTTCGATTCCCCTCGGTGGGCTGAGCAGATAGCCCTTTGTAGCTTTGCTACACGAAAAAACACAAACACAACACACAGCTGAAAGGACCAGCATGTTTCGTGTAACAGGTATTCGGACGCGCGACCCTCAGATTATGAATCGAGTGCCTTAACCACCGGGCCGTGTAGGCCCCTTCTCAGGACTCAGTGGGAACTCGAAACGTTGGCAATAGTAAATACTTGACAAGAACAATGTCTGAAGCTACTTTCTTCAAAGAAGTATAGTGTGTGTGTGTGTGTGTGTTAATTTTGACATGTTTTTAATTAACTAAGAACAACACTAATGATTGATTCGAGGATTTCGAAGAAGTAAATCATGTCTTCTTAAAATATCTGAACTTATGTACAGCAAATTGGTGCCGTACAACGAGTCTAAAAGTGTGTAGGCACGAGTAACTTGGTAATTTAAGTTATATGCAAACTTAGTTTTTAAATTTCATTACCAATTGTAAATTGACAAGTTGACTGAGAAATAAAGCCATTGATTTATTAAATGCACATAGCAATCTGTAATGTGTGCTTTCATTTTGCTAAGTTCCTTCGTAAACCTACAAACTGTCATGTAGATTTATAAATGTCCAGTAGACATGTATATGTAAAAAATAAACACAATTTAATAATACGAAGTGTTCACTTCTAAACCATCGTGTAAGATTTATAAATCGTTAAGAATGAATCTTTCTCAGCTCCTCAATTTACAAATTGTACTAGCATTTATAAACTCAAGATTCAACCGGAAACGAAAGGCCGACGAAATATGCAGTGTGTAAATTGGAAATACAATTTAACTTAACAATTTGATTTAGTTCAGATCTACACTTGGCGCCCACACACCCGTCTCACCTCGGTGACTCAGCGGTATATGTGAAGGTTTATAACGCTAAAAAGCGGGTTTCAATACCCGTGATGGGTACGGCATGTGTTGTTTTGCTTTTCACTTAATAACAAACAAACGAACTTTAGGTGCGTAAGATAATTGATTACTGTAAGTAAAAAAAGAGTAATGGTAGCTTAATGCAACATTTATTTGAAATTGATTCGTAACAATTAATTAAGAACTTCATGTTGATCACAAAAGTTATATTTTTGTTAATATAAAAGTCATTCTAAAACTGCATAAAAAACCTAATCAAAAATTAAGGGTTAAGTTAACGATTTAAATAAATAATAACGCATTTTAAAACGTTCAAATTACAGATCATTTTCTCAAATAAAATTATCAACCTGACCCTCTCTGTAATAGCTTTTATTAAAAAATCGATTTTCATTTTATAATTCAGCACATAATACTTGAAGGTGAACCCTCTCATTAAACATTAATCGAAATTTTCGAAAAATATGTGATGTATAACTTTTTTTTATTTTTACCAGGAATGAAATAAAGACGATTATTATGTAAATAACTGTTATTTTCTTACAATACTCATACGTCACACTTTTCTCTGTTTAGTAAAATAGTCATTAATCATGCGGTTCTGAGAATAACAAACGCTAATTTATGCGTTTAGACCTTTCAAGTCCAACACGAGGCTTATCATGCATTTCGTTTTAAATGCAGTTCTGTATATTACCAAGAAAAGTGAGGTTATCAAATGGAGAGAATACCATAGAAACGCCTATTTTGTAAGTTGGACAACTGTTACCAAACAACTTGTGTTTCTGTAATGACTAAAAAAATGTATAAACGTAATTTAAATGGTAAAATCAATCCTGTCTTTATTACAATAGTTAACTCATTTTTGAAGTTTCCACCCATAGCGCGAGCTACGAATGGCAAGTGTTTGATTTATCAGTTCCACGTTACGGACTGTTTCACACATTATCTGAACACTAATTATGATTTATGTTGAAACGGGGTCAAGATTCTTTACTTTTCGCTCATGGAGATGGGATATTTTATAACCTATGTAATTTATTATAAAAGCAACTACTGAAAGCTTGGTCGCAAAAAAAAGTGTTAATTTCGTTTTCTTACATCAAAACTATTTCTTTTAGACGAATTTTTTTACTCATTTGCATGTTAAGAAAAAATTTAAAATGACATGAATGACGTATTCTAATTCTAAAACACTTATTTTCTGAATTTTCTTTTCTAAAACTTAATTTCTCGGGTTTTACAGGTCTTCTTTTTTAAGGTATAGAATTGTCATGAAACTAATACTTATCACTTTTTTCTCACTTTAAAAACTATGAAATTTTATGTAAGTTTAACCACTTTGTTTTTATAAAAATTATTTTTCTCTTATGTGCCGTTGAAAACAAATGTTGATATTACTTATTCAGGGTTTACCCCTAAAATGGCTAGCTGGGTTAAGGCGTTCGACCTCGTAATCTGAGGGTCGCGGGTCCGAATCCCCATCTTACCAAACATGCTCGCCCTTTCAGCTGTGGGGGCTTTACGACTACATCAACTATTATTAATCACTGCAGCTGTCTTTGTCCACATTTCATCGTCTTAATCTTCCAGGTGTTTAATACTTTCTTTCACGATTTTTTAGACACCAGAACTTCACATCTTTTAGTTCCATCAATTTTTTGTACCTGTGTTTGACAAACACCTAAATGTTTACTCCTTCTAATTTGTCTTAAATGTTTGCATTTCCTCTAAATATTATCTTGCTAGATATTTTAATAACACCCCCACTTATATCTTCACACCTTCTATTGACTCGTTTGCTTAATTAATTTCTTCGCTTACTTGTACGTCTATATCATTACTTCGTATTAATTCCGTTACTTCTTTCTGTAATCCATTCTCATTTGTCTATGTGTTCTATTTTATTCCATTTGTTGTACTTGTGTCTCCACGTCAGCTCTCAATCTGTTTTTTATTCTTCGTTCTATTTCTTCTACTTGCAACCTTATTCGAGCATCCACGTAATTTACACTCATTAGCTACCTCATTAGAGCCAGTAATTAATATTCGTTTAAATCACCTTTTGTAGTCCATTCATCAAAGAGCACAGTCTGTAACTGGCTCTCAAACATCGGCAATAAATTACACTTGCAAATTCAATCTTTCACTTCATCGTCCCCTCCAAAAAAAAAAAGAGATCTAGTAATTACGCTGCCCAAAGATGAATGACGTCACTGTCGTGTTTTTAAAATAATTTCAGAGAATACAAACACGTTATACTGTTGTATCATCGTCTTAAAGGAGTCCGTGTTTATCAGGTTGGAAATATCATACTAACGAAGGGACATGATCGAAAACAATGTATTATTGAGGGAAGAACATGGTATGAAACAATGTAGTATTGAGGGAAGAACATGGTATGAAACAATGTAGTATTGAAGGAAGAACATGGTATGAAACAATGTAGTATTGAAGGAAGAACATGGTATGAAACAATGTAGTATTGAAGGAAGAACATGGTATGAAATAACGTAGTATTGAGGGAGAACATGATATGAAACAATGTAGTATTGAGGGAAAAACATGGTATGAAACAATTTAGTATTGAAGGAAGAACATGGTATGAAATAACGTAGTATTGAGGGAGAACATGATATGAAACAATGTAGTATTGAGGGAAGAAAATGGTATGAAACAATGTAGTATTGAGGGAGGAACGTGGTATAAAATAATGTTGTATTGAGGGAGGAACATTGTGTGAAACAATATAGTAATCAAGGAGGAGCACGATCGAAAACAATGTAGTATTGAGGGATGGACATTTGCAATCCTCAGAAAAAATAAACTCTTAATACCTGACAAGAATGCCCTTCACAACAACAATTTGTGCTGTCAGAAGTGTCTTACATGGATTGGAAAATAAAAAGCGACCTGTACCAGTGTTCGAATAACTTTAGAGCTCCCAAGTTATACCAATAGGTAAAGTGCAAAAAAATATTCGCATATTTCTAGAAAGTATAGTTGAAGATAAATTAACAATTCCCCTTATGATGTGGTTTCCAAAATAAACTCATTTTGCGAGGGTTAATGCCAAAATATTGTGACTGTTTATATTACCTCTCTCTTTTCACTGCTTAAAACCTAATAAAAGTTACAATATACTGCACTATATAACATTATGTTGTACTGTACTATACCATACTATGTTGTACCCTACTATACTATACTATATTGTACTATTCCATACTACACTATATTGTACTATACTATAATACAATACACTTTATTGTATTGTACTATACTATACTATACTGTATTGTATTATATTGTACTCTATTCTAATATATTATACTGTAGTGTACGTTACTGTACTGTACTGTAATGTACTGCACTACACTATAAAGTACTCCACTATATTTGGTATATCCATAACTAAACAAAGAAAAAAGTTAATCTTTTTACTAGAACAACAGAAACTTCTAAGAGACCGATAACTATGTATGTCTTCTGAATTAAATTTACGAAAGAGATAGATACAGCAATGATTTATGTGTGTAAAAGAGTGCATGTGTGTTTGAGTGAGAGTATATGCGTGTGTGTATACATGATACACATAAAGAAGTGTGCGGGTTTATCAGATCTCCTCAACAATGTTTCCTTTTAAGACCTTTAGAGACAACACAGTCATTGATTTGCTGCAGTAATTAATTTGTAATTATAGCCAAATAACTTTATTTGAAACTTCTATACAACTGGTTATAAATTGTGTATTTATCTTCGTGGAATTGTGTCTATGTGTTCTCTCAAAGTCCAGTACAATTTGATTTTTTATGAATCTATGCTTGTGTGTGTTTCTTACAGTAAAGTCACACCATACATGCTCGCCCGTGAGGACGTTATAATGTGACTGTCATTTCCACTATTCGTTGGTAAAAGAGTAGCCCAAGAGTTAGCGGTGGGTGGTGATGACTAGCTGCCTTTCCTCTAGTCTTACACTGCTAAATTAAGGACGGCTAGCGCAGATAGCCCTCGAATAGCTTTGCGCGAAATTCAAAACAAAGTATTATTTTGACTTGAAAGTTCCTTCTTGTCGGTACCATTACAAAAGCCGTATTTCTGTGACATTCTTAAAACTTTAGCTGTGCATGACTTGTTTATGTCATCAACACGACTTTCGCTGTTTCTCTGAAATTTTTTAAGGAATTTTTACTTTTAAGTATCCAAAATCCTTTTCAGATAGTTTATTCTTTATCCACTGAGTTACATTATGTTATAGCACTATATTTTATATTTCTCCGTCATGTACTTAACTTGGTGAACAGCTGAGGTACTTCATACAACGATAAAAGACACGGTGATGACCGATGCTGAAGACACAATGATGAGTGTCGCTGAAGACATTATTATGACGTCATTGAAGACACGGTGATCACTGATAATAACGACGAAATAAGCTTTAAAGAGTCATATCTGTAATTTCATATTGTAATAAAATGTTACTATTGAGATAACATTACGTAAGTTACGCAAAAGTATTCTATCGATATCTTTTAAGCTTTAATTTGACACTAGGCTTAGCTTACCAGCAACAAAAGTTACACGTGAACTACGAACATAAATAGTTAACGTCCAATTTTAATTAATAGATTTTCACGCCTTAATTATCATTTGTCAAACGTAGTATGGTAATTTTTTCGAAATCAACACCATAAAATTAACCAGGAAAATCGTGTTATCAATGTTTAACTTAAAATGTCGTTTGCAGCATTCCTTTCAGTCTGTAGAGTACGAGTTTTGTGAATTACTTATTTTCTAAATTCAAGTAACCTTAAGATACACTCAAGAAGTTAATTAGATACAATTATAAAATAGTATATATACGTCAGCAATTAATGTGTTGATAATGTTAACATTTGTATAAGAAATAAGTCTTTTATTTTTAATTCTGACAATAATTAATAAATATCGTTGAAGGTTTCAGATCTCTTTTTTTAATCTTTGTTTCCCATTGTTTACAATACGCATGCTTACACGCAATGCTATTTCAAAATAAAACTTATATTATAAGCACTTTTGATGACTCAATTGATTAAGGAGCTAACAATGGCTATTTACCGTTTACTCAATGCCGATGAAGAAAAACCCACTTTCCGAAAGTACTCAGATTGTTGGGATTCCTTTCTCATAGGAAAAATCAGGAATACAGATGTGCACTTAAAAATATCTTTTCGGTACACTTATGCATTATCAAAGTATGGTTTATAGTTTTGGTATTATAAGTCCAAATGACAGCTACTTCCGATCCAAAATTTCGGAACTAATCCTAAGTTATACAGAAAAATATTTATGTGCTTATGAATATCCCAGTTAAGTAGGCCAAATTTAATACTTGTCTGATAAAAGTTTGGTTGTTTCAGAATAGGGACGTTACAATTAAGTAGGTCAAATTTAATACCTGTCTGATAAAAGTTTGGTTGTTTTTTTTCAAAATATGGACACCACTATTAAGTAGGTCAAATTTAATGCTTCTCTGATAAAAGTTTGGTTATTTCAGACATAGAATCACGGTTAACTAGGTCAAATTTAATACCTGTCTGATAAAATTTTGGTTGTTACAAAATTTGGACACCAAGATTAAGTAGGTCACATTTAATACTACCCTGATAAAAGTTTCCTTGTTTCAGAGCATAGAATTACGGTTAAGTGAAGATGATTTAATACCTGTGATTTTTTGTATAGCAAAGCCACATTGGGCTATCTGCGGAGCCCACCGAATGGAATTGAGCCCCTGACTTTAGCGTTGTAAATCCGATTTGTCTGATAAAAGTTTGATTATTTCAAAATATGGACGTTACAATTAAGTAGATAAAATTTAATACCTGTCTGATAAAAGTTTGGATGTTTCAAAATATGGACATCATGATTAAGTAGGCCAAATTTAATACCTGTCTGATATACGTTTAGTTATTTCAGAAAATGGATCTTACAAATAAGAAGGTAACATTTAATACTTCTCTAATAAAAGTTTCGTTGTTTCAGAGCATAGAATCACGGTGAAGTAGGTCAAATTTAATACCTGTCTGATAAACGTTTGGTTGTTTCACAATTCAGAACAAACCCACGTGAGGACCATCAACGCATAATTTTGAACTGATAAACTAAATGGAAGAGAAATAATTAATAGCACCCACCGTCAACTATTGGGCGCATCTCTCATATGATCTTATAGCTCATAAACACAGAGCACATTTCTGTGAAAACAAGTCGTAAACCATGAGAATAGACCAACAAAAAAGATTCACCAACTTAATATTAAAAAACAAAACTATGAAAAAAATTGTTGTTCTTAAGCACAAAGCGATACAATGGGATATCTGTGCTTTGTCCACCAGAAGTATCAAAAGACAATTTTTAGCGTTATAAATCTATAGACTTACCACCGAACCAGTCAGAGAAAATGGAAAGCAAGTACTTTGGATCACGTTATATCATCAACCATAAAACGTTTAGATGTCGTTTTCAAACAACACAGTTTACTGATTCAAAGCATCATTAAGAGAAACTTCAGTAATATAAGTAGAGGAAGAAAGAGTGCTAGAGTTCTAATTAGCTGACCAGGTTTAATTCTCCTAATTCCAAGTCAGTAACTCCTCAACAGATTCACAAGTATTTCGTCGCTAATACTAAAAGGTCTTGTCTCCATTGATGTTTCTCAAGCGTTTAAATTGAAAAATGAGAGGAGAAAGTATATCCCCACTGAATGGATGCACCTCCTAAACATTAGATCTTTGATGTTCTGTAAAAGTTGCGCCGTTCAAAATTTTTAAACTTCTCAAGATCTGGTCATATGCAGTAAGAAGATAAACAAAACTATTTAATCTCAGACTCGAGTTTTTCGTATTTAAAAGTGGAACGAGTTATAAATGAGTTCCTTTATTTCCACCTAAAAGCCCCCCAGTTGCTCAGCGGTATGTCTGCGGACTTACACCCTAAAATCCGGGTTTCGATACCCTTGGTGGGCACAGCACAGATACCCCATTGTGTAGTTTTGTGCTTAATTCAAAACAACAAAAACAACATCCACCTAAAAACATTAAAAAGTGAGAGATTCGTTACTCAGGCGCCAACAATATTTAAGAATTATGATATTAAAATTATTTTTTGACGGAAACAAATGTTTAGAACATAATGAATAAAGTTAAAAGTTCATTATGCATATAATCCTTGCTTATACCGTAACTGATTATGCCACCAAACAGTATTGAGATCGAGTTTTGGTTGGGGTGTCTTTTCCTGATATCAAAGCCTCATCGTGCTATCTGTTGAGTCCACCATTTTAGCGTTCTAAATCCGTAGACCTACCGTTGAACCAGCGAGGAAGCTGGTTAAAGGAGTTAAAATCTGCCATTTTTCATATAAAATGAAATTCCATTGAAATTAATAATATTAGGCTTGTTTCTGTTATTTCTGTGACGAGATGGCCCTACTTACAGAAGTAAACGGAACATGTTCTATACAATTTAGAAAATTTATGAAAGACAGAAAATGTGGTTATCTTAATATATTTTATGACAGTTGAGTTGGTGTAAAATCTGTAAAATTACAATAAAAAAAAACAGATGTTCGGACATTGTGACATTTTTAAAGACAAAAACAAGTAAATTTGCCCGATACTATGTCAAAGTTGGATATAAGTGTTAAAACGGTAAGAATTAAAACCTCATATTGTAAAGATCGTATGCACAAATTCAGTACTGCAAATAACCAAGAATAACAACGTCAAAACCGCATATTATATAAGGTCTAACGATTGACTTTATATTAATACCATTCTTATCAGGCCCGGTATGACCAGGTGGTTAAGGCACCCGACTCGTAATCTGAGGGTAGAGGGTTCAAATCCCCGTCAGACCAAACATGCTCGCCCTTTCAACCGTAGAGGCGTTACAATGTTTCGGTCAATCTTAATATTCGTTGGTAAAATAGTAGCCCAAGAGTTAGCGGTGGGTGGTGATAACTAGCTGCCTTCCCTCTAGTCTTAAACTGTTAAATTAGGGATGGCTAATGAAGATAGCCCCCATGTAGCTTTGCGTAAAATCCAAAACAAACAAACAAAGATGACCAAGAAATGTCGAAACTTTGTTATCTGCTTCATTAATAAAAGTGTTAAAAGCCATTTTGAGATGCATTTTTATTTCAAGTGGGCTTCTGGTCATCAAGAGTTTCTACTTTACTATTTATTCATAAAATGACACCGAATAACGCATCTGTGACTTTTGAGTTTCTAACGATTTTATAATGTGTACTCTTTAACTGAAAAACATAAAATTATGAAGTATTAATGTATAACTGATTATATTTTACAAATTTCGCTCTCTTTCTTTTAATTTTTTTGATTTTCTCTTTACATTGCTTTGAATTATCTTAAAGCTGTCAAGTCACTCGTGCACCATTTAAAGAAATAAAACTTAGTTTAACACAAGATTTGGTACAGCTCTTTACGTAACACGTGTGTTAAATAGCCAAATCATAGCCCTATTACAGCTATCCCTAATTTTTAACACTTCCCAATGAAACAACAGGAAATCTTTGGACTTACAACACTTTAAACAGTGTTTCGATACCCCTGTGCTTTGTGCTTATCTTTAGATAGTCGAACAAACATTTAACTACATTTTATTTATTTCTTATTTTCTTAAAGAGGTCCAGATAGAGCTGATTACAAAGCCTGCTACTAATAGAATATTTCTGAGATTTCCTAAAATATAAGGTTTACTTCCAAATTCGTATATGCTTTTTTTATCATTTTATTCGTAGTCAATAGCCTTTTTAATAACCAGTTTTTTTGCTCCAAGTCTTCCGATTTTTCACTCGGAAATTTCTTAGCTAATTAATCTTAGTCATGACTATTATACAAGACTTCTGCTAGATCATCACAGCGTCTCTTTTTTCAAGATTTGCTATTGTTTAAACTGAGGTTTTGTTCAGGAAATGATTATCAATTTTCTATTAAACTTTAGTCATGTGATTTTAAAATACTTGGTACGTGTAGTTTCAATAAATGGAAAGTCTAAATGTAAATAAAGTATCGTCTGAAGGTCTTTGCTGAGAAAGTAAAGATGAAGCATGCTCTACAGGTCTTTGCTGAGAAGATTTGGTAAACCATGACGCGTAATAATGTAGGTACATCATTTCGTTTTCAAGTGAAATAATTAACATCAAAATGAACGATTGAGGTTTAAGGTACATTTTCTTAAGAATATATAATACTCCAGTTTTCTAATCAGTGAAAGTATTTGCCCCGCTTTAAAAAAAAAATCATAAATTTTGTATGGAACCACCTTAATTAGTATAGTAAGCGCTTTTGTAATCTAGAAATAAATAAGGCTTAAAACAAATCTTTATTTTATTTTAGTTTGAGTTTCTTTCCAAACAATAATTTAAAAGCTGGTTTATTTCGCGAAAAGGAGAGACAACATTTTGTTGCACATGTTTCCAAAGAAATTTTACATATTAAGAAATATGTAAATGAACTTTTATTTCTAATTCCTCTAGTGGGTTTTTTACTATCTTACGTTTCATCTTAAAGTTATTTAAAATATGAATTTAATGGAAAGAATATTTCAATGATACTGTTGTTGAGAAAACTCTATTTTACAACTTAATCCTAGAGTTCAGTTAATCTGGACATGGCCAGGTGAGTTAAGGGTTTGAATTTCCGTCATACCAAGCATGCTCGTCTCTTTTAGCCATGAGTGTGTTATAATGTGATGGTCAATCCCACTATTTGTTGGTAAAAGAGTAGCCCAAGAGTTAGCGGTGGGTGGTGATGACTAGTTGCCTTCCCTCTAGTCTTACAATGCTAAATTAGGTACGACTAGCGCAGATAGCCCTCGAGTAGCTTTGTGCGAAATTCTAAAACGAAAACAATTAATCCGTGTATTTTTCTTATTGCGAACTTTTTCCCACAACATATCTAACGATAGAGCTTATGAAAATATGATGTTGAAGTATACATTTTCATTTCAAACTTAAAATACATATTACTGGTTTATTACTTTTTTGGGGGGGGGTTCATGGAGCTCTTAGTAACGTGAATATAGCAATATAAAATAATTATAATCCATGACAAAAATTAGGTGATATTGTGGTTTCATATTATCAGTAAAACAAAAGCAATCGCAAGCAATTACGGTGTCTTTAATAGCGCAACGTAAACCTATGTTATAACTAGAAACAGAAATCCATTAGTAAATAGAAAGTAGTTTTATGTTTAACATATCATCTTACATCATCACACTTTCATCAACATAAAACCATATATAAAAATATGTCTCATATTTTTATTTGGTTACAAAGGACAAGGGAGATGTTAATGTACCTTAAAGTGAATTTGTATTGTTGATATGTTTGTATTATCACAGTATTTTTGTTTAATGTCAATGTAAATAAGTAATGATTACGGTAGGTGTAATTTTCTGTTCAAATACATTTGAGTCCCAAAATACGATATCAGATTATTACAAAAACAGTCCATGTTTATGCAGTTAACACGAATAACTCTCCACATAAAGACAAGAATTTGATCGAAAGTTTCAAAATATTTTTCTATAGGTGTCTTAGTAAAGCTTATCTCATATGTGATTAAAGCGATGTAAGCCCCGTATATCCTTAATTTATTATTTACGGATTTCTGCACTTTAAAGAGTAAAGAGAAATTTCCCCCAGCAAGAGGCAGACCTGCTTTAATACCCCGGCATGGCCAAGTGATAAAGGCACTCGACTCATAATCCTAAGGTCACGAGTTCGAATCTTCGTTACACCAAACATTCTTGCCCTTTCAGCCAGGGGACGTTATAATATTACATTAATCTCACTCGTCATTGTTAAAAGAGTACTCCAATAGTTGGCGGTGGGTGGTGATGACTAGCTGCCTTCCCTCTAGTCTTACGCTGCTAAATTACTAACAGCTCGTGTAGCTTTCCGCAAAACAATTATTCGTA
Source organism: Carcinoscorpius rotundicauda (assembly GCA_011833715.1). Taxonomy (NCBI): domain Eukaryota; kingdom Metazoa; phylum Arthropoda; class Merostomata; order Xiphosura; family Limulidae; genus Carcinoscorpius; species Carcinoscorpius rotundicauda. The sequence continues at coordinate 22,275,587 of CM022398.1, forward strand.
ATATACGCATTTACCTGCTTTTATACGCCCGTAACTTAAAAGTACAGAATGACAACAACTTTTAGAGCACTTTCTTTCGAACGTTTGATTAACTAACATTTTAAGCTTTCGGTGCTACCAGGCTCACATGTTTTACAGACAACACAAACATAACTTGTAATTGTATCTTGATAGCCAAAACCAGTTGATGAAATGGCTCTAATTCGAAAAACCTGGTTACGTGCGCAGGATAAGATCACAAACACAAACAGTATGTACATAAATTTTGTTTCTGAAGCACTTTTTTGTCTAATTTTTTCTTTCTACTAAATTCGACATTGTCCGACCTATCTACGTTTATATACAAGAGGATTAACAAAAAAATGGACTCTCTTAAAAATAATGTTAATTTGTTATATCGTTTTCTTCGATAACAGAAAAATATATAAATCTATACATTTTAAGAACGTACTCGACGAGACCTGTTTACATGTGATATCAAATCCTTACTTTAACACCGGTATTTGTGAATTCCTCAACTTTTCATAGTTTCAGTTAAATTTTCTCATAAAAAGTATTGTACACCTGCTGTAGTTTATTTCATCTTCTCATTACAAAATGACCATACACAAATAAAAATTAGAGAAGTTTTACTTGAAATTTCTAATAATTACTTTTAGTTTTGAATGAGGTCATTTAACAACTTGGCACTACTTTATGCGGATGTACACCTTGCTGCATAAAAAGACTCGTTTAGAGCATGATTGTTTGTTTGTTTGTTTTGGAATTTCGCACAAAGCTACTCGAGGGCTATCTGTGCTAGCCGTCCCTAATTTAGCAGTGTAAGACTAGAAGGAAGGCAGCTAGTCATCACCACCCAACGTCAACTCTTTTACCAACAAACTGTGGAATTGACCGTCACATTATACGCCCCCACGGCTGGGAGGGCGATCATGTTTAACGCGACGCGGGCGAGAACCCGCGACCAACGGATTACGAGTCACACACCTTACGCGCTTGGCCATGTCAGGCCTTAGAGCATGATAGTCTCAGTAGACTTGGTGAATGGATGGTGGTTGGGGGTTATACTAGTTTGGTTAGACAGCTTGATGGGACGCTTCATGGTGGTATAGTTAGCTTTCTGTGCTGTTAGTTAATGCCTTTCTATCATTTTGGGGGATAAAATGCTGACAAAAAGAGGTATGTTTTCATTTTGCTTACTTCCAATGGCAGTACCTTATTTCCTTATTATTATTCTTTTATTTATTTATTTCAATTAATTCTTTACTCGGAAGAGAAGTTAAATTCCCACAACTGTCAGAAAGGAAGTGAATATTGATATAGATGTGGGACGTTGTGGACTTGAGCATTCACATCTCACTCTCCTAATTTCAATTACTAATTCTATATCTATTGCTATTCTTTATTTCTTATGTGAGACTGGCGGATGGAAGTTAAGACTAGTAGACGGTGTATCCCAATTGCAAAGTGTGTCCTACTTCTTCAGCCACTCCTAGGATATATTTCATAATTCCACATTGTAGTTTGTACCCAGGGATCTTTTTAGTTGATGCGGCGTTTTTTTGTTTTTGTTTTTGTTTCGGTTTGTTTTTCATTTATAACAAAATTATATATATACTTTTATTTACTTGTTTTATCTAGCCAGTTATTCGCATTTCTATACACAGATAATGTGGACAAATAAAATAACACATCACTTTTACGTTTAGAAAGAAAATAAATATTCAAATTGATTAAAATTCCGAGCTGCGAATAGAGAAAGTAAAACGATCGAGTCACATTGCCGCTGAGTTATGGGTGCGTTATAAAAGTGACAGTTACAGCACTGGCTGCCACTCGCTGCTGGTCACCTGTTAAAAAAATATAGAGGGTTATTCCTGACCTCTAACTGTTTCTGACCTGGTTGTTTAGTCCTTATTTTATATACAATGCTAATTAGAGTTAAAATGTTAAATACTGAAATTACTGTTTATTTTAGCAAAGCTTGACCTGTAAATAGGAAATGGTAAGGCTAAGGATAACTTCTATTACATATCTCTTTACTAACGCTATACGTGATTCGTGATGACGAGAAACCCACTTAAAGTAAAAATGTATTTCAAGATGTTTATTTACTTTATTTTAATAAAAGTTTTAACACCCATACCAACCGTCTTGAGATACATTTTTAACCCTATGCGTATTTGTAGTAAGAGAAATGTATTAACATTTTAATCGCATTGTGCTTGTTAAACGCCGCTGCCAACGAAGCCGTTCGTTCATTACCAAAACACATCAAATCATTGATTGATTGTTTGGAATTAAGCACAAAGCAACACAAAGGGCTATCTATGCACTGTCCACCACAGGTATCGAAACTCGGTTTCTATCCGTGCGAGCCCGCAGACATATCGCTATGCCACTGTTAGACTGCATCAGGTAAGCTGGTTTTGCAACACACGTAAGGTCTTGGTTGAAATACTACTGCTCTCAGCTATTTGAGAGACACCTGTTCTCAAGGTGTATTCTTATAACCAGAACCTTTGCTAAATCAGCCTATTACAACGGGGAAAAAACAACAACACAATCTTCAAATACAAGAGAAATTGAAACTTGTACAAAAATAAAAACTTCCCTAGCATTTAAATATTTGTTCTTCTGATAGAAACCCTTGTGACATGAACTCTCATTAAGATAGTTTAAAAGTAAAAGTTCCTTCTTCTTTTTTGTAACTCGCGTTCTTTTCCTTTTTTCTTATTCACTTGCTTTTCTCGCCCAATAAGCAAGAGACCACTTTTAATAAAAACATTTTTCTTACATAGTCAACCGAACGATTAAATTGCCTTTCGATATAATTAATGTCAGTAATGATTCATGAGTAATGAGTTAGAACAGGGCGAATGATTTCAAAATTATTTTCCAGGTCCTTTAGCATTATTTCGATTTTTTTTTAGTTCGGTTAGCCTTTGATGGTAAAAAAGGGAAAGCCTTTTACCCAATCAAACCAAAACCACTAAAAAAGATGCATTTTAGATTAGTACTAAAAAAATCCCCAAATCAAAAAGAATTCTAGAGTTATAAAACGCTTCCGTCTTCACTCTTGTGTGAGATGTTTCTTAATTAAATCCACAATAAATGGTAGCTTTTCGTGATGACGAGAAATCCACTTGAAGTAAAAATCTATTCTGAAGTTGGGCTTCAAAAATGAAGATGACCTAAGAAGGTCGAAACGTTGTCTGTACTTTATTTTAATTAAAGTTTTAATATCCATACCAGATGTCTTGAAAATACAAAGGATAGCTTTCTTTTGGCTGGATATATTATTAATGTTGTAGCATTCCGAATTCCAATTCAAACCCTAAAAAAAAATAGTTTATACATGCTGTTCCTTCCTAATCTTCTTCCATAACCTACAAATTTCAAAATACAATAATGAAATGACATGTTAAACGTAGAAATTTAAATGCGTCCCTAAAGTGCGACGACCTCCACAACCGTTTCAACTTGGAAAAAAAATATTCTTCTCGAAAGGAAAAAAATGGTAGTGTCCCTCTTGTATGCGTATTTACAAAGTAAAAATACTGTGCTTCTATACCCCTCAAAAGCAGAGCCTAGATAACCCATTTTGTAGCTGTGTCATAACGATAAAATAAGATCTTTAACAAACCTTGGGCCCTTATAATCAACAATATATCCAGAACTTTGAACAATGTTGTTCTGGGTACTCGAATATAAAAATACGTCATCCAGCAAGAGACAATAAATAAACTATTCCTTCTAGTATCTGATTTTGAAGCAAAACCCTCAACACCTATTTTTCGGCCAGATAACATTAAAACAATACAACGTTTGAACATTATTGTGCTTAACTGTGTACACTAGGGGTCAAAATCCGTTTTAAGCATCCTAAGTCCAGTAGCTTACTGCCGAAGCCCTGAAGTGTTGTACTTCAATAATATTATTTTCGATAGGAAGACGTACGGAAACTTGAAGTGATTTATTCGATGATAATTCTCCTTACTGGCATTGTCATCAGAATACAATCCTAAACCTAACTTTTAGGAAGTTTTGCTTTTAAAAAATGGAGGTTTAACAATATCACTGTGGTAAGACAGTCTATTTTGTATTAAGCGTTTTAGAAGCATGACAAGTAAATAATAATAATTATCCTTAACGTTATTAACATAAATTATTAAAAAGTCGTATCATATCACCATACACTTCAATATACATATATTACATAAAAAAACATCTCCAACTCTCTAGAGTAAGATCAAAATGTTAAAAGATACATTCACCAATGAAATAATACTCATAATAAATCATGTTCAACTGCCTGTTTTACGTTTTAATAGAAAGAGACTGCATGTTGCATAAACTGGTAATTGATCAGTTGTTAACTTCTTTGTAACACTTTTCTGTTAAGGCGTGCACTCGTAATCCGAGGGTCGCGGGTTCGCGCCCGCGTCGCGCTAAACATGCTCACCCTCCCAGCCGTGAGGGCGTATAATGTGACGGTCAATCCCACTATTCGTTGGTAAAAGAGTAGCCCAAGAGTTGGCGGTGGGTGGTGATGACTAGCTGCCTTCCCTCTAGTCTTACACTGCCAAATTAGGGACAGCTAGCACAGATATCCCTCGAGTAGCTTTGTGCGAATTTCCAAAAAACAAAAAAACAAACTTTTCTGATTATTTTCCTAGTCAGAACACGTAATTCTTCGCTTGTTTCGTAAAATAAAGTAACAAATTTTAATCCATGTTGTTACAAGTTAATATTGAGTTTAGATAAAGTTGGAAGCCTAAACTACAATAAAAACTTGGCTGAGCTTTACTAATACATAATTAATATTAACTTTCGATCACGGTAAACAACCTACTTAGAGCTAAACTAAAATTCAACGTGGTAACGAGTGTAACTAATTAAGTCTACCTTTCATACGTTCTTACTCATAGAGATTACAATAGATTACTTCATTTTTGGCTATTCTCGCTATTAATGATGTTTCCGGGCGTAAACTTAATAACATCTCAAGAAGTTCGTACAGATTAGGAAATCTGGGTTCGTTCTAAATTCATTTAATAAACTAACAGTATCTATAATAGAAGTATAATAATAATAGGTTAAATATAATAAAAATCAACATTAAAAACATGTGAATCAGGTTTGATACAAAACAACTACACTAGAGAATAAACTACAAAGGATGTTTTTGTTTGTTTGCTTTTCGAAATTTGGGCAAAGCTACACAAGGGATATCTGCGCTAGCTGTCCATAATTTAGCAGTGTAAGACTAGAGGGAAGGCAGCTAGTCATCACCACCCACCGCCAACTATTGGGCTACTCTTTTACCAACGAATAGTTGGATTGATCGTCACATTATAACGCCCCCACAACTGAAAGGGCAAACATGTTTGGCGCGACGGGGATTAGAACCCGCGACCTTTACATTACGAGTCGAACGCTTTAACTCACCTGGCCATGCCATGCCCGACAGAGGATGTATTTAAATGGTAACAGATTAATTTACATCGTGATGTACAACGTTAATTGATATACATTATCATGAGATACCATCTAATTATAAACCTTTATGGATGAAATATATGAGTACAATTGTAATGTACGTACGTGCCAGTACAGATAGAAAAACTAACATTGTGTAAGCATCGATAAGCTTGCAGAGGGAAAACACTTTTATTCTCTGAAGTCGACATGTTTGGAATAAAAAATAATAATAAAACACACAATAAAATCAAATTATGTGTTTATAGGGTGAACTTAGATCTTTGGTAAATGACAAATTGTTCCTTTCGGAATTTTGTCTAACTTATCCATCTTAGGGATGAGGACAAACAAGATCGATACGAAATTTTGTTCCCTTGCTACACGTCACATGTATTCTCAAGTGACCAATGCTTTTAGTCTCTGAGTTATTTTACGTGTATCCACACAATTCATTCACACGAATGTATTTAAGTCACCTTTAAAAGTAGCATAAAAACAAAGCTTGACGTATTTTTAAATACGGGTTGTTTGTCTGTACAATGCATAAAACGGCTCATTCTCATTTCCTACATTTGCAACGGAAAAGGCCGACAGTATTAAGGTTTGGTTTGTTTTGAATTTTGCGCAAAGCTACACGAGGACTATCTACACTAGCCGTTCCTAATTTAGCAGTGTAAGATTAGAGGAAAAGCAGCTAGTCATTGAAACCCACCGCCAACTCTTGATATACTCTTTAATCAAAGAAAAGTAGGATTGACAGCTACGTTAAAACGCCCTTACAGCTGCAAGAGCAATCACGTTTGATGTGACGGGTACTCGAACTTGCGACCCTCGGATTTTATTTTTAAGAAAGAAAACTTGGGTGATAAAATATAATTCGATGAATTTTGCCAATTTTCACTTCCTTCCAAACCAAAAGTGACCATTATTCATATTTTTCAACTCTAATATTTAATTAACTGCCATAATTAAGTTACACTAACAAATCTAATTTATTAGCATATTTGTTTGAAATTAAGCGCAAAGCTACACACTGGGCTATCTGTGTTTTGCCCACCACAGGTATCGAATCCTCGATTTGAGCGGTGTGGGGATGACAATGTTTAAGAACTCAACTTCAATGTTCTATATTACTTTTGAAAATATTTGATTTTACCTGAGATGTTAAGCAACGCTGCATTAACTGTTTCCCCAACCTTGTTTTGTGTATTGGAGTTTAAAATAGGAAAAAAACAGAGGAAGTTTGAATGTTGTTGCAGTCTTATAACACCTTGACAATTCTGTTACAGATAGTTATATACGTGTAACATGACGTATACGTGTAGCCTCAAGTAACTCCAGATTTAGAAAGAATAACTTTTAAGACATCTCTGGTGATAAAATCCTTTATTTTTTTATTATATATACATGTACTGCTGGTCAAAATCTTAAGGCCAATGAACACAAACAAATGCATTTTGCGTTGTTAGACTCACTTATTGAAGTAGAGCTTCGAAATATGAAAATAAGAAAAGGAAAAATAAAATTAAAAACTTTTAAGTATTTAATAGGGAAAATGTGAACACTACAAAATTAGCCTAAATACTAGCTGGTCAAAAGTTTAAGCCATACCAAAAAGAAGTCCTGAACAGGGTAGAATATGCCCAACAAGAGGTCTCAGTTATGAGTTGCACGGCTGTCATTGCAAATAACTGCAAACATTCGATTTGGCATGGTCAATATAAGCGTTTGCAAAAGGATGACTGGAATGTTATTCCAAGTGGTGAAGATGGCTCCACGAAGATCATACACCGTTTGGAATTGTCATCCATTTCTATAGACTTCCCTTGTCATCCACCCCCAGACATTTTCAGTGGGGTTTAGTTCGGGCGGACACACTGGATGGTCCAAAAGAATCACGTTATTTGCCATCAAAAAGTCCGTTGTTCTGCGAGCCGACCACTTGAAATTCTCATTCCGTATCCCTTAGGATCTTTTTAACACTCCTACAAAAATTTGGGCCCAATAGGCCCCAGAGCAACTTGAAAGGTTATTAATATCAGGCTAATAATTTTGTATTCAAATGAAATTGCCATTAACTGACCCTATCCCTTTATATTTTAAGGAGCAATAATATTTTGACTTTTCAGACATTTGCGAAATAATATTTAATTTTTTTTAAAAAAACATCCACTATTTTGAGGCCTATTAGGCTCCAGATCAAAAAACATAAAAATGACTTTATTTATTTTCTGAATAATTCTAGAACAGGCCTGGGCAACCGAAAAAAGCAAATTATAGTAAAAATATATTAATTTTACAACTTCTTTCCAAAAGATGGATATTTAGGATAATAACTCTACTCCAACAATAGTTTTAGACGGTCCTGATTATTGCCTCGTTTGCCCACGCCTGTTCTAGAACATTCTAGAAACTTTACAGAAATATTTAGAATAATCTAGAACAGGGGTGTGCAACAGGCGGCCCGCGGGCCACAACCCGGCCCGCCAAGCCATTTAGTGTGGCCCTAGTTGTTGTAATCTAACCATGTGGCCTGATCTGTAATCCAACGCAAATGGAATATTTTTAAAAGCATCGATCCTACGGGATTCCCAGGCTTCGACTCGACAAACTTCTAAAATTATCTTTGCTAGAGAGGAGCAGGCCGAATTCGATTGGTCGGCCTCCTTAGGGCATGAATAGGTGACGTGCACTAGCACTATTGTCTACAACTCAACATCATGTCCTGAACCTCGCCTTCGCCCGCTGGCGACAATTTTCCCTAACCTCTGCTGTCCGTCATTCATTATTGGTGAAAATTTTATTACCTTTTACAGTTACTACAAGAGATTGAAGGTAAATTGATTATTATTTAGCATATTGTTGTGACTTTACTGAATTTATTAAAATTTTTGCTTTCAGATGCATCTTATTCTATGTACAGTATGACCTCGTTATTCGCGGGGGTTACGTTCTTTACCCTCCCGCGAATAGCGAAAAACCGCGAATATTGGATGCAGTTTTAAAACGTATATGTATGCGATTATATACTATATGAAATGCTTCCCAAACACTAATGATACTTATACTCATTGATGCAGTAATAATGTAGCAATATTGCATACTGTTATGTATTTCACTAAATTTTACCGTGCGTTTCCGGGCTGTGCTTTGCCGTTTGCGTTGTTGGGGAAGCTGAGGCAGTCAGCCAATAGCAGTCCAATCTTGTTTGGTGAAGACGACAATTGATAAAAACGGCTTGATTGAGTAATTACAACAGAAATCTCCTCGAAAAGCCCTTTCAGTCCCTGTGACCTACAAAAACGCAGTTCGCGCATAACCCGCGAATGGCGAACCGCGAATAGGCGAGGTCACACTGTATTTTGCTATTCTCAATTAATTTAAGTACCGGAAGGCTATGATTGGGATGCCAATTTAGAAACATGTGTTTCTGTCCATAAGAGGTTCCATGTGTAAATAAATTCTCTGTTTTTTTCTACTTTGCTATTTTCGCGAGAATAATTTTTGTTTTGATTTCAGGGCTAGTAAAATGTCAGCAGTTAAGAAACGAAAAATTGATGATGAGGGAAGGTTATTCAACAGTGAATGGTGCACAAAATATCTTGTTGTCTGCCTCGTCTGTCAAACTACAATTGCAGTCATGAAAGAGTACAATATTAAGCGACATTACGCAACTAAGCACTCCTCCCAGTTTGATGAAATTGTTGGTCAGGCACGAAAGGACAAAATTGAACATTTAAAAACATCCATTGAAAAGCAACAAGGTGTTTTTACCACTTTCAAGAAAAATTCAGAACTGGTGACAAAACTGAGTTTTAAGCTTTGTGAATGTATGGCAGAAAAGGGAAAGCCTTTCAGTGATGGAGAATTTATTAAAAATTGTTTAACAATATTCACAGAATATGCATGTCCAGAGAAAAAATATTTGGTGGAGCAAACTAGCCTTTCCCGCTTTACTGTCTCACGCAGGACAAAAGATCTTTCAGAGGACATCAAAGAAACTTTGAAAGAGAGATTGAATTCGTGTGAAGCTTTCAGTCTGGCTTTGGATGAAAGCACTGATATCAATGACACATCCCAACTTGTCATTTTCATCAGAGCTGTTACTGCAGGCTTTGATGTTTTCGAAGAGTTTTTAGATATGGCAAGCCTTTCCTCCACAACCACAGGACAGGATATTTGTGAACAAGTGCTTAAGGTTGTAGAAAAGTTTGAACTGAATCCTTATAAATTATGTGGTGTTACAACAGATGGTGCTCCTTCCATGACAGGTAGGACAAATGGATTCACCAAGAAATTTCTAACTGCAATTGGAGCACAAGACGTAGTTGTAAGCCATTGCATTATTCACCAAGAGAGCTTGTGCACCAAAGTTCTGGATTTTGCAGAAGTCATGAAAAATGTCGTCCAATGCGTAAATTATATTCGAACACGAGGATTAAATCATCGACAATTTAAAACTTTTTTAGATGAGCTGGACAGTGAGTATTCAGATGTTTTGTACTTCTCTGCTGTACGTTGGCTTAGTAGAGCTGCTACTTTGAAGAGATTCTGGAATCTGCGAGAGGAGATTAAGTTCTTCATGGAGAGCAAACGTCAGAATGTGGACTTCTTGAGCAATGAGAACTGGCTGAATGACTTAGCATTCCTCACAGACATTACACAGCATCTGTCTGATTTAAACTTAAAACTACAAGGGAAAAGTCAACTTGTGAATAAGTTGTTTGAGCATATTTGTGCTTTTGAGAAGAAATTGGAACTTTTCCAGGTTCAGTTGAGAAGAGCCATATTGACCCATTTTACATGTCTTGCAACCAGGAAACTGGAATTTCCTAATCTGGATTGCACCAAATATGGAACCAGTGTACAAAAGCTGCGTGATGAGTTTGCAAACAGATTTCCAGATTTCAGACAAACTGAAATTAGATTGAAATTGTTCGCTCAACCTTTTGATTTGGCAGTGGAAGACAGTCCTGATGATTGCCAAATGGAACTCATTGAACTGCAGGCTGACATGGACACTAAAAGGAAATTCTCTGAAAACAGTTTGCTAGACTTTTACAAACTCTGTGTACATGAAAAGTTTCCCAATTTGTCCCGTCATGCACAAAGAATTGCCTCCCTTTTTGGTAGCACCTACTGCTGTGAGCAATTTTTCTCCAAAATGAAGCTCATCAAAACCAAATGTAGAAGTCAGCTGACTGATGAACATTTGACCAGTCAGTTAAGAGTGGCAACCACTTCTGTCAAAGCTGATATTGACAAGCTCTGCAAGGACTCTAAATTTCAAGTGTCGCACTAGAATGATCACTCATGCAAAAATATAAAATATTATTGCTTGCAGTTTGAGAATTTTTTTTAATTTTTTGTGCATGTACACGAATAAGCTTGTTTTTTAAGTGGCCCCGCTTGATTGATGAAGTTGGTTATATGGCCCACCGACGAAAAATGTTGCACACCCCTGATCTAGAATATTCTAGAAGAATCCACAAATCCTATATATATCGGAGCTGAAATCTTCAAACCGTGTCAAAAATGATATCTCTTGATGAAGCTGTACATTTACTGACAAAACCATCCGACGATGAAGATGAACATGATAATGTCGAAGACTACTCTTAAAGTTGTGATGATGATCCTTCTGAAGCCGAAAATGATGAACAAATCGCGCCGTACCCTTCTTAAAGTGAAGAAAGTAATCAAGAAGATCTTACTACGATGCCAGTGAACGAACTTTTGTCCAAAGATAAGAATTTTATTTATTCAACAACACCTTCAAGGATCAACAGGAAAACCGCAGCTCTCAATATATTCGATTGGAACCCAGGCATTACAAGGCAAGATGCTCCAAGAGTCTCAACACCATTCGAAATATTCAAAATTTTCATTTTTGATAATATGATGGAACAGATCATTCACTCAACAAACACCGTCATGAAAAAAACAATTTTTGAAGAAAACTTCTGGAAATGGATCGCAGCTAATCTTTTCCTTGGAATGAACAAATCCAAAAATTCATCAGTAGACGAAATGTTTTCAACCTAATTCGGTTTGCCATTTTTGCGAAAACTGATTACACAAGACAAATTCAAAAAAATGTGCTCTAAAATCAGATTTGACATCCACTCTCAAAGAAATAGAGAAATCAAAGATGCCGCCATCTCTGGAGTCTGGAATTTTTTTCATTGAAAATTGCAAAAACAGTTACAACCAAAGCGAATACCTGACAGAGGATGAACAACTATGTAACTTCAAAGGAAGAGTTTGGTTCAGAACATACATTCCGACAAAGCCAGGCAAATACGGAATTTGGTGCCTAACAGATGCAAAGACAAGTTACCTCCTCAACGCTCAGATTTATACTGGAAAGGTTGGAAATACGACAGAAACAAATCAAGGAGAAAAAATAGTCAGGGAACTGAGTCAGCCATTTCTTGGAAAAGGAAGGACAATAACGACAGACAATTTCTTCACAACAATAACACTTGCCAAGTACCTACGAACAAAAAGAACAGGACTTGTTGGAACCGTACGGAAATCAAGAACATTCCTACCTCCTGAAATAAATGCAAAATCTAGAGATTTATCATCAAAGTTTTTCTACCATGACGACATCACTCTTCTCAGGCAAACCAGGAAAATATGTGCTTCTACTGAGTTCTCAGCATTAGTCTGGTGAAGAAGAGAATGGAAAGCCCGAAATCGTCAATCTTTACAATGCAACAAAGGCAGGTGTCGACACGCTCGATCAACTGGTGAGATATTATACAACAAAGAGGCGATCAAAGCGCGTTAAGGCGTGCGCTCGTAATCCGAGGGTCGTGGGTTCGCGCCCGCGTCGCGCTAAACATGCTCGCCCTCCCAGACGTGGGGGTGTATAATTTTACGGTTAATCCCACTATTCGTTGGTAAAAGAGTTGGCGGTGGGTGGTGATGACTAGCTGCCTTCCCTCTAGTCTTACACTGCTAAATTAGGGACGGCTAGCACAGATAGCCCTCGAGTAGCTTTGTGCGAAATTTCAAAACAAACAAACAAGCAAACAAATCAAAGCGCTGGTCAGTCTGCATATTCTATAACATTCTAGATCTTGCTGCGTACAATGCTTTCGTTCTATACTCGACAAAACATCCAGTATTTCTTCGTCAACATAAATCAAGAGCCAGAAGAGAATTTATACGGCAATTTGTGCTTGAAATCAAAGAAATTTACTGCAAAGATAATGACAAAACAACCTCATGTAAACCGCCTGCAAAGAGGGCAAAAAGAGGACGATACCATTTGTGCGGCAGATCACAAATAGACAGTTGAAAATTGTTTGCTCAAATTGTAAAAAAAATGTTTGTCAGAGCCATTCTAAAGTTGTTTGTAGTGAATGTTGCTAAATCACTGTATTTCTATTGGAAAAAGATATGGGGCCTGATAGGCCTCAAAATCACTTTAGTGGATGTAAATATTTTTTTCGTAGGAGTGTTAAGAAATTAGCAACAGCAGTTTTATAACGCCCAGTCTCACCAGCGATGACCTTGCTTTTGCAGCTCGACAATTTTGCCATATTCAAACTTTGTCACTTTTTAAACCTTTGCCATGTTTTAAACCAATGTAACACAGGAGATGTCAGTGGGAGATGCTGGCAACGTTAATGGTTGAACACAAATGACTAAATTTGGTTACGTATTTACCGATTAACGCTTCGTTTCAGTATGGCCTTAAAATTTTGACCAGCTAGTATTTAGGCTAATTTCATTGTGTTCACATTTTCCATATAAATGCAAATTTTTTCTTTTTTTTTTAATCTTTTCTTATTTTCATCTTTCGAAGCTCTACTCAAATAAGTGGTTGAGTCTAACAACGCAAAATGCATATTTTTTCTTTATGTTCATTGTTCTTAAGATTTTAGCAAGCAGTGTATCCATGATCTTAATGGTGGAAAAATATAATAGTCCAGATTTATGTATATGGATGAAAATTATCTTAAACAGCTAAAAAAAAATTGTATTAAAAAAAAAATTCTGATAATTTTTATCTCTTATCCTATCAACAAAATTCGCACGAGATGACAACTTAAATCACTTTCTTTAAAAATGTAAACACTCCATCCACCCATATGGTTTATCAATATATAACATTTTTGAAATTCTCGTCCCTTTAACATGAGTCAAAATTTCCACGAAACTATTTTTGATTTGACATAAATTGATTGAAACCAGAAACCTAAACCTCTTCTCACAGATATCCACGTTTATTCATTTTAAATACAATATAATAAGTTGACACAAAGTTTAGATAACATATGACGATTTATGAAGTTTAAAAAGTTACTTAAAAAACGAGATTCCAGAAAGAACACCAAGAAAACGTATATACTATCATAAATTATTTCGGTTTTCTTATCTATTTTTAAGAAGCACACTTATGAAAGTGTATATGTGACTGGTAGCTTAGCAAAGAGCCACCTGGAACTTATCATACGAACTTGGTGTTCATGGATGTTTTTTTTCCAATACTCAAAAAAAAATCATTAATTTCAATCTTTTAAGTCACCTTATATAAGCCTGGGAATAGAACCTACGGTAAGATATGTCAAACATTCTTCATGAATGACAATGATTAGTGACGACTTCATTATCGTCTTCTGCTTTCAACAATTAGGTTCAGACGGGACCATGGTGTTGTCTTGAGAGACTGGTCGTCGTTTGTTCAAAAAAAAACACAAGAAAATAAATAATTTAGATTTAAGCATCACCTCTTCCTCACTGAATTATCTGAGAACATAAGCCCGGTGTCTCTGTAGGGGAGTCTGCATACTACAAATGTTGTTAACCTGAAGATGACCTAAGAAGGTCAAAACGTTGTTCCTTGCTTTATTAGTGAAAGTTTTAACGCCTGAACTAGGTGTCTTGAGATACATTTTTACTTCATGCGTGTTTCTCGTCATCGAGAACAGATGTGTTTGTTGTGACGGTTTTTTGTAGTGTTCGTTATAATAACCCTCCAGTCACAACTGAAACAACATGTAAAAACAGATGTTTAGTAAGGAACGTGTGCAAATCGAGTGAAAAATTAATTATATTCATGTGAATATAAAGGTGATATTATAAATGCAATATTTTGAACAACAATGGTCATATTTTTAAATTTAAAAACAAAACAAGACTTATAAATAGAAATTTTAGTATTTAAACGTGTTACTTACCCATGAATTAGTTGTATATATTCCAGCATTCAATGTTTCTTCTGTTCCGATGTGTCGGTATTTGAGTATTGTTGTTAAATACCCAGGAGGGTCAGGTACATTTGACCTCTTCCTCCTTCCCGAATATTCATAGCATCAAAACAAAAAACAAAAATTATTTTTTATTATTATTATTATTTATTATTATTATTTATTATTATTATTATTATTATTATTTATTTATTTATTTATTATTTTTTTTATAGCTTTGGGCCAGAGTAAAAGTATAACTTGATGCTCAGGCCCATTTTAGGGCTCAGACGAACAAGAATTTTTTTTTTTTTAATTCTCTCTTGTGGTTTGTTTTTTTTTCTTTTTCTGTATTTTTTAAAGAAAGAATGCTACTACTACTACGTATAGTAGCACGCTCACACACACAAATAAAAGTAAGTATATTAATAATTATTATTCAATAATTGTATGATAAATAATAATCAATGACTAAGAGTCTAGTGCATAGTGGCCAGCTTGAGTTACATTACTTAAATATAAGTTAAAAGGGGAAAGGTATTTAGGACTATTTTTATCATGTACGTGATATCTGTCGAGATCACACATTAATTCATTTTTATGCCAATTCTTATTGAAGTATTTTAGAGTATTATGCAAGAGTCTTTCAGATATTGTGTCTATGTTTGCATACTTGTGCATAAATGTGGTTGAGGTGCTACGTGGTACTTTATAAGCTGAAGTTAGTACTGAATTTTGTATGCGTTGAAGTTTCTGGATATGTGCAGGTGATGCATATTCTATTGTTGGTCTAATATACGTTTTGTAGATTTTAAGTATGTTGGCTGGTGATGTTCCTTGGATTTTACCTGAAAGACTTCTTACATAATTTGCTCTTTTCCAGTACATTTTTGATATGTGGTATCCACGTTAATTTTGAGTCATAGGTTAGACCTAGAAATTTAGCAGAAGTAGCAGTCAGTAAGAGCGATCCATTCATATATAGTTTTGGTGGATCTTTTTTCAGCTTATTCCGTCTGCTCAATAATATAACTTGGGTTTTTGGAATATTGATTTTGATTCGGTATTTCTGGCAGTATTCTTCAATGCTATTTAGGACTGGCTGCAGATTCGTTGCTGCTATCGATGGAGTGGGGGCACTTTTCCAGACTGCTACATCGTCAGCGAACTGTGATGCATAACCTAAATTTAGGTCCGACAGAGGCATATTGCTCACGTACATGATAAATAGTATAGGGCTAACAACCCCTCCCTGCGGAATTCCTGCTTCGGGTGAAAAGGGCCCAGGGTGGGCCCCATTTACATTAACTTTACACATTCTGTTATCCAGGAAGTTGGAGAGCCAGCGAATAGTTTCCTGGGGTAATTTCATTTCCAGTAGTCTATGTCGTAAACCGTTATGCCACACTGTGTCAAATGCTTTCTCAATGTCGAGAAAGCAAGCTACAGTGCATTCATTTTTATTGAAGCTGTCGGTAATTGATTCTGTTAGTCGAATCAGGTGGTCTGTTGTTTGACGGAATTTTCGAAATCCGTTTTGTATTTCTGGTAATTTTGAATTTTCTTCTAAGTAAACTGACAGACGATTACTAATTATCCTCTCTAATACTTTGCCAGTACAACTGGTTAAACTAATTGGGCGGTAGTTGTTTGGTTTATTTGCTGGCTTTCCTTCTTTCTGGAACATTAATATTGTTGCTTCCTTCCAAGAAACGGGGATATATCCAGCTGATAGTGAGAGATTAAATAATGCTGTTAGGTGTTCATATAATCTCTGAGTGCCTTCTTTTAGGAGGATGGCTTGAATACCATCTTCTCCAGGGGCTTTGTTTTTAGTGTTCTTAATAGCTGTTACTACTTCTGTTACAGTGATATGATTTATCAATTGTCGAGTGCTCCAGTCTTTTGCTTTTTCTTGGTGTGTAATTGTGTTGACTGGAAATACAGGTGTAAAAATGCTTCTGTTTTGATCAATAAAGTTTATAACTGTATTATAAAAATACCTGTTCATGTGTGGTTCATGATGTGTCTTGAACGTGTTTACCAGGTGTTTTTTAAATAACTCGGCTTTCTCTGTGTTAGTGTATGCTGTTTCTCCATCCAGTTCCAGTGGTGAATATACTGTGTTTATTGTTCCTGTGTTTGTGAATCTTTTCAAGTGTGTCCAGAATTGTTTAGGATCAGTTTTGTGATTTAGTTCGGAACAGAAGTTATCCCAGTTTTCTTGTTTTTGTTGTCTGATCAAGTTTCGTATTTTATTCCTTATTGTGTTTATCTGAGTTTTGAGTGTGGGGTTGCGATTTTGAATGTACTGTCTGCGGAGTATACGTCTGTTTTTAATTAAGTGTATTATGTCTTTATGCGGTTGCCATGAATGAGATGTTGTGAAGTGTTTTTGTTTCGGTATCGAACTGTTTGCTGCATTTTTTAGACAGTCAGAGATGATATGAGAGTATGCATCTATATCTGATGCGTCCGCGGCTATACGCAGTACCTCGGGAGGTAAGGTTTCATTTAAAATAGATTGAAAAACTGGCCAATTAGCCTTTTTGTAGTTCAGTTGGTCTTTAGCTATGATTTTGTTTAAGTGGGGGGTGAGACTGAAGATACACCAGACTGGAAGGTAGTCACTATCTAAATCGTGACCAATATGGAAATTTACGAATTTGTGACTCATATTTGACGAACACAGGCATAGATCCAGTATTTCACTGGTGCCGTGTGCGTACGATATATGTGTCGGAGTTGCATCGTTTAATACCGTCATGTTTGAATCATCCAAAAATTGAAAAAGTAGGTTGCCATTTGCGTTTGTACTGCGACAGTTGAATGCTATATGTTTACTGTTCAGGTCGCCAATAATAATAAGATTACAATTGCTATTATATAATATATTCAGTAGATTTACATCTAACACTGTACTAGGCGAGCAACAGATTCCCGCCACGGTAACATCTGTATGATTTTGCGTTTTTATCTTAATAATTATTGTTTCATTACTGGATGGGATACTAAGTTCTTGTACTATAAGTTCAGTCTTATACAATAATAATTTCTATTTTGTTTCCTTTATTTGTTTCAAAATTTCGCGCAAAGCTACAAAAGGGCGTGGCTATTCCTCTTCTTGAACGTCATTTTGTATTGGCCCAGCAAAGCCAGTTGGTGAGGGCGCTCGACGCGTAATCTGAGGATCGTGAGTTCGAATCCTTGTCATACCAAACATGCTCGCCCTTGCAGCCGTGGAAGCATTATAATGTGACGGTTAATCCCACTACAACGTTATAATATTACGATCAATCCCACTCGTTGAAAATGACCTTGGAAGGTCGAAATGTTACGGTCAATCCCACTATTCGTTCGTAAACGAGTAGCCCAAGAGTTGGCGGGTGGGTCGTGATGACTAGCTGCCTTCACTCTTGTCTTACACTGCTAAATTAGAGACGGGTACCGCAGATAACCCTCGTGTAGCTTTGTGTGAAATTCAAAAACCAAAAGCAATCATTTTGGATTTGAACTTTTTTTTATCTGTGTCAACACTGACCCACGAAATGTATTATCTGATCTCTGTTTTATAGAATATCATGATTTAACCTCAATCTTGTAATGCACCGTCGGATCCAAAGAGTGGATTAGAATTTTGCGGCAATAACTCACGAACAATAAGTCCTCATATTTATGGTTTGGGCACGATAACACTAGGCTATACCTGAAAGTAATTCATTTCATATAGTTTCTTAAAATATTACTACACAAATAGAGATTTGTTTTTTTTTCATTCTGTTGATTCCAGGCCAGGTGGCTTAGTAATTAGTACCCGGTGACCTATCAAGGGTTTGCGGCTCGAGGAATGGTATCGGTCAGAGCCTTTACGCCGGCTCTGTACGTTAAGGCTCTATCTCACTCAAAATTGATTTATAAATACAGATCTACGTCTTTCTCACTAAAACTAATGAATGATGGATTGTTATGGGGCTGCTGATTGAATGCCTCCGCTCTGGTAAGTAGTTCAAAATTAGGAATAACGGCAGATAATCTGAGTAGCTGTGCCACGAATACTCACTAAACATCAAACCAGTATGAAGGTGAAGGGCTTTTGTAACTGAAGAGTGTGAGGCTTATGCGAAATTTAACATCAAATACAGCGTAACAAATTGGATTATCAGAATGTAATATTTTGGGCATCATCTTATAAAGCTTCGTTAAAAACATTTAAATAAAGACAACTCAACGTTAACAACAGTTGGATGTGTTGGTTTGGATTTTTGTGTTCTACATATGAAGAATATATTTTACTTGAAGTAACGTGACTATAAACTACACATGACACAATGACTTCTTAAAGACATCATTTTAGGCTTGTGAAATGTAACTGATATTTAAAGAAAGTTTCGTTTAAAACCTTTTTTTTTTCGCTATTAAGCTTAAATCTCCAAAACGGGCTACTTTCGCTGTTCCTACTGCGATTATCGGCAGCAGATATTTTAGAGTCATAAGCACTCAGGCTTAACTGTGAGCTAAAGGAAGTCGGGAATTCTAATTACTTTTTTTTTTAAATCGTAGGAATAAAACTCCAAAAAATCAATTCTAGAAATTACAATGGAATATTATAAACCGACCAGTAGTTAAAGAAAAAAATCGATAACTGTATTTAGTTTATAAAACCATCGAAAAAAAGGAAATTAAGCCTAATATTGCTACTAAAATGAAGAAGGAATACGAAAATTTGAGTTACTGACAAAATTCGGTTAAAAGGTTTTTGTTTGTTTTTAACCTGGCAGCGAGAGTAAATCAAAAGGTAATTACGTCGTAAACATGTCTTCCGTTTAGAACTATTTATTGGACTGGCGTGCTGAGATGCATGTCTGATTGTCCAAGGTTTCCACATACACCTGTAAATATGCAATAGCCGTCCCTGTCACTCCTGTTAATGGGCCATGTAAAAAGCGATTGATACTGATTGGTTAAACCTCCTCTTTGTTTTGTTTTTATTTAGCGCAAAGCTACACGAGGGCTAGCTGAGCTAGTCGTCCCTAATTTAGCAGTGTATTCATCACCACCAACCACCAACTCTTGGGCTACTCTTTTACCAACGAATAGTGGGATTGACCGTTACATTATAACGCCCCCACGGATGAAAAAGCGAACGTGTTTGATGTGACGTGGAATCGAGCCCGCAAACCTTAGATTACAAGTCGAGTGCCTTAACCGTCTGGCCATGATTCTAAATAAGGAGGAACTACGTTCGAACTATAGGGTCTCTGGCCTGGCCATTTAGGCCATATATCGCATGGAGAAACCATTCACAACGAAAATATCAAATGTTATATGGTTTAATTAATATAATCATATATTTTATAGTCCTTGAGGAAAAAGCAATACACTTTTGAAATCAAAATTATTTATTTTTGGAAAAATAACTATTTTCCGATACAGTTCAGCCAAATTTATTCGGACTATTATCAAGCAGAGTAAAAATAGATGAATCCCCAACACACCAAACATACACGCCTTTTAATCCCTGGAGATGTTATAATGTCACGGTCAATCCACTCATCGTTGATAACAAAATAGTGCAAGAGTTAGCGGTGGATGGTGATGACTGGTTGTCTTCTCTCTAGTTTTACACTGTTAAGTTAGGGACGGCTAGCGGAAATAGCCCTCGTTTAGCTCTGGGCAAAATTCCAAAAACAAACAAACAAATATATACTATACACAAAGCAATTATTCAACACAAGTAAAAGACAATATCCAAAACGTAATTATATATATGCAATGTTCATCCGAGTGTAACTTGACGACTAAAATTTCAGATCTTTAGTGTTTAATTAAAGAAATGAATCTGTATTTAATTATTTCCAGCGACTTTCTTTATCTTTCTGTTTGTCGTAAGATCAGTGAAATTCATTCTAACGAGTTATTTTTGTTAACAGTTTTATCCTCTATCTATGGCCTCAACACATCTTTGGGATAGTTGGTTTTATTAAAAACGTCAACATCATTAGATAAACCACAAAACGTTCTGTAAGCTACTGTGTAGCAATATGGTTTAAAATACTTTAAATAGTCTATTACTTTTATTGACTATATGGTTTTATTTTAATTCAGGGATTTTTCCATCACTCAGCCGTAAGTCTCAAGACATATAACACGAGAAATCAGGTTTCGATACTTGCGATGGACAAAGCACGGATAGCCCATTCTATAGTTTTGCGATTTACAATGAACGAACCAGTTTTAAAAGTAAACACAAACTTCGTGCTCTACACTTGAATGTGACATTAAAATTAATATCGTCAGAGAAAATTATTCGTGTGAAGCGTTGAGCTTTAGCGGTCGATATTAACGGCGAACTAACATACCACCCACGTCGTTTCAAAAATCCATCCATCCATCTCGTTCACCAGATATGAATTATACAGTATCTTAGCGGAACAACACTTTGTTCAAGAGAGAGAATGAAACTGGTAAAAATAGCCACTTCCTGATACCCAATATGGTGTAGTACTGATTATGCCAAGTAATCTACTCTTACTTATGATTAGTTCTCATAAAACACGTCAGGAAGTCACCACTGTCGGCTCGCTCATTGCGAAAAAAAAGAAAAAAAGAATCGATCAATATAAAATGTCAACCGTACGTAGTCAGGGGTTAATTTCTACGTCAGAGAATGTAAAGTTGTCCTACTGTATTCTGTTCTTGGATGTAAAGAGGATATTTATCTGTTGCTGGATCTAATGACGAAAGTGTTCGTTTAGAAAACTATGATGAACAATCAAACTGCTTTCGTGATTACTCACTTCGTTTCTCTCTTATTGAAAATGTGTATATATATATATATATATATATATATAAACCTTATATTTCAAACTCTTTCATCACCGTACTTATTTCTAACTTGAAGCCACTAGTTACACACCTGAAAATAATAAATACAGCAGGATAAGTGACTCCCTTTCACAAGCCTTTCGTGAGGGTCAATAAAAGTCTCGCTTTAGATCAGCTCACTTTTTGCCATAAATGAATAATTAAAATATCTGTAACTTTGTGGCAAATTCGAGTGTTTTAGGTTATTTTAAAAGTATTTTCCTATACAAATCGATACCTGAAACTTTGTTCCATTATTGCATTAAAAACGTCAAGAATTTGGATTGTACTCCATATAATGAATATTTCCTTAAAAGTCTTTAATATGTGATTATTATATGATCTATAATAATATTAATAAACTTATTTTAACTCATCAACTACTAATTATGAAATTAATATGGTAAAAAAAATCCAATAATCACGCCTACATTTTACTGTAACCTTGTCATGTAGTGCCATCTAGGCACGACAGCTGTAACTAACTTTCTGTGATGTTGAAATTTTGTGTACGGTCCTCTCCTAACTTTTAATTTATTATATTCTGTAAGTGACATTATTTAATTGTTTCCAACACTGTGGATCATGGTGAAACCAAAATAACAGAATTTTTGATTCCATGTGTTGTTGTGATTGTGTCAAATAGTACTATATAATAGTTTCAATAAAACCTCAAAAAATACTATTTATAATTTGCAGGTTTGGTCGTAACTATTTACAGTAATACGACGTAATCTGAGGGTTGCGGGTTATAATCCCCGTCACACGAAACATGCTAGCCCTTTCAGCTGTGGAGTTGTTATAATGTGACGGTCAATTCCATTATTCAGTGGTAAAAGAGCAACTCAAGAGTTGGTGGTGGGTGGTAATAACTAGCTGCCTTCCATCTAGCCATACACTGCTACATTAGAGACGGCTAGCGTAGATAGCCCTCGTATTGTTTCGATCGAAATTCAAAACATACAACAAAGTTTATGTTGTTCCTGTGACAGACTATCTATAGAAACAAAGTTAGGTCGGAAATCAGGTGGAAAGGAACAAGCGAACTGTTTACGACTGTAGAAACATAAAGAAAATGCAATAAGCCACGTGGAGTTCAGTGATGTCTTGCTTGATGTGGAAGTGGAGAATCTAACTGATGTTATCCATGTAAGAAAACACAAAGTTCAGTACAGTACCAATGGTGGGTCGAAAAATGGTAACATGACCATATGACATTCGAAACTTCTTTTATATTGGTGCAAATATGAAAAACGACTTTGAAAGCGACGAAAAAAATAAAAGGCTAATAATAAGCTAAAAGAGGAACATTTTAAAGAAAATCTGTGAATTATGCTTGTGAAATTCTTCTCTGTGATAATACAGAGATTTTCTAGAGAACAGTTGACAATATTCACAATCAAAACGTGAAAGAAATTGAGCATATTATCAAATATGAGTTTAACCAGCATACTGGCATAGACAATTAAACAAGTCACAATACTGATTATGGTTTGGGTAGCAATTCAAGTATTTTCGTGGATTTTCTGATCGTCATCAAATCCTATTCCAAATTATCAATTTGTTAAAAAAAGAAAAGTTTTATTTCGTGCTAGGTGTCCAAAATTTAGCAGTGTAAGACTAGATAAAAGGTAGCTAGCCATCATTACTCACCACCAACTCTTGGACTACTCTTTTCCCAACGAATCCACGTTCTTCACGTTCTAACCTACCCGCGACTGGAAGTGCGAGGATATTTGGTGTAATGGAGATTCGAACTCACGATCCTCAGATTGTGAGTCGAACGCCCTAACCAGCTGGCCATGCCGGGCTGCACGTAATTTAGAAGATAGAATGTATGATCTCAATACTTTTTGAAACGATGGTACATGATGAACCGTCTATCAAGCTTTTCTATACTAAAAACAAAGGAAAGGCACAAATGCGAAGGTGATAAGAGTGGCAAGGATATGATAGAAATTGGCCTAAAGTGTACAGTAGAGCTGGTTGATACTGGTCGTGTTGATTGTATTGATACGAACTATGATCCCTAAAGTAACCAGGAACCTGGAATCTTTCTACAATCGATTTTGTTCATTGCAATAAATGAGGATAATATGGGTAATTTTGTGCCTGAAGAGTTTAATGCTGTCTGGATGCCACGCCTAAAGCATGAGGAAGTGTATGAAGAACCAAATGTGTTGAATATTTAAACACAAAAATTGATACTATGTTTGTGGAAGATGTTGAGAATAAAAGAAACAAAGTAAGACCTGGGCTAACGTTTGAAAGATTTCGTGCTGAGTTTCCAGATGGACTTGGCCTTCCACCTGAAAGATAAGCACAATAGTTCGCATCTCTACTTTACTAGCAAGGTTAAAATAACATGGAATTATTAATTTTGTCCCAAGAAACGTTCAGAATACATTTAGAGCAACAATCAAATTTTCTGTGCATTAAATCAACTACCAGATTACCCCGATGGTGGAATTGGTAATATTCAACGAAGTACATACTCAAGTAGCAACGACGGAAATTACATAAGTGATAAGAAGATAAAACAACTTATATCAAAACTGAAATAAAAATAAAAATAAGCCATTAATACAACAAGTTTAAGTTTAAAAGCTTTATTGTATTAAAATTCATAGTGGTAGCGTTGTTTAACTAGATTTAAGTATTGTTAACTTCGAAAATGTATGAAAGATGTTAACGGTCATATTTTATCAGAAATTCATCCAATTTGAGAATTATAAAAACTATTTTGATTTGCCACTTTCTACGAAACACCTCAGAAAAAGTACCCCTGGCTTACCATCTGTAAAATTAATAAAATTTTCAAAGCACACCAAAATTCATAATAAGATATCAAAATTAGATGAAACGACTGAAATGGAAGAAGTAAGGCGTGAAAAGTTTCGAAAAAGAGAAATAAGTGAATCCTGCAGCGAGCGATTAACCGACGTATCATCACGTGTAAACTTTGAATCATATTTTAATCTTTTGAGTGTACGTTGATAAGAAGCACGCTGAATCACCATGTTCCAAGTATCCGAGCCTGGTATGGCCAAGCTTGTTAAGGCGTTCGACTCGTAATCCGAGGGTCGCGGGTTCGAATCCCGATCACACTAAACATGCTCGCCCTCTCAACCGTGGGGGCGTTATAATGTGACAGTCAATCCCACTATTCGTTGGTAAAAGAGCAGCCCAAGAGTTGGCGGTGGGTGGGGATGACTAGCTGCCTTCTCTCTAGTCTTACACTGCAAAATTAGGGACGGCTAGCGCAGATAGCCCTCGAGCAGCTTTGCGCGAAATTCAAAACAAAAAAGGAAGTTGAATCACACCCGATGTCGGTTCTCGGTGAGTGGAGTCGCGAATTTCAACCAGTTTTCACGAAAAAAATCGCAAATTTAAATAGCACCCGGTTTTTGTTGTCATTTTTCAGAAAAAAGTTCTAACACTAGGGGGCGGTGAGCGAATGATCGAACTTGTTTGTTTATTTTTTTCTATAAAACGCAGAGCTTAGTAACTGTTACTTGTATTATCTTTAATCCGATAGGAGTGGGTGTGTAACGATTACGGTCTAAGAAAATGACTAACGTATATAAGGTGATTATTGACATTATAAAAACAGCTTTTCTATTTATCTGCCCACTTTCAAATACAATAGTGTTATAAAATACAATTGTGTTATTCTTTTTTTTTAATTCTAAATAATCTCAGAAGGTATGGATTTAGCCGACTCTAAGATTTTTAAACATTTATATAGTATATTATTTCAAACATATAATCATGAAATATTCATTAATACTAATGATTTCAAATTTATTTCTTTAGTATTACCGAAATATTAAAAACGTTTTTGTAAGGACACAGCTTAAATAAGAAAGTAATAATATTTATAGTATATAAATAAAAAAACCTGCAATATAAATTATCTTCTTTTACTTAATTCTCATTGGACGCTTCCCTCGCTGGTACAGTGGTAAGTCTACGGATTTACAACGCTAAAATCAGGGGTTCGATTTCTCTGCGTGAACTCAGCAGATAGTCCAATGTGGCTGCGCTATAAGGAAACGCAGGCACTCATTAGATGGGAAATCCGGACAAAGTTTTTACGTGAGATGAAATAAAGAATTTGACCACGAAATATTGAAAGAAAAAAAACATTATTAAGTAATCTGCGCAAGGTCACTATACATGCTTAAAAAGCATATACCCTGTCTATAGATTGTACATAAGACTCCGGAGACCTAGCAGGACTCCACTGCAGATCTGAAGAGTTCCCAGTTATGAATTTGAAATTGTTTAATGTTTTATGTAAACTACGTTCACTCTTCAATTGTAATTCACAAGTGAATCGAACTTTGGTGTTTAGAACAACAATTCTTCAATAATGTCAATAAAATGATTGATTCATATTAATCTAATTTGCTGTTGTTAACTTGTGAGTTGATTGTTACGTGTGCACTGTGTTAGTTATCATTCATCTACAAACGACTCTTGTTTGTTTCCCTAATCAGTTTTTGAGTTCAAAGCTTAAGAAGTGTATTATATCTGTAATAAAACTGTCATTCTAAAAAAATCCACTGACTTACTAGAGACTATGTTGTGATTTTTAATTTGATAGCCAATAAATTAATCACTATCGGCTAAACAGCTGACAGTTCTTTCACTAGATGTCACTAGCGTGAACAGCCATAAGTTTGTTTTGAATTTCGCGCAAAGCTATTCAAGGGCTATCTGCGCTAGCCGTCCCTAATTTAGCTAGTCATCATCACCCACCGCCAATTGTTGGGCTACTCTTTTAACAACGAATAGTGGGATTGACCATCGCATTATAACGCCCCCACAACTAAAAGGGCGAGTGTGTTTTGGTGCGACGGGGAGTCGAACCCGCGACCTTCAGAGTACGAGTAGAGTGCCATAACCCACCAAGTCATACCGGGCCAAACAACCATAAATAATTTAATTGTGGAAACTGTCTTAAGAATGTCATATAAAATATCAGACGCTTAATTAATTATGGAAGATAGGTTTATATCCACGTCTCAACCCCTTTAAACTGAATTTTACAAAAACGCGATAAGTTCTTGAGTTTTTGTATGTTTTTTGGGGGGAGGGTTAGGCTAGTAAGTGTTTCGTGAAGATACAAATAGTAAAATAGTAAAAATGTTGAATATCAAACATTTTTATCAACTCCACCACTTTAAACCTGTTTATTCATTATATTTCATGTTTGTAAGATAACATTTGGTTTTACCTAACTTTCACGTACAAAGTGAAATTTGTGTTCAAACTTAAATTTATAAATGTACAGATAAATATCTTAATAAATAAAACAGACTGGACGTGGCCTGGATAGAGGTTAACATATCAGGGTGCTTCTCGAATGGTCTAAGACTCGAGATGTAATACCATTGAACGTTTCCCATAGCGATGGTTGTCCTTGGTCAGCAGTTCAATTTAAAGACAACTATACGAAATCTCAAGGATCTGGTCTGGCATAACCAAGTGGTTAAAGCACTCGACTCCTAACTCACAGGGTCGAATCCCCGTCACACCAAACATGTCCTTTCACCTGTAGAGGCGTTATAGTGTGAAGGTCAGTCCCACTATTCGATTAGCAGTTAGCAGTGAGTGATGATGACTAGCTCCCTTCTCTCTAGTCTTACACTGCTAAATTAGGGACGGCTAGCGCAGACAGCCCTCGTGCAGCTTTGCGCGAAATTAAAATACCTCAAGGGTCTTTGACCTTATTTATAACTGACGCATGCAATTGGAAAACTGAAATGTGACACTCCGAATTGAATTACAAAACATAACACGTTTTTCAGCCTTTGAAAGCTAATAATAATTTTTGTAAAACTATTCCGTAACTTCCGTTCAAATTTCAAATCGCTTATTTCAACAAACGTTACAGTCGCGTTCCCACAACTTGAATTACTTCCATTTGATAACAAAAGGTGAGATTCTGATTCACGCTATTTGTAGAACGTCACATTAGAGACGATCCACTGAGTTGGGCTTAAGTGATTTTTTTAAGGTGTGCCATCGTCTATAGCGATTCATTTTAGCATGATTACACCTATACATGGTGATACTTTATCAGTAGATGAATACAATATGTTCAAGATATACTAACTGTGTTGAAATGTGTGGCATAGACAATATACAGTTAACATTATGATTAATTATATCATGTACAGTGAACAGAGTGTCTGTCTAGTCAGCAATTTGTGTACGTGGCGACATCTTGGGGGCGGATCCAAGACTTTGAAAGGAGGAGAGGGTCCAATGTTCAAAAATAGGTTCGATATAAAGCATATTAGATACTCTCGTTGGTATATCAAGGCTCTCCAACTATTTATTTTGTGGGACTAAACTGTGAAATATTAAGGAGTAAGCGGAACAAAACTTTCTTACCCTGCATATTTTTAAGCAACCCAATAAATATCTAAAATGACGTTAGTAAGTTAAATTGGTTTGAATTTTGCGCAAAGCTACACGACGGCTATCTGCGCTAGCCGTTCCTAATTTAGCAGTGTAAGACTAGAGGGAAGGCAGCTAGTCATCACAATCCACCGCTAACAATTAAGCTTCTCTTTTACCAAAGAATAGTGGGATTGACATTATAACGCCCCTACGGCTGAAAGGGCGAGCATGTTTGATGTGACGGGGGTTCGAACCCAGGACCCTCGGATTACGACTCGAGATGGCTTAACCACCTAGACATGCCGAGTGGCTGTTAAAGTACATAAAATTCACTATATTAATAACATTTTACCAACAACGGTTTAACATTTATGGAGTATACTTACAAACAATTTTAAATGTTTCTACAACCGTGCGTACAAGGTATTTGTCAAAATAAAATAACTTTTTAGTGTTTGTAGTGGTCACGTATGTCCATGAAATGACCACACATTGATTTGTGCATGTGTTAATCACATCTTTTTACGATGATACTGCCTCTCCATATTTAGTTTAGCTATGGTTTTTAGTTGTTCGTTTATTTATTGTTAGAGAGCCACCAGAGTGACCCTTCTGAGTCAGGCGCGGCCTCTAAGCCGCCAGACGAAAGGCTTTGATTTATACTGCAAAAAGTTAGTGTAGTTATAACATAAGAACAGCCACAGTATGTCAGCTATGTTGTTAAATATTGAACAAAAAGTAGTAATTGCACTCGATAAGAATATATATATACATTTCTCGACCTATTTAAGACCTGTAAAGAATGTTTAGACGACTTATAATTATGAATACAAGAAAACCAGTACGAACTACCGTGCTAAAAATATGTAATTAAAATAAACACAAGAGGTCTGCATGTCAGGTGAGCCGGTTTAATTGTGTCCCCAGAGTCACACATGATTACATCACTTTTCAAATGTAATTCAAGGCTCAGCAATGGTTATAGCGTTCTACTCGTCATCTGAAGGTCGCGGATTCAAATCTGTTTCACGAAACATGCTCGCTCTTTCAGCCGAGGATGTGTTATAATGTTACAGTCAATTCCACTTTTCATTGGTAAAAGGGTATAGCCCAAGAGTTGGATGATGACTCGCTGTCTTCCTTCTTGTCTCACAGTGTTAAATTAAAGACAGACAACTAGCAGAGGCAGCCTTCCTGTAGCTTTGGGCAAAATTCAAAAAACAAGCAATACAATCTCGTTTTAACGATAATCTGACAGTGTTTTGTTTTGGAGAGCCAAAATATAAGCATAACGATGTTTTACGGCTTTGTGTTAAACACCGTCTCAAGATATTGCTATAAAAACCAGGTGTATCTATTCAGTTTACATTACAAACAAAAATAAGTAGTACTTATTTGTACAGTCAGTTTTGTTGTTGTTGTGCCTCAGTCTTGTTTTCTTTATGTGTACTTTTACTCTCTAATTATAAAGGACCGATAAAATAAAAATTATTTTGGTTTCTTGGGGAGCCCTGACTACCTGGAATCCCCCCCCCTCCTGAATACGCCACTTAAACTGTACGCAAAAATATCCCATTAACTCAATGAATATATTGTGATTACCTTAGTCACTACCTCATGACTGTGTTCACAAAACACTGAACACTTGAATCCATAATGATATACTGGCGACTCTGAGTGAACAGATTTGATAATTTTAGTTGCCACTTCGGAATTGAGCGGTAAATTATCGAATGCTTTCCGTAATTTAATTCAAGCACAGCCTCGTGATCTTCATGTCTGGTTACGCATCAAACAGTCCAAGGTTCGAGTCGTGATGCAGCTGAATAAGCTCTGCACTTTCATTCGTTTATTTGTTGTTGTTGTTTTTTTTAATTTCGCGCAAAGCTACTCGAGGGTTATCTATGCTAGCCGTCCCAAATTTAGCAGTGTAAGACTAGAGGGAAGGCAGCTAGTCATCACCACCCACAGCCAACTCTTGAGTCGCTCTTTTACAAACAAATAGTGGGATTGACCGTAACACTATAACACCCCCACGGCTGGAACGGCAAGCATATTTGGTGCGACGGGGATTCGAACCCGCGACCCTCAGATTACGAGGCCATGCTAGGCCTACTTCCATTCGTGAACACTTTATAAAACTGACAGTAAGTCCAATTTGTTCCGCGATTATATATAATGCTGCTGATTGGATCCCCCATATTTGGTTTCTAATTTGAGATGGTTACAGCTGAGTCTTAGTGGTCTCTGACTAATCATTCAGTCCACCTCCATACAAAGTACCATTCAGAATAAATATTCCAGTTCCTTCTATAATTTAAAATAAGCAACAGACCAGTATTTAACGAATAAATAACCTTTTTTCTTACAGAATTTTGATTACACTAATTATTTTCTAGCTTTAGAATAAAACGTATCAAGCAACGTCTTTCACGACTAGCTAAACATTAATCAAAGTTAACAAATGTGAAGAACATATCATTTTATTTTTACTAAATGTCTGTCATCACCAGTAAAACTATATTAAAACTAACCACCTACTCTTTGTATTCCAACACCTAAAGCAACTGACTCATAGATTTCTCTTAATACGCTAAACCACCGTTTATTAACATTTCAGTGTAAGTTAGTACTAACAACATATATAAAGGGTGTTCGGAAAGTCACTGTGCAATTATATATTTATTAACACACAAAACTGCACAGTAACCTTCCGAACACCCTGTGCATAGATTTGCACAACAGTGCTTTATAGCATAACACCGTAAGCTATAAAACCTCTTATAAATTTGATACATTTACATTAGAACTACACAGTTGGCAAAACAGCATGATAAACAGAAGAAATGGTGAAATGTGCAGTTAATCAAAAATATAACACAAAGCAAGTGTTACAGTATATGATATAAAAGAGAAAAGTAGTAAATCAAAAAACTATACTCAAAATTAAAACATAATATAAAAACCTCATTAATATGGAACGTAGTGTTCTTTTATTTTTCATAAATTTTGCATCCAGGATTAATAAAATTTATTTTTTATTGTTTAACTCATTAAATATTACACAACGTAACAAAATTTTTACTTTTTCTTGTTCCTGAGCATAAAATGTTATTTCCCAATTGCTTATGCCTAAAGTAAACAGAAAAAACCTATTTTCTCTTCAAACTTTGCTTTTGTGATCTTAGTAATGGAATTTTCAAATTTATCCATTTTCTAGTATATTCCAGGTAGATTCAGTGCTGAGAAGTTAATAGAGAATTTTTTTTCGAGTTTCCAAGAATTTCACATGAACTTTCTAGAATATTGTATTACGAACTTATGAGAATTTTCAAGAACCTTTTAGAAATTTCTAGAACTTTCCATAGTTATACACAGGGGCTCATTACTTCAGTTTAGTTCTAACTGCCTAAGTGAACACAGACCAATCTGATTTTATCAGAGGTGACATCAAGATGCTGGAAGCATTCTCCATACACATTCTGCCACGTATTTGGCCGTTTTATCAAGACAAGAGCGAAAAAGTACTCTGTGACAGCATTTGATAAAATGTGTGAGGAATACAAAGCATATTTCGGCATGCCTTTCGAAGATCGAGACAAACCCTTGGCACCTCATTTTACCTGCGACCACTGATAAAAAACTAAAAGGTAAAAGAGACAATTTTTGCTTGTTTGAATAGTAAGATTTTATATTATACAAATTTTAGACCTGAAGTTCGCTATTTCAAGAATTCGGCGTGAACCTACTGACCACTTAAGCAATTGCTACTTCTGCATGGTAGACCCTTCTAAACGTCTGCTATCATGTATCCAGACCTTCCATTATTCATCGCCCAAGGCGATAGGAATAAATGCATGCTTAAAACTGACAAAACCCAATTCTTACAACTAAATTAGGAACGAGATATGAGCACAATTAAAACAAAAGACACTATTGCGATCCCAAAGAGGGCCAGGATCACGAAGCTTGATGCTAGATTTGAGTTTAGAGACGCTGCAAGCTTATTCCTCATTTGGGACGCCTTATATACAAGACTACATCATATAAGGATTCCCCTAATCCACCTGCAAGTTTGATCCTGCTAGCCTCACAACTCCGTGGCTGTCACAGATCTCGTCTGGAAAAAGTCAGTTCAGTAAGGGTTCACTAAAATAAGAGTTTAACTATTGTATACTTCAACCATCTGAAGAAGAAAATAGGAGTTTACACTGTTCTACACAACCAAATTGTTAAAAAAACGTCATCCTAGTATCATAGAAAGATAATAAAATTATATCAGGGAAGTCTGGAGAGTTTTGGACATGACAAGTTTACGACGAAGTCTTTGGCAATGAAAACTATACTTCAAGGCTATTGTTAAGATGTACAGTCGTCAGACAGAGCATGACCGGAGATGGTGATATAGATTGTAACAACGTGTTAAGGCCCCAAGATCGTTTTAATATAATATATGCAATTTCATTGTGAATTTTATTCGAATACTTTTCTAAAACCAAATTCTTCCAAGTATATCATACAATGATTTTGTAAAGTATCTTCAAGCAAAGCCCCTCAAGTTATGTTAGATAGAATTGTTCTTTTTTTAAATATCTTCCTAAAGCAAGAACCTTCAAGTTACATTAAACAGTACATATTTCTGTTTAAGTACCTTTAAGCAATATGTCACGAGTATTATTAGAAAAAAAAAATTGTATCATGGAACATTTTTCTAAAGAAAATTCACACTCGAGAGAGTTTTTCTCTGCTGTTTATAATTAAATGTGTATATATACGTGTGTGGAATATAAAACCGTAATAAATGTGCAAATGTATACAGTTTATCCTCCTCGTCAATATTACCAAGTTCTAATTTACTTTTTGATGGTTTCTGTTTCTGGAGCTATTTAGTAAAAATATTAATGCAAAATCCAGTCCATTTATGGATAATGAAAACATTTTATTTTTCCTCTACAACTTCTGGTACTTGTACGAGTTCCATGTATCTATCATTAAACTAACGACAAACATAACTTCAAAATGAATAACGTATCTGACTCAATATATATATATTTTTGATATGCCAATGTATTTATACTCGGAATATTTTTTGTATCCCTATTACTAATGTAAATTAAAATTCTCAGCACTGTACTAATTGGTTGATCCAGTAATAATTCAACAATCAACTCGAATCTAGCCACGTCTAAAACTCGTTTTATATCGCTCAAATCATTTCCTGAACTTTCAGGAAAATTTCGAACGCTGGTCAAGCAGCTTTATAGTTGATATTTTTACAGGAAATAAAGATGTGTGTATGTGTGTTTGTTTTCTTCTAACAAAAAGCCACATCGGTCCATCTACCGAGCCCACCGAGGGGAATCGAACCCCTGATTTTAGCGTTGTAAATCTGTAGACATACCGCTGTACTGGCGAGGAGCGGAAATATAGATACAACTCGTTTTAAAATTTCAATTTACAGAGCAGAGCAGCGGTTCTTACTTCAGTCTTATTTGTTCGTTATTAAGCACAAAGCGATATTCTGCTCACCATAGGTGTCAAAACTCGAATGTGAGTGTTGTCAGCTATGAGACTTTTCATCGAACTCCGGAAGAGGAGGCCTCCAAGAGGAAACGTCTCATTATTATGGAAGGGAAGCAATAGCATTGTGTATAATATCCCATTGTGGTCTGTAAACAAAAAGGGTTTAAAATTATTAGAAGGAAAGAAGGCAGCCATTTAAGAGCACCAATCAGCAATTTTTTTGGTTACTCTCACATGCCCGATCAGTGGGATTTAACCGTCACTAAAGTAAAACGCGCGATTTTGCAGCAACGGGAAGCAAGCCATGAACCCTTGGATCCAAAGTCCAGGGAACTATTTGTGAAAAAAAAAAAAGTTTTACTTACATAGCAGAACTGCCTATAACTAATCATCCCAACAAAACCTGTGTCTCGTTTCTGTTAGAAGCCTTTACAGTACACTTGTTGTATTAAAATACACAATTGTAATTAACTCAACTCCAATCTTAAAGAAACTAACCCTCTATTATTAAATAATTGAAATTTCAGGCAGCAAAAAACTCTTTGCTGGTAGTTTTTGTCTAAACTAGTTTTGACTTAATTCTTGAAGAAAATCACCATTTTTATGACAGATACTGAGTATACTGTTCACTTCTTAAAAACTTCCAAACTTCCGCTATGGTCACTTACGAAAATTGGATCTGTTTTCATTCTTGTTTCTACTTTATCGTACTCAGATTATAACTGTTCACAAAAATTATGAACTTGGGCAAGTTAAATTATTAGTAAAAACTATTCTTTTACTACATAATCAAAGTTTTTTTTTATTTATTTCAGCTGCGAGTGTTTTAATTCAGAATTGTTTTATTTTACCAATCAACAACTTTTCGCTTCTTTTGCTCTCTGATCAAACGATTTTCACCCACGCTGCGATTTACCGTATTATTTCTTCATTTAATATACAACTTGAATTTATATCGATTTTACAAAAAAACGTTTCCGGTTCCTCTCGAAACTGCCTTTGTTATACTACTATATATAGAATTATGATAAACTAATAGTTTCAGACTGAAATCTGAGACGAAATAGGAATGTAAATTTTATAGAATATAAACTGGAAAAATGGTTTTAAAATACAAGTTTTCGTTATTTTCTAAACTAGTTTTTTAGCTTATTTTTAGTAGATATATAAAAAATCTTTGTCTTGAATTTCGCGCAAGGTTTCACGAGGGTTATGTGTTAGTCGTCCCTAGTTTAGGGAAAACAGTTAGTCATCATCACCGACTGTCAATTCTCGGACTACTCTTTTACAACGAATAGTTGGACTGACCGTTACATTATTATACCCCCATGGTTACAAGAACGAGCAAGTTCGATGCGACAGGAATTCTAACCCGCGAACCTCATATCCCGAGGTTAGTGTCCGAACCACATGGGCCTGCCTTCACATAAACGTGTTCAACTTCATAATAAGCACCGTTTCATTTCCTAACTTTAGTCCCATGGTTCCAGGATAAAAACTATCCTTCGACCTTCCAATAGAAGAAACGACCCTTATCCATAATTTATAAAATTACCGGTTATTTACGTGTTTTGATCTATAGAGGATTTGGAATATCATTCGCGAAGAATGCAATAACGTTTGGTCCTATTACCTTTAATCTATATTATATCATGCGAGTTTAGAAATTTTGAAGGAAAGTTTTTTAAATAATTTCTAGTGTTTGTTCAAATGTATGAGGAAAGACTTCGCCCCACTTTTGTCTCTACTTGTGAAAGCAGGAAATACGACTATTTATGAAAAGAGTAAAAAATTAGAGTAAATAAAACCTTGTAAAAATCTTAATAAGCACTTATTTTTCCTTCTGTGCGAATGGCCTTGAATAACACCCTCTGGTGAGAAATTTCTCATTAAATTTGTCTCGAGATACCATTGGTTGTTAAGAATCCCTTCAACCATGACATCACGTGCTGACAGACACGTCCCTGAAGTTTCAGAGACGTATACTCATTGAACAGTATTCGTGGAACAAAATATTGTTTTAATATGTAACATTTTTAATTCCAAAAGTCCAAAAATATGATACTAAATACAACTGAAAGTTTTAATACAAAAACCACGTTTCAGTTTGATTTTAATATATACTCCGAATAGTGTTTTATTCAAACTTTATTATATTTTTGATGATGTAACGTCCAGATTTCATTATCTTTTCATGCACACAAAACAAGTTATTCCTAATTTATCACTAATGGGAAGAAATGAGGAAACTGCTCCCTATCAAAAACAGAATCATATATATACGCTTTATTATAAACCTACCAGTGGTTCATGTCTGTCTTCAAAACATTAGATCAGAAGGATAAGCACACTTGTTAAATCACGCTCTTAGAAAGTAGTTTCTATTGTCAGTTTGTTTCACACAGTTAAAAACAGTTTGTTAATAAAGTCATTTGTTTCAATATACCGTAATATAATACTTATTTTCCTTTAGAAAAAGTTTAGACATATCTATGACACTAACCACTATTTAGGACAGTGATTACAGCTTCAGTGTCCTAATTTCAGATGAAAGAGACAGTTTGTTGGAACAAATTTACGCGCAAAACTACGCAAATCTATTCTTATTTTTGAAATTACAGGTCACTGAGAAGGTAACCTGTGAACAGCACCCATTATCAACGTTGCTACCCCTAGTGACACAACCGACCCTGGGGAACAATCAGCAACACAGTATAAACTAATAAAAAAAGATTATAATTTCTAACAGCTTTTTAACGTTGTTAGTGAAAGCATGCACTATCAAAAGCACCGCGAAGAAATCGGTTTTTGTTTTCAATTTTCGCGAGAAGCTAGGCAATCTGCACTAGTTCCTAATTTACTAGTGCAAAACTAAAAGGAAGGAAAATAATCACCACCCTCCGCCAACTTTTGGATTACTCTTTACCAACGAATAGTGAAATTCACTGTCACATCATATAATGCCTTCATGGTTGGAAGGGAGAAGTATTAACAGTAAAATGTAGAAGTGTAAAATTAGGGAGGGCAGCTAGTCATCAGCACCCACCGCCAACTTTTTTTTATCCAACACATAATGGGATTGAACATCACATTATAACGCCCCCACGGATGAAAGGACAAACATGTTTAGTGTGATGGGAATATGCACCCAGACACTCAGATTACGAACAGAGCAGCCCTAACCACCAGGCCATGCCGTGTTCTTAATGTGTAAAACAACAGGTGTTTTATTGACTTACCATTACGCACTTAAAGAAACAGCGAGACAAAGGGATAATGTAATTTACTGACTTATTTCTACAATCATTAATGACTTACACAGAAACATACTTTGTTTTTTTTCTGAATGGCTACATTACCGAATTACAGGCACATTCAGTTGAAATGTAATTTAAAAGAAATGTTACATTACAACTTTCTAAATATTGCAAATAATTAAAACATCGTGGCAGTAAAGTAAATGAAAACTGTTTCCAGCCGTTTATTTCAAAAGAATTACAGATAAGATACACTAACTACACAGATTTTACGTTATTAAACAAGATATTAGCGTGTACAGTACAATAATGTAATCAGTATTTAACATCATTTCAATCCATAGGTTTCCACGAGTTGATTGGCTTTTGCGATGTACTTTTCTTTCGCCGAGTCCTGGGGCATTCCTATGAATCAACATAAAATTTATCCTCAATCTAATATTGATATAACTGACTTAATGTTATTTGACACCAACACTTACTCAAGGTAAAAAAAAAAATACAAAAAATTATATTAAGGATACAATTCGTTTAAATTATTCATGTTTTACTTCGTAATTAATGTTAAAATAATTAATTAAACCATAAAGTTTGTTTGGTTCTAAATGTTTAACTAAAGACAGTTCAACAGTCTTCGCCCCCCGCTAGTACAACTTGCAAGTCTACGGATTTACAACGCTAAAATCAGAGGTTCGATTCCCCTCGCTGGGCTCATCAGATAGCCCTATGTGGCTTTGCTGTAACACACACACACACACACACACACACACACAGTTCTCAAGCCTGTAAAGGAAAACTGTCAGTTCCTCAAAAGATATACGTATTATTTTATTTTTATATTCATGATGCCCGAAGAACACGTGAGTTCAAGAAGGATTGATACAAAGTGATAAAAACCCTATAACCCAACTTTCGAAAGATGAAATTCTTTTCTTCAGGGACAAACAGTTTGCCCCTGAAGAATAAAAACACATTTTTAAAGCGCACGAGCTACGAGTTTGTTTGTTTTTCAATCATTTCATTTTTGTAAATATCCCTAAAATTATTATCGTAATATTTGTGTGATTACGAACTTGTACGAGGTATATGAATATTCATTCTACAATTCCATGTCGTTACTCAATTCTTCATACACGTCGCTAACTCAAAACAGTAGAATATGCCAAAGTTCTTTAAACGTACCCTTTTTGAAATTCCAAGCATCCCACTTTGCTTTACCTTTTGGATCTAGTAAGCCAGGTCGATCTGAAACATGGAAACGAAACTGACATTAAATGATTTCTACTTCCAACTGATTTATAAAATAAGATCAGACAAGCCAAAACATATACCAGTTAAACAGTCATGATTCGTGACAGCTGATAAACAAGAGATGCCAAACAGTCATGCGTGATAACAATTAATGGTCGTGCGGTTACTAAATCAGTAAAACAAATTATTGTTCAGAATAAAACAGATAAACCCAGGAGCTAGTAATGAAAACACAAAAGACATGTTTGAATAGGTTTATCAGACTTAAGACATTAGCCTTATCATATAGTTGTGGTCTGTTAATGGCTACCTTTAATTTTACCACACATACACACACCAGATACAGTTAAAACAATCAGTACAAGTAAACATAGATTATGTTGCTCCTATATGACTGTTTCGTATACTTAAGTGTAAGAAGGGATATTTTAAAGTGTAAAATAAGCAATAAGATTTTAAATATTTATCCTGTAGCTTAGCTTAAGCCTATCGACAATTACATTCGTGTTAAAGGGTTATCGTTAGCCACTGTAATTGTTTCCTACTATCGTGACTAAAATGGATTATATGGCAAAAGCCACTAACCCGGTGATAAACCATGCATTAGTTGTAAACAAAATGGTGTTTCATGTTTCGGTACCAGAGTTCATAACTGAAACAAAGGTAGGGAGGGAAAATATAATTACGTCTTATCGGTTTAATATAAATGTTTATAAAAACATTGTATCAATGGCCTTAATCAATCCAACAAATTCGTAATCGGATAATCGTGTACACAATCAGGGTGAAAGGTGTGGATGCGAATAATTCATACATATTTAGTTTTATAACTTCTTGAAAATTTGACATTAATTCACGTCAACTGAGAATAAAAACTTAAGAAATATTTCCAATTTGTTACCATGGTATGTAGCTCGTGCATCAAAGTTAGACTTTCAGAATATTTTAGAAATTGTTATGCTTGGATAACACTTTACCCCTGTTTTAATGTTTAATTAACGGCTTTCTCTTCACTTGTGCTGTGGCTTTACACTAGAGGGGTATTATCTTTCATGCGTCTTTTTGTTTCATTTTATTATTATATTTATTCAATAGAGTAAAAATATTTTTTACTAAAATAACCAACTATTAAATATTGTTACTATTTACAGTTTATAATTATTTATTGTATGTTTTAGCTTTGAATTATTTATAGGATATACTAATATAGGAATTAAAAAATCCAAATTATAAAGTCTAAAAATGTAAGAGTGGTTTATTAGAAAAACAAATTATAGAAGGGTAAAATATATGTTAAAGTTTCTCCTGATATTTCAAATAAAATTTACATTAGAATCAAGAATTGGACGACATGAAATGATTCTATCAGTTAAACACATGGATAAAAATGTTTTATTAAAACGATCTTACCAGTGTTGCAATCACCAATGACAGATTGTTTGAACAGTGCATAAATCTCTAAAAGTTCCTCATCTGTTGGTTTGCTTTTCAAATTCTTCACATCTTCAGCAGCTTTTGTAAAATTCTGTAAATTTCAAAAATTCCTTATTAGTTGAAGCAGACAGAAAGAAGCACATATGTAACAAGTTCTCTAGTGTATACTTTCTCAAACGCGACAAGCTACAGCTTTGTATTATTCTAATACCAAATAAAAAATACCGAAACCCCTCAAACCAAGAAATACATTAGTACATTTTTAACACTCAAAGTGTCAGAGTTTGATTAGTTAACCCTTGACATTTTCTAACCTAAACTAATATTACTTGAGTATTTTATTTACATTTTCTTTTTTAATTTTGCAGCTACAAAAGAAAAATGTTATCCATTTTAAACTTCACCAGGTATTTGAGGTACCCAAACACGCTTTATTAATTGAAGCGCAGACGCACGTGTAGAATTATCCTGTGGGTCTTAATATCTTAATTCAACCAATTACGCTTAATAAGCTTGACATCCAAGCAGCATGTAATTTTGAAAGCTGTTTATAAAAAATAGAGGCTAGTTGAATGCAAATGACAGCGTAACATTTGACAAGCAGTTAAATGGCACTGAATTTTACGTGTCTCATCTTGTTCTGGGCTGCGAGTTGGATCGTGACCATTTACTTTGTGCAGTTTTACGGCACTGCCTGTATTTACCGTAAATGATTAATTCTGTAGTGACTAAGGTTGAAACTTGGCTGGAATTGGCAAAGTTTGAACCTTAAATCACTGTGTTTTACCATTTTTTGTATGTCTGAAGGCATTCACAAGAACATCGATCGAAACATTCGTTCATATTTGTTTTATTACGATACTTCTTGTAATGGTCGTTAGAGGGCAACATAGATTGAAATCTCAGAACGGCTTATATGGGTATTGACACCTTTATTGACAAGTTATAAGTGTTAATGTCCATACCGTACATTCCGAGATATGTGCGATTCTCGTCATCAAGGAACAAATTGGAATCGTTCGGTTTTACAGAAAAAGTCGAACATGGTTATTCGTTTTCGCGAAAATGACTAATTCAAAACATGTTTCAAAAAATTAAAAACATCATAAGTTAAAAACTGAATTCCTCTTACTAAAAACTAATTTCACTTCATAACTAAACTTCGGCCCTGACCATGAATAAAGTGCTGTACCTCTACATAGAAATGTTCGAGTCCTTGCTTTTTCAACTTTTCTCCTATGACGTTACCAAATGTAAATAAATTGTTTTTTCAAACCGTTCTATAAACTTCTGAAATACTTTAAACAACTGAATCTGTCACTCCATATGAAATTCAAAGCTTCAAATCATAAAGACGAAAACTCTCCTGAATAATGCCGAAAAATCACTTCCTTGTACAGACAATTGATTCACGAATTTTCGTAAATTTGCTAAGTTTACTTCTGTTTTATTTATTTACATTCAGAGTTCTTTTTAGTACATGTGATAAAAAATAACGTTGGCTCCAGTTATGAATCCGAAGGAAACAAGCAAAGAAGTTTATTTTTGAATTTCGCAGTCTAAGACTAGAGGGAAGGCAGCTAGTTATCACCATCCATCGCCAACTCTTGGACTACTCTTTTACTAACAAACAGCGGGATTAAACGCAGCATTTTAACCGTAGTTAGCATTTCTTTTATTTGAAACGTTCGGTTGCCATGGTACTCGAAACAAGCCAGTCCGCAAACGTAAACTCTTCACTCTGCTATATGCTAATACATCTACTACTTAGAATACTTATTTGCTACGTTTTCATTTAATATAACATTCAGTTTAGTTTATATAGTTCTAACTTTATAAAGCCACTTTTATTTATTTTGCATCATTTACAAATACACTAAACTTTAGTTTTTAACCTTGTCTTTTTCAGCAGCAAACTTAAATTAGTTCATAATTGTAAGCGTTTCTTAATTAATGTTCAGTAAACTAATGGCTTGTACAACTCAGTGTTATAATTACACTACAGTTCAAACTCATTGGTAATACAGTTTTATAAGATATAAGCAGTGAATAAAAAAGTACTGACAACAATGGTATGTCCTACGAGACAAATGTTGAATACTAATACCAGTAATATTAACACCAGCAGTAGCAATGCACATACTCCTGCACTATAGTATATAATAATACACGTAGTCATATTCACAATCACTAAATTAGTGTTATATGTCACACAATAATTACATAGCTCAGGCCAATATTTAAAAACAGGTTACAAAAGACTATTCGGCTAATTAAAATAGCTTTTCACCCAAGAAAAAAAAAAAAGCAGCATATATAATTAAATATAATCATTAAAATTCATTATTTTCTCTGTCAATTACATTGTATTATTTAAATATACTTTTAAAATTAATTATTTTCTCTGTCAATTTTTTCTTCCTTTTTGACTTTCGAAGCAGAATGCCGTTGAAACCTAGAACTATTTATTACATTTGAATCAATTTAAATTTTTAAAACAAATCTACCCTAGTTCACACGAAACTATTATCATTAAAATTATTCTGTAACTTCCTTGACAAAAGTAATATTACTTACTTTTAAAATTACACTAAATATCTCACCTCATCAAGAGACATTTTCTGGTTCCACAATTCACGTTATCACTAACACCGATTACTTACGTTCTCTTTCTAAACACGACTTGCATGAAAACGCGCGTTTTTGTCACTATGGGGTTGATTGCAGCGCCGTCTCAAGATATCATCTCTTTTTAATGCCAGAAAAGGAAGTCTTTAAAACTTTTAAAAATTAACTGCGTTGAAAAAAAAACACGATATATTTCATCCCGTAATTCTATAATAGACTTAAGTACATTCATAGTACGTAAACAAATCTTAAAAGAATTTATTATGTCTAAAAGTACAGACACAAGTATATATCTGTATATGCTTGCATTACTGTCCGAACTCCAAACCTTTCACAGAGCTTTCATGTGTTTGTCAATAGAACTCTATCCAGACGTTGTCGAGATACTTGACACACGATATTACTATTGATTGTTTACTAAGAAACCTACAATTATCATTACGAACTAAATTGTAAGAAAATCAATTGACTAGTGCATAAACACAGATGGTAATACGTGCTGTTAAGATATGCACTAAGTAATTGGAAAGGTTTATTCGAGTGTATAAGCCTGAAAAAGTCAATGCATTGTACTTTTATATAAAGTTCTTATAACATAGAATTAAAGAAGCATGTCCGTTTTCAGAAATTGTATCGAAGAAGAACACACCACTTTCCACCTTCTAAAAGTTATTAATTATTCTTGACCATTGAAAAGAACAAAAAATATAGGTCATTATCTCTTTTTACAAGGAATCATTCTAAAGTTATGAACACAACAAAAGATTTGTTAATTATGGTATTAAGCCCAGCGCGTCGTTAACAATAGATATAGCGAATTTGGTGAGTTTAAAATACAGTAGAACCCCTCTAAGCGGCCACCCTTTCAAAGCGGTCATTCAATCACAGTCCCTTTTTTTGTTTACATGATTCCTAATTATTTACAGTGGAACCTTTCTAATCAGGCCAGTTTGTCTCAGTCCCGAAGGTGGCTACTTTAGAGGGGTTCCACTGTATTATTATACTCACTTTCA
The DNA here is from genome assembly GCA_011833715.1 of Carcinoscorpius rotundicauda. Classification (NCBI taxonomy): domain Eukaryota; kingdom Metazoa; phylum Arthropoda; class Merostomata; order Xiphosura; family Limulidae; genus Carcinoscorpius; species Carcinoscorpius rotundicauda. The sequence goes on from CM022398.1 coordinate 22,318,658, forward strand.
CTCAGACAAACTCAAACGGATCGCATAAAGAATCTAGTGTTAAAATCTCATAATCCCGATACTATTATCTCATGGCAAATATTATTTGTTATTGAAATGTGTCTTTTGTCAATTATTGTTTCTATCTTTGGTTGCTATATAATGATATACTTTATATTGTTTTATAATTGATTTTAACGTAATTGTATATATATCTTATCTGAATATAATGTAACTTGAAACACTTTCTTAATTTTCATTTCTTAAAAAAAAATCAATTTGATTGTTCGTTTGCAGTTTAAGCATAAGGTAACGCATTCTCCCCAGTGTCACAGGGGCATGTCTGCGGATTCACAGCGCTAGAAACTGGATTCCGATACCCGTGGTGGACAAAGCACAAATAGTTCATTGCACAATTTTATGCTTAATTCCAAACAAAGCCAATGCTAACCATCAGAATCAAATCAGACGTTTGGCTCATTTATATAACGACCAATTATATTTTCGTGTAAATCTAGTATAAAACAAGCAGTTAGATCAAACTCAACCAGTTTGACGTTTTTTAAAGTGAAAACTGTCATGCTAACGTTTGTTTTTTTTTGTAGTTAAACAATGATTTAGTAAAATACACGATATATAAAAAGTACGTTTTTCTCAAAATAGTATATTCTTTTGTGAATCTTGGGATAATTCTATGATTTTCATTCTCACAAAATGTTCTTTGTTCTCAATAAGCCATGCTTCGTTTCACCTTTCTTATGTATATTCATTATATAGTAACTTAAAATTTATCTTTAATTCTTACTATATTTTAACATTTCCCTTGTGATCTCATCTTCAACCAATTTATCCAGCAATTACTTTACAAAACCCTGCAAAGTTTATGATCTTGAATTGTGTGTGTGTGTGTGTGTGTGTATATATATACATAAACTTCAGTGATTTCACAATTTTTTTACAATATGAAAACCGGTGAAGAACACTTATAAGTACTACTTTTATAATGGATAATTAGATCTACTTATCAGCATAAGGTAGCTCAAAAGTAAAGCTAGATTAAGGCTTTTTAAGTTATTGAGGTCCCATCGAGACAGAACCTTTTCGCGCAATACATTTATAGCCATATCTTGAGACCCTGGGTTTCAGCTCGGCGAGTCCATGCCTAAATTCGATGTTGCCAAACAGGAATAAGATAGAAAGTTGAGTTTGTTTTCTGTGTTATGATTTTATCATAATAGATAGCATAACAATCGATTGGGACTGAATCTACATTGCAAATTTATTTCAACCAACAATAAACATTATACTTTTGTTTGTTTACTTATTTGTAGTTAAGCACAAGCTACATAATGGGTTACCTGTGGTATAACTATTGATTCCTGCTTTGTTATTTTTGAAGAGTTTGAATAAGGCCTCATTTCTACTATATCAATTTCAAAGGAATTCAACACTGGCGTGATTCTACTATACTACTCATGAAGATGTTCAACACTGAATATTTAAAAACTAGGCTTCACCCTACCTTTTACGTATATTTTTGTATTTCACTGCATTTTCCCCCAATATACTGTCTTTCGCACATTGTTTTGAATATTTAATGCAGAATATACTGAGAGATTTTACTAAAACTAATGCTTCGACATTGAAGTAATTAACTAAGCTGGTAATCTTGAATCAAGAATACATTAGAAGTAAATGAATAAAGGGTCAATCTTTAAACTATCAAAAACGCATGTTTTTTACTGTCTTATTGATAGTTGTACTTGATTTTGACTAACGTTTCTCTCTTGTTAATTTGTTACGTTCTTTGATGGCCTGAGTTTTCATATTTGTCTTACACTTAGTATTCACCATTTTCGTTCTCTGCTATTCAAGTGTTTTTTGTTTTTTTTACGTTTCTCTTACATGGCATCATTGATAAACACAAGATAATTAATACGAGCAAAAAAACAGTCCTTACCACTTCCAGAAAGTGAGAAACTCGTACACTAGCGTCATTTTTGTTGTTATTATTTCGTATTTTCATGTACAAACTTTTAACTCCATCATCTCTTGACTGATTTAAGATCTAATTAGTTTTGAGCTCAGGAGGTCGAACTTTTTCAATTTTCTCTAATTCTGACTGAAAGAATTTCAATTTGAGGGTAGAATCGTATAGATCTTGATGAGTTATAAAAATGAATCGAACATATGAACGCCCAACATTGTGTATTGCTGGCGCACAAACATGTATCTAATTAAAAATGGTATTATAAATTGGTTTATTGTAATCTTACCTAAAACAATGTTAAGTGCCGCGGCTTTTGAGGATCCCCTTCCCCCCCCTTCGAGATTTGAAATCTTCTAATACACGCGCACAAATGAAAATTGCATTAACTAACCAACATTTGAAGTATGATGGTTATAACATCTTTACATTCAGAATGTTCAAAGTTTATTACTTTGTAGCCATAAAATTAACTTTAATGTTTTGTCTCGTGAGAAACTGAGTTCTATCCCACTAGTGCAAGTTGCTGACATTTGGCAAAAATTTACAATTGCGAAGAACCCTGACTCCATTTTGCTTTGTCTTCGTAGGCAATGAAAATATTTTATGTACATGATTCTTTTGAATGTATTTTATTCACCACAATTGGATAGGTTTCGAAGAATTTGCAGCATTAATGTCACTAAAGTTTTCATGAAAATATTATTAGACATTCTGCTTAATATGTTAAAAAATAAAGTTGAATCGCAATATATCATTTGGCAAGTCACCGAGTTAAAACTCAGTAACTCTTGTCCAGAGTCACTAACACGTGGTGGAAATTCGCGAAATCAATCTAACTTTATGTGCCTTAAACGTACTTTTCTAAGCCAGTGGCATATAAATCTTGTATATATAAGATTTGTCACCTCTACTTATAAGGATGGTTGGCTCTTTCTCTTCCTTCTCCCTTTTGTGGAATTGTTTATTTTTGAATTTCATGCAAAGCTACACGAGGGCTATCTGCGCCAGCCGTCCCTAATTTAGTAGTGTGAGACTAGAGTGAAGACAGCTAGTCATCACCACCCACTGCAACCTCTTGGGCTACTCTTTTACCAACGAATAGTGGGATTGGACCGTCACATTATAACGCTCCCACGGGTGAAAGGGCGAGCATGTATATTAAGACGGGGATGCGAACCCGCGATCCTCAGATTACGAGTCGCACGACTTAGCCCCATGGCCATACTGGGCCTAAACTGAGATTAAATTAAAAAAATACTAAACTTCAAATGTTTGTAATATGATAGTTATCATTTCTGCCTAGCTCACGGAATGTCACTTGCACTTATTTTTATTTTCATGTGTCGCTTGTTACAAGAGCAATCCAGAATGGCACGAAACTGATGGGGTAAATAGACTGGTGCATCAGGAGCGAAACATTTTCAGTAATTCTCAGAGGATGAAAATAGGGTCAAGATAGCTTGTATGATGGGAGGTAAAACTGCAACAGAAATAACTTTAATCAATCTTAAAGTTGTCACTTACAAGAAAAAGTAAAATAGTTAATAACAAATATTTATTATGATTTTTTTAACAATAAAAACGTTCCCTCTTCACAAAATCAAAACAAGATTAATAAACATAATAAATTAGAATAAACACAGCACAAAGCACAACATCATAATCACTAAAACCTTTTTTGTTAAATTTCAGCATTATTGGTTCCTGAAAGTTTCACTAATAAAAATGGATCTAGAGTACATCTTTAATAATGCCAGACAAACTGAAGCATCTAAAACTGAGTTTAATTTTATAAAGCTTGATAAACGGAAAGCTTATTGAAAACACTAACTACAAATAGATCATGTAATTAAAATCCACAACACTACTCTCTGTTCAATTTGTGAAGCCCTCTGCTCCGTTTTTGCAACAAAACAATAGAAAATTATTTTTTAAACATCTCTCTATGAACACATCTGTCTACACATACCTATATTGTTGGTTAGAAAAAATTCAATGAATGAAATTCTATCTATACGTATCACCACATATGTTTGGTTAAAACATAACATTACTAAATCTTTTAAAATTATTTCAAAACCATATTACTGCCCAGAACAATATTAAAATTTCTTATAAATTCATTGGATGCCATAAAATTCACATGAAGTTCTTTGATCCATATTCATCTGGGGAAAATCTTTTAAAAAAAAAGAAAAAAAGAAAGAAAAACAGCAAGTGAAAATTTTACACATCCCAATGGCTATATTACTAAGCAAATACTTATTTATATTATCCTACATGTCGGTAAAAATGTACATTCAAGCTTTTAAACCTTGCAAAATATTTGTGAAATTTAGTAGCACAGCTTTACAAACAATCTAAGCTCCTATGGTAATTCTTAATGAAATTAGCCCATAAATTTTATTTTAAAAAATAGACAACAAAAATTACATCACTCAAAACACTACAAAAAATAGGTCTCAGTAAGCCTGATAACTCACAGAATAATCTTGACTCTAAATATTAAAACAAAAAAATTTAACCAAAACCTTCTAGAACTTTTAATCTTGTTCAAATCAGTCATCAAAACCTCAACAAATTTTACATACAGAGAAAATTAACATCATTTTAAAATAATATATCAAGTGAGAAAACAACATTCTCTGATCAAAGAACAGAAATATCTTACTGGAATGGGAAACACTAAAGCAAGAAATATCCAATGCTTTCAGCAATTCTTCAGAGTTCTTCCTCCTGCTACTAGTTTTTGTTATTAAATAACATTAAGTATTTTTCTTTACTAAATATACATATCAATGTAAACTAACATTCGTGTATTTTGATAGCCTTGCACGTAAATACACAAACTAGAATTCTGACTTTTTTGTAGATAACTTTAATATAAATTATTTGCAAGTTATCATCAGTATATCTTGAATACCCACTTTAAAACCTTGTACACAACCACACACACACAAAAACTAATATAAATAATTTGCCAGTTTTCTTCTTTACCCTATCTTAAACACCAACTAACATGATCCATTACAACCTGGTATAAAACCGCTTGAAGGAATTATTTAAGATAGCTGTAATTCTTGTTTTCCCTTATCATCACTTACATCTTGTTAATCTAGTGCAATACCAAACACATGAGAACAGCTTCCTTCTTCTTGACAGCTATCATATTATACATTAATGTTTTCCTTACCATATCTTTAACAGCATGGATATTCTGAATCTGATATTACAAGTATATAATTGAAATAGAGCAGCAAGTTTCCTTATCATTATAAACAATTTAAAAAAAAACAACCTATGTGGTGTGATGACGAGCCAATATTTACTGTTGAATCAGCTGCCTATAAATGGAACTGCTTATGTATGTACAGTAGCACAATATCACATTCTGCACAAAACTGATTCGTAACATTATGTTGCACTACAAATTTTCTCCATCATAATAAAATATACTCTACTCATTTTTATAAAATAGTGTCCAGTGAAAAATTATTAGTCAAGTTTAAGTTTAGCACAGTATGGAATATGTTTTTTGGAAGATGGGAAACTAGTAGAAAACAGTGCACAAAATTACAAATTGTCATATCTGTTATCAATGTGTAATATACCTCCCAGTTACATTTAAAATCAATTATCCTACAGTAATAATAAATACATTTCAACAATTTCTTTTTCATTTCACTCCAAACATTTACAGATTACTAGGCCTGAAACAGGTTCAATCTAGAAACACTGAACAGCTAAATACAGGAATGTTAGCTTTTTCTCTTAAAACATCTGAAAACAGCTATTAAATATTTTCTTTGAAATTTTAAAATAATATGATATTAATGCAGAGATAATTGAGCACTTCAAAAACTTTTTCTGCTTTAAAAAACAAAAATGATACAAAATTATTTCTCAAAAATTATTACTTATAATAACATTAACAAAACTTTACAAGTCAAATTTAAGGATCTTAAAGTTTGAAAGTTTTCCTGGATCAAGCCTTGTCTAAACTGTATGCACTTCAAATATTGTTAGATAAAAAGGATGTTACCTGCTGAGCGCTCACCTTTTTACCTATACGTTCATATACATCAAAATTTCAAATGTAATAACTACTGCTGCAAAAATTAGTTTAAAACAAAGTTTAAACGAGTATTTCAGGACAACATAAGCAATATCACAAGAGCATTCATTCCAATCACATATTAAAGGCACACTATAATTTTTTAAATTTTTTTAGAAATAGAGAAAACATTGATTCACCTGTACATATTCTGTACTTTGTTCCATTTAATTTTGAAATCAATTTTCAAAAACGTCAGAACAAATGCAAAAGTGGTGAGAGTAAGGTATCAGACAGGTGAGTTATTCTGAGGCTCCTAAAGATATATGAAACTTATAGAAGGCTTTCTTGCCCTTGATTTTGACCAAAATATCTCAAATTACCTAGTCAGTACAGCAGAAACCCATCTCTGACAAATGAGAAGTACAACAACATCAGCAAAACAGTCAAGTACAGGCTTCATCTTGTTGGCGAAGGTAGGGTCACTGTACCTAAGGCGACACAGGTTACTAAAGCTGTGACAGTAACACATGTCCAAAAAACAAGACTCATGCTTAACCAATAGCCCAAAAACACAATCAAGTATGTCTAGTTAGGTAGGTGGCCCAAAAATAAACTAATAAAAATGACTCAGCTTCCTCACCAATAATGAAGCAAAACACAGTAAGCAACAGTAGACAAAAATAACAACATCAGAAACATGAAGCATTAAGAAAAATAATAAAACTGTTAAACTCAACAAGAAACTCTGAAGATGAAGTGAAAGAAACTTCTCATACTGTGGCCGAGCAAGTTTTCTCTACTGCACTAAATCAAAATCAGGAATCAACTGACATAGAATAAACCCTGGATGTTGATATACAAACAAATAATGATGAAACCACTAACCACACACAAGATACTGAAAAAACACCAAAAATAAAGATGGATTCACAACAGTCATTTCAAAAAGAAAAAGACACAAAATAACAATGCAGCTCAAGAAACCAAGCAACCAAAATATTCAATAATAACTGAAAGTATACCAGGTACATACAACCAACCGCTACTTGCAGCAGAAATAAAACATTGCAAACCCAATGTCAGAATAGCCAGCATCAAGTGTCTGTCCAGGGCTGGTGTTCTTGTCCAAGGACAAGAGGCTGCTGGCCTCAATAAACTTCTTAAAGAATGGCCTGAAGATGCATTCACACCTGGCAAAATCATAATTCACCTACCAGGAAATAAAACACAGCAAAGTCAGTCATTATACGCAGGATTCGTCACTCAATAATCATTAAGGTCATACAACATGTATTTCATGAACAGAACCTATCTCACACTTAAGTAGAAAGAATAATTTCTAAAATGACACAAAAACCACAAAATTTAATAACAGTAAACACACACTATGGTATATTAAAATCTGATAAATAACGGTTTCATACTCTGGTATCAAAGACACCAAGTAGAACAACTTAAAACGCTGGCAATTGTAATTACACAATGCAAAAAATGACAACGATGTGGCCATGTTTCAGCAGAATGCCTAGCAACAGTGAGGCATTGCAGATGTGGCAGTAAACACCACATATCAGCATGTAAAAAAGAAAAGGAAAACCCAAAATGCTGCAACTGTGGAGAAACACACACAGCAAAGTATAAAGGATGCAAGAAATACAAAAAATAAAACAATGCATTTATGAAATAAAAACCTCAAAAATAACTGAAAACAGATCAACAAATGAAAGCACACAATAAACAAAAACAACTCCTACACTAGGTAAAATAACATCTGCAAAAAAGCTTTAGGAAATAAACACACAACAACAATAACAAGCAAATAAACAGCAAAAAACACTCCACAGAAACATTACAAAAAACACACACACCAAAAAAACAACACTTCTACTACAAAAGAAAGTACAAATGACAAAACAAGGTTAAGAGTAAAAATAATCAAAAACATCTTCACTTTTAATTGCATATTACACAAAACCAACTCAAACCAAAAACTGCATTGATCTAATCATAAGTACTGCAAAAAAAAACACATAATACCATACATACCACAGTTACTAATAACAATCACTGGAAACTGGCTAAAAACCATAAATTCACAGTTGTAAACATCAACATCCAAGGTGAACTGACTTCCAAGAAACACAAGATCCAAGAAATAATATATGATATAAACCCTGACATAATTATGTGAAACTTTGTTATATAACTACATATTTAAGATACAAAACACAACCATCTGGATGGATAGATTAAACAAGCAGAATATAAACAGAGGAATTATGCTGCTACATAAAACCAATCTATCAGTTACAGAAAGGAAAATGAGCAGCAATAATAGAAATATATTAGCTGATATCCCACTAAACAATCACTCAAATGTTGCAGTAGCAGGAACATACTGCTTACTGACAAAGCAAATAAATGTTAACCAACTTCAATATCTTTTCCCAAAACCAAAATACAATTGTAACAGATGATCTGAACAGCAAACACAAACTTTGGATGTAAATCCACAAATGTAAATGGAAGACACCTATTGCAATTTATAGATGAAAATAACATATCCCTACTAAATGATGATACATCCATGCATAGTATATATGCCACAAATACCAGTGACATACTAGACATATGACTCACCTTATATAATATAAGCCAGAAGTTAGTAAAATGTAATGTGGGAAAAGATGTTGACAGCAATCACTAACAATATGGTTTGTCTTTGGTCTGAGAACAACCTCAAAGTTCATGCACAAATATTCAAGGATACTAATATTAGCAGATGAACTACTACATAGTACAATAAGCTACATTGAGAAAAATTTGAAGAAAAACGAAATACTAGTATATGCAACCTTGCCAGGTACATGATGCAGATAACCCTAAACACCTCCCCTGTTAACTTATACATTAAGTTAAAAAAGAATAATATTAAAAAAGGGGGCCACCTATAAACTGGACATCACAGTAGTCAGGGTTGTTGTTTTGAATTAAGCACAAAGCTACACAATGGGCTATCTGTGCTCTGCCCACCACGGGTATCGAAACCCGGATTGTAGCGTGTAAGTCCGCAGACATACCGCTGAGCCACTGGGGGGCAGTAGTCAGGGCCTCACTAATAAACACTGAAAGGGTAATTTAAATGTTTCTAGTAAATTCCTTCTAGTGAAAATGTGACTTGTTATGGAACTTTAGAGAAAAAATATATTTGTTCCAAATGCATTGTTAAATGGTACAAGGATATTGCTAGAATAAGGGGCTGAGTAAGTGCAGGTTACTCTTGCCCAAATGTAATATTTATCCACACATTTAACCATTGTGATAAATAAAGTAAAAAAAAAAGAGGAAGAGGCCAATGAGCACCAAACCCTCACAAGTATACAAATACCTAAACAAGGAGAAAGAGAGAACACAAAAAGAATTACCAGTTTTAACACAAGGAATGCAGCTGTAACTTTCCAAAACTACTACTTCAACCTCCTGGTTTTTCTTGTAAATATAGTGATAAAATATTTTAAAAGAAAGGTGGAGGAAAATCAACTTTCTTTAACAGAAATAAAAACTTCAATAAGTTATAATCACGTAAAACATCAGATATTTATGCAATACGATGGCCTCTGCCTGTTACAGAAAAATCACAAAAAATTATTTCATTTAATGTAGTTTATTTTAATTAAAATTCATAATCCTTTAAAAATCTCCCAACTTAAATCAACATATTTAAATCTAAATTTTCAGTTGAAATGGTAGACAATAAAATTTTAACTAAATATTAAAAATAAAAAAAATTAAATGCAAAACAGATAAATTTAAATAAACACAAAATGTAATTTCAAAAAGTGAATAAAAAATAATACTCTCGAAAAATAGTTAAAATCTGTAAACTACTATGACAAAAGTTATTACTTTTTCAACACTGAAAACGTATTTCTGATGGGCACTTACCTCACTCATGTAATAGCTTTCCTCATTCAATGCTGCCCTCTGTATGCAAATTTTTATTAAAAAGACACATTTGCATACCACTAGCCTTGACACTCACACCTAATCCACAATCAGCATAGTTCATTGAACCTTTACATGTAAATTATCATACAACTCTTTACCAATAGAAGTGTGACACACCCTCCCAATACATACTACTCCCTCTGTTTGATTTGACCTAATTATCATTTCAAGATTAAACAAAGTTATCACCAGCCCTTGGTGGAAAGAGGTAAAATACCTATCAAAAATATATTTTTAGTGTATGAAAATAAATTCTGACATGGTTCCTTACTTCCTTTCACATAATAGATAGAAATCCACACTGATAAAATAGAGGAACAAAGTGGGGGATATAGAATAGCATCCTTCACAAGTGTCTGAAGAACATCCATGAAGTGTGAACCCATGTTGAGAGAGAGAAACATATCTGGGAAACCACACTACTTCTGTACCAGGTATACTCTTCATCCAATGTAGTATTAATTATTGCATAAACAGGTAGAAACTGTAAAAAATTAGAGAAAGTATCCCAGATGGTCCAACCCCATATCCTACTGAAATCACTGGAATTACAGTTCAAGAAAAAAATCATGTAGGGTCCCCAGCCATAGACCAGATGGTGAGAAAAAGCTAAAGTGGACATGCCCCTTGTTATGAAATGGCTAAGACACAACAGACCATACTCAGTTCGTCATCTCCAGTATGAAACCAGATAGAATAAATATACATCATCTGGTCTGTGATAGGACGAGGGTCCACACCATCTACTCTTCACGTTGATTAGAACAAAAGGAGAAAATTCCTTATAAGTCCACTACACAAAAATGTAAAAGTGTACAGATTCACAACCAACACCAGCTATTTAGGAAACTAATATCTGAAAGACCACAGGAAGAAACATGCCATTGCAACAGTTCACTTTAAAACAAAAAACCAAATGAACTGATTCCACTCTGTTCAACATAAACCTCTGGGAGTGAGCTTCAATGAGGTGCAGCATCAGAGGGACTACATTCACTTCCTGCAACACAATCCTACAAACAGGAGTATATGGATGATCAGTCAAACCCAGAGCAATCACAAAACTAGAACAAACTGAGCCAGAACCATGCAACATTAACTTCTGGAGGTGGAGCATACAAGGCAAAATTTCACTGATGTGCAATGAGGAATCACACCAACACATGTCAGAAGTAATGTTGATTGGTCCTGCTCCAATCCAAATCCATTCACTGGGAAGTGACATCCACTTAATAATAGAAAAAGGGATCTCAACCAAAAGGATAAACTGCAATGAGGCAGATCTACCCTATCTCTTTTATTATACCACTAATTCATTTGAAGGAACTACACCAGCAGAAACCTACCACTACCTTTCCACTGAATGGAACTGAGCACATTCAGGAGGTTGCTTCCATGGTCTACCACCCCAGCAGGTGAACTGGTGACAAGAACTCTCAAACTGCACTAGAAGAGAGATAGGGCATAATGAAAATTCCAGAAAAGTACTAACACAAGATACAGTGACTGCCAAAACCCTATTCTGAAAAGCAGGCTGTCCACATTGGTTAAGTGGAATCAAAGTGAGGGAGAAGTATTTATGAAGAGTTGACAGAGTGGTCCATGCAGACAATAGGGTAGATGGCAGTTTTAAAGTATATTAATTAAATTCTTTTAAACCATATACAGCAAATTATTTGAAAATGAGCTCAAACAAAGATACGACACAGAAACAGACACTGTTTTAAAGATTAGCATGTTCTCTGCACTAGCATTTATTCATACAAATCATGTTGCAAAGATGTTATATTTCTTACTGATGAAAAAATTTTTCCTCCTGTGGTTGATTATTTTGAGAATACTTGGAATGGATCTCCTGATCAAAGACAATTACACCAACCTCCTGTGTTTAAACTTGAGATGGGGAACTGCTATGATAGAATGGAGCAGAACTTGTCAAAAACTAAATTCTAGAGAAGGATGATGTCTCTTTAAACAAATTTCTGCAAATCGTACAAAAAAATAGAAGTTTATTTCTGTGATAAAGAGGGAAAAAAGTCTGAATGAGGTATGTATTGAGAAACTTTTGAGTGGTCAGGAACCTTTTGTTAATAGGAAAAATACTGTGGCTGAGTAAAGATTAAAAAATTTGAAAATACAATTCAACAAACAAATAATTACAAATACTTTTAATTTATAACAAAAATCAGTCAAAAACTGGACATTAAATTAATTGTTATTTCAAATAATTGTTTTCTGAAGATCTGTTTTGAAAGAATTGTCATTTAAAAGAACTGTTTTCAAAAAAACTCTCTATAAACCATTTCGAGGCTAATACTAGGTGAAAAAAATTTTGCATAGAGAAGGCTGTACTGAACGAGAAAAGCTATTAAGTAAAACTGTACTGTAATTTATATCTTTTTTCAATGGATTATTTTTACTTAACAGGCTTTGACCAACATTTGCTATGGAAGACAATAATAAAAAGAATTTTGTATCACAATTGATATTTCAGGTAAATATGATTTTAAAAAAATGATAGCATGCCTTTAACTTTTTAACTGATCACAAAACACCCTGAAATTCTATCAGGAGTTGGTATCTGATTTTTTGGAGATCATTCCATAATTACTGACATCATTTCCACTAGCCTCATCTGACATTCCTGGATCTACGTTTTCACTTCTTGAAATTTTTGGCTGTGACCCTGTAAACATTCCCAAATGAGAGGCTATTTCTTCTTCTACAGATCTTTGTAACTGACCAATTATATCCAGACCAGGGTCCATAAGAAGAGGTCGCTGAGTAACTGCTAAAGGTCTCTGGGAGGAATCTGTTGTCTCCACTTCAGAGAATGAAAGACCTTTCAGAAAGGTTTCTTCTTCACTTTCAGAAGACAAACTTTCTTCTTTTTCAGTTGTAGTTTGATGCTGTGTTTCTCTTACATCTTCCTGTTGTGGTAGCTGTGTTTGCTCCAACTGAGTTGTAACTGGAAAATGTGCTTCAATATCATCTTCACTGTCATCATGAATATCTGGGAAATTTCCTAAACCTTTAATCAGTGATGAATCTTCATCTAGAAAAGAAATATATATATATATAATATGTGTGTGTGTGTGTGTGTAACCTTAAATATATAAAATTAAAATAAAAAACTAGTTGGAATAAAACAGCCACTTATAATATGAAAACTTAAAGGTCTGCAGTAGCATAAATGAGTTGTATTAGGGTTAGAATGAAGGTACAAGTTTAACTGATGTCTTATAGTTAGCTCAGTAGATTTACTGCAATGGTATATCACTATAAATTTTTAAAAATGTATTTCTCTAATTTAATCAGAAACTACACATATATCTTACACCCTGGAAATCCAATAAGATATTAAAATCACAGAATATAAAGTGTAAACTCCACATACAAGTTAATCAATTCATATAAGGTCAAGAGTAACATGGATTTAAAAGTATAAAAATAGACTAGGACAGTCAAAAGTGAATAATTCTATCAGTTCTGGAAATACATTAATTCATTAACAAATTGCAGGTTCATCTCATTTCAGATTTAAATATATTTATACACAGTACTAATGATACAAATTACCCTGAAACTGGTTCAACCATTTTATAGTCTGAAAGACAAAATATCCAAATGTTAGTTCTGCCAGCAAGCAATGATATATTAATTAACATGAAATAACACACACAAATCAAATATCTGTTACGTTATAACAAAATAATAAAATTTTTAAAGTGAAATGTTCATAAAAATTATAATTCCACAAGAATAAATACAAGAATTAATATATTTCATTTAAACTTAATATGAAAACAAAAGAACACCAACAGCTACAGAATAAATGTGTGGCTCTACTAGCCAGTTTAACCATAGTTTTTCTTAAATCTGTTGACAATGAGAATAATTAATAACCAGCTGTTTTAAAGTAAGAAAGCAATATGGATCACGCAAAATTACTGACACAGCAGGCACGTATTGTAGAGTGGGTTGGAGTGAACTCCTATTTGTGTGATATAAAAAAATTGCACTCATTGTTACAGCCAGATGTTTACAGTATTTAACATTGTACACATGGTCTAAGTTCTTCTGATCAAGCATTAGAACTCTTTTAGCCTGATCTAATTATACTATATGCTCCCTGACCAATATAGTGTCAGCATACAAAGTATGCTGATATTCTGCTTCACAGAATGTGTGTTGGCTTTTGGTCTGATAAATTATAACCCCTCATTTTAAACATTCTCCAAATGACCCTACAAAGCCCAAAAATCAACATAAAAGCTAAAAGTCCTTTTGAATAAAATGTGTTGAGCCGACATTTCAAAACAAATCATTCTGTTTTCAAGTAACAGGATAATGGACTTAAGGTAAAATGTGCAAATTTATTAATTCAAAGACTGGCTGGTCTCATTAAAGACTACATTCAATACATTAATGTTGTTTAGATCTGTTTCCTGCACTGTTCTAAAGTTGCATAAAAATACATTAAAAGATAAAGAAACTGAGAAATAAGACTAAAAAATTCACTTTAAACATTAACCAGATATTAAAAGTTAAACTATTTTTTTATAGTTTGACTGTTATTTGAAACACAAGTTTAGGAAATGTGAACATCAAATGGAACTTTATATTTCTAAACGAAAAAGCACTTTGGTACTGGTTATCTTTATGTTGATCCTGAAGCACTTAAACTCATTGATCTTCTATGGTCAGATCTGACCAGTTTCTTGGTAACATCCCCAACCATTCACCTGCTCCTTAGACAAATCATTACAATCAGACTAACAAAGAAGTGGTCAATTTCTGTTGAAATGACACTCCTTTTACAACTTCCTCTGTTGCTTTAAAATGACTGTACTGTGGACAAAGTTAAGACTACCAAAAACACTTCAAAGCATAGATTCAAAAAAGTACTGCAGTCAGTTGTTTCAATTCTGAAATGATTAACACTTTCTAGTCCAGTATTTTACGTTTTATGATAAATTCTAACATCCCCTTGCAAAATATCGCTATAACTAACATGTTCAGTTTTATAACTTTATTAGTAATTCTTTTAAATAAGGTATTGAAAGAAATCTGCCTGCTTACCAATTATTGATATTAATAATATGAAATGGGGACTTTTCAGATGTAACTTCCAGAAGGCATACAAATTAGAATGCCTCATTTTAAACATTCTCCAAAGTAAGTTTTCAGAAACAGATTATATACATAACTTCCAAAAGGCATACAGGCATACAAAAGAAATATAAATACTGCTTGTATTACTTTTAATAGTACATGTAATCTTTCATTCCAAAATATCTTTCAATAGAGAGCTAATGTATGACATCATTAGGCCTATGACTTCTGATTAAGAATTTAGCACATAAGATCACCTACAAAAGTTATAATGATTTTCAAATAAGACCCAAAACTGAAGTGGTTTCAAATAATTCATTATTCTTCCTCAGGAGAAAAATATTAGGAAAACAGTGAATTAAGTGAAAACGCTCGAGTTTTGGTTCTCATTTGAAAACCATTAGGCACATGAATAATTTGTTACTGCTCAAAAAATGTGAAAAGAAAAAAATCAAATAAAATGGTTGGACAAAAACATACAAATGCTGCACAAATTTATTTTTAAAGAACAATTATTTATTAAGTGAAGAACTAGGATAAAAGTAAAGAGAAATACTGATGAATCATTTAATCACAAAATCTATATATCTTTTGGGTCAACAGTTACAGGAGCATTATCAGAGAAATGTATTAATTGTAAGTTTACATAAAAAATCTGTTATGTTCAAAAGCATTCAGTATTATCATGCTTTATGTTTGAAAGCTTTATAGATCTGATACGTTGATATTTACAAGTTCTTATGAATGTAAATGCAGAAAATGAAGGACACTGTCACCCTTGAAAGAGTTAAATGCAGAAAATGAAGGACACTGTCACCCTGAAAAGGGTTAAATGTAGGAAATGAAGTAAAAGAACAGCAAAACACTAATGTTATTCAGTAACTCTTCAAACACTAACTTCAATGTTTAGTGCTTTGATTAGTGCTTTTTTATTATTCATAAAGGGTAAGCTACAGCCTTACCTTTTAAA
Source organism: Carcinoscorpius rotundicauda (assembly GCA_011833715.1). Taxonomy (NCBI): domain Eukaryota; kingdom Metazoa; phylum Arthropoda; class Merostomata; order Xiphosura; family Limulidae; genus Carcinoscorpius; species Carcinoscorpius rotundicauda. Next base: position 22,334,777 of record CM022398.1, read on the forward strand.
ATCGTTTTATCAGTATCTTAACCACAAACAAGTAATCCACATACTAACTGCACTATTTAAATAACAAGTACTATGCATCTATAATCCATCTTGTTTCCCAAGATACAAAAAAATTACAATTTTTTTATTTACATCTGTACCTCCATTAGCAACAGTTTCTATTCCAAGTTCCTGAACAATAGTCTGAAGTTCTTCTGGGTCAGGTTGTGTTAGAGAAGATGTTGATCTTGAATTGGAAACGTACTTGTTGCTTATCTTATCTTCACTGAGGCTAAGATCGGCAGCAATGGATTCTACTGATGCCGGTGGTAAGAATTCATCTAACTCACTTTCATTATCTGTGTTTTCACCAGTCAAACATTCCTCTTGGATGATAAAAAGCAAAAAAACGCATTTCACACAAGTTTCTTGTTAATACACTTCTAAGTCATGTTCTATTTTCATTTTAAAGAGTCACTTATTGGCTGGGACACAATGGATACATATACACCCTTTCTAAGAAAAGTAATTGTAAAATAACTAATGGAACCCTGGAAAGTATTGACACAATAGGCTTGGGAGCCAACATATTAAAATGGTAAAATGCTACCATGTTTAGAAGGTAACAGAAATCACCACTTGGCTAGATGATACAATACATAATATGTACGATGTATGTGCAAGTAGTATTATGCCTGAATAATACTGTGATGTAAGCTGATGACAGAAATGCTATCCAATTATCATTTTCACCATATACTGCAATACTTCATCAAAACAGATATTTTTTCCATCCATAACTACGGCTCACTAGCACAAAGCATAAAAACGTTCAACTGTAAATATTAAACCCAGATTCAAATACACACAAGTGCATGAAGAAGAGTGAAAAAATATAATTTTATATAATGAACAAGCGGATTTACATTTACCTGTAACTTTCCTTTTTTCCTGAATAGAACAAATTTCAACTAGTTCTTTCATTCTGCAATGCCAAGATTCAGGTACAACATAGAGTAAAAGGCCTGGTCCAAGTGACATGATCATTACTGAAAACAAACAGAAAATAAAAACGCTCCTAACATGAACTATACTTTAAAAGAGCACAAACAAAATTAAAAATACAAATAGAATCATAATCCACATGAAAATTTCTTAAGAGATCAATTATGCAAAAAAATATATTTTTAGTCATCTTACTTCTACATGTAAAATATTATTGTTGTGCAAAACCTCATTCAATCCAGAAAATATAAAAAAATTAAGCATCCATCATTTTGTTTATTTTTACCCCAATGACATAAAATATATGTCAAAGATTTCAAAATTCGTATGCAATTCTAATGATATTATACTTTGATACTAATTCTTTCTTATACTGACTTTTCATCATTGATTTTGCTCATTGTTCTTTGTTTCTTATTGTAATGAACTGGGATAATGAGTATTTCATAGACAAACTCTAAAATAAGCAATGAAATTACAAATATATAATAAGATTGTCTAATTGATTACAAAATACAAGTTACTGGTTATAAGTTATTGCAGGTTATAAGTGAAAAATTATAATTTGTAATTCACTGAAGTTTAGTTTCAATCTATTTACTCATTAGTATTCATCCATGTTTGTTATTTTACATATTTATTTAACGAAGTCTTGTATGTAATGCAGTACATTTAAACTTACCAGTTATAATGTTAACATCATACAGTTTGTTAAAACTGTAATAAATAGCATAAATGTGAGAAATTTAAGAGCATTAGATACAGAACTACAGATGAAACATGTGACAGATCATTTAACCTGGAGCATTGTCCTTTTCACATTTGTTGCATTCCAAATGTCAAAACACCCTGAAAATATTGGCAGAATATGTCTTTCACTGATGCACCTTTTATTTGCCAAAGAATGAAGATGTAAATATTCTGGTATCTATCAATGTGACACTTGTATATACTAATGCATTTTACATAAAGAAGCATAAAATATAATGGCTTTGAGTATATATTAACCCGAAGCAAGCCCTAAATACACATTTGTAAAACATTTAGACTAAATTTACTTTGAAAATTAATATATTTTATGAAGAAAAAATTATAATGTTATACATTCTTTATGCAAAACTTAACAAAAACTGTTAAGGCACTACCTTTAAAATATGAAACACTGTACAACAAAACTTAATTTTCAGCATGCCATAAATTCCGGCATATAAGTCTAAAATTTGACACCAAATTTCAAGTTTAAAAATCCACCCTCGACTTATACGGCGGTGACGTTTTTCATGACATGAATTCTAGTAAATTCAGATTCGAGAAAACCATCGCAAATCAAATATATATGACACGACATATAGGTATTTATTTATAAAATAGTAAAATACTAGTAATCCTACTCAACATGAGATTGATCAAACACAAAGTCCCATTCCTCATATCTGTTTTTTTCTATTTTAATGCTTTTTTCATAGTATCCGTTAAATGTGACTTGAACATGTCCCACACTAACAACGAATTAGGTTTAAGCATGGCGCCTCGCCAACGAGCCCACATTTCGTTAATCCATTTGATACATCCACTATCATCCATCCATCCTTTTTCACGTGAGTGAAAGCGCAGCGAAGCGCAAGAATGAGTCAGCGAAAATGACGCAGTTTATTATTGAATACCATTTCCTTAGCTACGCCTCGCCTCTGATGCCGACTGAAATATTCCGACCAAGCAATTTGAGCCAGAGAAAGGGGTTGACTTATACGGCAGGTACATGTCGAAATCAGGATTTTTAGGCCAATCTTATAGACCTCGACTTAAATGCCGGAATTTACGGTATTACAATAATTTTTTCTCTGTAAACTTCAGTTAATTCATTGATTTCTTAACAATGTTTAACATTTTTATACAACATATGTACTTACCTAGAGTATAGACTATGATGACATCAGGCACAAAATGACCAATAACTGATAATACTGTCAAGCCAAAACAAGTGATGACACAAAACTAAGGAAAAAAAAAAAAAAACACAATATTCTTGATACTTTGAGTTATTCAAATTTATCCCTCTGCAAAAACTGATGGCATATATTTTATAAATGTTTTTTTTCCCTAAATTTAAAGAAGTTTTCAAACCCATTATTTTATGTATGCCTTCTTCAAGACCACCATCCTGACTGCTAAAACACCTGCTGGTCTGTATAAGTTTTCTTCATATTTACAGCCTTACATGTACTTTACAGAGAGGTCTGTTCACTTTATTTTTCATAACTACCTTCATGCATGTAATTTTTTTTAAAAAACCTATAAGCTTTGTGTGATTTCTTCTCATGACTATTGTTCTATTTGATTTGATGGCATTGACTGGTTTTGTGTGAGCTTTTACAGTTGAGCAGCTTTACAGTGAGAAAAGATACTGCTCTGGTTGAATATTTGACAACAGAGAACACTCCAGCATTAACATTCACCTATTTAAGGGGTTAATCACACTTTGCAAGAACAACTGTCCATGGTTTATGCTACACTTGGAACTACTTTCTACATTATCTATCATATCGAGTCTGATGACCATGAATAAGTAGTTCTTAGTGTCTAACACCATCATTTCTACTGTAACAGTAAAATCAAACTTTAACAATATAACCTAACAAGTTTTCCATGACTCTGATACCATGTACAGATGTTGGCTTTGAAGACCATGTTTTATGAGATTAAATGAAAAAATGTTCATTGGACAACTACAGTTCATATTTTTTGCCCTCTTTATCAATTTTGAACCTCAAGATTAGAAATCTCCATTGACTTCAGATGATACTACAAAAATGTTAAAATTTAACAGCTTAGCTTTCTAGATTAGAAAGCTTTTTTCATCCTGAAATTTGGCAAATGAGGGCACTCTTTTAGATTGATATAAAACACTGTTGCTCTTCTAAGTGCTTTGATGAAGGAGGTTATACAATTCTACCAGAATGCTGAAAGCAAAGCCCCTTTCTTCCAAATGTTGAAAGTTTTGGCTCTGCACTGCTTAAAAATATTGCTATACAAATATCTACTCTCAGAAAAGGTTGTGACACATAACTTTCCCACCATAAGTCTACTCACTAGTAGAGCCACATCTTACATGTAGTAATGCACCACTGTATTAACAATTAGTGCAACTAGTCATCTATACAGACCTAGTAACACTAAAAAACGTTTAGTAGCAACATCAACAAATATCGGTACACCAAACCCAACAAATTATCTCAACTGACCAACATGTTCCAATTTATGAAGAAAGAAACAGATGCATGTAATAAGCAACTCCCAAATCTGTATATTGTGGAAAATGCATTATGTATACTACATTTAAGTTTTCTTATTAAATTTCTATAAAATTAAAAAGGAACAATCAATGGTAGAAGGGTAAAATATACCCAGCACCAGCAAGTTTCTCATATGCTTGATAAACAGATAAAAAAATAGATTAATCTAATTTTTGATAGAGTAACTCTTGTAAATACAACTTAACCATCTAGACAACACAATGTGCTACTCACACAGTTAAACTTAAATAAAAGGAATCAAATACAAACCAACAAAATTTAAGGACATTGTGTAACTTTACACAAATATATAACTTTATATTTTATTTATTGAGAAATTGTATTAAATATAAGGTCCTATGGTCGAGAGAGTGAAAGTAAAAACATCTAGATATTAGTAATGTGAATTTAAAATAGTCTAAAAGAAGCAGTAAACTTTAAAACTTTCAAGATTACACCTTACTTACTAAGATCACACAAAATGCTACTAATTGATATTGCCTTATGCAAAAGTTTGAACATATTAGAGAAAGAAAATGCAAGTGTTAAACATTCTTATTTCAGCAACACAAGTTTTGCATGATTAAAAGAAACGGAAAAAAAATGTATGTGCATATAATTGGCAAGAATGCAAGTGACATTCCAGGAAAGTTTTAATATAAAGGTAGAATAAGGAATTATGGGGAGACTGTAAAGATCTTGCATATACGGACAGAAAACAGAAAAGCACATCCAACTGGGAGAGAACTATAGCTGGAAAGTAATCTTAACCATGGAATATTTAAGAAATTAAATCCCAGAAACTTTAAAAGTGAGTAAAATGAAAAGGATATGACCCTAGATGCAGCATGGCTAGGACTTAATGTATGTAAATGGCAAGTTAACTGCATCCAAAATTCATTACACAAGGAACTGACATCCACGAGGAGGTAGGATGAGCATCGTACTATTAAGTAATTCAACTGCAATTTTGATATCTAACTCCCATTTGTTTTTATATTTCACAGTGGAAAATATCACATCATCTACACCACTACCTTACTCTGAAGTGAATGGTTTCAAAATCATTTCAACATTTTGTTTGTATTCCATTAACGTATTCAAGAGAATGCCTCCACAATCCACCACTACAGCAGCTTGAAACTAGAAATTCGTAAAGACTCTAACTCCACAAAAAAAAAAGGTAAAATGCAGTGAAGAGTCCAAAGGAGATGACAACACCCAACACCCATGATAGTACAATGGGTAACAATGTAACCCTCTTTTTAAAAGCAGTCACACTGATTTATTCAAAACCAGATATGGAAGGGATGGGCAACTATCCTCTTCTGCTTTACCCATGTAGACTATGGGTGGAAACAGTCCAAAACAGGTAAACTTATGAAGCAGTTCTATCATGAAAATAAAACTAGAAGTGATCTTGTGGAACATCCCATCTTTGCAGTGTGCATTGATGGCTATGGAATTATAATACACTAGTCTGCATGACTTGAGAGTGTGAATATGAACAGTTAAAAGAAAACCTGGTCAGGTACCAATTCCCACAGAAAGGGATCCAAACAATGAACATTATTTAAAGGGAAAAGGATCCCTAGAAAGAAAAAATAAGAGGAAAAAACTTACACAGTCAAAGTTTCAATGAATCCTGATATTTTATAACAGATATAAGCTTAAGATGATAACCTGAAGAGAAAGAAAACTATGATCCAATGAAAATAGTTGGAAATTAATGTATCTGTGTACTCCCCACATGCTCAACTGAAGAAATATCTTAAAAAAGTAAGGTATCAAATTGGGTAAGAAAAACCAGAGAATAAAGTATTGATGAACAATGGTAAAAAGGAAGAAGCCAATCAAAGGAAAAGCTGAAACCAACTGGAAAAGAAGGAACAAGAAAGAATATAAAGAAAGGAGAGTTACCAAGGAAAAAAGAGGAAACAAGCAGCACCACAGAAGAAAACCATGCAGACAATATACCAGTGCAGAGCACATATAGGACATAAACATCTATCAAGATCAGGACGAGGATAAAGGTGTGAAATAGAAGGAAAAACAGCTAAACAGAGGAGCTATCCTCATGAGCTGCTGAAGTGTGAGGGAGGAAAAATGATATGGAGAAAGAAGAAGATATGCGGAAGAATAAAGAGTACAGGAAACATCAATGGTAAATAAACAGACCACTACTGTCCACAGGCAAATAAGAGATGATAGGAAGATATACGTGAAAGTAAAACATGGAGCAATAGGAGAGTGGTTCATGTGTTGGGAAAGTAAGGTGGTGCAGGGTCACATTAATACTTCTCTTTGGAAAGGCAGCCTGATGCAGCAGACAACAAATCCAGAAGGATTACATTCACAGTTAAGGGTGCAGGGGAGAACTAACTGCAAGATCAGGAAAAACAAAAAATGTGAGACTGGACCCTCCAAAAATTCAAGACCAAGGAAACAGAAGATCCCCAATCCAAAGGAAAGGAAATTCACATTATGAAGTACTATGGGTAGAACAGGGAAACCCTGGTCCAAAAACCAATGACAGAAAGTCCATTTGCATTGAGAAACTCCCATGTAGTAGGTCTGGAAAGAGGCAAACCATCAGGAGAAGCTGGATACCTTGTTGACAACCAGAGGAAAACCAAGAGTGAAGACAGAAGACAAGGAGGTCTCAATGAAACACTTGTGACTGAGGGTGGTGAAGAAGGGGCAAAAACAAAGGAAAAGGAAACACAGGGAAATGTTTGAGCTGGAAAAGCTACAGAAACCAAAGCTGATATGGCTAAGAAAAAGCTGCCAGAAGATCAGAACACACAGTGCTAAAGATGAAAAAAATAACTCAAAGAAAGATAACAGGAAGAAAGACAAATGTGCAGGTCCAATCCTGCTTGAAAACATCAATAATCAGAACACGAAAATGAAGAACCAAAAATTATAACTAATTTGTGGTTAAGGATCATAGCAAAAGCCTCAATGGGAGGAGTGCTCCATTAAAGTGAAAACCACTAGAAAATAGCAGGACCAAGAGACTACTCTATTTTATGAATGTTGTCTGGACAAAATGTGATTCACAACAAGAGTGAAAGCACCTGGAACATTACAAGATGATTTGTGATCAGGTGGAGAGTATGAGCCAAACTCCAGCCCACAACAAAAAGTTTCAGGACATTGCCAGGATAAATCTCAAATCTTCAACTGATCAACCCCCCATACCCAATGGGATGCATTCATGAAATGTGGAAAACTGGATGAGGAGGAATACCTGCCAACATGCAAATAACATTTAACTACTGATGCTGATTAATGACAAGGGTAGAAGAAAGGTTAATAAGAGCCAAAAAAGCATCCCTGGTGATGATAAACCCACAAAAGTGTCCACATATATGATCGTGGAAGATCACATCATCAAAAACAATAGAATTTTGCAAGCTGTAGTCAAACTAAAAACTCGTGCAACAAAATTTAAAACAAAAAAGATGTTTAATACATAAAAAACACCCAAGTGGACAAGACAGTGGATATACCACAGTAGTCTTTTTCATCTCAATTAACAGTCCATTATAAGTACCTCCAGGAGCAACTGATAAGAGTAACAGGTGGACTCCTATTCAAAATGAGTAAATAGTAACCAGCTGAGCAAATAAAAAGAAAAGAGCAATGTAATACCATTTAAGAAACAAATTCTTTGAACACCCAACTAAACATACAAGACCAAAGCAAGTCCAAGAGGCAGTACACAAAACAGAGAAACTACCACATGAATAATAAATTGAAGAGAAAGTTTTGAGTAATGAAATTTGTTATGCTAGTTAACATTTTTGTCAATGATAAACCTGTAAGAAAAAACTCACGTACAGATCAGAAAGAACTCCAAGGTAAAATGTGGTGGATTGAGAATTAGAATAAGGCAGTATAAACCTAGTTTATAAAGGCCACTAGCCTCCAGTTTGGTGAGAGAAAAACAAACAGCCTGAGGAAAGATGATGAAAAGATGTAACTGCTTGTAGGGATAGAAAATATTTTACCACCTCAAACAGGTGCAGGCTAGAGGTATAATCACAAGTCATAGGAAAAGAAAAAAAGCCAGGGACAAAGGAGGAGGTTAAAGAAATTGAGCGATAAATAACTCTGATAAAAGCAAAGGAACCCACAGAACTGTTCTGACAGATTTCCAAAGGGTACTAATAATATATTCAAGCATCCACTGGACCAGAACCTTCTGATAAGAAACTCCTGAAAAGGGAACAAGAATGGGTAGCTAAAAACCACGAACCAAAGAAGAAGGAGTGGAATGATAATACACAGATTATATATGAGATACCAGAGTCACAGATATGTCACTGGAAATATATCAAAGAAAAATACAGTAATCCCAAAAGTGAAAGAAGTTGCAAAAGTATGCAGGATAATGTTTCATTGTGAGCCAGTAAATCCCAACTACAGTGAAGCCATGTGCAAAATGAGAGCCAAAAACAACAAATGAACCAACAATGGAGGTAACAATGAATCTTAGGAAAAGAAGGAATTGGATAAAAACATAATATGCCTGAGAAATCATGTAGCAAAATGCTGTATTAGGCCTAATGTAGGAGGAATGAGCAGGGACAAATGTGACAAAATCCAGTGACATAAAAAAAAAAAGCTATCAAATGTTCATTGGCCTGAACAGATTCAGCTTGTTCAGGATGATTTGTGGTTTACCCATATAATAATTAATCTCAGGATGAATAATAACAGACAAATCTAATGATGGGTCTCATCATCTGAAGCCTATGAAAAAAGTGTTAGAGATATAACATCCACTGTAGAAACATGAAGAACCTGAGAATTCATTGCAAAAATACACAAGTCAAAAGTTTTTTTGATTGAAAGAGAGAAAAAAATAAAGACTGGGAAATTAAGTTAAATTAAGAGAGTTATTCAGTGTAAAGGAAAAATAAAAATAATGAAGTGATAGCACTAAAAGATAAAACACCTGAACATAAGTACTGCCAAAAATGTGATAGTTCAACAGAATTGACAAGAGGGAGCCACATATGTCATGAATATCTTGCACTTTTTGTCAGTGGAGAGTTGACAATTATTTCCATGAAAGAAACCATAGAATTAGTACATTGCAAATGGAAGGTTTGTGGAAGGCACAAAAACATTCTGGATATAGAGGGCAGCACTATACAATAATAGATATTTACATGAAAAGGTAATGTATCATATCAAATATAATCATTTTTGAAACACTTCTCTACACAAGTATTATACACATATTACATGTTATATGTAATTCATTTTACATGTTCCATACATTTTTCATGACACCATTCATATGCATGTAGTATTCAACTGTGAAACAGAAGACAATATGAGGGCAAAATGGAACATATGCCTTAAAATCTACAAATCTAAAGCAATCTCAGCTACTTCATTCCTGAAACTAACTTTGTAATCATTAAAAACTTAGAAAAGTTAATATTTCCCATAGACAAGAATGAAAAATGCATACATAATTAAGTTCTGTCATATTGAGAGAGACTTAGCAATAATGTTTAAATCTATTACTGTAGAAGTAGAACTACTGACACAATAACACCTGTAATGTGGCAGATAAACCAATCAAATTTGACACTTTCCAACCCTTTACACATTAAAAATCAGTCAATAAAAAGTCATCCATTTTCAAACTGAATAACACTTTGCTTAAACAATCAAAACTTAACTATATACGTAATTATTTTCCACTACCATTCAATACACATATAAATGATTCACAGACCCAACATTTTTAAAACTTTTGTCATTCACAACCCCTTTAATAAATAGTTTCCTATAGACACACCTGTTTTAAACTTACTGAAAGAGAGAGTTAAGTGATGAAATAAGGATATAATACATAGATACATTTTAAAATGCTAGATGTATTGTAGTAATTATTTATCACGTTCATTAATAAAATATATATTAAAACACTTAATTTTGGATAAATGCATTCCACAACTGACTCTACCCTAATTTCTCATACCTTTCCTTAATATCCCCCCCCACCACATGGTGGGGTGTACCCAACACTTTGGGAAATGATACCATAAACCATTGCTGAGAAGGTTAGAAGGGGAAAAATATCACTATGTAAGTGTGATGTACAGAGAAGAAAAACACAATATATTCAATAAAGTGGTTCATTATAAACTAATACATTTTTCATGCTGATGAGAAACCCACTTGAAGCAAAAATATATTGTAGGTCAAACCTGAAGATGACCTAGGAAGGCTGAAATGTTGCTCTCTGCTTTATTAGTAAAAGTGTTAATACCCATACCAGCCATCCTAAGATATATTAATGCATTTTTTCTTAAATATATCTTGCTTAGCACCTTGAATGAATACCAAGCTGCATGCAGGCTTAGAGTCTTATAAGAATCACTTACTAAACCATGATTTACTTCTCGCAGCTGCCAGTAATCATGGACCATTCTCTCCATGGTTATCTGCCATTCTCTGAAGTACAAGCTACACCCTGGCACCTCTTTCTCAGAAAATCTAAAAGTTAAGTAACAATAGAAATGAAATGCATAATCATGCGTAATGAGAAAAATAACAAGTTAGTTCTAAAATATACAACAGCTCAAAGTGGATAAAAATCTTATGATTACTTTAACATGTATTAAGATAAGTTTGTCATTTGAATTAAACAAAAAACATATTTTTAGTTTTATAGACCAATACCAGTAATACTATAAATCCAATATGCACTGTTGTGACTATCTCCTATGAAAATATGACAGTTCATAAGTACCAGGTTATCAAAATGCATCATTCAACAATCCAGACAACACAAGATTTGAGTGTCAGTGGAGTAGGACAAGAAGACAACACTGTAAGAGAGAACACAATGTAGTATCACAGGAAACTGAGTCTACAAGACTGATTAATGAATTCAGACGCAAAGAAATTCCATATGAACACAAGAATAGCATTAATACCTTTCTAACTTGAAGAAAATTAGGATGTGAATAAAGTGTGCTAACGAATCAGGTGACTTTCAAAATATCTACAAAATCATTTTTGAGAAAACAGAACAGTACAAAGTTTCTAGAGATTCGTGTCAGCCTTATGATGCAAACAAGATCAAGTAAACACAGCTTCATCACAAATTACTAGGTTAGTAAAAAAAGCAACACACCAGCCAGTTGGTCTGCCAAGATGAAATACAGAAAGTGTAAATATTTTTGTTTGTGATAAGTGTTATAACAATAAAACAAGATCTGAATGTTACCACTCTCATTAAACCCAAGGTTTTACATTGCCCTTTTGGTCAACAGCACTGAATAGTTGATAAACAAAGGAAGCATTCTGTTTTAAAGAAGTCTGCATTTATATTCTCAACATACCATAACCAGAGTGGTGTGCAAATACAATGACATAACCATAGTCCTTCCTGAAACTTTTTGGCAACTTTTTACAACACAGAATTTCAATAATGCAAGCATAAAGTGTTCTTACACATCAAACAATTAATTCAGGAAATCAAATACAAATGATTTTAAAGTGAAAAGAACTTGTTTAAAAATAAAAATAACCAACATCAGAAATTTCTAGACCTTAACTTTTCAAAATCTATGTGATATCAACAAATTATTTCCAAAGAAATTCTGAGTAATCCCAAAGTACATGAAATGGAAAGTTAATATTTAGAAGACAACTTAGAACCAGATATATCACAAGATTAACAATATTTGTTGTAATACTTCCTTAATGTCAAGCTTAATGCACCTGTACAGACTAATATATTGTGGCACGCACAGGTTTTTCAGCAGAATGACTACAACACGTACAGAAGAATAAAACACACGAATTAAATTTTATCATGGATAAAAGAATAATAATAAATAGCTTTAGAGAAGCAGAAAAAAAAATATTGTGATAATTTGATATCTAAGTTAACTATCTTAAACAACAGGTAAAACCTAAATAATATTTTAACACTATTATTCAAAGGTATGTATATATTTTTAAGAACTGGCTTACTTTAAAAAAAAAAGTGAAACTTACTCTTCTTGACCTTGGCTTTTAGACAGTTGACTGGTCACTAAAAATCATTAAAAACAAAACCTTTTAAGTTAAAACATTTACAATACATATTATCTGTAACAGAAGTATTGTAGCTTAACAACCTGCAATATAATTAATGTCACCTTATTTTAATACACATACCCACTACTGTATTTATAAAGTATTCAATATTTTAGTTCCTTGTACTCACAGTATTGCATTATTTAATAAATACAAGAGTACTTACATATCTACATGTATATAAAAAATATTATTAACATAATACAGTACCCTCCAATGACTAGCTTAAGTACTTCTGAAAGTCAAAGTTAAGATAAATGGAAAATAATGGTATTTCAGTGAATGTCTAGTATAATCTAAGAATTGAAAGGAAGCAAGATGAATGGACAATAGTTACATACGTCTTTCTCACACTATAAAAAATAAGAAATAGAAAAAATAAGAAAATACTAAAACCCCAAAAATGTGAGGATAAAAGCATCCCCCCAAAAAATTAAAGTTCCAGAATTTATAAAAATAAACAAAAATATGACATTTCTATAACCATGATAAAAAAAAAAGTTATTTTCTTTACACCTTTACTGGGTACACATCAAAAAGATGTAGAAAGCTCAACCCAACAAAATATAAGTAGGAAAATAAAATTACTGTGTGTTAGCAGTTACAGCTCAATCAGATATACTTTTCAGAGTTCAAATGGTGGCATGTTTTCTCAGTCAGAAAGTTGAAACATACAAGAGAAAAACAAGCACAAACAATACACCTGGAGAAAGTGTATACTGTTGTATATTCTAGATAATTTAGTTGCATTGGGAATCTTTCAATCTAGAGTTTTCAAAAAAAAAAAAACATTTATAAACATGTACATGTGTTAAAACTATTTAAGAGAATATATCACCAGTACAAGATGCCAGGTATTGTTTATATTTCTTTTTTATGATCACATATTTAATATGGGTTCTATTAAGCTTTTGGAGAAGAAATAGAAAAGATATACCAATCTACCAATTATACAAATTTAAAGACTGCCAGAAATATTTCTTACAACAAAACAGCAGTATATTCATATTAATATAAAAATTCAGTACATAAAACATGCATAGCAAAATGCATGTTTTGTAGAAAGCATGATGTTATCAAAACACCATGCATCAAATTTAGTTCACTGTTTCTCAAAAATATTTCAATTAGATAAAAAAATTAATTATTCTTGGATCTAAACCCAAACAGTTACATTGCACCCAAATGTAAGCCTTCTTTTTCTACACTGTACACAACAAACTTTGTACATTTCAAACACTAAGACTGCAAAAAAAAGAGTAAAATAAAAAATTTAAAATGTAACAATAAGTTATTATCAGTCTTACTGCAAATTTACAAATGTAACAAGTTATTCTCAGTTTTACTGAAAATTTATAAATGTAACAAGTTATTATCAGTCTTACTGTAAATTTTCTCCCCTCCCTCCCTGTTAATTCTAAATTTGGTCTTTTCATCATTTATTGGTAAAACATGTGTAATCAAAATGATCTCAAGTGTGAAAAAAATATGGATTAAACATTCAACCTATCAGAATTAAATCAAAATTGGTAGCTAAACTGATAGCTATGATGATAGCACTGATATAACTTTACAGTAAATATTAAGCCATCAGTCAACCAGGCTGCATGTTTTGTTCAACGTGCTTTAATTTTGTTGTGTTTCTCACTTACATGAACAATGTACACGTGGCTTTACAACAACTTCAATATCTTTCTCACAACTTGCAGAAGACAATCTTTTAGAGAGAAAAATGATAAAAATTATAATAGTTTTGATTTGGTTATTATAAATATGGGAGAACAAATTTAATTTTTGGTGTTAAAATGGGAAATCTGACAAGAAATATTATCTTACCTCCAATCCGAGGCCAAACAAAGTGTACCCATGAATTGTAAAGAAATATGAAAAGACCAACCACAGCAACAAAAGTATAAAAATATCTGCAGCAATATACCATTACCCTGTAAAAAAAAACATGAACAATAAGTTTATCATAACATGATTTCATCATCAGTTCCTTACTGTATATTTAACATAAAACTTGTTACAGAAACATTCATTTATTAAAAATCACTACTTTTTCTCACTTTCAATGACAATGAAAATTTTTATTTTATGAAAACATTTCATTCCTTAGAAATAAATATTTAGTAAAATTAATGAAAGAAACATAATATGAAATCCAACTTTTTATTTACAAAATAAACTGAGCTTCCACGTAACACCCTGACCAAATATCCAAGGCAAATAAATAGTTTCTTTTGAAACAAAAGTTTTAATAAATTATGAATGGTTTATGAAAAAAAAACTGACTATAGTTAAGATGGGGTTGAAATTCATTCATTCAACTGGTAAGAAAAGATATTCTGCATGTAGAAATTCAATTTTCTGACAGAAGAAAAACTATAGGTGGTGACTGAAATGTTAACAAATCACTGTTACAAGCCCTACCACTCTACGTAAAGTTCGTAAAAGAATCTATTTAACACTTTGTTAGCAGAAGGTCATGTTTAACAAATTTTTGGCATAATATCAGAGAAAATTATGCCAACTACGTTACAACTTAATATAAAAGACAGAAAGTTAGGTAAAAAAAAAAGAAATGCTTGATCTGAACCACAGATACCACAAACATATACATAAACTTTTTTTTCTTAAACAAAAATGTTAAATGAATGTCAAAAAGCCTAAAGCCCATGAAACAAAAATTATAATCAGGCAAGATTCACCATTGCCAATGGAACTTTTGATGTTAAATAGATATCATAATTAAAATATCTCTAAAATAATTGTGGTGTGCTGAATGCACAGTGACGGCATGTATACAATAGGTAGGTAACTGCAATCTGAATGTCACACTGCAGATGCATTGATAGGGCAAGGGATTGCCCTTACAAGGGAAATTGTATGATAAAACTAACAAATGCAGATCCAAGAAAGGACATCTTCCTTCTGATTACTTCACAAACTAAATGAACAGTGCTTGAAAGTGAGTTTAATTTGGAAAAGTTAGTTTATAAGTTACTCACTTTAAATCACATTACCACTGATACAAAGCTGTGTCTTTGATGGAAGGCATCAACAAGCTCCTTCCCTTGCCTTAGAGAAATGTTCAGGAATCCAGAAAACCTAGACTGAGATATGTGATAGTAGGAAATGGATAAGTATTCTCTGGATATCCATAAAAACTGGATTGGAGAATACATTATTTCAAGGCATTTGCACAGTTTGGCCAGTTACTACAGAAGGTTCTATTAGTATACTGCGTAGCTTCTATATAATCCATAGTTAATAACATTGCATACAACTCAGTCATCATCACTTAATCTAAAGAGGGAATCCTATGAGCAACTACAAAGTTGCAGTAAATTGTGAAAGAGCCCACAATCACCTAATTTTGAGCCTACCATAAATAGTGATAGAGAAGTCAATATTTCCAGTCAGGAATTTATAATTTCTTCAGGTGATTCAATGAAAGAACATAAGAGGGAAATAAGGTGATGAACAGATTTAGCAATGTTATGCAGTATCAGAAACGATTTCAATCAATTTGGCCTGGATACAAAGACCAAAGATAACAACCAGAGTTAGTCCAATGACTGATGAAGAAAAAATGGCCAAATAAGGGGATGTTCAAATTCTTGTATGAGTTATCATCTCTAACAGATAAAAAAAGTATGAAGATATAGTGCAAAATGTAACGACTTTAATGGAATGTCGCACGGAATTTCAAATGTAAATCTCTATCTAGTGAAGAATACTCTACATAATTATGCTGATAAAGTAATGCAAAGAGAATAATGAGAGAACATGAATATAAGAAGTAATAAACAGAAAGAAAAGACTGAACCAGGAATTACAAAAAAGGAGAAGTGTGGGATACATAATAGAGGAGTGCATGGTCAGGACTTAGGACATTATGATTAGAACTAGAGTGACAAGACAGATGAGAAACTGAATGGAATTGAAAAGTGTAAAAGCACAGTCTGCTTCACATATCACAGACTACATTGCACAATATCGGTCACTTTCTTAGTAAAAAAAAAGAAAAGTCCAATGCCATTTTAGTATTTAGCTCAGCATGAAAAACACCTTGTTGTCCCACTTAAGACTAAATATAATATACCATCCCTTGCGACTTCATAATACAAAAATAAAAATCAACAATATCTGCAGGTGTAGAAGCATTTTACAACTAAAATCAAAACTTAATACTTTCATAACAAGTGCAAATATCACAAAAGCTTAAGTACAAAAAAAATCTTTACACAGCAGTGCCAAATTAAGAAATAAAGACCACACAATCAATAAAGGAGTCAAATGCATTTGAAGAGTGTATCATACTCCTATTACTAGAGAGATGTCACGTGCTTACTTGCACGTAATAATATTATGTAGAAATGAGTTTAGGTGAGAGTTTATGTATAGTGGGCAGCACTGAGCTGAAAAAGCTATATATATACATACTGGAAAGCAGACCATTACTCAACCCTGAAGGTAAAAATATTTCAACAAGAAACACCAACCTCAATGATTTCAATCTTTTTAAAAATATCATTAAAATTTAATTTTATAATGTATGAGACTAAAACAAAACAAAGCTTTAGCCATGGATAAAACAAAAACAATTTATTAAATTTAAAACTTTCAAACAATTGCAAATTTTATCATTTACAAAAAACAGTTTGTAAACTTGAGCAAAATGAGGTACAAACAAAAATAAACATTAATTTCAGTAATTAAAAGAATTGAGAAAAAGAACTGAAGAAAATACTAATTGCAATACAAAATGTACATAAAATTCACCAAATAAGACATATTCTTGACACTCCATTCTGGAACTGTTTAATTATGTAAAAATTACAAAAGAAAAACCCAGATGACAAAATGCCAATTAACTCATGAAGGTTACCTTTCATCAAAACATTAATTAAAAATAAAACCTTAATATTAAGAAACTTTCACTCCACTTAATATCTTTAAACAAACTTATATAAAGCTTTTCACATTCTTTCAGATTTTCCCATCCATGAGAATTATAAGACCTCAAACCAACAACAGATACAGCATACATATAGAGTATATACATGTATGCTAATTGTCTGTAGTGAGTCAATATTATTAATATTCATTCATGTATAACAAAATCAAATACATATATATGTATAAATATATATAAAGAATATAAGAAAAAGTACAATGCTTAGCCCATTAAAATAAATTATCATCCAATCTATAAGAAAATTTTATGAGACCATGAACTACAATATCTGCATCTACATGTAGGCTTCCACAACTTAGATCACACATTCACACTCATATATCATATATTTCCATTTTTTTCATTCACCACTTAAACATACATTCCATAGAAAGACCATCCAAAAACTTTAAACACACCTACCAAATGTATTTTTTAATGTTCTAAAGAAAATAAACATGTTCCTATTCTTCATTATTTCAGGAACCTGTATTCAAATGTTTTCCACATTTTTTCCAACCTGAGCAACACTATGTCTCTTACAAGCATTCAGTTCACTGCTTACAAAATTATACATGTTATCAGTACAATAACTATGAAAAACCTTAAACCTCCTGCAGTAATATCTTTTTTAACTTCATTTAACCAAGACGGAGCAACACCAATGTCTTAACATTTTAAGATCTATCCAACCATATCCAATATTATTACTTTTTATGTGTCAGACCTATTGGCTGATTTGTAGTGAAGATTTATTAGTTCTACCACTGAATTTTCAGTTTTTCTTCTGTGTACTTCACTAGACACTAAATGTGGCTGATTAACTTGATATCAATTACTTATAAGAACTGATTTGTGTTGCATGATGTAACTGATTAATCAAAATTGTGATTAAATCAGTTAATGTTGCAGAAGTAATGAATCAAAATTAGTGTTTAGAAATATTACTATTTTTATTACTCCAACTACCCAAGCAATAAAATAGTCATTATGATTTATCATTATTATGTTTGATTAATTCACAATTGTTTAGCTTAATTGATTGGTGCCAGAGCCCATGAGAGTAATTACCTAATTAAATTTACTATTTCCAATTATTAAGTTTCTTTGTTATTCCAACTGTCTAAGTCTCATTTCAGACTAACCATGTAGTTGAAACTTCAATGTAATCAAGTATTAAATCCACCTCTATTAGACATAAATAACTGAAAAACAAAATCCTTTCAAATAGCTTTACAGTATCAAGATCAACAAATCAGATTAGTTATAACAGTCAACCAGCTTCAGTTGCTCAAAGTTGCACGAATACTGGCATTACTATATTTTATCTATTTGTGCATCTGTTATTTTACTACAGATCATTTTACTTTGAAAATAGTATATTTGTGCTTTATTTCCATCATTAGGTTTCTGACATTTTTAAACATCAAAAGTTTCATGCAAACAATTATTTATCAAGTGATTTATAAAACATGCAATGTGCAAAATGTGAACACCTATTTACATACTACATTTTGTTTTTGGTCATAGCATGTACGATAATACATGTAAAAACGGAAAATCCTTTTCAACTGCTTACCATTGTGTGATGATGAATGAAATTATATATAAAAATATCTTAGAACTAGCATTATCACTCATATCAATACATTTCAAGCTATAACACTTAAATGTTCAATTTTCAAGCTTTCAGTTTCAGCTCTATATTGTTACAACTATGCCATATTGCTAATGTTTTTTAATGTTTGTACATTATAACTGAAATATCGCTTTTAACCTTCTTAAGTTTAACGTTTAAAGAAATTTCGAAAATACTTATGTACAATTACACTATCATTAAACATTTAATACCAATAATAAACATAACTATTAGTATTAGCTTATCCCACTACTAGTACTACGCCAATGTAGTACACAAAGTAGCTCAGTGTCAAATTACTACAATAGTAGTTGTTGCCCATAACATCATGCAAGATTAAAATTTTATTAAAGTACCTGTACTATACTATACTAATGTAAGGCTAATGGAATGGTAATTCATAACACACGTAATTACGTCTTAACGTTAATCACTATTCTCCAAAACTTGCACTTGTATACATTTTTTTATACTTTTATACATTTAAAGCTAGTTTTTTTCATTTAACATTTCACAATTTCTTTAAACAAGGTTGCAGTTGATGACAAACATTTTTTAATTAGTTTGTTAAAACTTCATAACTTACCAGAAAAAACAGTTAATTGCAATCAAAGCAACGGCGCTTATATAAGGCTTCTCCCATATTAGAAGATTTTGAAGAGAATATATATCTATTTCAGGTAAGATAAGTCTATTAAAAAAATTACAAACTTCAACTTTTAAGCTTTTCATTTTTGGCTATACTTTTATCGAAACAACTTGCAAGAATCACTAGTGTCTATCACAGCGTCTGCCTCTCCATCTAACACCCAATCTTCCTTCCATTGTTAGCTCACAATCATGGATTCATGGTCGATTTGTTTTGGTGGTGAAATGACGTCATAATTACCAGCATTATCACGTGACCAAGTGTTGGCAACATTGCGTTTGTTAGTATCAAACACATAATTAGGTATTAAAATAGTAACATTTCCGCATTTTTTAAAGAATGGTTTATTTTGTAGTATTAATAAATCGTGGAGGTTAAAATCTTGCCAATGACACTCATAATTTAAATAATCATGAAAATATCCTATACACCAACACTAATTGTACTGATATTTCTCAAGGTACGTTCAATAACTTTTATTCTAATTACAACCCTTCAAATAGAATACTTAAGCGAAAGAAAAGGCAACCTTTGTTTTCATAAGTGTACCGTTTATCATAATATTAATTCATTTTTCATTCAGTGTAGTTTAGTGTATACGTTTTTGTTCTAATTATGTAAAAATAAGTAAAAATGGGGCAATGGAGTAAGAATTCTCATATAAAATCTTTCCACTTATGTATAACTTAAAAAAAGTATTCTAACACTAAAAAAGAAAGAAAAATATCATGTAAATACAAACATTTTTATTTGGTTACAATTGATTCCAAATTTACTGACATAAATCCAAAGAATAGAAGTTCAATAAATTGTACTTGTCGTGACGTAAACGTACTTGTGTTTGAGATCTACTAGAGAAAGAGCTTGAAGAGACACTGAGTTATTTTTAACACATTTGTCCTTCACTCGGCACAGCAAAATCTTAAAAAACAAAGAAAGATAAAGCTTTCTGTGTAGAGGATTCACAAAACGAAAGGTGTGCCTTTTCCACTTCAGAAATTACCTTCTTCAGAAAATTTTTTCAGATGACTGAGAACAAAAGAATTCTATAAAATTAACTTAGAATGTAACAAATAATAGATAAATAAATATATGTACGTAATGTAAGAAACAAACAACTGAATAAAACATCCCAAAAATATAATTTTAACACCGTAAATAGAAATATAATTTAATGTCCTCAGTTGAATCACGTACAACATTCCTCCCCCTCAGTGTGAGAATAATACTACCGATATATCATATCATACACTAACACATTTGTTTAACTTTTCTTGATAAAAATACAACTTTTGTTTGAACTAACGTCCATAAAGGCGAATATTTGGGTGACTGAAAACTTAAACGTGCATATCAGTTGAATGGAAAGGCAATATTATATCAATCTTAAGTTTACCAAATAAATAATGTTTTATTTTGTGTTTATTACGTTTATATAATCGTAGTGTTTATTTGTTCTTAAGAGCAAAGCAACATAATAAAATATGGGTGTTCTGACCCTCACGAGAATCGAAACTCAAAGTTTAGTATTATAAGCCTTCAAACTTATGGCTGAGCCACCTAGAAGAGTAATCGTTGATTTAAGAATCATAATATTGCAAATACCAAATACCTGTATTAAAATAATTATCACGATGTTAACTGATAAATTATCAATAATATATAAATAAAGTTCGTTTGTTTTTTCTAGATCGTTTTCATTACATTTAAAGTGTTTTTAAGAATTTTGTTGTATATTTGTAAAAGAGATGATAATTTTATTATCTTTACAATCTGGTATTAAAGTTTCAATAGAATATTATAAATAAGAGAAATGCAATTAAATTTTTATGCATACCGTATAAATCTTTAAATCATCGACTTTCGCTACAGACTAAGTCAATCAACTTGTACTGAGGTTTCTAGGGTATCACAAGTTCGCCGAGTTTATTAACCTAACGTGTTAAGGATGACTCACTGAAAATGGCTCAGTGAGCACAAATTTATTTGCTAGTTTGTTGAATTTCGCACATAGCTACTCGAGGTCTATGCGCATTACAAGTCTTTATTTGGGCTACTCTTTTGACCATTGAATTCCTGTTTCACCAAATATGCTCGCCCTTTCAGCCATTGTTGCGTTATAATATTATAATCAATTGCACTATTTGTTGGTAAAAGAGTAACCCAAGAGTTGGCGGTGGGTGATGATAACTAGCTGCCTTCCCTCTTGTCTTACACTAGTAAAGTAGGGACGGCTAGCGCAGATAGCCCTCATGTAGGTTTGCGCAAAATTTAAAACAAACAGTTATAAAATATTCAAGACTTTTAAAAAGAAAAAACTGTAATAGTATCGCTTAAGAATTTGAAGTAAACCGTATTGGAGACATGGGTTATCGGTCATAAAACAATTCAATAATGTTGTTAAAGTTCTATAGAGCAACTGTACTCGCTGTGTTGTACATCAGTATAAATCAAATTAACAAATCATTTCTTTTAAACTGCTGCTCTACATGGCCCGATATGGCCAGATGAGTTAAGGCGTTCGACTCCCGGTTGCACCAAACATGCTCGCCCTTTCAGCCGTGGGACGGTTTAATGTTTTGGTCAATCCTACTATTCGTTGGTAAAAGAGTAACCCAAGAGTTGGAGGTTGGTGGTGAAGACCAGCTGCCTTCCCTCTAGTCTTACACTGCTAAATCAGGGACAGCTAGCACAGATAGCCCTAGAGTAGCTTAGTGCGAAATTCAAAAACAAACAAATCTCCTCTATGAATAAATTTTACAAGCTTGTTATTTTAACCAAACACGTAAAACAAAAACCATCACGCTAAATTACAAGAAACTCATATAAATTTCCTTCTAACTAAAGGCAATAACATGAAAAAAAAGAGTATTATAAAACTCAACCACGAACATTAAAAAGGTTACTAAGCAGGTGAAAACAAAATTAAAAATATGTATTGTTATTCCCATTCAGCTGTTTTAATATAAGTAATATTTTATTACGTTTTCCTGTTACACGCAAACCCGCACAGAGATCGAACTTAAATTTAAACACTGTAAACCCTCAAGCTCACCGCTGAACGACTGTGGGATATTCTATTATTAATTTAAGATATATTAATTATTTTTAATCCCAAAACATCAGACGCAACAGTATATAAAGTGAAACAAAGATTTCAACTAAGAATTAAAACTGGTAATCGTTTGACTTACTTTGAAATATGTTATTATAAATGTTGTAACTTTAAGAAATTTTGTTACAATCGTTACTGCATGTTGTGTGCGATGTATTATAAACTCTGTAACATGGACAAAGAGAGCTCGTAGTAATATAAGGAACTGTAATTTCATGGGCACTCACATGAACAGGCAAGAGGGGCATTTGCCCCCTTACATTTCACATAAAAATTTGCACGTACTATGAAGTAAACATCGCAGTAAAACTAGATATTTTGGTAGTTTTTTTTTTCAAACCGTAAATTTGTGTTTGCGTTTGAGCACACATTCGTTTAATTTGTGAAACTGTAAAAGCTGGTTCCGTAGAAACAGTTTTTGCCCCCCTTGTCGAAAATGTTTCAATGTGTGCCCATGTGAAATTTCAGTGATATTACACTACATTCAATTGGCTGTACCAAAAACCATCAGTTTCATATCTGAAGTAAGTAATTGGTTGTTTCATGTTTATTATTGTTCTATTTTTAAACAATTTTTTATTTTATATTTTACATAAATATGAATTTTAGTAATAACAATAATCATTTCTTATTTAGGCAACCAACTGCGAGAATAGTTACCTGAAGTGTGTGCCTAGTTTTGATTAATTCTGAAATGTGTAAATAAAATACTTTATGAAGAAGTTGTGCGTAAACTATCATATGCTTACGTTTGTACTGCAGCAAAAACAAGTGGTGGATTTTGCCTTAAGCTAGAAAAGATATAGCTTCAGGTCTCATTCTATTGGGAACCTCAAAAAATTGTTTAAACTCTTTTTATTTAATTTCCAATATGACCGGAGAAGGTAGAGATTTAAATCCGCTCTCGTAAGAAAACCATTATTTACACTGGATATTACTGAAATATTAAAACTCCTTTATCGGAGTCTTTATATATAACGAGGACCCTTATCCAAAAGGTGGATCCTTCTTTGTCGGGGGTAAACAAAAGAGGAAAGGTTTATCTTGCGAAGGAACTCGAGTTATGAAGATATTATCGTTTTATCTGAAGGCTTGTTGATGATACGCGTTTTTCTGACATAACGAAGAAGCTCAACCAGTTTTATAAGCATTCAGGTTTATCTCTGAACCACTGGGAAGGGGTGCATGATGTTAAGATCGTAAAATTTATAGAATTAGTGCTAGAACACGTAGAATGTTTTAGATGGTGTCCCAAAAATCTAATAACTTTAACAAATATCTATTTATTTGTTACACGTTTGTTTCTTGGTTAGTAGAGTATTAGTTATTGGGTGAAGTATTTGAATCAGTGTTTGTCATCGTGTATAATTAGTTACTCGATTTTATTAGCCATGAAACTGTATTAAGTAATTTATTTATATATTAGTCATAATCATCATCATATGCTACTCAATTCCTTAAGGAACATCCCAAGGGCCGCAATCACTGCGGTTTCCGTAACAAGTTTTTAAGTGAGTAGGTTGTTTGCCCACTGCATCTAGCCGTCCCTAATTTAGTTGTGTAAGACTAGAGGGAAGGCAGCTAGTCATCACCACCCACCGCCAACTCTTTTACCAACAAATAGTGGGATTGACCGTAACTTTTTAACGCACCTTCCTGGCTAGGAGGGCGAGCATGTTTGGCGCGACGCGGATGTGAACCAGCGATCTTCAGATTACGAGTCGCATGCCTTAACGCGTTCGGCTATTAGTCATAATAGCAGCAGGGGTGAAATATACTTTCGTTCGAATATTACTTGTGAACTTAAATCTACAAGTTCAATTGTGTAAAAGCAGTAGTGATTGATATAAACCAACGTTACGGAAGAACTAAAAACAGCCCAACGAAAGAAAACATCAGAATGATGGTGATCAAACGATACAGTTCACCTATTTTTATAACCATTTTTACACATGTGAAGCACAAGAGCCCTTCCTTTTTATACTTATGAAACAAGAGCATATTCTTTTAATGTTACATACCTTTTATTTTTAAGCTACCATAATTTATATTTATCATAACAATTAGTGGCACATGAGCCTTAACGATAAATTTATCCTTTCTCTAACACTAACTGTAATGCAATCACCTCACAATACAGATCGGAACCCCTGGTTTGAATATTTTGTGACAGTCCCACTTGGCCCGGCATGGCCAGGTGGGTTAAGACGTTCGACTCGTAATCTGAGGGTGCATTACAAATATATTGAAATATCAAAAGTCTATAAGACCGAACAAAATTAAAGATACAGAAATCGGCAGTTATTTACTAATATAAATTGTGTGTAGATTTAATACTTAGAGCGAAATAAAACGTGTCAATTAAACATAATTTGTGATGTAAAAATTAACGATTGGAGGAAGGCGGTCTGTTTGTTTTTCTTTTTAATTTCGCTCAAAGCTACATGAGGGCCATGTGCGCTACCCGTCCCTAATTTAGCAGTGTCAGGGATGGCGGCTAGTCATCACCATCCACTTTTGGGCGACTCTTAACCATTTGCCCTGAATAATAATAATTCCAGGAAGTAACTCGTAAGTTTATGAAAACAGATATAATTACAACATAATAGTTATAAATAGCACATGGATAAAAAAATTAGGACTTGACAGTAAAAATTTTACACTTTTATAAATACTTACAGTAATCTACTAAACCTGATTCTTTTTGTTTTATTTCTGTTAACGGTTTTATAATTTGTTATCAAGTATACAGATTATTTGTATTTGTTATTAGTGGTAAAAATATGTAACAAGAATACTTCTTAGAAGTCCCCCTATGGGACAGCGATAAGACTTTTTATTTACATTGCTCAAATCAGTGATTCGTTTACTTTCAGTATACATAGCAAATAACTTAATGTGGTTTCGATATAACAAAACACATACATACCGCTTAAGAAGTCTTAATATTTTATTTAAAGACGGAATAGGGAGCAAGGAAATTGATATTTTCAGTTTCAATTACATTTAGCAGTTGTTAATTCGTAGTTGTAAGAAACAAATGAAAATAACTCAACCAACAATTTCTTATGCAACACTGAGCGTCAAGAAACTGCTTGCAGAAAAAGTGGTTAGTTAGAAATTACTCAAATGTACTGCGAGAAATATTTTGGTTTAAACCCTTTTTATTGTCTACATGTATAACTTTATTCGCTTGACTTATTCTTACAGGGCATTATACCGTAAGATAATGATTAACTAGCTGACATATCCTTTCAAGGCATGGGGACAACATAATGGCCGACCCATATCAAATCATTCATCTGAGCCCTACGGGTACATTCCAGGTTTGGTGACAATTGAACCAGAAAATTGCCAATCATAAAGGAGAAATAATTACTTAAATGTGGTTTAATAGTAACATCTAAAGAATATAATTTCTTATGCAATTTTTGTTGTTAAATTATATTACATTTAATACAAACAGTTCATAAAAATTTGGCATAAATACTGATCATTAGATGAGTAACTTCACTTTAAATGTTTATTCGAGTTTATTAAAAACAGTGCTTTGTTTGATTGTACAACTTCCTAAACTATATCTACATTTAATGTGTTATTTAAACTTTGATGAAAAATTCTGGAAAGTTGTACACGCAATCGTTATATTAGAAAAAGTTCATCAGACAAAACTGTACAATGGTAAAACCTGATGCTCTCCAATCATTTGGAAATTTCCAATTTCTTAACTTTTGTGAGTGTTTGAGGCCAAGTGTCACCTAATAGTTAGTGTTAAATTGTGAAACTTTGGTTTGTTTTGAATTTTGTGCAAAGCTACACAGGAGCTATGTGCACTAACCATCTCTAACAGAGTAATACTAAAGAGAAGGCAGCTAGTCATCACCACTCATTGCCAACTCTTGGGCTACTCTTTAGCCAACAAATAGTGTGATTGACCATAATATTATAAAGTCTCCACATCTGAAAAAAAGAGCATGTTTGGTGTAATGGAGATTTAAATCTGCAACCCTCAGATTACAAACTGAGTACCCAAACCATCTAGCCATGTCAGGCATTAATTAATGAAAAGATTGTTGGTTGTTGGTTTGAATTAAGCAAAAAGCTACACAATGAGATATCTGTGCTCTGCCCACCACGGGTATCGAAATCCGGATTTTAGCTTGTAAGTCTGCAGACAGAGCTGAGCCACTGGGGGGCTAATGAAAAGATACTTTGAAGTATGTCTCAAAATAATTCTGGGAGTTGTAATGACAAATATTGCAAAAAAACATTCAACAGAAAACGTCCTTCACTCCCTTGTCTGTAGAGACAGACAAAGTACAGCTAAGAGGAGTAATACATGAAATTTCAAAACAGCAATCAGAATAGACTACATATTAAACTGGAAGATATTCAGTCACAGACAGAAATAAACAAGTCAACAGGTATACAAGTCTTGTAGTGACAAACAATAAGACATCTTCACAGAACTCCAAAACATCAAAAGTAGCAGAGACCAGATCTCCTCAAATGAGGAACTTCTCAAGATCCACTAAGAAGATTCTTTGCTCCACCTTATGGTAGGTGACATTCACTCACCATGCCACAATAATGCCAGATATTACCATTAATAAAAGGAAGGGCATAAATACAAACAATTTGTATTTTAATCAAAAAAGTATACAGATTCAATGCTTCAGCCTTTAACCAATTTTAGTCCTTAAAATATGCTTACTAATCCCACAACACAGCAGCTGAAGTGTCTCATTATTTAAGTTGGCAAAAGGTTTTCAATGGCAATTGGTTTATTATATGTATATATTAAAAATTTATGTATGTCTCCTTATGCAGTTACTGTATCAAAAATCTGGGATATACGCATCACAGGATGGCTGGTATGGGTATTAACACTTACTAATAAAATAAAGAACACATTTCAACCTTCTCAGGTCATCTTAACCTGAAGATGACTTAAGAAGGTTAAAATGTTGTTCTTTGCTTTATTAGTAAGTGTTAATACCCCTACCAGTCGTTCTGAGATACATTTTTACTTCACGTGAGTTTCTTTCATCACAAATCTGGGATATTGCATTTCTGATTAAATAAACCAATTGTACATGTTTTATTATGAAACATTTTAAAACTGTAGACTTATTTTGGTGAAATAAAACTTAAATTACGCAGTGTAGTAGTTACTGAACAAATGAATGGAAATTAATTTCAAAAATTAAATATCTTCTGAACTTGCTTTACACAATTTTTGAAGTGACCTCTAAAGATATTGTAGAAGAAACAGATGCTACACAAACTGTTGTATTCAAGTACTTTTTCTTTTTTAAACAGATTAATGTTTCAGGTGCTGTATACAAAGTCAACTCCATTGTTTCATACTAGTCATGCAGGAAACTCATAATAGCATGTTTGGTCAGTGTATCAAATTTTCAAAAGGAAGTTTACGATTTCTGACCATAAAAATTTAGCAGATGTATATACTAAAGATGTAAAGTTCTCTGAAGAAAGCTTTAGATGTGTAAATTAACCTACAACAGCAGTACTAACAATACTTAACACACTTCTCTTATTGTAACTTTTACAGTACAAGCCAAGACATAATGTGACAAGATGTTACTGATAAATACAAATTATGCTAATGGTTGTTTCTCTACTCATCTAGTTTTCAGGGACCAACTGCATTTTGACTAGCATTTTTCTGACATATATAAGACCAACTATGTGACTTGGGTATAACAGAATATTTTAATTCAATCCTCAATGTCCTGGAAAAAAAAAGAAGAGGAGAAAAACTAGTTTCAAGGAATTGAAATAGTTTAAAGTTAGATTTTCAGAATGTTTACTATTTGAAAATAACTTAGAATTATATTTATCAGATTATAGTTTCTTCAAACACATATATATACATATATGTACCTTTGTTAATTCACATTAAAACTGATAATCATTTCATGTTCAAAGTAACTATTCTGGAAATGTCACATATGATAGTAATTACAAAATATCAAGTTTGAAAACTGTTTATTGTTAAACTATATTGATTAAACCTCACAATGTAACATGAAATTTGGACTACACTTTATTCCTTTCTATTCCATTTTCAATATTAACTACAAGTTCTGAATAATAAGCAGCCAGATGAGCAGTTGAATCCACAAGTGTAATGGTCATTATTTAAAAAAACAAACAAGTGATGATTTTGATCATGATTCCTGTTTTGTTTATACCTAAATTATTTCAACTTTCCCACTTTCCAAGGATGTCACTATCCTGAAAAAGGTGATATTCCTAAAACAAATAAAAACAAACAGAAATTAATATCCCAAAAATAATGTGAAGAATTCAACTGATATAAAAAAAAATTAACTTCTTTTTTCAAGCAACATACAATCATAGATACTGACTGTGAGGTTTAAAGTAAACATTACTTAACAATGAGTTTAGTTTCAGTATTTATTAACAATTACCATAAAATAACAGTAAAAAAATTTAAAAGTCAAAGTAAACTTAACTAAAAGTGGATGCCCATGACATGGCAATTGTCTCTGAACAAAAGGAGGTCGCTTTGTATTTCTAATTCCAACTCCTGAATGCCATAGATATTCATCACACATATGGAAATATCTTAACTTTTAATCCCATTACAATAAAAAAAAAAAATCTGTTACTAAAACTTCATTTAATAATGAGATGCGATTTAAAACTTAAAGTAATTGGGACGTGTTCCTGAACTTATAATAATAATAAAACACTTTTTTCCAAAATGAAGACTGAAACCCTGAAACTAACATTTAATTCAAAGATATCACGACACTGAAAATAATTTTACATATGTAATTGGATAAATGTTAAAAACAATGGTGTTGCACCATCCCCAATTACTGACCAAGCAGAGACAACTATCTGGCAGCAAATATTTTCATATGATAATCTATAACTATTATTATATATCACTGTTGTTTTAATTATTACCTCATTTTACTTAATGCCAGGTAACCAATACAAATAAACTTATTTTAATATTATTTCTAATATCTTATGATATACTCACTGGCTGCAGGGTAAGATTTCATTTATTTTTCTCTTTCAGATGACTGAATATTCTTAAATATTGAAAATATACACCAACTGCCATGCCAGAAGTAACCAAACACCCTTCAAACATGTCACAAAGTACTTAACATACTTTGTAAAATAACTTAGGCCAATGTGAATCAAATCAGATTAATAGCACTAAAAATCTTGAAGATACCAAAACATCATAAGTTCACAAAAGAATCAATTATAGGTTACAGAATATGGAGAAAATTTATATTACAAATAGTCACAAAATTTAGACATATAATTTGGCTGGAGATAAGAACATTCAAAGTTTACTTAATAGAGTAAAATCATTCAAAAATGTTGTGTTTGGGGGGAAAAACCTAAAATAAACTTTTCATCAAATTAATAATGACTTGACAGTTCACATGCAAAAATAAAGTATCTACAAGGTTTGTGAAAGTTGCAATTAATGTTTTAGTTGGGCTTCAGTCTTCATATCTGGCACAGGATCCAACTAAGATTGAGGTTGTTAGTTAGGATAAGTTGTTCACACATAACAATTCTCCATGCTACAAAATATGCATGATGCATTCCTGGTGTCAGGATAAGAACATTAATGTATTGAAATGATTCACCCAAAGCCCAGATCTTAACCCTATTTGGCATACTTGAAACCACTCAAAGAGGTTAGTCAAAAGGATGGACAAGAGATTTCCAGATATCTTTGTAAAAATAGTGTTTATGTTTGTACAAATATATGTATATTTCTTTTCATGACAGTACAGTTGTAACTTTGCATGGCTGTTCATCGTTGATCGAACTAATCATTTTAACTGATCCTCACAAAATAGTTTACTTATTTCAAGCTAAAGTAACAAGTAAATAACAAAAATATCATGCAGATAGTTTATAAGTGAGACAATATGCTGCAAAAGTTCAAATTTTACTGGGGAAAGTAAGGTTGAGACCAAACAAGATTAAAATCACCACTCTGAATCAGACAGACAATATATAAAATTAAGCTATTACATCTCAAGTGTCACAAGCCATAGATTTTACTTCATTGGTTATAAAGGATAAAATTTAGTAGGATTCCTGAGCTACTTCAGCATTTATGACATAAAATCCAACAAACAGAATGTGAACTCAATGAGCCAATGTTATAATTTTCTTATACTGAAAATGTATTTCCAATAGGTGCTTCCATCTATTCATAAAATTAGCTATTCTTGTCCAGTGCTGCCATCTGTAGGTAAATATTTTATTTACACATGTTACTAGCCTTCTACTCCTCCCTATCCAAATCAAATGATTTCAACATGTCTATCACATAAATTGTTATGAATCATTTCTTAACTAATAGAAGTATGACCCATGTGACTCACTCTATACACCTCTACTAAACTATAAATTCTACTTTTTGGAGAAAATGTAATTACCAGAGAAAAGTGGGAAGAAAGGGTGGAAAGTCTAAGTGGAGGGAAATACCTTTCAGAAATACAATTTCAGTATAGAATAAAGAAAAGTTGTGAGGTAAAGCTTACGTAAAACGTCAATAACAAAAAAATCAGACCTTCAACATCAGCAGGCTAAGAGGAAAAGAAAATAATATTTAAAGGTAGGATGAAACATGGATCACAAAAAAAAGAGGTTCACACAAAGGTAAAGTGAGGAAATGGAGAACCATTGGACTGGGAGGGGGCAATAAATCCAGAAGAAATGCATTAACATGGATAGGACAGGGGAAGACACAATATCTATGGTATTGGGAAAATAATAAGTACAGGATAAGGTGGTCTGGTAACCCAAGAGCAAGGAGACTGAAGACCCCCTACTGAAAAGTCATGTGAGAAATTCCACCACTGGAGTTATGGTAGATCAGTCAGTGGGGAATCCTGGAGTCACAGACCAACTGTGGCACACTTTCCAAATGTGTTGATACACCAATAAAGAAGGATGTATGGAAGAAGATAAAATGAAGGCTACTTAACAAGAGAAACCTGATCTTATTGCCAAGGACCACATAAAAGACAGGCTTGAAGAAAGATGGAAGACAAAAACAATACTGAAGAGAAAAGTTGCAGTTTATGTAACTGTATAAACCATGATTGAGTTGACGAATAAGAAGCAATCAAAAGGATGTAACACAGAGCAGAAAGTATGAAAAATATCACCTGACAAAGTAACTGGATAGGAGAATAAATATGAAGGAATTTGTGGGACTAATCCAGGTCGAAGATATCGACAGCAAGAGACGAAGAATGAGGTATCTCTGACCAAAATAGGATTAACATGTGACTGAGGTGTGTGGAAAATGCATCTAAGTGGGAAAATCCCAAATAACTGCAAAGCTACTGGAAAACAAAGAAGATTTAAAGATCACTCCATTGGATACATTCGGCTAGGGTAAGAAAGACAATCCACTACAAAATCAAAAGCACCCACAATGCAACAAGATGAATATCATACTTTTTAGCCCACTATAGTAGAACTAATGTTTGGAAACAAATCTTGACTAGGGGCTTCCTTGGCAATTGATATATGATACCACTGTTCAATTGTTACAATTTATGAATGTCTGGCAAGAGGAAGAAAGTGATTAAAATCCCAATGAACCATGAGAAGCTCAAGAACACTAATAAGCAAGGGCTTTTTGTCTATAGACCAATGACATGAAACCTCCTGGTAATTGACCCATATAGCTCAGCTCTGAAAGAATGCATCTATAAAAATATATAAATCCTGACAAGGAAGAGGAAGCAGGACACCTACTGGTGTATAGGTCTTATCCAATACAAATGCAAATCGATCATCAGGGTAGAAGGAAGGATGAGTAACAAGAGCTGTCAAAGGATCCATCCTTAGCAAAGGTTTCACAGACTATCAAGTAATGACATCATTGAAAACTGCATCCAAAAAGCAACAGAACCTTGTGAGCAGAAAGTGAAGGAGCTGAAAGGGTGTTGCAAAATAACAGTTCCATGGAATGAAGTTGTACAGGAGAATGATGGGCCTGACTGAGGTGAGTGTCGAAAAATACATCTAAGTGAGCAAAATATTGGGTAGGTAGGAGGAAGAACTTTACCAATTTGATTAACCAGCACATCCAAACAGCCACTAGGAGCTGATGACTATAGCTGGCTGGCTGTAATTTGGAATGAGCCAGAAGAGGCCAGTCTTCCATATAATGAGTAAATCACAACCCCAGAGCAAGAAGGTGGCTGGCAAAAGCACTGACCATCTGAAAGAAAATACAGAGGGTGGATGTAAACAAAAAGGATAGGGTGTAAAATTGATAAACCACATCACGATGGATAAATGAAAGATATCAACAAGACTGTGGTGATAAGTCTGAATAAAATGTCCACCAAAGAATGAGAAATTATTACATGGTAAAATGGGGCAGTTGAACAAAATGAATGAGGCAGAACAAATTAATGACAGGCCTCCAGTACCCAGTTTTCTTGGGAACTAGAAAGAGTCTGGAAAATGATCTAGTAAAGGAAGTAAAACAGACTGGATGACCTGCTAAAAAGATGGTTCATGAACTACCTCTGATAAATGTTGGCCAGTCATTGGATCCTGAGATGAAAGGAAGAAAATAGGTATAGAAGACACAGGAAGCGGGAAAAAACACAACAGGATCACAAATCCTTCCAATAAAAATTTAAAAACCCTATTATCCTATACGAAAGAACACCAATGATGAACCAAATGAGCAAGTCAAGCTCCCACCGTGTAGTCACCGATACTGTTGGTGATGTGATGTGTATCATTAAAACAAATAACATATTTACCTCCAACCAAAACAAAAAGGAAAAAGGAAGGGTAGAATGTTGTTGTGCTGATGCAACTCATGATTCCAAAAGAGTCAAGGATCATGTCAAAGACGTACTGCCACAGAAATGAGGACATACATAAATTATAAAAATAAAATGATGGTAAAAGAGTGAAGTTAAGGTTATATCACAACCTAGAAGGTCTTAACAACAAAGAAATCATGCATGTAAATTCTGGCCCAAAGAGAGAATTGTTTGTTTTGGAATTTCGCACAAAGTTACTCGAGGGCTATCTGTGCTAGCCATCCCTAATTTAGCAGTGTAAGACTAGAGGGAAGGCACCTAGTCATCACCACCCACCGCCAACTCTTGGGCTACTCTTTTACCAACGAATAGTGGTATTGACCGTCACATTATACACCCCCACAGCTGGGAGGGCGAGCATGTTTAGCACGACGTGGGTGCGAACCCGTGACCCTCAGATTACGAGTCGCACGCCTTACGCGCTTGGCCATGCCAGGCCTCCCCAAAGAAAGAAATGAGTCAACATAGAGGAAAGAAGAGAGGGGATGTCCTCAAAAAACCCTTCAGAATTTTAGTTGATAGCCTCAGAAATGAGATTAGTGGTAGAAAAATACTGTGAAAAAGTTGTGAAAGTAAGACAAAAGCAGAAAAATTGGGATATAGAGAGAGTTACATGCATCATGCTCCTATTAGTAGTGAAGTAAAGCATCATTATTTATATAAGAGAACATGTTGGAATAATTTGATTCCAATAGGGGAAAAGCAGAAGGCTTGTGAAATGTGTAAAGAAAAAATTTGCATATAGAAGGCAGCACTAAATGCAAAATGCTTATGTTGTGAATAGAGAAGAGTACCTTAACAGAATTAATAATGCATGAGTTCTACAAAACCCTGTCCCTAAAATAAAAAGATTTATGAAATTCAAGCCAAAGTAATTTATTTGCTCAAACATTTTCCTGGAAATTAGATTTGCTGTTTCAATCTTGTCTGATCTCAATTTTTTAATTCTCTAGGAAAATTCTAACAATAATTTCACAGTATTTCATCACAAACTGGTTATTTTCTTACCTTTTCTTCAATTTCTAGTTTTGTGCCTCCCCATTCTGGTAACAAGACTTTGTCTCCAACTTTCAAACTCACAGGAATTAGCTCCCCTTTCTACAATCAAAAACTACTTTGTGACATAATAATGAAAGGTCAAATATTTAAACACTGGATTTTTCTTTAAAATACAGCAACTGAAGTATACCATCTACAATATAATTTAAAAGTACTTTTAAAAATGAAATTTTGAGATTGGAACTACTATCTCTCAACTGGGGGGGAAAAAAAAGATGGAATATTAAAATTGTTCTAATTATAAACACATTTGGACCAAAAATCAAGAGTTATTCTTAAATACAATACACACACACACAGAGTATTTTTACCCAAACTATCAGATTTAATTAGGATATTTTAAGTTCACAGTGACTGACTGAAAGTAAAAAAAAGGTTAAGAATAGTAGTAGTAATAAAAGAATCTAATAAAGGAAATACTAATGGAAGGAGGGAGCATGGCTGATATTTTAGACATTTTACCAATCTTTGTATTGATGATATATAAGAACACATACTTAATTAGATCAATTTATTAAAACGTAGTTTTTCTCAGAATCTACTCTTATTGAGAAGTGTTAAGTGATGCATACATAATATAGAAATATAAAGGGACTTGTTTATTTTGTGAGATAAATATTTATTTGTGAAAAATAAAAGAAATGAGGTTAGGTTATAAGTACAAGCTTGAAATCCTAAACGTTTACAATAATGTTACATGGTTTTATTATGAGATGCACATATTCAACGTTTTTAGAACTGGATAAGCTAAGACTATTTTCTTTTTACCCAGGAATTAAAAGCATGAAAACCAAAATTAAATACAAGTTACATTAAGTCCAGGTTTTGGAACTACAGCTCCAGAAGTGTTCTTTGGTAAATCACCCTTTCGTAAAGTTATAAGCTTATGGAAAAATTTATTGCACGCTGATAATTTAAACTATTTGAAATGCCTATCAGACAAGGTAGATTAGTTTGGTTTAACTGTTTTCACACGTGAAAAGGATGGCAATACACTAAATGCCTTTTAATTCTCATGTTTGTAATCCAGAAAAATGTTAACAACTCTACATAGATGGATATTACAGAATCTCATTAAAAGTTGTATAATATATTTAATGTCAGTTACCAACTCTACCCTAAATTTATGATTTAGCAAAAATTCATGGGGGAACAGGTACCAGATACATGTATAGGGATACTGAAAGAAAAGCCAAGAGGATGGGCAAATGCAGTATACAAATTGTACAAATGTGTTTCTATTCTTCACATGAACACTGATATTTCAGAGTCATACTGATGATGTTAGATCACAGTCATATCTTGAGTAAGACACTTTTGTAGTATGTCCAATTTTTTTGTGTGTACAACAGACTTGCACACACTGTAAATTCTTAATTATATTTAACATTTCTTCTTCAATTGGGCAAATCCAATGAGCATTCAGTTATTTGATTTGAAAAAGTTAACAAGAAAGAATTTCTAGATTAGTAGATGAGAAAATAATTTGATGGTTGTTTGTAAGACCTGTGACTGGTTGTAATGAAAGAAAAAAAGCGAACTAGTAACTGGGATTTTTAAACTATTTTTTTATTCTAAGAGAAGGCACTTTTCTTGAATTGTATAAAAATTATGTTAGGTCTTATGTACAGTTTATCTCCTCATTGTAAGCAGAACACTCATTGTTTAAATGAAAACAGGAAACATATTAGAACAGTTATGAAGCTTAACCTAGCTATCTGAATATTTTATTTTTTGATGAATTAAAAAATTTAATTCAAGTTTTTAAAGACAAGAAACAGTGATGTGAATTTTATGACCATTTTGCTACCTTAAAGCCTATATGTAACTGTTTGTTCCAAGATCAAATTACTTCCAACTTTCTGGGACAGCCGTAAGTCTACAAATTTACAATGTTAAAATCAGGGATCCAATTCCCCTCAGTGGACACAGAAGATAGCCCAATGTTGCTTGCTGTGCAACAAGAAAAAAAAACACCCTTCAACTTTCTGCAGTCAGTTTATTATTGGTAGTTATTTGTATAAGCAAATGAACTTGCTGATATTAAAACCTACATTCAATTAACAAACACAACTAAAACGGGAATACTGATAAATAATATGTAATGTAGCATACATCTCTTTTAGTTGTGTGTAGTAATACCTAATACCCATCCTTATTAATGAAATTAAAGCAAGAATGAGTTTGTATACTTAAAATCTGAAATTCTACAGGTATTTTTGCAAACTGTCTAGCCTTCTCTCTCATCATTCACACATTATAAATACACAAAGACTTGAGTCACTACTTAACCAAAATTTTAAAAACATTAATTTCAGTTTTGCAAAAGTATAACTTTGAGGCATGTAATAGTTTGTTGTTGGTTTTTTTTCACATTCAACTCACTGGAGTAAACTATTAGAAGTACAGATAATTGTAACAGGATACATTCACTGTTTCAGCAACCTCGAAAATACATTTCTCATCTCAACTTTACAATTTTTTACCTCATTTTGACGCCCAGGGCCCACAGCTACTACTGTCGCACTATGAACCTTAGTTTGAGCTGTTTCAGGAATCATTATTCCTCCTTTTGTTTTCATTTCTGCTGTAAATCTCTCAACCAGAACTCTGTTTAGGAGAGGAATAAGACGTCTTCCAGGGGCAGCCTGTAATGACAGAAAATATTATGCACATTCAAATCAGTACAATGCCTCAATTTAAAAACAAAATCATAAATTAGTATAGTTGAAAAATAGCTATAAATTGCACATAAATAGCTCAAGGAATATTGCTTTTAGGATATTAATTAACTATTGGCACAAAGTGGAAAAAGAAGTGGTTGGTTGGTTGATTTAGTGTTTTATGACACAAAGCAGCTAGGCTATCTGTGCCAAACGTCCAATAAAAAGGTAAAAGTAAATTCAGTAAAATTCATAAAAGGAAGTTAAGGTAAAAAAAATGAAGTTAAAATAAATAAATAGCATAAAACCAATGTTTACATCTGGTTAACAACATCAAGATAAAAACTACAGTAATTCAAGTTGTAGTAACCATAACTCGCCAAGAAGACTAACAGGCAAGTCCAAAAACTACCGTCAGTCATCTAAAGTTGGCCTTTCCAGTCCTGGTTTCAAGTTACTTAATGTTACGGTCAGTTTCTAATTTCAAATTGAACTAGATGAACTGTAATATTTAGAAGGAAGCCACATTAAAAGGGTGTAAAGTACAAATTAAAAAATATTAATGACCTTCAAAAAACTAAAATCATTACTAAGGTGGACAGTGTCACCATCATCAATAACACTGACTAACATTATGGACAAACCTTGGGACAAAACACACTTAAAATGGTGCCACTGTTGTAAATCATAACGCTGACAAGAAAGTAAAATATGGCTCATTGTGATCTGAGTGTTACACAAACTACACACTGGTGCATCAGTTCCAGATAAAAAAAAAAACGAGTTAAAAAACTGTGACCAATGCATTGTCTAGTTGGAACAACTTCCTCTTTCCAATCCTTATGGTAATAAGACAGCCAAAGTCGAATATAGGGTTTTACTTGGAAAAGCTTGTTTTCACATTGCTCACTCCAAGTCAACTGCCAGCTGGCACAGAGCAGAGCCTTGAATACAGGACCATAGTCCATGTATGGAATAGGTACAGTGGTGATAGTGTCAGAGCAGATAGATTTAGCTGCCATGTCTGCAAGCTCGTTCCCGCGAATACCAACGTGACCTGGTATCCAGAAAAACTGGATAGAAGTAGATGTTAAAGAGAAGTGGGCCAGTTGGTTTTGAATATCAGCAAGAACAGGGTGTTAACAAACATGAAGTAATTCCAGGGCCAGTAGAGAACTAAGCAAGTCAGTGTAAATTGTGCTTAGCTTCTATGTGATCCAGGGCAAGAGAAATGGCATACAGTTCAACAGTGAACAGAGAAGCTGTAGAGGGTATTCTGCATGCAACCACCAAACCACAACAAACCATGACAGAACCCACACAGTCATCTAATTTCGAACCATCTGCATAAGTAGAAATGGAAGGATGGTTCAAAAGATGTTCAGCAAATAGCAGACAGTATTTGCAATCAGGAGTATTTACTTTTCTCAGATGACTTAAAGATAGGTCACAATTGAGGACTGTAAAAAGCCATGGTAGGATGGGCTGACCAATGGATACAGCAATGTTATCCAAGAACAGACCCTATTCATCTGACTGTGCTTGGATACAAAGGCCAAAAGGGGCAATGGCAGACCATCTGGTCTGAAAAAGCATGACCCATCGAGGAAGGAAAGAAGTTTCGAAGCATACAGTAGAGACAGTTGCAAATGACAGAGGTGCAAAGAATGTTCATGAGACTCTACGTGTAAGCTCTAAACTTGAGAAGTGCAGAAAGCTCCAGTGCAGAGCCAAAGTCCTTAATGATGAAAAGGGTCTAACATCTTTAAGGACGATGGTCTGGCAGAGCCATAGACCAGTGATCCATAGGTGAGTTTCAATGAAATAAGAGCACGATATATCTTTAGCATGGAATGTCGTTCCACTCCCCAAGTGGTAGAAGAGAGGACACAGAGGATGTTTAATGCTCTTGTACATTTGACTCATAGCTGCTTGATGTGTGGTATAAAGGTTAACTTACAGTCAAAGTTAAGCCCCAACAACTTTGTCTCATAGACAACAGGCAGTACAACTTCACCAATACAGAGTTCAGAATCAGGGTGAATACTCAGTGGGCAGCAAAAGTGCATGAAAATGGTTGCAAACAGAGAGAGAAGGTAAAGCCGTTTTTTTTTGTGGTCCACTTCAGTAAACAATGGAGGGCAGTCTGTAGCTGCCGCTCAGTATGCCTCATGTTCGACTACTGACACGAGATGTGAAGGTCGTCAACTTAGAGCCTGTTTGCAACAGTGAGAGAGAGTTGTTAAATGATACAGTACCCATACAATCTCAGAATCTCCTGTCCATTAAAAAAAATTTTAATAAAAGTGGGCAAATGGCCACGTGACCCATATATATGGAGGTCTCACAAAATGCCATATCTCTGTGTTGTATCATAAGCCTTCACAATGTCAAAGAATATTGAAACAAGATGTTCTCATTTGAGAAAGGTTTCTCTGATTAATGTTTCAAGTCTAATCAGGTAGTCCATGGTGAAGCGCTGTCATCGAAACCCACACTGGGTGGGTGAGATTAGGTTGTTTGATTCGAGGAAACAAACAAGACAAGCATGAACTGTACTCTCTAAGATTTTACAGAGACAGCCCATCAATGCAATTGGATGGCAGTTTGAGGGAATTTTTGAATCCTTCCCAGGCTTGGAGAAAGGCAGGACAATAGCTTGGTGCCAGGTATCATAAAAACAACAAGAAGGATAACAAGAAAAGCAGGAGATAGATAGTGCAGCATCTTGTAGTGTATATCATCAGGTCCAAGCAATGTAATGCCAGACCGATGAAGTGTCAGTTTGAGATCCACCAGTATAAAGGGACAATTTTAGTCATAGAGACAGCTTGAAAGGAAAGAGGTGACTGCTCTGCCTAAGTCTTGATGGCTAAGAAGGTGGAAGAAGCAGAAGTGCTAGACACCCTGCAAAAGCTTTCACCTGGAGTATTAGTGATACTCTGGATATCAGATACTTCCTTGCCATCACAGAGCAAGATTGAGAGGGGTACAGAGTGATATTATTCACCGACCTTTCGAATCTTGTCCCAAATGAGTTTGAAACTGGTGATAGAGGATATGCTGGTCATGAACTTAATTCAAGATTCCATCTGGCTTTGATGTCTTATCCACTGTGCATGTACATGGACCTACTGGAAATCAATGCAGTTAGAGAATGTGGAACTTCTATGGAAAGTATCCCAGGCCCATTTTTGAGCCTTCCATGTGACGTGACAGGCAGGATTCCAAAATGAATGAGAATATAGTGGAAAACGTGAAGAGGTTTTAAGAATACATTGAGAGGCCACTTGTATAATACAGTCAATTACTGCTGCCACACAGACAATGGCAGGATCAAGTTCTGCAAGAGCAAAGAAAGAGGGCCAATTTGCCTGATCCAGCTTCCACAGGGGCACATGGGTTGGGTGTCATCAACCATGGCCAGTCTCTCTCAAAATTATAGGATAAATGATCACTGCCTCATGGATTATTGTCAACCCTCCATGAAAAATGGGAAAATAATGAAGGGGAGCAAATTAAGAGATCAATAGCCGTAAAGAACTGACAAGGCACATGGAAATAAGTGGAAGAACCAGTATTGAAAAGAGAAAGGTTGTGATCAGAGAGCATATGCTATACAGAGCGACAAATCCTATCGATATCAGCACTTCCCCCAGGGGATGATATCCATTGAAGTCCCCCAGAACCCCAGAATGAAAAGGGGAGATGGCAACTGTTAAATGAGAACATCAAGGTCTGATTGGTCATATGTCTCTCCAGACAACAGGTAGAGAGAAAAAACAGTGATGGAACGACCCAAGAAACCATGGATTGCTATGGCCTCCAAGGGTGTGTCAAGTGGCAAAGACCAGGTGAGCACATGCTGGTCAGCCAAGAGCACCACCCCTCCATGTACTCTCTCGTCCATCACACAACCTGTCATTTCTAAACAGAGAAAACTGCTGAAAGGTGACTGTATTGGCAAGTTTCAGAAATGTTTCCTGCAAGGAAAGACATACAGGATGGTAGGAAGCAATCAGCACTTTGATGTTATCCAGATTAGAATGTAAACCTTGACAATTCCATTGTATCAAAATGGCCATTTTCAATGACATGTAGGTGAATTGGTTGGAAAAACCTTCTGTTTACAACCACGTCTTTTTTCCTTACTTTCCTTAAGTCTATCAACCTCCATGGATCCTTCCATGGGTTGACTGGGCAGGTCCTTGCTGTTGGAAGGGGATTCCAGAGATTGAGGAAGTGAACGAATGATTGTTTTACATCTTGGGGAAAGAAAGAAAGATGGATCTGAAAAAATGCCTGTACCTGGAACCAAAGGATGTGGATCTTGGGGTTTGGTGGAATGTATATAAGGGACAGATATAGGTGCTGAAGTTGATTCATCAACTTTTTTTTAACCATGGAGATCAAAAAACTTTTCATTTGTTTGAAGAATAATTCTTTTGGAGGCACAGAGATATCTGTCTGCACTCCACAGTAGCTGTGGAACAAAGTTCAGCAGCATACATCCAAGTTGAGGTGGCAGATAGCAATTTTCGAGCCTCAGGATAGGTAATGTTATGAATTGTTTTCAAATGCTGTACCTCTTTTTCTTCTAACCATTTATGGCATGAACAAAAGTAGGATGAATGAAAGCCATTGCAACTGATGCAATGAGGGTCCATTTCACACTCATGGGCATCATGGTCCTTGTCACTGCAACTAGCACATGCCAAAGAACAACGAAATGATGTCTTTGAGAGACTGAACCATTGACACTGGAAACATCGAAGAGGGTTTGGAATGTATGGCTGTACTCTGCAATTAAGATAACCTGCTCTGAGGGTGTCAAGTGGATATGGTGACTCAAATGTCAGAATGAGGGCATTGATTGACACCATAATTCCATCTCTGGAAGTGTAGATATGCCTCACTGCAGAAACTCCTTGGGTGGAGAATCCAGTGAGAATCTCTGACTCAGGGATGTTCTTCAAATCCCTCTCGACAATAACTCCTCGTGATTAATTCAAAGTAGCATCAGGTGTAACCTCAATAGGTATATTCCCAATTACCTTTGAATGTAAGAGGAGTTCACTGTGTTGAAATGTGGATTTTTCCACAAATATGTAACCAGATTGAAGCTTTTTTACTGACTTTGGAGAGCCAGCAAGTCCCTCTAGTCTCTTCTGAATGAAAAAGGGAGACATTTGCCCTAAACGTTTGTCTAAAAGTGAATTCAATATAAGAAAATGAGGTACAACAGGTGGTGAGGATTGCTGCTCAGAATCTTCAAGATGTGGTCATTTACCTACACTGTTTTTTCACTATTTTATTAATATTTTTAATTGGAGTATACAAAATAAAGAAAGGGGAATTTCAGTGCCCACTGTCCCCACCCACCATGATGCCCTATGAGAGGATGCACTACAATGTTAAAAAAAAACTGCAGCAATGCCAGGGTTTCATGAACACTATACCAAAACACCAGCATCAGATATAAGGTTCACAACATCTGTTGAGAACATTCAACACTAGTAGTTGGTTGACCATAGCCCAAGTGGACCAGCCAAATGACCCAAAGAGGGTCACCCATAGACTGCTCATCTATAGGAACTCAAGGCCAAAGTGGTGTGTTAGGGTTAGACCCCTACACCACCAGGATCCTCTCTTCCCCTTCACGGGTTGCCATGCACAGCAAACACATAAATGGATGTTTAGGTCCCAGAGGAGGTAAACTGAAAGAAAAGAACCTTCCCTGTTAGGTCCCCTCACCACATACAGGAATCCACACCAAGGGTGGAAAAAGAAGCAACTAAATGTAGAGATTTGGTAAGGAGAGTTGCGTTTTTTTTTAAACACCAGATATCAATAATAAAGTGAAAATATGATGAATTGTTCACTAAAGACATGCCTTTCCTGTTAAATTTATTGATTAACCACAAGTTAATTTAATAGATCATTGTAAAACAAACTTAACAACCTTACTTTTAGATAATGAGACTTAATCCCATCAACCAATTCTTAATTAAACTTACTGAGAAAATATACGGTCTAAAGAAATGTTTAAAAGCTATCAAACATTCAGTTTTCAACAAGGTGGAAGATATGGAAGTGTAACCATAGTGGAAAAATACAAGATAACATTTTTTTTTTTAATACATTAGAAGTAGTTTTGCAAATATAAAGGCAGCCAGACATTTCTTAAACGTACAATTTAAGTTCTTGGCCTACATAGCGTAATCTACAAAACAATACTCAAATCAAATACAGACACACGTCATGTACATAGATTAGTGATGTAATAGTGTGTGCAGAATGTCACAAGTTACATGAATTTAAAATGTGAAAGTTAAAAGAAATTAAAAAGACATTTACAGTAGCTTCACTGCATCTAAAGTGAATCAATTGTGAAGCATATACAACTTTATGAATGTGGGTACTTTTAAAAGGTTGAGAAATGTGAACTGTGCATAGGATGACAAACTTTTCAAATAGAAAAACCAGGATAGCCCAGCCTTTGCTACTAATTTCAAAATGTATTGGACAGTGTGATCTGTAATGTCAGATTTACTACCATGTGCTAACAAACAGTTTACTCAACTACAATATCTAACATGCCTTTAACCCTTTTGGCATGCTTGGTGACTGCAGTTGACTTGAAGGCTCAGCAAGGCAGGTGATCTTTGTCGACAAGATGTAAACAACATATCATCGTGGCTAATTATCATAACCACACAGGCCTGTAGACCCACATGTATTCATTGTTTACCTGGGATTCCCAGCAGGTATTTAAACCAGAGGTTATATGATTTCTTTGTTTTCTAGTTTGTGTAGATCATACTGTTCATTGTTTTAGAAGAAGCCTTTCTTGAATATTCTGTTGATACTTTTGACATTGTTATGCTGAAAGGAAAAGCTTGTACCACTAAAGAAGTAATCGATATTTTTGTAATGATGAAGAGAGTGACAAAGAGTTTGAGCCAGATGATAATGAAAGCTTACTTGTAATGGACAAGAGTGATAATGAAGACATTTGTAGCCTGGGATCTGCCCCTGCTTAAGACAAGCATATGGTGTAGTTAAGGTCATGCAACTTATTGCACAAACTGACTGACCAAGGTTAGTTCTTGTTAACAGATATATAATATAATGTGCAGACTGCAAGAGCAACAGTGAAAACCTGGTATCTCCAAGATTATTCAAAATTTGTTGGAGGCATATGTCAGCAAAGCCAAACTAAAAAAAAAACCAAGTATTGATAA
Organism: Carcinoscorpius rotundicauda; assembly: GCA_011833715.1. Lineage (NCBI taxonomy): Eukaryota > Metazoa > Arthropoda > Merostomata > Xiphosura > Limulidae > Carcinoscorpius > Carcinoscorpius rotundicauda. The sequence continues at coordinate 22,379,402 of CM022398.1, forward strand.
AAGTCAGAGCTTGGTGGAAAGACATAGTATTGAACAATATGAAAACAAAAAACACAAACCTGATTGTACTGTTTGTAGCAATAGATACACAGCTGGATGGAAAAAAAAGCAGACTAATTACTTCTGCAAACAGTGCAATCTCCCCTATGTGCTTTTTACCATGCCATGAGATATATCATAACCACAAAGACTATCGACGGGCTGCTGCACAAATTGTATACAATTTATAATAAATTATCGTGCTTTACATGGTATTTCTTCATTGTGTATCAGGGTGTCGTCCTTTATTCCTGTTATTTTTATGCACTGAATTTAACATATATAACATTGGGTACAATCACTGTAAATTTCAGGGACTTTTGTTGAGTTATAGCCAAGATATCATGCTTTTAGTACTGACACCATAATTAGTTGAAGTATCAAAAATATATATTCAGCACCATGCCAAATATTAAACTTTTTTATTCAGTGCCAAAAGGGTGAAAATACACAGGTCTGCTTTCAAAGTATCTGAAAAAATAACACTATTTCTGGCATTTTGACACTGTGACAGGTTAAATATTTTTAATAATAAAAATATCCCAGAGAACAGTCCCTGACATTCAACTGTCTGCCACACATTTTTCAATCATTATACACTTACTTCAGTATTACTAACTTAAAAACTTGCATAGGTCTGGGTTTCAAATCCTGTATAGACAGCAGATTTCAGAGATTTTGGTGGCAGAAGAATACATATTACAACAATAAGAAGGTCAAGTGAGTTTATTATACTTAAAAATGACAGTTACTGTCACATACAAATATAATAAACTTATTTTACTTTCTTGTTGTAATATATACTCTTCTAATAAACCTGGGACAAACAACCATAAATAACTGTCCTGGCAAAAGCAAGACATCTGATCATTCTAACTTGCAATAGTATACATCAGCTCCCAAAAGTGCATAACACCATTTTGCTTGGTGTAAGGCCAACACCAACAGAATCTCGACATCTGGTTATCGCTTTTATAATCCTTTACCCGCTGCTTAAATTGTAAATACTGAACAAATGGAATTTCATAAATATAATAGAAATGTAATATACTAGTACTCTCATTTACCATGACCTTATCTATTAGTCATTAATTTGATCAAGACTAAGATTTAACAATAATTTTACAAAAAACAAACATCAAGAACAAATTGAAAACCAATATTACTAATGGCTAAGTTAACAGACTACTTATAAGAGGGAAAATTGAAACAACTCAAATGTGCCTTCAGTGAGATAAGTGAGCCAGTGAAGTCTCGCTCTTGAAACACACACTTTTCAAGTGAATGATTTTGTTTCAATTTAATTCATACCTCCACTTGGTAATGAAATAACGATTGAATAAGAGTTTTTAGAAAGATTGGTAATAAAAGTGATTTTGTGATAACTTTGAAGAATTATGTTAAAATTTTCTTTTGAATAAATTCTGTCCATTTGGTTATGGACCTATCTTTGAAGCACATCTTATTCAACACACAGACAGACATCAAGAGACTGAAAGCAAGTACATTTCAGAGGATATAGTATGATCCCTTCCACAGTGCATATGTGCTTTTGAAATGGTTTGTAAGCAATAATAAAAAGACCTTGAAATTATCCTCCAAGAACCTTTAGCCCATAAAACATCATCTATACATGTGATGAGCATAATTCAAATTGTAAAATCACAGCCTTTTAATAATTAAAAAACACAACATATTCACCTTTTCAACCATTAAAGAAGAAAGTTAAACCAAAAGCAAGGTAGCACCAGAATATAGCCAAAAACAGTTCATCCCATACAAACACAAAACCATTTTGAACTCCTATGGTAAGTTGTTAAAAAGTAATTTGTTAACAACAGCTCATGGCTAAAACATTTAGTTCATTTCACACACAAAACTTTCCAAGTAAGCATAAAATTTCAGGACCAATCATGCTTGTGGAAGACAGATTGCCACATGAAATTGGTACTTGCATACTTGGTAGAACTTCCTACTAGTATGCAATAACTCACAGGGTCAATATACTATGAACCCAGGGGTTCATGTAAAAACGAGATTTGCCAAACATCCATGGCTATATTGTTACAGAAGTATTTTTTTCATTTCCAAAGGTGCTCAACATATATTTCAGCACATTTCTGTATAAACAAATAATCATATCTAACTTCGATATTCATCATTAATACAAATTGTTAGAAGTATTCACATATAGTTTCCTGAAAAAACACGAAAACTTATTAGATGAAATTTCTGTATTCACCACAATGTCATTTTTCTACTGCTATCTTAGTATAAATATTACAATGACGAAATTTATTAGGGTTAACACACTACATGAATCAACTAAGTGACTACAGTAACAGATACCGAGTTACACTGGAGAACACCATTTCAATGATATTTAAAAGAAAAGCAAATATTCGTTACCATTTCTGAATGTCTGAGAATTATACTAGTGAAGAATTTTTGATGCAGGTAAGCAATACTACAAAATAACTATCAAATCAAATCTGCTAAAAAAGAAAAAGAAAAGAAATGAATGAACCCAACAGTCTTTTTCACTCCTCGCCGTATCTTAAGACGTCTGTGTAATGAACGACGCATGAGCTAAAGCTATATATAAACGAGTATCGAAGTAAGGAGAATATAATTACAAAATCATATACGTTTAGTTGGTTCTATTCGTACAGTTTTATTGATAAAGACGTTACATCGAAACATGACAAACAACATTTATGAGCCTTTATTTATGTACAAGTAACCAACTGTAAAAATATTCTATTTATAAAGTTACAACTAAACCATCCACGTGTTTTTCTCACTACGAACGGAAAGTTCTGGAAGATGTAGCTCTAAGTCATGTTTAATAAAATTTCCATTGTTTTCCGGAATTTTATTTACTTAGTTTAGACTATGGTTTAAATTATTTGAGAAGATGTGATCAAGAAAAACACAATTATAACTTTTAAATGCTCATTTTATTGCAATTTTTCTGATAAATGTGGATATTTGTACAAGGTAAAATACGAAATACTGTTCCAACTGCAACACATTATAACTCGTGATTTTGATATCTTTCTCGAAGCTGTTGTAAATTTTTAACTAGGTATGAGTGACTCTTCTTACAAATTGAGCTAGTTTAGCTTGTTAATGTGAAAGGAAGCTTAAAAAAACATCAGTATTGCATAAAATTGGGCGTTATATAAGGTTTTATTTCCGAATTAAATTCTAAATATTTCTAGATATAGCTCATTTTATATATCTGTAAAAACAAATGGCTCGTTTGTGAACCTGACGATGACCGAAGAAGGTCGAGACGTTGTTCGCTCCTATACGTAAAATATTTTCTCAACCCAAACGAGCCATTTTTACATATATATTTTTCTCTACAAGTGGGTTTTTTCGACATCACTGAAAGCTCATTTTATACTTAACATCACTACTGGATTTATTTATGCGTTAGAAATGCTGCGGAAATATCAAAGTGAAATAATGCCGAATTGGTATCAGCGTTGCTTGTTACTAATAGTAATATATCGCAAATACTTGAGCTAATCTCAGCGTATACTGTAGAATATGTGATACTAATAATACTTTATTGTGCTGCTATAACTTTAAAAGTTGCTTGATCATATTTATGATGTTTTGAACTTAAAGTTAAAATTTAATAAAATTACCAATTTCAAAGAAAAATCTGTCAGATTTAAAGATAAACAGAAGATTCAAAAATGAGCTTAGTTGCTGTAGTATAAATTGTAATTGTAATATTTCTGTTAGGAGCTTAAGGGGTGGAAAATAGAGTTCAAAGCTTCAGTTAAAATGAAAGATAGATAGATATAATGAGTATTAGTACTACTGAAAGATATTTTATTAGTAGAGCATTGATAATTGAAATTATTTTGAAATTCCAAGTTCTTATTTAGTTAACAGTGATACTGATTGACTTTTTAAAACAAGTGCATGTTTATTGTTTTGTACCATAAAAGATGAACTGCAGACTTTTGAGATTCTGCATGAATTTAAATCAGAATTTTTCAAAGGTATTAAGTTCTCAATTTGCAATTGTTGTAGGCCATTTAATCAGACAGATGAGGTCAATTAGAAATTGTACAATGGTATCTTATTTCTCTGTGTTACTGTATGTTGCATTATAGTAGAGATCACAGCCAAAAATTAACAAGATGCCATTTGACTAACTTGAGCTAATCTTTTTTCTACTACCACTATATTCCAAGCCACATATAGAAACCCATATCCAGCGTTGAACTGTGTAACTTTTAGGTTTGTAAAAAGAAATGTTTCACATAAGTTGTATGAACATATGGTGGGTGTTAATAAGAAGTAGTACTAAATTATAGAAGATATTTGTCCAAGAAATTCTATGAAATACAAAGTATGAGACTCATAACTACATAAAGAATGTTTTCATACAGAATATAATTTGCATAATTGTACAAGATTGATAATGATGCACATTAAATAAGGAAGAGGACTAAAGAGATTGAAAAAGATTATTTTTGGCACAAGCAAAATGTAGAGGTTACAGTAATAGTACATGAACAGAGAAACAAGATAATTTTAAGAAATACAAGCTGACTAGAATGGAGGACATCACTGGGTAGCTGTAGAATAAGACTGGCAGGAGGGTCAAGAATTCATTCTTAAAAAGCAAAAATCTGGATTGAAAACATAAGGTCAGATAAATTCAGGTGGATAAGATCAGCTAGGTGTGTAGGTAGCAAAGAGGACCATAAATACTCAGTTAAAACCATGTTCTTCTCTAAATCTACCTTTAGAGACAGAGTATTAAAATTATTAGCTTGACCAAGTAATATTTCTACAGAAAAATTGCACTAATGCCTATATTGTTTGTATAAATGTCTTTCTAGCACCTATGAATATTTTGTCTCCCAAGCTCCATTGGGACTATAACTGTGCTGCCCTCTAGTGCTATTTATGTGGCAATGGCTAGCTTACTCTCTAACCCATATTACAACTCTCCACTACCATTTCATTGTTTTGTAGAGTGCAGGTCTAGTGGGAAAGGAATGAGGTCTAGAATGAAAATCTGTTTCCTACCTCCAACTTGACTCAGGTTAGCAGATGCTAAACTTCTAATCATTAAGACCTACTAATGTTTACATTGTCTTTTTTTTTTTTGGTACTTTCTTCGCAATAAGTCATCAGCACTGATTATGTGGTACTTACAATGGTGTACCCCAAAGGTGATAATTTTCATCTCACTCTACATTTATAACTACAATTTTAACCGTACCATATATTGTATATTGAAACAGCAGTAAGAAAATAATTCAGTTTGCATGATTGAAAATGTTACATCAGAATTAAAAAATACACTGGGTACACCAATTTTACTTTTGCGATAATTTTTAGCTTCTGTAAATTTTATTTACTAATGATAATTTCACATAATAATTTCAATTCTATGGTAATCACCAGTAGTGATGTAAAGTTTATCACCACATCTGAACATCCAGATCAAATTATTTTTACAGTTCATGTGATTCTTTTTATAGTTGTATTTTTTGTACAATTTATTTAATCATATTCAAGAATCATGAATCAACAACATACATTTTGACATACACTTTTAGCTTAAAACAGACTGTCTCTGGCTACCACAAATATTACTTCAAGAACTTTCTTGAGTTACATTTGTTTGCTACATCTTGTTATTTGTGACAAAATAATATATTCTCTTCTATGAGCCATCAGACACAATTTTCTTTTTGAGGAATCACAAAAGAAGTCTTTATTGGTATAATTCAGCTTGTAAGCTATGATCACAATTCATGGTGTTACAGTGGTATATATGTACATATCAACATACATTCAGCACATCTTTACTGCAATGGGAGAAGTTGACTCACTTCTGGGATGTACAGGAATCTCTAGCAGAGATCATGTATTATGACTCATAAAACTATCTCCATTCAGTTAAATCAGGTGAGTGATTGATACAAAACATCAGTTTATTTTACCACAGAAAAAAAATCACTCAATAGCTCAGAAAACAAGTGTCATGATGTACTTTCAACTAAATATTCCAACTTCTGGCTGTAATTTTCATTTGCAGAAACTGGTTATGTTTTAGATACTATGCCTTTTAACACTAGTTGTTCTAAACTGTGTTAATTAAGCAGTTGTTATCTGATATCCTCTGGGTAGTAAAAAGTTGCTCAATAGCTTAGAAAGTAAAAGTTTCTTTTCAGTCACAGGATTTTTAAACCACATAGCCATCTTAGCTGCTGTAAACCATGGTTAATCCTAACCACACTAATTGGAAGGCTGTTGGAACTTGTTATTTGGATGGTCATGTAAGGGAAAACAAGTACCCTCAGCTCTTTGCTGCTCCTCTGCTATGTTGAAGTGGTTCAAGACAGAACTTTCATCTTTTCTGTCTTTTAAATCTCCTTTGACTCCCATCAAACTGAGTTCAGAGATTCTAGTGTAATTGTATCACAGTAAAAGGATATATGGGTATTTTATTAATGCTTGATGTGGTTTTAGCTTGGGAAAATTTGGTGTCATTTTTTTACTCGCCTGTCTAACCAGTTCTTTATTACTAATTTATACACCATCCTTACAGAAAGTGCTTTAGTAAGGGTAAAAATATTTTTTATACCTGTATAGTGCCTTATTTTTTTACTTTCCATAAACTTGTTAAAGGTAATATTCTCACAGTCTACTGTAACTATTGCAGATTAAGCTTTGACATGCCAATGAAATAGGTCATCCATCTGATTGGGCAAGTTCTTGGGAGTACTCTTCTTTCAGTCCTTGCATATTGCTTAATTTTAAGCAAGGTTGAATCTTCAGTGCAACTAAGCAATGATTTCACAGAGTCTCACAGCCCTAAATTTTTGCCTCAAATGTTTGATGAGATGTCAGGTTTAACTGTGTTGATGCAAGAGTTGGTGTTGTGCAGCCTGTTCTAGAGATCAGTCTTTTCAGGTACCTCCTTGAAATGCTTAAGGAAAAGGTCCCTGTTATTTTTCACTTCACTCTTGAATGTCATGGGCAAGATCTGTTTTGCTCACTCATAGAGACTCATGATTATGGCCAGAACTTTTCCCTCATAAGCTCTTACATGACTGTAATATTTTCAACATCATTGCTACAGCATATTAGGTATACTCAGGGAATCAGATTTTCATCCATCAGCTCTGAATTACCCCAGACTTCTCCACAATGCATAGCCACTTTGCCAGAATATATATCCCCCCCATACACACACACTTAGAAGAATCACCACTTACTAATGGTTCACTATCTTTTTCATTTAGTGGTCTTCATCTCATCTATTGATGAAGCAGATCTCATCAGTGGTGAACTTCATACACCAACAGCACCTCTTGGATCAATTTCAGATGGTTTTGACCAGATCAGAGGTTGGGTTGCTTTGTCTGACAAAGGATTAGGAGCCCTATACAGACTTACTCTCCTTTGTGATCCTCAGTTTTTCTTGCTTCTCTCACACTGAGATTATTTATCAAGGAGATCAAAATAGCAATTTTGAATGCACAAGGCCTGAGCAGCTTTCTAACCTTAGTCACTGGCTGCAATAAGAAAAAAGTCCTGGACCCGAGTACTGGTGAACATCATACATTCAGAAAAGAACTTCTCCACAACTCAACAACTCCCTCAGACAACCATTCCTCCTATTGAAGTTCCACAGATTACAAAAAAGGCTATTTCCTCAAGAACAAAATATTTCTATACCTAATAACTTGAGGAGTAAAAAGCAATATGCTTTTTAACAGAAAACTACACAACTAGATATCTTGTTGTAAAGGCACCAGAAGTTTCCACTTTCTATCCACTTAGGTATTTTCAGATAGAAACAATTTCTTTTAGGAAGGAGAAGTAAGTCCACAGAAGAGCAGGAAGGTTTAGCAAGATATTTGTTACAAGGTAATGCTAATTATCAGAGTAACTGAGTTTGTCAGAATGAAATAAAGAGAAAGAACAATTAAAAATACAATGAACAGTTGATCAGAAACTCTGTAGTAAGGTATCTTGTGATCATGGCACCAAAATTTGTACAATGAATAATAATTATTTAACATGAACATAGTGTATGTATTGTGTGATATCACAGATAGTCACTTCCACTTGATTTAAACCATTTTCTCTCCAAAGAGGTTTAGTTGAGGACTGATTTTAGACTGATTAAACTGTACATTACTTTGGCAAACATACAACATACTTATCCAGAGAAACTAGCACTACCCATGTCTTATTCTGTGATTAGAGGACACTACTTTCTACTTCCACACAGAGTACAATTGTACAAAATCCTCAAACATAACTTATTCTTGACAATTATTGCACCTTTTAGATTTAAACTCCATTCTATTTTTTCTCAGAATTACATCCAATTACAATGAAGTTTTACTAGTGTTAAGCCTCTATTACCAATATAGCTACCCAATATTTGTAAAAAATATTAAGTTAATAATACAATTAAGAATCTCTGAGTTGTATTTTGCTAAAACAAATAAGCTAGGGATTTTTGTGATTAATATTACTTACAAATCTAAATGTATGTAGATAGTAACAAAATTTAATTGTATATGTATCTCACTTGAAAAGTGTTATGTATCATCTGCCAAATATACTGTGATCATTAGCCACTTATCAGCTTTCATTGAGTATGTTATGGGGATTTGCAAAGGATGTTAAATTTGGACCAGATGTTCGTGCTTTAGTGTTGCAAGGGGTTAATGTCTTAGCTGATTCTGTTGCAATAATGATGGGGCCCAAGGTAATTATTATGTTTAAAATTTAAAGAACATCAGATTTAAGTGAATGTCATAATAAATACACAGACTATTTATACTGCATTATTTCCATAATTACAGGGTGGTCGCTAGAAAAGCGGAAAATTTGAGGGTCAGATGAGAACATGAATAAAATGCGTGCTAACTCATTTCTATTTTGATTTCTTTACATCATGAATAAAATGCATGATTTTAATATCATAAAATGCATTTTGAGCATCTTTGAGTGTAATATAACATATGCCTTTAAAAAACTTTGTAAAAGTTATTCTTTGTAAAAATAAATAGCTGTTTGACAAATTTTCCGCTTTTCTAGTGACCACCCTGTAGTTCATTAAGACATCTCTCTAAGATATCTTGTGCTTTTAAAATGGAATTGCAATAAGTTTAGAAAAGACTGAATTTTTAATATACTTTTCTTTCTGTGGACCCACAAGATCTCAAAACCAATTAAAATACTATATATTAATAAAAAGCTTTATCAAATGTTTCAATAGTTTTTATTTTAAAATATGTTTGAAAAATTATTGAATATTCTTTTTCTATCTTATTTTCTCAATGCAATAATTCATGAACTTTTTTATACCCTCTTATTATAAGAATTCACAGTATATTGGCCAAACCAATATATGTTTTCCATAATACTGTATGATGATACAACATCATAATGTGTGGAGTCAAGTTTTTTGGGAGGCTCTCAATCAGTTATACCAGTGAAGTAACCACATTACTTTGTCAAGCCCAAAAACTTAACACAGGATTCCTAAACATAATGTGAGGTTTACCACAGAGTGTTATCTCACAATTTACCGAAGAAGTTCTAAACTAATGTGGTCACAGAATAATTTTATAGCTTTCATTCATATGTTTATATATTTTTAGAAATATTTATACAGTCATATAAAACCAAGTTCTCACTTAAATACCTGTATCAAGCATTAATTAGTGAACTTTTTAATTGTTCTGTCATAATTTTATTTACTAAGTGCTTATTTTATTCATTTAAGTCTAAACCTTAAATGATTAATGAATACATACTGTTTCTTGTGTACATTTATTTATCAGATTTCAGGGTTAAAAAAGTTAAAATAGTTTGATTGGTTACTTTAAAGTATTAGTTTTTATTTACTTCAATTTGAGGGGATTTTTAAACCAGTACGTGTCAGTTTGAAAACGTCTAATTTTTTTATTTAAGTATATTATTTTGCCAAATCTTGTAGTTATTTTCCTTTTCTTAGCTCAAAAGATTTTTCTTTGAGATTATTCTTTAGTATTACAGTGTTGGATATTTATGCAGTGAGGCAAGATGCATGTCTTTAGTGTTTTCAGTGCAAAAAATGTCTTTAGTGCCTTGTTTTCAGTGCAAAAAAAGTTGTTGTTCTAACAAGCATGTGTGTGAGTTCACTTGCTGATTTTTTAAATTTTTTTTTATTTTTTCCTTTAGCCCATTTCATGTAAAAACACGAGAGAAACCATCCAAGAAAAATTAAGATAAATGTAAGTAGGTACACTGAACAAAGAATTTAGTATTTAAACATGCTATCATAACGAAGCAGCTATTTTAATATAATTGTTTTATTAAATAATACTATTGGAAAAAAAAAAAAAAAACACTAAAATTATTTAGTTCTATTGAAGAGTTTATGACTGAATCTTTACAGTTACAGATCAGCAGCATGCTATGTAATTATTTTAAATCTAAGGATCAGCGAAATCCAAAAGTTCCGAGGTATGTTAATCATATGTAGTTTATTTGTTGCTGTAACTTTTTGGGTCATGATGCTATAATGTTACAGACTCATCTCTCTGCTCAGTATCTACAGAACATTTTGGATGGCCCCAATTTTGAGATGTTTTGAGAGTAGCTTTATTCCAACTATAATCTACCCTTTTTCACATGGTCTATTGGTTCCAGTCAGAGGCGAGCATAGCACTGATTTCTGGCTTCCCAGACCATCTCTTGCCTGTTCCTCCTTCTCTTGGTGCCACTGTTTGTCATTTTTCTCAATGATGCATAGTATGCCAGCAGTAGTTCCAGTGAATACCTGGTGAGAGCTTGTCTAGTGGCCTTCAAACATTGGTGGAGCCCTTACACCTCTGATATTTGGGTTCATTGAGTTTTCTCAGAAAGATTCATCACACCTTTTCTTACCTACCATCCTACTTGGGATCCCTTACCACACCAGTATCTATCTGGGGTGGCACAAGACCTCTTCTCACAACAAGCTATTGACCCTGATCCAAACAGTTTTGGGAGAGGGGGATTACACTCACTTATTTGTAATTCCCAAAAATATAAGGGAATGAAGACTAGTATCCACTTATCTCATTTCGTATATTCACACCTAACATTTCATCAGGTAATCCTACATTACTCTTTGGTGGACTTTTTTCTTAGTCTTTGGATGACAGAGAAGGATATATTCAATGCTTATCTTCATATTCCTATTTCAAAGCATTCTAATCCTTATTTTCAGTTTGTCCATCATGGACTAGTGTACCAATTTTGCATCCAACCTTTTGTGCTGACTTTCGCACTATAAATTTTATGTGTACATTTTCATGCCCTGGGATGGTGACCATAGAGGCATCATGCTGGATCTTTTCCACATAGATGGCTATATCCATTATGTTCACAGTATGGTGGTGATTTTTTGCCAGTATACAAGGCATACCATCCTTTGAAACAAGTGGCACATGTCATGGAGTGAGACTTCTCTGTTTTTTGTCTATCCTTTGATTGGGTGCCCTTATCTTACCATCATGTGAATATTGGTACAATTTTTAATATTGAATGAACCAAATAACTTGAGTCCTCACACAAGTTTGGGTTTTCCTCTTTCTTCTGTATGAGACTGTATGTTTTTGTTCTCAGCTTTTCCTAATTCTTTCTTACCACAGGGACATTATTGATCTTTGTATGTTTTGACTGGTCTATAGGTTGAAGAAGTTGATTGATGCAATGGACTTCTCTAAGAATCCAGATGACACATTTCCAGATTTCTGGCTTAATGCTAATCCTGTGTCGTGTTCTTGAGGTGAAACCAATATGATTCTCATCCTACCTTCACATGGATGTCGGTAGTCAATGAGGAAGTTTCGGATGTAGTCGACTTATCAAGAACAGTCCACTACACCCTAGCCATTCTACATTGTGAAGCACATCATCCATTATCCACTTTTCTTCTTTTGGATTGTGTTTCCATATTTATCTCATTGAGATTACTTTCCTGACTTATCCTCTCTCATTCAGATGTGCCCCCTTCCTTTTCTGCCATGTTTCTTCCTAGCTGATCATGATGAGGAGATATCTTGTTCAAAAGTGTGGGGTACCCCTCTTACGATCATCTGATCTGTTTCTCTCATCTACAGAAGTATCCTTTGGATGCTTTTTGGATTATATGTGTGTTTTTCCTTATGCCAGTCTCTCCTCCTTTTCATTGTGGGACTCTAGCTAATCATATGAGAGGAGGAAAGTACCATATCAGATGTTACAGTTTTCCTGTGTTAAAATGTATTTTTGATAAGTATCCACAATCTTCCAGTACTAACATGTTCTGCCAAACATCAAAGTGATGGTTTCGTAGTGATGCATAAAGAGAGTCATATGCATCATGTGATAATAGTGTTCTCTTATTGCTAGGAAAATAGTGCATGATAATTGGCATAAGAGACATGTTGGAATTTTTGATTCCAGTAAAGGTGTATGGAAGGCTTTTGGTAAGCATTATAAAAAGTTTCCATATAGAGGGCAACAGAAAATGGTAAAAACTAATCTTGTGAGAGGTGGGAAGTAGCTATTAGAAATACATTTTCAGTATAGGAAAATTACAATTTTAGTGTACTATTTTTCACAGAATTTTGTGTATGTGGTTACAAAAGTTTTATTTTTATTGCACAGGAATAATGCTGGCAGTGGAGAAAGTAGATGAGCACTTAAAAACTTAATCTAAAAATGTAAGCACTTCTGATGAAATAAGCCAGGAAAGTCCTATAAAATATTTTGTCTAATTGAAAATTACTAACAGAAAAACAACTTACATTTGTATCAATAAGTTTATATTTTTGCTTTTTTTCCAATCTGAGCCAACTTGATAGAATTACATAGAGAGATGTCATTTTCTGAATACTTTTCCTTTAATTTTTTGATATTTTCTTGACTGACTTAATTAGCTAATTTTCACACCAATTTAATACAGTATAAATATAAAGTCTTACATGGCCAGTTAATTAACCTAAAATCAAATTTGCTCTGGGTCCCCTCTAAATTCTTGGTGGCCCTAGCTACATTTGATTTGACAGAATGTAACTAGAATGATGAAAAGAAATAGCAAGAAATAAAGCTATCTAATAAACTATTTGGAGGTTTTCTAATTAAAGTTGATTTTATACATGAGAAGTAGCTTTAATCAGAAGTTTTATATGTATATAGGCCTAAATTTATTATTTTAGCCTACAGTTGCAATAAATAAAATATCTTTAGATTGCTAAAATCATTTGAGAGGAAAACTGTTAAATCACTTTATATTACCTGTGTGAGAATTTTCTCTCAGTATTTTCAAAAGGGTTCAGAGGAGAGTTACTAGGATGATATTTGGAATGAAGAGTTTATTATATGAGGATAAGTTAAGATCTCAGAAACTGTTTTCTCTTGAAAACAGAATAGTTAGAGGGGGTATAAATTGAAGTATTTAAGATTTTTAAAATAATTGGTAGTGTTAATGCATCATCTTTTCTTATAGCTAATGCTAAAAATTGTATGACAAGAGGATACGAATATAAATTTTGGGAAGATAAGAGTCATCTTCATGTAAAGCAGCTTTATTTTCATGATGTGATGTCTGGCGTTTGGAATGGATTATCTTCATGTGTGGTGGAAGCAACCAAGATAAGGAAGTTTAAGGAAAGGATTGATTAGCTTTTGAATGATGAGGGCTGCCTTTGAGTATTTTATTTTTATGTTTATTAGATGGGATGGTTGAGATGGACCAATGGTTCTAATACTTTGGAACTATATACTAAATTGTAGTAAACCATTACATATCATTTTTAAAAAAAAGTAATATTATTGTATGAATGTGTTATATTGGCATCTTGGACAAAAATAACATTTAACTAATTCCTTAAATGCTCCTGAAAAACTGAAATTGAGGTGAAACAACCTATATCCAAACTTACTGAACTTAAATGAATTCCAGTTTTAATATCTTTAAAACAAATAATATTTTTATAAAATTGTTTGTCATTTCAATCCATTATTGATGTTGTTTTGTCATAAGCTTTAAAAACGTTTTCCTAAGTGTATTTTAATGATTATAAGTTTATGTTTTTTTGATATTTGCTATTTATCTTTTGCCCCTCGGTGTGGATTCATGTACATGGTGAGGGGATCCTTTCAATTTACCTCCTCTGGGATCTAAACATCCAACCACATGTTTGCAATGTGTGGTGACCCATGAAAGGGAGGAGAGGATCCTGGTGGTTGAGGGATCCATCCCTACCACACCACTCTGGCCTTGAATACCTGTAAATGAGCAGTCTTGAGGTGGCTCTCCTTGGGTCATTTGGTTGGTCTACTTGGGCTATGGTCAACCAACTTACCAGTGTTGGATGTTCTCAACAGCTGTTGTAAACATTGTATCTGATGCTGATGTTTGGGTATTGTACTCACAAAATCCTGACATTGCTGCAGTGTCCTTGTTTGGTATTGTTGTGTGTCCACTCGTAGGGCTCCATAGTGGGTGGGGTCAGTGGGCACCAAAATATTATTATTTTTTTGTTATGGCTTCTCCAATTAAAAACTTAAATAAAATAGTGCAAAAAGAATCCAAAGGTAAATGACCATGTCATGAAGATTCTGAGCAGCAATCTTCAACATCTGTAACACCTGTCCCTCCATTTCTCATACTGCAATTTCTTCCAGACAAACCTTTCAGGCAGATGTCTCCCTTTTTTATTCAGAATAGACTAGACAGACTTGCTGGCTCACCAAAATCAATCAAGAAGCTTTGCTCTGGTGACATATTGGTGGAAACATCAACATCTCAACACAGTAAATTCTTCTTACATTCAAAGGTGATTAGGGATATACCTATTGAGGTTACACCTCATGCAACTTTGAATTCATCATGAGGAGTTATGATTGAGAGGAATTTGAAGAACATTCCTGAGTCAGAGATTCTTGCTGGTTTCTTCACCCAGGGAGTTTCTGCAGTGAGGCATATCTCCACTCACACAGATGAAATTATTATGCCAATCAATGTTTTCATTATGACATTTACATCACCATGTTCACCTACCACCATCAAGGCAGGTTATCTTAATTGCAAGGTATAGCCATACATTTCAAACCCTCTCAGATGTTTCCAATGTCAGCAGTTCAGTTACTCGAAGATATCATGTCATGGTTTCTTGACATGTGCTCATTGTGGTGGCAAGAACCATGATGCCTATGAGTGTGAAATGGACCCTCATTGTGTCAATTGCAATGACTCCTACTTTTGTTCTTGCTTTAATCTGTTTGTTCTCTCTACAATTCACCAGGAGAGACCTATGATCAATCAGACCTTGATGCTTTTGTTGAACAGTTGCCATCTCCCTTTTTATTCCTAGGGGACTTTAATGGACATCATCTCCTCTGAAGAAGTACTGATATTGATAGGAGGGATCGCTCCATGAGTGTATGATCTCTGATCACAACCTTTCTCTTTTCAGTACTGGTTCTTACACTTATTTTCATGCACCTAGTCAGTCCTTTACTGCCATTGATCTCTCAGTTTTCTCCCCTTCAATATCTTCCCACTTTTCATGAAGGGTTAACAATAACCCACAAGGCAGTGATCATTTTCCTGAAATTTTGAGAGAGACTGGCCGTGGTCGATACCACCTGACCAACATGCCCCGGTGGAAGCTGGATCAGGCAAACTGGCCCTCTTTCACTGTTCTTGCAGAACTTGATCCTGCCATTTTCTGTAAGCCATCAGTAGATGACTGTGTGTGTGGCAGTAGTAACTTATTGAATTATACATGCAACTGCTCAGTGTATGCCTAAAGTCTCATCATGTTTTGCATGATATCCTCATCTGTGGTGGAATCCTGCCTGCCACATGGCACGGAAGGTTCAAACATAGGCCTGGGATAATTTTAGTAGGTATCTCACACTCTTGCATCATGTCACTTTCTAGCAGATCCATGCACATGCTTGGTAGATAAGACATCAGAGCCAGAAGAACTCTTGGAATAAGTTCACTACCAGCATATTTTCTTCCACCAGTTCCAAATCCATATGAGATAAGATTGGAAAGATCAGTGACCCCCTCTCGATCTTCCTCTCTGATGGCCAGGAAGTAGCTGATACCTGGAGCATTGCCAATATTCTAGGTGAAAGCTTTTGCCAGGTATCTATCACTTCTGCTTTTTCCTTCACCTTCTCAGCCATCAAGACTCAGGCAGTATGATCACTACTCTCCTTTCAAGCTGATTGTCTCTATGACTGTAATCGTCCCTTTACACTGGTAAAACTCAAACTGGCCCTTCATGGGTCTGAGAGTATATTGGTCGGACCTGATGATGTGCACTATGAAGTCCTGTGCCATCTATCTCCTGCTATTCTTCTGATTGTTTTTAACTGGATCTGGCAGGAGAATGTTTTTCCTGATGCCTGTTGCCAGGCTATTGTCCTTCCTTTTTCTATGCCTGTCCAATTGATTTGATGAGCTGTCTGTGTAAGACCTTAGAGAGGATGGTTAATGCTTGTCTTGTTTGGTTCCTCAAATCAAACATTGTCCTCTTACCCATTCAGTGTGGTTCTGACGACATTGCTCCATCATGGATCACCTTATTCAACTTGAAACATCAATCAGAGAAGCCTTTCTCAAATGACAACATCTTGTATCAATATTCTTTGACATTGAGAAGTCTTACAATACAACATGGAGGTATGGCATTTTGTGAGACCTCCATTTATATCAGTTTCATAGCCATTTGCCCATTTTTATTAAAAAGTTTTTAATAGACAGGCGATTCCAAGTTTATGTGGGTTTGACACTTTCCCATTCTTTTCTACAG
This sequence comes from Carcinoscorpius rotundicauda, assembly GCA_011833715.1. Classification (NCBI taxonomy): domain Eukaryota; kingdom Metazoa; phylum Arthropoda; class Merostomata; order Xiphosura; family Limulidae; genus Carcinoscorpius; species Carcinoscorpius rotundicauda. Next base: position 22,396,294 of record CM022398.1, read on the forward strand.
GAATGTGGAGTCCCTCAGGTCTGTGTTTTGAGTGTTACACTTTTCAGTATAAAGGTTAATGCCATCACCGAACAACTCCCTCTTACTGTTGCAAATGTGCTCTGTGTCGTTGACTTTCACATCTCATCATTCATCAAACATGCAGTATACTGAGTGGCAGCTATAGTCTCCCCTAAATCATTTACTGAAGTGGATCATAGCAAATGGTTTTAACTTCTCTCTCTCTGAAACCATTGGCATGCACTTTTGCTGCCAATGGGGTATTCACCGTGATCCTGAACTCCATATGTGAAGTTATGCTGCCTGTGGTGTTTGGACAAAGTTCTTGGGGCTTAACTTTGACCAGAAGCTGACCTTTATACCACCCATCAAGCAGCTACGGTTTAAATGTACAAGAGCACTGAATATCCTCCATGACATCTATTCCACCACATGGGAAGCATATCAGTGTTCTGTGTTAAAGATATATTGTATTCTCATTTCATCAAAACTAGACTATGGATCAGTGTTCATCATCAGGGACTTTGGCTCAGCACCAGGGCTTTCTGCACTTCCACAATTTAGAGTTTATACATAAAGTCTCATGAACGTTTTTTGTACTTCTGCCATTTGCAGTTGTCTTTACTATATTCTTCGAAACTTTATTCCTTACCAAAGCATCCCACCTGGGATTGTGTTTTAATTCCTCGGTGGGCCATACTTTTTCAGAACACATGATCTGCCATTGCTCCTTTAGGCCTTCGTATCCGGATGCAATTGGATAAATGGGGTCTGTCCTTGGATAACATTGTAGTATCCACTGGTCAGTTCATCCTACCATGGCTTATTATAGTTTCCAATTGTGACCTTTCTTTAAGTCATCTGAGAAAAACAGATACACCTGATTGGAAGTACCATCTTTTATTTACTGATCATCTTTTGAATGATCTTTCCATTTCTATTTATATAGATGGTTCAAAATCTGGTGACTCTGTGGGCTCTACCATGGTTTGTTGTGGTTTGATGGTTGTGCGCAGAATCCCCTCTACAACTTCTGTGTTCACTGCTGAACTGTATGCCATTTTTCTTGTCCTGGATCACATAGAAGCCCAGCTGTACTCAAACTGCACTATTTATACTGTTTTGCTTAGTTTTCTACTGACTCTGGAATTGCTTCACGTTGGTTCACACCTTGTTTTTGCCAATATTTAAAACTGATTGATCCATTTCTCTTTAACATCTATCCAGTTTTTTTGGCTACCAGGCTACGTTGGTATTTTTGGGAACAAGCTCGCCAACACTGCAGCTAAGTTTATCTGCTCTGGCACTATCACAAGGATTTGAAAGAGGAAGTTGTTTTAACTAGACTATGCATTGGTCACAGTTTTTTAACTCATCATTTTCTTTCATGTGGGAATGATGCACCAATGTGTTGTTTGTGTAATGCTCAGGTTACAATAAGCCACATTTCACTGTCTTGCTGTCACTGTGACTCTCAACGATGGCACCATTTTAAACGTGTTCTGTTTCAAGGCTTATTCGTAACATTAGACAATGTTATTGGCAATGGTAACACTGTTCACCTTAGAAATGTTTTCAGTTTTTTAAAGGACTTTAATTTTTTTAATGCTAATTAAGTTTTTAATTTATTCATTAGACATTTTTTAATGTGATTCTGTTTTAGGAATCAAAGTACATCTAGTTCAGTTTGAAATTTGAAAATGACCATAACATCAAATAACCTGAAACCAGGACTGGAAAGGCCAACTTCAGGTGAATAACACTGATATTTGAACTTACACATTAGTCATTTTTGATGAGTTATAATAATTACAATTATGCTGCAGAAAGTCCTTTACAACTTGTATTACTGTAGTTTTTCTGTTACCACTGTAAACTAGATATAAAATTGGATTTAATGCTATTCATGTTTAATTTAAAAATTAAGTTTTTTGTTTTATTGTCTTGTTTTACCTTAATTTCTTTTATGAATTTTAATAATTTTACTTTAATTTTAACTTTTCACCAGATGTTTGGTGCAGATAGCCTAGTTTTTTGCACCATGAAACATCAAACCAACCAATTTATCTTTTGTCAGATTGAGTTACCTAAATTTGTTATGTGTATTTTTCTGGAGAGTTGATCTCGAGTGCAATGAAAAAAGTTGGAAAAGATAGTCATTACAGTTAAGGTGGGTTTTAGCTATAGGTGATGTTTTATGTTTCTTACTGCAATGTATTTCACTCTTATGTAAATTTTCCAGTACTCTAACCATGCTTATCATGTGTTAAAGATATGCTGGTCTTTTCTAGTTAACCGTGAATAGTCAAACATATCCCAATATATTTTTTTACCCCTTCCTTAGTTATGATTATACAATTAATGACTCCAATTTTTAACATACATTGATTAAATTAATCTTGAATTATCAAATATAGCCAATTAAAAAGAAAAAAATATATTTAGATTTGTTTTCTCTGCAGAGAACATTACAAAGTCAGTCTATAAACTGAATGCATTAGAGTTTCATAGTCATTAATTTCTTTTTAACAAAATTATTTATGGACATCATTGTACTGAACACTAAAACTAGGTGTTGTTATTTGCTCATCATATTACAAGAAAAAACCCATCAAACTGTAAGTTACAAGAACAGATATATAATTCTTTAAAATATTTTAAAAAGATTAAACCTGTTTTTTTATGCTTCAAATAAGCCTTCCCAAGTAAGAAGTGCATGTAAGCTTTCTTGCATATCATACATGTTAAGTCAGTTTATGTGCACATTACTTGTTGCATGTGAATTTAACCCAGTTTAGTACATCTTGATATATGACATCAAATATTTAGGTTTTGTATAAAAGTTCATAAAAATTTTCTGGAATTAGACTGATTAGTATTTTAACTCTTTGGGATGGAGAAACATTATGTGATGAGCTAGAAGTCATTGAAGGTATGAAATTTAACAGAGGCTATATCTCACCATATTTTATTAATACAGCTAAAGGTATGCTGTATTTTTTTTACTTAACTGCAAGGCAAGTGAATTGACAATTACACCATTTGTTCCAGAATATATCATTTTATATTTGTATTAATTTTTAAAAACATGTGAATGACATCTTTGTACCACATTCACTTGGTTTTAGTTATGTGGCCATTTTAGTTTGTGAATCTTCGTATCTGTAATTAGGTCAATATATTTATCAGGTGACATTATATAAAATTTTGTAATGCCATACCTAATTCATATTATTTGGAAATGTCATTCAAAGAAAAACACATATAATATTGTGTAATTTGTAGCTGTTATGTACAACCATTTTATATTCATTTTTATCTCATTTCTACCTCAGTGGTAGTCTAATGCAGAAAGAGGAACAAATTGTTGTTCACAGATTTCTGAAATAATTGCAGATATTTGTTTAAAAGAAAACCAAAAACAAGAAATTTTCCAGTTGAATTGATAAGGATGATGAATATTTTTTATTTCAACATTTTTATTGTTGTTTTTGGAATTTCGCACAAAGCTACTCGAGGGCTATCTGTGCTAGCCGTCCCTAATTTAGCAGTGTAAGACTAGAGGGAAGGCAGCTAGTCATCACCACCCACCGCCAACTCTTGGGCTACTCTTTTACAAACGAATAGTGGGATTGACCGTAACATTATACACCCCCACGGCTGGGAGGGCGAGCATGTTTAGCGCGACTCGGGCGCGAACCCACGACCCTCGGATTACGAGTGCACGCCTTAACGCGCTCGGCCATGCCAGGCCTCCAACATTTTTAAGTGTACGTAAAAATTGTTTTAGTACAATGTAAGAAATCTGTATTAAAATTATGAAGTAAAAATATATTTTTGGAGTAATAATATAAATTACTTTTACCCTCAAATATTTTATGGGAGTTGTAAGATGACTACAAATAATTTTGTAAATCCTGTTTACCAGATTTCTAACTTAAAACTTTTTTTGATGGTTGTTGTAGATAGGTAGATAAAAGTAATAAGTTTTAATGTTTATATCTCTTTACAGGAACCAATGTGGAGTTTCAAGATGCTTTGCTTTTTTTCACCGAAAAAAAAATTCAAGCATTAAGTCCATCATTCCAGCTCTAGAGCTTGCAAATGCACAGATTTGGGCTGTAGTGATAATTTCTGAAGACATTGAGGGGAAAGCTTTAACCATTTTAGTAGTAAACAAGTTTTTAGTATATTTATTTTTCCTTGTTTTTGGTACTTGTAAAATATGTAGCTTGAAAAGTGATAGATGAAATCAATCATATATATATATATTTGTTTTGTAAGTTGTTGTAATACAAAAAGAAAGCATTGATTAGCTCTTAATATTACTCCTTAAACACTACTAGATTTGTGTTAGAAACATGTGTTTTAATATCACTACACTTGAGAATTATTTTATTCATATAGATTGCAGAATACTTCAGTTAACAATTAACCTGGTTAACTTTCTCTATCTTTATATTTTGATTCTCACAGAAAAATTATTGTTATAAGAAAGTTATGAAATACCTTTTGACTTCCTTATTCCTGTTTCATTATTTACTTAATATTATGAGGATCTGCCTTTGGCCTTATATATGTGTATCTATCTGAGTATGACTAGTTGATTAAGGAAGAGTATGAGAAACTCTTCAGATTAACAACATTTTTGTTTTGTTAACCTGAAGATGACCGAGGAAGCTTGAAACGTTGTTCTCTACTTATCAATAAAAGTGTTAATACCCATACCAACCATTCTGAGATACATTTTTATTTCAAGTGGGTTTCTCATCATCAGTAATATGAAAAACTATACTTAAAAATGTATATGAGATCTTAACTATATTGCCTATCATATGGTCTAGCAGAAACAATCTAAAGTTCATGTGTAACAATATGTTTAGTATTGAATGAGAAAGTTAATCTGTCTGAAAATAACACATATTTAATAATTTTCAGTGCTATTTTTCCACATTAAAGATGTATTGATTCGAGGTTAGGACTTTTCCAGCATCTGGTTATAATATTAAAAGTCAGTAATGGTCCTGAATTTCAAAAGGGAATGAAAATAACAGTTTATATAAATCGGTTATTCAGTGTTTAATTATTGTTTGTCACTTACTTTACTTCAAAAAAGTCACCTTTATGAGTTCCATAAATTAATCTTGAGAATTTAGCAGTTTAACTTTATCATAACTAAAATAGGAAATTTTAAGTTTGTTCATGATTATTTTAGATTGAAAGCTGGTCTACAAATAGCAGCAGTGAAAGCATCAGGGTTTGGGGATAACAGAAAGAACACAATTCATGATATGGCTGTTCCCACTGGTGGTCTGGTTTTCAGCATTGATGTTAATCTTATCAAAATTGAAGATGTTCAGTTAGACTTGGGAGAAGTTGGTGAGGTCACGATTACCACAGATGACACACTTTTGCTGAAGGTAACTCATGTGCTATGCTTTTGTACTATAAAATAATCAGTCAGCCATTACTTAACACTTGGAGAGCACACAGAATATTTTTTGGCAAATTTCTGTGTAACTTTTTTTCAGAAACGAAATTTTGTTTTTAATGTATTTGCATTTTTCAGATTATGGTGTCCATATTTTTGACATTAGGTTTGTGGAGGAAACTTATTGATGGTGATGAAGTATTGTTTTATTTTGTCTAGTTCATCATTAATTTTATCTGGTGAGCATAGTTTTATGGCTGTGTTTATCTGGTTTCTTAGAATGTTGAGTTTTTGTTTTGTTTCATGTGCTGAGTCCCAAGGAATGTATAGTCCAGTATGGGTGATTTTTTGGTGGATTTCTGTTTTGAATTGTGTGTTGGTTCTTGTAATTAGTTTTAAAATTAATGTATGGTTTGCATCAGAGATTAGGCAGAGTAGAACTTTGTGAAGAAATTTTGTTCTTTTAGGTTGGTGGTTCAAGTGAGATAGAAGTAAATGAAAAGAAAAATTGTGTTAATGATGCACTAAATGCAATGAGAGCAGCTGTTGAAGAAGGAATTGTACTTATACAATGTATTCCTGTCTTAGACCAACTGAAAGGAGATAACAATGACCAACAAACATGTATTCTGTATCAAGGAAATCACATTTATTGATATGCAAATGGTGATGAGGAGAATAAGTTCTGAATAAATATTACACATTTTTTTAACTATAAATCAATTATAAAATATCAACTTTGTGAGATTTTTGGTCACCACCTTTAACTATAAGTATGAGGTTGGTTCCTTGGACCTTTCTCATAACCATGTTGTGCTTGTTATAATTATCATGTTATTACTTTTAACTTAGTTAGCATATATTCATAAAGTTTGTCATATTATTAGTAAACAATACAAAACTTTCATATATAAAATATCAATTTTTTTATTAAGTCTTAAGGTTCATTAAACAATGTTTTTCTCATCCCTTTTTTTTGCATGTTGCCTATCTGACATGCAAGTTAAATTTCACATTAAGATTAAAAATACTTTTGTGTATCAGAAAAGTTCAAATTTTATGTGCAAAATTTTCATTACATCCAGGTAGTCTTATCAAATGTTTCTTAAGAAAAACTTTATATTTTATTTTCACTTACCACTAAAACTAAGAAATGAACATAAATTATGTTTTTTCATTCCAGAATGACTACAGATTATAAAAATAGAACATAAATGTTTGAATGAAATAATTTAAACCTTATAACATAATATATTTATATATACAGGGTGTTTGCTAGAAAAGCAGAAAATTTGTCAAACAGCTATTTATTTTTACAAAGTTTTTTAAAGGCATATGTTATATTACACTCATAGATGCTCAAAATTATTAAAATCATGCATTTTATTCATGATGTAAAGAAATCAAAATAGAAATGAGTGGGCACGCATTTTATTCATGATCTCATCTGACCCTCAAATTTTCTGCTTTTCTAGCGACCACCCTGTATTATATTGATCTCTCCGTTGTACCTGGTGAACAATACAGAAACTGCAAGGGTAGAGCAAATGTACACTCATGTTATTGTATCCAGTAACATAAAACTGACCTTTAGTTTTTTACAAAGTGTCTTATCTTGAATGTGTTTTCGTGCATTAGTATTTGGTAAAATACAATCAGATTTCAATAATTATAAATTGTATATGTATGTGGATTATCACTATTTACATATAGGTTCTTAAACATATTTTTCTTAAGAAATAGAATAGTAAATACAGAAATAAAACACAGAATTATCTCTTCTAGTTATGACATTTGTATTAATTGTTGCTTGTCATAGCTTACTTAGCTTTAAGAAATTTTGCATAATTTATTCGGTTTAATAACAAATTTGTATTTGGATTTTAAAAGATATAAAATCATGAAGAGATTAAACACTCAACTTATCAGCTCAAAGGTCTATTTTGAAAGAGAGAAAAGGTGCTTTTAGATTTGAAAATGGCTGAGAAAACTACTGACTTTCTGAGCTTCTGATTGGTTGTTCATATGTCATATATAAAAGTAGATATATATATATGTATATATAAGGGACCAATTCTGAAAATGGAAAGAAGGGAATGGAGGTCACTGTATTTGAATCACTGAATATAGTGACAGCTCAGAAAATTTTTTTTTATATTATAGCTTGTCAATATCAGTAATTTGAGTTTGTGATTCGTACAAAAATATAGACTTTGTAAATTTAACATCACAAACATTCAATTTAAACCAGTGCTGCATTAAGCATACTATGTGACATACAAAATTAAATGTTTAGATGTGTTTGTTTGATATTTACTTTTAAATTAAGAAATTAAATAATATATAATATGAAAATTTGAATTATAATTTACAGTTTGATACCAAACTTAAAGAGATAAGCTAATAAAATAGTAGTTCAGTAAAATTTTGAATACAAGTCAACAAATGTGATGACATAACCATTGACCAGTGTAGAAAGGATTAAATAGGACACAGACATCCTATATTGATTTAACACTACAAAATGAATCATATTCAATTCCACTACACAATTGATTTTTTGATTAATATTGTATTGGAAACTTGACAAGAAATCTTGAAATTAATTTTTAGTGTCATTTTTGTTTTTCTTTGATTTCAAGTTCTTATATTTAAAAGGTAGTTTATATCTTACTAATATGGGAGCAACACATAGGCTTGATGTTACCTATTACTAAAACAAGTTACTTGTTATTTACTTGTGAAGATAAAGATGAGGTATAAAATTAACATGTATTCTATTCAAGGTATATTTATTGTTTACAGGCATTGATATTGTTAACAAAACCTTAAAGATGCCTTGGAAGCAGAATGCAGAGAATGCTGGAATAGATTCTTCAGTAGAAGTTCAGAAGGTTATAGATTCAGACCTGGAAGTGGGATATGATGTTCTTAATGACAGATGTGTCAACATGAAAGAAGGAATCATTGATCCCACTAAGGTACGACTCAGATTGTTTTTCCACGATGTGAACTTAAAGAACTCAGATATTTCTAGTTTTCAGGAGAAAAATACCTTTAAAAAAAACAAAAACTTTCACACGAGGAAAGTAGTAAGTCATCATCAGTGTTGGATATTTATTGAATAATGGAATACTGATTAACTCTGTGTAGGATCATAATATGTTTATCTTAAAACTTGGCAAGTGGATCTTAGTGGTTAGCATGTCAGTCTATGAATCCATGGTGTACACCTCTGTTGCCACCAAAACTTCATGATCTGTGATCTGTAATTTGGGCCAATTAGTATTGTGTAAAGAGTGACAGTTTTGCATGTAAATCTGCAAACAACAACTTTGAAATGTTTTTGTACCATTTGAAAAGTTATACTTTTCAATTCATTCTTCATTTATAACTAAAAACTACACATCAAATCACAAGATATAAAGATACAAGTGGATACCTTAAACTAAGATTGCATTTAAAAGTGGACTAATCTCATAAATTAACTATCATGTTAACATATTTTGAGGCTAAAATCACTCATATAAAAAGCTGTCATTATGTTTAATGACTTTGAAATTTAACTATTGCAATTTACTCTTAAATAAAAGTTTCATCAAAAAATAATTAGAAAACTGAACCACTTATTTTGTAATTCTGTGTGTATAAGAAAGAGGATGTAATTTAATCATGGTTAGGCATTGTAACAAATAGATAGGCATTTTTTTAAAATGGTGTGACACTACTTTAATAGATTTGTACTTATATAATTATGTTTTTGCTACTATTTTACTAAGGATAATATTGTTCATTGTCTCACAATGTTTGTGCCATTTTTGTAACAATTTCTAAACGTATTAAAGTGGTGAGCCAAAATTTTACCTTAAAGACAATGTGTTACACATTAAAGTACTTTTTTTATGGTACTGGATTTTACTTACTTGATCCAAATAGCATTCTTAATACATTTACTTCTATGTTAACTGTTCTATTTGATTTGAAGCATGATTTATTTTGTTTTTTTACATTTATCAGGTTGTAAGAACAGCACTTTTTGATACTGCAGGAATTGCATCTCTTCTCACAACAGCTGAAGCTGTAATAGTTGAGCATCCAAAGGTAGAAAAGAGTGGACCCATAGGAGGAATGTGTGGTACAGGAGATTTTGATATGTAATGGATTGTAACTTCTTGTAAATGTGGCATTTCATTAGAAAGAAAACCACAAAAACTTTTAGTGATTGTTACAATTCATTTTAATAGATGGATTAAAAAAAGATTAGTTTATTGCAGAATATAAAAAAACACAAAACAACCAGCATCAAAGGAAGGAATGAAATGTCTCCTGAGATAATGAATGAGTGGAAAAGCATTTAAATCATATTTCAGTCATAATAAGTTATGTTTTCATTTTCATCGATTTAGGGTCTCTATAATGCCATGTAGTTAAATAATTTGTTTTATGTTTTTATTATATGTTATTTTTATTCAATATGAAAAGGCTTAAAACAGTGTGATTTTAATTTATTTATTTTACACTAGCAGCAGTTATCCTGAAGATAGCTGCCATTTTTAAGTAGTTTAAATTTTTATGGTATCCCTTACATGAGAAACAAATATTCTCTGTCAATGTTTTCTTTTAGACAAAAAAAAAAGTTTGTTGTTTTTCCTTGTAACACATATGATATATTTCCCTGTTTGTTTTTAAACTATTTGTTTATTTGAAAGTATAACTGCTCACAGGGTTCAGAATTTTCTATTTAAAGCCGGACATGTCTGCTAAAAAATCAAGTTTGACTGGCACTTTCCCATCTATCTCCTGACATTCTCAAAAATAAGTGAGACAAAAGATGTGTATGCACAGCCCAAAGATTTTGCTTAAAAGTATATTCTATAATGAGTGGAAAATAACTTGCAAAATTTAAGATTTAATTTAAAACAAAAAAAGCAAATTTTAAACAGCGGTCGTGAACACTCACAAAATTCGCTTTTTAGGTCACCTTATCCTTGCTGTCCTGGATAGTCACGTGACTGTCAAACATTCATAACGATCTGACCATGGCATCTAATAGTAAAAAAACAGGAAATTCTCACGATCTATTTCAGTTGAGCTTCATGAGCAAGTCTAATGAATCAGAAGACAATACCATGGAATCCTGGGTGAAAAAACCCAAGCTTGTTGACCCAAGCCCAATTATTAAAGAAAAACTGTTACTGCTAGTACTGGCACTAAGCCTACTAGTCATTTCCAGGATAAATGGAATAGAGACCAACCATGGCTAGAGTATAATAAAGCTACCGGACTGATGGTTTGCTTAATTTGTCAGGAATATGACCAAAGTAGTGGAAGGCAGAAGAACACCTTCATAACAGGATCTTCCAACCTGAGAGCAATTGCTGTTAAGGAGCATGAAAACAGTCGCACCCACAGTTTAAATTGTCAAGCTAAGACAGCAAAAGAAACATCTGATTTAACTTACATGATGAAAGAATTGAGCAAACTTAACCAGACTGACAAAGATCATTCGCTTGTGCTGTTCAGGACTGTCCTTTATATAGCTTTGAATGCCAAACCATTCAGCAATTTTCAAGGGCTTCTGTTGCTGCAGGAGCACAACTTTGTTATGAACTTAACAGAACATTATGCCAATGACAAACAAGCAGTTATCTTTACAAAGTGTATTGCAGAAACAATTAGAATTAATGTCAGATCTCATCTGCACATCTCATTATTCTTTGGCATTATGACTGTCAACAGATACTGCCAACATTGAGCAGGAAATAATCTGTGTAAGGTACTTGGATACTGACTGTTACCCAGTAACCCACTTCCTGTGTCTGCAGTCAGTTGAGAAGACTGATTATGAACACTTGCTACAGGCACTTAGTTGAGGTAAAGGTTTCTTAATTACCTGGGATGATAATTTTCTGGATTTATCCTAAATTCTTAATAAAGAAAAATTAAAACGGACAATATTTCATGTACATTGTGTTATAATTCAAGTTTACGTTGTCATTTCATTATTAATATACATCAGTGAAAACTCAAGCATTTTTCAATTGATTTAAACCAAGAAGAACCATGTATTTATCACTGACAGAATTAGGAGCTTAACCTAACACATCTAGCATAAGAGATATTGGAGCAATTGAATTTTCCAAAGTACGAATTTACTTTTTTTTTCTTTTTTAGAGAAAGTAACTAATATTGGGTACTAATTTTTTGTACTTGCAGCATCGTCCATATATAGCAAGTTTCCCGACTGGCTTGAATCAATTATATGCCTGACAGCTGTCAGTTTTGTCAACATATTGAAGGTGCAAAAACCTTATTTGATAGGGATCCACTGTGTTAGTCAGAGATTGGAACTTCCAAGTGGACATCCCTTACCTTGATAGTATCCAAACCTTTTTAGAAAACCTATGGAAGTTTTATGACAATTTGCCACAGAACTGGGCTGGCCTCAAAGAAGCTGATAAAGCCAACAAAAGGGACAGGAACCCGGTGGGTGGCCTACAAAGAGTGCACTCTGGAGTCAGTTTCTCATAACTGGCCAGCTTTAGCAGAGTATTTGTATCAAGTAAAACTGCATGACAAAGGGGAATGTGGACAGAAAGCTGCAGGATTATACAGTACTTTGACAAGCCTTAAATTCATCCTGTACATGGACATATTTTTGGCAATTCTGCTTGTTTTGACATCTCTTTAGTCTCAAAATGCAAGACAATTCTGCTACTGTGAACATTATTTCTGACAAGGCTGTTTGCAAAGAGAAGCTGAGGAATCTGAATCATGTTGAGAGATCCCAGAAAATTGTTAAAGAGCTCACAACATGTGAACAAACTGGCAAGTGGTTACTAAGAGGAAAGACGATTGCTATTAGTGGTCAGACAAGGGTCAGAGGTTCAAAAAGTGCCACAAAAGAGACAGTTGCTCAATCCATTACTGAAGAAATTGCCATCTTCATTGGTAAAATTGTCACATATCTGAATGAGAGATTTGAAGAATTTGATAATGATTTTATTGGTGCCTTTCAAATTTTTGAACCAAGCAACTGGTCTAAAAGCAAGGAAGCATTGTCATCTTATGGCCAAAATGAACTCCAGACACTATTGGACCACTTTGGTGCTCTGCTGGAAGCTAAGGGTTTCAACATTTCAGCTGATATTTGCCAAGCTGACTTACACGAGACACTGCTCAAAGCCACATGACTTGCCGAATCAGATGAGTCCCTGGCTAGCAGTGCAAGTGAATTGTGGGCCCACATGTTAAGTCAAATTACTGTTGAGGATGGTTAACCTTTCCCTGGATCAACAGTGTTGGCCTTGGTATGCCTCATGCGGGTGATTTCCGTGTCATCTGCTGAACCAGAATGTGGATTTTCCCAGATGGCAGTTATTAAGGATGACTGACAGTCCAAACTAATAAATGATTCTTTTAATGACTTGATGACAATAAAATTAGCTAAGAATAAGACCTGTGGTCTTGAAAGCACAGAATTACTGTGCAAGTCTGTGAAATCCTGGTGGAAGGATAGTAAAAGAAAACAGACAATTTGTGAGTTCACACAGATCTCACACACGTAGAGACAATAGAGATACTGAGTCTATATCAGGCGATGTCTTAGTGCTGGATGACTAAATTTATGAGTTTGATTGATGTGTCATTTTTCATGGATACAAGGCTTGTTGCCACTTGCTTTGAAATAATGTTTCAGTGCCATAAATAAAATGGTTCTGTTTTATATAATAATTGTCTGCAGTTGATTTCTTGTTTTCAGTAATATCCGGTGACAATTTTGAGGTGTCCTGCTAAACTTTCATATGTCTGGCAAGTTTCACTGTCCAGTAGAACATCTGTCCTGCTGAAAATTTAGAATATTTCTACCCCTAGCTCACATACATAAAGAATCCCAGCTATATACCTTCTGTTTGAAAATGTTATGTTTGTAAAAGTTCCTGTTGTGTTTTGAAAGAAATAAAATATTAGGCTCTTACATATTTGCTATTTGGATAAATGTGCAATTGTTAAACTTGTAAGATACTTTTTATACTACTCAAGAAAACTACAGAAAGAAGTAACTATCTTTTGATTTGAATAACACACATGTTGAAGTAGGCTTGAGAAGGTAGTTTGTTATAATCACTTTTGAAATTTGTTCAACATTTTAATTAGAAAAGGTGAAATAAACATAAGAATGAAGACAGCTTTGTTTATTTTTCTTTCATTGTAGTAGTTACAAAAACATGTTTTTATTACATCATAACAATTCTAATGTATTGATACTCTTTTGACTGGATCTTAACCCTTAGAATTTTTATAACTTTATATTCAAGAAACTTTTGTTGTAAATTAATTCCTTAAACAGCCAAGTTTTACTCCAAACATTTCTCTGGACTTTTTTTATGTTTTAATTATTAAGTTCTTGCTGTTTTTGTTTTTGCTTCAGTAGTATAAATCTGCTAGTCAAAAAGTGTGTGGATTAAACATTTCATAAGATTTTATTGAATCTATATTAACATCAACTCATCCAGGATCTAGTCAAAAACAAGATATTATGAATAACTCATTAAGAAAATTTGTTTATCTTGAAGTGAAGTTGTGAAAATTGAAAATACTATTTACATAAATATTTCTGTATTAATTTCATCATCAAACCTATCACTGGCCCCAAAAAGTTTTAAGCATCCTGATTTCTTTTTAAGAGAGGTGTTATTTTAATTTGATTTTCAGACTGACATTGTAGAGGTCTGTTTTTTTATCTGACTGTCAAGGGCCACATTTAGGATGATACTTTTAATCCAGTATTAATATAATAAATCACAAATCTGCTCAGATGATATTGTTACAGTAGAGAATTTTTGTTTTGGTGTAACTGTTTTTTAAATCGAATCATATCACTGGTGACTTTCTCAGATAGCCTAATTGTTTTGTATGTACTATTAATCTTCAAGGGTGTATGAATGGAACTGGAACTTAACACTACAGATATTTTACTGCTTTTTAATGTTTTCTCAGTGGATGACTTCAAGTGCTTACAGGTTTGCTTATAATTATCAGGTGTAAATATCAATAGCCTTATGGGTGAAAGAGATAGTATTCTTGGATTACGTAGAAGAGGTCAAATTTTATGATCAGTTCCCAATAAAATGTGAATGCAATTAAAAAGTAACCCACTCCTTGATTTGATAATTTGTCACAAAAAGTGACAGGTTTTGGCATTCTTCATGATAGGCTAATTTAAGAACGTGTAAAAACGCAACTTACGTATTTAATCCTGGCTTTATAACTTCAAGGGGATATTTAAAAAGGATTTGCTTTAATTTGGGAAATAAATAAAATATATTACAATAGAAATCAACCATTAATCTACCTTATCCACTCTCTATGCCAGCTTTGTGGAGGCCGCCATTGTTACCGAATCACACCTCTCCATACATTAATGTTAATCCTCGGTAAATCCGTGAAAAAAGTGATCAGTAATTAAAGTATTATTTTTAATTGGATAATCCGATATAATGATCACGCAATGGCCCGGATGAGGCTCCTCGGCGAAGCTGCTGGCGACTTCGGCTTTTCAGTCACAAAGGTTTAAGCCGCAGTTAAGCAGGTTGACCCCCCAAATACCGCGGCTTGACGGCGCTCCACTGTAGTTGTTTCAATCTGTTTGACAATGTACATTATACTAATATGATTTGTTTTTGTTTCACGATTTTGTATGCTGTTTTTCATTCAAATTATTGTTTTAGTAAATACTAATTTTATTAATTAAATTATTGATAGTTTAAACTTTATTTGTATCTTGAACATGAAATGAAACAGTTTGATGAAAAAACCTCCTAGAATTCAGGTATAATTGTTTAAATTTGAGCTAGTGATCAGAAAGAAAACAACCAGTTCCCAATGCATCTGCAGTTTAAAATGTAAAGTGTGTGTAGCAGCATTCCTGCTCAAACTTTGGGCTTTCTCATTCGAAGTTCGGTCTGGCATGGCCAAGCGCGTAAGGCGTGCAACTCGTAATCCGAGGGTCGCGGGTTCGCGCCCGCGTCGCGCTAAACATGCTCGCCCTCCCAGCCGTGGGGGTGTATAATGTGACGGTTATTCCCACTTTTCGTTGGTAAAAGAGTAGCCCAAGAGTTGGCGGTGGGTGGTGATGACTAGCTGGCTTCCCTCTAGTCTTACACTGCTAAATTAGGGACGGCTAGCACAGATAGCCCTCGAGTAGCTTTGTGCGAAATTCCAAAACAAACATTCGAAGTTCAGTAACTTTCATTTAGTGTGGATAAGGAAACAACTTCAGTGATAAAAATGCTGTGGTCTGCTAGCAGTTTTTCTGTATAGTAGGTGTGTAGGATATTACTATGTATATGATAGAAATAAAAGTTTAATCTGTGTTTAATCAACCCGAGATAAGGTATTCAATTATTGAATTATGTGATAGATTTATATTTTAATTGAATTCTTAAGATGAAATCTGGACCTTGATTGAGAGGGATTATAATTTTATTTTCCTTTTTTCAAATACAATGTTTTCTTCCTGAGGTGGGGGAGTGAAAGAATAGTGCTGCAGCAGGTCTTACGAGAAAAAAAAAGTCCTATGACAAAAATGAAAAACTTATTTTTGGGTCAACATTTAAGCTAAATTTCATTGTTAATTAAATTTGTAGTTTTTTCACCATATTATTAATCAAATTTATATTTCACATTAGATCATGAATGATAATTTAAAATCAAACTACACTCGAGAGTTAGACATATTTAATGTTTAGATATCCCCCCTGATGACTCAACGATAAGTCTGAGGGATTATTGTAATTTTAAATCCGGGTTTCGATACCCGTAATGGGAAAAGGACAGACAACCTTCTTCAGTGGTTCCTAACCAGGGATGCGAGACAGCGTTTCAGGAGGTGCGAGATAACATTTGTTTTGGCCACCTTCACCTTTATTGTTAAATAAATAATCACTGTGAGAGGTGCGAGAACATTTTAAAATTTTTTAGGGGTGCGGGGCATAAAAAAAGGTTGGAAACCACTGGCCTACTATATACCTTTATATTTATCAACAAACAATAACTATGATGTTAACACCGAGAAAGAGTTGTTAATTTCGATTACTCAACTACCATCATGTTGAAGAAAGCAAAATAATTTTATTCTGATATTAGAAATAAGTGGAATATAATGAGATAGACGTTATAATTGGTTATGCAGTTTTGTAAAGTATGACTTTGGTAACGTATGCGGCAAAGTATTGATAAGTACATATGCTCGATATTTGTTTGAATAATGGGTGAAAAAAAGTATAGTGGTGATATGCGTGGTATTGATTTGTAACGATTTACGAACCGAGTCAGGATTTAATATGGAACTTACCTTTTAAAAGTGACAAACGTTGGACCAATGGGAATTCAAGAGAGTATGTTTTTTAAATGAATAATTTTTTGAAACATCAAACACAAGAACTGTTTTATGTATCTCTTTTCAAGTAAAGCGAACGATGATAAAAGCAGAGCACTGTGACGTTACTAATGCCCTAGGCGTGGTCTAGTAGTTTGCGTGCTCGGACTGTGAAGACATGGTATACGATAGACGATAAACATTCGAGATCGCGACTCTTACTTCACGAATCGCGCGCTCTTAACAACCAGACGATGTGTGGCTTATCTTACGTCACTATACCTGTATGATATGAATTGGTCGTATTCTGAATGTCAGCTTAAATAGCCCTCAAACCACTTACTTTGGAAATCTAATTAATAGTTAATTCATCCACTAATCCTATATACATTTGTTTCACATTTTAAAACAAAAAATAATAACGCATATCCCTCCATAACACGCACGTAAATTTTCCAAAATTGTGAACTCATAAATATTTACGCAGGAAGAACGAAGTTTGCAATATTTAATTAGCTATAATATGTAAGATATTCATTTAACCGTTACATCCCACCGAACAGGTATCGTCCTGTACCGAACTGTGTCACAAACTAAAAATAATTTCCGAGTGTGGAAAGAAAACGGATGTCTCGTTCAATCGGCTACATATATATTTCTAAATACCCGATTTATTTGCGAAAACAAATAAATATTATTCTTTTACAATTAACGTTGTAAAGATGCTTAAGTTATGCTTTATTTATTTTTAAAAACTCAGAATTAAAAGTTTTAAGATATAAGAAGTATAAACTCAAAAACTAACAATGAGACACCGGCAATATTCTTTTGTAATAACTTTGTGAACAGTTTATCACAGATTTCTGAAGTCTTGGCCCTTAAGTGTCACAATGGTATGTCTGCGGACTTACACACTAAAAACCGGGTTTCAATACCTGTGGTTGGCAGAGATAGTTCATTGTGTAGCTTTGTGCTTAATTGAAAACAAACAAACAAAAAATTCTGAAGTCTTGTAAAGCTAAAAATCGACTGTTAGTCTGAATTATGAATTGCAACACTAATTAAGTTAATGAACTGAAGTATAGGCTATTACTTACACTGCAAACAATAAAAACTTTTTGAAGACAATATCTCGCCACTAAACTGCACTACAAAGTTTTTGTTTCTCTAACATTGTTCAATGTTTCTTATAGATTTTTGGCTGCTGATCACGAACCGTTTCATCGAAATCTTCAGTTTCACCAGGACATTACATTAATGAAAGAACAACATCAGGGTAACCGGAATCCGTCAATGCTTGCTGACTACTGTTGGACACTGTGACGTGATGTACCGGACATTGAATACAAACGAAAATCAGGAACAAAACACTTTTAATTATGTTGAACTTTATTACGTATTAGAAACATAAACACAATTAAATACGTTATTGCCGGTTAACAGTTAACTGTCTATTTCTCAGAGTTCCTACGTGATGAAGCAAAACCAAAACAATATTTGTGTATACCCATCAGGTACCTGTCACAATTAGCAAAAACTTTTCAAAAAATTGTTGTACAGTGTTATTAAGTTGAATGTGTTTGCATACTTTACCCAGGCCAGGCGAGTTAAGGCTTTCGAGTCGTAATCTGAGGATCGCGGGTTCGAATCCCCGTCGCACCAAACATGTTTGTCCTTTCAGCCGTGGGGCGTTATAATATACGGTCAATCCAACTATTCGTGCTACATTAAGGCTGGATAGCGCAGATAGCCCTCGTGTAGCTTTGCACGAAATTCAAAAAACAAACAAACAATACTTTACCCAGTTTCTTGAAACGTCACGAAATCGTGACGGCGAAATCTTGGTTCAAATAAACAGTTCTTCTGCTGCATCCGTTTTTTTATTTTTTTTAAATTTGTTATCGTATTAATGCAAAACTACAGAATAGCCTATCTGCGCTCTGTCAATCGCAAGGAATCGAATTCCAGATGTAACACTGGTCCTCAGGGAAACTCCTAAATATCAAAACCTCTTCGGTTTGAATTAAGATATGTAATTTGGATAAACTTAGTTAACACACATTAGATGAATTATCTTAATTAGTATCACTTCAAACGTCTTTCGCCTCCCAGTGGCTCAGCGATATATCTGCAGACTTACAACGTTAAAAACCGGGTTCTGATACCCGTGGTGGGCAGGGCACAGATAGTCCATTGTGTAGCTTTGTGTTTAATTCAAAACAACAACAACATCAAACGTCTTTCACATCCCTCCAAAAATAAAATAAAAATCGCTCTGTGCATTCGAGTTATAAGAGTGACGGTCAAATCCTACTGTTCAAACATACAAGTCTCCCCCTAATACAGCAGTAAGTCTACGGATTTACAACGCTAAAATAAGGGGTTCGATTCCTCCCAATGGACTCAGCAAATGGCTCTGCTGTGAGAAAACATTAAAAAAACTAATTAGTAGCTAGTTCTTCGGTTCACTTCCTTCGCTCTAGTAAATAAGTTCTAACTTACGTCGATTAGTGCAGAAAGTCCTTTGGTAGCTTTGCGCTATTATTGAAAAACATGATGTTAAACATAGATTAATAAGAGTTCCAAATATCTAATCAGTTAATATACATTTTTTGCTTCGTGAAGAGTTGCTGTTTATTCCAAAACAAAAAGTTATTGGTGAATTTCGTTTTTCCAATACTTTGTATTCAATTTCACCTCAGTTGTTCGAATGTGTTTTTTAATTGCTTGATTATATGAATGCATTTGATAAGTACGGCGGATTTGATACCAGTTATTGTGACTCCAAATTGTTTCCCGGCACGACACTATCACAAGTGTACCTCATAATAGCCAAATTAGTTTGGATTCTAATAACTTAATGGCATGCATTTCCTATTGTAGGTAATGGATATTTTGTGTTTGCCAATACGGTACCAGTTGACTAACAATGTACCAATAGCTGGTACGTGATTCTGTAGTAATGAAATTATTGCATTAAAATACTTTTAAAATTGATTTGATACGTAGAAGTTATAAGGTAATGAATTTGGAAAGAAAGAAAAACTTGTATGAACATAAGCCTCTTTTCATTAAAACTATAACCGCCGATTTCATAATCAACAACGCTACTTCAAATTTGACTATCTTTTTTTACTCACTTTTTAACCACTGAAACAAAATCGCCTTCCTCTTTATGTCTTTTATTCAAATGAAAATTATTTTCTTCATATTTAATGAAATTACAACCAAGGGAAGGAATCTCTAAACCATTTTAGAGAACTATTCTTGAATGTTTTTTTCGAACAAAGCATGTGTGCGTTTTATAATAGCAAAACCATATCGGGCTATCTGCTGGTTTCTAGCGGTGTTACTCGGCAAGCATTCCGCTGTGCTACTGAAGCTGTAATAAATTTCAACACAATTATTATTATTACTATAACTTTTTGGGCTTGGAATTATCTGATTACTAAAGGATGGTTCCTTAGAAAAACGTCCTACTTACATTTTTTCAAAGTGTCTGATTTTCTCAGTTCAGGCACCTAAAATCGACAATTAGTCCTAACATTAAAATACGCATATTACGCTAAGAACGAGTTTACCATAGAGGGCCCGAAATTTTACATCATTTCTGTTATCAGTGGTAGTGGACCCGCTGATTTGTTAAATAAATACTTTAGAGAAGAGTAGAAAAAAAGTTTATATTATCAAGCAGCGAAAAAGAAGAAGAGTAATAGCGTAGAAAAGATTATGTTTAAACTTCTTGATATTATAATTATAAGAAGTATCTATTTTATTACGTCATTTTGTCAAGAGTTCTGTCGAAAACACATTTGACAAAAAATACGATTATGTAGAAACATAATATTTTTGTACAAAAAAGTTGGCTACAAATTATACGGTTCATAATCGTGCCATGTTTTAACACTTATTTACTTTAATCTAAATACAATAACTCTGTATTCTACTATGTAAATTTTTGTGTCAATCATATCCATCTACATAATTAAACAACAGTATCATTTAAATGGTCTCTGTATATATCTTTCTCATGTTTCATTGTCACTCTTAAACGTCCTACACTTTCAGATACATTAACGCTTTAAAGAAAACGTATGGTTCGCGTGTGGATTAGCTTTGTGAGCCTAAATGGTGTGTGTTTTATTATAGCAAATCTACATGGGGCTGTATCCATCTAGAAGAATCGAACCCCTGATTTTAGCTTCGTAAGTCCAAATACTTTATGTTGTCTTATTGGGGGGACAACTTTAATGGTGAACGATTATTCCATTTTCTTCTTAGTTAATATCATTAAGTCTTGTGAATATTATATTTAAAATAATTTTGTATATTTTTATTGTAATTAGCCTTATAAAGAATATTTTCACTTTTAGCTTTACGATAATTTCCACAGCAATCTTGATAATATCTTACAAGTTCCAGCCACCTAAATAAAGTTACTGCCAATTGATTGACCTCCCTCGAAATAAAAATTATAAGCTATAGATAGCTATGCCCGAACTTTGACCTGGCCATTTCGCCCATGCGTCGCAAAACAACTAGTGAAGTTAGGCCTCCAAAACTTAAAGGTTAGTATACCCAGCTGATGAATCAATGTCATCTAACCGCTATAGGTTTTAGTTTTCTGATGTATTGACATTTAAAAATTAGGTACTTCCATCAGTTCCTTATACAGGATTGAGTTCTTTAAAGCAAACAATATATTTGAATCAGTGATGACGAGAAAACCCACTTGTATAGAAAAATATATGCGAATAACTGCAAACATTTGCTTTGGCATGGTTGAAAAAAGCGTTTGCAGAAGGCTGGCTGGAATGTTATTCCAAGCGATGAAGATGGCTTTACGAAGATCATGCACTGTTTGGAATTGACGTACATTTCTATAGACTTTCCTTGTCATCTACCCCCAAACATTTTCAATAGAGCTCAATTCGGGCGAACACGCTGGATGGTCCAAAAGAATCACGTTATTCGCCATGAAAAGTCCTTTGTCCTGCGGGCATTGTGGATTGCAGTGTTGTCCTACTGAAAAGTCCAGTCATTTCCACACAAGCGAGGGTCTTCAGTCAATAAGGATGCTCTCTCTAACATGCCAATGAAGCCAGCTGCTGTTTGACGCCCCTATAGTTATTAACCTGAAGGAGAAAGCACCCCACATCATGATGGAACCTCTTCCACTGTGTCGTGTAGAAAATGTCTCTGGTGGGATATAATTATCGTGCCAATAGCGTTGGAAGCCATCTTGACCATTCGTGTTAAATTTTCTCTCATCAGAACACAAAACCTTCTTACACTTTTCTACGTCCCATGTTTCGTGCTTCTCAACAAAGTTTAACCGAGCTGTTTTGTGGTGTGGAAGGAGGCATGGTTTCTAAAGCCTTTCTCTCGTAGATGTCGTCTTATTGTTCTTGAGCTGCATTCTGTGTCCGTAAGGGCCTTAATCTGCTTCGACGATCGGCTGAAGTCTTGACAAATAGCCCGTCGAATCATCCTGCTCAACGCTGGCGAAATTTTCTTGGGCTGACCACTTAAAATTCTTGTTCCATATCCCTTAGGGTCTTTTGAGAAATTTGCAACAGCAGGTTTACTACGCCCAATCTCACCGGCGATGGCTCATTAAGGGAGACCTTGCTTTTACAGCTCGACAATTCTACCACGTTCACTCTGTTAACTTTTTAGCCTTTGCCGTACTTTTACCCAATGTAACACAAGAGTTGTCAGTGGGAGATGTTTACAATGCTAATGCTTGAACACAAATGACTAAATTTCGTCTACGTGTTTACCGATTAACGCTAATTTCATAGCGATCACATTTTCCCTATTAAATGCTAAAAAAGTATTTTATTCTTATTTTCCCTTTTCTTATTTTCATCTTTCGAAACTCATCTCAAATAAGTGGTTGATTCTAACAATGTAAAATTCATATTTGTTCTTTATGTTCATTGGCCAGCAGCGTATTTATATATGTGCCGTACCCATTGTTGAAGATGCTTTTCTTTTAACACCAGATCTCATAAGGATGAAATACAAAGATATAGTAGTGGTGAGGATGTTATTTACATTGTAAATTACATTAAGAATAACTGTTATGGTATTACATAGAGTAAGTAATCGAATTATATTTATTAACACTTTTATTTAAGAACAGAATGTTTGTTTGTTTTTTTAATTTCGTGCAAAG
Organism: Carcinoscorpius rotundicauda; assembly: GCA_011833715.1. Lineage (NCBI taxonomy): Eukaryota > Metazoa > Arthropoda > Merostomata > Xiphosura > Limulidae > Carcinoscorpius > Carcinoscorpius rotundicauda. The sequence continues at coordinate 22,419,286 of CM022398.1, forward strand.
CTACTCGAGGACTATCTGCGTTGGCCATCCCTCGACATCACTGATTATTATTTCATCACGGCGATTGTATAAGAAGTGTAAGTTTTTGTGTTTTTCTGAGTGTATTTGTACTTACCTGTTACCATTATGCCTGAACTGGCATACCTTACACCACTATTACCAGTACACGCTGATACGATCGTTAAGAAACTAAGAGATTTAAACGAAAGAATTATCAAAAGAAGAAATGACATCTATTTCATTCAACAATGTAGAAAGGAACAACTAACCCCTAATTTTGTGAAGGTAAAACTATCAAAGAATGTTAATACATACCCAAACATTATCCAAAATATACAGAAAAAAACTGCTTAAAGCCATGTTGAACACAAAATACAAAGAACAACATGACTTACAAAAACAAAAAATGAACCCAGACCATCAACTGTCATGCTGCATTAAACTAGAGATTTACGGACTTATACAAAAAAACATAAACCAAATCAACACTAGGATGACAGAGACAAAACAATCTGCCACTAAAAAAAAACAAGAAAAACTAAGATGCAAACAACAGAAAATACACCAACACGACAAACCGTTGACTAACCTCATAATTAACAGATCCGACCGACAATTAAACACAGACGAAATACATCTACTAAGGGCCTGGCATGGCCTAGCGCGTTAAGGCGAGCGCTTCGTAATCTGAGGGTCGCGGGTTCGCGCCCGAGTCATGCCAAACATGCTCGTCCTTTCAGCCGTGGGGACGTTATAATGTTATTATCAATCCCACTATTCTTTGGTAAAAGAGTAGCCCAAGAGTTGGCAGTGGGTGGTGATGATTGGATGCCTTCCACTGCAAAATTAAGGACGGCTAGCGCAGATAGCCCTCGAGTAACTTTGCGCAAAATTCAAAAACAAAGAAACAAACAAACACAGCCATAAAACAATACTTCATCAACATCAATAAGTTTCCTCCACAAACCGTAGAAAACATTATACGCACACACCTAGACAGAAAGCAAAATCAACTAACAAAAGCAAAATTATCTTACGAATCAAAAAATCACGAAACCATATACTGCTGCATACTATATATTCCCGACATCAGCAGAAAAATAACCAACATTTGGCAGAAACTAGTAACAAAATATGACATTCCAGTTAATACTAAATTTATTCAAAAACCAAGCACAGAACTGAGGTCCATGTATGTAAAAACTACACTGATAAACACCATACCAACATTATTTATAAAATACAGTGTGATAACTTCCACGACTTTTACATTGGAGAAACAAGTAGAAAAATAAAACCAGATTAAAAGAACATAAAAAGTCACCTTCACACGTTTTCGAACACTGCAAGTCAAATAAACACAACATAACCACAGAAAACACTCAAATACTAAATAAAGAAACAAACGCAAAATTAAAAAAGCCTTACTTATACAACAACTCAAGCCCAAAATAAACCAATAAAAAGAAACACCTTTGTACCTATATTAAAAATAATATAATAAATAATAACAATAAAATAAATAATATAAAATTATATATTCAAACACCTAAGCACGCCCTCTATATCCAGAAACTCAGTTACACAACCCCTTTCAAACATGTGATCAACTTCCGGTCAGTTACTTATATCTTTCTTTGCGAATTTGACGTTGTTTGTTCCTGTACGTAAAAAAATTTCTCAACCCATACGAGCCGTTTCTACATATATGTTTTTCTCTGCAAGTGGGTTTTCTCGGCATCACTGATTATAACTTAATCCAAATTTCGACATAACTATTTGCTACGCAGCGTAATATGAACTAATATTTTTCTACATAGAAAATTAAAGGTTTCAAGGATAACGCTGAAAATTTTCATTAATAATTGTATTAGTTTTTAGAGTAATACTGTTCTCCATAACTATTACTTTAATATTGACCATTATTGGAGAAAATGTAATAAAGAAGATGCTTCGTGGGTAAATTTTAAAGCCATTCCGAAACAAAAACCATCAATAAAACGTTAGAGTGACATCGTATTTCCTACAAACAGTATTTTAATTGGCTGAACATGCATAACACGTCATCTTACGAACAAAAGTTTAGTGTTATATAAACCCAGTAGTCTGTACTCTAATGGCACATCTTAGAACACTTTCAACGACAGTGATTCCACTGAAAGAGTGGGTATTTTAGAGAAAAGTAGATTTAACTGAACGTTCGTAACTTGTGTTGCAGACCAGTTAAATGTGTCAATTCAACTGCTTTTGAAAACATAACGTAACTATCTCTTGAACTTATGAAGATAGGTATAGTAAAATGTAAATAACATAATACGTACGAGTTGTTTCTTTCTTATGTAATCCGTTTATCATGTTAAAACTTTTTTCATTAATTTAAACAGCTTTTCTTCTATAAGATTGTTTGTTTGTTTTTAACTCATACAACCGCAGAATTTGGCGCTGTAAATTCGTTAATCTGACCTACTTGGGAAATTCGCTATGAGTCTTATTGGTGTTGGGAGCAAATTCACACAATGGGCTAATTGAGCTATGTACATTGTGAGTACGAAAACCCGCTTTTTAGCGTTTTGAGCCCTCGGACTTACTGCTGTGCCACGACAGGGGGATTGCTATAAAACAGAGTTAACTGACATTAAATGTAAATGTAGATGTTTCAATGCTGACAGTAATTTTATTTGTAAGTATAAATGTTTCAACACTGACATCGTTTCTAATTGTAAGTATCAATGTTTCAACGCCAGGAGCGACGTACGTCATTTATCACTTTATTGGTGCCTATACAATTACTTGTCCAAACCTGTGTGGTATTGGTTTATCATAATGTCGTAAATTTTACAAATAATCAGTATCACTGATATGAAATTAAAAAAGGCACAATAGAGCATTCTAGAAAGCTCAACGTAAGTGAAGTCACAAAAATGATTGTTATAACTTGAAATCTTCTAGTTTTATTTTTTGTTTGTTTCGAAGCTAAGTGCATAACATGTAAAACAAACTGCTAAGACTATTATGGTCCTAGAAGCATTGTAACAGCTCAACAATGGTCTTTCTACGCTGTTCCGGCTACAGGTATCGAACCTCTATTTTTAGTGTACCTGAGAAAATTGCTTAAACTGTAGTACGTCTGCTAAAACTGTATCAAAGCTATGTAATGGGGTATCTGCTTTTGCGTACCGCAGGTATTGAACATCAATTTTATGTAGTTTTTATTGTTTTCTTTGTTCAAAACTACATAGTGCACTATCCGCGCTCTATACACTGCGATGAATCGAACTTCAAATTTTAAAGTTGCAAGTCTACAAAGCTACCAATTCCCCACAAAGGACTTTTTCGTTATAAGCCTGAAAACGTACCACAGAGCCAGCTATGAAAATTGTTTGACAGCCTTCAATCTGTGCTAACTAGTTAGACAAGTTGGAGTTCTGCTACCTAATTAAAGGGCCCGGTATGTCCAGGTGGTTAAGGCGCTCGACTCGTAATCTGAGGGTCGCAGATTCAAATCCCCATCACACCAAACATGGTCACCCTTTCAGCCATAAGAGGGTTATAATGTAACGATCACTCTCACTATTCATTGGTAAAAGAGTAGCCCAATAGTTGTCGGTGGGTGGTGATAACTAGCTGCCTTCCCTCTAGACTTACATTGCTAAATTAGAGACGGCTAGTGCAGATAGCCCTCGTATAGCTTTGCGCTAAATTCAAACTAACCCTAATTAGATCAAAAATAAAAATGGGTAAAATACGGTAATGGATGAAGCTAATTAAATATACTGTTTATGTCTCCTTTCTTAAATAAATATTATAAAGCATTGTTTTCTAAATTTGACGCTTTGTCAATCAAATTATTGAGTTACTTGTTTTTTCCGGGGTACTTCTGTAGTTGAAAAAGTTTTAGAAAATGGCTATTCGATGAACAAAAAAATGCAGTTTCAGGTCCATAACTGGGTTCATCTAATAAATGTTACCAATTTGTGTTAGATAAAACTTTTCAGTAATTACCTGTCGTTTATTTTCAAAATATATATTTAAGGTAATTTTTAAATTATTTATCAACTTAGACAGTAACTAATTCTTTTCGTGTTTCAGAATCATAATAAATCTACATTTGAGTGTTTGTCAAACAGAAGGAACGCTGATGATAAAAGTCCCCCATCTCAGGGTTGCTGTGGAAGATGTAAGAAGTATCTTGCTTTTCACCTATTTTGCTGCTGTATATAGTTCTCCTCGCTGTATTATTTCTCAATATAGAAATTAATGTAGCGAACGACACTTTTTCCATAAAGACTTCCAAAAATAAACTTTAAAATTAAAATGTTCTATTTTAAGGGAAGTTTTACCTAAAAATAACGTGATTTATTTTGAAATGTTTAACAGACTTAGTTATCTGTTTCAATTTGTTCAGTCAAAATTGTCGTTATATTGTAAATTATCAATAATTATAATATTAAAGTCAAAAGTGAGTGTTATAATAGTTATGGGGGAAATAGCTTTTTAATTTTTCAAATTTTGACAGTTATTTTGTTGTTTTTTTAGATATTTTAACAAAACTAATCCTAGAATTAACTAAAGCATTTATTTAGGAAGTATACCCTGCAGAGAGAGATTCAACACATTCAGTTTCTCGAAGAGATTGCACAGGTATACTAATTTTGACAAAGCATCAGTATCCAAGAAGTTTTTAGCATATTCGTGTTCTTCTTCTTTGAGATAAGACTTGAGTTCTTGTCGTAATTCGAACACACGGGACAGTACATTTCCACGGGAAAGCTATCGCAAGCTATAGTGATGCAACAAGATGTGTGCTCAGATCCCATATCTTCACACAGTTTGTTTTTTTAAAAACTCGCCTTCTGTGGTCGAGTTTTTATAAAGTTCACCACTTTCAACAGACTTTCCAGGACTAGGTTCAGTGGAACTCTCTGGTGCTTTGACGCAAGAGCTTCCCTGTAGATTATGCAGTGGGTCCACAGTGCATCAAGAGCTTTGCTTCGTATGAGTGCCTGCAATCCTCCAATCGACCACCTTCGGTACAGATGCTAATACACTTAGTCCAATCTAGGTCGTTTTCACACATAAAAATGTCAAGGATCTCAACCAAGTCTCAAGCCTTTCTACCTGGAGTGATACTTTTACAAAAGAGAAGGTCTTCCACAATTTTTTCACCACCCACGAACCGTGTGTAGCAAATCAAATGAGCATCCTTGTTACTGTTCGTTGCCTCATTTAGCTGTAATCCGAATTCCTTTCCTTTTATTTTTTCAATTAGCTGATCGTTGAGGTCTTCAACCATGTATTGGATCCTATGACTGACAGTATTCTTGGATAAAGGCACCTTTGAAATCAGTCTTCCCACAGATTCACCAACCATAATGTCCACCATATTTACTGCAGCCAGTAAAATCAGTCCTTCTGTGATGGCATGAGGTTTTTCACATTTTGCGACTCTGTATGCCACTTTCTATGATGCTAGCAAAACATTGCTTGGTATTGATGCTTGTTTCAAAAATGTACCGTTTTGTTTTTCAACTTTTATTAACTTTCTGGCAAAATAATCACGGGATTTACTATCCATATTAGGATGATTGGTCTCTAAGTGGCGTTTTAATTTACTTTTGGACATAATACACACTGTGGACACTCTTCATGATGGATATCTACCGGAGTAACACCAAAATCTGGATAAGTATAGTCATATTTCCGTTTCTCCACAACGTTGTCACTGGTCTGTGGTTCGTCTCCTTTTTCTTCACTCCCACACTTCTTATTAATGTTCAAAAGTATTTCCATTTTTGTTCACAAGAAGTAAAAATATTAAAATAAGTCTCTGAACTTTGCTCGACCTCGCAAACACTTGATTACAAAACCCGTCAATTATTTCGATTACTGATAGACCAAGAGAATCGACAGGCGTTTATATACAAAATTTAAGAAACGAAAAAGTAGCAAAAGTCACTAGCGTAGGCCCGGCATGGCCAGATGGGTTATGGCGTTCGATTCGTATTCTGAGGGTCGCGTGTTAGCATCCCGGTCGCAACAAACATGCTCGCCCTTTCAGCTGTGGGGGCGTTATAATTCTGCAGTCAATCCCACTATTCGTTGGTAAAAAAAATAGCTCAAGAGGTTGCGGTGGGTAGTGATGACTAGTTGCCTTCCCTCTAGTCTTACATTGCAAAATTAGGGACGGCTAGCACAGATAACCCTCGAATAGCTTTGCGCTAAATTAAAAAAAAAGTTACTGGCGTAGCCGAAAGTACAAGAAAACAAAAACATATTTCAAGCATTTGAGAACGTCATCGAAAGGAATGTAGCGCGATATGATGTTAAAACTGTGAACTACCTCTGGCTAGTAGTTCGCGCGGTGTCCAAGAGATGTCGATATCGCTATGTTTCACTGAAAATTTTGAAAAATCCTGCGACGCACAGTTTGCGGACCACTGATCTAGTGCACATTTTCTCAAACGAGGGTTGCGAACATGTTTCCAGAGAAATCATGAGCTCTCTGCACCGAGTCTTTTTCCTTTAGTTTTGGAAGTGTCTGAGAAGTACTCATACTCTTTGTTACGGATTATCAAGAAACATCAATAATTTTTCCGTCTTTAGAGAGATAATGAGGGGTCGAGACGACCAAAGCCCAAGAATAGAAGGCGTCTTGCAAATCCGGCTGAAAAAGCCTTGTCTTATGGTTAGTTAAATATCCATCCTGACATATGAATTAAGAATAAAGTTACATGAATAATGACAGTTATTTGGTGACAAATGGATAAGGATAACAAATTGTTCATCATTCCATATTTTAAAAGACTTACCTCTATTGTCATGTCAGAACCGTCAAAACATTTTTATATATATATATTAAGACACGTCATAATTCTAATAATTATTTCATGGTTATCCACTGATGTGCGAACTTTTCTAACCCATATGTCTGTTTGTAATCATCTTAGTGGGTCCCCTGGGTGAATGTCGAAATAACTAATGAAAATCGATTATCAATTACTGGTCCCATGGGTCTTGTCTTCGATCATCTATCAAAATCTTTGGGTCTTAGGTAAGCAATGTATTTGTTATTTATATTAAGCAAATACATTTTATTTATATAAATTCATCGATAAAATATAAATATATTTATATATGAATATCTCTTTGTCTATATATATGTATATAACGTATTTTTCGTTAAGAAATTTGCAATTACCGCAGGGGTTGCTTAAATTACCGTAGAAAAACATTCTCTTGTGTATGAGTTTTTACCAATCCTAAAAGTTAAAGTTCGCTGTATTTTACTACGTGTAAACATAAATAAGTAGATAACAAAAGATAAACTATAGAAGACGTACTTTTCAGTTACTTGACGGCAACATGGAATTACGTCATCATAACTCATTCTCAATAACACTTATATTCAATGTTAATAAAACACACAAGTGAATAACCCAACAATTTAAGCTAATATTATCAGTTTTAGCTACGTCAGGCCTATCGACCGCAAGTGGGGAAGCATGTCATCCAATGGAAGTTTTTCTGGTATGATTGGCATGCTACAACGCAATGTAAGTAAGCTCAACAAATTCGTATTCACTTCACAATAATTCTTTAAACAAAGGTAAAAAATAGCAATAATTAAAGTCTCAAATACTTCTATCTATAAGCCACGCGTATGTGTGTGTATATGTATATGGGAATTATTTGTAAAATTGTTCACAGAGTTAGCACAAATGATGATGAGCCGAGCGAGACCAAGTGGTTAGTTTGGTTTGTTTTGAATTTCACGCAAAGCTACACGAGGACTATCTGCGCTAGCCGTTCCTAATTTAGCAATGTAAGACTGCAGAGAAGACAGCTAGTCATCATTACCCACTGCCAATTCTTCGGCTACTTTTTTACCAATGAATAGTAGGATTGACCATCACCTAATAATGCACCCATGACTGAAAGGGCGAGTGTGTTTGGTGTGACGGGGATTCGAACCTGCGGCCCTCAGAGTCGAATGCCTTAACCACTTGGCCTTGCCGGGCTGTTAAAACGGAACAAAACCATAAAAACACAAATAATTGCGACACTGTATGCTTTCTTTACGATAGCGTCTACGTTATTCCACAATATTTAAATTTATCATTAAAAGTTTCAAGTCATAAAAGAAAAATGACGTTTCTTCCTTTGTTTTTCTAAACTTCATACGAAGTCCACATTTCATTTAAAATATTTAAAAAGTCTTCAAGAGACAAGGTTTTATTAAGTAATAACTATTTTATATTTTCGCGAAGTACACATCAAAACTAGTTTCTGCTTTTACCCTCAGAATACGCCAGTTTTGTGCAATTTATAATTTTCATTTTTAGGATTAGCTTCAATTCTATATTAACTACTTTTAGGGTAGATATCAACATCATAGGTCAAACCATACGACTATACATCAACTCCGGTTAAACATTATACCACATTAACACCATTTTGTGGACTACCTATACAAATGAGCATCAGCCACTATGAGAGAGTATCAAACATTGCATCACTTACCAGAAGAACTAGACGTTAATTACTATTTTGATATGTTTATGAAAGTGAAAATTAACTAACTTCTACAGCTATGGAGTATCTGTACAACTGGACATTAACCACCACTATTACTCTGATGGTGTATGCATATCCACAAATTAATCGCTTTGCATAACTTGGTGATTGTACAAAAATGTACAGTTGACCATCGCTTATATTTTGGGGTATTCATAAAAAAAAAAAAAAAAAAAAAGGACAGTAACTACTATTCACTACTTCGAGACAAATTAACCATTGGGCATTAAATGTCATTTTGAGGTATTTGCACTGTAAAATATTAACTGGAGTCAGTGAAGATATTAATATAGCATATGAAGTGACTTACTGTACTGTTGGCCAGGCTACTTAATAACAATGACACAAAATAAGATTCAACAACAGTTAATTGTCGATTATTCATAAAGAGAGACATCAGCACCGAAGTTGAAAAAGATATGGCTTAGCGATGCTGATAATTATGTATGAAATAGTAGGAAGTTTTAATATAAAGCAAGCTAGCTTTATTACCTGACAAGTTATGAGCGCAACAAAATAATATAACTGTGAAGCCAATGTATTACCACACATTATCATTTAGAATTTGAATTTCAATCTGAATAGTACATTACGTGTCTGTAGAAACGGCCAGGTTACAGGCTACTAGGATTCAGATACAGCAGTTACAAATTTTGAGCTACTGATCCGAAAAGTGGATATGTCAACAGCATCCGTCACCAAAAGGATTTTGTTAGGCTTCTTAAATTACATAACAAAATTGATTGACACTTTTATATCTCGCTCGCAGCTGAAATTGTGGAACGTATTCAGAATAATTACATATTTCACCATAGACGTTTCAGTACACAGCTTGGTGCGTTAACAACTAGGCGGCCGGCATGGCCAGCTGGTTAAAGCACTCGACTCCTAATCCTAGGATCGAGGGTTCGATTCCCCGTCGCATCCCTGTCGTGCCAAACATGCTCGCCCTTTCAGCCGTTATAATGTTACTGTCAATCCCACTATTCGTTGGTAAAAGAGTAGCCCAAGAGTTGTCAGTAGATGGTGATGACTAGCTACTTTTCCTGTAGTCTTACACTGCTAAATTAGAGACGGCTAGTGTAGATTGTTCTCGTGTAGCTTTGTCCGAAAGTCCAAAACAAACAAACCTGTTTTAATAAATCGGATTTTATTGTGCAATAATAATCTGTTTATGCAAGCATTTAATATCCTAAATGTTGTAATTTCAACGGATGACAACAGTTAAAGTATTTACACGTACAAAAAGGTTTTATTTAATTGTTTAGGAGGTTGACATTGCGGTTGGACCGTTTGCAGCAACATATGATCGTTTTCAGGTGACGAGATTCTCCACCCCAATATACAATGACAATCTAAGGATTCTGACAGGAAGACCACAAATCCATCAAGGATTCTTCAGTTTCTGGAAGGCATTACACTGGAAGGTACCTTTTCTTCATGTCAAATTCAATTCATCTTCAAGAAGAAGTTGCAAAAAAGCAATATAAATGTCTAAACACAAAATATGTTTCGAGAAATTTAGTTTCGTATCAACAGACTGTATTATTTGAATCTAAGATTTATTTGGAGGGAAAAATGCTCTAAAACTATTTTTTTTAAATTATAATAACCATTTGTGAGACTCATTTAACAAGTAACAGTCATCAATTTATCAAATGTATTTTAAAGGAAATTCCTATAAACCAAATTGAGCTTGAAATATATCAGTAAGTACTTAAACACAAATCATAAACATTAAGAATCAGCCAATCTCATTAAATAAAAACAAAACAAAACAGAAAGCGATTGAACTTATGAAACGTATAACTTGACATAAATGATAAATATAATGATAATATCATGCATTTTATTAATTAAATATATTTCTAGGTTTGGGCCGCCATCTTTGTTACCATGCTGTTGATGTCCTTCATTTATTATGCAATGAATAGACGCCAAGATAATAGAATCCACAACCATTCGTTTTGCCAATTGACTTCTTTTTTTCACCATCTGTGGCAGTTATTTCGATGCCTGTTTTATCAAGGTAGAGTTAAGTAAATGATTGTAAGCATTAATCTGGCATGTCTTTAGATTCCTCACGTAAGACAGGGTGGTGCATTATAACAATTAATCTTTGGCAAATCTTTTGATACCTCTTGTATCTTGGTGAGGTTGTGTAATGCAATGGAGATATTACAACTATATATGTGTATTTGATAGTAATGATCTGATAAAACTGTAGCGAAGAAAACATTTTAAATAAATCTTTGTACCTTTTATTCATCATTGTTTTTCTTACAGCTCATACCTAACACATATATTACCTGCGATATGGTCAGGAATAGCTTTGTTTTATTTTATTTATAGATAGTACAGGCAACAGTGTTTATTAAATCTTTTTCAGTTAATCGAAAATTATTGGTTTTTCTTTTCAAATGTGGATACCATAGATATCATAACTTGCCTAGAATTTTGCTTTAAAGATTTATTGAAACTTCAAATCACAATACCCTCTTTCTGTATTAATCTAATTAAAAAATAAAGGCTTGAAGTCAGGAAACATGACTTATGTTTCTTTCTAATTATTTGTATTATTATCAGGTGTGGTTGGTGAACCAGTCACGACATCAAAAAGAATTTTATTGACCTCTTGGTTACTTGCGGTTGTTGTCATTATGGCTAGTTTCAGTGGTCAACTTTTGTCCCATCTTGTTGTAAAAACTCACGTTGACCATATTAAACGATTAGATGATATTCTCAGGTTTCCAAATGTACAACCAATGGTAGAGACAGGGACTGTTGGAGAAGCCTTCTTTATGGTAAGTTGAATCTCGTTTTCTTCTCGATTTAATTATTTCCTGATATTGTAATCAAAAATGAAATATTCAACGTGCGACTAGAAAAGCTTCGTAGGACACCTTACAGGTTGTTAATTTTGAACTATAGGCTCCAAAATCATAGTAAGAAATAAATAAATAAGATACTGAAAATATACTGTAATTGAGGGTTCACCTTTGACGCAGCAGTTCACCCATTCGATTAAAAAGACTTCTTCAGAGGCACTTGTTAAAACAACTAGCTATATTTATGTAAAAATGTCATAATTAAAACCATTGCAATAAATGGAGATCAGAAAACTCTCATTAAATTTTGTTTGTTTGTTTTGGATTTCGCGCAAAACTACTCGAGAGCTATCTGCGCTAGTCGTCCCTAATTTAGCAGTGTAAGATTAGAGGAAAGGCAGCTACTCATCACCACCCGCCGTCAACTCTTGGGCTATTCTTTTACAAATGAATAGTGGAACTGACTGTCACATTATTACGCCCTCACGGCTAAAAGGGCGAGCATGTTTGGCACGACCGAGATGCGAACCCCCGACCTTCAAATTACGAGTTGCACGCCTTAACACACTTGGCCACGCCGGGCCCTCTCGTTACATATACATTTGACACAAATGTATTGAAACTCGCCTCGGAACAGTGTGACGTGTATACTGATGAAGAATTAGTTTCTGGCAAATATCTAAACCAGTGGGTACCAAACGTTTTATGCTCACGGCACACTAGGAAAATAATTTTAACTTGTTTGATCCTCAGCCCAAAAAGAGGACAGTTTTTTTCTTTTAAAAACTTGAAATACGCTAATTAGGCACTATTTTGAATAAAGAAAAATGCTCTCGATTTAATAGGGCCACGTTAGCCTAAACATGATTATTTTACACGGTCGTGAAAAAACATACCTGATACCATACGTTCACAAAATGTCGCGACACACGTTTGAGAACCACTGATCTAAACCCTTATTTGGCAAGAGTATCTGTAATATATGTTCGCTTATAAATGGCAAACCGTTGAACTGAATGTCGCCAACCCTGACATGTACTCTAAGGGGCCTTTCCAGGGAAGCGATATAGAGGGGTACGTCAGCCAACAAAGTATAAAACTGAATCAAACTCGTGAAAGAACGCAGCCCAGATACTGCAATACATTTTACGTGCGTTTTCTCAAACCATAGCAATCAACCGTCGTCAGTTCGAACTTCAAGCTATAAAGAATGAAAACAAACAAAATAATGCCCTAAAAATGTCAAATATAAAATAATAATAGGCAGACACAAACAAGTACAATGAATAACTCTTAACACTTAATACTAAACGAAATCCTGGCGATTTACATAAACAGTAACAAAAATTTCCAATTATAAGCAGGGCCACGTTTAAGCCGCATCTTCTGCAGACCAACATTAGAAACAAAACAAACTCCTTGTTGTTTGTTATTAAGTACAAAGCTACACAAAGGGATACCCGTGTTCTGCTCATCACAGATATTGTTTTTAGCACTATAAGTCCGTAGACAAAATTGTACTTACTCTGCATTTGAGTATAATTCGAGTTGTCGTTAGGCTAACAAGAAAATGTTTTACATATTTCACGTGATTTTCACAATAGTTATTCTTTCTAAGAAGATAGGTTGTAAAATATCAAAGTGGAAAGTAAAAGAATAAAAACTCTACTTTATTTTAGCTGCGGCATATCGGCTCATAGTCTCTGAGTTTTTTCCAGGTACAAATTGTTAGCTCATAGCTCCGTCATCTCTTAGCCGATTTGAGATTTAATTACGATTTTATACTCAGGAGGTCAAACCTTTTCGAATTTCTTCATTTGATCACGACCGATGTCTCAGGTTAATTTTCTCTAGTGCTGCCTAAAATAATTTATATTTAAGGCACTATTTTGAATAAAGAAAAATGCTCTCGATTCAATAGGGCCACGTTAGCCTAAACATGATTATTTTACACGGTCGTGAAAAACATACCTGATACCATACGTTCACGTTTATGAAGATCCTGAGGAGTAATCAAATCGAGTCGGTTATGCGCATGCCCCATACTTGGTATTGCTGGCGCACAAAAATATAGTTGGTAAAAAGAAAATAGATGTCTTATGGATTAATTTACTTTAATCTTACAAAAAAGGAATTTCAAGAGTGTGGCTGCTGAGCATTCTCCTTTTGTTTATTTCATTATTTAACAGCATGGTATCGGAAATAATGTAAAATAACAATGTATTTGCATGCTTTATTAATTTATTAAAATATTTTATTTGATATAAAAACTTAGATTGCAGTGTTTGCTTTTTATGTGTTGTTATTCTATGTTTTTAGATAAACTGTTTAATTAAATAAAAAAATATTAGTGTATTTGGGCCGAAATGCACGATCGAAGCATTAAGATGTTACCAGCAAACTTTTCCTGAAACGTTATCAATAGCATAAATTTATAGTACTTCTTTTGAAAGACAAATTCGTGTATAAATCGCATGTCACTGTTTTGTGGACAAAATTCATGGTTTATAATTGCAATATTACAGTAAATGAAATATTAATATGTTAGGCCTACATCTTTCGTAAGTTTATGGTATTTCCGTTTATTGTAAAAGACCCGAAGGTGACTTACATTTCTGCTTTCTGTTTGCTGGTATATTAGATATGTTTCTATTTGAAGAACTATTTTATTCAGTTATGTGTAATTGCAAAATAAACTGATAATGTGACATGTCAGAGGGTTATTTGAATTCTATAAATGCAGACATGTTGTGTCATCGTGAGAGACTGCAGAATAACGAACAAATAAATACTGTATTCACTGTCAAAAAGGCATAATAGCAGGTGCTCGTCTATCAGGAATATTCTTATCAAATACTAACCCACTTAAATTGATTTACATGACATCCCTGCTGAAACACGCACTATTTTTTGCAGTTCTTTTACTTATGTTTTTCATTATGCTTTGCTTGATGAAATTCTCGCGACACCACGTTCTTCAAAGATAGAATTTATGAACAGTGTTAACAAAACAAAAAGAAATGTTAGCCACAACATGTTACAACAGAAACAAAATAGACGACTGGACAGGTTTATAAAGGGGAACACTCTAGATTTTTAAGGTTTTTAAATACAAGTACTACAGAAGTGATGGTTCGACTGTCCCCAGCCTTTCATAAATAGGGCATTACAATAAGTTATCATATTGCAGAGACAATCAGCTGAAAAACCGCTTATCTTAAGGACAATCATCGACTGAAACTGTGTTTGATAAGTCACGTTTCATCATGTTTACAATAGTGTTGAAAGAAAACTATAGAGATGGCTACATAAGGCGTACGGCCTTGCCTTTCTTGTTGCATCATTAAGATGAAGAAGTTGGTGTAATGGAATGACAATCCTTTTCAGTGGCAAAGTTTAGTGCTTTGATTCGTTTAGAAGGATGAATAACACCAAAAGCACACCTAAACATTCTCACCATTCTTGCTTACTTCACAACACTATATTTCCGCTTTTAATTATAATTCTCGATATTTTATGGTTCCAACTTGAACGCTATCCTGGTCATTTATCTCGTATTTCTGGCAAGATGGAGTTCTTAGGCTCCCTGACTATTTAGCCCCCTCTTAAATGGCTAGTAGAAAGTCTGTACACTTAAACCCCTAAGAGTAAGGTTTCAATGCCAGTGGTAGGTACAAGCATAGATAACCCATTGTATAGCTTTGTATTTAGCAACACATAAACACCTAAGATGCAGCCTCTCCAGTGGCACAAAGCTGTGTCTGCGGGCTTACAACGTGAGAAACTGATAGCCCACTGCTGAGTTTCTTGTTCAATTACAAGCCAAAACAACTTAGCATTCACTAATAACTACCTCCAGTTTATAACTGATCGGAAATAGAATAACCAATCAGCAACCAGATTTGTGTTTGTGACTACTCTGAACCAAAAAAAGGGAAATTGAGACTCATAACGCATCATAATGGATAAAAACGTTTCTTAGCTCTTAAAGCAGCAACGTATCTCTCTCTTATAAATACGATATAATTTCAGTTTATACTATCTGGCAAGTACATTCATTGTATCCCAGTGCGAGTGAGCATCTTTGGGGTAAATTTGAACACCACATAAGCCACTGTAGTTTTTTGTGTTTTTTTTGCAGAAAACTTCGGTGCATGTTTATTATTTCTTTGTTTTTCCTACTTGGATGAGTATTTCTTTATGTGTATGAGTTTTGAATTTCGCGCAAAATTACACGAGGGCTATCTGCTCTAGCCGTCCTTAATTTAAGTAGTGTAAGTCTAGAGCAGTGGTTCTTAACCTGGGAGTCGTTTGGAGTTTGGTTATAGAAGGTTTGGGAATTATTGGAGAAATCATGGAGCAGTTTGTAGTTTTCGTGTCAAGTGCCTGTAACTTCCCACCAATGAGAAACACGTTGAAGTGCGGCAGTTGAACCGCTTCGAGATGCTTGTTGCGCCACCACCTGTCTAATTTTGAGTAAAAATGTTCACATATTACAATGTATTGAATTGCCTGAATTTTTAACTTTGTAATATTAATACATCAAACTTAAAATTTAAATATTAAAGTTTCCATCGTATTTAGTATATATATATATATTATATCAACACTACACTGAGTGAATAAGTAGGTTTTGCATGATGTTCAGTAATTCCATGGATTTCTCATTTATTTAGCACTTCTAGCATTTCTCAAGGTCATTTTTATTTGTAACATTTTCAATAAATTAGGATCTTTATATAGTTTTGTTTTATTTCACCTTTACGCAAAGTTCACCATTACAAAAATTATTATGGAGGGCACGGTATTATAGGGGAGTAAGACGATAAAAAAGGTTAAGAACCACTGGTCTAGAGGAAAGGCAGCTAGTTATCACCACCCACCGCCAACTCATGGGCTATTTTGTTACCAACAAATAGTGGGATTGAGCGTTACATTATAACGCCCCTATGGTTGATAGGGCGAGCATGTTTGGTGTGACAAGGATTCAAACCCTCGACCCTCATATTGTGAGTCGAATATATTAATCATATGCCCATGCTGGACCTGTTTGGATGAATTAAGTAAGTTTGAATTCTAAAAAAAAGTTTGGAATTTGAACTTTTAAGGTTTAGGACTTTAAAGAACTAAGTAATAATGTAGCCGTTTTACATTTCCTGTAGAAAAAATATTTTGATTTACTTCCACAACACATTTACAGAACAGTACTACGTCTATCAATCAAGCAGTGTGGGATCGTATTGCGTCGAGACCCAACACTAGGCTGAACCAAATGGAAGTCACTTCAGAAGAAACGCTGGATAAGATACAAAGAGGAACTCACCTGCTTATTACAGAAAAGATTGGAATACTTGGGATTCTATCCGAGCTCTATGAAAAGAAAGGAAAATGCGCTTTCTACCTCGCAGAAGATGAGTTCATGTTGGAAAGCTTTATTATCCCAGTGAATAAAAATATTCCTCTTAAACTTTTTGGAAACATAGACAGGAGGTAATTATAATGACAATAACGATAAAATACCTTATTTAACACTTTTTTACACCAGTTTTATCATTTTGTCACCTGTCACGTTGTAAAACTTACCAGTGTTAAGAGGATGTTGTATTTTGGTAATTAGAAATGCTTTTTTTAATGGATTTACTGTCTAATATAATGCCCCCCTCAGTGGCTCAGCGGTATGTCTGCGGACTTACACGCTAAAATTCGGGTTTCGATGGTGGGCATAGCACAGATAGCCCATTGTGTAGCTTTGTGCTTAATTGAAAAAAAAGTCTGATGTAATTCAAATTAAAGAGAACCTTTAAACAATAGAAAAAATTATGAAGGAAAAACATGAAAAACAAAAATAACATAAATCTGCTTCTTCTGAATTTTAGCTTGAGTAAGTTTGTATCCAGTGGAATTATAGAAAAAGAAATACAGAACGCCACAAGGAACTATATGAAGTGTCTCACTGAAGATTCCAGCTCAGCCGAAATTCGCCCTCTGAGCTTACAAGAAATTTATGGAATTTGTATTATCTACGGTATAAGTGTTTTTGTAACAGTGATGTTCTTTCTGATTGAATATGTTTCAACAAAGTATTTTAAGTAACAATTGGCTGTGTGAAGCCATGCTAAAAATCTTCGTTTTTTGGTAAAAATAGGTAATTAAAGTAGTCAATACTTCTAAATATATGATATTGTATGTTTCTTAGATTCTATATCTTTTCTCAAATCAGAGTGACGCCTCAGCTTCAAACAAACCAATACGAAATTAATGGTGACAACGTAGACAACAGTGGTTAAAATTGGAATACTCTCGTCAAATTTTGAAAGTTTCTGATGCAAATAAATGTGTTGAGTATTTGAACTGAAGAGTTCTTAGGTATATAATGTTTTGGTTAGCGCAGTAAAAGTAATTATTTCAATTTTATGGTTAATAACAAGCGTCTCTACTTGAGACAGTGGTAAGTTTACGGACTTATAATGGTAAAATGGAGCGTTCGATTCCTCCGCGGTGATTTTTATTCTAAAAAAACTGGCTTCCAGACTATGAACATACAAATGGGGTTAGAAAACCTATTTAACTTTCAAAATGTCTATCATTTACAAAATTTTGAAAAAAAAATTATAACTCAGGTCTTAATCAAAAGTTTCAAATTTCGTAAAGTTACATTGCATTTCTTATTATAAATTTGGTAATGTCGTCATTAAGTGAATTTTGTTGTAAAAGAGTAAAAAATTATCACTCGAGTTTACTTAAAGTAGAAATATATATCACTAAAGTTTACTTAGAACAGAAATATGTAACAGTAAAGTTTACTTAAAATAGAAATATATAACACTAAAGTTTACTTAAAGTAGAAATATATAACACTAAAGTTTACTTAGAACAGAAATATATAACACTAAAGTTTACTTAGAACAGAAATATATAACACTAAAGTTTACTTAAAGTAGAAATATATAACACTAAAGATTACTTAGAACAGAAATATATAACACTAAAGTTTACTTAAAACAGAAATATATATCACTAAAATGTACTTAGAAATATATAACACTAAAATTTACTTTAAGTAGAAATATATAACACTAAAGTTTACTTAGAACACAAATACACTGCTGACCAAAATCTTAAGCCCAATAAAAATAAATAAAAAATATGCATTTTGTGTTCTTAGACTCAACCACTTATTTGAGTAGAGTTTGGAAAGATGAAAATAAAAAAAGTTTTTTTAGCATTTAATAGGGAAAATATGAACACTATGAAATTAGCCTAAATACTAGCTGGTCAAAAGTTCAAGACCATATTGAAACGAAGCGTTAATCGGTAAACACGCAACAAAATTTAGTAATTTGTGTTCAAGCATTAGCATTGTAAACATTTCCCTCTGACATCTCTTGTGTTACATTGGGTAAAAACATGGCAAAGGCTAAATCTTGACAGAGTTTGAGCGTGGCAGAATTGTCGAGCTGCATAAACACGTTCTCTCTCAATGTACCATCACTGGTGAGATTGAGCATAGTAAAACCGCTGTTGCAAATTTCTTAAAAGACCCTGAGGGATGTGGAATGAAAATTTCAAGTGGTCGACGTTAAGCAGGAGGATTCGACGGGTTGTCCGGCAAGACACTAGCCAATCGTCGAAGCAGATTAAGGCCCTAACGGACGCAGAATGCAGCTAAAGAACAATAAGACGGCATTTACAAGAGAAAGGCTTTAAACACTGTAAACGTCTTCAAAGGCCACGCCTCTTTCCATACTTCGAAGCAGCTTGGTTAAACTTTGCTGAGAAGCGCCAAACATGCTAATAAGAGGGCCAGCTGGCTGAGAAACTCAACTCGTAATCTGAGGGGCGCGGTTTCAAATCCCGGTCGCACCAAACATGCCATGGGGGCGCTATAATGTGACGGTCAATCCCACTATTTGTTGGTAAAAGAGTAACCCGAGAGTTGGTGGTGGGTGGTGATGACTAGCTGCCTTTTCACTGATCTTACACTACTAAATTAGGGACGGTTAGCCCAGATAGTCCTTGAATAGCTTTGCGCGAAATTCAAAAAATAAACAAACAGACATGAAAAACAAACAAACAAACCGACAAGATATATTCTACTTGGTTCTGCGATAGCTTAATATCAAGAGGCATCAATAACTTATTGTGCTTGCTTGTATAATTATTACACATCATTTTCACAGATGTATACACAAAGAATAGAAAAAAAAATGATATTGAAACGTTATACGTTCAACTGTTTCAAACATACCAATTCAGCATCGCCAACGTTCTCAATGATAATAGAACAATTGAAATGAAGAAAAACTACATTCATTAATCAAAGTCTGTCTATATCTAATGTCGGCGATTTGTCATTCTACTTACAAGTTTAATTCAGGTGTATTAAAATAAGTATACATCCCTCAGTTTTAGAAAGGTTAGCTTTATCTAGTATCAATCTCATGCTATAACTTTTGATTGGTGCGCTGTTTTATTTTGGTGAATCAGATAAGAAAAATATCTCAAATTGTTTCATTTTATTAATATGTACTGTATATTATACTAGAATGACGAATTAATAAATATTTCACAACTTTTTTACACTTATTTACTGAGAAAATCAAAGGTTTCATGGAAGTGTCAAGATACATATATATTTATACTCACATATTGGGATATTTAATTTCACTTGTAGCTACTAGATGTTAGTTATGGTTAGTACTCTCCCTTTCTTTTTGTTTTAAGTACTCTATTGTATTTTAGGGGTTTCTATAACTTTTAGCTTCAGATTCTAAAGTTGTTAGACAATCTCACTGAGAATTATTTAACAGTTGAGAAATCACTGATGTATCCAATTATAAGCCTAAAAAAGTTATTGCTTTACAAAAACCACAATGTTATCTGTTGCTAAAATCATATTTGAATGAGTCAATAAATATTTATATCACTAACTTTGATATTGGATATGAAACAAGTCATAAGTTGAAACATCTTATGTATTGTTAATTACCATGTTACATTCAGTTTGTTAAACTACTGTTTAAATACGGGTTTAAAATGTATAACAATTTTTAAAAATGCACTTAAGACCAACTTCTTAAATACATATTTCTATAAAAAAAAATTTGAAATTCTAATCAAAATTATTTTTTCAAGAATTATTAACCAATACTGTATATAAATCAGGGCCTGGTATAGCCTAGCGCGTTTTGGCGTATGCTTGGTAATCTGAAGGTCGCGGGTTCGCGCTCGAGTCACGCCAAACATGCTCGTCCTCCCAGCCGTGGGGGCGTTATAAATACGGTCAATCACACTGTTCGTTGGTACAATAGTAGCCCAAGAGTTTGCGGTGGGTGTTGATGACTAGCTGCCTTCTCTCTAGTTTCACACAACTAAATTAGGGACGGCTCGGTGCAGTTGGTTAACAGCCTACTCACTTTAATACCTGTTCATGAAACCGCAAGTGATTGCGGCCCTATGTTTCTTGACGGAATCGAGTGGTAGATGGTGATGACTGTATATAAATTATATTTCACTGAAACGTTTGTAATTTTATCATTATATATATTTATATATTTAACTGTATATGTATTTGTCATCATAACATCTAAAAAATTATACAATTAGAATTTGAAAAAGCTTTAGTTTATTTTGAAATTAAAATGCTAATTTAAAACAAATTACAAAGTCACTGTAATTTATTTAATGATTATTTGATACAGAAAGTATAGGCTTTAAACACTAGATAGCAGCACTTTCAAGTTTCTTTAAATTTCAAACTTTCAAAAGTCGCACGGCGATGGAGCGTTGTTGGACAGCCAGCAATCCGCAAGGTTTATTTGTTTGTTTGTTTGTTTTTTGGGAATTCGCACAAAGCTACTCGAGGGCTATCTGTGCTAGCCGTCCCTAATTTTGCAGTGTAAGACTAGAGGGAAGGCAGCTAGTCATCACCACCCACCGCCAACTCTTGGGCTACTCTTTCATCAACGAATAGTGGGATTGACCGTCACATTATACACCCCCACGGCTGGGAGGGCGAGCATGTTTTAGCGCGACGCGGGCGCGAACCCGCGACCCTCGGATTACGCCGCAAGGTTTAAGCTTCGGATTACTGAAACTATCCTTCGTAAAGTATAATGCGTGACCGTGCAATTATTATTTAATTGTTTTTAGCAGTAGCTTCTTTCTGAGGTCCAAACCCTGATTTTTTAGCTAGTAACACCCCTTGAGTGTTACTACAGTGTAGTGCATTTTACATTTTTTCCGTAGTTTTTTCCTCTATAATTAACATAAATAAATCTATTTAGTGCTTTACAAAACTAGCTAGTCGTCTTAAACATAAATGGTTTACTTAACCCGGTTCCCTAATAAGGTGAAGGAACTAGTAACCTCGAGCCAAAATATATACCACTCTTTGCCTGTATGTGTATGTAGGCCTACAAAAAAACAACAAAAAAACACACGATATATCCTATAAAACTGCACGAGTATATGTGTATATATTTGTGCGCACGTGTGTGTGATTTTACTAGGGCCTTGACTGTCTGGATAAAGTTTTAAAATGCCCATAACCTTGTTATTTCTCGGAAACGATAATGCTTTATAGGAAGTTAATCCTAATGGCATTGATTGACTAATGACAACTGAAGTTGTTCCGAGAAATGTTAATTAATACATCGTGGTAGTTGTTTTATGTCCATTAAGTGTCCTATCTTGGACTTTAATAACCCACAAATGGTATTTGACGTCATCATGATTAAGAAAGCTGGAACTGTAAATTATATTTTCGTGGACTTATACGCATTAACATCACGTGTCATTATTACCATTCTCAAACTTCATGTGTCACTTCTATGTTGTAGAAAATAAAGAAAAGTTAAACAAAACTGCAAGCGTTTATCAATTTGATATTTTCTTATCAACAACTTTCAACTTGCATGTGTGTATATATATACATATATGCTTTTTATTGCTATATTAACTGTTTATTAATTTTATGCCGTATGACTGTTTCACAGTCCTGACAATACATTTTGTTGTGATTTGTTTTCTTTTTCTCTAACTGTTTCATCACTAGTATCTGTGTGATATATATTTTTGTATGACATTTTTCTTAAATACCAGTTCCCTTGTAGAACAGCGGTAAGTTAAGGTCTGAGGATTCTATTCCCTGTAGCGAACACAACAGACAGTCTAATATAGCTTTTCCTTAAATCTGAAACAAACAAATGTATTCCTAACTGTAAAAAAAGACCCCCAGTGGCACAGTGTCTGCGGACATACACACTAAAAACCGGGTTTCGATACCCGTGGTGGGCAGAGCACAGATAGCCCATTGTGTAGCTTTGTGCTTAATTCTAAAGAAAACCTAACTGTAACAACCCAATTAACTAAAAATTACGCATCCGATTTCTTTACCCTCAAATAATGGAAGAAAATAATCGTTTAAAAAACCCTTGTGATTTATCGCTGAATCTCTGGGAATCAATTATTTATGGTTGGTAAGTCATATAGTTTTGTTTTTACATTTATGTTGTTGTTGTAAATATTATGAATAAAATTATTCTTTATCATAGTAATGTATTTATATAAATCGTATTGTTATGTGTTGTTTCAATTACACATTTTAATTTTCTTTCAATATTGTTTCTTTATATGAACTTATTTTTAGAGCATATGTGATGGAACAGGGCATGACCAGTTCGGTTAAGACGTTCGACTAGTAATCTGAAGGTCATTAGTTCGAATTCCAGTCGCACCAAACATGCTACCCCTTTTGAGCTGTGGCGTCGTTATATGTGACGGTCAATCCCACTATTAGTTAGTAAACGCCTCCCGCTAGTACAGCGGTAAGTCTCCGGATTTACAACGCTAAAATCAGGGATTCGGTTCCCCATGGTGGGCTCAGCAGATAGTCCAATGTGGCTTAGCTATAAGAAAAACAAATAAAACAATTAATTGGTAAAAGAGTACTCCAAGAGTTGGCGGTGGGTGGTGATAACTAGCTGCCTTCCCTCTAGTCTTACATTGCTAAATTAGGGACGGCTAGCGCAGATAGCCCTCGATTAGCTTTGCGTGAAATTCAAAATAAAAACAAACAAGGAATAGGGGTAAGGAACTGGGAGCACGTACTCCCATTCACACAAAAATTTTGACTGGGTAAAGAAGTGCCCCTTTGGATGGGTAATTACGGAAGATCTACTGTAAATTTAGCAGCAACAGTTAAATCTGCAAATAACGTGACCCTCAAAATGTATCATTTGATCCCTCACCTGTGCTTCACAGAAAATTTAGACCCTTTACGAATCTCTAAAAGAAAGTTGCCCGATGGCAACCTTTATTGTATTTAATAAAATGCTATATTTCTTCTTTGACGTTCTTTAGTCATTAAATATAACAAATGTAAATTTCACATTACAGCCCACTTTTATTTATTTTATGTCGTCTATTTAACAAGACAAACAGAATCTCTAATAGCGAGTACATTACCCTACCAATTAAACGACGAAGTTTGGCGGTCTATTTCTTATTTAAATTTAATGTTTTTGTTGTATATTTTTAATCTGTTTTATTCAGTTAGAAAGTGTTTTTGTAATACAGCTCATGAATGTTTCAAAGTTATGAGTAATTCAAGTAACTCTAGAATAAACAAAAACGTTTCTGAGAAGCTATTCTTTAGAAAGCTTAATTATTACGATTTCTTCTGACATAAATATATTAACCTACCACGTTCCATCCTTTACAGAAAGTTTTATATTTTATATATAAAATGAAGGTCATATTGTTGGCATTCTTTCCTTCGCAACGTATGGCGCTTTTTTCTTTTTTTAAAAAAATAATAATAATCCTTGACACAATGAAACTTGAAAATATTAAAAACTTTTTCAAAATGTACCTTACACAGTTAAAGTCTTGGTATTATTCAACATAACCTGCATAAAATAAGGTCTATGTGGCTTGTCTTCTGTTATTTGAAAATTGGATCAATCTTTTGATTCGATTTTTCTTTATAATTCAGAAAATGATTCTTTCATAAGCATGCCTGAATGACGTAGGTGAAAAGCCAATCTTACTGTTTTAAAACACATTTATGGTTTTTCAAATATAAATAAGAGCAGAACTGTTGTTTAGTGTCGGCGTGAGTTCACGTTCCTTTCGAGTATGTTTGTTTTGGAAATTCACACAAAGCTACTCGAGGGCTATCTGTGCTAGCCGTCCCTAATTTAGCAGTGTAAGACTAGAGGGAAGGCAGCTAGTCATCACCACCCACCGCCAACTCTTGGGCTACTCTTTTACCAACGAATATTGGGATTGACCGTCACATTATACACCCCCACGGCTGGGAGGGCGAGCATGCTTAGCGCGACTCGGGCGCGAACCCGCGACCCTCGGATTGCGAGTCGCACGCCTTACGCGCTTGGCCATTTTTGAGTATGTAAAATGCTTTTATCTGAATGAAATTTGAGCCAAGTTTCACCTTGTTCAGAGGTTCCACATTATTTTGATTGATTTTCCACAAGACCTAAGATACCACGGCTGAGAATCACCTGGAGATTTAATATAAGTTTTAAATCATTTTCATTCTTTCAGCCGTGAGGGCGTTATAATGTAATGATAAATCCCACTATTCGTTGGTAGGGGCCTGGCATGGCCGAGCGCGTTAAGGCGTTCGCTCGTAATCCGAGGGTCGCGGGTTCGTGCCCGCGTCGCGCTAAACATGCTCGCCCTCCCAGCCGTAGTGGTGTATAATGTGACGGTCAATCTCACTTTTCGTTGGTAAAAGAGTAGCCCAAGAGTTGGCGGTGAGTGGTGATGACTAGCTGCCTTCCTTCTAGTCTTACATTGCTAAATTAGAGACGGCTAGCACAGATAGCCCTCGAGTAGCTTTGTGCGAAATTCAAAACAAACAGACAAACCCTCTGGTGAACAATTTTAAATCAGAGATGGCTGTTCCAAAAACTTAAATATTTTTATTGTGTGTTCAGCGCTTAAGTTAGATAAGGTGTCGTTAAGCGTTAACAGTATTCAGTGCGCCCCAAACCGGATGTAATTATACTTGGACAAATAGAATTTAAGTTTTTCCATATGATTTGTGTTTTTAACTTATTGAATATTTTGTTGTTTTTTTATCTTCCTCTTCTGAGTTTTAAAGGCTACCAACTGCATTTTTTTAAAGTTTCAATTTTAAACTTAATTTTGACTTGAAACATTTGATGTTTTAGAGGCCACGGTCAATTCTTGTGGTCTGGAACTATGTCATTCTCACTTATTGTTTCCAAAACTTTGACCAACTGTTCGTTTTTGTGAAAAAAAAAGGTATTGGTGTGTTTATGTTACGTACCTAATCTAACAGGAGTTCCTATTGAACAAATTAATATTACCAGTGTTATGACAATATAATATTTTGGGCATTAAATATAATAGTTGAAGTGTTTCTACTGTTGTTAGCTGGTAAACAATAGTTGTATAGGATAAAGTTCCTTTGTTTCAGATTCGCACAAACCTATATAAGGTTTATTATCTGCACCAGCCGTTGCTAATTTTGAACTGATATGATTGCATTTACCGGCAACTCTTGCGCTCCTCTAACAGTTTGTTTGATTTTGAATGTCGTGCACATTTACATGACGGATATCTACGCGAGCTGTCCCTAATTTAGCAACGAAAGACTTGAGGGAAGTCAGCTAGTCATCACCATCCACGGCTATCTCTTGGACTACTCTTCTACCAACGATTTGTTTTGGAATTCCGCACAAAGCTACTCGAGGGCTATCTGTGCTAGCCGTCCCTAATTTAGCAGTGTAAGACTAGAGGGAAGGCAGCTAGTCATCACCACCCACCGCCAACTCTTGGGCTACTCTTTTACCAACGAAAAGTGGGATTGACCGTCACATTATACATCCCCACGGCTGGAAGGGCGAGCATGTTTAGCGCGAACCCGCGACCCTCGGATTAGAAGTTGAGTGCTCTAACCACATGGCCATGCCTGGGCCTACTCTAACAGAGCTGTAGGATTTTATCTTTATTTTGCTGTTAAGTGCAAAGCTACATGATGGACTATCTGTTCTCTGATCACTGCAGGTATCTCAACCAGATTTTTCTTGTTATAAGCTGTTAGATTTACCGTTTTGCTATTGTGGAGCAAAGGACAGCGAGATTTGACCAATACTTTATAACGCACACACAGAAACAAAGAATAAATCTCGATTTTAAAACAACGAGACGTGAATCATGGACCCTTGCATTTGCAGTGCCTCTCGACAACGATTAAGCAGCGCCAGGTTCAAGAGAATAAAGCAGTTTTAAGCTACTTTTCTCAGATGAATAATTATTTCATTAATTGGGAAAGTATGAAAACAATTATTTCTGTGGAGGTTTGCTTGACTGGTTTGTAGTTAAGCACAAAGCTACACAAAGATATGTTGATGCTCTGCCCATTACAGGTATCGACTGATTGATTGATTATTTGGAATTAAGCACAGAGCTACATAATGGACTACACAACACAAGTGTTGAAACCCGGATTTTAGTGGTGTGAGTCTGCAGACATGCCGCTGTGCCAATGGAGGGCATAGATATTGAAACACGGTTTTCAGTAGTGTAAGTCCGTAAACATACCAATGTGTCACTTGCGAGTATTCTGCAGAGAAAACACAGTTATTAAAACTAATCCACTGATCGTATGTAAATATTCTGTAAAACTGAACGTTTCTGTTCTTAATATTCAGTATTTACTGTTTTGTGATAGTTACAATTTTCATTGTGTTTTTTCATAACATTTCCAGTAATAATATTCACTTAAATTTATCATCTAAAGGTTGAGTATATACGAAATCAAGTATGTTTTTTGTTTTTGAATTTCGCACAAAGCTACACAAGAGCTATCTGTGCTAGCCGTCCCTAATTTAGCAGTGTAAGAAAAGAGGGAAGGCAGCTAGTCATCACCACCAACCGACAACTTCTTTTACCAACGAATAGTGGGACTGACCGTCCATCTGAGGGTCGCGGGTTCGAATCCCGGTCGCACCAAACATGCTTGCCCTTTCAGCCGTGGGGGCGTTATAATGTGACGGTCAATCCTACTATTCATTGGTAAAAGAGTACCCCAGGAGTTGACGGTGTGTGGTGATGACTAGCTACCTTCCCTCTTACACTGCTAAATTAGGGACGACTAGCGAAATTAAAAAAAAACAACAGACATACTTTCAACCCGATGTCAACACACACTACAACAATCAGACTTCCAAACAGACTTAATTACAATCTCTTGTTAACACACTACTACAAAAAAATAGACTTTCAACTCGACCTACTCTCAACCCGATGTTAAAAAACTATACAACAGTAAGACTTCCAAACAGACCCACGTTAACACACTACTACAGAAAAACAGATCTTCCGACAAGACATTCTCTGACTCGATGTTAACACAGTATACAACAATAAGACTTCAGGATTAATAACAGTCCCTTGTTAATACACCACAACAACCACTTGAAGTAAGCATTTATTATCAAGACGGCTGATATGGGTATTACCACTTTAATTAAAACAAACTTTGCTAACCTGAAGATGACCTAAGAAGGTCGAAACATTGTTCTGTACTTTACTTTAATTGAAGTGCTACTACCCACACCAGCCGTCTTGAGAATACACCAAAACAAACAGTCTATCATCTGGAGTTACTCGCATCCTCATGTTCATATTCTTGTGCACTCGCCTCTAGTGGTGGTATATCTTGGGACTTACAACACTAGAGAACGATACGTGTATTGGGCAGAACACAGATAGCCCATTGTGTGGATTTTTTTTTCTTGAAACAAACCAAATCGTACAGAGGAACTAGGTTGGTTTCTCTAATACAGAAAATCAAATAAACGAACTTTAAGTACGATATCGGACTGTATTTACTAACTTCGATTTACCCAGGTCTACGATCGCTTCTTCTGTCTGCAGTAAACGTCCAAGAAAAGGTTTTGCAACAAAATCATGTAGGTTTCGCTTCCTTAATGTTATGACACGTTCTGCATTTCACCATATTCGTGACAGATTGTTTTTCTTTTCAAGGATACTCGTGAAGGTGGAATAAAAGAATACTTTAAGAAAATCCTATCAATATAGCATTCATTAATCTTTAAAAATCACAGAACCACCAAGGGTGTCTTGAAACGGAAGAGTTGCAAACTAACAAAAGTTTACTCACGTTAGTGAAATTTTTATAACGTTTTATTTGTTTGCTTTTAATTTTAATAGAATAGTGGAAACAAACAAGGACAAAATGATTTATTTGTTATTTGGTAGCTTGTCTGGACTTGTTTGTTTGAAGCTAAAAACAAAGCATCACAATGGGCTAGCTAGATTTTAACGTCCTAAGTTAACAGTCATACTGCTTTGTCACTGAGAAAGTTCGCACAGAGAGCAAAGAGATGAAAAATGAACATTACATGTATCTCTAACTGTTATCTTGTAGTATACAAGCCTGGCACGGTCTGGTGATTATGACATTTAACTCACAAACTCCATATTGCGAATTCAAATTCTGTAAACGAACATGCTCACCATTTCAGCCGTTGGGACGTTAAAATGTTACGGTTAATTCCACTATTCGTTGGTAAAAAGTAGAACAAGAGCTGGGGTAAGTGATGTTGACTAGCTGCTTTCTTTCTAGTTTATCGCTTTAAAATGAAGGGCGGCTATCGTAGATAGCCCTCGAGTAGCTAAATATACGCATAATTTAACAAAACAAACGTAATTTATGCTTCTTAGAATTCTCCTTTTTCCCCAGAACTTTGCTGAATTTGTCGTTTCCTCCCTGTCCTCTATCACCTGACTCCGCTTTCTGGTATGACATTCATCAAGATTGTCATCTAAATTGTTTTTTTCTTTTGTGTGATTGGCCATTGCAGTAACTTCTACCTGACGCTTTTTTGTGAAATTACTGTCGCCTATTATAAAATACTATTAATAAAAGTCTGTAAAGAAACAGCAACATTTGAAACAAACTGTGAAACTGTACAGTGTATCTATCATAAGTTATCATTGATTATATTCCTTGTTTGTTCTTTTATCTAATTTTGTTAATAGTTTCCTGATAGCTTTCTAAAGAGCCTCGAAATGACCCAGCGATAAGCACGAGAGCTTATAACGAAATAATTTAGGATTCGATCCCCATGGCAGGCACAGTAAAATAACCCATGTGCAACTTTGTGCTTGACAGCGCAAGACAACCTTTTGCTTAACTTCTTTTAATGTTACACTTATGTTCTTGGCCATGTTGTATAACATATTAGAGGTTTCAGTTGTGACCTTGATAGTTTTTCATCGAAGTATCCCGGATGATGTAGTCGCATTTCCAATTATTTCAAAATGCTTGTGATTATAACTTGGCCTATTTTCATTCCTAAACAAGACTAAGCCTAAAAAGTGGTAATATATGAAACTGTGGCTCAAAAATCAGCAGATTTTATGAGAACCACCTGATTTTCTCACAGGGTATTTAATCAATAAACCACAGATTGCTTAATCGTATCCCCACCCCTGTGCCACTCCACGAACACCCATGTACCTGTCGGCTAAACTTGTAGCATATGCTGAATGTGACTGATTGATTATTATTAAGCAGAAAGCTACACAAAGGGCTGTCTGTGCTCTGCCCACCACGAGTATCAGAAACCGGTTACTAGCGGTAGAGGACCGCAGACACACCACAGTGTCACAGGGGGGGGAGGTAGAAATATACTGAAAATTAACCTGCAACTAATACAAAATGACAAGAATAATGTGTTACAATAAACAATTCTCATGGCAATAGGATGGCACATTTCTGAAAGGTTGTTTGTCGTCTTTCATGTGTTAGGGCGCTCGTCTTTAAAATTTGAGGGTCGCGAGTTTTAATCTCCGTCACACCAAATAATGCTCGTCCTTTCAACCGAGGGTATTATGAAAATACGATCAATCCCACTATTATTCGTTGATAAAAGAGTAGTCCAAGATTTGACGGTGGGTTGTGACTACTAAATGCCTTCCCACTAATCATACAATGTTAAATTAGAAACGTCCAGCGTAGTTTTGCGCGAAATTCAAACCAAACTTTCCTTATTATAAGAGTTTTAAAAGCATCATCGATACATATTTTTGAATGTACGCATGCGTGGGTCTATGTGTGCGTGAGTAACAATTCAAAGCATTGTATTTCAATGAAATTCTTCTTCTGAAAATAGCTTATAGTATATTTATTTTCATACTTGTGAAATTGTATATTTGGTTCTATACTGCTATTTGTCAACCCTTTGGAAACGAAACATCGTGATTGTCACTTTTTAATATAGGTGGCAGTAGTAAAGAATGTTCAGTTTGATTTGTAGCAAAAACTACACATTGGGTTGTCGGCACCTCGTTCACCGCAGGGGAATCGATACTTCTTTCCGTCCAACCAGGTGGCGTGAGTGTTTAAAAATATTAATATGATATAATATAATTAATAGCACAACATATATGAACCCAAATGTTATAAGTATTAAGTGAAGTAGCGATAAGGGAAATAGATATAATCGTATGGTTTATGTAATCAATATTTTAATAGAAGGTTTCTGAATAAAGAAAGGAAGTTTAGCAAATGTCTCTTTTTAATATAACAGACGGACTTAAATCTGGTAAGTGGTTAAGCATTGGAGAAATAGAAGACAGCTAAGTACAGCTAGCCTATTCATAGCTTTAAGCGAAAGTTAAAAACATATACAGGTGTAAAACAATCTTTTCCAGTAAGAATATTCAAAATACTTAGATCATCAAAATGTATTTTGATTGGGAATTTAGAATTTATACCTAAGTGAAGCTACGCTGTAGAGCTGTTGTCAAGATACACGGTTGTCAGATGTGACGGCGTGGATTGTCACGACGTGGTGAGGCTTTAAAATCATTTTAATACAAAATGCTCGATGCTGTATTTTAATTGTTACTTCAGTTAATTGAGATCCTGAACGTTTTTTTGTTTTGTTTTTTATGTTGGTTGTCAACTTAACGGATATAACGAATGCTCGGTATGTGATAACATTGTTTCATTGAGGGAAAACTTTATTAACGAATAAATTGATTCTTAAACTTCACTATATTAATAGCAAAACATTAAAATAAACAAACAAACCAAAATTGTATCTCAGAAACGTAAAGATAATGTATACAGTCTAAGCCTACTTACACATTGGAGATTGTGAAGATCACATTTGTGTTTTATCTCTGGACAAGGAAGATTACAGTACACATGGGTTTTATATGTTTGTTTGTTGACTACTTTGCAAAGCTACTTGAGGACTATCTGCACTAGCCGTTCCTAATTTAGATTTTGGCCCTCATGAATACTTCTCACTGCCAGTTCTTGGGCTACTCTTTTACCAACGAAAAGCGATATTGGTTACCCCATTATAATGCCCCTTTGGCAGAAAGGGGGAACATTTGTATGTATTTCTAATATTAGATGCTTTGTTAGGACGTGTGACTACTATAATAGCCATGCACAATGTTAAAGAAGCATTTTACCAAATACCATCACTCATCAGTTGAAATGTGACAAATATAATTGTGGTCAAGATGCTACTTGTATCATAATATACTTAAACGACTGTTCTGATGTGAAAACCTAACTAATTATAACTCTGAAAGAGAAGGTGGTGGGAAATACCCAACAAAGATACCAATAAGTCTAATAAAGATGGGTAATCTTTCAAATGATTTAATGACCTGGGGGAGCCTCCTTACAAAATTCTTAGAACTACCATAATATGCCTTTAACCACATACCTTTTAATGTTAATATTTAATTTTTATTTTAACATTTACAGAAAGTTACTTGTCATGCTCGAATCGCTTTAAAATTAAACTCTCGAACCAGTGGTAAAATACTAATGAAGAAGAATGCGATGGCAAACTGTAGGAAAGATGAAATTTGCTGCTAGGTGACGAAATGTTGTATTTTGAAATAATTCTTCTTTCCCTACTTTCTGGAATTGTTTTGCACACCATCTTTTTCAACCATCAGGTCCGGCATGGCCCGGTGGTCAAGGCACTCGTCTCGTAATCTGAGAGTTGCAGGTTTGACTTCCCGTCGAACCAAAGATGCTTACCCTTTCAGCTGTGGAAACGTTATAATGTTACGATCAATCCCACTATTCGTTGGTAAAAGAGTAGCCCAAGAGTTGGCGGTGGGTGGTGATGAATAGTTGCCTTCCCTCTAGTCTTATACTGCTAAATTAGGGACAGCTAGCGCAGATAGCCCTCATGTAGCTTTGTGCCCAATTCAAACCAAACCAAACTTTGTGCAGCTTTGCACGAAATTCAACAAACAAACAAAACTCGTTGAACCGTCAGTTTTATGTAAGTGTGGCAAACATAAATGCTCATTAGATATGTTAAACTTAATGATTATTTATGCTTTACAGTTAACGTTTCGAAACTACCTCAGTAAAGTTTAACGTCTCATGGCATATGCAAACAAGATTGTATCGAAAAGACTTGCGTCGTTGTTTGCTAAAAGCAAATATTGATTTTTTCCCAATAAACACGAGAAGTCTATATTGTTAAAACTGATACTGTGATTTTATTTATCTTTGTACTACATATTCGTAGTACTAACATATCTTCATTATATAGCTATGGTTGTTACATTAAGCCACTTTTACAGGGTTGTGCACAGAAATTAAAATGTTACCGCTCTTGATAGGCATGTTAAACACACATTACATATGCATATATATACATAAACCAGTTATTGGCAGCCGTTCCCTTGCTTGCTCTCTTTGTGCATGCCTCAGAACTTTTTGATATATTTTGATCCAGCGTTCTTTAATAATTAACTAGTTGTTAACTATTAGGCTAATTTCTGCCCAAAATCAGATATATTATTTACCACAATCAGAAGAGGCGTACATTAATCATGTTGATCACGTACGCCTGTTTGATATTTTGATGCTAGGAAAGATAGTTATAGTAGAAAGCAAATTATGAAAGTTTGTTATTGTACCATCGCTTGATACAACTAATTAACATATAAGTACTTGAGAATAAATAAGTAAATAATTCTTATAAGTTGAATACTTCTTTTAAAATTCTGCTTCCTTGAGATATGATCTAAGTTTTATGAAAAACTCGTATATATTAGATTTTAACCTTTCGAAACCTGTATTATAAAATAAACAAAACATTGGTCTTTCGGCCTGTTTTTTTTCGATAAGATGTTCTACTTTGTAAAACTACTTAAGTAACTTAAAAAAGAAAAAAATAGTGCTATCTGATTTATTTTTCAAACCCAAGTTATTGTTTTTGTCGGTATTTTACAACTCACAAGAATGAGACAGTTATTTTCACCAGCAAATATCCATATTCCAGCTGTCTATCGCCAGTATTTCAAATCGGTCGCCATCTGTCTCTTTTTGAAGAGCCGACGCTTACAATTGGATCAGACAGGCAGGTCGATTGTGCAGCTTCTACCAATCAACCACCAGTTTGTAACACGAACGGCCCATGGTGAGGTCAGGCGCGTTTTCAGTCTCATGGCTTGGAGTGATCTCAGTTGATGTTGTTTAACTGATTCATGTTTTCCTAGCCGAATTTGCTCTGTAGTTTGCGTTAAAAATTGACGTTTGGAAGCTACTGTAATTTACTGTAGTTTTTCATTCGATTATATTTTTCGTGTTTAAAGGTTAAACGTCCATATTTTTCGAAAGTTAAAATTACAAAAAGTGTTTTGAATCTGTATCGTAGGGTAGTATCCACTTATCAAGCCTGGAAGACTAATGATCACCTGCCGCATGGCTTTCGTTGGTTACACGATTCAGGTGTGCTCGTTCTAAGCTTTGACACGGAACGTTAGTAAACGTAATCAAAAGTTAGGCCTAAAAATTAAAGTTGAATGTGTTTCCAAGTTTTTTCTTTTAAGTTTTATGGAATGATAGTATTCGTATCATCATTCATTTTAGAAATGACCATAGAATTTCTACATTAATGATGAAAAAGAAAAAAAAGGTACAATATTTAAAGTTACCTTGGAGGAATTCAGTTTTACTCAATGATAGGTGAACCCGAAAATTGCGGATATTTGATTAAGATATAAACAGTAAACTTGGTTTGAATGATTTATTTATCCCTTTTCGCTAATTTGTGATTTGTAACCTGAACTTTGTGAAGGGTAGACAATGACTTAAGTTGTTGACAAACTTACCGGTGTTACTGTTCAATTTTCAGACAGGTAAATGATGCCTCATCTGTGTTAAATTTAAAACTCGGCCCACCACCGACTGCAAAGAAGTGTTATTACATAGAATATTATTGTAGTATCAGCATTATGTTTTTCACTGTTCTGATACAGTTGAAAATCTTTATCATAATACATTAATAATTAATAGACACATAATTAAAAAGACAAGTGAAAAACCAATTACAAATTGGATTTTCTAAACCTTTCCTATGAGCCAATAATAAAGTACTCGTATTTCTGCAAGAAACCAAGTATCATTTACAGATTGCTAAAAGAAACTAAAGGGGAACTTTGCCAAAAATGAAAGTAACTGTTAATTTTGGTAATATTAGAGTGATAGTGCCATGTGGTAATGGAGAAATCTTGGTTCGAGACTTGATGGACTTAGCTATCACACGGTATAAAAAAGCAACAGGAAAGGTAGGTTTATATAATATTAGAATAAACAAGTATTGAAATAATCAAAATTTAATATTAAAGGTGTAATGGAAAATATAAAGCTTAGTCACCAGCTGTGTGCTTGATTACAACTCAAATGCTTGGTTATAAGATGTTTAATTTGAAACCTGCAAAATTACAAATATTAATGTTTTAATTTTGTTTAAATCATAATCAGTATTGTGTAAATAGCTATTAGTTTGCTGTTTAATGGTTTACAACTAATCAATCACGATTGTGTTTCAGAATGTTATGAGAAACTAAGGAATTTTCAATGTTACTGTTATGCTTGAGATAGGGCGAGGTTACAGACTGTAGAGTACCATTTAAGTATTACATCATGTGTATCCAGCCATCCTTACGTATATTTGTATATGCATAAACGCTTGACTTTTACTTATTATAGAAAAAAAAAAAGCAACAACAACCAAGAGAACATAAGTGGGATAATTTTCCAGCCATAAACTTAAAAAGTATGTTATGACTTTCTGTTAATAGCAAAGGGTCAGTGATATTATAAAATTCATTTGAGTTTGTTAAGCAATAATGAACAACATAATCAGTTAAACCTGTCTCTCTCTCCTTCTTTCTTTCTTTTTTTGGAACCAGAATATTTTACTTGCACACATAGTTTTCTTAATTTCAGTGAATGTTATGATTACCAGAATGTTTCTTTTGGAAATTATATTCTTTCCAGTTTGGCAGATTAATTTTTGAGATAATTGTATTAATTTTTGTGTGTGTATGAATACAATAAATTGTTCATCGTAATTTCACTTGTTTTGTTTTGCGTGTTACTAACTCTTAAGCAAGCTGGCATCCAATGGGAATGTATCTTACAACTATTTGTAAAACTTCGTTATCTTGCATGATGTGGAAGGTGATTTTTTGTGTAATAAGTATTGAACAGTCATTGGAAAGATGAAAGGTTTCAAGAGTGATATTATAACTAATAGGTTGAGATTTCAATGTTAATGATTTCTGTTGTGAGAAGTTAAACTAAAACTTTGAAATTAATAAGGAAAGAGGTTTTAAAGACTTTATTATCACTCACATTATCTTGTCAAGCTGCTCAAGGTACATCATATTTTTTGTTTGTTCAGAAATATGTATAGAAATATCTATTTACTTGTGTAACACCTGTCAGTGCCAACTTCTTATGTAAGGGCAGATCCATCTTATCAAATGGGAAAATATGTTAGTATCTATTACTATCTTGGATTTAAGTTTACAGTTAGTGATACGTAACTACATAGACCTGTGTAGCAGTTCACCAAAGTATTCAGAAGGTTTGCTGTTCTTCATTTAATCCTAAACATTTGTTTTCTCAATTTCTAGATGCTGTGGTTTTAGTTTCAAATGGTGTATGTTTATATGGACATACATTTATAAACATATAGTCATCAAACAATTAGGCATTGACGTCCACGTATACTAGTCAACAGTTTCTATGACACGTGGTATTCCCCTGTACTGTGTGAGTTATGTGTAAAAATGTTAAGTTTATGTGGAATATTTGAAATTAATACATTGTAAAGTAGGTAATAAATTGTAACAAAGAAATAAAATTGCATGTAACTGAGTGTGATCACAGATATAGTACTGATTAAATAAATATTATTTGGTGGAGGGTTAAAGAAATATTAATATCACATGTGTGATATGTTGACATCATGAACAAAATACACTTAAATACACTCATGTAATCAGTGAAACTATCAACCAACAAATTTCAAACATTTCCTATGTTTACAACATAGGTGTATTAGTAGAGTAATACACACACACCTAAATAAAAATATGAGATCTTTAAATCAAAATAAATTTTTCTGCTTATGTTAAGATTCTTTTTCCTGTGAAACACTCTTCCAAGGCACAAGTATACATTTTAAAATATTTTATGTAATTAAGTTTGATTTTTCTGTATGTTTTTAATAGGAGTGTGGTTCCTTTATACTATAGAAATTTGTGGATTTCAGTAAATATGGTAGTGTATATTATGTAAATAATGTCAACAAATTTCAGGAAAGACCATTGAGTGTTTGAACTATTCAGTTGGCACATTTTTCTGGTCAGAATTGTGCTCATATATTGAAATCCTCTGCTTTCTGTCCTTGAGAGAGTTTGTAATTCAAATGTTTTAAGGTTTTCTACACAATAATCGGTGTAATTAAGTTGTTGGGAAGAGCTATATTGAAAGCCCTCCGTACACAACATTAACAAGGGTACCCTAATCCAGGCAAACAAAAAGTGTTATATAAAAATTAATAGAACAAGAAAAATCTTACTGTTAGAGTCTTTAATCAAATTCTAACCTTATGACTGCTTTGCCAAGTGATGTTGCCAATGTATTTAGCTTTTCTGGGTCTTGCTAAGTTTCTTTGTTTTTTCAAACAAAACCACCAACACATTGATGACTTTCGAATGGTCAGGAATTTAATGTGTGTTTAAAGATTTGTGGAAAAACTTTCCTTTTAAATCCTTTTAAATTGATTACACTATATAACACAAATTTTGTTTCTGGATAGTAAATGTGTTATTTCTTAACTGTTTATGTTGTAAAAGTACAGAAAATGGCCATTATTCCCTTTTGTGATCTGGATAATGAAATTTAGAAATGAACCTATTTTCTGTGTAAAAACAGGTAAATTTCCACATTTTCATTTACATAAGATCTGAATAAAACAACATATGAATCAAGATTTACATGTATTTATACTAAAATTGTACAAAAATGAATAAAAATGTTTAAAAGTGAGTAGTTTTTCGAGGTTTGTAACTGTAGTGTAAATCACTTTCACATATCACCCCAAAACATAGTTTCCCATTGTGTTTTCATTATATGCTTCCAGGTCAAAAAAAGCAGAGTTTGAAGAGAAAAATAAAATAGGTCTTTTCCATTTACTTTAAGCATAAGCAATTGGGAAATAACACTTTCTGTCCAGGAACAAGAAAAACTAGAAATTTTGTTACATAGTGTTATTTACACCAAAAGGTCTTGAAGTGAATGTCACCAAGGTTAGGAAGTTTAGAATCAGTAAGATTTCCATACTTTTTCACAACATTAATTTCTTTAATAAAAATATCATCCAAGTTTTTTTTTGTCCACTAAATGTATTAAAGAGATTGAATATCCCCATCATTATTTTGTATATAAACTAACAAACAGTTACAAGATTTTATTTAAATATCCTTTCTCAACAGTTAAATTCCCATTTAATATTTTTAGAAAGTCTAAACTGTTTTGACTCACTTTTTTATTAACAAGCATTAAAACCCTGTATATCTGAAATAACATTTAACACAAACTCTCTTTCATAGCTCCTTTAAGCCTTATCTGTGATTTCTTTAACTTGTTTTTTGTTTCTTTGTGGTACTCAACAACACCTTAATTTTACCAATGATTTTTATATTCTTTAAAACTCTTATGTTTCTTATTTTATTAAAAATTTAACTTTCAAACCAACCACATAGGATTTTGTGTCACATTTACTTATAAAAATGTAAGAAGTACAATCCATCTTGAGAGACTTAATAGATCTACTGAGAAACTCCAACTGTTATTATTTACATGTTTGCTATTAAACCAGTTTATCTAGAAAAATTAGTTTCTGAAGACCAACTTTTCTTAAATAAGATACATAACACTTGTTTATACCTAGCTTTGCTATAAATATCAAAGCGAACTATTATGATCATGGGTACTTAAGCTGTTATCACACCCTCTTTAGAACTAGATACATGGTCTTGTGTAGTGTTTTATCTAGTAGATTATTAAAAACACAGATTGAAAACAGTCTTCCGGTGTATCAGTAAACTCTTTGTGGAGTAAAAGCTGTATTGATTCAGTTTGTGTTTCTATTATTGAAGTCTCTTATACAAAATAAGCTTACATTTATTTACATTACAACCTATGAGATATCACACTTCTAATAAGTATTTAGATGAATTATAAATGCCCACTAAGTATAAGGATGTGTGTGAGACATCTGTAAGGTAGGACAAGAAGTTCATCTGCAGATTGTGATCTTGGTAATTTGAAACAGATGTGTTGTATGTGGCAGGCAGCTTGTATTGAAACAGATATGTTGTATGTGGCAGGCAGCTTGTATTGAAACAGATATGTTGTATGTGGCAGGCAGCTTGTATTGAAATAGATATGTTGTATGTGGCAGGCAGCTTGTATTGAAACAGATATGTTGTATGTGGCAGCCAGCTTGTATTGAAACACATGTTGTGTGTGGCAGGCAGCTTGTATTGAAATAGATATATTGTATGTGGCAGGCAGTTGTATTGAAATAGATATGTTGTATGTGGCAGGCAGCTTGTATTGAAACAGATATGTTGTATGTGGCAGGCAGCTTGTATTGAAACAGATATGTTGTATGTGGCAGGCAGCTTGTATTGAAACAGATATGTTGTATGTGGCAGGCAGCTTGTATTGAAATAGATATGTTGTATGTGGCAGGCAGCTTGTATTGAAACAGATATGTTGTATGTGGCAGGCAGCTTGTATTGAAACAGACATGTTGTATGTGGCAGGCAGCTTGTATTGAAACAGACATGTTGTATGTGGCAGGCAGCTTGTATTGGACTGAAGCTCACCTCAGTAGTGGCATAACTTTGGTTTAAAAAATAAGAGGGGGGACAATTTCAGTATCTAGGATGTGAATAAGAGTATATTATCAAAACAATTATTTTAGTCATGAAGAAGTGTAGCGTATATATCCCAGAATCCCTCATGAAAATTACACCGATACTCATTAGCACTGGTTATGGGTAGATTTAATGTGGATGACAAATTATAACACATCCTTTGTTTTCACTCGTGGGTTCTTAGAATGTATTTTGGAAAGAACTTTTCATTATATAATTGTTACTTTGATACTGTTCAGTGAAAGCTGTTATTGATTTTTTAAATTATTGCTATAAACTTCAACAGATGATGTTGCTTAGGTTGACATTTGATACTAATGGTACTATGCCAGTTGTATAGTGGGACGCTTTTCAGGACCTAATTAAAAAAACAACAACAACTAAGAACAATTAGTGAAAATGAAGCCAATGTGGATTTATCAAAGGCAAATCTTGCTGAACTAATATTTTATTTCTGAGATATTTCTTATTACATGGTTGGTAGAAAGGGTGATGATTTAGTGCACTTAGATTTTCAAAAAACAAAACTAGTGAAAAGGTGCCATTAGAAAGAGTTGGATAAATGACTAGTGAATTTCATTGTAGAGTGGTTGGATGGGAGAAAGCAAAGATTGTTAACAGAGTTGGTAAAACTGGACCCTAGTTACTGGTTGAGTGCCTTAAGGATCAGTTCTTGAATCTTTGAATTTTTATATTTACATTTACCATACTAGCAGGGGCAAAACTGATAAATTGTAATGTTTATTGATGTCATTAAGCTCTTATGTGATTCTATTTACACTGGGGATGTTGGGCTAAGGACTTGGATATGTTGGAAAGTTGGGTAATATTTTGTAAATGACATAATTATAGTCAGTAAATGGTAATGCATCTGGGTTATTGTAATTTGGATCTCATATTTATCTTTAATATTAATGAATATAGATGGAAACCTAGTCATTACTGTGACTGAATAAAAAATGTGGTACTTGATAAGTCATGCAAGCTATTAAAACATTAAAACCTAGTTGTTAGTGTAACTGAATTAAAAGAATATTGTACCTAGTAAACCATGCAAGCTATTGAAACATTAAAACCTAGTCATTAGTGTGACTGAATAAAAAATTTAGAACTTATTAAGTCATGCAAGCTATTAAAATGCTACTAAAAGTAAATGAATTATAATTTTAGGATGTATTTATTTATACATTTTTTATATATTCAAGTCAAAAGAGGTAATTATTTCTTTGCAAATCATTAGTTAGGCCTCATTTAGAATTCTCTGCTGTTTTGACTTCATTTAAAATATTGAATTCTTGGAAAACAGTTTAGAGGAAAGCTGCCAGGATGATCCTTATGATTGAAGAGTTATTTTTAAGGTAATGTTATCTTATTGTAGTTTCTCTGAAGAAAATAAGTGAAAGGAGATTGTACTGAAATTTACAAGATTATATTGAGGATTAACATGGTTAAACGTTTTAATGTTTTGTTGAGTATTCTGAAATAATAGGTTGAGAGGAGACAAGTTGAAGATTTCGAAAAGGTGCATTAGGTTCCAGTTAATATAGTTTTATTTTTTAATAGAGTAACAGGCTTATAAAATGAATTGACATTAATAATAATGGAGATCACTATTTTATCAGTTAAAGAGCTAATAACTAATTTTCTGAAAAATAAAGGATGTATTTGAGTCTTTCCTTTTTTCAGAGGTTGTTAGACATTCCTGAAGAACCAAATGGTTCTTTGTTATGTATTATGTTTTTCAGTATCTGTTAACAGATGTTGACGTACAGCAAAGGTAGAAATGTAAATGTCTTAGGGTTTGCTGCAGTTAATGAATGTATCACGCTTTAAACATGTGTGTTTGATTTACAAGGTTCTGTTGTGACTAAGAGAAAATAGTAAAATAAAAACATTGACTTAGAAGAGGGTCTGTTGGCCATTCAGTAAACATCTCTGACTCTGTTATAACTTTTGTATAATCTCATCTTTTGTTGCTTGTTCCCTCCCCATCTTTAACTGAAACATGAAACCGGATGCTGCACACACACATATATATGCTATCCTTTAAAACTTTTGATAATTTTAGTGCAAGTGTAGTAAAAGTTGTATTTTAGTACCAACTTTATTATTTATCACATGATACTGGTACAGAATACTTGAACTGCTATTAAATATACAGTATTGCCTTTCAAGTCATTTGCTGGTACAAGGTAGTTAGGTATACTGATGAAATTTATCCCTGATTATAATTCAAAAAGCTAGGTGTTGATTTTATCTGGACCTATGGATCATCTCAGGCTTTCAAGTCTGAATCAAGTAAGCAAAACTGTATTTTGGGGGAATGGGATGCTCCATAAACTTCCTGCCAAAATATTATGATCAGAAATGTCCTTCTGGCTAGTATATAATGTAGAAAAAGGAAACCTTTTTCTGTTTCTATGTCTTGAACCATTTTCTAAAGGAATGAAGCAAAATGTAAAAGGAATTGGGATACTATAAAAATCCAATTTTTGGTCAAATGGATACACAGTTTATCATACAAAACATAATGATTTCTGTACTGACTATAATTTCTGGTATAATTTACACAAATCTGTGGGGTCTGGTATGAGTATATGGGAAATTAAATGTCTTCTCGTTCTAATGAGTGCATTCAGTTTATCTGTGTGTTTAAACAACTTTAGATAAGTGACCAATCTTTGATTATATTATGTATCCTGCCTGATCAACCTTGGTTATAGTATAACTGTACTTGAAGTTGAATTGCTAAGTTTCTGCCCTTCTGTACCCCATCTGTAATAACAAGATTGTCTGGAATTGTATCAAATTTTTCCAAATAAAGGTATTTACAAGATAAACATATTAGCTGACTAGCATATAGGGTATAGAAAGGTGTATTTTGAATCTGTAGGCTATTGCTGGTGACATACTGTAGTTTCATTCAGGAAATTGTGAGGTTTTACCTGATGTTGATTTTATTTCCACACGTTTCACTTGCAAGGCTATTTATATAACATGCAGTCAGTTTTGTATTTTCATGTGATATTCTAAAGTACTGATTTTTTCTTCACTGCTTGGGAAATATAAAAAATCTCTGAACTACATGTAATTATTTCTTAATGAAAGTTTTATTTACAGGGACTTATCACACTGATAACTGGGAATGATGTGCTGTTGTTTGACTCAACCCACAACACTGTCTAATTACGTGTACCTTTCTTTCTCACAGTGTACAAAACTTCAGGCTCAGTATCTTGTCTGTTTTTATCAGCATGTGGTTAAATCTGTTTGACACAAATACCCATACTTGGAGAAAAGAAAGAACCATACGATTTGTTCTACTTCTTACCACAGTAAATTATTAAGGCTAGCTTTAGCTCGTCTTTTTCACAGTTATCATTAGCTAGTTTTAACTTTTTTTCTGCTGTCCAAGCTTTGGCTCTACTGAAACTGCATTTTGACTGATTGTTTTAAAACAAAAACCTCTCTTGAAATTCTCTACTTTGAAAAACCAAAGCTGAGAAAAACAGTTAAGAAAAAATAAAACGTTTTTTTCCTTTGGTAATTTAGAAACAAAATATTTTTCATAATTGAAAAATTTTGTCCATGACTATTTTATCTATGTAGATATGATATTGATACAATAGTGTTTATGTATGTGAGTTGAGTTGTATGTGCATCCTATGTGTCTAGTAATTCCTCTATATGGTTGTTGTATGTTTGTACATAGGCACATGTGTAACTGCCAAATAATTTCAGGTTTTGCTTGTAATTCCTTGTAGTATACTACAAGTTTGCCAAAGTTTGTGTGAAAGGTTAGTAAGCATTGCAGTATGTATTTAAGGTTTTTTATATTATATATGTGTAAGACCAATAATTCGGAGAATATGTACTTGACTGCCATTTTCGAGTTTTGACGTACAAGCATAGTTACTACTGGTAAATACTGTACACTGAGCGGTGTTTGGAACTGTTCATTATTTTCATGATTAGCATCTTGTGTGCATCATTTGTTGACATTCTTTGAAAAGGTTACTGCTTATGTAGTTGGGGATAAGGATGTAGATTGGTGTATCTGGATTTTTAGAAAGCACTTGACAAGATGCCAAATAAAAGACTTCTAAAAATTATCTTGATAGGTGTGGGGATAAGTTAACAAATTGAATAGAGGAGTGGCTGGATGGAAGAATGCAAAGGGCTGTCACAACGGGAGGTCAGTCATACTGGATTAATGTAACAAGTGGAGCATCTCAGGGCTCTTTCTTAGGACCTTTACTCTTTACCTCAATGACTTAAAAGAACAGTTAATAAATTACTTAAATTTGCAGATGATATTAAGGTCTTGAGTGTTGCTAGCTGTGAAAAGAGGATGCTGCTGATTTACAAAGGAATCTAGATTGTGTAGTGAGTTGGGCAGATTAGTAGAAGATGGTTTTTAATTATAATTAATGTAAGATACTGCATGTGGGTTATCATAATTTGAATTATATGTATATTTTGAATTGGAATAACAAAAATGGTATTATGAAGGAAATGTATCTTGATGTAATAGTCTCTAAAGCCATCCAAGTAATGCACTGTTGCTAGTAGTAGGGCAAATAAGGTTTTTGGTTGTATCTACAGAAATATTGGATATAAGTCTGAAGGGGTTAAATTTTCATTGTACAGGTATCTGGTTAGTTCATATTTGGAATTTTCTGTTCAGTCTTGGGCTCCTTACCTCATGAAATGCATTGAATTGTTAGAAATGGTTCATAAAACAGTTTGTTGGATGGTGCCTGTAATGAAGAGGTTGTCTCAAGAGGAGAGACTAAAATCTCCATTTTTTTCTTGAAGGAGGATGTAATTGAGGTGTTTCAGATTGTAAATACAACTGATGGTGTTGATGCTTTGTCTTTTTCCATATTTAACAGTGAAAATAGTATGACTAGGGAACACAAGTAAAATTTTGGGAGGGTAAAAGTCATCTTTATTGTTTTAAAAGGTAGTTGGCCCTCAGAATGGGTTGCCTTCGAATGTTGTAGAGGCAGTTAATTTAAGCGAGTTTAAGGAAAACAC
The DNA here is from genome assembly GCA_011833715.1 of Carcinoscorpius rotundicauda. Lineage (NCBI taxonomy): Eukaryota > Metazoa > Arthropoda > Merostomata > Xiphosura > Limulidae > Carcinoscorpius > Carcinoscorpius rotundicauda. The sequence goes on from CM022398.1 coordinate 22,464,048, forward strand.
TTAAGTATATGAATAACAAGGACTGGCTTTAAGATTGTTTTTATTTAATTTAGAGTATGAAACAGCTGAGATGGACCAATAGGTCCCATGTTGTTCCAGAACATTGCTACTTGTGTTAATACTTGAGAAGGACTTTAATGTATTCATTTCATACTCTGTAGGTATAGGTGTATATATTTAATAGAATAATATTTTTTTCTTCTGTAACTCATACTTGTATTTGTGTTAGTGTAATTTGCATGATTATATTGTTTTGTCTATCCAGTGCTGTAAAATTACAGTTTAAATACTGAAACCTTAGTAATCATTTGAAACCATTAGTTCTAATATTCTTGAATATTAGATATACTGGGATCATATATAATAATATGCTTTCTCATGTTTATGTGTATTTGTAGATTTTATCTTGCATTAAAAGCAGCAGACACAAAAATTACATTAATATTTTAATGTGTTTTATTGAAAATATATTTCAATAATGAGCTATGAATTAACTTAAAATCAGCTTGTTAATTTTTCATGATTGCTTTATTTCTAATAGAGAATTTCTATTACAGAGGTGGGTTCTACAGCTAATAATGATGTTGCTATAATCTAAACTAATTACAATAACTTGAGGATGGAATAAAATCCATGAAGAATGAATGTGTTCTAATATATCATTTGAAAGTTTCACAGCTGTTTCATTACTTCAGATTTCCTGCCATCCTGATTAATTTTTCTATCAGCTCAGCTTCAAAAATGGTCAGGCATGGCCAGATGGGTTAAGGTGTTCGACTCCTAGTTGCACCAAACATACTTGCTTTTTTAGCTGTGTGGGTATTATAATGTGATGGTTAATCCCAAAAGTAACTGGTGAAAGAGTAGCCCAAGAGTTGGCAGTGGGTGGTGATGACTAGCTGCTTTCCCTCTAGTATTACACTGCTATATTAGGGATGGCTAGTGCAAATAACCCTCGTGTAGCTTGGAATGAAATTAAAAAACAAACAGCTTCAAAATAAAAAGTATAGGTTTTTTTTTTAACATATTTTACATGAAAGCATGTTGGAGTTACAAACTGTAAATTCACTGATATGATGTAACACTGAAGCATATCTTGTAATTTTGACAGTTTTGTTTTTTACAACTTAATGTTCAGAAATGTTTTTCAAATAAACTCGAGTTTAATGATATCATTCTAAAGACTTAAAGATGTTCAGATTGTGTGATGATTTTCCTTGAAATGGCATGAAAGTTCATTAATAAAATTGCAAGAATCGTGAAGCTGTGAAAATTATGATAGCACCATTCACTACCTTGTTTAGACAACGATCCTGTAGAGAGAGAATCCTGTTCCTAAAGATTTTGGCAGATCATTGTAAGTTTGGTTTCCAGTACTGATTATTAGAAAGAGTTACCAATATTGCTTTAACAGTATTTATTCCAATTTTCTGTTTCAGTGTTAGTCAACATTATCACTTTAATTTTGTTTTTGTATTCCAGTACTTGTAACAGTACCAATGTGAACTTGGGCTGGTGGATTGTACAGATTTAAGAGGTGGTTAGAATGTTCAAGAAAAATAAAAATCCTTAAAAGTTCACAAATGGGATTTGTGAATATATTTTAATATTTTTGTCAAATACATTTGTGGAACTTCATCAAGAATATTTCAGTTATTATAGTTGTTTACAGAGCAAATAGTTTTATTGCTTGTTTTTCTGTTTTTAATGAAGAATCTTGTAACATAAAGCAGCACCTTCAAAGAAAGTTTTTCTTGTATATCTTTGTTTTAGCTCTGATAGACATATGTTTCTGTTTTAAGTACCCTTAAACTTCTGACTCGTAATTATGGTACAAACCACAAATCAAACAGAAAAATATTTTGAATTTACTCACAAATATTTAAATTTTTTGTGTCTATGCACTTTAAGAAACTTGTTTTATCTAAAGAACAAGACTTCTATGTTACAACAGTTTTGTCACTAATTATGAATATTTCTGTTAGTATATTCTTGTGTTTTCAATGAAATAGATGCTAAATACTTAGGAGTTCAAAGAATGCTACTTGTTGGGACAGTGTGGGTGGTGATGTTAGAAGCCAGTAAAAAATTGAAAATCTTAGTTACTTGCAATTGAAGAAATAGTAGAACAAGAGTTTAGAACTGTAGTTTTGTTGTTAGAGGAAGTTTGGACTAAATATAAACTTCATTGACATATGTAATTAGAATTGCTTTAATTAGTTAGAAGCTTAATTCTGATTTAAAATACGTGTTATGTTGTTATATTTTCGTTGGATTTCTATGCGTGCAGGTTGGAATCAAAGTGTGCTTTACATAATTTTTGTACGCCATGTAATTTACCATGGTGTTTCATGTCTGATACTGACTATGCTCTACATTGCTGATTTAGCAACAGTTTGTTTGTTTTGGAATTTCGCACAAAGCTACATGAGGGCTATCTGTGCTAACCTTCCCTAATTTAGCAGTGTAAGACTAGAGGGAAGGCAGCCATCACCACCCACTGCCAACTCTTGAGCTACTCTTTTACTAGTGAATAGTGGGATTGACCATCACATTATAATGCCCTCATGGCCTGCAACATTTAGTGGTAAAGGAGAGTAAATACCAGATACAATATAGGAGGCAACTGGAAAAATCTGCAGATAGGCATTTTGAATTTCTCAAAATTACAAAAGTGCAATGTACAAAATGTATGATGAACAAAGGTATTTTTGTTCTTCACTTGAACATTCCTTTGCAGTCCAACTTGTCTGAGTGAGACTGGCAATTTACAGACATATCTTGGATACAAATACTATTGTAACATCAGTTTTGTTTGGGTTTTTCTTTTGCATATAATGAACTTGCATATTTTATTAAAAGCTTATTACATATGATGTAGGTACATCTAGTCAATTTGGAATTATATTTAACATTCCTTCTGGAATTGGGCTGACCCATGTATATTTGGTTAAGAAATAAACACATGCTTTTCTTCCATGTTCTGAGTTTTCTGTATGTAGTACAAAGCTATTTTTATTTCTCATAATATTTATAGTGTATATTGTAGTTACTTGAAAGTAAATCTATGCTCTAGAAAATTAGGTTTTAAACATTATAGATGAGGTCAAATAGTGAATAATGTTAATTATATTTATCTTCAAAATAATATATTTATAAAAAATGAGAATTTGATAGTGGGAATTTCTCCCAATATTTTTTAACAAATGTTGTGATACACCAAACATCTTTGTCTTATTGTAACATGTTGAAAGTAAATTTAAGTGTTTAGATTTTCCTTTCAGGGGATTAAGAAATATTTTAAGGTTGAGCCTTATCAGTATTTCATAGATTCACTTGTCAAGGGCTTTGCTTCTCATCACAGCTTTGCTTTATTTCTCTGTATGCTATAGTAAAACCTACTTTTGTCCAGGTTTCTTGGGAGTTTTGTATGTTCTTCCAGTTATGTCGTATAAGAACATATGTGTAGTTCAAAATTGATTTTTTTTCTTTGAGTATTATCTTTTAATAATTTTGCTTGTAATGGTTCAGTATGTACCTAATAGGAGTTTCTAGTAGGAAATAACTTGCAGGATGCAAAGTTACTGAAGCTTTATTCTATGCTAATGGTTTGATAAAATTTTTGATAGAGTTGTCATGGTTAATGGCTGATGCGATAGTTTGAGTGTACTAGGTAATTACTATCTTGGTAATAATTACCATCTAGTTTATATTCTACATCTTTAGGGAAGTCTAGAGAGAGACTGTATTTATGGTGTTAATGACTGGGATTCACCTCTTGGTTCTCTTGGTAGAAAGGCTGGTGTGTTCTCCACTTGTAGGGACTTTCCTTATTGAGATATGAATCAACTAATGGAGTGACGTCAAGATATTCTGATTTTCTTGAATCCTGTTCTGGGTTGGCTATGTTATCAGATAGGAACATGTAAAGGCTTTTTTTTATTTATCTTTGGTTTATTTCCTGTTGTTTTTGTCTTTATTTAATTACACACACACACACATACATGGTATTATTTTCTAGCATGATGAACTATTGCAAGTTTATTAGTATAACTGAGTCTGGTGCTGGGCCCCGCATGGCCAGGTGGTTAAAGTAATGATCACAGGTTGCATCCCTGTCGTACCAAACATGTTCGCCCTTTCAGTCGGGGTAGGGGACATTATAATGTTTGTAAAATAATGGGTGGTGGGTGGTGATGACTACTTGCGCTCGCTCTAGTCTTACACTGCTAAAGTAGGGACGGCTAGCACAGATAACCCTCGTGTACCTTTGCGCCAAATTCATAAACAAACAAACAAAAGAAATTGGTCATGTGTGTGTGTTACTCTAAATGTGTGGTTTGAGTATGGGATTAAAACAGTCTAGATAACATCATCACAATTTGAATTAAGGGTGAACGAAACAAGTTTTATAATTCCTCTGTTGTGTTTAGTGATGTGTAAGTCTCGAGAAATACGTATATTAAAAGGTCATACATAATACAGATGTACTATTGTCAGTGGTTTAGTGTAATGCTTAAGAAATATGTAAGTGATAGTAAAAATACGAGAACCTTTTCCTCTTGGTCATCCGAGGGTGTCGAGTGAGTCAAAGAATGGAATTCACGTACATGTAATGTTGATTTTGAAAATATGTTAATAGCTTTGTTGGAAAAGAGTTGTCACACTTTTTTCTCAAAGATTATTTAAGATCTCACACGTGCAACTGTACCACGCAAACTCGGTTTTAACCTTGGTAGGCAGGGTGGAGTTGTGGGTTATTTCTCATACAAGGCAGTTTAATAACTAACTACCTCATCCGCTGTCCTTAACAGTTTAGCAGACACTGCTATTGTAACAGATGCTTCCTGGTACTGGATAAACTGCTAAAAATCGAATTTGGTCTCTAGACATTTCAGATTATCTTTAACGCGCAGAGAGCTCATTATTTTATCTGTACACTTCTGTAATATTCTGTTGTTTTTTGAAGCCATAATGGAACGTAGTTACGAATTTCTCAATCGCTAAGTTTTTGAAGCGTCTCTAGGTGTTTCTGATTGGATATAAAGGTAAAACTTCTGGTATAGGAATCACATTCAAAGTTCCCTAATTTATCATCAACATTATTATTATTAGACATTTTCCTGACCAGTAGTATATAATTTATTACATATTAACGATTATTTATTATGTTTATTTTCTTACAGAAGTTGTATAAACGCGATAACTTGTCATAATTACAAAATAATTATATCTAAAACCGTTGCCTTTCAAAGTGTCGTGCGATAAAGTTTTTTGATCTACACGCCTGCTCCTAGAAATGCCCAGTTTTAGTTAAAAACGAATTATACCATCCGCTACGCACCTGGCTTTCTCAAACCGTCTCTTATTATTACCCGTCTGCCTATAGTTTGTCCCAGACGTGATTAACTGATCAAATGTTCGTGAAACGGTGCTGTTGTATTTTGTGATTTGTGAAGAGTTCTTTCGTCTAATATTTACATGCTCCAGCTCAAGCTTGAAGATAAAACTGGAGAAGAAAAGTTTTTGTTAATTTATTAACAAGAAACGACTAGATGTAGGACTAGATTCGAAACTGATTGTATGTATTATGCCAGATGTTTTGAGGACTTCTTAGGGTTAATAAAATAAAATGGACCTAAATAACAACGTCAAACGTTACAGAATGGCAAGTTTGGTCACAGTAAAACACCTCAGAGTACACAATGTAAGATCTCAAATCAACGTTCTTGTGCACTTGAACACCTATGTTGGTATTGACTTCAAACATCAATGAAGTTAGTGGAACTGAGAATGGTCAGGGTTTTCATTCATAAATGTTTTTAGGCGGGTGTTTTAATCAACTAAATCATCAAGTTTTAAATTCTGCAAAATTCGGTTTTCATTGCATTGGTTATTAAGGACGGATATTAATGGCATCCTTCAACTGTGCCAGTCCGCCTGTAGAGCACAATATCAGTGTGTTACTTTTTTATAGTATTTAGATTCCATTGGAAGTTTAAGAGTGGAATACCATTTTTTAAAGTTAAATTTTGCCGGAAGAACTGAAAGTTGAGATCCGACATGATTCGAACCTGGGACACTGCTTATCAGGTAGAACACACGAGGTAAAATAAATGTATTAAAACTATTAGCGTTATATTAATGCACATCTTTAAGAAATATGTTGTTTTCTTATTAAATGAGGTGAAATTGGAACTAATGTTGTTTTTCTTACAATACTTGTTTTCAACAGCGGTGGTTTGATACATTCTCAGTTTCGTCTTCAATGAGGTTCTGGTACATTGTCATTCAGTGTGACCTAATACAAGATACCTGATTTACTAAAATGTCGCTAGGTGTATACTTTAAAATACATATATTATCAGGAAATGAAAGTAATTTGGGTTGTGAAATTTCGTTTATTTTTAATTTTTCACATTTCATTAGGGCTCATTTCTAATGTGAAAAATTTGTTGTTCGAATGTAACAACGGGACCGTTTGTTCATCATCTCCTACAAAAAATCTTAGGAAAGCTGAGTATGAAAAATCGATTTTTTACCACTTGGTCTCAGTGTTTACTCGTACGATGTATATTATTTTAACTTTATTGTGTTGCGTATTTAGGGCTTCTGTGGTGAAATGTTATTTATACATTGAGACCGATCATAAATCAATAACTAAAGGTTATGGAATCAACTTTTTTTTTTCTGTTTCAAATAAAATACCATGCATCAATAATTATAGTGAACGTTAACTGCAGTCAGTTGCCCTCCACAAGCATAACGGGCTTACAATTCTAAAAACCAGGTTTCGATACCCGCGTTAGGCATAACGCAGATATTCCATTGTGTAGCTTTGTTTTTAATTACAGCCAACCAACTTAAGCCAGTTTGCTAATTCCGGTGAATTCTAAAAGGAAATATCCGATAAATTTTAGGGCTTCTGTAACGAGAAATAGATCATATATGGACTCGTACTTGGAGTTTAAAGTTTCATCTGAAGCTTTGTATAATTAAAAAATACAAAATGGCTATAACACAAGTTATTAATGTGTATATAGTTAAAACAGCAGAGCAATGGTTATAACACAAGTTATTAATATGTATATAGGACTGAGTTTAGTTTACGATCCATAGTTTTTGTTTATTTCGGATGAGTTTAAAAAAAAAATTTGACTGGAAGCAGCAAACCATCACATCAAAGGTCAGACTTGTAACGACGACGTGCCCTAGTAAGAGATATCTAGTGAACAGAGCACACTGCGATGGGAAACATCCTCTATCAGGTTGACTGATCGAAAACCTCGCATGTTAAATGAAAAAATAATAATGTTGAAGAACAACAACATACTGAAACTTCCAAGTTAAAATCTTAACAACCGCAGTCTGTATCCACAGACCGGAAGGTTCACAGTTTCTAACACGTTGTAGTAAACACGTCCTCCGCTTTATGGGATATGTTGTAAAAGTGATGGTTAAACCCAACTATTCGAGAAGATAAGAGTAGCCCGAGAGTCGGCGGAAGGTGCTGATGTGTAGATGCCTTTCTTGTAGGTCAGAATTAGGGACGGTTACGAGCAGATAGTCCTTTGCATGAAATTTCTGAAATAAACTAATCAACCCAGTTGCTCCTAATGAAACCGACAGACAAGGAAATTATTTAGAAATAAATTAAACGAGTCACTGTGATTAGAAGTTCACCTGCGTAATAGTCACATACCTTTAGGAACAGCATGCTGAAACTTGAATGTCAAGTTAATAACTCTGCTAGAGAAATATATTGACTATTTTATTATGGTTTATGACACTGATTATCGTGTAAAATAAGTCCTCGTGAAATGATTACATCTTTAATCTGTGATAGGAAGTTCTTAGATATTTACTTACTAGTATGGACAATACAAAAACCGCACGAACAAAACAAAGTAACTGATTTAATGAAAAGGTTGTAATTCGTCAAACACAGTTTCTGTACATAATGTAATGGTTTGCAACCGCCTCTAATCTCGTAAAATTTATATTCAAAGTAATATAAAGAAAATCATGGAGTACACTATTAAAACACGTGCATAGCGGTGTCGTATGCCTTTAGTTATACGTTTACAACATTTAGGCCTGTGTCAAGTATACTTTACTATTTTTACAAGAACGGTAAAATGACAGTAAATTAAGTATATACAGTTAAATCGTATTATAGACGTTATTAAATAATCCTGTTTCATGATTTACAAACATTTTGTGTTCAGTATGTACTGTTAACGAGAGCAGCTCTACACGTGAATGAGGTACGATGGGTAATTTTTTTTCTTCAGCCACACCTGTCGGTTGCAAAAGAAACAACCAAAAACCAATAATGTTTGTAAAACGAATGAGAGAAAAAGCGAAATAAATTGTTGAAATATTTAATGTTACATATCAAATTAAAGCATGATTTGAAAAGTGCAGAAAAGGAAGGAGGTTAAATAACAGAAATAAGATATTTTAAAACAGGCTCACTCGTTTCGAAAGGTTATAGAATGTATACAACTCTGGCTGTTTTTAGATTATTTTATGTTGACTGTTTAAGCCTTACTTTAAAGAAGCCTTTCAAACACATTGATTATTAGTGAAGTGTTTGTCGCTGTGCGTGTTTTACCCTTGTCTAAAGTATATGTAAACTATGGTCAAAAGATATCACATTTGGTAGTGAGTAATCGTGTAGTCATCATTCTTTCAATGATTTATTTAGATTTATGATTAATAAACAGCGTAAATGATAAATAATTTCGATTAGATTTATAAAGTTGCTCTGCGTTGTTTGAGTGTGGAGTAGGGAATTTTGTGTCTTTTTTTTTAACAAACCAGCTTTGCTACCTCGAGCAAAAGAACAACAGTGATGTCACACTAATATGAACAACTTTATTCTTCTACAAATGTGTTGAATATATGTTGTTTGAATGGACCACCAGCTTTGATTCATCCACACAAATATAATCTGTCATTTCCAAATTAAACCTGCTAAGATTCTTTGTTTAAGAATATTAGAAAATATAAGTATTTAAGTGAACGCAAAACGCGATAAAGTTGAGCCTGCTAACAGATAATTCAGACGTTTTATTAGTTGAAGTATTATGGTTTATGTAACAGTCTTATAAATAAATTTTATTTTGTATGATAAGCGTCCCAGTGGCACAGCGCTATGTCTCTGGACTCGCACATCCCGCTAAAAGCTGGGTTTTTATACCTGTGGTGGGTAGAGTACAAATAACCCATTGTGTAGCTCTGTGCTTAATTCAAAAACACACATACTTGTATGGTGAAGCAAGTTTGTTTTCGCCAAGGTTAAAAGTTTATTACTCTAGATATAGCGTTTGTAGACTACGAGAAATGTGATAATTTGATGAAATATATTGTAGCAAAAGAAAGGGGAAAAGGCTTACTAAAACTGACTTAGGGCATTTGTAGGTTACCGTGGCAACATGTTGCTAGTGGAGACTCTTTATAGGTTTTATCTTCTTTTACATAAAAACATGACGCGCCGAAGTTTGGTGTATCGAAATTCCAGCATTATATTATTTCTATTTCTTTCCATCTGTAACAAATATTTACTTGAGTACTGTAAAACTATGTCATTAGTTGTGATATCAGACGAGGGTATATTCTCGTTTTTTGCTGCTGTTGTTTTTTAAATCGTGCAGTATGTTTTTGCTTCATAGTGACAACTTGTACAACGTTCTGAGAATACCTTATACGATTAGGAAGTGATCCACGGTAGCTTTTGATAAAATTTAGAACGTTGGAAAATGAGTTTATTATTTAATACAATTCATACATAATAACAAATCAGGAAGATACAGAGCGAATCAATTGATTGAAGTTATGAGCTGACTTTGGTGAAATGTTAATTTCGGTATTTATTGAGTGTGAAAAGTGTTTTAATATATCTGAGAACAATTTGTCTGAACTGTATATAGACCGGTCGATTCATACAAAACAAGACCGGGCGTGGCCGACTGGCTGCGTATCGATAAGTCCAAGGTTTCGACCGCAAGAGTCTAAAACATACAGCTGTGGACGTCTCACTGTGATAGTCAATTCCACTGTTCGGTTAAAAACGGCTGCTTACAAGTGGCACCTATTGCCGACTGGTTACTCTATCTCTATTCAGCAGTGGCCTAAATATAGATTACCTTATTGGTAACCTACCCGGTTAGCTCATTTGATGCACAAGGCGCCGTTCAAGTTGGTAACACAGACTCCATGAACGGGGTAACAACTTGCACAGCATTAATGTGAATATTCCGCTGTTATTTGGTTGGTTCATTATCATACAATGTTATCGTTACACTCGCCACGTCTCCAAATCTCGATAAATTCAAAAAAATTGTTTAAGTAAAGTGGTTTCGCACCCGTACTTGGTTAACGGGAAAGAAATACTTGAATTAGCGACCGAGAAGTTGTTGATAGGTTATAGGTCACTTAAGAAAAAAACATACACGTGTTTTAACTTATGATAATTCTTACTCGTAAAACATCTATCAAAATTAAGTGTTCATACAAACATTATTTTAAGTAATGCGTATAATTAATTTATTAACTTTACCATCTATAATTTTAATTCTATTTTTCTTTTGTTAGCGAAAACAGTATTTAAATCTAAATTAATAAAATTGCTTTTAATATTACTGTTTGTTTGTTTGTTTTGGGAATTCGCACAAAGCTACTCGAGGGCTATCTGTGCTAGCCGTCCCTAATTTTGCAGTGTAAGACTAGAGGGAAGGCAGCTAGTCATCACCACCCACCGCCAACTCTTGGGCTACTCTTTTACCAACGAATAGTGGGATTAACCGTCACATTATACACCCCCACGGCTGGGAGGGCGAGCATGTTTAGCGCGACGCGGGCGCGAACCCGCGACCCTCGGATTACGAGTGCACGCCTTAACGCGCTCGGCCATGCCAGGCCCATTTAATATTACTGAAAGAATAAGACAGAAACGTATACATTTGAAGCAGTCGTTTATTCGCTGATAATATAATTTTAAAAATTAATTTACATTTATGGTGAGATACACATTCTGTTAAATATCTTCATAAGCGCAGATAGCCCTCGAGTTGCTTTGCGCGAAATTCAAAACAAATATGTACATAAAAGGGAGTGTCTCGGGTACTGCGTTTTTTAAAATGATTTATATAAATAGCACACGCTTAATTTACAGTTGTCTCTTTTAATCTTATGTTGATAGGCTTAAAAGGTTTCTTTAGACCTTCCAAGACGTTTCTTTCTAGTTTTATATACTGTTCATTCAGCATTAATTAACGAACATTATTATAAACGCTCAGCGAAGCCAAAGAAATATGTGAACAATGTGGGACAGGCCTCTCCAGCCTACAACTGTACGTGCATATACACCCCTCAAGCTGTATTTTGGACAGTTTTCTGGTACACACTGTATGTACGCTCAGAGCCTTTATACGGTGACCTAAATTTGATGCTTCATTGAGGAATTTAATCTTTACTCGTGGCAACATGATAAAAAGATGGTTGCTGAAATATTTGTTATTGTTTTACAGTTACTTGTTTAGCTATATAAACGTATTTGTTGATAGAGGCCAGTAACCTTTGTATCTTGCAAGAACTGTAACTCCATTGTTCGGGAAACAAGCTGTAATTAATTTTGTTTCTTTACACATTCCAGTGTACAGAAGTATCGCCTAGATTAAAACTGATAGTTGTTATGCCAAATGTATTATCTGTGTCTGTTAAAAATTGCTTTGACACTTATGAGGATAGCTAACGACAGACGCGTAGTGGTCGAAAACACAGTGATCAGTACAGTTGTAATTTTTGTCTGTTGACGTTTGATCAGTTGTCTTGTATAGATAAACAAATACTTGACTGATTTCTCTAACTTAAGTTCAATGAAATGATAAACATTCAAAGTGATAAGTCGTATAAACATCTTTAGCATGGCGTGGCCTGGTGGTTAGGGCATTTGATACTAAACTTGTTTTCCCTTCAGCTGTGCAGGCGTTATGCTGTGATGGTCAATCATATTATTCGTTGGTAAAAGAGTTGGCAATGACTATTTTCTCTCTAGTGTATCACTTGCAAAATTAGTAATGGTTTTCAAACGAGACTAACAACTCGAACGCCTTCGAATAGCTCCCTGTTCTTCTATATTCTCCTGGAAAATAATAGTGAAAAATTCGAAGGCACTCGAGTTTTAGGTGTCGTTTCAAAATTATCACAACTTGTGTTCGTGGTCCTGTGTGTTAACTTTGTAATCAGAACTTGTAGAATTAGATATGATTAGCGCAGAAAAAAATCAAGTAGTTTTGTTCGAAATTCCACAAACAAGTTAACTTTAAATGGTGACAAATTGTGTTTTCCTTCATTTAATCAGTAACTATTTCTAAACACAAAGTTTGGTGGTTACATCTAAAACCTATACCCTATATTCGTGTATATGTGAGTGACGTAAGTATACCTCGTTCGTAAAATTATTAGCGTTGTATAGGAATGTACATCTCTGTTATATATCTCGGTGTATGCGCACACTGTGTGTATAGTTTCCGTTTTACTTGACCTCATCTTTGAATTCCATATGAATGTATAGCATACTATCTTTATAAACAAAATATCGGAATAATACAACGACCAAAATTTAATACATGATGTAAAGTAGGATTTTTTCCCCCGTGATGCTTGAAGTAAAGACAGATTTTCATTTTTTTCTTTTTTTGAGGTTTGAAGAGGGCAGAATCGAGATTAATGTGCTTCATGTTTTTTAGATAATGGGAGACTATTTGTGATTTTTAGTTATCACATGTCCTGCATGGTTATTTGCTCGTGTTTTTATTTTTAAAGAAATTTAAATATAAAACCTGAATTATAAATATTTGCATTCATCAGTAGCCATTGTTATTGCTTTATTTCTGTTAACATTTCATACGGTTTTTTTTTGTATAAACTAAAGGGAATATAATGTTGTTTTGTATATTAAAAACCTCTGTTAGATAATTTAATGTTCCCGAGTGGCACAGCGACATGTCTGCTGACTTACAACACTAGAATCCGGGTTTGATACTCCTGGTGGACAGAGCACAGATAGCTCTTTGTTTAGCTTTGTGCTTGATTCCAAACAAACAAACGTGATTTAATAAACATTGATATTCATATTATGAAATTGAATATTCTTGAATTACACCCAGTTGCTGCAAAAACGCGTTCCGCACTTTGGTGCGGTTAGTGTGCTGTTTAAATTGATGGTCAAACTGTTTATTTAGTCTGACAAGAGTAGACAAAGAATCGACAGGTGGTGCTGTTGACTAAATAAGATGCATTGTTTCTAGTAGTTTATCAGCCAAGAATTATGGAAGTCTATCGTTGATATCTTTGTATAACTTTGCGTGAAACCGAAATAAACATAAGTCTAAACGTGTGAGTAAATACTGGATAATTTCCACGAAACGGCCCTCTTATTACCTATTCGTTGAAACATTCTTCTATTGGATGCTTTCTACGAAACAGTCTTCTTATTGGATATTTTCGATGAATTAGTTCTCTTATTGGATACTTTTGATAAAATAGTCTTATTGTATAATTTCCATGAATCGGTCCTCTTACATTTCGAGAAGTATGACAAACTAATTACATAACGTATTTTCTCCCTTTTCAACACAACACCCCATATAACACTCACTGATCACCCCCGAAAAAGACTCATTAAATATAAATACTTGTAACTGTATTAAAAATAGTGTTTTTAGCAAATCAAGTAAATTATTCAATTAGTATTGTGACGCCCTTCGATGAAAACTGTCATCGTTTTTAATAGATGATGATAAAAGAACATCTCTATTGTTTTCTGTCCAAGTAAGCAATTTCTTTTTCGAATTCAAATTGAAGTAATAAATTGTTATACAGGTTTTTTGTTTGTTTTTTCTGTATAACTCAAATGCTTTTACTGTAATTTATGTTTTGTGACACAATGTTAATGTGACACTGCATGTGCATTATGCTCCATGAGGGAACAGTATGTAGCCCAAATGTATCCACGAAAAGATATACGGCTGGGGTCATTATCGCTTTAGTAAATTATTGAGCGATTAACCCATTCTTCGGAAGTACAATAATTTCTTTGCATCTGTTTGTTGACCAAGCATGGAAAAAATTACATGTATCGAACGTTGTAACCGTGAGTCAAATCATTATATGTAGTCAGAAGAGTGTAGCTTAAGATTTCAATGAGCGGCGAGTTCTGTTGATTAGCTCCTTTTATCCTGGTCTATCTTTTAAGAATGAGGATAGAAAATGCGTAGGAACCATTTGTTTATCTTTTAGTGAACATTCTAAAAGAAACAAACTGTTCAATATTTCTCTACAAAGTAACCAATCTTCTGCCAAGATTGTCAATCCACTAATGTTGCTATTCATAAATCTGTATCACGTCAGTAAACGTTGAATTAGCGTTTCCTGATGGGTTTATGGTGGTAATTAAATGACACAGTTGACTTTCCACAACCTTGTTCAGGCTGTTTGTCTTCTGTAAAGTCAATACCTACCAGGCAAGCCCTCTTTCTGGTTCAGCACTGGGTGTGTGAGGTTCAGTTATCTAAATTTACTGTAGTTGACCTCATTAGATCACAAGTATTTGATGTTGTCTGTGATATAAAAAGTTTTTGATAAGAACTTAGGTAACCTCTGTCAGCATTCTTCAAGAAGTTGTCGGGTTTTGTAAATACGTTTGTTTTCCAGCATTTAAACGGGTCTGATTTACAGTCCTACATCACGTGACATTGTAACTTAAACAGGGAACAAGATGAGTTATCTTCAGAACAAGTCACCATGTGGAGGTACAATTTTAATAGGGTGATCAAAACACACATTCTTCACAGTACCAACTTTATTCTGATAGCTACTTACGGCATACCCATTTTATTGCATACAAAAATGGCTAGCATTTCTGATTTTGGTATGTATAATATCGTGCGTGTAAGTAAACAAAACTACTTGTAGTTTTACATTGTTTAAATTATCGTTTGATTTATGGTTTTAACCACAGCTTTTGTTATTCTAATGGTTAAAGACTTTTAAAAATGTTTTATAGTGGTAATTGAGAGAAACAATTAAACCAGTATTGTATTTATTCTTTTTATTAAGTCCTAGAGCAAGTACATTGTTTAGAAATGACATAGTAAAGAAATTTAGAACAGCATATGCCCAAGAAACGGGATACACTCAGATTGGTCGAAAAAGGAAAGTTAGTTCGACAGTTCTAGTAGCCTTAAAAAGGAACAGTTCATAATCCGACAAATTATAATGGCTGGACATATAAACTAATTAATTTCTGACTTAAGGATAAGAACTAAAGAAACTTTTTGTAAGCAGTTTTGCGTACACAAGATAGCCCGAAGTTGCTAAGCTTTGTTTTGAAATGGAGTTTTGTCTGTGTGACTGCATTCCTTTTCGTATCAACTTTGTGGGTGCCTGAAGTGAGTCGTTCGCGAAATGGTTGGCTAAACCTGTCACTACTAGGTGGCGTTACGTTCTTTACATTCCGACCGATAACACGACGTTTTTCACACGCACTTTTCTTCTATATCATAAAAGTTAACAACTTGTTTTGGTTCCTTTAATTAGATTTTGTAACAATTTGTGATTCATGATATTTGTTTATTCTTTCTAAGTGCATATAATATTTTAGATTTTGTCAGTGCCCTTTGTAAATGGGGAAATAACCAGCCTTCGAATATCTACCATTGTTCAACAATGGGCGTTGAAGTTTAGTTATCTGAATTCTCCGTAGCTGACTCATAACTTCACGTATTTACATAGGGTTGGACGATGTTCTCCGTAATGTAAACTTATTATTTTCATGTGAGTGTGAAGGAGTAAAAAATTGTTTATCGTTTAAAAGTCGTAAAACTGTGAGAAAAAAGTCGATGGCTTTAATAAACGATGAATATCTGTACTGATTCTTGTATGTGTGTTAGCTTTGTATTTAAAATAACAAAAACAACACATTGAAATATCTCTGCTTTGGTTAGGGCGCTTGAATCGCAATCTGAGAATTTCGGGTTCGAATCCCCGTCTCACTAAAAATTCTCGCCTATTCAGCAGTAAGAGCGTTATAATGTTTTCGTTAATCCCACTATTCGTTGGTAAAAGAGTAGCACAAGAGTTGGCGGCGGGTAGTGATGACTAGTTGCCTTTCCTCTAGTCTCTCACTGCTAAATTATGAATAGCTAGTGTGAATGTCCTTTGGGTAGGTTTGCGCAAAATTAAAAACAAAAAACAAATTTTACTGTGGCTACAACGGGTATTTAAATCCGGTTTTTAGCCTTTTAAGCCCACTGACTTACCTATAAGCCAAAGGGAGGCGATACTTGTGAGATGCAAGCTGTTTTCGCACAAGTAACAAAGTATTTCAAATATAAACCTTTACCAGGCTTGTGTTGCAAGATTAGTTACGTGGCGTCAGTTAACTTTTGTAACAGTGTTTTCACTGAAGGTGATTCAACGTCTTCCATGATCACGTTATTCTTAGCGACAACATGATTGGTAAAGTGCTAATTGTAGTTCTGAGTAATAGTGTTTTAGGGCTCGGCACGGCCAAGCGTGTTAAGGTGTTCGAATCGTAATCTGAGGGTCGCGGGTTCGAATCTCCGTCACATCAAACATGCTCGCCTTTTCAGTCGTGGGGGCTTATGTGTCGATCAATCCCACTATTCGTTGGTAAAAGAGTAGCCCAAAGAGTTAGCGTTAGTCTTACACTGCTAAATTAGGGACGGCTAGCGCAGATAGCTCTCGAGTAGCTTTTGCGCGAAATTCAAAAACAACAATAGTGTTTTAACTGAAAATGGTTTTTGTCTGAAGGTAGTACTTTGTTGGAATTTTATTTCAGGCTTTCAAGGACAACTTTGGTAGCTTCTACTGGGGTAAAAAACAGAAATGGCTTTTGGTTGTATGCTAAATACCATTTGACATGATGCAATTCTTGAATGTTTTACGAGTGAACAGAATCAGAAATAACAATTCACGAAGGCGTTTTTTCATTAACCACGACAACTATTGTTTGGGTTATTCAAAAGCAGAAACTGCAAGCCTATTAGTAGTGGGGTCTTTTGTAAACTGTATATTACCATTAGGGATTATGGAGATTGGAATGTTGTACGAGAAAATATGTAATTAAAATTTGTTATTGTATTATTCAGCCTGGTTTCTAACGTGTTTAAGTATGTAGTCCTGCTCAGACTCAGAAATATACCGTAAAATATTATATATGTTTGTCTTCTGTAATCCCAATTTTTCACATGCTATAATACCATAACTAGAATTAGTTAAGAGACTGTATTTCAAGTTATGTACAGTTTTCCAAAGTAAAATAAACAAAAAACATAATCGGTGTTAGAACAAAACAAATGGTGTTGTGTTATTTATTCTTAGCGTAAAAATCTGTTTTTTTAGAAGACTTGACTAAAATTGGTAATAATTACAATTCACTCACTCACACTGGTTTACATCATAACAATTGTTCGTAAAAACAAATTATTTGTTTCTGTTGTATTCCACCCATGTTGTTGATAAGTTCTGATACCGGGCGAATGGTTTTATCTGCATTGAAAATTGCAGCAAACATGGCTGGGTTGGCATAACGTGTTCTTTGCTTTCGTTCACCAGTCAAGTAATGTTCTATTGATAACTAGAAAGAACATTCTTCATATTTGATTTTGGTCTTGATGTAGTAAAGTGGGTCAGTATTGAATTTTTTTTAGAAAACCTGTGAACTAAAATTTATAACAAAACAAGGAAAAGGGAACTTCTAAATTAGTAAAATGATGGACACAACCATCAAGGTAACAACCTGTTTCGTCACAGGTGCGCTTCAAGTGTGGGTCGTATACTGCATCACACTGAATAAGTTCGTCTGTGCCTATTAGTACACTCGAGTTGAGAACGTGCAGACACAGGTGAAAACACACATTTTTGTGTAAAGTACATTGAGGACCCCAGCAGTAGTAAGTGGGAGTAGCCACATTGTTGGTGTTTTTTGTGTGTTATCCTCAGGGACCTTGTAGCCAAAGTTCATGGACCCATAAATAACTTAGTGCATAAATAGCTGTAAAGAACGTGTTTAAACAACTGATGGGGTTCCGATCGGTTGTTATGGGGTTAAGTTACTTTTCCCAGTTTAAAACAAATTTTGTTTGTTGCATGTAACTGTGTCACGTCGAAATTCCAGTCACGTGTAAAACAATCCGCGTATTTTGGCTGTTGTCCAGTCCGTACACACACACACCAGATGAATTTAGTTAAGTCACAGATATATTGTCCTACGATGTATAGAAGTGAAGAAACAATTTATATGGTGAAGTAGAACGGACTCAAAACTCCAGAGATAAAGGAATCAGGATATTTAGAGATGTCAATAATCTACCAGTTTTTAGGCATCTTGAACTTTGATGTCTTCTGGTATTTCGTTCTTCGAAAGAAGAAATTTCTTCTTACAAACACGACCAGGCAGTTAGGCGCTCGATTCATAATCTGAGGGGGTCGTGGGTTAGAATCCCAGTCACACTAAACATACTCGCCCTTTCAGCCATAGGGGCGTCATAATGTGACGGTCAATCAAACTATTCGTTGGTAGAAGTGTAGCCCAAAAGTTGGCGGTGGGTGGTGATGACTATCAGCTGCCTTCCCTCTAGTCTTACACTGCTAAATTAGGGACGGCTAGCACAGATAGCCCTTCAGTAGCTTTGCGCAAATTTCACAACAAACTTATTATCCCCCCCCTGTAGCACAGTATTATATGACTTGTACTGCTGTAAGCTGGGTTTCGATACCCGTGGTGGACAGAGTACAGATAGCCTTTTGTGTATCTTTGTGTTTAGTAACAAATAACTTATATAGTATATCAATGTAACAAAAGTACTGTATACACTATGCTGCATTTACACACACGGAGATCACAAAGTAGGGTATTTAATTAGTGTAAATGATTAAATTAATCTGTATTTATTCTTTATAGGTAGATATAGAAAGTTTCTCGGGAACACGCTTTTATTTGTGTGTTTTGTAATATATATATTATTTACTTGAAACGCGATAACAGTGTTGCTACTTCCCTTTGGTTTTATTTGTGTCGCCCTATGAAGTTTCGTAAATTTATTAATCTGCTCAAAGCAAAGCAACGCACTCACTCTATATGCAACTTTCTGCGCCGCGTTTCTGGTGAGGCGTGACGTCAGTGTTCAGGCATGCTCATAACTTATCACCTCCCCATAACAGGTATATTTCTTTGTCTCTATAAGTCAGAACTGTATTACATTTCTGTGAATGGAAATGAAATGTCAGACAATCTCTCCACCATTGTTATAATTTTAAATATTGTAAGAATGTTAATATATTTGTAAGTGTTTATGAAGTATTTGTCTGGAAACACGAATTTAAAAAAAATATTTAGAAGAAATAGAAGCAATATTTGATTGCTAAGTTCTGTCATACCACCTCATTCTTTTTATCTTCTCACATTTGTTGAACCTCTCTCCTACTACTTGGATCTTGCGACTGTGTATCCCTTGGCAACTTTCCATTGGAAGTCAAGAACTTCGTTAAAGAAAAAAAATGTGTACCGTTGTTCGTGTGAGGATTTGTCAAGTGTCGTGCATACTTTAAACAACTTGATATCCTGAAAAAACTTACATCGGTATCTGTTTACATTCTAGAAATAACGTATATACACTGGTAATTTCAAAGGTAACCATCTACAGACATTGTGTTATTTTTTTTTGATACATTTAACGTGCCAGATATAAAGGTGTGAAATAAATGTTTTCCGTTATTAGAATGCTGTGTGTAATTCATGTTACAAGAACGGGAGGCCAATCGTATTTGTCTTCCCTTTGTTTAGTTATTTGATTTGCTGTGTTTATTCGTGTGTGGCATAGGAGGTACATATTTTGTTTCCGACTTTTGCATAATTTAGTAGATAAGCACACATGTGCAAGATATCTCGTAAGATATTGTTTTACCTTATCGAACTCAAATGTTAAGTATTCGTAGGGTAAAGAAAAAATAGCTTAATCGGCTATGAACTTTTTAAATTATGAAAATATTAACTTTAAAATGTGAACGGGTTAGATGTATTCCAATAGAATTAGGCAATGCCCTTGAGGAAGGCTAGTCCTCTGCGTGATAACTAATTCAAGGTTAGACACAGGAGTAAAACATTTTGATCGAGATTATGAATATATTGAAGTACTCAAAGAGTTCATTGAGATTAATGGAGAGAGCGTGCTGTATTTGAATTTATAGTTATTATAAGGATGTACATTG
This sequence comes from Carcinoscorpius rotundicauda, assembly GCA_011833715.1. Classification (NCBI taxonomy): domain Eukaryota; kingdom Metazoa; phylum Arthropoda; class Merostomata; order Xiphosura; family Limulidae; genus Carcinoscorpius; species Carcinoscorpius rotundicauda. The sequence goes on from CM022398.1 coordinate 22,484,349, forward strand.
TTTGTTTTTTAAGAAAATTAAAATACTGAAAATTCGATTAATGATTTTGTGTCTTTAAAAAAGTATTTGATGAAGCTGTGAAATGATGCGTGTTCACGTATCAATATACCTGCTGCTTGGCGCCATCTTTTGGAATATGTTGGCAAATATGAAATACCCGTCTAAGATGGCAGATAAAATTAAGTCGATGCTTCCGAGTTTGGAATAATTTTATCATACAATTCATGTGCAAGAGTATGAAAAATTTAAGAACATGTATTAAGCTATATTACAGGGTGGCCCGTAAGTCTCTACCCATCTATATATCTTATATATCCAGTGTATCTGTGTGCTGTCCCTCATTCTCGCTGTATAATATTATGCGACGCCATGTCTGTCACAATATGCTCTTCAAGTGTAAATGGGCTTAAATCGGCCATATTTCTCTGCAAAAAAAGAAAAGAAAAATAATACATGCATTATTGAATATAACATGATAACGTGGATGGGTAGGGACCACCCTCTACATTAAACCATCTTCAATATCTTATTCAAGTTACTACTGGGAACATTTTTAGTAATAAATTACGGTTTATCCAAAAATGAATAAGTATATGATACGTTGTTGTTTTTGATGCATTATGTTTTGTAATTTATTACATTTTAATTCAATATAAATCTTTTGTTCTGTTTAGTTTGAGAAGTTTTAATAAGAGGAAATGAAAATATGAATTATGAAGTATCGTCGTTTTACTTATTATAAATTATTTTTTGGTTTCGTTTTTTTCCCCTTAAAATTATGAATATTTGATTTTATTTAAATCGTACAAAGCTCTGTAACTATTATTTTATAATGAATGAAGTGTATCGTCCCAGAACGGCCTAATGGTTATCGTCCCGGGCTGTGCTTTCAAAAGTTCCCTGGTTCGCGTCCGATCAAATGACAAGAGTAGCTCACGTGGGTGTTGTTTCTTGATTGCCTTCCATTTAGTTTATTGCTTAAAAAATAGGTAGGACTAATGCAAATCGCTCTCGGATAGCTTTGCTCGAAATCTGATAAACATCGAAGAATCTTTTGGCAATGAATTTAGGAAATTAGAAAAAAATACAAGCTTTACTCATTAAACAATAATAAAGAAATACAGTTTTTGAATTATAACAAGAGCTCAGAACTACCGTGTTTCTCCGATAATAAGACCTACCCATAAAATAAGACCTAGTGTGATTTTTGGGGATAGTTTTAATATAAGCCCTACCCTTAAAATAAGCCCTAGTTAAGAGTGGCAGGAAGAGGAAAGAAATAAAAAAAAATTAATTTATTAATTAGTTTAATAGTTAACTAGTTTGTTTAAGTATTAATCAGTTAGTTTAATCGTTTAAGAATAGTTTATTTTAAATGGTTAGTTTAATTTTTTTTTAATTTATCAAAATAAGACATCTCCCGAAAATAAGTCCTAGTGTCATATTTTGGAGTGAAAATTAATATAAGCCCTGTCTTATTTTCGGAGAAACACGGTAACTGTATTCCTATCACGATTAAAAATAGACATCCCTTAGCTTAGTGGTATAACAAACAAGAGTTTAACTTGATTCATAACTTATTTATCGATGTTGAAGTATTTATTTACTCTCCAGTGATTTGCACAACGAAAGTAATTTTATCAGTATTTTGTTTCGCGATATAATTTGAAAGTTATTACAATATTATTAACGTATGCATGTATGGTGAACTTTAAGGTATGTTGTACGATATTTTACCCAGTTGTACTTTGATGATAAATTACGTCAACCTTGAGAATATATGACGTCATCAATTATTCACTTCCCTGTTAATACTAGGGAAGCTACCTAGCTATGTATGTTTTAATGTCTGGTATTATTCACACTGTAGTTTTGTAAGTTACTCCGAATTAAACTCGTAGCTTTTTGGAATGGTGTCTGTGCATCCACCGTATAATTATGCTTTAATGTGGAATAATGCTGTATGTCTTGTTTTCATTGTTGTTAGTTCAACGTTAGGTTTATCTGCAACTGATATCCAGTAACATGTTGAGGGCTATTTATTTTTTCCGTCACCAAGTGTAGTTGTCGCGATTAAATGGCACGTTTTAGACTATATTATTTTTCATCTGTAGCCAGTTTCTCAGGTTACTGAGATCTTTGTCGTAGTGGCTTGTTTTCACACGTGTTTTCAATCCATGTTCACCCTGCACTACGGTCAGGAAGAGGCTTCCCATACGTATTGAACCTTACGCAGAGATCGTTTTACTGCCAGTCGATAGGTTTGAGGAAAGTTTGTACGGCATAAAGAACATAACATAATAAAAAACGTTATTTATTACAAAACAAAAACAAATGAAACCTAGCTAAGGTCAGCGGTAAAAAGTAACCTCGTTTGAACTGGTGAAACATGCCTGTAATATGGAAGCCTACACTTATTCTGCAAGATCAGCCATTTTTAGCATTTAGGGGTCAAACTTTGAGATGTTTTTAACTTTAGAACTTAATAGGCGCATTTGTTTTGTAATACACTTTGCTTTTGAAAGCTAGACATACTTTTAAGGCTCATCACTTCAATAAGTTAAAGAATCCCACTTAAAAATAACGTCACCTTTTTTTTATTATTTACAAATTCAACAACAAGAAGCAAAAATGCTTCGAAGTATATTTATATCTGGACGTTGGTGTCATGCAAAATTTAAACCATGCAAAACTCGGGTTAGATATTTCAGGACTTCATGACTGGATATATAATAATTTTTAAACCACAACTTAAAACGAAAGACGCGAGTTTGTTTTTATTTTTTTCAGAAATTTGCCAAAGTGGAAAGAATATTCTTGTCGAAAAGGTTTTTGGCACTTGGCAAGATTAAATTATGTTTATATAATTAATATTTAATTAAAGCATATAGTGATGTGTATCTTCACATAATTTTGGGTTTATTGTTTTCACAGATGTTAAAATATATCTCGCATTTGAAGCTACTTTACACTGCAGTTGTTTTCAGTAAAATCAAAACAGTTTACACAAAGATCACGTACCGTGTTAGCAGTGTTATTTTCGCCTTTGATTAAATACTTCACATTTTAACAATTGCTGTAATTGTAATATTTATATACAGTCGCCATCTACCGGCTCGTGTTTTCTAAAATGCTTATTGTTGTCGCACAGAATATATTTTACTGGCGTATAAAATGAGTTAATTTTTTTTTATCGCCCAGGGGTTTACCGAAATATCTCCATCATGGTTCGTTTTCATAGGAGGTTTATTTAGTTGTCAGTTAAATATGTTTTAGTTAGTGATTGATATTACAATTTACTGCAGAAAGGGTTTTTTTATCTATGTAAGTTGTGAGTAAAAGAAGCTAAGAACTTGGAAACATTAAGATATCTGATTAGCATCTGGTGTAAATATTGAAACCTAATCTAAGGAAAAGAAAAAAAAGTCGTACAATGACTTTCAGTACTCCATCTCAAACGTAAAATGTTTCAAATTGTTTTGTATAAAACCTGAGTAATTATGTATTCTGTATCCACCCGCCTATCTAATTTAAACTCTCACGCATGACATTAAAACGCATAAGATAATTCGTTTTTAATCTGAAATACATGGGATATTCCAATGGTAATTAGTTATTATCAAATTGATTTACACACAGTTGGATCACAAATATTCGTAAAAAGTTGTTTAAAAAGGCGTTATGTTCTAACCTCCTCGTTGATTGTAAGATTATGTTCACTGTGACGCGTTACTGTCAAGTTATCTAACGGTAACATTATTTATTTATTTTAAATAGTAACTCTTTAATTTTTATTATGTTTCCCATGGAGAATAATAAATGTTGTTTTACTATAGTTACGTCTTATTTTCTGCAGTCTGTACCAACAGTACATTTTCTGTTCAGTGTTGGAGAAATTGGCTGAATATGTAAATTCATCAAAGTGTTCATCTCTAATAGGAAGATGGTAGTTCTAGTAACTTAGAAATGTGAAAAGTATAGTTATTTTAGTTGTTTATCTTTTCTGACACACACACTCGCACACATATTTGTAAGTAAAAACGTGTTTGGTAAAAATATGATAATTGACAGATTCAACCATTATATCACCCTCCGTCAAAAATATTTTATTTTTGTTGCATGTTTGTTAAAATAGTTGTTTCTGGTTCAGGTACCAAGAATTAACACATTCCTTTTTAAATTTATATCACCTACCCAAATAGTAACGGGATGCATACACCAACTGCCGTTTTTCCTTTCATAAGTACTGGGCTGCAGTACTTCTCTATTTCCCCTCGATCTTTATCATTGTTGGTTTCCCTTGACGTCTGGCACACCGACAGCTGCAACCAATCTGATGCTCTGCATTGTCCAATCAGCAGGTAGCTCACTTCAGCTGTGTAGTTTGAATTTTAAGCGGTAAAGAGACGGTGTTGCTGGTTGGCATGTGTAACTTATATTGGCAGCGATCTCCCGGACGGTTTATTTAAACAATCAATGGTTTAGAATCCCTTGCACGAGTCTAATTTTAAAAACACGTGCTTGCTGCGTCTGAGGCGGAACAGAGCTACTAATAAGCGCTGGCGATTCTTCATGTTCGAGCACTTAATCAGAATTGTTAATTTTTGTATTGATTCTCGGAAATCGACAGGAATTCGAGAGTATAATAGATTTTTCGCTATAGAAAAACAACAACATCGACAGAGAACTCGTTCTACCACACACGTTGCAAGTATGAAATTCAGGGAAGGGTTTCTAGTCCGTATGGCTTTGTATTAGTGTTTTATTTTTACAGGTTTGACCATCTGTTTATTGGAACTGTTAGAGTTGCGTCCTAAAAGTTTAGCTTAACACGTGGTTATGGATGTCTTTGTGTAAACAACCAACCTTCAATATCAGTTATACGCGTTGTTGTTCGGCGTTGTGGATTTTTTAGAATTGTTAAACAAGTCTGTCCTTGGGCTTGATACTTCCGAAGTAAAATAATACCATATAATTCGTTAAATGATTCTTTACATATGTCGTGCTTATTAAATTTTACTTATCAAAGAAAAATGTTTCAAACCGGTTTGGACAATACTTCATATGCCAAGTAAAATATCTCGGTGCAAACAGGGACCGCTAACATATAGTTACGCCATTTTTTTGTGTTTTTTTTCGAATTATTTAACGCTTCATCTTATCATGCTTCGAATACATTCTTATGCACATGCGTACAGAATTTATTGCACGGGTGTTTTTCTTTTTTTTATATAAAATACAATTGCTCGTGAAATTGTTTTGGTGTTGGTCTGCTTCTGCATGTTTGTATCTTTAAAGTAATTTATGAGACATCTGTAAATCTGAATGTAGAAGGAAAAAAGCGATTCGAAAACTTGTAAGAGTGGTTAACTTATTTAGTTATTTGGTAAATTTGCGTAAAGAAAAACAACTTTATTTGGATTTTAAAGAAGTCTGACGAATTTTCCTGCGGAAATTTCAGTAATGTTTTTCAAGCCTTGTTCTGTAGAGGAAACTTCTTCTTTAGAAAACAATGTTTTATTAAGTGTTTATCGTCACTCACCTTTTTGTAAAAGACTGTAACCCTATTTTATTTATTTTTGTCCATTACTTGAAAAAGGCTCGGCATGGCTAGGTGGGTTAAGGTGTTCTACTCGTAATCTGAAGGTCGAGGGTTGGAATTTCCGTTGTACCAGACATGCTCGCCCTTTCAGCTGTGGGGGCGTTCTAATATCACGGTCAATCCCAATATTCGTTGATAAGAGTAGCCCAACAAGTTGGCGACGGGTGGTAATGAATAGCTACCACTGCTAAATTAGGGACGGCTAGTGCAGGTAGCCGTCGTGTAGCTTTGCGCGAAATTAAAAAACAAACAATTATTTAAATATTAGCTTAGTTCTGGACGATGACCATAAAAGGAACAGTATGACTGACAATTTGAAGATCGGTTAAATCTCTTTGTACTGTGCATGGTTGATGATTTTATTACAACTTATCACTTAACCTTTCATTTATTTTTTTAATAAATATAACTCGCTCATTTGAGTTGTATGAAAAGTTCACGTCAAGGAAAATCGCCTATTAAGTGTTTGGTTTTACTATTTTCAAAAATTGTAAATAAAAAAAAACTATGGATTGCGACCTCGTGCTGAGAAGTGTTGCGTTCCTTTTGGAAGCCTGTTGGGCATCATTGTTGTAAAATAAATAAATGAAACATTCTCAGAACTAAACAGGTAGTTGGAATGGATATGGGGAGTACCTGCAAAAGACATTTTGTCTTTTTTCCTGCATTATCATGAATTTGTAGAGAAATAACTTTGAGAACTCTAATATATTGCACGTAACGGTGCTTTTCCGACATATCTTCGCAATTGTAATACGTTTTAACAACATGTGTGTGTGTGTAGAAATATATGTTCATACACATGCACATTATATTCATGTAGCAAATGTCCATAATAAATTTCTAAGAATGTGTTAATAATCATTGTATTAATATAGCAAAATCGTATTATTTGCAGGGCTATAACAGAACAGTATCCACAAATTTTATAATGGTTATTTAAATCATTGTCTTTGTTATACATGGACCAGGACAGCGATAAGTCAACAGATTGACTATTATTGAAGGAACTTTTGCGTTAGTTTTTTTGCTGTATGATCCACTGATGACCTGTGTGGAATGTAGTTGTACATTCTTACCTGATGTATGACGTAGATGCTGTGGATTTTTGATGCGTGCTATCATTCCGTTTTTCATAGTTTTGTATTATAAATTATAACTTTTATCCGTTGCATTTTTCTCTTCCCAATAATGTAGCCGCTCATTCACCATAATCAGCATCTAATATGATTTAATCGCACGCATTCACTTGGCCTAATGACGTTTATTATTCAAGAACACGTGCACACTAACATAAATTTCTTTTTCTTTTTTTTCCAAGAGTACAGCTGGAGTATTAGCTGTTACTGATTAGATAATGAATTATTTTGTTTGGAAAATAAATATATAATTCACGAAAATAAATAAAACGATAATTATTTATCTATAACGAAGTTTTATAATGGTATATTCACGAGGGCAACTACAGTAGAATTGTGAATTAAAAGGTGGTTTACTGATGATACAGACCCGGCATGGCTAGGTGGGTTGAGGCGTGCGACTCGTAATCTCAGGGTCGCGGATTCGCATCCCCTTTACGCCAAACATGCTCGCCCTTTCAGCCGTAGGGGCGTTGTATTGTTACGATCAATCCCACTATTCATTGATGAAAGAGTAGCCCAAGAGTTGGCGGTGGGTGGTGATGACTAGCTGCCTTTCCTTTAGTCTTACATTGCTAAATTAAGGACGGCTAGCGCAGATAGCCCTCGAGTAGCTTTGCGCGAAATAAAAAAAACAAAAACAAACAAACTAATGTTATCTTAATTCACATCTCTCTCTCTGTTATGAACCCCCAGTGGCTCAGCGGTATGTCTGCGGACTTACACGCTAAAATCCGGGTTTCGATACCCTTGGTGGGCAGAGCACAGATAGCCCATTGTGTAGCTTTGTGCTTAATTCAAAACAACAACAACAACAACTCTCTGTTATGCCTTGTTTTACGCGTATGCTATTTGTTGTAAACCTTTTAGGTTTCGATGTTATAACCGGCCCATTTTGGCTAACTCAGTGAATTAGTTTGTGCCATTTGAAATACTCGAATTTAAAGTTGAAAAGTCAAAGGCTGTTGATATATTCAGTTTAAGTAATTCTAATCGTGAAAATTATAAGAAACTATGTTTAGGAACCGTTGAGCGGTATCCCGTTGTAAATTTTTTTGGAACTTTCGGTAATCGTTTGCGGCACATTACCTTTTAATTTTTAAAATATATTATATTAACTTCTCTACACGACTTCATAAGCTTGAGAATGGAAATGAACAATTCTTCTACTATAAAACACTAATGCTTATAACTAGTTCGAATAATTTATAATTGTCTCTGTTGACGAGATCAATGATTTCCTGGTGGGTCAGCGGTAAGTTAATGAACTTGCAATGCTGGAATCCCGGGTTTGATTCCCTGTGATGGACAGAGGGCCTGTTCTGTATGAGTTAAAACAAATAAACGCTTAGAAGAACAAAAACATCACAGTCTTACAAACTTAACAAATACTAATGTTACTAAAGTTAAAAAACTTCCATGATCAGAATCGCACAAATCAAAGGAATAGAGTATGTGTAGTGAAAAAAAAAGTGTTATTACCACATAAAATCCAAGCACTTTCAACGTATTCAATATAATCCGCACAAATGTTCTAATACAATTTACTAAACCTCTGTATTTGAACATCAGTCAAAAAGTTTAGTAAACACATGACCTGGTGATGAGCACATGGAACTGACTCTGCATGACGTCACAAAATAAAATTCTTGAATAATTATAGATTTTGTATGTCCTATTGTACGTCTTAACTGTTTTTTACTCTTTTGCACTGAGGGACAGTTTGGAGTGGTCATAACCAGGAGAAGAGTCATTTAGCTGCTACTTTCTAATGGAGTCTGACATGGCCTTATGATGAGGGCGTTGGACTCGCTACTGCGGGTCAGAGGGACGAAAACCATCGTTGAATATGCTTGCCCTTTCAGCCATGAGAGATGTCATGATGTCATAATTAATCCTTCTACACCCATAGCTGTGAATGCTACAAAAACTTTATTTGTTTCATGAAATTGTTTGGCAACTTTTCCCTTTGATATTCAAGTACTCCATCGCCAATGATATTTGAATAGGGTTAACAGAGGTATATCGTATCAGATGGTCCCCACATTTTGAAGAAATGTAATCCAGGACAACTGTGTTGAATGATGAATCTTCTATTGATCAAGATATGAAACGGTTGTGCTCATTAAATATTCATTAGAACTACAAAATTAGATTGTTTTGTACCCCTACAAAGCCACATGGACTTAATTTAGTGATGTCATGAATTAAAATGTCTGTGAAAGTTTTCCTTCCACCTTCTGCAACCTTCATGTCGTACATAAGCATTCAGAAGTGGCTTAAATGCATATAAAACGCTGTGTAAAAAACTTGCCTCTAATATCCATAGATTTTTCTAAAATATGCCTTGTGAAACAGAGGAAAAAGAATTGAACTGGAATACGTCTTGAACACAAGCAAACAAGTGGCTGACCCTTGTACTTGAAAGGAATTCGGCTGTTCTCTGCTGATCTGGAAATATAAGAGCCAGTTAGAAGTTTATTGTAAAGACAAACTTTATTAGTAGAAGACACCTGTCTCAGGTAGGAGACAGTTCTTTATGATTATTAGACGTATCTCAAGACAACGAACTTCTAGAAACTTGACATGTCTGCATCAGTTTCTTCGAGTGAAGGAAGCAGGGTTGAGAGTTGTCAAGAACCTTGCATAAAAATTGTAACATGCAGTGTGAAAGCTGAAGGTAAGTCTCACTGCAGATAAATGGAAACTCGTTATATGGAGATCGTTCCTGAAGATTGGTAGGTTCCTTCACACTGATGAAAAGACACATGGAACAAAAGTTCATCTTCCCATTGAACATCGCTGAAGAAGGATTTGTATTTACAATTTATTCAACTTTTTTGCACTAACCAGGGTTTAAATATATGGTTCTACTGCAACTCATCAAGTTATGCGTAACCCTTTATATGTCCCCTCCCATGGTATGTTTGCAGACTCGCACCGCTAGGAACTGAGTTTCGATACCCGTGGTAGTCAGAGCACAGGTAGCCTATTGTGTAGCTTTGTGCTTAATTGCAACCAATCAATGAGCCCTGTTAGTTGGAAATATATGTGCTGAAAGATCACTGTAAAAAAATTCAACAACACTGTTTCCAAGTGTATCACCTCTCTAATTGTTCTCTTCGTGAGAACTGGAATAAGGTTGCTACGAAAAAACAACAAAACATAACTGAACAAGATATTGGAATATTATTGATTACAATAACTTCTCTTTACGGGTAGTTTTACTTATTTTGGAAATAATGTTATTATCCAATGTTTTAGGCATCTGCCCTACCCTATATTATTCCTATATTTTCATTCAGCTTCCCACATATATATTTACTTGGAATCTGGTGGGAGGTCTGCTTGTGATTTCAGCAGGACGTCGCCGCCGCATTAGATATCAGGTAATAGCGACAGATGGGTAGGGCGTTATGGGCTAGTGGTACGGCGCCCTGCACGCTCTTCTGATCTGACCTCCACTAGACTTTCTTTTAAGAATTTATCAAACGCTTGGTGTTTGCCACATATTCAAACAACCTAGAAGGTTCGAAGCACAGGGCAACTGATTGTGGTATAAACGTTTCACATTTCGAGCAGCTGTCAAGGCAGGGTTGGGGAAAATCAGTGTGATGCGTGGCTTTTGCATCACCGCGTGTGTGCGTGCGCGTGCATATAATTTCACGATCTAAATTTTGTCAGTCAATTTTGTCCAGTCTTATATTTTTTTCTTTATCTCTATGCACACCCGATAATAAATTTTTATATCAGTAAGTCTTAAGATATGTGTTTCAAGAGTATTTCGAGTAATATTTAGTTCTAAGTAAGCCTGTGAATAATACTGGAGCTTAAATTTCTGATTCGTTCGCTCCTTTTACACAGCTATTAAGTAGAGATGATTAACTTGTGTATAAAAAAGAGAGAGAAAAAGTTGTTGAACCTGAAATACGTTAAAAATGTGAAATAAAGATACAAAAATATTTCGTCACATAAGTCGATATGTAACAACAATAATCAGGAACGTAATGAAAGTGATTTTATCAGTGTGGATGAAATATTATATTGAATTGTTGGATTTCTGATAGTTTTCAGTTGGATCTGCCATGGTCAAGCAGTTTGGAAGCGCTTGACTCGTAATATTAGAGTCGGAGGTTCGAATCTCCGTCACACCAAACATGCTCGTTTCAGCCGTAGGGTGCGTTATTACGTGAAGGTCAATCCCACTATTTATTGGTAAAATAGTAACCCCAGAGTTGGCAGCGGGTGGCGATGTCTAGCTGCCTTTACTCTAGTCTCAAATTGCTAAATTAGGTACGGCAAGCGCAGATACCCTTTGTATAGCTTTCGCGGAATTAAAATACAAACATCTGACATACAACTTTTCACTTGATTTCTTCATCTTTAAAGAATCCTGCCATTAACTACGAATAATAAAATGTATTAAGTAAATGAAAAAACATTATTTTTCATGGTGCTTTTTAATGGCCAAATAAAATCTCAAACATCCAGCTAAGTGTGCGTATTTCACTGTTTTGAACACTGGCAAAAATCTTTTAATTTCTTTGAAAAGACATAATTAAAATTATTAGCAGAGCTGTTGGTTTGTTTAAGAAATTCACGTAAAACTACATGAGGCTATATGCGCTAGCCGAACCTAATTTAGCAGTTTAAGACTAGAGGGAAGGCAGCTAGTCATCACCACTCACTCCCAATTCTTGAGTTACTATTTTACCACCGACTAGTGGGGTTGATCGTAACATTATACCATCCCTACCCCTGAAAGGGTGAGCATGTTTGGTGTGGCTGGGATTTGAATTCGTGACCCTCATATTACGAATCCAGCACCCTAACCACCTGGCCATGCCGGGCCCGTTAATAGAACTGACGGTAAAGTTTACAAATAAACTTTACATTTTAAAGGGAGAAGGAAAAAAAAACGGACGTTAAAATATTCTCGAGTTTGTAAAAAGTTGCATTCTGAACACATACTAAGAAACAGACAGGGTATTTGTGGTCGGTCATCTGTGTAAAATTAGTTTGTGAACCGTAAGTACTCTTATTTTTATGCGTCTGTTGTAGCTAGCGATCATATGTATATTATGTGTCGAGATCTGAAACCAGTTTTATGTGGCCCACCCAATTTTCCCCACCTATAGGAATAACCTCAGTGTATCACGTTTTAGTTCAGACTTTTTTTTATAAATCCACTATTCGGGTATTCCCGTTTGAATTAGCTCAAGAAAAATAATTTTGAACAAACCAAGTAAATATGGAAGTTGTCTGCAATCTGAAGCTCACGTGTCAACGTGTGTGTGTTTTGAGCTCTGGGAATAAGTTGAGATATTCATATTTTTCGTGCTGTGTAAGACGTGCTGATTCTTTCATTTTGGATGTTTTCCCATATTTTTCGTAAATACGTAAATTCGCAACCCCGTGTTTTAAACAGCGTCCACACCATCTACAACTTGTATTAGAGGTACGTGTTTAGACTGACGTTATTCTTTAAAGAATTATTTCAAATTCTCTCTAGAAGCTTGGTACGTAACGTAGCAAGCCGAACACTATATAGATTGGTTTCATATAGTAACGTGTTTACATCATCGAAGTTCTCAGAATGGTTTTATGTTTTTTCTTTCACTTTTGAATTGCTCGCAAAGCTATACGAGGGCTATCTGCGCTAGCCATCCCTAATTCCGAGGGTATATACCAAGTTTGGTGACAATCTGTCCAGTGGTTCGCTCAGACTTTTGTCAAGTATTGATGTACATGTGTATTATAATAGTAAACTTTGCGAGTTTTGACAAAATTTATCATTTTTTCAATACGTTTATCTTAATGCTGGGTTGGAAGTTGTTAGGAACAGTCAGGACCGCGTGAAGTTTGAAAAATATGTTAGTTCTACACGATCTTCTAGAATAGGTAAAATAGGTAGTCTGTACAGCACGAACTCATGAACATAACGTGCAACTCCCGCTCAGAAAGCTAACTTTAATAATATATAGATTATTGTTAACTGAAGTAAGTTTCTGCATTGTATATATATATATATAGAGAGAGAGAGAGAGAGAGCAGATGCAATTGCTAAATGATTTGCTGTAGTACTAGCGAAATCTGTTTCTTTTGTTGTGATGAGTTCCCTGTTGGACGGATGAGATTGGTTCTAAATGCAAACAAAAGATGGCAGTTTTTTGCAACCAGCGGTATTCATTTGATTTTACTCCAAATACACCCCCATTGGCACAACGGAATACGTGCAGACTACAAACGCTAGAATCCGGGTTTCGATACTCTTGGTGGGCAGAACACAGATGGCTCGTTGTGTACCTTTGTACTTAATTATAAACGAACAAACAAACTAAATAAAGCTTCAAAAATTATTTTTAGATTCGTGATTTAGGTACAGTTACAACTTAAGTTGAAGACAGTTGTGAATAATTTATTATTTTATAAAGAACTAAAGGAAATTCCCCCTGTTATGTAACTCTTAAAACTTGGCTATTGTCGGTTAAGAAGAGTATAGTATTTATGGTTACAAGGTTTCGCTTGGTTAAACCTAACAAACATTATTTAAGTAATATGGTTCAAAGGTTTAAATAACTACATTTCCAAGGTTTTTCACATAATTTTATATATTTTGTCTCTCCAAATTCAAAATACAATAATGCTCCTATTTTACTCCTACTTAAGGTTTATAAAGGAACACCAAATTTATATGTAAGAAAACTAATCAAAGGGTAATAACATCGTTTACAGTAGAACGGTGATATTTTTAACACTACTAATAAAAGTGGATACTACATTTGAAACTGTCACATCAGTGAAATTGATCAACACCACTGTTTTAGTTTTTGGGTTATCATGTAATGAATAAGAACCAGAAGAAAAAAGAACGAGTAATTCAAAGATTTTGTTGTGACATTTACAGACATTCCCAGAACCTTGTGGCTTATCAAGTAGACATTGTTATAAAAGGAAAAACTGTACAGTAAAGTTCTGATGACCTGTGAAGGAGATATTTAAAACACTATTTCAATGGACAATCCTGACCATCCAAACACAGGTAGTGCTACTGCCTTCCTGATATTAGCAATACGTAACAACGACAGGGCCTGACATAGCCAGGTGGTTAGAGCAATCTGCGGGTTCGAATCACCATCGCACCAAAACTGCTCGCCCTTGCGGTGATGGCCAATCTCACTATTCATTGGTTAAATAATAGCCCAATAGTTGGCGGCTATTGGTGATGACTAGTTGCTTTTCCTTTCGTCTTTTGCTGCTACACCAGAGGTGGCTTGTACGGATAGATAGGCCTTGTGTAGCTTTGCTCTATAGCACGGATAGATAGGCCTTGTGTACCTTTGCTCTATATCACGGATAGATAGCCCTTGTGTAGCTTTGTTCTATAGCGCGGATAGATAGGCCTTGTGTAGCTTTGCTCTATAGTACGGATAGATAGCCCTTGTGTAGCTTTGCTCTTAGCTCAAAGTAAACTAAAGATCGTCCGACAATTATCGACTTGTATTTTTATTATTCATTACCGACATAGTCCATCTACTATATCATTTAGTAATTTTAATTTTTTACATTCTATAACAGTCGCAATGAAGTGGCCAAAATAAACACATGAATTCACGCATTTAGTGATTAAAATACATAGGAGGTTCTAGCACTTATTAGTAGGTTTAATTACAATATACATGTTTTGTGTGTGTGACACATTATGAAGGACTGTAATCAACAAAGTCAAGTAACCACAAGTAATTTGGTTCATGAGTTGTTTAGAATCGCTTTGTTAAATTTATTTAAGAATTCGATAGGAATCTTGGTGGACTCGTCGACGATTGTAGGGTTAGAACTTACACTTTTACATAGACATAATAGTGAAGAGAAAATTTTGAATATCAGTTAAGATTTGAGTTTGTGATTCATAACAGTGAATGTGGATGCGTTCACTAGACTATGGAGGTGACTCCAGCCGAGGTAGAAGGGTTAGTATTCATCCCAAACTACATCTCATCCAGATGATAAAATATTGCTATTCTCTTGTTTCTAAACTGTCTTAGATCATATTAAATCATCAACCTCCATTCTATTTTACATAGAGAAATAAGCAGTGAAAAAAGTAGTAAAATTAGTTTATTCTTGTTGAATGGACAATATGTATATTTATATACAAAAGAGGAACAACACAGAAAAGTCAACTGATAGATATGAATCAGAACTACAGTTTGTTAACCGTAACAACTTTTTAGTATTTTATGAACATTAAAGAAAAAAACAGTTTAATGGTGGCGTGCTATACAACCACTAGATTAAACGTAGTCACTATGGGATACATTTTGAAACGAACCTTAACAATTTTATGTATTTAGTGGGTTACTGTTCCTTAAATAAGAAGGCGTTTAAGCGTTTATTATATAGATGCAACGCTCCCAGTGGCACAGCGGTATATCTGTGGTCCTATAACGCAAGAAATCGGGTTTCGATACTTGGGGTGGCTATCTAGTGATAGCCCGTTGTGTAGCTTTGTGTTTAACTACTAACAAACATATACTGGTGACTGAGGGTCGTTCAATAAATTCCTAATCGTTTAATTAACTTCAGAAGGTTTGCGCCCTTGGTTTTAAGACCCTAGAAGCACGTCAAAGCCTGAAGTGAGGGATTTTCATAATGGTGTAAGATACTATACTATATCTTTGGCAGCTGGGACCCAAATCCTACTTAAGATGGAATTTTATTTGAACTCATTTTAGAAAAATTTAGCACGTGTACTTAAATTAATTATATTCAAAGTGTGTTAAAAACTGTTATCTTTTGCCATATTGCTTTTTTTTTTCCTGTATAAAAATCGATATGTAAGCGGACTAACGCAGTGTGTTCTGGTTGATACGTTAGTGTAAAGTTTTAATTTTCTGTTTTTTAGGTATAGTTGTTATTAATTTATAGCTTCATAACTCTGTTCTGTAATGTTGATAATGGGAAAAAGTTACTAATTGTATATTATGTTACATTGTAATTTCTAATTTGAGTGAGTTTATTTTTTGGTGTTAAACAACAGCTAAAAGAAATACAAATATTTTAGAAAATAGTTTTACTGAATAAACAACACTAAAAAAACAATCTTGTGTATGAAAAGCATTTAACATTCTCTGAACATTTTGAGAAATGTGACTAGTATGAACAGTGAATTCCTGTTTCCATAATAGATTTAGAACCCAACTGTAATTTCCTGAACATTTGTCTCTTTATGGTTAATCAAACTCGAGTTACACAGGTGAACGTTTACACTAACATAGGTCTATTTTCAACTTAACCTACGTACAAATCACGAATATGTCCAGTCCAGACCGTTTTCTTACCAGCTGGACTCGAGAACCAAAAGGCAACAGGTTAATTCAGAATGCACTGAGCCAAGACTTTTTTTTCACCCGTCGAACACGAGAACCAAAAGGTAACAATCACAATTATTCCGGAATGCATTGAGCTAAGACTGTTTTTTCACCCGCTGAACACGAGAACCAAAAGGTAACAATCACAATTATTCCGGAATGCATTGAGCTAAGACTGTTTTTTCACCCGCTGAACACGAGAACCAAAAGGTAACAATCAGAATTATTCTGGAATGCATTGAGCTAAGACTGTTTTTTCACCCGCCGAACACAAGAATCAAAAGGCAACAATCACGGTCATTCCATAATATAATTTTTAATTTTATTCACGTACTTCTGCGTGATTTTCTCTGCATCATCTTCAACATTTAGTGCCACAAAGCAAGGCCTAGTCAGACAAGATTTCAGGAGAATATGATAAATATACTATGTAACCACGCCCATCAGCCAAACATGTAACAGACAGTTGTAAAACACAGCAGCAAATGTTCGTGTCATAAGAGAGCGCATTGGCTGTAAAACTTTTACAAATAAAAAAATTAAATATCACAGTATAAAAATAAGAATCAGGACATTCCCGTATTTTATTTTCGTGTAACGATGCTATCTTACTCCACCTGTAAGTTGAACCAATGAAAACCGCGTCACCTTGAACGGCCTCAAGCTATCTGTTTACCTGTAGCATTAGGTAGGTCACGTAGCAAGACAAGATGCCTCCAGGTACTTGTCTAAGTCACTAGCATACATTTGCTGAGTGGGTGGAAGCACGTTTTGGGCGATGCCATTGTTGGATGTTTACAGTGTTAATTCATCTGTTGGGACCGTCTGAAGGTAGCACGATGCGTTCACGATAAGTTCACAATTTTTAATGAAGCATATTTAAATGTAGATTAAGACAGTTGTACTCATACTTATTTGCTATTGTTTGTTCCTTCCTTCATTAAAATTGGTTAAATCGCTCAGCTAGCAATCTGAGTGTCACAGATTAGTATCCCCGGTACTGAGCATGCTTGTACAGATGTGGGGCTTTGTATATTGATGATCGATTCCACTATTAGCCCAAGAGTTTGCGATGGGTGATGATTACTAGTTCAGTTCCCTCTAGTTTTTCATTACTGAGCTAGGGATGGTGAGCGCAGATATTCCTCATGTAGCTTTGCGCGAAATTCAAACCAAACCAAAACCATTAGCAGTTTTTTTGTCACGTGACTTATTGGATCCTCGTGGCTTACAGTAAGCATGTATTGTAATTAAGTTGAAAAGCCCATTGTTGTGCAAGTACCAGGTTAATAAAGGACACTAAAATTATATATTTAGTGCTTTTACCAGGGAAATCTACGAACAACATTCTCAACAGCACCATCTATGACAGGAAAAACGAAAACATTAAGACTAAAATGTTAAGGTTTCATAACAGAAAAATTAAATATAACTTCTACAAAATTATGATATTTGTAACAACACTGTTATACTGTTGTTGTTTTGAATTAAGCACAAAACTACACAATGGGCTGTCTGTGCTCTGCCTACCACGGGTATCGAAACGCAGTTTTTAGCGTTGTAAGTCCGCAGACGTATCGCTGAGCCACTGGGGGGGGCACTGTTATACTGACCATTTGTTAACAGTTTTAACACACATTGTAATAGTTTCTGATTTTTTTTTGTCGTCGTTGGATGACTCCACTTATCAGGTTTTTCAGAATTGGTACTTTAACTTTTCTATTCGCACATGTTTCCTGATGAAATACTGTACACACAGCAATAAAAGCATTTAAACAATGCACTGATGAATAGAGAAACTTACGTGCATACGTACATGATTGTAATCAAACATTAGAAATAAAGGGACAAAATGATCGTCATCAAACAGGGAATGTCCCTTGATGACTTCAGATGATTTAATAGTTTAAAGTAGTTTCATATATTTTAATTCGTTTTTGCGTTACATGCATTTATACATTTGCTAAAAACTGCAATTACAAATATACCGTTTCGCATTATGGAAAGTCCACTCGCAAATTACGAATATGCGAATACTCGATCCCTGCAACTGTTGTTGAAGCGATACATGCAATTGATGTCTATTTATCAAACATGTACCAATGGGGCTAAATTTTGAAGATAATACACAGACTCTTTGGTCAGTAGCATTGTTGAAATTTGCAGAAGCCAGAGGAGAGTTGTTCAGCGCACACACATTAACCAAAAACATTGTGTCTTGGCAACGTCTTAACTCCTTTAAAAGTGACTATGCCCATCGCAACAAGGTATTGTGGTGATTGGTGACTGAACTTAGGATAAAAAGTGTCGTGTTTAATATCAAGGTACTGTGGTGTCAGAACCTGAGATAAAAAGTCATCGTGTGTATCCTAACGAGGTACTGTGGTGTCAGAACTTGAACTAAAAAGTGATCATTGCATTTCAGTAAGGTACTTTATTGACCTAACTTGGAATAAAAGTCGTATGTATCCCATCAGTGTACAGTATCATTCATATTTCTAATGTGAATTTGAATAATTTTCGAATATTTTATATAACCTTAGTAACGTACAGTGACTTTTAAGATATGTCTGTTTCTTGTTAAAAGATTAACAATATGAAAATAATAATAACCAATAGCGTAGCCGTTAACGAGAGAACGTAGGATATATGTATATATTTCAAATTTGATCATATGCATCTCGTTGGTTTCAGGGTAATACAACGTAAGAGATACTGTATTCGCGCACATCTTTCATTGCATGTGTGTTTCGTCTTTACTCATAAGAAACAATAAATGATCGTATTTATTCCCATTTACATCGTGATATTAATATCTTTCTAATGTTACCCAACAGTTAAAAAATAAATAAATGAATTTAATAGTTTCTTCCACTTTTATTTGCAAGAGATGCATTTTAGGAATATTTTCGAACAGTTCTTTTGGTGTTTCTTATTTAAACGAACCATAACCACTATCATAGAATCTGTATAGCTCTGTTCTGGGGGTCGAGCGAAAATAAGTGTAGGAGAAAAACGTTAAATAAAGACCACACTTTCTGGAGTTTATCGATAATTAAATGTTGTTGTGGTACTTAGCATGCTAAAGCGTCATTTATACAAGATGGTCCTTTATGCAGAAAATGGTTATTGATCAAGTAGCCAGTCCTTTTGTCTAAGACACGCATGCTTGCGTGCACATCTACTCGTTTACAAATTTTCGTGACAAGTGACCCGTGAAATGCTCGTGGGCGTGGAGAGAGCGGTCAACTCTTCACTGCTGTTATAAGCAAGATATTTTTGTAGCTTTGTTTTTTTGCTCCATACCCCATGTAAACAAGTTTTACTGGACAGTTTTATAGGTTATTGAAAAATGCACATTTTCTTTTTAAATATACAAGAATGTCTGTTTCAACGAATTCATATATCTGATAGTAATTTAAATGGCGGGTTTCGGTTTATGGGCAAATTTATTGTAGTCGCTGTTTTTCTATAACTACGTGTATTGTCAGTTATCAAGAGTTACTATATTTCTTGTAACTTACATCATGCCGTAGTTAATTACGTTGATGGCAATTAAGTTACTGAATCACTTTTCTTTTGTTATTTGTGCGTGTTTTATAATAATTCTGTTCTTGATAGGAAAATATACAAGGTTTAAATTTGATGGTGTTTATAATGGGAAATCGAAAAATGTTCAAATGTTTTATAGAACTATAATAAAATACACTTGACGTTCAAGAATGTGTCTACTTTGTGTTAAAGATTAACAATATAAAAGTGTTAAACATGTTCTATACTGTTGTTTCATACAGTTATCTCATAAGAATGAAATATCAGTAGTTCTGATTAGCGTAACCATTTGAGAAAAGCTAATTTATAAAGAAAATCTTAAAAATTTTAAAAGAATGTGTTTACGTCTTCTCTACACGTATAAATGTCCTTCGTGCTGTCCTCGTAAACTGAACCTTATACTGAACTGCAGGACTGTAGAAATGGTGACCTAAAACTGCAGCGTTGTACAATGTGTGCCATTACATCGTGTATTTGAAGCAATAACATTAATTTTAGCCACATAACAGAACTGCTAGAAACTGCTGTTATTAGAATGCTGTTATGTTGACATTCATCTCTTAGTACATTAGAGCACTGTTAGCGCAAACGTGAAGTGCATTATATACACGCATTATCTTAAAATAGTTTGACTTGTAAATTATTTAATTAACGAAACTTCCGTGGTCCTTGTGGTAACATACCGATTTGGTCACGACTTCTCACGAGTTTGATACGTGACTAAAGCACTGATCATTTATTAAGCCGTTCTCGTTTTATTCAAACATAAATAAATAGAATGAGGTCACTAGTTTGTTGCAGCTACTACAAACAAGCGTGACCCTGTAGGAGGTATGACTATATTAAAGTCGTCCTTCAAAGTGCCGCACGTCTACTAAAAATGTGTCGCTTTGCTGGATATGCTTCATTTTGTATTTTGTAGTGTTTGAGACACCTCTAAGGGTCCTGCCGCACTCAGCGCCCTTGAACTGTTTCGTCAGGTGTTGCTACCTAGTTCATTGGGATGTATTTGGTTCGCAACTTTTTTCAAGTCCGTTTGTTTGTTTCTTTGTTTGTGTTTTAGAGAGAGTACATAAGTAATTGGATCAGGCGAAACTGTAGAATATTAATTACTGTAAGTTACGATACAGCCTTTCCACCAATGGACAATACTTTTGGTAGAATAATGAAGAAAATTGAAAAACGTGACGTCGGGAAAGACCTACAACGTTACTTTTCTATGGTAGGTAGCAGGTTCTGTGCAATATGCACGTTCTGAAGAAACGGATGCTGTTAGTTCCTGGTTTTGAAACTTGTTGAACTGGTACTGCATCTTGATGGAATGAATATCGTTAATTCGGGTTTTAAAACTTCTGTTGACTGATACTGAAACCTGGTATGCTGTTAAATTCTAGTTTGGAAACTTATTGAACTGGTACTGTATTCTTACGGAACGACCCCCCCGCTAGTACAGCGGTAAGTTTACGGATTTACAACGCCTAAATTCAGGGATTCGATTCCCCTCAGTGGGCTTAGCAGATAGCCCTATGTGGCTTTGCTATAATGAAAACACACAAAAAACACTGACGGAACGAATATTGTTAATTCGGGTTTTAAAACTTCTTTTGAAGTGGTACTGAAAGTTAGTGGAACAAATACTGTTAAGTTGGGCTAATGTGATTATAAGTAAGATATATTACTCGTAAATGCATAACCTTATAAGTACGCGATACATTTATAAATGTTTCAAGTAATATATTTACACACACACACACACATATATATTAAGATAAATTGTTTTACAAAACGCAAACATCTAATTACTAATACTTTTTTGTTAGTTCATTGTTACATTTCTTGGAGAAACGGAAACAAGGTTGATTTACTGAATTTGTTTTCTTGGGTATTAGTGGCTCGATAAGAGGGTAAGTGGACAAAACTAGATAAGGATAATTAGGAACACTATATCTAACCTTTAGAATAAAATGAAAATGGATCAGTGCCACAATTGGTTGTACGTAACTCGACTGGGGGTAAAATTTAAAGTAAAGAAACAGTAATCTTGTGTAAACGTAATTAAGTTCGATAATCTCTCAACGATCAGTATTATTAATTAATGATAAACTTACTGCTATTTGCATGACTACTGTAATCAGATTGGTACAGTGATTGAAAACTGATGAAGTTTTTGTTGTTGTTGGAATTGTATCGAACAAATATAGAAAAACTAGTATGTGTTTCCTGCCCGATAGAAGAAAGAAAAATGCAAACTGGTTATGGAAACCGGATATATTGACGTGAACTGTAACACATACAAATTGCTGCCGTTGACTTTGTATAGCACATTGAGCACGAGCTGATTATTTTATATGTCAGTTTATATTTAAAGTTACAGAACTCTGAGGTGCACCACGAGAGAAAAAAATGAGGGGAGTAAAAATCAATCAATTGTAAGTTTTATCCTTTTAAAAGGTTAACAAAAATTATGGCCAGTTCAAAATGTCGGTTTAAAACAAGAGAAAGACGATGCATGTTCGAATTGTCTCCATTTGACCCTCTCCCTATATCTTAACAGTATCACAGTTCGTCCTGTCTAATTTTTTAAAATAGTTTTCCGAAGGTAACTTTGGTTTAAAACATTCTTGTCTATTTAAAAAGGAAATATAATGCGCTGTGAATTCTACAGTATTAATACAGGGTGTTCGGAAAGTCACTGTGCAGTTTTGTAATCATATTTTATTCCGTCTATTTCAAGCCAGCAACTGATAGCGGCCTTTAGAAACAAAATAAGAAGGATTCAGGCCTGTATTGATGCCAACGGGGGTCACTTTAAACATTGTTTATAATTGTCATTCATATTTACCTCCTATATTTTATATTGAAACATGTCTGTTAATAAATATATAAGTGCACACTGTCTTTTCAAACACCCTGTATTTTACGTTGCTTAAACACGGAGTTATCCGACTAATCACTAGATGGAGCTACATTAGCGTTTAAAATATTTGTGGTTTAACAAAAAATAAATTGCTCAGCATATAAATCTGATAGTTAAATTCCTTAAATGATTTATTTTTGTTGGCGTCGAGCCTTGTTCCGTGTGTGTGTGTGTATATGTAATTCTATATTGAAATGACGAGGACTTTGGGTATAATTTTTTTAAGAACTAACGACAATACTTAATTTTTTAAAAGCATGATACTCTTTTCATCACTTGTTACATTTTGAGACTCGATTGATATTTTTTTATACAGATGTTTCTTGTTTTTAAATTTACAAACAGGAAGTTATGAAACGTTGGGCATAGGATTTTGGCACCAACTTACGATTGGGTTTCTTCATTTATTTTTCCAAATTAGTGAGAGACTTATTAAAACTAAAGAAAAGATCTCGGTTAATTTATACAATGGAATTTTTCTTTTGAACCTGCTTGATGTGAACTATTGGAAAAAAAATGTTTATGTATTATCTACAATTGCCTTTTCATCTTTGGATTTTAGGAACAATGCCTTATATTGGAACTCTGTAAATTTTGTGTAAGCCACAATTAAAACTGTAACCTTTTGGTAACTTTCATGATATAAAAACCTTTTTCAAATGTTTATGTTCAATACGAGCTGTAAACGTTGATAAGTAGCCTAAAATGATCATCAAATTTACTTTTATGTATGTATGTTTGCGGTTGACAAGAGTATCTGGTTATATAAGTGAGTATCATGGATAATATTTGGTTTTCTTGTCTATCTAAGTTTTAAGTAAACATGTCCAGTTCGGTATGTTTTATATTTGAGAAAATCGATACCGTATTTTAGGTCATGGCAACTGTTTAATTCGACGATGTGTTTTAAATGTAGATGCATTGAAACATGTGTCTTTCGCATGAGTGACGATTACGTCACAGATATTTTGGTCAGATAAGCATATATGTATATGGAATAGTAAGCTATTTGCACGTGTTTTCTTTAATGGGTTTATAAGGCTTTAAAATAAGCATGTGGGGTTTCGATGTAACAGAAGAGCAGAAGTGTCTGGAGTATCAGATAAAAAAACAACAGAAAATTATCTGTAGTAAATAATAACATTGATTCTGAGTGATTCTTTCTTCATCTTTAATTTTTATCAGGTGTTTGGCGCAGATAGTCTGGTTGTTATGCGCCGTTAAACACCAAACCAACCAATGAACATCTTTAATTTTAAATAAATATGTATCGTCTATAAAGGAGCTTACCCTATTATTCGTCAACGTTGATGTGGAGTGAGATTTATTTCCTGAGCCCTTGTTTGTTTAAAATTATTTTAGAAAGAGCAGAATACGTACATTCACTACCTCAATAATATACTGTAAAAGTTTTGAAAGAATAATAGTTCTGGAAAACATATCCCCTCCCTCGTACGACCATGGAGTGAGTTTCCCCGATTCTCCAATGTTACGTGTAATTGTCTCGATATCCGTGTTTTTTCGAGTAATGATTTTGTTTAATATTAGAATATAATACGTGCAGTCACGAGATATTTATACCTCAGTAATGTACTGTAAGAAGTTTGAGAAAATATTAACATCAGCAAACAAATCCCTATTCCACAATCCCTCGGTGAACGCAGCAGATAGCCCAATGTGACTTTAATAAAAATACATCCATCTCATGACAATAAGATCCGACTCTCCTACTTTCCCAAAGTTACGTGTAATCATCACAATTTTTGTGTTTTTTGAGTAATTTTGGTTCGGTTCGTTTTAGTTTTATTATTCTGGTATTTTTTTCATTTTGTGTATTCCCCACTCCTTAATTTCTGGCTGACAAAACCAAAGCATAGTGTGTTGTTTGTCAGAAACGCAATGTTATTCTTTAAATCTCTGGATTATTTTATAATCTGGAATCTTCTAGAAGTGTTTATCATGTAAATCCAAGGCTCATTTCTGTGATGTCATTGAGCATTACACTTTCAGCTATGGACACGTGATAAAAATGACAGTCAATATGGTTATTTGATTCAAAGCCAGACACAGCCCACGTGATGACGTATGCTGTTGAACGGCTGTCATCATTCTGGTCAGTACTTTAAAATTAGGGATTCAATATATCAGGCCATCCCATAAGTAATGCCTAAAAATTTAATACAGAAGGTGCAACTCCACTTTTTCAGATCATTAATCAAATAAACCCTGATGAAGGTGGATGTGTCTGAGGAGCACATTAGGTATATAATGCTTTATGAGTTTAAAAAAGGCAATAGTGCAGCAGAAACTACACAAAACATTCAAGATGTTTATGGTGTGGAGTCTCAATGAAAGAAAAAATCGAAGGTGGTTTCAGAAGTTCAGGTGGCTACAGGTTAAGTGATGCACCACATTCAGCTTGTCCTATTGAGTTTAATGATGACTTGCTGCTGGCTGCACTTGATGAAGATTGTGCTGTAACAGTTGAAAAACTAGTGCAGAAGCTTAATTCAACCCATTAAACAGTTCACCATTTTCTGCAACAGCTTGGAAAGGTGTTAAAACTTGAAAAATGGGTCCCCATGATTTGACAGAAGCTAACCTTAGAGCAGGAGTGGACATTTGCACTTCTCTACACTTTTGTGAACATAACTTACATTTTTTGGACAGGTTAGTGACTGGAGATGAAAAACTGATATTTTATAAAAATGTTAAGCATTGCAGACAATGGTGCAGGTAAACTGGTTAAAGCACAATCCATAATGGACTTCCACCTGAGAAAAGTTGTTAAGCGTTTGGTGGGATTTTGTTGGTGTGATCCACTTTGAGTTGCTGCCGCTCAGTGTGATGATTACATCAGACTTCTGTTGTCAACAGCTAGAGCACTTGAATGTTGCACTGAAAGAAACTGAGGCCTGCTTTAATCAGTCACGATACAGTATTTAGTCATTTGAATAGACTCAATGAGAAATAAGTTTTTATTTACTTGTTACACCAGGATTATGTATTCACCCATACAGCAAGGATCACATCTGCAAAGACTGAAGAGCTAGACTGGGAACAACTTCCACATCCTCCTTATTCTCCAGACCTTGCCCCATCTGATTATCATCTATTCTGAAGTTTGCAGAACTATATTGTTGGTAAAGAGCTTGGAACATGTGAAGATGTCAAAAATACCCTCTCTCCATTATTTTACTTCAAACCCCAAGAATTTTATAGAAGTGGCATTTAGAAGCTTGTGAAAGGTTGTCAGGAAGTAATTAATAATAATGGAACATACATTATTGATTAAATAACATTAAAAGCATTTTAAATCCTTTCTCTTTTTTTTAATGTAAAATCAGACATTACTTAAGGTATGACCTGATATTTAAATTTTAGATGTCTGGCATGGTTATTTAGCTGCTATAAAGGTTTAATTGGTTGATATATTTACTGCTAAGATTGAGAGATTGGATTCCATGTATTTTTTATTCAAGTCTTGAGGCTACTTACTCCTGTTGGGACAACTTAGATTTTTGTGCATCATTGGTGATTCTTAGGCAGATGTATTGATGGTGCCCACTTCCTCTCCATGGAATTATTCCTAATTTAGTGGTGAAAGACTAATGGCAGATAGTCAACACCACCACCCACTGCCAACCATCGGCTACTCTTTTATCAGTGAATCTTTTCATAGTGAATAAACTTAAGATGCAAGATTGTAAAGTTAATTATCAAATTTAGATTAAGACCTGGAGGAAACAAGATCTGTATGTTTATTTGTGCACTTACCTTTTGTCATGAAATGCAATGGACATGCGCAGAAACTTGAAACGATGCTGTTATATTTTCATGAGCTGAAACTCGTAAAAATTTTTGTTGTAGAAATATTTTGTGTTAACTGAGGAAAGGTACTGATTATAAGTAATTTAAATAGCATGAAAAATAATACAGTATTAAGTCATTTGAATAGACTCAATGAGAAATAAGTTTTCATTTGCTTGGTTTGGTTTGTTTTGAATTTTGCACAAAGCTACACAAGGGCTATCTGTGCTAGTTGTGTCCCTATTCACCATCCACTGCAAAGTCTTGGACTATTTTTTTATCACCAATTAGTGGGATTGACTGTAACATTATAATGCCCCCATAGCAAGCATGTTTGGTGTGACAGGGATTTGCACACGCAATCCTCAGATTATGAGTCAAGTGCTTTAACCTCCTGGCCATGCCAGGCCATTTCATTATTTGTACATGGAGTTCTAGTAGCTTAATGTATTTTAAAACAAGTACTCAAATTATGTGACCGTGTACTTTGACATATTGCAAAATACAAGTAAACCCAATTTCTTAATTTGACAGACTAAAATCTGTGAAAGTTTCTATAACATTTATTTGTAGTTTTTTACCTTTATTGTTAAGTTTTTCTTCTTTCTTTCAAGTCACCAGATGCCTGGGTAACCATTCACAATCTCAAACTGTCAAGTGATGGTGGCATCCTTGATCCTGATGACAAGTTGAATGATGTTGCAGATGATAGGGAACAGGTAAATGTTTACAATGTGGTATATGTGTAAATTATAATAAAATTATGATACATTTAACAAATAAAAATATATTGTTTTAGAAAGTACGGAAAAATTTACCAATAACAAAATATAATTCAGTTGCTTGTGATTTAGCTTAACACGATTTTCAAATATGATACTGCTGTTTGGATTATGAACAGTGATAACTAAGTGATATGTTTAACACTTATTCTAATGATCAATATACCTGATTCTCTAATTTATTTTTCTTAACTGATATTTTAACCAAAAATCTATTCCAAAGTCAAATCTATTAAATCACAAACAAAGATGACATAAAAGTGAATACGAATTTAACACTCCTACAAAAAAAATATTTACATCCACTAAATGATACCCTTAGTGGATGTTTTGAACAAAAATTTAAATATTATTTTGCAAATGTCTGAAAAGTCAATATTATTGCTCCTTAAAATATAAAGGGATAGGGTCAGTTAATGGCAATTTCATTTAAATACAAAATTATTAGCCTAATATTAATAACCTTTCAAGTTGCTCTGGGGCCTATTAGGTCCCAATTTTCGTAGGAGTGTTAAGAATGCATTTGTGCTAGCACATGTAAATGTTTTTTATTTAGCTTATTTTTTCTTCAAAAGTAAACAAGCTAATTTAGAATTACCATCTCAAAATTAAATTTGCTGGTATAATTATTTCTGTAACATTGATAAATGAAAAAGAACTCAGACAAATCATAGCTCTGAAACTACCAAGACAAAAATATAATACATTTTATCCATATGAAATAGCAGAATCTCAAATTAGCCTGAGGGTTTTCTTACTTCACATAAAAGTATACAATTTGCTGAATCATTGAGTCTAATTGTCATTTTAGAACTGACTTATTTATCATTTTCATCCATAGATTGGGTTACGTTGTATGTGATGGTCAATTCCGCTATTTGATGGTAGAAAAGTAGCCCAATAGTAGTCAGTGGGTGGTGATGACTAGCTGTCTTCCCTCTAGTTTTACATTACTAAATTTGGGATGGATAACAAAGATAGCACTTGTGTAGCTTTGTGCAAAAATTGAAAACAAAAAAACAGTAATTGTACTGATGGAAGTTTTGTTCTTCACTGCAATCCTTACATTTGAAAAAAGGTGAGGCTACCAAACCAATATATGATTTTAACTAAAGGAACAACCAAAGTCATGATTCAAAGAATTGTATTGTTGTTGATATTTTTCATATTGTCTGCAAAAGAACAATTTATCAAAGTTCTACAGAAGCCTTAGTAGAAACAGTATGAATGATTTAATTTGTTATTATGACATGACACAAAATATACCCCTAAATCTTATTCTTGTCTTGATTACTTTACAGAGATAAAAAGTAACAAATAAAGCATTATTTATGTGTTAACATCTTCACTGTGTTCAAGCCAGGTGAAAAAAGAGAAACTGAATATGTGATAAACAAAGAGGAAGAATTACAGGATGATGCTTTCTGTGCCAAATCTTAGGAGCCAAATGGATAAATGCATTTTGGCTTTTATCACTCCTTCCTTTTCTGGTAAATTGGATAAATCAAGTATTATGTGACACACTCATTTGTAGAGGTTAGATTTCCTAATTACCAACAATAATGTCCTTTAAAAGTTTTGAAATGGATTGCAGTACTAAATTCACATTTAACTATGTATGCCATGATATTTCTAATCAAAAGTTATGTGTATATGACTTATAACATCTTTTTCAATATTAATTTTTTATTACTTGAGTTTCTAAACGAGAATGCTTCATTAAACAGCACAGTTTTTGTTGTTGTTAATCACAGACCTTATATAGATTAACTAAATCTCAACTGGAAAACAAGCAGTTAGAAAAAATTTGTCGGCCGTTGTTGAAATGGGCAAGTTATCTTGGGTGTTTGTGTTGTTTCAATGTGCTTTGGACTTGGTGAATACACACGGATGTGTAGAATGTCAGTCGTCAGCTACAGACAATCTGTCAGTTTCAATAACCTTCAGTTGATCGTTATTCACAGGTAGAAATCACAGTTGGATATTCTGTATTTTAGAATAAATTTTCATTGAATAAAACTTAGACATAAATTTATTCTTATACTCCTGTCGGTTGACGGAGTTTGTTTTAATCAGGGGTTCGATTCCCCTCGGTGGTCTTAGCAGATACTTCGATGTGGCTTTGCTATAAGAAAACACACACACAGCGTCCTTTCAGAGGTATCTATACGGCTAACATTATTAAGTATTAAGTATACGTCTCTCTTTGTTAAGTTACGTGTTATCTGTGTTTTGATCTTATGGCATTTTAATTGATTATTGTAACGCGTTAGATCAAAATCTAGTCATGTTAGTAGAATAATTTATACGTAATATACCTTGTTGGTCGGCAAATAGTTAAATATTTTAAACAGTTTTGTAAAAGAAGCATCTTTACTTTTCCATTGTTTGTAGTTAACGTGTTACCAGCTCTATCATGGTTTTATAAAGTAGAAAAAAATTCAACAAGTAACAAGAGTCCGCCTTTCGTATGGTGAAAGTTTAGCAGTGACTCGACATTTAGCGAGCTATTAACTTCACTAATAGATAGACAGAGGCGATCGTTATAACATATGTATATCGTTATTAATATTTGACTTAATATTTCATTTATACATATCAGTGTACGCTGTAGATGTGTCAAAGGGAAGTCAATTCATAAGCCTAACCTCATCCAGTAAAATAAGTTGTACTTCGGTGTTTACTTTTTTTTGCATTGTTATTTCTACTCGAGTAATTTGTGACTGAGAAGAGATATGAAACCTAAACGTATTTCAGCTTACTGTTGTGCATAGCGTACACATAGTCCAGTGGAAAATCGTAACATTAATGAAAGTTAGGGAAGTTTGTTTTGGTTCGGTTACTCGGTCGCAGGCTCACGTGACGTCATTCAATATTATTAAAAACACACACATGAGATTGTTGCTTACTACTGTGGCTTGCCTTGTATTTAGAACATTCTAGTACACCGAACTTATCGTGTACTTTAAAAAAAAAGTCTCAGCATATTGAAAACTGTGGTTTCAGTTACATCATTTTCAATACGTTGAAAAAAAAGTGGTAAACACCAGGAAGATAAATAAACGTCGGATACACCAGAGACTAAAGTTTCTTAATTACGTCTCAGTTTTTATTTTGGATTTCAAACATATTTATGCGCTTCCAATATCATTCATGAGATTTTTAGCTACAATTAATTAAGCAGCGTCCCGAAAACGTATCTTAAGAAACAAACAACATCGACTTCTACTGGTTTGTGATGATTAGAAGGTAATCGACAAATAAATTTACTGCATGTCGCAACAACAAAAAAAACCCTATTAACTGCTATTATACCCTAATCTCTCCAACTGCCGTTTCTAAGTTGCATGTTGTTGTGTATATGAATATAGATAAATGTGGAACATTCTTGGTAGGAGCGTAGTTTAGTTGTATTGGGAAGGGGTTACTGATTAAATAATTAAGAATATTAATTAGTTTGTTATAACTTGAAAAAAACAAAACAAGCCAAAACAAAAATAACTTAAAAACTCTACACTGGGATATTTTCCATCAGTGCAGCGTTTTTTGTGTAATTTATGTTTTGTCGTTTTGGTTATAACAAACTAATATCATTAGTCACAGGTTTGGATTTGCTCTTTTAATACAGTTCTTCCTTGTGATCTTGCATGTTTAACTTCATTAAAATGTATTCATTTTCACTGAAATATTTATATATAGAAATACTTCCTTTTATTTCATTAGTTTTTTGTTTGTTTTACAGTCATTGCAACAGCAAATAATTATCAGTTATGTATAACTGAAACATTTAACTTTTCGCCTATGAATGCAAGTAACACACTATACTGTCAGTAAAATCTTTATTATTTATTTCTACCGGTTTCGTGACTTCAAAGCAAAGATCACTCTTCGGGTTGTAGTTTTATAGATAATGTGTGTAATAAAAAATGTTCAAACACTGCTTTAAGTCACAAAACCGGAAGAAAAGAATAATAAAGAAAAAAAAAAGCAGAACAATTTAAAGAGCATAGTTATTGTTCCTAACTAGTTTTCTTTGGACTAACACTGATTGTATTTGTAACTGGTCCCCCTCAGTGTGGATGCCTGTACGTGGTGAGGGGGACCTCCTCTGGGATCTAAACATCCACCCACATGCTTGCTGTGCGTGGTGACCCGTGAAGGGAGGAGAGGATCTTGGTCGTTGAGGGATCCAACCCTAACACACCACTTTGGTCTTGAATTCATGTAGATGGGCGGCCTTTTGATGGTCCCCCTTGGGTCAATCGGCTGATCCACTTGGGCTAGGGTAAACCAAGCACCAGTGTTGGAAGTTCTCAACGGCTGTTGTGGACATTGTGTCTGATGCTGGTGTTTGGGTATAGTGCTCACGAAACCCTGTCGTTGCTGCAGTGTCCTTGTTTGACACTGTAGTGTGTCCCCTCGTAGGGCTCCATGGTGGGTGGGGTTAGTGGGTACCGACATTTTCTTTTTTCCTATGGATCCTCCAAAAAAAATTTAAATGAAATAGTGAAAAAAAAGTCCATAGGAAAACGATCACGTCTTGAAGACTCTTATTAGCAATCTTCAACACCTGTAACACCAGTTGTACCTCATTTTCTTATCCTACATTCTCTTTCAGAGAAACCTTTAGGGCAAATATCCCTCTTTTTTATTCGGAAGGGACTAGAGGAACTTGCTGGCTCTCCAAAAGCAGTGAAGAAGCTTCGATCTGGAGACATATTGGTTGAAACATTCACAACCCAACACAGTGAACTCCTCTTGAATTCAATAGGATGTACCTATTGAGGTTACCCCTCATGCTACCTTGAATTCATCACGAGGAGTTATTGTTGAGAGGGACTTGAAGAACATCCATGAGTCAGAGATTCTCGCTGGTTGCTCCATTCAAGGAGTTTCTGCAGTGAGGCGCATCTCCACTCGTAAATATGGAGTTACGCTGCCGACAAATATCCTCGTTTTGACATTTACATCACCGCTTGCACCTGCCACCATCAAGGCAGGTTATCTAAATTGCAGGGTACGGCCGTATATTCCAAACCCTCTTTGATGTTTTCAGTGTCAGAGGTTTGGTCACTCAAAGACGTCATGTCGTGGTTCCCTGGCATGTGCTCGTTGTGATGGCAAGAACCACGATGCCTATGAGTGTGAAACAGACCCACATTGTGTCAACTGCAATGGTTTTCACCTACCATACTTTCGTTCTTGCCCTAAATGGTTGGAGGAAAAACAGGTACAACGTTTGAAAACGACTCATAACATTACTTATCCTGAGGCTCGGAAATTGCTGTTCACCACTTCATCTCAGAGATATGCTGCTGGACTTCGTTCCACAACTACAGTTGGAGACCAGACAGATCTCTCTGTGCCTCCAAGAGAATCGTTCTCAAAACAAATGAAAAGCTTTTTGACCTCCATGGTTAAAAAGTTGATGAATCAACTTTACACCCATCTCTGTTCCTTTCATACATTCTAACAAACCCCAAGTTCCACATCCTTTGCTACCAGGTGCAGGCATTTCTTCGGATACATCTTTTTCTTCCACAATCATTCGTTCGCGTCCTCAGTTACAGGAATTCCCTTCTAAAATTAAAGATTTGTCCAATCGACCCAGGGCAGGATCCATGGAAGTCGATAGACCTCCCCCAAATAAGGATGGTAAGGAAAAAAGACGTGAATAAAAATGGCCACCCTAATACAATGGGATTGTTGAGGTATACGTTCTAATTTGGATGACATCAAAACACTAATTTCTTCCTACCATCTAAGACCTTGACATGTTTTCTACTATATTCTCGTCCATGGTGGAATCCTGTCTGCCACATGGCATGGAAGGTTCGAAAACATGCCTGGGATACTTTCCATAGATACCCCACACTTTCAAATTGCATCGCTTTCCAGCGAGCCCGTGCACATACCAGGTGGGTAAGACGTCAAAGCCAGAAGGAATATTGGATTAAGTTCACAACTGACATATCTTTTACCACCAATTCCAAAGTCATATGGGGCAGGGTTTAAAAGGTCAGTGGGCAGTGTAATTTTGTCCCCTTCTCGATCTTATTATCTGATGGCCAAGAAGTATCTGATGTCCAGAGCATCACCAGTATTCTAGGTGAAAGCTTTTGCCGGGTATCTGGCACTTCTGCTTGTTCCTCCATCTTCTTGGCCATCAAGACTTAGACAGAGCGTTCACCTCTTTCCTTTCGAACTAACTGTCTCTCTGACTATAATCGTCCCTTTACACTGGTGGAACTGAAACTGGCCCTTCATTGGTTTGGCAGTACATCTGTTGGACCAGATAATGTACACTATGACATGCTGCGCCATCTATCTCCTACTTCTCTTGATATTATTCTAATTGTTTTTAACCAGATCTGGCAGGAGAAAGTTTTTCTCAATACCTGGTGCCAGGCTATTATCTTACTTTTCTCTAAGCCTGGGAAAGAACCCAAGATAACTTCAAACTACTGTCCAATCGCTTTGACGAGCTGTCTCTGTAATACCTTAGAGGAGATATTTAATGCTTGTCTTATTTGGTTCCTGGAATCAAACAACCTCTTCTCGCCCACCCAGTGTGAGTTTCAACGACAGCACTCCACCATGGACCACCTGATTCGACTTGA
Organism: Carcinoscorpius rotundicauda; assembly: GCA_011833715.1. Lineage (NCBI taxonomy): Eukaryota > Metazoa > Arthropoda > Merostomata > Xiphosura > Limulidae > Carcinoscorpius > Carcinoscorpius rotundicauda. Next base: position 22,518,142 of record CM022398.1, read on the forward strand.
AGCCTTTCTCAAATGACAACATCTTGTATCAATTTTCTTTGACATTGAGAAGGCTTATGACACAACATGGAGGTATGGCATTTTGTGAGACCTCCATATATATGGGTTACGTGGCTATTTACCCATTTTTATTAAAAAAAATTTTAATGGACAGGAAATTCCAAGTTGGTGTCGGTTCGACACTTTCCCGTACTTTTCTACAGGAACTTGGAGTCCCTCAGTGCTGTGTTCTGAGTGTCATTTCAGTATAAAGATTAATGCCATCACTGAACAACTCTTTCTCACTGTTGCAAACGGGCTGTATGTCGACGACTTTCACATCTCATGTCAGTCATCGAACATGAGATGTATTGAGCAGCAACTACAAACTTCCCTCGATCGTGTACTGAAGTGGACCATGGCAAATGGCTTTAATTTCTCTCTCTAAAACCGTTTTCATGCACTTTTGCCGCCAACGGGGTATTCACCCTGATCCTTAGCTCCGTATCGGTGAAGTTTCGTTACTTGTGGTCCCTGAGACTAAGTTCTTGACCGTAAGCTGACCTTTATACCACATATTAAGCAGTTACGGGTCAAATGCACAAGAGCACTGAACATTCTCCATGTTCTCTCTACCACCAGATGAAGAGCGGATCGATGTTCTGTGTTAAAGGTATATCGTGCTGTTATTTAATAGAAACTCGACTATGGACTATTGGTCTGTGGCTCTGCCAGACCCTCTGCCTTAAAGATGTTGGACCCTATTAATCATCAAGGACTTCGACTCTGCACTGGGGCTTTCCACACCTTCCCAGTTCAGATTTTATATGTAGTCTCATGAACATTCTTTGCACCTCTGCCATTTCCAACTGTCTTTACTATATTCCTCAGAACTTCGTTTCTTACCAAAGCATCCCTCATGGTGATGTGTTTTTCTTTCTCGGTGGGCCATACTTTATCAGAACAGACGATCTGCCATTTTTCCTTTTGGCCTTTGCGTCCAGGTGCAATTGGATGAATTGGGTCTGTCCTTGGATATCATTGCAGTATCCACTGGTCAGCCCATACCACCATGGCTTATTACAGTCCCCAAATGTGACTTTTCTTTAAGTCATCTGAGAAAAGCAGATACTCCCGATCCCGATTAAAAGTACCGTATTTTATTTACTGAACATCTTTCGTACAATCATTTCATTCCAATTTATACGGATGGTTCCAAATCAGGTGGCTCTGTGGGCTCTGTCATGGTTTGTTGCGGTTCGGTTGTTGTGCACAGAATCTCCTCTACAGCTTCTGTGTTCACTGCTGAACTGTACACCATTTTTCTAGCCCTGGATCATATTGAAACTAAGCAGTACTCCAGCTGCACTATTTATACTAACTCGCTTAGTTCTCTTCTGGCCCTGGAGTCGCTTCACGTTGGTTCATATTCTGTTCTCGCTGATATTCAAAACCGACTGGCCCATTTCTCATTAACATCTATTTCTATCCAGTTTTTCTGGATACCAGGCCACGTTGGTCTTTGCAGGAGTGCGCTTGAAGACATGGCAGCTAAATATATCTGCTCCGACACTATCACCACTGTGCCTATTCCATACATGGACTGTGGTCCTGTATTCAAGGCTCGTCTCTGCGCCAGCTGGCAGTCGACTTGGAGTGAGCAACGCGAAAACAAGCTTTTTCAAATAAAACTCCATATTAGACTTTGACCGTCTTGCTTCCATGAGGATCGGAAGGAGAATGTTGTTTTGACTGGACTACGCATTAGTCACAGTTTAACTCATCGTTTTCTTTTATCTGGAACTGATGCACCGGTGTGTAGTTTACGTGACACCTAAATAACTATAAGCCACATTTTATTTTCTTGTCATCGTTACGATTCTCAACGACGGCACCATTTTAAACATGTTCTGTCCCACGGTTTATTTGTAACATTGGACAGTGTTATTGATGATGGTGACACTGTACACCTTGATAAAATTTTTAGTTTTTTGAAGGCCATTAATCTTTTTAATGTCATTTAAGTGTTTTAAATTTGTACATTAAACTTTTTTAATGTGGTTCTGTTTTAAGAATCACAGTCTTTCTTGTTCGATTTGAAAAGCAGAAAATGGCCTTTACATTAAATAACTTGACACCAGAAATGGAAAGGCCAACTTCAGGTGACTGACGGTGTTCTTGTACTTACCTGTTAGTCTTCCTGCGGGTTATGATAATTACCATTATGCAAAAAAAAAATATTTTACAACTTCTCTTATCGTAGTTTCTCTCCTAACATTGTAGACTAGATGTCAACATTGGTTTTTATGCTATTTACGTTTTTAAATGCTGTTTCGTTTTACCTCCATTTCCTTTTATGAATTTTACTACATTTATTTTCTTTTTGCCTTTTTACCGGACGTTTGGCGCAGATAGCCTAGCTGCTTTGTGCCATAAAACACTAAACCAACCAATCGTAACTGTTCCAGCTAACTATCCCCGTCACACCAAATATGTTCGACCTTTTAGCCGAAGAGGCGTTATAATGTAACGGTCATCCCACTATTCGTTGGTAAAAGAGCAGCCCAAGAGTTGATGATGGATGATGATGACTAGCTGCCTTCCCTCTAGTCTTATACTGCTAAATTACGGACGGCTAGAGCAGAGTCCTCGTGTAGCTTTGCACGAAAATCAAAACAAAACAAACCAATCCCGCTAACTCTTTATATGAAACGTATATGAAATTGTACAGCCATCAAAACTTTGTCTGTTAGGGTGTGAATTACCTCGAAACTTTACCAGATGAGTAACAAAATAAATGCCTTCCTTCCTAACACTTAATTCTGGATTTCCCGGTTTCTTTTACACTGATGGAGTGTACACTGTACACGTGTGTATAATTTTATCGATGTCTCGTGTGTTCGAGAGTACTGTTAAAGACTGTGCTTCATTTTACTGTATAAAATTTAACTGTGAGCTAAGAGGGCAGTGCGTTGTCCCCCTCTTAAAAAAACACTTTCATAATTTGATTGTTTACTGGCTAAGTGATCCATGATCCAGCACCCTAGTTTAAACGATAGCTGTGCTCTACAAATGTGATAACCCCTGTAAGGACTCACAACGTAACGATGATCCGGCGAAATTTTAAGAAAACCAGATACGGCTGGTCGTCGCTAGTAACAGACATAGCTGTTATAGAATTACTTTGGAAAGTGTTTTTTTTTGTATATGATTTAATTTCATATCGGAGTATTTTGTCATTAACTGTTTTAAATTATAGATAGAAAAAAATACCTCTCGTTAACTTCGAACACATTGATAAGGCCATTCGAAGGAAAGAGTCTAAGATTTTGAAAAACATACCAAAATCCAGCAACCTTTGTTTTATAAGTCGTTGTAGATAACAAAGAATGATTTGACAATAAGAATTTGTATAGCTTTAAAGCAGTTTTCTGTGTGAGAAGAGTGAATTATCTTCATACTTCAGACTTTTAAGCAGATTCGTGTTTATGTTGCGTAGCCCCTCGCTAGTACAGCGGTAAGTCTCCGGATTTACAACGCTAAAATCAGGGGTTCGATTCTCCTCGGTAGGCTTAGCAGATAGCCCTATGTGGCTTTGCTGTAAGAAAACACACACACACAGACGTTTATGTTGCGAGACCGAACTCAATGGAGATTTCAACTTTATCAATCAGTGCGCAGTAGTATTTATTGTTAAGGGTTTTTTACTGTTCTGTTGGTTTTCTATAAATGCATTTTTCTTTAATAATATCTACGTTAAAGAAAGTTTCCAGTGAAAGAAAGAAAGTTTGATGTTTTTTGTGTATTTTCTCGGCTTTTCAGCTCCGTACTTCAGTGGTTTTGCAGGAAAAGCATTAATACAGCTAGTGAATATTTTCCAGTTATACTTTTAACAGAAGGATACTGGGAAATTACGTTCAGTTAAAACAGCATGTGTAATGGTGCAATAATCCTGTTTGTAATGCTTAATGTCGTACATAATATATTGAAATAGCCCAAAAGACTCTCAGAAATACATCGGTTAATTCCATCTATCGGCAGGGCTTTGATCGCGTTTTCTTTCTCAGTTTTTGTTTTCTGTGGGAGAAATGTATATGACGTATTTTATTTCAGTTCAGCGCGTGGGAGTAACCGATGGGAGTGAACATTTCTGGAAATCCATTCGTCCTACGAAAGTATACTGAAACCAAACGGGAGTTTTATTTTTAGTTTATTTGTTTGAAGTTAAGCACAAAGCAACACAATGGACAATATGTACTCTATCCACGATAGGTATCGAAACACAGATTCTAGGGTTGCAAGTCCACAGACATAGTGGCTGTACCATTAGGGAAAGGTGGCTTAATTTTCTCATATTACAGATTTAATTAATGTCGGTTATTAGATTGTAGACATGAAATTACACAAGAAACTAATTTGTATACACAGTATGAACTAGTAATGCAGGCCGGGCATGTCCAGGTGGTTAAGGCACTCGACTCGCAATCCGAGGGTCGCAGGTTCGAATCCCCGTCCCACCAAACATGCTTGACCTTTCAGCCGTGGGGTGTTATAATGTGACGGTCAATCCCACTATTCTTTGGTAAAAGAGTAGCCAAAAAGTTGGCGGTGGGCGGTGATGACTAGGTACCTTCCCTCTAGTCTTACACTACTAAATTCAAAAACAAACTTGTAACGCAGTTATTCTTTGTTGGTAATAATAATTTGAAATTTGAATTGCTAGATCTGCTAGTGTTAAAATACAAATAAACAACCCTTATCTTAACACTGATCTGTTAACGACTTGTATTGATGACAACTAACACTTCACCAAATTAATGCAGTGTTGTCGTCAAGCTCCCATTCCAAAGTGGAACAACAGTGTCTGCGGACTCATACCGCTATAAACCGGGTTTCGATACCCGGGGTGGCCAGAACACAGATTCCACGGTTTGCTAATATAGGTAGCGTCTCAACCATTGCTGCGGTTCTCTTATCCCAGTCGTCACGAAGTGCCTTGGTATTTATCGAAAGGTTTCGTTAGCACTGGTGTAGTTAACATCTCGCTGTATATTCTTCTTTACTTTAACATCGAAGTTGTTATTAATTATTAATAATTAACTCAGTCATTATTATACACTATATATCTTAGAGAGTATTCACACAACTGTCAACCCACTTTTGCTAGGACAGTTTTCACACTGTTGTCTTGGCCACCTTCTCTTGAACATTTTTACAGCGTTATCTATTTACTCTGCTGAAAGTTCCACCCGCAATCACTCTTTATAAAGAGATAATACAAACTTATTTTGTTCAGATGCTGCATAATTAAAACATACCAATCAAATTTCAGTTGCAAAATTTTATTGTACCAGATAGTAAAATGTCTCAGTTACAACGAAAATTTATAATTTACTTAAACACTACATATTTTACACTGAGTAACATTTGGTGTCACAAAACAAATTGTAATATAAACAAGTTACTTCTTTGAAATACAGAAGAGTTTCATTTTGTCTTTTTCTGGTTTTAAGAGTGAAAATGTTTTAGTAGCCCATTTGGAAAAACAAAACAAAACAGACAAAAACACTGAATCAAATAGAGGGCGTAACAATCTTTCATGAACTGTTAATAGATGTCAGAAGGCATTTGGGACATTAGTAGATTCACTGGAGAATGGCTAAACATTGAGGGCATGAAAAAAACGTTTAAACGATGAGTCATTCAGCTCAATAATTTTGTGCTTACTAATGGTGTAGTGTGGCCAAGTTGGAGGAAAACTTGTAACTGCCTTCTTTATAGCTTATATACTTATCTGTTTTGGTGTTTAAATTTGGTACGTGCCTGGGACCATCAACTTATAGTGTATTACTTGTTCTGAAGTTTTGTGCCACTTAATTATCCTCTGTAATTCTGTAATTATTTTCAAACTATTCTCTACTCCTGTACATTTGTTTGGGAGAACTAATCGTAAGCACAGTTTTCTTTGAGTGAAACACATCTTCAACGTTACGTCGAGTTAGATATCAACCTTATTTTCAGTGACATCTTAGAAGGGATCAAAACGATAAGAGATTTGTGGAAGTTTTGCAACATCACATGCACGAGTTTATTATGTGGAACTAAAGCATCCTTACAGTTATGTACGAAGCGTTGCAAGCGTTGTACATTGCCATCGGAGATGCTCAGCGTTTTCGTTTGCCACCCACCGATTTTAATCCCTGCAGTTTCTTCCTTTCCTGAAGTAATGTGATCCCCTGCCATAATAACCCGTAAATGATCAAGTGGCAAAAGTTTAACGAGGGTTAGGGTGTTAGTAACTCCGCTTGCCTGGCCTGTTGACAGAGTATTGCTGGTTTGGAGCAAGTGATCGTCGCATAGGCGCTGTTTACGCGTGCGGTTATTTCTTTAAAAAAACCAAAAAAAAAAAAAACGTGTTCTATATCGTATTTACGTCAGTCGCGTGCGTGTTAGTGGATATTGGGCGTGAATCTGTTTTGAAATCGAAAGGGATCAGTTGATCGTGTGTGTACAACAATTCCCACACGTGGTTGTGCATTAAACAACATTTTTGGCTATAACAAACCCTTGTAAATGTGGATAACGGTAAGGTATTGTTTTTTGTACATTTCTTTATCTAATGCTCTAAATATTTCTTATTCAGCTCTCTTGATGGAAGTACTTGATTGATTGACTCAAAATAATGTTCAAGGATTTTTGTCTTGGTGAAGTAATGTGTGATTAAGTCTCTCCATTATAAGTATTTAATTTTTTTTCGGTTAAACAGTGTTTTAGAACAATGTTGAGGTTAAGAAAAAAAAAGATAAAGTTGATACATTATTTTTCTTTATTTGTATGGAAGCACAAAGCTTAAACTTTATCACCCCTTCCCCCCACACAATAAGTCAGTTTTTACCTTATCTCTGTGAAGCATCTGTTGTGTTTCAATTAATTATATGTTTAATAATGCCCTCTCTCTGTGGGTTTTTCCATTTCGATGTTTTTTAATAACGTTAAGCAGTAATATTAAATTACAATTTTAAGATGTGTACATTGTGTGCACTAATAGCATTAAAAATGTATACTTCATAATGGAGCTCATCTAACCTATGCTTTATTAAACTTGTAAAAGATTTATTAATAATTTTGAATAAGATCCTACTGCTGTTCAGTGAGATAAAATCTTAAAATGTGTTTGACAGGTTTATACTTCAAGAACACATCACAAATGGAAAGAGTATAGATTCAATTTTTGAGTTGATTGGTAATGGTAATTTATCATTGTAATTATGGCTAATAAGCCAAGAAATATTAGTCAAATTATGATGTCTTAAAGCTGATGTCATTTGGTGACATGGCTTGAACGTACACTTTTATGTTCTGAAATTAGTATGTCATACTCATGTGCACATTTGGATTATTGTACTTGTATGGTGTTACATATTATAATTTATCTCAGCCAAGTCTCCAGTTAATGTTACTTGTTAGTATTTTAAATAGGCAGACATTTGAACTTAGAAGTTAATTGAATTTCAACATGTATCAAATTTATAATATTTGCCAACAAGACTGTTACACACAATTTTCTTTCTTAACACCAATATATTTTAATATACAAATAACAATGCAATTTATAATAATGGTTATTACAGATAATGATTTATATACAACAGTCTTACAAAATTACAATGATTGTTAAGCCTTCTATTTGGTCTGAAAATGAATATTTTATCAAAGGTTCACAGTGAGCAACTAGATTCTGAGTTGATTAAAAAAAAGTAACTCTGATCTTGGCTTATCTCGTGCCATTTCAACAACTACTTTTTCTCTGATGAAAATATCTGATTCATTTGTAGAAGTACTAACATTTGAAGTTAAATGGTTCTTATTGTTTAAAATATATAAACATTCCTGGTGAAATATTTATAGTTTTCTGATTAATAAACATTTATCATTGTTACAGTATACCAAATGTAGCAAACCAACAATGTTGTGAAAACTGTCTTTTGGTATGTTGATTTATAAACTTCAGGCAAAGTTCTCAAGTTCAGTTGGCAACAATATTTTATTTAAATGCATATTACATCGTTGATTCTCACACTCGGGAATCTTCTACAAATTTAGAGAGTAAGCAGGAATATTGCAACACATATTTAACAGTATAAGTTACCTAAATTTGTAATATATATGTATATATACATATTTAACTGTAATAAACATGGATATTAAATACATAATAGTAAATCTGTTACAATGCATGTATATATACAACAGTCATGTACTTTGAAACATATACATCAAATTTTTATACCTAAAACTGTAGCAGGTGGTTTATTTTAAAGTCTGTTTATATACAATAAAAGAACTTCCAATTACTTTATTATAAAGACTGATGTAAATTTATATTTTACTTGTAGATAATTGCCATCTATGAAGAGCAAGGTTCTCCATTTTTATCTCATAATGGAGGAGATGGGACAAGTGCCAGCTCTGTGGGAACAGAAAGTCCAGACATTTTTAAGGGAAGTGAAGATATCCATAATGAGAAGAAAGATCCATGCACTGAAAATGATGTTGAGATCACAGCTGACCACATATCATCTGGTAAAGTTAAAATTTCTGTGATAACTTCAGGAAATACTTGGTAAGAAGAAAAAAAATATAGCCCAAATCATTTAATTTTTTTGGCATTATTCCATGATTCTTTGCAACCTGTAATAATGTATTTACAATAATAAACATGATTTTTTGTTTGGACAACCAGAGTGGAGTTTGAACACCAACTAGAATGATAAGGAATAACATAGTAGACAGTATATATACAAACCTATACAAATTCTTTACATACTGCATACCAAGTATTTGAGAATACTGTATAAATGGTGTATGTGTAATGATTTGTTTTTCAGAAGTATTTCAAGTACTTTAAGCTTTTGCTATATTTATAGTATAATACTGTAACCTGCAGAATTTTGAATAACCAAAATCTGAATGTATGTATAATATATTGCATGTGGAAAAAACAATTAAGATGTACAGATTGAGTTACACTATTCAGATCTCATCAGTCTGTCTTTATTTTGAAAACTGCTGATTATTGTTTATTTGTGAACTTAAACTGGTGAGAAAATGACTGGAAGGTAAGAAGTGAATGTTTTAATGAACCTTTCAGATCAAATTTCAAATTGGATTGGTTTTCTCTGCAATTTTTAAAATGTATCTTTTTTAAAATCTTAAGTGTGATATTGACAGAAATTTTCTTCACTGTATTGTACTTTTATTCTGTGTTTTTTATTTTGTAATATTGTCTATTCAGGATGTGAAGTGGTTTGCAGTTAATATGGGCCTTAAATGTGTAAATGAGAAGTCTAGATTTTTAGTTCTGGATGAGATAGAATACTTTACATTGTGAGTTGTAAAAAGTATCGTCTAGCTAGTAAACCATTTTGATTTTGGAATCTAACTGTGTTTCATACTTGACCTGGATTTCTGACCTGGTGTTTGTTGTAAACTTGTGGCTATTCTGTGGGTAGGAGTTCAAGTACATGTGATGGTTAGAATGGTAGTAATCTGTTTTTGGTACGTGATTCCATTTCATTGATGTGATATGATCATCAGGTCAAGTCAAGATTCTTTGAATTAAGAAAATGATTCTCATACTTTTGTGTTCTTTTGTATTAGAATATGTTGATAGTTTTGTCAAATGTTTTTAATGGCAAAAACAAGCAATTATGGTCATTACAATTAGCCATTGGAGTGCTTTTTGTACGATACTGTCACAGATGAATGAACCTTTCACAAAAATCTTATAAGTTAACTGAATTTCTTTATAACAATTAAAGATGACACTTTTTAACTTAGTGATTTTTCTTCCTTAGGTGTTACACCACTTCATGTAAGAAGAGGAAGTGAACCAGCACTTAACTGTATCTCGCCCAATCCAGCCAGTGCTGACCCAACCAAAAGATGGTCTGCAGCAGTCATCATGGACAATGATACAAGTGGGACCTCAAGATCTGTGCAGGTATGAATTTTTATGGTAATGTGTTTCTCAAGTATTTTTTAGCTTTTTAACACACACACACTCATTCAAAGTACATTAAGCAACAGTTAGAATTACCTAATGTGTACAAATTTAGTTTGCATTAAATGCCTTTTAAATGAGTCTAAACTGTTTTAATTATTACAAAATATAACTTCTCCTGGTACATCAGCAGTAAGAATTGAAAGTTTGGTGTTCCAAACAGTACAGTTTTATTTTCAAACAAACAATATCAATGACAAAATATAACCCACATGATCACAAATGCTAATGTTAAATTACTCAAATTTGGAGTGAACCTAATTAGATTTTCCACATCCTAGTGAAATTATAAATGAAACATAGGAATTAGATATTTTGTACATTACCATCAACATTCCCCTTACCACTTGAAATCACAAGTATTTATTATAGGTTTCATGGAAGGAAGATATATAATTTTGACAAATTTTGTAACTTTTCTAAAAAAACAACAACTTTGAAGCCTGAATGAGAAGAGAAATTATGACATAAAAGGGACTAAAGTCTATCACGTAGAAAATATTTTCAAATTGTAGGCAAAGTTCTCCTGCTTTTTCAAGGAAAGGTAAATATGTCTGAAAAATAATTGATACAAGAGTACTAAAGTTGATTTAACATATTATTAGAATTTGACAATTAAGGGATCTAACTACTTATAAAGTTTAAGTTTATTAGTAGGTTGGAGAACTCAGTATGAATGTATAATTGTTTATGTAAGCAGTACGAATATATTTAGTCTTTACTAGTGTACTAGATTTTATACAGTTACATAATTTTTGGCTACAACAACTATATGTGACAGAAATGATAAGCTTTGTCTATCATACAGGAAAGGGTTAAGATTCCTTTGTAATAAAAGATTAACCTGCCTACAAAAAGTTAAAATCAAAGCATTAATGAAACTTGGTTTTCAAGGGATGCTTTTAATCTTCAGGCCTTTAAAGTTGAAAACATAAAATACATGATCACTTTGTTCTTGGACAGCAATATGTGATTTTCATAATATTTTTGTTGATGGTTAGGGTCTTTGACTCAACCTTCTGGTAGCAGGTTTGAATTCCCAAGCATGCACACTCTTTCAGTTGTAGAGGCATTATAATGTGATTTTCAATTCCACTTTTCATTAGTAACAGAGTAGACCAACAGTTGGCTGGGGGTGATGTTGTCTAGCTGCCTTTCCTCTAGTCTATCACTGCTAAATTAGGAATGACCAGCACAGATAGCCCTCGTGTAGCTTTGAGCAAAATTCATAACAAACCAACCCAACCTTGTGAATAAACATGAGCCAACTAAAACCATATTCTTCAGACATTTATTTAATTTTGTTTTGTCTTAGAGGCTGATAACGTTGACCGTCAGAAAGTGGTTCCACATTTACCATTTCACCAACTAAAGATCATATTTGTAACAGTGAATGTCTGCTACTATCAAAGACTTAAAAATCATCAAGACAAATGAGCTGCCTATTTATATAGATTTTTAACCCTAACTTCTAAAATAATAAGACAGTTAAATACCTTATGTGGTAAAGCATTTAAAGTGTGTTACTGATGTAAACATCAAACTAAGAAAACTAATTCTCTAAAATTGTTGGAAATCATTTGGCTGTAGATCAGTTTCACTTCAATAACTAATATTCAAAGGATGAAAACAGTTTATAATCCTTTTTATTACCTTTCTGTATGACAAGATTGTTTATGAAGTTCAAACAGATTCTTTCTGTCTTTCTTTTTCACAAAAGTTTTCTTCTTAACAGAGGAACAGCTTAGGCTCTTCTGAGAATGAATTGGCTGATAATGTAGCAGAAGATGAAACTGAAGAGGAAAACATGGGGTTTTTAAGAGTTGGTCAAGGTTCTGAAAGGTTGTCTATTTTGGGCAGTGGCTCAAATAACTTGTGCTGGAAAGCAGCAGCTGATGCACAACTTCTCAGAGTAAATAAAAGTTTGATGTATTTTGGTAAACATAAACAGAGACATTAGTTTAATATAGCTTTAACTTTATAACGATGGATTACATGTTGAAAGCCATATTGCATTTGTTCACTTGCATTCAAAATTTTATTGAACTACTATTTTGTGAACTAATGTCAATAAGTTTGGTATCAAACTGTAGATAAAAATTCAAATTTTTAATAGTACACACTAATTAATTTCTAAATTTAAATGTAAATATTAAAAGAACACATCTAAACAGTGATTTTTTTTGTGAGCTGCTTGGTATTTTGAATACAGCACTGGTTTAAATTAGATGCTTGCAACATCAAAATACTAAGTCTGTATTTTTGTACAAATTAGGAACTTGAGTTACCAATATTTGACAAGCTAGAATATGAAATAAAAATATTAAAACTTTTCATTTTGCTGAGATATGGTTTATGTACTGACTCAAACATGGTGGCCCCATTTACCTCCCATTTTTAGAAGTGGTTTTTTTGTATACACTAACTTCAATATATACATTCAACAGCTTAGAATTTCCTCCTAGTGTTTTCTCAGGTGTTAGAAGCTGTTTTGTTCTTTCAAAGCAATATTTCAGATAAGTAGATTGTTTGTTTCGTCTATAAGAAATTTCATATTTTTGTTTAGACTTTACTACAGCTTATTTACTAAGCTTGATAAATTATAGTAGAATTCTGTGGTATAGATATAGTAATTTATAATTTTTTTATTATTCAACTGTATATATTAAATATTTAAAATATTTTTGTTTCTTATCCACCATGTGTGAAATTATAAAAGGCTTATTAATCTCCATCAAGGTTGTTAGGAGAAGAGATAATTGTTTGCTATACTTCTTGGCTTAATGTTCTATATTTTAAGAAAAATAAGTTACTTGTTTCTAAATAATAGTAATTTATATACATATGTAATGCATGATTGAAGTGTGATGGTATACTAAAACATAGCCAGGAAAGGGTCTCTTTTTAAAGAGCAAAGGTTAGTTTTATATTATAGATACAGTAACATGAGTGCCAAGTCAGTGCAAGTTTTGTAATGTTAGTTAGGGACAACTGGAAAGTCAATATAATAAAACTGTTTATATGCAGAAATATATAAAATTATGAGACTTTAACTGTTAAGACTAAAAGTTTGTATTTTGTAAGCTGTAGGTATTCTAGAATGAAAAAACACTTATATTTATTTTATGTTTCTTTTATGGTGGTTATGAGGTTGTTTAAATTAACAGACCCTACATAGTTAGGGTAGAGAAAATAACATACAAAATATAAAGTCTTATTTAAAAAAAAATACTTTATGTTCTTAGGAGGTTTTGAAGACTAAACAAATAATATTTGAGATTTTTGGGACAAAAAATATTTTTTTAATCCTAACATGAAAATCACTTCTCACTTGGACTAGTAATGAAACAGACTTGATATTTTCACAAATATATCTTACATAGAAGTATTTCATTTAAAAACCTAATTTTTTGTGTACAGAAATTTGTAACTTTTACTAAAAATCTACAAAACGTTGTAAAGGTACACATGCTGCATCAAAAGTTATAGTATAAATACGTAACCTGTGCTAGTGTGCATACAAACTTATGTTGGTTATTCTGAGCCCATCATGAAAGGGTTAACTTCTTCTTAAACCCATAATTTTTGTTTCCTGTCATTGATCTGAAATTAGTTACAGAAAACAGATAAATGCTTCAGTAGACTTCTGATCTATTTATAAAAGGTAGATGATAACATGGTTTTGTTTAGTTTTCAGTAAAATAGATACAAGTGTTATTTGATTCTGTTACTGTATGATGAAAAATTAGATTTAAGGAGTTAAAAAAGGGAGTCAGCCATTAGAAACACCATTACTTAGTAACTGCTGAATTTTCAAGTAAGCAGTCTCAAGAATATGTTATAAAATTTTAAATAATTAGTTCAAGTGAATAATTATTTCATAACACAATAAGAATACAATAGTGAATGAAGTCTTTCTTTTAATGCTTTAATAATAACTGAAGAAAATCTGAGGCTATGGTTATTTAAGTATTGAGATAGGAAGCTTTTAGAAGTAGACATTTTTTTTTTGTCTTCACGAATTTTTGTAAGCCAGATGATATAAAAACCACTTCAATGAAATACATATGAATGGATGTACCATTAAATTATTCCTTAATATTTGATAAATTTAGACAATACACTAATTACAACATTGATTATCATGTAACAAAGTTTGAGATTGCCAAGTAAAAACATTGCTAGCCTTCATTAACTGTGCATAAAACTGTTAGATACTCATGGTTGATTTGAATCTTCATTAACAGTTAGATGCAACAAACACTCTTAAGATTTAAAACAGTAATCTTAACTTGAAAACAAATGGTTTGGGTATGTAAGACTAACGAATCATTTGTGTGTTTTAGCTCTTGTGATCTGTTTGAAGATATTCTTTGAATATAAATAGATTGTTGAAGTATTAAGAAACATACCATTTGCACACATATCTTTACCTTACAAATTTCAGTTCCTGTTACAATTACAAATATCATTTCACTCGAGATTTCAGGCTGTATGGTTTGGCATTTCCTTCATGGAAGTGTATTGCTAAGTAAGAATCAGACTTCAACTGTCATTTTGCACTTGAGAGACAAGTGAGCTAGCAATGTTGACTAAATAAAATATATCTATGATATTCTGTATTTACACAAAGAGTAATTGTTTTTTGTTTTTTGAAAAACATTCTGAATTAGTTTGTCTCAAAATAAAGAAATTGTAAATGGGTTTTGAACCTGAATTTGAACAGAATTTTGTTCTTTATGTAGCATGTTTCTATTTTGGTATAGTACTTTTGAGGTGTAAACAATAAAATAAATAAATAAATTAGAATTTGTTTAAAAATTGAATTCATGGAACAACTTCTTGATGCTTTTGCATTCTTGGATGAGAAGAGTGTATATAGAAAATGACAAAAAGTTTAGTAAACTGTAAAGTTAAAATATGTGTGATCTTATAAGCTTTGTTTTCTAAAAATCTAAAATCAGGATGCTAGAAAAGAACCACTTGGTGGGCCGGGAACATCACCTGATCAGTCAAGAGATAGAGACAGTGAGTCATCTGGTGGAAGTGAGGACAGGTTAGCTTTATTTAAATGTTAATTTAACACTTCCTTTAGGCCTGGCAAAATTGAACAAAGAGGTTTATTTTTATTTATTGCAATATCTAGTGTTTAAAAATGTTATTCGTTAGAGATATATGTGCACCCCCCAGTGGCTCAGCGGTATGTCTGTGGACTTACACGCGAAAATCCAGTTTCGATACCCGTGGTGGGCAGAGCACAGATAGCCCATTGTGTAGCTTTGTGCTTAATTCTAAACAACAAACAGAGATGTATGTATTTCCATCCTGAACTTCAAATTTCTCATTTCATGTTACAATTTATAAAATATAAGATTTTGCTGGGAGAACTGATTTTGAACTTAATTCTTATAATTTGTTTTTAAGCTAAAACTATATAAATTGTTATATAGTGTAATAAGTTGCCACATAATATTAAATTTTGCCTTGTTAGTTACTTTTATTCTCAGGTAAACTGAATGAATAATTCAGTAAACAATATCTTGGCACTACCCAGATATCTGTTACAATCTATGAACAGTATTGGTGGATACCCCTTAATATGATTTGGCCAGTAAGTTTGTGTTACTTGTCATTATCCTTTGAACAGCTATACAGAATGTTTAATAGCACATTTTATTCTGAACACAAAAGATGCTATCTTTTAACTTGTAATTTTGTGTGTTGTTACTTTGTTTACACAGACAACATTCTGTTGTTGTACTATTCTCTCTCTGGTAGAAGCCAGAAATAAGTTGTTCTGGTTTTCTGTATATCTAATGTTTCTAAAGACAGCATTATTCTCTATTTTGTAGGGTTTTTTTTGCATCTTCTCACTTTTATCCATAAGGTTTTGATACCTACGGTCTGAATGAATTATATTTAACAATATTTTAAGGTCTGTTGAATAAGAAGTCACTATCTGCTCTGCTAATATGGTGTTTATGCTAAATATATTTGTATGTTTTAATACATTTACCAGTCAGTTCAATACTTGTGTATTAGATGAGAATCTGTGAGAGACTTTTTAAAGCATTTAAATTTTCACTATACTTTCAAGTCACTTCTGGACTTTCAGCTAGTCTCATTCTGGGTTGACCCATTGCTTTCTCTCTCTTTGTTTGTCCTTATCTTTAACACACTATGCACATTTTTTATTTTGTTACTGTTGTTTTAGCTATGTCACATTTCTTCATTATTTCTAGAAACTCATAGATATGTCTCTGTGAATAGTAATCTCCAATCACAGATTAGAGCACATTTTCTTTCAAATTTTATAAATCAGTTCACTAGTGCTACTGTTCGTCTTTCTTTTATATTCTTGTTTTCAAGCTATTCTAAATTTCTCTTTCAGAGCTGTTTTTAGTCACAAAGGTAACTTATCTTCTTCTCACAGTGACATTTTCCAGGGGTTAATATCTTTTTTTATAAAACTGTTATTTAGTCTCTGGCATATTAACAGTATTTTCACAATTAGAATAAATTTAGGCTTGGGCGAAGTTTTCTGTGATACTACAAATCTTTTATTTTTCATTTCATCTTGTCTGTGCTTTATTCAGATTCATAAAATGACTCATAAGTAGATGTGCTACTGATCTGGCAATCGGTATAGACATTTTAAGCTGTGTGTCAACAACCCAATCAATTTTATTTCCATAATAACTTGAACAACCCTCAGTAAAAATACTGCAGGATCAGAAATATTCAGTTAAGACACTTTGAAATATTATAACATGAAGTTAAATGCAAAACTTTTTGATGCTACCATCTTTGCAAAATATTTCACTTGTTACATACAGCACAAATAGGGAAGAATAAAAATAAAATATTTGAAAATATTCAAAAACATTATTATGAAGTATTTTAGCTATTAAAAGATAAGCATACTTGTCACTGATAGTGTAAAGGCACCTCCTAATTATTTGTTCAGTATTGAAAATAAATTGCTATTAACTCCATAACACTAAGTTAAATTGTTTTGTGCCCAGTGTCTCAGCATGTATGCCTTTATCAATAGTGTCTTTTTTTATACAACAATACATACAGTTGTAAAATGCTTATCTCTAAAACTTAATTCATTTAATTGAACATTAAAACTGTTATACTTCTTTTGTTAGTCTATGATAGTTTATTCAGTTTTATGTTTTGTAGTTTTCTAGTGGCTGTTTTATTGATTTAGATCGTTTTGGTATTGATTTTAATTTTACAGGGAAAATCCTATAATCCTGAAGAATGAATCAGGACCTTTAGGTATCCATGTTGTACCAGATTATGACTCAAATGGGAGGTAAGTAGTAATTAAAAGAAAATGTCCTTACTGATGTTGTTATGGTACTGTTTTAATTGGTTTTATTAAAATCGAGATTAGTAAATTGATTCTCTTTACTTCCACCTTTTATCCCTAGTTTCCTTAATTTGCATTCTCTTTTAATCTTAATTTTTCTTGAGATTTTTATATAACTGATAACATACAATTATGCTTTCTATCTGAAGTGCCTTATGCAATCACTGTTAATACTGGTATTTAGCATTAATGTAGATTACATAATATCTACTGTGATTATTTTTTCCTATAGCACTTCGAAATGGAAACATGATTCTTATGATGATGCTTTTAGCATAACTAGTAGGTCAAATTTCTTTTCATTTTTACTTCCCTTTTCATTTACTTTCTTTGAAACTAATCTTTGACTGGGAAATTCAAGATTTCTTTCTTTCTGATTATCAAATTAATTCAGAATTTGATATATCATGCATGACAGGAACATTATTGTGCCTCGTCTGAGGGTTTTCAAATTAAACCTATCATGATGGGTCAAAGGTCATATCATATCTCATTTATTGATTTGCATTTAAAATTTTATTGAACTACTATTTTATGGATCTATGTCGATATGTTTTGTACCAACTTAAGATTATAAATAAAATTTTAATATTATACATTAATTAACTTTTATTTATTAAACAGTAGTCCTAAATATTTATTTTTGTCTCATACGGTATGTTGAATGCAGTATTAATTTGATGTCCAAATACAAAGTCTATAGTTTCTTATGAACTTGGAATTTAAATTACAAATAAGAATGTTCTGTCTTTTCTATTTGCTCATGTACTGAATCATTCTCACTGGTACAGCTCACTTTTTTCCATTGTTGGAAACTCTCTCATATCTTGAGTTTGTCATGCTGAGTTTATAATGTCTTGAGATTTTATTCGAGTACAAACTTTTAGCTCATAACTCTATCTCTTGACTGATTTGAGATCCAATTACAGCTGTGGTTATTGAAGATTCCCTCTTTTTTATGTTTATAATCAATTTTAAAATGTTATAGAGTGAACTTTCCAAGTGAGGCATTTTTCTATTTTGATGACCTAAAAGTACAGATTTCTGAGAGAAATCTGATAGGTCTTTATTTAGAAGAGTTCTCACATGTTTAAATCCCAACTTCATGATGGTTCAGTCTTTCTTTCTTTTTACTTGACTATTGTACAGTCTTTCCATTAGTTACCAACTTAAGACAGCAGAAATTCCCTGTGTAAATCTAATATCTTGTATCCTTTTGCCAATACCCTACCACGGGATCAGTTATTATATGTTACTTTTCCAGCTTGAAGTTGGGTTTAAGATATGGTGTGGTATGTTCCTTGAGCACTTTCCTTTTAATTTTATGTCAATCCATAAATTGTTATATTTTTATATGCCCTTTGAATCTTCAGAACTTAAAAGAAAAGGTAAGAACACTCAAAACTAAGAACAAAGTTGAATGAAAAGAAGACAATAACTTCTTATTTTTTTAGTTACAGTTATTAAAAATGTAAAAAGGTACAAGCTGTTACTGTCTGAACAGTATATATATATATATAACATTTCATTGCTGTATGTGTGTGTTACGTTTTTTATGTATGTTGACTGTAGACTGAATGCAACAGAAAGACACAGATAACAGCTTGTATAATTTATTACACTATATTACTATATATATGACAGATATAACATAAATTATATAATAACAATGACAGATATGAAGTTTAAACCTTCAAAATTAATTACAACACAAAATGGTACTGGCCTGTATCTAATATAATGATCTAGAATGAAAGTCCAAAAGTTCAGATCAGAAATCCAAAATTCTGGTCTAGGGTGTGAATTTGGTCCCATGAAGAAATACCGAAGTTTGAATGGAGAATGACGAAGTTCTTTTTACGGTGCTTCTTGATGAACATCTCAAACTTGCCGCCTTCCAATTTTCCCAGTCTCCCCTAAATATTCCCGTACGTGCCGATTTCCAGTATAACCAGTAACTCAAATTAATCATAAAGATTGACGAAGTAAAATCACAGCTTCTGTAGATCTAGCTTCCGTTACAAATCCAAGTTGAATAAACACACAGCACACGTTTAAAATTTCTCGAACAAAGACACTATTTCTTGAATTAAATACAAACAAATGACTGACTCTTCTTATTCTTTTCTTCGAATAAAAACTGATGACTCTTCTCATTTCTCGCGTCTCCGTCTGTTTATATATTAGTAGGCCTCTTCTCGAACAATCGCGTAACTTCTACAGAACTCCAGAGCAATCCGTGCATGTCCGTTCTTGCACGAGACTCAACGTCTAGACACTAGGCCGCCATACATTTCCGTTTATAGTCATATATTTGATCTACCTATTTCTAGAAATTTCTAAATGTTATTTTAAATGAATAACAACATATTTTTTAATTGGTTTAAACTTTGAAACAATAATATAAATATGGAAATATAAATAATAGAAATAAAAATTTAAACACAACACGACATGTTGTCGTTTACAAAACATTTACATGAAATTTACATAACAGTGTGCACCAACACAGCTATGTAGTATTTATACAGTTTGTGAATAGCCCTGGTATGAAATAAGGGACAATTTAATATTTCTTGTGACAGGGATATGGGACTTGTAGTGCAGGGAGTCGAACCTGGTGGCAGGATTGATCGAGATGGCCGACTACATATTGGAGACCGTATTGTTGACATCAATGGGCAAAGTTTGCTCCACGTTAGTTTCAAAAAAGCCCAAGAAATATTTAAGGATGCTCTAAGAGACCCAGAAATTAGGATACGTTTGGCAAAGAACTCGTTGTCCACAGGCTCAGCTCAAAGGCCTAAGAAACCTCCTCCTCCTGTCTACCCAAAGCCCATAGTTCAGAGGAAAAGGTCTAATAATGAAGAAGAAAGAACGGATCTAGTGGAGGGACAAGAACGAGGTATGTTTTTTGTTGTTGCTGTTTGGTTTTCAACAAAGGGAAATACATTTGGTTACAGGAAGCTTTGAAACGACTTAATGAAAAAATCTATTTAATAAAAGCTACTCTCTGTTTAGAATGCTCTCTTTGTTGGTGAAACTCAACTTTGTGTTGATTATGTTCATTCTGGTTCAGTGGTTTGTCTCTAGCTCAAATCCTAGTTGAGTCTGGATTTTGTCATTTTTTTATTATATTTATAAGATACTCTTTGAATACTTTGACCAATACAAATACAATTATAGGTGACATAAGGAATTATATATATATAGTAAACACAAGTAACTGTGTATCACAAATATCTTTTCAATGCAATAGATGGTATAACAATACATAGTTATTGATGTTTTTTACCTTCAGTAAGAGATTTTAAAAAATTAATTTAAAACATGAGCATTTATTAAGGAAACTTTATACTGAGTTTGTCCTTCATTGTGAAATTTGCTGCATTAGTTAATTAATTGCAGGACCAGATGTTTGACAAGGTTGGACTATTTCTTTGAGAACAAGTTTTTTCACATAGTGCAGTCTATAAGGTTTTATCAAGAACAACATTTAAACATAACATAAAATGTAAATTAGTCAAAATTCTAATTGAAGACCACACTATTTAAAGGATATATCCAAATATATACAAGAAATGTCATTTTCATGAAGCACTATAAAAACGATGAATATTCCTTATTGATATATTGTTGCAATAATGTAATTAATTTTTGGAAAACATGTTAATAAAATATTTGTTTATATTAAATTCCAAAAGAAAAATTATTGAGCATTTATGGTGTTATGATGAGAATTTGGCTGTTCTGTAGGTATTATCTCATGTATCTAAAGTAAAATATACGTGTAGTGGAATCTTCTCTTACTGATCTGTAGATATTATCTGGTGTATCTGATTAAATATACATGTAGTGGAATCTTCTCTTACTGTTCTGTAGATATTATCTAGCGTATTTAAAGTTAAATATACATGTAGTGGAATCTTCTCTTACTGTTCTGTAAATATTATCTGGTGTATCTGATATTAAATATACATGTAGTTGAATCTTCTCTTACTGCTCTGTAGATATTATCTGTTGTATCTGATTAAATATACATGTAGTGGAATCTTCTCTCACTGTTTTGTAGATATTATTTGGTGTATCAGAAGTTAAATATACATGTAGTTGATTCTTCTCTTACTGCTCTGTAGATATTATCTGTTGTATCTGATTAAATATACATGTAGTGGAATCTTCTCTCACTGTTCTGTAGATATTATCTAGCGTATTTAAAGTTAAATATACATGTAGTGGAATCTTCTCTTACTGTTCTGTAAATATTATCTGGTGTATCTGATATTAAATATACATGTAGTTGAATCTTCTCTTACTGCTCTGTAGATATTATCTGTTGTATCTGATTAAATATACATGTAGTGGAATCTTCTCTCACTGTTTTGTAGATATTATTTGGTGTATCAGAAGTTAAATATACATGTAGTGGAATCTTCTCTCACTGTTTTGTAGATATTATTTGGTGTATCAGAAGTTAAATATACATGTAGTGGAATCTTCTCTTGCTCCTTTGACTTTTTTCTATTCGATTAAAGCATGAACAGTTTGTAGCAGTACAAATACTTTAATGAATGTTTTCTTTCATTAATGTTTTTCAGGAGGTTTAAACACTAAAGTTGCTACAGTAACTCAAACAAAAAAGATACCATCTTCTGTGCCAATAAGTCATAAGAATATTCCTCTCACTTCAAACACAAGAAAAATTGGACGAAAGATTCCAATACAGTTGACAAAAGGTAAGCTCTTCCGATTATTGATTAGTTAGAAAAAAGTATATAAAATTAGAATATTAAAACAGATTTCTCATTTACATAAGAATATACAATCAAGGGAAATTTCAGCTGCAAAGAGTCTTCCGAATATTAAATATACACTAGCAATATGTGGATTGCAGGTTTAAATTCCTGTCACTGAATACTTTCACATTTGAACTGTTGCGACATTTTGTCGTGACAATATATCCTGCTATCCATTGGTAAAAGAGTAACCCAAGAGTTCACAGTGTGTAGTGTTGACTAGCTCCCTTCCATTTAGTTTATCACTGCTATGTTAAGTATGGCTAGTGTAGATAGCCTTTGAGTAGCTTTGCATAAAATACAAAGCAAACCAAACTGAATTCTTGAGCAAGCTTTTCAATGTCAGATAAAACAATAAGATGTTGCTTAAGTTAAGAACACTGAAATCTGTAAGAGTCTCAGAAAGAAACTACAGATAGGTTTTTTTTGGGGTATTTTTAGACATTTTTTTCTTTCAGAAAATATTTTTGTGTTGAATTATATTTGTTTGAAAGATGTGGACGTTTTGTTTTCTTTGACAAGTCATCAGGTAAACATTACATGGTAATAGTCGTAGAGAGTTACAGCAGCAATGGTAAAATATAGTGGTGATATATTTTTGTTGGCTTATGTGATTTTTTTTATTGTTTATGGTTATAAGAAATGACTACTGCAATTAGTAATATAATGTGTTAAGAGAAACCTTAATTAAAGCCCATCAAGTTGAAATTAATGTATATATAGAGTAAGAATTTGTAATCAATGATTAAAATAATTTAAATTCTTGTATGAGAGGATATGGTTTAAAAAAACTCTTGACAAATAGTGGAAATTTGATAGAGTAAAACGTACAGTATAAACTTTTTAAAGCTGAAACTATATGGTATTCATTGAGTTTTTGCTAAGGTTTATACATTATGGTTAAATGTTTTTATTGTGAGAAGGAAGAAAAACCTAGGAATATCAATGATGACCTTCATCCACATTCAGAAAGAGTTAAACAGTGTTAGCTGGATTGAAAATGTCACTGAGTGATGTGTGTGTGTGTATACACATACAAACATGTATACATTCAGAAATGTACAATGTCTAGTGTAATTTTTTGTTTATAAACGTTTTTAATTCTTTATGACAAAAGTTTTTGTTAGCTATCAAGCTAAATCTACAAACAACAAACTATATTTTTTAATAGTGAATCTATTTTTTTAATAGAATAGCTTTAGTTCCATTACATGTGTAACAACCAATAACAATAGTCTAAAAAGAACGTCTTTTTTTTTCTTCCTTTCTTTCTTTCTTCGTAGGACCAGATGGGTTTGGATTCAGCATAACGACAAGGGACAATCCTGCAGGCGGGAACTGTCCCATTTATATAAAAAATATTCTACCTAAAGGTGCTGCAATTGACGATGGTAGATTAAAACCAGGAGACAGGCTTTTAGAGGTAGGTAGAAATGTATGCACACATCTTTAACTTCATCTTATGTAAACTAATAGAGCAGTATTGTTTTGAAGACATAATAAGCTACTAGAAAATTTGGAACTGCAGATTGAAGTTTTAGTTTCCAATTTATGTAGATGAGAAAAGTTATTAATCGTGTATCTGTGTGTTCTCGAGACAGCTGGTATTGATAATAAAACTTTAATAAAATAAAGTACAGAACAACGTTTCCACTTTAGGTTATCTTTAGGTTAACAAAGATACATGTTATGGTGTATCTGTTAGAAAAATAAAATAAAACTGTAGATTGCAGTTTAAATATATCTGCATATAGAAAGAGGTTTGATTTTCAGTAATATCATACTTATTCTATAGGTAACATACCACTGGAAAGTCATTAGTTTTAGTGCATTTGTTTTATACAGATGGGATTACATAGACAACCATAATGGATGGTAAATGGGTGTTTAACTTGCTTAGTTATTGACTTTTATTATTTACAGAAGACAAGTTAGAAACATAACATGTATAGGATGCTGCACATAGGTTAAGAAACTGGTGACTTTTGTACAAAATCCAGCAAATAGATTAACTAGCTCATGATTTCTGTAGAATACATCAGAAAGGTTAAAAATTACTAAATGAAACAGATGAGTAAACAACCTGGTAACCTAGTAGATAGTTTAAGAAACTAATAACATGTATAGAGTACAGAAGAAAGCTTTGGTGTAATTTATAGAGTATACACATAATATGGCAAAAACCATAGAACTGGTAATTTGTACAAAAAAATCCAGCAGATTGATTGAGAAACTAGAAGTGTATATGTAGAGTATAAACTGATAAAACACCTTGACAGTATTTAAATGGCATGCAGACAATGTTGGAACTTTAATGCTATGTCTACTTGAAGTAAGTAGTTTGAAAATCAAATTATTGTGTATAAAATCCAAGCTTATTCAGGTTCCAAAAATGTTACATAAAATTGAATATATAACTTTAAACATACTTGAACATATTAAATAGTATTTATTAAAATGGCAAAATCAAAATAGAAGATTCAACAGTCATGCTATTTGCAGGTTAATGGAATTGAAATGACTGGTCTGTCCCAGACAGAAGCTGTTAAAATTTTGAGAAATACCCCACTTAGAGGGATTGTGAATTTGGTAGTTTCTCGTCAGGAATTTGATTCCACTCCTAGTCCAAACTTGTCTCAAGAACTGGTCAGTAAATAACTTTTTGTAAAATTATACTGTGGTTTTATTACTAATATTGAAGTCTATGTGATCATGGAATTGTTATTAAATAAACAAGGTTTAATGTTCCCAGACTTAAATGTGTATACAACTAAACAAACAAGTTTAAAAAAAGTTTGTGGATGGCTAATGATAATCTTTGAAAAACAAGATAGGAAGGATAGAACCTGGAGGGATGATGGAAATACCATCCATACTGTCTTATTTGCATTATTTTTGAAGTATAGATATTAGCCATCTCTACAGTTACACCCTTTTTTGAAAAGTTTTTTTTCTTATTTGCTTGTTTTTTAATGCAGTGTTCCAATAGACATAAGAAGGTTGTATTTATAACCAAGTTCTAAATACAGTGATGTTCCAAATGGAATATTTATTGTTTATCTATTATTGGTTTTTATTTCCTATTTCACCCTTTAGTTACATTTTTTATAAGAATGCCAAATTTCTGTCAGAAAGCTAACTCTAAAGGTAATGATAAAACTACTACTAGTTAATTAACAATATTTATAAAAGATGTTACACTGTTTGAAATCACTTCAGTGGCAAATTTGATATCATTGTTTTGGTTTTCAAGTTATTGTGTAATAAGAAGCAAGAGAAAAAGGAATAAGAAATTCAAACTTTTTGATTTGATATTTACAGACATTACCAGAACCTGTGACTCAGTCATTCCATATATGTTGTTACGAAAGGAAAAACTCTAGAGTATTGTAAAGTTCTGATGACCTACTGGGTAGACATTTAAAATGCTATTTTGATGAACAATCTGAGCTATCCCTACATAGGAAGTGCTACCACTTGCCTCATAGGTTTAGAATTACATGGGTTACAAAACTGTGAAACTTTTAAAAAGGAATCTATTGTTTTTGAAAACAGACAATAAGGTGAAAATGTAAATTATCATTGTATAAAAATTTAATTACTTAATAAAAAAAAAAGCTTTAAATATCTTCTATTTATTGACAAAATTGTACAATGTTTTTTGTTGTTGTTTTTTACAAATGACAAGTTGTAAAAAAAGGAGACATCAGTCAAGATTGGGTTGTGATGTTTTCTGTTTCAAAATATGGTTTGAAATCCTGTTTAAAATGTTAAGTAGATATAGTAGTGTTTTGATCAACAATGGTTTATGAGCATAAGGAAAATTTTATCTAAAGAACATATAACATGTTTTGACAAAACATTGGTTTGTCTTTTCGTATGTGTTTCCTAAATAAGATGTTCACTATGCTTATATAGTCAATTTGCTATTGAATTATCATAATGAACTTCCATACACAAATAGACACAACACAAGTTTACTATAAAAAAACAAACGTACGATGCATAATTGGGTTGCATCATAATATAAAGCAAAAAAATTGTTTTTGTATCATGCTTACTGATTATTGTTGAATGTATTTCAATGAAAAATAAAATTTTTATACAATTTTGTACTGCATGTTATTTCCTTTGGCTC
The DNA here is from genome assembly GCA_011833715.1 of Carcinoscorpius rotundicauda. Lineage (NCBI taxonomy): Eukaryota > Metazoa > Arthropoda > Merostomata > Xiphosura > Limulidae > Carcinoscorpius > Carcinoscorpius rotundicauda. The sequence goes on from CM022398.1 coordinate 22,544,499, forward strand.
AGCTACCAGATCAGCTAGCAGATGAATTTGGAATATACCCTTGGAAACATAGAGAGATTCTGACATACAACATTCCATTAAATGAAACGGGATCAGCGGGCTTAGGGGTCAGTGTGAAAGGGAAAACCACAACAACCGAAAACGGCCCAGTAGACTTGGGTATCTTTGTCAAATCTGTTATTCATGGTGGTGCTGCTTCAAAGGTTGGTGCACCTAATCGTCCTTCATTACATTGTTTCTGAACTGAAATTTATTTCTTTTTAACTGTTACCTCTGTTCTAAAAGTTTTATACAAAACCTCTGTATGTTAAATTGAATATTAGCTTGCTGAACATTAAACAAAGTATTAATTCTTCATCTGTAATTAGGCTATTTAAAAGAAAATATAATTTTTTAAAAAAATAGAAAATTGAAGAATACAGAAAAATATGGAACTGTAAGTGGAAAATCCTAGCAGTTTGTGAACAACATTGATAAATGTTTTATTAAAGAATATGTGTATCTATGAATTTAATTTACAATAATAATAAAGTAAGTATTTATACTCATATTGTTAAAACTATTGTTAAAAAAATAACTCAATCTTAAAAAGCTGTCATTTTACTGTAAAGTGAAACTAAGGAAAGACACAAGGTAGAGATTACACATGAGTGACCATTACTTTTGTTATTTTTCACACACTAGGTTGACATGAAACATCAGTATTATCAACAAAATTGAGGTTATGGAGAACTAATTTATGTGGTTGTTTTGCTCTTTGAAATTTGTTTTGGTGAATAATAGAAAATGCCTTTAATTTATTTCAAAAAAAGAATGTTTTAAATTTTCATTTATTTATATTGTCAGAAAATAAAATGCCTAATAGATCTGATATTTCTATTAAAAACAAAGATTGTTTTTCATAAGTTGTTCTGTACATTTTTTTATATAAGTATAAAGTCTTAAAATAAAGTTAAACTTTTCTAATCTACAAAGAAAATATTGTTTTAAATGAAAATAATTTTTGACAGTAAGTGTTTTTATTGCCAGTATTTTGTTTTATAAATTTATATAAGTCTGCAGTTAAAATGAACTGTAATAAGGTAAAGTGGAAATTGTGATGATTTATAAGTTATGTTCTGTCAGGTAATTGTCATATTTTTAAATATTTATGTTATGAAGGTAGAATTTTTATTTAAAATTCTATACTTTTTTTTATGTTCAGGATGGCCGGCTTCTGACCAATGATCAGCTTATAAAAATTAATGGTACTTCATTATTAAGAATGACTAACACTGAAGCAATGGAAATGCTACGACGTGCTATGGTTCAAGGAGATGGCCTAAATGTTACTCCTGATGCCATTACACTGACCGTAGCTAGACAAATACCCTCTTTTGCTACAAGTGATGAGGATGTTGGAACCTTACCATCTTCATCCAGTCAGAATAATTTCACTGTAAGCAAAATTGGTGATGGTTCACTTAATAGAGATATCCTGGAAAAACACACTAGTCCACTGGAGAACAGAACTTCCATTCCTGATAATTCTGCCAGTGAAAATTCAGTGATATTTATCCCGAAGTCTACTGTTAGTGACAGTAATGGTTCAGGAACCATAAGTGCAGATATTATAGAATCTAAACCATTGGGTCAAAACCCTGTTATTGAAAGGTTGACAGGTCAAGACACAAAACTCAATGTGCTGCGTAATGAATCGTACTTAAGAGCAAGTCATGAAAGCTGGGAGGGCAGCCAACTTCATGAATTACATGGGCTCAAAATAGAACAGGATCCTTTCATAAATAAAGTAAACCTTTTACCAACAATAAGCTTACCAACATATGACCCTGATGTAATGGATGCATCTAATGGTGGAAGTCCTGTCCAACCCAAACCTAGAAGTCGATCTACAACACCTGATAACTTTCTCTCATCACCTTCAAAAAATAGTACCTATAGTGAAGAAAAAAAATATATAGAAAATGGAGGTGAATCTAACTCAAGATATAAAGAACCAGCTTTGACCAGCCAGTGAGTAAAAGTATAGGTTTTGAAAAGAATTGGCCACAGTTACAAGGTTTAAAATTCTCTTTTAATTTTTTTCCCACTTTCTCTATGTAAGTTATTCTTTACTTGATTTGATTGTGCACATGGATAATAGTTAGAAGTAGATAATATTAAGATGTTGCTTTAGGATAAAGCTTTTATTGTACTATCTAGGTTTCTTTTCTTTCAAATACTCTTTTTTGCTTTCTTAGTTGCCACAATGTTATGTTTTTAAATTTATTAATATAAATTTTTTGAGATGCACTAACTCTTAAGCAGCTTGTCCTGAAGTATTCTTATTGTTTAATTGTTACTAATTAATAGCTTATGTTACTGTTTGTTATGCTTTCAAATAATGTGAATTAAATCACTTGTAAATATTTGTGATTATTGATGTCGAGAAACCCACTTGTTGAGAATTTTCTATGCAAAAACGGCTCGTTTGGGTTGAGAAAATATTTTAAATAGAAGAGCGAACAATGTTTCGACCTTCTTTGGTCATTGTCAGGTTCACAAAGAAAGAGGTAACTGACCGGAAGCTGACCACATGTTTGGAAGGGGTTGTGTAACTGAGTGTCGCAATGTAGAGGGCGGGGTTATATGTTTGAATATATAATTTTATCAATAATATTAATATAGGTATAATATAACCCTGCCCTCTACATTGCAACACTCAGTTACACAACCCCTTCCAAACATGTGGTCAGCTTCCAGTCAGTTACCTCTTTCTTTGTGAACCTGATGATGACCGAAGAAGGTCGAAACGTTGTTCGCTCTTCTATTTAAAATATTTTCTCAACCCAAACGAGCCGCTTTTGCATAGAAAATGTGTGATTTTTTTTTAAATGAATTTATGATTTCAGTTAATCTGTGCTATAACTATAGAATTGTTGTAACTCTAAAAATGAGTGTAATGTAGAAAGTGCTGGTAGTTGTACATCATCACTAGTTTTGTCGTATAAAAAAAGCTGTATGTGTAAACTACATATGTCACTTTAAGATGCTGTGATATGTTTTACATTGTTTTTGTCAGTAGCTCGTTATTCACAAGATGTTTTACAAGATTTATTTTATATCTGTCGTCAGTTTTTACTTGAAGGTTAATTTGTTATTTGATACTTGTTTATGGTAGTTTTGTGACCAGATGGATTAATAACATTTGGTATAATAACTAAGATATATCTGAGTATGAGGTGGAAAGTATGAAAGGTTTCTTATTAGATGGTTACAAAGAAGAAACAAGTCACTGCAAATCCCAGTAATAAAGTACATCATCATTGAAGTTTTAATTTTATCTGATTTTAATTAACTTTGCTGTTTTCGAAGTTTTATTTAAGATGATTTTAGTTAATTATTGTAAATGGGAATCACTCACATATTCTTCACATGACACAAAATATAAATAGTCAAACTTGAGAAAACTTAGACTCTAATCTGGTAGGACAGAAAATTATAGGATAGGGCCTAATGTGGTGGGCAAAGAATTGTTGTAGAGTGATGAAACTTTCAAATAGCTATTCTGTATTTACTTGTAACAAATGTTATTTGTTTAAAAGTGTAAAAATTAATTCATTATAAGTCTAAAATAGAGAACTTTTATGTTAGCAGTATTCATGTTTTTTTTTTCTATCAGACTTTCATTAGATGATGAAAGTCAGTTTACGTTAACTCGTGATGGTTTTGGTCGACAAAGTATATCAGAGAAACGACATGCTCAATTGGATGCTCGCAACACTGACACGTTTCAGCGTAATAAGCGAGCTCGTGAAGAGCGAGAAAAACAGAAAAATCTGCTTTCTGAAGAAAAACAACTTACAGAATATCAGAATCAACAGGAACATAACCATCACCACATGAGAGAAGTCTGCATAGACGGGGACCAAAAAAATGGTAAATAGGTGAACTTGATGTCTTTGTAGATCACCAAGTATTTTGCAAGGAGGAGCTCCGTTATGTGTTCATAGAAGTTTTTATTTTTGGTTTATATTTATTCTGTAATGAAAAATTTGTACAAGAAATGAAATTATTTTAAAACCTTGATTCTTTTTCCAACACCTAACCTCCAGTTTCTAAAAATTCTGATTTCTCAGTTTACCTGTTTAAAGATCAACTCTGATAAATATAAAGTTAGTTAATTTTATTTGGAAAATAATATTGTGTAACATATTTTCAGGCAGACTGTGAAAATGAAATATTTTTGCCCAATGAAAGATAAAATTTCTTTATTGGAAAGATTTTTATTTGATGGTGTGTTACTAGTTTGCTGAAAATTTAATATCTATATATATTGTGCTAAAGAACATTGTTTTTGTTTCTCACTCTTGATAAAGAATAATGTGGCTTGATAATTTTTTTTCAAATATGTCAACTGTAACTATTCACTGTGAATTCTCATTATTGTGTGTATTAGTTATGTAAGTTAGTAAAGCTTAAATATTCCAAATGTTAGATTTTTTCCAGTCAGATTTATTCTAGCTAAGATTTGATAAACTTATCCCATACTTGATTTCTTAGTTTAATTCAAAGCTGTATAACAACTTGGCTGTATTGTACAAAGATGTTTATTCTTTTTATGTGGACTTGGCATGGCCAAGTGGTTAAGGCACTCGACTCACAATCTGAGGGCCAAGAGTTCAACTCCCCATTACACCAAACATGCTTGCCCTTTCATCAGTGGGGGAATTATAACGTTATGGTCAATCCCCCTCCCTACTCATTGGTAAAATAGTAGCCCAACAGTTGGCAGTGGGTAGTGATGACTAGTTGCCTTTCCTCTAGTCTTACACTGCTAAATTAAGGATGGCTAGTGTAGATAGCCCTTGTGTAGCTTTGTGTGAAATTCCAAACAAACCAAACCTCTTGTGTGTTGGGGATATTCTCATATTGGAGTCTGATCAGATTCTGATCTTTTTATGGAACTATTGCTGCCATTTATTCTAAAGAAAAGAACTAGTAATTGGAAGCCTATTCTTTTTCAGTTCATTTAAAAATTGACTAATATATAAATACTACTTTTAAAGTGTGAATATGAGGAAATAACAGACTAATTAAATTATTGTGATCAGTTGGATAGCTGACATTGCCACATAATTATCATCATTTGGTTATGTTAGGATTAGAATATAATAATTTGCAAATACCTTTAGTATTAAAAATGACTCACTATTCATTAATTTTGGTTTGTTGTCATTTTGATAACAAGTTGTTAAAACTTCTGTATACATATATAGATTCCAGTTTACTAAAATAAAACAATTCTACTTTGTAGCTTGTTCTACCAAAAAACCTGCTGTGAAGGGTCAAACTTTAAGAGGTAAGGATTTTACTTTTTTAATACCCATATGATACTATTTTTGGTAAAATAATCTGTCAGTTTTTTACTCAAGGCTTTGACTCAGGTCTGAGACTATTACTTTAAACTTAATGGGCTTCCTGCGTAGAGGGCATAACTGTACTATTGAATTAAAGAATATAGAGAAATAGAGAAAAAGTACCTGACCTCTTTGACAGGAAAAGTTTTAAGTTAATATATCAGTTTAAGTTATGGACCTTATAAATGTTCACTGTTATACTTGTGGAGTCACTTAGAGTTAAAGCTTCGAGTTGCTTATACCACCCAACAAGAAAAGTAATTGTTCAGCATTTTATTTGTGCTGATAGCTGCTTAACAATAATATATGGTAAATCTACATTTTTATTCTTTATGGTACGTTGCCTTTTGAAATGTGAATGATAGTATGACTATTTCTTAAGAGTTTATTGTAGAATAACTTTCTTGTGAAATAAAATGTGCCGTAACTATTATCTGTGCCTGTTCTCCCATCAATTTAAAGTGAATGTTGAGCTTTATATGTGTACACAACTTTTCAAACAGGAGACGGACAAACTCCACAGTTCATTGCATGAGAAAAGCTTGTATTTGTCATTCTACAAGTAAAAAACAAACTTCAGTTTTATTTTTTTGAATCTATATATGAAAAGTCGTAGAAATGAAGATTTTTAAACATAAGTTATTTTTAACACTCTCCAAATGACAAAAAAATTGTTGTCATGAACTTTTTGAGTATAATACAGCACTTGTGGTCCACAAGAGAATATTTGATATAGTTTTAAACAAAATAGCAGTTTTACAACTAAAATGTAGTTTACCAGTTTTAATCAATCACTGTTTCTTATTTTGGCTTTTTGTTCAACTGTATGGTTTACATTTCAGTATAGACTTGTGTAGATGTCTCAGAACAAAGTGATAAAAGCTTAGCTTGGTGACATGTTTCTAGATTAAAATATATTTGTGAAAAACTTCCAGTACAAAAATTTATTTTTTTTTAAATTGTAAAAACAATAAAAATTTTTTTTTCATGGAATTGTGATTTTGCAGTATGATAGGAATTTTTCTTTTTTGTGAAACAAGATGTGGCAGGCTCAGTCAGCTTGTTTTTAACTTGACCACATCAGGTTTTATTTTACTGACAAAGCTGCTGTTTTTTAGGCTATAGTTATATTAGGCCTTATCAGCATAAGTTAGCAACTGATTATGCAGAGAAAATAGCTGGAACATATTATATTGTACAAAAAGAAAAGTGTGTAAACGGATATAATGTGAGTTTAAATGATATTACTTAAATTAAACTTTCTTATTGAGGATTAAAGTCAGTTTTCTTATGATATTGGTATGGTAGAAAAATTTATTTTTAGTGTATGTCAGTAATAAGTGAAAATCCAAGCTAAGTTTTTCAAGTCTTAACAAAAATAAAATTTACAGTTTTATTGAATAAAATATTTGTTGAATGAACAAGAATGCAGAAAGATGTAATATTTAGTAACTGAAATTATAAAAAAGTAAAAAAATTAAATTTTTTTGAAATTTAGATAAATGAACATATTTTGAATAAAGATGGTAGTCCAGATGTGGAAGAAATGAAGTAATGGAAATTGTTCTTTAAGCTTTTTGGTTGTGTTCAAAGTCCAGATGATGTTGAAGGTATAAAGCAATATTAGGTAAACTGTGAAGGTGTTGTAGATATATAAGTTTATGTACAACTTCAACTATCATTCCTGATGATGATGGCCCAGAACTTCACTGAAATGTTTATAGTCTGTTTTTAGGGCTGAGCCCTGTTTTTATTGAATTGTATTTATTGTGCAACTGTTTAATGTTTTATGTATTTTCATTATTTTACGCAAACACAAGCTCCCGTTTATTTACCTATTATTGTATTAAATTTATGAATAAGTATAAACAGTTTTAAGATTTATTGGAGAACAATAATCAAAAGTTATTTTAACTTTAGCTTAGCTTAGCTTTTAAATATCTATTGGAATTGAGAAATATTTTAATTTTGAAATTCTGATACAAAACTTAAAAAGTGAGAAATTAACTGGTAATATACTGGCTTTTAAAGTTTAGTTGGAAATTAAACCTTTGAATATGGCTGATACATATATATTTTTTTTTGAATGGGTTAAAAGTATGTTGGCCTGTTACAAAATAATGGGGTACAACCATTTGTTTGTTTTTGTAACTGTGACCTAGTTTTCTGTTTTTAAGTGTAAATATAATTTTACTTGTGACTTAGTTAAAAACAAGAATTTGCTCAAAGATTTTCATGAAATTGGTGTTTTTGTTATTGACAATCTAAACTTTCTGTAGAGTTTTGACTTTCTTTAAATGTGCAATATTACCTAAGGTTACGTTACAGAAACACTACATAGCTGTCTATGAACATACTGACTGGTGTATGATTGATTGGTCATGAAATAATACTTTAATTGAAATAACTTAGTGTACTTTATTTTTCGTTTTAGAGCTTATCACAGCCCAGTAACTACCATACTAGACTGTGTATTTCTGATTCTTGCCTAATTACTTGCCCAAAACAAAATAACACACTGTTTTTGGGGCATGGTTGTGTCATAATAGTGACAGTTAAATCCCATTTTTCAGTTAGAGTAATCCAAAAATTAGTGGTAGGTGATGTTATCTAACTGTATTCTAGTTTTTCACTTAAAAATTAAGGATTGTCAGTGTAGTTAACTCTGAATTGGCTTTGCAAGTAGTTCAACAAACAGTAACGTTTTGTAATTGTTGGATAGAAATATAAATATTAGTTTATTAATTAATACAAGGTTGGGAAAAAATTTTGCTAAACATCAGGTACCATTAGAATTTTACATGTAAAAGTTAAAAAAAAAATCACATAAATTTAGTTTTTTTGGCTTTTTTATTGTAACAAATTTCCCCAGATAAAGCCTTGAAATTATTTAGTTCTTTATAAGTTTTATTTAATATTATGAAACTTGGTATGATTATTAGCAAAAAATGAATACTGAATCATTTCAGGTGTGCTTTTTACATTTTGTTGATAAAACAAACTTCGTCAAAATAAACACTTAAATAAAATTTGATGTGTTGTGGAAATGATACAAAATAATAGTTTGATTTTTTTTATGGGGAGCTCATTGTTATAATTGATTTATTAATTCCTACATGTCAGCATACAGCTTTCTGCATGACAGAAATCTTACTTTATTAGACACAAAATTTTCAGTGATTTTGATATTTGTCTATATAATCTGGCTAGCACAACCTATTCCAAGTATTTAGCAAGTAATTAAATCTGTTTCCTAAACTGTCTTGTTTACTTATTCCAACAGCTAATGGAGAGGTAAAACCCAGTCTTGTGCGTGCTAACTCAGTAGAATCGTTGGTCAACCACGTTCGGTCTAACATTCCTCACTCCCAGCGTATGTATACTTTATTTTTTAATTTGCAGAGTAACTATTTCTTGTTGAGTATCGTCAAAGGCACTTCATTTTTATTGAGGTTCTTGTAATCCATTCTATTTATATAAAATATTTAGCTGTGAAAAGTATTATATTACTTCATAATAAACACTAATAGCATTATACAACTAGTTTTAGTTCCTGTTAATATAAATTTGAATTTTTATTTTAAAAATTTGTAAAGTGATCAGCTAATGTTAAAGAAAAGTAATCCACTTTGTAGTATGATGGTTGTGAGTTTATTTCAAAATACTGTATGTGTATGTGGGTGTGTGTCTTGTGCATTATTATATAAAAATTGAGGTTAATTAATTTTTGATGTTAAAAAAAAGGCTTTCTTTTCTAGATTTTAGACTTAAATTTTTTTATGGTAATTTTTGGTGTAAATTCTACAGTTACTAACATTCCCAAAGCTTCTTTTCATTATATTACCATTAATCAGATTCAAATGAGAATGAAGATTGTTTGGAGAGTTTCAGTCTTTAAGATCACCAACAAATAATTTTTGTGCTAATTAGTCCAACTTAACCAGCTATAGTTTTGTAATTATATGAAGTTTAGTTGTTTGTGCAAAGTGTTTACCTTTTATTCATTTAACAAAACAAAGATATATTGTAAAGCATCACAATAAACTACTAATGTGCATTCATCGTATTTCTCCAATACATACTTCTCTATTAAAGAGCTTAAGTAATACAGCAGGTTTATATATATTTTGTTTTGTTCTGAAGCCCAGTGTACTGAGAAATACATAATAAATACAGATTAGTGGGGCTGTTACAAACTCTTTTTCCAACTGAAGACTGGCTAATTTCAATCCTCACATTTCACAGATTGTTTCCAATAATATTAACTTTTAAGGTCATTTCAAGTTACATTGTAAAATAATATACAGCAGCACCTATATTATAAATGAGCTGAAATCTCCGTGATTGCTGCAAACCACTAGACTAGTGTATATGAATGAAAATTTTTGTATTTCAGAACAAAAGAAAAATGTAGCATCCACTTAAACAAACCCAAACATATATGTATACAAGTATATTTTATTTTCGTGTGTAGTGCTGTTTATTGAAAAACAGCACCTTCACAAATAAGTGATATAAGAGATGTACAAATTGAGTTCTGTAATAGATATACTTCTACCAAATAAAGTATTGTAAGAGATGTACTTATACCGAGTAAAGTATTATAAGGTATGTACTTGTAGCAAGTAAAGTATTATAAGAGATGTACTTATATAAAATAAAGTATTGTAAGAGGTGTGCTTATACCAAACAAAGTATTGTAAGGGATGTACTTGTACCAAACAAAGTATTGTAAGGGATGTACTTATACCAAACAAAGTATTGTAAGGTATATTTTTGCTGGATATACGATTAAGAATGAACAATGAATTAAAAAAACTGAAGGTTCACAGTAACATAACAGCTCACTGAGATTAATTTCTGACATCTAAGTGTGATATTTTGTATATTATATTGATGCAAAAGTTTTTACAAGAAAGTCGGTTGCTTTATTTGGTGGTGCAGAATGAGTGACTTTTTTTTTGCTATATATTTTGTAAGCCCATTGACAAATCATATCAACTGCAAATTTTTTATTATTTCTCATGAATAAGTAACTTCTTGCAGTATTTTATAGTTTTTCATTAAACAAAGGTATGAAAAGATCTTGTAAAAAATATTTTGTTTGCACAACTTTGTTCTACAACATGTATTTTATGTTTACTATTAGTTTAATTTATTGTACTTTAATTTTTCTCAACTTCATGATTTATCTTTAAAATTATTTTCTGTTATATTAGGCTAAGTTTCAAGTTGTAGGAAGAAGCTGTCTCATGTCCAAATACTTAAGTTAGCTAACTACTCTCTTGATTGGTACTTGTAACAGAATTAATTGGAGTAATTTTCAAATTTGTTCATCAAAATAATGAAAAATGCAAATGATAATAACTGTTAACAGATTATGAATTGTTACTGTAAATTCCTATCAACACATGCTATAACAACTCTTTATTTCACAACTCCAAGAAACTCTTGGCTTCTTACGAAGAGCCATCTTCCAACAGGACAGAGCACTACGTCACTTTGCTTGAATTGTTCCAGTGTTTTTAAACCCAACTTTTCCAGAACATTGGATTGGTAGGGGATAACCTATCAAATGGTCAGCTCATTTGCCCAATTTAATTCCTTTAGATTTTCTTCTCTGGGGCTTTTTGAAAACAAAAGTTAACCTTAACAACTCAAAAGATCACGAAGACCTGAAACATCAGACTTGTGATGCTGTATTGTTCATCTGTACTGCTGTAATTTTTGGTACACCCTGTATGTGGTACCATTCATCATCATTTTAAATAATGATCACTAGCTAATAATACTAACCATTCATAAGTTACTAATATTACCAAAAAGAGATAATGTGTATTAATAAAACTATAATGCTTTTATAAACAGTTGATAACAACTTTAAAAATAAAATTTAGAAATACAAGCAATGTTTTGTAAAAATTTCTCAGAGAAGTAATCTGGGCTCGAGCATGAGCCAGAGGTTAGCGTGCCAGACTGTGGATATGAGGTCATATGTGCATAGGTTTGTTACACAACATATCTGTTCAATTGTCACATACTTGAAATGACTGGTGAATACTCGGTAAGAAAACATTCTGGTAAAGTTGCTAGATACAGTGTCTGTGTATGTATGTATGTATGCGTGTGTGAAATGGACACTGGGAAACAGTTGTACTTACCCAATAAATGTATTATGAAGAGCAAACAGGGAAAAGAGGTGAGTTTTAGACATGACAGACTTGTGAAGGAGCCATTTTAAATGTAAATTACATTGTAGTGCTGTTGTCAAGATGCAGAGTAATCAGACAAAGCACAACTGGGCATGGTAACATGGACTGTTACCATGTAGTTGGGATTCAAATTCCTTTTAGTGTAACATACTCCACTTCTGTGTTTAAAATTTAACTTTGAGCAAGTGTGAAACAGTCTAATCTTATATGAGTTACTTTGTCAGAGAGAAAAAAAAGTCAGTTTTGACTGTTAACTACAGCATAATATTGAAACAATTATTTATTTTACTTATTCAAACTAGTTACCTTTGTTTATATAAAAAGTCCCAGATGTATCTGTTTTAAAGTTATTGGGTCTGACAGTTGCACGTGTCACTGTGAACAAGAAGTTGCAATTGATGAGGGATAAGTGTTTCATAACACACAGTCCATTAGTAGTGCTAATAGTGTTGTGCATTGTAATTTTTATCCATATTGAAGCTGGAATTGAAAACTAAGCATAGACACTATATTTATTAACAGGAAACCATTCTTAAACTGAGTGTAAGTGATGAAACTTGTAAAGTTCATGATGATTCAAGCAAAACTTTTATAGGATCTATTTTGAAGTGAAAACTGATTAAAATGCAATCCAACCAAGAAGACTGTGACAAATACAAGAAACAATGAATGCAGTAGTTCATTGTTAAGGCATCGTATTGCACATAAAATGTATGAAGACACATTATTAAACATTTGGTCAGATTTGTGTGTGTGTGTGTATTTGATGTTGTAATTTTCTCTGAGTCATTTTTTTCTCTGCAGCATTTAGAGTTTTCAAGGAAGTGGGAAAACTTTATAGGAACCCTTTGCTCTTCTACCCAACATGTTGCTGTAGGTAGTGGTAACAGATACCATGTCCTTTCTCCTAGCACGTTTCACTTGGGTTTTTTATCAGGCTGCACTGCACTATTTATATTCACACATCTTATTGTTTTCTTATGCAAAGTAATTAAATCAACTGTATGGCATTGTTTTATTAGCTGTAACTGTAAGACTTCTCTAACTGTTACTGACTGAAAGTCTGCTCTAGCTGTAAAGACTGAGACTGCTTTAAGTAACTTACTGAAACTGTTCTCTAGCTATAAGTGACTGAGACTGCTTTAAGTAACTTACTGAAACTGTTCTCTAGCTATAAGTGACTGAGACTGCTTTAAGTAACTTACTGAAACTGTTCTCTAGCTATAAGTGACTGAGACTGCTTTAAGTAACTTACTGAAACTGTTCTCTAGCTATAAGTGACTGAGACTACTTTAAGTAACTTACTGAAACTGTTCTATAGCTATAAGTGACTGAGACTGCTTTAAGTAACTTACTGAAACTGTTCTCTAGCTATAAGTGACTGAGACTACTTTAAGTAACTTACTGAAACTGTTCTATAGCTATAAGTGACTGAGACTACTTTAAGTAACTTACTGAAACTGTTCTCTAGCTATAAGTGACTGAGACTACTCTATAGCTGAACTTAGCAGAAATATTGAACTAAATATAGTTATTTGAAAGACTTATCCAGCTGTATGTGGTTGAAAGACTATTGCAGCTGTTTAAGAAATACTGCCTTATGTTTACTGCTTTAATATTATAATTATGATTTTGATATATTTTTAATACATTTATTTTATCAGTACATATGTATGTAGATGTTTTATAAAAAATTATTTAATATTTAATTTCTCATTTATTTATTCAGTGACATGTGAATAAATGAAAGGTTTTGGTTTTAATTTCAAGTACGTAAATGACTGTTGAAATTACATTTGGACACATGACATTTAAATATCTTCTTGAAGCAGTTACATGCATGTGGCAATGCCATATGAGATTTTTCACATTATTGTATGTTATTTTGTAATTTTTTTCTTTCCATTAACAGTACCTACAAATTATAGTGCATGTGGTTTGAATGCTCTTTAAAAAACGTCAGAGGGAAGCATGTAATACTGTTTTGGCAAAGTAATGGGAATGGATGTTTTGCATGTATTCTTTGTAAGTTCTCAGTTTGTGTACTCTAACTTTAAATAATATACTTTTACATTCTTGTTATGTAGAAAATAATGAAACCCACACTTGAAGTCAGAATAATGTCACATTAGCCTAACATAATTTCAGAGGGTCTTCTTTTTAGAAGGGTACAAACATTTTAACATGACAGTTATCTGGTAAAGATATGTTACTGTGAAAAAAATATGCAATTGTTAATTTTCATTACTATAGGGAGTTGCCAATCTCCAGGCTGTCCATATCACATGGTTCCATCTAGTGGAGACAGCATCAATAGCAAAGGATCACAAGTGCAAGTTGGTCCATCACTTGGGATGAAAAAATCAAGTAGTCTCGAAAGTCTTCAAACTATGGTGCAAGAGCTACAAAAGGAAGACAAGAGTCAAGCACGGGGTTCACGTCGACCCACGAGCAGAGCAGCAAGAGGACGTGGATGTAATGAAAGTTTCAGAGCTGCTGTGGACCGTTCATATGAAGGACCTGTTACTGAAACCATGGAAACCTGTAAGATATTCATAATGAAATATTTAGTTGTTGTTTAGGACTGTGTTATGGAAGATCCTTGAAAATAACACTTGCAAGAGTTGGGCAATGTGCTTCAACTGTAGGAAAATAAAACATTCGTAGTTTTGTGTATTGAAGCATAGTTTTCTAACATTAGGAAGATAGTATATCTTTTGTACTATATTTCCAGTTCTTGTAAATGTGATTATGTTCATTAGTGTTGTATTCATTTTGTGAATGCTTATCATGAAATTAAGTAAAGATGATTTGTATCGTGCTATATCCTTAAAGTAAGAATTACTCTGGATGAATTTACTAAGGCCTGTATGCTAAAAGTGAGGCTTTAAATAGGTTAAAGAATCAGTTTCTCAGATATTTACATGAACATCAAACAGAACCATTTTTATTTCTAATGTTGCTAATTTACAGTATAAATGATGGAATGGCTTATAATATTATACTTTTATCTGTCAAGCCTCATATTTTGAGTGAAACCTTTTCTCGAGCATTCCCGTGTTTGTGATTAATTATATCTTGAGTATGCTGTATTATATAAATAGGATAAGTTGGGACTTATAAACAATCTCATTGACTCGTATGTTTATGAATTCTTTAGTGGATGAAGAAACTGAGAGTAGCAGCTCTGCAGGACCAGGGGCTCATGGACGAGGATCAGGGGTTAGTAGTTCTCGTGACACACCCTCTGTTAGCAGTGACCCTGCTGCTGAAGAAGCTGTAAACGGACACAAAAAAACGGGCAAAGTAGGAAAGAAGAAAGGACTATTGAAAGGATTAGGCTCTGTTTTCAAGTAAGTGATTTGCTTGTTTTACAGCTAACATGAGACATTCATTTTGTATGATTTTCTGTCATATAACTATATATCATAGGTGATGGAATGGGTGGGAGGGCAGCACCTAACCAAGATTGCTGACAGCCATTATGGTCCCAAGGAAAGAATTGGTATATGGCTCTCAAATAGTTGTTGGAATGATACGACATACATGCATAAGTAATGGAAGACACAGTTAATGTTTGCTTTTTTTTTTTTTACTGGTTTATTACATTCCACATGTAACTTTTCTTTGCCATTCGTATTGTACTTCAGGGGAATACTATTGGTGGACCTACACCTTACCACTTTGATTCATCATAAGTATCAATTTCTCTGACTTCAGCTGAGATTTTGTTCCAAAATAATGACTCACTATAAACAGTGAAGTATGTATAAAGTATGTTTGGCAGATGTAAGTTAAAAGATGACAGATTAGAAAGTCATGAAAGTTGGTCATTGGGTTGCCTATTTTCACATTAATTTCACAATGTTATTCTCTTGAATTCCATCATGTCATTACTCTCCCCTATATCAAAATAGGTCCAAATTGTCACAATATATATTCTAAGTGAGCATGCCCATAACCACCCTCCCTTACCTACTTAAGTTTTACTTTGGTCCAGTCTGTGCTTCTTATGATCTTGATTCAGTTCAAACATTGGGGGTACACAAATTTAGTTTTTTACACTTGTGTGTATGTGTATGTATTATTGTATTTGTGATGTTTGTTGATTTTCAAACACCCTTGAAAAGTGTATTTCATAAATCATTTTACTTTTTGACAAGTGCAATAGAAGGTGTCAGAAGTTTTGCAGGATATAAAATCATACACTGGAAATTACATTGTAGGATTTTAATTTCTGACGAGTGCCAGTAAAAGTTTTCTAAAGTAATATTTTCATAGTCATATTTTTTACACTATGTTGTAGTATCTAAATCATTCTCAATGAGTAGATGGTGATTTTCAAATAGGTATTACAAATATGTGAAATTAAAGTGATTTAAACAATTTAATAATTATAACAATGATTAAAGAGTCATCAAATTTGTTTTTAGTGCTGTTTTTTTTTTTCTGAGAAGTATGTAAAATATTCTATTTTTTTCCCATTTGGTTTTAATGCCCAAAATTGCTTGACACTAGTAGTACCTTAAGGACATTAAAAATGAAAAAAAGTCAGATTTGCTTAGACAGATGAGAAATTATTGTGACTTTATGTTATCAGAATTTTTATTCAACCTTGAATTTGTAATTTTCTTTTTCATACATTTCTCAGTTAGTTACTCGCACATTTTCCGTTTTGATCTTAATAAGCTTAATTAGTGGCAAGAGCTTGCATGCTTATTTGTGTTATTATAATCAAAGTTTTCCATATCTACTAGATTTGGGAAAAATAAGAAATTAACCCACGAACAAGCAGGGAAGTCATCCAAGGAAGAAGCTGAGAAGGAAGAAGAACGTTCCCGTGCACGGCATGCTGCTCAAGAAGAACAAGAAAGGTGGTGCAAAATGACATCTTGAAAAGTTATCCACTTAAAAATACAAACACAATTTAACTTTTTTTTCGTTAAGAGACAAAAAATTACTTTTATTTCTGTGACACTTCACCGTAAAAAGATGCATTTTGTCTTAGTTAACTGGAGTCTTATTATTGGGGTAGAGATTTATTTGACTTATGAATTTCAGAAAAAGTAAACATCTGAATATTTATTTCAAATTAACTATATCTTTGAATTCCAGAAGGTAGTCTATTGTAATTGCTGCATTTGCATTCATAAAATGAATAATTAAGAAATGTCACTTTAGCTGGAACACACACACTTCAGATATAAAGCATGAGAACCATTTAGTGATTTTGAACTTTATATATCTGTGGCATATTTACAGTTTATAGAGAAATAAAACCGACTACATGACAACTATATGCTGTACAGTTACACAGAGTGTATCTGAAAGTCAGATTTTGCATGTGCTTGTTCTACAGAATACACAGGTTCTGACTTAGATTTATCAGTATTTCTCTTTCAGTTTATAAAATCTTATTGATATCATAAATAAGTAACCTTTCTATACATTAGACACAAAGTAAAGTTAATAGAAACCTTCAATAAAAATAGCAGTTTTAATTACAATTAAAAAAGACCTTTATAACTACTCTGCCTTAGGTCTTCAGTTGTATATCCTTGCCGTTAACCAAAACATCTGACAAAGTTGGGCCTGAATAAAAAAAGTACTCAGCACAAAAGAGAATTGTAACATTTATGTAAAGCTTCATGTACCATATCTATAACATGTTGAAAGTGTATTTGTCACTATTTAATGTTATACATCAAATCTTTCTAATACTATAAATAAATAAAATGCATTGTGAATTAATCAAACTTCATACTGTAAGTTACATATAACCATAGGCTTGTGTCTTATTTAATTTGTTTCAACTACCATCCAGATGTTGAAGAGAACAACAGGACAGCTTGTGTGTGTGACCTTGTCAAGTTCTACTTGTTTTAATTCACTAGCCCTCTGGGTTGAAAAATATTTTGCAATAAAGCATCTTGTGTGGTATTAAAACCAATGTCAACAGATAGCTTTTATAAGATTTGCTACTGTTCTCCTTTTGTAATTTATTTACTTTATTTTCTTCTTAGAAACAACACTAAGTTATCTCTAAGCTTGTGCTATAGCAAATTCACCTTAAGATTCCATTTGTTTCCAATTAGTAAGGTTGTTTTTTTTCAAAGTAGTTTTATCTGTAGAGGCAGGAAATATAAATATTTCTACTTCTCAAACATAAGTTACAATTGAGGAACACACAAGCGAGTTCAGCATAAACAGTTCCATTCTTTTTTTATTCTATCCAAAAAAAATGTGTTGATAATATGTATATCTAAAGATAGTTATAAATAAAGGGAGCTCGAACAGAATTTTTGAAAAACATTACTCTTATATGTCCTTACAAAAAACAAGATACTGGACTGGGAAAAGTTAAGTTTGGGGTTTTCTATAAGCAATGGTGGGATGGCTTGAAACAGTAAGTTGTCCAAATAATGAAATTTATTTCTTGGTCTGTAAATGTAATATAGGTACTTGCAATGATAGGTATTAGCTTCTGGGCTCAAACCCCTGCCCTTATGCCCCAAAAGTGCCTCTCATTCTCTCATAAAATTATCAACAAGTATGGAACAATACACAAAATTACATGGCTTGCTTATTGTGAGATACTAAAATTATTTTTTACTACAAGTTTGTGTGTCATTTATTTAATATTGAAATCAGTTGTTTTTTTTAATGTTTTTAAGCGTTAATACACAATAATTCACCATGTAGTTTCATATTGTTAAAATGTTTATAACACCATTTGAGTAGGAATAGGAGGGGATATCTTTTTCATGTGGTTTTTACCTTGTATGTATCAGAGTACTGCTGAGTCCACAAAAATAATGTGATTTTATCAGTTATACTTTGGTATTTACAACTGACTCACCAAGTAGAAAACAAAGTCTTGTAATACATACAAGTGTACAAGTAATATAAGAAAAACATAATTATAAATATTTTGGAATTGTTCTAGTATTAAATTCTTAAAGTTAATTCACAATGTTCTGACTACACCAAACATCATCAGATACCATTAGAGAAGTTCATGTAACCAAAAGTTAAAAAAAATTAATTGTAACAATATAAAAAATGTGCAATAAAGTTTAAAATGTTTAAAGGAAAACATTATTAAAGAAAGGCTGCATATTTAACAAACAAGACAATAAATGATTCACTTTGTATTTTGTGTTGTTTCTGAGTTAGAATGTTAGCATTTTGAACATTTAATACTGGCAATGGAATTTAAAACAATTCCAAAATGTATATATTTAAAAAACAAAAAAAAGTGTCTTATATTTAAATTATCAAAAAATAATTTACTTTATATTTAAACTAGTTTTGTGTTTAATACAAACTGCTGAGAGTTTCTACAACAAAGATTGCAAAATATACATTAACAGCGGTTACATTTTTTGTCATAAATATATAGGTGAGAACTTAATAAACATAGAGTTAACATTTTTTTTTAAGGATACAAGAACAATACAGAAAGCTAGTAGAAAAGCAGAGACTAGAGCAGCAACAGGAACAGATGTATAGTAAGGACGGTTTTATCTCAATAAGTCATCTTCCACCTCAAACTAGACAAGAACGAATGCACCAGCTCAGAGCCGAACACCAGCGAAGACATCAGGAGCGGCATGGCCATTACCCGAAAGACGAGCAAGAAGAAGTTTACGAAAAAGAGATTACTGATGCCATTGATCGTCAGCCGGTATGTCTGTTTTCTGTTGTACAGTTAATTATTATTTTTATTATTGCGAAGGTTGCAATTTATCACAAGTCTTATAATCAAAGGTATCGTTTTGAAGCTCCTGTGATATACATAGTTAAAACATGCATTTTAAGAACTGAAACTTTAGAAGGTAGAATAAGCAAGTTGCTAGAAATTTAAAAGAAGTGACTCTGAAAGTTAATAGTCCTTTTATATAAATTGGATACAGATTTCTCCAAATCAACCATTTTTGTGTAAATAAAAACAACTAAACTACAGGGTGGTCGCTAGAAAAGCGGAAAATTTGTCAAACAGCTATTTATTTTTACAAAGAATAACTTTTACAAAGTTTTTTAAAGGCATATGTTATATTACACTCATAAATGCTCAAAATTATTAAAATCATGCATTTTATTCATGATGTAAAGAAATCAAAATAGAAATGAGTAAGCACGCATTTTATTCATAATCTCATGTGACCCTCAAATTTTCCGCTTTTCTAACGACCACCCTGTATATTTAAGAGCTGTCTGAGAGTAAAAGAAATTGTTTAATATTATATCAGGAACTTGAACAAAGAATATGTAATGAGATACTTTTTTAATACTAGCCTGAGTTGAATATTAGTCCTGAGCTGTTTCAGAAAGTAGAATAAAATATTGCAAAAATCATATAAATGGTACAACCTTACCGAAATTTATTACATTAAAAAAAATTATCTTGAATATTAATACAAATGTTTGGAAACACGTATGAAAAAATATACATTTCTAAAAATTGTTAATACATAAAAAGTACTTTTGTGCTTAGTATCTTAAGGCAGGCTTCAACAGATCTTTGGTGCCAGGTCACTGTGATGACTGAAATATTAATTGTGGCAACTGGTATTTTTCTTCCACTTTGTTTATAGAGTTGTGCTAAATATAACTCAAATCTAGAATAGTTATGGACTCTTGGAAGTCCAGAACAATTTTTGCATTTTTTTGAGTTCTAAAATGAACTTTGTTCCTAAGAGTTTATTAATAGTGGTTTCATCACTACTTCATGTTTTTCAGGAATGTAGTTCTCTAGGTGCACAAGATGTTACTAATTTTTGTGCCATTTTGTTTTTATTTCTCTCAGAGTGCATGTTTAGATTCATATGAGACCAGAGACAGTCACTTCAGGCATATATTTATTAATATAGGTATAAAGGAACACCTTTATACCTGTATTAATAAATATATCCAACATCTAAGCACGTCCTCTACATTTCTACATTCAGTTACACAACCACCTTCAAATATGTGGTCAACTACTGGTCAGTAACCTTTTTTTCCTTTGTGAACCTTGTGATGACCGAAATGTTACTCACTTCTCTACTCATCCCAGCCATTTTTAAATATACAAGTCAGCCACAGATTCCCATCTTCCTTGAAACTGGAAGGCTCCACTCCAAATAAGGGTGGGGTTGCATGTTGACAGAAGGATAATATTGTACTTCTCACAAGAGTGGGTAAGGGGTTAGTAAAGATGATATCTACCACATGTGACTCCTCACTTTCTGATAGTGGAAGAAAAGACAAAGATGGTAACCCCAAAGTGAAATCAAAGTGTATTATCCAATATAACAAACATGCTGGCAGAAGATTGCTGTGGTCATATAGCAAAATACCATCTGTACACAAGAGGAACTACAAAGTGGACTAATTCATCTGATGAATTTGTTGGTATATAAATCTCAATAGCTGTATAACAAGCAGCAAGAGCAGAAGAAGGTATGTGATATTCTCAGGACTTGCATAAAATTAATGTTTGAACTAGGTAGCACAGCTGAAGAGGACTGCATCTGAGAATGATGACCTCCAAGAATTGGTTGTTATAAAAATGGTAAGATCTGATCCACCCACAAAGCTTTCTGGAGAAATAGGCATTTATTGTATCCAGAAACTACAAAGATGTCTGTACCAATTAGACCATGCTGGGCATGCTAGAAAGTTGGGAAAAGAAGAGAAAAACTTCTCTCCATGCAATTCCAAGAAAATTTACTGGTCACAGAGAGCTAAAAAGGAATAAAAGACACATAATTAGAAGTTGGAGAAAAACTATTTTGTACCCTTTTCATTATATATATATAAAATTGGAAATTTGTGAAAAAATTTTAGCACAAAGGGTTTAGTAATGTTAAAAAAAACTCAGCAGGGAAAATATTAATGCATGTCACTTGTTTTTGTTTAAGTAATGCTGGCTTCTGTGTATAATTAACACATACTACCTGTAATAGTGTTTTGGGTGATAACATTTTTATCTAATATGGTTATGGTTATTCTATTATTTTGGGGCTTCTACAAACTTTTTTCCTTTATCTTTGACTTTAACTGGTCTGCTTTCAGCTGAAACGAATATTACCTCCTCATCACAATCCTAGTTTCTACTCCCCCAAACGTCCTTTGTCGATAAAGGTACAGTATATCAAAGACTTTTGAAAGTCTCTACTAATCTTTGTGCTTTTTAATCAATTAACAGTAGTGTTCCAGTGTACTTGATGAATTCCATATGTAAAAATAATTACCTCCAAATATTCTTCAGTTTTTTTTAGAACAAACGTGAATTTACAGCAGTATCCCAAAAACTAGATATTACTTATAAATGCACTTAACAAAAGCTGAATTTATATATTAATTTTACATATTGAGTTTTGTTTTACATTAGCAAATCTTTAATGGATTAGGATTAAGAAGTTAATGTTTTTGCAACATATATTCAAATAAACTTCAGTTGTTACATACATTTGTGTTACTAATAACAATAATTTAAAGACTGTGTGCTGAAGACGTAATTTTTGGAACTGTGTCACATAAGGCATGAACATAGCTTTTCCTAACGTAGGTCATTAGATTGGTACTAATACCTTAATGGGATTGTCAGCATTTAGTTGTGTTAGATATGAATATACTCTTAGAAAAGAACATTTTCCAAGAAACTGATGGGATATGTTCTTTTCCGAGTATTTGTTTCATTTAAAGACTATGAACAAATATTGAATTCTATGATGTAAGTCAAAAAACAAAACAAAACAGCCTATTAAAATATGTTAATGAAAAGATAAAAATTCAGTAAAAATATTGGAATGATATTAATCCTTTCTAGGTCCATGATCACTTTTCAGGTGTTGAGTGTATGTTAGGTTTAAAAATTAAACTAAATATAGTGATTCAGTTTGTAAAAATTATTTACTTAATCGTCCCTTAGGAATTTTTATTTCTAATATTTTCCTTGTGTTCTTATTAGTACAGAAAGTAATTGAACAACTGATAGTGAAACTTAGCTTTCCAAATGGCTACAGACAAAAGTAACAGTGTTGTATACAGCAAATTTTAAGCTATTTATTCCAGTCTAGAATAAATAAATGGTTTGATAAATAATTTGAGGACTTGCAGGAATGTGACAAGATATATAGCTTCTGCAAAGAAAAACCAAAGAATTTATTGGGAAGTCTAAAAGGCTTAGGGACATAAACAGACCTGGGAATATTTTAATATGGTTCCTTTAGACATCATTTTCACATTAAATTATATGTTTTATAGCTATGAAAACTTTAGCCTATGATAAATAAATTGTGTAAGTCTAGTTAGGTTTAGAGATCATGATAGATGAAGGTGAAATATTCAGATAACTTAAATCCTTATTTATTGAATGTCATTATAAAATTTATTTCATTCAAACAATGCAAGTAAGTACAAGAACTTATTTATTGGAAGGAAACAATGTTTATTAAATTTAAATTTGATCAAGAAATTGTCATATAGCCTGTCCTGATGCCATTGTAAGAGGTTAGGTCATAGGTCACCAATACATTTTTTTTTCAATTTTTGCCTTGTATTTACAATTTATGGCTAGAAATGATGACTACTACAATTGGTAAAATAAATATCTTAATGAATATCAAGCAAAGTGATACTGAAGTGATTGTGTAAACTGAACTTTCTGGCCAACTTATAATGGAAAGGATATTAAGTAAACTAGTGTAATCTTTTTTAGGTGGGTAATTAAAGTTAAGTTACTTTGGCACCAATGTATATTGTAAGTTGAAAACATTTCTAATGTGATAATTTCTCCTCAACAGAGACGAGAAAATGAGGTTCTACATAGTCGGTCCCACAGTTTTGACATTTATAAGGAAATGGAAAGGTAGGAAGGATTTATTGATGGAAGTTGTTTAAATTCCATTTTGTTACAGATATAAACATCAAGTCCTTGTTTTGGTTCTAAAACATCTTCATGTACAAATATTTCAAGGTTTGAGCTCATAAGATGCTATTAAACATGCTCTGCACTTCTAGCTATGAGAAATATAAAAGTGACAGTCAACACTGCTTATGAGTTACCCTTCCTCTAGTTAGTAATTAGGGATGGAGTCTCATTTGGCCATCAACTTTTTCCATACAGACTTGGTCAGAGTGACCAATCATGTGACCATGTATTTGTTACAGATTCAGTACTACTAATTTTTAATTCTTTCAACACTGTCTCAGCTAGTTTGACCAACCATGTAACCTAATTGTACTTGTTTAATGTCTTTAGAGAGTTAATACTTCTAACTTTCAAAATAATGCATGCATCTTTAAAAAATTTGGTACTTTTTCAATTAACATAAAGTTTTTCACACACAAAAATAATTTTTAGTGAAGTATTTTTAATAAGCTAAAATAAATATTTGTCCATTAATATATTGAATTACTTGTTTTGAATATTTCCATGTACAAAGTAATTTTCATTCTAAGGTTAAAAATACTTTTTGGAATCACACAAATATTAAATTTCCTTTGTGTGTAATCTGAGAAACCTCCAAAATACATTTCAGACTTTTTTTTTCCATAAAACTTTATATTTTATCTGTTACTTTTTCTACCCAAATTCAAAATGAAATTGGTCAGTATGATCAAACATATAACCAACCAACCATTGATAGCAAAAAAGAACAAAACAAAATTAACGTAAATTACTTTTTTCTCTTGCTGCAATTACTTCAAATTGTAACATTATTTTATCCTAAGTAGCTTTAAGCTTGTAACCTAAATTTTATTGTTTTATTTCCCTTTGTACAATGTCTGCTATTTGTATAATAATATTATAAGTTGTAAGTCACAACAGGAAATGCTATCAATCTAGTGTTACCCGCAACCTACTCCATGGTGCTTGTGTGTGTGCCTCAGGAATCTTTATTACAATTATTATTTATGTTACCTAATCTTCTTACATTTTAGTTATTTTTATACTAATAAATAAAGGATTTACATAAGCCTTTTTTTTTCTTCTCCTATCAACTGTCAGTAACACTTAGCCCTACTTTTTATGTTAATGATAATAGTGCACTCAATAATTTTTAAAAAAAATATATAATGCACCAAAGAACATAAAATAATAACATGCAAAAAGCAGACACTGTCCCATAATTAGCGTAATTTTTCTTGCTTTTCTAACAGTGCAACAAGAGCCATTACAATTTTATCTAAGAATATAAATGTTTCCATGCAAGTGTTTTCCACTGATTATTCCAGCAGACCAATTGTTTAGAACCATTGATATAAGCCAGAATATATGAAAAAAATTAGTTGATAAATAATTATGAAGAATATTTTGAATATAACATTGTGAGAGTACAGATTATTATTAGGAAACTTTAGTTTAAACATGGAGAATCATCAGGGTGATTTTATAAAGACTGAAACAGTAATTACATCATGAACAATAACTATGTATATTCCACCAAAACAAAAGAACTGTATTTGAGTATTTGATACAAAGCAGGATATAATAATAAAAAGATAGTAGTTTTCTGTGACAATAACTTTTGGAATTTTTCTCCTTTACAACTAGTCATTTTTCAGATAAACTGAAATTGAACTGAAATGTTATTATACATACACAGACACATATCTAAGTAAAACTGCTATAGATTAGTTTCAATCTCTGTCTATATTCCTAGGCCAAGTAAACAGTGTAAGCTAACACTATAAAAACGTCAGGTCCACCCTTCCCAGTCAGTGGAATCTTCCTCATCACACACACCTAATGGGTACAGTGATCTAACACACTTATGGCCTGTTCAAATTCAGCTATCCAGTGATTCTTTATTATTCTTAACTACAAGTAGTTTTAGTAATATCAAGTATTTAAGGCTTAAAAGTTAAAATTTCACTGAACTTCATATTTCTTTATTTTAACAATTTTTTGGTTTATTTACATTAAGGCAGATAATTTGTTCACACATATTGCTGAGACAGATGAAATCTTCACTCAGATATGTGCATATATTGCTGTTTAGTGGACTAGATACATAAAGCCAGATTAATCTAAACAGAAAAAAATGTTTCATATATTATAATTTTAATCTTTATCTATACTCCTAGGCCAGGAAGTAGAGTAGGTTTTGCTGACCCAAGCAAATACAGTCATTACATGAACTTCAAAGAAATTCAACAGCATCTGCAAGAATACAGACAACATCAACTACAGAATCTTTCTCGTCAGCCACAAATGGGTAAGTCTTCTCCCATGGGTCATAGAGACAGACCAACATCAAACTTTTTTGAGTATGAAAGCATGCAAGGTGGTCCTCAACAGAGTACTGAACCAAACACTAACTCCTTACCTCGTCATTCTAAGGTGACAGGACATCCTTCAAACCAATCTCAGCCATCACATCAACACTATAAAAAACATCAAGTCCACCCTTTTCAGTCAGTGGAACCCTCTTCATCACACATGCTTAATGGCTACAATGATCTAACACAGTTACAGCCTGTTCAAAGTCAGTCATCAAGTGGTGCTTTATTATTCTTACCTACAAGGACGAAACGAGAAGGACCAGGATCAAAAGTATAACATCTAATGAGGGTTTTCATTACTGCCTCAAAGAGAGAGTATGTAAGTAGTGAACAAAGGAAGCACTTCATTTTATTATTTCTTCTGAAGAAATGAACAAAATTTTGAAAGAAATAAGTGGTAGTTTTTTTGGAAGAAAAAACCTTCTAGCATGTCTTCTTAGCTAGGACATTCGTGACTTACTAAATAGTAAAATTACAATACACAATAAGCGAAAGCATACGAGGTGGACTGATCTTTTAATCTTTACTGTGCAGGATATAGTGAACTGAATTTTTTTTTTTTCAAAAGGAAAATGGAGTATAATGCCAGTCTGTTTCTTTTTTTTTTTAAGCATTTATAGTAACTTACGTTGATGACTTCAACTTGTATGTTACATAGTGTACAGTAACTTGAATTGTGTTAGTGGACTGTTGCCAAAGAATCTTTTGTCTGGTATTCTTGTTATGACTGATGTGAAGCATCTTTGTTTCAAGCAAAATGTCCAGTATGTTTTGAAATAAATAAAATGATACTGACTTTTCTTTGAGCTCAAATCATATATGCAGTGTATATAGTATTTGCATTTTCATCAGGAACTAAATGTATCATTAGTGGATGATGGAAACAGATGTTAATACAGTTTATATTTTTAAATATTTGCCTTAAATAGCAAGGTCTTAAAATATTTCACTTGTTGGTGGATAATTTGAAATTTCAGTTTTACCTGTGTACATATATATGTATATATAAGTTCTGTAATACTCAAATCAAGTATTATGTGGTGGAATATTACATTCTTAAGCTCTGTATGTGTTAAATACAATTTGTAACTTACTAAACTTTTATTCTACCTAATAATCTGAAACTTGTAAATATAACACTAACCTTTTCTGTTTTGCAAACATTATTTAAGACAAGTCTGTTTTTATTTTATCTCAGTTTAATTAAAGAACAAAAGTTTATAATGTTCAAAGTTTTATTTTTAGACCAAACTATTTTGATTGATTTATTTACAGAACTTGACAGCTTTTATATAAAGCTTAAATCGTAGAGAATTGTATTTAATTATAGGAAGACTCATCCCATCCACAGGTTTACTTGGTAGTGTTTTGTCTTTTCATTGCTTCAAAAAGATTAGAAGTAATTTAACATTATATTAACCTGAAAAACATGAATGTAAATACATTTTATGATTTCTTGTAACTCTCAAAAAAGGGAAAATGGATCAGATTTTTCTCTTTATGTTAAAAATATTTTAAAATAAAGTTGTGGTAGCCTAAAATTTTAATGTTTTTTTTACTTTGAACAAATATGTACGACTGAACTGTTTTATTTAAAATAATAGAAAAAATTGTTTGTTTTTCACAC
Source organism: Carcinoscorpius rotundicauda (assembly GCA_011833715.1). Taxonomy (NCBI): domain Eukaryota; kingdom Metazoa; phylum Arthropoda; class Merostomata; order Xiphosura; family Limulidae; genus Carcinoscorpius; species Carcinoscorpius rotundicauda. The sequence goes on from CM022398.1 coordinate 22,572,014, forward strand.
TATGAGTTGTGAATATATATAATACCTGTATATAAACTACATACTTGACCAGTGGCCAGTGACAACTATTGCTGACCTGTACCCATTAACAAATTGTCTGAATGTATCAAACCCAAAACTGTGGTCAGTGAAAAAGATTTTATTTGGTCTGGCCAGTGATAAGATCCAGAAAAATTTATACTAACAAATTTTAACCTTTGTTTTATCATGAGCTTTTGTACCTTATGGCTAACACAAACTTCAGCAGTATTTTGAGGACCCAGAAAGTTTTATAACTATAGTTTTTTTGTTTTTTTATTTTTATTTTGCCCCTGCATAACATTCCACTGTTTTTGTTTGCAGTTGTCTTATATTGTATGTACATAATAGTATGTATTTCTTTCAATAAGACATGTAAGGGATTGTCATTGAACTTACATGTAGTATTAATAGTATTAATAAAGGAATTTTAACTTGTTGAAGCAAGTAAAACTATCTGTCGTGAATCCATAGATTTATTAAACCAAATTAATAACCAATACGTGGAAGCATATTACTTGAGGTTCAAAGTGTACCAATCTTTCCTACACAGATAAAAAAAACACAAAGTTTTTTTAGGCATTTAAAGTTGGTGAACATAATATTAAAAAAAAAAGACACCATTCTGGTTATTCTTGGTGAGATGACACCAAACTCAAGTCAATGTTTTTTACCTCAGATATCAAGTATAAATCTAATAACTATGGCAATCAATATAGCATTAATGTTTAAATTGTCATGAAATTCTTGATTATGGGTGTTTATGAGTATATTCACTGGCTTCATTCTCAATGTTAGAGAGATCATAAAACAAAATAACAGTTTCAGTGAATTGATTGTTAAACACTTGGATAACTGCTCATTTACTACAGTCCACCATTTTGTAAGTTTAATGATGACTTCCATAGTAACTTTTGTGCTCTAAATATTATTATATCTTAACTCTTCAGTGAGGCATGTCATTAAATATGTTAGGCCTTGTCTCATTTTAATTAATCATAGCTAAATTTAGTACATAGAAACAAACATTAAGGTTAAATTAAAACCAATGTTTAAGTTTTTATATTTTTAAAGTTATTTCAAAAAGCCTAAGGTCTGCCTTATATTTCATTACGTATTAAAATATTTAGTATAAAGAAACGGATAATGTTTGTTCAATTTAAAATGCAAAATTAAATGTTTGAGTTTGCAATTAATAATATTACAAAGTAAGAATCGAAATATTTATTTCTTGTCATACGTCATTTTTACAGAACTTAGCAATAAAAAATCCAATGGTATCGTGCTCTACACACTTTTTAAATCCATCTTGTGGCGAGATGCCAAATCTCTGCAACTTTGACCTTTGCTCCTCGCTAAGACCTCCACCTATCAAACCTCGATATCCTAAATGTGGTTCCTAAAGCATATGTAATTTCAGAAATATAACACTTTGTTTGTGATACACTAAAACACTACATATTTGCATACAAGAGTTTAACAAATAAGAATGTGAATAAAAGTTTTGTTTCAAATGTTATGCCCTCCTTCATGGGTAAAAAAAAAATGTTTTTAGTTATTTTTTTAGGAAAAGAAGATTAGCATCTATCTTGACTGAGTCATGTTAAAGAAACTAACACTTCAATTGAATTAGCACGTGACCTTGACTGAATGTAGTATATTCTATTTTAAAAGTTATATTTTTCTTTAATTTTTATCATATGGAATTCTTCATTAAAAATACAAACATAAATATTAGAAAGTGTTCTGAAAATGTACATAAAGTATATAAAATATGTTCAGTTAATTACTGATCACGACAGACTATAAAAAATACCATTTTCCTGTAACCCTTTCGTTTTATAGAGAGCAAAGAACATTATAACTTTCTGGTATTGCTCTATAAATCATATATAAAATAAGATTACAGTTAATATTCACAATTTTAAATATTTTTTGTTTTGGATTGAGTAATAAAAAAAATCTCTACTACTAATCCTTATATAGACTTTATTACATTCAATTGTAATGATTGTTAGAGTAGAAATATTAAGTTTCCTGTCTGTACAAATAAAACTTGTAGATGTACAAATCAAAGCAGAAAATCTGGTCTTCGTGCAAGTTTCTTATTTCTGGCTCGTGTAGTTTGAAACCAATGGATGTTTCTGAATCAGTGTCAAACATTGCAACTGACTTTCCTTTTTGTTTTACAACTTTCTAAAGCTAACAAGATCATATATATACATACATTAATAAATAGAAAATAATCTGAATGATGGTTTCTCCATTCTTTCATTGTATCTGATTTATAAGCTCCATTTCTTCCATATATGAATTCTAAACTTACAAACAACTAAACCTTGAAAGCCTGTTATTGCTGGTTGTTACATGCAACATAATGGTAATAAACTATTCTATTAGTTTCCTTGTTAGTTTGCTTATATAGTTTAAAAAAATATTTGGCAATTTCTTTTTTTATATCCACAAACCTGTGTTACTAATTTGAATCTAATGGTAGCTTTTGATAGTGGACTTTGCCCCTAGTGTAACCTTGGAGATTAGCAGGGGTCTTTCTAAAACAGCTGTACATGATTTCTAAAATAATTTCAGATGATAACTTTTAGAATCTAGGTATGTTTTTGTTTTGGAAGGTATGCCTTCATTCTTCATGGCTGAAGAAAATAACTATTTTCATTTGTTTACTAGAAATATCAAATAAGCAGCCATTTTAATGAAGTAATACCTACGACTGAATTAGCACATTCCACAAAATTTTGTTGGTAAGAAATACCAAGATCATACACAGAAGTCTTCAATTAAAAGGACAAACACATATCTATTACTTTCACAATATTCATTATACTTTATTGGAAGATTTCTTTCAAGAAGGTGAGGTAAGACATCCTGTGAAACCTGGTCAGTGGTTAGGATTGTATTACATACCTGAATAGCATACAGTTATGCCGTACATACAGTGGTTTTTATTTCATTTTAAATTTACCAAAAACATTTAATGCTAATCATTTCCAAATTATTATTTTTTATGAATGCAAATTCAGAAGTACACCTGGATGATTAGTGGTATTTGGTTATAGGTTAAATAACAGCTTCATAAATCAATTATTACAATGCTCCTAAAACCAGCCTTCTTTCTAATGAGCAGTTTGAAATTAGTGACAAGTAGCCTTAGTAGTTGTATCGTAATGAAATCTGGGCAAGCAAACTTGGGGGCAACAGGTACTGAACCTGAGGCCCTTAAGTCCATTTTGTTTACTTGTATTGTTGAACTATTAAGTAACAATATGCAAATGGAGAAAAGAAAAGGCAACAATATACCTATGCTACATATACCACTGTTTCCACTCTTCAGTGATCTGCTTATTGTCTTGAGATGAAATAGTTTCTTGTGGGGAACTTCCAGGTAAACCTGATCTATCACAATTTAATAAAGTGTTACAACAAATGTTTTCTTGTAATTTTATTATAATTTTTCCAGAATATTCTTCTGCTACAAAGTTTGTATTATGATTAACACCTATTTTCATTGATCACACAGTTAATCTCACCTGTTTTTCTAATGCCAATGATGGAAATGTCTTCAGTGCCCAACTGACCAATCCTTCATTCTCTGCTATGGTAAGAGTACAGGTACTATACACAAGTTTTCCAGTTTTTTTTAAGAGAGAAACAGCCTACATTGTGGAAGAGAAGTGACAAAAACTAGACATTTATAAAACAAACACTTTCAGGATCTGTAAAAAACCAAATCTTAGTCACCCACTCTTATGATGAGTTTAATCTAATTGGTCAATGTCATTTTTTCAGATGGAAAAACAAACAGCTTATATATCAAAACAAAGCATTTAATAAATAGTTTCCATTCTTATTGATGATGCTTTTCCATCTTACATTCAGGTTGTTAATGCCCTGATTAAAGAAATCACTTGGCTCTTTAGCAAAAAAAACATGTCAATATCCTCTTTAACACCTTCCACGTTTTTCCTTTAAAATGGTATTGCAGCAAATGACAGTAATTTAATGGTGCTGTATCTGGAAAATATGCTGGGTGGGAAAGAACTTCCTAACCCAACTCCATAATATTTTGATACGTCAAATGTGCCACATGAGGACATGCACTGTGTAGAGAAGAAAAACACCTTTCTGATTGAAGGTCTTGATTTCAATGTCCAAGTTGCTGACTATAGATCTCTGCATTAACAGTTCACTGCAAATTCAGAAGTTTTAAATGAATTAACCCTTTGATGTCCCACCAAATTCAAATAATCACTTTCTATGGATAAAGTCCAGGTTTTGGGGCTGGAAGTGGCTTTTTTTGTCTTAAGACTGAGCCATTTTTTTTTTCTAATGTTAGCAAAGAGAATCCATTTTTCACGACCAGTGAAAATTGTGTATAAAAACAGCTCAAGAGCATTACCTGCCAGAAGAGATGAAGCAATGATCACACACTGGAAGCAATGATCATCAGAGAGTTCATGAGGCACCCAAACATTTTCTTTATGTTTTTCCGTATTTCTGAGATGTTTATGTATTGATTCATGAGAAACATGCAATTTCAGGGTCATGTCATAAGTGTGTTGCCTTGGGTTAGACTCAAAAAGTGTCTTCAGAACATCAATATCACTTTCAACATGTTGGGGCCTGCGATCACAATTTTTAAGGCTCAAGTCACCTGATCAAAATTTTTTGACACTTACTTATGAACTTTCAAAACATTTCCATAAACACCTTTGCTATTCTATGTGTCTATAGAAGCACTGTTTCCTTTCTTGTATTCAAACAGTATTACATGCTGAATGTGTGCATCTCAACATGTTTCATCACCACAAGGAATTAGATTATATTAAACATTATATAGGCTAATGTGGTTTGTTTAAACTATTACATATGATGGATATTATTATGGGGTAGTTAATGAAAATGTTCCAAAATGCGACATTAATTTCTTTACTTCCTAAAAAATGGTAAAATTACCTACTTTCAATATTTTTTGTCAATAAAATAAGCTAGTGTATTATGTAAATACAAATGAAAACAATATATCAAAAATGAAACACCTACAAAACTGAACCATATAACACAAAATAGGGCCTGAAATAATATTGTTCACAATGCTTCAAATAACTTATCACAATATTATACTTCTACATTTTTTTAAACAAATACACGTTATTAAAAATAAAAAATAGGCATTAATTGTGTGGCTTTTATTGTATGCTATTGTACTACAAACATTAAAAATACTAGCATCAAGGAATACAGCTACTGGTTTAAAACCAGAGATTAGTGGTTGCTCGTGCACTAGCAGTTTCATACCATACACCTAATCTAACAATGTAACATCTAATATTTGAGTTCAGTTTGTTAAACCATAAAATAATAACAATAATGAATAAAAATAAAGCATACTTCTTGTGGCACAGACCCTTGTACAGTAATACTGACTTTAAAAAACTATTTCAAAAATCCATTTCTAAGGTAATGTACCATGAACTGCTGGAACTTCTAAAAAACAACTTCTACTAAAACAATCCATAGCAAGAAACTAACAAAATATAGCCATAAATGAGTAACTACTGAAACATGATCTTAACTCCGTATCTCTCTAACACTTACTGTTTTGAAGAGTTTTTTCTGTAATGAAGGAAAAGAATGAATCTCTTTTGTACTCATGGAATTTGTGAACTGTGGACGTTGACCAAGGGCACTGCAAGGTGCATCAAGTAGAATACAATCAAATAATTCTGGTGGGAAAGGAAGCTCAGGAACTCCTCCTAGACAAAGAACATAGATAAACTTTTCCTGAAATGGTATAAGGGAAGTTACAGTCGGTATGTATGTTATACAGATGTAAGACTTTATCAGTACAACATTATTTCTCCTTCTAATAGACATAGAAAAGACCTTTTACAAAAATATATTCACAAGTAACCTCTAATACTTAATATTAACAGAAATCTAACTACTATACAGAAGTACCATACAGTGTGATGCTATTTCAGCTGTTAATACACATATTACAAGATAAAATCATTTTACTCCCAATGTTTCACTGTATGTGCTTTAGTGAGGGATTAACTTCATTAGACTTTCTTAAAATAACTACTGCAGTGTGATTAAGTTAGTGTGATGAAGATAATATTTACACATCAAAACTTACTAGGAATAAAAATATTTTACCTATTAGTTAGTAATACACAAAAACAGTTTAAAATGTTTATTTTTCATCAATTTATATTACATTTGTGACTTTTTTTTACTATTAACACCATGCAAAAAACAACACAATAACTTTTTATACTAAACACGATATCTGAAGTACAATATTTTAATGAATTTGTTAGGAAGAAACATATGATAATTCTCAATTGTAAAGTCGTGATAATGCCCAAAAAAGAGCCAGAAATCATATTTTAGAATATTTAAGAGCACAAGTGAATCTTTGATTGTAATTAAGTACAAAGCTGTGGAATGAGCCGTCTGTATGGTAACCCAGTTTCTAGTATTGTAATTATGCAGACATATTGCTGCACCACTGGTGTACAAGAGGATAGAGAAATTACTTTTATTTCTGAAACTGGTCTAACATAACAATCACAACTGTTATGTGCTTTCTGTAAAATGACATAGCTCCTAGTACTGGAATCAACATAAAACTGACATAGCTTCTTCACTGAACATATATGTTGAATACTTGTTGATGTAAGAACTAAAAACTTCAAGAAATAACATTATGCTCCATTCCAAGAACAGCACAGTGCTTTAAACAATAAGAAAGATACTTTACAAAGGAGGATCTATGACATCTTTTAATTTATTCTTAAAATTCCCTATCTGTAGAAGAAATAATGACTTTATCTTACCAGTTTTCTTTATTGTATAACCATGAGAACCAGTTTTTCCACTATCCAGGACTTTAACGGAGTCACAGGCAAATGTATAAACATTAGAAAATTTTTGCCTTTGAATATTTTCAGAAAGACGCTGAATCTTAAACTTAGACTTGTCCAAAGCTACAATGGTACCCTGTCAGTAGGAAACACATCAGTGGTGAGAGAAGATAAAAGAATAGTTCTTGTAAAGTAAGGCAAAGTAAAAACATTTATATGTGCCTGTCTTTATTCTGTATGCAAAATATCCTTGTAACATATTAGCCAAACAACCCTTTGAAATTTCAGAATTGAAAAGCTTAAATGTTTCCCCTAAATATTTGAAGTAGTTTCTGTGTTATATTTTTTTTTCAGATTTTGGAACAACATGAAATGTTTTAAGCACATAAAACAATTACATCCAAAAGATATTTGACATTTCTCATGGTATATTAATATATTCTTCAGTTAGTCATAAACATGTACAAACTTTGAAACATTACTTATTTTTTAACAGGCATAATTTTATATTTTGTTTCTAATAGTTTTCTGTATATACTTCTGATCTATATTTTTATCTATTTCCAATGCCACCAACATAAATACTTGCTGACAGTTTTTAACATAATTTAAAGAAACATTGCTTAATTAATGGCAGTTTAAGAAAGCTTCTTTCCGTTAAAAACTAAATCCCTGTTAAAGTAATTATATATTTTGTTTTTCAATTGATAGATTGGGTAAAAATGATCTTTATTAACTTTCAGATATTTTCATACTTAAGTCAATTATTATGTCTAAAACAACTTGATAATGACTACAAGTTTTTACACTAGCATTTCTTTAAAAACATTAAAACACTAACTATATATTAGATACCAAATAAGGTACATATTTCAGTGAAGAACCACAGCAATGTCATATTTCCTGGAATTTTCTCTGTAACATTATATATATATATATATCAAACACATATGTATGTATGTATGAAATTAATAAGTTCTTATGTGACAGCTTAAATAAACAAAACATACCTTGTTTTTCATTAGGACTGCCAAATGAGTTGTTTTTCCTCCTGAAAATGGACACAAATATTAAATTTTTCATTCAAATTATTCACACTTCAGATGTACTTTAGCTATATCCACAGTAAATTATTTCAAATGTGTCAGACACACATTCTTTTGCTTGTATCACAGAAAGTAAACATGAAAGATTAACACAAAAGTAATGTTTCTGGAAAAAAATAACAGATCCCCACATAGGCACTTTCTAAAGCTTACTATAAGGTTCCAAAATACTTTATGAAGAGCATTACTATGAACATTACTCAAAAGTTTAATACTTGTATGTCACTCGTACGTTTTTTTGAACAGTACTTGTTTTTGTTCAGAATATAACTGGAAATTCAATATATGATTTTATGTACTCTGTTTACTCAGTAACAAAATTAATTTAATATATCACTCCCCTCCTTTGTCACTTGGAAGAGCACTTGTCAGTTGTTCCAAAGCTGAGAATGGTACAAAAGATATAAATATGACTCCATATACTTTATGGGGAACAGCACTTGTCTACTAAAGAGTTAACATACAATTCTATCCATTTGTTATCTGTAAGAGTATTACTTGATTTTACACCGCAACAATGGATTTATTACCTCAGCCTCGTATGTCTAATTTACCTGGAGAAACACTTAAAGTTGAAAAGCTGCCCATAAATACACTGTAGTTTTCAACATATATATGAAATGAAGCACCACATTTAGAAGCCAGCTGAGAATTTAATCCAGTTTCTTTACCTGGAGCTGCACACATGTCCAATACCCAATCTCCAGGCTGAGGATTTAACACATGGCAACAAACAACAGATGGCAAGTTTTGTAAGAAAAGTCTTTCTTCCATTATTCCATTTAGAGAAGGTGATGGACAGATACGTTTGATAATTCTCACAGCAAGTCCCCTTATGCACAATATGAAAAAAATAATAATTTCAAAATCTGAAAAATGACTAGTTCATATACTTAAAAAAAACAAGTGTAGTTGTATTATAATCATGATTAGCATGAATTCCAAATACAAAAAATAAACACACATCACAGACCTAGCATAAAATAATTTATTTAAATATTAAACATTTTAATACATGACATAATGGCATATTAAACACTATCTTTACAATTCCCAAAACACAGAATCAAAATGTATTCACCAGTTGAAACTGACACCGGTCCACTGGTCAAGACCAGATAAAATGGTAACAGACCATAATTCCTGAGTACATGTAAATGGTGTGTTGAGCAGTATTATGCTCAGTTGCACTAGCTGGTAATAACCCAAAATGTGCAAATCTTTCCCTCATTACATTGAGTTAACCATTCATTATAACATTGGTCTCCAAACTGTGTCATTACACATAAGTGTTGGGGCCTTTTATTAGGGGTGTTGTAAGAGTTTAAACCAATTAAGAATAATTAATAACATGAAAACTATTGCACGTAACAGTATGGGGTGTTGCACAAATCAAGGTGAGTTAGGATGTCATCAGCAAACAAAAGTTTGGGAATCACTGCATTACAGCCATGCACAAATTACTGAAAAGTGGATAAATTTGAGCCTAAAGAGCCATCTTTGATACTAAATATATACTTATTTTTCTTAAGTACTAGTGCTCTCTGAAAAATGATGGCTCTACAGCTACTACAAACAGTCCAAATATGCACAAAGAAATTTGTCAATTGCAAATATTTCTGAAGTAAAGAAAGTGTAAAAACACAGAAATACGGAAAAGAAAATGATATGCACATTCAGATCAGTTGTGTGATAATGAAATAAAATGGTATGCACGCAATAAAGAAAAAATAAAACGACGTAACAAAATTTTTACTTTTTCTTGTTCCTGGGCAGAAAGTGTTATTTCTCAATTGTTTATGCAAAAGTAAATGGAAAAAGACCTATTTTCTCTTCAATCTTTGCTTTTGTAACCTGGGTAATGAAATTTTCAAATTTACTCATTTTCCAGAACATTCCAGGTAAATTCAGTGTCGAGTAAATGATAGAGAATTTTCTTGAACTTACAAGAATTTTCAAGAACCACTCACCATTTCAGTTTAGTTCTAGCTGCCTAAGTGAACACATAGACCAATCCAAGGATGCTTTACTAAGTTTCCCTGTTATCTTTGCCTTTGGGACAGCAGGGACACCACAGTACTGGCCACAGTGGACTGAATTCTCTGATGGGAGGCATAATATCAAGTGTGAGCCACTAGTGGACCTCCAGAAGGTGATGTTCCCACCCACCATTGCTCATAAAATTGGGTCTTATGAAACAATTTGTTACAGCTCTTGATAAGGAATCTGCAGCCTTCAAGTATCTTTGAGACTTCTTCCCTAAGCTGTTTAAGGCAAAGGTCAAAACTGGTGTCCTCACTGGACCACAAATAAAGAAAATCCTGGAGTGCACAGAATTCCCCAAGAAACTCAGTAGGAAGGAAAAAAAAAGCTTGGGGCAGCTTTGTCACAGTGGTTCAGGGCTTCTTGAAGAATCACAAGGCCAAAAATTATGTGCAATTGATTAAGGGTCTGATGAAGAACTATGGCAAAATGGGCTGCAGGATATCCATGAAAGTCCATGTCCTTGATGCTATTCTTGATAAATTCAAGGTCATGGCAGCATACTCAGAGGAGCAAGGCAAGCGCTTCCACTAAGATATACTGACCTTTGAATGCCGCTACCAAGGAGCATATAAACGAAAACATGATGGGAGACAATACTGGGGGGCTAATACATGAAAGTAATTTACATTAAAGTCGCAAATCCCGAAAAACTACTCACTTCTAAACATTTTTGTTCATTTTTGTATAACTTTAGTATAAATACATGTAAATGAAAATGTGAAAATTTGCCCATGTTTTACATAAAATATGGGTTCATTTCTAAATTTCATTATCCAGGTCACAAAAGCAAAGTTTGAAGGAAATAATGGCCATTTTCTGTACTTTTACAATATAAGCAATTAAGAAATAACACATACAATCCAGGAACAAAATTTGTGTTACATAGCGTTGTCAGGTAATATAAAAAACAGGTCATACAAAAAGACCATAACCCGATAATGCCAGAACAAGACAACAACAATTATTATTTTGTGAAGAGTCTTCAGATTAGATAATATGTTACATTTGTTGAACTGAAGAGTAACATACATATTTATATGTAAAAAAAATGCTACACATGTGTTAACAGACCAGGAAATTTTCAGATTTCCAACACAAAAGCAGGAAACCAACATACACAATTAAAAAACAAAACATATGGACTACAATAATACCACAATGTCTTTGGAGAAGATATTCCACTTCTTTAAACAGTTTTAATCGACCTTTGAGCTTAGAAAAATTTAAAACTGCCCAAAAATATAAACTTCATGAAAACATTTGTACATCTCATATAAATTACAAAAAAAAAAATCAATCATTAAACAGCAAAACAACATAAGCAGACAGCTTTGGGATATCCTAACAGATAAGCTGAAAAAGATAGATCAATGATGACAAAACACAAGAATTGCTCCCTCACAAATAAATCACTTTATTATGCTTATTATTATAATGGCACAGTAAATAATTATAATATGTCATCAATTACATAATAACTGGCATATGAATTATTTTCAACTGCATTTTTTATTCTTCAAAAGGTGTAAAATAGAGTGATGAAAAATATGTCATTAATAAAGTGATACAACATCACACAAGGATCTTATCCTAACACAAGAGACAACCAATGAAACACAAAAATGTAAATAGTCACATACATAATAATCCTTAAAGACGCCACTGAGGTCAAATGTTGGTTTAAATAAAAATATATTTTTTTATATTTATCTGGAGTGTAAAGGTTGTTTTTGTTAACCTTTATAAAAATGTTTAAATCCCTCCAGTATGCACTAGGAATTTTGAGAGACAACAAGAAACACAAAAATAAATGAAGAGAATTCATAGCAAGGATGGAACTCAAAAGAACCATGGTGGTGCAAGGCATCACCCTATATATTGGTATAAATTACTTACTTGCCTGCAATTACTAAACTAGTTATTTACATTTTTTTACTTAATCTTTATGAAATACAAACACACTTGCATTATTTACTCATATACAAGAAAACCAACAGTCAAAATTCATAAAAGTTTGGATACTCCTCTCGTTGGCCATATTTAATGTTTTATTCAAACTAAAACGCTTCTGAGAAACTCAATAAAATCAGTAAATTATTTAATAAACCTAAAATACTGTCACAGATATCCATTCATTTTCACAAATCATTGGTAATACATGTAACAAAATGCTAATTGGTTCAGTTTTGAAAGTAAAAACACTAATAAATGTATAATTCTTCTGACCTTGGAGAAGATACTTTGAAAATATCTTGTCTGCTCAAAACAGATATTCCATTTCCAACAAAAACTTTGTCACCTGTAAATGGTTTTGTCAAGCCTCTCTTGCACATTCCATTAACATCAGCAAACACAGCAACTTTTTCTCCCTGTTTCAAATCTAATAAAAAGAGTCAATTAATACAAGTTACTTAAATTTATTTACAAAAATTACATTACACTACTACAACCAAAAACAAGGTTCTTTTTGTCATAATAGATTTATCACAGCATAAAATACTCAAAACTAGTTTGAAAAATAACTAAAATAGGCTGAAACATTAATGTATTTGGTGTTATTAAAGTTAATATTAAAATAAAAACAGCAAAATAGTTTTAAAATAATACTGAATGGTAATAAAGAAAAATTACTCAGGGGAGCACCCATGACACCAGGTGCATAGACATCTGCTCCTCGCAACACAGCCACACCGCACAGGGCTCCAACAATCACTTCTCGTCTACAAGGGTGTACAGTTTCATTATCAGAAGCCGAGCTCACGACCAGAAGATCGGGAATGTGAGGGTGGATATCAACCGTGAACTTATCTGTACATTCACCACTACTGACCTGCTAAACTCATCAAAATATTATACATTTAACATATTGGACGTAAGTAAGAGAAAAAGGAATTACAATTTTATGTTTGTTTATATATGTCTACATACACAAATCTTTTGGTTAATTTAATGGTTGGGAGATATTTTGTTAAAGTTTTAACATTAAACAGATAAAACCTTGAACAAAGTGAGTTTAATAATAATATGCCTTTACATTTAAAACAACATGCATCACTCAGAACTTTGTAACCATTTTTAATCTAGATGTTGAATACAAAATGTTTGAAACAGTCAAATAATAATCTACCAAAGCATCATCATGAAACGCTCTATACTATACACAGGTTAGTAAGAGGTGCAAAAAAAAAAACTGTGAAGAAATATTCTACATTACTGAAAAAAACTGATAGCACTAATAAATTATTGAGAATGTAAGTGAAATACTATAATCTATTACTTATTATTGTACTTTTTCTCTACTACAAATTCTCTCAAATGTAAATAGAAAAGAAAAATGGAAAATTTTCCAGGTGACCCCCTCAGAATGCCTTGAAAAAATTCACGTGCTCATCTACCCATACAATGAAAAACTGCCGAATATTAGATCAATATCTCTGATAGTTTCTATTAGATCAATATCTCTGATAGTTTCTGATTTACAGTCCTGTAAAACTGAATTAACTTTTTTTATTTTTGGCAAATTCATTTTCGGGCAACTTTAGCTGCTTAAAGCAACAAGAGTAATGGTGGTAGAAGGCTGCAATTTGCTACACTGACTGAATTTATCTCAGATAATTCAAAAATGGTCTCAAACCAAGTATATCTCTCTTAGGATTTTTATAGTGAGGCTGTGAATTCACCTGAAAAGTCAAAATCGTAAAAAACATTGGTTTATTTAATAAGCCATAGCTCTAAGACTTAATATGATACAAAGCTGAAGTTTGTTTTTAAATTTCCTATAACACATCAGTTGATATATCAGCAATTGTAATTAAAAGTCTATTAGATCTCCTGTAAAAAAATTTAGTTGCATGCAACTTTTTATGATTTAGCTAAAAAAGCCCTACTTCAGGCCACAGTTTGGCCATGTCACTAGTTAATCAGCCTTTTCAGATTTTTACTATATATTCTTACATCTCTGAATATGATCTCCACAAACAATCAGTATGGTGTTCAACCTACTTTTCGAGTTACAATTTTTTAAAATATCCTCTGACCATACATTGTTTACTTGAAGAAAAACTTCAATTCAGGTGTTCTGTATGCAAATATATCCACACAATTTTGAAATAATTTATGAATCCCACTTAAATATTATAATCATCCTTTATGATATATTCTTACATCTCTGAACGTGATCTTCAAATAAATCAAGGTTGTGAAAAATAAAAAATTTGTACCATTGGGCAAAGGACCACATTCAGGGCATTCAGTTCTTTATTGCCAATCAAAAATCAGTCCTGCAGAATTGTGTAACGTTTAATCTACTTGAGCACTGTGTAAAATGCAAAACTGTGGCAGGTATTAGGTCACATCATACCTTTATACCCCCACTCTACCAACAAACTGTATATGAGAAGGCTATCACATGATGATGTGTACACAGTTGTAACTGTTGGTAGTAGAAGTGAAAGTGATTCTGCAGCAGCTCATATAGGGCCTAATGATAGCAATGACAATTATCAGCCAAGGAAATATGTGGCATGCAGATACAATCATGAATGGTATGTGGGAAACATAAAAGATAGATCAGATGAACATTCCACTGTGTTGGTGCCATTTATGAAGAAATCAAGAAACAAACTGTTCTCATGGCCTGCAAGGTCACATAAAGATGAAAGCTGAATTCCTTTCCAACATATTCTTTGTCTGATAAGTGCACCTACCATGCAAAGCAGTAGTGCTCCCCACTATGTTCGAGATCAAAGTGATCTCAACATAATCAAACTCGAATTTCAGAAATTTATTCAAGCTGTCTGAACAAAGCAATGTTTATTTGATGTTGTTAAAGCTAATTTATCGCCAAAGCAGTTTTTGAAACATTTCATTTTCACAATTATTGCAGTTTGGTATGACTACAATCTTTCTCAATTATCCCCTGTTGTAGCACTGTGCTTTTTATGTCTGATTTACCTTTGTATTTATTACATTATGAATCTTAAACTCAGCCATATCTGCATAACTGTGATGCATACACAATATATTTGCATCGTCATGTGATCTAACTAGTTATGCCAATAAACTTGTTCAGAAATGAATTAATTCTTTCTTGTTTCTTACAACTTATTTAACATTGTGAAAGGCTGGTTAGAATATTTCAGACAGGTATTTTTCAAAATTGTATGGATATATTTGCACACAGTAACACACCTAAACTGAATTTTTTTTAAATAAAAAACGTATGGTCAGAGGATACTTTAAAAAATTATAACTCAAAAAGTAGGTAGAACACCATCCTGATTATTTTTTGAGATCATATTCAGAGATGTAAGAATGTATAGTAAAAATCTGAAAAGGCTGAATAATTGGTGACATGGTCAAACTGTGACCTAAAGTAGGGCTATTTAGCTAAATCATAAGTTACATGCAACTAAATTTTTTTTACAGGATATCTAACAGATTTTTAATTACAACAATTGCTAATTTATCAACTGATGTGTTATAGGAAATTTAAAAACAAACTTCAGCTTTGTATCATATTAAGTCTTAGAGCTATGGCTTATTAAATAAACCAATATTTTTTACGATTTTGGGTTTTCAGGTGAATTTATAGCCTCTCTATAAAAATCCTAAGAGAGATATACTTGGTTTGAGACCATTTTTGAATTCTGTGAGATAAATTCAGTCAGTGTAGCAAATTTCAGTCTTCTACCGGTCTTCTTCTCTTGCAGCTATAGGCAGCCAAAGTTGCCCAAAAATGAATTCATCAAAAACAATAAAATATTAACTAAATTTTACATGGCTGTAAAACAAAAACTATTTGAGATATTGACCTAATCTTTAGCAATTTTTCATTATATGTGTAGAAGACCACATGTGAATTTTTTCAAGGCATTCTGTAGAGGTCACCTGCAGCCCTCTGGATGAGTTGACATGGTACAACTCCTTATTAAAAAACATTTTTTTAACATTTGACAAAAAGACAGTAAATGTAATTTAAGACTGCATAGAAATGTTCATTTAGAATAGTAATTTAACTTATTAAACACACCGTGCAAAATTATTTTTAAATTGTGAGAAAATACAATATACTGAGTAGTTCTGTGATAACAAATTAACTTCACACAAGGTAAAGAGAAAAAAAAAGGACATATAATGAAACATAATGTTTTTTCTTATAACATGACCAACACTAATCAAAAGTTGTTTAATCTCATTTTGAATAAAATTCTTTTCTTATATCTCATACTCAAAAAAACAGACAAACTTAAAATTGTACAACCTTTTCCAAAATTTCACTTAAAGCTTCTCTGGCCTGAAGTGTTGTTGTATGTAAAGTGTTAACTCGTACTGTTGTAAAATGAGGAACCTGACACAACCATGACTCTAAATCATTGAAATACTTCTGAGCTTTAGGTTCTCCTATTTTTTCAATCACCTTCAGAAACAAAGAAAAAGTAATTCATACATTATACACATGACATAACACTTAAGTTTCCTCTTTTTACCAATAGTCATCAAAAATAAAATGCAAGGATTAGTAATTTCAATGTTTAAACTAATAACAACATATTTCTAAACACAATGAAAAGTCACAGCACAAATAACTGTTCTTCACAAATTCCATGTATAGTAAAGCATTGTATTACACAAATAAAAGTGCACTCAGTTGGAAAGTATTTCAAAATCATGTCTGAAATTATGTACATTATTAACATCTTAGTACACACATAATGTGCTGTGTGTGTACATATACATAACATTATAGTTACTTTAGTGTCCTGTTTTTAAACACTAATTATTAAGTTCATTTGCCAGAAACATGATATGAATAACTGATACAGGCATATATTTTATATCATTCCTAATACATATAGTACACTTAGCAACAAAACTATGGAAGCATATAAAATACTATTATTACCTCTCTCTCTGTAAACTGGACTGACGTAACAATGACAAAATTCAAATTTCAAAGAGTTACACAGAATAAAATTTAAAAACAATAAAATAAAAAAAAAATATTTTAAACTTTAGCATGAAATTCACATTGCTCTCAAACTATTTAGTCTGAGACTAAATTCACAGACACGTCTTTAGTAAAAACACTGCCTAAAAAGAAAGACTTGTAATGTTTACTCAGGGATTGCAAAGTTTGTAAAATTTCTTGGCAACATGGTTGTTGGAAAGTTGATCAAAACAACCACCCATATAAGGAATGTTAGAGAACTATCTTTTCTTCAGCTTCCTTAGTTACTAAATGATTTCACTTATCTATAACAAATTTTCTTTGGTAAATAAACTAATGATGCATAACTCCCAACTTAAATGACATAACTAAAGTTTATCTAGATGCAATACCTCACAGTTTATCAAATCTTCCCAAAGGCTTTTTTTGAGTTCTGGGTTCTTCTGAAATGGTGAAATTGCATTTTCCATTGCTGTAATAAACCAAGAAAGCTTCCAAATAAATTTTGACACAAGTAACAAGTTTGCAAGACACTTAATAATTTTAAGGTTTTACATCTTTAAATTAAAAACTGTACACAGTGAAGTGCCATATGTTACATAACAACATATAATGCAATCATAACATCTATGACAAAACACAATAACATATTCTCACAGTGGTGGTGTATAACCTGATGAGTCATAATACAGGATATTATTAACAGAGAGAGAGAGAAAAAGAAATACAATAAATTAATATGTGCTAAGACATTCTCCTCCATTTCTAACAGCAATTCTTTAAACACACCAATCAGTTAGAAAAATTTAACCTTAACTAGAGTCTACTCCATCTTTTTGAAATCTAACTTTTATGTCTTCTCATATTATTATCTTTAAAATATAACTCAAAGGTTTTTATATAATGAATCTCCTGTACATATATACTCTTGTAAACTTAAGTAAGATTACCTCTTACCCTTCTTGCCTCAAGGAAAACAAAATAAGACATCTCATCTATCCTTTTGTCCCTGTACTCATAGTTAACAACTCTCCTCAGAACCCTTCCAATAAGACAATATTGTTTTTAGATAAGGTGACCACAACTGTATATGCCATTTTAAATGAGACCTAATTAGTCATTCATGTAGATAACTACCTCTTTTCAACTTTTTGTAAATACATCCAATATTCTATTAGCTTTACTAATAGCATTATAATAAAATGTTAATGGACTAAGTGATTTATCCACATATAATGCAAGATTTTCTTTCTTTAGTCATGCTTTTGGATCTATTGGTTTCCATCTATAGTATAGATGTGATCCAAATTACAACCCATGAATAAAAATCATTTCCCAAACATTTGTCCAACTTACCAACCGATTCAAGTCATTTTGTACTACCTAAATGTAAACACAGTTACAAATACCCAAAAACCATGTCTTCATCAAACATTACTGATTAATCTATTGATTACTGATTGATTACTTCTATCAATACCACTAATGTAAATAAGAAAAAATGAAGGGCCTATGCAATGACTCCCAACATAATCCAGTAGTCAAGTTTGACTAAACTCATTACTAACAACCTACTGCTAATCAAATTTATTTTTTTACCAACCTCTACAAAAATTCTAATACACCAAATCCACATACTTTTCATAACCTGAATAACAAGTGAAATCTACACACATACACATGGAAAAAAAAAGAAGAGATGGCAAATTAGTAAGGTAAAATATTCCTTTGGTTAATTCATGACAGACTTTTTTTTATACAGTATTTCACTAAATGATTTCTGTAGTCCAGATAACAAATACAAACAACACATTTTAAAAAAAAGCAAGACAGAGAGAGAAAAAAACAAATTAGTTACGAAAATATCCATCTGGTGAATCGATGCTGGCCTTCATTTATATCATATTACATAAAATGATTTTATGAAGCTCTAGAATTTTCTGCATTACAGAAATAACTCTAACTTGTCTGCAATTTACATGAAAGACCTTATTATTTCCCTTAAATATAGAACATTATAAATTTGCCATTTATCAAGCAGCTGTTTAATAGCTATTGATCATAATAAGAAAAACCTATAATTAATTAATTTTTACTGGATAGATTGCCCAGTTTTTACATATGGTAGGCATGTACAAGAACTGCACTTAGCACACAAACAGCTATTTCAGCCATGAAGCATACACAATTTTGCCAAACACCACAGACCCCACAAGGTAAATGAATTACCAGACTCCAGGTTAAGTTTCTTAATGGAACAGTTTTCATAAGTTATTAAATTTGTATTTCTGGGGATAAGTGCAAATTTGTCCTTTAACAATGCCTAAATCAGTGTTTATCTGCAGTGTATTAAAACATTCTCATTATTCCGTAGAACAAAAAAAAACATTTAGGTTAATATCAAAATAGAACAATAAGGATGCAAACTGTAAAAGATTTTACAGGTAACCAAAGTCTATTGATAAATGCAGATCTATACAAGTTCTCAATGTCAATATTGTACACTTTCTACTAGCTGAAACACATTCAGCCTAGTCAAGCACTCCCCATACTTTCTAAATCACATTGTGGTTTAAGCACACAGCTTAACATGTTTGTTACGATTACTGAATATGCTATTGAATGTGCAAAGTTTGTAGATAGGTGGAATTTAAGCAACGTTAAGCATATGGGCATTAAACACGTTACGTCAAGTGGGTTATATGTATTCCTTAATTAATGTGGTTGTTATGTCGTTTTCATTACTAAAAATGTCCAGTATTTTTAAATAGCATTGAGAAGTGCCTGTATTGCAATGTGCAAAACATTTAGACAGCCCCTTTTTAGTGTGCCACGTAGAAGTAGCACAAGATTACTACAATTTTCACGTTCTAATTTTTGTATTAATTTGTAAATACAATGTAGTTGTTTACTAGTAACAGTTAACGTAACCGTATATCGGCCCAACGTCAGTGATATCATGCTCTATTCAGATTTATGTGATAGCTCATAACAAATATAATTTTCTTCAGTACGTCATGAAACTGAATACTTCTTCACATTAAAAACAGAAAACGTCTTAAGCACTAACCTCAATAACATTTTAAAAAAACCTTACCAGTACTGCACTGCTATACACGTGCAAAAACTCTCACAAACTCTATCTATATCGCACAATTTACAGGAATAAACTATTCATCTGTTTGTAAATTCAAAATGTAGATATTTATTTCTGTTTCATGAAAAACAAAAAGGTAGAGTTTGAAGAAGCTATTCTACAACTAAAAACAGTTAAGCATAACCTATAAGACATA
The DNA here is from genome assembly GCA_011833715.1 of Carcinoscorpius rotundicauda. Lineage (NCBI taxonomy): Eukaryota > Metazoa > Arthropoda > Merostomata > Xiphosura > Limulidae > Carcinoscorpius > Carcinoscorpius rotundicauda. The sequence continues at coordinate 22,592,313 of CM022398.1, forward strand.
AAAAAGCAGTCGGAAATATTCCAATCTCTTTGTTTTATAATGCACTATATTTTTACAATTTTACAGATAAGTTTTGGAAAAAGGAAACATTTTTGCTACTATGCGATTAAAAACACAACTTCTACATTATTAAGGGTACACTGCTTCTCTTTTCATCTGTAGATCATGAATATCGAACCTTTTCGAGAGGATGTGCCTAAATTGGGGATAATCTTCTAAACAGTTATTTTGCGTGCCCATGGTAATTTTTAGCATCAGGTTATAATTTATTCTTCGGTGGACTTAGCAAATAGCTCAATGTAGCTTTGTTGTAAGAAAACATACACACATTATCATTTATTATTATTATGAATTATTTTAAATGAAACAGCTTTAAGAGTTACATGTTATTATTGGCTATAGTAGTTCACATTGAATTTGCTAATTTAATGAATTAGTAACAATAATAATGGACTTTTTTTTAAGAAAAAGGGAGTCCTAATGTATTTAGTTTGTCTGCATACTTAATGATTTTTGCAGTTTCTTCAAATAACCTAAACTTATTAAATTTTAAAGAAAATTGTTCAAAAGTTGAATTGATGATTCTTGAAAATTGTATTTGCAAGTTCCTAATGTATACATTCTTATGAATTTTAAAATCTGCCATGTGTTTTTTAGGTTTGGGAAATATTTAAAATTGCCATTGTAAATATCGCTTAGAAATTTTCAGTTTAATTTCAAAACTTTTTGTTACCAAATATAACATCAAGTGTTTTGCCAGATCTCTGCAATTTGGTGTTCAAGTCATTTAAATGCGAGAAGAGATCCCTAAAAAATATATCAATTTACAAATCCATACAATATCAGGAAATTCTCGACAAAATTTTTTTTCAGCTTTCAAAAATAGACACATTTCATCCAAATCGTTTTAAGGACAGAACCTCTTCTTAAACCACGACATAGTCATGTGTACACTCAATTAGTCTATCTCAGTAAATTTTGAAATTGTTTTTTTTTTCAAAGCATGCGCATAAATAAAATTAAGTACCACTTTCTAAAGCTCCTCAAGGCCAGCCTTTGCACACAAAGCTTCCTTGTGTATAATACAATGAAAGCCTACCAGCGGATGTCCAACATGTTTTAAAAATATGTTTATAAAACTTGCTTCTTTACCTATCATGCTAGGTGCACCATCAGTTGTCAAAGAAACTATTTTTGAAAGTCAACCTGTCCATTGGATAATTCGTTTACTACTGTCTTAAATATTTCAGCTCCTGCATTATGTTTAGGTAAAGTTACCAAGTTAACCAGATATTCGCAGAATTCATCACCCCTACAAAATCGAGCAATAATGGATAGTTTGTTTGTTTTTGAATTTCGCTCAAAGCTACTCGAGGACTATCTGTGCTAGCCGTTCCTAATTTAGCAGTGTAAGACTAAAGGGAAGGCAGCTAGTCATCACCCCCACCGCCAACTCTTGGGCTACTCTTTTTACCAACGAATAGTGAGATTGACCTTCACATTATAACGCCCCCAAAGCTGGGAGGGCGAGCATGTTTGGTGCGACGGGAATGCGAACCCGCGACCCTCAGATTACGAGTCGCACGCCTTGACACGCTTGGCCGTGCCGGGCCATATAATAGTTAGCCTCGTTGATGATGTAATATCAATGCTCTCATCAAGACAAATGGAAAGAAATTTACATGAACCAATATTTTTTGTTAGCTGTTATGCGATTTTTATCTCTATCTTTAATATTATATTTTTTAGAGTTTTTCTACTCACTGGCAATTCCTTCATATGCTGAATATTTATTTTTTTTTTGAAAAAAGCGTCAAAAAGGAAAGGAGCACATTCTAGAATTTTCTGCACAACGTTACGTGGTTTTCCATATAGGTACAATAATCTTCCAAATCTCAAAACCAGCAGCAGCTACAATGGAACTACCAGAAACAAATTTCATAATTCGTTTGACTGCACATTGTTGTTGCTAACTTCTTCAGAAATGCGTTCTCTTTGTTCTTGCTCACTCTTAACACAAAGCCATTTATGAACAATTTCACAATGCCGCTTTACAGAATAAGTCCTGCACACAACTGTTTCAGAACATAAGAAGCATACTGCTACATCACCCTTTTTGATCATGGAAAATCTTTCAGTCCACGGGCCCCCCAGTGGCTCAGCGGTATGTCTGCGGACTTACACGCTAAAATCTGGGTTTCGATACCCGTGGTGGGCAGAGCACAGATAGCCCATTGTGTAGCTTTGTGCTTAATTCAAAAAACAAACAAACTTCAGTCCACGGTTCTTGAAAATCTATGCTGCTGATCCTTCCATTTGAACATTTTTATTTCTTTGCTATAAGAAGTAAACTTGTTGAGCTGACGTTCTGACAATATATCACCAATTAATTTAAATACGATAATTCAACTTACCATGACATAACAGCAGGTAAAACTTCATGTCATTGATATAAAAATAAATCTATAATTAACTGGCTGATAAAAATATACGAATTCCACGCCAAATAACATAATTTTAATAATATAATTCATATAGTTTCTGTGAAAAAATAAATGCATATTTACCGTTATTATCATTAAATATCGAGTATTTACTCACAAAAAACAGAAAAAATATATAAGCAGAACCAAGTCAATTCTAACAGTTTACTTCTATTTTTCTCAAATACTGATATGTACACTTGGTCTGCGAGGAATTCAAAATGAGTCATCCGATGTCACATGTTCACGCAACCGCAAAGGTAGCGCCAAGAGGGTGTGAGACGTCTCCTGTGAACATTTCTCACTGCTCCCGGGTTGGAAAAAAGTCACTTCTGCATTTGACAATAATGATTATCACTATATATATTTTTATTATGGGTTAGCGTTAGAGTTTAAAGGATCATGAGGCGGAGCTGCATGTCACGTGCCAGGAAAATTTCTTCGCTTGCCATAGGTTCGCTATCACTGCTATAGATTATGTCTAACTCTTTAGTTATATAAAAGCTTTTTCAAAAGATGTCACAAGATGTTTTATAAAACGAGAAAAGTTTTCCATTTTCAATATACAAACAATTTTGTACTTCATCACAATGAGTTCATGATATACAACGTATTAATAAACGATAATTTGTTTGGAATTTTGTGCAAAGCTACACGAAAGTTATCTGCGCTAGCCGACTCCAATTTAGCAGTGTAAGACTAGACGGAAGGCAGTTAGTCATCACCACCCACCGCCAACTCTTGGGCTACTCTTTTACTAACGAATAGTGAGATTGACCTTCACATTATAACACCCCAACAGCTGAAAAAATAATCGTGTTTGGTGTGACGGGGATTCGAATCCACGACCCTCGCATTACGAGTCGAGTGCCTTAACCCTCCAGCCATGCTGGCCATAAACGACAGTTTTATGTAATTATGAAACACCTCTAATTAATATCCCTTTCCGATCAGGCCAACCTACCTTTCTTATCATATCGCCTCTTTCCCCGTATGTGGCTCAGCAGTGAGTCTCAAGGATTATAAAGTTAAAAACCGGATTTCGATACCACCAAAAGGCACGGCACAGATAACCTTTTGTACAGCTTTGTACGTAACTACAAAACAAACAAAACAAATATATCAAAATTAAAGATCAATTAATTAGTGCTAACTATATTTAGTGCTTTAACTCGTGAAAATTAGAATGTATTTTTTCATGATATTCAAGGTCACAGAGTATGCCTATTAAAATATTTGAACTATTTTTCAAGCCGCGTCAATTTGACCAGATGTGAAACATGAACATACAATACACGTCTATGTTCTTGTAATATTATAATATTTATTCGAAATTTATATGCTATTCACGATTTCCTTCTATCTTTTGTTATTTTCGAGTGGATAAAAACTGTCCCTTTAATGGAAATATTATTATAATACTACATTTGTGTAAAGATGCCAACTGCAAAGTCCGTCAATGGTAGTTCAGGTGAGATTTACAGGTAACGGTTTCTCTCATGTTAAATTGAGAATTAACAGCAGCGTGGCGACAGCTAGTAACTCTGGGTAAATACGAAATTTCTTGCAAATTAAGAAACGTTGGAATTTGTCAGTTTGGCATGATTCTGATCATACAGTTCTTGAGTTTGCACATTACTTCTCACATACTGCAAGATATCGCACTATTTTTCAATAAAAATAAATACAGAGAATATTCCCTTCTTGAAAATTCTAAATCCTAACATGAACAAATTTTTATGACCTGAATATATGAATATTTTACGTCAAAAAGCATGTTACCTCTTCTAAAAGTGATTAATTTTCGGTGACTTCACAGCTTCTACAACACGCACCACAATATCAAATTGTAATTCGATTTCATATTGTTGAACTACGACTTTTTGCCACGTGACTTGAATATTGAAATAGATTTTAATATAATTTACTCTACTTTGTATTATCGCGAATAATTTTAAACAATTTTCACTCTTCTGGTAACTTTTATTTGGATTAATTATGCTAACATTTCAAGTTTAAAGGAAGAGACTGAATGTGAATGAAACATGAAATTTAATGGATTAATTTTATATTTTGTATAAAAGTAACTTGTTTACATTTCATTAACTTTTGTACTAACCCTTAAACGGTAGAAATGTTGTAGGTAGTAGTATCAATTGATGATGGCCGCCATTGAAGGATGAATTGAGAAACATAGCATAAATGTAAAACCTTCAGTGAGTCTTAGGTGAACAGATTAAGAAATTCTAAGCTTCCTGCATTTATTAACGGTACTCCACTTAACACAGTTTATATATTTAAAAGGTTTATTTTAATATTCTAAGTAAACACTTATCATTGTCATAGGTAAAATTTACCCCCGAACATGATAGTACAAAGTTTTTATAGGTAAGCACTAACTTATTATCTGTTTGTTTGGTTTGTTTTGAATTTCGCATAAAGCTACTCGATGGCTATCTATGCTAGCCGTCCGTAATTTAACAGTGAAAGACTGGAGGCAAGGCAGCTAGTCATCACCACCCACCACTAACTCTTGGGCTACCCCTTTTACCAATGAATAGTTGGATTGACCGTCACTTTATAACGCCACCACGGCTGAAAGGGCGAGCTTGTTTGGTGCTTCCGGGATTCGAACCCGCGACCCTCATATTACGAGTCGCACGACTTAACACGCTTGGCCATGCCTGGACCGGCACTAACTTATTTTATTCTCTACTGCTTACAGGCTTATTTTTGGTTAAACACAAAGCTACACAATGGGGTATCTATACTTTGCCTAGCACATATATCGAACTCTGGTTTTTATAGTTTATACATCCACAGACTTGAAGCTTAGCCACAAGTTACAAGCTTTATTACGAAACGTACAGGTGTAAGAAAGGGGTAATTCGGGGTTCCAATCCAGATTAGACAAGATTCTAGTACTTTGGAAAAATATATATATTTGAAACAACTAATTTTCATTATTTCCCCCATATTTCTCCCTGCGATGCATTGTAAGAAAGATGATCGATACATAAGTTCAAATTTCACATACTTTAGAATTAAAATTTCTATAGATTTGAATTTCAAAAAACGCATGGAATTTTTGTACTGTCACATGATACAAACTTCACGATATATATATTGTGACGAATTCACTATCGTGTGTTTATTTTAATATGGATGATTGTGTAAGTTAGCTTTACATTTAGAAATGAACAAAATTTATACTGTTAAGTCTGTATTGCAAAATTTCCGTCTAATCACTAAAGCTGTAGAAGATTCTCGAGTGTAAGAATCACCAATGTATATATCAGTGGTTTTTAACCTGCGTTCATTTGAACCACAGGGGCAGAGGTCAAGACACACACACTGTTTCGTTCACCCCACTCGTATGATTCGTGAAGTCATGCTCCACTTGGCCATCATTGGCTGCGGCTGATCACATCACATTACTTGTCCTTAATATCTGTGCTGCAGGAAACTACGTACGTTTAGCAGTTGACTTGTGACTGTAGTAATCGTGCGACATTTGTGATTTTTTCCTAATATTTCAGTCCCTTCATACTAACTATGTCGAACAAAAACAAAAAGTAGTTGGAAGAATACGTACAATATGGATTCACGTGTATAACAGAGTATGATGGGAGTTAGCGTCCTCAATGCATGATTTGCAATGCCAAGTTGAGCAATTCCAGTCTAGCACAGGCAAAACTAAGAGATCACTCCCTAAAGCTGCATGGATATTGGAAGTACACGAACACAATGCATGCTGAATTATAGATAAAGAGAGCCAGGTTCGATGAAAAGGCTACTTTGCCTGTTCTCGGCTTTGTATCAATCGACAAATCGATCCTCACAGCATCATACGAAGTTGCGTACTTGATCGCAAAGCAGGGCAAACCACACACCATTGGTGAAGCACTCGTAAAACTAGCTGCGTTGAAGATGGCGAATATCATGTTGGGAAAAGCTGCTGAAAATAAGTTATCTCAAATTCCTCTTTCAAATGACACCATCAGCAGCAGAATAGATGACATGAGCGATAACATCTTGGCTCAAGTATTTGCAGATCTGATTTCAAGCCCAGCAAAATTCGGCCTTCAACTCGACGAGACCACCGACGTTTCCAGTCTAAGCCAGCTTGTTGTATTCGTGCGTTATGTGAAGAACGATGAAATAAAAGAATATTTTTTTCATTTTGTAAGCCTCTTACAACAGCAACTAAGGCCTCTGACTTGAAGAAACTTGAGCATGACTTCTTCAGAGACAACGATCTTTCGTAGGATATGGTTTCTGCAATTTGTTCGGACGGAGCTCCAGTCATGCTGGGACGAAACTCCGGTTTTGGTGCACGGGTGAAACCCGATGCACCACACATCATTATAACGCACTGTGTTTTGCACAAGCATGCATTGGCAATAAAACCTTGCTTTCAAAACTGGCAGAAATACTAAAAATTGTAGTGGAATGTGTGAACTTTGAGCGAAATAGTACACTGAAGTAAAGCATCTTCAAAGACCTGTGTTATAAAATGGGTTCTGAATTCGAGGTATTTCTGTACCATTCTAACTTTTGGTGGTTATCCCGGGGAAAAGTGCTCAATTGTATTTTAGCCATGCGTGTGGAATTAGCCCTGTTTTGCGAGAGCACCGACGTTGTCATGCAGATTCCTTCAAAAAATCTGAGTTCATTCATGTTTTGGCATACATGGCCGGTATCTTCAATGCTCTCAATTAACAGATGCAGGGCAGTGGAAGAAGCGAAAGGAATCCTGAAGGCTTTTCAAAAAAAGCTACCGTTATGGAAACGACGAACAGAGAATGATAACTTCGCAAACTTTCCCCTGCTGAACGACTGTGTAAGTAAGATCGAATATGTGCCTGAATTTGGAGAAATTTCTGTACCCGAGAACTGAAGCAAGCAATTGTCTCTCGACAGATACTTCCCCACCAGAGAGTCATATCCAGCATGAGTGTGACAGCCGTTCACGTTTAGTGTTGTGACAACAGATGTCAATGATAGACGCAATCATTGAACTTCAGAGCCAGGTTCAACAGTAACTCTTCAGAACAACAACGCTCTCAACGTTTTGGTGTCACCAAAACTTAGCGTACCCTCTTATTGCTAAGAAAGCCCTTGAGATATTCATACCGTTTGTTACAACGTATCTTTGCGAGCAATCATTTTCGAGAATGGTAGACATAAAAACGAAGAAAAGGAACAGACATTGTTGCGAAAATGATACGAGAGTGGTACTTGCCAAGGTGAAGCCGCGCATTTCTGAACTTGTCTCTTTAAAGGCTACAGCAAAAGTTACATTGACATGCAGTAAATATTCATTGACTTATGTTTTTGTGTGAAATTCATGTTTTGTTCTTTGAACAGTGATATTGTGTTCAACTGATGCATGGTTAATTTTGAACATTAATGAAATATCTACATATGTTTTGAATTTGAAAAAATAATTTTATTTTTCCAATTACGAAGGGTTCAGTGAATGCAAATACGAATCTTCCTAGGTTCAGTACCTCCATTAAGGTTAATAACCACTGGAATATATGTATGTAAATACCAGTATTGTTGTGCAACTGAAATTTGTAAAAACTCATCACACACCTATAAAAATTAACCAACGCGAGGTGTCAAGAGACAGTATAAATTATTGGGTTTGCTGCAGTTGGTATACTATAAACCTTGGAAACAATAACTGTGATCAAAGTTTATTAATCAATAACTTCATATATTACCCAGGAACTTTTATAGATTCCAAACATGAATCCGTTTAATTTCAGCGGATTAATATCGAACGTTAGTACTTTTACGAAGACATTATATAACTTCAGGTGTGAAACGCACTCATCGTGAGTCCTCGATAAGATATCAAGGAAGCTTCGAAAAAGGTATAAGACCCAATACTATTCCTAAGTTTACATACAAATCATTAGTTGTAATAACCGTTACTGTAAATTGTATTAGTTTTATACATTAAAATATATTTAAGAAAGAAAACTGCGTGTCTTAATATTGTCTAAAAATATCATGACTATGATACTTATCGACATGTAATTAACTTCTATTTTAAATTGTCATTTAATTCAGTTTCAGGCTATTTCAACTTTTAGTACGTGAGTGCATTTATCAGAACTTCCAAATATTAGGCTAGTATTACTGAAACATTTTGCTAATATTTTAAATGAATATCACGATTAAGTTAGAGCTGCAATTGTGAGCTTATTTCATCTGTTATCAGTAGTTAAGTTGATCGTAATGTTACATATATATTACAAGAGCTCGAGATGTTTTCGTCAGAATTAATGTTTTACAGTTGATCTAGGTATACAAAACCATTATGAAAATAGGAAAGATTTAATTGAGATTCATGTATGAACTAATTTCGACTTTCACCAAGGCATCCCATTTGTAAGGAATTCCAGCTGACATGACTACAGAAGATAGAATGTTAAAAAAAAGTTTATTATGTTGTGTGTGTGTGTGTGTGTGTGTCAACTTCGTGATTATATCCCACATAAAGTGTAGCAACTTTTTAAAGATGTCAGGATTGAGACCTTAAATCTTACAGCTGAACTACTACTACAAAAAGGGAGGGGGATATAATTACGTCGATTTTCATGAACTTAAAATGTTGCTTACAATAATATTTTACAATAAATTATGATGCTATGGTTAACTAAAGAAATGTTGCTTTTAATTTCTCCATGTTGTCAATTCTAGTTGCTGTGAAAAACTTGTAATTTAGGCATCAAGAGACACGATGGGAAGTGTATTATGCTTTTTCAACCTCACTAGAAACAACATGTGTACTTTAAATATCAATAACCAAATAACGTTTGATAAAATACTGGAACAAATTAGCCCAGATTCATTACAATATAATTACATATTTGTGAAATTATTAGTAACTTTCAATCTCATATAAAATACATTTCAATGTTGCCGTTTTGATGTAAAAATAAATGTTTAATGTTGTAGAGGCAGTTAATTTGAGCAAGTTTAAATGGAAGCTTTAAAGATAAGACAGGCCAATTTTTTAAAAATTTATTTAATTAATAGCTTTAGTTTGGCTTAGAGGATGAGACAGCTGAGATGAACCAGTAAGTTCCTTGTTGTCTACTCAATACTCTCTGATCAGAATTTGCAAATATACTCTGTTGAATAGCTATGCTCATTTTTTCTGTTATGTATATTTGTACATTAATTTTATGGCATTACAGTCTGAAACAAACCAGATATAAAATATTTTCGTACCTCATATGATTCTTAAATATCCACTTTTGTGTCGTTTTCCATATTTAATATTCTCTAACATGAAAAAAATTACTTTCCTGACTTACAAGTGTGTAGGAATCTCGGTACTGTAAACTAAAGTTCATATATTTGCTTTGTAGTGTAAAATGTAATTGCTCTCTTTTATTCTTTTAACTTAAACATCTCATTCCAGCTGCAAGAATAACCAAAAATTATCTTCTTTGCAGATTGAGTTTGTCTTGTTCAACTGATTGAAAGACTCACGTGATAATATTAAATTCACAGCATTTATAGTTCGATTCAATGTTATAAAGTATTAGCTTTTTATCTTGTTTTTAAGTAATAAATATATACCAAGTGTCTGTGATGTGTGTGCGTGTATTACACGTGAATACACAGCAATATAGTTTTCAAAATAATACTAGTTTCACTTAATGAACAAGACTAAAGCATAGAGCGACTTTTTCGTTTAATGTAACAAATATAAGAACAGAGTTCAGAGTTAATAATGCCCAACCACCATTTAGTAAGATTGACAACTTATTTCAAATAAAATAAAAAAACAAACAAAATTTAAGAACCATTAAATCAAACTGAGCAGTTAAAAAAACAACTCAGTTAACTAATAACAAATATTTAAATTATCAACTTAATTTGTTTCAAACAGTAATAAATATTTCACAGAAAAATATGCACGAATATTTTTAAAGAACTTCATCTTGTTACAAAACAAAAACCACCAACAAAAGAATGTAAATAAACACCAGAAATTATAAGTATTCACATACTGAATGTAGCCATTCATCTCAATATATCACGAACAATGTTATACCACAGGATATGACACAGTGTTTCTTAACTTTAAAACATAACAGAAACACAATAAAAAAAATTATAGTTTGAGTTTATACTAACATCACCCAAATCATGTAAATGTAAACTTCAGGGAATATAAAATTTATAATTATCAATACTTTTTAATTATGATAGTGTGAAAAACAAATACAAATATTATAAAAGGTGTTATATATTCAGCATGTATTAAACCCTTCACTGGATCAAATTTTGTTAGAAAAATAAAATTGATAAACTGGATAGGCTGTAAGATGATATGATTAAGTTTAAAACTACCCGAGACTGAAAACTACCATTCAGGTTTTCATTATGTCATGATAGTGACTTGGTTTCCAGAAACGTTACACATATTTATAAAAAAATGTATTTATGGAAAAAAAATCACACGTGATAATGATATGAATAATTCATTAAAACTTTCTCCTATTCAATGTATTTGTAATTTTCCTTCATTTGGCCAAACCAAAAAATCAGTGTAAATTTCTTTAACTTTGAATAATATCAGCATTTATTGGTATTACTGCATGTATCCAATATGAGGTAAAATCTGAGTAAAAGGATAAAATCAGAAATGTGAAAAACAAATGTCTCTTACACCAACGAATTTTTAGCAAAAGAGTTGGGGGATGTCATTCTAAAGTATATCTATTTTATGGCTTACTAGAACTCTTACACGTGTGTGCATTTCTGAACAAATTGTCTTAAAATAACTAACATTCCATAGTAACATTAATAAATTAAAGAGTAAAGCTTCAGGAATAAAAAAATGTTTCCTAAACAAAGTGGCAAGTATATAAACAGTATATGAATAAAGGTACTGGCTCTGTGTAAAACCACAAAATGAACTGAAGGCAATTGAAAGGATCTGTATAATTTCTAACTAAATTATTTCTTTTTATTTGCATATAAATCATTTGTTTTTCAAAACAGAATATCTGACAATACTTCATGTGCCTATTGACACAACATTCTAAAATTTACAAGATTCTTGGTCTTCAAATGAAAACTAACTTCTGATCTTTCCACAATAGAAATACTTTCTGTGATAATGTTACTTTCAACAGCACAAATGTTCCAGACAAACTGAAAACAATCTAAACAGCAGTATTTTTTTATGAATTTACTTTTGTATTTTTTAAGAACTTAGTATTTATACTGACTTTCTTCAACCAGAGAAAGCAAAGAAATTAAATTTGTAATTTTGCCAGCACATTAAGCTCCCAGAATGCTGTAAACGTGTACTACAACCACAACAGAAACTGTTAAAACTAGCATCAGCCACGTTAGCAGCAGAGGGTGTCAACCAATGAACACACTTTGATAAAACGTTTTCAGTTGTAATGAAAATGCTGTGAAGAATTTAAGATTTTGCTGTTATTGTATGAAAGAAAAAATATGAAACTAATTTGATCCTCCCAAAAAGTTAAAAATTACATCCTTACAATTCTTGTTAAACATTAAACTGGTAGTTTTCTTGTAATAAAAGAAAGAATATTCTATTTTGACTGATAAAACATACAAATAACATAAAATAACATGTTTCAGAGAAATCTAATGTATACTTAACTAGAAGTCTGAGATGTTGTCACAATTATTTTTCAAGTAGATAGAAGTTATAGTTGTTTTATGTTTAAAATGATGCATCTAAAAACAATTTTTTTACTGGAATACAATTTTCAAGGATTGGTTTGTTATAAATTTTGTGCAAAGTTGTATAAGGGCTATCTGTGATAGCCTTCCTAATGTGGCAGTGAAAGACAAGAGGGAAGGCAACTAGTTACTACTACACCACCACCACATCTTGAGCTACACTTTTACCAAAAAGTAGTGGGATTGGCTTTCACATTATAGTGCTCTCGTGGTTGAATAGGGCAAGCATGTTTGGTTGGATGAGAGGAAATCGAACCCTTGACCCTCAAACTGTGAGTTGAACTCCCTAATCACTGGTCATGCCAGGCCATATTAAAGAAAAAATATTACTATTAATTTTGTTCTTTTGAGGAAAATATTTACTTCATGAAATAGTAATTTAACTGACATTAATCTTTGCTTTCATAATTTCCTGTCAAAACAGAAAAAGAATTATTTAAACAATGTTCCATAAAAACACCTAAATATGAAAAATTCATAAATTATATAAAACTTTATACTTGATACAAAATTTATTTAAAAGAAAGCCCATGTTATGATAAAAAATATACACCAAATATACTATTTTGTAAAGAGATAACACAAAAATTTCAGTATAAAGTTCACTAGTGACATTGAAGATTTGGAATGTGTCTGAAATTCAGGTCTACCTTATGAATTTAAGTACATAAATTAAACATAAAAAGTCAGTATAATAATTTTTGTTTATGGTCTTAAATCTTTAGAATAGGCACCACTTGTTATTTTTGATCACCTTAAATAAACAGAAATAAATTGTTACAGCAACAAAGTGCAGAAAGCATCATTTACAAACTTGCCTAAATACAGTTGCACCATGTCAAAAGACAGTGACTGGTTCAGTCTTTTTTTTTTTTTTTAATACATATTGTATGTACTTTAACATATTTCAGATCTGACATAATGAACACCTTTATCTAGAATCCATAAGAGATTCTGGTACGACATAGGAGATGTCATCCCATGGGTGACGATACAGCCCTTGTCTCAGCCGACGTTGATCTAGGTAATGTCCTGAGCCAAAATGAAACAAACCGTTGTTCTTAGTGATACGGTCTAAACAACTGAACAATAATTACATCCTATTCAAACATACACATCATTGATCTTCCTAGAAAAATAATGAAATGTAATATCTAAATAAAAATATACAAATACTTACATCTAGTGTTCTCAAAATATAGGTTTCAGCTTTAAAAGGCATTGTTAATGGGTTGAAAAGATCCATAAAAATTTTTAAACGTTAATATATTTAAAGACAACTGTTTCCTTCTTTCCACCTGCAGTTGTGCTACAGGAACATTGTTTTTTTAGTATATATACTTTTTTGTTTGGGTGTTGTAAAGTTATGGAATAATTCAAAAGTGAAGCATATGCGTAGAAGTACCACTGTACCAATTTTTTTTTCCGAACGGTAATTATTCTTTTTTGGTTTTCAGTTACCTATGAAATGCAAATCACAATTGCTATAACAATAAAAGAGAACATGGACTGAGAACTGATATAAGCTATACAATTTCTAATAATTTCCCCCCAAACTCACCTACAAACCCAATTGAGCGTCCCAGTACAAATAATCCATTCAAGACTCCAATGTCAATATATTCTTGGGCTTCTTCTTGGGTGAAACAGCCACTGTTTCTTAGCAAGTCCACCACAGCTGTTGCTGTGACACCATCCACATTAAGAATCAAATTTGGTTTCTAATTTTTATTAGGAAAAGAAAATCTATTAAAATATGATTTCTATAGATAATAAACTAAGACACTGAACAATATAAAACCAGATTACAGTACATTCTTTTATGTTTCACATTACGTGTAACAAAAAAATACAAAAACTCAAATTCTATGTTTGGTGTCCTAAAAAAATCCACTGTATACCAGCAAATATTTTAAAGAATGTATATTGAGAAAATATAAAATCCTAAAGAATCTATATTTTCATATTATTTTCTTTACCTTCAATGTCAAACATAAACAATTATTTATTTTAAATATTTTATAATTTTTTTTGTGCTACATTAAACAGATAGAGGGCAGAAATAGTAGTAATTGTTTATTTTTGAATTTTGCTCAAAGCTACATGAGGGCCAGCTGTGCTAGCCATCCCTAAGATGTAAGATTAAAGGAAAGGCAGCTAGTCATCACCACCCACCACCAACTCTTGGGATACTTTTTTTACCAACAAACAGTGGGATTGACCATCACATTATAAGGCCCACTACAGCATGTTCAGTATGATAGGGATTTAAACTAGGGACCCTCAGATTACAGGTCTAGTGCCTTAACCACCTGGCCATGCTGGGCTAAGTAGTAATTGTGTGCAGACATTTGGAATTGTGAAACTGTAAAAAATATAACTAGGAATCATAAAAAGGATGATAAAGTAAATAAGAGATATTAAGTTACGAAATATTTTGGAATGTTTGTACTTCTATAGTAACAAAAGAAAGTATACTTACATGTAGGTGACAATAATTCATAAACATGATAAAAATATTTTAATAAATACATGTAATACATTAACATACACTAAATAAAAATATTTCATTATGCTTACAAATCTGTGTCATATATCCAAGTCTCTTTGTATAGTGTGTTTTCCTACACACAAAAAGTGTAGTTAAAACAAGATTTTAATTGAATAAAAAGGAACAGAAAAAGCAGAGTGGATAAACTTTAAGTAACTTGGTTTATTTTTGAACATATTTTAACATAATTTATACAAGATGTATTTATACTTTATACTTTTGTACACACATTTAGTTTAGGTTATTTATATTTAGCTGAAAAAGCTGTATTTGAATGTTTTTATTACATATTCTTTGAAAATTACATCTTGAAAATTAACATTTAAAGTCACAAAAATTAATCAAAGAAATTAATAAGGGGAGAGAAAACTGAAGAGTAAAACTAGTGTTTTATTATATGTATTCACATGTGGAAACTTATTCGTCTTTGTTATATACACCACAGCACAAATACCTTTCTGCCTGTGGATACACATGACAAAGCACCAGGAAATTAAACTCTTATACAAAAACATAAGAAGTGATACAGCAGTTAGTTATGCTAAGGCTTAAGTGCCAGAGAGCCAAGTATGCAACAGTCATATGTATTTTTAAACCTGAAAAGCAAGATTACTCGATAGTGCTGTGTGTGAGAATTTATAAATAATAATTTTTGATGGAGCACAAACAAATTAGCATTATGTAAAATCAACACAAATTTAAAACACACTCCTTAATGAGGTCTTTTATATTTTGCTCTAAGAATATAATGTAATACTTTCTGGAAATGTTACAAGACAAACCTTTGAAGTTGTAATCTTTTCAACTTGAAGAGCATAGTCTAACACAGGAGTGGCTGGAAAATGTTCTCTTACATACTCTTTCAACAGCTGAACTCTCATGTCTGGGTTGTTTAGCTGTTTATTACATACCAGAACACAATAAACTAATTTCAATAAAACTATTGTTTATCTGTAATAGTCAAGTTGGATTATATAGATTTAATAACTTATTGTTTATATATAATTAAACCAGATGAAAATTACTCTTGAAATAATTATATATACAGTATATATTTGTTATTTTAAGATAAATCTTATTCACTTAAACAAACACGTTAATTAAGGACATTTTTGATGTGCCTGTTGTATGTTTTATTTCATTGTATGTGAAAAAAATTATTTAATAAAATAACTTAAAGTTCAGAACAACTTTCAACAGACACATTTTCGGAATAAAAATCTCATTTTTATATGAATTTGCAGCTTTGATATTTGAAAATATTCTAATGTAATTTTTTTCTGAAACAACTGAAGATTGACTACAGATTAACTAAAAGCTGATTTCTTTGTTTTAATTGAAAAAGCACCATATAAAATTATTCTATGTTAACAATCACAGACATACAATAAAAATAACTAACTGGACTCAAGTCACATTCACAGCAATCCTTTTTAGTCAATAAGAAGGTTCCATTTAATATGTATATAGAGAGAGATGTGAAAAATGGTTTGACTAGCCTAATTTAGGCTAGTTTGGTGAAAAACAGTTGCTTCTCAATCCTGCTGCAACAACATAATAATGTTGAAATATAAAATGAAAGAGCTAAAAACAGCAACTAATTGTGTTGCAACTTTGTGATGACGAGTAAAAATGCATCTCAGATGGCTGGTATAGGTATTAAAACTAATTATTTTGTTCAGAGTGTATTGGAATCAACTCAAAATCAAAAATTCATTTTTGACAATTTTTACATTCAAAACTAAGTAGAATTTCCTGATTGAACAAGTTTCAATCCTGAAGTATTTTATTTTAATGCATGGAAGTGTGATTAACACATGTATGTCCAATAAATATTTTAATTCAATGATGCAATTTTGTCAAAGTAAAATTCACTAATCTGGGCATGATAGTTAAAAAGCTGCAGCGATACCAACTATTTCAAATGACTGAGCGTAATGATTGTACACAGAGACCTTTATCATTTGTAGCTACAAGGCCTGACCAATGTCTCTAAGCTGTTTATTACTATATTATTATAACTATTATTGTTTATTACTGCTATAGATTGCACATTTATGACTGTTTTGTGTATTTAATAAATAAATTAAAAAAAAATTTGAAATTATGTTTTATTTAGTTCAGAGTAACAAACATACTGGTAAAACAACATTGAAAATGTATAAACAGAAAGCAGTAAAAGTCTTTGTGTAATGACTAGTTTATATCATTTTTTGCAGCTGTTGCAGCCTTTGCTTTCATGAGAATGTAAGTTATGAGCAATGATAAATTGCGTGAACATCACTTCTGCATTTATGGTTTCATATTCTGAATTCGTACTCACAAATGTCATTATCTGCATTGTTTTTGTCTTTGTCTCAACCTTTTGCTGGTGAGGTGCAGATTTTGTATGTCTGGAAGAATCGGTTATCCTGCCATGTGCCACAGAAAAATTGATGTGACAAAATGTACAAAACGCATGACTGTTACTGACTATTGATGCAATGACTGGATATTTTGCACCATACTCTTTCCTAAATTTTTCATTCACAGTTTTAGTCCTTTTAGATTTGCCAGAAACAAGACAATCTGGTGAATGAGGCCTCTTTTTTTCCATTTTGTGAATGATCGCATTGGTGTTTCTATGCCGCTTAGAAAATGAGAAATACCATCTACACAAGCCCTGATTGGCTGACAAGCACTGATGATGTAACTATAAATTCCCCCACGAACCCAGTATGGAGAAGCCCCACACTCAAACTATTGGTAGATGTTGAAGATACAAATATTTTTTGTATTATTTCAAGCACATACATGATTATCGCAAGTAGTCATTTGGAATATGTCTTTTATTTATTATCAAAATTTATTTGTATCTCACTAGAAATTTTCTTTTCACCCCTTTCAAGCCCTGGGGGAACAATTTATCACTTTATTGTATAGGCCTATATAATATATAATAATTTGGGAGTTGCAACAAGTCGTAATATTTGTCTGTATGAGCATATAGTCATAATGTGTACACCAAAATTGTAATGATTATGCTCTAATAGTAATGGTTGGCATCTATGAAACTGTTTTTGAAATCCATAACACAAAATATATGTATTTGCTATAACACTGATATACTTTACCATTTACAAATGTGTACTTTAACTTTTCCTGCTAATTAATTTTATAATACTTAAAATGAAAAACCTTTGCTACCATCAAATTAATAGCTCTAATATACAAGGTTTTTCTTTGATCTTCTTAAACTGTTGTCAAATCTTCACTTTGGGTCTTTTTCCAGTGTCAGTTTTATTCTCAGATAAGATTCATTGTATAAAATGTTACATATTTAACTTTCCTTCCCATACCGATTTTACTCTGTGGCCAATCCCCATGATTAATTCTCCTTTTTTTCTCATAGTATTCACAAATTCCATAGGAATCATTCCACTATCATATGCTTGAGTGAACTGCTTGGCTGCTCCATCCAATGCACCACCAAATCTATCTCCCTGTTGAAAGAAAGTCAAACATTACAACTTAAACATTTCAAAACATCTATTGTTTATTTACCTTAAAGAACATCTCAAATCAAGTATAATTTTTATAAACCTCTTAGAAAAAAAAATAGGTGTGAGGAAGTTGAAAGAAATTTATTTTGGACAGTAATTACAGAAATAAATTTGCCAAATTCTACAAACAACTAATGCTAATTTTTCAATATTCACTTTGAAAAAGTTACTTTTTAATACTAAACAAATGCGTTACTTAATTTTTCTTGTAGCTTTAAGAAGATTAAAAGATTGTTTAATCAGGAGACATTCCAACAATAACTGTCATTTCTAATTAACATAATTCTAAAAGTCGGTAGATATAGTGATTCTGATGGACCTGATTCTATCACAGGGTCATAAATATGGAATTATAGGGTTGTTAAAAAACTGTTTTAATAGCTTTTAAAACTGTATCACCAATGATTCTCAATATGAATTAACTAAAATGAGGTATCTGGCAAATTGCAATAAAGATTGTGACAAAAATATACTTTGCAGGTAGAAAATGTTTCACTTTATGTTAATACTGAATTTCCCTAAGAAAAATTCTAATATTTCAGTTAATACTTTTAATTAATTCTTAAAAAAGTACAAGCTGAGATTAGCTTAAAACTTACAATTGTGAGCAGGCCAGAAACAAGGGATGATACAAGATCTTTTCCTGCCCTTGCACATACTATTGTGTTGTGAGCACCAGAGACAGCAGGGCCATGATCAGCTGTGATCATGAGTACCATCTCCAAGAACTTGCAAGCATATTTTGGCAACTGTCGTTGGAACCACAGTAAACTAAGTACACCTCCTATTCCAAGTTCCCCCTTTATGACCTTAGTGATGGGGATCCCAGCATAGAGAAGTTCTTGTCCTCGTTCATCACAAATACTTGTCATAAAAGAAGCTGGTTTTCTAATCAACCCAAGTTCCTTATATAATGAAACAAATTACACTGAAACTTGCACTCATTCTGAGAAACAGGTTTTTAGTTTTATGAAAAAATATAGTAACAACTGAAATGACTAAAGCTGACCAGACTAAGTCCACCCAAGTAAATGCAACCAAATTTTATTTTTTATCTACTAGACAAATTTTTTAAACTTAGCAAAAAATAAAAATATATGAGGATAACCAAAAAAATCGACCGTATTTTCCTGATAAACATTATTGAAAATTAAAAACACTTACTCTTGCCCAACTGTAGTCCATTGGAACAGTTGGAGGAGGGACTTCAGGCTTTGGAACAATAGTTCCTTTTCCTACGAGATCTTCATAAACTTGTCTAAAAGGAAAAGCAAAAAAAATTAACTAGTTTTTTTTTTGTCTATATTCCTAATGATTTAAAATATATTAGTTTAAATCTTTATTGGAAATTACAGAGTTCGTTGTTTTTTTAGAATTTATGGAAAGCTACAAAATGGCTTTTTTTGACTACAGCCATCTTTAATTTTGAACTAATATACTAAATGAAAGACAGCTAGTTAATAACACCCACTGCAGATTTTGAGCTACTCTTGTCAGACTGAAGAGTTGGATTTCACTTTCACTCTCAAGTGCATCTGCAGCCTTGAAAAACAGAATTAGTTTTTCAGCAACAGGATGCAAACCATGAACTACTGGATTCACAGTCGAAAAATGATAACCACTAAGTCTAGTACAGGGAATCAAAGAGATATTTAAAATACTGCTGAGAAAAATTTCACTATGAGCAATAGACCAATAGATCTAGGAGACTTTCCCAACCTTACACACTGAAAAATTTACGTTTCTAAAAAAAAATTGTCTAATTATATAAATGCAGATTTTATTGCATTCATTTAACATTTCAGAACGAAAATTACTGTCTTCTAATGTAAAGTTGCATTTATTTTCATGTAGAATGAGCTTTATGTTCAAGTGTAAAACAAAATGAGCAGATTTAAATCTGACAAGCAATACTTGTGAATTAAAATCACTTCAATTAAAAAAAAACTATTTCAGACAGCTAATATAACACTGATGAAAAGAGACACAGGAACTTTTATATGCAAAAACGGCTCATTTCCTCTTTCTTTGTGAACCTGACGATGACCGAAGAAGGTCGAAATGTTGTTCACTCTTCTACGTAAAATATTTTCTCAACCCAAAAGAGCCATTTTTGCATATAAAATTCTCAACAAGTGGGTTTCTTGACATCACTGAGACACAGGAACTCAATAATTTGTGAATATAGTGACGTATTTGAGCATATATTAAAATTATGAAAATCCAATTAATACTTGAATTATATCTAATCTAAAAATTACATGCTAACTAACAAAGTATGTTCAGTCATTAACAAGTTTAAGAACTTAAGACTAATTTTTTTTACAAATTACTACCTTTGGAGTCAACAGATTACATGTTCTAGAATAATTTTATGTTTTTGCCTCTGCCAACACGTGTGACACAAATATCATTTGGTGCATAAATAGCTTAGATAAGTGTTTAAAAAGTCATCAGTAATTCCAGGGTTAAACACAATGTTTAGTATCTATTTCATAAATGTGATTAAGAAACAAATTATATAATCAAAACATTAATGTTTTTTTTTTAACTTCATTTCACTATGTAAAAGTTAAATTAGGAATAGCAAAATACAGACATCACCCAAAACATAAGGGAGGGATAGATGTAGCAAGTACTATGCACTGCAAAGGGAGAAATAGTTGAGGAATGTAATCCGTAATCCCTCAGAACTCCATCTCACAAGTGTTTGTGTGTGAATTTATTTATAGACGGTAATAGTATACCATCATCTCTTTGAGTAGGGACTGGTAGCAATATCACTGAATACTCTCTCCTGATATCAAGGTTTTGAAAGCATCACGGTATCTGCCATCTCTTACAAGTTAAGTTCACTGGTTTGTCATTTATGATCATACAATTTGGTATAAAGTGTCTTTTGTATGACGAGGTGTTTGGTGGGTATCGTGTTGTGGAAAAGATTTAACTCAATTATGTTTAACCTCATGGTCAATAAGATGCACTACACAGCTATCAGCTAGGTGTAGAACTATGTACCTAGTTTCACATGTGAAGAGTTGAGGCACATCACTGACTGCTAAATACACAGCAGCGTTTTTTGGGTACTAGTATATAATTTGACACAAATATCAGTTGTTACTTGTAAGAAAATTTTCTATATAACATTTCAAATTCCATTCAAATCAAATTGTTTTTTTCTTTACCAAATTTCCATTTATCACTTTCTCTCAATTCAGATGACTTCAATTTAATTGTATGTATGTAAAGAACATTAAGTCTATATACTACAGTAAAGCCTCTCTAAGCCAGAAACTGCATAGGGCGGAAACCTGAACAAGCTGGAAATATCAATATTTTGTAGAATTATAAAAGGCCCTCTATTTGGCAGAACCAATGTAACACCGATGGAAAACTATCTTTCACCTACCTCATATAACAAGTAGGATTAGAATCTGATTAAGGTGGAAAAAATGTTGTTAATAAAATATTAATTTCTTATTAATTAATAATTTGTTAAATACTAATAAATTCTCAAACATCTTGTTATAGTAAGTATTGGTTAAATATATTTTGTTCTTTTTTCTGCTGTTATTATTTTTGCAGTTAAATTAGATTCATGATTTGTAGAAATATATTTGTCTTTTAAGTGTAAAATTCCATTCTTTAAATAATTCTCATGAAAAAATAAATTCCTATCTTGCCTAATTAGATGCAATTGCATTTTTATTTCTAAATCACTCAATCAAATGTGTAATAAAGTGCTTTCAAAACTGTGAATTTATTCTTGATAAGGGCAGATATTATGGAGAAATTCTTTGAGAAGACTGATGCAGACGATTCTGTAAACATTGACAGGAATATTTTAACAGAAACTGATGAAATTTACTTAAAATCAATAATAGAATCACAAGATGGTAACAGTGTGAGAGATTCAAAAGATGAACAAAATGAAAAAGATAGTGAAGAAATAGAAATTCCAACTTCATCGCGAGTGTTAAGTTATATTAACGCTTTCAAATTGTATGGAAAAATTAAGAGTTCTTAATATAATAAATATAGCATAAACAGTATAATAATTTAATTCACAAACGTCTTACTTCCCTTGAGTCAAGCAAGTATAACGTTCTACTTAAATTATATATAATTAAGAAAATGCGTGTTCACTGTGTCTGAGCCAGAAAACCTGCTTAAGAAAGAAATTTTACCTGGTCCTGTGCAATTTCACCTTAGATAGGTTTTATTGTATAACAAAGTGAAAATAACATCACAAAATTTTTTTTATTTTAATGAACACAGAAGTACATCGATAAATAGGACTACAGAATGACTAAACATCAGATATAAATATACTGGTCAAATACTGCGTGTCACATACATACATATATACAATGCACACACATACACTACATACTATTATGTTCAAGTATCATAATGAATAGATACTTATGAATATCATATTTCAATCTGATGTAAGCAATAACTTAATAAATCATATTAAAGATATGAACCTAAATGGATGATTGTAACCTTATTTTTTACTGCATGACTAAGGCTGACAAAAATAAGAAAATCAGCTATAGTAATGCTATTTGAAACAAACTTTCAGATTATTAATTTTATACTGAAAAAATTACAAAGATACAAGATTAGGTTTATCTCTGACACACCTATAAATTTGGATACAGTTTTAAGTTAATTCTGAGATGTTAAGCCTATGTTAAAAACTAGAGCATTCCTCCATGAACATAATTTTTATTTATTTCTGCAAACAATGGGCATTCTTACTAAAACCTTCTACAGGCAAGATGTTTGTGTTACAAGGAAAGAATACGGTTTATAAATGTTCAAAGAAATGTGTTTAAAGTATTACTTACTAACAGTAACATCTAAAAGTAATGATTAGAAAATGAGTAATTATTATATCTGTGTTTATACACACACACACACACACACACAGATATAATAATTCCAACAGAAATACACTACTTAACACAATAGTATTGTGCAAATTAATCCTGTAGAAAGTAAAATTCCAAAAATGATGAAGTTTCAATATATTACTTAGTCTATAAATTATAATACAGCCTCAACACTGGCATTTTTGTTGTTTTTGATAAAATGTTACCATGCTGTTTTCAAAAATATTTGTCCATTTTTATTCATGCTAGTAGTCCTTACAAAAACACCTATTTTTTCTCCATTTCACCAGATTCTTTGTGTAATACCTTACATTCATTCCGTATAATACAATATTAATTTTATATCACATGCAATGTTAAGGCTATGTATTATGTATGTATGGCACAGTTTTGTTTTTTATGTCTCATTTAGGTTATTTTAGCAAGTACTAAAACATTGGGCCATTCCAATATACTGTTTGCTACATGCACCAGGTATACTCATGGACAACCTTTTTTGCATTATTCTTAACATAATAGTAGCTTGAAGTTTGTGAACATACAACACAAGTTCAGCCTATATTTTCTAAGAGAACAAAAAGTCTGAAGAAAAATAAAATTGTTTGTAGGGAAATGTCCTAGTTTAACATAAAAATTGGGATAATTAATTTCATCATAAATAAATCTGATACAGAGGTAAAATGTAGGAAGTTGATAAAAGTTTTTCAAATATGTGGCTTGTATGCATCTTAGTACAAAATGAACTGAGATAATTACTCTTTGACATGCTGTTTGGTTTGTAAAAAAGAATTTTCACAGAATATGTGTTTTTTTCTTAAAAGTCCCCCATATAAAACAATGTAGTTAAGTATAGTGACTATTAAGCTCACACCGGTTTTTCTTTCAACAACCCCAAAGTTACAATTTAGCCACAAACAAACTAAAGGAATATGGAAGATGTAACTCACTTTATTTTGTTGCCTAGTTCATCGAATGTGGGCGGCACGTGTGCTCCAGCCTCAGCTAAAGCCTTGTTCTTTGTAATTGCAGTTTCTCTCTCAGTGTTAGCACATGCTCCTGCATGACCAAACTGAACTTCTGATGTGAACATTCCAGCACATGTTCCTATACACCACGCTACCAATGGTTTTGAGATTCTTCCATCTTTCAATGCTTCACACACCTCATACTCTTCAATCCCACCGACCTTAAAAATGATATCTCTTCATATCGCTAACTGCAAGTACTAATACTTACAAATCTCAAACTACTAAACTTTTCAAAGTTACTTTCAAAACAATCCTCCAATCTTACACTTTCACACCTCATACATTTTAAGTTATTTATTCAATTAAGGAACAATGAAATGCAGTCAAAAAGAACGAACTGTTTGATAATCAGTGCACATTTTAAGTTTTGTAGTTTTTCACAAGATTTTCTTTACGAAGATACATCAAAGTTAGTGCCAGAGAAAGAAAAAGATACCCACAGAAACTACAAATTATAGAAACTGATAATTAAAAAATAATAATATTGAAATAACACCATAGTTTTTCTTTGATAGATTGTTTAGGCAAAGCATTCGTGATGAAACTTTGTAAAACGGATGGAAGACTTACAAAACTTCATCCTCTACACTCGTGTCTCCACAACAGGCAGTTGCCGTCCGTTCTACAAAGTTTCATCAACACCAGAGTTAATTAACATCACACCTTGTAAAAAATTGTTTTGAAAGGAGAAGACTAGAAATCTTAGAGATACAGATAAGGTGTGATAAATTTCCATAGTTATTTTGTTTCATATTAGCATTGTCAGATATAACACTTAGTAGCAAATAAAATTATAAAGGATTTACAATATATTATTTTTCAAACCTGAAATAAATTTACAATTTCTACTCATTGTTTTAACAATTTACTGTATCTTACTGAGAAACAAAAGTACAAAATCCATATTAATGGTACAAAGAATAAATGTTTCAAGGTATGACCTTGCATTAAAAAAAGTAACTGTCAAAACCCTTGACATACCACAAACTAAGTATACTCTTCAAAAAAAGAAATGCAAAAGAAAAAATATGAGACAAATTGTTAACAAGTTTATTCCTGGTAGTTCTGTATGACATGTGTGAAACTTTGCACATTCACTGCTAAATATCTAAAGTCTGCAAAGGCAAAGTCCACGATAACTAGTTGAACTTTAACGTCACTCAACGTCAATAACGAGTATGCCCCCAGTGAACATCAACAATAACTGCTTGGCATCTCCTGCCCATGGAAGTGATGAGGTGAAGAATCACATCCTGTGGAATGGCTGTCCACTCAGCCTACAAAGCTGCTGTAAGCTGAGGTAGAGTTTGCAGTTGAGGTTGTCGCCATCTCATACGTCGGTCAAACTTGACCCAAAGATGCTCAATGGGGTTTAAATCTGGTGATCTGGAGGGCCAGGGAAGAACATTGATGTTGTGGTGTCTCAAGAAGACAGTGGTGAGTCAGACTGTGTGAGGATGGGCGTTGTCACGTTGAAAAATGTCGTTGACATTCACCATGATAGGTTGCACATGGGGTCTAAGAATCTTGTCGACGGTTGAATATGGTCTGATCGAAAATCATACGCAGCCCTGGTATGGTTGAGGCAGTAGACGTCGCAGTGGTGGTCCTATCCTGAAGGTAACGTAACTGGATGTTGCAATCTTGTGTAAGCATGGTCACATGAGGTCTGCCAGATCGTGGACAGTCACGAGTTGTTCCATGTTGTTGGTGATGATTCCACAGCCTTGTGATGGTGCTTGGGTGTACATTCACAGCTCTGGCAACACCTGATCGAGATTCACCTGCTTCCAAGCAACCAATGGTGTTGTTGTGTTGCACTTGCAGAACATGCAGATCTCTCAAACAAATTTATTGGACATGCATGCATTTTGGAGAAAAATCTGATGTTTTCCTCCGTTTTCAAAGTTCACAACTTTTATTGTCATTTTGGTCTGACAATCAGTGTCTTAACAAGTGTAACATCACATACTCTGAGCTTGTAACGTTATTACATATATTTCTCTTTAAAATAACAAAAATTTCCCTTTTGTGTTTCTTTTTTTGAAGAGTATATTTTTCACTAAAGGTTAATTTAAATACAAACATTACAAATATACAGTCACAGGTATAATTTTGAAAGCATTAAGAACAAAAATTTAGTAACACAAAATTATACAATTTTGTCTCTTGCAGCTCTTGTTAGTGGATTTATACTAACATTGGATTTTGTTTTTCTAGCTGACAACTTCTATAAGAGGACATTATGGTTTAGTGGTGTTTACTTGCTAAGAACATATTTGTGCTTCACTACACAACTGAACAGTAATTAGTATTAAGAGTCAATTAGCCAGTAATGACTATTATAACATTATTAATTTAATTCTCATACAATTCAATGCAGAGAAGAAAGAAAGGAGGATACCTACAATATCATAATCATAGCACCTTTAATAAGCAAAATTTTATTAGTGATTTATTATTACTGAATTACTGAACCAAGCAAAAATACTGGTTGATTACCAACTATGACTGCTAGAACTACACATCACTGGTTAACTCTTATTATTAAATGCATTTTTCTAAACTTTGGATGACTGTTTTGTTTTCTAACACAAACCACACATACAATACACATTCCATGTTCTATCTTCAACAGATAATTCAATCCCTGGTTTTAGTACTGAAAGTCTTTGAACTTATTGCTGACCTACTAGGGAGCTTTTTTCTGAAAAACTAATAATTTAGATTTTAAAAAGGTTAAGTATGTTAAATGTACTTTTGGGAAGAAACTTAATAAACTAGAAAGAAAAATAAAATTAGCAAAAACGTAATTTATAACATTCACAATGGATCATCATATAAAGTTTGTGTCTTGTTGAAGTAAGCAACAAACATTTTCAGAAAAAGTCTTAAAATTACTCTTATTAATAACCAAATGTGACAAAGAATTACAGTGAATGTTTTTTGAAAAAGAAAAAAAAGAGAGAGAGAACTTTTACTACAGAACTGACTGAAGTTCATTATAAAATTTATCATGATTTTAATTTTCATGAATTCACTTAGTTTCATCTGAAATGACTTATGAATTACACATTTTAATCTATTCATTAATGCATTGTAACTGTTCAATGCTAAGTAATAAAACACAAAATCTGGTTTAACACAACTTTTATCATCTTCCATACCTGTGAAACTGGTTTCTGATAAATAATTTAACACTGTTAACTTCTATCTTCAGCTCAAACTATAGCACTGTTTTACCGAATTATGATGAGATCAAGGATTACTTTGAGATGTTTATAGCATTAAAGCTAGACCCCCTTTATGCTTAAATTAATAGTAAATAGGATATGCACGAACATTTCAACAGTATGATTTACCTTACAAGTAAAAACGAGAAAGTTAAGGATTGCAATCAATTACAAATGCTATTATAAGTTATTGTGATGCATTTTAATGAAAGCTTGAAATAAAAACACTTTCAAAACTATCCCTGACTAGGCTTCAGAAATTTTTCTTAAACACTAACCTCTCCAAGTAACACCATCATTTTAACATCTTGTTCTCTCTCATACCGTAATAAATGGTCCATGAAGGTGGTTCCTGGATACCTATATTCAGTAAAGAAAGTTTGAAAAAATGTCTTATTTACTGAGTTAAAACAAACAATACATTCTTTGCTCTAGTAGTTCATCTAATTAGTCTTTCTGACAAGTTTAATACCTGAATTTATTACAAATCACATGGAATTACAAAGACCTGTTTTCAGTCTTCCTCATAAGCTTTATAAAATAAATTTTAAAAAAATTGTATTGAAACACGTGTAAGCCATGTTCACTGCCTATTTGTCAAATAAGAAAATTATTTATGAAGGTAAGATAAAAAGTTATGAAGAAATAAAATATTAATCATACTGCCATAATTAAATGTGCTAGTTAACAATTTAAAGGAATGTACATTGTGCCAGACTCTGCACATTGGGCTCGAATTTTGAATTGAAAACAAGGCTCTACCCCCAACCTGTATTATTAATTGCTGAAGCCCCTTCACCTTTTAATAACAAGTGTAGTAAGTATGAATTGGGGGGTGAGCTAACATTTATCTACACAAAAGCATCAGTCAAAAAAGCCAATAAAAAATTAAAATCACTGAAATTGCAACATGGACAGGAATGTCACTGTTTGTCCAACTGAAAAAATGTTAAGATTAAAAAGGGACAGAAGAACTCTAAAGATGCATGGCTTGAACACTGACCGTGCAAACATGCTAAGAATATGACTAAGATTTCAAGTCTTTAAGTCAATATGTCTAAGTTTATACACAAAAAACAACAAACTAGATTTTTACTTTTACAACAAAAAGACAGATTCTATTATGAAAAACATGAACATTTCAAATAACAAAAGGAAGGAACCAAACCAAACTAAAGAATATGTACCTGAATTTTGATAATGCAATGGTAAACATACCAGCAGGTAACTGAACTCAAATTTAACAAGCTAAATTTCATCCACATTTATTTAATCAACTAGATATCCAATGGCATAAACATCTAATCTCATTTAGTGAATAAAGATTAATAATAATAAATAATGAATATTTCAAAATATTTTTTGAAATAACTTGCCTATCTCCCCCAATTGCAACTCCTTCATACACCCCATTGGCTGCTCTAGTAATGATATTATTGAGCTCATTGGACATACCACCAGACCGAGATACGTAAGCAACACTAGGGATACAAAATCTATTTGAGTAACTTACGATACATAGTTTTTTAACAGAAATTGTTACATGTACCATATATTAGCTTGAATTCTTAATTTCAAACAAGCAAAATTATATTCATAAGTTTAAATATCAGTTCTTACACCATCCATATTATCTGCCAAATGCTAATATGATTACTTTACACCAGATTGATCTGCCTTCAGCTAAAGTCAGTATTTGATTAGAAGATAAAATGAAGAATAATGACCTAATGCCAGGAACAAATAACAACAAAAAACACTTTGTTTTCGTAATTTTACCATAGATTAGATCTTCTGAAATTTTTGTAGTACTTAATTCAAAATTAAAATGAATTTTCATAGAATGAAAGTTCTGATTCTAATGAGTATAACATTTTAACACAGTACTGGACTACCATCATGCAGGTGCTGAAATGTTGTAATAATTAAAACCAGAATTTACCCTCTGTGCAAACATTTATTCAATTAATTATTTAGTTCACTGGCCACTAAACCCTTATAATATTAGTTTCCTATTCAATCAAGATTGGATAGTATTTTCAGTTTTACGTCTTATCTAGACATTTCACAAGTTAGCAAATTACTTTTTAAGCATCTTTGCAAAGAAAAAGAAATCTGTTTCATATTTTGATATAAAACATAACTAAGTACCACATTTAAAATATTTCACTAAAAGTAAAGAACAGCAATTTGTGCTTTAGAATAAAATGTTAACTTATTTTAAAGTATGATTTAATATCCTCTCTGGACACAGTTGCATCACTGCAAAATATTCCAGTCTCATCAATTTAATAATTAATTCAATAACAAAATGCAAAAAACATGAAACCGATAGTGTTATTTCTTTTTAAATGTAAATACCCATGTTTCAGCCTAATCTTTGTTTTGTAAATGATTTAAAACATCACTATACCTTCCAGGCCTGTAAAGCTTAGACGAAAGAATGTTATCCATCATCCCACCAGTATTACCAATCTTAAAGCAGCCTGGTTTAATGCCACCCACCTTAAAAAACAAACAAACAAAGAATAGTGACTCAGAAGATCAAAATCACATAAATGTCCTTAACAATAAAATAGGTTCATAACAGAATTGGTATGGCAACATACACTTGAACAGGGCAGAAGTGTAGAAACATTTGTTGAGCATTCCGTCTTCAGCAAATTTCAATAGTAAAAACAAAAATGTTTGCAGACAATCACCTGAATGCCAAATAAAAGCTTTTGAACTTCAATAAATATTTATTGAGCAATGCTCAAATTCAAAGCAGTGTGGGGTTGTAAAAACCACTGAATTAACAAGTATAATACAGACTCGCATTGAATAAAACAGTAGAAGCATCTATAAAACTAATGAGAAAGATTAAAACAAGACATTTAAAATACTGGCTAAAACTATTTCCTAAGCTGAGTTTCATTAATTCAGACCACATGATGAAATATCCAAAAACAGTGGTAATGAAGGGAGGGGAGAGTAGTAATAAAGTCTCCAACAGGAAATGAAAATCACATAAGAAACAAGACATAAATAATTACATCTCCAAAGGACAATAGTACTTTCTTAGTAAATGTAAGCCTATACTTTGGAATGAGTACAAAAATTCTTATTAAAAATAAGAAATAAATAAAAATAGAGTACAAAAATAGAAGACAGACTTTTTCTCCATTTTTCTTTACACTAAATAAAGGTACAAAATTAAGATACACAAGTTCTAAGTGTTGATAAATTCAAAACATTATTCTAACAACTAATAAAAAGCATAAATGCTATTACTTAAACAAGAGAGAAGTTATCAAAATTAGAAAAATTGTAACCAGTTATATATTTAAACATTTATCAGTTTAATTAATTTCTTTAATTTTTTTTAATTAGTTTCTTACTGTGGCTGGACCAATAATTATCACTCCTTTCTCAGCTGACTTTTTGTTCATCTTCCGAGTCAAATTTTCTGGTATGCCCTCAGCTATGATAGCAATGGTTCTGATCTAGAATGATAAAAATTAATTTTCAAACATAAATACCAAAGGAAAACTAGCACTGCAAATGTTATCACTTCTTAAACACTTGCACCTAAACCTTAAAATATCCATTATTTTATGTTTGAGCCATCATGCTATCAGTAAACCAAGAAATAATTTTTTAGAAGTATGACAAAATTGGTTTGTTTTCAATTTTGCACAAAACTACAAGAGGGCTATCTACTCTAACTGTCCCTAATTTAGCAGTGTAAGACAAAAGGAAAGGCATCTAGTCACCACCACTCATTGCCAACTCTTGGGCTATTCTTTTACTAACAAATAGTGGGATTGATGGTCACATTATAACACCTTCACAGCTGAAAGGGCAAGCATTTTTGGTGTGATGGGGATTTGAATCCATGACCCTCAAATTACAAGTTGAGTGCCTTAACTACCTGGCCATGCCAAAAATGAATAATCGGCAATGGATATAAGACAGTAAGGCTGACATACTACAGTAGAGTGCCATTAAGCCGCGGTATTTGAGGGGGTCAACCTGCTTATTCATGGCTTAAACCTTCGTGACTGAAAAGCCAAAATCGCCAACAGCTCTACAGAGGAGTCTCATCTGAGCCATTGCGTGATCATTATACTAGATTATCGAATTAAAAATAATACTTTAATTATTGATCACTTTTTTCACAGATTTACTGGGGATTAACTTTAATATATGGAGAGGTGTGATTTGGTAACAATGGCGGCCTCCATAACGCTGATATAGAGAGTGGATAAGGTAGATTGACAGTCGATTTTTATTGTAATATATTTTATTTATTTCCCAAATTAAAGCAAAACCTTTTTAAATATCCCCTTGAAGTTATAAAGCCAGGATGAAATTTGTAAGCCTCGTTTTTACATGTTCTTAAATTAGTGGTGAGCCGCGATAATCCTCGTTCACAAGACTTGCTATAGAGGTTTAAGTGATTTTGCGGTTTACTGGTCAGTGACTTAATGGTGTTCCACTGTATCATACATTTTTCTTCTCATAAAATAAATGGTTACAATAAGGAATCCAGTGTTTAAAAACACAATAACCCTAACACTATTGTAATACAAGTATAGCTAATTATTATCATGATTTGTCAGCAAAAGGCATTCATGCCATAACAATCGTTATTAAAACAAATGACTAATGCATATTGTAAAAATAGTCACCAATAGATATGGAGGATATAATGTAGTTGAAATGCTATTATATTTTCTTACCCTTCAAAAAACCCTAAGTGACCAAATAAAGAGTGTAAGTGCTAAAATAAATTAAGCCTAATACTATTATATGAAAAAAATACTTAGAAAATCACAAAAATTAATTTATTCTTAGTTTAAAACAATTATTAAGCTACACAATTAGATATTAGTACAGAGCAAAAGTAATGACTGGGAAAATGTACCTGTGGATACTGTAATGTCTCTATAGTACTATCATAAGCTGACCTTAAGGAAGCAAAGTTAACCAAGACATCGGCTTCAGGATGTTTCTTCATAGCATCTGCCATGTTCTTATACACTGTTAAAAAATATTAAAAAAAACAAGTAAGTCAATTATTTGAAATCCTATATACAGATAGGCTATTTACAACTTCTTCATACAGAATCTCTCTCAATCAGGGACATCTTGGCAGCAGAGATCACATGTAAAAAACTAAATTTATCCAGTTTTAGTACTTTGTATAGGATGCAACATGCAATGACATATGACAAGTACAAATTACATTTTACATATTGGACAAAAACTGACCAAATTATGACTGGCTACAACAACAGAAACCCTTAAGTTAATGACAGTGCTTCTTGTTGAGATTTTTTTTTTAAATTTCACACTAATGTACACAAAAACTTTCTGCACCAGCTGTCCCTAATTTAGCAGTGTAAGACTAGAGGGACGACAGCTAGTCATCATCATCCACAGCTAATTCTTGGGCTTCTCTTTTTACCAATGAATAGTGAAATTGATCATTACATTATAAAGTTCCCATGGCTAAAAGAGTGGGCATGTTTGGTGTTATTGGGATTTGAACTCACAACCCTTAGATAACAAGTCTAGTGCCTTAACAACCTGACCATGCCGGGCCTTTCTTGTTGTATAACCAATGGGTATGCCATAAACCTTCTTCTACTTCTCTTGTCTTTGCATCTGATTCTCAAACCACAGCCCAGTATATTTTTAACAGTGAGCCTCAAGCCATTGCTGACCAGGACTGAACTTTGATACTTTTTGTCATGTTATCACAATTACCATTATTTCATTGATTATCTATTTGTGCAAGATGTTTGACATGCAACCACAATTAATTTTTGACAGCCTTTGTTAAAGAATACCCATCTGTCAAACCCAACATTGTAATGCATCAAAATGTAGGATGGACAGTGAAAAGGACATAGTTATAGCAGAGTAGCCTCTGCCTTATCAGAATATAAAAACAGTGTCCAGTGTCAAACAGACAATGAGGAAAGGCCATAATCTGATTTGAAAATGTGAGGAAAAAAAATCGATTTGTGTTCTCATAAGGTGGTACAGGAACTCCAAATTCTTGTGTCCCTTTGACTGCTCATACCTTCCAACTACAGATTTGGATATTGGAAAATCCAGGATTTGCTGTAGAGTATGTAATGCATCAATAATATAATTTAAAAATTATTTATTCCTTATCCTGCCATCCAATACACTACTTCACTTCTGATTAAGGAGAAAACCCTGTGTTAAAAATTAGAATATATGTAGAAAATACAAATTCCAAGTTTTTAATAAGTTTAATATAAGGCCGTTCAAAAATGCGTAACAGTTTCTTCTAAAATGATCTCTATTGTGTGTTTTGCAAACAGTGCATTCAGTATATGTTAAAAAATAACAAAATTATTGACAGAACTTACTAGGTATAAGGATTTCCTTATGACCCCAATAAAACTTCTGTTTATGATCACCAGTAAGTGGATAGACCATGGCAACAACTGACCATTCCACACGAGAACATACAAAGTCAAAATCCAGCATGCTCTGCACTGCCCTGGATTGCATACCCCAAATAATAGCTTTTGTACCCTATTGAAAAAAAGGTCATATTATTCTTTCACACTTAAAAACAAAAGTTAATGTATATAGTTTCTCAATTATATTTAATATCTACATTACATTCTAATATGAAAAAGGACTAGCACATAACAAACTTATTCCATGAAACAAGTTTTATTGATAAAAAATTTTTAATTTTTTACAAACTACAATTCAGAAGATGAGCTATAAAACACTTAAATCAACATAGAGATAATCAGGGTACAAAATATTTATATCAGTCCTAATAAGTTGTTTAAACTGACCACTCATGAACCTAGATTTCATAATAGTAGTCACCAAAAACATTCTGATTTTTGCAGATCCTTTGAAATTACAATATATTATAATACAAAATGTTTATTACACTTTGTCATCTTGCTTAGTTGTACACTTATGAATACTGAGGTATCAAAGCATAGAGTTGAGTACCTAATGTTATGACAAATTTGGGTTGCTAAACATTGTAAAGTCCACATTGTAGCATCTGGTTGTGTTCCATCAGATGACAGTACATCTCGACAATATTCCTGCAGTATCCACTACAAAAGACTATTAAGTTAAAAAAACACAACTCCTCTCTGCTGTTTTTCATGATCTATCTCATGTATGAAGTTTCACAGAATCTGTTTCTATAGTAAATAGTTTAATTCCCAGAAATCCATTAGTACTGCAGCCAGCAACTTGGCTAATATATTTTTGTATGAAATAACATAAATACCCATTTCATTCTCCAGTTGTCCTCATTTTCAGATGAAGATTCTTCTTGGTCATGTTGCATACTATTGCTTGGGACATGAAGACTTTTGTCTTTATGTCTGTTATCAACTGTTACAAGACAACAATTTTCTTTCCACAACAAGTGTATAACTTCTCGTAGGTCTTTTATGTCCCAAGTTGATTTCTATTCTTTTATTTCTTCAGTGCTAGTAAGTACAAGGAATATCTCCACTTCAGAAATTCTAAACCCCTGATCTGAACAAGATCAGAGAGCATAAATATTCTGCATCAGAAAGGACTGTTATAGCTTTCAAATGTAGTCAGATTTTGAAGGCACCATACACAAAAATATCAATGTAAAACTACAGTTCTAACACATTTGATTCCACTGTTATTTCACATCAGCTGTGACCGTTGAAACAATTTGTATATTCAATGCAATTTTAATATAATAAACTAAGTCTTTTGTATTCTATATTTTTAATACATAATAGACATTACCAAAGCATGATTAAAACAAAAAACACAACATGACATAAAACATCTACCAAGATTGGAACACCAAATACAATATCAGCAGAAGTTAGAAGGAATACTTTCTCTTTTATGTTTATGATCACTGCAACCAGACACTTTGGTGAAACAAATAAGGTAAAAGATACATAACCTAATTAATATTTTTATCCATAAAATTTACAAGGATTTCTTATATCTAGTGTAAAATTCATACCGTAGAAAACAGGGGTTTCACTGAGCTTTCAACAATGGAAGACTTCTCTCCTGGTGACACTAACTGGCTTTTCTCATGAGAACTGCTGACAGATGTTTGTTTTGGGGCAAGGTTTGACTGAAATTATTGTTTACTTAAAGTATCTTGAAAACTTTTCTACTTGGATAATAATACACAAAATTCAAAAACTGAAATTACTTCACTATGATTACAACACTATATGAAAAAATAGTTGTTGCCTATTCAATTAAACGCTGCACTGTATATAACATTTTAAACATCAGGCTTACTTTTAGCTAAAAATAAAAACACGATAAAATTGAAACACCACATTGGATATTTCTAACATAATAAAATATTAAATGTGAAGGAGGCTATTTCTAAAGATAACAGGATTAAAAAAATAAGCATTAAAATAAGCTCAAAATATGTTTTGTTCCCCATTTTTTGTGATTTCATATAAATATTAAAAAGGACTGTGACATCAACATTCATTTTTACAAGTAAAAATTGCTACAAGACTTTCTTGTTAGTGCCTCTTTAGCAGTCACCCATTACCATTTTAATAAAAATTAGCACAAAATCCTCCCAAGATATGAAATAAAGGATTTTATTTTCAATGAAGATCAAGCAAGGGTATAGTGATCAACATTATTGTTAAGTAATCAACTATTTTTTCAATAAGCTCAAATTAATTTTAAGCAAACATGATAATAGTAGACATTTGTTAAACATTTCAAAATCCTCACAATCCAGAGGTACAAAACAAACAATATTTACAATTACAACAGATATATATACACATTAGAGTAAGCAGTTTGAATAAACAAAAGTAAGTCGAAAAACAAAAATGTGGAACAACTGAAACAGTAAAATCAAGATAAGTCTAAATCTGGTAAATACTGTGCATTATTTAGGGATAAAAGGGGAGTTATGTATAATGTTTCTGTAATAAGAAATTCAATATCATGTGTGGCCCCTGAGAGAACTTTAAATTTAGAGAAATTGGATGTCCTGTTTCTGTATTGTGTTGATAGAGTGTGGAAATTAGAGTATTTGTAAACTTCTTTCCAATTTTTATACATGTGCTCATGTGTTCACTTGGTTGTAAATTTAAGTTGCGAACAATGGGCAGTTGACAAATGATATTTGTAATGGAAAAAATATTAATGTGAAATTCGGTTTCATAATAACTTTCAGGTAAAATTAAGGATAGTAAGTGTTAAATAATTTTTTCAACTGTTTCATGATAACAGAGTTTTGTCTCCTGTAAGCATGTGCATAAGAGAAGTTTGGGTACAGAACATAACTTAGGTGGTTTTACAAACTATTTAGTTAAGAGAGAAGAAGTAATTACATGAGGTAGTCATCTCAAGAAAAGAAATAGAGTCAACGAACTTACCTAATTCTATCTAACTATTCACAAAGAAATGGCTTTCTATATTGGTGAAACCAAATGTCATCTTAAAGTTACAACCATGTGACCACATGAACATATTTATAAAAACTGAATGGAAGGTTAAAAACACTTTCAACTCCACTATCTATCAGCACAATACAGAAACAAGACATCTCATGTCTTTCTCTAATTTTAAAAATATCTTGACAGCTAAACATGATACTGAACTTGTTATAAAAGAAATTCTCCTTCTGTCCCCAACTAACATGCAGTCATGTCATGGTTTCTAAACCTATATTTGTTTACTCAAACATACATATTTCTATTGTAATTACAAATACTGTTTGTTTTGTACCTATACATTACTGATGAAGGAATTGTGAGGATTCCAATATTTTCATAAATGCTTCCTATTATCATATTTGTATGTTATCATTTGTGTTCATATTTTTACAACTACAAAACTACTTCTAGTTTCATAACATAGGATCTGTACTACTGAGAAAAAATAAAAAAAATTTGAGGGTAAAATGATTGCAAAAATAAAAACAAAACAACAAAATCAAAATCCTCAAAATTACTGGATGGTATAGTCATACTCATCTAGAAACAGAATCAATCTGACACCTTATCATTATATTTGAATCAACTTCTCCATAACTGAGAAGTCTTGCTAAACAAATGAAACATACTAGCAAAGAATTTCTTTTCAGTTAACTAAGAAGAACTGAAGTTTTAAAAAACAGATACAGATTTGACAAAGAAATATAGTAATTAAGTGTCAACCCGAGAGCCTTTG
Source organism: Carcinoscorpius rotundicauda (assembly GCA_011833715.1). NCBI lineage: Eukaryota > Metazoa > Arthropoda > Merostomata > Xiphosura > Limulidae > Carcinoscorpius > Carcinoscorpius rotundicauda. Next base: position 22,630,022 of record CM022398.1, read on the forward strand.
TTCTTCATTGTTTGGTATATTTTCTGCATCTACATACTTTATAATTCAAAATTATCATTCTCTGAAAGCATTTAAATTAAACCTTGATAATTAAACTAAGGAAATCACAACCAGAAAGCCAACACATTGCACCTAAAACAATCATTAACAGGAAACATACAAGCAAAATGAGAGGAAAAAACAAACATGTACTTTGTGCATTCCATCAGGAAGGAGAAAATTGGCTGTTGTATGACTGGATTCTTGTAGTTCTGGGATATCTCTCTTTTTCATGGCCATTGCCACTATGGCTGTCATGTGCGTTTCTGGGCCAAATACATGGATTGGTACACCCAGTGTGCTTCCTAAAGAAAGGTAGATTTATAAATTATCAAGCACACCACAACAGAGCTTCTAGCTTATTGCTGGTTTAGATAAACACTAGTTTATGTTTTCTTTCAAAAAATGGGAAAGACCTAGAGAATTAGATCTGAATATTGACCTCCCCTATCTCTCTTGGTGGGTCCAAGGGTTCATTCCAGGTTTGGTGACAAGCAGCTCAGTTAATTGTCAGTTATAAGTGTGGACACACAAACAGTCTTTTATCAAATAATTGTTTGGATATACAAAACCTTTATCACAAACATACAAAATCAGTACTTGTAAATTATTAATTTGATTTTGTATTCTGGAACCAAAATGTAAATTAAAAATAAACAAAACTATTCAATAAACACTTATAAGCATTATGATTGTAGATGTGTAAAAAAATTTTCATGAACTAATCTAAACTTTGATGGTAAATAAGAGTTGTCTTAAATTCTACATGGCCAAATTGGGTCAATATTCATTCACTGATGATTAAAAAAAAACTTATTTACATTTTTCATACAGTTTCATTAAATTTTAGTTGCAATAAACTTTAATACTGGAAACTATTTGTGTATATCATGGAAATAACTTATGGAAAAAAGAAAAAAAGCAAACAAACATACCCACTTCTCTCATTACCCGTAACCCTTCTTGATAGTTTGGACCTGCTCTTCGAACAAAGATTGAAACCTTATGTTCAACAAGCTTGGGCTGGAATTCCTGTAAGGCTTTTACAATGCCCTAAAAATTATATTGAGAATAAAAAACCAAAAGATTAACAAATATACATATATCTTACTATAACGGATGGTGTACATACACACACTGCTGGCCAAAATCTTAAGGTCAATGAACATAAAGAAAAAATATGCATTTTGCATTGTTAGACTCAGCCACTTATTTTAGTAGAGCTTCGAAAGATGAAAATAAGAAAAGGGAAATTAAAAATAAAAATTTTTGGCAGTTAATAGGGAAAATGTGAACACTATGAAATTAGCCTAAATACTAGCTAGTCAAAAGTTTAAGACCATACTGAAATGAAGCATTAATCAGTAAACACGTAACAAAATTTAGTCATTTGTGTTCAAGCATTAGCATTCTCAACATCTCCCACTGACATCTCCTGTGTTACATTGGGTAAAAACATGACAAAGGCTAAATAATTGACAAAGTTTGAATGTGGCAGAATGGTTGAGCTGTAAAAACAAGGTCTCTTTCAAAGTGCCATTGAAAGTGAGATTGGGCATAGTAAAACAGCTATTGGAAATTTCTTAAAAGACCCTTAAGGATATGGAACAGGAATTTCAAGTGGTCAGCCCAAGAAAATTTCACTGGAGTTGAGCAGGAGAATTTAACGGGTTGTCCAACAAGACACCACCTGATCGTCAAACCAGATTAAGGCCCTTACGGATGCAGAATGCAGCTCAAGAACAAAAAGACGGCATTTATGAAAGAAACACTTCAAAAACTGTAAATGTCTTCAAAGGCCACACCTCTTTCTACACCATGAAACAGCTCAATTAAACATTGCTGAGAAGCATCAAAAATGAGATGTAGAAAAGTGGAAGAAGGTTTTGTTCTCTGATGAGAAAGATGCAAAAGAAGTCTGTAGAAATGGACCTCAATTCCAAACAGTGCATAATCTTCATGAAGCCATCTTCACCATTTGGAATAATATTCCAGCCAGCTTTCTGCAAATGCTGCCATGCAAATCACTACTGAGACCTCTTGTTGAGCATTTCCTACCCTGTTTAGGACTTCTTTTTGGTATGGTCTTAACCAGCTGGTATTTAGGCTAATTTCATGGTGTTCACATTTTCCCTATTAAATGCTAAAAAAGTTTTATATTTTTATTTTCCCCTTTTCTTATTTTCATCTTTTGAAGTTCTACTCAAATAAGTGGTTGAGTCTGACAATGCAAAATGTACATTTTTTCTTTATGTTCATTAGCCTTAAGATTTTATTTTGACCAGCAGAGTATATGTATCTACCAATGCATGTGATCAAAATAATAAATATAACATGGTACCACAAAATACATATCCATAAAAACATTTCACACTTCAAATATTGAAAAATAAGAAATATAACTATGATATGTGCTACAACCATTTCTTTATCACAAAAAATATTTTAAAATAAAAATACTCTCCTCACAACAAGAACATGACTTTCACTAGGACTGTATATAAGGGTTTGGTTATATCTTCATTGATGTAATTTGGAAATACTGTACTAAAAAGTGGAGTACATAAAATATTTATTTTTTCAATAACAGGTGTACCACATTTAATATATAAAAAACATTGCAGGTTATGCAAGCACAGTCTGAGCATTCTTCTTGTGCAGTTCTTCTGAGAAAAACTCTTTCAAGAAATATTCACTTTTTCTTTCCACAAGGTATGAATACTATAAATAGTAATTACCAGCACAAGTGTATTCAACCATTTTGGAAAAACCAAACACACAAAGAGTGGTAAAAATAATCTCCATCCACCACTGATTTTAAACGTAAATAAAATCTTTTACACTTACTGAAGCATATGTAACCAAAAACAAAACAATCAAAAATGGAATTGATAATTTGGCAATGATTATAATTAGAATTACAGAAAATTAAACAGTTTTTTATGTTGTTTTTTTTATTATGACCATTTGGAGTTTACAGTACAGGACTTAACTTTCTGGTTTAAAAATCTGGACAAAAAATTAACATACTTGTTAATCTCTACAAGACATCACTAACACCACTTAAACAGAAGATTTTATGTTTCTTTATGTATACATATGACCAGACATTTTTGATGACTGCTTCTCTTATTAACTAAGGATTAGCTGTTTCATATTATTATTCTTGAAGATGTTATATTCCTTTGAATAATTGCAGTTTTGCTAAATGATTCAGATTCTTATAACAAAACTGATGTCAGTTTAAGGAGTGTAATTTTTTTCATACAAATAAATGGTAAAATACAAGGAGCCAGCATACTGTGAAAACATTTAATAACTGATGTTAACCCTCTTTGTTTTCCTTCACTTGAGCAATTTTTAGCATCAAACCTGGAAAAAAAATCAGTGGCAGAAAAAAGATGAACAATTGATAAGTTCCTTTAAAATTTTACTTTAACCTTCTTGCTCCAAGTATCTTTTAGCATGCAGGACAAAAATTTAGTCTTACACTCAAACTTTTATTAAACTATTTTTTTATATTATACAAATTAGTATAGCATGAAATGTTAGCTAATAATCCATATTATAATAGTATAGAAGTCTTACACTTTTAATTCTACAAAGCAATATTTAAAAAAAAAGTTCTGAACTTCCTCTAATGCAATATGTGACATTTTCTCCAGGTGTTCTCTTTCCCTATTTTATCCACTACCTATTGAAAAATTACTACTTCAGAATTAAACATAAATTACTAACTATAAAATCATTATTTCTCAGGCAAACCATATTTTTATAGCCTTCAATTCTGTTTGGTTACAGAACTAATAAATAAAAAATTAGACCCCTCCTGCCACATTCTCTCTTTTAGGATTTAATGGTTCTCTCTTATTTTTAATTATATATTATCTTATAACCAACAGAAACTCAAGAGTTTCATCTCTGAAATGACATATTGTATCACATTGTGTTTTCAATACATATGCACTAACTTAGCCCCCCAGTGGCTAAAATCCGGGTTTCGATACCCGTGGTGGGCAGAGCACAGATAGCCCATTGTGTAGCTTTGTGCTTAATTCAAAACAACAGCACTAACTTATCTTCTAATACAAATTTGGTACCCATTGGAATCATAATGGCTAGATTGGATGAATTTGTAAGGGTTCTTGTTGCATAGTTAGAAAGTTAAGATTTAGAGAAAATTGTCCAACTTTTGCATGTTATTAGCATACATTTGTTAGTGCATTACGCAATTAAATAAAAATTATTTGCTGCACTATTACCATTAGTATATGAAAACAGACTTAAGTGTCCTTGACAATCAACAGGAAGAAATGATTGGGTAAATACTTTATTTCTTCATGTTTATTCCTTATTATTACAAAGTAACTAAAATATAAAAAATACAGATTTTTTTAGGTTAAATAACATTAAATTAGGTAAAATAATCAAATAGAAATGTTTCACAAAGCGTGCACACACACACACACATAAAAGCAGCTTCTGGGTTAGGTAATTTGATTGGGTAACCTAAGCTGCACGACTTGAGTGATTAGATATGGTTTAAAGAACAATAAAACAGTAAAGTTGAATTGTGAAACAGATGTATGCTGTTAGGAGGTTTATGAATGTAGTTTCATGTTAAAATCTAAGTAAAGAGAAAAAGGTTAACTTAGATTTATATTTGGTGGTTACAAGGTTGGTCAATTTAATTGACCCCATTTTAAGAAAGAGTAGAGAAAATAACAAAATATGAAGTTTTACTGAAATAAAACATTTGAAATGTATTTAAATTTTACGGATTACACAAGGGAAATTGATATTTTTGTTTTCAGGAAAAGTATTTTTAATTTAGCATGAAAATTACACACTGATTATTCATAACAAATGCTCAGTATATTTATGGACAAATCTTCATTTTAGCTTATTAAAAAAAACTTCACTAAAAATGATTTTTTTGTATGTGAAAAACTTATAATGTTAACTGAAAGACTACCAAACTCTGTAAAGATATATAACACTATATTAAAAGCTGAGAGTATTAAACCTATGAATACTTTAAACAAGCAAAAAGAGGTCACATGGTTGGTCAAATTGACCAAGCCCATCTTGAGAGAGTTTATGCATCACAAAAGCAATATCACTTACCTTAAATGTAGCAGCAACATTAGTAAAGTTAGCAATACCTCCACCAATAATCAATACTTTTCCTGTGGACAAGAAAAAAATCTTTATAATGTAACACTTTAAAATTTTATGAAATAAACTTTTACATTATAGTATATACAGGAATATTGTTCACATGAATGCAGATTCATTAAGACATTCAACCATTTTTCATTCTTCTTACAGTTTAAATAGTGTATAAATGAAATAATTTCAAATTATTCTTTTTTTAGCTCTGATTAACAGCACTTATATATTCAGTGCTTAAAGTGAAAAAAAATGTGGAAATATGGAAAATCAGTACAATGTTTTCAAGGCAGAGGTGGAATAGGGAAAACGGCATGTGCAGAAAAGTGGGGCAAAGTGTTGACCTGTGGAGTAAATACTGAGAGATAATGATGCAACTTGTTTTTGTATATAATACATAAAGGTAGCTCAAAATGAATTTTTTTAAAATAAAAATACTGAATGAATTTTGTTCAAGTGGCAGTGAAGAAAACAGATTTAAAAAGGTGCCATTATGCTATACCACCACATACCAATTCACTCTGAGCATTGCAAATTCTCCTATAAACATAAACAACTTCCCCTTTCAGTTTGTCATAGCTGTTCTAGTTATCTAAATTACTGAAAGAAAACATCTGATGAAAATTATGCCACAAAACATTTCATAATTAAAATTGTTAAATTCTTCACACGTTTTCTTCCATGATAATACAGTTCTTACCAGTGAAATATAAAAATCTTTACAGCTAAACAAGATAAATAAAAAATATCGAACATTTAGAAACCTACATGTAAGGACCATTAAAATAAAATAAAAAACAAGGCAGAAGATACTGCAGACATTATTTACTCAAATTATGAATCTCTATTTTGACTCCACCAAATGTAATTCTAGATAGGTTTGCAGTTTCAGTATATAATGGTTACTATATCTCCAAGCTTTGTTTACTGACGTTTGTCATGAACCTATCTGCAGATTTTTAAATTCCCAATTTTTTTACTTATGTTGTTTGCTGGCTTTATAATGCTCAACTATGGCAGAGGATTACTTGACATGATAGCTAACTTTATAAATTGTAATGATAATAAGCATAGGTAGTTAGCTGAAACAGTTTTTACTCTATTATACACAACATAGAGACTGGCTTCCTATAGACACTACTTGTGTAACGTATTTAGCATCTATCTACATGTTAGTCATCTAATATCCATCTATTACTGGCTAGCAATTCCTGTTTTACCCTGTATTTAAGTTTTCTAAAGGAACAACAGATGTTTGTATAAAAGCTACCTTCACAGAGTAATGGTAACATTTTCACTAAAATTACATTTTTTAAATTATGTAAAATACAGAAGAAACAAATCAACATTTAAAGCACCTTATTTAGCATTCTACTAAAGGTTTTTGAGTAATACACCAAGCTGTTTTTGTTGTAAATCTAACATAGGTGCTTTCCTTGGTGCATTTGTGTGTGTATAACTTTAGCAATCAACAATAAAGGGTTTAAAACATTGACTGAAGATAATCTTTACTGTTTGAAACAAACACTTTTTGCCAGAATGTTCTATTGAATTTTGCAATTCCTTGCTGTTCCCTTTGTGGACCACTACCACAGTTCATGATAATTCTCATATTTTGAATCGTTGTAAAAAAACCCAAAAAACTGTTGCTAAACCTCTCAAATTAATTGACAATGTATATTCTACATAGTCTTTGAAATTATGGGCAGATAGTTCACTAGCTAAAGTCCTGTCATAATACTAATACAAAGCAAACACTTACTTTAAACTTCAGACTGCAAAGTGTAATAAAACATATTGGGACATTACGGCTTGAGAAGAAGAACGTTGGGCAAAATTACTGAGCCTGTATTTTTAGCATTAATCAAAGCATGGCTCTAGGATGATCAGAGTAAATTCTGGAACCAAACATTGAGAAGCAAGATTTATATTTCACACGATGGTTTTCATTGTTCTTCAATAAAATTTTATTTATTTACATGCATTTTTAAATCTCTTCTCCTGCCTTTCTTCTACATTGAGTAATAAACTGACTTCCTACCACTGATAGATTCAGATATAATACATTATGAAGACTTATCTGTTCTTAACGTTTTTTGTTATTGGAATGCAATTTTGAATGTTAGGCTTGTGAGAAGAGATTCATTTTATTAAATGGTTCAATCTGATTACCTACCACTTTATAGGTGCTATTTCTGCAGATACCTCTCTTACCGAGATATATTCAACACTATAATTTGTACTCTTGTTTTATTTGTTCTTTAACCATTATAATGTTGTTTTTTCTAGTTACCTGAAATATACACATTAAAAATATCCAAAAGAGATAATATTTCGGTAATGTGTTCCTTCCCCCACATGTTAAATTTTCACATACACATGTCTGTTCTGTTAAATATTAATAATTGTGATATCTGACATAAAATCTCAATATCAGTTAAGTATACTTCATGTGTATTCAGTACTAATGCAATACTCTCCCACCATGTTTTTAGGTATTTTTTTGGAAAGTGTTTTCATAAAACATAATAACGTTCTCTTCAAAAGTGTTCATACTTAAGGAAAAAAACCTCATTTGTGTTACTGTATTTGATGAAACTTTTGCTTAATACAGAAAAAAAATACAATCACATCAAAAACAACACCAAGGTATTAGCAGTAATTAAGTGCCTTAAAAAGAATAATGAAGCCAGTTAAATATTACCTATTTTAACTTTTTTTTTAATTTTAAACAACTTTATCCTACCTAAATATATACACAATCTCAAGTTTCAATCAAAACTCACCATCTGGATGAGGTTTTTTAGTCATCAGACTCAAGATAGTTTTAGCATATTCATATGTCTGTTGTTCACTTGGAGCACCAGAATATTCACCATAATTAGCCAGTTCTGAGGAACCACCTAATTCACACACAGTGTCACTGAAGTAAAAGAAATGATATTGGATGAATTAAAATCCATTTGTTGAAAAGTCTTAATACAGATGTTTTTATGTTCATTTTTTCAAAATGTATATTGAAAATATTTTATCATGTCTTTCAAACACATTCAATACATGCATTTTAAACAAATTTTCAAAATGTTTGATAAATACCTAGAACAAACTTTTGCCATTGATACTTATTTACATATTTACACACCTGTATATTACTGATGCCCCTCCTCCAGCAACCATGGTCCAGATACGTCCATCCTTATTGATTATTGTAAGTTTCAAAGAAGCTCCACTTTTTGCATCAAGATCAGCAATATACGCCTCCTAAAATAAGTGACATTAAAAAAAAAAAAAAAATGAGCCTTACATTAGCTTTGTCAATCAAACAAGTATTAAGGTTTTGCTCTAGTTATTATTTCTTTATAAGAATGTTTTGTTCTTAATAGGTTACATACACTCAACCAGATTTATTTCATAAACACATTATTACTTACATTATACACAAAAATAATCATATATCACAAAACATTATTTAATTTTTAGAACACTTAAATCAGGAGTTAAAAAAGAAAATTACTGTTGTGTTACAAGATTCTAATAAAGCTTTAAAACTATTATTCTAATTTTTTTTGTCTGTGTGTAATAATTCATCTTGAGTAATGCTGGGCATCTGACTGAACCCATGTCAATACTGTTATTTCAACAAAATAGAGAATAGACTATTTTTTTAACCCAAATGACTATGAAACATTTGAGATTTGGAATAAATATGGAGAATGTTCTACAAATATGAAAAGAGTAACATAATAGAATAACCTTTAATTAAACAATAACAACAACAAAAATCATTTTACTGTAGTTTCAGAGGTTTTTAGTGCCATTATATTGTAGTTTTGTTGGAAAATAAATCATGGGAGATAAATTTGTGAAATATCATGTTAGAATTAAGGGTTTTATTGAGTTAAATAGTTTGAAACCTTTAACAATTTGCCTCAAAAGATTTTGGAGGTATTTGTGATAGGGGGTGAACAGATCAATTTTATTCTTAATAAGAATAACAACTTATCTGGCCAAGCATATCATTTGCTTTAACATTAAGCTCAACCAATCTTGTACTATTGTTTCAGTGTACAAAAAAGTAGATTTTTTTGCACTGTGACCATGCTCTCAGTAGGTTTCAATAGATTTTGTATAATGTAATTTATATGTACAAGAATCCCAATTCCATCTAATCATAAAATTAGAATGTAAAATGCATGTTCGAAATGACAATCAATTTTTCAGTTGGAAATAAATACGGGGAAAAGGCAACTAGTGTGAACAAGTGTTATCCATTTCTCATGCAATTCTTGATAGATATCTCTTCATGACTATATGTATAACTGAAGTCACAACTTGAATTCACCCCTAAAAAAGAAATAACAAAACAATATTTTGGGACAATGAGGGACATACTGATCCATCTCGGTTGTCCCACCCCTAAATAAACAAAATATTGAATAAATTAATTAAAAAAATATTGAAGCCAGCCTTTATGATGCACAAAGTTATCAAGCTTTCTCTGAAACCCACTTCAATTTACTGCCACCACAATATCCAAAGGAAACCCATTCCAGAGACTAACCATCCTGTTAAAAACATAACCGTCTTAGCTGAAGATGATTCTTACCTTGCCAAAATTCATATTTTGTCTCCCAGTCCTACTATTTTAACTGTTAAGTATGAAAAAAAATTCATTAATACTATTAATTCTATTTACAATCTTGAAAAACCTCAATCTCACTCTACTTTTTTCAAGACAATCTCTTCATCTCATGCACCATTCTGGTAATCCTCCTAATTCCTTTTTTTTAGCATCAAAGTTATCACAAATAAAGTAGCATTTAAGATAAGCAAAGTACCACAGTTATTAATAATTTCATAAACCATCCATGTTAGCAAGTGCAATTTAAATACTAAAAACTTGATAAATGCTAATGTACATTGCATACAAGAGTCATAATCCCATTATCTTACCAGTAATGTAGCATAAAATATTTGTAAAAAACAATACACTAAAATATTAATTTGTTCCTCAAAACACCTGTGTACATTAAAATGTAATGTAACTTTTTATCTATTTCTTTACAAAAAAACAAAGAACAACATTTTTAGTATGTAATTTATATGGTAAACCTGCCTCTGGAAAAGCATCCCTTCCAAATGGTGGAGGAAATTCAATGTCTCCCCATTTCTGCTTGCAGATAAATTCTGCAGTGGAATCCAATTTAGCAGCCAGATCAAGGACATAAATCTTGTCCCCTGTAAGAACTAAGAAAAACAAAAATGCAGTGCAACATTAAAAAAACAGAAGATAAAAGAGCAAATGTATAATGTTTAAGACAATAAAAACCAGCCATTTTTAATACACAATAATATTTTACAGAAAGATGAAAATTCCACACCATACTTCAATTACTCTTGGATGTTCAGAACACCTGGAAAATCTTGCATTTTGTAATTAAGTTCTATACAGAAAGATGAAATGTTCATTTTTATATTGTATCAGTAATAACCCCATATGATAATTTTGTAAGTATAGAACAAATTTATGGAATATATAACAAATAAACATGTAATCATATACTGGAAATTTTTCTGTACAAAAGCAATCCATCATTGGCTTGTCTGAAACTAGTCTAAATAAATGGAATAAAATAAATTTATGCACATTTAAGATTTCTGTTAATAAGGAAGATCAAATATAAAAGTCTGTTCCTTTAAAACCACTACAAAATTCTGCCATGTTGATTTATTTTATCATAGACCAAACAAATTTTAAAACCTGTTCATTTCTCAATTTTATTTTTTTTATGTTGTATCCCACCCTCCACCCCTTCAAAACATAGGTGCCAATATTTTAAATATATTCCACAACTCTTCCTTTAAAAGTTTACTGCACCCTCTAATGAGCTATTTACAAAGTGTTAAGTATGAACAAATTTTCTTGTTTTTCTTGCACATTAAAAATAGTCTGTACAACTCTCATACAATTTAGTAGAGTTGTACAGGAGAAATGCAAACAAGTTGCATCGTGTAAACACATTCATAATATTTCTATAACTGTAATTTCAAGCCTGAACTGAAACATTTTATTCATCCATGTATCCAGCCTGAAACACTGCTTGACCATAAATGATACGGTCAAAAGGAATGTTATTCAAGTAACTGTTTCTGATAAACAATCATGATACACCATGAAGATTGTAGTTAGTTCTAGACATGTTTTTCCAATCTTTTCAATGATCAAACTTACAGTTTAAATGCCAAAAGAAATAAAAAATACAAATAAGTTTTAGTGGAGGCCTACAAATATTTAATTCAACATTTAGCACCATAATATTACTAAGACAAATGATGACATAATATTTACTATAAACTGTCTAACAAGAATGGATTATTGTTCAAGGTTACATCAGAACAACAACAGTATAGCAGCAACATTTAAAACTCTTTATAATAATAACTAAATAACATCTAGAATAGGAATTCCAGCTGTTCAAACTTTCACCACGTCATTTTTTTCTTTGCTAAAATTCAATAACTTAGTATTGACACTGCATTTATATTATAGAGCAATAAAACAAAGCCAAGCTACTAACTTCCAGCCAACATGTTTTCCAAGCAGTAATCACATGATGACTATAACTTTTTGATGTACTACAGTGATTTTTACTTTATTCATTGTGAAATTCTCATAATGTGTGTGTGTGTGTGTGTGTGTGTGTGTGCATTTCTTAGTGATGTAAAAATAATTGAATCAGGACTTACCAAGAGGGTTAATCTCCAAATAAGTAAAGTACAAATCCATATAAACTTCATAAAGACTTTGAACAAACTTTGCAACAAATCTGCAAATAACAAACCAAATGTTTACAAAAAATGCATCTATCTTTTGGTTAACAATTAATTATTGTACTTGTAATAAAATAAAGTTATTTTTAATTCTCCTATCTTAGTAGAGGGTTTTGCAAAATATTTCCGAAACACATTTTTCTTAAAAAATACTTCAGAATCTGTGAAACTTCACTCTGTATCACCCCAGTAATTAATGGTAAAAATTCCACAAATATTATTTTAGATAAACTGTGATAATTAAAATTTAATTATATAGAAAAATTAATGTTACTGAATTTGATACAAATTAGTTATGTACGTATTCAAACTAGCAACTATTATGCTATTTTCAATCTAAATGAAAATAACAATTTCATCAGAAACTAGTTAACATTACACTTAATGTTTGAGGTGTCTAAAGAAAGAACAAATCCAGTTACAAATGGTTTATTTATTTGTAAAAATAAACCAATCTTCTGTTTGGTATTATACATATATAAAAATTTAAAAAACCCATCAAAAACAATAACATACTCCTGTTTTACTGCAGGCAAGTTTTTGAGTAATACATTTTTGATGTCTTGTAGAGAAGGTTTTCCTTCAACAGGTATTTCAAGCTTCAGGGCCTAGTGAAGAAAATATACAACTAGTTATAGAATTGGTAAGCATACAAAAATAGAAACAAAATGCTTATCAAGGAGTAGGAAGAATAAACAGTACAAGGTACAAAACCAGAATGTTTCTATGGTCATTAAAAAGAGAGAAGTATCACTGTATCTTTCTGATTTAAGTTTTATAAATTCCATCATTTAAGAAAAAGATAAAAATATAAAAAACAACAGGCTATTTGATGTAATGGAAAGATGCTATAGGATTTCAGAGTTTTTGTATATTATACATAAATTGAACTAAATTTACCAAAAGCTAATGATAACAAATTTATCAAGAATGTTATTTGTTCACAAACTCATAACTCAATAAAATTAATGACAGAATTAATCTAAGTACACAAAAATATTTTGGTTTAGTTACTTTTGACAGAAATCAACTGACCTTAGCATCAACATCTCCAACCTCCACACCTCCTTCATGGTGAAACAGAATGGTATCACCATGTCGATGAGAATAGATACAAACATACGCTTCCTCATCCTGTGTGGTAATAAAATATATTAAAATATTAAATATGTTAAACACATGCACGAGCACACATTTTATGAAACCCTATTTTTCTACAGTCTTCTTTATTTTATCAGGTAGCATTTCTATCAAATACAATGTGAGATTTGTGTGCAAAGAACTGAGAGTTTAACAATAACAATTTCCTTGACTAATTTCAGATTAAGTGAAAATGCTATGGAGGTTGAAAAACAAAACCATAATAATACTGTTATACAATTCAGTGTGTAAAATCAAGTTAATTTAATAGAAATAATAGTTTAAGTTCCGCTGTAACAATTAAGAAATCTAAAAACAGGATATATCAGAAGTGCAAATATCCACTTGCCTCACATCTAACCAAATTTGAATTCTGTATGCACTATCCACGGGCTAGTGTGGTTCTGTTTACGTAAAATGGTACAAATGTGAAAATACAACTCTATATTTAGTTATAAATATTTTCAAAAATGCTACTTGTCTTATTTTAACTCATTATTTACTGATAACCCCATTTATTAATTACAGGCTAACATACAAATATGTATGTATGACGCAATTACACATTTGAAAATTAAAATGTCCAATTATCTAGTTTTCTATCTACAATACTTTCAAATGTACATATAAACATTTTGCTGAGATTAGAAGTTATTTCTAATGCAAAGTTCCGTGAAGAAGAGATTAAAAAAAAGTGTTTCAGAATACTACTTGGACTTTTTTACTCAGGCATGACAGAAAAGGTCAGTGCAATTTGGATTTTGGACCACCAGGTGTAGTTTTGATTTCATAATGTGTATTAACTGACTAATCTGCTCACAAGTTTTACACATTTCAATAATCTGAATTAAGAGTAGTATTTATATTGAAACTTAATTTCAGCTTTTCTTATCTGGAGTCACTTTTAATTGCAAGGGTTCAGCATTTAGCCAACAGATGGAGATATTTTCAATACATTAGGAATACACTATCAAATTGTATGTAGACAGTTAACCCTCCCCCCATTGTTGTTATGCATCTGTATCAAGTGTGGTGTAATAAACTGTGTCAAACCTAGATTTGCAATGTATAATAATTTAATTAATACAGTAGAAAAAAATAAAAGGTTAGACTAATAGAATTTCAGCATAGGCTATACATTTATCATGACTATTATAGCGAATACAGCTTATAAAAACATTTTGCACCCTTTACATATAACAATTTTCTTTTTAAATTATTGAAGTGGCCCACTTTATAACATGTAAATGTCCACACTGAAAACCATAGAACTTGATGGCAAGCAGTATACATCACATTAAAATTTAAAAAGAATATATATTATGGCAAATAGCATAAGATACTTATCTTTAAATAACTAGAACTAAACTATGGATACTTCACAAATTTACCTGTTTGTGAGGAATAAATGGTTCAATGATAAAGTTTTTAAGTTTTCCTGTTGCCTTACCAACCTATGAAAGAAAACATACATAATTCATTATACATACACTTTTTGTGTACACATACACATATTACTTGTCTATGGTACCTCGCCTCTGAAGCTATTGGTTACAGATATTTGTGTTCTAAGTCATCAGATACAAATATATAAATTCAGTTAAGTGTTATATGAGGTACACGTTTTAAGACCTTTCCACTTGAATTGATTTTTTTGGTAACAATACGTAGATGTCACAATAAATATTCATAGCATTCTACAAAATTTAATTAAAAAAAAATGAGAAAGACTAATTCAGAATGTTAAAATATGCAAGCCTCACTCTAAGTTATGTCTAGCATTTCCATGTGAAAAGTTTCATGAAACAATTATTACTCAACTTAGCTCTATAATACTTTGGTTTTAATCCATTTTTGACCAGATATAGATAATAAGTTATCTTAAATTTTAAGTATTTTAAATTTTGTGTTTGAATGAATTGTATTGAAGGTAAAATATTCAGCTACGTTTTGTTTCTGTTGTGTTAATTCCCATTAAACTCTTAAAAAGGTTTCACATAAGGGTAACTAGGATGGTTACTTAAAATGAGAAATTGACAGATTCTTGAAAACAGGTTAATATTACCGAAAATACTTTCTCTTGGAAAAAAAAAGTAAGATGGAATATGAGATGTATAAAGTTGTTAAGGGAATTTATAGTGTAGGCACATCTTTTTTCATATTTAGTGGTAAAAACAGTAAGACTAGGGGGGCACAAGTATACATTATAGGTAGGGTAGTAATCATTGTCAGGTAAGATATCTATTTTTCTAAAAGGGTGGTTGGCTTTTGGAATTGGCTGCCTTCAGATGCAATAGATATAGTTCATTTATGAGACTTTAAGAAAAGTACTTGAATAATAAACAGTTGGTTTCAAGTTTTTCTAGCATTTTGTTTAGATTCTAATGTAAAGGATGGGACATCCTAGATGGACAAACAGGTTCTTAGTTGTCTTAAGTTATATGTACAGTTTCATATTTTCAACTGACTGTTCTGTTCCATTTATTTACAATACATAATAAAGGCTCAAAACTATTCTGGCAACAAGAGTAACAAAAGTTGACTCAAGTCTATAGAAGTTTGAGCAACACTTATTATCATGGTTTAAAAAAGAAAGAAAAAGCTATCATATGCCTATTACACAGCGGTTATATGTTATTTTTTAAACTTTATCTCTTTTTATTTCAAGGTACACAAACAATAATTGTTACATAAATACCTATACAAACACCACTATCTACATTATTAGGTGGGGTTTACATTGTTACTTATAAAATGTACAGATTCAAGCGAACAAACAATTAGGGAGAAACAGTAACTAATAAACTACACATAGCCACTCACTGCACTGAAAATTGTAACACACATCTATTAATATTTATTATTAATATTATTAATTATCTATGTTATAGAAAGTAATTAAATTACAATTATTATAAAATTTAGAAGTTATGAAGTTAATCATACTTGATTAACACATTACCTTTGTGCAACCCATAACAATACTTCACTCTTTATAAAATTTCAAAAATTATACAAGTGAAAAGCCATCTGGTTTGCCATTTGTGACTCAAGTGGTTTTATTTCAATTTAAGTTTTATAGACCTTTAAATATCAAGTATCACACAAAAATTAATACAGTTCAGGTTCAACATTTATCTATAACATCACCACAATCTAAAGTAAACAGGTTGAAGTACCATTATCGCATGCACAAAGTTTATAAAGTTTATATTCACACCTCTCCTCAGAATACCTTCTTATGAGCCAGTTCTACACATACCATCAGGTGACATCATCAACTGCACTTATATTATTCAAAATACCAGGACTGAATAAAAAAATCCACATATTACTTAAAATTTAAAGAATACAGATGAGAATGGTTTCACTTGTAATCTCTAAAACACCATTTAAATTTAATTTATATGCTTTTACTTCAGTTTTATTATCTAGTTTTTAAATACACCTGTATATATTTGTACTTCACTTTTATAGATTATTTAAACACTTAGTAAATGCTAAAATTAGCCCTTAAACAGTGGGAATGTTGTAAGTAGTGACATCAATTGATGATGGCTGCCATTGAATGGTTAAACTAGTAACTCACTTAAATAGTTTTCTAAAATTTTTTCATGCATTCAGCTACATCGTTGCTTAACATGCTTTTCTTCATAATTCTTCCTTATAATAGTTTTAGACTTAAATCACAAGGGTTAAGATTTAACAAAATTAAACACACATGTTAAGACTACAATGTCCTGATTTGATAGATTAATACAGTAATGAAAAGTAAAGAAGACCTTGAAGTGTAGCACTACATAATTTATCTAAAATGTTAATATTAATATGTATGATTATGTTAAAATTATAAATAAAAAATACCAAAATAAAAATATTTAAGAAATATTGTCTGACAGCAGCATCTCCTGTCTCCAGAAGAATCTGATCTAAGAGTTGGTTATAGTTGCCCCAGTGAATTTTCTATATTATATACTTTATTGGTGACTGTTAGTTACACCAAAAGAAATAAATCAATGCCAATGTTTCATACAAACAGTAACCATTTCTCAATTTTAATATACAAGAATTTATTCTCTTGTGGACTTTTTTTATTTTTATGAACAGAAACATATTAAAATATGAGACTTAGCAAGACAAATCATCCAAAAAAACCCCAGGATTTTAGATGTAACTTCTTTTCTATTATTTGCAAAGTTAGAATTTTAACTCTACCAGTTATGTCGTTCAAAAGTAGTTTCAACTTGAAGTTCAATAACTTTTCTTCAGTGGTTCCTCTGTAGAATAAAATTATACAATTATTTACTTGTTTACAAAAAGTTTAGCCTTTTAAATTAATACTATAACAGCCTCTTTTGCTCTCGTTTTTAAAGCCACTTTAAGTCAGTATATTATGAAAAATTTAAAAATTTGTCATAAGCTGTACACATTGTACAATCTTCTTTACTTGTTCAAACTGATCTGAAACAGGAGCTGATCTCACCTGCACATCTTTACCTATTCGTTCATTCACCCATTTGTGCACACCATCTAGGTCAGAGTTCACATGGATAAGACCAAGTTTGCCACGTCTCTTTATAAGTTGATCTGGCTTCACAACTAAATGCTGGAGAAAAATAATCACCTATCAGTTTTGATTAAGACAAATTATTAATCTCTGACTATTTTCCTTTATGTACTTATTCTACAAGCACATCAAACAGTTATCTCACAACTTTACGAAAAGTAGAATATAAAAATTTTGTATAAAATATTTGCAAATAGCTACTATTTTTGAAATATATATTCAATCCTAAATATGTTTTACTAATACACAACTTAAACAAATGTTATACTGTACAAGTTGAGGTACTTCTTAGATTTATTTTTTAAAAAACAAGTTACACAAGATATCCGTGGGTTTGACAAGAACTACATTAAAAAATATAAAGTAATAATCTCTTCTAGTGATGAACTTTGAACTTGTTTGCAACTTGCCATAGGTTGCTAAGCCTTATAAAAGTTTGCACATGAAGGATGTAAAACAAATTTTTTTTTTAGATTTTACATATACATTTTGACATAACCAAATGTCAGATTACTACATTTGTACTATAGAATTCCACTATAATTTATAGAACTTAGTAATTAAGATATATTTGTGGTTTAACAACATATAAAATTTCAAGCTGCCTAAAGACTTGTGTTATTGTTTGAAATCTGCCATATTTTATAAAAGCTGCAAGAACCACATGAGGAACATTCAGAGCTTTTGATTTGTTATTCACATGTCACAGACAGATGTAGATATATGCAAGAGTTTTCAAAAATGGAAAGGCAGGGCAACAGTAATTGTGTTTAATTCAATAAATGTAGTGATATCTCAGCAAATAGAAGAGATGAGATGTCCTTATCTTAGATTCTATCTTGTCAATAATTTGAGGTCCAAATTTGTAATAAGACTAGAGTATAAACTTTATATGTGAACATCAGAAACATTTAACCTGAATGAATGCTGCATTCAACATACCATACAACTCACTAAAATCAATATTTAGAATTTCATTTTTAATATTTATTTTTAAATGAAATTAACTAATGGATAATACTAAATATTTGAATTATAATCTACAATTTTATATCAGTTTTATTGGCATACACTCATAAAATAGTTCAATAAAATTTTGAATGCTAGTCTACATATATGACAACATGGCCTTTGAACCATGACTTGAAGAGATAGGGTTATATGCCAAAAGAAAAATGGGTTAAAAATTAACTCCTCACTAAAACATGGTTTAAGCTTGTGTCTAAATTTCTGTTCAACGGTCACAATGAATATAATTTCACCATATTCCAATAATTGCTTGTTTCTGTAATTTCATTTATTCCCTTGTTTAATATCTTAAACATACTCTGCAACATAAGCTTCACATTTCTTGTGAACTATTAGTAAGCAGCATTCTGGACCAGTGGATCTTTTCATCCATTAGTTCTCATGGAAAATGGATGTAAACTTTAATTTAAGACATTGGTTACACACACACACAAAGAACTATCTAAAAGAATGCAAAATATAAATTTCAAAACAAAAGTGTTACATATCCTATTGTAAATACACAGTCTGTACACATAGTTTTCTACATATAAATTTAGCACTCAAACTTACTTCTGTTTTTAACCATGAGTTATTTGCAACCAGATCTTCCCATCTTGTGTTTTCCTTAACACTAGCATACTGGCATTTGACAGAACTTCCACCACTATTAAGAAATCTGTTCAGTAGTTCTTTTCCTGTAGCTTCATAAATGGCCTTGGCAGACATTTTAAACTTGCAGATCTAAGCACTCCTATCACAAAATACTATAAAAAAGAACATCTTTACCATTTCTTCATCGTAATAATACTAATTTTTAGTAATTTATCAGAATAATAATTCTAACATCTTGAGTTCAAAACTTGAAGCTGTTACTGACAAATAACTTAAAGTTAAGAATATAACAGCATATCTTTCTTTTTTATGATTTTCATTATAAACTACTGAGCAGTTAAATCTTTTTCACATTTATTAAATATTTAGAGAGCAATAAGAAGAGAAGTACTCCTATACATTTCACTTAAAAGATGTAACTAAAATTTTCTTACTGCAGTGGTTTTAAAACTTTTTTCTCTGATGAAATCCCAGCCCACTTGTCTTGATTTGCATAACCCCTCTGCTGTCACTTGCAAGTTGTTGTTTTTAGTTCTTAATTTTACTTTGTTCAGCAATACTCTTGGCATGACACATAGTTTGGAAAACACTGTCTTAATACAGTATCACTTCAGAACAGTTTTCAAGCTCTTTAAAGGCATGTACTTTTTATTACTCTAGGATTACACAACTGTACGATAACTAAAATCACCCAGTAAATGCAACACATGTAGCTACATACACCAGTAAGTAACTTATGAACTTTCCAAACAACATACATACAATCTAATAACTTTTAAAAGTTACCCATTTTTCACAGCAACGACCTTCAACTGTTCCTGAAATCTCAACGTACCTCACACTGAAATGCGTTTTGATCATATAGAATGATCCACTTCATTGCATGGGTTTATCTGAGCAACGTGCATAAAACTTTATTTTGACATTTTAACAGCAACTATGCTCTTGCACTGTTTAATTTACCTTTAAAAAGTTCTTTCCTTAACCTGTTGACTGCCAAGTATTTCAGCTGCTACAATACAACTCTAATGCTTCTTCATTATATAACTTTTTTGTGACGCCATTTTGGATCAAAAGTGAAAAAATTTGTAAGTAGGTTAAATGCATGCATGGTGCTAACAACTAGCGTTGAAGTTAGGTATTAATGAAAATAAATTAACTCGTCCGTGGCACTATGTTACCAATCAGCTTGGACGAGTTATCTCGTCTATGGCACTGAACAGGTTAAGGAATTCTGCTACATTTTACAACTTACTGTCTTTCTATCTGTTACATGTACAGACACTGAAAAATCAAACTCTTGTGTTTTTAAGCCTACAGGCTTACCACTGAGTCATTAAGGAGTTCTAGTGTGGAATAATAAAAGTTAGTTGTATATCAATAACCTGAAAACACTTATTCAAAAATGTTGCAGTAAATACTGAGATAGTTTTTTATCTACAAACCTTTTCTTATCTCTAAAATCCTCCTGACAAAAATATGATAACCAAATACATAGTATAAACTTGGAAATAAAAAAAAAGAACAGACTGGAACAAGAAGCTTATCTAGACAATCAGATCATCAGCTTACATCTTTAAACATATACTGTCACAATACTATGGGGAATATAGTAGAATGATGGAAATATTTTAGGGATTTATACAAGTGTGAACACCGTAAATATCAGGAGACTTAATGGTAAGAATAGATAAAAAAAACTTTTCTGAAGACCAAATATAACTGTAAATGTAAGTATAAGAGGTATTATTCACCCATAATATTAAATCAGTAAATATAAAACGTGTTGGTGCTTTATTATGATTTCAATAACATTAACAGAACATTTCACTAAATGACCTACATTTCAAATTTAAATAAACCATTCAAGTTTTAACTAAAAATATTTCTGTGATCCTTAACGTTTAAATAACTGTCAGTTCTACCCACAATGAAAAAGTAAAACTGTGGATTTTATATAATGGAATTGTATTGTATAAAATAACATACAGCTTAAAACTTAGTTCCTTAAACACTATCAGTTATGATTTTAGGCCCATGTTATAATGATACAGTGTTTCCAGAAATAAATTCAATGTCTACAAACTATGAATAAAACAGATTATATGTAAATATAATGAAAGAAAACAAATCTCTAACACTACACAGTTTATGTTGCTTTCCATGATTACTGTTTCTTTATGTATGAAGTAGCACGTGCCACGATTTACTGGACTGTAACAAGGAAGCAAATACCTGTAGTATACCCTTTCCTGAATCATACTACCCTCAAACTGCCATAGACATTAAATATAGGTTTTTACACTTGTGATTTTACAAAGGAGATATCTACTTCACTTTATAATTCTTTGAAAATCCAATCCTTTCCAGTTTTGCATGGCATTGTGGGAGTGTTCAGATTTTCAAAACAATAAAGCTGGAGAAGGAGGTCTAAATTAAATGATGATTACAAAATTATTCAAAACAGGAGCTTGTTACCCATTGTGGAGCTATAAAGATTTGTACCTTACTAAAGACCATTTATGACACTTTTCACTGATTTTTATGTGAATGATTAATATCTTCTGCGAGAGAGAGTTGGACTGTTTGATAGCCATAATGAATAAAAGAGATCCTTCAAAGACCTGTGGTGGGTTTCAAATTAATCACAATATTTCAGAAGATCCTTTATACCTCTCTCCAACCTATTACACATCAGGAATTGTCCAGGCCAACCTTCCATAAAGGATTAGAAGCATAAAAGATATCAGAAAACAAATAATATTTCTACTGTGTACATATCTACTTTTTACCTTTAATTGTGTGTGTATCTCTGTCTATATATTGTGCCATGGAAAGAAAGGAGCAGATACACAATTGGTAAAGTACCTGGAGAGATATCAAAAACTACTTTTTCTTTCATCCTCAGTAGCCAACAGTAGTATAGTTTTGATTTTGTTTATTTATTACAAAGCATAAAACTACACAACATGCTAGTTGTGCTGTGTTGTTTGTGGGTAATGACACCAGATTCTTAACAATACAAGCCTCAAAGTGGATTACTGAGGGACAATTTTAATATACTTATTCGCATTAAAAAAGTGTGCCTTTAAGTTTTTAATTTACTGACTGGTACTTGACATTAGATTAACTAAAGATAATAAAATCTTACAATAATACAACTTAGGAAAAATAGATGTCTGCCTATTATGATTGCACTTAACTAAGCCAAATTTTCCTTATGGCCAGCTCAATATAGCTCTATCCAGGATATGGTCATTAATCTGATTAAAAATATATGTCCTTGAAGGTGTAAATGTTGTTTACAATGCATTTTGTACACACACACAATTTTAAAAACACTACAAATTAAGATATATAAAATAAAAAATAAACTAGCTTGAACTAATTTAAACAAATAAACAAATTCAGATCATAAACATAATGATGTTGGAAATAATTAACATCACAAAAAATATATACAAGTTAACCTTGCAGTGAACCTAGGCTGTTGAATTACATCTGTTACTAAAAAAAGATATTCAATAATCAAAAGTTGTGAAAACAATAGATTGATTATGTTTATTATCTAGTATGATGTAGCCTATTGCAACTCAGACCTTCACCCACAAGCTTGACAGTACTTTAGTTCAAGACAAACTTAAACATATTCTTTACCAGCACTAAGAAAACACAGAATATGCAATGTTTTATATTCTAAACTAATCAACCGAGTTTCTCACCAAATGCATAATTTATTAATATTTCAAGCCATAATTTTTTATTTGCCCCAAAAGTTATACCATTCTTATTCTCCCCCCATACATGGGCTTGGGGCATCTCGTTATCCATCTTTGTTTAAATCTATAGTTCACCACACTTTAATCTATTTGATACAATATTTTCATCTCTTCCTTGTTTCTCTTCTCGGTTACTTGCTGTTCACTTTCCTCTCTGCTCTCAGTCTCATTAACTATCTTCCATCAATCTCAATTCCTACACCTCTCTGCAAACTTTCACTTCTTGTCTTGGTTACTGTGCTTAGTTTGTGGTCTCTCGAAGTCACTGCTACATTATATATTTCAAATGCTTCATTCTGCCACTTCCAATCTTTTCAGATGAAATTTCTTCACTGCCCCAAATAACAGAACTGGTCCAGCCATGACAGTCATGTTAAATGTACACAAATTGTTTTAAATATTTAAAGAAAGCACATCCTCTTGTGGTTGAGCTTATCAATCCACAATCAGATAGTAATTAACCAATACATAACTCAAACTACTCGATGTCATCATTCAGCATGGTTTTAACGACAACCGACATTACCCTTTGCTGCTCCTTTCCACATATGCCTAAACGTTCGTGAAAGCTACAAAACATCACCACAAAGATTTAGAAGTACTCACCATCACATTTAAGCCAACATTATTTTCACGTTATAGCCGTGAAAGACCTACAACATCAGCTTAACATAAAAAAATTCATTGGACATAAATTTGGCCTAATCTATATTAATTACTCGTGTTATCTTCTTATTGCATGCATTTCTGAATGGCCAACCATTCTGTTGCTTACAATCTAGTACAGTGGAAACACAAAATAAGGCACGACTTAGAGCAGCACACAATCATGACCTTAGAAAGTTTATACACGAGAAGGTCTGCAAACATTAGCCACAAAGCTTACTTGATACAATGGAATATGCAATATTTACTTGAGCAAAAGGATTAGCACATGCTTGTGATCATTCAGCATCCACTTAACATGAACATCAAACTTGTACGCATCACCTGCTAAAAAGTTTAGAAACCTAACCTGATAATATATGAGGGCTGTTCAAAAAATATGCAGAATAACATCATAAAACAAAATGTACTTTATTTAGAAGTTACAGATCTGGGACCCCTTCAAAGTACTCTCCTCCCCAACACACACACTTATCCCAACGGTGTTTCCACTTGTTGAAACAGTCCTGGTACAGTTCTTTTGTAATGTCCTTCAGCTCCTTTGTCGCATTTTCTTTAATCTCGGGAATCGTCTCAAATCTTCTTCCTTTCAAAGGTCTTTTGAGTTTGGGGAACAAGAAAAAAAATCGCAAGGAGCAAGGTCAGGTGAGTAGGGGGAGTGGGGAAGAACAATGATCGAGTGTTTGGCCAAAAACTCACAAGTTCTGAGGCACAAATTTCGCAGTAATGTGGTGCATCTTCAATTTTTTGGTCAAAATCTTGTAAAAAGATCCAACTGATATCCCACACTCTTCAGCAAGCTTCCTGACAGTCAGACATCCATTTGCCCGCACCAGGGTGTTGATTTTGTCGATGTGTGGATTGTCAGTTGACATGGAAGGACGTCCAGGACGCTCATCATCTTCAATGGACTGTCGATCATCCTTAAAACGTTCATGCCACTTGAAACATGCTGTACGCTTCATAGCAACATCACCGTAAGTCGTGTTAAGCATAGCAAAAGTTTCAGTTGCAGATTTTCCAAGTTTAACACAAAATTTCACAGCAAGTTGTTGCTCCTTCAGGTCATCTTTTCTGAAATCTACCAAACGAAAAAAAGCACTTCACTTAAAACCATGTAGCTAATACACAAATGAAGATATCTGCAATCGGGAAATGGTGTCGTAATCAGCTGATCTGAGCAAACCTAGCGACACCAAGTGGATTCCCCTGGAACCAACTGGAGCCTCGCAATTCAAACAGTCCATGTATTTTTTGAACAGACCTCGTATTCTGAACTATTTATTACAGTACAGGGTTTCTTTACAAAAATATTGGTCATAAATGTATTTGAATTATTTTCCAATATTTTTAAAGTGCATTTAAAAAACAGTGCCAAATTGTTTGGTCTTATAACATTTAAAAAATATCTCGTGATAACTGTTAATGCCTTAGGAGGATTATTTGCCAAAATTATATATCTACAGTGAATAAAGAAGGAAAATTCCAAGTTAGTAAAATAAAATAAATTGGGCTTTTAGAGTAAAAAAAAACCCTTTTAAAAACTATTGAAATAATTTATTAACTTGGCAACATTTCGAGCAAACGTTCCTTTTCAACCCAAAGCAACAAACCTGTTGATTAATGACAGCATTACAATAGATTTTTGAAAGATTTTATTTCTCTAAAAGTCTAATATATGAAATTAGATGACTTTGGAACTGGTGGTAGAAGAATGCTGGTTGCGAACTTAATTCAAGATTCCTTCTGGCTTTGACATCTCACCCACTGAGCATGTGCATGGGCAAGCTGGGAAGTGATGGAGTTTGAGAGTGAGGGATACCTATGAATAGTATCCCAAGTC
Organism: Carcinoscorpius rotundicauda; assembly: GCA_011833715.1. NCBI lineage: Eukaryota > Metazoa > Arthropoda > Merostomata > Xiphosura > Limulidae > Carcinoscorpius > Carcinoscorpius rotundicauda. The sequence continues at coordinate 22,655,682 of CM022398.1, forward strand.
AGTTTTTGAGCCTTCCATGCCATGTGGCAGGCAGAATTCTACCATGGACGAGGATATCATGGAAAACGTGTCGAGGTGTTAGGAATACACTGAGCACCTGCCTGTATACTGCAGTCATCCATTGATGGCTTACAGATGATGGCAGGATCAAGTTCAGCAAGAACAGTAAAAGAGGGCAAGTTGGCTTGATCCAGCTTCCTTTGGGGGCACATGGGTCAGGTGGTATCGACCACGGCCAGTCTCAAAATTATAGGAAAGTGACCACTGCCTCATGGGTTACTGTCAAAGCTCTCTGAAAAATGGGAGTTTAGCAAACTGAGAGATCAGTGGTAGTAAAGGACTGACTAGGTGCATGAAAATAAGTATAAGAACCAGCATTAAAAAGATAAAGGTTGTGACCTGAGAGCATATGCTCTATGGAGCAACCTCTTCCATTAATATCAGTACCTTCCCAAAGGGTATTATAATTATTAAAATATCCCAGGATTAAAAAGGGAGATAGCAACTGTTGAGCAAGAGTAACAAGGTCTGCCTGATCTTAGGTCTCTTAAGGAGATAGGTAGAGAGAACAAACAGTGATAGTACAACCAACAGAAACATAATGGTTATAGCCTCCAAGGGTATGTTGAGTGGCAAAGACAGGGTCGCCACATGCTGATCATCCAACAGCGCCATCCCTCCATGCACTCGTCCATCACACAGCCTGTCATTTCTGTACAAAAAACAAAACCAAAAGGTGACTGTTTTGACAGGTTTCACAAATGTTATCTGTAAGGAAAGACATAGAGGATGGTAGGAAGCAATCAGTGTTTTAACGTCATCCAGATTAGAATGTAAACCTTAACAGTTCCATTGTACCAAGGTGGCCATTTTTATTTATGTGTAGGTAAACTGTGTGGAAAACCCTTCTGTTTATAACATCTTTTTTCTTTATTCGACTGGGCAGGTCTTTGTCGTTGAAGAGGATTCCAGTGACTGAGAACATGAACAAATGATCGTTTTGCATCTTGGAATGGGAAAAAAAGATGTACCTGAGGAAATGTCCATACCCAGAACCAAAAAAAGTGGATCTTGGGGTTTGCTGAAATGAATGTTAGGGACAGAGATAGGTGATGACATTGATTCATCAACTTTTTTAACCACTGAGGTCAAAGACTTTTCATTTGGTTTAAGAACGATTCTTTTGGAGGCACAGAGAGATCTGTCTGCACTCCCATTATAGTAGTGGAACAAAGTACAACAGCACATGTTCAATATGAAGTGGTGGGCAGTAACTTTCGATCCTCAGGATGAGAAATGTTTTGAATTGCCTTCAAATGCTGCACTTCATTTTCTTCCAACAACTTAGGGCAAAAACGAAAGTAGGACATGTGAGAGCCATTGCAATTTATGCAATGAGGGTCCATTTCACACTCACAGGCATCTTAGTCCTTGCCACCACAAAGAGCACACATCAAGGAGCCACAGCATGACGTCTTTGAGTGACCGAGTTGCTGACATTGGAAACACGTGAGAGGGTTTGGAATGTATAGCCATAACTTGCAATTAAGATAACTTGCCTTGATGGTGGTAGGTGGATGTGATGATGTAAATGTGAAAATGAGGACATTGGTTGGCATCGTAATTCCATCTTTGCAAATGAAAATACGCCTCGCTGCAGCCCAAGGCCAAAGTGATGTGTTAGGGTTGCATCCTTCAATCACCAGGATCCTCTCGTCCCCTTCACAGGTCACCACGTACAGCAAACACGTGGATGAATGTTTAGATCTCAGAGGAGGTAAACAGAAAAAACAGAACCTTTCCTGGGAGGTTCCCTCGCCACCTACAGGAATCCACACCAGGGGACATTTGTTTGTTTGTAGTTCGGGTAAAGCTACACGAGAACTATCTGCTAGCTATCTTTAATTTGGCAGAGCAAACCTACAGGGCTTTTTTATGGTGTTGTTTTTTATCAATGAATAATGGGATTGACCATAAGAGCTGAAAAGGCAAACAAAAGAAACTTACTTATACGGATATTAAAATACACTACGTGCGCAAACACACGCACGTATAAATCATCTAGTTAAACAGAAAGATTAAAGTAGACAGTATTTTACAATTAGGGCAGTGTGTAAAATAACGCAACTATTTGTTTTAAAATTACATATAAAACAGTGCAATGAGACTAAAAAACAAAAAGTCACTATACACTTAAATGTATGTATGAAATTTCAGTACATGTTAACTGAAACTTGTTTGTATCACATATATAATAGTTCAATGCATCATACTTGCTTATCACCAGACGATTTAGTGATAAATTATGATAGCAACATGAACAACAAAATTTCATGAAGCACACGTCATATATGCAGACAGAATTAAAAACTGATATCTGACGTCGAGAAAACCCACTTGTAGATAAAAAGTATATGTAAAAACGGCTCGTTTGAGCTGAGAAAAGTTTTTACGTAGAGGAGCGAACAACGTTTCTACCTTCTTCGGTCATCTTCAGGTTCATTCTACATACAAAAATTTTCTCAGCCCAAACGAGCCGTTTTTACATATATAAAAACTAATCTACAAAGTCAAAACTGTTTTTTGCAACTCTATACCATAATATTTTTGACAATGTTTCCGTTAAATGCGAATAGAATTAAAATGTATACATCCACGCCGCCACAGAAAATTACCACGAAATATAATAAAGAGGCGCCAAACAAGTATTCTTAATAAAAAGAGACTTGTAGAATAACGTAGCTATAAAAAGTCTTTATTATTCCTCTATTTTAGTTAGTTTTATTGAGAACAACTTTCTAAAATTAACTATACTTAGGGGTAAACTCTGGGAAGAATGACCCAGTTAAGAAATTGTGGTCAAGATTTTGTAAGTCAGGACGCTTTTGCTTTAGAAATCAATCATGGTAACACGTAACACGACTTGATATATAGGTAGAAATTATTTTTGCCTTATAAATTTATTTAATAACATATTCTCAGCATTAATTATTTTAATGCTAATAAAACAACACTGTATGTAGCATTACACTGTATTATTTGTCACGCACTGAGTGAGTATACCTGTAATAATGTTACACAAACGCTCAAAAACTAGGACTAATACATTACACAAGACTTCTAGCATGGATATATATAAAAAGACTCACTGCATGAATGCTTTGAGACATGGAGTTACAGGTAGCTCTGCATTATTTTCTATAGGAAATACAGAATCTTCAAGTGTGATACTTAACATCTTGAATACTTCACGACCATGAAATTTTCAGCACAGTATTTTAATAATGTCATTGATGTGTATCTGATGAAATTAGATGAAGGGGATCCAAAAATATAGTGAAAATTACATACGCACGCAAATGTACTGAGCATTGTCAAATACAGTTGTGTATTCCCGTTTTCCTGGTAAATTATTTCACAAACTGAAAAGCATTAAACCTTCAAAACATCACCAGTCCCCAATCCTCAAAACCGTCCACAGTCTCGTTCAAGACGCACACAGTTTTGTTTCCGATTATCTAACAAACAATTTAGATTCACCTACTTTCCTCCACAGAATTCTAAAAATTAACGGATTATGTGAATTTGTTAAGTATCAAACTACACACTGCTGTATTCATCGTAGATACCCAAAGATTTTTAGCGGTACAAGATCTCAGACTTACAAGCTGAGTTATCAGATGTAACTTGTTAATCAACCGCTCAAAAAAAAAAATAAAAAAATTAAATAATATAAATTTTTCAAAGCAAAGGTGCATTAATATTTGTTTTTGTTTTCGCCTAGGCGAATTTGTACAGAACTACGGCATACTAAACTAAACTTATTAGGTAGAGTTAGTTTAAACAATCCAGGTCTTTCAAAGCAGTCTAGCCGAAGCAGTATGCATCAGTAAGAACAAAGAAAAAATTGTGGCACAGCATATTTATTAGCAAAAACGTAAAATAAAATTACGCAACTTCAAAACACCCTACCTGCACCTCTATAGTTTCGCACAAAAATGGGTACAGGCCGGATTTCGTGTCTATGAACTTGTAACGTGAGTACCCTTCAACTCAGGTCATTGAACTTATCCACCCCCCACAAAAATAAGTGCATACCAGAAACTTTCAAATCACTTTAAATATATATAACTCAACCTTCTCAACAGTTTATTTAAATAAGGGAAATTCTTACATCAACGAATCACGTTCAACCAATTCAATTTGCTTTGATCATCAAAAACGCATATTCAGGTCCAATGAATTGTTGGTCCCACACGTTATGCACCACACTACCTTGAAACATAGGCTAGTAAGTAATATTGTCGCAATAAACACTTAAAATTAATTTTGTTAAATATAATTCATCACTAAACTTCATTTGAAAAGATAAGAAAAAATATTCAAACAAGGAACATTAGATAACACTGATAACCATAATAAGCATCAACCTTTAAATTTTATACGACTTAAACTGTTAAAGAAATAAGCTTTGGTGAATTATATTTTATAAATGAAATATTTATATCAGCTTTATTGAATAATTGATTAGAAATCGCATTAACTCAATTCCATTACACAAATATAATAACAAAAAAATTAGTAAAATATGACACCACAAAATGTTAATTCGAGAAAGTTTAAAACTTCCTAACAGGAACACTGTACAACGTCATTGTCGGCCTTTGGCAGAGTTCAAAATAAAACCAACTTCACTGGATGTTGTTGGAACAAAATGTGGGTTTTGGCATAGTTTGTTTTGAATTTCGTGCAAAGCTACACGAGGGCTATCTGCGCTAATCATCCCTATTGTAGTAGTGTAAGACTAGAGTCTTATCCAAAATCATGTGGATACAAGTCCCATTATTTGGACTTTACGCTTAGCCTACATTTACAATAATTTCCTTATACTGTCTCAAACATGTAACCTGTTTGAAACATAATCTTTATGATAAATTGTATTTTTCATGATATTAATAAAAGAATTTATAAGAAATTTCCAACTTTAAATAAAATGCCTACTGAGAGAATGAATCTTTTAATCTCGACAAGCATGCCACGTCAAAAATTATTTTTATATTACTGCAAGACTTCCTGTATAATGTTACTGTTAGCTTACATTTCTTGCATAGCTTTCACATTTGAAATAGTTATAATAAATATTCAATTTAAATGTTACTTGAAATGTTAATATATATTTTTAATCTTTAAATTGGTTCAAAAACTGCTTAGCTCCAAGTGGCGTTTATTTTCAACAAGTTCTTTTATGTTCAACACTAGACTTTTACAAAGAAATTTAAACCATAACTATAGTATATTTTGCAAAACTAAAAAATGTATACATGAGAAGTTCTTGTTACTTAGTATATGGGAGAAAAATTAATATTTCTTATTTCCTACTCCAACATTTGACCCTAATAAATTTACAAAACACTGATGAAAACTATATAACATTGTAAGTACTAACAACTGCATATGTTAACCAAGCTTTTCACAATGGTATATATTCACAAATGGCAAATCATAGAAAGGAATTGAATATCAAAAAATGGTAGAAACAGAATATACATAAACTGCATTCATCCCAAAAATACATTCAAAAGAGCACATCTTAAAAAGGTAGTTTGGTTTTAAATGTGTTTTTCAAGCTTAATAGACATAACTGCAAGCTTTCATAACCATAAGTGTTAATAATTAACCTCAAATGCAAACATAAAGGAATCTTACAAAATAATTTAGATTATAACTAACAGAACTCTGTTTGGGAACAAATACTTTTGTAAATACTACAAAAAAATAAAAAATAAAGTACCACAGACCTACATAAATTACTTAAGACGATTTATAATCAATTGCCATCTGAAATGCTTTCAATCAAGCAGAACCAACATACAGCTTTTACACTTGGTACTCTGTACAAAATCAATCTTGAAAAAACTTAACAGTGCAGTTATATGAAGCTCACATTCTAGTTTGTTAAAAAAAGTAGTGGAACAAAAAATTTTAAGGAACTTAAATGTGTCCTTATAAAACTTAACTGTAATAAATGTATGTAACAGATAAGCATGTTAGTCAGAAATAACAAATTGTGTGTTGTTCATAGTCACTGCTGTAATTTTCTTTAAATACCCACTGTTCATATAACAAAATAAGAGAGAGCAAAGTTTGATGATAAAATTCTTATAAACAGAAAACAACAGGGTTTGCATTTCTAGCAAAGTACCTTGCAGTTTCTTTTTATATAACTGATTATATTGACTGGTACTTTTATAAAGTGTGAGTCTTGATCATATTGAAAATGTAAAAAAATTAAGGAACATGCACACATAGACAATATGTTTTTTGTTCAGGTAAGTTATTCTGCCACTTGTGTGTGTGTGTGTGGGGGAGGTGGACTATGGGGAATAAACAGTTTGAGCCCATAGATGAATAAATCTTCCTCATTGATAGACATATCTTTCAATCTTTCCACATATATTGAATATTTTTGAATTGGTTTGAATAATAGCCAATGAGCAGCAATTTATTTGGAGAAGCTAAGCTTTCCCAAGCCTCCAATATGTGCCAGCCCTGCATGCATACATATAATTAGAATATTGAAAAGGTTTCTTACTGGTTGGGAAAATGATTACTTACAAAAACTTCTTAAAAATACCATAATTAGTTGCATTTTTTACGTTTTTTATATAAACAAATTTCATATTAACATTATGCGCTATTTTATGCTGTCTATGCTATTTTTTTTAACGGTGTGGAGTTTGGTTAGCTTATTCTTTAGAAAAATATATCTGAAAAATATAGTGTACATATGTAAGAGTATCTTTTGGGTATAAATGGTTAAAAAGCAAAAAAATCTCAATTGACAATTATAATATTTGAAATTCAGTACAGCATCAAATTAAGAGAGTTCTAGCTTTGAAAGAAAAAGTTTGAATTACTTTGGTTAGTTAAAAATATTTCAAAGTCCTATATCACTCAAAGACTTGCACAAAAACCAAAATCCCTGAGCCAACATTAGTTCTGAATACACTAAAAACAACTTAAGTGATTTTATGTGACTTATTCTTTATCAAGATAAGCGTTTAAAATTTGAAGATTTTAAAATGTGATGTTGATTATCTTGCAAATGCTAAAGGTATGTTATTGTAATAGATACTGTTCCATCGTCTTCAAACTAGAAACCTGATAACTCTCGGCATGACCCACAGAATTATTTCAACTGCAAACACTAATTTAAGCGTTAATTTGTACATTTTAAGTCTCCATTTTGCAAATTCAATTATAACATAAAATTACATAAACTGAAATGAACATAGTATACAAAAAAATAGTTCATCGTTAAATAGTACATTCGTACACAACCAAACTTCACCTTACCTATCACCTGGAGTATATACTCTCAAATATAAACACTATAGCTTCGTCTAACAAGCCACATATGACGTGTCATGAGCTTAAACGTCACTTCATACGTACTGGTTCGGCAATAGTTTTTAAAAAATGAATCACCTTGAAAGAAAGCAGCCAATAAAAATTGTCATCAAAAAAGTATAAGAAAATATTTATATAGCTGTTAAATGTGATAAATTGTTTAAGTATTTTCTTTGTATAAGATAAATATATGGTGTTAATCTTAAAATAGAAAAAAACATTCCAATAATTGTTTTACGGTTGTCATGTCAGAACCTAACGCATTTTAATATGTATAGCGCCCTCTTTCGCGCGCCAGTTGAATAATATTTTACAAGTCAATGAAAGGGTGGAAAAATGTCAGCTCAACATCAGGTAAAGTGGATCTGAGAATGAGTAGCAATATAAAGTTTACCATCAATAGATATACCCCTACTTTCGGAGGTTCATTTCTTCCTTATATTTTCAGGTACAGAAACCAGATGGAGGCGATTCCGGTTCTGAATATATTAAACTGAAAGTGGTTGGTCAGGTGAGTTAGGCCTAAATAGGCTTAATTTTAAGCCTAATTATATTAATAACTATTAACTAGGCCTGTTTAGATTAAAATGTGCTGTCATTGTCACTTATTTAACTAGCATATTGATAGTCAGAATAAGATTTTTTAAATATGATAAGATATATAACATTAGTGGATGATCTTTTTTAATAGGCATTTGTTGTTATTACCTAATTAGCACATAATAGCATTAATACACCATTTTGATAGGTATAAGCAAACTGATGAAAGGAAAAACAACTCTTTCAAGTATTAAAATATATTAACTTGTCAGTTTGGTTATCATTAATATAAACAATATTTTTGGCTTCAATTAGAATTGTCAAATGTTATATTTTATATGGAACTTTTTCTTACTCAACATTGATAAAATCCATATTTTCAGACAAGAAAATTTTTTCATATTTTACTTCTTTAAGCTTTTTTGAAGTATTTTCCGAGCTAAGAGAATTAATATGTAATATATAACTAAATGTACGTAAAAATCATTCATGTATATAAAACATTTACTCAATGTTGCTAATGAAACTAACATTAAATAATATAAACTAGTGGAAAAGCTAATATTTGTTTTTTGTATTCTCATAAATCCTGTCTATTGAAAGCATGACTTTAGTAATAGTGCATAGAAAACTATATAATTCTCACCGTCATCAAGTTAAAAAAACTAGTGTATTTTTAAATTATTGTCCAAGAAAAAATATTACAATCTAACACGTTATTATTTAACTACAGAGCTAGGTAGTAGAGTAGCTCATTGAGAAAACTAATGTTCATGAAAGCTCAAAAATATGTTAAATGAATAAAATCATCATCCAATAAATTGTAAAAATATTAAAGCTGCATTTGAAACAATGAAGTTCAAAACTATAAAAATAATTCAGTATGCTCTAATATGAGTTGGCTTACACAATCTTGATATTTTTATATCCTATATCAGTAATTCTTCACTTTGTAATTCCACCAGACAATTGCAAATGCAGTATTCATTGGCATAACTATTAAAGATATTTATGTTTTCCAATAAGAATTTTTCATGTAACCGTAAAAGTTTTTTAACTCAATGTTTATCACTGTGCACTTCTATTTAAATTTCTCTTAGTTCTGTACATGTTATTTGCACAATGATTGTTTTACAAATTGATCTGGAAGGGAATATACTAATTTAACATATGGATAACAAAAAACCATGTGGTCTTTTGCAGTGTTCTTTATACACCGAATGTGGAGTAAAATTTAAAACTTTATTTATTAACAGGAAAATGACTCTTTATATCTAACCCATGCTGAGTTATCATGCCTTTTTGTTTGTTGTTCACTATTATGTTTATTATTTACCATTCATTTTTTTTGAGAGATAACTCACCAAGATCTTGAGGGTTGTTTAGAGGGAAAGTCTTCTTAATTACTGCCACACAGGTTTGTTTATTGTTTTTGGCTCTTGCTTTACACATTATTTATCTGTTGCTGAGGGCGTTTGGGTTACAATATGGTCTTGTTCCAGGTTCATTTGCTGCTCACTTATCTCAGAGATTTACATATGGTCCCTTTTATTCATTCATTGTGTTATATTTTTGGCTATTTATGTGAGACTTTGGAATCATGTGTGGAATCCATGCATCTACACTTTATTCTTTTCTCTTTGGTAGCTTGTTTGTTGCGGTCAAAACCATGATAACCTCCTATTCCCATTTCCTGTCTTTTTTTTAGCCCTTACCTGTTCCTTCTTTTAGGGATTTCTTATCTAGTTTTATTCAACAGAGATAGGCATGCCACCAACAGTACTGGTGACTACTCAGTTGGTTTCAGTTAAGTGAGAGCTCAGTGGTACAAATTTGTCCCCATATGGCAGTTTTTCACCACAAATCAGTGGGTTATTTGGGTTTTATCAGAGCTTGCATCTATCGGAAGTGTGACAAGAGTGTTTGTCACAATAGGCCATAGAGCCTATTTATCATCTTTTTCAGGGATTTAAACCAGTCTGTTTGTTGTTCTCAAATTAGCTAAGACTGACAGCCTGTTACAGATTTGTCCCACCTCATTTCTCACCTTCTTGTGGGTCATTTCTCCAGGTTTCTGGATGAGCATGATAGACTTTGAAAATGATGCTTACTTCCATAATCCTGTTATCTTGGTAGTCATGACCATGTCTTCAGATTCTTTATCCTGATGTGATTAATCAGTTTTATTCATTACCCTTCAGGTGTGTTTCAGTCCCAGTATACTTATCAGCTAATCTTGGAGGTGGCTTGGGTTGGCTGGGTAATCATATTGAAGAAGTTATTGTTCAACACCAATCTCATTCTGGCTCAACCTTCTCCTCTTCAACTTTTTTGATGGAGGTTTCAGTTCTCCATGCTCTTAATGATCTCTCTATTACAGCTTGCAAGGTTTTAAAACTTTTGGGGATGTTGTCTTCCATGGTAGCCTGTATTCTTTTGGATCATGTACATATGCAGTATCTTCAAAATCAGTGGAATCTTATACAAGATTCTCTTTGAATCCCCATACTACCTTTCCCTTTACCTCAGTAAGCAATCTGCAGTGGTAGTTGGGACAGGACCCACATGTCAGCATGTGTCCTGCTTCCTCCTTTTCATCTAGATTTAAATATTTTTCATGGATGCATCCTTTCATGAATGGGAGGGGGCATGGGTTGGTCAATTGGAGACTTCAGGTTGTTGGTCTTTAGTAGAGAGGCCTTATCATATAAACACCCTGGAGCTGCTAGCTGTTTGTTGGGCTTTGGTTTGTTTCCTCCATATGGCCAGACATAATTTGGTTTTTATATCAATCACCATGGTGGCACTTGTTCTCATTCCCTATGTTTTTACATATTGAACCTTCTTTTTTTGGGCCCATATTCAAGTTATTCATATTACTGCATGATATTCTGGATGCTTTCAGTATTGTCACAGATCTTTCCTATCCAGGCAAAATCTATTTGATGGAGTGGTTTATCCTTGATCCTCTTGTTTTCTAGTGGCACTGTCTTCAGTGGGGGTACTCTTCACACAGATGTCTCTCAACCACAGATTACTTGTATTTTGATCTCCTATCCCTCATCCTCTAATTCTGGCTTCAGTGATTTCAGTTTGAATTGGACCAACAAATACTTATATTTATTCTTCCATTTGATTTCTTTACCAGACAATTTTGATCTTCCATACCACTTGGTGTCAAGTCCCTCTGACTGCTTCTAGTGGCTGGCTTAGCCATGGTTTCTGCTTTTCTAGCTTCAGAATATTAATGTGATTCTTTGCTGTATCACTTTACTTCCATTCAAACACCTTTCCACATGCTTTTTTTTCACCTTTTCTGTAACATTTTTTATTAAGATTATTGTTTCTTTCCCAAACCCTAGTGGCTAGGGAGAGTAACTTCTCCTTTTTTGTTGATTTCCCACACTTATCCTTGCCCTGATTCAGATATACATTTATGTCCTGTACATGTTATTTTGTCTGCACAGCATCTTTTTATGATGCCTGCTCTCACCTCTTTATTCTGTGGCATCCATTTTTGTGATCTTTTTCTTTCCATCCAATTAGGTTTGGTTTTTGATTTGATTGGCATTTTCCTTACTGTCATCTTCCTCCTCTACTTTGTTTTATGTATCTTTTTAATCACAATTTGGAACTCACCTTTTCTGTAGCATCTAATCTTTATCATCACTTCAAGGAAATTCTTCAATTTAATATGTGAACTACTACTAATGTTTCTTTCATTGTTTGCATAGGATCATGGTTTCTTCTTCTGTGGGTTATTATCATCTGCCTGTGGCCATTCTTTAAACTTTAGTATGACTATCACTTGGTAAGTTATTTTTTATTCTTCTTTCTTTTCTTTTTAATGGCCTTATATCCCTTTTTATTAATATTCCCAATATGAATCCTGCTCCATGGGGAGTTGTTTGACAGGGTATTCTTTAATCATTCTAATCTGCACTGTCAACCCATGTTATTTTGCATATTCTAATTACATAACTGTGCAATGTGCACTGCTGAGATGGGATTTTCCAAAAGATTGCTGGTAGGTTTTTCCTTGTAATAAAACTTCTTCATAATTAGAACAGCTGGGCTTCCACTAGAAAATTAACTCTTTTAGCCACAATTTTAGGTCACCAAAAACTGTGTGGTGCATGACTTTTAATATGCATCAATTTCATCCAGTAAAAAATAGTTGCAATTATGTGAAAATCTACAAGATATTAAGTTTTGCACTGTTTTTTTTCCCCAGCAATCTTCCCTGCCAAAAAAAACAACCAACAAAACAAACAAAAATATCAAAATAAACATGATAAAAAGGAAAATAAAGAGATACATTTCTCAAAATAACACAGAAAAAAAAAAAGAAAAGAAAACTGGAATATGGTAGCATGACTAGTAAGTAGATAAATCTAATTGCAGCTCTTCAGCCAAATCATTCTTAACAGAAGATGTGGTAGAAGTTGACACCTGAGGTTCTGAAGCACATTTCTTCAACAGGAAATGGTACCCACATCTGGCTTTGTGAGTGATCGAGTATCTGAATGCAGAGTTGAAGTTAAAATGATCTAAAGGTTTGGACTCCATGGATAAGTTCAGTTACATTTCTTTCTTGGCCACAGACAGACTGCTCCTGGCATGTATTTTGATGATGTTATACCTGCTAATTATTCACTCACAGTCAACAGATGTAACTGGAATTATTAATCCAATTGCTGCAAGCTGAGACAGATTTGGGAAAGTTTGAGTCTGGTGGATGTATTCCTTGTAGAAGTTCTCCATGTTTCTGTTTTTGTGAGCATTATATTCCTTAGTAGCAGCCATTCAGTCAGTGCCTCATCCTCATTGACGAAAGGAAAGAAGTGCTGGATGAGTTTCTTCAGATCATCCTCATCAGATACTGCTCTGCTGTGACATGGGGTAAATATTGAAAAACATGACATAGTGTTAGTGTCTGGGAATGCTACTTGTAGTCTTGTGACCACCTCTTCAACAAATGATTCAGCAGCTGATCTGTACTTTTCACATTGTTTATCAATATCTTTGTCGTGGTCTCTGTAAAAAGTGTAACCACTGGCATCAGGAGCATGTGGGAGTTCCTTCAGTGCAGTCTGTGTGTAAGGACCAGGGATGTGTACCAGAAACTGAATTAACAAAATTGACCCATCAATAATTGCTTTAGCCTGATCATAAGATAAATCAGCTCTTTGTAGAGATCTTGACAATAGTCCAAGAATGCCAACAGCATCAGCCAAAAAATATCATCATGACAAAGCTGTAACATGACATTTGCTGGACTAGATTATGTAGCAAGGCTCAGCCTGGAGTACCACATTCCATTGTTATGACCTGCAGACAGCTTATCACAGATGCAATACAGTTGACTAGTGCTTGGACGGAATCATTAAAAGAGAGCCATCATGTGAAGAACGCTTTATTTTGTTGCTTTTCTCTCCATGCGATGCTTTGCTGTCTTCCAGAACCCGACACAACTTGGGAGAATATTTCAGGCTTTTTGCAAACTGATTTAAAACTGAAAAGTACTTCACGAGGTATGGCACGTGGTTTGCTGCCTTTTTAGCTGCCAACTGTAATCTGTGTGCCAAACAGTGACTTATTATTATCCAGGGGCATTCCTTCTTAAATTTTATATGAAGGTAGCTCATCTGGGTTTAAAGTTTGCACTAACCCCTCCACTACTTTGGCATGGAATTGTAGCTATTCTCTTTCTTGAAAGGCGATGTTTTGAATATCTCAAAATTTGTTTCCAATAGAGTCTTCTCTACACATTTTCCAATCCATCCTTATCACTTACAGTGCACTTTTTCATGCTTCGTTTGAAAATAAAGTTATTTAAAGCATAAGTTTTTCAGAGGAGCAATTGTGTAAGGAGGTAATCATGCACTAGTGCAGTTTATGTTAAACACACAATTTCAAGATGGAAGTTTCATTAGCTTGAAACTAGTGGCATGCAAATCTTGTATGGAGGTGAGTATTTATTGGAAATACATTTTCAGGCATGGAAATGTAAACTTTGATAACTTAGTCAAAGGTACAAATTGTCAGCCATGAAATGCAATGACTGTAAAAAAAAAAGTATCTGGATTACAGGGTTATTGTAGGGGTAGGCTGTGCACTCCTAAATTTTACCATAGTCCATCATCACCCATGTTTACTCTTCTTAGTGGTTTAAAGAATCTTGTGAATTTTTGAAATTGCTAACAAAGGGTCAACTTGGGTTGAAACAATGTGCTCATTATATTTCCTTTACTGTAAATCCATATACCATTGTATGGAGGTTTCCACATAAGTTTTCCTTTATCCCCCTTCAAGGTAGAGGTATTTGATAAAGTAAAATATTTCACAAAAAACAACAACAAAAGTCCAACCTTTCTGTTGTCAGTATGTGGTAAAATTTGGTTTTTGGAAGTGACGTGCAAAATAAACATTCAACTTTTCATTATTTATAGAAACTTTAACAGCAAAAAGAGATGAAAGGAATATAGGTTACCTTTAAAAGTTAAAAAGGATGGTATGCAATACTCGTGATGGCTAATTTTTTGATATGGATAATAAAATAGCATATATTTGGTTAAAAAAATCATTTTTTAGAATGCTTTCTCTCTTGTTCTGTTAACATTTTCTACTTTATTACCAAATTACATTTCAACTAGGATCAAAACTAAGTCTTCCAAACAGGATTAATGGTTGGCTTGCTTGACTGTGAATTCATGGTTCCGTGGTTTTTATTTTGTTGGTGTAGAAAGAAAAAAAAATGTGCTTCACACTTGGTGTCAGTGAGTGCATTTGTAACAGTGTTTGTCAAATCCTCCCCCTGTTCAATTAGAATAATCAAGAGTGTTGTTGACTCTTGGCCTTCTATCTGCTTATCATTTCAAAGTATGTGATAACTAGTGTATATAATCTTTGCATAGTTTTGCATAAATATTTTAAACAAACCAAAAAAATCTTTCAAACTTGTTTTAACTTGATTTTGTAAATGTTTGTGTCCTTTTGTAATACTGTTTTTGCAGTAATTTCATTGTAAATATTTATGTACTTTACCAGAACCTAAGATGTTTTTACATAGCATTAGATATATTGTATCATTAAGACAAGTACAGTAAATAGTAGCTATAAGTAGAGTTTTCAAAAAGTGATGTTATTTTATAATCTGTTGGTTTTTGTTTCTTCAGCTGCATTTATTTTATTGCAGTTAGTGATAGAAAATTATGTGCTTTTAATTATACATTATTTCATGTAATCTAAGTTTCATCATGAATTTTAAAAGTAATAGTTCTGTAGTTGTGGATTATGGGTTAGCTGCAAAAGTATATGAAATCTTGTCATAAAAAATTACCTTTTGATATTTTAAATTTATATAAGGTTTTTTCAATAATTTAGTGAATGAGAAATAATATTTAATTTTATGTAAGAAAACAATTTTTAATTACGTTATACCTTGTAAATATTAAAATATGAGTGTTGTATAACTGGGCATTAATTTCAAGAAGTTTTAGTCCAAAAAGATATTCTTCCATGTTTTAAATATACTATGTAAAAATGAGTTTACGTTTATATTTATCAAAACAACTTTAGAACTGGGAGCTTAGTGGAATTTGCTTATCAGTTAATGTTATGTGAGTCTGGATAGTTAGTATAACTGAAAATGGTAATAATGAGAAGCACTAAAGATTAATCTTGTGAGTCAACACAAATGGAGTTGTACAACCTTGATTTAATTGAATATAATATGAACAAATTAATGTCACTATTTTGATTATAATTTTTCAAGTGGGGTATTGCTAGTGATGGGGCAAATAGGATTCTAGGTTCAGTCTACAGAAATTTTAAATACAAGTCCTAAAGGTTATAATATCATTATAAAGGTAACTGTTTAAGTTCCATTTGGAATCTTGTGTTCATTCTTGAGCTTCTTACCTTAGGAATGACATTGAATTATTGGAAAGGGTTCAGTGAAGGGTTACTAGAATGGTACTTGTGATGGAGGGGCTATCATACTAGAAGCTGAAATCTTGAGCTAAAAAATGAAGAGTTGGGGAGGGAATGTGATTAAGATTGTAAAGGGAACTGTTAGTGTTGGTGCATCTTCTTTTTACACATTTAACAGTGAGAATAGTAGAACTAGAGGACAGAAATATAAATTTTTGCAAGGTGGGAGTCATTTTCAACTGAGACTTTTTTATTTTTTAACAGGGTGGTTGGCCTTTAGAATAGGTTGCATTCTGATATTGTAGAGGCAGTAAATTTAAGTAAGTTGATAGAAAAGCATGTTAAGTATGTGAATGATAAGGGCTGATTTTAAGATTTAAAAAAAATTTAGTTGTGAGGATGGAAGAGCTGAGACAGACCAATAAGTACCATATTATCCCAAAATATTATGTTACTATATGGATAGTTTAAGTAATTGGAAACGTAATTTTTATACGTTGGTTATTTTCATGCTATTAGCCAATTTAATGACAAGTTTAATGATTGTTGTGTGACATGAAATGGTGTAATTGATGCTTGTAGGTAATCAGTTAATTATCCAATTCTGAACTTCATGGACAAAATTTCATTTACATATTCATAAAGTCAATAAATAAATTGATGAAGTATTGAGTAAGGATCAAGGAAAAGTTAGTTTCATTAAGAGTCATTTTAGTGTTATGGAATTAATTTGTTTCAGATGACTATAGAAGGATACAGTACTGCCTCGTTACAATGCTATGACGAGGCACCATGTGCACTTGAAAGTGTCAGAGTGAGGGGAATGTTATAACCAACTATTCAAGAAGGCACTCATGCTGAACAAGTATGAATTCAACAGATTACTTAAAAAATGAATCAAATAACTTTTTATATGCATAGGGAAAATAAGTATGATAAAATAAGATAGAATAACATAAAATACAAACTTTCTGATATTTCAGAAACAAAACATTTGTAACTTATTTGCTTAAAATGTCTGATACTTCATATGGTTTCAAGACTCTTTCCGAGCATAACATAGAATATTTTGTATATACATCGTAATTTCTGGAATAGCCATTGGTTGTTGCTCTATCCAATATAGAAATTATTTCTCATTGTAAAAGCAGTTGGCATTTTCATTGAATAATTAAAATTGTGCCAGATGTGAGGAGGTTTAATGCTACTCTTAATCTGCTACATTTAACAGTGTGACATTTCTCTTTCCTTCTGACACTGAATTTATCCATAAATAATTCTTGGAACTTCTTGTCTTCTGCACAAAGTTAAGCTGTTAAATTCTTTAATGATATTATTTATGACAAGATGGTTGGAATTCCTGCTGGGTCCAGTGATTATAATCAATAGTTTTCATGTTACAATAAATGCAAGTGTGTATAAGAGTACCCATGAGACTTTATGCTTGTCCTTTACAAATGCTGTATCAATGACACTTTCTTGCTATTTCAGTAGAGTCTCATTTTCAAATTCTTTTTTATCTTAATTACCAACATCCCTATGTTGAGCTCACATATGAACTTGATATTTACATTTTTGGACTTTGTAGTAAGAATTTTCCACTCTCCCCTTTTATTTTATGACCAAGTATAATGACTTGTTTTCAGAGCCACATGGCACTGACTTGGGCAGCAGATGGTACAAAATGTTTGTGAACCAAAACACCACATCATTATATCTGAGAAAGCATTATAACCAAGGGTGTTATAATGAGGCAGTACTGTATTGGTTTGGCCATTGACTGCTTGACTATGTTATTCAAAAAGGGAATGACTAAGAGGATGCATTTTCAGGTGATCAGCATGAATGGTTAAATAAGCTTTTGGTATAGTAAGAAAGATTTGTTGTTCAACTGATAATTTTACTTTTGTTTTGTTTATAAACATTCTCAGTACCATGCATTAAAATTCACTGGACCTAAATAGTGATGATATGTTGGGAATTTATTTTAGGAGTTTTAAAAATATTAGAAGTTGATAATCGTATCTCAGAATGGCTGGTATGAGTATTAACATTTTTATTGATAAGGAGAGAACAATCTTTTGACCTTCCTAGGTTATCTTCAGGTTAAGAAAGAGAGTTGGAATGTGAACATTGCTGGACAGGTCTTAGGGACAAGGGTATAGATGGGTATGGAATTGTAGAGGGCATTATACTAATTAATAACTTAACATACACCTACAAGTATAAAGGTGTTTTTTTATAATGGTTTAATTTTCGTCTTAGTTGCTGCATAACTAGGGCTTCTTTAATTTTGCATTTGTTTATATAAACGTCCCCTACAATCCTGTACCTATTTATATTCTCATTCTTAAGACATGTCCTGCAATGGTCACATTCAAACTCTCTTTCTTAACCTGAAGATGTCATAAGAAGGTCAAAATGTTGTTTTCTCCTTACCAATAAAAGTGTTAATACCCATACCTGCCGTTCTGAGATATTTTTATTTCAAGTGGGTTTTTTTGTCATCAAGAAATTCATAATTGTTTATGATGTTAAGATAATGCTGAACCTTCAAAACAGTTACATTTACAGGCTGAGGAATCACTGTTAAATACCTCTTATCCTTAAAACTGGGCAAAAAGCAAAAGAATGATGTTGCAATCTCTTAAAGTACACTTTCAACCATGTATATCATATACATAAATAATGTAGCAGGGTTAAGAAATACATAAAATAAACTGTTTTAACACCATAAATTGGGAACGATAAAAATGTGAAAATTGATACAGAATATCTTTTGTGAATATCCTCATTACTTGAATTAAAAACTGCAAATTTCTACAATGTTAATGAGGTATGGGCAATTAATTTTTAATTAATGCCTTTGTTAGTGATAATTAGACTTTGAACATGAAAATTGGTACAGGTTTTTGGATTCTGAATAAACCTCAAGTTGTGTAAGGGTGTAATACGTACAAATGTTCATGTTAATACATGAATGACCACAGTGAAGACTTAAGTTTTGGGAAAATAGGCATTAAAGTTTTTCTGCTCTTAAATGTCAGTAAGATTTCAGTAAATGTGTATATTTACCTCATTTAAAACATCTAGATCCCACTGAAGACTCCAGGAGACACCCTAACTTTATTTCCTCATTTGATATCCTTCTCCCTAAAACATAAACATCCCTTTCTCTCAGTTTTTTTCTGTTGCAGCTTTCTCAAAGTCTTTCAAAAAAAGGTGATGCTATAAGTTTGAGTGAGAGAGATCTTGTGATAGTATATTGCCAAGATGCCATCTTCCATTTCCTGTAGATCTCCTTTGTTACTTCCTATGGCTTTTCCTTTCCAAAATTGAAACGAATGTGCAGTTTTGTCAGTTGGCCACTCCTCCCTTTTAAGAGAAAGTGGGTAAAATAGGGTTGATTTTTAGGGCTATTTTTAATTTGAATTAAATGGAAAAAATAATTTTATTTGTAATCACTTTCTTTGGGTTAATTTGTAAATATTTCAAGACATCAGTGAGTTATTTATGTAGAAAAGAAGTGAAATTTGGTTTTTAAAATATTAAGGGCTCTTTTTTAAGTGTCTGTGCTACCTTAAATGATTTTCATGAGCTTGTACAAATTACAAAACTTCAGTTTACTTTTTATTAGGTGTCTTGTTGTTGTTATTTTGAAGTATTCATATG
The DNA here is from genome assembly GCA_011833715.1 of Carcinoscorpius rotundicauda. Classification (NCBI taxonomy): domain Eukaryota; kingdom Metazoa; phylum Arthropoda; class Merostomata; order Xiphosura; family Limulidae; genus Carcinoscorpius; species Carcinoscorpius rotundicauda. The sequence continues at coordinate 22,675,239 of CM022398.1, forward strand.
ATACTGAACACTTTTCTTTCAGGATAGCAATGAAATTCATTTCAGAGTTAAGATGACCACACAAATGGGAAAATTAAAGAAATCCTACAGTGAAAGAGTGGTAAGAGTATTATCAATTAATTCAGACATGCCATAATATTTTAAATATTGAACATTTGAAAACAAAGACTGCTTTCTGCAAATGTTTTCCTAGCTTTCCTCCAGAACATTTTTGTATTTATCAGTAAGAACATTCATTCTGTTTTGCTTTGATAGAGTTTAAGGGGCAGTGTTTCAATTATTTTTAGTGAAATAAGTCTATTTAGTCAGGTTTTCATACACAATTAAATGGCAAATTTGAATATATATATATAAGTTTGTACTTTTCATGTTAAATAAAATGTATTATTTATTTGCCAAATCATCTTATTCTATATCATGCATTATTCCAGTAATCTAAAACCCATAAATGTGATGAATTACTCACCAGGTATTCTTGAAGTATTTACTCAATGAAAGAGTAATTTTCAAGCATCAAAAGCATTTTTTCACCCTAAATTGTGTTAACTCTGTGCTGTGGTCAAGTAGATTTTCACCTGCCTTACATAATTATTTTTACTCATGAGATTATGTCAATAAATACAAAGTGTAATCAGTCAGTTTACTGCATTATCGTATGTAAAGTTTATGAAATGATCAAATTATATTTTTGTTTAACTCTTTCATGATGGTCATGGGTCAAAGGCCGTGCCATTGCATTTGTTGACTTGCATTCAAAATTGTATTGAATTACTTTTTTATGAATTTATGTCAGTAATTTTAGAATCAAATTGTAGATTATAATTCAAACTTTAATATTACATATGAGTTAATTTCTTAATCTAAAAGTAAATATTAAAGAAACACCTCCAAAGATTAATTTTAGTGAGTTGCATGTTAAATGCAGCACTGTTTAAAATTACATGTTTGTGATGTCAAAATACTAAGTCTATAGTTTTATACAAGTTGGGAACTCAAGTTCATATTACCAAGCTAGAATATAAAATAAAATAAGAACCTTGTATCGTTTTATTTTGTTGAGATATGACTTATGTACTGAATCAAACAGTGGCTTTTATTGATACATATAATGCCCCCTACAATATGGTACCCATATATACTCTTGTCCCTAAGACATGTCTGTCAACGGTCACATTCAAACTCTCTCTCTCTTAACCTGAAGATGACTTAGGAAGGTTGAAACATTGTTCTCTCCTTATTAACAAAAGTGTTAATACCCATACCAGCCATTCTGAAATACATTTTTAATTCAAGTCGGTTTCTTGTCATCAAGAAGTACCTCACCACAGTGATTATGTGAAAAGTGTTTGTTTCTTTATGTACTGTGTTATCTGTCTAAACTCCATTATGCCTAAACTTACCAACATTACACCATTGTTAACCGTACATGCTCGTGCAATCCTAACAAAACCACTAAAGCCATGTTAAACTCAAAATATAAAGAACTAAATGACTTGCAGAAACAAAAAATTAATCTTCATTATCAGCTAGCCTGTGTTTAACCAGGCATTTGTGGACTCAAACAGCACAACTTAATCAACTCAATAGTAAGAAAGAACAGGAAAAGGTCCACTACAACAAGAAACTATATAAATTAAGGTGCAAACAACAAAAAAGATGCCAACACAACGAATTTTGTAATTAACATATCTGACCAAAAATTAAGCAATGAAGAAATACACCTACCCAGCAAAGGACTCAACTTTGCAGTAACACCTAGAAATATTTCATCCATTGAAATGAAAGCCTGCCTGGGAGACCTTTCTCGAAGACTGGTGATTCACTCCACACAAACTGAAAACCCCAACAAAACAATGAGAAACAACCACCAGAAAGAAGACAACTTTGACAACTGTTCTACCGACAACCTGATATTTCCAGGTAGGACTAAAAACATCTATTTCCCTGAAACACCTCAAAACAGTATCTTTAAACAACATTTTCAAAGAATTTTCACACAAAACTATCAACACAATTTCACAGAAAAGAAATCTAAAAAACCTTTTGCAAAAATATATTAATTCTATAAACAACTTTAAACAATCCAACAACATCAAAATTCTAAAAGCAGATAAAGGCAATTCTGTAGTTATAATGAACACAAATTAACACATTCAAAAAATGAACATCTTGTCAGATACAAATTTAAACCACTAAACATAAATCCAACAAAAACACATGAAAACCAGTTAAACAAAATACTACTACAAATGAAAACAACCAACACAATCTCGGAAAACATTTATTCGTACCCACGAAAAACCGGCTTGTGCGCACCACAACTAAATGGCCCCTCCAAACCTCATAAACCTGATTGTCCACTACGATCCATAATTTCGACCTATGAATCATTTAACTACAACCTCGGTAAATATATAGCATGGGCATTTTCTGAATATGTAGCATCAGCTGGCTTCTTTTTCAAAGACTCTTTTAACTATAAATATATTTGTAATAAACTAGATGGTAAAGTCTTAATGATCAGTTTTGATGTGATCTCTTTCTTCACAGAAGTCCCAACAACTGAAGCCTGCAAGATAGCTTTAGAACTTTATATCCAAGACCCCAACTCATTGATACACATCCCAAGTAACCCTTATAGAATTCATTACAACCAAAACTAACTTTATGTTCAATAACCAAAACTACCTACAGATAAATGGCCAACATTTTTATAAGAAAGATTGTATCACAAGCAATCAATTCAGCCTTACACCTGCCACTGTAATGGTACAGGTATGTTGATGATAAAATTGCTGGATTCACACATACAGAACACACAAATAAACATAGCCACAAAACTATGCTCACCTGATAAATTAATGATGAAATAAATAAAATAAAACGACACTTCATCAACATCAACAAATTTCCCCCAAAAAAGGTGGAAAAAATTATATGCACACACCTAGACCAACAATAAATCCTAAGATACAAGAAACTACAAAACTATATACTGCTGCATACTATATGTTCCCAACATCAGCAAAAAATAATCAACCTTTTGAAAAATCTTGTAACAAAACACAACATTCTAGTAAACACCAAATTTATTCAAAAACCAGGTACAAAACTGAATTCCATACGTTGTAAAAACCATATTGACAAACACAACACCAATATGATTTATAAAATATAATACAACTGCCACGACTTCAATATTGGAGAAACAAGCAGAAAAATGGAAACTAGATTCAAAGAACATAAAAAACAAAACTTTCATACATTTTTGAACACTGCAAATCAAACTCAACCATAAAAAACATTAGATACTAAGTAGGGAAGCAAATATAAACAAATGCAAAATCAAAGAAACTCTACTTATACAGCTACTAAAATCAAAATTAAACCAATATAAAGGAACACCATTATTCCAGTCCTAATTAATAACCTAACATCCACCTGCAACGTTCCATAAAGTCACATATTCGTTTATACTCTCATCCCTAAGACATATCCGTTAACAGTTACATTCAAACTCTCTCTTTGTTAACCTGAAGATGGTGTAGGAAGGTCGAAATTTTGTTCTCTCTTTATCAATAAAAGTGTTAATACCCACACCAGCCATTCTGAGATACATTTTTTGTTCAAGTGGGTTTCTTGTCATCAAGAAGTTATGTAATGTTAACGAGGCATGACTAGAAGGTCAATATAATAAATAAATAAATAAATAAACATGAAGAGTTACGACACTTAGTCTACTTATACTAAACATTTGTATTTTTGTGTTCTAATAAGTAGTTATTCTAGCACGAAAAAAATTTATTTTCTAACTTTATGATGTTTACAAGGTTAGTCAAGTGACATAAGAGTATAGACTGTAACATAAAATATATAGTCTTACAAATGTTTCAAATGTATTTTAAAGTTTTAGAGATTATCCAAATTATTGAAATTTTTAGAACAAAGAATAGTTTTCAATCATAACATGAAGCTGCTTTGCACTCTGACTAGCAAATAAACATTATTTTAACAAACAAATCTTTAGTAGAAATGTTTTATTGAGAAAAATGATTCTTTTATGTGCAAAATAGTGTAATCCTTACTAAAAATCTACCATATTTTGTGAAGATACATTTGCTGTGTTGAAAGTTATAGTGTAAATGCTAAATGTCTTCAAATATGTAGGTGAAATCATGTATATTATACCAAGAAAAAGGGTTAAGAGAGGCCCAGACTTGTTGCCATTGTTACTTTTAACTTATGAAGTGAACCATTTGACACACGTTTTTTTCATGTTAAAACAAGTGAGAATAGTCATTCTGTTTTTATTTTGTTGTTGTTGTCCCTTGACACATTTGATTCTTAATGTGAGTGAAAAGGACATTTTACAGGTACATGATTAAATGATATGCAAAAATCCATTTTGGAACTTCACTCTTTTATGGCTGATGGTTTTATTAATTAACATATGGTTTAACCTGTTGACTGCAAAGTATTTCAGCTGCTGCGGCAACTCCGAACCAAGTTCAAAATACAATTCTAATGCTTCTTCATTTTGTAACGTTTTTCGTGATGCCATTTTGGATTGAAAGTGAAACAATTCCTAAGCCAGTCAAATGCATGTATAGTGTTGACATCTAGTGTTGAAGTTAGGTACTATTGAGAACAAATTAACTCGTCTGTGGCACTGTGTTACTGATCGGTTTGGACGAGTTATCTCATCTATGGCACTGAACAGGTTAAACCTTAAGTAATTTAACAGTGGTTTACAATCTGTTAAATATGCAATTATTTAAAATCAGTCTTCCGTACTCACACATGAAAGTCCAGCTGAGAGTTGAAATAGACTGTGAAGGTACCCAAGTTGTCATTGCAGTTTAAAAAAACTTTTTCAGCTGAAGTGTTTATTAGAAGTTCAAGAATTCTGATTGTGATTTATCTATAAACATTATTCTGTGAAGCTGTTTTACAGAGGTTATCTTAAAGTAAGTGTGAAAGTATACAATATTTGATTTTTTGTGACTTAAAATGACCTATTGTAATATGTTATATCAATTATATGTTTTTTTTTACTTCATAAATTTTAATTATGTTCAGTTGCTAATATGCAACTGCCTTAACATTATCACCCTTTACAGGCTTATCGTATCATTTAAGGATAAATGTGTTTTAAAAATATACCACTCAAACAATTTTGATTATGCTCCATTGCAGGACATTCAGTAATTATCTCTTATAATTATAGCTTTGTGTGAAAGTGGTGACTGGACAGTTTGCTACTGGTCTTTTCCTAACAATGTTTAACTACCAGGTCATTTTGCTGTTTGATAATTTTAGGTTAATCTTTCATCCACCTTGTATATCATTTAACATCATGAAATAAAAATATTTTTGTCAGTATTAGTTCATTAGACAAACACTCTAGTTAGTAAAATATTAGTGTAATAAAGCACTCTTTTAAAAATAAAAAAAAATGTTCTTAAGTTGTGAAACATTTTATCTAATAATGGAAGATATGAACATTTAAAAAAGATTTGGGCTAAGAGAAATTCCATAAATAAAGGATAGTTTATATGCTGGGTCATAAACCTTTTGCAGTCGTCTTGTGCGTTTTTGTACTTCTGAAAGGGGCACTGGTTGCATAATACCCTGGTAATAAAAACATTGGCAACAAAATGTTCAGTAGTGAATTGTTGTAGAACCTGTATAGAGAGAGAGGGAGAGAAAATCACTTTGAGAAATACTGGCTTTATAATAAGTGTAATGAACTTGTATCGATTCCATAAGAAGAAATTTGAGAAAAATTGGAAAAGAACTGTAAAAACAGTTTTATTAAAGCATGATTTACATTGTATTATACATATAAGTTCTATGTTATACATATTTCCACGTTTTTGTATCTTAAAAGTTTCACATACAAGAAATTTGAAGCAAAAGTGCAACATCATACAAGTTAGAATTTTTAACATTTATAGAAATGTTAAGTCTACTTTTCTTGTAGCTTTTATTAGAATGTGATAAAACATTCAATATCCTCCTACGTTCTAGTCCTGGCATGTAAAAGTGGAATTGTACTAACTTTAATTTTTCTTGTAAAGGAAAATATAAACTTGGAAAACATCCTTTCTGATTATCCAGGAGGGGACACTTGTTAATGGGAATATTTCCAAATTTAACATTTTTTTTTTTGTAGTATGTGGTAAAATGCTATTTATGCATGTCATTGCATAACAGAAGCTTTCTTTTTATTAGGGTGTTCCAGTTTCTTCGCTAAGATTCCTTTTTGATGGTAGAAGAATAAATGACGATGAAACGCCCAAACAAGTATGTATGTGATAAAATATTAGGAATCGCTATCCTAGCTTGTCTTGAAATTTCAGTGTATCATACCTGAGCATAAATTTCAAAGTTGTTTCAAAAAGAAGTATATTTAAATTTATAGAAGGCTCAGTAAAAGTTTTCCATGATGTGTAAATAAGTGAACGGATTATTGTAAATACAATTTGTAATTGACATGTTTTTAATGTTTGTATAACTAGTTAGTATATGCACAATATAATTAACTAGAAAAATGATTTTATAAGAAAAAGCATTAAGTGTTTTTTTGTAATAGCACAATAATAAGTTTTTTTTAGACCCATTTCTTTCTGTATTTTAATAACTTTGAATAAAATTTTCCATAAAGTTTGTACACACTTACTTAGAAAATTTTAATTTATTCATCCCAGTAAGTTAAGAAGAGTGATTAATGAAATTCCTTTTTTTTTATAAATTAAAGCTTGAAATGGAAAATGATGATGTGATTGAAGTGTATCAAGAACAAACTGGGGGCCTGCAGCAGAAAACAGAAGTGTGACAGTCAGAGTCAGTTGGAGGAAATGCTTTAAAAATACATTTGAACACCTAAAAGTTTATCGTTTATGCCATCAGAAAAAGAAGAGTTCATCTCAGTTCTAGTTAGAAGTAGCAGTTGAATCAGTTGTTTTTTTTTCTCACCTTTTCATATCGGGTATTATTTTGTGTTTTGAATTTGCCAAGAAGTTCTTGTGAAAACTATTGGTGATCTAAATGTATTATGTAAAGCATCTTTTTTTCTAAATCACTATTGTAAATTTAGAACATGAAAGAACTTCTGAAATAGTTGAATATGCTGTAAAATTTAATCTTGTTTGAAACATCTGATGTGCTCTTTCTGTTTCTGTACAAATGGCCAAAACATGTCTCTTTGGGACCTATTACAGACGTCATGAATGTGAAAAAGAAATCAGTAGTTGGGTTGCTGATTGTAGGACCCCACTTAATGGTGATGTTGGTAAAAATCTTTGTAGCAGAGAAATGTAACACATTTTATTTGTGAATATAATGTAAATTTGTTCTAAAAATGTCTTAAAGTGACTTGATTTCTTTGTGTGTATGTGTGAGTATGTATGTTACTTCTACTTACAGTGGTCCATAAAATATTTCTCAGTTTTACTGTAATGAGTTGTTTATTGTGAATATTTGGTTGTGCACTTTTAGTATTTTCTTTATTAATGTATGGATAATAAATGTTTGCCAGTTTCACTGCCACTGTCAATGGCATGTTTCATGTATTTTTAAATGAATATCATAGTTGACAGTATATATCCAGGCTGCACAAAATTCTAAAAAGGTTCTGTTAGCTTCTGAATTTTAAAAAAATTATTCTTTAATAAGCAGTTAACCATAATATAAATTGCCGAGAAGGACTCCCACTGCCTTCTCGCAGACAGTACTGTTAGTTACACATAATGGAACATTACTTTGATGAAATGTTCAAGGAAAGAAAACTAAGTTATCTAATAAAACTAAGGAAATTCTATCAAAGAATAAAACTATCACATTAATGCATTTATGTGCAAGTTTGTGATAAGTGGATTCAGTTACAGAATGAGTAATGTATGTTGTAGCAACTTACCATTGGTAGAAATAGTTGCCATAGGAGTAAGAAAATCATGAGTTTTTCTCAACAACAAATTATGCATGCCCAAATATTAAAGTTGGCAATTAGGTTATATTGAATATTTCAGTTTCATGAGTTGGAAATCAACTCGTGATCACAGTGGATGCAGAAGGGGAAATCGTAGCCTCTTGTGCTAATGTCAAGATTTGTTTTGAAGAATTCAATTCATAATTATTTCAGATATTTCTTGTGGGTTTTGCATGTACACTACATGGCCAAAAGTATGTGGGACACCCCTTCTAATTAGTGGGTTTGGCTATTTCAGCCTCACCAATTTCTAACAGGTACATAAAATCAAGCATAAAGCCATGCAATTTCCATATACAAACATTGGCAGTAGAATGGATAATGCTGAAGAGCTCCGTGATTTTCAACGTGACACAGTCATAGAAAATCATCTTTCTAAGAAGTCAGTCCATCAAATTTATGCCTTGCTTGAGTTGCTCTGGTCAACTGTATGTTCTGTTACTGTGAAGTGGAAACATCTAGGAGTAACAACAGCTCAGCTATGAAGTGGTAGGCTGCACAAGTTCACAGAATAGGAATGCCAAGTGCTGAAACGTGTAGCACGTAAAAATAGTCTGCCCACAGTTGCAACACTCACTACAGAGTTCCACACTGCCTTTGGAAGCAATGTCAGTGCAAGAACTGTATGTCAGGATCTTCATGAAATGAGTTTCCATGGCCAAGCAGTCGCACATAAGCCTAAGATCACCATGTGCAATGCCAAGCGTCAACTGGAGTGGTGTAAAGCACACTGCTGTTGGACTTTGTAGCAATGGAAATCCATTCTCTGGAATGATGAATTGTACTTCACTATTCTGGCAGTCTGACAGACGAATATGGGTTTGGCAGATGCTAGGAGAAGGCTACCTATCTGAACACATAGTGTCAACTGTAAAGTTTTGTGGGGGAGGAATAATGATCTGGGGCTGTTTTTGATTGTTTGGACTAGGCTTTTTAGGTCCAGTGAAGGGAAATCTTAATGCTACAGCACACAATAACATTCTAGAGAACTAGGTGTTTCCAACTTTGTGGCAACAGTTTGGTGAAAGCCCTTTTTTTGTTTCAGCACGACAATGCCCCCATGCAGAAAGCAAGGTCCATAAAGACATTTGCCGAAGTTGGTGTGGAAGAACTTGCACAGATTCCTGTCTTCAACCCCATTGAACACCTTTGGGATAAATTAGAACACCAATTGTGAGCCAGGCTCTCTTGCCTAATCTCACTAATGCTATTGTAGCTGAATAGGAGCGAATCCCTGCAGCCATATTCCAAAATGTATTGAAAAGTCTTCCCAGAAGAGTGGAGGCTTTCATAGTACCAAAGCGGGGACCAACTCCTTATTAATGCCCATGGTTTTGGAATCTGGTGTTCAACAAGCACATATGAGTGGTGATGGTGGGTATCCACATACATTTGGCCATGTAGTGTATGTAAACGAAGACTAGAAGGACATAGTTTTTAAGTTGTTTTACTTTCTTGAGCTACACATTAAACAGTTGTTTAGTTATTTATAAGAAAACTACTTACGTGATTATAGAAAATTACCTTTGACTGTATTCAGTACTTTATTTCATTTAAAAATCAAATCGATTACAACCACTAACCATTGAACACGAACGAAAAAATTATACTTGAGGAAACGACAACAAATAACGAAGCATCAGAGGTGTGACCATCAACAGTTAATTAGAAATAATTTACGATGCAGAATTGCTTAATCGATGATAATTGGCTTTGATTATTAAGAAAATTTGTAGAAGAAAGATTTAAACCAGATTTCATTCTTAGTTGTTGCGTACTTTTGGTCTTTAACCCAATTGGAATTGATGGAAATTACAACAACAACCAAAATTATTATAAATACAGATTTATATGTTCACTTGTTAGTTTTCCTTTATCGTTCGTATTTGGTGTATTATTCGCTTAAAAACTTTGAACCTGCATTCTTGTAGCAACTTAGCTACCTTACAGGTATCATTAGTGCAATACAGCACACTTCGATTTAAAAATTATCCGTGAAGACTGAAACAACAAAACAACCACTGTGGGCTCTTTGACACCTTGTGTTCATATTCAACTGCCCAAGAACATAGCATGTGGCGATGCTATATTCTCCCCATAGTAGGCTCTGCCACACGTGTCCTCTCCAGTAAAAAAAAATATGAAAAAATATGCAGAGCCTATTGGTTGAATTGTGAAAAGATTTGTGTTTTAACGAGATTGAGATTTGAGTTACTAATCCACCTTCACCCACTACCACTGGGAAAATGTGGCACATTATAGAGTAAAGAATTTTTTTAATATGCAAAGAATTTAAACGATTTATATGAAAGTGAAGTATTTATTTAACAAAGAAAATCGTATGATTGTGGGCATTTTAAAATAGTGTGATCTTTTGACATCTCCGTTCCTCCACTAACCGAGAAAGTTTACGATTATTTCTCATATTTCAGTAATTGAGATGATCATTCAAATGATTTTAAGAGAACGAACAATGTTTCCGTCAATTTTTTAAAATACTATATTTAACAATTAAACATTATTTAATTAGCAATTAAAATCAAAATCTTCGTCAAAATTTAAGGCTTTTGTCACCATCATACTATAATGAAACTCTTGCTGATATGATACTGAAGAAAGATTTTCTTACGCGATGTGCAGCCCTAACTTCGCGAAATTTTTATTATGTGTACATCTAGATTTGCAATAATGATCATGATTTTCCTGTTTCGTCCCCGCTTTCAGTCAGAGAGAACTTTATTCTTTTCTGTTAACAGGACGCGTATTGGCATCAAGAAACGTCACATGCGGCTCTAATACACTCTCGCCATCTATATGGATATAATAGTACTGGCTGTTTATATTCATGTAAATACTTTGCAGAGTGCAGATAGATCTTGATACCTAAATTGATATATAGGCTCATTAGGTCCATTGAGAAGTATACACAAATTTTCAATTTTGCATTTTGCCGTTTTATAAGAGTTTTCGTGTTGTTTTTTTACCACTACTTTGCCCCTGTTGATGGATCTTCACTGAATTTGGCATGAAGGTTTGGTGGACCTATGAGGAGATCCATGCAAATTTTCGGTTTCACGTTTTATGTTTTGCTGTTTTTTATAGGCGTTTTGGGGATTTATATAAATGATATATAAAGAAAACAACATTGTTTGTCGTTAACATGAATTTACATAACTTCCATCTTGGATACAGGTACTCTCTCTCTCTCTCTCTTTTTTTACATTATTTGTACCACCGAAGAACTACAGCTACATTTAAATTAACTGAGCTTAGAAACCCAAATGTCCAAAAGTGATATTATATTAGAGGAATGATTTATTTTACAATTGCTATATATATCCAAGTAAATTAAATACGTATAATGTGGAGTCACACTGATTGTATGAGGTTTCATGTACCTGCTTCAGATTTTGTTTTTTTATTATAAACAATTACTATTAAACCGTTACCTTGAAAGAACTAATCATTATTTCTTGACACTATTACTAATTAGTACCAATAAAAATGTGCAAATGTTGTAAAATATTGAAAGATAAAGAATTTATATAACTTCATTTTAACTATAAAAGATTATCAAACTACATCTTGAAATATTAAGGACTGCTACACCTATTTAATTATAACAAAACTGACTTTTGTAAATTACATATTTGATATTTTTATGTGAGTGTTTGCTTACTAGATTGTGCGTCACACAACATCCTGAAAGTTCATGGACCTTAAATATATGTACCTGGTATAATACCTTCCCATCGTGTCCTATTCGTTTCATTTTTGGGCGATGTTGTTAAACTTGCCAGCAAAATTCTGTAATTAATTTGGTAATGTCATGATAAGAATATTTTAGGAAGGTCGTGGAATAGCAGGTTTCACCACTTTGTAATAATAGTGAAAGGTGTACACCAGTAGATTCCATGTTTAATAGTAACTGGTGTTTTATGTTGGGACTCTTAGGGAGATGCAGAAAAAGGTTTGTATTTACAGACTGATTTTTAAAATGATTTAAACTATCATTGATATCTCGTTGTACTTCTTCAATTTTACAATTAAAGCCATATTTTTTTTCTGCTCTTCATCAGTGCTTCGGTGATATCTTTTGCACTTTTTCAGATTTGTTGTGATCCTTCAATAACTAATAGTTTCATAGATTACGTTTTAAATCAGATTTATATTTGTTTGTAATTCTTTAAATACTAATTTCTTTCTTTAACTGCTCTCTTAAATTTCTGCCTCTTATGACCTTTTTTTTAATTTGCTAAAACTCTTCTAACTCTTGTTTTGCTAATTTTCCATTTTTATTCTCTTTATTTTATCTTTCTTTTAATTGTTTCACAAACATTAGAGATTTTTTAAAATCTCATTGCATGATCGATTTGTCTTAATATTTCACCAAACTAATCCCACTCCCAACAGAAGTGTTGTACCGTGTTTTATCGTTGTGCAGGTTCTTTTATTTGTTAAAATTAATCACAGGCCCAGTCCACGTAGCGATAACGAATTACTTTATTTCTTCTATTGTTTATTTGTTTGTTTGTAGTTTAGTGCAGAGCTACACACTGGGCTATTTGTGCTCTATCCACCACGGGTATCGAAATCCGTCTTCTAGTGTTGTAAGTCTGTAGACGTACTGCTGTGCCACCGAGGGGCTTTATTTCTTCAATATTGTTTGTTATAGGCTACATCCACTTTTATACATGTTATGGCGTAAGTTCAGAAACAACATTTCAGTAGAAACCACAACCATAATAGTAAGTACGCTTAACTTACAAAATAAATAAAAAACCAACAACCCAAAACTCACTACTAAAACTGGACTACATCACCCATGAAGTCGTCAACTAACTACTTCAATATATATTGTATGATGTTGTACATTTTTTTTCCGCATGGTGCACGAACTTTCCAGATTCTTAACTTTCGGGAACTTCTTTATTGTTATGTGCCCAGCAGATCAGCGATGTAAATGCTCACACTGCTTAAAACTGGGTTGTGTATAGCAAGTTTTGTGTAATAAATAAATAAACATAGATCTTGTGTTATTAGCCCTTTAGCAGGTAAATATCCAGATAAAACTTAAAACACTATAAAAGTGTGACTCAAATCGTATTTTACATGATCAAACGTTGTTTAAACCGACTAGTAGATCTATATCAAATTTATAATGTATGAAAAGATTGCTCACAACATGTTAATAGTTCTTCTTGGCGTTATATAATTTAGTAGTTAGAGCGCTCGATTCCCAATTATACAGGTTGCGGGTTTGAATTACTGTCCCCAAAATTGCTTGCTTTTTGAGATGCTGTTAGGGCTAGCTACAGAGTGTAAAAGTTCTTAACTGATACAAACTACTCCTGTTGCTGGCCCCGAACATAAATGGGATTACGGTTGAATGAAAAAGAGATATAGATCTGTTGGTAATAATTTAAGATACAAGTTAAATACTTGTTTGCTTTGAAAAATTATTTTTAAACTGATTATTAAGCTGTTGCTTGGTAGTTCGAAATTTGGTTTAAAGTATATAGTTTAAAGTATATGACGTTTCAGTTCTCCATGGTGGTCTTGTTAAGCAAACAACCAAAATGTAAGTAAAAATAGAGTTGGTAATTGACGATTAAAATTATTTGAAAAGGACTTCTGTGGGCTACTTATTACAACGAGGATTACTTGTTTGTTTGTTTTTGAATTTCGCGCAAAGCTACTCGCGGGCTATCAGCGCTAGCCGTCCCTAATTTAGCAGTGTTGGTTTGTTTGTTTGTTGAATTTCGCACAAAGCTACTCGAGGGTTATTTACGCTAGCCATTCCTAATTTAGTAATGTAAGACTAGAGGGAATGCAGCTAGTCATCACCACCCACCGCCAACTCTTGGGCTACTCTTTTACCAACGAATAGTGGGATTGATTGTTACATTATAACGCCCCCAAGGCTGGGAGGGCGAGCAACAAGGATTAATATTGGGTGACTTCAATAGGCTACTTACCATAACAAGGATTACTATCTGGTAGCTACAATCTTATTGTAAATTCTTGGAGTTTAATAAATTAAGTCTCCTTTACGCATCCAATTACAAATAACGTAAAAGCTTAAATTATAATATATTTCCGTGAATTTTTATTGTTATTATTTTTTAAATATTACAGTTATGGATACATTTCTTTACGTTTATTAACAAAGTGTTACACTATATCTGCATTTTACAATAAACAAAATCATTCTGATCTCAAATAAATCTTAACTAATCCATAAAAAATAAAACCAAATAACTCAGAAATTTAACGATACAAATGGACATAAGTTCGTATTTTTTCACAGTTTGATACCTATGTGACCTACTCATCTGAAATAATGTGCAAGTCTCAGGCACTATTTAGTCTTTATAAGCAATAAAATCTTAATGCGATCTGTTAAAGACGTGGACGGTTTCTAAACAATGTTGGTCTATTTCTTTTTCTAAAAAGCCCTGAAAATCTGCTATTCTCTGTTGTAGTGGTTGTTGGGTCTTCTGATGTTTGCAAGTCTTTGTCTTCTTCTACATCATATTCGTCTTCATTATTACTAATTAAGGAGTCAGTTGTCGTGGTGGTTTCATCTTCCACTGACAAAGATGTAACAGTGGCTTTATCAGCTATTTTAGGAGTTGAGGATTTTTCTTCTTCCTCCGGCGTCTCATCGTCATCATTTTCGGGTTCTTCTTCTGCTTTACTGCCTTGACTAAAACCGTTTCGTCCCCGCCGAAAAAAGGAAAGACGAGACCTAGTTTTGGAACGACCAAAGATACTGCTTGGACGAATACGAGAAGTTCCAGTGGTTGTTTTGATTGTCGTGCTATCATCGTTTGATGTAGTTTCAGAGCTAACTGTTGCAGATGAAGACTTACTTCGACTGTTTCCAAAACGTCGCGAACTGCCAAAACTTCCAAAACGTCGTCGTGGCTTGGGCCGCGAAGATTCTGTTACAGTTGTAGTTGACGTAGTTGTTGTTTCTTTCTCTGTACTTTTCTTCTCAATTTCGCTATCTTCCTCATCATTTTCATTGTCACTGTCGTTATTTGATCCTCTGAAACGATTTCTTCTAAATGAAGGCCTTTGACGATTAAATCCTGTATTCAATCTTCTGTTACCCAAACGAGATCGAAACCTCGATCTACTAGATGTTGTAGTTACAGGTTTAATGGTAGTAGTAGAGACTGTTGTGCTTTCTTCACTTTCTGTACTTTCTTTTGGTGCTTCTGTTTTTACAACTTTTGCTGTAGTTGAGTCTATTACTGATGGTCTGCGTGATCTAAACGACCCTGGTGGCCTTCTCGACCCAAAGCGTCGACGATTACTGAAACGGCTTGGAACACTTACTGTAGTTGTTACAGGCTCTTGTGTTGTTGTAGATTCTATTGTTTTCGTGACTTTTATTTCAATAGTTGGATCTCTTCTTGTCAGTGACTCAGTTTGAGCCTCGACAATTTCATTTATCTCAGCTCCTGATTCGCTGTCTTTCACAGAACTAAATAAGTCTGATTTGGAGGATAGGTCATCTTCTGAAAAAATAGTAGTGGAGTAATCTTGAACATCAGGATTCACCGATAAGTTATCTTCTTTATCTTCAACAGAAATGTCAGTAACTATTGTTGACTTTTGATTTTTGATAGTATGATTAACCAAGTCTTGGGTTACGGGAAAACGTGACACGTCGTTTCCATAACGATATACATTAGATACCGGAGCAATAGGCAAAACAGGGTCTTTTGCAGGCTTGGAAGAAATATCAACAACTTTTGACTGAGCAGAGTTATTTAAAGATGACGTTCTTGGCTGGCCTGAGCGGTCTTTAGACAAGGAGGTGTCTGAAAACGCATTGCTAATGACGTTAGTGGGAACATTTCCTCTTTGACCAACTCTTCTTACATCTTTTTTAACATTGGTAGTTTCAGTTTTTGACTCGTCGTAATTTTCCAAGTTTGGAATGTCATCAAATTTTAAAGAAGGACTTGTTTTATTGTTTGGTTCGTCATAATCATCATAGTAATAATAATAGTAGACCACGTAAGCATCGTCTTTGTTGTCTCTGTCACTTGCTGGACCTCCCTTATTGTATTCAATTTCTGATGCAGGAGCCTTTTGGATCACAGATTGTACTTGAGATTGAACTGATCCTAATAACTTTTCTTTGAAAATTGCATCTGTGGTTGGAGAAGATAGAAATGCATGAGAATCGTGGGAGTTTTGATTAATTGCTGATGATGGTGTCTTTTTGCTTTCTGTTGGATTAATTACGATAGGTTGACCATTGATGAATATCACTTGCGAAGCTTTTTTATGCTGGATGTCATCAGCTTTGTCTGAGTTACTGGATGGGAGAGATTCATCTTTGAGATCTTTGTGTTGCAGTGAGTAAGTTCGTGGTATTTGACTTTGTTCTGAATTAAACTGTTTGTGGAGTGATAGAGTGTGTGCTGGAATAGGAAGTTTGTAATGATTTTTTAGAGACTGGGTCAAAGCCTGATGCTGAGATTTAGGGGAAACTGAAGTTTGTACCTTGGAATAGCTCTGAGGGGAAAGTGTGGGGTGATTTTCATACTGATTGGACTGATTATTATGTGACTGTACTTGTGGTGTTAGAGGCAACTGAGATTTAACTATTTGAGTTGAAAATTGGTGTTGCAATTGACTGTTTAGTTCCTGATGTTCCAATTGAACAGATGCTTTAGAGACTGAAGAGCTACTCAATTGAACTTTAGAAGACTGTTCTAGTTTTTTTGTCTGAAAATGAGGAACTAAAGGCAGCTGGTACTTAGGTAAAGAAGATTCAGGTAGTTCTTTCTGTTGGTCTAACTTCTTCAGAGAATGTTTGGGAGGTTGTCTTTGTTCTCCAACAAAAGGAAACGAATGATGGTTTTTGTTACTTGGCAATGGTTTTACATAAACACTGTATTTTTCAGGAAGCGGAGGTGATGACTGTCTTCGTTGTAGTACATGTTGTTCACTAGCACCAAAGGGAAAGACAACTAACAGAAATGTCGCCAAAGATGACCTGCATAAAATAAGCAGTTTAATAAGACTAACTCCATAACACCACAGTTATCTTCCACAATATCAATTTATTTTATTTTTAATTCTGCACACAAAAATATTATCGTTAATTTACTTTGCAGAAAGTTTGAAAGTACAAACTTCAGAAAAAGTTGAAATGTTTTGGTTGATATTTTTTACAACCTCACATTACTTAGTTTTCTGAATTTACGAGTGTAGTATATAAGCATTGGCTAAGTGATAAATTCTATGATGTATGCATGATTCTAATAACAAATAATAAAAATATAAAAGTTTGTATGTTTTCCTTTAGAATTTAGTAAACATAACTAACACGAATGTTTGTAAAATGTTATACCTCTTAGTTTGTATTTTATTTTAACATATATCATATAAAAAGAGGCGTGGGTCGACCCTTTGATAGAATTTGAATTTTTGAGGCTGCTTAACCGTGCTCGAGTCTGCACGATGTCATTAAATATTTATCACACTTTAAGCTGTTAACGTGTTCTAAAATTGATAACACCATGTAACAAAAATTTTACTTTATCTTGTTCCTGGGCAGAAAGTGTTATTTCCCAATTGCATATGCCTAAAGTAAATGGAAAAGACCTATTTTTCTCTTCAAACTTTGCTTTTCTGATGAAATTTTCAAATGTACCCATTTTCCAGAACATTCCAGGTAGATTCAGTGCTGAGTAACTGATAGAGAATTTTTTCGAACTTACAAGAATTTTCTCGAACATTGTCGAAGTTACGAAAATTTTCAAGAATCTTTTAGAAATTTCTAGAACTTTCCATAGTAATATATGTATAGGGGCTCACCACTTCAGTTTAGTTCTAGCTGCCTAATTGAATACATAGACCTATATGATTTTATCAGAGATGGCATCAAGAAGCTGCAAACATTCTCCATAAACATTCTGCTATGTATGTAACTGATTTATCAAGACAAGAGCGAAAACGTACTCTGTGACAATATCTGCTAAAATGTGTGAATCCTACAAGGCATATTTGGCATGTCTGTCTAGGATGAAGACAAACCCTGGGCACCTCATTTTACCTGCAAGCACTGCAAAAAAAACAACAACTCTAGAAGATAAGACGGACAATTTTTGCTTGCTCGAATAGTAAGATTTTATATTCTACAAATTTTAGACCTTTTAAAATTTAAATATCTTTTATTTTTTTTAATTTCCAATATTATAGAAAAATATCGCACATGAAATATTTTGCATGAACCTCTTACACATTAGTTGTGGATGAAATAAATTTATTCTTCATAATAATTTTATTTTACTCTTTTGCAGAATAGTACAGAAGAGAAAAGAGAGCCATGAAGTTCGCTCTTCCAAGAATTTGGTGTGTACACACTGACTACTCAAGCAATTGTTACTTCTGCATGATGGACCCTTCAAAACGTCGGGCTGGCAGGAATGCATCTGCTATTATGCATTCAGGCCCTTCATCATCCACTGCCACACTCTTCTGAGCTCCCTGTGCCCACTTCGCGAGAGAGAAAGCAGCCATCCTCTGAAGGGGAGGAAGATTTAGATTAGAATTTTAGAGGTGCAGCTGGTGAGAGAAACCCATACTACCCCAACCAAAGAGACCTCAAACACTTGATCAGAGATCTTGGTGTAACAAAGTCGAATGCCGAGACTATATTTTTGGGATGATACGTGAAAGTGATTTACATAATAGTAAAAAAATCTCGAAAACTACCCACTTCTAAACATTTTTGTATAACTTTAGTATAAATACATGTAAATCTTAATTCATATGTTGTTTTATTCAGACCTTATGTAAATGAAAATGTGCCCGTTTTTACGTAAAAAATAGGTTAATTTCTAATTTTCATTATCTAGGTCACAAAAGCAAAATTTAAAGGGAATAATGGCCATTTTGTGTACTTTTACAACACAAGCAATTAAGACATAATATATACTTAATAGGAACAAAATGAGTATAACATAGTTTGATCAATCTAATGGGTGGTGCCACGAAGTGATTGACGTTGTTCACTGGCCCTCCACTTTGGTCAATAACTCAATATTAAGAACAGCAACAGTTATTCGTAGTGGTTTTGCCACACAAATTCCATACAAAACAAAACGTGCCTGGAGAACGTGCACATGCCACACAAATTCCATACAAAACAAAACGTGCCTGGGGAACGTGCACATGCCACACAAATATCGTATCATAAATTTGGGTAATTTTTAACGTCGACTTGATGTATGTTCACAGTAATTACATAATAGTGAAACTTTCTGGAGCTGTTTGTTGGAAGAAATAATTCTTGAATGTGCAAAGAAGTGATACGAAATTTATATCTACGTTTTGTTTCGAATGTAGTATGTACTATATTGATTGATGAATTTGAATTGTTCTGCAGAAAATATAGGGGAAAGGAATGTGTGTGTGTTTTCTTATAGCAAAGCCACATTGAACTATCTGCTGAGTCCACCGAGGGAGTGGAAAAGGAAAGAAACGCATGATGGATGATATAGTCTCTTGATGAGTAAGTAGTAAGTTTGCGGACTTCAAATGCAAAAGTCCGGCGTTCGATTTCCCGCGATGGACAAAGTGCAAATAGCCCACTGCGTAGCCTTTACGCTGACAAAAGCAACATAATATGGCATAACGATTCGTAAATCGTTGTGAATATTTATGTGTTATTTACTATCAAGTGAACTGTCACTAGATTTGTGAGCAGTATAAATTTATTTTTGTTTTACGAATTTAGTAGTGTATGCATTATACAATATAAGACCAATGTGCTCAAATATGTAATTTAACCAAGCTATTCACTTCAGTTTTTTCAACAGGTGGCGCTTCTTAAGGAAAAAGTCCCAGATTTTTACTTTCTTTGCTTTTGGAAGATTATGTTTTGCGAATAAGAACAGGTGCTAATATGTCCTTGGTACTGTACATAAATTAAAAATAACGTGTTACGATATTGGTTTGGAAGCGGTGAGACTGGAAAATCCTCTTTGAGCACACAGTTTCAATAATAACAGAAAATGTAGGTCAAACAAGTTGCCTTACGATGCTTCCGGCATCGCATTCTATAAAACACAGAGAAAATAAAACAAAACACATAAGCCACTCTTATGAGAGCGAATCATCTAAACGTCCAGCACGTGCGAGCCAGCTCTATGTAGGTTAACTGCATGCAGAAGACCTGGATACCTCGAACGTGTCGTGTCACGACGATAAAACTGACTTCACTGCCCTTTCTGGCCTCTGTCTCTAAGAAAATACTCCCTCCTAGTAAAGAGAAATGATTCGACGGGGTTTGGGGGTGAAGAAATAGTCAAAGGTCATTAAATATTTTTCTATTTGTTTCTTTTTGGCACAATTTGTTCCTGAAAGACAGGATGATAAATATTCCCCTTTTTTAATTGGAATGGGAGGTCAATGTCCACAGCTGTGAAATAGGTAGGTGAAATGTGTTTTTGTTTGCAAAGTGACCACTTTCTCGTGTTAAGTGCTAGTGCTTCATTTTATGTAATGAAAGTGAGAGCCAGATACTATGGCCCATTTATTTCACCTGGTACACAACGGGAACCATGCAAACTTCACTATATGTTTTTGTTGGAACTTTTGTGTTGTTTTTTTGTCTCAAATAAACATTTCGCATTACCATTTTGTCACTTCATTATGTGTTATCAAAGTGCTTGTGCCAAATAATTATTAAGACATTTAAATATAGCTAGTTGGCTAGAAATACGTAGAAATGCTTTACAAAAAAATGCTGTGACTGTTACCACGATGGGTTGTGTTAATTCTATTTACATACAAAATTAAATGCCTTTAATATGGCACTATATACGTGTATAACAAAACTGGATTCAACAACTCAAGGATTGGACGTGGCTTCTGCAGTTGGCATGCCTGGATTGTAAGTCCAAGCGTTTAGGGTTCACGACCTATTAGTGCAAATCTTCGCTTTGCACTTTGAGGCCACGAAGGGATAGTAATAGTTCTAAATATCTGTTCGTTCAGATAAGAGTAACCTAAAAATTGATGGTGGGTGCTTTTCCTCTATGATATTTGTTCAAAATTAGGAATGTTTATTTGCAGATAGCACTTTGTATAGCCTTGCATAACAAGACAAGGAACTGCTGTACCAAACTGTACCGAAAACAGAAAGAGTGTTGGTGTATGTATAAGTATGCGGTACACCTACTGTTGATCATCGTTAAACTATGTAGTTTTGTGCGTCAAACACTTTCGTGTTGGTTATACCTAATATTGGTCACTGATGGAGAGCGTCAGTTAACATTTAGAACATAATTAAACATAAAAGTCACAGTTTAGTTAGTTTTTTGTGTATGAAATAGACAAATGTATATCAAATACACTTTAAAATTTGGTAGATGGCTTATTTCCTATGAGTTTTATGGGTAAGAGATTCTAGTATGAATTGATGTTTCTTAGCCAATTTTTGTTGTTTTTGTTGTATTTTAACAAGATTTGATAAAGAAAAAACGTATAAAAGGTTATTGTGAATATCTTATCCCACAGCCGAACTCGGAAAGTAGCAAATTGTTTTCAGATGACACTATATTTTAAAATTAACCTTTTATTTTTTAACTCTTAAACGTAAGGTCGTTTGAAACAAATTAAAAAATCTAAATTATTATTCTTTACGGTTTTCCATCGATAAATTAAATTAATCCAACTTTTTTCTATAATGAACTAATATCCAGTGGCAGATTTAAGGTTGCGTGAGCCCAGGGGCTAATAATTTTTATGGACCCTACATCCCATGTAATTTTACATAGAATAAAATTATCAATAGGTCCATATTAAAACCATGGGCTCTGGGGTTGAGCCCCCTCAAGACCCTACTTAAATATGCTACTGAATATTTGAAAACTTTTCCAAAGATTACTACAACACAGGAAAAAGAAACAACGGGAAGAAAATCAGAAGGTGACTCGTCATTATTTCATTATTTTCCAGGAAGTTGAAAAATTATTAACTATATTCGTTGCGTCAGTAATCCAAATTACAATATGGATAATGTTTCATAGCTGACATCGTATACACCTTTCCCATGTAAAGATGGAATAAGCTATCAACACTTGAGTTTATTTACTAAATGTTTAGATTCATAGAGGCGGTGTTTTGTAATTCTTAAGAGCAGTAATTTAAAAATACACAGAAGTTAAGCTTTGAACGTGTTCTTTCTCGTAGTCGCAATATGAGGCTCGCGGATTCGAGTCCCTATCTCACCAAACATGCTCGCCCTTTCAGCCATGGGAGCGCTATAATATGACGTTCAATCCCACTATTCGTTGGTAAAAGAGCAGCCCAAGAGTTTACGATGGGTGGTGATGAATAGATAGCTGCTTTTCTTTTAGTTTTACACTGAAAAATTAGGGATGGCTAGCGCAGATAATCCCCTGTACAGTTTTGAGTGAAATTCAAAACAATCAATCTTTCTCACGCTTCTGTAAGAAATCAAAGGACAGAACGAATAAAACACATGGTCATTTGTAAATTAAGAAACGGTACAAGTGTTTTGATCAGAAGATTTCACGTACTTGTTTGCTTGTGGAAGAGGAGTGGAAATATTTTGACCTCTGTGTTGAGGCCTTTATCAAATAATTGTTTTTTTCTTCTCTAAATTGAGTTCTTTTTATACAGAAATAAATGTAAGTTGTTGAAATGTGTATAAATCACTGATGTGGACAGAGAGTGTGACTGGATGAGTTAAAGCTTCTTTCTTCAACAGCTAGAAAAATATACGTAATTATATACCTTAATTACTGCAAATTATTAGGAGAAAAACTTTCAGCTGTAAAACTAATAGAACACATGAACTTCTATAACTTTAAAGTAAAAATAATTGTAATACACCGTTAAGCATTAATACGCAAGATTTTATTGTTTAGGTTTAGGTCATAAAAGTTAGGGAAAAAAAGAGAGGGTCTGGTTGTTTCTTACTGTTTCTTACCTTATGTATGTTGGAAGCAACCCTTAATCCCCATAATAGTCTCCTATAAAAACCGTTTGTCTAACGATGCTGGAAAGTACCGTTTTTGTTAATAAGCCCTTATTCTTTTAACGACTTCTCATTACTAATAAATAGTTTTGTCTGCACTATGTTTGTTTGTTTTGGAATTTTTGCACAAAGCTACTCGAGGGCTATCTGTGCTAGCCGTCCCTAATTTAACAGTGTAAGACTAGAGGGAAGACAGCTAGTCATCACCACCCACCGCTAACTCTTGGGCTGCTCTTTTACCAACGAATAGTGGGATTGACCGACACATTATAACGCCCCCACGGCTGAGAGGGC
The DNA here is from genome assembly GCA_011833715.1 of Carcinoscorpius rotundicauda. Classification (NCBI taxonomy): domain Eukaryota; kingdom Metazoa; phylum Arthropoda; class Merostomata; order Xiphosura; family Limulidae; genus Carcinoscorpius; species Carcinoscorpius rotundicauda. The sequence goes on from CM022398.1 coordinate 22,698,563, forward strand.
GAGCATGTTTGGCGCGAACCCGCGACCCTCAGATTACGAAACGCACGCCTTAATGCGCTAGGCCATGCCAAGCCGTCTGCATTATGTAGTTTGTTTATTATGGTTATACTGTTAATGCAAGGAGTCCTCGGTCATCCATTACGTTGTTTGACAAATTAAATAAATTAATCATTCACATTTTGACTTTTCACAAAATCCGCTTGTTAACCACCGGCAAATAACAGTAAAATTAAGCAAAAACATCTGTAATTTATTGAATACTTGTGACAGCCAGGAGTGTAACGCAATGTCAATTACTGGTTACCTGAGGAGATATTACCCGATATATATATTGGTAAGAAAACAAAATACTGATATGATATGATGATCATAAATGATACACAACATAAAAGTGTTATACTGTTGCAAACCACACCAATACATGTGGTTTTAGTGAGTCTGCAATTATAACGTGTTTCTGTTTCACTCCCGTTCACTGCCATTATCATCCTTACAAAAAGGAAAATATGCTATAACAAAAACACACGGATTGTAGGTAAACAATTGGTGTGAAACCAAACCAAAAATAACCATATAACAACATGTTTGATCTGGAATCATATTCTGTTCTAGCATTGTTAGCAGTGAAAGAAAACAAAAACAAACTAAACTTTCAAGTTACGTAATTATACTTTTGTATTAATTCAGTTCTTATCGCTATGTGTCATCTCTGACAACAGGAACAGATGGACTGATTTTACAGTCTTATTCGATCTACAGTCGAAAGTTCGTTGTAACTATCAACTTCTGACGAATCGAAATGATGTAATCATCTCGTCGTAAATTTTTCATTTATGAATTTCTAGACTGACTAATATAATACGTCAAAGAATTTGATTGTAATATTATAATATTCAAACACATTATCGAAAAAATACCCTCGTAAAAATTAGTCGTTATTATCCAGTGAACGTCCCAATTTTTACAATAACCAAAGCTCATGTCAGTTGTCACTATTTTATAACTGATTTTAAATCTTTATTGTTCTGTTACTTTGTTTTCATTCTTCAATGTTATTGAATTAATTCGATGTACCTACTGAAAATAACGAATAACACTTAGTTATAAACTGCTTTCATTGATGTAATTACAAATCCCTGAGGACAGTTTTGTTTGTTTTTGGAATTTCGCACACAGCTACTCGAGGGCTATCTGTGCTAGCCGTCCCTAATTTAGCAGTGTAAGACTAGAGGGAAGACAGCTAGTCATCACCACCCACCGCCAACTCTTGGGCTACTCTTTTACCAACGAATAGTGGGATTGACCGTCACATTATACACCCCCACGGCTGGGAGGGCGAGCATGTTTAGCGCGAACCCGCGACCCTCGGATTACGAGCGCACGCCTTAACGCGCTCGGCCATGCCAGGCCCCCTGATGTGTATTAGGAAAAGTTCGAATATTAAATATTTTACTAACTATTATATAGTTTTATGTTCTTGTGAAAGGAATATCTATTGTAGTAAGTACTACATTTGAACTGCTAGGTTAGGGAAGAGGCACCTAGCCAGAAGCATCTCTGCTAGTTCGGAAAGGCCTGGCATGGCCGAGCGCGTTAAGGCGTGCACTCGTAATCCGAGGGTCGCGGGTTCGCGCCCGCGTCGCGCTAAAACATGCTCACCCTCCCAGCCGTGGGGGTGTATAATTTGACGGTCAATCCCACTATTCGTTGGTAAAAGAGCAGCCCAATAGTTGGCGGTGGGTGGTGATGACTAGCTGCCTTCCCTCTAGTCTTACACTGCTAAATTAGGGACGGCTAGCACAGATCGCCCTCGAGTAGCTTTGTGCGAAATTACAAAACAAACAAGCTAGTTCGGAGATTACTTTAATCGAAAAATGAGATTTATAACATACACACACAGCCCCAAATTCCTGTTTGCGCAGATAGCCTAGCTGCTATGTGCCATAAAACATAGACCTGGCATGGCAGAGCGCGTAAGGCGTGCGACTCGTAATCCGAGGGTCGCGGGTTCGCGCCCACGTCGCGCTAAACATGCTCGCCCTCACAGCCGTGGGGGTGTATAATGTGACGATCAATCCCACTATTCGTTGGTAAAAGGTGGCGGTGGTGGTGATGACTAGCTGCCTTCCCTCTAGTCTTACACTGCTAAATTAGGGACGGCTAGCACAGATAGCCTTCGAGTAGCTTTGTGCGAAATTCCAAAACAAACAAACAAAACAAAGCCATGAAACACTAAATCAATCAATCAACCAAATTCCTGAGCTCATTTTTGTAGCAAAGGGACACGAATCACGGATATTTAAGTTATATTCTTGCGTGCTAACTCTTGACCATGTTCGGATACTTTATGAAAATAAATAACAATTTTCTTTAATAATTTGAGTATTATAGGAATAGTCTTTATAAAAGGATAATTATAGCATTTTGCTTTTGAGTTGGTTTTTCCCCTCTTGTAGTTTATAAACTTCTTTAAAAAGAAAAGAAACTGTAAGAGTCTGAAACGCCAACGAAACGTTTTTAGCTTTTCGTCACTTTTCCGCGTCTGAACCTTAATTTAACTTTTAAAATATCATACAATCTATACAAATAACGTTTCAGAGACTCTTTTGTCTCTCATCGTCCAATTCTTGTAATAAGTGTTGGTATTGGAGAAATGACCTATTGGGCAGTGACTTATGAGAGAAAAAAAAATCAAAAATATTATTTTCATGTGTCTCGGATTTTAAATCCCTGGTGGACAAATTAATGGTAATGTGGTTTGTTTTGTTTTGAATTTCGCGCAAGACTAAACGAGGGGCATTTGCACTAGCCATTTCTAATTCGGTAGTGAAAGACTAGAGAGAAAGAAACTAGTCATCATCATCCACTGTCAACTCTTGGGCTACTATTTTACCAACGAATAGTCGGATTGAGCGTCACACTATAGTGCTTCCACAGTGGGACGGAGATTCGAACCCGCAACCTCAAATCGCAAAAAACAACAAATAAATAAACATGAAGTTAACGTGACTGTGATTTTTAAAATATTCAATTATTTTTCTTAGAGACCTGCAAGCTAAAATAAAACGGAAATAAATCTAATATATTGTTTGACGTTCCAAATACAGAGCATGTGATATAAGATCAGTATATTGATTATGAGTGAAGGCATTACGACTGGTTGGTTCAACGTCGGGTAAGATACGTGTTTTGTTAGTTGATTGATTGTATTTTATAAAGTTCAATATTATAGGAAACTTACAATACACATAGGCAAAATGGCGAGGCCAGAAACCCCCAGAATTAGGCTTAGTCGTTCTCTGATTTACAACTTTTAGCCAGAGGGAGGACGACCAGTCAATAACATCTACCACCTAATACGTTTTTATTAACCGAATTAATAGTTACAAGTCCCCGACGGTTTGTAACTCTAAAATCAGGTTTCGATATCTGTGGTGGACAGAGAGGAGCTGGCAGCTTAAGTTTTACAACAAACATATGTAAACTGTAACAATTATAACACCCCTTTATCTAAAAGTGCGAACTGTGTTTAAAAGTATTGGATATTAATATATATATAAAGAGAGAGAGCGATGGAGAAAAAAAGGCAGAGTAGATGTGTATACAACAAGTTAGGTGTGTAAGAAATACTTTCTTCCTTACTGAAATTTTGGTGTTCATGTTATTTCATACTTATGTTTATTGTCCTGGCAGGACCAGTAACAGTAAGAATGTCACGTTTATTGTTGTGGCAGGACCACCAACTAGTAACAGTAAAGATGTCATTTAGATTAACTTTATATTATTCTTTTACACAACACCTTAATTAGTGGTTTAGACTTGCAGTACCTGAATTAAATATAAGTTTTGTTTCTTTCAACCAAAAGCTAGTCTAGAGTTCCATGTGTTCCATGTAATGTATTAAATATACGGAAGAATCTACAGAAAGTTTCGTAATCCTACACCATATAACTACAAATTAACCGGTTGAACTGGAACCCAGCCCTAGTAAAGGTGATATCGTGTGTAGAATTAAGAGAAAAAATAACAAACATAATAAAGTACATAACTTGAAGAAAGTTACTAGATTATGAAGCGTAAAGGACCAAAATATAATGCTGTTTATTATATTTATCGCCAAACAAAGAAAGAACGAAAGTCGTTTAACGACCAAGATGTGGTTATAAACGGAAGTAATTTTACACTTAAAGAACCTTCTAACTTTTATTATTTGTATTTTTGCCACAACGGTTTGTGCCCACATTGAATTTAATCACATCTAAGCACTTGTCTCTTCTTATTAAATTCGTAGACAAAGGATATGGAGTCAATTATTTTTATTAAGCAAGTCTACGTCGTGGTTCTTGTGTTAATAGCTGAGATTTCTTGTTAAGCACAAAGCTAGTGTTAAAAGCTAATGAAGAAGACAGAAGAAAATAATAAGAATGCTGTTCGATGAATTTGAAGTAAATCTTTACATCTTAAAGCATTTCTCTAGAAAATAAAATTTACCAAGTAAGCAGATATGGAATGCACCAGTTTCAAAAATTGGAAGTACAGTAGACTACGAGAACAAATATGGAAAATTATATGTATATTTATTTTTTTACAGTTTGACAGCTCCAGAGACGTATCTCGACTCTAACCCACGGGTATCATGCTCCTATTACTGACAATGTCCCGAATTCCCAGTTGGTGTCTTAAAAATCCAGAATAGAAAACCACGATAGATATCATACTAAAACTCGGGAAAAGGGGAATTACACAAACTAATACTTTACAGTACACACACAAACTAGTGTTCAGCAATACACACACAAACTAGTACTTTACAGTACACACACAAACTAGTACTTAACAATACACACACAAACTAGTACTTTACAGTACACACACAAACTAGTACTTAACAGTACACACACAAACTAGTACTTAACAATACACACACAAACTAGTACTTTACAATACACGCACAAACTAGTACTTAACAGTACACACACAAACTAGTACTTAACAATTCACACACAAACTAGTACTTAACAATTCACACACATACATGTTTAAGTGACTCCAGACGCACGTAGTTAATAAATCAAGTTTTAACAGCTCATTTTCTGTTTTAATTTTTGATAAAAAAGCCAAACCAATAATAATACATATTTGAAACACATATTAATTTTAGGTGTATAAATATTAATTTTTACTCGAAATTCAGATATATATAATTATCATATTTATAAAATTTTATAATCAGATTTCTAATTTTCCTTTTGTTATGATATTTTGGGTTATGAAACAGAATTTCAAAAAATGGTTCAGGTGTGTTCAAAAAATGTTTTAGAGGAAAAAGTGAGATATTTGATCAGCTTCGAGCTTTTTCTCCATTGGATCCATAAAATCAGTTGTTTTTTTTCAGATTTCTCTACCGTTGTTAAAACACAAAGCTTTGATGAGATAATTTTCTTTTTATATATAATAATATTACTTTTTTTTTTTTAAGTATGTTAATGTTATAAATATACACACTACCGAGCCATTGAAGGGATGTAGGAATAATAATAATGCTATTATATTCTTTTAGAAGTTAAGGCTTTTTCAAACAATCAAAGCACTAGTAATTTGTTAGCGATAACAAAAAATGTTAAAATATTGGTATCCACAATGTCAAGAATACAAAAATTGTCAACGGGTTATAAATGTGATAATTGCATCATCACAAGGTTCATTCTAACATTTAAGACATTAGAAAACTCAAGGTAGTACTAAAAATACTGAAACAGTTAAAACTCAAGAAAATAATTTAATATATGTATGAAAACAGATAAAATGGTCACAATACTTTGGATGCACCAATAGCATGAGGTCACTTAAATTTTTAACCGGAATCTGTCTGAGGTCATCTTGAAAAACTATTGAACTGTTACAATACCACACAATTCCGCCACTGTGACTTGTGGGAGACAAAGGATAGTTGTTGTTTGTAATTAAGCACAAAGCTACACAATTAGGTATCTATGCTCTGACCACTATGGATATCGAAAACGTTTGGGCTTTTTATTTGAAGAAAAAAACTAAAAAAGTCTGAATTTTTTATCACAGGTATTGGACATACTAATATCTGCCTCTTGAATTAAACCGTAACTTTAATTATAGATATAACAATAATATCAAAATTATTTAAAAGTACAAACGGGTAATAATATGGCAATGACATGAGGAATATTTGAAAGGATGAGAGAATACATGAGAAAAACTTTCATGTTAAAATACATATAAATATGGGAATAACACTGTAAGAATTAAAACAAAAGATATCTCGAGATGTCTCTCGGTAATATCAAAACCTTTCAAACAATTAAAAGACATCTCGAGATGTCTCGGGAAGTAACAAAACTTTTCAAACAATTAAAAGACATCTCGGGATGTCTCGGTAATATCTAAACCTCTCAAACAATTAAAAGAGATCTCGAGATGTCTCGTGGTGATATCAAAACCTTTCAAACAATTAAAAGAATTTTGAAATGTCTCTCGGTGATATCAAAACCTTTCAAACACTTAAAAGACATCTAGAGATGTCTCGGTAGTATCAAAACCTTTCAAACAATCAAAAGACATCTTGAGATGTCCCTCGGTAATATCTAAACCTTTCAAAGAATTAAAAGACAGCTCGAGATGTCTCTCGGTGATATCAAAACCTTCCAAACAATTAAAAGACATCTTAAAATGTTTCTTGGTAATATCTAAACCTTTCAAACAATTAAAAGACAGCTCGAGATGTCTCTCAGTAATGTCAAAACCTTTCAAACAATTAAAAGACATCTCGAGATGTCTCGGTAGTATCAAAACTTTTCAAACAATTAAAAGACATCTCGAGATGCATCGGTAATATCTAAACCTTTCAAACAATCAAAAGACATCTTGAGATGTCCCTCGGTAATATCTAAACCTTTCAAAGAATTAAAAGACAGCTCGAGATGTCTCTCGGTGATATAAAAACCTTCCAAACAATTAAAAGACATCTTGAAATGTTTCTTGGTAATATCTAAACCTTTCAAACAATTAAAAGACAGCTCGAGATGTCTCTCGGTCATATCAAAACCTTTCAAACAATTAAAAGACAGCTGAAGATGTCTCTCGGTCATATCAAAACCTTTCAAACAATTAAAATACCAAAAATACTGATAACAAAATAAAATGTAAATAAATCCCTATCCGTGGAATAAAAAGTAAAATATATTAAGCAGAAAAAGTTAACCTAAAATAAGGATACCAAAACAGATAAAAGTATTTTAAACGTCAATTTAATATAAAAGACAATGGAATAAGTAGGTTGGTTATAATTTTAGCGATATATACACAAACAAGTTATTATTAATATAAATGGTAGGTTTCTACCCAAAATGGCATAATCCATGTGGGTCAAACTTGGAAAACAACAACAAATGAATGTTAACGTTTACTTTGAAGAGCCCGTGATGAAAATCTTTGTAAGGTTTAAAAAGCTAAGAACTGTTCTATAGCCAATAATATTTTGACAAATCGTAGCTTTCAAAAAGTAACAGGCCCGGCATGGCCAGGTGGGTTAGGGCGTGCGACTCGTAATTTGAGGGTGGCAGGTTCACATTCCAGTCGCGCCAAACATGCTCGCCCTTTCAGCCGTAGGGGCGTTATAATGTGACGGTCAATCACAATCAATTCGTTGGTCAAAAAGTAGTCCAAGATTCTCAGTGGGTGGTGATGACTAGCTGCCTTTCCTCTAGTCTTACACTGTAAAATTAGGGATGGCTAGCGCAGATAGCCCTCGAGTAGCTTTGCACGAAATTCAAAAACAAAAAACAAAACACAAATTAATATTCTGTTTTAGTTCTTAATGAGCCAGAATGATAATTTTGTATGCGAAATTAATATTATACAACACTATTTCTCATGGAATAGAATTCAACAGCTGTCTGCATTTTATATACAGTTGGTTTCGACTCTCATCGTATTTTATTTTCTTAATAATTTATGTTAGTTATAAACCCTGTCTACTTCAGACACGGAACAATGCGTTAAAAATATATTTAATGTTTTGAACAACTGGATTTCTGCTAACTTCCCATAAGAGAGATATTTTGAAATAATCACCAATTCAACTTCTACGAATACTTATATTGTCTTTAGAAAAGAAAAAAACGGTTTCATATTTAGTCGTTATCTTTTTTGGATTCTGGCGGGAAACAAATGATGTTTCTCTATGATTCAGCAGTAAGTTTACAGACTTACAATGCTAGAATCCGGAGTTTGATTCCTTGCGTTGGACAGAGTGCCAGTAGGCCGTTGTGTAGCTTTGTAGTATAGAAAACTACAACAGTTTTGCTATAGTCTCTCTTTCCATTTAAACAGTTTTAAGATTAAACGCTGTTTAAAACGGCCTTTACGAGCAGCTGGAAAGTTTACAGTTAATGTTTACTTGTTCTTACCTGAGCCACATGTCAGCCAGCGGCCCTAAAGTCTGGGTGCTAAACAGGACAAAACGTTCTCTCTATATAAATATATAAGTTTTAGATGAGCTGTGAAGTCGGTGTACAGTACGATTTAACCTTTTGTCTCTTTGACACGAGTGGTTTTATAAACAAGAGAAGAGCGAGGTGCAGATGGGCGAGTAGTTGATGACGCACGGGAGGTGTAATTTTATATGTTTTTAAAGTGACCCCATTTCGCCCCAATTTTCAGAAAGGTGCACACGCATGCTCTTTTCCAATCGCAAGGTGCTAGTTAACATTTCTGGTTGTCGACAAAGTGACGTCAATATTAAAGAGAAAGCTTACAAGAAGAAATACGTTGTTTTTCTTCGTATTGGTATTAGTATTTATGTTCTATTCAAACAATTCTGTATTAAAATCGCCTGATGATTCTGGTCGTGTATTGTTATACGGCAAATTGTTGTAAAACGATATAATTTCTCATGACACAAAGGTTGTCAAATGTTCGGCATTTGTTTAAGAGTTCATTTATGTTTTTGTTCAGTCTTTCAAATGCATTCCTTCGAATTTTTACTAACAAAATTAAATGTTTTTGCGTGGCATTCTGAGTTTGTAATAGGTGTCTGTTGAAGTTACTATTCTATTTGTTTTGAGTTTTCCCTGAGCTAAATTTAGGACACAGAACTTTTCTATTTAGTATAAAATTTCATCACATACATATTTAAATTGTATCAGGCGTAACTCTTCTTCTCGTGACTTCTGTGAGCATACGTTTGAAATATTTCACGAAACAAAGGAGTTAAATGGGAAAGTATTGTGAGAAAGCTGTCCAGTTTTTCTCCGGATCTCATCGCATAGGTACATCAAACAGGTATATCTTCGCTGCTGAATTTCATTTTTATTTTGCAAGCTAAACACGACAAGTCAGCTAGAAAATACCTGATGAGTTGATGCTCTATCCTTTTAATTGTACACTTGGAGTAGAATTATTTTTTGTTAATGTGGAAATAAACTCAGTAATTTACGATATAGTTTGAACCACACTATGGGTACAGACACTTATAAGTTAAGAGACGTGTCAGGACTTTTGCATGTCCGTATAGTTTGTTATGTAAAGAATTTGGTTTGGGCAACAAAGACTTTCTTTCATTAATAATTTAGCTATAATTATGCCATTTGAGAAAATATATGTCACTTAATATTCTAACCCATAATTTATCTTGTCATATATATATATATTGTTAAATTAGCAATATAATAACAGATCTTATAGATTATAAAAAATTCACGTGTAAAAGTAAAAAAGAATGTAACAATATGTTAATCGCTGTATATCTGCCTTATCCAATGCTAATAAGGCCTGGTATTAAATAGACGTATGTGACTGATCTGTAATTAAGTTCTTTGTAACAAGTATTTGTGGACGTGAGTTATTTGTACTGAAAAGAAGACACTTAAAAACCAATGGATTAAAATTACATAATATACATTATCTGTTTTTTTGTTTGATTTTAATGATTAGGAAAATTATTCTCACGTTGCTTTAGTGTTTTGACATAAAATATGCATAAACTACAATTTCCGGTTAAACAAAATTGTCATAGCTTCATTGCTTGTTGTAACCTACGCGAGAACGTGAGTTACGGGATGGACGGAATCTTTGCAATCTCTTGACCTAGCTTCGCGATCACGACATTCTAATTTCATGGTTTGTAGGAAAAGTAGGCTGTTACAAAATGTCACGCTTTTTTTTTTTCTTATTTGTCCTTTTTATCTCTCGCTTTTTTCAATAATTGCCAAAATGACTACAGAATTATCAAAGTGTACTTATCGTGTTTTTGGTTGTGGGAATAAGTTTCGAAGGTTAGTTTTTTTATATCCTTTTTCTCTCTGTTTTAATTTTAGGAAAATTATTTTTCCTAATACTCTGGAGGAATCTGTTCATATTTCTTGTGTTTGTAATGAATTTAATCTATGCGTATAAAATATATCAAAGTGTACATATCGTTTTTGTTTTTTTTGGTATGTTAATACAGGGTGGCCCGTAAGTTCATACTCATCCATATGTTATCTAAACAACGTTATAATTCTAATGATGAGTTGAGGATAGCTGTTGGAGCAATAACCCCTATTATGTTGAGGAAAATGTCTCACAGAACATGGCGTCGCATAATATTATACAGCGAGAATGAGGGACAGCACACAGAAACACTGGATATATAAGATATATGGATGGGTAGGGACTTACGGGCCACATTGTACATTTCGAAGGTTTATTTTTAGGCTTAGATCTACCGATTTATATTAGAATTCGTTTGTTCTATCAGACAATCTAAGGAAATGTATTTTACCTTAGTATTTCCGTCTGATAGAATTTATTCACTTTTTTACGTATATGTGATTAATTTAAGCTATGTAATCCGTAGTTTGTACTCTCTTATTTGAAAAGTAATTTAATAAACATTAAAAAGGCCTATTTTATAACGAGTGTGTGTGTGTGTGTTTTCTTATGGTAAAGTCACATCGGGCTATCTGCTGAGCCAACCAAGGGAAATCGAACTTATGATTTTAGCGTTGAAAATCCGTAGACTTACCGCTGTACTAGCAGGGGGTATTTCATAACGAACTTCTGGTTGATTAATGACACTCGTTATTAGCATAATTGCTGCTGAGTTGCCTGAAGCAGGAGGCCCGGCATGGCCAGGTGTTAAGGCACTCAACTCGTAATTCGAGGGTCGCGGGTTCGAATCCACGACACACCAAACATGCTCGCCCTTTCAGACGTGGGAAGTTATAATGTTACAGTCAATCCCACTATTCGTTCGTAAAAGAATAGCCCAAGATTGGCGTTGGGTAGTGATAACTAGCTGCTTTCCCTCTAGTCGGCCTGGCATGGCCGAGCTCGTAAGGCGTGCGACTCGTAATCCGAGGGTCGCGGGTTCGCGCCCGCGTCGCGCTAAACATGCTCGCTCTCCCAGCCGTGGGGGTGTATAATGTGACGATCAATCCCACTATTCGTTGGTAAAAGAGTAGCCCAAGAGTTGGCGGTGGGTGGTGATGACTAGCTGCCTTCCCTCTAGTCTTACACTGCTAAATTAGGGACAGCTAGCACAGATAGCCCTCGAGTAGCTTTGTGCGAAATTCCAAAACAAACAAACAATCCCTCTAGTCTTACACTGCTAAATTAGGGACGGATAGCGCAGATAGGCCTCGTGTAGCTTCACGCGAAATTCAAATCAAACCTAAAGCAGGAATTTTCCTGTGTTATCAGAAAAGACATTTATGTTTGCAAACATGAAATAAATAATGACTGAAATTTTACTACTTAGTAAATTGTTAAGCTGTTGTTTTGAATTAAGCATAAAGCTACACAATGGGTTATCTGTGTTGTGCTTACCACGAGTATGGAAACCCGGATTTTAGCGTGTAAGTCCGCAGACATACCGCTGAGCCACTGGGGGGCAAATTGTTAAGTGATTTTACTTATTGAGTAAAAAATCAAAGTCTTATAATGGTGTCGCTCAAATATATTTTATTTGGTAGTTATTTCGTTTTATCCGAAGGAATTAGTTCGGATAAAGATAAAGGCTAAATTTAATTTATAAACTTTAATTAATCGGTCTAACACTTCATCTCTAACTTGATTAACTAATGTTTAACAACATTTTGTTTGTTGTAAGACACGAAGTGTCAGATCGATTGATTAAGGTGTTTTTTTTTGTTTCACATGCACCCTGGGGGATGTAATTTTGCGAGTTTATAATACTAAAAATCTAGTTTAAAGATTTTGGTGAGCACACACGGTACAAACAGCCCATTACGTGCTTTATAAAACAAATAAACTGTGTTTCACCATATTTTCCAGTCCCCAGTGTAAGCAAGCGCTAGATATTATGGGATGGTCATCGATCGATGTTTTTTGACGATCGTCTTTTGGTGGCGAAATGTGTGTACTAAAGTTATATTTTTATACTAACTTAGGTCCACGTGAACACTTTTAAACATTTATTTCAGTTAAACAGGTAATCAGCTAACAATGATGATTAAATAGGAGTAGTTTACGACCGAAGTTTTGGGCACATGCACTGACTAAACCGGTTAAGTCAATAGGTACGCACATAGTAGGCGTTATAGGATTACATTTGTCTTGGTTTTGTTTTCACATTGTTTTGTCTAGTTAATAGTAATTTTAACTGCTAAATAACATTGGAAAAAAAGTGTTGAAAGGGAAAACGCAAGTTTTGAAGAATAGGCATACACTAAACGATTCATGAAAAAACGAAAACTGATAAAATTAAATGATTATTCGGTTTTAAAACAACGCCACATGAACTATGTTTTGTCCACCGCATGAAAACTATTTAGCATTTTAATTAGCTAAACTTACTGTTGTCCCATAGAGGGGCAAATTAAATGTGTAAAGCACAGTTTTAAGACAACTGGAGGCGAACCATGTACCATAAGGTTCACAGTTTAGCAGATTTTAAGTAATTAAGTCTTGATTAACCCAGTAAGCGGAAAGAATATTAAAAGAGAAACCGTGGTATAATAATGATTTTGTTTGAGTGTGGTGGACCACATGTTCTATGTTTATCTGTTTTTATGGCGTTCAAACCACTTCGTCTATCTGTTTTTTTAAGTGCAAAGCTACAAAATGGTTCATTGTGTTTTGCTCATTGCGGGTATCGAAACCCAACTTCATGGTTATAAACCTCTTGATTTATCGCAGAGCTACCGAGAGACCGTTAACTTTTCTTATTTTTACTTTTTATTTATGATTTATTGTTTGTTTTTATGATATAAATAAATAAACATATATATTTTTATCGGATTTAACAGATGTTTTTAGTTATCAGAGTTTTTACGATTATTATTTATTTTCTCTCTGTATTATTATTTTTAATGTTGTTTTTTTTCAATTTCGCGTAGAGTTTGTTATTTTTTGTTATTTTGAATTAAGCACAAAGCTACACAATGGGCTATCTGTGCTCTGCCCACCACGGGTATAGGAACCCGGATTTTAGCGTGTAAGTCTGCAGACATACCGTTGAGCCACTGGGGGGGGCAGTTTTTATATACAACTCCCATGTAAAGTACCTTGTCACTCTTATTTCCAGTCTTTTGGTTTTCTGTTTTGAAACTCAGAATTGAGTTAAACATACAAATATAAATTATGATAATTTTCTCCACGTGACTTATTCACTTTTAAAACTGTTTTTTTTTCTGCTGCCAAAGTTTGATTTTTGTTCATGTTTGAATATTACTTTTAAATCTCTAATATTGTTTGTTATTTTCTTTATGAGCCTTCAGACTTACTACTGAGGTGAAAGCTTCCTAATGGATGTGTATTCCACTTTCATCTCAATGTTGCCATGTGATTAGACATTTTATTAATCTTTATTACTTTTTTCTTGAATCTCTTTTTGTTTTTAAGTCTGACAACCGATATCTTTCTCTTGGTGTGTTTAAAGAGAGTGCATGACTCAGTGATAAACGTGCCGGACCGTGAATAGTGGTATTCATCCATGGATTGCCTCCCATTACCACTAAATTGTTTTTCGCACTTCTGGCCATGGATCGAACCCAGTTATACGAATATAATAATCTGAGAGTTGGCGGTAGTTGCTGTTTCCCTTTTAGTCGACTTGTTAAAAATTAGTGCAAGGCAGTGCAAGTAATTCTGTGTAGCTTTAGGCGAACACCGGAAACAGACAAACCGATATCTTTAACCGGGACGAATGTTTAATACATATAAATAAACGTTAATATGGGTGCCTATATGTTCTTTATATGTTTCCACATTTCTTGATCAGTCAAAACCAAACTTGACGGAGTGATACGCGATGAAGCAAGGAAGATCATGAGAGGGTGGGGTTGGAAGCCCTTATCTAATTTCATATTGATAGAATTCTTGAAAATAGTGTGTCATTGACACCTCTATGCATTTTAATTAATATTATATAAAGAAAAAATAGAAGCAAATTTTTCTTTTCTTTACTGCAAAGGAGTTTTTATTTCATCATTCCAAAGGACGAGTATTCCAACTAGTTTTTGAAAAGACCCAGTGTAGTTTGGTGTAACATATGATTATGTGGCTAGAAGGAAGTTTTACGTAAATAGACAAAACTTACAGTGTTTTGACAACCATGGAATGTATTCTGTGATAGTGTGTAAGTATTTTAATCCTTAGTTTTTATTGGTTAACTGAGGAAAGAATTGAACTCTAAGAGCACAAAATGCATTTCAGTTATATATATATATATATAATCTGCACATTCCTCTTAAGTATCCAAACATGTTTTAAAAATGAAAGTAGTTGACTTAATCTTTAAGAAATTGTAATACAAATAAATGTAATTGTCACAAAGTATTGGAGAAAACATATTAAGCAGGTATAAATATTTTATGTTGTAAGTAGTCCCTAAAGAAAATGGTTGTGATTCAGAAATTCGTGTTTTTCTCTGTTAATAGTATGTGTGTGTGTGGTCCGAAATGGTTAATGTGTGTGTGGTCCAAAATGATTAATTCTCTGTTAACTTTGTAGAAAATTAATTAAGTAACTTGTAGAAGCTCAATTTGGTCAAGGCTCGTACCAAGAATTCAGTGGAAGTTGTCCAACAATGTATGCATTTCTTGTTAATTTGACAGGACAACCATTCTTTGTGAAGGCTGATATAAGCGAATTTATGAGCGATGACAGAACATGAAGGGTAAGAGATAGATGTATTCAAAAATTATATATCTATGTACATATACTAATGTAATAAATAGGTTTGTTCTTGTAGTTTTTAGGACAAACATGAATTGAATTTACTTTCCATTGTGAAAGATTGAGGATTAGTGAGTTCATGGGAAAGAAAATTGTTGCCCTTGTCTCTACTGTGTGTGCATTTTCATACGCGCATTGCATTGTTTTAATATCACAAGTTCTATAGTTTCGTAGTATATATCTTTAACAGTGTTATAAAGTTGTAGAATTTCTTAAAGATCAAAACACACGGTAGTGTGTCGTGCAGTCAAAACACCCTGCACAACTTTCTTTGTAGTTAAGTACTAGGTTACGCAATGGGCTATCTCTCCTCATCTTAACACTGGTATTGGAAACTGGTTTATGGCGTTGTAAATACAGACATACCACTTTCTATAGTTCGGACTGTGGTAATTCAGACTTTTACATATTTTCAGTGAATGTGTTTGACTGGACCCTTAATCAAATAAATAATATATATAAAATATCCAAATCTGATTGAATCGCTTCTTTTTTGTTTATCGAGCCGAAAATACGAATATTTTATTTTTTATATAAATATAAAAACAAACTTTTAAAAATATTTTTCAAACTTGGTACAATAATAGATTTTACTACTTATAATTGTTGTCAACTTTGGTCTAATTATAGGCTAAGTGTACAAATCTATTAATCAAAAACCGCTTAATTTTTACCAAAGCTTTTGTGCATGTTTACACAAAACTCTCGTGAGCTATTAGTCTGAACGTTTGACAACTTGAAACAGTGGATCGTTTTCAGTTTTTCTTTTGACATTTGGATTAAAAACGGTTGATTTAGACAAGCTAAACTATAGAATGAAAGGACACTATATACATATAATTAGCCAAACCAATTAAATTAGCAGTTTCAAGCTCAAGTTTTCAAAAGAATCATGTAGGAGAGACGGTTATTATTCTTTGCGAACTTTGAGCACACGTTTTCTAAATTTTATGAAATTATCGTAATTAAAGAGCATTTAGCGCCACAAGATATTAGTTTAAGCAATTAGCGTAAATAAGGAAGCGTGATACGGCTGTACCGAGTGCATGTCGGTGATAACAAAGAGTATGTTTTCTTATAGAAAAGTCAAATTGGGCTATTTGCTGAGTCTCCCGAGGGAAATCGAACCCCTGGTTTTAATGTTGTAAATCCGTAGACTTATCACTGTACCAGCGGGAGACCGATGATGATAAGAAACTGCAATTGTAGATTCCGTGGTGTTACTATAAAGGAAGCTATAAACACTTTTATATTGTTATAAAAATTCGTTGGTTCTGTGAAGAATATGTCGGTTCTGAATAACAGGATTGCGATCCTAAATCTAATATTGGTTATTATCGAATATTTATGACTTTCTGTGATTTATTGATGTGTTTTGACATAGTGATCCTTTCAACTGGGGGGGGGGCGTTATTATGTAACAGCCAATATCACTATTCATTGATAACAGAGAATATTAGCGATAGGTGCCGTTGACTAGCTGTCTTACCTCTAGTGAATGATTTCGAAATTAGGGACATCTATGCATATATAGTTCTTCAGCAGATTTATATGCAATTATGAAACAGACAAATATCGTGCTTGCTTGGAGTAATGGAAAAACAGTGAACAAGTGGGTAACTCCGGATCCGAGGGGTTGGGTGGAATAATACGTAATTCGAAATAAATTTAAGTAGTTTTCGTTACTGTGTTTTCGTTTTACTTTTCTAACGAAAGCTTTGCAGCTGAGAAGCCGTAAGTCTACAGAATCACAACACTAAATTTAGCTGTTCGATTCCCCTCGGTGTGCTCAGCAGATAACTCGATGTGGTTTTGTTATAAGAAAAGCACACACACACAGCTGAGAACAGCAGAAGTGACCCGGATCAAAATAGTTCGGAGTTTTAAATTTCGCGTCACTGAAACTTTATGATATACACCCAAATACTCTTTGGGGCTGTTATTTTTAAACCTATCCTTCACATTTGACCTTTATTTAACCTTAATTTATATAAGGAAATAACGCAGTGACTAATTAATATGTTCCTCAACACGATATTCAAGACAGCATGTAGAAAAGTGCTTCCAAAATTCATGGCCCGGCATAGGCAGGGGGGTTAAAGCATTCGACTCGTAACCTGAGGGTCGTGGGTTCATATTGTTAAAGAACATAAAGCTTAAATGATAATAATAATAGAATTTTTTTGGCTTTTTAATCTTAAGAGATACTGAAAAAAACCCCACAAAATATCACTTACAAAATAAAAAACTAAAGAAGTCATAGTTTATCATATTTTTTTCACTTAAATATTAAAAGAAATTTAAATAAATAATATTTAACAATATAATAATGTATGCTTATAATACTTACCAATAATCAAATTACGATTAAAATTAAAATTTAGGGGAAAAAAAAAGATTGTTGAATTTCACAATTACGTACTACAATACAACACACTTAAAATGTACATGAACAAAAGAATGTTTCCTTTTATTTCGTTTTTCTGCTGGTTTTAAAGGAGAATTTCCAAATTCTGCCAATGAGAATCACCCAGTCAGTGGTACTCGATACTGTAGTTCATTACTTTGCTAGTCCTTGGGTCTCTGGAAACCTGCCTTGTTCTCATCGTTGCCCTTGGCTTACTTAAATGACGTGCAAGCACACACACACACGAAAAAAAATAGTTATGTTCTGAAACTCATGTTCAGGATGCGTGGAAACAATACCTGCGACTAGTCTGGATGTATTACTGGTTTCATTACGAGAACAAACATCAAATGGAACTATGCTCTGACGCGCCATCTAATGACAACAAATTGAAGTTGTTTGAGTCATACTTTTTAAAAAATAACTTTCTGCCCATAAAATATCGCAGTAATGTATTTAAGACTTCTGTTGGGTGACGACAGGCTGATATATTTGGTATATTTTTTTGTTTGAGTATGATGTTAATTAACACTTCTGTTTAGTGATTCTGTTTGTGTTAAGGTTACAGTAAAACTTATAACGTTAAGTGATTACAATCAATACAACAAACACTGTAGTTAGACAATTTTTAAAAAAAAACGAAAACACCCTTATATTAAGGTAAGTAAATATTATTCACCTGTTGGACTTTTAATCCCTCTTATATGTTTCTTGAAAAGTTTTTCAACGATTACTCAAGTCTATTTTACAACAAATGGCAAAAAATATGTATAAGAACTATCATAAATGCGTAAATATAAAAGGAAGATCATGTTTGAGTCCCGTTCGTACATCTAAATGCTACAAACATTTAAAACACCCTCAGAGAAAACAACAACAATAAAAACGTGTTTTGGAATATTTAGAAAACATACGATGCTTTTTTTTTTGTTAAAAACATTACATAGTACATTTATGTGTACAAAACCGTATTTCTCGTGTATTCGATCTGTGTATTCAATGCGCGCCTTTCTTGCTTTTTTATAAATTTTTTTGCAAAACTTTTAAAATGAATTTCATTGTGTGTGTGTGTGTGCAAATTTTACTTTTTTAAAATCATTTATTTCAGGTGTGATATGATGTTTGAAATAAAACGTTTTATTAAGAATATTTATGAAAAAGAAATTATTTTACGATTTTATATCAAAGAGCTCAGTTGGATGAGAATATAACTATAGTATTTTCGTGCCTGTTAAGGTTTAAGTGAACCTTCTGACTCTATCAATCCTATCAGGGCTCAAACCCATCATTATTAACTCGCTCTAATCTTTCAACAGATACTGTCATATGTTTGTCTTGCTACTAGGTTTGTTTTACGTTGTTATATGACTTAAACTCAGAAGGTAACTATTAAAAACAGAAATTTTATTCTTTACACTTAGACCCTCAGGGGCACAGCTGTGTGTCTGCCGATGTACAACCCTAGAAACCGACTTTCTATACCTTTGGCGGACAGAGTATATTTTGTAGCTTTGTGCTTAATTCTACAGAAACTTTACAGTTAAGAAACATGTCCTCAATTTTTAGACTCCAGTTCAAACTGAACAGTCACGAGGATAGAATGAACAGGAAATTATTGGATGCACTTTTTCTTTGATTAGGTTCATTGTTTGTTCGTTCTCACGATGAGCTGAATGGTCAGGTCAGAGGCCCCAATACTAAATGCGTAACTGCCACAAAATTTGAATTGCCTTTTGTAATTACTTTATCTCACTGTGTCCAGAATTATTTGCAATCCAGTACATATTCTTAACATTTTTCAAAGTATATTTTGTAAGTATTTGTTATTTGTTTTTGTTTTAGGTATCATCATACCCCTAAGTTGAATAAAAAGTATGGTTTAGTTAAGTAATGAGTATTGTAAAATCCTTATCACTCACTTTTCGTTATTCGTATTAACGAAGTGATACTATGGCTGTAGTAAAACAACGAATCAGAAAATTTAACTATCATAATTAAACGGTAATAGCAGGGAAAATCATATCTCTTCCTCTTATTTGGCCCGGCATGACCAGGTGGTTAAGGCATTTGATTCGTAATCTGACGGTCGTGAGTTTGAATCCTCGTCACACTAAACATGCTCGCACTTTCAACTGTGGGGGCGTTATAATGTGACTGTCAATCCAATTATTCGTTGGTAAAAGAGTAGCCCCAGAACTGGCAGTTGGTGGTGATGACTAGCTTCCTTCCTTTTAGTCTTACACTGCTAAATTAGGGACGTCTAGTGCAGAGAGCCCTCGACAAGCTTTGCGCGAAATTCAAAACAAACCAAACCCTCTTATTCACCAAAAAGGCAATTAAAAATACAATCCAAATAAACTTACACATTGCAAAAGGTAAGGCTACGATTGTTTTTTTTATTTTATGCTAATAGCACAACTACAATACAACACAATATACATGCAATGAAGTGTAACATTGTTTATAATTATAACTTACAATAATAATAATAAATTCATTAACCCACGGACTTAGCTCGTTCGGTTTTATAACACAGAAATTAATAGATACATTTCATCTAATCCATCTGAACAGTTTGAATGGAAAATTACTAATATATTTTGTTCCAAAATAGCTTTAGTTATAATAATAATTCATTTCAGTACCTACAGTAAACTGTATATATTTGTGTAGATATGACTATAATATTAAAAACTGTTACTAGTACTAGTTGAATTGTCCAAAGGTTAGAAAAAGATTTCAGCTAGCTTCGAAGTTGTCAAAAAACCAATAAAAAAACACGTGCTTCTTTAGGGCATTTCATACTGAAAAATATGATGAAATTACATCGAAATTTCCTAAATAAATGGCCCGGCATGGCCAAGCGTATTAAAGCGTGCGACTCGTAATTTGAGGGTCGCGGGTTCGCATCCCGGTCGCCCCAAACATGCTCGCCCTTTCAGCCGTGGGGGCGTTTAAGGTGACGATAAATCCCACTATTCGGTAGTAAAAGAGTAGCCCAAGAGTTGGCGGTGGATGGTGATGACTAGCTCTCTTCCGTCTAGTTTTACATTGCTAAATTAGGGATGCCTAACGCAGATAGCCCTCGAGTAACTTTGTGCGTAATTTCAAAACATACAAATCCTAAATAAATACTTAAATATAATTTTGATATATTTAATCTGAGATGTCAGATAAACGAATATGTTGTTGAATTACCTAGTTTACACACACACACACAAAATCTGCAAGTTAAAAATATTTCCAAGCTGTGTGAATTTTAGGATGAAGTACTCGTGAAAATATATTTAGTCCGGAATTAGTAATGTCCTTAAAAGAAACAGTTATCTATAACCCGCACTCCCTTACTGGCTTATTGGTAAGTCTGGCAGCTTACATAGCTAAGAACTGAGTTTCTATACTTGTGATCACATATACCCTCTTGTGTTGCTGTGTATCAGTTACCAAACAAACGTATCTGTAAACGTTCTTATTTTTAGTGAAGCAGCTATTGCCATCTAGTGAACGTAATATGATTTGAAAAGCTCCTGAATAATTTAAAAATTATGCTTCATCGTAAGGTTGTATTTTTACTGTTTTATTGCCAGATGGATGGATGGTATTTAAACCTGAGACAAAATATATAAGCGATGAAGCAGTCCTGAAACACATAACAACAAAAGAGCTTGGTTTTATTTTAATATATCGACGATTTTTACACGTCAAAACGTTGGATGTTTGATCATTTTTGTTTTGAATTTCGCTCGCAAAGCTACACGAGGGCTATTTGTGCTAGCCGTTCCTGATTTAGTAGTATAAGATTAGAGAGAAGGCAGCTTGTCATCATCACTCACCGCCAACTCTTGGGTTACTCTTTCACCAACGAATAGTGGGATTGACCGTCACATTATAACGCCCCACGGCTGAAAGGGCGAGCATGTTTGGCCCGACGGGGATGCGAACCAGCGACCTTCATATTGCGAGTCGCACGCCTTAACACGCTTGGCCATACCGAGCCTTATTTTGTTGGTAACCATGTTAAGAAACACGATGTTTTAAAATTTTATTTTGTTGGTAACCATGTTAAGAAACACGATGTTTTAAAATTTTATTTTGTTTGTAACCATGTTAAGAAACACGATGTTTTAAAATTTTATTTTGTTAACAAATCCCCTGGGTACAAATTTTCTTTTCTGATTTGTTATACTTTAAAGGTGCTGGTTGGTGTACAGCCTAAGAATAAAGCTTTGTTTGTTTAAAGTTAAGCACAAGGTATCAAACCCCAGTTTCTAGTTTTGTGCCACTGGGGGGTACAGTCGAAAGCTGGAATACCTATCGGTATTTTTATCATTTTATGCTTATTTGGTTTTTATCCAGTTTTTAGGAAGAGCTACTGTCTTCACCCAAGAACTCACTGTCTTCTTCCAGTGTTAGCTTAGTGTTTACCTTCCCACGATCAATAAAATTCGTTTTTTTTGAACGACCAGTAACAAGAAATATCATTGTTTCCAACAGACAAATAAGAGCGACAAGCGAGACATTTGTACATTGGAAATGAACTACATCTAAAGACAAGACAGAAAACCTGATGTGAGACTCAAATAATACGAACGTCCATGGCCTTCTTTATTTTGTGTTATTTTTAGTTTTACTAAATTAACAAATGATACACACAGCTGTGACCACATTTTGAGCTATTATGTCAAATTTTGGATTTTACCGCGTTGTAAGTTGAAAGTTATATTTATGTAGACTATTTTGTTTGCACGTTTAGCAGTTTATTTTGTTTATATTGAAATCTTCTGGCTAGTATATTTCACAAAAAATGTTTTTGGAAGACTAGGTGTTTTTGTGTGTGTGTACGTTCTGTTCTTCGCATTCAGAGGGCCCGGCATGGCCAGGTGGTTAGGGCGTTTAACTTATAATATGAAAGTCGCGGATTCGAATCCCTGTCACACTGAACATGTTTGACCTTTCAGCGCTGGGGGCGTTATAATGTGACGCACAATCCCACTATTCGTTGGTAAAAGAGTAGCCGAAATTTTGGTTTTTGGTGGCGATGACAAGTTGCCTTCCCTCTAGTCTTACATTGCTAAATTAGGGACAGCTAGCGCAGATAGCCCTGGTGTAGCTTTGCAAAAAACAAACAAACACAACCAAACAAACACATTTAGAGTGTCTCACCTCGTTAACTATTTAAAAATGCTTTTTCTTCACATCACGCGCTATTTCGATAACAAACTTGTTTACTGCAAATATTAAACTATTTTACTTTTGAATTTTAATTCTTATGTAGCATATACTTGGGCCAAACATGACAGTGACAGCAATGCCGTATTTTTCACCAGAATGTTACAAATTAAACATTGACCTTGAGGAAACACTAACCAGTATGTTTTGTACATTAAGAGTACGATGCTACTCCTTGTTACATGTAGAAATATTTCTCCCAGCACGGAAATTTATTTAAAATGTGTTTTTCGCTATTATTATTTTTCCATATTTAATTTGTACGAACAGTGTATCTGTTCTTTCAAATTACAACTAAATTGTGCTTGATCAAGAAAGCTCGAGCTCAGCAGTAAAACAGAGAACACGTAAGTGCGTTATAAGAGTGACATTAAAATCCCTCTTTTCGATTACAGCAGAAGCTCAGGTTTTTATTGATTTAATTAAAGAAAAGCTACACAATGGATTACTTGTGCTCTACCTACCAGGAGTATAAAAACACGTTTTTTAGTGTTTTAAGTTTTCAGATGTACCTCTGTGCTCCTGGGGACAGTAGCCCAACACATAGGGGAGGCTGGCTGCTTTCTCTCTAATCTATCAGCTCAAAATTAGAAACAGCTAGTACAAATAATCCTTTTGATCGAATGTCCAAAACAATAAATAAGCTTATAATTTGAGAAATTACACAATCCACATGTGTATATTTGTGTTAATTTAGTGATAAGATTTTCGGTGATCTGAAAACAGTGTAAGTTTAGACTAGCCATTAATATGAAACATTGTAAAACAACGACGTAATCAAACAATACAATACTAACGCCTGATTCAGGATACAAACAAAAAATATTAATGTGAATTAACTGGTTAGAACTATCAGTAACTTAAAATTTTTGTTGATAAAGGTTTCTCCAATATCGATTGCCTAACTTTAAATACCACTAACGATAAGACTCTTTCTTGTTTTATAACTCTAGCCTTAAAAACCATTAACGATAATACTTTTTCTTGTCTTATATCTCTAGCTTTACAAACAACTAAGGATAAGGTTCTTTCTTGCTTTATAACTCTAATTTTAGAAACCACTAACAGCAGGACTCTAACTTTAAAAACCACTAATTATAAGATACTTTATTGTTTTATAACTGTAGTTATAAAATCCACTAACAATAAGATGCTTTCTTTCCTTATAACTCTAGCTTTAAAAACCACTAAAGATGAGGCTATTTTTTGCCTTATAACTCTTAACTAAAAAAATGCATTAACAATAAGACTCCTTGTCTTATAACTGTAGCTTTAAAAGCCATTAATGATAAGGTTTTGCTTTATATATTCAAGGAACTGTAAAATTAATCACATTTCATACTTTATACCTGTTACTTGACATTACAGGTTTTTACATTAGATTAGTTTCCGACGTCCTGTGGTTAGCGTATGTATATTTTTATCTCTGGTTTTACCCTTGACAGTTTTTGGTCAGATTTGTTATCTCGAGCCCATTTATTCTCCACAAATACTAACAGTAGCCATATGCTATCAGATGACATACCTATAAAAACATGCATTATTCCACATACCAAGCTCATTTTATATTCTTCTCAGTACCAACGAGTTAGATAAACTTAATGACTTTTTCTTGTGTTCCTCCCAAGATTAATGTGTTATCATCATTCTGTAGATGTGTTAATTGACCATGCAACACGTACTTTTCCATGCTATTGTTCGTTTAATCAATCCTTGCATCACCAATTCGAAATAGTTAGAATGTTCTCCAGTGGTATGAATAGCTGTTGTCAGCGTCTCGTCCAAAAATCCTACTTTTTAGGGCTCACAAATTGTACTTGAACTAGTTTCACTTGAGGTTTGTGCCACTGAGTTACTTTCGAAATTAATCGATTAGCTCTTTAAGTTTTTCAATTGTCTTTGTGACTGATAATTATTCCATTCTGGTTGAATGGAATACGAATTATCTACGAAATTTTCATAATCACGTTACTGAAAACAAAACTACCTTTCGAGGGAAAATGTGGAGAGTTGGCTTTCACATTATGTTAGAAAATGGTATAACAGGAGTATTGTTTGTTCAATGGGTAGACGAAACTCAGACAAATCAGTAGCAGTAACCGTAATTACCTCGTTCTTTCTTTTTTCACTTGGGAGGACAGGAGAACTCCTGCGTACATAGTGGATAAACAAGATGTTTGACTCCTTATTTACGAAGGGAAAGTGACGCTTCACATCAATAAACTTTATAAGACAGAGACCATTTGTCAAACATTTACATATCATTGTTATCAAAAGTGTTTGAGCCGTCGACTTACAAACCAGTTTGAATTGTGTAATAAGATTTATTCACCTGTGATAATTAGGAGACGACATTTTTAGTGGGTTTGGAGTATGTGTTTGTTTCTTTGTTGATTTTTGCGCAAAGTCACCCGTATTGTTTGTTTGTCTTTGAATTTAGCTCAAAAGCTAACCACTTGGCCTTAGCGGGCCAGCCATGTGTAATATTGAAGTGATAGACCAGATGAAAGGTACCTGGCCAACATCACTTACAGGCAGTTCTTGGACAAATCGAATAGTATAATTTGGCCATCATTCTTACCATCCCCTTGATGTTCCAATATGTGAATCGTGATAAATGTGTGTATGTATCTGTGTGGTAACAGCTACAGTAATGAAACTAAAACACTAACACTTTATATCCAAATATAAATGTTTAACAAGAAATATAACACAGAATTCTTAGAAACATTCATTTTAGTGAGAAAGCAGAGAGCAGTCTCAGATAAGTTTTTAATTGTAGAGTTGGAAGAAATTAATGTAGTTAATGGATACCTTAGAGTAATTAAATGTATAAAATTAAAAGAGTTAACCCTTATTTCTGAATATACTTAACAAGGAAAGTATTATTTGAGAAGTTTCACTGTGTTAAGTGTGTAGTTTCTTATTTTACAGAACGACTGATTTATTTGTGCATGATATTTGGATATTTTTAACCTTAAATTTGCTATTTTTAGAGATTCTGACTAGGAAACTACAACTTATGTGCCAAAAGAGGGTTGTCAAAGACCACTATAAAGATTAACAACAGTGTGTTATTTTCATCTCAGGTCAAAATGAAATCATTACTACAGTAAAACACTAGAATAAAATGTTACGATTTTTGCTTTTTAACTTAAAATGAAAATCCCACCTACTAGTTACTGACTTTGAAATATCGTTTGATATGAAAACTGTAGTTACGAAGATCTTAGACGTAGTTTTAGTTAATGGTTATTAGAAAAATGAGTACTTATAGCCACGTCTCACCAGAAATGTTTGCATCTCAGGTTTTAGATTTACTAAAACACTGCTGTCACTGTTACTCATTGTTTTGCATGTGGGCTCCATTAGATTCGTTCTTATTTCAAAAAGTTAAACTATTTTTAATAATTTCGCTATGTTTAGAAGGACATCGAACTTTGCTTTTCCAGTCACAGACACCAAAGGTTTGGTCAAAAACGAGCATAATTGGGCATCTGTGTCTATAAATTCTTCCACTCACACATGTGTAAAATCGATTGCAGTCTTCCAAATCTGCAAATAGTCCATCTCGAGAACACTTCGAAGAATCCACAGGGCTTGGAGGATTATGGCAGATAACATTTTGTGGCCAGTCACAGGACTGCAATTTTGTGTTAAAATATAGCCCAGATGGACAATCCATTCGGAATGCCCTTAAGCCAAAACATTGATAAAAACTGCTGCAGTCAACGGGATCTTGAAATAAACCATTTCTGAAACAGAAGAATGATGGCTTGCGAGTAGGGTTGGAGGTCGTCAAATCCGGATATATGACACTTGGTTGTGTATCCATGTTATCAGCAGCGGGCAGTGATCCTAATTTATGAGAAGTAGATGGAGGATCAGGATAATCAGGAGTAGGAGGAGGGTCCGGTAAGGTGTATTTATTTCGATCGAATGGAGGGTCCGTTTCTAAGAAAGAGACAAACCAACAAACTTGCTAGTGACTTTTAGTGACTTTGGCTTGTATAAAACATTACAATATTTCAACTTATCGTATCTTTTTATCAAGACTAAGTTTATGGTTGTAAAAAAATGAAAATTCAGATGAAATTAAAAAGTAGGCGCATACTTATAAAAATCATATATAAGGAAATATTTTGCTTCTTCGTTAAAAAACAAAACCTTAAAATATTAGATTATGATGTTGCATAGAAACCATATGGTTCGAATATAGGTATTTCTTATCTTTTGATGATTGACGTCGTTTACATTATAAAGTGAGAGGAAAACTTTTAGTTTGACATCATTTCAAAACTAAAATGACAAGAAATATATATAATACGGTTATAATTATAACTATTGTCCACATATTACTCCTTAATAACTTTCATGATTCTAAAATCTGTCCAAAGTATTCACCGTGGATTATAAAGCTTTTTCTGTTTATTTATCATTTATCCGACAGCCTCTCGTCATTTATTCTAAAGCGTATTTTCCTTTTTTATTGTAGGGTTATTTTTTCGTTGGCTGATTTTAGAGAAATTATCTGGTGATTAAAATTCAAAGTTCAGTCCACTTGAAGAGAACAAATCACTCTTTTCTCATTAACGTTTCTACAAGGTTGTACACTGGTGTAAATTGTTTTAACTTTGAAACTTCCCTAACAATACTAGAACCAACATAAAGCTTCCCACTAGCCTAATAGTATGTTTGCGGACTCGCATCACTAAAAATCCGGTTTCGATATCCGTGGTCGGTAGAGTACAGATAGCCCATTGTGTAGCTTTGTGCTTACTTCCAAACAAAAACTAACATGAAATCAAATTATTTGTGCAAACTAACTCAGTAAGAGCGACAGCAAACACCGAACCAAAGAATTCAACCAAAACTCGCTGACTGATTAAAATTTGTCTCAAAAAATCAACTCTAAACACTTTACAACTATCTCGTATTTATGCTGTAGCTTTAAATTACGAAAAAACTTGACGCGAACTTACAATTTTGTAGGCCTAAATTAACTGAATTACAACATGAAAAAACTTGCTACAAGTAGTGATTTTAGTTCTTAAAACTTGTTTATTTCTGTCCAAATAAGGGATTAATGGGTTTTTATTCATGATTTTGACATGATTTGGTATTTCATACGACAGTTTTTTGGTCTTTTCTACTTGACATTTCTAAGTCTATATTTTTACGTAGTTTAGCTATCTGAGTTAGAATATTGTTACTAGTGAAACATTTGTACACTTAGGTGTTTATGTTATATTCAGGTTAAATTCTTAAACTTTCACAGTTGTTGCTTATAAATAAAAAACAACAGAAAACGGTTGATCTGTGGCTGCTGTAGAAACATATTTACATAAAGGCAACGTTTTGTCACGTTAATTCGATGTCTACTTGGAGCAAATATTTGTTTTCTGAAACATCTTGTGCGTGACTATCTCAACTTCAGTACGGTCTAGTTTTACGTTTGGTTTGGTTTGTTTTGAATTTCGCGCAAAGCTACGCGAGAGCTATCTGTGCTAGTCGTCCCTAATTTAGCAGTGTAAGACTAGAGGGAAGGCAGCTAGTCATCACCACCCACCGCTAACTTTTTGACTAGTCTTTTAGTAACTAATAGTGGGATTGATCGTCACATTATGATAGTTTTACGTAATGCTTATTTTGAAACAAACAAATAGTAAGAGTTTTCTCAGCTAGAAGAGGGGATATAGTTCACTTGTCTTGAATGGAATTTTAATGTTAGAGTGTTTTACTACAGAATATACTATTAGTACTTTCTTATCAATAATTGCATAATTTTGAAACACAAAAACTGTTTTATTGGAAAATTCATGATATATCGGTAATGTTGTATTTTAATTTTATATTTTTTGTTTGTTTGTTTTGGAATTTCGCACAAATCTACTCGAGGGCTATCTGTGCTAGCCGTCCCTAATTTTGTAGTGTAAGACTAGAGGGAAGGCAGCTAGTCATCACCATCCACCACCAACTCTTGGGCTACTCTTTTACCAACGATTAGTGGGATTGACCGTCCGTAACATTATAACGCTCCCACGTACGGAAGGGCGAGCATGTTTGGTGAGACAGAAATGCGAACCCGCAACCCTAGGATTACGAGTCGCCCTTAATTTTATATCATGTCCTGATATAACTTTAGTAAGTTTTAAACTTTACCTACAGATGTCGCGACCAACTTATATAGTGTGTGTGTGTGTGTGTTTTTATGCCAAATTCACATAAGGCTACCAGCTGAACTCACCGAGGGGAATCGAACCTCTGATTTTAGCGTTTTAAATCCGTAGATTTACCGATGTACTAGTAGGGGGGTGATTTATGTAGGAATAAAAAAATTTGTTTGAACGCAAAGCTATACAATGGGCAATCTATGCTATGCTCAACGCGGGTATCGAAACCAGGTTTATAGCAATACAAGTTCTTGAACTTTCTGTGCCGCTGCGGGCAAGGACGAATAAAAAGATATTTATAGTTTTATTACTAGACAATATAAATGGCCGAGCGCGTTAAGGCGTGCACTCGTAATCCGAGGGTCGCGGGTTCGCGCCCCAGTCGCGTTAAACATGCTCGCCCTCCCAGCCGTGGGGGTGTATAATGTCACGGTCAATCCCACTATTCGTTTGTAAAAGAGTAGCCCGAGAGTTGGCGGTGGGTGGTGATGACTAGCTGCTTTCCCTCTAGTCTTACACTGCTAAATTAGGGACGGCTAGCACAGATAGCCCTCGAGTAGCTTTGTGCGAAATTCCAAAATAACAAACAAACAAAACAAACAAACAGACAATATAAACGAAGATTTGTTAAAAGATATGCGTAAATTATTTTTAAAAAATTGTGAACAAATATAGTTTTCTTTCGAGGATCAGTAAAATTAACTGGTAAATAATAATAATTTGAAATAATTTATTTAAAAAAAATTAGTCGTGTAAACAGGTTAGCTAATTATTAGAAAAAATAATAATAATAGAAACCTATATTTTATTTACAAAAGTTTGTTTATTCTAGAATTTTCGTGCTAAACTATCCAAGGGCTATCTAAAAACTACTGTTTAAGATAGTAAACAACTGAGAAGACAACTGGTCAAGACTACTCGCCATCAACTCTTTTCTGACCGACCTATGTAGTTTGATCGTCACCCATGGCTCTGAAGTGGAGTTTTTAAGCCAAACGGTATATAGTCATGAACTTTCATATTCATAATCCGGGTATGCATAATTAGAACATCAAATAATAGTTTACTTATAGAGCATGACAATATCTAAATGACTGTTGTCAGTGTTAAACTTGAACTAATACTGTTTGTTTGTTTTGAATTTTCGCACAAAGCTACTCGAAGGCTATCTGTGTTAGCCGTCCCTAATTTTGCAGTGTAAGACTAGAGGGAAGGCAGCTAGTCATCACCACCCACCGTCAACTCTTGGGCTACTCTTTTACCAACGAAAAGTGGGATTGACCGTCAATTTATAACGCCCCCACGGCTGGGAGGGCGAGCATGTTTAGTGCGACGGGGATGCAAACCCGCGACCCTCAGCTTACGAGCGCATGCCTTAACGCGCTCGGCCATGCCAGGCCTTGAACTAATATTAGTTTAACATTGTCTGAAAGGGAGATTCCACTGTTTGTTAGAACTTAATACTGCTGGTGTTAGACTTTGGCTGCTATTACTTTGTAAACGAGAACTTTGAAGCCTTGGTCCTTGGTACCTCTTGAAGTGTGTAAGTTTTAGCATTTAAAGATTTGGCTTCCTGGTGGATCAGGTCTGAAAGCTTGCATCGTTTGTTTGCTGTTAAGAATAAAACTACAGAACGGACTATCCGTACTGTGCTCACCATGAGTATCGAAACTAGGTTTTTAGCATCACAAGCTTTCATATTTACCGTTGAGACGTCAATAGGCCTTAGAGCTCATTGCGCTTAAATTCGGATTTTGATACCTGCGGCTGCAACAGCACATATAGATCATTCTACAACTTTTTGTTTAATTACAAACAAACAAACTTATTTTTTAAAATAAAAATATTCCTCTTTGT
Organism: Carcinoscorpius rotundicauda; assembly: GCA_011833715.1. Taxonomy (NCBI): domain Eukaryota; kingdom Metazoa; phylum Arthropoda; class Merostomata; order Xiphosura; family Limulidae; genus Carcinoscorpius; species Carcinoscorpius rotundicauda. Next base: position 22,729,442 of record CM022398.1, read on the forward strand.
CCCACTTTCGGGATATTGAAAATCTTTAATTGTTCAGAAAAACAACAACAAAAAACACAAGGTGTCAGCACACAGCTGTAAATAATCTAGCGTTATGTGTTTTTTATGTAATTTATGTAATAAATTTCATATTTGTATTATATTAGCCTAATGTTCTTGAAAGTGAAAAAATTGTGCGTCATAGCGATACTTTAAAAAAGAAAATAATTTGTATGTACGTGTGTATTGAACTGAATATTGCGCTTTGTATTACGAGCCGAACGCCCTAACACGCTTGACCATTCCGGGCCAAACTGTTTGTAAGACAAATAATAAAAATAAGGATATATGTTTCACATAGTTGTTGGAATAAAGTTTTAGAACATGAAAAGTCTATGTTTGTCGTCTCTCACCGAAAATGCTAGTTTCTTCAGCCGCGAGGGCGTTATAATATAACGGTGAATTCTACTTTTGTAAATTAGGGACGGCTAGCTCAGATAGATAGCGAGTAGCTTTGAACGAAATTCAACAAATAAACATGTTTGGTTGTTGTTTATTCTGTGGCTATTTCAGGGATCAAACCTTGAAATTGAGCGTTAAATACTCTCAGCTTATAGTTGAGCCATAAAACTAAAAATAAAAATAAAAATAAAGAGTCAAAAAGTCAATTCTGGACCTCCTGAATGAGTTAACTACGCAAGAGCAAAAAAAAAAAAATAATAATAACGAGGGGAATAGCATATTAAAGTGTTATTAAGAAAATGAAGTTTCTAACCCTAATCCTCTCGGAAATTCTCATGTCAACAAGTATGAAAATAGAACAACATAAGCTGATTTTCACCCGTGAATGTGGCTCGGCATGGGTTAAGGTGTTCAACTCGTAGTCAGAAGGTCACCGTTTCGAATTCCCGTTGCACCAAACATGCTTGCCATTTTAGCCGTGGGGGCGTTATAATGTTACGGTCAATCCCACTATTCGTTGGTAAAAGAGTAGCCCAAGAGTTAGCGGTGGATGGCGATGGCTAGCTGCCTTCCCTCTAGTCTTACACTACTAAATTAGGAATGGCTAGCGCAGATAGCCCTTGAGTAGTTTTGCGCGAAATTAAAAAAAATTAAAACATAGAGTTCAAAGACAAGAATACTCGAAAATAAGATCTCTTGAGAACAGAGTGAATTATTAATTAATAAGAAAATAAATGCTTTCTAACTTTTAATTAACACCGTAAAAAGTTTATTTAGATAAACTTTAATTTTATTTTTACAAAGTTAATGTTATTCTTTAGCTTTATTTTAGTTAAAATCGTATTCAAAGTAAACGCGATGGCACAAGTTTGTCTGGCTTAGAATGTCACAAACGGGCAATGTTTTCGCAACTGCGTTTGATTTTGAACTGAAAGATAAGTGACTAACAGCACCGATCGTTAGTTTTTGTTCTTCTCACGTCTGATCGAAGATTGGGATTTGGCTGTAAGTCTTATAATGAATTCGCGACTCCAAAGTACGAAGCAGGTTTTTGCGGCAATAGAACACGAACCTCGAACTCTCGGATTCACAGACAGTAAAAATTATTGCCAGAAGTCACGTTTCTACTTTCTTGTTTCTCGAGGTTTCAGCGGTAAACTTAAAAAAAATTATAACAGTAAAATTCAGAGTTCAGTCTACAAACAGCCCGTTGTATAACTTTTATTTATTTGACGATTAACAAATTATGGTCTTTATACGAAATCCATCTACGATAAGGGGAAAAACACTTGTAGTTATGTTTTTAAAAGGCTGAAATCATTTAACTAGAGTTCCAACATATACCGTTGGGTATTATAGTGATAATATTTCATACAAAATATGACATTTAAGCTGGAAAGGGAGAAACATAAATCCCACGTCACAAGGAATGCAGTCTGAAGGACTTTGAAATAATTTCAAGGTTACAACCATCAAGAACAAATAAACTTTGATAAACAGAGAATTAGCAAAACCAATACTTTATCAACATAAAAGCATAAATGCGAGGATTTGCATAGCTCGTCCATAAACAAAACACAAACAAACCGGAATAATTATGACGTCATTGAAAAATGTTCAGAATATTTTAATGAAACATTATATATATATAAAAAATGGAAGTGCGGCTGTGAAGTCACGTATTGTTTTTTAAAAGACTGAATGAAAACAAATTTCTCCATTTGACTATTTGGAATGTTTAATAATATTTTAATTTAGTATTTCTATTCAGGCAACGGTATAATTATCGATTTTATTGCGTGCAGCTAGATGTTACTTATTTGCCTTTCTTACAGCAGCGCCAAATCAGGTTATCTCCTATGACCACCGCGGAGAATTGAGCCCCTGATTTTAGCGTTAGGTCACACTTAGCTCGGTGCTACTTGAAAACATAAATCATATTCCAATGTTAAGTGATGTCAAATGTTCAAGCTAGAAGGCGTTTCCGTTTTGTTATGTTTTTTGTTTTTGGAATTTCGCACAAAGCTACTCGAGGGCTATCTGTGCTAGCCGTCCCTAATTTTGCAGTGTAAGACTAGAGGGAAGGCAGCTAGTCATCACCACCCACCGCCAACTCTTGGGCTACTCTTTTACCAACGAATAGTGGGATTGACCGTCACATTATACACCCCCACGGCTGGGAGGGCGAGCATGTTTAGCGCGACGCGGGCGCGAACCCGCGACCCTCGGATTACGAGTGCACGCCTTAACGCGCTCGGCCAGAAGGCGTTTCCTGTTTTGTATGGCTTACTTTTTCTTTCATACCAATTCATAAAAAATAATAAGAAATGTTCAGCTGGGAGGTACCCAATGAGGAGTTTCCTAAACGTATTCCAGCTAAGCTTATTTTTTAAGCCTATTTTGCTCTATGGTGCCCAAACAGGCAATATTTACTTCAAATGTTTGTTCGATTAATTTATTCAAACAGAGCAAAACATAAAAGAAACATCGAAGTTTCTGTTTACCATTACACTGTTGATGATTTATGAAATTTTAGTATTAACTGAATAGTTTTAGTAGACATTTTTGTTTCAAGAATTTAGCCGAAAATTGAAGGTTTGTCTTGAATATAAATCTTGATGAAACAAAATGCAAAACATGCTTTGTGTTCCTTTAGCTTGTTGAAACACAATGTAACGATGTGCTTTGTGTTCCTTTAGCTTGTTGAAACACAATGTAACGATGTGCTTTGTGTTCCTTTAGCTTGTTGAAACACAATGTAACGATGTGCTTTGTGTTCCTTTAGCTTGTTGAAACACAATGTAACGATGTGCTTTGTGCTTATCCATTAGCTTACTGAAACACGATTTTGTATCATTCTTTCTGTCTATTTATTGACTTGCTGAAACACATTGTAACAACATGACTTATGTTTATCTATTAGCTTGCTGAAACACAATGTAACAACATGAGGGCTATCGGTGCGTAACCGTTCATTTTTGTAAAGTAATAGATTAAAAGGAAGGTGATTCAACACCCACCGCCAACTCCTGGATTGTTCTAAAGTGAAATCGTCAAGAAGCGAAAGATATTTAAATAACAATAATTAAAAACAAGACAATTCTTGATGTCTCATTAGCTTTTTGTTATTTTAGAATGTCGTAGCAAATTGTACGTTTTCCTATGATGGACATACCGAGTTTTAGTAGTTTGTCTAACTCTGTAAAACAAAGTACTTTGAATTACAGTTTATTGTCACTTGATACACAATATGTTTTATAAAAAGACATTTCATTTAGCTACACGAGAAATGTAGCTCACTGTCCATTAGAGCGAATTGTTAAACAGATAACATTTTCATATCATCGGAGGAAGAGGTCCAGAATGAACCTGACCCTCCTAGGTCATAATGACCGAATATCGATACTGCTCAGTACTCAGCCCATTTTAATTCTTTAATCTCAGAAATCTGCTAAAAGGAACTTCTACATAAGAAATGTTCTACGTTTTTAAATCGATTTTTTTTCATATTTATTCATTAATATCTGGCCAATTAATTCTCTATTGATATATTAAAAATATATCGTCTATATATAATGCCTAAAAAAGACACGTGTAAAAGTGCCACAGATAATGGGTTAGAATACCTCTTTCCTATTCTTTATTAGGAACAAAGGCATTTTAGTGGTCTTTTTTTTCTTCGGATTCTGTTAACCATTTTTACTGTTCACAATCTCCAATCCTTTATTCGAATCCGGTTAGAAATAATCCATAATTTTTTGGTACTTCTGTACCTCTCCTTATATGGATGTTCTTAGAGAATGTGCATTTTTTGCGTGTTGTAATTGTCAAAGTTTCTTTTCATCAAAGTCACCAGTTTTAGAAGATAATACCCCCTTATCCGTTTATCCTTATTGCAGCTAATTAAATTTTTCCATTGTTGCGTGATGATAACCAGTTTCATCATTGTTGTATTAACCTTTCACTTATTCACATATCATTGGATCAAGGAAAGCACGCAAGGCAATTTATAATACGTGGAAACTTCGACAATGGTCTCTGCAGGTTGTCAAAATTTGTTTAACGTTTTTTTCCAGACGTTAACCTCATGTAGCCAGTATGTGTTCGTCAAAAATTAAATTTTGTCTCAATGCTAAATTTGATTGTACAAAATTACATCTTTGAATAATAAATCATGATTGATAAGACTGATCAGAGTAAGTCATTTTCGTGTTGATTGTATGGTTTTAGACAAAGATACCTAATTTGGATTCACCCACCCTCGTTTTCTTATAGAACCACTTTTCTCTCTATTGATGATGTGTAAGCACTTTAAAAAAACGTCTGGTCTTAAAGATAAGTGTCTCTTTGTTTGCAGTTAAGTACAAAGCTAAACAACGGGCTATCTGTGCTGTGCCCACCACGAGCATCGAAACTCGATTTCTAGTGTTACTAGTCCGTAAACTTTCCACTGTGCCACTGAGGGTGAAACAAATTAACATGCTCGTCTCCATTAACGAAGTTCTGAGTCACTCTGATCGTCGATTAACTATTGTTTCATGTTTACAGTTTAACTGAAGTTGAGTTTTAAATACATTTAAAACAATAATATTGTACACAACGGGCTATGTGTGAACTGTTTACCACAGATGTTGAACCCCTTTTCTTATCGTTATGGGCCTTCACAGTTGTTGCTGAGTCAAATTTGGAAAACTTAAGACTTAGATTGTTATTGCGGACGTAAAATAAGTAAAATTTTTATTGTTTCTGTGAAGATAAAACTGTAACTTGTGAGTGTGTGAGAAAATAATTATGTTTACGTATGCAATCGGTATTTAAAAAAACGTATCATGTAGGTCTATGTACATTATTGGCTACTAAATAGAAAAATACAAACAAAACTTGTGATCCTAGATTTACTTAATTAGAAACAATGCGTCTAAAGTTTCTTATCCACAGAGGCTGTGTCAGCGTTGCCTATGAGACAAGAAGTTTTGAAAATATCCGTGCATATATAATTTAAAAAAAATGGAGTTTATATCTTAAATACAACATTATTTGATCCCAGGTGTGATCGGGAGAAAGCCGAAGGCTGCTCGGAGGGTCACTAGTTTTAATAACTCGCATCACTATCGAAACTTATTGAAACTTTCTTTACGAACCCATCTTATGAAAAACGATTTACAATCACTTGTCTCATAAAATACTAGCTGACGTACCCGTTCTGCGCTACGTAGAAGACATAGGGAGTCAAAGCCTTTTTTTTTTCACTCTTCAGGGGTCTTAAGAGTACATGTTATATTTGGTGACAGTCGTTCCACCCATTTGACAATTACAAACGGACACACACACACGATTTTCTGTGTTTGAAAATTTTTACTTTTTATTGTTCCTAGGCTGAAAGTTTTATTTCCCAATTATTTATGCCTAAAGTAAAAGGAAAAGACCTATTTTTCTCTTTAAACTTTGCTTTTGTGACCTGGGATCATATAACGAAAATATGATGGGAGACTATATCTGTAGACTGATACGTGAAAGTGATTTACATTAAAGTCTTAAATCACGAAAACTACCCACTTCTAAACATTTTAGCTCATTTTTTTGTATAACTCTAGTATAAATACATGTACATCTTGATTCATATGTTGTTTATTTAGAACTTATGTGAATGAAAACGTGCAAATTTGCCCGTTTTTATGGGCAAAATTTCATTATCCAGGTCACAAAAGCAACATTTGAAGGGAATGGTGGTAATTTTTTGTACTTTTACAACATAAGCAGTTAAGAAATAACACATACTATCCAGGAACAAAATTTGTGTTACATAATGTAATGGTTTCCATAGCAATTTCTCTGTGTGTGAAATGAAAGCAATTTTAAATACGTTTAGCGTATTTACATTATTCTTGGATTATTATGCATACCATTCACTAAACATTAGTATATCAAAATACATATGTTAAATTACTTGCATTCCAACCCACATTGTAAAACAAATATTTTTTATGGTTATGGTGAAGATGTGATATATGTGTAGAAGAACGTTGGAAATAACTTAAAACTGTATACTGCTGACTTTTCTAGTTACATTATAGTTTTATTTTACACTAGAATAAAACGTTATATTAAAAAATAAGTGTAAATATAAAAGACGAGAAAAAGCTTATGTCGCGATCGCCAGTTTTGTGTTTGAACCTTAATTATAGTATCTCAAAAAGAACTTGAAGGATGCTCATTAAAACTATAAGTAGGAATGTTTTCAATATTTAGGGAAGTATTTAGAAACCCCGTGCCAAAACAATAAGGAAGCATTCAGAGAACCTGTACCAAAACCAAAGGAAACATTTGGAAGGCCTCTATTAAACTTATAAGCAGACATTTTGAAGTTCCAGTTGAAAACTATAGGGAAAAATTTAGACCGGTTTCAGAACTATAATGAAACATTTGGAAGAACTGTTCCGAAATATAAGGAAATATTTTGAAAGACCTATATCGAAACTGCAAGGAAGCATTTGTTAGGCCTGTAGCAAAACTATAAGGGAGTATTTAAGAGGCCTTTATCAAAACTATAAAGAAAAGGAGTAGAAGGCCTGTTCCATTTCTTAACGAATCATCATGGAAACCTGTTCCAAAACTATAAAGGAAGCGCTGTACCAAAACTAAAACCATCTTTTAACTGAAGCGACCTCTGTGTAATATAGAGACCAATACTTACCTGCGATGCTCAAACTTTCCACAAGAACGTTTCGCCTCCGTGGCAACGTTTCAAGAACGAGTACACATATTCCGACGAGGAACATCCGAATAATGGGCTTCAGTGTTCTCATATCTTTCTTATAGTAAACACCGTATGACACTGGGACAATGATGGAGTCTCTGGTGCTTAATACAGGGTACCGTCAGTAGTTCTGTAAAGTGTGCTGTTACAGACGATGTAGACTGTTCTTTAGCCTTAAGAAAAAAAACTCTCTATTATTTTTGTTAAAGATTGAAAGATATCACTGTGTTATTAAGGAAGAATAAACAGTTAATTTGTGTATTTCGCCATAACTACATAAATGTAACTAAAAGGCTGAACTTAACTTTGTGGTGGATTAAATAATTTACATTAAACACAAAGAAATATTTTTAGTTTTATTCAAGAAGTAATTCCAATGACTAAACAACAAATACGTAAAAAGCACCAGCATAACATTATTTTAACCTTTGTGACCACTAACTTTGCATCCTTTTTATTTCTTTTTGCATATCTTGTATTAAATATATAAGTATTTGTACCCTAGAACACAAAAACGCAAGAAATTTTATGATGTATGAACATGTGTAGTATTTTGATAAATTAGCACAAAACACAAACATGTATTTATTTATATATGTTGAGAGCCACTACTTTTACAATAAGTTACACGTGTCTTGATATGTAGGATTCTTAAGTTAAATCTAAATTAATTAAGTGTTATCAAAGACATTAGCATTTACAAGCTCAGATCTCTTTGTTTTTCAAAGTGAATGATAATTTCAATCGGCTATAGCGTTGATCTAATCAACAACGAAACGTAGTTTAACTTTTCAACCGCTAGTTTTGATTGCTTGTTTAGTCGATTGGAATTTAGCACAAAATTACCAATGGGCTAAGTGTGCTCTGCCCATCACGGGTATTAAAACTCGATTTGTAGCGGTGTCAGTGCTGCTGTGCCACGGTGGAGGGGGGGGGGACTAACAGCTAGTTACTATGTTGAAAATGTTGTTAACTTACAACCAAAAGGTAACTGTACTGTTAAAACATTCGTTGAGCTTTTAAATAAAGGTTAATAGGGGTAAACAGGGTAGTAGTGCTTCTGTAGAGGATGTACTGAAGACAGAATATATTATGAAATGAGATAAAACCTTTTACAAAACAGGAATGAATTTGAAGTTAATCGCTTTGTACTTGATGAAGTGTTATTTATTGTAGGACATGTAATCATAGGCGGAATTACTGTGGTGAGGGCAGGAGGCGGTTGTCAAACCTTGTTTTTTCTGTGGGATACAGTATACATATAACATTCGCAGTAATTGAGACAGGATTTATTTGCTACCTTACATCTTAGTTCCAATCCCCGCCTATGCATTTAATTATAAACTGGTATTAAACAGCAGATTGGATAGTTTACCGCATGGAATAAAAACAAATTAATTTCGCACATAAACAACACTAAACTACATCTCAGAGAAAGAAGAAATATTGCAGAATTTCCACGAATTATTTTATTCGTTCGAACTTGTATTATTGAACGCAATGAAAGTAAACTATTTATTTATGAGTGTGTACTTAATTATTTAGATTTTGATTTGGTTTGTTTTGAATTTCGCGCAAAGCTACACGAGGGCTATCTGCGTTAGCCGTCCCTAATTTAGCAGTATAAGACTAGAGGGAAGGCAGCTAGGGAAATTGCAATAGTAATTTTAAAAATAAATTACATTAAATTACTTCCTAATTATTTAAAAAAAATCTACAATACTGGAGAAATATTTATATATTCTAACATGTGATAATAACGAATCATACATGAAGTTTATTCTTATGAATGACTTAAGCATAATACTGCCTGCAAGTTTCATGACTATATATGTTTATAGAAATCACTTTTAAGCTGTTTTTCTTTTACTCAGACACGTAAGACATGATACAATGAAGGGTTCTGGAAAGATTACTCAGACATGCGCACGTAATTGATACCATTTAATACCGAAAATAAGTATGTCGGTGTAGTTTTGTACGTCAAGGCATTTTAACTAAAACACACTACAAGTTGTTTTTATATAACCAATAACATTTATAAAGGAACGAATAAACAAGATAACTCGCAAAACGAAAACTAAGTTTTTACGACACATGAAATATATGCACGTGTATATTGTCTTGCAATAAAAAAAAAGTCACTTTTACCTGAAACTGAGTCTCTCTGTTCTAGTTTCTAGAACATCAACATCCGGGCAAAAAGGTACCTTTTCCACAACATTCACCATCGCTTCCCACAGGTGCCAAGCTCAACGAACCTCTTTCTGTACTTGCTTGGCGACTTCCACTTAAAAGTTTCTATATGCTAAGAGTGTCCGTTACAGCGCCACTGGAAGACAACATCAATAATTGATGTTCTTACACTATCTTCACTCTAATCCGTCAGAGGTCAGTTAAATATGATGTCACGTGAGATGAAACGAAATTAATTTTAAATGGTCCGTTTCAATCCTCACATAACCCCTTTGGAAGGCGAAACGTGTAACACAATTTAACTTTTTGTTGTTGTTCATAGACAGACAAGGCTATAAATCTTAACTATTAGCATAGATGGTTAATTAACTTAATTGTTATTGTTTTCTAATTTATGCAAAAGAAACTATGAAGGGAACGATAAGCTGGTATCCTTGGAAAATTTACGATGAAAGATGAAGAGATTATGGTTGTACACGCTTTGCGGAATTTACCGAGACTAGATGACTTGGATCATTTTCACGGCTTAGATTTTATTCAAAAACCATTAACATAATCCCTACTCTCGTGCAGTCGAGCTTTTGTTCTGTGCTGATTGTGGGAAAGTTTCATTTTTTGGGTGTGTGGAACATGGATTTCGTGCAATCTGGCTGACTTGGTAAGAAGAGATAGGAATGATATGCTAAGAATATTATTTGGTGGCATCTTCTCGAATTAATTCCATCTTTGAAAGCCCGAGGTGTTTTATAAAAAACCTGTTAGATAAATTGTGTAGGATAAAAAATATTGTAGCTTCTAGCATTTGATTGTATTTATGCTCTGGTTGCATGTTATATTAAGTCGAACTGAGAGTTACGGATTAACTTGAAAAATAAGGTCCATTTTCAAAAAAGGGAACTAGAAACCTCTTCCCCTTGTTACAAGATGTGTAGTTGAACTCATCACTTTCATCTGGCGAAAACTCTCGATAGGTCGTTTACATCATCACCTCCCTTTCCCACCAGTCAGTTAGTTCCTATGTTTGATACAAATATAAACAAGTTGTTTCACGCGGGTTCTGTAGTTTACGAGAAGCATAACCTCTTACGTCTAGTTTTACGTCAAATTGATACATGTTAAGCATTCTAGGTTCACACATGTGCTGGTCATGTCAGTACCAAACCGGATTTTCGCTCACAGTTCTAGACTGATTTTAAAATTTTGTCACATGAACAGATCATTGTAAGGCTAGAAGTTACTTATTATGTAACAGAATAAACAAGATCACGGTTTCTTTTATCTGAATATCATTTTACATGAATGCCAACAATAACTTCGTCAGATTCCAGTTCATTTGGCTCAACATGACAGAAACTGATGAGTTAAGAATTCAGTTAAAGGTCATTCAAAAATGATATATGTTTATTTATCTTAAACTTCTAACTGGATGGTTTCTACCTACAGATTTTATGACGTTCTAACTACTTTTACTTGTAGTTTTATAAAAAGGTTTTCTGACAGCGACACTACAGAGTTTCAATTGCGGATTAAATCGTTTCCTTTAACACATTTATGATCGTAAGTTTAACACATTAAAAATATAACATTAATGGTAATAATAATTTTAATTTCTCGCAAAGCTACACAAGGGTTATCTGTGCTAGCCGTCCCTAATTTAACAGTGAAGACTTGAGGTTCGAAGGCAGCTAGTTATTACCACCCATTGCCAACTCTTGGGCTACTCTTTTAGCAACGAATAGTGGGATTGACTGTTACATATAACGATTGAAAAGGCAAGCATGTTTGGTGTGATAAGGATTCAAACTCGCGACCGTAAGATGGCGAGTCAAACATCTTAACCATCTGACCATGCTGGACCAATTTGTAATGGATCTACATCATTCAAAGGTACGAATTTTCAAGATTAGACAATGTTAAGAAATTCTAACCTCATTTAGTAACATGAAACATTTAATACACAATTCCTTAGCTTGATAACAACCTACCTATCTAGCGATAGAAAATTTTTTACTAAAGCTATATTCGACTTATAGTCCAACATTGTTCAGGCAAAATGCTATAATCGAACCTTACCATGCTGGGTTAATGATAACACTAGAAAGATAGCCTTCTTATCTATATAATTTGAAGCACAGAGCTCTAGCTTAAGAGTAGTTTATCTCGGACTTATGCAGCAACAGAGAAAAAATCCAACAATAATCCTTTAATTTACCAACCAGGGATTAATTTCTATTTTCAACTGAGAGATTCGATGAAACTTACGCAGTATGTGATCTTTTATCTTCCTCGAGCTAAACCTTATTCCTTTACTGATGTTATATGAACCTTCCTATGACTGATTATTTATGTTTTCTTTAGTTTTATGTTCGTAAACACAAAAAACAGGCTTTTAACCACACGGAAACTTTAATTTCAATAGATTTTTACAGGGAAAAGTTTTCCGCGAAGACTTCAAGTAGTTCTTTACATAAAGAAGCTGGTAGAGTGTGCTTGTTTTAACTTATATAAGCCTTATAAAAACTTTTATTTATTCTTGTTTATCACTCTGTAAGCATGACGTGCACGCTTATTCATTTATCTTTTCTTCAAAGTGACGCCCGTTTGATTTATTTCTACCTGTTTTTTTATTTCTTTACGCTACTCATATTATGTCAAAAACCTTATCTACAGTTTTCTTTTAAAATATCGTAATGGCTTTTCTTTTCTCTCTCTCTGTTGTTATTGCTAAATATTCCATAGCTATCGCCTCGTGCGTTCCGTGATGGCTCTTCAGTGGCGCAGCTGTATGTCTGCGGATGTGCAACGTAAAACCGGCTTTCGATACTCGTGTTGGTCAGAGCGCCGATATCCCATCGTGTAGCTTAGTGCTCAACTTCAAAGAAACAAATCTTCCGTAATAATTTTGTAAATACTTATCTGATGGAAATTCAAGGCCTATTGCTTAATATACATTCTCGTGTTACACTTTTTTAATGCATTTCAAATCTATGTCTCTCACGAACTGTGGTTTTGCTTCTTTTATTCGTATACCATCTATTCATCGATTACTTTCAGGGTGTTTCACTAATATCATGTGACTTAGTGTTACTTCTGCTGCTGCTACCTGTTTCATTTTGGGCGACGAAAGTTTTAAAAGCCAGAATATAAAACATGCAACGACAAATAACATTATGTAACAAATTTTTTACATTTTCTTGTTCTAGGGCAGAAAGTGTTATTTCCCAATTGCTTATGCCTAAAGTAAATGGAAAAGACCTATTTTTCTCTTCAAACGTTGCTTTTGTGACCTGGGAGCGTACAATGAACACATGATGGGAAACTCTATTTGGGGGCTAATACGTGAAAGTGATTTACATTTCAGTCGCAAATCTCGAAAATCTAATCACTTCTAAACATCTGTGTCCATTTTTGTATAACTTTAATACAAATACATGTAAATCTTGATTCATATATTGTTTTATTCGGACCTTATGTGAATGAAAATGTGCAAATTGGCCCGTTTTTACACAGAAAATAGGTTAATTTTTAAATTGCATTATCCACGTCACAAAAACAAAGTCTGAAGGGAGTAATGGGCATTTTCTGTACTTTTACAACATAAGTAATTAAGAAATAACACATACTATCCATGAACAAAATTTGTGTTATATAGTGTAATAATTCAGGATTTTTGTCGTAACTTACCGTAAAACTCCAATTCTGGACGAAAGCGTTTCATATTATGTATTGTCTTTATTTTGCAAAGCAAGTACACGGTTAAAGTATAATTTGTTTTTGTAAAATCTTGTGCTGATATCTTACATCAGTGGTTCCCAACCAGGGAGTGCGAGATAACATTTTGTTGGCCACCTTCACCTTTATTGTTAAACAAATAATTACTGTGAGGGGTGCGAGAACATATTAAATTTTTTTAGGGGTGCGGGGCATAAAAAGGTTGGGAACCACTCACTGTCTTACATAATTCCACTAAAATACAAGTCATGTCTTAGTCTTCTTGCCATATAAGTTGTTATATTCAAGCTATTGATTTCCACTCTGTCATTGGGGTATTCGTCTATTTCCTGTCTTCTCCTTGAATGATACCTATCTTGGAATGTTCTTTCCTAATCTCCAGTTTCGCCTTATCTTGTTGTGGTTGTGTTTCAGATACTGGGGTCTTCTCCCAGTCTACACATGTTCAGATGATTTGTACAAATCGTTGATTCTTCTCGAGTTTTACCCTTATAGTTTCGTACACTTTTCTGAAGAGAAAGGAGTCTAAACGCGTTCTCGCGCATATCACGGAGAATTGAAATCCGGTGTTTAGCACTTTTCTCTCATAAATGTACCACTGTAAAACCAGGGAAATATGAATAGTAACCGGAAAATTTAACTGAATAGTTTACGTATTTTACTGTACTCGTAAACCTCGATAAAAACTTATCGTGAAAAAACAACAACAACAAAACCCCCAAACAAGTAAAGATTTCAAACAGTAATAATTTGACACAAAAACAATTTCAGAAACTAAGAAAACATCAAAATAAACCATATAGAGTCACACCTATTTGGTTTGCTACTTTTAAACCTCGTTTTTGTTCATCCTGTCGAAACTTCTGGATAGCAACTATGTCGACAAACCACAAGTTGCTGTTGAAACCATTCTTTTTCACTCAGTACTGACGTGTATAGATTAGAATTTGTTTTATCTAATTTCAAAGTTAGGTCTATTTAACAATTATTTGAACAGCATTTTGTGACACCATAAAAGAATGAAAATGAAGGGCCGTAGTAATCAGACATCTACGAATGAGGAAAATCACATTAAAGACAAGACATAGATCCTTATATCAACAAGGGATTATAGTTTCTCAGCAAATAAAAACAAGTAATAATAAAAACATTTTGTAAATGTAAAATGATGTAGAAATGGCAGCGCCAAGAAGAATACAACCAAAAATATATGGATGATATTGCTACATATAAATTATTCTTACATGACTTTCGATGTGAAAATTTAATGTTAACCTCTAAGCTCCACGAGTACAAAGCTGTTACAGTGTCGGTCAATTAGACCAATCTCGTAGCGAGGGTTTTTAATAGTCAATATTGATCAAGACATGTCTGATTCAACTTAGTTTTCCTTTACATAACTCTTAGGTTCTTAGTTACGCGAAATTGATGCCTACCTTCATATGACTAAACAAACTACTTAACAACAGTTAGGAATATATAACTTCCAACTGTTTTAATGTTAAAATCAAGTGTGCATTTTATAGTATAATATTAGATTTAAACGTTAAAAGTCATGCAGAGATGGTCTACGAATAGATGTATCCTTTCTATGTTATTATTGTTTGCATTTTTTTTGGCACTACAATTCCTACGTCATTTTGCATTTACAAAATGTTTTTATTCCCTGTTTTTGACATTCATTCCCCTGACTGAAATTAAATGTATTCTATGAATATGTATTATGCGTAATCATTTTTTTACTCATTCACTTCATAAAAATATAACAGCTGGCTTCTTAAAGACACCGGTTATTATACTTTCAAAGAATTGAGTGTCATCTTATATATCAATTATTATATCTTAATGAGTGTCAACTAATACTCATATATTATTGTTTAGTAATTCCTGTTAAAGGTACCCCATATTTCTGTGAAAAACTAGCTTCAAAGGATATTAATAACATTGTTTACACTAGAACTTTGATTTTTTAAAAATTACTATTAGTTATTACGACTAATAGATGATATCGTGCACTGCCAAGAAACACATACATACCATGTACTTAAGTTTAAAGTGATGTTAGTGAGAAAGTGATTGTAAAGTTATCTCGACTAAAACAACAAGAAGGAAGGAAGATGAACAATTTGGTTGGATGGTAATTTTCTGGTTTGATATCTTAGCGACGATTTCTTTCCTTGTGTTTGAACTTGTTAAGTAAATAAATAAATGAAAGTGAATAGCAATCATCTTTTAAAGTTAAATTCTCTGTCGTTGTTGAATTTTAGCGTGTATATTTATGTTATGCCTACTATTGTCTAAACCACGATGCCGCGTTCAGGGTGAAGAGGAACTAGTTTTTAAGCATCCATGATAACCTGTCAGACCATTTAATGTTATTTAGATTTTCAAACCAAAATATCTACCAAGTTTTATTTTACCTTTAAATATGGTATGAGCAGACTTATTTGTTAAGGTTATTAACTCAACTCTAAAGGAGGTCTTAAACTAGTAATTGGCAATGGTGAAGGCCACAGTTTTAAAGAGCAGGGAGGAGTGGCCGTATATGAAAGGTATAAGTTACATTATGTTAAAGTTAAGAATATTAAGAATAATGGTAAAAAACATGTATCATTGGATTTCTATTAGTAAATATATAGAAGGCTTTTAGTGACAATTTGTTACAGACCACCACATGATATTGATAAAATTACTGAAAAACTTTACAATGTGGTTGAGATTTCAGTTGTTAACGAAGTCATAATTACGAGTAATTTTAATTTCAGGCATAAAGGTTAGAAAATGCTGGAGTAAAACCATGAAGGAGAATGTTTTTTGGAGATTGTTCAGGATGGGTTTCTTCACCAGTTAATCAGAGAATCTATTAGAAACAATGCTAATTTACATTAAACTTCAAATGTAGAAATGACCGAAAGGATATTAATTGTGGAAAATTTGAGTGCAAGCGATCATTTCCTCTATTAGATTCAATGTTTTGCTGAGCATGGAGATAAAGAACAATGATATTTTGGTTACATATTAAAAAATATTTGAAGGGATGCAACAATAATTATCTGTTGTCAATTAGGCAACTGGAGTATTTGGAGACAGTGATTGAATGAGGAAAATTTTTAAATATTGGAGGCAAACATATTCTATATATATATATAGAAAAAGATGCAAATAAAAACCAGGTTGGCTCACAAAGAGTTTAAGAGATAAAATTCAAGAAAAGAATCATAAATTTTATAAATTTAATTTGACTGGTTTGACAGGAAACTTAGATGAGTATAGAATATCGAGAAAGTTGGTGAAACAGGAAATTAGAACACCCGAAAGGACGTATGAAGAAAGGTTGACTTAAAATGTAAAAATCAACAATAAGAATTTCTTTAAATACATTAAAGGTAAACAAATACTTAGAATTTGGATAGGATTATTAAGGGATAATAAATAAATGTTAGTATCTGATGGCTGGATTATTAAACTTTGTTTTTTCTTAGGATTTTATCAACGGAGGTTTATCAAATATTCCGTATCGTGAGCAGTTGATAAATGTAAATGAAATGAAAAAAGACGGTTGCATTAATTCAGATCTGGTTAAGAAAAAATTAAGAAGTTTAAAAAAGAATAAGCCTCCCCAAGGATTTTAAATAAGGTTAAAGGTTGGATATGTGAGCCACTTACTACTATTTTTTTTCTTGAATAATGAGCAGTTATCAGAGGACTGGAAGTTCACTAATGTAACTCCTCTTTTCAAGAGAAGTGATAAAAGTTTTCTCATTAATTGTAGACCCATTTGTCTTACACTAGTTGTGAGAAAAGTTCTGGAAAGTATCTTAAAAGATGCTTTAAAAAATGATTTAACAAAATTTAGAATTTTATTGAACAGTTAACATGAAAGTGTGACTGCTTATATAGATGAAGGTAAAGTGTTTGACAAAATACTACATGAAAGGCTTGTAAGAATATCCCTATGGGTGTGGAAGGTAAGTTAGGAAATTAGATAGAAGAATGGCTTGACAAAAGAAAGCAGACGGTTGTAACAAATGGAATTCATCAAACTGAATTAGAATCATAAGTGGAGTACCTCAGGGCTCCGATTTAGGACAGTGGTCTTTTTGGTTAACTTCAATGACATAGATGAAAGAATAGTCAAATAATTACTTAAATTTGCAATTGGTATTAAGATCATGGGTGTTGCTAACTGTGAAGAGGAGCATTTATTGAGTTTGGCAAATAATGGCAGATGGGATTAAATTATAATAAATGTATGATAATGCATATGGGTTATTGTAATTTGAATTATACTTATAATTTAGATTTAAATAACCTTAATAACGCTATAACAGAAAAGGGTCTTGATGTAATAGCCAAACAGTTTCGAAAACCATCAAAGCAGTGTGTTGTTGTTTGTGTTAAGGCAAATGGGATTCTAGCTTGTATCTACAAAAATATTGAATACAAAACTAAATAGGTTATAATTTCATTGTACAGGCCACTGGTTAGCCCACATTTGGAATATTGTGTTCAGTCTTGGGTTCCTTATCTTAGGAAAGATATAAAATTTTTGGAAAGGGTTCAGAGAAGAGTTACTAGTATAATGTCTAGGATGGAAGGGTTGTCGTATGAGGAGAGGCTGAAGCCTCTCAAATTGTTTTCTCTTGAAAAAAAGAGTTAGGGGGATTTAATCGGGGTAATTAAGATTGTAAAGGGAATTGATGGTATTGGTGCATTATATTTTTTTATATTTAACATTGAGAATAGTGGTACTAGAAGACACAAATACATATTTTGGCAGCGTAGGAGTCATCTTCAGCTAAGACAGTTTTATTTTTCTAACAGAGTGATTGTCCTTTGGAGTGAGTTGCGTTCAGATGTTGTAGAGGCAGTAAATTTAAACGAGTTTAAGAAATAGATTCATAGATGTATGAATGATAAGGGTTAGCTTTAAGTTTTTTTAAGGTAGTTTAAAGTGTGGAACAGCCAAGATGGGGCAATAGGTCCCATGTTATCCCAAAACGTTATTTTATAAATATACGTTACTGAAGTGTTCATGACGTCTTTAATTACTGCTATAAGAGTATGTTTTGTTAAGCTGTCAGATTAAATTATAAGAAGAGGAAAATAATTTAGGTTCAACATTTTTTTCATTTACCTAAACCACGATGTACAAGTTTACCAATGACTGAAATTAAGTCTCTTTATTTTAGTACACAAAAACTAATTTGATAAGAAAGAGTAAACTTTTCTGCCGGTAAAAGTTATGGGCTGATCAAAAATGAATAATAAATTTTAGCATAAAGTTCAATAAAATGTTGTATTTTTTTAGACGAACATATGATTAAGAGTCCCCCACTAGTTCAGCGGTAAGTCTATGGATTTACAACGCTAAAATCAGGGGTTCGATTCCCTTCGGTGGGCTGAGCTGATAGCCCGATGTGGCTTTGTTAGAAGAAAAACGCAAACAGAATTAAAGATTATCATATGGATGAATATCGATTAGTATGTACTTACAAATTGAGAGTTAAGTGAATCATTTTCACTGAGATCGAATCACATTTCGTTATGCTTAAAATGTTGACAACCACTAGCTATAGATTTCTTTAGACCAACTGCAACGTGAAAGTCTTATCGATCGTTATAGATCCCACAAGTTTGCTTGTTTTGAAGTTAAACACAAAGCTACACAATGAGCTATATGTGGTCTGCCCACCACGAGTATCGAAACCCGATTTCTAGTGTTGTAGGTTCGCGGACGTACCGCTGTGCTACTGTTGAGCCTGTAATCCGCAAGAAACACACTGCTAGTAGCTGTGCACTTTAACATTATTATTTTCTCTTTGACATTATTCATCGCTACGGTTACAAGAAGTTATGTAAATGGCCCTGCTATATATATATGGTAGATTTGTTGTAAGTTTGATGTAAGTAGGAGTTTTCTTTTTCTTCCCGATTTTTAAAATTTTCTTACCACATAGAAAACAAAAATAATTATCTTTTTCGAAATCTGCCTGAATTACGGAAATCCGTTATTAAGACCAAAACAACTTTTATGAACCTTAAATTCGCAGGCCTGTGTAGTAACGTGTTGAAGTGCTCCTCTCTCCTAAGCCGAATACGTAAACACACAAAAAAAGCCATGAATACATAATATAAGTTTTATCACTTTGGTCGCTTCAGTCTTTTCACCACACGCTGATGCAAGTTGATCTTATCCAACTTATCAATCTCTGACTAATTCGAATGCATCGCTAGCACCTTGATTTATTTCCAGATCTTACACTAAGTGTCTTCTTGCCCACTGTGAGAGAGCGGTGATTAATACAAGCTGCTTTTAAGTCTTAAAGAAAACATCGATTAATGCAAATTATAACTTCAGACACGAATCAGGCTACAGAGCAATAATGATGTTTTGTTGAGTTGCATAGCAACGCACAGAGAAAAACAAGTTGTTATGCGTGTAAGTATAGATAGAAGCGAAGAAGTACAAACAGAGAAATGTTGAAGAAAAAAAACGCCAAAAGGTTTAAGTATTTTTATCCGTACGGATTTCACTCTATCGATCAAAAGCTTGAAGAAGGTATTTTAATGAATATTTAATTATTTTTAGCAAATAAAAAGCAATGCGAAACAAAGGTAGAAATTAATGAAAAACGTAACTCTAAAAAAACGATGTTGTTAACCCTAAAATCGAAAATCAATCGTCACACAAACAAATGAGTTGCCGGTTTGGTCACTACGGTAACCGACGAATATGGCGACATATTATTAAGACAGCCCATCAACGACTGTTGAGTATTAGAGCTTTAAAAAAAACAACTTTTACTTTCACTGGTTTCATCTCTTACAGAGAAATCATCTTTAACAGTACGTTCTTCTCCAAGTTTGTATGAAGATGTTGGTGAAAGTTCATTCCCTTTTACAAAGTAATTTACCAACGGAAGATCTGTTTTCAGTGTTATACTGAGAAAAATGTTCGAAAATGTTGCTTACTCTAATATCAAGGTTGGAAGGTATGATATTTGCATGAAATGAAAACGTTATGGATACGCTTACAATGGGGCTCTTTTTGAAGTTAGTGTGCATATGCGTGTGTAATTTTTATAGCATAGATACACCGGACTATCTGCTGTGTCTTATCTAACCGTTGTAAATCCGTAGTCTTATCGGTGTTCCACTGGGAGACTGAAGTTATTGTTCACAAAGAGAAGCGGTTTCAAAAACCTTTGAATCTGATGGATAAAAACGGAAAACAAAACTACGAAGTAATAGGAACAGTAAGAAGAATATATCTTTCATTCTAACCACTTTCATTGTTTTAAATCATTCAGTGACTAACGTTCTAAGGAATATGAATGATCAAGATTAGATCAATGAGGTGTAGATAGCCCAGCTGCTTTGTGCCATAAATCGCCAAACCAACAAACCAATCAATGAAATTCATACGAAACAAAAAAGTGGGCAGTGTCCTATATATCACGAAGATCTTCAAAACCATTATAAGTAATACAAATCACTGCCTAAAAGGGAGTGGTTTTAGGGAAAAGAAACATTGCGTGGGAAAACGCCAAGGCCAAACTAACACTTTGGGAGTTTCAATTCATTCCGTGAACCAAGAGATCGAACCTGAAACTTATGTATTTTTGTTTTTAATCGATTGTTCCCTTTTTTTTCTCTTAATTAACTGTTAAAAGTTGCTAAAAACCGTGACATTTTTATATGATTAAATCACGAAAAATTCATTTTTAGTCTTCTGTTGTTGTATGAATTAAAACTTATTGCCATAATATATGAAATAACATGATTTAAATTCAAAATATTTTAATAACCTTGCTTCCCGCCACCTATATCGTTTAAAGAAAACAACGTTTTTTGAATTAAAATGGTAAATGTATGCATACGCAACAAACAAGTTAATCCAAGCCAATAGACGTAATTATCTTCCCTTAAAGAGCTCCATGCTGGTACAGCGGTAAGTATATAGATTTACAACGCTAATATCAGGGGTTAGATTCCTCTCGCCGGACTCAGCAGAGAGCCCGATGTGGCTTTGCAATAAGAAAACGCACACACCCTAAAAAGGAGATTTACCGCGTGAAGTTGCCTTCATCAATGACCCTTAGGTCATTTCTAACCTAGCGGGAACCAGATAAAAGAAATGAAAACTGGCCTGCATATAAACGTAAACATTTTGATTATAATTTGTTTTGCACAGCTTTGTTGAACACTAACAATGAAACTAAAACAATGTGGAATTATTATGCAATAGTCCATTCATTTATGAAACTTTAATAACTTAACAAGTTAACTTTGTTAACTTATACATTAACCTTCAATAGTTGTGTTTGGTTTGTTTTGAATTTCGCGCAAAGCTAAACGAGGGCTATCTGCGCTTGTCGTCCCTAATTTAGCAGTGTAAGACTAGAGAGAAGGCAGCTAGTCATCACCACCCACTGCCAACTCTTGCACTATTCATTTATCAATGAATAGTGGGACTGACCGTCACATTATAACGTTCCCATGGCTGAAAGGGCGAGCATGTTTGGTGTGTCGAGGATTTCTACCCGCGACCGTCGGATTACGAGTCGAGTGCCTTAACCATCTGGCCATGCTGGGCCTAACAGTTGTATTAACATAATAACATGTTCTTTAAAAGATTTTAGGAAGTTTCTGCAGTATGTAGAGGGCACTAGTTTTTTCCAGGGAGTTCCAGGGGGTGATGCTCATCATTCTTTAAATGACATTTTTTTTATCACACTACTCAAGTAATGTTCTAGTGAGGCCCACAGATTAAGAATCGGTGATGGATCACAATAACTTGTTTGGGGGGAGGAGACATATTTTAAACCGAAGGAATTTTGGAGCTCTTTAGAAGGCCCCCAAAAGAGGATCAAAAACCTCTACACTCTCCCAGAATCACTCCCTTGGATGATATGATTTTCAATTCTAGAATATTCGAAAAAATGTTTCCACGGAAATTCAACAGCCTCTGATTTTATTTTTAATTTATAGGGAATTCGTTTGCTCGTTTGTTTCTATTTTAGCGCAAAGCTACACAATAGACTATTTACGCTCTGTACACCACCATGGAACCGAATAATATATTCTAGAGTTATAAATCCGTGAACTTTCCGTTGAAACACTGGGAAATCCAAAGTGATTAGCGACTTTCTTGGTAGGTTTTGATAGTTCGCGGATAACGAACGTTTCAATTCCAGTTATCCGAGAACATTTAAAGATAATATAAGCAAATTATTTCATACACCTTCCAGTGTATATTTTGATGAAAAAATCGTCACTCCTGATGCAATATATTCTTTTTCATGTCTTACTCTTCTGTTTATCTGTCATATGTGAACATGATGAGACTGAGAAAGAACACTATCATCTTCTAGCTATCTTACTTATCGCATCCTAACTTATAGGATACCTTGAAGGAACAATGGTTTGTTTGAAATATGGTAGAGGAGACTTCAGACGAACGATCATTACATTGAATCACATTATAGGATACCTTGGAGGAACAATTATTTCTTTAAAACATAATGTAGGAGACTTCAGATGAACAATGATTACATTGAAACATAGTATAGAAGACTTCAGACGAACAATGATTACATTGAAACATATTATAGGATACCGTGGAGGAACAATTATTTCTTTAAAACATAGTGTAGGAGACTTCAGATGAACAATGATTACATTGAAACATTGTATAGAAGACTTCAGACGAACAATGATTACATTGAAACATATTATAGGATACCGTGGAGGAACAATTATTTCTTTAAAACATAGTATAGGAAACTGGAGATGAACAATGATTACATTGAAACATATTAAAGGAGAGAGTGGAGGAACAATGATTGCTTTGAAACATGTTATAAGATACAGTGGAGGAACAATGATTACTTTAAAGCAAATTATAGGAGAGAGTGGAGGAACAATGATTACTTTGAAACATGTTATAGGATACAGTGGAAGAACTATAATTACTTTGAAAAATATTATAGGATACAGTGGAAGAACAATGCTTTGAAACATGTTAGAGAATACAGTGAAGGAACAATGATTAGTTTAAAACATATTATTGGATACATTGGAAGAACAATGATTATTTTGAAACGCATTATAGAAGACTTTCAATGGATAAAGAATGTTTACAATCATTATTACTCTTGGAATCAAAATTAAACGAGAATGGTTTTGCTCTTATTTCTATGATTCTTTCTATTTAAATTCTCAAAATATATTAGTGGCATACGTTCAACAGATGTGGTTTAAATAAGACAAATAACAGAAACTACTGATACTGAACGACATTGTTGCTATAGTAATTAATATAATATATAATAATTCCAATTAGCTGTTTAGAAACACACGAGTAGAACACAAGGTTTTGCCACAATAGGAGATTTCCTTTATCATGAATATATATATACAAAACATTAAAAGTAACTTCAGATATGAGTTTTAACCAGTTATACTAATGTACTGGGATACGTGTGATCTAACCATCAGATCCAACCATTCGATTAGAGTAGCCCACAGGTTGGTGGCGAGTGGTGTTGACTAGTTGTTATTATCTGGTCTATCACTTCAAAATTACGCACAGCGAGAACCTGCAGTTGATTTTCAATTAATTTAACAACAACAACATACACGCAATTATATTGTTGTTTAACAGCGTTAATGATTTAATCTTGCAAGGCTTAAAGCACCATTCTCATATTTTCTCAGCGAAACAACAGACTGTATCCAACATGGAGTAATTACGTAACGTGATTAGGTTAAATTAGATGTTAACTTCTGGCATTGAAATGGTTCCCCAATGTATTGATCATAAACTGTCAATAAACTTTGACGGATATAGTGACATTTTACGAGATGATGGATTGATAATCAAACGTCCATATCTCTATAAGAAGTCAACACAGTGTCCTACAATAACTAAAAATACAGAAAGTATTGTTTGACATTAACTTACCTTCGCGTCTTCGTTCCACTGTCAGGTAAAGCTAGATCGCTGATTAAATCTGACAATGATGTATATGCGGCAGCCTTGTTGAAAAAGATAGTCAGTGACTTTTACAAGAAAAGAAACTTGAAAAAAATTCGAGGGATACTCCCCTGATAGTGTGATTGTCAAGCGAATCTACTGAAGTTGTCAGGTTCTCGTGGCAATGTTAATGTTTGCAGCATATGACAATGTATATTAAACATCTGGATACGTATGGATGTTGTATATAACCAGAATTTTAATCGTTTCTGTAAACATCTCATACCTACAAAACAGAAACGTGGTAACACTTGTCCTGCCAAGGCTAAATAAGCCATAATGTTGCTAAAATACATTTTTTTTTCTAAGTTAGTTAGGGTTGAACATGGCTTAAAAGTTAGCGTGCAGGATAATGGAGATTCGTGTCCTGTTACTGAAAAAAAAAGACAATATAAAAAAATCATACTTTGGGGTTATGGGGGCTTTGTAAAGATGTTTATTAAATCCCACTTACTCCGTCAGACAAGCGCAGCCCATGAGTTGTTACCGCGTACTGATGACTAGTTGTTTTCCGTTCACTATCAGTGCAAAATTAGAGACGGGTAGCGCATATAACACTTGCTTAGCTTGGCACAAATATTCTACTACAAAGATACGGTTCTAAGCTATTTAATGAAAGGTGTCGAAAGGTAGTCGACATAACCCACTTTGTATCACAAAAATAAAAGATGGTTAAACAATAACAAAAAGATAGCAAGTAATTATTTTCTGTTTATCTAGATCAAAGGAAATTACGAGAGTAAATGGTAAAAACAAACAAACAAAAATGGACGAACATCAGCAAGTCAAAGGAATCGTGTGATGATTTGGGTATTGACTCTTTCTATAAACAACACATTTTACATAAAAATATTTTATTCTGTTTGTCGGGGCATAAATACGACTTTAGCAAGCGTATTTGATTACTAAAGTGAATAGTTAATCATAACTAAAGTGCTCGTGAATCAAAACGTTTGTAAACTGATATTACATCATCGTTTTCGACGTTCCAAACTTGCCCTGTAACCACACAAACTTACAAAATATAGTAGCATTTTGCACTTAGGGGTGTGTTATAAGAGTGACGGTTAAACCTCACTGTAAGGTCTGCTAGGAGGAATAGCCAAAAGTTGGCGGTGGGTCATTGTGACTGTTTTTTTCTGTAGCCTATCATTTGAAAATTAGAGACAAAGCAAGACAGTTCTACATTGTCTTTGAGTAAAATACAAAACAAACCGAAAATAAATCGCTTTAGATATATTTACTGATTTTAGTATAAATTAACAATCTAGTGTTACCTTGTTTCTTTGTTTTCTTATAGCACAGCCACATCGGGCTGTCTGGTGAGCCCACCAAGAAGAATCGAGCCCTTGCCTTTAGCGCAACACTTACCGCTTTAGTGTTAGCTGTTTAAAGTAACGATACCGCCTGGGAGCATTTAGATGATTGTTTGTTTGAAATAAACACAAAGTAAGTCGTTCCGGTTATCAACTGATAGATCACAGGAAAAGCAGATAATAATCAGTGACCATCGCAATCTTTTGGGATACTTCAAATAACAGTGGGATATGACTGTTACTCTTATTTCGCACACACGGCTCCAAACTGAGAAGCGTGATTTTTCAGTAACAGGACGCGAAACACGGGCACTCGGATTCACAATCCGGCACACTAAAAATCACACAATTTTCAGCCAGACTTTTCGATTTTATTTTTATTTTATACTGACGTTAATAAAGACAACGTGTAGTTGTGTAATATTTTAAAACTTTTTTGTTCGTGAATATATTATGGAGCCAAGATTAATGGTAGAATGCTGGCTAATAGACATTTTTAGCACGCTCAACCAATCAATGTTTTGCTTATCCTTATAAAGCACCAAGGTTTGCATAAACAAGTACCGAGACATAGTTTAGTTGTTGTTGTTTTTTAATTTCGCGCAAAACTACACGAGAGCTACATGCGCTAGCCGTCCCTAATTTAGCAGTGTAAGGCTAGAGGGAAGGCAACTAGTCATCATCACCCAATGCCAACTCTTAGGCTACTCTTTTACCAACAAATAGTGGAATTGACCGTTACATTATAACTCTCCCACGGCTGAAAGGGCGAGTATGTTTGGTGCGACGAGGATTCGAACCCGCGACCCTCAGGTTACGAGTCGAACGCCTTAACCCACCTTGCCATTCTGGGCCTGGAAAATTTGAAAACGGTTTCAAATGTGCCCATAGATGATATTGGTTTTAGAATCTCAATCTAAGTCCCATTGTTCATTGGTTAGCTTTATGAATATTTTTCAAATCTTATATGGATGCTTTTTGAATGAAGATATTGCCAAACGAATGGTATGCGAGACGTTTTATTTTTAAATATACATATTTGTAGCTACCGTTAGAGAGGGAGTAAGAGTTCTACGAGCATAACCAAAACAACAGATATTCATAGAGGTATTCAAATTTTGCCCCCCACTAGCACAGCGGTAATTGTACAAATTTGCAATGCTAAAATCAGAGGCTCGATTCCCCTCAGTAGGCTCAGCAGATAGCCCAATGTGGCTTTGCCATAAGAAAAACACACATACGCAAATTATTTTTTTTTATTATTTGTTTATTCTTCCTTGCTTTCCTAACACTACATCGAGAATAACCGTATGAAATGTCGATATAACGAACTGTCAGTGAGTTTCTTTAATTTATATGTCTATGTCTTATATTTTGATACCCCCCAGTGGCTCAGCGGTATGTCTGCGGACTTACACGCTAAAATCCGGGTTTCGATACCCGTGGTGGGCAGAGCAAAGATAGCCCATTGTGCAGCTTTGTGCTTAATTCTAAACAGCAATATATATTGATATGTACATCGCTCGTCATATTAGTGTAATAATAATTTCTTACGCCTCAAAGCTTCGCTTAAACGAGGAATTTTCTGTTTTGACTCTTTACTAGGCCCGGCATGGCCGTGTGATTAAAACATTCGACTCGTAATCTGAGGGTCGCGGGTTTGAATCCCCGTCGCACCAAACATGCTCGCCCTTTCAGCCGTGGGGGCGTTACAATGTGACGATCAATCCAACTATTCGTTGGTAAAAAGTAGTCCATGAGTTGGTTGGGGGTGGTGATGACTAGCTGCCTTCCCTCTAGTCTTTCATTGCTAATGTTAGGAAAGCTAGTGCAGATAGCCCTCTTGTAACTTTGCGCAAAATTAAAAACAAACAAATTCATCAATATTAGCACCAGAATTAGGATACGTATTAAAGTCGATAAGTGCTGTAGATATTTTGTCAAGATAAGGTTTGGTAGCTCGAGAAAACAATGTAGACTATTTTCGCTCTTATTTTTATTTTGTTAGGAATCTATAGTTATACGCTTGAAATATATATAATACATGCAATTTGACTGAACTTGCTTCTGTACTGTTATGGCGCTCCATATTTCAGTTTTTAATTATATTACTGCAATAATGTTTGTCAAGGAAATTATTGCTAGAAAGCTTTCATTTAACCATAAGTCATGATTGTTTAACATCCGATTTTTATCTAATAGTTGAAGGGTTGGACAACTGCGTTTATTGGTTGTAATGGGAGGCTTGGCAACTGTGTTTACTGGTTATATGTTATTTACCTGTACTTGTTTTATTTGTGACTTATGTATATAACCTAACCTAAGATGATTATTATTGTGTGTTTATATCGGTTTGGTGTTGTGTATTTTGTACTTGGGCGTATTCGCGATATCTTTTCGCACAGTGATTTGCATTACAAGTGCAACAATTAACTTTGTCGTGTGTTCGAGAACAGCCTGTAATGCCATGACTTGAGAACAGCCTGTAATGCCATGGTTCGAGAACAGCCTGTAATGCCATGGTTCCTTTAGTAGAGGGGCTACGCCTAGAGATAATGATTACTTCCATCGAGGCAGCATGTCAAGGTTGATCCAAATCTTTTGGACGAATTTACGAGTAAATAAACTACATCCTCTGCGTACACTCTTTCTTGTTAGTCTTTCGATGGTGACTATTCCTTTTTCCGGTTTACTTCTGATTACTTCCTTGGCGAAATCGAAGTGTCGATAGGCATTTGGTTCACTTTCTGTATAAATTATCTGTTTAAGGGGCATATTGACACTGCGTTTGGCAAGTTTTGTTTACCTATGTTTTGGTTCAGACTACTGCAATGTCCTGAAAGATGATAATGGTAAACTTGTCAAAAATCGACCCCTTTTATTACCCGTGTTTCTATTTGTGAATAATTAAGTTCAGAGCGCATTATGCTGATAATAAGTTGATAAACAATGAAGTGTCTCTTTTGGGGGGGAGCATACTACATGTTTCTATAGAACATTGGTCTGTCTTCTTATTATTGTATTTGTGTTTCGTTGCATCTTGGTTCTTTGTAGTTTATGAATTTTAAGGATTTTCACTTATCATCGATTTAGTCACTAGTTCCGTGCTTATCTCTTGTCTAATATAGTTCGAGTCTACCATACAGTCTGACTGTGTAAAAGTATTTTAATATAATCTGTTTGGGCTTTTATTATCTGAGTTAGAATGTTGTGAAGAACCCTCTAAGTAATGACCAAGAACTAAAGGAAAAAAAAATTGTTTTATTTTGTGATATGTCTTTTTTCTTATAAATTACAAAGAGGGTTATTTTAAGTGGAAACGAAGTGGTATTCAAGCTACCAAAACTAGTCTTACCGTAAGTGTTCGAAATGTTTTCAGGGTTGACTCCTTCAGTTCTTGCTGTTGATGAGTTGATCTCGAAACACTGAACACTTATTCATACTAAATATGGAGACACAAACAATATGTTTTAACTGATGTATTGTAAAGTGCTCACGGTAATGAGTTACTTGCGGAACTGGTTTGTTTGACGGTTAATGTAACTGTAACCAGTTAAAGTTCATGCAGCAGAATCATGTCCATACCAAGGTTCTCGCCAGCAGCTCTAAACTTCTTTTCCCCTCCTAAGTGAGGTTTTTATCTTACTCTTGTTAAAAATCCTTATTATATGAGTTGTTCTTCCCATAATATATGCAGAAACAAATTCACACACACTTTCTTTCGAATCTTCCTACCAATACGTTTTCAAACATACGATATCATACTCACGTTTCTTATAGCCATGCTAAGTGGTGGTGATAATGACGGAAAACAAAAACGGTCTTCCTTACAAGATTGAAACAGATCGTGAAACAGTCGCCACAGTAAGTTCATATACTCAGATACAACCACCACAGATAGTTCACATACTCAGATACAATCACCACAGTTAGTTCATGTACTCAGATACAACCACCACAGTTAGTTCATCTACTCAGATACAACCACCACAGTTAGTTCATGTACTCAGATACAACCACCACAGTTAGTTTACATACTCAGATACAACCACCACAATTAGTTCACATTCTCAGATACAACCACCACAGTTAGTTCATGTACTCAGATACAACCACCACAGTTAGTTCATGTATTCAGATACAACTACCACAGATAGTTCACATACTCAGATACAACCACCACAGATAGTTCATGTACTCAGGTAAACCACCACAGTTAGTTCATGTACTCAGATACAACCACCACAGTTAGTTCATGTACAAAGATACAACCACCACAGTTAGTTCACATACTCAGATACAACCACCACAGTTAGTTCACATACTCAGATACAACAACCACAGTTAGTTCATATATTTAGATACCGCTATCACAGTTCATATATCCAGATGCAGTCGCAACAGCTAGTTTCTGTACCCAAATACAGCCACAACAACTAGTTTATATATCCAAATAGAGCAACCACAATTAGTTCATATACCCAGACAGAACCATCATAGCTAGTTTAATATCCAAATACAGCCACAACAGCTAGTTCATACACCCAGGAATAAACATTCAACCTTATTAGAGCATACTGATCGTTTTCCGTTTGTACTATCCTATCATTAGGTTAACAAGTAGTCGTTTAATGGGTTTCTATTGGTCAAAGGACGTTTTCACGTGGTTGTTGGTGAACGTTTTGCTTATACACGGCCTGCTACATTGTTCAACAAGCATCAAATCTCTGTCAGTGTTAGAGTCTATCTAACACCCAGTGTTACGTTCTTCAACTAACATCAAACCTCTGACCGTGCTTGAGTATAATAAAGTCTTACGTTGTTCAACAAACATGAAATCTCTGTCAGTACATCTAATTCTGTTGTTTTTTTTCAATACTTTTAATATAGAAATTGTTTCGTATTGTTACCTTAACATAGAGGTTTATGACTGACCTGGTCGAAACTTGAGAAATATTAGTTTTATAGTCGAATATATCGTTGACAGTGAGGGCATAGCACGTGATGAAACAGGCCATTCTGATACTTGTAAGAAATATTATTTAAGATAGATATACATGTTTATGATCAGTCAGCGTCAGCAAAAGACGTTCACAACATTCTAACAAATGACATATGTAATGAACAATGCTGTGTACTGCTGTGTCTGTCCTTTCCCAACTCGCCTGATGAATTCTAATACTGAGCGAAGCGTGTCTTCAATAGTAGATATGGCGGTTGTAGTATGAAAAAATACTATTATTCGAATACATTCATCTCCTCGTAAACATTCTAGGGGACCTAATAAAGAATACAGCTAAAAAAATCATATTAATGTAACTGAGCGAGAAACTACAGAAGCTATAGCCTCTCGTTTCTCTTTGTAAACAAAATTATAAATGAACTCTCTACTCGTTTCTGAAATAAGGAAGTAAATTGTACTAATACAATAGAACTATGCAACAAAATTTATACTCTTCATTGTTCCTGAGTAGAAAGTATTATTTCCCAAAATATGCCTAAAGTAAATGGAAAAGACCTATTTTTCTCTTCAAACTTTGTTTTTGTGATCTGGGAGCGTATAAAGAAAACATGATGGGAGACTATATTTGAGGGCTGATACGTGAAAGTGATTTACATTACAGTCGCAAATCTCGAAAAACTACTCACTTCTAAACATTTGTGTATAACGTTAATATAAATACATGTAAATCTTGATTTATATGTTGTTTTATTCAGAACTTATGTAAATGAAAATGTGCAAATTTTCCTGTTTTTACACAGAAAATAGATTAATTTCTAAATTTCATTATACAGATCACAAAAGCAAAGTTTGAACGGAATAATGCCCATTTTCTGTACTTTTACAATATAAGCAATCAAGGAATAACACATACTATCCAGGAACAAAATTTATGTTACATAAATAAATGTAATAGGTAACGAACAACAATTTATAAACATAAGGAAGGATTTTATTCTTGGTGGAACATACTGTAGGTTTTAACAGAACGTTGGTCTGTCTGCTTCAAGTTGTTCTAACGTCTTCAAACAACGACATCTTGAGAATAATTACTATTCCAATACTATTTGACGATTGATGCATACTAAGCGCCACTTTCTCATATTTAGGCGGGTTAAGGGAGAGGATGCTGAACAGTAAAAACTACTGAAAGCTAAGTCCTTGGAACCAGGTAACATAAAGTTTGACAACTGATTTAGTTTTAAACAGACTAAATAATTAATAATATTGAAAATAATAAATAATAAAGATACGGAATTTCTTTAAACATCAAAGATAGCCGGATTCTAGGTTGCAAGGTAACTACATTGTAAATAATTTAAATAAATATCCTAATTAGCTATATTATTTCGGAAGTTTTGCTCTCAACACTGGAGTTTTCTCCACCTATTGAAGTCTCTAATATTGGTTCAAAAAGTTTGAGAAATAAAAAAGAATGTTCTTTGTGAGGTTTTCTTACTCCTCGCTAGTAACTTGACAGATTTTCTAAGCTCTTTGCCGACTACTGTATTATACTTTGTACTAAACCTTTAGTAATATTAATCAAGAGTAAACTTAACCTCTGCAACAATCACTTATTTAATGATTTTCAATGATCATAAGATCCATCAACGGTGAGATTTAGTCTTATCCAGCTGTTCATCACAATTTCACGAACAAGGCATGCTTCCTAGCTTAGCGTTCTCTGAAGTTATGGTTCACCTAAAAAAACAAGACCTCTTATACACACATCTAAATCTTGCTTGTTGGACAACTTTGAGATATCCTTTACCTGATTAAGGTCAAGGTTGGTGTTCACCCCAGAAATTCCTGTTGTAATGAGAGTAGACGATAGTTACCAATGCAATACATGTAAGATAAGTACTAGATGTCCTTGACTTAAACACAACACAAAATATGTCTGTTGCGTATACCGATGTACTTTAATAAAAAAAGTCTTTACTTTCTTCAATTTTACCAGATTTTACAGCAGAGAGTTTGTTCAACTTTGAATATCAGCGCATTTAACTTGCAACCATACACCAAAATGACGAATAACTTAAAAATTGAAATAGAAGTTAACCTTAGAATAATAGAAAATAATTAACTTTAAATCCCCCTGAATAACAAATATTATTTAAAACTGATTTGATACTTGGTGTCCGACCAGTTTTTTCATGTAGAGCCTTTATGACTTAAATTATTTCTGTGAATATACCCGAAAGGATTAATTATAACTTCTTCGATCGCTGCGGTTACAACCATAACACCTACATTAAACATAAATGTTACTCTGACTTCGCACAAACAAATTAAAAATTAAGCTATACATTTGTCGTATACTAAGGTTAATAAAGGTTCTCACTCTTCAATAGCCACAATATGATAGTTTTATTGTGCACCAACTGATTTAATTTACAAGAGAAACGAATAATTATTTTGTTGTGGATGATGTTAGAATTAGTATTACGTGATATCAAATTATAGCACCATCTAGAGGCTATTTTTATAACTACTAATAATATCATCATTTTTTCATCACAGAAAATTCGTGACTGAAAGGTTTGTGTATAAATATTTACACTTTTATGTTAAACTTATTTTTTGTGTATGAGAATGTATTTAGAGACGCTATTATTAAACCACGTCGCTGTAAAAAGACGCAAGACAGAATCGTTAACAGTAAGTTGAGGACTTAGAATCTTGGTTGACGAACTATGTATGGATAATCTGCATAATTTTTAAATGTATTTTACACCAGCAATAAATTTTTATTTCACTTTTGTTTTTGACAATAAGAGTTACTTGACTCTGCTGTAATTACTGAGGTAATCTTTACTTGTCAATGTTTTTTACTCTGTGAAACTTGGCTTTTTTTGGTTAACTCATCAATATATTTACCTCTGCCAATGAAGATGGATAGAGGATATGCTTTCACTCTCATAAGCAGATAACGGATTTCGACGAAAGTTTGTATGCATTTGAGCTATGACCCAATTTAGAAGTGATTAGTTCTTGAAGGTTAAATGTCACAACAAAATTACGAAAATCCAAAATATTCCTATCTGTTAACATGAGGACAACATGTTAACATTTTTGCTTTATAATTCAGTTAAAAAAGATTGGATTTTGATGAAACATGATGGACGTGCGTGATATATCATTCCTCATTATTTTACTCAAATTGGTTTGTATCAGCTGATAACGACAAATATACGGACACATTTTTCTATCTCGTGAAAGTCGAACACGATCATTGTTGGGTGGCGGAGGTATGTGTTTTACCGAGTACTTCTCTAGTTTACTTTATGAAGGATGATGTTTGATTGACTCCAATGTATTTTACTCTATGGAGGATGACGTTTTGTTGACTCCAATGTATTTTACTCTATGAAGGGTGATGTTTGGTTAACTCCAATGTATTTTACTCTATGAAGGGTGATGTTTGGTTAACTCCAATATATTTTACTTAGTGAAAGAAGGTTTATGGTCAATTCGTCATTGTATTTTACTCACCAAAGGATAATGTTTGCCCGACTCGACAAGTTTTTGTACCCTGTAAAAGTTAGTGTCTTATCCTTCCTGAATAGAATGTCAAGGTAAGGATAAACAAGGCAACTAATCGACACTTTTGAAGATTTGTTTATTTTTTAACTTAGCAGTGGTGTGATTATTACTGTATTGTTAAAAAAGCATTTGTATATAGATATATATAATTTTATGTTTGCATATTTATGTATATATTAATGTAATTGTTAACTCCCCAGTGGTTCAGCAGTAATTTTAATGGTTCATAACACCAAAACCGGAGTTTTAAGTTTAACTTTGTGGTTCGTAACAAATAAACCAATAAAACGTAACGATTATATATAAAGTTAATACTCATTATAGGTTTGGAAGTATTGTTTTTATGCTTTCACAATTTATCTATTTTATCTATTACGCTATATAATTTAATAATGTGTTACAACATAAGAAACGTAATCGTTTTTCTAATGTCACAACTTAGTTTTAAAAACAACAATTGAAAAATGTCTTCCTTCTCTTTACATATGTGGGCCTGTCGTGGTCTTAAGGAAATTTTTCAATATTGTCCTGTTGCTTTAAAACTACTCTCAGCACTTGAGGTCCTTGGATAAGCTATAAAAGTGACAGTCAAATACCACTATTTTGTCTGACAAGAGTAGCTCAAAAGTTAAGAGTAGATATTTTTGAATGATTAGTTTCCTTCCCTTTAACCTAATCAAAAACTAGTAAGAGCTATGAGCAGGTGATTCCTGTATAGTTTCGCACCAGAATTTTAAAACAAACAAAACATAAACGTCTTAAGTTTGTGAAAGACAATTTGCGTAATTTCTGATAAAAATCAATATTTTACATTTAAAATATTGATATAACAAACTGAAACATTGCAAATTACTAAAACTGCAAATCACCAAAGCATTTATGCCTTATTTAATAATAGGAACGGAAATATTGTCTTAGAACTTTTGCATGGTAAAGAAACTCCTTCAATATTTTAAACAACTGACGAGATGTAATCTTACAAGTAATGTTTCACAATCAAATAAGCCACTATCAATCTTCAAAGCTCGTTGAAGTATACAAGCGCCCCCTTCCAAAAACAAAGAAAAATAATAAATGAATTTATAGGTATAAAACATAGTTCTTGGATTTACGAGACTCTGTTGGTAAATTTACTGAACTGAAACTTCTCTGTGATAGAATATTATTAAAAACATTCTTTAGTTTCTCAATATTAAGTTTCTATAGCTCTCTACAGTGCGATGAACACGGAAATTAGTTTTTATTTTAAATGTTAATAACATATTTTAAGATTAAAAGTTAATAACTCGTACTGTATATTTCTAGCAGGGTTTAAAAGACATACGAAAAAAAATTGAATTAGTGTGATACCCCACGTATTGAACTTCATTAATAAGTTTTTGACTTTAAAGTGTTTTGTTTTTGAACGTCCATGAAAACGATGACTTAGGAAAATTCTAAATATAATTACAGTTGAAATCTGAAGCCTTTTGTCTTGTATTTAATGTGTTATTTTTGGTATAATTCTAACAAACAAAAGAAACATTTTACATAACATGCCGTCACATGTTTCCACAAAATACAAGATATGAAACTTGTGAACAATTAAGTCGTTTTACATTAAGTTATGGTTCGGCATGTCTAGGTGGTTAAGGCGCTCGACTCGTAATCTGAGAGTTGTGGGTTCGATTACCCCTTATATCAAACATCAGAAGTGGGGGCATTATAATGTTACGATCAATACCACTATTTCTTGGTAAAAGAGTAGTCCCAAAAGGTGACTGTGGGTGGCGATGACTAGCTGCCTTCCCCCTAGTCTTATACTACCAAATTAGGGACAGCTAGCGCAGATAGCACTTGTGTAGCTCTGCCCGAAATTAAAAAACAAACATAAAGCTATAATGTTAGACTCCCTACACTTCTAAAACATGCGTTGGATTTTTAATTAGTAAAATAGCTTTCATATTAAATACCGTGTTAGAACGTAAATAATTGTAAAATAACGATGGCTGATTACACTTTCTACTACAGTTGTTCATGGTACACACCTTTTAAGACTAAAAGGGGACAAGCATGGATACAAGTTAATTACAAAGGGGAGTTAGAGATCAACATGGTTTCAAACCCTTGATCCGCAATTAACCCTGGTTACGCACCAAAACATCTATTTGATTATAGAAACACTGAAAAATCTACCAATTTGATTTGTTGACTTGTTTGAAGTTATGCGCAAAAGTACACAATGGGCTATCTGTTCTTTGCTTACGATAGGTATCGAAACTTGGTTTCTAGTGTTGTAAATCCATAGACTTGCCGCTATGCCACTGGTGGAGGGCGGGTTTGTTGATTAATATATCTTTTAATCACCTATGTTTAATATATACTTCTAGTAATGTAGAATATACTTGTATTCAACTACCTGATAAAGGATTTTCTTATTGCAGCGCCCCCACACGAAATATTTTAATTTAGTGGAATATTTGATGAGGAGCATTAATTTCAAAATGAGACACATTTTACCCTTTGCCATAATATTAATGATAGTGTATTATACATTTAAGCATAAACAATTAAACTTGGTATATCTGTACTGATTGCAAGGGGGTGATGAAAAGAAACGATTAATTTAACTTCTATGGCGTGAATGAAAAGGAAGCTATTAACACAGTTTTAGAGAGGAAAACTATCACTATATATCTTAACGAATCTGATTGGTTCTCCAACGTTAAAGTCTGTTCCTAATAACAGGTTTGTAATCCTAAAAATAATGTTAATTACCATCGAGTGTCACTTTCTTATTTGGTATGGGTTTTGGCGCGTATTGAAACACCTTATTATTAGTCAGGCCGCGCATTTTATTACGCAGTCTGGTTAATTAATAGAAGATTATTTGCTGCAAAATCCGTATTAATGCTATATCATGGCTAACTGATAAGATAATTTTAGTCAGCGTTTAAATTTCAAATTTTCTAAAACTGAAAATAACATACTACTATATCATTTTTTATACAGTCTTTACAGTGACTTAGGTTAGGAAATAAAATTCCATATAAAAATTATAAAGTTTTTAAGGCTCTAGCTTTTATTTCAAATTAAAACAACTACAGCAAAAATAATGAAATAACAAACAAATATCAAGCGATCAAAACTGGTTGCATCTAGAAAAAAAACCACAAACCATTTTCAAATACCTGAATAACAAAATGAAGAAACAGTTAAGTAAAACCTACGTCTGAACTTTAAAACAAATATCGTTTTGGTTTTGTTCAATCTTTTAAAAAACACTTAACTGAAATATATATATGAGCGTGTGTGTATGTGTGTAAATGCTAGTCATTTCTCGAAATGCCTGATTTCACAATAAGTTCATAATATATATAATATTTTAAAATGTAAAAGTTCAATTTGTAGAAGTGCGTAATAAATTGCATTAATTACATCAGTTATCTGAGTTACTAATCAGACCAGTTAAACCCAAGTTTTGTTGTCAAATAACTGTTTTAACCAGTTTTATGACTGTGTGAAACAGTCAAATCTTCTGAACAATTCCCTTTTATAGTTGGCAAACTTTACGAACCACTTTCGTAAGTTGTAAAGTCGGCTATCTTTATTGTACCAGTTTCTTGATGTTTTTAATAAACTACTTTTCTTGTACCAGTCTACTGATCTTTTTAATAAACTACTTTTATTGTACCAGTCTACTGATCTTTTTAATAAACTACTTTTCTTGTACCAGTCTACTGATCTTTTTAATAAACTACCTTTTTGTACCAGTCTACTGATCTTTTTAATAAACTACTCTTCTTGTACCACTTTACTGATCTTTTTAATAAACTACTTTTATTGTACCAGTCTACTGATCTTTTTAATAAACTACTTTTCTTGTACCAGTCTTCTGATTTTTTTAATAAACTACTTTTCTTGTACCAGTCTACGGATTTTTTTAATAAACTACTTTTAGTATTTCGTTGCATTACTCAGTATACCAATATTACATTCACTAATTTCAAACAGTTTCTTAGATATTTTGTAACTTTTATCATACTAATGCTGGAAATGTCGCAGGTTTCAGTCGTTTTTAATTTTCATACTTTATAATTCTGTAATAGCATTTCGGAGAGTAAAAACAGTTGCTTAGGTCAAATAGAATCTAGATGTAAGCACTTGGTCCAAACTTTGTAAGTTATTTATTTCAAGCCCACAGGGCTCAATTATTATAGCCACAGTCACAGTTACGGTAGTGACTCGTAAAACGAAAGGTAATGTAGCTACTTCAGTTAAATACTGTTCACGTGAGTCATGATTATCGTGAAGTAAATAGTCATCATTCATGCAAAACATTACCAACTTCAAGCATTTATATTGTGGCCTATATATAGTCTAAATTATCGTGAAGTGACTAACCATTAATCGTACAGAACATTACCAGCTTCAGCTAACATTAATTTTGTAGTCTCTATACTGAAATCTGCCTATTGTACAGCTTTATATTGCTGGAAACATCTATGTATATTTCTAGGTTGACTTGACCGGTAATATTACATTTTAAAAATATTTTCAAGAAAGCAAATTATTAGATAAAGTACAAGTTATGTGGAAGTTATTAATTAATATAAAAAACTATGGCATTAGAATTTATTAATTAAAAACACAACAGTAGGTTGTAACTCGTGTTACTTATAACACAGCTAATTTCCACTGTTTTATCTTATAAGCTGACATGTTACAATCTACCTTTATAGTGCGACACCTTATGTCACACAGATTGAGTTATTGCTTTAATTATTTCAAACTTCATAGGGATATTTATACAACAGATTATTACCATAGAAGTAATCCCGACACGGGATATTTTAATTTTGGGAGACATCCTGAAACAGCGGATTACACATGTGGAAGTAATCCTAATACAGCAGATTATCCACGTGGAACTAACGCTGAAACAGCGGATTATTCACGTGGAAGTAATCCTAAAACAGCAGATTATCCACGTGGAAGTAATCCTAACACAACAGATTATCCACGTGGAAATAATCTTGACGCTTAGATTAGATCATATTCTTTGATATACTAGATTAGCTCTGTGTTAATAATCTCAGTACAGAGGTTCATCCAATAAAACAGATTATACACGCCTGTAAGTTATTCATAATTCAGCTACGCATATTTCGAAAATAATATTATTTTGTTCTATCATGTAATGATTTTTTTACAAATCGGAAATAAAAGTTTTTACCCAGATCAAGTTCACGACAAATTTTATCACAAATATAACAGAATACGTTTGGCTCATTTATACAACCTTTTTTTATCATAGATACTACTAAATAATATTGAAAAGAAAAAAAAATAATTTCAAAATGCACGCGCAAACAAATACTGTCCAAAAGTGACACGCCATGCGGCCTGTTATCGTGGGTTTTACAATGATTGTTAAGACTCTCATATCGCAATTGTTCTAAACTCTGGAGAAATCTATAGCCATTGGTTGTCAACATTTTAAGCATGCCAGATTGTGACTCTAATTCAAAGAAAATGACAAACTTGTGTAAAAGTACATACGATGTTTTGTGAAAAATCTGTACACGACGGAAAAAACTGGACATAGGTTTTCGATAGGGTTCATAAATGATTGTATAACATTTCGATACAATAAAACTATCGCAGAGCTGGGTTATTAACAGGAGAATAAGTCTAATATAACAGATTAATTGTACAGCAATGAAATTTTATCAATTTGTATGTTTCAGTACTAATAGCATTGATATTCCATATTATTTCTTGCATAAGGCTTCTAACATACAAAAAGCTTCTGCTTGACAACTTGTTTTCTGGAAACGTCTCCAACTGTTCATTGTTCTTTGGCACTTCTTGTGTTACAAATACGAGCTTCATTCAATAATTCAATGCATGATTATTAATTAAAATATTTTGAGTTTTGTTCCAAAAACAATTATTTCTTGAAATTTAAATATAATTTATAACACGTAAGTCTTAAATGATTCAAATAAGTTACGAGTTACTAACTTCTTAGTTAATTCCGCAACTTTTATATTACTTAATTAGAAGCATAGAACATGACATGCTCATTTTAAACTTACTACGAAAAGAAAGAATGTAGTTAATTTTATATTTTTATGTTCAATTGACAGAAACTAAACTAGAATTCCCTACGAAAAATATAGCCTTCGTAGAAACTTTACTTTCTTAAATGTTGTCATATGAAGACACAAGATTAAAATAGCATGTCATGCATCTTGGTTTTCAGAAAGGCGTCATCGGTGATCATTAGCTTGTTGTTTAAATTAGATTTGTTACAAGAGAGTACAGTTTCGTCTCTCATATAGATGGTCCTTGCACCCTGAGAAGTGGATTCAAAACTGGAGAAGTGTACGTAGTCTTCAAATAAAGATGGCATTTCCTGGAGCTTCCCGGCTGATTTCTGGAAGTTTCGATGGTGTTCTTCGATAAGTGGCCTAGTTGGAGGCA
The DNA here is from genome assembly GCA_011833715.1 of Carcinoscorpius rotundicauda. Taxonomy (NCBI): domain Eukaryota; kingdom Metazoa; phylum Arthropoda; class Merostomata; order Xiphosura; family Limulidae; genus Carcinoscorpius; species Carcinoscorpius rotundicauda. The sequence continues at coordinate 22,769,941 of CM022398.1, forward strand.
GTTCTTGTCTTTCTGTGATAAATTTCAACAGTCCCTCGTACCTTAAACTTTGTTGACTTTGCGATAGGAACGTGCGGTTTTGTGTCACTGGAATCTCTTCCAGCAGTTCTCGATGCCGTAGATTTGGAAACAAAGTTAATTTTTTCAGTAAAAAAGGTAAGTCTTCTGGTGTTTCTGCTGGAAGCAGAGAGACTTTGTGTCTAGATAACATATGTTTTTTATGAAACAATAGAAGATCATCTTCTGTTTCCACTGGAAAGAGACAGCGATTATGTCTGGGTAAAACATTCTCCTTATAAAACAATGACTTTTCCTTTACTCCTTCTTCTGGAAGTTCCGAGACTTTGTGTCTGGGTAACATATTTTTCTTAGTAAGCAATGATTGGCTATCTAATGTTTCTTCTGAAAGTAAAGGTAATTTATGTCCAGGTAAGTCTTTTTCCTTATGAAACAATGATCGATCATCTACTGTTTTTTCTGAAAGTAGAGATATTTTATGCCTTAGTAATACATTTTCTTCATGTAGCAATGACTGATCATCTACTGTTACCACCGGAAGTACCGAAAATTTGTGTCTATGCAACGACTTTTCTTCAGCTGTTTCTACCGGAAGTACTGACACATTTTGTCGAGATAATGACTGTTCATCGATTGTTTCTACCGGAAGTACCGATGCTTTCTGTCTAGATAATGACTGTTCATCCATAGTTTCCACTTGAAATGTCGATACTTTGTGTCTAGATAATGATTTTTCATCTACTGTTTCCACTGGAAGTATCGATACTTTGTGTCTAGGTATCATATCTTCGAACAATTTCTGGCCATCTTCTCTTTCCATTGGAAGTGTAGAGACTTTGTGCTCACTCAGAATCCTTTTCTTATTTAACAGTAACTTATTACCTTCTGTTTCCGCTGGTGGTGAAGATACTTTGCTCTTGTACGAATCCATTTCTTCCTGTTTCATTGTTATCTCTTCAGGTAGCCATGATCCTTCAGGTAACTCATTTTTCTTTTGGACTAATTTTTCTTCTTTCATCGCTTCCACTGGTAATGCAGATAATTGGCACTTTTGCAAACACTCTCTTTCATGTGATGAAAAGTGTTTCTCCACTGTATCGAGAGAAAGTGCATCGTCCTCGAGTGTGGAGTCATGTAGAACATTTCCGCCAGGAGGTGATAACATTTTCTCTACTATTTCATCTTGTTCGGGAAGAAAAATAATTTTCTGTAACAATTGATTTTCCTCCATTTTTCCCACTGGAACGACCGAGGGCTGGTACTTTGGTACATTTGCTGTAATTTGGAGGAATGGTTGATCTATAATTGTTTTTACAGGAATTACAGACAACTGTTGTTTACGCTCTGTTATATCACTAGATTCTTCTTTCTGCTCTGTTTCTTCTTCTACATTTATAACTTCAAGGGCCGCTTGCTGTTGTTGTTCAGATGATGTTTTCTGTACATTTTCCAGTGAAAGTTCTTCAGCATCAAAGTGGTTTTGTTGTAGTAAGCCACCTGTATTTTGGGTATATGAGTTTACCATATAGTTCTTGTTTTCGTCAAGCGTTGACTCAAGCTCAATGTTTTCAGCTTTTGAAGAAACGTTTTGCGTCGAAATGTCTTCAAAGTTAGGTGCAATCCACGGATGTTTAAGACAATCCGATGGGAGCATCCTCTGTCTAGAGAACAAACCAATTTTTTTTTATGTTTATCAAAAATTCTGAAATAATATAGCAAAAAATATTGAAGTAGGAGCGAATGAGCCCTGACATACATTTCAACGTTAAAGGTATTTAACTAGGATTGAAAAGAAAGAAAAAACTAAAGATGAATGATGCTTGGTGTACATTCTAACGTTAAAGTTATTTAACTAGGACTGTTCAACAGCGGGATTCTATTTTAGACTAGTTTCAAGAAAAGGAAGATTCACTTGGTAATAAATCATATGAAACAAATAGGACTGTCAAGTGTTTCGTTTTCATATGACCTATTTACCTTTTTCTGCACATAAAAGGAGGGAAAGATTGAAGTCAGACAAAAGGTTAACTGTTGAAATATACTTGGTAAGATAGTTAAGTTTCAAGGATCTTATAAAGAAATTACACAACGTACTATTACATGAGAAACATCAAATGTTTAAAATGAACAAACTTATTTTTTACATTACCTTTACTCAACTTCAGATTAAATACTTTGATATGTTTCATACCACAACTATCAAAAAAGAACAACAGAACTATATGTTACCTTTGATTCTGCACTAACAGTTTTTTGATGAAATCCTTGGCATGGTTAGAAACGTCTTCAAACATTTTTTCTGGGAACTCAAGGCTTCCTTTAGTGATATTACAGAAGGTTTCCTGCTTGGTGGCACCGCCAAAAGGTGTATAACCAGAAAGAAGAACATACGTCAGAACCCCCACACTCCTGAAAAAAAAATAGCAAAGGTTTGAGAACACTTTATTAAAAAAAAACATCCCACTTTGATATGCGTTCAGATTTAAAACTTAAAAACACATAAAATGCCAATATTTCTGAAAACAAAATTACGTCAAATTTTAACACATATTTCCCATGACAAAATAATTTCTAAAGTTTTTTCAATCAAAAGAATTACAGTTTTGTTTGTTTTGGAATTTTGCACAAAGCTACTCAAGGGCTATCTGTGCTAGCCGTCCCTAATTTTGCAGTGTAAGACTAGAGGGAAGGCAGCTAGTCATCACCACCCACCGCCAACTCTTGGGCTACTCTTTTACAAACGAATAGTGGGATTGACCGTCACATTATACACCCCCACGGCTGGGAGGGCGAGCATATTTAGCGCGACGCGGGGGAAAGAATTACAGAAACGAAACTTATAATTTTACAAATCGCAAATCGCTATTTGGGAACGACTGTCCTTACACTTTAAATTTGTTAGATCGTATTTAAGAGATAAAATATATTTAAACGTGTTGGGAAAAAAAGTCCTGACAAAACTTTCGGAATATTTGAAGTTAGAGCGGATTAATTCTCATGATTGATAAACCCTGAGGATCGAAGATAAGAAAAAGTTGTTAAAAACACAGTTTGTCTCTAATCATACTAACCACACATCGTTTGCAATATCGTATCAGTTCAGTTATCGTTATTCAAATTCCAAGTATTTCACATTTATGACAATTTAAGTTTAAAACGGTAGAGACCGATACATCTGGGCCTAGTAAAAGTAATTATTCGTAAGTTTTGTAAATCTTTATCTTACAAAAGAACGATTCAGTCAAATAAAATGAAATTAAAATAAATTATTGAAATATAAAACAGGTAATCTGATGATTTTTTAAGGTTTATGGCATAATTGGACAGGAACAAAAGAATTGTACAAGAACATCAACTGTACCTACCACATGTCACTGGCGAAACTGATTGGTTCATACTGAAGAATCTCTGGAGCTGTATTACGAAAAACAATGATTTCAAATAAGTTGGTTGGTATCATTCGTATGCTAATCCATATATCAACAGTATGGATTTTATTTTTAACAATACTGACTTTATATATGTAAATATTAAAAGTTGATTTTTAAAATTAAGTTAAAAATAATACAATTCTGTTTCCCCCATATAACATCCTTGATCTAGAATTTGGTCCAACGCTGAAAATAAAGAAATTTATTCGGCACGTTGGAGCCATTCTGACAGCCAGACAAGGTTGCACTTGGCAACTATTTCGTGTGCTGAAATTAAATATTCGTCTGCAGGGAGGAAGGCACTAACTGGCTTTAAGCGTTACTTTTATTTTAGTGGACTTGTTTTCGAATTCGGAAAGCTGGTGAAATAATATGAGCTTAAAATAAAGAGTAACTAAACATTTTGGGAGAATAAATATGAATAATTATATTAAATTATTTAATGGTGGACACTGAAGACGGATAATATTAATTTATTTTATGGAGATAATCTTCATTAGGATATTTTCAGATGCATGGTCTCCCTCTAGTACAGCGGAAAGTCCACGAATTTACAACGCTAAAATCAGAGGTTCGATTCCCCTCCGTAAACTCAAAAGATAGCCTAATGTGGTTTTGCTATAAGAAAACACACACTCAAATGCATGACTACTATCGAAAGTTGTTATCAACGGCAATGCTTTGACAAGGACTATGATGAGCGGGCTTTAAAAAATATACCCATCATTCGCAGAATAAACCTTAACAAAAGAAAACATCAGAGGTTTTAATAATAAACAGTTATATCGCCTGTTTTTCTCTAAAACCAATGACATCAAAGTTAGTGTAAAGAAATTATCCTAAAGTTTGTTCGGGATGTTAAGTTAGACTGAAATGTTTTTATTTTTTATGTTATATGTAGAGAAATCCACTGAAGTACTTATATTTTAATGTATCAAGAAATTGTTCACGTTATTATCTCATTATAATAAAAATATATTAAAGTTTCCTGCTGATACAACACTGAGTTCATCAATAAACTTTATTTAAAGAAAAATAATATGTTAAATACATTCGCGTGTTAGTAAGACTATACGTTAAACATTTATTATTAAATTAGCACAGTGTCAGAAAATCATTTCATCATTAGGGAGTCCTTACAATGTATACAATTAAGTTTTATTTACATATAATTTAATAAATAACATCACATTTTTATATAACATGCCATAATCTTAGTGCCACAACGGTATGTCTGCAGACTCACACTGCTATAAACCGGGTTTTGATACCAGTAGTGGGCAGAGCACATACGGTCCATTGCGTAGCTTTGTACTGAATTCCAAATAAACAAGATATTAGCTGGCATTATTCTAATACATACCTTACCAAACTGATATCAGAACATTTACAGAACAGGTGACATAGCTTCTAAATAAGTTCTATTTTATTTTTGATTGAGTTTGTTTTGAATTTTGAGTAAAGCTACATGAGGACTACCTGCGATAGACGTCTCCAATTTTACAGTGAAAAACTAGAGGGAAAGCAGTTAGTTATCGCTATCCACCGCAAACTCTTGAGTTACTCCTTTAACAACGAATAGTGTAATTGACTGCCACATTATAACACAAAAAGGCTTTATGAAGCACTTCTAACCGAATAAGGGAATTCACTGTTACGTTTATGGCACGCTTACAACTGAAAGTGCCGAGGGTGTTCTGCGACATCATGTCTCGAATCTTGGACTTTTCAATTCACAACCCGACAGGCTAACCGCTACGCCACATCCGGTCTATCCACTTTCAGGGCCGTACCTTAGTTTCAAAATGATATATGTAGGACCATATTTTTAATTTGAATATTCAGATAAAATTCAGTTTTTATAGTTTTGTGACTTGCAAAGCAAAATACGTGAAATATGTGATGCTATCCTTCTAGTATATTGCCATACTGGTAAATTGGTACATGGAATTTCTTGATGAATGCTGATCGTATATACTTATAAGGAGACACTGCGTGGAGATGTTAGTAATAATAAATATTCTGATCATGTTTAACTATAATAATACACCAAGAAATTCTCAAATTAATCCTGAAGAAATAGTTTAAGTAACATACTGCATTACATTTCTATACTTAACAGCAACACTACAAACATCTCAGTTTGTGTCTGGTGTGATCGCATCTACAAAAATAAATTAGAGCATATTGTACCATTATATGTCTAACAAGGTTAAAAAAATAGGCCTGATTTACTGAAATGCCAGAATTATGGTTAAAAAGTTGTAAAGAATGAAAAACATGGCTGATGTTTAAATTGTTTCAATTTATTGTTGCGGCTTTCTGTTATGGCTTAAAGATTATGAATAGTAATGTTGACATAACTGAAAATTCTTAAATATTCACCCAAATCGTTACGAGTGGTTTTTAAAAGCAGATTCTTATGGGATATAGTTTATATACGTGATTCAATACACGTGCACATAACTTTGTTAAAGGGGGGGGGGCTAGTGTAAGGAAGAACCCACAAGACGAACGAGACAAAAAAATTTTTTTGCTAAAAAAAATTCAAAATGGATTCGCACGTGCCTTTCCTGCTCCCTGGGTTAGACGACTGTGTTTCACTCAACAATCTAATTAGTTTAGTTTCTACAGCTAGAATCACTGACGTTAAACTTGGAACATTTATTTATTTTAGACAAATGTTTAGTTTTATTCAATAAACGTAAAATTTGATGTCAGAAGAAAGACCATTGATTATTTCATTCACTTTTTCAATGTTTTCAATGGGATGACACACGTTTAACGAAAACTATGTAATTTTATAACAAATTTCGAAGCCTTCTTACTGAAGTTTTGTAACTTCAATGCAGCTTTAGAAGTATGAATGATATTATAAGTGATCATTTGTTCTTGTAATCGGAATAAGCCTTAAGGCAAGGCAAGTAAGGTCCAGGGGTCCATCGTTACGATGGATCATTATAGAAAGAACCATATCGGTTCATTGTACAATTTTCATATTTCTTTTTGTTGTTGTTATTAAATTGCAGAATACTGTGAGAGACACATCAAGAGCTGAAGTGGTTTTCTTATTACAACAGTCAGGTTAAAATACCACCTCCACTTTAAAACATCAAGATGTTGCAATGAACATGAAAAATGATAATTCCAAATTCAATTTTAAAAAATAATTAAAACAACTTAATCACTTTTCTAGTTATCGAATAACGAAACACACTTACAATAAAATACTGTTTGGTTTGAATTTTGCACAAATCTACGTCAGGGCTATTTGCACTAGCCGTCTTTAATTTAACAGTGAAAGACTAGAAGGAAGGCAGGTTTTATCACCACTCACCGCCAACTCTTTTACCAACGAATAATGGGATTGATTGTCACATTATAACGTCCCCACATTTGAAGGGGATGATAGCATGTTTGATGGAACGGGGATTCAAATCAGCGACCCTCAGATTGTGAGTCGAGGACAATGAAAAAATAAATTATTTAGTATTATTTAAATCGGTTATTCCAGCACTAAACCTAACATCTTATTCAACATAAGCGTTTATTTCAATATAATAGGTATAATAGATTTTAAATGTAGTAGTCTAAATAAGGAATTGTAAAGAAGTTGCAGTGTAATTTATTTCAAGAGAGCTCTGCTTACTTACAGTGATGTTACTAAAACAAGTAAGAAACTGTTAATGTAAACATTTTATTTTAATAACGTTGAATCTACAACACATTTTACTGTCAGTGCCCTTCATGTGAAACGTTAACTCAAACTGTGGCCAAAAACTTGTTCAATATTATATAATTAAGAATCTGGCGCTGGGCCTGATGCTTAGATTTGATGTAGACAAAACAAAGGTATTTAAACACTTCTTCAACCCAGAATGTTAGAACAATGTTTCTTTATTTCAACCGAGAGCCAATATCTGTGCTTCTTGTCTTCGTAGACGAATTTTTTTTACGTCTAAGAATGCTACGAGTGTTTCCTCTTTCATAACAACTGCATTGAAAAACCATATACCCTTTCCACCCATCAAAAAATAAATAAATAAAATTTAAAGTTCTTAATTCATAGATGTTTTCCATAACATGTATGCAATTATTAATTATTGTTTTTACCTCACGGGTCTTAGTAAGGACCTAAAGAGATATTCTAAAACAGAAATGTAACTCACCTACATAATCTGGAGTTCCTACTATCTCTCTCACTTCGACGTCTTCTGAAACTAATCGTGAAATGCCAAAATCACACAATTTGATGTCACATTGTGGAAAAGAGCCAGTCAACAGGATATTTTGAGGCTAAAAAAATCAACAAAGTAGAGTAAACTTAAATCTCTCGATTTTGTAAAAGTCGGTTTCATAAAGTATCCATAAGTTATTCATGAATATTCTACCAGTTAGGTTAATTGGCACTTTTTGAAGTTCTTATTTTAAATACTCGAACTAAACGATACTCATTTTGGTGAATTACATCAATGGAATCCAGCTTCATGTTATCTACATAAATTACTTAGTGTTAATCTTGATAAATTATATCAGTATATTAGAGTTTTGTGTTATCTACATAAATGGCATGGCGCCAGTCTTGGTAAACTGTATTAGTAAAATCGAGTTTTATGTTATTTATACAAATGCCACAGTATCCATTTTGGTAAACTATATCAGAACAAGCGAACAAAATTCTCGTGTAATGAGAAGATCAAACGTTATATCACTTGTCAGAAGCTTATCTAGTAACTGACCTGAACCAGAAACTTTACCCCAAAACACTACGATACAAGGTGAGCCTCATCAATGAATATATTATGTTTTGAACTGTCTCCAACTGAGCATGCATTTCATAGATATAAGCTGCTCTTCAGAATATCAATAGTGCTAACAATTAGATGTTTCATGTACAACTCTAATGCGCATTACTAAAACTTGCCATCACGTCCTCCGTTAACAAATATGATTTCAGGCTCTCACCTCTTCTCTTTTGTTTTTTTAAGTGACTGAAAGATTAAGTTAAGTAATAAGATATAACACACAAATAGACACTAAAACGATATATTTGCTGTAATTACTTATTATTTTCATTATTCAAAAATGTATTAAAACACTTAACTTGCATTATTGCACCATGCCAGTAAGTAAATGTATAGATGTGTTGGGGTAAGGGTTCTGCTACAGTAGGTGTCTGTGATTTGTTGGCGATATATTTAAAAACATAAACGAACAGCATGCCCTACACGTTTTTAAAATAATATATATATATATATATATTCGGAACAAGCTAAACGTGTTTACACAAATTTATTACTCTGCACAGATCACACTTATATCTTAAACACTATCCAGGTCTCTTCTTGATGTCAAAAGTACACGCAAGCCTATTCAGTTGTTTTTAGAATTAAGATGAGAAGCCCAACTATTTCTATTTGTTTCCATCGCTAGATTTATTTGTGTATTGTTCACTTACATTGTCGTTGAGCTACCTTCGTCATATAATTCAAAAATCACATGCCTGTTTTTCGAATTTTCAAGAATCGTCTGCCTTTTGTCAAAGTTCATCAGGTTGGTGAATTATTTCAGAACACTTTTATCTCTTAGAAATTGTTAATGTCACTCCAACATATCAATCTATGATGATTAACTTTGCATTTAACGTTTCTTTCACCGAACTTCTCCCTCCCTGACTTTACTCTCTTCTCCAATTTGTTTCGTCTGCTTGCTGGTATTTATACGTCTTTCACTTAGATCTTCTAGAAATGTTTATATCCTCAACATCAGTGGATTGCACACGATGTCTGATTGGATCGACACTAGTGAATTATAAATACAACGAGCAATTCTCAATTCTCACCGAGTTACATAACCAAACTTGTCGGAACTATCTCCTATAAAATAATTACCCTTAAGTCTCATATTACGAGAAAAACCAATCAATAAATAATCACTTACGAAATAAATAAATTATTAATACTTATCAACTTTATATCTAACATACGCTTCTCTTCAATAGATATATTTATAATATTTTTCATTATACTTTTCACTATTTCCAGGTCTTATGCTAAATATTCTCATATAGTCAACACCAGCATTTGCATTTCTTTTGTTGGTGTCGTCTCATGAATGACCTTTAGCAGGACTTCATCTTGACAGGATCCCCTGTCTTCATGTTCTTTGGGGTCTGTATTTCCAAATGTGTTTGTACAATGACACAGTAGATTTGTTCTCTCTTACTTCTTCTTACCAGTCAGTCATGTGCTTATGTTAACGTCCTTGTACATCTCATCTTCACCCAGTACTCTTAGGCCTAATAGGTCCTTATCTTATAAGACAAAATTATTATCTTCAAATTATGCTACTCTGGCAGCTACACTTGCAATGTCCATCTGTATATCAATAGTTACACTCGTTAAGTCTTCTTCCTTCTCGAAGCATCTCCTGTTCCCTCAACTTTCACTTTATGGTGCGTTCTGTGTTCCTTACTGTGAAAAGTCATTTTCCCTTCCAGTGCTGGATGAGTTTGTTGTTGGCTGTGGGTAATAAAACTAAAGCCTTCTGTAAAACCTTGAAACGTCGACTTTTGGCCTTCTTGTTATAGAATTGTTTCTAGCTATATTTGAATTTGGTTTCCTTAGTAAAACTGTTTTGATAGGTCTTTTCTGGTTCTCTCTTTAATGCTTTACTTCCTCTCAGACACTATCTCTAGTGAAGGGCCTTTCTTCTGCACTTACTTTAAATATTTACCACCCGGTATGCTTCCTATCACGAAAATGAAAGACTTTATGAAAGACTTTCTCACTATTCCAACACTGAACTGTTCTCAAATTAGTAAATCTGTCATTCCTTCAAAACTATTTTCTCACTTGCCCATGATAGTATATCTGGTTAAGTATTGCTGCAGACGTGTCACAAATTGAAAACAACTTCCACATGTCATGTGTGACTTCTTTGAACTTCCTGAGAAAACCTTTATCAGTAAGCTCATATCATTTCAGCAGGCCCAGCATGGTCCGGTGGTTAAAGCATTTAGCTCGTAATATGAGGGTCGCCGGTTCGAATCCCCGTCACACCAAACATGCTTGCCCTTTCAGTCGTGGGGGCGTCGATTAATCGGGGATTCAGTCGGTCAATCTCACTATTTGTTGGTAAAAGAGTAGCTCAATAGTTGGCGGTGGGTGGTGATGATTACCTGCCTTCCTTCTAGTCTGATAAATTAGGGACGGCTAGCGCAGATAGACCTCGTGTAGCTTTGCGCGAAATTAAAAGCAAAACATTTCTGTAAAATCAATTTTAATTTATCATATTTTATAAAATATTCTGACATCATGCCTGCATATGTGTCTAGACCTTTCCGTGTGAGAAGTGGGTTAAAACAGACTACTCTAGTATTTTGTCGTAGTTCTGACTTTGGGGAGATCTTTTATATCTCTCCATGAAATATTATATTCCATTTCATCTTTATGTTAAACAAATTTGAACAGGTTAGCCAGCTAGCCCTGACTCCATTATCATTTTTTGGGCCCTTCTTCCATCAGATGGGTGAGATTTGCAATTCAGTTTTATTCTCTCTATTTGCAGTTACTTATATCTCTCTTTTCTTTTTTTTCTTCCTCTCTTCTCCCTATTTGTTATTGTTGTTTAAGAAACTTTCGTAGAGTGCCGTTTTTTACACAAAACCTTTCCCTTTTCCGATATATTTATTAAAATCTCCTGACCTGGTTACGTAGCTTATAGTAGCCTCTGCCCTATTTGCGCAATTGCAACAGTTATGTGTAAACAGGCCTACGTATTTCCGTTGTCGTTCGCGTTTTCTTTTACAATTATACAACCATTGCTGGCTTGCTAGTTGTCAGAAAACTTTTTAAGTAGTATATATATTTATTAAATAAAAATATAGCTTTGGGGTAAGCATTATTCTATGTCAGGTGTCTGTCACTTGTTGATGATAAAAGCAAAACAAAAAACAAGAAAAAACGAACAGCACGTAGTCCACTTGTTTTCAAAATAATATATATATTCGGAACAAATTAAACGTATTTACAAATATTTCTCAAACAGTGAAGATCATAATTATATCTTAATCACTATATAGTACTCTTCTTATCAAAAGTCCGCGTAGGCCTATTCAATTGTTTTAGAATTCAGTTGACAAGCCGAACTATTCTCTATTTCTATCGTCAACCTGTCTGTATATAGTTTACTTACGTTGTGACTGAGTTAGCGCAATTGTATGCCATACTTCAAATATCGTATGCTCCATTTTTTTCATATTTTCAAGAATCCTCTGCCTTTGTTAATATCTATTCAGGCCAGTCCAATTATTTTAGAAAGTCTTTGATGAGACATCTTAATCTCCTTATCGCTTACAAAATTATTACTTTCACTGTAACATATCGTTCGTTAGGCCTTTTCTACTAGTACGACAATTCCCTTCAAGTAACTTTACTCTTTTTTTTAAGTTTGCTTGCTGCTACACTGCTGGCCAAAATCTTAAGGCCAATGAACATAAAGAAAAAATATGCATTTTGCGTTGTTAGACTCAACCACTTATTTGAGTAGAGCTTCGAAAAATGAAAATAAAAAAGGGGGAACTTTTTTGACATTTAATAGGGAAAAAGTGAACATTGTAAAATTAGCCTAAATACTTGCTGGTCAAAATTTAACACCATACCAAAACGAAGTCCAAAACAGGATAAAAAATAACCAACAAGAGGTCTCAGTAGTGAGTTACATGGATATCATTGCGAATAACTTCAAACATTCACTTTGATATGGTCGATATAAGCGTTTGCAGAAGGCTGACTGGAATGTTGTTCCAAGTGATGAAGATGGCTTTACGAAGATCATGCACTGTTTCGAATTGACGTCCATTTCTATAGACTTCCCTTGTTATCCATCCACTAACATTTTCAGTGAAGTTAAGTTCGGGCGAACACGCTAGATGGTCCAAAAGAATCACGTTATTCGCCATGAAAAAGTTCTTTGTACTGCGGGCATTGTGGATTGCAACGTTGTCCTGTTGAAAGATCCAGTCATTTCCACACAAGCGAGGGCCTTCAGTTAATAAGTATGCTTTCTCTAACATGCCAATGTAGCCAGCTGCTGTTTGACGCCACTGTTTAACCTGAAACTCCACTATTCCATGGAAGGAGAAAGCACCCCAGATCATGATGGAACCTCCTCCACTGTGTTGTGTAGAAAATGTCTCCGGTGGGATATAATTCTTCCACTTTTCTAGTCTCATTTTTAGTGCTTCTTAGCAAAGTTTAACCGAGCTGTTTCGTAGTGTGGAAGGAAGCGTGGCCTTTGAAGATGTTTACGGTTTTTAAGCCTTTCTCTCGTAGATGACTTTTCATTGTTCTTGAGTTGCATTTTGCGTCCTTGAGGGCCTTAATCTGGTTGGATGATCGGCTATTGTTTTGCCGGACAACCCATCGAATCTTCCTGCTCAACGCCGGCGAAATTTTCTTTGGCCGACCACTTGAAATTCTTCTTCCGTATCCCCCAGGGTCTTTTAAGAAGTTTGCAATAGCAGTTTTACTACGCCCGGTATCACCAGCGATAGCTAGTTGAGAGAGACCTAACTTTTGCAGCTCGACAATTCTGCCACGTTCAAACACTGTCAACTTTTTAGCCTTTGCCATGTTTTTACTCAATGTAATACAGGAGATGTTGACAACGCTAAAGCTTGAGTACAAATGACTAAATTTCGTTACGTGTTTATCGATTAACGCTTTGTTTCAGTGTGGTCTTAAACTTTTAACCAGCTGGTATTTAGGCTAATTTCCCAGTGTTCACATTTTCTCTATTAAATGCTAAAAACGTTTTTATTTTTATTTTCCCTTTTCTTATTTTCATCTTTTGAAGCTCTACTCAAATAAGTGATTGAGTCTAAAAACGCAAAATGCATATTTTTTCTTTATGTTCATTGGCCTTACGATTTTGGCCAGCAGTGAATTTATACGTCTGTCACTTAGGTTTTCTAGAAATTTCCATATCCTCGACATCAGTTAAGAGCACACAAAATTCGACAGTTATGTTGGTTTGCAGTGAGTTATAAACATAGCGTACGATTTTTACAGAGCATAACCAAATTTGTCATAACTATCGCTTTAAAAATAATTACTTTTAACTCTAGTTATGAAAATAAACTAAACGATCATGTAATATTCAATCACAAAAGAAATAGCTTGATTGCATCTACACTAAACAGTTCTTTATACCTGACACACTATTCACTCTACCGTAACTGTTCACGCCCAAAACAATAATTTGAGAAACATTGCTTTAATTATCAGATGGAATTACAGGGGAGTTCAGCTTTGAGACTCATTTTTGTAAGTTCCCGGATAATAAATGGAGTATTGCAAACATAAACGAAAGGAATGTTGAACATTTACACTGTATTTTTGGAGGAAACATTATAGTGGAAGCGCAATTTTGAATTATGTTGATTTCTTTTTATATTTTCTACACACTAAAGATTGTTCCATGGTAAATCAAACTGACTTAAATGTTTTTCGTGTGATTCAATGATAAACATGTGCAACAAATTCTGAAGTTCATGAGGATGTATTTTTATTTTTGTGAGTTGGTGATAAATATTGTACTGCAGTAACATATCAGAAGTCATTTATATTTGTGATGGGTAAGTGATGTATATTGTACTCAAGGAACATACAAGATGAATGCTATGGGAATTTAGTCTTATATACAAAATAAGTGTGTGATAATTGTTGCTTTATATATCAACGAATATAACGTGCTAATTATGGATAGTGTAGATTTACTTTTGGATGGTTTACAAATAAATATTGTGTTGTAGTAACGCATAAAGTGTATGCTTTGGACAACGTAACTTTACAGTTACCATGTGGTAATAAGTTTTGCATTATATTCATCCAACCATAAGATGCTTTTTTTACAGTTTCCTTGCCACGTATTTTGGATAATGTTTATGTGTTTATTTGGGAGGTGGACGTGCCTTACAAGTGGTAGTAAAATCCACAAATTTTTCTATATTATATTATCATAAAATAATTGAGCTATAGCTATTACAAAAACAATATGCATGCATGGTCTCATTGTAAGGTAACAAGAGAAAACACGAATAAGTTATAGCAGTGAAGCTAACCTTAATATCTAGATGGACAATGTTCAAACCGTGGAGAAATAAGAGAGCTTCTAAAACCTGGGTAATCACGTGGACCACCTGAGATTCTTCAAAAACTTCGTCGTCATCCAAAAGTCTCTGAAGTTCCCCTCCTTTTGCCCTGGAAACAAAAAGTTGTGACTGGCCTTAACGAAACAACACCTAAAAGGACCATCATTTCTTCTATATCCCAGAAAAGTAACTATTAAAATCGAATATATTCTATAATTTCTAACCAATAAAAAGCTGTCTTGGAGGCATTTAGGTCAGAGTTTCCAGCATGTTATTCGAGAATTATTAGTGGTTTGCGAGCTCCGTTCAGGTGATCTGAAGAAAGATTCTACATTTATAAAATAGAAGAGTTTGTAGAACCCGCAACAAACCCGACACTCGAGACCTTAGAATTCTAGCTGTATAAGCAAGAAGAATACGTGCACATTACGTGGAACAAGTACAAAACTCTATAGTATCTGTAAAAAACGGCTGGTATGGGTAGATAAAGTACTATGTAGAAGAGTGAACAACCTTTCGACCTTTTTCGGTAATCTCACTTATACAACAACTCCAGCTTAAAATGGACAGTACAAAAGAACACCTTTATACGTATATTAATAAATATATCCAACATCTAAGCACGCCCTCTACATTCCTACACCCAATTACACAACCGCCTTCAAACATGTTGTCAGCTACCGGTCAGTAACCCTTTCTTTCTTTGTAAAACTGACGATAGCTGAAGAAGGTCAAAACGTTGTTCGCTCCTCTATTAGTGTTTTCTCTATCCATACCAACCGTTTTTAAATATACATTTTTTTCTACAAGTGGGTCTTCTCGTCATCGCGGACTACAGAACTCTATGTCGCATGTCGTTTTTTGAGTTAAAGTGGATAAATATGTTCATTACTAAGGAGTTTCTCGCATTGTAAAATAACGACCTCACTGTTGGTTTCTCTACGAAAAAAGAAGAACGCTGGTTGGAGATTTCTTGCGTCGGAATATTAATGTTAGACTTCAAAAGAAGTTCATTATCTGAAGTATAGCATTCAGACAACTCAAGAGTTATTCGTTTGTTACTATGCACCTGTGGAAGGTAGGTTTGGTTACTTTTGAATTTTGCACAAAGCTACACGGGGGTCATATACATTAACCCTCCCTAACTTAATAGTGAAAGACTAGGGAGAAGGCAGCTGGTCTTAACAATCCCCAACCAACACTTGAGCTACTCTTACTATCGAATAATGGAATCGACCAAAACATTATAATATCACCACGGCTGAAAGAACAAGCATGTTTGGTGGAATGAGGTTGTGAGTCCAGAACCCTAACCAACTGGCCTGTGGGAGATGGTAGCTTTATTTATTTCGGCCCTAAAGCAGGATGAACAATAAACCTAACATACAGAAAAGACCCATCCATCTCATTAAAATGTAAAAAGACAAATTAGGGTTAATAAATTTTATTACATTGATTTTTATGCGTTGAATTTTTTTGTCAAATTACACTATGTCGAGTCGTTTTCAGTAAAAATGAAATCAGGTGGTTCGCGAACATAAAGTTTCAGAACCACTGGTTTAAATAAACAAGTTCTAATAGTCTGTACATCACAGGATACAATAGCAGGCCCGGGGATGCATAAGGTTTCAAATAATTTATAGGTTAGTGAAAGCTGAAAGAAAAATAACTTTTTATGAACGCTTGAATTGTCGTTTACACAGTAATGAAACTCCATCGAACGTTTTTTATTTATATTTAAAAAGAAAATAAACTTTCGTAGGGTGTTGCTGATTAGGGTGTTCGACTCGCAATCTGTAGGTCACGGGTTCGAATATTCGTCACCGAACATACTCGCCTTTTCAGCTTTGTGTGTGTGTGAGAGAGAGAAAGATAGTTATAATTTGATGGTCAATCCCACTATTCGTTGGTAAACAGAGTAGGCCATGAGTTGGGGGTATGTGGTGATGACTAGTTGCCTTCCTTCTAGTCTATCTCTGCTACAGTAGAGACGGCTGGCACAGATAGCTCTCGAGCAGTTTTGCGCGAATTTCAAAACAAAGCAAACTTTCGTGAGACAATAAAGTTCGTTTGTTTGTTATTAAGAACAAAGCTACAAATGTGAAGATTACAAGGATCGAGCCCCCAGTTTCAGCGTTATAAGTTCCTAAGCCTATAACTAAGCCGCCAAGTTCCAGATAAAATGGAGCTGAATGAAAAATTCAATTATTAGGAACTGTTGTACAACAGCACAGCCTAACTGTTAAAACTGTTATTAAAGCGATTGTGTTCATTAGATTCTCAGGAGTGCGACAGTAAGAGAGAATGACAATTCTATATTATTAATAATAATGTTCGTTCTACAAATAATGAGTTAAAGCACCTCACTGGGATTCATGAAAACAATGATTTTATAACCTGCTATATTTTCGCTTCATGTTTTAGAAACCTGGTTGGTGTCTGAAATATTAAATGTATATTATTGTAAAACAGACATTTAATATGGTATTTTACTATGTTTTGCTAACAATTTACGACTAACAGCAATTAAATAATGCGACCATTATTCAAACGTCTGAAACTAAAGTCCCAACCATTGAGTCGTTATGTTTGCGATTAAAAGTAACTTTTGTGTTGTTGTGTATATACGAATACATTCTAGTTTGTTTTTAAAAGAAGTGATTTTATGTGCCACGAACATTTCACTTTTTATGTCGTAATGTCTGCTAGTAACATTTCAGTCTCAGTATCATTGTCGATATGCGATTGACATGATAGTTTTAAAGTAATTTTACCTGTGACTAACATTCTAGTCTTCGCGTACGTTTCTGTAGTCGTTATTATTACGTAAATGTAGATTGTGTAAAATTCAATGCAAAGATAATGTATCAGTCAACACATGTATGTTTTGTTTATCCATAGTAATTGCATTGCTTGTGTTACAATGTTCATGTCATAACAGCCATGACTGACGTTTTTCAATCTTTATATTATTAGCACTCCAACATTCATTCAAGTTCCTGTGTGTGAAGATAATAGCTTAACATAGTTATGTAAATTCCAATATTTACGATATTATGTCAGTTACTGACAGGAAAATTTTCATATGATCATTTTGATGTCTAAAAGCTTAATCCTGTGAGTTTGGCAAGAGGTATTGGTCAGTACACTGGGACTTAAATACAAAGAACCGTGATTCGATTCTTAGAGGCTGTGAGCACGTTATAAGGGTAAAGGTCAAATATCATAAAACAGTCAGACAAGAGGTAGTCGAAACATTTAAGGTTGGTGAACACGACTAGCTGTTTAATATTAGTTCAAAAATTAAGGTTTGATTGTTGCTACGCGCAAAGCTACACAATGAGCTCTGCCCTCTAAGGGTAACAAAACACAATGAGCTATCTTTGTTCTGCCCTTTAAGGGTATCAAAACTCAACTTTTAGCGTCGTCAATATGCAGACTTACTGCTAAACTAATGAGAGATCAAAATTAAGGACTGTTATAGGCGAATAGCTTTTATCTAACTCTGTGTGAAAGTTCTACAAAAAGAACGTGAAATATAAATGTCCTAAAAATTACTGTTTTAAATAAAAACAAACCTTCATACTTAAAAATTTGAAATTAATTAATTCTGCATTAGAAGACAAACGGCTCAATTCAAACTGACTGTTTAACCCTAGTGAGAGCAATACACAATATAGTCATATCTCGTTTGTTCTTACATTTCAAGTATCAAGATCATCTCTGATGAGCCTTCGTATATTTGATGCAGGTTAATGACTCGTGGACACGGGTCACACATCCTTAGGACTAAGATTTCGTGCATTATTTCGTGTCGAACATTAGCTGAACGTCGCCGTTTCTTGATGTATTTGGCAGCGTAGATTCGGTCGTTGGTTTTATCTGTGCAACGTCGAACTGTGGCGAACTTTCCACTGTGAAGAAAGAAAATTATATATATATATATATCGATAAGCATATACATAAAGAAAAACTTGGCTTGTAATGAGTTATTCTACAACACAGATAAATCTCAACACCCGACCTTTCAAACATTTGTACTAAGCTTGGGCCTTTCAGTAACTAAATCAATTAGAAATACAAAGTAGTATTGGACCTCTTATAACCGCCAAAAACATAGATATAAATTTCCATCACTTGACCGCCATCAGAGTCATGCTAGCCTGGACCATGGATCATCGCTTGACCTTTAAGGATTTAAATGAATCTGAACTACAGCGTGGCACTAGATTCACAAACGTATTATATCAACCAGAAACATAGATAAAGACCTTCAGAGCTTTAAATTGGACTGAAACACAAGGTTCGTTTTTTGGTCTCTTACAACCGATATTTTTATTGGATTTTTCCTGTAAAAACTTTTTCCGTTTTCCCAAGCAGACTTCAAAAGATAGACGACGCCCTCTGCCGTGTATGTGAAGAGAAAGCTCCTATTTGGCAGTTATTATTATTGACAAAACCTGTTGAAGAACACAACAGTGTAACAAGTTACAATTTACCGACAAAAGAGAAAAATGTACCCCACTAAAGCCTATAAGATAGCCGTAGAACTCTATATTCGAGACGCTAACCCATCAATAGATATTCCCAGCAACCAATAGAATTCACCACAATGAAGACAAACTTCATGTTCAACAACCACAACTATATACAAACAAATGGCCTAAGCATGGGCAACCCAGTATCACCAGTTCTAGCCAATATTTTTATGACACAAGTTGAAACACAAGCAATTAATACAGCATTACATCCACCACTATACTGGTACAGGTATGTAGATGACACGGTTGCGGGATTCAAATCTACAGAACACATACTTAATTTTTCCAATCACATTAACTCTTTACATCCCAACATTAACTTCACATGTGAACAGGAAGAAAGCAATCAAATATCATTTCTTAACCTCAAAATTATAAGAACCGACACACAATTCAAAACAGAAATCCACCGAAAAATCACTCATACTGGACTACACATTCCTTGGGACTCAGTACATGAAACAAAACAAAAATTCAACATACTAAGAAACCAGATAAACACAGCCATAAAACTATGCTCACCAAATAAAATTAACGGCGAATTGGACAAAATAAAACAATATTTTATCAACATTAATAAGTTTCCTCCTCAAACCGTAGAAAACATTATACACACACACTTAGACAAAAAGCAAAATCAACTAACAAAGTAAATATATCCCACGAATTAAAAAAATCACGAAACCATATACTGCTGCATACCATATATTCCTGACATCAGCAGAAAAATAACTAACATTTGACAAAAATTAGTAACAAAATATGACATTCCAGTTAATACCAAATTTATTCAAAAACCAGGCAGAAAACTAAGGTCTATACTATGTAAGAACTACACTGATAAACATCACACCAGCATTATTTATAAACTATAATGTGATAACTGTCCCGACTTCTATATTGGAGAAACAAATAGAAAAATGGAAACCAGATTCAAAGAACACAAAAAGCCACCTTTACACGTTTTCGAACACTACAAATCAAATAAACACAACATAACCATAGAAAACACCCAAAACTAAATAAAGAAACAAAAATAAACAAATGCAAAATTAAAGAAGTCTTACTTATACAACAACTCTAGCACAAAATAAACCAATAGAAAGGAACATTTCTGAAACTATATTAATAAATATAAACCAACATCTAAGCACGCCCTCTACATTTCTACACAACCGCCTTCAAACATGTGGTCAGCTATCGGTAAATTACCTCTTTCTTTCTTTGTGAAACTGACGTTGTTCGCTCCTCTACATAGTGCTTTCTTTATTCATACCAGCCATTTCTACCTATATAGTTTTACCTTTTATATATGTCTGTCATTAGTCAAGTAAGAAAAGTTGAAAATGATTGCAAATATATGATAGAATGGGTGACATTTCCCGTTTGTAAAGAAATGCGCAATCTACTTAAGGGTACAACAGGTTCATATTTTTCACCATCCTCACTGTATCATCAGGTCGAATTACCACTGTCTTCCATGCGTTTTTCTCTCCCTTTGTTAGAAGAAATAAATATCTTCTTCTGAAAAGGTTTTATGGAAACCAAAAACAGAAACTAAACAAACATAGAATCATATCAAACTTCAACTAATTATGAACATAAAACATTTATAAAAGCCAACATGCTATCAAAAAGAGACGATCAAATTGAAGCATAAAGTGTCGTCTCACATGAACCAAAGTATTAATAACGTCCTGAAGAGCTATACCAACCTAAAACATGCATAAAGGCCAATATATGATAATGAGAAATTTCTATTAACTTGAAACATAAAGAACACAATGCAATGGTTATTAGGTATTTTCAACCTGGAATATAATGACCATGTCATGATGGTTTAAAAGTAATATCAACGTGAAACATAAAGATTATAACCTGAACATTATTGAGTATTTTCAACCTGAAATATAAATTATATGGCCTGATAGCTATAAAGTCATATTAAGCTAAAATATTGTTACATACCATCACATAACCTTTTAAACTATCATAATAATATTAAACCTGTATAGACCAGCATTTGACTCCCAAGAGAATGATATAAATCTGAAACCCACCCACACACATATACACATATATAACCAATTTTCGATCTCGACGAATAGATATAGATTAACCTGGGCCTTAAAACAATAACCACAATCTCAAACATAGATATATAAAAACAGTGTCTAACCTCTAAAGAACTATACTGACATAAATAGTAGATATAAACCAGTTCCAAGTTTTAGAAACTCGTAACAGCTTAAACTTCAGTATAACTCATCACTTGAACAGCAGAAAATTATATAAAGCAAAAATATAAGTTATTAGCTGGACTTTCGAGAGATCACTAGTAATATAAAAAAGAGCACTTATTCTATTTGAAATTACAACAGTTTGAAGTTCCTAAATGAAAAAGTTTAGTGTAATTTATAGAACGTTTTAAATCAATTTCAGTATAGGCTATTTCCCGAGTTACATAGTTACTAAAAATTAGGAATAGAGGACTCTTAATTTTTGGCTGCAATAACAGATAAAATCAAATAAAATCGCAATACATTTCTTGAAGGTCCCCGTAATGTTTGACATCGATATAGAAAGGATGAAGATAAAACGCTTATTGTATCGTGTGGTAATAATAATAATTTTGTTACATTCGCATGAGTGTGCCAACCAATTGTAATTACAAAATAACGTCAATTAAGACTAACAAAGATATTTATATTTATTTATTTCGTCACGTGCTCTTATTATAAAATAACGTTTTACTGAAATCCAGACTGCATAAAAAATCGTGGCTTAAGAGGTGTTACTTGGCAAAAACAGTGATAAAAACTTGTTGCTGTATTTTTACAACGTAATGTACAGAAAAGTACAGTTTCATCAGTGTTTCAATTAATTAATAACCTGCTTTTAAAGCTGCTGGTCGCTAAATTTAACTTCACAACAGGAAACTACTTTTTTTTCTGTATAATCTTCGAATGGAAGTAATGAGTGAAAGAAACTTTACCGTGCAAAGGGCTTGCTCTCCACATGATAGTCGTCGAGAAGCGGCTGTGTATTTATTGATACAGATGGGTGGCTCTCGGAATCTGTTAGAAATCCTTGTAACTGCAGGTCCTTGTCATTACAGATGTTATTTCCTTTTAGAGCCATGAGTAAAACCTGGAATAGAAAAGTCAAGTCTTACGCTAAGGTCTCTTATTCTTATACTTAATGGATTGTGCAGTGACTAGTGTGTGTGTGTGTTCAAGCTATTTGCTGAACCCACCGAGCAGTGACTAGTGTGTGTGTGTATGTTCAAGCTATTTGCTGAACCCACCGAGCAGTGACTAGTGTCTGTGTGTGTGTTCAAGCTATTTGCTGAACCCACCGAGCAGTGACTAGTATCTGTGTGTGTGTTCGAGCTATCTGCTGAGTCCACCGAACTGTGACTAGTATTAGAGTGTTCACATTTGATGTTGAGCGGTAGCCATTTTCTTGGTCCTTAAATTGTAGAATGTTTATTTGTTTTTAATTTCGAGCAGATATGCCTGAGGACAATCTGCACTAGATGTCCTTAATTTAGCAGTGAAAGACTAGAGGGAAATAAGCTAGTTATCAGCGCCCTCCGCCAACTCTTGGATTACTCTTTTACCATAGAATAATGGGATTGATCGTGACGTTATAACGCCTCTCCAGCTGAAAAGGTGAACATATTTGGTGTGACGGGGATTCGAATTCGCAATCCTCAGGTTACGAGCCAAGTGCCTTAACCACCTGGGTATTCCGAGCTATTGGAAAGTGTGAGTATGTTAATTGCAACTGATGGTTGAATGGTTTGTAATAATTTTACTATTTTCATTTTGATAGTCTCAGATTTTACTGTATTTTTTGACACTTCGCTTATGTGAATTTTAATTTATTTATATAGATATTACTTTTTAAAATTGTTGTAGTAAATATGAAGTGAAAAACGTTATATAAATTGAAAAATTACTTTTACGTAAAATGTGCAATGTTTGCTTTGAATTTTGCCAATAGCTGCACAAAGGCTATCTGCACTAACCGTCCCTAATTCGGTAGTGTAGGACTAGAAGAAAGGCAGCTAATCATCACTACCTACTGTCAACGCTTGGGCTACTCTCCTAATAACTAATAATAGGAGTGACTGTAACATTATAACACCCCCACGGCTGAAAATATAAGCATGTTTGATGTGACAAGGATTTGATTCCGCAACCCTCAGATTGCGAGCAAAGCGCCCAAACCACCTAACCATGTTGGGCCGTAATTTACAATCTAAAAATGTAGAGCAATAACTGGGAATATTTTGTTTGTCTAAATTTATTTTCTTTTAGTCTGTAGTATTATTAATAACATAACAGATCTTGGTAGAAGATTATACAAATCTGTGATAAAGTTAAAGGCACAATACAAATACAAATAAAGTATTAATATAGTATTAAATCTCTTTCTCTCTAGGTACCATGCCCACTTGGGTCAGTGGTCTTCCACTGACCCCTTTCTTTCATTGCTCTTGTCCCCACTAGTACAGCAGTATGTCTCCGAATTTACAACGCTAAAATCAGGGGTTCGATTTCCCTCGGTGGGCTTAGCAGATAGCTCGATGTGGCTTTGCTATAAGAAAACACACACATAAACACAAACTCATTGCTCTTATCATTTCTATGGTAATAATTCGTAGTGTTCGACAACTATTGATAACAGTATCTATCTCTGTCTTCCTTTACAAAAACTGTTAAATACAGCAGTTTATTATTCATCAGTATAGAATAACTGAGTTTGAATAGTACGTTTCTACACAAGGAGGTTAATAAGTACACTTACTATTGAAGAAGTTTAAGCTGCACTGTAATATTAATATGTATCTTTTATATGTATTGCCATAAATTATAAAATAATTAGCTGATAAATTTGCTATATACACATGAAAGAAATAAGAAGTACTTTACACATAATAGATATGGTACAAACATTTTAATACTCTGTACAATTCGAAATTACCGTTGTTTAAGTAATTTTAGCTTAGAAACCTTTTTTCTGATTTTTCACTTGAAATTTTAGTAGATCATTATTCAGTAAGGAGATGTATTCGAATTTTTTATCACACAAAGTTACACACGTTATCAATTTAAATATGGTACAGCAGTCTGTACCCCGAGGCTAATTGTATTTGCTTGAGGAAATTCACCACTTCTTGATTTCATGGATCTCTCATGCGTCATAAAGAGTTGGTAAATTTGGTGCCTCTTCGCAATCACGGTCGTTCCATGTAGGCTTACGTACTACAGTATCACACCTGCGTAACACAAACAAACACGTCTAACACATATGCAGAACCATAATGGATTGCCATGTGATTTTTTCGTACTGGCAGCACAGTTTTCTGCTAATTTTATTTTATGACACATGAAAAGACTTCTATATACAGCTGCCATATCTTGAATAATAGGATTGTTGATACAACAACAAAATGATCTACCAATAGCAAAAACAAACAAGATAATCCGCAGTACTTGAAACTGTTTCAGGCAGAATTCGAGTGAATTAATCTGTGAAGCCTTTTTGTTTTATTTGTTTTTGAATTTCTCGCAAAGCTACACGAGGGCTATCTGCGCTAGCCGTCCCTAATTTAACAGTGTAAGATAAGATGGAAGGCAATTAATCACCACCACACACCGCCAACTATTGGACTACTTTTTTACCGACTAATAGTGGGATTGCCCGTTACATTATAACGCTACTATGGCTGAAAGGGTGAGCATGTTTGGCGTGACGGGTTATTCAAACCCTCGACCCTCGAATTACGAGTCGAGTGCCTTAACCACCTAGTCATGCGTGGCCCCTAAATGTTTGTGCACCGGCAATACCAACTCCTCAGGAACTCTGCGATTCCACCCTCAAAATGAAATTACTTCAAGTGGAATTAGAATAAATTAATATTTGAGACCTTTGACGTAGTTTCTTGAGTCTAAGACTATCTTTATGTCTCAAATCGGTCAAGAGATGACAAAGCTATTAGCCAATAGTCTGTATTAAAAAAAACAAAACCGAAAAACAACTCAGATCCGTTCTATGAGTAGCAATGTCACGGCTACAAAAAAAAGAAAAAAAAAAGAAAAGAAAAGAACTCCAACTGGTACTGGGTTAATTTATATATCAAGATAGGTGAAGACAATGACCTAAAGCTTTATATAACCGACACACAGATTTGATTGTAATTAGAAACCCAACAAATAGAGGTTTGCGTCGAGGCATTCTGAAACTGATATGCCTGTTTGTTGATTTTGTTTCAATTTATACAATAAAAGATTTCCTAAGTGACTCATTAGAAATTTTCATCGGATTCTGCTATTTTTTAGTCAATGAATTCCCAAGTTTGAGCAAATCTGGGAGTCTATAAACTATTTTCATAATTGTAGACTCACTTTCCTAAAACTTAAATTAGGTCAAGTTTTTGTTGCAAAATTGTATGTCATCTTCCACACACCTGAACTGCTACAAATTTAATTTTTATTGTTTGCTTCTGCTATTGAAGATGCATTAGTCTTAATTTATTTGTTTTGGAATTTCGCACAAAGCTACTCGAGGGCTATCTCTGCTAACCGTCCCTAATTTAGAAGTGTAAGACTAGAGGGAAGTGCAGCCATTCATCACTACCCACCGCCGACTCTTTGGCTACTCTTTTACCAACGGAAAGTGGGATTGACCGTCACATTACAACGCTTCCACGGCTGGGAGGGCGAGCAAGTTTGAAGCGACGCTAGCGCGAACTCGCGACCCTCGGATTACGAGTCGCGCGCCTTACGCGCTTGACCATGCCGAGCCTCGCATTAGTCTTAATATAATCTCTTCTAAACTGTGCAAATCAGCAATAGCCTTTGGTTAGAATGATAACCATCGCCACTTTTTAAATTTTATCATGTGCAAAAATGTTTCAAATGAGCTCTAGCATGTGAAACATATCTATTACGACACAAATTTTCCTTTTTCCCATCGCTTGAATGAAAATATAATGGCTGTAAGTTTTCTGATGACATAAAGAAGTTCAGTTCTTTCAACATGAAGAAGTGGCAGTTTGTATCAGCATAAATAAGTACCCGGGTAGTACCCGGAAGTAATACTGATAACCGACAGTTTTTGCAGGCATATTCTTACACAGTTTATTTGTCCTGTCAAGCCATTAATAAGGAAAAGCCAACAGATACCGTCCTGTTGCTGTTTAGAGAAACATCCATAAAACACCAACACATCTTATTGATAAGAGGAGTTATATTATTTTTTTTTGTCTTCACCAACAATCAAGAAATTTTTTTCCATTCTACTCCCCATGTTTTCTTAAGGCCATTTCCATTAACATTAAAACACAGATAACTTTACAGGTTTCTTCTATCTCATTTCTGCCACTCTTTGAATGTACTAAATGTTTCTTCTGTAAGGTATGGTACCCTATTGGTGTTTTAATACCATTTTATAATAACAGATGTTTGTGGTAGATCTAGATTGAAATATTTGTCTAACAAAATTTTAAGCTTTTGTATACATTAAATTTTCATTTTTCAGAGATTTTTCAATTCTCTTTAATGAAATAATAATAATGGTTCGTTTCAAAACTTTATTTTTTTTTCCTGGCTGTGTTAAAATGATCAACTCTTTTGTCCATTTTTTTCTTTGTGGCTGTTTGACTATCTCTGTATGATGACTATGATATAGAAATGTCCATTTTTCTCTTTGTGGCTGTTTGACTATCTCTGTATGATGACTATGATATAGAAATGTCCATTTTTCTCTTTGTGGCTGTTTGACTATCTCTGTATGATGACTATGATATAGAAATGTCCATTTTTCTCTTTGTGGCTGTTTGACTATCTCTATATGATGAATACGATATAGAAATGTCCATTTTTCTCTTTGTGGCTGTTTGACTATCTCTATATGATGAATACGATATAGAAATGTCCATTTTTCTCTTTGTGGCTGTTTGACTATCTCTATATGATGAATACGATATAGAAATGTCCATTTTTCTCTTTGCGGCTGTTTGACTATCTCTGTTTGATGACTATGATATAGAAATACGTGAAGTTTATCACTGATCTGGACAGATAGTGTATTTGAGAAAATGGATTTGGAGAGACGCTGTGAAGTGTGATTGAATTAGAAGAAAACAGTTTTTGTACTGATGTCCTGTTTTTGGTAAACTATAAATAAATAGCATCATATAACTGAATCAATAACTTGATAAAATCTTTCAATTACTTATTTTCATTTCTTAAATAAATCATTAAATGATTTATTGCTTGAGTACAGTAAGTATTATCATGTTTCTTTTTAATCTATTAACTTACACTACTACGCCATACAAGAAAAATACAGTTAGTTTATACAAAAACACGACAACAACCACCATTGTCTTGATTTACATATGGAAACGAATCTACTTTAAAAAATAGCAGTAGTGTCATAATTGCTAGTAAATTTCAAATATGTTCTTACTGAATTTCACAGAGATGTTTAAAATCAGATACAGAGTTGACTGTTATAAATAGTTAATTTCATATACATTAACAATTTTCTGTTGGTGTATTTTCGTGAGAGTAATATAGACCTGTGTGCGATATCGGTCTGTTTATGTACATTTTTACAACAAAAATTATTTAAAGAATACATCAACAGTGTACAAAATATGCAATAACGAATTCAAACAAATATATACAGCTCAATATCAAGAGAACTTTCCTGAGAATTAACATTTAACCCATTTTTTGCAGGTGCTTTGGAAATGAAA
Organism: Carcinoscorpius rotundicauda; assembly: GCA_011833715.1. Classification (NCBI taxonomy): domain Eukaryota; kingdom Metazoa; phylum Arthropoda; class Merostomata; order Xiphosura; family Limulidae; genus Carcinoscorpius; species Carcinoscorpius rotundicauda. Next base: position 22,797,862 of record CM022398.1, read on the forward strand.
ATACAACGGGCAAAGCATTATCTCTTCATCAAACATTTTGATCTAAGCCATCAAAACATTATTCTTCAAAATAAATGTCCAAGGCACAACACAGAGAATTGTTTTGAATACCACTTGTCTTTCTAGGTATTTAAAATCTTTTTTTTTTAAACAGTTCCTTCGTATTGCCTTCATGGAAAAATGTATGAAATTTGAAAATTCTGAAATGAGTTGACAAATAAAACTAAGAAAAAAAACCAAATTAAAAACTGAAATTATTCAAAAGTCAATGTTCTCTTCCGTTATGTAACATTATTACAGTCACGCCTCAAGTTAGTTTATCTAAAAATGTAAAACGTCGGTAGTGGCAAATTAATTCAAATTAATTTATCTACAAAACACAACAACATGAAATTACCGGTGAAAACAGGACCAGATATTGGTCTGCTGTTACAATTCCACGTAACACAAACACTGACATTTTTCAAGTCACAACTTGTGAAGTTTACACTACGTCTCAGTCACTCTAAGTACTGCCAGGGATCAACAAGATGGCTACTTGATAACTTCCGATAGCATCACGAGAAAGGGTCAATATTCAACCCAGTTCAATATAGAACTCAGTACCTTGGATGCTTGGGTACGAGTTGTGTGTTAAACATGACATATTCTGCATCAGGGTCACAAAGAACATTGCGATTATTTAAGGGAAACAAACCCAAAATCGTTCGCAGTGTTAACGAATTATCTTCTTCCAACTTCATCATGGAATGTTCCTCAGTGGGTTAGCTATAAGTTTATGCACTTACAATGTAAAAATCCGGGTTTGATTCCCTGCGGTATAGAGAATGCAGGTAGTCCATTGTGTAGCTTTGCATTAGAAAATCAACAAAATATTTTGGACTCTCCTTATCTGGATTAACCAAATTTTTCAGATTGAAAATCTTTCTTGTAATGAATCTCGAACACCTTTAAGTATTGTTATAAAGTACGACTAGTGATCTCCTTAATTTTTAGATGATAAAAAGTCCTTTCTTCTAGCAATAAAAATCAATACCAATGTTCTCTTTTTTTCACTTGCTTTCACAGTAATACAAATTTTGTTTTACTGGATAACAGTGTGTAGCATACGAAACAAGAACGGATGAACTTATGCCATATTTGGCTTGGAACTATTTTAGCTAAATATCGTCAGTACGTTTGTCTTCCTACCACCCACATCTGGCTAAACTCCACGGGCAGACGTTAGACAACTTTAAGAATGTTGGGAAGTGTGTTGCGAAAACGAACCTTTAATCAGTTTAAAATTCACCGCAACCGTCACGAGAAAAACACGCACCATTCTGAAGCTTTTTTTTGTTGTTGTTTGTTTGTTTGAGTCATTGGCTCTAACAGTCTTAGTCATACAAAACACAGAGTAACAGGCTAAAAAGAAAAAAAAACACTGGAGAAGATATTTGTTCTAGTTTACACCAGGCTTTCTAAAACACTTTATCATTGTATTGTAACTTTAGTGTAATTTTAACTTTTTAAAATAAATCAGAACATAAACCTGCTTAACAACAGAAGTTCACAGAAACCGAAATTCACCCATAAATGTTATTCGACAATTTTCGAATAGGAAGGAGTGTGCTGAGTCCACCCTGGGGAATTAACCCCCCAAATGTTAGAGTTATAAATCCGCTGTACTAGCGGAGAACAAGAATAATGAAAGTTCTCATAATCTAAACAATAGACGAATCCATTTTCCAAATCGGAAAACTTCAGTGTTTATAGATTTCTTTTCAATTATTTTTAACCATTTAATAATCAGAACTATTCAGACTTTCATTTATTCATTACATGCAGGTGTTTTTTGCTTGTTTAAAAGCTGGACCTTTTGAAGAGATAGGGACCTTAAGAACTGGAACGAGTGACCTTATTCTCTAAATACTTCATCAATACCAACTCCCATAGTTTCATGAGTTAAAATAATTAAAATTTGATATTAGATACTCTTTTAGTAAAATAATAAAATATAACGAAATTGTTCAAATAATTCGAAAACAACTGTATAACCTCAACGAATAAAGATATTCGAACTTAACGTACAGCATAGTTTTACGACAATTCACTTCATACTTGTAATTTTAAATAAACGGTTGTTGTTGTTTTGAATTAAGCACAAAGCTACACGATGGGCTATCTGTGCTCTGCCCACCACGGGTATCGAAACCCGGATTTTAGCGTGGAAGTCCGCAGACATACCGCTGAGCCACTGGGGGGGCTTAAATAAACGGAGTTCGTAGAGAGCGATGTTTCAATCTAGGAATTTTTTCTGTACAAAAGTGTACATATCGGCACAACAACGCGAAACTTGTCCTCACGTGCCATCTCTATCCCTTCGTACAAGATATTTTGAGCTCAGCAGATCACGTGACGTTTACTACAAATCAAGATAATGCCGTGAGAGAGTGAACTATTTATATCAGTATAGTCAGAAGACCATATAAGCTTGGCCGAACACTCGATGATTTGAGGCTAAAAAACCTGCACTACACGTGAATCACTTTTAGATAGAAAACATTCGCGAGCACAAGTGATTAAAATTAAATTATAATATTTTTTAAAGCCAGGTAAGCTTTTCAGGGAATAACACCGTCCAAATGTCCAAATTAACACTAGTTTAAAACAACAACAATGCATTTCATCGCGTTCTTTCATATCAGAGTGTTGATCACAGCTGTAGCAATGTTTTAGAAAGTGAAGTTGTATAGTTGTGTAAGTTCTATTGTCTTTTTGGTTACAGTTATACTGGTTTTCTGTGAAGTAATATTACAGCTGGACAAAGTTTTACTGATGTCTTAACAAATATCTTTCAATAGTTCTCTAAGTAATATTTCAGGGGTTCGATTCCCATCGGTGTACACAGCAGACAGCCCGATCTGGCTGTGCCATATGAAAATAAACACACTCTTAAATAAGGTCACGTATTCAAATAACGCGTTCTAAAAATGTCCTCATAATTTTAGTGATTAAAACTGGTTTATATCGTTTCAAGCCTAGGTTTTTTCGTGAGAAATTATTTTAATAATAAATAGAAACAAACATAAAAACACTTTCAGGAATGTAACTGTTTCAAGACATATAAAACATTGATACAAATTAGGATAAATCTCACATCATCTGAAGTAACGGTAATACAAAGTTAAACGTTGACATGCAATTCACGCGATGCCAAACAAAGACGATGACAGTTATATTATTTCAGATCATAAATTTTGCGCACAGCTACACAGAATATGTCCACTCTAGTTGTCCCTAATTTAAAAGTGTCAGACCAGAACAGCAGCAACTCAACACCACTCACCGCCATCTCTTGGGGTACTATTTATTTTAACAAGGAATAGTAAGACTGACCCACAGCTGGTGACGCACCTTTTATTCAGTATACTTGACACAGTAATGCACGTGTTTAGATTTTTTTGCCTCTGCGTAACTGGGAAGATGTGTTATTCGTATAAGATTTTTTGGTACTAATGTTGTTTCCGTTAATAAGTGAGCAAGAAACACAAGAAGTAGGATTCAGATGTGAAGTTCCATTTTCAGTAGTTGAACATATAATATCACAGGGTATTTTGCTTTCTTCATCATCGGGATTCGGTTCATCTTTTAGACCAGGTGGGGGTGGGGGTCAGGCTTAGCGTTAATCTTTTCCTCCCTCCAATTGTTTTCTCTGCACTGTTAGTGAATAATAGGTAGTGGCCCTTGTTACGTTGTTGCATTTACATAACCTTTTCGTTCTAGGTCTATTTCATGGGGTAATATTAACTCAAAGATCCAGCATGGCCAGGTGGTTAGGGAGTTCGACCTGAGGATACCCATCGCAACAAACATGCTTGCCCTGCCAGTGGTGTGATAGCCAATCCCACTATTCGTTGATAAAAGAGTAGCCCAAGAGTTGGTGGTGATGACTAGCTATCTTCCCTCTAGTCTTACACTCTTAAATTAGGGATGGATAGCGCAGGTAGCCCTCGTGTAGCTTTGTGTGAAAATCAAAACAAATTGACACTTAAGTCGTATATTTTCACCAGCTTCACTTATGCATAGTTACACTATTAGTGCATGTTCACAATACAGTTCCGCATAACAGTTATGTATATATATATATACACACACACTTAATCCTATTTTTACATACAAAAAGCGTTTAAAATATTGTTACATTTTTACTGTTCGGTAAACCCAACTTCGAAATCGCTCCGGTGTACACGAGAACTCATGTGTTTTAAATCATCCTTCTACGAAATCTATTTTTCATTTCTTGTAATGCTATATAGAATAAAATATTCGGGTAAGTTTCAGTAGTTTAACTTAAATAATAATTACATAGCATGATTTAACTGACAATATATTTTCTGAAATGAACAAAATCATGTAAAACATTTAGCGAATAACTTACACGTAAAAGTCCATGTTCATAGCAACTAAATGTGCCCATGCAAAATTGAAAAAAAAAATTGCTTTGTTTGTTTGAATTTCACGCAAAGATAGTCGAGGGCTATCCTCTCTAACTGTCCCTGATTTAGAAGTGATAAGCTGGAAAGAATACAATCAGTCAAAATTCACTGCCAATTGTTGGACTACTCTAACTAAATAGTGAGATTGACTGATACTTTATAACGCCCGCACGGCTGAAGGGATGAGCATGTTTATGTTCAGTGAGAGGATTCGAATCTGCGATTTGCAGATTGTGAGTGGATTGCCCAAGTCAACAGGCCAAAGCACAAGTAACACATTTATCGTTATTATTTAATACCCTTAGAAATGATTCATTTTTTTAGCTGACTGCTACTATCTCCAGGTAATAGGCTAAAGAAACCATGAGATTATTTTTGTTGGTTCTAAAACTGCTCAGTTTTAGACAACGTACTATTTTATATGTTACTTAAGTATTTTTCACGAAAACATTAAACAAATTCTATACTTTTTTTAAGAAAAAAATCGGTATATAATTTTTTCCACAGGAGTTTTACAATGCGTGAAATTTAGGGTTCATATTCCCTTCTTTGTGTTCTTTGTGATCCTTTCAAGGGCGATATTTAAGTCTCAACAAATTTTAGTTACAATCTACACAATGACAAGCTTAATTTGCTTATCTCTTATAATTTTCTGTTTTGCAAAAGAAGTATTTAATAGAGTAAATGTACTCATTTCGTATACAAATCTAGATCATTCGGATCTTACTTCGTACGCTTTTCAAAACAAATACAGTCTCTTAAAAGTTGGGCGTCTTGTAGCTTTATTTTGAAGTACGATTACTCTTTCATTTAGCCCTAAAAATGGTTGAGTTTGGTCACTTTTATACACTTATGTTGAAGTTTCTTCTCGATAATGTAAATACACTTTATCGTAAAGTTATATTTCTCCTCACATTGTATTACTTCTCAGAACAAAAATTCAGAAGTGCATTATTTTCAGAAATATCAGTTTACTCAAGTTCTTTATTTTACCAGAAACAATAAATTAACAAAATTCTAATAATTTTCAAAAATTAACGTTCAATATGAGTTATTTAAGCTGTTAAAATTGCTCCAAGTTTGGGAACTTTCAACCCTAATATCCGGGTTTCGATACGTATTCAGGGCAGCGCATAGATAATCCGTTCTGGAGCTTTGTGCTTAATTATAAACACCTTGTCTTAATTTAACTCTTAAATTACCTTTTAGAACATTTACTTCGCTGATACGAAAACTTATTGATTAAACTTGTCTAAAATATAACTGTTGAAAACATTATAACTTATCTAAAACAAGACAAAAAGCCACTAATTCCTACAGCTCATCAGAAACAATAATTCGCTCACGTGTTGGATAAATTACAATAAACAAAGATTCAATCAAATTATACGGCTTAAGAAAAAAGTAATTTCATTAAATCATATCATTATTAGAATTATTCGTTTAAAGATTTTTGTCAAATAGAATAATTGGTTTACATTTTACAAATTATTCAAAAAAGTAATCCAGTTCGCGTCTGTCATTTCTCAGAAACAATAACTCTTTTAAAATATGTAATTAATCACCAATGAAATGTGTAAGAAGTTAGTTTTCTTTAAACTCTCTTAAAAGAACAAAATATAAAATTATTCATTTAAGAATATTATTGATTTAAAGCTTTTCGTCAAACTAAATGTTACCAAACATTATCTTGTTGCGACATAACTTCCATGGGTCCACACATAATACAGTGGTATATCTGTATGATACCCGTGACCACATTTAGCCGTTTGTGAAGTTTTGTGTCCAATAACAAACAACATAATATCTGAGATAAATATGAAAATTAAAAATATTATTAACACTATTTAAGCGCTTTAGAAGAAAAGGAGATAAAGATATAACACATGATCACCTTGTTTTGTATTTTACTGTCTTCCTTCTGTGGTCTAAAGGCTGTGATTCCTTCTACGTTTGATGAGATAGGTCTGTTCAAACCTTATTAATAGAAGAAAATACTGTCAGATTTTCTTGGACCGTACAGTAAATGGATAACCCCCCCGCACTCTTTCTTCTTTTCAGCGCTTCTCATCCTCTGATACATCAAGGAAATAGAGTAACCAGTGCAGAGAAGCCGATACGACACCTGGCGATGTACTTGTTAATCACTAGACTTGGTATAGTAAAGCACGTGTTTTTTGTCTCCGCGAAACTGAAGAGATACGTTATTCGTGTCACAGTTTTTGGTACTGATGTTGCTTCCGTTTACAGATTAGCAAGAAACACATGAAGTAGGATTCTGATGCCAGCAGTTCAGGAGATAATATCACCTTATACTTTTATTGTTCAATAACCCAACTTTGAAATCAGTCCGGTGTGTATGAGAAGGGTTTGCGCCCACGTCGCGCTAAACATGCTCGCCCTCCCAGCCGTGGGGGTGTATAATGTGACAGTCAATCCCACTATTCGTTGGTAAAAGAGTAGCCCAAGAGTTGGCGGTGGGTGGTGATGACTAGCTGCCTTCCCTCTAGTCTTACACTGCAAAATTAGGGACGGCTAGCACAGATAGCCCTCAAGTAGCTTTGTGCGAAATTCCAAAAACAAACGTGTATGAGAATGCAAGTGTGGGTAAACATAGATCAACCTTCTATGAAATATTTTTCTCGTTTGTAGCAATGTTATATGAAATAAAAAAAATTCGGGTAGGTTTAAATACTTAAACTTAAATGACAATTATACAGCATGATTTAACTGACTGTAGTTTCTGGAATGAACAAGATCGTATAAAACAATTAGCGAATAGATTATAGGTAAAGGCTTATGTTCATACCAACAAAAAGTGCCCTTGAAGAGTAGAAAAAAATAGATTTGTTTTGAATTTTGCACAAAACTACACAAGGGTTATCTGCGCTAGCCGTCCCTAATTTTGCAGTGTAAAACTAGAGGGAAGGAGGCTAATCATCAACACCCACCGCCAACTCTTGGGCCACTCTTTTTTCAACGAATAGTGGGATTGACTGTAACTTTATAACGTTTCCACGGCTGAAAGGGCGAGTATGTTTGGTGTGGTGAGGATTTGAACCCGCGACCCACAGATTACGAGTCGAGTGCCTTAATCACCTGGCCATGCCAGGCCAGAAAAAATAGGCTTTGTTTGTTTGAATTTCACACTCGAAGGGTATCTACGTTAGTTGACCTTAATCTAGTCAACATTACCCACTTGGACTTCTCTAATCGAACAGTGTGTCCATGTGTTTTCTTATAGCAGAGCCACATCGGGCTGTCTGCTGTGTCCACCAATGGGGATCTAACCCCTGATTTTAGCATTGTAGATCCAAAGACTTACTGATGTCCCAGCAGAGAACACGAAAAGTGGGACTGATGAACGTCGTGTTATACCTCTCATACACACACATACATGACTGAAGAATGAAGATGTTTGGTAATTCGAAATCAATAGCCAACAGATTGGTGGTAGTCTTTTTTCATGGAGTAATTTTATCACAGCTATGAAAAAATATTCGGTAAATTCGGTTGTATAGAGAATGGTATACTTATACTATAGGAATGACGCCATTTTGTTGGTATTTTTGTTCAACTTAAAAGTATCGATTCTTTAGTGTTAAGGATGCATCATATTTGGCTTTAAAAATAATATTACATGGGTAATGTCTATTTGTAATATCCTCAACAGCAAATTGAAAAGTTTGGCCATTGAAGCAGAGACGTTTAATTCTCCACTTCTTTCAGTAGAATTCTGTTTTTTCTAGTAGTGGTTGTATATTGTATATTTCTGTTATGGAGTTTGGGGGTTTCTACCATATTGCAACCTCAAAATTCACTCTGATGCTTCTATCTTCCAGAAAGTTAGGAACCAAGCGAATAATTTCTATGGGCAATCCCAATTTGGACAGTTTCTATCTGAGTCCATTGTGCCTAATTTTATAGAATGCTTTACATCTAGGAAGCATTCGATTGCATTTATTGTTTTTTTATATTAAAACCATGCATTGTTTTTTCGTTAATCTAATGACACGGTCTGTTGTTTGTCTTGCTTTTCGGAAGCCATTTTGTACTGTTGAGAATATTGATTTATTTCCAAGGCAATTTATAAGTCTACTTTTGTGATTTTTGTCAAGTAATATTTCTAGATTACATGTTAGACTTGTAGTCTGAATATTTCAAGATTATACGCTTATTTACGTTCCTCCTGGAACACAAGAACATTGGTCTTTTCCCAGGGAATTGGTATATATTCTGATTTTAGAGTTAATTGTATAAAGATGTAAGATCTTCTAATAACCTCAGAGGACTCTTCTTGAATGACATGTTTTGAATTATTTTTTGTCTTGGTGCTTTTTGTTACTGTGATGAGCTTTATAAGTTGTAATGTTGTGTAATTGTGTTCAGTTTCTGTTGTGTTATTTCGTTGTGTCCCTAGTGAAGTGTTTCGTGTATATATAGTTTTAGGTGTAATATAATTATTTAATATTTTCGGGAAGTGGTTGTCCATGTTCGAGTCATCTGGAGTTTTGAAATATTTCGGAGTGTTCTTCAAAAGCATGGGTTTTCTGTTATTCTTTGCAAGTTTATTATTATGTTTAAGTGCAGGTCAGGTGGTGATAGTTGTTTTATACGACTTTATAACTCTTTTTATACGGGACCAGACATCTTTGAAATATGTTTTTGAGTTAATTTATGTTCAGAAAGAAGGTGACCGTTTACGTAATTTTAGTAATTTAATGTCGTTGATACTTTTATTTATGAGCGCATTTATTTGTGTTTTTTGGCTGTGGATCTTCAGTTGTTGTATAATCTCTTCATAATCTTCGTTACTTTATATTATTGATTACCCAAGTGTTCGGTTGCCATTGGACTTGGGTATTGTTTATTGATACTTTTGGTATACATCTGAGAGCTGTTTTTATTAGGCTCTCTCATATTACTGAACAGTACTTATGTAGTATATGTTGTGATAAGTTCATACTGAAGAAGCTCTATTAATATCTCTTCATATTTATTCCCAATTGTTTTTTGTACTTTAATTTTTCTGTTTGTTTTGGTGTGGTTAGAGTCGTATACACTCCATATCGATACATGATCACTGTCTGAACATTCTACTACGTTGAATGTTAGAAAGATTAAGTGTATTAATACAGGTGAACACATACACAGGTCTAGCATATCACCGGAGCGATATATGTCAATGGTATGTATTGGTGTTATGTCGCTTAGTCGATAGGTATCTAATTCTTTTATAAATAATAGTAAATGTATTCCATTGGTATTTACGGTTCTGCAAACGAAAATTGTGTTTTTGCTGTTGAATTCGCCTGTAATAAAATATTTGGCGTTGTGGTACATGATGCTGTCTAGTAGTGTATTGTCTGGTTTATTTTTGTGGTGAGTCGTACTTACCTGCTATTGTGACTTTGTTATTGCTTAGAAGTACATCTATATATATATATATATATTTTTACAATAAATATATTGTGTTTTAAATAATTGTTTGTTCTTTTGTTGTTGGTTTTTCTTGTGTTTTTGTTTTTTGCAGAGGAGTAGTATACCTTGTTCTGATGATTCCTTGTTTGGTCTATTATTTCTTCTCGACATCTTGTTTTGAATAAATGGTACTTATTAAGCATTGTTTCGGTGATACGTATATCTATCTAGAGATGTGTTCGATATTTTATCGCTTGAATACAAGGTTACCTTGGATATTTGTGTAAGAGTGTTCATTGTGGTATGATGCTGCTTAGAATATTATGTATTACGTGTGATATTAGATGTTTATTGGTGAGGTTGTTAACCAGTCTTGTAATTCCCGTGTGGTTGTTTAGTTTACTACATTCCTAAGGAAAGCCTGTGATTCTGTTTCTAATTACTAGCTCTCCGGTTATATTTGGCGGTATTTCCTCGTTACAATTGCATCATTTAACTTTTTTGTGAGTTCTGGAACATTCAGATGGCCCATAGTTTTCGCTGCATTCAACAAATCGTGTGGTAAATTTGCAAGTAACTGCCATCGTGTGATAGGTTTGCAAGCAGCTGCCAGATGATAGTTAAAACACTACGTTACCCCAATTGATGGTCTTTTAACTTCTTCCACTATGTATTTTTGAAACCATATAATTAATCAGTTTTTGATATGTTTTTTCATATTTTCCATGGTGGCCCGGCATGGCCAAGCATGTTAAGGCGTTCGACTTATAACCCAAGGGTCGCGGGTTCGAATCCCGGCCATACCAAACATGCTCGCCCTTTCAGCCATGAGGGCGTTATAATCTGAGGGTCAATCCTTCTATTCGTTGGTAAAAGAGTAGCCCAAGAGTTGGCGGTGGGTGGTGATGACTTGCTGCTTTCCCTCTAGTCTTACACCCCTAAATTAGGGACGGCTAGCGCAGATAGCGCTCGAGTAGCTTTCCGAGAAATTTTAAAACAAACAAATATTTTCCATGCTTTCTGTAGTTACTTTGATTAAATTTGTGGATGTGTTGTTTTTTACAGAAATGATTCTTTCTGTTTTTGTTACTTATTTTCAAGTATGTTATTCCCTCTCTGATTTGTTCGAGGACTACTGATGGGTGAATATCTCTTTCGGCAAAGACTTTTTGTTGTGGACCGCTTTCTGGTAAACGAATACGTATTTTTCTGGGTTGAAAGGCGACCTCAGGCTGTTCGTTGATTTTTGTATAGCAAACAATCTCTACGTTGATTCTCCGATAAGGTAAGTAATAATCTAATTTGCTTTCATGCCTAGAAGATTTTTCGAAGCTCGAGCATACTGGTGATTTCTACATGTAAACGTTATTTATAGCAGGAAGCCGCTCGAAAATGGGCCGAAAACGAAGATGCTGAATTAATTTTAATTCTAAATAAACAATAAAATAACAGACAGTATGTTGAAAGGAGACGTTATTACTTTTGTTACGGCACTGTTTTTCAATCACCATGCTAAAGTTATAAGTGGGGTAGGGCTCAAACTTTTTTTCTCTCTCATATTAATGGAGCCTCATACTAAAAGAGTTTGGAAACCACATTTGAAAACTCAGGTTTACTTTCGACACTATGAAATTTTTGTATTAAACAGTTGTCACTAACTCGTTTATTAAGAGCTGGAATTTAAACTTTGAATCACTTCTCTGTTCAATTTCGTACAAACAACTTGAAGGCTGTCTATGACAAATGTCCCTCAGTTAGAAATGGTAGACCTACAAGGAAGGCAGTTAATTACTCAATACCACCCATCGTCAAATCTTTTTACCCACGAATAGGGACTAACCATAACATTATAACGCCCACACAGCGGAAAGAGGTTGCATGTTTGGTGGTGGGGTTCAAACTTGAGACCCGTAGATTACGTGTACCAACCACTAGACCATGCCGGACTGTGCATACCATATTACCAATATTTACAGTTTGCAAACAAATTACGTCTTTATAAGAATACCTTATAAATACATTGAATTTGGGACTTTATAATTCGAGTGAAACGAGGATGTAACGACATAGGATTAGACGAGTTGTTTTGTTCATTATCTAACATTCTCACACAAATCAATAATTATTTTATTATAGCGGTGAGTTATCAATGAGTCTACGAAGTGATTTTAACTGTCAATCGTTTTATAGAGATATTAGACTGCATTATGAAACTCATTATTAGTTTGTTTCCTACCAGCTATAGGGGCACTACTTGTTCTGTACAGATTTATGTCTCCAGTTGCTCACCGACTGTTGATTAATTTCGTTGTGTACCTCATGGTCTTTAGCTATATTTTCAACATTGCCACAAGGTGGTTCAAAATAATTGAAATATATCAGGGAAACCATTGAAATGATAAACGAAAGCACAACATCACTCATGTATAATATTTGGAGGAAAATATTGAAAGAAATGACAAAAAAAAACACTTTAATCGTTGAATTACACATACATTTGTATAGAGAGACTGGAATTTTTGCCTGTAAAGTACAAATAAATCTCCATGTCTACCATGGTATATCAGAAAAACTAGTCCTATGACAAAATTACCTTTCACTGTATTCCTACCATTTTTTAAATTTTTATTCCTAATGGTTTGATATCAACTCATCCACATAAGTCGAGTAAAAATGGAATATGCTATTGTTTAGTGTTTCCACTGAGGAAAATATTTAACCTGCTATGTATTGCTGTAACTGAAGAAGATAGCTGAGAATGTTTTGAGTTTGTTATTTTATACACTTAAAACATTTCTGAATATATTTCATGTAGATAAAAAGAAAAATATTAATTGCTATAATGAACAGTAAGTATTTCTGATGTTTGATAAATTAGAAAGATGCAGTATTACTTTCTCCCCAAGTTTTACCAACATAGAAATTTAGCTAATATATCATTGACAGCTAAAATTCCAGTCCCTACAGACAACTGTACGTTTATTCACAGATTAAAACTGTTTCTGGTTGTTTCTTTTTTCGAATTTCCCCCTTCATATCAAATATATGAAGTTTTATGCTTTCATTTATCATTCCAATAGTTTAGTCTCCTCAATATATTTCAGTTACTTTGAATCATCGTGTGGCTAGATTAGACAAATACTGATATTATAGCCAAAACGCCTGTAGCAGGTCATGCATAAAAAATTAGTCAGCAGCCAGATATATTTGAAAGTGTCATGACAAAAAACTGAAACTGAGATTGTTTTTTTTGACAGCTTTAACCATGATCTGTGAGGATGTAGGCTGGAAAACTCTGCACAGCACCTTTTGGTGGAGTTACACACATGTTCTAAGGATCTTTTCCACCATATGATCTACATGCCCAGCTGTAAAATACTTTGATCTCATTAACAGCAGACAATATTTAGTTTCTCTAATACTGCAGGTCTGAATTATTAATCATTCAAAACATTTCATGATAATAGTGGGGCTACCGTAAAGTTACTGATATGAACAGAATTAATTACTTTACAAATATTATTATTATTGTCATAACAACTGTAAATTCTATATCTTTAAGATACAACCTTTACTGTCATGAATGTTTTACTTGTATCTTTGTCAAATTATTGCTGACAGTCTGAGTGAAACAGTTGTTTCATGGAAGTCTTTATTACAAAACTTTGTTCCGTACAGACTTTACACTCCACGCCTAAAAACAGGCATTCATACAAATATTTCTTCCATTCTAGTTCTTTTTAGTTTTCTATGTTCACCTATCTACAGGTCAAATGTATATCGAACAAACTTTTATTTGTATTATTAATACAAACGATACATTTAAGTTTTATTTCTACCTGCTGTTTTTGAATAAGAAGGATATTTAAAGGTTAGACTTCTCAAAATATTCACATCATTATGAAACTTGGTATATCTATCACACCCTCTTTTTTTTTTTGCTGCAGATCTCTGTGATAAATTTCACGTTATTGGGTTTACCATTCCTGGATACCAACATTTCCTGTACAAAAGTACAAAATCGGAACAGGAAAAAAAAATCCTCAATTCTGACACATACATTACAATTTTATTACAGTAAAAACAATAGAAATATTTAGTGTAAAAAAGTAGAATGAAACACTCACAAAAACGTATTTACTCAAAATGACATAAAAATGGTTACTCCTATACCTGTCCATTCTGAAGAGTTTTCCAAAAAAACTAAGTCAGCCATTTAATGTGAAGTTCAAAAAGTTAAGTATGGATCAAATGTAGTTTTGAAACTTAAATGGATACAATTAAAAATTATCATTTAGTGGAGAAATAAAAAATGTTATCTTAGCACTAATTATTTATGTTTAACAAGAATAACCTTAGAGTGACATTATGCATTTTGCATAAAGGTTACAAATTCAGAATTTACTGGTAATTTTAGGATTAAGTTTCTCTCTAGTTTAAGTAATTAATCTGGAATATGAAAACTACAGTTTTATAACATCAACCAATTCTAAGTGCTCATAAGTAAATTTAAGTTAGGAACAGAATTTCTAAAACAAAGTATTTCACACAAATAGATACTGATAACAGTATCACTACCTACAGATAAACACAGTTGATGACTGCCTGATCGATATCACACAGAAACAACCAATAAAGTAAATGTAATCCAGATCTTACAGGTGGGTGAAATCTGTTTGACTCACTAACTTTAGGTGATCAATTGTTCATGATTTTAAACTTGGGAAAAACTATAACAATTGTGTAGTATTAAAGTAGTAAATGTAAGCAAAAAATGTAGTTAATAATTCAGTGTTTAAGACAAAAAGTTACTTCTAGTTTTCACACCAATGTAAAGTTGACAGTAGTTAGTTTTCAAACACTTCAAAAATTTGAACGCTGACTCATTGATGAAACACTATTGACCAGATATGTACGCTGCCACCTAGCATAATGGAGTTACAGAAATGAACAAAGAAACCTTAATTTAGTGCCACAGAGAATTTGCTTAGTATCCAAGTATTAATTTAGTTCATTTTGCAGCATCACACATTCAAACATTATCACTGATATGATGATGAATATCAAAAACAAAAATGACTGATCACAAAACAAGCTATATCTTACAGATGCACAAGGCTGATGACAAACTGATCAATCAATATTTTATATAGATACAGGTGATTGATGTTTAATAGCACATAGGTACACAAATTTGACGATTAACTTGTCAATATGATACAGATATGTGAAACTGATAATTAATTGCTCAATACCACACAAGTACTTACAAATGACGATGATTAACTGACCAAAATAATTCACTTGTAAATATAACTGATCATCAACATGTCAGTATCATACAGGTATGTGCGACTGTTAACTTACAGCTGGTCACAACATAACACCATCCATATGAAAAAGCCAAAAATTATTATACACAGACACACATACAACCTCATGTTTTTCCTTGTGTGTGTGTATATATATATATATTTGTAGTCAAACTTCAAGATAATTAATGGTTTGTGATACAAGGCTTGTGAATTAACCCTATATTAATTATGCAAGGTCTTTTTTTCCCTATTACCATAACTGGCATAAATGTACACCTGGAGATGATAAAGAGTTAAATATAACACTGAAGATTTATCAAAAGTCACAGAATTGTCATAATGGATATGAAAAACTTATCAAATGAACCTAATACATAAATAAATTGTATTCATTTCTTGATTGAAAGCAAGAAAAGAATTTATTTCAAGTCAAAAATTATCCTATTTTACAACAGTACATTTATGGACTTACAACTCTAGAAACGGGGCTTTGATACCCATGTTTGGTAAAGCACGAATAGCCCATTTTGTAGCTTTGTGCTTCGTTACAAACAAACAACACTATTTTTTTAGCAATTAAGAAAACAGTACTTTTTCAGAAAGGTATGTTTTCAGCTGATGTCTTATTTTCTAAATTTTAAATGATAGGATGGGATCTTGACCTTCATATCAATTTAGGTTCTTAAAACAGAATGTTTCCTAAGAAAATTAAAAAAAAGAAAGAGATAAAACCTGTACAAACATGAATCAGTTCCAACCTCTAAAATTACAAGAGAACCCGATGTCAAGAGCATTTTGCTTGGTCTCATTTAACATAAAAAAACAATTTTCAATATGTTGTAGTTAACCGAAAAGTCTCAACTATAAATACATCAAAGAATTAAATTAGTCTCAATACTGTCACACACAATCATCTCTAGAGCTCTTATTCATTAGTGCCACATTTTGACCAACATCAAATGCAGTAAAACACATGTATAAATGCATCTTAAGTTAAATATTTATTTACATCTTTCACAGTGTAACATAAGAATATTGCAAGTAAATATTCTATGGTTAAATTTTTAACAGCCATGCAAAGCTTTGTTTGATAACTGATGCACTGTTCTAATTTCTTTTCAAATGTCAGTATTCCCAAATTTACGATTTGACTACTTTGACAAAAGTTTTAGTTCTTTTATGATTGTTACAGAAATTTACCCTGAAAACTGTAAAATCATTTTCACATTTTTTTTAACTGTAAAATAATTTCAATTCGATTTAGTTTTATAAATGTAACAATAGTTTTGAAACCATTTGAAAATTCCAAATTTTTTGTAGTATAAACCTAAAGAGTTTTCTTTCATGAATGCACTATATAATGCATTCACTATTAATTTTCACAATTGATACGAAAGTTGAAATATTTTCTACCACTGTTCTACCACTGAAAACTTCCAACTTTCCTCTCATTAGATACTGTAAAGTTCAAACATATTCAGTAAAGATTACTGTTAAATTTCAGAAACATTTTTAATATAAAATAGATGCACAGGTCATTATCCAGCCATAGAAGTCTTTGAATACTACCTTTTTCCTGTGTGAAAAGAATTATAAAAAGTTAATTTATGAACATCACAAATACAAAACTGCTCAAATCTACTTTCAACTTTCATAACTAAATTTCAAACTGTTGCATAACACTCTGTGCTGAAAATAAAAGGGAAGTTAAGCTGTACATTTTATATGGAAGGCAGCCATCTAGAGTAATAACCTCACTAAGCTGTCCAAAGTAAATGTCAGCATGTTTTCTGTTCTGCATAGCTCAGGTACTGAGGAATTGATGTTCATCAGCTACAAACAGGAGCACAGAAAACAAGAATATATAACAAAACCTTGCTACTCGTTGAACGGCCAAGAAACTTTAGATATAATGTCTGGATTTTATTCACTCAATTCCAAAAGTGCTTGATTCCTCCACTGCCAAAAGCAACTTGTCATAAAGCATTTCAAATGATGAATATGGTGGCAAATCGAGGCGATTAAAACATGTGTGGGCTCTACAAATAAAAAGAGAAAATTAAATTTAGCAAAGCAAATATTTTTTCGTAACATTTAATATCAGTCATTTTCTATTGTTTTTTATACTGGTAGTTCAAGGATTTGCCACATTTCATAATAAATTTTGCTATGCATCTTTGTTTCAAATGTGCAATTTTTAATTTTTCAAAAAAGTATATTAAATTCTTCATGATCTAACTTTTATTATTGTACATGTAGAATAAAGTAGATAAACAAAACGTAAAGGAAAACGTTTTTTAATTAGTAAGCATACAGATAAGAAATGCAATTTTGCTCACTGTTTACCTTCTTATAACCACATGCACTTGAAACAGATTAAAACTATCAATATTTGAATCTTTATGGCTAATACAAAATACTGTGAAAGTCTGCATTTGATGATGAGAAATCCAATTGTTAGAAAAATAAACGTTTGGTGACAGCTTGAATGGGTAACAAAAAAAACGTTATTATTAACATATAATGTTTTTTCAAGATTATGAGAGATTTGGAGTGAATGCAATTTTTTTTAAAACTCACCAAAAATCAGTAGCAGTTCTCTGAGTTTTGCATAATGTGCATATTAGTTTTAGGAAGATTGAGTTCATTTATTTTTCTATCATACGTGGTTCAGTTTGAATAGTGTATGAATACATACCATTACTTGTAGAAAATATAATACTCCGTATACTGTGAGAATATACTGTCTGGTAGAATGAATATAACTAGTTCTTTAAGGAAACTTTCACCATGGAATTAGCAATGAAACTACCTGTTAGTTAGCCATAAAAATACAGTGCCTTTAGGTGTTAGGCTTTGCAAGCTGACAATATATATATATAAAACAATACAGTGAATTATCCAGTTAATAGGGAATACAAAGTATAACTGACATACTTACTTTAACTATTTAGAGCCCTAACAGAAAACACATTGCAGTGTTAATCATTTCATTTTCACAAATTCAAAATCATAAAATATATCTTCCAAGCAGAAATTTATTGATAAAATAATTACAAATAAAATACATTTACCGAGGTAAGCTGGTTGGTTTTCCCCACTTCTCTATACAAAACTTCCGTGGCCCATTACTTCCACGTAGGGCAGAAAAGCCTTCATATGGGATACTAGAAGTTCCTGTCACAAACTGAAGCATACGCAAACGGCGTTCGTTATCAAACTTTTCAATGGCTGTCCAGAACCACTGGATTACTGGATGGTTGTTATGGTAACCTGATAAGATTTAATGCAGAATTTTGACAAGTTAGATACATGAAACCTTGGGAAAAAACAATATAAAATTTGTTTATGAGATACAATTATTCCTAGATTGGATATTTTTCATAATGTTTCAAACTTTTAGCACAAACATTTGTCTGTGATACACAATTTTTCCCTAGTTCGGATTATTTTTGTAACATTTTCAAAAAAGTAAAACCTGATTTTCAAAAATAAAATTGATATATTTGTATCTTTAATTACTACAAAAAAAACCAGAAGACAAGAAAGTCTTTGATATGGTAAAGTGTGAATAACAATAACAAATTCAAGCTTATGAGTAAACAAAAATTCATAAAACTAAAATCATTCTGTAAAGGAATAAATTATGATGAACATGAAATAAATACTTTCAGATTCATCATGAGACAAATCAAAATGTTTGATTAAAATTTTGTATTTTTCTGTTATTTATTAACAAAATGAACAACTGATTGGAGGGTACTATTTTAGCCTTTCAGTTAGTTATGACCAACTAGTATAAGAGTAGCTTTGTTAATACTCTGAAAGATAACACAAATATCTGTAAGTACTAGCTGTACCTACACAGAGTCCCTAAAAGTGTTCTGTTTGAAGAGCAAATAAAACCAAAGTTAAGAAAGATAAATTTTTATTAATTAAGCACAAAGTTGCACAATAGGTTATCTGTGCTATGCCCAAGAAGGGTACCAAAACATAGGTTTAAGCAATGTAAGTCTACAGACATACCACTGTGCCACTTTTGAAGTTCATATGTAATGCTGAGTTGTAGCCTATAAAGTGCATAATAATCCGTGATGATGAGAAAACCCACTTGGAGAATTATATATTTAAAAACAGCTGGTATGGGTAGAGAAAGCAAAGTGCATAATTTTTTTGTGTTTCATGGTATTTGACATCATTACAGTACAAGCTGCGATGTCAAGTACCCCTTAAGTAACATCATTTTAGTGTTTACTGATTGGCTAACAGAGTGCTTAAAACAGGTATATTCTACAGGTGGCTTTTGGATCCCCTTTTGAGAAAATATTACAAAGAACTGCATAATTTTAATGATAAGATAAAAATGCAGAATGCATTTAGCATTATATTTATTCAATATATTTAATCAATTTACTCGTTATATTTAATAGTCAGTGTTGATATTAATAAATAAAACAAATATTTTTTGTTTGATTGTTTATTTGAGAACAAAGCCACATTGGGTTATTTGTTGTATCTACCACAGGAAATAGAATCTCAGATTTTAGCACTGTAAGTCAGTACACATACCTCAGTCCCACAAATGCATAAGTACTCTAATACAGCTTTATTCAGGGTTTGTGTAATCATTACACCTATAACAAAAATATTAAAACCAATAACACAGAAAAATGACAGACTTGTTTCTCATAGTTGTATCTTTTATTTATGTTGCAATCAAGTCCATCTAAATATCATAAACTGTATTAGAAACTGAACTAATTTGGGATACAAAATAAGCAATCTGACTTGGTTAAGCCTTGATACCACAGACGAAAATCATTTAAGCAAAATTTCTTTTCAGAATATGCTTACAGGTTAAAAGAAAATTCTGTCTATAAACCAAACATTATATTGATATTGGTCCATAACTTGCCTTCTGTCATATGAAAGAAAAAATTTATTAAAAATAAAATTTGTTTATTGAATTACATGCACAGCTACTAAAGAGTTATCTGCACTAGACATCCCTAAATTTAAAATGACAGATTAGAGGGAGAGCAGCTCATCAACACCACCAACTGCCAATTTTTGGGCTATTCTTTACAAAGCAATAATGGGATTCACCTTCACATTATGAGACCTCACTGCTAAAGATATGAAAAATATTCCAATACTGGTTTTGATCCTATGATGCACAGATTGTGAATCTGGTAATTTAATCACCCAGATCCTCCAAGTAAAGTGAATAATGACTTTCTATGGCTATGGTATTATACCATGCAGTTAACTTTTGACTGATTATGTGCACACATTTATAATTTATATTTCTTTCCCTAATTACAATATTCTAAGACTTTCATTGGTATAATTATTACTTAAGCTCTAAGAAGAAAACCAAAACAAGAACATAAAACAGATAATATTAACTACCTGATCTATATTCTGTATTTTTTCTCCAGTCTACAACATCTATTTCAGCTGTTCCTGCTATCACAAGCTCTAACTCACGAGCATCAAAAACAGAGACTAAACGAGGGTCAATGACCTGAAATAGAGACATCCATTTCACCAAAGGATTGCTGTAATCAAACAAAAATAATCTACAGGAATTTTGCCAATGTAATGCATTTTTATTTGTTAATGCTGGTTGAAAACTTTTTTCTTTCTGGTTGCTAACACTAGCCAACAATGGAAAATTATTTTTAGCATATAATTAAAAACAGCAAGAACTTAAACATTTGGACAGCTAACAAAGAATGAAATCCCATAGTACAAAATATTCTGAATGCTGAAAAAAATTATCTTAATTAACTTTAAAAAAATACAAATTTCATGAAATCTTCTGAATAACAACCTTGAAAAGAGATAATCTTACTACTGACAAAAATTTTAAGGTACACACTTAGCAAAGTACAAGCACACATTTCACAGGTAACTATTTTTCTATCTTTTTACTCATCTCAAATTAAAGATACACACTACAAAGAACATACCTATTAATGAATAGTTTAAAAATGATTCATTATCCTTAAGACCAATGACAACTTTTAAAGACTTCTCAAAGGATTTTATAACTAGCAATAACATCAGAAAGTACTTCAAGAAACCTTATTGTGAATAAAAATTTGAAGAAACACATTTGACAGACTCCATTGATTAAATCATTTTATTAAGACTCATATTCTTTTGACAACAGAAAGAACACTGACAACCTATAAATCAAAACTACTTTTTCTTTAATGGGAAATCATAAAGACAACTTACTTCGTAGAATCCTCTGACTAGTGACTCTGTTTGTTCAGCCACCCCACGTTCCAGGCGACGCTTCACCATTTTTTCAATGTATTCTTTTTTATTTTTCTCAGTGACTGTTATATTCTTGCCTCCAGACTTTAGCTCCTTCTCTACAATTTGACCAGCTACTTCTTCTGTGACAGAAAAAGTTAAGTCCAAACCCATGTCTGAGATATCATTATCCTTTAGCCACAATAGAGACTGATAAAACTCAGCATCTAGGGATTCAAGATCACTCAAGGAACAGGGCCTAAGAAACAAGGACATAAATTTAGTCTCTTTAACATAACATTTTTAATGTAATTTCTTCATGTTTCATGAGTACTGTTACACTAATGTTCAAAAGTGCCCATAAAATAAGATTGGTATGAATTAAACAAGCATTATACTTTCTGAGTCATTCTTATTAACTGGTTGATGATCACGCCACCATATGCATTAGATATATAACTGAAAATACACAAAAAGCAAAGGTGTCTAAATTATGATATACTGCTTTGTAATTATTAGTTTTTAATCTCCCCATGTATTGATTTATTATAGTATGTACTTCCAATCATACAGAATTGGCTTCGCTGGTTTAAAACCAAATTTTGATTCAGATCCATACAGCTTACATTTCTTCAGAAGTTAACAGTAATAAGTTTGACACCCAGACATTTGTTACAATTGAAAATGTATTTTTATTTACCTCAATAATAGATGTATATAAGACTAAAGCAATAGATTTGAGATTTATAACATTTACTTACAAGCGAAGTAGAGCTTTATAAAAGGGTCGAGTAAAAAAGGCATCCAGAAGATACTGATGCACTAATGTGAGGCCCAGAACTCGTCCACTGAATCGAAACCACTCATGTTGGTTGTCCACAAAGGCAGACATAGGGCTCACCTGTACTGTATAGGTATCATTTGCAGAATATTCAAATAAGCCATAGTAAGGGTTGAAGAGTTCTCTAGAGAGAAGGAAGAAAAACTCTCTTGATGGACCTCCATAGTCCAACCTAGAAAGGGAACCACAGTATTTGTGACATTAATACAATACTTAACACAAAATCCAACACAATGTACTTATTACACACATAAATAAGGTTACAAATAAGCTGTACACACTTTCTCATGTATGCCTACCATCCTTGTTTGACTTGAGATGAATTTTTTGGTTTTATTCCCAGTTATTCAACAGTACCTGTAATGTAGAAAGGAGATGTAATGTGGGGATGCTTGGCTATACATGCAATGAGAGATACAACACAACAAGAGACTGAAAGTGGAATATGCATATCTGAAGCATATATATTACTGTTAATCTTTTAGTGGTGTTTGCATGTGTAATAAAACAAGCACGTGAGGGATAACAGAATATTTACTGAAGCATGTGCATTATTGTTTATCTTTCACTGATAGTTCAAACAGGTATTAAATAACAGAACATTTGAGTAGAGAGCTTCTCAAGCAAAGATATTACTGAAAGTGTGGTATAAGTGGTAAAAAAAAGAAATATTTTTTTTTGTCTATTTTTTAAAAGGAGAAATGGATTACTTCTGGCACTTTCAACTTTGTCTCAAACTGGTACACAGCATTAAGTGCCTAACAGTAAGTCAAAGCATGTAACTCTTGTCAATCAAGAACACAATATCACATTCAAACAATGTTAAACTTTGGATATGAATTTCAGGAGAAAAACTTTATTTACAAGCTAATATTAAAGTACAAATTAGACAATTAGTCATGTTGACTGACCTATTAATAACTTCAAATATAAGATATTGCTTCCTTTACTTTACTGGAAGTTTAAAATTTTATATACATTGTATAATGTTTTTAACAAAACACTGATGTTCTATAGATTTAGTTTTTCATATATATTTTGTAAAATACACCTATTTATGTTGTTTTAAATTACATGAGCTGCCAAAACAATAAATTATAATCACATAGCAATGAATGGGTTAAAATAACAAAATATAATGAACTGAAGAGAAATCTACTGGTCTTTTTTTCAGCCTTATTTGAAGAACAATAAGACATACTAAGCCTTATGTCTTTGAATTAATTAATCCAAATATTAAGATACAAAAAAATTTCCATAAATAAATTCACAAACACTTTTTGTTCACGTATGAAAGTACTTACCCTTCCTCTCCAGAAAAACTGATGTACAGTCGTGACTTCTGTAAGTCTTTTTTGGAGGTGGCAATGATTTTTGTGAAGGCATCTTCTAGTAAATGATCTCGTCTTATGTTTAACCTTTACCAGTAAAGATACAATTAAATATAATTATTTTTTCATGAAAATAATACTTCAACAAAAAACAATAACCATTCAATTTGAAAGCTATGTCACTTAACACATACAAATACACATTAATATATATATACACATACACACACACACACATTACAACTATTGTTTAAAAAATGACACTGAACCATATTAAGCATTGTGGCATATTCTTCCAAACTGCAATCTATTTCAAGTTCAGTATTTTGTCAGAAATTCACTTATATTTGTAAACTTATTGCTATGTTGAAAGACCATATCAAGATGCTTTGATATAAATGAGAAAATTAACACAAAACACAGAATTACTATTATTTTAGTTTTATCAAGACTTCTTGGACCTACATGTTTTCAACACATCATTTCATTAAGTTACTTCACCAGGATAACCATGACTGAGAATTAAATTGTATTTGAAAGATCAACTGAAAATTCTCTCTTTGAATTATGTTTGAACCTTGACATTCCCACCACAAAGATTTAGATGTAGTTTATATGAAACATATATCAAACTGAATAATGTAAAAGTGTTAATGATAATATTTTTACCAGTTTTCTCTACAAATATGACAAATAGGAACATAATAAGCAAGTACTGAGAAAAATTCAAACAACTGAGAAATCATCAAAACAATAATATTATTATTTCTTAGTAAAATAACAGTGAAGTACACTTTGGTTTTACCTATATAAGCCTTTTTATGCATGTTTATGACATTGTACATACAATTTTATAATATACAACATATACATACCTTTAATATAAGCAAAATAATAATAAAAATATTTATAGACTGTTGATCCTTACAGTTTGTAATTAAATTTTGGGTTCTCAAAAAGTGTCAATTATCCACTAATAATTGAAATGTAGATTTTCCTCTTCAGTACTTTGTCAATATCAAAGTCTAGTAGCTTCACTTTTGCCCGGAGATGTATGCAGACACTATGCTAAGATAGGAAATTCAAGAGGAAAATGTTTTGTAGTACTGTAGGGTAAATTCACTTGTCACACCAAACAGCTATAAATGTCCAGTCAGACAAAATCCAATTATAGCATCCCACGAGCTAAATAATATAGGAAAAACAGAGATCTTTAATTAGACATAGTTTATTCCTTCCACTAGTGAAAACATTATTCTTCATGGCCAGAAATATCTACTGGAAATACAATGTGAACGTTGGAGTTACAAAATGCACCTCACTAGAAGCTGCTAATGCTGAACTCCTTCAATACAGCTGTACAAACACTTCTCTCATATGCAAGAGATCCAAGGTTCAGTTATGATCTGGGTGAAGAAATCCATTAAGAAGTTAAATATAGAAGATGCATTTCAATGATGATAAAAAGGATGATCATGCCTGAATGTGAAATATACAAACAGCACCAAGTTTACACTATATAAAACAAATGTAGATCAAATACACTTACTTTAATTTACTAGGACCTTGGCCAAAACCTTTGGACTCAAGCTTACGATAAAAATTTCTGAGCTTTGCTTCAAAGTCTCTCCTGTATGGAGCTGGAGCTCTAACATTGGCTCTCTGTAAGCCTGTATTATCAAAAAAAATATATCAGTAAATTAATGTTAAGCGTGTACATAATGAGTTCACATCCATTTTACTTTTTCCAATGACTTGAAATTTTGCATTAATTTGGTAAGATCAACAGGTTATAACAAATGGCATATGTAATACAATATGTTTAAACCATTTATTCAATATTTAGTAGTGTGTTTATAACTTGCTTTGAAGGAAAGTTTCTTTAAAACTGGAAATACATAAATGACAAGTAAAATTAGTGTGCTGAAATATTAAAGATACAAGAGTTACACAAAAAATCATTAGTAACTTTCAGGATGTTCTGGAAATAAACTTCTCACAATAGAGTATTAATAATATTTATGTGCTGGTTTATCAAACAAAGCCTTTTAATTTTTTTTACTCAAATATATTTATAATCCATCTAACTGAAAGAGAGTACCACATTATTCGATTACTTTATTTTGTTACCTTTACACAAACTTGGCTTTGTGTAGAAGCTTATGATCACTTCCATGCCATTCCATTGAGAATATAAAAGGCAGACTAAAGATTTAGTTAGAAATTGTTTATTCACTTAAGAAGACAGTGGAATATGCTCTAAAAAAAGAACTACAATGTTACTATGCAAACTCAGTGCATACCTCTCACAGAAAATTTATAAAAATATGTTTAAAGATTTATTCAATTTGGCTGTCTCACAGTGAAGAAAGGGAATAAATTGTTTGAAGTTAATATCCAATAAAAAATATGTAATTTGAACAAGTTTTAGTCTTTTGAGATTACAACACTTTAGGCCTACTACCTGGTGATGCCTGTGGCGATGGCTGTGGAGATTCATGCGGTGACCTGTGAGTTCCACTAGTACTTGCTGAGGCATTATCACTACCTTGTGCTGGCACGTAGGACATTATCTCTTGTTCAAACAAACTGCAGTTACAAAAAGTGGTAATCTTTTGACAACAGTGTAACAAACAAATTACTCAGATTTAAAAAGAAATTCACTTTTTTATAGCCATACGTCTGAAGTCGTTCTTACAGAGAAATATTAATTTAAAAGAAAATAAAAAGTAATGAAAAAAACAATTATAAGTAATACATCTATGCAATTTTCCATACATTGTACCACAAAGTTCTAACAGTTTGTATTATTACTCTAATAATGACAGTATATTAAATACAGGGTAGCCCATGAGTCCCTACCTACCTATATGTTATATTCAATTACGCATGTATTATAAATTTCATTTTTTCAGAGAAATATAGATGGTGTAAGCCCATCTACACTTGAAGAGCATATTGTGATAAATATGTAGGTACATAAGCGCAAGAATACTAGTGACAGCACACAGATACACTGGATACATAAGATATATGGATCAGTAGGGACTTACGAGTCACCCTGTATATACTAATAATAAAAAATATGCAATTACAAAATTATAACTTAATATCATCATTTGTAACTGGGAAAAGTTATTAGCAACAATAGAGAAATGAAGCAAAAATATTTTAAAATGTAATCCAAAAAGAGTAAAGCCAAAGCTTAATTTTTCTTGGCATATCTTGTTTTGCACTTTGTGGGATTACATTTTAAGATATGTAAAATTTACTGACAAACTGAATACAGCATATCAAAAAGTCAAACTGTTATAAAATGCATTCTTTAGCATAACCTTCACAAACTTTTACCTATTTTTCCCCAAACTCATTTCAACCTTGCTGTAAGAAATGCTAAATTACTTAGTCAAAAAATCTCTTCTCTTTTGACTATTCCAAAACACAGCATAAAAACAGCATAATGTAACAACTTCTAACAAACAGGCTACCAGATGGGGAAAGGTGGATTGTTGCTGGAGTGAAAGGATTCGCAACTGCAATAATTTCAAAAACATATTGAACACGTAACATCTCAGAAACACACTTATAGATAAGGAACAAGGAGATGGTTCCACAACAATATGGCATCATGACCCACAAGGTCTCATAAACAAAGAAACTACACTTACAGGGCCAGAGCCAAAGACAACAGATGGGCCAGCGTGGAAGTGACAAGAAACAGAATGTCCCAAGAAAACCCATCAAGGTTCCTGTGAAGAGCCTCAGAAAGGAGATGGATAGAGAAAAGGTACCTCGATGAAGTCAAGATACACAATCATGAGAGTACTGAACACTTGCAAGGTGAATTGGAGAATTGAGACTCACCCCACAAAAAAAGACAGAACCAAACCCAACAGACACTGATCCAGATAAGAACAGTCTGCCTTATGTTAAGAAAGTGCAGACTGGTCTAAAGACTGTGGAGGTTAATGTATACTTACTACATCACTCAACTAAAAGGCAAAACATTCAGTGTAAACCCAAAAATTGGGGAAGCGAGAAAAGCAAAATAATGTTGATTGATAGAATCAAATAACAGGGAAAAACTC
The DNA here is from genome assembly GCA_011833715.1 of Carcinoscorpius rotundicauda. Lineage (NCBI taxonomy): Eukaryota > Metazoa > Arthropoda > Merostomata > Xiphosura > Limulidae > Carcinoscorpius > Carcinoscorpius rotundicauda. Next base: position 22,825,603 of record CM022398.1, read on the forward strand.
AGGTCATAGGAAATAGGAGCGATAGACAAAATATCACATTCCTGAGAAATGAGATCCAAAAAGATTGATGAAGGCCAAAATAGAATTATCAGATAAGGTGCAGGAAGGCATGAGGAACTCTGAAGTGTTGAGAAATAAATGATCAAAATACTTGTCAGCTTGGGCTTGAAACCTTGAGGCAAAAGGTGTTCCATATAACACTCACTCTCCCTCTGAATAAATGTCAACAAATCCTCAGATAGTTTGCCAGTACTTATGGCTTGTAGTGACAGAAATGAGGTTTGCCTAAATTGAGTCACTGCTACCACAAAAAACTTTGTGTAACAATTAAATGTTTGTAAGTTGAAAAAAAAAGTCCTTGTAAATAAATGAAATAAATGTAACCTAAACAAAAGTAAATCACTTTGCAGTAAAATTGAAACCAGTTAAAGACATTTGGACTTGAACAATGACAAAAGAGAAGTGATGGATTGGTAGTGGCACAAGTAGGAAATTACATGCATCATGTATAGTGTTACTCTCCTATTGGTGGAGATCTGATGCATGTTGGTTTGCATGAGAGACATGTTTCAGCCTTTGATTCCAATGGTGTGAATGCAGAAAGCATGTGGCATGCATTATAAAATGGTTTGCATATAGAGGGCAGCAGAAAAAGGAAAAAGCTAATCTTGTGAGAAGAGGGAAGTACTCTATGTTTTTAACACCAAATTTTATGAATAGAGTTTTAAATGTCAAATTAATACATGGTCAAAATAGTTACAAACTGTAAAATTTACTCACCTTAGAAGTATGGTAAGGTCTATATCATGGCTCATCCTGTCCAAAGCACTGGTTCCTTCCACCCTGATACCATTCACTTTATCCCTGAGTGCTTGGTTGGCAGCAATAGCTGGATGTCGCTCCTTGAGAATGTCAATAATATTTGGTTGACGAATAAAGGCCACAACTTTGTCATTATAAGCAGTAGGCACTTGAGACACAACGTGTGGAACTGTACACGATGTGGTTATAGGAGGTCGAGGAGGAGGGACTGGTCCAGAGACAATACCCTAAGAAAATTTTATTCTTATCTTCAATAGCACTTAGTACTCTAGAACTAATTTTCAACCTGGTCAATATATAACTTAAACTTTAACTCTTGTTTTAAAACTAATTCTAAAACTTTTTTATTCTTCTAAATAAAGCTTAACCACTATAACAATTCACCATGTCCAAAATATCATGGACAGAAAACAACCCTAGTTATTCTATTATACTTATTAAGTAAACTTTGCTTAACATAGGCACAAATGTAAAAAGACAAACAAGAGAGTTTATCACAAGTACCACTTGCTGAAGCTTTAAACAGTGAAAGTTAAGATTTATCAATGTAACTTTAAATAGGGTCTACAGATTTTAAAAATAAAGGCCAGCTTGCCCTTAGATTTAGGAATATCACCAAAATCAGCAACAATTTAATAAATCTTATCTATTAAAACTCAACGCCTATACATTATACTGGTTGATTTAGTCAACACTATTACATTTCACGTAATGTCCAAAAAAAACAAAAAGTATGATGCAACCTACACATGTGATTAGACAGTGCTCTGATGAAAAGAAAAGAAAAGCAAAAAAATCAAAACATTATTTGATGGAGCCAAAAAAAGACAATATTATTAAAACTGTAAAAATTTATTTCATACCATCACTAAAAGCTTGCACATCAAATATAGTGATGACCATTAATCCAAATTTAAATTTCAATAACAAGCTAAAAAACTGTAATGAATTACTGTATCTGCTCAAAATTAAGAATTATAACTGTTTAATATGTAACTGACCATAAGATAATTAAAAATCAGCCTACTATTGTGCAAAACAAACAATAATAGGCCCTAGTAAAAACATTAGAAATTTTTAAAAGGTTCAAAGGTGAGTTAAGAGAAAAAAATAAACATGTTCAACGACTGAAAAATTATGGAAAGTCTTTCTTCAGAAAAGGAAAAGAATAGATATGTAGACTTAGAGAGATGTAGCTTTCATTAACATTGAAAAATTAAATACAAAACATTTTCCTTAAATTTGCATCCAGAAATATACATAGCTATTAATTCCAATATCTACTAGACATAATAATATAAAAAACTACTAATACAAAATGTATGTTGTTTTGAAATGTCTTTAATTCATATAAATTTAAAGATTACTAATGAAAGACAGAATTTCCCAAAACAAGTGTAACTTACTGACAAGTGGTAAAATGAATATGTTTCTTTACTACTCATATATTAATGGAGTCATTTTAAGAAGGTTTCTTTACCATGATTTTGAGAATTCAACAGAAATTGGTGCCTTAAACTCATAGTGAAAAAAAACAACTACAATTGACAGCACATAAATGTCCTCATATATACATTTTGGTTCTGTCAGTTATGCAAAACTACATAATAACTTACAGGTACTTTACATAATCACATTACTGAAGGACATAGAAACAGTTTTGAAAGATTTTTTTTGTATGTACAACACTACTGACTACAAGTACAGTTACTGAAACAAACAACTGAAAGATAGTAAACAAGTATGTACATTATTTACTTTAATAATCATTTCATGTTTTGATCAGTGGTGCCATGAGGATAATGTGAGCATTTTGTAAATATACAAACTAGAAAATAAAAAACTCTGGAAACGCATCATTCCTTTTTTTTTTACAATTGTCCACAGTTCTGCAGGTTTATTGACATTTGTACTTACAGTATCATACTACTACAGATTAATTTCTATAAACACTGTCTTATACAACAAAAGAAAAGTCACACACACACACACCCTTGTAGGTGCTTCAGGTCGGATCTCTTCCTCTCCCGCACTTCTACTCCTTCTCCGACTCACAGGTAAAGCTAGTCTTTGAGGATGTATGTATGGCATTTCTACTGGTAAGCGAGGATCAACAAAAGTGGTACTTCTTGTTGTGTGATCAATGAAAAATTGCTAAAATAATTAAAGTTAACTGAATATCAACTTTAATACGAAATTGTGATTTTTTTTCATCACAAAATAAAAGTGAATTATTATACAGTGTTAATAATTAATTAAACTTACTCTGAAATTAACTATGAAAAAAGGCAAAATTAATAGAGGAACATAGTATAATATTTATTCTATCATAAAGGCCTATCACTGTCAAATTTTGGACATATGGAGCTATTATTAAATAATCTAAAATAATGTGTGTGTCTGTACTAATTTTACTTATAGACCACAGTTTCTAATTTATCAATACTAGTAGTTATTAATGGTATTTATCTTTCTACGCCACATCATGAACTTCTGAAAGAAAATTAAATAATCCCTTAAATCTGAAATTCTCAAAAGAATACAGAAAAATAAAACCGTTTTTTGTAGCACTGAAAAAAGTTATGGGATATTACCTTGCCACTTCTATCCCATTTGGACTCCCATCCACGAGGAAGATCTCTCTCTATGTCAGCAAACTTATTAAATAAGCCAACTAATTCTCGATTATGTTGATACCTGTTAAAAATAGAATTTGTGTGGGTTCTTTTTAAATAACAGAAAAACTCAACAATAATATGTGAATGCAAGAAAATTTTAATGCAAGAAACTAAAATTCTCTGTGAACAGGAACAACTACACATAGTTAAATTATATAAATAAGAAGTATAGTGGGAAGGCTTCTTTACTTTCATTAACCCTGTGGGATTTATATGGATCACACGGCTTTCTAAACACATAAGTGTTTAGAAACTGAAACACCAAATTTCTCATAGGTCAATGCATTTATTAGTTAAAGGGTACAAATTATAGAAATCTCTAAAATATACAATTAATATTACATTTAATACAACTGATAATTACTGGGTTTTATATGTATTTTATGTGGGAAATAAGTGTTTTCATCTATTTTGTTTTGGGCTGGTTCTTTTCACTGTATATTTTAAAAGGCAAAAATATGCAATTACTCAATATGATGATGTATGCTGACCTCAATCTTAATGAATGTATGAAAACAAGTCAAGAATTTGAGGTTTACACAGATTTTAAATTTAAAAGGGAAAGTAAATATTTCATTGATTTAATTATAGTTGTCTTTACCTTTCAAATGTGGTAGGATCTCTTCTAATCTTAGTGATCATATGTTTCAAGGAGGAACTACTGTTGTAGGCAGTGAGAGCTTCCTGTAATGTTGAGAAAAAACGTCACCAAAATATAAGTGTACTACAAACAAAAAATATTTTATACTTATGTAAAATAAGTACAAACATCACATTCCTTATTAAGCATTATTGTACAGTAAAAAACACCACTATCCACAAAATGAGTATAACTGTTGTGCTGGTTTTAGAGCAACCTCAGAAATTGAACCTTGGATTTTAGAGTTTTATGTGGACTAATCTTACTGTTACTGGAATTTGCAAATAATTCACGAATTATTTGATATATACATGCACATTTCAAATTCTTGAACTAAACAAGATCATTAGAAGAAGCCACTCTCTGAACAATTGTGCTAATAAAAATATTTTGTATATGCAAGTATATATTAGCACTTAATTAAATAAATATTTGTATTACTTGAGAATAAACATTTTGTTGCCAAACACAGTTTATTTTTGTATGCATATTTTTCAATTAATTCATTAAATCTTTCAGTTTCTTTTTAAAAGTGAAAAATCCATTTTTCTTCAAGTACTAATTACTTGGATGAAGAAAGAAGAAACAATAAAGTTACTTAAAGAAGCAAATTTGATTCTGTTAGTCACTTTCATTTTCAGAGAAGTCAGTTTAGTACCTCAAGATAAAAAAACATCCTTCAAAGAATCAAGCAAAATATCAAATGCCTAAAAATGGAGTTAGAGTAAATAACCCAGACAGAAAATCCTAAGTAACATAATACTTATTATATGTGAAATACTCACACAACATCAAATTAAACAATCAATATATTATCACAATTAAGACCCTGATGTCTGAGCTACAGTTTATGGACTAACTACAAGAGATGGATAGTTGTTTCAACTACTTCTACTGAAATTCATTATACTTCATAAGTAAGATGCTCCAAGACCAATGCTGCCCATTAAACTATTTCATTCATCGATGATTGTGCTCAGTGTGATTCTGATGACTACATACTATCATCCAACATTACACATTCCAATATAAAAATAATCAGAGACTGATGACATGGTCAATGTTAGGTCATATATACTGATAAACTTTCTGTAAACACTCCATGGGTGTCAGCTTTCAAAACGATTTTTAAGCAAAACAATGGTAAAAACACCCACTGAAGCTGCACCAAGTGACTTGATAAGGAAGTGTACAAATAATGTTGTGGTGATCAAGTTTCTTCAGTCTTTCATACAAGCAACTGTTGATTTTGAAATATGATTGGAAACTTATTTGTTATGTGAACCAGAAGACATGCCTAACTTCTTCACAATGTCTTTTGAGTCACTGGGATTTCTTTCATAACCATAACTTTCACTATGCAGACAAAGACATTGTTATGAACTGGCTTGGGGTGTGGTCTTAGAACTGTTTTAAACACTTTTTAAGTAAGTTTCCTTCATTTCCATGGAGAATCCTGAAGGCTCCCTTTAGAAAATGTTGTATCATTTGGCTTAACACTACTTAGCAATCAGTACAGGCAATGATTTATTTTTCGATCCAAACATATGCTGAGAAATGGTCATGTATTTATGAGTCACAAATATAAGTGCTACAACTCATTACTACTACAGCATACAATAGAATTACAATATATAAAGTGAAACAAACATTACCATTTTGAAAATACATCTACTACTATACAAACACAATTGAGATACCAGAAGCTAATTACTATCTGGACTAAGAATGCCATCTACCATTTAAGAATGGGCAACATTAAGCTCCATCAACCAGTAATAATGGATTATACCGTCATTTACAAATCATTACTGCAAAAAGGATTATCAACTCACATCATTTGTGTGAAGGACATTGAAAAAATCAGATCTAGAAACAAATCGCACAGCTGGTGAATTAAGTAACTGAGCTCTCCTGTTGCTAACATTGCTTGAAGAAGACACCGGTGCAGATGATGATGAACCAGAAGTGCTATTATGTACACGGGATGTTATGGTTCTTCTAATGCTTTGATATCTGTGATATAAATACACAAAAACTATTATTATAAATATCATAGCTAACATAATTTAAAATTCTGCTGAAAATTATATCTCGATTCACATTAAAACAAATTATGCACTGCATACATTGCAAAGTTTTACACAAATTATTTTTTAAAAAAGAACAAATGCAAGAAGAGAAATAATAAAACTTGTAAAAACATGATTGCTTGTGGTGTTTCTTCACTCTAACAAATGCAACAAAAATCTACCATTCTCAGTCCAATAGAAATATCCAACAGATAAGTAGCAGATATCTTAATAGCTTGTTTTTATCCTAGTAGAATTAAAAATACTAGCATTCTTAATGTATAGTAGCAGACTCTTAGTATAACTTCAAGTTACAAATGGCTGATTAGGAATAATATTTTAATCATATATTTTCGACCTTTATATGAATTTCTGTTCAATGGCTATGTTTTTACCATCATTCTACTATTAACAAGATTTTATACTCTTAAAAATTACCTCAGTATTTTAGAGCACCTGCAGAATTAGTTTCCTTGATACTAGTGTAAGTTTTATTTTTATATTTTGAGCATTTCTCTGAGTATAACTTTTCATCAACACCAAATCCAAATCCTTTGTGTTCAGAATTTCTCTTATTCATGACATTAACAACATTAAGTTGCTTTATTTTATTTATGTCACTGAAGTTATATTTATATCTCACTTGTATGTTCACCAAATTTTAAATACTTCTTCCTGGATACATTTCAGAAAAATCTATGTGATTCAGTTCTCACTTACCCCACCCACTGTGGAGTGAGAAGAGAAGTGCATTACAATGTCAAATATGGACACTGCAGCAATGCCAGGATTTCCTTAGCACTATACCCAAACACCACCATCAGAGATAACATTCAAAACATTTGTTGAGAGCACCAAACATTAGTATTCAGTTGACCCTAGCCCAACAGGTAAAGATGATTGACCTTAGAGGAACTACCCATCTAGAGGAATTCAAGGCTAAAGTGTTATCTATAAATTACTTTAATCTATAAATGTAACAAATATTTAACATTGAAAGACATAATAAGTATTTTAACCTTCTCTTTTACTCATTTTATATTTAAAATGTCTGTTACTGACCTTGATACTTATTATCACAGTTTTAACTTACCTACGATCTAGCTGCTGCCGCTGAAGCTCATTTGTAGCGCCTGTTGAAGGCTGTTGGGACCCTGTAGGTCGGTTCCAGGTTGTCGTACGATTTGAATGATCTATATAAAAGATTCTTCCATGGGTGTCAATGCGAGCCTCCCAATCTGCAGGAAAAAGGTATTTAATGCATTTTACTGAAAAAAGGAATTCAATACAATAATGGTCTTTAATGCAATAACCTCAATAATTGAAAGCCATCAGTATTAAATAAAAATGTCTTATTGTAAAGGTGGTGTTGGAAATACAAAATTGCCCAATTATTATTCAGTTTATTTAGTGAATTAATATTTAATGATTATATAGTTTTCGTAATAAGAATGTTTAAATTAATTTTAAAGGCAACAGTTATGACAAATTTTGTTTCATAACTCGGGAAGAGTCAAATGTTGTAAATTAATACCACGTTACTTGAACCTTATGCATTTTTCTCATTGCCTTAAGTGAGTATTGCTACATCATAAAATCTCATAGTTTCTAGAAAGTTCTAGACTCCTCCTTGGGTCATGTGTCTATTTAGATGACTAAGGAAAGCGAGTTAAATGAGAGATAATTATAAGTAGCAGTTTAGCTTCACAGGAAATTTCTGAGAAATTAAAGTAAGTTAGTACAGAAATAAGTCAGTAAAAGTTATTAGACTGAGTGAATGTCAGTCTGGCCATAACTGGTTGTTTATTAAGTTATAGTTTCAGTTCGTACTGTATCAATAGACAGAAGATAATACTTTGTCTTGTCAAATGATGTTCTAAAGTAATTGACCCCATTTATGTACATTTTGACACAAAAAATAAAAAACAATTATTTAAATTTCTAGATATAAATGTGGCAACTTATGGGGTAATGCAAATGAATTTATTGCAAACTGTGCAGTAAGAAACAGCAAAAAAAAACTTGTTTTCTCAATTTAGTTCTAAAGTAACTGAATCAGACTGAAAGACTTTTGACAACAAAATAATTATTTGGAGTTTTTGATAGAACTGTGACACCTTGAAGTGTAAGGCATTTTTGTACACAGTTGACTTCTTTTGAATATATTATTTGAAAATAGGTGGATTGTGTCCTCTCTGTTTACTGTTCAAATTTATCACAAACATGTCACAGACACACCTACTCTGAACAATTTGGCCCCCTAAAACCTGCCAGGTGATGACAACACAATTAAATTCAATGTAGCACAAACATCCACTACAGGTTGGATGCTGTAAGAACATTACTAAACTTACATGAAATTCCTCAATTAGATTTTCTGCATACAAAACGTCTGATTATAATTATGTAACATGTACTGAATGTGTTATGAAAAAAATTAACAAACTCTAAAAAATAAAGATAACACTGCACAACAAAGTTTTTGCTTCTTGAACACTGTTGGGTGTTCCTGATAGATTTTTGACTGTTGATCACAAAAATCACATTCGAATTTGCCCATTGCGTATCATTTTATCTAAATCTTCAGTTTCACCAGGACATTGCTACAATGGAAAAATGATATCAGGACAACTGGAATCCGTCAATGCTTGCTGACTATTGTTGGACACTGCAATGTGATGCACCAGACATTGAATACAAATTAAAATCAGGAGCAAAACACTTTTAATTATGTTGAACTTAATAACGTATTAGAAACATAAATGCAATTAAATACGTTATTGCCATTAAACAGTTAACTGTCTATTTCTCAGAGTTCCTAAGTGATGAAGCAAAACCATAACTATATTTGTGCATAACCAACAGGTACCTGTCACAGTCAGCAAAAACTTTTCAGAAAGCAAAACTTTTCAAACAAATTGTTGTGCAGTGTAATTGTAAAAAAGTGTAATAAAACATAAAGTGCTTACACTTTATCTTCTTTTATTGTAATTATATAATGACCATTCTTACAGTTTATATCTGAAATAAATTTTACACTTACAATCAACTAATAGTTTATTATGTCTTATGTAACACATTTTAAAAACTTTAGTTATATCATCTGCTATATCAAAAAATCTAACTTACTCTGTGGAAGAGGTTCTTCTAGTTCAATTCTTTGGTAACGAATAGTTCTTTCTGGGATTGATGGTAGTCGTGTGGATGGTGGATGGTTACCCACTTGCAATCGAGATCCATCAACAGTGCTTGATGCTAATCTCAAAGGTTGGCTGAATGCAAAATACAAAAACTGAGAACCTATAACTTAACTAAAAGTAATTATGTATGAAAATCTACAACTGAAGATAACAATAAAAAGTTGGACATTTTTTTTGTTATTAGGTACAACTTAAAATAAAACAAGTCATGTCAAGTCACATGATTACAGTTTTACTTTGATATAAAATTACTACCAGTTGAATAATATTCCAGTAGAATAGTATACAATATAACAAAATAAGATTACTAAATACTACTGAAATAATGAGGAAATGGTAGATGTCAACATACAGAAATGTTCCTGATTTTTGTTTAATTTTTTGGAAAAGAGTCAGAGGATACACAAAATGCAACAAAACATTTTTCACAAAGCAAATCTCAATATTAGCAGGAGCACCTCCACCTCTGTAAGGCTGATTAGCCAATATTAATCCTGCAATATCACACTTAACATGTGGCATGCTATGGATGATACTAACAAGTTATAATTCTAATTCCATGGACTGGAATAAAACAAAACTTATATTCATTATACTTGAATGTGTTTCAAGGGTACATGATTTTCTGAATCTACTGTGTGAATGCCAAATATGCTTCTAAGTACCACCCCTATCAGTATTTTGAGAATAATTTATGGAGACCCTTCATAATGTTATTTAAAAATGGTAGGAAAAAAAAAGTTTAGTTTTGAGATATAAAATGCAGAATTAACTTTTGCAATCCCTTGTTAAATAGTACACACAGTTTTTATGTAAAAAAATTAATTTATGTAATGGAAAGTTAAAAAATCGTTAAACTTTCAGTATCATAAGACACATCATCACTGGAATTTTTAAAATAACAAGCAGCTTGATTACAGAATATGCATTATTCAAGACAAATTGAAAAAAACCCTACTTAGCATATACATATGTACACACAATCACTGACTTATAAGTTAATATTACCAATTTTTCAAATATAACAATCAATTTATTTTCTCAACAATCCATACAAATTTTCAATAATATTAAAGTTAATTATGCAGTGCCTTAATATACTGATGTGATTAAAATTACAGGGAAATTAAACCTACATATGATATTAGTGACATTGACATTATGTAGAGATTAAAATGTTAATCAGACCTAGAACTAAACAAAATTAATGATCTGATTGGGTCTTAAGCTTAAAAAAAGCCTAATTCTTGACTAGTTGTATTCAACTTGCCTTACACTACATCATAATGAAGGTGTAATTTAAATACTAGTATTAAAGTTAATACTAATTTATAAGTAATTTATTTTTTATCCATATTAAATAAACTTTCAATCAGAATTCACTACTTTTCTCAAGCACCTTATATTAAAAAATATTTAGAGACTACATTCATACACTAAGCTATTTCAAAACAAAATTTTCTATTTAACTGAAACTAAACTGAACTATCAGCACCTAACCTTGAGTTAAATTTTCAATGCGAATCCCAGTATTTACTTTAATCATTACTGTTCTATGTACCTTAAAACACCTTATGTTTCTAATTTCCTTTATAAACATCAAGAAAATATTGATTTATTAAATACACTTAAGGAAACGACTAACGACTGTCAAACTTACTAGAACTTGACAATTTGGCACTACCCAAACATAAAGTAATAATAAAAACTAAATTATAAGCTTATTTACACTTTCTACTTTAACTATTTTTTTATGTTTTATTATATTTTATTTTACAAGTGATTCAGATTACGTTAAAAAATAGAGGAAAAAATTAAACACATACTCTCAACAATACTCCCTGAATACATTTAGCTGGTAAAACAACAAGGAAGATAAGAGTAAGCAACAATACTATATAAAAAAAGTACTTAAAATTATTAATAACAGTTATTAAAATGCCTTATACCTGTTTTAAATATAAGAAAAAAAAACACTTATGCTTCCACTTCAATGAAGATTTAGCAATAAAATTGTTTTTTTTAATCTAAGGACACAACCACATTACATAGATCTTCAAAAAATCCTACCTTGTAGTTGAATGCAAGGACATAATCACATTATATGGGTCTTCAAATATCCTACCTTGAAGTTGAACTTCTTGGTTCCCACAGTGGATGGTTAACATCAATTGTTGCATGAAGTCTTGGATGAGGGTGGTAAGTAGGAATAGGAGAGCACTGAAGTAATAGTTGGCATGCATCAGATGGCTCTGTGGTTCCACTCACAGGAGCTGTTGTGGAACTTATCTCACTATTGTTCTGTTCAGCTTGATCAGTCTCTACACTTTCGTCACATTCTACCACAGAAGTTCTTTCTTGAGCTCTTGCAGAAAGTTCTTCTGTTACTTGTTCATCATTATTTGTTGGTTCATTATTAATTTCAAATCCCTGATCCACAAACTGATCATCTGCTTCACATGGACTAGTAAGAACATCTTCTGTTTCTGGACTACCTGCAGTCTCTGTACCAGTTGAGGCTGAATTACACACGTATTCTTCTGGGTAGTCAACTGTATCTTCATTCTCACCACCCCCAGACCAGGAGGTTTCAGAATCAGATGCATTAGTGCTTGGGCCACCCACAGAACCATCAGTATTGACTTCATCATGATCACTACCACTGATAGCCTGTGAGGGACTTGCAGAACCTGGAGGTGAAGTCATTGTACCACAAACTTCATCAACATCTCCTATATAAAGTTCTTGTGTATCTATCCTCTCATTAATAATTAGATCCTCTGAGTTTACTGTAGCATTTGGCACATCATTTGAAACAATTCCTGATGCATCATCTAATTCAGATTCATTTTCTTCTGTACTTTCTGGTAAGGCATTGTTGTCATTCTCCAGATAAGACACCCTTTCTTGAACAGGGTCAAGCTCAGGTGTAGCTAGTGGTGCAGTTTGGTTGATTAGTGAAATGGAAGTTCTTGGGGTGATAATATCCACTGGACACTGTTCTTCATCCTCTGAAGAGTCTTCTGAATGAAGTGATGGTGATACTGGAAGTATTGAAGGTCGAGAGGCCCCAGGCTCCCGCTGAGGTGGAGGTGGAGGATTTGTATTGTCATCATCAAAAGACATTACAGAAGTTGAGGGAGGAATACTTTCTAGACTTTCATCAGATTCCAGGCTGTGTGTTATTCCTTCTTCTGTGCTGGATAAACCATTTTGCTCATCTGTATCAACTATTTCTAGAAGAAAGCTGTCTTCCGGACAAATATGCCTAGCTTCTGATAACAAAGGTCGACCAATATCATCATTACTACCATCATCTTGACTATCAGTAGGGTTTAGAGCTTTCATACGCTCCAGAGGTTTATGTCCATGGTGTTTCCTAGTTTTTTGTTTGGGTGGCAATGGTGGGGGAATATCTGGAGGCTTAGTTACAATCAGAGCATCAGCTGCTAGTGTTTCTGTCACACTTTGTAATACATACTCTGGGTTTGTAAAGGCTACTACAGTGTTTACATTGCCAGCAACAGCTTCATTACCACACACAGTTGAGGCACTACTTACCAATGGTTGAGAAGATACAGAATTAACAGGTTTTTGTGTTACTGTGGGGACTGACTCTGTTTGAAACATTGGTTCTAATAAATTCTGGCCAAAAGGAGGCTGAGGAATATTTCCATTGGGAACTGAAGTAGCCCTAGTAGCTTTGTGAGGAGGTTGATGAACTGGGGTGGAAGGAAGAGAATTTCCTTCTTGTTCAATAGGAAGATCTGACATGTATATGGGATTATGAACCTGTCTCACGTGAGTCCACAAATCAACTGTAATAGTAGAGTGATGAATTAGTTTTCTATAAGTCTTGAAATTACCACAAAATATTAAGAATGTTACATATTTTATGGTGAAAATTTAAATATTTACACTATACTAAATAGGATGAACACAATATTATTAATTTAAAGTTTTTAATTTACTTTAAGACTAATAGGACCTTATATAGCACAATAAAATTCAAATATTTTGACGAAAATGTAATTCAGTTTTGAACAGTATTCTTAAGCTCTGAAAGATATGTCAATTAAAATTTATTTACTGTACACAGTCTTCTATACTAATTTTATTCTTAAAACGTTTTTTTTACAAAAGGAAAAAATGTAACAGTAGGCCTAAACGATACTGAAATATTAAAGTATCTAATGAGGTGTGCTGGTCTTTTAAGTCATAACACTTAACTCATCACAAATCCAATATCCTTTCATATCAGCATAGTATGGGTTGTTTTCATAATATTATTTTAGGTACAAATAAAATGAAACATAATTTACAAAATCAACAAAGATCATTTATTTATTACATAAACATGAGTTGTTTTTGTTGTTGTTGTATTATATATATATATTTAAGTGCAAAGGAAAGCAAGGGGCTATCTGTGCTATGCCCACTACAGGTACTGAACTTTTATTTGTTTGCAATGTAAGCCCTCAACCATGCCACAGTTTTTGTGTGTTTGTCATTAAGGGTAAAACTACACAACAGGCTACCTTAGCCGCACACTGCAGGTATAAAAAACTAAATTTTAAGCATTCTAAGTCTTTGTACTTATTGCTAATCCTGGAGGAAGGACTATATTTAATAATGTATTAACTAAATACCTGAATGTTAAAAACACAAAGCTCAGTTGTTTATAATACTAGGAAATTACATTCAAGATTAATGAAGTTTATAAAAATAGTAAACTACACAAAAAACATATTACTTACAGCTGTAAGCTGGCCACAGGAATTAACCTGATTGGTATGTGATGAATGTGTACAAGGCATTTGCTTTAAATATGAAAACCTAACAACAAAGGCTTATCATAATAATCAGAACTTGTATTTTTATATGCAAAAACGGCTGTTCTGGGCCCAGAACAGCCGTTTTTGCATATAAAAGTTCTCAACAAGTGGGTTTCTCGACATCACAGAACTTGTATTATTGTTCTTCTGTTTTTATGGTGTAATATTAATTGTAGAACAATATACAGAGTTAATGATAATGACATTTAAAGTTCTAAAGGGTATACAACAGGAACTTTGCTAATGGCACTAAAACTAGAGTACAACTTTGCCAGTCATCAAGTTTATTATTAGAGCAAAAAAATGGCTGAAATTCAATATGATCTGATATAAAAAACATATGAAGTCTCACATTCATAATACATATCAAAGGTATGCAAATTACCACCCTTGAACTTACACTTGTAGAAATATAATTAAATATTCCTCTAACTCCATTTACCTGGCCCACTTTCAAGAGTAAATATGAAAGTTAGCTGTCCAGTCACATGTTCTGAAGGACTTTTGCTGGTCAGGCTAAAGGTCAACTCCAATGGAGTACTGTTATTAAAATAAATAATGGAAACATGATCATTACAATAAAGAAATCATCTGACTTCTAAAAAAAAATTTATATAAATGCCACATAAAGCTCAGAAACAACATACAACTGATATCATAAAATGTAAGCAATAGAGCATAAAACAGAATATAGCATTACAACAGAACAAACACGACACTACAATTTTTAAAGTAATTCAGAAATTGACACTACAACCACGAAAATTACTGCTACAGAAAAAGATACATTTCAAAGGAAATACTTCAGTACCAAAAAGTCACAGATAAGACTGTTGCACATTAAAACTGATGAGGAATAAATGAAATTTCTTACAAGTGTGATACATTAAACCTTAAGCATGGGTATATTAAATAAACTCTAAATATTCTGGAATAATAACGGCATCATTAAGTACATCAGGACTTAATTGCAGAGACTGTGACAAACCAAAATAACAACCACAAAGAATGCCTATTTAAAAACCATCTTTTAAATGTTTGAATATTAACAATGACTAGTTCATAGTATTGAGTGCACAAAAACAAAAATTATTGTACTTATAAAGCCATTTAAATTGTTATATATGTGTCTACGTAGTGATTTGAGTATCTCAACGAAGTTTCATCAAAATAAGCATATGACTTTTCTAGACAAGCGTATGGGAGAAATAACGAATCTTATTGCTTTAATTCTTTCAAGGACTCTTCTGTCAGTGATCTTCATAAATTATTTCTTGTACTGAAAGGGATATATATATTTGTGTGTGTATGTGTGTGTGTGTGCATGCACATGTGCACCTATATGGACAATACTATATTTTTGGGCATATAATTAGATGTGAGGGTAGGTAGGTAAGTTGGTAGAGGTCCTAATGTGTGATAAATAAAACTGGGTATACATCCACTCCATGCTCGATATTGCTAGCCCACAAAATTATAGCTAATGAAAAGGAAACAAACAAGAATAATAAAACATTTTAACTTTATGAAGACAAGTAATAATTAATGTATACATTACCTAGCTAGCTATAGTAATGTAGAGAGTTTTAATGGTACAAAAAATTCAAAACTACATATGCAATTACAGTGATCTGCCAAAATGAATCTGGTCCAATCGACATATGTGCGTGCCTATTTCTCAGAAAACTTACACAATGTTAAACTTTTCATAAGTAAAACAAAATATATATATAGTTTGCATACATGTTCCCATAGAAATAAAAAAATTAATCCAAACATATGAGGCACAATACTGCTTAGGTATACAAATGAAAAATTTCTCACTTTCATTTCACTCAACTAAACTACCTTACCTAGCATGAATGACTTAGATTAAAAATAAAATACTTTTTTAATCCATAACCTTAGATAGCATAACTGTTGTACTTCCCTCCAATTACACTATGTAATCATAGTACTGCCCTTATATTTATAAATATTCCTACATTTCACACGTACCTCCAAGTTGATGAGCATTTTTGCTCCTAAATTATTTCACTAAACATTCAATGAAATAACAAAGTTTATTATAAAAATTCTTTAAATTACATCAAAAATTTTCAGATTTGACCGGTGATTTGATTGTTAATTGTCATTATTTCAAATTCTGAAAGACAAGAATTTTTCTGACATCAAACCTTTGCCATGTTCTTATTGTTTAACTTCTACAGAAACTTAACAGATTTGAATACATTTTAAATGGACAATTTTTAAGCCTTTTTTAACAATGTAATATGCAAAGACACTGTATTTACTTTAATCAATATTTTCATTTAATATATTGTACTTAACATTCTCTTAATTAAGTATAACTGAAAAAATACAAAGAACAAATATGAATAATTTAACAATATTTATGAGCTTATTATAATAAAAATGAAATTAAGTCTTACCCACTGTACTGTTCTTTCAAAAAAGAAACTTGAATGCTGAGTTTTCCTAAGAAACGACTGATGATTGGTCTGCTTTTAGAAAATTTATCTTTGACTTCAAACTCCAAATTGTCAAATGGAGAAGCAACAAATTCAAACTGTGAAAGTTATAGTATAACAAAAGTGTAAAAAACTGAAAGGTCAAACTAACAACAATCACCTTTCATATCTTGTAAACACTTATCATCTAATTATAAACAATTAAATAAATTGAGTTAAAACACATATATATTTAAAGATTTAATGCCACAAAAACTTCCAAAAGGTAGTTGAATTTTCCAAAAAGCTACTCAAGGATTATCTATGCTTGCTATCCCTAATTTTTCACACAACAGATTAGAGAGAAGACAGCTATCAACCACTGTCACTTTTTGGCAACTCTTTCCTTTGAATAATGTAAGTAATCTTAAAACTTGTGATTTTGATTTTTTTTTCTAATAAACACTGAGATAAAAATTATGTTACACTGCAGCTTTACCAGTTTTTGATATTTTATTTTCTAACTGATACAACATTTAAACAAATAAAAAAGAACAATAGAGACTGCATACTGTGTTCCTACCACTTCTTTTAAAAATATGCATGTCCTGATATTGGATAACATCAAATTTCACTTTCAGAAAGTGAAAAATTGCTTTACAGATCATGACTGATCAACAATGTGGGTCATTTTTTGTAGTGTAATGCAAAGTCTCAATCTTAATGGCTCCATTAAATTTGGTACAAATACAATGATACTTTACAGAGTTATTAACCAAAACCCACAAAAATGCCCTGTCTGATATTAAAAAAAAGAAAAAAGAGAGAGAGAGATTTAAAGTGATCCAGAATCAAAACTTGGATTTGGGTTCACACCCATTGTGAGGACTGTCCTAGGCTAACTCTACATTTTCTGCACATTAGTCTATTAGCTTGGAATACACATGCAGAAACACAGACAAATACACACACAAACCAAACTGCAATATTCTCATCTTCCCCTTCTAAGGCAAGGGTAGAAATTGTAATAACTCAGTTTTATGGTGGTGGAAATCTGCAGAAAAATGTGATTTCCAGAATCAACTGTAGAGGTCCAGTAACATTTAAATCTGGTGACTAAAGAGACCAAACTGTTTCTTTCTTTGAATCAATTTTTAGTAATTTTAACAATATTGATCAGTGCAGTGTCTTTTGGAAACATGACCCCTCTGTTTGGGGATAATGTATTCATTACAAGATGAACCTGGTTTGTAATCAGGTTTAAGTTATCATTTGCCGTCACTTTGCTTTTCAATGAGACCAAAAGTTTCAAACTTTTACAACAAAATGCTGTCCATTCCACCATAGAATCCACAACATGTTTAATAGATGGCACTAGCCATTCAAAATTGCAAGCTTCTAGCTTTTACTACAGTATAGGTTTTACTGAAAAAAATATAAAAGATGATTTCTCTGATCAAGTACATGTTTTTATTGACTTTTCATCCAACGTGTGTTATTGATACTGCTTTACTCAGACTTTACATTTTTTGGTGTCATTAAAGATTTCTGAATGGTAGACCTTCCAAGGTTAACTGTTTGGTGCAGTTTCCTTTGAGGTTTTTTTCAACAGATATTGACTTGGAAGTATATCTCAAAGTTTGTACACTTTTGATGAATGCTAATGTTTGAACATCATCATTTGTCAACTTGGTTTCTTGACCACTATTACATTTGCCTGATGCATTTCTGTTCTGTTTTTTTTATATCTATGCTGATATCACTTTTAACACTGTTCCTTGCAATATATTCATTACTTTACTGATAATTAGCTAGATATCCACCTCAAGTCATGCCTTTTTGAAAATGACAGTTTATATTTACCACACTTTTAGAGCCTTCCAATATATAAAAGGTGAAAGACAATGTTATACAATAGTTTAATAGTTCTGTTATCAAAAAGTTACATATTTCCTAGTATAAGATAACAAAAGCTGGAGTTAAAAATAAAGTGCTTTCATTATTTATTTTAGCCATGTATATTCATACCTACAGGAAAAAGAGTAAAGTAGAAACAGACATACAGAGATGGCTATATAGTGAGATAGCAATATAATAAAGAAAGTGTGTGTGTAGAGGGAGAGAGAGATGGAGAGCTTAATACTGAGTGATGAAATACAACAATGGAAAACGTTTTAACATGTCATAGCCAACTTGATACAAAAAGTGTTAGAAAAATTTTTTTTAGAAAAGAGATTATTACATTGTAAAAATTTATATTTAGAATTTAATAAATGAAACCTTTTCATTCCAGCACGGATTAACAGTAGAGTCCACTACTGCACTCCGGTATTCTTGACCATGATGTGACATTGGTACAGTTTCTTCTTTACCAGGTTGAACTGAGACCTTTATGTAGGGATCAGGACTAAAAAACATTCCTTTTTTAAGATTCTTGGCTTGAATGTCTATAGGAAAAAACAAACATAAATGAAACCAGAATATCAGCTCTCTAAAAAGAGAAATTTAACAAATAACAAGTATTTCATAAAATATAAAAGTAATATATTATACAGTTACTAATTACATCTGTTTTGATAAGGTTAAAGCTCTGTTTTAATGAAAATAAATCATCATAAGACCCATGATATATTAATTACTGATTGTTTGTATGTTTTGAATTTTGCACAAAGTTACTCGAGGGCTATCTGTGCTAACCGTCCATAATTTAGCAGTGTAAGACTAGAGGGAAGGTAGTTAGTCATCAACACTGACTGCCAACTCTTGGGCTACTCTTTTACCAATGAATAGTGGGATTGACCATCGCATTATAATGCCCTTATGGCTGTAAAGGCGAGCATGAATTAGTGAATGAAATATGAATTACAACTAAAAAAATAATACATTTTGTGACAAAATGTATTAGCCACCACAACATTTATTAGCCATTAATCATTGTTGCTCAAGCACACCATGAAACAAACTAAAATAATCAAACCACATAATCTTTTGTTTATTTACAGAGTTGAAAACATATAACAATAAACATTTTTTGTGCACTTATGCCACATTGGATGAAAATGTTCAGTTTATACTTAGTTATACAAATGCTGCTATGCACATACATTTTTTAACTTGTCTACAATTATCAGTAGAGTTACTTTATAAGCAAGCAAGAACTTTATACTTGTCAACAGTTTATGACTTATTAATATATCAACTCAATGTAAATTACTGGTAAAACTAACAAAACAGAAGATTATCTTCCTGTCTTTCTTTTTTAACATTCAATTATAAATGCAATGCCTGAATTGTAAAAAAATATTTTTATGAATTAAGGGTAGATTATAAATTGAGAAAACTTTCAATATTATATCTGTTTTCTGGTTTAGTTGTATTTATTTGTTTGTGTGTGTAAGCCTTTGAACATTATTACTTCAGGCCATTTAAAGATTTACATATCTGGCACAGAATAAGGACTTGATGACCTTTAGATGAAATCTAAATGTCAAGATAATTTGGCAAAGAATATAAACACTTAAAGCAGTCAAGGTCATTTTAAGCCTTAAGCAACACTGTGATGTAGGATAAAACTAACATTACACAATAGAAGCACTGTAATCTCTAGCGTGCTTAAAAAAGAACGAATGCAAATAGAATTTGGCAGCCAAATTTTGCCCTAACTATATGCTTAAAAGCAAAATGTTAAAACACCTAACAGTTTTTCATACTAACATCAGTTCCTGATTTTCTTCATAATTTATTTTTATTGAAGGGCAAATAAATATTTTATCTTACCAAAATTCTAACAACTAATAAAATAAAATTAGACTATTATTGGTGTTTCTCAGTTTTAACAACATTTCAAAATTTAAGATCAGATTACATATAGTTAGTAAGATGAAAGGTAAAATTTTTTATGGGTCTCTTTTTAACTATTGCAATATATGTTATTGGTGTACATAATACATAGGCTAATAAGAGCTAATTTGGTGAAGTTTATTTAGCAATATATCTATATAATAAATTGTTGTAACAACTAGTTATATTAAATAAATAGCTAAATATTTGATCCATCATTATAAATATGTAGTGAAAAGTGCTATGTGGCTTTTATCAGAAGAAGCATTTATGAATGAGAGTAAACAAAACGGTGTACTTTCAATCTTTTAGCATGATTCTTTTCAAGCCAAAACTATAATCCCGTCACTGTCAGTTCAATCAAAAACAACTACGATTTGAGATAGTACTGCAACTCAAACTGGTCAACGAGCTATAAAACTCTACTACACAATAACACATACCTGAAAGAGAGTCACACAATTAATAACTGTCACTCACTTGTGAGAGAAAATTTCACCATCTCAGTGAGATTTTGTTGACTACTGGAAGGTAAATATACCTCTTCACTGCTTGAACCATTCTAATAAAAAAAAAAGTATTTTATTTATAATTAACCTTATCATTTAAGCACTTTGTACATCTATGACTAACTATAATAAAATATGTAAAAGATACAATATTACAAACTAAACAAGGAATAATTATTTCTGATTGTGAATTTTTAATGAAATTAAATACAAAATGAAACAGAACTTATTCCAAAGAAAGTCTGAACTAAACTCCATGGCTCTTTAACATTCCAATACATTTACACAAATATAAAGTACTGCTACAAAAACTTTCAAAAGACTGCATAAAAAATACTAACACTTCATATATATCCTTCAATATGTGATTATAATGAGCATAAATATTTATAAGTTATTCTTTTACAAAAATGGCTTTCTGCCATCTGCCTTAGTAAACACTAAATGTGTTGTTTTCATTATAATTTTTTCCTTAGCTTTTATATGAATACTTTTACAGTACAAAATTTGATTACAATTATCATAGTATTAAGTGAAATTTGAAAATGACAATATATGTAACATAAAAAAATAACAATATTGTTTATGGACAACAAGGGACCTGTTGGTCCATCTTGGTTGTCCCATTCTCTAATTTAAACTAAAACTATAAAAAAAATATTAAAGCCAGTCCTTGTCTTTCATACATTTATAAAGCTTTCTTTGAAACTCACTCAAATTTACTGCCTCCACAACATCTGATTGGCATCCCATTCCAAAGACCAAATTTCCTATTTGATAGATAAAACTGAAGACACATTCTAACTTGCCTAAATCTACATCTGTGTCCACTAGCCCAATAATTCTTGCTGCTAAGTAGGAAAATGTTGATGCACCAACATTATCAGTTCCTTTTACAATCTTAAACACTTCATTCAGATCCCCTTTAATTCTTCTTTTCTCAATAAAAAATAACTAAGGATCTAAATTTCTCTTGTATGACCACCGTTCCATTACAGGTACCACTTTAGTAACCTCCTCTGGACTCTTTCCAACAACTCAATGTCTTTACTAAGATAAGGAGCCCAAGAGTGAACACAATATGCTAAATGTGGCCTAACCTAACTATAATTTCTTTAGACCTGTATTCAATATTTCTGTACATACAACCTAAAATCTTATTTGCCTTTCTAATAGAAACAGCACTCTGCTTAGATGGCTTAAAAGACTGATCAACCATTACACCAAGATCCTTTTCTTTTATTACACTATTAAGATTGGTTCCATCCAAATTATAATAATCCACATGCATTGCCTTGCATTAATCATAATTAAAACCCATTTGCCTCACTCAATAAATGATTTAAATCCTTTTGTACAGCAGCAACATCCTCTTCACACCCAAGATCTTGATACTGTCAACAAATTTACATAATTTATTGACCAAACCTTCATCTATATCACTGATGTAAATTTATGAAAAGCAATGGTTCTAAGACTGAGCCCTAAGGTACACCTCTTACAACATTGATCCAGTTTGACTGACCTCCATTTATAACAAAACTCTGCTTTCTTCCATCAGGCCACTCTTCTATCTAGTTAGTTAGCTTGTTCCCCACACCTATAGAGATAAGTTTCTTTACAAGCCTTTTAAGTGGCACTTTGTAAAATACTTTCTGAAAAGCTAGATACACCAAATCCACACTATACCCTCATCTACATGTACAGGAATATTTTCAAAGCATGTCAAATGATTTTTAAACTAGGTTTTTCCTTAG
Organism: Carcinoscorpius rotundicauda; assembly: GCA_011833715.1. NCBI lineage: Eukaryota > Metazoa > Arthropoda > Merostomata > Xiphosura > Limulidae > Carcinoscorpius > Carcinoscorpius rotundicauda. The sequence continues at coordinate 22,848,406 of CM022398.1, forward strand.
TGAAACCATGTTAATTACCTGATAAAATTCCAATGTTTGTTAAGTGACTTTGCAAAGTATCTTTTTCAAGACTTTTAAAAACTTTTCCAACAATTGATTTAAAAATAACAGGCCTCTAATTACTGGGGCAGCATCGATAACCTCCTTTGAAGATAGGAGTAACATTAGCTTATTTACAATCTGTTGGTACTTGTCCACTATTTAAAGACTTACACAAAATTGTGGCAAGTGGTTCACATATTCAATCCTTGATCTCATTTAAAACACTGAGAAAGTATTATCTGGCCCAGGAACCTTATCATTCTTTAAACTTCCCAATTTTATTTAAACAAGCTCACCACAGCAATGGCTGGTTTCTAGATAAAGCCTGCAATAGGCTTATTGCAGCAGTTTTTAATGACATAGGCTACATTCTGGAGGATAATCACAGACTGTAACCTTATTATAATAAGATAGTTGGGTTCCACAAAGTGCAATAATGTCAAATGTAGGATTGTGTTATTTAAAGTTACCCACAAGTAGTCATTTTTGATATCCTTTGCATCATTATTTCATACACAAGACGTTTTCTTATTCAATTGAGAACTTCAGGTATTCAAGATATCCAGCCATTTCAAAAAAATGAAACAGTATGCCAAAATTATCACATGATTGTATTTATTAATCACACTGTTGGCATGGTTAAATGCAGTAAAACATTTACTTTTTTTGCATGAACAAACATGTAGTGTATGAAAACAACATGTTGAACATTCCTAACATTTCCTATGTCTAATTTTAAAGAGTAGAAATCAAGCACAAAGTTTACAGCTGATAAAAGAACAAAATTTACTGCTTCGTTCTGGCTATGTTTATTGCTACAAGCAAAGTATAGTATTGTTCTTAGATACAAAATGTATATGCTTTTTTTCTTTCCAAACTTGTAATGTGGATTCACTAGAATATTAAGGTAGCAATGAATTTAAGAATACTATAACTTGTTCTTTATTCTCACAACACTGACTACAAGAGAGTGTGGCATCATAGTGCCTTACAAAGAAGGATATGTATACAACTTTCCCATATTAGGTTCCTGGTCAATGCACTGTGACACTCTCCGATTGGTTCATTATTGTCATCTGTCAACTGATCAGCATTCTGATCTCATCTCACTAGGCTCGCTGCTGTTTCTGCCTACTTATAGTCTCCTGCTGTATTATAATACGATGTAAGCAGCTTCTACAGCCATCTCTTGTTGCTCTTATGTTCCTTTGCTAATAATTTTAGTCTCCTTCCATTTAGGCAGGTGTGTCCTGCTTCCTCTCCATGTGCTATTTGTATTAAAAAAACTGAGAGAACAAAGACCCTGTTATACCATTTTTAGGCTCACTTACACCTTAGTATCCATTTGTCAACATGAACAATATTCGTTTGTAAATGGATTTACTAATCTCAAGGTCACAAGCAACCTGAGTTGACTGTTAGCAAAGTTTAATTTAATTAAGAGCATACAGTTTGCCTTAGACAGTAGATAACTTGCATTTAATTGAGGATTCACCTCTCATGTATAACAAAAAATTACTTAAAACTGTGAAAACCAAGGGCAACACCCAGATTTATCAAAAATATCTCAAAATGCCAGAAGAAAAATGGCAGTGTTACAATCTCTTTTCTGTTCACCTCTTATATACTGGTCTGCCCTATAGAAACAAGCATGCTTTGGTGGCACGACTAAAAAGATTTCTCATGAAAACATATATAAAAAGGACAATTCTTTTAACTAAAAGTTAGAAAAATTAATTAGCTGTACTACAAAACCTTAATTGAAAAGTGTCAAAACTCACAACTTTAATGATAGAAAACTGGGAGCCAAATACATACCATGTTACATTAGAATGTGTGTTATAACAAAGCATGAGTACCGTAAGGCATAATGAAACATAAAATTTGTAATGTAAAACAAAATTAAACAGCTCTTCTTTCTTGATAATGACATCCAATGGATTTTAAACATAGTTACAAAAAGATTTACAATTAAATATTTCTTTGAAAATAAATAATAATATAACAAATTAAAGAGATTCCAACTATGTTTCGGTTGTCTTCTGCTCAACAGAAAGCATAGAATATGAAGCTTGTAATAGATTTCAATTATTTTTTTCTGCTAATTAGGTGGATTGATGGCATACAAATAGAAAGAATAGCAGATCCAAATATGTAATTTATACATTTCTTAGACAAAAAAAATCAATAATACCTGGCTGGTAACATCAGTGGACTTTCTTAATGTAACAACAGGACTAACGGCTCTGAGTGCTCCTGTCACTCCATGATAGTATCGAAAACAGACATCTGTTGCATCTGAATATGTACAAGGTATATTTAGAGTGTGAAACACTTAAAACAAAGATTAAAATTTTATTACAGTTCAAAGAGTTTTAATTAGCAAATAGAGTGAAAGGACTGAAGGTTAACATTTGTTAACCTGAGAATGACCTAGAAAGGTCGAAACATTGTTCTCTGTTTATAAATAAAAGTGATAATACCCATACCAGCCATTCTGAGATACACTGGAGGTTAACTTGTTTTTTATCCACCCAGCATTCTAAGTTATAATTACAAAAAATATAAAAACACTGATATTAATATAAATAACCTAACAATGATATCAGGGTTAAAATAAAGATAAAGCTCATATATTAAAAAAACAACAAAATTTTAAAAATCAAAAGTGCCAAGCTATGAAATAAAACAAAAAGAAAACATTGTGGATTTCATACAATTGTGAAATAGAATGATAAGTAATAAAATGTCTGAAGCTATTAAAATAATATGCATTTTATATACTTGTGTGCTGGGATGAAAAATAACCTGTTTTAAACTATTAAAACAATGTGTACTTTTTAGGCTTCTATACTAGAATAACAAGTAATAATATATCTGAAACTGTTCAGAGACCATTTTAAAACACTGATAAATACAAGAATGTGAGTCAGGAAATACATGATTAAGGCCACGTAACAAGGCTGATAAAGGTATTGTCATCTGATACATTAACAGATATGCCTTGAAACATTCTCTTGCAGTTTTAATTGTTTTGTGGGTGAATTCTCACTGTAGAAACATCACATATTGAAGAACATGATCATTGTACTAGTTATTAATTGTTTGATTCTTTTAACAGGTTTTCTTCCATGGCTTTAAGCTGCTGTAATGGTTATAATGTTAAAATAGTGAATTTTTCTTCAACTACTAAAATTCAGTATATATTTAATATAAATATCACTTAAACCTCTTATCATTATCATTATCCATTGTTCTGATACAACTTATTTCAATGTATCTTTGGTGGAAATAGAAACATGGTTCAATCCCATTTTGCAAACAAGTCTTGTATATATCAAATAATCAAGTCTATTTGTGGTAATACCAATTTATGTAACATATTTTTCTACTAGCCAAAATAAAAACTAATCAACACAAACTATGGATTTGCTTACCTTCAGGGAATTGACTATCCCAATCGATGAACCATGAAACTTGCCCTTTTTGGGTGTTGTTAGATCGTTTATTTTTATATCCCAAGAAACGGAAAGGATCAGCTTCATCTGAAAGAAATATTGCAGATCTCTGACACCAATTACTGCAAAGCCATATACAGTTGTGTAAAAATTTATTATAACATATCAACAACTGTCACTCTGAGTTTATATACAAAACAATCACCAATTTTCTACTTAATGTAGCCTGTATTTATTGCAAATTAATCTTACAGAAAAAAATTAAAATTAGTACACAAATGATTTCTAATTTTCTTTAATGCTGTGATATTTATTATGGCCACCTTTGATCTCAATACAAGCCTGGCATCTTTATGGAATTTTGTATTCTCTCAAAGTTTGATATAATTTGATTCAATTTCTCTTGAGGCTGTGTCTGTAAGTTTCCTTAATACAGTTAATTCAGCAAAATTTGTTCTATGGTGATGAAATTTTGACCCTGTGGTGTCCATTCCATTTGCTGAAAATCTTAGTTTTTTCTTTGTCAAATAAGTTTGAGGTTTCTTGAAGGTTTGTTTATGGTCATTTTGATATTTAATTATAAAAGTTTGCTTAATCAAATTCATTTCATAGGGTATAACATTACAAACTAATAAACTCATCAACTCTTCAGCATACATCAACACCTTAACCCATACCAAACAACAGTTCAAGTTTAAAGTTCTGTCCAAAACATTTTGCTCCATTGTTTCAAAAACCAGGATGTGTTCTCCTGCAAAAGCTAATGTCCTTTCTATGTTATTTTTGCTTGATAAGAGCTGTCTTGCCCTTCTAAAGAGCCATGTTTTTGCAACATTCTTAAGACTGTACTGCTTTAAACTATATTTGTACATGATCTGTTACTGTAAACAGCATGATTATTTACATTCTTCATTTAGTTTTGCATTAAACTGATTTTTTTAGATATCCAACATTGGTTTTAATAAGCTCTATTGTACATCTCCTACTTTGCCTGATATCATAAGACTTGATTGTCTGTCTAACATCAAGTAACAGTGCACTGGAATCTTTTGTAATTTATTTTTCACTTACAACTAATATTGCACACAATTTGACTTTGGGTCTCTCACAGGATTGTTATTCTCTCCATTTTGGCATTTCAGTGGAACATAACATTGTACTGAGTGTTGCTTATTGAAGAAAAAAATCACCCTTTATATATCTACAGGAAAAAATGATAATGTGAAAACCTCAAATTTTTCTCAGAGGTGAAAGGTGCAGAAACTGAAAGCAATCATGTGTAACAATATTACACCATCTTTAGTAACTCTTCTGTACTTAATTATCTGTTGCTATATTTTCCTTAAAACTCAATAATTCAGCTATTTTGTGGCTTTTCCAATTTTTTTGAAACATTTTTATTTCTTATGCACAGTAAATCAAACTACAAAAGCCATGGAGTGTTCTCGTAAGTATGCAAACTACCCTAAATATGAAGCAACTTTTAAAAGTTTAATACCTATTAAATTTGTGCAGCGTATTTCAAAATAAAAACAAACTTTATATTGTTGGAAAGTGGTAAACATTATGCTGATACATTTAATCAAAGTTATAATGTATTACCATAGCACGACTGATGGTAAAGTTATAGTATAATATAGTGCTATAACGACTTATGATAAAGCTATGTATTGGTTTATTATAACCATTTGTTAAAGTTACATTGTACTGACACAACATACTGTTGCTATTTGTCTATTGTACTGATAAAGCATATCAGCACTAGTGTTAAATTATACTACTATAATGTAACTAATTCAGTAATTATTTTGTACTACTATAGTATAACTGGCTGTTGGACTTACATTACACTAGAAAAACAAGAATGACTGCTAAACGTGTGTGTATATATATATATATATATAGCACTGACTGACTGATTGTTGGATTTGCATTGAACTGCCATATTGTGTACATCAATAACAGATAGTTACAAGAGAATTTCTATATCAACTGTTGAAATTACTAAGACCATAATGACTAACTGTAGGGGTTATACTGTATGTTTCTAACTACTGCTGAGAATGATGCTTCTTTAGTTATGATATTCATCGTATCTGATACTCAGATTTGTAACAGTTTAACTAACTGTAGTTCACCCAACTTATTTTAATAAAAGGATGTTTATGATATAAATATTTATCTAATATGAAGTTCATAAATATTAAGAGAAAGACTTAAAAAAATGTTAACCTACAATTTTAATCCTAGTGCATGATAAGACTTACTATCTTTTAGTAAGTATTAACCTTCTCTTTACTGTCTTCAGTATTAATGGCAAAACAGTGTCTTTTCTTTGTGTTTTACACTGGTGCAGGTAGTTAGCTATGTTTGCATATAATAGTAGACATTAGGTCTGGATAATTTATTACCCATGATCATTGATTACATCAATTAGCATGGCATAAATTGACCAAGCATTTAAAATTACAATTAAATTGACAGCCATAAAAATAATCAGCAAGTCAAAATTAGTGTTTCCAATTATACAAATAATTTAAGAACTGTTACTATATTTGTTAAGTATAAAGCTACATAAAGGACTGAATTGTGCTCTGACATATTTAGCCTTATAAGTTTTTAACTTGAAATTTCTCAGCTTTCTTGACCAGTGCCATCAAACTTGCTTACCCTGTCTTTACTGTGGCACAGCTATTTAACATATCTGCTAATGTCACTACTATATATGCAAAAACGGCTTGTTTGGGTTGAGAAAATATTTTACACAGAAGAACAATGTTCGTTCACAAACCTGACGATGACTGAAGAAAGTTGAAATGTTGTTCGTTCTTGTACGTAAAATATTTTCTCAACCCAAAGGAGCTGTTTTTGCATATATATTTCACTGCAAGTGGGTTTTCTCAACGTCACTGATTATAATGTCACTACTGATTGGAGGGAAAGCAACTAGCTAGCAGTACCTGCCAAAAATTTTTTTGTTTGTTTTATGGACAGTGGTTGAAGAAACACTGTTGTAATCAATTAATGGGGTCACAGATTGATTAATTCAGCTCTAGTAAACACCTTACATTTACTGGGTCACAAACCGGTGATGAATCTTAACAATAAACAAGTATGTGCACTGATGTACAGATTAAAAATATAAAACAATTATAAGCATTTTTATCTCCTTTGGTAATAACCAGGTTAAGAAAAGCTTTCAAAATTCATTCTTAATCTGATGTTGATGTCAGCAAGCCAAACAGTGTTTCTTGTTATATGTTTTAAATTAAAATGTCTAATACCAATTACAACTGTCTCTACGATAAATATATATTTATTCATTTATTTACACCAAAGGGATTCCTCATCATGTAAAGTGAGAACACCAACAAGTGTAGTTGAAAAAAACCAACTACCTTAAAAACCTTCATTTTAAATGTCAAACAAGAAATCACTGTTAACTCACATCATAAATCACAGTAATACGAGGTTATGATGAACAAACATGAATGCTGTTGTATAAAGTAATTGTAAAGACACTTTCTGAAATTTTGATTAGTGAAAGGCCATCCAAAATAAAAAAAGAAATATTTCATGCACATTTACTATGTTCTATCAAAAACTCAGATGTCACACAAAAAGAAGTAAAAAAATGTATGAAGTTCAACTAAAACTATAAAAAAGTATTAAAAATTATATTAATGGATGGTATCAACTAATAAGAGGAAGTGTTAACCAGAGGTTTACAATAATCAAATAGTTTGTACATGTAATACTGAACCAACAAATGTGACTTTGCTTAATAATTAAATACGTTAAGAATACTGATGAGGTGTTTTCAAGCACTCCTATACAAAAAAGGTCTAGTTACGATAACAGTTATGTGTAGAGCAAAAAGAAACTTGATATAGAACCTGTCATATGTCATTTGCCCTACAAACTAAATAGAAGTACAGAGCTGTTACCGATATGATGGTTTTCATCTGAAGAATACTACATAGTTATGAAAAGATACAGTATTATCAGCACTAATTATCAATCATATGGACGGAATCACTGCAAAAAGTAAGTAAATTCTCACAATTTAGTTGTACTTAATTACTGTATCATAAAACCAAAAATTTAAGTAACTACCACTAGTGCCAGAACAGTTAGATGATGGAAAATTAATAGTTACAAAAGCCCTAAACATTGTTTACTGTAACTGTAAAACACTGTTAACCTCATAATACTGGGACCTATAAAGCACGTTACTTTTAACAATATGATTTGTTTCAATTAGTAGAAAATCCTGGAAATAATGCATTGTTTTAACTTATGACTGTAAAATTTGAAAAAAAATTATGTTAGCTTGTCTGTAACAAGATAGTATCTAGTTCAGCTACAGTTTAGTTCTTAGAACTTTGCGTTACTGCAAACTATGACTTATGCTGTACCTTTAAGTAATCTCAGCATTTAGAATCTTCATTTTAACAAAATTTGGATTGATAAAAGTCATGTAGTTACCTTCACAACCTATTTTTTTTAGTCAAAATCTTCATACAAAAATGTTTGTTAAGCACTTGAAGAACCAAAAAATTATATGGTTGTCAAAATATGAATTTTGCAGTGCATTTGTATTTCAATACAAGACCAAGGACTTATATTTTTTTACATTAACTTTTAATACAAACATTCCATACTTTAAAATCATATCAGGTAAACCAATTTCTATTGGGAATTTAGTATTTCATTATTTAACATCTGTTGTCAAAACTCAAGTAATATAAAATTAACTATTTAATATTATTCAAAAACGTCCTTAACATTTTAAGAACCAAAGTCTTACGTCTACAATATACAAATGTTCACCATTTACTGTAAATATATTTAACTGTAATAAAATGCTTTCTGTTGGTCTTACAGATAACCCATCTTTTGATTAGAATTTGAAAATTCTCTATATAAATAAATAAAATGCTTTACTAAGAAAAAAGAGAATTCTGAGCTGACAGTATGATTTGTAGTTTGGTTACCTGAAGGTTGACAGACGTCTAGCAAGTTTTACTTACAGCTTCTGTATTGTTTATACTTAATAAATCACACTCATTCTCACCATTTAAAAAAGAGGAATGCAACTTAATCCATTACAGTGATGGAGGGAAAAAAATTATTGTCAACAAACAATCATATGTTAACCAATCAAATACATCCAGTCAATTTTCTTTTCTTTTTCAAATAATTAGTGTTTTTGGCTAAATTGCATTGCTTTCATATACAATAGCTGCTCATTAACAAATATGAAATTCAATTACCTTGTGTTTGGCATATAAAATTTCACATCAGGATTAGTGGAAATATAAAGAACATATTTGTACCACTTAAATGAATAATCATGACTGGCCTAGATAATATTATATTGGACTGATGTGAACATTTAGTTTTCATTTTATTCATGTCAAACTGGTTCTGCTAATAAATAACAAATTATTTGCTTTATATTCCAAAATATTATCGACAAATTCTGACACAGTAATACAATATCTCTTAGAAAATTTCTTATTTTAAGGCTCGTACCAACAATATACAGCCCAATCCAATCAGAAGGTGTCACTTCTTCCTTGATATCCCAAGCTACAATGAGTGGATCTTGTGAGCCAAACACAAACTCTTTCCTTGAAACAGATAAACTTGAACGATTGTGGGAAGAACATGGCCTTATTGGAGCAGTATGTGTTTGGAGCACTGTTCCAACTCCAGATGATATGGGTGGAACAGGAGCCCGACGTTGAGGGACACTCTGAATGGAAGATGAGGCAGAAGGAAGAGGGGGCCTCCGAGGAGGCTGTGGTTGGGCTGTTCCCTGAATGGTGGTGTTTGTCACTCCTAAAGGCTCCAGTGTCAGAGCTAGAAGAGGACTTCTGTAGCCCCAGCAATCATAAAACTCTTTGCACCCTGCCCACTTTACTTCTGGGCAACTTCATGGTCCACCTATATTTACCAAATTTAAATTATGAATTTAATTTAAAATGAAATCACTATGACTCACTTGTGACATTATTTCTAATACCTCAAACTAAACAATGAATAAATATTTTCTCTTAATTATGTTTAAGATCAGTTTTTAATAATGTTAACATTTCCAGATCTTTTTAGAATACACATAATTAGAATTGTTAATAATTTTAAGAAAATATGCTTATTTATCTAACTAATTTCATTAGGATAAGTTCAATTTTTCTTAGAAATTAAGTTATTTTATATAAATCAAATGAAAAAGTCCAGTCAGGAAAATATTTTGGGTTTTAATATTACCTGCAAAGTTCATTTGGTCTGGAGGTTGTAAAACAAAGCTTCAAAGTTTACAGAAGAGTAATATATTTTTGCACTTAATACCAAAAACATGTAATTTAAAAAGTAAAAACAGAAATCTACTCTGACTTATACACACAACATGTGCATATTAATATGGACTTTGATGTTTTCACTCCTCTTTTTCTTTTGTTCAAATCCACAAATCAAAACTTAAACCAATTATTACCTTAAAGAGAATAAAATCTGATCATGTACATCTTTGAGTAAAAATGTACAGACTGGACGTAATCACAATGTGTTGGTTGATAGACTAACTACAATATACAGTCTAAACTGCATGGTAGGCTTAAATGGCAGTGTACTGCCACTGCATAAAAATTTTAAAATGGTGCAAGGTCTATCACTAGTGAAAACAGCTTTACTTTTAATTCTTTAAAATATTTTTTCAGTAGAACTGCTTGAAAAAAAGTAAAATTGTCACAAAAACCAGTTTAGATGGCACAAATATGCAAGTACACATATAATAAATCTAATGAAACTTCACATGACCAGCTATGGGTTTTAAAGACACTTATTAATCCAAGAATAACCTTCAATAAGAACAGAATTAAATTACATCCCAATTGAGTTTCTCATAGCCAACCATCTGAATCTTTTGAAATTTTCTGTTTTAATTTGCAGATGATTACTTAGATCTCTTATTTTTTTCTGTACTTACAAATTAAAAATCCCAATATGTATAACTCGCTTTTCAAGTCTGAAGTGATACATTTTATAAAACTTATTTACTGTGCACATATAAAGCATAACAAAAACTATAATTCCTTTTTAGCCAATGAACAATTTCAACCAGAGTAAAATGTGGCTTAATTTTGGTCATGTTAAATTGGAACTTTAAACTAGTTCATTGTAAGTAAACTTTCACACACAAAAAAAAACTTCAATATTATCAGTTCTCCATAACACAGTGTTGTAAAACAAGAAAATGATTGTGAGCTAGGATTAGGATCTGTCATACACTACTAATCACTGTTCATTTACTATATGAAACCTAAGTCAAGCATTTTGATTAAAAAAAAAGAAAACCCTTTCCTGACAAATGCTAACAATCTATTTACAAAGTCCTTGAATATGCTATACTATGTAAAAGACTACTACTCTAATGTTAAGTTTCAGGTAAGAAGAGTCTTTAATAGAAAATCAGCAAAACCTATGACAATACTACAAGTAATACTGATATAAACTACAAGTGTCAATATGATCCACACATCTAAGGCCTGTTATCTTTACAGTTCATATTTACTTCAACAAAAAAGAAAAACTAAAATCTAAAAATGACTGATAACTAATTAAACTTCATGAAATGTTAAAAAGTCTTGGTTTTAAAACTTTGTTTTAAAAAGTATTGTCCCATTTTGAATATAGATGACACACAAACCAATGATCATTGATGGCCACTGTTATTTCACACAACACTATGCATAATGTGTTTCTTTAAACCAACCTAATAGCCATGTAGTAAAACAGAAAAACGTTTTGCTATATATTTACACAGATATCCCTGAAAATTTGTAAAGAAGGGATATAAAATGGTTTGAACTGCATAACAGATCTAAATCGTATTCAAAGGCTAATAAGTTTAAAGTTACATGAAAGAAAAAACAGAATTCCTGTGTACCGTTATTCAATAAATCTACCTATGAAAATATTTTAACAACTTCAGACAGTGCCAATTTATTGTAGCAAACAAAAACAAAATTTAAGAACCAACTGTGCCCAAGTCTCTAACGAGTTGTGTGAAAACAAAAAGAGAGTATATATGGAATGGTATATCTATATCGTACTTTCCATTGAAGTCTTGTACAAAAAAATTACGCTTCAGGGAAAGATTAACTCATAGAACAATTTTCTTAAGTAACTAGTTAATGCCATTAAACTTTACATTACCGAGCTACCCATAACTACCGGTGGTCAAACACTGGGCTGATGATGTCAACAAATAATCGACGTACAACTGTTAAACTACGCAGTCACTAAACATCAAGCATAAAAAGCCTGCATCTTAACTAACGGTTACCATGGCAACTTCTTAGTGGCCTGTGACAGCAGCCAGCCCTAGACGACACACATTGAACCTACCAGCTGGTTGAAACGTCACTAGCAAAAACAGTCCATCGCACGATATAAAAAAATCTCCCTGGAAAACTTAAACGGATGAATGTGTTTGCTTGTATTGTCATTCAAATTAAATCCCAAAAATACCGAAATATTTTTCCAACTGACTACTCTCAAATACATCTATTGTTGAGGGAGTGATTTAATGGCGTATCTGGATAGTAAACAGCCATACCCTCCAGTGGCACAGCGGAGGGTCTATGAACTCACACCTCTAGATAGATGGTTTCGATACCCGGTAGGTACAGGATAGATAGCCCATTGTGTAGCTGTGTGCTTAATTTCTTACAAATAAGTCTCCAACGTATCTTGCCCTTAATTTCAATCTAAAAAATAAAGTTTCATAGGTATTGTCCTCAGTTCACGCCACACAAAAATAATAAAATACTATTATTTTCTCCTCTCCAGTACCTCTGCAATAAATCTGAGTGCTAATAACATTGAAAATCAGATTTTGATACCAGCGGCTGGCAGAGCACAGATGAACTCATTGTGTAGGTTTGTGCTTAAAAACCAGATACAAAACAGTTTAAAATGATATAACGAAAAACTAACCATTACGGTGGAATGTAGAGTTAAATCTTTTGTAGTGAAAAATATATCATCAAAGTACTGCAATTGTAGTCTGAAAATTGCACAAATAACTAACCGGTAATATATATGTATGGTATATTTAACTAGGCATTACACTATTCAATTTCAGATAGATTATATAGCACTATAAAAGAAGTCGGAATACATATACTTCATTAATATTCTATTGAACGTCTGTAAGAATTCGATCTAAGACTAATGCGAATGGCAAGGAGGTTTAGGAGGTAGACCCCATGAGCAGGAAGTGCTGTGACGCATACCGGAAATTCATCACGTGAGTCAACAAATACCAAACTGACGAAATGTGTATCTTACGCCTACTATAGCCGCCTGGAGTAGCAAAGCAGTTCCGTGAGGTATCTTATATCATACGTGTTTGTACCATTCCATGGAAAATTAAAAAGATAACCTTTCCTTAGTACCATGTTTCACAGCGTTTAAAACGAAACTGGTTGATATATTCAACTGCATAAACTAATTTTACTCAAAAACAAGTATATGAAAAAAATCAATAACTGAAAGTCACGGTTAATGAAAGTTGTTGTTGTTTTCGATTAAGCACAAAGCTACACAATGGGCTATCTGTGCTCTGCCCACCACGGGTATCGAAACCCGGATGTTAGCGTGTAATTCCGCAGACATACCGCTGAGCCACTGGGGGGCAGGTTAATGAAAGAGTTATTATTAACTATTGAACACGTTGTTTCTTTTGGAATTAAGCACAAAGTTATACAATGAGCTACCTCTGCTCTACACACCACGGGTATTGAAACCCGATTTATAGAGGTGCGAGTCGGAAGACATACCGCTTTGCCGCTGGGATAGGGAGGGCAATTGGACACAGTGACATAATATGTTGACATCACTATTGGCCCGGCATGGCCAAGTATGTTAAAGCGTTCGACTCGCAATCCGATGGTCGCACCAAACATGCTCGCCCTTTTAGCTGTGGGGGCGTTATAAAGTGACGGTCAATCCTACTATTGGTAAAAGAGTAGCCCAAGAGTTGGTGTGGGGGGGTGATGACAAGCTGCCTTCCCTCTGGTCTTGCACTGCAAAATTAAGGACGGCTAGCACAGATAGCCCTCGAATAGCTTTGCGCGAAATTAAAAAAAACAACAACAAAAGCATGTAGAGATTTCGTAATAATGTTTAAAGATAAGTTGAATGTAACAAAAAACTCCAGAATAAATTGAGAATCCCAAGTAACACACACACAAACCGAAGGTATAGTAAAATATTTTAACTTAAAATAAAAAAGCAAAATTTGGGAATAACAGCTGCAACTCCGTGAACTGTCACACCTTAAAAACTTATCAATTTAGAGTAGCGTTATGCGAAAGCTATGACGTAGGAAACAATCAGATAAGGAGTACACAATGGAAATCCGGATTTCGATACCTGTGGTGGGCAGAGCACAGAAACCTCATTGTGTACAACAACAAGTGCAGAATGAAGATAAAAATTAAAAAAGATATAAAAATGCATTATATTTAAATTGTATTATGAGGTTCTAACCTAAACAAAATAAAACGGGATAAAATGATCGACAATGGATATTTTTTGGGGTTAGAATCTCATACATTTTATTTTTGTACAAACTTTCGTCGGTGTTTCATATCGCTGATAACATAAAGTTGACGTAATTTATAGTATTAGTACTATTTACTTTCTCTCTCACACAAACATAATATGTAGAACACTGACCCCAGTAGGCGGGTCACAACAAGCCCTCAAAAGACTGATTTGGAGCCTGCAATGCGATCAGATATCCTACAAGTACGCAAAATTGTATTTGCGAAATGGTTTCTTCTCCAGTTAGCTCAGATCAAGCCCTTAGCTTTATGGTCACCACCTGAGGTTGCCCAATGTAAACAATAATTTGTGAACACTAGTGAAAGTGTCCCAAAGTTAAGTAATTCAGTGAAAGTGTCCCAAAGTTAAGTAATTCACAAACAAAAGTTAACAAATGTGTTTACACAATTTCCGAACATCCTGTATTTATCCATATCTTTTACCTGATTGTTGATACAGTTTGATTAGGTAACATCACTCATCTGGTGGAACATACACTAACATCGGCGCGTGGGGGTATTTATCAATGTTTATGGAATATTTCACTAATTTATGAAGACGCCTCAAGAATAAAGCGCAACATGAGAGAAAAAACCTTTGATTTGATTTGATGTAACACATTTTAAATCCAATAATAACCAAGAAAGAAAGTTAAATTGTTATTTAACTTCGTATAAAAGGTTTCTTCACTTCCTTCAGAGCAAAGCCATACTTGATCCTCTGATGGTTCAACACTTGGAATCGAGCCCTAAAGTTTAGTGTTGTAAGTCTGTAACTTTATCTGCCACTCCGGGGCACTTTTGTAGAAGACAAAACGTACTTTGTTCGACATTAACAAGATTGTGTTAATAGCTCAAAGCAACCCCAATTTTTTTTTATAATTTTAGGTGGTGTTTGTTTTTTAATTTCGCGTAAAACTACACGAGAATTAACTGCGCTAGCCGTCCCTAATTTAGCAATGTAAGACTGGAGGGAAGGCAGCTAGTCATCACCATCCATCGCCAACTCTTGAGCTACTTCTTTTACCAACTAATTGTGGAATTGACCATCACTTTATAATGCCCCACGGCTGAAAATGCAAGCATGTTTGATATGACGGGATTTCCAACCCCCGACCTTCGGATTACCAGTCGAGTACCTTAAACACCTGGCCAAGGTGGTGTAGTGCTAAAGTTATGACATGGAAAATTCATACAATGTTAATAAAAATATTAAAACACAACAACGCATCCATATCTAAACTGATTATCAAAAATTGTGATTAAATTTGACATATACCATATTATAGCTTCAAAAATCACATTGATCAAAACTAGCAAGCTTTTTGTTCTCAATGCAAAATGAAAGAAAACCAATAAAAAGTTTCAAAAAAATTTAAACCTGTAGCACATTAAACGTTTCAATATTTCATGATGACTTGTGTCGGAATGTTGGATTTTCTTACGGGTTTATCTAAGCATGTGCACTGTTGGGGAGGAGGGCTTCAAGTCCTAAAGACAAGAGCAGGATGGGGATACTGTCTAAAACTTTGAGAGCCACTGGACCAGAGGAAAGTTAGTCAGTAACGCCCATTACCAACTATTGGACACTTCGATTGAATAGTGAGATTTACCGTCACTCCTATAACGCACCCACAACCACAAAGAACGGGACGCGATTTTGTAACGTCGAAACGCGAACCACAGAATCTCGTATTCATTATCCGGTACAATAACCACAAAGTACAGACATGGTCTTGGGCTTGTATGTATAATACGCTTCGTATATGTACACAAGTTACCTCAAATACTTAAATTAAATATTTAATGTTAAATATTCACCATAGAAGGCATTTCCTGTTTTAGGCCTCTATCACTTCTTACGTCATCTCACTTCATGAAAAGGGAATCTCTCTTTATTTGAAAGTAGTAGGATAACTGTGGATTTTTATACAAAGTTAAATTTGGATTTAAATATCATAAGTTATTATTGGATTTCAATAGTAGTTCACCATTATAAATCCTTCTCTCCTCTTTATTTTTCTGACAAATTGTTGACATTTATTGGGATATCTTTATAAGTGAAATATTCAAGCAGCATTGGGAGTACCTCTTTCCTTCAACAGGTGTATATTTCATCTTAAGATAATTGATATAAAGGTCTTTGCTGGTACACCTGAATGACACAACAAGATCACACACTTGGCCAAATCAAGCTAACAATACCACCAAGATGAAAATTAATACATGCAAAGTTGGTGTTATTTAACTTAACAATGATCCATAGTGGGTAATTTCATGTACCCCCCCGCTAGTACAGCAGTTAGCTAAGGGGTTCGATTCCCCTCGGTGGGCTCAGCAGATAGCTTGATGTGGCTTTGCTATAAGAAAAACACTAACTCGTGTAACAGCGAGTTTGAGTTGAATAATACAAGAAGCAACAGCCATTAACCTTAACGACAAATAAGGTATTGAACTGAAACCAATTTGGGAGCTAAACTATATGTATACACACACATGTATAATTTTTAATATAGTGGCAATATTAAAAGAACCCATAAATTAAAGTAAAGAATAATATGTTATGTCAACTATATTACATCTGTTATATTAATTGCTGATTAAAGTTTTTCGCGGTTTTCGTGAAGAGGTATGTCGCAGAATGAACTAACTTTAACAAGCAATTTGTAATTGTTATAAGCTTTATTTAAGACACTTACAAATCATATTTTTTATGTAAAATTTAATAGCGTAAAGCTTTTGAGTGCAGAATTATCTATTTCCGAGATATCCCAAGTGGAAAGCTGCACCCATTGGTGAACTCCATATTTTCCATTTTCTTAACGTCGTGCGGGTAAAACACAATATTTACAACTAATGTGTGAAAGCAGTTTAACACACTTGTTTATTAAATAAACATACTTTATCATTGAAATAGTCCACACGTATTTAGTCCATTTGCTATTATATCAAACAACAGCAGAATACATACAGAAACATCTTCCAATAAGGATGTATACGTACCAATCGTAGCCATACTTTAGATGAAGAATCAAAAACCTCGAAATCCTTGGTAATTTAATTAGAAAGAAACAGAAACCCTTGATACGGTTTCAAATTTATTGTATATACTTTTCCAATAACACGTCTTAATAGAAAAACATATCTAACTAAACTATACGTTACTTTACTAGACCGCTTTTTATTATGTCGCCTCGTCTTGATCAATCAAACTTAGCTGAAATTGCACGTAGCATCCTGTAGCGAAAAACTGAATTCTTATCAGAAAGTTACTATGACATTTGGATTTATAACCATGCACAGAAGTGAATTGTTAATGCTGACCAATAAGCAAGCTATTCACAGTTGACGACATGATTACGCCAACTGTTACTCGACTAGGGAAACATCACCACGGTGACATGAATATTTTATATATGACGTTGAATGATTCCGTTATAATTATAACCAATATCACACCCTTAACTGTTCTAAGGAAATGATGAACAAATGTACTGCACGAAAAAGAAAAAGAGAAACATCTATACTAAATAATTAACGGTCATGTTTTATTTTAAATACTTAAATCTTTCGAACAAGTTTTTAAAGTAATAACAGAACTCAGACAGTCGAATCTGCCCAGCTTTGGGACGTCCAAATGCTAACGGTGGAAGTACAGGGTGGGTAAAAAAAGCCTGGACACCCATTTTATTTGAAACTCGTTTCAATAATTTGGTTTTTCGAGTTTAAGTAATGATTGTAGCGATAGACCTACATAAAACAACTGACACTTTGAAACCAAAAACTGATGATGGTTTCGCTGAGGTCACCTCTAAGGAGAATGTCAAGCCTATATCATCAAGATGAAAGTTAACAACTAGAAATTTTGGACTATTAATCGCAACTTGTTTGTCTGTGTCAATATGAGATACGTAAACATATCAATATGCAATCAATTATCTCTTTCATGTACACTATCTTTATTTGAGAGAAAGTTCGCAGACTTTTTGAACGCCCAGTAAATTTCAGATGGCATATTGAAAACAAAATATTACAAACAAATTAAAAGAACTAACTTTAACATTGCATTTTTAAAATTTTTAAATTTACCAATAAAAAAAATCCAGTTAACTTCATTATTTCAGAATATACTGCACAGTACTGTGAAATACGGAAAACAGAGAGAAAAGAAGCAATCCAACCAACTAGCCCCCCACTCCTGATACACTACTGATAATTTCATACTCGAACATCAACACAATGAAAACAAAATGTAGGGGCAAAGTACAATAGACGCCTTTAGTATTATTTTCATGTGGAATAAAATGGGCGCTTCATAATATTTCTGAAAAGCACGAAACCACAGTCACGGTCAACGAATATATAGATAGTAAGAATAATAAAACAGTCAAGATGTGGGTTATTTTGGGGTTAGTAAGATTTGGAACACTAGCTCAGTCGGAAGTTTACATTACCTCTAGGATCGACCAATGTTATTCTCCTTGACAGGCTCATATGTATATTTCGTTTATATTTACTTACAGCATAATCACTGAAAGACATTTTTAGCTGAATTACGTTTGGCAAATGAACATAAAGTCAGTATATACATCAGCTCAATATAATTCAAAAAACACATCCAGTATGTGTTGATACAGCAGAAAAAAATAACTTTTTACAAAAAGTCAGTGTGGGAAAAAATAAGAAAATTGGTCTCACGTTCTTTCACATTGCCGAGGGTTCAATGAGCTTCAGTTATTTTTACATTAAACAAAACGGATCAGAAATTGTCAGCTTTAAGAGCACGTAATCAAAAGTAATTACACAAAATGCATCCTTATTTCGTTTCAAAGCGTAACTCGAAAATACCAAAAGCAACAAAATAATGTTATAGATATTGTAATAAAATATGGCTAAATGGCAATGAGATTATAAAGTTTAAATACTTAGTTGTAACATCCTGTATGAAATTAATTATGAAAACATAAGCGATAAACACACTGAAGTCACAATTAATAGATAATAACAATCACAGGGCGAAATTTTCAATAATACACGTTACGTATTATATTTCATATCGGACGAATTTCCGATTTATTATGTTACGCACGTTAGTTACTTATTACGATTTCAAGTAGCCGGCATTTGTAATTTTAATTTAAAAGTTAATTAAGCGTTTATAAGTATTAACTTTATATTTGCTAACAGGACACTATTTTCTTTCTCACCACAAACATAAGTTAATATACAAACAATAATACAATTTATTAGGTTGTCCAGAAATAAATGTCAGAATTCTCACGATGACCTTTAGAAGGTGAATATTAAGTAATTTATCGTTGATTGATTGGCGTAATATAACGTTCGTCGCTTACAAAATATCTTAATTTCTGCTATTTCAACTCTACTCAGAGTAAGTTTCGCAACTCCCAAGGCATCATGAACAAAAATGACTTTCGTCTGATTTTCCTCTACGACTTCAAACTTGGACGAAAAGTTACAACCGTGCATTCGGCTACGGATCTGTTACTGAACGTACAGTTCAGTGTTGGTTCTAAAGGTTTCGACATGAAGCTAAATGTCTTGAAGACCACGAAGGTCGTGGAAGGAACCCATCTTTAAATGAAAACATATTAAGGGAAGCAGTTGAGACAGACCCTCTGCAACAGGACATGAGCTTGCAGAATAGCCAGGCACAAGCAAATCAAGCACTGCCAAACACCTGAATGCGATTAGCAAGACGAAAAAGTTGGATAAGATGATTGAAGATCAACAATATCGGCATTATAAGACCTGTCAAGGGTGACGCTCCAAAAATTGAACGACTTGGGAATCGAAGTTCTGCCTCATCCATCTTATTCCCCAGAATTCTGCAGAATTTTATTTCTTCAAGCACTTTGACAACTTTTTGAACAATAAACGCTTTGAAAACCAGGCAGCTGCAGAAGAATCTTTCAGAGAATTCATTGACCATAAAAAATCACATTTCTTCAGCAGGGACACAAAAGGCATCGTTATACGTTAGCAAAAGTTTGCTGAATCAATTGGAACTTACTTTGATTAAAGCATGTTTTACAACACTGGCTTATACTTTTCCAAACTTCTCAGTTCAAAAACAACATTTGTTTCTGAACAGCCTAATATAATAACGGTTGTTACAAATAATGATTTAAATACAGCTGTTTTACAAATTTAGAGACAATATTGAGTCTCATATCCGGTCTAGAACTGAATATTTTATCGAAGATCCAGGTCCACGACAAGCAAACTAATTCTGACTTGATACTGTTACACACCTTGCTTAAGCTAGCTCGCTAGCTTGGTTGGCCTCGCACTGCTTACTTTTTCCGATTAAGATATTTAATGTCTTCGTAAAAATAACAACGTCCAAACTTAGTTCATTAAAACTGAATGGTTTGTAATGTTTAAAAGCCATAAAGTTCCTGGTCAAATTCTCTAGTTTTCCGATTAATAAGCGTTAATTACAGTTATTGCTTCCAAGACTTATAGTATACTGAATGTAGCTAACCAACAATATACGTCACATGCATGTTATAGAAACAAACGTAGATATTAAAATACATGTATAACAGTAAATCCGATACGTATTGGAGCTTTGTGCAGACTAAATTAAGTCAAAATAGTTTCACCACATTTGATGTATGCTTGAAGAACGAATACCTGCCAAATGCATCGTGTTTCCGAAGAAATGACACGACGGATTAAAATGTGCCTGTGCTTTTCAGCAGTCAGGGTACCAACAATTTTGTGTTGAGCACTAAAACTGATGGTTGAGATGCAGTACTGAAACTCCGCCATTCTTTAGTGTACACATACCGTACACTGACTAAAATACTTTCCTCCTACCTGTTGTTTTTAACTGTTGCCAGACATTTTAAACTTGAATTAACCTGTAAAAAGTACACGTTTCCAAATTTGCGGATTCTACTGTCTTTGACTTAATTCGATTTTTTAATTTGGATACCTCTTTTCAACAACAATTTTCAAGCAGTTACACGCCAACTGAGACAACTGTTCTCGATGTAATATCCACTTATATTTACTTGAAATTATCCAGCAAGATCTGCACTCTATCGTTGTGTACGTCATAAAGAATGAAATCTAAGTTTTCTACCTTTATGAACAGTGCTAGTTTGACAGTATTTCGAACAGCTTCTACTGAAACATGAGAGCCTTACTGCAATTTCTTGTATGGAGTAAACTTGAGCATCCAAATTTTGATTCATATACACTTTGCTAGATCACAAGTGTTGTCACTACTACTACTGGGCATAGTATAACAGCCTATACTTTAAAACGCTCGTGATTTTTTGTTGTTTTGCGCAAAAAAACACAAAGGGTTATATATGCTGTTCACCGCAGGCATTAAAACTTTATTTTTATCATTGTAATCACACAGAATTACCCTTGAGTCACCGATGTACCTTAATAAACAGTTTGTCAATTTCCGATTGTTTGAGTTACAATCAATCAAAATATAATCTATTAACATATGACTGCACACTGGTGCAATTCAGTTTTGCGCGATAAGATACTGGCATTCTTGTAACGTTTTTCCTATATATACTTTTGTTTCCCAATAACTATTCCTAAAACTGTATATCTACACTCTCGCAGTACAAGTCCGTAGACTTGTGCCATTGTAGGGGTCTGTTTGTAATGGTTATTGGACTTGAAAGATTTTATTAAACATGAACTAAAATTCAAACATGAAATGGTGGTATCTAGTTTATACATAATATACAACATACAACCCAGGAGTCACGAAACTGTTAAAATAGCAGTTCGTTATGTGTAACTTTAGCTAACGTGACAGGAACACTTCACAAAAACAATATTCTGTCGCTTATATTCTTACTTATTAGTATTAATTTTCTTGATTACATTAAAATAAAAAAAAAAGCACTTTCAAAGATCGATTTCACGTATGGGTTTATTGCACCTAATTATTTAATAATTACGCACCAATTCTTCGCCTTTTGACACCACAATTTACGGCACTCACTTCCCTGCCAATATTACAGAAGAAAAAAAAAACAATTCGGTAATACTTTTACGCCGGCATGAGAAGTGAGTGCAAAGGTCGACTCCAGTTTATTGTATCTTACATTATCACGACATCATCAGAACTTCGTCTACAAAACCTACAATAGTTAATAAATCCTTCTCGCAGTCTTAAGCGTACAAAGGGCTGATGCCTAATTCCGATTTCCCGTGGCGTGAGAATGTTTTGACGTTTTCCTGGGACTAGATGCTAGTCGATCTATTATTTAGCGCACATTTTACAGCTTGAAAAGTTTAGGTAAAGTGCCCGTCTTTTTCAAGGGCATACGATTAGACAATTGCTTTTATTGTCTGATACATAGAGTTTACATGCGTCAAAAATGGATTTTGAAATATTTTAAATTATTGTTATCATCATATAGTTTCAGAGTTTATGCATAAGGTCGATGTGTCACATTCTACTGTATTACGAAACACATTTCTTTTGTTCAGACTGCTACCGCATCTTTTTCTAGCGTTGTCCATTTCTCAGTTTGTTTTGGTGCCCCGCTGGTACATCAGTAAGTCTATGGATTTACAAAGTTAAAATCACGAGTTCGATTCCCCACGGTGGATTTGGAAGATAGCCTGATGTAGCTTTGTTATATATATGAAAAACACACACTTTGTTTTGAATTCCGCACAAAGCTACACAAGGGCTATCTGCGCTAGCCGACCTTAATTTAGCAGTGTAAGACAAAAGGGAAGGCAGCTAGTCATCACCACCCACCGCCAAATCTTGGGATACTCTTTCACCAATGAACAGTGGAATGACCGTCACGTTATAACGCTCCCACAGCTGAAAGAGCGAGCATGTTTGGTGAGACTGGGATTCGAACCTGTGACACTCGGATTACGAGTCGAGTGCCTTAACCGCCTGGCCACGTCGGGCTCACAGCCAGATATAAACCGCTGTTATCCTAATCTTGCTTAACCTATGTTATAGTTGTTATACACTTCAGCCTACTTTTCACTAGAGTTTAAGTCAATCTGAGAATGCATGGGTTCGAATACTAGAGCTGGAGGTTCGTTTAATTTATTTTTTACATACACCTCCTTCGACGTACGTTTTTACTGACGAGATTTCTTTTCGCGACACAATTAATTGGATGCAAGACAAACTTTGTTACCGATTTGAGTAGTTTTTTACAAAAATAAGTTTCGAGGCTCAAATATCTACAAGAGTAATTTGTTGCGACATTTATCTTCCTTCGTAAGTTGATATCCGCTGTTAAGATAATGTTGGTATTTTTCCTTCTCTTTTGTTAAAGGTGGTCTGGCTACCACATTGTTGTTTTCATTGTCATTCACGCCTCACGTCCGGAGAGCTCAACGAACAACTCTTAAACGATTGGTAAATGTGGGTTTTCCATTGGTGTGCCACAGACTGTGTAGAAATACGTAGAATTTAACTAATAACAACAGGATTTCAAACACTGAAAAACTCAGTGACCTTAGTACAATTATGTCTTACACCAGGATGTTGCCATTCTATAATTAGCAATATCTAACGTCTCACGAATCGGAACTCGAGAAAACAATGATTTCTCAACAAGATTGAAACGAAAAGTTCAATTGAAAGTGCATGTTCTATTACAATTTAAAAAACAAACTTGTACGTTGTTGCCAAATCCCAAATTTGTCAATTAGTTTGTCTGTTCGTACTTAAACACAGAGCTACACAATGGGCTATGTGTGCTCTGCCCACAACGGGTATCGAAATTCAGTTTCTAGCGTTGTAAGTCCGCAGACGTGCCGCTGAGTCACTGTGTGTGAGTGGGGGGGGGGCTTGTCGATTAGTAGTGAAGTTAATAAAGCCCACATGTTTATTTATTTCGTTAATTTTCATAATGCATTTGAAACTATTTCTCATGTTGTTTGGTTTTTCATTTATATTCTATATTTGAACTCAAAACATTGAGCAAGTCCATAATTATAATTATCAGCGGACACGATAACCATTGCCCAAATTCAATTTTATCTTGAATTCAAACACAAAAATTAAATAGTTTTTTATATTTCCACACGTATTTTCTTATATTTTTTTATTTTCCAAAATAAACGAAAAGACTACGTTTACGGATGTACTACCGTGACTTATCTATACACTACGAACCGTGTTGTCTGTTCGAGCGGTCCCTCATTGGCACAGCGGAATGTACTTCCGTGACTTATCTATACACTACGAACCGTGTTGTCTGTTCGAGCGGTCCCTCATTGGCACAGCAGGATGTACTACCGTGACTTATCTATACACTACGAACCGTGTTGTCTGTTCGAGCGGTCCCTCATTGGCACAGCGGAATGTACTTCCGTGACTTATCTATACACTACGAACTGTGTTGTCTGTTCGAGCGGTCCCTCATTGGCACAGCGGGATGTACCACCGTGACTTATCTATACACTACGAACCATGTCTGTTCGAACGGTCCCTCATTGGCACAGCGGGATGTACCACCGTGACTTATCTATACACTACGAACCGTGTTGTCTGTTCGAGCGGTCCCTCATTGGCACAGCGGAATGTCTGCGGACTCACACCGCTAAAAATCGGATTTCGATACCTGTGGTGGGCAGAGCACAGATAGCCCATTGTGTGGCTTTGTGCTTAATTTTAATAAACAAACTGTTCGAGTGTTCATCTGTCTCCCGTTTAAAAACGATCCGCACACAAGCAAAGCTCGACAATCACTGTTTAAACGACAAGAAAACAGGCACGAATAATGTTGATGTTGTTTTGTAAGCCGAATATTCTACAGTAAGTTGTTAGAAATGAATGTGACGTAAAAATATAGATTTACCATACGTTATTGTTGAGCGGCTCTTCACACAACAGAAATGTTCAACAATTGCTTTTCGCGATGGGCGGAACACGTAGCTCTGAGCTTTGACCAAGACTGAAACACAATTAACCCTTTTAAAGTCCATGAAATAATTTAAAGTGACAGATTAACAAACCTTTCCCGTCACTGGGGACGGGTACTTTTGCTTGTTAGTCATAATTAATTGTGAAGTAAAAACATATGAACGTAATGTTAGGAAATGTCAGTTTCATGCATTATTACATTAAATATTTACTGAGTTAATTCTGCTACAACTACCAACTCTTACATTACGGATGTTAAAGAAAACTATTAATCAACAACTTCCACCTTCGAAAAATAGGTTTCAGTAAAAAAGTAAACGTAAATGTAATAAACTCCATCTGTTGTTCCCATTATATACATCATAAATAATGCGTCTCCAACTTCATAATTAATTAAATTGTGCTATTAAAAATGAGCCTAAGCATTCAATGGAGAATGATCACATTATAAAAATTTAAGTTTTTTACAAAACTCAAATGTTTCCCGCTTTCTTTAGTTTTGATAAGTATGAATTACTTCAAACTTTTGAATTAATTTTTAATTACTTTTGTGCTTTACTAATTAGAAGACCATTTCCATTACAAGACAGATATGAGAGATCCCCTCGAAAAGTACAAATATGTTTCATTATTTGATGTTTATTTTACGCTCTCCGAAGCTACAAGTAGGCTTAGCGAAATTAAATTTAAAAATATTAAAACTCTTGTAAAAGACGGTTTTGGTACAAGTTTAACTTCGTCTGTTTTGTAGATAAAGACTGACATTCGATGTTCTAATTACCAATAACTACACATATCACGGTAATGGAGACTACACAGTTGCCTTTGACAGTAGATGACGCCTGTATCGTTCTCTTGAAGTCTCTTAATATTTTCTTTGATTGTCGCTTTCTTTACACTTTTCACACCTTTTTCGATAAAACTGGAGCTTAATAAGGCTTCCAATTTTACAAAGCATCTTGACAGTTACATTGCTTTTGGTAATAATTATGTGAAAATTAATAAGTAAGAACTGTTGATAAAATGGTATCTCCAATAGTTGTTTTTGTTACTTTAATTAACTACGGTGGGATATAAATACACTTAATGTATTTTTCAGGTTGGACACTGCAGCGATAAACTGTGTTTCGTATAGTACAGTTTGAAACTTTGTAAGTTGCTTAGTTTCTTAAATTACGTAGATGTAATTCCAAGAACGAATGAGTGAAAGTAAATAAGAAATTACACCAATATGTCTGCTACAGTGTTGATGACCAGAACTCATAAGATTAAGTTATTTTTTACTTCGAGGTCTATTTGCTTTACTTTGTGACAATTTCGAAGTGGCAAACTAGGTAAAAGGTAGATAATTAACACTATTTATCGTTAACTCTGTGGTTACTTTAAATGAATAGATGGATGTTGTTTTTGAATTAAGCACAAAGCTGCACAACGGGCTATCCGTGCTCTGCCCACCACGGGTATCGAAACCCGGACTTTAGCGTGTAAGTCCGCAGACATACCGCTGAGCCACTGGGGGGCGAATAGACGGATGTGACAGTCACTTTCATAATGCACCCGTGGGGATTCTGTTGTTGTTTTAATGGTAACGGGACGTGAACCGAGATCCACAGTCTGGCACACTAATCACGGGATCACACTTTGGTCACAGAATATTCGTGAATTACTCCTATTAGTTTCTGTTCTACAGTCACGTAGTCTATCATTAATATTCCCTCACAGTCTTAACCGTGCGTGCAATGTTTTAAAGCTAAGCCACGTCGGGCTATCTGCTCTGTTCACCGATGAGAATCGAATCCCTGATTTCAGTGTTGGAAATTCGTAACTTACCACTGTCCCACCTGAAAACTACGAAGAAGGTTTATGTGTTGATATATTTTAAATGAAGCATGGCGGATAATTTACGCGCTTATTTGTTTTATAATTAACAATAATAATACGTTAAATAACTATATATATATATATAATTTTTTTCAGAATTATAGCGTGGTTAACCATTTTCGGAAACACCTACAAATGTGATAAACTACGTTTTAGCTGAACCACAATGCTACCTCTGGGGTTTGTCTTCAAAACGTTTAAGCACGTGTTATGAGAACTACTGTGTTATATACGTGCACCAACTACATCCTGATGAGCTTTGACCACGGATGTGAATAATAATGAAAAGAAAAAATACACAAAAAAAAGCTGTATCAGTTTTGCAATATGAAGAAAACGAATGAATACTGTAAAATTTGAAATAGGAAAGTTAAATAGAAAATAACAAAAAAATAACATGCATTTCGTTTTAACAAACGCTATTATAACTATTTCTAATAAAACACACAGCTTTAAGTACCTTATAAATACTACATCGGTGTTCTTAATCCATACAAATGCAGGCAGTAAGTTACTATTAAATATTCCATTTACTTGTAGCGAGCCACACAAGCAACAACATGCATAACGTCTTGTACTTTTACTCTTTATCAGTTTAATCTTCTAGGCCCGACATGGCCATGTGGTTAAAGCCCTGGATTCGCGGGTTCGAATCCTCATCACACCGAACATGCTCGCCTTTTCAGCCGTGGGGGCGTTATAATGTTACGGTCAATCCCCTTATTCGTTGGTAAAAGAGTTGGCGGTGGGTGGTGATGACTAGCTGTCTTACACTGTTAAATTAGGGACGACTAGCAAAGATAGCCCTCGAGTAGCTTTGAGCGAAATTAAAAAAAAAATATGCCGTACATCGATGCGACACCACTGCATTATTTTTTATTTATTTGTATGTGTGTGCTTCTTTGGTGAATAACAATATTAAGGTTCCGGCTGAATGCAAAACGCAACGTGTTCCTGAAACTTATGACAAAGCAGGTTCTTGCAGTGTCCATTGTATTTAGAAGGACGACGTCGTGACCTTCAGAACTGGTCTGTGCGAACTAAACACTGAACTTTCCTTATCATTACCACAAGCCAAGCTTGCTACAACAAATACACACACATCACGTCCACATGTAGATGAATGCGGACATCTGTAGGAGGATATAACCACATTCTTGTTGTTGACCCGCTTTCTGGTAGTCGAGAACAGAAGTCATACAAAAGCTACTAAACATTAGAAACCGGCTTTTTTTTTTCATCTCGTAATCCTGTTTTTCTATTAGAATGGAAAGTTATGTTCGTCAAATCTAGTTTACAGACCCAAGTGGATTTTTTCCATGCATCTAATAGACTGTGAAATTGAATAATACGTAAAAACAAAATGTAATGAACAAACGCTATGAAACAATACTAAAAAAGGCATCACTGACACTAAGTGTGTTTTTGAAACAAATGATGTCTATATATATATTCGGCATGGTTTCTGCCCACTAGAAAACACATACTGTGTATAAATACAGTATGCATCGAATATTGTATATTAATGTACACATTCAAGAATCATTGACACTTGAAACCGTTGGTACATGGTGAAACTCCATAATTACACAATTGAGAGTAGGGGAAAACAATTGCACGCTCATAAATACATCATTTGTTAATGGCCACGGTTTGGCTGTTAGTGCATTTTTCCTCAATTCTATGATATAACAGTCTTGTATCTTGATACTAATATATAAACAGTATCTTTGAAAAATATAGTGTTTTATTTCCCCAAAAACATCATACCCTTCAGTTTGAAACATCCTGCAGACAATAAACAGATTATCCACATGGTAAGTCTATCTTTGAAAAAATAATTCTCAAATTCATCCAAGTATTGTCTTTTGTGTCTTTCCTCATTATGCAATAAAAACATCTCATTTATTATTTCAACTGATCCATTGAAAACACTGAAATAACTAAACAATTACCTTATGTGCTATTTTATATTACAATAAATAGCTAACTTCCCTGAATATTTTAAAAACATTTAGTAACACTCAATAAAGAAAAGGCATTAACCACCAACATCAGTGAATATATATATATATAAATTTTTAAGGTATTTCATCAATAAAGCAGTTTTTAAATATAAAATGTATTTTAAGTGGACATACATAACACATTGATAATCTAATGTAACTGACGTCTGTTTTTCTAAAAATAAACTCATTGATAAAAATGTAATACCTTCTTCTATGTTACTCTTCCAGGGCTTATTGTTGAGTACCAAAAAACAAGCAGGACACACCTTAAGAAACTATGCTTTTGTGTCATTATTACTATTCACTTCTTTTTGGAAATAGAAAAGAAATCAAACTAATGGGCCATCTGTTTTAAACAAAGACTTTTATCCGAAAAGTGCTCTCTGTTCAGTATTATTATTATGTGGATTTCCATTTACCTAATTTACAGTCATACTCAAAATTGTAACACTGGCTTCACAGAAGAAAAAAAACACTAAAAAACTGCAGTAATATGAGAGATGTTTCATTATACTTAGTTTCAAATAGTTATAGGAAACTAGAAAATGAGCTTTTGTTAACAGTAGTAATATCTACAATTATATATATACATATATTAAAACATAGTTATATGCATGCTTCAGAAAATTAAATACAAGCTTGTATTGAACAGAATTTACATCCTAGAACTGGTAACTTCTGGAACAAATTACTATGCCAAGTAACATATATTTACAATGATATTTTGAATTTCCTCAAAACTTTATTTCAAAAATTACAGCTAAGGTAGCTTACAAAATTTTATTTGTAAAAAGGAAAGCAAAGTGAACTGGTGCCTTTGTGTGGCATTTTGTAGTGTTTCGTCAACAGATCTCATGCTATTACCATCTATAGATTTTAAAGAAAAAAATTAAATGCACATTTACATAGTTTACCTCTGAATGTCATAAAACTAAAACAACCTTTTGCTATTTGTTGCAAGTATTTTTTAATTATAAACATAAGAATATGTATAATAAAACTTATTTATGTAAGGTAACCAAAATACCTAAGTATAAAGTTAAAAATCTATAATTTTGATATAAAAACAAATATACAAAAGTTTCTTTAAATTCAAACAAAACATATAAAATTAACATATATATATGAATACAAGACTATCATATAAATGCAAACTAGAGAAAAAATGGTACTGTAAGCCATGAACAAATATTTTAATATCTTGTAATGAACTTTCCAGCTAAGACTAATAATATTACAACTTACAAGAACATTACGATAAGAAAGTTGAAACTGGAACTTGAAAAAATCAACTGGTACTAGTAAGTAGAACAATAGAATTGGTACTCCTGTAGTACTAATACTATTCATCCTGAAATCTATAAAATTATAAATCGTCATTATTTCAGTTGCCTGTCTTGCACATTTTTTCATTAATATTTAGAAACAAACGTAATGGATCGGTGCTCAATTTCACTGGAAACCTTTCTTGTTGCTTTCAAAATATAAAGAACACAAACATCCCTGTATAATATAACTTGTAACTTGAATAAAACCAACAAAATCTTCAATTCCACTGCTAAGCCTAAGCCTTCGATAATGCTGTTCGGTATACCTTCGACATTGATAAATATTTAATTGTATATCAATTTCCTATTTTTATATTTTTCGTAACGAAAACAAACGCTACCTACATCACTTACCCATACAGTCAATATTGTAACAACTCGATACAACAGGTACGAAAACATCCGAGTCCCAAAGCTACTAAGGCTACATATAAGGTTCGTCTTGAATACCTTAGAATAATCACATATACTAATTCTCTAGTGGCGTCCTCTCACGTCATGAATAATAAATATTTTATTTATTGTAATATGACATGACACTACTATATTTTCGCATAAAATAAATTATGTATGTAATAAATAACCAAAATATTAGGAATATTTGAAACAAGAAACCGATCTAAAGGGTTCAAACCATGCAACAAACAAAAATTGCTGAGAAAATGGTTTGGCAGTTCTTGTAAATAGTGGAACAGTAAATAATATCGTGTATTTTAATTTTCACCTTAAAAATCCGAGAATCTATAATAATTGCATTTCACTTGTAGTTACTATTTTAGGGAAACTGATATTATATGTCGCCCCTAGACCCCTGTTACTTCGTTGTATCCCAACTGGTTTGATGAGCTCTGAGAAAGGGTGAAAGGCCACGTTTGCACATGATATAGTCAATTCAGTTTGGCTAATACGTTGTAATTTATTTTGCTTTCATTCATGGGCTCTTTGCATTTTTAACCACTTATGTCAATAAAATCGACGTTCAGTACTAATTCCTAAGTGACGTCTTGACGAAGATTTAATGTTTTTTTTATGTATGCTTACCTGAGGTACAAAAACGTTTATGTGTGGCCGGTATTAATTTTTTTAAATAGCGTGAAACGACAAATTAGTTCATAAGAAACAACAAAATACAAAATTCTGAAAACTTTGCTGTAACATCCATATCATTTAATATGAATCTAGTTTATTTTAGTCTTCGGCAAAACTGTATTTCAAATTTCATTTTTTTATGAAATATGTGAGTTTTTCTACATGAGAAACAATTTTGATGTAGCAAGTGTCATTTACAGTTTTTACGTAAAAAGAAATCAACCATTTTCTACTGGCTTTACTGCCAGTAAAAATCCAAAAACTTTTTTAAAGGGAATTAAATATCGGTTTGGCATCTTGACGACGAGAAACTCATTTAAAATAAAAAATATAGTCTGAAGACCGCTTGTATGGGTATTAAAACTTTAATTGAAATAAAATACAGGACAACGTTTCGACCTTCCAAGGACATCATCAGGTTAACAAAGAGAGTTTGCAACTATCCGTTGCCTGGCACATGTCTCAGAAATGAGAGTGTAAATGGATAAGGGATTGTAGGAGGCGTTGCAGCTAGATGATAGTTACTACAGGTTGGTACATTATGGTTTGAGTTGTTGTGTAAGTAGGGCTTCTTTGATTTTACGTTTGTTTACATTTGTTTCCCTATTTAGTATCTGGATGTTTTTTATGGTTATGTTGTGTGTATTTGATTTGCAGTGTTCAAAAAGGTGTGAAGGTGTTTTCTGTGTTCTTTGAACCTGGTTTCCACTTTTCTACTCGTTTCTCTAATATCGAAGTCGTGGCAGTTGTTGCATTATATTTTATAAATAATGTTGGTGTTGTGTTTGTTAGTGTAGTTTTTACATTGTATGAACTTAAGTTTTGTACCTAGTTTTTGAATAAATTTGGTGTTTACTGTAGTGTTGAGATTTGTTATAAGGTTCCACTGGATATTGGTTATTTTTCACTGATATCGAGAATGTGTGTTATGCAGCAGTATAAAGTTTTGTAGTTTGTTGTTTCTTGGAATTTATTATTGTTTGCGTGTGTGCGTGTGCGGAGGCCATTACTGTTTGTTTGTTGTCGATCTAGGTGTGTGTGTATAATTTTTTCTAGAATTTTTTGACGAAATTTGTTGATGTTGATGAAGTGTTGTTTTATTTGGTTGATTTCATCGTTAATTTTATCGGGTGAGCATAGTTTCTGGCTTTGTTTATTTGATTTCTTAATATGTTGAGTTTTTGTGCTGAGTCTAAAGAAATGTATAGTCCGTTATGGGTGATTTTTCTGTGGATTAATGTTTAAATTTTGTATCGGCTCTTGTGATATCGAGGTTGGGAAATCTGTAATAGAAGACATCCAGATACTAAATAGGGAAACAAATATAAACAAACATGAAATCAAAGAAGCACTATTTATACAACAACTTAAACCATAATGTACCAACCTGTAGTAACTATCATCTAGCTGCAACGCCTCCTACAATCCCTTATCCGTTTACACTCTCGTTCCTGAAACATATGCCTGGCAACGGATAGTTGCAAACTCTCTTTGTTAACCTGATGATGTCCTAAGAAGGTCAAAACGTTGTCCTGTATTTTATTTCAATTAAAGTTTTAATACCCATACAAGCCGTCTTGAGAATGCATAGGGAGAGCTTATATCAACCCTTTAAAGTCAATGCAAATAAGATGGTATAGAACGCATTTCCATTATTCCTACATAATAGTACGGACACACAGTGTAGTAAACTATTAACAGAAAAAAAGGGATAAATCAAACTCAGATATGATTGAACAGTTATATTTATTGATATACGTATAATTCTTACCTGTGCTATTATGCTAATATAATTTCTATGATTTTCTTTGCATTGTTTATGAAGGATTTGTTAACCTTATTTTCACTTCCTTCTTTGAAAAATGTTTCGTTGTTTATTTGCTTATTTTTAATCCAGTGTTTCGATGGACGTTGTAAGGTTATATTTATAACCAAGTTCTAATTGCATAGAGGTTTCAACTGCAATATTTATTGTTTATATAATGTTGGTCGGTAATTTGTGTTTCACCCTGTGAAACAGGCTTTTTAAATGAACACATGATTTCTGTAAGAAAACTAACTTCAAGGGTATTGGTTACGTTTGAATTATGATGGGTTTGTTTTAATTTCTAGCTCTTATTAATAACACTTATAAAAACAGATACTACATTTGTAACTATGTCATCTCAGTGCAAGTGATCGAAACCACTGTTTTCGTTTTTCAATTATCACTTAATAAAAAATATGCAGCAGAAAGAGGAACAACACATTTCCAGAACTTGTGACTCAGTCATTACATAGATACATGTATGTATTTATTATAAATGGAATCATTGTGTAGCATAGTAAAGTTTGATGACCTATTGAGATATTTAAAATATCGTTTCGACGAAGATTCTGAGCCATCCATACCAGGACAACCATCTAATCTATGTTTTTGTCGTTTTCACTTACTGAACTTTATTATTATTATTATTATTCAGTATGGAAGTTGATTAAATAATTCTTATCAACATGAAACTGAAATTAGCTATTAAATATATTTTTATGGTCTTACCTAAAACCATTTTTAACTTCATAAAGACTAAAAATAAAATTGATGCTATATTTTCGGCCGTACTAAAATTACCAAGCTCATCTCTGAAATAATTTCTCTTCCGTTTTGCATTATTGGTTTATTAGTTGTATAGCTCGAAAACATTTGTATTTAGATGATACATACCAAAGTGATTTAAAAGTGGCGATAAAAACTTAAAGACTAAAATGCAAAATAAAGTACCGAACACTAATAAGTTAAATGCTAATAAATTTGAAACAATTAAATAATTTTCGGACCAAAGAATATATTTTCCCAAAGCTCTTTAACCAGTGAAAGACATTATAATGTTAAACATTTCAAAGGTTACAAATTCTTGCATGAAATACAAAACCAGAGAACATAAGGCTGAATAAATGTACAAAACGTAATTACACATGTAGCCGTTTTATAATAAACCCATATTTAACAAGTAATTTTAAAGAGCTTATCACTGTTAAGAAAATAGTTTAAGACGTTTATCTTTTATATAAAATATATGTGTTAAAAAAACGACTTTCAGGAAGTCAAACTCATACGTGTAGCTAAATGTACAACATCAATCATGATTTATTTGCAGAATTTCATGTATAACGATTTATTTGATACTTGTATTGATTATGTACATTACAATCTCATATATATTTTCACACCTGCACACAAACACATATGCCCCTATGCCTTTTTCATTCAGTTGTTAGTCTAATAAAAAGCCCAGCATGGCCAAGTGAGTTAAGGCGTTCCAATCCCCGTCGTACCAAACATGCTCACTCTTTCAGCCGTCAGGGCGTTATAATGTTCAGTCAATCCCAATATTCGTTGGTAAAAGAGTAGCCAAAGAGTTAGCGGTGGGTAGTGATAATTAGCTGCCCTCCCTCTAGTCTTACACTGCTAAATTAGGGACGGCTAGAGCAGATAGCCCTCAAGTAGCTTTGCGCGAAATTCGAAAACAAACTAGTCTAATAAAATTGGCTCGACATGGCCATGTGGTTAAGGCAATCGACTCGTACTCTGAGGATCGCAAGTTCGAATCCCTCTTACATCAAACATGCTCTTTCTTTCAGCTGTGGAAACTTTATAATGTTGGCGGTGGGTGGTGATGACTAGCTGCCTTCCCTCTGGTCTTACGCTTTACTTTATTAACCCGTAATTTTCGTCTTGCAAGCTTTCTGGACAAACATGATATAACAGGATCGTGTGTTTTCAACTTTAAATATAATCTCTATATCATTTTAAACATTAGTCTAGGTTGTTACTGTCGATTTTTATAAAACAATAATGAAAAAGTAATTATTGCCATACTTTTGTTGTTAATGTTTTTTTCTTATTTGCGCTTTTTGTACATGAATTATTTTATAAAGTTACATTTTAGTATTAAATTTTATTACCTTCTAACACTGTTATAGTTAACACAGCACAGATTTTCCAGGCTAGTACCTCCTATCACAACAAAATAGCTGAGGAAAATGCTTGCTAATCTGTGTGTTGTTTCTTTAGAGTGATTTTAGTTTAAACAAAATAAATAATGGTAAAATATCTGAAAGTTAAATAAGGTCTGTTTGTAGAAATATATTTAGTGGTAAAAGCTAATTTCAAGCTTCAAATGTTTGGTATAATTTATTATAGATATTTGAACCATGTTTTACGAGTTTACAATATCCACCTTTTAGCAACCGAAAAACTAAACACTTCAAAATATGGTGTTGTGCTTGGAATTATTCAAAGTTAAGAACAGAAATGGCTTTCCTTATTTGGGCTCTGCATGGCCAGATGATTAAGGCCCTCGAATTGTAATTTGAGAGTCGCGGGCTCGAATCTCCGTCACCTCAAATATGTTTTCCCTTTCAGCAGTAAGGCATCATGATGTTACGTTCAATCCCAAAAGTTGGGGTGGTAATGACTAGATGCTTACTTAGGGGATGCTAGCGCAAATAGCTCTCGCATAAATTTCCACGAAATTAAAAACCATACAAACAAATTTTGCTTATTCATAATTTAAAACCAGTTGTCTGTAAACACTCAAAAGCAACAAAAATTTGTTTGTTTTTTAATTTTGAGCAAAGCTACTCGAGGGCTATCTGCGCTTGCCGTCTTTAATTTAGCAGTGTAAGATTAGAGGGAAGGTAGCTAAGTCATCACCACCCACCCCAATTCTTGTGCTACTCTTTTACCAACGAGTAGTGGAATTGACCGTCACATTTTAACGTTCCCACGGCTCAAAGGGCGAACATGTTTGATGCGACGGTGATTCAAACCCGCGACCCTCAAATTACGAGTCGAACGCCTTAAACCACATAGTCATGCTGGGCCAACAAAGATTTAAACCACATTTAAAGGTATCCATTAAGAGTAGAGATGTTTTTGCATGTGTGCTTTAAAAGCACGAATGCGAGACAAACAACGGAATAAGTAACTAAAGAACTTTCATAACGGTTTTTGGTTTAGCAGTATTCACCGATCCTACTACAAATATAAGAAAAATTCTCAAGATATTTTTCACTATATTTCACAGGAAATGTTCGTCTGAATAATACCTTTGATATGAAGTGATTTTATCTGCTTATATTTATTTTATTTTTTCTTAAACTTATAGTTTCAAAACAGTTTTGGCTTCACGGATCAACCATTAGAAAGGATCTTTGGGTTTGCTAAGACAGGGGGAATTCACTAAGTTAAGATTATACATATATACGTGCATACACTGCCCATTAACTGACTCGTGGAGCCTCTCCCCAGTGGCTCAGCGGTATGTCTGCGGACTTACAACGCTAAAATCCGGGTTTCAATACCCGTGGTGGGCAGAGCCCTGATTGCCCATTGTGTAGCTTTGTGTTTAATTCAAAACACATACAATAACAACAATGATTCGTGTACATAAAATAAAGAAAAAACAGCTGATCTTTGATTCAATATGTCAATTCTACAGTCAAGGTAGATAATTCCCCCGCTGGTATAATGGTAAGTCTGCAGATTTACAACGGTAAAATCGGGAGTTTGATTACCCTCGGTGAACTCAGCAAATAGCTCGATGTGGCTTTGCTATAACAAAACACAAACACACACACAAAGCAGATAAAAATAACGTTAACAGAGAGGTATTCAATTGAAGAAACAAAGCATTAGACCTTTAATAAATAGAAATGTAAGAAAAGTACATTTGATTGGATTTAATTGGAAATTAATATTAAATCAGCTACTCTACTATTTTGAATTATAATATTAATTTTGACAAAATTCTGAAGTTTAAATTATAACTTATGAAAATCCAAACGATTGACATTTATAATCTGTAAGAAAGTGAAATGGATTTACTATATTCAATTCTTCTGACAGGTGACACAGCAGAACGTCTGCGGACTTACAACGCTCGAAATCGGGTTTTGATACCTGTGGTGGGTAGCTTTGTGCTTAACTACAAACAGATCACTTGAAGCTCAGGATCTATTATTTTATTATACGTGTTATTCTGGTAAATAAATGTTTGAAGTTATAATATTATTAGAAACAAGAGGGGTACTCAGCCGAGATCATACATCCCCCCCAGCGTTGATCGTATTCGGTTCTCAGAAAAAAGTACGCCAACATGTCCGTGTGTCCATCGTTATGGATTATTTGTGATAGGACAACGAAGAATAACCTTCTACACAAGTTCAACAATCTCATCAAAATCCAATCCTTTTTGGCTGAGCTATAGAGGAAAAATATTGAAAAAGCGTCGGTCCTCATGTTCACAGATAGGGATTATTTGGATTTCATGTCAACAGATTGGGATCGTTTGGATTTTTTGACTTTGACTTTCCAGAAATGAATTTATTCTAAGTTGGGCCATGGTCCAAATGTATACTAACTTTTGTCCACAGCCATTTAGCCATTTCCAAGAATATTTCTTGATAAACACACACAGAGAGATGAAAGCATAATTGCAGTCACCCCTCGTGGCGGAGTTAATAACGTGTACACGATTTCAAATTTACGTTTAAATTCTTTGGACTCGTATATTTATGTTATTCTTGTATAGTTGTGTTAGACAGATAGATCTGAGATACCTGCAAAACATCGGAAAATGCAAATTTAGAATGAAGACTGTCAAACACGGACAACAAAGAAAAAACAAAAAAGCACGTGAATTTAGACATATAAAGTTATTTATTTACATCAAAATGTTAATCTTATAAAACTAGCTAGTATACTATTCTTGGTTACTATTGTCTATCAAGTGGGTTCGGAGGTAAAGAACTTTAAAGATAACAAAAGACCAACAATACAAAAGCTGGAAATAAATGATAAAGTCAAGAGAGAGAATTATGGAAATACTCAAGCAAAGTCTGAGTGCAGTAATTCACAAGTCTTAAGGTTACATATTTCAGCCAATACCTAAGAAGAATTCTAAGGTAGGTAAGACGCTGTTTCATTCCAGAGGCTCGTGCATACGTTTTGTTTGTTTTAAATTTCGTGCAAAGCTACATGAAGGTTATCTACGCCAGCCGTACCTAATTTAGCAGTGTAAAACTAGAGAAAAGGCAGCTTGTCATCACCACCCATCGCCAACTCTTGTACTATTCTTTTACCAACGATTGACTGTCACATTATAACGCCCCCAGGGCTGAAGGGGCAAGCATGTTTGTTGTGACGAGGATTCAAACACGTGACCTTCAGATTGTGAGTAAAGAGCCTTAATCACCTGGCTATGCCAAGTGGTTCGCGTGTAAGTAAAAGTTAAAACCCTTTCTTCAGCCAGGCTATGTGAGAAGACAGAAGCTATGATTGATCATAATGATATGCAGAAGACAAAACTAGACAGAGTATGAAAGAGGACAATGAAAATAATGTTTTATTAAATTATTATTTTATTTCTTTTGCTGTTATTTTGAGCAACAATAGAAGTATAATAAAGAATACTTAACACTAAAGATACACATTGTCTGGTACTTTTTGTATAGGGATATTCTCATAAGCGGGACTTTCTGATAACAAGGACAAGATACAAAGGTTTAATTAGTGTTCTACAGTTTGTAAACGTATTTTTAGTTGTTAAGCGGGAAGACAGAGAAGATATCCAAGGATGATGTTATGGATTTGGTTTTTGTTTTATTTTATCTGAATTTCGCTCAAAGCTACACGAGGGCTATTTGAGCTAGGCGATCCTAATTTAGCAGTGGAAGACTAGAGAAAAGGCAGCTAGTCATCACTACTCACCACCAACGTTTGGGCTGTTCTTGACCAACAAACAGGGAAATTGATCATAACTTAATAATTCCCCCATGGCGGAGATATGGTGCATTTACCCGCGAGTGTTGGCTTCCTTTATATAAACATACCTCAGTAAACTGTTTTTAGAGGATTTGATTTTTTTATGGACAAAACGGCCAAGTTGGTACACGTTAAGCATGGTGTATTCACCACCTCCCCTTTCTTTATTCATCGAACCTTTTATTCTTCGTTTTGCCAAGCTGTTTCGAAAACAGTATTAACTGTTGTTTTGGGGGACATTTAGGGATGATACTCTGCTCCTTCCTCACAAGAAATGAAAGTAGTTACTTTTATCTATGCAATCGTTTAAGTGATTTGCTTTTCATACAAAGGTCGTGTTGACTAAAATAGTAGGAAAAAACACAAAAAATGCCATATACAGAAAATCATTTGAAAATGTATATAGCTTCTAGTTTGGTGTTCTACAACCGAATCCTTACAAGCCTATCACTTTTATATATTTTTGTACGAATTCCTGTGCTTTTCGCCTCTTTTGTACTTTTTTTCGGCGTACAGATATTTAATTGTGAAACACTAATTTATCAATATATACATTGTTAGCATTCCAAAAGTAAGTGGCCCGGCATGGTCAGTTGGTTAAGGCACTCGATTCGTAAATCAAGTGTCGCTGGTTCGAATTACCATCACACCAAACATGCTCGCCTTTTCAACCGTGGGGGCGTTATAATGTGACGGTCAATCCCACTATTTGTTGGTAAAACAGTAGCTCAAGAGTTGGCGATGAGTGGTGATGACAAGCTGCCTTCCCTCTACTTTTACACTACTAAATTAGAAACGGCTAGCGCAGATAGCCCTCGTGTAGCTTTGTACAAAATTCAAAACAAACAAAAAACAAGCCAAAAGTAAGTTTCTAGACGTGACTTTTTTTTATAAGTTTTTCGATTTTTTTGACAAACAGATTTTGAGTCTCTCATTCCTCAACTGAATGGACTCATTACAGAACTCTTAGCAAATGTGACAAAGCAAACTAAAATATTTTGCCCTTCGCCACAGTTCAGCGGTTAGCTCCAGCCTTGCGAAGAAACCGTTATTAGAGAATCGATTTTGATCTGTTTTGGGAGATAATGAAGACACAAAGTGAATTGTTATATATTGGGACAATGAAGTTGAATTTCATTTTTTGTTTGTGAAATTTTGTGCATAGGTAGTCGAGAATTACGTGCAATAGCCGTCACTAATTTTGAAACGATAAACCAAAAGGAAGGCAACCATTCGACGTCTCCCACTGCCAGCCCGTGGGCTATTCCAAACGAATATTGAGATTTTACTTTCACTTTTATGACGCGCCCCTTGCCTCAAAGTGCGGAGTATGTAGTAATGAGATGAGAATCATGGAACCTCAGATCCACTGTCTGGTATGCTAACCATTGTCATTATTTGCGAATTTGACATAGAGTATTAATTAGTTAAAGTTGTGGTGTCTTGTTTTCTTCGAATAATTTCTTTTCACGTGATATTCTGCATCGTGATTTGACGGGAACGAAGAGGTAGTCAATATTATCATGAGTATATAATGTACAGTGGTTATTAATTAAAGTTGCTTGAACAAAGGGTACTCAATTTGCTCTCTAATTATTTTATTGCACGTTAATTTTGAAGACTTTGATATTTGATGAATCTACACAGAGATAATAGACGGACCGTATCCCGTATTTGATTGTTATTTTTTATTCTATGAGTACCACCCCGTCAGCCATTGAAGGCAAATACCCCTGGGGCGTTTTCCACAGGTTCCAGATTATCACTCCGAGCGTAATTAGTGGTAGTTTTTTCTGTACAGAAATTAATTATCTTACATTCCAAAAATTCAGAAACTCACTCAGGTTGGTGAAAGCTAGAAAGAGAAAGATAGACCTCGTAAACATAATCAGGAATTTTGACTTGGACGCGTTCAGTTTATAAGCACGTTTTGTAACGTGTATTACCTCAATACATAAAATAATGCCAAAGTATAGCTCTAAGGTTTGTTAGATCAGTAGACAAAAATTATGTCAATATAAGAGTATAACGTATGTTGCATAAGTACATAAAATAACAGTCCCCCACTGGTGCAGCGGTAAGTCTACGGATTTACAACGCTAAAATTAAGAGTTCGATTCTCCTCGGTGAACTCGCATAGCCCGATGTGGCTTTGCTACGAGAAAAACACACACACACGTATATATATAAAATAATGTCAAAATACAAGTAAAACGTATGTTGCAT
Source organism: Carcinoscorpius rotundicauda (assembly GCA_011833715.1). Classification (NCBI taxonomy): domain Eukaryota; kingdom Metazoa; phylum Arthropoda; class Merostomata; order Xiphosura; family Limulidae; genus Carcinoscorpius; species Carcinoscorpius rotundicauda. Next base: position 22,889,771 of record CM022398.1, read on the forward strand.
TACTACATAAATTAATGCCAAGATACGAATTTAACGTATGTGACATCAATGTATGAAATAATGCTGAGTCACGAGCATAACATATATTACGATAGTAAACAAAAAATATGAGAAACAATTTACCGCATTTGTGGGTTCAATTGGTTATTGACAATGTGATAATGATTTATTTTTAAGCATTGAAAAGGCCAACTTTTACGCAAGAAAAATACTAATAATAAGTAAGTAAATATGTATATATAGTTTATCAAAATATTTTCCTTGTGTTAAGGTATTGGGTGTTACAAGAGATGATAAATTGATTTGTCTAACTACATAAAAACTATTTATAAAAGTTATTACAAGATAGGTAGGTATAATAAACAAAATAAGACCACTGGTTGTTAAAGAATGTTTTATGTCTTTACATTACACTTTCACTTATCCATACTTAACATATCTAAAGAGTTATTCCGAGTCCTTCCGCTGGTACCACGATAAGTCTAAAGATTTATAATGCTAAAATCAGGCGTTCGATTCCACTAGGCAGATTCAGCATGTGGCTTTGTTAAAAGAAAAATAACACACACATTTGTTGCGAATGCTTATCAGAATAATTATCCTTGGTTGATTTTGTAGAAAAAACTTATGAAGGTAAGTTTGACTTTTAACTAGCAATATTCCAGTTATTAGTTACTTAATAAGAAACAAAATATCAATTATTTATATCATACCAAGTTTAGTGTTTAATGGATAACTTTATGTTTTTTATACTTTTCAATAACTTATAAAAATAACAAAGCCATTCACAATCAAGAAACAATAACTGATGCTTTAATAAATTAGTATTTAATAACTTATGTAGAATACAGAATATTATATGAGGGCTGTTTATAAAATACGCGGACTGTTTGAATTGCGTGGCTCCATTTGGTTCCAGGGGAATCTGCTTGGTGTCTCTAGGTTTGCACAGATCAGCTGATTACGACGCCATTTCCCGATTGCAGATATCTTCATTTGTGTATTAGCTACGCGGTTTTAAGTGAAGTGTAATTTTTGTTGGCGGATTTCAGAATGAATGACCTGAAGGAGCAACGACTTGCTGTGAAATTTTGTGTTAAACTTGGAAAATCTGCGACTGAAACTTTAGCTATCCTTAACACGGCTTACGGCGATGTTGCTATGAAGCGTGCGGCATGTTTCAAGTGGCATGAACGTTTTAAGGATGGCCGATAGTTTATTGAAGATGATGAGCGTCCTGGACGTCCTTCCACGTCAACTGACGACCCACACGTCGACAAAATCAACACCCTGGTGTGGGCAAATCGACGTCTGACTGTCAGGGAGCTTGCTAAAAAGTGTGGGATATCAGTTGGATCTTGTTACGAGATTTTGACCGAAAAATTGAAAATGCATCGCGTTGCTGCAAAATTTGTGTCTCAGAACTCGTGAGTTTTTTGCCAAACACTCAATCACTGTTCTTCCCCATCCCCTACTCACCTGACCTTGCGATTTTTTCTTGTTCCCCAAACTAAATGACCCTTGACAGGAAGAAGATTTGAGACGATTCCCGAGATTAAGGCAAATACGACGAAGGAGCTGGAGGACATTACAAAAGAAGCGTACCAGGACTGTTTCTACAAGTGGAAACACCGTTGGGATAAGTGTGTGCGTTGGGGAGAAGAGTACTTTGAAGGGGTCTCAGACCTGTAACTTCTAAATAAAGTACATTTTGTTTTATAACGTCAGTCCGCGTATTTTTTGAACAGACCTTGTATTTAATAATAAAAGAGAAATGAACTAATTTAGAAACTTCAAATCATGTTTCAAAAATGATTTGTTAAATATATGATTTATCTGGTTATTTTGTAGTTAATTGATAAAAAGCTAATAACGGTATTGCCAACTAGTGGCATCTAATATATTACATGTTGTGTCATTTTTTCTACTTATAAAGATGTTTCTTTTTCTGTTAGTAATGTTGTTGTTTTTTCATGTCAGAGGAGATGCACTTTGTAGAAGCGTAAATCTATATTTTGGTTTATCATGCCTTCTTTCCATGAATTAGATTTATTGTAGTTAAAATTGTTAACAAAATATTATATTATCTAGTATATAAATAAAACTGAACTGAGTTACGTCGTGAAAAAACAAACTGTCAAAGTAAATGATGGTAAAAAGTTAAATCCTAAAGGAACAAACTGTTTAAATGAACGGTATTGCAAATTTTACATCATTTTATAAAACAAACTGTCAAATTATACGATGGTATAAATCTTACAACGTTTAAAACAAACGGGTAACGTACACGATGGTATAAATCTTACAACGCAGAAAACAAACTGTCAACATATACGATGGTATAAATTTTACAACGTATAAAACAAACTGTCAAATTATACAATGGTATAAACTTTCCAGCGTATAAAACAAACTGTCAAAGTATACGATGATATAAACTTTACAACTATAAAACAAAGAAAGTATATGAATGGTATAAATCTTACAACGTATAAAACAAACTGCCAATGTGGAGAATGGTTCAAGTTCTATATCAAATAAAAATATTTAAATTGTTTTTGTACCTAAGGTTGAACTTAATTGCTCGTATAAAAAATTGTTTTTCAAATACACAATTATGTTTTGATAAACAACTGACCTTTGTTTCATGCGTGTATTTTTTTATTGACCGACATAAGGCTTTTACAAAGCAAACATTTAAATACATCAAATAATCATTTTTCTTCAAACTTCCCAGTTTACGCTCTTCGTTTCTTTATTGATTATAATAAAATGCTTCGAAACGCCATACATACTTTCTAAAGTAAAATAGCATTAAAATTATTAATTTATAGTAATTAAAACTTTATTAATTTGCATCTTTTACCTTACGAACACAACTATGAAAGCATGTATTAAAAATATATTATTTTGAAGCCAGTGAGAGTATAATTTGTTTCTTTCGTTCCTGTTTCATTTCTAATTGAAAAGACTACAAATGTTTGCACACATGTGTGTGTGTGTGTGTAACATCACAGTTTCGTCTTCCTGTCGTCATTACTCAGTATTATTTATTGCATTAAAACTGTCGTTTAAATTTCCTATAATTTTATAACCAATCTTTGAGAACCGACCGAAGGTCGAAACGTTGTTTGCTCCTCTACATAGAGCTTTCTCCATCTATATCAACCGTTTTTACACATATAATTTTCTCTATAAGTGGGTTTTATCGTCATCACTAATAAAGAATAATCGTTCCTAATTGTAAAACATCTTTCAAACTGATTCCAGTGTGTAATCATTTAACAATAAAAGCTGTGTTGTTTAGGTGTGTTATATAATGCTTGGTCAACTAGCCAACATTAATACATACTTTAAACTCGGTCAATAGTCATCGAACGTTTCTACCATATATGAAAGAAATGTGTGAAAGAAGCAACATTGGAACTGCAAGAGTATACAGACAAGTCTGTAACGATTTCAATCTTTTTTTCTCTTTCAAATGTTCATTTTAGGTGCCATCAACCAGAGTGAATGTCTTAATAATGATATGTAAACCATTACGTAATATTATTACTCTTGTTATGAAGTAAAACATTAAAAACTTCAATTTTAGTTTTAAAAAAATGTTTGTTTTTTTTCGTAATAACTTCAATATGAAAGTACTCCAATCTCTAAGTGGTAAAGTTCGGACTCTCCAATCTCTAAGTGGTAAAGTTCGGACTCTCCAGTCTCTAAGTGGTAAAGTTCGGACTCACCCGCAGTGTACTTATTTTCAAAGAGTGATCGACGTAACATTTTTTGACAGAAATTTGAATCTCTTAAATTAATAGTATTGAGTGAGTATATTTACTTTTGCAACAGTAGCTTAGCGTGATTTTTGGATAGTACTTCTACATATTGTTTGGTTATTGTTAGGAGCAAAGTTACGCTGAAGTACCTTAGTTCAGTTTACCACAGGTATCGAAACGTAATTTTTAGTGTTGTGAGGTGAGTTGCTGGGTATAGAGAAGAGTTTCACCATTTTGCTTGGTTGGGTTGTTGTTAACACAAAGTTACACTCTTGACTATCTGTGCTCAGTTCACCACGGGTATCGAAAGCCGATTTTTAGTGTTGTAAGCCTGCAGTCTTAATGTTGACCTACTGGGAAGGTCACCCTTTTGCCTTCTGGGCTGAGATCAAACCAGTGTCTTGCATGCCAGACTGTAGCTTCAGAATTCTGTTGTTTGAGTTTCATAATTAATGAAAAGATAAAACAAAAAAGAATCGCGTTCCACATTTTTGGGTCCTAGATGTTTTATAAGAGAGAGGTTCAAATTGCTTTGCGGCTTGACAACAGTGACCCAAGAGTTGACAGTGGGTGGCGCTAACTGCCTTTCCTCTAGTCTATCACTTGAAGATTAAGCTGTTATTGCAGTAATCACCAAGAAATGTAACAGGCAAATATAGTTTTTATGAAACTTTAGAAAATAAACATATAAATGTTATGTTAAATGGTACTGCTAATATGAAAAGAACACACATAATTCAAATTGTTAGTTTTGTATTATTTAAGCATAAGTTCAGTGTAACTCTATTTAAAAATATACACTTTTATTATTTCATCAAACTTTTGCTCGGAGATAACACACTTGATAATTTAAGAAAATGATAAAATAAGTGTGTATATTTGTAAGGGAATTAACACATGTAACTGAACTCATATGACAGTTTAAGAAATTAATTAAATAAATGTGCACACTTCACAACCTTTAAGCTCTAGCTATTACGGCTGTTTGATCAAATAAACATATTCTGTATTTAAAAAAAACCCAAGAACATTTGAGTTATTTTATGTACAGTGAACTACATTGTTTCTTATATTGCCACAAGTTACATTCATAAACTCAAGTTAAGACGAAAACCACGTGTCTTATCAAATATGTACTCATGATGGCGTCGCTAACTCGAATCAAGGCCATATTCAAAATACATTAATTGATGGGACTTAGCAGCTTTCACGTAAAGTTAGTTGATAGAGGCCATAATAACGTAGTTCAACTGTCTGCTGAACAAAGACCTTGGGTAATAATGTGAACGAAAACGTAGAAAAAAATTTCAAACTGGGATTCTGAAAACGAGGAATAGGATGTGTATTTTTAAAGTTTTTTGTTATACAGAAAATATTTTATTTTGTGCATTTCAGAATTATGTGTAGAGACCCAACAACGTGAATTCTATAAAGAATAAGACATAACTAAATTAAATAAAAAAACAAACAAACAAACAACACAACATGCAGTGATGAAGCTGAGCTCTCAGTAAACCTACTTCTTGCGTCATTTTCACTTCACTTCAAAGGGAAGTTATTTTAGTGTTATGTTTAGGATTGTGTTAACCCAATTTGTAAAGAAAGTTTTGCTCATTCTGTGGTTCAGTTGAAGAAAGACTAATTTTACTGTTGGTATTCAGTTAACAACTAATAAAGAGAGTTATGAGAGTCTCGTGAGATAGTTGAATCAAGCTCAGATTCAGTGACAAGTTATAGTTGGTACTAATATTTACCTCGTGTGATGACTTCACTGATGTTAATAAGAACGTCATTCTCGTTTGATTCGAATGAAGATGAAAACATACCAAGTGTCTATTCTATTACACTTAGGTAATGACGTAATGTTACTCACTTAATGGTGAGAACATTGACAGTTCGGTTAATCTGCAACTTAGGCGAACTTGGTATCTAATAGAACTGTTAAACAAATCATATTCAATCAATGATTTCGAGAAACCCACTTGTTGAGAATTTTTTATGCAAAAACGGCTCGTTTGGGTTGAGAAAATATTTTAAATAGAAGAGCGAACAACGTTTCGACCTTCTTCGGTCATTGTCAGGTTCACAAAGAAAAAGGTAACTGACCGGAAGCAAATGACCTAAGCATGGGCAACCCAGTATCACCAGTTCTAGTCAATATTTTTATGACACAAATTGAAACACAAGCAATTAACACAGCATTACATCTACCACCATACTGGTACAGATATGTAGATGACACGGTTGTGGGATTCAAATCTACAGAACACATTCTTAATTTTTTCAATCACATCAACTCTATACATCCCAACATTAACTTCACATGTGAACAGGAAAAAAGCAATCAAATATCATTTCTTAACCTCAAAATTATAAGAACCGACACACAATTCAAAACAGAAATCCACCGAAAAATCACCCACACTGAACTATACATTCCTTGGGATTCAGCACATGAAACAAAACAAAAACTCAACATACTAAGAAACCAGATAAACACAGCCATAAAACTATGCTCACCAGATAAAATTAACGATGAATTAGACAAAATAAAACAATACTTCATCAACATCAATAAGTTTCCTCCACAAACCGTAGAAAACATTATACGCACACACCTAGACAGAAAGCAAAATCAACCAACAAAAATAAATACATCTCACGAATCAAAAAATCACGAAACCATATGCTGCTGTATACCATATATTCCTGACATCAGCAAACAAATAACCAGCATTTGACAAACACTAGTAACAAAATATAACATTCCAGTTAATACTAAATTTATTCAAAAACCAGGCACAAAACTGAGGTCTACACTATGTAAGAACTACACTCACAAACACCACACCATTATTTATAAAATACAATGTGATAACTGCCACGACTTCTATATTGGAGAAACAAGTAGAAAAATGGAAACCAGATTCAAAGAACATAAAAAGTCACCTTCACACGTTTTCGAACACTGCAAGTCAAATGAACACAACATAACCATAGAAAACACTAAAATACTAAATAAAGAAACAAACATAAACAAACGCAAAATTAAAGAAGCCTTACTTATACAACAACTTAAACCCAAAATAAACCAATATAAAGGAACGCCATCATACCTATATTAATATTATAGATAAAATTATATATTCAAACATCTAACCCCGCCCTCTACACTGCGACACTCAGTTACACAACCCCTTCCAAACATTTGGTCAGCTTCCTGTCAGTTACCTCTTTCTTTGTGAACCTGACGATGACCGAAGAAGGTCGAAACGTTGTTCGCTCTTCTATTCAAAATATTTTCTCAACCCAAACGAGCCGTTTTTGCATAGAAAAATCATATTCAATTAAAAGTTAACAGCAGAAGTTGTCTTAAAGCTGACATGCCCAGGATATGGTAATGAAAATTAACATGATAACTGAAAATGAGAGTTCTCTTAGTCTGAAACATTAATTTATAACAATAAAACAACATAAATGTCTACATTTTCAGCTAATAGCGAAAGTAATGTTAATATTCATGTTATATCGAGTAATATTACTATCAGATTGAACGACTGTCGTTTTGTCTATATTACACTCAAGATAAAACGAGATTCTTTTCCAAACGCTTCATTTTTCTAGAATTATATAAAACAATCACTATAATATCTGTAGAGTGGATGAAGCTAAAACAGTAGTGAAATTACTGTGCCTCCATTTTGTGTCTGATTTTTCTTGGTAGTATAAACAATATGATTGTTAAATCACTTGGATGTGAGAATAGTGTAGTCAGAATAATATGATTGTTAAATCACTTGGATGTGAGAATAGTGTAGTCAGAATAATATGATTGTTAAATCACTTGGATGTGAGAATAGTTTAGTCAGAATAATATGATTGTTAAATCACTTGGATGTGAGAATAGTGTAGTCAGAATAATATCATTGTTAAATCACTTGGATGTGAGAATAGTGTAGTCAGAATAATACTGATGTCAGATTATTCTGTCTTAAAAATAAGTTAGTCATTAATACAATTGTTCGATTAGCAGTTAAAAAAACATTATTGGTAGATTAGTTTAACATAAGAATAGTTAATAAAAGTAAATAATGAAGCATTATCTTGAAAATTTACTTCAATTAAGTCGATGCGCTAATATTCAACACAAATTAACCGGTATTTTAATTTTCAAGTACACTATGTTTCGGGCGGAAATCCTTCCACAGATTAGTCCTAGATACTTAAGGTACTTGATAAATTAGATAAAAATAACAGTGTGTGCCGTACTTTACCTTATCAACGTTTCGTTAAAGTGAGGTTACTGTACCAAGAATAGTATTAATGTTGAAATAGTACGTCATGAGAGTATATTTGTGTTCAACTTTATTTTAAGAAAGTAATATAATGTCAATAATCAGGTTTTGAAAACCTTTTAGACAACACTTTTAGTTCAGTTTAAATATCTGTAATATTTAAACCACTTCCTTCACGTGTAGATTATTGTTAAAGTATCTTGGTCTCCGCTTTTCAAAGTCAGCTGTTAGCGAGGCCAATGTTAATGTATCAATTTAGCTGACAGTAACAGTGGAATAGTGCCTAAAAGTGTTATTTCGAATGAGGAAAGGGATTAAGATCCCTAGTGCCAGTATAGAAACACCCAATACGTTAATAACTAGTGCATGTTCTGTCAGATCTTCGTAGCTCTCACTCTTGCCTTCACCGCTGTGAAAAGATACAAAATATTACTGAAATTGAATATGGCAACAACACCTAATCAGAAGAAATTAACCAAAAATAAATAAGATATATTAACTGTCCCTTACTAGAGGAACTAGAGACACCAGACACAACTGAATGAAAATTATTAATTTTAGTTTCTGTTAATGATGTAGGCTTAAGGTCAAAATTTATTTGTTAAGGGGAGACAAAGATCGTGTTTGATACGGTTTTAAGTGTTTATTATAATTTTCCTCTTTTACTAAGAAGGGGTGTATTTTAAAACATATTTAGAAAAACATCACAACTGAAGTAACTTGAAAACTCTTTGTAGAAAGGATGCTTGAAGTATAGTAGCATAATTATACAATATATTGTTTATACTTCGACAAATCGGGTATTTACTCCAGATAAAAGAAAAAGGGTTAGTTCTTTGAATAACACATTAAAAATAAGAAAGGAATTCATAAAAGATACAAATGTATGAAAAAATTATTATCATTAACTTGTAATCGAGGCAAACTACCTAAGTAGATCACAGTTTTTAGTCTTAACTGTTTGACATAATCTTCTTTGACCTTCAAAAAATTACTTAAGTCATTATATTTACCTTAAGTCTCTCTTACTACTAGAAGTACAGCTAACATATTAAATAATTTAACTTAACCTACCTTCAGACAGAGCCTACATACCTTTCAGACATAGAGGTAAATAACGTAATATATCTTAGTCTAGTTTATCATACCTTCTCGCATCTAGTTATCCAAATACAAACCATTGCTTGTTTTACCTCCAGACATCTAATTAATCAACACAGCCCATGTTACCCATGCCTACAGATGCCAACTTAAGATATACGGCATATTCAAGTCCTTATTTCCTGTAGACAACCAGTTTACCAGTAGGCTACACCTGAATGTAATTAAGTCACTTGGGATACCAGAATTTTTAAAAATTAAAATCAACGTAAGTCACATTCCCAGATTTACTTTACCTTTTAAGAACCGAGATAAGTTACGTGAGATACCAAAATATTTAAACATTCAAATGAACATAAGTAACATATTAAAATGTATCCTACTTCAAAGAATCGAATTAAGTAACCTGGGATGCCAAAATATTTAAATTAACATAAGTAACATGCTAAAATGTATCTTACCTCAAAGAAACGAGTTAAGTCACTTGGGATACCAAAATATTTACACCCTTGTGCAAATTAATTGAAACAAGACGAAAATTTATGATTTTTTCGATTTTTTGCGTTTTATTTCTCAGAATCCAAAAATTATTCACAAATTAATACATGATATGACCGCCTTTATTTTTCAGGAGATCATTAATCCGCTTTGGCATCGAGTCCACGAGTTGACTGCAATCTTTACTAATTTTTGGATCGCGGTTCCACACCTTATTTAGATTATCTTTCTTAGTGCAGTCTTTTCCCCGAAGTCTTTCTTTACAAGTCGCCCAATTATTTTCAATAGGATTTAAGTCCGGAGAGTTTCCAGGCCAGTCCATCACCTTTATTTGCGTTGTGGTCGGGCCTGGCATGGCCGAGCGCGTTAAGGCGTGCACTCGTAATCCGAGGGTCGCGGGTTCGCGCCCGAGTCGCGCTAAAACATGCTCGCCCTCCCAGCCGTGGGGGTATATAATGTGACGGTCAATCCCACTATTCGTTGGTAAAAGAGTAGCCCAATAGTTGGCGGTGGGTGGTGATGACTAGCTGCCTTCCCTCTAGTCTTACACTGCTAAATTAGGGACGGCTAGCACAGATAGCCCTCGAGTAGCTTTGTGCGAAATTCCAAAAACAAAAAACAAAACAAGCGTTGTGGTCATAAAATTCTTCACAAGTTTCGATGTGTGGCATGGAGCCAGATCTTGCTGAAAAATGCCAGATCCATCTGGAAATCTCTTTTTCAATTTTGGAACGACTTTTATCTGCAAAACTTCGATGTACTGTGGTCCTCGCATCATGCCTTCTACGATATGTAAGTCTCCGACGTTATAGTAGCTGAAAAATCCCCAAAACATCTTCAAGAGATGTTTTACCAACTGATTGATGTGAGATTCTCGAAGTTTCTCACCTGGAGGTCTGTAAACATGCAAACTTCTTTGACCCTATACGAAGAAATAAGTCTCGTCACTGAATAACACCTTCCTCCATTGTTTTTGCGTCCAGTTTCTGTATTTCTGACCCCATTAATACCGTTTTTTTTTTATTGAATTGGTAAGAAATCGTTTTTGACTGGTTCACTTGCCCTTCTAACGCAATTTTGAATGACGTAATATTTCTCAAAGTGTCGTCATATATCCCAAAAAGAGATCGACCGTAATGCATAACACAGCGAGTCTACACCAGCCGCCATGCTGAAAATATTGTAAAATAACCATTTGTTTCAATTAATTTGAACAAAGGTGTAAACATAAGTAACATACTAAAATGTATCTTACCTCATGTATCTTACTCTATTGAGTCAAGTCACCTGGGATACCAAAATATTTAAACATTTAACTTAACGTAAGCCAGACAACTTCATCTATTTTACCCCAAAGAATCGAGATAATTTACTTGGGATAGCAAAATATCTTCTCATTAAAATTAACGTCAGTAACATACTTAAGTCCATCCTAACTACAAACATTAACAAACACCAACATAACCTATTTCATCTATGTGAGTTTCGCTTTTCTACAGACAGTAAGTTAGCCAACGTAATTAATTTGAGTCAATATGTCCTTTATATAAAGTTAACTTATTAGTATTAAGTTCGTTTTATCTCCAGACATTAAATTAAACTTATTCAAATGTGTTTTTATCTCACTTCGAGACGACTAATTTTTTCATCAAATATGAAATTAAAATATCTTACCTTAGTTTATGCCGAGCTGTTTGCATCAAGCCTGTGAGGCAAGTTACTATAGCCATGCCAAAGACAATTAGTCCAAAAGTTATATGTGTTGGCAGCAATCGCTGTCGAAACTTGACTGTAGCGTTGTTACAGCAGAGGAACACCAAGAAGGAAACGAACCCCACCATAAACTAAAAACACGTGATTAAACATGTGCACATAACATTTGGAAGTTTAGTAACTTAACACTGATATGTACTCAACATCTGGAGGTTTAGTATCATGTAAACTTAATAACATTTAAATAAAAATTAGATTGATATATTTGAGTTTTAATGCATTATTTGTTTATGTAAGATGTTTCTGAAAATAACATTTCAGAAAATTGTCAATGCAGGAAACCTTTAGATGGTAATACAAATAAAAGTATAGTCGATACGAAGTTCATTGATACTAATAGCTTCAGTATTAAGAAAAACAAAAAATATATTGTTTTTCTAAAGATTAGTTTGTATTTTATATATCTCTGGCCGCTTGAGATTTTCCATATAAAAATCAAACATGTATAAAATGATATTCAGATTGGTAATATCTTCATTTATATGCTTCAATTTTCTATCCTAAGTGTGTTTATTTTTTTTTTTCTCTTTTGAATGAGCTTTTGCTGTCTTATAAGTCGTACTTTTTGTGAAAAATAAGCGTCCAATTATAACCCAAACGTCTGATTTGAAAACCTTAAATACCATTCAACACGTAGATTGTATTCGAGAAACCAAATTATCTGAAAAACTTCAAGATAATTTTTTCTATAAAAAGGTCTCTTTTGGGTTATATATAGACATTTCATTTATGGAAATCTATGAATTGAAAAATCTGATTGTGTTTTCCCAGTGTAAAAGTCAGCTATAGATTTAATTCATAACATATGTTTAAACATGTTAAGTAAATTTCATGTGGTGAAAAGGGAGTTAGACTCAGCTGTAAAATGTTTTTCGCTAAGCTGGGTATAGTATGATAATATTCAAACTAAGAAAATACGTCAGCTTTCTAAAAAATTCGCACACAAAAACAGCATTTTAACTTACCTGCAACGCAAACATTCCCATGGTAGCAAGGCCAACCCAGGAATGTAAACTGTAAAAGTGTTTGTCTCCAGCGTCTTCATGGGCTTTAATTGATGACATCAGGCCAGCTGTGGCAGACGATATGGTCAAGACAAAGAAAGTGGAATGGATCACTTTGGTGTAGATCTTTTTGCAACAAGCAAAACAACGGTATGCGAGGATCGCTGTTGGGAATAAGGCTTGATTAGAATATTGCAAAATGAAATATAATGGTTGGTAGAAACATATTTTAATTTCTACTACTTGACATGATGTGATTACTAACACAACAGACAAGATGGGCTACAGAACCCATTCAGTAAAATAAAATGAAACAATATGTAGCTTAACATTTTTTTATGGTTAAGCTATATCTGCACAGTGGTAAACATTTTAAATATTTGTAACGTTAAACGGATTACATAACCAATGAACAGCAGCGTAAGAAGCGGTGGGGGGTTTCCAACTTTTCAAACTGTCCCAGTAAAATGCATCAAAATTATGAAAGTCACTCGCAGGAAAATAAATGAAATGCAATCCAGAACCCAAGATCTTCCCAGTTCTAAAGGAAAACCATTAACTTAGTCATAATAGACACGCCTGTAAAGCACATTTCCCTCCTTCAATCGATCAAATAAACTTTGACCATCCCACCTATAATTTATCTCCTACACCTCAGCTGAATCAGCCTGATTTTTTCCCATGATTAAACTGTGTATACTTTCGCCAATACTGCAAACCAGTGACAAAACTTTTTATAAAAGTTCACATGAAATACGACTTAATTAGTATCCTTAATATCTTTACTGGTCGTTATAATTTCTTGGTTGGAAGTCATAATTAAAACCTGATAGTGTTACCAGTTATTTACTTGAATACGCGAGTGTTTTAAGTAATTTAACATCCACTACGGGATCAATATTATACGTGTATTTATTTTCATTTCTCCTTGTTGCTTGTTTATTTCGTTTGATTTTATAGTTCGCGGAAAGCTACACGAGAGCTGCCTGCGCTAACCGTCCCTAATTTAGCAATGTGAAACTAAAGGGAAGGCAACTAGCTATCACCACCCACTGCTAACGCTAACTCTTGAGCTACGCTTTCATCAACTAACCATCATATTATAACGTTCCTACGGCTGAAAGGGCGAGCATGTTTGGTGTGACGGAGATTCGAACCCGCAGACATCGGATTACGAATCGAGTGTCTTAACCACTAGACCATGCCGGGCCTTCCTTAAACACACTGATAAAGGTAAAATTGGATAAAAATTGGGAAAAGATAAAAGTATTTTAATACGTAAACATATAAAGTATTTGAATTGTTTTGGGTATTCGAATAAAGATACACAGCAGGTATTCATCTTAGTCGTCCTTAATTTTGAACTGATAGAATGGTGAAAAGCTAGTTAACAATGAGTACCCACCGTCAAGTGTTGAACTATTCTAATCGAACAGTGGAATTTGACCATCACTCTTATAACGCATTCATTGTTTCAAAGGGCGATACTCTTTTTTTAATTTCCAGAAACGGGTCGCAAAACAAGGACTTAAGGGTCCTCAGTTCGACATAATAAACACTCAGTCTTTAACATTTAATAAAATAAAGGATTTTCTAAACTCTTCTGTAATACAAATTTAGGCCTGGCATAGCCAAGCCTAATAAGTCGTTTGACTTGTAATCCGAGGGTCACGGCTTCGAATCCTGGTCGCACCAAACATGCTCGCCCTTTCAGCTGTGAGGGTATTATAATGGTAAACAAGTAGCCCAAGAGTTGACAGTGGGTGGTGATGACTAGCTGCCTTCCCTCTAGTCTTACACTACTAAATTAGGGACAGCTAGCGCAGATAGCCCTCGAGTAACTTCGCGCGAAATTCAAAAACAATACAGGTGTTTTTTTCTTGTTTTCCCAAAGGCTCTGCACGGCGAGGTAGTTAGCGTGGTTCAATACCAGTCTAAGGGTGTGAGTTCGAATCCCCGTTACATGAAACATGTTCATACTTTCAGCCATGGGGGGTTATAATGTTAAAGTTCATCCCACTATTCTTTGGTAAAGGAGTATTCCAAGAGTTGGTGGTGGTTGCCTTCCCTCTAATCTCACATTGCTAAATTAGAAAATCTAGAGCAGATTGCCCTCGTGTAGTTTTGCACGAAATTTACCCTCCTCCACAAAATAATAAACAATAACACAAACAAGTCTTCTCAAACTGGTTTCGCAGTTTTTATGAAATAAGTTTTCAACTCTATCTTATCAATGATTAAGACAAATTTATTTTTGACAGTATCGATTAAAATACAAAATGAGCTCCATTAGCCAATCAGTAATGTATTTTGTGTTTTAATCGTCCTCTCACGATAATTATCTGCGAGCTTCAAAAACCTAATAAGTTGATGGGAGGAGAGAATAAATCAATGCGCCATCTTGAACTGCAAACAGAAAACATCAACGGAACGTACGTCCTGTGTCCTTCTGACCATTAATGAAATTAATGAAGATCAACTATTATTCAAATGAATTCATGTTTAAAATTAGATGAAAACAGTTTAATGATTTTTCCTTTCAAAAGTAAATGATTTATTCTTCATGTAGGGTTAACTAATAAAATCATTATTATTTTTTTATATTAATAGAATATTCGAACTGATTATGTGTGATAAAGAATACAGATGTATTTGACTGACCTTGTCCGTTGAAAAAAATAAATCCACCAATCATCAGAATGTAATGCAGATTAAGTTGTTTAGAAACATCCTGGGTCCAGGCTACGCTTCCGCAATAATGAATGATCCAAAACATGCAAAGGCCAAACACACCAAACAACAACAACTCAGCTATAAAAACTAAAAATCCAAAACCACACCTTACTAAAACTGGCATGCCTGACCTTTCTTCAGAGTTTTTATTGTTCCTGTGTCAAAAAAAAGTAATATTTGCATTATTTGAATCAAAAATACTATAATGTTTTAATAAGTAAGAACTAAATAACGCCAGATCATACTGTAATGTTTTACTATGTAAGAACTAAATAACGACAGATCATACTATGATGTTTTACTAAGCAAGAACTAAATAACGCCAGAACAAAACTAGCTTACATAGCGTTGTTTCAATAAAATATGTCTAAAATTAGGTCAAAATGCAGAACTTCTGCCAAAAATAAATAAATTAGAATGTTGGTAAACATCCAACACTGGCAAACAGTTTCAAGCCAGGATCTTATAATGAAATGAAAATTTGACAGGGTTATCAAACTGATACAGATAAAAAAATGTCTCAGTTAATCAAGTTACCTTTCAAATCGAAAAATAATATTATACCATTTATCAAACACTAAATTATTTCGTCAAACACTATGAGATAAATCTCACATTTACCAACATACTGTTTCATTCATTTATTGTACCCTGGGGTGTCAAAGATATGTTTATGCATTTACAACACTAAAATCCGGAGTTCAGTTCCCCGCGGTGGACTACATTGTGTGATTTGATGCTAGAAACACCAACATTCTTCTGCTACAGGTAGGTCAAGTGGTTAAAGCACTCGACCCGTAATTGGAGGGTCGCGGGTTCGAATCCCCGTTACACATAATATGCTCGCAGTTTAAGCCGTGGAACGTTATAAAATTATGGTCAATCCCACTGTTCGTTGGTAAAAGTGTAGCCCTTGAATTGGTGGTGGGTGGTGATGACTAGTTGTCTTCCCTCTAGTCTTACACTGCTAAATTAGGGATGGCTAGCGCAGATAGCTCTTGCGTAGCTTTGCGTGAAGTTCAAAACAAACCAAACTGCTGCGTGATTTATACCATTACAGACAAACTAAAAATCTAGTTTTGGGATATAAAATTTCAGTGTTAATTATTTATTACAGTTTTTTGTTGTTTAAATTTTATTGAATGTCAGCAAAAAAGATGTCACGATGCTAACATATTAGCTTGTTGTTTAAAGTATTTCAGTTTTTGAATATTAACTTTTAAGAGAACTGCAAAATTTTAAGACCAATGATAAGCGATAGGGATCATTGGCGAATCAGCGGAACAGCCTGTGAATCGAAAGTGAGGTTGAAACAAATAAATTGATCTGGTTTCTTAAAATGAGGTTTATAGTAGACGATAGCAAGTATCAAGAGGTACCACTAGTAGTATATTATTGTGGGTTCGAATCACCGTCACACTAAACTTGTTCGCCCCTTTCAGCCGTGGAGACGTTATTAGTTGATTACCAATCCCAGTATTCGCTGGTAAAAGAGTAGCACAAGAGTTGGCGGTGGGTGGTGGTTAGTAGCTGCTTTTCCTTTAGTTTTACACTAATAAATTAGGGACGCTTAATGCAGAGAGCCCTCCTGTAGCTTGGCGCAAAAAAAAAAAACAGCACAACACAGTAAAAATAAATATAATTATTGTAAGAAATATACACGTATAAATATCATTGTGTTTACTAACCGTTCTTTTTTAATTAACTACTGTAATAGCAAAACGTGTTTCTCCACACAACTACGGTATATCACACCTGTTTCACAGGCCTTTTATGTCAGGTTAGTTTGTTTTTTGAAATTCACGGAAAGCTACACGAAGGCTCTCTGCTAGGTAGCCGTCTCTAATTCAACTGTGAATCGTGGGATTGACTGTAACATTATAACGCTCCCACGGATAAAAGGACGATTATATTTTTGGAACGGGGATTCGAATCCGTGACCTTCATCATCTAGTCGTGCCGGGCCTCAAGTAAAAGGATAAAGTAATCAGAAATCCGCATGCCCATTTAGTTACACTGCTGTCGTCTTTGTGTTTTCTATATAAATAAATATTTAAATTTTTAATTAGGAATTTTATTTGTCCATAGCTAAGGGTTCCCCAGTGGCTCAGCGGTATGTCTGCGGACTTACACGCTAAAATCCGGATTTCGATACCCATGGTGGGCAGAGCACAGATAGCCCGTTGTGTAGCTTTGTGCTTAATTAAAAAACAACAACAACAACCGTAGCTAAGTGCAAAACTATACAAATGATATACTCTGCCTTTCACGAGTGACGAAATCCGATTCCTAATAGTGTAAGTCCACAGACATACTGTTAAGCCACTAGGCTTCAATAAGAAGTTAAAGAATCCTAAAAATCATTTAATGAAAAAGTAAAAAAATAATAAAAAGAACGAAATTGTTGTGTTAATTTCACTATTCAAATTTTAAAAAAGATATATAGTATAGCATCTATGTAGCTTTGATAGCTATAAAATTAACGTCCAATATGTCTTAAAGTGTGTAATATCGCACACAAACAAACTAAGCCTAACCTGAGTGACAAACATAACTGATCCCCACGGTTTTCCTTTCCAATACGTTCATGATAAAAAAAATATTAACGTTAGTGCACCTTTTATAGCTTCTTACTTCTATTTTTATATTATTTTAAGACCATATAATTTCTATAACTTTTGACTGCAAAAAGTGAACACTAGTTTAGATGTGCATACCTACTAATCATATATCTCTTCTTTTTTATTTAACTTGAAAAGTTTTTCTTCCGTTAGAAGCCTGTGAATGTTCTGCATTTGATAAAGGTGTATTCCTATTGCTGTTGAATTTTTCTCTCTTCGTATATCCTGTTCAGTGAAACACATTTTAATGTTTTCACTTTGTAGTTTGTACTTAGGGTTTATTTGAGTGTTTCACATGACCACTTCTACTTGTTTTCGCCTTACTCGTTGACTAAAATCGGGATTAATGAATCTGTTTAAGTTTTGTTTCTAATGATACCTTTTAAAATATAATACAGAATGTCCCAATGTGAACTTAGAACGCTAAAATTCGGGGTTTGATTCCCTCCAATGTGCTCAGAAGATAGTCCAATGTAGCCTTTCTCTAAAACTAACAAAATGTATGATTGATAGCCAACTTTAAGGGCTAAGTTTTATCTCCAGGTAACAATTTATATATTCCTATTTTTTGTTTGTACAGAATAAGCCACTTTCACACATCTAGGCATAAAAAGTGGATGGTAGTTTATATATGGAAATTGTGGAGACTCGAGTATCCAAATGCGTCCTTAATTTAAATTTGTTTTGCGTCTGCGAAGGAATATTGCATCGATATGATAGTATATCGCTCACTGATGTGTGGTTTAGGCTACTGTTACAACTAACCTTAGTATATCGCTCACTGATGTGTGGTTTAGGCTACTTTTACAACTAACCTTTTCACAGGGACACACACACTTCCGTTCCATATCTGTAACTTTTAGTTGACTATTGCATCTGTATGCACTGCTAAGTATTTTGAGAGTGGTTATCGAAAATAAGTTATATCTAGACATGTGTGTCTGTACGTATATATATGTGTACGTTATCTTACAACATACTTATAAACGCATGCGGACTTACAATGTTAGAAACCGGGTTTCGGTACTCGTAGTGAGCAGAACAAAAATAGCCCCTTGTGTAGCTTTGCCCTTAACTGCAAACAAACCACTCATTTTACATCATGTACACGCCTTCATCTTGCTTCCTGGTATATTCCATGTTTAACATTTTGTTTTGTTACTCAAGTTAAGTTAATGTCATTTCTTATCTGCCAAATATAATTATTTAGATTTTTTTGGTTTCGAGTAATTTTTGTCCCTGAGCAACCAAATGTGATTACAGTTGTTTATATATATTAAAATTAAGTCAAAAAGAGTTTATTCCTGAGCAACCAAATATAAAAATATTTGGAAAGTTTTTAGTAATTAGTCTATTGGTGTGATTATTTGATTTAATTAATTATTAAACATTTTTGAAACACTTGGTAAGTAAAGTATAAACAGGATTTCTGACAGGATTACATAATTAGGCTAACTTCGATAAAACTTTACTACGATACGTACTGTTTGTGATCATGGGAATAATCTAAAATACCGTTAGAGTATTTTTTTATTTGTTTACTTCATGTGTTTTTAAGCCTTATGTTGCACAATGTGCTATTATGTGCAATACCATTAGTGTATTCTCTGACGGACGAAAGGCTTTCGAAACTTCGTCATCTGCACTTGTGTTTCTACAACAGGCAGTTGTCGTCCATTCAGTTAAAGTTCACCAACTTTAGAGTTATTTTTTCTTATTCTGTTTACTATGTTTGTGCTGCATAGTGCGCTATATACGATGTGTTCACGAGGTGGATCTAATCTCAAGTTCTGCGTTCAAAATCCTCAAGCTTAACACACTGATTTATTGAAGATCGTTTTGACCTTCATTGTTATGTTTCAAGAATACAACTATGCTATTGGTCACACAAATAATTCCACATCAAGTATACCGTTTACAGTTGTGTTTCGTTCGTATGCTGTATTTACCTGATGCCGTCCCTAATTTTATACTCTTGAAGGTGATGTGATGTTATTTTAAAATATTCCAAACTTAAATATATTACACTTGCATGACCAGTCTCTGCTGTAATAATACATTACCAGAACATTAAATGAGGGTTGAATAAACTTCGCGAAATACAAGTTAAAAGCAAAATGCAACTAAACTTATAGTGGTTCAAACAGATGGGTGATACAAAAGCCTCATGACTACGTCATTGGGTAATTTAGGAAATACAAAAATCGTGTGGCCGTATGAATGAGTAACTTAGGAAAACTATAATGTTTGTAATAAAACACGTTCAAATAATAAAAAAAATGAAAGGCAAAATATGTTTTAACACTCGAACTACGTAAACAGCACCGAAATAGTTATAAAATATCTGTTTAAAAGGGCCAAGGACAACAAAGAATACAAACTTACGTTTAAGATGTGTCGTTTTTTCCAGAAAAAACTTTTAGAGCCTCACAGTGCCCCATTAAAAAATATTATATCCTCATTATTTAATGCTTAGGTAAGAAGCATATCTTCTTTCCACGTGACATGACATTTTAAATAATGAAAATGTTATTAAGCGCTATATATCCAAACCTACATCACGGATAAGATTTTCAACTTACAAAAACTGCAGCTTCAATAAACATTGTATCATTCCATGATCTTGCATAGTTCGTAGCTTATGACTTTTTTGTACTTATTTTATTTAACCACTCTTATAGAGAGAGCATAAAATTGTATAAATAAAACAAATACATATAATACAATAATATAAATAATTACACCAAAAATTAATTGTTTCTTTGTTTTTTTTAATTTCGCGCAAAGCTACACGAGGGCTATCCATGCTAGCCGTCCCCAATTTAGCAGTGCAAGACTAGAGGGAAGGCAGCTAGTCATCATCACCCACCGCCAACTTTTGGGCAACTCTTTTACTAACGAAGAGTGGGATTGACCGTAACATTATAACGCCCTCACAGCTGAAAGGGCGAGCATGTTTGGTGTGAAGGGGATTTGAACCCACGATTCTCGAGTTACGAGTCGAAAACCTTAACCCATCTGACCATTCCGGGCCTTCCAAATATTTATAGTAAAAACAATGACGACAAGAAAAAAAAATCGAAACTACGCGCGTTGAATACTGTCAAGCGAAACGTAACACAAGGATATACCCTTGAGATCCACGCTCCACTAACTTAGAAACTGTACTATATAAAAATAAAACTATCCAAATTAGGTTTTTGGGAACACTTACAAAAATCTAAAAATATGTTCTTTTTATCACAACGTTATACAGTCGGGTTCATCATTTTTTAAACATATTTGAATACTTTATTAAGTGATTTAGTTTATTCACTGACAAAACATGCATTTGTATAGTATTAATAAAACAGACTGGTACTAGAACAGCCCGAAATTAAGTCGGAACATAATTAACAGAATATCCAACGAAAGAGAAAATAACAGATGTATTTGTATATGTACATGTTGGTGCATTCCTGTAATTTCTAAGGGAAACAAAATGATTGAAGCGTGGAATCAGTACTATACCCTTGTTTCTTTTGAGTCTATAATGCAGACAACAAGGATGATGGCGAGGAATGATAGATGTGTGTTTCATTCCAGTGATGTCACTTTGGTTTCATCCACAAACATAATTCATTAGCGTACATGTTACTGTACTGGCAGAAACAGATTTAGGTAAACAATATATCTTGATTCTAATCCTCAGCAATTTTGACCAGCTTCTCTACATGGTGTCAAATAACGTCTGTTTATAAGCAGTTGGTTTAAAAGTTTTAAATAGAGAATCCGCTGGAAGTTGTAATTTTCTTTGTGTTTTTTTTTCAGTAATTTTATATATGTTCCCAAATATATGAACTAATAATGGTTTTGTTTTGCTGTTGAGCGACCAGCGAGCAATACACAGCAAGTAGGTGGCGGACTGCTGTGGTTGTAGGAGATATATTACCAGAAATGGAAGATAAATCCTTCAACAAAATATCAAATAATTGGAGGGTGGAAACACTACTTGGGGTCCTTTGGGCTTCTTTGGGGTCCAAAGTGCAGACAAGAAGGATGATAACGAGGAATAGGGCATGTACGACAAGAACTATGTAGTCCCTTACAGTGTATGATTAAAGGGCAAACTTACAAGAGTGAGGTACAGGGTAAAGCACTGGAAATGTAAACTCTATGACTGAAAATATCATAAACAGATACTTCAATGCATTCTATTTACAGCAGAGTTTTAGGTTTCTTGCATACTATTATTTTTATTTTACAAAATAGACTTTATTAAGTTATTGCTTTTAACTCTTGTTTAAGTGCTTGACTTGCTTTTCATTAAAACCAATAAATAATTTCTCCTCTTGTTAAGAATGGAATAAACAACACATATGATTTTCGTAATAAATTACAGTATAACAGACTGTTGGCAGAACAGCCCGAAATTAAGTCAGAACATAATTAATAGAATATCCAACGAAAGTAGAAATAACAGAATATTTGTGTATGTATGGGTGTGCATCCTTGTAATTTCTAAATAACATCCTAGTCGCTGAGAGTATAACACTAGAAGCACAGTTATTTCGTTCCACTTATGTATGTTGATATATATGTATACTGGTATGAAAACTTTAATCGGGTTGATCTTGTTTCTGGCATGTTGTAAGTCGCTTTTATTTCGATCTACATATAACCAGCTCTGATGACTTCAGCATTCGACAAAAATATCTCGCATGTTATGTAAAAGCTATTAACTTCTCAAACACTATAAAATTGTACGTTGAAACCTTTCACCATATTTGACCTACACTTGATAACTGTTTGTTATTATGCACAAAGCTGCACAGAGGGCTATCTAGGCTGTGCCCACAGCGGGTACTGAAACCCGTTTTTTCCGTAGACATACCACTGTGCCAAGAGGGATGAACGCTTGACAAGTGTTCAACTCAGTTCACAGAGTAAGACCAGTTAATAAAGCTAAAACGTTTTCACGAGCAAAATCAATAAATACAAATACTCCATGGTTGTAGTGATTAGGACACCACCTACTGGCTGTATTCAGTATGTATACCTCTTCAACTCTGCGGGATAATGACGAAAAGAAAGGGGAAGGAGTATGACGAAAAAACCTAATAACGAAATAAGATAGAAGAAGGATAAAAAAAAGGCAACAAAGGGAGGAACGAAAGAAGCGAACGAAAATAAAACGAAATTATTGTTTACAAAATGGTAAATTAATAAGATTAGATAGAAAATATGTTCAGACCTTTTGTCCATTTCCACTGGAGCAAGAACTGACTTTGGTTTATAACAACAACAACAAAAACACACTAAGTGCACGTCACGTTTGAGAGAATTTGACATAATATTTCGACAAAAAATAACAAATATTTTCTTAGCTTCATGTTGAAAAGATGGCCAAATTAAGCTTAGGCCGTGTATCTGTAGCTCAGTAATATGAATATCCATAACGTTTTTTGTTGTGGGGTAGAGGGTGTAAATGTCCTGTACATCAGGAGGTAAACAGGATTATTTCCATCAATGCTCCCCCGAGTTCTTCATCAATTTGTTTGAAGACTTTTCTACCTAAAAACTGGGTGTCGATGCCTGTGCGGAGTACACCACAAAGAGTTCCCTGTGTTGCTTTGTGTTTCAAAACAAAACAAACATACTCTCGCTAATGATCGGAAAAACTGTATATTTATGTTAAAAACTGCAGCAACTAGATGCAAGCAGAACTGGAGGACATTGATCACAAATCTGAGTTATAAACTGATACCTGAAAGAAACGTTCTCACTTCTGCCTGTTAAGTTATACATATCTTACACATTTCAAGCTCGTTTCACAAACACGAGCATTATTTTTGTTAGCTTTGAATTAGGAGGAAATAGCATGGAAGGCCTGTTTTCTTTCTTTTTTTAATAAGGTATATCTAAACGTTATGGTGATACAGATAATATTCTCCAGAAACATGTACGACCAGCTATTAAAAAATACAATACCAATCACCCAACAAGAATAAGTTACAGTTAAACACAATGGGCAGGTAGAAGGAATGTGTTGATCGGTCACATAAGATATTGAAAACAAGAATGGCCATAAAATATGCAACAGACTCTAGGCCCCCAAAATCGTCTGCGATAAACTAAACCCGTACTGCTCTCTGTTGTCAAATTGTAAAATAGACGACATATTTAAAATTTTCAAATTTGAATTAACATTAAAACCAAAAGCAACGCACATACGTCCGTAGCTCTTTAAACTAGTGGTTTCGAAACAAGCTGTTTGTACTCTACAGATAAAACATAGGTTTACACCAAATTCATTAAGAGAAAAGAACTGATTTGGATCCATGTGTAAAAGCTTTTGTGGTTAGATGACCAATGTATGTGTGTATATGTGTTTACCAAAAATGAGATACTGGAATTTGGTTATCATTTGCTGTCATTTATATGCAACTTTAATAAATATAAATATTTATATGCAACATTAATAGTTATGGGTTGAACTTAAAATAATATTTTTCTTACAAATAACTAGTTATTTTAAATGTTTAGTTGAAAACTAACCATATCTAAAGACAATTTTGGATGAGAAACCAAAGTTAAAGGCAGCAGACGAAAACAACAGTTGTAATAGTATTGCAACTAATGCTATGTTTTAAACTTGTAAAGACATTACGAGCTGGTCAGTTACAAAAATGTAGATTTCGCAATCAGTAATTTATTATTCTTATTTCAAAAATAAGAAAATGTGTTATTACTTGCTATGATATGACAAAAAAACAAAACAAACGGCTTACACACATCAGTTAGGAACAGCAGCCTTTATAAGAGGTTTAAAACTGTCAATTGAAGAAATACTTACATAATGACTATTAAGACTTCGCCAACGAGACATAAGGATTACAAATGACAGTCTAATTAGAATGTCATTACAACCTGACTGTGCCGTTGATGTAGATACCCAAATAACTGCATACGTAACAAATGCTAGCCTGTAACTGACTTTTAACAATTCTGCCCAAATTGAAACGGTTGATTCGTAAACACAGTTTGAAAAAAGTTCGTAAATGATTCCTCGCAAATTAACTTCTTAGCCCCAGAGATCACAATGAGAAGAAACGGTTTCTTTGAACGGTTTTTTACTCTATTCTACAGTAGATAAGAACTTTATTTGTTAAATAACTTTCAGGCCCCTTTTGTTCAGTTCAGCCAAAGCATCTATCCAGACTATTTTGGAAATGCCAGGTGACACGAAAACTCACAATGCTGGCATTTTGCCATCCTAAAATTGGTTCAAATTTTTGTAGAAAGTGTGTCAAGTTGTTGTACAGTCTGTATTTTAGAAACTAATAAATGTTGTAAAAAAAGCTCATAGTTATTTAAAGTATGTATATTAATACAATGTCATTGAATTAACTGTTTTTATTTACATGAATATTTACTGAAAAACAAAACAAAAAAAACTTAAGGAATCGCTGAAAAGTCTCTGAAATAGCTGATGATTTCATTCCAGCCTTGAAAACGGCTAAGTTTGTTTCCGTGAGACTCCCGAAAGAAAAACGTGTCGCTACCATCACATGCGTATGCTCACGATGCAAAACTAACGCCTTGATAAGAAAAAAGGCTTAATTTTGACTAAAGTTTAAGATAAATGTATTATGTGACGTAGTGTACTAGTGGCGCTTTAATTTCAATTTGGTGGTCTCGGGATCGAAACCAGTGGCCGAGTCATTTTCACCCTTTCAATGGTGAGGACGTATAATGTGACGGTCAATCTCACTAATCGTTAAAAGGCCAAGCGCTAGCAGTAGGTGACGTAGACTTGCTACATATTTAATATATCATTTCATAGTTATGAACGGCTAGTGGGGATAACCCTTAAGCATGTCTAGAAGTTATAACATTTAGTGAGACCAAAAATAGAGATTTTTAGCTTGAAGTAATAATGCCAACACTTTGTTTCAAATCTCAAGATTGTTTATTTACTTTCTTGCGAATGTGTTTCTAGTTTAAGCTACTCGCTTCTCTACATATTTGGAGGCCCCTGTTTTCAGTTCTTAAATTTATAATTCTTAATAATCTTGTTGAAACTGGTATCACCAGCACATACACAAATATTGTAGTTGATTTCAGATAAATATACACAGATTGTGACTGGCATCAAATCTATACACACAAGTTACTTGTTTATTTTATTGTTAAGAGCAAAGCTACACATTGGGCTATCTATGGTGTGCTCACTACAAGAACGGAAATCCGGTTTTTAGCATTATAAGCCTTCATAATTACTGTTGGACCACATACATTGTAACTAATATAAGATAAACACGCATAGATTGTAACTAGCATCAAATAAATTCACACAGATTGTAGCTAGTATCAGATAAATACATACAGATTGTATTTAATAACAGATAAACACACGGAGATTGCAGTGGTATCAGATAAAACACAGGTTGCAACTGGTATAAGATAAACACAGAAATATTAAATATGGTATCAGATAAACACACAGATCGCAAATGATACCGAATAAACGAGCATTTGTAAATGGCATAAGGTGAACACGGCAGTTGGTTTGTAATTATTTAAAAAGGCTACAATATTTTGTGTAACAAAAGTTAATTATCATTAGTCTTTAACAATTTGTTTCATTGGTTACAGTTTATTGGTTCGTGTGTCCTGAATTTTTCAACAACTATGAGGCTTTTATACGAAGTCTCAAAGGTCTCATTTGAGTGACTATTCAAACTACTTTCGGTTAAGTCTCGTGGGTCATTTGGAGTAATAAAGTTTGGGCTGCCCTTAAATAGATTATTAAAGCATAAAATTTATGAATAAAGCTCACTAATAAAGCAATTTTTAGGTCCTCTAAATGTATGTAACAAACATAATGTAATTCTACCTTTATGGTTTGGTTTGGTATAAATTTTGCACAAAGCTACACGATGGCTATCTGTGCTAGCCTTCCCTAATTTACTAATGTAAGACCAGAGGGAAAGCAACTAGTCATCACCACCCACCACCAACTCTTGGGCTACTCTTTTTACCACGATAGTGGGATTGACCTCACATTATAACGCCTCCACGGCTGAAAGGGCGAGCATCTTTGGTTTGTTTGTTTTTGAATTTCGCGCAAAGTTATACGAGAGGTATCTGTGCTAGCCGTTCCTAATTTAGCAGTGTAAGACTAGAGGAAAGGCAGCTATTCATCATCCCCTCGCTAACTCTTAGGCTACTCTTTTACCAACGAATAATGGAATTTACCATCACATAACACCCTATAGCTGAAAGGGCGAGCATGTTTGGTGCGACTGGGATTCGAAATTGCGACCCTCAGATAACGAGTCAAACGCCTTAACCCACCTAGCAATGCTGGGCCTAGCGTGTTTGGTGCCGTGGGGATTCGAACCTGCGACCTACTTTTATGTTTGCACTTTCTTGTCTATAGAATTGCTAAATAATTTCATAGATTTTTTTACACGTTTATCATAATAAAGTCATGATTTGTACATTCTACAAGTACAACTCGTACAGACATTTTCTAGTTGTACCTAAAATCACTACATCTTAGAAACTACTTATCCCAAAGACGCGTTAAGAATCAAGAGTTTTATTCAGGAAGTTTCAATACTGTGCAGAATGTTAAAAAAAAGTTTTGACAAGAGTTTTCAACGTGTTTTCTGTCATTCCCAGTCGGCATATTAAGTCTATTACTAAATAAACACAATTCATGAATCCTCTCAGTACAATGGGTATTGATACCTAGTTTATTCAAATAAACTCAGTGCCAGTTAGCAAAAAAAGAAGCAATTTATGTATGCAGTATACAAGATATGTTTTGAAATGTATCATACAATTCTTACATATTACTTCACGAAAAGTATATTTCTCTGTGCACCTCTGGTGAAACGATTTTCCTCGAGGGCATGTAGTTTCTAAGATGAATTGATTTCAAGTATGCAATGGTTCTTATAACAACGATATATTTTGAGCTACAGAAAGTAATAAAGCAGAGCCAATAGAGGGAGCTCGAAAAAATCGTCGACTTTGGTACTCGCTTGATGCATATAGGGTAAGATTTAGAGATCTCTGTGTTTACCACAAAATTTTAAGTGTTCGAAACAGTATAAAATAATTTGTAACATGTTGCAACTTATATAATTCCATTAACTGATTCACACATAAGCACTAAATTAACTATAACGCTTTTGCTGTCCGACGCAATAATCGCATGGAAGATTAAAAAAATCCTTAAAATTACGTGTAAAGTTTCTATTGGTCGGCACAGTAAAAAACTAGATATATTTCTGCAGAGTCCAGAAAGAGTTCTGTTTCAAGAGAAAATAAAAACCAAATTTAAGAGAAGTTCATGTGTCATACTGTGTTGTAGTCTACAGAGTACAAAATTCTTATCGTAATTCATGGCATTCTTACGTTTTACTGGTGGCACAATAGTACAAACTGTAACGTTAAGCATCCCTTATGCAACATAATTTTAGTGTCTGCTAACTGACTGACAGACAACACCCTATTGCTTAGTTATGTGAGTGGTTAAAACAGGTGACCCCTCCAAGCGGTCTTCGGTCCCTTTTCTTGGAAATAAGTTGTAAATATATTGTAAATTTAATAACTGACTAATTCACATGGAAGCTCTATTATTATAATCTTATTCCTCTTAGTTCTGGCTGGAAAAAATGGCCATGACTATTTCATGCTATCGACCCCGAAATTGGATTGTCCTCCTTGGCTGAGCCCATAAAAATCCAACGGCCTTGACTTCCCCAATTTCCTTTTTTTCTTGTGGGATCCATTCCAGTGCCTGTCTTGTCACATTACTATAAGGCTTCCTGAGCGTGTGACCCATTCAGCCAAATGTCCTTTTCGCAATTTCTTCCAGGACAGGTAGCTGCTGTGTTTGTTTCCATTGATCAATGTTACAGATGACATCAGGTAATTTAATGTGTGAGATGTTACAAAGAGTCTTATTGACAAGGGTATGAATCTTGGTTTTGATGGTCTTGGTAACTCACTATGTCTCTAAGCCATAAAGGAGAACTGATTTCACGTTGGCATTGAACAGTTTGACTTTGGTCTTCTGGTAAGGTCTTTATAGGTCAGAGAGAATTGAAGGCGAATCTGGCTTTGCTTTGTAGTGAATCGACGTCTTTTTCTAAACCTTTATCCTTTGAGACAACAATTCTGAAGTACAGAAACTTCTTAATTTCTATACCATTGAGCTGCACTGGGTCCTATTGTCTGTTGTTGATTCTCAACATCTTGATCTTGTTTTTGCAGCTTCCTCAGCATGTTGCCGAGTTTCGGATGACATGTCTGGCAACCTGTATGACAGGAGATATAGATCATTCGTAAACTTTAGATCTTCAAGGTGCTTTATGAATGTCCATTGGATACCTGTCTCTGTGTTGTTGGCAATCAGCCTCATCACCACACGGAAGCGCTAAATCCTTAGAATTAATAAAAATGTTTTTGTTGTCCTACACAATAGAAAATAACTTGTACTATGTTGCAACTTAAATAGTTACCGATGCTACCATTTTACGTGAAATGGCTAAATCCTCAAATGTAACTAATTTATGTCTGTATGCACGAAAGTGATTATTCTGGGGTCTGCATGTGTGACATATCTAACATTTCAATAGATTTTCCTGCAATATTAGAAATAATTTTCCAGTAGAAAAAATCATAATATGAAAAGCGAATGTCTTTGCAGTACTTGAATAAATATTGACAAGTATTACTACACCATCTCTATTGAAGCAACACTGGTTACTTCTTTTAAACATAATCTTAATAAATCAATCAAGAGAACAAATGATAAAATAAAAGAAACGTAAATTCCACTGAAGAAAGAATTCGTAATTATTCAAATAATATTCTGCCATCACACTTTAGCCTTTGTAAAACACAAAATTGTGTTAACGTATGAGTTCAATCTGATAGTGAGAGAGACGTGTGTTATTCAGTCAGGAATACCAAAAGGAAAACCCCTCTCCCCCACCAGAGGAAGGTTGGATATGGATAACTGAAGTATTAATCCCGAGCGTCTATCACAAGACCGAAACTGACAGAATGAGGAAGTGATTACTGGCTCCTATTTTCCACCGCAGCTCTAGTGCTCGCTGATGTGATGGTGAAGGGAAATTCCAGCAGCTTGATAGTTTGATGAATTAATACACCCGTGGCCATGAGCCCAGACTGCGATGACAATGGAAGTGAGGCTCGTGATTCGACCACGTGACATGTTTATAAAGAAGCACATCGACCAAATTCATCAAGCAGCATAACTCATAGTTAACTTTGTGTGTGTGTGCTTTCAGAAAGAAGAAGAGAGAATTTGAGAACTTTATGAACATTTTTCTGCTGGTGCGTTCCTTATGCGAAACTAAGAACTCTTTTTCCTCACTTCAATAATTAAAATCACACACGCTTAAGAACAAACAAATATTTTAATAAACACATACACAGAGTGGGGAAAGTATATGTATGTATAGAGATAGTGACGCTCGCATACAAGAGAGCTGCCCCCTCCCGTAGCACAGCGGTATGTTTGAGGACATACAATTCTAGGAACTGGGTTTTGATACTCGTGGTGGGCAGATCACAGATAGCTCATTGTGTAGCTTTGTGTTCAATTAGAAAAAAACTCTTTTTCTCGTAGGTTAGTATGGGCATATTTGTTTTATTATAGCAAAGCCATATCTGGCTATCTGTGGTACCTATCGAGGGGAAATTCTGATTTCAGCGTTGTAAGTTCGAAGACTTACTGCTGTCCCACTGAGAAGTTTGTATTAGTATAAGGGCATTTTGTAATTGTTATTAATTTTTAGTCAAGTTATTTTATCTGTGGCAGAACGATATATATATATATTTCTCTTTTTTCTTAAATTTAAATTTTAGCATTTAAGTTTGTTTGAATTTAGAAAACTTTTGGTTAGCGAGACATTAGATACTGTATTCTAAAATACAAACTTTACGAACATTTTGTGCCTGGAGCTTGGTTGTTCGTTCGTTTTTGAATTTCGCACAAAGTTACTCGAGGGCTATCTGTGCTAACCGTCCCTAATTTCGTAGTGGAAGACTAAAGAGAAGGCAGCTAGTCATCACAACCCACCGCGAACTCTTGGGCTACTCTTTTAGCAGCGAATAGTGGGATTGACCGTCAATTTATAACGCCCTCACGGCTGAAAGAGCGAGGATGTTTGACGCGACTCTTACACGCTTGTCCATGCCAGGCCTTGTGCCTAGAGTCAAATTTAAAAATAACACCTTGAAAAAGTAGAATCGAGTTTACATGTGATATGCAAAGATTTCAAAGTAGTTCATTTTTTAGCATTCTTTTTTGCAAATTGGAATAAACACACACACGTAAAGAAAATAACTGTCAGTGGCTAGCTAAGATTTTAATCGAGAAGGTCGTGCGATATGTTACTGTTCTCTTATATATAACAATATCCGAAAAACAAATAATAATCTAGGTATAACTCCTTAAACTAACTTCTCATAACAAGAAAGCTACATTGCACTGTACTGAACTGTGGTGTATTTTGGAAAGTTATAATTATAAAACCAGTCTTTTAATGGAGTTTCAAACGCTTTTTCTTAGCGAAAATGAAAAAGTGCTCCTTAACAGCAGTAATGCTTTAAAGCTGTACATATAAAAATACAAGATTTTTTCGTGATTCGCGCCTTCAACAATTGTAGGATACAAACTGTAAGAGTGTTGTTGTTTTTTTACAGAAAATAATAACACTATTGCCTGTCTTTTACTTTACAAGATTATCCCATTGCTTATCTATCTATAGGCTAACACAAATACAATCACAACCGTTTTGTCTTTACACGGCTACATCACCCATGGTCTGTGTCTGAAAAAAATGGTTTCAATTTGAACACACGTTGCTTTAACTAAGCCTAATTATTTGTACTTTAGTAGACCAACTATTCGTCTGAGAGCATATAACACTAAAATTCGGGTTTTGGAAATATGTTTGAATATCAGAAATGTAACATTTAGGCACAAGTGTGAAGTAAATTTAACGAATCAACAAACTTCAGGTTTTCAAAAATTACATATTCGGAGCATGATTAGCAATACCGTTTGACTACGACGTCACAATATAGTTTTGGATTAAATGAATTATTCCTTCCTGTTTCTACAGTGGGACAACATTTCAAAGTCTATACGAAAATGCTACAATGTTTTCCAGTGCAGAATAGTTAGTATTTCTTAATTAGGATTTTAATTGTACTCTCGTTTCGAATATATATTTTAATATGGGCTCTTCGTGTTTTCAGTTTTATATGTTCTATACATTATTAACGTTAATTTCGTATCTTTAAAAAAAATCTTATGTTCGTATATTCTAAACAGATAATTAAATGGAAGATTTATTCCGCACGTGACTTTCAATGACATATTCCGATTTCACGTTGTATTTATATATTTTTTTATGATAGTGAGGAATTCTCCGCAGAATCTTAGAACAGTGTGACTGTTAGAAGAAGAAAAAACACTTTAACATGCGATAGCAAAGAGCTAATCTTGCTCTTGTCTAGTGAAGCAAAAATCTTTAATATATTTCATGTTTACTATTTCAAGAATAAATAATAGTTCAAATCTTAAGGAATTTACTATTACTTATTTAAAATGTTTTCTCATTGAGACAGCGGTAAGTCTTCGGATTTACAACGCTAGAAACCGGGTTTTGATACTCGTGATGTGCAGAGCACAGACAGCTTAGTGTAGCCTTATTAGGGGTTCGCTTCCCCTTGGTGGACGCAGCAGATAGCCCGATATGGCTTTTCTATAAGAAAAATACACACACATACACATTATTTAAAGTGTAACTAACCGCAATCTCCCAAGAAACTAAACTCTAAAGGTTCTTCACAACACACCAGTTATCCTAAAAGTTCCCCCTCCCCAAGGCCCGGCATGGTCAGATAGTTAAGGCACTCGACTCTTAATCCGAGGGTCGCGGGTTCGAATCCCCGTCACACCAAACATGCTCTCCCTTTCAGCTGTGGGGGCGTTATAATGTGATAATCAATCCCACTATTCATTGGTAAAAGAGTAGCCCAAGAGTTGGCGGTGGGTGGTGATGACTAGCTACCTTTCTCCTAGTCTTACACTGCTAAATTAAGGACGGCTGGCGGAGATAGCTCTCGTGTAGCTCTGCGCGAGATTCGAAACAACCCCCCCCCCTGAAAAACAAAAAGGAAAACTTTATATAATTATATTTATATAATTACTTCTTTGTAAAAGATGCTTCCAAAGCGTTTTGCGTGGAAAAAATATTCACGTTAGGGAAAGAAATATGTAGGTTTAGATAAAGGACTGGCACAATGGCTTCCAAACCGTGTGTCACTGGAAGTTGCTAAAAGTGTCGCGTAAAGCAAGGTAAATGGGATTAGGGTGTCACCAGCAAAAAAACAAACAAACAAAAAACCATTAGACTAGTGAGTGTTAGAGAAATGATTGGAAACGCATGTAGTAAAGACGTTTTGTGATGTGAGCTTTAAACAACTTTAAAGTATTATAATATCTGTTTATACTTCTTCACTTTGAAGAAATTACGTCGTAAGTCGGAAGGCATCAGCTGTTATTGAATGCTTCTAAGAAGAAACCCGATAACGCCGAGTTATCTACACTAGAGGCAACTAAAAATAAACACTAAGCTTGTGTCTGATGACTACCTTGGTTGTAAAACCTTTATCTCTTTAGAGAGTGTCACAGAACTTAACAGGAACTAATTAGTGAAAGTAGCCAAAATCACTACTAATAAGAATAAATAATTGATTCTCATATATATATATATTAATAAAACAATATTTCTGTGTCGGATTTATTTTGTTTTTAAAACTGAATATAAGACAACGAAATAATAAAGTAAGCGTTGCAAACGTTCATCCCTCGATCTTCTGATTACTGAAGAGGATTATATTCTGCTCAAGATTTTCGCATCCTGTCACTTGCAGTTGTGCTGCTCTTAGTGTTCTCTTAATGCATTTACGCTCTAGAAAAATCGGACAGCATTGTATTCACTGCCTCTGCTCATGTGTGTCGAGGAAGGAATTTAGGGCAAAATTGAGGGATGAAATGTGTGTAAAAAGCTGGTTGTTTTTGGTTGGATCCATAATATCAAAGGTCAAAGCTACGTAGAAAAAAGTCAACAATTGCTAGTTAGTTTTTATAAATGAATTTGCTATTAGACTATTGAATCGACTATGAATCAATTTTACAATTTAAACGATGTGGCGGTGAGAGGACTGTTGATAATTATTAAAATAAAGTAAATTGTCCCCCGCTAGTACAGCGGTAAGTTTACGGATTTAGAACGCTCGAACCGGCGGTTCAATTCCTTTCGGTGGACTCAGCAGATAGTCCGCTAAATGTAAACACAAATAAAGCAAATAATAAGAATATAACTTGGGTTGAAATAGTTGGATAATTATCAAATTTATCAAAATCTGATTAAAAGGTATTTATTTTTTCCCAAAATGAACAGTATCTTATCAGACGCATGAGTTAAATGATCGGGTCACAGATTAAAATTCAAGCAAATTCTTTCTTAATTTAGAACAGCTAACAACAGTGAAGGTAACTAATGAAAAACTATAAACGCTCCCAATATTCAAAACCTGAATCCCAATCCACTCAGTGATATCGCAGGCTCGAATCTTAAACCCAGCAAGTTAATCACTACACTACTTTCAAAACAAGAAATGAAACGATCTGTCAGGAAACAGGAACAATATGCAAGTGACTGCAATTAATATCTAGATAAATCGACAAGAAAGAATCAGAGGATATGTTTGAAATCAAGTTATGTCTGCACCATTTAAAGTTCTTTCGTGTCCTTTGAACAAGAACAACCCTGAATCTTTCTATCGCTTCGCCTTATTTTACACTTTTCTTCTTTGTCGGCAGTCACTAAAATTATTTACGAGACGGCACAACTTTTAAGATCTGAAAAACTCTTATAATTTTGTGAACCAAAAAAAAATGGGCGTATTAAAACTTTCTCCTAGTCCCATTTAGCATTCTTATTTTGATTAATTTGTAATCCATATGACAGTTTTAACCAAAAAAACAAAATCAAAAGAAACTTACTTTGTTACCATGGTAGCGCAGAAGAAATGACTCTAATTGTAGTTGTTTTTTTTCTACTTGGTCACAGCGTTAACAATAGAGAGGATACGAATGCGTTTAGTTAGGATACCACTCCTGCCTTTTATCACATCTTTCATCAAGGAATATTGTAGGAATAACAATTTCCTCGTGAAGTTCTAGTCCCGCTAATATCACGTTGTTAAATCATGACTCAGAAGTGAAGATGTCACGTGGTACTATTTTTTTTACTTCCATTGGTTCAAAGTATATTGGTAGGACGTTCAGGGTATGATTTAATATCATTCCTGGGAAAACATCGTCGAGTTACAATGTCACGCATAAATATAAATCCAGTTACTCTAAAATGTTTTTACAAAAAAAAATCATATATATAAATGCACAAAAATATAAATATTTTACAGATATTGTGATGCATTTGCTGAACATTTCGAACATTAGGTCATGTCAACGCTTTTCTGAATTAATTATTTTTCACACGTAATAATATACTTGGATAATAGCAAGCCCGGATACAGCTCCTCTCCCTTCAGAGGAGAACATTGGAATTTTTGTTAAATTTTTTCACAGTTTGTGAAAAATAATACATTTAAAAAAAAAAAAATGGTAATACGATTTTTAAGCCGCTAGGGAGATTTGTATTTTTAATTTTGTTTTTGTTTTTGAATTTCGCACAAAGCTACTCGAGGGCTGACTGTGCTAGCCATCCCGAATTTAGCAGTGTAAGACTAGAGGGAAGACAGCTAGTCATCACCACCCACCGTCAACTCTTGGACTACCCTTTTACCAACGAATAGTGGGTTTCACCGTCACATTATAACGCCCCCACGGCTGAAAGGGCGAGGATGTTTGACGCGATGGGGATGTGAACCCGCGACCCTCATATTAGGAGTCGCACGCTTTAACACGCTTGACCATGCCGGGCCTTACTAGGGAGAATGAACTTGGGTAGGCTTGTTTGTTTTGTTATGTTTTTATTTTGCGCATAGCTACTTGAGGGCTATCTGCGTTAGCCGTCCCTAATTTAGCAGTGTAAGACTAGAGGGAAGGCAACTAGTCATCACCACCCACCGCTAACTTTTTAACTAGTCTTTTACTAACTAATAGTGGGTTTGACCGTCACATTATAACGGCCCCACGGCTGAAAGGGCGAGCATGTATGCTGCAACGGCGACTTGGGTAGGTCAGAGCGAAATTTGGGGGTGTAACCATATTTCAGTCTGTTCTGGAAGCTTGAGTTTAGTTTATGTTTTTACACCTTTCGTTTACTCAGCTTCGACCCTATTGGTTGATCTTACACGTTACGTTCCGCTCACGGAGTTCTTTAGAACTTTAAGGAGGTTCTTAAACCTTGTTTTTTTTAAATTTTGCATAAAGCTACACGAAGGCTCTCTGTTATAGCTGTACCTAACTTAGTAGTAAAAGACTAGAGGGAAGGCAGCTAGTTATTGACACACACCGCCAACTCTTGGGCAATTATTTTATCAATGTCACATTATAGAACCCTCACAACTGAAAGAGCAAGCAGGTTTAGTGGGACGGGAATTCGAAATCGCGACCTGTAAATGTCAAACCGATCGCCTAACCACCTGGCCATGCTGATCTAATAATCAACTACCTCGGTTAAAAATATATTGCAAAACTATCTGGAGTACCCGCCCCTGAAGTTATGTAAATTCATGATTAATGAAAGGTTATCTTAGGGCATGAAAAATTACTTTCCTTATATGTAATTAAAAAACAACAACAAAAAACACCCATAAAAACTACAAAATTCAAAATATGAAACCCCAAGTTTGTAAGTATCTCTTTATGGCTCCAACAGCCTTCATATAAAATTTGGAATTACAAAATGGTCTATATCTCTGTTTGGGACTTTTAAAAAAACTCTTTTCATGTAAGCTCCATGTAAATTTGTTGAAATATGTTAGAGTAATAGAGGGAAGGCACACTTAAAATTATGGTTTTTGTGTAATTACTTGACTGCTAAAGAAATAGTAACTTAGGAACCCAAAACATACATTTTTAGATTGTTTGACCATTGACTTTATAAAATCCTTAAAAATGGTTAAGTCACAAAACTGAAAAAAAAATGTCTCTTGGCTTATCGGACTAGGGTATGACTTTATCAAGTTTCAAGTTAATCTGCCAATAAATGAAGGAATGACGATCGACTGAAAAGTGTTTGGATAAAGAAAACGGTGCAATTGTAAAGGAGAGAAGAAAAGGTTATTTCAAACTTGACTAGGTCTTCAAGACTTACATCTCAACATGGAAAGAGAAGAAAAAACACAATTACAAAACCAGTGCATCTGTCTGAGAAGACAATACTGTGAAAGTTGATGAAAAAGTTGTGTTTTTATTTTATTTGGTTTGTTTTGAATTTTGCGCAAAGCTACATGAGAACTATCTGTGCTAGCCTTCCTAATTTTGCAGTGTAAAACTAGAGAGAAGGCAGCTAGTTACTGCCAACTCTTTTACCAATCAATAGTGAGATTAACCATCCCATTATAGCGTCCCCACGGCTGAAAGGGCGAGCATGTGTCGAATGACGAGGATTCGAACTCGCGACCTTCAGAATGCGACTCGAGTATCTTAAACACCTGGCTATGCCGAGCCTTAAGTTTTTTTGTGTGCTTTTTAACTGGTGGAATATTTAACAGTATGTTACGGACTTCAACACTAAAAATCCGAGGTTCTATATCTTGTTATAGTAACCCATTATGTAGCTTTGCGCTAAAACAAAATGAAAAACACTCACACAGTAGTGGGACATGACTGATACCTTCTCTTTTTTATTATCACAGTAAACGTAATAATTAAAGAAACAGCATAGAATTCGGCATAAAAATTTATAGTTTCTGTGTTTAACAAATTAATAAAATATTATTTAGTATTTGTATCTTTCTTTAGGCTGTAGAGTTTCGTAAGTTTTGTTTTGTAACAAGCAAACAAAAACAAATAATAAAGTATTTTTCATTGAAATTGTTTAGTTGATCAAGAAGTTACATTTTGTGTAACCAACCAATTGTAATCTCATGCTTAAGGTATCTTTTCAAGAGATTCACTTCTGAATAACTACTGCAGTCATGGCCACTTGGTCCGAACATTCTTGTTTTGGTAGTATCACAACATCATAGAGCACCTGAAGAAGAGGAGATATTGGCTGAGAGTTAACACATGTTCTTGATGTAATAGACACAGCCACTGGATGGGCCACTGCTGGCAGTGTTTTTTTCTGACCCAATGTCAAGTTCAATATGACTGGCTTAAAAGGTGAGTTAATCAGCAGTCCTTTTGTGAATATACAGAGAATAATGTTGTCATGATCAGCAGATGACATGCGTAATAGTTTTCCCATGTCTCCTTAGACTGTTTGTTTAAGTGACCAAGTTTTCATAGAAACTACGTTGCCAATCCTATGGAACATCTCACAAAGTCGAACCTTTTGTGTAATTTATTAGTGACAACTATGTCTAATCATCAAGTTGTTATTTCTCCAAGTGCTCTATGACCTTGAGTTCGGAAATATCCAAGCGTAACGATAAACATTGTGTCACCTATCACTGAGGATATCACTTGCAGGTTAACCTAGTTAATTTCACTACCATTGCAGAATGTTAATGCAAGCAAGTACCCGCTGACATCATCTGTACCACTGGGTAGTTTAGACCACTGTCAGTGATTTATGAAAACCTCTTTCTCTTCTTAAAGTTTGCAGATATGTTTATTCTGACAAGCTGAACAGCAAAACGTTATTATATATATGGGATGTGCCATTGTTGTATTTTGTATCAATTTTAACTACATAATTCAATTCAGAATACTGTATCTATGCCTTTCCAGCTTGGGAGAGTTTTAGTTGTCCCATGTCTTTATCAACGTGGAAGGTCTTCAGTTCTTTCTGGCAGAGTTCATGCACCATAAACTTTTCTCCTTTTCTCCCTAGAGCTTCGCAATGCCTGGGATAATCAACCAACTCCTCAGATACAAAAAGCCACAACATTTCTTCAAGGTATTGAAATTAAGCATTACCTACTTGACTTTTCTGTGCAGCAGCGATGGCTTCTTCTAACCTTCTTTCATCCTCTCTGTATCAAGAATATGAAATAGTTTTCACCATGAGCTATTATAGACTTTGGTCTAAAAGAAAGCTTCCAGTCCTTGCTACATTGTTATATCGAAACTCCATTTCACTAGCAGCTTCATCTTCACAACTATCTTTTCTATGGGGTCTTAGAATGACCCCTGTATAAGATCCATTTTTCTTTCTACATAGCCCGGTATGACGAGGCATTTAGGGTACTCTATTCATAATCTGAGGGTTGTGGGTTTGAATTCCTGTAACACCAAAATGCTCGTCCTATCAGCCGTGGTGGCTTTATAATTTTATGGTCAATCCTAGTATTTGTTGGTAAAAGAGTAATTGCCGATGGGTGGTGATGAAAGAATAGCCCAAGAGTTGGCAATGGCTGGTGATGACTAGATACCTTTTCACTAGTTTTACATTGCTAAATTAGAGACGGCTAGCGCAGACAGGTCTCGTGCAACCTTGCTCGAAATTAAAAAAACAAAACAAATAAACATTTACAAATACTGATTTTTGAAATTACCTCTGGATGGCGTACGTTTGTCAAGTAAATGCTAACCAAATGTTATGTTTTGTTGATATCCAATATGAAAGTTTAGTATGATATTCTATTCACAAGGGCCTGGAATGGCCGAGCGCGTAAGGCGTGCGACTCGCAATCCGAGGGTCGCAGGTTCGCGCCCACGTCGCGCTAAACATGCTCGCCTTCCCAGCCGTGGGGGTGTATAATGTGACGGTCAATCCCACTATTCGTTGGTAAAAGAGTAGCCCAAGAGTTGGCGGTGGGTGGTGATGACTAGCTGCCTTCCCTCTAGTCTTACACTGCTAAATTAGTGACGGCTAGCACAGATAGCCCTCGAGTAGCTTTGTGCGAAATTCCAAAAACAAACAATCTATTCACAAGACACAAATATATTTGCATATTACTTTTAAATTCCGCACGAAGACACTGTCTTATATTTTGATTATAGAGTTTTAACACATAAAATAATTGAAAGTTGTATGTACTGTTACAGTTAAAACCTATGAACTGAAAATAGAAATTAGTGAACAGAAGTAATAAAATCGTATTTAGATTATACTACATGAAAAGATATTTCATTATTATCAAGTTTAAGCCTAAACGTCTATGTACGATTTCAAAAAAAAAAAATTTAATGTCCTTGAGGAGCGAAACAATGGCTGTGTTTGAGTGGTATTTTAATTGGATAGTCCATATCTGGTAGTTTTTAGTTATTTTAATAAACTATTACGGTTGAGTGTAAAAATGTATTTCTTGTAAAATGACCAATGGATTTACTAGAAAGATTTAAAACAACAATCATGACGAGAAACTCACTTGAAATAAAAATGTATCTCAGAACGGCTACTATGGATATTAACACTAATTGATAAGGAGAGAACAACATTTTGACCTTCCTAGGTCATCTTCAGGTTGAGAAAGAGAGATTTTGCAAGTAACCTTTGCGGGACACATGTCTTAGGGAATAGAGTATAATTGGGTGCAGGATTGTAGGGGCGTTGCAGGTGGATGTTAGGTTGGTAATTGGTATAGGTATAAAGGTGTTCCTTTATATTAGTTTAATTTTGGTTTCAGTTGCTGTATAAGCAGGGCTTTTTGATTCTGCGTTTGTTTATATTTGTTTCCCTACTTAATATCTGGATGTTTTCTTTGGGTATGTTGTGTTTATTTGATTTGCAGTGTTTAAAAATGAGTAAATGTTTTGTTTTGTTTTTTGAATCTAGTTTCCATTTTTCTGCTTGTTTCTCCAATATATAAATCGTGGTAGTTGTTGCATTGCATTTTGTTAATTATGTTGATGTTATGTTTGTCACTGTAGTTTTTACAAAGTATGGATTTCAGTTTTGCTGATGTAAACACTTGATGTTTACAAGAATGTTGTATTTTGTTATAAGTTTTTTTTTCTCCAAATATTGGTTATTTTTTCACTGATGTCGGGAACATGTGGTATGTAGCAGTAAAAGGTTTTGTAGTTTGTTGTATCTTGGGGGCCCCCCGCTAGTACAACGGTAAGCCTACGGATTTACAACGCTAAAATCAGGGGTTCGATTTCCTTCGGTGGGCTCAGCAGATAGCTCGATGTGGCTTTGCTATAAGAAAACAAACAAACGTATCTTGGGATCTACTGTCGTTTGTTTGTTTTTAGTTTAGGTGTATGTGTGTGAATACAGAAGGTCGAAACGTTGTTTTCTCCTTATCAATAAAAAGCGCTATTACCCATAACAGCCATTCCGAGATACAAAACAAAAATCATTGCTTGCATTGTTAGCAATGATAAAGCCGCTAAAAAAAGCGAATAAAGTTTGTTGTTTCTTTCTATTTAAATATTGACAGGTTTCTTAGTAACATTAATAAATCATTTAGCTTTTAATAACAACATATGTACAAACTGATTTATTATTAAAAAAAAAGTAGAGAATACACCCAGCATTTGGAGATATACATTACGAGACTTATTTTCTCAGGTGTTGTCTCGTACAACGTGATATGGTACTTTGAATTGTCAGAAGCATTTCGATAACAGTGTTTAAAAAGATCAATACTTTACCTTTTTTCACGACAGCCAACAACAAGAAATATTACAAAAAACTGCAGGAAAAGGCCTCGTGCGAATTATGCTTTTCCAAGTAGGGTT
The DNA here is from genome assembly GCA_011833715.1 of Carcinoscorpius rotundicauda. Lineage (NCBI taxonomy): Eukaryota > Metazoa > Arthropoda > Merostomata > Xiphosura > Limulidae > Carcinoscorpius > Carcinoscorpius rotundicauda. The sequence goes on from CM022398.1 coordinate 22,931,441, forward strand.
TGGAAATGACATAACTGATGGATCGACTTCAAAAATACTACAGCTATTTTGAACTGTTAATCTGAGGAAGATATGGAAACACCGAGTACAGCATGTCTGAAGATATGAATGAATATTATCTGTAATATTATAACAATAAAGCACTTTGAAGTGCTTTGTAAAATTTCCGACTAAATAAGCTGGACGAAATTCTAATAAGCATAATTATTTGACAATATTATGGTTATGTATTTTATCACGCAATTAAAAATTTCAGTTTATATTTACAAATGTGACTTCTTTGTTAAAGCTACTAAGAAAACTTACATTAACTGTTTACATAATATAAATATAGCAAAGAGATGAAAATTGCGCTTATTTGTAAACGTTTTTTTATGTTATTCCTCTTGTTTACTTTGTTGTGAGTTTCAAGTCGGATTTTAAAAAAACTCTTTCTTTTGTCTACCACAAGTTTTTTTGTTTTTTTTAATTTCGCGCAAAGCTGCACAAGGGCTATCGGTGCGAGCCGTCCTTAATTTAGTAGTGTAAGACTAGAGGGAAGGCAGCTAGTTATCACTACTTACCGCCAACTCTTGGACTACTCTTTTACCAACGAATAATGAGATTGACCGTAACATTATAAAGCCCCACGGCTGAAAGGGCGAGCATGTTTGATATGTCTGGAATTCGAACTTGCGACTCTCGAATTACGAGTTGAGTGTCTTAACCATTTGGGCATGCCGGGTTTAAAACTCTGGGTACATCAAGTTTGTGTTTCTAACGGAAAATGTTGCCCACTTGAGCCAATCAAAATATATTTCACTATATAACACTGCATTTCTGAGAAGCGTAAACAAAAAAGCCAAGTGCGTCATTTTCATTCATGTGTTGCTTGACAGTTAATTCATTTATCTTAGATGTAATAAATTTGTGTGACGCCCACAGATGTGTGCAATACCATTCATATACATATCTGTTTAGATATGTGTTTTGCTATATACATATATTTCAACATTAAACATTGTCACGCATACCAATTGCTGAAGGCAGACTGCCTCGAGAGGTGTATAGGCTATTCACATAAGATATATTTCCAAAGCTGAACAACCGTAACGTCCTGCCGTCTATGGGCCGTAAAGCTCAACATATTTTTTTCGACATCACGAAATAATTAATAACGGTGGGATTCTGTCAAACTACGTCTTTTTAGGGAAACATTTTTGAATATGGATTAACATCAACATTGTCCCTAAAGTAAATGTCAATCCATACTTGGGTTAATCTAGTCTAAATACAACACTTCACAGTAAAATATATTTACTGTCCAAGACAAACACCAACGTTATTACGTTATTACTTGTTATTACGCACAAAGCAAGATAATAGGCTATCTGAGCTTAGTCCATTGCAAGAATTTATAAAAGATTTTTTTATTCTTACAAGCTCTCGGACCTGGGTATGAGCCACCAATTCCAGGAGTAAAATTTATATTGCATGAAAGCATACCATACACTTTCTACTTCCCCAAAAGGAAGAAATTCTTAAAATGTTTTGTTTATTGTAAATCTCCAGTTTTTGCACAACCTGTGGTCCAGAAAATTATTGACTTTATCCTAGTTACCTTTGTTCTTCTGTTGTTCTTTACACATAATATCTGCTCTATAACTGTAAGACTGCAGATGGTTAAAGAATGTATACAACATCAGGTTCCTTCTCTGTATTTAATAAGGTTGACCAGAAATGTGAGCAGTGTTAGTTGCTATGGTCAAATCCAATATTTCTCGTCAAGTAAAAACATTAGATTTAACAAAAAGTACTACACAAGAACTGACGAGAAAATATTTTAAGAAAATAAACCACATTATTAATTCACAAAATCCATTGAAGGTAATTTTCCAGTGGCCAGAAAGCAAGTATCTACATTATTTATTTATTTTTTGATGGTGAATAAAGATTGTTTACATTTTGTGTTACACATCTTATTCAGATTACTTCTTTGCTTAAATTTAGTAAGATTAGTTACATTTGGGGTTGCTTCATAGTTTATCCTGCTATTCGTCCTTTAAAAAGATGTTTCTAATTTATACACTTCCCAAAAATAGTTTAACCTGCGAATACAACAGAGAAGATAGGAAGAAAACGTTTTAGTCTCATGACTACATAATATCACTGTGGAGTATATATGAATTACTTAAAATCGTTAGTTAACCTTCATCAGTACACCTGGGGTTCGTATGGACGCCAGCGACAAATATTTTTAAATACATTTGATACAGAATAGAATCAACTGTATATGCGATTGAAGGAAAAGTTGTTCACATGATGATGGATCGGTCACTTAAAGCATTAAACAATGTTTTGTAGATCGTAATAAAACTAATAGAATTTCAATATTTATTTGTCAATAAAACCATGACAGGTCAAAAGAGGTATTTATTTCTACACAAATCACTATTTAGATCTTATGTGGAAATTGTATACAGTTTTTACATATATATTTTTCTATACAAGTGGGTTTTTTCGTCACCACAATGTACAGTTTTTGTTTCCTTTTCTCAAAAAAGAATATTGATTTAATAAAAAAGTTTCAGGTCGGAACCACTAGGATGATTCTTGGGATGGATAGATTATTTTATCTGAATTGGTCAAAGTATCTTAGTTTATTTTCTCTACAGCAAAAAGGGTAAGACTTAATTTTTTTTTTAATTTAAGGGTATCTAGAGGATTGATAGGATGAAGGCTTTTAACATTTTTGTCCTGTATTCTAAAGATAATGGTACAAGATATTAACTTGAAATCAGTTTAAGATTTGTAAAACACTGGTTAGTATCCAGTAAAGACAGTTTTATGTTTCTGATGGAGATTAGTATAAGAGTTTCTTTAGTAATAGTGGAGGCCAACAACTTAAAAGAGTTTAAAAATAGAACTAATAACAGTTTGAAAGATAAAATTTTTGTGTTTTGTTAAAGATGGGTAAGTAAAGAGACAGTCTTGTTGGACCATGTGGTTCAGTTTTATTGTATGTTATGCTATTAATCTAAGTTGACACTTATCTTTTTCACAGTAGCTCCATTCACTGGGTGGCCAGAGAGCTAGAATGCTGAAAAGAATTAATTCAAACAACCTGTTTAATCACACAAACCTTAAATGATGCTTTACAGCTCTTTTCTTTAGCAGATTATTTGGTTTGTTTTGAATTTTGCACAAAAACTACATGAGGACTTTTTGATAAAACATCACCACCAAATGCCAACTCTTAGGGTACTCTTTTTACCAATGAATAGTGGAGCTGACAGTCACATTATAATGCCCCCCCCCCCTGGTTGAAGTGGCGAGCATGTTTGATGTGACAGGGATATGAACCTGCAACCCTTGAATTTTGAGTTGAGTGGCTGATCTACCTGCCAATGCCTAGCCTTGCAAATTAATGGATCTATACATGTGATTATATAAATATGAATTACTTTTAGGTTTACTTTAGAGAAACAGATTATAAATGTGGACTGTTCTGAATGAAATAAGAATTTTTTTCAAAACAAAGTATTATTGTGCACCTCATTTAAGTATGTATATTAATTTATAAAATTGTTCAGGGCATAGGCTTAAAATTGTGTGGGTGATTAATTAAAATGTCAAGGTTTGACTGTTTGTTTAAAAGTTAACAGTGAAGTAAGAATTTTATTGTTACTTTGTGCAAAGCATAATATTAGAGGAAAGGTAACTAGTTATAACCACCCACTGCCAACTCTTGAGATACTTTTTTACTAATAAATAGTGGAATTGACTGCTTTTTATAATATCCTCATAGCTAAAAGGGCAGATGTGTTTAGCGTAGCAGGGGATTTTAACCCACAACCCTCAGATTGCGAGCTGATTGACTTAACCACCTAATCATTCTGGGCCCACTCTAAAGTATAGTAGGGATGAACAGGAATGGTGCAGTACCATTTTTTTAGTGTAAAAATGTTCAAACTACTACTCTGCTAAATCTTATGATCCACTTTGATAAGTTAACAGTCATGAAATGGTATTGTATATATGTATAACTTTTGTTGTTGGTAAATAGCTGATATCTAAAAATGTGTGTTATAATGAATGTGTTTTGTTGTACATAAAAATAATTCAGAAATAACTTTATTCAATTGTACCTTAATTTGACTTATTATCAGGGAAATTTGTACAGTTTAACAATATTTTAATGTGCAGAGTGCTCTATGATTTTGGAATAAATATTACTGTTTCATTTAAAATATTTATGTATATTTATTTAACAGGTGTATTCATTGCTTTCATTTTTAAAACTTACTGTTAGCATTGTGGGTGTTTCAGTTGCTACAAAAATGTCCTTTTTTCCTTAATTCACAAAAAGACATGCACAGTTTAATATACAAATGCATTCATATTGTGTCATTATGTGACCACAAAAATTTATTAGAGCAATGTTTTAGGTTCACATGCAGCTTTTGAAACTAGAACTTCCACTGTGATTTTGGCTACTCTGTTGGGTATAATTATGCACTGTTGGAGAATGCTTCCAGAAAGGGCAGAAAGGCCAGTCTAAAGCCAAGCATCTTGAGTTGTTTTTTTTCTTTGACTTATAAACATATAAAAATGAACTTACATGATCATATTTTAAGTAGGTTAAAGACATGATAGTCCAGTGGATATAGATAATTAATTAAAAAGCATTGTGTTGATTTCAGTTTTCTCAGCTATCTTTTTCATGAAAACATTACTGACTTTGAAAGGCATTTGAAAAGTCATAAATTTTCATTTGTGATTCCTCATGAACTTTAATCCTTCTATTTCACATTAATGGTATTAAGATATGAACATTATTTTACAGTGGACTTTTGTGTTATTTTTAATAACTACTGTTTTCACTTTGCATTGAAAAATGTGGCTCTGAATGAACTTGTATTGTGGCATCAGAGGTTATCGTTGTTCCAACTGCATTTTAAACAACTTTTTCTCTTTCAAGAATTTCTTTTTTTAAATAATGTTTCTTGTGTCTTCTGGTATTTCATTATTTAATCATCTTCCTATAGAAATATTTTTCTATTAAATGGCTATGAAATTTTTGTTCAGTGGTAAATACATCCTCGGTTGATATTACATAGTCAAGTGTCTTCCAGGAACCAGATATACATGTGTTAAACATATAGCCAGTAACACACCAGAATATTTCTATGGTTTCACTCCATTTTATTAGCACATTAATATTTTTGCAAAGTATAACTGTATATTCTACATTATTCCTTATCTAATTCTTAGTGTTATACCAACTTTCTTATTGATGGGTTGGTGTACCCATTAAGTTGCCTTGTAACATATATCTCTTTCTAAAATTATCTACAACAAATTCTTTCTTAACTAATTCTCTTAACTACTTAAATAAAACTTTTTTAAATGATTATTTTCAAGCATATACAACTCATCTCAAGATGAGCAGTTTCTCTTGTTCTGTCATACAAGTATTACATCATATTTGCGTGGGTTTTAAAATAGTTTTATGATTTACACATTATGTTGTAAAATAAGCTATAATGTCATGTATTATTAGTGATATTTTGTGCATGGCATGTAGGTCTTTACGTTTTTTTGGATAGAAACTGACCAATATATTTTGGTGCATCTCTAAAGACTAAAACTTATAAATTGCTCCTAAAATTCAATTAAATACGACATTAGATGAATAAAAAGTTTTCAGAAGAGTATATTTTTTGTTTTTACAGAATAAATTAACTAGTTGTATAATTCCTAGAAGTTTTGTTCTTTCCCTGAAATAAAATTCCTGGATATAACTAAGAACTTTAATTTTTCCAGTTATAATTCAAAACTTCATTTTAAAATTAAGAGTCGTGATGGAATGTGACAATTTTGTTACCAGCAGAGATTTAAAGATAAGCACAGGCTAAGTCACTAAACAAGTTAGAACATCACTTACTGTTTCCCATTAAAAATTGAAAAATTACCTGAATAAAATATTGTTCATTTTCTTTTCTGGCCCGAGATCTTTCAAGATCGATAAAGTTAGTAAGCATAATTTAACTTTCTTGTACTAAAAAAAAAACTTGTGCACAATGAGTACATTTAGCAAAAAAATAATGTTACTTTACACTGAAACTTGAAAATAATTGTGTAAAATAGTTATATTTAGCACAGACCTATTTCATTACTTTTTACCATATTTTAAGAAAACTCACTATAAAACTATACTTATCTCCTTGCATCAAGACGTGTATTATGCCAAAGAATCCAAATTTTACACAGTTAATATGAGTTAATTTACTGGTTTTAACGAAATTGTTCATAAACATATGTCAAATCCAGTAATTCGTTTTCGAAAATGAGGCTTGCTGGTTTTGTTTTTAACACGAAAACAAAAAGCTCTTTGAAAATTAAAGAAAAACCTTTTCCAAAAAGGAATCAACATTTTTCATATTGTATATAGTCGTTAGTAATCGAAAATTTGTTACCCTACATATATTATTCACACAATGAAATGTCTGACCAAACCCTCCATATATCATAATAAAACATACGAATATTATAACGCAAATGCTTTATGAAGGATAATAATAATCCACAGTTTAGGCGACAAAACGTCTTGTTACATAAGTTTAATTTCACGAATAATACCAACCTCTGGTTAAATCCCCTAATAGGCGTTAAAATGGTAGCGCAAAATGCGATAGTGGATACCATTAACTAACTGATTTTTCTAACTTACGATATATTAATTTTTCACAATCCTCACATACAAAGATAAAAACCAAATTTACAAGTTCTCTAATATTTCAACATTACTTCTTTATTTCTCTTTTGAATTTAGATGTCGTTCCAAACTGAAGTTGGAACTTCAAAAATTCTAATTTTTTGTATACAACAACTTGTAATCGAAGATAATACAATATTTTTCTTATAAAATATTATTTTTGATCAAAACAGCTGGTGTGTTTAAAATAAATAACGATTTATTTAAAACTGGTAAAAGAATCGGAGATTTTTCTCAATAATACTGTAACATACATATATGTATAAGAGTATGTTTTATTTATATCGAGATTATCTTGAAGGAATTTATAAATATGGACGTTTATTCTCCACTTAAATACATAGTTGATCGTTTGGAAGAGTCTACTATTATTCCGGGTAGGTAAACTTGTACACGGTGAAGACGAAAACTCGTTCAATTTAAACTATTATTTCTGATTTAAGGTTTTGATATTAATTACAATTTTAACGTTTAAAATAATCTTATTAACGGAAATAAAATATTCCCAGATTTATTATATGTAATTCTACTGTTTCGTGTTTTTTTTAAAACCACGGTATCTTAATATTTTCCGCGGACTTACGCACAAAAAAACCGGGTTTCGATACCCGTGGTGGGCAGAGCACAGATAGCCCATTGAGTAGCTTTGTGCTTAATTCTAAACAAACAAACATCTTAATATTTTATGCTGTTTTTAATCTCATAAACCAAGCGTTGAAATTATTATTATCAAGTTTAGTAAATAAATTAAGTAAAAAACATGGGCCTAATGCCCAAATATAAATTCGTATTTGAGTTCCTGATATGTCCTCATTACATATTACAATTCTATGATATAATCACTATATAAAGTCCTCGAATTAGCCGTCTTCAACATAAAAAAACAACAACGTGTGAAGCATTACAGCACTTTTTCTTTCTTTTTATTGCTGCCTACGTTTTATCCAGCGCAGGTAGTGGAATCTCGATTTTCTGTATATTAGGCAGTAAATACATAATAAGAACAACTAGATAATGGAATATATATATGCTTTTTTTAAATTAAGCATTGAAACCTCATGTAGGGATGCTCAGTTTTATCGCTGAACCAACAGACGAAAGAACGATGAGAAATAACAAGTTTATAATTTCGTACTTACGTAGCTTGGATGTTAATATACAACTTCGTGTTTAGGATAGGCCATCAATAACAATGTCCTTCGTTGACAAAGTAGAATATAAAGTGACGATCACAGCCTTTGTAAAATGTAAGAAGAAAAATCAGACACTTCGTTTTACATATCAACAAATATTGTATTATAGTTTGCATCAAGTGTGTTATCTGTTTCTAGATTTAAAACAATACATTTGGTTAATTTCATATTTTGTCTATGAGTAATAATCTCTCGCTGTAAAGTTGACTTGTCAGTAAACCTTGCAATATATAAGGATAGTAGTTTAACCCTTAGCCTGTAAACTGTTGTTTCATTTATAGTTTGTCGTGTGTACGTTACCTTGGATGTAAGAAACTGTTTGAGAACTGTCACATTTTGTTTATTAGTCTGCCTGTTACAGTACGTGTGCATAAAATTTCAGAGCAGTTCCGAAGTTTCCAGCCAGATTTGTTTGATCAGAAAAAGTCAAACTACACATGCGAAATACTGTAGCAATCTTTTCATGAGTGTTCGGTTTCTGATATTATCCTGAACATATTCTGTTTCAGTATTTTCTTTTATTTAGGTAAATTTTCTTTCACTTTACTTTTCCACCAATACTATATTACAGTGGAATAGTTCTTTCCCAAGTATTCAACCAGTTTATATCCATCATTGCTTTTATCCGTTAACAAGCTGTATTCTTCATTCTAACTTTACAACATATCTTGTATTTTCATTTTCGCCGGTGGTAAGTTATTGCTTTTATCTTTCTCCACAACGTTTAGGATTTCCAGTTATTGCAATGATCAAGTGAAATTAGCAGTAGTATACTAAATTCACAAACAGTAGCTTAAATGACATAACATAAATAAACTTGGGGATACCGGTGTTCTATTTTACTGGGATATAACATCTTCCTTTCTGAAATATCTGGAAAAACATGCAGTATTCTGAGTATTTTCTTAACATTTTTGTTGCCGTCACTTGTTCAAGTTAAAAGGAAAGCTTGATAAACATCTGGATGATAATGGACGATTTTGAAGTCTCACGTTGCCTTTATTTTCGACTCGTCATATGAGGGTCACGGGTTCGAATCCCAGTCATACCAAACATGCTCACCTTTTCAGCTGTGGGGGTATTATAATGTGACGGTGAATCCCACTATTCGCTGGTAAAAGAGTAGCCCAAGAGTTGGCGGTGGGTGGTGATGACTAGCTGCCTTCCCTCTAGTCTTACACTGCTAAATTAGGAACGGCTAGCACAGATAGCTCTCTTATAGCGTTGCGGGAAATTCAAAACAGAGCCTTTACTTTCTTACAGTAAATTTTCAGCAGTTATATCCAATAGACTATGACCAGATCCAATGATAAGCAGTGTGAAAATACATGTTATGTATTTATTGGTAATTCTAATATATATAAGGAAGTAAGTGTGTTCGTATTTATTTCAAGACAAATAATGAAATATACACATATACTGTTACTCGTGAATTAGGATATTATAACAAAAACATTAATACCATGGCAGACTATTGCAAGCAGTGCATCTCAGAACTGGTGGTATGGGTATTAACACTTTTATTGATAGGGAGAGAACAACGTTTCAATCTTCCTGGGTCATCTTCAGCTTAAGAAATAGTTTGAATGTCACCATTGACGAACACACTTCTGAGGAACGATAGCATAAACGTATACGGGATTGTAGGGGGCGTTGCAGGTGAATGTTAGATTATTAACTGTTGTTGTTGTTTTGAATTAAGCATAAAGCTACACAATGGGCTATCTGTACTCCGCCCACCACGGGTATCGAAACCCGGATTTTAGCGTGTAAGTCCGCAGACATACCGCTGAGCCTCTGGGGGGCAATTATTAATTGGTATAGGTATAAAGGTGTTCAGTTTTCATGATTGATATGTTACATGTGACTAAAGTAGCATTTCATATTTTTTTAAATTAAATATGAATTACTGTGGCCTGCAAAATACTTAAATCTAAAGTTTTTATAAATATAATATTTTTACCTCAATTTATAGGTTACATCTCTTTACATTGTCCATTTCACTTGAGAAAAGGACAACTTTCACTTCAACAAATGTTACAAAGGACTGAAGGAGAAAAATTCATAAATTTTTAAAGAGTGAAAAGGAGCTAATCAGCCCATGAAGGAAGATCTATTTGCTTTCAAGTATAGTCATCACTTACTCATGCTTATATCGAATATTTTTCCTTAACTTAGCTAACTGGGTTTTCTGCTTCCACCACTCTCAAAGGCAGTTCAATCAAAAAAATCAGTCAGCAAGTTTGAAAAATAATACTGTATAAACTCCAGATGACTCCTATGTTGCCAAAAGTCACAGTTATGATCCCTTGTCCTATAATTTTGGAAGCTAAACTCAAAAACGTTTGGCCGATCTATACTATCAATACTCTTAAACACTTTGACCAAATCTCCTCTTACCCTTCTCCTGTCCAGAAAAACCAAGTTTTGAGATTTTAGTTTCTCCTCAAAGGACAATAGTACCATCCCAGCAGCTCTTTGAGCCTTCTCTAACAGTTCAATCTCCTTCTACAGGAAGGGAATCCAAAACTGTACATGGTACTCTAAATGAGGCCTTACAAGTGATTTATACAGTGAAATAATATGCTTTGTCTTGTATTAGATATTTCTATACATGCTACCTAAAATGCTATTGCTTGCTACAATACACTGTTCAGATACTTAAGTGAATTATTTAGCACAGCACCAAAATTTTGTAACTGTGATTCTGTTAGATTTAACCCCATTTATTACTACTCTCTGATTTGTACTCTTCAACGAACTTTCTATCAATTTGATAACATTTCCCACATTCACAGATTTAATTTCTAAACAAGTCTTTTGTGATGCATTTTATCAAATACTTTATGAAGTCAGGGTAAACTAAATCCACCATATCTCCTTTATCAACTTTTGAAGTAACACCCTCAAAGAATGTCAGAAGATTTATTAAACAAGACTTACCATTGGTCAAACCATGCTGGCTCTTAGATACTATATCAAACTGCTTTAAGTGACTGGAATGCATCTTAAATCACACTCCCCCAAACCTTTTTAACTGCTGATGCAAGACTAACTTGCTTAAAATTGTCTGGACAATGCTTATCCCCTCCTTTAAATATTGGACTAACATTAGCCTGAAATTTGAAATCAAGGTAATATTCTTCTTCATTTGTATATTTAATAAAATTCCAAACCAAAAAAGTGCAATGGTCACTTGTACTTGGATGATCAGCAACCACAACTCCATCATATTCACATCATTTGCTAATTTTAAATCTAATGTAATTTTCTCTCTTATAGTTTCTATTACCAATTGGTGGATAATAGTATCAAGATTAATTTCCAAAAACCTATCCTCTTCACTGTCAGACTCAAAACTTTCCCAATCAATACCTCTTAAATTAAAATCTACAATGATATCTTTTTCTGCTACTGTATTATCTCTGTATACAGTTCCTTATTAACTTCCACATTTTAGTCTGATGGTCTATAATAAATCCCAGTTACGATACTTTTTCCCTTTACATCAAAGACTAACCCAAACCAACTCAACCTCAGTGCTACTTTCTTTAATATGTCCAAATTCGTGAGAATATAATTCACTCCTCACATATAAAGCTATTTCTCGCCATTTTTTCAATATTTTTTCTCCAGTAAATAATCTGTAGCCTGGTAATTCATTAAAAAAAAAAAAAAAAAAATCGTTCATCCAATTTGTTTAAATCCAACCAAGTTTCAGTGACACCTACAATATCAAAATCCTCAGTTTCCAAAACTGCTTTGAACTCATCAATTTAATTTTTAATAATAATATTATAAGATTTAATCACTGTCACCACTTCAAGCAATTTACATTTCTACTTTTCCACCTCTACAACTTTACCCCCCCCCCCAAAAGTCATAAGTTTTAAGTTAAAACTGTTTGATAATTATCAATCAATTATAATTAATAAAATGACAGCTGTTAGACTTTCTAACCCATTTTTGGTTTTGCAATAGGCAGTGAACACAAACCTGAGAATTTGGTTGGTTTTAGGTATTTATTAGTACATAAAAAATGTGACTATCTGCACTTCTGATGACTGGAGAGTTGCTAATGTTATTTCAGTTTTTAAAGAGGCTGAGAGGATATGATAAACTAGTCAGTCTTACTTCTGTAGTGGGAATAATTCAAAAGCATGCAACATGAGAGAGTTTGCATGATTTATCTGGTGATTTTCCAAAGGAAATACTGTACAACGTTATTGTCGGCCTTTGGCAGAGTTCAAAATGAAACCAACTTCACTGAGTGTTATTGGAACAAAATGTGGGTTTTGGCATAGTTTGTTTTGCACAAAGATACACAAGGGCTGTCTGCACTAGCCGTCCCTAATTTTGCAGTGTAAGACTAGAGTGAAGGCAGATAGACATCATCACCCACCATCAACTATTGGGCTACTCTTTTACCAATGAATAGTGGGATTGAGCATTAAATTATAATGCCCCTAAGGCTGAAAGGGCAAGCACGTTTGGTGTGACAGGGATTTGAACTTGCAACTTTGTTTGCTGCTAAGTTCAAAGCTACACAATGGGCTAATTGTGCTCTGCCAAAATTAGCACTGAAACTCAGCTTTTAGCATTATAAGACCTAAAAACTCATTAGAGAGTTATCTGGAAAGAGGAGGGCAAGTCAGTGATAAGTAGAAATACAATTTTATAATTTCAGCATTATCAAAGGTGTGGCTTGCAGGTATATCATGATTTCGACTTGATTTTATTAATATGGATTAAAAAGTTTTCCTTTAATCTGTTTCTATGTGCTAGTGAACAAAAAGTGCTCTGGAAAACTTTTGAATTAATTATTTTTGTTCAACTTAACTTTAATTCTTTGTTGTTGTAACTTTGTGGAAGACAAGTCATCAACAGCAGTCCTTCACTGGCTAAGTAGATATGTATATTTTTATATTACAAGAGAACAACTACACATTTTCCATATAAATAAAGAGTGTACTCTACTTTACAGTACTTGTACAGTTTATTTGTGTCTTAGCTTGAAGCTTGATCATTTGATTAAAATGTATTTATAACAGAATTGTATATTTTTTGGAATCGCATCACTCATTGTTTGTATTTATGTTATTAAATGAGTGTCCTGTGTGAAAGAAGGAACTATGTCACATGATATTTCTATAACCTTAAAAATCAAAATTTATTCATGTTAAAGTAATTAAATACAGTGGAATTTCAAGATACATTAAGTCATACTTCTGGGCCCATTATACTGATTTTTGAAATGTGGTGGCAAGATGCTACATATCATTTTAAAATTATGTTTCGGTGTATTGGACACATATATACTGATGAAACAAATACTAAGCCAAAATAGTAAGTTATTCTTGAGCGTTTCTGGCCAGAAAAACTAAATGAAAATACAGTACTTTCAGTCTTAAAATAAAGTTGTATGTTTAAGTCTTTTTATGTTGTTGTCAGTTTTCACTGCTCTTGTATCAAGTATGAAATGAGTATTTCTATGCAGTGCACACTGAATAGTTATTACTGCTTCTTCTTTCTTATTGGAGATTTATCAGAACCAGAACTATCATCTTTTTGAACTGGACGATGACGACGTGACTGAGATACGGTTGCTACTGAAGAAAACTGTTGAGCTCTTAGACGTGCTCGACGAGTTCCTATGTTTTCTTCTCCTTCATCTTCTTCATTAATGCCACCTTCTTCATAGGTTGAATCCTGAAAAAACAACAAAAGACCAAGTTTACTGTCACGTTCTTTCCTAACAAATTTTCTTCTCATTGTTTAAGCCTTTTCAGACTGGAGGGTGTTACTGTTATCTCTTGATATTTTTCCATCTTTGGACATTTTTTTAAATATTTGAAAACATATATTTAAATCTATAGCACATTAGACCAAATTTGTATACCTGAAAACTATCGCATGTCATAACAAAGACTCTCGACTATATAAAGCAACATAAAGTATTCTTACCTGGTTGGAATACTTATACCTCTCTTGAAACTGTTTTATTTTTCTGTGAAAAAAACAATACAAAATTAAATGTTAATTTTAAATATAGATATTGTAATACATGTGTTCATATGTGTGTATTTTAGAATTAAAACAATGATGGAAAATAGTTCATTAAGTCTACAAGTAATTACTGAGGTTTTGTTCCTAACCAACCCATTATCGATCTACTGGAAAAATCCACCAGTAAGATATCAAACGCTGCATTTCTTTCATACACTAGATATAATCCAAAAGAAAAAAAAACCTATTCAAGGTGTTCTCACTTCTCTTACCGGTTTGGACAGAATATATGTTTTTTCAATCACAGTATTTTTCCTCTTTTGAAATAAAGCATGAATCTAAGTCCAAAGTCTAAAACAATCATGAGTAGAACTTACTTTCATAAATCACCTAATTTGTAGAGAGATTAACCTTCCATTATTAGTATTATTATTGTTTATCTTATAAAAAAAAATCAATCATTTGAAAACAAGTTCACTTTATTTTTTTCAAAAATAATGGTCAAAGGGAACTAAATTACACATATTAAACAGCTGAAGGGTTACAGAAAGTATTACAGATAAAATACAAAGCTTCAAAGATAAAGTACTTATGTTCTTTCCTTGTGTTACAGACAAAATTTACATAATTATGCTAGCTTTTTATCTACTTGTCCATAATTAGTTAGATGTCTTTCTTTTCAAAGATTTAGTTATAAAACACCTTCCAAAAAAGCAAGTTACACACACACCCACATTTTACAATTTTAATTACAAGTGTGAAAAAAATATTTAAAGATTATAACAATGCTGGAGATGTCAAATCAAAGTATGTCTTTAAGTGACATTTTTCAACAAATGAAAAATTTATTGAAAGATGTATGAGTGCAGACTGAACACAATTTTTACTCTCAAGAAAGTTAACTTTGAAACTGAGACCACAAGCAATGTATAAAACTCTCAACTTAAAACAATGCAATCAAAATTTCTGATAACAATAACAAACATGATAGATGAAGCAACATAAAAAATATAAACAACTAAATCAATAAATGTAAAAGTGATAACCAATATATTTAAAATTGTTTGAGGAAGAAAGAAAGACTACAGGAAAAATCTCTCGTACACAAAACCTATGAATCAAATAATGTTTTAATAACAATAGTTTTTGTGTTACTTATACTTTCTTAACTTCAATTCTCTAACTTTTACGATATTAGTTTCAGTTACCAATAGAATCACCACCTGTGACTAATTTTATGGAATCATCTCATAATCAGTAGTGAAATATAGCACTCCATTTCAGTTTCATCACTGTTACTTTAAACATTAGTTTCTGATTTCATGAAAACCGTTAAACATCAAAAGATGTGCTCCTTATTTTAAAATTGTTCAGGTGGTAAGCCAAGTTATTAACCTATATGTGATAATCAATGGGTCATTTTGTATCTCTGGTGCATTGAAGTTAAATAGACAAAATGCAATACAGTAATTGTAGATTATTTAAGTAGAATTTGTTTGTGTTGGATACTCACACAAAGATACAATTACACTCCGTTTAACTAGTCACCAGCTTCTGCTTCCAACTCACAAGCTCGTCTGACTGAGAAGTAGGATCTACCATCACTCTTATATTGTACCCACAACCAAATGAAGTATAATTCTTTAACAACAGGGCACGAAACATGGACATTTTTATTTAAAATTTCAGAATACTAACCATTAGGCCACATCCAAACCAATTTCAATAGTAATAAGAAAAAATACATATGTAGTTTTTATTTCAAGAAAAACTACTCAAGTTACTCACTCATTTATTTCTTCATAAATATCACCAGACACAATGTTTAATGTCTGGACACTTTCATTGCTTTGTGCTTCCTTCATCTTTGTATAGTGTTCATGAATGGCCTGAAGTTGCTGACAATGATGGAAATAAAGACGTTGAGTTATAAAAATAAACCAGTGAAAAATTTAATAAAATATCTTGAGTTAAAAACATGAAGTTCATTTCTCTTTTTATTTTATTACATTTATCTATGTTCAGTATGATGCCAGCTGGTACTCCATAACTGTGTTGCTGAAGACAACAGCAACAACAATTGGGGATTTAGGTTTTCTAACAATACAATAATTTAAGACATCAAACATTATCCTAGAGATGTATAAAAAAGGAAAAGGAAGAATTTAACTATGAATTCTACTTAACTACTGGGAAAATAATGATTAAAATTTAAACAATAACATCACCTCAAGTATATCTTATTTTATCAAGTGAAATTTAATTCAAAACATAATTTTCTTACTGATGTCTTACATATATAGTAATAAAACAGCCTGTGTGTGTGTGTCAGTGCCAGAGCTCCCAGAGGAAATAACCTAAAGACCTGAAATGTGCACACAATTACTAAAGGAACTCTGAGTGTGCACCTAAGTATAATTTTTACCTGAAAAACATTTGGCCTTTTATTTTGACCTATAGTCCTTAACCATAAAAAGAGAGAAGTATATGCTGGTATCTCTCACTTGGTACAACAAACTGTTAGAGAATAGGTATTTATTAATAATAATTTTGTAAGAACTTGTTTAAAAAAAACATACTTTGTCATACAAGTTATTATCTGTGCAGCACAAAAACAAATTTGACCTTCAAAAAATTGAAAGAGATATGAATGATGTAAAACTTTCTTCAATCATTTTTTTAGAAAATATTTCTGAACAAGAAGAGTAGCCACGATTTTAATCAGAAAGTAATAGGAAAAAGAAACAGCACTTACTAAGTAATAACATCAAAAACTGTAAGCTGTATTTTCCATTATGCTTAACTAGCCCTTAATAAACATTGTTTTAGACTCATAAGTAACTTAATGTAAAGAATTATGTATGGACTTTTCTCTAAGTTGAAATACTTTTATTCATGAGTTTTTGGCTCTTTTCAAATAACAATGTGCCAAGAGATAAAAATTTGTTAATTGTGGAATTTTATTTTAAGATAGTTATTTAGGCAATCGTCATTACAATAACTGGCATCTGATACTAAAGTTATGAAATACATAGAATTACAATGAATATAAATCAATTGTATCAATATAATAAACATAAGAAAAATATATTATAGGTTTTATGTTCTATTGAGCAAGTTATTTTTCCACTTTTACTGAGAACTCTGAATGCTCCTTTCCTTAAATCTTTTGTATCTACCTTTTCAATAATTTCACTGTATAGGTCTAAACCCAACTGACTGAAGTGCTGTGATTTGCATCTCTAATCACAGAGTATTAAATTAGCACATAAAAGAAACACTACAATAAAGTGCTATCAGCCTTTCTATATTTTTAATGAAGAATGGAAAAGTTTATAACTGAAACAAGTAAAAACAATTTTTTTGGCTTTTGTCAAATTAAATAAAACAATAAAAAAGGTTGCTTTTATAGGCTGTTTATATTTTTCAAGAAAAAATGCACCAATACCATATTCATGGATTATGGATAATAATAGAAATAACTCACCTCTACAGCAATACTTATAAATAATACAGAATTTTATTATCACTGCTTAAGGTATTTCGAAAAGCTCTCAAAAAGCCAGGTGATATGATAATTATATATAATGTAATGCCTTCTCAACTTTACTAATCACTTTTAAATTTTAATGAAGGGGTTACAATATATCCAACCCAAATCTGAAGTAAAAATTCCACATCAAACCTTTTGGGTAGAGCCATTTTGTGTTGACCTCGTGAAGAATGTTTTTCTATTTTTCTTATAGTATTATTTCATAGCAAGCATTACCAAAAACAATAATTAAAACTTTTGAAATTTAACTACTATAATAAACCTTTACAGAAAATGACAAAAAGTAAATAAAAAATTTAACTTTCAGTTATTACAAAATCATTTACTTTTACAAACTTTATACATCACCTATGTCTAATTACAAAACTTGGAATTTTGTAGGCATTTTAACTGATTCAAACAAAAGATCTAGAAATTATTATTTGTTTACAATTTGATCTGAATAAACTGATCATAGCTGATTCTCTCTCAGAACCAAGATTTTAATGAAAACAAATCTTTCTAATTTGGGGGGTTAGAGCTTAAATAAAATAATGAAAAATATATTCTGATTACTATAAAAAAATAGAATTTATGACATATTAGATAATAATAATTTTAATTACCAATGGATCAGAAAAGTCAAAATATTTTGCATAACATAAAATCCTAACTTGGTAAAAAATCGTGATTAAAATAGCTTACAAAAATCACTTTAAAACACTATGTGTAGATGTATAACAAACTCAATGCTCAAATTTTTGACACAGTGTTTTGAAGGGAAAAAACATACTTCCAAATGTCCACAATTTTTTAATTCATGTAGAGGTATCATAACATCATCCAAATGACTTGTCTCCTGCACTTCTGAAATTCCGTTTAGTCTTAGAGAAGACTTAGGACCCATCTAAAATGAGAGAAAAAACAAACATTATTTTCCATTGCACACAAAACATCATACAAGGGTTAACCAAGAAAATACTGTAGGCAAAACTGTCTTTACTCAGTAATAATATAACAAGAATTTATTACTTTGTCTCAAGTCTTGTATAAAATTTCCAAGTGAACCTTATCAATATTTCGGGTCAATTACAATTCTTATTGGTTATTTCTCAAATGTAAGAACATCACAGAATACTAAGTATTCTTCGAGGTGAGCACTATAATATAAAAAAATTTCAGTTAAATAGAGTGTGAAACTCAGATCAGCACATTTATTTCTGCTAATTTCTTTGTTTGTACTGTCAAGTTAAAACAAGGATAAAATACTTTTCATATTTTTATGGATTTATATAAAAATTTGGTTGATACAAAAAAAATTCACTGCATAAATCTCAATATTTATAGAAAAATAGTGCAAACTTTTAAAATCAAATACCCAGCTGTCTGTATTTAAAAAAAATATATAACTTACACTACATAGATAAAGAGTATAGAAATAATTACAAATCACACAAGAAATTTCCACAACTGATGGCCGCCACCAATTTTGTCTATGTATTTTGTGGACCAATTATGCAAAATGCAAATTTAAAAAAACAACAACATTAATCTCTATTACATACCAAAGGTATTTTACAAAGAAAATTCAAAAGATTTTAGATGTAAAACTAAGAACGTAATGAGAAAGTTCTGGTGTAATAGCATATTTACAAATTGTCCACATTATTTTCTGTTTGATAGAGAATACAGTAATATTATACCTCTTATGCATTTGTTCATGAACTCAGTCAAATAGATGGACCTTGTATATGTAGCTTTAGATCTATCTGGAGTAATGTTTACTATAATTTGAAATTTACGTTTTGTGTATTTTTGTGAAATTGGACAAACGTTTAGTAAACATTACAGGTCTGTTGTTCACAAGAAATCTAATTTTTAATAATAATTTTTACTGAAGATTTGTCTGTGTATACACCAGAACATTTCCTCTGTACTGATAAAAACATTTTATCAGAAATTTCAAAAGCATTTATCTCAACAGCCTCAAATGTTTTACTGGTAACATTTTCTTTGCCTGAAAATGTGTTTCCAAGAGATACTTACCTCTACATATAGATTTAGCTATCTTCTTCATGCATGTGCAAGAGAGATTTGAATTACATTAGTCTTGAGGCAACTCCCACCTAATTTCACACAACTGAACATGAAATGATATACTATGTGATGATGTAATCATGCAGCAAAGCCTTCCAACAACAGAAACGCAGCATACCTTGATGTGCAATGCTTCCCTATACATTTAAGCTTGGATAAACTTCATTCTTTGGTGAGATATGAAAGAAATGTGCACTGAGTACCTATCAGAAATACATTTTCAGGTGAGAAAAAGGTTAACTTTGAAGACAATACTTCACTTCCACACAAATATTTAGCAAAAATTCCATGTTAAAGTGGTGGAGGGATGAATGAAAATTTTGTCTACATGAGATACCTTCAGAACACACTCGAAGGAAGCCCATGGGATGTGAGACCAAAGAGTAGGGACACATTCATTAGAGACTGCATATTGTCTCATCTAGTGTATATTTTTCCCATATGAGAAAGGAGGAAAAGACAAAGAAGTTAATTTGTGATGCAAGGGCTGATAGAATGGGAACATGACCATATGAGTGTGGTCAGGGCACATTCAGACCATATCCTGTATGTTCATCTAAACTCTACCACCAGCTTCTATGGGACAGACTCCAGCTGTGGAAAGAGGGCATATGTATTAGGTATTCATGTGCATACCTTAACTTCACAGTAAGACTCTACAAGACAGACTCCACGCGTGGGAGGAGGATACATCAGTGACATATCCCAGTTGCATAATTACATGCTTAACTCAATCCCACCATCAAATTCTGTGGGATAGACTACAGCTGTATCATGAAGGCAATATATTAATGGAGTATAGATCAGTATAAAGTGACCAGGTACAGGCTGTAGGAGGAGAGTATTATATTATGTACTACTGACCCACACGTAATACATGCACTTCTCAACTACACTGAACAGACTAGTTGCAGGAGGACAGCAGTCTTGTCGAATGTACTCATCACAACTCTGCTCAAATATATATGTAAAAATGGTTCGTTTGTGTTGAGAAAATATTTTACGTAGAGGAGAGAACAATGTTTCGACCTTTTTCGGTCATCATCAGGTTCACAAAGAAAGAAAGAGGTAACTAACCAGAAACTGATAACCCCTTTCAAACATGAGGTCAGCTTCTGGTCAGTTACCTCTTTCTTTCTTTGTGAACCTGACAATGACAGTAGAAGGTCGAAAGATTGTTTGCTCCTCAACGTAAAATATTTTCTCAACCCAAACAACCCGTTTTTACATATATATTTCTCTACAAGTGGGTTTTCTTGACATCACTAATTACAATTCTTCCCAACAGGCAGAGGATATAAATGAAGGGTGTAACAGGTATGAGAGATGAAAATGATTTGTGACCTGCAACACATTAATAGGGTCATCATCATATTGGGACTTCTTTTTTTTTTTTTAATCACCTCTGTTGTTGAGTTCAAGTGCTGATAAGTCTCCATGATCTACTACTATAGCAGCTAAGAACTGTTAGATGGCCAGGGTCTCCCTAGCTAAACCTGATAAACATGGGAGGTAGAATTATTGTACAGTAAGCCTAGATCATCATCAGTCCTGAAGTCTAGAAAGATATTTTACTGGAAACAGTAAAATGGGTGACAGTTGAACCTTATTTTTAAAAGATAGCAAGCAAGAGATGCTTCCCTGGTGCTAGCTTTCTCCATGGTTGTCCATAAAATGCACATTGTATGGATTGGGCAATTAACAAAAATATATATATATAATTGGTATATAACATAAAGACAGTTTAAGTGGTATCACAGGTAGAACCAGGATGTATGGAATGAGAACTTTCCATTATCCTGCATCAATGCAGTTTTTGGGTAAGTGTATCATGCAGGGCAGCACCAACCACTTAATGGGATCCTATGAAATGAAAATGGGACCCAAAAATGTAAGAGTATTCATTTATAATAAAATTGGCAGAATTGCTAAAGAATGGCAGTCAGAGGAAACTGAAACCATCAGGAGCTAAAACAGTTACAGGGTGTAAAAGAACCACATGTCTATCAAGAGGAATCTGTTCTACAGCTGGAGAAGAAGAGATAAGAGCATAAAAAAAGGTGAGGAATCAAATATGTAGAAATGAGAAAGAGTCCACAATCATTCACATCCCAAATTAATATATTAACCAGAAAACCCATCTAGTTAGGGTAAAAGGAAAGAGGACAAACAGAAGAGGTCCCAGTGTATGGAAAGATTAAGGTAGGAATCCCAAAAGGGAGAGGTCCATAAAAAGACATAACAAATGGTTCAAGAGGAAACAGAAGCCAATCTGGAAATGAATAATCTGACAGGTAACAGAAGGAAGAAAGGGAAACAAGAGAGAAGTACTGTAAAAAAAACCAGGGCAGCTGAAGTTTGAAGGAGGAAGGAACAGTTATGGAAGGGGAATATTAAGTGCAAAGGAAGAAGGAGTGAGAAGTATCTGTAGGATATTCATCAGAACAATGGTCATTTTGTGCAAGAGGAAAGACTGGAGAAAAAAAGCAACAGCATGAATAGAGCATGCTCGAGATCATGTAAAACACTATTAAAGACACAGTCCAGCAAAGTAGAGAGGCAAGAAGAGAACAAAGTGCAGAGGACAAGGTAAAAAACACCTCTAGATACCAACAAAAGAGAAGTGCCTTGGACAGGGCAAACTGATGACAAGCAAAGAAGAGAGAAAATACAGAAAAGTTCTTCACAAATTGAATTGGAGGTGGAAGGACTAATGTTAAAAGACTAACTAACAACATTAGAGACAAAGAAAGTGAAAGGATGAAAAGAAAGTAACAAAAATAATGCCATATAAGCTAAAAGCCTGATCCAAAGTGCAACAGAATGAGCAAAGTTCCTGTATGAGGACAGAAGAGAGATATCTAATGATGATGAAGAAGTGTGTGAGGATGAGGCAAGAGAGAGAAAGGGGAAAGTAGAGAGAAGAAGCAGATAAAGGAAAAAGCTGTCTGTGAGGACTATAAGAGTGGAAGCTTGGAGTAAGAAAGGGTGGCAAGGTCATTCAAGAACAACATGGCCAACCAATACCAAGTCCAACAATAAAAGCCAATGGGTGAAAATACCACTTCACTGACAGAATGTGAATTGATCAATAGAGGAGGACTACTAACAAAATGAAAGTTCCTATTAAACAAGAATACAAGATGGGTGGACCCCAAGGTAGAGGGAAGAGCAAGGAATGAGAAAATACAAAGAAGATGGACAAAACACAGAAAACGAATAAAGGATGGGCCAAGAAAGATGTGTGAGAAGGTGCCCAATGTACTGATCAGGACCAACCATAGATTGGGTGAAAAAAAGACAACAGATGGGGCAAAAAAGAAGAGGAAAGGAAAGAAAGCAAAGAGAACTGCAGCTGGGAAATAAGCCAATGTATAGACAAAAAAAGTAAGTATAAGCAGGAGAAGAGATGAGTACTCACAGAACTGCACTTATATGATAGTCACCGACAATAAGAGTAACAAACTAGACATCTGTAGAGGAAAAAAGAGAAAGGAAAGGCAAAAAGAAAACTGAACTAAATAAGAAATAGGAGTAAAAGATAATGACAAGAAATAAAAATAAACTGGAAAGATAACAAGAACAGAAGGCATATAACATCATTCAAGTTACCAGGGAGAAAGAAATTCCACTGAAGACAATTAGGCAAAAATATTGAAAAAACACTGAAAATAAATACACAAGCAAAAGGAAAGCATAAAGTAAAGAGCACAACCACACTCACTGGGTCTCAAAAGCAGGGTGACAAGGGATAGAGAGAGAAAACAGAAGTGGAACAGGGAATGAATTTAACATCTACAGAGGACTATCCAAAGCATGAAAAAATGCCTCCAATAAAAATGCGAAGTTGGGAGAGGGCTTGCAAAATATCAAAGGAAAAACGAATAAAATATGAAAATTGGGAATCAGCAAGTAAAGTAGAAGGTAAGGGACATGCTCCTCAAGTTGACCAGATAGATATCAATGAAAGGAAATATGACAAAAGGAAAGAATGTGTACAAAAGAAGTGAGAAACATGATGGAATGTTTCTAAAGAAAAGATAAACTCAAGAAATGTGCACCAAGGAGTGATAAACTGTAAGTTAATAAAGATCATTTAAATAATGTGAAGTTAGGTGGAAGTTGCCTCAAGGATAGTTTCATGCAAATCTCTGGCAAACTTATGAGAAAATATAATGAAAGCTATTTGCAAAGGTGGGGAATTTATTGCTGTAATTTGTACTATAAAAGCAGCAATGGCCTCCATCAAAAGCAATAAACTGCAGAGAGAGTCCATTAGCTGTTTCACAGTAAAATCAGGTAAGATATATTTGTGTTTAAAAAATTTTAGACATTTTGTTTTACTGAAGGTTTATCAGACTAAGTTGAGAAGTTTCTCATTCTTACATTTTAGTTACATCAGTTAAAAAATACATAACAATTAATGTGTACATTAAATAAATGTATACATAAAAATAACAATCTATATTACTGTTACATTTTTTTTATGTTTTAAGAACGCAACAGAAAGACACAGATAACAGCTTGTATAATTTATTACACTAAAATATATATATATATAACAGATATAATGTTAATTATATATTAACAATGACAGACATTCAGTTTTAACATTCAAAATCAATTACAACTCAAAATGGTACTAGCCTGTATCTAATATAATGATCTAGAATGAAAGTCCAGAAACAATTCACAGTTCAATAATTTTGATGACGTTCCTTTTACGATGAATGTCCCTTGTTTTCCAATTTGCCTCGGTTTCTCTTAAACAGTCCCGTGCGTGTGAACACTCAGCACAACCAGTAATTCAAAGTAATTGCAAAGATTGATGAAACAAAATTACAGTTTCTGTAGATCTAGCTCTAGTCAAAAAGTTAAGTTTAACCACACAGCGAACGTTGGAAACTTCTCAAACAAAGACACTATTTCTTGAATTAAATATAAGCTAATGACTGACTCTTCTTATTTTGAATAATTCTAATGTCTGACTCCTTTTTTTCTTCTTATCACCGTCTGTTTATATATATTATTAGGACTCTTTTCTCGAACATTCACCAGAAATTCGATAGAGTAATCTGCGCATGTATGTTTTTGCACGAGACTCTACGTCTAGAAGCTAGGCCGCCAAACATTTCCATTTATAGTCATATATTTGATCTACCTAATTCTAGAAAGTTCTAAATGTTATTTTAAACGAAGAACAACGTATTTCACTGTCTAAACCTTGAAACAGTAATACAAATATGAAAATATAAATAATAGAAATAGAAATTTAAATACAACACATGTTGTCGTTTACAAAATATTTACACGACATTTACATAACAATTACGTATTTCATAAGTTTGCATTCAAATAAAAACTGAAAACCTTCCATGAGTCTCACCAATTTAGGTGTCAAAAACACAAAACAACCAGAAATGTGCATTTTAGAACAAACAATATGCATCATTCACTGGATAAAATATCACAAAAGTATGATAATTATTCCAGCTTTCTACATAAACAACTAACTGATTAAATAATTCCTTAAGAACTCAATGTAACAAAATGCTATTGCAATCAACCAAACAATTCCACTCAATTGTTTTCATTCATTTTTCTCATGCCCAATAAAAATCAGATTTTGTGATTTTCCACAATTAATAGTGGAAAAACTCAAGGAGTATTCCTAAGCCCTAGGTAGAGGAGAATCTGCTCTTTATAAATATCTCTGTCAGCAAGGTAAAAAAGCTAACTAGCAAACAGCCTGGAAAATTATTAAGGGTAGGAGTTTCTTTGAGAGATTTGACAAACTTACTGACTTCTCAGCAGATCAAAGTTTAAAGGTTCAAATGTTGAATTCTGTCTTGTAATTATAAATAGTTGGTGTTTCTAATTCATAATAAACAATAGAAACCTAATATTGAAATTATAAGTTTTGAATGCCACATTGTAAAATGTTGTGACATGCACAAAAGAACCAGGCCTGAATATGAAGGGTTACCTGAAGAAAACCTCATGCCCAAGGATTCTATTCATATTGTTTGATTATTTAAGAAACATATGCAACAAATTTCAGAGTGCAAAGACTTTATTAACAAATGTCAGGTTCTCAGTTACTACTCAATAAAAAGTTCACCAGCTGAATATATTATACTATCATATGATAAAATAACAGTACCTGAAAGATGTTATGGACAAAAAATCTCATCAGAGTTACTTACATTGAAATATTTTAATACAACTAAGCAAACTGATGAAAAGAAAGAGTACTAACCTAGCATATAGAAAATTGACTTACAGCTTATATTACAAGTCACTTCCTCGTATTATTTCATGTACTAACTTAACAGTGTATTCAACAAGAATAAAACATACCATGGTTGGAGTGGCTACAAAGTGAAAAGCATTCATGAGCTGCAGACGACGAAGGATAAAACAGATATCCAAGTGATGTTCACGAGTTGCAATACTGAAGATGTCTCGTAACTGTTTCCATTGCTCCAATGTGATTCTAATCTATAAGATCAATAAAATTCAACACATCTCAAGAAGACCAACAACCTTATGATTTGAAAATTCTAATAATTATTTCTACTAATCTATTTCTATTAGAATTTTTAGTTTTAATTAAAAAAATATTACAATCTATCTTTTGTAGAAGTATGAAGTAGCATAAACAATTTGTCATCACCAAACGTGACATCGAAGAATAATGAATTGATGAAACAGACTGAGATGAAGAATCCTAGATGAAGATGGCAGATGCGAGTTTTTCAATGCTAGCCTTAAAATGCACAATAATTAAACATATCAGATAAAATGCAGATTGTATTACTATATAAAAATTATCTGGGACTTGTCGTAAAGAGAATGGACTACTGACAAAAAGTATTACATTAATAAACATAGCTTGTCATTAAATTTACCTTAACAGGTGGATTTAATGATTGTTTTACATAAAAACCATATAACAAGTAAAGGCCAGTCACTTGTTCCTGGAAGCTGTAGTTTATTGTCCACAAATTCATAGCAATCGTGAAGCACTCACGTGTAAACTAAAAAAAAAAGTACATATATAGCTTTATCAGACATTAAGAGCAAAACCACAGCAAATCACAGAAACATACTGATCTTTAGACATTCTAGAAGTTACAAATGCCAAAATGTTCAAAGAATAAACACATTATTATGTCTTCAAATAGTGTTCTTCTTAACTGAACATAAATTATTGATGAAATAAAAATTTCATTCCTAGTTTTGTATTCACTGAACTGGAAAAATACTAAAATGAAAGAAAACACCTAAACACAATCATTTGGTTATTCCTTATTATGCTAAGAATATCTAGAAATCTACTTTAAATTTTTGTTTTGTATGCAAGATGAAAATATAAACAAAATATTTAAAAAAATTATGTAGTCAGTGTTCTTTTTCAAATTATATCATACAGTAGCTGAAATTATTCTCTGCATGTTTTTGAACATAAATTTCAGAAAATATTGTAAAACAGACCTAGTTGCCAAAAAAGTAAAATAAAGTGAAATTTATTTTATAAGAAATCTACAGACTAATATCAAGCATATATGTTAAGACATTTGTGATAATGTTAAGATCATAGCATACAAGTCAAGATAAAGTATATCATTTGTTTATGAAGTAATTATATATACCTTTTATTTATAACCAAATATTCATAAAATATTTTTAGTTTTATCAATAATTCAATGCTAACAAATATATAATCTTTGAAAAGTAACTTTCCACAGTGAGAAAGTTATCTACAAACATTAAAAAGTTCATTTGTGCTGAACTAAATCAACCACTGACCAACAAATGGACAATTGAATTTACTTACATTTAATATCTACTTTTATATATGTATATATGCTGCAAAAAATGTTATAATCACACACACTCAATGTTACTTACCATTAATAGTTCCCTTTCATTATCTTTCAACCTTAAAAAAATTAGAAAGTTGAATTAAAATAAAGTAAATAATAAACAATTATTTATTAACCAATCTTTTTTAATTTTCCAGATTATTGTTTTTGGAGTATATTCCTTTTTCTAATGTGTATGATAATATTTATTTGTTTTCTCTACATTTATATAACACAGTTATAATTTTAAAATTCAAATATTTTTGTTTTATTTTTCATTTTTTAACTTTCTACTAAAATGTGATGAGCAACTGATTTTATTATGTGAGCACATATTTTTTATGATCTAACAACTTGGTTTTGAATTTTTAAAAATCAAGCTGTCAATTTCTTCCAAGGTTTCCTGTACTTAGTTCATTATTTTTCTAATATATCATTGATAATTTACCTTTATTTGACAACTGTTAATCAATAAATGCTCCACTCAGTTGTTAACCCATACACACTTATCTTTTTATACATTTTTTATATTGTTAAAATGTATTATTAATACCTAAAAGATTTCTAAAAGTAAACATAATTTTTCTCAACTGTAACAATGGTGTTATTATTTACTATAAAACATTTTGTTAAATTTTGTCTCATTTAAGTGTTTCATTTATAACTACTGTGCAATGAATTCCAAGTTCAACCCTATGGGATCAGCTTAGCCAATTTGACTGACAAGGTTACCACCATATTGATACAAAATTATACATAATCTTACAAGAATATTGAAGAAAATTTCATTTCTTTCCAAATTTTTGCAAATTCCTCATATCGAATGCTTTTTTTCTCCACAAACTTCTTCATTAATGCATCAACATCTGTTTGAACACCAGCTGCAAAGTTTTTCCCCTGACTTGGCATTATGACAACTGCAAGATATCGAAGAAATGTAGAAAATTAAAAACAGAATTCAATTTTTTTTTTTTTGAAAAAGGTGGACCATTTTTATTTGTTTATTTTATTAATAAACATAAAATCTAAAATTTCAATTATATTTCTTAAACTTTATTTATCTAAGAAATTAAAAAAAAACTGATACATTTCACACTAAAATTTATAATAGAAAATTAGGTGGGTAAAAAATCTAATTAAAGAATCACATTGATCATTCAGCAATATTACAGTAACATTTTGTTGATAAAACAACAAGTGAGACTAGTGTCCTGTAATTCTAGTTTATTCTTGTTTTGTCTCCAGGACAATATTAACTGTAATGCAGCTGATAATGTTCTTGTGCAGAAATAAGCATGTTTTTGTGATAATAATCCTTTGTTCTCATTAAGCAAAAGCAAAACATTTTAACTGACATTTACCAAGTTCATCATGGTGATGAAAGTTAAGAAAAATATGTTTGAAACTATGTCAGCATGAATATTTTGAGCATTTGCTGTTAAAGTGTATAAGTTGATCTGACTATTTGCACAAACAACACTAGTATATATGCCAAAGGCACCAAACATTTACGACAGTTTGCAAACAGTAATGTGGAGTTAACTTTTGAAGACATATAGGAACAACTACACCATTTAATTCAAGAGTCAGCAGACACAATCTTTGTCAAAATAACACTTAATATTATTTCAGTAACATACTAAATAACCTGCTTGTAATAAGCTTTCTTATGTACATTATCTGTTTATGATAAATTATAAAGTGGTAAACATTTAACAACATAATATCCATCTCAGAATCTACACAACTGTTTTACATAAGCAGTACTTGAATTTATTATGTTTACATATAAGACTGTTTAACTAATAGTCACATTGATGACAGTATTAGGTTAATATTCAGTTATTGGTCATGTTTAACCAATCACAAAATATACTTTTATAACCAATTCCCATTGATATCACTACGTGACACAACAATAAAAAGTTAATAACTGAATTAATGACAAAAACATTAAAATGGTCTTTTACATTGTAAATTATGTATTAACAAATTACTCAAATGTTTTAAGTTTTAAACATTCTTTTTCTGTTGTACTCTCTGTAATGTATTAACAAAAAGATTGTATGGATTTCAAAATAACAATCTTAAACACCAAAACCCAGTCTCCTCCCTCACCCTTGTCCTCTTTAACAAAAATATGCCATGAAATTTCAACCTATTTCAATATACTATAACCATCTCAAATCTGGAAAAATTCTAACAGGTTTCTCCAAATTCTGTAAACTCAACATTTTCAAGCATGATTATTAATATAATTCTGAAGCCCAATACTGAAGAAATTTTTAATTTAAAATAAATAAACTTTCTTATATCTTGATTGTAATAACTGTAGACTTGTATTATGTCTAATATTCTCTTAAATGTTTTTACTTTAGATA
This sequence comes from Carcinoscorpius rotundicauda, assembly GCA_011833715.1. Taxonomy (NCBI): domain Eukaryota; kingdom Metazoa; phylum Arthropoda; class Merostomata; order Xiphosura; family Limulidae; genus Carcinoscorpius; species Carcinoscorpius rotundicauda. The sequence continues at coordinate 22,961,275 of CM022398.1, forward strand.
AAATGTTAATCTTAAATTCTGATGCATGTTTACTTTTTTATTTTTTCTGCATAATTGAGAATTTTATGGTGCAATTTCAAATTGCTAGACGCACAAAAATGGGAAGTTGTGCTATATAAAGAAAGCATACAAAGAAATCACAGAATTTAATATTTAACTTTTACGTTTAACCCTTTTAAGTTCTCTTAATTGTTTACAATCTAATAACGTATTTATTTAGATAATAGAACCAAATTTCTACATAGTGCTCCGAGTTAATAGTTAGGTTTAAGTATACAAAGTAATTAATATAAAATGGGATAATTACCTGGTTTAACTTTGAGCTTTAAAGTTTAACTTATTACTATATCATCTTCAGTAAGTGTTTGAACTTGTGAATATTTGATTCAGTCCTTTCTCATAAAAATTAAATATACATAAAATCACAAATAAATTATCAACTTGTTGATCTAGATATGGTTCGTTTCTTTCTGAATTTGTATATGTCATATACATTTGAAACGCACAGTCTCAAAAAGAATAATACTAAAGATTAACCTAACTTACAACTCAATATGGTATTATACTTATAACAAAATAATACTGACTGCACCTCCATACTAATTTTACTGGTTATCGCCACCTGCAACTAAATTAAATGTGAGAGAACATACGCTAATAAAACATTTCGAGACAAGATTATAGTTTTTAGTTTGAAGTTAATTTTAACAACCGGTTCACGGGAAAATTCACCAATAATGGTCTGACTTTAAAAATGTAGTTTACTGAGCTTTACAAAAACTTTCCCGTTTAAGAATATTTAACAGCTGTGTTTATAAAAAAAGGTTTTGGTGTTCTGGTTGATTTAAGTATCCTTTGGTGTATCGTGTTCTGTTTTGGACTCCTTAACATTGAATTACTGAAAACAGTTCAAATGAGGTCTGCTAAAATTATATCTCACGTAGAAAAAGGAAGATTGAAATCTCTGAAATTATTTCCTCTTGAAAAAGAACAAGAGTTGGAGTGAATCTTTCTGAAGTGTTTAAGACTGAAAATAGATTTTAGTGTTGATTTATTATCATTTTCTGTATTTAATGGTGAGAGTGGCAGGACTAGAAAACAAAAATATGAATTTTGGCAAGGTAGAAATCATCTTCAGCTGAGAGTTAATGTTTCTAATAGAATAGTTGATCTTTTGAATGAAGTGCTTTATAATTAAGACGCGGTTGATGCAGTAGATTTCAGGGTTTATAAAAGAAAGTGTGATAATTATTTATATAATGAGAACTCGCTTTAAGCGTTAAAATTTTTATATAGTTCAGTGGCTGGGAAGCCTTAAATGGACTAATAGGTTCCATATTGTTCTTAAATTTTATATCATGTTATGCTAAAATCATATTTTTTTTCGAAGTGTAAATCAGTTGTGCACTTGTCAAGTCATCAAGCTGTTAACTTTGCTTATATAAGCACATACATATACATACCGTTTTGATAATCGGTCTTTTGTATCTATATGGACATGCATGTTGGTCATAAGGATATTAGAAACTTAAGAAATGGAGAGGTGGGCTGTGAAAGTCAATACAAGAACTATGGAAAGCCCAGAACCTAAGTGTCTCATCAACTAAAAAAAAAGTATATTTGGGTCCTGTAATTGATATTTCGAACTTTGAGGAAGCAAGCGAATTTGCATTTGGCGGGCTAGCTGTTGACACTATGATACGAAATATATAGATTTTTGCAAATGGAAAATCAAGCACTTTATTTTATTATGATATGGCTGAAAAGTCTTACACAGGACCAGCTCTGGGTAATCAAAAACAAAAAATATACAATAGTTAGATGTATGAATATTGAATTTCTTAGGTAATGATTAGATCTGATGCAGTGCACTCTTTGTATCTTTTCTCCCTTTAGTTGCAGTACTGCTGAGTTTGTATATTTACAAATCAGCATATACTAATGATTTCGAGGCAAACCATCCACAACACTATAATTTTCTTCGATTTTTAAAATCAGTAAAGCGCTACGTACCCATACCATATGTTAAACAGAAAAAACAACGAAAAACGTTTGATCAATTGTCAAGATAGCACAGCACAACAACTTTAATTTTTTTAAATTTCGCTTAAAGCTACTCGAAGAATGTTTGTGCTAGCTGTCTCTAATTTTAAGAAGATACTCTGTAGGTGCACAATATGTTTAAATTGACTGTTTTACAGAGATGTTTGTTTGTTTTGAATTTCGAGGGCTACTCGAGGGCTATCTGTGCTAGTAGTCCCTAACTTAGCAGTGTAAGAATAGAGGGAAGGCAGCTAGTCATCGCCACCCACCGCCAACTCTTGAGCTACTTTTAATAACAAATAGTGGGATTGACCGTCACATTATAACACCTCCATTAACTCACCTGGCCATGCCGGGCCTTATAGAAATGTCGGGAAATTTTGACATGTCAGAGGCAGTCATATAGTTTGAAGCACACACTGATAAGCCATTTCTTACAGATCAGCAAATTCAATCAAATGTATTATTGCTTCTTAACGTACATAAGGCGATGGGTAAACTTCCATCTGGGACCACTGTAACTATAAAATCTCCATACATTTAAGAACTAAACAAATAATTTTCTGTGGACTTGCATTAACATAAATAAGAACGTTTTGAACTCAAAGTAACATATAATATCTTGTTAACCATCTAACATTTCCTGGTCATGGAGTTCGTCCGCCAAAAGTGATGAGAATTTTGACAGAGGGCTTATGTTTGTAGCCTCGGATGACATTACTACATAAAAAAAATTACTATCTTCATTCTTCATTCTACACAAATATCATAGGCTAAAGAATACAGCACCATAAATCATTTTCCAAAAGTTGATGAAACCATGAGAATATGTGTATGTTTTCTTACGAATCGGCTGTTTATTAATTACTTTGGCTTATATAACAATGTTAGGTGATAGAAAAATATTTAGTTATTTGATATAATAAAAATAATAGCCGTGATTTCCAAGTATTCGCTCATTTTTCACTAAATTCGCTTATGAATTTTTCTGTCTCAACAATAAGTCGTGCGAATTTAGCAAATTATAGTAAGAAATGTGGAGGAATGAACAGTATGTATTGCTTATTCCTCCAAATTTCGTACTCGGCATGGCCAAACGTGTTAAGGCGTGCGACTCGTAATCTGAGGGTCGCGGGCTCGCATCCCCGTCACGCTAAACATGCTCACCCTCCCAGTCGTGGGAGCGTTATAATGTTACGGTCAATCCCACTATTCGTTGGTAAAAAAGTAGCCCAAGATTTGGCGGTGGGTGGTGATGACTAGCTGCCTTCCCTCTAGTCTTACACTGCTAAATTAGGGACGGCTAGAACAGATGGCCCTCGAGTAGCTTTGTGCGAAATTCAAAACAAACAAACAAAACCTTCAAATATCTTACTATAATTTGAAAGAACAAAATATACACATAAAAATGAAATAATTTACTTCTAGTGTTAAACGACAAGAATTAGGGAGGGCTTACTTCTTTTTGTGTTTTGATCTATTGTTATGGAGAGTTTTTTAAACATGTATTCTTTTTTGAGGTAGAATGTTAAACCGCTTTTCTTATTTATACCAAAAATTAAATGTTATGATGCAATAGCGTTATAGGATAGGAAAAACAAGTAACCGGTAAGAGCAGAAGAGTTGCAAAGTGAAAGTAACGTCATTGTAAGTTTGTAATATAAGATCTTCAAATTCTGCTTTATAACTTACGTAATTTTTTTAGAATTACCAGCAATATGCAGTTAAGGATGTTCATCAAGTTGTTGCTACTTGTTATATTTTCCAGTGGTATAGATGGGATGAAATGTTCGGTTTCTTCTCCTATAAAGCAAGTGCGCAGAATAAAAATATTTCAAGACATATAGCTAGAAACTTCTAAAAACAAATTTGAAAGAAAGGTAAAAATCCTGACCTGAGCAAACAAACTCACATGTGACTAAGCGGTTAGAGTGCTCGGGTTTTGAATCTGATGGTTTATATTTTGCGACCCATCTATAAAAATGTACTTTATGCTTTTGGTTCATGTGTTGCGCTATATAAGCAACAGTCAAATCCCATTACTTGGCCAGAAAGAAGAAAATCTTGTCGGTCCATGTCAAATGACTCTAATGTTTCAATATCTAGCTGCATATGAAGTTCGCATCTGGGAGATCCTAAGAATTAGCATTTCCTACAAATAGCAAATTTTAATACTCGTGGTAAGCACAGCACAGATAGCCCGTTGTGTAGTATTGTGCTTATCAACAAACAGGTCTACAAACAAAACTGATTTACGAAACGAAATACTTTCTTCAACATTCCAATGCAAGTATGAAAATTTTGCAAGTCATTATATTTAGGTATTTAACAAAGTTGAAAGTGTACAATAAACATTTCTGTATTGTATTTGATTGGAATGTTTTCATAATTCGAGAAAGTTCATTTTTAATTTATGTTTTTAGGAACACGCTCTCAGGCGTAATCTGAGCTGTGCTGGTTGTTGCATATTTTTGTAAGTATACTATTTTATTTGTATTGTTGCTAATGAATGTTGCTTTTTTTTGCATAAAACAGGGGCCTGGCATGGCCGAGCGCGTTAAGGCGTGCACTCGTAATCCGAGGGTCGCGGGTTCGCGCCCGCGTCGCGCTAAACATGCTCACCCTCCCAGCCGTGGGGGTGTATAATGTGACGGTCAATCCCACTATTCGTTGGTAAAAGAGTAGCCCAAGAGTTGCGGTGGGTGGTGATGACTAGCTGCCTTCCCTCTAGTCTTACACTGCAAAATTAGGGACGGCTAGCACAGATAGCCCTTGAGTAGCTTTGTGCGAAATTCCAAAACAAACAAACAAACAAACAAGCATAAAACAGATGTTTAAGTTGTATTTTTGGGTCGCTTAATGTATATTTTAATATACTGTGAAATATTCTTTAAGATATATTTTCTTATACCAATAAAATATATTATGTTAATTTTTATTTTGATAAACTACCATAATACGGAAAGTTAAATTTTGAAATATAGTATTATAAGTTTTAAAAACTGTTGCATAAATCTTGTGATTTTTATTTTCGCCCTCTATTGTTTCTTTAAAATTATATCAGCGGGAAATTTAATAACAACAGGAGTAACCCTGGTATGTTTGAGTTAGATTGTTTTTTTTAAAAAAAATTCTCGTGTAATTAAGAGAATGCATGTTTTATTGTTAATAGAGATTAATACGTTCAGTTACACATTAATTTAATTTAGGTCTTTGGTTAGAAGTGTAATTAACCTAATCACTATTTTCAAATTAAAACTAACTCGCAAATACAAGTAATACTACTCCCATCTCAACAATTTTAGGATAAATTTGTTCATAGCAGCAGAAAATAATGTTTTTTTAAAATTCTGCTTCATAACTTGCGTAATATTCCTTTAGGGGATTACAAGCAATATGGAGCTTGACCATGGCATTAAAGATGTTCATCAAGTTGTTGCTACATTTTTGAAGACTTTGGAGTGTGTAATTTGGTGAGTTGAGAATGTTAAGTTGTTAATTCTTGAACAACTATTCATAACTTAACGTTGCTTTATTGGTTTTCTCACATGTAGACATTAAGGTATCTTGATTTTTTTTGCCAATTTTGAAACATACAGATAAAAAGGTAGAGGTTATAGGGGGCTCAACCTCAGGGCCATTTGATAATTTTATTTTATGTAAAATTACATGGATGTAAGGCCCACAAAAATAATTAGTTCTTGAGGGTACACAACCTTAAATCTGCCACAGTGTACCATAGTTGAAAAAAGTAGTTTAAAGAAAATGAGTTTTTTTTTGTATTGATAAAAAAACAACATATTAGAAAAAACATTCCATTAAAAAATCTCCAGATTTGTTTTTTTCTATTGTTAAAGAAAGAAAACTTTGTAAACTTTATATAAAGCTGTAAAACAGAAATGAAGTGCTGTTGTCATCAATTTGCTTTTGAGTAGATTGATAATAAAACATTGAAACTAAGTTAAATTTAAAAAGTCAAACAAATTTAAAAAGATGCATGTTTTTCTTATAGCAAACCCATATTGTGCTATCTGCTGTGTTCACCAAGGGGAATCGAACCCCTGATGTTAGAGTTGTAAATGCAAAGACTTAACTTTGATCCAATGGGGAACTTGAAAAACATATCTAAAAATCTAAAATAAATGAAATAAAAATTGAGAAAAAAGATTAATAGAATTATTGAAAGACAGTAAAGAAATTAATTTTGTATTATTTTTCATGTTTTAATTGTTACTATATTTACTCTAGGTTTTCCTAACATAGCCTCTATCAGGATATTTTATTTCTGTTTTATTTTGTTTTGTAAAATTGTGGTTCTTGCAGATAAACATTTATATTTACTCAATAAAAATCAAATATTTTTCATTTAATTTTAATTTATGAATGATTCAATTGTTTAAATGATATGTAAGGTTTTATTATGGTAAATGCAATTTTTTGTCTTCATTGTTTTATTAATATACTAGTACTTTATATTTTGGAAAGCAAGCTTTCTAAAAGAAATTGAAACCAATTATAACATTTTCTATAAGGACAAGCATGTTTAGAAACAAAATGTTGTTATCAAAATGTATATATAATTTTATTCCAAACCAAGTTTTCAGTGGCTGGAAATATTTGATATTGTGCAATTATTTTTTAAGGTGTCATTTCTTTATCACTGTAATTCTCAAATTTTGTTTCATAATATTGTGTGAAGTTCTTTATATTTTTATCAATGTTAGACTTTTTATGTACAATGATTGGGCGAAATGTGATTTTATAATAAACATGAAACATGAATCTATATTTTTCTTTTATAACATGTTACAGTTTAGATCTGTTGCAAGACCCAGTGTCAACCAACTGTCACCATCAGTTCTGCAGGTAACAAGTACTTGTTTCTCGTTGTTATCTAAGCCTTTTCCTAAAGAGATTACTTTATTAAATGAAAGTATTGAGTGTGGAATATGAATATAAATCTTGAAAATTTTGTCGAGAAAACAATGGAATTTTAATGGAAAATGTATTTGCAAGTCAGGAAACTGTTTATTATTACTTAAAATCTTGGGTATACTTCATGGATTGTATGGTGTTTCTACTTTTTTCCAATTGCTTTTGAAATATATAATTACTTTGAGTTACAGTGCATAAAATTTTGTCTCATATCCCTAACTCTGAGTGATGGCTTCAGTGATGATGTTAATGAAGAGTCCAATTTCAGTCTTTTCTGAAAGCTTTTTAATCGTCAAACCTTTTTTTTTTTTTTACATGCATGAGTTTTCTTTTTCCAAAACTATTTTAAGTTGTATGTATAATGCTTCAGGTGATTTAGTATATCTGTTTAAAATTGCTTTTTTTATTTCAGCTTGGTCTTCTTTCTTATGCATGAAGTTCTTTATATTGTATACAAAAATTGAGACTATGTAAGGATGTAGGATTTTTACATTTTTAGGATAATTTAAAAAAATGACAACTGCATATTCACCAACCAATAGGTGCAAATCTTTGCTACTTTGGTCTCGAGAACTTTTGTTTACAGATGGTTTATGGTTCAGAAATGAATGTTTTATTGCCATTATTTTTCAGGTTTTTAAGGTTTTGAAGTTATTACAAGTACTTTGTTGTCACACTATTTCAAATTCCACTTAAAGTTACACAGTTTTCTTTATAGTTCTTTTGAGATAACCTTTGGTTTTATGAGAAGTTTAAATGTCTCCAGTTTTAGATTTGGCTATTTTGGTGATAGTTTCTTCAGGTATTTCTAAAGGCTTGTAGAAGTTAGAATTTGTTAAACTAAATGAAGGGGAACAAAAATATTGAGACCAAATGCACTTGTTTTACAATTATTTTCAGTTATTTTGTAAAATTCTGGTATATTGAAACATTCTAATGTAGGTTGTCATTTTTTTTTTATTTCCTAACATGCACACATGCTAAAATTCTGCTGTAAAAACTTGTGCTGGTTTAAGTCAAAATTTTAAAGCAGATTATTAGAGTCAGTTTGAATAACATGAAGTGTCAAATCACTCATTTGAAATTTCTTACATTTAGATTTGATTTATCCCTTAAGTTTCTTAAGAGGTCAGACTAGACAACATGGTTGATGTTCTTGAATTGTGGAACCACTAGTTTGACATTAGGATATAGCCTATTTCAAATTCTTGATTCAGACTTGTTTTTCTAACAGTTGTAAACTTTTGTTATATTTGTTTGAAGTGGAAAACTGTGTTTATCTGAGGTCATTAAAGGTGTTAAATAGATGATTTTAAAGATGTAGGAAAGCATTATTAAAGTGAAAGGCTGGAAATTTTGGGAAGATGGTGGCTTAGATAGTTCTAAGTAAGTGCTTTTCTTGTTTAAACAGTTATTTAAATTAAAAATTCAGTGCTGAGGATATTATTAAACATTATGGTAGTCTGTTTATGTGTTATTACTTTGTAACAATTGTTTTTGTAATTTCACAAGGAACTTCAAATTATAATGTGTAGGAAAAATGTTCATGTCTGTGACAAAGATCACTGTCTGTTCAACTTACTATTTTTGTAGTATTGTTTTACCAAAATAAAATGCTTTACCCAAATTATTGCTTAATTAACATAATTTTTAAATATTTTATTTTAGAAAGTGTATCTTAAAAGTTCTTCAGACCAAATTTCAAGCTCCTTGTCCTTTGTGTAAAGCTCCTATGACAAAAAGGTAAGTTTGAGGAAAGTCAGTTTATTTTAAAATTGTTCATTCATATATATTGTGAATTTTCAAATATTTTTAAGGCCATTGTGTGGTACAAATGTATTCAGCAAATTTTATTGTAAAGTCCAGTTCATTTTTAAAAACTTTTCACTCTGGAAAAAGTCACCTAACATCTCTTCTTTTCAGATGATTTATGTATCAGGCTAGTTTTAACATAATGTTTCTTTGCCCCTTGGCCTTAATATGATGCATATTTTAATCTTAAATGAGTTAAGTCATATTTTTTGAAAGTGCCTCTGATTTACTGCTCTAATGCTGATCTAAAATAATAAAAATTTATTTAACTTTATAAACACATTACTATTATTATGTGGCATTCCACTTTACAGCTTACTAATTTCTTTTATTACAAGTGTATTGATTGAGGCTTTTTGAATTGAAATAACTAACATTCTAGATATATTTAAGGTGTTTAGCATATAATATATGTATTACATGATGATATTTTGCAAGTATATTGTGGTGATGTATCTTATTATAACGTCATTTATAGGGAATTTACCTCATATAAGCTTTTGTAGAGAAAAAAAACTATCCAGGAATTCAGAGAAATAAAATATTTCTTTTTTAATCCCTCTTTAATTTTTCATAGGAAACTTGTAATAGCAGAGGTAATATTACAGCTTATAATAATCATTACCTTTACAGAAGCCTAAGAGAAAAAACTCAGTTAGGAGAAGTAATAGGAGCTGTAAAAGAATTAGCCTCAGCTGTGAAAAATGATACAGGCATAGAAGGTGAGATATACTTGTGTAAGGAACAGTTACAAAATATTGGACCATACCAAGTTTTAATGATTGTCAGGTCTGTGTTATTTGAAACAAAAGACCATGAAGTAGGTTCTTTTACATTTGTATCAAAAATATATTAACAACTAGAGATTTTTTATGCTATGTACATATAATACAAAAGTAATTAGTTAATTTGATGCAAGAAAAATACTTGTTAAAATATATTTCAAGACAAATATTGCACCATTTGATTTTAAATATTTTTTATTTGATTTAAATTGAGCAGCTGTATAGATTGAAGCATGAAACTTACACTTGAAGATTCTATACTCTTAATGAACATTCAGGATTCCGTATGAAATGTGCATTTTATCTGTATTTTATACTTTTTGTTCTATGTATAGACATTAACTGACACAACTGTTAACCCTTTTACTGCAAATGACAGTTGTAGTCTAAAATACAAATTTTAAAAATACTTTATAACAATTAATACAGTATAAAATCAAGCTGGTAATCCATATTTTAACTGTAAGTTTTAAGTTCTTGTTTCTACAAGGCAATAATAAAGAAAAAAAAATTTCCCTGAGTGTAACACATTTTCTCCATACAACTTTTCTAACTTATTTCATCCACCACTCCTCCAAAAAAGGAAAAAAATTGAACAAATTATTTTGTATAAAACCATCACTGCTCAGACACAGCACAATTTTTAAAGTTTTCAATTTTGTCTGGTTACAGAGCTATAAAATAGAAAATTAGGCCCATCCTACCACACCCACCTCTCACAGTCTCTCTTTCAGGATTTTTTAATAGTTTTCTCTTATGTTTAGTTATGTATTACCTATAACCAATAGAAACTTAAGTTTTCACCTATTGAATTATGTATTCTGAATAGATAATCATATTTCATATGGAATGCAACCTTTGTTCCCATGGGAAATTTAACGACTAGTTTAAATGAATATGTAATGCTCTTGTTGCATAGTTAGAAAGCCATGAGATCTTTGGGAGTTAGGGGAAATTGTTTACTTTACAAATGTTATTAGTTTGTTATTTGGTGAATTATTTAATTAACTAAGAGTAATTTTGTGCATTGCTGACATTGATATAAAAAGTAGGGTTAATTGTGATTGAGAATCAACAACAAGGAGAAAAAAGTTAGGTAAGTATTTCATTTCTTGTTTTTTTTGCTTATTCTTTATTATTATTATACAGGTATTTGTAATGTAAAATAGGGATCTTTTTAGGTTAGTTAAGATTAGATTAGGTAAAATAGATAATATAATACAAATGTTGTATGAGGCATGGATGCAAGTTACTTAGGATAAATGAATGTAGTTTCATGTTACAATTTGATGTCACTCTTGAAAAAAAGAGTAATTTAGATTTATTTCAATATTTTTTTATTTTTATGGTGTTTACAAGGTTGGTCAAATTTACTGATGCCACATAGAGATATCTCAGAGAAAATAACAGATAAAATATAGGGTTTTAATGAAAAAGTTTTGAAATGTATTTAAGAGGTTTTAAGGATAACTAAAAGGGAATTTGAGATGAGGAAAAGTATCTTTAATTTTAACATGAAAATTACTTTGCACGTGAATTATTTGAAACAAATACTCCATTTTTGTTGTATAAAATTTCATAGTTCACAATAAAATATGTGAAAAACTTGTGTTAACTGGAAAACTGCCAAATTTTGTGAAGATAAACATGCTGTATTGAAAGTAGTGATATTAAATCTATTAAGACTTTAACACATTTGTTACCAATGCATATTTGTGGAAGTTTGCTTTGGCGTAACTTAAATATTTGCCGGACTTAAGGTTATTAACTATAATACAGTTTTTATTAGTTTCATAAATTGAGTGACAGGGGTCTCTCTGAAAGTCCACTTACTTCCAGAAACATCTCACTTGTATTGTTATTCTTTTATCAAGATCTATATTTTATTTTTGTTATAAATAATCCAGTTGAAAAATTAAAAATACAAAAATTTTCAACAAGGATTTACAATTCAAATGTTTGTGTTCCAATATGTATATCTCTTTTCCATTATGTAATACATGTGTATACAACTAAGTGTTTTACTGCCCAAACACTATTTTAAGACTATAACAAAAGCTTAAGAATAAGCCTCACAAGCCAGGTTTTAGAATTTGAAGTTCTGTTGATTCATGCTTAGGTTTCAGTTTCTTAACAAGGATTTGAATATTCAAATGTATGTTTTTAAACAATAGAAATATACTAAGTCTATATTCTTTATTGATTAATGAATGGCAAACAAAACAATGCAGGAAGTTTTGTACACCATGAAAATCACATAAAACTTAGTTATTAATTCATAAACATTTCTAAGAAAAGAGAAGCCTACATCCTGCAATAAATATTCATGTAACAGTGTGTAATAACTAGTATATTTAATAGTTTATTAGATTTTTCTTAATAGCAATTTGATTTAATCTTACTCTTTCTAGTGTTTAATGTAGTGTTTCTAACACTTTTAAATATTCTTTTGAAATTATAAATACTGTTTTACATTGTCGGCTTAACATGTAAATTTAGGATTAACCTGTTATCCTAAGCTAATTAGCTGAATATCATGAGGTAATATTAAAATTGCAGTATTGGTGAAGGTAATGGTAAGGATGGTCAACTGATGATTCAATACCAGTTAATATTTGTAGGGTTTTTCTTTCTTTGCATTATTAATCTATAAGCAGTATTGGTAATAACCTTGTTATGCTTAATTGTTTAATGTGTTTTTTTTAATTCTGGCCAATATAATTAATATTATTTTTCTCTCATGAGTCTGTAGCTTAATTTTTGGAGATAGAGTTGAAAATGTTTTTGCTGATTACCCCTCAATATTTCATTTCATATATATATTTTAATGAAACAGTAACACCACCACGTGATCCATTACCATCCACCAGCTCACCAGAGGGGAGGAGTAGGATGCAGCTCTTCAATATTGCTCATCCAAGTCCAATAAAACCTACTGTTATGAAAAGACAATTATGTCAGGTAGGAGCTTCTGTGTAAAGTTTGGTTAATTTCTTGTACCACAAGCTACACTAATTTATTTAAGTTTCATTACTTACTTATAAAACTTTCCAGTACACAAGATATTTCTGATTGTACTTATTGAAACTATTGTGTATTGAAAATTAAAAAGTTTTGTAATGTTTTTAACTTTGAAAGTAATAAGATTTAAAATTTGCAGAACACTAGCTAAATAATTTTTTTTTTTTTTACGCTTTGTGTGTAGTTGACGTAAAATTATGAGAAATATTAATAACCTGAAAGTTTGAAAGACGTTTTTTAGTATAAATTTTGTTGTAGAACTTTTCTTTAGAACCAGTAGATTAATAAACTTGTGTTCATGACTGAAAATTTAAACTGTTCTATAGAGTAAGCAAGTTCCATATTAAGTTTTTGTAATTTAGTTTCTCCTTATAATTTCAAAGATATAGAACTACTTGCATAAAGTTGGTCCTGCATGTATGTGCATCCATCCATCTGTATATGTACACTGGTGGCCAAAATCTTAAGGCCATAAAGAAAAAAATGTGCATTTTGCATTGTTAGGCTCAACCACTTATTTGAGTAAAGCTTTAAAAGATTAAAATAAGAAGATGAAAAATAAAAATAAAAAACTGTTTTAGCATTTAATAGGGAAGATGTGAACACTTAAATTAGCCTAAATACTAGCTGGTCAAGAGGCTAAGTTCACAGTGTTTACATTTTCCCTATTAAATTTTAAAAAGTTGTTTATTTCCCTTTTCTTTTTTTCAAAAAGAATCTTTTGAAGCTCTACTCACATAAGTGGTTGAGTCTAACAATGCAAAATGCACATTTTTTCTTTAAGTTCATTGGCCTTAAGGTTTTGGCCAGCAGTGTATGTAAAGCAAATGTTGTGTTTGACACACAAATTAATTCAAGCCTGGTTTTTCTGCAATATGTGCATAATTATTGTAATTAATATCTTTTAACCTTCAAAAAATTAAGTAAAACTTGCATTTGTAATAAAATTAATGAAGGTATCTGTGAATGCACTGCTTGTAGAAATATTTATGGCGATGATACAGAATAGTTGAACTTACAAGCATGCTTCTGGTTAGTTTGTGGGGTTTAATGCTGAAAAATAAATCATTTTTTGTTAAATTTCTTCAATTTTCTTACTCTGTTTTAAGTTTCATTCTTTGGGGGGGAAAGCCTTGCTGTTTGTGAAGCTTAATTGATGTTAATGGTTTGTTTTCATAGCCTATGTACATAACTTATGTTTTATTCAAAATTGGTTGGATAACCCGAATCATAATATTTTTTTCAAAAACACACAAGTATACCTGTATTAACACAATCATTGAAGTGAAAGTAAAAATAAAAATATTGTTTAAAACTTGCAATTCTTTTACTGTTCTTTGTAGTCAACATCAACTGAAGCGAGGGAGCAAAGTAGGTGTACGAGACAGCGGAGAAAGAGGCAAAGGTTAATTAATGTCATGATTCGTGAAGATGAAGGTAATTGGGAATTATACCTGATAAAACAAAGTTGTCTGTTGATGATACAAAGCTGTTTGGGTAAGGATACTGGGCATCAAAACTAGGTATTTAACATAAGCTCTCAGACTAATCTCTGAGCCACCATAGGGTAACAAAATAGCACATGGCAAGGATATCACGAGATATCTCCACATTTTATCTGTCATGATAATAGACAGGTTGAGTGTGTACAGATGTTGGATTGATTATGAAATGGTACAGTAATGTAGGAAACAAGTTCAAAAGAAGTCGTGGTATTTTTGTAGGTTAACAACAGTAAACAGGATAAGGATTTACTGTATTGTTGAGCTATGATATATGAAGATATGAATCAGTGTAATGGATAATGGAGGGATACATTACATGGAAGGGTTTCTTTGGGGTAGAAATGAGTCAATAACTTCAGTAATGAGACACAAGTAAAAATAAGGTATAGTGAATATTCATAAATGTGGAATTCTTGTATTTTGTGATAACATTCTTATGAAGCATAATCCATTTACTGTAAAACATTTATTGGTGATAATTTTCATATTGTTAATTTTCTTTGAAAAAATGTATATTTATTATATATTTTCCTAACTGATGTCAATGTAGTTTCATAAAAATACCAAAATTAAAAAGATTGTACTTTAAGTTTAGTAATGGTGAAGTGAGTCATTAAGGTAATAATTAATGGTTTAACACATTTCCAATATTAGTTTATACTTATGTAACAATATTAGTTTATACTTATGTAACAATATTTGGTAACTGATATATGTATTTTTTTTTCAACCTTAGGCACAACTGAAGATACTATGGCCCATCCTACTTTGTCGACAAACATTAATATCCAGTAAGTGAGTATTTCAAGTAGCTAAAACTTCCTTTTGTAGAAGTAGAAATTAAAAGAAATAAGAAAATGTCTTGTGAGTATGTAATAAATGAGGTGTTAACTTACCATTGTTCCATTTACTATGCTAGTCATTCAGAGGTAATATGAATGAAATAATAACTGTAATCCAAGTGCTTTCAAAAGGTGCTCACCTTCAGGGGCAAATTTAGAATATTATGGAGGCAATATGAAGTAACCATTTGCCCAATTGCTAATTTTTGTTTCAGATGTGTGTAGTTCTTTACATTCATAGTTCAATGGATCAGTAGTTTGGCATTTTTTCTAGTTCATTGTATTTATTCTGTGTGAAAATGCTAGACTGAATAATAATCACTCGTGTTATACACATTCATAATTAGGGTGTTTGAACATATAGTAATACCCCATTTAGCACTTGAAGGGTTTCTGAGAACAAGGTTCTAAAGGAATCAGCTCTAAACATGGTCATATTAATATTTACTTATAAGGAGATGTGTAATTGTTTCTTACCTGCAAACGATGTACAACTGCTTGATTTAGGTATTAGTAAATTTAATGTAAATTACTAATTGTAATTTTGTCATTGTTTGGAAAAAGATTTTTTTTATTATTTTATCTTGTTTGGCTACAGAGCCATCAAATAGAAAATTGGACCCCTCTTGCCATTCCCACGTGCCATCTTGTCTTTGAGGATTTATCAGTACATGTAGTTATCTCAAATGGTAATAATAAATTAGTTATAAAAAATACAGATAATGTTTTTTTCTGTCAAATGATGTATTATATGATGTTTTCTGTATGGAGATTTGTAGATGGCTTCCTGAGAAAATATTTTTTCCCCACGGGAATGACACTGTTTAGGTGGATTACATTTTATCTCTCATGAAAACAAAAATCTCTCAAGGAGATGAACTATATAATGAATCACCATGAAGTTGGATGGCACTAAGTGGGGTATTACTATACTTTGTATGTTTTACACAAATATTTTTTGTTACTTGTTACTGAAAGTAATATCTCGCAGTACAGCAGTAAGTCTATGCACTTTTTGTATTACAATCTGAGGTTTACTTCCCCACAGTGGACACAGCAGATATCTTAATGTTGCTCTGCTCTTGAACGACAATAAAGATTATCTGAAAATAACATAAATATTATTTTGAGATCAAATTTTTTGGGATTCAAGATTTCATTGTGTAAAACTTTAACATGTAGAGGATAAACTGTTTGAACTGATTTATAGTATTATTACATTATCATTTATGGTGTGTGTGAAATTAAACATCAGAAGAAAAGGCCGTTATGTCATAGTTTGAGTCATAATTAAAGTTAGTTCAGCAAAACCGTAATTTAAAAAAATATAGGAAGTTTTAGATAGGGTATCTTTAACTAAAAGTGTATGGACTAGAAGATGTTGATATGAAATCCATGTAGTCACTAATAGTTATAATAATTATTATTTAAAAACAACTCAAGTGTCTTTCATTTTTACTGTGAAAGCCTGAATTGGTAAAATGTATCTTACTAGCAGTTAGCTAGTACACTAACTCTGAACATCAGTCACTGGAGCAACTGAGAGATTCTAAATTTGATATAGGGCTAAGAAGATGCAAAATATTAACTTACCACATTATACCAAGGAGCTGAGTTTCATAACTTACTGAGATAGTAATTACCTTAACAAAGAAGTTCAGGAAGGAAAAAGTTTGATTATAGTTTCAATAGTGTCGGATAAAGTTCAGCCTCACTGATTTCTTGTGGATCACCACTTTTCAAGTGTACTTAGAATAAGGAATGAACTTTGGATTTTTCAGTCAATGATTGTTATATGTAACTTTTGAATAGCAGAAATCCAAATATTAAGATTGAAACTCACACAAAATAGATTGAAGACCATTCTAAAGCAGTATTTTGCCAATATTTGTGTATCTTAAACTAATCGTTAATACACATATATAGGGATGTTTGCCACAAGATATTTAATATATTTATAATGCAATTTAGATTAAACCAAAAACATTGAAAGTGTAGCAAAGCAACCATAGATATTTTCTACATTAGAAACAAGATTTATATATTGAGGATACATTGGAAGTATATCTTCAGATTTATAGTGTTATTCAGTGAAAGGTACTGTTGTGTTACAAAATTGAAATTGTAAATACAAAAATTCGATTGGTTTGTACACAATAAGTAATACTTTCGTATTTTGTAACTATGAGTCACAAAGGCTTCAAATTTGGTAAAAATGACCAAGTTCTGAACAAAAAAGATAAGCACATTTGCCATGTACATTCCATTTTTTTCAGTTATTTTAATAATCTAAGAACAGAGCACATTTGGGATAAACAGATTTTTTAAATATAGTACTTTTTGGGTTTCTAAGTTTAATTTTTGTGGCTGCAAGTTAATAAAATATTAATAAACTAAAAACAAAACAAACTTAGGATTAGTTAATAATAAGACTGCTGATTCACTGAAATTATGTTCATATTTATATCAAATTCTACTTGAATCACAGGTTGCATTACACGCCTGTCATGTGTCAAAAGTGTTTTTTGTATAATTTAATTTTACCATATATATATATTCAGGTCATCATTGCATTAATCATTCTATTTATACTAGTTATGCTAATTTTGCCTCATTGAAATATGTTTACCTTTAAGCTATTTATTTGCATCATAATTATTTTGTAAGCAAATAATTTTACTTAAATTCCGTTCTTTCTTTATACGTATATCAGGAGTGATTTTCCTGTGACAAGGAGAAAACACAAAACTATAACTAGAAGCTGTGTAAGAACAAAAGGAAGGAGTAAAGATGAGGAAGCAGACAAAGATAAAAATACAGTAAAAGCAGAAAGTGATGTTAGAGTTTTAAGAGATGCAGGTGTGACTTTAGAACAACAACTACACCCAAACAGTGAAGAGCACTGTGAATCAAAAAATTCAGCTTCCCGACAAAAATCTAATAATGATAAAACCTCAGATATCTCACAGGAGCTACTGAAATCGCATCTACAGAACTCTGATTTTGTTCCTTGTGATCTGGAAACTCATAAAAATACATGTTTGAAGCCTGACTCAATCACTAATGTTGCTATGTCTTCTGATAAAAAAACTAAAACAAAGCAAACAAAAATACAAACTTTCATATCCAGTAATTATAAAGATAAGGAAAATATATTAGGCTTAACTTCTAATGTGACAAAATACAATGAAGATGTTCTTGTGTTTCCAGCAGAAGCCGAAGAAACTGTTACTAAAAACATAGGTACTGTTCAGAGAAATTACATAAGCACTTCCGAAGAGCAACCAACAAGGGATATTTGTAGTAAAATTCAAAAGACGTTTGATTTGAATGATAGATTAAACAATATTCAGGTTCGCAGAAACTTTTCTTTTAGAAAAGACTATACTAGGCATAAAAACGACTATACCATTTGCAAAAAACACAAAAAAGATAAACATATTGATTCAAATCAGAAAGTAGAAGAATGGTTAGTCCAGTGTCTCAATTCTTTTACACCAGTGAAAGAACAGGAAAAAAAGCCTACAGATATCCTGGAGTCTGTTGATTTGAAGATTTTAAATGACAGAAATGCATCAATTGACAATGGACTCACAGAAAGTTGTGCTGTCTGGAAGAATTCTGACTGTTTGAACAAATCAAATACAATTACAACCTTTTGTTGTCCACAAAGAAGTATAAATCTGGGAGAAACTAAGGAGGTTCATGAAGAAACCTCAATTCAGTCATTGAAGAAAAGAAGGTTAGAATACTTTTGTGATGTGAATGATTTAAAATGCCAGTCTTCTACTGTCACTGCTAATCTACAAGAAGTAACTGAAAATAATCCAACTGTGACAGAAAATAAAGAAAATAACTGTATGAGTGCTACAAAGAAAGTATTATGGCAAAGAAAAAAAGAAATCAAGTCTCCTCTTGCTGAGAGAAATAAAGACAATAACATTTATATGAATGCTGACAAGCAAGAGTTAAAAGTCATGTCCATGCATGTAAATGAACTACTGTGTGAACAACCCATTGAGAAAAAAAAAGTTGATGATGGGAATAAAGATATATTTAATCCCATAAGGAACAAAGATGCTTTTTGTGCAGAGAATGATGACTATAACACACTTGATGATTATTACTTCTTTTGTACTCCAGCTTTTACTTTACCTGTTGATTCTCATGAAGTGAACCAAAGAAACAGACTTAAGGTGTCAATGGAAGGTGTAGACGACTTGGCTATTAGTAGAATAGATGAAATAGAATTAGAACAGACATCTAAAGAAAAATTTGAAGACATTACCACTAAAGATAAAAAATTGGAAATAAAAACTGATACAGATGAAGAGAACAAGCTTGAAAATCATGAGAACAGTGTATCATTACTTGACCACCTTTCGGGAATTCCTTGTGAAATTCAGCAAAACACTGATAAGTCGGAAAATGATGTGAGTATTATAAGAAAAAAAAATAGTCCTCCGCAAGAAATTCTTGACACTTTGAAGCAACAGGAAACAAAACGTCAAAAAAACAGCACTCAAGTACACTTTGAAACTACTTCAATCTCAGATGAAACAGACAACACTGTTCCTGTAGAGCTTTACCCTGTGACTTCTGACGAAACTGATGCTTTTTCTGTGGTATCCAATCCAGATGATAAAAACTGCTTTCCAGATGAAACTAGAAATTTGGAAACCAAGGTACAAGATAAGGATGACTTTTCTTTGCAAGAAATAGCAGTGGATGAAAATTCTTTAAGTAAGGTTGGTGAAAACAATCATGAAAGTAATTTTAATCCATCTTGCCAAAAAGACAATGCTAGAAAAAGTGAAGTACTTCAGAAAATCTGTTCAAGAAATACAGGACATGATGATGCATTTACTATAAGACAAGGAACTAAAGAGCAAGTGGTGCTAGGGAATCTTAATACTTCTCAAAACTTTATTGAAACAACCAATAGCTTGGCTGCTTCAAGAACACCACCACAAGCAGCAGCATCCTTCAGATTAGTTTCTTTACTGAATCAAGAAGAAAGTCGAAAAGTTCATTTGAAACCTGGTGCTGCCCAAGTCTCTGTAATTTCTGAAAGTAATTTAGAAAAGAAAGAACCAGAAGTAGCGAGTCAGGTTTATCTTAATAGCACTAGAAGTGAATTAACCATGAGTAATCCTCCAAAGTTTTTTACTAAAATTGATACAAGCATTGATAGTTCAATGATGCTTCCTGGAAGTTTCTTGGATACTGAGGAAATTTCTCTGAAGGATATTGAGAAATGTATGAAAAAACCTGTAAGAAAGACTTTTACCATTCATGTGGATACTCAAGACTGGGACCAGTTGAACAGTAAGAGTATGAATACGTTAGAAATGTTTAATGAGCTTTGTTCTGAAGCTGTCTCTATGAATGATTGTAAAGGTAAAGATTCTAAGGAAGAAATAGCCTATGACTTTTCCTGTTCTCAGGAGAAGGAAGAAATGTGTAAAGAACATAATGTACACTGTGAAACACAAATAACAAATGTGTCTACTAATGTGAAGAACAGTAAGTCTTCTTGTGCTTTGGAAGTTGAGGGTTCTTCTATAGATACTAAGAAATTAGAACCATCTTGCAATGAAGAAATAAGTTCATATAACAATTTTAAAACATCTCATTCATCCCCCAAAATTGTTCCACACTGTTCTCAAAGTGAAGAAAATAAAAACTTTTCACTTAACAAAAATACAGAACTTGAAAAGATTTCAGAAGGGAAGTCATCTTGTGTACTTAAAAAAACTTCAAGTTGTGAAAAGAGCAATGATGTTGTGTCACAATTTAGAAAAAATGATTCAGTGACACCACCTTTAGATTTAAATTCTCAGCAGTTTGTTGCAACAGGTTTTAACAAGAGTTACATCAAACGGTGGGAGATATTGCTAGAAACAATTGCAAACGGCAGTGCAAGTAAAACTATCAAGCTGTCTGATTCTACTGTAAAATTGGAAGTAAATATTGAAAATGAAACCCTTGTTCTTTCAATTTCGTCTGCTTCTGACAAAGAAGAAAAGGATGCCACCACTCAGGTAGATAATGATTTATGCATGAAAGCTAATCACAAAAGCATTCAGACTGATCATTCATTGTTTACTGAAAGTAGAGAAAAGGAACAATTTTATGATAATCTGAAGAATGAGGGTACAAAACAGGTAACTTGTGTTGATAGAAACAACACAAAAAATTTGAACCAGTTAATTCAAAAAGATTTTGAAACACCTTCCACAAAAAAGGGTATCGAGCCTAGTCAAGTTCTAAATCAGAGTGCAGCTACTTTTGATGAACACAATTTTAGAGTTGATTTTAATGAAAATGTTAAACTTAATTCTAATAAAAACTCAGTGATGCATATAAAACCAGGTAGTCCCAGTACCTCAAGACAAGAAATATTTCAACCTGTGGTTACTTCTGAGTGCACTCTTAATGGTGTGTCTGGTTTGGCTATTCATGATGAGAAAACAGATGTTCATGAAGCTATCAGCCAAGAAGCCAAATCAGCTTCCAATTTAAATAAAAAGGATCACGTTATACATGCTAGCATTGTAGAGGTTGCAAAAACTGATTTTAATAGTAATGATATGAAAATATTCGAGAAGAATCTTTCTAATACTACAACTTTTAAGAAGTTGTTTACAGAAGATACAAAAAGAGACTGTAGCTCTCATGATAAGAAAGAAAAATCACACTTAAACTCTGAAAAAGGCGATTTTACTCTAGAAATTATCAGTCCATCTGTACCAGATTATGAGAACAGTAATTCACAATCTGTTTTGTTTGACAAGCTGGTTTCAGCATATAAAATTTCTTCATCTGATGCTGATGCATTGTTTGCAGCTGAACTCATTGATCCTCTGGAGACTTTGACGACAAGACAACAGTCATTAGGAACTCCATCTTCTACATCTCAAAAATTGAAGCCAATCAAAGAGTCTAATGATAGAATTGGGCAAGATGTACCAATAACAGAAAACTTAAACAACTGTAACTTAACGTTTTGTGATGAAACAAGAGCTTTGGTTAATACAGAATTGTCCAAATCTACTAATAAGAGTGTTCAGGAAAAAACAATTAACCAACAGAAAATGTCATTTTGTGACGATAACAAAACAAAGGTATGTCATAAGATTCTTAGGAGAAAGAAATTTTATAGAATTAGACAGATTTCTAATTCATCAGATAGTTCAGATGAAGAATTGCTTCCCACGAAAGGAAACTTGAAACATACAGCTGTGATCAGTAATGGAGACAAACAGTTACCACAGTTGTCAAGTGAGATATTAAAGGAAGAAGATTGGTCAAATAAGTCATCAACACAGCTTTGTAAACAGGATAATCAACTGCAAAAACTGGATCACTACATTGAAAAATGTCCCAAGTTTTCTGCTGAAAATAGTAATGTAAAAGAAAGATTACAATGGGCATCTAATGAAACATCTATTACAAAAGAACAAACTTGTAAGTTATTCCAGGAACACAGTATGAAAGATATTTGTGAAGAATGCCAGAAACCTAATTTATTAGAAGGGATTTCCCAGTTTACAAGAGAGAAATCAAATGCCATAGATTCACCAGAGAGGTCAGCTCAAAATCCGGAAGAACAGTTTTACTTCACAGAGCAGCTGCATAATACAAAAGTATTGGTTCTGCCACCAGACAAAACAGAGGATTTGAAAGAAATCCATTCTTTACAGTGCTCTGAAGAACTCATGAAAAACCCTTTTACTTTGAATACTGACACTGACAATAAAGACCTATTTGAACAGTCTGTGAATCGTTTAGTGGTTTGTGAAAACAAAGTGTCTACAAACTTTGATAAGTCTTGTAGACAAGTGGAAAGTCTGGGTAATTCCTTTTCAGAACCTGACCATCAAACCCAAGATATTTCAGATAGACAGAAGGAACCTCTGGACAGCAAGTCTGTGTTAATGAAAGGTTTAAAAAAAAGCCAAGTGCCTTCGTGGAACAGTAACGAAATTCAAGTCCTTGAAAAGTCTTTGCAGCAGGATACTCATTCAAGTGATATTTTACCCCACATTCAAGTTTCATGCCAAAAGAATGTTCCTCATAGGCAAATACCTACTTTTATATGTAAGTATAGTTTTAATCCTTTCATTTAGTACAGACTTGCTGTTTCAAATGTTATTTCTTTCATCAGTCGTATACTAATGTTACTTATATATATATATATACAACATTTTTCACTGTTCAAATGTCTGTTGCCTCATCATTGTTGCAACATCTTTGTAAACTAAGTTATGTCTAGGAATTAATATTAATGCTTATTAAATAAGTAGAAAATTTCCATTGGAAACCTTCTAAACAGTGTCTTTCATCAAGCAAAAAACAATGTACTTAAATATGCTAGTTAATATTCAACCTCTATTCGGTCCAGTTCAAAGTAGATTTAGTTCATTGTGTAAACTGCTGCTGTTACATTACATTTGAGATGCAACAGTATCTAATTACTGTTAAGTCCTGACATTTTAACATTTTTTAATGTCATGCCACCATTTAAAAGTTAAATGTCTAAAGACACTTGGCCAGTAGTGTATCAAATTATTATTAATATGAAGTGCAAAAAGAACTGTTATAAATTACTACTTGTGAGACAAGAATAAATATCATATTCGGAATACATCTATAGGTAAGAGACCAGTATTATTTTTTTAGTAGACTGCTAACTAAACATAATTATACATTGAATTGATACTTAATTATAACATGTTGTACACAATTGAAAAACTGCACTTGATTTCTATGTATGAAACAGGCAGATCAGTTGTTGAATCATCTAAATTCAGTGGTATAATAATTTCATGGTTATTTTGCTAGACAATGGGTAGAAGCAGGAATTTCTGCAACTTGAAGGAAACAATTGTTTGTACCCATTTGGCAAAAGCACTGTAACTAAAGGCCATCTTGGACAGGGTGTTAATAGATATTTGTCTCAAAGATCGATTTCCAAATTGCCTTTAAGGAAGAAAAACACTTGGTGCTTGTGATTTGCCAAGGAAGAAATAGCTGATTCCTGGATCTGTCTCATTCAGTAGTTTTCTACACAAGTAGGAAAGTTTGGTCATGTTATGGTACTTAGAACACAAACTGTGGACAGTATATAATAAAGCTGGACAAGTGGTTCAGTTAATAAATTACTTTTAAGTTTAAAGTGTATTGATTAATGTTTCATGGTATAATCAATTAATTAAAATTGTGGTAAAATCAATAAAAGTCATAAAAATAGTCAACTAATTTTAAATTTGGAATTCTTATTGTGTTTTTTATTCATCTTTCCAAAAACATAAGTGATCAAACGATTACCATTATGATTTCTCATTATTTTCAATACAAGGTTAAGCATAATTTATTAGTTTCACAACTGAAAAAATAAGTAATTGAAAGTAATAATTTTGATTATCTCAACTACCTAGTGGGAGAATAATTGATCAGTTGAATGCAAATGATTAATGAATCTGATTAATCGATTATTAAATTTCACTGATTATCCAACTCTTGTAAGTTACTGGAAATGAAGATGGTTGGAGTCAGTTTTTACTGTTTATTTTCATGAAGGAAGAATTGAAATATAAAGTTAACTATCTGACTATTAGAAGAATGTATAAGATAATATCTAGTGTAGTTAATGTTGTTACTAGTAAAATCCACTTCACTTTGATATTTTAAGATAACAACGCAACAATCCACCATACTTATTTAAGCTTTGGCTAATATACATGAAAGTGTATGACCTGTGAAAGTGGGTTTTTCTCAGGGTGCTCTTCCCCCCACAGCAAAAACATAAGCATTGGATCTATAGATACCAGCCCAGACAAATTTATTGCTAGCCCTGAATTGGGTTGTTTGTGTTTGTGTTCATATTTGACATCACCCTTTTGGGACGGGACCTGGCTGTTTTCTCTGGTGCGGCCTTTGTCTCGGTCATGGATAATATTAAGTACGACCTCCTTCACCCAAAAAAAGAGTATAAAATTATTTAAAATAAAAAAAACAACAAAACAACTAAATTCAATAACCTTCCATGAAAGGGGATGAAGAGGATCCACAACGTTCCTGAACACCCCAGTTGGAGAGAGAATTCTTACAATTTCTCTCTCTCTAAACTAAATCCTTGCCACATTAGTTTGTGTTTGCATGAACAAACAGTAGATATATTCTTTTAAGAATGAGCCACAAATGAATGAGAGAGAACTTTGACTATGCTGAGATCAAGCTATCACTGTGGCAAAAAAGTGGGTTTAGCCTAGTTTATTGGGTGAATTTTTGATTAAGTGGCAAGTTAACATATACATGTAAATGTCTGTGATTATCTTTCAGGGAAAGAGAAATAACCTTGGTTAAGCTATTTAAGTGACTAAAAGTGGAAATATCTTGTAGCGTGTATAGATTGTGTTTAATTTTAAGAATGCATTCCATAGTTATTTCTAAGGTAGTTTGTTTCCACTGTTTGCATGCTTTTATTCCTTTTATTTTTTTTTTTCTGATTCCATTTCTAATATCTTTGGCATTTTAATTCACAAAGAAAACAAATCAAAAGCATTACCAAACAATATGTTCAAATATTTGAAAGTTTTGTGAATTATTGAAAAGCAGTTTGTTGCTCAAATATCAGTTAAAAAGAAAATCCACAGATCTTCCTTGATTGGCACGAAAACTGTATTTTGAGAGAGTTTTTAAGTGATGCTTTTTGTACCTGTATAAAATCTTTTAAGGTTTTGCTCAATTTCATTTTCATATAGCATAAAATATTTTAATTTTAAGTAAACATAAAAGCATTAGCTTTAACATTTACATTTGAATTGATTTAATTATTTAAAAAAATTGGAAATTTTATTAAAATTAGCCTGTTCGTTGATAATGGCTTTCCTGTGAGAAAAAAAAACTTTTATTGTTCACTCAAAGTGTGGAAAAATGACAAATTTGTTTTCAGAGAAGAAAAATATTAATAATCAAAAGGTTTTCTTACTGAGATTTTAAAACTGCAAAGTAACAATAACAAGTAATTTATTCAGGATATACAAGGTGAGACAAAATGTGCTGTACTGGAATGTTGAGTGGGCAAAAATTACTACACAATTTATATAGTATTATTCAGTTGGCTCTAAAAAATTACAAAGATAATTGAAACCAATTCAGTTTCTGTTTTCTTGAGAGTAAAACATAAGTTAATTTTTTTTATAAATTAAACAACTGTATACTCAATTTTTGCCTCACTCTCTGTGTATTGTCCTGCTTCATTATTGATTTTAACTTAACAGAGCCATATTAAGTTACATCTTCTTTAATTTTGTCAATAACAGAGTTAATACTAATCCTTAAAAAGTTTGTCATAGTTGTAAGGTATGTAATATTAATATAGTAAATTGAATATAATCTTTTCTAGCACAAGAAACTTGCAGGTCAGGTGCAACTTCTAATGACATAACATCAAGTGCTTGGTCAAGTCAAGGGGAATCTTTAAGTGGGGTTTGTGCATTTTAATCATAAATTGAAAGCTAATTTTAAAAATTTTACCCTTTTTTGCTACTCTCCAGATTCTTGTTTAAAAACTTGTAATATTAATTTGTTTGTCCACCTGTGTATATGAGTCTTAAATGCTTTTACATATATATATTGGTGTTTAATATAAATTAATGAAAGCCTTTACTATTTTCTTTGAGGAAAATATTTTCTATAACACTAATAAATGAGTGAAATTTAAGAGTTAATATGTAGAAAATTATGTACTTGTGTGACTTTTGAACTTAAGGTCATTAAGGTCATTTTGGACTTAAGGACTCATAAAATTAATAGTAAAGGAAAACATTTATTATGCACTTTTTTATGCTAAGCTCCTTTAACATGTTATTTTTATTTATTTAATGATACTATTGCATATTTCTGTCCTTCATAAGTTAATATGTTCATGTAGGTAATTTAAATAGATAAAATAAGTTTTGTTCTAGGCATAACATTTAATAAAATTGGTGAACTTAGTTTCTGAACTTCCAATGATTTTAATGTATGCTTAGAGCCTGAGAGAATATTAAACCTACACTGTTATGAATGTCTTTACTGGTTAGGTTTAGTGTGTGAAAGTTTTGAATTATTGAATATTGCTTGGACAATCTAATTTGTTGTTCTCACCATTAATTGTATCTTTCCAGTATGTTTTGTATGAGTTATTTTGGTTAAAAAAATATCTTTCAGGACCCAGATCTAATTAGAAAGGAGATAGAGGAAATGAAACAAAGAATCTTACAAATGGAAGCATTAATTAATGGATCTAGACCAGCCTGTATTTCAAAAGATATTGTGCTCGGTAAGTATAACAAAATTCAAATACAAAGGCACAAAACATATTTATTAAATGTTTCATAATAACAAGGATTACAATATCAGAAACATGTAAAATTAAAAACAAATATAACACAGGCCTGTGATGGTCTTATTATCTTGATCTCTACATGTTTTAAAGTATGCTGTATTAAAAAACTGTCTGTAGAGATTTTTCCACAGAATGTCATGTATGTTTACACAAGTGAATCATTTTAATTGAAATCGGGTCACGTTTCATTATGTTTAAAATGTGGAAAACCACTGCCTATAGATTTCACTAGATCAGTCATGATGCATCTTGTCAATTTTTTTACAAACCACAAGAAACATACCACTAGTATATAAACGGTTATCAGGTCACATGATGTGTCACTTCTGTACAGTATTTGTTTGTGTGTGCACTTTGACATTATTTTTTTTCTTTTCAATATTAATTTATCACTATGGCAGTAACAGGTTGTGTAAATGACCTAAATATATTCTGTTATATTTTTGGGAAATTAGTTGTAAAGAAACAAAGACAAAACATTGCAGAATTTGTCAAACAAAAGTGTATAACATATTTTAGAGTATAACTTGGAGACCAAAAGACCAAATCATATGTTTTATATGGTTTGCACCATTTGTGTCAAAGAGTTAAGACAATGGACTAAACATAAGAAGTCTTTGCATTTTGGAATTATAATGGTTTGGCATGAGCCTACAAACATGGAGATAACTGCTGTTTTTTTGCTCTTTTAACATTCAAAATAAAAATGACATTTCTTATCAAAATCTTCAATCTACTATAAAACTTGTTGCTCATGGAATTGATGTACCAACTCCACCAGAGACTTTTGATACAGTTTCATCTGATGACAAGGAAAATGATTATTTTCATCCAAAAACGTCTAGAGAACAAGCTTTTCATGCAAGGTGAACCTAAAGATTTGGTCTTTCTAAAAGGTTCTTCAGAGATTTGGGGTTCATACTTTGGGCTAAGAACTTGCATTTTCCAGGAATGTTTCCAGTTTTTTGGATACCAAGCCATGTTGGTATTCGCGGGAACGAGTTTGCAGACACGGCAGCTAAATCTATCTGCTCAGGCACTATCACCACTGTGCCTGTTCTGTACGTGGACTATGGTCTTGTATTGAAGGCTTGGCTCCATGCCAGCTGGCAGTCCACTTGGAGTGAGCAACGCGACGACAGGCTTTTTCAAATAAAACCCTATATCGGGCTTTGGCCATCTAGCTTCCATAAGGTTCAGAAGGAGGAAGTTGTTCTATTTAGACTATGCATTGGTCACAGTATTTTAACTCATCATTTTCTTTTATCTGTAACTTTTATATGCAAAAACGGCTGTTCTGGGCCCAGAAAACACTTCAAATAGAAGAGCGAACAACGTTTCGACCTTCTTCGGTCATCGTCAGGTTCACAAAGAAAGGGTTACTGGTCGGAAGCTGACCACATGTTTGGGAGGGGTTGTATAATTGAGTGTTGCAATGTAGAGGGCGCGGTTTGAATATATAATTTTGTCTATAATATTAATATAGGTATAATGGTGTTCCTTTATATTGGTTTATTTTGGGTTTGAGTTGTTGTATAAGTAAGGCTTCTTTAATTTTTCGTTTGTTTATGTTTGTTTCTTTATTTAGTATTTTAGTGTTTTCTATGGTTATGTTGTGTCCATTTGACTTGCAGTGTTCGAAAACGTGTGAAGGTGACTTTTTATGTTCTTTGAATCTGGTTTCCATTTTTCTACTTGTTTCTCCTATATAGAAGTCGTGGCAGTTATCACATTGTATTTTATAAATAATGTTGGTGTGGTGTTTGTCAGTGTAGTTCTTACATAGTATAGACCTTAGTTTTGTGCCTGGTTTTTGAATAAATTTAGTGTTAACTGGAATGTTATATTTTGTTACTAGTTTTTGCCAAATGTTGGTTATTTGTTTGCTGATGTCAGGAATATATGGTATACAGCAGTGTATGGTTTCGTGATTTTTTGATTCGTGAGATATATTTACTTTTGTTGGTTGATTTTGCTTTCTGTCTAGGTGTGTGCGTGTAATGTTTTCTACGGTTTGTGGAGGAAACTTATTAATGTTGATGAAGTGTTGTTTTATTTTATCTAATTCATCGTTAATTTTATCTGGTGAGCATAGTTTTATGGCTGTGTTTATCTGGTTTCTTAGTATGTTGAGTTTTTGTTTTGTTTCATGTGCTGAGTCCCAAGGAATGTATAGTCCAGTATGGGTGATTTTTCGGTGGATTTCTGTTTTGAATTGTGTGTCGGTTCTTATAATTTTGAGGTTAAGAAATGATATTTGATTGCTTTCTTCCTGTTCACATGTGAAGTTAATGTTGGGATGTATAGAGTTAATGTGAGTGAAAAAGTTAAGTATGTGTTCTGTAGATTCGAATCCCGCAATCGTGTCATCTACATATCTGTACCAGTATAGTGGTGGATGTAATGCTGTATTAATTGCTTGTGTTTCAATTTGTG
Organism: Carcinoscorpius rotundicauda; assembly: GCA_011833715.1. NCBI lineage: Eukaryota > Metazoa > Arthropoda > Merostomata > Xiphosura > Limulidae > Carcinoscorpius > Carcinoscorpius rotundicauda. The sequence goes on from CM022398.1 coordinate 22,991,051, forward strand.
TCATAAAAATATTGGCTAGAACTGGCGATACTGGGTTGCCCATGCTTAGGCCATTTGTTTGTATATAGTTTTGGTTGTTGAACATGAAGTTTGTCTTTATTGTGGTGAATTCTATGAGGGTTGCTAACTGGTTACTGGGAATGTCTATGATCGGGTTAGGGTCTCGAATATAGAGTTCTAAGGCTATCTTGCAGGCTTCTGTTGTTGGAACTTCTGTGAAGAGGGATATAACATCGAAACTGGCCATTAAGGCTTTATGATTAAGTTGATTTAGATTGGACTTGAAATTAAAAGAGTCTTTGATGAATGAGCTGGCTGATGTTGCATATTTGGAGAATGCCCATGCTATGTATTTACCAAGATTGTAGTTAAACGATTCATATATTGACATTATTGGTCGTAATGGACAATCTGGTTTATGAGGTTTGGGGATGCCGTATATTTGCGGTGTGCGTGAGTCGGTTTTACGTAGGTAGGAATAAAGTGTTTGTGAAATTGTGTTGGCTTTTTTTATTTGTAGTAGTAATTTGTTTAGTTGCGTCTCATGTGTCTTTGTTGGATTTGTGTGTATTGGTTTAAATTTGTTCGTGTCTGATAGGATGTTATTCATTTTTTGTATGTATTCATTCGTGTTCATTATTACTATAGCGTTACCTTTATCTGCTTTTAGAATTTTTATGTTTCTGTCTTGTTTTAGGTTTCTAATGGAATTAATGTCTCTTTTTGTAAGGTTGTTTTTTAGTTTTCTGTTTTGTGAAATTATGTTGATAGTTTTGTAAGAAAATTCTTTGAAAAAATCGTTTAAGATAATGTTTTTAGGTGGTTCTGGAAAATATAAATTTGTAATTTTACCTGGGAAGTTTGGCAGTTGGATGTCAATAAAGTTATCAAACATGTGGTCAGCTTCCGACCAGTAACCCTTTCTTTGTGAACCTGACGATGACCGAAGAAGGTCGAAACGTTGTTCGCTCTTCTATTTGAAGTGTTTTCTGGGCCCAGAACAGCCGTTTTTGCATATAAAAATTCTCAACAAGTGGGTTTCTCGACATCACTGATTTTTATCTGTAACTGTTGCACCAGTGTGTAGTTTGTGTAACACTCAAATCACTGAAATTGGAAAATGGCCAGAACATTGAATAACTCGACACCAGGACTGGAAAGGCCAACTTCAAGTGACTAACGCTGCTGTTTGAACTACCTGTTAGTTGTCCTGGCGAGTTGTTATTCCAATTTTGCTGCATGTCTTTTAAACTTTTATTACTTTACCCTTTGGTTCTGGCCATAATGACAACCCAGAACCAGAACTGGAAAGACCAACTTCAGGTGACTGACAGTGGTTCTGGTACTTGCCTGTTAGTCTTCCTGGCAGGTTATATTCATTACCATTCTGCTACAGGAAGTCCTTTACAACTTTATATACACTGGATGTCAACATCAGTTTTATGCAATTTTCTGTTTTTAATTGCTGTTTTGTTTTTACCTTCGTTACAACATTTACTTTACTTTTACCTTTTTACTGGACATTTGGCTACTCATTATTACGATTTTATTATATGTTTTTTAAAACTTCTATTATTTTACATTTTGATAAATAGAAGAGTCATTAGTTTTTATTCGAAAAAAAGAAGAGTCAGTCATTCGTTTGAGAAAGTTTAAGTGTTTGCTGTGATTTTATTCAACTTGGATTTGTGACCAGAGCTAGATCTACAGAAGCTGTGATTTTGTCTCATCAATCTTTGCGATTCATTCGAATTACTGGTTGTGCTGAGAGTCGTCACGTACGGACTATTTAGGGGAGACTGGGAAAATTGGAAGGCGGCAAGTTTGAGACGTTCATCAAGAAGCACCGTAAAAAGAACTTCGTCATTCTCTATTTAAACTTCGGTATTTTTTCGTGGGACCAAATTCAGACCCTAGACCGGAATTTTGGATTCCTGATCTGAACTTTTGGACTTTCATTCTAGATCATTATATTAGATACAGGCCAGTACCATTTTGTGTTGTAATTAATTTTGAAGGTTTAAACTTAATATCTGTCATTGTTATTATATAATTTATGTTTTATCTGTCATATATATAATAACTTATTGTAATAAATTATACAAGCTGTTATCTGTGTTTTTCCTTTGCATTTAGTCTACATAAAACATATATAAAAAAAACGTAACAGAAAATTGGGGGCTCGTCCGGGATATCGAACAAACAATTTAATTCTATTCTAAAATTAGATTTATATTCTATATAGATCGACAGCTTGTATATTCAAAATGGCATTCCAACTTGAAGATTTTATAGACAAATTTAATTAGAATCCCTCTTTCGAATTGATCAGTGGATTAAAAAAATCTGAATTGCTTGATGTTGGAAAACATTTTAATTTGGAAGTGAAGCAAGCAATGAAGAAAGCAGATATCAAACGAATTGTTGTTGAACATTTGGTCAACCAAAAAGTTTTACCTCCAAAAGTTGTACAACAATTGCCTGCCGCTCATTTTGACCCAGATTTTGAATTAATGGAAATGGAAATGAAATTTCGTTTAGAAATTGAAAACAAACGCCTTGTTCTTGAGGCAGAAAAAGAACTAAAACGTATTGAGGCAGAACAAGAAAACAAACGCCTTGTTCTTGATGCCGAAATACAAATAGAGCGCAATAACGCGGATAAAGAAATCAGTATGAGAAAGGCACAGACAGATGAGAAGGTTGTCCAAATGCGGTTGGATAATTTTGATGCTTCCAAACAAATTCGTTTAGTACCTCCATTCAATGAAAAAGCTGTAGATAAATATTTTCAGCAATTTGAAAAATTGGCCCTTAGGCTAAAATGGCCTACCGAATATTGGACAGTATTACTTCAGAGTGTTCTCAAGGGTAAAGCTCAGGAAGTATTTTTCAAACTCACGGCCGAGCTAAGTTATGATTACGAGCACGTCAAAAATGCATTTTGAATGCTTATGAATTGGTGCCAGAGGTTTGACAGCCAAACTTATGTCGAATTTGCTCGTGAAAAAGAAACTCTGTTCGACAGGTGGTGTGATTCCAAAGAAATCAAAGATGATTACACAAAACTCAGAGAACTCATGTTAGTTGAAGAGTTTAAAAGATGTATTTCCTTAGAGCTCAAAACTTATATTGATGAACAAAAAGCTTCCAAAATTCATGATGCTGCTGTCTTGGCAGACGAGTATGCTTTGACTCACAAAGATTTCTCGTACAAAAGCAAAACAAATCACACGGCAAAGAAATCCAAGGACTCATTCAAACATTATGCAAATATCGACAAAGACAAAAAAGAGCAAACTTCTGATTCTCAAACAAAGACTTCATCTCATTCTCAAAGCTCGTCATCTACCAAAAACGTGTTATTCTCATCCAAAACATGTGCTTATTGTAAGAAACCTGGCCATCTGATTTCTGAGTGCTATAAGATCAAAAACAAGCCATCACCCCATGGTTTTATTTCGCCCTCATTTGATACATCATTGTTTCCCAATGATTTTGACCCTGTCCAGTCCACTGTGGATTCTAAGCCCAATATTCTTGATGTACCTGAAGATCTTGTTGAGGACAAAGTTAAGCCTTTCATCACTGAAGGTTTTGTTTCTTTTGTTGGCAATTCACATCTACAACCAATTGAGATCCTGCAGGATACTGGAGCTTTTCAGAGTTTGATTTTGGAAAGTGTACTTCCGTTTTTTGAAAAGTCATCCGTTGGGGCCAATGTGCTCATTTCTGGTGTAGAAGGTGGCGTCGTTTCTATTCCTCTTCATAGATTGGATTTGCTTTCGGACTTAGTTTCAGGCCAAGTGACTGTGGGTATTAAATCTTTATTGCCTGTTGAAGGTGTGTTTATGCTTTTGGGGAATGATTTGGCTGGTAGTAAGGTGGTACCAGAGGTTCGTGTTGTTGAAGCACCTGTTATTATTCCCAGTACAGAGCAACTCATTGAAGAGTTTCCTGATGTTTTCCCCGCCTGTGCTGTTACTCGTTCTCAAACACTTTCTCAGGAGTCCAAAAAGGATTTCCCTTTGTCTGATACATTCATGTCTCACATCGATGAGATTTCTGACTCAACTTCGAGTTCTACTGATGACTCCAAGTCATTTTTCAACTCTCTTCATCGTAACAAACTTGTTGAGGAACAGGACAATGATCTTGAAACTCGTTCTCTTCTACAACTGGCCGTTGAGGAAAATGAAATAGGAACAGTCCCTATTTGTTACTACCATTAGTCAGGTGTGTTAATGAGAAAATACAGACCTCCTGACGTTGCTGCCGATGAAGAGTGGAATGTTATTTATCAAATCGTCATTCCAAAATGTTATCGGAATGATATTCTTAGTCTTGCTCATGATCATGTGTTGTCAGGACACTTAGGTGTAAGAAAGACCCTAGATCGTATCCGACAACATTTCTATTGGCCAAAGATGCGCAAAGATGTTGTCGACTATTGTAAGACATGCCATTCTTGCCAAATGACTGGAAAACCAAATCAGGGGATTCCCAAAGCACCACTGCAACCTATTCCTGCCTTTGAAGAACCGTTCTCAAGAGTCATTATCGACTGTGTTGGCCCAATCCCAAAAAGCAAAGCAGGAAATGAATAACTCTTGACGATCATGTGTGCTTCTACACGTTTCCCTGAGGCAATCGCTTTGAGAAAAATCACTGCTCCCAACATTGACAAGGCTCTTGTCAAATTCTTTACCATGTCCGGGATTCCAAAAGTTGTACAATCAGATCAAGACTCAAATTTTATCTCCAAGATATTTCAACAAGCCATGCATGAACTAAACATCCACCAAATTTCATCCAGTGCATACCATCCTGAGTCACAAGGTGTTGTTGATCGTTTCCACCAAATTACTGCTACGAACACTCAAAGAACTGGGATGAGGGTGTTCCCTTGTTATTGTTTGCAGTTCGTGAGGGTATTAAAGAATCCACTGGATTTAACCCTTTTAAGTTGCTCTAAAAAAAAAGGTTTTCACAAGTTCAAACTTTTTTTTTTTACTTTTAAGGGGGAGAGTGTTATGTAAATGTCATGTAAACGACAACATGTCGTGTTGTGTTTAAATTTTCATTTCTATTATTTATATTATTGTTTCAAAGCTTAAACCAATTAAAAATATGTTGTTATTCATTTAAAATAACATTTAGAAATTTCTAGAATTAGGTAGATCAAATATATGACTATAAACGGAAATGTATGGCGGCCTAGTGTCTAGAAGACAAGTCTCGTGCAAGAACGGACATGTGCGGATTTCTCTGGAATGTTGAGAAGTTACGCGATGGTTCGAGAAAAGAGGCCTACAAATATAAAAACAGACGGAGACGTGAGAAATAGAAGAGTCATTAGTTTTTATTTGAAGAAAAGAAGAGTCAGTCATTCGTTTGAGAAAGTTTAAGTGTTTCCTGTGATTTTATTCAACTTGGATTTGTGACCAGAGCTAGATCTACAGAAGCTGTGATTTTGTCTCGTCAATTTTTGCGATTCATTCGAATTACTGGTTGTGCTGAGAGTCGTTACATGCGGACTATTTAGGGGAGACTGGGAAAATTGGAAGGCAGCAAGTTTGAGACGTTCATCAAGAAGCACCGTAAAAAGAACTTCGTCATTCTCCATTCAAACTTCGGTATTTCTTCGTGGGACCAAATCCACACCCTAGACCAGAATTTTGGATTTCTGATCTGAACTTTTGGATTTTCATTCTAGATCATTATATTAGATACAGGCCAGTACCATTTTGTGTTGTAATTAATTTTGAAGGTTTAAACTTAATATCTGTCATTGTTATTATATAATTTATGTTATATCTGTCATATATATAATAGCTTGTTGTAATAAATTATACAAGCTGTTATCTGTGTTTCTCTGTTGCCTTTAGTCTACATAAAACATATAAAAAAAACGTAACATCATACAAAATAATGAATATTATTTTCAAAATCTGCATAGCTAAAGTTATGGAAAATCCATTATTAGAACCAAAACTTTTATGAAGTGTAAAATCATAACAGATTCACAAGTCTAAATATAATTATCAGTATAAATAAATTAGAATAATTTTGAATTGTGTAAAGATTATGTGGTTTTGAGAGAGAGGAGAAACTTTATTATGGTTCTTAGCCTTAGCCTCATCAGTAACAATTCTAAACTTTGATATTCGGATTTAATATCGTCTTTTGGCTGATACTCTCAGATGTTCTTGTACTCCTATTTTAAAGTGGCAATCTGGTTTAGCACACTTAAAGCTCTACAGTTTCTACATGTGTATAAATAAATAACTCATGAACAACTGATAATTAGAAGACAGCCTTTACTATTGTAAAATTCTTAGTTTAAGGGGAGGTTTAAAGATAACTTTTAAAGTTGACTTCATAATACATAATCTTTATGATTTAAAATTCTCGTAACTTGTTTTTTTTTAATTTATATTTATCTTTGTTTATCTGTTATTGTAATAATATTTTACTTTTCTATGTATTATTGATAATATTTTTATTTCAAATTGTTTAATAAAATTTGTACTCTTATATTTGTACTTTAGAGGTGACTACAGAAATAAGACACAATGTTGAGATTGGGGGATACATTGTAATGTGGGGCCTACTTTAGTCACCTAGTGTACATTTCATAATTTCACATTATAACTTGTACCCTCGGATCTTTTCAATTAGTGCAGTGTTTTTGTTTATTTTTGATTTGGCTTGTTTTTTAAGTTATAACAAACTAATATAATTAATTAGAGGCTTGGATTTGCTGTTTTTAATAACTCCATCCATGTAATTTTATTACTTTATCAAAATTTATAAATTTTAACTAAAATGTGTTTGTGTGTGTGTGTATGATAGCAAATGCTCTATTACACTTTATCTTGTGAATGGTTAATTATAGAAAAAAGTGTATATAATGCTTCTTTTCAAACATACATTACAAGAAGAATTATTCAATTTTTGCAACTTCTAAAATTTATATTGGTATCAACATTGATCAATCAATCTTCCTTTGCATTGAATGGTCATTTTGAGAAAAGAAAAAACTTAAGAATAAAATTTTTTTTTTTTATAAGGGATTTAACAAAAGTAGAAAGGGGGCTTCATCTGTCAACTGAACCAAAGAAAATATTTCTAAGATACACACACACGTCTTGGAAATATACATCTGTTGGTTTATATATATATATAATATTTCATGTTTGTATACTCATGTATAGTTTTATTGTACCATGTTAAATTTATTTGAATGTGTCCTCTTTGAGACTTCTAACAGGAATGACAACTGTCAAAATCACTTAACTTTGACACTTCTTACAGGAGTGACAACTGTCAAAATCACTTAACTTTGACACTTCTTACAGGAGTGACAACTGTCAAAATCACTTAACTTTGACACTTCTTACAGGAGTGACAACTGTCAAAATCGCTTAACTTTGGCAGCAGTCTTTTTTTTTTTACTATGCAAAATTACAAGGAACTATGACATCCAGTAGACAAACGTGCTACAACTGCTTTGTGAATCTGAAGGAACTATGACATCCAGCAGACAAACGTGCTACAACTACTTTGTGAATCTGAAGGAACTATGACATCTAGCAGACAAACGTGCTACAACTGCTTTGTGTATCTGAGTACTTTATTGTGGTTTTTTCCAGCTAAAAACACAAGTTTTTGATTGTTTTCAGTACTTGTTAGTATTTTAAAAGGATATCCTTTCTCATATTGATATTTCCTTTATTCTGGGGTAAAATGTTGGGTTTTATATTACTAAGGATATTTGGAAGAAAAGAGAAGAGATGTACAAGTTTAGATGCTTTGAGTCATTTCAAACTTAATAGTTAATTTTACTAGCTGTTAACAACATAGGAGATTTTTAATAAGTAATCTGAATGTGATTTTTCAACTAATACTATTGGACTTTAATATTTTATTTATTTTACAAATCCATTGTAGCAAAACTAACGAGTATTGAACAATATTTATGAATTGAGAGATTTTGTTTTAGGGGACAAGGATTTGGTTAATAACAGTCATCAGAAAACTTCACTAGCTGTGCAGAATGTAACCCTGGAACAAGAAAATTCTTATAATGATTGTATGTTGAGAAGGAAAACGGGCACCTGGGGCTTTAAAAATGATGAAGATAGTGGAGAAGAGAGTGACGACTTATTCAATACGGTATCGCCAACACCACCCAAACGTCCAGATAATCGTTCGAGCTTGTTAGTGTCTTTTACTTCAGGCATGAAAAGAAATAAATCGTGTCACACCTGAATGTTATTGCATGTTGAATCATTTGTTTCATATATTGCAGGCTCATTGCTTTATATGTGCTTGCCAGTTTCTAAGTTTCTTTATTAGTATACACATTGTTTTGTTAGAAATACCAGAGGTGTGTAGTGTCCATTTCATCAGAAACATTCAGAGTTTATTCATTTATGTGTGGGCACACATGTTCAGTAATGATACTATGAACTCGGAGAACTATCTTTGATGTTTTAAGAAATATAACAACCTTGCAGGTCGCTTGTGCTTCTAATGAGTTATTACCATTTGTAGTGCTTTATTATGGTCACATTGCGTAAGGAAATTAATATCAGATTTAACAAAATTAATGCACAGTACTGTGGTGACGTATAAACTAAAATATAAAAAAATCAGTTTTGTATATTTGTGTTGTGTTCATATGTAATATAAATCAGTTTATCTAAAGGTAAAGGTAAGTGAATCATATGAAAGATAAGTCTGTAGTATAATGAATTATGAAATTTAGTTCTCTTAAAATAATAATGTTATCATTAAAGCAAATATAAGATTTTTTCCAGATGCTTTTTCTTTCCAGAAATATTCAGTTCCAGAACGTGAACCATAAACTTCTATCAAAAGTTATTAATTTGGAAAGAAATGTAATAAATATATAAATAAATCTTAATGGTAATATAGTGGTAAAGTAGTGATATGTGTATTTAGTATGTCGAGGGTGATAAATTGGTATATGTTTTTGAAACTTCTAAATCTGAGATGTGTAGTATGTCTATATGAAGTGTTCAACTGGCCTTTCACTTGAGTGAAACTTCCACTCTTAATTATTGTACATATATTTTCATTAATTTCTTTGTGAGCATCTTTGGAAATATATTTGTATTTGATATTTTGTCACAAATTAAAAAGTTTCGACAGCTTAGTCACGGTAGTGATTCTTATATTAATAAAACATAATCAAAAACTTAGAAAAGGACAAACAATAACTAAAAACTGGTAAACCCTACTAATTATGAGCACAACATTGCCTATCCCGTAAAGCTCAATACCATGCATGATCATATATAACTTTAAAATCCCGAGTGCCATTTTTGTTAAATTCACTTACTATTCTTGGAATGATTTACAGGTGGCGTTGCCAAACTGAATCAGTTTGGAAATAAATTATTTTGTAATAAGGCCCATCATGGCCATGTGTTAGGATGTGGATTCAGATCCCTGTTACATCAATCATGCTCACTCTTTCAGTGTAGTAGTGTTATATTGTTATGGTCAATCCTACTATTTATTTGTAAAAGAATAGTCCAAGAACTGGCGGTGGGTGGTGATTAACTAGCTGCTTTCCCTCTAATCCTTCGACTCGTAATCCCATGGTCGTGGGTTCGAAACTGCGTCAGACCAAACATGCTCGTCCTTTCAGCCGTGGGAGCGTTATAATGTGACGGTCAGTCCTACTTTTCATTGGTAAAAGAGTAGCCTAAAAGTTGGAGGTGGGTGATGATGACTAGCTGCTTTCCATCTAGTCTTACATTGCTAAATTAGGGACGACTAGCGCAGATAGTCTTCCTGTAGCTTTGCACAAAATTAAAAGAATAAACAATTTTGCAGTACATTAGTGGTGAAAGACTTAAAAGTAGCCAAAATGGTGATTAATACCGCTATCGAATGTGGACAGAGGTTATGTTTGTGTGTTTGTCAGCAAGATTTCTTGATAATGGCTGAACGGAAATAGGATAAAAGTTGGCATACATTTGGACTATAACACAACTTTAAAGTGATTAGGTTTAGGAGGGTCAAGGTCACGAAAAAAAAATCTCATAATATGGGGACCGATTTTTCACAATGTTTTTGTTCAAAAACTCAGTTCAGAATGATCAGTTTTTGATGAAACTTGGTGGACATGCACAATATCTTATTCCCATTGTTCTGGTGAACGTGAGTTGTGTCAGTTGATAACGACCAACATGTGGGCAAGTTTTCGTGTTTTTTGAGGGCCGAATGTGATTAACGCTTCGTGGCGGTGGTATGGATCAACTGCACGCCTCTTATTTTTATTTTTTTACGTTTTAGGGTGCGTTTCCAATGTAATACGTGTTCGCTTGGTGACGCAATTTATTTTTTGTTTCCCAAATTTAGCGTAAAGTTATACCGAGTGCTATTAGACCGTAGCTTTCTCTAATTTTTAACCGATAGACTAGAGGAAAGGATAGCTAGTAAACAGCATTCGTTGTTTACTCTTGCCTAACCGAATAGTGAGATTTGATTCGTATTCTTATAATGTCTTTAAAGAACCCTCGACCACGTGAGGCCTAGTTGGTGCGAAACATTTTTAAGTTGCCAACGTAGTCAAGTGTTTATACTGGATCAGTAAATTTTAAAGATATACTAAATGTTTTAATTATTAAGCTTGAGACTGCAAAAGATATGTGATAATTTGATTCAATACCTTTTATTCTTAAATCCACAAAAGAAAGACTGCAAAAATTGTAAAAACTACTGTTGTAAACTAAGAGGCAATGTAACCAAACAAGTTACTGCTTCATAATTTCAGATTATTAATGAAATAGCCAACAGATTAATCCAGATATTCAAATTGCCTAATTAGATCCATAAAAAATTGAAAATAAAATTTTAAGAGTTTAGAGAGGTGTTAAGTGATCGGAGAATTCCGAAAACCGTTTGGAATTGCAATAAATACTTTGATAATAATTTTTCTTTTTCATATTTAAGTGTAAAATAGAAGGATGAAGAGTTGTAGATTAATTTTATTGTGAAAAGAATGTAACAAAAAAAACCTAAATCGTGAAAGGTTGCAGTTGATGTATAACTCAGAAACTGGGAAAAATAAAACATTCCAGTAACTGTGGCAAGTAATGTTTGGAAACAGAAATCGATAATCACTGGAACTAGACGCAAAATGGAATTGCTACAGTTATTAACGTTCTAGGTTATGCAAGACTTGAATATGGCAGAAACTTTTTGGAACAAAGATCATAAGCATTGAGAACTGATTAATGTCGTTGTCTGCAAAAGATGCAAGAAATATTTAAATTAAATGTATTACGTTTTATAATTTATCTGGGATGAGTCTCCGATTTATTAAGTTACACATTACGATCTATTATACTTGCCAACAAGATTAATACACACAATTTTCCTTCTTAACGCATATATTTTAATATAAAGATAATAATACAATTTATACTGGAAATGATTGGAAATAATCATTTTTATACAAAAGTTTTACAAACTTACAAATAATACTAAGTCTTCAATCTGGTCTGGAACTGATTATTTTATCGACGGCTCATAATGAACGAATTTATTCTGAGTTTATTTCGGTGTTATTCATTTAACGAAATCTGCGAAGGTTCCTCGTCAAATATTTGTAGTTTTTCGATTGATAAGCTTTTATCACCATCATAGCTTTCGAGGTTTACAGAATACCGTCTGTAGCAAATCAACGGTATAATCTGTCTTTTCACCTTGCGTTAATTTTTTATAAGTTTGATAGAAGATTTTCTAGAAATTTTAGCTAAGGCAACAAAACTGGTATTTCCATTGTTGATTCTTACACTCGAGAATCTTCTACAAATTTAACGAATAAGGATTTCGCAATACACATTTAACTGTACAAGTTAATTACATTTCTCAATATATATTTAACTGAAATAAACATCATTATTAAAATAAATATACAATAGTAAATCGATTACAGACCCAATTGTGATTTCAGTGTTTGTCGCATTTTTTTCGTGTTTATTTTTGTAATATTTACTGAAACATATTAACTTGTTACAATAGCATATACAATTCTAAGATCGTGTTAGGCACACGTGATATATATTCACTTACATGTAATCTTTACAACTAAGACTAAAATTTTAAAATATGATTTAATTAATGGAAAATAGGTTACAGTGACTACTATATGGCCTAGCGCGTTAAGGCGTGCGCTTTGTAATCTGAGGGTCGCGGGTTCGCGCCAAACATGCTCGCCCTCTCAGCCGTGGGGGTGTTATATTGTGACGGTCAATCCCACTTTTCGTTAGTAAAAGAGTAGCCCAAGAGTTGGCGGTGGGTAGTGATGACTAGCTGCCTTCCCTCTAGTCTTACACTGCTAAATTAGGGACGGCTAGCGCACGTAGCCCTCGAGTAGCTTTGTGCGAAATTCCACAACAAACAAACAAGACTGCTATATACATATATATATACACCGCTGGCTAAAATCTTAAGGCCAAGGAACATAAAGAAAAATATGCAATGTGCGTTGTTAGACTCAACCACTTATTTCAGTAGAGCTTCGAAAGAAGAAAAGGGGAAATAAAAATATTTTTTTTTGCATTTAATAGGGAAAATATGAACGCTATGAAATTAGCCTAAATACCAGTTGGTCGAAAGTTTAAGACCATACTGAAATGAAGCGTTAACCGGTAAACACGTAACGAAATTTAGTCATTTGTGTTAAAGTATTAGTGTTGTCAACATCTCCAACTGACATCTTCTGTATTACATTGAGTAAAAACATGGCAAAGGCTAAAAAGCTGACAAAGTTTCAACATGGCAGAATTGTCGAGCTGCAAAAGCAAGGCCTCTCTCAACGCGCCACCACTGGTGGGATTGGGCGTAGTAAAACTGCTGTTGCGAATTTCTTGAAAGACCCTGAGGGATACAGAACAATAATTTCAAGGGTTCGGTCCAAGACAATTTCGCCGGCGTTGAGCAGGAGGATTCGACGGGTTGTCCTGCAAGACACCAGCCAATTGTTGAACCAGATTAAGGCCTTTACGGACGCAGAATGCAACTCAAGAACAATAAGACGGCATCTACGAGAGAAAGGCTTTAAAAACCGTAAACGTCTTAAAAGGCCACGCCTCTTTCCACACCACGAAAGAGCTCGGTTAAACTTTACCGAAGCACCAAACATGGAACGTAGAAAAGTAGAAAAAGGTTTTGTTCTCTAATGAGAAACAATTTAACCTGGATGGTTCAGATGGTTTCCAACGTTACTGGCACAGTAAGGATATTTCACCGGAGACATTTTCTACACTACACAGTGTAGGAGGTTCCATTATGATCTGGGATGCTTTCTCCTTCCATGAAACAGTGAAGCTTCAGATTATACAGGGGCGTCAAACAGCAGCTGGCTACATTAGCATGTTGGAGAGAGCATCCTTATTGACTGAAGGCCCTCGCTTGTGTAAAAATGATTGGATCTTTCAGCAGGACAACGCTGCAATCTACAATACCCGCAGAACAAAGAACGTTTTCATGGCGAATAACGTGATTCTTTTGGATCATTTAGCGTGTTTGCCCGAAAATGTTTGTGGGTGGATGGCAAGGAAAATCGATAGAAATGGACGTCAATTCCAAACAGCGCATGATCTTCGTGGAGCCATCTTCACCACTTGGAGTAACATATCAGCCAGCATTCTGCAAACACTTATATCGACCATGTCAAAGCGAATGTTTGCAGTTATTCGCAATGACGGCCGTGCAACTTACTACCGAGACCTCTTGTTGGGTATTTCCTACCCTGTTTAGGACTTCTTTTCGTTATGATCTTAAACTTTTGACAAGCTAGTATTTAGGCTAATTTCATAGTGTTCACATTTTCCCTATTAAATGCTAATAAAGTATTTTTTTTTAATTTTCCTCTTTGTTATTTTCATCTTTCGAAGCTCTAGCCAAATAAGTGGTTGAATCTACTTACGCAAAATGCATATTTTGTCTTTATGTTCATTAGCCTTAAGATTTTGGCCAGCAGTGTATGTATATATATGTTTGTTGCGAACTTGTAAGTTTCATGTACTTAAGTTACTTGATAAAATCAACAAAAGGTGTCTTTATATTTCAGCCTCCCTGTGGAATAGCCGTGTGTCTCTGCACTCACACCGCTATAACCAGTGTTTAGATACCCGTGGTTGGCGGACCACAGATAGACCATTGTATAACTTTGTGCTAATTCCAAACAAACAAATGTATTTCAATTGGAAATCCACGCCTTGTTTTTTTTATTATTGGCACTAGCTTCACTTTGTAAATCTAGGTGCCAATAAATTTGGATTATGCTATTTTGATGAAATTGATTATTTCCAGCATCGACTTTGTAATATTATACATATCCCTATGGTGGATTTTTTTTTTTTTTTTTTTACCTTTGGGACTGTAAACGTATCTGAACGTATTGTCTTCACGCCCTCGAATTTTAATATTGCTTTATGAGCTTTGTTTTCTATCTTCTCTCCTTCATTGTCTGGTTTGGCAACACCAAAATCAAAAGGTTCACTTTCTATTAGGTGCTTGCATGACCTAGAACTGAAAGTGTAGGATTGTAAGTTTTGCGTCACGTAGTCGCTAAATCGCACTTTGCACTTTCTGGTCGTGAATGTTTTATGGTAGTAAAAGCTAAACACCATTGTTCGATTAGGTTGGAAGCTAAAGAGTTATTGAGAATTTTGTTAGTTAACTGTTTATTCTTTAGTCTAAGAGGATAAATTAGGGACAACTAGCGCATTTAGTCCTTGTGTAGCTTTGTGTGAAAATCCCAAACAAACAAACACTTTCCATAACGGTGTGTTCATAGTTAGACGAGAGTAGCGCTCTCACATTTTGAAATTTAGTTCACTACTGCATGATGTTTTTACATAGAGCTAACTAAACTCTCTGCTCTTCATTCTGTAACCACATAGTATCAGTATGTTATAACACAATCTAGCCAGGTTTGACATCATATTATCTCTTGATCTCATTGATGTATGTTAGATTTGCAGAAGCAAACTCGTAAGCAGTGTCAACGGTATTCAACAATTGAATGCTATGGTGTGTGTAAATTTACCAGGCCCATCATGGCCAGGTGGGTTAAGGCGTTTGACTCGTAACCTGAGGGTCGTGGATTCGAATCCCCGTCGCACCAAACATGCTCGCCCTTTCGGCCTTGGGGAGTTATAATGTGACGGTCAATCCCACTATTCCTTGATAAAAGAGTTGCCCAAGAGTCGGCGGTGGGTGATGATAAATAGCTGCCTTCACTACTACATTAGGGAGACTTCACAGGACAAATTTTAGATGTCATTCTACTAGACTACGTAAACAGAAGTGAAGTAATAATAATACAGATTAGTTAGAAATCTGGAATTACATCACCTTTAGGCACGATATTTACTGTAATTGGTGAAACTGCGGTAATTATTTAATTATGTTAGTTAAAAAAACTAAATGCAATGAAAACTTCAGAATAGTCCGTCACATGTGCTGACTGCCATTAGGTGTGTTATACCACAGTTTCATCAGTTTCTCTTATCGCATTAGCAAATTTATTTAATTTTATATAAAAAAACTTTGTACCAATTATGGAATTGAAAATTGTACAGGATGTTATTACGTTTTTCCTTCATATGTTATCCTTAGAAATTGTTTGACGCTCTAATGAACCTAAGCCTCATAATATGGTGACCATTCTTAGTTTTATTTTACGTTAGATGAAGCTCTTATCATATATATAGTATCAATTTACACTAACAGTTCCATATATGGTATAATATAGTCATTATTTAACTTATATTACTTTTTACTGATTATTTTATTTATCATATTCACCATTACCATCACTTCTTTTCCTAAATTTAACTTACTACAAGCTTTCTCGAATCTCGTGGGATTTATTTTTTGTCAGTTTAAGTGTGTTGTAAAGTAACAGTGTTTAAAGTCGGATTAGTTGTGTTAGACACATCTCATGTTAAATTAGTACAGAATTTTTCTTTTCATTACATGTAATTTCGCTGCATTTTAATTAGAGCATCAGTATTAGCGGTATTCATTATACGATTTGTTATCCTTTTAATTTATTTCTTATTTGCTAGTTTCGTAAATATTAGGTCTTTTTGCTATGCTGTCCGTACTGTTTTACTATCAAACCCGATAGCTAAACAGTAAAATGTAACGTAATAATTAATCTTCGACGACAGGTTGCTCTAAAGTTATTCTCTTGAATTTCATTGGCTACGAGACGTTCTTAAGGTGAATTGTGAAGTTTCTCGATGAAATTTAAATTTACGATGTACGTAAAGCAAACCATTCGTGGTTATATGTTTCATAAGAAAGGAATATTCTCTATTTTTTCTTCTAGTACCTCGCTGGTACAGCGGTAAGTCTACAGATTTATAAGGCTAAAATTAAGAGTTTGATTCCTCTCGGTGAGCTCAGATGATAGCCCGATGTGGCTTTACTATAATAAAACAACCACACAAACTTTTTGTTTTATGTTACTTTCCTTAATCTTATTGGTTAAACGTTTAACGTATCTATTATTATTAAATTTAGTTTCTATTGTTACATGTTTATTAAAAAGATTGTTTTGCTTTGTTAGTTTAGTATGTGAATTTAGGACTAACTTAATTTACAAGCTGGCCGAGCCTCGTTATGTTAAATTTCATACATTAGTACAAGTTTACTTTTAGTTATGATCTATGTAGACAGGTAGCTAAAGTCGGCATGGCCAGGTGGCTAGGGCGTTGGATTCGAAGTCTGAGTATCGCAGGTTCAAATCTCAGTCACACTAAACAAGCTTGCCTATTCAGCTGTGGGGGCGTTGTAACGCGACGGTTAATCCCTCTATTCGTTGGTGAAAGAATCCCAGTGTTAGAAGTTGGTGGTGATGACTAGCTGCCTTCTTACTTGTCTTTCACAAATAAATTAGGTACGGCTAACGCAAATACTCCTCGGGTAGCTATGCACGAAATTCAAACCAAATAAGGAGCTTAATTTGATCAGAAGTTTTTCACCCGAGGCAGGAGTCCCGCAGGGAGGGGTAGTTAGCCCTATATTATTTATCATGTATGTGAGTAATATGCCTCTGTCGGACCTAAATTTAGGTTTTGCATCACAATTGGCTGACGATGTAGAGGTCTGGAAAAGTGTACCCACTCCTTCAATTGCAGCAACAAACCTGCAACCGGTCCTAAATAATATAGAAGAATACTGCCATAAATATAGAATCAAAATAAATATTCCAGAAACCCAACTAATATTATTCACCAGATTAAATAAACTGAAAAAAGATCCACTCAAACTATACATGAATGAATAACTTTTACTGACCGCTAATTCTGTAAAATTTCTAAGTTTAGCTGATAATACAAAATTAACATGGATACAGCATACAAACAATATACTGATACGAATCTGGAAAAGAGCAAATTATGCAAGAAGTCTTTCAGGTAAAAACCAAGGAACGCCATCTGATAATATAATAAAAATCTATAAAACATACATTAGACCTATAATAAAATACGCATGTCTTGCCTTGATAAACATAACACAAAAACAATTACACAAACTACAAAATTCAATCTTAATTTCAGCCTATAAAGTGCCACGTAATACGTCATCGACATTCATGCACATGGAGACAATATCTGTAAAACTCTTGCACAATGCATTAAATTATTAAAATAAAATTGGCATTAAAATGATTTCTTGTGTAATCTCGACAGATACTACGTACGTGATGAACATTGTCTTAAGTACTTCTCTCCTATGAATATATATTTAAGTAATATGAAACAAACTGGCCACCACGCACTGGACACTTAAAACTAGTTTTAGTTTTATCATTATTATTCTTATTATTAGTAGCAGCATTTCATACATATGGAAAAATAAAGGTAAAAAACAAAAAGGGGAAGAAAAAGGAAGAAAACAAACAAACTTTCTCACGACTATACATGGACACTGCCCTGAAACGGGTCTGATTACGGTGTCATACTCTGGCTCCAAGTAATACCAAATACCACATCCTGTGTATAGACGCCATCAAAGTACAGGATGGATGAAAAGGTCTAGTGCACCTGACCCTCCAGGGTATTCCACATAATTACCCAAATACCAACACAGAGAAGCGATCAGAAGTTTATATTAACAGCAGTTTTCATCCACTGTCTTGGACGTGATTATCATTTTCATCGAGTGCTGTTGTTTTCAGTTCATGACACTGTGTCTTGTGCTGTTCATTCAATATGAAGCAGCACTAGCTGACTTAGCGGTTTTTCCATTTCAGGAAGACTCTGTTAGTAGCCTGTCATTAACCACAACAGTTTCGGACTTCATGACGCATTTTATTAAAATACTCTTGCTAATTTATTACAGTTCTATGTTTTTTGTGAATGAGGTTGATCCACCCTTTAAGTATGCATTAATCCCTTATTCCTCAGAGCACTTATGAAGAGTACACTTAGTGTGAGTGCTTCGCTCTTCCCTCTTCCCGGGTTTTTTATTTAACTGCAAGCATCATCTACCCACTACATGACACAACGCTAAATCTTTGTGCTAATATGCTAAAAAACCTTAACACACTTGGCCATGCCGGGCCTACCAAAACTAAGAGGCTCGGCATGGCCAAGTGTGTTAAGGCGTTCGCCTCGTAATCTGAGGGTCGTGGGTCCAATACCGGTCGCACCAAACATGCTCGCCCTTTCAGCCGTAGGGGCGTTATAATGTGACGGTCAATCACACTATTTCTTGATAAAAAGTAGCCCAAGAGTTGGCGGTGGGTGGTGATAACTAGCTGCCTTCCCTCTAGTCTTACACTGCTACATTAGGGACAGCTAGCGCAGATAGCCCTCGAGTAGCTTTGGGCGAAATTTAAAAAATAAACAAACAAACTAAAAATAAGCAACTTTTCTTTTACTAAACAGCATAATATCTTATAGAAATGCCGCAATCGATTATTTACAAAGTTTTAACGAAATGATAATAACCAGTATTATCTGTGATAGTTAAAAACTTATGACCTGTTTTCCAGAAAATGATTTTAAGCCAATGTTTTCGTAATATATAAAATTCATCCGTAAAATGTCATTATTATTTTTCCATCAGTGCACACAGGTACAACTTTTAGAATTAATAAACTACTGACTGTAGCACACTTGAAGTACTTTGGTTCCATCTCCAGAATGTTGCCAGAAATTTCTTATCATTCGTCCAACTAAGCCTTTTTTGTTTGTTAGCTGGAGAGTTCTATTCCTAACTTTCCCCATAATTAGATTCATAAACAGCAAGATAAAGAAAATGGTGGTTGTATTGATGTTGTTCCTTTATCCTAAAGTCATTTATCATAAAGCTACAGCTTACCATAACGATCTCCCAACAACTCGTCAGCGCATAGTTTGTTCATAAAGTAAAGCAAGACCAGAAAACTGAAATTTAATGTAAAAAAAAACAACAAAACAAACAAATTATGAAAATGTTTGGTAAAATGGACCTGGAGGAACAAAAGTAAAAAAAAACAACACAAAGCAATGAAAATATCTGTCAGCAGAGGCTAAAACAAAAAAATGAAATACCGCCTGTAACAGTAAAAATAAACAAAGAAAGAAAGAAACAAAAACAGAACAATTAAACGAAAGGACCCGTCAACATCAGCAACAATGACAACAAAAAAAGCGAAAAAGATTGATTGGTCAGAAACAGTAAAAACACAACATCGAAAAGGATAGACTTGTCAACAACAGTCAAAACAGAACAATGAAAGATGGGTCAAAGACAGCTAAAACATAATAATAAAATGAAAGATTCGTCAATAACAGAAAAAACAAAACAATGAATATGAAAAAAATCGTTATTAACAGAAAAAGAAACAAACAAAAACCAAAAAATGAAAAGGAGAGAATCATCAATAACAGAAAACACAAACAAACAAAACCAGAACAATCAAAACAAAAGAATCGTCAATAACATAAAAATATACAAACAAAAACAAATCAACGAAAAGAAAAAAATAGTTAATAACTGAAAAATAAACAAACAAAAAAGAAAAGGAAAAAATAGTTAATAACAGAAAAAATACAACAAAAACAGAACAATGAAAAGGAAAGAATCGTCAATAACAGAAAACACGAACAAACAAAAACAGAACAATGAAAATAATCGTCAATAACAGAAAACAGAACAATGAAAAGGAAAAAATCATCAATAACAGAAAACACGAACAAACAAAAACAGAACAATGAAAATAATCGTCAATAACAGAAAACAGAACAATGAAAAGGAAAAAATCACCAATAACAGAAAACAAAAAACAAAAACAGAACAATGAAAAGGAAAGAATCGTCAATAACAGAAAACAACACAGACAAACAAACAAAAACAGAGCAATGAAAATGAAAGAATCGTCAATAATAGAAAACAACACAAACAAACAAACAAAATTAGCACAATGAAAATTAAAGAATCGTCAATAACAAAAAGAAACACAACAATGAAAAGAAAAGATTCGTAAACAACAGAAAAAGCAATAATAAAAACAGAACAATGAATAGGAAAGGCAGGCTAGTAACAGCACAAATCACAATAGTGGAAAGGAACAACTTGTCAACAACAATAAAAACAGAACTATAAAAAGAAAATACTTATGAGTACTAAATACTTAATTTAAAATGTTACATTAAATAGCTTTATTTTCTTAAAAGAATCTCATTTATTGTTTCACGAAATCGTAATACTTAAACCACTGCTATGTTTTACCTCATTACATAAAGAATAATAATTTTTTTGTGTAAATTTACTCAGTAAATATTCTATAATTAGATTGCACGGTATAAAACAACAACAACAACAAATAAACGAAGTTCTTGAAGTCAGGTAATTCGTCGTGTAGCACAATGGATCTTCATAGCACTATAATGATTAACACAGTTACTAATTTTACCCTTTATTAGCTAGTCGAGAGTATATTGCTATTTTTCTATATTTACGTAATATTTTTTTCCATATTTATTTACAGTTTTTGGATGTAATTAATAAATTTATGTTGTTTTGTTTGCAGTTAATCTCAAAGTTACACAATGGGCTATCTGTGCTGTGTTTACCCAAGAATATGGAAACCCAGTTTAATCAATATAGTCATAAACTTCTGCTAATTGTTTTATACAAGTAAAGACTACGTATGTAACCTTTGTTTTTTATCTCCAACTAATGTGTTTGTGTTTATGTGTGTACATCTTTGAGGGTAACCTAGTTACAAAGACAATAAAGAAATCTGCACAACTGGTCTGGCCTAAAACTGTGTATATTTTGTTTTAGAATTTCACGCAAAGCTACACGAGGGCTATCTGCGTTAGCAGTCGTTAATTTAGCAGTGTATCGTATTTAGTTTATTGTTCGTTTGGCTGTTACGAACCTGATTTTTACTCAGACTTTTGGATTTTCTTCCAGACTTCAGGGTACCTGACTACCACAACTCTGCCGTCTTTGAGTTGCATTTTAGGGTAAAGCAGTTATGACGTTTATGAAATTTTGAAATAAAATAGGTAAAAACGTGTTTGTTAAAAGGTAGGCACAATGTTTTGACTACATATGTGACTATCTAAAGGCGGGATCCACTTCAGCGTTAAACTGACTTTCATGTTTTTATAAAATTAATTCAAAGTTGGTTGAAATGTTGCCAGTAGATGGCGTGAAATTCTTTAATATCTAAATTAGATTGTTGTTGTTTTGAATTAAGCACAAAGCTACACAATGGGCTATCTGTGCTCTGCGCACCACGGGTATCGAAACCCGGATTTTAGCGTGTAAGTCCGTAGACCAACCGCTGAGCCACTGGGGGGCATCTAAATTAGAAATCTGGTTTGTTTGTTATTTTGTTTTGGAATTTCGCGCAATGCTACACGACGGTTATCTGCGCTAGCCATCCCTAGTTTAGTAGTGAAGGACGAGAGGGAATTGGGCTAATCTTTTATCGACGAATACTCGGATTGACCATCAAGTTATAACGCCCCCACGGCTGAAAAGGCAAGCATGTTTATTGTGACGGGAATGCAAACCCGCATCCCTCAGATTACGAGTCGCACGCCTTAACCCACCTGGCCATACCGGGCCCTACATTAGTGAATATTATTTTCCAGTTAATACAATGTTTCAAGTGATTTCGGTGGACGAATAAATGCAGATATAAGAATTCAAGCATTTGTGTTTGGTTCTTAATTTTTTATTAACTTTTATAAACATTACAACTACAAAATGACACAAGTAATGTGCAGTAAATAATTGAACACATTAAATTCTCTTAACAGATAGCTCAATGTGGCTTTGCTATAAAAAACACACCTTTGCTTCTTAGCAAGTAAAATCTGTTCTAAGGCACAATATATATAACTATACCATTAAGTTCTAAACGAAATCCAAGTAGTATATTTTAACAGGTACTTTTACGAATGTGTTTAAACTGACACTTTTTATCAGCTAAAACATCTTTAATTAGAACTTTTTACAACTATTTTGAACACACTGACTAGATATTTATCTTTGGATTCGCATAATTTTATAAAAGAAAATTTTTATTTCCTGGTTTTCCTTTCGTCTGGAAAGTGTATTCTGCATTTTAACAATACAGGGTTTGAGTTTCTGCGGTGGACACAGTTGATAGCCGAAAAGTGGGGTTGCTCTATTTAACAAATAAACAAACAGACTGGTTTAAGTGCGATTATTTAAAGTTTTCATTTCCTTTATGATTTTTTTCCCGTTAATTCGGAATGGCCACGGCACTTGACATGAAGCTTTGAGGTCGTAGTACTGAATTCCGCCACCATTTTAATGTAACGGTCAATCTTACTCTTTGTTGCCAAAAGAGTAGCCCCAGACGTTGCAGTAAATAGTGTTCATTAGATATCCCCTCTGTAACCGACTATTTTTAAAGAAAGAACAGCTAGTACAGTTGTTAATTCAACAGTTTTATTTTTATATATGATTTGTAATTTATATTTTTAACTCCTTTGCGCTTTCTTTGATTCTTTCTTCCATTTTCTGAATGATTTTGATTAAACATTTTCTTTGTCCAATACACACGGAACATTTTAAATTTATTACGGGCCTGGCATGGCTAAGCGCGTAAGGCGTGCGACTCGTAATCCGAGGGTCGCGCTCAACATGCTCGCCCTCCCAGCCGTGGGGGTGTATAATGTGACGGTCAATCCCACTTTTCGTTGGTAAAAGAGTAGCCCAAAAGTTGGCGGTGGGTGGTGATGACTAGCTGCCTTCCCTCTAGTTTTACACTGCTAAATTAGGGACGGCTAGCACAGATAGCCCTCGAGTAGCTTTGATCGAAATTCCAAAACAAACAAACTTTATTATGAAGTAACTGATGTACGTTAGGAGTTTATTTTCTTTATATGGTTTAAACTGCTCTGAATTGTTTACAAAGAGCATAATATTTAACTTGGTTAAAATTATAAAAACAAACTTATGAACTAAAACTGCAAAATTACACAAAAATCTATGGATTGTGAGCTTAGAGAAATACGACCAAAATTTTACTGTAAAACGTTAATTAAAAACAGGTGGCTCTGAAATAAAAGACCGTGTTTAGCTAGCTACTGATTAAAGATAAATAAATAAAAAATAAAAGTGTAACAGAAGCTAAGTGGCCCTCGTGATGTTTGGAGTCATGTTCAGGGGAGACTTTTCTCATTAACTTGAAAATCAATAGAAGACAAGCAGAAAGCTAAAGTGCTTTTGAGGTCAAGTGACCTTAATGAAGTTGATATATGTGGATAATGAGGGACTTACTTTCTCATTTTGTTAGCACTGATGGAATAAATAGAGAGAACGAAATTATACTTTGAATCGAATAGAATTAACAAAGATCGGTAAAGGCTAAATCAGAATATGAAATCATGTTCCAACATTGTCACTGAGAAACTTTTGCTCTGGAATTAGAGATTTTCTCGATATTAGAGTATCAATGTACGCACACTGTAAAACTTAGTGGAATACTTTCTATACATAATTTATCGAGGCTTTTGCGATAGGTAATAAAAGAACACAATATCGTGTGTGGAAGTTAGCGAAAAGCCAAAGTAAAAGGAAAATAATGCGAAATTGAAAAGGACAAACGAATGTGTCGCAACTAGTTTATCTAATATCGAGACTTCTGATAGTTTATTCCATTCACTGTAGTTTCTTCTACAGATTGCAGAAAAAGCAATTCATAATTTTAAAAATTGTTAAATATATTTGAAAATATTTCAAAATACCTGTTAAGTGAGTCTTACGAAATAATAAAAAGCGAGTGTTACTTTATAAGGTTTAACAGTTACTAAAAAAAAACAAGCATAAAATCCTCTATTTTCTGTATTCTCAAGATGGTTGGTATGGGTATTTAAACTTTAATCAAAACAAAGAACAATGTTTCAACCTTCTCAGGTCATCTTTAGGTTAGCAAAGAGAGCTTGTCCTCCGTGATGACGAAAAACCGATTTGTAGAGAAAAATATATATGTAAAAATGGCTGGTATGAAAAGATAAAGCGCAACGTAGAGGAGCGAACAACGTATCGATCTTCTTTGGTCATCGTCAGATTCACAAAAAAAGAAAGAAGTAACAGACCGGTAGCTGACCACATGTTTGAAGGCGGTTGTGTAATTGAGTGAGAGAATGTAGAGGGCGTGCTTAGATGCTGTATTATATTTATTAATATAGGTTTAAAAGTATTCCTTTGAATTGGTTTATTTTGGGCTTGAGTTGTTGTAGAAGTGAGGCTTCTTTAATTTTGCGTTTGCTTGCAACTCGTCACCATGAACGCATAAAATTCGTATGAAAGAAATTGTTAAATCTATGGCATGATAACAAATTTGTAAAGTGACAGATAACAAGCCTTCAATTTTGTCAGTCAGAAAATATGTATGAAAACTTTAGTTCTATAAATCAATATTACCTGAATGTATTGACAGCAAGTTCCATTAACTAACAAACAAGGTAATGGTAGCTTTCCATTCTTATATTCAGGTTCTGTATTATAATTCCATGTGTTCTCTGAAACGTCATGAGATGGATGAGAAAAGTTTCTTCTATGTGGTTGGCTGAACATCACGTACAATAGAATTTACCATATGTGTTGAATAATAATGATTTGAACACGTTATTTGAAATAAGATATTTTGTAAATCCTTTGAGAGACTCAGTTGCCTTGGAATGTCGGATCTATAAGCTATGACAAAGTTTATGCATCACGACCACAGAGAAATTCGCCTAGGTAATGCAAAGCTTCACTTCAGTATTACTTTTCGACATGTTTGAACAGATGCACATCGGGAAGTCTGCACGAGAGATTTGTTGGCAGTAATGTAATACAGAAAGTTAGTAAGGCATCACAGATTCTTTAAAGTCGGCTCAAGGTAGCTCCAGAGATAAAAGACATCTTTGTGGATCATAATAAAAATGACGATATTTTCTTTACTTACTGGATCTTGAATAATAAGTGTTAACTCTTTTACTCATTGTATGTTTCTCACCATGAGCGAACTCCTCTACATGTTGGATCTTCAATAGACATCAACTCTTTTACATGTTGGATCTTGGTCAACAGATGTCAACACCTATTTTTTAAAATGGCCTGGTACGGCCAGGTGGTTAAGTCATTCGACCCATAATCTGAGGGTCTTTGATTTGAATCCCCGTGCTACAAAACAAGTTCGATTTTTCAACCGTAAGGGAGTTATAATGTGAAGATCAATCCCACTATTCGTTTGTGAAAGAGTAGTCCAAGAGTTGGCTGTGGGCGGTGATGACTAGTTATCTTCCTTCTAGTATTACACTGCTAAAATAGGGACGGCTATCGCAGATAGCTTTTGTGTAGTTTTGTGAGAAATTCAAAACAAAGCAAAACAAAACAAATTATTTTTTGATTTTTTAACAACAGGCTTAAGTTCCCATATTTATTGGATCTTCGTCAGACATCAACACTTCTGTATGTTGGATCTTGATCAACAGATGTAAACATCCCTATTTTTCATTTTTGATCAATAGGCTTCAACTTTTCTACATATTGAATCCTGGTAAATAGAAGTCAATTTTCCAATTTTCTTATTTTTATCAACATGCGTCCACTCCAACTTATTAGAGTTTTAGTCATAGGATTTTTGATAATAACATCAATTGAATCTTGGCCAAGAGACGTAGTCTCGCCTACTTATTAGGCCTTGCTCAACAGACATCAACTACCTCTACGTATTGTAGTTTGGTCAACAGGTTTCAATTATTGTGTTTTCTGATCTGTTTGTTTGTTTTTGAATATCGCGCAAAACTACTCGAGGGCTACCTGTACTAGCCGTCTCTAATTTTGCAGTGTAAGATTAGATGGAAGGCAGCTAGCCATCACTACCCACCGCCAACTCTTGGGCTACTTTTTTCCAACAAATAGTGGGATTGACCGTAACATTATAACGCGCCCACAATTGAAAGGGCGAGCACATTTAGTATGATGGGAATCCGAACCTGCGACCAGTTTATCGATCTCTAGTGAACAAACGCAAACCTTATGGTTTCTTGCATTTTCAACAAAAATGAATTTCTTTTGCTTATTAGATTATGTTCACCAGTCTTTAGTTATTCTACTTGTTGGATTTTGATCCACAGGCTTTATTCGCTCTAGTTTTTGAATTTTCGTTACCACGTGCTAACTTTTACACTCACTGTATTGCGATAAAAACGCGGTTTCCTTTGTAGTATTACTTGGTTATTGTTTGTTTTGGGATTTCGCACAAAGCTGCACGAGGGCTATCTGTGCTAGCCGTTCCTGATTTATCAGTTTAAGATTAGAGGGAAGGCAGCTAGTCATCACCACCCACCGCCAACTCTTGGGCTACTCTTTTACCAACAAATAGTGGGATTGACCGTCACATTATAACGCCCCCACGCCTGAAAGGGCGAGCATGTTTGGCGCGACCGGAATGAGAACCCGCTACCCTCAGATTACGAGTCACACACCTTAACAAGGTTGGTCATGCCGGGCCTTATTTGGTGATAGTACAGAATATTATATAGACCATAGTTAGCGCAATTTAATAACAATAACAATGTCATTGATCTTCTCAGTGTAATCTTGTTAAAAACAAAGCTTCCAAAGTTGTTATTTACCTGAATTTCTAATTGAGATGAGGCCCCCTGGTGTTCTTTAAATAACATATAGGTCTCGAAATTTTTCACGTTAATCGTGAATAGTCTTTGTTCAAGTACAAAATATGAAGTTTTGTTTTCAAGTTAACAAATGAAAACGTGCGTGACTGTAACAAAAGAAGTTTATATAAATCGAATTTTTGGTAGGAATTGAACAAACATGTATTGTTTCGTTCAAGCATGCTTAGAGTTGATTCGTTTTGTTTCTAGTGTTTAAGGTATGGACAAGCTAACATGGTTTGAAAGTAGTTTCGCTTTAAGTTTATTTACTGATAAAATATATCTTATTACAATTTACAGCTTTTACAATATGTAAGATTAGTTTTTAGAAGAGGTAAGACGTTTCGATCATTGGTGCTATTATTATCACGTACGCAAGTTGTTGTTTTTTTACCGTAAAGAACGTTTTAGTATTTAAATCAACATTCAAAATCCAAATCTAACAATGTATTTATATTCTAGAATTGAATGTAGTTATTTATGCATATAACTATCAATCAGCGTGAATTTTACAATGTTATTTATGTACGGCTAAACAAAAACCATTAACCTTGCGAACTTTCAACTCAGTGAACATCAAACCACAGCTCTGAATAAACGTATGAAACTAAGCAGTAACTACTCTCACCATCCCAATGCTAGATTTATAAACCAATCTTGGAGAACTCTGTAGGAAAGTAACAACAGAATCAAATCACAAATCATCAACTAATTCCAAATGAAATCCCACAAGAAGAATCCTTGTCAAATCCATCTCTGGACAGAGGAAATTCATCAGAAACATTCAACATTTCACAAAAGAAGAACAATTTCTATACCGAACCAAAAGTAGGTCTGTTAAAAACTTAAAAAATACTAAACTAAATGAAGTCTATATAAAATTTGGTACCAGCAGAAAGAAAAGGCCTGAAACCTCTTACAGATTTCGAATACATTGTAATTCAAAAAGCTAATGAAGGAAACTCGATCGTTATTTTAATAGTAAATAGTAAATACGTTGAATGATATGTCCAAATTTACTCAGTGAATACAGACTTTAACCTGACATACAACAACACAAAAACTTGAGAAAACTACTCTGAATACTGTTAAAAGGAAAAACTATAACCTTTAAACTTTATAATGTTTTGCACACAAACCAGTCTCGAACACCAAAAATATGTTTTACAAAAGGTCCATAAACAACCAGTAATCATACGCTCAACATTGTAAATATTTTAACTGAATTTTAGAACCTTATGTTTTCAAAATTAGTACTCAGTTAAGAAACATTGTACAGACACAACACTTATATGGTTTAGACAGTAACGTCATTATGTCCAGCTTTGAAGTCGTAAACCAATTTCCTCAAACCTCTTGTCACGAAACAATACAACTAAGTACAGAAATTATTTTACAAGATCTCCAAAACAGAATCAACATGAAACATCTAATTGAAATGTTTCAAGTAACCGTATCTGTTTGCCTTCAATACAAAAATTCTTACTTCCTTCAGTTATACGGATTTGCTATGAAAAGTCCATAATCAGCACTTTGGCTCCTCTTTTCTTACATTACATAGAACAGCATGCTATAGCCACTTCCATATACAAATCTGAAGTTTGGCTTGGATAGCTTGATGACATTTTTGCAGGTTTACTCGTCAATATAAACTATCTACACAAAAACATACATATCATAGTGAAAAATAAAAACAACTACACGATAATTTTTAAACTTTAATATCACACGGATCTCCAAAGATTTCGCCACTAAAATTCATAGAAAAAACACATACACTGGAAATTACATGAACTGGCTTTCTAGTCATGTAATCCACTGGAAGTTAGGCAATCAAAAAGCATCCTAAATTTACCATACACGACACGAGCCACAGAAAACGTTATGTTCTACTGTTTGTAAAGTTTTTTTCATAAGGTGTTCTGTTACACATAGTGTTGTTGAAATATATGAAAGTGCCAAAATATTTTCCTTCGTAGCGGTTAAAAAAAATAATTTATTAATTATACATTTGGAACAAAGCCTAAACGATACTTCGTCTGTTTTGATATTTTTAAAATTGTAAGTATTATTTGTGACTGTAATACTATTACTTTGTAACATTATTTTGTATAGCACAAACACTAACTAATTGCTATAAATGGATTCTTAATTAATTCAACACAAGTAGTCTCTCCCTTTTTTGCAAACGTAGCTCATGGAAGCTCAATGGTTTTATTGAACTACTTGGTGTTTGGAGTGTTTGACCCTGACTACAGGGTAACATTTAACAGTATCATTATAAAAACTTAATAAATCTCTTTACATGAAAAATTCGATATTACAACAACAAAAGCTATTAAAATGCATGATTAGTTTACGATTTTCCAAGTCACCAGAATCATATTCATTTAGGTTAAGAAAACTAAAAAATCACTACTGAGTTAAAGTAAAACAAAAAATCGTTAAATAAAAGATTCCTGAAGCCTAACCGGAAGATCTAAAAATAAAATTTTTATGTATATTCTGATATAAATATACAAGAGTTTATAGAACTGTGGTCAGTAGTTAAGATGCAAGACTATAATGTGTGAATTTAAAGGTGACATCTCAAATGTAAGGGTCATCTCAACGTCAAAAGTCAAACAAAATAGTCTAGACACTCTATAACTATCATCGAAAGCGCGCGCGCGCGTGTGTATATGTTTTCTTGTAGGAAAAAAACATTGGGCTATCTGCCGCATCTGCCAAGGGAATCGAAGCTCCTGATTTTAGTATTTAAAATCCAAAGAATTGCCGCTGTCCCGGCAATTCAAGATTGATCCCTGCAGAGGATACGTCGAAGATAGCCCTCCGTGTTGCTTTCCTCTGAAACAGACATACAAGCGAGCAACTTGGCGCATGAGAAATTTAGAAAAATGTATTTTTAAAAACTTTTGTCTTTAATTATAGGCATAATTTAATGAAAATTTTAATGATTATAAACTATTTTATGGTTAGATAATAAAGTAGCCTAAAAATTCTCAAAATATTTGTTTCTTTGTAGTTAAGCATAAAGTTACACAATGGGCTATCTGCTCTGTTCTCATCACAGGTATTGAAACCTAGTTTCTAGCGTTATATGTTCACAGAAACTTACTGCTATGCTACTGGGGAGCACCTCAAGAAAACAGATAATAAAATACTTTCCAAAGATGAATTTGAAGTTTTATAGTTTTCTATAAATTTATAGACTCAAAATAAATCACACATACTGTTGTTTACCAGCATCAATAAAGAGGGAAGAATCGAAATAAATTATACCTATCATATTTTGTCTTAGATTGTCTGTGTTAAAACGTAAAATTGTCGAAATAAATCACGCATACGTCTGATTTTTTTATCCAAAGACGATTTATAATTTTATTTTTCCAGTATGAGACTTCTTTGATATCTCTGACTTTACAGTTGAGATTGGAGAAAAACTTTTCTAGTGAGTTATAATGCCATGACAACCGTACAGACCTGGATAAAACTCGACTGTAACATGAAAAACAGCTGAAGTTGCCATTCAGCGACATCTACTTTGTGAAAAGACAGTGAAAGATTACCTAAGTGACAGCAGGAAATAAGATGCTTATAGGGAACTAGTTTTTTTTTTTGTATTGCTACAAGTGTCGTCGTCTTTAGATTTTGCCTTATCTGTACTAAAGAAATGTACCGAAATTTTAACAGAATAAACTCCTTGACTTCAGATATCAAAAACATAAACAAGTTCAGGACTAAATGCTAACCCTGCTTAAAAGAAGTTTAATTTGGAAACTCTCACATCCAGAAACGCCATAAAAATATTTTAGTGCTGCATTTCTATGACATTAATTCCAAATTCGAAAACTGTTTGTCTCGATACTATGTCTTGCAGAAAACTATTCTTGTCATAAAGACTGGAACATTCACCATTAAGTAGGAAAGCCCCCACGCTTCTTATAAGAAAGTTCATACAGTAATGTACAGGTTGATGACTAGAATGCGACCTCTGGTGACTTCATATATTTTTGATGACATTGTCTACGTTTTAAATACTTAAAATAACCTTAGGTTTCAAATATCTCTTTAACATGCTTTGGAACCATAAAAATCAACCAGAAAACAAGTAATAGTTTCTGAATTGAAGAAATTACTAATAGGCTTAAAATTGCTTGTAGAACGTGCCTATTGGTAAAGAGTCCAGCTTTAGGACCTAATTTATCCGCTACATCACCACATGTGGAACAAATTAAATGGTATTTAGGACATAAAAATATTCCAGTGAATTATTATTCCTAATGTGATGTTGTATTTGCTTTAAAACATTATGATTTACTGGCTGGATGAGAAACAAGACAAGATAAAAGAAGAATGTTATGAGCCTACGTTAAGAACCGAGCGGTTATTACACTAACCTCTGAAGATGTTGGATAATAAAAAAAGTTACGTTAAGAACCAAACGGTTATTAGATTTGTCTTTGAACACATCGAGACTCGGCATGGCCAGGTTGTTAAGCCACTCGACTCGTAATCCGAGGGTTGCGGGTTCGAATCCTCCTCATACTAAACATGCTCGCTCCTTTTAACCGTGGGGGCATTATAATGTATCGATCAATCCCATTATTCGTTGGTAAAAGAATAGCCCAAGAGTTGGCAGTGGGTAGTGACGTCTAACTGTCTTTTCTCTAGTCTTACACTATTAAATTAGGGACGGCTAGCGTAGCTTTGCGCGAAATTCAAAACAATCTTCCAATCTGGAACACATCGTGAAAAGGTAATAAATTCAGTTATTAACTGAAAGGTTATTAAATCTTCTCTAAAGATACTGTCGTAAGGTAAAAGCTTTCTAATAAAAGACTAAGACAAGATTGAATGGTAACATTGCACAACAAAGTTTTTGCTTCTTGAACACTGTTGGTGTTCCTTATACATTTTTGGCTGCTGATCAGAAAATCACATCCAAATTTGCCCATCACGTACCGTTTCATCGAAATTTTCAATTTCTCCTGATTTTCGTTTGTATTCAATGTCCGGTGCATCACGTTGCAGTGTCCAACAGTAGTCAGCAAGCATTGACGGATTCCAGTTGCAAAACACTTTTAATTATGTTGAACTTAATAGCGTGTTAGAAACATAAACGCAATTAAATACGTTATTGCCGGTAAACATTTAACTGTCTATTTCTCAGAGTTCCTTCGTGATGAAGCAAAACCAAAACTATATTTGTGCATAACTAACATGTACTTGTTACAATCACCAAAAACTTTTCAGGAAGCAAAAGTTTTCACAAAAATTGTTGTGCAGTGTTATTATTGTTTGCTTTGAAAAGTTTTTTTCTTATACCAAAAATTATAAACGTTTTAAAAGAGACATTTGATGTTAAACGAAAGACTGACCAACAACTACTGAGATTTCTACTCTAAAATAATGCATGTCTGATTTGTATATTTCATTCTATTAAATTAGTATGAATTTTATAATAATTTTAACTTTATTTTGTTCCATGTTGAAATGTAATAAATTCGAAATAACGTGATGTTTTTAAACTGTATACAAGGGAACTTAGAGTCTAAGTAGTTCATGGAAGATGTTAATTAACAGAATGTCACAATTTAACAAATAAATACACGCACATTTTGAATTTAAACAAATATACTTTCTCAGCTCTCTTAATTCTAAATAAAACATGCTTCAGTCTATTTTTAACTTTGAAAGTTCATTAAAACGTATGTCTGCTAAAGCTCAGTAACCAAATACAATCTGCTATTACAAGATTTAACTCAGGCATAAAGAAACTCAACAAAACATGTTGTGTTGTGTTTCAGTTAAAGTACGAAACACATTCCCAGACTTGTCTGGTGAGTTCAGAAAGTTAACTTGATACAAGACAGAGAAAATAACAACAAAACTTTAGTATGAATATTTACATAAAATGCTTGTTTGTTTTGTTTTTTGAATATCGCGCGAGGCTACACGACGACTATATGCGTGAGAGGGCAGCTAACCATGACCAACTACCGCCAACTCTTGGGCTACTCTTTTACCAACGAATAGTGCGATTGACTGTCACGTCATAATGTCCCCGCGGCTGAAAGGGCAAGCATATTTTGTGCGACGGGGAATCGAACCCGCGTCACTCAGATTACGAGTCAAGCGCCCTCCCCACCTAAAATAAAATGAAAGAAAACGTTATGTGTATAAGTGATACACTATACATAGTGTATACTTACTGAAACAAGGAATCATAATTAAACAGTGTATTATTGCAAGGAAGCTCTGGATGGTCTTTAACACTGAGAAATTGTAAGAAACCTGATTTGACAGTTGTTGAATGAAAAGGTAAATAAGATGTGTCTTTTTTTTTTCTCTATAGCTGACCAGTAGAACAAAATTCAGTTTTTCGTAACCAAAATATAAAATATTATTTTTCCATCAGTAAATAACAGTGATAAATAATGAAAAATAAATAAGAAGTGTAAAGTAAAAAGATCTAATTAAACACATATCTTCATCAATATCTCATAACAGAAGGTAAATTCATGAATAAAACTCCTAATATCAGCTTTTCTCGAAGAAACATCTTGATTTGTAGTTTGATTCCAGAGTCAATTTTATATGATATCATTACAATGTGTATTTAGTGATTAAGTCAAGGCGCAGACCCGTTGTTGAGGTTTTAATCACATGGATTAAATTCCATTAAAAGCGAACCAGCAGTAATATCAGTGTCATGATATAAGATATAGTGTAAGCATTATTAATAATTTTTGTGAAAGGATATTTTATGACCGTTTAGTTGTTGTTTTTCAAGTTATAAGAGAGTTAAAATCAGAATATTATTGAAAGCTTTGTTTGTAACTCGTTGGATTGGAGAATACATCGACCAGACGATTTAGTAATAAACATATTAGTAGTATGAGATGAGCAACAAACAAAGGAGGGTAAAATCAAGGACAAAGAAAATATTGGTATGAATTTAACTTATATTCAAATGACAAGACCAAAGATTAAGATATACCTAAATTTAATACGTTAGACGAAATCTAAGACGTGTGGTTTATTCCATTAGCGGGTTCTAAAGTAATTGATTTTTTTTTAATTAAGCACAAAGCTACACAATGGGTTATCTGTGCTCTGCCCACCACGTGTATCGAAACCCGGTTTTTAGCGTTTTAAGTCCCTAAAGTAATTGAACCAGTCTTAGTGCACTTTGAAAAAAGTGAATAGATGATATATAAAGTACGAAGACCAGACGTTTACTGGAAGAACAATGTATGACAATGGAAACTCAATGACAGTGTAAGTGAATTATACACGAGATACCAGTGTGATAAGAATATAAAAAGGTAGTTTGACTTGTAAACTAAAATTCTAAAGCAATTGAATACGTCTAACTGGGCTTTTGACAAGAAGGATAGAACTATATATACAGTATTTATAATATTCTATGGTCTGTACATATACATTCAGCTAATTAGAGCACACACACACACACACACACATATATATATATAAATTATTTTGAAAAAGTGGAGGGTGTCATGTTTGTTTATTTTTGAATTTATCGCTAACAAGTCACAGACACCTACTGTAGAAGAACTCTAAGATCAACAACAACACAGTAAAATTTATACTATACAGAAGAATAAGTAAAAGCCCTTAATTGACAGTTGGTGAATATAATATAACCTAATATTTGATAATCAGATTTTTCACGAATCTTTACTTCTCATAAATGATATCAATGTATCAATCTTTAACAACACTCATTCATTCTTGCTTCCGAACATAACTGTTTGTTTGCTCCCACAATAAGCTACTTGCGCTTTGTCTATCGCGAGGAATCGAACCTTGAGTTATAATATTTTACGTTTTTAAACTTACCACTGATTCACTGGATAGAGAGACAAACATTCATCTTAAAACACTAAATATTCACTTGTCTATAGTTTGTCTTTTCAGTTTCTATTCATGTTACTTTTAACAGCTACAGAGTTGTTGATCCTTCTGGCTATAATATATTCCATAAAATCTTCTTGGACCTATCTTTGAAGAAGGTCTGGCTTTTATAAACTTTAGCTAAAGCTCACAATCGAGTTGATCTCCGAGAGAAAGAATATTAATACAGTTAACTGTTCATCTGAGAAACAGCATGACAGTTCAGTATTTAGGTGCATAAATAAGCACGCCTATTATTTTTTTTATTTTGAATTTCGCACAAAGCTACTCGAGGGCTATCTGCGCTAACTGTCCTTAATTTAGCAGTGTAAGACTAGAGGGAAGGCAGCTAGTCATCACCACCCACCGCCAAATCTTGGGCTACTCTTTTATCAATGAATAGTGGGATTGACCGTCACATTATAACGCCCCCACGGCTGAAAGGGCAAGCATGTTTGGTGCGACCAGAATTCGAACCTGCGACCCTCGGATTACGAGTTGAACGCCTTAACACGCTTGGCCATGCCGGGCCTAAGCACGTCTTACTAACCAAAATTATGATCTGTAACTATAGCAGTTAACTCCTGATAAGAACACGATTTTCAGATACAACATTGTGAGATTTTTCGTTGGGTCCTATTTTGTAATTCATTTTATTTATTTATATTGTAGTCTCTTTAATTTTCCACAAGAATTTATTAGTTTACATGCTTGTGGTACTAAGATGGCGATGGTTTATAAATAGCTAGAAAACAAAAGTATATATGTTTTTACTTTAAGTACAATGTTATGTAAATATCATGTAAATGTTATGTAAACGACAACCATGTCGAGAGTGTTATGTAAATGTTGTGTAAACGACAACCATGTCATGTCGTGTTTGCATTCCCATATCTATTATATTTCCATATTTATATTATTTTTTCGAAGTTTAAACCAAAAAATATGCTATTCATTTAAAATAACATTTTAGAATTAATTAAAATTCATTTAGAATTATTCACGTAGAAATTTTTAAAACTAGGTAGATTGATCACTTGTATTGGCTTGGTGTTTGTACTGTGGAATTCTGGGAAGTTACACGATATAGTATATAAACAGACGGCGATGCGAGGGAAGGAGATCATCCACTTTTACTCGGGTCAAGAAGTGAATCATCCATTTTTATTCGGATCAAAAAGTTTGTCTCGTTTGAGAAAGTTTAAACTGAATTTGTGAATAGAGCTAGATCGACTAAAGCGGTGAAATTTTTATTCCGTCAATCTTTACAATTCAGTCGGATTACGGATTATACCGAAAGTCAATACGAATTAAACTGTGAATTTTTTTGGAAGTACCCATTCAAACTTCGTAAATTTCTCCGTGGGACTAAATTCCCCGCCGAGATTGGAATTTTGGATTTCTGATTTGGACACTCATTCTGGATCATATTATTAAACACAGGCCAGTACCCTTTTGTATTGTAAGTTGTTTTGAAGGTTGAAACTGGATATCTGTTATTGCTATTTGGATAATTTATTTTGTGTCTATCACATAAGTAGATCATTATAATAAATTATACAAGCTGCTATCTGTGTCTTTCTGTTGCGTTCAGTCCACATAAAAAAAAACGTAACATACAAATAAAACCTTCGTGTGATTTGTGGCTAGGTATATATAACGAAATGTTTCTTATTCAACAACGTTGCTTACAGAATTGATCAATATGATTGGAAAGATAGCGGAAGAATAAAAAAAAGAATATTTTGTTTTCAAATTTGGTAACTTTAACCAGATAAGTGAAAAGGAAACTACACATTAGCAAATTACATGTTATCTATACACTATGACTACTTTTTGATATTTGATACACAGAAGAATGGAAAATGGTGCGTATTGAGTGTAATAAATTTAATAAATCAGATATTTACTTTATAATGGAACATCAAAACATTACTGACAAGTGTAATTTTAACAATATTAAATTATAATTATATCTTTGTGGTTACGCTTTTTGAAGTTATGAATGCCTTGAACCACTAGTTTTATAGGCAATAATATCTCTTTATTTTAATAATTGGCTTTATTACATTATATTCAAAGCTTTTCAGTTTAAATTTTAGTTAAAAATAGCGGTTTTAGTTATTATTTGAAAATAACTTTCGGTACAAATTAGTCGTCAATTTTTACTTTATCTAATTGAATAAGAATTGAGAGTATGCAGTTTTGTGGAACATTTATTTTTGTTTCCAGTCAGTGTTTTTATGACAGCTTTTACCAGAATATCAGTCTATGACTGGCGAATTATGCTTTATAAGCACTCTTTAAAATGTTGGAGGTATGTGTATTCACTTGAAACTCGATGTCTGAATCTTGTTTCACGTCGACTGCACAGAAAACATGTTCCTAAAATTGAATTTCTTGGTGATTTATTTAATGTTAGATACTTAAAGAATAAGAGCAGATATTATTGCTTGTTATACCCATGTCATTAGATACTTTTGACAATCTTCTGAAAACAAATTCTGTTGTTGTTAGAAATATGTAACATTAAGTTGCTTACGGACACAACACAGAATGCGTATTCTCTACAGCTCTCTACGTAATCTCAACAACTCTCTTCATGTAAATATATTTGCTTAAATATTGTGCAAATAGCTCTATTCTCCTCTCACGTGCTTTTATTAAGATAAATGAAATATATTCTGAGTCTGAGAAAGGAAAGGCATGGTTATTGAGAAAAGAATGAATAGTTTACAACTAAAAATTAAACCCGCAGGGGTCAAACCCACACCATCGCTAGAGGATCTGGTGCTCTAAAATAAACCGTGCCATCGGCAGATCGATTATACTTCCAAACTTAATCTCCACTTGAAAGGTTTTGCTTTTGTTTGTATTTCTCAATGTGGTTCTGTTATTCCTTAGGAAATACAGTGAATATCGGATCCTCCATTATTTGATTTGTTCAAAACACTTTCGGATCGTTCGAACTTATCTACCGTGTGTTTATCTAGCTACTACTAATTTCGTTCTTTAACATAATGGAAGAAATGGTATTATAGACAAGTTTTAAGATCGTAAAGAAAAATAACAATTCGTTTAGAGAAAAATATTCATATGAACTCAAACATAGACTTCTGATTTAAACGATATGAAGTCTGTGATATTTACCTTAATCTTTTCAAAAATAATGAATTTATTTGTGTTAAAATTTCATTCTTCTATAACAACAAAGAAAAGAGTTTATTCCCACTATAAATTAAACTTCTTTCCTTGTGAGGTCCACCGCTGGTACAGCGGTAAGTCTACGAATTTACAACGCTAAAATCAGGGTTTCGATTCCTCTAGGCGGACTCAGGGCCCGGCATGGCCAAGCGCGTAAGGCGTGCGACTCGTAATCCGAAAGTCGCGGGTTTGCGCCCGCGTCGCGGTAAACATGCTCGCCCTCCCAGCCGTGGGGGCGTATAATGTTACGGTCAATCCCACTATTCGTTGGTAAAAGTTGGCGGTGGGTGGTGATGACTAGCTGCCTTCCCTCTAGTCTTACACTGCTAAATTAGGGACGGCTAGCAGAGATAGCCCTCGAGTAGCTTTGTGCGAAATTTCAAAACAAACAAACAAAATATTACTGGTCTGTTTTACGACAAAGTACAAGGTCATTAACCTGGTGTAATAAGTATTGGATCATAGCTCAAGCTTATGATGGGGTAATACCACCAAGGGTAGACAGTTACTGTGCTGTCGTACATGAGGGTTAATTACACTTTACGTGACTGATTTCACTGTGCTAATGCCATCATGTGTCGTCACGATCAACATGCAAATTAACTACATATATGGTTCACAGTAAGATATTGACAGTCCAATGGGATCATGCCGTCACTGTTAGGTTTATGGCTAGAGAAATAAATGAAAACGGTACACTCTAAAAAGATATATTCATGCATGTAGACTGTTAACTTCTTCACGCCCATGCATAAACATTTCTTCCAGAGCTTGGTTCTTGGTTTATTTCCAGGTACATAATCGAAAACAAAAATGTGCTTTCAATGTACTATTACTTATCTAAAACTTGCAGCTAAAATTTCAAAACATTTTTATCTCGTATTCCTATTTTCAAATGCTTTTTTTGCTCTCCCTTGTACTCCATATAATCTATTTGTACATATATTGTACATGCTATTTCTCGCTTTAATCATTTTTATTAAATAACTTAATAGCAGATTTTTTTAAAACTTCTTATTTCATATATCTTACTTCTAAACACATTTATATGCTTCTACAGTCACAGTTGTGGCACCGTGACTCTAGAGGGAAACATTGTATTTGACCATGGTAATGCAAGAGTTAAATGATAATAAGCTAAAGGATATCAAAATTTGAATGAAAACCTTAAGTTGAGATTTAACACTGAGCTCCCTGTCTCCCAGCAGCACAGCGGTATTACTGTGGACTTGAACGTTAGAAACCGGGTTTTTAACCTGTGGTGGGCAGAGGACAGAGGCCAATTGTAAAGCTTTGTGCTTAACGACAAACCGATCTTCCCTATATTACGTAAAGGTTTGATATAACGAAAACTTATGTATTTCTTTTTGTTTTGAATTTCGCTCAAAGCTACTCGAAGATTAGCCATCCCTAATTTAGTAGTGTAAGACTAGAAAGAAGGAAGGCAGCTAGTTATCACCACCCACCGCCAACTCTTGGGCTACTCTTTTACCAACGAATAGTGGGATTGTCCGTCACATAATAACGCCCACACGGCTGAGAGAGCCAGCATGTTTGGTGCGACCGGGATTCGAACCCGTGACCCTCGGATTATGAGCCGAGTGCATTAACCACCTGGCCATTCAGGGCCTAAAACTGGTATCAGGTTAAAGTATCTCTATATAATCATAAGAATGAGCACTGGGAAAAAAATACCAAGAACAGCAGAGACCAGATGTGACATTCTTATAAAGCACACTTAGCCTAAAGTTCATAAAACTTTGTTGTTGATTTTAGTTGTAATTTTATAACAACACATATAGTAGAATATTATTGTAAATTTTTGCTGGAATATTAAAATTGACGGAAACAATTCTCACAAAATATTCTGCTTTTTCTTCTAAAGATCTGTTCTCTATCAAACCTACAATAATTACAATTCTTAATTATACTGAGGTACCTTTCATTTTTCCGGGTTATGAAAAAAAGTGTGTTTGTACGGTAGGAGTGGATGCCACGATAAATAAAACAAAAGTTCTACTTGTATACAACTTATTTATAGCGTAATACATTATTACAGTACTCATTACTGAACTAACCAAAACTTTTTTACAAGTTTTAAGAACTCAATATGTATATACTTTAAACATGATATATATTATGCGGTAGTCAGTATAACTGTGTATGAGGAGGTAGCAAAAAAAATAGTGATGGTAGGGGTACTTTCTGTTACCTGCTTTTCATACCCACGTAATAATGACCTTTGACATTATTTTACGTTGTCAATTAACCGATGGTCATTAACTACATAAGTGTCTGACAGGATGAAGTTATTAGGTCACGAGTCTAAGCACGAAGTAGGTGTGACGCATTAAATGGCTTTTCATATCAATAAAATGTTATGGTGATTGTTGAAGTATCAACTCTATATGAGTTTGTGTATTATTGTAATAATGGAAGCCATTTCTTTACCGTATTTCTCCATACAAAAATTCTACTGCACTTCTTGAGATATACAAGACGTTCATGTTCTCCACACTCTATGTATGTTGTGTTACACAAAATGTGGTGTGTTTTCTCATGGCAAAGCCAAATTGGGATATCTCTTGGGCTTGCCAAAGGGAATCAAACCTCTGATTTTAGCGTTGTGCACCTGAATATTTATTGCTGTTTTAACAGGGGGAACAGAAAATTTAATAAAGAGTCTCTGTTTGGTGTAGAAACGATTATCTTTAAACATATTTACCGTTAGCTTATATCAAAGATAATAAATATTGAATAACATTAACACCCCCCACTAACATTACTTTTGTTTCAAACTATCATCCTAGAATGTTTGGTTGAGATTGGCCCAGTGACCTATGAGTAGTTATATAAAGAACAAACAGACAGACACGTAGAATTCTGTGCTTTATATATATAAATGTATAGTATTCACATAAAAAAAACACACGAATCCTTGAGACTAATTACTATGATATGATTGTTTTATTTACTTGAAACCCATGTAGGTTTCAAGGAACACAAATAAATAGAAAACATATTACTACTAAAACACGAAATATCAGCAAACTTGGAGGCAAACGTGGCACATTTTTAAAAACCTAAAATTATATTAGACATCGAAAAAAGGTGCTTGTGAAAAATATTTCGCTTGATGAGTTTGCTTTAAATTCTAATAAATTCTTGCGAAAAAAATGTTTCCTAGTTTATATCATGGATGTTCTTATTTTATTACAATGCCTCTTAGTTTAGTAGAGTTGGTATAACACCTTAAGATCAAGTTTATTCTCGCGTTTATTAAAGCGTATAGTTTACTTGTGCCTGGATCCACTTGTTTGGGTCGGAAAAGTTTTTGTTTGGTGTAAGAATGTGGCGCTATCTATGAATGTTGTTAGCTTACATCAAAGATAATAAATGCTGAATAACATCAATAATGCGGGTGTAGGGGTTGTGACCTTTCATTAACATGCCTCTTGTTCCAAACCACCATCCTACAAAGTATGGTTAAGATTGGTCCAGTGATCTAGGAGTAGTTAGGTAAGGGACAAACAGACAGAGGCATAGAGTTTTTTTGTGCTTTACATACAGATTTGCAGTTTGTTTTAATTAATCTTAAGTACTTCTTTTTATAACTCGCATTGTTATATTAAAAACCAATATTTTCATAGCGTTTATCTAAACTCTTTCTGAAAACTACTTTTTTCTTCGCTAAGGTAATTTTTGTTTATTAATCTTTTATTTTTGATAAGTTTGGGGAAAAGAATGAAGTAATCCTCATTTAGAACATCATAAGACATTAACGTATGAAAAGGTTTCTTTGTTAAATTTCTTACAAAGCTACTCAAAGGTTACTGTTTTAGCCATCTCTAAGTTAAAAGAGAAAGACAAGAGAGAAGACGACTAGTCAACATTACCCACTAGTTATTAACGAACAGTGTGATTGACCGTTGCTTCATAACAGTCCCACGACTCAAAGAGTGAGCATGTTTGGTAATAGGATTCGAACCCGCGAACTGCAGGTTGTTAGTAGTGCATCCTAACCACCATACCATACCAGGCTCCATATGGAATAAAAACTATTGTTTGAAGACTTTTACAAAAATTCACGACAGTGTTTTTTTTTTTTTGGAAAAGTCTGTGTTTTGTGTAATCTTTCAAGTTAAAAATGCCTTCGATTCAACACATACGAAAGTCACAGAGA
Organism: Carcinoscorpius rotundicauda; assembly: GCA_011833715.1. Taxonomy (NCBI): domain Eukaryota; kingdom Metazoa; phylum Arthropoda; class Merostomata; order Xiphosura; family Limulidae; genus Carcinoscorpius; species Carcinoscorpius rotundicauda. The sequence continues at coordinate 23,033,570 of CM022398.1, forward strand.
ATGAACTTGACAAGTTAGGTATCAATTGCTTTCATGTTTTATATTTGATGAAATACGCCATGGGGTGCTTTGTTCCTGCTCCCCGCAAGTATAGCGGTAAGTCTATGAATTTACAATGCTAAAACCAGGGGGTCGATTCCTCTAGGTGGCAACAGCAATGTGGCCCTGCTCTAAGAAAAAAAAACACACCAAATATGCTTTGTTCCTACTATCATGTCAAAGTGAAAAACATTTCTAATTTGAAATGTGGCAAGGTTTCATGTAGGACATTAAAAACTGGTGTACCAACCGAGGAAAAAAAAATATATATATACAAGTGATTTTCTTCATGAATGGGCAGCGATACAAAGGTCTGAGACGTTCCAGATACTGTGTTGCACAATCGTCGGGAATTTGTAAAAGTGTAACTCGCAATGTCACCACTTCACATCCATTTATTTTATTTTTTAAATTCCATTATGTTCTAAAAAGTTAATTTTTAACAAAACCTTTGATATCTCTCAGTCTAATTTCTCCTCGGAACAGTTTGTTTTATACGTTTTTTATATTAAATTTGCTTAATTTCAGTAAAAGGCTATTAGGTTGATAAAAACAAAATAACATATTTCATAATAGCTTGGCCTTCTTTTAACGATTTCAAGAAGCGATGCGGGCGCACCGTTTATTTACCTTTCACAATCCATACTCCGTACACAGACCAACCTAACGTTTCCTTTGCTGTAATTCGAAATCTATCAGGTTCAACAAGTCAAAACGCCTCTTTCTTATAAGTGATGTGGGCTGAGGTTCTTTTTTCACACGCACAAGCTCACGCCTCACAAAAAATTAGTTTTTTCCTAGCTAATTGGCCTGGCATGGCCGAGCGCGTTAAGGCGTGCGCTCGTAATCCGAGGGTCGCGGGTTCGCGCCCGAGTCGCGCTAAACATGCTCGCCCTCCCAGCCGTGGGGGCGTGTAATGTGACGGTCAATCCCACTATTCGCTGGTAAAAGAGTAGCCCAAGAGTTGGCGGTGGGTGGCGATGACTAGTTGCCTTCTCTCTAGTCTTACACTGCTAAATTAGGGACGGCTAGCACAGATAGCCCTCGAGTAGCTTTGTGCGAAATTCCAAAAAAACAAAAACAAACCTAGCTAATTATTTCTCATTGCATATTACGAAAGCAAGATATTCACATGTATATATATATATATATCATAAAATAATATCCTCAAAATTAACATATTGTTACACTCAGATACACTTGATGAATAAATTCTTATTTAAAATAGATTAATTGGTAATTTCTAAATAACCTAATTTCATAAAATTTACTTATTATGATTCATATTTGCCCCCCGCTAGTACAGCGGTATGTCTCCGGATTTAAAACGCTGAAATTAGGGGTTCGATTCCCTTCGGTGGGCTCAGCAGATAGCCTGAGGTGGCTTTGCTGTAAGAAAACACACTGGTTCGTATTTATGTAATATTCACTACTTGTGGAGTTCACACTTATTACAACATACTGATTAATTTTATGTCCTCAGGTTTTACAGCACTCACTTAAATAAATGTCTAAAAATGGGCGAGTTCTTCACCTTCTTTGCAAAATACACAAGATTCTTCAGAATTAATTAATGGGATTCATTCCGACGCTACTGTTATTTGTGTTTAAATTTTTTAAAGGACTCATGTTCTATTATGGATTCTATAAGTAATATAAATATGAATTAAAAGTTAATCTAGTGTACAAATATTTAGAAACTTCTAGTGTTACAGCAGCGGAACTCGTTAGATTGTAGTAAGATATTAAAAACGTGTCTAATGTATTCATTTTTTAGGAGTACTGTTTTAATATGTTTAACCGAATTATTATTCGTTCAGAAAGCTTACATGTCTTTGTTACACAGTGAATGTTTTTCAGCTCTCTTGCAGTTCTTGGAAAAGCTTCGTCCATTGTTGGTCATATTCATTCTGACGGCAGTGGTTTTACATTGTTGTTCGACACAAGAATTTCCACTTAAGTGAGCTTCGGTAAAGAATGGTGAGATCATTTTTAAATCCCATACAGCTCGATAAACGTTCCAGAGATGCTCTTTGTACACGGACATTAACTTCCAAGGTTACGTTGAGGCAGAAAAATCCATTAGAACCATTTTAGAGGTTGAAGAAATTGCTTTGATTACAGTTTATTCGATCATCTTTTACACGAAAACGGCTGTTGGTTTTGAGGCATGTCTGAAGTTAGTAAACATTTAATTTGTAGGTCTTCATACAGTCCAGCTCCTTCTTTATTACCAAGTTTGACAGTTTTTTATCTTGCTTTTGAGGGTTTACTTTAAAAATCATTGTCTTCACTTAGCAGATGTTAACGTTCAAAAGAAACAAACTTGGGTTTATCCTAAATTCCATAGTTTGTGAATTGTTATATCGTTTGTTTGTTTGTTTTTTCACTTTTGCGCAAAGCTACTCGAGGGCTATCTACGCTAGCCGTCCCTAATTTAGCAGTGTAAGACCAGAGGGAAGGCAGCTAGTCATCACCATCCACTGCCAACTCTTGGGCTACTATTTTACCAACGAAGAGTGGAATTGACCGTCACATTATAACACCCCACAGCTGAAAGGGTGAGCATGTTTGATGCGACGGGGATTCGAACCCGCGACCCTCAGATTATTAGTAGAGTGCCATAACCACCTGACCATGCTGGGGCTTGCTACACTGTCATGGTGACCAGTGAAGGTTTACTCTTTCTAAAATCATGTGTTCTTTAGATCTACATCGTTTAAAAATATCGCCATAGGAATGACCATTTACGGAAAGAACTGTTGCATATATTTCCAATCATACATTTGTTAGTGACGTCATTACATATTGAGTGGTTGGGAAGTTTTTGTGATACAAAAGTATATGTGTTAAACATATCTGTTTTTCTTTGTACAACACATGTCGACGGAGATACGTCGCTGCATACGCGTGTGCAAATTGTTCTCTTTAACTCGTTATATATTGTGTGTGTAAAAGTTACAACTGACTTTTAACATTTGTAAAACATTTTCTTGCTTTTAAACGTACAGTAGCATATTATCATCTGATGAGTGAGTCACCTTTTAAAAGTTTAGATGTATTGCAAACACTAACTAGTTTAAGTTTTTGAATTTCGTGCAAAGTTAAACGAGGGCAATCTGCTCTAGCCGTCCCTAATTTAACAGTGAGATATTCTTTTTACTAGCGAATAGTGGGATGGACGTAACATTATAACACTCCCACAGCGGAAAGAGCGAGCATGTTTGGTGCGACGGGGATTCGAACCTACGACCCTAAGATTACGAGTCCAGTGCTCACGCCAGGCCTTCTAGTTTTATATATCCAGAAATAATTTGCTACACAGACTCAAACATGTCTAAAGAAATGCAAGCTGTTTATGCCATTATGGAATAACATAAAGCCATATTCGAGTTATGAAGCCAAGCGTACATAATTATAGTTATTGAATTTGATATAATTCTGTGACTAGAACCAGATAGGAAAACCTAAACAACCAGACAGAAGGCTGATCTACGACGACTGGATCATGTCATGAAAACCAGGATGAGACACTTCGTTTTTGCAAAGACCAGTTGCGGAGGAGATGGTTCCATAGAAACAATTCGTGAAAAGTTGAACACTCTATGGAAGGACGAACAATGTCAAGAATGATAGGCTATTTGTCCCCTGTCCATCACAAGAAGTAGATTCTCTGATTTTAAAGCTGTAAATTCATAAAGTCGCCACTGACTTACTGGGAAACTTGAATAATACTTTGAATTGTAAAAAGAGTACCGAAATTAAAGATGACCTGTGAAGTCTGTCTGTCAATATGCTTACGTAATGTAAAAATATAACTTTACATATGCAGGTGTTTTTATTTTCACACACACACGTATAACGATTTCATTGAGTTAGACCTTTTTCGTTCTGATCTTAAGCTATAAACCGACTGAATTAAGAAAACGAAACCAACAGAAATGTTTCTGAAAGCTCATAAAAATATGGGAAGCAAAATACTACTGAAAAATTGTAAAACAGCTAACATTTACAAGTGGGTCTGTATACAAGTGAGAGTCTGTACAAGTAGGTCTGTATACAAGTGAGAGTCTGTACAAGTAGGTCTGTATACAAGTGAAAGTCTATACAAGTAGGTCTGTATACAAGTGGGTCTGTATACGAGTAGGTCTGTATACAAGTGGGTCTGTATACGAGTAGGTCTGTATACAAGTGGGTCTCTATACAAGTGGGTCTGTATTCAAGTAGGTCTGTATACAAGTTGGTGTGAATATAAGTAGGTCTGTGTACAAGTGGGTCTGTACATCTATAACAAAGGTGTTTTACAGCTACATCGATACCTTCTTCTTAGTGATTTTCAAATAGCACCGTAATAAATGTTAAATCAATTAAAACAATTTAAAAATGCATGAAATAGTAACTTGAATAATGTAGTTCAGAGCTACATAATAGATGCTTGAGTTGAGCAATTTTTTAAGCAAGTTACTTGAAAAGGAAGGAAGACGTGATTTTAAACTGTATTTTCAAACTTTAGTTGAAATATAGTTAGATTAGACTTTCTATAGGAGGAAAAATAACAACATAAATACATGAAAATAAACTTGAAAAATAAAAATGCAGCCATAAAACAAATATCCACTTCCAGGCTACAAATCGTAAGGTATGTGATCATGTTGTGTGCTCTGGTTTTATTAAGGTACTGGCTGTTGAGAGACTCAAACTGCATTAGGAGCTCACCATCTATTTAATTTAACTTCACTCTTGTCGGCTTCACATGTTTAGACAAAGTAGAAAGGAGCAGGTGTGAATGGCCAAGTGGTTAGGCGCCCGAGTGTCGAGGTTTCGAATTCTCCGTTCCATGGGAGCGATATAAGGTGACAGTCCCTCATTTTTGCTCAGCGGATAAGATGAGGTCTTATAACACTAAAAAGAGGGTTTCAAAACCCAGTTAGGTGTAGCTCAGACAGTGTTGTAGCTTTGTGCTTAATAGAAACAATAACAAAATTATTTTCCCGCCGGAGTTTAGAGCAAAATAGCATAACTGTGGCAGCAAATACTTACAAACAACAATAGCAACTCTCACAACGTTCGTCTTCAACAGAAACAGAATCTAACTCTCGTCAAAAACACATTTTGTGTTTCTTTACACTAACTCTTTCATACGCCTTCCCCAATTCCGGGATTTTTAATTTTATAATACCTGGCTCATTGTGAGATAAAATAGTCAAAATATCACAAAGAGTTTTTTTTTAATTTCGCGCAAAGCTACACTAGAGCTATCTGCGCTAGCCGTCCCTAATTTAGCAGAGTAAGACTAGATGGAAGGCAGCTAGTCATCACCATCCACCGCCAACCCTTGGGCTACTCTTTTACCAACGAATAGTGGGATTGACCATAACGTTGTTACGCCCCCACGACTAAAAGGGCGAGCATGTTTGGTGTGACGGGGATTCGAACCTGCGACCCTCAAATTACGAGTCTAGCGCCCTAACAATCTGGCAATGCTGGGCCTGCGTGCAACCATTTCTAACGTATCAACACTATAAACTCACGAAATGTAAGAATTTAAGCTGCATAGTGTATTCTAGGTTTGATAGTGTTTGATGTAACACCGTTATTTGTTATTGTTTTGAATGGTAAAACTTATTAGATATTGGAAAAGAATTACTCTAAATTTGTAACGTAAAATTGGTTTAATTTAAGCTAAAACTCATTTAACGCATCAAAAGTTGTTCATTTGTTGCTAAAACCCGATTTTTAACGTCGTAAGTCTGTAGCTTTACCGACGAATCACTGGGGATCCACATAAAATGACAAAGCATACCAGAATATTACGGACAGTGCTTTCGAACAGTTTCCTATTCTTCGTTGTTCTCGTGGAAAATAATAGTGCACTATTCAAAGACACTCGAGTTAAGGGTGTCGTTTCAAAATACAAACAACTTTTGTGTGTGATCCAGTGCGCTAACTCGTTATTAATTGGAACTGATATGTGCTTGAAGTGCTGCAAATGTTCTATGAGACTTAAAAAGTACGTTTTAGATTATCTATTTCATAAAATATCGACTAATACTGCATAACTACTTTGTCTTTGCTAAAGTATAAAGGTTATTCAATATCCAGACTAGTAACAAAGTAATAAACTTTACGAGGACAAAAGAAAAACGTATATATATCCAAAAACACGTGACTTGTTCTCAGGATACATTGATTGAGATAGGAGATATGCTCTAGTTCAGTCTTCATGGCAGTGATTGTCATGAGAAGGAAAAGTCAGGTTTCAGGCGAACTTTGCTCAATAAAATCTGTTTAAGTGAAGCAATCGTTAAAAGCATGCAGGAATCTTGAAAGAAAATTGTTTTTATGGTAGAAATTATACACGTTATAAAGTAGACTTATCACCAGTAGAGCAGATTTTTCATAGAATTGTTCGTGTGTGACTATGTGGAACTCTGACCGTACCTTTAAACTTAATAGACATATCATGAACATGGACAAAAATTGTGTAAGTTATATTAATACAATTTTGAAGCTCACGATCGTCTGTCTCAGTAATAACTCTGCAGCGTAGTTTTAAACAACAAAATACTTCGACTTAAGGCTATCGTATAATTTTGCATGCTTAACATAAGCCAGCGCCCGTTTTAACTGCAATATCGTATAGAAATCCATAGGCATTGCATCTATCAACCTGAACAATGAGCTGTCGTAATGAATAACATGAACACTTGTTTCATTCTCTAGTTGCGTGATGCATGCGACGGTTGAACAAATGCGTCGTGGAAGTAACTTGTGTACATGTAACTTGACTCATTTTACCAAACGAAAAACCTTCTTAATTATTTTACTTACTGTTACCTGTTGCGTGAGCAACTCTTACTTCAAACCTTTGCATTCGACGATTCTAAATTGCTATAAGACACAACAATTAACTAACTATGACTGAAGAATGAGTTGTTTTAGGTCTATTTTTGGATGGATCTGAAACCCTAGGTTGATCCATATTCTTTCGTCTTCTAATGTCATTAAGTATATATACCCGTCTTGGAAATTTTAATACCAGTTCTGAACATATGCTTGCGATTTAAGGATACGGACGTTTTGCTTTGAAAAAACTATCAAATATCCTTCTTAAAATAATATATTTTTGGCGGTATCACGCTACCTACAAAACCAAACTATGTCAAAATCTAGTTCTGAAATAGGCCGTTCCACTGTGATTTTGTATTAGCTGTTGTTTCTACACAATTTGATGATTTGGATATTCAAAACCGTTCCAACTTAGCTGTATGTAATACATGTACACTTATTTAATAAACTAATAGGAAGTCACTTAAAAATATATATTTCCATTTGCTAGCATTTAGTTGCATATCCATAGAAATTTCGTAATGAGTTTCCCTCATCTGATTACTTGCTTTTGATAATTTCATATTCTGTTTCTAAAGCAAACTTCCATTTTACTTCACATTACTTAGTTTCGTGCAACTGTTCAACAAAAGCATACTATTATAAATATAAGTAGCACAATCATACATCTTCTAAAAATGTATATTTATTAACTACTGTTCAAATTATTGTATACACACACATAGATACACGTGACTAAATTAGATTTTTTTATAACAATATATTCCAACTATTTTATTAACATCTTTGCACATAGCAAAGTCACATTGGGCTAGCCGCTGAGACCACTGAGGGGAATCGAACCCCTGATTTTAGCGTTGTAAATCTGAAAATATAGCGCTGCACTAGCGGAGGGCCGTACTACCAGGGAAATTAGAAAATTACAGACATATGATTTCAGTTAGTACTTTATATTTAAGAGTTAACAAGTCGTATTCATATTAGTTTTCTCTCCCGCGTTGAGAACGGTTTCATAGCTAGTGTTAGTTGTCCTCTCACATGTTCAGAACGGTTTCATAGCTCGTGCTAGTTGTGTATACTTAATTTTATTTATGTGAATAACAAGGTGAAGTTATTTTGAACATATATCAATAAGAGAATATTTATTTTTCTAAAGAAGTAAAGAAAATATTAGATTTAGTCGACAGACTCAACTAATTAAAAACTTATTGAAAATACAATGGCCAAGTGGTTAGGGCGCTCGACTTGTAATCTGAGGGTTATGGGTTCGAATCTCCGTCACACCAAACATGCTAAATCTATCAGCCGTGGGGGCGTTATAATGTGACGGTAAATCCTACTACTCTCTGGTAAAAGACTAGCTGTCTTCCTTCTTGTCTTATACTGCTAAATTAGGGATTTGCGCGAAATTCCAAAGCAAAACAAACATGTGTTTTTCTTATGGAAACCACATCAGACTATCTGCCGAGCCCACCGAGGGGAATCGAACCCCTGATTTTATCGGTTGGAAATCTGGAGACTTACCGCTGTACTAGAAGAAGGCAACAAAATAAATATTTAAAAAGTAACAAACAAGTCACAGTGCTTTTTTTTATGGGTTGAGTTGCATTTGCCCATCACTTAAACAATGTACTTGTTCTTTTTGTCAGTGAAGCAACTAAATCACAAGCTGTAAATGCCACCAAATTAATATCTAAATCATAAGGTGGAAACGTCAGAAACAGAAAAGCTGAGTCATACACTGGAAATTTAATGAAGATACTAATTAAATCATGAAGGAACAAAAATTGTTTTAAAGAGAAAAGCTGAATCGTTTCTTTCATTTTTATCTGATCTTCAAATTTGCAACTCTTGGGTTGAAAATATTACGGAATAATAATCGTTCTTTCTCTTATTTTGTGGTTGATACTTCAGGGTAAAATAGATCGTTCCCAACTAGTACAGCGGCGAAACTACAGGTTTATAACGCTAACATCAGGGGTTCGATTCCCCGCGGTGAGCTCAGTAGATAGCCCACACACCAGCTTTTAAAAATAAAATTTCGTATGATATTTTATGTTCGAGGAATCGTAAACTGGTTAAATACTTGTACATATTAGTTAATTGTAATTGTCATTTAATTATATTCACCTAATATACGTAGTGAAATGAGTATATTATACAAAATTAGCTACATTCATTACTGATTTAACTTATCTTTACTTTGGCCAGAAATTAATTACAAAAGTATTAACGTTGAGTCAAAAAATGAACTAAAATAGACTGATAGCTTTGCCAGAGAATTCCAAGTAAATCTGTTGAAATATATATTTTTATTAAATTTTTTGATACATAAAGGCTAGTTTTATTAACTGCTTTACATGGTTAAATAAAGAGTTCTTACACCTGCTGAGAACTTTTATGGCTACATTATATCACAGATGACTTATAAAACGTTAACCACAAAACACACACGCACAAATAAAAAAAACAAAACACAGATATAAACTATAATTCTTTCGTTTACTACGAAACCTTAGAAGTGTATACCTTTATAAGCGATTTATTTGTAACTGCTTGTATTAAGTATAAAACATTACAAAGTTTTGACTTTTGTGTTTAATTAGTTAATTTATCGATGATAAAGATATCAACGAGTTGAATTTCAAAATTATCCCATGATGTATTACTTTATTAAAATGGTGAAAAAAAACAAATGATTCCTAAACGTGTGTTTTCTTGAGAGATCTTAATTTGACACGCCCTCTGGTGGCTCAGTGGTAAATCATAAGAAGATATTGCTTGCAGTTAAGTGCAAACTACACAACTGCTTATCACTATCAATATTCTTCCCATCGCTGGCATCGAAACCTGATTATTAGCTGCATAAGCCTTCAGACTTATTTCTAAGCCATCAGTGGTCAAATATGAATATATATATATATATATAATACTAAAAATCTGGTTCTCATACGTTCGGTGAAAAGAGCACAGATAGCTCATTGTATAGCACACAAAAAACTTTAACAGCATTTCATGTGTCACACACAATGCTTTTACAGATCGCTTTATATATGATTCCTTAAAATATTAAGAATAGTATTAAATCTGTATGAATGTATTAATGTAGACTCAGGAAATGTTCACTTACAAAACTCAGACCATTGCAGCATATTTTAAATCTCGGAGTGTCAGTAGTCATCGTCAAAGTTGCTGTACTAGATGTTTCTAAAATCAAAATTTAAATAAACAGGCCTAAGAAAAAATGTACCTCAGAACGGCTGGTTTTGGTATTAACACTTTTACCGATAAAGCAGAGAACAACGTTTCTACCTCCCTATGTCATCTTCAGGTTAATAAACATTATTGAAGATGCTAGGAAGGTCGACAGTCGTTGTCTGCTTTACTATCAAAAGTGTAAATAGCCAAATCAGCCGTTTTGAGATACATTTTTACTTTAAGTGGGTTTCTCGTCATCAAGAGTGTGCGTGTTTTCTTATAGAAAAGCCACATCAAGCTATCTGCTGAGCCCACTGAAGGGAATCAAACCCCTGATTTTAGCGTTGTAAATCCGTAGACATATCGTTATACTAGCGAGGAGATCGTCATCAAGACTTATAGGCCTAAATAAAACACCTAGCTGTGGAATGTAAATCTTATAATCATTTTCAGCCTGTGAGAAAATCTAAGCCCTAGTTTTAGATGTTTCAAAGTCAAATATCTAAATGCGTAATAGTAACTCGAGCCAAGTATGAAGGGTGAAGTAACCCTGAAGTGGCGCTATATAGAGGACTGAACTTTTGGCTGAGTGTGTAATATTATCACAACTGTTTGCATTCCACTATTCTAACGTTTGGGAACAGATGTAAACACCCGTTCATCACACTTAAAACTACACTTTCATGTCTGTTTTACAACAAGGAAAATGAACGGCCATAGAGTACTCGAATTAAAGTTTTTGTTGTGAAAAACATAAAATAAACGATGGAGAATTGGTACTAAATGAATCTATTCTGGTAGATATAAATCTGGACTAGAGTTTGACAGTTACTACTCATATATTAATATTGTTTTCATAATTCTAATCGTGAACTGCTCTTCTCAGCCAATAAGTAAAAAGTAACAGAAATTTAAGTTGATGACATAAATGTTTAAGACTCTGGACCTATGTTGACAGTTTCCCACAACATATGAGGACTGGAAGCCTTCTTCCTTTGGAATATCGTTCTTGACTGAATTTAAAATATTAATGATAAATAGTAATATGTAATCAAAGTACTTTATGTGAACAAAACATTAAATGTGTATACTTTCTACTTTCATAGAATAAACTACTATATTAATTCATTTGCTTTTCACTTTGATGACGAATTTCAAGTTTATGTTTTCAGTTATTTTTGTAGAAATCTTAGCTTTAAAAAAAAAGATTTAGTTATTTATTAGAGTAATAGCTGATTGCTCGGAATTACGTAATTTTATGGTGCTAGTGTTGCATAGCCTTATATTATTAGTTTACTGGATATTACTGGATAGTTGTAATCATCAATTATTGTAGCATAACCTCTGTCAAATTTCTGTGAAATAGATTCATTTTTAGTAAACCTAATTTGTTGTGTCTCAGACATAGTGGTTTTTGAAACAGAAACAAAGCATTTGTGAAGAGGTCTGTGGAATGTTATGTGCACTGCAGTATCTTCAAGGTACGGAAACAAATTCACAAATTAATATGCTCTGTATTTTCTATTACGTCATACAACATTTTAGCTTTTAGTTAAATCTCAAAATGGGATGCTGTTTCTATAAGGAGATTGGATGAAAAAAAAATGGAATATCAGGTAAACCCTTGATTGCCAACTGCAGAGATGTCGCTGTAATGGTTTTTGGTTTGTTTATACGTGGTTAGCGAGGCCGATAACATGGACAGTAAAAGGTATGTGGAAAGCTTGGGAATATATGTAACTTATAAATGAAATTACTCTTTTTTGTAAGAGTTTGTTACATTAAAAATTACAGTGTATAACAACCCTTTGTTTCTTCTTTTATCTGACCAAAAACAATTCCTAAATCATTAGCTATACGTAAGGATCTTACAGAAATTGAAGAACTATTATAAAAAATAATTAAGAATTTATTGATTTTTAATTACTCTCTAAAAATTGAATAAACGGTCTTATTTCAATATTTTATACGCAATATTAATAACAATATATATATAAAATAATAAACATTAAATCTAAAATATAGCATTAAATACCATTAAAATATTAAAAATAAATATAATTAATAGTGTAAAGAAAACAAACAGGTATATTTTGAGATATAAACATATATTTGAGTTTATAACAGCGTAAAAATGGAAACAGAACCAGCTGGAAAGGCTATAGATGTACGCATTGTGCGTCTGCGAAGGCTACGCGAGATCCAGCCGAAAGAAAGGGTACCGGTGGCAAGTACTGTTCCTGAAGTTGTAACGACCGACGAAGAAATTGCCGATTCACCTTCCACAGAAGAGGAAGTGGTGTCCCCCGAAAAGACAACACCTGCTGAAGATATGTAATTTAATTTTAAGGCTTAATATCTTAATAATTGTTCTTATTGTTTCAGCAATAATGAACAGTATTGTAATGGGAGGGTTAAATAGTTGTACAGGGAGGGTTTTAAAAGTCTAAATGCACATAATTATATACGTAAAAATCGGCAATCCCACTTCGCGGAAAATCTCCTTTCGCGGGGGGTTTTGGAACGCAGCTACCGCGATACACGAGGGAACACTGTATATGTTTCAAACTCCCTCTCTGTGTTAAACTACGTAACATTTAACGTGATTTTAAATTACTTAATAAAATAATTTTCATAAAACAATTTCTTATTCTTTCCACAAAAATACCGAAATATATATAATAGCCGAAGCTTCATATTTAATTAGCTATTCATTCATAAATTAAATTTTTGTTGTTTTTAAGGATGAACATCATGTGTTACGTATTTTTTAATGTTTCAAGTTCTTCGTAGATTAAACGCAACAGAAAAACACAGATAACAGCTTGTATAATTTATTACACTAAACTATTAACAAATATAACAGATATAACATAAATTATATGATAACAGTGACAGATATTAAGTTACAACATTCGAAATTAATTACAAAACAAAATAATATTAGTTTTAAACTTCAAAATAAATCACAACACAAAACGGTACTGGCCTGAATCTAATGTAATGATCTAAAATTACAGTCTCAAATTCCAGTCTAGGGTGTGAATTTGGTCCCACGAAGAAATTCCGAAACAGTTCACAGTTCAATGAAATCGCCGTCTCTCAGCTCAAGCAGTAATTCAGATGTATCGTAGAGATTGACGAAATAAAATCACAGCTTCCGTAGATCTAATTTCAATCACAAATCCAAGTTGAATATTCACAGCAAACACTTAATCTTTCTCAAATAACTAACTCTCTTCTTTTGAAATGAAACTGGTGTCTGATTCTCACTCTTTGTCTTCGAATAAAACTAATGACTGAATCTCTCTCCCTCGAATAAAACTGATGATTGAATCTATCTCTCGTCACCGTCTTTTATACCGATAGGCCTATTTCTCGAACAATCTCGCAATTTCCATACAACTCCAGAGCTATCCACGCATATCCGTTCTTGCACGAGACTACACATCTAGACAGGAGGTCACCAGCACTCATTTACAAACATGTGATTGGTCTACTTAATTCGAGAAAGTTCTAAAATGTTACCCTAAATAAATAACATATTTTAGTTTAAACTTCGAAACAATAATATCAATATGGAAAAAAAATGAATAATACAAATGAAAATTCAAACACAATACGACATGTCGTTTACAAAATATTTACACATATACATAACACGTGTAAAAGGGCGTGGCACAGTAATCCCACGATGCTACCGAAAACACTCCGCATTTTCGGCTGTAGATTCATTATAAAAGTAATAATCCATCACAATATTCGGTTCGAAGTAAAACAAAACCATTCTGGCAGCGAATGCTGCTGACTGGCTACACTCCTTCCTGTCAGTAATTTAAAATTAAAGTACGGGTGTTCGTAAACCTTAAGGATTCCGGAACTGGACAGTTAGCCTATGCTTTGTTTCAAATAAGGCACCGTTCAGGTTGAGAATACAACAGTGATAGGTCTAAAGTGTTAAATCGATTGTGTTTTAATTTTCGCATAATTATTTTTTCTTTCGATGAGCTGAAACCATATACAAGTTTTACGAAAAACAAAATAAAGCTGCTTACAAACAATCAAGCTAAAGTGAGAACGAAAAAAACACACACACATATATTATAGTTTTATAGTTTGAATAAGGGAAAAAAAAGACAACTTATTTTCCTGAACTAAATTTATAATATATATACACATATCAATCTCACTATTAAAAATAAATTTTATTACAATGTTTCCAAACCTAAATGTTTTTATACTTTGTGAAGCTTCATTATATGCTGACCTTTACTATTGTTTATATTGTTATCTTAATACAAGCTTAGCATATCTAATATCACTAACAGTAGACTCGTGATGGGAAAAATAAATCCTAATAATCAAGATGGAGATGGTTCATAAAACACAAAACATGTTATTTATAAGGTTCGAACGTTTAGGAAAAACACTTCTTCCATATTTAGCGAAATATGGAAATTATGTTATGAAAGTGATCAACTAAAACTATAATATAATAATTACTAGTTTACTTAGTTTTTAAGATAAGTGGTAAAAGGAAGGATGAAAGAAAAACAAAGGATTTTATATATATTGTACAAAAGTGATGTTTAAGTGTGAAAATATAGAATAATTTTAGATCTGAATGGCTTTGTGAATCTTTGAGAGTCAGGAGCGCCTTAGAAATAAATAAACCTTATTTAGTGTGGAGTTCAAATTCTGAAGATTCTGTATATTAACAGAGAAACTGTTAAATGAAATATCATAACATGTAGTTTTAGAGTGTGAACGAATGGATGGGTTTAAGTAGTTGACGGTTGGTTCTCTTAGATACTTCTAAACGTTTCCAAATGTATTCCGAAACGTTCGAGCCTTGTATATTAAATGGTTTGTGTTTAATGTCACTGTCTTCAAAATCGAAAATTTAAAGAAACATGGGTACCAAGAAGTGTGTGTATAAAACAGATAAAAACATAATTTACTGTGATTTTCATTTCACAGAATGTTACCTGCGCAGAATCTGTTCACAACATCGTAACAGGAGTCACAGACAGAAAGCGTTTTAATTTTGCTTTTCATGATTAAACCAGAATGACTGCGTGTGTTCTTTTATAGGAAAACCACATGGGCTATCCGCTGTATTCACCGAGGGGAATCGAACCCCTAAGTTCAGCGTTGTAAATCTGACGACTTATCGCTATACCAGCAAGTGACAAACCTTAATGAACAAATATATTTTATTAACAATACTTTACACGTGCATTTCAATTATTGTAAAATTGTGTTTTGTTCTGTAATATTTCTTTATTATTTTAATTTTCAAAATTATGTTTTACTAATTTAATAAATCATTGGAATATTTGTTTGATTTGTAAACAAACATAATAATCTCCGTATGGTTATATATGTAAATATATAAAGTAAAGGAAGCAACCGAGTAAACATACAAGATATACACATTGAAGAGCCATAAACAATAAATAATATTGACTAAGTTACGAATTTGTTAATGATAAAAAACATTGCAAAAAATACAAATAAAAATCGAATACAATGTGGTGATGTCTTACACGTGAGACTTTCGTTTTAAATACTATTTTCATGCTTATACAGAATATATTAATGTACAGTTGGGAATAGTTTCACACAACCTAAATTTATCCCCACAGTTCAGCTATATTATTTGGTCCAACAGCTTAAAGAATGTTAATCCCAAGACTTTGTATATGCCAAGTCAGTAATGGTTATAAGTGTTGTACTTGTCAAGGATTGTTTGTTTGTTTGTTTTGAATTAAGCACAAAGCTACACAATGGGCTATCTTTGCTCTGCCCACCACGGGTATCGAAACACGGATTTTAGCGTGTAAGTCCGCAGACATACCGCTGAGCCACTGGGGGGCACTTGTCAAGGAAGCCATGGTTATAAGTGTTGTATACTGTATGCCAAAAAAAATAATGGTTATAAATGTTGTATATGTCAAACAAGTCATGGTTATAAGCGTTGTACATGTCAAACAAGTAATGATTGTGACTGTTACATGTGTAAAATAAGTAAGGGTAATAAGTATTGCACATGCCAATCAAGTCATGGTTATAAGTGTCCTACTGATCTTTTCACCGTTAAGATATCATTTTGCTACATTTTGTATATGCTTTGGATCATTGTCTTCCAGGAAGATAAATTCCAGACTAATGAGTTGAGTTTTTGAGAAAATAAAATAATGAATCAAAATGTTTTTGTACTCGTCAGCAGTTCGAGTGTCATCACGTTTGTGTTGATCTCTGATACCACAGTTTGATAAGATACAGTCCCAAACTGGTACTGATCCCTACCGTATTTATGGTATGGAGGTTGTACAATGACCACTGTGTTGATCTCCTGGCTACTGTCGAACAAACGGTTTTATTATTATTGTTGCCGAACAACTCAAAATCTAATTAATATATTTAGGGCACACGCTCAAAGCTCTACTTATTCCTATGGTCCGATGTGCTCTTCAATCTTTTGATTTGTATGGCTCTTCATGAGCTTATATGTATTTTACTGTTCTCGTGGTGAACTCACACTGTATTTACAGCAAGGTCTGAACTTGACTTTGCTTGTCTCATAAAGAACGTAGAGAGTTTCCATTTTCTACCGCAGTCAACAGTTTTAGTTTCATGCAATATTTACAGTGTTTGTTGTGGATATGATTCCTTGCACAAATATTTGCTGTGATATCCTTGTACAACGGAAACTTTGAAACAATCTACACGCTTTTAATGCAATGTTTCAGTTTTGGACGCCATAACAGCATTTGCATTACTATTAATGGGCATAGTAAGACTATTTATACTTATATGAGTTTAATGCTGGTATAAAACATTCTGATTTGTCAGATGGCAACCAATTACAATGTAAGTCATGAATATAATTGCATTTTAGTGCAGAACGTTTTCACATGATAAAGGGATGAAATTCCTCATTGTTTTTATGATAAAATTGAAAATAAAATTGTTATTTATAAAAATTTATCTTGGACGAGGCTTCTGTTTATTATGTAACGTATTACAATTTCAAGTAGCCTGAAACTGATTTAAATTGTAATTTAAATGTAAAAGTTAATTAAATATAGAAATGTATCAAATTTATGATGTTTGTCAATAGGATTGATGCACACAATTTCTTTATTAACACTAATATACTCTAACATTCAAACGATAATACAATTGTAATAATGATTATTACAAATAATGATTTGTATAGAAATGTTTTACAAACTTACAAAGAGTATTAAGTCTTCTATCTGTTTGACCAGGTGGTTAGGACGCTCGAATTGTTATCTGAGGGTCACTGGTTAGAATCTCCATCATACGAAATATGCTCGCCCTTTTAGCTATGGGCGCATTATAATGCCATGGTCAATTCTACTATTCATTGGTAAAATAGTAGCCCACGAGTTAAGAGTGGGTGGTGATGACTATCTGCCTTCTCTCTAGTCTTGCACTAATAGTCCTGGTGTACCTTTTCGCGAAATTCAAAAAACAAACAAATTTATCTGGTCTGGAACTAAATATTTTATCGACGGCTGATGACGAGTGAATTAACTTAGAGTTAACATCGCTACAGTTCACTTAATTGGTAGCTAGTTAGCTTTTCACTTATCTAAATAAGTTTTCACCATAAAAGTTATGCAATGTCTTTGTAAAAATACTAATGTTTGTTGGTAATACGCTGAAATTAAATGGTTGATAATGTTAGAAATCTAAAAACGTTCCTGGTCATGTGTCTGTAGTCTTCCGAGTAAGAATCATTAGTCACTATTACAGCTTCTGAGGTTTATAGTATACCAACTATATCAAATCAACAATATATATATACTCTCCCTCCACGTGTTGCTCGGCTACCTTTTATAATAATCATTGAAAGAGGTTTTCGGAATTTAAGTTAACAACAATACTGGCAATCACTAGTATTTACATAAAACGCATAGTACAATGTTGATTTTACAATCGAGAATCTTCTACAAATTTTAGTAAATGGGAGGGAATTTCGCAATACGTATTTAACAGCATAAGTTACGCGCATTTCTAAATATAGATTTCACTGAAACAAACGTCAATATTAAAATAAATATATAACAGTAAATCCATTACAAAATGCAAACATTATAATGTTTTTATTTTTCTCATCTAGTTAATCATTCAGTACCACATCAGCATATAAAAAACTTCAACATATAACAATAAAAAACAGACCGTAAGTAAAGGACCACGTCTTGAAGATTCTGAACAGCAATCTTCAACTTGATCAACAACTGTAACTAATTTTCTAATATTACATTCTTTATCAGACAAATCTTTAGGGCAAACGTCTTCTTTTTTTATTAAGAAGGGGGCTACAGGGACTTGTTGGCTCTCCTAAGTCAATCAAAAAGTTTCTTTCTGGTGACATATTGGTAGGAACATCCACTCCTAAACACAGTGAACTTTTCTTGTATTCGAAAGCCATTGAGGATATACCCATTGAGGTTACTCCCCATGCAACTTTAAAATCGTAACGAAAAATTATTGTTGAGAACAATTTGACCACATTCCTGAGTCAGAGATCTTCGATGGTTTCTCCAGTGTCCTAATTTTGTCGTTTTAATCACCACCTCCACTTAGCACCATCAAGGCAGGTTATCATATTGCAAGGTACGTCCATATATTTCAAACCTTCTCAGATGTTTCCAACGCCAGTGGTTCTGTCACTCGAAGACATCATGTCGTAGTTCATTGACGCGTGTTCTTTGCGATGTATGTCAATTTGAAATGGGCCCTCCTTGAGTCGATTGCAGTGGCTCTTACCCAACTTACTTTCTTTTATGCCCTAGGTGGGTGGAAGAAAAGAGGTGCAGCGTTTGGAAACGATTCACAACATTTCTTACCCCGAGGCTCGAAAGTTACTGTTCACCACTTCATCTGGGACGTATGCTGCTGCACGTCGTTCCACTACTACAGTGGGAGTGGAGATGGATTTCTTCGTACCTCCAAAAGAATCGTTCTCAAACCGTATGTAAAGTCTTTTCATCTGCATGGTTAAGAAAGTCGATGAATCAATGCCAACACTCGTCTCTGTCCCTAACATTCATTCCAGCAAACTTCAAGATCCACTCTTTGGTTTCGGGTACGGGAATGTCCTCGGATGTATATTCTTCTCCTGCCCCAGGATGCAAAATGATCATTCGTTCACGTCCTCACTCGCTGGAATCTTCTTCCAACAACAGAGACCTGTCAAATCGACTCAGAGTAAGACCTCTGAAGATCAATAACTTCCATCGAATAAAGAAAAAGACGTGGTGGAAAACAAAAGGGCTTTCCACCCACTTCACCTACACATACGTAAGTAAAAATAACCACCCTAATACAATGCAACTGTCGAGGTTTACGTTCAAATCTGAATGACATCAAAACAGTGATTGCTTTCTATCATTCTCTATGTCTTTCCTCACGGGAAATATTTCTGAAATCTGCCGATAGGTCACCTTTCGACGGTTTTCTTTGTACGAAAATGACAGGCTGTATGGTGGACGAATGCAAGGAGGGGTGGCACTTTTGATTGAATCAGCATGTACTTACCTTGTCTTTGTTACTCAAACATCGTTGGAGGCCGTAGCTATTCGTGTTTTTCTCTGTACCTGTCTTCTGGAGAGAACTATGATCAATCAGGCCTTGATGCTCTCGTTGAACAGTTGCCGTCTTCATTTTTAATCCTGGAGGACTTTAAATGGCATAATTCTCTCTAAAGAGAAGCTGATATTAATAAAAGGGGTCTCTCCGTATAGAGTATGCTCTCTGAGCACAACCTTTCTCTTTTTAGTACTGGTTCTTACACTTATTTCCACGCACCTAGTCAGTTTTTTAATGCTGATGATCTCTCAATCTGCTCCCCTTCACTATTCTCCCACTTTTCATGGAAGGATGACAGTAACTTATGGGGCAGTGATAAAGTTCCTATTATTTTGAGAGATACTGGCTGTGGTCTATACATTGGCAGGTGGTGAAAGCTAGATCAAGCCAAATGGCTCTTTTTCACTGCTCTCGCAGAATGTGATCCCGCCATCGATAGATGACTGCTTGGTAACAGTGATTAACCGTATAATCCAGACAGCAGCTTAACGTATTCCTGAAACCTCGACACTTTTACCACATATGTCACATAAAGCTAAAAGCTGGCATGGGATGCTTTTCACAACCCTTTCAGCAGGCTTGTGCACATGCCTCGCAGGTAAGACGTCAAAGCTTTCAGGAATCTTGGATTAGATTTTCAACCAGTATCTTTTCTACTCCCAGTTCCAAAGTCAATGGAACAAGATTTGGAAAGTCAGTGGGAAGTATAATTCTGTCCTTCTTTCAGTCTTGCTCTCTGATGATCAGGAAGTAGCTGATATCTGAATTATTACCGATACTTTCAGCGAAATCTCTTGCCAGCTATCTAGAACTTCTGCTTCATCTTCCACCTCTTTAACTATCAAAAGTCGAGCAAAGCTATCGTCTGTTTCCTTTTTGGCCAATCGTTTGTATGACTATAATCGCCCCTTTACACTGATGGAACTCAAACTGGCTCTTCATTGGTCTGGTAATACATTAGTCAGACCTGAATGCACTGCGAGATGCTGCGCCATCTATCTCCTGCTTTGCTTGCTATTATTTTGGTTATTTTAAACCAGATGTGGCAAGATAATGTTTTTCGTGATGCGTGGGGCCAGGCTATTGTCCTACCTTTGTTTAATGCTAGGAAGGATTGCAAGAATCCTTGAAACTACTGTCCAATTGCTTTGACGAGCTGTCTCGGTAAAACCTTAGAGAGGATGGTTAATGTTCGTCTTGTTTGGTTACTTGAATCAAACAACTTATTCTCTCTCACTCAGTTTGGGTTCTGACGACAGTGCTCCACCGAGGACCACCTGATTCAACTAGAAACGTCGATTAAAGAAATCTTTCTCAAGCAATAACAGACTGTCAGCTTTCTTTGACCTTGAGAAGGCTTATGATGCCTCGTGGAGGTATGGCATTTTGCAAGATTTACACTTATATGGGATGCGTGGCCACTTGCTTATTTTTATTACATTTTTTTTAATGGGCAGGCGATTCCAAGTTCATGTGGGTCCGACACTTTGCCGTTCTTTCCTACAGGAACTTGGAATCTCTCAAGGCTGTGTCTTGAGTGTCACACTTTTTAGTATAAGATTTATGGCATCACTGGACAACTCTCTCTTACTGTTGAAAATGGATTCTATGTCGACTATTTCCACATCTCATGTCAGTCGTTGAACATGAGGTTTATTGAGCAGCAGCTACAGACTAATCTCAATCGTTTACTGAAGTAGACAACAGCAAACAGTTTTAATATCTCTCTAAAATCGTTTACATACACATTTGCAGCTTAAGGAATATTATACCCGATCTTGAATTCTATGTCAATGAAATTGTGCTTCCCGTAGTTCTCTGAGGTAAAGTTCTTGGGGCTTTGACCATAAGCTGACCTTTATACCCCATATCAAGTAGCTACGAGTCAATGTGTAAGAGCACTGCACGGAAGCGGACCGATGGTCTATGCTAAAGATATGTCGTGCTCTTATTCGATAAAAACTGAACTACTCTGGTCTATGGCTCTCCCAGGACCTCGGTCTTGAAGATGCTGGACCCTGTTTATCATCATGGGCTTCGATTCTGCACCGTAGCTTGCCGCACTTCCCCAGTACAGAATTAGCACACAGAGTCTCAAGAACCTCCTCTACATCTCCGCCATTTGCAACTGTCTTTACTTTTTTCTGCAAAACTTCGATTTTTACCATAGCATTCCACCTGGAGTTTGTTTTTTCTTCCTCATTGAGCAATGCTTAAACAGAACAGACGATCTGCCATTGTCCATTTTAGCCTTCCTATCCAGATGCAGCTAAATAAATTGACCGTGTCCTTGGATGACATTACTGTAATCACTGGCCAGCCCAACCACCATGGGTTATTACCATCCCCAAGTGTGACCTTTCTTTAAGTCATTTGAGAAAAGCAGATACTCCCGATTGAAAGTACTATCTTTTATTTGCTGAATATCTTTCGAAACATCCTTCCATTCCCTTTTATATGGATGGTTTGAAATTAGCTGATTTTGTGGTCTCTGTTATGGTTTGTTGTGGTTCAGTGGTTGTGCACAGGATCCCCTCTAAAGGTTTTGTGTTCGCTGCCGAACTGTATGCACTTTCTCTTGCTCTGAATCACAAAGAAGCCAAGCAGTACTCGAATTTCACTATCTATACCGACTCACTTACTTCTCTACTGCCCCTGTATTACAGCACTTCATGCTAGTTATCACCCTGTTGTCGCCGATGTTCAAAACCGACTGGCTCATTTCTCTTTAACATCTATTTCTATCCAGTTCTTCTGAATACCATGGCGTGTTGGTATTTGCGGAAACGAGCTCGCCGAAACCGCACGTAAGTCTGTTTATTTTGGTACAATCACTGCTGTGTCTGCTCCATACATAAATTGTGGTCCTGTATTCAAGGCTCGGCTCTATGCCAATAGGTAATCGACTTGAAGTAAGCAACTTGAAAGCAAACTTTTCTAGATAAAACCCCCCATTGGACTTTGGCTGTCTTGGAAAGAAGTTGTTCTGATTAGATCACGAATTGGTCACAGTTTTTTAACTCATCGTTTTCTTTTATTTGGGAATGATGCACCAATGTTGAGAGTCGTAACGACGGCACCATTTTATACATATTTTGTCCTGAGGTTTATCTCTAACTTTAGACAATGTCATTGGCGACAGTGACACTGTCCACCTTAAAAATGGTTTTTGCTTTTTAGGGTAATTGGTCTTTTTAAAGCTATTTATGTTTTTAATTGAAATCAGACTTTATTTTTAACACGACTTTCTTTTACGAATTTTACTTTACTTTTAATTTTTTACCGGTTGTTTGGCGTAGACAGTTTAGTCGCTTTACGCCAGAAAACGACAACCAACCAACACCAGTACAAAACCTATAAAGTTAGAGCAGTTATTTTATCCCCAGCAGTAATGTGGTGAATGCACTCATGGATTCCAAGAAAGAAATTCCATGTGAAAAACGTTCAGAAGTAAAAATTAAATGTGGCTTGTAAAGGCTACGTCGTGCTAAGTTTGATAAAAAAGTTAATTTTTCAGGAGGACGTCTATGGAAACTCTGAATCGGGTACATAGAAAGCCTAGAAGTTCCAATAGTAATGCTAAAAAAAAGGTTGAGGCATGCCTCAGGTACCAAACAGTAGCATAAGCGAAATATGGAAGGGTACTATTAATAGACAAATTCAAATTATTTAGAAGTAATAATGATCTTGGCAATGGAAGTAAATAGGAAAGTATCACAGTCAATGTACAATACTCACAAGAAGAACGTTAGGGGATCGATACTGGTACTGGTTAAGTTGGGGATCGATACTGATACTGGTCAAGTTGGGGATCGATACTGGTACTGGTTAAGTTGGGGATCGATACTGGTACTGGTTAAGTTGGGGATCGATACTGGAACTGGTTAAGTTGGGGATCGATACTGATACTGGTTAAGTTGGGGATCGATACTGGTACTGGTTAAGTTGGGGATCGATACTGGTACTGGTTAAGTTGGGGATCGATACTGGAACTGGTTAAGTTGGGGATCGATACTGATACTGGTTAAGTTGGGGATCGATACTGGTACTGGTTAAGTTGGGGATCGATACTGGTACTGGTTAAGTTGAAGTAAGTGGTGTTGAAAGTCTGCACAAAATAAATGTCTTCTTTTCTACTGAAATGTACAAGCACATTTTCATCCATCACGTCATTCCCTCAGGAACAAGACCTGTTAAAGAGGGATCCACCTCTCAGCAGATCAGGGATCCCAAGTATTAAAAACAAAATGTGATAAAAAAGTAGTCAATGAAACACTTGAAACTATGGCTTGGACTGCAGAAAGTAACTATGAAGCTGTGTTGGTTTATATAGAAACAGAGGAAACAACGATTTTAGCTTAATACAAGTTTAATGATGTACTTTGAAAGGCATCAGACATTATTCAACCCACGTAAGATGTATTTAATAAAAGTTGAACACGTGTTACATATATTTTGGAATTATCACATACTGTGTCGAAAATATGGATTAGAAAAGTTTGGTTTTAATGTATGTAAAATATGTTTTATAACATAGATTCTTTAAAACATAAATCTTTATCAGATCTTCCATAAGATGAAGAAATTAGAAAGTGTATAAGACAGGTTGTAGAGACAAATATGTAAGAGACTTTTATTTCTGTTAATGTTGTCACACAGCAAGAAAGCAAAATTACTTCCATTAGTATTACGTTAACCACTCCCAACTTCACTAGAGAAGATCTTGCATATTAAAGTTATCAACTGGTTAGTCAGTTCTTACAGCCTTTCAATTGTACGTTATGACGATTATTATCAGTGACAACAACAAGTTTATTTCTGTCTCGAAGAACAAGATAACTTCATTCTTTTTCAGCGTAAACACTTGATCGCATTATATGTTTTAATATGAATAAAATATATATCTTTCCTCTTTACTCTCACTGAGAGTACGTCGAAAGAGTAGAATTACCTTAAATGATCTTAACTCGTGTACAAGATGAAATATATTTCCCTTTAGGTTACAGTGACTGTTAAACGAAAGAAAGATTGCTATAGTACCATAATTGTTCTAACGTCCAGGCCTATACTATTATAATATACTAAAATAAGTCCCCAAGATCAATCCCAATTCGTTGATAAGAGAGTAGCCCAAGAGTTGGCGATGACTAGCTGCCTTCCCTCTAGTCTTACGCTGCTAAATTAGGGACGGCTAGGGCAGATAGCTCTCGAATAGCTTTGTGCGATATTCAAAGAGAAACAAAATATTAAATTATATAAAAATATTAGATATTTATCAAAATTAATCGTTTTAGTCTGAGAGGTAAATAAGTTAATATTTTGAAGAAAGTTATGTTATTAGTAAGAAAAATAATCACAAAAATTAGATTTTTCTTGATTTTTGTTTTATAAAACACATTCAGTCAGCATTAATTTTTAGTAAAAACTGTGATTGCCGTTTCCACTGCCTTTGGAATGTGACAATACAACAACGTTAATTATATTTTACGAGATATTTTTTCTTTACGTTTCACCTTTCTGCAAAACATAAAGAGCTAAAGATTTTTACACTTATGGCGTAACGACCGCCCTATGAATCTGCAGTTGTCTAACGGGGCCAAAGCTTTTTAACTTTCAACAGTTTAAGCAAAAATCGAACTGAGAGCTTGAGCCATCGGATTCTTAAGAGAACGACCGTTGTGAAGAGACAGAATGTAATCAGTTAGATGGAGTTATTATTTTTTGTTCAGATCTTGTAGACAATAAAACACCGCTTGTCACAGATACCGAGAAGCAGTGGCGAAGTAAGTAGAGAAATGATTGCTCGAGGTTGAATGCGTACGCATTAAATGATTCACATCACCTGCTAACCCTGTATGACGCACAACATCAAAGAAACTGATAATAATAGTACACACACACATACACACAAAATGTTTTTAATCAAGTACTGCTGTTAGAGTTTCGGAGTTTGGTGAACATATTTTTTATATATTACAGAACGTGTTTAACTTTATAAGCTACCAGACTCTTACAATAAAAAAATCTATGTAGACATTTGCATACGTTAAACATAAATTTACATATAAACTACGTAATGACATATTGAAGACAACAGTAAGTATTCATGGGCGGAATATTATACACACCAGGCGACTGCCTTTAAAATTTTTACTTTAAAGTAACGTAAGTACGCAAGATATGAACACCATGACATAAGAGGACTTCGCAGAACATAAAATATTAGACTTTACACTGTTTGGTGTAATTGTTACATTGAGTGGCAGCGACTCAAAGTGGATCACATCGACAATATCCCACTAAACGCTTAACAATACTTTCCTTGGTTAGTGGTCCACTTTGAGCTATGCTTTAGCCAGTTTATCTGCACTGAGCCATGATCTGAGGCATTTAACATATTTATTATGTACCAATTTTTAATCTCCAGTCACTAACCTGTCAAAATGTGAGTTATGTTCACAAGAGTGCAATGAATTGCAAATGTCCAATCTTGCTCTAAGGTTGGCTTCTGTCAAATCACGGGGGACCCATTTTCCAAGTTTTGACGCCTTTCCAAGCTGTTGCAGATGACGGTAAACTGTTAAATATATTGAATTAAGTTTCTGCGCTAGTTCAACTGTGCACAACCTTCATAAAGTGCAGCCAGCAGCAAGTCGTCATTAAAGTCAACAGGATGACCTGAACGTGGAACGTCACTTAAGCTGAACTTTTGAAATCAACTTCGACATTTTCTTTCATTGAGAGACTCCGCATCATAAACTCTGTGAATGTTTCATGTAGTTTCTGCTGCACTATTGTCTTTTTTAAACTCATAAAGCATTATATACCTAATGTGCTCCTCAGACACATCCATCTTCATTAGGGTTAATTTGATTAATGATATGAAAAAGTGGAGTTTGGTTGATTTATTTTATTTGTCTAAACACTTTTATACAGTACTACTACACATGTTTGTCATTAAAGCCTTTTACAAAGACATAAATGAGGGTGCACTTTCTGTACTAAATTTTCGGACATTACTTATAGGATGACTTGATATATTTAGGAAACAAACCCTTTTAAAAATATTCTTTATTAAATATGAGAAAATATGTATTTGTAGAAAAGTAGTGATTTTAAAAACGGAAATAACGTATTACCGTTGTACGTCCGTGTATTTGGTAAGGTGTTATGTACAAAGCGTTTGGAATGCCATGTTGTTGTTTATATTATTGTTTCGAAGTTCAAACCAATAAAATATGTTGTTATTCATGTAGAAATTTCTTGAATTAGGTAAATCGATCATTTGTCTATAAATAGAATGTATTTTGGCCTGGCGTCTAGCAAGCCTCGTGCAAAAAACAAGCATGCGCAGATTACTCTGGAATTCCGTGGAAGTTACACGATTGTTCGAGAACACAGTAGGCCTACTAGTATATAAACAGACGGCGATGCGAGGAGAGGGAGTCAGTCATTCGTTTTCATTTGATTCAAGAGATATTGTCTTCGTTTGAGAAATTTTCAACGTTTGCTGTGTGTTCATTCAACTTGGATTTGTGACTGGAGTTAGATCTACAAAAGTGTTGATTTTATTTTGTTAAACTTTACAATTCATTCGAATTACTGGTTATACTGAAGGTCAACACGTACAGGACTGTTTAGGGGAGACCGAGGCAAGTTAGAAAACGACAAGTTTGAGACATTCATCAAAAACATCGTAAAAAGAACTTCGTCAAATTTATTGAACTGTGAAATGTTTCTGGACTTCTCCATTCAAACTCAGGAATTTCTTCGTGGGACCAAATTCACTCCCTAGACTGGAATTTTGGATTTCTGATCTGCACTTTTGAACTTTCATTCTGGATCATTATATTGGACACAGACCAGTACCATTTTGTATTGTAACTAATTTTAAAGGTTGAAACTGAATATCTGTCATTGTTATTATATAATATATTTTATATCTGTCACATATATAATAGTTTATTGTAATAAATTATATAAGCTGTTATCTGTGTCTTTCTGTTGCGTTCAGTCCATAAAAAAAACGTAACAGAAAATTTAGGGACTCGTCTGGGATAGATCAAACAATTTAATTCTATTCCAAAATTAGATTTATATTCAATACAGATTGACAGTTTGTATATTCAAAATGGCAATCCAACTCGAAGATTTTATAGACAAATTTAATCAGAATTCCTCTTTCGAACTGATCAGTGAATTGAAAAAATCTGAATTGCTTGATGTTGGAAAACATTTCAATTTGGAAGTGAAGCAAGCAATAAAGAAAGCAGATATCAAACGAATTGTTGTTGAGCATTTGGTCAGCCAAAAAGTTTTGCCTCAAAAAGTTGTACAACAATTGCCTGCCACTCATTTTGACCCAGATTTTGAATTGAAAAGAATGGAAATGGAAATGAAATTTCGTTTAGAAATTGAAAGTAAACGCCTTGTTCTTGAGGCAGAAAAAGAAACCAAACGACTTGAGGTAGAACAAAAACGTATTGAGGCAGAACAGGAAAACAAACGCCTTGATGCCAAAAATACAAAAAGAACGCATTAAAGCTGATAAGGAAATCAGTATGGGAAAGGTTGTCCAAATGCAGTTGGATAATTTTGATGCTTCCAAAACAAATTCGTTTAGTGCCTCCATTCAATGAGAAGGCTGTAGATAAATATTTTCAGCAATTTGAAAAATTGGCCCTTAGGCTAAAATGGCCTACCGAATATTGGACAGTATTACTTTAGAGTGTTCTCAAAGGTAAAGCCCAGAAGTATTTTCCAAACTCACGGCCGAGCAGAGTTATGATTACGTGCACGTCAAAAAAATGCATTTTGAATGCTTATGAATTGGTGTCAGAGGCATATAGACAAAAATTTCGTGGTTACAAAAAGTTTGACAGCCAAACTTATGTCGAATTTGTTCGTGGAAAAGAAACTCTGTTCGACAGGTGGTGTGATTCCAAAGAAATCAAAGATGATTACACAAAACTCAGAGAACTCATGTTAGTTGAAGAGTTTAAAAGATGTATTCCCATAGAGCTCAAAACTTACAAAGATGAACAAAAAGCTTCCAAAATTCATGATGATGCTGTCTTGGCAGACGAGTATGCTTTGACTCACAAAGATTTCTCGTACAAAAGCAAAACAAATCACACAGCAAAGAAACCCAAGGACTCATTCAAACATTATGCAAATATCGACAAAGACAAAAAAGAGCAAACTTCTGACTCTCAAACAAAGACTTCATCTCATTCTCAAAGCTCATCATCTACCAAAAACGTGTCATTCTCATCCAAAACATGTGCTTATTGTAAGAAACCTGGCCATCTGATTTCTGAGTGCTATAAGCTCAAAAACAAGCCATCACCCCATAGTTTCATTTCGCCCTCGTTGGATACATCATTGGTTCTCAATGATTTTGACCCTGTCCAGTCCACTGTGGATTCCAAGTCCAATATTCTTGATGTACCTGAAGATCTTGTTGAGGACAAATTTAAGCCTTTTATCACTTAAGGTTTTGTTTCTTTTGTTGGCGATTCACATCTACAACCAATTAAGATCCTGCGGGATACTGGAGCTTTTCAGAGTTTGATTTTGGAAAGTGTATTTCCGTTTTCTGAAAAGTCATCCGTTGGGGCCAATGTGCTCATTTCTGGTGTAGAAGGTGGCGTCGTTTCTGTCCCTCTTCACAGATTGGTTTTGCATTCGGACTTAGTTTCGGGCACAGTGACTGTGGGTATTAAATCTTCATTGCCTGTTGAGGGTGTGTCT
This sequence comes from Carcinoscorpius rotundicauda, assembly GCA_011833715.1. NCBI lineage: Eukaryota > Metazoa > Arthropoda > Merostomata > Xiphosura > Limulidae > Carcinoscorpius > Carcinoscorpius rotundicauda. Next base: position 23,063,039 of record CM022398.1, read on the forward strand.
ATGCTTTTGGGAAAAGATTTGGCTGGTAGTAAGGTGGTACCAGAGGTTCGTGTTTTTGAAGCACCTGTTGTTAGTCCCAGTACAGAGCAACTCGTTGAAGAGTTTCCTGATGTTTTCCCCGCCTGTGCTGTTACTCGTTCTCAAACACGTTCTCAGGAGTCCAAAGAGGATTTCCCTTTATCTGATACGTTCATGTCTCACATCTACTGGATTTAGCCCTTTTGAGTTGGTTTATGGTGACTCAGTTCGTGGTCCATTGAAGTTGGTTAAGGAGAAATGGTTGGAGGACAATAACTCACAAATTAGCTTGTTGAACTATGTCTCTGATTTCAAAACCAGATTGCACTATGCTTTTAATGTTACTAGGGAAAACCTGAAATCTTCTCAGGAAGAGATGAAAACCTGATATGACAAAAGGGCCAGGAAGCGATCTTTTAATGTTGGTGACCAAGTACTAGTCTTGTTGCCCACATCAGGCTCTTCACTTCAAGCTAAATATTTTGGACCTTATTCAGTTAACTTTCAGTTCAAACTTTTTTTTTTGCTTTTAAGGGGAAGAGTGTTATGTATAAAGCGTTTGGAATGCCATGTTGTTGTTTATATTATTATTTCGAAGTTCAAACCAATAAAATATGTTGTTATTCATGTAGAAATTTCTTGAATTAGGTAAATCGATCATTTGTCTATAAATAGAATGTATTTTGGCCTGGCGTCTAGCGAGCCTCGTGCAAAAAACAAGCATGCGCAGATTACTCTGGAATACCGTGGAAGTTACACGATTGTTCGAGAACACAGTAGGCCTACTAGTATATAAACAGACGGCGATGCGAGGAGAGGGAGTCAGTCATTCGTTTTCATTTGATTCAAGAGATATTGTCTTCGTTTGAGAAATTTTCAACGTTTGCTGTGTGTTCATTCAACTTGGATTTGTGACTGGAGTTAGATCTTCAAAAGCTGTGATTTTATTTCGTTAATCTTTACGATTCATTCGAATTACTGGTTATACTGAAGGTCAACACGTACAGGACTGTTTAGGGGAGACCGAGGCAAGTTAGAAAACGACAAGTTTGAGACATTCATCAAAAACATCGTAAAAAGAACTTCGTCAAATTTATTGAACTGTGAAATGTTTCTGGACTTCTCCATTCAAACTCAGGAATTTCTTCGTGGGACCAAATTCACTCCCTAGACTGGAATTTTGGATTTCTGATCTGCACTTTTGAACTTTCATTCTGGATCATTATATTGGACACAGACCAGTACCATTTTGTATTGTAACTAATTTTAAAGGTTGAAACTGAATATCTGTCATTGTTATTATATAATATATTTTATATCTGTCACATATATAATAGTTTATTGTAATAAATTATATAAGCTGTTATCTGTGTCTTTCTGTTGCGCTCAGTCCATATAAAAAACGTAACATAAGGTCCCATAACAAAAATACAGAAACATAGCAAGCTGTCAACATATTTTACAACAGTATTTACTTTTTAATATTCAATAAAACTTTCTTTGATAATGGAATGTGTGAAAACAGAATTAAATAAAACAAAACTATTATACTAACATATTATTCTCCATCAAGTCGACAAGCTACTCTTTATAAGTTAAATTACCGTTGTGTTTTATAAGAACGATGTTCTAGATCCACTGATGATTTTGGAATTCTTTCCTTCGTCTTCGATGGTGCTCTGTCTGGTTACTTTGATTGCACAGTATGGCAAATACCCCAATTTCCATTGTAGCAGGAGTTTGCAATGGACGACGAGGTGACTCTTAAACCGCACATCTTTACCGAATTCCCACGGACTCTTTTTTTTCTAGATCAGCTTCTGTGACCAAATGTAACTACAAAATTATAATATTCTATTGGAGCTGTGTTTCAATGGACGTGACATTTAGAAGAACGAATAGGATTACTACTATTTCATTTTTTTGGCATATTCTTCTTTAAAAGCAACGACTTGCTTTAAATGTGACTGAACGTTTGTTAATAATAACAAGATATAAGCCTAGATTAATTATAATGAATTGGGTTGGAAGGTTCGTTTTGATAACCACAAAATTTTTACTCTGTGATGAAAATTTTGTATTGTTCCTCGTCGACTAGAGCTGTTGCTTTGGAAATTTTCTTCTTAAAGTTTTATTGTAGATAATATTCGGTTTTCATTGAGAATATTGAAAAGTTTAGTCTTTGTCTTCTTCTAGTTCCACTTGCGAACAACTATATAAATCCATCGACGATAAATATTAACTCTTTCTTAACCAATCCCAAGCTTTCTGGATATAAGGTAACGAGTAGATGCTTTGGGTTATAAGTCTATTGTCAGCTAACACTGTTTAACATTATTTATATAACCATTAGGATAATTTTCTCCTGGAAATATATCTTATTACTTCCATAACAACCTTACCATCTCGGTTAAAGTTTCTTTTTTATATTTCCTAATAAAGAAACTCAATAAACCTTGCTTTAGTGTGTCCATTTCTCAGTAATATTTACATTATGCTCTTATCCTGCAGCTACTTTCTCCCTACTAGTGGCATACCCAGTCTATATGTTTAGGCAGTATTACTTTTCATCATTTATATTTATCATTTTTATAGACACTTTGTTTCTCTCTCGACAAACATCTGCATAAATTCATTCTTCTTCTATTTCCATAGAGTCAATTAAAACATCTTCATTACATTTAATGCCATTGTCTTCAGTCTAAACAATGAACTGACTTTCTTTCAGGCACTTCAGTTACTTTAGGTAATTCACATCTACTTTTTCTATCAAACATAAGTGGACACCCTGTCAAGGTTTCATTGCATACGAAGTTAGATAACTATGTAAATGATGTAAGATATAATGAGAGTAGTGAAAATAAAGACGTTGTGTGTGATTGATTTTTTGTGTCACAAAAAATATTTGTAAGAGGGGAGGAGTGAAGCATTTCGAGGATCTTTTATCCACACTTCAAATATTTCAAAGAGAGAAAATTGAATATGTTATATACGTTATCCATAACTGTAAGTTGCAGCAAGGATGTGCACAATAAGAAGTGTGTAACAGAAACTTCATAAAAAATGATCCCAAATAAGGAAGTGTCATATGACAAATTGAATGAGACTCAGCAACAAATCATTTGTTTGTATAAATAGTCACCCTTGCTGCAGAGAAAAACTATAGAACGTTTACCTAAAGTACAGTAACTACAACAATGGAATAGTCAACAAAAAGGAGAAATGTATTGAAGTGGGCAGCCGTTAAACAGCTTCTGTTGAGCAACAAGTAATGTTTAGTTGTATTTCAATGAATCAGCATAACTGAACCAATTAAATGAAAGTTTAAGGTATTGTAATAAGAATAATATATAAAATAATAATATAATAATATAAAAATAATATACAAAACCCATGTTTCTGGTTTGAACAAGATCTTTCTCCGATATTTTCTGAGACTGCAAACCCTGCACCAGATCTCCCTGGTGTTCTTGAGACAAAAAATCCTGCATCTGTCCTCTCTAACATTCCCATTAGTGAAGATGGCTATTTTACAAGCATTTTTTCAGCGTCCACACTCAGAATCTCTGTGAGTTTTGATTAACATCTCCACTAGTCTAACAACGTATAAAATATGATGTTAAATAAGTTTCCTAGCTACAACTGAATTTTCATTAAAATACAGTTACATTGGTAACTACTTCATGTAATAATATGGTGATCATTTGTTCGACTTCATTTCAAAATCAATGAATTTCACAGATGTTTATTAATTCACAATTACAAGATAAAAACGAAGACTCGAATATGTTTGATTTAGAATTGTTTAAAGGTGATTTTGTTACTTTTGATGTTTATGAATATGTTTATATATTAGGCATAGATGTTGTTCATATTATCAGTATCTGAGTCGATTTTTTTGTTTCACACATAAATTTCTCGACTGGGTGGGCTGTGTACTTGCTCAGTTAGATTCACCTCTGTATTTCTGTAATTATTATAAATTAATTTGTTGAGACTGATGAAAAGTCAAACCCAAACACTGGCGTTCACAGGGGTCACCTGCTACATATTATTTGGCCCCATATCGTTTAACAATGTTACTGCATGAATAAACTTCTTTAAAAAAAAAAGAGTTATAAGATACTCCCTTATTTCAATATGTCTAATTGAAACCTACAGTCTTTTAAATGACTTAATATCATTTATTTGTGCTCAGAATTTTTACACTTTTGGTTGAATCTTTGCAAATCTTTGTTTTTGTATTAGATTGTTTATATGTATAGACAGAAGGCAGAACTAACTGATGTTTGATAAATAAATTAGTTGAAGGTTGTTTTGTTTGAATGAAACTTTCATTACATTAAGCAGTATAAATTAGTAACTGTCTACTCAAAGCAGGATGATGATCAGTTATCTTATGGTAAGAATAAAACTACAAGTTTTGAGAATATTATAATTTTACCATGCTCTATTAACAGTAAGTAAACCAGGATTAACAATGATTATAATATAACTATTATTCAAAATAAGTAATTCATGTCTTTTTATTTTCTCAAAACATCAAATGAAGTTTTTGTTTATAGCTACACATGTGCAATTTGATTGTAATACCAGCTGCCTTTCATATAGGTTATGCCAGGTTTTATAAATGTGAGCTTATTAAAGCAGTCCGTTTTTATCTTTTGTGCTTTCTTTTTAACAATTACAAACTTTTCTGAGAGATTGTGAAGACAAAAACAGTGCTATCGCCATATGTGCTTGCTTCTGAGAAAGGAACTAAATATATGTTCATGGAACGGTTTTAACAGCACTGAGTGACTAGAAACTGTCTTGTTCTCCTCAGAGTATTAGAGTGAATAAAATAGAATCACCCAATTGGCCAGAAAAAAACGCTTATTGATAGATGCCGTTAAAATCCAACGTACCACCATTAGTAGAATCATTGCAGAAAAGGGGTTTTCTTACTGCTCGTTATGAAGCTAGGGACACGAGCCGTGAGTTTACGATATTCGCGATTGTTTACGAAGATCGGTTGTGAAAGTTCTTAGTTCTTGGACCATTTATGACGAGTACTGGAAAAATGTTATTTCTTCTTTACTCAGGTTTCTATCTACGCGTTTCAAGGGCTGTAGTAAGATGTTTTAACCCTTTGAAATTCTCAAGGGAAATATTGGACAACATTTTCAGTGTTGTTATTGGTCATTGTATTTGTTTCACACGTAATGTATACATGACTTATGTTTAAACATTCGTTTCGCTTAGTCCGGGGAAAGGAGGACATTTTACATAGTTTAGAAATGTATTGTAAATTCAGCATCAAATAACATGATGTCTGTAACCAATGTATGGTGAAGAGAGTCATTTGTGGAAGAGATAACTTTTATATTCTGCATTTATCGTATCCATAAAGTTTGAAAATGTTTTACACTGAACCTTTCATTGATACTGAAAAATCTTAGAATGCATTTCGACAGAAAATGGATTACAGCTTACACATTGTGTTGCAGTAGTAACAAGAATATTTGTTACTTTTTCAAACCGCGGTTTACCTGTCTGTACTAAGCTTATCGTGTAGATCGAACTCAAATTTTAGCGTTATAAAACCTGAAGGTTAACGCTGAACCATGAAGAACTTTTTATACAATTTTTCATATAGATGCATGTCGATTGACTATATGAAGCTCAGAAAGAAACTTATAGGAAATTAGAGAATGGATGATATTGTTAAAATTAGAATGCTAAAAGATGAACACCTTCTGAAGACCAAGAATTGGTGATTAGTTTTGGTTCAATAAATCAACATAATTGAACCAATTCAATGAAATACCTATTTGTAGTCTGGGCCTAGAGAGCTATTTGAGGTATTTTAATAATATCTAGAATAGTATATAAAAACCCATGCTTTTGGTTTGAACATGATCTTTCTTCGATGTTTTCCGAGTCTAAAAACTTGTATTTTGCAGATTCAATAAATAGACACTGAAAGTCTATTTGATAATTATAATAAACATCTTTAAAATTCATTAACGTGTCTAATCTCTTATATGAAGTCTTTTATGTTCACTGGGCTAGGAATGATTGGGTTAAACAAATAGCTTCTACCACTATGACAGCCCACTCTCTGTCACAATCAAAGTTGAACCACTGCATCTGGCGGTTTGTTGGACAAGACTTACTAAGCCATCTTCTTAATCGCATTTTACGTTACTTTCAGAAGTTTATAGCTTACAATTAAGTTGTTTTTTGATACGAGATAACATCGATAGACGAAACAATTTAATGTTTGTGTTCTACTCACGTGCTATTGTTTGATTTGATATTTTAATTTTGCGTAAAGCTAAACGAGAACTATCAGGGCTAGCTGTCCTAATATAACAGTGTAAGGCTAGAGAGAAGGCAGCTAGCCATAACCACCTACCGCCAACTCTTGAGCTACTCTTTTACTAAGGAATAGTGGTATTAAGCGTGACATTATTATGCCCCAACGGCTGAAGGAGCGAGCATGTTTGGTGTGACAGAGATTCCAGCCGTTGACCCTCAGATTACGAGTCGAGCGTTCTAGCAACCTGACAACGTACTGTTGTACAGCGATCAAATTTAATATGAAATGTGTGTGTGTGTGTTTTTATTTAGCAAAGTCACCTCAGGCTATCTGCTGAGTTCACCGAGAGGAATTAAACCTCTGATTTTAGCGTTGTAACTCCGTAGACTTGCCTATGTAGTAGCGGGGATCAGTGTGAAACATTTCAAGTGGTTTATCACTAGCAATATGAATCCCTTTGATATCATGACAGTTGAAAATAATGGCGGCTTAAATCACTTGTTTGTGTCCATAAGTTTTAATGGCTGACTCTCATTCTGGTATTTACGCCTGTTTTATAAAAACAAACAAGTAATGAAAAACATTCAGCTTGATATAGAACTTATTGATTAACTATACAATAAAACACAAAATCTTACAGCTTTATTTATTACCAAATTTGGTGAAAAATTACTTTCATGTAGAGGGCGCTAACACCCATAAGATATTTTGATATATATTGTTTGGCTAAATTTATTATACTTCAGATTAGTCAGGCATGGCCAAGTGGTTAGAGCGTTTAATCTGAGGGCGGTGGGTTAAAAACCCCATCGTTCCAAACATGCTCACCTTTTCAGCCGTTGGGGTATTATAACGTAATAACTTTTTGTTAGTAAAAGAATAGTCCAAGAGTTGGTGGTGATGACTAACTAACTTAAACCTGCTAAATTATGGACGGTTAGCGCATGTAGTCCTCAACAAGAAAACAAACAATCATCACTATTGTGAAACAGTACTGATGCTAGGACACTGTTTAAATCCACAACAGCAGGAATAAATATTGCAAACGTTATATCCCTTGAATTTGTTGGTAACGCATCTCTTGGGAAAGCACAGTTTATAAAAACATTCGGAAGATGTAACAAAGATTGGAAGGAAAGAAAGTGATTTGAGACGAATAAAGCTCATTGTAGTCAGTTATATGAGTCTTCATTAAACAAATAAACCAAAACTAGAAATGATGTCACTCGTCTGTTTATATGATTAATGAACATGTTATATGTGCACATATTCAACAGTCTTCACGTGGCGTATTCCTAACGCACCTAAAAGTTGTACTTTTTCTCTAGACCAGTAGTTCCAAACCTTTATTATGCCCCACACCCTTAAAAATTTAATATATTCTCGTACCCCTCACAGTAATTATTTATTTAAGAATAAAGGTGAAGGTGGCCAAAACAAATTGTTATCTCGCACCCCTGGTTGGGAACTACTGCTCTAGACCCTACCGCATAAGGAGCTGGTGTAGCCTGGTTATTTCGTCCTGGGAGGACGGTTTTAAATATTTAAAGTATTTGGATTTACTCTGTTTAAACTGTTCCAAGAAGCTAGCGTTGGATCAACTGTCGTAAGTGCCACCAATTTGGTTGAAACGTTAGTTTGTAAGTTTGATTTAGCATCGATTTCCGACAACATAAAGTGTTTCGAAGTGAAAATAAAAGCAGTGTATAAATGCTATTTTAGTTCGATTATTGTCTCTGTTATATTATATGAAAAACAAAAACATCGGAAGATAACTGTGGGGTTTCTTCACGTTAAAAATGGCGAAGCCCAATAAATAAACTGTCTTTGCAGGGTTTTTTTGTCTGTGTAACTGAATTTGTTTAAAATATTCCATTATTGCTCAGGCATTTGGAAATAACAAGGCATTTTTTAAAGCTTCTGTTTAGGGTTTTATAAATGGGTCGGAAATGCAATGAAATTATTTTTATCGAGATTTGTTCTGTAAATTACTTTTACTGTGGGTTTACTTTTATATTAAAAGCTTCATCTTTAATAATTGTATCTGTCGAGTACATCCAACATTCATATCAAACTCCAGTGAATTATTGTAAACACATTTTACTAGGATGCAAACATTTCATCAGCCAACGCTCAGTTTCATTATTTCAAATTCGTAAAATCCTTTTCTAGCCGGGTTTGGTTTACTTTATGAATTCTGAGACGCAATATTAATATTTCAATAAGAGCTACTTGCCCATCTTATACATCGATAACCTTCTTGTTTAAAGTTTAAAATTTTGTATCTTTTAAACCGTGGCATAACGGCTCATAGGATGGCTTTACGATTTTTGTTTATTTTTTTTTCAAATCCAAACATATAGTTCATAGCTTCGTCATCTCTTGACCGATTTGACATTTAATTGGTTTTTATTTTTTTTTACTCATGAAGTCAAACACCTTTGACTTCATGAATTTGTTTACGCCCATGGTCTCATAGATTAATTTACTGTAATTTTGCCTAAAATAATTTCAATCTGAAGGTAGGCTGGTAGAGATCCTGATGAATAATAATATCGAATCGTTTATTAACGCGCCCCACTCTTTATATAGCCTGCGCACAAAGAATATAGCTAATAAAAAGGGAAAAGTATAATAAATTAATTAATTTACTCTAGTCTTGTCTAAGAAAATTTCAAGTGCCGCGGCTATTGACAGCTCTATCTAGCTTTTTTTTTTGTTTCTAATTTCGCTGAATAATTATGGTGCCGACTTTTCCGTTAGCACATTAAGTGCATCTAGGTTGACTTATTTATTCATTTAAAATAGTGTACTAATTTGTGAAAAACTTTAAATGAATTAAATTACTTGTTAGTTTTCTTCTGCTTAAATTTCTCATTACTTCTTTTCAGTTCTTTTGGTATCTTAGACGTAAAATAATTACGTACACTAAGCATTCCCGAATTTATTATTTTTGTATCAAGTGTATGCTAGTAAAAAAAATATTAATTCTTCTTGTGTTTGTCTATCCAGTATAAATATTAATGACTATTTCAGTTTAGCTAATTTAAAACTCTTAATTACTTTAAGTATGTTACAACAATATATTAAGTGCATTAATTTTTCAAGTTTTATACAAAAAACAGATCTTCACAGTTTGTGCAATTTTTCAGATAATACGTTTTATTTAAAACGTTTGAAACGCGTTGTTCCTGTGTTACCTACCTTGCTGATGCTAAAATTTCTAAGAAATCGATTCAGTGTACAAAATACAGAGCTTTGAACAAGTTCAGACTACAGACTCTTGGTCCATGACGTATACAAGATGTGACACATGATCGATAATGCATTGTTCTTCAAAAAGAGCTTCCACATCACCTAGCAAGCTGACAAATGTTGTAAAGGAAGTGAAATTCTTGCATTAAAGTACATATGTCATTTGAAGCCATCTTTACATCAGCTTGTAACGTTTAGTTGTTCTTTTTATCGTAACTGTGTGTGTATTTTTATCATAGCAAAACCACATCAGGCTATCAGGAATCAAACCCCTGATTTTAGCGTTGTAAATCCGTAGACATACCGGTGTACTGGCGGGGGGTTTTACATAACTCATATATTTTTTTTTTAATTGAGAAGTTATTATGTTATTGTTAACATTATTCACGTAAATCTCCCCAGATTTAAACTGAAGCAGAATTTGCAAAAAAAATCTAATATTTTTATATGTGTTTTCCTTTTAAAGAATAAATTCTAATAATGTCAACATTTTCTTGACTTACTTTTACACTATTTTAAAATTAGATATACCATCCAGTGGCTCAGCGGAATGCCTGTAGAATTACAACTCCGACCATCGGGGTTTGATACACCACAGTTAATCCATTTTGTAGCTTCGTGGTTTATTACAAAGTAAAGTTTGTTTTCCTGTGTTATAAATTTTGCTCGGAGTCTTGACTTACTGTTTTAATGATTAGACAATCATTCGTATGCAACTTTTACGATTCCCGGTGGCTCAGCCGCAAACTTGTTGTTGGTCTTGTTAAGCCAAAAGCATTCTACCTATGACGGAGAATCGATCTCCGGATTTTAACATTGTAAGTCCAGAAACTTGCCACTGATCCTTTATATTGCCAAATGGTTAGAAAGCTTGACTCGTGATATGAAGGTCGCGGGTTCGAATTCCCGTCACACCAAACATGATCGCCCTTTTAGCTGTGAGGGCATTATAAAATTACGATCACTCCCTCAATTCTTTAGTAAAAGAGTTAGTGGTTGGTTGTAATGATTAGCTGCTTTCCCTATTTATTGTCTTTCACTGTTAAATTAAGGACGCCCAACGCAGATAGTCGTCGTGTAACTTTGGGTGAAAACAAACTCATAAAATCAAAGAAACTTAAAATCTCTAAAGTGAGAAGTGTGCTAATTCTGTCTATTTCCCAACTGTTACTGCAGTAATCATGTAAAAATATTGATTTAAAACTTAAAAATGCTTAAAATATTAATAACTTATTAATATCAGTAGTAACATCATGCTTTGCACAAAGTGGTAATAAAATCCTGACTTTACTGTAAACTTTACAGATATTTTTGTATTCGGATTATAACAACTGGGGTTATTATTAATATACTGGAAATCTTATTTATTAATTATCCAAATAGAGCTTCATTTCATAGTTTGTCAAATAACGCGGTTTTATTGATAAACTATTCATTGTGCAGACAGTAAAAAGTTTACGACTAGCCACAACCATTTCATTAAGTTGTGAGTCTTTTTAAAGCTATACAAGGCTGAGTAAGTTATATTAAGACGATCTGAATATTCAGATCATTGGCCCGGCATGACTAAGCGCGTAAGGCGTGCGACTCGTGATCTGAGGGTCGCGGATTCGCGCCCGCGTCGCGCTAAACATGCTCGCTCTCCCATCCGTGGGGGCGTATAATGTGATGGTCAATCCCACTATTCTTTGGTAAAAGAGTAGCCCAAGAGTTGGCGGTGGGTGGTGATGACTAGCTGCCTTCCCTCTAGTTTTACACTGCTAAATTAGGGACAGCTAGCACAGATAGCCCTCGAGTAGCTTTGTACGAAATTCCAAAAAAACAAACCAAAAACCATTCAGATCATCAAGTCACGTGATAACAATAACCGATATAAATTAGCGGTTGGACGGCAGGTAACTTTCTTGTTTTGCAATTCTACAGAAAAATGGTGATTTTGGAAAAAGGTGCAAAATATCCAAACACTCAGAGCCTAAAGATGTATTTAAGAGGAGGGCATTTTTTGTATTCAATAGCATTGAAAAACAAAATAATATGGATCAACATAGGGTACCAGAATAATATAAAAAACTTAAAAAGACATTTGTAACAAGTCGTTTCCTAGCTTTGATAAGAAAATTGTAGTGTCTTCTAACAAGTGAGAATTACAGAACGTGAAGGTCGATACAGAAATTTCATGTCTCCTGTTTAACAGTGCACAGCGTAATAAAGAAAATCCCCTGCTTGAAAAAGCAACACAATCTGGTTTCGTGAGATATCAGTTCAACCGCAGAATACCTAAAGCAACTATAAAATGAAACGTGAGTTCATTCTCTTCCACAAGAAAACGCCGGACGCTGCGTTTCTCGACATCTGTGCGATGGGATTGTTGAAATAGACACTGGTAAACTGTTGCCCTTGTATGTTAGATAAATTCTGGATAGTATGAAAGATGAGTGATGCAGTTTGGACATGACAGCCTTACTTCAGAGCCTTTTACAATGGATACTACGCTGATGCAGGTTCATCAGGATAGATCACGACAAGGACTGCAATTACGAGGTGAAAATCATTTCATAAAATGTACCCAAACTTTGTGTAACATTTACTCGTTTAGAACATCCATAGACATTCACAGAAATGTGACATTATATCGTTTTTCTTGAATCTTAATGTAGAATACTTTCATTTATGTCTAGCACTACTTGATGGATTTTGTGTACTGTTACTGGTTTCTTGCACTATTACAGTATACGTTATTCAACCGAAAAAATTTCTTGGATTTCTGGAATATGTTTGATTTTCTGTTACTTTTATAGCAGGTTCAGAAATTCTTAGCTCAATTATTTTTTATGTCTTATAACCTGTTTTTTTTATATGAAACAGTATAGAAGTAAATATCTGTAATAAACAATCCCAGGTAATCCTTAACGAAGTTATAAAAGCAAACTTAAATACATAAACTTAACTTTTGGAGAATAACATATAACATTATTATACCTTTTTAAAATCTCTATTTTACATATTTGATTTATTTCAGTATCTGTGAGTAATGGTTGTACAACGTATATGCCATGAAACTATTTAATTTCATGTGTTTATTCTTCAACTTTCGGTCTTAACGCAATAATCACTCACTATCACAGTCAATCCTTTGTTCATTTTTCTTTTATCTGTTCGAACCCCAAAGTCTTTCAGCTTGGCGTTTGTTGTTTTGAATTGAGCGCAAAGCTACACAATGGGCTATCTGTGCTCTGCCCACCACGGGTATCGAAACTCGGTTTTTAGTGTTGTAAGTCCGCAGATATGCCGCTGAGCCACTGGGGAGCTCTCAACGTTTAGCTTGTCAAAGATGACCGAAGTACCCTTTTTATTTCGTAATTTTTTAAACTGCAATTTCGAAGCCAGTTTATTCCAGAAGTGACTCATTATTATCCACTATTGATTTCTAAATACTTCAAAGAGAATTTAGTTTTGTTTAATCATTTCTTCCTTTCTCCCAATCAGGTAAATCGATTGAATTTTTCCGTGTTTTTTTCTATTATATTTAAAATGAATTGACACAAAGTTATGTTTTGTCTGTAACAGTTACCTTTTCTTTTTTAAATTGTAAAATTTACCTCTTCTAACTAAACGGAAAGACTCAAATTTATCTTGAAAGTCCCATTCATTAAATCGTAAGCACTTATTTTCCATTCGGTTATAATAAATAACTTCATATTTCGGTCTTGCCACAAGATATTCGTGAATAATTTCAGATTCGAAATTAAATAGTAACTAAAATCACTTAAAAGAAAATATCCATTTATTTCATCGATTAAGTGTCACAAAATAAAAATCTTTAACACTAGTAACTTTCAAACAAATAATTTAACACAAGTCGTGATCCGGCAAAGCATTTGTGGTTGTTTTCATGGCCTTCGCTTGAATGTTTTTTATTCTACTATTTTCACGCAAGACATTTAACTACGCTCTTTATCTGGCTTGTTCTGTTAGATCAATAAATCCTGGTCTATTTGAAAAAAAATTTCACGCGATCAGACAAGCAAAGTCACAAAGACGTAATTTTATTCAATAAAACTATAGGTAAAGTAAAACAAAAAAGTATAATAATGTGTTTCTTGTTGCCCAAGTCTGCATGACGGCTATTTACGCTAGCGGTCATTAATTTAGCATACCTCGCTGGTACAGCGGTGAGTCTATGGATTTACAAGGTTAAAATCAGGGGTTCGTTTCCTCTCGGTAAATACAGACGATAGCCGATGTGGCTTTACTAGATGTAAACACATACTTTAATTTAGCCGTGAAAGACTAAAGGGAAGGAAACTAGTCATCACCGCCAACTCTTGAGATACTATCTTACCAACGGATAGTGGGATTGATCGTCACATTATAACGCCCCAACGGCTGGGAGGGCGAGCATATTTGGTATGATGGTGTTACGTTTTTTTATGTTTTATGAACGCAACAGAAAGACACAGATAACAGCTTGTATAATTTATTACAATGATCTACTTGTATGTGACAGACACAAAATAAATTATCCACTAGCAATAACAGATATCCAGTTTTAACCTTCAAAACCACTTACAATACAAAAAGGTACTGGCCTGTGTTTAATAATATGATCCAGAATGAGTGTCCAAATCAGAACTCCAAAATTCCAATCTACGCGGTGAATTTAGTCCCACGAAGAAATTTTCGAAGTTTGAATGGGTAATTACAGAAACAATTCACAGTCCAATACGTGTTGACTTTCGGTATAATCCGTAATTGACGGAATAAAAAAATTCACCGCTTTAGTTGATCTAGCTCTATTCACAAATTCAACTTGAATAATCACACGGCAAACGTTTAAACTTTCTCAAACCAAACCAGCTTCTTGACCCGAGTAAAAACGGATGACTCACTCCCTCGCATTGCCGTCTGTTTATATACTAATCGCGTAACTTCCCAGAATTCCAGAGTACAGACACCAGGCCAATACAAGTAATCGATCTACCTAGTTCTAGAAATTTCTACGTATATACATAACACTGTACAGACACCAGGCCAATACAAATGATCGATCTATCTAGTTCTAGAAATTTCTACATGAATAATTCTAAATGTTATTTTAAATGAATAACAACATATTTTATTGGTTTAAATTTCGAAACAATAATATAAATATGGAAATATAAATAATAGATATGAGAAATCAAACACGACATGACATGGTTGTCGTTTACATAACATTTACATAACAGATGGGGATACGATTTTGCTATTTTCAGATTTCAAGTTTAGCCCCCTGCTATGTATAAAGCGTTTGGAATGTCATGTCGTGTTGTGTTTGGATTTCCATATCTATTATTTATATTTTCATATTTATATTATTGTTTTGAAGTTCAAACCAATAAAATATGTTGTTATTCATGTAGAAATTTCTAGAATTAGGTAGATCAATCATTTGTCTGTAAATAAAATGTATGGCGGCCTGGTGTCTAGACGAGTCTCGTGCAAAAACAAACATGCGCAGATTACTCTGGAATTATGTAGAAGTTACGCGATTGTGGGAGAACACAGTAGGCATACTAGTATAAAAACAAATGGCGATGCGAGGAAGTAAAAGAAATCAGTCCGTCATTCGTTTTTACTTTCGATTCAAAAGAGATATTGTCTCCGTTTGAGAAATTTTCAACGTTTGCTGTGTGTTTATTCAACTTAGATTTGTGACTGGAGCTAGATCTACAAAAATTGTGATTTTATTTCGTTAATCTTTACGATTCATTCGAATTACTGGTTATACTGAAGGTCAACACGTATAGGACTGTTTAGGGGATACCGTAGCAAGTAGGAGAACGACAAATTTGAGACATTCATCGAAAACATCGTAAAAAGAACTTCGTCAAATTTATTGAACTGTGAATTGTTTCTGGACTTCTCCATTCAAACTTCGGAATTTCTTCGTGGGACCAAATTCACACCATAGACTTGAATTTTGGATTTCTGATTTGGACTTTTGGACTTTCATTCTAGATCATATTTTTGGACACAGGCCAGTACCATTTTGTATTGTAATTAACTTTGAAGGTTGAAACTGAATATCTTACATTGTTATTATATAATTTATGTTATATCTGTTACATATATAATAGTTTATTGTAATAAATTATATAATCTGTTATCTGTGTCTTTCTGTTGCGTTCAGTCCACATAAAAAACATAAAAAAACGTAACACCCCTATACACCTGGGCATGTCGAACCGTAGTTAGTGGTATTTATAATAATGTAAAAATATGCAACACTTATGAGCTTGCAATGTGTGACATCATTCTACGAACTGAAACAATGAAACTCACAAAAACGAAGAATAAAACATGTGCTAACGTAAGAAGTTACTAAAAGGTGTTTATATTAGTTTATGAATGGAACCAAATCTAAATCATTGCAGAGTAAAGTAAATGTAAAGTTGTAAATGAAAGAAAACTTAGTTGAATACGCAGAAAAGTTTGAAACGTTCTTAAACTGAACACACGATTTTCAATGAACTGCATATACGGATTTTAAACCTAAGTAAGTCGAGAAAGCTATAGTAATTATGCTTAGAGTAATGTTCGTTTTTAAAGGAAATAACATGCGAGTTAAGAGTTGTCTGTGTGAAACATTTTTCAAATAAAGAAAGTAAAGTTGAAATAGAAACCACATGTCACGTGATAATAACAACATTGTGCAACCTTGTACCACACTCGTTGTATTAAATATTTGATTAATTATAAAAAAGGTGAGGTGCTTCTGAATGTAAAAGCCAATATGTAATCTGGACTCCTCGAACTTAGGCCTTTCTAATGGCATCAGATTTCTAGTGTTGGATCGAGTGATTTGCGAAAAAGATTCCGGAGAAGCAAACGCCTTGTTTATATATGTCGTTTTGGAGCTGTATAAACTCCAGAAACAAACCCTTATGTAATCACTGAAATTATAGGACTATGAATACAGAATAGTGAGAATTACATGAATATATACAACAAGCTAATTACTTTATTTTTTTAGATTTTATCATGGTTTTTATTTTTATAAATTCCCAGAAGTAACGTGTTTAGTGATACCGCCAATAACTGTTATCTTAAATATGGATCAACTCCTGACAAATCATGGAAACTACAACTTCGGATTCCAAAACGAGTTTGTAACTTAAAAGACAAAAGAGGAAATCATAACACTATTAAGCCAACCCCCCAAAAAAACAATTATAAAAATAAAACAGTTCGTTTACAACTCAAGTCCAAGAAAAAATAGTTTTATGGACACAGAAATCGACGAAATTTTAATTGGTGTCGTATCTTGATTAATAGATTAAAATTGTAAAGATTTTTGAAATTGTTCTTACACAACTATAGTAAATTTTACTTGACATCCATTATAAGCCTCACGTTGTTCATCTCGAGGAACGGGAATGAATTAGAGTTAAAAGAAAACTCTACGAAATTAATCTAGTGAAGAATTATTTTTATAGAATAATGACTTTTCACTTCCATTATAAACTTGACATGAAGCAACAAATTTTCCTATTATTTCACCTTAACTGAAACTGCGTGTTCAGCCATAACTGCACCCTACAGTCTGTGTGATGTGTACAGCTGCAGTTCCGATATCAATAAGACACTGAAACTGCGTGTTCAGCCATAACTGCACCCTACAGCCTGTGTGATGTGTACAGCTGCAGTTCCGATATCAATAAGACACTGAAACTGCGTGTTCAGCCATAACTGCACCCTACAGTCTGTGTGATGTGTACAGCTGCAGTTCCGATATCAATAAGACACTGAAACTGCGTGTTCAGCCATAACTGCACCCTACAGTCTGTGTGATGTGTACAGCTGCAGTTCCGATATCAATAAGACACTGAAACAGCTCACTCTGCAGAAAAGATGACTTAATAGTTGAAAGCTTTGGGTAAAGTTAAACGTCAGATGATTACTTGTAATATCATCAGTGTCTTAAAAGAAACAGTTTTCTGTTGGATAATTGTGGTACACATGGTATTAATGGGAAGTACGTAAGGTATAAGGTATGTAACTACATGGTAACACAACAAATAGTTCTATAAATGATAGAATTCTCACTTAATTAAAAGAAAATAGATAAAATGTAATTTTAACAAAAGTATCTAAAAGACAAAAAGTTCTAAATGCTACCATTTAAATATTACGTAAGTTAGAATTTGAAAAAGTAATTTAAAATTGAGTGTTACCAACACTGTATTTTTCTATAGTATTGTTAAGTAAAGTTTTCACTTGAATAACGTTTATAAAAAAGTTAAAGAAGCAAATAAATTGTGATTGGTTTGCTTTAAATTTCGCGCAAAGCTATTTGAGAATTATCTGCACTAGCCGCCCCTGATTCAGCAGTGTAAGACCAGAAGGAAGGCAGCTAGTTATGACCACTCACCGCCAACTCTTGGGCTACTCTTTCATCTACGAATAGTGGAACTGACCGTCACAGCTGAAAGGGAGAGCATGCATGGTAATGAGAATTCGAACCCATGGCCCTGAATCATGCGCTGTAAACGCGTGATCGTGCCGGGCCAATAAGTAATAAACTGTTATTGTTATCTAATGATTTATTTTAAAGCCATATAACAACAAATACCGTTATGGAAAGTTATTTGTGGACAAAATACGCCAGGTAAATTCAGCAAAACTACTTGAGAATATAATATATTATATACTCGTAAAGTCTAAATGACTGTACATATCGTATGTAGCGTATTTGACTTTTTCCACTATTCAGTAAGTCATAAGTCAATAACCTAAGCGGCGCTGCCTGGCTAAATAGGTAAGGCATTTGACTCCTAATCTGAGGGTTGCGGATTTGATTCCACGTCACGCCAAACATAATCTACCTTTCAATCGTGGAGATGTTATAATGTGACAGTTAATTCCACTATGCGATGGTAAAAGAACAGTTCAAGATTTAGGTGTGGGTGATGATAACTGATTGCCTTCCTTCTTGTGTTCCATTGCTAAATTAAGGACGGCTAGCGTAGATAATCTCCGTGTAGCTTTGGGCAAAAGTCAAAACCAAACCAGTATCCCAAGGTGTATGGTTATATATAACGTTTGATAATGACTTTCCAAAAACAATTTTATTATGTTCTATGATGCAAACATCTGAAAAGTAACCCGTGTTTTTGGAATGAGGTTTAAGAAAAAGTTGGATTTTTTTTTAATTTAAAGAGGACTTCTGGCAGTAAAAATTTTGGATTCAAACAAACCACAAAATAAAATCCAGAGGAATTATTCTATAGACTACGAGTTTATCTTAAGAAATGTTATCTCTTCATTACTTAAATTATTTAAAGTAAGAAAGTTTGTTGGTGTTTTTTAAAAGAAAATATATCTTAGTAATTTTCCTACTGTAGACAATTTAATTATTTTCCTTATTAATATGGAACTTTAGCAAGTTTAATGGATATGTAAGATGTTTGTGTTTTCTTTTCTTGTAAGTTACACATACAAGACGACTACATGGAAACTCCATATTTTAAGTATTTTATAAGTGTACATAAAAAGCAGAGTAACATTGAAGATCATCTTTGGAGTGTTTCTCAAAACCACATTGACTGTATTTTACCCCACAGACTAATATTGATTCTGCTTTTCTTCTTTCTCATTCAGCAATACGAGATTGATGACTTGAACAAGATTAATGTCAATGTCGAGAATTGAGCGACTGTTGTTCGAGTGTGTTATCAAAACAATAACAGTACAGCTAATCAGAAAGCAATTTCAAGGAGAAAATGCACCCAATTAAAATTCCGAGCAAACCTACGTGAGAGCTAGGTGTGATAGTTGTTTCTAATATGGGAGTGATACACTAGAAGAAGGTAGCTGGTTGACACGATCCACCATTGACTTTTAGGCTATTATTTTACCAATAAATAGTGCAAATGACTATCACGTTGTAACACAAACACTGCTGGAAGGATGAGCATGTTTTGTTACAGGGATTTGAGCACGCGATTCTTTAGATCATGAGTCGAACGCTTTGACAACTATATCTTGCAACGACTTTGTCACACGTTGAAACTTCCCAGAATAAAACATATGATTCTCAGCTTTCCTCTGATAAAATATGGTTATCCTGAGGATAAAAAGTTTCAAGATATAATCGATATAAATATTCAACTTTTTATGTGACAGATAATCACAGTAGTTTTTACTTTACTGAAGGAAGTAAGCGACTAATGAGAATATAACATTTTTATCTTGCAGCAGAATTATTAAATGTTTTATGCGCGTTTAAGAGTTGCAAAAGAGAATATATCGTTGAGTTTTTACTTCACAGTAGAAGTTTGACAAATAAAGTCAGGCATGGCCAGGTAGTTAAGGCACTCTACTCGTAATCCGAATCCCCGTCCCACCAAACATAATCGCCCTTTCAGCCGAGGGGAAGTTATAATGTGACGGTCAATCCCACTGGTTGTTAGTAAAGTAGTAACCCAATAGTTAGCGGTGAACTGTGATGCCTAGCTGCCTTCCCTCTAGTCTTACACTGCTAAATTAGGGACAGCTATCTAGCCCTTGAGTAGCTTTGCGCAAAATAAAAGAACAACAAAAACAAACTGCATAAAATATTTCAAATGAATAAGAATAATTACAGACTTATGTTTTAACAGAACATAATTAATACTTTGCAACTTAATACCAAATTGAATAGAATTACATTCTTGATTATATTCAAATCTAAAAACTGTTCTAATCCCCACTTTATGAGAAGCACGCACATCGTAGGTTTTAATTAACGATCAGAACAAAATGTTACAAAGTGAAAGTTTATGGATTTAATTAATTATATAATGTTTGTTATATCTTGCACATGATAATATTGATTAAAAACTTTCTTTCAAATGTTTGATTTCTGGCATAACTCAACTTGTTTCATTAGCGTTTGCTAACCCTGATACAGGCCTAAATGTATATTTACTGCAATTCTCCGATAGTACAGCAGTATGTCTACGGATTTACACCACTAAAATCAGACGTTTGATTCCTCTCGGTGGGCTCAGCAGATAGCCGGATGTGGCTATGCTATTAAAAAAAACAGTGTTTACTCTACGATAATCGTCAATTAATTCTACCTCTTTATTAACTTCACATTAACCGTGAAACACATAACTGTTTACTGCACACTAATCAAATTAGTCGGCGATACACAATTAACATTAGTTTTAAAGTGAGGGTTTTAACAAAGATAATTTCTTAAAAAAAGAATTTACAAGTTTTTTGTTCTTTTGGTTGTTGTTGAACCCCAAACTATACAATGACTATTCTATTTTTTCTTTGAACACGGGTATCCAAACTAGATTTCTAGCGTCGCAAGTCTGCAGAATTATCGCTAAGCTACTGCACTGATTTTTTCGATTTTGAAATTTGATTTATTTGTTTCTATGTCTGTCTTAAGTAGTTAACACATACGCTAAGTTTATCCTTGATTACTTAATACATAAGCCAAGTTTTTATTTCATTTAGACCATTAAAGAAGTTATTAATGATCTACTTTATTTACACTTATAGCACATTAGTTATATTATTTTAGCAGTATTTCCACATCCTTGAAAATTCAGCGTATCAGAGTTTTCCGGTGTGTGAAATGTGTTATTTAAATCTCGAAACGTACAGTTACTTAGGGTGTTATTATGCCATCCTCTTTTGTCTACTCTCAGTGGCTCAGAGGTAAGTATGAGGGCTTATAACACTAAAAATCTAGTTCTTATACACGCTGTGGGTATAACACAGATAACACACTGTGTATCTTTGCGCTGAACAATAAACAGCTAAGTAAACAAATTTATTTTGTTATATATTCTTAGTTAGTTCAGCTAGATACTGCTATCGATTCACTCATCCAGCTTCCTAAGTGTTAATTTGTTATTTCATTTTACTAGATAAATTGTAATATAACTTTACAACTACCCAGTTCTTCATTTAAATTGTTGCACTTGAAGCAAATGTCCAATAAGTTAACTGTAGATGCGAGTTTAAGTTTGAAAGTTATTATTAATTTATTTTAGTTCAATTTATCAACGTATTTCAACTCCCTTGGGCCCGGCATGGCCAAGCGTCTTAATGCGTGTGACTCGTAATCTGAAAGTCGCGGGTTCATATCCCCGTCGCGCCAAACATGCTCGCCCTTTCAGCCGTGGGGGCGTTATAATGTGACGGTCAATCCAACTATTCGTTGGTAAAAGAGCAGCCCAAGAGTTGGCGGTAGGTAATGATGACTTGCTGCCTTCCCTCTAGTCTTACACTGCTAAATTAGGGACGGCTAGCACAGATATCCCTCGAGTAGCTTTGTGCGAAATTCCGAAACAAAGAAACAAACCAACTTCCTTCGTCCACCAGTTACCTATGAACATCTGTGATCAGCCACATAAAAATGTCAAATTACTATCTAAGCATTCTAGTTTGCAGTTGATTTTGGAATGTAACTTGTTTTCTTTCATTTGTCACATCTTCATAAATCATTTTATCCTGCTTCTTGGTTAAGTATCGCTTAACTCTTGGCCTGTATATAAATTCAGCAATTCTCAACAGGTCTAGCAAAGAATCTGTCCATAATCCTTATGGTCAGTGTTATGTAAATGTCGTGTAAATATTTTGTAAACGACAACATGTCGTGTTGTGTTTAAATTTTAATTTCTATTATTCATTTTTCCATATTTATATTATTGTTTCGAAGTTTAAACTAATATTTTGTTATTCATTTAGGGTAACATTTAGAATTTTCTTGAATTAAGTAGACCAATCATATGTTTGTAAATGAAGTGCTGGTGACTACGTGTCTAGACGTGTAGTCTCGTGCAAGAACGGACATGCGCGGATTGCTCTGGAGACCTGTAGAATTTTCGCGGTCTTTCGAGGTGTTTAGGCCTACAATATATAAACAGACAAAGATGAGAGAGAAAAAAGTAGAGAGATTCAGACGTCAGTTTTTATTCGAAGAAAAAGAAGAGAGTTATTTGAGAAAGATAAAGTGTTTGCTGTGATTATTCAACTTGGATTTGTGACTGAAGTTAGATCTACGGAAGCTGTGATTTTATTTCGTCAATCTCTACGATTCATCTGAATTACTGCTTGTGCTGGGAGTCGGCGAATTTATTGAACTGTGAACTCTGTTTCTGAACTTATTCATTTAAGCTTCGGAATTTCTTCGTGGGACCAAATTGACACCCTAGACTGGAATTTGAGACTTTCATTTTAGATCATTATATTAGATACAGGCCAGTACCATTTTGTATTGTGATAAATTT
This sequence comes from Carcinoscorpius rotundicauda, assembly GCA_011833715.1. Lineage (NCBI taxonomy): Eukaryota > Metazoa > Arthropoda > Merostomata > Xiphosura > Limulidae > Carcinoscorpius > Carcinoscorpius rotundicauda. The sequence goes on from CM022398.1 coordinate 23,085,893, forward strand.
TGAAGTTTGAAACTAGTATTATTTTGTTTTCTAATTAATTTCGAATGTTGTAATTTAATATCTGTCACTGTTATAATATAATTTATATTATATTTGTTAATAGTTTAGTGTAATAAATTATACAAGCTGTTATCTGTGTTTTTCTGTTGCGAATCTACGAAGAACTTAAAACATTAAAAAATACGTAGCAGTCAGTTACCACTAAGAGCCCAATTCATCCAGGCTGAGATATAAAAATGAGAATGAAATTTCATTATTTAAGCAGATACGAGTAGAGTAGTCCAAGAATTGGCGGTGGGCGCTGCTGGCTGGTAACGGTCTTTGAGATTTATGGTTGTTGATCTCTCTGTCTATCTTATGTATTAAATAGCCCATCCAACCATCTTTTGTTATATCTAAATTATTTCATGGTTCTTCATAAGGCTAACCGTCTGGTCGTTTACCAAACCATCGAACATTTTATCTACACATAGTTCTATGCGTTATATATTCTATTTTTTAATTATCTGTCAATGTGTTTTTTATTTTTAATTTCTTAATCCATTCAGCTGTCTAGCTCTTCTTAGAAACATCAAACATGCCATCTACACGTCTGTTCACATTTCTTAGTGTTTGATTGTTTGTTTTATTACGTCACTATTCCTCTGTCAGTCATCCATCATATTTCTGTTTTCCTATACCAGGTGATCTGTATTTGTTCACGACATGCTTATAAAAACGAACCATAACGTAAATCCTTTGTTAGGAATCTCTGACTTTCTATTTGTGTTTTCTTTACGTGTCAATAAAAAAACGTTGCAAGTATTTAAGCTCACACTACATTAAAAAAAAGATTAAAACCCATTAAGTGATTTTATGGTTCATAATATATCAAATTCCCCTTGGCTTATCAATCCGACCCGGTACAAATTTATTTTATATGTATTGCCCCCCAGTAACTCAGTGGTATGCCTGCGGACTTACAACGCTAAGAACCGGGTTTCGATACCCGTGGTGAGCAGAGCATAGATAACCCATTGTGTAGTTTTGTGCTTAATTCAAAACAACGACATCTATATACATTTGTAGACTCCCTATAATAAAGAATTTATATAAATCTCCTCACGACTGAGCAAGAAGATTTCGAAATATTTGAACATGTTTCTAGAATGCACTACATGCTAATAAAACTATCGGAAACCATTCATCGATAACCTAAGGCAAACACGATAAAATTGGTATTGAGATGTTTTGAATTCGTATGTGGACTTTGGTAACACAGACTTTAATACATACCATTATAAAAAAATCGGAATGGTTTTAAGGTCATCAATATCGTGTTCTAATGCATTCAGTGATCTTCAAATTCTGTTTATTTTCACCAACGCAGAGACACTGTAGTTCACGACTTGGATGATTACACATGTAGCGTAAACTTTTTAAACATTCTCTAGGATTCAACAACGAAAACTTGTTTGTTTGTTTTATAATTTTGCGCAAATATCCACGGTTACTATCTATATATAGTTGTTCCTAATATCAAACTGTTAGACTCAATGAAAAGCAGTTAACTAACGGAACCCACTGCAAACTAGTGGACTATTTTTATATGAACAAATAGCGAAATAGGAATGTGTCATTCGTATTAAAGTGAACCAACAGTCTAAATTACGAAACATGTTTCTGTGCCGACAGGAAGCGAACCACGAACCTTCGGATTCACAATCTCGGTATACCAACTACTAGTCCACAGCTGGTGAGTTTGACCGTTTGCTAAAAATAAGTTCCCCGCTGGGGCAGAGGTAAGTTTTCGGACTTATAACAAGCATGGAACGTGTTTGTTTGTTTTCTATTAATTTCACGCAAATCTACAGGAGGGCTATATGCACTAGCCCTACCTAATCGAGTAGTGTAAGACTAGAGAGAAGGCAGCTAGTCGTTACAATCCATCGTTAACTAATGGGATACTCATTAATCAACGAATAGTAGGATTGACAGTTACTTCCACGGCAGCAAAGCCACTCTTAACCTAAATGCTAAAAGTTTCGGCTCGATCCCTGCAATGACCATAACGCAGTTAGCTTAGTGTGAAGTTACGTATATTATAACAAACAAACAAAAGGTAACTAAAATAAATACGTTGAAAGTCAATATTTTTGTTTTTCTTTAATTTTGCGCAAAGCTACTCAAGGGCTATCTGTACTAGCCGTCCCTAATTTAGCAGTGTAAGATTAGAGGGAAGTCAGCTAGTCATAACCACCCACCGCCAACTCTTGAGCTACCCTTTTACCAACGAATAGTGGTATTAACCGTAACATTATAACGCCCGCACGGCTGAAAGGGCGAGAATGTTTGGTGCGACCAGGATTCGAACCCGCGACCCTCGGATTACGAGTCGAACGCCTTAACACACTTAACACAGATAGCTAATTGTATAGCTCTGTGCATAACATCATATAAACTCTTACGTGTAATGTTTTTCCTCTCTTACCACAGTGTAAATCAAAAACTGCACAATATACTGGTGGCCAGGAAGTTCCATTCGCAATCTGCGGGTTGTGGGATCGAAATCCGGTGTCAAACATATTCTCCCTTTCAGCCGTGGGGGCGTCATGAAGTGTTAGTCAATTCTACTGTTCTTTAGCAAACAATGTTTCAATAGTTGGTAGTGGGTACTGTCAGTCGTTTTCTTTCCCTTGTAGGCAATTCAAGATCAGGAATGGCAACAGAAAGCTTTCTTAGTCTCATCATAAAACATATATTATCCAACAGCTAAGACATATAATTCTTAAATGGATTATTTTTATGCCTGAGCAATCATAAGAGAATGTTACGTGAACAGGTGGTTGTTCTTATGCTTTACTCTTATCCTCATACGGATTTTCAGAGAGGGTTTTCTTGAATTAATTCTTTACTTAAAGCCCTTTAATTTCTTCCTTAGGTGCATAGGTGAAAAGGGATCATTGCTTGATAGCTAACGAGATATAAGCATATAAATAAAACTCTGCCACAGAGTCTTTCCGTCAGTCAAAAACTCATTGATGAGATGGGTCGGTCATGTCCACTTTCAGATTTATCTAACATTTTAGAAAGTCATACAGAATGTAGCATACGACTTGGTAGTTTGATTACAATTTAGAGTTTCCAAATCGGACGAACATTGATCAAATTATGATTGGTCAGGTCATCAGCACAAACTGTATAGTTAATGCCCCTCAAGAGTTCAGCGGTATGACTGAAAGCTTATAGCGCTAAAATCAGGGTTTTGATACCCGTTATGGGCACAGCGCAGAGAGCCAGTTGTGTAACAAAGGAACCACGGTTAATGACAGTAATTTTGTTTGTGCAACCAAAGGATGTGTTACTAAGCCTCCTTCTTTTTCGCTTCTTGTTGTATTTTTGTTTCAGACCAGATTTCAATAGATCTTTAGCAGATAACCACAAGCCATGTTGTCCCTGACTAGAACTTTGACACTGTTCGACATGTCATCATCAATTACCATTATCCCATTGATTATCTACACATTGAAGATTTCGGGATGCTCGACTTGCAACCTATGCAGCCGCTGTGGATGGGTTGACTACAGAATTTTTTAAATAGCTGTTGTTCAGGTAAATCCAACTATGAAACCCAGAGATGCCACGATAAGAGCTAAAAATAAGTTTGAAGCTTACAACGCAGTAGTAGGAGATAAAGAATAAGGTCTCCAACTTCAAACGGACAATGAATAAAAGTCGCATAATTTAATTTAAGAATTAAAAAGATATAATCAGTTATTGTGAGAACCGTTGATTGTTTGTTTGTTTTGTTTTGAATTTCGCACAAAGCTACTCGAGGGCTGTCTTTGCTAGCCGTCCCTAATTTAGCAATGTAAGACTAGAGGGAAAGTAGCTAGTCATCAACAACCACCGCCAATTCTTGGGCTGCTCTTTTACCAACGAAAAGTAGGGTTGACCGTCAAATTATAACGCTCCCACGGTTGAAAGGGCGAGCATGTTTGGCGCGACGGGGATGCAAACCCGCAACCCTTAGATTACGAGTCACACGCCTTAACACGCTTGGCCATATCGGGCCGGACCGTTGATGGTGAGGTGGTGAGGTCACTTCGAAACCTCGTCTATAAAATATGTTATATCAGCTATTGTGAGGACCGTTGATGGTTAGGTGGTAAGGTCACTTCAAAACCTCGTCTATAAAATATGTTACATCAGTTCAAAACAGCTCTTTGCCTCTGAATGAGGGATTGGTCACATGTTAAGAAAATTTCGTCAGGCGCTAAATATGTGGTTTTGATACCCGTCGTAAGGAAAGCAGAAATGCCTCATTGTATAGCTTTGTGCTTCACTACAACCATCCAGTGAAACAAACCAATATTTTCGTCTGTGCCTATCTAATAAATTCTGTTAGTTTCGACTGGTTGTTTGAAAGCAATGCCACACTGACGTGTCTACCAAAAACAATCAAACCCTGGAGAGATATAATATTGATATACTTTATTAAACAGCGCCAGTGTTTACAATGCTTAAGAAACAGAAGGTGGGGGGTGTAAGTATGCTTTAGTTAGTTTCATTACACTAATGTAGTCCTTAATAATCTAAATGTTGCAAAAATTATTACGATATGAGCTGGAAATTATATGCCTTTTTAACACTATGCTTTATGAAGCACGTTTTTGTGAAACGAAATTTTCTTTGATTTTTAAAACGACAGATTATCATATCAAAATTCTTATTTTGTTCTTTATAAAAGAAAATCCTCACCGTTTGAAGTTGGTAAAGCTAACAGAAGTTTGATAAATCAAAATTGTTTATCAGATAAATGCTTAAATTATACTGTTTATGTGTTTACATAAATATTATTCTTACAAATGTTTTTCAATGGTAAGTTCGAATCATGGAATAGTTATACCGTGACTGAGTTTCCTAACGCTTAACAGAAATGTCTTGCTCTTTGGCGTGAATTTAAAATTTATTTTATTACTTCATGGGAAATTATATTGGTTATGTTAGTAAAATTCGTGCGTGAAGAATCGTCTGATCCATTTGAAATAACTATCAAATACTTCAAAGGAAACTGTATGTAATAGTTCTGTGGTGTTTATGGAACCCAGATTTAGTGGATTTTCTTTTCATTTTAAAAGTTTGATTTAAATCTTTGCTCATTATGATAATGTGTTTCATACAATGTTGAAAACTTTTAATATATCGGTCATTTATGTATGCTTGCTAATCGGATATATCGTTAAACCATATTATCAATGGTTTTGCTTGTTTGTTTTTCAATTTCGCACAAAGCTACGCGAGGGCTATCTGTGTTAGCCGTCCCTAATTTAGCAATGTAAGACTAGAGAGAAGGCAGGAAGTCACCACCTACTACCGTCAACATTTGGACTACTCTTTTACCACCGAAGAGTTCAATTAACTCGCTGAAAGGATGAGCATTTTTGATGCGACCGGGATTTGAACCCGTGCCCCTCAGATTACGAGTCGAACGACTCAACACGCTTGGCTACGCAGGGCCAATTATTGACGGAATGGTTCATTTGGTATTATTATTATTTTTTAAATGTACTTGCATGATACAAGCTACGAACTGGTGTAAAAATCGCTAAAATCTTTGTTGACCAGTGTAAAAGTTCAAAACAACGAAAACAACAATAACAGAAAGAAACCAAACAAATAAACTTCCAGATTTTCAACTTTAGGAGTACAGTAAAATTTGAAAGATTTATGTAATTCATAGTTTTTCAAGCATATGCTTATAAGCAGCTGAAGTTATGGTTATCATAAAAATACTGAAAACATTGCTAAACCATATCTGACTCTATGACATACGCGTGGGTCGAATATAAATTTTACAAAAAACGTTTTTGAATGCAATTCTCTGTCGCATATGGCCCGACATGGCCAAGCGTGTTAAGGCGTTCGACTCGTAATCTGAGGGTCGCGGGTTCGAATCTCGGTCGCACAAAACATGCTCGCACTTTGAGCGGAGGGGGCATTATAATGTGACAGTCAATCCCATTATTCGTTGGTAAAAGAGTGGCCCAAGAGTTGGCTGCTTTCCCTCGAGTCTTACACTGCTAAATTAGAGATGGCTAGCGCAGATAGCCTTCGAGTAGCTTTGGGCAAAATTCAAAACAAATAAACAAACACTCTCGCATTGAGATCATGAGACGTATTATGAGACATTTCCTGATATATTATTTGTTGCTCTGAATCAATGGTTTTCCAAACTGCCTAAGTTGCTATGGGTGCAGCGAAATAATTATCAAACGAAGAATAATTAAGAACATTGACATAATAAATACGTTTCAAATGTGTATTTTTTAACAAGAATAATTAATTAGCTCGAAAATTCCCTTGAGGTATTTGTTTGATAATATTTCTTATCTGAATGTAACAAACCACTTTACTTTTTCTCTCTAGGAAAATGAATTATATATATGTGTGGGTTTTTTTCGACATCACTGAGGAAAATGAATTGTTGTACGCAAAAATTTGCATTCAAAAAGGCAATAGCTATGTTACTTGTGCCAGATTATAACGGCCAGATGGATTACGGCGTGTGTCTCGTAAATCTGAGGGTCGCGGGTTCGAATCCCCGTAGCGCACCAAACATGTTCTCCCTTTCAACCGTGGGGGAATTACATAGTGACGATCAATCCCACTGTTCGTTGGGAAGAAGTAGCCCAAGTGTTGGTGGTGGATGGTGATGACTAGCTGCTTTCACTCTAGTTCCACATTTCTAAATTAGGGACGGCTTGCGCAGATAGACCTAGTGTAGCATTGCGCGAAATCCCCCCCCCAAAAAAAACCCTTCAGATTATAAACCTAATGTCTGGTAAAAGTTATTTCAGCAAATGACAATGGAGGATTATGTTACGTGTGTATAAGTCAGTCATTGTAGAGCAGTAGTCAATAAATAGCTATTACAAGTTTTCAAGTATATTTGTGTGCTGTTTACAGAAGAGATGGGGGATGATTGAATGTTTGTTTCTAAGAATATCCCATAAAATTATTCTGTCAATCGGGCAAAGAAATATCAAAATATGGGACGTCTCTCTTTGGCCAGAATTTGTTTACGTGATATAAAATAATGGCAAAATGTATTCAGTATGCGAGAACTGATATTCACAAATAAGATCGTTAAAACTCTATTCAGAGTAGATCCATAGCTTCGGGGGGCTTTTTAAAAACGTTTAACGAATAAGCACACATAACGTACATTTACTCAGACGGTAAGAAAATTATTACTTTCCGGAATTCCGGACAAGAAAGGAGATCTTTAATCGAAAATTTTGAATTTAATTTACTTAATTGTTTTAATTTATCACCAAGAACTAAAAACATCATAAAAAATTCATGGTATAAATAACAGATGAAGTTGAACTGAACAAGTAACAAATTAAAGGTTTTAGGTTAAACAGATTCTCAAGTTCCTTAAAACCCGAAAGATACATCGTGTTCGGAAACTTACTCTGCACTTATATATTTATTAACAGACATGTTTCAATATAGAATACAGGAGATAAATATGAATGACATTATAAACAGTGTTGAAAATGACTCCCGCTGGCATCAATACAGGCCCGGATCCTTCTTATTTTGTTTCTAAACACCACCATCAGTTGCTGGCTTGAAATAGACTGAATGAATGATGTTATTCGCTGCTTTCAAGTCATCCAGCGTGCGCGGAAGATCTCGATACACTGCAGATTTTGCTGCTCCCCGTAGATAAAAGTCTGGTGAATTAAAATCTGGTAAACGTGGGGACGTCTTTGGAAATAATGCGGGCTCCAAAACATTCTTTTAACAATCACATAGATCTGTAAGATGTGTGAGCAGTAGCACCATCCTGATGAAACCATTAGTAACTGATTTCATCACTTGTCATCTGACCGATGAAGGTGTGAAGAATCTCCGAATAATAGCGCTCGCTGTTTATTGTGTTCATAAAGAAAATAGGGCCAAAAATTCGACGTCTGGAAATTGCAACCAACACACCAACCTTGAAATCATGTAGGGGTGTTTCGTGTATCGAATGATCACAATCTTGAATTTTTTTAACTAACGCAACCCGAGAGATGGTACCATGCTTCGTCGGTGAAAAGGTCACATCCAATACATTAGCTATATTCTCTTCCATAAATCGGTTAAACCATCTGCAATAAGGTATTCGTTTTTCAATATCAGTTGCTTCCAGTTCTTGTACCACCATTATTTTGGATGGGAAGAGCTTTAATTTTTTTCCGACGGCCTTATGAGCAGTTTCAAGCCCAATGTCATGCTGCTGAGCTAACTTTCGTAATGATTTTGATGGACTCTCACACTGTCAGAAATATCCAACAGTTTCTCCTCCGATAGCTTTGCTGGCCTTCCACAGCATTTGGCATCATCCACTGATCGTGTTTCCCGAAACTTATCAACAAGGTTACGAACTGCATTGTGATGTGGAACAGGTGTATCTGGGAATTGTTCAGCAAATCGCTGTCGTACCACATCTATGTATCTACCACCTTCTCGGAATACGTGTTCGACGAGCCATATACGTTCTTCAGTTGTTAAAACCATAATGAGATCGAAATCTGAAATATAATAACATATGATTACAAAACTGCACAGTGACTTTCCGAACATCCTCTATTTGGAAGGCTTCCTTTTCAATTTCAAACGACATAGAAGGAAAAATATTAAAAGTTGAGTTTTCTCTCAGAGTTTCAACGTAAATAGTGCGATTATGTGTATAGATGTAGCATAAAAGAATTGTTATAAAACATTTTTTTTCTGTTCCTCTTATAAAAATATTAAATTGATAAAATAAAATAAAACTTCAGAATCCCTTTCTAGTTCTGTTTCAAAATGTCTTTCAACAAGTAATCTCTCATACAAGGAGTGACGATATCTCTTCTTTATTTTCCTGTTTTGACTCACGTAATATTTTCTTTCTATGAATAATGAAGGACATGTTTCCAGTTTTCAGCTTTTAATGTAGTTTGCAAAGAATTATTACTGTCCAGGCCGACAGGTTTATTTGAATAAATTTACTGAAAAACTTAGCATTAGAAGCTTATAAGAACAAGTCATGGCTTAGTTGTTAGCGTACTAGACTACGAATTTTGGAGTTCAAAGATCACATTTCATTATTGCTTTCCATTAGTTGGCGCTGTGGGTGATTTATGAGGGTGATTGTCACATTTCAATATTCTATTGAAATAGCCTCAGAGCTGGAGGTGGGCGCTACTAGTTAGCTCCTTTCTTTCTGGTTTATCTGTTTAAAATTACTGACAGCTAGCGCACATTGTTTGTTCGCTTGGTATTTTGTGCAAAGCTACCCGAGAGCTATCTGCGTTAGTCGTCCTTAATTTAGCAGTGTAAGACTAGAGGAAAGGCAGTTAATCATTACCATCCAGCACCAACTCTTGGGTTACTCTTTCGTCAACGAATAGTTGGATTGACTGTTACATAATAGCGCTTCCACGGCTAAAAGGGCGACCAAGTTTGGTGGTGTAGCAGGCTTCGAACCCACGACCCTCAGAATATGAGTCGAATACCCACCCTAACCAACAGGCAAGCCGGGACCATCTAGTGCAGTCTTTTTTATAGTATTGGACAAATATTAAAGAAACAAAGGAAACACAGATGAGTATTTGCATATAGGAACAATATGAGAGCTGTTTCTCGAGTTAAGGAAAAAGGTTCACCATAATATGAAACCTGATAAATTAGGGACAGTTTGCACAGGAAAATCTCCTATAGCTTTGCTCAAAATCCAACCTAACCAAATCTAAATTTGCTGGAACAAGCTCTTTTTTTCCTAAGAATATTGCGACTTGATGTGCCTGATTTTGTACACATTTTTTCCATCGTTAGCACTCTTAAAACTTTTCATCAAGTGAGTGCCCCCCTAATGACACACCGTTATGTCTGTGGACTCACGTCGCTAAGAACAGGGTTTCGATACCCATGGTGGCCAGAGCACAGATAGCCCATTGTGTAGGTTTGTGTTTAATTCCAAACAAACAAACAAATCATTAAGTAAGTTTCTTTTAAGCATAATTTTGTATTAAATGGTGTCCACTTATACTTTTCAGAAACCGTTAACCATAGGTATCCACTTTCCTCTTTGCCTTAGTTTAATACGATAATAGATTTTTCTATTATTATCTGCTCTCCATTTTCTGCGAAGGTTAACAATGCAGTAAAAAGATGTCGTTTTTTTCCAAATTTCTTAACTGTCTCTATTGTTATATGCTTTAGAACAGCCACATTATCTTGTTTGGTAACCAGATTTCAATTCACTTCAACTTCCACTGTAATATATAATACATTAGAAGAAATAAGTTTCATCTTTATCTTTGAATTTTCCTTTGAAACCTAGGACAGGGTATTGTTGGGTTTTAATTCGATTGTGGAGAAGATAAATAGTCCAATCGATTTCATTGTGTACATACACTGAATTATACTAGTTTTCAGCACAGGAATTGTGAATCACGACCACCCATTATAGATAAGTGGATAGTAGTTTAGATTGTATCTAAAATATGGACTTTCATATATTTGGTTGCATCAGTAGAAAAAACGGATTTTACTATTGTTTATTTCAAAAGACCATCCTCTGAATGTATGTGTGTATTCATACTCTTACTAACTCTGGAATCAATCAAATAGATGAAGGTAAAATCAGATTTTTTTGTGTAACTGGGTTTCGAAATTCGTAGAAACAAATTTAGGTAATAATAATTAAGTAGACGTGCAATTTGACAAAGTACATACTGGCTTTGGCTTTGGAGAAAGTCCAACAGATCTGGTGAAAGTCTGCTAGTAGAAATTAGCTCGAAGTTAATAATGACCGTTCTTTTCAATGTTCTTGAAATGCACTTTAAATGTCTTCACTTAAAAGTTTTGCCAGGTTATTTTAAGAAGTATGCACTTCCTTGTCCTTTTAAAACGCTTGAAACACGCACATATTGGTTAAAATGAGCAAAATTTATGTGAGGATTTTCAGCAGATTGTAAAACGAGAATTAGATCGGAAGTGAGGTGTTGTAGAAGTTAAGTCGAAAAATGTAAAAAATTTGGAAAAGCAGTTGCGTCATTTCTTGTTCAAAGTAGTCCATTTCACAGTAAAGATGTGGTCAAGATTTGTACTATCTAAATTTCGTTCATTAAATTTAATAATGATCTCGAATTTTGTTTCTTCGGAAAATTAACTTCTCCAAAAATATGTGACAAATACCCTAAAGTATGTCAGTTATCAATACTACTCTAAATCAGGTTTAGACGCTAATTCTAACCCTGGTATAAATTGGGAGTTGAATGTTGTGAATCAGATAGGTGTGGGAAACTTAAACAACAACAACATATTCATTCTCCGCGTCGCAGTTGGATATTTTCTTACTGTAAATTTTTATTATTATTGAAAACGAGCCAAAATGCTGAATATTTTATTTATAGTTTTTGTACTGTAAAATTATGCTGTGGTGTGAATTTTGTTCAAACTCTGTTATTTACAATACGTACTCCAGTAACGATGTACGGATTATTCTATTTAACATTTTAGTTTCTCAATATATGGAAAAATTCATAAGAATTTAGTTTCCAGTTGAACTATCAAGTTAGTATGTGAATTTTGGCCTGGACCGGTTGATTCGTTTAGGATAAGATGAGCTCATAGACAGGAGTAAAGGTTTCTTTGATGTTGGATACTTACAGCAACTTCATGGTTTAATATGTACAGCACATGTGAAGAACACCTGTTGCGCGATTAATATATATATTTATTGAATAAATAATATTCTTAAAACGGATCACATCAAAGGTTTCTTAATGTAAGAAAACTCCATATGTACGAATTACTATGCTGTTTATCAGAGCTTACCATAAATTCTAACCACTAAATTGTATGTTTATCATCACACCTGATTTAAAATTAGTAAATTATGCAGGCTACAAGATTAGGGCTTAAGATATTAGAGTATATGGCTATCTATGATTATAGAAAAACATTAAAAAAATACGGATCTAAAAGTGGATGCAATTCATTATGTTTTTATATTGAATTATACTAGCTTTCATGGCCAGGTGGGGTTAAGGCGTGCGACTCGTAATTTGAGGGTCGCGGGTTTGCATCCCCATCGCACCAAACATGCTCGCCTTTTCAGCTGTAGGGGCGTTATAATGTAACGGTCAATGGGAAGTGATGACTCGCTGCCTTCCCTCTAGTCTTACACTACTAAATTAGGGACGACTAACGCAGATAGCCCTCGAGTAGCTTTGCGCGAGCACTGAACTGATATAAGAATGTTGGCCCGGCATGGCCAAGCGCGTTAAGGCGTGCGACTCGTAATCCGAGGGTCACGGGTTCGCGCCCGCGTCGCGCCAAACATGCTCGCCCTCCCAGCCGTGGGGTCGTTATAATGTGACGGTCAATCCCCACTATTCGTTGGTAAAAGAGTAGCCCAAGAGTTGGCGGTGGGTGGTGATGACTAGTTGCCTTCCCTCTAGTCTTACACTGCTAAATTAGGGACGGCTAGCGCACATAGCCCTCGAGTAGCTTTGTGCAAAATTCCAAAACAAACAAACAAAAAGCTTTGCGCGAAATTAAAAAAACAAAAAAAATTCTGTGTAGTGTTATTTAATCCAAATCTATAAAAACAAATACAGTCTCAGGTTGCTATTTTCGACGTTACTAGAATTTCTACTTTTCTGGTACTTCAAGAAAAAATGATTAATTATCTAAATAATATATTGTGCTCTATTACATTTAAGGAACTGAAAGGCAGAGACGCAACGGCACAAATCATTTTGTGAACTAATTTTACTACTCAGTTTTTATCGTCAACATCAGTAAATCCAATCAAGTTAAGTTTTACACATTTGTAGGGACGGAATCAATACGAGTCACAAATGAAACAACAACAACAGTCATTTTGCTGCCACCACAAGTCTCACACTTAACTCAATTTAATCAGAAAAGAGGAAGTCACCTTGACAGCCAAGTTTCTTGTGTTCATGCGAATCTTGAAATAACCCACAGAAACTAATGAAATTGACACTACAACTTGACAAACCAATAAGTAGACAGATACAATAAGCGCGTCTCCCAAGTGGCTCTGCCGGAAATTTAAAGAAAAAAAAGCAGAATTTCGATACCTATGGTAGGCTTAACACAGATAGGCTAGTGTAGCTTTGTGTTTAACTTCAACAAAAATAAAACTGGTACAATATTAAATGGCTCTTGGACAAAAACAGGTGTTAAACTTTCATAGTTCGTTCTTTATGTATACTGATGCAGAATAAAACAGTATGAAAATGTTGAATATCAATTGACGAAAACTTAAGTTTTAGTGGTGAGGCAACAATGTCCGTTCACGCATATTATCAAAAATTTCAAAATGAAGAAAACTAGTTAACAACAAATATTCACACTCGTGGATGAAAGTAGTAGCTCCAATGATAATTATGTGTTATTGTTTGTTTATTTTTGAACTTCCCACAAAGCTGCACGAGCAATATCCGCGCTAGCCGTCACTAACTTAGTCGTGTAAGCCTAGAAGAAAGGTAGCTAGTCATCACCACCCACAGTCAATTCTTGGGCTACTCTTTTACCAACGAATAGTGAATTGACCGTCACATTATAACACCCATGTTTGATGTGACAGAGATTCGAACCCGCGACTCTCAGAATACGAGTTGAGTGCCTTAACTACCTGGTCATGTCGGGCCCAATTATCTTTTAAAAGCAGCCAGTTAGATCCTCTCAGTGACGACGAAACTTCTGAGCATGATTTTAGGGAATCAGATAAAAGGATCCAGCTTATATTCTGTTCAAAAGTAATGCAGCTACAATATTTATATGCATTATAATAACAATAGTTAATATTAGTATTTACTCGAGAGTTATCGTACTTTAATGCCGAATACTTATTGTACATTTATTTTAGTATAAAACTACATAACAGACAATCTAAACTTTGTATTCCCGGAGGAATCGAACCCTTATTTTAGAATTATAATCGTGTAAAGTTACGGTTGATCTACTTGAAGGGGCAAGAGCTTCTCGAATGCATTGCTTGTTGTGTGTTAGTAAGTAATAAAAAAACCCACACCCTAGGCTATCTGTTTCATACCCACCACGGGCATCGAAAAGTAGTTTATTACGATGTGAATCCGCAAACATACCATTGTGCCTCTGAGGGAATAGAATATTACTATATACAAATAAATATTTCACAATTGACTAAATTATCTCTTGCATTAAAACCTACAAACTTTATGCCTTGTAAGATTTTCCACTTCCAATATTTTTTGCATCATGTTTTAAACATTTAAAAGTACAGTTTACTCCCGATAATGGCACGAAAGTAACGAAAAGCACAAGAGTTTATATAAATTTTAAAATATTTTCATCCACACGAATGTCCAAAACAACAATAAATAATTCAAGAGAATATCTCACTGGATAAACGTTTACAAGAAATGAAGTTGGAGCTCTTTTTACGTGACATTTAAAATTTGGACAAGGTGGAGGTTAAGACGCTTCACTTGCAATCTGAGGGTCATATGTTCGTTCATTTAGCCGTGAGGGCGTTATAATCAATCTTTATATTCAAGAGTGGTAGAAAATTGATTTCGCTTGTTTTGAATTTCGCGCACAGCTACACGAGGGCTATCTGCGCTAGCCGTCCCTAATTTAGCATTTCAAGGTTAGAATAAAGGCAGCTAGTCATCAACACCAATCGCCAACTCTTGAGCTACTCTTTTACCAACGAGTACTTAGATAAATCATCACATTATAACGCTTCCATGGCTGAAAGGGCGAGCATGTTTGGTGCGACTGGGATTTGAACCAGCAACCATCAAATTACGAGTCGAACGTCTTAACCCATCTGGCCATGCTGGGCCTGAGTGGAAGAAGAGCTGACGGTGGGTGGGTGGTGTTGACTAGCTGCTTTCCCTTTAGTCGATCACTGCTAGATTAGGGACGGCTAGAACAAATAACTCTCATATAACTTTGTGCGAAATTCAGAACGAACCAAAACCTACAATTCGAACATAATAAATATCGCGAATATACGATAATTACTTTATATTAACAGAAAAATGTCAAACACAGACATGCACGTCCTTTTCTTTGCTTATCATCCTTCAAAATATTAGTATTTCATATTCGCGGTAGACACAGAAAATATAACCCATTGTGTTGCTTTACTTTGTGGTAAATAACAACGAAACGTTTTATTGTTCAACAATTTTAAAAGCAATTTGATACAAAGTATGAGTTACACAATTACTAATCTACAGATGTTATCAACAAGCAAAGTGAATAATTACTAATTTGTAATATAAATTACAAGTAACTTTAACAGATAACACAGAGTCACTTCTTGCACATCTGGCTAACCACGATAAGAGTGTCGCACGTGCGTTCATTTAAACTTCGATGATGAGAATAGCTCTTTCATTGGCTGAGTGGAATTCTGAGTCAACGGTTCTGTTGAACCATAATTCATTCACGCAACAAGCACTGTTAAGTTTGTATCGAAAGAAAGCGTTGTGTAGGTTTTTCAGTTTAAATGCTATACGAACACTGATTTCATTGATACTTCGACACAATGTCAAACATCCCTTCTTTGACAGTTTGTTTTTAAAACCGAATTATTTGATAACAGTTTAGAATGGATTCGTGTCTTTTAGAAAACTGAAATCCAAAAACACTTCGAAAAACATTAATTACCTAAATTCAATAGGTACTGGGTTGGCCAACATATTCGGTTTTGCATGTTTCAGGAAATTAAACAGAATTTTGTTGTCGCATTTCATCGTCAGCTTATTTTTACAAAACTAATACATTAATTTTCTTTATTATTTAATTTACATTGCAGAGAAATACAAATACTCGGTCATCTGTTTGTCAAAAAATCAGTAAATCTTAACGTCTTATTTTGTACGCAATTATTATTTTACGAGTCACCTGCTAGGACAGCGGTAAGTTTCCGAATTTATAACCCTAACATCAGCTATTCGATTCCCCGCGGGGGACTCAGCAGATAGTTTTATGTGGCTATGATAGTAGTGTTTTAGTTTCAATATTTTATGTCAGTCATAAGGCGCAGCTGAAGAAAGAAACCTACAAATGGAAATTAGCAACAGAACATTTTCATTCAGAATAAAAATAGATTGGTGTAATGCTTTCCATTTTGGCCCTGCATAACCAAGTGGGTTAAGCCGTTCGACTCGTAATCTCAGGGTCACCGGTTCAAATCCCCGTTGCACCAAACAAACATACTTGCCTTTTCAGCCGTGGGGGCGTTATTATGTCACGGTCTATCCCAGTACTCGTTGGTAATAGAGTAGCCCAAGAGTTGGCGGTGGGTGGTGATGACTAGCTGCTTTCCCTCTCGTCTTACACTGCTAAGTTATGGACAGTGAGCATAGATATCTCTCGAGTAACTTTGCCGAAATTAAAAAAAAAACAACAGTCTTTCCAGTTTATGTCAAAACTAGTATTAATTTCAGTGTCTTCAGAAATAACCATATACTATAATTAGTGAAAGGAAATGTTGCTTTTTTTAATCCAGTAGAAGATATATTAAGTATCTTTGAAGAAATTATTAACTATTTGGGTAACTCCCATTTTCAGGTCCTGAGGTTTATGCAAGCTCTTGGTTATTATAAACCGTTGTTACAAATTTTATAACTTTCAATTCTAAAACTACGAATTCACATTAGCATTATATTATTTGTTGTCTAAATATCTGACATAAATCAAAGAATTAAAAACAATAGTGCTGTGTTTATTAAATCCATTGGAATAATGCTAATATAAGTAAGATAGCTTGTTACACATCTTTCCTCAAAGTCCAAAGCTCATTATGACTTTCTTTTGGTTTAATACATTTTAAATATCACTGGAAACTATTAAAATCAGCGGCCCGACCTTTGACTTGTAATCTGAAAGTCTCGGATTCGACGCCAAACATGCTCGCCTTTTGTGCCGTGGGGACGTTATAATGTGACGGTCAATCCCACTATTCGTTGGTAATAATATTCCAAGAGTTGGCGGTGGGTGGTGATGACTAGCTGCTTTCCCTCTAGTCTTATACCGCTAAATTAGGGACGAATAGAGCTGATAGCCCTCGTGTAGCTTTGCGCGAAATTCAAGACAAAGGAAAAACATTAAACTGTGCAGCGTGCAAGTTAAAATGCAAGTTGACAGAACACTTGTTTTAAAAAAGGGAAAACATTATGAAATTTATGTCATCAACAATATATTAACATTTGCCTTACATTGAGTAATGTAAGATAAGTTGAAGTTTGGAACATAAAATGCAATACAATATAACATTTTTCACACAGAAGGTGTCATTATGAAGCTTCAATTAGAAACAACGTTTAAACATCCACGTTACGGACCATTTTTGCGTATTATAATTTATTTTGGACGAGTTTCCGATTTATTATCTTTCATATTATGTTTCAAATAGTCGGAAGTTTTAATTTTAATTTAAAAGTTAATTGAATGTCGATATGTATTAAATTTATTATATTAGGCAACAAGATTGTTACACAGACGTTTCTTTCTAAACACAAATATATTTTAATGTAACGAAATTACAATTATATTGACGGTTATTGCAAATAATGATTTATATACAAAAATATTTTACAAACTAATAAACAATAGAGCATTCTATCCGGCATTGAACTGAATATTTTATCGATAGTTCACCAAAAGGCGTTATTTCTAGTTGATACCATCGCACTTCGCTTAATGGCTGGCTAGCCTCACGTCGTTTACAAGCTAACTTTTTTCCGACGAAGATATCTCTAATGTCCTCGTAGAAATACTAACGTCATGAGTTAATTCAAAGAAGGTAAACGGTTTGTTTGGTTTAAATTTCGCGCAAAGATACACAAGGGCTATGTGCGCTAGCCGTCCCTAATTTAGTAGTGTAAAACTAGAAGGAAGGCAGCTAGCCATCACCACCCACTGTCAACTTTTGGACTACTCTTTTACCAACGAATAGTGCGACGGGGATTCGATCCCACGACCTTCAGATTATGAGTCAAATGCCTTAACTCACCTGGCCATGCCGGACTTAAACGGTTTGTAATATTTGAAATCTATAAACGTTCCTGGTCAAATATCTACAGTTTCCTGATTAGAACGCGTTTATCACAGTTATAGCTTCAGAGATTTATAGTAACCTAACTGTAGTAAACCAACAATATATAACTGTTTCTTCGGACGTCGATTTATAAACGTTAAGCCGAGTTTCTCTAAAGTTCAGTAGACAACAATACTGGCAAACGCTAGTACTTTACATATACACATTGTTTTATTTTTTCGTTTGAGAATCTTCTACAAATGTAGCGAATTAGCAAGGATTTCGCAACACATTTAACAGCATCAGTTACACGTATTTATAAATATGTATTGAACAGAAACAAACATAAATATTAGAGTAAATATGCAATAGAAAATCCGTTAGTAGTGTAAAAAGTGATCATTTATAAGGGATTTGCATTTATGCGAAAGTAATGGAAGTTTCATACTTATCGTAACACGTAGACGCTTTCATAAATATGTTTGCTATACCTTAGTGACAAAAACCAAAGAAACTAAAGCAAGAATGTCAGCCATATTGAATAACCTCTCTTATATTCTGCATCAGCAAAACAATAGTGGTAAACACATATCGTTACCGTGGAGATAAGTTGAAGCCCAGACAAATCAAAACAAATACTGTATAAATGTTTCCTGGACTAAATTAATCACGGGGAAAAATTATATCTGTAAACAACAAAGAAATCGTGTAATATGTAGACTAGGTAGAAAGGAAAATCAATATCCAATCTATTAGCTGTATTTAGTGTAACACATGCTTCGATGCAACGTATAATACCATATCATTTTTATTAATAGGCAATCAGCTTATAAAGTCAGAGCTGGGAGACTCACAAAGTTAGCTGAGTTTGTTGGAACAACTAAAATTAATTAAATATGCTAAGAAAGGAAATGTTCTCCACTTTTTAATATAATATTTCGATGAGATTAAAGGATCACTGATAGAAAAACTACAACACTGGAAGCAGGTAGTTCAAATAGTTTCGACGAGATTAAAGGATCACTGATAGAGAAACAACAACACTGAAAGCAGGTAGTTCAAATAGTTTCGATGAAATTAAAGGATCACTGGTAGAAAAACAACACAAAGCAAGTTGATTGGTTACGGTGATTAAAGATTCTATTTCGACCTCTGTTGTCCTACCTGGGTACTTTAATGACGGAGGTTAATACCATGAATTTTTCTATGTTCTATAGGCTATTTTGAGCTTATCAGTAACTTGTCCGATTTACAAATGACTAATTTCTTTTTCTGGGCGACGGTCTCGATTTTACGATATTTTCACCCAGGTATTTAATGTCAGAGAATATTTCAAGTATGTGGAAAGCATTTTATTTGACATAGGCATAAACATTCTTTTTTTTTTCAAAAATCTATCAAAAAGAAATTTTAACGAAGTTAGATTCGAACCTTTTTTACAGTCAACAATTCTTACGTAATTTTAAAACAGGCCCAGCATGGCCAAGGGGTTAAAGCCCTCGACTTGTAATCTGAGGGTCGCGGGTTCGAATTCCCCGTCACACCAAACATGTGCACCTTTTCAGCTGTGGGGTGTTATAATGTTACGGTCAATCCCACTATTCATTGGTAAAAGAGTAGCTCAAAAGTTTGCAGTGGATTGTGATGACTAGCTGCCTTTCCTCTAGACTTACACTGCTAAATTAGGGACGGCTAGCCCAGATAGCCCTCTTGTAGCTTTGCGCGAAATTCAGAAAATAAAACAAAAATTCTGAAACAGCTGTTTATATGACATAATCTAACATTTCTCAACAACAAAAGTACTTATTCAATGTTAACGAATACTGAAATATTACAAGTAAATTTAATAATAAAGTAATTAAAATAACAAAAAGTGCATTTATGAAAAAAATACAACGGAAAATATGATTTACACCGCCATCCATTAGAAAAAAATCAGCATTTTCTTTAACGTAGTATTTTATACTATCCACAAGTGCGCCACATCATGCGACAGAGGGTATAAATAGTAGACTTTAGGGCTCAGATTACCTATTCGTATTTTTCATAAACTGCTCAGAAGAAAGTCAATAACTCAGCAGTTTACGACACATACACGACTATTCTTAACCAGTAAAGAGGGATGATTGTCACTTTTATAACGTTTTTGAGAGGAACATCTTCAGCAGTATATCGTGGGCTCGATCCGCAAATTGAAGGCTTATACACATACATGTTGAGTATGGTGTAGATAGCCCTTATATATCTTTGTGTTTAAACACAAACAAACCAAGCTTGTCCGTAATCAACAGACCGCCACCCGTCTTTTTATTTACAAAGAAACTGTTACAAAATGTTTCTCGACTAGATCTAGTTGTGTAAACAGATTTTCTCAGTTTGTCCTGTATATATTGTATTAATTATAATTCATTATTGGACTCTCTTGAAAAACATACTAAAAATATGTTGTAGTTTTCAAGCTCTGATTCTTAAATAGCATCAGAACATTTCAATTTAAGATAGCTTTCTTCACTGATAAAGAATGAACATTTTGTTGGCTTAGACATGTTAGTTTTTCATTAAAATTATAACAGGAGAAAATTTACACAAAGAGAAGTGATAAAAGACGACAATTACTTTGAGAAACAGCTGACATAACAAAGGAATGCCGATAGCTTAAAACTGTTAAATATTTTAAAGAATGAACATTTTGTTGGCTTAGACATGTCAGTTTTTCATTAAAATTATAACAGGAGAAAATTTACACAAAGAGAAGTGATAAAAGACGACAATTACTTTGAGAAACAGCTGACATAACAAGGAATGCCGATAGCTTAAAACTGTTAAATATTTTAAAGAATGAACATTTTGTTGGCTTAGACATGTCAGTTTTTCATTAAAATTATAACAGGAGAAAATTTACACAAAGAGAAGTGATAAAAGACGACAATTACTTTGAGAAACAGCTGACATAACAAAGGAATGCCGATAGCTTAAAACTGTTAAATATTTTAAAGAGGAAAAAAATAATTGGAATAATTAGTGTGGCTTCGACATTTCTGACATTTTTTGCTATAGTATCATTATAATTAGATCCCCAGTGGCATGTCTGCGGACTTACACACTAAAAATCGTGTTTTGATACCAGTGGTGGACACAGCACCAATAGCTCATTGTGTAGCTTTGTGCTTAATTTTAAACAAATATTATAATCATGTTTAAGTGTCTTTATTTTTTATATTTGACTATTTTCTAGGATTTGTGAATTTTTTCGTGCTTATTTGCTAACTGCAAAAAATAAATACAAAAATGTTCTAGGTGTGATGATATGGACTAAATTTACAGAAATAATTTCCTTGAATGAACTAATGTGGAGTTTAGTAACTTTCTTATTAATAAATAAAGGAGTTTGCTAGTTATGATCCTGTAGGATCTGTTTATTAGATTAATGAACCTTAATTTAAATGAAAAGTTATTATCATGGTGTGCGACTACTAATCTGAGGGTCGCGGGTTTGCATCCCGGTCGCGCCAATCATGTTCACCCTCCCAGCCGTGGGGGCGTTATAATGTGACGGTCAATCGCACTACTCGTTGGTAAAAGAGTAGCGTAAGAGTTGGCGGTGGGTGGTGATGACTAGCTGCCTTCCCTCTGGTGTTACACTGCTAAATTACGGATGGCTAGCATAGATATCCCTTGTGTAGCTTTGCGCGAAACTCAAAAACAAACATATAAGTAATTATCATTATTTGGAAAAATAAACAAACTGTGAGTTTGTCTGTAGCTAGACAAATAGCTACACGAGGGCTATCTGTTTACAGCGATTTTTTTTCTTTACATGTGTGTGATGTTGAACTTCAGAGCCGTATAACAGTTGTCCGGCTCGCAAATATTGGGCCACGCTTGGCTCCACTCCAAATTTGAGAATGAAGCACACTTGTATATGGTAAAATCTCTCATTTCCTCTTTATTTGTTTGTTTTGGAATTTCGCACAAAGCTACTCGAGGGCTATCTGTGCTAACCGTCCCTAATTTAGCAGTGTAAGACTAGAGGGAAGGCAGCTAGTCATCACCACCCACCGCCAACTCTTGGGCTACTCTTTTACCAACGAAAAGCGGGATTGACCGTCACATTATACACCCCACGGCTGGGAGGGCGAGCATGTTTAGCGCGACCCGGGCGCGAACCCGCGACCCTCGGATTACGAGCGCACGCCTTAACGCGCTCGGCCATGCCAGGCCCATTTCCTCTTTAGCTTGCAGCTTTGAGACGTGCTACTTTTCCATGTAGTCTGAACGAAGGTTTCATCTTTGGCCATTTGAAATAAATGTCATTACGTCTGGATCACCCTAATACGATGTTTAGCAAAATTAGTCTATCATGCGATGGTTTCAAGAATTTCTTTAAATTCGCTAAATTTAACTTATTTGATCAGTGACGTCGAAAAAACCCACTTTTAGAGAAATATATATGCAAAAACGGCTCGTTTGGGTTGAGAAAATATTTTACGCAGAAGAGCGAACAGCATTTCGACCTTCTTCGGTCATCGTCATGTTCACAAAGAAAAAGTTATCAGACCAGAAGCTGACCACGTGTTTGAAAGGGGCTGTGTAACTGAGTGTCGGAACGTAGAGGGCGATGCTAGATGTTTAAATATATAATTTTATTTGTTTTATTGTGTTAATATAGGTATAAAGGCGTACCTTTATATTGGTTTATTTTGGGTTTAAGTTTTTGTATAAGTAAGGCTTCTTTAATTTTGCGTTTGTTTATATTTGTTTCTTTATTTAGTATTTGAGTGTTTACTATGGTTATGTTGTGTTTATTTGACTTGCAGTGTTCGAAAACGTGTGAAGGTGACTTTTTATGTTCTTTGAATCTGGTTTCCATTTTTCTACTTGTTTCTCCAATATAGGATTCGTGGCAGTTATCACATTGTATTTTATAAATAATGTTGGTGTGGTGTTTGTCAGTGTAGTTTTTACATAGTATAGACCTTATTTGTTATTAGTTTTTGCCAAATGTTAGTTATTTTTCAGCTGATGTCAGGAATATATGGTATGTAGCAGTATATGGTTTCGTGGTTTTTTGATTCGTGAGATATATTTACTTTTGTTGGTTGATTTTGCTTTCTTTTTAGGTGTGTGCGTATAATGTTTTCTACGGTTTGTGGAGGAAACTTATTGATGTTGATGAAGTATTGTTTTATTTTGTCTAATTTATCGTTAATTTTATCTGGTAAGCATAGTTTTATGGCTGTGTTTATTTGGTTTCTTAGTATGTTAAGTTTTTGTTTTGTTTCATGTGCTGAGTCCCAAGGAATGTGTAGCCCAGTATGGGTGATTTTTCGGTGGATTTCTGTTTTGAATTGTGTGTTGGTTCTTGTAATTTTGAGGTTAATAAATGATATTTGATTGCTTTCTTCCTGTTCACATGTGACGTTAATGTTGGGATGCATAGAGTTAATGTTATTGGAAAAATTAAGTATGCGTTCTGTAGATTTGAATCCCGCAACCGTGTCATCTATATATCTGTACCAGTATAGTGGTGGATGTAATGCTGTGTTAATTGCTTGTATTTCAACTTGTGTAATAAAAATATTGGCTAGAACTGGTGATACTGGGTTGCCCATGCTTAGGCCATTTGTTTGTATATAGTTTTGGTTGTTGAACATGAAGTTTGTCTTTATCGTGGTGAATTCTATGTAAAATCTACACTGACAAACACCACACCAACATTATTTATAAAATACAATGTGATAACTGCCACGAATCCTATATTGGAGAAACAAGTAGAAAAATGGAAACCAGATTCAAAGAACATAAAAAGTCACCTTCACACGTTTTCGAACACTGCAAGTCAAATAAACACATCATAACCATAGAAAACATTCAAATACTAAATGGAGAAACAAACATAAATAAACGCAAAATTAAAGAAGTCTTACTTATACAAAAACTTAAACCCAAAATAAACCAGTATAAAGGTACGCCTTTATACCTATATTAATACAATAAAATAACTAAATTATATATTCAAATGTCTAACACCGCCCTCTACGTTCCGACACTTAGTTACACAACCTCTTTCAAACATGTGGTCAGCTTCCGGAGAGTTACCTCTTTCTTTGTGAACCTGACGATGACCGAAGAAGGTCGAAACGTTGTTCGCTCTTTTGCATAAAATATTTTCTCAACCCAAACGAGCCGTTTTTGCATATATATAACTT
Organism: Carcinoscorpius rotundicauda; assembly: GCA_011833715.1. Classification (NCBI taxonomy): domain Eukaryota; kingdom Metazoa; phylum Arthropoda; class Merostomata; order Xiphosura; family Limulidae; genus Carcinoscorpius; species Carcinoscorpius rotundicauda. The sequence continues at coordinate 23,110,193 of CM022398.1, forward strand.
ATTTGATACTAAATTGTACTTAGTTTCGCAAAGAGAGAGAAAGGGTCTAAATGTACTTAGTAAACTGTTTCTTCATCACAGAGTTCCACCAGATTAAAAATTCATGCAGTTTTAGATCTGCATTCAACAGCTGTCTTCATGACGGGAACTACATAATTGAAAATCTCGTGACAATAAATTGAAATATTCCAAATAAATCTTTAGATGCCATAAATATAAATCCACGAAAATTCCCCACCAAGGCAGCTGAATCTCAGACTTTAAACGGTCTGGAAGTCTGGAATTGCAGATGTTAATTAAGTACATTGCATTCAAATGGATTTAGACCCTTCCCCTATCTCTGTAGCATATGTCGCCATGTTCTTTCCCGGCTCCAATTTCAACACTCCATTCGCAAAGAAATCCATAAATTCTGCGTCTGATGAATTGATGAGTTTAGCTTTGTATGGAATAGTTTGAACATACGTTCGTTATATAACTTGTTGAAGTATGCAGCAGTTGAAAAGACATATTATCGAAGCAGCTTGGATACACGTGGTTTGTGTTACTTTTCTGCACGGAGATTCTTCTTGATTATATTACGTACTGTGTCTGGGATACGAGAATAGCTTTTGACATTGACATTTGTGTTCTTGATTCTCACTTTGTTTACAATCATTGAGTTACGACTTGTAACAGGTCTGTTTCTGGATGGTCCTAGTTCACCGCTTTGAACCACAGTCCCTTTGTTTTTGTTTCAACGCCATTATATCTTCATCTTGAAAATTCTTAATTCCCAATCTGAACTCGTCTTTATAAACTGAATGTACAATTATTTTGTGTGAGTATGCTCTCCTCAAAAGCAATCAGTTATTAATGGCATTACACTACGTAAGCAATGTCATTCAATGTAAAAATATACTTCTTATACATTCTGTTCTACCACGACTTTATTTAACCTGTGGTTTTTTTATGTGATTTGCTGGTTTACATATTCAAAATCCGTTCATTATAATGCACTCAATCTTGTTTATAATGGATACATAATGCTGTCCTTAATTTTGTACGGACCTGACAGACTACATGGAAGTCAGCCAGTGTTAAGTATATACAAGCAATTCTTGGGCTTCTCTAATAAAGCAATTAAATTTGACAATCACTCTTATAAGGCATCCTTGACCACAAAGAATGGAGCGCAAATTTACCAAACTGAACGCTAATCGTGTATACACGGTCTATCTAACTCGTTAACCATTGGGCTAATGCCCTGCTCTTAAACAATATAGTATTTAATCTCTCTCTTTCATAACATAATTTGTAACCATTCATAAAACAATAAATTTACGTCTACGAAAATATTGAATATTTATTTTTTTTTGTAACTAATGTCCATTAAAGACAAATTTTATCGATTGAGAAAGTTTGTTAAATGCTAGATATTATTCTTTAACATAATCAAACTAATAGCCACTAAATTATACTGTTGGTCTGATATATTCTATTATATCACGACTAAATATGAACTTTAGTTATCAGGTAAGTTACTGATGTGTATATGCCGACTGGCTTAAACACTAAGCCTTCATTTGCTTTAGAAACAAAGATATTCTGAAATGTGCGTGTCTCTTGTATTCTGGATGAAATTTCTTTAAAAATTATGATGTAATAAATTGAAATGTTCGTTATTAAGACGAGTAGGGATTTCCGTATCCTGAACAAAAATTATGTTAATTCATGAATAACGATATATTATTTTAGTTGTTTCCTTTATATACAATTTAAAATAGCCAAAACACCCATAAAAACAACAAAACACAAAATGTGAAATCGTACATTTCAATGTACTTTTTCATAAACCCAACAAACCTTCATGCCAAATTTGGTGAAGATCCTTTACAGGGGCGAAGTAGTGGTTAAAAAAAACCCACAAAACACTCGAAATCAAAAAATGCAAAATTGAATATTAGTGTGTATTTATCCACGGACCTAATGAGCCTCCATACTAGTTTTGGTAAAGATCCATCAAGATCCTGCGAAGTATTCAAATTGACATATAACAGATATAACTATTATATTTACATAAATGGCGCCAGTGCGTGAGATCTGCATGTGATGTATTCATAACGCCATACTTGTACCCTGAGAATGCAGAAAAATAAAGTTCTCCGTTACAGGAAATGTAAATGAAACGGAAAAATTGTGATAATTATTGCAAATCTACATCTACTCAGGATAAAAATTCCACGAAGTTGGGGGTTGCACATTGCGTAATGAAAACGTTTTTTCCAGTATCATTCAAACAAAAGTTTCATTATAGTGTCATAATTCTGGCAACGCCTTGTAAACGTGGGACAATAGAAGCCTAAAATGTACATCGATCTTTTTATAGTGTTTCAAATTTGTACTTCAAAAATTGCAGTTAAAGACAGGATGACTAAGAGAAAGTTTCATGTGAAAAAATTTAATTCTTTAATCGGCTGGGTTACCAGAGGCTTTTAGTATCACTATGATTACGAAACCATACCAAATATAAACCTGGTAAATTCAGCTCTTGTTAGCCATTTCTTAGAAAGGAGCCTAAGGCCGCCTAGAGGTTTGTATGTTTTCTTATAGCAAGTTTGGTTTAGTTTTTTAGTTTCGCGCAAAACTACACGAGGGCTATCTCCTCTATCCGTCCCTAACTTAACAGTGTAAGACTAGAGAGAAGGCAGCTAGTCATCACCATCTCCCGCCAACTCTTGGGCTATTCTTTTACCAACGAATAGTAGGATTGACCGTTACATTATAACGCTCCAACGAATGAAAGGGCAAGTATGTTTAGTCTGACGGGGATTCGAACCCGCGACCCTCGGATTACGAGTCAAGTGCCTTAACTACCTGGCCATGCCCGGCCTTCTTATAACAAAGCCACATCGGGCTATCTGCTGAGTCCACCGAAGGAAATCGAATCCCTGATTTTAGTGTTGTAAATCCGTAGACTTACCGCTGTACTAGAGGAGGACCCGCTTAGAGGGATCACATATTTTAATGACTTGCACCATAATATATTTGTGTGTTTTCTGTCAGCCAGTCAGTAGACTGTAATGGCGTCACATAAGGGACGCTTAACGTTGCAATTCGTTTTGTCGTGACGTAATTAAAACGATCGCATGCAATGAATCACGAGAAGAATTATTCAGTCTGTAGGCTACAAGAGATCATGACACATGAATTTCAAAATGAAATATTTGTTGCTTTCATTATTTGTTTTATTTACTCTCGAAACAGAACAGTTTCGGAAACCCTATGAAAATACATCTAATATTTTATATCGCCCAGAGTGCTTTGGGAGTTTTTATATAACATTTTGAGAATTTATGCTGTCGAATATTTTTATGTTGTTCATCTTTTTTTTAACGTAAGGAACTGTGTTTCTGCTGAAGTACTTCTTTTTATGTTTCTTGGCAATACATTGTTCTCTTATTAATACAAGGTTTATTTACGAACAAAAATACAAGAAAGGTGCAATAAGACTGTCAGAGCTGTGTTTCCAAATTTGTTGGGGTGATCTTAACACAAGGCTGTGTAAAATGGCTGTCGAATCTGGAACTTTATATATCTTAAAATGAGTAATTCCCTTAATTTCTCTGCAAGAGTTCGCTACAGAAATTTATTACGCATCAAATAAGTGCTTACTAATGGAGTTAAGTGGTTAGCAAACTAATATTTCTTAATAAGGCAGTTTTTAACACTTAAAACTATTACGTAAGCAGCATTGAAAGGATTTTCCAGATTCACCTGGATCGTAGATATAAGTTTATAGGCTTTCAACGCTAAAATCTCGGGCTCAATTTCCCCGTAGTGGACAAAGTGCAGACAGTCCATTATGCAAATTTGCCTTAAACCAAACTATTCAAACGCAAGTTTCTAGTTAAGCTATATCAGAATGTAAACTTGGAGTCAACAGATCAGACTGCCGAATTGTTCCCATAATGAGATTTTGTAATCTTTATTTGTCCAATTACGAAGTGATATATAATTATATAAACTTGGCAATATGATAATATTACTGGCTTTGAGCCACAACTGAGCAAATATTAATTTAGTTGCAATATTAGTATTAGAAGTTTTAACAGTGTAGTAATTAATTTTGTAAGTTATACATATGAACTGGTATGTATATGTATGTGTTCGTATTGGTATAACAATTATGTGGTTTATGAAACAGACCTTGAGTGAAAGTAAAATATACTGATACAAATATTTATGGATTCTATAAGAGAAATAAATATAAATGTCATTGACTTAGAAGATCCCTGTTTGGTAATGTGGACATGTGATCTATCAACACTTCCAATGCTCAGGAGAATGTTGAAATTAAATTGTTATACCAGACAAGTTTAATATCATTAGTTTAGTCCTCACCAATTTAGGATCTCCTTTATTAACGAAGCGTATACATTTCACGATAATGGGTTGCTTCGTCAAAATGGTCTTGATAATGATTATTATAAACAATGCCATATTGTGTTTTAGCTAGTTTAGTGGATGGAAAAGGAGTTAGAGAAATGGAACTACAGACATAGCTACAAACGTTTGTCGCGATTTTTTGGTTGTTTGTTTGTTTTGAATTTCACGCAAAGCTACTGGAGGGCTATCTGCAGTAGCCGCCCATAATTTAAGAGTGTAAGACTAAAGGGAAGGCAGCTAGTCATCACCTTCTACCGCCAACTCTTAGGCTACTTTTTTACCAAATAATTGTGGGATTGACCGTCACATTATAACGCCATCACGGCTGAAAAGGCGAGCATGTTTGGTGCGACAGGGATGCGAACCCGCGACCCTCAGATTACGGGTCAAGTGCTTTAACCACATAGCCTTGCCGGGCCTATAAACCTTGAGATATTTTGCTGAACCACCAGGTGGCCTCTCCGTAAGTAAGAACAGTTTACAACTCTACTTAAATTTTTTAAATGAAAAATTAATAATATAACAAATAACAAAAACACACCATTAAACTATATTTAATGAAGTCTCTTAAAGTAACGACAGTTCTTTAGTGATGAAATTAGGAGTACAGAGTTACAGATGTCATCACATACGTCATAGTGTGAGAATGTCACTGGTACTACGCATACAAAGGAAAAGATATTTCGAGAACGAACTTTTAAAAGCCCTGTCTTAAAAAGCAGTGTTTGCATGTTAAATTTGTAGGTTTTAGTTTCTCCATATTTTAGAGACGCTTAAGTGTACATATACAGTCAACTTATTAAATCTTAAGACATTCTTCCCCATACCTACGTATTGAAAGTCTCTAAATATGGCGTCTCTCGTCACATAGTTCAAACAGTTCATCACCTTTGAGTTGGTCAAGCGATTCGTAATCTGAGGGTCGCAGGTTCGCATCCCTTTTGCGCCAATTACGCTCGCCCTTTCAGCCGTGGGGGCGTTATAATGTAACGGTTAATCCCACTATTCGTTGGTAAAAAGAGTAGCCTAAGAGTTGGCGGTGGGTGGTGATGACTAGCTGCCTTCCCTCTAGTCTTACACTGCTAAATTAGAAACGGCTATGACAGATATCCCTCGAGTAGCTTTATGCGATATTCAAAAAACAAACAAACACCTTTGAGCAGTCAGTTTTAATTTACTTTAACGTTTAACCTCGCCGTCATTGAGTCGACTTACACGGCTATCATATTCGTTTAGAAGTCTATGCAACTAACCTTACACGTGAGCAGCGTATACAAGACACTTAACTGTTACAATTGCTTTATATACGCAGCACTGCTTTTACATTTTATAAACGTTATGTACTCAAGTACAAAATACCACAACCAAAAAGTCTGTTGTACTCAAAGTACGAATTTTCACCTTATTTTACATCAAAAATATTGTTCAAACGTTAATAAATCACTGATAGAACCGTATTCAAATGATTAAAACCATTGCAAAGTCGAACTTATTATTAGCAGTACGTTACAAGCGAGAGTATTTATACCAAAGCATGCTATTAAAAGAAATTAATTAATTATTGACAGAATCTTATTAGAGCCATTCTTCATGTTCATAGTGATGTTATTAAACTTAAGTAATTGCTGATAAGGCCTTAAGAATAATAATGCCTTCAATAAGCCATCGATGCATGAATATAATTAATTTACTTGTTATAAGATACATGTATTAAGCCAATTTTATTTTAAAAGCTACATTATATGTTCAGTCTCTTAGATATTTTCAAGAATTAAAAGAGCATAAAATAAGAGTATTCCATCCAAATTTTGGTTCATGTAACAACAAAATGGCTTCTATAAATACTGTTTTTACTACCAGTAGAGTGCTTGTATTCCATTCAGCTTGAAGAGCTCTGAATTAAGAAAAACGCGTCATCGGTAATGGATACAGAACATAGCGTGGTTGAAATACAATTATTGCACACTCTTCTAATTCTTGAAAATTCTTAATGGACCACATATAGATTACAGTGTTAAAGAAAATAACAGGCCTAATAGTAATGTTTGATGACAAGTACATAAATTATTAGAATAATTACATATCTTATAACAAATATAGTCATAAAGAGTAATTCAAAAACATGTCACAGAACTTTACTTTCAGTCGTTAGATTGATTTAAGCGTTGTAAAGTACAACTTATTACTGACAGAATCCTTTAATAACACTGGTATTTCATTAGTATTTGGGTTTGCATCCGAGTCGCGCTAAACATGCTCGCCCTCCCAGCCGTGGGGGCGTTATAATGTTACGGTCAATCCCACTATTCTTTGGTAAAAGAGTAGCCCAATAGTTGGCGGTGGGCGGTGATGACTAGCTGCCTTCTCTCTAGTCTTACACTGCTAAATTAGTGACGGCTAGCACAGATAGCCCTCGAGTAGCTTTGTGCGAAATTCCAAAAAAACAAACAAATCATTAGTATTTTTAAAAAATCTGATTTATCAGTAACACTAGTTAAGTTGTAATATTCTTTAGATTGTTGCAAGCGTTGTAAAGTCTAACTTATTATTGTCAGAATCTTTTTAATGACACTTGTATGTTATTTGTATTGTTAAAAAATCGAATTTATTATTAACAGATGTTTAGTTGTAACATTATCTAGATAACTATTGCACGTAATAACATTTTGTTAATCACTGAAGAATTGCATTAAATCTACTTATTATATTATTAGTATTGTTAAAATTTGTTTTTTTAGTAACACTACCAATAATGACTTTATTTGTAACCGCTGTTAAAAAAATTGTTTATTGACAAAACTTTATTGGTGTCTTTGTTTGTGTTACAAAACTTGTTAATTCCATGGTAAAGTAAACGTTATTTGTATTATTGTTTATCAGGAAAGAAACTTGTTTGTGACATTGGTATATTATTTGTGTTACTTGTATTATTAAAGTACTTAATTAATTATTAATGAAGCCTTATTAGCGGCATTATTCATATTATGTTTTCACCATAACCTAAATAATTATTAATATAAATTTCGTATTGTTATAAAACCTAACATGTATGTAAAAATTATTTAAAAATGATAATCATAAGTTATTTGTTTTCTACTAAAATATACCATTATAAAGCTAGTAGTAGATACATTTAGAATACAGAAAAATCGACGTGGTGAAGCAGAATTTTCGGACACCGTTATTATTGCATACTGTATAACAGTGGACTGGATAATAAGGTAATGTGGAAGATGAAGAGCCTCAGTGGAGGACCGAAATCTAAGATGATTTAGATATTACCCTGGTGGAACTTTTAAAAAAAGGACCAGAGAGAGAGACAAGTTGCATTGCTTTATATCTGCGAATACTGTTTTATACATATGACATTACCCTAAATATTCACTTAATCAATAAACAGTACACATTTTTCAGTCTTAACGCGTATTCAATTCGACTGGTATTTCGAGGCAGGGAATAGCGCCAGTCCCTGACTGAACCATAACGACTGTCAATTTATCACGTTTCGCTTTGGAAATAGTGGCACGTACACGCAATAACGTTGTGTTCTGATACGTTTAGTTCGACTCAACTCGAAAAGTGTCCTATAATCATACAGGTCGTATATTACTATTCGCTCACTGAACACTCAGTGAGAATTGTCAACGTTATGTGCCTAAAATGTGATAGTGTTATCGGAGCGAAGAACGATTTCTTACGGAAGAGATTTCAATACTTTAGGCTTAGTGTGGCTTTCTACACTTCAGACTTGACTTTAAGAAAAGTGATGTAAAACTTTGGAAATTAATTGAAACAGAAAATTTCACGAGCTTATTAACAGAAAATAACAACAGAGACTCTTTTTGAAATTTTTACTCATCCAAGCCGTGCGTCAGCATCTCCAGCAAGTCGTTATGTAGACTTACCATTTATTACAAAACTCTTGAAACTGATTTACATTTATTTGGCAATCACGTAGTTGGTATTAAAAGAAATAAGTTCAGTTTAAATACTGCTATTTATAAAATGAATGTAATTATGACAACAGTAACGTCAGTTTTATACCAAACTATGGACCGTGGGTGGCATTTAAATCATTAAAATGTCAAGTGTAATATGTTGTAATGATAACGCTTTTTAGAAGTCGTTTTAAAATTTTTAATTTATCTGCTTCGAGAATATATATTTATTTATGACTTAAGAACTTCTGGAGTTTTAACATGGTGTAGGAATAGAAGTCATGTAATAACAATTATTAGCTCCGAATACAAACAACGTGTTTTAAATTCAATATATACATAAGTATTTACACTTAGAACATGTTTTTTCGATTCGTGTTGTAATATGCTATCATCGCATTTTGTCTCAACATGGCTGGTATGGGTATTAACACTTTTAGTGATAAACAGAGAACAACATTTCAACCTTCCCATGTCATCTTCAGGTTAACAAAGAGAGAGTTTGCAACTAATCGCTGCCGAGCACGTCTTAGGGACGAGAGTATAAACGGGTACAGAACTGTAGGGGGCGCTGCAGTTTGATGTTAAGTTATTAATTAGTATATGTATAAAGGTGTTGCTTGATATTGGTTTAATTTTGGTTTTAGGCTTCTTTGATTTTGCGCTTGTTTTTATTTGTTTCCCTACTTATTACCTCAGCGTTTTCTATGGTTATGTTGTGTTTGTTTAATTTGCAATGTTCAAGAACGTGTGAAGGTGTTTTTTTATGTTCTATGAATCTAGTTTCCATTTTTCTGTTTGTTTCTCCAATATAGAAGTCGTGGTAGTTGTTGCATTGTGTTTTATAAATTATGTTGGTGTTGTGTTTGTCAGTGTAGTTTCTACATAGTGTGGACTTCAGTTTTGTACCTGTTTTTTAATACATTCGATGTTTACTGGAATGTTGTGTTTTAAGTTTTTTTCCAAATGTTGATTATTTTTCGCTAATGTCGGGAACATATAGTGTGCAGCGTACGGTTTGTATCTTGGGATTTATTGTTATTTGTTTGTTGTTGGTCTAGGTGTATGCATAAAATTCTTTCACGGTTTTTTGAGGAAATTTGTTGATGTCGATGAAGTTTTGTTTTATTTTGTTGATTTTATCGTTAATTTTATCAAGTGAACACAGTTTTGTGGCTGTGTTTATTTGATTTCTTAATACTTTAAGTTTTTGTTTTTTTTGTGCTGAGTCCCAGAGAATGTGTATTCCAGTATGAACGATTTTTCTGTGGATTTCTGTTTTGAATTGTGTATCAATCCTAGTGATCTTGACGTTAAGAAATGCTATTTGGCTAGTTTTTATCTGTGCAAAGGTGAACTTAATATTGGGGTGTATGTTATAAACGTGGTTGAAAAAAACGAAGTGTGTGTTCTCTAGATGTGAATCCAGCAATTGTATCATCAACATACCCATACCAGTATAGTTGTAGGCGTAAGGCTGAATTGCTTGTCTGAGATTCAATCTGGGTCATGAAAATGTTGGCTAGAACTGGTGACACGGGATTCCTCATACTTAGGCCATTCATTTGTAGGTAGTTTTGGTTATTGAATATAAAGTTAGTTTGGTGGTAGTGAATTCTATAAGGGTTACTAATTGGTTGCTAGGGATGTGTATCAATAGGTTGTGGTCTTGGATATAAAGTTCTAAAGTTATCTTGCATGATTCAGTGGTTGAGACTTCTGTGAAAGGGATATTACATCAAAACTAACCATTAAGGCTTTATGGTTTATTTGATTAAGAATAGATTTAAAGTAAAAAGAGTGTTTGAAAAACGAACCAACTGATGTTACATATTTAGAAAATGCCCACACGATATATTTACCGAGGTTATAGTTAAACGAATGACTTACTTTCTAAAAGCATCCATCAGATTACCGAGCTATCTGTATTTTATTACAATAATGCTAACAGGAAATTCTGCAACACATGACAGCCTGTAGAAGTGTGCTTACTTAAAACATCGCTAAATAACAATAACATTTGTTTTCTTATAGCAAAGCCACATCGGGCTAATCTTTTGAGTCCACAGAGAGGAATCGAACCCGTGATTTTAGTGTTCTAAAGCTGTAAACTTACAGCTGTACCAACGGTGGACGTTTTGCTGTGTATTTGTCTGTAAGCTTCTTTGTGTAATACTGATATTACAATAAATTACGAAATACTGTCAGTGACACCGTGAGTGTGTATTTATCTGCGGTCATTCGTATTTTAGTAATATAGCTCCAACTCTTATTTGATTATTATTAACTCCAAAATATTAAGTTGTACAAAGTTGTTGTTATGCAGGTTAGTGAGCTGTTATACAGTTGGTTTGTATTTTGTGAATATTTTCACCTTTATCACAATATTTTAAACGGTTTCTTTTGTTTTGAATTTCGCAAAAAGCTACTTCAGCGCTACCTGCGCTAGCCGTCCGTAATTTAACAGTGTAAGACTAGAGAGAAGGCAGCTAGTCATCACCACCCACTGCCAGCTATTAGGCTACTATTTTACCAACAAATAGGGAAATTGACTGTGAGATTATAACGCCCCCACAACTGAAAGAGCGAACATGCTTTAGTGTGACGGAGTTTGAAACCCGCGACTTTTAGATTACGAATCGAGAACGCTAACCGCCTGGCCATGTCAGGCCAAGCAGCCATGTCGCAGGTAAAAAAATGTTCCTTAAAACTCCATTAAATCTTACTTTTTAAGAACTGCTTTCTCAGTATTTGTGTTACCGCTGTTATTCAGGATAATGGATTGTTTCAGGATGTTTGACGAAGTACATGGCTCAAAACATGCACAAAGTGGGAAGAAGTGAGAAGAAGACAGTTTTATTTTGAAGAGTGTCGATCAATAGAAAAAAAAAGTTTGTCCAGAAATATCTTAAAGTGGTTCCTTTCTTACTTTTGAAGGAAAAGTTACTGTACCAACAACGAAACTTACTAGTTATAATGTATAAGAATATTGAAGTTTCCTAGTTATAGTATGTAAAAATATTGACATTCTCTAGTTATAATGGTAGAAAGTTTATTAACTTCAAGTTATAAATTGCAACGTTCAATACCCTGCTGCGAACAGAGCACAAATATCCTATTGTGTAACTTTGTGTTTAGATATATAGCCCTCCGCTAGTACATTGGAAAGTCTGCGGACTTATATTGTTAAAAACCAAATTTCGATACCCGTGATAGGCAGAGACAGCCATTTTTGAAGCAATGTGCACAATAACAAACAACAAACATACTTATTACTTTAGGTATAAATATTTATAGAACCATTATTAGACGTGGGTGCCCAGGGTTCAAGAAACAAACAAAATTCTGAAAGTTATCTATAATATATGAATAATTTGCAAGAGTGCTTAGTTTTGTGAAGGATCACTCCCCCAAAGTAAGCACTGATTTTGAGAGCATGAAATTTTTATTTCAATTAAATAATTCATGTGGTACAACTCTATGTACATTCTATTGATCCTCGAGGGGTCAGCGATAAGTGTATTAACTTCAAGTTACAAAATTCGAGGATCAATACCCTGCGGTGAACAGAGCACAAATATCCTATTGTGTAGTTTTCTGTTTAGATAGATAGTTTAATTTGGTTTAAATGTTTTACTGTTCGACTTCTTATTTTAATAAAATACATGAAAAATTAATTTCTTTGAATAGTTGTTATAAAGGCCTTATATTGTTGATTTGCATTAGGGCTCACAGAACTCTGACAGAAATCTAAAAAAATGTGTATTTTTATGTGTTTTTCGATGTAATCTTATTTTTAATAATTCAAAATTTATAAAATATTGTTTTTTGATGAAATTTTCTAAAAATCAGTGGAGTTGCCGCTAATTTTGTTTGTTTGTTTTTGAATTTCGCGCAAAGCTATATGAGGGCTATCTGTGCTAGCTGTCCCCAAGTTAGCAGTGTAAGACTAGAGGAAAGACAGCTATTCATCACCACCCGCTTTTAACTCGTGGGTTACTCTTTTTACTAACAAATAATGTGATTGGCCGTCGCGTAATTAAACCCACACGTCTGAAAGGTCGAATGTATTTGGTTGGACTGGGATTCAAAGTTGCGACCCTCGATCGCGAGTTGAACTCAATAACCACATGACCATGCCGAACATTTTGAATGGAGTGTACCATGTCTTCACGTATCCCTCAACTATGCTGCACAAATTGACAAAATTTCTCCAGCAACGAGATCCATTCTCTACTTTCATTATTTCATATTTCACAAATAACTAGTCTCACATACGTTAGTAGGGACTTTTATTCTAAATTTTTTCACGTGAAACAGAAATATTATTTTTTATAAAAAAGAGACTGTTTTATAATAATTATTTCCTTTTCCTTTCATTGGCTTAAATTCAAACAGAAGGAATATTAATGGTTCAGCCGTTAGAATTTAAACACATTGTCATACTTGAAACAGTAACGGCCAACAACCAATATTCGATATCACACATTTTATAATCTTATTCCAATATAAGTTGCGGTTAAAATTAGCAACTAACAACGTATTGTTTAATTAATAACTATCAAAACTTATAAGAATAGAAAGGAAACAACTTAAAGCGTTGCGCTGACAATTAGAATAAATATATTATTGTTGAAATTAAAACATTACTTTTGTATTTGTATAAGTTTGAAACTTTAATTATTGTAAATTTTAAGAATATTAATCAATATTTACGTCAATGATGACGTCAGGTGATTACTTTGTTTGTTTCAAAATGCCGCACGAAAGTGTCGGCTCCTAATTGTTACGCCCTCCCCTCCACACCAGTGGCACGTCTGGAGACGTATAACTCTAGAAACTTGGTTTCAATACTTCTGGTAAGTAGAGTAGATATTGCCTATTGGGTGGTTTTTTTGCTTTACTTGAAATAAACAAACTTTCTCGTTACTATGTAATAGGAAGAGCCCGCTAATTATGAAGACAGTTCGGCCTGAGCTGTTCAAACAAGAACAGATGGATACATATTTTTTTCTGCTAGCAGTAGTAAAGCTAAAATAGCATACAGTGATGCAAAATACACGCCCCGCTTCTCTAGGCTCTGCTCCTACAACTTTATGAAACCTGCATCGTTGACGTCCACAATTTTCCCAAGAAAAGAAAAATACATTTGTTTGGTTGTTGTTAATTTCAAAGCTACAGAATGAACTATCTATATCCTGCTCATCGCGTATATCGGAGCCAGATTTTTAGCTTCATAAGCCTGTAAACCTACCGCTAAGCTACTGGGGCAGGGCAGAAAATAATGAAACATAAGGGCTATAGAAAAGTACTAGTGATACGTAGGTTTTGCATTACCGTACAAGCATAAAAAATAATAAGTAAATTTATCAACATGTGCTAAAGCTAAAAGTGGTTAAACTTCTGCTACGATCGTACAATGGTTGCACTTCTCACATCCATTAACTTTATTTGAATTGTACTTATTCCCACAAAGGTAACAAACTACTGGTTATTACTGGTAATCAATAACGTATAGATTTAGATTTTTTTTTTCTTACTGGTAGTGTATTACTTCCTACCTGTGTCTCTCTCAGTTTATTCGTTCTTTCTAACATGTCCTTTATTTTCGTTTAATTCCGAGTACAAGAGTGTTTGCTTTTTTGTTTTCCGAAATCCTTGCAAATCTACTCAAGGTTACTTAAAATCTGTTCAAATTTTTTGAAATGGTTATTCAACATCACCCATCTAAAGTGCCTGAAACACTATTGTGTACTAAAGAGAAGTAGGATTTGATGGTTAAAGTTATAACATCTACTTGACTTCAATGCGGATGGCGAAAGTTTTCCCTTCTTTAAGAAGAACAAACCATATTCAGAATGATTGTATGAAATATTAATTATTGGGCCGTATTATTATTGGCAGTAATAGAATACTGACAACCAACAGTATTTAATACATTACTAAGTGTATCAGATTATAAAATAACAACATAGCAGCGTTATTAATAACATCTAGATTTTTGAAAACTTATAAGATAGATTGTGTTATGCAAAAGCCTTTAAATTAGTTGACAAGCCAAACTCGTGGAATATAGAAATGTGCGTTAAAAATAATAGATTTATGTTCAATTATTTCTTTGAAATTCTTTTAATTTTTTTTGTTTGATATCACTCCTATTGAGAATTAAGGTAACAAAAGTTCCAGATATTTTAACGTTTAAGGTAAGCTGATTTTTATTTTACGCTTTTAGTGATTTCTGAATGTTTACTGTCGTCATATATATGAGAAAAATTGAGGAATCTAACTGAACAACCAACCCTTTAAATTTATTCGATAATATGTGTTTGTTTGTGAATTTCGCGCAAAGCTACACGAGGGCTATATGCGCTAGCCGTCCCTAATTTAGCAGTGTAAGACTAGAAAAAAAGACAGTCATCACCACCAACTGCCAACTTTTGGGCTACTCTTTTATCAACGAATAGTGGGGATTGACCGTCACATTATAACGCCCCCACGGCTGGGAGGGCGAGCATGTTTGGCGCGACGCGGGCGCGAACCCGTGACCCTCGGATTACGAGTCGCACGCCTTAACACGCTGGGCCTATTCGATAATGAAGGAATCTGTAAGATATGATGAAAGAAAGATTACTTGGTATTACCCTACAGGTAAAATGTAATGTATGTATATACAGATATAGATAGACAAAACTTGAAAAACAAATTGAAATGTTGCTAATGATGAGAAAAAGTAACCAACAAATTTTTGTTCGTATTTATAAATATAACTGATGTTATAAATCGTAAAGACGATTTTCAGTTAAACAAATATAGAAGGGTTGTTCTATATTATACTATACTATACATACTAGAGGACCCCTGACGACCACTGTACTGTGTGAACAGCACAGAGTGAATGTTTATCGAGATGACGACGTGCTTGAGACAACGAGCAGTAGAATATAATAG
Source organism: Carcinoscorpius rotundicauda (assembly GCA_011833715.1). NCBI lineage: Eukaryota > Metazoa > Arthropoda > Merostomata > Xiphosura > Limulidae > Carcinoscorpius > Carcinoscorpius rotundicauda. The sequence continues at coordinate 23,125,507 of CM022398.1, forward strand.
TTAATACTTCTTACTGTGAAACTGTAAGTATCCCAAAGGACTTCTGCTGATATTAGTTTTAACTAGTTAAACTTTTTTTGTCAGTATAAATCTTAAACACTCTTGGAAGAACGTCAAAAATTTCGTGGAATCGAGAAATCTAATTGAAGAAAAATGTATCTTACGACCTTCTCCGTTAACCTGAAGATGACCTAAGAAGGTCGAAATGTTCTCCACTTTATTGTAATCAAAGTTTTAATACCCTACCATCCATCTTGAGATGGATTCGTTGTAAAAGTTATCAGTATAGAGGATATGCTTCTTATTAATAAATCATTTTTGGCCTGGCATGGCCAAGCGTAATCCAAAGGTTGCGAGTTCGCATCCTTGTCGCACCAAACATGCTCGCCCTCTCAGCCGTGGGGGCGTTATAATGTAACGGTCAGACCCGCTATTTGTTGGTAAAAGAGTAGCCCAAGAATTGACGGTGAATGGTGATGACTAGCTGCCTTCCCTCTAGCCTTACACTGCTAAATTAGGAACGGCTAGCCCAGATAGTCCTTGAGTAGCTTTGTGCGTGCCCCCCGCTAGTACAGCGGTATGTCTCCGGATTTACAACGCTAAAATCAGGGGTTCGATTCCTCTCGGTGGGCTGAGCAGATAGCCCGATGTGGCTTTGCTATGAGAAAACACACACAGCTTTGTGCGAAATTCAAAAAACAAACAAACAAACAAACAAACAAACAAACAAACAAACAAACAAACAAACAAACAAACAAACAAACAAACAATAAATTATTTTTGAAAAACAAAACATTAAACTGTCTGATAAATCAAGAATTATGTTAAGATTCCCGATATGTATCTGTGCTCTTGTAAATTTAAATGGGGCCGAATGCTAAAGTATTGTGTAAATGGTACCTTACAACGTAGACACATCGATAAAAAAATTGTTAACAAACGCATAAGTAAAGGGATTATATAACAATATTTGTTTCCACACAAACTGAAGGCATAAAGTACAAACGGTTATAATAGAGATTCCCAGACCAGAAGCCACAACAAATATACGATACTGTTAAATTACATCGTAAGAATTCAACCCACGAGACTATTTGGTCAGTTAGGTCGATAAACAACTCCCTCATACACACTCGAACACACTACTTGTAGTGCGTAATCTACATTACAATAATGATTCAAATATTACACGTGCAAACTCAGTAAGTGTTATCAAAGATAGTTAACACATTTTTTAAAACATCGGTAAATCTAGTAATTTGTTTGGTTTGTATTGAATTTCGTACAAAACTACACGAGGGTTACCTACGCTAGCCGTCTCTAATTTAGCAGTGTAAGATGAGAGGGAAGACAGCGAGTCATCACCACCCACCGCCAACTTTTAAGCTACTCTTTTACCAACGAATAGTTGGATCGACAGTCACATTATAACGCTTCCACGGCTGAAAGGGCGAGCATATTTGGTGTGACGGGGATTCAGATTACGATTCGAGTGCCTTAACCACCTGGCCATGCCCGGGCCCTAGTAATTAGAATGGACTATGATAAAACAAAATTTACTAACTCAGTAATGTTCTCTCTTTACAGAAAAATATTCAAAGTTAAAACCTACTAAACGGCTGTTCATTTGACATTGTAAAGTTGAGTTTGTTTTTAAAGAGTTCGTTTATTTAATGAGCTTCAGATATTGCTCCACAAACTCCATCCCTGTATTATAGAACACAATTCACCTGATATAATTGCAAAGAGAAATTCGTTATAAATTGCTACTAACAGTGAAAGCACAGTTTATGATTTTATAAATAATTTCCCCCGTTAAGTGTTTTCCGATTCTCGCGCGTTATTGTTTCCCTTTCTGTTTATTTTCTCATTTACGCCTCTAACAAATATTTCCATCTTTATGAATAGTTTGAACAACTGGTGTTGTTTATTTCCTTATTTTAAGAAAATCCGAGTGTATATTAGGTGACTGATAAGACTTTGTCCTTCGCTTTAGTAACAATGGATATTACCCAACTAAAGGCTAAATGTTTGTCACCTTACAGTTATAAGAACATGGTTTATGGCTTTATTTATCTACTGCATGATCATGTCAACACATTCCTATTCAAAATAGAACCGAACATGGAACCAGCACGTCTCAATTGTTATTTAGAAGGTTCATGGCTCGCTACACTTTGTCTCCCAAATGTGTTTCTCATTTTTGCGCCGTATTTCGGAAGCGGGGATCAAATCAAGTTATTCTACAACAACAAAAAATATAACCCAAGGTTGGTGCCTTCATTCTCTCTAGTTTATCATCTTAAAATTAGGGACAGCTGTGCTCAACATAAGACTTGTATAGGGACAGCTGTGCTCAACATAAGACTTGTACAGGTTTGGGCGAGATTTAGAAATAAGAAAAAAAACTACTGAAAACTACATATTTTTCGCTAAGTATTACAGTAAAACTGAGAGATTAGATCTTTTCATACAATACTACTGCTGTTTATCTTTTCACACTTTGGATATTGGAAAAAAATAGTTTTCAATTCTATAAAGTAAGAACCCATAACGTTTATTCTGTAGTTCTTTATGTTTCACGTAAAGCAGAAAGGCCCAAATAGGAAATGTGTTGAATAGGTGCTATAATAGAAGATATGATGGAAACTGATTGCTTAATATACTTAACTATTAAAAGAAACACTCAAGAGTTCATATATCTTGTCAGTGATAACGTGGGGGAAGTAAGAATATACAAGTCTGAAGTAAATAACAGAATAAAGACACAACTATACACACATATCTGATACCATGTCTGGAGTGAATAACGGAATAAAGACACAACTATACACACATATCTAATAGCATATCTGGAGCGAATAACGGAATAAAGACACAGCTATAAACACTTATATCTGATACCGTGTCTGGAGTGGGTAACGGTATAAAGACACAGCTATAAACACTTATATCTAATACCGTGTCTGGAGTGAGTAACGGTATAAAGACACAGCTATAAACACTTATATCTGATACCGTGTCTGGAGTGAGTAACGGTATAAAGACACAGCTATAAACACTTATATCTGATACCGTGTCTGGAGTGAGTAACGGTATAAAGACACAGCTATAAACACTTATATCTGATACCGTGTCTGGAGTGGGTAACGGTATAAAGACACAGCTATAAACACTTATATCTAATACCGTGTCTGGAGTGAGTAACGGTATAAAGACACAGCTATAAACACTTATATCTGATACCGTGTCTGGAGTGGGTAACGGTAAAAAGACACAGCTATAAACACTTATATCTAATACCGTGTCTGGAGTGGGTAACGGTATAAAGACACAGCTATAAACACTTATATCTGATACCATGTCTGGAGTGAATAACGGAATAAAGACACAACTATACACACATATCTAATAGCATATCTGGAGCGAATAACGGAATAAAGACACAGCTATAAACACTTATATCTGATACCGTGTCTGGAGTGGGTAACGGTATAAAGACACAGCTATAAACACTTATATCTGATACCGTGTCTGGAGTGAGTAACGGTATAAAGACACAGCTATAAACACTTATATCTGATACCGTGTCTGGAGTGGGTAACGGTATAAAGACACAGCTATAAACACTTATATCTGATACCGTGTCTGGAGTGGGTAACGGTATAAAGACACAGCTATAAACACTTATATCTAATACCGTGTCTGGAGTGAGTAACGGTATAAAGACACAGCTATAAACACTTATATCTGATACCGTGTCTGGAGTGGGTAACGGTATAAAGACACAGCTATAAACACTTATATCTGATACCGTGTCTGGAGTGAGTAACGGTATAAAGACACAGCTATAAACACTTATATCTGATACCGTGTCTGGAGTGGGTAACGGTATAAAGACACAGCTATAAACACTTATATCTGATACCGTGTCTGGAGTGGGTAACGATATAAAGACACAGCTATAAACACTTATATCTGATACCGTGTCTGGAGTGAGTAACGGTATAAAGACACAGCTATAACACTTATATCTGATACCGTGTCTGGAGTGAGTAACGGTATAAAGACACAGCTATAAACACTTATATCTGATACCGTGTCTGGAGTGGGTAACGGTATAAAGACACAGCTATAAACACTTATATCTGGTACCATGTCTGGAGTGAGTAACGGTATAAAGACACAGCTATAAACACTTATATCTGATACCGTGTCTGGAGTGAGTAACGGTATAAAGACACAGCTATAAACACTTATATCTGATACCGTGTCTGGAGTGAGTAACGGTATAAAGACACAGCTATAAACACTTATATCTGATACCGTGTCTGGAGTGAGTAACGGTATAAAGACACAGCTATAAACACTTATATCTGATACCGTGTCTGGAGTGAGTAACGGTATAAAGACACAGCTATAAACACTTATATCTGATACCGTGTCTGGAGTGGGTAACGGTATAAAGACACAGCTATAAACACTTATATCTGATACTGTGTCTGGAGTGGGTAACGGTATAAAGACACAGCTATAAACACTTATATCTGATACCATGTCTGGAGTGAATAACGGAATAAAGACACAACTATACACACATATCTAATAGCATATCTGGAGCGAATAACGGTATAAAGACACAGCTATAAACACTTATATCTGATACCGTGTCTGGAGTGGGTGACATTATAAAGACACAGCTATAAACACTTATATCTGATACCATGTCTGGAGTGAATAACGGAATAAAGACACAACTATACACACATATCTAATAGCATATCTGGAGCGAATAACGGTATAAAGACACAGCTATAAACACTTATATCTGATACCGTGTCTGGAGTGGGTGACATTATAAAGACACAGCTATAAACACTTATATCTGATACCGATCTTGCATCGAATAGCAACACGTTAAAAAGCGCTTATGATACTTACAAACTTTCTAAACAGTTATCGTAAGTTGTTGATTTGTTCATAATTAGCATATGGGAACATTAAGAAATGTTCCTAGAAAAACGTATTTTACAATTTTATTAGAATAAATTCTCCCGTTTTAAAACATGCAGTGAAGATTTAAGGTTGGATGTCCACCGAAAGAAAATGTATAAACATTCTGTGTAACTGAGATTAGCTTTGCGTGTCTCCTATCAAAGTTATACAGAGAACAATATTATGGCATCTACAGTTTGGGACGTGTCTCAGGCCGAATGGAAGGCAGTCTCTATTTACGTCTACCCGTTTTTACCGCAACAATACTATATATACACAACGTATGTACAAAATTACCCATAAGCCCCTACCCATCCATATGCTGTTATGTTATATTCAATTACACACGTATTATAAATTTGTTTGTTTTATCAAAGAAATATGGCCCATGTAAGCCCATTTACACTTGAAGAGCGTATTGTGACAAGAATACTGAGCGCAAGAATACTGGTTACAGCACACAGATACACTGGATACATAAGATATATGGATGTGTAGGGACTTACGGACCACCCTGTGCATTTATATGTGTGGTATGTGGTAATATTCTAAGAAAAAATAAATTATTTCTCTATGGAAACACATTACTTTCTTACACCAATAAATATGTTCGTATTTTCTATTACAGAAAATTGTCCTCTCCTGATGTTTTTTTATATTTTTTATCGGCAGTAAGTATCAGCTTTAGATAACGTTAAGTTTCATACTTCTATTTGCTGGAAACATCACTCCCACTCTATTTTTGTTCACTCTCTATGTTCTCTGATTCATCCAGAATAAAAATGTAAGTACTTTGTTACTTGTGTAATGATTAGGACAAAATCTGTCTTTGTTGAAGTTCATGAAATGTATCGAGGGCGAATACTCTCGAACAAACAGGAACAGACATTTACATTGATATTTGAATCATTTAAGAGGAAACCAGTTTTATACCTTTCGTTATTTCTGAGCCAAAGGTATAATTAAAATAAAATCTTGAGAAAGAAAGATTTGCCAGTTATACAACATTAATAGTTTGATAAATTGTTACTAACAAAAAACCGATGTTTGAAACATGCTGCGTTTAGTTGTATGGCTTGAGAGAAGTAAAAACAGTTTATTAAAACCACACTGGGCTATCTGTTGTGTTTACCGCGACAAATCGAACGCTGAATTTTAACGTTTTTCAGCCGTAGACTTGTCGCTGTCCCACTTATAGTTTCTTAAAGCATCGACTATGAAGACAAGTTTTATGATAAACATTAGGAATATTCTAGAAAAGTATTTTATTCTTAGCGCAAAAAAGCATCATTCCAAGTTCTTACAAAATTTTTTCAACATTGAGACATTCCATGATATACAAAAGAAAGCACGACATTTCATGTTTAGTTTTTAGATAAGCAATTACAAATTATAAGCAACCATTTACTGACAACAGTATGCAGCATTGTTACAAGTTATTTTCAAGGTGAAGTACGTTTGATGTAACATTATTTTGAATCTAAGTTTACAATCATACAATGTATTAATCATTAGCATTGGTAACGTAAATAGAGATATACACGATCTCACCGATAGAGTTAGAACATTAAAAAAACAGCAAAATATTAACTTTAAAATATTATCACTTCCCATTTCTTCTCATTTATTTAAACCGTTTTCACAATACCCCATCTATATATCTATAAATATACATATATACATATATATAGAGAGAGAAAGAATCAATTAGTTAATCATGTTTTAATAAATAGGCATTGAAAATTTATTTTTTATTACTTAATAACATAAAACAATCCATTACGCCGTAACTTGTAAGAAACAGAACATTTGGAATAAGAATATTTTCTCATTAATTTATTGTTAGTTGCTAGCATTATTGTTATTTGAATAAAAACAACTAAAGAAAAATAACATTTATTTAATCTGACTGCCTGAATATGATAGTTTATGAGTAAACATATATCACCCTTCGTTCGACTACTGACATAAAGTCACACACAGGCAAAATTATTCTGTGAATTGAATGTTCGAAAACATAAAGAAAAAAACGCTTATTACTTTTCTAGATATTATATTTAGAGGTGTGTTGTAATCACTTTTAATTTCTTACAAAAATGCACAGAATTATAAGTCACGTATTATAAATTTACAACCACATACAGAAGTAACCCGAAGTTTTGTTTTTATGACATGGAATATTGGTTATATACTTTTCACAATTGTAGCAGTTGACAAACAATTCAAAACTGTTTAATGATTTCCTCGTGATCCACTTTAGGACCACTTTATGAATGTGTCTAATACAGTGAATCCGGGATGTTTGTTTTTCTTACAGCAAAGCCGCATCGCGCTATTTGCTGAGCCCACCGAAGGTAATCGAACCCCTGAATTTAGCGTTGTAAATCCGTAGACATACGGCTGTACTAGCGGGGGGAAAATCCAGAATGATAACAATATTGAGAATGAGAAAAGATAAGTGTTAAACAGTTGTCACAAACTGCCTCATATCCTAATGATACAGAAAGAAATATGACCTCTATAAAAATAAACTCAAATGTATTGCAAGTCTATACTAAACCCTGATATATATCTCTTAAATTAGTCACAAAAGTAGCTTAAAAAGTTTGATAATATTTGTTAAAGTGAACAGCTTTATACTAAGATGTATTTTCTCCTCACATGAATTGTTTTCGTTATTGAAATACAATTACTAAATGAAATAATATTAAACTCAGATATATAACACTTATTAAATTGCTGTTATATAGAAACATGAGGGCAATGTAGAAGCTTTGGGGTAAGCTTAGCAATTTTGTGTGGTTTACTAAACTCTATTTCATACTACAGTTTCTTTGGTATTTGTAGTTCAAAAATATCAGAGTTAAATGACTTTATATTAAGCAGACAACTTTAAAAAAACTTTGATTTAAACAACTGAACCAAAACAGTGTTATACTGCCCGTCGTGCACCAAAATTATTTCTGTGTTACTACGTTTCATTTGCGTATATTTAACAAAAGCATCTCTACATTCTTTAACACGTCTAAAATTTACATAACATATTTAAAACAAACTACTGTAAATATGCTTTTGTTTACGTCTATCATACGTATATTATCGTAATTGTATTACGCTGTATTGTTCCTTGCATTATTCACAAGTGTGTAATTCATGTTTATCCATGTTGTCTGAAAACATTACCTTTTCATTCCTAACTGTTTGCGATATATTTTCAGTTTTAAGCTTTGCTTTGGAATTTCGACGTCAGAAAGCTAAATTATTGATTTTGTTCTTTTACTTCAAATCTTCAACTCAGTTGTTTTTTTTTTCCTTTAATATTTCCACTTTTAGAACAGTTGTTGACTATTTACGTTGTTATTCGTCCCAGTAATTAGTAGTAATTTTGGACTTTATGCTCAACAAGAATAGATACCAAAAGCATTCTGCACAGGACGATTGACTTGAGACAATTCTCCGTGCAATATGTTTTTGCCTTGAGAATCAAGTGACAACCAAGCATGACAGATCACGTGACTAGCACTACATTTAGAAGATACAGATAGTGTTGTAACCTCACATCACTATACAGTTTTTTGTTCGATCTCGGAAGTCATCCTTTAAGTCGAGTTTAGACTTATATTTGGACTTAACGAAGGTAACGTGAAGTGGAGCAGTCACGTGGTTTTTGTTGAGTTTGCCCAGTGCCGCCAGTGCTGCCACCTCGAAAGCGTCGCTCACGCTTCTTCTGCTGAGTTTGGATGATGTTTCTACGTAGGTGGTGGCACCAATCTGCCTCGAAACTGCTAACGCCTAGAGAAACAGATAGAAGTTTAGTGACCATTAATCCATTCTCAAAAATGAAATATTGTACTTGCATTGAAATAAATTCCTACAGCATTTTACGATATATTTATTTCCTTTCACACACAAAAATCTGTATTAAAACAGTTCACGGTTTCAAAGAAATCTTAATTGGTTAAATTTCGATTATAAATCATACGTTGTAGGATAACTTGTTTATATTTAGGTATCTGTAACTCGCGCTAGGTTTTGTTCTTTATGTCTATTCGAACAAAATTCGATAGTTTGTTTTGAATGTTGCGCAAAGCCTCACGAGGGCTATCAGCGTCAGCCGTCCTTAATTTAGGAAAGACAAGAAGGAAGACATCTAGTCATCACCACCCATCGCAGACCCTTCGGTTACTTTTAAACTAAAAATAGCGTAAATGATCATCACATTATAACCCCCGCTGCATGTTTGGTGTGACAAGAATTCGAACCCGCGACCCTACGATTACGAGTCGAGGTGCATAACTACCTAGCCATGTCAGGCCATGTCCGATAGTAACAGATGGTATATATAATGCTGACATGATCTCAAATGATCGTTATTTGCTGATCTGACAAAAAGTGTATTACTAATGTGACTCTTAGCTGCCTGACAGGTTACATTATTATCCTTTTACCCATCCTTCATATATATTATTGGTGTGTTCTTAGTTGACCAACAAATATTTGCTAATATATATGTAAAAACGGCTCGTTTCGGTTGAGAATTTTTTTTACGTAGAGAAGTGAACAACGTTTCGTTACCTCTCACTTTCTTTATGAACCTGACGATGACCGAAGAAGGTCGGAACGTTGTTCACTCCTCTACGTAAAAAATTTTCTCAACCCAAACGAGCCGTTTTTACATATATGTTTTTCCACAAATGGGTTTTCTCGACATCACTGATAAATATTTGCAAACCTGTTCTGAGCTCACAGGGGATTTTTTCAATTTAGCTAGCAGGGTTACAATGTCACTGTCCGTACGAAGGTCACTTTGACAGCCACATAAGAGGACCGGTACATCAGGACAATGATCTCTGACCTCTGGATACCACTGAAACATAAGAGAAAAAGCAGATAACAGGTGAAAAGAAATACATTTAATGTGACATGTTACGTTGTTGTTGTTGTTAGTGTTTTGAATTAAGCAAAAAGCTACACAATGGGCTATCTGTGCTCTGCCCACCACGGGTATCGAAACCTGGATTTTAGCGTGTAAGTCCGCAGACATACCGCTGAGCAATTGGGGGCAACATGTTACGTACAAAGTGCTTTAAACAAATGATGATTGTCAGCGTGATTACGTCTAATCCCGAAAGAAATTCCCATTAATCAGATTCCTGAGAAACTTTCACACTTATTACATTCCTGAGAAACTCTCACACTATTTTGATTCTTGAGAAACATTTACGCTAATCAGATTACTGAGAAAAATCACATTGATAAGATTCTTGAGATAGTTTCACACTTAATACAATGATCCACAGATACCTATTCTGAAGCAGTAAAGGTACCGTTAAGTGCACATGAGAACATAAATACAAACTATTTCCTTCACACGAGGAGTTCACGTATATAATCTTAAACGTTGGAAATTGGTTAACTGACATAAAATGAATAAACCTATAATAACAATGTTAACCATCTTTTAAAGCTAACTATACTGTGCAGAAGGTGTAGAGCTTTACAATAAGTTGTTCGATATCTCAGTAATAAATCTTGGAAAAAACCAAAATCGATATTACTTCACAATATAACAAGAAACAGAGAAAAAACAAACAAACATGTATGTTATCAGTAATGCATAACAAAGCTGAAACACTTGCAAATCTAAAAATCTGAAATAATAATTGTTTTGAATTTCGCGCAAAGCTACACGATGGCTAGCTGTCCCTAATTTAGCAGTGTAAGACTAGAGGGATAGCAGCTAGTCATCACTACCCACCGCCAACTCTTGGGCTATTCTTTTACCAACGAATAGTGGGATTGACCATCACATTATAACGCCCCCACGGCTGAAAGGGCGAGCATGTTTGGCGCGACGGGGATGCGAACCCGTGACCCTCAGATTTCGAGAACACGTCTTAACGCGCTTGACCATGCCGGACCATAGAAATAATAATAAAAGTTGTTGGATAATATCTGAAGTGTGCTTGTGTTTTCTTATTGCAAAGCCACATCGGGCTATCTGATGAGCCCACCGAGGTAAATCGAACCCCTGATTTTAGCGTAGTTAATCCGTAGACATACCGCTGTACTAGCGGGGGGCTAAGGAGCATCTCTATGACGAAATGTTAGGGAGGGGTGGGTCCACAATGCTGGTGGATTGTGAGGGTTAAAAACAAATAAGTGTAGCACAGAAACTATTTTTTGCTTTATTAAATATTGTCACACGGTGAGAAAAAGTCCAGTTTGAGGAGTTTTAATGCTAAAAACTGAGGCACGATTCAATGTGGTTGAGAGAATTTTGGTTGAATGGAGTCTGATTGCGTTGTATATTACACATATATACAGTGTAAAAATAGTCTCAGTTTCTATAATAATACGCTATTCACGTGCCCCGCGTCCCATGTCGCAACGTTCGTCTAATAATACCAGATCTTTCTATTTTAAAATAAAATTAGCGTGGGCAACTGAACTCGTCCATTTGCCATTCATTCTGCGTCACGATAGGACGTAATGACACATGTATACATACACGTGCAGTTACAGTCAAGCATGCTTGATATTATGTTTCATTTCTGACTCACTGTTCAAGAGTTATTTAGAATTCGTCTTACATTTATGAATATTTTTCTCGATTTGAAACCACTCAAATTTGATAACACCTTTTTTTAAACTAAAATACATTCTCAGCGATTTTCTTCTCAAGAGATTTAGAGGTAGGGGTTTTACACCAAAAATATTAATAAACTGGTGCTTTCACTACGGTGTAAAACCTCATATTATTCTACTAGTCTTCTTTTCTTCTGTCTTAAAATAAAACATTAAACAGTAAGCTGTTTTCTGTAATACTAAAAAATGTGTATAAACATCAATAATATTAAAACACGCATAAATAGAACGAACGGTTTTAAGTTCTTTGCTTTTTCAAATACAAACTTTTAGCCTTCTTCTCCGTGATTTCTTTATCGATTTTAGATCAAATTACACTTTTAGACTCCAGCGGTCAAACCCTTTCGATTGATGTATCTGACAATGCCCAAAGTCTCATAAATTAATTTACTCTAATCCTGACTAAAATAATTTAGGGTAGTTTGATAAGATTCTGATACGTAATGAAATTGGATCGGATATACGTCCCCCCCACCCCGGTATTCCTGATACGCAAAAATACAGCTAATGAAAAGATAAAGAAAGGTCTCATAGGTTAATTTACTCTAACCTTACCTAAAATTGATTATTCCTTCTTGTTTAATTAAATAACTGTTTCCATACTTCAGTACATTATATCTAGAAACGTATTTTGATGTTACGTGATGAAATCATTCTTGTTAGGGCTGTACGCACTAGTGATTTTATTTCAAATTGTTGCACATGCTGAATGAAAAAATAACACAGCGTGTGGTCTTTTAGTGGTTCGAATTACCAATATAAAGAAACTGGCGGATTAGGCCTTTTCCTTGTTTATTACGTGTAATAATGGAAAGCTAAGCAATAGAAGGACATAAACTTGGATCGTATAAAAACTAAACAAACTGGAACAAAGTACAACGAAAATTATACCTATACAGTTTTTACAGTATTATACTTTCGATGACGCAGAGTCGTATGGGGAAAGTGTTGAAACTTTTATGTTTAGAAACGAAAAACAAATTTCAACAAAAATTATGAGGGAAGTGAAATTTCTCCAACAAATTCGTTTATCTCCAAGAGTAGAAATAAATGTTGCAGCAAATAAGATGTTTTATTTAAAGGATTTTTTTTTTGGAAGATATGAAATAATTTGCTTAGAATTGATTTAATACGAACAACTTGACGAGTTGGCCAAGAAGACGATTAAACATTTTCTGGAATAGGTTTAATACACTCCTATGTATATTAAGCCCTAGTGAAGCCTCTAAAGCCCTAATAAAGATATAAAATTTATTTCATAATTATCTGGAGTGTAAAAACTGTTCTTCTAGCTTTGGATTAAATACGGTGGCTCCTATAATAGTTTTCAGCCACGTTATGCACTTATGGATACCCTTGGGAGATGCGTTCTTTCTTACCATACGAATTCAGACACTTATGGTATTTTGGAAAGAGATCTTTCAGAAAAATGTTTGAGAGTTCGTCATAATTTAAGTATACTACGATTATATGCACACAACGACTATTCGAATTGATTCGTAATGATTAGAGTCTGTATAAATTGAAATTTCGTAGCTGTAAAAATGTAAATATTCACTTACGAGAATTGTAACTTGTTTTTTTTTCAAATCATACGACGAATCATCAAATATTTGTTTTGCATAAAAATGAACTGAAGGGAATGATTTACCTTATTTAGTATCACTCTTCTTTGCCTTGTGATATATAGAGTATTAAAAATATTAATTATCTTCCAACTGTTTATTTGTGGCGTATAACTGACAGATAATTATAGTAATTTTATTTCGTGTAAGAAGGTGGATAGACTTCTCCTTCTTTTATAAAGGCGTCGATAGAGCGTAGAGTGCAAAATTAATTAAATCAGGTTCATAGATCGAGCGTAGCGTGCAAGATTAATAAGTCAGGGTTCATAGACAGAGCTTTGAGTGCAAAATTAGTAAGTCAAGTTCATGGATAGAGCGTAGCATGCAAGATTATTAAGTCAGGGTTCACAGAAAGAGCTTTAAGTGCAAAATTAGTAAGTCAAGTTCATGGATAGAGCGTAGCATGCAAAATTATTGGTTCATAGACAGAGCTTTGAGTGCAAAATTAGTAAGTTAAGTTCATGGATAGAGCGTAGCATGCAAGATTGGTAAGTCATGTTGTTCACTACATGGCTGTGAACATAAAACACCAGTTGAACACCGGATTTTTCAAGCTAAAGCAGAAAGTGGTTAAAACTGTTGTCACATCTGCAGTTTTTATTACATAAATTTCGTTAGGAAGAAAAGCAGTGAAACATGAAAATTCGTGTTCACATCTTATTAGTTTGTTTATGTTCAATGCCGTCCTTTACGAAACTAAATATTTATATTTCCGTGTGTGTGTGTTTTCTTATAGTAAAGCCACATCGGGCTGTCTGCTGAGCCCCTGATATTGATGTTGTAAATCCGTGGACTTACTGCTGTACAAGCAGGGGGCTTATATTTCTGAAACATGAGAATTCGTGTCCACACCTTATTAGTTTGTTTCTGTGCAATGCTGTCCTTTACGAAACTAAATATTTATATTTCTGAAACTTGAGAATTCTCTTTCTTCTGAAAATTCGTTTGGAATATATTAAAAAGAAAAGATTAATTAATAATGTAATGCAATTAGGTTATATAGTGATGATAATACGGGCACAAAGAGAACAATTCTCATGGGACATTAATTTAAAATATACGAGTGAAAATGGAGAGAATACAAAGTAACTTTATGTAAATTCGAAAGAAGTCACTTTATTTCTAATTTATCAGTCTGTTGTTAAAAGTATATTTTTATAAAAACAAAAGTTAAATTTTAATATTCTCCAGTTAAAAGTGATAAATTTTATTTTTGAAATAAATCAATGTATTTGTTTTTGAATTTCGCACAAAGCTACTCGAAGGATATCTTTGCTAGCCGTCCCAAATTTAGCAGTGTAAGACTAGAGAGAAGGCAACTAGTCATTGCCACCCACCGCCAACTCTTGGGCTACTCTTTTACCAACGCATAGTGGGTCTGACCGTAACATTATAACGCCCCCACGGCTGAAAAGGCGAGCATGTTTGGTGCGATGGTGATTCGAACCCGCGACCCTCGGATCATGAGTCGAACGCCTTAACCCACCTGGCCATGCCGGGCCATTTAGTTTCGTAAAGGACAGCATTGCACAGAAACAAATTATTAAAATGTGGACACGAATTCTCATTACGAGTTGCACGCCTTAATACGCTAGACTATGCCGATAAATGTATGTGTGTTTTTCGTGTAGCAAAGCCACAAAGGGCTATCTGCTCAGCCCACCGAGGGGAATCGAGCCCCTGATTTTAGCGTTGTAAATCCGGAGACATACTGCTGTACTAGCGGGGGGCGCCGATAAATCTATGGAAGGGACTCATAAGTTTACTTCAAACATGCTCTCTCCTGTAACTGTTATAATATGTAGTTAATCCCACTCTTTGTTGGTAAAAGAGTAGCCCAAGAGTTGGCGGTGGGTGGTGATGACTAGCTTTCTTCCCTCTGCTAAATTAGGGACGGATAGCACAGATAGCCCTCATGTAGCTTTGCGCGAAATTCAAAAACAAAGTTTCTTTTTATCTCCCACCTATTGTACTGATTCACAAATCAATTATCGTAACAAACATGGCGTTAAACGATACATAAGATTAATCAAAATTTAGCTATTGAAAAAACAAACGTCTTTTACTTCAATTTTTGTGTGTTTTTTTCTTTTAAACATAAAATAGTACAGGCAACTGTTCTGTGCTCTGCCCATAAAGAATAGCGAAACCTGAGTTTCTTGTAGCTTTTATAGCGTAATGAACCTGATGGTTTACCGCTCAGATAGCACGAGCTCACTACAAGAATCAAAATAGTAACATTCTATAAGAATGTCCAGATCCATAAAGAATCAAAATGGCTGCCATCAAAATGAAAATAAGTAAAGGACTGTTGATATCTGACTAAGACGCAAGTATAAAAAAGTAGATATTTATAAAAATACCTTGAAACCAGTTGTGCTCAAACGTAAGAGCTGTCTTGATGTGATGGATACACTGAATTATTTTCTGATAAGAAAATAATGAACGTTGTGCGTAAAAGGATAAGATATTAGTAAGGCCTATTTTTCAGGCATTAATAACCTAATTGCACTTGGATGTATGATGTTGCTCTTAATAACCGTGACCTTATTATATCTTAATCTTGGACTATTATGGCAATGAACTGATCCTTGGATCTCATCCATGTTGTATACTCTTGATATAAGCTTCGTGACTGAACCGACTCCAATCTCACTGATAAATGCAATGAACTCTATCCACAGACTCGAAATTGTATGGCTGAGTTGGTTAATACGAATAAACGTTATTGTTATCTTAAAAACTCTAATTTATGATATACTTAGTATTTGGTGTTGTTAAAGATACTCCAAAGTGGCATTGATATTATGACGTCATGTTATTTTGTAGCATTTCTTTATTTCCAGTGTGGTGTTATGACAGTTACCTTGAAAGCATAATGAATTTATTTTTCCACTACTTGATGGTTATTAATTTACTTTGTCAGGTGTATATATATATCACCATGTTGAGTTGTTACTATACAAGGTTCTTTAAAAGTGTAAAACACATCTGAAGTTTGAAGATTTATATTAATATTTTACAACACTTAATAGACAGCACAGTACAAAGAAACACTTTTTCACATCCTTTCAAACGTGACATAATTTCCTATGATGTGAGCATAAAATTATTTTATATGATGTTAAGTAAATGTTAAAGTGTGTGCTTGCTCTCTCCAATACGTTGCTCAATCATTGTAAATAAATTCATGATGACTTTCGAAAAAGACGTAAAGTAACTTTAATGTTTGTACATGCTTTTAATACACATGATTTAATTTCATGTAAATATTGATATTTATATATAGTTTTAAAATATGATGTCAAGAAAATGATAACGTACACATATATAAACATATATATATATATATATATATATTTTTTTAAATATAATATTAAGTAAAAGCTGCTGTGTATACAAATTGTTTCTAAGACATGATGATCAGTAAAAGCTGTTGTATACACTTCTGGCCAAAATCTTAAAACCGATGAACATAAAGAAAAATATGCATTTTGCGTTGTTAGACTCAACCACTTATTTGAGTAGAGCTTCGAAAGATGAAAATAAGAAAAGGGAAAAATAAATATAAAAAAAACTGTTTTAGCATTTAACAGGGAAAATGTGAACACTATGAAATTAGCCTAAATAATAGCTGGTCAAAAGTTTAAGACCATACCAAAAAGAAGTCCTAAACAGGGTAGGAAATGCCCAACAAGAGGTCTCAGTAGTGAGTTGCACGGCCGTCATTGCGAATAACTTCAAACATTTGCTTTGGCATGGTCGATGTAAGCGTTTGCAGAAGAATGGCTGGAATGTTATTCCAAGTGGTGAAGATGGCTTCACGAAGATCATGCACTGTTTGGAATTGACGTCCATTTCTACAGACTTCCCTTGTCATCCACCCTCAAACATTTTCATTTGGGTTCAGTTCGGGCGAGCACGCTGGTTGGTCCAAAAGAATCACGTTATTCGTCATAAAAAAGTGTTTTGTCCTACGGGCATTGTAGATTGCAGCATTGTCCTGCTGAAAGATCCAGACATTTTCACACAAGCGAGGACCTTCAGTCAATAAGGATGCTCTCTCCAGCATGACATTGTAGCCAGCTGCTGTTTGAAGCCCCTGTATAACCTGAAGCTCTGTTGTTCCATGGAAGGAGAAAACACCCCAGATCATAATTGAGCCTCCTCCACTGTGTCGTGTAGAAAATGTCTCCGTTGAGATATCCTTATCGTGGCAGTAACGTTGGAAGCCATCTGGAAAATCCAGGTTAATTTTTTTCTCATCAGAGATCCAAACCTTCTTCCATTTTTCTACGTCCCATGTTAGTGCTTTTTAGCAAAGTTTAACCGAGCTGTTTCGTGGTGTGGAAAGAAGCGTGGCTTTTGAAGACGTTTACGGTTTTAAAAGCCTTTTTTTCAAAGGTGCCGTCTTTTTGTTCTTGAGTTGAATTCTGCGTCCGTAAGGACATTAATCTGGTTCGACGAACAGCTGGTATCTTGCCGGGCAACCCTTCGAATTCTCCTTCTCAACCCCGGCGAATGTTTCTTGGGCCGACCACTTGAAATTCTTGTTCCATATCCCTCAGGGCTTTTTAAGAAATTTGCAAATGTAGTTTTACTGCGCCGATTCTCACCAGCGATGGCACGATGAGAGAGACCTTGCTTTTGCAGCTCGACAATTCTGCCGTGTACAAACTCTGTCAACGTTTTAGTCTTTGCTATGTTTTTATCCAATATAATACAGGAAATGTCAGTAGGAGATGTTGACAACGCTAATGCTTGAACAAGTTCATTGGATTTAAGATTCTGGCCAGCATTGCATATACATATATATATAGTTTCTAAAATATGATGTTAATTATATGTTTTGGTATACATAAAGTTTTTTAAATGTGACGTTAATAAGAGTTGAGGTGTGTATATAGTTTTTAAAAATGTACTAAGTAAATGATCATCTGTTTACATATTTTTACAACAGATAGTCTTGACAACTGTTTGGGAAATAATAAACACTCATTTTTTACAACTTTCAATTCAGTAAATGAGCCACACATTTTGAAACCAAGCATATCTACTCCACTGAACCGAATATTCTATTTTTATTTTATTTTGTTAGGAAACCTTTTGGAATAATAAATAGAATATTGCAAATCGAATGAAGTTCGATTAAAAAAGAAATATAAGCTTACAGAATTTGTTTCCCGTAACCTTGGGAACGTATTTATTCCAATATCATAGAAACTGAGAATATACAAAAGTACTGGAGAGAAATATCGAAACTTTTGTTAATGTGCTAAACAACAGAAATCTTCTATTAAAACATTAATGAACCTAGATGAACGAGATTAGGCCTATAGGAGGGGTAATTTTAGGCACCGTTGCTCAAAAAAGGAAAGAAAATACTTACGTCATAATTTAAATTTCCAGTGAACTGTTTTCATCAGATATCAAAACTAGAGCTAGCTTTAAATCTAAAAATGAAATTTTACTTAACATGATGTGATAGTTTTCATTCTCTGATTTATTTTATATTTTAATAAATATTCTTATGTTTTTTGTGTGCGCGCATTTTAGTATTGTAAGGCCACACCAGGCTATCTGCTAAGTCCACGGTGGAAAATCGAGCCCCTTTTATGTTTTGTGCGCGTGTTTGGAATTTCGCGCCAAGCTACTCGAGGGCTACCTGCGCTAACCATCCCTAATTTAGCAGTGTAATACTAGAGGGAAGACGGCTAGTCATCACCACCCATTGCCAAATCTTGGGTTACTCTTTTACCAAAGGATAGTGGGATTAACTGTCCCATTATAACGCCTCCCCGGCTGAAAGATTGATGGTGGGATGGGGATTCGAACCTGCGACCCTGAGATTACGAGTCGAGTGCTTTAACCACCTGCCACTTAAGAACAATAAAAAAAAAGAGAACATAGATATAAATATACGACATTCTTGAGGTTAAATGTAAATTGAGAAATTCATAAGGTTTGTGTATTTTCAGAAACGTGTTATCAATGCAATAAAATCTAGACTCGAGTAATCTATATAACTTATAAAGTTAATAATTACGCTTAAACCTTATTGATTCGTAATTTTTATCACACACTTATCATGAGGAGGAGGCTTAGTTACAGAATGGGAGAAAAAACAAAGAATTTGTGTAATTTTTGAAAGATTAATCTGTTACACATGAAATAATGCGGACCAATATCACGATAAACCCGTGTAAATTTATATATTTATATATATGGAAAATTAACCAATCAACGTATCTGGATATTATGTGACGAAATCATTTTGAAGTGCCATATAAAGTCACACCATGACTAGCCAGTAAGTAATAATCTTTTTAACAGTAGTCACCTACATTTGTTTTTGACAAACACGTTGCTCTTCCCACTGAACCAGGCCATTTTGTTTGTATCCATAACTTTGAGAATGATGACAACCTTTCATCATATACACAAAACAGTATAATGGATAGCACACTAAATAAATTATGTAAAGCCCGACAACACTACAGATAGGGTGTATAACATTGTTGTAAGTACCTCAATATAGCTATTACACGAGTCGTATTGTACTTTCTACGGAGATGTCGGGCCTAAAGTAAGTTATTTAATGTTGGATCCATTACATTGTTTTGTCCCTCTGATAACGCTTCAAATAAATATTTAGCTGTTACTAAAATAAACGTTCTCTTCGTGATAGATCACCTAAATTATCTGATGAAACCTGTTCTGGCAAGATGGAAATAAAACGTTTCGTTAAAGTGACACTTATTATAAACCATACAACACGAAACCCATTCTATATAATTTGGTATTCTTTAATATTCGTTTGCAAACGCTAAACTGGGAAAGGAAGTAAAACGGCAAAAATTTTCATTAAAATTTAATATGAATAATGGATTTTCTTTCAATAACAGAACTTCAATGCTTTGAAGTAATAGTTCTAACATGTTTACCAAGTATCTTTCAAAAAGAAAATTAGTATAAAGAAAAGGAGTTTTTATTTTCAACAAAGTATAATATAAACGATTGTAGTTTGTAACTTGGAATTACAGTTTTTTAATAATTTTAAAGATAATACAAATATTAACAATTATTCACATGATGGGATATATAATACACTCATAGTTCCACTTTAAAAACAGGCAAATTAAGTAAAACATCAATAAGAAATATTTTTCACCTTTAACAAGACCAGGTAACAAAATTTTACAAGTACAAAACCCTTTCTAGTTGAAGAATTTATGTCAAAAAGTACCAAAGAAGTAAACAAAACATTTTTAAGTGGACTTTGTTAATTAGATAAGAAAAAAGAAATGAAAAGTGTTTTCTAGTCTAATTCAAGCAATTTTTAGCAGTACCATTAGTCCTTATTTTAATGTAACAACAAGAAATATTTGCATTAATATCATCGCTGAAAGGCTAAGGAATAACTAAGGAAGTCTTTTTATACTCACTCGGTACACTGTGTTTTCTAGAGAGTCGGGCTCACTGATGAGGAAACACAAGAAAAAGACATTGGCATCTTTAAACGCTAGAGGGCGCACAGTATTATAAGCATGAGCACCTGCAAGAATAAACATAAAACTTAAAAACGACTGATTATAAGAAATGTTAAGCTAGAAACTTTTTAATTCAAAATATTCTGTTACAACATAAGTAAAGTAATCATTTATACAAACAGTTGGTGAGTATGAAATTTGGTTTTACTTGCTGAAGGCGACTCCACATTCAGAAATTGCACATACTGAATTCAATATATTTTGTTCAGAAAGATAAAATATACTGGGAGATCACTTTGAATAAATTCCCATTCAAGTAGATGAAGGAATACAGCTAACTTATGGTAGAAGTTAAACAGTAATACCATGCAGTTGATAATTTATATTTATGAGAAGGAAGAAAATTTGACGGGTAATTTAGAAAAATTTTCAAGCAAAACTATTTATACGTTACTTTCAAATTTTATTGCAACCGGTTTGTTTTGTTTTCAATTTTGCGCAAAATTACACGAGGGCTATCTGCTCTAGCCGTCCCTAATTTAGCATTGTAAGACTAGAGAAAACATATCTAGTAATCAACACCTACCAACAACTCTTGGGCTATTCTTTTACTAACGAATAGTGAAATTGTTCGAGACATTATAACGTCGGGGATTCAAACTCAAGACCCTCAGATTACGAGTCGAGTGCACTAATCTCCGGACCTTATAGCAACTGGTACAAGCCCTTCATAAATTCAATGATTTAAAATTAAAACTTGTACGATGAATGTGAGTCTTTAAGCCCATTTTTACACGAATAACGACTGTATATCCTCCATAAGTCATAATATTGCTTCTAAAATCCAGCAAAATATCGTATATAAAATGAGATTCTCATTGCTCTGTTCATATTCTCCAAACTTTATCATTCAAAATAAATATAACTTTATGATAATTTGTTAATCGCGAATTTCCTTTGCTATTTTAGAGAACAAATTAGTCGCGCCTCCTGCAAAATTAGAAACTTAATTAAAACAAGAATATCAATGTCCACAACAGTGTCATATATTATACGTTAGGCGTGAGAAGGTGGCTATAGAAACAAAAAATATATAGACGTCTTGTCTAATTAGTTTTGAGTTCATTAGAACAAAAATAGTTTTAAGAGCATAAAAATTAATTAGAAATGTACTTTGAGCAGTGGAACGGAAATTAATTTACTAAGCCTTTATGTGCCTTTGTGGAATGTGCTGTGCTTTATCAGCAACATGTAACTAAACACGTGAAAAATGAAACCTAGTCATATTTAAAACTCCAAACATTTTAATCTATGATACATAAAAATGTTAGTAATAAAGACAACGAAAAGTAATACAATTAACATTAGAACATTCACAACAAATTGAAATTCGTCATTTCAGTATCTCATCAGCTAAAAGCAACTTTTTGTCAAAAATACACTAATTCATTTAAACCAAAGAAACTGGAATGTCAAATTAACTAGTACAATGATTTGCAAATTAACAATTACATCTATTCAGCAACTAAAATTATCCAAATTAAAATTATCAAATTATCTAAGTTTTCGAAGTTTAACAAACTCGCAGTAAATATAGAAGGTAAATATTTAGTTATAATTTTCAATCCTTTAATGATGGTGGGTTTTATTGTATTGAGCATCGTTACTCTGTAAGCTGTTTGGCCAAATTCAGTTAATAAGAAAATGAAATGATATTAAAGTTAGGTTCTACACTGACAGATCTTTTGATTGCACAGTCAATAAGATCAAGTCCCATGATAATAGTAAAGCTATATTTGGATACTTGAAATACTTTTTAGTGTACGTCCACACATTTATCTGTCTGTACTATGTTCACAGTGGGTAATCGAGCCTCAGATCTTACCACAGTAGCACAGTAAACTAATGGCTAATCTAGCAAGGGACTTAGAATATAACAATGCGAGCTCATTACATAGCACTTAATGTTTATTTACGTGACGGATAATGAAGCCATAAGGGTGGCCCTGTGGCTAAAGTCCCAACATGGCAAATTCGAGGGTTCGTGGTTCGGGAATCGTTGGCGTAAAAAGACCTTCCGCAGTTTGAAGAAGTCAATGTAGTACTATTCAGGCAATAAGAGTATCTCAGAAACTGGTGGTAGTTGCTGTTGATTAGTTGGCTTTCATCTAGTCATTCAACTCAAAGTTAGAGATAACACATATCACTTGTGAAAATCCCAAATAAAAACGAAAGCCGAATAAGATGCGTGAGACTGCGAGAAAGTGATACGACATATCAAATAGTACCGAGAACTGGCGACAGATGTTTACCACTGTTTTGTAGTCTAATAAACAATATTTTATTCAACAATGCGACTATCTCTTGAAAGCAGTGGCCATTAAATCAGTTTAGTTTAACAAACTCTGGACAGCGATGACCTCTCGTCCAACATTGTCACATGTCAATACTGAGCGGTTTCTACGTAAATTTTGTTAATAATCAATTCATTACAGGTTTTGGATTTCCCATATAATGATTCATGACACGAAGCTTTCCTAGCCATTTGGAATAATCGATTAATTACTTTATGAATTATGTTTTTGTTATTTTGATCTATGTGGCTAATAATACAAATAATATTTTAACAGTAATCCTCGCCTGTACAGTTTTTCATTTAGAGAAACAAACAAAAAATTGTTTGTTTGTTTGTTTGTTTTGGAATTTCGCACAAAGCTACTCGAGGGCTATCTGTGCTAGCCGTCCCTAATTTTGCAGTGTAAGACTAGAGGGAAGGCAGCTAGTCATCACCACCCACCGCCAACTCTTGGGCTACTCTTTTACCAACGAATAGTGGGATTGACCGTCAAATTATACACCCCCACGGCTGGGAGGGCGAGCATGTTTAGCGCGACGCGGGCGCGAAACCGCGACCCTCGGATTACAAGTGCACGCCTTAACGCGCTCGGCCATGCCAGGCCAAAAAATTATGAAAATTTAAGTGAATGTTTCTAACCAGAAAAGTAGTTATAATTTATTTATAGTCATAACAACAACCAAATTTATTTTGTTTTTGCTACACTATTAGATATGAAGGTTCAAATAAGTATTAAACACCGAGTTGCTTCACATCCTGCTTGAATGGAGTTTCACATTCTAATCAATCGAGAGAGATACAGTGAGAATCTAGTCGTTTTATACCCTGTCACTCAGAAAACGATTTACGGCGACCTTGACGTATAAGTCATAACTTGGAAACTCCGGCCGTAACTTCACCTATTCGTTCTTTGCAGTAAAGTTTTTAAATCTGCGTAAAAGCAAAGTTTTACGAATAGTATAAAATATCTAATTTTGTGTTTTTGTCCCAGTTGCAATAAGGCCCGGAATGGTCAGATTGTTAGTGCACTCGATTCGTAATCTGAGGGTCGCGAATTCGAACCCCGTCATACCACACATGCTCGCCCTTTCAGCCATGGGGGCGTTATAACGGTCAATCCTACTATTCTTTAATAAAAGAGTAGCTCAAGAGTTGACGGTGGGCAGTGATGACTAGCTGCCTTCCCTCTAGTCTTACACTGATAAATTAGGGACGGCTAGCACAGATAGTCTTCATGTAGCTTTGCGTGAAATAAAAAACAAACAAACAATCTGTTTCTTCAAACAATTAGAAACAAAAAGATGTTGTTTTGAATCAAGCACAAACTACACTATGGGCTATCTGTGCTCTGCCCACCACGGGTATCGAAACAAGGTTTTTAGCGTTGTAAGTGCACAGACGTACCGCTGAGCCACTGGGGAGCAGAAAAAAAAAGAGTGGTAAATGCTTTTTGTGCTTTTATTGGAACATAACAGAAACAGTTTAATCCAGTTATCGATGGTTTTACTGAATCAATTAGGTAAAAGATTATGGATACAATGAGGAATCGTGGTTGAGCTTCTATGTTCAACCAACCGCAGCCTTCGTGTTTTCTTTGCTTGTTTTTTAATTTTCCGAGTTTTATGAGCATGTCCACACGACGCAAGTAGAAAAAAAGTTGTCATCCAAATTGTTATCGTAATTTCTGATGATGTACTCAGAAGATATATTTACTTATAACCATTCCTGAGGATATACTTACTTTTCACGCGCTTCATTATTGAAAAACACCGAGTTTATCGACCGAATGTTCAGTGAACATTGCGCATATTAATAAAGATACATGCCTTTCTTTAATGTAAGCGTAGAGCATTTAATTCATTTCTCCTACATCGCTTCTGTTGTTTTTTTACTTTGTTCCCTTTAATAAAACGTTGTTGCTGATTTTATTTTCGACTCGATGAAAAGATAATCAATCATATACATTCACCGAGGTACTGAACTGGCGTCTTTGCTGTAGAGGATCGTTCTAAAAAAATATAAAAGATGAATAAATCTCTAATGAAGAAACCAGTGGTATTATACGAAATATTTATGAACCGTACAGTTGCCTCTGTTGTCCTCAGTTTTGTGTGTACGGAGTACGGACGGTTTTAAATATATGTATATCTAACAGATGAACATTTCACGTTTTTAAATACCATGACCTATAAAAATAAAAGATAACTGCGAAAAACAGCTACTATTATATATATAAAATAGACTCAATTATGAAAAGCAACTAGTACTGTGTAAAAAGTGGAGTTAATTATAAAAAAACAACTACTATTATATATATAAAATAGACTTAATTATGAAAAGCAACTAGTACTGTGTAAAAAGTGGAGTTAATTATAAAAAACAACTACTATTATACATATAAAATAGACTTAATTATGAAAAGCAACTAGTACTGTATAGAAAGTGGAGTTAATTATGAAAAAACAACTACTATTATATATATAAAATAGACTTAATTATGAAAAGCAACTAGTACTGTGTAAAAAGTGGAGTTAATTATAAAAAACAACTACTATTATACATATAAAATAGACTTAATTATGAAAAGTAACTAGTACTGTATAGAAAGTGGAGTTAATTATGAAAAACAACTACTATTATATATATAAAATAGACTTAATTATGAAAAGCAACTAGTACTGTGTAAAAAGTGGAGTTAATTATAAAAAAACAACTACTATTATATATATAAAATAGACTTAATTATGAAAAGCAACTAGTACTGTGTAAAAAGTGGAGTTAATTATAAAAAACAACTACTATTATACATATAAAATAGACTTAATTATGAAAAGTAACTAGTACTGTATAGAAAGTGGAGTTAATTATGAAAAACAACTACTATTATATATATAAAATAGACTTAATTATGAAAAGCAACTAGTACTGTGTAAAAAGTGGAGTTAATTATAAAAAACAACTACTATTATACATATAAAATAGACTTAATTATGAAAAGTAACTAGTACTGTATAGAAAGTGGAGTTAATTATGAAAAACAACTACTAGTATTGTATATAAACTGGGGTTAATTGTGGAAATAAACTACTGGTACTGCATATAGAGTAAAGTTAATTACATAAAACAATAAGAAATTGTAGTTTATCATGTATAAAACGACAGCTGATAGATAGTGTATCATTTATTTCAGAAGAATACAACTATTAAATATTTGCCAGTCATAAATGTATTGTATGAAAGTACATAGTAAATCAGTTTTCACATATCTAGAGGCACCATATAAGTGAACTGTGAATAATGCCATAAATGGTAAAACATTCATGCAATTAATTAATTAAAAATTATTTTCTTAAAATATTATTTTCATTACAATTAGTCATGGCGTTAATATAAATTATCTAAAAATATTTGCACTTTTTTATCATATATGTGTATGTAAACCTCAAACGGTTTATTGGTTTGTTTCAAAGGCCGGATCACAACATTTTAATGCTATTGTTTTGTAAACTAGTGATAAGTAATTAACGTGCCTGAGCGTCTGGTTTTTGAGATGTGATGCCACTGATCACGCTCCAAACATTAAGCTATAGGCGCGTTATAAAAAGAACAGTGAGTCCGATTATTCGATTCAAAAAGGTGGACAAAATCGTGAGTCGCGGGTTCGAATCCCCGTCACACCAAACATAATCGCTCTTTCAACTGTAGAAGCGTTATAATGTGCAGTCAATCCCACTCTCTATTAGTAAAGGAGTAACCCAAGAGTTGACGGTGGGTGATGATGACCAGATCCTTTCTCTCTAGTCTCACACTGCAAAATTAGGAACAGTTAACGCAGGTGTCCCTAGTGTAGCTTTGCGCAAAATTCAAAAACAAACAAACAAACAAACAAAATCGTTGTGATTGTGGTTTCTTTCATTCTGGTTCGTAGTTTAAGGAAAGCTATATCCATATCCAAACGAGTCTCTGACCATATCGTTGTCTCTTTGGCACAGAAAAGAAAAATTAAAACTTAGCTTACTGAACTTTTTGCATCTTTACAATTTTTTAAAGATTGTGGAGGTATGTATGCCAATTTAGATTGCAAAGTTTTTTCAGGATACCGGTGTTAGCAAATGGCATACATACATAAAGTGATCACTTCACAACATGCACACAACATTGAAAATATCTCTGAATGTTAATCAGTTAACTTTAAACAAAAAATATTCAATACACCCGCTAGGTTTGGTTACAAATATGTAGTCGCACTGGCTACTACCTCCTTGGTTTCAATTTAAAATTAGGGGCGGATAGTCTTATTAGCTTTACAAAAATACATTCACGCTCTGTGAACCCCTGTGGTTCTCCAGGAACTACAATGAGATTTCAATAGAATATTATACAGAACATCAAATTTAATCTGGAATTAATGGCGAGAAATATTTCCTAATTAACTTGCTACTATATATACAAGTAAGATTATTGTTCATACATGACTCCATAGTTATGTAATTTTTAAATTACTTAGTGCTTTCCAAGCACTTTGTTGTGGTCATTTTAAGCTAGATTTGAGTCTGAATATAGGAAGGTGGAGCTCGCTTAACCGAAAAGGTGTGGCACATCTTACAATACCAACAAACTTCCGTTAAATGCACACAAATTGGCAATAAAATAGTTTTATATCTCTTAAATTTCTCCTTTTAGTAATTTAAGGTACCTTTGTTACGACTCATTCATATGTCAAATCTCAACACATACAGAGGCGTGACAAATAATTAACTTACTTACCTGACGTGTCCCAGACTGTGAAATGTATTATATAATCTCCAACCTCGTAACTTGTGGTGTAGCGTTCGAATCCAGTTGGAGTATACAACTGCAACGAGACACACAGTTGCAATCATGTTTTGCTACCGAAGTACAAGCTCTAAGTGAACAGACATCATGACACTGACAGCTACGGAGTAAACATTCTAATATGTAAAGCGATGCAGTTACATTTACAGTTGACCCTTTGTTCGCTTTAAACATAAAGACATATAATGCCATAAACAATATACACACACAAATACAATTTACTAGCAATACTCAAAAATAGGTATTTAATTAACAATAGTTGAGTAAGAAGTGACAGTTTTTTTGTATGTAGGTGAGAAAGCGTGTGTTGATTATTATCCAACCAGAGACTCAGCTTGTTACAGAAACAGATAATTTAATGTTTACAATAGAATGGATTTCAGCAGTACTATTTGTCAATATGTTTGGCCGAAAAGATAGAAAAATACAAATACGCCAAGTTAATAACTAAAACACTTGTTTCGTCATTTAATTCAAAATAGGCTCATACATGAAATATACAATATGTTTAACAGAACAGCAGAAATGACCCTATGTTTACTCAAACTAAATCTTATGACATTCACTTTGCTTTACAGTACTAAATTTGCTTTATCGAGATGATAAATCAGATTTGATTCATGGCAACAAAACGACAAAGCTTCGTTATCTAGTTATCTACATTTAGAAATTAATACTAATTTTCTGATCAGTTTTTCACTAATGTCAAATAACGTTATACTGTTTCTGGTTCTTTGCTACTCACCATTTTATTTGTATCGTATTTAAAGACTATGAAGCAGTCATGCAACTTGTTTATTAATCCCAAGTATTCAGCGGACTGGCTGTTTAAGACACTATAATATAAAAAAACATACAGAGTTCAGCCTAATACTCAATTCACCACTTACCACTGACTTAGGTTGGTTTCTTCCTTTATCTGTCTTTGTCCAAGAACATTATTGATGAGAAGTAGAAGTTCCCAAAACCGGGTTATAAAGTGACAAGTGGTGAACTGAGTGATAAATAAGACCTCATATTTAGTTGTTATTTGAAGTAATGGGTTAGAATACTTCTTTTTTCCTCTTTTAAGGAACATGTTTCGCTTATGCATTTAATTAATCCATGTTAATTTTTAATGTGGTTATTTGAACAAACAGTTGCAACGTAATACACTCCTTTTCGGAACAACAATCTCCATCATAAGGCGCTGCTTACTTGAACAACCGCCTCTATTTTACGATTAACGTTTCTATCGTATGGTGCTGTTTATCTGAGCGAATATTTCCGGCGTAAAATAAACGTTTCTTTTATGTGGTGTCAGTTAACCCTACAATCATCTCTTATGCATTGCGTTGCGCCTGCAATAAACGTTCTTGTTCAACATTTATCTTCATTACTCACGCTCAAAGACTTCTAGATGTCCTCCTATATCACTTAAAATCAATAAAGTAGATTTTTATTTACCACTACTCTAGTTGCTTGACTTATTTTGTTTGAAAATCCGCTCAGAGTTTCATGAAGGTACCTTTATAAAATAAATAATAATTGTATTTAATTATCTATTTTGTTTGCTTGTTTGTTTTTGAATTTCGCGCAAAGCTACACGAGGGCTATCTAAGCTAGTCGTCCCTAATTCTGTAGTGTAAGGCTAGAGAGAAGATAGCTATTCATCACCACCCACTGTCAACTCTTGAGCTACTCTACTCTTTTACCAACCAATATTAGTATTGACTGTCACATTATAACATCCTCACGGCTGAAAGAGTAAGTATGTTTGGTGTGAGAGGGATTCGAACTCGCGACCCTCGGAATCGAGCGCCATAATCACCTGGTCGAGCTGGGCCTTAATTATCTATAAGTGAATAAAGTTTAAATTTGAACTATTCCATAACGTGTGCCGTATTT
Organism: Carcinoscorpius rotundicauda; assembly: GCA_011833715.1. Classification (NCBI taxonomy): domain Eukaryota; kingdom Metazoa; phylum Arthropoda; class Merostomata; order Xiphosura; family Limulidae; genus Carcinoscorpius; species Carcinoscorpius rotundicauda. Next base: position 23,155,344 of record CM022398.1, read on the forward strand.
TTATTTTAACACAAACTTCTACGACAGGCTATACGCACACTGTTAACTGCAGGGAATCGAACCACGGATCTTAATGTAGTGAGTCCGTGAACTCGCCGCTCACCCACCTTCAAGTTTGTTGTGAGTGTATGAGTTCCGTATGAATGGATTAATAAAGTACGCAGACGTAGTTTAACTTGTTACAACGAAGGAGCCTTAATGTGTGGAGGTGTGGGAACTGCCAGGTGAGGAGAGATTCTGCAATATTAGGAAGACACGGTTGCATGCAACGTGGTACAGTGTCTGATGCGTGCTCCTAACTGTTTACGTCCCGGATGTTTCAAATTATTTACGTCATGAGATCACAATATTTACGAAAAAAAAAAAAATGAATATTATGTATTTATTCTCAAGATTAATCTCCAAGGTAAACAGGTTTAAAAAAGGAAACATTTCTAGAATTATTTTGAAACGCCAAGTTTTTGAAAGATTTCTTTTACTTTCGACAAAAAAGGCTGAAATAGTATTAAAAAGGTACAGTTCATTGTGAACTTAAATAGCCAATGTATAGATTATTGATTAATTTATTTTATTGTTGTCATTGAAAAGTATTTCACTAACATTACGTTTTTGAAGTTTTTAATGGAAAATGTGTTAGGTTTCTTTAGATTTTCTCTCAATAAATAAAATGTTATATGTCCTCGAAATAAATAAGTGTTAGATTTCACCAAAATGAATGTTTGGTGACATAAACAACACAGATTTACTGAGGAACGTCATCTTCTATCACCACGATATATCTTAGAAGCGATCCAATTAAATTCTACAATAAGAATTCTATTAACGCCCTCTTAGAATCAAAGATGATTCGTTCACCATTACATAGGAAGTCAACGCTGCTTTGACCATATATCGATTTTTCGTGGAATCCGAAAACCCGAAAGCACAGCCCTACAGGTCACTTTCATATGTGTTAAAAAACAAACTGAGGATTACTGTTGGATTATGTGGACCCACATTCCCGAGGAATACTTGCCATAATGTCAACACGTTTAATATCGTTTCAATTTATTATTCTATTTCCTGCAGGCAGCAATGATAGTAGCTTCGAGGTCTTCCTCTATTATCAGAATTCAGTTAGTAGTAGCGTAATAAAGTGTAGACATGGACGTTCACTTCACATATTGATCTTTCGTCTCTAATCGCAAAACAAAATATTTTTTGTTCAACTCCTTTTGTCTTCAAGAGAAACAGAAAGATCTTAACTTCTCTTGCTATTCAATAGTTGAAGTATACATTTTCATAACATTTGTTTGAAATACAACGAGTTTATATACTTACATATTATGTATGCATTTATATTGTCTGTAATTTCATGAAACTTTTATAAGCAAACAAAATTAAGAAAAACAGTCGCTTTGCTGAGAAATCAAGGTATCTTAGTATAAAAAATGTCTATTTTAAAGAAAACGTAAATTTAGTCATTTCAAAATGACTTAATGTCAGAAAACTATGAAAATATTCATGTAATAAACAAGTATTCGATTAATGATTTTAAAATATAACCGGTATTAAGATGTGAAAACAAATCAGGTATAACGACTTCTGTTTTTATTTCACTAGATTCAGATGTCTCTATCTATAAAGCGAACAATACGTTCTTTATCTTTTCATTTTTGTTCTATACTTTTGTGGGAGAAGTTGAGAAGCAATCATAAGTTGTAACAATGGTTACTTGTAGTGAGTTTCGGTTAAAGATATACATTAAGGAGTGAACGTGCACCGTGTAGATGCTTTTTCTCTACGGTGCTTCATGTTTTAAACATACGAAAGTTTCATGTTTGGTGAAAGTCCAAGCGTTGGTTCGAAATACAGTTACATCACTGAAATGTGAATGGAAGTGTATGTATATTAGAGAGAAATATCTCTATTAATTTGCAACAAAACTTGATATTTTGCTTTAAGCTACATGAAAAAGTTTGTTTTCCCAGATAACTAGAGTTAGAGCTGGAATAAAAAAATAAATATATGAGTTGTAAATAAAGGCACAGAAAGTTAGCAAATAAGCCTGAAAAGATATTTTTGGTGAATAATATCACAGTAAAGTTGATAAAGAAGTTTTATAATGAATAGGATAAGAGCACAGTTGGTAAAGAAGTTCATAAAATCAGAGGAAAGTTGTAATGAAGTCCAGAAAGAAGTTTTACAGAAACTAAGGTCACAGGAAAGTTGTGGTGAAGTCCAGAAATAAATTTTATAGAAACTAAGGTCACAGGAAAGTTGGTAAAGAAACCCGGAAGGAAACTTTAATATCAGTGCAGTAACTTATCAAACAGTAATTCCGCAAAAAACAAAACAAAACTGTAACAAAATATTTCAGTTAAAAATATCTTGTCTTTTCAACAATCGGCTAAATATTCTTTTTGATAAACGTTATATTGTGTTTTTCCAACTCATCTTCGTAAAACATTCTAATCTTTAGATAAACATAGCTAATATTTTTTCCCTATTTATACTACACACTTCTTTAGTGTTAATTGACATATTTGAACAGCGATTTCTTTCCAAACATCTACAATACTGTGCAAGAGGATAAGAATAAGAGAATATTTTGTCATTCTTTCCATTTTATGGGGACTAATTCTTCCATGTAATTATAGAATGCAAATTTCAACATTATGGTAATGCTTCACTGATCCGTGTTGACAATAGAATGAACCAGGGTAAGAATACTTACCATTCTTTAGAATTACCATATACTTGTACCAAGGAAATATCACAATGGTCCTGCTTGAATAAACATATTAATCAAATTTAAGATCTCAAATAACTGAAATCGTTTCAGTATCACTCCACAAATAATCCTTGACAAAAACAGTGTTTAAAACTATATATAACATTTTATTGTCATGTCACGACCCGAAAAGCACAGAGAATTTTCAATAGAGCAAACAGTTCACATAAAATCTTAACGTGACGTTTGATGGACTTTCCAACAAATTGCTGCAGACTTGTATTTCTTTTCAAACTTTGTCAAATACCTCCTAGATCGTGAGACCGAGACAGGTAAATATGCAACTATGATAAGGAAGAGGCAGAACACCTAAATTCAATAACTCTAATGTTAAGCATCTTTGTTTATTCAGCCTTTGGGACAGGATGAAGACTGACACTGATCTCAAGCATGAGGTAAACGATCAATACCAAATGATATAAAGTGTCCAGATCTACAGTATCAAGAAATCCAAATCAGAACTGAAACTTTGGTCGTGTAGCAAAAACAAATAACCTTTACTTCGATCTCCAATTACTATCAAAAGAGTGATATTTGTTATAAAGTAAAAAAAAAAACGGACTGTTGAAGATTGGAAAAGGGTTGCTATGGATGGATGAGTTAAAGTTTAAAATATTTGGTTCAAAGCGTAGGTTGTACGTCTGGCGAAAGAAGGGTGAAAGATATTTATCTCAATGCATGTCCTACCATGAAGCATGGAGGAAGCAGTGTGATGGTTTGAAGTGTTGTTCTGTTGAGTCAACAGGAGATATTTGCAAAATAGATGGAATAATGGACCAGTATAAATACGATCAGATACCGATCCGTCATGGTATACCCAGTGGTTTGTATATTACTGGTAAAGGGTTCTACTACCAAGAATATAATGATCACAAACACTCATCCAACCTATGTAAAAAAGACTTAGTTAAGAAATAATTATTGGAGTCATTCAAACGATGCAATGACCCTTACAGAATCTCGATCTCAACCCTCAATGCAATGACCCTCACAGGGTCCCGATTTCAATCCTCAATGTAATGACCCTCACAGGGTCCCGATTTCAACCCTCATTGCAATGACCCTCACATAGTTCCGATCTCAACCCTCAATGTAATGACTCTCACAGGGTCCCGATTTCAACCCTCAATGCAATGACCCTCACATAGTTCCGATCTCAACCCTCAATGCAATGACTCTCACTGGGTCACAATTTCAACCCTAAATGCAATGACCCTCACAGAGTCCCGATCTCAACCCTCAGTGCAATGACTCTTACAGATCCCGATCTGAGTCCTCAATGCAATGACCCTCACAGAGTCTCGTCTCAACCCTCAGTGCAATGACTCTCACAGAATCCCGATCTGAATCCTCAATGCAATGACTCTCACAGAATCCCGAACTTAATCCAATTGAATATATCTGGATTTGATAGATCGAAACTTAACAAATCAAAAGTTACATCCAAAGAAACTTCATGAGAGTATATTACATACATTGAGAGAAAAAACCCCAAAGTATACTTTGATTAAATATGTTGCAACAATGTTGTAACTGTATTTTATCAAATCGTCTTACCTCTAGGAAGTTATCTCTAGTAAACCGATGGATAAGAGCAGTCTTTCCACAACGACTGTCCCCCACCAAAACGATCTTACAGCCGAATTCTTCCATCTGTCTTTCACGGGAGTTGCAGGTTTTTGTGGACGGTTGCACCTAAAGATATATTAACATCAGAGTAAATGTAGTACACAGGTGTACTTAACAAACAAACAAACGTGAGCAATATTTCTAAAAGTGGTAATTTATGTTAGTTTCACAGTGTTTGTGTGTGTGTTTTCTTGCAGCAAAGACACATCGGGCTATCTGCTGAATTCACCGAGGGAGATCGAACCCCTGATTTTAGTGTTGTAAATCCGGAGACTTACCACTGTACCAGCGGGGTACTTGAAGGAGTCAAAACTGTTTTTTTTTCTCTTTGTAATTAAGCACGAAGCTACACAATGGACCATCTGTATTCTGCTCACCACATGTACCGAAACTCGAATTCTAGCGTTGTAAGTCCGTAGACATACCGCTGTGCCACTAAAGGGGTATCAGAACTGTGACATATCACGTGTCTGACTCTGAATCTGTCCTCAGATTGTGGGTGCACGATAAACTGTTGACAAGATTTTGTGTTTGGATATTCGCACCAGGTTTATCAGAGCTAGCTTTCCAAATTTTTAATCTGACACACTAGAGGGTAAGCTGCTAATCAACAGCGTCTTCCGCCAACTGTTGTGTCATTCTAATCGAATGGTGGAATTTTTCGTCACTTTTGCACTGTGGAATGCGAACTCAAACTTTTGTGGTAACAGAAATCGAACCATGGATCGTCATACCCATAAACAGAGGCGCTAATCAGTAGCCTACGCTAACCGCTTGGTATTCATAGTGATAACAGGCCCTGCATGGCCAGGCGGGTTAAGGCGTTCGATACCTATTAAGATTCGAATCCCCGTCGCACCAAATATGATCGCCATTTCAGTTGTGGGGGCGATATAACGTGACGGTTAATCCCACTATTCGCTGATAAAATAGTAGCCTAAGAGTTGGCGGTGGGTGGTGAAAACTCGCTGCCTTTCCTCTAATATTACACTGCTAAATTAGGGACGGCTAGCGCAGATAGCCCTCGCGTAGCTTCGTGCGAAATTCAAAAACAAAAAAACAAAACAATCATAATGATAACAAAGAAAGTAAATCATTTAAAACATGTAGATAAAAACTACACTATTGCTTATATGTTATTACTAATAGCTTAAAAAAGGAATATGCTTCTTTATTCTTTAAAGTTAATATTCATACGTTACTTTAAAGATGTCTCCTGGAGAGTCTGTGGTAAGTTTATGGACTAAAAAACGCATGTTTCTGGGGGGGATTCGAACCCCTGTAGTATACACAGCATGTGTGGCTTTGCGCTAAAACAAACATAAAACAGCAACATTTTAAAATTAGTTAAAATTCACAGAAATAATGGCTCAGATTTTTATGAAATACAAATAATGAAATACAAAATGTATAAAACAATTTGCTCTATTTGTAGTTTTTGGATACTTCAAACTACACACAAGTAAGCCATGTGGTATATAAACAGTTACCCTTTGTCACGGATCCCCAATAGTACAGCGGTAAGTCTATGGATTTACAACCCTAAAATCAGGGGCTCGATTCCCCTCAGTAGGTTTAGCAGATAGCCCGATGTGGCTTTGCTATGAGAAAACACAAACACCTTTATTACATGATACTAGATTTCATTTCTTGAGTTAAACCACGTGCACCAAGCATTGTCAAAGAAACAAACTAAAGCGTTTCAGTACCAGAAAATAGTCCTAGTTGTACCACGTTCAATTTACTAAGGGCCTGGCATGGCCTAGTGCGTTAAGGCGTGCGCTTCGTAATCTGAGGGTCGCGGATTCGCGCCCGAGTCGCGCCAATTCATGCTCGCCCTCCCAGCTGTGAGGGCATTATAATGTTACGGTCAATCCCACTATTTGTTGGTAAAAGAGAAGCCCAAGAGTTGGTGGTGGGCAGTGATGACTAGTTGCCTTCTCTCTAGTCTTACACTGCTAAATTAGGGACGGCTAGCACAGATAGCGTTCGAGTAGCTTTGTGCGAATTTCAAAAACAAACAAACAAACAAACAATCAATTTACTAAAACAAAAATACAACAGAAAAAATAATGTTGGAGTTCTCTCTAGGAGCGAAGTTTGCGTTTCTATTGGAATTTTATAACTGTTCTCTTATACATTAGTCTTTCTTAAACAGTCATTAAAGTTATTAAAGTTGTGATAATCCAATAAACAGGGCTGTTGTAGCTGTGTTTGTGACGAATCATCAAGGGAAAAAATGAGTTTTGACTTTTAGAAAATTGGCAAGCAGTAATCATGGGTCATCGACTGGTAAAGGTGTCAGCCAGTTGGATATCTTGTTGTCCACATATTACGACTGGTGAGTGTACCCATATAAAATGACCTTCTTACGATTATGGATTTCCGCAATGATGGTAAATACGTAAAAACTGCAGATGTAACTACATTCACATGTCAGAGAGCTGATACTAACACGACATGAGTTGAAGACAACTCTCTTACATAAGATAGTTGAGAGAGAATCAATATAAATTAATTAAACTTTATCATTATAAAGCTGATCACATGTTGTTTACCTGATAAAGAAACAGTAAAGGTGTTATCTGTTTGTTATTTTTAATACATATACTTAATGCACTTCGGTTACACAGTTATACTCAGTTAAAACACAGGTTATATCTAAGTGAATTACATACGTCGCTTTAGATACTTTTATAACTTTAAATATAAGAAAATAATGGAAATGACAAAACAAGAAATGTTCATTCTGTGCATGTACCTGTTTGCGCGAGCTCGATATTTAAAATGCATTTCAACGAGTTTAATTAAGAATAAAACGTCATGTTTCAAAAACCACATATAGCTCACCCCTGAAAATGGGGAAAAATTATTAATTTTTCCATTAATTTATTTCTCTCACTTTTCGCGGCTCTGTTGTTCTCACTATTTGCTGTTGGTAAAAGAGTAGCCCAAGAATTGGCAGTATTCCTTCTAGTCGTTCACCATAAGAGACAGTTAGCGTAAATAGCCTTTGTGTGGCTTTACACGAAATTCAAACCCAAACCACTATATGCTTAGGAAAGTTACATTAAATGCGTTCGCCTACCTTGTATAACAGCAATGCATCCATATTTGGAGATTTAATAACACTGTCTTTGAAGGGGTTGACTACTCATGTGACATTCTTAATGTGCAACATACGCCTACAAAGCACATGCGATGATTTAATAATTGAAGCCTTAGTAAGATGTGTGTGTGAAACTAGTGAAAGGAAAGCATTTCGTACTCTATAATTAAAGGCAACTGTTCTTGTGAATTAAACATATACACGGTCGATAACGTTTAAAACATGTTCAACTGAAGGTAATAAAACGTTTACAAAGAGTAGCACAAGGTGAAATTAATTTGTTATGAATCGATAAACGATTTCGCTACAACCGCCTTCGCAGACTTTGAAGACGAGGCTTGTGCCCGAGAATCGTTAGACAGAAAAATATTAATTAGAAGTACATTCCCGGTATAACACTTTCTGCATAAAACAAGCCGTAAAGTTACTACATATTTAGTTCTAGTCCTTTAACCCAGAACCTAACGGTATTTTTGAATTAACACGTGTTTTGGTATCATTTTTTTTTCACTGACATCTCACATTATACACAATTTAAAAAAAAGGCAGGAAGTTAACATAAATATCATCGTACAGATTAAGCCATGAATCATATAAAAAATTTGGATTTTAACACGGAGTTTGACCTCACTTTACATGAAACCAGTCTCATATACCGAATCGAACAGAAAATAAAAGGGTATTGACTCATTACGCCACTCTAACATGAAAACATTTGATTACGTAATGCATTATCAGTTAACTCTCTCCCTACATGTATATATATATATTGCTGTAATAAACGTCGAAATATAGGCAAAATAATGAGTTCTAAACTTTTCCCTTCTGTCGCTCATATAGAAGATGGAAGCGTGGTGAAGGCCCAAGTGAAGATTTTAACAGCGTTATGGTTCATGTGGGGTATTCACAAGTTTAATAATATGAGCATTTGTAAAGCTACATTGATTTAATTATCATACATACATTGTTTCCTTATAAACAAAGGTTTTGTAGTATTTTTCACGTAGTTTCGTTTTTCATTATTCTGAAGAGTTAAGTTTTGGCTCTCTCAGTATATCACATGTCTCTTGTCATGTTTCTTTGTCTTATTTTAGCTCAGCTTATAAAGTGGGATATTAGTACAATAAGCATAATGTAAAATTGCACTAAGATAAGGAATATATATGTATAGCAGCACTTTGGAATTGGCTAGTTCGTACTCGCTGACGTTTCCATGAAGTGAGCTGGTTGTGGGAGCTGCTAACTTGGTAGTTTGTGTTATAGATTTCAGTATTTTCACAAACTTAACACATTTTAGACAATATATATATGTATTCGCATATATGTTAATTTCGCGGTTAAGAAGAGGGATTACTTAGTTTTCCTACTTTGTATTTATGTTTCAGCGCGAGTGTCATTATAAAACAATCCACTGTTCACACTATAATGTTGTTTACCATCATATGCATTGTGATAAATATAAAATGGCAGCTGTTAGTACAAATATAGCAGGTGGTGGATGCTAGTACGAAGATAGTAAACAATGGATGTCAGTACAAATAGAGTGGGTGGTGGATGTTAAAGCAAATGTGAAAGGTGGTATAAAAACCAAATCGGGGAGCAGTCAATCGTGTTTCCAAAATTAATGTTAACAACAAACTTTCTACGTTCGGCTTTCGTGTTTTTCTTATCCATTTCCGCTTAACAAATATAACGAATTTTTAGTATCTTACGCATAATGTAACACGATTTTTTAGTATCTTACACATTACTAATAGTATATATAACACAAGTTGTTAATATCTTACACATTACTAATAACAAATATAACACAAATTGTTAGTATCTTACACATTAGTAATAACAAATATAACACAAGTTATTAGTATCTTATGTATTACGTAACAAAAATGTTAGTTAAATAAGTGATCTTGTTTTCTAAAATTCAGAAATAACTAATCGATGAGATTCTGTTCTCCAAAGAAAAGTAATTTAGTATCAATGATAGAAACTTATACTGTACAGCCAACATAAATGTTCATTGTGTTTCTCTACGTTAACCACCAAAAAAACGAGAAACCTTTTTTTGCTATAATACCTCAGCAACTTATACAATATCATTACATAAAAATACATTTCAAAATCAGATGATAGAATAAAAAAGATTTCAATCATCTGTATCTGCATATAATCACAAGCATATAAATTGATTTATTAAAACTGGTACTCCAGTACTCATTACTGAATGATTTGTTTGTTTGTTTGTTTTGGAATTTCGCACAAAGCTACTCGAATGCTATCTGTGCTAGCCATCCCTAATTTTGCAGTGTAAGACTAGAGGGAAGGCAGCTAGTCATCACCACCCACCGCCAACTCTTGGGCTACTCTTTTACCAACGAATAGTGGGATTGACCGTCACATTATACACCCCCACGGCTGGGAGGGTGAGCATGTTTAGCGCGACGCGGGCGCGAACCCGCCATTACTGAATGAATAACACAAAATGTCACGCCTGACTAGGTTGTTACTTATTAATGGTAAAATAATAGAATATGGCCTCCCAGCTGTCTGAAACAAGTGTTTAGAAATACCACTCAAGGTAAAGAAACAATATTCTGTTATGCTCTCAATATCACTAAAGGTAAAGAAACGATGTTCTATTATGCTCTCTCAATATCACTCAAGGTAAAGAAAAAAATTCTGAAATGCTCTCTCAATATCACTCAAGGTAAAGAAACAAAGTTCTATTATGCTCTCTCAATATCACTCAAGGTAAAGAAACAATGTTCTATTATGCTTTCTCAATATCACTCAAGGTAAAGAAAAAATTCTGTAATGCTCTCTCAATATCACGCAAGGTAAAGAAACAATGTTCTATTATGCTCTCTCAATATAACTCAAGGTAAAAAACAATGTTCTGTTATGCTATCTCAATATCACTCAAGGTAAAGAAACAATGTTTTGTAATGCTCTCTCACTCTCAAATCCGCCGGTCGGACAGCGGAAAGTCTAACTACTTGTAACACTAAAATCTGGCCAACAAGAGGTCTCAGTAGTGAGTTGCACGGTCGTCATTGCGAATAACTTCAAACATTCGCTTTGGCATGGTTGATATAAGCGTTTGCAGAAGGCTGGCTGGAATGTTATTCCAAGTGGTAAAGATGGTTTCACGAAGATCGTACACTGTTTGGAATTGACGTCCATTTCTACAGACTTCTCTTGCCATCCACCCCCAAACATTTTCAATGGGATTCAGATCGGGCGAACACGCTGGCTGATCCAAAAGAATCATCTTATTCGCCATGAAAAAGTCCTATGTCCTGCGGGCATTGAAGACTGCAGCGTTGTCCTGCTGAAAGATCAGACATTTCCACACAAGCGAGGGCCTTCAGTCGATAAGGACGCTCTCTCCAACATGCCAATGTAGCCAGCTGCTGTTTGAAGCCCCTGTATAGCCTGAAGCTCCTTTGTTCCATGGAAGGAGAAAGCATCTTAAATCACGATGGAACTTTCTCCACTGTGTCGTGTAGAAAATGTCTCCGGTTGGATATCCTCATCGTGCCAGTAACGTTGGAAGTCATCTGGACCATTCAGGTTAATTTTTTTTCTCATCACAGAACAAAAACTTTCCACTATGTCCCATGTTTGGTGCTTCTCAGTAAAGTTTAACCGAGCTGTTTCGTGGTGTGGAAAGAGGCGTGGTTTTTAAAGCTGTTCTCTCGTAGATACCGTCTTATTGTTCTTGAACTGAATTCTGCGCTCCTAATCGTGATAACCTTAATTTGGTTTGACGATCGGCTAATGTCTTGATGGACAAACAGTCGAATCCTCCTGCTCGACGCCGGCGAATGTTTCTTGGCCAACCACTTGAAATTATCGTTCCGTATCCCTCAGGGTCTTTAGAGAAATTTGCGACAGCAGTTTTGCTACGCACAATCTCACCAACGATGGCACGTTGAGAGAGACCTTGCTTTTGCAGCTCGACAATTCTGCCACGGTCAAACTTTGTCAACGTCTTAGCGTTTGCCATGTTTTTACTTGATGTAACACAGGAGATGTCAGTGGGAGATGTTGACAACACTAATGCCTGAACACAAATGACTAAATTTCGTTACGTATTTACCGATTAACGCTTCGTTTCAGTGTGGTATTAAACTTGTAACCAGTTAGTATTTAGGCTAATTTTATAGTGTTCACATTTCCCCTATTAAATACTGAAACAGTTTTCTATTTTTATTATCCCTTTATTATTTTTGTCTTTCGAAGCTCTACTCAAATAAGTGGTTGAGTCTAACAAGGAAAAATGAATATTTTTTTCTTTATGTTTATAAGCCTTAAGATTTTGGCCAGCAGTTTATATAGACAACGCAAAAATCTTACAAAAAAGTGAACTATCGATCAGAATATCCACTGATGAATAATACAGATTTTCCCGTTATTTTCATTTTTCATGTGTTTGCGATTACATAAAAGCAACATTTGTTTACATTCAAGTTTGGCGTCATTTTTGCGCACTGAAACTGAAAGTATAAACAAACTACATTTTCTTTTTAGAAGATAAAATAAACTTTGCATTACGTCTTATAATACATTTTAATCTAAGGGTTGCGGGTTCGAATCCCTTTCTGCCATGGGGGCGTTAAAATGTTATGGTCAATCCCATTAATCCTTAATTGCTAACAAGTAACCCCAGTGGGTAGTGATCACTAGCTGCCTTCTCTCTAGTCTTACATTATTAAATTAGGGATGGCTAGCGCAGATAGCCCTCGTATAACTTTGGGCAAAAGTCAAATATACAAACAGATACCAGCCGTCTGTCGCAGAGATCGTTTATGACCTAGAATGTACAGAAGCGTAAGATATGAGGTGTAAACTATACAGCAATTTGTGGACGCAGAGACATTAGCACAACTTCTGTAGATGTACATTTTTTGCATACCAATAGAATAATGTTCCTTTACAATATATAGTAGAACGCAAAATATTGTTTTCTTACAAAGTACAAGAGAGTGAAAAGAGATAAACAATACGTTATAATTTTAAGAAATGTATAACTGTTTAGTTTCCTTTTTAATACAATTTGGTTCCCATATTTTTTATTGTTTAGAAGTGAGCTCTATTTCAAATTCTACCTCTTAACTGAGTGTCAACACGAGATAAATAATTAATCTCAACACTAGTGCCTAATAATTTGTTCTACCGTTTCTGTCATCTATATTTTAATATCTTATAACCTGAAAGATCTCTGATGCGGCCACATTCAACAAACGTAAGAACTACACTTGAAATATCCTCTGTTTTCTTTTTGCTTCTCGGAATTTCCTCTTGTTACAAAGTGTACCCACCAGCGTCGCGAGCTCTAGAACGAAAAATTTTGAAGACTTACCTATACCTTAATATCAAACTGTTTTAGAAGGTAACTCTGTGGATAGAAAGATAAATCATGCTGCCTTCTGACACGTGTAACTTACTTCCTTAAAAGTGTTTCACAAGTTTATGTTTGTTCGCCGATCATTTATCCTTCTTTATGTGTATCAGAGAAAGGAGTTAAATAAATGTGAGATAGGTCCAGGTGGTATTTTTTGTGAAAACATAATTACATGATACGTGTGTGTGTTGGCTATGATTAACAAATTTGATTCTGAAACTAGCGAGATAAAAATCGATTTCACTTTCACTCTTCCGTCTCAGTGTTTAAAATGAAATATAAGATATATGAATTAAAAATATCATTTCTGATTGGTCATTCCTTGTTTGTGAAGTTAAGCCTCTTTTGGTTTCATAAAACCATGTAATTGGTAGATCTTGTTAAAAAAATGAAAGGCTTTTCTTGTCGTTAACTAAACTTTCATATATAAATATATATTTTACCTAATACTCTGAAAAATTCACCTAATAGTAGAAAGAGTTGAGTGTGCTACATTAAAATAATTTTGGATTTGGAAACCAAGTGACAACCACAAGCAGTGTAAATTAGAATGGAATGTATGATAACTACATTTTGACATTGTTAATTTCTCGCGTATCCACAACTGGAGAACCAAACAGGTATCTATGCTGTTGCAAAAGAGAACAGAACAGTCAATTGAATGGACACAGTATATATAGATTACTAGTGATCGAACTGTTGAATCGGTCTCTGGAAAACTGCGGTCTTTGTATAGTAAATAATCTACGAGAAACCTAGGAAGGAGTGATATGTACGGGAAATAACAGCTTACGACAAAGTCACTAACAATGTAAATTACGTTGTAGGATTATTGTCAAGATGTATGATTGTCAGAAAGAGCATGACTGGACAAATGTAATAACGTGGTAAGACTCTGAAATAGTTTTAATATAACGTACTTTTCATGATAATCCTCTGGCAAAAATGTTTATTGATTTCCTTCGACTCTTGTATATAAAAGAAATATTATTATTTAATCCAGATGGCGATATTAATTTTTACGAAACTTTAGAATTGTTTACTACAATTCCTTCCCCTCCCCTCTTATTCTAGAGTTCTATAATGTATCATTGAAATGAGGTCACGAACATGGTCTACAAATGTTTAGTGTGAAGTTGCATGCATTGTGAACTTTCTTATGACGTGTCACCTTCAGAATGAAGTAGCTATTTAATTAGTGTTAATTCCAGAATATATGAAGTTGAGGTTAAAATGTATCCCGTGAAAAAAGCACGTGGTGTTCATTTTGAAAATGACACTTCATATCAAATTTAACGTGTAAAGCTCACTATGGTCAGTCCAGCTAAACCATAACTGTAATAACAGTAGTACCAACCACAGGAAGATAAGTTAATCTAAACTATAACCTTCAATAACAGTAGCAGCAACCACAGGATAATCAGTCCAGCTAAACTATAACTTTAATAACAGTAGTAACAACCACAGGATGATAAGTTTATCTAAACTATTACCTTCAATAACAGTAACAGCAACCACAGGATGGTCAGTCCAGCTAAACTTTAATGACAGTAGTGCCAACCAAAGGATAGTAAATTCATCTAATTTATATCCTTTAACAACAGTAGTACCAACTACACGATGGTAAGTTCATCCAAACTATAACCTTCAATAACAGTAGCAATAGCACAATCCCAACACAACAAAGTGATAACGTTTTAATGAGGTTTTGTAAGATTGTTTTAACCACCTTCAAGATCACTTGTCCAAGTTACATACTGCTTAGACAATGATGAACTAAGTTTGTTTCAGCGCAAAACCACATGGTGTACTATCTCATGGTGTACTATCACATGGTGTACTATCTCATGGTGTACTATCTTAGCAGTGTTCTCTACAGCGACTCAAACCACAGTGAACGTCAACCGACTAAATTAAATTAAGTTCCTGGCCATTTAAATAAAAGGTATAAAATACTTCAATGAACACTTTGTCAATTTTCAGTGCAAGAACATTCGAATCGATAAGAAAGAATAAAGTACTTGATACGCTATCTACTACAACTTATAGATGTTTCCATTGTGCAACGAGAAAACTTGAAGAGTAAATAATTTTGAATAAGCCAGTGATTCCTCTCACGCAAAATGAAAACACAAGATGGTTAGGGGCTCCGGTATGGCCAGGTGGTTAGGGCGCTTAACTCATAATCTGAAGGTCGCGGATTTGAATACCCTTCATACCAAACATGCTTGCCCTTTCAGCCGTAGGGATATTATAGTGTGGCGATAAATCCAGTTGTATTGTAGCCCATGAGTTGGCGGTGGGTGGTGATGACTAGCTGCCTTCCCTCTAGTTTTATACTGCTAAATTAAAGATGGCTAGTGCAGATAGTTCTCGAGCAGCTTTATGCAAAAATTCAGAACAAAACAAACAAGATGAGAAGATCTTATCCGTGTATAAAATTTTTGAAAAAAAAAAAGAACGCGGAAGGACACTTGTGTGAAAATATCTCCACTATTCAGGAAAACCGCATTCACAACTGCAAAACACGTGCGAAAATACACAATAAAAATTTAAGAATCATAACTGAGTTTACCACTCTTTGGTCTTGGAGCATCAAATCCTGAAGGGAAAACAAAGTCTTACAAAACAATAGTAAGACCACCAGTTCTGTTTAAGTTATTACACTAGTAAAACTTTAGAAAGGCAAAGCTGGATTTTACAGTATCTTACCAAAATTAATCTAAAAATAACAGCAACGACATTAAACATATTATTTGTGTTACTTGAACTTGTTAAATAACGCATAAAATTCCTATTAATAGCCGTCCCTAATTTAGTAGTGTAAAATTAGAGGGAAGGCAACTAGTCATCACCACCCACCGCCAAATCTTGGGCTACTCTTTTACCAACTAATAGTGGGATTGATCATCACATTATAACGGCTCCACGGCTAAAAGTGCGAACATGTTTGGTGTGTCGGAGATTCGAACCCGCAACTTTAACGCACCTGGTCTTCTCGGGCAAAAATCTATTGGTCATATTCGCAAGAATAAGGGTAAATCATATATGACAGACGTTGCTGAAAGTCATTATTTTTAATTCCTAAGTTCCCAAATTTGGTCATTTAGAGAATATTAGCTGCCTAACAGAGTAGCAGCCAAGAAAATCATTAATAGATAGAAAGCGTTAATTCACATGTTGAAACTGTGTTTCTTATACCAGATTACTATGTAAATGACCAGGAATGAAAGTTCTAAAGAAAACAATATAATCAGATAGTCATACAATGTAGTTTTAAAAAATAAACTAACAGATAGATATAGATCACACCTGCATAACTGCACGTTAGTCACATGCGAGAATGGGTAGAGAAATACATACATATATACACTGCAGGCCAAAATCTTAAGGCCAATGAACTTGATGAAAAAATACGCATTTTGTTCGTTAGACTCAACCACTTTTTGAGTAGAACTTTGAAAAATGAAAATAACGGGAAAATCTGTATTATTCATCAGTGGAGATTCTGATCGATAGTTCACTTTGTTGTAAGATTTTTGCGTTGTCTATATAAACTGCTGGCCAACATCTTAAGGCTTATGAACATAAAGAAAAAAATATTCATTTTTCCTTGTTAGACTCAACCACTTATTTGAGTAGAGCTTTGAAAGATGAAAATAAGAAAACGGAAAATAAAAAAACAAACTTTTTTAGCATTTAATAGGGAAAATGTGAACACTATGAAATTAACCTAAATACTAGCTGGTCAAAAGTTTAAGACCATACTGAAACGAAGCGTTAATCGGTAAACACGTAACAAACTTTAGTCATTTGTGTTCAGCCATTAGCGTTGTCAACATCTCCCACTGACATCTCCTTTGTTACCTTTGGCAAAAACATGGAAAGGCTAAAAAGTTGATAGAGTTTGAATGTGGCAGAATTGTTGAGCTGCAAAAGCAAAGTCTCTCTCAACGTACCATCACTGGTGAGATTGGGCGTAGTAAACCTGCTGTTGCAAATTTCTTAAAAGACCCTGAGGGATACGGAAGGAGAATTTTAAAGGATTGTCCCAAGAAAATTTTGTCGTCGTTGAGCAGGAGGATTCGACGGGTTGTCCGGCAAGATACCAACCGATTGTCGAAACAGATTAAGGCCCTTACGGACGCAGAATGTAGCTCAAGAACAATAAGACAGCATCTACAATAGAAAGGCTTTAAAAACCGTAAACGTCTTCAAAGACCACTCCTCCTTTCACACCACGAAACAGCTAGGTTAAACTTTGCTGAGAAGCACCAAACATGGGACATAGAAAAGTGGACGAAGGTTTTTGTTCACTGATTGGAAAAAAAATGTAACCTGGATGGTCCAGATTGCTTCCAACGTTATTGGCACGATAAGAATATCCCACCAGAGACATTTTCTACACGACAAAGTGGAGGAGGTTCCATCATGATCTGGGGTGTTTTCTTCTTTCATGGAACAAAGGAGCTTCAAGGTTATACAAGGGCATTAAACAGCAGCTAGCTACATTGGCATGTTGGAGAGAGCATTCTTATTGACTGAGGGCCCTCGCTTGTGTGGAAATGACTGGATCTTTCAGCAGGACATTGTACTTTTTATGGCGAATAATAAAATCTTTTTGGACCATCCAGCGTGTTTACTCGAACTGAATCCCTTTAAAAATGTTTGGAGATGGATGGCAAGAAAAGTCTATAGAAATGGACGTTAATTCCAAACAGTGCATGATCTTCGTGAAACCATCCTCACCACTTGGAATAACACTCCAGCCAGCCTTCTGCAAACACTTACATCAACCATGCTAAAGCGAATGTTTGAAGTTATTCACAATGACGGCCGTGCAACTCACTACTGATACTTCTTGTAGGGCATTTTCTACCATGTTTAGGACTTCATTTTGGTATGGTCTTAAACTTTGACCAGTTGGTATTTAGGGTAATTTCATAGTGTTCACATTTTCCTATTAAATGTTAAAAACGTTGTTTTTTTTCCTCTTTCCTTACTTTCATCTTTCAAAACTCTTCTCAAATAAGTGGTTGAGTCTAACAACGCAAAATGCATATTTTTTTCATTATTTTCATTGGCCTCAAGATTTTGGTCAGCAGTGTATATATGACTTTCATAAATGCTTTTCTAAACGAAGAAATATTGTGAGATTGCTAATTTCAGATAAATTCAAAAAACAAATTTTTCTACAATATCTCAGAAATTCGACATTAAATTTCGCATAAATATTGTATTTTCTGTTTCAGTTTTCACACCACTCAATGTATGTTTATAGATTAAATACACATTAGAAATTAGTGATATCCTTATCAGCGAAACAATTAACTTTACATATATGTATATATTTTATTTGTCAACCAAAAGAAACCTTTAACTTGAATATTTTTACACACTACACCATAGCTCTGGTCCCCAGTGGCTCAGCGGTATGTCTGCGGACTTACACGCTACAATCCGGGTTTCGATACCCGTGGTGGGCAGAGCACAGATACCCCATTGTGTAGCTTTGTGCTTAATTCAAAACAGCATCAAAACAAGAACAACCATAGCTCTGTATCTTTCAGAGCTGGATAGATGAAGATAAGGCAAGCTTCGTGACTAATCGGAGGTTAATGCTCTTAGAGACAACGCGTTTGGGCCTGGCATGGCCAAGCGCGTAAGGCGTGCAACTCGTAATCCGAGGCTCGCAGGTTCGCGCTAAACATGCTCGCCCTCCCAGCCGTGGGGGCATATAATGTTACGGTCAATCCCACTATTCGTTGTTAAAAGAGTAGCCCAAGAGTTGGGGGTGGATGGTGATGACTAGCTGCCTTCTCTCTGGTCTTACACTGCTAAATTAGGGACGGCTAGCACAGATAGGGTCTGTGTTCATTATATATATATGTGTGTGTTGATATCAAGGGTCTGTGTTAACTATATAGATTATGTTGATATCAAAGGTCTGTGTTAACTATATATGTATGTTGATATCAAGGGTCTATGTTAACTATGTATATGTTGATATCAAAGGTCTGTGTTAACTATATATGTATGTTGATATCAAGGGTCTATGTTAACTATGTATATGTTGATATCAAGTAAAATACAAAGATGAGACATTGAACAGGACACATATATCTGTTGTAAATATTATAAACACAGACTCCACACAAAGTAACAACAGTGTCACGAACATCACACACAAGATGAAAGACTGCTATGAGCTGATTGATACAACTATTAGTATCTAAGTTCCAATCCTACCGCTCACTTTATTTTTATTTTGTGAACATAACTGTAAAGTTATGTAATATAAAGATTAAGTACTATATATTAAAACGATTTTGGAGTCCCACTACGTCGTTACAATCCATGTCGCGACGTCCAACCAACTCTATCTCACAACTGTGTATCTTTCTTGACAATAAACTTAGAGTGTAGTTTTCATTGCAAAAAAATTCATTGTAAGGCTGTCATATTTAAAGCACGCAATTTATTTTGCATGATTCAATAATCTATGTAGAGTAGGAGGGCCGCGGTTTCCTAGCTCCTATTTCAACAGTCTGACCACGCAAAACTCCATAGTCCTTGCGACTGACAACTTGATCAGTGTGTTTCAGTATGAAATAGCATGACTATCAGTTTTATTCTGCAGATATTTTGAGTAGGCCTCGTTTGAATATATATGTTAGTTCTGTAGAAATATATGTTGATTACGTTCTGTGTTGTTGCCTGTTATCTTTGCGTTCGTTGATTCTTGTCTGTTATATGACGCCGTATTTTGCTTTCCATAATTTTATGGATGATTTTGTGCCGAGAGTTTATCGATATATCGTTGTTTTCCCTCTTGAAAATTGTAAATCTCCAATATAAGCACATTTTTATGAATTGAGAGCATGAATAGTTTGCGTTAGAAAGGGCTGTATGTTTAAAATCGCTTTAATATAAACATACTTTACCCACAATATTAGTTAATAATTAAAAGAATCTGTCTATAACTTTAAATTATATAATATTCGAAACTTAAATGTATTTCTAGGCTTTAGCTTTTGAAGCCCACTAATAACTGCCATTAACTGACATCTTAAGATGATGGCTCTCTGTGTGCATTTTCAATTGTTTTGGTCAAATTGGACTTTATGTTTTGAGTGATAATGACCTAACTTAGGTAGCCATTTTGAAACTACGTTTGTGGTACGAATGGACACTAGAGACGTGCCATTTGTTAACTTTCATATTTCCCGTATATCTTGACCTTTGTTACAAATTTATTCTTTTACCAGTCTTTGTAAAGTCAAGATCATGTCAGCAGTGGAAAGGTTTAATGGTAGTTAAGCGGTCAAAAACTTCTGTTTCTCTTCACCCCACACGCGACGAGAAAAAATGTCTCAACGGAGTACGAGATTGGTGAACTGGACTGGAGTGACAAGATATTTATTAATCTTTGGGAAAAGTGGGGTAGGTAAGAAGGCACCTTAAGTTTGATTGTAGTTTTCATCAGTTTATAAGAATGCCGTGAAAAGGGGTAAAACTCTTTAAACTGTGTCCTACTTTATTAAATTTGCTGTTCCCCGCTGAAATAGGGTAGATCTACGGATTTACAACACTAAAATAGTTCGATTCCCATTGGTGGACACAGCAGATAACGTAGTGTGGCTCTGCTATAAGGAAACACACATTATTTCCAGTTAAAAGAAAAAAAATGAACATACACCTACTTTAGATACTGAAACATGCGCTTTTTCTGATTGGCAGCCGTTTTGTCCATAAGTTTGGATAAA
Organism: Carcinoscorpius rotundicauda; assembly: GCA_011833715.1. Taxonomy (NCBI): domain Eukaryota; kingdom Metazoa; phylum Arthropoda; class Merostomata; order Xiphosura; family Limulidae; genus Carcinoscorpius; species Carcinoscorpius rotundicauda. Next base: position 23,176,028 of record CM022398.1, read on the forward strand.
AGAAACCAACAAGCTGCTATAAAATTGATAAAAACTGTAATTTAAAACAGTTGATAGAGAAAAGGATTCACGCAGAGACAGGGAATGTCATGCGCGATGTACAAGCTGCGCATCATCTGTAATCACAGCGAGAGTAGGCCTACTAGTGCAGGACCGTGACGTACATTGCGGCCAAAGTCTATGGTGAAAATACGTATTACTGATGTAGGAACATTTTACTTTTACCACCTATCATAAAAGAATCACACTGTATGAAAAAAATCAGCAAGTTCGAGTTCTTTTGTTTTATATTAAGATGTCCATATTTCTTCATTGTTTTAACCCAATAAGACGAAATTCCCTTAAATATCTACTTTGTAACCTTAAAAAATATGTGCCTACATTTTCACAATTGTTCAAAAAATAAACGAAATGCATCATTCGCTTTCGCACTCATCCACCAATGTTTATGCATCATATCACGAGAATAACAGTTACACTTATAGTTATACTTTGAAGAAAAATGTCATAACCGCTGATACACAAAGATGACCGTCTTATATCGCTTTCTTCTACAGTGTCCGAGGTCTGATTTAGTACTCCATTTCCAAGGGAGTTTTTACATCACTTGAAATCAGGTTTCGATAGCCGTGGTGAAAATTGTACAGATAGCCAATTGTGTAGCTTTGGGCTAAATTACAAACAAACTCGAAATTATTAATTTTGTTTCTTATGAAAAGTTCAAACATGACATTAAATGCGCTTTTGAAATGACTGTTATAGTTTAAAAATGTATTTATATATCGGTTTGTACACATAAACATTTAGAAAACAAACAACTACTTTATTCTCGAACAGAAAGAACAATGTAAGTTTTTATTCTAGGATCGAGCATTGTCGTTTCAGTTAGAGAATAAATAAGTTGTTTTTAAGTACAGTCCTCAATACTCAAAACAGTTCATATTCAAATAATAGAGAAATAACGAAGATAATCAGTCCTAACATCTTACAGCTGTGTAATATGTACGCGCTCTGTAACTACACAGTAATACGTTTAGTAGCTATTTATCTAAGATGTTAAGTCAATCTAAAGTTTCACTGTTGGATCTCTTTATTGGGCTTTCGTTAGTTATTAGATGTTGTCATAAAGGATTAGTACATGTAACAAACAACTAATTTTATGCTTATTAAAATAAGGTTATATTTTATTGCCCCTTTCACGTTATTTTCATTAACTTCAATGGTTAATATATATACATTTATGTATACATATTTATTACATACATTCGTTGTGCAAGCCGAACCTCGCGAAGTATTATTTGGATTACGGCCGAAAATATCGACCGCAGCAAAGGCAATTAACTGATGAACAAATGTACTATAATATTTATAAATTTTTGTTTTGAAAGTGAGATATCAAATTAACTTCATTACATACTAGGATCATTTTTAGTTTTGTACCCTCTCTGTAGCTTGCTTCGATCAGGTGTTACTGATTAAAAAAAATGAAAATAAAGTCCGTTGTTGATGTACAATACAACTAATACGATAACCACCTTTTTGAGTATTCCTAGAAATATGTGTTAAACTATACTGCTAGTACTAGCAACACAGTTTTTTCTAACACGTGCCCTAGCTCTATGTAACAATTATTGATCATATTTTGTTTGAGAGAGTTTTGAAAAAAAATACCACTACTACGTGAGTATCCGTGTGTCAAAATACTTTTGAAATATAATCAAAAGAATGTGCCCTTGACTAAGAACTTGACAGTTTTCACCAAGAAAAGTGCGACTTTTCTAAAGAAGAAAACGAATGAATGAGATACTACAGAGAGAATTATGGTTTGGTGTTTGTTTTTTTAAATTTCGCACAAAGCTACTCGAGGGCTATCTGTGCTATCCGTCCCTAATTTAGCAGTGTAAGACGAGAGGGAAAGCAGCTAGTCATCACCACTAACCGCCAACTCTTGGGCTACTCTTTTATCAAAGAATAATTGGACTGACCGTCACATTATAACGCCCCCACGACTGAAAGGGCGAGAATGTTTGGTGCGACCGGAACTCTAACCTGCGGCCCTCAGATTACGAGTCGAACGCCTTAACCCACCTGGCCATACCGGGCCGAATTATGGTTTGATTTATCAATAATTGTAGTTTATTCTTTGATCTGGCGAACCTAAATATTCCCATTACTTTGTGTTTTCTTATAGCAAAGTCACATTGGACTATCTGCTGTGCCAACCGAAGGGAATCGAACCCCTTATTTTAGCGTTGTAAATTCGAAGAATTACTGATATACACTTGGGAACTACCAATTAACATTAGTAACCGAGATAAGTCGTGGTTGTATGTTGTAAAGTCGAAATACAATAACAGTACTACTAAAACAACACGTTAGCTAAATACTAATCCAGAATTCTACATTTCGTCAGCCGTACTTTAAGTGATATTTTATGTAATATTTTACAGCAAAAACATTTGTTGTCTTACTTCACTTCATTTTTTCAACGTCACATTATTTGCACATTGCAACAAAATGTTAAAACATAACCAAAGGTTACGAGTGAGTCATTTGTTTGGGTAGGCTCTCTTGTTGTCTGTTAGGGGTTGCAGAATGGGAAAAATCAGTTCTTGCTCCTATATAAATAAACTACCACCAGGAACTCACATAAACCTCTTTAGATCTCTGTCTCTTTCTTCGTATACCGCATAGTATTTTTTGGCTGGTGAGTGTCATGCCTCGCTAGGAACAGTTTATTTGAAGAGGATAAACCTCTTCCCAAGCCTTTACATGCACTGCCTCTGTTTCAGGTGTAAGTGCAAACAGAGTAAAAATTCTAATGGACAAAAAAAAAGGTAGATATGCCGTTGTAATTGTGATTTAAAAATTACACGTGAAAATCTATGAGAACGAATTTAATTTCACAACAAACTAATAAAAAAAATAACACTGGAGGGAAGACAACCACCAACCGCTAACTCTTGCGCTACTCTTTTATCAACGAATAATTGAATTGATCGTTACATTGTAATGCTCCCACGACTGAGAAAACGAGCATGTTTTGTGTGACGGGAGTTCGAGCCCACGCCCCTTAGATTGTGAGTCGACCGCCCTAACCACCTGACAATGTTTGAGCGTCTCAATTTAGAACAAAAATAGGTAAAAGCGCAAGGAGTGAATTACAGACCCTAAACGACGTGGAATATTTTCTGAAAAAGCTAAAAGCGCAAGGAGTGAATTACAGATCCTAAACGACGTGGAATATTTTCTGAAAAAGCTAAAAGCGCAAGGAGTGAATTACAGATCCTAAACGACGTGGAATATTTTCTGAAAAAGCTAAAAGCGCAAGGAGTGAATTACAGATCCTAAACGACGTGGAATATTTTCTGAAAAACTGCAGTATCTGGAATAATTATATTTCTACTTGACAGATGAAAGTATTATATTTTTTCATGAAACGTTTTTCGTTAAAAAATTCTATTTGACGAAACGGGATTTATTAAAGTTATTTCCCAGGATCATATCTAAATTCTACCATTTCGATCATTCTTCCGTTCAATATTTGTTATTATCAGGTAAATTAGCTAGAACGGTGTTACCATGAAATGGACCTGCACATTATAAAACTATGTACCACAGTTACCAAACTTTGTTATTCAAGCTAACAACGCTTTCACGAATTGTGGATGCGAGAAACGAGTTTAATTTGAGGTTGTTGTTGTTGTTGTTGTTTTGAATTAAGCACAAAGCTACACAATGGGCTATCTGTGCTCTGCCCACCACGGGTATCGAAACCCGGATTTTAGCGTGTAAGTCCACAGACATACCGCTGAGCCACTGGGGGGGGGGCAAATTTGAAGTTATTTTTAAAACAAAAATAGTTTCTTTCATTATAAACATGAAATATGCATACATTCGTAATGATACCTGATTAACAGAAATGTTACTTAAATAAAAGTCATGTTTGTTTATTTGTTTTGAATTTCGGGCAAAGATACACAAAGGCTATCTGCGCTAGTTGACACTAATTTAACAATGTAAGACTAGAGGGAAAGCAGCTACTCATCACCAACCACCGCCAACTCTTAGGCTACTCTTTTATTAACGAATAATGGGAATGGGTGTACATTATAATGATACCACGGCTGAAAGGGCGAACATATTTGGTATGACGGGGATGCGAACCCACAATCCTCAGATTGCGAGCCGAGTGCCCTAACCACCTGAGCATGCCAGGCCTAATATAAAAGTCATGGCTCGTAATTTCCAACAATAGGATGTGGCCGTATGTAAAAGTACTTTCTGTAAGGAGAATTATTAATAATTAAATAATAATTAAGGTAAAATCTAAATGTGACCGCAAGAAGCTAATTTTAGATGCAAGGTTGATTTTCTGATATTGTTTGACATACAGTTGTAATGTCCTTTTCCCGATGCCGTTTGATCAATAGGTACACGGTATTTCCCAATATTGTTTAATTTCCCGCTGTACTGAGGATTTTCAAATTTTGTTCAGTTTTAACCTCGTTCCTGAATTTTCCAATGTTGTTCGATTTCCAGATGTATAGGGATTTTAACATGCTGTTTGATTTATTGTTGTATGGTGTATTTCCAGATGTACAAGGATTTTCACATACTGTTTGATTTGCTGTTGGATGGTGTATTTCTAGATGTTAATAAGATGTAAACTTTTACAAGAATGTGAAAAGTCAAAATTTGAGTGTTGGTTTGTACAGTATAGTACTACTCATTAGCAATGAAATTTTCAGTATTCCAATAGTCTTAAGTTCTCAAAAGCCACTTAAACTGTAACTTCTTACTCCAACTGTCAATAAGACATACAAGCTTCAAACACACATTATGGACCAAAACGAGAGTACTAGTAGTTGATATTCTTGTCTGAAGACTAAAATTCATCACTTCACGAATTACTGCGATATATATGCACATAAATTAATCGCTACAATAACTACAATATTATAAAATTCTTTGAGCAAGCAATAGGATGAATTTTGAAAAATTTATGTCAGAGACAAGAAAACAATGTGCTAAGATTGTTTAACAACTCAACACTTTCAAACACGTTAGGACTAACTTCGATAAAGCTATCACACTGTATTATTGACCTCGTATCTTATACATCAGGTACTAGTAGGACCTAATAAAGAAATTGTTTCTACTTTAAAGAAATATTCCCACTTGAACACATACCCTGTCTTTGATGTATTCTCTGCTATTAGAATGCGGACTACTTTACCACAAACTTCTAGTGATTGTATGGAATATAAAGTCCACTAAATATTGTATAAATATTTCATATTTACCAAAATTCTTCTTTTTTGTTCGGCCAATATCGAAACAAACCAAACTCTACTCTGCTGATGTGGCTTACTATCAAACATCAATACTAAATGTTCTATCTAAAGGACAGCTAGCAGAATGAAATATCTTGATAATGTCTATAAGTTTACGTTTATTCCAAAGAACAAACTGAATTTTCTTCAGACATAGAGAACATACAAACAAAACTAAAGTACAAACCGTAAACTTCGATTGGTAAAACGTACCTTGCTGGAGTACCTGACCAGTATTCACTTGATAGACGGAGTAGCTGATTGGTATTAACTTGGTAGAAGAAATACGTAGCTAGTATCCACATGTTAGAAATAATACCTAACTAATATTCACATGGTAGAAGGAGTACCTGACTAGTATCCACATGTTAGAAGGAACACCTAACTTGTATCCACTTGTCAGAAGGAATGCCTAATTAGTAATAGTATCTAAATAATAAGAGGAGTATGTAACGGATGTCCTCATTTTAGTAGAGATTAGTCAATTTTCAGGTTTAATTGCTATTAGCAAGTTGTGCATGACGAGTGCAATAACCAATACTATTTTGAATTGAGCTACCACATCGTTTCACTAACAAACAAAAACATATTTACTCAAACATCACATAAAGAGAATTTTATCCAATACTGACTCAGTAACATTTAAATCATTCAGTAAACCACAATACGCATTACCAATTCAGTCTGCCAAAAATGTACGTCAAACAACAGGCCAAAAGCAAATAGTATTGAACACAGAGGGCAAACAAATGTTGTCCTCCTGGCATGGTCTGGTGGTTAAAGAATTCCATTCGAAATCTGAAAGTATCGGGCTCAAATACTGTTGCTGATTATGCTTACCTTTTCAGTCGTGGGGACGTTATAATATGTTAGTTAATCCCACTATTCGTAGTATGAGAGTAGCCCAAAATATGGCGGTGGTCGATGTTGACTAACTCTGTTCTCTCCAGCATATAAAAATCAAGATTAGGGACGACTAGAACAGGTATCACTCGAGTAGCTTCTGTCAAACTTCGATAAGCAAACACAGAAACGTATCAATTTGTAAACAGCAACATTGACAACTCTGAGCTGAAACACTCAGTCGAAATATTGTAACGTGTTTTACAGATATAGAGTAATTTGTGTGAAAAAACGAAGTCACGAGAGTGTTCTTACTCCAGAACTCCACCAGCATTGCCAGGTGGTTAAGGCACTCGACTCATAATCTGAGGGTTGCGGGTTCGAATCCTCTTCGAACTAAACATGCTCACCCATTCAACCGTAGGGGGCGTTATAATGTTACGGTCATTCCACTATTCATTGGTAAAAGAATAGCCCAAGAGTTGGCGGTGGGCCAGCTGCCTTCCCTCTAATCTTACACTGCTGAATTTGGGACAGCTAGCGCAGATAGTCCTCGTAGTTTTGCTCGAAATTTAAAACGAAACAAACACAAAGAAAATACTACAGACATAATGTAATTTTTGTTATATCAAAATTTCCGTATTTACTTTTTCTTTCCTTGCTTATCGCAGGTTTTCGCTTTTGCTGAGCATAAATACGATAGAAACGAGTACAGTCTAATAAACTTTATCACAAATAATGAAATACAAAACGTATAAAACAATTTGCTGTATTTGTAACTTTTTGATAGTTTAAACTACACACAAGTAAGCCATGTGGTATATAATAAACAGTTGCCTTTTGTCACATGATATTAGATTACTTTTTTTTTTGTTGACTCCAAACTTTGTCAAAAGTTTGGGAGCAAGTGTAGAGAAGACCTACTTAGGTAGCGAGTAGGGTAACCAAGATTAGCGCTGCACATATTCAAAGTGAAGTGATAGGTGTTCTTTAAGATCCCAAGGGGAGTATTCTACGTGTTGAAAGGCTGACGTTTCGACTTCCTTGAAGTAGTTAATATTCATAATAGAAGTACATAGATAGCTTCAGTGATTTTATTTCAAACAAAACGATTGGGAGTTTTAATATTGTGTAATATAAAATTTTGATTTTCAATTACTTGCGAATTTATATGAAATTATTAGACTAATTTATACAAACTGAAAAGGTAAATAATGAAACATATGTACAACCATTTTTTTTGCCATGTACTTAAACAATCAAACACTAACACACTCAAAATTGCTGTCTTAACGCCATTGGTTCTCGTCTAGTTATTAAATACATAATTAAATAATTTTGAGGAAATTTCTTTCAAATCAAAAAAGGTTAATTGGAAAATATAGAAAAGTGCTAATTAGCATACTTGAAGATATTAACCTTAGCCAATGTTATGAAGGTTTCTTTCAGTAACTGTAAAGGTTCATCCAAACAGACTGCAGTTGTACCACATTTTCTGTTGTAATTCCATTTTAACTATCTGTCGTTACAAACAAAAGTTGTGTTAAATTGGATATTTTTCCTTTCAACAATGCGACATTAAATAACATGAAACATCCAACAATGGCTGACGATTAGGTAATAATTAATTTGTTGTAGCTTGGCTGTATGAACACCAAACTCTGTGCACCAGGTTTTACTGATGAGTTTTCGTCAAGGTATATACATAAACACATGTACACGTAATCAACGACGAAGATCTAATTCCTTCAGGGTTGTCCAACGATTGCCACAATAATCTTGTTTAGACTTAGAATTAATACAACGCTTGTCATGTTGCATGTCGACCTCATCTTCACAACCTCGTTTACAGAGAGTTTTACTGAATCAATAAAGCAGTAGACAGTCAAATGCCTCACGAATAATTACCGAAGAAAATTACTACATAATTAGTTCGATGCGAAAGCGTATAATAGATAGACCGGAGGAACATTGATAATTCCGTTTAAAGTTGACCGCGATTTCCTAAAAGAAGTCTTCGTTGGAGACAATATTTTATCTTTATAAACATATATGGAATATAAACCACAAACATAGACCATAATTTCTGGTGTGTTTTGTTTTATTAGGAATTTTGTGAATACAATAAGTATTTTAATACAGAAACTTTCAAAAGACCAGATAAACCACAGACATAAACAAAAAATTACCTTTTTTTCTTTCTTATTAGGAATTCGGTGAAATTGACATTTTAATCAGAAACTTTCAAAAGACCAGATAAACCACGGACATAAACTCCAACTATCTTTTTAGTCTCTTATTAAGAATTTCTTGAAAATGACATCTTAACACAGAAACGTTCAAAAGACCAAATAAACCATGGACCTAAACCCAAATTATTTTTTATCTTTCTTATTAGGAATTCAGTGAAAATGACATTTTAATACAAACCCTTTCAGAGACCAGATAAACTACAGACATAAACCCCAGTTATGTTTTTTCTTTCTCATCATGAAGTCGTTGAAAATATTTTAATACAGAAACTTTTAAAAGACCAGACAAACCACGAACATAAACACCAATTCTGTTTTTTTTAATTGGGAATTATGTGAACATAATAAACACTTGATACAGAAACTTTCGGATAACTCCATATTCTGCTTGTCTTGAACGAAAATTATCTTTATTTATACGCACTCGCATACACATAAACATGTATTTACTAATTATTTTAAACGTCATTAATTATCAAAACAAATGTCTAACATACCATCAACTGAAATAAAATATGACCAAAGTAAAGTTAATAGGCTTTGTTGCAAGTTTAATACGAGCTACGCTGTATAGATTAAAATAAACCGTGTTACGTGTAGATCTCTGTTTAACGGCTGGTTGAATACGGACAATCTGATTCATAAATAAGCTATTATGTAGGTTCATAGTTTGGTTTATAACTGAGTAATTCATATTTTGAGGATGAGTAAACGACGTAAATAATACATTAATAATAATGAGTTTAACATATGAATGTTTTTCCTTCAGATGTAGAACATTTTATCATTAACGGCTTCATCGCATTATCTCGTAAAATCAGGAAAAAACAATCAAAAACTTTTCATCACAAATGACTTTTTTTTATACCTCAAGTTTCCATATGGCTGTTTTTATCCTATTTTTCAACAACTGAGTATTTTTCCCCTCACGTCCGTGTTGGTGTTGTTTTGTTTTCTTTCTAATTAGTAGTCTAAACACCAGATCCTTTTACTTGATTTCAAACTCTTATTCATCTTTTTAATCGCATATACATTCCAAAAGCCACGAGTTTACAAAGCCGGTTCTGGTTCACATGGTAATTCACCGAGATATCCTCACGGCTGAAGTCACGTTTAACCTTTAAAACATTGTTTGTTTGTTTCGAATTACGCGCAAAGCTAATCGAGAGCTATCTGCGATAGCCGTCCATGATGTAACAGTGTAAGACTAGAGGGAAGAAAGCTAGTCATCACCACCCATCGCCAACTCTTGGGCTACTCTTTGACCAACAAATAGTGTTTGACCATCACATTATAACGCACCCACGGCTGAAAGGGCGGACATGTTTGGTGAGACGGGGATTTGATCCCGCGGCCCTCAGATGAGCCTTAACCCACCTGGCCATGCCGGGCCGTCTTTAAAACACAACATATGAGACTCGAAAAGTTGTTAAATTGAGCAGACAATGTTTTAATAAGACGTCATAAGAAACAGAATCGGAGAGCAAGATAAAATAATATTACATTAGAGATACTTCTTTCCAACAACTTACTGACTTCAACTTAGTAACTAAAAATACATAGAGAGAAGATGGATGAGATAATAATGATAAAAACAAGAGAATTATGAAAGAAATTTAAACATCTTTTTGTTTCACTAGTTAAAAAAATAAAATATAATAAGTTTTATTCTGGTTTATCAGATCACCTTTAAGTTAGTATAAATAAACTACGCACCAAAGTGAATGTCAATTTGTAATACAATTCACTGGATTCGTTAATGTTTTAAGATTATCAGCATTAATAAATTATATTTCTTATTTAAAATTGAAATAAGTGAGCTATTAATTAGATACCTAGATATTCCTTCACGTGTTTCTGTTATCTTCCTCACACTATTTTATAATAAATACCAAAAACAAGAACAAATGAAATAGATTAAGAAAAATATTAATATACAGAAAGGCATAGGAAACTGGTTCTGGTTTGTTTTGGAATTTCGCACAAAGCTACTCGAGGGCTATCTGCGCTAGCCGTCCCTAATTTAGCAGTATAAGACTAGAGAAAAGGCAGCTCGTCATCATCACCCACCGCAAACTCTTGGGCTACTATCTTACAAAGGAATAGAGGGATTGGCCGTAACATTATAACGCTCCAACGGCTGAGAGGGCGAAAACTTTGCAGAAAGGTCATTTTGTCATTTTATATAGTTGGATGCCGGTGTTAGAATATTTTAAAGCGCTAACTCTTTTTATTCTGCATCCTCACAGGCTTTATAATCCAATAAATTTACAGTTTATTTATGTATTCAAATAATAACAGTTTATTATCTTAGAGAAAAAATTAAAGTTATTTGTACAAATATGAAGATGTACAAGCATTAATTATCTGTATAATTTAGACTTCAATGAGATTTTCAGTAATTATTAATAAACGGAACATAGCTTAGGAAGAATAGAATAATTTAACTATAAAATTACATTCTGAGCGTTATCTTTGTGTCGTTATGAATTAAATATTCTTTAAAAATCAGAAAAAGAAAAGAGAAAGAAAAAAAGAATTATTTTGAACCCTTTAGTACTTTATGAAACATAACACATACGCGGCCCGGCATGGCCAGATGAGTTAAAACGTTCGACTCCCCATCGCACTAAACGTGCTCGCCATTTAAGCCGTTGGAGCGTTATAATGTGACGATCAATCCTACTATTCGTTAGTTAAAGAGTAGCTCAAAGTTGGCGATGCGTGGTGATGACTAGCTGCCTTCTCTCTAGCCTTATACCACTAAGCTTGGGATAAATAGCCCTCGTGTAACTTTTCGCGAAATTCAAAGGCAAAACAAGTAAAAACAGACGCTAAACGGGATTTATACATCTGCTTGAAGCAAAATGAAATTGAAAAGAGTTCGTTTTAAAAAGAAACTTTCTTTTGTACAAAATGATGGTAATAACTCAGTTCTGTATTCTGAGAGAATGACAAAAGCATTTAAGTACAGTTGCGTTTACTCTCACGCGTAACTAACATAACTTTCCTATAGGAACATAGATAGATATGACAAAGAACGTTGTAGGTATTGTATAACCTACTTTTTAGGTACACACGTATAGAAGCTCAGGTGTAGCGTGATTTATCTTGTATGTGAAATAACTTATCTTGGAGTATCTCAGATATACCATACTTCACTGTGTAGGTACTGAGCTATATCCTAACTTATTATACAGGCACTCAGATACTATGTGAGAACTTAAGTGTAGCATTACAGGTACTCAGATACAAAACTGTTTATCCTATGGCCACTCAGATGTGGTAACATTGTTTATATTGTAACTACTCAGTTGAGCATATCATAACTTGCCTGGTACACAACCGGACAGAAAATTATGTTAGAAATGAAACACCTTTTTCATACGTAAGTGAAAAATATTATAACCATTCTTACGAAACAAAGTGCTCCTTTAAGACATGTATTTGTATTCAAATTAAAATATAACGAATACTCTAGAAAACATTCTCTATTTATAAGGCCCGCATAAAACAATGTAAGCATATGACATTTCAGAAATTTCTTTTGAAAAGCCAGAATTGCTTTCAGAAGAAAAAAAAACATTCAACAATACTTTCGATTACAACAATTATTACTTAAAGATCAAAATCCATTATTTTAATATTTAGATTGTTACGCGTTATTTTACTAAGCTTGCCTACGCAGTCAGGCCCGGCATGGCTAGGTGGTTAAGGCACTCGATTCGTAATGCGAGGGTCGCGGGTTCGATTTCTTCTTACATCAGACATGTTCAGCTGTGATGGTTTTATAATTTGACGGTCAGTCCCAATATTAGTTGGTAAAAGAGTAACCCAACAGTTGGAGGTGGGTTGTGATGACTGGCTGTGTTCACTTTAGTCTAATACTGCTAAATTAGGGATGGCTAACGCAGATAGCCCTCGTGTAGCTTTGCGCGAAACTCAAACCAGACTTAACCGATTAGAGCCTAAAACACAGAAACAGCAGTTATATAAAATACTTTCTGGTCGCAGATGAACGAGAATAATATCTTAAACCTTGTTTAATTAGTCTTCTATGGCTACTCAGTAAAATTTTACTCCAGTAAGCTTTTTCTTCTCCGCAAAATGTTTATATGATTGATGTTTTCGTTACTGAATTTCCACCTGAACGAACATTAAATGCGTGTTTGCCTTTAATAGACACAGATAAAAAAATAGATATACTGTAACACGCATGAAATATGTAATATATTTAGCAAACAAATGCTTATGAGCACTTTGAACAAAAATGAAGTTACGAATATATATGAGTAAATGCATCGTAAAGAGAAGTGTCAAGAAATGATACGTTATTTGAATCAGTCTTATTTATACATCGTCTAAAGTGAAGTAATGTTCACTATTTTTTTTCCCATGTTAAATATACATCAAAAATAAGAACTTAATGGGTAATCTATCAAAGTTTGGAGAGAACAAGAATACAGTTCACAGTACTTCTATAACTTGAAAAAAAATAGTTCGTTTCCAAGTGCAAAAGATGTCACGTATGATGTTTTCTGGTTGTTGTTTTCACAGTTAATTTATGTCGTTCTCAATAATTTTTGTTCGAGTTTCCAACTCTTGAGCTAAATGTGGCCAAAACATGCAGTAAGCAGCTTATCGAACAAATTGTTAAACTAAAACATGGTAATTCTGGTATATATGAAAGTTTCAGACGAGCGTCTGTTAAATAACTGACAAAATACATTTACTCAAGAGCATTTTAGAAACGTAGATTTATTATCGGATCAGTAGATGTGATAATTACGAATCGATTAAATCACTTATTACAAAAGTACGATTTTACAACACTGACGCTATTAACTGAAATCAACTTACTAAATTATCCCGAGTTTCTTGGCTGAAAAAAACAACAACATATAGGAACAAGTAATAAAACATCTCATAAATATAACATTCACATCTCCAATAAAAATGCATCAGACCAGGAGAAGATTTACTAAGCTGCCAAACATCCATACTGTGGAACAATTAAATACTTACTTTACGTTAAGATAGCCAAAATCCTAGTGTCTTTTTTCTTCACCTCTCCCGTTTATGGCTCAGAAGAACAGCTAAACCCTGGTAAATTCAGACGCTAAAGTTCTATCACATCTGAGATTTGTAGACTACAACCCAAGATACGATTTATAAAAAACAAAATACTTAGTAAGAGATATTTTTTTAAATTACAGCTCTGCATACATAAGGCACAGAAAGAACACCGACAAAATATTTAGTTATGAATTGGAAAAGTTTTTGAACCGAAACAGAACGTACCCTCCACGCCGACTGAGGCGGGAACTGTTTAGGGTAGGAGCAACGAGTTCGAGCTATACGAACGAAGGAGAGGTCCATTATTAAACGGGTGTATACAAAACCTTCTGAGGATGATAGCTATAATCGATTCCTGGATTTTCTACTCGTGGGAAACAATAATAACGTTTATTTGGAAAGCGAACATCAATAACGTATTAGTTTAAGAATGTTATCATTATCACTTATGTATATTTACCTCTTAGGTTTATGTCTATTTATCTCTTAGGTTTATGATGTGTTTCATATTTTGATTGGAATCAAATCATGCAATCCTCCATGGATCGCAGGACTTCTAAATACGTAATATTTTGGGTTCGACACCTTTGGCGGACTCTGCGTAGATAATCCAATGCACATCTTCGTTTGTTTGTGTAAGGTGAAGGAAAAAAGCTGTTTGTGCCTTGCAAAGCACGGCATCAAAACCGGATTTCTAGCGTTGTAAGTCCCCAGATGTGCTGAGAAAAAAACTGATGACGTGAGCATATTTAGTGCGGCGGGGACTCGAACCCACGACCCTCAGATTGCTAGTCGTGCATTCTAACTACCTGGCCATGCCAGGCCTACATTCCGGAAAAAGTCTATAAAGAGATCAGTTTGTTTTAGAATTTCGCGCAACGATAAACGAGGGGTATCTGCGTTAGCCGTCCCTAATTTTGCAATGCAAGACTAGAGAAAGGCAGCTAGTCATCACCACCCACGACCAACTCTTGGGCTACTCTTTTATCTACGAATAGTGGAATTGACCGTCACATTACAGCATCCCCACGGTTGAAAGGGAGAGCATCTTTAGTGTGACTGAGATTCGAATCAGCGACCCTCAGATTGCAAGTCGAGAACCTTAACCACCTGACCATGCTGGTCCTACATTCCAGAGAATGTCAATAAAGAGGTCAGAATTTTGTCTGTTGATCACAATAATACGATAATCTGGAAAATATATTACATAGACTGTTGTGTCTATGTGATCAACATTCTAAAAAGCTGAGAAGAAAATGTAAGAATATGTTTATAATGCAACTTAAAATAACACACTTTAATACAGTGACTAGCGAGTAACTTGCACCAAATTACTAGATAGTGTCAGCGACATATTTATCTTCACATGTTTCTCCAGTTCGTGCAATATGTGTGCGATACATACAAAGTAGGCTTAGAGGTTTGAATAGCATTATGTAACAACTTCTACCATAAGACCCGCTTAAATTCTATAATTATAATTACAATGAATAATAAACCGTGTTATTCATACAGTTATTATTTAGAACTTGTAACACTAGAAGGATTTAGACTTTTTTTGGCAATAAAATTATAAAAAAATAGACCTTTATTCTATTAGACAAAATAATATTTATGGTAAATAATATCCCTATAGTTGAAAAAACAAACGGCACTTACGCTTATTACTTTAACAGTAGTGTAAATTTATGAGCAAAATGTTAATCCTAAGTAATGGGCAAACTATAAACAAGTTTCTACGACCATTCTATTCTCGGTCGCAGAAGGAACTATTAGAACCAACTTGAGAAACAACACAAAATAAAAAAGACTTAAATGTACATCAGATGCAAGCAGTGGATCATGTATGTGTTTAGGCTTACAAATTATCAGATACATGCTTACGAGGACTATAAACACACGTGGAACTATCCAGGCGTTCTTTAAATTCTACACCTTTGAAATGTGGAAAATCTTTAATATTTTTAAATTAAACTGTTTGGCTATTCTATTCAATCAAAGTTATTAAGTGAAGTAGTGAGGCTTAACTGTGCACCTTAAAAATAATTCTATCGCTCGCTAGTGAAAGTTGGACTTTTTCTTTAATTACAATAACAATGTTATCTGGAAGGTTGAAATACCTAATTAAAAATGTTGTATAATTGTAATCTGGTGAAATTGCACTGTTTCTTAGATTATGGTATTCTGTGTGGGACGATAAGGAATTATTTACTCTTATAATATTTCACTGGTAAAATATCAAGACAGAATAGCGACTGCAACTTATGATAAAATACCTGAAATATGAGAGACACTGGAAACAGTTCTACTTGAAAAATAACATAGTTTCTAGAACCAAAGAGAAATTCAGGAGTGTTACATTTCTTCCACACAAAAAATATGTACGTTAACCAGCCTGTATATATTTGGTAAGCCTTAAAATAAAAAGTTTTTCATCTTCAAGTCCCAGCGAATACAGAAATGTTTTCTGAAATACCTTTTGCTACACGTTTTCCTTTTTCTTTTCTAAGACCAGTTTACTGAGTAATGTTTCGCTCTTTGTTTCAGCTCGAATTCCTAAAAGCCAATTATACTTGATATCAATATGGATCCCTGAAAGTTAATTATACCTTATTTAAGTCTGGATTCCTGAAAGCACATTATACTTTATATCAATCTGGATTTATGAGAGCTTATTTCAAATTATATAAATCCAGATTCTTAAGAGGTTATTGCACTTCATGACAATACGAATTCTTAAGAGCTAATGGTAATGTATTGAATTCTTAAGAGCTATTTACACATTTTTATTTTTATATGAATTCTTAAGAGCAAACTAATTTATTTCATTCTGAGTTTTTGGGAACTAATTGCACTTTATATAAATCTGTATTACTGAAATTCAGTAAAACTGTGACACGAGATGCAAAATGACACTGTAAAATGTATTTTGATGAGAAAAGAAATAGAACTCAAAGAAAGTTAAAGATGTGCTTTTAATTAAGCTTCAACGAAGTATATTCAAAATCAGTGATGTCGAGAATTTTATATGCAGAAACGGCTCGTTTGGGTTGAGAAATATTTTACATAGAAAAGTTATATTATTATATTAACTATCTGGGTGACACGCCACCAAAACCCACTTTGGCCGCGTGGGGACAGCTAAAAGCAGCTTCTCATACTTCTAACCTCTCATTGTAAAATCTGCGTATCTACCAAGTTCCTCCCCCAACTTTGGAACTCCTTTCTACTCCCCTAACCCTACCTATTGTTGTTAAAAAACCAGTGAAAAAGCATTTTGGACGTAGGCTTAACAAATTTCATCTGATAGCCGTGTTAGACTGAACATTTGTTCTGTGGCGTCATCTAGTAACGTATACCGGTAAAATGTTTTTAAAGCTTAGATTGTCTACATCACCAGGTTTAATTAACATTAGTGTAAAACAAGATCAAGTGTTATTAAAAATTAAACTGTTACTTTTACACAATAGCACATAATGCAAATTAGCAAACAAACACTTTGAAGAAGCATTGGGTTATTTATTCTGTGTGTTTAAAAAACTAATGTTACTCACCGATAAGTTGCAAGCGTCTTACGAAAATGTCTTTATTGAGAGGGGTTTAATTCCTTCTTTAGATTACTATTTTCGCTCGCCTAAAATAAAAGCTACGCATTAGCGTTGGAAGCGTGATCTCATAATATCTTGTTACTGTTTGAAACGTGACATGAATAAAAAAAATCGACAAAGCAAAAAATAAAACAACTCATGAATTTAAAATCCTAGTTCATAAAATATAACACTGGTGACATGATTCAAACTTGAGACCCTCACAGTTACCGCTGTACTGCTAGATACTCTTTATTTTTAAATCTAAAAAAACAGAATGAAATGTTACTTTTATTTTAAAGTATATTTTTAATTTCTACCTCATATTCTTACAAATAAACTTTGATTAAAACCTACCCAAACAGTTTAAATAATTTCCAATTATACATCTTTAGAAAACAATACCTACAGGAAGTCCAATAAATAAAAAGGTAGTGTAAGACTAGAGGGAAGGCAGGTAGTCATCACCACCCACCGCCAACTGTTGGGGTAGTTTTTTACCAACGAATAGTGGGATTGACCGTATATTATAACGCCCCCACGGCTGAAAGAGTAAGCATGTTTGATGCGACAGGGATTTGAACCCGCGGCCCTCAGATGAGGGGTCGAACTCCTTAACCCACCTGACCATGCCGGGCCTAGCTAATAACAAAGTAAGTTAGAAATAACTGATATATATATATATATTAAGACCTGTTTTAAGACGGTGTGGACATAAACAAAGAATTACTTTCTTTGACTTTCGTTGTCTTCCAAAATCAACGCGACATTCAATCATTTAATAAAATTCCTGCACAGCTGTCTCAAATACATGATGCTCTTGTGCTGGGACACCTATACCAAGTCATACGACACCCGCTGTGTAAGTTTCTTTGCTTTTGAAACTTGGTATTTATCACAATAAGAAATACTATACGTTTACCTTTAACAGCCGGTTTTATTTTCTCACTGTAAAATTAACCTATCTGTTCAAACAAAAATGACTGAGCTTTGTCAATGTTGAGAATTTTGATATTAGAATTTATCACCCTCACACAATCTTAAAATCGAGTAAGTGCTTATTTGTTTGTTTTTGAATTTCGCGCAAAGAACTATTTTTGCAACCCGTCCCTAATTTAGCAGTGTAAGACAAGAAGGCAAACAGTTTAGTCATCACCACCCACCGCCAACTCTTGAGCTACTCTTTTACCCACGAATATTGGGATTAACTCTAATTTTATAACGCCCCACAGCTGCAAGGGCGACCATGTTTGGTGTGACAGGATTCAAACCCGCGATCTTCCTTTACTGTTAACTTTGTACACCTGCTCGAAGGCCTGGCATTGTGAATGGTTGTTTAAGAAGTGAAATGCTGAATGAATTTGAAAAGAGCTTTTTTGATATTTCAACCACATACTCATATAAATATATAAGTTATTACATACATCAGTTTTTAGAAATACTAAGAAATCCTGAAAAGTCGCAGCTGTAATGAGATCTCAACTCGGTCAAGAGATAGAGCAAATGGTTAAAAGTTTGTATGTGAAAAAAAATCAGAGTTTGTCCACGAGCCGCTATGTCGGGCTAAGAATATATAGGATGGATTTCTTAATTTTATACATTTGTAAAATTTAACATCATATTTTCTTAAACTATGTAATTTAAATGTATTAAACCTTACACATAAATTCAAAAGAAAAGCTACCAAAAGTGTAGCACAAGAAAAAGATATGCATGCTACCATATAATTTAAATTACAACAACTTTGGAAAGGTAGCAATAATTAATTTAGGCTAGAAAGATTCTAACGATGATTGTTCAATTCGTTTTTTTTTAATAAGTAATTTTCCATTTCATAATTAATGCTAAAGAACTGTAAACATTTTGTATATTCATTTTGAAGTTAGGTTAAAAGGATAAAATATAATAAAATACACGTTCGTCTGTTGTAGTTTCAATTAATAACATTCCCCACAAGTAGGTAGTTAGAGCCTACAAGATAAGAGAATAATTGAAGGATTCAGTTAATAAAACTTGTTAAAATGTGTCAGTTGGTATGCAAATGATTACACGCTAACGATACAAAAATAAATCTTTACAAAGAATTTGAAGGTAAACTGAAAACAAAGACATAAACTTCAAAACTGAGCATACTGATCGGATGATAATTAACAAACATACAGGAAATAATGAGATGTCTCGATTAGCTGAAATCAAAATCCAAAATAACGAAAAATAAATGCATTATCAGCCAGCAAGGCTGCAACCCCGTAGCATAACGTATTATACTCTGGATATCAGCAACACTTCAAAGAGTTTGACCTGTCTTAAAATCACTGAGTTAAGCGAATGGTCAAAATAAAGTACAGTGTTAACATCATAAAACCTACTAATCTGGCGGTGTTTTTCGCACATTTTAGAGTAAGATTTTCAAGACAAACACGAAAAGTGAAATTTTAAATACTGTGCCAGTATTTACCTTTAACATTTATCAAACATCATACTTATAACAGTATAATTATCACACGTTAACTAATGTCTTTAGCGACCTCTCATTGTGGTTTGGTTTGTTTTGAATTTCGCGCAAAGCTACATGAGGGCTATCTGTGTTAGCCGTCCCTAATTTAGCAGTTTAAGAATAGAGGGAAGGCAGTTAATCATCACCACCAACTCTTAGGCTACTCTTTTACCAACGAGAAGTGGGATTGACCGTCACATTATAACGACCCCGCGGCAAAGAGGGCGAGCATTTTTGGTGTGACCCTCGGATTACGACTCGAGTGTCTTAACCACATGGTCATGCCAGGCCTCTCTCATCGTGTATTATTAGCATTGTCTGATGCACGTTCTAAATTATGCTCTGGTTGGTGAGAATATGAATTCTTGAACTCTTTGAGCTTCGTCCATTTTACTGTTATCATTCTAGGTGGTCCTCAGTTGCCATTGTTTTTTTTTTTGGTCTGAATATAACAAGACTATTTAAACATAATAAACTTTGTGAGAAAAAAAAGGAAACTACATGTTTCCTCACTTCATGGTGGCCACCCCAATGGCACAGCGGAATGTCTGCAGATATACAACGCTATAAACCGGGTTTCGATAGCTATGGTGGACAAAGCACAGCTAGCCATATGTGTAGTTTTAAACTTAATTAAAAATAAATAAATCTCATGGTAGAGACAATATTTGAATAAGCTAAAAAGACAAAAGAAGGTAGCTTCAAATTCTTCACCTTGGCTAAATACTTTATAATAGACCTTTTTTTTGAGTATCCTACTTTCCCCTAAAAAAAATCCATAAAAGAAAATAAACTGTCCCCAATCTTCTATAACCGTATATTCAGTTACTTCTTTCGTACTGAAAATAAAAATAGGAAAATTGATAGTATTTTCCACCTGTTTTAGTAAAAATTCGGCTTTATAATGTAGGAGTCAACACTGGGAGATTGGTTTTCTTGTTCCATTTGTTACGAGGAGTAGAATGTTGCAGTTTAGAGGTTTGTGAAAGAGTTTTAAGAGCTATTTATTGTAACAATAATGGAGGTTTATCTCTATTTCATAAACGTTTTTCCTTTAAAAACAGACTTTTATAAGAATGTTATTTCTGAAAACTGGTATTTCTAAACTAAAATTAATCTATTTGTGAACACACTTTTTCAAAAGTTTGCAGTTGTAATGATATCTTTAAATATCAGTGTTTTTATTAAGACTATTGTGTTTAATTTTCATGACATTGGTTCTTACGACGACTTAGGTACAAAGACGTAAAACGTAATGAAAGTTTCGATTTTTTACAAATTATTTTATCATAAAATTATGGATTATTTCTGAAAACTAATACGATGAGATCAAATTGAAGATAGCAAAAAGCTGAAATCTCGAATAAGCTGATGGATGTTTTCCTTAAAAAAGTATTCATATAAATATAAACAAAGCCCATTCTGATTTAATTAGCATACAGCTGTGAACTGTTAACGTTTTTAGATTATCTGGTCATCATACCCTCTCTTTTTGGGTCACGTACGGTTTTTTAGCTTTATTCTTGGTCACTGTAAGTGGTCTTTAATAAATCAGAAGTCTAATTGGGTTCCAATGGTCAGGTGAATAGGTCGCAAGTTCGAATCCTTCTACACAATCACTGATAAATCAGGGACATCCAACCACCTCTACAATAGCTTTGGATAAAATTAAAAAAAACACGAATACTTTAGTGGAAGTCAAAAATAAATTTAGAAAACTTTTAGAATTATTATACCTTATATATATATATATATAAGTTTAGTACCAGGAGTTAAGACAAAAACTGCAAATAAAAACCTCGCAAAGTAGAGTCATTTATTGAAATATCTTATATCTTTTTTTGTGCAGAACGTATATGTCCCACTTTTATAACACACATACCCTTTATTAGCACAGTGATAGGTATGTCTGAGAACTTTTACTGCTAGACACCGGATTTCGATACCAGTGATGGACAGAACACAAGTAGTCCTTTGTGTACCTTTGTGCATAATAACAAACAAACAAGTGATAAGACACACAACATCGCTCCAGGTGTGTTCTTTGATTTTCAATGGTTTTCAAACACCCGTTAAGGTAGAACTAAGATTCTGAGTTATTCAGAGTACTTAGCCTGTTTGGATAATTTATATTTAAACAACAGTTATTGTTAAGTTTTCAATATACACCTCTCAATCAAATAAGTACATGGGCAAAATTTTATATTTAGAGATTACTCGAGGTTCTCTCAGCCATTATTATTTCTAATCTCCTTTACAATGTGATATAGTAGTTATTCGTATCATGAGAGATCTGTACTGCTGTAGCTTTAATATCACTATTAGTAGACGAAACACATTCGTGCCAAACATTTAAATAAAATATAAATAAAAATAGCCATGTACTGTAAAAGTCGTCTTTATTTGTATTACGTGAAGGTTATTTATTTTCATGTAATTACTTACGAATACACTTCTTCGTATTTTATGATGTTCCTTCCTATCTCAACATCTTTATTGCTTTCATTGCACAGCTGTTGAACATTTGCTTCGCTTTCAGTGTTCTTCTCTTTATTTCTTGCAGTTTCACACTGCATCAGATTACAAAGTTTAACCCGAGCATGATTTTGCTATTTCATTTTTGTAGCTTCTTTTCAATCTCCAAGATTAATATATCTCGTTCGTTTTATGATTGAAAAACTGCTGAAATTTCAGTTTCATTTGTCCTCTTCTTTCCTGTGCTTCCGTGAACTTATTTCGAATTACTCCTAATTTATTTTCGTTGGGCTTTAATGTATTATATTTTTCTTACTCAGGAATGCGATTAGTATACGCAGTGTAATTTCTTTTTTTTAAATATTGGCCAACACTTTCATCAACTTAACTGAAAGAAACTAGATTAAATTTGAATATATTGACAGAAAAACACTATGGCTATGTTCTCTTTCGTCGCATTTGTAATCTCATGTGTTTAAGTGTAATAAACTAACGGAAAAATATTCATCACTTTTCTTTTTTTGAATTAAGCACAAAGCTACACAATGAACCATCTGTGATCTGCCCACCACGGGTATCAAAATCCGGATTTTAGCGTTGAAAGTCCGCAGATATACCGCTGAACCACTGGAAGGGGCACATTTACCAGTTGGAATAATTGTGTCTAAACATTATTAAAAGTACGGAAAATATTAAAACCTTAACAGGTTTTGTCTGTTTGATGTTAAGTACAAAACTGTACAATGGATTATCTGTGTTCTGCCCAACAGGGATATCGAAACCCGGTTTCTCGCATTGTAAGTCTGCAAACATATCGCTGTGCACCTGTTGATGGAATATAAAATGTGCAATGAATTTATATGTTTGTTTTAGAGTGAAGCCACATCAGGCTATGAACCCAGATGTTAGTGTTTTATGTCCATAGACTTACTGCTGACCGGCCCGGCATAGTCAAGTGGGTTAAGGCGTTCGACTCGTAATCTGAGGGTCGCGGGTTCGAATTCCCGTCGCATCAAAGATGCTTGCCCTTTCAGCTGTGGGGCGTTATAATGTGACGGCCAATCCCACTATTTGTTGGTAAAAGAGGAGCTCAAGAGTTTGGGCAGTGATGACTAGTTGCCTTCTCTCTAGTCTTGCACTGCTAAATTAGGGACGGCTAGCACAAACAGCCCTCGTGTAGCTTTACGCAAAATTTCCAAAAACAAAACAAACAATACTGTTGACCTCACGAAAGGTGGAGCTTGTATTATATTTACATACGTCATAAATTATTCTTAATTTTTTAACTATCAGCTTTTAACTACATTTTGAAAACTTTCGTATTTTGAAAGATTTAAACTAATCCAATTTAAATTATTTATTGTGTTTCGGTTTAATTGATATACGATAAATTAACTAATTAACATGTATGATGTATTGTAATGAAGTCAACGTTTCCATTTTAATAGTTTTTCGTAAGAGTTGTTATGGGAAGTCTTTAACTCATTGTCATTATCAAATATCATTGCAGTCGTTTTCGTTTCTGTTATTTTGTCGTGTTTCGCATTTTGTTTCATATCACGTTCTTCCTCTCCATGGACTGGATGTAACCTATTGGTCAGCGAGTCGAACTGCATATCTGAAGGCCCGCGATTCGTACCGAGATACAGCAAAAATATTATTCGGTTCTACGATTCGAAAAAATCCCTCATGGTAGCGTGTGGTGCTGCTGGCTGCTTTCCCTCTTGTTAGTGACTCACAACGAGAAACGATTATACCTGAATCCCAGTGGTGTCTCATGTGGCCATTTAACCTTGGTGACACATATGATGCTGTTCAGGTTTAAAATGCCTAAATCGTTACTTTCTTTCTATTTACTACTAATTATAATTTATACGTTTTATAAGCTTCAAGCTAACTCGGTTGTTACAAGCTGTGATATACCTTTTTATTTACATCAACACCAGAAACATAAAATCTTGTTATCTAAACTAATATGGCGCAGGTTCTAATATGACGTTTTGGATATTCTTGTACGCTTCTTAGTTTCTTAGATACCATCTAAAACTACATAACTTTTGATTTAGTAAGCCCACATAAACACACCTCTTTGTAATTTTTCTAAATCTGTATTTTACAAAGTTACAAACATGCTGTGTGGTATTCAACTGTATTCTTATGAGGAGAGTGTGTGTCGGGAATATGAAAATTAAAATAACCATCATTCGAAAGCTTATTGCTTGTCACAAAGTCATTTATTAGTCGTAAAATATGTCGATTAAATTTAAGGACCTCTAAGTACAATGACGATAAGTGCATTATAGATGAAAATGTGTAATTGGGTAACTTTTGTGGGTCAAGCTTTCAGAAAAATCTGTACACTGATTCAACGAGGCTGTAATTTAATACCAAATGATTAGGCTAACAATTACACAAAGCAGGGTTACGTCCCTATAGCTGCTTGTAAACCGAACTTGAATCCCTTGTTGATTAAACTTTAAAGCATGCATTAAAATACAAGGATTGGATAGGAAACTTATAACCCGAGCGCATACGAAAGGTCGACCTTTCTTATTCAGGGGCAAACTAGTCTTTTTTTGTTTGTTTGTTTTGGAATTTCGCACAAAGCTACTCGAGGGCTATCTGTGCTAGCCGTTCCTAATTTAGCAGTGTAAGACTAGAGGGAAGGCAGCTAGTCATCACCACCTACCGCCAACTTTTGGGCTACTCTTTTACCAACGAAAAGTGGGATTGACCGTAACATTATAACGCCCCCACGGCTGGGAGGGCGAGCATGTTTAGCGCGAAGCGGGCGCGAACCCGCGACCCTCGGATTACGAGCCGCACGCCTTAGGCGCTTGGCCATGCCAGGCCCAGCAAACTAGTCTTTCACAATATTTCTAGATAATAAAAACTCTTAAAAGACCTGATGTAGACTTTTACTAAATGGAATCCACCTTGTACAAACTTCATCCTACGAAAATGGATATAGTGTGTTAATTAAATCTTCAGATAAACTACAGTTGTCCAACTTAACCTTTCTTAATTTAAGTAAGTTTCTTACCAGTTTACTTACGAATAAGTTAGTTGCTGTTATGAATAAACTATATACCAAAAATATTAAATTATTTTACATCAAGACTACTTCTCCTGCACTCAAAGAGAATATTTGCCCACGAGTTGTATTACTATTATGTAAATAAAAATTATGCATATCTATGTAAAAGATATAAAAACTCCTCGAACACTTCTATATCTGTCGTATTATAGCAGGTCTGATTAGTCCTAGTATTCGATGAAATGACTCGTTGACACTGAACATGGCAGTTGTTGTGTGGTTTGCCATATTATTTACACGTTCGTCTTTACTCTCACTAGTAAGGCTTAGGTTTGGGTTATTTTGGATTTTGCGGAATTCTACACGAGAGCTATCTGCGCTAGCCATCCCTAATTTAGTACTCTAAGACTAGAGGAAAGGCAGAAAGTCATCACCACCTACCGCCAACTCTTTAGCTACTCTTTTTCCAACGAATATTGGGATTGACCGTCACATTATAACGCCCCCACAGCTGAAAGAGCGAGCATTTTTGGTGTGACAAGGATTCGAACCCGCGACCCTCAGATTACGAGTCGAACGCCTTAACACGCTTGGCCATGCTGGGCCGACCCTAGAGATACTTATCTTGATTTGAGATGACGCACATAAATATTCTAGCTATTATCTAACAAATCATTATTGTCTCATTAAAAGTTATAATTACCCATTATGCAGTTATTTGTCGTTCAATGTCTTTTGCGATATTAATTAAAGTCGCACTTTGCGGAAGTGAATGCGTTAAACGAGTAGCTTTGCACGAAATTCAACAAATCAATAACCAGTGCTCTGAAAGTTATCATGGCGTTTATCCCCCGCATTCGATGCTGATTGTCCCAAAGGTATATTCCCGCCACACCAAACATGCTCGCGCTTTCAACTGTGTTAGCGTTATAATGTGACGGTCAATACAACTACTGGTAAAAGTGTAGCCCAAAAGTTGGCGGTGGGTGGTAATGACTAGCTGCCTTCCCTCTAGTCTTACACTGCTAAATTAGGGGCGGCTAGCGCAGATAGCCTTCGTGTAGCTTTGCGATTAAAATTCAAAACAAAACAAACCCACAAGCATATGCTAGTCATAAACGAAATCATGCCAAAATATTTTGTTTATGTAACAGACGTTTGTGGTTTTACTGTGTATGCTTTAAGTATTTCGTTTTAAATTTTGATAGAGGTGTCTTTACATTTTCGATTGACTTAGTGTACTTGAAACTGATTTGTTTGTTTAGAAAGTGTATCATACGTACCTTAGTAAGCTACTCACTTGTTCAAATATTCAATTTTTTAATTTTAATGTTTTGTGACGGCTTAATTCACATACATATTTTAATAAGCATACCTAATACATTGTCATCATTACCATTTTGAAAAAATCCAATCAGTAAAAAGTGTCTTTAAGATAATTAAATCGTTACTAACGTATTTAACATCAATCTTCAAAACATAAATATCAAAGCACTTTAGAAATGAAGTGTAGACTAATGGCTGGCTTAAAATCATAATACCAGAGCACAAATTTTAACAGTAGTCTAAATGTATGAGGGCCTATCACAACAACATCTCTCTATCTGGAGGCCCCGGCATGGCCAGGTGGGTTAAGGCGTTCGACTCTTAATCTGAGGGTCGCAGGTTCGAATCCCCATCACACCAAAAATGCTCACCCTTTCAACCGTAAGGGCATTGCTCTGTGATTGCCAATCCCACTATTCCTTAGTAAAAGAGTAGCCTAAGAGTTGGCGGTGGGTGGTGATGACTAGCTGTCTTCCCTCTATTCTTACACTGTTAAGTTAGGGACGACTAGCTCAGATAGCCCTCGAGTAGCTTTGCGCGAAATTCAAAACAAACAAAAACTCCCTATGTGAGATATTTTTTGTTAATCCAATAAAATGTCTACAAAATAGAGCTAGCTACATTATCTAGTGGCAGCCCAGTGGCTCAGCGGTATGTCTGCGGACATACAACGCTAAAATTCGGGTTGCAATACCCGTGGTGGGCAGAGGACAGATAGCCCATTGTGTAGCTTTGTGGTTATTTGAAAACAACAACATAATCTAGTGAGTAAAATTCTCAATTCGAAAATAGATGCATTATTTCTGGTCATAACTTTAGTAACAAATGATAATATAAGGTGTGAAAAATGTTAAGTATAGTCCAAGCATAAGGGTAATGAATGTTTGTCTTACACAAAAGAAGCTATGCTCGCTTCTCAGCACAATGAACGCGTTAAAGTACTATTATGATCTTAAAAAACCATTGGCACAGCAGGAAGTCTATGGACTTACAACGTTAACGATCGTGTTTCTTTGCTTCTAATAGGCACAATACAAATACAGTATAAACCCTCATGTTCGATCACTCCTTGAAAGCGGTCATTCAATCACAGTCCCTTTTTTTTTCATATAATCCCTAATTATATGCAGTGGAACCCCTGTAATCAGGCCAGTTTGTCTCAGTCCCGTAGGTTTAGCTTTAGACGAGTTCCACTGTAGTTCAATGTGCGGATTTGCACTAATTTCGAAAGAAATCAAACCAAGCAAGTACTAAAGAGGAAAACTGCAACTGTTGTCAAATTCCTAAAATAATGAGAAAATAAAGTATTAAAATCCATACTTCCCAAGAACTCCTAAATGTTTTAGGGGCCAGAAAGATGAAATTTTCGTCATTAACAAACACAGTTATACAGACACTCCTTTTCTTTATGTTGTAGATTCCCATTACACTTTGCAGTACAAAGAGCGAACTACTGGAACCATTGTTTCATTAGTGTAAAAGTCGAAATTAATTGTTTTGGCACTTAATAAACCATTAAAAGTAACGGCGAAACTAAATCACAATGTCAAAGTTTTATGTGTATGTTTTAGGATTACGTAATTTTGTTTAGTAACCCGTATGTTTCAGTTTAGCTGTTGACTTTTGAGATGTCACTCTTAACTAATTCAAATATATATTTTAAATTCACACTTCTGAACTATGATAAAAACTGTAGTGAATTACCTGTTTATTCATATTGTTAATAACGTTGTATTTATTTTCCTAAACGAAAACATACTTATTAAGTAAAATAATTCGTAATTACTACTTAAAACTGTAATTATTTCACAGTTAAAAAGTAGACTAAAATAAAGTTTTAAGTCGTGTTTGGTTGAGTCGATTCTTCCAATTTCGATCGAGTTCTCTTAAGTCGACAATTTTCAGCTTGGATCTCATTATATCTGGTTAATTACAACAAACGTTGTTCAGTTGTGGTCGAGTTGATGTTTCAAGCGTGGAGAAAGAATGCGTTATTTAAATAACTTGCCACATATATAATTCTCTATCCTCAAATGCCGTCGATAGGGGCATTCTCTACTAACCAAACATTCCTTTTAGATTGGCATAGTTTCGTGTATTTTTCATCTTAAAACAATAGGAACTCAAACAATTCTGGTGATCGAAAAATTAGTTACATAGAAATAGTTTCTTCAGTTATGAAGCAAATTGTCAGTACCGTGTTATATTACCGAGTGCCTGATTTTATCAGTAGTAGCCAATATAAACCGAATAATTTCGAAATTTTCTACAGCATAAAAATATCAAAATAAGAACATGAATACCAGGGTAAATATTTCCCTTCGTAAAAGATTCTAAATGGTACATTTTTCCATACAGTACATTATCATATACAGTGTATTGTACAGAATTTTTTTTTTAATTTCGTACAAAGCTAGTTGAGGGCTATCCGTGCTAGCCGGCCCTAATTTATCAGTATAAGACTAGAAGGAAGGCAGCTAGTCATCACCACCCACCGCCAACTCTTGGGCTTCTCTTTTACCAAAGAATAGTGGGGATTGACCGTCACATTATAACGCCCCCACAGCTGGGAGGGCGAGCATGTTTGGCGCAACTCGGGCGCGGACCTGCGACCCTCAGATTACGAAGCGCACGCCTTAACGCGCTAGGCCATGCCAGGCCCACTTGAGGGTGAAAAGTAGTTTTTCATTTTTGTGCGTGAAAGAATATGATAAAGTGTCCTTCATTATTTTGTTACTCCTGTTATTATGAATCTGTATTTACTGTTGTAAATATATGTCCACTCATGACTAACATGGTTTACGCATATTCTGTTAAATACTGGCAAACCTTAAATATACTTATTAACACTAGAACAAAGCACAAACTGTAAAATAATTTGTAACTGTAAATATCTGTAAAATAATCAAACTTTGTATGAAATTATAGCTGCTGAAGTGAAAAATTATACACCGAAGTTCTTTATCAGTTATAATAATAAAAAAGTGCGAGGTAATAGACTTATAATATTAACACCCGAGGCTTGAAGATGTGTATATGGCTTTAGACTAAAAGACACACGTACACACGCACATTTTAAGTATCACGAATTTGATTCTGGCCTGCCATCTAGCAGGAGAAAAATTTACAATAAATTATTATTAAGCTACATTAACCCTGTATTTATTTTGTTCACTTTTGTTTCTGTTTTATTGTAATTGTATAACTCGATTTACTCTTTTTGAACAGAAGACAGTTAAAGGCTTATATACGTAGTCCATCATTACATTTTTTATTTGTTTCACTAAAAAAACAACAAGGCATGTAATACGGAACTAATATGCTTTGAACACTTCGTTTAAATTTCTTTGTTGGTGTTTGCTTTTATTTGCTTAACAATAAACAAACACAAAGCTACAAAATGGGCTATATCTGCTGTGTCCACCTCAGGTCAAATTTTTCAATTTAACGTAATAAACCCGGGCTTACCAATTAGCCAACAGGGAAACGAGTATGAAATGAAAATATGTACTTATATGACATAAATTTTCAAACAATTCCGCAACATATAGATATTTATATTAAATGTCATCATTAAAGTTAGGCTGCTTAAAATTTTGAATTGTACTCTGTTTGGAAATTGAATTTCACCAAACAATGTTGGCATGTCTATTTTGCATGACAACAATAGCTATTATTTCGTAAATCTAATATTTCATGACGGACTGTGATTTATATTCTAAATTAGAACTGAACCTTCAATAATTCCACCTTCTGCAGATTAAATTACTTTTCACTGGCTCACTTTGTTACCGCTAGATGTCTTATTTTTTGTAATCGAGGATACATGTCAGATTTCCAAGTCTGGTAATTATTATCAAAGATACACGCAATCTTTATCAGTAATTTCTTTTCATATAAATTCAGAATTTTGACTCCGTAAAGTCAACAAAGTTATTTTAACTAAGAATATTCAACAAAGCATACATTTTTTTTTCAACTGCAAATATGAAATGGAAATTTACTTCTCTAGATGGTCACTAGGGAGAAAAATCTTCCAGCCAATGTGCATGAGTGAATCTTTAAAATAATGCATAAATTAAATTGAATTTTTCAGACTTGATGTCTTTTAAATTTTTAGTTTTATGGAGAAAAAATACATTCATTTTTTGTTGTGTGTTTTAGTTTGTTTATAGAGGGCTAGAGTGCTTTTCATTATTAACATCTGTTTGTGTGTGTGTATGTATTGTTTTTCTTTATCACTAATTCGAAAGTTGATTTTCAATCTTTTGTATATGAGTAAAGAAATACTAACCAGAGTCAGTGATTTGAATGTCTGTGTCTGCATATTTTTATGATCCGTCAGCAATAAATTTACGAACTTATAATCCATAAGTCCAAGGTTCGATTACTCGAGGTAGACAAAGTACAAATAGCCTATGATGAAATTTTGTATTAAAACAAAAACAACACCGTTTTAAGTAATATATATATATATATATATATATATTTACATATACCTCGTGTGTGTTATGAGATTTTCTCCTTTTCAGTTAAAAAACATGCCTTTAAAACATAAGGCAACATAAAACAACACATTATTGGATATAGTTTTAAATTTATGGAACAAATCTACAAATATTCTCTAAAAATATCGATCTGAAATTCATGGTAAATGTTTTTGTTTTACATTTCTTTTCTAATATATTTTTTGTTGGTGAAAATTATAATTGATGACAGCAAAGCAAATATAAACATGAATTGTTACGACAAACCATGCGTCATTAGTCATTGTTATTAAATGAACAGTCTAGGTAAGACCCACCATGGCCGGGTGGATTAAAGTATTGGACTCGTAATCCGAGGGTCGTGGGTTCGAATCCCCCATCGCACCAAATATACTCGCCCTTTCAACTCTGGGGGCGTTATAATATTACGGTCAATCCAACTGTACGTTGGTAAAAGAGTAGCCCAAAGGTTGGCGGTGGGTGGTGATGAATAGCTTACACTGCTAAATTAGGGACGGCTAGCGCAGATAGCCCTTGCGTAACTTTGCGCGAAATTCAAAACAAATGGAGTTTCAACGCTAAATTCAAGGGTTCGATTCCCCTTGGTAGACTCACCAGATAGCTCGATGTGACTTTGCGAAAAGGAAAACACACGCATTGAATGAATAATTTACTGGTGTTAATATTGTCATGTTTTAACTAATTAGTTTAGAGCAAATAGTAAAAACTGACGTAGTTCAATAATTAGCATTACATTATACATATATATAATTTAGCTACAGAAATCCAGAAATAGTAAAAGTATTGGAAGGCGTTAGAGTAATACAATGAAGATGAAATCAGACATTAACTTCTCTAACTCTAAAATTTTTTACTCACCAAAATAAATCTGTAAGTTCAGGCTTGTACGAAATATGTCAAGTTGTAATAGCAAACGAAGGACCTCAGTTATTTAAATAGGGAAGAAAAGTACGAAAGCGTATATAGAAACAATACAACCGTTTTATTGTTCACCTCGGAAAACTAAAATGAAATGTGTCGTCTGTAAGGCAGAGGGTGAACATAATGTTAATTAAAGGCTGATCAAAATTTCTATAACTGAGGTTACACAAGGTGTGTGCACACTGATGATCACTAGAAAATTTTATATGAACTTTTTTTTTTGCTATTGTATACTTGTTTTGGAATTTCGCACAAAGCTACTCGAGGGCTATCTGTGCTAGCCGTCCCTAATTTAGCAGTGTAAGACTAGAGGGAAGGCAGCTAGTCATCACCACCCACCGCCAACTCTTGGGCTACTCTTTTACCAACGAATAGTGGGATTAACCATCACATTATACACCCCCACGGCTGGGAGGGCGAGCATGTTTAGCGTGACGCGGGCGCGAATCCGCGACCCTCGGATTACGAGTCACACGCCTTACGCGCTCTGCCATGCCAGGCCTACTTTGCTATTGAATCATTTAATTTTAAAATATTTACATTAATGCAAGAGTTAATCAAAGTTAACATACAGTTTTTAAAATCCCAATAAATCTGCTAAACATTTTAAGAGATATTAATGTGCAATTTTCGTTCACATTTACACATTTATTTCACTATAATTCAGGGCTCAATTTCCAGAGGTGAACTAAACAGATAGCTCAATGAAGCTTTATTCTAAAGTAAACAAACAATCAAACATTACTGTACAATTCTGTGCTATATTGACTTTCTTCAAGTTCTCTGGGGCACTGTGTTTCAGTGACAGTAACAGTTCAACTGTTTTTTGAAGAATTTGAAGAAAGAAGAAAAAAAAACTATTTTAGAACCTTTACCAAAAAAAATCGATTATAATTAAAATAATGTGATAAAGTGGTGTAGAACAAGTGAAGGTGGGTGTACCTCACGATCGTAACAGTTTTGGATCAATATTGACTTCCATAAATCTATAGCCATCAGCACGTCCTGAACCTCACCTCCTAATCATACAGCTGTAGTGTTCGCGTGTTGTTAAACATGATGTTTTTACGAAAGATATTGCCAAAAAAAAAACAACTGAAAAAACCCATAGAACTAATGGAAATTTATTAATAAGTAACGACTAGGACCGAAAATCCAAAGGACTGTTCAATAGATACATAAAATGCCGAATTTCCCCGCTTATCTATTTCTAGTGGATAAAATTACTGGTTAGTAAAACCCAATTTCACGTGCTTGCCTCAAAAGGATCGATTCAAACCGTCTGGTTGTGATCAGCTTAATCGATCTCGTTATCGATTAACAGAATTATCTTGTTATGATAATTTCTTTTTGTATTGGGTGTTGAGAATTTGCGGCTTTCGTTGGAACATTTTCGTCTAAACCGTCTGATTTTGCAAGGCCATCTATAAGTAACTAGTCGTTATAAAGCAAGCCAACCAATTATCAGTTATTTCAAGATATTGATTTCATTGATTCGATGGTCAGTCGTTGTTGTTTGGTCATGTTAGTTCCAATGGCTCTGTTAATTTTAAGGAATATTGTTAAGTAGTCTGGTCTCTTTCAATCTCCCGAAGTTTTAAAACCACAGTATTCAAAAATGGATCGTCACATTTACCGCAGGTTACAGACTATGTAGCTCATCTGTTTTCTTTCAACACTTCACATACAGTAGACTTTAAGTATAAATAGCTTATTTTAAGTTTCATCATAATAAAAAAAATACTTGTTAACTGACACTAGGTGGCTTTGATTGTTTGTTTCAATAGGTCCCGACATGGCCAGGTGGTTAAAGCACTCGAATTATAAAATGAGGGTCGCGGGTTCGAATCCCTTTCAGAGCAAACATGTTCAGCTGTGGGGGTGTTACCACTATTTGTTGGTAAAAGAGTAGCCCAAGAGTTGGCGGTGGGTGGTGATGACTAGCTATTTTCTCTGTAGTCTTACACTGCTAGATTATGGACGGCTAGCGCAGATAGCCCTTGTGTAACTTTGGGCGAAATTCAAAACAAATCATTATTTTTGGTAAAAAATAAATTATCGTAATTAAATCTCATATTTTACAGTGTTTGTAAATATGCAAGAAGTCATTTTCACTGGAGTTGATCTGGAATACCAGTTCATTCAAGGAGATTCGGTTAACAGAAAGACAAACAAGCCCTGAAATCTCGCTGATCAACAGTTTTTATTTTTCTCTTGAAATGACAGAGTGTGATAACGAGTACCGTATCTTTTCTCTTTGTTTTAAGTGTTTATTGGAACATCAAAGATCGTCAACATTGTAAACTGAAACCCATTCCACCAAGTATTGTTTTCTAAATGACATAGCTTTTACTACTAATAGAACTTTCAATTTTAATAAAATTCTACACTTCCGTTAACATAGCCTATGCCATTTAGATTATGTATTATATTTCCTTTTTGAAATATACCCACTAAAGACAACCTTAACATAACACATGCTGTAGCCTTTAGGATTTTTTAATTTGTTCTTAATATTAAACCAAACATGATTGCCCTTTCAGCCATGGGGACGTTATAATGGTACGGTCAACCCCACTGTTCGTTAATATAAGAGAGTAGTTCAAGAGTTGGTGGTGGGTGGTAACGACTAGCTGCCTTCCCTCTAGTCTTACATTGCTAAATTCGGGACGTGTAGTTTTGCGCAAAATTCAAAACAAACCAAAAAATTTTATGCAAAAATAATAGTTTGAAAATAGTATGATTTTGAATGAATGTAATCACTTTTTGATATTTACTGATTATTCTCAGAATAAAAGTATGCTTTTTGTAAGTATAATGACGTAGAGGTGATAATATAATAATATTTATTTCACTCCCCTACCCTACACATGCTAGAAGCTACGCGGTAAGCTTGAAGGTTTAAGATGTTAAAAATTATGGCTCGATATCCTCCTTGTGCCCAACACTGATAATCTGTTCTGTATTATGAACTTTACACTGAAATACAAACTTGCAACGCAAGGTCCTCATAATACTCTGGTAATTGTAACTTGAACCACCCAACCTAGATGGCAATAGTGTAGTAAAATTGTGAATTGTAGTAGAAAAATTGTCGAAGCTCTTACGATCGGATCATCTTAGATGTTAATAAATGTTGATAATATAAAAGACTTAAATCAATTCAGATTTTACAAATACAAGCTTTTTTATTTTTCTTTATCTTTCCTTTTCTGTGTGTGCTTTTTTTGTTTATAAGTCGATGACAGAATCTATCCCACGAATAGTGGGATTGACCGTAACTTTATAACGCCCTCACGGCTGAAAGGACGAGCATGTTTGGCACAACAGGGATGCGAACCTGTGACGCTCAGATTACGAGTCGCACGCCTTAACACGCTTGGCCATGCCGGGCCCCCACAATGGAAAGTATACGGATTTACAATTCTAAAATTAGGATGTTTGGTTCCCTTCAGTGGATATAGCAGATAGCACTATGTGGCTTTACTATAAGAAAACACAAACACACTTTATATCCAATTAAAAATGCTAAAACGACAAAGACAAAGTGGGTCAACTTAAAGATTCACAATATATGATTCTGTGCTTCGTAGGAAAATAGTTGTTTTTCATTCTCTAGTGTTTATAAATATAAAAACGATACTGTGAAGCGTTAAGTATATATTTTGTGTTTAGAATATATAGGTCTGTAGATTAAAACGTTTCTCAAAATTAAGGAGGGACTGGTACTTACATTGTAAGCATATACATGTTTTTTTTTCTTGAAGACGATACCACTAATTTGTTCAGATCTTTGTTTTTCTCACCTTCACGTTGGTTTTCCCCGTTATGGTTTTTTGTGATAATTATCTGTATTTTATCTTTTCTTAGGTAAAGATTAAAACCTATATAAAGTCAGAAATATCATTCATCGGTTACAAATAATAAAACAGAGGGTTTTAAAATTATCTATTTGTTCCTTTAGGTATTTCTCACACAAACATTCAATTAATTTATCTTTTCCAAAGGACAAGACCCCTTAGATAGCGAAAATATGGAGAATCAAAATAAAGGATAGCTTTAAAGTTTAAAGGCTGGTCTTTACGATTATAAAAAAGAAATATGTGTATATATACATATATATATATATGTTGACAGTTTCACAACATTGCTAGTAATTTTTGGAGCTTGTGAAAGAAACCGTAGTTAATGAAGAAACAACAAAAGGAAGAAATGATTCAGAAAATATCTATGTCATATGTCTTTCTTATTGAGACATTTATTTAGAAAACGGTAATTGGTACTAGCAAGAGCAGCATAAAATAGAGAAATTTCTAACACTAGCAGTACATTTTAGGCAGTAATGATAAATGTTTATGTGGCTACTCACTCATTTTATAACATAAAAATACTTTATTTGTACTATGTAATAACACAACGTAATGAACTTCATAGCATATATTTTATTAAAATGAAATAAACAGATATGTTTGTTTGTTTCTCAAATTTTGCGCAAAGCTAAACGAGGGCTATTCGCGCTAGCCGTCCCTAATTTAGCAGTGTAAGACCAGAGGAAAGGCAGCTAGTCAGCACCACCCACCGCCAACTCGTGGGCTACTCTTTTATCAACGAATGGGGAAAATGATCGTAATATTATAACGCCCCTACGGCTGAAAGGGTGAGCATATTTGGTGCAACGGAGATTCGAACCCGTGACAATCAGATTGCGAGTTGAGCGTCCTAAGCACTTGGTCATGTTTGGCTAGAAACAGAAATGAATCAGAAGGTTTGTCTCAAATGATGCACATGTGAGGATATATGAATAGAGTGATTCAGTTGACCTACATTACTGGATACCTTTTTGTTATAAAAAAAATAAATAACATTTGAATTAGAGAAGGAAATATATCATAGTTCTATCCGTGAAATTTCTGTTTGACTAGAAGGGGTGGGAAGCCGTTAATTGTAGTAACTTTCGTCTTCGTATACTCAGATTATTTAAGGACACTCTAGTTTGTAAAAACTTTAATAATGTTGAG
The DNA here is from genome assembly GCA_011833715.1 of Carcinoscorpius rotundicauda. NCBI lineage: Eukaryota > Metazoa > Arthropoda > Merostomata > Xiphosura > Limulidae > Carcinoscorpius > Carcinoscorpius rotundicauda. Next base: position 23,212,904 of record CM022398.1, read on the forward strand.
CATGCGCAATCTAGTGTACGAAATTAATCTTTTATTATTTGTGGTTTATTTGTTTTGAATTTCGCTCAGTTACACGAGGACTGTCTGAGCTAGCCGTCCCTAATTTAGCTGTGTAAGATTAGAGGGAAGGCAGCTAGTAATCATTACCCACTACCAGCTCTTGGGCTATTCTTTTACTAACAAATATTGGGATTGGTTGTAACTTTATAACGCCCCCAGAATTGAAAGAGCAAGCATTTTTGGTGTGACGAGAATTCGAACCCGCAACCCTCAGATTACGAGTCGAACGCACTAATCACCTGACCATGCCAAGCCGCTTATTTGTGATAGATATATTCTTAGTATTTAAATATGCATGTTTCTTAATACCATCATTTTGAGAAGAATTAAGATATTTTGCTATAACTGAAACAGTTTTAAACATTTTTATTTCTATGCAATAAACGAAACGGTAAAAGAACCACTATCTTCAAACTCTGAAGTATATGCCTAAAAGAGTCTTCGATACCTAATAAAATTTAAATTCAATGTCGATAGCTCAAACTATGCGAAAATCAGTGTTAGCTGGTGTGAGGCTTGTTTATATTCAGTACTGTGCAAAGTGTTAGAACAAGAGAATATTGTGTTTTTCTTTCCACTTCATTGGGCTAGTTTTTCCACGCCATTACAGAATGTAAATTTCAACATTATGGCAATGCTTCACTGATTCCTTTTAACAATTGAAGGAGTTTAGGAAGACTACTCACCATTCTTTGAAATTCCCTTATACTTGTACCAAAGACATGCCATGAGGGTTCTGCTTAAATGAGCATACCAATCAAATTTCAAATCACTGATAAAATAACTGTCGTGGTACTCCGTGTAGTTTCTTAACTCTAAAGAAAGAAGCTAGCAAAAAACTAGCATATAGTATCGGTATATGATAGACGCAATCAATTTAATATCACTCCAAAATTAACGTTGAATACTTGGTCGTGTACCAGTTTTAAAAAACCTTTACTTCGATTTCCAAATATTATCAAAATACTGAAATTCGTTAAAAAGTACAAAACTGGGCTGTTGAAGATTATAAAAGGTTGTTATGGATGGATAACTCTAAGTTTGAAATATTTGGTTCAAAGCGTAGGTTGTACGTCTGGCGAAAGAAGGGTGAAAGATATTTATCTCAATGAATGTCCTACCATGAAGCATGGAGGAAGCAGTGTGATGGTTTGGAAGTGTTGTTCTGTTGAGTCAACAGGAGATATTTACAAAATAGATGGAATAATGGACCAGTATAAGTACGATCAGATACCGATCCGTCATGGTATACCCAGTGGTTTGTATATTACTGGTAAAGGGTTCTACTACCAATAATATAATGATCACAAACACTCATCAAACCTATGTAGAAATGACTTAGTTAAGAAAGAAGCTTCTGAAATCATTAAAATGACGCAATGACACCCATAGAACCCTGATCTGAACCTAGTGAACAGAGCCCTGATCTGAACCTGGTGAACAGAGCCCTGATCTGGACTTAGTGAACAGAACCCTGATCTGAACCTAGTGAACAGAGCCCCGATCTGAACCTAGTGAACAGAACCCTGATCTGAACCTAGTGAACAGCCTGAGATTTTATAGATCAAAAAGTTGAAAAATAAAAAATACTTCCAAAGAAACTTTATGAGAGTTTATTAGAGACATTTGTAAAAAAAAAAAACGTCCTAAAGAACACTTCGATTAAATATGTTGCAACAGTGGCTGAAAGACTGTCTGTACTTATTAAAACAAAAAGGGACACAAAATATTAACTGTTTGCTGCATGTCCACTGAGTTTCTGTTGTAGTAAATACAAAGATTAATAGAACTTTGATGAATCGTCTGTGATTTACCTTCCACTGTTCTGTAAAACTCGCCTGAAATCTAATATTTGACTTTGTTCTCACACTTTGCACAGCACTGTATATAGAAATACACACGTAAAGTTTAAGACAAACTGATAGTAGAATATGTTTATTTATCAAAGCACAAACATATTTAATTAATTAATATTTAATTAATTTTATCCAAGTTAAATGTTGCACATAAACTAATTTTCGATTGAGGGTTTGGTTTCAAAGGAATTCTGGCTGTGTTATGATTTTATTCATGATCTGTCATTACAGTGAATTTAGTAACGCTTCATTAACTAATTAACTATAAAAAAAATTAACATTTATAATTACTTAAGCTACACAGAAAAAAGTTCTACTAGCTTATGGACTAACACCATCATCAATAAAAGAAGTTACTATCTGGAGAACTCTGGTTACCTCAGGAAACCAAAAAGGGCTAAGGAGCTCACACTAGATTCTCCTGAAGATGACACAAGTAGTGTTTCTAGACAATAAAAACTTTGTTTGAGAAATGTTTTTGCTACCAAAACTTTGTTTTGAAGCTTCCGCGTGATAAACACAGAAACATTTTAAATATTTGGCTGTTTTTTTTTCTTTTTAATAAACTATTTAAATTACGGTTCATCTTCTAATTCCTCACCGGAATACTCTTTTATAATTAATTTACTGATTTGTCGTTTCGCTTCATTTGTATTTGATTATTATAATCCACGTCTTCATTATTCTAATTTTTTTTTTCTAAATAGCTTTTGTTTCTTCTCGGGCGGCCCAGCATGGCCAAACGTGTTAAAGCGTGCGACTCGTAATCTGAGGATGGCGGGTTCGTATCTCCTTCGCGCCAAACATGCTCGCCCTTTATAATGTTACGATAAATCCCACTATTCGTTGGTAAAAGAGTAGCCCAAGAGTTGGTGGTGGTGGGTGGTGATGACTAGCTGCCTTCCCTCTAGTCTTATACCAAGGACGACTAGCACAGATAGCCTTCGAGTAGCTTTGCACAAAATTCAAAACAAACAAACAATTTTTTTTCTTGGTGTGATATTTTTTAAAATATAAATCAGTAAAATTTAGAATATATAATTACTTTTATTTGGTTTTATATATTATTTTTTGTTTGTTTGGAATTAAGCACAAATCTACACAGTGGGATATATGTTCTCTGCCAACTATGGATATCGAAACCAGGGCTTTTAGCAGTGCGAATACGCTGTGCCACTGGGGAGTTGGCGTCTTAATAGAGGTTATTAGTATTTTCAAGTTGAATGATACTTTAAGCGACACATGAAATAGACGTGCAGGTTGGAAACTAATGACCACAGGAGTGGTAGCCAATCAGCGACATCTACTGCCTTTGCGCTTTTACTTTTAATAAAATAGAATAGCGGTGTTAGATGTGTGTTCAGCGACATATCAAACTTCGGTCGAAAGTCAGGCACGTTCACTTCAGTCTGGGATAACTCTTTTCATTAAATATTGTTCTAACAGAATAAACTTGAAAGTAATGGATTATAGATAATGCAATTAAAATATTTTGAATGCCAGCACGACTTGGTTATCAAACTATAAATTCAAGAAAAGCTGTCTTGAATCAAATCTTTGTTCAAAGCATAAGTTAAACGAAACAAGGACAGAAGGAACTAAGTCATACACATTTCTTATGGGTGGATAAAATTTGTTGTTTTTTTTTCATCCACACACTGAATTATTTTTATATGTGTTCACAGCAAAACTAAAAAATTTCTTAATGTTTGGTCCGAAAGTTCCAACATTATTTTCATAGTATCATTATACCTACAAAAGGACAAAGAGAATACGTCATTAAGTCCGACAAACCATCATGAGTATTGGTCAACCGTCACTCTTGTTGGCATTTAGTGTATATGTGTCACTAACTTGGAAAATGTTTCGCATAGTCTGAAAACAAAAGTACCATTCCCACCCTATAAGCCCAAAATATAACAGTATCAGATTAATATTAAAGATAAAATTATATATTCAAACATCTAACACCGCCTTTTACATTGCGACACTCAGTTACACAACCCCTTCCAAACATGTGGTCAGCTTCCGGTCAGTTACCTCTTTCTTTGTGAACCTGACGATGACCGAAGAAGGTCGAAACGTTGTTGGCTCACTATGTAAAATATTTTCTCAACCCAAACGAGCCGTTTTTGCATATACAATTCTCGACATCACTGATAGTATCATATTACGTAGTCTAGTGTTCCAATATTTAATATATTTTAATAAATGCTTTTGATAAACGGTTCATTATATAGCTCGGTTTTAAAATTAATTGATTAATATATAATAAAAATACATGGAACAAACTTTAAATGTTTCATCACGGGTTTTAAAAGTAGACTACGAGTTAAAATATCTGACAATAAAAGTTAAAATTGTGAAACAAATTTTCAAATTAACTTTATGGAAGAAAATAAAATAAATCAACAACTTTCATAACTTCTTTTCTGTATTCGAATGATTTCGAAGTAAAGTAGTTTTAAGTTGATATAATATAGTTTGTTTGACCTATAAAACCAATTACTTATGATATACTTCAGCTCATTAATTAATTCGAAATATCTACCAGTCAGTGTGGCACCGTTGACATCACAAATTTGAAGATTTTGCACCTTGAATCATGGCATCGCTTGTTGTTTGTTACGTTTTAAATAAATAACACAATTTGTTAATAAAATGAAGATAACGTATTAATCTTATGAGCACTTTGGACAGTCTTGGTCAGTCTACACTTCAATTTGAATATAATTTACTTTCTGACGAACGTACTGAAATGTTCACAAACTGACGTTTGAGTTAGCAACACCGGTTTTCACTTATGAACGTTTTCTGTAGTACACAATATTTATGATATGAAACCGTATCTTTGTTTCTAGAATAAATGCACTAAACTTTTTTTTCATACAAATGAATCGTATGTTTTTGTAATTGATAAAGGTATGAAGTAATATTTTTCCCTTGAATTTAGGTATGAAACCATATTTATATTATTAAATATTAAGGCTCTCGACTCGTAACCTGAGGGCCGTGGGTTCGAATCTCCATCACATCAAGCATGTTCATCCTTTCAGCCTCGGGATTACGTTATAATGTGACGCTCAATCCCACTATTTGTTAGTAAAAGAGTAGCCCAAGAGTTGGAGGGATAATGACTACTTACCTTCCCTCTAGTCTTATACTGCCAAATTAGGGACGCCTACTGCAGATAGCCCTCGTGTAGCTTTGTGCGAAATTCAAAAACAAACAAACAGAGAAATAAATATTATTAAATAATTATTCTTCCCTTGAAATATCGTATAATACGTGTGTTAGTAATCAGAAAAGACAAAACGTTTTATTAACAGTATCATAGGTTAAAGAAAACAAAAATAAGTTTAAGAGTTTATGAGGAAATAAAGTCAAGATGTAAAGTCCAACAGTTATTACTGTCAGAAGAGAAGGCCAAGAATCAATCGATTGGACAAATACTAACTGGTTTTCAGGCAGCTGTGCTGTTGAAACTAGATTTTCCACTACCTGGCTGATTGTATGGTTGTCTCATACGATGTCTTATTAACAAAGTAAAAAGATGAACTACTGAACCCGTACTAGGAGGTGCAAATTAATATATTATACTGAATAATTAGGTTTGTTACTCAGATATTTTCTACAGTTCTTTTATAAAATTTGATAATTTTATTATATACACTTAAAAACAAATTAAGCCTTGATAGAAGCTGTTTATTTAGTGTCATTTAAAATATCCAGTGACGTATGAGAACCTCTTGGATATCCTTTAGTTTTTTTTCAAATGGAAATTTTATTTGTCCATTACCCAGGTAGAATTTGGCCGGTTGTATCATAGAATATAATAAATAGAGACAATGGGGTCAAAGTAAACTTATAATTTTAAAGTACACCTTCAGTTATTTGCTGACATTACGAACTTTCTCGTTCTAAAACTTATCTGAACTGTCATTATTCCTACACGTTAGAACTAGAGAAAATCAGTGTTCTTACATTTAATAACTAGAGAACGTCAATATTTCTAAACATCATAGCCAAAAAACGTAAATATTTCCACAGATTACAATTAAGGAAAGTCAATATTCCTAAGTATTATAACTATGGAACGTCAATATTCTTAAACATTATAATTATAAAACGTCAAAATTTCTACATATTATAAACTAGGAAACGTCAATATTCCTGTACTCGTACATTATAACTAGTACGTTTCTATACTAGTATAATAACGTTTATTTCGAAACTAAGAAAGGAACCACTTTAAGATCTGATCTTCAGGTTTCTAAACAAACATTTTTTTCTATTTATCGACACTCTTCAAAATAAAACTGTCTTCTTCCCACTGTCAGAACTCTTTGTGCATGTTTTGAACCATGTACTTCGTCAAACATCCGGAAACAATCCATTATCTTAAATAACAGCAATAACACATATACTGAGAAAGCAGTTCTTAAAAAGTAAGATTTAATGGAGTTTTAAGGAACATTTTTTTACTTGCGACATGGCTGCTTGGCCTGGCATGGCGTGCTCGACTCGTAATCTAAAAGTCGGGGTTTCAATCCCCGTCACACTAAAATATGTTCGCCATTACAGCCGTGGGGTTATTATAATGCTACGATCAATCCCACCATTCGTTGGTAAAACAGTAGCCTAAGAATTGGTGGTGGGTGGTGATGACTAGCTGCCTTCTCTCTAGTCTTACACAGTTAAATTAGGGACGGCTAGCACAGATATCTCTCGTGTGGCTTTGCGTAAAATTCAATAAACAAATAAACATACATGCTTATATAACGGCTTTGAGTGTGTGTTTTTTCACGGATAAACTTTTAGCTCATAACTTCATCTCTTGACTACTTTAAGATCTAATTATTGCTGAGGATATTATGAATTCCCTCTTCTATAAAACATGCTTAACTAGTGACTACGAGCATACTTCCATTGAATCACAGCGCTGGATTAGAAAAAAACAAAAGAAAAATTGAATGAACAACACGTATTATAAGAATATTTTTAATTGTAGAATATAAATGTTATTATGGAGCTTACCTTACCTTGCACAATAGAAGGTCGTCCCTCTTAACTTGTATTTTTATATTCAAAGTAATAAGAAAGTTATTTCCATAATCGTCTTACCAAAGGTTATCAGGGTTACTAATGTATTTCTGACCTTCAGTATTAGAGATCCGCGGTATCCCAGGGTTTAGTTTAATCACTTATAACTTTAGCGTTCAGGCTTCATTCCCCATGATGGACACGGCGCAATGTGCAGCTTTTAGCAAGTTAACAACAAGCAGTATTTAGTAAAATGAATGAAAAAATTGACAATGTGTGTGATTTCACATAAATAACCTAAATAAAATATTTAACAAAATTTTAGTTATCTTAGGAAACTTAGGAACAAAAACATTATCCTGATAACGTAATACTAACCTCAAAGCCTTACCGATACTTCTTACCACAATAACTGTTGACAATTTAACACCAAATGTTTTAAAAACATTATTAAAGTGGTTTCAAAGCCTTACCGGTATTTCTTACCACAATAACGCGCTGGTGATTTAACGCCAAATGTTTTAATAACACTATTGAGGTGGCCCGGCATGGCCAAGCGTGTAAAGGCGTGCGACTCGTAATCTGAGGGTCGCATTCCCGTCGCGCCAAACATGCTCGCCCTTTCGGCCGTGGGAGCGTTATGATGTGATGGTCAATCCCACTATTCGTTGATAAAAGAGTAGCCCAAGAGTTGGCGATGGGTGGTGATGACTAGCTGCCTTCCCTCTAGTCTTACACTGCTAAATTAGGGACGGCTAGCACAGATAGCCCTCGAGTTGTTTTGTGCGAAATTCAAAAAACACAAACACACACTGTTCAGGTGGTTTCAAAGCCTTATCTTTACTTCTTATTACAATAACGTTCTGACCATTTAATGACAACTGTTTTAATAGCACTATTCTTAGGGTCTTAAAGCTTTATCTCCACTTCTTAGTAAAAATAAAAGAAGTTACTGTCAATTTAACGCTGTCTTAACGTGATTTAAGTAAGCCTAAAGCCTAATCCACTTCTTATAGTAATAGGCAAAAAAAAATACCGTTCTGTCTTATACCAGTCCCCATAAGTAGAGGGCGTCCCGAAATTGCCATCAAGTAAAAAACCACTTTATTTGTGAATGTGTTAAACTTCAATTGGTCCGGTACCATGATATTTCATACATGTTTCGATATACTTTAACTGGTTCTAATGTAATTCTAGTAGACACTGTAGCAGACGATCATATCACTTGACTCTAAAACACAAGTAAACTATTTTGTTATCATGATCTGCATAGAAGAATAATTGGTGAGCATTTATATCTATCGTTAATTATTTGTAAATACTTTACGTACGTGACATAAGTCATAACAAGACTTAATACTTAATAATAAAGTAAGTGGAAATGCAATATGGAAAACTTATTTGATGTCCTTAGACATCGAGTTGCCCAGCTTACTAATGAAATATTAAATCTCGAGGATAAGTTTACATGACTGTCTCACTAATAAAGATTAATTTAATGTATTTAAATAAATAAAAAAAATGAAATAAAAATCATAAACTTTCGTATGTAAAGCAAAACCCAACCATTGGAATTGAAATATGACCTAAGAATGTTTTTCGTTTTCTGCATAATTTCACACAAACCTTTATAAAGGGCAATCTGTGTTAAGCCTCACTAATTTGAACAGGATAATTAGAAGAGCGGCACCTACCGTCAGCTTTTATACTTACTCCTCTCAAACACGTGTGACTGTCACGGAACACCCACGACTCCAAACATCAAAGCACCTTTTGTCAGCAACAGGCTACGAACCATGAAACTTCGAATTTACACTTCAGGTACGCTAACCTCTAGGATATGCCCAACCTTTATGTAATATACCTGAGATGGACAATAAGCTATAAGGACATATATCACTAAATTATTATGCCCTAGTTCACAATGACTTTCTTTTATGAAGACATTTTAGTACTTATGCCATGAACCTAGTTTTATTAGGTTCATTCTAAGGCAACATTAACACAGTATTGTTTTGTCGGTTTTAGATTTGTGTTCTCTGAAGTTATTTTTCATTTCAGCGGTTACTTAATTACTTAAAGACTTTTCTATCATTATTCATACTTTAACTTTTAGTTTTAGAAGATAAGTTTTAGTTACGTTTACAGTATGCTCAATTATAATACTTACCATACTTTGCCTTTTAGAACAAATAGTATAATTCATTATTATTGTTTTCTCTTTTACAATATTTACAATACAAATAAACACAACATATTAATTGTTTATCAGTAAAAATGCTTCACAACATAACGCATGTTTGGTATACACTTATTTCAGAGCATTGTCGCTTTTAAACAAAACAAGCTTCGTTGTGGGGACTGGCACAGTCTAGTAGTTAGGGCTTTCACGAGTTCGAATCTCGTCATGAAATATGACGCTCATTAAGTCCTGAAAACGTTATAATGTGACTATCAACCCAAGTTTTTCGTTTCGTCAAAAGTTATCTATGGCAGGTGTTAGTTAGCTTTTCTTTAATATGTCAATTAAAATTTAGGATACGCTAAGCGCAAACAGCCCTCGAGAAACTTATCGCGAAAATAAACACGTGAGTTCTCTTTTAATGACATATAAACAAACCTTGGTGATAAGAAAATGTCTTGAACCTGATTCTTCAGCCTGTAAAGATAATTCTGAAATCTGACTGGTTTCGTAATGTTCTTAAATATTTTTAGTATTTTCTCCATAATTTTATTAACCTCTGTGAACAAAAGTAGTTTTGGCATATATTTTGTTTGATGGGCGTACTTCTGCACTCTTTCCAGCGATAGAGGTATTGAGACTATCCAATTTTGTAGCTATATTTAGCACAAAATCTCAAGTTACAACCAGTCAGGTCATTGACTGAAATTTTTATAGTTTTACGTGACTGAAACACAATTTTTAACTCTCTTATGCACCAGGTGTTGCCAAGTGATTAGCTACTTAGACTGTAAATCCGAAGATTCATGGTTCTCGTTTCGTTGCCACAAAACATACTTTGCATTTTGAGCCTGTGGGTTATGCTATAAAAGAGTAACAGTCAGACCCCGCTATTCAATTAGAATATGAGTGCTGTTGATTAGGTGAATTCTCTCAAGTCTGTTTCTTGAATATTAAATCAGGTCCTGCCCAGAAACTCCTGTGTAGTAAAAGTCTAAGTAAACAAACACTCTTTCATCCTGGAAGAGGTTTCGAAGCTACGCAGCTTTGTAACTACAGATTTAACATACACGATCCGTTCATCTCTTATTTAAAATTTAAAATGTATCTGTTAAAACTGAATAAAAACTGAATACTGCAGTTTTTTCGGCTCTGGTCAAGCCAACTAGAACGGTGATAGAAAAAAACAACACGAAAGAAAATTTCCAGACAGAGGCTTTATGAAATGTTCAAATTTCAGATTTCAAAGCTCTTTAAACAATAATACAATTGCAGTAACATTTTTCAGATTGGTCTCAGTTGTTCATTCCACACACGTCTCGTGCAAAATGTTCATTTTAATATCATTGCTGAAGTGCATCCTATGAGTGGCTACCCATGATGCGGTACTTTAAGACCACCTTACTTTTCCCATTTCCTCATGATGAACCTAATATTTAACGTATCCAGCAGAGAGGACTAATATCGACCATCTTAAGGAAACCGGCAACGATCAAAGAACTACAGGTTTTGCTGTCGTTATGTCATAAAAACCATCTTTATAAACGCTCTCGTGTACTCGAGAGTGATGAGCACGTGGTTTTATGTAAGTGCAAATTTTTTTGTCCTTTACTGTCTGCCTATTTTATCTGGAGTGTTTCACGTGTTTTCAGTTAATGTTAGTCATGTCTCTGATAAAAAGACAGACACTGAAAAGAACGAGTAGTAAGAGCCTAGCGTTGAAAATGACTACAGATGGCACTCATGTCGGTATATATGTGTGTGTGTGTGTGTGTGTGTGTGTACATATAGATGTACTTGTATGTGTTAAGCAATTTCGACATCTTAAGAACGAGTTGCAAGTATCTCGCATCTATTCTTAGGTATCCCATAATGGATTCACACTGATAATTATATGACTAAAATATATTTAAAATATACCACACAATTAAATGTGTTTTCTTCAATCACGGTAATGTGTAATCTTTTTGAAATTTTTTCACCTTCCCACACAATCAGATTTAATTAAAGTATTTTTAACTGCTCTTTGGTTTCATACTACTGAGAATATAATATTTAAAATTGTGCCATTTTTCATCACCAATATTGATCATTGGAGAGGAGAAAGAATAAATATGGTCGATTATGAAAAGTTTTAAAGGAAAATGTATCTTTACTGATGAAGTTCTTCAAAATGTATTGCTTCACCCCTAGCGGCTCATCTGTAAGACTGGAGACTAATAACGATAAAAATAGAGTTTCGACACCAGTGGTGGACACAGCACAGATTGTTCATAGTGTAGTTTGGTGCTTAAAAACATACAAACAGAACAAAGAAAGAAATCGTAATGTTTTGTATAAAATGAACAGAAAGGTAAGGTCAGTATCTAACCTCTTAAATTTCTAGCTCACATTTATGTTGTTGCTTTCTTTTAATGAAAGCTAACGATGTGAAATATGAAACGCTCTTTAGATGTATCATCGAAATTTTGTCTCTTGTAACTTTAAAAGGTCATTAGTGAATTTTGATAACATGGGTGTTGAAACACGTATGCTATAAACATTAAGTTAAACCATATTGAGCTGTTCGCTGTGTCCCCATGTGGACAGTATTCTAATGGATAAAATGTTGGAAAATATCAACCATTAGCACAAATACATTTAAACTGTTAGACATCTTACTCTTGCATAAGCAACACATTTGTAATAAACCACATCTGACTATCTGCTATATCCACTGAAGGGACTCGAACCCCTTAACACTGTAATTCCGTCGACATACCGCTGTCTTTAAAGGTTGATATTTTCCAACATTTTATCCATTAGAATACTGTCCGTAGCTTTGTCAAGGAATAATTTTGTGAGGTGACTTGATGGCCTGGCATGGCCAAGCGCGTTAAGGCGTGTGCTTCGTAATCCGAGGGTCGTGGGTTGGCGCCCGAGTCGTGCCAAACATGTTCGTCCTACCAGCCGTGGGGGCGTTATGACGTGACGGTCAATCCCACTATTCGTTGGTAAAAGAGTAGTCCAAGAGTTGGCGGTGGGTGGTGATGACTAGCTGGATATTCCCTCTAGTCTTGCTCTGCTAAATTAGGGACGGCTCTCACAGATAGCCCTCGAGCTGCTTTGTGCGAAATTAAAAAAACAAACAAACGAGGTGACTTGAATAGTGTGAATGCTAACTGATACTGCTTGTCTCGTCTACCTGTCATACTGTATAAATATTTCGCATGGGTAAGAACGACTTCTATTAGTTTCATAACCAACACGTGTGTTAATTTTTATTTAAACGTAATTGGTCTTAAAGTTATAAAGTTAAACATGGCCAAGGTTGGTCCTAAACAGGACAAGAAAAGCTAATAGTCAAGTATAACTGATACTTGTTTTCTTATCAGCTAAAACACATCAACATTTCCTGAATTCTGGTTAGGACGCTTAACTCGCCACTGAACATGTTCCGCCTTTCAGCCGTGGGACAATATGATGTGATGGTCAACCATCTATCTTCATCTGGAGTATCACTGCTAAATAAGTGACGGTTATCACAGATCTTGTAACTTTGTTCGAAATTCAAAACAAGCCGGCCGGGCATGGCCAAATAGTTAAGGCACTCGACTCGTAATCCGAGGGTTGCTGGTTCGAATCTCTATTACACCAAACATACTCGCCCTTTCAGCCGTGGGAGCGTTATAGTGTGATCAATCCCACTATTTGTTGGTTAAAAGAGTAGCTCAAGAGTTGTCGGTGGATGTGATGACTAGCACCTTCCCTCTACTCTTATACTGCCAAGTTAGGGATGGCTAGTGCAGATAGCCCTCGTATAGTTTTGCTCGAAATTCAAAACAAGCCAAATAAACAAATAAAAAATTCTAATAATTCTTCACATGTGAGTGTATTCGGAGTGCACTTGAATCAGACATTTCTTTCTTCATGAAAAACTGTTGTAGGAAAGCTTACTCTTTGAAAAGAAGGGTAGTGATGGTTACTACTAGGAGGCCAGATAGCGCTTTAAGAACATATTGGAACAACTAACATGGACTAATGTTTGTGCATTGAGAAAGAAATGATGATGTTGTGTATAATGCTATGCTCTATCAGTCTTTAATAAGGTGAGTGATATTTTGAGCAAGTTGTGAAGAAATCTCGAACGGAAGATTTTCAACTAAGCGCCATCTGTCGTTCTCTGAGTACGTCTGGCTGAGCTGTGTACTGTGTTTGCTTGTGTTCAGTAATGAAAAATTATTCTAATGCCAAACTGTATCCAGTCTTCTCTTTCACGAAGAAAATTCTGTTTGAGCTCTGTATAATACTTTGGAATGAACCTCTTACTACAGCGGTTACTACTCGAATTTCTAAGGTTATCAACTTAACTGAGAATACCATACACACGCACATATATTTTTATTTACCTACGAAAGTTATAATATAACAATTTTCTCCGCAGCTAACACTTTTCTCAATATTAAATATTGTTCTGTTGAGGAACAATTTGGGACTCGTCAACACAAGTAATGATAAAACAAAGAACTGTACTTTCTAGACACGCCTACTTGTGTTGTTGCCACAGATACATTAGGTAAAATTAACTTTCCTGTTAATAATGTTTATGGACAATTAAAGTCAGTAAAATAAAAATATATTACTATATAAACTTTTCACAGGAATCGAGATCTTGGATTGAAAGCAGTTCTAAACATGAATGTAAATAGGTTAGTGTATCCTTAGTGTGGAAAAGAGTAATGCAAACTTTACCCATCATTAAATCAAAATTTGTTTTGAGTGAAACAAAACCTTAAACTAACGGAAACATATTTATGAATAAAACTTATAAACTGAATAAATTCCACATCTCTTTCTTTAACTGCTTACACTACGAAAATGCTCGCTATATTTTACGTAACAGTTATGGCTTAAATATCTCTTAAATAATGACACATGTTTACTGTGGTTTACAACTCTGTACAAAATTAACAGGATATTCCAAAACGTGTGTAAAACATATCTTCTGTTGATTCTCATATTTAATAGCTTCCGATTATGTCTTGTCAACACGTATCAAACGTCCAGCAAAGATACGCACTTCATATAGTCTTATCTTTACAGTTCAAGAATAAAACGTTCCAGAATACTTATGTTAAATTGAGTTTCGAAAGATTGAAAACAAGCTGTTCTTCAGACTTGTTCCTCAGCGACAAAACGGAAAGGCTCTAGGCATATGACTCTAATAATTGATATTCGATACCCGTGCTGGACAAAGTAGAGATAACCTTTGTGCTTAACAACAACAACGAAACACTTTCCAAGTTTCATGAAAGTATCTGTTTTTTTTCATGCAATAAAATATGTTTGTTATTTATAATAATAGTAAAATTCGTAGCACGAAAGGACTCTTAAATTACAGCTCTATCAAAGTTTATGTTACCCTGCAAACTAGTATCCTCACGAAACGTGTTATCCTTCGTATTTACAATAGAAAAAGCGAGTTTTGTTGCTGAATAAAAACTATCGATAATAGAAAAATACGCAAGTTTTTAATAACCTTACCAACATTGAATATATACATAAATATTTGTTTACTTGAATCTCTGTTAATGGTAAAAAAATACACAAAAGTGTAATGTCTATTTCATTAGTGACTATAAATCCACAGTCACATTTTTATTATCCATGGTTAATTCGTGGGCTCTTATATTTCTGTACGTCTTATATTATGTATTCTATGGGTTATTTCATATTCTGTGCATATTATGCACATTCCGTGGATTCTTTCACACACAGATCGTGCTATATCTTTCCCATGGTTTTTTTTTCTTACTGTACTTATGTCATGCTATACGTTCTATATGTCCTTTCCTGTTTCCTACCCAACGCATATTATGCTATACATTCCGTGGGTTCTTTCATACTCTACACGGTATATGTTTCGTGATTTTCAACTACTGTAGGTTATTGAATCCTCATGGTACAAGCGTTTTCGCGGTTTGTTTCCAGAAACAAAATTATTTACGTTGTTTTCTAAATTAACTACTCGAGCTTTCAACCGTGTTGGCGTTATAACATAACGGTCAATTTCACTATTCATTGGTAAAAGAGTAGCTTAAGAATTGGTGATGGGTGCAAAATTAGAGAGGGTTAGCCCTCTTGTAGCTTTGAACGAAATTGAATCAAACAAACAACACACAAAATTTTACCCTGCGGGAAAAGTAACAAAAATCATTTTCCTTCAAGCAGTTTCGTTTTTCAGTTGTTGTAAGTTATCAGTTGACTTAAGAATATAATTTCAGTTTAATTTAACCTTCTAACTTACTGTATAATAACGAATGGTTTTGTTAAATTTAGTATTTCCTATTATTATTCTTTTACGCAAAATCGTAGAGGAAGATACAACCGTATAAAATAAATAAATAGTATGTATTTGTGTGTGTGTTTTCTTCTATCAAAGCTACGATGGACTATCTGTTGAGCCCACCGAAGGAAATCGAACCCCTGATTTTAGCGTTGTAAAATAAATAAATAGAAAACGAAGAAAATTTCTTGCAAATTTTCTCTTTGACTGCACATAAGACGTCTCATCTAAAAACTGAACTTAAAGATATTAAAACTAAAATAATTCCATGAAAAATGTAGCGCGTGCGTTTGACTGGAAATACTTACACTTGCACATATTTAGGCGTTTGGAAAGTTGACAAGTTCCATCGAGAACAGCTGTTTCAAGAAAATCGATCGTATGAATCACGTGACTTCTGAATTCAAAATTATCTTCTCTGTGAAGGTGCTTTTCACTAACCTGAAAAAAATGGTAAAGAAAAATGTGGTATTAGACTTCTAATTTTATTACCACGAAGAAACATTTTACTTTTTTGTGTGTGTTTTGATAAGAAGTTTCAGTAAGTTAATGAATGCAATTGGCTAGTCATCATTTGGAAAGGTCCTCTTCTGTATTTTGTCCACTTTAGTCCTAAATTTGCTTAAAAGTAAGGAGATAAAGTTGTTTACATCATTTAATTTGAAAAGGAAAATACAACGACAACGTAGACTCCGTTGGGCAAACCCAAGTGCAAAAAAGTTCCCAGATATCGTTTGCTCATAAGGCAGGTTTCATCATAATAACTAACTCGATAGAACGACGTTAGGTGGCTAGGGTTAAGAAAAATGACGCTAAGGTATTTTGATAGTTTTAATACTTTGCTGTAGTAGATGCTATTTGAACAATAAACCTTGTTTTATCCGCTTCTTATATTTTAATTTATATGTAATAGTCTTTCCTGTAGAATATTACGTATGAAGAATCAACCTTATTTGATCCACTAACGATATTTAAATATTCACAAAGTTGTGGCCGAATAGTTGCATGTAGATCTAATATTTATCTAAAATAAGTTTCTAAATCAGTCTTGAGCTTTCTAGTTGAGCAACTTATGCCATCATTGAGCGATATACACAAGGGTATATACCTGTAAATGGATATATAATCAAGATATACACAAGTGTATATACCTGTAAATGGATATATAATCAAGATATACACAAGTGTATATACCTGTAAATGGATATATAATCAAGATATACACAAGGGTATATACCTGTAAATGGATATACAATCAAGATATACACAAGTGTATATACCTGTAAATGGATATATAATCAAGATATACACAAGGGTATATACCTGTAAATGGATATATAATCAAGATATACACAAGGGTATATACCTGTAAATGGATATATAATCAAGCATCTGTGAAAAATTTAAGTTCATTTTCTTATGAATTTAAATCGTTCTTGTTTTCCCCTACACTGTATAGTTTTAGGGTTATGACAAACTGAAAGTTCCATTATTGCTCCTAGCGGTCGAATATAGAGTAAACTTTTCAGAGAGTTTTGTTAAAATCGAAAAAGATATTTCAGGACACAGCATTTCCGATAAAGCACTTAAGTGATTTCAGTTTTGTGGACATCATTTATAAAATATTTATTAATTATTCTGAACAAGAAAGGACATATATCGGCGTTAAGAACTGTAGTTTAAATTATAATCTTTTTACGCTCTATTTTACTCAATTTTTCAGTGGTTCTCACGCGAAGCTTCAGGCATGGTGTGTGTATCATAACCGTCGAGCCTAACGTAGCAAGCGAACAAGAGAGATCCCACCCAGTCTAATGCTAACTTAACGATATTCCAACATGCAAGTCTTATAGTTGTTGCTCAAACTGGTTATTTTTTAATCGAAGGGAAAAAGTTGATTTTATCACATTAAATCTCTCATTCATTTTAAAAGTATTAATTTCGAGCTAACTGTGTGCTTCTATGATTAGTGATAGTTATTGAATTAAGTATACATTAGATTAAGTTATAAAGTAAGTGAAAAATTTAGCTTTTCGAATATTAATACATTCATTTGAAAACTGTGGTGCAAGTTAAATAGTAATAAACGTTCATTAGGCTACAATCAGGCTTATAAATAATGATATAATACGTTAATTCAGACACTAAGCTCCTCAATAACAATTATATATATATATATATATATATTTCTTGGTTGAACAACTGATACTTCCTTAATTTCAACTGCACTTTTCATTTACATGGTAATGTTGTAACGAATGGCTTAATAACCTAACGTTAGAAATGTGTGTTCGATATCTAGGTAATGTAAAAATTATTTTCGAGAAATTTAATGTATTAATGATTGCAAAGGACAGCGTTTTGGCATGCTGCTGTGTGTTCTTCAGTTGATTAATTCTTTAGACGAAATGTGGGCGAAGTTGACCAATGTCCACTTTCTTTACATGATATTATCAGAGCAGACGACTTTAATCCAGAAATTGACTCTTTCAAGTCATGTGAGGCATGATAAAATATATTAGTACTGAAAATCCTTTCCAGATATTTGTCATTACAATAAGAAATAAAACGTCTTCTAGAACTATCGACTCCGGATATTTATTCAATGTACGCTCTTTTCTTTATAGTTGTATAACTAACGCTGTTAATGTTATGAACACTTTTGTATTGGTCACAGAAACTACTACAGAAAAGCCCTCTTTTGTCCTGATTTTGATGTTATATACAAAAACAAACAAAATAATAAACGCAATAAAAACCTGATTTCAACTTATAATGCTTCGAATAGAATTTTTTAAATGTTAACTAGAATTAAAGATTTTGTTAGCATAGTGTAGAAAATGAATGTAAATGTTGTTGTGGTCAAACCACAGAAAAGTTAAAGTTTGGAATACACGAACATAAAAAAAATTAAAATAATAAAAGTGAAAGTCTGCTCTGGCTTCACACGTAAATCATTCTCTTCATATCACTTGATGGGATAAACTGTTATTTTAGTCCAATAGATTGATATGACGGTTAGAAATATAGAATTTATGGAACTAATGAAACACACCAAGAATAATCATCACATCTTGAAAATGAATGAAGTATTGGTGAGCCAGAAAGTATGCACATGGCTGAAGTATTGGTGAGCCAGAAAGTATGCACATGGCTGAAGTATTGGTGAGCCAGAAAGTATGCACATGACTTGGTCTTCTTTAATTTGATTATGTAAATTAAACTGCAGTTTTGGGTTACATGACTAATGGTTTTGGTATACATGGTTTCTACAGTATTTTTGATTTTACGCTCCCGAGGTTGATGTGATTCTATGTTGAGGCTCGTTTTGGAGCAATTGACAGTTTCAGAATAAACTTTTGAAATTTCTTGGATAATGACTGACCCTTCGAGTCATTTTAATACTGTGAGTTTTCTAAACGCAAACCCACATCTGGTTACCTGCTGAGCCCACCGACAGGGAATTGAGTTCTGATTTTAGCGTTGTAAAGCCGTAGACTTACCGTTGTCCTGGCGGAGGGCCATTTTAATAGTAACACGTCTTGTTACGTGCTATTTGATATGATGTACAAGTATTTAACTGCAATACTCGTAAACAATGCATCGTAAAGTTCAGTTGCTAATATTATACCGTATATATTACAGTGTCTTACTGTCGTAGTTAATGAACAGACCTACCATTACTTTTACGGTAGACTTTTTATCTTTTACAGTTTGTTACGCAATTTTTACTGAAAATTTTAACAGATGATTTAGAATCGAGATATTGGCAAACAATATTTCTTTTATAGATGATTTACTATTAATCATGTTGTAAAACTTTTTTTTTTCAAAAGTAAAATCGTTAAATTAACATGTTATCGTGTCATTTTTTTTCAATTTTTTTAAATACAAAGTTGAAATTCCTGTAGTTTAACCGTATAAGTAAAATACATCTCAAAACACCACACATTTGACGCTCCAAATGAAGGCCCGCAAAAGATTAATTTACGTTTCTTGCTATATTTAATGTGAAATTACAAAGTTCCAGGAACACATCAGTCTAGTATA
This sequence comes from Carcinoscorpius rotundicauda, assembly GCA_011833715.1. NCBI lineage: Eukaryota > Metazoa > Arthropoda > Merostomata > Xiphosura > Limulidae > Carcinoscorpius > Carcinoscorpius rotundicauda. The sequence goes on from CM022398.1 coordinate 23,232,420, forward strand.
TTTTCGAATTTTATCGCTTTGTTGCACCTTCATTTCAATGTGTTGATTACACCTTCAGGTAAGTAACACGAGAAATGTAGTTATGCAATATACAAATAAAATAATTATTAATATTATTATATTAAAATTCTACTATTATGATTTTTTAAAATCGATGAAATATTAAAAATAAAATATATAATGATGTTTTTTTTTAAATTTTTTTTTAATTTCGCTCAAAGCTACACGAGGGCTATCTGTGCTAGCCGTCCCTAATTTTACAGTGTAAGGCTAGAGGAAAGGGAGGAAGACATCACTACCCATCGCCAACACGTGGGCTACTCTTTTACCAACGCATTGTGGAATTGACAGTTGTAATATAACGCTACCATGGGTGAAAGAGCGAGCAAGTTTGGTACGACGACGATTCAAACCCGCGACCCTCAGATTACGAGTCGAGTGCCTTAATCACCTGGCCATGCCGGGCCGCGCAATGGGAAAAATAAAGAAAACTTGTTAACACTCATGATGCGTCACATTTTATAAATGGAAAGTTTGTGGACTTAGAAACGATATTGTTTAGTTCCTTTGGAAGCTTTAACTCTTTAGTCCCAACGTGATAACTTTTATTCAAAGGTTAATCTTCTTGTGGGGTGGTCGTTAAACCATCGGTAGCACTAAAGTTTTTACTGAATTTTTGGAAACCCTTATCCTCTGCTTGTCTTCAACATGCCTGTTTCTGATGTGGTGAGGATGGCAGAAGGGGAGGCTACAACAGGGAATTACCCCAGTAGCTCAGAGGTACGTCTGTGAGTGTATAACGCTAAAAATCGAGTTTCAATACTCATAGCACATATTTTGACTTTGTGTTGAAAGGTAAGTTAACTATTTACAATTAATAGCAATACAACGTTAAAATCTTAGAAAATAAATACTTTTTAACAGCAGGGACTTGCTCTTCATACAGTATCATATAAACACCACCAAACATACGCAGTGTGTTTTAGGGCAAAATCCTGATTTTAATAATTATTTATTGTGTAAGATTTAAACGATGTATTATTTTTAATTGTAAACATATCTTTTACACAAGTGTCGTTTGTAAATTATTTATCCGTTATAAACAAACTTTTTGGAAAATGTTTATTCTTTTAAGGGTACTTCAACAATGGAAACATGTACAGGTTTGAAAAGTTGCTTGCATTAACATGGTAATTACATGCGAATTTAAACTTCATAAAAGTTGATTTGATTTTAATAACTGATTTACCATAATTCAACTTACGCAGATTTCGAAAATAACCTCTCTTTTTTTTTATCGTGTAAGAATTTTGTACAAATCAGGAAGAAAAACCATGATTTTGCTCAAACTGACAATAAACTTATCGCAAATATAACAGAATATTTTTGGATCGTTTATATAATCCTTTGTTGTCATATCGACGAATAAATAATAAATAAATAATATTGAAAAGAAAAAAATAATGTCAAAGTGTGTGCACAAAAAACAACGATATTCCAGATATAACAAGTCATGCGGCCAGTCAACCGTTTATATAATAAACAGTGGTGTGTTTCTCGTGAATTCTAGAACAACCGGTAACACTTTCAAGTCGCCATTGGTTGTCAACATTTTCAGCATAACAAAATGTGACCCTATTTCCGTGAAAATGATACATTTATGTAAAAGAAGATATGACGTTTTGTGAAAAATCTGTACGTGACAGAGAAAAATGTGTATCGTTTATAGATTTAATGTAAAGGAATTAGTGTAGAATATGTAAAGTATTTAAAACAATGAAACTATCGCAGACCTGTGTTGTGCGTATACAATTCATAATATCTCTGGTGTGAGTACCAGAGTAAAGGAATTAGTGTAGAATATGTAAAGTATTTAAAACAATGAAACTATCGCAGACCTGTGTTGTGCGTATACAATTCATAATATCTCTGGTGTGAGTACCGTCCAGAGGTTAATATTCATGACTAGAAAAGAAGTCCGAGATTCGCGTTCTCTTACAACTGAAAAATTGCCTTCCATACTTTGGGGTCATGAGTGTGTTATAACAGTGACAGCCAAAGTCTATTAATTTGCTTTAAGACGAGAAAGCCCAAGAGTTGACTAGCTATATTCCCCGCTAGTTCAGCTGTAAGTCTACAAATTTACAACGCTCAAATCAGGGGTTCGATTCCCTTCAGTGAACTCAGAAGATAGCCTGATATGATTTTGCTATAAGGAAACACACACATCTTCTTGTCTGTCATTTTAAAATTGTTATTGAGAGCTGAATGGTAAGTCTGTGAGCTTACAACACTAAAAATAGGGTTTAGATACCCACAGTGGGCAGAGCACAGATAATCCATTGTGTAGCTTTGTCATCAACAATAAAAAATAACACTTTAAAACTAGTGATGTTCAGCGCAGATAAATCATGTGTAATTGTGTGATCAAATAAAAATAACACTTTAAAACTAGTGATGTTCAGCGCAGATAAATCATGTGTACTTGTGTGATCAAATAAAAATAACATTTTAAAACTAGTGATGTTCAGCGCAGATAAATCATGTGTACTTGTGTGATCAAATAAAAATAACATTTTAAAACTAGTGATGCTCAGCGCAGATAAATCTTGTGTAGTTTTTCGCAAAATTCAACAAACAAACAAATACAATTGTTATTTACAGCTGACAAACAAGTCATGTATTAATACTGTCGATGAATTAGTATAGTTTTATCTAAGTTTCCAATATGATTCGGATATGTCGGCTTTTGTTAGAAACAAGCATTGATGCCATTCCTTGTAGCTTAAATTATATTTCTCTAAGACTTGTGCTTTTAAGTAATTGTAGTTGGTGGATACATTACTTGAAGATGGTTGCGACTCTCAAATCTCAAGCTGATTGTAATACATTTCCCGAACAGCGTCGTTCATGAAACTCCATTTAATAATAGCTATCATGAGAAAGTCCATCGTTTAGTTTTTGAGATAATCAAATTTCCCCAGCCCCAAAAGTGGGAACGCCCTGTTAGTTTAAATTTATTTAAAATAACACGATCTTTTATGTAATAGATTATTAAGTTACTTAGAACCGTTTTACTCCATAAAGCGTAGTTGGTATTGTAAAATGATATATTAAGTTTTATAATAGATTTCTAACAGTTGGCTAGAAATTAGAATATTTTAACTACTATGTAAACCATAAAATGTAAAAAAATAGAGTGATTTGATACCGATATTAATTCACATATTTTATCAGTTACAAAGAAAATATTTTTCTTTAGATACATACTTCATGTTTCTCTAATTCTCCATCTCTCAAATTTAAACATCTCCAGTAAGCTAACATTAAAATCAAATTATACGTATCAGAGAAAATAGGTAGAAAACAGCATCTGTGTATAACTTACGTAAATTAAAATAACAAAAACATTACAAAATGCAAAATAATTTATTAAAAACGCCACCAGATTCGTTGTGCCATGTTTTGGTAATATTTAGGGCCTGGCATGGTCTAGCGCGTTAAGGCGTGCGCTTCGTAATCTGAGGATTGCGGGTTCGCGCCAAACATGCTCGCCCTCCCAGCCGTGGGGACGTTATAATGTGACGGTCAATCCCACTTTTCGTTGGTAAAAGAGCAGCCCAAGAGTTGGCAGTGGGTGGTGAAGACTAATTGCCTTCCCTCTAGTCTTACACTGCTAAATTAGGGACGGCTAGCACAGATAGCCCTCGAGTAGCTTTGTGCGAAATTCCAAAACAAACAAAATGGTAATATTTTGCCGACCTCATGACAGCACCGCTAAAATGTGTTGAGTTGTCTCATGAACCCAGTGACATTTTTTTAAATTAATTACCATTCAGTTTATTGTGGTTTTGTTAGTGACGCTTGTCGTTATTCAAACTTTCATCAGATTGTTGTTATTGTTTCTTATCAAGCACGAAGCTTCACACAAAACAAACTATCTGTACTCTGCTCACCACGGGTATCGAAACCCGGTTTCTATTGGTATAATTCCCCAGGCACATCGCTGTGGTACTGTGGGGGAGCAGAATCTCGGGAACTTAGTTTCTTAGGCAGCTTAGTTTTGGAGTTATCTCGCTTAGAAGCGAGGTTTTCTTCGGCAATTAAAATAATTGAAAAGAATTGTGGGTTATACAACGTCAAAGTAGCTCTTTCCGGTAGTGTCTACAACTATGGAGTGTTCGAACTGTTAATTATTCGTTCTGTGCTATTCTCTCAAGTGAAACCTCCTGACTCAGCTTATTATATATTCATGTTATAACAAATGGTAGCTTCCTATTTTTATAGTTATTGAATAAGAACTTTAAAGACTGTAAATAGTCGAAATCTTTTAACGTTATTAAACGTGCGATCATAGAAAAAAAGCAAACAACCAATAAGTATGGAAATGTGTTTGTTTGAAGTTAAGCACAAAACAGCACTATGGGATATCTATGGTCTGTTTTCTGTGGTATAGAAACCCGGATTCTAGCGTTGTAAGTCCGCAGACATAGCGCTATGCCACTGGAAGGCACAAATGGGAATAATACTGGTAGTATTAAAATTAAGGTACTTTAAACAAATTAAACTTACAAACTGTAACATGTGTAAGTTTATACTTTATAGGGTCATTCTTACCTCTCTGCCTTAAAAGATTTTTTGTAGTCAAACACAAAGCTACACAATGAGCTATCTCTGCTGTGTCTACCACGAGTATTGAAACCACGTTTCTAGAGATATAAGTTTGCAGACATAGCGCTGTGCCACTGAGGGGTAGACTTTGAAAAAAGAAAATTATTTATTTTATTTTTTATTAGCTTTTATTATTTGTTTTCTCTGCCCCGCCTTCTGCTGGCACAACGATATGTCTGCGAAATTGCAAAGCTAGAAATTGGATTTCGATACCCTTATTGGGCAGAGCTCAGATAGCCCATTGTGTAGCTTTGTTGTTAATTCAAAATAATAGTTTGTTGTTGTTTTTTTAGTAGTATTTATTTAAGGTCATTACAAGCAACCATGGATGGCGATCATGCTCTGTGTTTTTTTCTGGTTTGGACGGGGCGTAGCCAGGTGGATTAAGGCGTTCGACTCATAATCTGAGGGACGCAGCTTTGAATCCCCGTTGTACCAAACATGCTCGCCCTTTCAGCCGTGGGGGTGTTATAATGTGACCGTAAATCCCATTATTCGTTGGTAAAAGAGTAGCCCAAGTGTTGGCGGTGAATGGTGATGACTAACTGCCTTTTTTCTAGCGTTACATTGCTAAATTAGGGACGACTAGCTCAGATAGCCCTTGTATAGCTTTGCGCGAAATTAATAAAAAAACAAACAGTTTTTCTGGCTTGAGTTGTTTGAGTGTCATCTGATTGTCATTGTAACTATACTGGAACGCTTTTTGTAAAGTGTTTTGCATGCTGCTTTGGTTCTTCCTCTCACATTGTATTTTGTGTTGTTTTCTGTCTGTAGTGTATTCGTAAAACAAGAAAATGCGTTATAATTTTCATTTGCCCTTTGACACGACGGTTTTTTACATTGAGTCTATCGCTAATAAAATTACTAGTTTGACTCCTGTAATAGAAACAATACAGATAATCTATTTGGCTGATTTGTATTTATACTATGTTCAAACATTTATATCTGTAAGCACGTATTTCGAGGATCATAACAGTTGAGAAGGAAAACTGGTCCGTACTTATCTATGCTATGACGCTGTATTCCAAACGCACCGAGAAAAAAAATCCTTTTTGGGTTGATCAATCAAAATTTATATGTAATTTCCCCTAACGGATACCGCCTGGAGTGGGACACCTGTTTTAACCACTCACACCACAGTAGTGTATTGTCTGTCTGTCTGTCAGTGAGTGGACACTAAATGATGTCACGTAAGGAACGATTAACTTTGCAGTTAATACTGTCGCGATGTCAGTAGAACGTAACCACACTATGAACACGAGAAAAGCTAAGCTCTCTCTGGGAAAAAAATTGAGTTGGAATACAAACTTTAAAGAGCAAGAAATAAAAATATTGTTGCTCTTAATTTTGGTTTTATTTACTATCGAAACAGAACACTTTTGGAGATCCTGCAGAAGTACATCTGGTACTCATATTTTTATTATTATACTTAATTATTTCTCATTTCAGTCTGAGGGTCGGATTGTGGCTACAGGAGAACCTGTTGATCTTCTTTTACATTATGAAACTTCATGAATCATGCATCATGAGTTTTATATCTTTGCACCAAGTTTTATCTGCAGTAAATTGACGTAATATTATTATCTTTTTTTATTCGCTACTATTCTATTTGAGTAAAATAATGTCAATTTTTGTTCTGCACCAACCCATTGAAGGGTAATTTCCAGCCAACTCTTAGAGAAATTTCTTCACCGTAAGCTCGTTCTTTCTAAATGTTTCAATGTGTTTCAAGTTTTCAATTTAAGTAATTGAGCGCTTTGATTCACATCAGTTTGAAGGTTATTCGAAACAAGGGACTTTGGTATGAGACGGTGTGAAGTTCTCTCAGTTATAATGTTCATTATATTGTTTACTCCTAATTCAGTTGTGCAAGCATAATGTCTATTGCACTTTCAAACTTTCTCTTCGTTAATCATTTATCTCTCTTCCCCCACCCCCTTTGTTTAGAAATCTTTATTTTATCTTCTTTCTTTTTATCATCTTGAGTCCGAGAGAGGCCCAGTTATAAACATACCAGACTGTGGATATAAGATTACATTGTTCGAGTTCTATAAAGTCATTCTGTAAATCATGACTTGGGTGCGTTATAAGAGTGACGATCAAAATGGATGTGACAAGACAAGAGTACCCAAAAAAGTGACAATAAGTTGTGTTGATTAGCTCTCTAGCCTATCACTTGAAGATGAAGGACATTTAGTGCAGCTTAGTCCTAAATATAGCTTTGCACGGGAAACAATAAACAAACAAAGATTACCATGTCTTCATGTTCACTGTAGAGTGGTCATTATCTCCGAGATGTCACAGAGGTAATGCCAAAAATCATTATTAGACGATATAACGCTTACTACAGTTTTTCGAGACGTAGTTTTAAAGAACTGTACAATTGTAATAAGGATAAGAAAATGAAATATCAACAACTTCGGCTGTGATCTTTAAAGTTTGAATATAAAAGTATTAACGTATTGGAAATGTAATTGGTAACGCCCAGACGCTTGAGCAAACGATATATATATGTAATCAATTACTCAGAGAAAATATGGTTAATGAAGACGTGAGCGCGTGAAACACTGAAATATTTTTGCATTAAGTTCATAAAAATCCAAGCACTTTGTCCAGCAACAAAAATCAACAAGCAACTTAATTTCGTAATTACGCATCTCCAGGTGTGAGTTAGAAATGTTTATCAACGCTCCTTACTCGACAAACTTATTTTTACTAATTTATAATTAGCTAATAATATCCGATAGAGGATGCTAATTCTCCAACCTAGGAAACCATGGTATAGAAGTGTGAAAGCTTTTCTCCCTGAGTTTATATTCTTCGAAATAGATATATGAGTTAAAATCATATTTTGTAACTTTTAATTTTCAAATAGCTTCATTTTAAAATATATTTTATTTAAATTGCAATTATTTATTCATGAAAGATTTTATTATCTGCTTTTATTTTACAGTCCTCACAGCTGCATAACTTTCGATGTATAAAATAGATAATGGCGTGCTACCATAATTTTTCTCTCAGTTTTAGTACCGGAAATTAGAAAAAAAAACACGACATGTTATTTCTCATGGCCACCATCAAAGATGTTTTATGTTGGGAACTAATTTACCGTATTTGCCGGTGATTGGAGCAAGTTATTCCAATACACGACAGTAGGATTCAGTGAAATTAAATTTGTGAAGTCCAGCTGGTATGATGGAACCAGCGATGTGATTGTGAGAATTTAGTTTAGTCAGAATGGCAATTGTCTTGTATTCTTCGAAAAACAGTTTTATTTCAACATATAAACGGATTTTTTGGTTGATTTTTTTGTCTTTCAGTCAACTATATACAGAAACTTTATACATATAAAAACTAGAAGAATACTTCCAGTACCACTAATAGGACTCCATAATTACTTCCGAAAGTTATATTTCACAATACAGGGTGTTCCAAAATGCATATATAAAAAAGAAAGTCGAATAAATTTTGTATTATTTGAGATAACAACGAAATTCGAAACGATATGTCTTTTAAATGCTTGTAGGTTTAATATATTTAATTGTTAAACGTCTACACGTCTTTTATCATTAGTTACAATTAATCTAATTCTATGTTCACAATTCTGATAACATATTTTCCAACACAGTTGCAGAGATGGATACTACAGCATCACAGGTGTGAGGTTTCAGCGACTCACTATCGAATGATTTATTATTGTAGACTCTTGTTTCCAAAGAGGTTAAATCAGAGGAACACTTCAAGGATTGTTATTTTGCGTAAAAATGGAGTCAGTTCTGAAATCTGAAATAAAACGCAACCATAAATAATGTGAGTCATAAAAATAATAATTAACTTAAGAAACACTTAAAAGTTTTAAGAATATGTTTTGTTTTTATCCCAAATAAATAAAATGTTACTCAACTTTATTGTTGTTATGTTCATTTTCGTATGTCTTGCTCCAGTTGTTACAATATCTAGTGGCTTGCTACAGAACTGGTTCTGGTTTCAGCTTTCTTATCTTGGTAGTAAATAGAAAGTATCGTTTGTTTCTGTTATAACATTAGAACTACTTCCTTTGAGCTTTCTTTGCCACTAATATCGCTTATTTTGTATCGTCCTTTATAAACAGTTTATACACGTGATCTCATTCTGTTTATTGATCTTTGGAAGTTAGGCTTAATTCTTAGTTTAAAAAGTATAAGTACGTATCTTTTTCTCGCTTGCATCCTCATAATAATGTACTTATGTATATAATTTGGTAATAAAAATGGTAAAACGTTTAATTAAAGTAAATTCTGGTAAAGAATGAAGTAAAATTTGCATTTAATACAAAATATTAAATATCATAAAGTGAATACAGCATTCTAAAAGTAAAATAATCAAATTTATTCAGTTTAAAAATAAAATGCTGGCAATATTTGTGAGGCAGTGGTGATATATTTCTATTTATTAATAGTTCTGCTCATTTAACTGCTAATTATTGGAGTTTGTATGCTGCAACATTGGTGCACATATTGGTTTGGGTTTTAAAAAGCAGTGTAAACGTATTAAGAAGTTATCAGACTGAAAAACAAGTATTTTTATGAAAAAATATTTTCCTTTGAAAGAATGTTTCTGGACTTTATAAAGCAGTTAAAATGTATATTAATTAAGGATGTCGGTAAAAGTAAGAGATAGCCGAAATGTCCCTTTCATGTGCGTACGGATTATTCGCATAGTATTGCAAGTATTTTTCAGCAAATCTTTGTCCTAAACTTTTCTTGGGTTAAATTTGGGGTACGCGAGGTGTTGGAAGTAGCTTTTAAAATGGTATTTCGATTGCCCAAAAAATTTTAGAAATCATCTGCAACTTTTACCAATTGACCCATTAGGGTTATCGAAACTCGGTTTTAAGCGTTATAAGCCTCTAGGATTTCCGCGGAGCCCCTGGGGTCAGTAAGATAAGAGTTTGTTTAAAGCACTGTGCTATAACAGAGTGTTTCTAGATTTCTTCAATCAATTTCACTTTTTCTTCGTAATAATATATGTTAACGCGTGATCTTGAACCAGCAAGTGGCCCGGCATGGCCAGGTGGGTTAAGGCGTTCGAATCGTAATCTGAGGGTCATGGGCTCAAATCCCCGTCGCTCCAAACATGCTCGCCCTTTCAGCCGTGAGAGTATTATTATGTTACGATCAATCCCACTATTCGTTGGCAAAAGCGTAGCCTAAAAGTTGGCGGTGGGTGGTGATGGCTAGCTGCCTTCCCTCTAGTCTTACTCTACTAAATTAGGGATGGCTAGTGCAGATAGCTCTCGTGAGGCTTTTTGCGGAATTCTAAAAAACAAAACGAACGAATCAGTAAGTGAAGAATGAAACGTTCATCTTACGTACAATCAAAGATCATTTTACTGGAAATTTTATTGTGAAATTACTAAAAAAGGATGAAGTGAAAACCATGAATACACCAGACGTCACGGTCTTGATGGTTGAAGCATCAGCCATACACAGAGTATCGTATGTATAAATTCTATCAGATTTTACTTTATGCGTTTTCAGAGCAATTATATGCAAACAGACGTACATATCAGAGTATAATTAATGCGACAAATACACATGAAAATATTTACGTATAAGCTACTATTAAATGTTGTAATTTATGTTTTGTAACTTCTGGATTGTTTCTGGTGTTTATTTTTGTTTGTTCCATATCAGCTTCGACAATGTCAGTTCTTAACAAGTCAAGCACTGTTTTCCATTGAGACAATATAAACATATATAGTTTAAAAGAAAAAAATGTAGTCAGTGGTACATGAACACTTTTAAAACGATCCGTGATTTGATGTAAATGTCAGTGGAAATTGTCGAATTTTGGACAGTACAATGTTCAGAAGTAAGTCTCGTGATGCTAGTCATTTCCCGAGTCGTTAGAAGGCGTCGAGCGGATGCTGGCGTTTTCTGTTGCAATTTCTACATTTTGTCAAACAGTTACATTTGCGGACTTGAAAACTCAGTAATCGAACGTTTAGCACTTATTTTGCCAATTTTAACGTGTAACCGTAGATTCCATTGTATATGTATATATACAAACTCAGTTCAAAACTATATATATACAAAATATGTTATACATTTGAACACAACAACAAACTATTTTCAATACGTATTGAAAGTTGGCACTTTTTATTTAGATTTTTTATAACTCTGTACTTTCATTCTACAACAGGTGAATTAACTCATAACGCAAGTAATTTCATTTTATCACCTGGTGTCAGTGCACTATAATAATAACAGATAGACAGCAAACGTTTCAGGTGAAATTTACTCACGAAGAAACGGATGAGTAAGATAGAATCAAAGTATTTTTTTCATTAGCAGCTCACAACGAAACAGCTGAACCAGCTTATAACTCAATAAGCATTTTGTTGTAAGTAATTGTTAACGATGTAGTCGATAACGTTATTAAATATTTTAGTTTAATAATACTTTATGAAAGGTCTCGTGAAAAGAAAAATAGTTTTTAGTGTTTCGAGTACATTTTTATTATAAACAAATATAATTTCAAATGTTCTGTTTTTTCAGAGCTTTAAAAGTGAGTATCTACCATTGCATAACATTTCCAAAATAGTTCATAATAGTGAATTTATTCAAGTAAGAAAATCCCCTTCTCCTATTTTCACTAAACTCCATAACAGTCACACATTTTTGTTTACAGTATATGCCATAACAGTACACCAATTTACGAGACAGTTCACACTTTTCTATTTCTACAGTACATAAAACATCTATTTTAAGTAATATTTCAATCCTTTTTACAGTTCAGCAGTTCTTCACAGCAGTAATTTAAATAAAACCAGAAATACTTTATTCTTTTAACAGTTTATCATTAGGTGAAAGTTTAGCAAATTCTCATATTAGTAATACCTATAAAGAAAGTAAATAACCCAGGACATTTCACGAATATCTTTAAATAAAACAATTAATATACCATTCAGTAAATTTTGATAGTTTATTTTCGATTTCATTCATCGAAGCAGAACTGTCCAATCAGCTAAGAGTCTACTGTACCTTCAGATACTTAAGTGAAAGTTGAATAGCCTTAAAATATTTATCTGTACCACATAAAGAATTGCTGCGAGTTTTAAAGTATGAAGTTAAAAAAAAGTATTTTGAAATGGTTTAATCATTGTACTAAAGAGAGACTAACATTTTATTGAGAATAGTTTTGTCACTTCATTTTTTCGTGATTGGCGATTTTACGTATCAGACGTTTTATCAGTTTAGAACTAAGTGACACTGAAAACCCGAGAGGACCAAAATATCAGCGTCTTTTAATCCCAGCTGCTGACATATCAAATCTGTCGTTATTTAGGTGACGTCTTTTAGGCTGTACCATCACGATTTAGCTACTTTACGAACAAATTTATCGATTTTCAGCAGCTAGATCAGCGAGGAAGTCCAGATTTTGTTTCAACGTTCTTGGCTTCTTGAATGTGATACGTCAGTTGTGCAGTGACGTCACTAGCTTTAAAAGTAATGCTGCACGCAAGACAGGTCGCGTTCAGCGCACTGCTGCATCCAGCTCGTGGCGCGTGGTTTTAGGTCTATCTCTTTACCTCGTGTCTCATCTCATCAGCAGTGGTATTTTAAGCACGCCGTTGAGTGACCATGGAAGCTGACTTCCATTAGACGTTATTTCCTGGAAGCAACTGTAACCCTAAAGAGGTCGTATACATTTACCATAATGCCACAAAGGCTGAACTTTGCCTTTAAGAAACCTATATTGATATTTACTTTCCCAGGAATGTATCTGGTTTATAAAATCAACGAATTTAAGCGGCAACTTCAAGAACAGAACAGAAGAGAGATAGCTGAAAGAGAATTGGCTCACCTGAACCAGAAGATTGTAAGTCATCACCATTATTTATAACCTAATTTTAAAGGAAAACAACAACAAAATAAGTAGAAAAAACGGCAAGGCAAAAAAAACAACACATTTAAACTGAATGGTTTTATCAAAATTGTCAATAAAGTTAATAATACACACTACACTAACCCTCCTTTAGAAAAACAACAACATTTTGTCTCAAATACATCAGTGTTAATTAACACTTGGCTTATTCAGTTCAAATTATTTATCTAACACTGAACCCCAAAGTGCGGCTTTCGGAATATTTATATCTTATAAATTTAAATTGTCAGATATTTGCCCACTCTCTGAATTCTCTGAGCTGTTAAGAATATAACATCTCCACACGCGTGATAATTGTCTCAATTTAATTCCTTTTAAATGTTTAAAATTTGACATAAATATTTGATTCAAAACACTTTTGTCTCGTGTAGTCTTCTTCGAAAAGATTTATTCGAACGCACAGTTGTCACTTCTTTGAATCGTTAATTTTTCATAGTTTGATCACAAGGAAAGTATACCCACTTTATGTAACTTGATAGATTGTCTTGTGTTATAAATGGAGATTCATTCGTTGACATTCCCCATTGGATCAACGGTTCGTTAAAAACTCATAATGCTGAATTCTAGGGTTAGATTATTCGTAGTGACTAGAACGTAAATATCATACTGAGTAGCTTAGAGCCAAAGCAATCAAACCACTTGTAGTCTATCAATTATGAATGTTATAGTCATCATAAATCCTATAATGGAGTTAAAATCGAGTTTATTTTAAGCTGTTGAAGTAAAAATATAAAAAAAAATCAGGTTAAAGTAAATTCTGTTCGATTGGATCCTCGAGGAACCACGAAAATTGTATTTTTATTAAGTGATTAAGGAGGTTGTTGTTTTCAATTAAGCACAAAGCTATACAATGGGCTATCTGTGCTCTGCCCACCACGGGTATCGAAACCCTGATTTTAGCGTGTAAGTCCGCAGACGTACCGCTGAGCCACTGGGGAGCAGGTTAAGGAGGTACAACATATGTTGTTACGGAATATTCTTTTGTGCAAGAAACGTAAAACGAATATTCATGAAGAATAAAGTGCATGGTTTCTGTAGTGTTTATTACTTTATGGTTCGTAGATGAAAATCATGAAATGGCCGCTGTTAATTTAAAAGTAAGAGTGGTTAGTTTGAGTCCGAGGGTTTATGGTTCGCATTTCCTACTGCAAAATCGTGTTCTGGAAATTGAGGCTGTAGGTGCGTTAAAAGAGTGGTAGTCGGATCCCAACATCCGATGAAAGTAGCCAAGTATTTGAATGTGTGCTTTCGGCCGGTTGCCCAGGATTATATACGATTAGCGCAAACAGTTCTCGTGGAGCTATGCGCGCATATGAACAAAAAATAAACTAACTAAAGAATAAGTCATCCTGAAGTCCAACGAACAACGTTGTGTTACAAAGTATCTTCAGAAGATAAAAATACATCTTCTCTTTTCGATTTCACAAAAGAAATTTCTTTGAAGATTTCGTTTGTGTCGTTTGTTTCGCAAGATTAAAAAAATATGCAAGAAGCGAAATTCCTTACTGAGCCACATGTAACGACACGCCCTAAAACACAAGTAAAGTCTTGTTGTAGGCTTTCAAGATGTAAAAACACAAAAACAAGTTGCACAAAAACTGTAGTTGCATCAAAATTTATCAATGTGTTCGTACTAGAACGATACCTGCCCACGAAAATGCAAGTTAACAATGTTGTGACTATCAACTGTTTCAAAACCTATTTTTTGAACCTGACGATGACCGAAGAAGGTCGAAACGTTGTTCGCTCCTTTACATATATATTTTTCTTTACAAGTGTGTTTTTTCTTCACACTGATAAAAACGTTCACTTCTAACCGTCTTTTATATTATATGTTGACATAAAGTTAAACGTTGTTTTTAAATTGCAATCAGTAACTGATATAATGTTTTACCTGTAAAATTTGTAGTTTCATCACATAATTCAGTTTATACGTTCATAGTTAATAAATCGGTAATTTCTCTCGTATTTCTTTCTGTCAAAAAATAAATATCTACGAAAACGAGTTAAACGCAGTAATTGGATGCCATGTTTAGTTATTGGCCATAATTTAGCATATATCATACAAAAAATTCAATCATTAATTAAAGTACGTAAATACATATGAAATAGGTCAGTATTATAACAATTATGCCAGTGTTAAGACATTAGTATTAGACCTATCACATTTTATGTGCTGCATTCTTCATCTAATCTCTTAAGAATTTTCAGAAATTAGAAGAGTGTATAACAATAGTTTTCTATCACACTATATTTGTCATATTCATTTCCGAAGACACTTTACGCTCTGTCAAGCCGACTTCAATACAAAAACCTATTTAATGACTTATGTAAACAGTGTTCCAATCACTGCTGTGTTTGTTGTATCCCAGCCGACCTGAAGAGTTCTGGATTGAGCGAAACACGTGGTTGGAAGTAGATATGATAAACATAGTGTAACAGGAATACTATTATTATATACTTTTCTAATTCTTGAAAACCTTTAAAAGGCTAGATTAATTGATTGATTATTTAGAATTAAGCCCAAAGTTACACGATAGGCTATCTGTGCTCTGCCCATCACGGGTATAGAAACTCAATTTATTGCAGTGTAAGACCGCAGATATACTGCTGTTGGAAGAGGGAAGAAACTAGATTAATAGTATAGTGTTTAAAAATGAGATAGGCATAATACTCATGTCTTATGACAAGCGTCATTAGGTTCATTCTTCGCCGGTTTGTAAAAGATGTACACACTGTAACTGTTATTCAGCATAATATAACAAGGGACCCGACATGGCCAGGTGGTTAAGGTACTCGACTCGTAATCCGAGGGTCGCGGGCTCCAATCCCTGTCACACCAAACATGCTCGCCCTTTCAGCCATGAAGGTGTTATAATGCTACGGTCAATTTTACAATTTGTTTGTAAAATAGTAGTAGTCCAAGAGTTGGAGGTGGGTGGTGATGACTAGCTGCCTTCCCTCTAGTCTTACACTGCTAAATTAGGAACGGCTAGCACAGATAGCCCTCGAGTAGCTTTGTGCGAAATTCAGAAACAAACAAACAATGCTAAACTAGGATTAATCCAGAGATAATTTTACGTTCTCTATTATAACAAACACTCGTGTTTTATTTACTTGGCATTCTTGGATTTAACTTAGTAAATGTTGAAAGAATATTTTAATCGGAAAGTTCCACAAGATGATTTTAAAAGTCTAACTCGAGGCGCATAAATAATTAAAAACAGCCCAAGTAATGTGAGTTACAAAATATCAAAAATACAAATAGTATCTTTATAAAGAGAAACATATAACACTCATTAATTTGTGAGGTTCAGGAGATTTCACATGATCATTTCTGTATTCATGTACTGTTTACAAGCTACGTTTAGTAACTTAGAAACTTTCTTCTGTTAAGGGGCTTGTGCGCTTCTACACTATTTAATCCTAAGTTCATTAATTTACGAGCTTTTTTAGATCAAATAAAAAGTTTGAAATGATAAGGAGTTTTACAGTCGCTTTTGGATGATACATTGTCAGAGCAGTGAGATTAGAAATACTTCTGTGTAAGAAAGTAACACATATTTACATATTGACGGATGTTTCCAATAATTACATATTGACGGATGTTTCCAATAATTACGTATTGACGGATGCTTCCAACAACCAAATTCTGACATATGCTCCCAATAATTAAGTAGTGATGGATGCTTCCAATAACCAGATACTGACATATGGTTCCAATAATTAGGGATTGACAAATAGATTCCAATTACCAGATACTGACGCACGCTTCCCCCTGTCTAAGGAATGAGTTTAGAATGTGTAGAAATTAATGTAAGCTGTTTGCGTAATGTTGTTACGTGTAGACGAGAGTTTCCGTGCTATACAGGAAAATACGAAAGTTCTTTGTTTTCGGAAATACTGTTGACGTCCTGGCATTGCTTTATGGTTTTGAGTTCGAGAGTAGTCAGGTTTTGTAGCTAGCACTCTCTGTTCTCTTAATTCTTCTCACTTTATGTTATAACTGTTTACATTCTGTTCTAGCTGTAATAGGAAGCGAACCGCGTAATCATAGCTTCACAAATCGATGCTCTAACCATAGGGCTACGCTTGGTCCAGATACAAAACTCCAATTAAAATCTCTTACACTTAATTTGGCTTTTCCGTTATTAGATCATGTTTAGGTCTTTTGCTGTGATGTACGTTTTGACTTATTTATATATGTATGTGGGTGTTTCTAGGAAACACTTTACGAGTGCTTCACCAAAAAGCATTTTTTTATATTCATCTTGTTAACGTTATCGACTTTATTCTTCACTAATAAAACTGTCCAATTAAACTTGACTAACATATGGACTTTAGAGAAACTACGCTTCTGAGTAAACAGCTCACATCATATACTATTGAATATTTGTAATTCATGTTCTCTCAAGTAATTTCTTGCGATTATCTTGTTTGCTCACCTTTCAGTCAAAGTTAATACATCCTACGCTTTGTCTGTCCTCTATTTATTTGTTAAAGATACCAAAGAAATGGATTACGACGTTTAAATTATTCTAGCTATCTCGGATGAAAATGGGTCAGCTGCAGTAACTCTGTCAGTTTCATCACACTTGCTTTTGACAACATCTGGTTTTTCCTTAACTCTTGTATTTAGCAGTTATATTGCCAGTAATTGTACAAAATTATTTTAAAAACCACTGTGCCACAACTAGTACTAGTCCCCCGCAGTAAGTGTACGGATTTACAGCGCTAGTATCAGGGGTTTGATTCCCCTGGGGCCTAGGTGGACTCATCAGATAGCCAGATGTGGGTTGCTATAAGAAATCACACACAACTAGAGACATTTAAAAGCAAGATATTGTGACTTAATGAAAAATACTTGTATAAACTCATAATATATTCTCGAAGATGTCAGAAACTTTCTAATTTCAAATAAATACTGAAATTAATTTCATCAATTTAAATATAAAATTTAGATAAATTGTCTTGTTAACGAAAAATAATTTAGAAGTCACTCGTAGCTGTAAACAATGAGGAAATTACAGAAACTGTTTATTTCTCTAGCATCGAATTCCAGAAGTAGAGAAAAACACAAAAATGTAGATAACACAAAAAATTAAAATATGTAGCATAACGAAATCCAGATGTATTTATGATTATTATTGTTATTAGTATTAATGTCGTCTTTATGATGATGGTATTGTTATTATTATTGTCATCATTATGATGCCAATGTTTTCAATATGAAACCGATGTTGTCATTATAATACCAATGTTGTTATTACAGTGGCACTGTCGTCATTATGATACTAATGTTTTCAATATAAAGCCAGCGTTGTTATTACAGTGACAATGTCGTCATTATGATACTAATGTTTTCAATTTTAAGCCAGCGTTGTTATTACAGTGACAATGTCGTCATTATGATACTAATGTTTTCAATATAAAGCCAATATTGTTATTACGGTGGTGATGTCGTCATTGTTATACTAATGTTGTCATTATAATACCATTGTTGTTATTATGGTGAAAATCTCGTCATTATTATGCTAATGTTGTCATTGTAATACCAATGTTGTCATTATGGTCGCAATGCCATCATTATGATGCTAATGTTCTCAGTATGATGCCAATGTTGTCATTATAACACCAATATTGTTTTTATGATGACAATGTCGTCATTATGATGCTAATGTTAACATTGTTGTGTCGATATTGACATTTTTTTATCACTGTTATAATTCCAATGTTGTAATCTACTAAAATCGATTCAGTAGTCTGTACTAGCAGCCGTCTTAAATGTATCTCTCTCCCTAGTAGCTACGGTCATTAATAAAACGTAACTTGTGTTTTATTTTATTATTTGACTATGAAAATAAGTACGCTGAAATGTCTAATTTGTAATCAGTTGTATGTCTTTGTTGATGTGAAACCTAACGTTTTCTTGCAATACTCAAGTTAACATAAACAATTATTATTGTAGTCAAAGGTACTGACTGAAGACAAACACTTACTTGGTGTCTCGCAATTGAAATTAAAATAATTAAACTATATTAACTATTTCCATATCAAAAGTACAACAGGATAATAGGTAATCACCTAATATATTCTGACTTAACTTTAAAAAGTGTTTGGAAAGCCAGTTTCTCAGCAACCACTTTCGCTGACGCAAGACCTCATCACCAACAAACTAAACAAGTCGCCATATTGAATGCTCATTTGATAACTTTAATTTAGCGCTTTAATGTCCACTTTCGCGACTTTAGGTAGTTTATTTATTATCCTTAAAAACACGAAAGTTTGTAAGCCTATCTGACATAAGATAGGAAAATAAAGTACCTACATTTACATAGCATGATTACCAATACCTTCATGTGGATATAGTTATTATCTATTAATGGTATTCTAACCTAAAAATAAACTTAGTATCAACTTTAGTATATTATTTAGTACTTATTTGTAACTTTAGCACATTACTGTACTACTTAGTATCAACTTTAGCGCATTACTGTACTACTTATTGGTAACTTTAGCACATTATTGTGCTATTTATTAGTAACTCTAGCACATTACTGTACTATTTATTAGTAACTCTAGCACATTACTGTACTATATATTAGTAACTTTAGCACATTACTGTACTACTTATTAGTAACTTTAGCACATTACTGTACTACTTAGTATCAACTTTAGGACATTACTGAAAAATAACTGTTTAACTTTAGTAAAAATAGAGTTTTTCGGTTGAGAAGTTATTTTAGTCCAAT
Source organism: Carcinoscorpius rotundicauda (assembly GCA_011833715.1). NCBI lineage: Eukaryota > Metazoa > Arthropoda > Merostomata > Xiphosura > Limulidae > Carcinoscorpius > Carcinoscorpius rotundicauda. Next base: position 23,251,772 of record CM022398.1, read on the forward strand.
ATTTGATATTTTTATGTTACCTTAAATGGCTAATTCTTGACATCTCATGCTATGTTTTAATACTATGAAATAACTAGCAGTGGATTTAACTCTGCATATGTGTACTAAAATAATGTATTAATACAACACTTTCTAAATGTGAGTTTGGAATGGCTTAACTGTTGGCATGCTGAAATCTAAAGTTAAAGTCCCTAAATATGCTGGTGAGCATGTTCTGCACTTTCAACTATGGATATTTTATAAAAGTTTTAGTGAAGTCCGTCATTCGGTTAACAGCAACTGCCAAGGAACTGATACTTCTTACTGATTCCCCTTCTCCAAATTAGAGACGACTAGGAACTCTTGGGCTACTCTTTTACCAACGAATTGTGGGATTGACCGTCACTTTATACGCCCCTATGGCTGAAAGGGCGGGCATGTTTGTTGCAGCTGGGATTCGAACCCACAACCCTCGGATCGTGGAACTGATGACTACCCTAGTTGAGTGTGAACTAATATGCGTAAAAGAACACTCCTTACAGAACATATCGAATTTTGCTTGTTTATTGGTCACCATTTTAGAACACATTTTTTCTGTGCTTAAACCAAGAATAAAATAATGCACAGAGAAAAAATTTATGAGGTTTAATGGAAACTTAAGACGCAGTATAGGAGAACAACAGTCGTGACTTGTACTTAGTTTTAGAAGTGTTCAAAAATCATTTATTTTCTGTTATTAAACAATGTCGTTATTTAAATAAAAAATTTAGTTTTTTTCTGATGCAGAAATAGAAATATGTTTTTAAAAAGTTGTTTGGCTGTTTTAGAATTTCGCACAAGGCTTTTCAAGCGTTGTCACTGTATAGTCGTCACTGTTTTGAACTTACGAAGTTTAACGAAGACAGCTTGTCGATTAGGGATGGAAGAAAAGGTCTCGTGCACCTGACCCTCCTGGGTATCAAAAAATTGGCATACTCAAATACCCACACAGAAGAAGCGAAGCGAACAGCTGGTCGACGTTACCCACTGCCATCTATCGGGCTGTTCTCATTTAACGGAATTTAACAGTTACAGTTTTATTGCACTCCGTTTCTAAAGTGCGGAGCGCATTTTTTTGTGAGAACGGGACGCGCACCATTAACTCTTAGATTTATAATCCTACCACATTAACATCTAATTCATACTCAGCACATCTAAAACTAATACGTGTACAAACAATCGATTTTTACTTGGAATAAAGTTAAAAGTATTTTTTAAAAAATGCGCCACCATCTTGAGTGAGTAGGCATTTGCTCATATCGTAACTAATTTTAAAGTATACATATTTTAGTGGTTGATTGATATTATAATCTGAAACTTCCTCCAAAACTTATAAATATACAACAATGAAACATGAACTCACGGATTTAAAAGGTTGAGTTACATAAGTGTCTAATTTAGAGTTATATAAATTATTGAATATGTCAAGGAAACCTCTGTAGCTCCAAAGTGTGAATGAACACCAAAATCTAACATAGGTGTGTTTGAAAAATTTTCCCAAGTCATCTAGCTATGAATAAATATAAAAATCATAAATGTCTCAGTAAATACGGATTACAACAAGACTTAACAAACAAAGACTGAAGCTACTACGTATTGGGAACGGACATAAATACTGAGGTGTCGCACTGCGCTTGTCCTGAAAAATCAATTATTGACTGATTAGTATAAACACCGATTTTTTGAAGTTTCTTTTGAATGAAGCATCAATAACTAATAACTATTAAATTAAAAAAGCAAAATAATAAATTATTGAATTCGAAAGAAATACACAAGGACACGTGGAATAAAATAATAATGTTAAACTAGTCAAGGAGTAAAACATATTTAATTGGAATAAAATAATAAATGTTGGACTATGATATGGATTGTTGTTGTTGTTTTGAATTAAGCACAAAGCTACACAATGGGCTATCTGTGCTCTGCCCACCGCGGGTATCGAAACTCGGATTTTAGTATGGAATAAGACAAACTGTGTTGCAGCGATAGAGGCACAAATGTACAACACGACTTACTCTCTCATGTATATTTAATACTTGCAAAACTAAACGTTTCTAGGGTTCTAAGGTGAAATATAATAAATCATGTTGATTTCGTCCGTCAGTTCAGCTCTATATAAATAGATTTTATTTTTTAGTCATGGATACTGCCTGCTACTTCGTGTTAGCTACTTTTATACTCGGAGACTATTCTCCACTGTTACTTGGAGCAAAGATATTTCAAAATACATTTTTGATTGATCACCTAGAGAACATGAAGTCCGAAGTAGCAATTCTGGTGATTTTAGACACATTTATTTTTGAGAATGAAGGAGCCAAGACATGCTATAGGAGAGTCATTCTTGCTCCAGTGTTTCACACCAAGTCCGCTAAGTGTGCCATAACTTCACTTTTAATTAAAGACACGCAATAGGAGAGTCGTTCTTGATCCAGTGTTTCACACCAAGTCTGCTAATCGTGCTTATCTTCACTTTTAATTAAAGTTTACTGTCACTTTTTTTCATTAAAGACATGTGTATTTAATTTATGTTAAGTTTGGCTACTATCCCAATTAACCATACTTCTATTTACCCTCAGAAAATGAAGTGTTTATTTTTGCTTGAAATTTGTATCTTGTTTTGTCTCTTTCCACCTGCAACAAATTACTGGAAATGTCGTTCCTCGTAGCTCGGCATGACCAGGTGGGTTAAGGCGCTCGACTCGTAATCTGTAAACTGTAACCTCTTGGTTAGCGTATCTTTGGTTTAAGACGTGGCACCTACAAGTACGTTTTGCACTTTCAATTGCACCATAAGAGAGATAGTCATTTACCGTTATTCGATTAAGAGTAACCGCTTCAGACAATGGAGGCCATCGATTATTTTCTTCGCTCTACTCCACAGCTCATCTTATGGATTGCTTAGCCTAATAAATCACAGGGATCTGTGATCTGGTTGTTTATCTCATTGAATGTACAAAGCGTCATGCAGGTGAAAAACTAGCACTTTAATGACCAACAACTAAAACTTATACTTGTATTTACATATATGCATGATATAACAGAAAAACCATACCGAAAATACATAAACAATGAGAGGTTAAGACAACAAGTTTTTAATAATAAATACATTTTTGGAATAAAATTTACAGTCGGATATTGATGTATTTTAAATTATGATTGGTATCGTCCTGTATTTATCAGAATATTTGTTTTCTTTGTTGAATTTTCCTCAAAAGTACTTAAGGACTATCTGCGCTATTCGTTTCTGATTCTGAAGTGATGGTCTCACTTCAAAATCTTGGGCTACTGTTGGAATAGTGTGATTTGATTGTCATTCTTATAACACATCTACGGTTCAATTCTGTCAAGATAACAACGGAAAGTTTTGCTTCTTTGTTTGTTTGTTTGTTTGTTTTGGAATTTCGCACAAAGCTACTCGAGGGCTATCTGTGCTAGCCGTCCCTAATTTAGCAGTGTAAGACTAGAGGGAAGGCAACTAGTCATCACCACCCACCGCCAACTCTTGGGCTACTTTTTTACCAACGAATAGTGGGATTGACCGTCACATTATACACCCCCACGGCTGGGAGGGCGAGCATGTTTAGCGCGACGCGGGCGCGAACCCGCGACCCTCGGATTACGAGTCGAACGCCTTAACGCGCTCGGCCATGCCAGGCCTTTTGCTTTTTTAAAAGTTATTTTTGTCGATCTACATCTAATAGCTTTATGAATCTCTTTCAAACTTACATATTATGCCACTTCAGTGAAAAATATGGAAATGCATATGATTGGAAATAAGCAAAAACTGTTCTAGAATCTTAAAGTATGTTATTACTTTCTGAGAAAAATGACAAAATCTCTTAGTTTCCGAAGTCAGTTTAGATGAATAATTGGTGTTTTGGTTACTAAACTAAACCTTCCACAGATATAACAGTTGGCGGAAGGACTAATGATGTCTTTGAGAACTGACGTTAATAATAATTAGGAAAATGGATTTCTTAAAAACATTACAGTTATACATATCAATTTATTCGGTAATATTCTTTAAGATATTCAGAAGTTTAGTCATACTTTGTAGAACGACAAGTATTGGCTAAAGTAATAGTGTTGCCACTAGGGCGACACATTTAACAAGTATATGATTGGTTTATGGAGAATTATCGAATATTCGACGTTTCAGTGCTATCTGAAAAGACTTGTGACTTGAAACTGTGTCACAACCCATTTATGTGAACAGTATTTGTATTGCAAGATTCTTTAACGGTGTGCAACCAAAAATAAAAAATTTTCCGAGGAAAGTAGCATTTAGTAAAACCTTAATGGAAGAGGGAAATTTATGCAGCTGTCCTTAAAAAAAAACTGTCTTCGAAATCATATCTCAAGCTAATTCATATCAAAATCATCGTCCGCAAATTGAAGCTTGTGGTCACGGACGACAAAACGTCACTGTGATGATGGTCACAAAACTTAACCTCAAAATGAGTTGCTGTTATCTTGAAGAAAAAAATCAGAAAGAAAACCTAAAATCATAACAGTCCCATTCAACCACAGGTATACATCAAGTGTCATTCAACCACATGTACACATCAAGTGTCATTCAACCACATGTACACATCAAGTGTCATTCAACCACATGTATACATCAAGTATCATTCAACCACACGTATACATCAAGTGTCATTCAACCACAGGTATACATCAAGTGTCATTCAACCACACGTATACATCAAGTGTCGTTCAACCACATGTATACATCAAGTGTCATTCAACCACACGTATACATCAAGTGTCCTTCAACCACATGTATACATCAAGTGTCGTTGTGCTTTCTTGTGTAATTTTGTACTTTTGTTCTGTTTGATAGCCTTGGAAGTTGAGTTCCTGTGTAAAGAGGAAAACGCATACAAAGATTGCTCAGGTGTTTGGTCTACGAGTGTTCTTGCAATCCTTCGACATACTTACCAGAAATAAAACAATACATGATCATGATTGTCAGAATGTCCTCAAAGTAGAAAATAATTCCAATATTAGTGACCATTTCAGTGGCACAGCGGCGTGTCATAAACTTACACCTCTATAAGCTGAGTGGGCAGAGCACAGATAGCCCTTCAGGTAGCTTTGTGCTTAATAACAAAACAACACACAAAAACACAAAGAGCAATGTAATAGTTATTTATCTTATATAAATGTGTGATATTTGTTTAGTGTCAGAAGTGTTGTGGTCCAATTACTGATTGCAATTCCGAAATTCAAAATTAAACAAACCAAACCAACACTTGCACGATGAGCACTTATTCCGTGAATGGATTCTATATCTGTAGTTTTACTTTGATAAACTAACTGTTAACGTTACACATAGTTTTAATATTTTCTCAGTCTTTTTTATTTTTGACACGAATAGTTTTGTGTTGATAAATTACTTGGAAGGAAAACCATTGGTGATTTATAACGGAAGTTTATGACGAGCGCAACTTGTGATTGATTTTGCTTTTGATTGATGACCCGTGTCTACACGGTGTTACTGAGGTACTATTAATTACAAGGAAGGACAATAGGTGAAACGTACACACTGGAGACGATAATTATAATCTCATGGTCGGAAAATGAAAAAAAGAATTTAACAAGGTATCTTATACTAAGCAAGGCTGAAAGATATCTTAACATTGTAACTGAACTACAGTGGAACTCCTCAAAAGCAGCCACCTTCGCGACTGAGACAATTGGTCTGATTAGAGGGGTGGCCGCTTAGAGGGGTTCCACTGTATAATGAAACACGTATATTACGTAAATTTATTGTAGAATAGGTATTTGTACATAATTATTAAGTGTATGGGTATGTTTGAGCTGTAATTTATTCTCGTAATTCCGTCCCATTTTGAAAGACGTCATTACTTGCGTATAGTTTGCGGTGTGCAAATAAAGAACATTGATTGGTTAAGACGTAACTATAAAGCCGTTTTAAAATTATGTCATTGGTTTAATTCATCTAGAATCTCTGTTTACAAGTAGTTAAGTGCTGTAAACTTTTATTGCTACAATTACAACAACATCTAACTTACTAAGGTTTTGTTTGTCGTTCTCAAATAAGTTACACATACATTTGTTTCGTATCTCTTGCAGAAAGTTTAACACCAGTCAGCAATTTAAAAACTACAGTTAAATACAACACCCCCAGCGGCATGTTTGCGGACTTACAACGTCAGAAACCGGTTTTCGATAGCCGTGGTGAACCGAGCATGTACTTATTTATTATATTATTATTATAATTATGGTAACAAAATATGACATTCCAGTTAATATCAAATTTATTCAAAAACCAGGCACAAAACTGAGGAATATACTGACATAAACAAACTCAAAATTAAAGAAGCCTTACTTATACAACAACTTAAGCCCAAAATAAACCAAAGAAAGGAACATATTTATACCTATATTAAAAAAAAGAAAAAGAGCATGTACTTAGTTATAAACGAATATGTCAGAGTTCTCCTGTATCTTGCAAAGAAAGTCAAATATTCAAAGTCTCAATCAAGACATAGAAACAATAAAGCCTGTCGGAAGATACCAAGAACTAGTTGTATGTAAACACTCAATACTTTCGTTTACAATATTTTATTTATATTTTTACGTCAAATAAAACAATTTATGTATAGTTCTATATGTTAATTTAGCTACGTCATGAGTCTTAAACAATGAAGGAAGACCGTAGATTTTAGTATATGTGTTAATACTATTGAATAATGAAATTGTCCCATGAAGGCTTCGATAAGATAGCTAAAACAGCGCAAGTAAAAGCATTGTAACGTTGAGGGAAGTCAGTGTATCATTCTACAGAAGGTCTTTCTTTGCGGCTGGACATGGCCAAGTGGTTGGGGGCGTTCGACTCGCAATTCGAGGGTCGTGGATTCGAATTCCAGTCACACAAACATGCTCATACCTTCACCCGAGGGGGCGTTATAATCTGACGGTGAATCCCACTATTCGTTCGTAAAAGAGTAGCACAAGAGTTGTAGGTGTGTGGTGATGACTGGCTGCCTTTTATCTAGTGTTACACTGCTAAATGAGGGACAACTAGCGCAAATAGTTCTCATGTAGCCTTGCGTAAAATTCAAACAAACAAATATTTCTTTTCTGAATTTCACAGTTGATTCTAAAGAAACTGATATAAATATTAGTTTGAACACATTAAGTAATGATGAATTATAAGTGACTTCAATTAAAGTGTCATAATTGTAACAGTTATAATCATTGATTTTTCTCAAACATTTACACTTTATGTGTTCTTGTGGTCATGCTACGATTAAATGTACACCAAGCTTTGACACAGTTAGTGAATCTAACAAGAGACGTATTTAGGATTTCGGCGCCCCTAGGCACAAGGTTAGGTTGATACTTTTGCCGCCCCTCCCTCCGTGCCACAACTTGCACCATTCATCACCATCACAACAACAGACAAACACATTTGTTATCATTCAAAATCAACACAACATTTATTTTCCAACACAACAAAAAATGAAACATCAAAATCAATTATCACTAAATATTATTCTGCGGCTGAATATACAGGCTTTCTCCTGGCCTTCTGTTCCGAAAACATGTTTATTGCATCGTCATAGTTTATTCTACAAACAATATCACTTTCAATGGCGAGGAGTGACAGGACATTTAGTTTATCTTCTGCCATTCTTGATCTCAAGTAATTTTTCACCCGTTTGAAAGCCGAGAAAGTTGCTGGAATGCACAGAAACATGCACATAGCAATATCCAGGTTTGGATATACAGTTTGAAGTCCTTTAGCTCGCAGATTTCTGTATACTGCTAACGCAGAAGAGTCATCATTTTGCACTTTCATACTCACAAGATGTGCGCGGAAATGTAGACATTCATCTACGAAGCTCACTTCCAAATCATTGGGGTAGAGTTTCAACAGTGTTCCAGCTTGACTGATGACATCAGTGGGTTCAAGATTTGTTATCTTGAACAAATATCCAAACCTTTCGTGGATTTCTACATAAGCGGTTTGTCTTCGCTGTAGTTCTGAGCAAAGTCTGTCAATGATCACATTGAAAACATTTACTCTAAATGCCTCTCTGCCTTCTTCCACTGCCTGTCACCATCTGAAAATTTTTGCTTCCTTTTTCGCTTAATTTCGTACGTCTTCATGCTGGACTTCAACATCGCCTTGTCTTCAAAATGATCGAACAGTTCTCTTGAATCTTTCACAAACTGCAGCAAGGAAGCATAAAGATCGACTACAAGTCCGATGTCCATATCAGCACTTTGCAACTATTTACTAGCAGCATTGAATCTTTCCAGTATTGTTCCCCAAATTGTGGACAAAATAGCTGTTTCTAGCGTTCCTAATTTGGAAAGAAGTCCAGCGGCCTCATTCCTAGCGGCTGGTTTTTCCATAGCATTTCCCTCCATGGTGGTGAGAGCATCAAACACTTGTTGCCAGTTTCTGTTGAGGCTTTGACAAGCATCTTCACGAGCGGACCACCGAGTGTCACTGAGTTTCTTCAAAGAGAGACTTTCTTTATTTGCAGACAGATGTTTTTGTAGAATTTTTCAACGATGGGTTGAAGCATTGAAGAAAACATAGAGACTTTGTAATAGTTCGAAGAATGAACATGCTTCTCTACAACATTCAGCAGCACACGTTCCTACAAGATTTAATGAATGTGCTGAACATGGGATATACACAGCTAAAGGATTTTTCTCCATGATACGAGCCTGGAGACCACTGTACTGACCAGACATGTTGTTGGCGTTGTCGTAAGACTGTCCACGACATTCAGAAATGTCAAGCTCATATGACTGAAGCAGGCTAAGTACAACTTCTGCCAGCTGTTCAGCTTTGTGGCCCGGATTGAGTATAAAAGTTAGGAAACGTTCCTAGGGGGAACCATCACTGTTCACGTACCTGATGATGAATGCCAACTGGTCAACATGGGATATATCTGGCGTCGAGTCCACGCTGATTGAGAAATATTTTGCAGTTTTGACGTCCTTTAAAATGTTCTTTAGAACAAGGTCTGCCATAAGCTGGATGAATTCGTCGCAAGTACTGAAAGACAGGTAAGACGTGGATCCCTTGCCAGCATTGCCATATCGGTGAATGTGATCAGCGAGGAAGGGGTCAAACTCCGCAACTAGTTCTAACGACATCATAAAGTTGCCGTTGTGTACTGAGCCAAACTTATCATCCCGACCTCTGAACGGAAGCCTACGTGAAGCCAATCTTTTCGCTACAACTACCACACGAGTGAGTACATTTCTCCAGTATTTGATTTCGTCGTGCAGCTGTATGGCCATCCGGAGATCTACACGTCCCAACATGTTGCCCCTTGCTACTAGAGATAAAACTGAAGACCGATGCTCAGGAGAGTTTTCATGCTCATTCAGCCGGACAGTAGCATTTTTCCAGTCATCAAAGCCTTTGTCAACCAGTTTGGATTTTTTTCCAAAATCAAATAAACGACAAGGAGCACAAAACAGTCTACCTTTGCTCTCTAAATAAACCAAATATGTCCGCTTACTTTTTTCGCCACTTTGCAGTTTTCTTTCAAACATGCCTTTGGTTACAGATCTGATTTTTTCCCCGTCCTTTTTCACAGAGTTCTTGAAATCCGAGTCATCGTTTTGAAGGATGGCATGTGTGGCAATATAATCTTTTGTGTAATCATCTATTATCCACTCTGCTGGATCTGAACTTACTTTGTCTGAAAAACTTGCTGGAACCATTGACGTTTCAAGCACGCAACCGGCAGATCTTACTAGGCCTGCTGCTGATGACGTCACTTGTTCAAGCTGCAGTTCGATATGTTCGGGTCGTTCAGATTGTTCAAAACTGCTACTGCTAGGCCCGTCATGTGTATTCCCTCCATCGCTGTTGGTTTGAACATCATCGCTAGTAGGCTGTTCTTGCCTTTGTTTAGCAAAAAAAGCCTCCATCGTCGGTGTCTTATCCAAAACATCACGTGTGTTTTCATTTTTTTAACTTTGCTATCTTCCTATAAGCTGCTCCACTCAATTTTCGGCGTATGTTACTCATGACGATATCACTAGAATCCACTGATCGTATATTGAGTATTGACAATGAATTTATTACTTTCACATCTCAGATCATCAGGATCTGAGTCATTTTCGTGATTGCGAGCTATTTATGGCAGCCGCACGAACCTCACAGAGATCCGTGAGCCGTTTGACCCCCAGTGACCCTCGCCTTCACAAGAATTGTGCTTCTTGTGGAGGTTTGGACACTGACAACACGATATAACTTACAGTAAGATATTGGATGACGGAGGAATAAGTAAAAGCATAACGAACTCTACATTTTGACACCAATATCACTTACCACGTTATTATCTATATTGTCGATTATATTGTAAATATGTTGGTGAACCATATATTCGTCCGGCAGATAATGAGTTTTATGATTCAAGAGGTTATTGGGGCGGCATAAATGGCAGGGGGAATTAATAACCAGGGACTACATTTTAAAATGGTGTCCATTCTTTTTCTTTTCTTTTTTTGGTCAAAATTTGCCGCCCCCTAAAATCTGCCACCCCAGGCACGTGCCTCGTGTGCCTATGCGTTAATACATCCCTGAATCTAACATTTTGTGCAAGAGAATTGTTGTTGGTAAAAACAAAGCTAACCAACTGGCTATCTAATATGTGCCTACCATGTGTATGGAAACCAGTTTTGTCTTGTTTTAAGCCTTCAGGCTTGTGCAAGAAATGAGAGATATCTTGTGGTTCTAATATATCATTGTGTAGTTAATAATTTTAATACAATAAACATCACACAGCTGTCAGACATGAGTAGTAAGATATCGTAAATTTTAGTAAAAGTCTTCATTCTAAATAACACATTTTCGAAGTTTCAATAAAATAATAAATAATTACTTGAATAATTGATTTCCGTAAAAATATTTGAATTTTTGACTATTCAATGGTATTGAAAAAGAGACCCGTACAATAAATTGTTACTGAGACAGTAAATTGATAGATAAAACAGTATTCTAATAAAAGCTATTTGTTTCATAACAAGGTGATTCATACTCAACCTATGTACAATATTTATAGAGGGCTGAGAACATTATATTAAAATGATTTTGAATATACAAGTTAGTAAGTCATGTGACAACTACAGCCAGTTTGAAGTTGCAATGGAACGGCATGTATCAGAATTATATTTTTATATTACGTGAGTTATCAGTGGCAAGTTTCTAAACTTACAATGCTGAAATCCAGGGTTTGAATTCCCACGTAAATAGTCAATCCTCTAACATTGTGTTAAAAACATCAAGAACAAGTTTGTGTTCTTTGTAGGTAAAGTTATGTCTAAAAAAACCTGATAGATTTTGTGACAAAAAATATCCATACTATCAGATCATAATGCTATGTTCAGATCGGGAATTTATAATTTCCAATGGCATTGGAAAAGAAAGGTATATGGTTCCGCTTGGGGTACCAGGACTATCCAAAAAGAGACTTGAAACAAGTCGTATCTTTTCCGTGATAGGTACAGTGCAGCATCTTGTAGCAGATGAGAATCTACAAACACGAACGTCAATGGCAAAAGCTTGCCTATGTGCCGCAGTCAACAGTATGCAACACAATTAAGAAAGATTTTCATCTGAAAAGAAAGTCAATTTTTATTATTTCAACACCATAAAGCTTCAAGCCATGACCCTCCTCGGCTGCCACAGGTATCAAACATTTAGAAATAAAACAGGTGTTTATGCTATTCCATACGAAAACATGCCGATAAAGTGGATAGACACATCGCCTATAGATGGCTATGTGACTGGACTGTTTAAGTGGATAATGGATCCGAGTACAATTGATAAATTACAGAAAGTTATGAAGGTTGAGTGTGCACTTTTGACGTGACAGCTTTAAAATGGTGCCTTTTGCAATGAAAACAACGCTGTAGGATTATTGTCAAGATGCACAATCATCAGATGGAGCATGACTAAAACTGCAACACCGTAGTGAGTCCACAAAATCGTTTTAGTGGAGAAACATAACCATGTATTTGAAAGAGATACATTTTATCATTAAAATATTTTCAAAATTTTCATATTAATTCTTTGTGTATACATATATCTTTCACACCAAGTTTTAAAGCTTAAACCTGATTTATTATAACATAACATTACTATCACCAACTTTAAATTTAGTAATTGATACATTACTAACCAGCAGTATATTAATTAAGTTGATTACTTTCCAAGAGTGACAGCTATTCCTGTGTATTGTCGTAAAGTATAGCGAGTTAAATATTTAAATTGTTAAAAGTCAAGATGGGTAAACTGTTGAAGATATTTCTGAAACTACCGAATTTCTGACAAATAAATCTTAGGTGACAGCTGAGCGTAAATCCTATTTACTGCCATCATTAAATTACAAATCATGGTTTAAATAATTAACATCATCAAAAATAGGACCCTGGTGGCTCAGTGGTAAACCATGGTTAAAATTGTTCACTATATTATACTTATGTCATATATGTTTGTCAGTTGCTCATGAACTAATATATCTAGAATTTGGAGTTTGTGGACATAAAGCAGATAATCCACTTTGATGTTCTTGCGCAAAACAAAATAAACACTATAGACACACACACACTAAGAATGTACATAGTTTCCACCAAGTATTGATAAGGCTTTTTATATCTTTACGAAACTGCTGTAAAAATTAAATGGATATTGTGTTTTTTACATCTTGTATAACATATCAACTGTTTATTGCAATATCATAAGCTAAACCTGTCTACAACATGAAATATGAATACGTTTTTAATCACACATATTTTATTAAACTTTTAGTACAGGTATCCGCACTTTGTTACAAGTTCCAGACAGACAGAATGTACCCAACCTTAACTTTTGGTCCGCTGAACTTTTCCTTCAGAAATCTGACAAGTTTGAGGTCTAGTGCAGGTCTTGTCCATTTCAACACGTTCGGTTACAGGTGAAAAACGAGAACTCAGTTGGACATGTTTTGTTACATTAGATGATGTGGATTTTTTTAAGAACCTTAATGGAACTTACATTTGTTATACAATTCTAAGTAAATTACTTCTGGGTCAAAATTCGTTCGGTGTTGCTCAAACTCTCATTCGTTGTTGCCCAAAAGTTACAAATTCGCATTTTATATTATAATGTTCAGAAGTTGTCACAAAGTAGACGACAGCAGGTGTAAAGAGAAACTTTAAATTTTAACCTTTTATTAGCTATTTATCTTATTTTTTTTGCGTTTTTGATGTTGCACAATAAAATTGTTTTTGTTTTTTTGCCTTATGGTAAAATTGTCCGCAGTTTCTTTTGCTGTTATTGTCGGGTTTGACTTGTTTTAGACCCTGTAAAAGCACTCTATTGAGCTTCCTATTTTGCGTTATTCATTACTTATAGGGCCCGGCATGGCCAAGCGTGTTAAGACGTTCGCCTCGTAATCCGAGCATCGCGGGTTCGAATCCCGGTCGCACCAAACATGCGCGCCCTTTCAGCCGTGGGGGCGTTATAATGTGACGTTCAATCCTTCTATTCGTTGGTAAAAGAGTAGCCCAAGAGTTGGCGGTGGGTGGTGAAGACTAGCCTTCCCTCTAGTCTTACACTGTTAAATTAGGGACGGCTAACGCAGATAGGCCTCGAGTAGCTTTGTGCGAAATTCAAAAAGCAAAACAAACAAACAAACATCATTGCTTATATTTATGGTGAAAATTTACTTGTGAATACCACACCCCAGTAATGAGTTCCGTAATATTCTATTAAAACATATTGCAGGCCGTTAATCTAATAAAAAACAAAGCTTTTCAAAATATATTTTTGGTTCTGAACTTGTATTCATACGGTTTTCTTTAAGTTTATAAGTAAACAGCGAGATTTATCCTCACAGCTGAAAATGTTTGGAGTTTGGGAAGCACAGGTTGTGGGCGAATCGAGCTCCCTAATTGCCACGTTTTTTTATATGTAGCTAGTTTCCTGAAATAGTTTGATAATTTCATTCCAAAACGTGGTTAGAAATAGTATTGATTATAACAGCATCATCTGCCTGATCATCAGTAATGAAGGTCTGATGTTGAAAACGTATGCAACATGTGGCAAGAACTGTCATTGTTTGAGACTTCACTTACTCTGAGCTCTCTAGTTAAACATTATGTTTAAAATATATTCAATAATTACAGACGGCTAGATCATGTAGGCTGAAGTAGATTTTCGTGAAACTCAAAGCAAAACAAACTAGAAAAACATTATTTTTAAGATAGATCTATTAACTAATAAGTCGTGTTAAGTATCTTCTGTTTTATTAGAATATCATAAGCTACGGACATGCATTGCTGCAATGAGACATTAGTTTCATTGTGGAAAAGAGTCAGTGCGAGAGTCAAACTTAAGCGCAATTATAGCTGCTAAACCTTTACGGTTATGAACAGAAAACGCGCAATTTTCTATCGTATTTCAGTTCGTTCGAACCAATACCGAACCAGTTTTAGTATTTCAGCCTCAACTACACTTTCAATTTCAACTCCGAGAAAATATCTTAAACATTTTAAAGAAGGGAAAACAACTAAAGGGAAAGTAACTAAACAAGTAATTTCATAAGTAAATAAACCTAATAAATAAAATTCTATCCTGCTAGTGATAAAGTAGACATTTAAACATGGAGGAGGGATTCTACAAATGTGCTGTACAATTATCTTGTAGTCAGCCCAGCATGGCCATGTGGTCAGGACGCCCGACTCCTAACCTTAGGGTCGCGGGTTCGAATTCTCGTTACTCCAGACATGCTCGTCCTTTCATCCATAGAGACATTATAATGTTACGGTCAATCTCACGATTCGTTGGTAAAAGAATTGCCCAAGAGTTGATGGTGGACGGTGATGACTAGTTGTTTTCCCTCTAGTCTTACACTACTAAGTTAGGGATGGCTAGCGCGAAGAGCCCTCGTGCAGCTTTGTGTGAAATTCAAACAAACTAGTTAGTAATTTCTCAAAAAAATTCTTTCCCACTTTTTAGTTCAAAAGTATGACTCTTCTCTTTTGATCTACAGTTGCTGTTTTCCTAGATCAATAGCAACACAATCCTTCATAGTTAGTGCTCATCTCGTAGTCTAATTACTTATATATATATATATATATATATAAATGGATCTCAGCATTTCGTTGAAATTACTACTGTATCTGATTAATTAAGTTAGTGTATATAAACACTAATAAACACTAATGCTATTAAAACAAGAAATATCTAATAAATCATAGAACGGTTTTCTTCATTCGCTTTTAAAGAACTTTTGAACCATATATTCAAAAATTAGTTCTGTGGGTATGTTTTTCTTATAGGAAAGCCACATAAGGCTATCTGCTGAACTCACTGAGGGGAATCGAACCCCATGATTTTAGCGTTGTAAATCTCTAGACTTAACGCTGTGCTAATAAGGTGCAATTTGTTTTGTGATATTTATTGGAAAGGCGGTTAAATAAAGTGTGGCTTAAATTTAATATTAGACATTTATTAGAGAAACTCACAACTTGTACTCCGGTGACTTCTGTGCAATACCGTTTTGTATGTGTTTCAAAATTAAATAAAAATAGTGAAACATTTTCCTATTTGGAAAGAACTAGCGATTTCCTGTTAGATCAATCGTTGTGTGAGAATGTTTGTTAGATATTACATGTATAAAACTGTCAAATGTAACGAAAAAACAGTTGATATAAAACAAAACTATTACTTGCAGCAAAATGTCACGAAAAAAATAACTCAATAACTCTAAAATAAGTAGACTTATTTATAACTAACAATTGCACCCTACAAACAACTTACAGCCTCAGACATACGTGTATTTAAAATGATGTTTGATCTAAACACCAAATTTATTTTCAACAGGAGAAACTCCTTGTAAAACTGGAAGAGCATGAACCCGAGATGGCCAAGTCACGTGACGAGGAGGTAAGAAGCATTTTGCTATAGAATAAAAATATTTTATCTTTAGTTTCAAACTGTCATACCCGTATGGCGTTCTCTCTCTCTCTTGTATTGGTTTATATACTCAGGAGGGTCAGGTTTCGTTAATCTCTTTCTTCTTCCTTCAAATTTTGGTTTTACAACTCTCAAGTGTATTTACACATTGTGCACAAGGGCCTGGGTAACCCGCATCTACTCAGGACCCTTTCAGGGTAATGTTAATGCACTATCAACTCGTACGCTTGGTGCAAATAAATCATTTCTCTTTATTATTTTTAACTTTATTTTAACTGCCACAATTATTTTAACTTTCATTAGATGTATAACAACTATAAAACATTTACATAAATCCATTTCAATGTTTATTATTCAATCTATAACCAAATGTGGAGTCCAGTTTATAGGTGGCTTTTTTTTTTTTTGAAAACATATATTTACCGACGAAAGGTGTTTAGGACTATCCTAAACATGTATGCAGTATCTGTCTAGTTCTCTCACTAGTTCGTTTTTTCTCCGATTTTTGTCAAAATAGTTTATTGTTCTATGTAGGAGTCTATTTGCTATTGTTTTTATGTGTGCATATTTATGCATGAATCGTGATGATGTAGTTCTGGGTTCTTTATAAGCTGCTGTAAACAGTATAATTTGTATTGTTTGTAGTTTCGCTTGTACCAGTTTTTTAGTTACATTTAACAATGCAAGGGCTGCATACTGAATTACGGGTCTGATGTATGTTTTATATTGTTTGTAATGTTTTCTGCCATTGCACCTGTATTTTTACCAGTTAGACTCTTAGCGTAGTTTGTTATTCGCCAAATTTTTGTTTTAATATTATTTATGTGGTTTATCCATGTTAGCTCAGAGTCGAATATTAGTCCTAAAAAATTATAAAGATGTAGCAGTCTGAAGCAGTTCTCCATTCATAATAAATCTGTGGTTGTGTTTTTGTGTTTAGTTAGCTTTGCGAGTAATACTAGTTGTGTTTATTTTGATTCTATATGTTTGACAACATTCACTTATTCTATTTAATTGTAGTTGTATGTTTGTGGCTGCTATTGCTGGTGTTGGTGCACTTTTCCAAACTGCCACATCATCTGCGAGCTGTGAGGTGTATCCATTATTTGGATCTTTTAGAGGCATATTATTCACGTACCTGATGAAAAGGATAAGGCTAACTACTCCTCCTTGAGGGACACCGGCTTCCGGAGTAAAACTTTCTGAGAAGGTTCATTCGACATTAACTCTACATATTCAGAAAGTTAGATAGCCAGCGGATTGTTCCCCGCGGTAGTTACATTAGTTGCATTCGGAATCGGAGACCGTTATGTCATAAAGTGTCGAAATTCCTCTCGATATCGAGAAAGCAAGCGATAGTGCATTAAAACTATCAACAACTGCTTCTGTTAGTCTAACTAAACTGTAGTTTGTCTAAACTTTCTGGATCCGATTTGTTCTTCTGGAAATTTGTTTTTATTTCCAGGAACGTGGAGAGTCTGTTACTGTTACTGATTATTTACTCAAGAATTTTGCTGACACAGCTGGTCAGGCTGATCGGTCGGTAGCTATTTGGGTTACTGGCTGGCTTTCCTTCTTTATGGAACATTAATACATTTGCATGCTTCCAAGAAACCGGGATATAACCAAAGTATAGTGATAAATTAAAAATTGCTGTGAGATGTTCAAATAAATTATGAGTGCCTTCTTTAAAGAGGATAGCATGACGATTTTTCTCTCTCTCTACAGTTGTTTAGGTATATACATTTGTATACCCGTGAGGGTCAGGTACACTAGACCTCTACCTCCTTCCTTTTCATTGTTAGATTGGACTTGGTAGTATATTTAAAGTTAATACATGCAACTCCCATGCTCCATGATAGGTGGTATGTATTTAGATAAGTACCTTTCACCTTTCCCACTGGTAGTACTACCTCAACACTTTGATCAAAATATATGAAACTTGATTTTAACCGACAACGGCATTCTTTTTCAATCAACTGTCCATTTTTTGTACTTGTTTAGCAAATATCAGTCTCTTGATTTGGCTTGGAAACCAAAATAAAGGTTTTTAAAGTGTTACATGACCAACACAAATATTACATTCCTGTCAAGTTTTCTTGATACTGTAGATCTGGACACTTTTGGTTTATGATCATTTATCTCATGCTTGAGATCAGTGGCAGTCTTTCTTATGCCCAAACGTTACAAAAACGAGGATACTTAAAAGCAGTATCATTGAGTTTAGGTGTATTGCCCCTTTCTTTCCTATTTTCAAATTTACCTGCCTCAGTTTCAAGATCTAGGGTGCACTTGAGAGTGTTTGGGGAGCATTTCAAGTCTATAACAATTTGTCGAAAAGTCCACCTAACATCACGTAAAGCTTTTATGCGAACTCTTTGCTCTATTGACAATTCTCCATGTTTATTAAGCCAAGAAATGATAACAGAAATTAATATACAATGCTGAATACTGTTTTAGCAAAGTTTATTTGTGGTGTGCTAATGAACTGATTCGTTTGAATGTATAAAGGTATCATATATTAGCTTCTTGCAAGTTTCTTTCTGTATAGTTAAGGCCCTTCATAGGGTATCAAGACAATTATTTTTTTATACACCATATTTGTTCAATGCTATTCAAATAGAACCCTTATGACATGCCCTTGGTACAAATATATTAGAACTCTAAAGAATGATAAATACTCTCACCATGGCCCATTCAGTTGTTAACACGAATCAGTGAAGCATTACCATAATGCTGAAATTTACATTCTGTAATAACACAGAAGAATTAGCCCCATAAAATGGAAAGAATAACAAAATATTCTCTTATCCTAGCCCTCTTGCACAGTTTTTCTGTATCTGCCATATGTAGTTCCGATGAGGCCTTTTGTTTAAAACCAGTGCTCAAGAGACCAGCAGAGATACGCAAAACATAATAGTGGCCCAGACGCTATTTATGTTATCAATGGTACGAAGTTAAGTTTGGTAGTTTGTTTTGAATTTCGCACAAAGTTACACGATGGCTATCCGCGCAAACCGTCCATAATTTAGCAGTGTAAGACCAAAGAGAAGACAGCTAGTCATCACCACCCGCCGCCAACTCTTGGGCTACTCTTTTACCAATGAATAGTGGGATTGAGCGTGTGATGGAGATTCGAACTCGCGGTCCTCAGATTACGAGTCGACTGCCTTAACTATCTTGCCATGCCGGGCCTACAAAGTTAAGTAAATGAAGTGTAATTATTTTAAGGTTTATTTCAGTCATTTGCAATTCGGAATTATGGTAAGGATTAATGATAAAATATTATTTATGCATGTTTAAAATCAGTTATTAATTATTATAGTTTTTCACTTGAAATAACTTCATGAACATTATCTTCCTAGAACGAATCATGCAACTACAATATCAACGAAAGAAAATTACATTAACAGTTCTAATAACCCCTTAGTGAAAGCAAAGAAAAATATTTAATAATACGTCAACCACTCTACATTTGCAAGATCTTGTGTCGAAGAGGCCTTTCGCGCAACACTAATACTAATCAGATCGGCTTTGATACAACAGACGTAGTAGTATATCTCAGGACGTAATAGAAGTCTCAGTGGCTATGAATATCATCAGTTACAGTACTCACAATAGCCATGGTGTGAACTAGATTACAGAAGTGAGGTGTAATTATTATTATTTTATTATTACTTTAATTTACTCTAATATTATCCAGAAAAACTGGTGAACAGATAGGCTAGTCCTGTTGTTCATGGTTCGAGTCACGCCACGTCAACGGGTGGCAAAGCTACTAAGACTATCTGTCGTTGGTCCTAATTCTTAAGTATTGATCAAAAGGAAAGTAACCAGTCAGCAGCACTAAATCACCATCCATTTAAGCTATGGTACTATTTGTCACTTTTATAATGCAGCCATAACTTAATGGTCAAGGAAATATATTGTGGTACCGCATGGCTTTGATCTCATCTCGCACATTTCGAGCTCCAGAGCTCCAACATTCAGCCACCTCACGCCCCCGTTGAATAATAGTTGAGAGTTCTTTTAAAAATATTTTACTTAAGCCTACACAAAACACTGCATGTACGTGTTAGTCCTTAATTTTTGAACTGATGGAAGAGACAGAGAAAAGAAAACTAGATAGAAACCATCGCCACTTTTTGGGCTACACTTGTCTGAACGAATAGTGGAATTTGAGAGTTACTCTTTCAAAGCACTCACATCTCCAAAGTGCGGAGCGTGTTTCTTTGGTAACGTATGTAAACCTTCAACCCTCCCAATTTGAAGACTTTAATATCCACTTGGCCATATTAATCCCTTTAAACAAAAGGTAGTAGTCTAAACAAAAAAACTTGCCACCTCCTGTTATTAACGTCATTTTAAAACTAAGCTGTATTTCTAAAATACGATAAAACGGTAAATTAAAGCTTTTCCCAACCCTGAAATGAAGCTGATTTTTAAAATAAAAATAGAAATGATGTTGAATAAATCTCAGCAAAAAAATTTCTCCGAGTTCGATCCAAAATTAGAGTCCATGATATACTATTCAAATATTACGAGTTTTTAGCTGTGGATATCTTACAAAAGTGAGAGTCAAACCCACTTGCTAAAGTGCAATCATCATCATCGTTTGCCCTTCTTGTGGGCAACAGGTCTATATTAGGGACAGGTGTCGCTGACTTTTTACTTGGCAGTTTAATCCGTGTGTTGTATAAGGTGCAGTTCAGATTGAAAATACCAAAGCAACCAAAAAATAAACCAGTAAATTATGTAAGAAATAGTAACTTTTCTTTCTATATTTAACTGTCAATTTTTTCTACATAACACATGTAGAAATGATGTATGAAATAGCTCACTAAGATCGCCTTCTGACTTTGAAAACTATTTGTTTTAAATACCATAAGAAATAGTCGAGTGAAAGATCCTCAAACATATTTTCCCACCTTTATACGTTGGTATTTTTAATAAATAACATAGAAGTGGCAAATAACATCTCTACTCAACTTTAACCTTCGTTTATTACTATTTGTAAGCATAAAAATCAGTGATAAAAGAAATAAACTTGGCCGTCATCTGTAATATATTAAAATACATTTTTCTTATAAGAAAAGGCCTGGCATGGCCAAGCGTGTTAAGGCGTGCGACTCGTAATCTGAGGGTTGTGGGTTCCCATCCTCGTCGCGTCAAACATGCCCGCCCTTTCAGCCGTGGGGCGTTATAATGTTACGGTCAATCCCACTATTCGTTGGTAAAAGAGTATCTCAAGAGTTGGCGGTGGGTGGTGATGACTAGCTGCCTTCCCTCTAGTTTTACACTGCTAAATTAGGGACGGCTAGCACAGATAGCACTCGAGTAGCTTTGTGCAAATTTAAAACAAAACAAAAAACTTATAAGAAAAATTCAATTCTGATAATATAAGCTCTCTATCTTTCAATACGTCGAACAGGGTTGATGTTCTTTTTAAATAAAGATAATAGGGATAAACGTCTCCAGATCGCTTTCCAACTATTTGAACTTCACGTCTTGTTTTGTGTTTTACGTAATATGCATTTCAGTGCTTCTGCGAATTATTTTTAAAACATTTTAGAACAGATAAGACCTGGCGTTGAATACTTTTAAGTAACAAGAAAAACTATTTTTGCAGGCGAATCAATTTCTCAAACTGAATTTTTGGTTTGTTCGCTTTTGAATTTCTCATAAAGCTACACGAGATCCATCTGCGATAGCCGTCCATAATTTAGCAGCGTAAGACTAGGGGGAAGGCAGCTAGTCACCAACACCTACTGCCAACTCTTGGGCTACTCTTTTACCAACGAATAGTGGGATTGATCGTTACGTTATAACGCCCCCACAGCTGAAAGAGCGAACATATTTGGTGCGACGGCCTGAATGTTTGGAGACGTCTTTATGGAATTGGGAGTAGCAAGGTGAAGAATGTTGTTTTATGCAGAGAGCATTATTTTGAGCAAATAGCTTGTTCCATTACTGTCTGTAACAAACACGTACTTTCATTAAATCATCCATTTGTCCCCCGCTAGTACAGCGGTAAGTCTACGGAATTGGAATGCTAAAATCAGGGGATCGATTTCCCTTGGTGAACTCAGCAAATAACCCGATGTGGCTTTGCTATAAGTAAAATACACACGCCACCCATTTTATTTTATAGGAAAAATGTTGAGCATAGAAATCTGACTGAATGGTACAAAGATATAACAAAATGAAAGGTAATATATTAATATTTTGTTTGCATAAAGCGACTATTGTTGGGTTGACGATTTGTAGTCAGTAAAGTTTCTTGATTTAGGTAAGGCACCAGTGAATACTTAAGTTTATGTAACTCCCAAGATATTAGATCATACTAAAAAAACTCGAAAATATCAAATAACTATGCTTCCCTGTGACACAGTGGTACGTCTGCGGACTTACACCACTAAAAACCGGCTTTCGATAGCTCTTTGTGTAGCTTTATGTTTAATTCTACAACAAATGTCAAAAACTAAATACAATTAATACGAAAAAACTGATGGAAACCCATAATTTATTTCTTTATTTATTAAAGTAAAAATATTCTGTTTGAAACAAAGGGTAGTTAACGCACTCGACTCGTAATCCAAGGGTCACAGTTTCGAATCCCCATGACACCAAACATGCTCTTGCTTTCAGCCATGAGTACGTTATAATGTGACGGTCAATCTCACAATTCGTTGGTATAAGAGTATTCCAAGAGTTGGAGGTGGATGGTTATGACTAGTTGCTTTCTCTCTAGTCTTACATTTCTAAGTTAAGGACGGCTAGCGCAGATAGCCTTCGTGTAGCTTTGCGCCAAATTTAAACCACACTTTTGAAACAATTATTAAAATGCATAAATATTTCTTTATTCACCAACCTAAGTAGGTAATTTCTAATTTATAGTTTCTTAATTACACATTTTGTTTTCCAAGTATGGATTTGTAGAACATCTCTACTTTTTGCCAATTAACGATATATCTGAAGGATCTGTTTACAATATATTCTCCTTTTTTACTCTCATATAATGCTGTTGAGTCTTATTTAACTACTGTTTATTACGCTTCCAAAACTTGTTAATTACTATTCACTGAAGTAACCTGAAAAAAATTTTCATTTATTTTCACATTTCGGCCCGGCATAGCCAGGTGGTTAAGGCACTTGACTCGTAATTCCAGGGTCTCGGGTTCGAGTCCCCGTCACACAAAACAAGCTTGCCCTCTTAGCCGCGGAGGCGTTATAATGCGACGGTCAATCCCATTATTTGTTAAAGAGTAGCCCAAGAGTTGGCGGTGGGTGGTAATGATTATCTGCCTTCCCTCTAGTTCTACACTGCTAAATTAGGGACGGTTAGCGCAGGTAGTCTTTGTGTGGCTTTGCGCGAATTTAAAAAAAAACAAAAAACATTTTTACATTTATTATCATTTATGTAATTTCAATATTTACATTACTCTTCGCACAATTTTTGTTTTAAACGTGTTACTATCGTTAATTCAATAAATATTTCTTGTAACGTTTTCAGTGATTTTGTGAAAAGAACAATGGTATTGAATAGAATGAGTACCTCAAAGCACTGGATAATCAAATAAGTATAATTTGAATTTTGTTTTAAGTACATTGAAATATTATTAACTCATAAAAGTTTAAAAAAAAATCAAATACTTTACCTATAACTACCATGTTTATTGTGCAGGATCAAATAATTCACCTCTTTGTCTCCTTATTTATGTACTATACAAATGCTGACTCTAAAAATCTGGATTATCATAAAGCAATAATCCCCAAAGAGGATCTGTTGGCTGCATCAGGCCCCTGAAAATCTGCAGTATGACTAGCACTACGATTGGGTGTTGCGCTGTTAATCATTATAACACAAAGATCAAGCAAAAGTGTATTTGGAAATGATATGTTCCCTAACTATCTTTATAGCCGTAACCTAAAGTGGCTAATTTCGGGAAACCGCTGTCGTAAAACGTGAGATATCTTCCTGGAAAGGGTCGTTATTTACAACACCGAAGAGCTAAACGCATTATTATTGGTTACAAGGTCGAATAATCCACATAATAAAGTTTTCAAGTTTTTTTTAATTTCCAAAAATATTGTGTATAAAATCAAAAGATGTTTTCTGGCGTTGGTTTTAGCACTGAAATTTGTTGTACATCTTCAATTATTTTAGTTCTAGACACAATCTGATACGTCTGTGCTGTTCAAATGCTGACTCTAATAATGTGAATCGTCATAAAGCAATAATTCACTAATCCACCCCATTCTAAAAATCTCTGCTCTTGCTCAGAGATATAACCCCAAAGTGACTAGTGACAAATATAATTAACTGTTAAATAAGAACACATAACATTTACAGATAAAAAGTAGAAACATTCTAATATTTCTGAAACAAATTTACATTACAAAAGCAAAACTTAACTTAATTTCAGACTTTTGTAGTTTTTTCTTTGTTGTCAAAGGCAAAACTACACAATCGGCTATCTGTGGTCTGCCCACTATGGGTATGAATGAATTTGAGCGTTACAAGCTTTCAGACTTATAGTAAATCCACCGGAAGGTTATGGTTTTGTGGCACCACTGTTACAGAAACCTTAATTTCAAGAAACATAACTCATACACTGACGTTTCCCTCCCAATTGACTCAGTGACAATTTTCTGAACATAAGATGTCAAAATCGAGTTTCGAAACTCGTTATGGGTTCAGCTCAAATAGTTCATAATGTAGTTTTGCACTTAAGAACAAAGAAACAAACTAAGCTGGCTTGTTATTTACTATCCTTGAACATGACATTGACTCTCAAATACCAGTTACAAATCCAGACCTTACCAGTTATTATTACTATTTTTCTGTTATTTGCATAACAGTTTTCACTTGCGATTTAAGAGTTATCAGAGGAAATATTATATTCTCCAAATCTTTATTGTGTGGTTTAGTGGTTATCTTCATCTAAGTATATATGTTTTGCATCTGTGCAACTAATACAAGTTTTTATCGTGGTTTATTTTTGTTCTAGAGATTTAAATGTATCTATGAATAATTATATGAAAGTTTCTTTATCATTGGTTTGAAGTGTGCTATTTTGGCCACCTATAGTTGATGGTCATATGGTTATAGTTATTGTTTCGTTATTAAGTGTGGTGGTGTGTGTGACTGTGTATGTCTACATACATAATTTGGCTTCATGTTTATGAATACAAAACATCCATGGTGAACAAAAAGTTTCGCATAGAATGTTGTTCGTCCAAAACAAACTAGATATAAATAAATACAACATGTATCATGTGTTTAGACTGTTACATTCACGTTAACGTTCGTAAGTTTTGCTAGAGAAGAAAACAAATAAACCATTTTAGTGTTGGAAAGATAAAAAACAAATAAAAAATCATTTTAGTGTTAGAAAGAGAAGAATACAAATAAAAAATCATTTTAGTGTTAGAAAGAGAAGAATACAAATAAAAAACCATTTTCGCGTTAGAAAGAGAAAAACAAATAAAATTATTTAGTGCTGACAAGAGAAGAACATAAATAAAATTATTTTAGTGCTGACAAGAGAAAAAACAAATTAAACAACTATTTTAGTGATGACAAGAGAAGAAAGGGCCTGGCATGGCCGAGCGCGTTAAGGCGTGCACTCGTAATCCGAGGGTCGCGAGTTCGCGCCCGCGTCGCGCTAAACATGCTCGCCCTCCCAGCCGTGGGGGTGTATAATTTGACGGTCAATCCCACTATTCGTTGGTAAAAGAGTAGCCCAAGAGTTGGTGGTGGGTGGTGATGACTAGCTGCCTTCCCTCTAGTCTTACACTGCTAAATTAGGGACGGCTAGCACAGATAGCCCTCGAGTAGCTTTGTGCGAATTTCCAAAACAAACAAGAGAAGAAAACAAATAAAACAACACTTTAGTGTTGGAAAGAGAAGAAAACAAATAAAAAAAACATTTTAGTGTTAGAAAAAGAAAAAACAAATAAAACAGCACTTTCGTGTTGGAAAAAGAAGAAAAATTAAAAACCATTTTAATGTGAGAAAAAGAAAGAATAAAATAAAACTACTTTAGTGCTGAAAAGATAAAAACATTAAACAACCATTTTAGTTATGACAAGAGAAGAAAACAAATAAAACAATCATTTTAGTGCTGGCGAGGAGAAGAAAGCAAATAAAACAACCACTTTAAGGCCTGAAAGGAGAAAAATAGAAGCAAACCATTCACTTTAATATTGCAAGTAGAAGAAAGCAAAACAATCCAGCAACTTTAGTACTATAATTTCTTATAATCTAGCCAATAGCGAGTTAGTAGTAAGAGATTCTAACACCAGGTGGAAAAATCCAAGGTTTGAACTGTGATGGTTTTATATGTGTAAAAATCAATCCTTCTGTTCAAGTAAAAGTAGCCGCAGTTGTTCACTAATTACCTCTAGTTGAGCCTTGAAGTGTCCAGCAAGCCTATCTGTCTTATGTTTGAAATGACCAATACTTCTAGAACTGACCTGTTTTAAAACGAATTAAAAAAATCTAGGGTTATTTCTATAGTTCGTTTATGATTACAAGAAATAATTAACTACTGTATTGATCACAGCAATTGATTTCTAGTCTTTGTTTTTATTGTATTAAAATACACCAAAGAACACTTATAGTGCAGACTCTTTATTATTCTGGTTTAACCATGGTTAATTTCAGCTTTCAAATGTTTTTGGTATTTATAAGTTTTGTTCCACTATTACTACTATTATACCCTGTATAACTTTATGAAACGTAGAGTACTAATATCAAAGTAAAGTCTTAAGAAACATAGGTCATCTTTCATTCATGTGACGAGTTAACCTACCCAGTGGCACAAAAGCAAAACATACACTTCATGTATGTAAACCATAAAACCCATTTTTATTTTATGATTTTTAATATTGTCTAAAATAGGTAAATTTCCCAAAAGGAAACTAAAAGCCGCCTGTTAGGTTCATTTTTCGCACCACAATATGTTGTCTGTCAGTTAGTTAGTAGACACTAAAATGACGTCGCATAAGGAATGTGTATCTTTGCTAGTTGTACTATCACAATGTCATTAAAACGTTTGTTTGTTTTGTTGAATTTCGCGCAAAGCTAATCGAGGGCTATCTGCGCTAGCCGTTTCTAATTTAGCAGTGTAAGACTAGAGGGAAGGCAGCTAGTCATCACCACTCTCCGCCAACTTTTGGACTCTTCTACCAACGCGACCCTTGAGATTACGAGTCGAACGCCTTACCTCATCTGGCCATGCCGAGCCGATAAAACGTACGCAAGTCACAAAACACGAGAAGAATTTTGCACTTTGTAGGTTACAACACAATATGACATATGATCTTCAAAATATGAGTATTTGTTACACTAAACTTTTGTTTTATTTCCTATCGAAACAGAATATCCTCAGGAACCCTGCTCAAGTAAATCTAGTAAATATAAATGTGTTTTATTTGATTGCCCTCTCCTGTTGAACAGAAAAATTTATATTTGACCCATGACCTTTTGCAAACATTATCTGGCATGGTTTTTACTTTGGAATGGACGATACTGACCCTCTACGTTGATGTCTGATAAAACTGAAAGCCTAATAAATGTGATCTCGGTTCTAGCGTTGCACGAAATAAACTCGCTCTCTGTAAATGTTCTCTTTTTGTTCTGTGTGGTATAATGAAGAACAATATGCGAGGCAGCATCTTAATGATATTTAAGTTGTCAGAAAAGACATCAGAGATGTCTGTTTCACTCTGGTTTTTCGAGGGAGAATTTTGTTTTTCAAATATTGAGAGCTTATTGTATAAACGTTTTTATTACTCCTTGGGTTGTTTTTAACGACGTATTTAATGTTTAGTTTTCTCAGTAATATACGTATACACATTTGCTATACTTTGCTTTCCTGGCACAGTCTTAACGAGCAAAGCATTTTAAATCAGTTGATGTGAAGACCATTACTATTTTTATCATATTACCTATTCTTCTGCTTCTTTTTACATTTTAAACCAGAACGGTGCGATATGCAACATAATCACTAAAAGGTCAGGTCAGGAGCCCAAAGACTCTGGTATAGCCAACTCTAATTTTGGTATGCTGACTAGTAAAAACGTACTCGGTCAGCAACACCTGCCACCTACACGGATACTCTCAACTGAAAATAGTAAATGCTATTAATTTTTCACTAACATGTAAATAGCTGAAAGTTCGGAACGTGTGGAATAGTGGATATTCTAATCTTCAGCCTAACACACTGAACACTAGTTTGCATTCGATACCATCACTAACAAAAAATAATAATTAATAAAAAATAATCACTGAACATCGTTATTAAAAGGGTAAAATAATTAAAAACTACTTTAATCTGTAAGATATTCAAGCTATACGTGAATGCTTCAGATACATCAATCAGAATATGTTGGTTAAACAGCAAATTTAAAATTTATCAAAATTTAACATATAAATGAGAAGTTCGTATCAAACGTTTCTGTTAAATTTATTCTCCTTTGATATTAGGCAGGGCCAAGCGGTGAGGACACTTGACTCGCAATCTGAGGGTCGCGGGTTCGAATTCTTTTCTCATCAAACATATTAGCTCTTTCAGCCATTTTAGGTCTGTTATGATGTTACGGTCAATTCCATTGCTCGTTTGTAAAAGAGTATCCCAAACGTTGGCGGTGGGTGATGATACATTTCCTCTAGTCTTTCTTTGCGAAATTATGGACGGCCAGCGCAGAACACCTTCGGATAATTTTGCGCAAAATTGTAAACAAATAATCTAGCATCAGTTTGGATTTTTTAAATCTAAATCCTTGATACCACTTATTGAAATATGTTTGAAAGTTTAAATTTAAATTTATTTTTCTTCATGTAGTTAGTAAGCACTATTTGGTTAATTCTTGTCTCAGTATCTAAATTGCAGCTGTTTTTATTTGCAATAAGATTTACGATATTTTATAGATACCTCAACAAAACCTCAGTGTAAAAAAGATTTAGCTGACTCGTTCTCAGGCGCACAAACAGCCAAAAAATCTCCTTTATAAAATCCCTGATAATATACAAATATTTGCGTTCTTGATGCAGACAAATCTATATTGGGTCAGCGTCTTGAACCTTAAATACCAGAATCTAGGATAATGTACATATCAGCCCCTTCAATAACTCTGGAATTTACAACCACGCAAACAAAGACTGTAGTAAAAACAAAACAAAACCAGCCAGTAAACAGTTCAAAGTAATAGACTTGCCTGAAGATTAATGGACGCTAATAACATGTAATCACTCCTAATTAGTAATTTACAACTAAAGATGAACAATCAACTAACTACGTTACTGCATTCAAACTATGATCAACTTATCGTGTCCGAGTTGGACAAACATGTGAAAGTTTGTCCAATAAGCACGTGTCAATATATATGTAAGTTTCCTGTTTGGTTTCATACATAACAGTATACTGTCTCTCATGTTAAATCATTAAATTTATAAGATCGCGTTTTATTGAGGTACTTTTGTTCTCAATCGGAAAATCTGTTGTTAATTGATTTATAGTTTAAATTTAAACACACAGCTTCGGAATGGAATATAAGTGCTCTGTCTACCACGGATATCAAAACCCGATTTTAAGAGGTGTGAGTCCCCAGACATATCGTTGTGCCACTGGGGCGAAAATCGATTAAAAAACCCCAATGTCTCATTGTTTGTTTTGAACTTTGCGCAAAACTACAAGAGAGCTATCTGCGCTAGCCGTCCCTAATTTAGCAGTGTAAGACTATAGGAAAGGCAATTAGTCTTCACCACTCAACACCAACTCTTGGGCGACTATTTACCAACGAAAAGTTTGATTGACCATAACATTATAACGCCCCTACGTTTGAAAGGGCGAGCATGTTTGGTGTGACAAATTTAAACTCGTGACCCTCAGATCTCGAGTAAAGTGCCTTAACAAACATCCCTATAGTACCTGAATTTCGTTGATTTAAAACGTAAAAAATAAATAAGACAATAATGATACAAAAGTCATTTTTCATCTACAAATACAGATAATCTATCAAGGCCAGGTGGTTAAGACACTCGACTCCTAATCCAAAGGTCGCAGGTTCGAATCTCCGTCACACCAAACATGTTCGTCCTTTCAGCCGTGGGAGCGTTATAATGTAAGGGTCAGTTGGTTTCATTATTCGTTGGTAAAAGAGTAGCTCAAGAGTTGGCGGTGGGTGGTGATGATTAGCTACCTTCCCTCTAGTCTTACACTGCTAAATTAGGGACGGCCCTCGTGTAGGTTAGCCCGAAATTTAAAACAAACTAAACGAATACAGACACAAAATTATAAGATTTTTAACTGTAAATACTGAGTTATATTACAGGCAAAAGCTATGAATTATTGATAGTCATACAATTTTTTGTAGCAATTAGTGAGCTAATGCCGTAGGTTTTGAAGAAACTTTCTGTGTCTATTTTATGTCTTCGTACACGCAGGGAAGAGTTAATCTCGTATATCAAGGTATTGCTGGCACTCTTTTAATTGGATTGTATGGGAACAGGAACAAATGACAGAGTACAATGGGCATTGCACTTTGTTTGGTCAAGAGGGAATGAATGATACAGTCTCATTAGCTACGTCTTAACGTATCCTTGCGGATGTTTTCTCAACGTTTGCACAATTAACTTTGTTTAGTTGAAAAACGAAGACTAGAAAATTCATTTGATTTCTTACCTAAAATAAACAGTTAATAAGTTATACTTTAACGAGTTAAATATAAGAAGTTATTTGATACGGTAGGCCCAACATGGCCATGTGGTTTTGATATTCCCTCGAGAATTTCAGGGAAGGCAGCTAGTCATCACCACCCACCGCCAACTCTCGAGCTACACTTTTACAAAGGAATAATAGGATTGACCGTTACATTATAACGCATCAACGGCTGAAAGGGCAAGCATGCTTGGTGTGACGGGGATTCAAACTCACGATTCTCTATAGAAATGGATGTCAATTCTAAACAGTGCATGATCTTTGTGAACCATCTTCACTGCTTGGAATAACATCCAGCCAGCCTTCAGCAAACGCTTATATCAACCATGCCAAAGCGAATGTTTAAAGTTATTTGTTATGGCAGCCGTGCAACTTACTACTGAGACCTCTTGTTGGGCATTTCCTTTCCTGTTTAGGACTTCTTTTTGGCATGGTCTTAAACTTTTGACCAGCTAGCATTTAGGCTAATTTCATAGTGTTCACATTTTCTCTATTAAATGCTAAAATATTTTTCTATCTTCCCTTTTCTTATTTTCATCTTTTGAAACTCCACTCAAATACGTGGTTGAGTCTAACAACACAAAATGGATAATTTTTTTTATGTTCATTGACCTTAAGATTTTGGCCAGCAGTGTATATATATATATATATCTTTCCGCATTATTATTTGTAGAGTGCGCATTGTTGCCTCAAGCTACAAGTTTCCGAAAACAGAGTACATATTGAGCACTATTATAACTGGTAAAATAGCGATTACGGAGCCAAGGGACTGAAATTTTAATTCTTTTTCTATAATCACCAAAAATTAATCCATGAATTTCCTCTCCAGTAAGTGTCATAATTAGTTTGTACATGTAATTGTGACACCTGCCGGAGAGGACATTAAAATAATTAAATTATTTCGTGTAGCAGTTATATAATCTTGTAAAATAACAGCGTGTGTGTAATTACACCATGTGTGTGCATTTATTTATTATATGAACTTTCTTTCCTTCACGACTTAAATATGTGGCTTGTACTTTCAACCACAGAAATACGCCAGTTATAAGAACTTACAAACAAGAAAGTTTAAGTATGGTGCATTAGTAGTCCAAATGTATGGTGAAGGAACAAGTCATAACAGAAGGACTACTTTCGTGTTATATCCTTGATGTGTTCTTTATCGTTTTGTCACTTTTGATACTGCTAACTTCCTCAGGATATAAGCTACGCTTCTTCACTTTATAAATAATTTTCTTTGAACAAAAATGTTTAATAAACTTCTATTTGATTTATGGACTTAAAATTGCCGTATATTATTAACTTCTAAAAGACCTGTGTAAAACAACAGAAGATATTGGATGTATCTAAACCATGTTATGAAGGAACATAATTTTTCACTTTGTTCAGTAAGACTTCACTGCTTAAACATCTATAGCCACAGTAAATAAATACAGACAGGTTTATTTTTCTGAACCTAAAAGGGTACAAATGGCGGGAAGGAGTTCTTGCTAGGAATAGAACTACTCTGGAACGATAAGTCTAGTATTGAAGAATTGATTGATGATGTCTGACAAAAAGAAACGACACCGTGTTTTTCAAATAACTGGATATCAGAAGAGCAGCCTTGAGTATCTTCAGTAATAATATAAAAATATCCTAATTGTAAAATATAACACTATGAAGTTGCCTACATCAGTTTACCCTTTTATATTTATTATTCTCTGACACTTGAAGTACACGTGAAACATTTTTTACACCCGCTATGTATGATACATACGTATACATTAGTCTTAAAGCGAATAATATTATTGTAGAAAGTAATTCATCAAAACATAAGATTATATCAGTCAGAATATCCAGATCATTCATTAAAAGTATATTTTTCATGGAGAGTAAATTATTTAATGAGAATATTGTACAGTTTTAATTTTTAACAGTTATTGATACTTTGCTATATGATTTTGTTTGTTTGTTTTTGAATTTCACGTAAAGCTACACGAGGAGTGTCTGCGCTAAGCGTCCATAATTTAGTTGTGTAAGACTAGAGGGAAGGCAGCTAATCATCACCACCCAACGCCACATCTTGGACTACTCTTTTACCCACGGCTGAAAGGGTGAGCATGATTGCTGTGACTGGGATTCGAACCAACGACCCTCAGATTACAAGTCGAGTGCCCTAACCACCTGGTCATGCCCGGCCTTGTTATATGAAAGCAATATACATGTATTTGTAAAATATGTTTTCGGTTATCTCATTTATGTTTTTTGGTTTTTTTCAACTTGTGCTTTGATTTTCTATAACAGGCCATATAACACTCGAAAAAACATCTGGTGGACGATAATCGATGGACAGTTTTTATTATTGTGTTATTTAAAGCGAGTTATATTTTTACCGACTTTATTAATTAAATTGTTTCTTAAAGAAGAAGGTAAAAATCAAGTTTAAATCTCTTTCTGTGGATGATTGATTACAGTAATTTGAAGTAAGTCATACCATATTAGCATGCATATATTAGCATACCTACAATTTCATCACGCTTTAGGTTGCTTAACGTGTACGTGGTGTATACTGTGTGGTCATTATGGATTGCACCTACTCCTTTAAACACTCCACATGAACATTATCAAGTAATTATTATTCAAGAATTTTAAACACTCCATGCCTCACTTCGTTCTGTGATTCAGTTTTTGGAAGCAACTGATCATATATTGTTGAAGAGTTTCTTTCAGTTCTTTTCAATAAATGCTTTATCTGTATTCCGTTAATTTCTTGTAAAATATTTTCTGTTTTGTAATTCGTATTTTAATTGTATTCCATTATACTAATCTCTTGTAAGATATTTTCTGTTTCATAACTGTACCTTTTCTGTGTTCAGTTATATTAATCTTTTGTAAGATATTTTCTGTTTTCTAATTATACCTTAGCTATATTCCGTTATATTAATATTTTGTAAAATATTTTCTGTTTTATAATGGTACCTTAATATTCTGTTATATTAATCTCTTGTAAAATGTTTTCTGCTTGTAATTCTTACCTCAGCTGTGCTCAGTTTCATTATCTCTTGAAGAACAACGCTTAAAGAAAGTCAATTTTGTTTGAAATGTTCCTGATTTTTATAGTGTGTTAGTTTAAATTAGAATGATATATTGGTATGATACAGTATGAACCAGGATATGACAAAAATAAGAAAAAGTATCTTTCAACATAAACTCCTAAATTATTTGTAACTTACAAGACTTCTATTTTTTCAACACTAATCTATTTACCTTTAGCTACCAAATTCATTTTAGAAATTCCACCTATTTATTGTAGTTCATTATTTTGAAACAAAACTTAAAAGACTGCAGTAAGAAGTTACATTAACCTCTCTGTCATTCTGTACCTGACAGAAGCGCTTGTCGTTAGTACGTCACAACATTCTATTTCTGTTTCGATTCTCATATTAGAGAATTTTCACTTTTCAGGTATTATTTAGTTTTCTCTCTCTGGTGCTTAATATGATCCGTCCTGTTAATCCGAGGGTGCGTGGCTCAGATCGGTCCCATTGCTGTAAAAAACACGCTCCATGTATTAGGGCCTTAGGTACTCTATAATAGTGTCAAGGTAATACAGTCATTCATTCAGACAGAAACCTGTCGGAAGTTAGCCGTCTGTCATTCCAAACAGAGTGACAGATAACTTTTGTTAAACAAACCAAACATTTCATACAATTTAATATTTCATCATTTTTAACTCAAACTATTTGAAAGCTTTGTTTTTAAACAATCTACACTCCCATTTGGAATGAAAAAGGACAATGATATAACTGACTGCTCGCGATTATTTATTTAAATTACTGAAATACAAAACCATCTCAGTTCTCATTACCAACATGCTATATTTCACTGATATATGACTTTTAGTGTTTCAGTTAGCATCACTAAACGATACAAATGAATACCCAATTTTTTATTGCTTTCTAGATAGAGATTTGTTGTACAATGAAGTGAATCTTATGTATAGAAAGTGTCAGTTGAGTTATACCTTTCTTTGTCTTTTTAGTGTGCTATTTGTATCAACGCCAGGGCTACCATGCAAACATTTCCCTGTGGGCACCGAGTGGTATGTAGAAAGTGTTTTGTTAAAACTATACAGATAGCCGTATCTCAGAGGATCCTGCCACTTCGATGTGTCGTCTGCCGAGCTCGAATCTTGCGCATCAAACAAACCACTTCTGGTGGAACTCCAGTGCCACCTTCCCGCCGAGCAGCAATACTGATGACTTCTCGAGAAGCCCTTCAGAATGGACAAGATGCGCCAATGGCTGCCGTTCTATCAGGATCTCAAGGATTATTCGCACCTGCCGTTAATCCTGTAAAATTGAAGTCCACCAGCTATAAAAATCAGAAGCACAAAGTCGCAGTATCTCCTAGCCCAAAGAATACCCCAACCCAAAAGAGCAATGAAGACCAAGAACGTCAGGTAGAAGAAAAGTCGCCACTGATTCGTCATAAAAATCCATTGAAACTCTTAAATGTCGTGCCAGACAGAAGTCCTGTTCAATGGGCAGAAGCTAAATCAAAGCACTCTGTAGTGATCCGTGCGCCAAAACATCGACGACGTCATCAGGTTCATGTCAGTACACCTGCGCAACTGTTCCCCATCGAAGAACATGATGAACAAGAAACCCTGGAATTCAAAGGACAGATCCACAACCTCGATATCCCAGAAGATACATCTGAGACGTGTCCCTTAACAGGACACGGCAGACACGCCCCACGTGGGAGGATGTCTGCCTTCCAGCATCTTCGAAGTAGATCTCCTTTGAAGGTCTTCAGGTCCATTGCGAAATAGACCAAGATCTAGAGTTTCGTAATAGTAAAAACTGTAGCAAGTCTTCCCAGCAAAACCCGTGACTCAATAGATCATATTAGTTTTTCCTGGAAGGTAACCAAGTCTTTGACGTAGTAAACGTTAGTAGAACTTTCTGATTCTCTTCACTTCCATGATGAAAATAATACGTCGCAAACATCCGGGTCTTACGATACGTAGCAAAACCAACCACAGGACTTTCCTTTGAAGATCCTTAGATTTCTAAAACTTTAAGTTCTAAAAATTCCTTCCTCAAATTCATCAAGTCCCTAAAATGCATCATAGTTGGTCTTTCCAAAGGATATTTTTACCCTTGTAAACAGATGACCTTTGAGACTCTTTATATGAATAATGAAACAAACTTGCAGCAGTTATTATTCAAAGGTTTTGAGATCACTTTCAAATTCAACCTTTCTGACCTTGTCCAACGATGGGCAGAGAAAGCCACACCTCAGCAACGAAGTAAAATAGAGCAATAAATATGAACAATACTTGTATAATAAAATATTTTAAAGCAATTTAACAATGATAAGAAATTTATTTAAATTACTATTGATGTTTTGTGAAACCGAAACCATAGCACTTATCTCAAAAACATATTTGTTTCCTGATTGAATCTGTAGGGTAATTGCACATCAGAATCTCATCCCATTTTCGAACCGCAATGCCAACATCTTTAAATTCAGGAATAATTTTTAAGTTCACGCATCTTGATACCCGTGTAGTTATTTTGCAATACCTGTAATTAAATTCTAATTTTTTTCTTTAAAAAGGTTAGTGCCTTATTGAAAAAAGCCTTATTTCGGCCTCAGACGGAAATGTTTTTTCTTATATTTTTATTTATCCAATAATTCTACTAATACTGTTTTAACTAACGTATAAATCGCCTCTATTGTTTTTTTTTTTGTATTATCACTTTGTTTTATGACATTCCAAATGAAGGTTTTTGAGAACTTAGAGAAGCCGTCACGACATTGACTCCCAGAGTTTATGGTTTGTGTCCCGTCACCCTACGAAAGAAAACGTGCTGTACAGTATTACAGTGAAGTATAAATGGTTTTAGAGCATGAATGTATGTGTTTTCTTATAGCAAAGCTACATCGGGCTTTCTGCTGAACCCCCGAAGGAAATCGACCCCTGATTGTGGTGTTCTAAATCCGGAGACATACCGATGTACTAGTGGGGTACAATTTAATGAATAAATATATGATGTGAATGCGATATTATTCTGGTAAAGCTTAAGTTTTATTATACTTTTTTAACCTGCGTTACTTTTAATTTATTTGGTAAATTAAATTCTTAAAGTGGCATTATGATATGGGAATTTATAACATACAAATGGATTATTTTTTATCTTTAGATCATTTCAGTGATTTTTATAAGTGAACTACTTTCGAAACGTTATTTGTGTAATGCGTGTTTCAAAACAAATACTACTTGTTTTAATCATTAGTATATTAACAAAGATATTTTAAAGTTATTTTCAATCTGATTATATTAATACTGGTACTTCCGTGGAAACATTTTTATCTCATTTTTAAACACGTGTTTGCTCATGTTTTTGGTTTTAAATTTCCGTTTATTAGTGTTGTTTTTCAACAATATTTAAGTAGACAGTATTTCCGCAAAACTGTTGCATGAACTGAGTTAAGTGTTAACCGTTTTTCAACATGTACCACAGCATTTGCGTTGAATAATTGAAACTATTCGGCAAAATCCCAGAACCACGTGCCAAACAATAAGTTTCTGTCCTGGAAATGAAGATGTCTCAAAGTTTTTCCGCTAGGATATTAATGTTAACATACTAGCCAGAATGTTTTAGTTCAGTAGATGACAAAATATTTTTGCTATTCCGACAATAACAATAGGCGAACTTAGAAAAATATATTAACAGGAACTTGTAGTAGTAAAGTTCTTAGATTGTCGTTAACTTGTACACAGTCGATTAGCAACCGTAAAGATCGTATATCTTACTTAGTTTAATAAATTCTAAACGTGTATAGGCTTAGCGGCTTTCTCAGTGTAAATAAGGATAAGTTGATGTAGCATGCTGATGTTAAATGTACTCTTCTTTCAGATAGGCTATTCCATACAACTGAATGGTATTGTAGTTTTTTTTAAATTATTTTAGAATGTTATATTATCATTAAAATGAAATGGAGTTTATCTTGGAGAAATGTTTGAGGAAAAAAGCATATAATTTCTTAATCAGAATTTACCGAATTCTATATACATATGTGCGTGTATACTAAGGTTATTGTTATTGTTTTACACCAACTCTAAAATTTTCACAATTCGAGATTGAACAGAAATTGATGAAGTCAGAGGATGTTATATTTAAAACTCAAAATTATTTGTAGATCAGCGGGAAATAATTTCAATTATTAAACTATTAAAACTAACTTAAATTTTTACAAAATTTTCGCTTATCAAAGTTTACGTTTTGCCTTTATATAAAGCAAGTGGCTCTTTATAGAAAAATGCTTGTGTAAATTTAGAAACCAGATGTCGCCGCAGTAGCCAGAGTTGTGCCTTAGTAAAGTCTGTAACATGTAGAGCCGCCAGTAAAATACAACAATGAACAAAAGACCTGGTGTCAAGTGTGATTTTTAGTTTTTTGTATTCATGTTCGACTTTCAACAGTGTTTGGTGAATATGTGACCTGTCATTATAACTCAATAGCTTGCAAAATTCATAGGCCTACTTAAATGTACTTCAAAGTTTCATGCATTTTACACAAATCATTTCTCAAAACAACTTACTGACCTGTTAGCGACTGCATTTCTTCTTAACCAAGCTAATGAATCATATACAATCCTGCCTTAGATAAACGAGCGGTATGTAATGATGCATAGTACTTACTAACAGGGTACACAACTGATATATAATGATGTATTCTACTTACTAACAGGATGAATGACTAACACTTGATTACAGGTATTAATTCCATGACAAAGTGTACGACACACTAGGAATTCTATATTCATTATGTTTGGGAAAACACGTAGGTTCAAGAAATTTCACACAAAAATGTGATTGTTTGTTTGTTTTTGAATTTCTCGCAAAGCTACACGTCCATGATTTAGCAGTGTGACAAGAGGGAGTCAGCTAGTCATTCCCACCCACCGCCAACTCTTGAGTTACTCTTTTATCAACGAATAGTGGGATTGAATGTCACGTTATAATGTCTCCACGGTTGAATGGGCAATCATGTTTTGGTGTGACGGGGATTTGAACCTGTGACCCTCGAATTACGAGTCGAGTGTCTTAACCACATGACCATACTAGACTACAAATATGATACCCTATAACTCAGGCACTGACCGAAGGAAGGTACATGACTGACACTGATTCATGAACTTTACTTCTAAAACTAGATTAGTGATTGACGTGTACCAACACACATTGCTCATTAAAGATATATATATAATTACAAACAAAGTACAAGTTGTTTAGTTTATCAAATTCTATGGTAAACTACAAAAAAAAAACACGAAAATTTTAAATCTAAAAGTTTTTAGAGATCCAAAGTTACGTTAATTCAAGGACATAAGGATTTCAGTAGAGCTTTTCCTTTTTATTTTTCGCTACCAAATAAAATAAAAATTGTTTTAGAACAAAATAGTTTCAAAGCAAGATGGTTGTAATTTTGTCTTTTTGTCGCTCCATTATTCGTTTCTAAGAGCAAGGTAATGCTCTAGTATCTGTGGTCGTTGCGTTTAGTTCAAGTATGTCGGTGACGTTTAGGTTGCAAAATCCAAATCAGTATAAATTAATAATCAAAATTTAGGGCAAGATAACACGATCCATCAAACACTTTACAAGAAAGTGGCATTTAGGTAACAAATAAGAACTGAATTAACATAATTAACAATTACCACTATGCGAATTGTTAAGTCAGGTATTCTACAATAACTTGATTGATAAATAAGCGTCCGATTGTTAAACGATGCTCGAAAATAAATTAAAAAAAACATCGCTTGAGTTTTTGTAGCTGTCTTTTTGCTTATCGCAAAGCCACATTAGACTCTCTGCTGTGTTAAGCGAGGAAAAACTACGTATTTCAATAAGTCACATTATTTCAAATAGGACAATATTGCTATCATATTGATTTGTGCCAGTGATAGACATAAAGAAATAAGATTGTTAATTTAAATAAGAGGAATAGTAGTCTGCAGAAAAAATACAAAAAAAAAGACAGGTATCTTAAAGTTTTGTTTTGAATTTCACGCAAAGCTATCTGCGCTAGCCGTTCTTAATGTTGCAGTGAAAGACTAGAGGGAAGTCAGCTAGTAATCACCACCCACCGCCAACTCTTGGGCTACTCTTTTATCAACGAATAGTGGGATTGACCGTGATATTATAACGTCCCCATGGCGGAAAGGGCGGGCATGTTTGGTGCTATGTGGATTCGAACCCGCAACCCTCGGATTACGAGTCGAACGCCCTTGGCCATGCCAAGCCCATTTGTGGAGGAATGGGACCATCTGCCTAAAAAAAATATCTAGAATTTCATCATGGAGTATGAGTAGAAGAAAGAAATGCTAGGCTTTTCTTTTGACTGCCACGTTCGTTTTTCATAGCAGTTGTTTTGTTATTTGCGATTAAGTTTTAAAAGTTTCCAGATGTCTAAGCTTTCAATATGGTTGGTATATACGTTACTATAAGTCAACATAAACACATGAAAAATGGTCTGATTTCATTGCAATAGTCGTCTAATAATGTTTCTTATTGGCATGATTATAATCACAAAAAATATTCGTGGAAACGCTGCATTACTAAAGATAATTAATTAGTAATTTTCCTAAGTTTCCTTTGAATTTAAAATGGTTTATTTCTGGTAAAAAAAAACACACCTACTTATGATACTTTGAACTGTTCAGCAATTTTTTTTTAATCCTTATGTTGGTTAAACAGAATTGTTTTTCAAGCTAAAAGTTGCAATGAGTACAATTTGGAAATTTATTATAACAGATATTTTTAATTTCGCGCAAACCTACACGCGTTAGCTGTCCTAATTTAGTAGTTTGAGATTAAAGGAAAGGTAACTACCTTTCAGGCTAATCTTTTACAAACGAATGGTGGAATTGCGCAAAACATGAAACCACCACCCGGTTGAAAGGACGAGCACATGTGGTGTGATCGAGATTCGAACCACAGACCCTCGGATTTGGAGTGAATCGCTTTAATCACATGACCATACTGGGCAATACCAAATACTGCAATATGTCATTAAATGTTCTTAATTAGTAATACTAAAATATACTCTTCAGAAAAAGAAACGCAAAAGAGATATTTGTTATGTTAAACGGAAATATATGTAATGACGTTACAAGCTCAGAGTATGTGATGTTACACGTGTTAAAACACTGATTGTCAGACCAAAATGACAATAAAAGTTGTGCACTTTGAAAACGGAAGAAAACATCGGATTTTTCGCCAAAACGCATTCGTGTCCAATAAATTCGTTTGAGAGTTCTGCATGTTCTGCAAGCGCAACATGTGCAAAATCCCTATAAAAGTGACGGGTTGTCGGTTTCTGCAACTCAGTGTTAAGCCACCGACAAGCAATATAGTTACGCCAAGACTGACAGAAGCACAACGCAACAACGCCATTGGTCGAATGTAAACAGGCGAATCTCGATCAGATGTTGCCAGAGCTGTGAATGTCTATCCAAGCACCATCACAGGGCTATGGAATCGTCACCAACAACATGGATCAACTCGTTACCGTACACGATCTGGCAGACCTCGTGTGACCACTCCCGCACAAGATCGCTATATCCGGTTACGTCGCCTTCGGGATAGGACCACCACTGCGACGTCTACTGCCTCAACCATACAAGGGCTGCGAAGGATTTCCGATCAGACCTACGCAATCGTCTACGAGATTCTTAGGCCCCATGGTGAACTTCAACGACGTTTTTCAACATTACAACGCCCGTCCTCATACAGCCCGACTCACCACTGTCTTTTTGAGACACCACAACATCAACGTTCTTCCCTGGTCCTCCAGATCACCAGATTAAAACCCCATCGAACATCTGCGACGGCGACAACCTCAACCGCAGACTCTACCTCAGCTTGCAGCAGCTTTGCAGGCTGAGTGGACAGCCATTCCACAGGATGTGATTCGTCATCTCATCGCTTCCATGGGCAGGAGATGCCAAGCAGTTATTGATGCTCACACGGGGTACATACTCGTTATTGATGTTGAGTGACGTTAAACTTCAACTAGTGAGTGTGGATTTCGCTTTTGCAGACTTTGGATGTTCAGCAGTGAATGTGCAAAGTTTCACACATGTCATACAGAACTACCCGGAATAAACTTGTTAACAATTTGTCTCGAATTTTGCCTTTTGCGTTTCTTTTTTTGAAGAGTATATATCTGAATTATTCTGTCTAAATTTCATACCTATTGAAGCCAATATGTTCTGCATTTTACACGTAACTTTTGTATTAAATCACATACACCAATTCATTTTTTAGAAGATGAAATAGTGCACGTTGTAATGAATATGACCAGTCTACTAACTTTTTTATATATTACATTTGTATATACCTACTTTTGTAGGTAACAAAAAGTAAATTAAATTTCATTAAGTTGGAATAACTCAATACATGTGTACAGAAATATCTGGCAATCTGTGTTTTATTTCGAACTTATATGTATGAACATTTTATACTTGTAAAATGTAATCATACATTCACAAGTTCTTCACTTTGGTTTTACTTGGAGAATAAACGCTTGTTCCTTTCGAAATCAAGCTAGAGAAACTGTAGCGATTTTTAATCTCTTTTATTCTTTTTCTTTATTTACGTGAAGATTTTTACAAGACGTTTGAATTCCAGAGGACAATAGAAGAAACTGTGCGTCATCAATTACCTTCGGTAGAACAAAAAATAAAGAAAATAGAAATTAAATATATCATTGGTGTTCTGGTCTCAGAGATCTAATAGCAAAAAATTATTTACGCAAAAAATAAGAATGGTTTGTTTTGAATTTTGCGCAAAGCTATGCGATAGCTATCTGCGCTAGCCGTCCATAATTTAGCAGTGTAAGATTAGAGGGTTTGTTTGTTTGTGAATTTCGCACAAAGCTACTCGAGAGCTATCTGTGCTAGCTGTCCCTAATTTATCAGTGTAAGACTAGAGGGAAGGCAACTAGTCATCACCACCCACCGTCAACTCTTGGGCTACTCTTTTACCAACGAATAGTGGGATTGACCGTCAAATTATAAAGCCTTCACAGCTGAAAGGGCGAGCAAGTTTGGTGCGATGGGGAATCGAACCCGCGACTGATAAATTGCATTCGAGTGCCTTAACCACCTGGCCATGCTGGGCCTAAATAAGAGTAATAAAAACTAACTCAAAGTAGAGGAATATTAAATAACTACAGAAGGATAAAAAAATATTTTAAATAACGTTTTCCTTTACAACTTGCTATTTTGTTTCGTCTTTCTACTAAACTGTTAATTATACATTGTTCAAATATAAAAAACCCAGCTATTGGAAGTCAATAATTCACAAAAAGTTTTGTTATTACACAAATATTTGCTAATAGTTTCTTTAGCTTACATAATTGTACCAAATTTAGCACGCACCAAAATATAACATGAAATCATTCTTTCTATGATTTTATTACTTCACATTAGAATCGTAGCTTAAAAGAAACATTACGCATCTCTTGAATCCCAAAATATTTTACTTTCTGGTTTTCCAGAATTTTATTTTCTCTGGTGAATAGTGAAGAAGAAGAAAAAAAGTGTTGAACCAACAACGATCAATGAATCGAATCGTTAAGACCTTCTCTCGAAACAAGCGTGAAAGAACCAGACAGTTAAAAGATGAAATAAAAGTCGTTTCCTCTGGAAATTTCAGCATTTTAATAAAAATCTTAAAATATACTCTGAATACTGAAGTGTGAGAATGGGGATAAAAGACAAAAATTCACAAATTTCAGGCTATCATGACACGTTAACTAACTAGCATATTAATTCTCGAAAATTGTCTGTTCTCTCGTGTCATAAAGATTGCCACAGCGAGTTTATCGTGTTAGGCTTAACGGTTTATTTTGAAAAGTGCAGAAAAAATACTTATTTTTGCTTTAGTACTTACAAGCAAAATAGTCACATGCAATCAGCCAGTTAAGGTTACGTTTATTAACTTAAAGTTTGTATAGAAGTTGTTTTATACTTGGAAATGAAACATAAAACTGTTGTATCATAAACGTGGGCAACCGTTAATTTTCATTTCTGGTTTATGAATGAAACTTATTTCAGTAAGTTTCTATTATCGTCAAAGCTTGTATTTGAAAACGTGGTTTTCTTGTCGCTGAAATGAATGCATATTTCACTGGATATGTTTTAACGTACAAATTATCATAGAATAATGCACATTTGAATCATTACATGTTTTAAAATCGACTTTTAACATTGTAGAATAATTAACACATGGAAGTTATTACATGATTTAACATTATGGAAAAATAAACATGTTAGTTAAACAAATGTAAAAAATGTTCTGAAAAAAATGCAAATTATGATCCGAATTTCAGTGGCTGTAAAAAAGTAAAAATGCAGAAAGTGTCAGGTGGTTGAATTAATCTTGAATAAATTACTGAGTGATAAATAACGAAATTCAATTTCTTTGTGTGTTTTTTTGGTTGTATTTGAGAATTTATATTGTTCTTTTTTCTTTCTGAAGTATTAAGAGAGACATTGTTTTAATATATTTTTCTTTGTCGATTATGTGGTTAATTGTCAAACGAAATTAATCATATGTTGTTAAGAAGTCAATGAGGAATTTTCACATTTT
Source organism: Carcinoscorpius rotundicauda (assembly GCA_011833715.1). Classification (NCBI taxonomy): domain Eukaryota; kingdom Metazoa; phylum Arthropoda; class Merostomata; order Xiphosura; family Limulidae; genus Carcinoscorpius; species Carcinoscorpius rotundicauda. The sequence continues at coordinate 23,296,134 of CM022398.1, forward strand.
CTTAAGCTAGTTAAATTATAGAATTTAATTATTTCTAGAAATAAGTCTCAAGGTAATCTCTAGATCAGCAAATCTTCACGGAAAATAAAAGTTTATTATTTTTAGGCAGAATGTATATTTTTTGTCGGCTCAACAAGGCTGGCTAATCGATGGGACTAAATCGCCTATAGCTAGGTTCAGTCTTCAAGAAAGCACCAACTAAATGGCCTAAGGCTGACGTCAATTGTAAGAATGTCTGTAAACCAGCACTCTTAGAATTTTAGCTTCAAGACGTCTTTCTCCAGATTAACAACCCTAATGAACAATTTAAGGAGTGTCAGCCCAGTTACCAAAAAAGGAACGGAAGTGACAAGAAACGCGAGGTTTCTTAAAATTAACAACTGAAGTGTAAGTTGTTTTTATTGAGATGTGTAAGAGTTCCTTCTGACATGACTGATAATCAATAAGTATATATAACCATAAAAAATATAACCGACTCACTGATGAACACAAGTATAATATTCCATCTGACTGCTTTTTCGAGAGATAAAAGTTAGACTTTGTGCTTGTTTCAGATTTGCGTGGGTTGATTGATGATAAAATTCGAAGACATCGCAAATCTTTAGTTTGACGTATTTATCTTTTCTAAAGAAAAAAAAAAGAGTTTTATGTTTTGCTCTAAAATTCCCTCTAGAAATAAATTCAGTCCCTTTGTGAAGTGTTTTGTTCCTCACACTTCGTCGAAAAATGTATATAAAGTGGGAAGCAAAACTAAGTTGATCAGTTTTCATCAATTTTTATAAAAAAATATTTTTTTTAATATTTTCTGGATAATCAGAGCTATATTTACATTGTTTACTTCTTTTGCCAACTAACAATTAATTTCCAACTTATTCTACGAGAAAATAATATAGATAGATGAACTTCTAATTGTTTCAGATAGAAAGAGTATACGAGAAACGAGGATATACTTCCGACTCACTGTGGACAAACTGATCGACACAGGAGGTATAGTAATTCATAATTTCAAATTATATGACAAGCAAAAGTTATATCACGTGACGTGGAAGCCTAAGGTATTTTTCGATTCGCTGCACCCTCTGCTGTGAACTGCAATTTCGCCTATTTAAGGCCCATCAGCATAGCATGCGTACATAATATTTATAGTATATATTTTCTTTAGCCCTTTTTAACTCACCAAACCTTGAACCTTCTAATACGCAGCCCGGTACGCTAACCAATAGAATCGCTCTTTCTCTCTCTATATATATATATATATGTGTGTTTAAGTAAAACAGAAACAAAGTCAGAATAAAAATGGGGATATTGAAATGCTCTTATAAACCAAAGTCACTATTCTATACCACTACACTTTGTGGTGGCCGCAAACAGAGGAAATAGCAGATAAAATATAAAGTTTTACTGAAACAAAGGAAACTGTTTTCATACTCATGTAGGAGGTTTTATTGTTTGTTTGTTTTTGGAATTTTGCATAAAGCTACTCGAGGGCTATCTCTGCTAGCCGTCCCTAATTTAGCGGGGCCCGGCATGGCCTAGCGCTTTAAGGCGTGCGCTTCGTAATCTGAGGGTCGCGGGTTCGCGCCCGAGTCGCGCCAAACATGCTCGCCCTCCCAGCCGTGGGGGCGTTATAATGTTACGGTCAATCCCACTTTTCGTTGGTAAAAGAGTAGCCCAAAAGTTGGCGGTGGGTGGTGATGACTAGCTGCCTTCCCTCTAGTCTTACACTGCTAAATTAGGAACGGCTAGCACAGATAGCCCTCGAGTAGCTTTGTGCGAAATTCCAAAACAAACAAACCCTAATTATAAGATAAAGATATTATGAAAGTCACCAAGCACACAGATTAATCAGAGTCTGAACCAAACTACGAGTCCATATATTCAAAGGCAAGATTTTAGTAAAAATACTTAATCAAAGAAAAAATATTTTTTGTGCACAAAATACCAAAATCTGTGAATAATATTAAAAGTTATAGTATGCATAGTGTTATGGTTACATGGTGGTTAAACGTTTGGTCAAAAAAACGATCCCTTATATGAAGTTTTTTCTTTTATGATAGCTACATTATAGGCGTGTATCTCTGTATATACAGATATACAAAACAGTGAATAGTTTCGCAGCGAATCAGGGAAACGTTCTGTTCGGTGCCTAGAGGTACTTAGAAGTTTTAGCTTAGAAGTAACAATTATTTAGTGAAATTTACCAGCGTATCACCGAAATAAAATGTTTGGTATTACAACGTAATATTATTTTATATATATTTTTCACTTCAAAATTAAAAAAAAGAAAAGCACTTCTTTTCTGGTGCGCATGTAGGAGATAAAGTGTGTGTGTTTTTTTATAGCAAAGCCACATCAGGCTATCTTCTGAGTCTATCGAGGAGAATCAAACCCCTAATTTTAGCGTTGTAAATCCGTAGAAATATTACTGTACTAGCGGGAAACAGTAACTAAGAACTTTGTGATATGTGTGTGTAAAGGCTTGTGGTATGTATGTGTGTACAGGGGCTAAAGACTTTGAGCATGCTGTTTAGTTTTATGTCCCAAGAGATGGCGATCAAGTCGAAATTACCTGATACCTTTAATTACACAAATAAAGTATAATTAATCTGGTTCTCCTTTCGATCATAGGGCCTGGCATGGCCTGGGCCGTTAAGGCGTGCGCTTCGTAATCTGAGGGTCGCGCCAAACATGCTCGCTCTCCCAGCCGTGGGGGCGTTATAATGTGACGGTCAATCCCACTTTTCGTTGGTAAAAGAGTAGCCCAAGAGTTGGCGGTGGGTGGATATGACTAGTTGCATTCCCTCTAGTCTTACACTGCTAAATTAGGGACGGCTAGCACAAATAGCCCTCGAGTAGCTTTGTGCAAAATTCCAAAAAAAAAACCTTTCGATCAGCGTCCAATATGAAGCTTTATATAACTAAAAATAGTATTTCGATAACGGCGGTTGGCAAAGCAGAGACAGCCCCTTGTGTGGGTTTGCACTTAGAAACAAACAAGCAAATACAATTATAAATAAACTTCGAAAACTGTACACTATGTTATGCTACTATTCGAAATTCATTTGTCCTGTGAATAATTCAACAGCGCTTTTCCAGATCTACCTTGCACGAACGCGTTATATATGTTGAATTTCGCGCAGTTTGTTTAATATCAGTCAACACATTCGTTTTATATATGTTATTATCTGTTAAAATGTAAAGAATTTATTAAATTACAACGAATATCTAAGCTACGTTTTGGAGTGATTTTTAGCAACACTTTTGATAATATTTTACCCTTCTTGTTCTAATGTAATTGTTCATCGATGCTCGTAGCAATTGGGAGTCAAAACTTCAGTAAAATATTGCATCACAAAAACAAAAACTGTCCAACAAGACAAAATGATGAAATTAAAAAAAGTTTGAAGTTTCGTGGGACATAAAAAAGGGCGGAAAGTTACTCCTAAACAGATAGTAATTCGTTACTCTCTTGAAACGAACTGGCATGGCCAGGTGAGTTAAGATGTGTAACTCCTATAACCCGCGGGTCAGAGGTTCGTATCCCCATCGCGCCAAGCATGGGTGATGATAACTTGCTGCCTTCTTTCTACTCTTACACTGCTAAATTAGGGATGCCTAGCGCATATAGCCCTGGTGTAGCTTTGCGCGAAATTCATAAAAGGAACAAATTCTTTTAAAAAATGATTTACCTTTTAATTTAAGTTTACTTTAGAAACTGCATTTTGCACAACGTTGGCAAAAACACCTCTACACAAAGTATTAATATTTTTCTTTAATTAACTCCATTTATTGAGAAAGTCCGTCACACTAATATATATATATATATATATATTATAGTACACACCTCATAAAAATTTTTGTTTTACTTTTAAATAAATACAGATCTGGTTTGTTTGTTATCCTTGTTGTTCTTTCTGGCTGTAGCAAGTGCCTTAATTTACATAAGGGACAGCGTATTCATGTTACTTATGGCTGCAATTTCAACAAATACACAAAATTTTACAACCTTCTATAAGGACATACAATGCCATCTATTGGTTAGTTGTACAAAGAACAATCGTAATATCTCACGGGCTTAAATATTGTTTTTTCGTCAATTGAAACTGTAGAATGAGCGAAAACTTTTACAAGTATATTGATGATGCTATATTAATGCTTATCACTTATTCTGTTAATCTGTCTTACAGGTTCAGAGCTATTATTTATGTATATTGTATTTTTTATTTACTCCGCTTGGTTTAAGGATCACACATCGGAAAACGATATTTTTAAACGTTTTTCTCGGTTCGATATTGATCAAGTACACTTAAGTTTTTGACTATTTGGATAGTTTTTAAATTATCTTCAATTCTTGTATGTCAAACTTGAAAGCAATGTGAAAAGTAGGTTACGCTTCGCCACTCGAACATTTATTTTTCTTATCTTGAACTATTTTGTCTAAAAGAAATCGTTCATTTCATTCGGAAAATATATTAAAAATTTCAACAGAAATTAACATAATTAATGGTAATATTGGCTGTATTTTTATTTTACTGAGATGTTATTAAAAGCCTTGTAACAAAAGAAAACGTATTGAAAGTTTAAGCCATTTGGTACATAAATAATTTATAAAATATGTACTTGAAGAGCCAAAGGAATTCATAATGCTAAGATAAAAAAAAAATTCATTTATAATTTCACATTTGAGTCGTTAGACAAAGTTTATGTATAGGTGGATATGGTTGATACTCTTTAAGCCATATATTATTTAATATAATGAGTTAATCTGAATATATTCTAGTTTAAAAAACATGAGATTTCCTAATATAAGATATTAAAGGAAATCTTATCTTTTCTTCAGTACCACTAATTATTAAGTTGGCCCTCAGCCCGACATGGTCGGTTTAATTTTTTGAAGGATCACTGCCCCAAAGTAAACACTGATTTTGAGAGCATGAAATTTTGATTTCAATTAAAGAATTCAAGTAGTATAACTCTATGTACATTCTACTGATCCTCGAGGGGTCAGCGATAAGTGTATTAACTTCAAGTTACAAAATTCGAGGTTCAATACCCTGCGGTGAACAGAGCACAAATATCCTATTGTGTAGTTTTCTGTTTAGATAGATAGTCTTATTTTGTTTAAATGCTTTTCTATCCGATTTTTGATTTTAATAAAATGCATGAAAAATTATGAAGACCTTATGGTTTTAGTTTGCATTAGGGCTCCCAGAACTCTGACGATAAATCGAAAAAAACATGTATCTTTTGTGTATCATCGATCTGGAGACTTAAAGAGAAATTGTTTGTTCGTTGAAATTTTCTAAAAACCAGTCGAGAACTATCTGCACGAGCTGTCGCCAATTTTATTTGTTTGTTTTTGAATTTCGTGTAAAGCTAAATGAGGGCTGTCTGTGCTAGCTGTCCCTAATTTAGCAGTGTAGGACTAGAGGGAAGACTGCTAGTCATCACCACCCACCACCAACTCTTGGGCTGCTCTTTTATCAACGAATAGTGTGAATGACTGTCACGTTATAATGCCCTCACGGCTGAAAAAGCAAGTATGTTTGGTATGACAGGGATTCGAATTCACGACCCTCAGATTGCGAGTCGAGCGCCCTAAACACCTGACCATGACGAGCCTCTAATTTCGAAGTGATAGACAAGAAGAAAGGCGGCTACTAAATCATTTGTTGTTGTTGTTGTTTTGCCAACATTACCAATAAATGGATTAAATATCCAATTATAATATTTCCACAGCTAATAAACATAGGCATGTTCGGTCACAGGACTGGATCCCGCAATTCGCTATTATTTTAACTAGCGATAAAATACTGAAAAGGATAAAAACAAAACTTTCGAGAATGTGTGTATTAAAATTAAAGTCGTATTATGATTTCACATAGAATTTTTAACCTGATGAAATTCCACTGTTTTATAACATTTTGAGTCGGAATTGTACTTTCTGCTTCGTAACATTCCCGGCTGGAAGTAAATTTCATTTAGAGGCTGAAGTTTAGTTTACTTCATTGATAGTTGTAATAACTAAAGTTCACACGCAGAGCAATTTCTTGGTTTTCTTCAACGTTTATATAATTATTTGTCATTTTCATTCTATATAACTTATTCGGAAGTAATATATATATATATTTCCTACTGTAGTCTGTAGTGTGTGTTTTGTTATAGTAAAGCCATATTGGGCCGTCTCCTGAGTTCACCGAGGGGAATCAACCTACTATAGTGTAACAGGTCTTTATTTTTTATTACCTCCCGTTATGAAAGAAATGTAATAACGTTAACGAATAAATATTCCTGTTGTGGACAAATACACTGATACACGCACGCGGATATATATCTATATATACATACTTTATTTGTAAATAGTTATTGTTGTTGGTTGATTTAATTTTGCTTAATAATTCGTAAAGCAGTTTTTGTGTTTACCTTGTAAATTATTCTACGAGAGAAGCCGTCATAAATAGAGTTACAGTAACCAAGTTTAAATCTATAAAGCATAAAGTTCAACTAATTTCATCTAGTGTGAAAATGAAATATAACTAAAAGTTTATTACATAAATGTAAAATAATTCCTTAAACATCCGGCATAGCCTTGTCGTGTGCCTTAACCATCTGGGCCATGTCGTGCTATCTGAGAGACAATCACCTCATCAAGAAACAATTCAATAAAGTTCACGAACTAACCAGAATAATTAGTAAATTTTAAAACGTTGAAAGCAACATAACATTTCAGTCATTGGAGTTTGTTAGTTAGTAGATGTATGGTTGGGCTATATGCGTGTACATTTTGAAATCGAAACTTGGATTTTAACGATGTATATCGGTAACCTTACCGCTGTCTCACGGGGGAAATGTTGATAATTATTTTGTATATATACATATTGTTGTTGTTCAGAACAAAGTGGCACTGTTTGCGATCTGTGCTATGTCTTTCACGAGCATTGAAACCTGAATCTTAGCATAATAAGCCTTGAATTTACAGCTAAGTCACTGGGGTACCATAAATCTGGAGAAACAAAATCAAACGGATCGTATTCATCAGATAGCCTTACAGCTTACGCTTATATACTAAGAAAAAAATATCAGGATTAGCTCACCGTTTTAAAGACCCATAAACTTTAAGAAAAATAAAAAACCACTATTATTAAACAATGTCAAGTGTTCAACTTTCCTAGTTTATAAAATATTCAAACGAAAACGTCTTACTGTGATCCGGTGCTTTTATATCGTATTCATAACCTTCATAAAGGTTTATTTATCGCCAACAATCAGGATTTCACCTGCTTCTCTAGTAGAACATTCATCATAGTCAAATGTTATTTGCTGAACTTTGCTGTTGTAACGTTATCCCTAAACGAAAGATTAACTTTTATGTAAGCAATCATTCACAGAAATTGGAATATAGAATATAAAGGGAAGATCCACGTTCTAGACTTTAACTTGCTTACAAAATTTTAAGAATTATTTTATTTTTATTAACGAGGTTCAACCCTAATATGTTACGTGGATAGAATCTTATAGTTTCTTTTTTAACACAACCAAATGTCATGCCTGCGTGTTATCCATACTTATCCCAAATTTGACCATATTTTGTCTATTGAAACAAATATTTATTAACTACAGTCTAGCAGCAGTTCAGAATCTCTTAAATCTATATTCTTCGTAATGGTTTGAATAAATATTTGGAATGTCTTTTTTAGACCTGTTAATTTTTCTTGATGATTTTCTCCAATTTCACAAAGAATTTTGCGTTTTCTACACTTGTTATACATTAATAAAGGGTAAATTTATTCTGTGCTAGAATTTCAACGAATGGCATAAAAGATTGAAAAAATTACAAAGTGGACTCTTGAAAACCTTCCACAAATTGGTAATTATATGAGTTTGGGAGTGATTAAGTGGCACTATAATCATAACTTTCATCAATTAATTATATTAATTGAGGTTTAATTATTTATGTTCATTTCCCATATATCTATTTATCTAACAGTCGTTTATCGATCAAAACCTGAAGTTAGTTAAAGTTCTATTACTGTCACGATAAAGTTAATCCTAATGATGTTAGCGTTGAAACAAAAAGTATAAAAAAGTTTGTTCTTGATGAAGAAATTAAAACTAAACGAATTAGCGGTTTCTTGTTTTTCATTAACGCTGAGATCAAGGAAATTACAGACATTATTAAGGAATAACTAGTGTTATCGTCTGCTACATAAACTGTGTCAGTAATCGGCAGAAAATTATCCAGTTTTAAATTTGAAACCACATTAATCATGTTTTATCATGTGATTATTACCACACTACGTAAACCAAAAATATTCTGAATCATTAAATAATCTTGGCACTACATTGTTTTAAACTCATTGTGTTTTAACTAATAACAGCTAAAAATACTTGACAAAGATAATTATTTCATTTGAAAATAGTTTTAACGTGCAAGTAGTTTTTTTGCAATACAAAATGTAGCCCTTGTAAAAACTTGTAATACAAGTCTATTTTACTCTATTAAAACGGAAAATGTAATCTTTATATTTGAAAGTGAACACATGCACCTACTATATTTAAACCGTTATTTGATAAAGTCAGCGGGTGGTTGTTTTCTGATTATCACCAAAGCTGGCCTGTAACCTTAGACAGCCCCCCACCCACTCCGGAAAGTGATATAGTAAGTTGGCTTTCAAATCTGACTACCCTATGACACCCATCTCATGGGGTCCTATAGTTACTCCTTGCATTATATATATATATATATATAGTTCAAAGTTATCCTACCATATTTCAAATGTTTCTTAATTTAAACTTAATTAAAAAGTTCTAAATATTTCAGGAGAATAACTTCTACAAAAACCCAAATTATTGTTTTCCTTTTATGCTATTTGAAATTAGATATTCATTTAGTGGAAAATGTGTATGATGTTGCACAAGAGAAAACGGCAACACAATGGTCTATCTGTGTTCTGCCCACCACGGGTACCTTAAATCGATTTCTAGCTGTGTGAGTCCTCAGACATGCCACTAAGGGGTAAATGTTTATAAAACGTTTTATTTGCACTTGATATATATTAAACATCGGTAGTTCTAAAATAAGTTAAAATGAATAACGTTGAATATGTTTATTGTTCTGTGTTTACAAAAAACAACGTATGTGGAATTGTCAAGAAATAATTAATGCGTGTTAAAGAACAAGCAACCTTAATTCAACCCACTCGCAATATATTTAACATTTCTTACAAGTGTTATTTATATTCAGTTATAATAATATGTATATTATGTTAATGAACATGCTATTAGGAATTATATTCAATGTTTATTTTGGCAATTATTATTATTTGCGCAAAACAAAGTAAAGCACTTCTCCTCTCTAAACTCATTCATTTGGTTAAGTATGTGTTTGTTTGTTTCAAATATTCATGCACAACTATACATAAATTATCTGTGCTACATGTACGAATTTTGAAACGACAGCATAGTGGAAGGCAGATAGTCAACAGCATCCATCGTTAAACTGTTAGCTTATCTTATCAAATTGTCATATTTGACCATCACTCTCATAACATAGCGATGGCTGCTGGGTACTGACCGAAATTTTGCAGCCTCAAGACGCAAACCATAAACTTTTGGAATCACGTCACGTTTTGAATTTGTTGTAGGATGTAACGTGACTTTATGGTGGTTATAATTATTATGTCTAAGACATGTATGTTTGTTTGTTTTTTTAATTTTGCGTAAAGCTACTCGAGGGCTATCTGCACTAGCCATCTTTAATTTAACAGTTTAAGACTAGAAAGAAGGCAGCTAGTAATCACCACCCACCGCCAACTCTTGGGATACTCTTTTACCAAGGAATACTGGGATTGACCGTCACTTTATAACGCCCCCTCGGCGGAAAGAGCAAGTTTGTTTGGTGCTAACGGGATGCAAACCCGCAACCCACGGATTACGAGTCGAACGCATTAACCCACCTGGCCATGCCAGGCCAGACATTTGTGAGTCTCTTCCAAATTATTTTTCTTACATTCATAAAAAATATAGCTTGACAAATATTCAGTAAAAGCTATGATAAATAAGTGTCCGTACAGATATTTAACAATGTTAAGGAAGGGATTTATTTTATGTTTGCATCTTTGTTAACTCAATTCATATACAAAACCAAATATGCATAACTTCTAAAGCTCTGTTAAAATATGATATTTAGGGTTAAAAGTTCTTCAGTATTTCGCACTCTGAAATAATATTACACAGTGAAATGAACCACCAATACTAAACTATTATGTTTCACAGGTATTCTTTGGTACTAAAGCAGTTTGTTTTCGCTCATGGATACTTTTAGTTCATCTGATGAAAACAATTCAACGTTTATTCCACTGCAACGATAATGAATTACTTTATTTCCTCTCTAAACATTTCTACAAGACCCGGCAAGTGCATTGTGGGCTCAAATCCCCGTCGCACCAAACATGCTCGTCCTTTTAGCGTGGGGGCGTTATAATGTACGGTCAACCCCACTATTCGTTAGCAAAACAGTATCCCAAGAGTTGGTGGTGGGTGGTGATGACTACCTGCCTTCCCTCTAGTCTTACACTGCTAAATTAGGTACGGCTAGCGCTGATAGCCCTCGTGTAGCTTTACGTGAAATTAAAAAAAAACAACAAACGTTTCTGCAAGGTTGAACACTTTACCCTACCGTAACTTGCTGAAAGCCTACGTTATAAATGGTATTAACCAACCCAAAACAAATCTTCTTACTTATACAAAGTAACCGGGATAGTTGGCACACTGACTAGCTCACTCTTATTTGAAAACAACCATACACACTTCACAACAATCTCGTATTTATAATTTGATTTCGAATTGCTAGAAAACTTGACGTCAGATCATTAGAACTTTATAGACGTTCTATATATTCTAGGTAACAAATTATAACATTAAAAAGCTAACTTACAGTTCTATATCCTGTCTATCGACGTCATGAATACTTAAGCTTATTAATTTATCTCAAATAAAATTGTATGTTTATGGAGTATTAAATGTCTCTTAGATGATAATGTATAGAATTAGTACGAACCTCGTCAAAGAATACATCAAATTGTCACCAAAATGTTTCGCACTCTGACGAACTCAACAGCGTTACTTTTAGGTTAGAACTCGGATGAATGAATTAAGGATATTTTAATGATCAAACAATACAAACCAAAGTTAAATTGTGAATATTCCTCTATTACTTTAATTTTTAAATGAAAAACTACAAATAATATCATACGTTGCACCTACATACAATTTTATCAAATTATAGAAAACAAAAATAACACAAATGTAAATTACTAGCTAAAAAGAAGCAAATTGTTATAAGTAAATATAAATATAACCATGCATTTGTCTATATGTCAAAATATTAATACATTTTTATTTTATCGTAGTTACATTTCAGGACGTTTTTTTACGTATTAGAATGCCTTCATTAAATGTGTATGAATTTCCTTATTCAAATTTTCTTAATTTGCATTCTTGCGAGTTTGTTTTGTTTTCAATAATCTCAGTTAAATCCTAATCAATCTATTATTTGCAATTTGAGACCAGGCATGGCTAGGTGATAAGGGCGCTCGACCCGCAATCTGAGGGTAACGAGTTCGAATCCCCGTCATACCAAACATACTAGTTCTTTCAACTGTGAGAGCATTATAACGTGACAGTCAATGTCACTATTCTTTGGTAAAAGAGTAAGTTGCCCAAGAGTTTGCGGTGGGTGGTGATGACAAGCTGCCTTCTCTCTGGTCTTACACTGCTAAGTTAGGGACGGCTAGTGCAGATAGCCCTTTGTAGCTTTGCCCGAAATTCAAAACAAAACAAATAAAAAACTTGCAGTTTAACACTAGTGACGTTACCGTATTTCTGTGGTAATAAATCTCAAAAAGAAGAATCAAAAAGTGTACCACCTTTATTAGACCTTTGCATCTCTCATTATATTTTCAGTTTTGCGTTTGGCTTGTTGTTGTTGTTGTTTTGTTGTTTTGAATTAAGCACAAAGCTACACAATGGGCTATCTGTGCTCTGCCCACCACGGGTATCGAAACCCGGATTTTAGCGTGTAAGTCCGCAGACATACCGCTGAGCCACTGGGGGGCTTGCGTTTGGCAAAAACAAGAAAACAAGTCTGCAATATAATCATTAAACAGTAGGTTAAGTATATGATACCAAATAGTTAATAAAGTGCAAAGTCGTAACAGTTTTTACACACTTAAATTAATTTAGATCACTATATGCTGAATTAAAAAGTATTCGCAAACCTCTTTAATATTACAGAGTGCGCTTCACCATTAATGTTGTTATAGTAACGAAAATGTTTATCATTACCGTAGTAGTTATTATGTAACTTAATTAATGCTAGACGGTTAAAATTGTTGATTTTTAGAATATATTATTCTGTGTCAAAGTCAACTGTTGTTGTTTTATGTCTTACATGTTAACTTTAACAAAGAATTTAGGTATGCATATTCGTATTCCTTGAAGTCGAACTAACCAGGTAACTGAAGAAATAATCCTATGAAGACATAGGCGTCTCTTATTGTGATTTTAGTACTGGTATTATCATTATTACTAATTTCAAGTTAGAATTAACTAACATTAAGCTTTAATACAGTAGTAACCAAGGTTATCAGAGAACATTGCTTAGCTTATTGGATGTTGTTTAATATTATTGTTTAAGTTAACATTGAAACCATGAACCAAATTTGTGCAAGATGCAGGTCAATTGTCCTATTTTTGTATTGAAGTTCATAAAGCTAGTGGATTTTATCAGGTGGCAGGGCATTAAATCAGTAAATGAAACTTAACTATTTTTCTGGTGACATTTTTTTTAAACGAATGAGAGTTTTTCTTTGTGTAAACACATGAGTAATCTGAACACTGTCTCAGTTGATAGACCATGAAACTTTTAATATGTTAAGTATTTTAAATTTAAAATAAGTAATTCCTTTGATCAGTTTTGTTCTTATTTTCTTGTTTGTAAAAAATATGGATAAAATTTATTCTTTCAAGCAGTAAGTTATACTACTTGCTTGACAATTACCACAGCCTCAGTAAACTTAGTTTTCCACAAGGCTCAAGTGCACTAATATTTATCAGTAGTTGGGTTAAGCTAACTTTAGCTATTTAGTGAGGTAATACCATTACTCATCAACATTCTTGAATAGCCAAACTCATTTGAATTACAGCCACTGGGCAAATAACTAAAATATCATTTGATACATAGTTGCCAGGTTTAAAAACTGATGTTATAATAAAACTTATCAAAAATACAATGATAAAAGTGTTATCTGGTTTTCAGCTTTTAACCTAAATGTGGCTATGCTAAACTCCTAAAATAAAACTTTAAAACATAAAATTCTTAACAATAATCTTATATTTCATACCAGTAATGTTTCTGTGTCATACATAGTTCACACTTATGCAGTTTAAGACAGTAAAGTTCATATTAAAACACAGAGATTTGTTTAGGTTTTACTTGTAGCCTACTGTGTGTTAGTGTAAGTAAACTGTTGTAATTCCAAGTTCTTGCAGTTTAATATATACTAAGTAAATTTCTAAAACTGCAGTTACTAGAATTGATATTTGATATTTATTACAATAATTAACATGCAGTTGTGCTATGAAATACATTAATTTGTAATTAAAATTTAAAATTATTATTTAGATCATGAAATCACTAAAACCTTTAAATCACACATTTTCTCAAAGTCTGACGCAGAACTTTGTTAATATGCCTGATTACAGGTTAACAAAATAGTGCAATACATACTTGTGAACTTATATATTAGAACATGCAATTGTGTATGCTTATAGACCCTGAATAAAAATGTACCACAAAGAAAGAACTACTTGAAGTTGTAGTCTTCATAAAATACTATTGGCATACTTGCATTGGTGAAAGAGCTAATGAACTATGAAATTCAGAAAGAATGAATGCATGTTGTATAATAGCATTGTAGGCTACCATACAACAGATTAGGTGTAGAAATTGATTGTAGCTTTGATATATGTAGCAGCACAGAAGGTAATGGCTGCAGCTGGATGGTATCATAATGTACAACTTACAGCAATTGAGAAGCATGTGAAAGTGCATTGTGCTTGATCACCTGCATCTTTACTTTTCTAAAGAACATATTGTGAAATGTATACAAATATATGTTTTATATATTTATATGTTAAAGATTTCTTTAAAGTGAAATTGAAAAGAGAATCTGAAACATAGAGACCTAATGCACTCTGATTGGCTGTACCCTCTGCTGTGGACTGTATTTTTACCTGTTAAAAGTTAAATCAACACAGCTTGGATCAGCAAATTAAAGAAATATTGTTAGGCCTCTTATAATGGTGAAATGTGTATATAAATTCTGAACAGACTAGATCAGAAATAAGAGTAGGACAAAAGTACTGCTTTACCTCACATCAACCAAGAAGATAAGAAGAAAAGAGCTGAGAGTACTTATCTGGCCATCCAGAATTAACCATGTCAGACAGTACCAAATCCAGGGCTGAGAGACAGCTCTGACAGTTAATCAAACCACAGATGATGTCTTCTTAATTAGTATGACTGGAATTAATCTTGATTACCTGCAGCTATGATGTTCATGTAGTTAAAGAGTAAATGACTGAATGGAAATGGTGTTTTTTGATTTCTGTCTGTTGGGTGAAGTTGTAAGATATGATGTATGCAAAACATTGTATATTTACCAATAGATAATCCAGACTTAGGATTGTTCAGTGGTCGTTTGATCAGTTGGACCAAAAGGGCTTTATGAACCTTATCTTATGAGCTATTGAGCAGAATTTCAGTAAAAGAAATATCCATAGGTTTTTAGGTGATAACTGATTGATTAACATAACTTATGATGACTAGTGCATCAACAGTGGGTACAACTGAAAATGATAACTTGGATCTCAAATCTCAGTTACTGAGCAAGTATCTGTAACAAAATAATATTATACCAACATTTCATGACAATTGACCACCTAACCTATCTGAGTGGTAAAAGTTCTATGGAACATAGCCAGTACTCCTGAAGAGCATATGGCTTTCACACATCTGGTAATATTTTGTGATTCCATTAATCCTGACTTACAAGAACTTTCCCAGAATGTCTTTAGCTTAATTCTGCCATTATTTATTTTATGATGCCTGAACAATTGTGAGTTTGATGTCTTCTAGATGGTAGTGCATTACTGTATCATGACTATTGAGATTTGTGCAGAAGCCAGAAGTATTCTGTTAATGTGTGTAATAATATGAAAGGATGGTACATTTATATATATACATGTAGCAACATATGCATATAATAAATGTATGTATGTGGTCTTACATATATGTATCAACATTACATGAAATCATTCAGGATGTATGATAATAACAGATCAATTAAAAAACTATTAAGCAATATACAAATAGAAATAAACATTGATCTGACTGTTAGAATTTTGTCATATGAGGTTAACAGTTATAACTAACTTGTGAGGTATTATGTGAAGATACAGTGCATATGTTACTTTTTAATTGCTAGTGAGGTATTGCTTGTCAGGTATTAAATTTTCATGGAAGAGTAGTTTAAAAGACTCACACTACGTGTGACAGAAAACACAGTTGTGCCAATTGTTGTAAGCTGTAAGGATAGTGCCAAATATTTCAATTGCATCAAATTAAAATATTTACAAGAAGGTAAAATTATTACCAGTAAATGAAATTCACAGATAAGTTGATGTTACATCAGGTTTAAATTTGGTTTTGTTAGTTGTTTTTTCCAATACTGTGTCATATTTTCTCTAACACAATAACTTTTCTTGTTCAATGCTGCCCTTTATATACAATTTCTTTTTGTACACAATAGCCTTGAAATTCCCACCTACCTTGCAATCAAGTTATTCTCTGCATCATTGTTTGTAAATTATTTTGCAATACACCCTCCTGATGCATGTTGCTCCCTCTATTTGATTCCACTTAACCATCACTTCAATATTAGATATAAATTAAGCAGCAGTAGCAGGAAGAAGGTTGGGAGGAGTGAGAGGAGATAAGTACCGACTGGAAATATTTTTTCCGTTTAATAAAATAATAACTACTGATATGGTGTCTTACCTTATCTCACATAATAGCTACAATCATGCATTGGAAAGGTGTGATGAATGTAGATAAGCATTCCTTGAAAGTGTCCAAAGAACACTCATTGAGAAAGGAACACACACAGAATACACACCACTTCTGTACCATGTATACTCTTTACCCAGTGTGGTAGTAAGTGTTGCATAAGTGTAGGAAAATAATAATTTTTGGTTATGATGGAATGATTTCAGTCATACAGATTGAAATAGTTTATTAGTATACAGTTTTCTGAATATCTTATAAATATTATTTTAATAAAAGGTGCAGTTATTTATGGATGAAAATACAGACTGTAAGTGTAATAGAAGGAGCAGAAAGCAACAGTCCTATAATGAAATTTTGAAAGGATCACCTAGCTAGTACTGAACTTGTATCTGGAAAGGTAATGTAAGCAGCTAATGGATTCTAATGGTTAGAAGCATAGGTTGCTGTTAGTGAACTTGAGTTGTCTGATGTGTAGAAACCAATTTTTCATGTGTATAATAAAATTAATGGGACAGTCACAATGGGTCAAGTTCTTATTGCCCTTCAAATGTTATGTTAAACAACAAAGGTTTTAATGAAGTGTCTAGGATATCACATGTAATAGAGTCTTACACAAAGAGTTACAACTATATACCAGTTTCAAGTTGTCAACTGAAAACACAAAATAGGTAGAATGAAGAGAACTATTTCAAATAAGGAGTTTAATATAATGCTTAGATTGTAAAAATCACTTATCAGACCCCACTTAATATCTGTGTATTGGTATGGTTAAGTTTCTGGTTTATTCTACTCATAATAAGGTTCTATCACTTGGTTATGGTGTTCCTTTTGTGAACATCTTAAAAACTTAAAGCTAAAATTTATTTCAATTTCTTACAGTTTTTGGATACAAGATAAGCTGTCAGATTTCTGTAGTATTTATTGCCACTTTAGGCATTTGTTAAGTGATGGTGTAGAGAGTTATTATACTATGCAAAGATTTGAAATGGTAATTCTGTTTGCTTTTTAATGAATTTCAGTTCATCTTCTTAAGAATCTCACACTAAGAGTTACAACAAAATATTTGGTACTATGTAATTTATATTATGAAAATGTATACATATATATATATAAAACTGATTGAAATCTTAGCTCATAATTTTGCATCACTCTGCAACTGGAGTATTTAAAACATTGAACGTAATGAATCTTAATAGATGAAAGATTACTGTGTAATTTAGGCATAATATGATTTTGTATAACTTGAAATGCATTTATGATTAATTAAACTACAAATTTATGAAATGGTTTTTAATATTTGTTTTTCTTTGATTGAATTTCTGCATGTTTTTTTTATAGACAAGACAAATTTGTAGGTACAATATTCAGCATGGAATGGTGACCTCAATTGGTTATTAGGGAGTGGATAAGTGACATACATAAACACAACATTTCTAGACATGTTTACTAGAACAGTCTGCTCTCAGTATTTTTATTAAAATAATTTTATATTTGTTTTAGCAGTGAATATGAATGCAAATCAAATGTCCTCGGGTAAAGTCCTAATTCTGTCAGAAACTGAATTGAATAGAATCAAAGGAAATGTGTATAAAGCATCGTGCACGAGGGCAGAACTTGTGGCTCAGCAGGCTGAGAGGGAACAGATGAGAGAATGTTCTAGAAATATGTCAAAAAACTGGACAAATACGATAGTGGTAAAAAATTTTGAAATACCTCTAATATGTAAAACCAGTATGAAAAAAAATTAAAATATCTTTATGAATATGTACTTCAAAATTTATACAGGCTTAATTTTAGTGTTTTTCTTTCACAGTATTTGTAATTTCTGAATAAAATAGAGGGATGATAGTTTTTATAACATATAAAGCTAATATTTAAAAACTTATAAATGCAATTAATTGACTGAACAGTCTTAGATTTTTGAAAATAATTAATAGAAATGTTTGAATGACCAAAAACATTTAGTGAATTCAATATTTTTTTCCTTTTAGGTTAGGTTTTCTGTATTAATTTTAAGCAGGTTCAATAAGCAGTAAATACTTATTTTTTAGGTATTATTTGTATTAAAATGAGAAGTATGTTAACTTGTTTATGTATGTCATGATTGTTACCCTTTTCATTTTTCTACTACTTGTTTGATATTTTGTCCATTAAATGTAATTTGTTTGGTAGTAGATCCAGTTCAGTTTGGTGTTGTATAATACATATACTATACATGAATTGCCACAGGATTTACTTAGCAACAATATATTAGGTTTCTGATAAGACACTTACCTCCTCTCACAAGATTAGCTATTATCATTCAGTGGTGCCCTCTATATACAAACTTGTTCTTTATGCATGCAATATACTCTTTCCCTTGTTGGAATTAGTATATTCCAATGTGTCTCTCATGAAAATCGTCATGTATCATCTATTAAGAAATAGTAACATAGCATGCTCATGTGACACGTTTACATTTCTCTGCTGAACCTTCACTTCTTATTTGGCAGCTTTTGAGTACAGGCATTTTTATTCATGCTCAGTGCTTCCCATATGACACATTATTTAAATTTCACTTGAAATGGTTCTTTTTATATTTTAAAACATTTTCTCCCAGTTTATTAATGTCACTCTATTTCTGCACTTGACAATTTTGTGTAAATTTCATGAGTAATGAATTTTGAAGTTAATGTGACATTTTAAGGTGGTTCACATCTTAGACCAACGTTTTGCTCTGGGTTTTAGGTGCAGGTGACCTGCACCTGGATCTTTCTGATTTTGAATGTCAGAAGACTGAATGTTACATTGGTCAACCTTTTGCCCACTACAATTACCCAGACTCATGATTCTGTTGAAAGTATTCAGAATAATGAGGATTTTGGTTGTCTTTTCCTCCTGCTGAGTTTGCTATTGCTTTCCAATTCCAGCCTAAAGATTCACCTTGGTCTTCATGAATTTTATATTTCAAGGTTCTGATGTTTTGTCTCTTCCTTATTCCTGACTCCCCTAGTTTTCCTTGTTATATGACCATTCTTCTCAGGCATTTTCAGTATTTCCTCCATTTTCTGATGTTTGAATTTATGTGGATCCCTATCTCTCTCAATTAAGTGAAAGGATCAGCATACCACACCCTCCCCTCCTTGAGCCTCTGATCATTATGCCCTTTCTTACCATTGAGCAAATTATTTGTGTTTGGACCAAAAGTTGTTGGATTTCTAATAACCTCTTTAGGTAACATATCTAATGTTAATCTCACACACTCCCAATATTCTTACCTCCATCTTACCCTTAATACCCTTCTCAGGTATCTATCATAAAATCATCTGCTCTTGGATGCCCTCCACAGAAATTCTGAGGGATTTTCTACAGATATTTTTCTCCTTTCCTTCTCCACATTAACTAATATATTGTCCTCGACTCTGGCGTTACATACATGTTTTTGTTGTTGTTGAGACTTTGTAGATAGGGACTCAGTTTTGGCTCATGTCACTTTACCCTCCATTTATTTACTTTTGTTGTGGACTATCAAATAGATTCACTATTCCTCAGGGAGTTTTTGTTTACGTAATTTTGTAATTTGCAATAAAATTGGTGATTGAAGGCTGGTGCTCAATTTATTACATCTCAACCACTTTGTTGAACATCCCAAGTTTACTGTGGAGTCCTTTTTCACTTTGAGATTGGCATTTTCCTCAGGGTTATAGATAACAGAAATTAATGTCTCCAATGCTTACTTACACATTCTGATCATACTTCAATCTCAACCTTATCTTTGGTTTGTTCATTGCAAGGTAGTTTACCAATTTTGGGTACTCCTCTTTCGACTTGCATCAGTTCCCTGTGCATTTTGTCACATCATTCAGGCTTTTGCTCATTATATTCATACTCTGGGGGTACAATTTCGTCATTGCACCCCTTGGTGTGGATTTCTATATGTGATGAGAGGGACCTCCCAGAGAAGGTTCTGTTCCTTGAGCTCTATGATCTAAACATCCACCTATGTGTTTGCTGTGTGTGGTGACTCATGAATGGGAGAAGAGGATCCTGGTGGTTGAGGGGTCGAACCCTAACACACCACTTTGGCCTTAAATTCCTGTGGATGGGCAACCTTCAGGTGGCCCCCTTGGCTCAATTGGCTGGTCCACTTGGGCTAGGGTCAACCAAGTACCTGTTCTCAACGCGTGTTGTGGACATTGTATCTGATGCTGGTGTTTGGGTATAGTGTAACATTTAGGTCACAATTGTGCTACAGAAAGTCCTGTACAACTTGTATTACTGTAGTTTTTCTCTTAACATTGTAGACTAGATGTAAACATTGGTTCTATGCTATTTATTTTATTTTTTAACTTTGTTTTGTTTTACCTTAATTTCCTTTTATTAATTTTTTCTAAATTTAATTTAATTTTAACATTTTACTGAATGTTTGACACAAATAGCCTAGCTGCTTTATACCATAAAATACCAAATCAACCAACCAACAATTTATCATTACATAGATGATTGGCTACTTTAAGTTACATCATTTCCTTTCTCTTACCCATCACCATCTGGTGATGGTTCATTCAGATAGCTCATCAATGGGGCATTCAGGCCAGAGATATCTTTATTGGACTTTGGATCTTTTCTTCTGAGCCCATGCACATTACATTCACCTTACTGCATGTCGTGTACTGGGTGGTTTTAGTCTGGTTGTGAATCACCTTTTGCACCCTCACTGAATCTATCTCATGGAGTGTTTTTTAGATCCAAACATTTTCAGGGACCTTTGAATTCTATGGAGTTATCTCCAATAGGATGCATTTGCCATAGATCTCAGTGCCAAGTTGTCTCTCTTTTGATCATTTACACTACATTCACAGGATCTGGCTGCAGATGCCTTCACCCAGGATTGATCTTGCAAATACCTTTATGTGTAACCTTCCATCTGGTTGCTTCATTGAATGGTTTCTCTTGTACACTCCACTCCTTGTTGGGTAATCCTAATTGCACCTTATTGGCCAGCACAGTCTTGGTTTCTGAAATTATAATGTCTACTACTCTCATCACCTGTCTTTCTTCCACTGTTTCCCTCCATTTTTTATCATCCTCAATCCCCCATTCTACATCCCAATCTCCATACCCTCTATCTTCATGTCTGGTTCATGATGAGAAGATCCAGCTTCACATGTGGAGTTGCTCCTTTGTTAGCTACTTCCATATGTCTATCTTCCCTGAAAGTGTACCAGCATAAGTTGAAAGTATTCTGATGTTATTCTACTGGCATGGGATTTCCTTGGGTGGTTGAATTTCTCTCCTGGCTCTTCAGTTGTGAGTCTTCAGTTTTGTCACTTTCTAGATATTGGGTAGCTTTCTTCTAAATTTTCTGTCTTCCAGATACCATAAAGTTTTTACTTCCCCTCCTCTCGCTGTGGTCATTTGTTCCTTCCAGGTTCAGAGGCCTTCCAATCATTCTACCCTTCTGGATTGGGACATTAATGTGACCCTCCATTTTCTAATTTTACCTCTTTTTAAACCACTTTCCTCATGCTACTTGTTTAATTTTCCATTAAGACCTATCTCCTTCTCCAGTCTGTAGATGTCACCATTCTGATTTATTTGCCATTGAGATTTCAAATACCCTTTATCACCCTACCATCTCCTCCTTTATTATGATTGTTTTTTCTTCCAAATATTACAGAGTTTTCCTATTTCCCTTCCTTTTAACTCCCATTTTTACTTTCATCCAGATCCTCATAGACTTTGTATCCTGTCAGGGATGTGCATTATTATATTGCACCCACAACTACCCTTCAGGGCTTGTGCAGTAGTCTTTTTAATCCCTGGCAATTCTCCTAATTTATTATGTTTTCTTTTTTTTCTTAAGAATTGGGTCCATCTTTTTGTGTGTTTTTTTGCCTATATCTCTCTATCTTCATTCTCCTATACCATGTTCCATGTTTTTTCCCATCAAATTTGTCATCTGATCTTTTCCTCATTTCATGTCTTTTTCATCCATTGGTAGAAATTTTACAAATTGGCATGTGGACTACATCCAGTACATTCATCTCCAACTATATTCATCACATCATGTTTTTGTCTGCATCTGGGTTTTGTTTTCCACATGTGGTTATGTTCCAGGCCTCAGTGCAACTTTAACTGAGATGTTTTATTCATTTTCCTTTTTTACAGGAGCTTTTCTTTCTTTCCAATTTATCACATGTATTCTGCTCTGTGACAAGTGGTGCCTGACCAGGTATTCTTTAACTTCAAATCCATACTGTAAGCTGTGTTGACTTTCACTCTTTTGTTCATGACTCACAGAGGAAATGGGGGTGATAAACAGTATTGCTGATAAGTTATCTACCACACTATAATTATTTCACAAATTTGGTCATGTCAGACCATACTACCCATGGACTACACAGGTAAAGCAGAAAGGGATAGCTGCAATGCCTCATGAATGACTTTGTATTGTCTGCTTTTCAAAATTGATTTTTATGGTTACCCATTGTGCTATCTGTGATGATAATGCTCCTCCAGACTCTCCACTGCATTCTAACACTTTTACTTTAAGTGGATTATGGAAGTCATTACCAGCTTCCAGTTCCAAGTTGCTGGAGTGAATGACCATGAAGGCACCATTCTGAATGGGTTCCACAAAAAATTGGCTGTAATCATTCAGTTAAGAGAAGAGTGGTAATGTTTTGTTAGTGTAAGATGTGTTGAGGCATCCACAGGAGTTAATCTCTCTCCGTGCTGGTGAATGGGGCCTTCTGATCACAATACATAGAGTTGATCTATCTCTTTACTGGATTCTTTGGTCTCCTGATGCTATTTACACAACCACTGAAGTTGATCTGTCACATTATTAGATGGCAAGACCTTCTTATACTATTTACACTACCATGGAGTTGATCTTGTCTACAACTGATATTTCCCATGGCCAGTAGAATAGATCTGTTGCCTTCTCAGGAAATGTGGCTGTCTATTACATTTTACACAATTACTGGAGTTGATCCATCACTGTACAATATACATGCCCTACGTATACCATTTACAATATCGTGGAGGTGATCAATCACCAGACTGGCTGATGTGACTTCCTACTATTATTTTACACAAAGGGTGGAGGTAATCTGTCATCTATCTGGGAGATAAAGCTTCTTGTTACACATTCAGTACACATTGGAGTCTATTTGTCACAAATGCAGTTCACCCCTATTATTGGGAGCCCTCATCCTACCCTCATATAGACATCAGTTCCCAGCATTGAATCTTCACACAAACTGATTCCATCCTTTTGATGCTGGATGACAGTTCTTTGGTTGATAAAGCTGTGATGATCTTTGTGCCACACTCAGACTGGTGGGGGTCTTAATCATCTATTTTTGGATTTGAGGTGAAGATGATATAAACCTTATCCTACCCTTGCATGGATGTAGAAATATGGGAGGAGATTTTAGATGTATTTGACTTGCCGAGTATGGCCTAAAGCACCCTAACCACTTTACACTTCTCAATTTCTACCCATTTGTTTTACAAAATGTACACATGAACAAAGAATATACATGGCTTAAAAATGTTGCTATTCCCTTCTTTTGATCTTTGGATCTATTTCTCTTATTGTTAGGGGTATCCTTCAGATGCTTTCAGGTGCTCTTCTATTATTCCATTGCATCAGTATCTTCTTCTTCTCAATGTGGGATTCTAGCTAATCTTATCGTTATTGTTTTTGAATTAAGCACAAACTTACACAATGGGCTATCTGTGCTCTGCCCATCATGGGTATCGAAACCTGATTTTTACCTTTATAAGTTTGTAGATATACTACTTTCCCAATGGGGTGGCAGTTAATCTTTTGAAAGAAGATAGTATTATATTGGAAGTTATAATTTTCCTCTACTGAAAATATAATTATGATTGGTACTTACTTCTTTTTGCACATCCCACCTTTCCTCCCTACTCTTTCAATGCTCACATCTTCTGCCAAACTTCAAAGTGAAGGTTCAGGAAAGGAGTGAAGATGGAATCACATTTTTCGTGTGAACATGTTATGCTACTGTTGGTTGTTAGGTGACACATGATGATTTTCATGAGAGACACGTTGAAATATACTATTACAACAAGGAGAGAGCACAATTCTTGTAGTAGGCATAAAGAAAAAGTGTGCATTTAGAGGGCAGCACTGAACTAGAATATCTAATCTTGTGATAGCAGGTACAAACCTATTGGAAATATATTTTCAGTACAGAAACGTTATAATATCTGATTGTGAACAAAATAAGTAATTAAACAAATAATAACTAAATGATGTTGCTACAGTTATGGCCATTTGAAGAATAAAATAAGTTATAGTACAAGATAATTAAAATTATTCCAAATTATTTACATCAGTGTGTCTTTTAATAGCATTCATCCATAATATTGACCATTTTTGTACGTTAGTAATATTTTCTCCAAAAAAGCGAATGAAGAAATGTCATTTTAACATATTTCTTTGTCAATATATTTTAATGTTAAATCACAGCAGTCTCAAAATTTTACTACCTGATTGATTAGAAAACAGTTTAAATATACTCTTGTGACAGGATGTTTGAGTGTTAACATATACATTTGGTGTTATGCTCCTTTATATTAAAAGTAAAAATATTGGAGTCATTAAGGTAGACTTGTTTACAGAAAGAATTACTTTTCTCTTAAGTCATTAAACATTTGAAATAACATGAATTTAATTGATTTGTGCTGGTTTGGGTTGTTTTAAGATTATTAGACAAGTTTACTTATGAAAATGATTATTTATGAAATGTTTTTATGTATTAGTGAGCTTGAGTGTAAAGAATACTGACGGACAGAATACTGAATTTCTGTAAGACATAAAATAGTTTGGCATAGGTTGTCAGTTTGATTCTCCAGTGTGATACATTTGTTGAACGTATAACATACTGAAGAACCTCTAGTCATAAGTATCCTAGTTTTACTGAATTGTAAAAATGTTTTATCCTTGAATTTGTATAAAGTGTGACAATCTTGGTTAATTGTCAAAATAGGCAATCACATATACAATTTGATCTCAGATGATGTTAAGAGGGAAAAGGTGAAAGCCACTTCTCAATAATACCCATTTATTGATTTCTATTCAAAAATTTTTTCTCTGTTTCCTTTTTGCAGGGACAGAGACTAAAGAAACAGGAAATCAGAAAACAAAAAGAACAGAAAGAAGAAGAAGAAAGAATTCAGTTAGATTTAGAAGAAGCTCAGTATCAGGCTCAGAAAAGAAAAGAAGCAATAGAAAGAGCCAAAACACTTCAATACTATCAAACTGATCGCATTAAAAAATTGCATGTGAGTTGCATTATCTTTTTAAAGAATCAAAAGGAAAAAATTACTTGGAAATGGTATTTTAGAAATAAAAAAAATACCAGTGTTAAAATTTTGAATTCATACATAAGAAATTAACACGTTATCTATGTTTCTTCAAATATTGAATTTTTAACATTAGCTTTGTGTTGAGATATAACTATGGACTGATTATGTGGACTAATTGTTCTACTTGCATACTGCACTCGACTCATAATCTGAGGGCTGTGGATTCGAATCCCTGTCACACCAAACATGCTCGCCTTTTCAGTTGTGGTGGCGTTATAATGTGATGGTCAGTCCCACTATTCATTGGTAAAAGAGTAGCCCAAGAGGTGGCACTGCTAAATTAGGAACAGCTAGCACAGATAGCCCTTGAGTAGCTTTGCACAAAAATTCAAAACAAACCAGCAATCTACCTGCATTAAGATTGAGCAAGTGCTATAGCTTATTTCTCATTTCATCTTCTGATAATGTTTTTATACTAATATGTATCATTACTTAATCTTTGGAATTCTTTACCTGCTGCTGAATACCAACTGATATTTTGATTACAACACATGGTAATTACAAAAACGTTACTTTCCTACAAGTCGATTTTTCTAGTTCTGCAGTTTTTTGGTTTCGCTACTTCTAGAAGCCTGTTTAAATGTATTTGATATTCTTTCTAATTGTGCCTATGTATTAGTGACCATCACTAAGTAATTACACACTGTTTTTTTCCATGCCATCCAAAATTATTCATTAGTTATCCCAAGTTACAAAGTGCAGTCTCTGTGCTTTTTTTCTTGCAAAATGTAAAGGCTGATTTATCAATTAGCTCTTATTCTTTTTTGTTTTTACTTTTTATTATTATTCATTTCTGCTCTAACCTTGCATTGGAATTCAAATACTACCACAATGAGGTATCAAGACACACACTTAGATAGTTTCAGTTAAATTAATAATTGGTGACTTTTTGTGCTATATTTTGTAAGTCAATAATTCACTAGACTCATAATCCTCTTGTTGTAATAAACTGATCATTGTATGATAGGAAATTCATACTAACCTGAGTTGTTATTCAATGATGTATTAATAACTAATAACATATAATTACCTTGACATGGTAAAAAACTGATGGTGAAGGATTGATGGGAAATAGGAAACTGTGAAAGAAAGTTACTACAACTCATATAATTTGCAAGTGCTTTTAGCTTCTTTGAAATTAATTCCAACAAGTTATTTAAATTTTAATAAATTGTGAAGTTATTTCACTTAGTTTTAATAGATGTTATGAGTATACCACAGTAGTTCTTAAAATTTCAAAAGCATTATGTTTTTTTATTTTAATGTGAGCAGTAAAGAAACCTCTATTATAATTTATGTTTCAAAAATTATGGATTACAGTAATGTTAGTTTGTATTCTTTAAATTGCAGAAGATACAGTAAATTATTATTGGTGAAAAATTAATTGATAAATTGCATACATTATTTACTGTATGCTTTCTGATGTTTTATTTATTGGTTACTTTATAAACCTGTGGGTAAATTCAGGGGTGGCCTTATTCATTATTAAGTGCCAGGCAGAATTAAGTAAATGGAGCTCCATAATGATAAGAAAACTCAGAATCAGGGTTCCTTGGCAGTTGCCCAATAGGTAAGAATGCCTGTGGGTAGAATTGTATTTGAGTAAAAATATCAGAAGTTTTGTTGTTAAAAATGTTTTACAAATTTTAAACTTTTGAGCTCAGAATAATGCACACATTCTTTACTGTAAATATGTGTTATTTGTGCATATGATCTGGCTTATAAAAGAGCATACATGCAGTCACTTAATAAATATATATGTGAAATATATGTCAGCTTTTAAATTAACTAAAGATAAGCTTATCTTATGTTACAACTTCTGTTATGGATTTAAATTAATTTAAAAAGGAAGAAAGAATTTTTGGCATATGCTTCAGTTATTATTATTTTCATCAAGAAAGTAACCTTTGTGAATGGAGGAAACTATGGCAAATACAAATTTAGGAGTTAATAACCAAAGTACTAATAATTCATTAATTCTGAAAACCATGAATGAAAGAAAAATAGTATATCTTATAATATGTCAACCTCATTACATTTGTCAAATCCATTGCTAAAAATAATTTTTGCCCAATACCAGAGTTCATCAAGCCAACTGGGATATGACAGAGTTAATATGGTCCAGGTGCTAAATACATATCATCAGTTTTTATAAACAACTGTTAAGATATAAATCATATTACACAGTTGATTTGTAATTATTATAATTTGATTTAAGTCTAATACCAATCAGGCCTTCAGGTGAAATTTAATAACACAAAATAATACATTATGTTTGTTAATTTATTATTTTGTGTTATTATTCCATTTTAATAATATTTACTATCAGTTACAGGAACCAGCAAGCTGGTTTTCTTGTTCTGTAAGTGGGTGATGTAACCATATCATCAGTGGGAAAAAAAAAGTTGATATCTTATACATATTCAAATATGTTTTGCAAACATTGCAGCAAAACTGAACAATGTTTCATACTGATTACAGATGCTTTTCCTCTTCTTGTTCATTATGATTACAGGTTTGACACTAGTAGTATTCAAGAATTATGTTTCAATGACTTTACCATATAAGGAACCATCATTTTAACTTGGGCATTCTCATTTAACGTAAACATTACATGAATTAAAATTAGCAGACATGGGTTGTGTACTGTACTGTTGCCTCACTATGTTTTATATCATTTTACAATATTTTAAAACCACCAAGCTCTATCTTAAGTACTATCTCTTTTCTGTCTCTACAGGGAGCTCTTCTTCTGAGTGAAGTTTTGCGGGAACGAGATGCACAAGTTCAGTTCAAAAATAAAATTAGACAAATACACAAAACTAAGGAAGCTGAGTATGTCGAGTGTATTAAAGAAGACTATAAGAAATATTTGGAAGAGCACAAAAAGATAGAACAAGAAAAAATTAAAAAAAGACAGCAACTTGATGAAGAACTAAAAAAGCAGTAAGTTTTACTAATTTGTATTTTCTTAATTAAATAGTTGATGATAGATCTAACTTATTTTGTTTGCATCTCTAAACAGTCTTAAATTAGAACAATTTGGGTTCTTTACACTGATATTTCATTCTGCTGTAATTAGTAACATGGCAGATTTACTAATTATTGGCATTTTGATAATTAAAGATTACTGGTTTATGCTGCTATCCAGTTGTAATAGGATATTTGAAGTTTTTTACGTTGTTACTAGTTAGTACACTTTTGTTGTGGAAATTATAATTGTTTTTAACTTGACATTGAAATAAACTTATTTTTTACAGTTATTTAGTGTAATCACATATGTAAAATTATGAGTAGAAAATAGTTTTTTTTAAATAAAGCAGGCAATAAATCATGTGTTTAAAATGTTTTTATTAAATTACAGCAAAATACAACTGATAGTATAAACTACTCTATAGAAATCCTATTTTTACTTTTTACATTTTTGCCTAATTATCTTGATTTTCTTATATAATTACTAAAACTTTCTATTCTTTACATTTTTATGAATATTGAAAGAAAAAGTAAATGCAAAATTTGTAAATCAACGAAAAACTGATCTGTTGACATTATTGTGTGGCATAAAAAATCAAATATCACAATTACTGTCATGTTGTTGTTGTGCAGTTTTAGTTTCTCAAAAACTTCTTACTAGCAACTGTTAGTAAGCTAGTAATTTAGCTCAGTTCCTGATAAGCAAAATGTTTTGGTTAAATACAGGTCTGTTCACCAACTATTTTATTACTGTTTTTATTAACTAACAAAATCATAAGGTATTTTAGTCTTCATTAAAACATTAGAATTATCACAGTAGTTTGTGAATGGCTGGTATTATGCTAATTTGATTTTGATACTAAACTTATCAATAATTGATAATTTTCAATGTAATGAATGACAGAAATTGTTAGAATTTTTTTTGTAATGTTCATAAATTTAGTTGTAAAAGACAATATTAATATTTCCTTTGAATTTACTAATGAAACAGCCCTAGAAATCTTTGTATTCATGTAAACGTTTTCTATAATTAAATATTTTTCTGTTTCTTTCAAAATCCACATATAATTAATACTGTTACTGATTTGAGATATTGAGATTTATAATTTATTAACAAGTAAGTTTCTCATGCTACATATGTGTTGTGTACACAAGTCTTAGTTTATCATAAAACATTGTTTAGATGTTTCACATAAGTTTACTAATGACTTATATGTGCTCATTGTCCTCTGAAATTATGAATATATTATATTTATCTCTGTATTTGGTATTGTTTTTCAGGATACAGGAACTTAAAGAAAATGAACAGCGATATATAGAAGTTTTACAGAAAGAAAGAGAACAAGTCCAACAACAAGATGAACAGTTTAAACAAGAGCAGATAAAAAAGAAAGAGCAAGATAGGGAAGCTAAGCATGTATTAAAGCAAGATTTACTTAAGATGTTGAATAACAAAGAGATTTACCTTCAAAGGAGAGAAAAATCCAAAGAGGTTTGTGTAATGAAACTTTTTAATGAAAAGGTTAGATAGTAAAACTGCAGAAATAGCTGTAATATAAGCTGTACAAATCAAGTAATGTACAGACTGGCTAAGTAAAAACTAGTTTGGAACATAGTTATATAATACTATGTTAGTCTATGTAACACAAATTTTGTTCCTGGATAGTATGTGCTATTTCTTAATTTTTTATGTTGTAGAACTACAAAAAATGACCATTATTCCCATCAAACTTTGAAATTTAGAAATTAACCTATTTTCTATGTAAAAATGGGCAAATTTGCACATTTTCATTTGCATGAGGTCTGAATAAAACAACATATGAATCAAGATTTACATGTATTCATACAAAAGTTATACAAAAATGTTTAGAAATGAGTAGTTATTTGAGATTTGTAACTGTAATATAAATCACTTTCATGTGTTAGCCCCCAAGTTTCGTCTCCCATCATATTCTTGTTATATGCTTTCAGGTCACAAAAGCGAAGTTTGAAGAGAAAAATAGGTCTTTTTCCATTTACTTTAGGCATAAACAATTGGGAAATAACACTTTCTTTCCAGGAACAAGAAAAAGTACAAATTTTGTAACATAGTGTAGTAGTTAATTGTTTAAGCTGTCAATTCAGCTCTACAAGTATAAATACAATTGTAAGTTATTTCAGTGACAAGTAATTTTATAGCAAACAGTAAATATTGTCAGATATTGAAACTTTGTTGATCTTATGTTATTAAAAATATTTTCTGAAAGACAAACAGATAAAAAAACTTAAATTTTCGAGACTTGGTTTCAAAAATGGTTATCTGTTGCTTATTGCATTGCGACCTACATCCAAATACATTCATTCTTTTTAGTTTTTCATAATTTAAAACTCACGTAAATCTTATCAGTTTATAGTATTGTATGTGATAATTAAAATGTAATTTTAATTCTTTATATAATTGTACTGTATGATCACATCATTTATTGAAAATATTAAAGCTCAAGTATACAGTAGATGTTTTCCTTAAATAGTAGTAAGTAAAAATTAAGACTATTGGTATTAGATTGTACCATTTTAATACACACATCGACAGTAGAGCATTAGTACTTGAGTCCACAGTTTACCACATTAGATTATCTATTTGATATTTCCCTAAACCTTTATTAGTAATGATCCCCCGCTTTTGTTACCATTATTTTTATCTCCCCATTTACCTGTAGTATGTTTATAACACCAGATAATAAAAAATTAAAAAGGTAATCTAT
The DNA here is from genome assembly GCA_011833715.1 of Carcinoscorpius rotundicauda. NCBI lineage: Eukaryota > Metazoa > Arthropoda > Merostomata > Xiphosura > Limulidae > Carcinoscorpius > Carcinoscorpius rotundicauda. Next base: position 23,327,367 of record CM022398.1, read on the forward strand.
TAAAACAGTTAATGCAACTTAGTGTCAATAGGATGGACATTCTTGTATAGATGAATACAACTGTCCCACTTGTGAATCACAGAGGAATGTTATTTTCAAGTGACCTGTCAGTTGCTATTCATGAGAACCATGTTTCATACAAATACAAGGCGAGGTACCCATCATTTGGCTGTGTTATGAACATGAAAAGTTGTGGGAATAGCTGCTGCAGTAAATAATATAAAAATCCTAACATTCACACTATTTATCTGTAACATAACTTATTATTACATTATGCATTAGTGCCTCACCAGAAGTTTGATATTAAGTGTTAAGAACTTAATTTGTATATATTTAATACATGGTACACATTGGGGCCTTGCAGTGGTAGTAGGTGTGTTTTCTCTTACCCATTTTCAACAACACTTAATGTTCTTTCACAGTGTTTAACGTAACTGATTAGTTAACAGTCAATGGCTGCAGAAGTGTCTTGTGGATCAAAGTTGAAACATCACAGGTTAAAATAGGAAATTAGTATAATTCAAGTAACTGCTCTTCATATCAGCCTTATGGTAGCTTTTGTAGTAAAAACTTCAACTAAGTATATGTATTATTGCAACAGAGTAAGCCATTTTTTCATTCCATTCGAACATAGAGAGTCCAAGCACACACACTGATATATGACTTTTGTGTGCCCTCCCTTTAAACTGTATGTATGTGGTGTCACAGGAAGTTTAATAAAAAAATAATTGTGTAAGAACGTTGGCACCATCTATGATTGTACTTAATTGATGTCAAAAATAAAAAATTCTCAACAACATCGTTAATGAGAGAAGAAGAGTTGTGAACCCTTCACTAACATACCTCTTATTCTAAACTATCATCCCATAAAGTTTAGTTGAGATTGGACCTAAGATTAGTTAAATAACAGATAGACACACAGATGTTTGTGCATTATATTTATGGAAGATGAAGCAAGTGGATACCAACAGTGCAGGTGCTTATGTGAAGATTGTTAAACCATTGTAATAATAGTTTGTTTTGTATGAAGTGAAGGTTGGTTTCTATCTACAGTAAAAACAGAAATATATTAATATGTTTACATTCCCCATCCCTGAAAATTTTCCATCATTTCATTTTCCGTTTTGGGGTCAGAGCTGCTAATTGCGAATGATGACCCATTTAATAGCATAGTTTGATCAAATTATATTCTGTTAAGAGTTCTTTTAAGTTTTGAAAAAGTAGTGTGTAGCTATATATAACTTGTTGTATTCATTCATAATTAGATACAGGATGGCTAACAAACTATATCTAAACATCAATCCATAATAATTTCTCCTATCACAAACTTTTTGGGCTATAACATATGCTATGACACTGAATAGAAAATATTCGAGAGTTTTGCCATTTCATTTCTGTGCAGTAACTGTTTAAGATGGTAGCTCTGTAACCTTGCAGCATTTCTTTAGGTAAATCCTGATGTTATCTAACATGAAAGTGGCATTAGGAACTTCATCTATAATAATTTGAAGTAAGAAATCATAAAGCAGAAACCTTGCTAAAATAATTCATAGTAGTAATAGGAATATCCATCACCTATTACTGAATAAAACTGTAACTTGATGGGTCTTGATATACTGAGTTCAACAAACATATCTGTATCTTCAGTTTTCCTACCTGTCAGTACTTACCAGTAGTAGGCAGTTGTATCTTCAGTTTTCCTACCTGTCAGTACTTACCAGTAGTAGGCAGTTGTATCTTCAGTTTTCCTACCTGTCAGTACTTACCAGTAGTAGGCAGTTGTATCTTCAGTTTTCCTACCTGTCAGTACTTACCAGTAGTAGGCACAGTTTTATTTTTTTTGGTCCAAAGCTATTAGAAATCCTCATATCCAACAACTAGGTAAATGAAGTTGTAGAATGTAGTCAATTTGTAAAACACTGACTTAAATACAAAAAGTATCTTTATATTGTTTAAACACAAATTGTCTTTTGCAACAGTCTGAAAACTAATGAGTGATATTCACTTTGAACTCATCTGTGAAAAAGAGATTTAACAGGAATAGATTATGCTCTTTTCTAACCTGAGAGTTTTTCTTTGACACATAATGTCATCATATAACTAAAAAGAATTTGAAATTATGTTAGTCATATTTTCTGTTTATCTTTCATTATCTGAAAGTGTAATTAAGTCATATTAATACCTATGTATAAACATACTTTCAAATTAATACAATTTTGAACTGATTGAAATCAGTTTTTTATACATTTCAAAAGTTTCTTTTTTTGAAACTTGTAAAGTGTAAATAAAATTATGCTTGCATTTACTCTATGAAAGTAGCACATCAAATTGGGAAATTTCTGAGAAGATGTTTTCTAAACAATCTATTAGGAAGAAGCGAGAAGAGCTCAGATATTTGCAGGAGCCAAAGAGAAGATAAGTAAGATGAGAAAAGAAAAAGAACATGAAGAGTACAGGTACACAGATGATTATTGGTGTGTAAAAAATACAATATAGGTATATTTTAGATTTAACAATACTGTTCCATGCTGAGGCAGTCCCTCTTATAATAAGTTTAGTTGTAGGAGTAAGATGAGAGAAGAATAAGAAGAGTACAGGTACACAGATGATTACTGGTGTGTAAAAAATACAATATAGGTATATTTTAGATTTAACAATACTGTTCCATGCTGAGGCAGTCCCTCTTATAATAAGTTTAGTTGTAGGAGTAAGATGAGAGAAGAATAAGAAGAGTACAGGTACACAGATGATTATTGGTGTGTAAAAAATACAATATAGGTATATTTTAGATTTAACAATACTGTTCCATGCTGAGGCAGTCCCTCTTATAATAAGTTTAGTTGTAGGAGTAAGATGAGAGAAGAATAAGAAGAGTACAGGTACACAGATGATTACTGGTGTGTAAAAAATACAATATAGGTATATTTTAGATTTAACAATACTGTTCCATGCTGAGGCAGTCCCTCTTATAATAAGTTTAGTTGTAGGAGTAAGATGAGAGAAGAATAAGAAGAGTGCAGGTACACAGATGATTACTGGTGTGTAAAAAATGCAATATAGAAATATTCTAGATTTAACAATACTATTCCATGGTGAGGTAGTCCCACTTATCACAAACTTAGTTGTAGGAGTATGGGATGCTAAATGCTAAAATGATACAATAAACAACTTAAATTCCATATTCCCTCTTTACTCAACAGAAACCAAACAGAACTGTGTTGTTGTGCAAGCTAAATTCTTCCAAGTATTATTCAATGCATGCATTAGCAGACAAAGTTTATGTTTTACATGTTGGAAACATTATGTTAAAACAACTTGAAATTTAAAAACCAATATGCCACACGATAATCATACTCAGTATTAAGTTACAGTGAAATGACATGTATCAGAACAACATTTTACTTTGTGTTAAACTACTAAAAATTGACTGTTATTTGGAAGGGTATTTAACAGTCCTTTCTGAATCAAGAGGTGTGCTCTATATGTAGAGTTTATATGATGGGGATATCCTTTGCATTTAATATAATTGGAAAGAAAAGGGAACATGGATGAACTAGGAGCACCAGTTCTATCTAGAAAAAGGTCTGCAGTAAGTTGTACCACAGCTATGGTCGGCAAATCTTGGTATCTTGTAACAGATCAAAAGCCATAAATACAGAGGTAGGTAGGAAAAGTCATCCAAGTGTCCCAGGCAATATTACACAACATAAACAAGGACCTTCATCTAGAAATGATGCTAAAACTATAGAAATTAACAAAGATAAGGCTTCCAATTGTACTTCTCACCTACTTTAACATGCATGAAGCAGATGGAGAATGATTTTTATGCTGAATTGAAAACTGAAAAACTGTTGTCTTTATACACTAGATCAGTGGTTCCCAAACTGGGGGTAATTTAACAATTTATCGGGGGTAATGGAAGGGTGACAGAAAAAAAGTTAAAATTCTGAAAATCGAGAAAACATTGAGGTAGCTGGTATTAGGATTAATGTTAACTTAGTCTTAGTATGTAAAGTTGTAAATTAAACCTATTTTAAGTATGTAATAAAGTTAAACCAAATAACAATAAACATCAAAAACTAATATATAGTAGTAGAACAAAAAAAATATGTATCTAAGTGTGTGGTAACCTAAAAGTATTTTGACAAGTATGCTTCAGAATACAAGTCCCTCAGTAACCCTGATGACTCATCGACGTGTCTAGTACGCGTCACTCACTGCCTGAGGTTGCCTCTATTTCACACTGTCAGTTTCTATGTGAGCATCAGCCGAGGTAGACAAAACCTGGTATGTATATGTACTGCTCTGTGCAGCATAGTTAGTATTTACCTACTATTACATCATTCCTATGCTGAATAAGCTCTTTTAATGCTATCTAGAATGGCATGAAAAAATAAATAATAATTTCACATTGTTCACACTTTTTTATGCAGTTTTTCTTTTTCTGCAGATTAAACAAAATGTCTAAAAAGTGCACCTACTCTGATGCCTTTCTTCGCTATGTCTTTGTGAATTTACCTTCTGGTGGAGAGGATCGGCCACAATGTGAAGTATGTCACAAAGTGTTGACAAATGAAAGCCTCAAGCCATCAAAACTCTCAGCTCAAATCCAGAAGTGCCATCCAAATCTTCAAAATGAGGATCAGGCTTATTTTCAGCACCAGGCTCTAGCACTGAAGAATATCCAGTTTGGTTCATCGGGAATTCGAGCCCAAAAGCTTCAAGCTGCGGTCAAAGCATCTTACTTTGTTGCATATAAAGTTGCTGAACAACAAAAATGCCACACCATTGCAGAGAATCTGATTATGCCTTGTGCATACGAGATGGCAAGCAAGGTATGTGGGGAGGATCAAGCGAAGAAACTGAGTGTCATATCTCTATCAAACAACACAATCTGCCGACGAGTCGATGACATAGCATCAGATATTCTGTCTCAAGTTACAACAGAGATCAAGGAAAGCTCATATAGCAAATTCTCCTTGCAATTTGATGAATCGTGTGACGTAGCCAGTTGTGCTGTTCTCCTTGGGTTCGTTCGTTACGTCCACCAGGACAAGATCAAAGAAGAGTTCCTATTATGCGAAGATCTGCTGATGACCACAAAGGGAGAAGATATCTTCAATATCATCAACAGTTTCTTTACCACGAATGGATCGGATTGGAACAGCGTTCAACAGGTAGGGATAGATGTTTATATAAAGTCTAGATTAGCATAAATACAATGAATTACATGGCATATAGTCATGTAGTTTTATTTATTGTACAAGTAGCTGTAGTGCAGCTAATATTTTATACATAATTCATAAAAAAGTATCGTGCCTGTCGTACTGAAATACTAAAGTACCAAAATAAATTAAATTAAATTAAAACCATATAATTATAACGCAAAAGATAAGTAAGAATGACTAACTGATGCAATCTGTAATGGTTTTTCTTTTTTAATCTAGGTCTCCGTCGATGATGGATTATGGGGTCTCATACAAGCTGTGAATACAGAAATTTCTGTAGATCATTGCATCATTCATCGGTACTCTCTTGGATCAAAAAGCCTGCCTGGTAATCTGAAATTAGTGTTTGAAGATGTGTTGAAAATCGTCAATTTCATCAAGTCCAGGGATGTGAATTCGCACATATTCAGGGAGCTGTGCAAGGAAATGGGAGAGCAGTATCAAGTTCTGCTCTACCACACCGATGTTCGCTGGTTGTCACGAGGCAAGGTTGTACAATGAGTCATTGAGCTCCAAACGGCTCTTCAGGAATTTCTGAAACAAGAAGAATCTCCTTTTGCTACCAAGTTCACCGATAAGGAGTGGCTTGCTCTACTTTGTTACTTGGATGACATATTTGCGGAGCTGAACAGTGATAATCTGCAACTCCAGGGCCAAAACACGACTGTCATTGATGCCCATCACACTGTGACTGCATTTCTGGGAAAACTGAGACTCTTGATTCGACGCTTGGAGAAAGGAGTGATAGCTCCCACCCTAGACCAGTTTGTTGAGGAGAATAGTTATGATACTGGATCACTTTTACAGATCATCAACAAAGAGATAAGCGACCATTTGAAGGGGCATGAAACAAGCATGCAGCACTACTTTCCAGAGAGTGATCTAAAAACAGCCAGTCTTCAGTGGATCTTTCATCCCTTTTGTGTACCTGATGAGGCCATTCATGATGATGATTTCCCTGCAAATGAGGAGTGGATCACAATGCGAGCAAATGAAGCCTTGAAAGTCAAATTCCAAAACCAAAATGCACATTCCTTTTGGATTTCACAACTAGCTGACTCGCCAACTCTGTCCAAGAGAGCCTTGAAGTTGTTGGTATCATTCTCAACAACGTATCTGTGCGAGAAGGAGTTCTCAACCGTGCTGGGGATGAAAACAAAAAAGAGGACTCGCTTGAATGTTGCAAATGATGCCAGGCTGGCACTTTCAACCACAAAGCCAAGAATTCCTAAACTAGCTTTAAGTATGTAACTCCATCCATTCCACTGATGTTCTTGACATCTTTGGCAATATTCATTAGAAATGCACAATGATCAAATACAATAATTAAAAGTGTAATTCAGTGTAAATAAATTATATAAATAAAGTGCAATATATCTCTAGTTTAATTTAGCCATATATATCAATGTTGAAAATATTTTGTGAAAGGGGTAACATGCTTAATGTGGCATGTTAAATTGGGTATCAAGCTGAAAAAGTTTGGGAACCACTGCACTAGATGAATTACAGAAAACAGTCAAAGAGGAGTAATGTGCTTTGGATATGACAGTATTACAGTAGAATCTTTAAGCTATGTAAACTGCAGGGCTATTGTCAAAATGTGCAGTTATCAGATATAACATAACCAGATGTGACATAATGATGAGACTTCTAAAATTGTATTCATATAGTGTACCCCACAAAGTTAAGTCACATTCACAATTTTCAACCTTTCAATAAGTGCCTTTCTAGGATAAACTATTAGTGAAATACCACTCTTAAAAACTCTTATTTATGGAAAACATAACTGTGGATTTCTTGGCTATTAAGGTAAACTCAAGCATGGCTTGTGTATCCAAAACTAGTAGTAAGAGAGTAGTTATAACAAACATTATGACACACACTGTAAACACATGTTACATGTGTTGAGAAAATGAAGGACTAATACGAAGTGCCTAGAGAATTAATATAAAACTAGTTAATTTATGAAATCAACCTCAGTATATATAGAGTATTGACTTAAAACTGAAAAAAGCCTTTGAGTTAAAAAAAGGAATATTTTATCTTAAATATATCATAAATTCTGTCATTAGACAGCTCATAAGTAAAATTTAAATATAAAAACATGACTACTAACCTACTACTTAACAGATAGTACAAGAGTTGATTTAAAACACTAATTTGTTGACCTTTTGGTTGAAGCAGTTGATATTTCTAGGTTAGTTCTAATTCGTTTTGTTTCATAAACTTGATCTTTGAGGGACCATACTATCATGTCGTTTTCATTCTAACCACACCTATCATGATTGTAGAAAAAAGCTGGAACAAAAAGAAAAGATGATAGACCTGTTAGTTTCACACCGTGGAAAGAAATTTCAAAAGGAGGAAGATTTTTATGAAAAGAGTAAAGCAGAAATAGAAAAACAGCAACAGGAACTAGAAAGAAGAAAAGCAGAAGAAAAAAAGAAAATTATGGAGGAAATTCTAAAAAGCCATCAGCAACAGGTACATCGTTACACTGAGTGTATATTAGGGGATAAATAAAATGTATTTTTATTACAAAACAAACTTACTTAAACCATGAAATACATAATAGCCACAGTTTTAAATATAACTAACATGTTAGTCTGATAAGTGTGCTACTTGTATAAATAAATGTTAAATTTATAAGAATATGGCATGATATATTTTATGTGATTTGGTATGTTAAAAGTTTGAAAAAGTTTAAAAATTTTTTCTAGTCATTTGAAGGTATGATCATTTAATAAAGTGGGAAGCTAATTCTCTTTCTTTCTGGGCCACCCTTTCTTTAGTATCCAATTTCATGGTGCCAGTTTCCTGGGGAGATTACTCTTGAATATGTATCTTACATAAATATATGCTAATTTCTAAATGATAAGCAATGTAGCTTTAAAGCCAGATGTAACATGTTGAGTTTGTGTTAAGTTTTTTCCAGAAAATCAAGGAAATATACAATGGTTGGATGCTAAAAGGTAGCATTTTGACATAAGCATAATAATTTTAAATATGACTTAAGTGTTTAATGTGATTAATTAGTAAACATTTATGTTTTAAAAATTTGTTATTAGCTAATCATCCCAATACTTTTTCGCATCTGAAAATATCCAAAATAATATGTTGTTATAATCATATGTTCTCTTTTAAGATTGTTTATTTTCAAGACAGTAATCAATTATTGTTGATTGAATAAGAAGGTTAGAGTATAGAATCTATCTCGGAAGTATTTAATTTGATTTTATTATACATTAAGTACAGAGTATCAAGAGAATTCTTAGGTGTGTCCATATGGAGCTCAAAATAAAATTATTTTTTTTAAGTACATGATCTCCTTCACACATGCAACCATTTCTTAATGTAATGCCACATTATAATAAAAGCTCATGTTTGTTGTCTGTGAAAGTAGACTAATAGAAATTAACTATTGTTATTAGCTTGTTATAGCTGGATTTACTGTAGAAATGTAAAGATCACAATAGTTTTTATACCTGTCTTTATCAGTGGTAAGCAAAATTGGAAGCTCTCAGTATTATCCCAGAAAAAAAGACAGTAGAAGGGAAAACCCTCTTACAATTTGTTTTCCATTTGCCATTTTATTCTAGGTACAATATAAGCTGATAAAGGAAAACACATGTGAAAACAATAGTTATCTTCATCAATGTGGAAAAATATGACAGAATGTTGTATGAGTGCTAGATATTTGGCACAAGGTCTTTTAGTAGTTATATTTTCAATAACTCTATATGTCGTACTTATAAAAGAATACTTGTTGTTTTTTTCAACATTTTTCACTTGAAAAATAAACACTTATGAACATTTGGTTCATATAAGGCAAAATAGATAATCCCATTTTAAATTATGACCATATTATAAAATTTTAAAGTGGATAATTTACTAAACTTAATGATTAACCTGATTTTTTTTTTAGCTATGAAATCCCTTATAATAAATAAGTTGCAGATAGAAGATTGTGAGCAAATATACCTTTAATACAGCAGTCTATCCAACTAGTTACTGCTGGGGTTTCCTGTATATTTTTGCACAGACAATTAGTGATTTAATTCAATCCTTCTGTTAAGTTCTTTACACTGGATGCTGTAACAAGCAAAAGCATAACATTGTGTGATACAGTAGAGTATTTGGATCTCACAAGCAGTAAACAGTATGCAAATAAGGTTAAATTAGCTAGGCCTCATGAAGCATTGGGATCATAATTGAAAACATTGTTAACAGTAAAGGTATCTAATTAAAAAGCTAGCACTATATACTTTTGTATGATTTCATATTCTATGATTTATTTACACTATAACAACACATTCTGTAATGATATTTTGTCCTAATTTGAATTTTAATGAGTATTTTTTGTCAAAATTTAAATGTTATAATAATAAAGTGAGAATATGATTATACATTTTGATCTGTTCGACTAAAGATAAATCTAAAGAATTTGTTGTATTAATATATAAGAATAATAATTGGACAAAAAAGCTTGTTTGTATTATGGGTAATTGTGGAAATTAATTTTTTGGTTTTAATAATCTTGTTAACTGTTGAGTGAGTCATATGAAACAATGAATACATGCTAATTTAGGATTTCACATTTTGTTGTTTTGCCATTTCTATGGGCAACTTTTGCATTTTTTACGATTATACATATGGAAGGCAACTTTTTCTGTTCTAAGATAACCTTACATAAATTACAAATTTACCTAACTTCCATTTATGGAAGGGGTACTCTGGTTAGTGGGTAACAGTCTGTAATTTTTTCCATACAATTAGCATAGCAGCCTCTACATTATAAAAATTGTGAACATTTTCACTGTATGTGTCAAACTAAAATTCTTGAAGTTTTATGCAGATCTAAAAACATATACATTCGTAGACAATCCGAAAACATTCCTTTAGTTATGCTGGTGATTTTCATGAAACTGCCTATTACTATTAATGGATCAATTTCTAATTTCTGTTTTGAAAAAAAAGTAAAACATGTATACTTTACATCTGCTAAAGGTGTAATTAATAACAAATACACTGAATTGTATTGAGTGTGTAACTGTAATATTTAGCAATGTAAGACCAAATTTAATACACACATTGTTTTATAATGTTTTCTCCAAGTGGATTTATTTGATAATGGGAATAATGATAAATTATTAGGAGAAATATTGGTATAATTTACATAGATTTGCTGTTCATTTCCATTATTTGATAAAAAATGAACTTGGTAAAATTGGACTTCATGTGAGCATGAATATTTGAAAATATTGTAACAATGTGTTGACACAAAAGCAAAAGCTAGTTATAACTTTATAGTTTTTTCAAGTATATTGTACAAGTATTGTAAATATTCTTTTAACTTTAAAAACGTTTCGGTATAACACTTGTAACTGTGTTTATACATTTGTGATAAATGTTCATTAAGGACAAAGATATTTTCACCCTAGGCTCAAGAGAAAAAGCAGAAGTTTGAACAAGAGAAGTTGATTGAGTTGGAGGACATGTATCAGCAGGATGAAGCTTTGAAGCTCTTTCGTCGTACCCAACACGATGAAAAACAGAGAAGACTGAATGCTGCACACAACTGTGGAAACTTCCAAAAACAGCAAGCTGTACGTTACATTGTTTTTGTAAATCAAAATTTATCACTTAAGTTTTTTTTTATTGTAAAGACATTTTGATAAAGGTTTTTAGCAATTGTAAACATTAACTAAGTTATATATATGTAATATAATATGTAATGCTTAACATGGTTTGGTTTCTTTCTTATTTTATCAGTGTGTTTTTCTCAGTATGTCAGTGCTGTGTAATTGTTTTAGTTCTGTATATTATTATTAACTTTGTGTAATTGTCGTAGATGTAGTTTTCTCTAGCAGTGTAACATGTTCTTAAAATAAAGAAGTTTAGCTTAATTTTTTGTGTTAGTTAAATTTGTGATTAATATTAGTATTGATACATATATCTTTTTCTGTGTATAATGGTTAATTAAACTTTGAGCTACACATTATATAAGAGAATATGACCAACCTTCTTGTCTACTGCATTGTGTTCTGTGTTGTTGTTTTGTAATAACTTTTATTTGTTATTGATTAGTTCAACTAAATTAATTTTGATGTATTTTCTTACCTGAATGCTTGTAATTTCTAATATTTTAGACTGTATTTGTTAAATTTATCTCCTGAACTTATTGTATGCTTGACTCTTGAATTATTTTTTAATTCTTTTGTAACTTTATCAACATGATGGTAAAATTAGTTTGTATTTCTTTTGTCACTTTACTTGTTACAGACATGATGGTTAAATTAGTTTAGACTTTTCTGTCAATTTAATCTGGTGTGGACTTGATGGTTAAATTAATATGTACTTTTCTAATCACTTTAACTTGTTGAAGATGTGATTGTTCGGTTAGCTTGAATTTCTTTTTTAACTATAACTTGTTATAAAATTAATAGTTACATTGATTGGTTTTCTTTTTGTTACTTTAATTTGTTGCAAATGAGATATGGTTAAATTAGTTTTTATTTCTTTTGTAACTTTAACTCTTTCCAGGTTTGGTTGTTGAATTAGTTTATACTTCTTTTGATGGTTTTATTAGTTTGAAATTTTGTTGTGACTCTAAAATGTATGATCTTAATGATAGAATTTGTTTGTATTTTTTGTCACAATAACTTCTTACACTCTTGATGGTTAAATTAGTTACATTTTGGTCTATATAAATGCATAAAAACAATTTTATAGTGCCAGTGCTAGAGTGAACCATGCTAAAAATATTTGTAAAAGTAAATTTAAGCTGATATTTCCATACATATTTTCTTTATATATTATATAGATTTTGGTGAATATTATTGTTTTATACAAGCAATCCGTTTCTTCATATGATTATCTAACACATTATATTAAAGTGATCATTAGATGGTTAAAATTATTTTGACTAATATATATTTCATAATGTATAAATAAATTTAGAATAATATTACTTATTTATTTAAACTGAAACTAAAAGATTAGGTTGTAAGTTACTTCATTTTCATTTTGCTGAAAAGGAATTTCATTTCATTTATTCCATTTATTCTTGTTAATTTTTTTCTTCTTATATATCTATTAATTAGATATACTATATATTTTTAATAGCTTGTAGTACAAATCTAAATTCAATCAATAAACAATAAAATATAAACAGATGGCTTCCTTATTTATTTTTAACAATTTGAAAATTATGGAAATAGATCAAAAGTACTTAAAAGTACTCTTAAATCTTTTTTGTAGTAATTAATTAAAACTTTCACTTAAGTGTAGTTCTAAAATGTTTCTCTTTAGTAACAAAGCCATTTATTTCTACGTGGAGATTTTTCAGCACTTGTTAATGTCCCAGTTTTCAACAGTTAAGAAACACAAATAAAGGAAAATGGAATCTCTTTGCCTATACCCTTATGGGACTGTTGTCTCTTAACAAGCCTGTAAATTATATTTGTTCAAATATTTAGCTCACTTACAGAAATCCTGATCAAAATGAAAATGTTGAAACACATTCTTGTAGGTAGAGGTTCCTAAACTTAACATCATCTGGTTGAAAGAAGATTTCCATACCTTATTTATGTTGAAGTTTAAGTATATATTAGTGCCTTATCTATCATCATTAAAGTATCTTTAATTTCTACAAATAAATTACACAAAACATAATTCAGCATTTTTCTGATACTTGCACATTAAGCTATATCTTTAAATAGAATGATTTAAAAAGTGCTTAAATCATTTAATAATTCTAACTATATGAGGAATTATTCTTTTTTTCTGAATGTATTTAAAAGACTATCCCTTCCTCAGTTAATAACTTGTGTACCAGAGACATAATTTATTCTCCATAATTAATATATCAGGTTGTTCAGAAATAAATGTCAGAATTCTCATGATGACATTTAAAAGCTGAATATTGAGTAACTAACTTATCATTGATTGATTGGTTTAATCCAACATTTGTCATTTACAAGGTGTCTTAATTGTCTGCTGTTTCAACTCTACTCACAGTAAGTTTCATAACCCCCAATGTAGCATGCATGAGAAGGACTTTTGTCTGATTCTCCTCTGTAACTTCAAACTTAGACAAAAAGGTACTGAAACTACATGGAATATCATCCAGGCTTATGGTCATGGATCTGTTACTGAACATACAGTTTTGCATTGATTCCAAAGATTTTGACATGGAGATGAAAGTCTTGGAGACCACGAAGGTCATAGAAAGCAGCCATCATCAAATGAAAACACATTAAGGGTAGCAGTTGAGACAGACCCTTGTGCAACAGTACATGAAATTGCAGAAAAGCTAGGCACAAGCAAATCAATCATTGCTAACCACTTCATTGTGATTGGAAAGACAAAAAGTTGGATAAGTGGGTTCCACATGAGCTGACTGAAGATCAACAAAATCAGAGTTATAAGACCTGTGAAAGATGACACTACAAAAATTAAACGAATTTGGAATCAAGGTTCAGCCTCATCCACCTCATTCCCCAGACCTTTTCCCTACAAATTTTCATTTTTAAAGCACTTTGACAACTTTTTGAACAATAAATGCATTTAAAACCAAGCAGCTGTAGAAGAAGCTTTCAGGGAGTTCATTGATGATAGAAACTCTGATTTCTACAGCAAGGGCATAAATAGCATCTTTACACGTTGGTAAAAGTGTGTTGAAGCAAATGGTGCTTACTTTGATTAAAGCATGTTTTACAACACTGGTTTATACTTTTCCAAACTTCACAGTTTAAAAACGACATTTATTTCTGGACAACGTAATCGTATAAATTGTAAGATCAAAGTATGATAATCTATTAACACGTATGGTTGTTTGAATTATTACAAAAGTGCCTTATTTGCAGTTTCTAGTGAGTTGATTCTTTTGCTAAGTTAGTAGAAAACTCACTTGGCATGTAGAAGGTTCCAGTTTTGATTAAGCTTGCTAGAAATGCAAAAGTTAGATTACCATGCATGTTACACTTGTTTCAAATAATCTGTAACCCCATCTAAATAAGACATAGGTTTATATGTATTTCTATAATTTATAATAACTTATAGTATTAAATTTAATTAATTAAATATGCATTTAGTTATTTATAGTATTATATTGTTTGATATATAATTTTAAATTTCTTGATTAATAATAAATACACTGGTCAAATGTGAAAGGGGCAAGCTCACAAGGATCACATTTCTCTCTACATTATATGACTTGAAAAAACATGACCATGCAAAAACGTGAAAGTAAAATTACTGTTATTATTGCAATTAACCCTACAGTTCTCTCCTTCTAGAATCCCATGTGTATTTTACATAGAAAGTAAGTGGCTTCACAAACCTTTATGGTCATTTCTTTATGCTTGATATTGTAACAGGAAAAACATAAAATTTTCCAGTATTATGAAATATATAGCCCTAACCAATAGAATATGCTATCCAGACAATTCTGTAATTTGAAAGTTAAATGGCATTAATTTAATAAGGAATTTGCAACAGTTGCTTTTTACTTTTTAGACTTGATCTGCATACAGAGTTGTCAGTCTGTCTATGTCTGCATGGTGTCACAAACTCTTGTGAAAAACATGCTGGACAATTTTTCATGAAACACAATAGAGGACTCAGGGGAGTCTTTCTAAAGATCAACTTAAAATTAATAAACAGGTGGATGAACATTTAAAGTGTTAAGGCACCAATGAAGGCTCAAGCGAACTAGGATATTGATTAGCAAAATATGTGAAATCTGAATGAAAATTAAAGTGATATTTAATGTTTTATGTAGTATGGATACCATTCCACAGGATAAACAGATCATGTGCTATAGATCAAAATACTGGAAAGGTTGGTCAATACGACTAACTGATGGTACTGCTTTCTAAACCTAACACTGCATAGCTAGTACCTTTACTACTAATAATTATCTGTTCAAGTAACTGAAATTTATTATTTTGTGAACATGTTAGAAAGAAAAACTGGAAACCAAAAAGGAACTACAGAATCAGCAACTGGAAGATGACCTTAAACTTTATGAGCAGTTACAAAAAGAAGAAGCAACTTTTCAGAACTATGCACAAGAATTGATTAAAGAGAGTGAGGCTAAAAACAGGAAAACCTTTCCACTTTACCATGCTGCCACACCAGGAATTGGAGGAGGATTTGGTCCTGTGTACAAAGAAAGAGGAGGTATTCGGCCAAGTTACTTAGCTTCAGACCAAAGTGGAGCAGAAATGCCTCACTCTCAACCACTTGTATCTCCAGAGTTTTCTCAAACACAGACTTATGAAAGACTTGGTTTTATATGTTGACTCTGGTTTGTTCCAAGTCTTGACTCAGATGTGTTGGTTCAGGTAATTTCGATAATCTAGTCAGAAAATTTATTCATTTTAATAATTTTGTAGTTCACTTATTTTTCATGCCTTGTAAAATTTTTTTATATTGAGACAAAGAACTTTCAATAAAACTAGTACTTTTGAAAGGAATTTAATGATAATTTATTAATTGAAATTCATAGATATATCATTCTATGAACAGATGAAAAAACAAGAATGAATGATATGATTGGCAAGCTCTTTGAACTTGGAATTTAAAAATTGTGTAATTATTTTCATTGTCCTCAAAATTTGTATTTCATTAATTAGATCGATACAACAGTTCTTAATGTCATGATGTTATTAATATTTTGGAGTCATGAGGTTGAATTTAATTAAAATTAAGTAGTTTACTAAAATTTAGCTGTGTAAAAATCAGTTATCAGACGTTTTGAATAATTTTAATTTATTAGTAAAGTGAAATGTATGATACTGTTCCTTACATTAAAATAAAAGTACATAGTAAATTACATGTGTTTTGTTCAGTGTAAAGAATTAGAGAGCTAGATACATAAAGTATTTAGCACAGTATAGAGATGTAATAAAGTATGAAAAACTAAATTTCTTGTATTTACTTTTGTTTATATCTCTTAAATGTAATAAGTTTCTGTACTGTCTAACACTTTTAACTGTTTCTCTGATGTAATATAACACTGTACCTTATGAAAGGTTGATTTGTTTGTCACAGTTAGAGAAATGACATATTTCATTCTTTCATAATTAGTAAATAATATATCTTTGCTCAGCTATATCAAGATAATAGTTTCAAACTTTTTCTATCAGTGTTCTGCATTTATTGTTGGCAATCTGGGAAACATGAAGTAAAAAATTGTAAATTTCTGATGCTCCTCTAATTTAAACAAGGATTACATATTCAATGATTATTAATGGAACTGATACTTGTTTGAGCCTGTTTCTGTATCATCACTCCAATGAAATGTAGGATATACTTAAGCTGAGGGATGGTGGAGAGATTTGTACAAGTTATTATGAGTTGAGATTTTATTGGCCTTGAATATGTGCAATAGTAATGATCGTTAACATTAGTAATCTAATGTTAAAGGAACTTTTGTTGTGAATTATAAGTATTGTATCATGATTGTCATCGCTTCAGCCTTCATCCAGTACAAGTGATTCTCTCTCCAGCTCCAGCAATCAGAGAAGTTCATAAAAGCTAGTTGTAATTAAGACCCTAGACTTTACTGTGAATACAAATATTGTGTTTATCTGTTGAGGTGTATTCTTTCTTTACTAATAATATTTGAAAAATATTTCTTTAATCTAAGGTTTATTGTAGATTACTTATAGCTTACTTGTAAGAAATCAGTTTAGTGAATATTATATAAGTGTGATTAGATTTATTTTACTAATTGAGTATAAGAATCATCTCACACCATAATAATATTATAGAAAACTATCCATATACTACATCTTTATTTGTAGCACCTGACAACAACAGTTGTCATTAACACTTTTACAATATCACATTCCAGATTTCATATTAACTTAACATTTGTTAACATTAATATTTGTAGAAATTCCTATATTTTTTGGAAAAAAGTATCAAAGGACTACATACTCTGTAATAAAATTTCGTGGCTAGGGAAGTGTACCAAATAATGTAATACCAGGTGTTCTTAATAGGATACTTAAATTCTAATTCTAATATGGTTATAAAACTGTTATAAGAAAAAAATCAGTGGTGTTGACTATAACTGCCTTTCCTCTAGTCTAACATTTCTAAATTAGGGATGACTAACACAGATAATTCTCAAGTAGTTTTGCACGAAGTTAAGCACAAAGCTGCACAATGGGCTGTTTGTGCTCTGCCCAACACAGGTTTTGAAACCCAGTTTCTAGCACTGTAAGTCTACAGACATACTTCATTGCCACAGGGGGGCATGAATGAACAAACAAATAAAAATAGTTCACAGTTACATCCTTTCAAGTAACATAAATTGTAACAGGTATGAAAAAGCTCAGATACATATAACACAAGTCAACATTTAAGAAAAGCGGCCCCCCAGTGCTTAACCTTAAACATTAAAAGAAAGGGAACCACTAACTGTTGATCTTACAATAACAGAAAATGAATTTAACTAATTTAAACAGAACTAATTAAAACAAAGTTAAGTCAATGTATGAAAATAAGCAGTTGAACACAACAAGAGGAAAGAATGAGAACCGAATCAAAGATCTGCATAATAATAACACAAAATATAACAGTACAAAACACAACTCTTCAAGTATACACTTACAACACAATGTTAGCTTATTAACACACATAAAAAAGAACATCACGATATATATACAGTTACGACATAAAGTGTTCTACCCCTGCGTCCCGAGTAGTTTCTTGCTCATAACTTGAAAAGTATCACGATTAGGCTAATAGACGTATAGTATATAATAAATATTATACTAACACATATCCACATTTTTTATGTAAATTAAACGACAAATAAAGCTTATATAAACAAATAACCAAAAATAGGAAGACCAGAAAATGTTTGTACATCTCAGAACGTGTGAAAAAAACTGATATTCCCGTAAAAAGTTTGTTTAGTTTGGCCAATAAACTACATTATACCAATACAAAACTAGACACTGGGTTCATAATTATTGGAATTTGGCCAGCAAAAAATTTACTTCCGGCAATTTTGCGCCGTCTCCGTCATTATCTGCTTGGTGATCATGGCGAACAGGAAACAACTGTCCAGTGATTTAAAATCCAAATTATTGTAAAATACAAGTCTCGTGCGTTTCTTTCCGGTATTGCTACACAACTTAATGTGCCGAAATCTACCATTCAAAGCATAATTGTCAAGTTTAAGCTCACAGGTTCAACTGCTAATCTCTCTTGTTCCGAACGCCCTACCAAAATTCCAGAGAGAACCAAAAGGAAGGTTCTCAGAGAAGTTAGTAAAAACCCTTGTTTAGCATGTAATGACATAAAGAAACTGGTAAGGGAAACCGGGGTTGAAGTAAGCACCTCTACAGTTACGAACATGTTACGCTCTTCTGGGTTCAAAGCATGCCGTTCTTGTAGAACTCCATATTTAAAGCCTGTTCATTTAGAAGCACGATTGAGGTAATGCAAGAAAGCATGTAGATAAACCCTTTACCTATTGGAAGAGTATTCTTTGGTCAGACGAGACTAAAATCGAGCTTTTCGTCCACAATGATGTTCGCAATATTTTCTGTCAGAAGGGGGGACAAAATCTTCCAAAGAACACCATCCCTACAGTTAAACACGCAGGTGGCTCGATCGTGCTATAGTTGGTTTTTTTTAGCTCTTCTGGTGTAGGCAGCCTTCACCGCGTCAACGGAATCATGAAAAAAGAAGAGTACGTTGATATATTAGGCACTTATATTAAGAATGGTGCTCGAAACTTGCGGCTTGAGCGTCGTTGGATCTTCCAGCACACATCGAAATATGTGCAATTCTGGTTGCAGAGGAACCATATAAGCGTTCTGGAGTGGCCATCGCAGTCACCCGATCTCAACCCAATTGAAAACGTTTGGCATGAGTTGAAGACAAGGATTCATCACCGTCATCCGAAAAACTTGCAAGAGTTGGAGGCCTTCTGTAAAGAAGAATGGAAGAAAATACCAGTCGAGTACTATCAAACGATCATGGAGGACTATAAGAAGAGATCGCGCCAATTAATTCACCTGAAAGGCTACACAACTGACCATTAAAGTAAACGCATGAACGCTTTCTGCCCCTACTGTGATTGGTTATTTGTTTATAAACAGTTTATTTGTCGCTCAATTTACGTAAAAAATTATGTGTGTTAGTATAGTATTTATAATAAACTATACTTTCATTATCCTAATTGTGATACTTTTTAAGTTATAAGGAAAAACTACTCACGACGCAGGGGTACGAACACTTTCTGTCGTAACTGTATATATGTTTATGAAACCTAGAACTAGGCTTACACGAAAAAGAAAACATTAAAACATTCTAAAATTATAAAAGCAAATTCAATATTAAATATAAATATTTTAAAATGCCACTTCTTTCTAGTTGCAATTGTTCGAATACGTTCCGTAATCTGTACCAGTTTTTACTACGAAGTCATCCTGTATCTAGTAAAGTAGCGTTTTTGATTCGTAGCTGTTCCTACAACAATGTTGTAAGTTTAGTGACTGTGGTGATGGTTGATGCTTAACCTCTGAACTCTTCCAAAAGGTCCTTGTTTCGTTTAAATGTCTATTTCTGCTGACTCAGTGTGTTGTATGAATGAAAATAAATCACATAAACTATCAAAAGAGAAAGTAAAAAAAATATATATCCCTTTGAGCCAACTTCAGACGGTTCAGAAAATTTAGAAAATGAGCTAACATCCACTCCTCCTAAATATTTCGTTTTTACTTTCATCCTGTAAGAGCAAATTAACTGGAATAACTGCGATAACTGTAAACCAGAAGGAGGAGTTAGAGTTACAAATTTAATCACAAAAGGTATCTTAATCTAATCCTTTAATTTAACGGTGGAAGATTAACCTTAATATCGAGTATATTTTCCATTATGTACCTTAATAAGTAATTTTCAAAACTTACACTAACTAAAATGAAGTGTACTCTGATGCACCAATTTTGGCAACTTTCTTCACCACTTGGCCACGTGGGTAGGATGCTCGACTTGTAATCTAAGAGTCATGTGTTCAAATCCTCATCCTACCAAATATGATCTCCCTTTCAGCCATGGCGCATTATAATGTAACGGGAAATTCCACTATTCGTTGGTAAAAGGAGTATCCCAAGAGGTGGCGGTGAATGGTGATGACTGGCTATCCTTTCCCTAGTCATACACTACTAAATTATGGATGACTAGCGCAGATAGTCCTAGTGGCTTTGCGGGAAATTCAAATAAAGTATACCATTTTGAACATTTGTCCACACGCATGTACGCCGAAATACGGTGGTTAAGTAATGTTCTACCTACAAATGAATTGTCTGTTTTCTTCAGGTATTGTTAGAACAACACTCTACAAAATGGCACAAGACACGAAAAAGGACAACTGAAGTCCAGTGCCACGCAGTCTACAATCGTATCGCTGCAGCAGGAGTCTTAATAATATGAACATACTGCATGTATGTTATAATATCACCCACTCTGTTGCTTTGCTTCTAGACGATTAAAAGAGTTGTCTAGTTTTCTTTCTTGACACCAGACGGCATAGCAGTGAGTAGCACTTAAGTTGATTTTATTACTTTCTCAACTATACGTGTGAGACTAAATCGGAAAAGACAAATTAAACTCAGCATCTTTTAGTGTTTCGTTTCACGAATGAAACTACGACTTTATTATGTTCTAAAAGGGATACTGAAATTTTAAACTTTAATTGAAACAAAACTCTTGCAACTTCGCCCAATTTCTCTATGCAATTACCATAGTCCATTTTCTTGAGTTAACTTCGTATTATACAGGAAAGAAATTCGTGCCAATAATAATGTTTATTTGTCAATCTCATTGTGCATGTTCTTTAATTAACTTATAACTTTATTTTCTAACTAATGCGATTTTGTGAGTGTCTACCAAATTTAGGTATCCATATTTTAATATGCTTACGATATCCAAACACAGATATTAGTTGGTGGGAGATTTAAGCAACGGGCTTGCGCACAAAGGGGCTGTTTACCACAAGGGCGTTCGCAGGAATATTTCGATGGGAAGAGGGGAAGTAGAGTGAAATTGTGAAACGAATAAACAACTGATGTACATGTATTGACTGAATATAAATAGATTTGTATTTCTCACGTTACAGAGGCGGGCGAGTGTCCTCCCCTTGCCATCCCTCCTGAAGAAGCCTATTGTTCACTGCAATATGACATCATCCATGATTATGCATACCCGATACCAAATAGCATCAAGCAAACTACAAATTACTTCAGAAAATACCTGTAAGTATCGAGTCAAAATCAGGAATAAAAGTTTTCCGTGGAATAAAATCTAGTTGTGTTGAAGTTGGATTCATCTCACTTCCCTCCAAAAAGAAAAATCAAAATAATAAGTGTTATGGACATAAAAGAACCAGATATCCTTGAGATTGTTGGTAACTTGCAAACTGCTAACATTTGGGTTCTCTGTCTCTCTGTGTGTGCATCTTTTCCACAAACTAAATGGACCAAGTAACATGAAATATTATGACGCTGTTTCAGTATGAAATCATATTCACAACTCACAGAGTAAGGGTTGTAACTCCTTTACATGCTTTATGATAGGAAACAACGATTTCCAGTCTTATAAACTGTTGATGTTCTAGATAATTGGTTCTCAATCTGTATTCTACGTACAACTGTGGATCTGTGGGTTCCCTTCGGGTGGTTCTTGTAAGGGTTTTATTATCATGAAGGCCCGGCCTGGCCAGGTGGTTAAGGCACTCGACTCATAATCCGAGGGTCGCGAGTTCAAATCCTTGTCACACCAAACAAGCTCGCCCTTTCAGCCGTGGGGGCATTATAATGTGATGGTCAATCCCACTATTCGCCGGTTAAAGAGTAACCCAAGAGTTGCCTGTGGGTGGTGATAACTAGCTGTCTACCCTCTAATCTTACACTGCTAAATTACGGACGGCTAGCACAGATAGCCTTCGAGTGTCTTTGCACGAAACTCAAAAACAAAATAAACAAAACAATGATCATGGAAAGGAAGCGGTAAAATGGTATATAGATCCCACTGTGGTCCATTGAAATAGAAACAAATACACGTGATTCGAGAAAAAAACGTGAATAATTTGAAAACCTCTGTTTTAAGTATTACACTCACTAATATCATATGTCCAATTTACATGTCTTAAAATATAGTAATATTTCAATATATGTGGGAGTGTGAAAATAGATATATTGCGGCATAAAATCTTCAAATCCGCTTGAGCTGTTTATTTCTCGAACAAACAACCATCGTAACCTATTAACATAGTCTGATTCGGGTCGTACTTGAAGACTGTATAATGGCCAGACCCTCTTTGATTCTTGATTCACACCAAGACCGTGGCAACAACAACATAGGTACTACCTTTCTACATGTAATTGCATTTTGTGCTTCCCACGTGTTTGTCACATGTTTTAGTATTGGCCTTCTATAATTTATGTGGTGGCAAAGCTGGTTGAATGTCTAACACTCACGTAGAGATTATTTCATTTGTTGTTTCTGTCTTCTTTCAGCTCGACTGGAGGCACCCCAATTTGCCATTAGTAGAGGCAATGTCGAAAATGACATCATGTACAATTAGAAATGTCACTGAGGCGTCAGTAGACAGCCAGACCTAACAATGAGCTGGAGAAACGTTACATGTAATTCAGGATTTTTCTGGTCCTGTCACGATATTTTTACTGTGCATTGACAAACGTATTGCGGCAGAACGATATAATTAGCACTACAGTGATCTTATGCTAAAAAATACTCTACTGTGTAACCTTATGCCATATCACACCCTTAATATTAGAGATAACAATCCCAATTTTATCAAAAGTCGTGGCCCTATGAGAATGTGAATAAAAAAAAATCAATTGTTACATTCCGTTATTTGCCCCAGGGAACTCGGACGCTCTCTATGTTTAAAGAATAATTACAACAAAAATTTCTTGCCGTATGTTTGATTGTTTGCTCGAATTTATTCGCATATTATGATATACTACAATAGGCTATAAAAAACACAAAACAACTGTCTATCTTGGGGTTCATTTCCGAAACAAACGTGACACGAAATAAATAGTTTCTAAATATCTCCTCGATTAATACAAAATAATACAAAGAAAGAAAATTAAAAAAAATGAATGTATAAATTCTCTCTTGACAGATGAAGACAGAATTAATATGCCAACTTCACCATCTATGTGTGGATTGTTTTTGATAGGACTAACGTCATAGAACCTGAGGCTTAGAGCAATCGTCTAGTGAGTTCGAAACCAGTCACACCAATCATTCTCGGCACTTTTAGCCGTGAGTTTGTTATTATGTAACGATCAATCACACTGTTCGTCGGTAAAAGAGTAGCCCAACAGTTAGTGGTGAGCAGCATTGACTAGTTGGCTTCCCACTAATCCGTAACTCTTAAATTAGGAAGGGCTAACACATGTAGCCCTCATGTATCTTTGCACAAAGTTCAAAATGAAAAAAAAAACTATTTAAGTTACTTTAATAGTTCTATTGAAGTCACGTGAGAGAGAAGTGAATGAAAACATCCTACTTAAGCATATTTTAAATATGATAAAACTTTATAAGAGCCACTAAGAGGTATCTAAAAAGAGATAGACTGATTTAATTTTATTTGGAGCAATGCATTATGTATAGATATTACTCAATATTTTTTGTCTTAGTAAATACAGAAACTAGAAATGACGCTATCACAACCACGTTTTTCAAAACAAAAATTTATTTTTCCTCGTAATTTTTCTTTTACAATAATAAAAAATATTTGGTGCAGCGTGCTGAATATATATTATAAACACAATATTAATACAGTTCGACAATAGGATTTTATTAATATAACTCTTTAACATGACATCAGAATAAATTTCTTTAGCCTTGAACATTTGTTGCACGTAAATAGACATACAAGTTGTCAAGGGGATGGTTGTAGTACTGGTGAAGAAAGGTGAGAGATAAATGTTTACATCTGTTCCACCTTTCACTTCTTTGACTCTTAGGCATCGAATTCCTAAAAATCATTTCGGTTGCATTTTTATTATCTATTAAATTTTTAATGATGTGACATTAAGTCGTTTGTTTTTTAAGACAACGTGTGTGCCTTTCCCTGAAAATATATACGTGCAAGTCAACTAACGATGCTTTTAAACAGTTGCCTTAAATGCAAGTTGAACGCTGATTACATATCTGAAATTTCTCAGAATAGAATGATGTTTCTTATTATATGAAAGTCGTTGATTATACTAGTTAATTACAGGCAGTTTTGAAGAAATATTATTGTTCTATTGAGAGTGTTAAACTCAATGTCATTTTTTTTAAATTTTAGAAATGGCTGAGTTTTGTTGAATTTATGGAAAAAACTTTAAATTTGACGGTGATATGGTGATATGGATTGGTAAAAAAATTTCATAATTTTTGGCTTTTATAAAAGCTAACCAACTAACGAACTATAATGTTCCGCACAGATAAGCTATGGAGATAAAAAAACACACACATAAAGTGATTAATATTCCTCGCCGTCAATGTCGCCCTCGCCTTCAGCCGAGTCCACACCAACTTCCTCGTAGTCCTTTTCGAGTGCGGCCAGATCTTCTCGTGCTTCAGAAAATTCTCCTTCTTCCATACCTTCTCCAACATACCAGTGGACAAAAGCCCTCTTGGCATACATAAGGTCAAACTTATGATCAAGTCGGGCCCAAGCTTCGGCAATGGCCGTGGTATTAGACAACATACACACAGCACGTTGGACCTTGGCTAAATCACCTCCTGGAACAACTGTCGGAGGTTGGTAGTTGATTCCCACCTACATGAGTGTTAATATTAAAATTTTAAAGCAAAACTATGCAATTTATAAGCGTGTTTAGTATATGTGTTTCTCAGTAATAGTATCTATATAAATGTACTTGTACTGTATATTGCATGTTCATGTAACTACTTCGAAGGGTGAAGATGGATTTTCAGCAAAATTGGTATGGAGGTTTGTTTGTTTTTGAATTTCGCGCAAAGGAACTCGAGGGCTATCTGCGATAGCCATCCCCAATTTAGCAGTGTAAGACTAGAGGGGGGGCAGCTAGTCATCATTATCCACTGCCAACTCTTGAGCTACTCTTTTTCCAATGAATAGTGTGATTGACCGCACATTATAACTCCTCCACCGCTGTAAGACGAACATGTTTGGTGTGACGTGGATTCGAAGCCGCGACTTTCAGATTACGACTCGAGTGCCTAAACCATCTGGCTATGGTGGGCCAGAACATGCTCGCCCTTTCAGCCATGGGTGCATTATAATGTGACGGTCAATCCAACTATTTGTTGGTAAAAGAGTAACCCAAAGAGTTGGCCGTGAGTGGTGATGACTAGCTGTCTTTCCTCTAGTCTTACACTGTTAAATTAGGGACGGCTAGCGCAGTTAGCCCTCGTGCAGCTTTGCGCAAAATTAAAAAACAAACAAACAATCGCCCTTCCAACCATGAGGATGTTGTAATGTTATCGTCAATTTCACTATCCATTAATAAAAATAGTAGCACAAGAGTTGACAATGAATGGTGGTGACTAGCTTCTTTCCATCTAGCCCCCCGCTAGTACAGCGATAAGTCTACGGATTTGCAACACTAAAATCAGGGATTCGATTCCTCTCGGTGGGCTCAGCAGATAGCCCAATGTGACTTTGCAATAAGAAAACAAACACACACTCTTTCCCTCTATTCTTTCATTGATATCTTAGGGACAGCTAGTGCAGATATCCCTCGTGTAGTCACTCTTGCACGAAATTCAGAAGAAATAAATATTTTGTTAAAAACGTTTTATGTAAAAAAATAAAAAAATATATATCATAAAATGGCTGCTATTATTTCATGAACTTATTATATCTTGTGCGTAGCGTCTAGATAACAACTGTTTAAGTTTTAAGGTACACAGATCAATGGTTTCATATATCAAATGCCCTTCGCACATAACTAAAGTATGTTATCTTATATATATATATATATATAACGTTTAGTATAAAACAATAACAATTATATCAAGTGGAAGAAGATTATTGGAAGTCTTAGATAACGAAACTAGAACAGTTTTCATTTTATCTATTAATCATGTAATCTCTATGATATATATATATATATACATATCCTTTTAGCTCATTGACTACGATGGCTTTTTACAAATAAAAGTGTTGTTTTACATTGGTTTTCCGAAATCCCAAATCACAACAAACAGTACACTACTACAACAGAACAAACCTTAAATCCTGTTGGGCACCAATCTACAAACTGTATTGTTCTCTTGGTTTTAATAGTAGCGATGGCAGCGTTTACATCTTTAGGTACTACATCACCGCGATACAACAAACAGACTGCCATGTATTTGCCATGACGGGGATCGCATTTCACCATCTGATTGGACGGTTCAAAGCAAGAATTGGTAATCTCTCCGACAGTGAGTTGTTCATGATAAGCTTTTTCTGCAGAAATCACTGGAGCATAGGTTGCTAATGGGAAGTGGATTCTGTCAAATATATCACAAAAAATACATTAAAGAACAACCTACTAATTAAATCATTTTTTAAATAAGCAAACTTTGTGGAGATATTTTCAAGTTACTATATATCTTCCATCTTTCTTACCATATTTACGTTATCTGATACCTTTCACAGAAAACAAGATTAACAAACTAATGTTAAATAAAGCTCAATAAATAGAATAAATTTCATAGGCTTACTTTATAAACCTTCAGTAAATTTAGAAGACACACCATTAAAACTTATCGCAGGATCGAACCTGGTTTGAATGCTCAGCATTCTCAACAAAGTTTAATTGTGATTTTCATACATGGCCAGGTGGTTAAGGCACTCGACTCGTAACCTGAGGGTCGCGATTTCGAGTCTCCATCACACCAAATATGTTCGCCCTTTCGGCTACGGAGGCATTATAGTGTACTGTCAATCCCACTCTTGGTTGGTAAAAGAATAGCCCAAGAGTTGGCGGTGGCTGGTGATGACTAGCTGTCTCCCTCTAGCCTTATACTGCTAAATTAGGGACGGCTAACGCAGATAGCCCATGTGTAGTTTGCGCGAAATTCAAAACAAATCAAACCAAAAAGTCATTTTCATAAATCCTAGTCTATTGGTGCAAATTATGAAATATTTGATTCAGAGCTACTGCGACCCAAGTTTTGTGATACGTAGTAATTAGTAGTAATAGAAATTCCAGTTAAACTTTTAAATCACTTTTTATACTCTTAAGAGTTTACAAATTCATACAGGTACAATTTTATTTCTCAAATTTATAAATATATTTTTACAATATTAATAGTCTTCCAAAATTATACTTTATCAGCTACACATACATGCTTTATTAAATCATGTGACTCAGAAGGCATCTATATAGTAAGACTGAGTATCTATTGGTTTAGTAGATATATTAAGCTTGCACAACTGAAATGAAGTGTTTTAATAGAAACTTGAACAAGTAACCCCCGCATCCAATCGCTTGAAGAAGTTCAAGAGAGCTAATACGATTTGTCAAGCACAGCTAAATCCATTGTGAACAAACAAAGCGTAAACTAAAAACAGAAATTGGTGTCTCTTTTTGCTATTAGTTCTTTCAAGACCTGAGTTATAAACACATTACATGTCATTAAATCAAAACAAAGTGTTAACATACCTTGGATAAGGTACCAAGTTAGTTTGGAACTCTGTCAGGTCAACATTCAAGGCGCCATCGAATCGTAGAGATGCGGTGATAGAAGACACTATCTGTCCAATCAGGCGGTTCAGATTTGTATAAGTTGGTCGTTCGATGTCCAAGTTTCGACGGCATATGTCATAAATAGCTTCGTTATCCACCATAAAAGCACAGTCTGAGTGTTCAAGTGTCGTGTGGGTGGTGAGAACAGAGTTATAAGGCTCTACAACAGCTGTTGAAACCTGAATAGTGGGTTTAACAAGAACAATTATAAGAATAACAACAAGCACAAAATTACTCTATTGTTACAGAAACATGTTCGGCCTCCCAAGCATCGTATTCTCTTTGTACATATTTCTGAAGCCAGAAGAGTATAATCTGATTTTATTAGTAGTCTCTACCAAATCAGTGATCAGATCGACACTCAAATGCCCTATGATATTAAAATAAATAATTGCTATTTTGCAGAAAAAAATTCAATATCGAGAGAACTTTTACGTAATGGTTCAAATTTCATTTGGTTTAAAACAATACAAGGCTGTTGTTGTTGTTTTTTGTTGTTTTGAATTAAGCACAAAGCTACACAATGGGCTATCTGTGCTCTGCCCACCACGGGTATCGAAACCCGGATTTTAGCGTGTAAGTCTGCAGACATACCGCTGAGCCACTGGGGGGCCAATACAAGGCACATAAATATTAGGAACCGCAATAAATGGTGCAAACAGTAATTCGTAATTACTAATATGATGTTTACTAAATCGTAATATTTGTTACTGTTTAACTACATTTTAATTGTTTGATTAAGCACCGATAAACTAATGAAAGAGAACGAAGTAGTGCTTGTAAAAAAAGAAATATTTGATTGTTAATTTTTTGAAAGTTACTTCGTTATCTGAGAAGTAGATAGAAAATGTTTAGTAATAGATTATTTTCATATCAAGTGTACACAAATTGTTGGTTTCCTAATTTGAAAATTGTGTATTGTAATCTACAGTTATCTTCACATCAGAATTGTTTAGTTAGCATATTCATTCTGGGGAAGAACGAGACACCTTTTACACGGTTTTTATCTGTTCCGAAAATGCACGTGCATTTTACAATTTAAATACGTATGTAAGTATATTTTAATAGACATTTTGTTCAAAATATTAAAAGCTTATCAAAATTTTTAAACAGGTCTAACGTTCAGTCGTGGAATAACCTTATAAATTTATTTATTCTTTGTAGTAAGTAAGGTAAAGTTTATTCCTAATAAACCTAAAGCAAAAACGTATAGAATTTGCAGTAATTTATCTTTTGTTATAAAATACAGGCTGTTATTAATAAAGGCTTAACTACAGCTAGGCCTAAGACATGTTAATTTTATACATTTAGGCGTCTGCAATTAGAAATATTTTATATTATTTTAGAAATCCTGTATTTAAATAAGTATTATTGCAATATTGATAGTAATTTGACTGAAAAGGTTTTGCATGTAACTCCTAGTTGTACATACCCATAGAAAAAAATAGCTGAGACTGATCATACTTTTGTGGCAATACTGCAGGTTATAATGTTCCAATATCATGTAAAAACTAGAGCACAGTTGTTAACAAAGTACAATGACTAACCATTCTCTTTCTCACCTATTAATCAAACCAGAAAAGTTTATTAATATCATTAAGATAGGAAATGCACTTTGATGTATGTACAACTCTATTTTATTCACTGAAAATTTTAAGCAACTCGCCTGAGGGGCTGGATAGATAGCAAACTCAAGTTTGGACTTCTTGCCATAGTCTACGGATAGCCTTTCCGTCAGTAGCGAGGTAAAACCAGATCCGGTTCCTCCACCAAAGCTATGGAAAATAAGGAAACCTTGTAGGCCAGTGCACATGTCGGCAAGCCTGCGGATTCTGTCCAGCACAAGGTCAATGAGTTCTTTGCCGATAGTGTAGTGACCTCGGGCATAATTGTTGGCGGCATCTTCTTTGCCAGTGATTAGCTGCTCTGGGTGAAACAGCTGACGGTACGTTCCGGTCCTCACTTCGTCTGGAGGGCACGGTTAAATTATATCAGCATTAAAAAAAACTTATTCGAAGCAAACACAAATTAAACACCAACAAATAATTTCTAATCACAGAGTATAAGATTCAAAGATTAACAAAACTGAAACAATGTATCATGGTTTACGTACAATTAACATAAATTAGCTATCCTATCCAATAAAAACAATTGATTGATAGCAGTTAATAAGAACAATGTAACAATAGCGTGACGCTACAAGTGAAGAATGTGGTGCAACAGATGCCACGTTCAGTTTCACAACAAAGTCCTGATTGTCCGAGAATATTGTTGTGAGTGGACTTATGATTGGATTGATATAAAATAGTTTTCCTGGAAAAAATATTCATATAGTGTGATTGTTAAACGATGTAGAGCCAAAGGACATAAGAAATATTCATTGTTCTCCACTGGAACAAAAGAGTGTTTAGAACAGCGAGGAGCTCTAAAACTACATCTCAAGTCAATCTGAAGAAATATTTTCATCCGTAAAACGAAAGAGAACTCTCTATTTCAAGAGGTCATGGTGATGAATCTGGATATTTCTTCGAAATTAAAAAGTCAATAAACAAAGCCTAGAAGTGGACAAAGAATTACAAGCCCAGTGCTTATAAAGCTTTCAACTATATCTTCAAATCGGTTGTTGTTTCCATGAAAAATATGACCTAAGAAACTGGAATCACTACATTATCATTCAAGTAACATATCTGTAGATCGCCCAGTCCAGCTTCAGTGGGTTTTATGCCCCTAATTTGCTTAGATGCAGTCACGAAATCCAAGATACAATTCAGTAGAGAATCCTCAAAAGCTTGTTACAATGGAAACTGCTGTGTTGAGCAATGGTGTGGTAATCAGTACAATGGTGTGAGACTCAGTACTATCTACGATGGAGGAAACAGTCCCAAAGGCCACATAAGATCTGAAACATGGTGCTTACAAATTACAGTTAAATCTTTATGATAATACTTGTATACAGATAATAAGTGTCCAATACTTTTGTACTTAAGAAATAAATGTTTACTTTACTGAACTATTTAGACAGCCTGCTTTAATCAGAAGCTAGTGAAGATTATATGAAATAAGATTATATATTCAGCGTCAATGGTGTTGTAATGTATATTACTGTAGTATTAAGTTGGGCTGTTACTGTAGTTATAGTTTTCAGCTTACAACTTACAAAACTAAATATAACACGTGGTAACAGTTAAATGAAGAGACAACAAAGATAGCCATTACATATTTGTTAAGAGGCATGAATAAGGTTGTGGAACAAATTTCTACCTTAAAACTGTGAACAATAAAATAAAAAATAAAAGTATAAATGACAACGTTATATTTACTCTGGTCTAAGGTACATGACTCCTCGAACTTCAACGTGATAACAAAATAAATGTTTAACTTATTTTCTACTGTTTGTTCTATGTCTACAAACAAAGTCGGTGTACATTTTTACCAGCTAATATGCGACTTACTTAATGCTTTTAGTTCCAAGTCTACAATCAGACTTGGTGTACATTTTTATTTTTACCAGCTAATATGGGACTTACTTAATGCTATTAGTTCCAAGTCTACAATCAGACTTGGTGTACATTTTTACCAGCTAACATGGGACTTACCTACTACTGTTGGTTCCAAGTCCACAAACACAGCTCGAGGAACATGTTTGCCAGCTCCAGTCTCTGAAAAGAAGGTATTGAAGGAGTCATCACCACCACCAATGGTTTTGTCGCTAGGCATCTGTCCATCGGGCTGGATTCCGTGCTCCAAACAGTATAGTTCCCAGCATGCGTTGCCAATCTGAACTCCAGCCTGGCCAACGTGGATGCTAATACATTCTCGCTGAAAGAAACAAAACAAACGCCACCACTACCATCTGTTACCCAGGTTAAGCGCAGTAAAGCATCAGTGTACGACAAGTATCAGTCTGATTATTCTGTCGTATATCACAAACTTCTTGTATGTTTGTAAAGATACGAAGTGACACAATACGATTGAAATGATATTACGTATATTCTTTTACTTATACAAACTTTTAAGAGGACAAATAAAAAACGTAGTGTTTAAAAGTACAGTAGAATTAACACTGTTGACTTTTCACAATCATAACTGATTTTAATTATGTTACACAGCGAAAAAACATCTACACAATAACAGTTGTTATTTTTAAGATAAATATTTTGTTTAATTATTATTATTACTATATATATAATTAACAATGTTGCCTGTTCATTCTAATATGTGTTACTTATTGTTATTCCTCATATATTGGAGTATTAAGTATTCATATTTTCAACGAGTACTTTCATTTTTTTCTTATAGGACTTATCGTGTTATAGACTAAGAGATTTAAGATCGTTTTTCTTACGACAGCTGACACCTTGCTACGATCACAGTTTTTTGAAAGAACTGCTGCAAAACTAGGAATCAGGTAATAATAAACACGTGTTAGTAAAATATAGATTCGTGTGTATACGACAAGGTATGTTCTAGTGGTTGTTGTGCTTAAGCTATGAATTTTGAAGTCCGTTGCTCGCAACTCAATGACACAAAAACTGTATTTTAGAGCTGGAGATTCAGTATAAATGTTACAATCAAATTTTATTATTTAATGTAAGAGAATCACAAGGATTGGCGAAAGATGTTGCTATGCTATTTCTTTTCTCACTAATCTATTAGTTCAAAATCAGGAAGACCATCATGGCCGGGTGGTCAGGGCGCTTGACTTCTAATCTGAGGGTTGCGGATTTGAATCCCCGTCACACTAAACATGCTCGCCCTTTCAGCTGTGGGGGGCGTTATAACGAAAGATCTGTCCTACTATTCGTTGGTAAAAGAGTAGCCCAAGAGTTGGCGGTAGGTGGTGATGACTAGCTACCTTTCCTTTATTGTTGCACTGCTAAATTAGGGACGGCTAGCCCAGATAACCCTCATGTAGCTTTGCGCTAAATTACAAAACAAACAAGTAAATCAAAATCAAATACGGTTTTGTGCAAATATCTCTTAATATAGCTTTAAAATCTTTGAAAACACACAAAGAAAGTTTATTAATATTATTATTTTAAGAAAGAGCGATACCTGTATGACCGGTTTATAGTAAATTGTAGGGTGCGTTACAGTACGTATTATTTTATCAAGGAAGTTTGCAAACAATGAAGCGATCTCTCGAGGGGGAAGTGAGTAATCACAAATTGGGAAAAGAAAAATGAAAACATAGCTTATTTACAGTTAAAACGTTTTGTAGCTAGTACAATGTAAGCTGTAACAAATTAATCCCGGTATTTCGACGATATGAGCAATTGTTCTGTGTGTAGATAACCACTAGCGCTCTCTAGTGGAAAACTCATCTTAAATTCACGTTATATTTCTACTTGGTATTTTAATTGGGCAAAACTCAACTTGCAAGAGTATTTCAAGAACCAGTCGACAGTGATTGAGGTTAAGGTTCAAATATTTCACGTTTATGTGTGCATGGTTAGTGAAAACTCCGATTTTAATTATTCTCCCCATATTTAAAATTTTTTAGCATCCAAACACTTTTGCAGAACCAATCAAGCTGTAAAGATTTACAGCAGGTTGTAAGTAAGATCGCAGAACCAATCAAGCTGTGAATATTTACAGCAGGTTGTTTCTGTATAAGTAAGACCTCTTAGTTTTAATAAAAAAAATAATTATTTAAATAATTCTATTTTTAGACATTGACTTGTTTATTTGAAGTAAGCATAAGGCTACATAAAGGGCTATCTCTCCTCTGCCCACCACAGGTTTCCTGGGGTTTTAGTCCGCAAAAATACTGCTGTTCCATTTAAAAAGGGAGAGGTTGGCTTATGCATAATATAGTCACATTACTGTAGAGTGTAAACGAACCAATTCATTAATAGCAGAAGTATAATTTGGAGGAAAGCAATGTTCTCTTTGTTATGGTTATTTCTGACCTAATTGTTGATAAGTTTATTTCAGAGTTTTCATGTAAAGCCACGAGAGGGCTATTTGTATACACTTTGTCGTGCTTCATTTGAAATTGATAGACAAGAAGTAAAAAAGTTAAGTAACAATATCCATCATCTACTCTACCTTGTCTGATCGAGTCGTTGGATTTAAAAACACCAGTATTACTACGCACAGAACAAACCAAACAAACAATCCTTCCAGCGATGGATGAAAGCAGATATATAGAATATTTTTTAATTTAAATTTCTGAGCAGCAATTTGTTACGACTGTAAATAAGGGTTATCCAACCACTGTTGTCTGACCATTATCACTCAAGAGTTATACGCATGCTTACTACAACTCTTCAACAAATAATATGCAATTTTCAAGGTGAATTCCATAACTACACTAGATGCGGCTTATGTAAAACGAAAAAAGAAAACATTTCTAACACAGGTATATTTTACTGTCATTTCGGCTTAAAGTGAATTTTGTTTTTTGTTCCTGCTTTTTCGTATTAAGAAGCAAATAAATTACGTATCTGAGAAAGTTTGTTCAGAATTCAGCACAGAACTATACAATGGACTATCTGTTTTGTGGCCACCATGTTATCGAAATGCCATTTTTAACGTTATAAGCCTACAGACTCACCGCTAAGTCACCAATGGCGATCTAAGGAAGAAAAATTATGTAAACGTTTGCATTGACTTATTTGTTTACTACGTAAAGGTAATACGATTTTAAATCTGAGCTCGCCGGTCGTCAACTTGCACCAAACAACAACAAGAGACAAGTTCGAATATAGAATGTGAATTTTACGTTACGCCATGTGAACGTAGAATGCAGTATTGCTAGCCACCGCCCTATTTCGTTTTTTGTTGAAGGTAATTTTCGTTAGTTTGAAGCAGCAACGGTGCAGCAGACGACAATTGTTTTCCGCCAGCAGAAGTAATTATTTTCACGTGGTCAGTTCAGCGTATCTGCCTACCTACCTTCCTTTGTTTGGAAATATGTACATATGGGCTCGATGTTACCTGTGACGTCAACCGTGAAGTCTTCTCACGATAACATCGTGCATTTTCCACGTTTCTGAATGTGTTGTTCTTTTTTATGGATTACGTTGCTTTTGACACAATATAGCGTAGAAGAGGGATTGACAGAAAATACACCCAGATATGTTTACTTTCTTTTTGCAATTATTTGTTTTCAGTTCTTGGCTGTAAAACTAGAAAGGAGGCGCTGTAAAATGAACACATATCTCACAGTTACTGTTTCACATTTATGGTAATTGTAAACGTGCGAACAAGAAACGTGGTTCTTCATGATAAAACTCCCTATTATGGAAATATAATAATTTATTCTTACACAAAGTACCAAATGTTTTGAAACAGCACCATTGTACGCACAATCTCATAAAGACAATTGTGCCTTTATATATAAGACGAGTCATTTTTAACAAATTGCCCTATCCTCTAAGCTTCAGTAAGAAGTTAATAGCCTTTTGTTGCTATTTGTCTTAGTTCAAAGCTACACAGTGAGTTCTCTGTATTCTCTGCAATGAGGAATCGTAGCCCGTATTTTAGCGTTGCGCGTTTGTATACTTATCAGTGACCTACCATAGGACCTTCAGTGAAACAATGTGGTTATAAGAATGGATGAACTAAACCATTCACTTCTTTTTTCTCCCAAACAGATTATGTTAT
Source organism: Carcinoscorpius rotundicauda (assembly GCA_011833715.1). Taxonomy (NCBI): domain Eukaryota; kingdom Metazoa; phylum Arthropoda; class Merostomata; order Xiphosura; family Limulidae; genus Carcinoscorpius; species Carcinoscorpius rotundicauda. The sequence continues at coordinate 23,362,981 of CM022398.1, forward strand.
TAAAGTGTTAAGAAACAAAAAACGTGGAATTTTTTTTACAACCTTTGTTAACAAATATACTTTAAAATTAAGACTTACAAACTTAAATCAGTTGTCTGGATTTTTGCTGCATGGTCACGGATAATAAAGTATTCACACATTAATTTAAACATATTTAGTCGAAACTGAGGACACATCTCTGTTTTTCATGTGATTGAACACAGAATGAAATGTAGTTGTATTATCTATATTATTTCACGAAAAAGATTTGTGTAAGAACATTTGGAACGAACGCACTACGAGTAAAGCTGATAAAAGCTTTTCATACATATTAGGAATACCGGAAAATAATTTTTCTCCTTATGCAGTAAAAGATCACTTGAAATGTATTTATTTTTGAATCAGTTGCATAATCCCTGTTGATAGAAGAAAGCTTCCATTGATACAAAGAATTCTGGGAGGGAAGATTTAAGGTCATTAATATTTCCGAAGATTTTACCATTGAGAATGTGCTACATAAATCTTGATAAACTGTAATGTGAAGTGGTAATGTCAGGAGAGTATGGAGGGTGAGGCAGGACTTCCCAGTCCAAATCTCTGATCTGGTTATGAGTCATTTCTTGCAGAATGAAGTCTTGTTTTATTATGCTACAGAATGACCCCCTCTTTTGTTGAACATTGCTGGACGTTTCTCAGTGGCAGCCTGGTCCAAATGGTTTAGTTTCTGATAATGAAGACGGTCAGTTCTAGTCTGATTTGATTTCAATAAATCAAAGTGAATTATGTCGACTCTGTCTCACCAAACGGACAGTTAGACTTTCTACGGCTGTAGAAACGTTCGAATTTAATGTATTAAAAATATTTAAAAAAACAAATGTAGTACTTTTCGGTAATACTAATAGAAGCTTGTACTTTTAAAGTTTTTATTCCCATTTAGTCATTATTTTAAGACAACTGGTCGGTATTCAAATAAACATTATTCTTCAAACTAGCAGACTCGAAGATAAAACTTAAATGTAAACATCCGTGATGACAATAAAACCCATTTGTAGAGAGAAATGTGTATGTATAAACAGCTGGTTATAAACCTAGAATAATGTAAAATCCATATTTATATTCACATTCATTTTAATTTGTTGATTACGAAATACGAAGTGAGTAAAAACTAGCATTTTTTTACCTGAACTTTCGTTCAGCGCCATAACTCGCAGTTACGCTAAAGTGCCAGTGATAGACTAAAGATTATTCGAAATGTAATTCAAAACGAGTTTTGAAACTGAATGAAAGGTCAGTAACACTGGTGAGAGACAAACGATAAATTAATTTTAGGATCCAAATGAATAAATTAAGAAGAATATTTAAACAACATTTGTGTGCTTTTCACGATCAATTTTTAGCCTCATTATTTCTAATGTGTCACCGCTTTTCGGCATTTAAACCTTAACATCTTACACTTCACATGCACACGTGATAACGCTTCCAGCTTCGAGCTTATTAAACCAAACATGCAAACCATTAAACTTTATCTTGTACAAAGGACAGTATCGATTGTTTCTCCACATGTGGACTGCGTGAGGGATTTTCACAAGTAGTTGTATACAGGATCACGTGGTCTCGACTCGTAACTTGCACGTGTAATAATCGATCTGTTTGAAAGTATGAGTCATCAAACACAGACAGGTAAGTGATTCACCACTATTAAAACAACTCATTGTGTTCACTACCGCTCTTGCCCCTAGTGTGGATTCAAACACTAAAAATTGGGTTTCGATATCCGTGGTCGGCAGAGCACTGATAACCTATCGTGCAGTTTTGTGCTTAATTACAAATCAGCAAACTATCCCGCCCATTATAAATTTCACTCTTTCAGAATAATTCCGTCTCGAAACTAGATTTATGATTCATTAAGACAAAACATTACCTAAAATCCTTAGAATATTTCGGAAAATAAAGTTTTGTTTGTTTGTTTTGAATTAAGCACAAAGCTACACAATGGGCTATCTGTGCTCTGCCCACCACGGGTATCGAAAACCGGATTTTAGCGTGTAAGTCCGCAGACATACCGCTGAGCCACTGGGGGGCAGGAAAATAAAGAAAATAACGTGTAATAAGCTATGCCTATAGACATAATACGTTGCTGTGTACAAATAACACTAAAACTAACAAAGAAGTCAGATATATAAGTACTTTACTTAAATTATTATGCAAAAAATTTCTGTCTATATTTACAGAATATATTAAATATTATTTTACGTTTCGTCGTATAGAACGTACAAGTGAACATCTTTCAAATAAAATTGCTCCGTAACTCAGTCATAACTTGATATGCTGTTAAACAAACTTAAATTACGTATTTTACATGTGCATATGTAAGAGCACGATCAGAATTCTTATCACAAAGTTTTAGAAAACCTAACCCTTAAATCACACTGTCAAAATAATCTCATGAACTGAAAGATTGTTGTCTAAGTATTTCAAGTTTAAGTATAAAAATAATGTGATTTTCAAGTATAGTATCTGATTTTTTGCTGTTAGACACATCGTAACCTTTCTAACGTATTTAATAAGCTTCTAACGACCATGTGTGATGTACCAAACATATACTTATTATAATAGGCCACAGAAAGCGCTGAGTACGTATTGAAAGTGAAAATGGCATTTTTATCTGTAAAAACGTGTAGAAGTTAAAAGTACGTTGACGGAAAAATAATTATGTGAAACTTAAGTGTACGTTATTCGACGATCTTATAGAACTATAAATCAATTATCAGGATATCTGAAGGATCGACTTTATCAAGAATTACATGCGTGTCTTTAAAGAAAACCAAGTGATGAACAGGTCGAGATGCTCGACTCGAACCGTCTCCAAATGGGTTGGCATTATGTTAGAGAGTTACAACGCTAAAATTCGGTGTTCGATCTCACTGAGGAAAGGAGAGCTAGCACAGGTGGGGGCACTGTGTGGCTGTGCGTTAACAGAAACAAGACTTTTTCTCGGGTCTTGGGTATTTATGTGCTAATAGCTTGATATATACAGGTTTTTAAGGTAAGCTCGGTTTTCATAATATACAGTTTAAAATATACAAACTGTTTTATTATATAGAAGACTTACAAGTTTGATTCACATCGTGCAAGAATATTTACTTATACTTACTCGGTTAGTAAGAAATATAACATTTGGAAAGATATATCCTGGTTCTAATATCCAATCCACTATAACTCTACCATTTCCAGCTACACTTACGTCAACGACACGCAGTATTTCATAACATATGTTAAAACTAATGTGTTACATATATATACATATGTACATATACATGTGTGTGTGTATTCATGTGTGCTTTATAAAGTGAAATAAAACTATTCGTTTCTTGACCAAAACAAATGCAGATTTAAAATTTAAATCGTTACCTTAAAACAAAAGAAAAGACTTAATTCTAAAACTAACTTACCATGGTTAATTTAGTGGTGAGTAAACTAGCTAAAAAAACTTAGTTTGAATTTCTCACTGATACGACCTCAAGGAGTCAGCGGTGAGACACTTGTGGGGTGCTATGCGTCTAAACCACTGAACTAGGAGACAAGCCGTTGCTAACCGGAGAAAAATCTCTTATTTTATTGGTCACTTTCTGTCATAGCGTCAACAAGGCAGTTAGCGATTGGTCGATGGATTGTTTCGTATTTGTGCAGCTGTCTGGCAACGGGAACAGTATACCCGTAGACTATATGAAAGTTCTTAAAAACAACCACAGTATCAGAAATAAAATTCTTGATGTGAATTACACATCTACAAGAAAAGATAAGATGTTACCAACCTGCGCGTAGTTGTTAAAAATATGCAAACATTATCTTATCCTACAGTTTTTCTCAGCAGCAGTCCTCTGTTTTATTCAGTTATTTAACCTAAATCACAGTATATACCAGTCACTGTCATGAAGACTTACTAAACAGTCGCGATCAAAATCTTGTTTGTCATATTCCAGCTGGCTTGATGAGTCCTGGTATTAGGCGAAAGACCCCGTCGGCAACTAATCAAGATATAAGACCTACGGAACAAATTGAACCGTTTCCGACATTAAAATTATTATAATAATAAACTTCAAATCTATTTATTAATCGACCCTTGTGGTAAAACTGAATTTATTATAGTTGCCCATTTAAAGGCCGTTCTGTCATTCTTGTGTTTACGTTCTTAAATTACGAAGTAATTTTATGGTATCCCATTGACAGAGCCGAAATTACTACACGTTTCATTTATTTCAAAATTGAGTTCGAGAAACTGTGCTTTTTTAAACAACTTCTAATGTTTCCCAGTTAAATTACTTGAAAATATCATTCACACAAACAAACATGATATTCAATTAAACTTGTTTAATTCAACAGCCTTTGCTAATTTCTATTCTTTGTCAATCACATTAAGATATGCAACTAATTAAACAAAATTACAGACAAAATAATCAAAGACATAAAAGAAACGAAATTTTAACATTGTTTCAACATTTCTGAGCATACGACCTCTACTGGCCACAAACATAGTGATATTCATTATCTTAAAGTTCTTAACACGTACGCGGTCTCATAATAAATTAAGCGTATTTATAAAAATAACAACCAGTGGCGTAGCTAGAGGAGGGCAGAGGGGACATCTGTCCCCAGGCGCAGCATCGGGGGTGGGGCGCCAAATTGATGTTACACAATTAGGAAAATTGTGTAAGGAGGGGGCGTGAAAACTGACATGTGAAAACATTTATGTTGATCTCCCAAAAAAGCACAGAATCCATGATTAAACACCTGCTTGGACTCCTCCTTCAGCTGCTTACTTTATTCTCTCTTTTTCAGGCCCGACATGATCAGGTGGTTACGACACTCGATTAGTCATCTGAAGGTCGCGAGTTTGGATCCTCTTCACACCAAACATGCTCGCCCTTTCAGCCGTGGGAGCGTTATAATGTTACGGTCAGTCCCACTTCTCGTTGGTAAAAGAGTAGCCTAAGAGTTGGCGGTGGGTGGTGATGATTAGCTGCCTGTACAATGGAAAGCTGCGGGTTGGACGAAAAATAGATCAAATATATCTCGGCTGTAACGGCAGAATTTCATTCGTGAACATAATATACTTAACCTTTGTGTGCTTGCATGACATGACGCGAGAGAAAATTACATAAGCACATATTCAAACGCAAATATTCCTACCATAAGTGTAACTTTTGTTTATAAGTAAAATTTGAACTGTAAGTATAGGATTTTAAACATTCTACTCTTCTTTCATCCACGTAATAAGTTTATGTTGTATCTACTTTGCATTATGTTAATGGCAGTTTGCGAAATTCTGTCATGAAACTGAAAAATCTATCAAATTTTCTAATCTGAGGCGTGCGACTCGTAATCTGAAGGTCGCGGGTTCGCATCTTGGTCGCACCAAACATGCTCGCCCTTTCAGTCGTGGGAGCGTTATAATGTTACGGTCAATCCCACTATTCGTTGGTATAAGAGTAGCCCAAGAGTTGGAGGTGGGTGGTGATGACTAGCTGCCTTTCCTCTAGTCTTACACTACTAAATTAGGGACGGCTAGCACAGATAGCCCTCGAGTAGCTTTGCATGAAATTCAAAAACAAAACAAACTTATCTGAGGTCCTCGAATTGGTCTGAAAAATCCTTATTAGAGAATTATAAGTCCTGAAAAGTAGGAACATTGTTTTATACTTTTTGAGTCGGGTCCAGGATGGCCAGATGGTTAAGGAGTTCAACTCGTAATCTGACGGTCGTGGGTTCAAAACCTTTTTACACCAAACATGCTCGTCCTTTTAGCTGTTGGGACATTATAATGTGATGGTCAATCCCACTATTCGTTGAGAAAAGAGTAGTCCAAGAGTTGACGGTGGGTAATGAGGACTAGCTGCCTTCTCTCTAGTCTTATACTTCTTAATTAGGGACGGATAACGCAGATAGCCCTCGTGTTGCTTTGCGCGAAATTAAAAAAACTTTCGAGTCATCATACAACTTTTATCGATTTAAGACACATAAATACCTTACTGATTTTAAGTTTGGCGTCTTATGTGAAATGTGCTTAATAATAAATCAGTTTCTTCATTAAAAATAAAAAAAATGTCATAGTTGATTTCTAGAGTTTGCAGTGAAAGTTCTCATTATAAAACAATTTACTTGAATAACTAGGATGATTTTGTTTTTGCGCTGAATTATAGACTTAACTAGTGATTGTAAGCCTTACTTCCTTATTTATTTTACACAATTTGTACGTAATTAGTCTAAGAATACAAAAGTATGGCTACTTGCGTTGGATCTGTCTCAACTCACACATTCTCCCGGTGAGTTACAACCCTCAATGTTAAATTCGATATACTGCGATGGAAACTGTAAATAGTCCAACGTGGTTTTGTTCTAGAACAAACAAACAACTCTTGTGAATGATAATGAATTCAACTTATTATTTTTAATGCATTTGGTCTTTATAATAATAGTCCTCCTGGCTATTTAAATTTTTGATATTTTAACTGCAAAAAATTGTTGATCAAAAGTAAGTTAAAAAAATATTTACTTTGCAGCTGAACTTCACACCATATTAAATACAAACTCTTCCTCGTAAAGTACAAATTTTTGCTTCGATTAATATCTGTGAATAGATTCCTCACGCTGTGGCTTTGTTCTAAGAACAAATAAACAAAACGGACTGTGATAGTCTTAACTTACAGGTTTGTGGACCGTACGTGGCTCAGTGATAAGCGTTTCAAGCGTGGATACACAGCCCGTAACGCAGCTCGTTTCCTTTTGCCATAAACAATAAAATATGGAAAGAACCACGTCCCGAACTTTGTGGCCGTGAGTATGCTATAAAAGTGATTTCAAATTCCATTGTTCACTTAGAGTAGATTAAGAGCTGTAGGCGGGTACTTTTGCCTACATGGCTTACATCCAGTCCATCAGTTCAGAATTACGAACGGCTAGTTTTGCAAGTCTAAAACACAAAACCTTTATTTCTTGTGAGGAACTACGTTTTGCTAGAGTTGCACTACTATGCTTAACTTAAGATCGCGTATTTATTCTCGTTAAGCTTGATACCACTCATTTTAAAATTCTTTTTCTTCCTCGGTTTTTGCTGTTGTATCTGCTATCCACACTTTATTATGAGATGGTTGGTTGATTTAGTGTTTTATGGCACAAAGCAGCTAGGTTATCTGCGCCAAACGTCCGGTAAAACTACAGTAATTCAAGATGTAAAGGATTTTCTGTAGCATAACTATAATAATCATAACTCACCAGGAAGACTAACAGGGAAGTAAAAAAACCAGTCAGGTACCTGAAGTTGGCCTTTCCAGTCCTGGTTTCGAGCTATTTAATGTTACGGCCACTTTCTAATTTCAAATCGAACTAAATAAAGTATGATTTTTAAAAGTAAGCCACATTAAAAAGGTGTAATGTAAAAAATTAAAAAACTTAAATGGCATTTAAAAGATTAACGACCTTTAAAGAAACTGAAAACATTACCAAGATGGACAGTGTCACCATCACCAATAACAGTGTCTAACGCTATGGACAAACCTTGGAACAGAACATGCTTAAAATGGTGCCGTCGTTGAGAGTCATAATGATGACAAGAAAGTAAAATGTGGTTTACTGTGATCTGAGTGTTACACAAACTACACACTGGTGCATCAGTTACAGAAAAAAAGAAACCAATGAGTTAAAAACTGTGACCAATGCATAGTCTAGTTAGAACAACTTCCTCTTTCCGAAAGTAGGACGGCCAAAGTCCATAACAGGGTTTTATTTGGAAAAGCTTGTTTTCGCGTTGCTCACTCCAAGTCGACTGTCTGCTGGCACGGAGCTGAGCCTTGAATACAGGACCATAGTCCATGTATGGAATAGGCACAGCGGTGATAGTGCCAGAGCAGATAGACTTATGTTCAGTGTCAGTGAGATTGTTACCGAGGATACCAACGTGGCCTGATATCCAGAAAAACTGGATAGAAGTAGAGGTTAATGAGAAATGGATCAGTCGGTTTTGAATATCAGCGGGAACAGGATGTGAATCAACGTGAAGCGATTCCAAAGCCAATAGAGAACTAAGCGAGTCAGTATAAATCGTGCAGTTTGAGTACTGCTTAGCTTCTATGTGATCCAGGGCAAGAGAAATGGCATACAGTTCAGCAGTGAACACAGAAGGTGTAGAGGGGATTCTGTGTACAACCACGGCACCACAACAAACCATTGTGAAGCCCACACAGTGACCTGATTTCGAGCCATCTGTATAAATAGGAATGGAAGGATGGTTCAAAAGATGTTCAGCAAATAGCAGACAGTATTTGCAATCAGGAGTGTAAACTTTTCTAAGATGACTTAAGGACAGGTCACAGTTTCGGTTTGTAATAAGACATGGTGGGATGGGCTGACCAGTGAATACAGCACTGTTATCCAAGGACAGACCTAATTCATTCAACTGTGCCTGGATACAAAGGCCAAAAGAAGCAATGGCAGATCGTCTGGTCTGAAAAAGCATGGTCCATCGAGGAAGAAGACATCCCAGGTCTGATTGATCATATGTCTTTCCAGGTGACAGGTAGAGAGAACAAATAATGATGGTATGACCCAAGGAAACACGTATGGCTACTGCCTCCAAGGGTGTCGAGTGGCAAAGACAGGGTGGGTACATGCTATCAACCAACAATGTCATCCCTCCATGCACTCGTCCATCACACAACCTGTCATTTCTGTATAAAAATCCGCCGACAGGTGACTGTTTTGGCAGGTTTCAGAAATGTTTTCTGTAAGAAAAGACAAACAGGATGGTAGGAAGCAGTCAGTGTTTTGTTGTCATACAGATTAGAACGTAAACCTTGACAGTTTTATTGTATCAAGGTGGCCATTTTTATTTACATATAGGCGAATTGGATAGAGAACCCTTCTGTTTGCAACCACGTCTTTTTTCCTTACTTTCCTTATTGGAGGGAGGTTTATCGACCTCTATGGATCCTACCCTGGGTCGATTGGACAAGTCTTTGCTGTTGGAAGGGGATTCCAGAGACTGAGGACGTAAACGAATGATTGTTTTGCATCTTGTGGTGAAAGAGGAAGATAGATACGAGGAAACGCCTGTACCTGGAACCAAAGGATATGGGCCATGGGGTTTGGTGGAATGTATATAAGGGACAGAGATAGGTGTTGAAGTTAATTCATCAACGGTTTTAACCTGAGAGGTCAAAAGACTTTTCAGTTGTTTGGAGAACGATTCTTTAGGAGGCACAGAGAGATCTGTCTGTGCTCCCACAGTAGTTGTGGAACGAAGTGCAGCAGTATATGTCCGAGATGAAGTGGTAGACAGCAATTTCCGAGCCTCAGGATAAGTAATATCATGAGTCGTTTTCAAATGCTACAACTCTTTTTCCTCCAACCATTTAGGGCAAGAAAGAAAGTAGGACGGGTGAGAGCCATTGCAGTTGATGCAATAAAGATCCATTTCACACTCATAGGCATCATAATCCTTGCCAGTCAATGAGCACACGTCAAGGAACTATGACATGACGTCTTCGAGTGACCAAACCGTTGACACTGAAAACATCAGAGGGAGTTTCGAATGTATGGCCATACTCTGCAATTAAGATAACCTGCCTTGATGGTGACAGGCGGACGTTGTGACGTAATTGTGAGAATGAGGACATTGGTTGGCACCATAATTCCATCTTTGCGAGTAGAGATACGCCTCCCTGCAGAAACTCCTAGAATGGAGAAACCAGCGAGAATCTCCTACTCTGGGATGTTCTTCAAATCCCTCTCAACAATAGTTCTTCATGATGAATTCAAAGTAGCATGAGGTATAACCTCAATAGGTGTATCCCAATTGCCTTTGAATACAAGAGAAGTTCACTGTGTTGAGATGTGGATGTTTCCACCAATATGTCATTAGATCAAAGCTTCCTTACTGACTTTGGAGAGCCATCAAGTCCATTCTGAATGAAAAAGGGAAACATTTGCTCTAATGGTTTGTCTGAAAATGAATTCAAAATAACAAAATGAGGTACAACAAGTGGTGAGGATTGCTGCTCAGAATCTTTAAGACGTGGTCGTTTACCTGTAGACTGTTTTTTCACTATTTTATTGACATTTTTAATTGAACTATCCATAATAAAGAAAGGGAAATTTTGGTGCCCACCGACCCCATCCCCCATGGAGCCTTACGAAGGGATGTACTACCATGTCAAATTAGGACACTGCAGCAACGCCAGGGTTTCGTGAGCACTATACCCAAACACCAGATATAATGTCCACAACACCTGTTAAGAACACCAAACACTGGTACTTGGTTGACCCTAGCCCTAGTGGACCAGCCGATTGATCCAAGGGGGGCCACTCAAAGGCCGCCCGTCTACAGGTATTCAAGGCCAAAGTAGTGTGTTAGGTTTGGACCCCTCAACCACCAGGATCATCTCTTTCCATTCACGGGTTGCCACGCACGACAAACACGTGGATGGATGTTTAGATCCCAGAGGAGGTAAACTGAAAGAACAAAACCTTCTCCAGGAAGCCCCCTCACCACGTACAGGAATTCACACCGAGGTGTATTATGTGATGATTAAGAATTATCTTTGCTCGAGTGTCTCGGGTTTCAACCAAACGTCTGTCACATTTAAAACCGAAATTTTTGTGCACTATAAACATTTTAAAGTAATTTTTTATGCATTAAACCAGAATCTATCCAATTTTACTTTCTTATCAATACAGTTATACCAATACACTTATCTAAGTGTCGATTTACAGAGGGACAGTCACCCGCTAGTACAGCGGTAAGTCTATGGAATTACAACGGTAAAATCAAGGGTTCAATTCCCCTTGGTAGATAGCTCAATGTGGCTTTGCTATAGCAATAGAAAGGGGACATTTTAACCAAAAAACGTTTTTCTTATCATCATAATCACTCCTTTATTGTGTGTTTTTACTTGAAGCTTGTTTCGTAATTACTGGCTTTACAGCCTAACTTTTTACAGCACTTTATCTAATGCTTGTTAGTTTATCAAGTAACACTGTAACTGTTGTTTAATGACAAATATTTCCACGAGCTCTCTATCTAAATCTAATGTTTGTTGCTCCACTAATCTGGTAGCATTTCTAGGCCGCTTGTTCACAAGGGTGCATATTTATTGTAGGATTTTACCAATTTTTTTTTCTGGTATCATCTCTTAAAACTGACGAAGACCCAATATAACAACTCGAAATGTCATCTTCAAATACGCTTCGCAAAATGTGAAGTCTGTAATTAATTTATAGTTGAATTACATCTTTTATTTCGATAACATCTTTCCGAAAAGTAATATATTTACCTTGTGTAAATTGGTTTACTCTCACTAACAAAAACTGTTAGTTTACTGTTACTTTGCGTTAAGCAAAGAAGTTGCACAATGGGCTGTCAGTGCGAGTAGCGAAACATACTTAACATTATGAACCCTCAGATTTACTTCTAAGCCACCAGGGAAGGTGGCCATAAGTGAAGATGTTTCTTTAAATGTTTGTTTTTTAGAGCTTGAAAACAAATAATTTTATTGAACTTGTTAGAACATGATATTTCACAGTAAACATTTTTCTTCTATGTATCACAAATCGGCTGGTGTGAGTATTAACACTTTTACTGATAAGGAGAGAACGTTTCGACCTTCCTTATCGGTAAAAGTGCTAATAGCCATACAAGCCGTTCTGAAATATATTTTAATTTCAAGTGGGTTTCTCGCATCAAGAACTTTTCTTCTTTCATCGTATTGTGTTTAAATAATCTGTGAAAATCCATTAAAATATATGATTTTTACTTTGATTGTTAGACGTTCAATTCACGTTATTAAATTTTCATTGTTCCAAATTAATTATATCCAGACCCAAACAGTCTTTGGATATTAAATTTTAGGGCCATTTACGACTACTTTTGAAACAAAATTTCTTTGGATTTGGATACAAGTTCCGTATATCACACTTTCGAATTTCGCACAAAGTTACACGAGGGCTATTTGTGCTCGCTGTCCCTAATTTAGCAGTGTAAAACTAAAGATAAGGCAACTAGCCATCACCACCCACCGCCAACTCTTGTACTATTCTTTTACCAACGATTGACTGTCACATTATAACGCCCACACAGCCGAAAGGGAATGTTTGGCGCGACGGGGATTCGAACTTGCGGCCATCAGAATACGAGTCGAGTGCCTTAACTACCTGAACATGCCCCATACAGTAAGTAGTATTGTGTGTGAATCTTTTAATGTCAGTAGGCATTTAATGTATTGCGATTTTTTTTCGGATGAAAAACATTTAGTATATTAAAGTAGTGGTTTATCATAGTAACTTTTGATTTAGAACACAGTAACCCATGGTAACCGTTCCCATTAATCTAGACTTGCTTTATGTTGTTATTAAGCACAAAGCTACACAGCGAGGTATTTGTGCGTTACACATAACAGGTATCGAAATCAGAATTTTAGCGTCTTAAGCCGCAAACTAACCGCTGGTGAGGAGTCATTAGTTTAGAGCAAGTAACGTTGTTTAAAATAAATGTGTTGCAGTGAGTGAAAAACTTGACCAGTTAACTTTCAAGAAAGAACATTAACATAGAATACGTTGCAATAATTTATCTATAGTAACTATTTCTGTCAAATTCAGGACAAGTAGCATTGTCTAATATAGAATATGTTGCAGTGAATGTTACCCATGGTAACCGTTCCTGTTACTTTAGAACGATTGTTGAACGAGAAACTGAAACTAACGTTGTTTAATATTTATGAACAGTTACTATTTCCCATGATAACTGATAAGTTTAAATATTACATTTAACTTTCATTGGTACTTAGAAGAAAAATTCTGATAATCTGGAAAGTTGTATATATACATTTTAAGAATTTTCTTTCATTTTTTATATAAACCATAACTGTTTCAATATTAACAATTAATTAGACTGTAGTGTTAAAAGACAGCAAACAAAATCAACTGGTTAAAGAATTATGTTCCTGCCAACGGCAAAGTATGACACACAAAATATTTGTTTATCACAGATTTTATGTCATCAGCTTTCATCAATATGGTATACATTACAAACATCAGGCACTAAGATGCGAGGAATAAGACTGTCACAGTTTGTCAGAGGTGGCATGGTAAAGGTAAATTAATGAGTTAATTCAACAGGAGGTATTCTGTAACAAACTTAAAAAAATAAGAAAAAACGAACATAACAATATCTGATAACCTGCAATACAATGATAACTTTCAGGTAGTAGGGAGAAAAAAATACTAAAAAAGATTTTTTTTTTCTCCCACTGTGCTGACCTAAGCCACACAAAACCTCACAGTACAAGATAACTTGTAACCTAAAATTTATATAAAAACCCTTTAACAATAATTAAGTTAGCTACCAGAAACATGTAAACATCCAAAGATTGTTATCTTTGTTTTACAACCACTTTACAATGTAGTCATACAGGCATTACATTAACGTGAATTTCAATTTTAATGCCTGTGGAAGTACAGTGCAAGTTCTTGGGTCTGGCATTAGTACCTTTCACTCCAGAAATTTTTGAACTATTAAGCAACCTGGATAAATCATGTGATGACTTAATCAGCTATGAAGTAATGACTTAGTAGAGGAAGAAACATTTATTCAACAAACAGGTGATTCAGTAAATATTTTGGTGTTAACCTAGTATAGTTTCAATACACTTGGATTGTTAATTTCGTAAATGTTGAAGTAATTATGGTGTATATACTGAAATTCTGATTCAGTAAAACTACAGATATAATACAGTAAACACTGCTGAGTCAATCTATTGTAAAGTTATGATTTCATTCAACGTGTATGTTGAGGTGTTGACCCAACAAACAAAATGCATCAATTTCATGGATACTGAAATACTGATTCAGTAAGTCTTCAAAAATTGATCCACACATTCCAATAAATACTGAAAACTTAAATTCTGCAGACACCAAAGGTTTTAACCAAACAAAAAGTAACCAGCTATTTCAGTAAAACTGACATGAATCTACACATAAATTGAAGAGAGATGAAAAACATACAAGATGAACTCAATACATATATAGTGTTAATTTAATGTTAAAAAGTAATAACATTTTTAACAGATACTGGGCACTGATCTATAAAAACTTAAAAATTTCAGTCATTTATTACCAAATCATTGATTTAACTGATAGCAAAGAGTCATTTTAACAGATAACTTTTACATGGTCCATTAAATGGAAATGAACACTGCAGAAATATGCTGGGAAATTTACATGTTACTACCAAACAAGTAATGTTTAATTATGTAAATTTATAGCTGAACTTAAAATAAAAATATATTCAGCAGTTCTTAAAATACTTAAGTGTAAGGTGAGAGGACCACTCAGTGAGTAGATATGATGTGCTGATAGAAAAAACCTGAAGAACCGAGCAGAATATTCCTTTTTCAGTGTATTTTTAACTAATAATTCGAGGAATGATCCCAATAAACTAAATACCTATTCATCAAGTCACTGAAGAATAATTAGTTACCAAATAGTTAAGTCTATTAAAATAGCAAAACTGATTTTAAAAAAATTTGTAGATGCTTCAGAATACGTGGTGGTGGATGATAACTTGACTAGCTGGAAGTAACAGTTTCGGCACTGACTGAACATTTGCTAATGTTGAAACTAGAAAACTAATTCACTGTTTTGTAAAAAAAAAAATATCAAGGGACAGTATTGTAAATTTCAATATTCATACAAAGGCTTCAATACTGGAACAATAACTCAGTATATATTAAAAAAAAAAACATTTAGTAATTAAGTAACAATGATAGAAGAAATTTTTTTCAATAAATAGAAGAGTGATTCAAAATAATAGCACTGAATCTACAAATAAGTAGAAACTACTGTTTGTCAACAGAATTAGAAAATGGATAATTGTTTGAGTACTTAAAACAAAAATATTCACAATTCAATATATTAAGAGACTGTCTTGTAAAACACGACAGTTGAGAGAAAACAAGCAAGAACAAGTTTGTTAATTACTTAGATTAAACTCATCATTCATGAACTGTGGTATTTCCTTAATCAAAGATAAGGGTGTTACAACTTTATTCAAATAGAACTGTTCATATGAACTCATACACAAATGAATTATTTACCCTGGTCCTTTCTCACCTACATACTGTACACTTTATATTACACACTATACTTGTACAGGCAGAAATGCTGCCCTTGTTGAGAGAGAAATATGCATCCAAGTATACCACCAATTAATTCTTGGAACAATTCTTTGTACATTCGTTTTTCATTCCAAGGAGCTGGGTTTGTTAATGTACAGACAGAGAAGAGAAGACAGACATAGTATGCATGTCTCTTAACCCTTTTTTTGTGCTAGTCTTCTCAGCGTTTCACCACAAGTGTCTTTTAACCAGGACAGCGTGCAGAACACTATAGGTCTACAAGCTTGAGAAAGAAACCTATTAATCTTTAAGAGGCTAAGATCTATCTGATGAACTGGCTTGCCGGTTATATTTGCCATAATTTGACTTGAAGTAGTCATCGTTTGCCATCCCAAAAACATCAATACGATCTTCCTTTCTGTACTGGAGGCATCGACGAATAAATTGCTGAAAAAGAAGAAGAAAAAAGAGAAAAACTGATAGTAGTAATATTAATTAATATTAATATTAATTCTATTTCAGGTATTCACGAACATTGTTATAACAATTAGAATTAATCATTATTAAATTCCTTTTGCATACAAGTTAATGTGTTTTAATAATTATAGAAGGAACACTCTCACACCACATTAGCAATTAAAAAGAAGAAATATTTGCCTTTTCTTATTCTTTTATATTAATATTAAATGATCTAAAAATTTAAAATTCAAGTGACATTAAGTAAAAAGTTAGTCAGCTGTGTTCTACATAAAGGCTAATATATGTTGTGATGTTTTAGAAGAATTTTCAAGCAAATACAAATTTTAAATAAGAATTCAACTAGGCTCTTCTTTCATATTTATATTTCTTACTCATTAAAATAAAAAAATTAACTCTGCAAACGTTTATTCTACAGAGTTTAAGATTAAACATACAGTGAACGAATTACTAGGAGCAAGTTGTAATTTTCTTGAATGTGTGATGCAATATTGGATTATCATCTGGCATATTTATCTTTTAACAGAAGCTTTTAACTCTAGGAACAATCTAAAAATGCAAACTGGATATTACTGAACTGCTTTTGTTTTAAAAAGTTTTTAGTATCAAAGTAAATTACATGTTTTGAAACAAACGATTAAAACTATTTTTCAGGAGTCATCACATAATAAAGAGTAATTAAAGTACAGACTGTTCTGACTCATTAATATCACTTGACTCTCTCTGCTTTTCCTCTTTCTGAACTGAAATGACTCACTTTAAATAACTTATCTGAAATAATGTTATAATTCTTCCTTTCAATTAAACAGATTTAATATTTGTATTTTGCCACATCAAAAATTTAGAAAATAGTTTAATTGCAAGTTGGTGGAGAGAAAATGATCTAATTTAAACTACTCAGGTTGAGTTTGAGTATAATATTAGCTTCTTGTCAAAGCAATCTATGAAGATATATCAGAACTAAAAATATATATCTAATAACAAGTACAGTTAATTAAATAGAATGTTAAAACATATATGACTTGTAAAGTTTAGAATGCACTGTTTCTTCAATTGGGTATTCATACTGTTAACAATATTTTCTATTATAAAAGTAAAGCTTGTGAAAAGGAAAATTAACTGCTGGAAAAGTGTTGAAGTTACAAGATCCATTTATGTTATTTTTCCCTTCAAATATATTTATTCTTGCATATATCCACACATACACTTATATACATTACATTAAAATACAATATTGTTACATCAGCTATACCTTAATATAGCTTACAAGTTATTTTTTGATACAGGAAATTATGATAATTTAATTTACAACAGCACTGTTATAAATATTCTCAAGTTTGCCTCATAAAATTATTCTTTCAAAGAATCTTCTGTCAGGTAATCCACCTAATGAATACTAGAAAGTTTTGAGGTTAAGACAAGTTTCTCTCACTATGTCAGGATGAAAATATTAAATTCAGGTGATTAGGCTAGTCTCAGCTAACCTGAGCCATATACTTGAACAAATATTCAGGAAAATGGGAGGGGAGTTGTGAGTTTAACAACTATTAAGGCAGGGCTTAGTTCTGTCTAACATTATTTTCTAAATAAAAGGGTGGAGGTTAGAACTATTAACCTGTTCAGTGACATACACGAGATAACTCGTCCAAGCCGATCGGTAACACAGTGTCACAGACGAGTTAATTTGTTCTCAATAATACCTATCTTCAACGCTAGATGTCAGCACCATACATACATCTGACCTACTTACAAATTGTTTCACTTTCAATCCAAAATGGCATCACGAAAAAGGTTACAAAATGAAGAAGCATTAGAGTGGTATTTTGAACTTGATTCGGGGGTTGCTGTAACAGCTGAAATACTTGGTACTCAACAGGTTAAAGTTGAGTTATTACTTCTGTTTAACATAATTTTGTAAATAAATGGGCATTTAAGAACAATTAATCTGGGATTATTAGTTCTGTTTAATATTATTTTATAAGTAAAATGTTGGAAAATGGATAGTTTATTTCTACTTTAAGGTTGTATCTGAGCATTACAGGCAACTGTTTTTCCACAACTGGCTGCAGACAGTAAAAGGCAGTAGGAATTGAAATGCAGTGGGTGTAAGATCTCAACTATTAACTCTTATCTGATTTTTAATATCTACTAGCTAGTTTGACCTTAACATCTGGATTTTGTTTGATGGATGGAATATTCACTGTGTTTGGATGCTATGATCAGAAACATTATCTGTTATGATTTAATGTTGACAACTAGCACTGATAATGGAAAATGATTGCTTAATATTAGCTCTACTGTAATGTTTGTGTGTGTGTGTGTGTGTGTGTGTGTGTGTGCGTGCACGTATGTGTTAAGCATGACATTAAAATATTTTAGTTACAGTATGAACTATTACCTTAGCTTCATTGCTAACAACTGGCTTGGCAGGAAAGTCAACATCTGTAGCTTTTAAAATGGTGTTCTCTTCAAGAATAGTGGCCTGAGAAAGGTTATGACCAAAAGGCTACAAGGAAAGCAAAATATGTTTTTCTGTCAAATAATGAAAAATATATGATACATATATAACCATATTTCTTCTTTAAAGCACAGTTCTAAAAAACATTCTGTAAAAACTGACGAATTTACTGATGGTTTAACATCTCAGCTTTTACATACATGATGTAAACTGAATTAATGAAATTAAATATTAATGTTATAAATCATAATCTAGTGATGACCAAAAACAAAAACAAACCAAAACAGTTTTGGTAAAGAGATGTAGACTGTCTAAGCTTCAGATAAATCAATCATAAATGTGAGCTATTCAATAACATTAAAAAAGAACTACAACAATGAAAGGAACTAACTTATTTCAAAAACTAAACTTGTCTGTGATTAATATTATGCAACACTGTTAAAACAGCTATAGTAGCAGTATTAAAAAGAAAGCCCTCTACACAGCTCACAGAAAAATTTAGTAACTGTCATGAGCAGGCAAATACTACAAGAAAGGGAATATTAGTGAATTTATTAGGACAATATAAAGCAAGCTATGTAATAAAAATATTTTAAATAAGCAAACGTTTGAAATTGTAAGAAATTCATATTTTTTTTAAATGTTGATACTAAAGTGTCTGGTAGAAAAAGTTTTATCAGAAAATGATGTCAATTTTTACATTTAGAGTTGTATTTTCAGATGTACAAGAAACAGGTTGGGAATTAAAGTTGGAGATTACAACATTGATAGCTTGAGATATGCAGATAGAATGGTGATGAATGCTCAAGATTAGAAAAATATTCAAGAAATGGTAAATATTCACAATGAAAGTAAAAAAAAACATTGTAGTCCATGTGATAAGGAAAGCAAAGGAGCAAAGATGAGTTTGTAGTCCATGTGATAAGGAAAGCAAAGGAGCAAAGATGAGTTTGTAGTCCATGTGATAAGGAAAGCAAAGGAAGATAAAGAATGCAGATGCTTGATGGACTTATAAAATAATTACAATGGTTGAACACCATGACAGAAAAAAATGGAAAGACTGATTGCCAATGCCTGAAGAAGTAGTAGTAATGTATACTTTGCTAACCCTATTGCCAAGTACATCCTTTACTGGGCATGTCATAAGGTTTTAGTGGCATATATTAAATATTTATTAATCTACTTTTTGTTAACATCATATCAATTAGTATAACATGAAATCTTAATTAATAAGCCATATTTAATAGTATACAAGTTTAAAGTTTTTAATTTTGTAAAACAATACTTTTAAAAGTCCGTAATTTTCCTTAGTGTCACATTTTCTCTCGGCATCTCTCCAATAAGTAGAAAATTAAACATAAATTACTCACTATAGAATTGTCATTGCTCAAACAAACCATAATTTTTAAAGCCTTCAATTTTGTTTGGTTACAGAGCTGTCTTGTAGAAACTCAGACCCTCTTGCCTCACCCAAATTTCACATCCTCTCTTCCAGAATTTAATAGTTCTCTCTCTTTACATTTAATTAAATATTACTTATAACCAATAGATAATCAAGGTTTTCATATATCAAATGAAATGTTGTATAATAGAGTTTTCTGAATGGAGAACTGCATAGTTAGAAAGCCAGAAAAACTGTGGGAGTTACAAGAAGTTGTCTACTTTTTGCATGTTATTAGTCTATATTCTTTAGTGGATTATTTAATTACATAAAAATTATTTAGGGCATTAGTAACATTAGTATAAAGTAGGATTAAGTGCCACTGACAACAAGAAAAAAACCTGTGAGCAGCACCTAGGTTAGTAATTTGATAGTGTAGAATAAGCTCCCAAAATGATTTACAATTTAAAATGGCAGGAAGTAGCAGTTAGTCATGATTCAAGAAGCAATAAAACAACGAAAGTTAATTGTAAATAGTCATATACTGTTACCAGCTTAATGCTACTTAGGATAGATTAGTGTAATTTTATATTGCAATGCAAAGTCATTCTTGAAAGGAAAAAAAAAAGGTAATATATATTTACTTTGGTTTTTCATTATTTTGGTCATTACAAGGTTGGTCAATTTGAGAGAAAATAATAAATAAAATTTTCTGAAAACCATAATTTAAAATGTATTTTGGAGGTTTTATAAAACCTATAAAGATTTTAAATTAGAACAAAGTGATCATTGCTCAGTCAAACTGACCAACCCAGTGTTAAAAAAGCTAAAATGTTGAAAAAGTATATTCATAAGTTGATAAAAACAGTGCGAGTTCTCAGTTGCTGTGCTGAATAAAAATGTACTTTATACATCAAATATATTATTAGTCAAAAAATTATTTTTGACTAGGAAAGTGTTGGCAGCAAATGAGGAATAAACACTGATATTTACTGAAAACTGTCTCACCTTCCTACCATATAGACACTGGTAGAAAATCACTCCAACACTCCAAACATCAACTTTGGAAGAAATTTTAGGAGGAGTTTTGCCAACAACAAAACACTCTGGAGGAAGATACCTAAAATTAAAATTAAATAATTAAATAAAACTATTCTAGTCATTTTTTTTCTAACTCCTTCTGGTGACCTATAGTTATTATAATTATTTCTCTTTAGGAGTGGAATAATTCTTTGAAACATTTTTTAACGAATAGAAGTGCGAAACACATGTCTACATTTTAGAAGTCCATATTAGCTTTTCTATGCAACAGGCATCAGAAAAAAGAAGTCAGCACAAGCTTTTGCTTTCTTATAAATTTTCACAGATTCATGATTTATCCAACTTAAATTGAGTTTCACTCCAAAATAATTAGTAAGCATAAAAACGAATTTGGTACCTGGAGTTAAAGAGCCTCTGGGAGAAAAACTAAAACTGAAGACTACAATATGAGCACTTTCATATCAAGTCTTCCTAATAAAACAGTCATTGTATTAACTAGAAAAATATATGAAGTTAAAATCTTGTATTTTATTACAACACATAAGTACTGATCTAATTACAAAACATATCAACATTGGGCCTTGGTCAGTGTAGTCATTACCATCTTTTATGTACAAATTTTATATCTCAAGTGAATTTGAGGTTCATCCAAGATATTCAAACAACTGAGTTAGCAAAATTAAATACAAATCTATCCAAAGAACTGTGATGAGCAGGTACATGTGTAGCACATTAAACATCAAATACACAAATATTTCATTCAGGAAGAGAGCAAGAAAGCAAAACATGAAAATTGATTTGTTTTAGACTTTGCATTTAAAGAATTTGTTCGGCTTGTTTTGAATTTTCTGCAAAGCTACATGAGGGCTATTTGTGCTAGCCATCCCTAATTTAGCAGTGTAAGACTAGAAAGAAGGCAGTTAGTCATCATCACCCACCATCAACTCTTTGACTAATGAATACTGGAATTTACTGTAACATTATAATACCCCCACAGGTGAAAGGGTGAGCATGTTTGGTGTAACAGGGATTCGAACCCACAATCCTAAGATTATGAGTCGAACGCCTTAACCACCTAGCAATGCTGTGCCATGTATTTCAAGAAATGTTAAGAAATTTGTTTTCTATTAATTTGTACCTTATCTTGCCTCCCATATTACATTGCTACCAGTTTTTGGTCCCATTAACGTTTGACATAATAAGTTGCTAGTGTTGCTGTTTCAAGATAGCAGAAAGTTGTATGTAACAAAATATGTTTATTATTCTTCCCTAACCTTCTAAGTCCCCAATACGGACATTGCAAATACATGCATCGTTTAATGAACTCTATCTTTGATAAACTTGTACTTTGTTTACCAAATTTTGAATACTTTTTCTGCACTGTTATCTGTGAAGGAATTAAACTGTAATAATTAGTCACATATTCTCACCAATGTCTAGTGATAAGAAGTACACCTTATGCCTGATTACCTTCAGTGATATCAGCTCTCATTCTGAAATGCAAACAGTGTATTCTTAACACCTGTCATTCCATGTGTATTTTTCTTAAGTTTTCTAAACAATAATAATAAATTTGTTTCTTCACAGTTTATCCTTTTTCATTTTTATGGTTTAAAATTTCTTTCAGAAGTACTATTTACATATATTGTTGAGACTGGTATAAACAAAACAATGAATGTTGAGGTGTTGGGACTAAATTTTTCTGTCAATACTGGCCATTATTTGATTAATTCAACATTAAGAAAACAAGACACTTTTTGTTGTAGTATAGAGAATCAAAATGTAGGAATTCATAATGTAATTGACAAAGGCAGCATGTTGTTTTCAGTGGTTAGCACTGCACACAGTTATTGTTTCATATGTGGAAAAAATGTACTAAATAACTTAGTACAATATTATTACTTATTAATGAATTTTATAATAGGGTGATGCAAAGAAACCTTTCTTAATTCTTTGTTATGCATTTCTGATAACAGTTATCTTATTGCATGTTCTTAGACAAACAATATTCCATACAACTGATCGGCTAGTCTAAATTATATATGCCAAGCAATAAGTCCCAAAATGCAAGAATACGAATATAGAAACCTAAATATCCAGAACAAAACCGAGCATTCAGTTAACGATACTTAACATTAAAATCATCATGCCGGAGTTATGACATTCACAAAAAAGTTGAAGATGTCAAAAGCCACAGTCAAATTACCAATATGTCCCAGCACCCTGAGAAGTTAGGTCCATGCCATGTTCAGGGTTATAGTTTTCATCATCCATGACTTTACTTAGTCCAAAGTCTGTGATCTTGATTCCTCCACTAGTTGTTCCACTATCCAGTAAAATGTTCCCTTTGGTAAAAAGAAAAAGTTCTTCGAGTAAGTGGGGACAATAAACACAAAGTGGCCTATGAATAATGAAAACATTATGTGAATATAATTAAAATAAATAATGCATTGTCTTCTGGTAGGTAAATATGTGGACAATACACTCACCAGGTTTGAGATCATAATGAATGATTGGAGGTTTGATTTCATTCAAGTACTTGAGAGCATGAACAATTTGCATGATAATACACCGGCTTTCTTTCTCTGGGATGCTTTTGTGCTGTTTGAGGTAGAAATCAAGATCGTGGCCACTACAGTAACTAAGTACTGTGCAAAACCTACAAGAGTAGTAAAACAACAAATATGAAGAAACTAGAGATATAACTAAAAGTCTTACAAACAGTCTTGAGAAATGACTACTAACTAATTTATAGCAACACAGAACATACACAGGATGTAGCAAACCATGCACAAAATATACGTTTAAAAGATATACCTTACATAGGGCCTATAAAACAGCACAAAGTGAACTTTTAATAACTTAAATCTAACACTGGACCAAGAGATATAGGAAAATACAAGCGTTATATGCAAGTCAAGAACAACAGACACAAAGTGATCTTTAAAAAAAACAATACAACTGAATATAACAGATGTAGACTTTTGTGTGTGTGTGTTTTCTTATAGCAAAGCAACATAAGGCTATCTGCTGAGTTCACAGGGGAGGGGGAAATCGAACACCTGATTTTAGCATTGTAAATCTGTAGACAGCAGGAGACAGACTTTTGTAAATATCTTAGAAAGTTCTAATAAAAATGTAATCTGCTTCATACAAAAAATCTAAATGCAGTGACACTGACGTGAATTGCTTGAAAAAAACTAAATGTAATGATATCCTACATAAAAGTAACATTAAGTGTGTACATTCAATATAAAACTTTGAAATGAATTACCAAAAGCACAAAGATGAATACAGCTTGAAGTATTAGAAGTTCTAAGTTCATGATACCAATGTAGCAAAATGGATCAAGTCTATTCCCATAGGTCATGTTTTTGTGTAAATATTAGCAAATTAGTGCAATCCATGCAACTCAGTTACAATACTTTACAATAATTGAATATTTCATATTTTAAAGTTCCTTATTATTTATGTTAATCTGTAGGTATAAATTTGAGTTATTATAAAACCAGATAGTGAGTTTTGAAAAGTGTTCATATAGACTACTTTTTACATAAACAAGGTGAACTGTAAGTTTCATCAAAAAACACAATTAATATAGCCTTCGGTTAGAGTAAAACTTTGATATGACAATACCATTTACATTTTACTGCAACTTTATAATCTCATAAAGATACTTAAAATGTTAAATAACAGTACTTCAGGAACTAATGAAAATATATAGAAACACAGATCATTAAAACTAGAGAAGAAACATTAAATATGAAAACTTAGTTTAAACTGTTTTAAGCAAATGTTCAATTTTAATCAACACCTAACTTAAAAAATAATGAAAAAATCAGCTATTGTAAGTATTGTTCATGCAAAGAAAAAAAGTTTATTTTCAATTAATATTCTGATATTTTCAACTTACGAATTTGCATCAATCTCGAACACATCATAGAGTTTCACTATCCTTAGGTGATCTAAAGCCTTATGGATGTTGTACTCCCTTAAAGCATGCCTATTGAGATAACATCACTGTAGCTAAACAATTTTTTTCTAAAAAAATTATTTTCAAACTTGAATGGATTTTCAAAATTAAAGAAACAAATGAAGATATGTGAGAAATGGAAAGCAATATTTCTTCTAACTTGATTAGGAACAAAAATATCAACACATATTAGTTCTGATTCGTAACAATACAATAAATAAATGAATTGTAATACCAACATTCCACAGCATCTTAATGTTATTTGATACATTAATGTGGTAATACAACAAGACAGGTTATTAAAATCAACATTAGATACTTCTAAAATTACTTTTTTTTATGTGTATTTCTATACATATTTGGCATGTAAATCCAGGACATCATTGGGTAAAGCACTAATAAATCTATATAATTTGTTACTTGGATCAAGAAGTGAGTTAATTAAATTTAGAATAACACAATGTATCTTGTAAAGTACGAGCACATCATTCTTAATTAGATCAAAAACTACTTTCTTCAAGCATGTACAAATACATGGCTATCATTGTCTACTTAGATATAAGGTTAAGTTAATGTCATTATACAAAGAACCAATACATTAAGATTTTGTCTCGTTTTGAACAACATATTAAATTGGTTAACAAGAGTATTAAAACAACATTTGCCAATAAATTCAATGGTAAAGTTGATTTATTCACAAGAAATTGGTTAGTAATGGTATCTCATGTTAAATCAATGGTAATATTAATATATCTAAAAAATGTATTAAAAAACACCCATTTATCTCAGAATTCATTCATACATAGTTTAGATGTTACTTCGGTAAACATGAAGTCTCACATCATCGGTATCAAAGCCTTCAGATTTAATTACTGTTACATAGAATTTTGGTGACTTTTTAAACTATCATTCCTGACAACTGATGACATCTGAAGTAAGTCTTACAGTTAATTTTTATATTTATTCATACATTTCAGTTTTATTAACACAGAAGTAAAAAATATTAAAGACATGTTTTACAGGTGATTTGCGTGACTTCAAATTCACTTTTATATTTCTGCACCGAAGTAGGTAAATGAAAAGGTTTAAGTTCAGTATAGTTATAAATGCACTCAACATCTTCTATAACTGTAGTTAACTATTTATGTTTCAATACATTGTGAGTTACTCCTAAAAGTTTTAGGGTTTCAATCAGGTATTTTAAGGTGTACTAAAGTATAAATGATACAGAAACATCATTTTTAAGACAAAAATTTGTCAATGTAAATCACAATGTGACCAAAGTATTCAGTTGAAAATGTTTATATAAAACAAATAGTAAAATTTTCTTCACTGCAACATAAAAGAGGGTTCCTTTGGAGATTGACAGGTTTCAATGTAATTCACCAGGTATTAAAACACAATGAAATAGATTGCTAAAGAAACCATTGTTTTCTTAGGTGTTTAATGAACTCAGCAAAGTCATTATACTTCAAAGAGCAAAAATATTTGTTTTTATACCATGATTATTGTGTTGCAAGAATTCTAAAACATTTAAAAACAATGTAATCACATTTTTAGAAAAAATGAATTTTTATTTGATTAGTAAGTTTCAGAAATGCGTATTTATATGTTCACACCATGATGTGTAGAAGAGTGCTTAATTCATAAGAATATAAAATTCTCAATTCCTTTCATTATATTTGAAAACTTACTTTATGTAGTTTGCCTTCTTATCGTCCTTCCAGTCCTTGTTTAGTTGATGAATCTTACAAGCTACATAACGCTGTTCCTTAAGGTCAAATGCCTATATAGACACAAAGCATATAAACATTACGCTGAAATAGTCTAATAATATCTGACATCATTTACAGAATCATCCAGTATTAAATAAAATTCTTATTTTATTAGTTCGTCTGAGAAAACTAACCTCTATAAAAAACATAAAAAGCATTATATCGTGAAAATTGACGATTATAGTATGGTGAGCAGATCTAATTATTTCATATTGCAGGCAAGGCTTTTCATTTACTTAAAAAAACATCTGATGCAATACCTTCAAAGTAACTATGCACTCACACAATGTTCAGGTCATGCAGGTGACTTACCTTGTGAACTTCACTAAATCCTCCTTTTCCAAGCAAAGTTAAGAGAAGATATCTTTCATTTAGCACTGTATGATTGTTAAACCTGTGAAAAAAAAGTATACAATATTATTATACAAAATCTCATTTTCCAAACAAAAATGAATATAAAATGTATTTTTTGAAGATTTACAGTTTGTTTTTAGAGTTAAATAATTATTTAAAGCTGCAAAACTTTATTATAGATAAAATTATAAAATCATTGAATAGTACATTCTCAACATTGGGATTCAATCAAAAATTAAACTTTAGAAAATGTAGCAACATGAAAATTGGCTGTTTCATTGTTAGTTAATACACTTTTTACTTCTTGCATTTTTTCAAGTGCTATCAAATTAATTAATGAAGTTATGATATAGACACATACACTATATTAAAAAAAGTTTACTGTTCAAAACAGTATTCCTTTACTTTATTTCTTTATGTGAAACTGATAGATGGAGTATCCCCACTGCAATGTGGGTCCTATTCCGCTGTCACCTCCAGAACTTAGGGTACATTCTATATCCCACATTAATAGCCTGCACTCTGGGATCCTTTCAATTGGTGATGTTTTTTTTATTTAGTTTGTTTTTGTTTATATGTATGTATTAGATCATTAGGTTTAAAAGGAAAATAAACAAGTAAGGCAGTTGTATACACATTTTTAAATCAGTAGCCTTGGGCTTTTTGACTATATCAACTTTCAAACATTGAAGGTACACTTGTGAAATTACTATAATACAATACAAATCAATTACTTTTGGATACAAGTTTATAGTTCTTTTAACATTTTATACCACTGCAGCCATAAGATTATATACTATCCTATACATTTGGTTGACTGTACCTTGACTGGTCTTCATTATGTAGTCGTTTCAATTCTCTAATGTGAAGGTTTCTCTCTCTCTCTAATTTCTCTAGCTCCAATTGTAAATCAGCATCCTCTTTCTTTAGTGCTGCCTGTCTTAGCTTGAGGATCTCTTCCTGTTCATAGTAGTCATGCCAGGTGCGCCTGAAGGTGATACGTGCATATATGGGTAAAACAAACTAAAACAGGCAAGTTAGAAAAACAAACTTTCAAAATACTCTGTCTTGGCAGAAGTAAACTTTATAAATTGAAGAACATTCAGTATTAGTTATTGAATGCCTACGCGTAAAAACAGCAGCCATTACAATAAAACCAATATCACTATTCTGCCTGCTCGTGATTTTTATAATAAACTTTGTATCCTCATAATAAATATAAATTTGCTGTTTTACATTCTTTTTGTTTTCAAATTTGAAAATTAACTTTCAATATGTTGTTATAAGTGAAAGTTATACATATGTAAGAGAGTTGGAATAATGATAAAAAATATTAAAGTTTACACTTTACAGTAAAATTTCGTAATATGTTTTTTTCATGTTCTTTTATTTCACATCTGGAGATGTAATGCAACTTCAAAGGGATGTCTACAGTGGACTCTTTACTAGGCTATTAAAATACATTACTTACAGATTGTTCAGTTACATTTTACATGTAAATATTGATGTGTTGATCTCAAACAAATATGCAAGTATATCCATAGTTCAAGAGTATTTTGACATACTAATACCTATAAAAACTGCATATGTAAGAATAAACAAATATCATCTAATTTAAATTTGTTAATCTTGCATTTTGTTGCTGTGTTCTTAAACTTCTCCCCTTTGTTTAGAAGAAACATAAACATCAAAAATAAATCATGTTCTGAAACAACAGTTCAGAATTAGTTGTCTTGTGTTAAATTAACTAATGAAAACATATAGCCTGTTATTGCTAAGTCCCGCAGTGTTTGTTATTTAGTTCCACTTGTTTACCAAAACACCATGAAATAAAAAAAATAAGCAGATTAACTTCCTAATCTTTACTGAATAAAAAGTTTAGAATGCACAACTTTCAATAAAGAAAAACAGAGCTGATATCATTACTGAATCTCCTCTGCTTTACATCTAAGTTATATGTTACTACAATAAGTATGATAATACTAGTAATTATAAGATAATTAAAATAATATCAATCACTAATAATGGTCCTCAAACCCAAATGTATATTCCCATGTACTGTGTAAAATAAAATTTTGTTTTGATAAAGTTTGAAAGAAGCTGAAAAAAGCTTTCATCTTTACTTCGTTTCTTCTCGGTGCCCTAAAATTAAAAGTTCTGTAATAAGATCTTCTATATCTTTGCTATATCCAAATCCTTTCAATTCTCGACTCTTACTGTTGTTACCAGATTTTTTAAATTTTTGTGCAGAGAACCATGCTAAGAAGTCAACTTATACAGTTTTTCCTGAACTTTTGTTGTTTTACTTAATTTGTTTTTCTTGACTAATGTTCTTTTCACTTTATCTCTATTACCCTTATTTCGTTTTTCACCCTTGTACTGCTTACTTCGTACAAGAATACTTTCATTGCCTTATCAATCATTTTGTACCATTTCCTCTTGGCAAAGCAATCACAGTGCACTTCTACAAGGAAAATGTTATATGCACAAAACTTATGCACCATATATACAACATACAAACAGACTTGGTCAGATACAAATGTTCATATATGGATTACAACCAGAGATGCATGGCTACCCAGCTAGGTATTGAGCTATGTGGTGATACTCAAAGTCGAATTTGGGTAAATGAAAATAGTATCTAAGCTCTAATCCTTGTAGCAACTTATGCAGTACTGAAAGTTAGTCAATAATTGGTTTAGTTGAAAAAAAAAAAAAAAAAGCTCCAAGCAACAAAGACTGCCTGCCTGCTGAAAGTCAGGGATTCGTGGAATGGCTTGAGAAACTGGGGTCAAATATTAACAGGCGTAATGATCCTAAAATGTGTCAAACACCCTGTTTCTGTATTTTTTTTCACGCCCACAGAAATAGTAAGTAACTTTTAACCTTTCTATTTCAACTAAGAACTAAATTCCAAAGTTGTAAGTTTCATTAGATTTCCACCATATATATTGTTGTTGCTTTCAGGTTTTTCAACCCAGTTCATCACTGCTTTTTGCTGTCCTGCAAAGCTTAATTATACCTTCTTTTTGTCAAAACTTACATTTCAAGTTGAAAAACAAGGTGGATCATTTCATAAAGTACCCTCTTTGTTTCACCATGATATCTAGGAGTGGGATTTCACCCAAGATGATGATTGGAACCAAATCATTGAAAAATCATTTCACTTCATTTCACAAAGAACCCACAAACATGCAGAATGATGAAAGTAAAAACAATAAGAGAAAAATGTTACAACAAAGATGTCACAGCTGAAACTATGATGACCAGGAGGAGCAAAACACAAAATCTCAAACAATATTTTCAAAAGACAACTCTTCTACAGTTCAGCTAGATAACCAAACATACTCGAGAACTGAAAATGAAGTATTCTAACATCTAATCATCAACCAAGAGCTTCATTCTTGTCTATTGTTCCAATGCCACTTTTCTGAATTTTCAATCCCCAAACAGAAAATTGAGAATTGTACTTGAAGAATTTCTCATGCCACACATAAGTATTATTACAGATGCACAAACTTCTGATGGCAACCCTGTGTCCTATTTCATTCTCAATGTTTATTGAATTGACAGAAACTGGGATCTACAACTCATGCTTCTGTCTCTTAAGCAACTGATGTATTTTCAAGTAGTTAGAGCTTACAAGCATGCATAAAGCTTCTCAACAACAAGTACCTTCAGAAGAGATATATTAAAAAGAATAAACTGAGGAAGTTAAAAAAGGCTCAGTTACTTGTGTAATACAAAAACAAAACCTTTATTGCACATTACTAAATTGTTGAGGCTTACTCAATATTTATGAATTTGTGTTATTAAAAATTAAATCTTAGATTCATGGATTCTCTGAGAAAAAAAAATTAATCCATGAGTGTTCAAGGTTATCCACATCAAAAACCGAAAACAAGTACTTTTAGTAAAACCTAACATGATTTTGTAGATACTTGGCAAAAATCTGTTTGAATATTGGCTATCTTCACTCTTCCAAAAATCAATTATTTCAACAATGAATGCAGACAGCACAAAAAAATATTTAACTGACTTGAAATATTCACCACTTTAAAAAGTAGCATTAGTTATTTATGAATACCAGAAACTTGTTTTAATTTTGTATTATTTCACATTTGTGTCTGTTTTATGTGAAAAAAAAATAGAGAAAATAACAATTACGCAAAATTAAAGCAAATAAATTATCTCAAAACTTTTATATCACCTGGAAAATTTGGTGATTTTCTAGTCTTATCTTTGGCTTTCACATTGTTTTTACCTCATGACACATAAAATGATCCAAAACCTAATTTACAATATATGAAGTAACTTTACTGTTACTGCACTAGGCACAGAAACTTGATGTATTCTGTATGAAATGTTTTACTGATTGAAACATTAGTACACATCTAGTATAGCAAAGTTCTTATTTAATAATACTTTGATCAACATACACAACTTGCCTTTTAGCATTATTGAATGATGGTAAAATGAAGCTCTCAAAAATAAATGCAAGTGACTACCCCCCCCCCCCCAAAAAAAAAAAACTGTTATAATATTAAACTGAACACTAGTCAGTTAAACCTAAACTTGGAATATAATAATAGTCAATGCTTTAAGGCTACCATCAAGTTTTGGAGTGCTAACTACACAACTTTAATCTTCATAATAAGGTTCCAACTGTTAGTGCAAGTAAAATAGACAAACTGTAGATAATAAATCCAAAGTGTTATTTTTAACACCAGCATACCAAATTTAAATAAAAAAAATCCAATTCTATTTTCCAAACATTTAATCTAAGTATTTTGAAAGTGATCTTTTACTATTCTGCAACATTTATTTAATATAATTTCCAAAGAAAGATTAAAAAATAAAACGTTCCAATTCTCACTGCTGTGCAGCTAAAATGAGTCATCAGTACACAACATGACTTTCGAAAGATTTTATTCTCATCTTAAAGAATTTACATTTTTTTAGTAACTGATATCCCTTGAGAATATAATTATCCATCTGCTGTTTCCTATGTGATTGTCCTTCTATACTAATGGTTTTATTCCTAAAGCTTTTTTTATCCCACACTTCCCTGGTATCACAACATGTGATCTGAAAATTTATTAATGAGCCGTAGCTTTGAATATAGTTATAGGCAATGTTTATATGCAATTAGATAGAGATTATAAACTATTTAGGTACAGAAAATAAACTGATTTGAGAAGTATTTCTGGTTTTATAGGGTAACTACTAGCTGGAGTCTCCTAAGAAAGTGAACAAAGAAATCTGATGGTAAGTTCAGAAGAACTAGGAATAAAAAAACAATCTTTTAACATTCTTTTAATCCTGAAAACATGTTTATATCAAATCATATAAGTGAAAGGAACATAAATTACTCCTGTAACAAAGTATTACATAACATTATCAACTATAGTAGGCAATGGCAAAATATTCAGATGACTCAAATATTTATTATTCAATATTATTGTTAAGTTTATCATTTTAAAGTGATCCATTATTTATCAAAAAGGAAATAAACCTATGTTATACATATGTTGACCTTAACCAAGAATTTTGTTAGTAAAATACCTAGCCTGATAAAGGTAAGATCTGACATTGAATCTTTATGTATGATTCACAACCAGAAGTGGCAACTACTGTAATAAAGAAACTCAATTATGAAAAGTGAAGTTGAAAATAACTGGACATGAGAAATTGAATTTTCTGATCAATGACTCTCAAAAACAAAATATCAAAGGAAGCATTTCTGATGTTTTTCCCTAAGCCATTTGTTGCCATCATAGTACGAAAATTTCACAACAGAAAATTAACTACACTAAGTTTTAAACCCAAATTAGTTATATAGTTAGTTTGAATCAAGTTTCATACAATTTAATTTTTCCAATTGTAAAGAACAAAAGAAGTACTAAGTGATACTGTATAATGTTTCTGGTCTTATTACAAACTATTTTGCTAAAAACTGCTTAAGAGCAAAGAGCAAGAACACTAAACACCATGAAACAAAAAATTAGCAAATTATTAAGGCTAAGAATATCTCATATTGTTATCTTTTGTGTTCCTGTTTGTAGCAATGAAAACAATCAGTGTCAGATACAATTTTATTTGTACCACACCAATGGACCATTACTAAACTTTTACATAACATTTCCTGCACGAAAGACTAACATACTAAAATAAAAACACCTTAAAACATCCAATTAAATATGTAATTTGAGCTTAAAAACAAATTATCAGCCATGTTGTAACTTACTCTTTCAAAGCTTCAGGATTCAAGAAGTCTCCATTTAATAAAGCAGGATTTCCTAACGTAAATTTATTCTTCTGTTGAGCAGTACTGGTTTTCTTTTTTCCTATAGACTTGCGTTGTCTTTCTATTTCTTCCCTTTCAACTGCTATTAACTCTTGTTTTCTGTACAGAAGAGAAAATTTCACATTTTTTCCCACCAAAATTCTAACCAATATACAAGATAAATGTTTAATGAAATGCAATTAGCACGTATGATTCTGAACAGAATACCAACATCCATACACAGAGATGACAACTATTTTAAATGACTGAGCATAATAATTGCAGACAGAGACCTTTCACAGTTTTAATGCTTTTAGATTTGCCAGAAACAAGACAATCTGGTGAACAAGGCCTCTTTTTTTTCCATCTTGTGAACGATCGCATTGGTGTTTCTATGCCGCTTAGAAATCTAGAAATACCCATCTACACGAGCGCTGATTGGCTGACAAGCACTGATGACGTAACTATGGATTCCCCCATGTACCCAGTATGGAGAAGCACCACACTTAAACTATTGGTGAGCATCAGAGATACAAACATTTTTTATTATTTCATGCTCATTATTGCAAGTAGCCATTTGAACTGTCTTTTATTTACTATCAAAATTTATTTGTCTCTCACTAGAAATTTTCTTTTCACCCCTTTCAAGCCCTGGGGGAACAATTTATCACTTCATTGTATTTGTCTGTATGAGCATATAGTCGTAATGTATACACCAAAATCATAATGGTTGTCATCTCTGCATACATATTGTTTAACATGTCACAATACCAAAATTAATATGTTTCATATAATATCATTCCTTAACCATATGCATGTCATGACTTTCTTTACAGATAAAAATTTAAAACTTAATTAAACCACTCAATTTAAATTAGCAAGCTTGACATCAAAACACAGTTTGTAATGTAATTCATATCTTTGTGTTAGCTAAGTTTTAATTTTAAAAGAAAATATTTAAATTCTTAGTCTCCACTCCCCTATGTTTTATGACATGCCAGAGCCCTGATTTTCCAATTTCAGGTGTTTCTTTCACAGGATTTCAATATGTCTAATTAGAAATACTTACTAGGAACACTGACAAACCAAAATATCAAATACAAACATGCAATCTTCTTACTTTACTGATGTATCACCACATTGACATATCAACATGACATATCTATAACTCTCTGACATTGCTGATGGACAAGTTTATATTCAATGGAAAGAGCAAAGTTCAATCAACTGCCTCGTTACATTCTGTTGTTTATATCCGAGTAAATCAACTGCCTCGTTACATTCTGTTGTTTATATCCGAGTAAGTAGAAATGGAAATTTTAAAGAAATTATTATTGCCTTTTGAATCGAGAGAACACTCTGGACATTAATGGAAATATTTTTACCTATTAATAGCTTAATAGAAAGTATGATATATTTTAATAGCTTTAGAACATTCTAGTGCCTGATGTACTTTTTGAGGCCAGTGTAAACCTATGAGTTAAGAAAATGAAATATCCATGTACAGAATATTGTAAAAATGAACATGCTCTCTTTAATGCTTTAAACATAACAAAAAGAATTGCATACATGTCTAGAAAGCAATGAGAGATGAGAAGGGCATGCCATACGAGCCTGAATATTTTTTATGTCAGTAAAACAAGAAAATGGTGGGCTTTAAGTTTATATTCTAGTTTGAGAATATTTAAAGTATATATTTGTAATTAGTTAGACACTGAAAATAATAAAAGGTTAAAAGAAAAATCCAAGAGAAGCAAATCAGAGTGCAGATATGTCACAAACATTTATAAAAATATTTCCCTCTGAAATTGAAACATTAAAATTTAAATAATATTAAATTTACTGATAAGAAGATTACCAACACTCTAGACAGGTCAAATCAACAGTTACAACATGAATATTAACTCCTCTGTTGTTACTGCTCGACTGAAGTGAAACCCCCCCTCCACCAGTGTAAATGTAACAGCTGCAAAAACACAAATTTAGAATTCAACTTTCTCTTGAAGTGTTTTCTCTTAATAAAATATAAAGATAAGTGAAATTAATACCATTATATATTTTCAGCGTACTGTAAGTATGTGAGAATTAAATAAGTCCATAATTTCATATAATGTGTACAAAGTAATACTAGTTTTTAAGGATCAGATTGGTTTGAAAGTTGCAAATTTGTGCACTGATCAGAGCAGTTATGATAAAGAGGATTGTAATAGAACTTTTCTGTAACTGATGTGTTAAATGCAATATACGTTATATAAAGATTTAAATACATCTCTTAAACTTATGTATGTAAGGTTTACTTATGAAATTAGTTACAATGTACTTATCATACATATTCACATAAAATTAAAATTCTTATAGGAAGTATTTACAATTGCTGAATGGGATAAAGCAATAAACCTGGTTTTAAAAATAGGAGAGAGGACAAAGCAAGAAAGAATGCATTGACGATGCAAACCCTCAAAGAAAAATTATACTCATGATAGAAGTCAAAGAAATGTTACTGAAACTACATGCTACTGTTCATTATATATGAGAGTGATTCAGCAATGTAAATGTGAATGATATCTTAGCCAAAGCAACCCTGTAGACGTTCAGAGTTGATGACAGAAATGTCAGACATATTGACAAGACCATGAAGCCAACTAGAACATCCAATTAAGTAAATATTTTTTTTTCTTATTTATATGAAAATTATTTTAATTTAATTACCATTAGTAACAATACCAATAATAAACACATTCATTACACTCATTAAGTATGTTTCTTACAAAATCAAACTAAACATTTCACAAAATGTTTCTTCCAACAAATCCTAGTTTTTAATATGTTCCTCACTATGACCATGTCTATAAAGCTTCATACAACATGCAGGCTTATTATTTTTTGAATAAAAACAAAAGCCATTAAATATCATTATGTATCACCATATTTCAGGTATTCATGAACCCAATTTCATATAAAATATTAACATCTTACAAACAAACTTTTGTTTTTTTGAAAAGCTTTACTTTATGTTATTGTATATGACATTTTGATGAGACTTTATGTCAACATTCTTTACAAAAGTCCAATATTCACCAAACACTAAATACAGATGAGCATTTCTCCATTACTTGTATCCAGTATTTTGTCAACTTTAAACTTACTCAGTTGGTCTGGTAAGATATTATGATTCTGACAACTATTTTTAAACTTTTTTAACAGAACATTAATTATGAATGGTTTCATAACTTAACATCTATATTTTTTCCTACATAAATTATTTAAATTTTAAAGTGATAATGAAAAGAGTTTAAAAAACTCAGAAGTAGTTTTTAAAAATAATTTAAATTTTCATTAACAAAATGAGTCTGCAATTAACATATCTAAAAGAAAGAGTTGATAATATCTGTAACTGTAAATATCAATCAACAAAAATACACACTTTAACAGTTCTGTGAAGGCGTGTCCGTCAACCCAATTTTCACCAAATGTTGCTCCTTGTCTTTGGGTAACAAACTGCCCTAATCGTAACCTATTTTGCATACATTTCTGTCTAGCTTGTTTTTTCTCCATTGTGGACTAGAAATTAGAAAACAAGATAATACATATAATGTGAATAAAGTAAATGTTACATTATTCATAATGAAATATTAATGAAGGATGATTTAATAAACTGTTCCAATCCAAGTGATAGTTATCCAATATTAGTTACAGAATAATCATACATAAAAATAATATACATTTTATAAACTGTTATAATGTTTAAGTAACATACCTTTTCAATTAACAGTTGTTTATTAACATTTATACACTTTGTTAATTGTTCCTTTTGCTTGTTATAATTCTTATGTAACATACCTTTTCAATTAACAGTTGTTTATTAACATCTATACATTTTGTTAATTGTTCCTTTTGCTTTTCTATTAATTTCTGTTGAGCTTGAAGTTGTCTTTGGAGTTCCTTATTAGCCTGTAAAATAATTAACTACTAAATTATTAGAATCCAACTAAATTTTCTGATACAGTTTACAGGAATGTCTATTCATATATACCAATTCGAAATGTAAAGATGAACAATAACAGAAGTCTCTAATTAGTTCAAAATAAAATCTTGGAAATTATATTAGTACACAAATTTGTGTTTAAATCTTTCTTATGCTTAATAGTAAATGTTTTTAAAGCCCATATCTTGATTATGCACATGTATTTTTCAGTTAACAGTATTAATTATTAATTACTGTAATTACATATCATTTAGTTAGCATTGATACTTACAATTTGAATCTGCAACTTTTATAACTCTTTCAGTTTATAATTTTTTTCACCATTTTAATAATTGAAAAATCATAAACTTTGTGGTGAAAAATACTCAGTGTTTTTAAGTGCAGTTTAGTTAATACTGTTATATACAGATAGAATTTGAAAGCTAAAAAAGTGATTTGAAATTAAATGCTAAGCACTGATAATGATCTTAAGTTTAAATGAAGTATTTGTTCACATGTAGTATGTTATCTCTGTCACATAATGCCATAAAAAAATTTGTAATACAGCTATTATCATATAGCTGTTTAAGCCTAATCTCTTAATTTAATTTTCAGAAATTTTTGTATCAGTTTCCTCTGTGATCAAAACCATTGTATATATGTATAAAGAGCATTGAACATACATGATACTGTTATTTTTATTTGTGATCTTTTTACAAAATATAATCAATAATAAAACAAACTTGTTACCCTTTGTAATTCATCTATTCTGTTATCTCTGATTTCAAGGTCCATCGCTGATTTACTTTCCACTTCCTTAATCTTGATGTTGGTCAAATCAGTCTGGACTATCCTGTGGTAAATTTGTACTGGTCGTTGGGAAAGAAAGAGCATGTTGGGGTAGTCTATGCTATTACTTAAACTTGCTTGAGGAGAGATTGAGTTACCCTGTGTAATATATAACATAAACAGTGTTGCTGTTGTGTAGTACCATGGCTTGCCAGAGGTGAAATTGAAATATTTTGGAGCATACATGTAAATATATACATATATTGCTACCATGAGCTAACCAGAAAATAAATAATGAAACTTTGTAGAATGGACAGCAACTGCCAGTTGTGGAGACACAAGTGTAGAGGACGATGTTTCAAAAGTCATCTGCTTTTTGAAACATCATTCTCTACACTTGTGTTGCCACAACAGGCAGTTGCTGTCCATTGTATAAAGTTTCATCATGAATAATCTGCCTAAACAATCTATCAAAGAAAATAAATAATTTAGAATACACAACACTTTCAAAAACAAAAACTTTGATTGCTTGCACCATGCTAAAAATTATGCAATATGTTGTGCCATATGTGAAGAAATACTTGCTGTTACTTCGTTTCAGAAAACATAGCGAAAATGTAAATTATAAACATTGACAACTCTCATAAGAATAAAGTGTTACTGTTGTAAACCTAGAAACCAACTGATAACCTCTTTTTGATGCATTTCTATGACAGTATTTGTTTATATCTATACACACAGAAGTGTGAAAGAAAGACCAAGCAGATACAAACTTCTTGCCATAGACAACCAAGAATCCACAAACACCACAATAACTCTCATTTCTAACAAGGAACCTTAAGTAAGAAAGCACATTATGGTAATATAATAATAGGTGGGCAAACAATGACTTATAAGTACAAAGAAGAATATTTACTGATGGTGAAACACTTAGTGGATTCCATGGCTAACAGAATTCTTTCTTGTGCTTATAAATCATTTATTTGCCTTCCCACTATAATGAGAAATTGTTATACTTGATGCAAATATCACTACCACAATATGTGACCAAAACATCTCTTTTGCAAAAACCATCAAGATAAGTATTTAGTAAAAAAGCACATCTTTTCACAATGTCTTTTTCTGTACGTTATAAAATCTGTATCCACTTATATATATCACAGTACACTTATCTATTTTTACAATAAGAATTACAGTCACATTTTATGACAGATTTCTACACACACACACACACTGAAATATTTGTCAAAAAGATTCATACAGGGGGTGTAGAAGTAACTGCAAAAAGTCTCCACATAAAACAAAAAAAAGAAAGATTTTATAAGAAACTCCACATAATTAAAGGACTTTGTCATTGAATTTGTTGTAAGATAACTCTGCACTCTCACTTGTATATTTTGTTAAAAACATCTACAGCTATGAAAAACAGGCTAGGTTAAAACAAATATTCATCCTGTAGAGGAAATAATAGGTTATATAAAACTACTGATCAGGTCAACACTAGGTTAAGTTTATGAATATGAAGAAAACACTACATTACACACGTGGCTATGTTTGTAGCTGTAACTCCTTTCATGGAAGCTTGAATGTAAATGTAGTAAGTACTATTAATAAGATCTTGAGAAAAACAGTAACAAAAGGTATGACCTTTAAATGAAATTTTAAAATAAATAACATAATAGCAACTCAAATTTCTTTTATAACATACAAAAAGAGCTGCTATCTGTGTAACCCAGATATTAACCATAAGCTCAAAAATTACAATTAGATATAAAAACCTATTTCTAATGAATGCATAAACACAATATTTAATTAATTTGTTTAATACTATATCTTTAAAAGTTTGGACAAATTCTTTAAAGCACAAACAACTCATCAATGAATTAACTCTTTAAAAGGTTGTATCATTTAATTATTTGAAAAACTGCAAAATAAGACATCAAATATGTTAAAAATATTAATTGTTCATTTGGGTAGTTCTGAATTTGATGGGTCAATGATTCATACTAATCAAGTGGTATCCTACTGGACTGTTTATAATTGAATAAAAAAATCGTACTTTTAAGCCTTCTAAACTTTGCGACAGCATATTCAATTGAAGCAGGGTTCCAGAAATTAACTATTTCTAATGTATTAAAAAACAACAACATATTTTATTAGGTCTTCTTGTAGTTTGTATCTTCATTAGGATAACTTCAGTAGGTGAAAACCTCATTTTCTTTCTCACTATCCTCATATTCAAATCTGCAAAAATTCATACAGTACAGTATGTTAATACCTATTTATTTCAGAAGCACTTTCAATGGCAGCCATTTTACTTGGTCATCTTGTGCACCATACTTTACTGTACACAAGAACTATAAAGGGAATTATCTAATACTTTATGAAAATAAATCAAATTTTTATTCATCATTCTGTGACTTTCAGTAATAAAATCAAATCACAACATGCATATAAAACATCTAGGTGGTCATACTGACATTCTTGGCAGAACCCAAGTGCTGTCTTTTAGAAACCACAGAAGTAACCAATCTTTACTTATAAACATGCAAAATGTTATACAGGTTAAATTCATGAGAGAAACAAATTTTGTTAAAAATACTTCTGTTTTATCAAAATGTAGGTTTACCTGTTGAACAACACATTCTTTAACCCTATCACCACAGGTATTCTTCATTGCACAAGACACAAGGCTTTAGTGTCTTACATTTAAAATTTTTTAAAACTACTTTTTCTTTGTGTTATACCAATTATAACAGTGTAACATCTTATCTAATAATCCATAGTTTAATAGTATATAAGTTGTAAGTTTTTTATTCTACTAGGCAATATTAGAAACAATCCTAAATGTCCTCTAGTGTGACGTTACATTTTCTCTTAGCATGTTAATTTCCATATTTTAGCCACCACATCTCAAAAAGTATCAAATCAAACATAAATTACTCTATATAAAATTGTCATTGCTATATTTTTTATAGTTTTCAAATCTAATTGGCTACAGAGCTATTAAATAGAAAATTAGACCCATCCTGCCTAACTGTCACATCCTCTCTTTTAGAATTCATTAATAATTCTCTCTTACATTTAATTGCATATTACCTATAACCCAAAGAGAGTCAAGGTTTTTATCTGTCAAATGATGTAATGTATAATGTTACTTCTGTGTGGTTAAATGTCAATATCATTCAGTGTTAGTAACACTGTTCCCATGAGAAAGTTAATGACCAGCTTGGATGAATTTGTAATGACTCGTTACATAGTTAGAAAGCCAAAACAATTTTGAGAGAAAAGGAAATTTGTCTACTTTTTGTATGTTATTAATCTAAAAAACTTAAAAGTTAACTCTCTTTAACAATTCGCAACAAAGAAAAAAAGATGATTGGTAAAGTATTTTTTATTTTTCATATTTTTTTGCATATAATTATAAAAGTTACTAAATTATAAAATTAGGAATCCTTTAGGTTCTTTAAGATTAGATCAGGTAAAAGAAATAATGATATTATAATAAAACTATTTCAAGAGGCACACATACAAGAAGCTTGTAGGTAATGTAATTTGTTAATGCAATGTGAACTGCAAGTTTCCCGAGTGATTTATAACTTATAATGGCATGGATACTACTTAGAAATGGTTCAAATAACTTATAATGGCATGGGTAGTAGTTAGAAATGGTTCAAATAACTTATAATGACATGGGTAGTAGTTAGAAATGGTTCAAATAACTTATAATGACATGGGTAGTAGTTAGAAATGGTTCAAAAGTTAAAAAAAGCAATAAAACTATAAAACTTAATTATAAATAAATTTATACTATTACAAACTTAGAACTGCTTAGGATAAATTAATTTACTTCTATGTTAGATATCTGAAGTCATTATAGAAAGAAAAAAGTGAAATTTAAATTTATTTCTAAATTATTTTTTGGTGCTTACAGGGTTGTTCAAATTGACCAAGTCTGAGATAAGGTAAAGAAAATAGCAGGTAAATTTTAGTTTTATTGAAAAAACAAAACAAGAAACATTTGAAATGCACTTAGAAAGTTTGAGATTTTTGAGACAAAAACTATTTTTAATTTTAACATGAAAATTACTTTTCACATGGATTATTCAAAACAAATACTGAATATATTAATAGAGAAATCTTTATTTTAGTAAGAAATATTTCACTAAAAAGTATGATTTTTTTATGTGGAACACTCATAATATTAACTAGAAGCCTAGCAAATTTTGTGAAGATAAACACACTATTTTGAAAATTAGAAGTATTAAATCTATAAAGACAAGTACAAAGAGGACATGTGGTTGATCAAACTGACTGAGCCTGTATTGAAAGAGTTAAGTATAAATACTGTTTTGTTGAATTGTGATACTTCTAGATAGCTGTACATATTTGATAACTTATTCTTCTCAATATTTATACCACAAATAAACATCTTATTTTTAAACACACAATATTGTTCTAAAGTATATAAAATCAACTTCCATCTGTGTATAGCAATCACTGAATGAATGAAAACTGTTTGAATATTGATAACAAAAACAAAATGTCTACAACTTCTTACCAGAAAATATGTTTGAGAAGTTGGTGATTTGGACCCTCCATAACGACTAGAACTAAGGCCTTGAATCTACAAAAGAATAATGAAAAATATGAAAATATAGAGATTTTCCCTCAAAACATCACAGGAGCAAAATTGAAAAGATGTTAATTTCTATTGTTTCTTCTATATAAATATGACTTATGACTGTTATGTACACATTCTTCTATAATACATAAACTTTTTATTAAAGCAAATGTGAAATGTACATTTGGTATGGAGAGGTTTTTGTTTTAATAAGAATAATTTATCCTATTACTAAACTGACATCAATATTTTTTGACTCTTTACTTGTATACATTTTCTTCTTTACTTAGATACATGTATAATTATTCCTTCAAAATTAATGACAAATATTTTATCATTTTAAACATATATCACAAAGTGGTATTTAACTCTTCCATTCTAGTCCTACAGTAGATTACAAATAACAATTAATTTAACATATAAAACTTTGTGTGTCTTTGACTTGAGAAATATGTTTCTTTTGGATTGATATCACTTAACCTTCTTCAGGTTCAGAATGTAACATACTCTAGTTATTATATTTATAAACCTCTTTTCACAATACCAGAATGATCTTGTACTTGGCTACTTCATCCAGAGGTTTTGTAGAAAAAAGAATAACACATTTTAAAGTATAATGAAACATTCATTACGAATGACCTCAATCATGTACACAGAAAACTAATATTTTGTATTTCTAAAGCCATGAGGTCTTTACAGAACTTTTACTTGCTGACTATTAGAAAGTTGTATTTGACTACAAGAAAATGATTAAACAGAACAGATATCTACAACAGAATGTTGGAATTGTTGCTTATGTCTTTGCAACACCTTTTTTGTAAGAGTTACAAATCTACTCATCAATATTCGATCCTGAACAAATATGAAAAAAGTTGAAAGAGTTATACACATTAAATATACTAAGGGCAAGTCTGTGTTTGAAAAAAAAGTATTCTACATTTAAAGGTCTCAACATGGGTAATTTAATATACATATACAAATCTGTCATAAAGTATAATTTAAGCAAAACATTAAATGCTATTGAAAGCAAAAAGTATTTACCTTAAAATATTCATTTACTTTTTTGACATTCTCTATTCTAGCACCTTTTCCTGATGATGAGAACAAAAGAAAAATAAGACATGTAATCTGACTTAGGACTATATGGAGTACAATATATAAATTTTTAATAATAACCACATTGGTATAGTATTTCATTTCCACCTTATATTTTAAGTTCCTCATGAAAATATATTAATAATTAATAGCAATAAAAACAATTAGAACCTATACTTGTTTTCAGGACAAACACTTGGCAAGTCATCCCAGTAAATACATGCCTTGGAGAAGGAAAAAAATGTAATAACATCAAACTACTAATTTTGCACAAAAAACACCATCTTGATATTTATGCACAGCTGCAATGAGTTTAATCAGGATTAGGTACAAAGGAAAAGCTGCAAAATAATTCTAACCTTCATGTACTTCAGACAACTTGTTTCTGGGGCCATTTTATAACCAGCATCTAAGGTATATCATGTGAAAAAGACTTCATGGTATAAGAACTAATAAATAAAATTTTATATATCTGTAACTTTGGATACTCATTAAGTTGAATCCAAACTTTAAATCCCAAAATTCTTCAACTGGTAAAGTTCAGCAATATGAAACTAGAATGAATGGCTATAACTTCCGTGACACATTTACTATGGGCTTTGAGAGTCATCCTACCCCGTATGCGTCAAAAATGACTGTTCGCAAAATATGCGGAAACATTTCCTCCTCCTCCTTAGGAATATAAATATGATTACAGTAGTTGTCTCCTTGCTACAAATGTTGAGATACTTCCAGATACCATGACCAGCACAAAATGCAAAATAGTTATGGCTCTGTACATTCAGAGAGAAAAATTATATCTAAACAATAAGAGGCAAAAAACCCCAAAACACATGTACATAACAACAGCGACATCAACCTGAAAATGCTGCATGAGGTTGTTAATATTTTATAGTAGAGAATATTTCTTCAGTACGTGTTGATAGTCTTTTATATAATGGCAACTAAAAATCATTGTATTTTGCCTAAAATTATGTTCTTGAGGCATTACTCCTACCTTTACAAAAATGGCTCAATCGATTGATCTTTTAGTTACTGTGTAGCCACTTCTGCTTGCAAATTTCTCACCAGAAAATTTTTTTTTTTATAAACATGAACAAAATATAGTATAAATTAAATTTGAAACTTTCAACAGAAAAAACATTTACAATTTAAAAAAATATTTTTTCTTCCTCAGAAGACTAAAACTTCTTGTATATTTGTATATTGCATTTATAGCAAAGTTACTAAGCTTATCTGCCACTGTCCCAAATTTTGTAGTGAACAGAGGGAAGGCAGCCAGCTGACAACACACTGCCACCAACCATCCATGCTAAAGGATTGACTGTTATTCTTATGACACACCTAATGTTTAAAGAGAGAAACAAAAATATTTTTCACATTTTATGGATTTAAACAGGGATTGTCAACTCTGAAATCCAGATCTATATTATAGGATTATCTCCTGCCCTAATATTTTATAAACCCAGTTCATGAGGCAAATATATTTTATATGTATTACTAAAAGACACAAAATCCTTTGTAGTCAGACCTATAACCAGAGATTATGAATTATTCTCACATATTTTCTCACAATGATAAATATTTTCGCTGTGTAATAAAT
This sequence comes from Carcinoscorpius rotundicauda, assembly GCA_011833715.1. Taxonomy (NCBI): domain Eukaryota; kingdom Metazoa; phylum Arthropoda; class Merostomata; order Xiphosura; family Limulidae; genus Carcinoscorpius; species Carcinoscorpius rotundicauda. Next base: position 23,407,944 of record CM022398.1, read on the forward strand.
TCAGTGCTTAAGATACTAGTTAAAATAATCTGTGCATGTTATAAAGCATTTTGTATTAAAAAAATCCTAGATTTCTTACACGAATGGGTTCACAGATCTCACTGACAAAAATTAAATATTAGGATAATTTTATAAAAGATTAATATTATTTATGTTTTCTAATATTCCCTTTTCTTAACCAGAAGGCTGAAGACATGAATCATTATTTTGTACTAAAAACTTTATATTCAGAACATGTTACAGATTATAGATTTTAAGTCTAAGTAACCTAGTGTCTTTCCACTAAAGTAATATTTACAGTAGTTTAAACTATAACAAAATAATAAAATAAAACTTTACATAAAGTTAAACTCAGATTTCCCTCTAAAAGATGTGATTGATTAACATTGATAGCTACCCTACAAGGGTTTTATTACTGCTATCATTTAAAACAGCTTAGAATGTTAAATTCTTCTCTTAAACAAAGACCTCAAAATTAAGAAAATACATAATAAAAAGTTAACTAAAAACAATGAAAAATAAGCCCTTAATGTCCTACCATTCCCATGGTCATCCTTTCTCTTCCTTTTTCTTTCTAGTGGAGTTTTGTGTAACTGTTTTCCTGGACTCTGACCAAGTAATAATAAAATAAATACAAATTACAAGATAAAATAGCTTGAATAAATATTCTATAATCTAAAACGAAATTATATATCCTGTTTGGATAAAATGTACATTATGTTGAGAAAACGAAAAATTGAACAAGTTGCTAGGGGTTCAAAAGTAGGAGATCAAAAGAAATGCAAAACTAAGCCCACATTCAATTTGAACAGCCTTGGAAATCTGCAGAATGTAGATAAAAGGTATGGAAAAGAACTGCGAGCACTGGAGAAATTAATGACTCCCGCTGCATGAAAAGGAGTTTTATAACTTCTTATGTAGGAATCTGATAACCCATATGAACTAAATATGTGCAAAATGAAGCAATTTCTTGAAATGGAGAGAAATAAGGTATAAATCTCAAATGCATCAACCTTTAAAATAAAGCCAATAAATTTAACACAGAGCAGAATACAAAAGTCAGCAAAATTGACTAACATTTAATTTGCTTAGGAACAGAATCTCTGGCTTCTCTGACAAATGACTAAACAAGAATCAGCTATCAAACCACAGTTAACTCATAATTTTCATAATATTTTAAAGAAACAAACTGGAGCTTATTAGGCCATCAAGGATGCTCCTTCCAGCTCCCACTGTAACCATTCCTTACTTTCCATCCGATCTTTTTTTCAACTCAGTTATATTTTCTGCTTCCACCATCCTTGAAGGTAGTTCATTCAAAAAGCCAACCATCTTTTTTGAAAAGTAATACTGTCTAAACTGCAAAGAACTATTATGCTGCTAAAATTTGAACTTATGACCCCTTGTTCTATTGTTTTCACTGCTAAAAACAAAAAGGTTTAATGGATCTATATTATCAATACCCTCAAAAACCTTAAATACTTCATTCAAATCCATTATGATCCTTTACCTCTCTATATAAAACAAGTTTAGAAATTTTAGTATCTTCTCATAGGACAATCCCACCATCCAAGGTATCATTGAAATAACCTTTCTGTGAACCTTCTCCAATAATTCAATGTTCTTCTTGAGGAAGGGAGCCAAAAACTGTACACAGTACTCACAAAGCCTTACAAGTGATCTATACAGTAAAACAATAATATTCTTTGTCCTTTATTCAATGTTTTTATAGATACTACCCAAAATACTATTAGCCCCATTGCTACCTACAGCATTTAATATATTCTTATTTAAACTGTAACAATATCTTGATTGTGAAACCCAACATGCATCACTTTACATTTTAGATAGTTAAACATCATCCACCACATACTTGCCCAATGCATCAAATGATCTAAATATCCCTTGTAAATGTGCAGAATCTTTGATACAATTAGTCATCACCCCAAAAATCTCAATGTTATCTGCAAACTTCAAAATTGTATTACTCATTCCAGGGTCAATATCATTAATATAAATCATAAACAATGGATCCAACACAGAACCCTAAGGCACACTGTTTGTAACCGTGATCCAGTCAGATATAACTCCATTTATTTCTAACCTGTGCTTTCTACTCTCCAGCAAAGTTTCTGTCCAGTTTAATAGCATTTTCCCCACACCCACAGATTTAATTTTTGTAACAAGTCTTTTGTGATGCATCTTATCAAAACTTTTTTAAAATCAAGGTAAACCAAATCCACACTACTTCATTCATCAACTCTTGCAGTAACATCCTCAAAAAAATTCAGAAGTTTTTGCCTTAGAAAAACCATGCTGACTCTTTGACGCTATCAAACTGCTTCAAGTGACTCTGGAATGCATCTTTAGTCACACTCTCCAAAACCTTTCCAACTACTGACTAAGACCAATAGGCCTATAATTACCTCAGTAATGTTTATAATCCATTTAAAAATTGAACTAACATTAGCCAAATTCTAGTCTTCTAATACTCTTCCACTCTTCAATGACCTATAAAAATATTAGCTAGTGGTTCACAGCTAAAATATCGAAGTTCCTTTAAACTTTTGGGATAAAAGTTTTCTGATCCAGGGAATTTACCAATTTTAGGATTCCCAGCTTTTTTCTTACAGTATCAGAACTTAAAATGACACCTTTTACATCATTACTTTCCCCACAAATTAAGTGCTCTGATTGAGGCATAATACTTGTATGCTTCTTCCTTCATAAAAATGGAATAGAACACAATTTAATAAGTTTACCATTTAATAATCGTCTGATATCAGCTCTGCACTATCATTTTAAAGAGGCCCAATCTCCATTCTAGCATCTAACATTTTTCTTACCCATCACAAACCTAAAGAATTCTTTACCGTTTAACTATTTCAGCTAACCTCTTTCGTATACAGCTTTTGCCTTTTTAACTTCCTTTTTATCAACTTGCTTGTTATCCTGTAACTTTTCAAAGCCTTATTACTTCCAGTAAGTTTAACTTTCTTGAATTTGTCATGTTCATCCCTAATCCCAAATCACTGATCTGAAAAAGAAACATTCAAAGCTAATATAAGTATTCCCATGATGGTAACTGTGTTAGTTCCCATGAGAGAGATGATGTAAATATGGAAACAATGGTTGTTCTGGCCAAATTCAGCTATGAGGCAAACCTGACTTTTCAGGGAACTGACCTTAGCCAGTGGAAGACAGCAGAGGTTAGACATAAAAAAATATTTTTAAAAAATTCCAAAATTTTTACAGGAGTTATCCACTATCATTGAAGCTGGATCCCTGAATTGGAGACAATGTAGAAGAACTTGGCTATCTGCTGTTCAAAAACATTGATTAATGGGATTATCTAGCCATTTATGCAATCACTCAGAAAACAAAAGGTAAAGAATATACTATGACACAACTGAAGGAAAAAATGTTGCAATACAAGATCTATGGCCAAATCTAATAGTGCAGCAAGATCCCATTGCATGTAGTACATATGATTGCAACCCTAAGGAATAACTTAATAATGTGAATTTCATGATCCTAAATCAGAAAGGGTATCTTTGGCTGTAGTTGTAGAGTATAAAGTTTGCATACATAAAATTCCAAAGTTAACAGTGACAAAAGAACCTCTTGAACTGTGTTAATTCAAAATCCCAAGTAATCTAAATAGTAAGTTAGTATTTCAAATAATCCATTCAACAGCCATAACAAACCAACTGTATGCTAGATAATAAGTGGGTGACAGAGCAAGAAGGCAGTTCTCCATATAAAAACAGAAAAGAATGTTGAGTGAAAATATAAACTGACCACATGTTTGGAAGGGGTTGTGTAACTGAGTGTCATAATGTAGAGGGCAGGATTAGATGTTTGAATATATAATTTTATCTATAATATTAATATAGGTATAACGGCGTTCCTTTATATTGGTTTATTTTTGGTTTAAGTTGTTGTACAAGTAAGGCTTCTTTAATTTTGCGTTTGTTTATGTTTGTTTCTTTATTTAGTATTTTAGTGTTTTCTATGGTTATGTTGTGTTCATTTGACTTGCAGTGTTCGAAAACGTGTGAAGGTGACTTTTTATGTTCTTTGAATCTGGTTTCCATTTTTCTACTTGTTTCTCCAATAAAGAAGTCGTGGCAGTTATCACATTGGATTTTATAAATAATGTTGGTGTGGTGTTTGTCAGTGTAGTTCTTACATAGTATAACCTCAGTTTTGTGCCTGGTTTTTGAATAAATTTAGTATTAACTGGAATGTTATATTTTGTTACTAGTGAGATTATGTTGATGGTTTTGTAAGACAATTCTTTGAAAAAATCGTTTAAGATGTTGTTTTTAGGTGTTTCTGGAAAATATAAATTTCACAAAACAGAAAACTAAAAAACAACCTTACAAAAAGAGACATTAATTCCATTAAAAACCTAAAACAAGACAGAAACATAAAAATTCTAAAAGCAGATAAAGGTAACGCTATAGTAATAATGAACACGAATGAATAGATACAAAAAATGAATAACATCCTATCAGACACGAACAAATTTAAACCAATACACACAAATCCAACAAAGACACATGAGATGCAACTGAACAAATTACTACTACAAATGAAAAAAGCCAACACAATTTCACAAACACTTTATTCCTACCTCCGTAAAACCGACTCACGCACACCGCAAATATACGGCACCCCCAAACCTCATAAACCAGATTGTCCATTACGACCAATAATGTCAACAAATGAATCGTTTAATTACAATCTTGGTAAATACATAGCATGGGCATTCTCCAAATATGTAACATCAGCCAGCTCATTCATCAAAGACTACTTTAATTTCAAGTCTAATCTAAATCAACTTAATCAAAAAGCCTTAATGGCCAGTTTTGATGTTATATCCCTCTTTACAGAAGTTCCAACAACAGAAGCCTGCAAGATAGCCTTAGAACTCTATATTCAAGACCCTAACCCAATTATAGACATTCCCAGTAACCAGTTAGCAACCCTCATAGAATTCACCACAATAAAGACAAACTTCATGTTCAACAACCAAAACTATATACAAACAAATGGCCTAAGCATGGGCAACCCAGTATCACCAGTTCTAGCCAATATTTTTATGACACAAATTGAAACACAAGCAATTAATACAGCATTACATCCACCACTATACTGGTACAGATATGTAGATGACACGGTTGTGGGATTCAAATCTACATAACACACATTTAGTTTTTTCAATCACATCAACTCTATACATCCCAACATTAACTTCATGTGTGAACAGGAAGAAAGCAATCAAATATCATTTCTTAGCCTCAAAATTACAAGAACCGACACACAATTCAAACAGAAATCCACCGAAAAATCACCCATACTGGTCTATACATTCCTTGGGACTCAGCACAAGAAACAAAACAAAAACTCAACATATTAAGAAACCAAATAAACACAGCCATAAAACTATGCTCACAAGATAAAATTAACGATGAATTAGACAAAATAAAACAATACTTCATCAACATCAATAAGTTTCCTCCACAAATCGTAGTAAACATTATATGCACACACCTAGACAGAAAGCAAAATCAACCAACAAAAGTAAATATATCTCACGAATCAAAAAATCACGAAACCATATACTGCTGTATACCATATATTCCTGACATCAGCAAACAAATAACCAACATTTGGCAAAAACTAGTAAAAAATATAACATTCCAGTTAATACTAAATTTAACTGAGGTCTACACTATGTAAGAACTACATTGACAAACACCACACCAACATTATTTATAAAATCCAATGTGATAACTGCCACGATTTTAAAATTGGAGAAACAAGTAGAAAAATGGAAACCAGATTCAAAGAACATAAAAAGTCACCTTCACACGTTTTCGAACACTGCAAGTCAAATGAACACAACATAACCATAGAAAACACTAAAATACTAAATAAAGAAACAAACATAAACAAACGCAAAATTAAAGAAGCCTTACTTATACAACAACTTAAACCAAAAATTAAACCAATATAAAGGAACGCCATTATACCTATATTAATATTATAGATAAAATTATATATTCAAACATCTAATCCTGCCTTCTACATTACAACACTCAGTTACATAACCCCTTCCAAACATGTGGTCAGCTTCCGGTCAGTTACCTGTTTCTTTGTGAACCTGACGATGGCCGAAGAAGATCGAAATGTTGTTCACTCTTCTATTTGAAATATTTTCTCAACCCGAACGAGCCATTTTTGCATATAAAATTCTTAACAAGTGGGTTTCTCGACATCACTGTTTGAAATTGGTGCAAGATTTAAAATATATACTTGTTAAATAAGATGAAATAATACCAGATTTCTCACGATTAGGAAATACAGACAAATCCTGCTACTCAGTCAAAAATATTTGGGCAAAAGAATGGGTCTATTTATCAATATGAGCTAAAAGTAGATGTCCTGCAGACTGAGCATTCACAAACACCTTTTGCACAAGTACTGATCAATGAAAGCTAAAAACAAACAAATAAACACAAAAAAAAAGATATTGTGGCTTCCTGCACACCAGAAGATGGTTGTACAAAGTCTTCAAATAATTTGAAGGAAGTGAAAAAAGTTCTTTGTGTTAACTAAAAGCTTCAGACTTATGTTTAAAAGAGTTAACTGCTAACAGATAAAATTGTCTTATGTAAGGAAATAATGGGTGTATGTAGATTGCCCTGGTGCTTACTGAACAAGTCAGAGAGAAAATGGAAGAATGGATAACTACAAATAAGTTGATGCATTGTATAAAGGGTATTCAGAAACAAAAGTTACACTGTCACTAACAAAGTGAGAACGATCCAACTGAAGAGGCTTGTTATATTTCAGATATATCTAGTTAATTTTGAATATTTTGGGTTTTGATAATGAAAGGAACAAGAAAAAAAAATCCAAACTGAAATCTACAGTCACATGTAACTTTACATTCAGCTTCTAATGTAATTTATTTTGTTGCATTAGTTCTTCTGTGTATGGAAAACAATTCCTATTCATATTTGATCTGTAAAAATGCATTATATTTGTCAAACTTTATCTGCTCGTATATATTTACATCTTGGATTAACGAAGATGAAAACCTACTTAAACTAACTAGCTTTCCTGATATCAAAATGATCAACAGTAAATTTATTGTATAACTATTGTTTTTCTATTTTATTAATGATGGAATTTATTTTTGGAAAATGATAGGTTCTGTTCTGCAAATTAGAGGTTGTAGAGATCTGCATTGAGAGATAGAAAAAGTCTCAAAACTAATAATAGCAGATGAGATACTTTTGTCCAATCAACGATAGTTGTAAAGTTTTTTCAAAAAATGATATTTTCAATATCTCCTCAACAGGTCATCAGAACTTTACAATAATAAACATTTTTACTTTGTAACAATATATGTGAAATAACTGAGTCATATGTCCTGGGTATGTCTGTAAATATCACAACAAAAAGTTTGAATTTCTTGTTCTTTTTATTATGCAATACCTCAATCAACAATTTCAATCAAATGCACTGAGGTGACATTTTCAAACATTGTATCTGCTTTAAGAACTGTTATTATTAACTAGTAATAATAACAAACCAATACAAAATTTAGCATAAACAATGTTATCATTACTCCTTGAAGGTCTTCCTTTAAAAAACTGAAGTAAAGAATGAAACAGGAATTACTAGCCAGAAATAAATGAGCAATAAATATTGCAGATGGAACCTCACTGTATTTAGAATTTTGTTATGAACACAACTTTCCTTTGTCTAGTGAAACATTTCATTAAACAAACAAAACTTTTTCAAAAATAAAGTAAATGTAGGGATGTCATTTGCAACATTTCTACATGATACCAAATGATAGAATTAAAGTATAACAATATACATAATTATTCAATCAAAACTGAGTTTAATTCATTCCATTTTTCTATAACACTGTGTGTCTGTGCTTGTTATACAAGGATGATACAAATGCTACCCATACTATCTTGCTTCGTGGTTTTTGAAGAATTGATATTAATTATCCCTAAATTTGCTTCCTTTTTTTGAATGTTCTTTGTACAGTCTTCTTTAACAGTAGTCTGCAAAAACTGCACTTTTATGTGTTTTTTTTCATAAAAGAAATAAAGTTTAACAATTGAGTGCTTATTTCACCATCATTTTCCAGTGAATTATGAATTTTACACGACTTTTCTTTAAGGTTTAACACTATGACCTTTATGTGTGCTTCTAAACTTAACTCATAAACCTTCAACCATAGAAAGGAATGCATCTCCAATCATTTATTACTGAAAGAAAAATGTGTAGTACCTTTTCTTGCAAGAAGCATTATAATTAATTCTTACATCAATATCTTTATCACTAGAAACACTGGCTGCACTGAGGTTGGAGCTGTCATACTGCTGATGAGAGGAGTTCCCACTGCCTCCCTGTGATGGATGTGAGCCACTGAAACCTTGCGAGTGGTTTGAATTCTGTATAACTGAAAATCCACATACTTGGACTAGTCTCTGTTGCTGATCTAGAGACAGCTGGGAGAAAGGAAATCCCTGTGGTAAAGATGGCAATGTTAAAATTTACAAAACCCTCAGTATCTTCAAAAACTGTATGGTACTGTTATATGTACATGTAATTGAACCAACAACAAAAACATTCTAGCAGATAGTTAAAAACAAACTTTGCATAAGTTAAGACAACATTTTCAAGATCAACCATCATGATAAAAAGAGGACACAAAATTATCGATTTATGTGCACATAGTTTATTAACAGTAATCAAAATTTTAAGAAGTTTTGTGCTAGGTAAGACTAATTTTTTGGCAAGTCTTTATTGACAAACACATTATAACATATGAACTACTAAGAAAAGGTAAATCACAATAATGAGAAAATAAAAAGAGGTAATTATTTCTCACACTGTTCTGGTAGTACATGACACAATATTTTAAATGCAAATCACTAAAATACATCACTTGTTTGACTATTTGTGATCAACCTACATAAATGTCTGATTTGTAAATATCGAACTTTTTTTTGCTAATTTCTGACTGCAGCTTATGTAGAAAGAAACCATTATTTATATGGAAGCTCTTATATTACTGTAAAGTTTTGAAACAATTTTTGCGAGATTTTGTCAAATTTTTGTCTTGATAAGTAGAGCTAGGTGAATATTATGATTCACTTATCATTGGATTCATTAATCACTTAGATCTAAATCTACTTGATTAATTTCAGATGAGAAATATGTAACTGGAGTATTTGAAAAATAGTGATAATAAGAAACTTATTTTGATTAGGTGATCAGTTTTGCAAGTTGTGACAATAATCAATTAAGAGTAACACATCCTTGAATTTATCAATAATCATAATGGCAGTATATACTGTTAATATGAATAATCAGAAATGTAAATTTTGTTTAGTAGATTATTTTTGTGATATCAACTGACATAACTGATACTCACAGGTGACTGATTATACTGATTATTTTTATCCCCCAACTGAGTAAAAGACATGATCCTGACTGGCACCATACATTAAAAATAGTGCACACACATACTATACTCAGTAACAATACTGTTTTATAAAAGATAATCAAAGACTTAAAAAAGGAAATTTAGACTGTTAGAGATACTACAGAAATGTACAATGCATATAATAATTTTACTTGTATACTTAACTACAACAAAACAAAAATATATAGGATACAAAATGAAGAATTAAAGTATCTAATAGAAAATATGTCAATGGTTTAAAAATTGTACAGAACTTACACCTTTTGAAAACAAAATACATAAAGAAAAGGTTTGTTACCCTTCCTCCAAAAAATCTTGCATCCAGTAGCTCTTGCTTCCGGGCATCCAAACTGCGTAGGTTATCCATCATTTCTGTTAAAACAGGGTTAGATAAGTAACAAATTAAAGAAAACTTATATAAGCACTATAATAAGAGAATGTTGTAGAGAAATATTACATTTTTTATATTTGTAAAAAAAAACCTATTTACCTTTTCTTAACAAGACAAAATAACAAAGGTAATTAAATAATATATAATCAAACAATTGTAAAAATAAACTACATGACATTTTTATTTGAACAATACAGGCCTTGATTACTCCAAATAGGTATGAAACAAAATGCAGATAGAATAGGATGAAAGAATTTTGTAGATAAAGCAATATTTTTATGAATAACCTGAAACAAAGACTCAGCTCAGCTAATGAATTGAGTACATTATGCTATAACTATTTTGAATATACAAACCCTCAATTCAGTGATTACTACACCTGATATAAAGTCATTGTGGATTGTAGTATCAATTGCAGATACTGTTTAGCATTTCATAGATACTAAGATGTCACCAAACTATGACTGCTTTTCTGGATACAGGTATGTAATACCCTTTTATGATACAAAAAATTTATACTATCATCTCATAAAGATGTTTATATCAGGGATCTGGAGCTTTCAAGGTGTGAGTATCCTTTGTGCTTAGTGAGATTAGAAAAAATGAAATATTGATCAAACTGAGACATTAGGACCACAGAGAAAAAGACCTAGACAAAATTGTATCTCAGCTGCTGCAATTTGAGTGCAGAGTCTTGAAACATGTGAGAATACAAAATACAAAGGTCAGTGGTCTGTCCATACATCATCTGAGGCCACAGTATGAAACATAATCAAGAAGGATTTCTGTCTGGAAAAGTGATACAACCCAAGTGTATAAAAGTTGCTCCTACTATATATTTAATCAACCATGGCATTCCATAAGCAGCAGGAGAATGGAACAGTATCCATACAATCTGATATAAATAGATGATAATAAATTGCTGTATGCAACTCCTATGGGTTTCTGTGAAATCAGACAACTGAAATGGATGTTGGGAAACCACATCCTTGTATACTAAATGATTTATGGAAGTAAGAATGGAGAAAGCTGTGTCTTTGTCATTACATGTTTAGAATAGGGCCTTCTGCAATGAAATGTATGTTGTGAGGCCATTATCAAGAACCAAGATCATGAGATAGAGCATGAGCAGTTGTGGGGATATGGAATATAACATGGTTAAACTCCAAAATTGTTTTAATATAATATGCTGAACTGCACAAAGTAAAAAAAATGTTTGTTTGCATAATTTGCTTTATAGCATGAAAAAATTAAGATTTTCTCAGATACATTAATGATTATTAAAATGCTTTTCTATAATGTTTGTACATTATTCTCACATACACATATATGCAAATAATAGTGCACAAGTGGATCAAAAAGATGCAAAGAGAAACACAAAGATTTATGTTTCTAATTAAAGAGGATAGTTACTCATCTTGTCTGACAAACTGAAACATATACAAGTGTATCTCTTTGAATAATTAGACAATTTGAAAATGTTTACTCCAAATTCTCATCACATTTTAACCATATGCAACAAGCACTTCTTGCAATTCCTATTTTAACTCCTTAAACCCATGCAGACACTATCACCATTCAAGCCAAAAATCCTGATTTACCTATCAGATGGTGACAGCATCTGTTAATATTTATGATCCTTTGGCTGAAGAGTAATCCAGACAATGTTATTTTCCACCTTTTATAAGTAGACCAGAAATTTTATAAGATATGGTCACAGTCGATAGGACATCATGAAGTTAATTCCATTAGAAAGTGAAGGTGTTATGGGTTTAAAAGAGTTAATCTATTCAGTATAAACAGTCAATTCAAGAAATAGTACATGTCCAAGATGTTTATAAATGTGAAAAACTCAGTTTACACAAGAAAGTTACCAACTTCCTGATCACAAAATGAGCTGGAAAAGTAATGATATATGTACAAGTTTAAAAATTAAAATTAAAAAATTATTTTTAAAGAAAAACTCACTAAAAGTACTCAGAGTAAAAAAACATGACTTTTCAATAGTGCATCAATAATTTTTTAAATAATGAACAAAATACATTAAAATATTTTAGCAGCTTATCTGGAATTGGCTTTCGGACCCTGACTAAAAGTGAGGTCCCTATGGTTCATTTTCCATTTTCAATATCTGTCAACTTAGTTGTTTTTTTCAAACCCTGACAACAGTTTATTTCATTAACCCTCAAATTAACAACTTTTTTCATACCTATCACATATCATATATGTATTGCATTGTAATGAATAAATCTATGTTTTAACTTTGCTAAACAAGTGATAAAAAAAATTAAACATTCATTTTTTGACAAATACCTTGGAGATTTTAGAAGCAGTTAGCAGAATTAACTGCAGTATTACCAATATTATTTGTATAATAACTTCTAAGATAATATGGAACCTGTAGGGCCCCCAAATAATATCAAGTTTGAATATAATTTTCATAATTTTGAATTCGTTTCTATTAAAAATTCATATATATTTTCCATATATTATTCTGAGTAAACAGTTATTTCTTTTCTAAAAAGAGTAACACACACACATACACCAAACCTACTTTCTGCTACATTCCAAGGAGACCACTGGGTATACTTTTCTTTTAATTATATTAAAAACTTGATTAAACAAAATTTATTACTGAAGAAAACATTTATACGTTTCTCATGCATAAATTATATAATGATCTCAATATATATTTTTTACTACTGCAGACTTTTTTCTTCTTGTATTCTCAAGCATATATTAGTATTAGCCTGAATCTATCTTTAGATTATAATTACTCTAAAAAATTGTGGTGTTGAACAATTCGGCATGCAGCTTGTAGCAGTTACAAGGTTTAACTTGTCCTGCTCTACGTGACTATCTAAAGTATATGAGAAAAAAAATGGAGTAGGTGTCAATTGATCTCCCAATCACTTCAGGTAGCAGTAACATATCTAGCAGTTTACACGGATAAAGGAAAGAGCAACTGTGAGCTCTCACCAACACGGTCTACGAACTCTCTCGAGAACACAAGGCGTTTGTGGCTTGTATTAACAGTAAAGTTCCACCCATCTTAGATTGTGCGCATATATGGTAGAAAGAATACCTAGATGGTACAATAAAGGTACTAGAATAGTTTACCGAACTAATCGGGTAATATCAAACAGTGGCAGATGCAGTGGTGTCCAACCAACAAAGATGAGCACATATATATTTATATTATGTGTCTAACCAGTTCAATTTTACTATTAAGAGTGTGACTTTACAGTTAATTATTTAGCTACATATTATTTTATTGTAACAGTTATTTCTGCAAAGAAAAGAACAAAACGAATGCGGATGAACATACTCTGTACACCAGATGTACATTCGCTTTGATAATCCGGCCTGGAAACGAGAGTATTCTGAGTTTTTTTGTTTTTTTTTGAACAACAGAGAAGTCTAAATAAAAGAATTAAGATATACATAAGATTCACAAGCACACGTATTTTCATATACAGGCTGATTGAAAACCTAGTGTATCATGCCCTGGATTTTGTTGACGTCATTCAAACTGGCTTATTGCCAGAACAGTAAAAATAGTGACGTCAGAGACCAACAAGATAAAATACCGAGGGTGGTTGTGAAAACTACACAGGTATCATACTTCGTAATTATATAACGAAAATCGATCTTCTATTAGAATATTTATTCAAATTTCGTACACGTTATTTACATTTTCTATTGAAGGAATGTGTGATAGATGGTAGAACGATAAATGTATATCAGAAAATGTCAAGTATAACGTGTTTCTGGGTGCCAGTAATATTACAAAAACTGACCTCCTTTCACACTTACTTAAATTACGGAGACCATATGAAGTCAATGTGAACTTGGGCGTTTTTATTCACTTACGTAAATACTGCATATTGAAAATACCTAGGGTGATCGTGAAGGATATTTAACGTTTCAACGTATAACTTACTTTCAATAAGCTTTTTTTCTCTCTCTAATAGTTGCCGTTATATTTTTGATACAAATGCTTCCTGTTTGGTACAATATAATTATATATATCCAGGCATTTCCGTTGCGGCTGTTTTTCTGCGCATGGGTCCCAAATTCTCACGTGGTTGACCATAAACGAGAAATACTTTATTGGTGAGAATGTGTAGTTACACTTGATACAATTCTATATTCGTGATATAGAGTAAATACGCTATATTTCGTGTGCTTCAATTTGAGATGAATTTTGTTTTCTCCTCTAAATTCTATACACATGGGCGTCCGCAGGAGCAGCAAGAGGAACCCCATCCCCGGAAAATGAGAAACTTAATTCTTTCTTCAATCATTCAGTATATGCATATGATTATTTTATATTGAATTTACAATTTCACATTACTTGCCTACCACCCACCTCCTTCCGGAAACGTTCTGTGGTCGCCCATGTTTATACACACGAAAGTATAAATATTTCCCAAAGAATTACTTTAGCGAGTCTTAATTAATAACCATCTCACACTTTGTGCTTCTCAATTTCAACGTGACGTTAAAGATATCCAAGATCTATTCCCATGGGTTTGTCTAACTATTTAAAGTGATGAAATATAACATCCACGACAATGATTAAGAATATTTGACACGTTTCTTGAGTCTCCCCCGTACTTTCAGAATTATAACAAATTGTCATCCACCACAACACATCTTTAAAATAAGTCGCTTTGTGTATCGTATTCTTCTGCGTGTCTTCTTATACGTTTATTCAAACAATTACGCGTTTGAAATGATCATGGAACTAATTATAATTACATTTCACATAACGTTATATATGATAGGACGCAAAAGCAACAATTCCATCACACGTTTCGTGTGGGATATACGTACAGTTAAGATAATTCCTGTAAACAAGTGCGAATGTTTCTCTGTGGGTCTACTCCTTATGAAAGGCTATACCTTTGAAGTTACAAACCCCAAACTGTAATACAGATACAACTTCTGAAAGTAACATGGTCTTGGTGACCCTGGCCTAAGAAGATATTTTGAGACCAAATTGACCAATAAAGCAATTTCTGGCTAAAACGTCGATGGCCAGGTGGTTAAGGCATTTGACTCGTAATCCGAGGGTTGCGGGTTTGAATCCCCGTCACACCAAACATGCTTGCTCTTTCAGCCGTAGGGGCGTTATGTTACAGTCAATCCCACTATTTGGTGGTAAAAGAGTAGCCCAAGAGTTGGCGGTGGGTGGTGATGACTAGGTGCCTTCCCTCTAGTCTTACTCTACTAAATTAGGGACGGCTAGCGCAGATAGCCCTCATGTAGCTTTGCGCGAAATTCAAACCAAACTAACTGGTCTCAAACTGAAACGGCTGGATTTACTTGGTAATGCATAATCAAGAGAGCTATTATTTCGTTTCATCTCTATGCAAGAACTTGATATTCCATCTATGACCAGTTACTTGTCAGAACGATTTGAAAACTTCGTGGAACTTTCATATGTATTTCACAGATACATGCCTAGTCTCTAGCTCTTTTCAGCTAATTACCTAAAAAAAGACTACTGCTTCTCTCGAACACGCGCACACACTCCCTCAGCTAAATAGGTTTACTTCAGCAATTTCTCCTGCTTTGCTTACGCGTATTCGAAATAATCAGCTATACGATGACATTACAAAAACACTTGGAATCGGCAAATTTTCATTTACATTGTGTTGAAACGATAAAAAAAAATCACTTCTTTATTAAATGGCACGATAATAAAGTCAGAATATGCTGCAAATGACACTTGACCGTAGAGCAAAAATAAGGACACCAGAAGGTAGGGTGTTTTGATTTGGAAACTCGTGTCACGCCAAGCTCATGCAAGTTGGAGCAATGCACTCGGTTTTATTTTTATTGAAATCGTTTCAGTAAACCTTTATTTTTTTCCGCACAATAATTATTTTCATTGATTTAACTAAAAATATTTAGTTAAAGAAATCATTTGGATTTTAAAAAAAACACTATTCAGATGTTTGATTTAATCAAAACAACTCAGTATATATAAAACCATTCTCCCCTCGGTGGACTCAGCAGATAGCCCGATGTGGCTTTGCTGTAAAAATACACTTTTAAATCATTTTCATCCAGGTACTCTGTAAATATTTATACAATTTCAATAGTCGCAGAAGTCCATCACGAGTTTCATTTACATAAATGACAATATTATGACGCCACTTAATACAAGACAAGCTTCACACGGATTTTATACAAATAATGATAATATTGTGAAAACAACCTTAGGTTTCTACAATTTTACTTAAAGTTGCCGTTTTCCATACTTTAACCTCTTACTTTAAATAAAAGATCTCAAAATCTAGTTGCCATTCACACAGATAAGAGTTCGAGTTAACGTTGCTTCTCTTGTTTCCTTACAGATGTTTTAGATTATAGCACTGAAGATCGTCAAGAGTTGATCAGAAACAAGCGTCATCAGTACCGTATCGATTTTGAGGGCGGACATTAAGGGTATATTATCACTAACAAGTTAGCTTACTCTGCCAATATGATATGCAATAAATACCTAAACCTAAAATAAAAAGAGAAGGAATTGTTGAAATGCACATCAGTTTTAACCACAAATACCTATACTTTCAAAAAATGTTTTCTAATGACGCAATGCTTGACATACTCATAAATTCTACCCTTCCATATCGAGCTTAAAACGCATCTTTGACCACAAACATACAATTACATTTCTCTAAATTGTCATTAAGCATGTTATAAATACAATTAAACTTTCTCTTCTTGTTAATAAAATATGGAAACCTCATGAACAAGTATTAGTCCTTTAACTCGGTAACGTTTGAACATTACTGAAGGTTAAAAACCAATATCACTTTGGTTGTTTGTCAGACCCTCTCTGTGGTGAGGTGGAATATCGAAGATACTTGTACAAAGTGGTAGTAATTAAGGGATTTTCTTCCAAGTAAATATCATGTGTAACAGTGTGTAACGTATGCAGTGGTTGCATTCTGCAAGCCGAACTTTAACGTTTTGTCAGAACATGGGCGGTTTATTAGAATTCTATTTGTTCTTGTCCAGTGAGGACGCCCCCATCTCAACAGTTTAAGTAATGATTATAACCGACTGTGAATACAATTTTGTTTTCGTGATTGCCCATGTTCGCTATATTCCCTACGTAACCTTAATAAAATGTGTGTCTTGCGGATACTTGACAACGTATCTGCTGAACATCGGTGAACCTAAAGCTATAGTGATGTTTTAATAAAATCCCTCTTGGTAGTAACGAGAAGTTGGTGTTATTGTAAACATCCGCATAACACACATTTCTAGTTGTTATCAAAAGCTATTTCATTAAATCTCAGGTTGGACTCACAGACGAGACTTAAGAAGTACAAAACCAGAACTTTGTGTATAAAATACAAAAAAACAAACCAACAACTATTCCAAGATGGTATGGATTTTACTTCGCAGATAAAAGTACATAAATCCAGAGAGGTTAGTGTCTAGAGTGCAGAACTGTGGATCTCGTCCCGTTACCGCAATATAAAAAAATAATAGGGTTTCACAAATATTTATAACCTATCTATAGATGAACAACGTATGGCCATACTTTCATGAATATGGAGAAAGATGAACCCATAGTATTGTCATCAGTAGATTAAAGTATATAAACATATTTGATACAGAGGACGTAACACAAATTATATGCAAATTATCATGCTCGAGTCTGTTAAACAGATCATCACTGACATTCCCTTTGTATTTATTAATACCAACATACAGGTTGTTGATATGTACGAGCATCTGCAAGACAAAAAAAACCAATTAAATATATGTATAATTTTTTAACAAACTCAGATTTTTATCATTTGTCTTTCAACAGATTTTGAGTGTAGTAATTAATAACACACTTCAGTATTGTAAGTGACCATACTGCCAGCAACAACTGATGTAAACTGGGACACGAGTGAGACTTTTTCAATATGGTAACAGCGTTTTAAGAAAATACTTTCTTGATAATCAGGTATACACTTTCAAGTTACATTCAAACTGCTTGCTTTACATCAAAAATCAGACATAGGCTAAGATATGGCCGTTAATTCTAGTGTTTAGACCGATATTCCGATTACTATTATTATGAAAATTTCCACTACATTTTCTTAAGATTAGAACGCTTTAATTACGAATAACAATAATATAGGTCTCCGGAATTAAAGCATTTAAGCCTTTGAAAAAAAAAAGATTGTTATTTATTATGTATTACTGTTTATGTAACACAACATCCTGAATGAATGTTAGGCCTACATACGAAATTGCTCTTTGGTTCAATTTTCGGAACTATGGCCCTTCGAAATACCGGGCTATGACCATTCTAAAACAAAGTTATTTATGCTTTTCTTTCTGTACGCGGAACCTTTTAGTCAGTAAGACTAACACGAGTTAAGATAGAGAACCAATTTATTCATAGAGTTCAGTAAAACATAGATACGCAACCATATAGGATACGTCCCAAAACATGATACACACACGATGACAAAAAGTGAACACAATACAAAAACAACCACATAACAAGGCAAAGTCTGAGTGTTTCTTGTCACAACACCCTGGCTATAGGTAGTTTTGGGGTCATGTGAATAAATACACATACGTACATTTATATGACGTAACAACTTAACCAATTAAAGGATTAATGATGGTGGTACATAACTAAAAAGTAGGCCAACAAAACAGTTTTGATCAGTTCAGTTTCGAGATGTCTATATCATCCAAAAAACTATCCATAACGAGTATACTTAGCAGTATACTTTCACGTCAACAAATAACAACTTCCCATGCGTGTCCTTCCTTTATTAGTTACACGCTATCAATTCTATAGAAACTATGAAGTTGTTTAGAACTCACCGTGGCTTATGCAGAGACCTTGCAAAAATTGTACAATTCTTTCCTCGACTTTCAAAATTGTATTTACTTTGTACATTCTGTTTCCAAATACAGTGAGTGATTTCATAAACTGGTCCATTTAAAATTGTCAGTTACCATCACAAAGACACTGACCAACATCGTGTTACAATATACCAATAACAAGAATACATAAGCACAGGGTTTGTACGCACATGTAAATTTTGATAGAGAGAGAAAACAACAAATGAGAGAGAAAATCCCTACGTTATTTTCCTGACTTTTCCAGGTTTGTTGGCATTGCACCCAGATGTCATTCATTTCATAATCGTCAAAATAGACAACATTTTTCAACACTGAAAAAAATTGGATGATGAAAAACAGGTAATGATCTTTTTAATTTACCTAGTACTACGATCTCACGCCAGGGTAAAAACCTACAAGATATATAAAAAAATATATATATATAAATACAGAAACATTTGTGGTTTGTACAACAAGATTAAATTTCATCAAAACAAAAAGTTGGTAATTTATAACAGAAATAATAAATTAAAAACAACAAATGAACAAACAAATTTTCTTCTTTCAACAGTTCAAAAGAAATAACCAGTTCTTGACGAAAACAGTAAGGGTTCTATTGATACTTAAGTTTTATTTACACTGAACTCGTGTTATTAGATCTATAAATAAGACTCCAACGAAAGGCCAGACAACAGTATTGTTTATCTTAACCATTAATGGTGTCGGAATTTTGTTTCCATAATCGGGAAATCACACAGTGACCAGTACACTACATTAAGCGAAAGTGTTGTGACAAATATTTGACTACCAAACTGCATCAACAAACGTAATTTTTTTATTAGCTTGCGGATAAATTTCACAATAACCTTCACGACCCGTCCGCTTCTGGACATTAGTAGCACATAAAATAATTTTTTAACTTGCTTCTTTACAAGAAAATGTAATTTTTTGGCCAGATTTCATGTGAAACAAACTGAAGAAAAGCAAAAATAAAATAAAAAATAAACGCATTCGATAAGAAACTTGTATATTTATTGTTGTTCGTTTAAATATTTCTCACTTTGTACTTTGAAACATTTCAAACTATACAATTCAAAAGAACAAAAACGAAATTGGCATGCTCTTGTTTCAACCAAATACAAATTTCTATAATCCACACACACAGCCAAGAAAGATAAAAATATCAAGTCAGTTAATTTTTGAAGCTAAACGCAATTTAATGTTGTTTTCTTTAATTCAACAATATAAGACAAGAGGGAAGACAGGTAGTCATCACCACCCACCGCCAACTCTTGGGCTACTCTTTTACCTACAAATAGGTAAACCTTAAATCGCAACCTTAAAACGCCCCCACGGCTGAAAAAGCAAGCATGTTTGGTGCGACGGGGGTTCAAATTCGCGACCTTCAGATTACGAGTCGAGTGCCTTAAGCATGTGGCCAAGCCGGGCCACGCTATTTATTAGCAAAGAAAGATTATATTAAAATAGAAAAACAAAATAATTCATTGAATTCACTGCTTGAAATTGAATTCCAGTATTAGAAGATTCGTTTAAGTATGCCCCCAGTGGCACAGCGATACGCCTGTGGACGTGACCTGTTGAATCCGGATTTCGATACCCGCGATGAACAGAGTACAGATAGCCCATTGTGACGTTTTATGCTTAGCTTCAAAACAAACAAACAATCCTTTAACCTTTGAAGAGGGTGTTATTTGAGTAACATCCAAATATTCTTTGATGGACTATTTAGGTAGAGTATTCACGATGAAACTGCCGTCCATTCTACAAAGTTTTAACATCCGAGTAATTTACTGATATTTACGAACTTGATAAAGAAGTGCTCTGTTTTGGCTTTTTATACCTGCGATCATAAAAGCTTTACTACATAGTTTGAATCTAAAGGTAAATACCCATTTAATACAACCGTGGAAACATTATATATACACTGTATCCGTCCATGTGTCCCTTTTCACAGTCGGAATAACTGAAAAAAAATAATGAAAAAAAAGAGCAACAGAGAACGTAAAAAATGTAGGTTCCATGTGATGATTTTTCTTACTGTCTTATTTTTTTTACACGTAGAGATCGAAAATAAGATGTATCAATACTGTACACGAGACGGACAGTTTTATAATTAAAAAACACACCTGGATCACAATTGCTTATTTTCATGTTTTTACACACACAGCTTCACTTTTGTTACATAAATAAAAGAATCATAGAATACATGAACAATATGCACAATATATATACTTTAAGGATACATACAAATATTATTAATGCGTCACTGGTCCTTATGAAATATTTAACTGAATTTGGTCATATCCATAATCACTCCTCACCCCTAAAGTTAAATAGGGATTTAATTGTATTTCATATATAATAGCTGCAAATAAAATAAAATAATAAAATTACTACTCTTAGGTAACAAGGAAACCAATATATCATATGTCATAGTTGTAAATAAAATAATAAAATTACTACTCTTATGTAACAAGGAAACCAATTAACCAATATAAACTCAGTTCAGAACTTTCTGATATCCTTCAACCTCTATAAAATCATTCCCTCATCATGAACCAGTGTATGTTTTTAACACCCAAAACTATAAGCGAGTAAAGTGAATTGTTCTACTGTAAATCTCACGTTTTCAAGCATAACATTTAAGTAATCCAAAACGTTTTGGACATGTTATTTCTCTTTGTAAACAATATAGGTGTTATCTACATATTTATTGTAATAAATAATTCAAACTTACAGTATGTAAATAACACATATATTGTTAAAAAATGCCGAAAATGTTTGGACTATTTAAACAGTAAAGAAACAAACAAACAAGAAAAGAGTTCGAAAGGTTAATCTCGTGTATTGTTGATTTTGATTCACAGACCTGCCCTATACATTGAAAAGGAGTAATGACCCAGGTCACTTTTGTGGTTTGACTGACATCTGTTCTACTGTGTGATTCTATTGACAGTTGACATTATTGCCATTCATCTTGTAATATTAATGTCATCATCACGTTTAACGAGACAATGCAGCAAAAACAGTAACGTATCACATAATATCAAATCTTATTTCACTCCTCAGCTATCACTACAGCTCTATCAGCAAACCTTCCATTCTTTTGAAACGTGGTCTGTTTAGATGTATTTAAAGTATTAAATGTTCCTGTTCTGCTTTGATACAGACATAATGTAACACTACCAACTTCTCTCCAGTGTAAAGATAACGTAACACTACCAACTTCTCTCCAGTGTAAAGATAACGTAACACTACCAACTTCTCTCCAGTGTAAAGATAATGTAACACTACCGACTTTTCTGTAGCATAAAGACAATGTAACACTACCGACTTCCCTGTAGCATAAAGACGTAATGTAACACTACCAACTTCCCTGTAGCATAAAGACGTAATGTAACACTACCAACTTCCCTGTAGCATAAAGACGTAATGTAACACTACCAACTTCTCTGTGACATAAAAACATGCAACTTTTCTTTAATGTAAAGACATCGTATTATACTACCAACTTCTCTGAATCATAAAGACGTAGCGTTACATCACATTTAACGAGACAGAGCAGCAAAAACAGTTGAGTGTCACGTAATATCAAATCTTGTCGTGCGTCATAACCACCAGGCCATTACCGACCTAACACTCACCATGTACTTAAACGTCTTTTCTGCGCATGCGCAGAACTATATATTATTTTATGTGCTTGTAATTTGTTATTAAATCAAATATTTTTACACTATTTGCTGCACTTTAATTTTTTATTCCCATAGAAAAATGTACTTCATTTATAATGTAAATCATTTGACAAAGACGTAACGTTACACTATCAACTCATCTTTTATCCTGTACTTTTTGATAAAAAATTTAACACAACTGGTTAAAAGTTCACTTTTTTTTTTTAAGTATCCAAAAACTGCATTCAAAATGTCCATATATCGCTTTCTTAGTGGTAGAAAATTAGAGCGAGCTACAAAGCCTTCCCAGTACATAGAAGAATATACACCACGTGGTGACTATTCAATAAAATAAACCCAAAACAAGGTCGTTTGCCCAACCTCTGTTCAGACTGATATTTTTCATTAATTATACAAGTTATGATCAAAATATCTAACCATAACCGGAAACGCTGTAGTAAACTATCTTAAATCAGCATGTAAATAAAGTTCACAAGGCGATTGTATAGTTTTCGATACGTACGCAAGTCACTCACAGCTAAATTCAGTTTTTGTTATAGTTTATCAAAATTTATTCAAATCATTAGTTATTTTGTCAAAGATACGTTTTCTTTCAATAAAAGAAAGGAAGTTTTGTCCGATAGCATTCCAACCTACTAACACAAGAGTTAAGAAATACCATCTTGAACATTACAAAGCGGAGCATACGTAAAATTATCTGTTCTTTTCTGTGCATGTCATTTGCTTCTATATCAAATATTTCTTGCACTATCTGTTCTACTTTAATCTTTTTTACCACCATGATAAAAGATACTCCATTTCAATTGTAAATCATGTGACAATTATCGATTTCTTCAACCTTATTGAACAATATCAATATATTTTTACCTTTAACACTAGGTTCTACACATATCCTTTCTAAGATTTGAGGCAAAATATTATAGTTCATATTGCTATTACTTTCGTTTCTGTGCATTCCTTCAAAGACAATAGGGATAACAGCTGTACAACACCCACTCACTTCAACAATATCTTTCAAATTAAACTGAAATCGTATCTTATAAATACGAAAAAATAGAAAGACTTGACAAGAATTCGTCTCGAATTTATATTTAAGCCTATTTTGATAACACTTTAAAACAGGATCACTTTCAATCTTGGAAAACGCACTTTGCTTCAGAGTGCTTTAGTTGAAAGCCTATGTAGTTTATAGCATTGACATGTCCTATATTACAACGTTATATTTTAAATATATTTATCCATATTAGATTAACAAGTTCTACGCAAGCGGAATACATGATTCCAGCCCAAGTTTCTAAAAATATAACACAATGTCTTCTTCCTCATTCGATCTCAGTCCCACCCAGATTTGGGGTCGACCATTTCGGTATTTTGTATTAGCCAGAATTTTAACACTAGAGTGGCTCGCCCTGAGAGCAACCGTAAAAGGCAAGCAAGTTTGGTGACGGAGATTCGAGACTGCAATCCGCAGACTGCGAATCAAGTGTAATAACCATCAATCAGGCCATGTCAGACCTGAAAACACCATGTATTTAAACATACATTTAATAAGTTTCTCTTCACGAAGCAAATCTTAACAAGATCATATTGTTCTTCAGATAATTTCTAATACCACCGAGTTAAAAATATGTTGCAGAATTCATGCGCTAATGGCAAGAAAACAATCTCAAATCTTCAATGGTTATATACACATATAGGATTACTTATACAATGAAATACAATCAAGAAAACAACAACGGTGTTTTAAGCCGTTGGTAAGAATTCAAGCCATTCACAAATCATGCACATATACAACCCATTGTTCCGTACAGTTACATCAAACAGAACCAGGTGTTGATCAAGCTATGCACATTATCTAAATCCACTTGCAAAGCTGTCGGTTTAGTGGATTTCTGTGATAATTATTCGATAGAAAATTTTGAAAAGGAAACCATTTGAGCAAGCTCAGTATACTGAAATACAGCTGGAGTATCAATTTTCCTGTTCAAGGTAAATATTAAGGTTAACACCAATTCTTCACCCCTTTCTGTTCATTTTCCAACAAAAACTTAACATTTAAAGCCAAGAGTTTGTAGTTAGATGAATAACAACAAGGAAAAAAACAACAACAACAAAACGTGAATGTGAGAAACAATTTACATTATCTCACGATTTGTCTAAAAATTTTGGGTATTTTAAAGTTTCACACGTCTGATGGAACAAGTTTCGAAATATGTTCTGGCAAATCCACACTATTTCCTTTAAAATACATCGTTTGTCCAAGGTCCTCTGAATAATGTACAGAAGTCCGTGGACCGAACGAACTCCTCACAAGCCAAAAACGTCTACCTTCTGATGTATTGTTGGCCATTTTGAGACACTAAATATTCATGTTATTTATTGATAGGATGATCAGTAAACATCGTGCTTTAGCCATTTTAATCGATGTTCTAGTGCTCAAAATTATGGATCAGTTAAGATACAAACTAATGATTTAATGAAATAAAAAGCTGAGACAATACTTATAAAACGTACTTTCCTTAAGGGCAATTACTGGCAAACAAACCGAGATAAAGGACATAATCCAGCTCTTCTGAGCAAAGCTGTGTATAAGATTCGTGGGGTGCAATCGTTCTTCAAACACCCACTATCACATACATGTTAAGCCATATCGGTCCGGTAAATATATAATATTAAGGAAAAATTTTGTCTCTCTGTGGATGAATCTCCTTCTCAATGTGTTGACCGATCCATATCAGTATTCGCATGGTAACTTAACAGTCCAGAAACAAACCATTTTCATATTAAGCTTTCTCATATATTGTGAGACAAAAATAGTTTCACAGAAAAACTGTTACAGCAGTACCTATTGTAAATAGTTGACAGGCTTGGTTTGTTTTGAATTTCGCGCAAAGCTACTCGAGAGCTATCTGCGCCAGCCATCCCTAACTTAGCAGTGTATGACTAGAGGAAAGGCAGCTAGTTATCACCACCCACCTCCAATTTTTAGGCTACTCTTTTACCAACGAAGAACGAGATTGACCATAACATTATAACGTCTCCACAGTTTAAAGGGCAAACGTGTTTGGTAGGTCGAAGATTCAAACCCGCGACCCTCAAATTACGGGTCCAGCACGAAAAGAAAATGGTGAATTGCAGTTAACTTAAAAAATAACATACCAAATATTTAAGACGAATTACAAAAACTTGGAAAAGGCTATTACACATTTAGAGTTCATTTTTACTTGTAGACTTTCACTAAGTGCAAAAACAAGGTATGCAACTTACCGTCTAAAAAATTAGTCAAATTACACATCTATTTAATTTTACCCTGTTAGAAACCGAAGGTTCAACATGACTATTTCGTCTATTTTCCTTAAAAAAAATAAAACCCAAAAAACATGACCAGAATTAACTAAGTTGTTTGATTTGCTGTGTACCCGTCACACAATTTCGCCCTCTGGTGTACACTTTATGGCATTGAAAATAATTTCGGAATTTTTCTAACGTTTTCATTTGTAACAAAAAATTCTTAATTTCCAGAATTTTGTCGTACCTTATAAAGCTTTATTCTGAAAATAATATATTATTTAATCTTTCCATGAAATTTCACTTGCAATCAACTAACACCACTGGTCCTTGGACTGCACTCCACCTAACATAAGAACAATTGTCAAAATTTCTGTAATACATTTGAAGGTTAGGACAACGAGAGTAACAAAACGCATGGCATGCTTTATTCAGTTGTGCTAAGATAACTAGATAACGTATTATGCTAAACCACCTGTAAAAATACACACGTATGTGAGGAATAGTCAGTTATATCGCTGTGTGTTACGTCGAATACGTTCATTTTCTGCGCCTATACACTCTTCGATTGCCGTATCTAACCAGGTTTTCTGAACAAACTTTTTTTTTTCATTCTTAACGATGACAAATACGTAGAGATAGATACACGTGTACGAAAATATCTTCATTTGAAACAGTACGAAATATGTAATATTTTGTCAAATGCTTTAACATACGTCACAGGTCTCGAAACATGTTGAAAATAGTAACTAAACTTATTCCATTTCTTCACCGTGTTTAGGATTTACATATTTACTTTATGACTTCGCTTATGGTCGCCTATGAACACTTATATTATTTATAACCCCTCCATAGTCACTGTTGTTAACGGTTAACCTCCTAAGTTGATGTTTCTATTATTTTTTGATCCGTATTCAAAAAGGTGTTTATAAAACGTATTGAGTTTACTGATAAGATAAAAAATCCAAAAACTCTCCACTCTTTCTAGGCTAATTTGTAGATGTTTGACAACACTGACTACGATAAACAAAAACAGTATAAATTAGCACATATCAATAATATTTTGTTGATACAAAAACTGATTTATAAATATTAATATGTCAACGAGTGTCGCCGATTGTCTTAAACTGATGTTGGCAAATTATTCAGGTCTCGAGCTTACATTCTGTTATATATACACAAGAATGACTGGACTCGTCATACACAAGGGCTATATACTTAACTTTGAACTGACAGACCAATAGTTAAGCATCATAAACGACACACTATTGGGCTGCTCCAACTGGTGAAGGATATTTGACAGCTACTCTTATAAATACACCTATGTCTAAACCATGGGAGGAAGAGAAATCTAATGGTAATATTTTTGACAATTGTAAATCGAAGATTATATATATATATTTATTAAAGTCTGAAGTAGTTTTCAACCAACAGGTTACAGGTCTTACTTGAGGTTTTTTTCCTGTGCTACCGGTTTAATGTTGTTAAGCCTAAATCTACATAACGAATAAGACCACAGGTATTGGAAATAAGCATTTAGAGTTAAGTCTTAAAACTTACCGCTGAGTCTGAGAAGAGGGACAAAAACACAGTACAACAGCTGCTACATGCAACAGGAGTTATACCCAAAACAAACCTAATGTTTCACAAGATTGAATAATAGAGAACATGTGTTATACGTATACGGGAATTTCACTTTTAATACGTAAACGTATACCACTGTTGCATTTTCCAAAAAACAAGAGTTAATAGCAACATTTTTTTATCAGGTTATTGTATTACTCATATAGTTGTAACAATCCTCGAAACTCTGCACTTTCCACATTATACTGAATACCACCAACTAGAACGATCATATTTCTAATTTTATATTAACACGAGAACTTGTCTACAAGGTTGCACCAAACACAATCAACGGAATTCCATTGTTTTAGCTATTTTCCAAGTGTTTTGAAATGCTATATGGATGTACATTTCGACAATTGTGTTCTTCTTACAGAATTCTAATTCGAGGATCAACTGCCCAAACAAACTCAATATTCATTCGTCCGTCTTTAAATCTCGCTTACTTATCGATAATGTTGGTCACTTGTACAGTAGTCAACTTAAAGCTTGTATCACCACATTATTATATATTTTTGTATCACATCCAGGGTTATATCATCTCTTTGTAAACGATTCCTATTACCAGAGGCTGTAGTAGCAAGTTTGAGATTTCAACGCTAAAAGTGCGTATACGATCTTTACAGTAGGCACAGCTGAGAAAGTTCTGGTTACAAACAACAAGAGAAGTGTGTGATATTAAGATCTCGCTACGTTACAAGCAATGTTTTGAACAAATCTTAACAAATAATTCACAAAATTAATTGAACAAGAACAATTTATTAAAACTATAACTTCCACCGATATAAGGACAATAACTGCAAAACCGAAAAAAGCAAACGATTTTATTCTCAGTCTTTCTAAATGTAATTTCCCGTCATCAAGTTAATCTTACTGTAGGCAACCTTAAATTGTGTACTCCGCTGAACTATTAATAATGATTAAAATAACGCCCAGCCCTCCAATATGAATTTGACGTCACACTACGTATCTCACTCATTTCGATATGAAATCTCTGTATATATCACAAGATATATATTTATTTAAAGACGAGGTACAAGTGAAAACTTTCTGTTCCTACATTCCAAAAGTGCCCTCAACATCACGAAATACATTTTCCAGTTGCTGTTTAATAAACAATAAACGCAGATATCCTTGAAGGTTATTTTCTTGAAAACTTAGTCAAAAACAACTCTTTTATAGGATATTAGTAACAGTAGCAAAGTTATTAATTTTGGAGAAATATATCAGAAATATAAAATGGTCAAAAACGTCAAACTCTGTTTTCAAGTGCTCATTACTTGTGCATCATAGCGCAGTCACTCTGAATGAATATATTAACCAGCTATGAGATCGTTATGGTTGATTTTATGGCTGCTAAACTTTATAAATGATTCACAATGAGTAATTCAAAATCATAGTCTAAAAAAGAAAACACACACACACATATATATATATATAGCTGTTAAAGCTACGAATTAACCGACTTTTTATAACGAATTTCATAGTGCAAGTTTGAGAAAAACGATGTTTGTGTACAAACGTTTATTTATTACTTTTCAAGTAATGATTTTTTTTTCAGAAGATACAAACTATTCTGATAAATGATATTAGCATGGTTTGGGATAAACAGTTTGTCGTCGTGCCAAAGATGGCCGACGTGACCTAAAATCACTGCATGACAACAAATTTGACAACACTCTTTTCAGTTTATTCTCTTAGAAGTGATATTTCGAATATTGTTGTTCAGCTAGACAGTGGAATAGAAAACAAATATCAGATGACTGACAAAAAAAAAGCAAAAAGGACATTATCGACAACAATTTTAATGTCCTGTAACATGTGATATATATATATATATATATATATATATATATATTATCGTAGTTTCAACTCGAGTTGGACTTACTGGACCTGGCTTTAAGCCAGGTAGATGACTAATCCAAATGCATAACTACGTACATTCAACAAACAATGCATTATCAGCCAGAATTTGTCAAATATTTTCTGCACCCATGCACAGATAATCCGATGTTTAGCAACTATTAAATATCTTCATATAAGTGTATATATATATTCATACACGCTGTCTTAACACACGTTTGTGTGTGTCTATCTACACTCGTACAATTTATATGTACACATACTACAAATAAAAACTGTCCACGTATCTAGATTTCTTGAAAAAAACAACAATCAATTTAACTAGGATATAAAAATATTTACACAGTCTGAATTCAAATAATATGCTTTCTTTAATGACAGATAAAAACGAGCAATATTTTTTATTGAACGATATAAAATAGCCATCATATGACGACTAGATTTCTGAAAATCTTTAACACATTTTCATCTTAGGAATCAATGATTTAGGCTATAAAACAAAAGTCCACGACTTCAAAAGAAATACGTAGCAATTGCGACGTTAAATACACTTTTCACGAGCATCGAAAGCAGTAACAACAAAAATAAATGGTTCGTTAAAAAAAGCATTTTTTTTAAATGTACTAACTAGCCCTGGTATATCATGTAATTTGCCAAATACCAAAGATTTCTTAAAAGCCAAAGATAAGTATTAACATTTAATATAATTCATTCCCACCACCAACAAATGCCTGAGCGTTTTACTGCAGTTTATGAATTAATATTAGTAGCAAAATATGATACTTATAAGTTACACTGTACCATGACCAGAAGATTAACATGCACCGTCGCTAATTTTCTACACGCAACACATGACCTTCTATCCTTATCAGTGCAATTAACGCATAACCATGCATTGACTAAGTATACACAAAAATCGAAAGGCATACCTCGACTGGGGGTTGAACATACGTGACAACAACTACTTCTTACATACAAAGTTTCACAGTACACGTTAGGCTTCACAAAACTAGCTTTTCTCCTGAACCTAAACACCTAGGGAGTCTTGAAGGCCCAAATCAACAAGGACGCGAACATGTCTAGTTAGTACACAGAGTAAGAGAGAAATGTAGGGGGGGGGGATATTGATGGACCGGAAACGTTCTCTTTTAGCCTACTCACACTAACCTTTTCAGTGTTTGCCATATGGCTTCTAATTCACATAGCACTTGCAAAAGAACTAAGCCACGACATATCGTTTCACATTATGAAGGAATTCTACGATTTTTAGCCTTGTTTGTCACGCTTGTTTTATATCATTTCATTTTCACACGAACTGTTAACAACAAACGTGGAACCGCAGTAAGAACGAAAATATGTGACAAAAACACCAATCTACTCCCGACTCTTCACACCGTAAACTTTACGGTAGGAGGTATCGTAATACGGTTTAAACTAGTCCACCAATACGACAAACAATACAGCCGCAATACTTCTACCGTAGTTATTTCAAGGCGTCGATTCTAAAACTCCACGTGCCATGCGAACACTGCGCAAGAAGAAAAATGTTCATGGAGCCTCTTCTCACGTGACAAAGACATGAACCTTTACATAGATAGGTCGTGGTACTTGGACAAGAGAACTCATCATTATGATGTCGTCAAAGTCGTGCGTTGCTATAGCAACCGTGACGACTCTTACCTGACCATCTGATTATTCCTGCTCATCTAGAAATGTGGCATAGGCTATACGCACATAATCATAAGTGCAGTTTAGGTTGGATTAATAAACTTATTACATACAGTATTTTTTAAGGTTCAAACTACTGCTCCTGATTCTTCACTTAAACAAACATTTTAAAACCGCCAGAAAAATGCAAACTTAATCATCTTTTACAGTTTTCTTTATCTATCTATGTTTGTTTATTTATTTTCAAATAAATTAAAATATATACAGAAATATAAACATATACATATCTAGAAATATAAACATAATTAGTTATTCAAAATGCTTGGTAATAAAAAAAAACAGGAAGAAACTACAAATTATACAAAGGAAAAAAAAACAGACAAGTGTTGCACTAAACGTGTTTCATTCTCGGGTACAGTTGTTAATCCGATTTTTTCATAATTAATGAAACTCGAGTATTCCCCTAATCATTCCTGGTGCTTAACAGACTAAACGACACGACTCTCCTGTCTGCACTAGCATATCGCGTCTTTTTATAATAAGGACTGCATACCCTGTGATCACGTCTAACGTAATTGGCTCCAATTTGACGTGCCTACAAGAATACAGCCAATCAACGACAGAATCTCTTCAATTTTTTGTTTTTTTACAACAACGCGCCACTTTTCAAAGCATTTCTGCCACGTGGTCGAGAGCACTGCACCAGTAGAACAAACTTTATTTACGGTTTTCTTTTATTTCAAAAATACCCGATTTCTTAAACGCACGCTGATAAAAGGCAATAGACAATAAAACAACAAATTCTTAATTCATTTCAGACTAAAAAAATGCTAACATTATTTATATAAAATACATAAATTGAATATATACTAGTTTTGATTTTGAATCATGTTAAGTAAATATGCTGTCTTCAAACTACATATAACATTAAAAGCTTCATTATTATCCAGATACATACAAATATATATACACAATGTTTGTCTACGTGTGCGTACACACACAGTTTTTGACTCTCATCTGCTTTGCACATGTGTGTGTGTGTGAAAATTCAGTGATAAAATTGTTCTTAAATGTAGCTAGATATTATATAAAGTTTCTTTACACAGTCTTACTGGTGACCTGTTCCAGAGTTTTTTGTTTTTGTTTTTTTTTACAACTAGGTACTGTAAATAACAAATAAAATTGTGAAAAGTTAGGTGCAGAGTTAGCTTCACCCAAGACAATTACTAAAGTACTTTAAATTGTTTTAACATTAAATCTAATTATTGGTAATTTTGTGAATCCATTTCTAAGCCTTTGATAGCAGTAACACGTAACTTTCAATGCTGTTTAAAAAAAAAGTGTATTTAAGAATAATTATGTCAAAGGGTGAACAATTTTTTTCCATAAATTTAAATCAGTTATACAGAAACAAATTTGGCCTTGATGGACCATAACAGAACCAGTGTCTTATTATAATGGAGCTTGCAGTGTATAGATCTATAACTCAGAGTTTGGAAACTACCCCACCAATGATCAGTTTTTACAAAGAGACAGTATTTTTATAGCTGAGTAATAAATAAAACAATTGAAATTTCCACAAAAATATGTTTCAGATTTAACCAATAAAAACTTTTAAGAAAGAGCAAGTTTGAAATATAAAAAAGAAACTTACTTTACTTCAGCGAACATCTAATGATTTTTGTAACAGACAAACAAGGCACCTTCATTGATAACTGTCTACAAAAAAATACTTCAGTGGAATCTACTATGTGATGTAATGTTGTGATGATAGCTCATTTTTAAATTAAAATTTCAATAAAATTATTTTTCTTACGGAGTGAACATTATAAAATGTCAAATATGGGTACATTGTTACTGAACTGTCAGAAAAGTCTATAAATGGTCATAAGCTGAATATCCTTCTGTAGAAACTAGTAGTTATACCTGCCCAGAAGGTGGGTATTTCTGTTGAGGTTTTGCATTTACAACACAAACTCTGAGTACAAGTTCATGCTATTTACAGTTATATCCTGCTAATTATCCCATTTATCAAAAGCTCTAAATTTATGATGGAATACAATCTTCAGAAGAAACAGAAAGTTAAAGCTTTTAAAGAAATGCATTAATTGTTCTTAAGGAAATACCCGTATGAGCTTGTAAACTAGCCAACCACCAAAGAGCAGTATCCATGTGTGTATAATGTTCAGGATTTTAAATATTTTCATTTTGGCCCATATGAAATTTTCTCAATGTGAAAATGGTAGGTGGGAATAAGCTTGTTCAAAGATATTTTAGCTTTAAAATTCTGTATTTCAACCATGATTAGTCGTTTTTTTCTCACAGTAAAAGAAGCCAAAATTTTCACATTAAAAAAAGGGAAGATTGCAAGCATGTTGTGGAAAGGAACATTAGATATGACATCATATGAAAGTTATAAGTTTACTATATTGCAAACGTATTTCCCATAAATATTTTCCTCTTCTTTCAAAATTAGCTATTCTCATCCAGTGCTGCCCTCTATAAGCAAACTTTTTAATACATGCCACTAACCTTCTGCTCCCCCTTATTGATTTCTCATGTCTCTCATGCCCATCATCATGTGTCACTTTGTACCAACAAGAATGTGACATATTCAGTTGACATATGTGACTTCCTCAATATGCCTCTAACAAACTATTACATTATTTCAAAGCTTGGCAGAAGATGTAAGCACTAGAAGAATGTGGGGAGACAAAGTGGAAAGTACAAGTGAAGTGCCTATCAGAAATATATTTTCAATATAGGAAAATTATAACTTCTTATACAGTACCTTTATCCACTCACAAGATTAGCTATAATAGCACATTGATTAGGTGGAGGAACTGGTGTGAGGGAATGATACAAGTACCCCCCAGAAGAGTCAGATGTGAAAATCTGATCAGGAAAACCCACCACTCCTGACCAAGTATACTCTTCACCCATCCATGAAGTATGTAGTAGATAAAGGTGGAAGAAAGAAAAGAGCACATCCAAATGGGAGAGAATTGAGGCAGCATAGTGATCCTAGCCATGTAATAATATATGGAAATTAATCCTACAAATTATGAAAGTAGATAAACTAATGGATATATATGCTCCAAGGTGTAAAATGGCTAGGGCTCAATGAACTGTGTTTGGTAAGTCAACTACATCCAAAGCACCTGCCGCTGGGAATCAACATCCACACAGGAGAAGGATGCAGATCATACCATCTTCACCAAGTTCAAGACTCCAAAACATCTAATAGCTCTTATATATCTATGATATCTATTAGCTCTTATATATCAATCTGTGAACCCAACAACTGATATAAAAATGATGTCTATAAAATATAAATCAACTACCCCACCAGAGGAACTAACTGGAACCATAAGACAAGCAATAAAACCCTTGAAATAAGACATATGAGGGATAGCAAAAAGGACAGAACCGAAACAATTCCCCTTACCTCTGCTGTGACTCACAACACAGCAATATAACTGAGATAGAAATATAGGCAATCATAAACACGTGTGAGGACTTATGTTAATTGGTTCAATTTTAAATCCAAAACACAGCCATGAGATGCCAATAACCATGCAGGGATAGAATGAGGGCTCCAAATAGGATGGGTGAACTGTAATTTGATGTCTCACTCCTTAGTATAATGCCTAATGAAGGATATACCATTTACACCAACAGAACATCACTGCCCTACTATACACTGAACGATTATAGCTATCTTTGGATCTCTTTCAGGAAGATGCATCCACAGTTGACCTCTCCAGTATATTGGAACTGGAAAGTGGTATGGACTTCCATACACTATTAGAAGAAAGAAGGTTAGAATGCACTGAAGAGTCCAGAGAAATATCACCAGCTGATACCTGTGACATAGTGTTAGTCCATGTGTTACTCCCAAAGTAGTGACACAAACTTTGAGATTTATAATAAAAAAAAGATGCAACCAAAAATCAAAATTATAAATAACAATGTAACTAATAAGCTAGGATTACAGTCAAGTAAAGCAACAACCTGAATAAACTTAGAAGTAATTTAAACAAAATCCACTTTGTGAGTGGACTAAAGCTGAACATCAAACACGAAATAAACAAAAAAACAAGTCCAAGCACAAGTGCTGCCAAACAAGAAGTGATGGTTCATTAGAGATGTACGGAGGAAGTCACATGCATCACTTGAGTGTGTCATGTTGATTTGCATGACAGACAGTTTGGAAGCATATGATAATAACGGGGAGAAGAAAACCTGTAGTATGTGTAAAGAAAAATGTTTAAATATATTGGGTAGCTCTGAATGAAAATAGCTAATCCTGTATGTGGAGAGAAATACTTTATCAGAAGTAAAGTGTATTCTCCAAAGGGTCTAGAAACAAACGTGAGGATAGCTGTTAATATAGTTCATATGTCTTAAATTTCTCTATCATTGAGGTTATGGAAACTGGTGATACAACTGTGTAGCAGAAGCCATGTCTACCACAGGATACAGACTATTTGGCATAAATAACAGAACTCAAGCATTATTAGCTGGATTAGAATTATAAAACAGTAAAAGTGACAACAATGATTCCAAGAAAGAGGATAGGAAAATAAAAGAAACAGTCAAAAGTGCTTAGTGAAGAGGTTTAACTTGGCACATTTATGATAGCATAATGTAAATAGTCCAACAAGATTGTACAGAAATTATCACCCAAGAAATTTGTCTTTACTTCATGACAGGTGAGAATACACACATACATAATGGAAATTATAACTTTTTTATGTCATGATACTTTTTGGTTTTAAAGGATAAAAACTCTTGGACTGAGATAACACTTTAATCCCAGTATGAAAACATATCTCAAATTAAACCTTCATTCGAGAACCAGAAACCACATTAATATAAAATTGTTTAAAATGTAAATATTATGCAAAAATTTGTAAACTGTGTGTTCTATGCAACTTTATTTATTTTTCTCTTAACAAGGTTTTGAATGCAAGAAAGTTCCTCAAAAATGACAGGTCTTAAAATAAGTATGGAGAGAAGCTTTAGATGTAATGTGCTGATTTTATAACAGTGCCAATAAAACACTGAAAGAGAGAGCAGCATTGTGCCATGATTTTTGGCAAGTTCATGTTTTGTTGTCATGTCCAACTGAACTACTAAGAATCTTAATAATTACTTGACAGAGCCATAGCTTTTTTCAGTTTAACAATGTGGCCATCTGTGGGACAAAGTTCTGTAGTTTTGAGATAGATAAACCTTGTCAATTAGATAAAGACATCAAAAGCTACACAAACAACAACAATTTAAAATTCTGGTATGCTTCCTAATCCCAAACTGGATGTAGTGTAAATAAATAAAGATATGTGAATGTTTTTTTATATACATCTCTCTTTAAAATTATCAATTAGTATGCATACATCATCATGTATACAATTTTTGATTACCTATACTTTCATAATATTAATTCTTTCTACAACTCTAGCATGGCCTCTGAGAACCAACACAAAATTATTAATATTTTATCCTTGCAAATTTAAAGCTATCAAACTGACTATAAAACAACCAACAGTTGACATCTGGAACCTGGAAGTACATAGCTAGCAATTTGGTAAAAGGTAAATAAAACCCATGGTGTCATACATATACCCACTTGTATGCTAAACTTTAAACTTGGAATTCTAAAAAACTAGCCAAAAGTCAACTTCATGAGAACTGGCATAGAAAAACAGATTAACATAATAAAATGTAGTCACTTGCGGTTGGAGAGAAATGGAACGTGCTGTCATGATAAATCTAAATTTGTTTAATAAGTGTGTTATTAAAGATTATTTATTAAATCAAATAACTGCTTGAAATAGCATACAAACTTGTCTTTTAAGAGTTCAAACTAATACCAATAAGAACACCGATATGTTTATAACAATGTTTACTTAACTGAATTAAATGCCTTATGTACAAACAAATCTTAAACACTTTCCAAAATTTCCTTTTCTAAGTGGTGTTTTGTACAGGCAAGCTATACATTTAATAGGTGATGGAATTTCAACACACAGAGTGTACTAAAATCATTCACAAAGAATAAAATGCCATGGAACACAAGTTAGGATTTCAAAAGGAAATAACCTCCAAAACAAATAAAAAGTTATTTTTCATTCAACTTGTAAAAGAGTGTTAGGAGAGAAGACAAGGAACTCAAGAAAAAATTACGTATTATACACTAACCAAAAAATGTTCCATGTAAAAATCCAACTAACTACAGTGACAGGAGTCATTAAATAAAACAATTAATGAAAATATACATTGAACATTTGCAGGGTTTCAAAAATATGGATAACTTGTGAAATGTATTGTGGGAAAACATATACTTCTCCCAGGATAATGTGGCAGCTAGCTAAGAAAACTACTGAGGTAGAAATCCCACAGAAGCATTATGGGAAGAAAGGGCAAAATCCCAACTACACTGAGCAGCATTAAAACACAACAAGAAATAAAATGAGTTGTTGCATACAAGTTGAGTAATAATGGTACAAACACACTTGGATTTTAACCATGAGTATTCTCTAAAAACAGTTCAGTAGTTCAGATCATTTTAATCAGCATGTTCAAGTGTCAGTATTTAAATCAGTCAAAACTTACCCATCCCTTGTTGTTGTACATAATGTGAGTCTGGAAAAACTTTTGTATGCAGTACACACTGTTCCTTCAGCATATAAAATACTGGGTTTTAAAAGTTTAATTTCACCACAAAGAAAGATGCCAAAGCTGATGCAAGAAAGCAGAGATCAGTTGGTCAGGATGCTGATGACAAGGATGACACCAGCTAGGGTTGCAGCACACTTTGGGGTGCACCTTCATCACGACAATGCACGTCCACACATGGCAAGAGTGTGTACAAATTGTTTGAATGAGAGCAATGTAAATGTTCTGAAATGGCCTCCATATGTGCCTGATATAAATCTCTGGGACATTCTGGATCAGAGCATCTGTCATTGGGATTCTGTCCCCAGCTCTCTTGCTGAACTATGTGCAGCACTTCTGGCTGAGTGGGACATCATCCCCCAGAAGCAGACTGACAAGCCTGGTGACATTTATACCAAGCAGGATCCAGGCTCTTCTGGCAGTGGACTACATACCTGTTATTAGTGTTCTGGACATTGAAATCCTGATTAAACTGCTTGTATGCAGTTTCTAATCAAATTTGAATATTGTGTAATGCAAAGACATGATGATTTCATGATATGTACATTCAAAACTTATGTTTAACCTAGCACATTAAAATTGTTTAACTGTATGTACCTTGTTGCATTTTTAATGCCTCTCAGTATATATAGGAGAAATGTGTTACAAACTCATACAGAAAATGAAACTTTAGAGTGAAGAAGATATACATATCAAAGAGAAATAAGAAGCACTGTACCTCTTACAATGAAATATTTAATAACATCAATCTTAATCCTGTATGAAACTGCAATCACAATTTCATTATAAAATCATACAATAATCTTTACAGAATTTAGTCATAATTAAAATATCTTAAGATGTAAATGAGAATACTGAAAGAATTAATTAACTTTTCTTAATTAAGATCCTCTCAAAATCTAAAAAAATAATTTAATATTTTAAACAATTTTTGTATGTTATTCAGATCAAGAGCATTTATTCTCTTGGTGAAAGTTTGTTTTTCTTTATTCCTTGAGAACTGTAGTGCCACTAATTAATACCTCCTCTCTAATTATACCCCCAAGTGTCTTTATGAAACTTACCTTGTGTAGAAGCAATAGTAGTCAACATATAATCCTCTAATGTAATTCATCTTATTACTGTAATTTTTGCAATAGCAATTAAACATGTAATTTGTTTTAATAATGTAATTCTAACTTGAAAGAGAAGAATGAACACACACACACACTTATTAGCATTAAAATCAATGATTCACATGTGAAAAACAGAAAATGAAACCACATTTAGCACCCCCACCTTCATTTTGAAACGTCCCTGGGGTATTAATTAGGAGCAATATGATATTTAAAAACATAAATATTTAGTTATGTTTGAGCTTCTCCACTGATAAGTGAAATTAGCACATCTCACTTTTTAATCTTCTCTTAAAATGAAAAGTTTGAAATGTACACATTCTTGTTCCAAGCTTCAACAGCAACACAAAGAAACAAATGTAATATGTGCTTACATTTTACATTTCTAATGTGATATTACTGACAGTATGACATTCTTAAAGACAACTTGAAGTTTTGGTACCTCTAAAACAAAACTTACAACAATTTCAGAAAATTTCACAAACAAAATGTACCTATGCTACAGCATCATTCCATCACTACATGTATCATGGAAACACTGATGTCAACCACAATTGTTTCTATTAATATAGTGCAACTGTGAAATATTCTATTGCCAAAAAAATAAAAATCCTAAAATGCCAATCTCATGAAAAAATACTAGATTTATTATTGAAAATATCATTAACAGTGAAGAAACGTAAGTGACAAAACAATGGTTTCTAATCATTACAAGTATTATAGTTAGAACACTGTATTTAATTAGCTATGTTCATTGTTAGGTATATATGTATAGTTTTTAATTTCTGATCCACTTATGCAGCATGATGTGATCAGAAATTAATATTAAATATTAACAGAATAGTTATAAGCTTACTACCTTTGGTTCTGTAATGGTGAAGCTACTAAGATTACCTGCCACTGTCAATCACTTTGGGCTATTAACTAAAAGGAAAACAACTGGCTGACAACACCTGTTGCCAACATCTTTTTGAATTTCAGACTACAGGGAAGTCATTTTGTTAGCAGTACCTATTACCAATCTTTATTTGACTTTTTAACTATATATTAGAGGGAGGAACAACTTACTGGCAGCACCCACCACCAATGTTTTTAAAAAAGTAACAAAAGTTTGAAGTCATGAGAACTTCTGAGAGAGTAACGATTTTGTTTGTTTTGAGTTTCGTGCAAAGCTACTCAAGGGCTATCTGTGCTAGCCATCCCTAATTTAGCAGTGTAAGACTAGAGGGAAGGCAGCTACTCATCACCACCCACTGCCAACTCTTGGGC
The DNA here is from genome assembly GCA_011833715.1 of Carcinoscorpius rotundicauda. Classification (NCBI taxonomy): domain Eukaryota; kingdom Metazoa; phylum Arthropoda; class Merostomata; order Xiphosura; family Limulidae; genus Carcinoscorpius; species Carcinoscorpius rotundicauda. The sequence continues at coordinate 23,447,961 of CM022398.1, forward strand.
TACTCTTTTACCAACAAATAGTGGTACTGACCATCACATTATAATGCCCCCAAGGCTGAAAGGGCAAGCATGTTTGGTGCAACCAGGATTTGAACCTGCAACCCTTGAATTATGAGTTAAGTGAGTTAACATGCTTGGCCATGCAGAGAATAACAAAAAATTTATGTTGTATAAAAGTAACAAAATTTCTAGGTGATAACCTCCTGAAAGAATTAACTACAAATTTGTCCATATGCACAGCGGTCAGCTGATATGTTGACCACATTGTGAGGCAAAGAAAATTAAAATGAAGGAGAAGACATGAAAAAGAATTTAAAATTTTTTTTTTGAGATTTGTTTACAAAAAATTACACAAGTGCTATCTTCACATAGCTATTACAGTAATCTTAAACTTCAATGAAGTAGGTCCACATCAATATTCTTCTTCATTCTTCTGAGTTAAACAGTTTTTTAACCAGAAATGTCAGTAATCTCAAAATGTCTCTTATACATTATTATTTCTTTAAAGTTGGCTAATATTCATGTTGGTTTTTCTATTTTTTACTTGTCAAGTCAAAGCACTTAGTGACCAATCAGTGAAATACACTCATTGGGGAGAGGTTTAAACTAAATTAAAAACTTGAAAACCAACAAAAACAAAGAAAACCAAGAATATTTTTGAATAATTTGATAAAGGTGATGAATATATTACTTTAGTCCACCAAATTCTACAACATTTTTAAAACTGTTATTCAGATGTTGTTAGTATGACAAACAGATGAGTAAGCTTCAACAGTACACTTCACTGAAAAGTTATAATCTTGTTATCTTCTTACCTCTTACTAGCAGATTACAGGTGATGCACTTCACTCACTGCAAGATCATAATTCTTATTGTTGTTCTAAGGGCCCTTGGTTATTGTTGAGGTTGATATATTGTCCTAATGAGATTGAAATATTTAAAATGGTCAACAGTTTGAAATGACAATGGTAAAAACTTAAGTGCTTTATGACTATACTATGAAAATATACACATAAATGAGACAAGACTATGACCATTGGTTAGTTCTACAATTATCTACTAGATCTATAACCCAATTAGATTTTTAAATGTATTTTCTTACACTATTTATTAAACAAATGGCATGTTAGTCAATTATAACATTGCAGTGTATCCAATAACATGAATAGAAACAAAAACATTATCCATGTTTATGTCATTTAACAAATTTTATTGGATAGTCAATATGATTTCACTAAGAGAAAATCTTGCTTTTAAAATCTTTAGATAAAAAGGTCACTGTTTATGTAAATGAGGATAACAGTGTACATTTGGTATATCTATATTTATATCACGTAATGAGTTTGACACATAAATGGCAGATGGGTTTTTATTATGAGAAATGACAGATATTGCATGCACTTTATCACAATTTGAATTTTAAGCATAATTTGGACAGGAATAACATTAACAGTGTTATGAAAGAAAAGAATCTTGGTATAATAACTGAATAATCTTTAAAACTATCCAAGCAGTGTGCTGTTGCTAGTGATGAAGAAAATAGGACTTTATATTGTACTGAAAAATTTTGAAAACAAGTCTCAAGAAGTTATAATTTCATTATACATGTTACTGATTAGGCCAAATTTGGAAAACTGTCTTCAGTACAGAGTTTTTACCTCAGAAAAAGCATTGAATTGTTGGAAAGGGTTACTAGAATGGTGCCTGGGATGAATGAACTATCATACGAGGAGAGGTTGAAATCTCTTATACTGTTTTCTTTTGAAAAAACATGTTAGGAGGATATGACTGTGGAGTTAAAGATTGCAAAGGGAATTGAAAGTGTTGATGCATCACATTTTTTGACATTTAACAGTGAGGTAGTAGAACTTGGTGACACAAGTATAAATTTTGGCAGGGTAAAGGTCATCTTGAGGTAAGACAGTTTTGTTTTTTTAATATTATGGATGGCCTTTGGAACAGATTGCCTTCAAATATTGTAGAGTCAGTAAATTTAAATAAGTTTAAGAAAAACTTGATAGGTATATGAATGAAAAGGAATGGCTTCAAATTTTTAAGTTAATTTAGTTTAAGATGTGTAACAGCCAAGATGGACCAATAGGCTCAAGGTTATCACAAAACATTATTTTATGAAATGTTTTAATCTTGTTTTTACAGACTAAAGTTGAAGAATACCTCGATGATCACAAAACTAATTCATTTTTATTGGATTTAGGAAGGAAAACTTTGAATATTCATATTAAATTTTATATTTCAGAAACTAGAGAGTGAACATTTTATGTACATATGTGCACATGTATGATGCACAGAAATTGCTAATTGAAGAGATATGTGTGTATGAACAAGGGCTGGCTTTAAAGACTTTTCTTGAAGTTAGTTTGGAATATGGAACAGCCAATAGGTATTACACTAACCTAAAATGTTATTAAAAGTAATCCCACTAATTATTGTAGGATACCCTATGTTTTATGGTTTGTAAGAATATTTCAAATCAGCATAATCAGACTTTTTGTATAAATGTCATTGGTACAGTGATGGTACCATTGACTGTAAAATATATAATTTAAATTTAGTAATGATACCCAGAGGGTAGCTACAGATTGTACTAAGGAGACACCTTTAATTTATGAGGTAAGAAAAGGGTATACGCATATCTGGAACAAGAAAATAATGCATAAAAGTGCAACTTAAATAATAATGTTGAGTTTCAGCTTGCCTGTTGTACTTCTCAAAAACTTTGATAAAAGACATGATGTAGATATCAATCCGAAGGCTTAAAAATTAGGGGGTATTTTAAGTCAAGTGTTAACTTGTTTTATAGGAAAGTACTACCCTGATAAGAGTAATAAAATGTGAAATGGTTTACCAAATGAAAAAATGCAAGTTTATTAGCCTTTTAAGATCTGGCTTATGTATTTTATGCATAAGAGCTTTCAACTGATGAGATATCACAGTTATCTAAAAGTAAGCTCAGCAACTGAGATGTGTTTATTAAAAGTTTCAAACTCTGGAAATCATTATGTAAATGGCTGGTTTTCATGTACTAATTACTTCATTTTTCTTTGGTATAATTACTGAAGACAAATTTACACAGTTGCTTCCTGGCAATTTATCATAGATTAATTCTTATGGATAAACTAATTTTTAAACTTAAATGACAGTATTTGATAGATCAGATTAGTTTATGATCTTAACAGGTTGGAGACCTTACTCTTACCTGAATTACAGTACATTGTGGATGTTTCCAGATATATTTACAACATCAACACAAAATTTCTGAAACCTCTGAATTGTATGTGCATACAAATTTTAAAATATGGTAATAAAAGAGCTAAAACTTCACATATGGTGCAAATTGTTCTATGAAATCAGAAAAAATCAATAGTACTTTATGAATACATTTGTGTATCCTTCAAATTATCAAAATATTGCCAGTGTGATTTCTCATTACTGTATTTGATAAATTGAAGGCTGTTCAGCTTAACTGATTAGTTTCATGACTCAGTGAAATAACCTTGTTGAAATTAGCATATCTGATCATTATTATTCTCAATTATTTCAACTATACAACATTCAATTAATTATATGTAATTAATTAATTAGCCTTACAATTAATTGGTTAGTAAATTTCAATAATCACCCAGCTCTACTTACTAATAGTATTCATGGTAACTTCTGAAATGAATTACTTATCATTTCTCTTATTTTGATATATTTTTTTAAACTACCAGCGTGCTTTGTAGACTTAAATAACTCAATTTATGAATATATATCTCTTCACATAAACCAGTCTTAAAGTCTGATTGTGTTGTACTGGACCTAAACTGCAGACTAAATAGCTGTATTTTTATTGCATTAATATTGAATAAGAACATATGGCACGTCCACTTGCAAAGTCAGAAAACTGTGTGTGATGTAATAATGATATTTTAATATTTATTATTATATTCCTAGATATTTCTTACAACATTATATATAACATTTGATTTTAAATGATTTATTTATTTTACAGTTATTAGAAGTTTCATCATTTATTCCATTAAAACATCTCAAACATTGTTTTGTAAATTTAACATTATTACTACTAGATACAATTTGCCACCATTGTAATAGAATGTGCCAAACTACTGACTGTTATAGTTCAAGCATTTTACCTTGCTCACACTAGAAGGATGTAAAAGAAATTTGGGAATGAGATTTTTTGGATTTGTAAAAGTGTTTGTCGTTCAGGGTTGTTTGAAAACTTTAACAATTAAGACTTTAAAATAATTCAACATGAGATTAAACACAGTATTTCTAATTAACTCTGTTATCATAAGAAATATTTTTCTCTTAAGATTTAATAATTTCTAAAAACAGTTTGCCAATTTGTATTGCATGTACTATAATTTGAATTTAAATTATTTTTCGTTGTATAAGTGAAACACACAAATAAACAAAATTACACTTTCACTGTTACAAAAGACATCTGGCACACAACTTTATATTAACACTGTAATTTATACGTAGAGTTTGCATATTCCCTAAAGTCAAAAACAATGTTTTTATCCGCACTATAAATGTCAAGCTTTACAAAAAGCCAGCTTCATATTTTCTGGTTCTTGAAAATGAAATTACAGTAATCTAAAAACTAAACGAAAGAGGAGTCTTATTTGTACTGGTTGTATAAATTGTATTAGTTTATTTTTCATTTAATTTGTAGACAGAGCGTTTAAAGAATTGCTTTGAAGGCTGGACGATGCATTTAATGTCGTTTTCATCAAATAATAAACCTTTAACTCATAACAATCTTGAATTACATACTTAGGAAAGTAAAATAAATAAAAGGAAACGCTTTTACAATTTATATTATAGAATCTAACCTGTTCTAGACAAAGAATTAGAGAAATACAAATAATTACCAATGTTACTTTTTACTGTTAAATTTTAGTTTTACTTCGAGTTAGTTGTTTTCGTTCTGTTAGTTTACGAGTACAAGTCTATTAGCAGTGTTACTGTGACTCTCAATAAAAAGAAGTGCTTTGTAATTATTTTCTAATAAATTACAAGCAATAACAAATACTAAAAGAAAAATACCTTCAGTTGAAAAATTACACATACCACTAACGTCAATCTTTCGCCTTTGTAACTTTTCTTAGTTTTATTGTTACAGCAAACGAATTTTACATTCACATAGGTAAAATTTATGCAGCGCCACCTACCTTCAGTGGAGAAATAGTATAACCCGTCAAAGGTAAAGAGTTTACTAAATAATTTATCATTTCGACTCTTAAAACTTAACAATACAATTACTTTTATTGGTTTCTAAATTTAATATCCAAATATTTCTGCAGAGCTGTTTCTTTTTCTTATGCACTGTATTTCTGAGGATTAACTTAACTGTTAATGAAAATTTTTACTTTGTTTCCAACTTCTATATTGTCTATTTCACGTTTAAAATAGTGTGTAACTATTTAAATCATATTAAGTATGCGTGGGTTTCATTACAGCAAAGCCGCATCGGGGGAATAGAACCTTTGATTGTAGCGTTGAAAATCTATACACTTACCGCTGCACTAGCAGGTAATTATTATTTAGGTGTATGATGTGAGTATATACCATTTTACGTCTAACCCATTTGATTACTATTATCGATAGTTTAACTTATAACTTTTTTCACTTTTCTTTCTGGACTAGAAACCTACACTTATGAATGTAAACTCTCTAAAGTTATGTTATAAACATTGTTTGGAACCAATAACAGATGCTAACGGTTTATAAAAAAACATAGTAAATAAAGAAATGATGGTTTGTTAATAAATAATTACAAATTTTATGCGAAATGAGCACATTTAGAAATAAAACTACCCATCTACAAAATACATTATGTGGTGTCCGGCATAGCCAGGTGGGTTAAGACGTGCGACTTCTAATCAGAGGTTCGCGGGTTCACATCCCCGTCTCATCAAACATGTACGCCTTTTCAGCCGTGGGGACGATCCCACTATTTGTTGGTAAAGGAGTAGCCTAAGAGTTGACGATGGATGGTGATGATTAGCTGCTTTCCTCTGGTTCTACACTGCTAACTTAGGAACGGCTAGCACAGATAACCCTCGAGTAGCGTTTCAGCAAATTAACTTTATACTTCACCAATGTCAGTGAAAAATAGAATCTCATTGTACTACGTCTTTATTTTATTAATAAAACTAGTATTCAACTACTTCGCTGACAATGGTACCAATGAGTACCATATTAAAATATAATTCTAAAAGGTATATTTTTAATATTTTAATCTTCAGTTTCAATCCGGAAAAGCAATGTAACGAAGACGAAATTTCAGCTTGATGATATTCTATACTGAATTATGGATTTTTGTTTAAATGGATTGGAGTGCATATAATCCCGATATGAAACATGATTAACCAACTATTCAGTTGCCCTCCCCTGTTAGTACAGCGGTATGTCTTGGGATTTACAATGCTAAAATCAAGGATTCGATTCCCCACTGTGGTCTGAGCAGGTCGCCCGATGTGCCTTTCCTATAAGAAAAAAACACACACACACACACAAAAACTATTCAATCAGTACTTTTCAGTAAATGAAGACACAATCGATAAAAATAAAGTATGAAAATATGATATTGTGATTAATATGATTATTTTTGGAAGTTTAAATTAAAGAACTTTTCATTTATTTCGAAGGCAAACTTTGAAACTTAATTGAAATACTCATAGCAACGTTTGAAGACGTTATATTTAACGAACAAGCCAAATCTTCGAACAGAGTTAGCCCCTCGCTGGAGCAGCGGTAAGTTACGGATTTACAACGCTAAAATCAGGGATTCGATTCCCTTCGGTGGGCTCAGCAGATAGCCCGAAGTGGCTTTGCTATAAACAACAACAACAAACGAACAGAGTTGTTTTGTGCTGCTATCTAGTGATTTTGATGATAAGCTTCTGAACTCAATGATGCTGAATACCTCAATTCATAGTTAAAGAAAGTTAAAGTTGTACATATATTAGTAAAAGTCATCCACTAGTTTATTTAGTTAGCTATGAAGCATTTAGTTTAATCTAATGAGTAATGTGTATGAATTTTATAAAAAAAAAAGTCGAGTCTTTCAACCATGTGGTTTGTGCTTCCATCTAGTGATTTTGAGGATGAGCTTCTGTACAGAATAATTGGTTTGACAAAAGTAGCCCAACAGTTAGCGATGGAATAAGTTAATAAGCTGGCTTCCTCCTAATGTAGTTCTTCAAATTTAAAGACGGTTGACGCAAATAGCTCTTGTGACAAAATGATGTGCCCACGGACTTATACTGGTAGAAAACTTGTTTCAATACCTGTGGTGGGCAGAGCACAGATAGTCCTTTGTGTAGCTTTGTGCACAGCAAAGCAAACAATCGTGAGTAGATTTGTACAAAATTAAACAACAAAAATAATGATTAGTAAAGTTATTATTTCTATTTAAAAATAAAATAAATGTATGTGTGTCTTCAAATTGGGCTGTCTTCTGAGTACCCGAAAGGAATCGAGCCCTATCAAACAGATATGCACTGGATAAATTTTCTAAAAATAAAAACAGTTTTCTACAGAATAAACAAATTATACCTCCAGTACAGTTTGTTATATAATACTTTGTAAAAGTATAAGTAACACTGGGGCAAGACAGAGAAGTAATTACTTCAATAACAACAAAGATGATACGGTAAAGATTATTACAAATTATAATGAATGTAAATTATACCACTCTATATTACTACTTTAGTAATAATGTATCCTGGATGCAAGTTCCTCGCTGTTACAATGCCAAACGGTTATAGCTAATGCGTATTATTAACGATACACAAAAGAAAAACACGTAAGTAAAGACGATAAGATTTTTATTTCAATTTAAGTACGATTAATTACCTGTCTCGGGTTTTACAGGGATAGAAAGTAGATTTATTTAAAATAGCCCCACTAACTTATGACGGAAAATGTTTGTAACAGTGAGAGGACCCAAGTAATGGATCAATTTGACCTCTGCCTGTTCATTATAGGTTTTTGTTTTGTGACAGCACATACTCCTAGTTAGAGTGATATATTAAATTAACTACATTATTTTTTATATTGTTATCATCATTGGTATTATTAGAGTTTTGGATTATAGAAGTACCTAACCTGAATTGGTCAGAAGTAATTATCTCTCTTGTTTTTTCATTTTATACAGTAAATACCTTTTTATAACTTTCATAAGATTTATCGGACGAAAAAGTGAGTTCTCAATGTGTCATTTTTTTTTAAACTGTCAAAACAAATTCTGTACAACATTCTGAATATATTGATTCAGGAAGTTTACAATAGTTTCCTTTACGAAGCATGTACACAGATATAATAATAAGACAGTGAAATACATTTATACATCTAATGTATGAAAATATTTAGAATTCATATCATTTTAGAAACACAAAGTAAATATCTGGCAAAAATATAAAATTATGAGAATTGTAAAATATTAATATTAAAAAATACTTCTGATTTATTGAAAGTACAGGGTGGTCGCTAGAAAAGCGGAAAATTTGTCAAACGGCTATTTATTTTTACAAAGAATAACTTTTACAAAGTTTTTTAAGGGCATATGTTATATTACACTCATAGATGCTCAAAATGCATTTTATGATATTAAAATCATGCACTTTATTCATGATGTAAAGAAATCAAAATAGAAATGAGTAAGCACGCATTTTATTCATGCTATGATATTAAAATAATGCATTTTATTCATGATGTAAAGAAATCAAAATAGAAATGAGTAAGCACGCATTTTATTCATGATCTCATCTGACCCTCAAATTTTCTGCTTTTCTAGCGACCACCCTGTATTTTACTGGCCACCTAGTGCTACAGCGATATGTCTGCGGACTTACAACACTATAAACCGAGGAGGGCATAGCACAGATAGCCCATTGCTTAACTTCGAATAAACAAACAATTTCAACGCTTTTTTATTGACGCATTTCTGTTTCAACAACAACAAAAATTTCTGAGTTTCTCATAACATCGATTTATCAACTTTGTTTTCTGTACCATGCTTAACCTGTATTTCAGCTGCTACAATACAACTCTAATGCTTCTTAATTTTGTAACTTTTACGTGACGCCATTTTAGATCGAAATTGAAACAATTTGCAAGTAGGTCAATGCATGTATAGTGCGGACATCTAGCGTTGAAGTTAGGTATTATTGGCAACGAATAAATTCGTCCGTGGCACTGTGTTACCGATCGGCTTGGACGAGTTATCTCGTCTACGACACTAAACAGGTTAATAAACACGTGTGTGTTCGCACCAAAATCATTATTACTCAAAAAAAAGAACGTTCACAATAGTTCATATCAAATAAATAAACATTAAAGAGAGTTTTAAGTCAAGAAAAACTATTGTACTTAAATATTTTATGTAACAATTGTACCCACATGATTTGTTTTATGTAACAATCGTACCTTCATGATTTGTTCTGTTTTTTGAAAGGAAACTCTACAGTTCTGACTTATAGCAAAAATTATATTGCTTATAGTTTCTTTCGTTAAAAAGAAATACACGAAAGTGAATACATAACAAAGGTTACGTGATTTACAGTCTTTGTGTTTTATAAACCTCTTTATAGACTGCTTTCAGCACCAAAACTTGATATAATTTTCCATTCACGTCTGATTTATTATTAATTAATGTAAAGCTATAACAAAAACATAATCTACTTGCACTAATAGTGTTATAGATATTTACAATTTGTTTGTTTTGGAATTTCGCACAAAGCTACTCGAGGGCTATCTGTGCCAGCCGTCCCTAATTTAGCAGTGTAAGACTAGAGGGAAGGCAGCTAGTCATCACCACCCACCACCAACTCTTGGGCTACTCTTTTACCAACGAATAGTGGGATTGACCGTCACATTATACACTCCCACGGCTGGGAGGGCGAGCATGTCAAGCGCGACGCGGGCGCGAACCCGCGACCCTCGGATTACGAGTCGCACGCTTTACGCGCTCGGCCATGCCAGGCCTAGATATTTACAAAATCGAAGTTTGAATTACGTTTTGTTAACATTGGAATAAACTTAAACAGTTTGTTAATGTGTGTTTAAATTAACGAAATTATTTAGTTGTTGTTGTTTATGAATTAAGCACAAAGCTACACAATGGACTATCTGTGCTCTGCCCACCACGGGTATCGAAACCCAGATTTTAGCGTGTAAGTCCGCAGACATACCGCGGAGCCACTGGGGGGCAAAATTATTTAGAACTGAAAATGTTCAAGAAAGAGGAAAACGCACATACGTTTCACGCCGAAGGTTTGAAAAGTTTTTGTATAATTCGTTTATAATCCTTGGTTATATTAGTATAATGTAGATATTTTTATAATTTCCAAGTGCAATAGACTACGAAGAAAAATCCTACTACAATACTTAAACACAGTGTAGAATAAATCTTAAGAAATACGTGTAACCCCCAGAAACGGATAAGTTGACATGTTCTCAGGTTACGACCTTGAAATACTGCAATCAGCATTTAGATTCCCAGCAAAAACGCATAAAGCAAACTTCACGAGTTGACGAGTTGATATTCGATATCGTAGGTTTATAAACACGACCGTCTTATTTTTGCTGTGGAAATATACAAAAGATACATATATTGTGGTGATGTTATTTTCAGTGTTTTTGTATATGATATTGAAATCTAACATTTTTACTATAAAATGGTGTTTTAGTATATTTTGAAATCGTATTCATATTTTGGCAATAAGTATTATGTTTGTCTATAGATAGCAATATAAGGCTTAATAAACACTAATATTAGTATAAATACGTGCGAAGTGTAGAACTTGAGAAAGGTCAAACAGATAACTGAGAAGTCACTAAATATATAAGTAAAATAATGTGAAGGTGATACAAGAAGTAAATAAGAATTTTAGATAAAAATCACTGTGGCAATATTATTGTTTACGTGGGAATGGTTTGTTTATGGTAAAACCACATCAGACTATTGCCGAGTCCATCGATTCCCTGACTTTACCATTGTTAATCTGCAGATTTACCGCTGAACTAATGGAGAACTTGAATGAAGAAACAAGCGTGTTGGTTAATGACAGTCAGAGGAATTTTCTGAAACGAAACAATACATGAAAACAAAATCTAACGCTTGGTAACACTAATAAAAGAATTAAACAATATAGTAAAAACAGTACAATAGAGCTGGCGATTAAAAATAGTATTAAAAGTTGTTAGGAACATAAAACGACTTTACGTAGTAAAGAAAGAAACAACACAAACACTTTAAGACAATAAAATAATGGTGTTTAAAAATATATGTATATAAAAAGCTGAGTCGTTCGTTAATATCCAAAGAACTTAAACAACCCGACTTAACAAATTATTCATTTTTCGATTCTAGTTCCTTTAATGGTGTTGGAGGGCGCATGACGTAAGGCAAGCATTTTAAGTGTTTAGGCTACATACATTTAGTATGTTATATTCGATTGTTAATTTCACAGTGAGGTAACAGTATGTTAGAAAACGAATATGCACGCTTGATACAATGTGTGCATTGTTTGTCGTGGGCTAGATAATCATTCAGCAGAAATTAAGGGCTCACACGCTAACCACTAAGAAAATTTCACACAACTTTCTATTTCTACGTCACTTTTATTTTTCATGCCAAGTTGTAGATTATATCCTGTAAACCACAATAGTACAATTTACTGTTACTGGCATACATATATTCAATAAAAAAAATATCTGTTACCTTTTATTTCTATACATCTTTATCAATGGCACAGCGACGTAGGCTGCGGAGTGATACTGCTGGAAACTGTGGTGGGCATAGCTTTGTGTTTTAATAAACAATCGCAATATTCTATGCTAATGTTTTCTAATATTAAACGTTATTGTTATAAAGTTAGGTGTAAAGGCCATTGGTTTCGAGAGTCGTGAGAAAGCGGCCAGGTTTTGACCAGATCCTAAAGTTTCAAGGGATTTGTCACAATGGGGAGCAGCTGCTTTTCTTCTTCGGTAATACGGACACTACAGGACCCCATGTGATTATACATTTAAGAAATGGATTATAAAATGAAAAAATGTAACAGAGAACAAATAAACAGGGAGACGAATTATGACGTAATATGTCGCCATTAAAAAAGAGAACCCGGTTCTAAATCTATGTGTTGTAGATTAGAGTAATAAACAGCAGTTGGTATATTAATATGAGTCAATTCCGAATAGAAATAAGTACATCAAAGTTGAAGGGAAAACATAAGATGATTGTAACAAATTATTGTAAAGGTGATCTACAACAAATTGTTGTTAGTAGCGAATTACAACAGTTATAAGTTACTTTAATTTTCTATAGTTGATTAGGTTATTTTAGAGTATAATCCAACAACCTTTTTAAAGACCCATTTAATTGACTAATGAATTATTTTACTCTACGTAACCATTAAATAATAAAAGTCTGTTAATGTCTTTTTCACTTCTGCTTTTAGTCTTTGGTTTGTTTGTTTCTTTGCTATTAAGCACAAAGCTACACGATAGGATTTTGTTCCTGTTTTCCTAGATTATCGTTATAAGCTGTTAGACTTAATGCTGAGGCACTAGAGAGCTTAATCTTTGATGCTGGGCAAAGTTCATGTGTTGATGACTCTTATCTTAAAAGAATCTCTGAGTTTAGCGGTAAGCTCAGGTAATCTTGGAGTTTCGAAACACTAACTGTATGATAAAGAGATAAAAAGGTAGCACTTAGGTCAAGGGCAGGTTTATCTTCTTCACGTATAAACCTTTCTTCAGTTTTTAGCAAGTACTTCTTGTTCAAAGTTCTTTATCTTTAGATGTAATCACTTAAGACATTTGTGTATTTGTCGTTACAGGTGATTCTTGGTTATCTTATTTTCTATCTTTCTGTATTCTGATCATTGAGGCTTTTTTCCATTCAGACAAAGATTGGCATTTTTTTATCATAGTATTGTTTTTCTTGAATTCGTGTTTCTTCTGGTTTTATTTTGAACTAAATTTAAGTCCAGTCGTTACTGATTAAGTTCGTCTGTTACTGATAATATCGCTTTTAGCATACGACTCCTCAGGATTTGTGGTGGTGAACCAGTAACAACCATTAGAATGCTACAAGAGTCAAGTAGGATTCGTATTTTGCCCTGTCCATAATATTTTTTAATTCAGAGTTTGGATTGTTCTTTCTGTAAGTCTACTCGACTGCGAACAATTAGAATTACTGATTACATGCTATATATGTATACTTACCATTAACCTGTGATTCATTATCTAGTATCCAGTGTTTGGCAAACACAGATTTTACGTGATTCGCTGTTGTGGTGAGTTTAGTGTTTTCAAGTTGACTCTTTTCAAAGTACGTAGTGCTTAACGATTTTCAAGCACCTCTTCTGATTGAAATAGATCAGTAGTAACAATCTATCAGGGGATTCTTAGCAATTCTTGATTTATCAGTGGCTTTTTTGTATCCTATTTCTCTTTGACATGCAAATGGAAGAGTGTGAGATAAAACCTTTAATCTGAGCTGAGATCCAAAGTCAGACAATTATATCTCTTGCTTTATGCTTTTTTTTTTCTCTATTTCAGTGACCCTAACGAAACATTTTCAGAATTTCGTTTCCACTTGACGTTTGTATAATTATTTTGTGTCCATCATATTCAGTGAGTTCCTATCTATGCATGTAATAAATACTCTTTGATTGGTTGTTGTTGGTTGTTTTGGAATTTTGCACAAAGCTACTCGAGAGCTATCTGTGCTAGCCGTCCCTAAGTTAGCAGTGTAAGACTAGAGGGAAGGCAGCTAGTCATCACCACCCACCGCCAACTCTTGGGCTACTCTTTTACCAACGAATAGTGGGATTGACTGTAAAATTATAACGCCCCACGGCTGGGAGGGCGAGCATGTTTGGCACGACTCGGGCGTGAACCCGCGCACCTCAGATTACGAAGCGCACGCCTTAACGCGCTAGACCATACCAGGCCCATACTCTTTGATTTCATACAGTACTTTGTTGCTTTCATCTTTGATTTCATACAGTACTTTGTTGCTTTCATCTTTGATTTCATACAGTGGTCTGTTCTTTTTATCATTGATTTCATACAGTGGTTCGTTCTTTTTATCATTGATTTCATACAGTGGTTCGTTCTTTTCATTTTTCATTTCATACAGTGGTTTGTTTTTTTCGTCTGCTCAGTCGTACTTTATCATAGTTTTCACCTTCTGCATGATTTCGCTATTCAAAGCGTTTATTCTCTTATTTGATTCAGTTTTCATTTGAAAATAGTAGGCTTTTCCTGAGCCTAAAGACCTGGGATTCTACTTCTTCGTGATCTGCATTCACTGCATGTGTTTAGCTGTGTTCTCGGGGAGTGGTATTACTTACTGGTTTGTTTGCTTTTTCATTATTAAATCTAATAGTTTGTGATGGCAGACAATAAAGACCAATTTTTAGTAATACAAGGATGGGAACTTTCATAGCCATAGTTTCTTGTACATAATATTTCTGCTTGTGTGAAAAACTTTAATACTTTTGCTATAAAAATTCTAGTGCTAATTCCAAAAGGCAAACGTAATAACTTAAACCGTTCGAATGGTGAGTGTGAGTCGACTACTTCAATCAGCTTGCAGAATTTTCTAAAATCTTGTAAAAACGTCTAAAATACTGAATACATAGATTTTATTTAGCCTACTTGCAATCTCTCACTACTTCAGGGATTTGAGAGCGCATGCTCTATTTAAGTTTCTGGTTCAAGTTATTTGGATCGAACTGTACACTGTGACACTTTCACTAGCCTTTCCAGCTATGATCGGTGAGTTTCCCAATCAGTTTGTGGGCTTATTTCATGGTGCCATTATTTTTTCTTCCATCATTCACTTCACTTCTTAACTCAGTATTTCTTTATGCGTAGCAGCTACCTCTCCTTATGCGTGACAGGGTGAAATATTCTGATGTGGTATTTGTCATTCAAACAGTCAATGGTTTGAAACGCATCTCCAAATCCTTTTATCAACTATTTTCGCTTGCTTTGTCGCAGGTTGTTAGGATAATATATGCTTTCAGCCCAGCATTGGCCACACTATCTAGCTTTCAGTTTGAGTAAGAGGAATCCATGTTTTGTATTTGTACCCTAATTAGTCCCTACGCGCTGAGATAAGCTATACTATTTTTGTTTCCACTATCTCCAGTTGTTGCTGATACAAGATTCGAGGTTTTTGGATGCTTTAAATAGATCAATTGTTTTAAACTTCTCTCTATATTTTTGCCATCATGTTATGTTTATGCCTGTTGATCAGGCCAGGAAATGTCCAATATTGTTACGTGCCAGACTTTTAGTAAAACGTTTAATGCGGCTGTGGAAAATAAGAGGAAAAAAAGAGCATTTTTACTTGTTGTTAATATTTAATTTAAAATATATTAGTTTACGACATTTATGTTTTCACTTGGTGGCTCATCTGTCAGTTAAATAACTTATAAAGTTAAAAATACAGGGTTCCATTACCCAGATGGACACTTTTATAATATTTTATTCTTAACTGCAGAATGTTTAGACAATATATACTATGTGGCATGAAAAATTTAAAAAATGGCTTTCGGACACGAAGGTGTGCAAACGTTACTATGATGGTTAGTGTGATGTGCTGAGTTATAAAATCTATGATTTACGTCGAGTTGCGGGAAAACGCGCTGTTTACTTTGTGGTTGTAGATGAATTTTAAAAGAGATGGTAAAATCCTACTATTTGAGTAAAGCAGACCAAAAGTTGAGGGTTAGCGTTGTTGATTGTCTGTTTTCTTTGTACTCAAATGTCTTTGAGCAAAGTTCAACAAATAAAATTAATTGTACAAAATACCAATTTATTATTTCTGGATAAGATTATGTTTAAAATTGAAATCTTAGTACATCTGAACATAACTTGGATTTCTCTGTGCGTGTTTTTCTTGAAGCGAAGTCAAGTAGGGCCCTCTGTTCTGTTCACCGAGGGAATCGGATTCTTGATTTTAGCTCAACGTTTTTAGATTATTGCTTTAATTTGCAATTTATAATTTTTACCATCTTTACTATATTTCAGTTATAATCAAGCTATCTTTAAAGAAAATAAAATTTACCATGTTTGTGACGTAAAGGAAAGATTCTGCAAACTCGGTATGTGCTATTAACAGTTTAGCAGATCATTCATGTGAAAATTTTGTATATAAATATATATGGACAATATTTACGAAACAAAATATTCCATAGTGTTCGCGGCTCCTGATGAAATCATGGTAGTTTAATGTTTTTATTGCTTATCCTTTGGGAGGACATACAAGAGACTAAGAGTTAGGATGTCCATAACACAAACGTTTTTACGACATGTCATATTACAATAAATATCAGATGAGAATGCAATAAAAGAAAAGGATATCTGGTGGCTTGTATATAAAAATGTGTTCACGAGGAAAGCCATATGCGTCCGCAAATAAAATAATGCGTTACACACGAGGCTCAGCATGGCCGGTTATGGCGATCGATTCGTTACCTGAAGGTTTCGGACTCGAATACCAGTCACACCAAACATGCTTGCTCTTTCAGCCGATGGGGCGTTATAATGTTACGGTTAATCCTACTATTTGTTGGTAAAAGAGTACCCCAAGATTTGGGGGTGGGTGGTGATGACTAGCTCATTTCTCTCTAGTTTTATATTACTAAATTAGTGATGTCCGGCAGAGACAGCCCTAATGTAGCATTGCGCGAAAAATTCAAAATAGATTGTTTATACATGTTAACATTTAATTTGTGAGTGTGACTTGAACACTTAGAAAAATGTAAATTATGATACTTTACATTTTATTGTTAGCATAGCAACGTATTATACCACTGTCAATGTCGTGTAAACATTATTTATGCATTAATTAACTGAGGCAGCCACGTTGTGTTAGGTTTCGTTTTTTTATAATGACAGAACGTAGGCAGTAGACGTTTAGTGTCAGGATGTGGTACAGTTTGTACAACAAATAAATCAGGGGATGATGCTAGAAAAATACGTAATTGGTTATTGACATTAGGAATCTATCGATGTATATGTTTATATTTGTCTGTTGTTATGTACAAAGCTACTCATTATGCAATCTGTGTTCTAGTTGCCGTTATTCCTCGTATGTTCTACAGGCCAGAAACAGGACTCATCTGAAAACATGACATGTTACCAGTGTTGTGACGGTCGGTGTCATGCTCTCTTGCTCAAGTAACACAGTGACGGTAGTGAATTTTAGTTAATATTGGTTTGCAGATAGCCCTTTTTGCAAAATAACCTTATTTGATCAGCCTCATATTTATTGTTCTTCTGAATATCCTGGAATACATGTGCTCATTACATTCCTATTGTAAGGTGTTGTAAGACTTTTTTTTTACCTTGACCTGACTAAAACATGGTCATGTCAGACAGTAGTCGTTCCGAGTATACCAGTAGACTTTCCTGGAACAAGTTTTTAGTACCCTGATGACGTTTCAGGATTCTGGATACAGTACACTGGATGTACTATACAGTTCTAGCAAAGTCCGTTTTCTTCATACCATTTATAGAGATGGAAAATTTGACGACCTATAACGTCTGGCGCATGACGAGGAATGACTTTTCACCAAGTACAGAGAAATTGTTTGAACAAAGTGTTGCTTTCATTCTAAAAACTGTTATACCAAAGTGTGTTTGTTGTACGTTTTTACGAACGAATGATCAAAACAATTTATTCAGATCAGAATAACAACTTTTACATGTTTGTCCGATCATACGCTACCTTCTCTGTTACTACTCGAACATTTACTTAATAACTACTCCATGTATATGCACAATAACATTAATATAGAACAGTATACAAACATCGTGGACAAGACTTTATATACTTCTAATGAGACAGTTTGTTTTTTACCACGGCAGTATGAATGCTTGGTATCCAAATTTGTTAAAAATCAATGAAATATTTTATAAGTCTTTGCTCATTATAAGGTTATTACTGTTTAAGAATCAAATTTTCATTTACCTACAGTAATCATTTATTAGAAATTATAGATTCACCCTCTTCACCAAAAAAACAATGATAAATACGATATTCAGTCTTTTTTTTTATTGTGTGCACCTATCCCTATTCGGTTTCCATCCAGTGTTGAGAAAACTTGACTACAGCGAGGTTTTCTGCTGGGCAAGAGACATGTGGCTGTTGATGGACGAGTGAATGCTGCATTGTCTGCCTCTCACAGAGGCTCGAGTACCCCCATTTTGTTGTCATATTAGCCCGAGAACTCCTGGAACATCAGCGATTGAGAGATTTCCTGTTCTTGCTACTCCTCTGGGAAGATGTCAACTGGTGTGATTCCTATGGTTGTGCAAGGAAGTTTTTGAAGGCAGCGTTACAGTAGTTTTTAAATGTTAGTAAATGTTTATGATGGATTATCAAAATTAAGTAAAATTTACATTAGAGCACAACATAAGACAGTCATATTTTCATACTGAATTTTAATCAGTTACTAACTTAATGCATCTATAATTGACAGTTTGTGAGGATTTTTTACCATAAATTTTGTGCCAAAGGCATTAGGAACAGGCCAGTAGTAAATCATTATTTACTACTGTAATGTCTGCTCAAAACTCTGAAACTGTGCGCACAGAGAACTTTCTAATCATGTTTACGATGTATGGTTCACTAAATTAAGTAGTTTTTGAACATTCCTACTCTTAAGTAGTATCATGACCACATGAAGGAGTACGTGATTTCTGAATATGTTCATAGCAAATAAAGTGACTAAGTGTTATACATTGTTTCTGTTGTCATTATAATTTTGTATTTTCGTAATTATGTGAAGTAATTTTGAAGTAATTTCGACCAATAATTCTTTTTTCGTTTTTAAAGAAAATACACATCTCGTACGCATAGAAACCTGATACTTACTTTCAGCAGTAACAGATACCAAATATGGAAGTATTCGCAACGCCACATTAATATGAATGTATACAAATTCCATAGTTTTAATGAATACCTTAGAGAAACTTTTACTTAATGAGTCTTTTTAATATACATTTTTTAACTACACGTAATAATGATAAAGAATTTAAAAGAAAATTACCATAGTTTCATTTATAAATAAACTATTATTTTGATTGTTATTGGTCTAGTCAATTATGAGCATCGTACAAATGTTATTTTAGTATTGCATACTTTATACAGTAACGAGTGTGCAAACAAGCTCTTCAGTTCTGGTCTCGAAGGTATTCCTGTTTGTTTTGAACGAATTAAGAAATAGTGCAGATACTCTGAAAACGTCTACGAGGAAGTTACCTTGTGAGAATTTTGGCGTGATTTAAAACAGGAATCCAATTAAGATTTAGAGCCTATTGTAGCGATCACCCTGTACATGTGGTTGAACCATTTTTTAAACATTCTTTTTTTCAATAGGTTTTAGTGAAAAGAGATCTCTTGATATGCTAACGAGAGGTTGGCACAGTTCCACATCCTGTCTATCGCCACTCAACAGTAATACCGTCGATATTTTTGTAGTACAAAATATGTAGGTATGTGCGTGAACGGCCTATGAAGGATGAGAAAATATATATTTTATTTTGTTTGTTTGTTTTTTTGGAATTTCGCACAAAGCTACTCGAGGGCTATCTACGCCAGCCGTCTCTAATTTAGCAGTGTAAGACTAGAGGGAAGGCAGCTAGTCATCACCACCCACCGCCAACTCTTGGGCTACTCTTTTACTAACGAAAAGTGGGATTGTCCGTCACATTATACGCCCCCACGGCTGGGAGGGCGAGCATGTTTAGCGCGAACACGAAACCCGCGACCCTCGGATTACGAGTCGCTAGCCTTACGCGTTTGGCCATGCCGGGCCGGTATATTTTAGTAACAAGTACGATAATGCGTACAGAGAAACAATTAAAACAGGGACGAAAATATAGATGGTTACATTTTTAAAATGCATTTAAATAATCAACTTCATGCAAGCCTTAATAATGCGTACATGACACTTTTTGTCTTGAATTCAATTATATTTAATTAAAATTTGAAAGTTTAAGTTTCGATAACATGAAAATCACTAACAATGTCTCATTTCACCGCATTGTTTATATCGCAGTTTCATCGTAATGTATATGAGGACAGTTTAGGGTGGGGGTATAAAATGTTTGTTCACATTGCACTGAAACCATTCTATTTTACTTGGATTTATCATACATTACAACTTCAAGTAAACACAATATGCTGATATGATCGTATGGATTTTAAAATCTAAAACATTAGACAATTAAATTCCATAGTAGGCAGGTAAGACGCAACACAAATAGTTAAATGTTAAGGTCAGTCAGAAAAACTGTTTGTTTGTTTTTGAGTTTCGCTCAAAGCTACACGAGGACTATCTGCGCTAGCCGTCCCTAATTTAGCAATGTAAGACTAGAGGAAAGGCAGCTAGTCATCTCCACCCACCGCCAACTCTTTTACCAACGAATAGTGGGATTGACTGTAACATTATAATTCCCTCACGGCTGAAAGAGCGAGCATGTTTGGTGTAAGGAGAATTCGAACCCGCGACCCTCGGATTATGTGTCGAGTGCCTTAACCACCTGGTCATGCTGGAGCCACACAGATAGTTCTTAGTGCTACTTCGTGACGGGGATTCGAACCCGCGACCCTCAGATTACGTGTCGAGTGCGTTAAACACTTGGTTATGCTGGACCCACACAGATAGTTTTTAGCGTTACTTTGTGCTTAACTACAAACAAACTAAATATTAAATCAGAATATATCTTGAGTTTTATGACGCCATTTGTGTTGCTAAGTTTTCTGAAAGTATATTAACAGGAGGTTTTAAAAGTACCTCGAAAATGTAATTAATTCGTCATTTTATTCACGTTGCAGCCGATAAGGTGAGTAAATAGCGTTAGTGAAAATATATAAATTGTAGATGTCTTCGTGACAATAAATTAAGTTGGAAAAAGCATTTAAATGATTTAGAAAAACAATTAGATTAAAGTTTACTTTTTGAGAAAAATTATATGAAATAATAAAGGACGTATATTCATATAAAACTGACGTAGCATTTAAAAGGCTCACTAAAACCAATTCTACTAAATCATGTATCAAATCATCCTTATTTTACCAAACAGTGTACTTAGAGAAGATAGTTAACACGTTAGCTTCTGAGCCTATTTTGCCAGGGCCTCACTATTCATTTAACAATTACTTTTTTAGTGTATATGTAACAGTTGTGTCCCAGTCAATATATGGCCATCTTAAATGAAAACATAGCAAGACTTATCGGCGGGTCGTGTGGGAGACAACGTGTTAATTATCTTTATCTGTTTTTATCAGAATGTTACAGAAATACTTGGCTTATTGACTAAAATACTTCAAAAATTTAATAATTTCTTTAGTTTAACATAATTAAAATATTACACAAAATCACAAGAATAAATAAAATTCCCTATACTTTAAGTTTATTTTCCTACAAATATAAATAATTTTGTAACTGCATTTTATAAGGTTTTAACCTTTTTTTTCATTTTATTTCTGCTTAATTTGAAGTTTACGCAGTAATTTTAAAATTTATGAACGCAGTTGATTTTTAGCTTACCAGTAGCACACTGGTATGTTTACGTGCTCGTACCACAAACAGTCGGAGTTCGATACCTCTGGTGGAGAGAACATCGATATCTTGTTGTGTAGTTTTGTGCTTAATTTCAATCAATTAGTTGTTTTAAATAAAATGCTCCCACTGGCAGAACTGTATGTCTGCGGACTTACAACGCTAAAACCGGCTTTCGAAACATGTCGTAAGCAGAACACTGTATAGTATTATGGTTAACCTCAGAGAATTTGAATAAATTATGTGCCTCTTTTTAAGTTCTTGAATTTATATTTTAAAATTTTTTTGCGTTTTAATTTGAAATGCCAATTTTTCTTAAAATTATTTTAAAATATAATTATTTTTCAAAACATTTTTTTAACTTTATAATTTATTTTTATTATTTTTTTAAAATACTGCTGATGTAAAGTTACGATTTATTTGTTTTATACAAATGGGTAACAATAATTCAACTTAAATTTTCTGATTTGTTGAAAATATACAATGTTTATAGTTTATTTGTCTTATGTCAGTTGTCACCTCTACAATTATGTAAAATTTGAACCATAAAAATGTCTTTCATATTCACGAAAAACATTTTTATGTTTCAAATCTTCCAACTTGTAACATGATCAAGAGAAGAAAGAGAATTCTGGTTTATCTGATATGTGTTTCTGAAGTTCCAACATCTTATGGTATAAAATAGGCAGCAATTATCATAAATCTTGTTTAATTTTCATGTTTATTGATCCTGGTGGTACATGTAAACCCAAAGTTACATAATAGTTGATGAAATTATGCAATGTAATTTTGGGAAGAAAATACTTCCGAATTTGTGATTGGCATTAGGAATATGTAAGATACAACAGTGAATTGCTTCTTGCAATCTATGGGTTCTTGACCGAGCGTTTTATGTTGAAGGTAATTACTTATAAGTATGATGGAAGAAAAGATCCGTATTTCCTTTCTTCCAAAACACTTTCCATCTTCTAAGAGATAGAAGGAGTTAAAAACTAATGAATTGAGCGGTTTTATATGACATTCGAAAGGAAGCATTATAGAGATATTTTATTATTAGTGTAATAGGATTTAAAATCGAGATTTGTAAGAATCAGGCAATAGATTCAACTTCTTGGTTATCTACAATACCACTGAAGCATGAGAAGAGAGGATCTCATTGTCACAGCTTCATTAAAGTTCTTATCCAACTGAAGAGAACATGATGATATGATGCAAAAAGTGATAAGTTAGGAGATCTTTAGTAAATTTTTCGTTCTAAAAGTCAAGGTCTCCTTGTAGTTTTCTTCTGACTAAGTTCAATGTGTAGTTGTTGAGACTGTTATGAGCGTAAAACTTCACGGTTGTCTGTCTGTGTTTTGTTTATCGCGAGAAATCGAAACTAGGATTTTAGGAGCGTAAAATCGGAATATTGTCTCTGACACACCGAAAGATGAAATATTGTAAAAGAAATTTATTACGTCGAAAGAAAGAAATATTCGCGATTCATTGCGGTATTCTTTTAATTTATAAATGATATAAGAAGAGCTGTTCACATTGAGAAGTTGTTGGTTGGGAGGATTAAGAATTGATGCCAGAAAACGAGTGAATTTGATGAATCTGTAACATTTACAGTGGGTCGTGGAAATTTTACATTTCTGTATTCTTGGAAAGATCTACAGGAAATGCGCGAATAAACAGGTTGGAAGAACGAATTTATTAACGTACAAAATGAAACGTTCTTGGTTCAGCAATCAGATTCAAAAAGTCGTTGCTTCACTTTTTGTCTTGGATAATGTTTATAAGAAACTGGTGAGATATCTTTTCTATTGAAACTTTTGGATTTTTTATGTGTTACCAAATTAATTCACTGCAACAGTACAGTTGCCTTTGTAAGCTAAGAAATTGATAAGTTATTTATATTTTATGACAACTTTTTATATAGTTTTTAAGTATTATTACTTGACAATTAACTTTAAATTGGACGATACCTTTTCATAAAACATCTTTCAGCTGTTTCATAGGGTAAAACGAAAGCAGTTTTTTTTTCAAGGGCGACGGTAAGATGCACAAAAATTCAAGTTTTTAGAGTTGGATTGAAGTTTAGGCTTAGTGAAAAATATAGGATTCTTGTGAAGAAAGAACCTGGAAACTTAGTTTTGACAGGTTTGATAAGTTCAGTTGATTTCTATGTACCTTATTCTTTAGCAGCAGCTGATTTCTTTATGCAGAAAAGGCTTTAGTTGGAATTGAAACCTGTCAAAATTTTATTAGAATAAAATAAACTTTTAAAAGTATTCTTTAGAAATAATGTGGTACATAGGATAGAGTTGACTTGGTTTGTTTAATGGTTCGGGTAAGTTTATGATTCCTGTGGTGGCTTCCTTGAATGCAGGTTTTGGGAAAATGCCTGGTAGTAGAAGATAAGATTTTCTCAAATGTGTTAGAAGTGATTTGTAGTTGAGACGCATAGTTCGAGGGACAATATCCTGGACTCTGTATTGGCATGGAGAAGTTAAGTGATGAAAATAACAGCGAAATAGTCGTCGAAAAGAGTTGTAACTAGATAAAATAGGGAATATATATTTATCCTAACAATCACTGAACATTGCTTAAAACAAATGCATGATAGTTGTTTGTTTTTTTTAGAGTAAAGTTAGATAATAATAGACTATATGCTTTCTGGCCACCACGAGTAATCGAACTCCAGATTTTAGCTTTGTAAGTCCGCAAACTTACCGCTAACTGTAGGATTTGTGTGATGAAATTTGTCAGTTACATTTTATAAACGTATTGATTGGTAAGTAAAACATGTGGTAATCTTGAATTAGTATGGTTTCTTCAAATTTAATGTGACAACAAGTTAAACAGAAACTTTGTTCACAGAATAGGTACTATTTCTTGATTGATATTTGTATATGTATATAAATGAAACAAGAAAGTTTGAACAAATTAAATTAGCATTGGTTATTACTGGTTTCTCATCTTCAGTGTAAAAGCACAAAACATAACACAAACAACAACCCTATAAAGATATCTTTAACTTAAAATCTAAAATATACTTAACATTATTAACTCTTGTTCGATCACTTTATCACGATTTATTGTCGTTTTACGTTTTTAAAAAATATTTCTATTTTACTTTCAATCTTACAGGTACTTTTAATTTTTTACTACAGTTAATCTGGCCATAAGAAACGAAATGCATAATAAAAAGGTGAATTTATTTGAAAACAGTAACTTTAGTTTCATATAGATGTAGCAAGAGAGTGGAGTAAATTTTCAACTAAAAGGTTTACAAATTCAAAAATACAGGAAATGTTCTATTTGAACGTGTAAGCAATAGACGCGTTGACAGTTACTCAAGATAAATGAGGATACTGAAGATATTCAACACGTTCGTCAGCGTTACCTTGAAAATGAACGTCACCAACTCATTCTGCCAATGGAAGTAAACAGTAACAACAAAAAACAGAAGAACTGAAGACTTTTAGCTGGAAGATAAATTTACTTAAAAACTGTGCTAAGTTTATAATTCATGATGTTAGAAAAACACGTAGGTTGAAGAAATCCTGATAGAAATGAATAAAAACCCTATAACCCAGCGGTTTTACTTCGAAGTTTGTAATAACATTTTACCGTATTATTATTATAAACTTTTTCAGTTGATGGCTCGTACAAATCGAATATCTTCAAAAGTGAAAAATTACTTTAAACGAAGTGTAAGTTCCCAGAAAGGCGGATGGTTGTGGAATTACTTCAACCAAAGTGTAAGTTTCCAGAAATACCGGGAGAGATCGACTAAATATAAGTTTTCAGAAATACAATGGGGGGATATGGATGTCACTGTATTTTTGTGTGTGTGAAAAAGACTGTAACATGATAAAATCTTTAACCATATCTGAAAATAGGTCGAAACAAAAGACTAGCACTAATGTGGCATAATGCTTAGGGTTAATTGTATAACTTGATAAACTCAAACTAATCTTGAAGTTCGCAAGAAAATCGATTAGCATTGTATTTAATTCTGAAGAATGTAACTAAAACTGATTAAATCAAATGACAGAAGCATAGCTTGTTATACTTCAGTAAAATCTACGGGTTCACGATGCTAAAAACTGAGTTTTGATACTTGTGGCGGGCAAAGCACAGATAACGTTTTTATAGTTTGTGAATTATTTCTCTGAACATGTAAATTAAATATTATGTTAATTATAAACCTCCTTACTATAATCAATGAAATTTTGAATAACCTTTGACTCGAATGTAAGTACCATTTTAGCACGTGCTTTTACCTTTACTGTTATTTGCTAAGTCATAAAAAAAAGGAAAAACAGCGTTACGACAGCGTAGAGATAAATACATTGTTTGTTTGTTTTTGAATTTTGCATAAAGCAACTCGAGGGTTATCTGCGCTAGCCGTCCCTAATTTAGCAGTGTAAGACTAGAGGGAAGGCAGCTAGTCATCACTACCCATCGCCAACTCTTGGGCTACTCTTTTACTAACGAATAGTGGGATTGATCGTCACATTATAACGCCATCACGGGTGGGAGGGGGAGCAGATTTGGCACGACTCGGGCGCGAACCCATGACCCTCGGATTACAAAGCACACGCCTTAACGCGCTTGGCCATGCCGGGCCACTGATGAATACATAAACAGGATCATAGATTGCAGGAGTACAACAAACAGAACAGATGTAAAATGAAAATGTGTGGTGAACGAAAGGAAGGAAAACAAACATGTTAATGAAGGGAAGATATGAGAGATTTATGATGAAAAATGTGCATAATTGAACGCCACGTGGGTATGTTTCAGTCAAGACTGGTATTTTTTCAGACTCTTTTGTGAATATCAGACTTACCAAGTTTTATACATGCTTGAAAAATAAATAAATATCTGTATAAATTTTATTCATACCGCTGTAAAAACCAATATTTGATTTTCAAATTGAAGAATAAAGACATCTCAAAGAAAATATTTAGGTAAAAAAGTAGTTTAACTGAATGACTGAAAATAATTAAATAACTTGATTAGCTTGTACTTAATGTACTTTAAAAATTGCCTTCAGTAAATTAGCTGCCGATGTTGACCGATCGTTATGAAAATAGGTGCAATACAAAAGCAAATAAATTAGTTATTTGCATCCATGATACATCTTTATTTTGAAATAATCATCTTTAGGTGTAATGAACAGCAAGATTTTTTTTATGAATTTCGATTTGGTTGAAACTTCGCACAAAACTTCACGAGGGTTATCTGCGATAACCGTCCCTAATTTAGGAGTGAAATATTAAAAGGAAAGGCAACTATACATTGCCACCCATCGTCAACTTTTAGGGTACTCATTTTTCAACAAATATTGGAATTGACCTTTACATTATAACACATTCACGGCTGAACGAGAAAACATGTTTGGTTGGACGGAGATTCAAACCCATGACCCTGAAATTGCGAGTCGAATGCCCTAGTCATTTGCCCATGCCTGGCCTGAAAGTTCGAAGATATCGTTCACTAAAAAGACACAATTGCTTCTGTGTCGCAATTGGTACGACTGATATGAAACCAACTTAAAATTTAGTTTGTTAAATGTGTGACTAAGTAATTATAAGCAAAACATTATTGTTTGTAAACTCACAAATAGAACAAAAACAGTGTTACATTTGTTGTTGTCTTTTTTCAGGACACAAGAAGAAGCTAAATAATATACTAATTATATATGATGAAATAAATACCCTATAACCCGAGTGTTTTCGAAATGTGGACTTTTCGAAAGCGTTCGGTTCTAAGTCTTTTATTTTATTTCTATCCTTCTTCAACCTCCTCGTTTTTTTAACATAATGAAAATGATAGTTATATATGTATATATCTCTCAACGAGAAATGATTTAGTTTCCTGTACGTAAAAATATTTTGATCACTGGTAAAACTCAGAATTTGTTTTTTTACCAATCTGAAGTACTTAACTAGTTCAGTCTGAGGGTTCCAGGTTTTAATTCATATCCCATCAAACATGTGTTGCTTTCAACCAAATTGTTTGTTGATAAAACAGAAACTCGAGAGTTGGCAGTGGGTGGCGGTGACTAACTGGCTTCTCTTTAGTCTTTTACTGATAAATTAGTGACAGCTAGCACAGACAGTCTTTGTGTACCCTTGCATGAAATTCAGTCAAAATCTAAAATAAATAGGTAGGTAATTACCACTAGGTGGCACTACAAGCAAAATCATATTAACTATAATTGTTTTGTATGTTTGTCAGAATATATTGTCACGGCGTTGCTTTACTTAGTGATAACCAGATTAGCTTGCTGAAAATATGAATTTTTGCTTATTATTGTGTTGCTATTCTAATTTAGTGGTTTTATTTTAGTTTCCTATAAATATACTCCTATTATATATTTCAGATTCGTTTCAATGGAAAGTGATCCTGAATGCGTTTCGACCGTAGGTTGTCGTTTGATCCAGTGTTTTCTATTTCCGTGTTGCTTGAGTACATTCCTAGCCTATAACTCTTGGAAAGTAACTACATTTTTACGGAGAATAGAGTTGTTACGAATGAAGGTCTGTCTTGAATCATTTTACAAGAATATTATTGTCTACGTGCATCGTTTCAGCTGTTGGATTCTTCTATATTTCCAGTGTCACAGGTATTTCACACGTCACATTGTTGTATTTGAGAGGTACAATCATTGTCGTATCTGTGTCATTAAAATACAAATGTATACGGGTGTGTGAGAAGTTTTTAAACTTCGTTACATCATGTAAAACCAAATGTAAGATTAAGAAAATATGGACGAGGACGCTACATTTGTTAAGGAGAGCTTGGTGTTAAATGGTGCTATGCATTGCAAAGGGAAAGGTTTAGGGGTGATGTATCTGTCATCCTTTAGAGACCTGTCTTAGACAGCAGTGTTTATATGTTAGAGCTTTCTATGTGATTTTTTTTCCCATCTGTCTGTAAACACTTAAAGTACCGGTACAGTCACTCTGTTGAATTTCAATACTCAAATTTCGATACCCAGGTTTTGAAAGTATCGCTGGATCTAATATCTCTTATTAGATAAGTTGATTGGTATTTCACTTTTGATCGGACGATTTAGTTCAAACTGTCTTCCGTTCTAAAGTTGTTTGGTTAGTATTACGTGTTGAGAAATAGATTTTAACCCCCAAAGGGTTAATTAATCTCGCAGCTATCAAGATTCCCCGCACGACCATGAGAATTGTTCAGCAGATTGCGTCTAAAATCTCATACATAAGTGGTCTAGACAGGTCACATTGTGCATTCTAATACTATATGCACAGAAAAATACAAGTTTCACCGTTGGTCTTTGTATTAGAATACCACAGTTATGTGTATGTGATATAGTTTTATTTGAACAATACAGTCATCCGCACGTTGCGCTTTTTAATCTAAAATAGTCTGCTCATATCTTATATCTTTGTATGTTAATATTATATCAGTTTTAATGTTACATCTTTATATTTCATTATTATTTTTGGGTGCAGCTAGACCAACAGACAATTCTATTGTATTCCTGATAAAATCCGCCGTAAGACACCCCTTAAAGTTCAAACATCTGGTATGGATAGAAATGTGATGTTTTTGTTTTAGCAAACGATTACATTTGATAGTTTGTAGTTGCGAATGTAAGCGTGTAAAGATGACTAACTGGAAATCGTTATAGCAAATGACTGTTTTTCCACTTTTGATGTTAACTTGTCAGTAGGGGATGTATGTTTTGTTGTTAAACTGTTGCCATTCCTCAGTAGAAGTTATGTTTTGTTGTTAAACTGTTGCCATTCCTCAGTAGGGGTTATGTTTTGTTGTCAGAACTAGGCCGTTTGTCAGTAGGGGATATGAGTTTAGCTGTCAGTTAGTTTCTTTCAGATGTGTCTTTTTAATAATGCACAAAAAGTGTTTTTTGTGTATGACCTGTAAAATAAATAAACAAATAACTCTATAACTGTTCCGTTCTCTTTTCAAGTGTAGTTTGACGTTGTTGAGTAACACGGTGAAATTATTAAACATAGATTTAGATTTACTTGATAAAAATCATATAATTAGACAGTAGATACACAATATGTTACAGAACATGGTAAACTTTGACAGTAGATACACAGTATGTTACAGAGCATGGTAAACTTGTAAGATCGAAATGCTTAATGTGTAAGAAGAAGAAAAAGTTTTAAAAAGATATGACAAGGTCATTTAACAATTTGACACTATTTTATGCGGATGTGCACCTAATCGCATATAAAGACTTGTTTAGAGCATGATAGTTACAGTAGATTTAATAGGTGGTGGTTAGAAGCTATACAGATTAACTTAGATAGCTGGATGGGACACTTCACACCAGTATAATTCGTTTACTGAGCCATCAATAAATGCCTTTCTTCCATAATGGGGTCTGGAATGCTAACTTTAAGAGGTAAATTATTTAACTTACTTATCCTTCCTCAAACGTAGAACTTTGTTTTTTCTTATTCTTATTTTTCAATTACTTTTCTCTTTATTTTGGAGAACAGTCACCTTTCCACAGCTGTCTGCTGAAGGACGATACAAATGTGAGACGGTGTGGGCTTGAGCACCCACATCTCTCTCTCGTAATTTCTATTTATGTATTGTTTGTTTGTTTTTGGAATTTTGCGCAAAGCTACTCGACGGCTATCTGTGCTAGCCGTCTCTAATTTAGCAGTGCAAGACTAGAGGGAAGGCAGCTAGTCATCACCACCCACCGCCAACTCTTGGGCTACTCTTTTACCAACGAATAGTAGGATTGACCGTCACATTATGGCGCGACTAGGGTAAAAGAGTAGCCCAATAGTTGTTGGTGGGTGGTGATGACTAGCTGCCTTCCCTCTAGTGTTACACTGCTTAATTGGGGACGGCTAGCGCAGATAATCCTCGAGTAGAGTTGCGCAAAACTCAAAAACAAACAAAAACTTAACTAGTTAGTGTCAGCAATATATCTAAATTTTTAGAAACATTTCACAGGTTTTTTATTCATTAGATGGTAATATCATACTGCACGTTTCAAAGTAAGGAACTGTTTATATCACAGAGTTTAAAAGTCGGTTGTAGCTTTTACACGTACAATATATAACGAGTTAAAGAGAACAATTTGCAACGCGTATGCAGCGACATATCTCCGTCGACATGCGTTGTGCAAAGAAAGTAGATATGTTTAACACGTATTTTTGTATTACGAAAACTTCCCAACGTCATTGACAAATGTATGACTGTATAAACATACAACAGCTCTTTCCGTAAATGTTTATTCGTATAGTGAGATTTTATACGATGTAGATCTAAATAACACATCTTTTAGAAAGAGTAAACCTGCACTGGTCAACATGCCAATATAACAATTCACAAACCATGAAATTTAGGATAAACGCAAGTTTGTTTCTTATGAACGTTAGCATCTTCTAAGTGAAGACAATGATTTTGAAATAAAACCCTTAAAAAAATCTGTCAAACTTGGTAATAGAGAAGGAGCTGGACTGTATGAAGACCTACAAGTTAAATGTTTACTAGCTTTCAGACATGCCTCAAAACCAACAGCCGTTTTCGTGAAAAAGATGTCCGAATAAACTGTAATCAAAGCAATTTTTTCAACCTCTAAAATGGGTCCAATGAATTTTTCCACCTCTATGTAATCTTGGAAGCCAATGTTGATGAACGGATAATATTTCTGGAAAGCTTATCGAGCTGTGTGGGATTTAAAAATGACCAATCCCAGGTATCTATATATGCAAAACCGGCTCGTTTGGGTTGAGAAAATAAGGTCGAAACGTTGTTTGCTCTTCTATGTAAAATATTTTCTCAACCCAAACGAGCCGTTTTTGCATACATATTTCTCTACAAGTGGGTTTCTAGACGTCACTAATCCTAGGTATCGTCTTAGAAGCTTCCTGTTCCTTTCCATCCCCTTTTTCGACCAATGAAAAGTTATTCCTTATACATATAGAGATAATTTTATAGAAAGCCTTTTGTGTGGCTCCTTGTTAAAAGCATTTGGAAAACCTAAGTATAATAAATTCATTATTATTAGCCCTAACCTCTTCGTAGAATATCAAAGGATTAGCAGAACAAGATGTCACCCTAATGAGATCATTCGAAACTACCTCATTAAAAGAACAATGTACGTCAATCACTTTATGTATGTATGCTTTTTATATCCCATATAAACCTAATATTCTTATCGACTAATTTCATAGTGGTATTTTTACCTTCACTCAAGCGCAAAAGGAAATAGGATCTGAGGTACATTGTAATATACAAATGCAAAATGATGACATTTTTCACATTAACTTCAATGACAATAAATACAAAACACATGCGCAAGTCGCACGACTAATTTTACGTTGATTCTTGAAAGAGAAGGAGAAACTTTATTCATTTTTCATCGATACTGATCAAATTTCTTCTCGAAGCCTTTCAAGAATCGAAGCATACAGTGAAAACGGCTAGATATAAATACTGCGCCTGCATCTATACTCAATTACTGAAAAAGTTCCTGCGAAGGTTGTGTTGGCCCGGCATGGCCAAGCGTGTTAAGGCGTTCGACTCCTAATCCGAAGGTTGCAAGTTCGCATCCCGGTCGCGCCAAACATACTCGCCCTTTCAGACG
Source organism: Carcinoscorpius rotundicauda (assembly GCA_011833715.1). Classification (NCBI taxonomy): domain Eukaryota; kingdom Metazoa; phylum Arthropoda; class Merostomata; order Xiphosura; family Limulidae; genus Carcinoscorpius; species Carcinoscorpius rotundicauda. The sequence goes on from CM022398.1 coordinate 23,480,196, forward strand.
TGGGGGCGTTATAATGTGACGGTCATTCGCAATATTCGTTGGTAAAAGAGTAGCTCAAGAGTTGGCGGTATTCCATGCAGTATTCCGCTTAATAATGCTGCATTTGTGAAAAACCTTTGGGCTTTGGCTCAGATGGCACAACACACAGATTTCATGCCAGTGGAAGTCAGGTTTCAATCTCGTTTATATCCATTATTATTATTTATGTTTAACAATGTTTCAGTAGTCAAATAACTTTATTACATACCTCGTAGGCAAAGCACAATTTTATCTCGTAACCTACATGAATATAATAGTACTGTCTATTGTATGTCCGTCTAACTACTCCACGGGGATTAATATTCACCAAAACTGATGTAGAGACTCATTAGGTCCATGGGGAGACAATTAAAAATTTTCAGTTTTACATCTTACGTTTTGCAGTTTCAATGGGCGTTTTTTTTCGTTTTCTTTAGTATGAAGGTTCATTAGTTCCACAGGAGGATATATATATATAAATGTGTCGTGCAGTTTTATGGCTTTTTTATAACTATTACTTATATAACTTCCGTCAAGAGGATAGGTACCCCAGCTTGTATTCAATAAAATTTTAAACTTTGTTAAGTAAATTTCTAAAATATCTAATATTAGTCTTTCAAATATATTCTGTACCACTGATAAGCCTATATTTACTGTTTTACCTTTACCTTGGTGTGTTTAACTTTCGTATTCAAAATGCCTTTCGTTTAACGAAGATCTCATAAATGAAGTTAAAAAAATTTAAAGATTATTTTTTAAAATGTTCACAAGTCAGAAAAAATACCGTTCCTAGTACTGACGCAGTATCATAGTTTAGTTCCATATACTTGATAGAATTGTTCGGTAAAATGAAATAGTTAAGTCAAAATCAGCGATTTCTAAGAAATCAAGTACTGCTGTCACCTAGATTGTCCGAGGTTGGACGTTCTCAGTTAATGCTTTTGATATCTACATTTTTATCTAGTTATCTTATTATATTGTTCATTTACAAATCTTTTGATTTTATAGTCATCAATTTTTGTTGCATTTTTATTTTTTATATATTTTTTGAATTTCGAACAAAGCTACACGAGGACTAGCCGTACATAATTTAGCAGTGTAAGACTAGAGGGAGGACAGCTAGTCACCACCAACCACCCACCATCAACTCTTGAGCTACTCTTTTACCAACGAATAATGGAATTGATTGTTACATTATAACATCCCAACGGCTGAAAGGACGAGCATGTTTCGTTTTATACTCTACTATATTATAATTTTTTCCATTTTCTACCAACTGTATAAAAAGTTTTATTTTTCTGTAATGATTATATGATATTCTTTGACTCGCCTTCTTGAGCTACAACTAAAGCTTCCAGGATATCTCTGTCTATTAAATCTATGTCCGCCAGCTGTTACAGTTCTGATGTTAACTTTCATTTCTTGGTCGAAGATGTGAATAACGGGCTTGATAAACATCCGGGATGCCTATTCCAGACCTAAGCTTATCCAACTGAATCTGAATTCTTACCACCAAAGCTAAGATTAGTAGTGAGAAGATACGTTTTCAACCATACTGGTTTAACTTACATCATTTTCGAATGTATAAATAAAACCCAGGATCCTCAGTGGCTTCAACTTATAGAAAAAGAAACCTGACGATTTGTAGTAGAGCCATAGCAACAACTGTAAACATGTTTAACAAACGTTCCGGAATTACATGTGCTCCATTTGCAGCAAATCTGTGTTGCTAGTGAAGAAACAAACTTAACGTAATTACTAAATACAGAATACAGTAATAGTGTTAGGAAATAATATAATATTTAATTTCAAAAGGAGAAGGAAAATACTATTTGAATAAATAATGAAAAAAGAGTTGGAAATTCTGTTGAAAGATCTTTCCAATTCGAACTTATGGATGAAATGACTACAAACTGTTGATAAAATCAAATCTATATAAATTTCCAAGTTTCAAAAAAACTTCGCCTATTATTTATTAAAATAGCTCCTTTTGTTTTTGATATAAAATGTTTTATGATTTTTTAACAATATTCATTTTATTTTTATGATACGGACTACGCTAAAGATTGTTCCCTTCATTGTTACCATATATTTACTGAAGATGGAATAACTGTAAACCTGAAACGCTCATTAAAAATATTTGCAATTGTTGTTGAAGCTCCACTATTTATAACCAAAGATTCTGCTCTCAGGGATGTCAAGAAAACCCACTTGTAGAGAAATATGTGTGCAAAAACGGCTCGTTTGGGTTGGGAAAATATTTTACACAGAAGAGCGAACAACGTTTCGACATTATTTTCTCAACTCAAACGAGCCGTTTTTGCACATATAGATACCTGGGATTGGTCATTTTTAAATCCCACACAGCTCGATAAGCTTTCGATAAAACGTTTAGTAGTAATTTGTTTAGTTGCGTTTCGTGTGTCTTTGTTGGATTTGTGTGTATTGATTTAAATTTGTTCGTGTCTGATAGAATGTTCTTCATTTTTTTGATGTATTCATTCGTGCTCATTATGACTATAGCGTTACCTTTATCTGCTTTTAGAATTTTTATGTTTTTGTCTTGCTTTACATCCAAAAAATGAAGAACATCCTATCAGACACGAACAAATTTAAATCAATACACACAAATCTAACAAAGACTCACGAGACGCAACTACACAAATTACTACTAAAAATGAAAAAAAACCAAAACAATTTCACAAACTTGTTTTTGAATTTCGCACAAAGCTACTCGAAAGCTATCTGTGCTAGTCGTCCCTAATTTTGTAGTGTAAGACTAGGAGGGAAGGCAGCTAGTCATCACCACCCACCGCCAACTCTTGGGCTACTCTTTTACCAATGAATAGTTGGATTGGCCGTCACATTATAACGCCCCCACGGTTGAAAGAGCAAGCATGTTTGGCGCGACGGGCAAGCGAACCCGCGCCCTCGGATTACAGTCGCACGCCTTAACGCGCTTGGCCATGCCAGGCCATTTCACAAACATTTTATTCCTACTTACGTAAAACCGACTCACGCACACCACAAATATACGGCATCCCCAAATCTTATAAACCAGATCGTCCATTATGATCAATAATTTTCACATATGAATAGTTTAATTACCATCTTGGTAAATACATAGCATGAGCATTCTCCAAATATGTAACATCAGCCAGCTCATTTATCAAAGACTTTTTAATTTCAAGTCTAATATTAATCAACTTAGTCATAAAGCCTTAATGGCTTGTTTCGATGTTATATCCCTCTTTACAGAAGTTCCAACCACTGAAGCCTGCAAGATACCCTTAGAACTCTATATCCGAAACCCTAACCCAACTATAGACATTCCCAGCAACCAATTAGCAACTCTTATAGAATTCACCACGATAAAGACAAACTTCATGTTCAACAACCACAACTATATATAAAAAATCGTCTAAGCATGGGCATCCCAGTATCACCAGTTCAAGCCAATATTTTTATGACAAAAGTTGAAACACAAGCAATTAATACAGAATTACATCCACCACTATACTGGTACAGATATGTAGATGATACGGTTGCGGGATTCAGATCTACAGCACACACACTTAAGTTTTTCAATCACATTCACTCTATGCATCCTAACATTAACTTCACATGTGAACAAGAAGAAAGCAATCAAATATAATTTCTTAACCTCAAAACTACAAGAACCGACACACAATTCAAAACAGAAATCCACCGAGAAATCACCCATACTGGACTATACATTCCTTGAGACTCAGCACATGAAACAAAACAGAAACTCAACATGCTAAGAAACCTGATAAACACAGCCATAAAAATATGCTCACCAGATAAAATTAACGATGAATTAGACAAAATAAAACAATACTTCATCAACATCAATAAGTTTTCTCCACAAACCGTAGAAAACATTATACGCACACACCTAGACAGAAAGTAAAATCAACCGACATAAGTAAATATATCTCACGAATCAAAAAAATCACGAAACCATATACTGCTGTATACCATATATTCCTGACATCAGCAAACAAATAACCAACATTTGGCAAAAACTCGTAACAAAATATGACATTCCAATTAATACTAAATTTATTCAAAAACCAGGCACAAAACTGAGGTCTATACTATGTAAGAACTACACTGACAAACATCACACCAACATTATTTATAAAATACAATGTGATAACTGCCACTACTTCTGTATTGGAGAAACAAATGGAAAAATGGAAACCAGGTTCAAAGAACATAAAAAGTTACCTTCACACGTTTTTGAACACTGCAAGTCAAATAAACACAACATAACCATAGAAAACACTAAAATACTAAATAAAGAAACAAACATAAACAAACGCAAAATTAAAGAAGCCTTACTTATACAACAACTTAAACCCAAAACAAACCAATATAAAGGAACGCCTTTATTCCTATATTAAATATAATAAAATAAAATTATATATTCAAACATGTAACTCTACATTTCGACAGTCAGTTACACATCCCCTTCCAAACATGTGGTCAGCTTTCAGTCAGTTACCTCTTTTTTTCTTTGTGAACCTGACGATGACCAAAGTTGGTCGAAACGTTGTTCGCTCTAATACGTAAAATATTTTCTCAACCCAAACCAGCCGTTTTTACACACATATTTTTCTCTCAGTTTTCAAACTGTTTTTTTATGCAAACTTAACAATGACGTGACATGTGGAAGAGATTGCTTTTGACGGTAAATGAAGGCATTAGAAGCTAAGAAAGGCTTTGAAAAACATGTAAATATCCATCATCGTGCTGTAGGTAGAGAAGGTTGGAGTAATTTCAAGGAGAATGCTTCTGTAAATGCAACACTCAGTAACGAACAAAGGGGAAAACTATTATTAGGAGCCAAGGAGAGTGCTGAGATTGTTAGTGAAGCTGTTATAAGTGACTTTAAAAAAAGTACTAATTCATTTGCCTAGACAAATAATCTGACTGAAGAAAACCAGATCAACTTTCTTTTGCTGTTCGATGTGTTAGTGAATATGGAAAAATAATTGAATTTTCACAACATAAGTAGTATGCTTTGAATCCTAGCAGGGATGCACGTTAATTGAAAGTAGCAGAGATGCACGTTAATTGCATAATTGTCTTGCAAAACGTCGCCATTTATTTGATAATTATCTTTGCTTAGAATAAGCTGTTCTGCTACATCTGACGTTACATCACACCACAAAGTCCAGATACTTATTATATGCAGCATTTTGCACATGACTTGAATCAGTGATCATTATATACATGAAAACGTAATTTTCTCTACAAGTGGGTTTTTTCGTCGTCACGAAAAATTTAGTGATTCCTGAACACATGTAAAAAGAAGAGAAGATATTTGTTTTGAGTAAGATAAAAACTTTTTTAATATGTTAAACGTAACAAAAATGACATTGTCTCTTCAGAAGGGCCCGGCATTGCTAGGCGGTTAAGGTGCTCGACTCGTAATCTGAGGGCCGCGGCTTCGAATTCCTTTCAGTAAACGAGTAGCCCAAAAGCTGGCGATGGGTGGTGATGACTAGCTGTCTTCCCTCTAGTCTTACACTGCTAAATTAGGGACGGCTAGCACAGATAGGCCTAGTGTAGCTTTGCGAGAAATTCCAAAAACAATGAAACTCTTTGAGAATATTCAACTGTAGTTTCAAACTGAAGGATCGGCGCATTTCAGTCATTGAACTCGTCAAGCCAAATCGAGCACAAAATTATTAAGTACTTCGAAACGCAATTAGTGTTAAAAATTCTATGTTATAATTTCGTGTGAACAATAGTAAATTTGACTGTGAAGCTGTTGTTGAATCTTTATCATTTTCGGAAGATTTAAAGTGCGAATTCTTTCTTTGTCTGTCACTGTTGGTAAAATTTCGAAGTCATGTGGCGTAGATTTCAAGTCGAGGAGGCCAACATTGCAACGACAAAGTTCAAATGTCTGTTTCAGAACGTGAAAGTATAAAAATTCAAAAATATCTGACCATTATGCTGTAACAGCTGAAAGAACAATTGTTACACATGGTGTTGCTGTTACTTGATACGAAATTCGATTGAAAAGCATTTCTGTATATAGGATACGCATTTTAAAACTTAAGTTATATTCATTGGTTAAATTAAACTGTTTTTTGCTTCATTGTTATTCAGCCACAAACTAGACATTAGACTATCTGTGTCGAAACTATGAGTGTTGAAACCCGATTTTAGCATTGTAAACTTGAAGACTTGCTATTAAGCTACTCGTGGGCAGAATATATATTCAAATAAAAGCAAAAGAACTTGTTGGTTTGTTTTGAATTTTGTGCAAAGCCACTCGAGGGCTATCTGCGCTAACCGTCCCAAATTTAGCAGTGTAAGACAGGGAAGGCAGCTATTCATCACCACCCACCGCCAACTCTTGGACTACTATTTTACCAACGAATAGTGGGATTGACCGTCACATTATAACGCACCCATGGCTGAAAGTGCGAGCATGTTTGGTGCGACGGGGATACAAACCCACAACCCTCGGATTACGAGTCGAACGCTTTAACACACTTGGCCACGCCGGGTCGAATGCAAAAGACGAATATATTATAATATGTAACAATTCTAATTATAACATCAAGGATGGAGTTATAAACAAAAATCAAATAATAAATATAAGAAATTAAAAAATGAAAAGGAAGATTAAGTGATATTTTAATGAAGTGTTCGATTCGATGTCGAATAATCAGATTTTTTTAAAGCGTTTTGCCCTTCTTGATATGTTCTAATTTTTACACGTCTACAGATGCAGAGAAAATGCCCATGTTGCAAGAATTACTTACTTTATTTATAGGAGACAACAGCTCTGAACTTATAGCTTTATCAACAGAAAATATTTTTTTTCAATATTCTACAGAAGCCCTTCAGTGTTTCAGACTGATACTTGAATATGGTGAAGGTTGAGCTCACAGAGAAATGTTTAGACTTGGGCTCTTTTTATCGCTTGGTCTTCGCTCTGTCAGTCACTTCATTTTTCATGCGAGTACTCTTCCTCTGCTCGAGCCTTATTACAAACAACCTACACAGTACCATTACTGACTTGATGGCGCTGTAAGTTGAGTCAGAACAGGTGAAATGGATAAAATTAGATGCTATTTTATTCATGGTCGTCTCTGGAATCTGTTTGGTGGGGATCGTTGATGAAGGCAGTTCGTCCCATGTCCCATGTGTAATGATGTTTTCACTGCGCATATAGTGTGCACATACTGCACGTTGCAGGTAATAAAATGTTGTGTAACAAGTGGTGTTCATGTTGTTTTATTTATTTTAGCTATTTCTACGGATTTTGATATTGCATTTACTGTACGTCTTATCTATTTCTACAAAAATAAGCAACTATTGCATATGTGTAATTGTATATAAATTAAGAAATGCGTGTTTCAAGGTTAGTTTTTTTGTACACACACGTTACGAATTTTTTGTATGTCTCAAAAGTATGCTTGCACAAGATATTAAACTAACATCTTACTAAATTAGCGTTTTATTAAAGTTTATGAAATTTTCTATACTTAAAATATACCAAAATAAATAAATTATAAGATAACAAACTGAAAAGTCACCACATTTAACAAAATATGAAAAAAGATTTTCTAATAATAAAAGGTACAGAAATATTTACGTACAAATAAGCATATTAATGTTTATATATTTTAGTGAAAATTCACAAATTTTGATAAAGTTAAGTAAACAAAATCACAAGGAAGGACTGTGTTAAAGACAGCAAATCCAAACCTCTGATTAATTATTAGTTTTATTAGTTTAAACATAAGCCAAACCAGAGGTGAATTAAAATTAAAAAATGCTGCAATAATTGAAAAGATTCCAGGATATAAACTATAATGTGGGATTATAAAATGAATCCTTGATTGTAGAGGTGATTAAAATGTAGGACCCACATTGTTTTGGGAATACACTCCGTATCGGTCTTAACTTTTATTGGCCAGTCTCACATTAGAAACAAAAAAGTAGAAATAGATACAGAAATAGAAATTAGGAGAGCGAAAGTTGCTTAAGTCCACAACGTCCCACATCTATATCGCCCTTCACTGCCTACATACAGATGTGAGAGGGTGATTGCTCTCCAGAGTGAATAAAAAAATTGAAATAAAAATAAGAATAAGAAAAAAAGATACTACCATTTGGGGGTAAGTACGTTGAAAACTTAATCATTATATATATGAACAATTTATTTTCTCTTCTACCAAAGGTGGTCTTGAAAATATAATATAGAAGCCTGATGCATTCTTCAATTGGCTGTACCCCTCTGATGTACCTATTGAACGCTTATTAGAAAACAAAATAAATGCATTTAGGGTTCATATGATGGTGAAGTGTTCATAATATCTATGAAGATTTGACATTTTTAATTCATTATAGTAGCCAAAATTAATTAATTAAAGTTATTGTATGATGAATTAACATGGCTCAAAACCCCATATATCTAACACATACCCTGTTGGTTGTAGCTCTTTTAAACAAAGTCACTGCACAAAATTGAGCCCTGAATTTTAGTGTTACAAATCTGCAGACGAAACATTCTCCCATCGGAGAACTACACATACACTGATTAATCACTTGAACTTAATAACTTGGAACACAAATGGTGTAAACTACTTTCGTTTGAATCATCGAGAGTTAAAAATATAGTGATATCTTTAAAGTTAATTTGCAACACTGTTAATAATACTAGTCACAGATTGCTTGTCGTTTTGACATTAAATTATTGAAATTTATATCAGTGTAGAGTTGGTAGTACAGACTTAGAACGTTAAAAAATATCATCTTTTAACTTTGTGTTCTTTTGAACATGTAGAAATATATTTCCAATTATTTTATGACTAACAATAGAATGTTCTTTAATGATTTAGATTTTAAGACAAGGTAGCCCTTGTACTATTGGGGAGTAACCAATCAGTTCAAAATTATATTAAAAAAATAAAATGTTTTCGCATTAAAAATATTTAATTCAAGTGTCATACGTTTCCTTAAAGAAATATCACAGATACTGGTTAACAATTAACTTGTAAATTTTTGTTCTACCAGTTATTTCTCTTTGTGGATGTCAATTTGTTATCAACTGTCTATAAAATTGGTTTCGAACACATCGCCAGCTTTCGGTCATAAGACTAATTTTTAAATTATTATGTTGCATATATAAATTCCTTTTCAAATAATCTTTTGTCTCCCATTGTCCAAAATATAGATATGAAATGCTTTTGTTCACGTCTTTGATTCTGAATCTGAAATGGTCAGATGAAGGGAAACTTGAAAGATAAACTTCTGCAGTTTACGAGGTTTTTATTGCGAATTTTAGGCCTATTGGTTTTTACTGTTTCACCAGTGTTTGGTGTTTAAACAGAAAAAGATGAAAACTTCAGTCCTTCTAAAATACTGTGTGCATACTTGTTTTATAGAGAACTCACTCCTCTGTAACCTAGTATGAAAATATAAAACATTAATGTTAATAAAATAATAAAACCCATCGTTGCTGCTAAAACAAGCGCAAAGCTCACTAACCTGAACGATTCTAAGATTCAGTTGAAGAGATACATTTGTATTTAAATTATAACTTATTAATCACACCCTAAACTTATTTTAATTTAATGAAAAAAAAATAAAGTCTGTGTAAAACTTTTATATCTAAGCAAATGGCGATACGTGGATTATAAGATTCTCTCGAAATATTGAATAATTCTTAGTAACAACGTAAGTCACTGAAGGGAAAGTTTAAGGCTTTCTATGAGAGATATCAATGCGATGCTTAAAGTCAATTTCAATTCAGTTATGAAAGATTGGTCTCTAAAATTCGCCCCCCCCAGTGGCTCAGCGGTATGTCTGCGGATTTACACGCTAAAATCCGGGTTTCGATACCCGTGGTGGGCAGAGCACAGATAGCCCATTGTGTGTTTTTGTGCTTAATTCAAAACAACAACAACAATATATTGTCGAAAACGAATACCACATGTTAAAATATATAATTAGAATGTTATATGTTAGCCCCCCAGTAGCACAGTGGTATGTCTGCGGACTTACACACTAAAAACCGGGTTTCAATACCCGTGGTGGGCAGAGCACAGATAGCCCATTGAGTAGCTTTGTGCTTAATTCTAAAACAAACAAACAAAGTTATATGTTATATTAAAGGAATACCATATGTTAAAATATTTAATTAAAATGTGGTATGTTACATTAAAGGAATATCACATGTTAAAATATATATAATTAGATTGTTATATGTCATATTAAAGGAGCACCACATCTTAAAATATATAATTAGAATGTTATAAGTTATATTAAAGGGATACGACATGTTAAAAATATAATTAGATTGTTATATGTTATATTAAAGGAATACCACATGTCAAAATATGTAATTATAATGTTATATGTTTTATTAAAGGAATACCACATGTTAAATATATATAATTAGAATGTTATATGTTATATAAAAGGAATACCACATGTTAAAATATATAATTAGAATGTAATATGTTATATCAAAGGAATACCACAGATATTAGTCAAAAATTATCTTCTTAATTTTTTTCTACCAGTTGTTTTCTTTTATGGACGTAAATTCTTCCAGCAACTATGTGGGCCTGGCATGGCCAGGTGGTTAAGACGCTCGACTCGTTATCCGAGGGTCGCGGTTTCAATTCCCCATCACATTAAACATGTTCACCATTTCAGCCGTATCTCTTGCTTTACACAGCAGTTTTATTGAAGGCTTTAGATAAATACAACTAATGAGTCGATGTTGTATCAGATCGCTACTTAGATGATCGCACTCAACGATATTCGACTGTCATTAAAAGTGAAAGTGTGCCTTCAGCTAACGATCGTAAAAGCAAGGAAGTGATATTGATTTAAAAAGCAACAACAACAAAGAAATACCTTGGATTGTGAACGGACAAGATTATCACACCACACCAACATTGTGAGCATAACATGTTTATAATTAATTATGCTTTATAGTTGAAAGTACAGAAAACTCTACACATGAAACGATCGTATTTCATTTACTTGTCCTGAGGATAATACAATTCTAGCAGAGTCAAACTGAGAACCAGAATTTGTTATTTTGAAAAGTTTGGACATCGTATAGGGTGTTTGGAAAAACGTATGTCAGAGAGTTTCTAGTGTTTTTTTTAAGAAACTAGCAGTTTGTTTGTTTGTTTGTTTTTTAATTTCGCGCAAAGCTATTCTAGGGCTATCTGTGTTAGCCGTCTCTAATTTAGCAGAGTAAGACTAAAGAGAAGGCAGCTAGTTATCACCACCCACCGACAACTCTTGGGCTACTCTTTTATCAACGAATAGTGGGATTGATTGTCATATTATAACGCCTCACGGTTGAAAGGGTGAGCATATTTGGTGCGACCGGGATTCGAACAACTCTCGGGATTCTCAGATTACGAGTCGAACGCTTTAACCCACCTGGTCATGCCGGGCCCAGCACTAGCAGATCAGGAAATGAAGCTTATTTCAATTAAAGCTCTTAAAGGGAGCTTTATTATCATCTCAATATTTTCAGAGTGTCACATATTTTTTTCAAATTGCCAGTTTCGTAGGAAGAAGGCCGATATGGCTAGGTGGTTGAGATGTTTGACTCGTAATATGAGGATCGCGGGTTCGAATCTACGTCACACCAAACATGCTTCCCTTTTCAGGCGTGAGGACGTTATATTGTGATGGTCAATCTAACTATTTGTTGGTAAAAGAGTAGCCCAAGAGTTGGCGGTTGGTGGTGATGACTAGCTGCCTTCCCTCTAGTCTTACACTGTTAAATTAGGGACGGCTAGCGCAGATAGTTCTCGTATGTTTGTTTTGTTTTTGAATTTTGCATAAAGCTACTCGAGAGCTATCTGTGCTAGCCGTCCCTAATTTAGCAGTGTAAGACTAGAGAGAAGCCAGCTGATCAATACCACTCACCGCCAACTCTTGGACTACTCTTTTACCAACGAATAGTGGGATTGACCGTCACATTATAACGCCTCCACGGCTGAAAGGGTGAGCATGTTTGGCGCGACAGGGATGCGAACCCTCGACCCTTAGATAACGAGTCGCACGCCTCAACACGCTTGGCCATGCAGGGCTAGATTGCCCTTGAGTAGCTTTGCGCGAAATTAAAAACAAATTTAGCAACTATCTTTAAAATTGGCAGTAAAATAGTTAACTTTCAAAACTGATAGGTTTATAGATGTCACTTTTCATTATATTCTTTCGTCTCGTTTTTAACAAGTTATAAGATCTGAAGGTATAGTTCAAGGAACAAAACAAAATAATGTTTTAAAGAACAGATTTATTACAACCATACCACTGATAAAAATTCTCAAGCACACACTTTCCGTTCATTTTTCACCAGTAAACTTTGACTGTAGTATGAATATTTATTAAGATATATTTAAGAACGATAAGTAAAAAGTCATCTACGAAAATAAGTATATTTATTAAAGCTAAGAATTTAAAATGTTTAACCCAACACGATCTTTCACTATTTCTTGCTAACAAGTTAACAATGGGTTATCTGTACTTTGGCCTCCACAAGTATCGAAACCCGGATTCTGGCGTTGTAAGTCTGCAGAATAATTTTTATTACAAAATGGTAAAACTTCATTACAGAAATGTTGAAGAAGCGGAGTGATTTTAAAATGCTGGGTCAATAGGAACTTCTGGAGGAAAGACATATCAATACAATTTAACTCTTTCTATCTTTTTATCTAATACACAGTCTTTGTTCAGTAATATAGTAATATTAATATTATGTGAGCGTGTAAAAACAAAACTATTTTTTATCAGTTTACCTCTATTTTTTACCTCATAAATTTGGACAAAAATAATTTCTATTCGTAATTAGTCAAAGTAGAAATCTTAAGTTCGTCGTACTTTATTTAACACACAACTGATTCGTTTTTTACACCTTTTTTACAGAAATGATTTGCTTGCTTGCAGTTAATACAAGGTTACACAATGGACCTTTTGTGCTGTGCCTACCACGGATACTGACACCTGGTTTCTGGCGTTATTATGTTCGCAGATTTTCCGCTATGCCACTGGGGCGACTTTCAAGAAAAATATTCCACTTTAATAGCTACGTTCACAATGGACTTAAAACCTCAACTTTGTATCATGCAATCATAAAGGATGAAAGTAAGAAATGGCGCATACAGTGACGTTATTTTTTTAGCTTTATATTTGTGATGCAAGCATGCTTGATCTCAAAGGATTTTTTTTTGCATGGTCGCATTTAAAATAACAGAGCTGTAATTTATTCCTTTTTATTATTTGATACAAATTATTATCCAAGAAGCTTTTCGTTTACTGAAGAACTTGTCAGCTGGGTTGGACTACGAGAGCAGAAAGTCTACGTTCAATGTTATTCTTATTAGTAATATAAAAAAAACACATTATGTTACAGTATTGAGCACTAAATGAAGGGAAAGCACAATGATTCAACAGATTTAATATTCGATATGAAACTCATTGTTGAATTTGAATGGTTTACTCGTTCTTCTTAATTCTCCCATTAAGAATTTCAACTCAAAGATCTTTTTGTTTGTCAAAATATAACAGAGTTGCTATATATTTTTTATATTTACATATGTTGTTTAGAAAGTGAATATTTATCACTCTGATCTCATGACAAAATGAAAATTCATATTTTTTGTGGTTAATATTCATGGCAACATAGTTAAAACTTGTCCCTCTATACTACAAAATCTTCAAATGTTTCACACATGCCTGAACACTATTTATAATAACGTAGAAATGAATTTTATACGAAAAGCCAAAGGTGTTGAAGAAAAGACACGGAGAGCTGTAAAACGTTTGAAACCAGGAATCATACGTGTATATGCCTCAGATCACAATACAACTAAAAGAAACCTTTAAATGGTCTTCCAGATGATCTGACATCATGATTGAAAATATACCATTCGTGACTATTACACACATATTATTGTGACTTTCCCATAAAACTGGCTGGAAACAATCCGGACATATGATTTTTAGGTCTCAACTTTTTAGAGTTTTAGAGTTTTGAATTTTGCACAAAGTTAAATGAGGGCTAGCTGTTCCTAATCTAGCAGTGTAAGACTAGAGATATGGCAGCTAGTCATCACCACCCACTGCCAACTCTGGGGTTACTCTTTCACAAACGAATAGTAGGATTGACTGACACATTATAACGCCTCCACGGTTGAACGGGTGAGCATGTTTGGTGTGACTCGGGCGCGAACCCGCGACTCTCAAACAACGAGTTGAGCGACCTTTTTCAACCAAAGTTATCTTTTATTATTTTGTAACTAGATTTTTGTCTTATCTTTAAATAAATGTGTACAGGGAATATTTCTGCTATAAAAATGCTGTTTTCGCATGATTTCCAGGAATGACTGAAAATGTCAACTATATTTGAAATTAAAAACAAAAAAAGAAATAAATGGTCAAACTTAAAAGGATCAACATACACTGGAACTCAGGTGAAGACTAATATTTTTGGTTAATAAGCCCACAAGAAAATAAAATAATAATTTATTTTTTTCAAAACATTACCGTATAAGTTATTTTGTAACTCAGCCAGTTGTGTTTGTTTGTTTTTTTGGAATTTCGCACAAAGCTACTCGAAGGTTATCTGTGCTAGCTGTTCCTAATTTAGCAGTGTAAGATTAGAGGGAAGGCAGCTAGTCATCACCACCCACCGCCAACTCTTGGGCTACTCTTTTACCAACGAAAAGTGGGATTGACCGTAGCATTATATCGCCCCCACGGATGGGAGGGCGAGCATGTTTGGCGCGGACCCGCGACCCTCAAATTTGGAAGCGCACGCCTCAACGCGCTAGGCCATGCCAGGCCAACAGCCAGTTGTGTGCTTAAGATATACACAAGAATAACTTATAAATAATTCAGCACTTCATTTTAAAAAGTACATAGAAAATGTTTACAAACCTTCTTGAAGTAAACTCAAGGTTGAAAGCTTTGCAATAACCGAAAAAAAAAATGAATCTTTATGAACTACTACATTTCTATTTAAACGGAACCAGTTTATCTGTTAGGTAGTACAAAAGCTGAATAAGGTATTTAAACAAAATGTATTTAAATGTACATATAGACCATGCAATGATTATTAAAGAGATAAGACTCCACACGGATGGATAGACAAATAAAAGGTAAACTACCTGGTCTCTCGGGGAATTTCAGAGACGTTTATTAACTTAAAATTTTAATATCCGGGTTCAAGTCCCTGTGGTGTACAGCGTGCTGATAAGCCCATTGAGTAGCTTTGTGCTAAAACAACATGATATTTACTTCAAGGAAATATCTCTTGCTTTATACAGCAGGCTTTAGATAAATACAACTAATGAGTCGATGTTGTATCAGATTGCTTCTTAGACGATCGCGCTCAACGATGTTCGACTGTCCATTAAAAGTGAAAGTGTGCCTTCAGCTAACGAATTTTAGATCGTAAAAGCAGAGAAGTGATATTGATTTCAAAAAACAACAACAAAAAAGAAACAGCATAGATTGTGAACGGACAAGGTCATTATCTTAACATTGTGAGCATAACATGTTTATAATTAATTATGCTTTATAGTTGAAAGTAGAAAACTCTATACATGAAATGATCGTATTTCATTTACTTATCCTTAGGATAATAAATTTTAGCAGAATCAAACTGAGAACGACATTTTTTTATTCTGAAAAGTTTGGACATCGTACAGCATGTTTGAAAAAACGTATCTCAGAGAGTTTCTAGTGTTTTTTAAGGCAGTAGAAGTTTGTTTGAACTCGTGAGTATCAATACAATGTTGATACCGTGTGATAACTGGTTTTTAAAATATGGAAGTTTCTCTTTATAATATTTATTTAAATTTTCCGTTTAATTCACGTTTTTGTTATTATCAGTATTCCTGAGAACTGATTGCGATCATTATAGTTAATTTGTTATTGATTACTTCTATTGATTACGTCACAACGTTCTTCTTTGATTCCCTTTAGATATAATCTCGTGGTGCACGCAAATTAGCTCTTGCATTGTCCATTATTTAAACAAACATAAAGGCTAAATTCTTTGTGAGCTTTCCAGTTAGTAGAGGGCTCACTTCCGAAATAGTTGAAAAAAACGAAATATTGAACGAATAAAAACTATTTCATGAGTGAATATGGTATTCCAACATTAAATGAATGTGTGTGTCTTTCTTATAACAAAGCCACATTAGGCTATCTGTTAAGTCCACCGAAGGGAGTCGAACCCCATATTTTTGCGTTGTAAATCCGTACACTTCCTGCATTACCAGCGGGGAGCAACGTTAATTGGACAATAGAGTTCTCTGATTTCCGCAGGAATAAGTGAAGCAGAGACCTAAAATATAGTGATTTATTTCAGGTGAAAGGAAGGAGACAAGCCAAATCAAAAGGAAGTACTTGAGACAAAATACATACTTTATTCTCTAAAAACTGTTTGCTCCTAGTGACACATCGTACTTACGACGCTAGACACGGGTTTCGATACCTGTGGTATTGTGTAGCTCTTTGTGCTCAATTCTAAGCTAACTAAAACTGTCTGAACTGTTACTTTGTTGTGAAGACTTAAGTAAAGGCGGAAATAAGTAGCAGTGAAACAAAAATCGAATAAATAAAATTGTATTCAAATAGCGAAATAAGTAAACGAAATTAAAGTGTACCTCACTTAAAAATTAACTTTAAATGGTGTGGTAGCTTAACGAAAACAAAACAAAAATATACCCACGATTAACAATGAAAACAATACAGAAATGTTTGAGAACAGGAAAGAGACTTCATAAGGAAGTCTTGGTTCTTGGTTCTTCCAATTCAGAAAAAAATCACTCTGAAAATATTAAAATCGCTCGAAAATTCTACATAATGTTTTGCAGTTGATCAACCATAAAACTGGATCTTTACTATCCGAAAATATCTTTGTTCCATGAACATTCGCAAAAAGAAAAGCAAGACAATACAATTACCACATAGAACAGCTGATTTAGAGCCGGTTCTTACTACAGAAGGTACCCCTTAGATTTAAGTTTGGTGATTACCTCTACCGGATTTAGTAGTGTTCAAAATTAGAATATTGGGAAAAAAAAATTACAAATTTTACCAAAGCGACTTGTCAGAACAAAAAAAATATTGACGGCTTTAAATCACGTTTGCTTAAAACTACCTTTTAAAATGTTTCAATATTGGCTGAAAAAGAAACTCAAGCTAAATGTACTTATAAAGCGCCTGGAATCACAAATCTGTGTTTAGGTGGTGAATACATTCTTCACTATTTCAACGCATCTTAATCTGAGGGTCGCAGGCTCGAATCTTCGTCACACTAAACGTGCTCGCTTTTTCAACTGTAGGGGTGTCATACCGTGTTAGTTAATTCCATTACTCGCTGGTAAAAGAGCAGCCTAAGAGTTCGCCGTGGGTGGTGATGTCTAGCTACCTTCCCTCTGGTCTTACACTGTTATATTAGAGAAGGCTAGCCCCTATAGCCCTCGTGTAGCTTTGCGCAAAATTCAAAACAAACGTCATAGACGACACGTACTAGACTTAATCTATCACTGAGCTGATAAACTACTTGTTGAAACAATTCCAACATAAGGTTTAATCCTTCCATGGACTCAATTTCTTTCAGAAGCCAACAAAAGTAAAGAAACTAATCAAAACTTTAGAAATTTCTGGACTGAAATATTTTTCAAAGAGATAGCCTTCGGGAATCGAGTAGATACGCATGTCCAACACAATTAACAATCACACGATTGAAGGGTTTGTGGAAAACCTGGATATATTTTAGAGAAACACCAGAAATTTTCTGGTTAACTTTTCTAATCAGTTGAGAAATACGATAAGTTGTATAAAACTGAAAACATTTTGTCTAATTTTTCTCCAAACGAATTGTCTCATAATTTTGTCGCATGTCTTGTTGACATCTAAATGATCTCCCATGGGGAGTTCACGGGCACCTTTCAACATTTCAGAACTATATGCTTTGGAAACAACAACTTGATAAACCGAAGCTCGGTTTTCTGAAACTGGTACATTTGATAGTCACCATTTTCTCTTTAACACATCATTTTTAAAAAGCAACCATTTGAACTTTCTCCAGTTAATCTTTTGAGAGTGCATATTTAAGTAGTGAAGAGATATGTGGATTATTTTCTTGATCAGTGATCAGTTTACTTCTAGCAAAAGGGACTTCACCAAGGTGAACCATGTCCCTCACATCCGACTTTGTTATTTACCGAGGAATTGTTAATAAGACAATCATTTGCAAGATCCCTGTCCGATCCAAAAAAGTGTTTAAAATAACTGTATAATATCGTTCTCTTAACACGTATCTATCTAAGCTAGAGTCATAGCACGCGAGAGAAACAAGTCTGGAATCTCCTCAACAACAATATCATCCTTAGGTGAAACAATGATCCATTTTGGATTTGCCAACATCTATTCCTCTAGCCAAATCGTTTCTCAACAATAGTAAAACTTCGTTAGTTGGCAGAGTCGGTCTTATCCAACTACAACTGTTCCCGAAATTAGATTTATTGCTAAATAAATGTTATGAAGTGGAAAATTAACAAAGCCACCTTCAATACCTTAAGCTATAACCGACTTACCAATGGTAGAACTCGAATCCAAAAGCAATATTTCTTTTAAGAACAATGTTTGAGTTGCCCCTGTATTACGTGGGTATGGAATTGATAATGTCATTTGTCAAAGACGCAGAACCAATAGACTACATCAGCCATTATATCAGTGACCAAATCAATAACATCGAGTGATCTCATTGGCTGTGGGTGGCGATGTATAGTTGCCTTCCATCTAGTCTTAGAGTGTAAATTTGGGATGGTTAGTGCAGATAGCCCTCATGTAGGTTTACGCGAAATTAAAAAAAAAAATAAATAAGGAAGTGACTTTTCCAAACAAGAGTACAGAAGAAAGAGAGAATCATCAATAGCGACGACAGAATTGGAGTAAATAATTTTATAGACCTTTTTTATTCGTTATACTTTTGTGCAATTGCGGGATCCGTATACCGGACTCGGTTTTAATTCATCATAATCTCCACCAGCCTACTTACAAACTGAAATTATTTTAGGCAGGATAAGACAAAATTAATCTACAAAACATTTGACATGGTCATTAACATCACTTAAAAGAATTTGGGTCTTCTAATCAGACCAAAGTTAGAATTATACCTCAAATCAGTCAAGAAATGACGGAGCTATGAGCTAAAAGTGTGTTCTTGAAAAACTCAAAGCCATTTTAAGGGCCACTATGAAGTGAATGAAAATGATGAACCTTAATTATTTCAATGAGATATTCTGTCTGGGGTCCCAATGATTCATTTTTATTTGTATCGAAAACGATACTGGTGTGTGTGTATGTGTGTGACCGTATATATTTATAAACGGACAAAGTGTTATTTTGGGCATATGATTAAATTTGAAAGTAGGTTATTAAAGCTCCTTTTGAGAATAAAATTGAATTAGGTACCCGCGCGTCCCACACAAAGGAATATAGTATATGTATATATAAATAATTTTATCGAACCAAGTATGAAAGGGGATTTATAAATATATGTATGTATATACTGCATAATGTTGAACACAGCAATTAATTTAGTTAATGTAATATGCTTTCTTGCTGACAATTATTAGAAAACATAATTTCATTTGTTGGGTTAACTAGCTGTTATTTATATTTTTGATACCAATTTCATACACATACACAAAGCAAGTTGTGTTTATAAAGCAGCCCCTTGAATGTTAGGTTAGGAATTACATGAAAAGGTACTATTTTTAGTAAGCACTAAAATAAAAAATCAAGTTTAAGATTTGTTTGCTTTGTATTCAAGCACAAAAAAACACGGTGGGCTATCTGTGCTCTGCCTACCACAGGTATCTTAATACGGTCTCTAGCGGTATAAGTCTGCAGACTCACAGCTGTACCAGTGGGGGACTCAAGTTTAAGATATCGTGAAAGAAAAACTATTAGGACAATAGGTTGTTTGTATTCAAGCACAAAGCCACACGATGGGCTATCTCTTCTCTGTCCACCGCGGGTTTAGAAGATATGCTTCTGTGTCACCGGAGGGGGAAGGCTCAGGATAAAAAATAACTTATTCATAGTTAAACCAACCATTCACATTCTGTTTAGGGCGAAGATTTATTTTAAAAATTAATCGCCCTTGAACTTTTTGATTTGATCTCCCCTCACGTTACAACGGTATGTTTGAAGCTATATAACGTTAAAAAGCAGCTTTCGATATTCGTTATGGGCACATCACAAGTAGCCCATTTCGTTGCCTTATGCTTCATTAAAACCAACTGAACTTTGTGCCTTCATTCAGAATATTGCTACCAAGTAGTGATATCTAATAAAGTGTCTGTCAAGTCGTCTGACCACGTAAGAATGAGACCAATAATAAATTTAATCATGTGTTTCTTAACTGGACTATGTGTAATCACTATAGTTTATGTTTTTGTTGATGCTGTTAATCAATTACTCTCAAGGTCTAAAAGAAGCCTTTGCTCAAGAAACGTGATGTTTGGTAGAGATTTCTCTATATTTTTTCTACCCACAAGAGGACTGAAATCAAAAGAGAAGAATTATCTCCAGTTATTTTACATTGTTCTTTTCGCTGTCTGAACTAATTGTTCATAATTTCGGAGTGATAGAATGAAGATAATGTAGCTAGTTAACAACGCTCTTTGTCACTTTTTGAGCTATTCTTTACCAACGAATAATTGGATTAACCGTTACATTATGACGCTTCTCTGGACTGAAACAACGAGAATTTAAGGTGATGGGATTCTAATCCCGATCAACAGAGTACGAATCAACTGTCTTGAGCACTTAAGTAGTTATTAACCTCGAAGGATAAATTATTTATGGTCATACCAATATATACCAGGCTTCGATAAAAGAATCAGGCAGAGCACAGCAAGCCCTTTGTTTAGCTTTATGCATAAAAAAACAAACTACTGGCGTTAAAAGATGTTTATTATTCATAACGTTGGTTAAAAAAATATCTTAAAAATCGAATCGTAGTTACTTAAGTGATTAAATAGGGATCTATTAAATTAGTCATTGGTGATATACCGATTAAAACCACTTATTTTAATTTTACCATTTTAGTTATCAATACCGAGGTTAATAGTATGTTATAAAAAACAATGTTCCATGTTCCGTGCTGACCTCCGAACTAACATCTTATTGTTTCTTGTTGATATATTTCAAACACATTTAAGTCTTGCAGAAAGTTGCAACAACTTTTCAACTCTCTCATGTACAACCAGATTTCTGTTTAATGAGTCAGAGGAGCAAGAACAGCAGCAGAAATGTGTTTGTTTTTTTAGATTATGGGTTGCTCCCCCTCTCCCAGGATGTTCAGGGACGGAAATCTCTCTTTATCCACGAAGAAGAGGATACTGTTTCTGAGCTAGGAACGAGTTTGTAACTTGAATTATTTACCCCTCTACAAAGACAAGATCTTACACAATTCAATGTGACGCTTTAAACCTCTCAGATGAATCACTTTACAAATGGGATGTTCTTGGTTTATTTGTTTGTTTTAAAGCTCAGTGATACACAATGGGCTCGATGTGCTGTGTAATTTACAAGTATCGAAATTTGGACTTTAGTCTCATAAGTCTTCAAATTAGCCGCTGTGATACTGGGGAAAGTATTCTTGGATTATAAGTATGCGCATTTTGATACTGAGAGTGGCAGGATACCTCTTACATTACTTTACTTTCTCATACTATAACCGTGATGATTTTTCTTTGTTTATGATATGTTATTCATTATTTTACAGATAACTGGACGTGTTATTGGTGTGTCCAGAGCTTTGCATCTCTTTGCTGTTTCGTTATGCAAACAGCATTTCTCGAAACAGCATTGGTATTTTTTCCTGGTCCCAAAACCAAACGAAGCGTGAAAGTGTTGAGAATTTGCTGTGAAATTAATAATAAAGATGCGCAATATGTCCCCATCAAGTTTTGTATATGCTTATCCTCCAGCGTGAGACTAAACATTACAAAATATTTTTAACAGTATTATAATAACAATTCCCTTTATGAATATGTCTTTCTAAATTATTAAAAACATTTGACCAAAGTTTACATAAAATAAGCGGTATATTTTTGTAGTTTAAGTTCACTTCTGCACATGGTATAAATATTGCCATTTAACCTCCGCATTGAGAAATAAACCAAGATAACAACAATGCGTTATTTACCTAAGATTTCTTTGCTGTTGTTTTCCAGCTGTATTTGAAAACTTTTACAAGGAAGAATAATAATTAAAAGCTGCCTGTGTGTTACTTGTGTTAAAAACTGTGTTAAAAGCTGGATGTGTATTACTTATGGCAAAAAACAGACGATTTGTGATTCATTAGAACCTTTTTCGTAATTTAATAAATTCTTCAGTTCATGAAAAAGATTAATTACCCTATAATTCGTGTTAAATTTTTTTATAAATACATATTTTAGAAAAAAATGTTTCTACCATAACAGTTACTTAAACAGAGCTTTCTTTGACCACTCTTGCAATCAGATAAGTTGTCACTTATATTAATGCAATGTGAGATACACATAACATATTTTAACTTATATAAGATGTTAAAATCGATGAATGATAGACCATCACGCTATCTAGTGGAAATAAAATTACTTCGAAGAAGGATTAGGTTGCTGATTGCGGATTATTTCCTTGATGTAGGTCTGTAATCATGTATCTCCCACTTCGACTTGTTGTGATGATAATACAAAGTCCAGTGTCAGTATACCAAAAACTAGAATGATATTCTAATATATATTTTCCAGGTTTCACACGTTTATATTAAAAAGATTTCTGTGCGTCTATCTTGTATTAATTTCAGTTTGTTTTGCTTCAGGTAACAAGTTCTTGTTTTAAGTATGCTGTATTATTTCTTTCAAATCCTAAACATTCCTTGTTTACCGTAAAGAGGAATCAAAAACTCCCACGAGACTCATTGCATTTTGGTACATACTTCTCGTTTGGCTTAAATTTATTAATAGCAGAGTAATAGTTATACACAACACGAAGGTGCTCTCGAGACAAGGCTTGATGGAGGTGCTCTCGAGACTAGGCTTGATGCAGGTACTCTCGAGACAAGGCTTGATGGATTGCAGTGATAAAGAATTGAAGTATATGTTCACGAATTCTAAATTCACCTCTTCTGTTCCTGTTAAGTTATTTTTCTTGTGAAGACATCATATCTAACTGATAACATTAAAACTAGTTTTACAGTTAATGATTGGTTGACTGTTTGGAATTAAGGACAAAGCTACACAATGGGCTATTTGTGTTCTCCTCACCACAAGTATCGAAACTCGACTTTTAGCGATGTAAGGCCACAGACATACTGCTGTGCCACTGATGGGTTACAGTTAATGAATATGATTCATTGTTTTTCTTGAACTAAGATAGGACTTTTCAAAACTAGAGATTTCGTTTGTTTTCCATCAGTTTCAAACAAAAACAACATCCTCAACAAAAATTTCATAGCAGGATTGATCTGCCACAGACTCTGGGGTAAAATAACACTTTTTATAGGATGTCATATTCTCCAAAAATGTTCTAACATCTCTTGCCATGCTTTTGCGAAATATACCAAAGGTACGGAAGTGAAAAGTTTAACCAACCATATTATCACATTTCTAAAAAGTAGATACTTGGCAAACAAACAGATGCAAGGTTAGGTATGCCATATCTTCATTGTTGAAGGAAAAATAAAAAAAATACATATATACAAAGTAAAATTGAGTATAACAATCGTTGTGAACTATTTTATATTCACGGTTGAACACAACGCCAGTGCTCTGTTGAAGACAGGTTTCATCACAAGTTACTTCTATCTGAAGAAGTAGATGGTAGGGTTAGTGGAGCAGTTGATGAGGTCATCCAATCTCTTATTGTCTGATATTTACTCCTTTGAGAGTTCTCAATAACCTGTATCTTATTATCTCTCTCTTCTGTGTGCTAACTGAATCGAAGAATACATTTAATACTCTTTAATTGAGTCGTGTGTATGTAGCTGTTTTCCTTTTGGTTTTATTTTGCAATAATGAAATAATATAGTATGTACCTAAAACAGATTTAAGTTAAAAAAGAACACTTTACTCAAATAATTAACGAAAGGTCTTGCCAAGGAAAATAATTGTTTTAAGGGCCATTTAAAACGTTGTTGAAAGTTGTAGTTCTGAACTTTTAAAAAGAGTACGTCGTTTTATGGTTCAACCGTAGAGTTCTCAGAAGGTTTTATTGAACCATAAAACGACGTAATCTTGGGACGAAAAATCATTAATACTTTCAAATAAACTAGTTAAGATGTTTTATTTTAACGGAGGCAAAGGTTACCAGCGCTCTCCTCTCCGATTCACCCTTCATTAATTTGACTAGAAATCACAATATAAAAAAATAAATTTGTGAATTTAGTTAAATATTCTTGCAGATATTATTCAGATATTTTTATGTGAAAACAACAGTTGTTTTTTTTCTGGAATCATTTTGTCAAAATTTTTAAACAGCTGTGATATTTTGCAAATATAAGTAATAAAACACATTTGTTTGTATAATTTTTACACTAATTATTTGTTTTCAACTTATTTTATGAAAAAGTAGCATCGAAAACAAGGGGAACAAACAATTGCCAGGAGTTTCACAAGAAAATATACGAAATAGTAATATTTTCAAGCTCATTTTCCAAATTTTGCAAAAAAAATGCGTTGGTAAAATAGAGTAAGCATTTCCAGTTATCATTCTCTAAGAGACGTCTAGAAAAAATTTCTGATTACCTCGTTAATGGCCAATCAGTGATGTTATATTAATTATTTGTTTCTTTTTGTATAAAGCTACTCAAGGGTTATATGCACTAGTCGTCCTTAATTTAGCAGTATAAGACCAGAAGGAAGGCATCTTGTCATCGCCACCAACTCTTGGGCTACTCTTTTACCACTCACATTTTAACGCCCCCACGACGAAAAGGGGGAGCATGTTAGGGGCGACAGGGATTCGAGCCCGCGACCCTCAGATTACAAGTCGAACGCCTTAACTCGCCTAACCCCAATATTAATGATAAAAATTCTCTTTTACAAATCATAAAAGTGCTAGCTGAACACGTATTGATTATTGGGCTATTTCTCCAAAAGTGTCAAAAAACAAACAAACTAATGAACGAACTATCTCTTCAGCTGTGTTCAGCCAGTAGCACAAATTAATGACAGATACATTAGTTTCAAAACTCACACATGATGTGTGATTGATCGATATTAATTATGTCGCGTCTTGCTAATTATTATTGATAAAGTGTTCAGATACCAAGAAATATTTCCAGTTAACAGTGATTGCATCTTAAACGCATAACCTCACGCTGAATTTTGGTAAACGATGAAATCTGTTTTTGTCTTTGGTTTAAGTCTGAAAGTTTAAATATGAGATGTTTGTACATTTCTGCAAAAGGTAAGAAACAGATTTTTTTGTTCTATTTCAGTTAACGACCCGATAAAGTCAGAAATATCAAGGCCTCAGCTTCAATCAAGTACTTTCAATCAATCAATAGTACTATAAAAAAACAAACACACTCCAGCGCAGTGATATGTTGTAAGATACTGTTCCAATTCTCCACGTTTTCTGATAAAGGAGCGATCATTCTTCGGTAGCGATTACACTTGAGCTATTGGGTCACTAATTTTTTTGTTTTTGCTGTATTATTAGATGTCAACGCTTTTAGAATTTTCGCTCAAAGAGCCATCTTAGGATATAAAAAATTTGCATCGAAAAATAATAATAAAAATGGTAAATTTTGCCAATTTTGTTTGGCCTTAAAATATTATTCTTAGAAACAGTTTATTATTTGTGTAATTTACTCATTTTACTTATTGTGTAATAAACACATTGTTTGTTTGTTTAAAGTCCAGTACAAAGCTCCAAAAGGGGCTATCTGTGTTTTGCCCACCATGAATATCGAGACCCCGTTAATAGTGTTGTAAGTTCGAAGACAAACCTCTGGGACAGGCCCGGCATGGCCAGGTGATTAATGCACTCGACTCGTAATCTGAAGGTAGCGCGTTCGAATCCCAGTCACACCAAACATGCTCGCTCTTTCAGCTGTGGGGGCGTTATAATGTGGCTGTCAATCCCACGATTCGTTGGTAAAAGAGTAGCCCAAGAGTTAGCGGTGGGTGGTAATTACTAGCTGCCTTCGCAATAGTTTTACACTACTAAATTAGGGGCAGCTAGCGCAGATAGCCTTCAAATAGCTTTGCTCGAAATTCAAAACAAATGGAGCCAAACGACATATATATATTAATTCTGATATCGAGAACGCACTGCGTATTGATAATTAACATCACTTATTTCGTATTATGCTAATCATTCTTTGATATGTTCTCAGGTAGTGATAATGAAAGAGTAAAGTTATATTTCAAAAAATGATCTAAATCATTAAAACACACTTTGAGAAACAAAAATGACAGCGTTTGAACAATATCAATTACGAACTGTCGTAACATTTATGATATTAGGGTGTCTAGAAATAAATGTTTATTTTGAGCTGCGAAGTTTGGATATGCATAAACAATTGTTGTAAAACATGCTGCAACCAAAGTTAGCACCATTTGCTTCACCGTGTAACGATGCTGTTTATACCTCTGATGTGGTCAATAAGCTCCCTGAAAGCTTCTTCTGCAGCTGCCTGGTTTTGAAAGCGTTTGTTGTTCAAAAAGTTGTCAAAGTGCTTGAAAAAATAAAAATATATAGAAGAAAGGTCTGGAGAATAAGGTGAATGATGCAACACTTCGATTTCCAATTCGTTCAATTTTGGGAGCGTCATCTTTGACAGGTCTCATAATACCGATTTTGTTGATCTTCAGTCAGCTCATGCGGAACCCACTTATCCAATTTTTTCATCTTTCTAATCGCGCATAGGTGGTTTGCAATGCTTGATTTGCTTGTGCCTAGCTTTTCTGCAAGCTCACGTACTGTTTTGTGAGGGTATGTCTCAACTGCTACACTTAACGTGTTTTCATCCAAGACGGCTTCCTTCCACGACCTTCGCAATCTTTTATATTTTTATCTCCATGTTGAAACATTTGAAACCAATGCTGAATTGTATGTTCAGTAGCAAATCCATGGCCAAATACCTGGCTAATGTTTCCGTAGTTTTGGTATTTTTCGTCGAAATTTGAAGTCGTAAAGGAAAATCAGACGAAAGTCTCTCTTGTTCTTGCTGCCTTAGAGTAAAGTAAACAACAAACTTTGGATTAAACCAACCAACCACCGATAAGTCACTAAATATTCAGCCTATAAATAAAAATTCTGAAATTTATATCTCGACAATCTCATAGTTTGTGTTTATTTTGATTTAAAATGTCCACTCAGTTTAAGCTAAAAACTCGTAAACACTGCATATTGTGTATTCCTTTACGTACTATATATTTTTACGTTTACTTGCCCAAGACTTGATTGCTCAAGTACTATATACTGCGTGCATCAAGTATTGTCCGAATGTAAATATATTTGTACATTTATATGTATAACTGTGAACGTTTGTCTGTGCTTGCACTCATTCTTATCTGAAACGCTCTTTTATTCATGTTCTTTTTAAAATTCCTTGATGTTGTATGTGACGTGTTTATATTACTGTCGAGTTTTAGGCAACAACTTTCTGCATAGAAGATTGTACGTAAAATAAGTGACATGTTATAAGAAGGAGAAATACTCTGTGCAACATAAAAACAATAACAATACATCAATATAATAATTGGTATCACTAGCTTGATTGTTGAAACTAGTGTATTTTTTGTTAATTATTTGATCTAACTCACATTGTAAGTTTTGTAAATTGTAAATCTTTTTTATTATTATCTAAAGCTATTATTACTTTAAAAGCCTCTTTAACAAAGATAATAAACTCGAATATTGTATATGGTAATTGTATGGCATGATACGTGCTGAGACATGCACACACGCGAGAAGTTTTAAAATATTCTTTGTATATCCGCCAGGACAGCTTCTTTTATTTAGAGAAAATTAAGCATGTTTACTAATTATTTAACTGCCCATGCGTTGTTCACATTGTTTTATCTCTCAAGCTAGATGTATTAAATGACATGTTTCGTATTACAAAAACCCATATTTTTTATAGAATAGGGAATGCTGTTCTAGTAAATATTATAAATGTCTTCCATTTATAAATAGAAATCTATAAAGTTTCTGAAGTGCTTTTGAAAAATAGTGTATTGACACATGTATACATTGTACCTCAAAACATCGCAGTCATTTTATAATCTAAAATATAAGAATTTGATTTCGTAAAGAATTATTTTACTTATAATAAGGCTTTTTCTATCTGTGTGTGTCAAGTAATAAAGGCATCGTAACTAACCCTTAATTTAACATTTCTATCACTCTAGTGAGTATGAATAGAGTGTAATCACAAATATGTTCAATTTAATTTTAAGTTTTAGTGCAAAAGAGTTATAATGGTGGAAAAATGTGTCGAAATTTATTATTATTATTATTATATTTTAATTTCCCTTCATTTGAATTATTGCTTTTTTATTCGTTTTTTGTGAAAAGGATTTGGCTGAATATCTGGATTGCCGAAAATGGACATAATTGTATTTTTCTTGTGCTAAACTCTAATCAGTAAAAGCTATATTTTTTCGGTACTGGGAATATTATAATTTATGGTACTCTTCAAAAAGACATCTACTTATCTTCAAAAATCATACAAATTTGAAATTATGTTATTTATAACGTTCTTTAAACGTATTTAAAATTACATAGACGTCAGGTTTAATGAATCATCCGAAAAAAATGGAAGAGAAGAGAAATTTTAAATCAAAAATTTATTAAGCTATAATACATTATTATAAAGTTCAGGGCGTTGGAACCATATCACAACTTAACATAGAGCTCAGATAGCAGTCAAGATATGCAAATGAATGTCGATAAAACTTCAAGGTAGGTTTCAATACACCAGTTTATCAAGACTTCTCTAAGTCAACGTATTATTCCCTGTATTTGAAATGTAGCGCTATAAATTTGTTTTGTGATAAAAAATAGCAATTAAAAATTGGAGTTCTTCACATGAAAATAGTTAACGTTTGTGAATAAAGTGAACAGAAAGTGTAATTTAAAAACGTTGTAGAAATCATCATAGACGATTTACGTCTCTAAAAATTAGGAATTCACCCGAGAAGTCTACTGATATTTACATTCTCATCAACAGAACTATTGGATAACAGAACCGTAAATGAACTGTTTCTTATAATTATTTTTAGTTTACTTTTGCGTTTTTTGTTTGTTTTTTTAAGTTCGCGCAAAGCTACTTGAGGGCTATCGGCGCTAGTCGTCCCTAATTTAGCAGTGTAAGACTAAAGTGAAGGCAACTTGTCATCACCACCCACCGCCAACTCTTGAACTACTCTTTTACCAACGAATAGTGGGATTGTTCGTAAATTATAATGCCCTCACAACTGAAAGGGCAAGGATGTTTGGTGTAATGGGGATTTGAACCAGCGACCCTCAGAATACGTGTCGAACGCTTTAACCCAACTGGCCATGCCGGACCACTGTTGTGTTGAAAATAATTAACATACCAGAAGTTAATATTCTCGTCATGTTATTTTGACAATAAAAATCAATAAAACTAAGAATAAGTGATTAGGTACTAACACATCTATAATAATTTAGCATACTATTATCTAATACACTCGATTTAACATTTTGAGCTTAACATTTAACATTATGTAATGAAATGTTAAATAAGCCAATCCAGGGCATCGAATTTAACACGTTATAACCCTTTTCAAAATCATATTCCATTGTTTTTACGATCGACATGGCCAGGTGGGTTAAGGCGTTCGACTCGTAATCCGACGGTCGCGAGTTCCGAGTTCCCGTCACACGAAACATGCTCGCCCTATCATCCGTGGGGCGTTATTATGTGACGGTCAATTCCACTATTCGTTGGTACAAGAGTAGCCCAAGAGTTGGCGGTGGGTGAAGATGACTAGCTGCCTTTTTTCTAGTCGTACGCTGCTAAATTAGAGACGGCTGGCGTAGATAGCCCTCGAGTAGCTTTGCGCGAACTTAAAAAAACAATTGAATTATTATTTATTATCGTCTGTCACATAGATTTTTTGCAAAGGCGTGTCTCGAAACTTTACAAAATTATTAATTATGTATTCGTATCCTCCATGAAACGTACTTTCATAGACATTTTTAGACAGTAGTTTTCTAAACGTTATCAGATTATTAATTATGCACCAATATCCCCATTTGTTTCTTAATCCCCCTGTATTTATACATTTTATATTCAAAGCTCTTTAATTTTGTAGATGCTGGAGTCTCAGATGGGAGAAATTAAAAGTCTCTTTTGTGTTAACTCGCAAAATTACATAACGTGCCATATTTACAATGTGTCAACGGTAGTTATAAAACCGCTGAGCGTTGTAAGGTAAGGTCTTACTTATCCTTACCTCAGCGCTACCAGTGAGCAAATTAAAAGTAATACTTGAAAAAAAAATCTCGTAGTCGCAACACGATTTCGCCTGCTTAAACGCAACACAATTCTACGAAACAATAGACCATTGTGTATCTTTGTTCTGGCGAAGCTCGGCTCCGAGCATTTTGAGTTTACAGACATGCCGCAGTTCCACTGGGGGGCAGCACATTTTAATTAAATAAATTAATGTTCATATACTAAAATTAAGAAAGTATGTGATGAAATTGTACGATGAAATGTTTATGAAAAATAAACAATCTAAGAATTTTCTAATGTTATTATTTCATAGCATGCGTTCATTGCTTAGTTTGCAAATATGTATATTAAGATCCAAGTCTACTTCGCTTTGTAATTTTGCATATTTAGAGAATAAAATCTCATGCGAACCTGTTCTAACTTCCGTATAACTTGGGAATCGTGAAAGTAAAAAAAAATAAAAAATTCCAATTTGATAAATAATCGAATATTTATATGGATGTTTTTACGACACAAAACCACGAGCATTAACAAATAATTAACTTGTGTAATGCACAAACTTAGATCGTCTTCACGTTAAATAATTCATATTATCCTGAAGATAAACAGTTAGAACTTCATAGGTTATCATTCATGCGCGATTTGACAAGGATGAACAAAGGTAATTAAATGCTGTAATTTTTAACAATTAATCCCAGCAAACGAAATTTTGCAAATTCCATGAAAATTCCATTCATCTTCGCATTTGCAAATGCCTTTTCTACTATAAATGCAATATTTTTAGTAATTGCTATTCGGTAAACAAAAGCATATTGTAAACACGAACACAATATCGTCTGTTTCTTTCTCATAAACAAAATCGTGTTGATTGCACTGGAATGGACAGCAAGTGCCTAGTATAGAAAATACACACATGTAAAATATCACGTTTCTAGACCATCAAAACGAACAAATTCGTTGGAAAGGAAAAATAGGGGGCGTAAACATAATATATATATACATATATATAATAAAGACCATATGTATGCATGTAAATACATATGTAAAATATAATAAAAACTATATGTGTGTGTGCATATATACAGTTACGACATAAAGTGTTCTACCCCTGCGTCCCGAGTAGACTTTTGCTCATAACTTAAAAAAGTATCACGATTAGGCTACAAGAAGTGTGGTGTATTATAAATATTATACTAACACACGTTTACATATTTTATTATGTAAATTAAACGACAAATAAACTGTATTTAAACAAATAACCAAAAATAGGAAGACCAGAAAATGTTTGTACATCTCAGAACGTGTGAAAAAAACTGATGTTCCCGTAAAAAGTTTGTTTAGTTTGGCCAATAAACTACATTATACCAATACAAAACTAGACACTGGGTTCATAATTATTGGAATTTAGCGAGCAAAAAATTTACTTCCGGCAATTTAGCGCCGTCTCCGTCATTATCTGCTTGGTGATCATGGCGAACAGGAAACAACTGTCTAGTGATTAAAAAAACAAATTATTGTAAAATACAAGTCTCGTGTGTCTTTTTCCGGAATTGCTATACAACTTAATGTGCCGAAATCTACTATTCAAAGCATAATTGCCAAGTTTAAGCTTACAGGATCAACTGTTAATCTATCTCGTTCCGGACGCCCCACCACAATTGCAGAGAGATTCAAGAGGAAGGTTCTCAGAGAAGTTAGTAGAACCTTCGTTTAACACATAATGATATAGAAAAACTGATAAGGGAAAGTAAGCACCTCTACAGTTATGAACGTGTTACGCTCTTCTGGGTTCAAAGCATGCCGTCCTCGTAGAACTCCATATTTAAAGCATATTCATTTATAAGCACGATTGAGCTATGCAAGAAAGCATGTAGATAAACCCTTTACCTATTAGAAGAGTATTCTTTGGTCAGACGAGACTAAAATCGATCTTTTCGGCCACAGTGATGTTCGCAGTATTTTCCGTAAGAAGGGGGAACGAAATCTTCCAAAGAACACCGTCCCTACAGTTAAACCAAGATTCCACATATTTCTATGTATGCTTAGGGTCATTTTCGTGCTGGAAGATCCAACGACGCCTAAGCCGAAAGTTCCGAGCATCATTCTTTATATAAGTGCCTAATATATCAACGTACTCTTCTTTTTTTATGACCCTAAGCACACATCAAAATATGTGCAATCCTGGTTGCAGAGAAACCATATAAGCGTTCTGGAGTGGCCATCGCAGTCACCCGATCTCAACCCAATTGAAAACTTTTGGCATGAGTTGAAGACCAGGGTTCATTAGCGTTATCCGAAAAACTTGCAAGAGTTTGGAGGCCTTTTGTAAAGAAGAATGAAAGAAAATACCAGTCGAGTACTGTCAAACGATCATGGAGGACTATAAGAAGAGATCGCGCCAAGTAATTCACCTGAAAGGCTACACAACTGACCATAAAAGTAGACGCACGAACACTTTCTGCCCCTCCTATGTGTGGTTATTTGTTTATAAACAGTTTATTTGTCATTCAGTTTGCATAAAAATTTATGTAGGTGTGTGTTAGTATAATACTTATAATATACTACACTTTCATTATCCTAATTGTGATACTTTTTACGTTATGAACAAAAACTACTCGAGACGCAGGGGTACAAACACTTTCTGTTGTAACTGTAAAAAATAGTCAAAACTATTGTCATATTACTTAAATTAATTGCTCATACGCGATTAAAAACAGCATAATAAAACAATAATTAACTTAATGTAATATAAGTTTTAATATTACTTTATGAAGTTCATTGTCATTTCCAGTCATATGTTTGAAGTATTTACGGAAATTGATAAATATGTATTGAAACAGAATGTCATACTAATTCTTTATGCACATATGTGAGCTTCACCAAGAGTCACACCTCCCTGTGTGTTTGTAAAGAACAGGCAAAGCCATCCTTTCCGGTATAATAATTGGGAATAACCTGCTTAAACAATCTATTAATATATCACGTTATTTGTTTGCCCTTTTATAGTTTTTTTTCTTATTTTAAAACTTCATTTGAAATCACGGAAATGCGGGTACTGTGACTTATACTTTCAATTTGACTCCTCAGGAAACTAATACGTTTGGTGGTTTTCAGTTACTTTTCTGATCAAACCTAGGACAACAAACAGATGAGTGTACTGTCACGTTAAAGAAGCGAGAACCTAAAACCATCTGGTTCATAATCTTACAAACTAACACTGGACCTTCTAATGTACATTTCTCATAAAGACAGTCAGAAACAAGAACCATCTGTACTATAAACATCTTTAGTATATTTGTTTTGAACTTCGCGCTAAGCTACACGAGGGCTATCTCCTTTCCTAATTTAGCAAGATGAAATGTAGCTAATCATCATCAAACACCGTCAACTCTTGGGCTACTCTCTTATCAACGTATAGTGGGATTGACCGTCACATTATAATGTCCCCACGGCTAAAAGGGCGAGCATATTTGGTGCTACTGGGATTCGAACCCGCGACCCTCATGTTATGAGTCGAGCTCCCTAATGACCTGGCCATGCAGGGCCCCTTTACTATGTCGTGTAGAGTCCAAGTCCATAAAAATGTTATATAAAAGCACATGTAAGAAGCCTGTATTGTATATACACATTAACAAAGTAGCAAGTCTGTAGCATAATATCATGATGTGTCAATAAAGTTCTTAGATTTTCGATTTTTTTTATTTCAAAAAATGTACTTGTAGAGAGACAGTTACAACTTCTAATTTAATCTTACATAAACTTTGAAAATAAGGAGAATGAACAGAATTTGATTTTAAAATTCAAATACTTTCTTGAGAGAAAAGCAAAACTCAAGCTAAATTCTGGAAGCGTTTCTTCTGTAAGGAGCAGATAAACGTAAATTTGTGCAAGCAAAACTCATTGTGATCTTTATATAAGTTAGTACTTCTGAAGTTTTATGTCATTTTATTCGTTTTAGCTCTTCCATATTGTATGTAAAAATATAGAGAATCAACTAAAACAACTAAATATGCTCATATATTCAATCCATAACACTTTAATGCATACCGTGAAATTTTTATGAAATCCTTACATGTTTCTATTTATTATTTAATATTACCACTGCTTTTATTATCGCTTGAAGAAAATGCATTAAGGACTATGAATTTTATTTCTTGAAAATGTCGTCCATATATGTATTACACATACGAAATTACTTCTTGAAATGAGCGCTAGGGCCACTTTCAGCCCTATTAATTTAAGCACCAGAGAAATTATATACTTCTATTGCATTTATTTCGAGTAACGTGTTTTATATAAAGCAGTAGATATCAACTACATTATGACTCATCTATTGTGTTGTTTTCAGTCCATTACACATGAAAATTAAGTTTCGGAACAAAAATAATCCATGAAATTAATGCACTAAATAGGAGAGTTCGCTAAACTTTCATGTGGTATTACATACCTATATTTCATAATGTTATTAGTTTCTTGCAAAGAGATAATAAAAATACAAGTATTTGTAACGTATCAAGGGGAAAAAAACCCATGCTTGATAAACCGTTCACCAGATAAACTAATTATTATAGCATAATTTATTAATCCCCGTAAAAGCATGATATACAAGAATCCAGTTACAATTCCTACTTTATTTCCAGAAAGCTCCCATCTTTATGACTTTTATTTTGCTCACTATTTTCAACAGACATATCCATAACTTAACAAAATAAAATACTTAACAGTTTTGAGGTCTTCTATCTCAGGACTTGAATAACATCGAAAACACAATACGTTTTAATTTTTCGCAAACCCTTTTTATTGTCCAATGAGCTCCCTCAGTGTTTTTAA
Organism: Carcinoscorpius rotundicauda; assembly: GCA_011833715.1. Taxonomy (NCBI): domain Eukaryota; kingdom Metazoa; phylum Arthropoda; class Merostomata; order Xiphosura; family Limulidae; genus Carcinoscorpius; species Carcinoscorpius rotundicauda. The sequence continues at coordinate 23,515,585 of CM022398.1, forward strand.
ACTCCACTTCGAACAAACGTAAGCTTCTTTCTCCTTTAGATCTATAATCTCATAGGTATTTTATATATTGAAGTACTTTAACTTTTCTTATTCTCTATATGGGCACTTTTAGATCAACATTAATTTGTTAATAATCAAACGCTGTTTATTCAAAATATTTACATTTACATCCAAAAATTGTATCGCCTCTTTTATTTTATACTTCTTTTTCCAAGTTACCAAACTCAGTTATACGTCAATCAGGTTATACTGACTTTTGAAATAATAATGACTCTCTTTAGTTACAAATTTCTTCATCTCCTAAACTTTTAATTTCTTTCACATTTGTTTTTTCGTTCTTATTGACTTCAGAAATCATTTGCTCTTATGCGTATTGATATGGTTGTTTCATTTACCACTTGTTTTATTTATCATCCATCTTTCTACACCAAATATTTCATTCATGTGAGACAGCATTTAACGTAAATAGAAATTATACTTTGTTACCATCTGCAATGAAACATATATCTGTTATGAAACACATATCCACCAATAAATATTTGCGTTGTTTCCCAACTTGACGTAGTTAACTATTTTTTTTACATATTTTTATTTAAATATTTTATAAATAGCAAATTGTTATTGCCGACAAAAGTCTGGTAGTTTGTTTGTTTGGAAATGAGCACAAAGCTACATAATGAGATGTCTGTGCTGTGCCCACCACGGGTATCGAAACCCGGATTCTAGGGGCATGAGTCCACAAAGATATCGCTAGGGGTAATTCTGATAATTAGTTGTTGTCAAGTAAAGGTGAAATTCGACTTCTCAATGTTCTACTTTAAACTATGATCATGTTCTCTCTATTTACATTTTAAAAAATGAATGTTATTTTTTTATTACTTAATATCAAGTCATCATTATTTTTGTGCTTTGTTCCACGCTTCTAAACGGACTCGCCCCCACCAATGGCTCAGCGGTATGTCTGCGGAAGTATAACGCTAAAAACCGGGTTTCAATACCTGAGGTGAGCAGAGCTCAGATCGCCCATTGTGTAGCTTTGTGTGCTTAATTTAAAAACAACGACAACTAAATGGACTCTGCCATATTGTTAAGACATCTTGTATAGAGCAAAACAGTTATTTTTTCTGTATAATTTTCTTTTGGAAATGCTCATAAATGAGGTTTTGTAGGTACAATATCTTATGACTACATCACTGCAGGCCATTCACATAAATTTTATATTTTTATTTCTTTTAATCGCGACCCCGTCGTTTTGTGTTATTTTATGACAGAGAAAAATCGTAAAAAAATGGGAGAGTGGTAAGTTTACGGATGTAAAATGCTGCAAATCCAAAGTTCTATTCCCCACGGTGGACACAGCAGATAGGCCAACGTGGCTTTACTCTAAAAGAAACCAATAAAGATCAAAACACGACATTACTGAATAACAAAGGCAAGTTTAATCCTGGAATATAGTCTTCTGAATAACATTTTTCTAAATTGTTTGAACATTATGTGAGCTTATGATATAATTTGCTTCATGATCAGTAATTAAATTTGATCCACTGGAAGGCGAAAATTTTAGAAGAAAATAATTAATATTTTGATAAATCTTACTGGTTACTGTTTGGGTTCCTACATGTTTCACCCAAGTTAGTTCTGGTAAATACTTCGCACGGCATTCTAACAACCAGAAACATAAAGCTACTTTATACAATGTAGTGTGGTGACCTTTCTCGCAATATTTCTTGGTTTGTTTTGTTTTAAATTTCGCGCAAATCTACACGAGAGCTATCTGCGCTAGCCGTCCATAATTTAGATAAGTGAGACTAGAGGAAAAACAACTTGTCATCACCACTTACCGTCAACTCTTGGGATTCTCTTTTACTAACGAATAATGGGATTGACCGTAACTTTTTAACGTCCCTACAGCTGCGAGAGTGAGTATGTTTAGTGTGACGGAGATTCGAATCCGCGACCCTCAAATTACGAGTCGAACATCCTAATCATTTGACCATGCCTGGCCTGCATGTTGTAAATGGCATTAAAAAGTTGAGAAGTTGAGGATCAAATATCAGTGCTACAAGAAATAATATAAACAATTATTCATCATATAGATTACTACAAGAAATAATATAAACAATTATTCATCATATAGATTACTACAATAAATAATATAAACAATTGTTCATCATATAGATTACTACAATAAATAATATAAACAATTATTCATCATATAGATTACTACAATAAATAATATAAACAATTATTCATCATATAGATTACTACAATAAATAATATAAACAATTATTCATCATATAGATTACTACAATAAATAATATAAACAATTATTCATCATATAGATTACTACAATAAAGAATATAAACAATTATCCATCATACAGATTACTTGTTTGTTTGTTTTTGGAATTGCCTTAACGCGCTAGGCCATGCCAGGCCATATAGATTACTGCAAAAAATAATATAAACAATTATCTGTCATATAAATTACTACTAATGTTTCAGTTTTTTCTCAGGTATTTCAGAGTGTGTTAACATTTTGTTTATCAGCTCGTATTTTCATATTAGATGGCATAAAAATGTGTGTACTTTAAAGGTATGGGTGTTCCGTCAATTGCAATAAACTTGTAGGTGGGATCTATTCCCCATATTCCAATCAGCAATATCAGGATTTTTGTCTTTGTAACTAATTTAATATTTAAGATAAACGAGTCTCTAACAACAAAGCAAATACATAAATTAACTTTTGTTCAGAGTAAAATCCCTGTAGACCTTATGTAAATGAAAAAGTAAGATCTCAATTTTAATAAAATTTATCAACTAGTAATTTGGAATTTTCCATTCTAAAATTTGGTTAATAAATAAATCTTAATTAATCTATTAATAATGTTAATACATTTTAGCCACTTAATTAATGGTAATTAATTTTTTTAATGTATACCGAAACAAGTATTATACCTGTAGTATCCCTGAGACTTCTCTTGCTATAATCCAGAATTGTAACTTATGTCTCAGGAGTCTAGTACATACAATGAAGCTTAAGGCATTTATTTAATTTCGTATAAAACCTTTTACACCAAGTATGTTATGAACTAACATTTTCAGACATTTATGAAACTTTACTAGTCAGAAAATCTAATATTTGTTGCTTATTGTACATGTAAAAGTATATTTCTCAGTGATTTCACTAGGTGACAAGTGTTGGAACTTTCGTAGAAATCACACCTTTCTTCGTATTCTTGTGTAATGAAAGCAAATAGAGTGGAAAGAAAACAAATCACTTCTGTTTCAATTTTGTAATTATTTGTTCCTGACTTTATAAATATTCTAAGATTTAACTTTAATCTACTGCCAATAATAGTTTTAAATCCTTCTATTTGATGGTCATTTTACTTATTTTCGTTATGGTAAATCGTGGTTTTCTTTCAATACACTATTAATGTTTGCTTGAGTTTCAAATTCGTTTGGTTTTGAATTTCGCACAAAGCTACTAGAGGGCTATCTACGCAGCCGTCCCTAATTTAACAATGTAAGACCAGAGGGAAGGCAGCTAGTCATCACCACCCACAGGCAATTCTGGGGCTACTCTTTACCAACGAATAGTTGGATTGCCTTTACATTATAACTCCCCTACGGCTGAAAGGGCGAGCAATTTTGGTGTAACGAAGATTTGAAACCGCGAACCTTGGATTACGAGTCGAGCGCCTTAACTACCAGGGCGCCATTTAAGTGTGACTTCAGTGGAAGCATCTAAATAACTTTTCAGAGAAAGAGTAAAAAATTAACCAACAGTTAAAACTCACATGTTTACAATATTCAAACCTTAAACAATAAAAGTAATTAAAAGTAATGTTTCTTTAATTTGTCTGGATTGTTCATTTTATGAATTGTCAATATGTCAACTTAAAATCAGTTTGTTACCTTAGGTAAAGCAAAATCATTAATATCAAACGTATCGCAGTTTTATTTACTACTAAATATCCCTCATAACTCTATCTAACAAAATTGTTACCTTTTCTTGTTCTTGGGCAGAAAGTATTATTTACCAATTGCTTATGCCTAAAGTAAACGGTAAAGACCTATTTTTCTCGTCATGCTGGGAGACTGTATTTGGGGGCTGATACGTGAAAGTGATTTACATTACAGTCGCAAATATTTAAAAACTACTTACTTCCAAATATATTTCTTTATTTTTGTATAACTTTAGTATAAATACATGTAAATCTTGATTTATATGTTGTTTTATTCAGACCTTATGTAAATAAAAATGTGCAAATTTGCCCTTTTTTCATAAAAAATAGGTCAGTTTCTAAATTTCATTATCCAGATAATAAAAGCAAAGTTTGAAGGGAATAATAGCCATTTTCTGTACTTTTACTGTAACAATTAAGAAATAACATATACTATCCAGAGAAAAAAAGTGTTACATAGTGTAATGAGTTCAAACATCATATGCTGGTTACCGTATAACATTGACTTTATTCGTAGAAGGTTAGAAAAAAAAACGCTGGAATTTTCTTAATTTTTGAAGGTGCTATTGCAAGAGTGTGATGTTTATATTGCAGAAAACCAAAATAATTTAAACATTTATTTATAACGTCTTTAATATGACACATGTACCATTCAACACAAATATAATTCTACATAATTAGTCTCGTTTTTTCACACATGCGTAAAATTAACTTATATTCTTCGCACAAATCGCCCCCAGTGGCTCAGCGGTATGTCTGCGGATTTACACGCTAAAATCCGGATTTCGATACCCGTGGTGGGCAGAGAACAGATAGCCCATTGTGTAGCTTTGTGCTTAATTCAAAACAACAAACAAATCTCATTCTATGTATTTCTCTATTTAGAATAATCTTAAAATGCCTCAGATATCCACAAATTATTCGCATTTTAGAATATTTTAATTTAATGTTTTTCAGTTCCTACAGTGTTTTAGTTTGATTAGTTTGGAACACATGTGGATATCAATATTGTGTAAACAAGGAAAGTGCTTCAAATTTTGTACATAAAATTACTTGTTCATTTAGATATATTGTTTCTTTTCAAACAAACGTATAATTTTTAGCTGCAGATTAGTGGCTCATAGAACAGTTCTGGGTTTGTTTGTTTTTCTAGAACAAACGTTTAACTCGTACGTTCACCATCTCTTGGTCCATTTGAGATCTAATTACAATTTTGAACTCGGGAGGGTCAAACCATTTCGAATGACGTATTTGCACACGCCAAAGGTCTTACAGGCTCATTTACTCTAATTCTACCTGAATGAATTTAAACCTGAGGGTAAGCCGTAGAGATTTTGATGAGTAATGCTGCTAAATCGAGTATATGTGCGCCCTACGCTTGTTATAGCTGGTGACAAACATATAGCTTAAAGCCCAAACATGTTAACCCACAAAACTGGTTCTTTTCAGGACTTTCTTGAAGAGGGTAGCTGTTTGTTTGTTTTTTGGAATTTCGCACAAAGCTACTCGAGGGTTATCTGTGCTAGCCATCCCTAATTTAGCAGTGTAAGACTAGAGGGAAGGCAGCTAGTCATCACTACCCACCGCCAACTCTTGGGCTACTCTTTTTCCAACGAATAGTGGGATTGACCGTAACATCATAACGCCCCCACGACTGGGAGGGCGAGCATGTTTGGCGCGACTCGGGCGCGAACCCGCGACCCTCAGATTACGAAGCGCACGCCCTAACGCACTAGGCCATGCCAGGCCCGACAGCTATTGACTCATTGCAGTGTGTATTTGTATGTGTAAAAGTAGCATATATAAGATGCAGTAATGTAAAAGGGTTATCTTTGGTAAAAATGGTCACCATTGTATATCAGTAATTATGGCATAAAAATGCATTACCTGCACTACTGTTCACGTGAACTCTATACACACACCCAATGGTGGACGAGTGCAAATGTGAATGATTAAATCACTGGTTGAATTTTTTATTTCAACAACTTTGTTCTTAAACGAGCAATACGAATATTTCATGGTAACAAAATACATATTTCAAGGTATTTTACTTTTTGGTTGTTACTTAAAAGAGTGATGAAATATAGACAGCCGAGTATGCCTTAATTCAGTGCAATTTCACTGATTTTTTTTATAATATGTGGTAATTGGTTGCAATGTACTTATTGCTCCATACGTGTATCCATTTTTAACTGTTATATCTTCCACCATAACCTTTAGTTCAGTTTTATTTCCATATGTGTCTTGGCTTCTGACTAAAAACATCGATTTTTTTGGTAATTGTGGTTCAGTTTTCTGTCCGTTCTTCGCATGAATATTACAGCAATCACAATTTCTGTCACGAACACTGAAAATGATGTATAATTTAAATATATTCTATAATTTCAACGGGTTTAGCGAATTAGTCAAGGGTATCATTGTAGGCCTCTTTATATGCTGCTAATGTGTTGAAGTGAAATTATAGCTATGCAGATAAGGTCCAGAAACCTGCTTAACGTATGGACCGCTTTTCATATGAGACTTTTCTGGTTCTATTCACATTAGCGTTTGCTTAATTATTTAATTGAATTTCGCGCGAAGCTACCCGAGGGATGTTTCGATAGTCGTCCCTAATTTTGAGGTGCTAGACAAGAGAAAAAACAGCTAGTCAACACAAGAATTCTTGAACTAAATTTCGCAAGCAAATAGTGGGACAGACCATCAAATTATAACACAAACAATGAAATTGTACGCATGACGGGATTCGAACCCACTTCGTGGAGTTTGCTGTTCGTGATCCATAATCTCCAGGTCATACCAAGCTGTTAATTTTTAAGAATGGAAGAGTATTCAGTTCTAACTTCGACATGTTTATGGTTTTACAAATTAAATATGCTAGAAAAGTCATAAGAGTAACAGTGGATATTCTACTTCAGACAGAGACACCTAAAAGCTGTTTTTCATTTTGTTTTCAAGTCAAACAAAATTGTAAATACAAGAACCTGTCTCAAAGTTTTCGTTTTCAAAGATTAATAATGATTATTTCTCTCTCAGTAAAAATATTTAAGAACTGTTTACCAGAAGAACCAACCTCACGATTCACTGACAGTGTACCATATATTTATAAACATATCATCAAAAGAATCTGAAATATTCAAATTATGGAAATAAAGTCCATGTAAAGCACAAAGTAAATATACAAAAACATAAAGAGCGTTTCAAAAAACGTTCCACGTATATATATTTTGCATCTTAGTTATCACGATTACATGTAATTTCGCATGAGAGTATATAACAAGTGGTCTACAATAACGAATACATTGTTACTTGAAGCTCATTAATAACGAATGTGTGATCAAAGACAAGCGGATTTCAAGTCATCTAATCAGTCTCGGTGGGAAGCTAAAGCTCACGACATCTCACAGAAACAAGTAACTGTAATTTACTACGAGAGTTTTAGGTACTTACTAATTCTCAAAGTTATTCTGAAGTCTAATAGACCGCGATTACAAATTCATTGAAGAAAGAAAGGCAGAAGAGAAACCACGAGAAGCTAATGAATAAGTCAGAGCAACTAACTAATGAAGACATTCTATGGCTGAAAATAAGGGACATGCTATGTATCGCTTAAAAAATACAACCAAGAGCTAACAGCAGATACGTGTTTCAAAATCTTATTTGTAAACCAGTCTTGGTACAAGATGTAATTTTATGATGGTTAAAATGTACCATATTTTGTTGTTGAATGTAAAACATTAAGCGTTTAGCGATATTTTCTCGGTAATTGCACAAATATACACCAAAGTTGGTGCTTTCTTATTAAATTACATGACTTGTATCTAGGAATTTTATTTCACTGTGAGGTTCAGTATGAAGTTAGTATCTTACCTATAGAAAAGCCAATAGTGTGTGTCACGTCACGCTTGATTTCTCGTAATAGGAGGAGTCATAAATGGGGAGGGGGTCTTGAAAACGCAAAGTGTAGTGAGTATTGGTATAACAAGCCTAAAGTAAAGACGTACTGTGGACTCAACTAGCTGTTTGACTACCTCGACTTTCCTGTTTCTTTGTTTCTCAAGCTTGATTTTACAAAATGTATTTATTTCAGCTAGCTATGAAATGTAACGTCAGAGTATACTTTGGGGAAGGAGTGGTAGTACTTGTCCCATCATTTCTGACAACCTATACGATATTGTTTGAATAACACACAACTTTGTGTACTACATAGTGGTTTGTCCGGTTGAAGTTTTTTTATAACTTATTTGTTTGTTTTGAATTTCGCACAAAGCTATTTAAGGACTATCTGCGCTAACCGTCCCTAATTTAGTAGTGTAAGACTAGAAAGAAGGCGGCTAGTTATCGCCACTAACCGCCAACTCCTGGGCTATTCTTTTACCAATAAATAATGGAATGACCACTACATTGTAATGCACCCACGGCTGAAAAGACGAGCATGTTTGGTGTGATTAGAATTCGAACCCGCGACCCTCAGATTACGAGTGGAGTGCCTTAACTATCTGGCCATGCCGGGCCTTTTTTTACAATAACATTAGTATCACCATCATTATACGTGGTGCATAGAGCACACTCCATAAGTTATTAACATTTATTAAAGATAACATACTCTCCTTTCATGCTATAGTGTTAAAACATGCCTGGGTAGTAGTAGGTTCACATATTTACATTAGTTGACAGAGCCCGTTTCCACTTAATACTGTGTGCTCTTTCGTTTCTTGGAAACATCATTTGTCTGAATGCTGTACAGAAGACACTTGAAAGTAACAGCACAAAACAAATAATTGATTCTAGCCGATGCTGGCGAGTAAAATATTGTTATGGGTTAAGGAAAAAAATGCAATTAATTTCTTTACAAGTTTCGTTTCACTTTGACCAGAATTCTGTGTCACTAAGTATTCCAAGGAAATCTCACAAATATGTATATGTAGAGAGGAAGAGATATGTGTTTGTTTAATATATTTACTCTTACCATTTATTCAACGCAAGTGCAGTTGGAGTTTTATTTCCTTCGTTGTTGAAAGAGCTGGGCTTCCTCTCAGCAATGTGGACAACATTGCATCAATCAACTCCACAAACTGCGTTGAAGAAAGTAATGTCCACTTTCAGTCTAGATTTCATCCTATATAACTTGTACTAAAAGAAATACGCACACAAAAAACAACAATAACATACAAACGACATTTTTCATACCAGAACAAAGGATTCCCAAATTCTTAGTGGCAGATGAAACGTCAAGAGTTTCCTGTTGATTTATTTTAAAATGTTTTTCTTCAGGACAAAATTACCGAGAAACAATTCAGTGGACACTTTGGGAAGTAAAACAATAAAATAAATTCAATTGATAGGTGGGAAAAACCTTCTTCAGTTCTAGCCTTATGATCTGAAAGATTAAAATCACCATCATCTCTGTGCCTCGAATCAGAGTTATATTTTTGAATTCCGTTCAATTTTCAACTATATTTCACAACGTGTAATCGGTACACTGCATAAACTTGTGATTTTCTTTCAAATAAAGGTGCGTAATGTTTAGGTACAAGCGGAAAATGTAGACATAGTATTAATAACAATATTCTCCAGTAGTTAGAGTAATAACGACCATCATATATATATGTATATGTTTTAGTTATATAAAATCTTGTGTCGAATAAATTACACTCCCCCACACCTACATATATGTATAAGATGTCCGCAAATTATGTAACATATTGCAAACATGAGCCACAGCCCCAAACTTATGGTGTTTTTATAAATAGGTGTTGTAGTTCGAGTTGTTAAAGAGTGTCTTGCTAGTAATAACGAGGGGGTTAAGCACTATGATGATGATATTGTGTTACAAGAGATATTATGTGATCCCCTCAATCATACCTTTTCTCGACCAAATCACAATACGGTGTAACAAGTAGCAGGTTGTTCATAACTCGGATTTTTTTTTCTACAAACGTCAAAACAACAAAACAGTACGACACACCTGCCACCTTCACGAACATAATTAAAGTTTTCGGTGAATAACAAGTTCATGTGTAATTCGCACTGCAATGTGGGTAAGGATGAATTACCTTCTACGAACAGGAAATCATTTTATTGGTTCCAATACTTCCACTCCCTTACTTACTTAGAGTCTTTATTAGACCACCGAGGGAACTAAGCTGATAACTTGCAGTAGGGGTGTAACGATAACATTCATAAATTGCAAATACTTTAAATAACTAGCACCCCAGTAAGATACCCAGATAAAACTAGGAACATGCCAACGACAAAAGAAAAAAAAACATATTGCATAAATGTTTTCCAAGCTCTATAAAAAATATCACAAAACAGCAGTTCTCTCTCAGATAAGATCTGATTCTCTGATGTGTGTTAACAGTTGTACATCTAATTCTCTGATGTGTGTTAACAGTTGTACATCTAATTCTCTGATGTGTGTTAACAGCTCATTTTCATTGTATCGATCCTACTTCTTTGTGTATTTTTGTATTAAAAGTTCAAGCGTTTCTCCTCTTTTTGCAGCTATGTTTCAGCTTTAACTTCAGGTTCCAAATGGACGGGTAGTCTTTTCCGGTGTTCATTCCCAGATAAAATATTTTGTCTCGTGGTATATCTGTCCTTCACATCCACTTTGTTTTGGCATAGGATTACTTCTATAGTTGTAATACCATTATATCATGAGTGAGACGAAAGGAAATTGCTTAATATCCGAACACCTCAAATAATAAATTCTCAAATCTCTACCGTGAGAAAGAGTGTACTCGCATCGTAAGACGACAACTAGTTAAGAGATAGATTATCTGAAGTATCTGTTTTGTTTCCTCGGATCGAAGACAAACAATAGTCCTTCTACATGACAAACTGAGTTAAAGGGTAAACTAACTAATATTTTCTAATAATCTATTTCTCTCAACTACAACATAGGTAAGATTAATCGGCGCATTTCCTTTCACTTAAAGCCATATAAAGTCCAGTTACACTGCAACAATAAAAACACTTTGAAAAAGTCAGAGAAATAATACCTATATATATACACGCGCATATATGTAAAATAATAAGTTATTTGAAAATAACTAAAATGACTCAACGGTAGTCTCCAAAACCCAGGTTTCCATGCAAGTGGCGGCCAGAGTGAAAATAATTTATTGTATTGCTTTAGTCTTAACGACAGCTAATTAATCAACTTCACTCAATGAAAATATTATGGAAAATTATTTCAACAATTGTCCATATTTTTACTCTATAAAATATTGCGTGTTGATAGAGTTCGAATTTATTGTTGTTAAATTAGAGTTATGCCGAACAGTTTCTTTCTAAATTGGCTGATGTAATTTTCGTGGCAGTTGAACTAAAAAATATTTTCATATTTATAATTTATGTCGGTGTTAACTTAAACAATATTTCCTGACTGAAACGACATGACCAGGCACTGTACTCGTAATCTGAGGATCGCGCGTTCAAATCCCCGTCACATTAAACATTATCACTGTTTCAGCCATTAGGGCGTTATAATGTTGTGATCAGTCCTACTATTTATTGGTAAAAGAGTAGCCCGAGAGTTGGCGGTGGGTAGTGATGACTAGCTACCTTTCCTCTAGTCTTACACTGCTAAATTAGGTACGGCTAGCACAGATAGCCCTCGTGTAGCTTGGAGTGAAATTCAAAAGAACCCAAAGCTGACTAAAAGATGATTTGTCACAAGATTGTACGTGTCACATCGTTTATCACTGGATGTGTTCGTTATTACATCTTTCTTTCTCTTCTTCAGCTTTGCACGCAATAAGTTTTCTTGCTGTTTTTTACTTGTTTCAAAGTTTTTATCACTTATGAGTCATAAGATCCTTAAGTTTTTAACTTTGTTTTCATGTTCCGTATTTATATGGATTACACTAAATATGTTGATATTATTTGGATGAAGAATATTCCTACGTTCACGTTCCGTATTCTGTTATCATGTTTTTTGTAGTTTCGATCACGGAACTTACTTAGACTTAGCAACAAGAGTATTTATTAAATTTATAGAATAATGCCATTTTCGTAAAACGCCTTTGAGTTCTTGAGCACGGAATGACCTGTGTATTAAAAGTGCTCAAATAAAAGCATTAAAGCTTTGAATAATTCGCATCCCAAAATTTGACAGAATAACTAGAAGAATCTACATATTATTTACATTTGATACAAGCACGAGAGTTGTAACTACACTGAAAGCTGCAAGCTTAAATATAGGGAAGGGGAAAAAAAATACCGCGACATGTTTTACACTCAAACATGGATATAAAATACGTTGTATAAAATTAATTTGTGAATGAAAAAATAAAAGTAAATAAATTAGATACATTAATGAGAAAGTGTTGTTTGTTTTTTGAATTTCGCATAAAGCTAATCGAGGTCTATCTTTGCTAACCGTCCCTAATTTAGTAGTGTAAGACTAGAGGAAAGACAGCTAGTCATCACTACTCACCGCCAACTCTTGGGCTACTCTTTTACCAACGAATAGTGGGATTGCCGGTCACATTATAACGCCCCTACAGCTGAAACAGCGAGCATGTTTGATGCGACCGGGATTCGAACCTGCAACCCTTGGATTACGAGTCGAACGCCTTAACACACTTGGCCATAGCGGGCCTTAAAGAGAAAGTATAAGCCTTAGATAATGGAATTTGCTACACATATATAAAAAACGTTTTAACTTTTTAAATGTCTTTGTTTTTGTTTTCCAACAGTACTAATAAGATAAGAAGCACATCTATATCCACGTGAAATATTTTATTAGACACTCTTTGGAGAAAACAAAAATGTTCCCAACCATAAATCGAGCCAGAAGAAAAGAATTATTGCACCATATTTGTTGATTTCAAAGTTAACAGTACGTAAGAGCTTAAAATATGCTTATCCTGCTAGTTGAAGAAAAAATAACCAGTTTGCACATCGTAAGACCACTTCCACCTCCACTTTCAAGAAAGACACTTTACATTCGACATAAATATGTGAGCATGCGAAATGAACAATGAACAAGTTAGATCTCTAGGTATTCATAGTGGATTACATACTTATTAACATAATGTAATGGAGATCGTTCAACAAACGTTTTTATGACAGTCTTTGAAGGGGTACTCAATTCCATTTGATTATGCTTCGTTATAAAACCATGCATAATATTATATATTAACTCATTTAGCTTAAAGAACGTTACCCGTTAACTTTATACAAGGTAGCAAGTACTTCAATTTGCAGGATACACGTGTCAACAAAGAATATGTAACCAGGACTTCAATTTACAAGATAAAATGATGTAATACATAGTCTTGGACAGAATGTTAGCATGATGTTCCATATTGGTGTTATTATCTACATATCTAGAGTAATTATTGACTAAATGCCCAAGTAGTAACAAAAAAGGTTGTTTATGATCGGAAAAGTATGTATGAGTTGTTACTCTTGTCTGCATGAATCTTTTAAAGCATCTCTTCACCACAACACAAACACATACCTGTTTTGTATAAAATGGTGTGCTTTTGGTGTAATCTTTTCGAAACAGTCAACATTTTGGACTTAACGTGAAGTTATGCCTTGTCATGTGTCAGACGTTTTATTGCATTAAATTATTCATCTGTCCAAAAAATGTAGAAGAAAACCGACTTTTCTAAAACATTAGGGTATATCCTGTGTACTGAATTCAGAATCCTGAAATGTCATCAAACTTCATGAAACGTTGTTCCAGGAAAGAGTACTGGAAAACACCGAAAGACTGCTGCCCAAAATGACTGTGTTTTGATCAGGTCAAAGTCAAGAAAAAGGTTTTGCAACGCCTTGCAATAGAAATGGAATAAAAGCATTCATTTCGGGTGTTCAGAAGAACAATAAATAGGAGACTGATCAAACGAGATTATTTTTGCAAAAAGGGCAATCTGCAAATCGATATTAACGAAAATTCACCATAAAGGGCTGGTGCAGTACACATTTGCGCTGCTATTCATTTTAGTGTATAAACTGCTCTTTATATCATCCAGGGAAATGTCATTGGCGCCTCCTATAGGTATTATATGGAGGTGATATTTCTGTCATATGCTAGGGCAAGATTTGATAAAAACTTCGTGTTCCCAGTTGTCAATACCACTGTCCACAGAGGACGTATTGTACAGGATTATCACAACCAGGAGGACTTAAAATATTGGCATGGGCAGCAAAATCTCCATATTAAAATCCCATCAAGAACTGTTGAGCAGAACTGAAACGGTAAATTTCTAACCACGACCCTTAACCAGTTACTCTAGCTGAATTGTAGCACTTCTATTGAAAATTTGGAACAAAAACCACAGTGGATTACATCAATAACCTTATCCACAGCATACTACGTCGTGTTTCGATGGTTATTAGAATAGTAGGGGCCAACTAAGTACTGAATATTTAATGAGAACTGATACAAGGTTACAGACGTTATTTACAATAATTTATTATATATTGTCGTTAAATATGTTTTGGTAAGGTTTTATTACAGTAGGTGAAATGCAGGACAATACATATTTCTAATATAATTATTTGTTATTGCAATAAGTCGTTTATGATGTTAAAAGAACCTGTTTCGCTAAACAAATCAGAGGTGCAGGAATAATCTGTAGATGCAGAAGGGTTGCAGTACATGTTTGAGCAGCTATTCAAAATGGTGGAAGAACTATCCTACATATCCTCTAGCGAAACGTCAAAAGCTCTACCTTGAGGAATCACACTGAGACGATGTTTCTGCTCTTAGGCAATAATTTTGTGTTCAAGGAAGTTTCGTAAGGTTTCGTTGTAATAGGTGAAGTGCTGAATTATGTATTTCTTTACATGTATGTGTTTGCATTTCTAATAAATAACTCATGATGTCTATAGAACCAGTCACATTTTACAATTTACATATGTAGATGTTAAATATAACATGCATTTTTCAGCTTGACAGTGCTAAATATAATTGTATTTCATCTTAATAATAACACTATGTAACAACATTTTTACTTTTTCTCTTGTTCCTCGGTAGTAAATGTTGTTTCCCAATTTCTATGCCTAAAGTAAATGAAAAAGACCTATTTTTTTCTTCAAACTTTGCTTTTGTGACCTGGGAGCATATAATTAAAACGTGATGGGAGACTATATTTGGAGGCTGATACGTGAAAGTGATTTACATTACAGTCACAAATATCTAAAAACTACTCACTTCTAAACATTTTAGTTCATTTTTATATAGCTTTAGAATAAATACATGTAAATCTTGATTCATATGTTGTTTTATTTAGAGTTAAATGAAAATGTGCGAATTTGCCCATTTTTAAATAGAAATAGGTTAACTTCCAAATTTCATTATCCAGGTCACTAAAGCAAAGTTTGAAGAGAATATTGGACATTTTCTGTAGTTTTACAACATACGCAATTAAGAAATAACACATAATATCCAGGAACAAAATTTGTGATACATAGGGTAATTACCTTATTTTGGCCAAAACTGTAGTTCATAATTCAGTTTACAGGGTAAACTTGTTAATAAGGATATAATATAATTTACAGTTCAGTGTACGTGATAAATATGAACAATAGTTAATACATTGATTTGCAGCATGTAGTTTTAACAACAACAGAAGATATTCAGAACTAACAGTTTTCTGCATAATTTAGAATGGTATTTGAACCGATAATACTAAACTTACACTATGCATCAGTAAACATGTGAGAGTCTATTAGAATATCAATCATAAGATTTACCACTGTTTCACATGAAACAAATTCTTAGACACCATGTATATTTTTTACTTGACAGAACACCTGTGGAAGTTGGCTATCAAGTCTTCCAAAAACGAAACACATAGAAGACATTTCAATAAGAGGGAACTTTGGCCCACAAGATGCAAATTTATATTTATTTGAATTCGGATATTCATACAAAATAAATTCTGATAAGAAAGACAAACATAAGGCTTAATTCATCAGTCACAAACCCTTTCATCTTTGAAGTTCAAGACATTCCATTCGCAGATGTTTTATATTACAATGTGTACTACCCACAACTTATAGATACAACTGAATTCGTATTCGTATTTTTTTCCTATCATATTTTAACCACAAAATTTATTCAGTTTTGTGTGAAATCCGAGAATGTTTTTTTTGCTTTTAATTACAAGTTTAAAAGTTTTACAGAACATCACTATCTTTTGACAAATGTTACAGCTACACTTGACATCTGATATAAAATAATGATTATTGACTTGTTAGAAACTCACATTTGTTTGAAACCTGTCGACAATACTTTTCCAAATTCCCAGGTGTCCTAAAATACTATTATGCCAATGTAAACATAACAACAAATTGCTGTATAGGTTTATTTCATTCTTCATTCGCCTCTCACGCCTATTTATTCGTCCTCATATCTCCTAAACTTCTCCTTTTCTACTTTCTTTGAATCTTTGAGCTCTTATTAGATATCATTTAACATCAAACATCTTTAAGTGATTTCTTTACCGGTCCCATCACTTCTGTGAGCTGTTTTTCTTTTCTTGTTACTCTTTCTTCATAAGGAATAAAAAGGTCAGAATACCGAGAACTTGTATTCTCCACACAAACTCAAAGCATCAGTCAAAGTCCGTGTGAAAGCATTTAAAAATGCTCTTATATCTTCATTTTAAAGCTCAAACACGGTTTTTCAAGAAAAGAAAATGTTTGTTTTGGAGCTAAAGAAAGCATGCAGGTTCGTATTACTTAATCTAAGAACTGTAAATATAAACAACGCCTTAATGGTTTAAGGCACGATCTTGACTATTTAATTGTGACAAATAAAAACAAAATTCAAAAAAATATTTCCTTAACCCCAGTTTTGACAATTATTCTCCAATGAAAGTTGCCCCCCGGTGGCACAGCGGTTTGCATGTGGAGTCCCACCGCTAGAAACCAGGTTTCGATACCCGTAGTGAGTAGAGCACAAATAGTCCAGTTGCTTAACTCTTCAATTAGCCAACGAAACTATTTTTAAAGATAACTTACGTATGACACTTTATCAGTGGAGTAAAAAGTCATCTTTTGAAGAAAGACATACTCTTCAAGATTGTAGAGACCTATCAACTAAACTATACCATGAAGGGCTTAAAGCTATGTTTTAATAACTCGATCTGTTTATTGTGATAAAATGAACGTATTAAATGCTATAGCGTAAAAGAAAAACACAACCGGTTAAATATTTTTCACATAGATATTTGTTAGTGCATAAATTTTTGTGTATACATATCTTGGTTTCAATGCTTTGAGTAAGATTAAGTGCATCCGTTACTTTGAATTTTCTTACAAGATATTTCTAGAGGATCGTTGTAAACCGATAAATCATGAGAGGGTTGAATTAAGCTCTGTCTCCTTTTTTCAACCATTAATCATTTTTTTATATCCTAAATGTGTATTGTACGAAAAATGTCAAGTTTTAGTGTGAAAGCTCAGTTGTTATTAAGTAAGCTTTCAAGCCATACTAGAGAAAAAAATATTTTAATGTAAAATTCAACTCAAAAGCCTTACGAATTAGATAATTACCTCTTTTTTTATTGATGTGAGATCAAGATTATTTACAGTGGGATTGTGTGACTTTTTGACGATAACTTTGAACGATAAAGAAACAGCACACTGCCAACTTGTTTCAAAAAATATATTAAAGCAAATTAAACGTGTATACAAATGTTCGTTACAGAGTCAATCATCACATTTGAATTCAATGCTTTAAATAATTGTCTCATTTTGTCAAAGTCCACACAGCCTGGTTCAGTTACTTCAGAAAACAATTGAAAAGACGAATTATTCTTCCCTGCTATGTTACTACAATACATTCGTGAAAAATTCCACTTAAAATAACCACTAATACATGGTTTTTAGGGCTAAACTTAAAAACACACAGTACAGATATATTTGACTACTCTTCTCACTGAATTTTCTTACTTTGTTTTGCTTACTTGGATTTCGTTTTATACGCGTATTTGTAGCTGTACTGAGGCCTTTAACTTTCTACACATTACGCGATAGTGTGAAGCAAAATACTCAATGAAAACAAGGAAAAATACTTGGAAGGTTCTAGTAACATGTTACAGTAATACAAGTACCAAATGACAAAAAAATGAAGCAAAGAATCTACAATTCGTACACAGTTAAGTAAACAAATTTGCGATAATTTATTGCTTTTATTCATAATCAGGGTGAAAACTTGCTTAAACTGAAACAATCCTGTATATCTAACAATAATTACATATACACGTATGATGCGTAACACTCTAAAAGCTTAATGTAGAAAGGAACAAAAGGCAACTTAACTTAAAAATTACATATTGATTTCCGCCTTGAAACAATTGCTTACAAAATGTTTGTTTTATTATGCAATAGTTTCCAACACTTTACAGTATCTTACAAAAGTTTACAATTTTCGGGAAAATACGTATCTGTACTGTTAAAATTTATTTGTTCAAATGTTTTTAATTAAGTATGTTTCATTTTGTATTCATGCGTAGATTAATCCGGTAAGTGAAATATATGTGTATATATATATATATTAGTGAAAATAATATATTTTAATAAAGTTAAATAATAAAATAAGTAAAATCACAAGAAAGGACTGCGTTATAAACTGCAAATTGAAACTTTGACTAATTATATAATTTGTTATTTTAAGTCAAAAATAAATCGAATCAAAAACACTGTATCAACTGAAAAGATCCTACCTTTTTATATTTATCTTACTCTCATTCTAACTGGGGAAGAGCAGTCATCTTCTCACAACTGTCTGCTGGTAGTGAAGGGTGATATGGGTGTGGGACGTTATAGGCTTGAGAACACACATCTCGCTCTCCTAATTTTCTTATGTGAGACTAGCGAATTGGAGGTAAAGACTGATAAACAGTGTATCCCCACCGCAATGTAAGTACTACTTACGCATTCATTTCCAAAACCTACGATAAGCTTTATAATCACACGTTGTACCTTGTGCCCTAGGATACCACCCTCCCTTTATTTAAAGGTTCAGCGTATTTTTTAAAAAATAATGCCACTGTATTTTGGTTTATGACTTGAATATTTTATGGCTACAATTATAATTAATCAGAAGCTGGAATTTGTTGTTTTTATCACAGTCCTACTTCATGATTTTGTTTATTCATTTAAATACTAATTATTTGATTTCATAAAACTACATTTAATGTAGATGAATAGTCGCACCTTCCGTTGCATTGCTGAAACTTCATAAAATTAAGTTTAACAGCTTTAACTAGATATATTAATGTTAAGCTATAACTTATCCTGGCAAGCTAGTTGTCGTAATTATGTCATTGTTAATGTAATAAAATGTATCAGCAAAAGGTGTCTAACATGTCCTGTTCTAAATACTTCTCATGCTATCACTTATACTAATTCATCTTGTAAAATAAAAAAAACATAATTTATTTGTTAACATATGTGGGTGAAACTTCAAACCCCGCACATCTATGCGTTACATAAATCTCAAGCGGAAAACAATTTAATGAATCCTATAGAATTAAAATATTTCAGGATTCACCCTTTTATCTCGATTAAGATAACTATATTAGACATAGTTAATGAAGATTTCAATAGTTCTGCTGCCTTGAATTTGAGCATTGATTACACTATGTAACAAAATGTTTACATTTTAAAACTAAAAACATTATATCCTTACAGATTAAACCAAGATTTCAATAGTTCTGCTGCCTTGAATTTGAGCATTGATTACACTATGTAACAAAATGTTTACATTTTAAAACTAAAAACATTATATCCTTACAGATTAAACCAAGATTTCAATAGTTCTGCTGCCTTGAATTTGAGCATTGATTACACTATGTAACAAAATGTTTACATTTTCTTAATCCTGGGCAGAAAGTGTTATTTCCCAATTGTTTATGACCAAAGTGAATCGAAAAGACCTGTTTCTCTCACCAAACTTTGTTTTTGTGACCTGGGTAATGAAATTTTCAAATTTACCCATTTCCCAAACATTCCAGATTCAATGCTGAGTGGGTGATAGAGAATTTTCTCGAACTTACAAGAATTTTTGCTTTAACTTATAGATATATTGCTGATTTAATCAGCATAAATAAATCTGAAATATATAATGTTATTAACGCAATTTATTCAAAAAATTATAGATTGAAAATACTTCAATTTCTAACACAGATGCATATTATTTAGATTTAGGAATTAAAGTAATTCATAAAAAGGATATCAATATAAATATTTTTGATAAAAGAAAATATTTTGATTTTCCAATTTATGGTTTATCCTCCTTACATACTAATGTGACATACCTATCTAATATAAGCATTATAACTTCACAGTTATTCAGCTATTGTAAAATTTTCAATAAATTACAATACTTTATCAATAATGTTGATATACTGATACGAAAACTAATAGCTAATGGATTTAATAAAAAAATTAGATAAAATTATTAAATTATTCCGTAATAAATATAAAAACACTATGTAACACAATTTTTACTTTTTCTTGTTCCTGAGCTGAAATGTTATTTCCCAATTGCTTAGTGGCCCGGCATAACCAAGCGTGTTAAGACGTTCGACTCGTAAGCTGAGGGTCGCGGGTTCGAATCCCGGTCGCACGAAACATGCTCTCCCTTTCAGCTGTGGGGTTGTCATAATGTGACAGTCAATCCCACTATTCGTAGGTAAAAGAGTAGCCCAAGAGTTGGCGGTGAGTGGTGATGACTAGCTACCTGATAAGGTAGCCCTCGAGTAACTTTGTTCGAAACTCAAAACAAACTTAAACCCAATTGCTTATGCCTAAAGTAGAAAAAAATACCCATTTTTTCTCTTCAAACTTTGTTTTTGTGACCTGGGTCATGAAATTTTCAAATTTACCCATTTCCCAAACATTCCAGCAAGATTCAATGCTGAGTGGGTGATAGAGAATTTTCTCGAACTTACAAGAACTTTCTACAAAAATGTTGTAGAACGTAAAAGAATTTTCAGGAACATTTTAGAATTTTCTAGAACTTTCCACAATAATATATATATATATATATATATAGGGGCTCACCACTCACCACTTCATTTTAGTTTTAACTGCCTGAGTGAACACATAGACCTATCTGATTTTATCAGAGATGGCATCAAGAAGCTACAAGTATTCTTTAGACGCATTTTACTTTGTATGTAACTAATTTATCAAGACAAGAGCGAAAAATTACTCTGTGAAAGCATCTGCTAAAATATGTGGAGCCTACAAGGCATATCTCGGCATGCCTGTCTAGGATGAAGACAAACCCTGGGCACCTCATTTTACCCTCAAGCATTGCAAAAAAAAAAAAACTCTAGAAGGTATGACAAACAGTTTTTGCTTGCTCGATTAGTAAGATTTCACATTATACAAATTTTAGACCTTTTAAAATTTAAATATCTTTTATTTTTTTAGATTTCCAATGGCATAAAAATATCACATATAAAATATTTTGCATGAACCTCTTACACATTAGTTGTGGATGAAATAAATTTATTCTTCATAATAATTTTATTTTGCTCTTTTGTAGGATGGTGCGGAGGGAAAAAAAAGTGCTATGAAGTTTGCTATTCGAAGAACTTGCCGAGAAGTGTGATGAGTAGGACTAGGAGGTTACCAAAGGCTTCAAAATGATGGCATTCCTCATGGGTCTCCAAGGAGGTCTTACCAAGTTTCCCTGTTATCTTTGCCTTTGGGACAACAGGAACACTCCAGCGCACAACAACAGGAAGCACTGGCCAAATCAGGCCGAGTTCTCTATATGGAGGCATAACGTCTAGAGTGAGCCACGAGTGGACCTCCAGAAGGCGTCGTTCCCACCATTGCATATAAAAGTGGGTCTTATGGAACAATTTGTCACAGGTCTTGATAAGGAGTCTGCAGCCTTCATGTATATTCGAGACTTCTTTCCTAAGCTGTCTGAGGCAAAGGTCAAAGTTGGTGTCTTCGTTGGACCACAAATAAAGAAGATCCTGGAGTTCACAGAATTCCCCAAAAAGCTCACTAGGAAGGGAAAAAAGCTTGGGGCACCTTTGTTGCAGTGGTTCGGGACTTCTTGGGCAACCACAAGGCCGAGAATTATATGGAACTGGTTGGAGCTCTTGTGAGAACTACTGTAAAATGGGCTGAAGGATGTCCCTAAAAGACCATATCCTTGATGCTATTCTTAATAAATTCAAGGAGAACATGTGAGCATACTCAGAGGAGCAAGGCAAGCACTTCGACCAAGATATACTGAACATTGAACGCCGCTACCAAGGAACATATAACAAAAACTTGATGGGAGACTATATTTTGACGCTGATACGTGAAAGTAATTTACATTACAGTCGCAAATGTCGAAAAATCTACTTTTAAACATTTTTGTATAACTTTAGTATAAATAATGTAAATCTTGATTCATATGTTTTATTCAGATCTTATGTAAATGAAAATGTGCAAATTTGCCGTTTTCACATAGAAAACAGGTTAATTTCTAAATTTCACTATCCAGGTCACAAAGGGAATAATGGTCATTTCCTGTACTTTTACAACATATGCAATTAAGAAATAAAACATACTATTCAGAAACAAAATTTGTGTCATATAATGAAATGTATTAAATAAATACAAGAAAAATAAAATTATAGAAATTATCTTGAAAATTTGTAAAAATGTTTTGTTAAAAATAAGGTCATTTAAGAACTTGGGAATACTTTATAAGGATGTACAGCTTAAGCCGCATATAAAAACACGACAATCACAGTAAACTATCACTTGAGGATGTCGTGTTGATTAGTGTATTGGGGGCAGGAATGATAACTTCAAGAAGTAAGTTTTATGTTACTTACCTCAAAATGGTTGTACCTTATTTTCATTTTTATTTATTTTTCTCATTTTTTTTATTATAATTTGAGAGAGCAGTCTCCTTCTCCCAAATGTCTGCAGGCAGTGAAGGGTTATATAGATGTGGGACGTCTTGGACTAGCGAATTGGAGGTTCAGACTGATAGACATTGTATCTCGACCGCAATGTGTTTCTTCTTACCCATTCACCTCCAAAACCTGGGCTACATTTTATAATTGCACGTTGTAGCTTGTACCCTAGAATCCCTATTCAGTGTATTCTTGAAAAAAAATCCTGTTAATGTGTTTTTGTTTATGGCTTGAATATTTTATGGCTATAATTATATGTGTATGTACTTTTAAAAAGAAAATATACTTTAAAAACCGTTGTAGTAACAAGAAACAAAAAGTGTAAAAACTTTACGACAAAAATTGACCAGTACAAAGTAGATGTTTTGGTATTCACAAAATTCCTAGACATTGTGAATGTAAGAACATTTATTTCGTATAAGCCATTTTTTGTGGTATACATCTTTACATTTTTTATCGATTTTTATATATTTTTTAAAGAATGGATTAATATATAAAAATTATTCCAATACAACTTGAAAAAATTGGCCAGACTACAATTTTACTACAATTAGACTACAAGATTACAAGACTACAAATTAATCCATTATTAATACGAATATCGTAATAATGTAAGAATTATCAAGTTTTTATAAGTAATGTAAAATTAAATTTAAAATTGAAAATAAAACTATGACAACATTTGAATACTTTATTAGTCGTAGTAAATACCTTCTTATTTGTTTACAGTTAAGTACGAAGCTACACAATGGGTTATCTGTGCTATACTTACAACAGGTAGTGAAACCCGGTTTCTAGTATTGTAACTCAACAGACATATCGCTGTGTAAGAATAGAATGTGAATAATTTTTTAATACACAATTATTCGTCCCCCCGCTGATACAGCGGTAAGCCTCCGGAGTTATAACCCTAAAATCAGATGTTCGATTCTTCTAGGTGGACTCAGCAAATAACCCGATGTGGCTATATAAAAAGCAGTCAACCCCATAATTATTCACAGTTTTGATCGCTGTATTCAAATATTTTCCACGATTAAAAGATGAAACCGTTATGCGAAACAAAGAACTTAGATGCAGCAACAGCCACGCTCTCTTTTTAAGCTTGTTATCTACAAACGTCCTTGAAAGATTCATATATAAATTCAATTAAATCAGATTCGAAGCTAGGGAAAAATATACAGTTAAGAAAATAAGTAATTAGGATCAAACGATACAACATTTCAACACATTCATTTTCATTAAAACATTCGGAACTTCGTTTTAAATAACTTTCACTTTCTGCACAAAGAGAGAATAGAAAATTACGTTAAAGATAAAAGAGCTCAACTCCATTCCGTTGCTTGATCAATATACATCTACCTATCTTTACTGGAGTGAATCAGTGCTTCACTTTTAAAATATTTTTGCAACAAAAGAAAGAGAAGAAAGCTCATTTGTTTGCTAAGACGTATAAAATGGTATTATTACATTGTTCAAATAAAGAGCTATACTAGCTAATTGTGTCTACTTAATAAAATTACTATTTCATGTCCTGTAAATCGACTTTATAACAATAAAATATTGATTAGATTACTCAAAAAATGCTCAGTATTCAGAAAGATTGTTTGTTTTTTGGAAATTCGCACAAAGCTACTCGAGGGCTATCTGTGCTAGCCGTCCCTAATTTAGCAGTGTAAGACTAGAGGGAAGGCAGCTAGTCATCACCACCCACCGCCAACTCTTGGGCTACTCTTTTACCAACGAATAGTGGGATTGACCGTCACATTATACACCCCCACGGCTGGGAGGGCGAGCATGTTTAACGCGACGCGGGCGCGAACCCGCGACCCTCGGATTACGAGTGCACGCCTTAACGCGCGCGGCCATGCCAGGCATTCAGAAAGAAAAGGCTAAAGTTTTTAAGATGTTACTATAGTGATAGGGTTTGTTAATTGGTTCTACAGTTTATCACATGGCTTCTTTATCTTATAAAGAAAATATATGGCGGGTTCCATATTTACTTTGTACGATCTGGGCCTGGCATGGCCTAGCGCGTTTTGGCGTGCGCTTCGTAATCTGAGGGTCGCCGGTTCGCGCCCGAGTCGCGCCAAACATGCTCGCCCTCCCAGCCGTGGGGGCGTTATAAAGTTACGCTTAATCCCACTTTTCGTTGGTAAAAGAGCAGCCCATGAGTTGGCGGTGGATGGTGATGACTAGCTGCCTTCCCTCTAGTCTTACATTGCTAAATTAGGGACGGCTAGCACAGATAGCCCTCGAGTAGCTTTGTGCGAAATTCCAAAACAAAACAGAAATTAATCTTTGTACGATCTTTCTTGTAGAAAAAGACCAACTCACAGACATTTCTCAAATCCTACAAAAAATTCTCAAATGTTTTCAACTCTTAATGTTTCTAAACTTTTCGAATTTCAGTTCTTTACACTATTTGTATGGAGCATTACGATAAATTCAAAATAGAAATGAGGCTGTTCTAATTTGATAAGCGTAAGAACCAATCCCAAAATACTGGAGCAGTTGTTTTACTATTTAATTTTGTTGACTTATGACAATCAATGTACATCATACAGCTGCATACAGCTTTCGGTTACTTAATAATTGCATTTAGCTGTTATCTTAAATCTGCCTAGAGAACTCTTTCAGGTTTACGCCGTATCTGTAACGTATGCAAGAGACAAAGAGCGTCGCGCTAGCTCTCAAAATAAAATCAGCTCACGTATTTGAAAATATCATTACTTTCTTTAACTTTTAACAGCTATGCATTTTATCTCTCAATAAAACAACAGAAAACTGAAGTTCACTCGGTCGTGGTTAACTGCGAAGCTGAATACCAATCACCAACATATGGAATTGTGCTTTTCAATCAAGTTAACACTTCTTTTACTTATCTATGTCATTATTGGTACAATACATCATATCTTTTATAAATATTTTTCTTTTTAAATAAATTATTTCTTTTTTGTCTTTCTTTAATGGTATTGAAGTTTAGCAAACTTCGTTTAGATGTTATTACGTTTCATTATTACGCATTACTGAAGCAAAATCTCGTATTTATTATCAAGTTTTGTGTTATTTTTTTTACATTATCAACACAAACATGCTATTGTTTAAACCAAAATAAAAATTATACTATAAAAAAGTATAACTAATTAAATGCTACCTACTTATAATGATTATAATGCATTGATTCCTCAGTTGTTGTCTGTATTTTCAGCTATAATGGCTTACAAGGTTCGACAAGCTGAGCGTATCTAGGTTAGTCCTAAATCCACATACTAAGCTAACTATACCAAATAGCAATAATACATCATAAGGTTCGGCCATTTGAACATATTTAGGTTAGTCTTAAATCTTAAGTACATTTATATATTTAATCTTCGTTGCATCATATTAAACTCGTGAATTATTTTTATCGTGAGTAGTTTATTGAAGGCCAGTAATTAAGGCCCGGCATGGCTAGATGGTTAAGGCGCTCGACTCGTAATATATATACGTATGTATTCTCTCATTAAAGATAAATTCTTTGTTAAAACTTGCCATTCTACGTGAACAAAGAAAGAAGAGTGATTTGTAAAAGGCTATCAGTGGCTTAATTAAAGGAGTAAGAACATTCCTTGCACTTACATAGGCAAATTTTTGTTATCCCAAATGCAGGAATTCCTGAAAAGGAAATATAAGACCCGGCATGGCCAGGTGGTTAAGACGCTCGACTGGTAATCCGAAGGTCGTGGGGTCGAATTCCCGTCACACCAAACATGCTCGCCCTTTCAACAATAGGGGCGTTATAATGTTACGGTCAATCCTACTATTCGTTGGTAAAAGAGTAGCCCGAGAGCTGGAGGTGGGTGATGATGACTAGCTGCCTTCCCTCTAGTCGTACACTACTAAATTAGGGACGGCTAACACAGATAGCCCTTGTGTAGCTTTGCGCAAAATTCAAAACAAACCAAGCCAGTAATTAATTATTATAACTGTCTTCTCTTTAAAAGCTAGTTTTTTCACCGTGTTGGTTTTACGTATAAAAACTAATATTATATTCTAGTATTTAAAGATAAACGTAAATTTTCCACGCAGTTTACTATTGTATAGACTCTACAATTTAATTCAGCATAACTATACAAGTAATTACGCCACAACGCACCTTTATTTATTCTTTCCTATTGTGCATTTTGTTTTTTGTTTAGCTAACACTAAAATATTGCAGTTTGATTACAGTCGGAAAATAACAAACTAGTTCCATGCACACTCTGGTGTTAAACGTAACTGTTGTATTTGTTAAGGTGAGTATAAGCTTTCTTTTGCTTAATATGTTTAATGAAAACACTAAAGAAAGAATATTTAAAAACTAAATTTTAACGTATAGTATATTGTTAGCTCAAATAGTTTGATCAGATTTGTTTAGGTTGAATTTCGTGCAAATCTACACGAGGGCTAGCTGCGCTAGTTGTCCCTAATTTAGCACTAAAAGACAAGAAAGAAACAACTAGTCATTACCACCCACAACTTTTGGGCTGCTTTTTTACTAACAAATAATGGGATTGACCGTCACGTTATAAAACACCTACAGTTTAACAGGCGAGCATGTTTGGGTGGTCAGAAAGTTTGAAGTACAAGTCAAATTTATTGAGACGTGTAAAATATAAGAAATATATATGAACCGTTTAACAAGTTCATGCAGCGAGAGGGAAACTATATTTATTATATTAATGTATACACATGTATATATTACATGCAGGAGTTGGAGGAATTGTCCAATGTCTTAACGTTAGCTAATTTTAAAGTGACTAGGGCTTGTCATAAAATTTTATTAATTGTGGCTTTGAGTTTTACTTCGCTCTTAACGTTCAATACGATTTCTATTTTCGTATATTTGACGACCTTCACTAATGATTTGTTCTAATGATCTCGATGAAAACATGAATGCCAGCGTTTATTGAATTTTATAATGACGAACACCGACAATTCTTAGTTCGTGGTTTTGGCAGTGGTGACAGTTTTCAAAGTGATCAGGGTTTATCATATTGATCAGAATCTGTACTCCGATGATCACCTTGAATTCACGTTCATCAGTATAACTTACACAAGCTATGATCATAAGGTTTTTACACTTGTTACATTCCAAGAGTTTGTTTACTGAACCAAGATCTACTTACATGCTGTTTACTTTGGTAATTAAGATACAGATCGCGAGCTCGGTCACGACTGTGACATTTTACTGTTTACCTTAAATATAGTATTCAAAAAAAGAAACGCAAAAGGCAAAATTTGAGACATATTGTTAACAAGTTTATTCCGGGTAGTTCTGTATGACATGTGTGAAAATTTGCACATTCACTGCTGAACATCCAAAATCTGCAAAGGCGAAGTCCACGCTCACTAGTTGAAGTTAAACGTAACTCAACGTAAATTACGAGTATGCCACCCGTGAGCATCAATAACTGCTTGGCATCTCCTGCCCATGGAAGCGATGAAATGACGAATCACATTCTGTGGCAGGCTGTCCACTCAGCCTGCAAAGCTGCTGCAAGCTGAGGTAGAGTCTGCGGTTGAGGTTGTCGCTGTCGCAGACGTCGGTCCAACTCGTCCCAAAGATGTTCGATGGGGTTTTAATCTGGTGATCTGGAGGGCCAGGGAAGAACGTTGATGTTGTGGTGTCTCAAGAAGACTTTCTTTGTTTGTTTGTTTTGTAATTTCGCACAAAGCTACTCGAGGGCTATCTGTGCTAGCCGTTCCTAATATAGCAGTGTAAGACTAGAGGGAAGGCAGCTAGTCGTCACCACCCACCGCCAACTCTTGGGCTACTCTTTTACCAGCGAATAGTGGGATTGACCGTCACATTATACGCCCCCACGGCTGGGAGGGCAAGCATGTTTAGCGCGACGCGGGCCCAAACCCGCGACTCTCGGATTACTAGTCACACCCCTTACGCGCTTGGCCATGCCAGGCCCCCTCAAGAAGACATTGATGAGTCGAGCTGTCATGTTGGAAAACGTCGTTGACGTTCACCATGATGGGTTGCACATGGGACCTAAAAATCTCGTCGATGGTTGCGTACGGTCTGATCGGAAATCCTACGCAGCTCTGGCATGGTTGAGGCAGTAGACGTTGCAGTGGTGGTCCTATTCCGAAGGTGATGTAACCATATGTAGCGATCTTGTGCGGGCGTGGTCACACGAGGTCTGCTAGATCGTGGACGGTCACGAGTTGATCCATTTTCTTGGTGACGATTCCATAGTCTTGTGATGGTACTTGGGTGGACATTCACAGCTCTGGCAACATCTGATCGAGATTCGCCGCTTTCAATCAACCAATGGCGTTGTTGCGTTGTGCTTCAGTCAGTCTTGGCGTAACTGTATTGCGTGTCGGTGGCTTAACACTGAGCTATGGAAATCGAGAACCCGTCACTTTTATAGTGATTTTGCACATGTTGCACTTGCAGAACATGCAGATCTCTCAAACAAATTTATTGGACAAGAATGCGTATAGGTGAAAAATCCGATGTTTTTCTCCGTTTTCAAAGTGCACGACTTTTATTGTCATTTTGGTCTGACAATCAGTGCCTTAACACATGTAACATTACATACTCTGAGCTTGTAACGTTATTACATATATTTCTCTTTAAAATAACAAAAATATCCCTTTTGATTTTCTTTTTTTGAAGTGTATGTATATGATTGAAACATTAGATTCCTTTATGAAATAAAACAACATTTGATTTTCGATAGTTCAGTCACATAAATAGGTTGTGTTTTTAAAGAAAATGGCACAATTGATCTAGAAAAATCCTACAATTATTATTTTTTAGAAAAAATTATAAAGTTTAAAAGAAACACATGGTGCCGAATTCCATTATAACTTGTTGGAACTAATAAACACATTGTGCCGAATACCATCATAATCTGGTGGAACTAATAAACACATGGTGCCGAATCCCATCATAACCTAGTGGAAATGATAAAAACATGGTGCCTAATTCCATCATAATCTGGTGAAAATGATAAAAAAATATGATGCCGAATCCCATCATAACCTAGTGGAAATAATAACTATATGGTGCTAAGTTTCATTATAACCTGGTGGAACTAATAAACACATGGTGCCGAATCCCATCATAACCTGGTGGAAATGATAAAAACATGGTGCCGAATTCCATCATAATCTGGTGAAAATGATAAATATATGGTGCTAAGTTTCATTATAACCTGGTGGAACTAATAAACACATGGTGCCGAATCCCATCGTAGCCTGGTTGAACTAATAAACACATGGTGCCGAATTCCATCATAATCTGGTGCAACTAATAAACACATGGTACCGTATCCCATCATTACTTAGTGAAAATAATAAACACATGGCGTCAAATCCCATCATAACCTGGTGGAAATAATAAATATATGGTGCCGAATTCCATTATATAATAGTGGAAATAAGTAACATATGGGGCTTAATTTATTATCTGTCATCGCGGATGGAGCTGATAAACATATGCTGCTCAACTCCACCCACATGAGGGGTGGAACTAATAAATATATATATTTTTAATTTCTTCGTCATAATTTGAAAAAATAAAATAAACGTATGCTACCGAATTCTTTTTCCAATACAACCTGATGGAACTACTAAACATATGTTGTCGAATTCTTTCTCCATCATATCTTGGTGAAATTGATAAAAGGAAATGAAAGGAACCAGAGATGATAAAATATCCTATTCGTTTTTCACTCTGTCTCAGGCTGCTGATTATGACAGGTGTCGGGCCGAGTCAGTGAAGCGTATCTCAGTTTAAAAGAAAGCGCTATAAAAATCAACATATGCAAATCAAACTAGTAAGGAGATTTTAAAACAACTGAGTTCACTTGATGAAAACGTTCGATATTTTTTTACGCCAGGATAAATTTCACGTATATATCAGTTCGAAGTAAATCCTTGGGAATAGTTCACGTTAATCATAAAGTTTCGAAACACTCTCGCAGTTATGTCTGTTTTACCACATATTAGGATGGGAGTGAAATGCAAGCTCAGTAACCACCTACTTCTTAAACACATTACAGAAACATATTATACCAATATTTTTTACCCTATCGTAGATATATTGATTATGATTTTCCTTAGTCTTAGTCGCGAAAGAAGCTAGCAGCGTATGACGTATAAGATTTTTGGTAACGTATAAGCAGTGACCGTTTTCTTCTTTAATCACGAGAGATACAAAACAGGAAGTGTTAAATTTCTAGTGATGTACAAATAGTAAATATATTTCTCTCTCTTGATCACAAAGTGTTATGTTTATAGCACATACGTAATAATGACGAACACCGACAATTCTTAGTTCGTGGTTTTGGCAGTGGTGACAGTTTTCAAAGTGATCAGGGTTTATTAATATTGATCACCTTGAATTCACGTTCATCAGTATAACTTACACAAGCTATGATCATAAGGTTTTTACACTTGTTACATTCCAAGAGTTTGTTTACTGAACCAAAATCTACTTATCTAGCGCACCCCGCTAGTACAGAGGTATGTCTACGAATTTATAACGATAAAATTAGGGTTTC
This sequence comes from Carcinoscorpius rotundicauda, assembly GCA_011833715.1. Classification (NCBI taxonomy): domain Eukaryota; kingdom Metazoa; phylum Arthropoda; class Merostomata; order Xiphosura; family Limulidae; genus Carcinoscorpius; species Carcinoscorpius rotundicauda. The sequence goes on from CM022398.1 coordinate 23,547,015, forward strand.
GATTCCCCTTGGTGGGCTCAGCAGATAGCCCAATGTGGTTTTGCTATAAAAACACACACACACGTGATGGTTGTTTCCTCGCTCATTTACAAATAACTTATTTGTTTTTGAATTTTGTGCAAAGTTTCACGAGGGCTATCTGCACTAATCATCCCTAATTTATCAGTGTAAGACTAGAAAGAAGATAGCTAGTCACCATCATTCATCGCCAATTCTTGGGCTACTCTTTTACTAACGAATAGTGGGATTGAATGTAACTTTATAACTCCCATACAGCTGAAAGGGCAAGTATGTTTATGTCGGAAATTTTCAAACCTGAGATCTCCAGATTGCTAGTCGAGTGCCCTACCCTCTTGGCCATGCGACCTCACTTACAAAGAAAAACCAACAAAAAACAAGGTTAGTGCTACCTTAAGTTTTGTGATTTTTAAGTCAACCAGGAAGGAAACAATACAAGACGAAATAGAGCTGAGCTGATATAATGGTGTTGATATAACAACATCATAAATCTGTTTGTGTTTTCTTATTGCAAAGCCACATGGAGCTATTTGCTGAGTCCACCGAGAGAAAGTGCAGCTCCAATTTTTGCGTTGTAATTCCGTGGACTTACCGCTGTATCAGCGGGGGACTCCTAAATCTAAAAGAAGAAGAATTTATACTAAGTGTAAACTAATTTGTTCGTAACAGTTGCTTAACGAAGGTTACACTGCATCAAGAGCATGGATTTATCTATTGCACCTTTTCATAGCGAATTCCAGGTAAATAATGAGCTGGTTTTTTGCTGAGATTGGCATTCATGCTGTAACGCAATCTCTATGATATCCTTCTTCTTTACCCTGGCATGGCCAGGTGGGTCAAAGCGTTCGACTCGCAATCTGAGGTCGGGGATTTGAATCCCCGTCGCATCAAAGATGCTCGCCCCTTTTAGCCGTGGACACGTTATAATGTGACGGTCAATCCCACTATTCATTAGTAAAAGAGTAACCCAAGAGTTGGCGGTGGGTGGTGATAACTAGTTGTCTTTTCTCTGGTCTTACACTGTTAAATTAGAGACGGCTATCGCAGATAGCCCTCGAATACCTGTGCGCGAAATTTGCAAACAAACAAACCTTCTTCGTTACATACTCATTACTGTAAATATTTTCTACAGAAATTAACTGTTGCTGCTCCATCCCCAAAAAACTAATTAAATTTTCCTATATTAATAATTATTATGCTTCTGCATGTGGACAAACAAGAGCAGTCCAGTGTTAACATAAAAATACAAGAACAACGTATAAGTGCTATTTCAAGTTACTTTTGAACTAGGCACAACAGCAAAATGTAATGAAGAATGTTGCTGGAAGGTAAAATAAATTATTAAATTATTGAACACTTGATGACATTTCAGCAAGAATAAAGTAAGACTTATAGATAGCAAGCAGAGAATCTCTCAGGCTTCATGAGTTCATCAAGAGAAAATACATTGAAACGATAGTTTGGTAACATGAATGACGTTTACAATACTTTTTGTCTACTCACGTTCAATGATGTGCGTGGGAAAATGATTCGACCCAAACAGCATATTTTTCAAAGCCAGCTTTCGGATTGTGAGCACAAAACATTTTGAAATTGAAATAAATAAAACTGGTAATTATAAATAATAGATGTTATGCGACTATTCTTCGAATAGCAGATGGATGTGTGATGCAAGTTCACAGACTTTTCGTTTGCTAATTATACTTATTTATTAGAAATTAATTATTTGGGGATCTACACTTATCATCTTATAACATACCGCTGAACTCTGACACTAGTTTTTGAGTACTCTTTGAAATAACATCTGCTGTCTTTCAAAACAAGTTTGCATGAAATCAGCTCTTTAAACACTTAAAGAACTATCTAAAATTAGGTTCATCGACTAAACAAATCTTTTATGAATAACAGCGCAATAAAGTTGTCCAAGCTCGAGTGATATAACATACCTAGAACTCTCGTAGTGTAGAAATAAGTCATTGTATTTATGTAATAGACCAGCTGCAATTTCCTGTGTATCACAAGGTAAATCAGTAAATGTAGTCATGTGTTATTTCAGCTAATATTATCACTTTGAAAGCATTTCATTGACTTCCGTTCGCTTCTTCTGCTATAATTTTATGATTTCGCATTAGTCATATTTTATTTACTTGGTGAGAGGGAGTTCTAACTCTGAAACGTTGTTCAGTTGACTGGTTTCATAACTTGAGGTTTCGTGAACGTATGGTTAAATATAAAAGAGTTAATCCTTACAATGCCTCGAAAGGCATATACAATCGGTTTCACGTGGCACGAATAAATAAGAAAGGATACATATTTTCATTGGATGGGGCCCGACATGACTAGGTGTTTGAGGTACTCGACTCGTAAACGGAGGGTTGAGGGTTCGAATCCCAGTTAGACCAAACGCTCGCCAATTCAGCCGTTGGGGCGTTATATTCTACGGTAAATCCCACTCTTCATCGGTAAAAGAGTAGTTGGCGGCTGGTGGTTATGAGTAGCTGTCTTTACTCTAGTCTTACAATGACAGATTAGGGACACCTAGCACAGGTAGCCCTCGTGTAGCTTTGCGCGAAATTCAAAAGAAACCAAACCAAACTCTCTGGATGGACTTCAAGACTCATCAAAGGTACATGCTGGACTCCATCATACAGCTAGGTAAATTGAAGTACTTGGGGTAAAGAGTCTTTCTTAAGAACACCATAAAATGTCGTGGGTAAACTACGGACCCACAACCTTAAGGTTATGAGTCAAAAGCACTAACCAGTAGGCGATGCTACCCCTATGATCAAACATGTAAGTTCTTAAACGGTTATAAGTTTTCAAACTGTTTTTTATTTATTTATTTTGAAGCAAAGCTACACATAGGACTATTTATTCACAGTCAACGACATTCGCCGCCAACTCTTTAGTTATTTTTGTCTTACCGAATAGGGGTTTTTACTGTTACTCTTATAAGGCACCATCAGCTGCGAGTATATCAGAGTGTTTTTGAGGTAATAAGACGCGAACTAAAATATATAGAAATCAAAGATCGGGCACGCTCCACACTAAGATACACCTGGTGTAAAACTATTACAAAACAGTATCAGGTACTAAAAGTTCCTGAGACTTATTTGATTAATGAATATTAAGGCTTTGTAATGAGTTACGAGTAGGAAGAAACAAAAAGCAATATCCCGAATTTTAATGTACCAATTTATTATATATGCATATACAGAGGTTGAAGTAAGTATTGGAAACATCTGCTAATTTCTACATTTGCTTTCAAACACGGAGTTGATCCTCACGAGCATTAACACAAACAGTGGTATTGTCTATTGAACAACAGTGATGTTGTCGTCATTTGAGAAAAGCTTCTTCCAATTCTTCATGAAGAAAATGTACTTCAAAGACTAGTTCTAGAGCTGATTACAGGGACTTGACAATATTTAGGTCTGGTTACTGTGGTGGCCAAGTTATGTGTACAATAGAACTGATTGCATAGACTTCATAATATTTAGGTTTGGTCATTATGATAGACAAATTAAATGTCCAATAGGACTGATTGATTGTACATACTTCAGAATATTCAGTTTTAGCCACTATGGTGGCCGGGTTAGAGTCCAAACTCTTCATTGTGTTCTTTGAAACAGTCTTTAACACTTCCAACAGTAGGAATTGGTTCAGTTTTTTCCCGAAAAATTTCATCTCCAGTTGTGAATACATCATCGGTCACTGAGTGAACCTGGTCTGTAACAAACACATTATCATTTGCTCTTACGGAGAGCAATGACCCCAAACTATACCAACAAAACCCTGTTAATTTACACAAATTCTCCAATTTACTCAGCTGATGGCACAAAACGTTCTTTTGACTTGCACCGCATATTAAAATGTCCATTTGATGATTCATTTGATTGAACCACAAGTGTTATGTGTTTTTACGCAGTTTTTACTCGGGCTTTTGCATATTTTATATTATTAGCAGGTTTCTGAGCGGCAAAACTGCCATGGTAAACTGTGTTGTGCAATTAGTTTCAAGCTGTTATGAGAGAGATTGGTTGTTTTGGGGCTATTTCTGAGTACACACTTGATGCTGTTTTACTTTTTAATTACTGTTTCTTCTAATGCTTGTCTGTCACGGTCTTCCAGCTTAATGTTTAACAACTGTTAAGTTTGTCTGAGGTCTTGTTTCCAATTATATCCTGATATAACTTTTGATACTGTTTCTTGGGACACACTCATTATTTCCGGTGTTTGTTTCATTGAGAATCAGCTATCAGTGTATCTACAATCATATTTCTTTGAAAATCTGTCAACTTTGTTTAACTTAATATTTATAGAACATTTCTCTAAAAATTTTATGCAGATAAACAAAATAATTGAGATAGGACAATTTAAGGCACCATTATATTACCATATGGTTACACGTTCCTCTCTTAGAGACACTAATGTTTGGCGTCAGAAAAATGAGGAGTCGTTACCTGTTCAACTCCACTTTGTATACGCACTGAAAGTTGATGTCCAACTTCTAGGGAGATTACGTACATGGAAGATTGCTAGCATTGAAAATTCAAATATTTTGACAAGTTTGGTATATATGTAGAAAGATGGTTGTTTGTTATTATCTGTTACTAGTTTCTTATTTAGAGCACAATTTCTGCAGGCAGGTGTTGTCACTTTTATGGTTTATTCTTAAAATTCAACATCCAGGTAGGCGTGTTTGTGCAGATGTTTGTGAACCATACAAAAGGAGATATGACACAAGTTGTGCTCGAGCCAAGGTAAGCAAAATCTAGAAAATCGACTTAAGCCACGTGTACACAAGTTGCTTTCACGACAACAGTCACATACTTTAAGTGTTTATTTCCTTACAGCAAAGCCAAAGCGAGTTATATGCTGAATTTACCGAGAGAATTCGAAACATTGATTTTAGAGTTGTGAATTCGAAACCTTACCACTATTCCAACTGGGTAATGAAATGAGTATTCAAGATACTACATATGAAGACATGCCGTTCAATCCATAGGCGTAATGCCTACGGATTCCTATACGATTGAACTGTTGAAAGGGACGCTGGAAAAATTCGTCCTCGCACTCAACATGAGCATGGAGGAGTGACGTGTTTGGGACGAGACATGACACCCTTAAAAAGGAGCATTTGCAATTAACACTACACTACAGAGCTATTGCCAAGATGATGCTGTTCAGACAGAACATGATTGGACGTAGCGGCATGGACTATAATAACTGATGAATCTCTCAAATCGTTTAAAGCTAACGAACTTAATCTCTATTAAACTGGTCGCTAGCAGCTATCTTGTTGGCGTGTATGCTTAAACGATTAGTTGATGATGTCTAAATTGTCTAGATAGGTGTATATACAAAGTTTATTGTTGGTGTCCGATGTTCGTGTGTAGCTTTGATTGATAGTGCTTAAACTGTTCAAAAAGAACTATTTTCGTGTGTACTCGTTAAATGTACTTCTAATGTTGATTAATAATCTATAATAACTACTGTAAAAGCATATTGGTATATTAAATTTCAACAAACCGACCAAACCCCAGCTTTCGAATACTGAAATTGTTTTCATATGTCAAAAGGTTTAGAAATTTTCTGGATTTCCTAGAAACTTGATTGATAGTAAGCCACGTCATTCTTTATTCTCTTTGACAGTAGGTTGTCCAACTTTACTTATATGCAATATTGTTCGAATGTGAAAGATTTTGATGGATGCCGGTGAAAACGGCCTTAGCTTATTGTTTTTCGATAATTTTAGTGACATTAAATTTTAAGCAATTTTTTTCAACGATAGAAATTACCTTATGAACTAATATATGTTTGTCAGATGTCTCTGCCCGTCGGAGGATCACCAGTAATCTTAATGATTAATAACATTAAAATCCGGGGTTCGATACTCCGCGATGGACAGACCACAGTAAACTCCTTCTTTTAATGTATACTATAAAACCAACAGTAATGAATAGATGTTTTCCTTGTGTTACGTATTTTTTATGTTTTATGTTCTTCGTAGACTAAACGCAACAGAAAAACGCAGATAACAGCTTGTATAATTTATTACACTAGACTATTAACCAATATAACAGATATAACATAAATTATATAATAACAGTGACAGATATTAAGTTACAACATTCGAAATTAATTACAAAACAAAATAATACTAGTTTCAAACTTCAAAATTTATCACAATACAAAATGGTACTGGCCTGTATCTAATATAATGATCTAAAATGAAAGTCGCAAATTCCAGTCTAGGGTGTGAATTTGGTCCCACGAAGAAATTCCGAAGCTTAAATGAAGAAGTTCAGAAACGGTTCACAGTTCAATAAATTCGCCGACTCTCAGCACAAGCAGTAATTCAGATGAATCGTAGAGATTGACGAAATAAAATCACAGCTTCCGTAGATCTAACTTTAGTCACAAATCCAAGTTGAATAATCACATCAAACACTTAATCTTTCTCAAATAACTGACTCTCTTCTTTTGAAATAAAACTAATGTCTGACTCTCCTCTTTTCTTCGAATAATAACTGATGTCTGAATCTCTCTCTATTGTCTCTCGCATCTTCGTCTGTTTATATATTGTAGGCCTAAACTCCTCAAAAGACCGCGAAAATTCTACAGGTCTCCAGAGCAATTCACGCATGTCCGTTCTTGCACGAGACTACACGTCTAGACACGTAGTCACCAGCACTTCATTTACAAACATATTGGATTACTTAATTCAAGAAAATTCTAAGTGTTACCCTAAATATTTCACGACATATTTTATTAGTTTAAACTTCGAAACAATAATATAAATATGGAAACACAGATAATAGAAATGAAAATCCAAACACAACACATGTTGTCGTTTACAAAATATTTACACATTTACATGACACTTGAGATAACATCAACCCAAAAATGTGTTTAAAAATAACGTACAGTTAATTTTAGAAATAATGATAAATGATGACGCAAAACTTTAACTCTTTTAAGGAGAGAAACCAATTCGTTGATTTAACTAGGTTATTTCATTAATCTATAATGTGTACCAAAGCTTGATTCTGTGTGATAAAATGTTCTAGCTTCTCTTATTATAGCTTTAAATCTCCCAACTTACACGGCCAGGCGTGGCCGGGTGGTTAAAGCACTCGACTTGTTATCTGAAGATCGCAGGTTCGAACCTCCGTCATACCAAATACGCTCGCTCCTTTAGGTGTGAGTGTTATAATATTAAGGTAAATCCCAGTATTCTTTCGAAGAAGAGTAATCCAAGAGTTGGTGGTGGGTGGTGATGACTAGCTGCATTCCCTCTGCTAAATTAGGGACGGCTAGCGCAGATAGCCCTCGAGTAGTTTTGCGCTAAATTTAAAAAAAACAACTTACCCCCTCACTTTTCAAAGTTTAGTTTGTATTATTCAATCCCTGAAAGACGAATTGCAACCAAAGTATCTTTAATAACATCAAAAATTAAATGTAAGTTTTCTTTCTTTTCGAACATTTTGGATTAACAAAAAGAGAACAAAATATTTCTGTTGTAATAAGATATCATAAATTCAGAAAACAGTGATAAACATTCAGTTTAAAACTGTCTTTTGACTGGCTTTAACAATTACACAGAAAGGAAATAAAAAAAACAAATAGTTATGACCGAAAGTCAGCGAAGAATGTTTTAATATGAGCATCTTGTTTTGGTCTTCAGAACCAACATCAGAAGGTAAAGTTCTATCGCAGAGAATGAATAGAAAACGTGACTTGTAAGTTAGTAGTTTGAAACGTAGGCGTTACGTCTTACAATCTGGCCATAGATTCAATATGATGCAGCTATTACTGTGGTCACCATTTCGTTCAATGCCATACATTTGGTGTACAATCACGTCCAATGCAAAGGAACCGAAGGGAAAGATCAAAGCTATTGATCTCAACTGAGGTTCCATAATGAACGTTGCAAGTTTAGTACGGATGTTCTTCAAGTAAGACGCTGTAACATGTTGTGTAATGTGATCAAATATTTTGCCCATGCAATAAAACGTGCTCGTGTTCGAAAATTGATAGCAATAAAAGATGTGATAGCTTTGGCTCTGATACGTTAATTAGTTTATGGGCCATGTTTTAGGCATATTTATTTTATGAAGAAACGACCTGTGGTGTTATTGTTTTATAAACGTTTCTTTACATGAGAAGCCTGGCATGGCCGAGCGCGTTAAAGCGTGCGCTCGTAATCCGAGGGTCGCGGGTTCGCGCCCGAGTCGCGCTAAACATGCTCGCCCTCCCAGCCGTGGGGGCGTATAATGTGACGGTCAATCCCACTATTCGTTGATAAAAGAGTAGCCCAAGAGTTGGCTGTGGGTGGTAATGACTAGCTGCCTTCCCTCTAGTCTTACACTGCTAAATTAGGGACGGCTAGCACAGATAGCCCTCGAGTAGCTTTGTGCGAAATTCCAAAAACAAACAAACAAATCTTTACATGTACTTCCCGATGATACAGCAATGTGTCTTCAGAGTTATACTGCTAGAAACCGGATTTCGATACACATGGTGTGCAAAGCATAGATAGTCCTCTGTGTAGATTTATACATAATAACAAAAACAAATTCGTTACATGTTAGTTGTAGCGCGTTATATTTTCATAAAAACCCGAAAACCCAGTCCTTTCTTCAGCAAGCTTTATTTACCAAATTTTCCTCTTCATCATACAAAAATACACCGACAAGATAAAAGAAAATCAAATATGCTCGAAAAAAAAAAACAGTTTGTGCGTGTTTTTAATTAGAGCAAAGCCACATCAAGCTATCTGTTGAGCCCACCTAAGGGAATCAAACCCCTGATTTTAGCATTGTAAATCCGTAAACTTACCGCTGTATTAGCGAGGGGCAAAAACAAAAAAATTACTAAAAGTGATGCTAACACACATGCACACAAAATGACAACTATTTTTTATGTATATTAGATTTTAATCAACTGGAGAAAGAACAGAATTACACCAAAGTTCATGACCTTATGTGAGTTTATGAAAACGATATTGGAGTCTTATTTAATTTTCTCACTTACTTTATTTAATGGCACAGTATACATACATACAACGCTATAACCGGGTAACGTTATCCCTGTTGAGCAGAGCACAGAGACTAATGTATAGCTTTGCGCTTAATTCCAAATGGACTTTTATCAGTAATATTTACGTTAAAAGAAAATAAAGAAACCAAAACTAATAGGCCTAGGTGTTTATGATAAAAATGATATCACAAATGTTATACCTGAGAATTAATTCCAACAGCTGTTGTTGTTATTTTTAAATTTAACGCAAAGATACACGATGTCCTATCTGTGCTCTGCCCACCACGAGTATCGAAACCCGGTTTTTTTAGCGTTGTAAGCGCGCAGACATACCGCTGAGCCACTGAAGGGGTAATTCCAAATGCCATCATTTGTTAACACTAATTGCAATATGCTTGAAGATAAGAAAGAATAAAAATGTTTTATTCTAAAATAATAACAAAACTGAAATAAATTCAAGAAAACTTTTAAGTTAGATGTTTGTAAAACACGCCAATAACTTCGAAATACCTGAACTGAAACGTTAAACGAACACCAAATATAAACGTTGAAAGTAAATATTTACTCAAAACAATAATACCAGGTTATAGTTTCATTGCTAAACGACATAGACGAACGGAGCGTTCCCAAAACACAGCTGGTACGTATATATATATATACATACATATGTATGTATGTATACATATCAGTTTACAAATATACCATATTTCATCCATTTGCTGGAATGTGTTTATATACAAGGTGTCCGTAAAGTCTGGAACCGTCGGTAATTTACAGCTTTTCTTTATTTCAGACACTTGATTATGACGCTGTCGAAGCATGAGAAGGTTGAATTGCTGTTAATATAAACTTGTTCATGATTCTGTTATTTTGTAAATAATTTGTAATTATATTGATATCTATAGAAATAATCAGACATTTTTATTTAAGATAGTCCAAATTATGGTCGTTCATTTTTTTGTTTTAATGGCCTATGGTTGTTGAAAACCAGTTGTTATTACATTAGAAATTACAAATGTAAATTCGTGAAACAAAGAAGTTTTACTGGTAAATTACAGAGAAAAGTGGTAATACCAAAATTCACCGGTAGTGTCTGTAAAGAAGAAAACGAACCATTTAAAGCTTTGTCAAACAAGTTTAATAATGCTGGATCTGTGGTTCAGTGGTTTGTGTCCCCCGGTAGGACAACGGCGTGTCTTTAGACTTACAACGCTAAAGTCAGAGGTTCGATTTCTTTCAGTAGATAGACATAGCAGATAGCCAGATGTGGCTTTGTTATAAGAAAACACACACGTACTCTTATCCCCAGTATTCTCCCAACCCAGAGTGGCCAGGGAGGTTAAGGCGTTCGACTCGTAATCTGAGGGTAGCGGGTTCGAATCCCGGTCGCACCAAACATTCTCGCCATTTCAGCCGTGGGGTGGTTATAATGTGACGGTCAGTCCCACTATTCGTTGATAAAAGAGTAGCCCAAGAGTTGGCGGTGGGTGGTGATGACTAGTTGCTTTCCCTCTAGTCTTACACTGCTAAATTAAAGACGGCTGGCACAGATAGCCCTCGAGTAGCTTTGCGTGAAATTGATAACAAACAAACAAACTAGGTTAAAATATCCTTTAAAATTAGTCAATACTTAGAAATGGCTGAAATTCCAACCCGAATACACAGAAACTTGCAAATTATCGCAATCAAAAAACTTGATAAAAACTTAAGCATAATATTTACGACTTTGGAAAATGAAACATTTTTAAAATTACGGACTAAATGAACTAAAATAAGCAGACAAAGAATTTGTGCCATATTTAAAAATGATGATACTTTAGCTGCGTTATATAATGCATTTCGTTAAAAATTTCCTCCAGTTCTTTGTTTTTATTGGTACTACTGTGTTGTTTTTTTTTCAAATAGACATATACTTTTGTTATGGTAATTAAGGAAGGACGATCTTCCTTTCTTTACGATAACTAAATGCATCCAGAGTAAGTTTTGTTAATCAACTTCTAAAAACTCGAATGTAAATCGAACAGAGTTTCTTTTAGCTGAATTGGAATTATTCAAATAAAGAAAATAACGTTGGTGTCAGTTCCTCTACTTTCTAACCAAATGCAACGTATTTCTTTGTACTCGCCCACTCGGAGATGTATCACAGATACACTCTTTGGCTAACAGAATACTCTGACATGAATTTCCGAAGAATCCTTACCTGATAAGTTTTGTTTTTGTTGCTTAAGCGCGAAGCTGCACAACTAGCTATAACCGTATTACCTAACATAAAGATCGAATCCTTGCTTGATAAAAGCCTAGTAAACCCAGTTGAAGAGAAGTAAGTGTTGTGCAAACGTGACACTCAAAGTTTATAAACATTTCTAGAGTAAGTGAGAGTAATAATTCAGCGTCGGTTACGTTGATGAGAAGTTACAAATACAAAGTCCGTAGGATTTTACTCGCAACAAATGTTTTTTTTTAAATGAAAGTATTGATTTATATGCTGGTATTTTAGAGAGAAATTCGATAGTGCTGTATTGAGTTCATCTGAACGAATTTCAGCACAATAATATTTGATTTGCATAATTTATTATTTTCAAGAACAACACACCTTTTTAGATGTGTTAATATTTAAGTACGCTGACAGTAAACAGTTAACAGATGTACGAAACGTTTGTTGATTTTCAAAAAGAAATGGATGACTACACGGCCCCAGTGGCACAACGGTATGCCTGCGGAATCACAGTGCTAGAAACCGGGTTTCAATACCCGCGGTAGGCAAAACATAGGTCGCCCATTGTGTAGCTTTTTGCTTAATTCCAAAAAAAACAAGACAAACCACGACTACACTTTTAAAATATTAAGCTATTAGCCGGTTACATGTCGTAGTTGAAGTTTAGTTTTACTCTTTAAAGTATAGTGTTAAATTTCGCACAAAACTACACGAGGGCTATCTGAACTAGCCGTCCCTAATTTTGCAGTATAAGACTAGATGGAAGTAATTATCACCTACCGTCAACTCGTGGGCTACTCTTTTACAAACAAATAGTGGAATTGACCGTTACATTGCAGCAAGTAAACACCAGTCCACTACCTAATATTGACTAGTTTCCTTTCTTTACTGACAAGAAATGAAACTGTCCTTTACATGAAAATGCCTATACTTCTGAAAGGGCGAGCATGTTTGAAGACAGGATTCGAATTCGCGACTCGCAGATCACAAGAAGTCAAGTTTTCTAACGACCAGAACATAACAATAAAAAGTATGTTTCAAAGTATTAAGTTAGTAATTATTTAAAAATTATAAATAGCAGTTGTAAAATTAAGTTATTTAAAGCGTTTCATTTAAGCATTCTTTTCGTAATTTATAAAATGACTGCTTAATACATTCAGTACAGAGTAAGTCTTAGAAAAGATACCTTATGCTGATTTTTTGTGTATGGATTTATTGAGTCTATTATTATAATGAGAACGATTGAACGGTAAATGAATCTTTGTGCATATAGCTCTCGGGCAGCTTTGTGCGAAATTCGAAACAAACCGAACCAGACTGAAACTTAACGTTCGAAGACAGCTGTAATGTGACACCTATTTTCTTGGGATGTTGTGGTTCACAACAATTTCCCTTGTTTTGTTAGAGAAAAGAGAAGGCTTACGAATTTTATACTATTACTACTGTCGAAGGTGGTGAACTATACAACATAATTTATATATTTGTGTGTGTGTTGGTTTTTGTAAGAAAAGCGAAACTAATATGAAATAAGACAAACTGCAGAACTTCCAGAACTAGAGAAGAGATTAAGATACATGGGTCACTAGTACGTTTCTGTTATTATTCTGAGTGTATTTTTTGTTTCTCCTGAGAAGTGAGTAAGTAAGATGTGACATTGGCATGAGTCGTAAGTCCGTTTTTCTTTTAATTCCAAGTAGATTGTTTTTCTTTTCTGCTGTTCACGCGAAATGCGTTAAACAGGTAACTGACCTTCTTTTAAATAAATAAAAAACCCAACAAGACACAGATACATGAATTATCATGTAATATTGTGCTCCGACTTCACTTCCACTAAGTAAGTTTGTACGTTTCAGAATTTTCACACAAATATAGACGCAAGCCAAAGCCTACTTTTCAACCGATACTCTGAAGTCAATGCAACCAATTATGATACAATCAGCTAGTAGCAACTTGCCAGCTATTATTTTTTTCCAACTAACTGTATATGTCCGTCATTCTCATATCACATCCGTGGTCCCAAACTGTGAAACGAGATTTTGCATTTACAAAATATCAAGCATTAATTCTGAAATTCACAGAGAACACGCTAAAAGTAGACTAAATAAATAATTCACAGTCTGAACACGCTAACAAGTAGACCAAGTAAATGATTGATAATTTGAACATGCTAACAGGTAGACCAAATAAATAATTCACAGTCTGAACACGATAACGAGTAAACCAAATAAATAAGTTATTACTGGTTAATGACACTATTCTATATCATGTTTAAAAGTTTTATGATAGTCTTTCACCTTTACACTGTCAGGCATGACCAGGTGGTTAAGGCCCTCAACTCGTAACTTGAGGGTTGTGGGTTCGAATCCCAATCGTACAAAACACTAGCTCTTTCAGCCGTGGGGGCGATATATTGTGACGGTCAATCGCACTATTCGTTGGTAAAAGAGTAAGTAGCCCAAGAGTTGGCAGTGGGTGGTGATGACTAACTGCCTCTCGTCTAGTCTTACACTGCTAAATTAGGGACGGCGAGCGCAGATAGCCTTCGTGTAGCTTTGCGCGAAATTCAAGAACAAACAAACAAACAATATTTTTCTGCGTAATGGAAGACAAAATATAAGATTAATATTATTAGTGAGCTAAAGAAGAAAAAATAACAACAGAAAATAAATAAAAAATGAATGAAAATGCTTCCAACAACAAAAGGAAATTCCAAGGATAGTTATTCTTGAGTAAACAAAAAAGCTGTAAGCCTGATGGCCATTCGAAATAAATTATACGTTATTTTTCTACTTTTGTTATCTGTAGAGCAATGCATAGTGCTTTACAAAATTTATGTTCACTGGCTATATGCTGCCGTAAGCTATACACTGCCAAAGTTAAATAAATCCTATTTACTATCTAAACTGTTTGTAACGTGGTGGAAGTGCATACTAAAGAGAAGAACTGAAATCTACACCATCAGTACCACAAGTAACGTAGCAGTACATGATTAAATCAGTTTCCAACATCACAAAACAGCAGGGAAGACAATAAAAGTAAGACGATCAGTCGCAAAAACACGTCATCCGAAACGTCATAACTTCCTTAATCCGTAAATCTACATAATTTACAGAAACTCTCACATCTGCATTTGATTGAAAGAAAACTTACTCCTTAGGTAAAGTTGAAAAACCAAGGATTTAGTAAGTGTGACTTGTTATTTACTTTGACACAAATTGCCAATTTAAATGTTCAATATCGATATATACAGCGACGGATTGTACGTCCTACACTATTGATGATTAACTTGTACAGAATATTTGTAGATCACTCAGAGGCGTAGCCAAAAGTTAAAAAAAAATGAGGATTTTACTTTTATTGGGAAAATAAAATAAATGTCGAAGCCGTAGTAGGGATGAGTAAAATGAGGGGACCGTTCCCTCCTTTTGTAGTACCGACGGATTAGCTCCCCAGTGGTTTAGTGGTATGTCTGTGGACTTACAATGCTAAAAACCGAGTTTCGATACACGTGTTGGGTAGAGCACAGATAGACCCTTGTGTAGCTTTGTGCTTAATTCAAAATAACAACAATCGACAGATTAATTATCTTAATTTCATTTATCAATAGCTTCATACCCTTAGAGATTACAGTTGCTTCGTTATAATTATGAGTACCATATTGCTTAAACCATAAACCAATTAAAAAAGAAATATATATATAAATGCCACCTTTAGAATATTTTTATTGATAGCATGCTGTGGTTAGTGTGGATTATCAGGCAAACTCAATAAAATCTTAGCTGAAATATGGAATTCTTCTGAGTAAGCAATTTTCACTACGAGTGAAATGACAAAAAGTTCAATGCGCTTCTGAAGGATTTTATGGTTTCTTGAGTTACATGAAGTAAAACAGTAAAACTACATTTTTTTCCACAAGACATTCTTAAAACTTTTCCCACCATAATTTAATTGTGATTTATTTTTCTGTAAAACGCGATTTTAAACACGGTTATTGATTTTAAAAATACAACCGGTAGAGGGCTCTTATAGCATACTATAAGATAGTTTACATAAATATTCCCGGTGTAGTTTTTTTATATAACATGATGCTTTTCCCCTTATGTTGAAACTTATTCGCCTATTTTATTAATCTATCTATTACGCAACTTTTTAACTATCTTTGCCTGTTTTTCTAATGAATAAACACATTTGTATTCCAAGCTAAATCTCATATCTCGGTGCATATATTGCCTTTAATATTCTGTAATGGTAAAGTCGTTTTAAAAAATCCTCTGAGGCTTACATAAAGGCCTAAACTGCAAAGTTAAAATTATTTCCTAATGAAACATTTAATCGAAATCCAGTTTATGATGTTATGATATATTACACATTGATTCATCAACCGACTATATTTTATAGCAGTAGAAGTAATTTACTACTTATTTCTACCATGTTCATCTCAGTTTTCAGCTTATAAGCAGCTGACCTTTTTTTATTCGTAGTTTCTGTTCATTGTTCACCCTTGCTAAGAGTGTTAAAAGAAATCGAATGAAAAACATCACGTTCTCTTATGGCATGTTAAAGTATAGTTGACTCATTGGATTAGCATCTTCGTTATTTCGCCTTAATAGTTTAGTAGAACCAATGTAACTTTGCTGAAAACAAACAGTAGTATAATTATAATATACCTGTGACAAATGTAAGGTTGGAACCTAGTCCTCAATTCAAAAGAAAAACCATATTTGAGAGTTAGGTTTAAGGTCACTTTTTGTCTAAATTACTGTAGTCAGCTGTCAACAAAAAGGTTCGCTTACATTGGTGCAAAGACCATTAGGATTGGCCTATTGGCCAATGAAAATGTTTCATCTGGTCAGATACATTTCGATGTGTGTTATATTATACATCAAAGTTTAGTAATCGGCTCATAAAGCTAAGAGACATTCATCTCATTTTTTCCACCGTTTAAATTTTTATATGTAGTGTAACAATGTGAGGTTTCTCTGAATAATCATATCACATTTTACGAATATCTGAGCTACATCGAGGATCTAGTGCGCCCTCTTGTATTTCTTTTTTATCCTCACGAATGAACATTTTTAAGACGACAAAATGCCAACGTGCCGGTTTGTTCGTAATACATTTGAAGATCACAAGAACAATAAACTACACTATTTCTTCTCATTAATACAAACCCCTGAAGTCAACCCAGTCGATCACTTGTGAGACGTATTGGGGAGCATTTTCGGAGCATGTTCCTTTGCCCTTGTATTCCTTGAGGAATGAGTGAAAACTGAAAATACATTCTAAAATTATGGAGTCTGCGCCACAAAGGATCCTAGCTGTGATGAAAGCATATGGTATTTCAACAAGTCATTAAATCAGGGTTGTTTTTTAGTTTTTAATAATATATTATTAAATAATTTGCATAATTAGAAGAAAAATCAATGAACGTCTTAAACATAAAACATACCGACTTGGGTAAACAAGTAACTTAATTAGGAAATGCTCTGGTCAACAAACCAGAATCAGAAATTCTATTAATCTATAAATAACCTACAAATCTTATTTATCAAAGTAAATGTTAATAATATATTGCATCAGTGTTAATCTGTTTTTTTTTGTCATATTTGGTGACATAGAAGTGCAATGTGATTATCAAACGGCCCTAACAAAACGAATATTTCTTACGGCGATTCATGTGATACGAAATATTATTTTTAGTTGAGGAGTTATATTTTCTGCTAATATCGAAGTTTCAATTGCGCCGCCTTTTGCTTCCACAAGTTAGTTAGCCGTCAAAGAGTTTGTTTTTAATAGATGTGGAATATGTTGGAAGATGAAATAAGTTTTTGGTGAATTTTTGCTCAGTTCAAACTAAATGTAGTTTTGTTTTTTTCATATCCACAAACGTATTTCAGTTTTTTTTGCTTCATTCACCATACGTGATTCTAATTTTTATTGGTTCAAAACTACTAACTTCTGTATAGATCAAATCATCTTTTCCTCACAATGAAAACTAAAAATGTTTTTCTCGCTGTCACCTTTGTCATGATCCTCAAGTTCGTTTTCAACATTTACTGTCCGCTTTAATACTAATTTGTCTGTTTTAACTTGTGTTAGAATAGGTGCAATATCTAAAGTTACTAATGACTATACAATGAACGTGTTAAAGTAATAATGCAGGACGGCAACTTTTGGAATTGAAGAACGCATTTGGTATAATGAACCGAGATAAATTAAGTTCTTAAACTGCACAAACTTTTGTGTACTTTTAAGCTTAAATAACTGAAGATCTTTTAAAATTGGATCCGAATTTTTTTCAAAATTTACCAGCCTGTTTCTTTTTAATTTGGCGTAAAGCTACACGAGAGCTATTTGCGCTAGCCGTCCCTAATTTAGCTGTGTAAGACTAGAGAGAAGGCAGTTAGTTACTCATCACCACTAACCGCCAACTATTGGGCTACTCTTTTATCAGCGAATAGGAGGATTGACCGTCACATTATATTGCGTCCACGACTGAAAAGACGAGAATGTTTGGTATGATAAGGATTCGAACCCGTGACCCTTAGATTACGAGTCGAACGCTTTAACCCATCTGGCCAGTTATGTAGTTGGCTTATTGAGCAGGTGATTTTAGTCCTTACTTTTGTTTCATTTTAAAAAGCAGAAGTTTTTTTTCTATGTCTTAAAAGGTTTCTTAGATAAAGCTGACTTATGGCTCTTTAATGTTTCATCATTGTATATGATACGGATATCTGTACGTATTTTTTTAAAAACCTTTACTGGCAACACGTAAGATTCGTTTCTCCGAATAAGTTGTCTCAAAATTTTCTTTCCACTTTATGGTATTATAATTCTGTTAATTTGTTATTCTTTCAGAGGGTGCCATTAAATGAGGTGTTAAACTATCAAATGAAGGTATTTAAAGGGTGCGTGTTTTCTCACAGTAAAGTTATATCGGGCTATCTTCTGAAGCCACCGAGGGAAACGAATTTAAAGATCTACTAAGAGAGTTGTTAAGTTATTTCAAAACTATCTACTAAAAGTGAACCGAATAATTTGTTCGATATATTTCTTGAATTACTGTAGTAATATGATTGCAAAAGCACGCTAGTAGAGGTCTGAAGAACGATTAGAATATAAATGATTCATAACATATCATTCATATAAATAATACATTAATGACTACGTTACAACTAATTTAAAAAAAAACTGAACATCTCTCGTCATCAGAATCTGTTGCAAGTCATAAGAATACCTTGCAAGTATTCATAAGAAAATTTTCTTATACGATTTTACTTTATATAATTATAACTATATTACTTATGGTTCAAGGAGAGCATTATTTCTTCGTTCTTTTATTTGTAGCGAAGAAAATGATTTTAAATTAGTTTTATGGTTCGTAGGAAAAGCAGGGTAATAGTAAAAAGCGACGAGAAATAAACAGTTATGAAGTATATGATATTTAACTATTTTTATATATCTTAATGGTACCATCACAGCATTCCTTCTCATTATCAAAAATAAAATGTGTTAGTTCCTTTCCTCTTTAAGCCTATCTAAGTGATATGAAACTACATTAGATAAAATTTGGAATCACTTCCAATTTAGTCTTCTTATTACCAATATATATATATGTGTGTGTGTGTGTTACGGTGGTTTTAATATATATTATAATTCATTAGTTGACTTACCTGGAAATGATGACGTCATTTTCTATTGCTAACTTGAGTTTTATTTTAATAATATTTCACATAAGGGCACGAAAGTCGCCACAGATGACAAAGAAAATAAAACTTGGTGTTTCTTTTTAAGTATTCTCACAATTCAATGGGATTGAAATACTTGTTTGTAAGCTTACCGCCTATCCACAAAATCTAGTGTTGTAAATTTTAGTATATTAAAAATATAACTCCTTCAACAGCAGAAAACAAAATAAAAATATCATGCAGCTTTGAAAGGATCAGTTTGTACAATGTAATATTTTAAAACAAGAAAAAGTTATTTACTGTGACACTAGATCACTTTTTTCAAAGTAATAGTTTAACACAAGGAGCTGCTATTTAGTACGACAGTATATCAGTTTTTACAAAGAAGCACGCCCCCGCTTGCACACATAAAGTATACAAATTTACAACTCTAAGATCAAGGGTTCGATTCCCCTAGGTGGGCTCAGCAGATAGCCCGATGTGGCTTTGCTAAAAGAAAACACACAAACACACAAAGTTATAACTTCGCACAATGAACAGTTATTTACTGTGACAGTATATCAGTTTTTACAAAGTAATAATTTCACACAAGGAACAGTTATTTAGAGCGACAGTATATCAGTTTTTACAAAGTAATAATTTCACACAAGTGTTACGTATTTTTTATGTTTTATGTAGACTAAACGCAACAGAAAGACACAGATAACAGCTTGTATAATTTATTACACTAAAATATTAACAGATATAACATAAATTATATAATAACAATGACAGATATTAAGTTTAAACCTTCAAAGTTAATTACGAAACAAAATGGTATCAGTTTCAACCTTCAAAATTAATCGCAATACAAAATGGTACTGGCCTGTATCTAATATAATGATCTAAAATGAAAGTCTCAAATTCCAGTCTAGGATGTGAATTTGGTCCCACGAAGAAATTCCGAAGTTTAAATGAAGAAGTTCAGAAACAGTTCACAGTTCAATAAATTCGACGAAGTTCTTTTCACGATGCCTCCGATGAACGTCACAAAATTATCGCCTTTAATTTTTCTGATTTACCGTAAATTGTTCCACACGTGTTGACTTCCAGTATAACCACTAATTCGGATGAATCGTAGAGATTGACGAAGTAAAATCACAGCTTCCGTCGATCTAACTTCAGTCACAAATCCAAGTTGAATAATCACGGCAAACACTTAATCTTTCTCAAACGAATGACTGACTCTTCTTTTCTAATGACTCTTCTCTTGAATAAAACTAATGTCTGACTCTCCTACTTCCTCGCATCTTCGTCTGTTTATAAATTGTAGGCCTAGACTCCTCGAAAAACCGCGAAATTTTTACAGATCTCCAGAGCAATCCGCGCATGTCCGTTCTTGCACGAGACTAAACGTCTAGACACGAAGCCGCCAGCATTTCATTTACAAACATATGATTGGTCTACTTAATTCAAGAAAATTCTAAATGTTACCCTAAATGAATAACAGCATATTTTATTAGTTTAAAGTTCGAAACAGTAATATAAATATGAAAATATAATAAATAGAAATGAAAACTTAAACACAACACGACATTTACATAACAACAAGGAACAGTTATTTACTGTGACAGTATATCAGTTATTACAAAGTAATAATTTCACACAAGGAATAGTTATTTAGTGCAACAGTATATCAGTTTTTACAAAGCAATAATTTCACACAAGAAACAGTTATTTAGTGTGACAGTATATCAGTTTTTACAAAGTAATAATTTCACACAAGGAACAGTTATTTAGTGCGACAGTATATCAGTTTTTACAAAGTAATAATTTCACACAAGGAACAGTTATTTAGTGCGACAGTATATCAGTTTTTACAAAGTAATAATTTCACACAAGAAACAGTTATTTAGTGTGACAGTATATCAGTTTTTACAAAGTAATAATTTCACACAAGGAACAGTTATTTAGTGTGACAGTATATCAGTTATTGCAAAGTAATAATTTCACACAAGAAACAGTTATTTAGTGCGACAGTTTATCAGTTTTTACAAAGTAATAATTTCACACAAGAAACAGTTATTTAGTGTGACAGTATATCAGTTTTTACAAAGTAATAATTTCACACAAGGAACAGTTATTTAGTGCGACAGTATATCAGTTTTTACAAAGTAATAATTTCACACAAGGAACAGTTATTTAGTGTGACAGTATATCAGTTTTTACCAAGTAATAATTTCACACAAGGAACAGTTATTTAGTGCGACAGTATATCAGTTTATACAAAGTAATAATTTCACGCAAGGAACATTTACTTAGTGTGACATTAAAAAACTTTTTCACCATAATGAAAAAAGTAAATATTACTTTTGTTAATTTTTTTGGATTTCCCGAGAAACTGGTCGAGGGCTGTCTGTTCTACTCATCCATTCTTTCTAAGTGATAGACTAAAAGGAATACAGCTCGTCAACACCAACCGTTGAGCTACTATCTATCGACGAATTGTAGGATTGATCGTCACATTAAATATAACGCCCATGTGACTAAATTCGCAGGCATTTTCGGTGACGGAATTCGAAACCGTGACTTGCAGAATAGATTTCCTTAACCATCAGACCACGGCGTGTACCCTCTCAACACGACAAAAAACACGTGCATAAGAAAGCACCTTCAGCGATAAGGAAAAACTTTCTGTGTCTTAAGGAATTATCTCACCGTACAGACGGGAAGACTCGGGGCATACGGACTAGAATGTATGTAAGTGGGAAGGTATTTGAGATCAAAGTATGAACAGAATGGAATGATAACTTACCTTATGCTGCTATCAATTACAGAGAAACAGTTTACTGAAGTCATTCGTTTTCTGAGAAACGTACCGAATTCTTGCTTCTTTCAGATGGAGCTAAGAATCAATCGTACTTTATGTTGTTTCTCTAATTATCATTATATGAGCAAAAAGGACAAAACGTTTACAGGTTGATGGTAAATGCTTAAGAAATAGAATTACTTACCCATATTATGATGTATGAAATATATGTCTATTTGTAAAGAGAATAACTGCTAATTTACAATACAAAAATCAATAGAAAAAATGGAAAATCTTTCTTTAATTAAAAGAAATTCAAAAACAAAGGGTTAAAATTTGATTTCATTAAGACTTTCAGACTTTTGTAATAATTAAAACGTACAACACATTCCTAAACTAGACCTGATATCAGAATGTTTCCCTAGTTTATGCCATTGCCTCTATTTTTCTTACAAAGGCTTATAATGGTTAATTTTATTAATTGGTTTCTACAATTACACTACAATTACAAAAATTGTTCCATCCGTCTCTTTTGCAGCTTGATGCAGCTTAAAAATATTATTTAACTTTAAATGTTTCTTAAACTATGAATAATTTTATGGAAATTAATATTATAATTACACTAAATCATGTACATAATTTGAAAAGCAAGAAACGGCGTACAATAATATAGTGATTTTTAGTTGCATAATACCAGTGTTACTGACAACAGTGTTTAAGGCGATTACTTCGAACAAAGTACAGAATAGAGAAAACTTGTAGAAATTACTCCATCTGTCACCTAACCTCCAAAAAGTCACAAATTTTCAATGTATTAACATTAACCCAAAACAGTTCAAGTGAAGGCACCTCTTTTTGGTTATGGTCTAGCAATATTTGGTTCAATATACTCAATACAATTTGACAATGCAACTCTCTCAGACAGCAATTTGAAATCGATTAAAACACTCGATACATTTGTGGTTACTCAAAGCATTGAAAATACAACCATTACTTTCTATTTGAGGTTTAAACGAGAGTTATAAGACTCGAACAGTAGAAGACAATAGAAAAATGGACAACTTGGTGGAACTGTAGCGCCATCTAAGCGGAACTATTGAGCTCCAGGTTCTATTTTGGAAGAACACAATAATATTGCTGACGATGTTATAGCCTGCTCAGCTGGATCTTATGTGTGCCTGTTGTCAAACACAGATGTCAGTTTTATTTATTTTTTATTGGAAATGATGAATCTTCCAAAATTTCACCAAGCAATGTTTCAGACGTTTACAGAGAAGCTGCCATCGAGACTGTTAAATCTGTTCTCACATTACTGTAAAAACTTTTATTGGTGCTATCATGTGAAAAGCGATTGTAGTTGTATCACATCTTAGTTCAATCATAGGCATGTTACAAAATATACTTAGTGTATGAGCTATCTACAAACTTGGCCTGTGAAATAAATAAACTACAGCTCTGTAGAAAATTCGTTAGAAACCACTTAAATAAAGCTTACGAACAGGAGAGTGCTCTTACACCATGACGTTACTGTGCATTTGAATCATCTGCTTATGTTAAAACCTAGCACTGTGACAGAAAGTGTGAGAAATAGTTGTACTCTCTACAATGAAGAAAATATCTTTCATTGCTATCTGGCAGTCTCATAAATGTATAAAATCATCAGTTGATTTAGAAAGCTGGTTAGAGCGAAAATTCTTGATGATAAATCAGAACAGTTTATAACTGACAATTTGACTTAGCGAAGGATTCCTTACTTTAAAGTATCTGAAGAAATCGACATGTAACGATAAATTGACTTTAAAATTTTTTTGTTGTTTACGTTCTAGCGTGGTGAAGATGCACGTTCTGGTATAATATTTTCAGTCATAAATGCAATATTACTGTACTTAGACAGCATTTTACTTGGCCCGGCATGGCCAGATGGTTAATGTACTCTACATGTAATTAGGGACGGCTAGTGCAGATAGCCCTTGTGTAATTTTGCGCGAAATTGTCTGTTTGTTTTTTGAATTTCGCACAAAGTTCCTAGAGGGCTATCTATGCTAGCCGTCAATAATTTAGCAGTGTAAGACTAGAGGGAAGGCAGCTAGCCATCACCACCCACCGCCAACTCTTGGGCTACTCTTTTACTAACGAATAGTGTGATTGACTGTAACATTATAACGCCCTCACGGCTGTTTAGTGTGACGGCGATTCAAACCCTCGAACCTCGAATTACGAGTCAATTTCCTTAACCACAAGGCCGTGCTGAGCCAGACTTTTAAAAAATATCAAACAGTTGTAAGAAAGGAATTTCTATTTATGTGCCAGAAGACAAAAATTTGTAAGAGATTTTTAAGTCTTATAGAAATCTGTATATAACTTATATGGACAAACTACTCTAACTCTACAGAGGCGTTTAAGAAATTTCTAAATCTTTATTTCAAGTTAGAATAATTAGTGAAGAGTTTTTAAGAACAGATTCACAGCATTTTGTATCATAAAATGTAAATAACGTGCACCGAGTTATTGTAACTTTCAAACACTATAGAAAGTGATTTAGTTGTGATTGCTGTTAAACATAAAGCTGGTTATCTGTGTCTCGTCTTCCACGGTATCGAAATTTGAATTTTAGTGCTGTAAGCCTGCTAGAGAAACTGCATAAACATATTATGATTGTAGAAATGTGTAAAAAATTTGATAAAATGAATTTATTTGAAAGTGCAAAAATTATAAGAAATTTATTTAAAGTTACTGTACCAGTTAAAGAAAGTGTAATATATAGTCACAGAAACTACAAAATAATCTGTGAAGAATTTGTATAGAGTTACTACAAAACAGAGGAGCGTTTAAGTATACGTATAAAGCGAGTTACTGTAACTGTAATGAACATAGAAAGAAAGAGTGATCGACTGTTTTGTCGTTAAGCACAAAGAGCTATCTGTGCTCTAATCATTCAATTTCTAGCAGTATAAGTCTGGAAACGTAGTTCTGTGTTACTGGAAAGAAAACGTTACTGTAGTTGTATACGAAGGATTGTACTATATCTTACAAAGAATGCATATAAACTACGCATAAGTGACTTACAACAACTATATTAGGACCTGCAAAATAGTGTATCAAATGAAATTAGGCTCCCCAATTGAAAATACAAGTACATCCTGAGGATAATTTACGACACGCCCACAAAGACGAAAATATAAATTATTTAGAACGTGTAACTTGAGCCATAGTAAGAAATGTAAACACAATACTTCTGAATCAAAAGCTGTATAGACAGACTTTGAAGTGTATAATATTAGACCTCACATGTAGCAAGTAACAGAATCGAGCTGCTAGTTGTAAACATTTAGCTTTATACTGCAAGTAATAAAGAAACACGTGTTTTACTTGATATGAGCAATGAACAAGTTACTTTTTTACACTTGCTTTTATATAAAACTATTAGCCCGTATGACTTAAAAAATAGCTCTTAGTTCTATAAGTTTTTTTTAAATTATCTTGCTACTTCCTCATCAAGTTTTTACCCTGAAACTAGAAATGCCTACCTCATAATGACGTCAGCGCGCACTCCTTCGCAAGATGTCAGGAGTGTAATTCCCACGTGCTCAGAATCAGTCTAATATATATAGGTTCTCTTGGTTCAGCATAATCTTCGAGTCAGCAGGGTTATAGCACACGAGAAAGATAACTTCCCTGTATTACAACGAACAAGAAGAAACGTTAGCGGTTGAGTTAATCTTCCGTGACTTCGAAACTATTGAAATCGTCGAGAAAGGAGGGATAAAAAGGTATGTTATTCGTATCTGTTTGTATTTTATACAGAAAAACTTCTAAATCAGTGTTTCAAAATTTTGAATAATTATATTTTTCCAAACTTCAAACAGCACATTGTATATATATGTAAAAACGGTTCGTTTGGGTTGAGAAAATATTTTACGTAGAGAGCGAACAACGCTTCGACCTTCTTCGGTCATCGTCAGGTTCACAAAAAAGATCGAAACGTTGTTCGCTCCTCTACGTAAAATATTTTCTCAACCCTAACGAGCCGTTTTTACACAGATATTTTTCTCTACAAGTGGGTTTTCTCGACTTCAGCACATTGTATAGTTTTTAATCATTAGTGATTCGACTTCAACTTTATATAGTTACGAACTAAAAATATGTCATTGTTTGTCAATAGAGGCTACACAACTGAACTTCTAACTGAAAGTCTGTAGAAAGTTCAGTGGGGTTGAGCAGGATGTCTGTATTATTACCTGCTTATAACGAACTTTAAATCTTTCCGAGTTTGTACTACGAGTAATTCGGAAGTACAACTAATAATTTCAGAAACCCGTTAGTCCATGCTAAAACCATAATACATGTGCTTTCAAATTCTGAACGAAAATCCCTTATAGATTAATCAGTCTTTAAAGATCATTATAGCCACCGAAATATTCTGGTTTATTCTCCTCAATATTGTAGGATACAATAATGTGTATCATATATATAATATATATATGTATGTATATCATAATAGCATACAAATTAACATCTTAATTTCATCTAGACAAGTACTTGTTTATTTAACAAAAGTGTAGGTTACTGTTGTTTTACCGGGAGTAATTTGTTTTAATTTGTCACAAAACACCTCACACGTATTTTGTGAGAAATAACTTTGACTGTTACTTAGCAACATTATAATTTTTTCTTTCTACATTATTTTATTTGGACTTGTGTTTTGAAATTTCGTCTAAAGCTACACGTGGGCTATCTGTACTAGCTTACCCTAATTTAGCCGTATAAAACTATAGGGAAAGCCGCTAGTCATAATCACCCACCGCTAACTCTCGAGCTATTATTTTACCAACGAATAGTGATATTCACCGTCACATTATAACGCCTTCGCGGCTGAAAGAACGGGTATATTTGGCGTGACGGAGATTCGAACCAGTGACCCTCGGATTACGAGTCGAGTGCACTAATCACCTGGCCGTGCCGGGACTTAAAATGCATATTTTAATTTCGACCTATTGAATAGGATTTAATCGTAAATTTCATCACTCAGTTAACAAAATGTTTCAAGGATTCTTAAAAATAACCAAGCCCTAAATGATAGAAATGTTGTTGATTAAGTTAATGAGAAATATGTTTATGTTATTTTGATATAATCAAATATTGCAGCAATAATTTAAAATAAAATAACCCAATGATTTTTACTACAGTAATTGATCATTTAGTGAAAATGTATAAGTTGATATGACCGCCATTATTTGATTTTATTAGAGCAAAAGTATTCTTAAAAATAAACTGTGTTTTTATTTCTGTTCTTTTAGGGCATCTATAACCCATTGTGCAGCTTTCTGGTTAACTACAAAAAAACAAAAACTGTTATTTTTATGGTTTTGTTATTTTTGAAACGTTCAGTTTGAAAATTTTACCCTTAATAATAACAAAACGGAAATTATGACTTTACACCATCAGTAAATTCCTGTGCAATATGTATATCACTATGGCTTTACACCATCAGTAAATTCTTGTAATTGTTTTTCAGTATGACATCACACAACTAGTATATTTCTGTCTAGCTTGTATTTAACTACAGCTTAACATAATCTGTAAATTACTGCCTGACTTTTGTTTAAATAGGACTTTATACTATCAATAAATTCCTGTGAAAATTCTGTTTTCGTCAACTTTATTTTTACATCTAAATAGTGATATCTACCATAGGGGTTTCCACATACCTTATGTGAAGTTAACTCAAAAACTGTGTGAAAACGAAAACAGGATCAAGTCTCAAAAGTGTCGTATCAAAGTTTAGATACAAACTAGTTCCTGAAACTTGCTGCACATTCAAATGTTTTATAAGCTACACACTACTAACTTTAATAAAATCTAATACTTCTTGAGTGCAGTGATAAACATCAAGATTTATGATCTTTTCGTGAATTGAAAATATATTAGTATCCTCGATATTGCTGTCAGAAAAGATAATGTTAACGCATAGAGTCTCGTAGTTTCATTGTCTTAAGGGGTTTTATGTTGAAAAGTTTATAAACTTTTTGATGTATTTGAATTAGTATTACAGTGTTGGAAAGAGATGCGGAAACGGAGAGAGAAAGAAAGAGAATGAGGCGAAAAATGCAATACAATTTGAATGTCAAGTTCTTATGACGTGAAGGCAAACCACACCAGAGTACGATCACATAATGATAGTTAACCACACAAAGAGTACGATCACATAATGACAGTTAACCACGCCAGAGTACGATCACATAATGATAGTTAACCACGCCAGAGTACGATCACATAATGACAGTTAACCACGCCAGAGTACGATCACATAATGACAGTTAACCACACAAAGAGTACGATCACATAATGATAGTTAACCACACAAAGAGTACGATCACATAATGACAGTTAACCACGCCAGAGTACGATCACATAATGATAGTTAACCACACAAAGAGTACGATCACATAATGACAGTTAACCACGCCAGAGTACGATCACATAATGACAGTTAACCACGCCAGAGTACGATCACATAATGATAGTTAACCACACAAAGAGTACGATCACATAATGACAGTTAACCACACCAGAGTACGATCACATAATGACAGTTAACCACACAAAGAGTACGATCACATAATGACAGTTAACCACACAAAGAGTACGATCACATAATGACAGTTAACCACGCCAGAGTACGATCACATAATGACAGTTAACCACACAAAGAGTACGATCACATAATGACAGTTAACCACGTCAGAGTACGACCACATAATGACAGTTAACCACGCCAGAGTACGATCACATAATGATAGTTAACCACACAAAGAGTACGATCACATAATGACAGTTAACCACGCCAGAGTACGATCACATAATGATAGTTAACCACGCCAGAGTACGATCACATAATGATAGTTAACCACGCCAGAGTACGATCACATAATGACAGTTAACCACGCCAGAGTACGATCACATAATGACAGTTAACCACACCAGAGTACGATCACATAATGACAGTTAACCACACAAAGAGTACGATCACATAATGACAGTTAACCACGCCAGAGTACGATCACATAATGACAGTTAACCACGCCAGAGTACGATCACATAATGACAGTTAACCACGCCAGAGTACGATCACATAATGACAGTTAACCACACCAGAGTACGATCACATAATGATAGTTAACCACACAAAGAGTACAATCACATAATGACAGTTAACCACTCCAGAGTACGATCACATAATGATAGTTAACCACACGTCAGAGTACGATCACATAATGACAGTTAACCACGTCAGAGTACGATCACATAATGACAGTTAACCACGCCAGAGTACGATCACATAATGACAGTTAACCACGCTAGAGTACGATCACATAATGATAGTTGACACTTACTGATTTTCACCCGCCGAAACAGAAAGTGCAGTACCAGTAACATCGTGTGAAAGAACAGGGTGTCATAATATGTCTAGTATTAGTAGAGTGATACCCTCATGGGCATCAAGACTGAAATACCACATGACGAGCACTATAATTGTAGTTGCTCAAAAATGCGCCAAAAGAATTGGGATACGAATCCTGTGTTTCAGAGAATTTATAAGTAAGACAAGGAGTCTTTCAGTAAGACCTGTATGCAAGACTCTGCAAGGGCTACACAAACTGGTACTGTTAATAATATATACAGTTAATGCAGTCATCAAAAACTTTCTAAAATAATGTTAGGTATGCTGGTGTTTCTCTTTACTGGGGACAGAGAGGCTGAGAGCAGAACTTGCCAACGACTTTGTTACAAATACAATTCTGACAATTATTCCAAGATCAGTAAGGTATACATCAGTATGACATGGTCTCAACGAACACGTAGTTGCCTGAAAACTAGTGCTGATAAGTGGTAACTGAACCAAAAGTCGAAATGAGCACGAGCCGCAAAAACTATAATGAGTGAAGCTGGAGATATGTTCTATTTACCAATGAATCCAGGCTTGTTCGGAAACAATCAGTAATAGTTGTTTGATAGTAAAGAAGAAAATGTACCATAATCAATATATACATAACAAACTAAGGTGAGAGGTCAGTACAACAACTCCTGGTCTTAGTGATCTATAAAAAAAAAAAGAAAAATTAATGACGCCCTGACTTATTAACAAATACGTAACGAGGTATCGGGTGTGGACTCATCTTCTAATAAAACAATAATCTTAAGTGTATAAAGAAAGAACGAAAAAGATTTTTTTTACAGTAAAAATAGGTTGTGAAAGTCCTCAATATTTTAGGAACGTATGCTCGTTGAAACATATTCTTCCGTACATGTTTTATCTTTTACTTTTAGGACAACAACACTTGATTTTAATATCTTTTCTTTCCCATGCCCGGCGTGACCACGTGGTTAAACCACTTTACTCGTAATCTAAGGGTGGTGAGTTCGAATCCCCCTCGCACCAAACATGCTTGCCCTTTCAGCTGGGGAGGACTTATAATGTGACAGTCAATCCCACTAGTCGTTGGAAAAAGAGTGGCCCAAGAGTTTGCAGTGGGTGGTTATGACTAGCTGCCTTCCCTCTAGCCTTACACTGCTAAATTAAGGACGGCTAGTTCAGATAGCCCTCGTGTAGCTTTGCTCGAAAATTCAAAACAAACAAACAAACCTCTACCTAACGCAGCTAACCTGAAATAAAACACGTTAATTAAAATGTATTGATTAGCATCAAAATATTCTCACGTATTTACAGATTTGGTAGTTTTATGAAATTTAACAATCGGTACATTGTTGTTGTTTTTGCTTAAAATAAGCGATTTGTCGAAAATATGTTGACAAATGTTTCTATGCCTACAGAAGGCCGTGTTTAAACTAGTATTTAGTTTCTGGGCTGTCAATTATTTTGCAATAGCTTTATTTTAACCTATTACTTTAGTGTTACGTTTCCCTTGAAATTTTGTTGTAACACTCTTTCTGTATGGGACAAGAAGTGTAATTATTGGCTGCGTATATGATCTCAAGGCATGGCCAAGTGGGTTAAGGCGTTTGACTCGTAATCCGAGGGTCGAGAGTTCGAATTTCCCTCACATCAAATATGCTTGCCCTTTCAGCCGTTGGGGCATTATAATGTGACAGTCAATCTCACTATTCGTTGGTAAAAGAGTAGCTAAAGAGTTGGCGGTGGCTGATGATCACTAGCTTCCTTCCTTCTAGTCTTACACTACTAAATTATGGACGGCTAGCGCAGATAGCCTTCGTGTAGCTTTGCGCGAAATTCCAAAAGGCAAAACAAACACCATCTCAATTATCCTTGTACAACTGAGTTAACGAGTTGTTTTTTTAAGGACACTTTATCCAAAACCTATTTTTTTAAAAACAAAATCTTTTAACAGAGTAAACATGCAATTAAGTTTGATAGTAATTAGGCTAAATTAGATTTGTTACTCACATGTAATTTGTTAGTGTCTTTTATTATTGTTAAGATTAAATTCTGATTAAAGTAACCTACCTACTTAGAATTCAAACAAAAACAAAACCTAGTTTTGAGCATGCCTAACAACCTACAAGGTTTAAACTACAGGGTGGTCGCTAGAAAAGCGGAAAATTTGTCAAACAGCTATTTATTTTTACAAAAAATAACTTTTACAAAGTTTTTTAAAGGCATATGTTATATTACACTCATAGATGCTCAAAATGTCGTCCGTGATATTAAAATCATGCATTTTATTCATGATGTAAAGAAATCAAAATAGAAATGTGTAAGCACGCATTTTATTCATGATCTCATCTGACCCTTAAATTTTCCGCTTTTCTGGCGACCACCCTGTATATTACTTTCTGCTAGAAATTGGATTTCGTTGCCCGTGGTGGGCAGAGTACAGATATCCTTTTGTGTAGCTCTATACATGACAAAACAATCGAACAAACTATCTTATTTATACTTAAAATTAATTCTTTTATCAGTTAAATATTTTCGCTCTTAATAACATTTTTGTCCATCAACCCAATAATATCTCACGAAGTTCGATCAGTCTGAGAGATTTAGATTAGTCGAAAATCTATACACCACGATAACAATTCAAAATTACAAACATAATAAAATAATAAACATAAAATTAAAATAAAATAATGAAAAAAGTTTATATGCTAAATATTCTAACCAACAATGTGTACGCAGTGTGGTAACAGTTTCACTTGTTTAGAATGATGTCCAAGTATGACCTATTATATTGTGATGAGAGTTCTACTTGGTTGGGCCAATTTAATAAACTTAGATTAGTCTTAAATCCATATACTAAGCTGACAATATGAAATATTCTTCATGATAAAAATAATAAAATTGAAATTAATACAGTGTAGAATGATAATTAATATAAAATTATAAACATTAAAAATATGAGAAAAAAATGTGTGTATGGATACAATAATAAAATTATCACTTATTTAGACCAGCGTCTAAATAAGATGTATCACATCTTGATATATCTTATATTTGACTCGGTTATTGGTTAGTCTTAAAACCTCATACTAAGTCAACAAAGTGACGTAATCCTTATAACAGTAAAATAATAATTATAAAAAAATAAAACTAGTTATAATATATATAATAAGTAATGTTGTTAACATGAGTAACCTTGAATAGCGAGTTAGTTACTACTGTGCAGGAAAATAAATAATGCTGCATACTGTGTATTGCGTCAGCATTTACTGCATGTGAAGTTGGTCTTTATTGGGTATTGAATCGAGATTGCAAAATAATCATCACTTTTATAAATAAGCCAATCAAGGCGATGGTATATGTGTTTGTATGTGGTATTTGGTATATGTGTTTAGCTGGTTTTGAGCAAAAGGAATTGCCAATTATTCTAGAGACCTCTTCCTGTTGATATTATGGTCATATGACTCGCTTCAAGAATAGAAAGATAGCTTGCTCTCAGCACAGTTTTACTTCTTTGCTTACATAAAGGTACTAATTTATTGGTTACCTTGCTTTGGTCAGAAATAAGATAATATATATGCGTTCCTTTTCAGCAATATTCAGACTGTAACGAAGATTGTGTCAATAGCTATTGTTTCTTGTTGACGATGTTCCAGACGTACATATTTGTCGACTTTCATTGTTTTACCCAGTGTGTATTACTGAACTGCGACTATTACATTACTTGTAAAATGTATGTGATCTCCCAATTGGACAAGTATTATGCAAATATTTATCAGTTCATTGCATAAAATATATCCCCTCTACCGGTGATTCAGAGGTAAAATAAGTACTCGATACCTTTTGTGGACACAACATGGGTAGTCCGGTGAGCTTTGTACTTATTAAAAACAACACTATCAAAAAGGATTAGTTTCCCGATCAGTGAACAGAATTATGGTACGATCAACTGTTTTCTGTAATTAAAAATTATTAAATATAAAGTATTATAAAGTTGGTCTTGAAAGAAAATAGTTCTTATCAGAAAAATCACTAATCTTCTTTGTCCTAATCACCTTAAATCCTTTCTCTCTAAGTTTTTTTTCTGTCAACTGAAAACCTAAGCGACAGAACTTCGTTTATCTCGTGAACGTTTTTCTTTACAAATATGATAATGTTCACTTTCTTATACATCCATGTGTTTAGTAAGAAATTACATAAACTTGGGTGGGCATTCACGTCATGTGAGTGAGCTAGTTTATTATTAAGGTGTTATATACATGCAGACTTTGGCTCAGACTCAAGCCAGTTCTTTGGCGCCACTAATTATAGCAAGTATCGAATGAAAAAGTTTATAACATTAAAGTAGATCTCGTCATAAAAAATACGAAAATAAATTAGAATTGAAAATGGATACGTGTTAAAGATGTGAAGTAAGAATATGTTGGTGTAATTAATAGGGCATGACTACCTATAGCATTTTATCTGTTTCTATTCAAGAAGAGGTGTAAAGTTTTCACGTAAATTTCATTCTCAGTTCATCTGTTTAGTTCATTATAACATCAGCTTTTCTTCATTGAGTACCCGTTCCCTGGATGAAAGTTATATATATATTTATGATTAATGAAAGGTTGTCTCGAGACATGAAAAGTTGCTTCCCTTACATGATTATTATAAAAAACAAAAGTCTCAAACACGTCCACAAAAACTGCAAAACGCAAAATGTGAAGTTACAACGTTATACGTGTCTTCGCATGAACCCAACAAATCATCATGCCAAATTTAGTTAAGGCCTATTCAAAGGAAACGAAGTAATTTTGAACGTACGTAAAAACCACAGACGCAAAATAAAACTAAAAATTTGTATCTACCCCGTCATGGATCTAATGAACCTGTATACCAGTTTTGGTGAATCTCTACCCCCACCTTGCGATGTAGTTACATGGGAATATTACTAACAGTACTGTTATATTTATATAGAATTTATATCAGTTTTTATTTAATTTTTATGTAAAAAACAATGAGAATTCTTATCCTCATTTCTCCAAGAAGAAAAGACCAAGGAACCTGAAGTTTTGAGCCCAAGCTAAATGGACCCTGAG
Source organism: Carcinoscorpius rotundicauda (assembly GCA_011833715.1). Lineage (NCBI taxonomy): Eukaryota > Metazoa > Arthropoda > Merostomata > Xiphosura > Limulidae > Carcinoscorpius > Carcinoscorpius rotundicauda. The sequence goes on from CM022398.1 coordinate 23,581,264, forward strand.
GATTTGAATCTATGTATTATTATTGCTTATCTTATCCACGTGCATGACAATAAAAAAAACACGCAGGAAAGAAGTGGTTCCTAGTATAACAACTTCTAATACACAGAAAACCCATTGAGTTATGGTAAAAATACTGTCAAACTATCGTTTTTGTATCACTTTACTTAGCAATAAAAGTATAACCTAATATTGTTATTAAGAGGTTATATCCTGAAAGTATAACATGAAATGTATAAGCTACAAAATTGAAATAAAAAGTTATCTAATTTAGAGGCTTCGTTAATTAAAAAGGTTTGTCTTTTACTATTTGTTTTTTTATTTTTTTAAGTTTGAAATGCAAAGACAAGTCAGAAGGAAGGTTACTTCTAGGAACAGGCCACATCCCGTAAAGGAACAACAAAACTATACAGTTAGAAACGGCTGGTATGGGTAGAGAAGGCATTAATAGAGGAGCGAACAACGTTTCTCCCTTCTTCGGTCATCGTTAGGTTCACAAAGAAAGATAGGGTTACCGACCGGTGCTGACCACATGTTTGAATACAAATACTAAACATATACAAACGCAAAATTAAAGACTTATTTATACAACAACTCAAGCGCAAGATAAACTAATAGAAAGGAACACCTTTATACCTAAATTAACAAATGTATCAACATCTAAGCACGCCCTCTACATTCCTACATTCAATTATACAACCGCCTTGAAACATGTGGTCAACACCGGTCAGTAACCCTATCTTTCTTTGTGTACCTGACGATGACTGAAGAAGATCGAAAAAAAGAAACGTTGTTCACTCCTCCATAGAGGTTTTGCTTGTGACGTAACTCTTGACCTAGTTACTGCTGACCGCCATGATGGGTGGCACGCTCGGCGTGTTTATATTTCAACACAAGGGTGATTCATAGTTTAAAGTGCGCGATGGTACCGTCGTGTTGTGCATTTAATTGTTCAAATCGGCATGGACAGGTGGAAAATGTGTTCTACTACAAATTTCCTAAAGATCACGACCGAAGAAGACGATGGATTGCAGCTGTCAATGGGAAAAACTGGACACCCACAGAGCACACCAGAATTTGCAGTAAACACTTTGTGTCAGGTATGTATAATTCATCTATAACCAGGCTGAATAAATTGAAACTTACATGCATGATATATGTATAGCAGAACGCACTGCAACACCAGTCAAAGAAATTTTTTTGCACACTTTTCTTTTACTTTTAAATAACTGAATAGTAAATTTACTGAAGGAACAATATCATTCATGATGAATAGGTTATATAGCCATTCGTACATTAAGACAAAATGTTAATATCTCTTGAAGGACCAATTTAAGTAATTCATCAGAAAACCACAACAGGCACAAGATTGAAAATTGTGCAAATAATTATTTTGTTGACTTACATTCGGTTAAAAGTGTACAGTGTATCTGTTATATATACAAATATTATCTGATGATGCCTGTAGATCTATATCTTAACTAAATTACTCTACTCTGTTTCAGGGACGAAGAGTGATGATCACCTATCACCTGACTATGTACCTTCCATATTTCATTTTACACGTTCTCTCCTGAATAGAAGGAAAGCTGCTGAATTTTGTAAATATGAAAACAGGAAAGAAGTGACCAAAAGGAGAAAAGAACAACAAAAGAGACATGAAGCTGCTGCTTGACCTTGCTTTCATAGAATCTGCTGACACTGACAGCAGCTGTACTGATTCTGCTGATTAACTTGAAGCTACATGTGATAACTCTGACTTGTGTACATCACAATATACAACTGAGACATGTATGCAGACGGAAATATCGTTCACAGACCTAGTTAGACTTGAATCTGAATGCCAACAGTTGCAGAATGAAGTCCTCCACTATAAAAGTATAGCCAAAGCGAACTGTTTCGAAAATGCTACTTTTGCAAATGACGACGAGAAGGTCAAATACTGTACAGGCTTTTGTAACCTTTCAGACTTTCATTTGTATAGGTGGATGTCCTGTTTATCAAATATATATAAATGTCATCAAATGTAATATTTGGCAGATCTACTCCGGCAACAGTCTGACTCTGAGCAACGTTGTCTTAGCTGGATATTACTGGCGTGAGTACACGTGGCGGAAGCATACACGGATCTCCTGCACCCAGTTCCTTCAATTTTTCCTCATACCTTGCCTTTTCAGCACATGTCAGGTGTGCTACAAGTGATGAAAAGCCAGTGGCAGCCATTTACATGTGAATAGTACTGAATACAGCAGTTGTTAACTCGCTCAGTCATGCGGGACACTTGCCACCCAATATGGCGGTATGTTTACAAACCTCGTTGTGGTCACGTGACACTAATAGGTTCACGCAAAACCTCTATTAATGCCTTCTTTACTCATACCAACCGTTTTTAAATACACAATTTTTCGTCGTCACGGAAAACTATACATTTACTTTAATTCTAAAATGAGTTCAGAATACACACATATATAACATCATCTAGAAAATATCAACTTAATAACCCGATCAAAGCTGGGTCCATTCACTAGTTTAAAATGCATATCTTTCTTTTCTTAAATAACCTTTTTAGCTATTGTAAGGTTAATAAAAAAAAGCTGGATTATTCTTAAATTACATTTTAAAATAAAATTGATAATTTATTTCTCAAGAAACTTATTCAGTTCTTTGAAAATAATACTTATGTATTGTGTTTTATCATTGTACAATTAATTATGGATATAAAATCTTACATTACATCATTTAACAAACTGATAACACTTTTAACTGGCTGACTTAGTGTCAAGCGATCTATTAAATTAAGGATAACTTCACTGAACTATGAATATTCGCATCCCCGTCTCACCAAACATGCTCGGCCTTTCAGCCGTAGGGGCGTTGTAATGTGATGGTCAATCCACAATTCGCTGGTAAAAGAGCAGTTCAAGAGTTGGCGGTGAGTGTTGATGATTAGCTGCATTCTCTCTAGTCTTACATTACGAAATTAGGGACGGCTAGCGCAGATCGCTCTCGAGTAGTTCTGCACGAAATTAAAACAAACAAACTTTTAATGTGTCTTCATATTGTATTTATTGGATCATTTTCAGCGTAATCAAAAGCAACAAACGTTTAACTCCAGATGAAAAGTGAACAATTAGAGAATGTTAAGTTTTATAGTGTGAAAAGGAACAAGATAAAAACATAGTCTTTAGAAATCGTAACATGACATCATGACAGAGTAGCAAATACTTCAAACACTTTTTTCTTAGCTAGTCCATTACAGATTTTCGAGAATAACAGTACGTAATACATCTTACTATTTCAAATCGATTTTTTTTTCTCTTATAAGCCGTTGCTGACGAGAAATTTCACTATATATCAGACTTCATTCAATCCGTTAGATTACAACAACTGACAAAAACTATTTGAATTAGCAGCGAAGGAGACATAGACTGAGTATAAAGATTTCATGACGGACATAACAGTTGTAAAAGAACACCAGTAAATCAGATTATACACAAGAGTGACCAATACACGAAAAAGAAATAACAAATAGTTAAACACACACGTATATGTATGTAGACATTTGTACTTTTGGATGTGATCACGTATACAGATAAGAATGTAAATATATTCAGGTATACGTATGTATGTATGCTACATGTTATTCAAAGGTGAATTTAAATTGCATAGCATCCAATATTACTGTTAAAAAATGTTAAGTTTTATGAATAATACATCAAAACGCACGGTTTTATATATGTGTGTGTGTATGCTTAGGGTAGCAGAAGTAACTGAAGGTTTACTTTTAATACATTCTGAATTGCTACGGAAAAACCTGTCACACGTAACACCAGCTATTTAGTAACAATAACACAAGTATAGTAGGGTATTTATATATATTTCTCTACTGTTGTCAGATTGTGTCCAGATACGGAATAAGAAAGCATAGGTTTTTGTTCACCTGGTGTTGGGTTCCTCAGTGTATTTGACAATCCTTTATAATGTGGCTCTTCTTACATCACACTTCATGAAACGTTTCGGAACAACCAAAACGAAATGCGCTTCACTGAGCAATAACTTAATTTCGAACGACATAAAACTTTGAAAAAAACTCACGGATTTCCATCTTAATTACTAAAGTTTTCTCCACTCGCGAGTTGCAACAAAACAGACAAGATTGCTATTATAATCATCGTTCCTAATATCTTACCGCGCGTTTTAATTCATTAACATACACTGCTGGCCAAAATCTCAAGTACAATGAACAAAAAGAAAAAATATGCATTTTGCGTTGTTAGACTCAACCACTTATTTGAGTAGAGTCTCGAAAGATGAAAAGAAGAAAACGGAAAATAAAAATAAAAAACTTTTTTAGTATTAAATAGGGAAAATGTGAACACCATAAAATTAGCTTAAATACTAGCTGGTCAAAAGTTTAAGATCATACCCCAAAAATGTCCTAGACAGAGTAGAAAATGCTCAACAAGAAGTCTCAGTAGGGAGTTTCACGGCCTTCATTGCGAATAACTGCAAACATTCGCTTTTGCATGATCGTTATAAGCGTTTGCAGAAAGTTGGCTGGAATGTTATTCCTCGTGGTAAAGATGGCTTAACGAAGATCATGTACTGGTTGGAATTGACGTCCATTTCTCTAGACTTTTCTTGCTATCCACCTCCAAACATTTTTAAAGGGATTTAGTTCGAGTAAACACGCTGGATGGTCAAAAAAGATTTCGTTATTCGCCATAAAAAGTACAATGTCCTGCTGAAATATCCAGTCATTTCCACATAAGCGAGGACCCTGAGTCAATAAGGATGCTCTCTTCAACATACTAATGTAGCCAGTTGCTATTTAATGTCCTTGTATAACCTTGAAGCTCCTTTGTTCCATGGAAGGAGAAAACACCACAGATCATGATGGAACCTCCTCCACTGTGTCGTGTAGAAAATGTCTACACCAAGGCTATCTGCGTTACCCGTCCCTAATTTAGCAGTAAAAGGCAGCTAGTCATCACTACCAACCGCTAACTCTTTGTCTACTCTTTTACCAATGTACAGTGGGATTGGACGTCACATTATAACGTCCCCCAAGGCTGAAAGGGCGATTATGTTTGGTGTGTGACGGGGATTTGACCCCGTAACCCTCGGAATACGAGTCGAGTGCCATAACCACCTAGCGTGATAAACATGATAATGTGGTCGTTAAACCCTAAAATTAGGGCCCTATCTGAAAAAATAATATCAAGTTATATTTAATACCGTTAATGTTTATTGTATACGCACTGAAATCTGAGGTTCGATTCCCTGCGAATGATACAGGTAAACCTCATACGGGTTTACTTTAAAACAATCAGGAACAAACAAATGCATTTTTTCCCAAACAAAACTAGTGTTGAGCCCGAGATCACGAATTACGTTGAAATTGTAAAAAAATAAGTTATATTTATCGAGAAAAAATTGTGAATTTTACTTTTGCAGATTCCTAGAACAAATAAAGTTAGCAAAAATGCAAAATTAAAAGGAAATAAATGGTAGAAGAGAAAGTCTTCAAACAGCGGGAATTATTTTTTTATTATTTTAGAATCTTGCAGAAATCAATAAAGGAAGTTGTAACAAATAAAGGAAATGAGAAAGATAACCTCAACTTTTTATAATCTGGTTTTATGGTTGTAACGACCCAAACGAAGATTGGTTTTATAGGAATTCAAATGCTTTCTACATCCTTGTTGGATCATTTGAATGGATTCACTTTGAAAAGCTCCTGGATGCAGGTTCCAATTTTGGCAGCCATTAAAATAGTCATAGCTTGTTTCAGAACATAAGCTAACCAAAGTAACTACCTAGTAACGAACCATAAAGTTTGCTATTCTGCTATTTCTGGTTGCATTACAAACTTTGGTTTTTGTCTTCTTATTATGATTTTTTTTAAGTTGCATTAAAAGTTAGATGCTTGAATCCTTCTGAAGTAACTTGGGATGCAGTTTCGAAATTTGTTTCTGTTAGAAATGTTCTGAGGTTCGAACCCTACATTGTTATATAATCCTTATGTATGATCATTTTTCTTGATAAAGTGTGGTTACTAGCTTTAAGATGAATGGCATGAACATGTCATAACTCGCACACCACTGCTTTAGCATGTGTAACTCAGTCTTATAAAGTACAATTAAGCCTGAGTATCATGAAAAAGAGGGATCACTGATGCAAATTGGAAAAGTAAACAAATCAAGAAGTAATGAGTTCTTTATTTATTACAAATATTCAATCAAGGTGAACTTCCAAATGGTGTTTTGACGCACGGTTCAAACCAAGTTAATTTCTCAGCTGGATGATGAACTACGTGAGAAATTAGATTATATTAGTATCCGGGTGGATGTACTTTAATTGTTTGTTTTGAATTCCGCGCAAAACTTTTCAAGGGCTATCTGCCACAGCCTTCCCTAATTTATCAGTGTAACTCTAGAGAAAAGGCACCTAGTTATCATCACCCACCGCCAAATTTTGGACTATTATTTTATTAATGAATGTTGATCGTCACATTGTAGCGCCTTCCCGTCTGAAAGGGTGAGTTTGTTAGATGTGTCAAGAATACGAACCCGTGACACTTAGATTATAAGTTGAGTGCTGTAACCACCTGGTCATGTCGAGCTTGGGAGTGCAGTCAATGTCTCTTTGAATTGTAGGTATGGAAAATGTGCAATGTATCACGGCTCAGACCTTGTACCCGTACATCCTCAATCTGGCATGTTTGTACCCTGCACGTTTGTCTTCTGTGTGTTCATGATAGAGAGGCAAAACATGTTGAAAAGTTTTATATTTTTCACAGAATCTTTAATTCTTTTGGAACTGTTTGGAATATCTCATAATGAATCTTTGAAGAATCAGCTAGAGGTGAACCGAACTTGGACTAGTGGCTACCTTACAGATCCGTGGATATTAGGTTTCATTGTTATCCCTCTTGTTGTGAAAAACCAGGTTCGGTACTTTTGGATAGAGGATACATTATAAGAGCACGTGCCACATCTCGCTATTTGTTCGATTTAACTCACCTAAGAGTTGGTAGTGGATGGCATTGACCAGCTGTCTCCGATTTTGTCTTCGAAATTATAGATGGCTGGCTTAAACAGGTTAACATCTTGCTTGTTTCATATCACTACGAGTCATAAAAGAATTGAAGAAACTTGAGTCTTGATTGACGAGTTTATAGAGTAATATCTTTAAAGAAACATAATGGAGACCAGATGGTTTAATCATGTTAGTAAAGAAGCATTAAAATAAAGAAGTATATAGAAGAATTTCAGTTGTATAGTGGGGGCGTTTTCTAAAAGATGAACATTTAATTTAGAAAATTTAGAATAAATTTAATTAGAAAACGGCCCCGAGCTAGACAGAAATATAATAATTGATGCCTAGTATTATAGAGAGATATAAGAAGTAAAGATTTGAACAAAATATAGACAGTAGAACAAATGTAATTAAAAGCCTTCTTTAGCTGCCTTACGGACTACTTGACACCTAATAGGAACTGTTGGTGACGATTAGCTCAAATAGCCATCAAGTAACTTTGCAAACAAGCAAACAAAATCACACTATTGCTCCCATTAAGTGTAACCCCTTTGTTCGACACCAAAAAAAAGTCTCCAAGGAATTTTGTTTTGTTTACAGAATGTAAGGAATGCTTACTGTAACATTAAAGATGGCCGTTTACACGTCTCGACCATTTAGAAATGCTATTCATCATGTCTCCACAGAGAAACATACTATTGTTTTTTCTTTTTTCGTTATTTCTTTTTCAAAACTTTTTCAATCGCCTATCATTCCTATATTTCTCAACAGATTGACTTGAAACTTGATAACGTTTTACCTTGGTCCAATACGCCAAGCTTCTTTTTTATTTAGTGCTTTTTAAGGATATTGTAAAATGAAAGATAAAACAGCCCAATAATGTATATTTTGGGCTCATGTTTGCAGCAACTAAAATGAAAATTGGCAAAAATATTTAAATTTTACATAGGTCCAGCACACTGTGTATGTGTTTCCCTGACAGTAAAGCCATTGGGCTATCTGTTGAGTTTACCGGAGGGAAATGAACCCCTGATTTTAGCGTTGTAAATCCATAGACCTTCAGTTGTACCAGCGAGTGATTCAGTACATCGACATAAAAATATATAATTGCATGTTTTGAGGTTCTTTAGAGGTGCCATAGCTTACAAAAAAAAACAACTTTTGGTCAATTGCTTGGCGATATTTTGACCAATTTACAAGATAGAATTGCACATTTTTAATAATTACAGGCGATTAAACCACCACAAAAACTATAATTTTAAAATTATTTTGCAGTTAATCAAAAGCATTTCGTCCACTTTACTTGGGAAATAGTACAAGTAGTTTTTGAAGGTTTCAAACAGAGATATAAACAATTTTGAATTTTTTGCTTTTTGCACGATTTTTCAGAGAGGAGAGCATAATTTGAAGTTTCCGTGAACTATTCATGTTTATGTCATCCATGCTACATAGAAGTTGGTAAGAAAATAACTTCTTACATGCCTCAGCAGTAAAATCGACAAATTTTGATTTTGCTGTGTTTTTCGCATTTTTTTAAAAAAACTGAACATGTTGGCTGTGTTTGTGTGTGTTTTTTCTTATAGCAAAGCCACATCGGGCTATATGCTCAGCCCACCGAGGGGAATCGAACCCCTGATTTTAGCGTTGTAATTCCATAGACATACCGCTGTACTAGCGGGAGACGAACATGTTGGAACTGCGCGAAAGAAACATGTTGCATTCACTCGCGAATGTTGGCATCTTAAATTCATCCTTAATTTCTGTAAAGAGCAGTATCATATTCAAATTATTTATGTTCTTAAATCTAAAAAATAGCTCTTTATAATAATTCTAATAAATTAATGTATTCAAATAAGACTAAGACAAGTAAATCTAAATAAATTGCTTATAGTATGTATTAATCCATATAACATAAGGGAAACATTATTTTTAACGTTTATTTTAAAAGCATAAGTAGTAGAGTTGAGATTTATAGGTATTGGGATCATATTAAAATCTGAATAACGTATCTGAATAGAGAATATATAACTTATAATGACTACTTACCATTGATTTATTGGCTGATAAACTCTCTGTGATGAGCAAAAATTCGTTTCGGTGTGCGTATAATGGATAAAATATAGTTTAGTAAAGTAATTCATTTTCGTGGTTGTTATTAATAAAAGATGAAAGTGTACCTTCAGCACAGAGCGTTAGGGCCAGCATGGTCAGATGGTTATGACACTCCACTCGCAATTTCAGGGTAGCGGAATCAAATTCCTTTTACGCTTAAAGTGCTTACCCTTTCAGCCGTCATGGCGTTATAATTTCACGGTCAATCCTACTATTCGTTGGTAAAGAGTAGTCCAAGAATTAGCAGTGATTGGTTATAACTACCTTACTTTCCTCCACTCTTACACTGATACATTGGGGACGGTTAGAGTAGATAGCCTTCTTGTAGCTTTACATGAACTTCAAAACAAAAAAAAACCTCTCCAGAGCACCTTGCAATACTGGATTATACACATTAGACTTGATCTGTTTAGCACCGAGCTAATAAACAACCCCAACACAAGGTTTGATCTATGATCAGACTGAATTTATTTAGAAAGCCAACAAGAGAAATTAATTAAAATCTTAAATTTTTTTGGACTAAAATATTTCTCAAAGGAATGGCCTTTGGGAATCGAGTGGATAGACATGTGCAACACAATTAACAATCACACGACTGAAGGATTTTTCGAAAGCTGGGATAAGATTTGATGAAGAAAGAGAAATTTCCTGGTTAGGTTTTGCGATTAATTGACAGATATGAGTTCTACAAAACTAAAAAACATCTTGCCTAATTTTTTGCTAAACGAAATTTTTTATAATTTTGTCGCATGTCTTATTAACACCTAGAACACTTCTCAGGGGAGTTCATGTGCAACTTTTAATATTTCAGAATGATATGCTTTGGGAACAAAGATTTGATAAATTACAGCCCAGTCCTCTGAAGCTGGTACATTTGTGGTCTCCATTTTCTCGTGAAATCACTATATTTTTAAAAAGATTAACCATTTAGAATCTTCCCCAGTTCATACTTTAGAAGTTTATATTTAAACAATGAAAAAATCTGTGGATTATTTTCTTGATCAGCAATCATTTAACTCCAAGCAAATGGAACTTTACCAAATGAACAAGATCCCTTACATCCAACGTTTTAATTATCGAAGAATCGTCACTAGATCATTTATTAACAAGATTCTCTGAGATAGATGTTAAAAATGTCTAAGATAAATATATAACATCATCTTCTGGATACGTGTTTCTCATTTGATTTTTGCTTCATTTCTTAGTATGAGCTAGTGCTACAGCACAGAGTGAAAGGCATCACAAATTTTCTCAATAACAATATCATTCTCAGGAGAAAGAGCGATCCGTTTGCTAACCATTTTGATTTTGGCAGCATCTTTTCCCTAATCCAGTTTGTTTTCCAACAATAATGAAATACTTGTAATTGGCAATGTAGGTCTTACTTCAACCCCAACTGATCTCGAAATTAGGTCTGATGTTAAACAAATGTAATGAAGAGGAACATTAACAAAGCCACCCTCAATACCCTGAGGAATAAGAAATTCGCCAGTGGCAGAACTGTAATCAAAAGAAAATGTACTTGCTAAAAACAAAGATTTGTCACCTCAGTATCACACAGGTATGGGATTGACAGTGCAATTTGTTAAAGACACAGAACCAAAAGCCTCTAAAGGTCTAAATTCCTCTATTGCTTCATGAGAATGGCTAAATCTACAACATCAGGTGATACAGTGAAACTATGGACATAAATGCCCTTTTTTAACACCATAAATCGAATATAGCATGACCAGTGTTTTTACACAAATGGCACACAGGCTTTGATAATTTTGATGAAGCTTTATTTCGACTCTATAAAAATTTCAAACTGGAAGGGCTAGATTTCTTCAGACAAATTATCAGCTTTAGTGAATTGAACAGTCACAGGATTTTGATGAGATGGCAGACATTTCTTTTTTGAAAAATACTTTTATACGTTAAAAAATAATCATCGAAAAAAACAGCTGTTTTATGTGATATTTCAATTTTTGTTTCGTCCAAGTAAATTTTGAGGTTGTCACGTATACAACATTTAAATTCCTCAATTACACGAAATTGTCTTAGTTTGTGAAAACTGTTGTCAATATATATAAAATTACACCAACGATTAAAATAAATCTCTTTTTCGTGGGCAACTTCCAAATAAGTATGATCATCTTGCTTGCAATAACCTCGAAACTTCTGGCAGTAAGCCTCCAGTAATAAGTCGTATTCATAATTCATACAATATTTTAGAAAGTGGAATAAGCTTTTTTGTGTTTTAACAATTAAAATACTTTATAATAATAATAATGAGCCTTTTCTCAATGGGGCTTTCCATAATTTGGCAACCTTTTCAAAATATTGAAAAGGTTTATCAGTTTAATTTCCATTGAATGTTGGTAATTTAACATATTGATTAGGTTAAAGGTTATCAGTTGCTTTGGTCGATCGGGATTGAGTCTGATTTCCATTTCTTTCAGCCTAATTTCTTTTTCAGCTTCAATACGAGCTTTATCGACCTCGAGACAGATATACTATCTTCCAACTTCGATATGATCTTGTTCTTTCTCGGCTTCAATACGAGATTATTTTAAGCTCTATTTGTTTGGGTTTTAGTTGGATCATTAACTTATTTTTATCACTCATCTCAATTGGCTAGTGGGGACATTGGAGTATTCCCTTAATACTTTTCAACAAATCATGATCGACTAGAATTTGAATAATACATTTTTAATTCATTTTTTTCTCATTGACTTTTAACTTCTAGTTCTAAAATTTTGAGAGTTTCCAACAATTCATTCTTTTACATCTTTCGTTGCATTTAATTTGAAATATTTTAGGATGTTTATTATAAAAACAATATTTTTGACATGTTTATAGTAATGGAAAAGGACATACAAATATGCCATGGCCATTTTAAAGTTTTGGTTTGTAGATAAAAAGTTTATAACGTGTAAAAATGATTAGATGTATCAAGTTATTTATATTTTATACCTTGTGAAATAAATAATTTTTTACCTCTTAATGAAAAGTATTGAAAAAGTATAAGCAAGGAAAATCTTGAAATAAAATCACATATTTGCCTTATTTACCTTGCAACAACAAAAAATCACTGTACTGCAGTGGAACAAATGCTAACACTTAAAACATAGTTATCACCAAAACAGTTTTTAAACTGAAACATATCTGAAGTCATACTAGTTTAAGAGAACGAAATATAACTGTAGTTAATCCTAAAAAGAGGTGAAAACAGTCAAAATTCTGCGTTAGATTAAACAATAAGTGATATTTCATAAGTCATATCAGCAACTACTTTAATTAATCAGAATGTTGTTGTTTCTTCCTCAAGCGTTTTGAGATGGATTTCACAAATTCTTGAGTTACTTAAGCTCAAAACACTTGCAGTGTAATATTTAGTGTTTCACTAAACCTTTAAAGGAAGTAACTTATACAAGGTAGTAGTATAGAGATCAGGATATTTCTAGTATTACACATTGTATTAATAGAATTAGAAAATGTGTTCCTTTAGATTAACAGGGAGTGAAAGGGTCTGTAGCAGTAGTGATATTGGATGGTACTCTTTTTCTGAGCTGAACTATGAGAAATAAATTATGGAGACAAGAATATGAGAGAGGAAGGTGTTTTTGCTTTTAATAATAGATATTCTTTCTCACTTACCGCTAATTTTGCATTTGTTTAAAGAATAAATGGCCAGATAGTTAAGGCGCTCGACTCTTAATCTGAGGGTCACGAGTTCGAATCCCCATCACACCAAACATGCTCTCTCTTTGAGCCTTGGGGTCGTTATAATGTGATGGTCAATCCCACTATTTGTTGGTAAAAGAGTAGCCCAAGAGTTGGCAGTGGTGGTGATGACTAACTGTATTTCCTCTAGTCTTACACTGCTAAATAGGGACGGCTAGCGCAGATAGCTCTCGAGTAACTTTGTTCGAAATTGAAACAAACAAAACTTCAAGACACAAAAATGTACAGGTATATCTTTATTCGTAAAAATATTTCTAGATGCAATACGTTAAAAAGAATCTACGGATTGACATTCAAATATATGTTATGGTAATATATTTTATACTTCAAATTACTCATTAAAACACTTACTAGTAATACAGTGTTCTGATATAGCAATCATGAAATCTGTTTTTCAGCCTTTTTATAAAACTTAATATTGACAAAACATCGGATTTGATATATAATATTATTTTTGTTTTAAATATTCAATGTAAAAACGAAGTTCCTCGTAAAGCTGTATCACTCAGAGGACGTATTAAAAGCAAGAGCTTAGAAAACAAATCCATATAGTTGAGATACAATCAGATTGTTAGAGAGAAAAATTCATATAGAAAAGGTGTGATTATATGGTTTGGCAACAAACTGTTATGTAGTGCAGTTATGATTAGGTTTTAGGCAGCAAACTCTTATGTAATGAAGTTATGATTAGATTGTTAAGCAGTTAACCCACATAAGATAGGTATGATTATATATTGCTTACATGTATTTTTGTTTGTTTTTTTAATTAAGCATATAGCTATACAATGAGCTATCTGTGCTCTTCCCATCACAGGTATCGAAACCCGATTTATAACGGTATGAGTCCACAGATATACTGCTGTGCTAATGAAGGGGCATATTATTAGACAATTAGGCAACAAACCCATATATGGAAAGTGTGAATAGTGGTTGGCTTGGCATGGCCAGGTGGTTAAGGCGACCCACTCGCAACCTGAGGGTCACTGGTTCGAATCCCCGTCACACCAAACATGCTCGACTTTCAGCCAGCGGAATGTGATAATGTGACTGTTAATCCTACTATTCGTTGGTAAAAAAATAGCCCAAGAGTTAGCTCTGAGTGGTGGTGACTAGTTTTCCATCTAGTATTTTTTTTCACTGCTAAATTATGGACGACTAGCGCAGTTATAGCTCATGTAGCTTTGCGCGAGTTTCAAACAGTCGAAATTAGATGATTAGGCAACAAACCTTCAGGTGGAGATGGAAGATGTTATTAGATAGCTCATATTTCAACATCAGAAGTCATTCTGTCTGATTCAGTCTATCATATCCATAATAACTAATTGAAGTATAATTTTTCCAGTTTTCTGGAAATATTTTGTCAATGATGATCTCTATCATCCAGATTTTTGCCTCTCTCTTTGATATATATTGAGTCTAACATTAGATTTTCTCACTGTTGAATTATCTTATGTTTGATTTTTGCGTCGAGTTTATCACAGATGTTTTTCCCATGTGGCTGTTACCAAGTAAGACTATGGTTTTATAGCCATCATGACGAAGGAAAAAAAAGTAACATTTTCTGCTCACATACTTTATTTAATACACGTAAAATATAAATGATTATTACACTTGCCAGTGACGTAAAATGAGGAAATGCTTTGCAAAAATCTCGTTCACGAGTTATATCTACTTTTGATTCTAGAACCACTGAATTCTTGATATGTCTCTTTCAACTTTTACGATATATTAATCCTAGTGCTATCGGTATAAAACAGTGAATTCAGTTTGGAATTATTCTTCGTTGGGGTAGATACCTGTTTCATTTTAATTGTAAATTAATATTTATTCTTTGGTTGTTTGTTTTTGAATTTCACGCAAAGCTACACGAGGACTATCTGCACTAGTCATCTCTAACTTAGCAGTGTAAGACTAGGGTGAAGGCAACTAGTCAAATCCACCTACCGCAAACTCTTGGGTTACTCTTTTACCAACGGAGAGTGGGATTGACCAAAACATTATAACGACCCCCATATTTGGTGCGACCGGGATTCGAACCCTTGACCCTCGAATTACGAGTCAAACGCCTTCATATTGTTGATCATGCTGGGCCGTGTCTTGAAGCACGAAGTGGCACAGCTGGTAGTATGCGCTGTGCCAGTAATAATGCTCAACTCCAGAAATTTAGCATTATTCATTCTGAGTCATTCGGGGCTTACTATTAGAGGAAATTGTTGTCAATATTAAATGTCTAGATTTGACCTACACGATATTATTGCTGCAATTCCACAGTGATCCTTTTACATGTTATGCTGAAAATAATATTTTTAATGTTGCTCTATACCAAGATAACTATTTTGAAAAAGAAATAAAGGCGAAGGAACGTATTTGAAATATTAACTTCTTCACGAACGAAGTTACCAAGACATGTTATTTGAAATCATGAGATGTCTAATATAGTCTTGCATATTTCAATAAATCGGTTTTAACAGAGATGGTAATGCTACAGAAGAAATTTAAAAAAAAAATTATAAACTACAGGAAATTGCAAAAGCCATCACGTCGACTTAACTCTGAAACTATTTCTGTAGATCCTTCGTCTTCACTCACCCTAACTGTCAGTTTTTTTTATTGTTGTTAACATTTGGGTTTGTTTACAATGAGTCATTGTAGCTACGGGCAAACATTGATAAAACTCGAATGCAAAGCAAGAAATTTAAACATTTAAGTAAAACTTCAAAAACAGAATTTCATAAATTTGCAGATCAGTAGATGAAATATTTAGAGGTTTATAAGACAACAACTACACAATAGAGGTTTTGTCGAACAATCAGTAGGAGCTAAAAATGTTTTTGACAATGATAAAATGATACAAGTCACGAGAAACGGACACTTGCAAGAATAACTAGAAAAAAGGGTAGTTGCAAAAAAGCAAGTAACATCGAAGTTATTTTGAAGTAATAAATGCTTATAAATAATAAATTATTTTGATATTCTTGATATTAAATCATTATTTAACATAAGCTGGAAGTTTTTCGCTGCTGTAAGTAAACATATAACAATATTTTATTCATCTATAGAATAGGCTTTCTCTTAGGGCTGGAATACAAAATAGGTGTCCCTCATAAAGAAAGTTTGAACGTCAAAGACTTGCAATTCAACTTACCCTATTAATGGCAAGATACATCAGGCCATAACTTCATATCAGATATAAGAGTTATTGATACCTAGCATTCTAATCAGAGACTAAATGTGCATGACTAGAGAATAGGTTTAGCGATTGGATGTTTAGAGGTTTAATTACTTTACTCAACGCTATATACATTGCTACACTTCAAAGGTTTCAAACCCTCATGTAACATGCTACCAAATAGTTCCTGAACACCCCCTAAAGGAAAATGTTATTTTAAGAGCGGGCTAGTACATTATTATCGCTTTTCATTAGGTGAAAAAATCACTTAATAACTTTCCACCTCTTATTCTATAGAAGTATTCACAAGATTGGAAAATAACTTAACTTTGGCTCGATCTTTTACACTTTGTAAAGAAATAACTAGAACAGATACTATTATGACATCAATTAATAGTTGATAGTTGTGAAAAACCTGATGATCTCTTATTGCATAATCTCTACTCTTATCGTAACTAAAAGTTTCCGGTTATCTTATGTACGAGAGGGTTTTATCACTCATCACAGGACTAATAAAGCAAAACGCTTCAAATTACCGTTCGCACTGCCCTCTAGTGAGCTCAGGCGCCCAACAGTTATAGTGTAAAATTACTTGCACTCGCTGTTTTTTCTCTCTTCAGCTATTAGGAAACACAATACAAGTTTTTGTGAACAAAGTAGCTGAAACCGTTTTGATAAATTTTATAAAAGTAATTAAAATCACAACCCATATCTCCAGAATATAATTTTATTAAGCTCAATATTTCGCTATCACAGCTTTTTCATGAGCTATCGATTTCCTACCAGTTTATTAATCCAGTTGAATCTAAATTAGAGCACCGCTAATAGTCACTCTAACATCATCGATACACATGTTTCGGTCGTTTTTTCATTTATGTTAACTGTCTCATAATAATAGTCGACCATGCGTTAAAACAAAATTTAAAGTAATATTTTCATCATTATATATGATCGACCAAGAACTGAGTTCGATTTTCTTAACGTTTAAATTTCCTTGGCGCTAACTGTAGTCATATGTTTTGGGTCAGCAATTTTAAACCTATAGCTTCAACATGATCGGAAGCCCACCACAGCGTGCCGAAATGTTAATCGAAGGATTCGAGGCTCCCGTCTCGTTACCACAAAACATCTTCACTTAGGGATTGTGAATGTTCTATAAGAGTGACAACAAAATCCAATATTCATTCAGTCAAGATAAGCATAAGAGATGACAATGGATGCTGTTTAGTATCTACATTCTCTATAATCTTTCTACCCCGCATGCGCAGGTTGTTAGGGCACTAGACTCGTAATCTAAGAATCGCGCGTTCGAATCTACGTCACACTAAACATGATTGCTCTTTCAACCATGGGTTGCGATGACTACCTACCTTACCTGTAGTCTTACACAACTAAATTAGATGTAGCTAGAGCAAATATCTCTGGAGTAGCTTTCCGTGTTCAAACCAACCCAAATATCTAGTCTTTCAGTTCGAAATTATGGCAGTCTCTAAAAACAACTAGCCTCTTCATTTTAACAAAGTAAATCCAACATATTTTATCTTTATCTTTAGTCTTATTTAACGCTAATTCAATTAAGGTAATTTTTTATATTTAATTACAGTTATGGTATCTGAGAATTTGAAATGAAATTTTGTTTACGTTTTCGTGTGACCTCCATTTTTGTCATATTATTTGCTATATTACATCTCTACTTATTTAGGCAAATTAAAAAAAAGCTTTTTAATATAACATAACTTTCTCTTTATATTATGGTTTATGTAGCTGCACTTCGCGAAATTAGCGATAACTCTAAGGTTTCATAACGCCAAAAATCCGATTTCGATACCCTTGTTGTGCAGAGCAAAGGTAACCCATTGTGTAACTTCGAGTTTAGTTACAAACATCCAAGCAAAACAAAAATAACACACAGCGGTAAGACTACGGATTTACAACGCTAAAAATCAGGGGTTTGATTACTCTCTGTGGGCTCAGTAGATAACACAATGTGGCTTTGCTATAAGAAAACATACACAAACACACACACGCTGTTCTTTTGTTGTTCAGCGTTAAGCCTGAGGGCTTGTAATGCAAAAATCTTCTGAATAGCCCATTGTGTACCTTTATACTTAGTAACAACAAACTCAGCAGTTTTTTCTAGCTCAAAACGGGATGCATCAAAATTTCATATCTCACTATAACAGGCCATAATATCATATATTTACAAGAAAAACAAAAACAAACGCGTGTTTAGATCCTACGTATTACAATTTATTTCGGACAAGTCTCCGATTTATTATGTTACGTATGTTACGGATTACTGTTTCAAATAACCAGAAAATTTAATTTTAATTTAGTAGCTAATTAAATGTTAACATGTATTAAATGAATGTTATTTGCCAAAAATGATTGATACACCCAATTTTGTTATTAAACGCAAATATAGTTTAACATACAAATAAACAAAAATACAATCCATAATTACGGCTATTACTATTTATTACTACAATACTGAAACGTATATACGGCCTAGAGCTGAATATTTTATCCATGATTCAGGGCCACGACGAACAAACTAACATGGATCTGGTATCGTCACATCTCGCTGAAGTTAGCGAGCTTGATTGGCCTGCCAATGATATTTAACATTCCTCGTAGAAATTCTAACGTCTGAAGAAATTCACTGAAGTTGAAGGGTCTGTATTGTTCGAAATCTATAAACGTATCTGGTCAGATTCTGTAGTTTTCATATGAATAGACGTTAATCACAGTTATGGCTTCCGAGGCCTCTAGCATACTGATTGCAGTTGTCCAATAATATTCTTCTTCCGTCTCTCTGCTAGTTGCGTTTTGTAGGAATATCGCTTCAAGTTTCCATAACATTCACCAGAGTTCATTTTCAACAATATTGTCAATCACTAGTGTTACATACATGCCTAATAAATTGGTGATTTTTTTGTTCAAGAACATTCTACAAATTTTGAGAATGAAGGGACTAACGCAATACACAGTGAAAAATATACGTCACTTGCAAAAACGAAAAATATATAGAAACAAGCGTAGTTACTAAAATAAACGTACAATGGTAAATCTGTTACGATTTTGATGGTTTAATATTGTTTTTCGTATTCTCTTAAGTTGTTGTTGTTTTGAATTAAGCACAAAGCTACACAATGGGCTATCTGTGCTCTGCCCACCACGGGTATCGAAACCCGGATTTTAGCATGTAAGTCCGCAGACATACCGCTGAGCCACTGGGGGGCATTCTCTTAAGTATCTTACGGTTCTAGCGTAAAAAAAAAAGACTTAATAAAGAAAAGTTTTCGGTGCTGTAAAGAAGAAAGACATAAACAATTTAAAACTAAACATCTTTAGTTGTATTTTAGTATTTATACAAAGTATTAGTTTTAACTTTTATATTCTTTCCTATTGGTTCAGAAACAAGCTTGGAGGTTTTTAACATTAGAATTCGGAACTTAATTACCGCAGCGTACAGAAGAGCATATTACTTAATGTGTAGCTTTATGCCAGACCAAATTTAAAGCAAAGAAATGCGTTATCGTATTTGATTGAAAAGCAATAAGTTAACAAGAATACATAACTTTATCTATTCTCACACGCCACAACTTGATAAAAAAAACGACTCGTAATATGAAGGTCGCGGGTTCGAATCCTGGTCGTACCAAACATGCTCGCCCTTTCATCCGTGGGGTTGTTATAATGTTACGATTAATTCCACTATTCATCGATAAAATAGAAGCCCAAGAGTTGGCGGTGATGACTAGCTGTCTTCCCTCTGGTTTTACACAACAAATCGACGGACGGTTAGCGCAGAAAACCAGTCTAGCTTTGCGTAAAATTCAAAACAAACCAAACTTCGCAGAGAATTTGATGTGTTAGAAAATTCTAGTTTGTTTGTAATCAAGTACAAAGCTACGTAATGAGCTATTTGTGCTCTGCCCACCAGGAGCATTGAAATCCGGTTTCTAGAGATGTGAGCCCGGAGACATGCTGTTGTACCACTGGGAATATAACAAATTCTTGTGTAATGCTGCGCTGATATATGATGTGTTTTGAAAATTATTAATGACTTACTTACAGGTAATATTGCATAGAGATACTAAAATATACTATAGTGGTATTGAATTGTACCCAGTTGTTCGACATTTCCTGTATGAGCAATCCGTTCAGATTTGTCTCCTAATGCAGAATGCAATTTCCTGTAATTTGAGAAGGATTACGTTAAAAGAGAAACCTGAAACTCATAGTTTGTCAAATAAGACGATCTAAAGTTAAAATGTTTACTTACTATGCGACTCCAAACACTATGATCTTGCACTAACTAAGATGTTGATCTGTTCCTTTATTAGAGATAATTTACATCTCAAAGATGAAAGAAATCGTATCGATATTTTTTCTGCCAAATATCTCTTTCTTTTCTTTTTTTTGCCTAAACTAACTCTTTAGGAGTTGATTCAGTCAGTCTTACCTTTTTCCCCCATTGAATATGGTTGTTTCAGCAATTTTCTGAAAGCATACACTAAGAACTATCTCCACATAACCTAACAAATGTTGAGCTGATAGCTAGTTAACATCGAACACCGCCAACTAAGTTTCACAGAGCGAAAGTATATCTGTACATAAAGGGACTGCAAAATACGACTGTCGGATTTACAGATGCTATAAAACTGTATAGAAAATTACGTGTAGTGGTTGTTGAAAGAGATGAAAAAAATGTTGTAGGTCAACAACCAAGATGTTAACTACAAAGATATATAATACTGTCGATACAACGTTCTACGAATTTACAGATTTAATGTTCGATTACTCTGTGACGATGAGAAACCCACTAAAAGTAAAAATGTATCTCCGAACGGTCATCTTAGGTCATCTTCAGTTTAACCTAAGAAGGTCGAAACGTTGTTAGCCGTTCTGAGATACATGTTCATTTAATGACACCTTGCCCAAAACGTTATGTCGATAACAGTATATATTTTAAAATATATATGTACATGTAGTTAACTTTTCGATGGTTTGACCTACGACATTTTTCTTTTATCTGGTTTGCATCTGATTACGCTAACCACTAGACACAGTCCCATCGAATATGAGAATAAAAAACGATGTATTATGGATTAAACTGATTCGTCATCTGATTTCAGTACATAAAATGTACTCATGAAATATCATCTCAAATCAGCTGTTTTCTTTGTTTAGTTAAACAGTACTAACTGATTTCTTAAATATTATAGCTTTTAATTTTTAAAGCTGTATATGAACATATGTTTTTACATATATAACAAAAACTGGGAAATACTCGTCATTATTATGTTAAATTTGATATTTATCAGAAAGGATAGGAACATTGTTCAATACATTAACTGCTTAATTCTTGACAAAACTTTTAAATAGTACTTGAATTCATTTCTAAAGTGCGGCCGGCATGGCTAAGCATTAAGGCGTTCGACTCGTAATCCGAGGATGACGGATTCTAATCTCGGTCGCACCAAACATGCTCGCTCTTTCAGCCGTGGAGGCGTTATAATGTTACGGTCAATCCCACTATTCGTTGATAGAGTAACCCAAGATTTGACGGTGATGACTAACTGCCTTCCCTCTAGTCTTACACTGCTAAATTAGGGACGGCTGGCACAGATAGCCCTCGAGTAGCTTTGTGCGAAATCCAAAAAACAAACAAACAAACTGAAGACTACTATTCCTCTTATTTAAATTAATACTCTTATTTCTTTATGTCTGTCACTGGCACCAATCTATTTGATAACAATATTGTCCTGTTATATAGTTTAATACAGAAGATGCATCATATTTTCGGACATTATGGGTGACCTGATACACAGAATTAAAACTAAGTTTTATTTATTAATGACAGCATGCAACTTCTTTCCACTCTTTCGTTTTATTCGACTTCTCTCATATCTCCTAATAGTTTTTTCCTTCCTTGACTTCTGCGTATTATATTCCTTTTCCAAACTCGTGTGTTTTATAATCACAGAAAGTTTTGTAATCTCCATACTGGCCGAACAGGAAAGATTGCCCCTAACTCCAATAATTTGTCAAAGATTTAGAGCGCTAGCTTCCTCTAAAGTTTTGGATATTGACCAAAAGTCGATTGTTTTCTGAATCCTTTCAACTTCAATGAAAGTTCCTTACACCTTACTTCACGGCAAATAGGCCAATAAATGTAAATACAAATTAGTGATTTAATTGAGTAGTTCAAGCCCTGCATTCAGTTCTAATGCCTCTGGGTATATAACGCAAGCCTAAGTTTGTCAGAAATAACAACGATTAAATAGTAGAATCTCGTGACAGTGACGTGGTTGAGTGTGCTGAAGCTCTTGCCTTCCCGTTATTCCCCAGAAGTTGCTGTTTTGTCAGGAATGGCCCGGCATCATCACAGGATTAAGGCACTCGACTCATAATCTGAAGATCGCGGGTTCGAATCCACGTCACACCAAACATGCTCGCCCTTTCAGCAGTGCGGGCGTTATAATGTGACGGTCAATCCCATTATTTGTTGGTAAAAGAGTAGCCCAAGAGTTGGCGGGGGGTGGTGCTGAGTAGCTGCCTTCCCTCTAGTCTTACACTGCTAAATTAGGAACGGCTAGCGCAGATAGTCCTCGAGTAGCTTTGCGCAAAATTCAAAAACAAAACAATTTCTCAAGTGGGATGGTACCTTGTTACCTGAGAGATCAACATTCTGGCGTTTAAAAAGTGTATGAATACATAATAGCAATCTTTGAATATTCAATGACAATAGAAAATGATGAAACTTAAACGTCTGTTTGTTTTTAGTGTTTCACAAAGCTACACGAGAGTTATCTGCGCTAGCTGTCCCTAACGTAGCAGTCTGGGACTAGAAGAAAAGCATCTAGTCATCACCACTCATCGTCAAGTATTTGGCTACTCTTTGGAAAACAAATAATGGGGTAGGTTTAACCAAAATCACGCCACCACGGTTAAAAAGGCGAACATCATTGGTGTAAAAACCAAAATAAAGTCTTATGATTTAACATTGGCATAATTCGAAAAAAAAAAGAAATACAACTACAAACTACAACTGCCTGTAAAAGGAAAACGTATATATGAATGGTAGTTTCAATTGAAGACACATGAAAAATAAGAGTACTGATGGCATGCTTAAAAGTTGAGAACAGTGTTTAGTTCAGGCTACACCTCTACTCTACAGTGTGGTGAGACCACACTCGGTCAATGTATTTCAGTTTAAAACTTTCTTATCTAAAACACATAAGTTCCTCTTAAAAATTACATTATATGAAAAGAAAGGAAGATGTGTTTATTAATGATGAATCACATCAGACTATTACAAGAGCAATATTTTAAAAGTACTAACATTTAGTAAGTTAAGAACGTGCATTTTGATTATTAATCATAGATGGCGGAACAGTTTCATTTTTGTATACTATTACAACCACATATATTATTGCTCTGCAACCGTGGATATCGAAGCTCGATTTTCAGAGTTATTAGTTCTTACACTTGCCTCTAAGCCTGGAATGTGTGGGTTTGGGGAGGAGAGCAGGATGTAATATAAATATGGCAGGAAGAGTTACTGATAAAGTTTCAAATATTTAGTGACTTACTTGAAAGTATTGAAAACAATAGAAGTTTTGACTAAAAAATATGATTGAATAAGTGTTGAAAATTGATGCTACACTTGAATATGGAAATTCTGAATTGTGATATGCTAGTTTCTTCGTGCTAAAGCTTTCTGAAGAGCTTATAACGCTAAACTTCAAAGCTCTGTATTTTTAAATACAGACAAGCTAAATAACTCTTGACTAGAAATTAAATTTTGTTCACAGTAAATTACGTGTCTGGAACAACAATAAAAAAGCGATGAATCTGAAAACTGAAGAAATGTTTCACCCAGTCATTTTCATGCAATCAAGATACAAGTAATCTAGTTTTTACGAGTACTAATTCAGCTAGCTAGTGAAACCTTACTGTCATAGTCAATCTCACTTTCTCCCTTTAAACAGTTTTTAATTTTATACAGTAATGATTACTCAATAAAATTAAACTCTCTAACTGCTTTACTGATCTTGTCGGCATTTAAATTATTTCTTACTTTGCTAAAATTATACCCTACACACAATGCTATGTATTATAGTATTGTCAGCACCCTTAGCAACAATTACTAAATTTCTGAACAAGCTGTTATCTAAAAATGTCCCAAAACTGATTTAGATATTTAAAGCACAAAATTCCGTGTGTCTGTCTGTTTGTTCAATATCAAACTCCTACTAGGTCCCTGAGCAAATCTCAACCAAACTTTGAGGAATGATAATTTAAAACAAGAGTTATGTTGGTAGCGGTTCACAACCCTTTCATTAGATTCCTTATTGATATTATTGAGCATTTATTATCTTTAACGTACGTTAACATTAACTACATTCGTAGAGTGCAACACATCCTTACACTAAACATAAAATATATAATATAAAAACAATGTGAAGAGAGGACACACAAATGTCTTGTATGTATTTCAGAGAGTGTTCTAACACCCTTTATAAAGGAATGGAATAAAAATGACCATAATAATAGATAAACACAGGTTACGTTTATAATGCAACAGGTTCCATAACACTAACGTGAATATCAATTTTTTTGTGTTACACCAACTTCCTACTGTGGTCTGTTATCTTACAACTTCATCCCATAAAAACACTTCTGTCGCTAATAACAACCAATTAATTTGTGACTGAAACAGTGTGGAAGGATATTGAGAATTGGGTGTTGAAAACAAGTGAAAAACCACCCATACCGCCACTTCATTTGCTGATACATTTTGTACAAAATTCCCTTAGTCATGTTTTAAATATTTATATATATATGTATATATAGTGAATTTATAACTCAAAAGACGAAATACTGGAAATAAAACTGGAAGTACTGTACAAAGAAAATAAAATGTTAAAAATATCTACAGTATACACAATATACATACACATATTAAACTGTTTATATAATGATATCTGAAAGATCGAAATATTGACGTTTGTGGTTACGTAAATGTATTACTTTTTGAGACGTAACTTAATTAAAATAAACTTTCTTATTTTCTTTGATACAACAGAACATGAAAAATAATATTCTATTGATATATCATCAAGTTCGCAGCTCCAGTTAATCAAAGTGTGTTATTGAATTATGTTTGCTTTTTTATTATGATTCTTGTGTCTGGGTTTATCTTATGTAGTCAGCTGATATGATAAACATATTAAGTAGACGGATAGAAATGGTTCTTGGTTTGTTTTTTTTTACTTGTACAATACATGGTTATCTACCGGTATTTACTTCAGTTTACAGAACCGGAATACGAAAAAGTAATAAAAGTTCTTGTTATACATTCACATAGACTTGGTAGAGTTAAAATTCTGAAATACAAATTAATATCGCAACCCTCAGATGGTGGAAAATATTAAATTAACGTATTTCTTTGTTCTTTAAAAACTAACTTATTTTTTTGGGGGGGGGAATTTGAAAAGAATAGAAGAATAATTACAGAATTCAAACGTTGATTAAGGAAGTCAATAAACTGTAAATTCAAGAGTTTTTCTTACGGCAAGCTCTTCTAGAGAAATGTAGAAATATAAATTAACTTTTCTAACGAATTTTAAAGGAAAAATACGTCACACACTAGAATCAGATATAAATCATTTCTAATTATATGTATAGTGGAAGAGAAAGAATAAAACAGCTTTCATGTCTCTCAGTGATCCTTGATGTCTTTTGAAAGAGTCTGTTTTTTGATATTTCAATTAGATCATTACAGTAGCAGGTGCTGTGAATTTCATTTATACCTGTATCAGGCGTGGCCTATAAATTATCATGTCGTACTGCAAACTGTTATAATACTAAGTTGTTGTAAAATCGTTTTCCGCGATTTGGGTCCGTAAGTTCAACATAAATTTGAGGGTTAAATCTCAGTTTTCGATTAAAGTAGGTAAAAAGATAGTACTACTATTATACTATTCACTACTTCCATTCTATCTTGTTTATCCGGTCCAACATGGCTAGGTAGTTAGGGTGCAATCTCAAGGTCGTAGGTTCGAATCCCCATCCCATCAAACATATCCGCCCTTTCAGCCATGGGGCCGTTATAATGTGACGATAAGTTCCACTGTTCGTTGGTAAAAAAGTAGCCCAAGAGTTGGGGGTGGATGGTGATTAATAGTTTCCTTCTTTCTAAGTTTACATTAATAAATTAGGGACGACTAGCACAGATAGTCCTGGTGTAGCTTTGTACGAAATTCAAAAACAAACAAGCATAAACGTAAAATCACTGTACTTTGCTCTAAGTTTATTGAACAAACATTACAAACAATATATCTATAAATAATTTTTAATAACTCAGATTCAATGTATATTTTAATGTTTTTTTTCTATTAAATATTAAGTATTATATGTAACAACATGAAAATCGCCTTCTTGAAACTGGTGGGTGAAGTTATAAAACCGTACTATCTGTCAGTGTCTGATAATGTTTAACCAAGTCCACAGCTAGTTCCTGAGCATCTGATATTTAAGCCGATCTAGTAAAAGCACGGTAATCATTGTTAATAGCTAATCATAAAATGTAATAATACCACTCTCGTCCATGTTCTAGGTCTTCTCCTAGTGACTATTCAACTAAAAGATAGGGCGGATGTAGGATTAGCGATCAAGTTTCTGAACCCATATGAAACGTACTTTTCAATTTCAGTATGTCTAATATGAACACACTGCGCCTGTACAACCTAACATTTAGAGTTTCGCTTTATTACATACATCACTCAACAGCCATTTGCTAAATTTGGTATACCTATGTTAATTTGTAATGCATGACTTTTTATTTTCCATTGGTAATTTTTCATAATGTTAAGCTAAAATTGTTATTAATTTCTCCTTGTTAGATGTGTTCCGTTTTTGTTTTTTTGTTTTTTTTAAAGCTTACGCTGGCAAAAGATAAGAAAAAACTTTAGATTTTCTTTCTGTCTTCGAATACTAAGCTAAGTCAGAAGTTTGACAAGCAGGGTCCATCTTACGCATAATTACACTAAGCTTATGTATAAATATAATAAGATGGACTTGCACCTAAGACATAAACACGCTTAGCCTACACATAAGACTTATACCTCAGTGATAAACAATAAGCTTATACAGAAGTATGTTACCAGAGGCCATGTTACTAATAATTACTAACAGCCATATATAAAATGAAACATCTTTTAAGTGCTGTAGTTTTCACACTGTTATTACTATACGTTAATTAATTAATTATTTTTATAGTAGGCTACTTTCTGTGATTTTCTTTGAAAATCGAAAATATAAATAAAATCAAAGTTTAAGTGCAGTCGTTTCAACATATTCGTTGGCAACAATTTTGCCCCCCAGTAGCTCAGCGGTATATCTGTGGACTTACACGCTAAAATCCGGGTTTCGATACCCGTGGTGGGCAGAGCACAAATAGCCCATTGTGTAGCTTTGTGCTTAATTCTAAACAACAACAACAACTAAGCAACAATTTTATTTACATTTCCAGGTGTAGCCGCTTATATTTTATTGATAGGTTTTGTTACAAAATCCTGGAAAAGTTAAAAATACGGAATGTTAGTAATATTTATCTCAGTTTATTTTATTTTTTGGCCCGGCATGGCAAGGTGGGTTAAGGCGTGCGACTCGTAGTCCGAGGGTCGCGGGTTTGCATCTCGCCCTTTTAACCGTGGGAGCATTATAATGTGCAGTCAATCCCACTCTTCGTTAGTAAAAGAGTAGTCCAAGAGTTGGCGGTGGGTGGTGATAACCAGCTATCTTCCCTTTAGTCTTACACTCCCAAATTTGGGATGGCTAGCGCAGATTACCCTTATGTAATACGTCATTATTAATTTTATGTTTCTATCAGATTCCTTGAATTATCCAAATATTACGATTATAAAATTTAAAATATAAACCGCCATTAAAATTGAAAATGTAACAACAGTTATTTGAGTTCCAAGAAAAAATATATAAACATAATGTATCAATTAGTTTTTCACTACACTGATAGGTTAGTTAACTTTGCCATAACTTAGTTTTCAGCTTCATTACATATAAATAATTGAATATAATTTAAACAAAAGTCTATTTTCAGATCACTATTTCCGCTCCATGGGAAAACTAAATTGATACCTTGATGAGGAATGGCTGTTAAGAATATCTTATAGATAAGCCTGCCACTTATGATATATTGACTATTCAGCTTCTTGCCGACATTTTTATGAGAGACTCCGACCACGTTTAGGTTCCTCAGTATGAGATGGCAAATTTTGACTCTCATAATGTCTGCTTTTTTTTTAATTTCACACAAAAGTACTCGAGAACTAACGAGGGCAGTGTAATACTTGAGGGAAGGAAGCTAGTCATCACCACCCACCGCAAACTCTTGGACTACTCTTTTAACAACGAATAGTGGGTTTGACCCCAGAGTATAACGCCCCCACGGTTGAAAGAATGAGCACGTTTGGCGCGACGGGAATGCGAACCTGTGACCCTCAGATTAGGAGTCGAGTGTCTTAACCCCCTGGCTATGCCGAGACCTCTATGTTGAGTTTGAATTTTTCCAAATGAAGTTTCGACAGTGAAAATGAGATACTTCTAGATTTTTCTGTCATTTTATTCGAAGAGAGAAAAGCAAGGAACTCATTTTTTAAGTTGAGTACAAATAAAACAATTACCTTATGAAGTCCCCGATGGCTAAGTGGTAAACCGGTAAGCTTGAAACGTTAAAAAGAGACGATAAACTGTATTTTGATACTCGCTGTGGGCAAAACAGATATAAATTTGTGTAATTTTGTGCCTTGCAACAAAAATTATTACTTTCAGCACAGATACTATCAATCATATCTTTAATATTTTACTGCGTGAAAGTCTTTTAAGTGTTAGTACTACAAGATGAGCACTGGGTTTCAATTAAACAAATACCAAGTAAAACTAATATCAACAGTTCTGAAGTGTGTATTTTGTATTTGTTTATTTTATTTTCAAACTAGTTGAATAACTGGACGGATTGAGTACTTACATTTAATCCTACAATGCTATAAATCAGGTTTCGATACCCGTGATTGGCACTGCGTAGCTTTGTTCTTAATTATAAACAACTAACTTACGTTTAGGTTGTGACTATCGAATATCCATCGTTGTCATGGGTAGCATCCTATACGACGGCTTAAGTCTTAGTTGATAGCTTATAATAATAACTGTGTGTGTGTTTTGAATTTCGCACAAAGCTACTCGAGGGCTATCTGTGCTAGCCGTCCCTACTTTAGCAGTGTAAGACAAGAGGGAAGGCAGCTAGTCATCACTACCCACCGCCAACTCTTGGACTACTCTTTTACCAACGAATAGTGAGAGTGATCGTTACATTATAACGCCCCCACGGCTGAGGCAAGCATGTTTGGCCTCGAAGAAGATACGAACCCGCGACCCTCATATTACGAGTCGCACGCCTTAACACGCTTGGCCATGCCGGGCCTATATAATAATAAGTATTTCACATTAAGTTTTGGTACTTTTTCTCATATGTTACTGTGTTATCAAATTATATAATGGTACACGTAACGATTACTATTATTTGAGTACACTTATTGGAGCACCTAATGCTTTTTGAATATTGGAACATTCTTCGTAAGTGTAATGACCAAAATATTTGCGAGACATCACTAATTTTCTATGCATAATAAATCGGACCCTCACAGTAATTAGTTGAATTAATTGCAATATTTGTTGTTAATTTATGAGTAACGTTATTAGGTAACCATATTCATTAACTTCAACTTAACTGTCTATAAATACTTATATCTTTATGGGCGTTTGCTTGGCTGAACTTCTATTAAGCATGTCTTACTATGAACATTTTCTTGAAAATTAGCAAAACAAACAACTTTCCCTTTTAAAACTGGACTTCTATAGTTTTCGTGCTCTAATATAGATTAAATAACTCTTCAACACAAGTTAGCGAGGACCATATTCTTTCAACGGCAGCGTATAAAACCATTACGTTGGAGAAATAGGAGAAAATACTTTTCAATTTTTTTCTCGTATTTACTGATTTTTAGAACACTTTTATGCATTTCATTTTAAATTTATCACCTTCTTTCTTTAATTAATTCAATCCAGATTACTCCAGAAGAACTTAGGTTTACATACAGTAATCAAATATGTCCATGATAGTGTCTTTTCTCTTAACATTAGTTCATTCGTACTTTATACAAACACGTATATATATATATATATTATTTTCTGTGGACTTTAATGAGATAAATTTGTATTAAAATATAAACAACACACAATAAACGCATGCATTTTCGAAACAGAATGCCAACAAACTGACTATCCACTAACACACAAAATTAAATTAATTATTTTCTCTATGTTTTCTCATTACTTCACATCATAATACTAAATATATGTATATTTTTAAAAATCCCGTGTTATAATCAGAACAATTTTTTTAAGCATCATGATTTATTCTGGCTGAGCCCCCCGTTTATTATGTTACGTATAACAGTTTATCGCAGTTGAGACCCTAAGTTATTATGTCACTCATTACGATTTCATATAGCCTCCAGCTGAGATAAATTTTAATTTACAAGTTAATTAAATGTAGATATGTATCCAAATTATGACGTTTGCCAACAAGGTTACTACACACATCTTTTTTTTAAATTAATACAAATATATTTTAATGTACAAAAAATAATACATTTTATAATAACTGTTTTTACAAATAATGATACAAAAGTTTTACAAACTTACAATCAATAGTAAGTCTGCTATACCATCGGGAAATTCTTTGATATCTTATCGAGGGTTTATCACGAGAGAATTAATTTTGCGTTGATATAGATACAACTCACTTAACGGGAAGCTAGCCAGCTTTTTACACGTGACCTTCACATAGCTGAAGTTATAGAATGTCCTCGTAGAAATACTAACATCTAAACTTAATCCACTGAAGTTGAACGGTTTGTAATGTTGAAAAATATATAAACGTTCGTGGTTAAATATTTGTAGTTTTCGATTAATAAGTGTTAATCACAGTTATAGCTTCCAAGGTTTACATTATACCAACTGTAACAAACCAACAGTATAAACTGTTCCTTCGCATTGTATCAGTTATCGTTTATAAGCTTTAAAAGAGATTTACAACAAATTTCAGTTGAGGCAACAATACCGGTATTTAGTTGCATATATATTTGTAAGTGTATGTAACTTATATTGTTAAATGTGTATTGCGAAATTCCTGCATATTTACTAAATTTTTAGAAGATTCTCGAGCGTAAGAATCAACAATATACACATGTATCAATGACGTATTACGCAGTCTCTTCTAATATATTCACAAAATAAATTTCCTTAATTACATTTCTTGCGCGTATGTGTAATATTCATAATCCTGAAAAACAGAAAACAAATGTGTAGTTATGTCAAGAGATACAAGATCAAGGTTTATTTCTAGCGCTTCCCAGGATTTACTAGAAACGTATATACGTCTATATTCTAAAACAGCAAAGAAAATTGAAAATTTAATTAAGACACCCAGTATTAACAATATTTCACATTATTAGATAGAGTTGTGTATAATATGTCGAATCATTTCAAACTTCTCGTACCAAATGCATACGAGTATTTATGTTTACACTGCCTTCCTGGCATGTGCCTAGAGCCATCTAACAAGAAGTATAACGATCAATATGTATGTATATATATATATATGTATAAAGCTCTATGATCATCAGTTCGGTTGAGTTTATAGCCCTGCTGGTTGAGTTCAGATTTAACAACTTTAGAACAATTCTAATTCAAAAGTTTAATTTCTTATTGTTAATATTTGTACATAAATGAAATTAATTGAGCTAATTACAGATTAAAATGGTTTGTATTTAAAAACAAAATCGCTAAATTCGCCTGTTACTAATTATAGTTGAAAACGAATTTTGTTGTTTTTTTGTTATTGTTGTTTTAAGGAAACTCGTGGTACAAATTATGGTGATCCAAACACCGTGTGTACGCGAGCCAAAAACGCGTTACACGGAAACACGTGCAAGATATAAAACTTGAATTAAATATAATTCATGCTTTCAGAATGAATTATATTTTAAAATAAGTACAACGTTAAAGACAAAAATACTGAGGCCCAACATTTGGAGTACAAGACTAGAGGGAAATAAGCTAGTTATCACCACCCATCGCCAACTCTTGAGCTAATCTTTTACCAACGAATAGTGGGATTGATCGTCAAAGGATAATGTCCCCACAGTTGAAAGGGCGAGCATGTTTGGTGTGGCGGGAATTCGAACCCGCGACTCTCAGATTAGGAGTCGAATACATTAACCATCTGGCCATGCCGGGCCAAGTAAAATGGTATCTCAGTACAGTAATATTTCATTTATGACAATTAAAAATAGTTTTATTAAATCATAATACGAATACTAATTTACACCCTAGCCGAAAGCTAAGTATTACAAATTATTTTTAACTTCATTAATAAAGAAGGGTCTTGAAAAGCTCTCTTTGCAATTTTATTCACTTATTTCTTAATTTCAACAGATAGATCTAAGAGTTACGAGTCGTAATAACTCGAAATAGTTACATTACTGTAATAATTAAATTAATTTTAAATCTTAATATATATTTAATGACATTATGCTTGTTCACAATTCTCAAATCAGAGATGGCGAAAATATGCCGCATGTGTTGTTGCACAATTATTACCAATCTATCATAGAACTGCCAGTAAAGTTAATAAGTTCAGAAGCTGATGTGTGTGTGTGATTTTTTGATATCAAAACCACATTGAGTAATTGATGTGTTCACCTGATTTTAGAATTGTAAATCCGAAGACTTACCACTGTCCAAGCAGGTGACAAGTTTAGAACAAACTTAATATTATATTTTCATTCAGGCTAAAAAAAATCATTTGACAAACTGCTTAAAAAAGTTTAAAGTCTCATGTTTAAATTTTTTTCTAACTGCATTTTTTTAGTTTAACTCCAATGTTGAAATCTTAAAAACATAAAATTTATTTGTCATCAATTTTGAAATTGTACTCTTAAATCAAAGAAAGCAATATTAACTTATGAAAGCACAAAATAAATCATATCTGTAAAAGCATAATACCCCATATTCATAGAAAGACACTAAGTTAAAAAAAAACGACACTGTCTCTCATCATTACACGTTAAATAAGCTTACATTTATCTAAACTGTGCGAGAGAAAGTAGTTTACTTTACCTATTAACAGGTATAATTATCATAACATGTAAAGTCATAAGTAATTATTAACTCTTGATGTTAAACAGCATTACTGTGATTTTTTTTATACTCGAAGAACCCGAAATTCTATTAACATATAAATAAAAGAAGTAATTCAATACCAACATCATTACTGGTTGCGAAGTTGCTATACGCAACCATTTTAGCTAGTTAAGTGCAACAGTTCAAACAGTTACTGAAGCATAACAGGTGAATTTTCAACAGAAAATTGGACCAGGCATACATCCAGATATTTTGTTTCTTGGTGTCGAACACAAACTGATATTGTCATATCAATGAACTCGACTAATTTGGGATTTTTTTCTTAAGATAATACTTTACTGTAGATTTATCATACCATGTAACAAAGTTTTTACTTTTTCTCTCGTTCCTGGGCAGAAAGTTTTACTTCCCAATTGCTTATGTCTAAAGTAAATGGAAAAGACATATTTTTCTTTTCAAACTTTGCTTATGTGACTTGGGAGCGTATAACAAAACATGATGGGAGGCTGTATTTGGGGGCTGATACGTGAAAGTGATTCACATTACAGTCGCAATTCTCGAAAAACTACTCACTTTTAAACATTTTTGTTCATTTTTACATAACTTTAGTGTAAATACATATAAATTTTGATTCATATATTGTGTCATTCAGACCTTATGTAAATGCAAATTTGTGCAAATTTGCCCGTTTTTTACATAGAAAACAGGTTAATTTCTAAATTTCATGATCCAGGTCATGATATGGCTATATTATCAAATGACAAATTTTATTTCATTTTTAATGGCTATTCAATCTAAGTTGTGGAAAACGATAACAGAAAATATTTGTTTTGTT
The DNA here is from genome assembly GCA_011833715.1 of Carcinoscorpius rotundicauda. Classification (NCBI taxonomy): domain Eukaryota; kingdom Metazoa; phylum Arthropoda; class Merostomata; order Xiphosura; family Limulidae; genus Carcinoscorpius; species Carcinoscorpius rotundicauda. The sequence continues at coordinate 23,615,442 of CM022398.1, forward strand.
TGTTTAGAATTAAGCACAAAGCTGCACAATGAGCTATCTGTGCTCTGCCCACCACGGGTATCGAAAGCCGGTTTATAGTGTGTAAGTCCGCAGACATAACACTGTGTCACTAGGGGGCAACAGAAAATATAAAACGTAATTGGCTTAATATAAACATACACGGAGAAACTCAGGGATAAATACGATAAATATTTAAAATTTAAATTGACATATAGATTCGAAGGAAAGTTTGTGATTCGGTGTATTTGGTTGACAGACTTAAAAATTAAAACAAGTACTTTTTTTTTTAAATGTATAAAAATGGATTTGGCCATTAAAAATACTGGTAACTAAGTTGTTAAGTGTTTTCTTCTCTTTTATTTTCACAGCCCCTCAGTGGCTCAGCGGTATATCTACGGACTTACACGCTAAAATCCGAGTTTCGATACCCGTGGTGGGCAGAGCACAGATAGTCCATTGTGTAGCTTTGTGCTTAATTCAAAACAACAACAACTTGTTTTCAAAAGAGAAGATATTCTTAATCCTAAAGATTCTACGAAAAAATATTCGAATTGACACGACTCTCCTGGATATTAATCATTTGGTGAATATAAACTTTAAGAAATTGCTAATAAATAAACCACTACATCTACGCAAAGCTTTGGAAGGAAGTCAAAGAACAAACATATGATCTTGTTTGTTTGTTTTGAATTTCGCTCAAAGCTACTCAAGAGCTGTCTGCGCTAGTCTTCCCTAATTTAGCAGTGTAAGACTAGAGGGAAGGCAGCCAGTCGTCACCACCCACCGCCAACTCATGGGCTACTCTTTTACCAACGAATAGTGAGATTTAGCGTAACATTATAACGCCCTTACGGTTGGGAGGGCGAGCATGTTTAGTGCTACTGGGATTCGAAACCACGACCCTCGGATTAGGAGTCGAACTCCTTAATACGCTTGGCCATGCCGGGCCGTTATATGATCTCTTCTCTTTAATTTTTGATAGGTGTGTGTTTTCTTATAGCTAAGTCGCATCAAAGTAACTGCGAAGTTCTCAGAGGGGAATTGAACCTCTGATTTTAGCATTGTAAATCCGTACACTTACGGCTGTACTAGCGGGGGACTTTTCGATACGTCAGTAGATAGTAAGCAGATGACTTTCTATTGGAGAGTTGCTAATTTTATTACTATTTTAGGGTTGCTGATGTGACTACTATTTTGCTTATGTAGGAAGAAAAATTCTTGTGAGTCTAATTAGAGAAAAACCTTTGCAAAACTATTTCGTGAAATGTGATACAATAAATGAAAGCCTCCTTGGATTCACCAAACCAACCTTGCCTTACTAATCAATTATATTTCTTAAGGACATTACTTGGTACCTGAATGATAAAAAAGGACAGAGGCTTGACATTCTTAGATTTCAGAAAAGCTTTTGATGAGCTTTCACATAAAAGATTAGTTCAGCAAATTACGCAGTTAGTGGCTGGGAAAAGACTAGATAATTGATTTGTAGGGTGGATTAACAGAGAATTCATCAGGTTATTATTAGAGTCCCCTCAAACTCAACCGACGTTACTACTGTAGCTATTGCTTTGGTCTTTGTTTTCTTTCTTTGGTACTAGTGATATTGATAGTAGAATAATTAATAAAAATTTGTTGACTACATTAAACTATTAGATATCTCTAGCTGTATTGATGTCATTAAGGTGTTAAGAAACGACTTGGATCACTTGGACAAATTATGGCAAATGTTTGTTTCTTTGTTTTGAAATACGCGCAAAGCTACACAAGGGCTATCTGCGCTAGCCGTCTCTAATTTAGCTGTGTGATACCAAGAAAGGTAGCTAGTCGTCACCATCCATTTCCAACTCTTAGGTTACTATTTTGCCAACGAATAGTGGAATTGATCGTCACATTATTACGTCCCCACGGGTGAAAGAAGAGAATGTTTGATGTGACGGTGATTCGAACCCGTCACCCTCAGATTACGAGTAGACTTCCCTAGCTACGCCGAACCTTAAAATGACCTTAAATAATAGTAAACACAAGCTAATTCATTTGGTTTAGCATAATCTGGATTACACATTACAATAATTTGGAATTCACTCAATAGCGTCAGTTAAAAAATGCTTTTCTCTATTTTTAGTTGTAAAAATAATGAAATTTTAAGATGCTTTTATAAACATTCTGATCATAGGTCAAAAGACGTTATTACATTTTTCATACAAATCACTAATTGGACCTTAGAATACTGTATACAATTTTGGTCTTATCTGTGAAAGGACATCTACTTATTAGAGAAAGTTCAGAGAACGGCTATGTGATTGGATGAATCCATGGAAGATTCAAATAACATTTTATACTAACATAAAGGGTTAAAATTCCATGTTTTTAATTATCTGGGAAATACGTAAGACAAATGCCTTTGATTTCTTCTGATAATAATAAATATAACGAGAAGACAAAATCTTATGGTTTTTAAACACTGAACTCCATTTAAGGCAGTTTTGTTTGTTTTTTAAATTTCACGCAAAGCTACAGGAGGGTTATCTGCGCTAGCCGTTCCTAATTTTGCAGTGTAAGACTAGAGGGAAGGCAGCTAGTCATCACCACCCACCGCCTACTCTTGGGCTACTCTTTTACCAACGAATAGTGGGATTGACCGTAACATTGTAACGCCCCCACGACTGAAAGAGCGAACATGTTTGGCGCGACTGGGATGCAAACCCGCAACTCTCAGATTACGAGTCGCACGCCTTAACACGTTTCGCCATGCTGGACTTATTTATTTATTTTCTTATAGCAAAGCCACATCAGGTTATCTGCTGAGCCCACCGAGGGGAATCGAACCCCTGATTTTAGCGTTAAAAATCCGGAGACCCACCGCTGTACTAGCGGGAGGCACTCTCACTCCTAAATTATGTACAGGTAGCGCTCCCATGTAAATCAGCGCGAAATTCATAAAAAAACAAGCAAACAATTCTTAAAGTTGGAAAAAACACCATCCTAATCATGGCTATTTTATTATTCATTCCACACAAATAATTTTAAAAACATATAACTGAAACAATGACGTTTCACTTGTTCATTGTACTTATTGAAAGTTTGATGTATTCATCAAAATTGAAAAAGAAGGAAAAAAAAAAAGAAGAGAGAGAACGTGGAATTTTTCAGTCACAGTTAGTGTGTACGTAAAACCATTTAGCTCATCCTAGTGGGACAGCAGTAAGTTTACAAACATAACTAAAATTAGGGTTAGATTACATGCGGTGAATACAATATATCCCTCAATACATCTTTGTTTTAAAATATATAGATCACTTTGTCATCTCGGGTAAAGCTAAACCTGTAACATAAATCAATAAGTGTAAGCTTATAATAACGTTTTGATACAGAATTAGGTCATTTATCGGCAGCCATTAAATCTCTTCTCGAGTGAAACGACTGATTTCTTGTTAGTGTAATTATAAATTTGAAAACAGAAGCAGAGTTCTAAATATTATGAGCTAATACAAGTTTGAAATCATTTCATTGTTTAAAATATATATATAAAGCCAAGTAAATTTATAATTAATATTTAATCTACAACAGCTCCTGCAGCTCCTACCTATGAGCAGTGAGTTTCTGGACTAACTGCTCTAAAATTTGAGTTTCGATACCCGTAGTGATAACAGCACAATTGGTTCATTCTTCAGCTTTGCGCTTGACAACAAATAAATAACCAGTAACACCACCAGGTTTAACAAATCAAATAAATCATAAATGAAGAAAATTCCACCAAAATGTGGTCAACTTCTTTAAACCTCCTGTTTTGATATCATTGGCAGTAATAAAAAAAAACAAAAATAGGGCCACCATATTATTTTGGCCTATTTTTGTATAATACAAAATAGAGCCACCATGTTATTGTAACGAATTATGGATCCAATGTTCCGTGATTTGTGTACTGTTACCGTCGAACAAAAGAAATCACGTTTTCTATATTTTAGGGCTCTGGTTGCGTTATAGTAGTGACGGTCAGATCTCACTATTAGATCTTTAGTTGGTAGTGGACAATGTTGACTAGCTGCCTGCCTTCTAGTCTATTGCTTCCAAATTAGAAGCAGTTAACGTAGATGGCTTTGAGTAGCCTTGCGCGAAATTCGACAAACCATTTCTAAGATTTGTGAAACATTGAAGATCCATTGATCCGACTCGTAACGTCTGCTCTGAGCGTTAATCAGTTCTCTGTACCGAAATGATAAGTGAAAATTAATTTAAGTGAAGCATCTCTTAATGTAGTATTATCATTAGCATCTGGAGCGTGGTTGCTCAAAGTCAAAAACCAATTCCAATAAAAAAGGAAAAGAAATCTTAAAGAACCAGAACGTATATTTTTACTGACTTTTTAAATCTTCTGTTCTACGTTAAAGATCGATCAAATTAGTTGTATAAAAAATGACTGTCATTTAAAAGGCCAGTTTCTTACAGAACAAAGACTACTATTTAAGGTTTATATAGCCACCTTGTCAGATGAATTTCGTAAAGTCTACATGTATTTTTGACTGATCGCATTTTTATAAGTGTTGTCTCGTGTTTTTATTTTTCACCGTTTTTGAGTATCTTGTGCTATCGCTTAATTTACAGCGGTTATAAACGGGATGGAGGGTGAGAACATTTTGGCGAGGATTTACTTTTAAGAATTCATTTATAGCAATGAGTTAACATTATCAATAAGCCTAACTCTCTTTGATCCAGAAATACGTTTTTCAGTTTATTTCAATCCACACAATTACAGTAGTTGCAATTAGAAATTTCGTCACCATCACTACTGTCTTTCGTATTTCAGTTGATTTGAAGTACCCAGGTAAGACCTCACAGACATTAAATAGAGCAGATATAACGAAGTTGATATATTATACATTTTTCTTCACTTTTACGTGGAATTCTTATCATTATTAACAACGATCAACACTAGCACAGGTAATTTTACATTTTGAGACATTGTACCAAGCGCTACCTTGAGGATATAATCAAAAGTATCAATACCTGAACAGCAGTAGCGATATTTGAAAGAATACTTGTCTGTGTATTACAATTACTCTTCCATGTTCTTTTTTTCTTGGTGAATTGAACTCTTCATCCTCATCACAGATAGCAGGTAATCCATTGTTTTCACTGTAATCATTCTAAAGTTGTCTTGTACATTTTCATACCTTTTCATGCCAATGCTCCAGTGTCGTCTTTCAACAAATAAAGGGATTAAAATGATAACTAAGGAATATAGCACTTGGAAAACGAAACGAAAACATGGATAACATAAACAAATGTGCATTTATGCATAAAGATGTAAGACACGAGTAGAAGTTATGCAACAAGTATGAAAATCAAGAGGATTACATGGAAAACATAGAAATACGTTGTCTAATGTTTTTTATTGTATATTATACACCCTGGGATGAAGTAAAGAGTAAATACGTTGTTTATGTTGTTTTCATTTTCGGAATGACCTATTGGTTTAGGTACTCGACTCGTAATCCAAGAATCGTGGGTTCAAATTCCCATCACATCAAACATGCTCGCCTTTTCAGACGTGGGGACATTATAATGTGACGATCAATTCCACTATTCGTTGGTAAAAGAGAAGCCTAAAAGTTAGCGGTGATGACTAGCTGCCTTTCCTCTTGTCTTTCACTGCAAAGTTAGGGACAGCTAGCGCAGATAGCTCTCGTGTAGCTTCGCACAAAGTTTAAAAACAAACAAACAATTATTTGACTAATAATATGTTTGGTGTAACGGGGCTTCCAACCCGTAACCCCCAGATTATGAGTCGAGTGCCTTAACCACCTGGCTATGCCCGGCTTAGCAACTTCTGCTCACAATTAAATCACAAAACATATCCAAAACAATTCTGGACACACTTGAAATGATATACTGACACAGGAAAAACAAAGAGTAGCCACCACTCGAATTACATGACAAAACAGCTTACACTAACCTAGAAAAAAAGCAAAGACATTTAAAGATCACATATAAAACACTTTCAAAACACACCATGAAACAGACATTAACGGATACTTTTATGATAAAATCAATAACTTCATTGAACAGAACAAAACCATACACATGCCCAAATTCCCAGTAAACACATTAATAAACCAGAGAAAACAATAGACTGGATCACTCATCAACTAATAAAAGATATAACAGTAACCAAAGTACTAATAGCTATCAAAAACACAAAAAACCGTCCTAGATAAGATACTATACAAGCTAAAACGTGGTACTCAGAAATTATATGAACACCTAACAGCTTTATTTAACTTATCATTATTAACTGGATATATTCCTGTTTCTTGGAAGGAAGCAGTAATATTAATGTTCCAGAAAGAAGGAAAATTAGCAGATAAACCAAACAATTACTGCCCAATTAGCCAAACCAGTTGTATCGGCAAAATTTCAGAAAGAATAATTAGTAACCGACTATACACTTAGAAGTAAATTCAAATTGGATTTAGAAAGTACAGACAAACTACAGACCTCCTAATCAGATTAACAGAAACAATTACAGAGAGCTTTAACAAAAGCGAATGCACTGTAACTTGCTTTCTCGACATTGAGAAAGCATTTGACACGGTGTGGCATAACGAATTACGCCACAGGTTAACAGAAATTGATTTACCGCAGGGAATTCGCTGGCTATCTAACTTTTAGACAATATAACGTGTAAAGCAGATGTGAACGGGACCCACTCAGGGTCCTTTTCGCCAGAGATAGGAATCCCGCAGGGAGGGGTAATTAACCCCGTCTTATTTATCATGTATGTGAGTAATATGCCTCTGTCGGACCTAAATTTAGGTTTTGCATCACAATTTGCTGACGATGTAGCGATCTGGAAAAGTGGTCCTCAATTGCAGCAACAAACCTCCAACCAGTTCTGAATAATACAGAAAAATACTGCCAGAAATACAGAATAAAATCAATATTTTGAAAACCCAAGTAATATTATTCACCAGATTAAATAAACTGAAAAAAGATCTACTCAAGTTAAACATGAACGGATCACTTTTACTGACTGCCACTTCTGCAAAATTTCTAGGTTTACCTTGTGATATCAAATTAACGTGGATAAACCATATAAACAACATACTGATACGAATCTGGAAAAGAGCAAATTACGCAAGTCTTTCAGGTGAAAATCAAGGTACATCACCCGATAATATAATAAAAATCTACAAAACATACATTAGACCTATAATAGAAAACGCATGTCCTGCCTGGATAAACGTAACACAAAAACAATTACACAAACTATAAAAGATACAAAATTCAATTCCAATTTCAGCCTATAAAGTGCCACGTAGTACGTTATTGACATTCATGCACATGAAGACAATATCTGTAAAACTCTTGCATAATACATTAAATTATTATAATAAAAATTGGCATTAAAATGATTTCTTGTGTAATCTCGACAGATACTACTAACGTGATGAACATTGTCTTAAGTACCTCTCTCCTATGAATATATATTTAAGTAATATGAAACAAACTGGCCACCAAGCCGTAGTCGCTTAAAACTAGTATTATCTTCTTTTTACATTTTTATTTTGTTTTATTTTATTTATTATTATTATTTTATTTTTCTGATAAGTATATATGGAAGAAGGGAAAAATATATATATATATACATATGTATAAAAGAATAAAAGTGAAAAATAGAATAAAAGAGGAAAAAAATAATAAATAGATAAAGGGAAAAAAGGGCAAATCAAGACAATACATGAACATTGCCCTGAAACGGGCCGGAGTACTATGGGGTACTCTGGCCCAAAAGCACTACTACAACAACATAGCAGTAGACGACATGAAAGCTAGGGATGGAGGAAGAGGTCTTGTACACCTGACCCTTCTGGGTGTTTAAGAATTCAACATATCCAAATACCCACAAAGAAGAAGCAACTAATAACATTACTCCGAGGCAAAAAAACAACTGTTTAATTTTTGTGTTTGGGGCAGTAAAAAACTTGTTGAATTTTCGATGCTTTATAAGTTGAAACGATTGTCTTGAATATGTTTATTTGTCTTAAATAATATGTTGTAAAACATATAAAACACACGAACTCTTAGATTTCGTTTCTCTACATGCAGCAGAACGAGTTTGCGGAATACGTGTGTGAAAGTATGCGGAATGTCGTTGAATTATCAAAAACTTAATGGACAATCACTTTAATTATGTCAGAATCTTTTATTCTTATTACTTATTACTTAAAGTACACAATCAGACATTCGTTAAAAACGTGTTTTATTTATTTGAATATTTGTATACTAAATATACCCCGTCTGTCCAACCTACATCACAAATGTTTTTTATTAGCTAATAAATAATTTACTTATTGGTTTTCTAAATGTGTTCGCTGAGTCTTTTATGATTTCACAGTCTTTCATATACATATTTCGATTTATATGGCTGTGTATAACCGTGAATTTACAGAGGACTCAGCCGCTTTGGAAAACGTTTAAAATATTCATGGTGCTCGAAACTTTTGTGACATATTTCAAACTTTAACTACAAGGCAGTAACAGGTACGAACTTATGGAGTTGTGGGAACTGAATGATAAATGTATGTTGTTTTTTGCTATATGTCATTTCCTAACAATACATTTCCACATGTGTTCTGTTTATGGCCCTCAAGGTACCGATTCGGTATTCGATATTTATCAACATGTTGTCAGCGTATCGGGTATTACATTAGCTATTTTATCGGTTATCCGTTCACGCAGCGTCCCAAATTTGTCACTTTGTCCTGTAGACAATGTCCTTCATATATTATATAACTTTTTGATGGAGTTATTAAATATTCAGCAGTTTACGTACATCCTACGATACTGTCTTTACATAAGAATAGGCAACTTCATTTATGTTAGACGTAGGACGTACATATTATTCTCTGTTGCCATGTTTGTTAATAGCGCTATGAGCAATTACATTTAATTGGGCAAAAAACTAAATGAATGTGCCCTTTATTCACCACAAAAGGTCACTTTGTATCTGTTACTGTCCTTTCGTGATTCAAGTTCAAAATAGTCACATAAATTCAACGACATTTGCAAGCCACCCACTGGCACATAGGTATGTCTGTGTATCAGCAGCGCTAGAAACCTGGTTTCGATACCCGTGGTGGGCAGACCATAGATGCCCCATTGTGTAGCTTTGTACTTAACTACAAACAAACATCGACAACTGAAAATAAATACTATTAGAAAACTGCTTGTTACAACCAGCGACACCTTCTACGTTGCTTGTTATAATTGAATTATTGCAGTTACTGTTTTCATACATTGTTGTGAGCACCTCTATCTAAAGAAAATGGTGGGTCCTCATGCGAAATTTAACTTTAATTTGCTTTCAATTTACAGTATAGTTTCAAGTGATTTGACATCTAGTCATCGGATTCTTATGGATGATCTACTGGAGCTTTTGAGCAGTTTAAAGACAAAGTGTGAAGACAAAAGAGAGAAAACAGCGCCCCCTGATGGAGGTATGTTGACTTAGTAAATAATCTTTGGGAGCCATCAGTGTGTTTATTCATGTTCTTTGAAATTATTGTAATTTTCTCAATGAAAGAACATTTTTCTCAGGTGCCACTAAAGAACCATTTTTTATTGTTTGTTATTAATCACAAAACTTCACCATGGGCTATGTGTGCTACGCTCACTACGAGTTTCAAAACCTGGATTTTACGTTATAAGCTTTCATAATAAAGCAATTGTAGCACACTTACATAACTTGTAAAACAAATATTTATTGCAAAACTTTAAAACGACTCGCCATCATTGTCCTTTAAGCGCATGTATTCTGTCAAATAATAATCGAAAAGTATAGAAACTAACTGATTGTTATTATAATCCTATCTCAAAAACATATACCCAAGCATTTCTTTTGATTTAACAACTAAGTTTCATGCAAATATGATAAGAGATTGTTAATAAAATAACATGTGTTACCCACTTCTAATAAATAATAATAATAATTGAATGGTGTTTTTTATACTGTAAAATAAACTACATGTTTGTTCATCAGTGTGTTTTGTTTTAAATGACAAAAACATAAGTTTTAAAGAGAAAAATGTATTATTTCAAATATTATAAGTTTATTTCGTGAAATTATTGTTACATTTTGAGTCCATAAGTAAATTGGTATCAGTCACTTATCACATATGCCTCTTTGACTGATTTTGTATGTTATTATTGGAATAACATTGAGTTGCTCCAAACTTTTCGGTATTTTCAGCCTTAATGTCCCAGACTCTTATTTTAATTTATTTCTTCTGATATGAAGGAGATAAACAAATCAGTGACACTCGCTACATATTCTTTTCACGTTTATAACATTGTCACAGCTAAAACTGCCAAGATTGTTCAAAGATGCATCACATCTGAAACCGTGGACCTTCCAGACCGCAGACGTGCACACTTATTACTAGGTTATGTGCATTTCATCCAGGAAAATAGAATGAAAATAATCTCTAAAAATTAACATATTAAATATCTTCCAGAAAGAAACATGTATAATGTATAATGAGTTATTTCCATAAACAAGAAGCTAAAAACTAACTTTTCATAACTTGCAGTCAAATTGTATTCATGAAGATTGTATAACCTTAAAATGCGAACAGTTCTATTGGTTCTAAAATGGCTCAATCAGGTTTCGTAGACTGTATTTAAAGTTTAAATATCAAAGTATAAACGGATTCTTGGTAAAAGTGTTTCCATGTGGGACTCTTTATATTGGAAATAGTTTCCTTGTTAACAATTTAAAATACTTTGTCTAGTGTTTATATTTCAATTTGATATGTAAAGAATTTAGGCAAAAGTCTTCTTTGTAACCTTAATATAACACGTACGATAACTTTTAAAAGCCTGTTTTGGGTTGATGAGAGTTTGCAATACTTTATATTTTGACTGAACTCTGTCTTAAGATTAGCATCGTATCTCCAGCTAACTTAAATTATGTCCTGCTTTTTAGACTTCACAATTACTAAATGTCAAAAATTACGTTTCTGTGACGAAAACTTAGTGTAGACTGGATGTGAAGGGCGATTTGAAAGATTATCTTTATTAAGACGTATTTTAAGTGAATTCGGAGCTCATGAAGACAAACAAACAGAAAAAGTTCGAATTTACTCTAGTTTTATAGGCGCTGAGAGGAAATACTTGTGCTCACTTAATAAATGACTGTTTCTTTGCTCACTGGATGTCAAGCCGTCTAGAATTAGCGAACTTTCCATTAATGTCGAAATTACTCCATACCCTGAACAGTGCATTTTCTTCTGCAACCAAATCTTACCAGTTTCTGAGCAAACTAAAGCGTTAAACTGAATTATATACTATTTTTAAAAATGTTTAAATAATGGTGGCATAGTTCGATAAGATTGGCAAATTGCTAACAAAGCTCCTTTTATAGTGTTCATCCGGGAATGAACTGAAGTACAAAGGCACGCATTGTAAAACACTATATATATGAGGTTATTAATGTGTTGACGAGATCATAACACTGTTTAAGTTCGCTTTGTTTGCCTTACTTTGTTTATTGTATGAAATCATTGTAACTGTGCTTGATCGAAACTTGCTTATTTAAGTTGTTAGAAAGGAATATAATCCAAATAGGCATTATAGTATGATAACGTTGTTTGTACCATGAACAAGTTGTTCGATTAGTCGAAAAATTACATGTACTTTTTATAAAATGTTGAGGTTTGAAACTTTATAATAAAACGATTTTGGAGCCTCACTACAATTAACAGCCCCTGTCGTCAGGTTTAACCATATTCGACCTGACAAACAACTTGCATAACGATAATAGTCCTGCATCGTATTTTAACTGAAAAAGGCTCCGACGTGTGGTTTTCGTGTTCAAGTTACGTTAACCCTCTCTGTTGTTTGCTGTAATCTATCAATGTAGAAAGACGATTTTTAAGTGCCCGTTTCAATATTTCTACTGTACGGAAAGTCCATAGGCGTTCTGAACGTTGATTTAACCCACACATCTTTATATATAACACCATGAATACCTATTTGATTCTCTAGTTGTTTCAGGCATGCGAGAGTTAAATGGATATGTTGTGGAAGTATTTTGTGTACACGTGACTTATATTCTTTTTTTTGACAGACTGAAATTCTTATTTATTGCACTGTAAACAGTTCCCTGGAGTAAGTGCACAGCCTTTACCACTGATTCTTCTGTTCATGGATTCTTATCGTTGCAAAACACTGTACTTTGCTTACCACAATTAAAGTGCGACTTGCTGCGCGTTTTTTACTGGATGGCCCTGGGTTCTCAAGTTGATCCATATTCCTTTTTTCAATGCCATTAAGTACAAGGAATATCCCTTCTGGGAAATCTGAAATCATCGAACATATCTTCATAATCTGAATGTTTGAATGTCTTAAATCAGAAAGTATTTATCAATATTCGATGGGTTTACAAAGTTAAAATCTGGGGTTCGATTTCCAGCAGAGAGCCCAATGTGGTTTTGCCCTCCAACAAACAAACATTTGTTACATATTCTGTTTGTTTAGGGTTTAATTAATACTTCTTAAATCACATGCTTACAATCTTATCATAGAATCGCATTGTTATTTCAAGCTTATGATTATTTAGAATGAAGCACAAAGATACGCAATAGGCTATTTTTGCTCTGCCCACCAGGGGTATTGAAATCCGGTTTCTAGCGACGTGGGTCCGCAGACTTAAATTGTGCTAGTGGGGGACTTGTAATAAGCAGTTTTCTGGTTTATTAATTCTGAAGAAATTGGGAGAGTTAAGCTATAATTTAATATAAAGATTTCTAGGTTTAGAAATGTCAACGTTTACTTCATTCTCGAACACGCTGCATGTAAACTTTGTAATTTTCAAATTATAATTTTCAGGTAACTTATTGTTGACTTATAATGTTACTGTTCAGCTTTCTCACATACCCTTTAAATGAGCTGCTAGTGTTGTAATCCTTAGATTATTGGTATTCATACGCATAATAGAAGGTGACACTAGTTTCTTTCCCTACAAAGCTGGTATTTTGTGTACAGATATAAAACTCTAATTTTAGTACAAATTAAACCAGTTCCTACATAAACTGTGTTCTATTTATATATTAACAAGAATGGTGAATAATAGTGTATCTACTCTAGCATCTAACATGATTAACTTTCAGATAAGAGTGTGAACTAAGAGCCATATGAACATTTTATGTACGTGTATGTGATAGTAACAAACGACAGAAGCTGTTTAATATATGTATGGAAATCAAAACCCAGACCTTCACTGTGATACTTAAAAAAAAACAGCACCATAAAAGTCTTGTCCATTATTTATCCTTGACATTTCCATCAACTCATAACGGAAGTTTTCTGTGGTCATAGCGCACAAAAGCATTAGGGGTACTTTAACTACTAGACACTATTAAAACACAGATGTCGAACTACGTAGCTGCTACTGAGAACAACATTAAGAGTTAAAAGTTGATTGTTTAAAACACAAAGTCTTAACTCCTACTGCCTTTTGCGATCTGAATCAGGTGTGATTCTCTGTAATGACTACTTTGTCATTTGGATCATGTCTGATAGATGGAATGTCCCCAACGCTTTTGGGAACTATGAAAATAGACATTTTCCATTATGAGTTAATGGTGGTGACAAGGTTCAGCAATGGTCAAGTTTCTTCGTTTTATATTAGATTTCATAGTAAAGTTCTTCGCTGTGATTTATTTTAACTTAATCGTTTATATATTGTGCTGATTTCTGATTTGATCGTCTACGAACAACTGATGTAGTTTATAGTATTAGAACTGTTTACTTATAAATATCTTTTGGTAATTTTATTCTCTGTTATGTTTTAAATCAAGTATGATTACATATCTTTCCCTCAAAGACTTGGTGATTTCAAAAGCTTTAAGTCATGTGGATTTATTTGACATTCGTATTTACCAAGATTACTTATTCATTTATTGAATTTACAGTTACAGTCCAGTATTGAACAAATGTACAACAGTGCATCAAGACAGATTTCCTAAATACGGCGATTCATTTTATTAATTTTTGCCACATATAAAATACGCCAATTACAAATAAAAGTGTATTTATAACTATGATCATGAAAAGAAAGACAAAAACCGATTACATTGGACAAGTTACTATGCCGAGTAAGATTTTATCAAATATAGTTGGCTTTCCAAAAACTTTGAATAGATCTAAATGCTGGTATGCCCACCCACACAAATTTATATTTCGAATTCCAAAAATGTCAGCATAAAATTCGCTGCCGACGTGGTTCACATCTTGTGTCGTAATTTTTCTTTTTCCTGTTGCAATACTCATTACAGCTACTGACCAAATATCATTTATTTTACAAGTAAAATACATAGACAAGCCAGCAGTAATTGTATTAAGTTCATTTATGTACGGTAGCTAAGTTTATATTATTTAATATGCACGTGATGTATTTCTTTGTCAGTCTTTATTTTCACTTCATTGTACTTACGTTTGAGTTTGTTTGTTTATTTATTTATTGTTGAACTTAAAGATACATAATTGGCTAATTTTGGCGCGCCTACCATGCACAAGCCGGTATTTAACATTATAAACATTTAGACTTACCGCTGAACTACTGGGGAAGGTTTGTTTGTTTATTTTTAAATTTCTCGCAAAGCTACACCAGAGCTTTTTGCGCTAGTCGTCCCTAATCTAGTAGTGTAAGACAAGAGGGAAGGCAACTAGTTTTCACCACCCACCGCCAGCTCTTGAGCTACTCTTTTATAAGCTGATAGTAGAACTGACTGTCATGTTATAACGTTCCCACAGTTTGGTACGACAGGGGCTCGAACCCACGAACCTCAGGTTAAGAGTTAAGACCCCTAACCACCTGGCCACTGAAGAAGAGGTGCCTGCTTTTCAAATCTCTTTAAACTTACATTTGTTATTTTTACTTTTTTGTATCTTTGTGTGTGTATGAAAATAAATTTAAATGACACCAGGCAGCAATAAATAATTATTTTTATAAACCTGAAAAGAGTACACCAGCTTTGAACGAATTTAACTAAGTTTTTACCGTTCTCCAGTAAACTTTATGGCTGGTTTATACTTTAGAAACAATCTGTAATTTAAAACAGTAAGTGCTTAAAATATATATGAGGGGTGTTTAAAGAATCACGTTTATTTAGAAATTTTATGTCTTGAAATACACATAACATTTTCACACCAAATCTTAACAATCACAGTTTTTATGTGAAGTTCAGCCAACTTAAATATTTTAACGTCTGTGGTAAAGTGTCTAACTCATTCGCAAGCCATCAAACATTTACGTCAACTGTTGAGTTTAACTGTTTGCGAATGCTTGTTTCGATCATTGAAATCGTTTCAAAATTATTTTAAAGGAAGCTCTAAACAACGGCTTCTTTACGACTCGTCTCTCTTTCTAACTGCGAAATGTTAAATTTCATTCGATGGTTAAGAATAAATTTATTTTGAAATTATCATCTGGAAAACATTTTATTACCTCTTCCAAAACAGCTAGTGAATTATCTTTACCTAAGAAATAGTTTTCTACAGTAACATTTCTGGGTTTTTTTTTAATAGAATAGCCAATAATGTTGTCGTTTGCTATAACTAAATGAAACACGAATTCATGCAATAAAAATTTAATCATATTGTCTGAACCAGCTGCTTAAAACTTTCTTCTATACACGTCTTGTTTTAATTTGGCCCGCACGTTAGCCACAGGGCTAGACTGGACCAATGTACTAAATTACATTAACCTAGTGTCCTGCATGGCTAGGTGTGTAAAGGCGTGCGACTCGTAATCTGAGGGTTGCGGGTTCGAATCCCGGTCGCACCAAATATGCTCACCCTTTCAGCCGTGGGGCGTTATAATGTGACGGTCAATCCCACTTTTCGTTGGTAAAAGAGTAGCTCAAGAGTTGGCGGTGGGTGGTGATGACCAGCTGCCTTCCCTCTAGTCTTACACTGCTAAATTTGGGACGGCTAGCACAGATAGCCCTCGAGTAGCATTGTGCGAAATTCAGAAACAAACAAACTGGTTTTAATTTTGACTTATCAATCGAAATTTGCGTAACTGCAACAGTTTGTACTTCTTGTAATAATAACATGGAGATTCGTGTTGTTATAAAATAAAACATTTGCTAATGTGCTATAGCAATTGACATTTTCCATAAAGCAGTAAAAACCATGAGACCCTTCTTATATGAAGCATAAAGAAACATCTTACTTTAATTTACTTATACAGGCAGTTAAAAATGAACATATTTTAACTATAAATGCAACATCAGAGTTTAGCTACCCAGAATGTACACACGCTATATATGTATCTGTGAAACAGGAGAATTGAGAATGCGTATGGTGAAGACTAGAACTGAACATTTGCTCTATAAACACAGACAAATAAAAAATGGTAATAGAACAAAAAGGGGCTTCATACAAAGTAAGTTTAAAGTGAACAGTGGAAAATGATTTGCATACGAAAAACTAATGACATCAGAGAACAAAACCTAAAAGGCCCGGCATGGCCAGGTGAGTTAAAGCGTCGACTTATAATCTGAAAGTCGCGAGTTCGAATCCCATAGCATCAAACACACTAGCCCTTTCAGCTGTAGGGAAGTTATAAAGTGATGGTCAATCCCACTCTTCGCTGGTAAAAATGTAGCCCAAGATTTGTCAGTGGGTGGTGATGACTAGCTGCCTTCCCTCTAGTCTTACACTGCTATTAGGGAGGACTTTAAAAACGTCTAAAACATTAATGTCGAACTTGAAGAAATAACATACGATAAATTATTCTAGCAGAATTTTATTTAAGTAAGTGTGTGCTTTTCAAACTTCAAGCTATGATATAATAAAATAACAGAAAAAATCGACGTTGCCACTGATAGTTAAACCAATCACAATCGCGCAAATTTACAATATCAAATGAAGGGAGGACTTTAAAAACGTCTAAAACATTAATGTCGAACTTGAAGAAATAACATACGATAAATTATTCTAGCAGAATTTTATTTAAGTAAGTGTGTGCTTTTCAAACTTCAAGCTATGATATAATAAAATAACAGAAAAAATTGACGTTGCCACTGATAGTTAAACCAATCACAATCGCGCAAATTTACAATATCAAATGAAGATCGCCAAAATGCAATTGGCCCTTTAGATGGTCCAGACAACGAAGATTATTAACCACTGACGTAGCTACAAAGGTGATGATATGTAGGCATGGTCTGCATGGTTTGAAAATAAAACTTATTTAATTGTGTGGGAATTTCGCTCTAGGCTACACAGAGATCTCTGTGCTAACCGTTTCTGATTTTCAACTGCGAGAGTGCAAGAAAATCTGTTACGTAACAGCATCTATCGCCAAATCTAAGGTACTTTAAAAGAGTGACAGTAATGATCTAACATTCGATTAATGTATCCACAACAAAGGGACGTGAACTATGGACCATTAGATTCACAGTTCGGCATACTAATTACTAAGTATCATTCAGTCATCCAATGTATGACTGTATGCACAGTAAAATTAATATACAGATATATATATATATATATATCTTTTTCAGACTTATAGAAAGAAAGAATTTGATGGCGTAAATGCAAGTATTCTCCAAAGGCCTTTTCTGATTAGAAGACCAATAAATAGACATCTCTTTGGTAAGAGAGTAGCCCAAGAGATGGCAGTGGATGGCGATGACCAGCTGCCTTCC
Source organism: Carcinoscorpius rotundicauda (assembly GCA_011833715.1). Taxonomy (NCBI): domain Eukaryota; kingdom Metazoa; phylum Arthropoda; class Merostomata; order Xiphosura; family Limulidae; genus Carcinoscorpius; species Carcinoscorpius rotundicauda. Next base: position 23,633,159 of record CM022398.1, read on the forward strand.
CTCTAGTCTTACACTGCTAAATTAGGGACAGCTAGCGCAGATAACCCTCGTGTAGCTTTGTGCGAATACTTCTCATGCGAAGAGAGTCACATCTTGTTCAAACATTAAACATTTCCTGAGATTAGCTAGTCATTGAAAGTGCATTAAGACATTATCAGAACTCTAATTGTAAGCAGGCAGCATAAGCGCAAGGTTGTTTGTAGTGCCTACGCTCTGTATTGAAGTGCAGTATTAAAACTGTAAACATTTAACTTAAGTTATGACTTTCTGAAAGTGAAGTTCTCGTTCTAATAAAGATGTAACGATCTAAGCTCTCACAAATCATTTGTAGCTTTTCTGCAGTTACTACCAGAAGAACGATCATGGTCGAAAATTTATTCACTGTTTGAAAAAAATGACAAACAGTTCTTATTTTTTCGGAATGTAAATCATTGCATTTATATTAAACGTAAATATTTAAGGCCGCGTCTTTCAAATGTTAATTTATCGTCGTTGGCTCAAAAATAAATAATTTATATATTAGATAATATGATTAGCTATCATACACCGTATTTTCTTAACGGATAATTAAGCGAATGATTTGTTTATCTTATAACTTTGTGTTTGCTTTTTATCATAGTAAAAAATGAATTTCGATTATTCTTTAATAGTTTTATTATAATATGCTACTTACATAGTGGACTTCACATTTTCACTGAAATTGCATGTAAATTTCAAGTCCAAAGTTTACAACTGTCAACAGCTGTCACTTGCAGCTAGTTGGAATCAAAATACAACGACGGAAAGAGTCAACAAAGAATAGCGAATGGTGATATGATTGTTCGGAACACTTCAATCTGCCTACTGAAACCAAAAGCTACTGTTAGTAATCTTTAAAGAAATGGAAGATAACTGATCCTGTTAACACGGAATCTTGACTCGACTTTCCCGAAATTAATCACTTCTCGGTCTATGCATTCTTTGGAACGTGTTATGAAATGTGCACTTTGACATTATATCCATTACTATGAACTTTAATTAAAGTTCAAGAATGCAGGCCAGTGCATCTACTGTGCGCAGTGAGCTTCTTGTGGCTGGATGCCATTCATCATAGTTATAAGTGCGAAATGAGGACCTTCATTGTACCTTGAAGATCGAAATGGGAATTCAAGATCATGGAAACACATCGCTTGAAGCGGTACTAACGTACACGCAATGTCTGCTCTGGATAGAAATATCATGGTTAGAAATATCATGGATAGAAATATCATGGTTAGATGCTACTTGGACTGCCTTGAATATACTGTGTCATTTGAAACGTGAAAGAAATGTCATGTTGGAAGTCATTTTAAATTATTTAGATTTTATTCAGTAGTTAGAGTTGAGAAACGCATAAATGCCAAGTTATATTCTAATATACTCGATTACATTGCACTAGGTGCATAAATAAAAATATGTGAAGGATTATACCTTTTTGAGCGTCACACACCACGTTCAACAACAGACGTAGCGGTTATTTTAGGTTATGAAAAATGTTAGGTATATGTTCACCCTTACTAAGATGGACTTCAACAAGGAAACTACATCTCCGAAATGTGTTGATCATTTTAATCGCATACAGATGTTTGACTACGTTTTAATAAAACGATTTTGAATATGCAGAACAATAAGTCACATGACAACCACACAGTGGAATGACTATTTAAAATTATTTGGTGTTACTTTGGCAGTAGAAAGGATATGTAACAACTTCCAACGTAAAATATTCATACATTCAACTCATAAAGATATGCTTTGATAGGCAATTTTGAATTTCGAAAACGGAAATATTCCTTGTTTGGAATTGCATTTAAAAAATGATAATGTCTGGGGTACGACTGGTTGAAATTATCTCTTTCAATGGTTTTGAGTCCAAGTTGCAAAACCACAATTTAGAACCTATGCACGGATAGCCAATAGTGTAGCTTTGTGCTTAATAACAGACACATCTCTTCCTCGGCTCCAGTTTTAATTCTTTAAAAGACAAATCCTTTTTCGTCTCTCCCTCTAGTGAGAAGTTTAAACATGATGTATTGTCTTCTTTGGACAATACTCATATTCAAAAGTAACACATATGTAGATTTGTATTTATTATTACCAATTGGTTTGCTGGAATATTAAAAGTAAATTTACTAACAAATATTGATATATGTGTGTTTTATCACAAATTAATCAATATTATTGTTTGTTTGTTTTGAACTTCGCACAAAGCTTCACGATGGCTATCTGCGATAACTGTCCCAAATTTAACAGTGTAGTACTAGACAAAAGGCAACTAGTCATCACACTTCACCGCCAACTCTTAGGCTATTCTTTACCAAATGATAGTGGAATTGACCAGAACATTATAACACCTCTCTAAGACTGAACGAGCGAGCTTGTTTAGTGTGAGGGAGATTTTAACCAGCCACCCTCATATTACCAGTCGAATCAATATTAAAATATTTTAAAAGAAAAATGGTGTCTCAAATAGTAGGATAGACAGTATCAAACATTACTATTCAGATAAGGGTAATAGCATTAAATACAAAAAATAATACTAACAAAAACACTATCTATGGCATTACCATATAAGGGTAAACACGTATTCACCTGCTTAATTAAGCTATGTCGTAGGACATATACACATGTTCATTTAATAGTAGTTTTTAAAGCTGAGAAGATAATAAGACATTTTTTTTCAGGTAGAAAGACAGAATTTCACACTTATATACAAATAAAGTGACTAAATACAATACCTTTCAAGGTGCAAAGACAGAATTTTATACTTGTACAGATATAAAGTATTTAGAATAGCATAGTTTTCTAGGTTAAAGACAGAATTACATTCTTCTGCACACCTGAAGTGGCTGCAATACAATATCTTTCAACGTGCAAAGATAGAATCTCATACTTATATGAATCTAAAGTGACTAGAATGCATTACCTTTCAAGATGCAAAGAAATAATTTCATACTTACGCAATTTAATGTGACATATTTGAGTTTAAATGCCGTATAGGTAATTTTAGGTATTTGCGCTTGTGTGTGTGTGTGTGTTTTATTATAGCAAAGCCACATTGGGCTATCTATTGTGTTCAGCGAGGAGGAACTTGGGTGTTGATTCGATCTATAGAAAGTCACAAACATACATAAATGACCATGTAAATTTAATGACGGATAAAAAAATAAATCAAATAAATGTGTTCACGTGCATAATGAATGCGATACCGTTAGAAATCACAGTATGTTTAAAATTCTCTCTGGGTGACGTAACGAAAAGAATTAACTTATAATAAACATTATTGATTAATATATGAAAAAATATAGAATAGAACTGGAGTTGAGAGCAAGAGGCTCATCAACTGAAGATTTGAGATTCACGTATGAGTTGATAAGATTATTGGATATGGTAAAACATAGATAAAATACACGATGGATTATTTGCACCTTATTCGTAACGATCGTTGAAACTCCAATTATAAGTTATAAGATCTTAAGCTTACAAATAATCAATGAAAGCTGATTTATCAACTGTGTAACTTTAATTAGACATCAAAGATAAGGCTTCCCAATCATGTTATTGTTTAACAATGATGTCGGTAGAGGCCAAATATAGAAAGTAACGTAATATAAACAACAATTTGCGCTTGTGTGAATACATAAAAAGAATTATAAGCAATTTTTTTAAATAAATTGAGAAATATAAATTGTTTGGCTTAAATAACCACATTAATGCAGCAGACAGAAATTTGTTTGTTTGTTTGTTTCTTGAATTCGCGTAAAGCTACTCAAGGACTATCTGCGCTAGCCGTTCCTAATTTAGCAGTGTAAGACTAGAGGGAAGGCAGCTAGTCATCACCACCCACCGCCAACTCATGGGCTACTCATTTACCAACGAAAAGTGGGATTGACCGAACATTATAACGCCCCACGGCTGAAAAAGCGAGCATGTTTGGTGCGACTGAGATTCGAACGCGCGACTCTCAGGTTACTAGTCGAACGCCTTAAATCACCTGGCCATGCCGGGCTAAACAGTAGTAAAAGATCCTACTAACAGGTGTAGTCGTGTGTAAACACACACACTCATGGTAAAGAAAGAAAAATGTTTGTGGGTTAAATTGTTTACTGTATAAGCACGAATCTACACAAAAAGCTATCCGTGTTTTGACTACCACGGGTATCGAAACCCGGTGGCCAGCATTGTAAGTCCGCAGATATATCTTTGTGCCATTTGAGAGCAAAGACAAATGAGGGCTGCTGGAAACAATAAATAAATATATCGGTTGGCTATTCCAAGAGAAATTAACTTGATTTAATTGTTCATTAAGAGAGTTTTCATAGTTGTGCATATTTACTTGTGGATGCAGTAAATATCATGAAATATTAAAAAATATATATCTATTACTGAGCGTTACCCAGTGGTTTAGCATATCGGACTACAGAGCTGAGCTGAAGTTACCGCAAAATAAAAGATAAAAAAATTACAAAAAAGCGATACGTATTTTAGAATCATGGATACCTTATAAGAGCGTTTGTTTGTTTGTTTTGAATTAAGCACAAAGCTACACAACTGGCTACCTGTACTCTGCCCATCACGGGTATCGAAGCCCGGATTTTAGCGTGTAAGTCCGCAGACATACCGCTGAGCCACTGGGGGGCTAGTAGAGCGCCCGAGGACTAGTTACTGTAGACTTGTAATTCAGTGTTCTAAAAATAGCTGCAGTCTTAGCCTCAAATAACAAAACAAATCCTATTCAGAACATTTTACCTCTGAGCAAGGTAAAAGAGAACCTATAATAGTCTTAACGCCATTTTTATATTGATTTTCAGGTTTGTTAGAAGAAGAATATTTCGCTTTGAGACAATCTTCTCAAAAATAAATTGCACTGTGTTGTATATAAACTTGAATTTTAGTTTATTGCGAAATAAAAAAGGATATTTTAAATTTAGTACGAGAATAAAGCTCATTAATATGTTTAACGCAGCTTTTAGTGCAGTACGTCATATATTACGTGACTTTAAAATTCATATTATAATATGTAACGCGATCACTCTCATATAGCTGGAGAGGTAGGCTTAATTGAAATCCTATTAAATGTTTCAGTGCGAACCTGAAATAACTTAACAAAGAAAAATCAGAACTTTGTTAAAATAAATACCTACTATCGTGGATAAATACAAATATCATAAAAATTCAAAAAATGAAATAAAACTTATTTATTGATTAGATCTGTTATTTCTGATTATTGCAGCAGAACAAAAATCAGATTGTTTGTTTTGTTTGATTTTTTTTAATTTCTCACAAAGCTACTCGAGAGCTATTTGCGCTAGCCGTTCCTAATTTCGTAGTGCAAGACTAGAGGGAAGGCAACTAATCATCACCACCCACCGCCAACTCTTGAGCTACTTTTTTACCAACGAATAGTGGGATTGACCGAAACATTATACCTTCTCCATGGCTGAAAGCAGAATGCGTTAACATACTTAGCCATACCAGGCCAGAAATATGTTTTGCTTTGCGTTTCATCTTCCTTTGGAGTAGCAAGTTTTACCCAATAGATTTAGTAATTTTACTTTTCGTTTGAGAAGACCGTTTTACGCAGTGTTACCGCTGGAGAAACTCGTCCAAGCAAATTAAGTTTATCATTAACTATGATAAATCACGTTTTAAGTGTTAGAAATGTTAAATGTGTATGACTTTCAACAACAGTATACCTCGATCTGAAATTATTTTTTTAGTTTGTTTTTTTTTAAAAGTTGGAATATAATCTAAGTTTCTAACTTCAAAGAATCATTTCTCAATTTGAAGATCAAATACTGTAAAAAAAACAAAGACGAAGTTTCATGTAATCTGTTTGATAGATAGTTAAAGAAAACTGTCTGATATTTAACGTTGATTCTTGATGTCAGACGATCTTTTTGTTTAGGGAAATATCTAAAGTCGGTCGTGATCTTTCAATAACGTCTACTGCATTAATAGACTCGACAAGTACTAATCGACAGCAGACAACCATATTGAATATTACACAGCTTCGCTCACCACAACTATGCAGATAGCTGAGTCGATAAACCTTGGATAATAATTGAGTACTGGATAGCTTCCTTCAGCTGTCTGTCACATCCCAAGGGAGTTCCTCATTACTAACTTACTTAGTAATCTTCTAATGGCCATTCTGTATAACACATTTTCGTGATTCGGCCCGTAATCCGAGAGTCGCGGGTTTGAATCCTCGTCGTACCAAAAATGCTCGCCCTTTCAGCCGTGGGAGCGTTATAATATTATGGTCAGTCCAAGAGGGGTAGGGGGGGCTAGAATAACAGAATAAAATAATTAGTTTACATTCGCTATGATTGAATATATAGAGATCTATGGGGAATCGTTAATACACAAAGTCGTGCTAATGCACAAACTGGTCCAAAAATTAGTTCAACAACACAGTATTTTTACCCTTTTGGTTGTTTGTTTTGGAATTTCACGCAAAGGTACACGAAGGCTATCTGCGCTAGTCGTCCCTAGGTTAGCAGTGTAGGACTAGAGAGAAGACCGCTCCAATTACTCTTTTGCCAACGAATAGTGAGATTGACCGTCACATTATAACGCCTCCAGGCTGAAAGGGCGAGCATGCTTGATGCCATGGGGATTCGAACCCGCGACCCTCAAATTACGAGTCGAACGCCTTAACCCGCCTGGGCATGCCGGGCCTACTCTTTTGAATCTTTATCTGTTTCAGATTAACGTATAGTTTACCTGAGAACAGTACACACGAATAACGTGTCCCAAAGGACTTAAAAGGTCTGATGTTGCAAGTAGAATGTTATACACATGTAAGAGATTTAAGTGTGGAGTAACTAACTTCTGGTGATAAATTAAACCTAATAATGTTAACCTGTAACTAACTAAATTATCTGAGTTGAAGCTATAAATTATTTATCGATACTTCAAATGTTATTATTGTTTAATTTTTTTTTTCAACTTTTGTACTTTAGGTTTCGATTATTACAGAAGAATATAACATTATTACCAATGAAAACTAGGGTACACCGATTGATGTAACGAAGCCCAAGTGCTGTTTTGTCAAAGATGTAATGTTGTGTTAAGTAGATAAAAAAACTACTCTATCTCTCTTTTCTGTCTCAACATAAAAGTGCTTCCTCTGATCTGAAATAAGCAAAGAAACAGTACGTGTTTGGAAAAGTCTGAGAACTAACATTTTTAAACGTTTAAGTAGTTTCTTTATGTATAGCATCGTTTGAATTTGAGGCTTTCCAGTTACTTCTGTGACGAATATAATTACAAGTCTTCTGGCCCACAACCATCATTACCTTCATGAAGCTGGGACCACGCCTGGCAACATCTCACAATGGGTCAAGAGGAAGTCTTCCAAAGAGTTGCACGTGTTTTAGCTCGGTTAAAATCTTTAACCAGCTGGAGATTTACTGCAGAGTACTTTTAGTTGAGTGTTTCACATGGTTGACGAGTTAAGCAATAGAAATAAATGTACACCCGCTATATATATAATTTGTAATATAAACACGCAATACGGTCTTTTGAATTTACTAATGATGTACGATTATGGCCTAATGATCACGGTTAAAACTCGTCGTGGAAATAGTGTATCTTTCGTACTTAATTAACACAAAATCATACGTCTTGAGTTCATAGAATCAGCTCGTTGAGAGAGTTTGTACGTTCAGAAGGTATATCTCACCTAACATAATAGTATAAAAAGACAAAATTAAGATATATATATTTGGTACACCATTAAAATAGATTAATATATTTAATTACTTAACGTCTCTCAGCTATACTTTTAAGTGATTAACAACAAAGAGCACATTTTAATTTAATTTTCATTGATATTTTGAGTGTAAATTTCATATTCGTGTTAATTTTAATCAACTCTCTTAGCTTGTGACTAGAAATACAGAATTGCTTGTGGAATAAGTTTCCAAAGATTTCTTTATGTTGAACACGATACTGCACGAGGATTTAATGCAATTATAGGTTTGTAAGCGAGTTTGTTTGTTTTTCCTATAGCAAAGCTGCATCAGGCTCTCTGCTGAGTCCACCGAGAGGAATCGAACCCCTGATTTTAAACAATCTAAATCCGTAGACTTACCGCTGTACTAAAGCGGGAGAGGTTTATTATATGCATTCTTTCCCTTATGTCAATATGAATTCATTAGATAAAACCCTTAGCAAATGTTTGGTATTTCTAGGCATATAATCAAAGTTATATACAAATACGCTTATTAAATTGTGAAGAACTTACTCCAAATTTTCAGAGCCTGGCATTGTCTGGTGGTTAGGGTGCTCGACCCCCAATGTACATGGCTGTGGGTTCGATCGCCGTTGTCGAACAGGCTCGACGTGAAGGCGTTATAACTTCATACCATAACACCATTCTTACTATTTTTAGTTAAAGAGTAGCCCAAGGCAGTGTTAGCTGACTTTCTTCACTCTTCTGCCTTTCACTGCTAAAATAGGGAAGAATACTAGGAGAGAAAGAGGGCGCCACCAGGCAAATATTCCTGACGATCACAATGATGTATCACTATCTACAGTACTCCATGGTCGTTACTGGCTTAAAAAAGTTTGGTTTGTTTTGAATTTCGCGCAAATCTACATGAGGACTATCTGCGCTAGTCGTCCCTAATTTAGCAATGTAAGTTTAGAGGGAAGGCAGCTAGTCGTCACCACCCAACGTCAACTCTTGGGCTACTCTTTTACCATCGAGTAGTGGGTTTGACTGTAACTTATTATAACGTCCCTACGGCTGGAAGGGCTAGCATGTTTGGCGCGACCCTCAGATTACGAAGCGCACGCCTTAACGCGCTTGGCCATGCCAGGCCCCCCAGCAAAAGTGAATGAGTGCTTTATGTCTATAGACTTAAGTAAAAAATACTGGATATATGAAACAAATGTTTTATCTTTGTTGTGTTAGTTTCTATATATAATTTTTCATTTTACGATATAGCAAACAACTACTTTTATTGAAAGATCTATTTCACAAACGAGCGCTTCTTAAAAATTCTATTAAAACTGAATATACTGAAAATTTTTATGATAAAATTGATTAGGACGTTTTAATTAAAACATGACACTTTTTCACTTCAAGCACTTCTTCCAGGTTATAGGTGCATACGTATGCATGAAGTGTGAAATTAGAAAAAAAATTCAATTATCATAAATTGTCGAAAAAGCTAATAAATAAATTTTAATCCAATTTTAAATTTAACAAACAATCTAGCTTATTCGTGCGCAGTAAAATTTATAGTTTAATGAATTTAACCTAATTTTGTACAGTATAGTTTTACTTCATAAATTGTTTTTCTTGGGGGTAGAGGGGGTAGGCAAATAAAGTGCTTAACGAAACATTTTAATTTTCCTTTCCAATTCTTTCAAATATTAGCGCTTGTTAATAACTGCAAGTCACGAGCCACGTACTTCGCCTCAAGTTCTGATATAATGAGATTGGCATTAAAGATGGGTTCTAAACTTTGAATATATTCCGGGTGCGATGCTATGAACGTTTCACCTGTCTCTCGACGAATCCGCAGACTCTTAAACTGATTCAACTCACCGGACAATGTTGCTGAATTAACTGAAGTGTTGAACGCAACTCCTCTTATGAACTTAATTAGACGCCTAATATTTTGCTGTGAATTGATGTTTTTAACAAATTGATATTTAATAGAGTCTATAAGAGTAGCGAGGCCGGAGCAAAAGGCTCTGCCTCCTTTTTAATTAAAAGAGAAGATAAAAAAAATGAAAGCATGACAGAAAGCAAACTTATTATATTAGGTACTTTATTTTGTTTGTTTATGTATTGATAATCACAATGCTACACAATGGACTATATCTAATATGTCAACCACCGATATCGAAATCCCGTTTTCAGCATTGTGAGCCTTCAGAATTAGCGCTAAGTTGCTGGGGAGCAATACTTCATTAAAGAAAAGAGTTTAATTAAAACCATACTTTGTATGAATTCTATTGTAGTTATTAAGTCTTTAAAGATTATTCTTAGTTTAAAAAAATTAAAAGTTAATGTTTACTTAAGCCTAATCCTAACAAGGTGGGTGTCATTGGGCAAAGACCAAGATCCGAATATTTGTTTAAAACACCACACAAACGAAACTGTTTGTTTGTTTTGGAATCCCGCACATAGCTACTTGAGGGCCATCCTTGCTAGCCGTCCCTAATTTAGCAGTGTAAGACTAGAGGGAAGGCAGCTAGTCATCACCACCCACCGCCAACTCTTGGGCTACTCTTTTACCAACGAATAGTGGGATTGACCGTAACATTATACGCCCCCACGGCTGGGAGGGCGAGCCTGTTTAGCACGACGCGGGCGCGAACCCGCGAATCACGAGTCACACGCGCTTGGTCATGCCAAGCCCCACAAACGAAACATCTGGAGTTTTCAATTAATAATTAACTAAGCCAAATGATGGTTAGACGAATCCAGAATAGAACGTATTCACCAAGAAATCAACAATACGTTTGGAGGAAGAGAGGTTATATTATATTTTCGGTTATATTTTATGTATTTAGGGCTGATTTTTAATAAATGATATCTACTTGTAAAACGTTATTTTATCTGTTATACATTAGTGACATACAAATATTTAAAATATAAAGGTTGTGAGCGTTTGTAACTGCTTTCATTTCAATATTTATAACATGTGAAACACTAAATGTTTTGTTTTCATAATACTTATATCTTACATTGCATACCAAAGAATGTTATGCATTCGTAATACTGCATTAAATTTGTATAAAGGGAATAAAAAATCCTAACATAAAGAGGATCTTATGCACAGGAGGTCAGATAAAATAACACCTCTTTCTTAACTTTGAACGACTGATCAGAAGGAAACTAGCCAGCACCGCCTTCCACTTAAGGCTTAGCTTATTTCTTAAAACGAATGCTGGGATTGAATAACACCTCTACAATGATCTTTCAATTGAAAATGCGACTCGCATTCAGTAATATTACAGCTCGAACTCGGACCATTTCTTGCGCAGTTCGATGGCTAAAGACCCTGGCATGGCCAGATTGTTAAGGCCCTCGACTAGTAATTTGAGGGTTACGGGTTCGAATCTGCGCTACACCAAACACGCTCGCCCGTTTAGCCGTGAGAGCGTTATAATGTAGTGTTATTTCCACTATTTTTTGGTAAAAGAGTAGCTCAAGAGTTGGTGGTAGGTGGTAATGACTAGTCTTACACTGCTAAATTAGGGACGATTACCGCGGATAACTTTCATGTAGGTTTGCGCGAAATTCAAACCAAACCAAACCGATGACTAAACATTAGATCATGCTAGGTTTCTTGTTCAAGTACAAAAGTTGTTTAAACGCTGCCCAGTTTCCACATCAATATAAGGTGCAGTCTTCGAATTCCCAGTACAAAATAAATAAAATAATTTTTAGCTTTTAATAGGTATTCATTGCTATGAAAAATAAAATCGTAGCTTTATCCAAATGCCAAGCAAAGGTCTGTGAATTAAAATGACAGTTTTCTCATTGTTTGTGTCGTAGGGACTAACAATATTTCTATTATCGTCAACGGGTTTTTTTCCGAAATTCAGATATCTACCTCAGTAAGATATTACACTACTTTATTGTACAACCATAACATTTACGATATGGCTCAACGTTAGTAAGTTTGACCAAAGCTAATTACAGCTCTGATAGCCTCGCAACGTTTGTTTGTGTTTTTCTATCATGAAATTTTCTGCTCTGGCAGCATTCAAAAGTGTTCAAAACCACAAACCTGAGAAACTTCTAAACAACATAACCCCAGAAACTGAAGTCTTGTTAGAGAAAAGTATCTTGTCTCGGTGTTTTAAAGGCTGCTTTGTTGTTGTTGTGGAGCTCTTTATTGTCGTTTAGAAAAATTTATTTTCTCTGGGTGTATTAAGTTGCTTTGTTGTTGTTGTGAAGCCAGTGAATGGCTGTTTCGAACGATCAGTAATTTCGATAAAAAAATTGTATGTCGTTTACGCAAGAAGTTAAGAGTTCCTATTTTAAGAAGTACATGTATAAACATGTTTTTTTTAAACAGTTAGCCCTTTTAGACTTAAGTTGATTTAGGATTATATTTCTGTTCAATTCTGTTTTTTAACTAAATCTACATTCACGCATATTGAAGAGACAGCGGTATATTTGATTTAAAGTTTTATTATGTGTAATACTTGTGAACACTGGCCGCTGATTCGGTATTTACTTTCAGTGAATCTGTTCTTTAATCACTATTTATGTTGGTCAGTTAGATAGTTTAACTAAGTTTACAGTATCACATGCTATTTCAGTTTTTATTCAAATGCAGTGAATACATTTTCACCTCTTCATAACAACTTTCTCTGAAACAGAATTTTAGGAGTACCAATAGGTACTTTAAAGATAGGTATAGGTATTCAAATAATACAAGATATAGAGGTTTTTTTCTTACATTTTTTGAATCACTTAACACAAAAAGCCACCTTCGAATTTCACTTCTTTATGAAATATTTTAAACTCTTCTGTATAATTTCTTAAGCCTATGCTTCGAGAACTTATATAATGTGAAAGCTGTGTTCCTCATAAAAGAAAGGTTGTATCTAATAATTAAAGATATCATTTTGTCACTTGGAAATTTTGTATTAAGACACTGATTCCTTGTTTTATATATGCTGTTTTTCTCCATTTAGGTTTGTACTGCCCAATTGTATGGGACGAAGCCTATTGCTGGCCATATGTTCCAGCAGGTACCCTTCACAAGGTTTCTTGTCCAGCTTACATCCACAATTTTAACATGAGTGGTAAGTGCAAAAGGTTATGCAAAATGCTGAATTATTAAAATATACAAAGTTATTTACTTGCATTAACATTTTATTAACATAATTTCTATGCATCTGTATAAGATGATAACTGTAGAGGTTTAGGGTAAACATCCTTTCTTGCTGCAAACCGAGTTTTTATTCTAGAGGTAAATTGATGTATAAATTACAATATTCAAAGGTTTAGATTACTTTTATAACGTTGGAAATGAAATTAAACAGCAACTACGAGTAAAATAACGGTATTCATAACGTACAATACAACATTATGTTTTCTGGTGCATTTTGAACATTAGTTTCACTATGTTTGGTCATCGCTTCCATCATATTTGACTTCACAAAGTTTAGTATAAATCTTACTAATGCATCTCAAGGAAACCTGCATGTGGCCCGGCATGGCCAAGCGCGTAAGGCGCGCGACTCGAAATCCGAGGGTCGCGGGTTCGCGCCCGCGTCGCGCCAAACATGCTCGCCCTCCCAGCCGTGGGGGCGTTAAAATGTAACGATCAATCCCACTTATCGTTGGTAAAAGAGTAGCCCAAGAGTTGGTGGTGATGACTAGCTGCCTTCCTTCTAGTCTTACACTGCTAAATTAGGGACGGCTAGCACAGATAGCTCTCGAGTAGCTTTGTGCGAAATTCAAAAACAAACAAAAGAAACCTGCATGATGGTCGTTTATAGGATTCACATCTTTGGTGTCTTTGAGATGCTGATTGGCGTTTTCTTCCCAAATAACCGTCTAATAAAAAACAATAACAAAAATTAACTGTTTCAAGTTTTCTCTTCTGGTCTTTGCTCGGCTTATGTGTACAATCTTCAATCAGCGAATTCAGTTGTGTATTTGCACGTTAATATTATAACAATGTTTTTCTCAATAGTTTCATTACTCTACATTCATGTGCTGTACATACAATTACAACCAACGACTTAACACTAGAGTTACTATAATTATAAACCATAATTGAAGTATATTTTGTTCTGGAAGAAATAAAATCCTATATTCATATTTTCTGATAATAGTTTTTTTTATAAGAAATAGCGGTTTTCCGGCTTTGCTTATATAATAGCAGTATCTGGTTGTAAAACCTAAGATAGAACCATCAAATTATTTTAATACCCCACTTAAATATTAGAATTGCAATATCAGTATTTGCATACACGTGATCAGCCCATTGCTACTATGAATATATTAGTTTGTTTTCTATAATTTGACTATAAAACAGCAACTTACCTGACAACAGGAAATATTTGCATGTGGCATTTGCAAGAAACCTAACCCTAAAATTTTGTTTCTAAAGTCAAATCTTGTAACAAAAATTCCTAGATTTATTGGAGACGCCAACAGAGATGTGGAGTTAAGACTAAAACTACCACCACTGTTAAGGTTAAGCCTCATGTTTGTGATGCTGTGATTTACGTGTGTTAAAGACTAAAATACCATGAAATTGTTCTAGCAACTGATACATCAACTTAACAAGACTACTTTACATCAGTCCTCTTCCTTATGTACATCAAGCCGTACTCGTCCCTCTAGAAACTAAACAAACCGATACACCTGTCTAAATAGACAAACAACTTGTTTCTATTGTTTCTATCATCTTTGATCTTGTGCTTTCTAATTTAACACAATATTTCCAACCTACCATCTCCATTTGATTGTCTACTTATCATTTGATGGATGTATGGATTCCTTTTCATCTACAGGGGAAAAGCTATCTATGCTACATTACTGACCAGATCATCCATAGCTGTATAAAGCAGAGCTCCTTCCTTCCTTTCAATGTGGCATATGTTCATCCACATTTTGAAGTTTTGGAATATCTCTGCTGCACTTCGTGGACTCATTTAAGTTGAACTGAGTCATTATAAACATATGCATGGGTTGTATCAATTGCTAGAGCCTCCTGTGATGTGATGCTAACGTTTGTAGGGCCTGAATTTGCAAAGGACTTATCAGAAACCACTTTATGCTAAGTTACTGCTCAGTCAAAGTTAGTTAGTTTATTTGTTTGTTTGTTTTTGAATTTCGCACAAAGCTATTCGAGGGCTATTTGAGCTAGCCACCCCTAATTTAGCAATGTAAGACTAGAGGGAAGGCATCACCACCCACTGCCAACTCATGGGCTACTCTTTTTACCAACGAATAGTAGGATTGACCATCACATTATAACGTCTCCACGGCTGAAAGGGTGAGCATGTTTGGCACGACCGGGATGCGAACCCGCGACCCTCAGATTACGAGTCCCACGCCTTAACCCGCTTGACCATACTGAGCCGTCGAAATCAGTACCTCATATCTTGTTGCCACTAAAACAGCTTCAGTTAGAAACATAATGTACATATTATTTAAGTGTTGTACAAAGTCTCATATGAGGTCCTTCTACAAACGTATTGAACATAATATCTTTTCAGTTGACTACCATCCTTCTGAGGTATAATTTACTATGTAAACATTGCAACTCTTCATCCTGCATACAAATCTACGTTTTGGTAGCTATAATTACTAACACTCATGAGGTTTAAAGTCTACTCAATAGGTGGCTCTATATTATAGCAATAGAACAATTGTGCTACCATGGGTTCTCAACTGTGGAATTTCTTTTGTTTTAAGTACTCATTGGCATCAAGTGCAGACTATCTAAACTAAGCAGTATGACTATCAGCTGGGTGCCAATAGAGGTTTTGATTCTGTCTCTCCACGTTAGGAATCCTTATACTTAGTCAAACGTGGAATTTCATCTTGCGCTTCCTCGGATGATGCACTTCCATTACTACAATGTTATTATTGAGGAATATTTGTTGGTGAATAACAAATGATATCAATATTATTCCTTTTTTGTGATGGCTCCTTGAATATCCAGAGTACATCGTGTCTACAGCGTTATGGTCCCACACTGGCTAGTGTTGAGTAGGGTTGGGTTTGTAGATATTATTTTCTCACTACACCTGTTTCTCTGCCCCTCTAAACAGTATACACAGCAAATAACCTAGAAAAAACTGGATTTTGATTTGGAGGTTTCAGTGTGGATGTAATTTATATCTCTTTCAAAGTAGCTTTGCACTTTCTAAGCTGATGTGTGATCTGGAAGAACCTCATCGTCGTCCAGATATTTTGGTAATGCTAAGTACTGGAGAGCAGTCTGTTACAATAGAACACTCCATCAAGTAAATCAATAGTCTTCTGAGCCCATCCTTATATAAAAGCGGTCTTTCTCTCTGTCATACGTTTTGCTATATCTTACCGTATCCCATAACGAACATTTGAAAAACAAATACCTTAAAAATATAAAATAAGAATTGGCTGAAATTTCTTCAATATCTAGTTCCCATTCACTGACACAAGAATTTATTGAAACAGACAAAGAACATGATTTCTTAGCAACGAGATGGTCTCGAGTTTAATACATGGAAAATCAAATGGAATGATTCAGCTGAGAGAAATAAAACCACGAGGAAATGGCGTGGCTCACAATACGCTTTAACATCTTAAAACTTGATACAAGATCCATTTAGAATTACCAAAGCTACTTTCACAATCTCTATATTTTCAGCTGACTAAGCGAAAAATCAGATCATTAAAATCATAACATACATGTATATATATTCTGCCTCAGATTACAGTCATGAAGTAACTTTACATTCAAGATAGTATTAGATATAGTGCAACTATTCTGTGACAAAAATAACCTTGACTGAGTATCACCCACGAAGTATCATATAGAGCTGAACTAAAACATGAAGTTGTCTGATTTTAGCAAGTTCAAAAGTAAAAGTTTAGAAAACCAGTAAACATTTTGTCTTCTATTTTAGATATGTGCTATTGGAGCGCGAGTTATAGAGAATTTGATAACTTTTTCAAAGATAAACCTAATATACAGCTACCAGATTCTCACAACAATTCGAAATTCCGTGAAGGTTGCATTATGATTTGTTGTTGAAGGAATGAAAGAGAAAAACAAAAGTAAATATTTTCTGAAGAAGAAAGTGAAAAGTGGGGAATTATCGTATTGTAGTTAAAAATGGAGTTCAAACTCGCATTTTAATTGGAAATAATGAAAAGGGGTGTCATTAATAGTATATTCATTAGGATGAACTGTGCGTCTAAATAAACTTATGGGTTGATAAAAAAGAGATCAGCAGAATAAATTATAAAACAATATGAGAAATGGAAGGTAAGCTTACACATTAAGTATTGACCCTTTGAATCCAAGTCGAACCTGTTTGAAAATATCAAAACCACATCCACAGTCTTCATTCTCTCTTCCTTTTTAGTCTACTTATTATAAAACTGGATCTCAAGTATCTAGAAGTATATATATATGTTACGTGGCAGTGGTGGTACGCCATCTAGTACACATAATAAAGTAAATATTATCTATTCCATGAAACACTTTAAAGTCTTTATGGTGAACTTATACTACAGAAAATTGACAACTTGGGTTGAATTTAGCACATGGATCTTAATTAGGTTTAGTATGTTCCAAATTAAAACTTGGAAATACTTTAAATTTTCTGAAATGTGAAATATATAATATAGATGAGAAAGACGTGTTTGTTGACCTCATTGGAATAATTAGGGTAAATTTTATTTTGTCCATTTAAACAGAACCCAGAGAACATTTCAGAGATGTGATAGAGTTATATTTAAGGTTTAACACAATAACACATGAAAAACTAAAAATATGGGATTAAAAGTTCAAATACCGAATGTGGTGCAAAGTTCTCTGTTTTAACATATTCCATCATATCATCTTAACTAAAGCATGATATATCTTTACGGCCCGGCACGGCTAAGCGCGTAAGACGCGCGACTCATAATTCGAGGGTTGCGAGTTCGCGTCCACGTCGCGCCAAACATGCTCGCCTTCCCAGCCGTGGAGACGTTATGAGTGACGGTCAATCCCACTTTTCGTTTGTAAAAGAGTAGCCCAAGAGTTGGCGGTGGGTGGTGATGACTAGCTGCCTTCCCTCTAGTCTTACACTGCTAAATTAGGGACGGCTAGCACAGATAGCCATCGAGTAGCTTTGTGCGAAATTCCAAAACAAACAAATATATCTTTACACGACTCTTTAAGTCTTTTTTAAATAAAATTATTAGTTTCCATCTTAATACGATATATTGAAAATAATAATTATTATAATTGTTTGTATATTATGAAAGAAATTTTATGCTTTTTTAATATTTAAAGGTTATTTTAGTATATACCAATTAACAATCAATAACAATATATACAATCATTAAGGCACGTTTTTCTTATTCAGCATAAAGTATGTATTTAACACTAACCTAAATCATTTAAGCTGGTTGAATTTCGTGAGATATTATTGGGTTTACGGCCGAAACTATCCTTAACACCGATAGAACGAAGCATTCTGGCCTTTATAAGTAATAAAGTAAGAAAGTTACGCTTAATTAACTGTACTAATTACCATGTTATTTTTTAAAATTGTTCTAAGTAGATAACTTGGCCTTATCGAAAGTTAATATTGATTTTAAAAGACAAAATCACCAGTGGAGTTGGATGAGCAAATATGTCTACTGTCCAGAACGATGGGTTCAAAATAGATTTGCAGTTTTAACATCAAATGTTGACACTTATAAATTCAATAAAAAGAAGAATATTTATTACACTGTTTGTTTTTATACTCTAAAGGTCAGTTGGAAGAGTATACGTAAATTGTTGTTGTTTTTAAGTGCAAAGTTTAAGATAAATGTTTACTTATCTGATTTTCGCGAGGAACCGAAACTGGAAATTAGCATCGTAAGTCCACAAACCAATCAAGAATTGACTCGGCGACAGAAATGTGAATAATGGAGAATACTTTAGAAATTAAATCATGACTTCAAAAAATAATATGTGACGTAAATAAATTAATTATTTTTTATTATTTTTATCATTTTTAAGCCCGTTGATCACTCGTTCTAAACTCCATGCGATAATTTACGAAACGAACAATACGTAATGTTTAGCAAGTTAATTAAATACAAGAAGGCATGTCCGATTTAAAGGAATAGTATTAGCTCTGACAACCTGACCAACTATCTCTGATCGAACCTGAAAATAAAATTTCTTAATGAATGTTCAAATTCCTTCAACTTTTTTTTAGTCATGTTTCCTTCTTCCGCTCTATGTCTATTCCAAAAATTAATTTCGAACAAATTAAATCTCTTTCCGCTGAAAGTTTTTCTCACATAAAATTAAAAATGTGAGTTCACAGATATTTCTAAATTAATTAACTGAATAAAACTGAGTTTTCGCACAGCATACTAAAAGTCTATTTGAATACGAGTTTAAGTTCTGTTTAAAGTAGCGTTTTATGCATTTTTTATAAAAAAAATTCAATCGTTGCTGTCACTTCGTAATGATATGTTTTCTAATATTACGATAGCTAAAAACCAGAAACTGTTTGTGTGTCTGAGAAAGTTTCGCTCATTCGTTTGTTTAGGTTTAAGCAAAGCTACATTTGGCTATCTGTCGCTGGATTCGAGCTCCGGTTTTTTGTTTGCATTATAAATCTGTAAACTTATTCCTGTTCCAGAGACGCAGAGAAATTTTCTTTTTATGACAGAAGTTAATTAGAAGTTCTGAATTAACGGTATTGTAATGAGGAGTCTTTGTTTGACTCAGTTCAGTGTCTGAGAAAAGAGGTCACACGCACTTTCTGGTCTCATGAAATTCGAATATATTATTTTTCACCCAAAAACAAATTCCTTGTTCACACACACATTAGAAGATTTATATATATAATAAAACTTTTTTTAAACAACTTTCTTTTAAAAGCTTAACATATGTCAAAATAATATTTCGATTGTTGTTTTTTAATTAAGCACAAAGCAACACAATGGGCTATCTGTGCTCTGCCCACCACGGTATCAAAACACGGTTTTTAGCGTTGTAAGTCCGCAGACATACCGCTGAGCCACTGAAGGGCATTTTGATTAATCATTAGATATTATTAATTATTATTCTATGAGAACTAAGTTTTGGTTTACTACAGACCTGGCATAACATGACAGTTAGGACACTCGACTCGCAGTGGTCGTAAATTCGAATTACAATCCCAAAACTTTTCGCCTTTTAAACAGCAGGGGAGTTGTAAAGTGAAGGTCAATCCCACTATTTGTTAGTAAAACGTAACTCTAGAAATTGCGGTGAGTGTTGTTAACTAGCTGCTTTTCTTCTAGTTTATCACTTCAAAATTAAAGACGCTTGACGCAGTTAGCTCCCATATTGCTTTGTGCGAAACTCAAAATCAATCAGTATTTCCGTTTAATTTTTTCACTGAAATAAATAAAAAGAGTAAATGACAGAGTTTTAGGCTTTTTTCCTAACAAATACAGATGTGCGCAACTGTACTTAATTCTGTATCATTTTGATGAAAACGGAGTATCAGTATTATAAATACTGAGTTAATGAATTTTTTATTGCAAGAAAGGGTTTGGGGTATGTTTAAAAGGCAGAATTCTACAGATGTATTACTTTTAAAAATATATATTTAAGGATACTTAACTGAGTTGTTGTTAACTAAAAAACATAAATCACATTTTACACCTTTCCCACATCCACTGTATTTTCGTAAGTGACAAACTTAGAATATAATATCTCAATCTACAACAAACTCAGGGTTAATGTCATGTCACTAACACAAAACATGATATGAAAGCTATTTTACTGTACAGCATACTAGAGATTAGAATCAAGTCACGAAGACTGAATATTATGTTAAAGCTATTTTATTGTACAAGACTCCCGAGGCGGCCTGGCGGCTGGCCAAGTGGCTAAGGCACTCGACTCGTAATCCGAGGTTCGTAGGTTCGGATTCCCATCACAACAAACATGTTCGCTCTTTCAGCCGTGGGAAGCATTATAATGTGACGCTCCGTCCCACTATTCGTTGGTAAAAGAGTAGCCCAAGAGTTGGCGGTGAGTGTTGATGACTAGCTGCCTTCCCTCTAGTCTTACACTGCTCAGTTAGGGACCGCTAGTGCAGATAGTCCTCGTGTAGCTTTGCGCGAAATTCAAACCAAACCATACCCGAAGTCAATATCAGGTCACGAAGACAAAACATAATAATAATAATAAAAACTACTTCAGTATAAAACATACCCAGGGTTAATACCTGTGTTTGTGTAAAAATTTCGTGAGAAAAAAACAAACTAAATTCTTTCACGTTTCAGTTACTTTTGTTGGTTATTGCCTAGTTAATATTCAGAGATGGTTTCATGTACAGTGATTTACTTTGAAGTAAAATAATATAGAATAACGTACAACAGATCTAGGGTTAATACTTGTGTTGATATTTTTGAATTCCATCAAACAACTAAATTCTATCACGTTTCAGTTACGAATATCGAAAAAAAAGATTTCAGAGGATGAATTATTAAAGGATCCTTTAGTTTTAAGCCCTTAAAACGGATAAAAAGTGTTGAACTCCGTTAACTATGAGAGATACTACACAGAGTATTAAAAACTTCGTTGGATCACGCCACTGACAACCTATTGTTCTTGCCTTAACCTACCACAAGGTTTCATCACCGTTTTGCTGTTTGGTAACATAACAATTATATCTTTTTGGATGGTGGAATAGTTACAAAACCGTTACTATCATGGTCAGTTACCTAAACATATCTTCCCCACGGGATTAATATCAGGTTATTGGAAAATAATGGCTGATTTCACTTCTGTAATTTAACATGCGCATTGTAACATGCGCTTTATGTCATGACTCTAATATTACGGGAAACATAAATGTGTCCACTGTTCATCAGTATTCATTTTACAGTGTCCATTATCAATATTCTAGAGCCCTTTTGTCAAAACAGGAGCTTGGCATGGCCTAGCGCGTGAAGGCGTGCGCTTCGTAATCTGAGGGTCGTGGGTTCGCGATTTTTTGAGGCATAAACTGTACTTAATGTTACAAAACAGTTACTGCTGATCTAAGAAGACTTTTTTTTTCAAAAACACTACAAAGCCTGCAGTTTTAAAGGCTTATTTTATAAAATCAATTTCTGGCGGAATGCCTTGTTTATAGTAGATTAGAGTATCATGTATATATAAAACTATATTTGTTTTGTTTGATACTTTGATACTTTTAAATATTTTTAATAATTTGATCTAAATCTTAACGCATGGTTGCTCATTGATTTATATAAGACGTTGGTTGCTATATAAGGTCATTTCATTAATCACCTAGTGGGAAAAATTGGTAGCGCTTTACTTCTTTATTAATCTCTTCGTTTAGATATGATCAAAAATCTGAGAGAAAGAAAAAGATAGACGCGAAAAATGTTATCATCATCTTTCCAGAAACTATAAGACAGGAAATTAAAGAGTAATTCTGCTTTTCAAACTAATTTATGCAAAACTGGGAAATTGTTGTGGAAAAGTTTGAACATAAGCAAATATTGTTCATCTACTTACGAAATTATTATTAAAACTAAGCCTGATCGTTAATACCCTGTGTTCCTCTTAACTACTTATTAATAAAGAACAGCTTTTTACAGAAACTAGACCCTATATGAAATATTTTGATTAATCTCTGAAATTATAACATACTTCAAATCATGCATTAAATCTTGAACACAATAACAAGGGATTTGCAAACAACTGATAAACATCTAACATCTTATATCTCCGCTATGTATTATGGTTTGTCTGTTTGTTGTTGTTTTTCAAGTGTTTCAAACAACTTGCAGTTGTGGAAGAAGGCGACGATGTGCCATTTTATTTTGTTCGATCTCAATTAAATTGACATCATAAGAAGGGTAGGCTCGGCATGGCCAGGTGATTAAGGCGTTCGACTCGCAATTTGAGGGTCGCGGGTTCGAATTCCCGTCAGACCAAACATGCTCGCTTTTTAGCCGTGGAGGTGTTATAACGTGATGGTCCCACTATTCGTTGGTAAAAAGAGTACCCCAAGAATTGGCGGTGGTTGGTGATGACTAGCTGCCTTTCATTTAATCTTACACTGCTAAATTAGGGATGGCTAGAGCAGATAGCCCTCGTGTAGCTTTGCATGAAATTTAAAACAAAGTAAACTTAAAAAGCAAATATTTTCTATGTTCAATATCTATTCATATTTATTTAATCAGTTATTACATTTGAGAATTAAGAGAACACTTTTGTTTAGCTAATTTCTCTACTGTTAATATCAAAAATGGGTGAAGTTAACAAGTCACGGCTAACAGCACATTATGAAGAGATTATTTTTTGTAAAAAATATTAAAATATGTTACAATTGTAGTGTGCGGATTTTTCATCTGTTTGTTGTCCTCTTATTATTCATTCGGGATATACACGATTTTCACCAAATCCATTAATCAAGAAAGTCGTTGGGTTCCTTTTTCTTTAGCTACCTATTGATCTCTGTCATATCCATGATGCATCACTTTTATCTTTCCATGGAAAAGGTTTCTGCAAATTATTATTTATTTTGAGTAAAAGGGGAAAACGATCTGCCCCCAGTAGCTCAGCGGTATGTCTGCAAACTTACAACACTAAAAACCAGGTTTCGATACCCGTTGTGGGCAGAGCCCAGATAGCCCATTGTGGAGCTTTGTGCTTAATTCAAAACAACAACACGAAAACGACCTTTTTACTGTGAGATCGAATAACGTTTCAAGAGTACAACTTCCCATAGTACCAGTGGATATAACTGTCGGTCATAAGGTGGTGAAAATCGCCCTCAAAATTATGGCT
The DNA here is from genome assembly GCA_011833715.1 of Carcinoscorpius rotundicauda. Taxonomy (NCBI): domain Eukaryota; kingdom Metazoa; phylum Arthropoda; class Merostomata; order Xiphosura; family Limulidae; genus Carcinoscorpius; species Carcinoscorpius rotundicauda. The sequence goes on from CM022398.1 coordinate 23,656,684, forward strand.
TTCTTGTCTTATAAACATGACACTGTGTTTCCTCAAGTTGGAAGAGATTCTGATTATACATTTAGAGAGAATAAACCAATTATAGGTGTATAATACATACAAATGTCTGTAATGCTAAATAAATACACCCACTCTTCTTGTGAAATAAAGATTGATTTTTCAGTTTAGCTCTCGTGTTTTTATTGTACAAGCTTGGTTAGGCTTGGATAATTCGGTTTAACTAAGTAATATATTGCCTGTTAAAGCCTTCTGTTACTATACATCTTGCCAAACTTGAGGAAAATTAATTTTACCTGAGGGTGAGGGAACCACACAACTAAGTGAATTCTGTAGCTTTTATGCTTCTGAAATGTCACTTTTCCTGCTTCAGGAATAAAACTGGAAATATAGAAGCGTTGTAAACTTTTAAGTCATATGTTTGAAGAATAAATAAGAATTTCTGAACACCTGAAATTTAGTGTGTTACAAAATCTCATACAAGTAACTATATTTTTGTAATACAATAAGAAAAATATCAAGTGAAAACAGAAAACATAACTGTTTACTCTTAATTCTTGTACCAATGTCTATCTTGTTACTAATAGAAAAATAAATAAATAAAAAAACCCGTTTGTTAAGAAGATTCAGACTCATTGTAGTCACATAATGTTTGTTTTATCTTTCACGTTATTTAACTACGGGCTTAATTACAGTCTTAGACACAGAGCACATTTATGTACCGTCGTCCTTTAAACAAACGAACTAAAACATCTAAATCAGTTAAACAATGTCTGAGATTATTGTAGAATATTACACATGCATGATAAAAAAGCAACTAGTCATTGTGCATGTAGTAACTATGTGATATAATACACATACAAAGACACACGAGGCCAAAACAAACTGTAGCACACACCGTGTGTCATCATCAGAAGTGATAGCTCAGCGATTTTCCAAATTAGGATATATTTCCATTGGATTATCCACTGAATCCTTACTTTATGTACCAAATTCCAATGCAATAAATTATAAAATACGCGAGATATAAAATCTCCAATTTTAATTTACTTTTTCCACCTTTTTTTTTTTTTTTTTTGCTAATCGGAAGTACAGACAACTTATTTAATAGAAGAACATACTTAACTTTCTTTTTAGAATTTGTTACACATATAAATCATTAAAACCTGCAATCAGGTGTAAAATTTTGTCTAAATAAAAAGACACATGGATAAAGTTATTCAATAAAAAATAGTTCAAATTTGAGAAAAAAAATTGTGCACTCCTACGCGAAAAGTCACATGTGCTATCGGTCTGAAATTTTTCAAAGATTCAAAGTGAATCGTTTTTAGTTTTTATGATTCGCATAAGAAAATCTGACACAGAGCAGAAAAACTATGTTGTGATAAAAGTGCAGACACGTAAATATTGGTTAGAACAAGCAAAGTAGATTAACAGTTTCTAGTTCAAGTTTTCAAAAGATTTATTCGAATAAAGGCTCTTATTCATTGCCAACTTTCACTTCCTAAATATGTTAAGTTTTATAAAATTTTCATAATTAAAAATAGTTCAACGCCATGTGATATTAACTTAAGCAATAACCGTAAACAATGATTCTTGATACGACTGTACGAAGTCCACGCAGGTGATCATAAGAAACAATAAAGCTAGGTTTCATGACATCACTAGAAAGGAAGTTATTAATACTGTTTTAGAGAGGGAAAACTACCATAATAAAGTTTAAACAATGCACTTGTTTCTTTAAAGTGTAAATCTGTTCTGAATAATAGGGTTGCGATCCTAAAGCTAATGTTGGTTACTATCGAGTTGCACTTCTTAATTGGTGTCTTGACAGAAAGTCATGATATCTAATTTAAAAAAAAAACAATAACTTAGAAATGAAAAATGTTGCGGAAAAAAAAAACGATTGATCGTGGGTCTCTAAGGAATGAAACCTGGTAGATACACTTATAACATTGATAAATATTTTGCAACAAATATTCATTCATTAGTTAGCCTGCCCCCCAGTGGCTCAGCGGTATGTCTGCGGACTTACACGCTAAAATCCGGGTTTCGATACCCGTGGTGAGCAGAGCACAGATAGCTCATTGTGTAGCTTTGTGCTTAACTCGAAACAACAAAAACAACAACAACATTAGTTAGCCAAGCCTAACTAAATCCCATTTTCGAAGCCATTAATGTACATAGATTTCACACAAAAGTACAAATAGTTTCAAATTCTTAATAACACCTTATACTTCTTATTTCATACATTATACAGTTATTGAGTCCAAATATCACTTAATCATGCAAACAAATATTAAAAGACAAATAAAAGTAAAATTCGCCCCATGTCACACACCTAGCTATGCCTGGCTCAAAACACAACCACCACAACCTTCTGTTAGACAGTCAAGAAGGGGTCAATGTTCAAACTGTATCTAGACCTCCCAGGTATACACTGGCCATAGATAACTTTCATAGCCCTGAAAAATAAAACGAAAATAGAATTAAAACAAAAAGCTTTGTTTGCTTTTTTTAATTTCGCGCAAAACTACACAAGAATTATCTGTCCTAGCCGTTCCTATTTTAGCAGTGTAAAACTAGAGAGAAGGCAGCTAGTCATCACCACCCACCACCAACTCTTGGGCTACTCTTTTACCAAGGATTAGTGAGATTGACCGTTACATAATAACGCCCCCACGGCTGAAAGGACGAGCAGGTTTGGTGCGACGGAGATTCGAACCCGCGACCTTCAGATTACGAGTCGAACGCTTTAACACACCTAGCTATGCCTGGCTCAAAACACAACCACCACAACCTTCTGTTAGACAGTCAAGAAGGGGTCAATGTTCAAACTGTATCTAGACCTCCCAGGTCTACACGAGACCTAAATTCTAATGATGATCTAGTGAACCCAAAAAACTTAAATATGATTGTTTGTTTGTTTTGGAATCTCGCACAAAGCTACTCGACGGCTATCTGTTCTAGCCGTTCATAATTTAGCAGTGTAAGACTAGAGGGAAGGCAGCTAGTCATCACCACCCACCGCAAACTCTTGGGCTACTCTTTTACCAACGAAAAGTGGGATTGACTGTCACATTATAACGCCCCCACGGCTGGGAGGGCGAACCCGCGACCCTCGGATTACGAGTCGCACGCCTTACGCGCTTGGCCATACCAGGCCTCTTAAATATGAGCGGTTTTTTTTTCTTTTTCTTTCTTCCTCAGACAGAGATTTGCCTTCAGCTAGACTCTTCATCCTGAGCAAACGAAACCAGTGCAAAATACATACAAAGCTGCTTCAAATATTTCTTCAATCTATTATCACAAGGCCGATAGATTTAAAAGCCTGATATTTTATTAGGATCACGGGAAATAATTTCAAACACACTTAATGTGTCATAAACATTTCACACAAATGTTTTATAATTCATTCTAAATACACCCAAGGTGAGGTATAAATAATTATCTACATAGTTTTATTATATGAGGATGATTTTAAAATTATCAAATCTTATACTTCGTCTCAATTACGCCTAAATTGAGAATTTTTGTTTGTTTTTTTTAATTTCGCGCAAAGCTACTCGAGGGCTATCTGCGCTAGCCGTCCTTAATTTAACGGTGCAATACTGGAGGGAAGGAAGCTAGTCATCATCACCCACCATCAACTGTTGGGCTACTATTATACCAACGAATAGTTAGATTGACCGTCACATTATAACACCCCCACGACTGAAAGGGCGAGCATGTTTGGCGCGAAGTGGATGGAACCCGCGACCCTCGGATTAGGAGTCGAACGCCTTAACCCACCTGGCCATGCCAGGCCTAGACTGAGAAGTAAATAATTATTTATATTGTTTTACAATGTCCTAAGGATTTGAAAATTTTCAAAAACAAAACTTATATTTAATCTTAAACGCACCGAAACTGAGCCACAAATTATTAATTATGTTGTGTTTTGATGTTCGAAAGGTTTAAAAATTTCCAGAAAAAAGTCACTTTATTTTCAAATATCAATCCAAGATACTATCCAAAGCCATCTGTGTTAATCATTGTTCATCGATTTTAGAAGGACGTTGCTTTCTGAGCTTTGCAAAGCTACTCGAGGGCAGTCTGTGCTACCCGTCCCTAATTGTGAAATGATAGACACAGGGAGAGGCAAAGAGTCCAAACCACTCATCTATAACTGGTGAACTACTCAAGTCGGATAATGATATTTCACCGTTATTTTTATACCACATCCAGGGTCCCAAATTTTGGATGTTCAGATTTGCTGTTGTATTTTTGTCGTAGTTTAGCCTAAAGCTGCGAGATTAGCTATACTATGTCCACTTCAAGTATCAAAACCCAATTTTAAACGTTATAACTTTCGGATTTATCACTGAATCACCGGGTGACGCAAACCTTCAGGTGGTTTAAGTGAAACTTGGCTGTTATCCCTCTGAATATGTGTCTTTGTTTTTAGTAATTTTGCTCTAAGTTGTACAAAGACAGCATATCGCTAATTTATCTTGATATCCTGGAGATAAGAGAGCTAATAACGAATTCTGTACCATGAAAGATTCCTAACCGTCACTTGGTGCTTGGTATACTTTCATTCTAGCTCATAAATTCTATGAAGCATCGTTATTGTGATACATTTTCATTTTAGTTCATGATGTTGAAATAATCAATTGATTTAATTGTCTCTCAAGCACATTTTATAAAGTTTACGTAACGTTAAGTCCAGTGTTTTATTTGTTTTTTACTATTTGTTTGTTGGAGATACAAATGCAGAATTATTATTTTAACAGTATGTTCCCTCCCCCTATGAATTAACTTTGCAGCATTCGCAACAAAATACTGCACACAAGATGGTGTCTGGTGGAGAAATGATGAAAATGTGTCCTGGACTAATTACAGCATGTGTATCAAGGGTAGCGAGCCGGACATAGATTTATCGTTAAAGGTAAGTAATGTGTATATATATATATATATACTGAAAGCGGATAGTGTATTTTTCTTGTTCCGTTTAGTTTCTTACTAATGCACAGAACTGAAACTTCTAAATAGAATGTACTGTAACCTACTAATTCGTACACGATCCTAGTTTTATCTCCTCACTAGAATTGATGGCGTATATAAACTTCCATTTCTTTACATCAGATATATGGTAGATGTAACGATAAACACAACTAACTCAGTGATAACTTAAACGTTATACCTCCTTTTATGTAACTGACTGAACAGAAAACGGTGTATCAGGACAGATGTTTTTTCTAATAATACACTCCGACGTTTATGACATATTTTTGCTCAGAGAATTTCAAGGGTTTATTAATGATACAATAATAGAAATATAATCGCATAGAAACTTATAAAAGTGAAAACGAAAACAATTCGTTTCCCGGTTTATAGACTTACAACCCTAAAAACCCAAGATTTGATTACCCGCAGTGAACATGGCAATATGATTTTGTTCCTTAACAACCAGAAACAATGATGGTTTCAGTTCGCTTCTACGCTTACCGTACAAACCAAACAAGCCGGTTTTACATGTCAACATAAACCAACTAAATTATTCTTTAGAAAACGAAACTATAAATTCAAACAAAGAACACGTTAGGAATTATCCAAATTGTTTAAAGCATTAAAAGTTACGATAAAGTTAATTATAACCCTGTAATTACAAAATAACACAGACATAACTTACAACCTCTTAGCTAATAAAATAACAAAAGGGTGAGATACGTGAAACGAGGCAACAACAAAGAACTGATCTGAGAAAATGTAATCAGCCCATTCGTATAATTCCACACGTAATAATGAATCTCTGAATAAAGTGGAGTCACATTAAAAGAATGTTATTCTGATTTTTTTCCCCTGAACTAGAAATTATATTTGAAGTTCAATCTAGATCCGAAAATCTGAAATACTGAGAGGTTTATAAATCGCTATCTTAAGAGCTTCCGGTTAATTGGAGAGATGACTTCAGGTTTGAGTAATGTTTGCTTCCAGATAATATGTTTACACAGCAGCACAGCTGTAACTTGAAGGTTTTGTTCAACACTTAATGAAACCCAGGATAGCGCTGTTAGCTAATCTCCTCTGTCTCCGGAAGATATCTCGAAACTTGAAAGCTTTTTGTGGATTTTACTCAACTTGTACGGAAGGACACTGATTGTGTCTTCACGGTTTCCTATATTGCCTCATTTACTAACACGGTACGCAAATTAATTTGATTTTACTGTGTTATTTTCTTATTTCTTATCAACCAAACATTAAGACGCTAAACTTCACACACTCTGTGAAATTATTCACTCTCTTTTATTTTTTCTACACAAACTGACACCTCAAACTTCACTCGTTTGGGTCGTCTTGAAAATCTATTATCCTCGTCAGCTAATTTTATTTAATTAATAATTTGCACTTTATAGTTTATTTTAGCTACGGGTTTTTACCGTTTTTTATTACAATTCAATCCGTATTTTGATCTCTGCAAATTTATTTTCGAGACAGATACGTAGTATGGCCACAGGGGTTCTGCCTTAAAGTTCATGTTTCATAATATAACATGGAAAGTTTTCATTTTAGGATAATAGCAGAACGGCTGCAGAAAGCATAGGAGGTTCTTTCATTAACTTATGACAAACAATTTTTTAAAATAGTTTCGATCTTGTTATACTCCTACTTGCTATTTTTACCATTTATGTGGCGTCTCCTTCACTGTAAAGGTCAATCAGCGCATTTTAGGCCGACATTTATGTACGTAACAGCCCGTCAGTGTCGAATACTTTGTTTGGCTCATTTGTATAAAGTTATTGGTAAATTAATCACAGAGCATTTTTACAGTATAGTATCAAGGAGTTTTGACTAATTCATAAAGAAACTGGTATAACGCCACAATTGTTAATGAAACGAAAATAGTGTGTTACCATGCAGATCGAATTAACCTATAAAACTCAGGCAATCAAAACGTACGTGGCATATAAATAAGCTTGATTTCATAAAACCACAGGTCTGAAGAATTTAGATACTGGATTTTAGGGTAATTATTTGCGTAAAATAAACCAACAGTTAATCAGCGCTCCTGGACAATAATTTTTAGATAAAAAACTAAGAAATCTAAATAAATTAAATAATTATTGTCAAAAAACCGTTTATACGGAAATCCAAGCAGGCGATAAAATGTACCTGCAGATAAAGAAAAACATTTGAACTTAAATGTTTCAAGTTAATGTACTTTTAAAAACACACAAAACGAATATTGAAAGTTGAACTTAATCCCAAACAGGGAAGCTTAAGTTTCCAGAAACTCTAATTTCTCGAGAACATGTTGAATCGACAGTCTCACACTGGGTAAAGAGACAGTCAACAGTAGCTCCGAGTTAGCACGTCCGAGAAACATGTTCGCGAAAGATCAGTAGACAATAAATTAGGTTCAAACTAAATACACAGAAGATTTATTACGTTGTATAAATAATTTTCAATATAAACTTTTATAACGATAAACTAGGGAAAAAAAACTTCCAGGTCACTGAAGGTGAGTCAGTTATGTTACGTTACTATTTGTAAGAATCTAAATTAACTACATAGATCTCTTTAGAAATTGGTTATCTAACTCATCAGAAAAAGTAAACCAGTAATAAAATCATTTTTAGCAACTAGAAGTATTGTCATAATTCTAGAAAAACCAGTGATACTAAGAAATAGTAAAGAAAAACAATATTGCTACACTTAGAGAAATTGGTAAACCTAAATCATTTTCCATCAGGAAGATAGACTATTACTCCTGCTTGCTAGAGCTCACAACTACGTTTATCGAATGGATTACAGCCATTAGTGATTAAAATCATGGTCGTTATCAAAGTTTCCGCCATTACAAGGTGTGGTTTGTGTTGGATTCGTTGAGTACACGAACAAAGAATCTCTTCAGTAACCATTTTCTTTCTCCCTTCACTTCCATCTTACATCACCTGAACCTTCCAAAAGACATTTAATTTGTGTGTCGTTCGTATTACCTACGGATTGGCTTCAACGTTCTACTGCTCGAGCAGCTTAGGAACTTATTCCTAACACTCTCTGTGAAAGCTCTTTAAAATGTTAATATCTGTAGAAACTGTGTGCAAGAATTAAAAGGTAGTACGCTTTAGAATTAAATATGAAGCTTTTGTTGACTAATAAATCAGTTTGACGTAATGACAATGATCCATCTTTGTTATTACCCTTTGAATGAATCAGTTGTGAGATGGTTAATAAGATAACTTAATCCAAATGATGTAAAGACGTATGCGCTTAAATAAACACATCGTTAGCTTGTAGAATTTAAAACGTTCCGGATTATTAAACTCTTTGGGTTTTGAACGTTTCAGAGAGTTAAGTTATTGGGTTTCGAATATTACGTGATTACTTTAGAGAGAGTAACTAAATGTACTGACGTTTCCTTAAATACGCTTACTTTTATGTATCAAACAAATAATCGACATGAAAATCCAGAAAATAAAAACAAATTAATGGGATGTAGCTTAGCTTTTATCTGGAGTAGCCGTAGGAAAAGTCTAAATCACGTAGTTACAATCAGATTTTAGTTTTAAAATAAATAAAAATTCCAATGTACGTGTCGTCACATTCATTTCAAAGTAATGTTTTCAACTAGTAGTATGTGTAACGTTTCATTGAAACCATCACCTCACAGTTTCAAATGCTAACGTTCAGTTCTGGTTTCACTAATACTTAAAAAAATTATGAATAGTCATAGCAAAACCACTACTGCAAAGGTTCCCCGCTGGTACAGCGATAAGTCTATGGATTTACAACGCTAAAATCAACGGCTCCATTTCGCTCGGTGGACTGAGCAGATAGCCCAATATGTCTTTGCTACAAGAAAACAAACACACACTACTGCAAAGCATGTAAATTGGACTGTTTTTTTATATCTTTAGTAATCTTAAGCCTATTTCGAAAATTAACACAGCATGGTATGTTTTTCTATCGGACTTTTATTTTCTAAAGTACTCTAATTAAAATTATAAAAACTTAACAATTAAAGTGAAACTTCTATGATTGTTATATAAAAAGTATATGTATATGAAATCGGATAAGACGAAAAAATTCCTATTGTTCCCACCTCTTTCTAGCAACATGTTCTCACGATCAAACTTATTTCCAAAATCGGATACATCGTGTCTTTATCGTCTCTTCTTATAGCTGTATTGATTTTGGCTTTAGTCCGGTAGGTGAATTAGACTTCATTAATATTTTAATAGTTTTAATAGCTTTTTCAGTTTTATAAAATTACTTCAGTTCATCAGTTCCTTATCCCTTTTAATTTATTCTTCTTTGTTTACCTTTATTCACGTAAACAATTCATAATTCATTTCTTGTTGACTCTCACAGCCACGCTTTCTTTTGTCTGACATTTTGATTTTTTTCGCTACTAATTAAATTAAATTCTGTTCATTTTCTATCACATTATGCTTTGGCTAATTTTTAATTTAACGATAATACAATAATATTACTATTACCTTATGTATTTCTTACTTTGCCTATTTACATTCTGACTTAAGTCGAATTAGTACTTCAAATTATATTCGTTTACTGTTAGTTTTCATCTCGGCTTTCTTGATTTAAATAAATGTTATTTCTGTTAATCAGCACTAGGTGAGAGTTTTTTTCGTTGTGGCTTTACAAAATAACCAACACAACTTACAACACTTTACTTAAACATTTTTCTAGTTTTGTTGAAGTATTTTTCGAAAATAAATTAAGTCCCTGGATTATTATTAATTAAGAATGTCACTGGTAATGATTTTTAATTTTGTCAATGTCTTATCACGTACATATAATTGTGTATTTATGATATTAGAGCAACCATAGTATACTTAATGTCTTTTCGTTTCTCAGGCGACTTCGCTGTCCCAGAAACAACCTTCACATTCAACTGTTCATCTCATTCATCTTGAGAGCACTGATATCTCTCTTAAAAGACGCGTTATTTGTAGCTGGTGTTGGACTCCGCAGCAATATGATGTTAAAGTATGGCTCAGTGGTCTTCTTGGAAAGTGAACATGTAAGTGTTTCCTTACTAGTAGATGTGACAAATGGATCTTTATCTCCCTCGGTTTTAGTGTTTATGGTTTTTTTTTTTTATTAGCCTGGCTGTTAGAGTGCTCGATTCACAATCGGCGGGTTTCAGAAATTTTTTTTTCAAGTTCGCGCAAAGCTACTCGAGGGCTATGTGCGCTAGCTGTCCCTAATTAAGCAGTATAAAACTAGAGGGAAGGCATCCAGTCATCACCACCCACCGCCAACTCTTGGGCTACTCTTTTATCGATGAATAGAAGGATTGAAAAGGGCGATCATGTTTGATGCGACCGGGATTCGAACCCGCGAACCTCGGATTACGAGTCCAACGCCTTAACACACTTGGCGATGCCGGGTTTGGTCAGAAACGAAATATGTGTACCCTCTAAGCCGTGAAAATGTTATAATGCGAAAGTCAATCAATCCATCTGTTCGATGATGAAGATTTTCTCAAGAGCTGACAATGGATGCTTTTGACCATTTGTCTTCCCTCTAGTTTATCAGTTCAAAAAACAAGAACAGCTAGCGCATTTGTTTTTCTTTCTTGGTTAAATGCTTGGGTCTGATTTGTTGCCCAGCATGTTTGAATCAATATGATTTTATTGTTAGATGGCGTAAATCTTACACTGTGACGCTTGTAGAAAAACTAGTATCGCTACCTCGCGACAGTTTATGTTACCACGTTTCATTACGCTCTCGACAACGATAGTATGTCGTGATAATAGCTCTACAATGTAGTTTCCATTGCAAATGGCTCTAGGGTAGGGGAGTTATGTTCAGAACACACAACTCCTCCCAACGGCACTTTAAAGAATCCAATTGTTTCACTTTTCTGCTTTTTCCACTGAATTTGCGTTCTTGGATTTTTAAATTTTACAAAAAAAGCCTGGCTTGTCACTGATCTCCTTCAAGAATATTTAGTTAACTTTTTATTACTATTAAATTTACTTTACTTTCTGTAACAAGAAAAAATACAACTCTTTCATCTTTTTTCTAAGAGATTTATTAGCTTTATCAAACATTAAAGTAATTTAGAAACTTTAGAGTATTTTCCAGGTAAATTCCCTGAGGAAGCTTAAAATTTGAAGTTACCGTAAAAAATATTAAACAGAATATTTTCTTGTTTTTCAGGTGCTGAGAGCATTATTTACCTTACTTGTTTTACTTCTTTGTTTCGCTTTAATGGCTTTTATAAAATTAAATTATTCATTTTTTTAATTCATTATGTTACTAAATTGCATCGGCAAATAACTTACATACATAAAATATAGTTTCTAAAAGTGCAGTTTATAAAATTACCGTAACTCTCGTCAGTTCCAACTTCACATTACTCATTTCTCACATTGAAATTTTTAATGTGGATTTTTTAAGCCAGATATCATTGCGTATGTTTTAGTAACTTACCAATGGTGGCTGTTTAGTTAATTTTATACAGCACAAAATGGTTGCATATCTTTTCAAATATATTGTAAATTTTATCTCTAGGCATGACCAAGTGTATTTAAGCGATCGACTCGTAATCCGAGAGTCACGGATTCGAATCCCAGTCGCACCAAACATGCTCGCCATTTCAGCTGGGGAAGTGTTATAACGTTACAATCTACCCCAACATTCGTTGGTAAAAGAGTACACTACTGAATTAGGAACGGCTAGCGCAAATAGCGCGAAATTCAAAACAAACGAACAAAAAATTATCCAACTTTTTAAATAAAAGCTTTCATAGTCATGAGTAGATTTTAAAATTAATATTTTGTAAATTGAGTGTAAATAAAAACGAAACTCAAAATTTTTGTAGAAATTTACAGAATTAAGTTCGTGTTTCAGCTCGCACTCTAGTAAATGTTTAGGCCTAGCATGACCATGGTGGTTAAGGCACTCGATTCGTAATCTGAAGGTTGCGACTTCTAGTCCCCGTCACATTAAACATGTTCGCCCTTTCAGTCGTGGGGGCGTTATAAAGTAACGGTCAATTTCACTATTCGTTGATAAAAGAGTTGGCGGAGGGTGTGATGTCTAGCTGCCTTATCTATAGTTTTACATTACTAAATTAGGTACGGCTGGAGCAGATAGCTCTGGTGTAGCTTTGAACGAAATTCAAAACACAAACATAAAATAAAGTTAAAAGAATGTTAATCCTATCTATTTACCAACAGCGCATTCACCAGTTATTACTACGCAATGAAGTATCTTCATTCTGCCCGGGCCCGGTATGGCCAGGTGGTAAGGGCGTTCGATTCGTAATCTTAGGATCACAGATTTGAATCCCAGTCACATCAAGCATCCTCGCCGTTTCAGCTCTTGGGCATTATAATGTGACGGTCAATCCTACTATTCGTTGGTGGAAGAGTAGCTCAAGAGTTGGCGGTGGGTGGTGAGGACTAGCTGCTTTCTTTTTAGTCTTACACTGCTAAATTAGGGAGGGCAAAATTCAATAAATCAAACCAAGTAAATTTCTTTAATTAAAGCATGAGTTGGCGACAACACAACTGAGAAACACACAACAAAATCATGCAACTTTTCGCTAAGTAAACAAAGTAAAGTATACACATGTAGGGTGTAATTATGGGTTAAAAACGTACCTATCATTACGTATCGAAACGAAACAAAAGGATTGGCGTGCACGCTTGCTAATCGAAATTTAACTAATCTATCATAAATCTGGAACGAAAACTTTCACGCTTACCTATACTTTCGTGTTAGATCATTCTGAAATATTCACCAAAGATTTTATGTGTTTTTTCCATTATGTGTATTTTAGTATAATTAAAAAAAATATTTGTTAATCAGAACAGTTGTTCACAATGTATAATATACTCTTTAGTAAACCCTAACGCCAAAACAGGATATTTTTATATGATGATGGTGAATGTCTTCGGCAATTCAGCTTCTGTATTTTCAGCTAGAAAAACTAAAACAACGAAACACGACCTGTTTTTCAAGCTCGACAGTTATTTGTAAAATATTATTTTGAGGAAACCGTGACATATATGCCAGTACTTAAAACATTAGTGGTTATGATGAATAAAACAGTTGGCCATAGATCGACCTTTTATATTTGTTTACTAGTTCAGAAATTCATTAGAGTGACCGTTCAAGGAAGCATAAAAAATGTGACATATCAACCTTCTACCAGCCACTTTTGTTGGGGTTTTTTTTTTTTGCAATACAATATGTTTCACTAGAAGTATGTGACATTCAGCATGTTTTCTGACATCTATATAACATATTTCTGTCTTCTTACTTTCATCTTTTGTTGTCTTGAACTCATAAACAACAATGCATTTTCTTAAAACCAACATTACACAACAAAGGATATGGACATGAACCTTTGTAAGAAATAGCCTCATACAACAGTAATGACGCATCTTGTAACTTAAATCTTCGGAATGAATACGTTTCAACAGCAGAAGACTAGTTTAAATGTCATTGTTACTTCTAGCCTGATTTATTTCGAACATCAAAGAAAAGTTTTACGGTTTTTGCGAGTTTGTTTGAGAGAAAATAGTAATGAGTATTTCCATTATAATTCAAGATAATGTAATATTAAGAAACTGAATATTTATTTGAAAACTTATGATTTTTTATCGACATTATTGCCTTTGATAGGTCCGATAAAGTAGACTTACTAAGTATTTTATTTTTTTGTCTGTAAAGTGATCCGAACACCTTGAGTCACGGATTTAGTTCATTTTCATGATTTACTTCATGAAACACTGCTGTAAAATGTGTGAAGCTGAATTCTTATAGCTTCTTAAAAATTGTATTAATTTTTCATGTTTGATAAACATGTTTTCACATGAGTGCTGTTCACTATAGAAGTTAATGTTTGTACATCTTTTAAAAACTCCAAGTTGGTATCCCTGAAAAAGAAGACATATAGCTACGCTTCCAAAATCTCAAATACGAACCAGGCGTGATCGTCGTTAAATATTAATTAAATAAGAGTTTAGTTTCTATCTTGATCGTATGAGGGAGAATGAACACGCCAAATAAATAGTACTGCTTAAGTAAAATAGTTGTGTGATAATAACCATAAAAGGAGATGATAAATGTGAGAATATTTACTGTTATGTGGGTAACATAAATTTTAATCTATGCTTCTGTTTTTGACGTGGAAATGCTGACAGCCAACTCACCATAGCCTTCAGATAATAATTTAAAATTGAGAAAACGGTGTTGCACACATGTATTTAAAATGAATTATATTTATAACAAAAATAGTCTAAAATACTAATTTTCTATTTCCTAGTCCCCAATTGTTTTTCTTTTTCTTGGTTTGGTACAACTAAGGCAATGCTTGAAAAGTGTTACCTCTTGCTTTATTAAACATATGGTTAAGATTTAGTAACCATAAACTATACCTAAATCTAACTTTAAACAATAAGGAGTAAAATATTCTTATACAATACTGTTTCGTTTTTTGTTGTTGTTTTTTACCAAAATGAGATATCTTCATGTTGTGTTCTGGATAATGTGGACATTTCTTTGATATTTCCTTTTTTCTAAATTCTTTTTGACATTTGACGAATGTCTGAGAATTTGAAGGAAATGTAACCCCATAGATATCGCTTTTTGTGTACTTTACGCTCTGCCATGTTTCTTGGCAGATGTTTGATCGTAAATTAAAGAAAAAGGCCCTATGAAAATGCGGTCAAAATCTCTAAAAACGCCCACAAAATTGTTTATGGCTTACAGAAAGTTTTCTTTATTAAAGAACTGGTGAAAAACAGTAGGAAAAGAATGTTTTTCAAATGCTGGATTTTGTTGGTAATTGACACATTTTACCATTCGCTTTCGTGACGATCAGGGTTTTTCGTTTTCCGTGTTTATTTAAAACTGTGATAACCAGTGATCTAACTGCCCAAATTCCTTATCTAATCTAATAATGTATATTAATTAATAGCGAAACAAGTTGAAGTGTTTTTGCTACAAAGCTTAAACAAGGCTTGTGTTACTGATTGAATATCCTGTTTAATAAACCGTAAACCTTACTTTTGCGTAATGTCTCTTCTGTTAAACCGGTAAAGATGAATAGTTATTTTTCTTTTAATGCAGTGGGCTTTATTTAAAATAGAGAGAGAAACGAAATTGTTCTCTGAGCGGCTGTAACACAGTTACTATTTCCGTTCATCAATTCAATCTCATACACCTCATTGATTGAAGTAAACCTACGGTATTTGTTTCATTTCTGCCTTATGTCGAGAATAGAGTATTCTGAACTAATGTTAAGTAACCTCAAGAAAGAATTTAGGAAAGCTGAGCTTGTAAAATGTTTGTTTGTTGTTTGTTTTTTTATTTCGCGCAAAGCTACGTGAGGACTATCTGTGTTTCTTATCCATAATTTAGCAGTAAAAGAATAGAGAGAAGGAAGCTAGTTATCACGATTCACCACAAATTTTTGGGCAACTCTTTTACCTAAAAATAATAGAATTGACTATAACATTATAATGCTCATACGGTTGAAAGGGTGAGCATGTTTGGTGAGTCGAGAATTAGAAACCGCAACACTCAAAGTGCGAGTAAAGTCCAAACCACCGAGCCATGCTGGGCCTCTATCTCGTCGAAAGACGGCATTCGTTTATGAACAAAGTTTGTATTATGTCTTGTTAGTCGGTAAGAGTACGTGATTTGATTTCTTTATTTGTTTTTTTTAATTTCACGCAAAGCTACACGAGGGCTATCTGCGCTAACTGTCCCCAACTTAGTAGTATAGGACTAAAGGGAAGGCAGCTAGTCATTACCACCCACCGCCAACTCTTGGGCTACTCTTTTACCAACGAATAGTGGGATTGATCGTACCGTTATAACGCTCACACAGCTGAATGGGCAATCATTTCGTTGTGACGGGAAATCGAACCCGCGACCCTCCGATTACGAGTCAACACCCTAACCCCTGAAAATTTACTTTCTGTGGGCTTATATTTCAAAAAGACATGATAATATTAGTCACAAGAAAAATCAATATTTTAAACTTTCTCAATAAATGTAACTAGACTAATATATCACTGGAAACTGTATTTAGTGTGATTGTATTTTGATAGATCGATCATGGAAATACTATGATTTTCCAGATTTCAAGAACGTTTTTCTTCCCCCTCTTTACTGATAGTATTAATAATAGGCCTATATTTCATAACTCTGTACTTACTGATGCCTGGCCTATATATTTTTGAGATTTATCTACTACACATATAACCAGATAAGTGTCCGAAATAAAAAAAGTCATTCAGTAACTCTTCTCCTACTCTTTTTCGAACGAATAGTGAGATTGACCCTCACATTACAACGCCCTTACGGCTGAAATAAGTCGAGCAACGACCCTCAGATTACGAGTTGAGTGCCTTAACCACCTAGCCATGTCGGGCTTCCCCTCATTGTTGACTTTCCAAATATAAATTAGGTACACGTGGGAGCCCGGCATGGCCAGGTGGTTAGGGCGTTTGACTGGTAATATGAAATTTGCGAGTTCAAATCCCCGTCACAACAAGCATGCTCGCCCTTTCAACGGTTAGGACGTTATAATGTGACGGTCAACCCACTATTCTTTGGTAAAAGAGTAGTCGAAGAGTTGGCGGTGAGTAGTGATGACTAGCTGCCTTCCCTCTAGACTTACACTGTAAAAAGAGGGATGACTAGCGCAGATAGTCCTTGTGTAGTTTTGCGCGAAATTCAAAACAAACGAAACAAACAAGACAACAAGAGCCTTTGGTGAAAGTAATGTTTTTTCTTTTCCTTTTTATTATCTCTTGCCTGATTCACCGCAGCAAAATGTATTAAACTAACATATACATGGCTCAATCGTCAAACACGAACACGTTAGTTAAGAATTACATTGAAACGTATATTACTTTATTATTCAATTTGTCTGTGTTAATCAGCAAAATTAATAAAATAATGAGTTTTCTATGGGAGAATAAGTATTAGTAAATTTCAATTCACCCGAAATCATCGAAAACTATTACATTGGTGCTTTCTTGACATGGAAGGCAAAGATTTGGAAAGAAAATTCTTGCCGCAAATCAGCTCGCCCTCATGAAGTTATCTCTTCTCTAGCAGCAAGACCTGCTCGTCTGATGGTTACAAGTGGAATCTCCTTTGCTAAATCTGAAAGGAAACGGTTTCCCTTTCCAGCAGAACATTATATGATGAGCATCATTTGGCAGCACTGAGTCCGAAAACTGTAGAGATGGTCCTGCCAAATTTTATACATTTAGATCAAGATGGATGAACAGATAAGCCCACTCTCACAGAGATTCGATGTCTTCTCTTGGTTTTGTTTTTGTTTTGTTTCGTTTTTAATTTCGTGCAAAGTTACTCGAGGGCTATCTGCGCTGGCTTTCCCTAAGTTAGCAATGTAAGACTAGAGAGAAGGTAGCTAATCATCACCATCCACCGCCAACTCTTGGGTTACTCTCATACCAACGAATAATGAGATTGAAGGTCACGTTATAACGACCATATGGCTGAAAGGGGAGCATGTTTGGTGTGACGTGGATTCTAATCCGGTAATCATAGACTAGAAGTCGACTTCCCTAACCATATGGCCATGCCGTGCCCTCATCTGTTTGAGATTTGATCCATGTATGTGACAAAAGGTAGAAAATAAATTAAACAGCCAAATAATGGTGTTAAATATAAGATGAAAATGATCACTACTTAGTACTAAAGGCAAATGTAAAGAAACACAGAGATTGTTTTTTAGTTAGCAAATTATTTAAGTTACGCTGGTACGTTTCTGAAGCTTATATAATTTATTTTGATAATTTTAATTTTGTAGACAGCATACATGTAATAAAATGTTCTATAATTACATATAAACTAATTTACTGCACTATGCAACAACCCATTAATACAACATATATTAAACACAGAAAGTTTTCAGCTGAATCCCGTAGAAATTTCCTGCAGTTATCTACTGAGAAATTTCACAAATGTTTGCATATTTCACTCTTGGATTTCGAAGGCTTCGAGTCACAGTAATGCATGAGCACAGGACAGAAATGTGACCAATTAAGCCATTCACGTGCGCACACCATAACACACGCTTGTACGTCACAGATAGGAAGGGAAAATCGAATCAAATGACGACCTTCAATCTCTGCCACTATATAAAGAAAAATATTAACATATTATTGAAAATTTGTTATTAAACTGTTGCAGATGTCCTGTATCAATCCTGCCAACCAGAGGGTATCTCCATACCCTACTTTGTTACAGCACAAACAACTCATTGTGTAAGTTTATTTGCAACAGCAAATAAAAAATCGCCAACCCCCAGTATTTATCCTTTATGCCTGTTATAACTAATTGATATCTGACAACTGTTTGATATGATGATAACGAATATACATTGTCAAGGTAACGGTTTCAAACTATTTATTCTCTGTAATTGTAGTAATTTACATATTTGTTTATCGTATTAAAACTGGCGTCTGTTTTCCTACTGTAATACGTTTGAAATATGAATCTATACTTAGAGCTCGTGACACTGTTGATTGATAAACGACAATAATTAATTCTTTGAGTATCAAAGATCTTTTTTTTTTTATAAATCTAACGTTAGCAAACAACTTGGCAATGCTTAACACTGACCTTTGTTTCTAGCGAGTAAATTTCTTTTGAGTCGGGCCTGGCATGGCCTAGCGCGTTAAGGCGTGCGCTTCGTAATCTGAGGGTCGTGGGTTCGCGCCAAACATGCTCGCCCTTTCAGCCGTGGGGGCGTTATAATGTGACGGTCAATCGCACTATTCGTTGATAAAAGAGTAGCCCAAGAGTTGGCGGTGGGTGGTGGTGACTAGCTGCCTTCCCTCCAGTCTTACACTGCTAAATTAGGGACGGCTAGCACAGATAGCCCTCGAGTAGCTTTGAGCGAAATTCCAAAACGAACAAACTGTTCTTTTGAGTCAGATGGTTTGCGTGCTTTCTGAAACACAGAATGAAACTTTAACGTTTGACATCATTTCAGATAGCAAAGTAGCGCTGGCTTTCAAGATAATGTTTTGCTTTTCCCAGTGAAAATTCTCTGCAGTTATTCGGTACTCTTTTCGATGGTTTGATACTGTTGTATTTGAAACAAAAACGTAATGGACCAAAGCTTTTCGAGCGCAACTAAGAATGGATAATATATTAAAAACCGTATCAGTTCGTAAAGTCGTTGTTTGCTAACGGGAAGAAAATAACATACAATAATAATATGTTCAGGAAATCGAACTGTTGGACATGTGCAAACTAGAGATAAATGTAAAGCAAATAAGGGAAACCATAACATCTGATGAACTAATCAAAAGGCTTCTTTATTTTATTTTCAAAGTTTATTTAAGTCAAGTATTTTAATATAAAGACTAGATGTGGTAAGTTGGGATACTTTGAATGGCTCGAATGTGAATAACACGGAACGTTTTTTGTTTTCTAGAGATGGTGTCGTTAAAACTTTGTAAAACATGATTTTCAACTATTTAATGAACTTTATGTTATCGGAATTTATTCGTGTTTCTTTTTCATCGATTTTAGTTATCGTCGAAGAATTGCAACACATTAGTTGAATATGGCTTCATAAGTACATTATGAGATGGTCGAGGGCTTGTGTTTGGTGTATTCGAACCATGAACCCCAGGGTACATGACTCGCTTCCCATTCCCGTTAAAACGCATGCTCTAAATTTTGTGCCATTAGTATGCTATAAAAATGACAATCGTTGGCGGTTGTTACCATTGGTTATCATATCAAAATTAAGGATGACAATGCGCAGGTAGACCTTTGTGGGGCTCGGAATGGCCAGGTGATTAAGGCACTCGACTCGTAATCCGAGAGTCGCAGGTTCGAATCCCCGTCGCACTAAACATGCTCGCCCTTTCAGCCGTGGGGACGTTATAATGCGACAGTCAATCTCACTATTCGTTGGTAAAATAGTAGCCCAACAGATGGTGGTAAGTGGTGATGACTAGCTGCCTTCCCTCTAGTCTTACACTGCTAAATTAGGAACGGCTAGCACAGATATCCCTCGTGTAGCTTTACGCATAAATGAAAACAAACTAAGTCAAACCAAGCCCTTTGTGTGTGTGTATGCTTTCTTACAACAAAGCCACATCGGGCTATCCGTTGAATCCACCGAGAGGAATCGCACCCCTGATTTTAGCATTGTAAATCTTTAAACTTACCGCTGTATCAGCGGGGGACAGACCACTGTGTATCTTTGCGCAAAAGTTTAAAAGAAAAAAAAAATAAAAGTGGTGAAATTGCTAATTTGTCGTTTCTAATCAAATTCTACGTTTATATATCTTGTAATATCAGGGTTAACTTCAAATGAAAATAATAAATTGGTTTTAGAAGTTTTCAAAATGTAGATTAACTTTTATTTCATATTTTATGCGCCCCGCATGGCCAGGCGGTTAAAGTACTTGACTTGTAATCCGACGGTCACGGGTCTGAATTCCCGTCACACCAAACATGCTCGCTTTCTCAGCCGTGGGAGTGTTATAATGGTATAGTCAATCCCATTATTAGTTTGTGAAAGAGTAGTCCAAGAGTTGGTGGTGGGTGGATGATGATAACTAATTGCCTTCCCTCTAATCTTACACTGCTAAATTAGGAATGGCTAGCGCAGATAGCCCTCGTGTAGCTTTCAATTAAAACCAAACCGTGTAACGATGGAATAAACTTTTATAATCCAGTCACTGTGGACCGCTGACACGTGTGTGTCAAGTGTACTAATCCATATACCGTGTAAACTAAATAAATAATTAAGTATAGTTCTGTTAAGAGAGAAAAGGATATTGGCATGCTTAAAAGAGTTTTATTAGTTCCTAATTTGGCATTTATGTGTCTTATAGAATGTGGATTGCAAAGTTTTCACAAGTTTCTGGCATTATTTTTTGACGGCTAATTACTGCTGGATACTGATGGAAGGACTGTATCTCCATAAACTTGTATTTCAAGCTTTCTTCACGGACACTAGTAGTATTCTTCAATATATTGTTATGGGTTGGGGTAAGTATCATTGGTAGTATTCTCTTCGTTTTTGTGAATTTTATTTATATATATTCATCTAGTGTGGGTGTAAAATGTTAAATCTTATTCCAATCAATATTATTTGACACTTGGAAACCACGGATAAGCAGTCTATATAACCGGATAATTAATTTAATAATAATTACATTAATTCTTATTTCTTTGGATAATCTGCGTAAATTAATTTGTTAGGTTTAGCTGTACTGAATTACAAGCGTCAAATTTGATATTGCCAATATAGAGTTGGTTTGCAAGCTTTATAAATATATGAAATGAAATAACACACTCACAGGAAAATACCATTATGCAAGTTATTTCGTCATAAAGTTTGTTACAAACGAACGTAATCGTTCATTTCTCTCGTTTTTCACCAGAGATGGAATTGAAACGAGAATCTGTGACGTAGAAATCTATACACTAATTTATTTTTTGTTTAGCTGTACCCCTCTATTGTGGACATAATTTTCGCTTATTCGTGGCTCAACAGCAAAGCTTTGTTCAGCAAACAAAAAAATACAATTAGGCCTCTTATGATGGCGAAGTGTGTGTAATATGAGGTCTGGTATTGTTTTGCTTCACCCTATAGTAAAATTAATTTAGGTGTATGAATAGTGTTAACACATTCCTAGGAATTCATTATTAAATATTACACAGTTAACTGTTTAATATATATATTTAAACACATGTAAAATAATTAATTTCTTTTTCACCAGAATGTTTTACCACAACATTATTCACATACATAAAATTAATTTAGGTTACTATATAGTTACATAAAACGGACTCAAAACCCTACAGATACCCCTGATCGTTCTTCCTTTTAAAAAGATGTTATTAGTTAAAAACATTACACACTAATGACTTTCTAAGCCAACAAAACAAATTTTTATGATGGCAATTACAAAAGATAAAGGAACAACGGGAACACTTTTAATCAAATTAATGACATCGAGGTTGAACAAACGAAGTGCTTCCTTATATTACCATCTTATATATAGTTTGATGAATTTCCACACAGCAGTTTTTGGTTATTAGCTAGTCGACCTCGGACCACAAAATCCAAGTTAGAGCCGCAATGTGCTGCTAAAAACTTTCCACACTTTCATTGTGTTATAGTTGTCAAGTTAATCCACTGTTTCGTCGAGTATATAGACGGCTACTGCTGATTGGTTTCCTCCTTCAGTTCTAAATTAGGGGTCTCTAGCCAGACCAGTTAGCTCGTATGTTACACAATATTGTAATTCAGACTAAAAGTACCAAATTATCAAGAAATGTTTTTACTTACGAGAAGCTGTGAACGTTCCACATATCTAATGGTATCTTATATTCATTAGTATGTGTCTTATCACAGCAACATTAGGATATAGAAGATCAAATGATTTCTTTTGTTTTGTGTAAAGTGTCCACAATTATGTCCGAAAGTTTTACACTATTCTATAAATATCCAATGTTACTTCATAAAATTGAATGAAATCTCTTGAATAACGTTACTATAAAGGCTGTATGGAGTAATCTAAAAGATGATTCGATCCTTCCGTGCCTGAGAGGAATAAGGAAGACTTGAGAAACCATAGAATACACCTCAACACTAAGTCCTACGATTAGGGCCTCGTACATAAAGATTCGAGAATGCTTATATATTTACTTCCAAATATTTTTAAATTTATAGCAAAATGTTCTGCACAACCATAGAGTTTTAGTAATGAGACGTAAATAAAATGAGGAACAACACAACATAGATCTTTGATTTACGTCTCATTCTTAAAACTCTATGGTTGTGCAGAACATTTGGCTATAAATTTAAAAATATTTAAAAGTATTTGAAAGTAAATATATAAGCATTCTCGAATCTTTATGTACGAGGTTATGCAGAACTTTTGCCTATAGAATTAAAAGCCTTTAAAAGTATTTGAAGGTAAATATATGAGCTTCCTTGAATTTTTACATACGAAAATCTACTCGTAAAATGTGTGCAGGGTCGAGTTAACATTTTAATCTACGCATGAAAAAGAGTCGTGATATGTCACCAAATGCTCACACTTCGAGCTGTTGTGGCATTATAACTCTAATGGGGAATCCACTGTTCCTTTAAGAGTGACTGCAGTGTACGTGCATCTTAAAATATACTCATTAGGTTAAAAATACCACAAACCAGGTTTTTCCTGATACATACTTTCTGTGTTTAATCTCTGAAACAAACAGGCCCGGCACGGCCAGGTGGGTTAAGGCGTTCGACTCCTAATCCGAGGGTCGCGGGTTCGAATCTCGGTCGCACCAAACATGATCGCTCTTTCAGCCGTGGGGGCGTTATAATGTGACGGTCAATCCCACTTTTCGTTGGTAAAAGAGTAGCCCAAGAGTTGGCGGTGGTAGGTGATGACTAGTTGCCTTCCCTCTAGTCTTACACTGCTAAATTAGGGACGGCTAGCGCAGATAGCCCTCGAGTAGCTTTGTGCGAAATTCCAAAACAAACAAACAAGCCCTCTTGTCTTATACTGCTAAATTAGGGACAGCTAACACAAAAAACCCTCGAGTAGCTTTGTGCGAAATTAAAAAACAAAAAAACAAAATCTGAAACAAATCTGCAATATTAATAAAAGTTTCAAACTTTTATGCATACGAATCAGTTGTCTTTGTGCTACGATATATATGTCGAGTTATTGTTCAATTATGTTTGTGATGTGTTCATTAAACGGTTAATAGACACATTGAATGTATTCGTCATTACTTTATGTTCGACTGAATATCTTATACTTAAACAAAACAATTATTTCAGTAATTTTATCTTTTATATTGTTGGATGATAAAATTAACAGTTCAAACAATGTTGTTTGTGTAATGTTGAACCATTAAAGCAAACACCAAGCTAGAGTATTGGTAATTTTTATTAAAGGTTCAAATGGAATTTTCTACTTTAACCTAAAAAAAACTATCTTTCAGGCTTACCTCTACCGTTTATCATCATATGGGCAATAGTGAGAGTCACTTTAGAGGACACCTTGTGAGTATTTCAGTTATGATCTGCCTGTCCTAACTTACTTCAGTTTCGAAAAAATATATTTTGACTAAACGAACTTTTCTGTTATCAAGAAACCTCACTAAACTTTAAAATTAAAGTGAATATATGTTAAGAAATACTCGTTTTTACATTAATTAAGCACCTTAAATATTTCACAATATGTGCGTGTGTGTTTTTATTTATGGTAATGCCACATTGGGCTATCTGCTGTTTTCACCGAGGGAAATCTGATCCCTAATTTTAGCATTGCAAGTCCTTAGACTTATCGCCGTCCCAGCACGGATATATGTATGTGTGTGTTTTCTTATAGCAAATCCACATTGGCTATTTGCTGAGTCCACCGAGGGGAAATGAACCCCTGATTTAAACGTTGTAAATCCGTAGACTTGCCACTGTGCCAACGGGGAACCCCACCAGGGGACGTTTCACGATATATCACTACAAAATAGTTGTTCACATTTGAAGATTGAAAGAAAGAAACAAATTTTTTTCAGGTTTGTGTATTGCAGATATTTTAAGGAAAGAAGTGAACAGTGTTAAACATCAGGGTGAGCAGTGTTAAACATCAGGGTAGATAGTGTTAAACGTCAGGGTGAACAGTGATAAACGTCAGGTTGAATAGTGTTAAACGTCAGAATGAACAGTGTTAAACATTAGGATGAATAGTGTTAAACGTCAGGGTGAACAGCGTTAAACATCAGGATGAATAGTATTAAACATCAGAATGAACAGTGTTAAACATCAGGTTGAGTAGTGTTAAACGTTAGAATGAACATCAGGATGAATAGTATTAAACGTTAAAATGAACAGTGTTAAACATCAGAATGAACAGTGTTAAACGTTAGAATGAACAGTGTGGAACATCAGGATGAATAGTATTAAACGTTAGAATGAACAGTGTTAAACATCAGGATGAATAGTGTTAAACGTCAGGGTGAACAGTGTTGAATATCAGGATAAACAGTGTTAAACGCCAGAGGCTAGGTCAAACTTTTTGTCATTATGATTTTTTTTAAAATAAAATATTAAAACACCGAAAGAAATCTACCAGGACGTGGAAGCAACATTAGGAAAGGGTGGCTCGGTATGAAAAGTGTTGTGATAAGTTCAACACAGTAGACAATTCTATGAAGATGATCCGAGTCGGGATCGGCTATAAACAGCGACTACATCAAAACTTTAAGCTAAAGTTTGTGATACGGTCATATCTGATGATAGAATTGCCATCAGAAAATTAGCAGAGGAGGCGCCACATGAGTTCAAAATTATTGCCACCTGAGCAAATACGTATGCGAGTTGTTGAAAGCCAGCGTCTACTCTAAAAGTTTCAGTATAACTCTGAATTATTATCAATAAATCCATAACCGTGGAGAAAAAAATGTGAAATTTGCAATGAAGGGCATTTTACTAGTGATTATTTGAAAAGAGGTCAACTGTTACAGTTTACTATTATTCCATAATCAATAATTTGCATCAAAAAAATCAAAGGAAGTAGAGGACTGATTAAGAAAAGATGTGCTGTTCCATAAGAACTATATGTCTCAGAATGCTATCCATAATGCTGGGTTCGAATTATTTAGTCACCCACTTAATCGTGGGATTTAGTTCCAGGTATCGTTTTTATTTTCCTAATCTTAACGCTTTTTTGAATGGTTGAAAGTTTCAACATTATGATGAACTCCTACACAACATCCAGTCAATTTGTATTATTCGTTACTTCCGCCAGTTTCCGTAGCATCTACAAGTACGACTGGACATTGTTTCGTGTATGTACACAAACACAAACGTAAATTGTAAATAAAGAAAAAACATTTTGTTGTTGAATGTATATGATCGCTGACCCCTCTAGTCAGTATCGTTATGTATATAGACTGATATATATTTTTAATAAACTAAAATATAACTATTTATAAGTAATCTATAGTTATAATTTATTTATTTGAAAGTGTAATATTGTGATCTCATGAACCAAAAACATTATGTTAAAATAAAAATATTTTCTGTAATCCATCGATAAATACATGGCCATGTTAACTTAAAGATTTCGATTCTTTTAGCATAAAAGAACTTCATACGCAGTGTACGACAGCGTATGTAAATCTTTGTTGTTGTTGTTTTTATATTTTAGTGCATGCGCACAGATTAGAAAATATTGCTTTAATAAACGTTTGGTCTATAAAAAGCATACTTGTTAAAGAATATTTCATTTTATAACATTGAGCATCATTCTATCGTGTGTTAAAAAGTAAAATATAGTTAACACAGTTGTTAAAATCCATAGCATTATTTCTGCTGTAATAGAGATTTTGTGATTTAAATTTAAAGTGTGGTAATTATGCGCTATTCTAAACACGTGAAGAAAGTGCCTTTATTGGATGTGTTCTGATGAAGTATTAATAATCTGAGAAATACATCATGATCGTATTGAAACTGTACAAAGTTCGACTTAACTAAACTATGATAATCTTGTCTAAACAGTATATGAATAAAGCGTTCTCAAATTATTACATTTTAATAAACTACAAGCATATGGTTAAGACAAAAAGCATATATTTTTTTCAGATAAAATTCAGGAAATTTCATTTTACAGTCGATGTCCACTTTTAATAATTACATACCAATCACACAATTATGTTTAAGACAAACGTAGTAAAATTTGATATAATTATGTTAGAATATAAAGATAAATAGAATGTTAAGATAAAAAGCACTTCACAATTTACAAAATGCACCTTAAATAATTCCGAAACTGAATCAACTTTTAGACATAAAGTGAACTGTTTTGCTTATCTCAATTTCAGTTGCTGGACAACTCATGAAAATCAGGGTTATTTTTGGATCATTCGTGGACCAATCACCTTGTCCATTGTTGTAAGTTCCCTCTCTTGTCTTATACACGGTTACGGTTGATCTGAGTTTTATATTATTTTTCGTTTTAATTGTACTTTTTGTTTCTTTCTCTGTAACTGGTCATTTTTTGTTTATATTCTGTAAATATACAGAATTTATAGTTATTTAATTATTCAGTTTTAAATCTAATAAATTTAGATAGTTATTTTGTCACTTAATTGTATGTTTACTCAGTTTATTCTCATTCTCAGTTGTAAACGTATTGACGTCATGTTATTATTCAGTTGTAAGAATGCTGGTTACTTTATTATTTCCTTCTAGGGACACTGGTTCTGTGTTAGTGTTCATTTATAGGTAACTGTACAGGTTTTATGTTATTACTTGCTTTTTTCATTTCAAAATATCATGGCTTTTCTTATTGTTCGGTTGTACGTGTACTAGTTTTGTGTTATTATTTAGTTATTATGTTGTAAGTGTTCTTAAATTTTATTACTACACAGACGTAGGAGCACTTGTTTTGTTTTAATGCTTAGATATTTTGTTGTAAGTGTTCCAACATTTATTAATATATAGTTGTAAGTGTACTTGTTTTGTGTTAACATTCAGATGGCTTCTTGTAAGTGTTCTAACTTTTATTAGTATACAGTTGTAGGTGCACTTGTTTTCTGTTAATATTTAGATACTTTGTTGTAAGTGTTCTAACTTTTATTAGTATACACTTGTAGGTGTGCTTGTCTTGTGTTAATAGTTAGATATTTTGTTGTAAGTGGTCTAACTTTTATTAGTATACAGTTGTAGGTGCACTTGTTTTCTGTTAATATTTAGATATTTTGTTGTAAGAGTTCTAACTTTTATTAGTATACAGTTGTAGGTACACTTGTCTTGTGTTATTACTTAGTTTTATGAGTGCACTTAATTTCTTTTTCTTCTGTTAAAAATACATAAGTGTAAATTTCCAAAATGTATTTATTTCCTCTGTATATGTAAAATCTTGAAGTACAACTAATACAAGTTTCAATCCCTGCAGAAGACCCAGCACAGATAGCTCTTTGTGCAGCTTTATGCTTTATAAAAAATCACAACCAAAAAGTGAATGAGTAGATACGATAAACTGTTATTTGTTTTTAACGTGGTCTTCTTTGCTACATCCCATTTACTTCAACGTTCTGTATATGATAATAATTTCCTATAAGATAGCCTAGAGCATGAAATCAACGTTAAAGAAACATAAAAGACGTGAGTATGCCAAACCTAAATTACGTTTGCCATATTCACCGGATTGTCATATTTTCAGATAACCTTACATAAACACTGTAACGTTAATGGAAATTTCTTGCAAGTTTGTTTTTTTAAAATAATTAGCCTGAGCTAGTCATGAAATAAATGATTCACCGGATATATATGTATATATATGATGTTTCATGCGAGTACGAAAATAAGGCTGTTAGCCTTGTAGCTGCAATTGCACTGGTGTTGACATATCCACGTGCGAGGCAGCGAAATGGAAGATTTTCGAGTCTGTCTTTATCAGATATTTTACTGTAATAGCCAATATACGTATACATTCTTACAGTAAGATTAACGTGAACAAATAAGATAACCTTTACCAATATATCAGAAATTAATGTCCCTCATATTTTCTCAAAGTATAAAATTTTAAAAAAATCACTGATTCAGTTAGTGAAAAATATTTAATATTTTTTATTAAAACTTGTTCTGATAATTACGTGTTATTATTGGTTCACACTTTTCATTTAACTTAATGCATAGCTAAAACTTCATTAGTAGTGTTTAGGTGATTCCTTCTGAAAATTATTATCAAATTTTAAATGTAATCTTTCTTCATTAAGTGTGTTTTTCTAAGAGATGTCAAAATTTACTTCACTACTCTATTTTAAACTACCAAGGAAAAGCCCTGTCGGCGCCAAAAAGTTCGTAAGGTTCTTTTAAAATTCTGAGAAACAATTTGTCTGAGGGTTCCACATACGTTTCAAGTTACTCGAAATTGGATAGCAAAACAAAAATATTCAATAAGCTACTGCAGTTTACACCACCATAAAATGAAGCCTTAGTATTTGAAGTAGTAGCAACAACGTAAAATATTAGATGGTGGGTTGCAGAGTAAGTCTAATTCTAAGGATGTAGAAAAACTGCGTGAAGAGTTGGCTCCACGTGCGTGTAACGTCATGGCACTGTTTAGTCTTTCTAACCGGTTGTTGGACGCACATCATTTAATGTTTTCTCTCTCTTCTACAAAGCTCTTTGAGTTCAAATGACTGTTAGCTTTTCTTTACTGTTTATTGTTTGGATTTATTTTTTAACTGATTTGAAAATATGTTGTATTTACTTTTGTACCGCCAGTGGCGCTTTGTTTAAAACTGTTTTGAAATTTTTGATTTTCTGAAAGACCAATAATTTTTTCAAAGGCAGCTAAGTCGTTGTTCGAGAAATGTATTTCAAGTTAAGCTGTTCAGTTTTTTTTGTTCTCGAGCAAAGCTAGATCACTCTATTTGCTGTGTCCACCGCGTGGAACGAAAATATTTTTGATGGTGGGTGTTTAACGTAAAGTTATTCAGTGGACTAAATGCACTGTGTCCACAGTGAAGAATCAAATCCTCAATTTTAGCTTTGTAAGTTTAAAAATGTATCGCTCATTCACTGGGGGAAGGGGGCTAATTTCACTTCTGTACTTATATTTCAAAAATGCTCAACAGTGTTTTATCTCTAAGTATAATATTTTAAATGAATTGTGTATATAATAAGTTATTAGATAACTATATAAATAATTGTCAAAGCAACAGAGTTTCCAACTACCAGTTAAGCTGTCTCTCCTTCGTGTCGAAAAACCAGGAATCGTGGTATAGTTTCTGCAGGATTCTTGTTCCATGATTGATAAATTCCTAGTAATTTGATGTCTTCACTTATAACCCTTTTTCTTCTGTCTGTGATTACTTAGTTTATCTGATGTCACTGGCAAAAGAATAATTAGGAAAAAAATAGTTCTTCTGTCTTAAAATATTTTCTGGTAGCCTATGTAAAAACATGCACTTCACTCATTATTTAAAATAGTTTCCTCGATAAAATAAAGAAATATAAGAAACTACTCTTAGATACACCTACACAATGTAACAAGAACACACTTTAGAAATTAGAATAGTCAATAAATACTACGATACTTAATAAGAAGATTTTTTCGTTTATTTCATCCTTACAGGATGCGGCTTATTAGTTAGTATATTAGGATGTAAATTGAAGAATCTAAGGTTCGAGACCCTATGCCTCTTCTCACTCACGTCTGTGGTCTTGTTTTACGGACTAAAGTAAATCCAGTTGTGTTACTCAAAAAGCCATACACAAACCTTGTGAAAATGCTTTTTCTGTAAAATTATATTTTTTAAATAAAAGAACTTTTTACCTATACCATATACAAATAAGGCTGTGCTATGTCTTATCCAACACGTGACCTTATATAAATGGTATATCAGTAAAGTTACAGAATAATTTGTTTTGGATTTCGTATAATGTTACACCAGGGTTATCTGCGCTAGCCATCCATATATTAGTACTGTGAAACTAGATAGAATGCATCTAGTCATCACCACCCACCACCAACTCTTGGAATACTCTTTTACCAATGATTAGCGGGAATGACCGTCACATTATAACTCTCCCACAATTGAAAGGGCGAGTATTTTTGATGTGATGGGGATTCAAACTCGCAACTCTCAGATTACGACATGACCATACCGAGCCGGTCACATACTCACTATTTAAAAATATTTATTTTTCAAGGTATATAAGAATTATTGCAAGACTTGATCGCACTATAAGTAAATATTTAGATAATATTTCTATCTTTGTGTATACTTTGGTATTCCTAATGTTATCAATAAGTTTCATATTAAAAATGAAATTTAAAATATTTCGAGTAATTGCATGAAAAAATATTCTAATATGTGGGAATCTGCACATGCACACGAATATGTTGTCTTTTTTCATAAACATGTGCAAATATTTCGTGTGAACACTCAATGAAAACCCCTCTTCGTTACATTTCATGGGAATTTGTATGTAAAAATATAATATACATGTGTGTGTATATATATATATAGCCAAAACCATATCAAGTATGAATATAGTAAAACATCATGTAATTGTATTTAAAATACCCAACCTACAATGAGATAATAATGTGATGTGGAATACTGCTGCAAAACACAATACATTAATAACTATAACAACAATATATCGTATATTTATCTATCTACTTGTACATTTTAAAACCAGATACCTTTTAACTTCTTGCTAGATCGCATAGCTCGCGGTACCAACCATTTGCTCATTTCTTATGACACTCTTTCAAGCATGTGTTCCCTATTGACCACTGAAGCATAATGCATTATTCCAATAGTTGGTGTTTCAATCAAGCTAAGGGTGTTCATCCTGACATTCTTTTCTACATTTATAACTCACATAATATAAAGTACTGCTATAATACCCCTAGGACTATTGTTCACCATACAGCTGAAACTCCATACGTTTGCCTCAAATTCGGTTGCGTTTTAAAGAATAAAACTGACCTGTTAGAAACAGAGATGTCAATACTCCTCTAGAGCATATGGTTAGTCCCCTTAAATTCCAATGTGTGTTTTGTTAATAAAGTTTTATGATGAGAAGTTCTGCTAAACACCATTTGAAATACTTGTTACACATATAAAATTCATGCAGGCCATAAATCAAAACTCACTTTTTATATTCGTATTCATCTACATTATGTTAACATATAACATCATTGCATTACACTTAATTTTTTTAGATAATACTGAAGCAGTGTAACCGTCTTACCAACTACAACTCCTACATATAGCTAGGATATAAATATGAAAAAAGCCGATAATATATTTACATATTTATCAACTTGTATAAAATATACATACAGATTTTCTCCTTCAACGAGTGTTCCTCCACTTGTAGGCGCCACTGGTTATAAGATATATTTTTACGATAATTTCTTTGCAGGTTAATTTCTTCTTCTTTCTGGATATAACACGCGTTCTATATCTGAAGGTGTTCTCTCAAACGTCTGAAGCTCGCCGCTATCGCTACAGGTAAGGCCAAAATTTTAGAACCTAGTAACTATCCTAACAACCAGTTCGTTCTTTTTTATCAGTATGTTATGTGTTAATTATTGCACTTCGACTTCGTACTCTTAAAGAGAAATTTCTATAGATATTGAATAAATATTGTTCAGTTTTACTCTCTCTAAACAAACTAGACATGTGCGAAATTTACTTCCAAAGTACTAAAGGCTTTTACATTTCAAAGAAGGAACCTGAAAATAACAAATAATGTTGTTTACTAACATGCACATATACAATGAAACAGCCCTGTTGGTGTATATCGTAAGGGTTTGAGTCTAGTAATAACATACTAAATTCCAAAGTTAAGAGTATATCTAATCCTCACAAAAATAGAAAATAAATATTATCGAATTGGTTCATGCAAAAGATTTTTCATTTTACAATCCCTCTGCACTCCTGAAGTCGAAAGGCGGAAACTCTCGAAACGTCGTCTTTTACACTAACTTGTGTTTCTACAACAAGCAGTCGCCGTCCATTCAACGAAGTCTCAATTTCCCGTTTCTTTCATATATCTCACCATTTAGTTTATGATATATCAATGTTTAAGTATCTTCGCTTAGTAAACTAATTTATACAAGCATAACTGGATAATGTATTGTTTTGTTGTTGTTTAGAATTAAGCACAAAGCTGCACAATGGGCTATCTGTGCTCTGCCCACCACGGGTATCGAAACCCGGATTTTAGCGTGTAAGTCCGCAGACATACCACTGAGCCACTGGGGGGCGTGTATTGTTTTAATGTATGTACCAGCACTTTAGTGGAATCCTAAAGATCAATATTTATATACTGGTCTGTAAGCTAGATGTGTCCGGCTGCTTGACGTGCATTTTGCACAATGAGACAGTAATTTTCATATGCGTTCAATGTTGTGGTGATAAAAGCCAGTTTTTTTTAAAGGAAGATTGGGATGGTAGTTGTAGTTTGTGTATGACGATTTTTTTATGTAACTATTTTAAATTTTATTTGTATAATTGTGGTTATTAACTCCACTTCGTATTTTGTATGATTCTCAATTTAAAGTGACAAATAATCTATTTTTAGACACTAGTTTTGAACTTTGAAATAAAAATCCGTAAATATTTCGTTTGATTTGTTAATCTTACGTGGTGAGTCATAGAGGAACTGTCCTTCCGCTCTATCGGACAAACTGAGAATTATTCCAACTTCTTCTTGAACTGATAATTAATTTATCTTATTATATGACGTTATTGCAACCGAATAGTTTTCTTATCTGAAGACATATCTAAATTTTAGCTTGTTTTTTTACCTAACAACTTAGCTGACGAAACCCATTATTGGTTGAAAAAAAATCCAAAGATGTCCAATTTTACATAAGATTCACGTGTAGATTTATGTAGTAGTCCTAATGACAACTGCTATTGTTCAAGTTCGCGTTATCTTTCTTAGGAAATGGTTTAAGTCCACTCTAGTCTTGGTACCGCTGTTCGGGGTTCATTACGCCCTACTTCTGGGAATGTCTTTAGCTGCAGGTGTAAGCAGAATCGTGGAGATCGTTTGGCTTTATGCCGACCAGTTCTTCTCTTCCTTTCAGGTTAGAAAATAATGTTTCGAGACAAGTCTAATATATGTTACATCGTATTGTTTTAAAATCCAGAAAAGTCAATAATTGTGCTTCTAAATAAAGGTTCTAAATTGTTTTAGTAACGTTGTATCTTTTTCTGTACGAATATGTAAAAACAAATTAATATTTGAGTTTTAAAAACCGTTAAAAATAAGATTTTCTCCATTCGTAGGTTTTTTCAAAAATTATTTCTCAGTTAAAAAACATTAATTACGGATGTCAGTTAAGTTCAGTACACATGTACATCTCCATTCGTAGGTTTCTTCAAAAATTATTTCTCAGTTAAAATACATTAATTACGGATGTCAGTTAAGTTCAGTACACATGTACATCTGCATGCATTATCAATGAAACCTAAATAATGTTGATACGAGATTTTCATTTGTTGATCTGGAAGTTTATCACAACCAAGTCATTTTTCTTCCACAGGGGTTTTTTGTCGCCTTGCTGTACTGCTTCTGCAATGGAGAAGTAAGTTTACTAAGTATTTCCTTTATATTTTGTCACTTATGATCAAATGTACGATTAAAGACTATAATAAAAAAACACCATCTCTCCACAAACAAAATACAGAAGCAAAGTGGAGTATCGGAAAAAACTATGAAGCACAAACACATTACAAATAAATGTAACTTGCTTTGTCAAAGGAATCCAAACATTTGGCTTCAATTTCCCAAACTTAGTGTAACACCAACTTGTTCTGAGTAACTGCAGCTATCCTAACTATTATATTGTGCGAATCTTCGTCATTGGTGTTTCCAAAGGTCCCTCACTTGATGGTGCCAGAAAGGTGTGATTCAGCAGTTTTGTTTAATTTATTCAGATGGCTTAAAATAAATTCAATACACTTATATCTCTAGTACAGATGTAGAAAAATGTTGAAATTACCACAACAAAATGAGTTATGAACCATCCTGTTCTAACAACACATCAACCTAATTACCACAGTATTTTGTCATACGTCCTGGGTTATATGAATTTAAGGTCTCAGAAACTTCACAGATAGGTTCCATGCTCAATACATCTCGCGCTATAAGACCTTCATCATAGTTCTTAAACATCTGTAACCGAATTATATACTTATGTGTTCCCCAAACTGTAGATGGACTTACCTTTAACACTTTGTGAATTTGTCTTATGAACTCACAAAATTTGTAACTAATCATCACAATACAGCATTAATAAAAAAACATTATTAAAAATAGCATAATTTGTTTGCCGTACATTTAATCACAAGTAGCCTATGAAATTCTCATAGTTCAATTGTAAACAATGCTCCGTATACCATATGACTTGCACAATGAAGAATATTGGCATCCGTTTGACAGGATACTCTAAATATTGAATGGTAGGATAAAAATTGTTTTAACTGGTTATTTTAATATATGTTTTTGTTATTAAGAACTACGTCAATTTCTCCCGTACTATTTTATCATAATCAACAATAATAATCACATGATTTTAAGATTTTGTTTTTTAAATTATTTATGAAGCTAACTTTAGTGAATCTAACTAATATTTTACTCTCTTATGAATAATGTTCTATCTTTTTCAATGTCAATATTTATATTTACTATAAGTACTACAGTAATCGATCTTACCAATTCATATTCTAATATCTAGTTATTCCAAGTTTCTCACCAAAGCTTCATTAACGTATCAAGGAAACATTTGGAAAAATTCCTGTTGTTCTATAGACATTTTAACTCCTCGGAAAAAAAACAACAAAAAACTTTTCCGTTATCGTCGTAGTTTTGACGCAAAGCTGCACAACGGGCTTACTTGCGCTTCGTCTACGACATTGAATGTAACATTGTGTATTAGCGTTTTCTAAGTCTCTAAACATACTCGAGTTACACGGGAGGACGTTCTTGTTCTTATATACAACGATTAGATATACTCATAAAGCTTAGTTTGGAAGGGTTTTTTTTTCCAAATCGACCTTACTCGTGCATATATTTACTATCAAATGCAAAGAACTATTCTTGAATATTGCGTCTTCAGCAAAGACATGCTCATCTTACATGGTCTGACCACTTTATTAGAATTAAGTATCCTTTTAGGCTCATTTCAGACTTACTTTGCAGATGCAGCATAAGTTCATCACATTATGTATTAGGTTAATCCCACAGCGCTACAAACTAGATGTACTTCAGCGGAGTCTCCGAAAGCTGAGTAAGAAATATTTTCATTCCTTCCTTTTAAAGTTCACGTATCATGTTGTGTTGTAGCCTGCGGATTGCACAATTCTTCTCGTAATTCATGGCATGCACACGTTTTACTGACATCACCACAGACAAATTGCAGTTTAAGCGCCACTTATGTGGCATCGTTTAAGTGTCTACTGTCAGACAACACACAACTGTGAATGATGCAAATAATTAAATTAGACTACCCCTCTAGAAGGCCTTCGGAAAAATCACTGGAACGAGCGCATTTGCAGTGAATCTAACATATGTGAGAAAAAGTATGCTGTTAAAAAGAGGCATGATAGGGGTACACACTAAACAGGTACCAAAACTGCCAATACAGATTTTTAGGTTGACTGCTTTAAGACATTTGTCACTGGAATCATTAGAAATAAACAAAGTTGAATAAAATATTTGTGCAAAGAGAGAGAGATTGTGACATGAAACACCTTTTGATAGAAAGAGTAGAAAGGTGATTAAACATTAACTGCAACTCAATTTCGACCCCTCTCCAACTATACTTTGCACAGAACGACTGTGGAAGTAAGAAAACATTGTAGGAATTAATGTACCCAATCAATAGCAAGATAAAAAAAAACGCTTTGAGTGATGTAACGAGTGTAGGTATCAGATAATAATAGCTGGTGAACATTGACGGGTTCAATAAGAGATGATTTACCTCTTTTTTTATAGATGGGTGAAAGCAGGCCAATTCGAAAGAATAAAATACTCTCCTGCTGTTGTGTGGTCCCAAATGTCCAGACCTCTGGTGGTGTACGTGATTAGAACATGTTTTTTTCTGGTATACCCTAGACCTTCTGGTCAGTTTAGAAAATAGTGACAGCTTACTTCAGCATCGGTTCTTGCAGCGATATTTCATGTTTACCCTAAGATGGACAGCTACTTCCAAAACAATATCTTTATTTATTGTACCCATATTACACGTATGCGGTTTCTTGATCGCAACAGAGACTCCGGGTACTTCCTATGGCCATCAAAATCTCCGTATCCAAATCCTATTAAGTATATTAGTGATTAACTTGAAAGACACATTCATCATCATTGTCCTTTTCCCATTTCGTTCCATGAATAACATAAACAATTTAATGATGGGTATAACCCTTCAGGAAGGAACCTTCAAACACCTTATGGACCCTTGCCACATCGTATCATTCTTGTACAGACATCTTACATTCTAAGATGATGCTCATTTCGTCGACAAAAGTAGGAAAATATCTTAGACAACGATAAAGTGACCAAAAACAGTGTTCCGGAATTATTTCGACCGTTCTTAATGAACAGCCAAGTGGGTTAAGGCGTTCGACTCGTAATCCAAGGTTCACGGATTCGAATCCCAGTCGCACCAAACATGCTCAGCCTTTCAGCCGTGGGGACATTATAATGTTACGGTCAATCCCACAATTCGTTAGTAACAGAGTACCCCAAGAGTTGGCGGTGGGTGGTGATGACTAGCTGCCTTTCCTGTCTTACACTTCTAAATTAGGGAGGCTAGCGCAGATAGCCCTCGAGTAGCTTTGCGCGAAATTCAAAACAAACAAACTTAACGAACAGATGTGGTATACAAGGAGCAGTGACGTTATGAAGATGAGAAACAAAAGTCCACCAATTCGACATGTACTTACTTTTTGACCACACACCAAAATACGTTTCGCAAGCAACTTTTTTTTCTTTTCGACTTCGTTTTTATTTCTTCCATAATAATTACTCTTGCCATCTACAAGGATTATAACTGAAAATAAACTTTGGAATGTTTCATCACTATTCCACCATCATCAACAAACTCGTTTTCCAACAAAATAGTAAAGAAAGTTAGTGGACTTTCCGCCATATTAAAAATGCTAATTTCATGTTTTGGTTTCTTCGAATAGGTTCTCTGATAGGGAATCAAATATGCTCTGCATTATAATGTTATAAAGAAAAAGCTTAGTCTAATAAATATAGAGGGAACTTATAGAATCAGCTACCTAAAAAAAGGTAAAAACCTTGATAGAGAATATACTTCTGTCTATAATATGAAGTTCATGATACAAGCTAAAGCTGCTTAACAAATTAGTGAAGCTATTATTACGTCAATGTCACTTTTGTTTTAATTGACATGACTTCAGATTATAACAGAAGTTCTTTGTAAAACACTTGAATGAACCAAAACGTGTGTTCATGGCCTCTGATCATGTTAGTACAAAGAAACGCCAAAATTGCATGTGAGTGTCGTATCACGGGGCATAAAACTGGTTAATAATAACATTCAAGACCCAGTAAATGTTAATTCCAAAAGTTATGTCGCACTTGCAAAATATCGTATAAATGTTTGAAGTAGTTGTACGTTATATCATCTACTATTACATTTATCAGAATCATTAAATTTAGTTTTTTCTTGAAAAATTTAGGTGTCGGTGACCAAATGATTTATTAATTATTACTAACTTCAGATATACCTCCCATTAGGTGAACGCAAACTTTACGGACTTACAACGCCAAAATCCCAGAGTTCGATTTCCCTTTATGAATAGCCCATTCTGTAGCTTTGCGCTAGAAAAAAAATACAAATCTTCACCAAAGGGCAATAAAAAAACTCAATTCTTTGGCAATGCCTTTACACAACTGAGTTTAATATAGCTTAAAAGAAAAAATATAAATGCCTTTTCCTTGGCTTTTGGATATTTCTCGTTAGTTTTAACCTGGTTTTACTGAGAATTGGAAAAAATAGTTTCGAGTTATACATGAAACACTTACTTGTCTCTGATTAAAAAAGTGTTTAAACTTTAGGAAACTCACCACACTAAAGCTACAATATTGTTGTTAAAGTTTGGGCATAAATTTATACTTGCATATATATATATATATATATGTGTGTGTGTGTGTGTGTTTGTTCTTTATGTCATTACAAACTTATTTAAATTTACATTTTTGCATAAATAGTTTTAAATATTGTTAAGAATTAATAACTGTTCTCTCTGTGCACTCATTCCAGTGAAACAGCGGTATGTTTTCGGACTTAAAACACTAGAATCCAGGTTTCGATACCTGTGGGACGCAGAGCATAGATAGTCCATTGTGTTACTTTGGACTTAATTACAAACAAAACACACACACTGCAAATATCTTTTATTTTAAGTGTTTTATTTTTCCCTCTACCTCCAGGAGAAAAAAAGATGTGTGTGTGTGTGTATGTTAGCAAAGCCACATCGAGCTATTTACTGTGTCCACCAAGGGGAATTGAACCCCTGATATTAACGTTGTACATCCGAAGAATTACCGGCCCGGCATAGCCAGATTGTTAAGGCGCTTGATCCGTAATCTTAGGGTCGCGGGTTCGAATACCTGTCACACCAAACAGACGTATGGGACGTTACAAAGTCACGGTCAATCCCACCATTCTTTGGTAAAAGAATTGGCGGTAGGTGATGATGACTAGCTATCTTCCCTCTAGTTTTACACTGATAAACTATAGACGGCTAGTGCAGATAACCCTCGAGTAGCTGTGCGCGAAATTTAAAACAAACCAAAACCAAACTGTAGGCTTTCCGCGATACCAGCGTGGGACAATGAAACAACTTAAAATTATCTTAAGTATAAATAATAATAAGTACGTATGGTATCAATAAGAATAGTAGTTTATATGAAACAAACCTTTTTTTAAAAAAAATATTAAAACAATTTGCGTAACAACGTTTTCATGGCAGTGAGAAACGAAACGTAAAAGCGGAGTAATAGTATTTTATGATGATAAGAAACCCACTTGAAGTAAAAATGTATTATTAAGACGGCTGGTAGGGGTATTAAAACTTTAATTAAAATAAAGTACAGAACAACGTTTCGACCGTTTATTAAATATTGTATTATCTATTGTTATCAAACCTTGGAGCTAAGACGTTGAGTCGTTCTTATCTTCTCTTTTGTTTTTATACATCCAAGTAAAATTAATTAATATTTTACACTTAACAGAACAACGGATATCTACTTGAGCAATGGAGCACGCAGTTCAATACAGATAGCTACAAAAAAGTTATCTTAATGTTTAATTATCACCACTGACTTTTTTTATCATTATTCTGCACAATTAAAGAGCACAAGTTATGGTTTAAACGTCAAAAACTGGCAAAGCATTACAAATCATTAGGCTTAAAATTATGATAAAAATCTTATAAACAGCAGATGTTTTCCCCATACTCCACTCATATTAATATGTCCATTTTGGGCATTAGCTGGTCTGAAATTGTTTTACATTTATATTTCTAATTTTGTTCCCGAAACGTAAGAATTAATAGAACTAGGGTGAAAGTGATTCTTTCTTTAAATTTTAAGCCCTCTAGTTTCTAATGATTCGTTATCTTTTGGTGTTTAGTATTTAATTCTTAAGGTATCATACTGTACACATAAATGTAGTTTCAGAGAGTCTCTTTGCCTTTTACCATTCAACCCGTGACCGGCATGGCTAGGTGGTTAAAGCACTTGACTTGTAATCTGAGGGTTTCGGGTTCGAATCCATGTTACACCAAACATGCTCGCCCTTCCAGCCGTGGGGGCGTCATAATGTGACAGCAAATCCCACTATTTGTGGCAAAAGAGTAGCCCAAGAGTTGACGGTGGGTAGTGATGACAAGCTGCCTTCCTCTCTAGTCTTACACTGCAAAATTGGGGACGGCTAGCGCAAATAGCCCTCGAGTGGCTTTGAGCGAAATTCTAAGTAAACCGAACCATTCAACCCAAGTGGCAAGTTTTGGCGTTAAAGGAAAGGTGTCTTGGTGAACAACTTGTAGCAGACGAAAAATAGATCTGAAATGCTATTTTGACACGAATCTGATGTTGAAACCGAATTTGATATGCGAAGGAAAGCAACCACAGTTTATGTGATTTTTAACGTATTGTAAGTTATCGTTTGGTAAATTGTAATGTATAACAAAAACTTGTGATTTTACACAAATTTTAAGAAATAGCTGAAAGTCATTTCAACAATAATACTAATTTTCAAATCTATCTGATAATCGGTCGCCACAAGTTGCCATTAGACATTTTTTCATGTTTGATTTACATAACATACAATCTTTATATCGTTTTCTCTTCTATGTTGTCCAGGTTAAACAGGAAATAAGAAAAACGTGGCAAAGATGGCAACTCAGAAAGGAAAATCTAGGAAGACCCCACCAATCAATTTTTACACAGTCACTTACACTTTTGAGCCGTGGAAGAAGTTCTATCCAATCTCTTCACTCATGCGCAGGTACAGTTTTCTTTGGTTGTTTCAAAATTGTTG
Organism: Carcinoscorpius rotundicauda; assembly: GCA_011833715.1. Classification (NCBI taxonomy): domain Eukaryota; kingdom Metazoa; phylum Arthropoda; class Merostomata; order Xiphosura; family Limulidae; genus Carcinoscorpius; species Carcinoscorpius rotundicauda. The sequence goes on from CM022398.1 coordinate 23,697,789, forward strand.
TGAAAAGTTGCACAAAGATCTGTATACGCTTAAGTGTCCCTAATTTTGAAATGATAGACTAAAGTAAAGGCAAATAATCAACGGCACCAATCAACGGATGTTTGACAACTCTTGTGTAACCGAATATTGGATTTTGATCGTCGTCCCTGGCTCCAAAGTGCGGAAAACGATTCTGCTGTAATGAGCCACGAACCATGAATTCTCGAATACACAGTCCGATTATGATAGTCACTAGGTCACATCGTGTCCCAGTTAGACATAAATGAACAGTCTAATCTGAACCAAAATCTGTTTCAACTCTGTTGCAGTGTTTGTCTTTGTGTTTTCATTATAGCAAAGCCACATTAGGCTATCTGCTTAGTCCACAGAGGGGAATCGAACCTCTGATTTTAGCGTTGTAAATTCGTAGACTTACCGTTGAACCAGCAGGGTACTGTTTAATGTTTTACAACAGGAACAAAAATAACATGAACATATAAAAAAATAAATGAGCTTTTACAAGATAAAAATCAGGCAGCAAAAAAACAAATCAATGAAAAGGTAAAACAAGAACCATTGGAGAGACACCTGACAATTGAAAGTAGAGAAAAAATGATCAAATTTACATTTTCCATCGCAAAGACCTTCTTCACTGCACCATAAAGTGCTCAACTTTAGTCTATAATTTTTCGTTTTAATCTTTTTGTTATACAGAAGATTTATTCGCGAATTAATACCAGATGCATATATGTGCTAGGCATTTATTACTAATGAAAAACCAGGTAGCCAGGGGCATTCGTCCATTTGTTTTGTTTCACATACGTTCGAAAACGAAACTTTAAAAAATAACTATTATACCAATTATTATTATTTATTATGCCACTCGATTCCATGAAAAAACATAAGGCCACAATCGCTTGAGGATTTATTAACAGGCTGTTTTTTTTAAGTGAGCAGATTGTTAGCCAACTACACAACCCCCAACCAAGAGGAGAAACCTGAGTTGTCCCTAATGTTGCAGTGTAAGACTAGAGGGAAGGCAGCTAGTCATCATCACCCACCGCCAACTCTTGGGCTACTCTTTTACCAACGAATAGTAGGATTGACCGTCACATTATACGCCCCCACGGGTGGGAGGGCGAGCATGTTTGGCGCGACTCGGACCCAAACCCGCGACCCTCGGATTACGAGTCGCGTGCCTTAACACGCTTGGCCATGCCGGTGTAATTACAGAAGCACGGTCGATAAGTCAATAAAAAACATTTTTGGTTTATATAACAAATAAATTTCAATGTTCTTGTTTCAGCATTAAAATATAGAATGCGCTCTGTCCATTACCAAAAACCAAACTCGGGATTTTAGCCTTAAAAGTCGTTTTACATATAACTGGCCCACCGGGGACATGCTGTATGCTGTTCAGCACAAGGTTACACGGAGGGCTATCTATGTTATGCCCACCATGCATATCAACACCCAGTTTTTAACGTTGTAGGGTTTCAGGGTTTCCACTGAGCCACTGGAGAACGAGAACATCGATGGGCATAAGTTTCGATTTCTTTAAGAAGTTTATATCTATTTTTCTTCACCTCACAGAACACACTTATATAATTATTCTTTTTTAGAATATTGCTCTGCTTGTACAGTAAATTACAATCACATGAAAACGTTTAATTAATAGAGAAGAAGTTATTATGAATTCCAAGTGATAAGTAAGGCAAATTTAATAATACTTTAATGCAAAAATATATTATTTCTTAATAACATAATATGAACTAAATTATGTTCTTGTGTTAAATTAAATATTTAACATGTTGTTGAAAAGTGCGTACAATGTGCAAATCACTGCCCTTTTTTGTAAAGAAAATACGAAGTCAAGTTATCCTCTATACCTCTCTGTTTGTTATTATATTACATAAAAGATGTATAAATGTTTTATTTTTATTTTATGGTTTCTCTTGGGTCTTTTAATGTCTTTTCCTTTCCTAATCTTGTCATTTCGTGGTATTTTCTGTGGTTAGAAAGAATTCGAATAACTAGCAAGTGCACAAGAAGAAATATATGTATAATACAAAAGAAAGTCAGAAATCCCAATCACAACAGGAAACTTCCCACAACCATTGGTTGTGCTGTTCGTCTTCGGCTGTCAATAGAAAAAACTACACCCAAGGTAAAATGAGAGACCCCTGATGCAATAACGAGTATTTTTGAAACGTCACACTTCTTTCTTTATTATTCAAAATTCTGTTTCACCACATATCGCAAGCCCCTAAATCGGCCAGAGAATTGGCTGAAATAGGTATATTTTATAGGTTAGTGGCCAGTAAACTTTATTTACTGCCAAACTTTTATGACAACTAGATGCGCAATACTTGCCAAATTAACCGGCTTTACAACTCGTAAGCCCCTCTCTAGTACAGCGGTAAGTCAACGATTTACAACGCCAAAATCAAGGGAGTGATTCCCCTCTGTGGATTCAGTAGATAGCCCAATGTGACTTTGCCATAAGAAAACACACACACGCTCCTGTATATAAGGCAGGCTAATAGTTGTGTAGGAGGAGTATGTGCTTAGGTTTGTTTGTTTGTTTTTGAATTTCGCGCAAAGCTACACGAGGGCTCTTTGCGCTAGTCGTTCCTAATTTAGCAGTGTAAGATTAGAAGGAAGGCAGCTAGTCATCACCACCCACCGCCAACTCTTGGGCTACTCTTTTACCACAAATAGTAGGATTTACCGTCACATTATGACACCTACACAGCTGAAAGTGCAAGCATGTTTGGTGCGACGGGGATTCGAACCCGTAACCCTCGGATTACGACTCAAACTCCTTAATCCACCTGGCCATACCGAGCCTATGTGCTTATGAATGGAGACTGTTGTTTCAACATAAGTAACCCCCTAGTGGCTCAGCGGTATGTCTGCGGACTCACACGCTTAAAACCCGGGTTTTGATACCCGTGGTGGGCAGAGCACAGATAGCCCACTGTGTAGTTTTGTGCTTAATTCAAAACAACAACAACAAGATCAGTATGAACTCACTATTTTTACAGCATTTTTTCTACTTACTTTTAATACATGTTCAAACGTGATACATATATACTTTGGTTATACAATGTGTGACACTTAAAGGGAAGTGATGAAAATAATTATATTAATGGATTTGATAACAACGTGACTCACCTCTAGAGAATTAAATATCAAATAAGTGTCATTATTAATAATATTATTATTTAAGTTTTGGAATGTTTGTATTAAGCCAAATAATTTTATATGTTAAGCTGGAAAAGAGTATATATATCAAATTAAATAGAGCATTTTTGTTCGTATAAAAATCCATCTTTTTATGAGTATATGTCTTTTTTATCAACAGCTGCTAATGTAATATGTATATTCTTACCTATGTTGACACATAAAATTGCGGTTACACTGATAAAACCATGACTGTCAGTTCATCGTTCAGTGATATATACATGTACTTCCAACGCAATCTCCAAGCTGCTACTTATTATTCTTGGTCGTTCTCTCAAGGGCCCGGCATGGCCTGGTGGTTAGGGGGTTCGAATCTTAATCTTAGGGTCGCGGGTTCAAATCCCAGTCACACTAAGAATGCTCGCCATTTCAGTTGTGGGGCGTTATGATGTGATGATCAATCCCACTATTTGTTGGTAAAACATTAGCCCAAAAGTTAGCGGTGAGTGGTCATGACTGGCTGCCTTCCCTCTAGTCTCACACATCCAAATTAGGGACGGCTAGCGCAGATAGCCATAGCGTATCTTTGCGCGAAATTCTTAAAACACAAAACGTTCTCTCAATATTTAAACTAGTCTTTCCTTAACACACCACTACTACGTCAGTGAATTTTAAGATAAAACCCAAGTGTTAATTCGTACATATTCCAGAAAATTGTTTATATCATGAATATATAAAAAGACGTTTTTCGCTAATAATGACAATAACTATATATGTTGACTGTTTTCTATGTTTTTACTCAATGTTTCTTTCCTTAGAAAAATATTATTATTAAAGATTTGAAGAAAATTCGAAATCGGAGGCAAATTAACACTTTTCTGGTGTTCTAGGTACGCAGACACTCTGACATCCCCCTCTTAAAATAAAACAAAGCAAAACTTAATATTATAACTTTTCGATTACAAATGTACGGCTGCAATGTTAACTTTCACAACATTTTCTTGATTTTGTGAATGCAAACTCTTCAATTATACTTTCGAATTTTGAAGCTCAATGAAACTGTCAGTGCGCTTTCAACTGAAATCAAAGCAACATAGAAATTACTGAAATTCTGCTTCAGAGGTAATTGTTTATTCGTTTCAAAGCAGCAGGGATAACAACCAATGACTTAAGCAGGATCTTTAAAGAAGTGAACACATGAGCAATAGTGAAGTATCAATGATTAGCTTCGACTGGCTATCAGAACTCTTTAGAAACGTCTCGACGTTGTCTTAATTGTTATAAGTAAATAGCTGTACGAACCAGTTCACTTTTATAGAAGAGTTCAATCACGGTGCAAGTTCAAAGCAAGTCCACTTTATATTCAATTTTCGAATAGTTCGATCAAAGTATAATTCCGATTTACTTCGACTTACAATTTCAGAACTTTGTAAAAGCTACAACGGAAGTACAGAGTGACATAGGAGGGTCGATTTTTGGATATGACCTACTGTAACTAAGAGATGGATTAATGTCTTCTGAGGCTCTATGTTCGTAAATATTTTCAGAGGCCTGGCATGGCCGAGCGCGTTAAGGCGTGCGCTCGTAATCCGAGGGTCGCGGGTTCGCGCCCGCGTCGCGCTAAACATGCTCGCCCTCCCAGCCGTGGGGGTGTATAATGTGACGGTCAATCCCACTATTCGCTGGTAAAAGAGTAGCCCAAGAGTTGGCGGTGGGTGGTGATGACTAGCTGCCTTCCCTCTAGTCTTACACTACTAAATTAGGGACGGCTAGCACAGATAGCCCTCGAGTAGCTTTGTGCGAAATTTCAAAAACAAACAATATTTTCAGCGCCTCCTACCCCCAAAAACAACAATTCAAATTTCTTGTTGTGACTTTATAGCGTTTTCTTTTTACTCGGCCCGGCATGGCCGAGCGCGTTAAGGCATGCGCTCGTAATCCTAGTCGCGCTAAACATGCTCGCCCTACCAGCCGTGGGGGCATTATAATGTTACGGTCAATCCCACTTTTCGTTGGTAAAAGAGTAGCCCAAGAGTTGGCGGTGGGTGGTGATGATTAGCTGCCTTCCCTCTAGTCTTACATTGCTAAATTAGGGACGGCTAGCACAGATAGCCCTCGAATAGCTTTGTGCGAAAATTCAAAACAAACAAAACAATTCTTTTTACTTGATTACAAATGTACCATTGCAGTTTTAACTTCTATAATGCATCCCCCGTTCATCACACACGTATCATCGCGATATTAATTTTTGGAATGTGTTCTACCTTGATTTTGTAGTGGCAAATTCCTCATTTAAACTTTCGAAATCTAATGAAACAGCCAGTGCGCTTTCAATTGAAAACAAGGCCAAGGCAAGACAGCGATCTTGTGACCTTCAGCTCTGAAAGTGATTGTTTATCGGTTTCAAATTAGAAAATGTTCTTTCAGCTGCAGAATTTGAAATCAGCGAAGGAAGAAAGATCTACAGAAAAGTAAACACAGCTGTAAATGTGGATTACAGTAAACTGTAAATAACTAGCGTCGACATGGCTCCCCCAATAACACAAGTGTCTAAGGAATTATAACTCTAAAATCTGAGTTTCGATACCCGTGGTTGGCGCAGCAGGAATAGCCTGTTGTATAGCTTTGTGCTTAATTATAAACAAACAAATCAACATGGCTTTCGGTTTCTTGAACACTTGAAAAGAATGTACAAATTCTTCTGCAAAATTCTCTTTCGAATCGAAGAGGTAAAGCTGCTTAAGACATTGGGACATTCCTCAATACACGTGGATTTGTAACGGTAAAAAAACACATGAAAATCTGCCTCTTAAATTGGAGTAAACTTCAAACCGTTGTACTAATTCAGACGTGAGTAAATCGTAAATGGTGCTTGAAGCCTTTTCTCACAAACTGCTTCATTTACTTTGCGGCTCTTATAAGCCTTCTGTTTTCTCTCATCAGCCAGCAAAAATTCCTCTGTTTCCATATTGTTGAAGTCTTCTTTCAGTGATTGGTACAATTCCCTAATTGATATCATTTTACTTTCTTTTTTCTCAGTGGTACAGTGCTCTGTTGAATCACAGTGTTACATCCTCTTTCTGTAAGATATTACAAACCTTATTAACTCGTTGGAAAGTGGTGTCTCAAAGCATTTTCAATCAAGCAGTTTTAATCCATCTTCTTTTCTTACAGCAGTCTGTCATCGTGACTACTTTGAATTGATGACTGTTTTGTTGCTTGGTAACACATACGAAGAGTCTTTGTTCCATCCACCCATACAGATCATCTTGTTGCTGACAGTTTTTCAAACTAAATGTGTTCAGCTTTGTTGACACACAGAGAAGTTATAGCCACTTTGGACCAATCAGAAATAAGACACAGCTTCGTCACACGATTCAACAATACAATTAACAATAAGATTGAGCCAATACTCTGAGAAAAGTGCATATTCAGTTTCTATGGCACAATTGTTTACTCGTTATTGATAAACCAGTATATATGTTCAACTCATGTTTGAAGTTATATCAAAACTTTGCCCCTCTGTAAATCTCCAAGTGTAATTTGCCAAGCTCCCATTTACTCCACAACTGTTTTTTCACAAAACAAGCTGACTTACGTGAGATCATAGGAATAAATTACCAAAACCTCTTGACAAGTTCATCGCTGTATGGCACAAAATGGACAACAGTGTGAGGTTTTAAAGGTTGAGTATACAATCAGAAATTAATACTTTGTTGTTGTTTTGACTTCAGTTATTATGTAGTTTTGAACCTATCAACCCATTAGAATAAAAAACCGTTGCAAAGTTTACTTGACAGACAAAATGTTACACCTTTTCCAGAAACTCCGTAACTCGCAATGTAATCCTCCATAAATGGTTCAGATTTACTCTATATATTCAAAATAGTTTCTATTATATACTGAATGTAGAACTTTCCTTGCCCCATGAAAGGCCAAGCCATAAAATGACAGCAATTTTACTGTAGAAACTGTACGCTTCACTATTTATTTTCAGTAAATGCGCTCTGCTTCAGTTTTTTCATCAATGCAATTATTTGATTCCTTCAATATACAAAATAACTTTTGGCTTTTAATCGCAAATAAACGTTTGCAAACAGAACAATACTCGCAATCAGTAGTGCTACTGTACAGAGACCAATCACCTTTGATTCTTTGTCATTATACAATTACCTTTTGAAGAAGGAAACCTGAAATATTATAACTCTTGTGTCATCAAACCAGGTTTGGTGTTTAATGCATCCGACTAATAATATGAAGGTCGCGGGTTCGAATCTATTTCACCTTTGGGAATGTTATAATATAACGTCAATCTCACTATTTGTTGGTAAAAGAGTATCTCAAGAATTGGAAGTAGATGGTGTTGGTTAGCCGTCATTCCTCTAATCTATCACTGTCAATTCTCGTATGTTTTTGAATGGAATTAAAAATAAACCTTCAAATTATTTTGAATTTTTCAAATTCCATAGATCTGATTAGGTTTCTTCACAGTAAACATGTTTCGGATATTGTCTGTTGCAATATTTTGAGTTACATTACAGTCTCAACTTAACTGTTTAGTGAATCACTTCTAAAAACCTTGACATCATTTACATCCTTTTAAGTATCTGTAGTTCCATCAGATTCACAACAAACACTAGTTACTAAACTATGTTTAGTAGTTATTTGATTGCTAATCCTAATATTAATGCTATTTTTATTGCCAGTATTTTCAATACTAGTAAAAATGGCTGGATGTGAATTCTAGCCAAATTTCACATATTACCCACGTGCTTCATCAATTACGACAATATTTCAGCTACTTTGAAACTGACTTCAACCTAAAAAATTATCTTCATTTGAACGTTTCTAATTTCTTACGAAATGACGTTTTACAAGCTTATGAATCTTCTTTTCGTAAACTTCATTACTCTCTCACTTTCCTTTTTTTTCCGTTAGGAAATCTCATATTCAAATTTACGGCTGATTGTGTGAAGAGTTAGGCTGTAGCCTAATTACAACCTTAACTCGTTGAAAAGTAGCGTCTCAAAGTATTTCCAATCGAGCAGTTTTAAATCCAGCTTCTTTTCTTACAGCAGTCTGTTATTGTGACAACTTTGAATAAATAAAGGGCTGAAGTTTTTCTAAACTTTTGCCTAAACTCTCAGTCACTATAAATAAGTTGAAATATCATACCGTAGAACCGTTCAATTGAATAAGCAAAATTAAAAAGATGGATCAATGGTATCTGGGTATTTTGCCCTGGAGGGTCAGGTTCTCTTTGACCTCTTCCTCTTTCCTAAACTAATTTCCCTAACTGTTTGTATGTTAGGTCCTTCTCAGGGCAATGTCCATTTATAGTCTATTATTCACAGTAGGTCAAGTTAGCTGGTGGCAATTTATTTATTTATTTTTATTTTTTTTTAAATACATAAATATGTAAACTATAAATATAAGATTTAAAGTTTATATACATACATATTTTACTTTAATTTATTTTTCTTTATATTTAAAATATATGTTAATTGGGGAGAGATATTTAAGATTTTCTTCATCATGTATGAGGTACCTGTCTAGTTCGCATAATAAATCATTTTTCATCCAATTTTTGTTAAAGTACCTAATTGTAATATGTAGGAGTCTATCTGATATGGTTGGTATGTTCGAGTATTTATGAATGAATTTAGATGATATTAATCTCGGGACTCTGTATGCAGTTGTGAGAAGTGTGTTTTGAATTGTTTGTAGTTTAGTTTTGATTGTTTTATTACTTACAGTTACCCATGCTGGAGTTGCATAGTCTATTACTGGTCTAATATAAGTTTTGTATATTTTCAAAATGTTATCTGTAGATGCTCCAGTTAGACCCCTTACATAGTTGGTTCTTCGGCAAATTTTATTTTTAATTTCGTTGACATGATTGATCCAAGTTAATTTTGAATCATAAGTCAGACCTAAAAATTTTGCTGATTGGGCAATCTGGAGTAGAGTGACATTCATATATATTTCTGGCTGTTGTTTTTTGTGTTTTGTCGATTTCGTAAAGACTACGAGCTGAGTTTTTGCTGTGTTTATTTTAATTCTATATTTTTCACAGTATTCACTAATTCTATTTAATTGTGTTTGTATGTTTGTAGCTGCTATCGTGGGTGTTGCAGCACTTTTCCAGATTGTCACATCATTTGCGAACTGTGATAAGAATCCATGATTTGGATCCTTCAATGGCATATTGTTTACATACATGATGAAGAGTATAGGGCTAACCACCCCTCCCTGTGGGACACCAGCTAGTGGAGTAAAGTATTCGGAAAAAGTTCCTTCTACGTTTACTCTACATTTTCTGTTTTCCAGAAAGTTAGATAACCAGCGAATAATTCCTCGCGGTAGTTCCATTTCATTCATTCGGAACCTTAGACCGTCGTGCCAAACGGTGTCGAATGCTTTCTCGATATCGAGGAAGCAAGCGACTGTACATTCGTTTTTGTTGAAACTATCTATTATGGTTTCGGTTAATCTTATTAAATGGTCTGTCGTTTGTCTAAATTTTCTGAATCAATTCTGTTCTTCTGGTAATTTTGATGTTATCTCCAAGAATGTGGAGAGTCTATTACTTATTATTCTTTCAAGAATTTTGCCAACACAGCTGGTCAGGCTGATTGGTCGGTAGCTATTTGGTTTATTCGCTGGTTTTCCTTCCTTATGGAACATTAAAATATTTGCTAGCTTCCAAGAAACTGGGATATATCCTGAGGATAGCGATAAGTTAAATAGTGAATTTAGGTGGGTGGTCAAACAATTTCGGAGTGCCCTTTTTTAGGAGAATAGCTTGTATTTCATCTTCTCCTGGTGCTTTGTTTTTGGTGTTTTTTATTGCTTCTAGTATTTCATGTAGGGATATTTCCTTTGTTAGTAATGTGCTTTCATAATCAGTGTTAGAACTTGTATTTGTATCAGTTATGTTTACTGGAAATATTGGTTCATATTGATGTTTATTGTTTGCTATGTGATTAGTGACTTTATTGTAGAAGTTTGTATTCATATCTGGATCTGTGTGAGTTTTAAATGTATTTTGGAGTTGATCCTTGAAAGCTTCGGCTATTTCTTTATTTGTGTGTGCAGTGGTGTTATTATGTTCAAGTGGAGGATATTTCTTTGTGTTTGTGTTTTCATTTGTGAATCTTTTAAGATGTGACCAGAATTTTTTCGGGTCAGTTATGTCGTTTAGTTTATTATAGTAATTGTCCCATTTATTTTGTTTTTGTTGTTTTATTTGAGTTCTAATGTGATTTCTAATGTTGTTTATTTGTGTTTTACTTTCTCTGTTTCTTGTAATCATGTACTGTCTTCTCAGTTGTCTGCGCTTTTTAATTAGGTTGATTATTTCTGTGTTGGGTTTCCATGTGTTGTTTGTTTTATGGTGTTGTTTTGGTATTGTTAACTTGGCTGCTTTCTGAAGGCAATCCGTGATTGTTTGACAATAGTTGTCCATTTCGACATGCGTTTTAACTTCTTTAATAATTCTATTAGGTAACAGATTATCTAATTCTTGTTTATGGCATTGCCAATCTGCTTTACTGTAATTAAATTTTTCTTTCCTATATGTTATATTTTTATAGGGGGTGAGATCGAAGACGCAAAAAATTGGGAGATGATCACTATCTACATCTTTTCCCACTTGAAATTTTACTAATTTCTGGCTTAAATTATATGTACACATACACAGATCTATTATGTCACTAGTGTTAGTGGAATAGGATGTATGTGTTGGGGTGGTATCATTCAATAAAGCTATGTTATTATCATCTATAAATTGTATTAATTTTCTACCATTGGAATTAGAACTTCGGCATCCAAAGGTAACATTTTTACTGTTTAAGTCTTCCATAACTATGGTGTTTTGATTGTGGGAAAAGATGTTATTAAGTAAAGTTGTATCTAATTGTTTATTGGGTGAGCAGTAAATTCCTGCTACGGTTATTTTAGTTTTATTCGTTTGGAGGATATCTACAGTAACATGTTCATTGCTACTGTTTAATTTGATTTCTACTACAGATAAGTCCACTTTGTGGAGCAACATAATGCCTCTGTTTTCATCATTTTTATTTTTTCTGTCTTTTCTAATAGTTGAATAATATGGTATTTTAAATCTATTATTATTGTATGTTAGAGTTTCACTTATTATTATAATCTGGGGGTTTAATTCTTCTATTAGGTCTTCGATCACTGTCCGTGTCACTTTTTTGTACGTTATTCACCAGTGTAATATCAACATCCTTAGTTTTTTAAGTTTTGCTGCATTACATTATCGGGACTTAAACTACCTACTTTTGTTGCAGGGGTAGCTACCTCTACCTCAGTATTAGTAGCCATCACTGCTTCTTCTTCAAATTCGGAGTTTTCCGAAGAATTAATTTCTTTTATCAACTTTCTCTTAACTTTACTTTTTTTTAATTATATTTTTTGTTTTCTTTACCGTATTTAATTCCCTTTTTGCCAGACTACACAGAGCTAGCAATGGGGAATTATTAATGTTATTGCCACCAGTTTCACTTGACTTACCTGTATTCATCTTTTGTTCAGCCGTAACGGCTTTTCCCGCCATTTCTTTTGTAGGTCTTATTGGTCCCGTAGTCGAGATATTTGCGGTTTCCCGCTCTTCTGTCGTTGATTTCAGTTGTACTCAGTGAGTTCTTTGAGCGATGTGTTGTCTTGATCAGAAATAAATTAAATTTAAGTTTTTCTTCTTATATTTTTAGTAAAATTTCAAGCCCAAATCGCCTTCAACAAGAGCCAGACAAAAAAAAAACGTCCGATTTGTTTCGAGCCTTAACAAACCAAAACCCAAAATTAAAAAGAGGTTGTGTAACTAGATGTCTTTTAAATTACGCTTCTATACCTTAAAAAGTTTGGTGGCTAACGCCACTAAGAGGATGACTGCAACAATGCTTCCCGCAACCTATATTTATATATATATTGGTTAAGTATTTATTCTAAATTATATTTATACCATCATTAACATGTAAACACTATGCGTCCATTTTGCTTTTTGTAAACAATATTTGAAATTTATAACTTAATTATTTAATGCATTTGCAAAAAAAAAGTTTGTTACGGTAGTTTCTGTAGGTGCCATTTATAATGTTACACACTTTTGTAAGCTCATAAAATATAACGTAGCAGTCCACACAAGATCACTCTACGATGTCTTGACATAGTCTTAATTGTTACAAATACACTGTTACACGTATCAGTTCACTTTTACAGTGTTCATTAATAACTCAATTTCAGTTTAAGGTAAATTTCTGTTCAGATTTAAGCTGATAGTAGCCCAAGATTTGGCGGTGGATGGTAATAACTAGCTGCCTTTCCTCTAGAGATTGTTTGTTGTTTTGAATTAAGCACAAAGCTACACAATAGGCTATCTGTGCTCTACCCACCACGGGTATCGAAACCCGGATTGTAGCGTTTAGCCGCTGAGCCACTGGGGGGCACCTTTCCTCTAGTCTCACACTGCTAAATTAGGGACAGCTAGCGCAGACAGCCTTTATGAAGCTTTGAGCAAAATTCAAAACAAACTGAAATTTAAGCTAACAATTTTAATGTTGTGTGAAAGCTGCAACAATGGAAATAAAAGTTTAAACTTTGAAAACATGGTGTTTAGATTGTTTTCTTAACACAACGAAAATCTAAAGAGAAAAATAATTCGCATTATTTCAAGATAATTAAGCGGAAATAGTTCATACAAGAATTTAATATGAAGATAAGTAGAAAATATATTAACAGCAGTATTTAAGAATTCAAAAATACTTAAGAAATGGTGATATTTTTTTTAGATTTTGACAAACGTACAAATTGTTTCACCCTGACAAACTCAAATAGCCCTATATTTCAGGCTTAACAACAATCCACCACTGTTAAAAATAATTTGTCATTTCACACTCTCTTAGTGTTAAAGTTTTCTCTCACCCCATTTTCTCATTGTTTAGTGTTTTGCATTCTTGAACATTTGTAAATGTAGAAAAAAATTATGATGGAAATTAATTGATTAATTGTATTTTAAACAGAACGAAAGGATATTTATCGTCCTGGCACTCCTGTGTCCAAACATCGTTACCGTGGTGATAAGGAAGGAGATGTGATGAACTGTGTTGTAGTTTCATCCCACATTCCCGAACAACTCTTCAATTTATCCCCTGGTCTATCCATGGAAGGAAATGATTACCCCACTCTGGAACTAAGACATATACAAGCCTCTAATCAAACCTGGCGTGAAGAGGAAACAGTTAATGAGTCGGAAGATCAACATTTGAAAAACGAAAGATTCAACAGCAAATCAGAAGAGTTTGAACTAGAAACGATTGGAGCATGTGAAGTGTCTGGAAACGGGAAAATAAATTTTAATCTCAGTGGAGATTTTGGACGACAAACTTTAGAAGACAAAGATATCAACCAACCCAGAAACACAGAGATGGAAGATAAAGGGCAAAATAGAATTCTGAAAGACTTAGAAACAAAAAATTGAACGAAATCTAGAGAAAGAAAACTGACAGACATAAATAATTGAATACTTGATAATAAGTACCGAGAAAAGCATTAATACAAGCAATACTCCAGGCTCAGCAATCTAAACTGTAACCTCACATCATCAACAAGAGAGTGTTATTAAATGATAAAGCTAAAAATAAAATAAATGAAATGGCATGAAAAAAATATTAAAGTAAATGAAACCTTAGTATTTTGAGAATGGAACTTTAGGATTAACGTTTGTGTGGAATAAAAATATTTATGTAACAAGATCTTTAACCTAAACGTTCTCTCAATTTAGCTTATTTATCTACAGTGTATGGGAGAAGTGTCTACTTTGTCTTTTTTTTTAAATAGCAAATAAACAAATATACCACTCCACTTCAAATATCTGTACAGCTCGTCAGTATTGATAAGCAACCTGAAACAGGTATCATAATATGGTTGTATAAATTGAATAGTTTTGCAACCACTCAAGCTTCTTCATTGAAACAAATCCGTTCGCAATTACAGTATCCACACATGAAACGGCATACTTTACGATTTAATGGAATAAATTACCAGACTGAAATTAACTGTACATTAGGTTTTTTTTGTACCAAAGTCGCAAAATGAAATTCAGTATTTTAGAATACTTTCACGTGGGCAAAGCATTTGGCAGACAATACTCGTTTAGTTCTATTATATTTAAAATTATTTGGACCGAGATTGTCAGGTAGTTAGGGTGCTTGGTTTGCACCTTTAGGTTTGAATCCCCATCACACTGAACATGCTCGTCCTTTCTGTTATGGGAGCGTTATATGATGACAGCCAATCCTAATAGTTGTTGGTAAAAACGTAGCCCGTGAATTGAAGGTGTAGGGTGTTGACTTTCCTCTAATATAAACAAATCAAAGCGAATCCCTGTCACTGCCCATGCTCGTAGTATATGGTTGCCGACTGAACCAGCCTTCGGATTATTGTTGAAAGTAAATATTTTCTAAATTATTAAACTAAATGGTTAAACAGCCTATTCATTTCTTTCATACGAGTTTATATCAGACTGTTTGTTTATTTATATTGAAAACATTCAAGGAATATAAAAGTTTAATCATTTAAAGTACAATTGTTTAGGAACACCTGTATCGTGTGAGATATGGAATCAAGAGCCATTCATTATCCAGCTCAAGATCATCTACCACTAGAGATAACGTCTTATCGGAACTTTTAATCCAGTTCTAAAGTAAAATTATTTTTTGGTTATAATGTTTAAGTAATATTTTATTCCACGCTTTCGCACTTAGACACCACCTTTAATATTGAAATTTGTCTAAAATGTAAAGGGATGGTTTTTGATCTGTGTATGTAATGCAGTAAGTTATTCAAAACAGTAGTTTCTTTATCACCATTAAAGGTAACAGACAGTACAATATTCTTGAAATGCTCTAGTGTTCGTTATCATTGTCTTTTTTTCTCCAGGTCTCATTTAATGGATTCTCAGAGAGCGCCGAACAAACATCCCACTAAATATCATAAAACCATAAAAATATAAACAAACATATACTATCATAATTTTTACTCACATTTTAACTATCTAATTATCAGTGATTAATATTTAAACAGAATAACAACAGAATTTGATAAATTATACCTTTTTCCTATATCATATCGTGAAACAAATTTTGTATTGTTAAAAACATAAAACCCTTATATAAACTATATATTAACATGTGATTTTAATTTAAAGTTTTCATTAAGTTCTCGATTAAAATGAGAAACTGAATTAGAAAAAAAATCTTTGTCAGAGCGCGTTTTGAAGGCTCTTATAACATTTTAAAAGTAACAAAGGCTTTGAAAGTAATATAAAGAGTCGTATTTTTGTTGCTGTATTGGAAATAATTTGTAACACACACACACACAAAACATATCTAAGTTTCCTTGTTATAATGACAATTTTAAGACGTGGCTAAAATTATTGATAGTTTGGTTTGATTTTCGCGCAAAGCTACATGAGAACTATCTGCTCTAGCCATCCCTAGTGTAAGACTAGAGCTAGTCATCACCATCCACTGCCAATGTTTGGACTACTCTTTTATCAATGAATAGTGTGAGTGGCCGTCATTGTATGTCCCCACGTCTGAAAAGGCGAGGATAACTGTTTTAACGAAAATTCGAACCCGTAACCCTCAGAGTGCGAATCGATCGCCCCAAGTACCCGGCTGTGTTTTCAAATTTGACAACGATTCGACACACCTAGGCATATCGCATATAGTGCCGTTATTAGAGTGAAGTTTGTAATGTTAACGTTGCATTTTGTATACTTTAATTGTGACTTTTGAACTGATCTTAATACGTTGTAAAATATATGTTTGCGTATGATACTTCACGGCCTTACTAACTTTTCCTGCAAAAAGAAAAAAAAAGAGGAATCTTTATAACATAATGTTTTTAATTAATTACACTACATAGGTTTAAAGTATCGAACAGGAACTACTATTCAGTGAAAGTATTTTATAAATTTACAACAACTGCGTAGAAATATCTATTAAAAGAACGACAATTTAATGAAAATATTTGATATAACCCGTGGAAATATGCTTCAGAAGGGCACTGAAACTATAATAAATGCAATTATATAAAACGAACAGAAAATTTCTCAGCATTTTCCACACTGCAAAACGGTCTAATCGTAATGAAATTCGTACATTAATTGAGAAATCTTCAAAGAAAACCACCAACGAACTTCGGTGTATGTAATTAAATCGAGATAGATCCTCGTGTACTGCTGAACAGTTTAATTTGTCAAACGTTAAAAGAAAAAAAGCTAATAAACTGATATATTTACAGATTGAACCTGTTATGTAAGCGCCATCAGTTGGATTATATATGTACTACTATTATTGCACATATAAAGAAAAGGCTTATTTCGAGAGAAGTTAGTTTCTCATTGAAGTTAAATTAATTGCGTTCCTCAAATGTTTCTCAAACTCCAAGTATTTTATTTTCTTATAAAGCAATCCTATTGATTACTGCGTGCGTGCACGTGTGTTATCTTAGGCTAAACGTTAGTTATTCTAAAATAGCCTTCTTTTTATCTTTAAAACGTTGTATTTTGTTTTGGATAATGCCTCGTAAAATGTTTATTGTTCAACTGCTTAAAACCTTACAGAAACTTAAACAAGAATTTTATCTGATTCGTATACCTCCTAACTATGTTAATATCACCAATTTTACAGGCTCGTATACAATAGTAAGATAAAGCATTTGTGAAAAATTAAACAAAAATACTTAACACATATCTAATGCAAGTGCATTTAGAAATGCTCGTTGTTCTAATATTATATTGTAAGTACGTATGTGTATATATATATATGTGTGTGTGTGATTATATTAAATCTGTAGTGTATTTTAGTTCATGCTTTGGGAATAAATAAACATTAAACTATTACCCAAAAGGAAAAATTAAAATTATGTTCTCCAAGACACTTTTGAATAGTTTTGTTGTATGTCTGTAATTTGTAAATAAAAATATACGATATTTTAACAAACATATCTAATAATAATGATAGTGGTCAGCGTACCAGAATATGAATGTCAAAATCCACAATTTGAGTCTTGTTGCCACAAAGTCACGCTCCGCACTTTGGGACCGTATTTGTATTATACAAGTGACGGTCGCATCCCATTATTCGATTATAGTAACCTAGGAGTTGGTGGCTCATGCTCTTGTCTGGCTGTCATTTCTTTAGTCAAACACTTAAGCCTAGCTTTAGTCTAACATCTACAGTAAAGATAGCCATAGTGACTTTACACGAATATCAGAAATAAACACCATCAGATACGAAGTGACAAATTAGCCTCACTAAACAAAGTTACTTTTCTGATAATTTTCTTTTAATTCGACATCAAACCAATTAACTCAATGAAACAGGCGAAGAAATGACGCATCTGTTAGTACCATATATTTATATCAGCAAGTAAAAATGTAAAAATAAAACTAGAAAATGTAACAGTCAGTATGTTGAGCAAATTAAAATATTTTCAAAAAATGTTTCAATAACCGTAAAACTTTTATCAATCAATAAAACCCTTCCCATATTTCAACATCTTATCTGGCCTAATTATTTTTCTGTGGCATGCTATTCAAATAATTTAAATTAGGCTTAAAACTGAAACAGATAGAGATAAGAGAAACCTGTTGGATTGACACTTTACATTTTTACGGTAATAGTCTTAATTACTGGGATTTATGACCTATGGCAATTAATTGAAATTCTGTGAATAGAAAATAATAATAAATAGATGTTGGTGTTAACATTCCATATGATGAAGAAATAGAAACTTTAAATTCTGCATTAAACCTCTCCAACCCATCCGAATCTCAAACAATAACCGATCTTGCCATCCTAGTTCTGACTTTAAATAACTTCGAATTTAATAACGAGTACAACACTCAGGTGAACGGTACAACAATGGGTCCCAATTATGCCAACATTTTCGTGGGTTAAATTGAAAACCAGTTTTAACGACTCCGCCCTGTAAAACTCCTTATATGGAAACGTTACACAGAAATAACATGGTTGTTTTTACAAATTGAGAAGGCTGACAACACTCAGTGGAACAAAAACAAACATTCTGAATCAGAGTAATATTAAACTTTCAAATATAATTCCTCTTGTTACTACCAATCAGTTTAAACTCAGAAAGGCCTGGCATGGCCGAGCGCGTTAAGGCGTGCACTCGTAATCCGAGGGTCGCGGGTTCGCGCCCGCGTCGCACTAAACATGCTCGCCCTCCCAGCCGTGGGGGTGTATAATGTGACGGTCAATCCAATTATTCGGTGGTAAAAGAGTAGCCCAAGAGTTGGCGGTGGGTGGTGATGACTAGCTGCCTTCCCTCTAGTCTTACACTGCAAAATTAGGGACGGCTAGCACAGATAGCCCTCGAGTAGCTTTGTGCGAATTTCCAAAACAAATAAACTCAGAAATGTTTCATGAATTCTGAAAAAAACATTTTCGTCTGCTGCAGCTCGACAGTCATCTCAAACAGATATTTTGTAAAGTTCCTGTTGTCTCCTTCCGAGAAAACAGAACTCTAAAAGATATCGTTGTTCACACAAAAATAAATTACTTCCTACCCCAAAGTGGTTGTCGTCTACGCAATAAAGCCCGTTGCCAAACCTCCAAATTCATAAAAACCGCTGACTCATTTTCCGACAAGCACAATCAAAGAAATTTTAAAAACATCATTTATCTTGTACAGTGTAAAAAAAAAATCCAATCATCAATATGTAAGACATACACAAACAACTCCAAAAGAACATTTTAATAATTATAAATCTTCTATTAACACCGAAAAATATCTATCTGTCGCTCAACACTTCAACCAACACGGTCACTCTATTGACAATACTACTCTCACTGCATTGAAACAGGATTTAAAACTAAAGCAGATAGAGAAATAGAAGTATATTGGATTGCTAATCTAAACACTGTTCAACCTTTCGGAATTAATCTAGAACCAGGAATCTGTTATCTCCAACCATTAGTTTCATCTCTTTCAGAAAAGACCCAGCATGACCAAGTGTTAAGTCACTCGACTCGCGATCCGACAGTCGTGAGTTCGAATCCCAGTTACACCAAACATGCTTGCCCTTTTAGACGTAGGGACGTTATAATGTGACAGTCAATTCCACTTGGTAAAAGAATAACCGAAGAGTTGGCAATGGGTGATGATGACTAGCTGCCTTATCTCTTGTCTTACACTGCTAAATTAGAGACAGCTAGCATAGATATCCCTTGAGTAGCTTTGCGCGAAATTCAAAACAAACCAAACCTCTCAAAAAAAGAAAAATAACTTATTCTTCACTTACTGTTTCATGAAATATCAAAGTTGATTTTTTTTTTCAAATTGATCTCCAGGTGTTATCTTTATTTCATTTTATTTAAAAACCTAAGCATATATTTTTAAACGTACACATACATTTAGTTGTTCCAAAATTAAAATATCATTAACATATTTTCACACACACTCTTCTTCATCAGCTACATTGCACCGGAAATGAGACGCTCACAATAGTACGCGGGTAAAATACTCAATTTTCGAAAATCCGGATGAACCTCACAATGTAATTAAACACTATATATATATATATATATATATATTTCGTTCAATGACACTATCACTTCCAGTTTGTCTCTGAAGAAGAAAGAGCTACCTTTCGAAAGTGCTTGAGTTATAGGGCTTCCATTTCATTTTTATCAAGACATCTTTCAACTGCATGTTTATAGAACATCATGAATTTTCAAGACGGCTGGTATGAAAATTAGCACTTTAATGAAAATAAAGTACAGAACAATGTTTCGACCTTCTAAGGCCATCTTCAGGTTGACAAAGAGAGTGTTTGCAACAGACCGTCTTAGAAACGAAAGTGTAAACGAGATAGTAGGGGGCGTTGCAATTAGATGTTAGGTTATTAATTAGTAGAGGTGTGAAAGTGTTTCTTCATATTGGTTTAATTTTGGTTTGGTTGTTGTATAAGTTAGGCTTCTCTGATTTTGATTTCGTTTATATTTGTTTCCCTACTTAGCATCTGGTTGTTTTCTATGGTAATGTTGTGTTAATTTGATTTGCAGTGTTCAAAAACATGTGAAGGTGTTGTTGTTTTTTATTCTTTGAATCTGGTCTCCACCTTTCTACGTGTTTCTCCAATATAGAAGTCGTGGAAGTTGTTACATTGTAATTTATAAAGAATATTGGTGTTGTGTTTATCAGTGTAATTTTTAAACAGTATGGACTTTAGTTTCGTACCTAGTTTTTGAATACATTTGGCGTTTACTGGAATGCTGTATTTTGTTACACGTTTTTTTTTCAAATGTTGGTTATTTTCTCGCTGATGTCAGGAATATATAATCTGCAGCAATGTAAGGTTTTGTAGTTTGTTGTATCCTGGGGTTTATTGTTGTTGGTCTAGGTGTATGCGTAAACTTTTTTCCACGGTTTTTGAAGAAATTTGTTAATGTTGATGAAGTTTTGATTCATTTGGTTGATTTCATCGTTAATTTTACCAGGTGAACATAGTTTCGTGGTTGTGTTTATTTGTTTTCTTAATATTTTAAGTTTTTGTTTTGTTTCATGTGCTAAGCCCCAGGGAATCTGTAGTCCAGTATGAATGATTTTTCTGTGGATTTCTGTTTTTAGTTGTGCATCTGTTTTTTCTTCTTGAGGTTGAGAAATGCTAATTGGTTAGGTTTTTTCTGTGCACAAGTGAACTTAATATTGGGATGTATAAAGTTAACTTGGTTGAAAGAAATACGTATGTGTTGTGTAGATATGAATCCAGCAATTGTATCGTCAACATACCTGTACCAGAACAACGGCTGGGCCCCCCAGTGGCTCAGCGGTATGTCTGCGGACTTAAACGCTAAAATCCGGGTTTCGATACCCGTGGTGGGCAGAGCACAGATAGCCCATTGTGTAGCTTTGTGCTTAATTCAAAACAACAACAAAAACAACAACGGCTGGCGACGGGTGTCAGGCTGAATTGATCGCTTGAGATTCAATCTGTGTCATAAAAATGTTAGCTAGAACTGGTGACATGGGATTCCCCATATTTAGGCCATTTGTTTGTAGGTAGGTTTGGTTATTGAACATAAAGTTAGATGAATTTGCTTTGGTTGTGAACTGCTGTCAGAATAACGTATGGCAGTACGAGATACTATCGTTAATTAAACAAACATATTGGTTTGTAACTATTTGGAAAAAGCATTATATTATATAGAAGTTACTATTCTTTAGTCTTAAATATTACATTAGTAACTCTTACTATTGACAAGTATGAAAGTACAATCTCTCCACCAGTGGCACAAGGGAAAATTTGCAAGCTTATAACACTAAAAATGGATGTTGATACCCATGGTAAAACCATAATGTAGCTTTGTGTTTAAACATCAATCAAATTAAAGTGAAAGTATAACTCTAGAAACATTATTAGATAGTTAAGACTTTTAAACACAAAATTACATTAACTGCTACTTCTGGAAAAATAACAAAGATATATCATAGCTACCACTCTTAACCAAAAACATAACACTACTTTTATGTTCCTGTTATCCACCAATGTATCTAGCAGTAATACTCGTCAGACACAAGGCAAAAATAAGAGCAACTGTTACCAAGAAACAAAAGGAGGAAGTGCTACTAGCCAGAAGTAAGTACAATTGTCATCCAGAAACAATACGAGCAAGTGCTACCAGCCAGAAGTAAGTACAATTGTTATCCAGAAACAACAGCCAGAAATAAGACAGAAATAGGTATAGCCGTGAAACTTTACATAGGGAGCAAGAACTACAAGTCAAGAAAAAAAAAGTAAGTGCAATTATTATCCAGAAACATGTTTGGTGTGACGGCGATTCGAACCAGCGACCTTTAGTATCGAAATTGCAACATTTTTTTCACCTTTGAATCACGGCAACCATTTTGACCTCTGATCTTAATTAAAGTGACTATCTGATGCAGTCCAACTAAATGATTTCTTAGGAAAGTGTTTTTCCCAGCTTAATAGGGTTATGATTGTTTAAAACACTCCTCTTGGTCAAATTATGATCATTTGTAATGACCATTCAACTTATGTTGATTTTTTAACGGTATTTCAGAACAATTTCATTTTACCAAGACAATATGATCAAAGCAGTGATAAAACATAAATGCATACACAGTGAGTTCGTGAAATACTAGTTTACTAGAACTTTTAAACACATATTTCATTTTTATTTATTTATTTTCCAGTTAATTGAGAGCAGGTCAGTTGTATTTTTTATTAATTTTGTTATTTGTTAATAAAAATGAGAGTAATAACTAATCCGATCTTTGACTCAGTTATTAGTCAAACGAATAGTTTAATTTATCAATGAAAGTTTAATGAATTTCCATATCATCATATAGGTCGTCTATTATCTTCAGTACCAAAAGATATGAAGAGAGAATGAAGTTCGGTTTTGACTGGATTAATGAACAATCTAACTGAGGTATAGTTTAAACCTTTTTCCCCAAAGATTTAGCAATAACCTTCCTAGCATTCAATGACTGTGATTGTTGTTTCTAATTCGTTATTTCCATTTTATGGTCCGTTCATAAATAGATTAATTTGAAGTTACTATCTATAAATAGACAGACCATATTCGCGGCCAGCAAACTTACAACGTCTAGCTGAATTTCTTGGAAAGCTTATTTGGTTATATTTGGAAAATAATTCATCAATAAATGGCGTCTAACCATAATGTTTTGTTAAAATATAATTTTGTGCTTTTAAAATGTATATATTGTATGTGAATAAATATTTTGTGCTGTTTCTATACTGTTTTTATTTGTCTAATTTGAAATGTTCAACCAGCAAATACTATTTATAGTTCTATAACGTATATGGGCCTAAATTTGAAAAAAAATAAAATCTTGCTCCGTCTTAGCTTGCTGCCTCCAAAGAGCTAAATCCAGTCCTGACGATAGTATTGTATGAAATGACAAAATCACTTAAAAGTGAAACTCAGGCGAGGTGGCGAAAACAGGATACAGATTTGATACATTCGATTGTAGATCCAATACAAAGGCAGTTACGTAGTTACTGTTATATATATCACAATATGCAGCATTAGTGTAAGAACCCGGAAGAAGGAAAAGCGATCAGTCACTCTTTAGATTTTTGCAGAGGGAGAAAGCGGGATTTCAGTGCTCGCCCTAAGTTGACGAATTTTTATGAAGCCCAAAACCACGATGAAATATCAATCTAGAGGTATTAAGTTTTAAGTCGTCAAAAAAGAGTATATTGTGTAGTATCGTTAGTTTGTTACTAGTTACTTACTAAAACTAACTTTCATTTATGAGTTATATCTGGCAGTTTCAGGTTCTTTGAGATTCTTCCAGCTCCTGGTTAAAAACGAAGTTACTTCGCTATTGTGTGGGAATGTAAAGTTATTTCACAAAATTTATAATTACACAAAATACTGACAAAGCAGACAAAATGCTTTGCCCAAAAGAAATTGAATATTTCATATTTCCCAATTACAACATTGAAATGTAAAGATTCTAAAGGCACTGTACAATAATGTGTTTATTAAATCAAGAACAAGTTATGCGAGGGCTATTTGCACAATCCGTTTGTGATTTTTAAGTAGTACGCAAGAGAAAAGTCATCTAATTAATATCACCCGTGGTCAAACAGAAAAGTGGGATTTGACGGTCTCTGTTATAACGTATCTACGGCCACAGACTTCCGGGTGTGATCTATTCTTAGCGGTGACGAGACGAGATTTGTTTGTTTTGAATTCAG
The DNA here is from genome assembly GCA_011833715.1 of Carcinoscorpius rotundicauda. Taxonomy (NCBI): domain Eukaryota; kingdom Metazoa; phylum Arthropoda; class Merostomata; order Xiphosura; family Limulidae; genus Carcinoscorpius; species Carcinoscorpius rotundicauda. The sequence goes on from CM022398.1 coordinate 23,721,760, forward strand.
CGCAAAGCTACCCGAGGCCTATTTGCGCTAGTCGTCTCTAATCTAGTCGACTCTGGTGTACGACTAGAGGGAAGGCAGCTAGTCATCACCACCCACCGCCGACTCTTGGGCTATTCTTTTAACAAGGAATAGTTGGATTGCCCGTCACTTTATAACACTGCCACGGTTGAAATGGTGAGCATGTTTGGTGCGACCGGGATTCGAACCCGCGACCCTCACATTACTAGTCGCACGCCTTAACCTACTTAGCCATGCCAGGCCACGACGAAATGAGAACTGCGAAACTTCAAACACACAGTCCGGCACGTTAGCCACAGGGCTAGACTGGACCAATGTACTAAATTGCATTAACTTTGGGTCCGGCATGGCTAGGCGTGTTAAGGCGTTCGACTCGTAATCCAAGGGTCGAGGATTCGAATTCCGGTCGCACCAAACATGCTCGCCCTTTCAGCCGTAGGGGTGTTATAAAGTGTCGGTCAGTCCCACTATTCGTTGGTAAAAGAGTAGCCCAAGAGTTGGCGGTGGGTAGGGATGACTAGCTGTCTTCCCTCTAGTCTTACACTGCTAAATTAGGGACGGCTAGCGCAGGCAGCCCTCGAGTAGCTTTGAGCGAAATTCAAAACAAAGAAACAGACAAAAAGCATTAACTTTATTTATAAAGATATATGGAATAAATGTGTAAAATTAAAGCATAAAGTAGATAAACCAAATCTGCATGAATTAATATTACTTAAAACAAGAAATAGCAAAACGGGAAATGTTTGAACTGTTAATCTAATACTCGGGTTTTATCATTCAAGTACCTCAAGAATTATTGCAAAGCTACACAAAAGCTATCTGCGCTAGCCGTTCCTATTTTAACCCAGTAAGACTAGAGGGAAGGCAGCTAGTTATCACTACCCACAGCCAACTTTTGGGCTGCTCTTTTACTAACGAATAGTGAGATTAACCATTACATTATTATAACGCCCCTACGGCTGAAAGGGCGAGCATGTTTGGTGTGACGGGGATTCGAACCCGCGACCCTAAGATTACGAGTTGAGAGCACTATCTCGAAGCTTAAATCATTACGACACTTCTGAAGCTTTAGTTAGTGTTTGAAAAGGTTTACGTGATAAAAGCTATAACTAATGTTTCGAACTATAAATATCATTGGATAATCATAGTTATGAATCGGACCAATGATTCATCGTTTTTGCTTGCGTGTAAAATACATTTTCAAGATAGTGCACTTAATGGGTGTTTTACAGCCTTAATAGTGCGATGTTGTTTATATAGTTTGGCTTTATTATTTTACGAAGTGTTTAGTATTAATAAATCATTCTTAAATTAATCCACCTTTCTGCAAATTCTGAATATTTGTTTATCACAAAACAACAGTATCTGGGTTATTAACACGATACTTATGAGGTTTAAATATTCTTCTCACATTATTTTGTATACTTATTAAAAATTCGCCACATAACATGTGATGGCGTGTTTTAAAGTATTTTCTACAGACAATTAATTATCAGTTTTTGTTTATTTCTGGTTTATTGCTGCAGCCCTCAGTGACACAGCGATACGTCTGTGAACTAACAATGTGAGAAACCTATTTTCGATACACTTGGTAGGTAGAACACAGACAGCCCATTGTAGACCTTCGTATTTAATTACAAGTAATTAAAATAAATAATTTTGCAAGATATGACTTTTAAATATACGCCGAATCACTGACTGATTTTCAACAGATCATTTATCTCTAGTATTTGCTGTTGCATTCTGTTATTCGTTTCCTAAACTATTTTCACTCTGTGGGTTATAATATTTTATTATCTCTTAAGTAAATCTAGACATATAAAAAATGCCCCACATTCAATTGAAATAAGATTATATTATACGACACATTTATAACGGGATTAATTAATACTGTTTAAAAAAATAATTAAACAAAAGCCTAGTATATCCTATAATGAAATTAAACAGCACTATATTATGGGAATTATATTCAAGAACTCTAGATACCTTTACATTTCTGGAGGTTATGCAAGGCATATAGCTAGTTTTAAAATTTGAGTCAATCTATAAGATCGAATTTTCGATTTCAATAATATTATAAAATTATTTATCTTCCTTTATTCAGTTCCTGTAGTATTTTAACGCACTTTTGTTTCTGAATATTCGCGCTAAGCTACACAAAATTGTTTCTGCTAAGTTTCTCTAATTTTTAACTGAGTGATTAGGGAGAAGGAAGCGAGCAAACAGCACTTACCACTAACTTTTTTTCACCAAATAATTGAGTTTCATTGTCACTTTTTTGTTGTTGCTGTTAATATGTTAATAATGCAAAATTGTCTTTTGTAATTATTTACCATCTTCAAACTGTCCAGACAGAAAATATTTTTAGTGGATTTCTTTTCCTGGCTTATGGTACAAAGATGTGACAAACGTTTCCCCTTTTAGCCACACTTAATGTCTTGTTAGTAAGTGAGTTTACTTCAAGTAGGTCATCCAGGGTACCGTGGTAATATTTTGACAGTAGTATAGACAGGAACATCATGGTCTTCAGCAAGTTGAACTTACCACTAGTGAAGTTATCTCTGAAGTTAACTGTTTAGACGTGCTCTTACCAAAAATGATCACAATGAAATATCTTTGTCTTGGACCACCTTTTCTCCTGGATCTTAAATACCACATAATTTATTCTTTTGAATCAAGCATGAAGCTCTTTCCAACATCTATTTAGTTTTAAAGATTGTCCTCTCTTGTTTTGTTTGTTTTTGAATTTCGCACAAACCTACTCGAGGGCTATCTGTGTTAGCCGTCCCTAATTTAGCAGTGTAAGACCAGAGGGAAGGCAACTAGTCAAATCCACCTACCGCCAATTCTTGGGCTACTCTTTTACCAACGAATAGTGGGATTGATAGTAACATTATAACGTCCCCACAGCTGAAAGGGCGAGCATGTTTGGGGTGACCGGGATTCGAACCCGCGACCCTCAGATTACGAGTCGAACGTCTTAACCCACCTGGCCATGCCGGGCCGTCCTCTCTTGCAGCATCCAACTGTTTCTGCATTTATATCATAATAAGTTTTCAATTTCTCATTTGTTGATTCACAACCAGCAGCCTGATAAAAACTTGTTTGGTTGATACAGTAGTCTGTGTAGAAAATAAGCTCTGTGCAGTTGGCAAATGTAAAAGCAGTAATAAATGAAAGAACTGATAAGCTGGTATTTAAAAAAAAGAAGTAACTTGACAAATGTTTTTTTAGATATTGTGATTCACAAGTATTTATTAAAGATAAAATTAATGAATATGAGGAAAACTTTTTTGTTATTTTCTTTAAAAGAAATCTATATAAAAATCCACCCATGTTAGTAGATTGGTGTACCTAGTTATCAATATTAGTTAGTTGTCATGGTCTTTCAATGACTTAGAATTTATTGTTACCTCCTCGGTTCAGTGTAAAACGATTTATGTGGAACATTCTTCCAGTTTGGTATCCAATTTTACAATTTTATAACAGTCATCTGAAACTTGTGCCAGTTCTTGGTCGGAATGTTTAACTATTTGTCTGTTATGTCTTTATAATTTCTACTAATTATATTGCTGTTACTTACCAAAGCTAACATTCGATCAAACTTTAAAAGCATAACTGCATATAATTATTTACATTACAAAACTAAAAGTGTCTTTTTAAACACCAAAGAAGAAATAATTAGGAAAATAAACATTTGACATGTAAAATATAACGTAGTAACTTATTAACATGACCATATATGGTGTATCGTAGAAATTTATTTTCGTACTAACGAGATACGTTTCATTTAAAATAACATACATCAACTTCTTGCATTTAGAGCGTTAAAATATATATTTTTTAATATTTTCACTTTTAGTTGTCCTTCCTTTCCTTTGTTTACCTGCACACATAATATGAAGGGTATTCGTTTATTATCTTTATACTTCATAAATATGATAGCTATAGATACTTTGTGTGTCGTTTAAATTGTCATCACCAGGGAGTAACAGAAGTTGTAATGGCTTAGCATATTCTGTTAAAGTTGCTTACGAGTGATTGATAATGTGTTACTGTGGTTGTTAAATGTAGCGAAGAAGTGGTCAGTAAAATTGTATTAAATAACGTAAGATTAAATAATTACCACTTACTTTTTATAGTAATATTGCAGAACCACAATGTATAGATAATATACATAAGTTCAAGAAATTTTATTTGTTAACTTTGAAATAGTAAATTTATAGCACACGTAAAAACGTGTAATATTTGATTCGGATACTATTGCATTATATATAATATAATAGTATAATATGGGAGTTTGCGCCAACAGTACTTTGAAAGAAAAGACAGTGAAGTAATGTAGTTGTTATGTTTATTTAAAAGCGAAACTGGTTTTTGCGTTCATCCTATTTCGAAACCAGTTTCGTAACAATCTGCATTTGTCAAATTTACTAGAAGTACTACTAGTAACTAATTGAGTAGTGTCACCGGTACTATTATAGTAACTCTAAGTGTAAAAGTTAATTATATGTAAACAAACGAGTCTTACCTTGACAAAATCAAAATGAACTTGCTGAAATTATAATACTATAGCTTTAGGTCAGTTATAACTAGTAGTAACGCTTAGGCTATAATTCCTCGACTCCTGTAAGCAAAATTAAGTTTGTTAATTTAGGCACAAGTACAGCTTTTGAAGGAAATTACTTGCTTTTCCATAATCACAGAAGTTTGTTTATAAAAAGAATATTAGATATTGTCGAAAATTAATTAATTAATTATTTTTACACTTTATATTTGTAGGGCTACCAAGTGTTCAGGTAAATCTCAGATGAAGACTTATGAAGAAATAATAAATATATAAGCTCTGTTATTGTTATTCCATAGGTAAGACATAGGTTTTCAGTTATACAGTTAAAAGTATGGATGTTGCCAAACGCATAATAATTATTTACACAATAGTTTTGATAAATGACCTCTTGCAAATTTTAATTTAAAACACCCTGTATTCCAAATAGAGTGCTGCATGAATGATTTAAAATCTTGTGTGAGATTGAAATGCATCACATATTTAATTTAACAAGCTACAAAGGAGTTAATAATAATAATAATAATAATTGTATAAAGTTTATTACATGTGAGAGTATTAGAAGTTGATACAATGAAAAGTTTAATTTTGGAAGAAACGTATATTAATGAATGAATGTGTGTTCTACCAATATCTGACTATTAATTTTATTGTAATGGGTATCCCTGTTGTTAACATGTATTTTTATGTGATGGAATATTTAATTAAAATTTATATTTTAAAAGGTTAATTTTTGCTTCATTTTAACAAGAGAAAATTTAAGATAAAATTACTGATTTCACATACTGTTAATATTTCTTTATAAATTATGATGTATATGTATTTTGTTCTTTTACTTTCTAAGAGTGTTGTGAAATGTATGCATAATTTAACTAATGTTATTTTTTAAAAATAAAGAAAAACATAATACTACAAGATATTTTGCATGTGTTACCAAAGCATTTATAGTGAAACTTGGTTTAATGAATTTGAGTATATTCAAAAGGTGAATCTTATTTGCTGTGGAATGAAGAATACTAGAAATGACATACTTCAATTGTTTGGAATAGTTCGGGCTTATGATGTGCAGATGTTTTAGTGGTGAAATGGAACAATTTGTATTTACATAAACTCAAATTTAGGAATATTAAAATTAATCTATGAAAACTTAGACGTAGGCTCATTCCTAAGAACAAGTATGTGTTAAATTTCTGAGCTAGTTCAGTGTTTGGCAAGATGTGTTGTGTTGTTAACTTAAAATCATTTAAACTATTCTTGCACATTTATTTAAATATGAGTGTAGACATTTTGTATGTTATGTGTTTACTATTCCAGTCAGCTGAGGGGCAAACTTCATTTAACCAAATGGCATTCTAACGTCTTGACTTTTTCCTCGTATTATAGTATCTTGATTCTTTCTATATTCTTGCAGACATATGAATGTGAAATTTTGTGCATGTTATTTTTGTTATTATGATGATAAGTACTGATCTCAATGGGTCAAACAGTTTGATTTTCTTTATTCTTATGTTTCCTATACACTGACCTTGTAGATCGGCTAACTAAACATTATCAGTGACATAAACATATGATTTTAAGATATGCTGGGCATATTTGTAGGAATTGCAAACTTGGTCAAGCATTACTAAAAACTATTTGTTACAATCTGATAGATATGAGTAGTATAATCTAATATACTCATAATTAGTAATAACATAAGTAATTGTTTAAAAAATTGATTACAAGTAATAACTTCATGTAGATTAATTATTTTCATAGATTTATTGAAGGATGTCTTTAAAGCCAAGGAAGGTTGATTTTGATGCAACTTGGGGAGAGCTGAAGAACACTATTGAAGGAGTAATTATGTTAGGAAAAGTGCCACGCATTGTATGGAATGATAGGTTTACATATCCTTTGAAAGCAATGAATACTACACACATTCATATTAGATTTGTATGTAGTATATCTGCATTTATATTCTAGTTTTAAAATCAAATTTTATATTAATTACTAGAATATTATATAAATACATACATTGTTCTTTCATAATTATTTAAGTATTTCTTAAACACATAATACAGCCTGTGCTTCATGTTTGCAAAAAAAAAAAAATTAATGTTTTACTTAAAGTGTTTGTTTCTATTTTAGTCATGATAAAGTGTGTGCAAGATGCCAAAACATCTCAAATGTGTAAATTGGTGAAAAAAGTTATTAATTATATGTTTTAGAAATAGTAGAAAATACTGAAAAAGTGGTAGTAGTTGATTACTGGTGTTCAGGTGTAGTATCCATAAAACCCTGGTGCAATGTCCTTGTTTGGCATTATAGTGCATCTCCTCATGGAACTTCGTGGTGGTGAAGTCAGTGAGCACTTTATTGTGGATCTCCCCACTCACAAAAAAATAAATAAAAATGAAAACAAATAGATTATCAGAAAACAACCACTCATGGATGACTTTGTTATACAGTCACCATCACAGTCAGATTTGGTTCCTCAAATTCTTCCAATTATTCATTCCTTATCTGAGAAATCCTTAGGGCAGATATCTCCCTTTTTTATTCAAAAGGGATTCGAGGGACATGCTGGCTTTCCCAAGTCAGTAAAGAAGTTGTGCTCTGGAGACATTTTGGTGGAAACATCTTCACCACGACATACCAAACTGCTCTAGAAATCAAAGACCATTGGGGATATACCCATTGAGGTTACTTCTCATGCAACTTTGAATTTTTCCAGAGGTGTTATAGATGAGATTCTCATTGGTGTCTCCAGCCAAGGCATTTCTTCAGTGTGCCAGGTCATTCCACAAAACATGTGCTCTTGGATCACAACCTTTTTCTCTTCAATGCTGGTTCTTACACTTTTCATTCATCCAGTTAGTCTCTTACTATTATTGATATTTGTCTGAGCACTCTTCATTTTTTTCTTACTTTTCTTGAATAGTTGACAGTAACTCACAGGGCAGCGATCATTGTCAGAGAGACTGTTTGTGGTCAATGCCACTTGACCCACATGCCTCAATGGAAGTTGAACCAGGCCAGTTGGCCCTCTTTCTCTGCTCTCTGGGAACTTGATCTTGCCATTGTCTGTAATGTATACAGTTTAGTGATGTGTCAATCTTTATATAATTCAGTTTATGCTATTAGAATTATTAATACGAGATTTTATATATATTATTGTAATAGTTCTGTAATGTCTTAGCATTTTATTTTATAGTAATTTCATATATTTGAAATTACTGCAGACCCACTTAACTATTATTGTTTGCCACAGTTTGAGAACATCTGCACTGTACTTTCCTAACTGGGTTATATGTGCACAAAAATGTTATGTAAGTATGTAACATTAAACATAGAATTAATTCACTTAATATTTTATAAATAACACAGATTAACATCTTCCAGCCTGTCTATAGTAATAAATCTCCAAAAAATATGCGTGTATATGTTGAAACATATATTTGTTTATATGCATGTTTGGATATCGGTTACTTAGCATGGTTACAATTTGAAGATTCCAGTTTATCTGAAATTGTTAAATAATTTGTAACATAATATTGTCATTGAATATGATATCATAATAAATCATCAGGTGATACTGTTACTGTTAACAATACATCTATTGGTAATGGTAGAAGATATTTCTTCATCTGATTAATCCTTAACTGAAGACACTGATGTTTATGCTCTCTGTGTGGCATTTCCAGAGCCACTGGGTGACAGATTATATCAAGAAACCAAGCAATTTCTTGAGAATCATGTACATTCTCTATATAAGGTACTTTATCTTACATTTATTTTAGGTACTAAGCCATGTAACTTAATGATCTTATTAAAGCTATTCTTTGAAAGTTTTTATCCAGGCTTCTATGTACATTATTGTAGGTATAGATAATAAAATATGAATTTCTGTATAGTGATTAGCTTTCATTGAATTATTATACTATACTTCTATAAAACTTTCATGTACTGAAACACCTTACTGGTCAAAAGTAATGAGTGCGTGAAAAATGTATATTGTTTAACACATTTAAATGATCACTTGCTCATTTGTGTACTCGCACATTTTATATATCATTGTACAAATGCAACACTGTAAACTTAAAATTTGTTTATATTGTTAACTGAGTTGTTGAAACGTATGCAAAAAATGTTTATGGTAACATCATAATGATGTGAAAATAATGCTGATTAGTGGAAACGATGGACATTAATATCCATGGAAATCTATTTCCATATTGTATCATATATTTTATTCTTTTCAAGTTAAAGCTGTATTAAAGAAAAAAAAAAAAGATGTGTTATTAGTATATGCTGTATCCTGTATAATCACCTGGACTTCTGGACAGGCAGACAACATGGTGATGATTGTAATTTATTCTGGTTGTAGACTACTTGCCCTGACACTGAATCATGTTTGTGGCTGCAACATGACCGTGATCAGTATACAGATAGGTAGGAATTGACTTATCAGGCCAGCCTTTATATTAGATGCCTGAAGTGAATTCCAATTGTAGAAAAGCTAATAATGGTTAACATTCAATTGATCGACATGTGAAGCACTTTTCTTTTTACGTACATGTGAGATAATGCATATAATCAGGTGGTAAGGATCTGGAATGTGATATTTATGGGAGTGAAGAAAGTGTGGCATGGGTAGGAACATACAAACCATGGTTAGTGTATTGATTTCTAAATCCTGTGGGAAGATACTATTAATGCAATCTTATAAAAACCATATACAGTGGAACCCCTCTGAAGCAACCACCTTTGAGACTGAGACAAACTGGCCTGATTAGAGGGGTTCCACTGTACATAATTAGGGATTATGTAAACAAAAAAATGGGCTGTGATTGAATGACTGTTTTCAAGGAGTGATCGAATCTGAGGAGTGACTACTTAGAAGGGTTCCACTGTACTATGAAACTTTATGCTGTTATATGCTAAAGCAGTTAGCCATTATTTTAGCTTGATGGATGATAATACCCTCTCTTCTCTTTCTCAACCTGGTCAACCCCTTTCCTTGAAGAAGGTGGGTGAATCAATAGATTGATTTATATGTTCACTGGACTTCAGTTGTAAAAGATGTCTTTTGAATGCTCATGAAAGAGAACTTGCAATATCTCAAGTAGCCCTATATATGTGTAAGAGATATTCTGGATATAGCTTATGATTTTATCAGCATATAACATTGGTGTTGGACTGTCTTTCCAGTTTCTGATGCCCTTATTCCATAATGAATGTTTCATATTCCATTAAATGCAAAGAGGTTGAAGGCATTTCTACAAAACCTCCAATTAGGAGAATGGGTATTTCAAGTTACAGGAATAAATGTTACATTACAATAAATGGAGAGAGGACAATGTCCATTTTTGATTGTGATTTTTGACTTATCATTGGTGAAATATTGTAGATCCTCTTTATTGTTTAATTGTTCTATGTGTATTGCAGCAATTCTAGAAAATGTTTTTGAGTATGATACTTTTTATTCTCAATACTTGTGTAATTTCTTTTAGTGGAGATTTTTGTTTTTCCATCTCAGCTAGTTTCAAATTCTGAAGAAGGGCTATTGTGTGAATATCATAAACACTGGCTAAAGTACAGTCAAGGAGTCAATTATCTGAACAAGCTATATATGTAAGTATATTACTATGTGTGCATCTGTCACAAAGTAAGAAGCTATTATGCAGTTCTTTATTAGTAGAAATATATTTTTCAATAAATTTTCACAATTAAAAAAAGAAATTCTACAAGCATTGTTTCCATTTTAATGTATGGATACCCAGGAGGTTGCTTCATTTTATGAAATGTAAAATAATGCTTTTAAATCTCTTGAAGTTTCAGGAAATGCTTGTAGAAAGTAAAAACTCAGAACACTTAGTAGAATGTATTCCATTACCATGAGACATTGATCATATTTGTCTATCTTAAAATACAAACATCTGTCTGTCATTTTCAATGGGCAATATTAGTTTATGTAAGTCAACCTAGATTCATCAATTCTTATCAATTTAAACTTAGTTATAGAGCAAAAACAGTGTGAAATTCAATTCCCATGTTAAGAGAGGGATTTTTTTACTTTACTGTGATAACCTTTGACCTTGGCTCTCAAACACCTGAGCACTTCTAAGTTGGGTTATAATCCATATGTATACCAACTTTTGTCCAAATCCATTCAGCTTTTTTTTTGAGAAAGTGTGCTAACAAACAGGGAAACAAATGTAACCTCTGCCTATCTTTGGCAGAGTTCATGAGTTATCTCAAATATCAATGTTTATGTGGTATTATGACAAATATTTTTATTTAAAATGTATAAAATATTAATTTAATCCAAAAGTTAAACTTTCAGTTGTAATCATATGTTATTAAACAGGTTGAAATTAATTTTAAATTGTCCTTTAGTCATATAAAAACTTTGACTTTTTTTCAGGTATCTAAATACTCAGCACATCCGAAAACAGAAGTTCAGTGATGCTGACTTAATTTATGGTTGTTTAGAACCAGCTGATCAAATGCTTGAAATAGGAGAGGTATTTAGTATTTAGCTTTCTGTTTTGAAATGTAATAACTAGAAATTATAAGTAGGAAGTAAAATATTGGCTTGCTATCTCTTAACAGGACTTGTATTAATTTAATTAACTATTTACATTTGCTAGTTAATTTATATTCTTATGGTTACATTTTTAGTAAGTAACTATTATATTGGCTCATTCCATGTTATTTAAGCTTATTAATTTGTTTGTTACAGAGATTTTAAAAATCAGTAAAATATTATTTATACTGAATTAAGATGTATTCCACTAAAATAAAGATTGTGTGAAATATATTTAACTTTCTTTAATCAGATGTGACATATGGAGTGTTAATTGCATTTTGTTAGAATGACTTGCATCTATTAATTCAGTGATGTACCTCCACAGATGACATTTAGAATCAAATTATTTGGTTTGTGGAGAATGTCCAAATATTCAACAGTGCAATTTCACTATATGTACACATGTGACTGAGGAATTATATCGCAGGCATTTTCAAGGAAAGATGTTAATGTAATGAAATTGTTTAATATTATTGCGCCAAAGGACATAACACTTCAATGAAGCCTTCCATTTTTTCTGTGGAATAAAAAAACAAACTCAGGAACATGTTTGAGCCCAGAACAGCTTTGAGCTCCAAAACCACACCAGCCTTATTTGGAGCAAATTTCCTTGTCTACAAAATGAAAGCTATAGGTCCTTCAACTAAAAAGCTATATGGTTGTGTTGTGTATCTTCTAGTATCATTATATATAGCAGCATTTAAAATTATTCCATAAATATATGTACACACAAACATACACATTCCTACAAAATGAACATTGTATGAAATACATGATTTCTGTAGTGAAACTCGAAAGATATATATATAAATCTTTAATTGTAAGAAGTTAAATGAAATTTTATTCCCAACTTGAATTGTGTGTGTAATTGATATTATGAACATATATTGTTTGACTTAGAATTTTTACAGCTTTGGTGATTTAAAAGAAACTAACCCAAAATTCACAGGATAAATCCATTGTGTAAGTGACAATTGATTTTAGATTGCTAACTTTTCCAACTAGTCTGAAACACTTAAAAATCATTGGTGTTTTTTTCTTTCTTTTAAAATTCAACAAGATTATGCTTATCATTACTCATATAAACTTTTAAGTTGATAGAGTGGTTCACTTCTAATTTTAAGCAGAATTCTTATGTTAAAATAGTTATGTGTAAATATGCAGTGATTGGAATAGCATGACAAGAAATAATAATAATGTTGAAGAAGACAACGACTATTTCTTGCACAAAGTTAGTAAAGCTGCTTCACCAAATCAATTTAAAGATTCCAAAATGAGAACTAGGCAACTGCTTTTAAAGAAATAAGTTAAAAAAAAACAACTTTTAATTGTTTCAGACCCATAATAATGAACATACATATAAAGCATCTCAATGTTTATAAATATTTTAACTAAAACTTTTGTGACATATTTTGAACATTACAATCCATGTTGATCTCCAAAATGCACAACACTTAATATGTATAGAAATAGCCAATATTATTAAATGATTTCAATAACTAAAAAGGCAGATTAATTTATAAAATGTTTTGTACATATTGTTGTAAGTTTAAAATTCTTTTTCATTTCATTACTGCAGTTATACGAACCATCTGGAACAAAAACAAAAAAATCTTTTAAAGTGTAGCCTGTAGCAAGTCTAATCAGTCATTTAGTCAACTGAACTCTGGTATTAAGGTTGAAAAACTCAGTATCTTCTTCTTTCTTCATATTGGAAATATTGTTGCTGCTGTGTACCTTTGAACATACCAAAAGAAATATGTTTTGCAACATTAATAAAAAGGTAATTTCTGTTGGTTAAGCCTGCATACAGTATACATAAATCATTTAGTTAATGCTGTATAGACAAATATAGATTTTGGTTAGTAGCATGCACAATACAGAACTGTATTTAGTTTTGGATTAGCTAAGTTGATAACAACATCCATTTAAGTAGGGAACAGTTGCTGGCTTTGTTGGCACAAAATTAATAATTAATCTTAAAACTTGCACACACACAAAAGTGGGCAGACTTACTACAAGGCATATTGTCACTACAGAATTAAAACATATCTAAATGGAAAGATAACTTATTTTTTTGTGTAAATAGTAAATACAAAACTCTAATTTTTAATTTCCACATTCTAAGAGGACAAAGATCATATTGACAACTGTTATCCATAAAATGCTGTTTTTAAGATGAATGCTAAACTCAGGCAGGTGTGAAATTACCTCATCTTGCAATATTCACAGCTTCATTCACTTTCAAGTGATCACCTTGTAAGCATTTCAACTTGAATTTTAAGCTGCATATAAAAGTATTTACCATTTTTTGCTATTATAGTTCAATATAATGTTGCTATTGGTAAAGGTCACTTTAAAAATGCATTACCCTTTATGTAAACATACCAAAGCTAATCAACAAAAATAAAGTTTGACTATTTTCAGAGCTTAGCTTACAAATAAGAAAGAAAAATAAAGGAATTATTTACTCTATATTTCTGCTCCAACAGTTGGGAAAGGTTGTAGAGATTCCTTTCACCTGTCTCATAGAAAATTCCAGATTTAAATAGATGTTTCTAAAGTGAATATGCTATGGTGATGGAATAACATTAACAAATTTTTGTATATGTTTTATTTATTTTCCATATGAAACTTTTATTTTCTATGATACAAATATATCCATTGCTGCTGTTGAACAGTGGAAGTAACAAGTAACATTTCAGCTTAAGAAATATTTAGGTTTCATAGAAAATTAAAAACTTACAAGTCATAGTGTCTTTCATTATTGTTATGTTCTTTCCCCCCACATGTTCATGTTCTTCCATTACACATTTTACATGCAAATTATAAAGTTTTGATAATTAGATGAATGATTAGGGCCAATTTCACTACTGTCTTTAAGTAGCACAATACTCTTTAATGCCTACGAGTTGTGAATCATACAAATTCTTTATTTCCTACAGCTGGGTCTTGACCTTTGGAAACGCAACATGATAGAACCACTGAAAGACAGTTTGCTCAATCTCCTCCTTGAAGCTGTCAGAAGGTATGGAGCTCTTAACTGGTTTGGCTTGTTTTGATTAATTATAAAATTTATTCTTGAATTGCCACTAAATGGTGTTTATTATTCAACAAAACAATAATTTCTACCCCTTGTGATTGATTTTTCTAAATCATCCAAAAGTTATTTGCATACAATCTGTGGGTTTTTCAAAAAATTAATTTTGTTTTGAAGTGAACATTTGTGTTTGTTTGAATTTGATGCATACAGGTTTCTAATAGTTTTATGGCTCAGAACTTAAAATTTTTATCATTGATTCTACATGCTACTCTCAGAAATCCAAGTTACAATATCTTTAAACAGAAACATTATATTGGTGGGAAAAATATTAAGATTGTAAATGTTGACAAGCTTCCTAGTTATTTGTTTGGAGGAATTGAGGGAATGACATAATAAGGTCAACAAAAACTTTCACCTGACTTGTTTACAAAATGTAATAGTGACTAGTACTAATAATTATTAGGCTAAAAGTCATGCAAGGTTGTTAATTTCCATAAAACATTCTTATGAAACAGCTATTTCAAGTACAGTATTTAGGTTTACAGTACCCATTGTTATGAATGACCACATGGCCAGGTGGTTAAAGCACTCGACTCGTAATCTGAGAGTTGTGGGTTTGAATCCCCATCACACCAAACATGCTCACCCTTTCAGTCGTGGGTGCATTATAATGTGATGGTCAGTCCCACTATTCATTGGTAAAAGAGTAGCCCAAGCATTGGCAGTGGGTGATGATGACTAGCTGCCTTCCTGTATCTAATCTTACACTGCTAAATAAGGAAACAGCTACTGCAGATAGCTCTTGTGTAGCTTTGCACAAAATTTAAACAAACGAGTGATTACTACATAAAATATAAAATTATTAACAGGCTATAATATTATTATATAAAATGTAATGTAGTTATGTAAACTAGATTACAGTAAAAGATGAAAACTAACAATTTGGAAAACCATAACAATAGTTAATGTATCTAAAAAAATGAGCAAAATGTGGACACTCACGTGACCTCTGACAATAAATTTATTCATAAGGATCAATTTGCAATGTAAATTGTTTAGTACGGTATTTAGAAAACAAAAATTGAACAAAAACTTGATTGATGTCATAATTGAAATAAATACTTTATATCTGATGTCACAAGGATTTTGTTTCACAAATATCAACAAGCATTTTTAAATGTAGTGTTATAAAGTCCAAGTAACAGTACTGTTAAATGGTTTACCATGGGTTGAATCACTAATTAACAAAACACAGTTTTTCAACTGTTTCATTTTCTGGCTTCATTTTAGTGAAAAGTGTTCTTGTAGATAAATCAAATATGTACTTTATAATAAACCATTCCTTGTAGGAAATGACAAGTTACATTATAGGAATAAATAATATTTTTGATTTGTCTATCTTTATAATGCAGTTTTCCATAAATGACAAGAAGCTATTGGGTCTTCTTAAGTTCAGTTTTTTACTAACATTCCTCTTTAAACTATACATGTGTATGTGTGTATATATAAACTTTTATTTCTAACTTCTGCCACACCTGAATTCAAATCATTCCATATGCTAAACACCCTGAAAACATTAACACTACCTTGACTGCAATACTCTGTGGATTTTCTACATTTATACCTGTGCCCTTGAGTCTTATTGCTTGCAAATGTTTATGAAATTATTTTCTCAAATTGTAGACTCCAAAATTTAAAAACAAAAATGTGAACTTCTAGAAAATGTCAAGTTAAGCTCACTTCCATGCTTTTAGATTGGGTAATATTCAACCTTGCTCTGTATGAATCCACTGTTTGTGTTTTCTAAAAGTTTTGAAAATATCAGCTGACCTATTTCCACAATCAGTTTGCACTTCTTCGCAGTAATACATCTTTACCAAACTGCCTGTATGACCAAGATCATAGAAGTTTCACATACACACACAATTATGAAATGTAAATATACAAATTGATAATATTACAATATGTCATAAATATATATAGAATTTCAGTATTAATTGAAGTACATTTGTGACTTATAAATTAATTTAATTAATTAAATATGAATTTTTTGCACCTACTTGTATTTATGCTGAGTTAATATTTTGAAACATCTAACTTTTGTTAGTGACCGTTTAGGAGATAGCCCTAATCAGAGAGTTATTCATGGGGTCATAAATTCGTTTGTCTTGGTTGAAGAATATAAAAAGAAAGGATCATTACAGGTAATTTGAATAATATTTATTTTGGTATTCTCAGTTCTCTTTGTGTTACATCATCTCAGACTATCTCTGGGGTTATTTTATGTTGTGTAAGATTTCAGCTCATTGGATTTTTATGAAAAAAACAAGTGCACTATAAAAAAATATTATACTGGTTAAAACTTGCTTTTCTGTATTTTTATTAGTATGAAATATTGAGAAATTTTCAGTTTTCATTGTTTTTAGATGTATTTTCTACTGTTTATAAACATTTCGATCATATAACAGTGTGACAGTAGAAACCAAAAAAACATTAAGTACGTGGTTAATACATCAATTGACAAAAGTGTTTGAATGATGATGATGTTGTAGTCATTTACTGTTATTTCTCAATATTACAAAAGATGTGTCATTGATAGAGAAAGTGCTTATCAGTATTGACTAGTGAAAAGTAAAAAGTTAAGGCATTACTGAGTGAGTGACTGCAGAACTTTTTTCTACGGGGATGGACAAAACAGATATATAGAGGATCAGCACTTATAGTGCAAATTAACAGATTAAAATAATGTGTATTATGTGTGCTTAAATGCAAACCCAAATTTACAGTTGTAATAAAAATGATTAAAAATATTTAGTTGAATTGCAGTCTGAGGTTTACATCATAATATATGCAATTTTTTTATGAAATATAAGGGAGACCAAATGCTCCTTTCTGTGGGCACCCATGCTAACCAAGGTGCATGTAGTAACAAAGTAGAAGTAATAATACCTCAAACTGCATTGAAAATGTTAAGCATCATTGATAAATAATTATCCAGTTTATAAATTTCTAGCGTTTCATAAGTTGTATGTTTTTTCCAAAAAGTTAGTGTAAGTTATGTTATCTCTGCAGAAAATAAATGAACTTGAAAAATATGCATTATTTTATTCTTATTCCTCTGGATGTTTAGAAAATAAAATAACAATTTCTATTATTTGGCTAAAGAATCTAAAACGTTTTCAATATTTAACTTGTTGACTGCCAAGTATTTCAGTTGTCACAATACAACTCTAATGCTTCTTCATTTTGTAACTTTTTTCATGATGCCGTTTTGGATCGAAAGTGAAACAATTTGCAAGTAGGTCAAATGAATGTATGATGCTGACATGTAGCATTGAAGTTAGGTATTATTGATAACTAATTAACTCGTCTGTGGCACTGGGTTACTGATCGGCTTGGACAAGTTATCTCGTCTACAGCACTGAACAGGTTAAGATAATTTTATAGTTAAAATCTATTGAGAAAAAAAGGTGTAAGTGCTTTCCTGTGAAAGGGTACTACAAGACTAAAAGTTTTTAAGAATGTGTAG
This sequence comes from Carcinoscorpius rotundicauda, assembly GCA_011833715.1. Taxonomy (NCBI): domain Eukaryota; kingdom Metazoa; phylum Arthropoda; class Merostomata; order Xiphosura; family Limulidae; genus Carcinoscorpius; species Carcinoscorpius rotundicauda. The sequence goes on from CM022398.1 coordinate 23,739,491, forward strand.
GTCTCTTGCAACAAAATGATGTATCAAAACAAACAATGAATATGAAATTAATTTAAAATAAGAATGAATTTAAAGCTAGCTTGTTGTTTTTTAAATTTGTGGGTCTCTACTTTGAAATAAACTAAGAAATGTTTATGGTTATGTTTATATTTAAGAAATGTTTGAAGTCCATATATAAAACTACTAGACTGTATTAAAGTGCATTTTTCATCCTTACATCATCAGCCCACTTGCCTTAATGCCAGCTTTTAGTTAATATGGTAAAACCTGTCTAAGGAGGAATTGCACGGGGCCGAGTGAAATTTCCGGCATAGACATGAACATGCATTTCCATAATTACTATTTATATAATATTTGAGCAGAATGTTATACTTGGTTGATTCCAGGGAAGTGAAATGTTTTTGAATAGTTATTTTACTGTTTATGCTATATTTATTAGAATAAGAACAAAACTAGGCACTAAAAATATACATAAATACACAAAACCTTAAATTTATTTGAATAAAATGTCTAATTTCATCTGTTTCGTTTTTTAATGGGCTTTCTCATGTGATTAAAAGAGAATGCCAATTCTATTTCCTTTTCTTGAAGTTCATTTTCCCCCTTCATTTTTTCATACAGTGTGATGAAATATGATGAAGTAGGAGTTTCTATTTCCTCACTACCAATTTCATTTTGTTTATCTTCTGAATCTCTCACACTGTTACCATCTTGAGATTCTATTACAGATTTAAATTATTTTCTGTTAAAACGTTCTTGTTAACGTTCACAAAACTTTCCACATTCACATTTGAAAATCACTAGAATCATCATAACAAACAATTTCTGTACAATCTTTGCCATTATCAAGAATAAATCCAGTTTTAAAAGCACTTTATTATGCATTCATCTTTTAAGCATTTGAGCATCTAACATATATTTTCATGGTCATTTCATATGCTCTCTTACAGTTGTTCATGTTTGCCATAATATGCTGAACCATAAATTTTTTGTATTTCAATTTCATACACTGTATAATTCCATTATCTAGTGGTTGTAGAATCAATGTGTATGGATGTACAAAGACTAAACGAACATTTGAAAGTTGAACCTTTGGGTGAAAAGTTGCCTTAACTAGGAAAAGTAGAATATTCCTATTTTCTTGTTCCATTATTTTGTTTAACTTGTTCAAAAATTTAAGGAGGAATCAATTTCCTCTGGAATGAAAAGCAAATAATAAAGTGTGGATGACAAGTGCTATATTCAAAGAGTATTTGAACAAATTAAACAAGTGCGACTTAAAGTACAGTCAATAGTTCTTTTGAATACCAACCTCTGGAATAATGATGGCAGAAAAAAAAACAAATATATTTAACCAATACTTACTGTTACAAAATGTCCAAGAATTTATTAATATTTAAAGAAATTATTGATTAAATAAGAAAGTAGTATTTAATCAAAAACATTTTCTACCTTACTCAGATTCTAATCCTGTTGTTGATAGATGAGGTAGGTGAAAAATAGTTTTCCATCCCTGTTACTTTACACAGGTTCCACCATATAGAGGGCCTTATATAAGAGAAATCTCAAGATAATGCTACATAATTTTAATATTTCTGCCTTGTACAGGTTTTTCCTCATGGCTTTGACAGATTTTACTGTTGTACCAAATTAAAGAAAGCTTATCTATGAATTAAGCTTTTCACAATGATTATGATTTTCTTAGTGTATTTATGAAGTTATTATTGTGTTTGCTATCAGTTTCGGCTATAAAGAAATAAAGATTAAGTTGTTTGACAGTAATATTTCCAGTCAGAATTGAATGATCTTTCATATTTGGTTTCTCTTGTTAGAATGCTAAAATCACAGTTTAACAAATTTTCTGCTAACAAAGCTCAAAATGGTTACATTAAATCCTCAACAGTCCTGAAGTTCACTGTGAAAAATGTTCATTATGTATGGATTTTATATGTGGTGTTTCATGGTTTCTTATTGTTTCTGTGAATCCATGGAAGCCTCAAGCTTAGAATTACTCGTCGCATAAACGAAGGTGTAATTGTAACTGATTTTCTACTTTTATGAATGTTTTAACTTAATTAACAAAATCTTTTTTCAAGAACATTTATGCTTACTATATTAAGAATAAAAATAACTTTTGTATATGACGTAAGATAAAATCTTTATTAGGTATTTTAGCCAATTAATTCCTGTAACATAGTTACCAAAACTACTATGGTGAAATATCTAATAGACTTATTTTTATGCAGAAAAAAGTTTCCTTTGGGGTTTATTCACTTTTAACTTAATTAACACTCCTTTGACTAACTCTATAAAATGATAAAGTTCTTGTTACATTAGAAAAGTATAGGTCTTATTGCAGACTAGTAGTTAGAATACCAGTGTTCATAGTTTTCATCCCATTGGTGTAAAAACATGCCCTGTAATTTGGGATGTTATGTGTACTGTTAGAGTGATGGTTCAGTACAATTAAAGCAGCCCAAGAGCTGATTATGGATACTGTTAGTAAATTACTTTTTCCGTATTCTCTTGATCGGAAATTAAGAACATCTGTGAGCAGATAAAGCTTTTGTAGCTTACTGTGAAACTTTTAAACAAACAAAGCAAAACACAATGTAAATGGTTGTACATTTACATCAGTGATTGATCATTATGATATCACATTGATTTTTTTTTTTTTAAAGAAAGTGATAGCTTTGCCTTATGATATATTGCCAAAATATAAGAAACTATGGTCATTGTACTATTAACTGTTATCCTTCAGCTCTACCAGGAAACGTTTGAAACTCCATTTCTTGAAGCCACTGGTGAATACTACAGAAAAGAAGCCAGCATGCTGTTATGCGAATCAGATTGTTCCCAGTATATGGTTAAAGTAAGACACTTTTCTAAGCTGCCAAGTTTAATAGTTTTATGTAAAACAGAACTAAACATTTATGTATGTACATCTTTTTTCTGTAAACTTGAATAATGATATTATTATATGTTAATCTAATCTAAAAGAAAACCTGACTTTTAAAGTTGTATTTATGCTGTAACCAGAAAGTATAATTTACTATTTCCTGCTTATTTCTAGTATTGTTGGTGTTTTACAAAGCTCGAGATTTTGAAAAAAATGTTATTTCATTTTTGCAAATAATGTCATAAAGTTGCATTTGATTTTGAAATGAATTGGTAAAATTTATTATTACATAAATCACAAAGTGTGTGTGTGTGTGTGTGTGTGTGTGTGTGTGTGTGTGTGTGTCTCTTTCCATTATCTAACTACTACTAAGTCATTGGGCTAATCTTAACCAAACTTTATGGAATGATAATTTTTAAAAGTGGGCAGGTTACTGGAAGCTTCATGACCCTCTCCACCCCCAAATTATTGGTGTTATTTGAGCATTCTTTATTTTTGATGCAAGTACAATAGCATTCTTCATGGAGAAATGCAATGAAAAAAATGACCACCACTATTACAATAATATATGAATTAAGGGGACATTTCTATTACGGCAATGTAAATATAAAGAGCTGTTTTTTGACTTATACAAATTACTTAATTTGACCTGTGACTTTATAACTTCAAACTCTAAGACACTTCTGCAGCCAGCACCTCTCATTTTGTTAATTAAATGAAACAGTTTGGAAAGAAATTAAGAGTTGGGTGTGTGAAGTGGTAACAGAAAGCACCTCTACTGCCACTACTTTGGCCACCACCTCTTTGTAGAAAGTCGCTCTAACCATTGCAAAGTGTATACCATGTTTTAAGTACATCCATAATGAGTTCTGAAAGCTTACACTGAACTTTTGAGGTAATAATGAGAACTAATAACATTGCATTATAAATAAATCACATGAAAGCTGGTAATTCTGTGTTATTTATTTTAGCATCTACCATCACTTTTTGTAAGTTCATAACCTGAACAAAGGATGTGTACTTCAGCTTGTGATTAAAACAAGTATTTTAAATGTTTTAATACCCATGTTGGGCAGAGCAGATAGCCCATTGTGTAGCTTTGTGCTTGATTCTAAACAAACAAGTTTATATGTAATTTAATATTTTAAAAATAGGAACTGATAAATTTGAAATGTTCAACTTGTAACTCTCCTTGATTCTTAATTATTTGTAGATATAGTTCTATGAAAATTAAACTTTATGAATATTTATCCATATTGTTCATTTGTAATCTTGCATAAAGTTGTTTAAAATTAAAAGTAAATATGCTTGAAGCTAGTTTAGAAAGGAATATCTTCTGGTTTTTCCTTTAATCAGATGAACCCATATTGCTACGATTTTTTTATTATGTGACAGTGATTTCCTTCTTATGTCACAAGTTCTGTCCTCACCCAATAGGTTTAAAATGTTTCTTTATTTCCTTTTGTTTTGGTTTTTATATAGTTAATTTCACATATTAATTTCTTTAGATTCGTTTCATATTTCTTCAGCTAAATTTCTTATTATGCATGTTCACTGGGCAAACATAAATGTACTCCAAGACACTTTTGTACTACACAAGTACACTTATTGCTTATTCTATTTGTTTTTTGTTTGTTAGTGTGCTTTGTAAAATAAAATTAAATTTACTACTATTTATTTATACATTTTTGTTTTGTTTGATAAACTCTTTTTTTTTTCAAAACTGTTTTGTTTGTTTAATGATTTTATGACTGGCTGGACTCTGTATATAATTCCTTGTTGTGGGTCCAAATGAAGATAAAAAATATTATGTTGCAACTATAACGTCTATTTACTTTTTCTATGTATACCTGCTTCACCACAGAAGCTTCCACTTTCATTAACTTCATTATTTTTTGCCTCTAGAAAAGAAAGAGATGAGGATTTTGTTTTTTGAAGATGTTTTGCATTTCAGTTTCTTACAGATTATATTTCACCTGTTTTCTTAAGATAATTGTTTCAAGCATTTCCCTGATATATGCTCTATGTGCAAAATTAGGTCTTGCAGCAATTAGATGCTGAGAACTTGAGGAGTCGGAAGTTTCTTCATCCCAGTTCTTACCCTAGGGTAACAGAAGCGTGTGAGGAGAGAATGGTTGCAGATCATCTCCAGTATTTGCATGGAGAGTGTGTAAACATGGTACAGCAAGAGAAGAGAAGAGGTACCACCAGCTGATTGATGTTTTTAATAAAGTACAGATGACATTTGTTGGTTTAAAGTAAATAATTGTTGTTCTTTTTTTGTGTTAAACTCTCAAAATTTATCCTACATTTGGGACGTTTTGACACTGCGTGTTTGGCCAATATTTGGATGTTTATTATAAACTAGTTATAAGTTAAGGCCACCCTATGTTAACAGTAAAATTTATATGTACTGTAAATGGTTATCAGAGAGCAAGTTAGTGATCACTATGTAGGGATAAGATTAGTTAAAAGTAGTGACTTTATATTGTGTATAGTAACTCGTACATCAGGACGTCAGCAGAATCCAGCTAAATGGATAATGACAAAAAACCCTTCACTAATTGAGCACAAATTTGGCTAACCTTCCTTGATGTCTATAAAATGAGTGCAAAGACATCGGTTTCTTTTTCTCCATCATCTATTATACATAAACCACAGTGTGTCCAGTCCATACCAAACCACTTTGAGCAGCAAGTGATCCACAGTAGGTTAGCTACAGCTCGAAGCTGTAATCAGTAAGCCATTATACAGAAGTGGATAATCTGCCATACCAGGCAGCATCCTGATCGTGACTTATCTTGTTTCAGAAAATATTTGCAGATTACATTATGGCTCCCTGTAGAACAGAACTAAAATATAAGTTAGTTTCAATGGAAACTAAGGTTTGAAATACTAAAAAAGTAGAGAAACTAATAAGAAAACATTCTGAAATTGTAGAGATGGAAATAAATTGGACTTTAGAGCATTTTGTTTGGGAGGAAAACCTACATTACCTTGTGAGTGCAATGTATGAGTGGTAGAACAGGAAATGCAGATTTTCTTCTATCTAAAATGCTTTCTAGTTTCTGATCTATATCCATCCCTACATCCAAACAATTTCATAATAATTTTTTTTACTAATAGTGTAAAATCTGCCAAGCAGTGTTTTCATTGGAAAGCTTCACCCTCAGCAAATATGAGCTCTTTGAAAAATAACTTTTTGCTATTAGACAACCAAAATACTAACTTGCTTTTCATTAAGAAGACAACTACTGTTTCTAAACTGTAAATGATGTAAAAATTTAGAACTGCATATTACACAATCAGAATTATACAATTGGTGATGAATTGCACAGTAAAAAACATACACTGTGCTACCCATTCAAATGGTTGGGACTCTGGGAAACTTGCTTCAGTTCAATCTTCCTCGTGAGGTGGTGAGGATAACTCATAACCAGCATGGCATCAACATCAAAAGATGCACAAAGGTGCCCAATGATATTTTAATTTTAGCTTCCAAAAAACATATCCAGTGAAATTTACACTACACTCCATAAAAACTTACTAGATTAAATTTTCATGTAAAATAAAACCATTATTTTCAGCATTTATTTAAGATTTATATCAACATTGGCCCAATTGTAGATAACTATGCATAGTTTTCACTCTTTTTCTTTATACTGGGTTGGCTACATCTGATCAGTTTTTTTGTTCATCTGTCATTACTGAAACTCCTGGTTTACATTTGGACCTGGTGTTATTCAAATTGTAGGCTTATGTCTTTCACACAAAACTGTTACTGACTAATTTTTTTAACAACCTGTTGTTTTCAGCATGAAGTACCTGTAAGATTTATGTGTGTAGCTTAAAGGGGACATTGGTTACATGCAACTCATTTTAATAGTTTCACATATAAACAGAAACACAATACCTTTAGTAAAACAAGTCAAGATTATAATCTGTTACTTTAAATTGCATGGTTCCATTAGGGCATTAGTATTGTTACAAGGTGGTTGGTCCTTGAAATTTTAAAATTATTGGATTATTTTAAAAATAACTAACACCAAGGAATGAGCAAAAACTTGTAATGTTTTCCCTATAAAGAACTCAAGTACTTGAAGTTTTGAAATAAATTCAGAAAACATTTTTGACTGCTAAGTAATATTCAATTGCTCAAAAATTTCCCTACAACTGTTTTGTAATGATATGTTTACAAGTGTGATCTTTGTGTTAGTCTCATTCCGTTGTATACTTAATCACTAAACAGTAAATTCTAAATCTATTGTATTCATTTGCTATATGTTTGAAAATTTTATTTCTAGTTTGACTGATCTGTCTTAACTCTCTTCAGACCATCATGCATTGTGGAAGTTTCATGTGTGTATAAAAATTAATTAGAAATTATAATTTAACTTCATTTCAAATCTTGATTCAGAAATATTTTAGAGTTAATATTTTTTAATAATGCAACATTTATTAGGTGTAATTTGTTGAAAATATGGAAAATGTTCCAAATTTTATTTCTACAAACCTTCCCTCAAAAGTTATCTGGATAATTGGTAGCAAGTTTATAGATTAGCAATGCAGACTCCAGCGTTTGACTTCTTGCAGTAGACAGAGTGCAGTTAGCCTGTTTTGTAGTATTGCGCTGAAACAGACAAATCAGACCTTTCAGAATATAATGATTTGGGCCTTGTTTTACAAGTGATTTGCCTTTACTCTCACTGGCTTTTTTACCATAATCCTTATTGCCACCCTTTTATAATGTCAGCATTTGACACGAACAGTTACTAATGAAGCTTGGGTTTGAGAATACCTATAATCTGAAGCTGAAAGTGATCAGAAAATTTTATAATTTAACTGCTTTCAGTGTACACTATCTTTTGAGCACTCAAGATACCAACAACCTGGAGCTTTGTATGAACCAAACGTGCTGATGAGAAGTTAAAATGCTTAGGAACAAATCACACATAGAAGAATTTTTTGTTATTTGAGACATTTTTTTTCTTTAAAATGTTTTCATGTTAATTCTTAGTAAGAACTTCTGAGTGAAAGAGAAGAAAAATGGTTGGTTTGTTGTTACCAAGAACAAAGCTACAGAATGGGCTATCTGTGTTTTGTCCACCTCTGGTATTGAAACCCAATTTCTAACATTTTACGTCCATAAATATATCACTGGGAGATAAAGACGAGTGTTATATTATGTCAAACACACTATAACTACTGTATCCAATGCCTAGTTATATTTCTTTGAAAGGTACAGTAATTTTCTTTTGTATAATTAAGATTAGTTAGGTTTAGCAAGTACAGAAATTGGTGGCAAAATTTTGAATATTACTACTAAATTTATCTTATTAAAACAATGAAATGGTTGAAAGTACTTATTATTTATGTGAAAAACTTTCGATTTTTCTTGACTAAGAAAATGATTAGCAATTATTATAATGTCTATTCTGACAAGTGTAACAGTAATGTCATTTTTAAAGTTGAGATCTTAGGTCACAGGTTAGTCTATCAGTTTATGCAGTGTTTTTATACTTTGTAGCCATAAATGATGATTATGTCAAATGGCAAGATAAAGTTCCTCAAGAAATATGTTTATATCAATCAAATTAAATCTGGCTTTGTATATAAAACTAAACTTTGTTTAACAATAATAAAACTGAAATTTAAAAACAAAATAATGTATTTTTAATGTGTTTTCAAAACTCTTGCAATAAAATTTTGAAATTTAACAATCTAAAAGTAAAATATTAAACCAAACAATGATATTTTTTAACAACAAATAAGATATTATTTAGTAAATTGGTTAAATAGTTCTACTGTGAGAAGGATATGAGTAGCACCCTCTGATCCAGAAAGGGTTAAATGGTGAGTAATATTTAAAAAAAACAAAAACATCAAACCTTTTAAAATTAAACACCAGAACAATGTTTAAATCTGTGAGCTTTGAGAATATTTTGTTGTTCCTCAAAATGTATTAGAAAGAAGTTGAAGTGTTTATAGTATAAATTCCCAGTGTACCCTTGTAGTCAAGTTCAAGAAATGTTTTTTCTCCTCTTGTTCTACAGATCTGCAAAATATGTACAGTTTGTTAAAGCCTGTACATTTAGGTCTTGATTTCCTTATCAAACAAGTACAACAACATATAACAAGGATTGGGCTAGATTCTATTAGTAATCTGCAAGGAGATAATGTAAGTTTTCACTTTTGTTAAAGGTCTGATTATATCAGTACAGGGATATCTAATTGCTTTAGGACTTTAATGTATCAGAAGAAAATGAAATATAATTCATTTATTATTAAAAAAATCAAGAGTAACACCTTTAGGATTCTTAGTGGTGGGTGGAGGTATTTTTTAATTTTAACAAGATAAGAGGACAGTTGTAAAAGATTAATGAGGAACTAATAAATTAAGATTATTTTTGCTGCTGAACTTTTATTTTTGTGTTAACAAACCAAAAATTACCAAGGTAACTTTCAAATGAGTCATTTCTTGTTCTATTGGCAACAAAGATAAAAGTAAATTTAATAATGTATCGTTCTGTGATGATGTCTTGTCTAAAATTTCCTGGTACTTGAAGGCACATTCTGTGAGCTTTAGGTTCTGACAACTGTTTAGATTGGTGGATCCTCTAACTTTACCACTGGTAGTAAGATAGGTAATACAACTCAAGTTTATCATATTCCTTCTAGTGATTTTCCTCAGACAAACAAAATCCATCTGGAATATAAAAAGTAAAATATGGCTTATTTGTCAACCAGAGCTACAGATGGATAAAAAGTGTTACAACCTCTAGCAATTAGAGATAATTGTTCTTAGTATTAATATTGATATAACCAAGTTCATTATCATTAAGTCTTATTTTACAGCCTAGCAGTTAAAAGAATTAAAGTGCCTTGATGCCCTTTATTTTGTGTGTTCTTGTTGTTATTAAAACTGAGCTGTCAGAAAGTGAAGTGATTTAAATAGAAAGTAAATGTGAATTATAATCATTTAAATGTATAGATGTTGTTGTAATCTCACAACATATTGCTCTTGTATTACTAAAATATTTCTTCACTTCACATACTTAACTGTATTGCTACACAAAAGATGCTTTAAATTATTTTTAGTGATAGGAGGTAAAGACACCTTTTTTGCAGTCAACTGTTGAGTTCTTGACTTATGCCATAGCAAAATAGTTTTATAAAACAAATTACCATTAACCAGCTGATCCTAATATGAACTCATGAAATTTTGTTATTTTTTGTCAGTATTCCCTGTCATTTAAAAATGATCCAGGAGGGAATCTTTAAACAATTGTGTATATGAAGAAATGAGATTATTAAAAGAAAAAATCAGTTTTCATTATCATGTAAGACTAAAACAAATAGCTCAAAAACTATAATTTTAATTATTGTTTAATAAAATGTCTTACTAAAAGCGACGTACAGCTAATAACATTAGCTCAAAAATATTATTTTAATTGTTATAAAATAAAATTATTTTTTACTAAGTCATGTAAAATTAATAAAATTAGCTCCATAAATATAATTGAAATTGTTGTACAATAAAATTGTTTTTTAACCAACATTGAAACCTTTTCCTTAAAAGGTTCCTCAGACATTTGTAGAGTCTGTTCTTCGGGTTCACAACAAATATCAACAGCTGATTCAAGAAGTATTCCATGGAGACCAACAGTTTGTTGGAGCCTTAGATAATGTGAGCCTATTTTACTTTTTTATAGGTTTAAGTACAGTCTTATTGTGTAATTATAATGAATTAATTAATCAAACAGCAGCAAATGAAAGATTAAAGATACTTAATTGCTAGTGCCGTATGAGTTTTTTGCTTGAATGATAGTTGCTAAGTATTAAGTGCTACTAAGTGGTTAAAGTGAAAGATTGATTAAATAAATATGATATGAATGATTAATTTACAGTTGAATAAGTTATATGTAAGTACTCACGTTGTCATAACCTATTGTTTTCTTCTATAGGCTTGTGCGACTGTAATTAATCACAGAATTACCTCCAAGCAGCCTTGTCGTACACCAGAATTTGTAAGTAAATGTGCACTTTTTTGTAAAAGGTACTTTAGATTTCTTGTTCAGTAGAATCTTTACACAAGAATGATTAAAAGAAAACAATATTACTCGTGCATGTAGAGAAAGGTAGGGCTGAAACACTAATATTTTAAGAAAGGGAGTATCTTAAATAGTGTCAGCATGCCCTCCCACCCCCACAGCATTAGCATGCTTCGGATGCTGATGTGCCATGCACACTATATGTTGATTGCATTTGATTTCACAAATTAGTGTTCCCTCTTTTGAAAAATTCTGCATATGGGCCAATTTACAATTTATAATAATTAATCAGGCATTTCTTGTTCTATTTAATATCAAAATATAAGTGTTTGTTTTGTAGATATCCTTTCACAGTTATACATGTTTTACACAGAAAATATGATAATTATGTAAAGTTAAAAACTTAAGAAAAATCATAACATCACTGCCTTCTCATTATTAAAGTCACCAAGAGTCTAATGTACATTAAAAATTTACCTATTTTAAATAAATATAAAGTAAGCTTTACTGTGTTGATTTTGTTGTTGATTATGATAGACAGAGACAGTTTACTTGAAACATCAGTTATTAAAAGTTATTTAAACCAGATTTTTCCACATATTTAATCACTAATTTTATAACCTATTTTGCTAATGATAATGTACAGAAGGATTTAGATCATTTAGTGAGTTAGGTATATATGTGGCAGACTTGTTTTATTTATGATAAAATGCAAGATATTGTATGTAGGTTATAATGATTTGAATTATAATTTGGATGGGAAAAGCCTTAAAAATATTATTAAAGAAAGGGATTTTGATATGATAGTTGTTCACTCTCTTAAACCACTCGAGCAATGCACTGTTGCTAGTGGTAGGGCAAATAGGATTTTAGGTTGTATCTACAAAAATATTGATTACTAATCTAAAGATGTTATAATTTAATTGTGTAGGTCACAGGTTAGGCCACATTTAGAGTATTGCATTCAGTCTTGGACTCTTTACCTTAGCGAAGATATTGAATTGCTAGAAAGGATTCAGAGGAGGGTTACTGGAATGAAGGGATTGTCATATAAGGAGAGGTTAACATCTTTATATTGTTTTCTCTTGAAAAAAGAAGAGTTACAGGAAATCTGATTCAAGAGTTTAAGATTGTAAAAAGAATCAGTAATTTTAATACATCAACATCTTTGATGCTTCACAGCAAGAATGATAGAACAAGGTAACACAAATAGATTTAGGCAAGGTAGAAGCTTACACACTTTTCTTTCTCAAAGAGTGGTTGTCTAGATGTTGTGGAAGGAGTAAATTTTAGTAGATTTTGCAAAAAAGCTTGATAAATATATGAATAATAAGGGCTGGCTTCAATGGACTTTTTTATTTAATAGTTTTAGTTTGGCTTGGAGGATAATACAATCAAGATGGTCTAACAGATCCATTCTTGTCCCTAAATGTTATGATAGAATTTTTTATCTCTTTGCAAAAAGCAATAAAATTTTGATGAGACTTGTTTCTATTTTTTTCATGGAGCTTGTTGATGTTTTTTTATTTGTTGATGGTTCCAGCTAGCAAAATACTGTGATTCGCTTCTCAAGAAGAGTCCAAAAGGAATATCTGAGTCAGATATTGAAGATAAACTTTCTCAGTCCATTATTGTTTTTAAGTACATAGATGACAAAGACATTTACCAAAAAGTAAGTTAAAGATTTCTCTTGTCTCAGTAATAGAAGCATTCAGGTAGGAAAAGATAAGATGAAATTATAAAGTGTTTAAACTTTAGATTTAAGCATATTAAATGTCCAACACGTTCATACCAGTAATATCATTATGTACAAATATGTGACTTTGCTGTGTTACACATATTAAATGTGTGTATATGTACTTATATAAATAATATAATACAGACTGATTTTTATTTATGTACTCTAGTACTTCATATACTGATATTTACTATGAATCATCCTTGAAAAAAATGTTAATACTCTTAACTGTATTTTACTAATGCAAATAGTTTTGGAAAGGGAGAATCCCCCTCAAATAGTTTCAGCTACTTTCAAACAGCTAAACATGGAAAAAAATAACTTACCTGAAAACAATTTTTCCAAATTGTAATTGTACTGTTATTTTTAACAAAATTAACCATTTGTAGGGAAAACGACAAACAATTTTATTTATGTTTTATTCTTCTTCTTGAATATTTAACTCAATATAGTATATTATTATTGTTTTTATTTTCCAGTTTTATGCTAAAATGCTAGCAAGAAGACTTATTCATAGCCAGAGTATGTCAATGGACTTGGAAGAAGCTATGATCAACAAACTTAAGGTATTTGAGAGTTGTGTTTGTGTTGATAATGTTTGATTAAAATTATTCATATCTTGTTTTATTCTTAATGCTTTATGTAGCTTGTAATTTTTGTAGAATGGAAACTAACCTACATACTGTATATTCTCATTTAAGTATAAAAATTGGTAGTTTTTGAAATTTTTTAATGGTTTTTTCACTTGAACACAAGTATTTGCCTTCTAAACACGATTGTTTTCTTGCTCTTTGCATAATTATTTCCAGTATTGTTGATGAACTGCAAATTTTTTTGAGAAACTAAATCTGTAAACATTTGGTTTTCTCTTTCCTCAGCAAGCATGTGGTTATGAATTCACAAGTAAACTTCACAGGATGTTTACTGATATAAGTGTTAGTGGAGATCTCAACAACAAGTTCATGACCTTCCTGAGAACAAAAAATATAGATCTCGGTATAAATTTCTTTATATTTATACTTCAGGTAAGAAAAATACTTTGTCTTTACTTGAGTTGCCAGTTTGGTCTTCAGCACTTGTTCATTAGAGTTGAGCAAATAGGGAAATTTGCTAAGTGATTAATTATTGGGCTTAGTGATTGGCAATTCTCATGTTGAATAATCAGAAACATTAATTTCAGTTAGTTTATTCTTTGAGTCTATACTGATCCATTAAGTTAAAAAATGTTACGTTTATGAAGAATTACTATGAAAAATTACAAGTTTAAGTAACTTGAATAGTTGGAATAATTAAAAGTAACAATAATTGGAATAATTATTTTGATTAGCTGATTATTTTAATGACATTGACTGATTCAGTAATAATTTTAGTAACTTGTTATATTTTATGAGATACTAGTTCATGCTCATAGTTAATTAATAATGTTGTGTTCCCTCATTCAGATCTAGTCTTGGTTTCACTTTGTGGTCAGCTTATAGAGAAGGTATTTTCTTGACGTTTTATGAAAACCACTTAAAATTAAACAGAAAATGCTTGTAACTAATTTAAATTATAATAAGCCAACAAGATTAAAATTATTTGTGATGATTTTCATATTAAAAAAGTTAAGCATAATTTTTTCAACAATAAATTTGAGATCTTTTTTTTTCATCTCAAAAATCAGTTGTATTAAGTTATATTTTCCAATCATTTTTTACCAGTGCCAGGTGAAGAGTCTGGAAAAATCAAATCTCATTTGCAACTGCAGCTAGTTAAGTTCTCAAAATTCATATGAGTAGTTCAGCTCATAATGTTTCCTGGTTCACATGAATATACTATTTAGTTTACATTGAAGCTTCGGAATATGTGTAATACACAGCATGTTCGTGTGTTTCTAGGAATATTAATGCTCTGAAACTATCATATAGGAACACAAATTTTGTGTTTAATAATTATTTATTTGAAATCATTTTTATCATACATGAGTGTTTGAAATCCCTTTGAATCAAATTGCAGCTTGGCTCACTCTTATCCTAAGATTAATGCAGGAGTGCTATCTTGCAATTAATGGATGCAAAGAAAAACAAGAAATCATGTTTAAAATCAAATAGTTGCTTAAATTTGAAACATGACTACACTTTTGAACTTCAAGAAGATTTTATGTATTTAGTTCACAACAAAGATAATGAATTGTTAGCTTTAGCTATTTTAGCAGTTTAATTTTTGAATCAACATAAGCAGAATTTCTTTTATCTTCATAATAATGAACGGTTTTCTCTATTAGCTTTAGAAAGTTGCAATTATGGTTAAGCTTACATTTATTTTTTTATTGCTTTTATTGATCTGGAGTTTTCAGTTGATTAAATATTTAATTTTCTTTAAAATTTAAAAACATGCCATCATAAACTATACACTGCTGGCCAAAATCATAAGGCCAATGAACATAAAGAAAAAATATGCATTTTGCATTGTTAGACTCGACCACTTATTTGAGTAAAGCTTTGAAAGATGAAAATAAGAAAAAGGAAAATAAAAATAAAAAACGTTTTTAGCATTTGAGAGGGAAAATATAAACACTATGAAATTAGCCTAAATACTAGCGGGTCAAAAGTTTAAGACCATACTAAAATGAAGCATTAATTGGTAAACACATAAAATTTATTCATTTGTGTTCAAGCATTAGCATTGTCAACATCTCCCATTGATATCTTCTGTGTTACATTGGATAAAAACGTGGCAAAGGCGAAAAAGTTTACAGTTTGAAGGTGGGAGAATTGTCGAGTTGCAAAGCAAGGTCTCTCTCAATGTGCCATTGTTAGTGAGATTGGGTATAGTAAAACTGCTGTTGCAAATTTCTTAAACGACACTGACGGATACAGAACGAGAATTTCAAGTAGTTGCCCCAAGAAGCAGGCGGAATCGACATGTTGTCCTGCAAGACACCAGCCAATTGTTGAACCAGATTAAGGCCCTTATAGATGCAGAATGCAGCTTATATACCTCGAAACCTTCTATATACCTTCTATACCTCGAAACAGCTCAGTTAAACTTTTCTGAGAAGCACCAAACATGGGATGTAGAAAAGTGGAAGGTTTTGTTTTCTGATGAGAAAAAATGTAACCTGGATAGTTCAAATGGCTTCCAATGTTACTGGCACGATAAGGATATCCCATCGGAAACATTTTCTACAAGATACAGTGGAGAAGGTTCCATTACGATCTGGGGTGCTTTCTCCTTCCATGGAACAATGGAACTTCAGGTTATACAGGGGCATCAAACAGCAGCTGGCTACTTTGCCATGTTGGAGAGAACATCCTTATTGACTGAAGGCCCTCATTTGTGTGGAAATGACTGGATCTTTCAGCAGGACAATTCTGCAATCCACAATGCCTGCAGGATAAAGGACTTTTTCATAGTGAATAACGTGATTCTTTTGGACCATCCAGCGTGTTCACCCAAACTGAACCCCACTGAAAATGTTTGGGGGTGGATGGCAAAGGAAGTCTATAGAAATGGATGTCAGTTCCAAACAGTGCATGATCTTCATGAAGCCATCTTCACCATTTGGAATAACATTCCAGCCATCCTTCTGCAAATGCTTATACCGATCATGCCAAAGCAAATGTGTGAAGTTATTCCCAATGACGGCCATGTAACTCACTACTGAGACCTCTTGTTAGGCATTTCCTACCCTGTTTAGGACTTCTTTTTGGTATGGTCTTAAACTTTTGACCAGTTAGTATTTAGACTAATTTCATAGTGTTAACATTTTTCCTATTAAATGCTAAAAAAGTTGTTTATTTTTATTTTCCTTTTCTTATTGTCATCTTGTGAAGCTCTACTCAAATAAGTGGTTGAGTCTAACAATGCAAAATGCATATTTTTTCTTTGTTCATTAACCTTAAGATTTTGGCCAGCAGTGTATATGGGTAACTACATCAAAAAATTTATGTAACTGGTGCTTAAATTTTTGATTCTGGGTCAATAGCTTATTTATGATGAAAGAAAGAATTAATCTTAATTTGATCTTAAGTTTAATGTTATACAAAATATTTGTTTTTGAAAATTAGATGTTATCACAAACTTACTTGTATGGGTGAATTAAATTTAGTTTATAAGAAACGAAAACTGTTAAGAGTAAATATATATTTTTAGTTTTCACTGTAAACATAATTGGATCTCCACAAAGAAAAATATGTTTAGCAAGAAAATTTAGTTTAATGATGCTATTTGTTTCTTTAGGCTGGAGCTTGGCCATTAGGACAAACTGCTATTTCTGCCTTTGCATTTCCTCAGCAACTGGAAAGAAGTGTACAAAAGGTAAATGGTGCAGAAACTTGACACTACGTATATTTTAATTGAATTCATTTGATATTTTAGGCCTTGAAAATTGTACCCTACACTTGAAGAAATAATTGCGTCTGTACAATCATTTTATCATATGTTTTGTATTTGGGGTTTTAAAACATAGTAACTTTTCTCATACAATGTAATGAATTGACACATTATCTAAAGTTGATAGGCCTGACTTACTTTAATGAAAGAAGTCACAGTTGGTATTGTTTTTATGTATTTACATTAAACAAAAAAACACCTGAAACACTTTTTTGTTGTAAATATATGCACACTTTTGTAAGACTTGCAATTATGTGATTCAGATTTGGTTGTTAGGCCAACTTGGATAGTGCCATTATTTGCATCAGTGTGTTGTTCCACATTGATATATTTGTGACATTTTATTTGTTGTTAGAATAAGTTTGTAATTATATAAACTTCTACTGAAGTAATCAAAACCATAGAAGAAAATTGCAAGATGAGAAATAATTAAATGTAAAACATTACACCTGAATATACAGGTGAAGAGTTCAGGATGTAATACGACAAATGTTACAAAGTAAGGTTTTCCAGAACTCTTAAGTTCTGGTCAAATCTTGCTTTAAGTTTGACATGTCATCATTGTCAGGTTTAATTCTATGGTTTAGTAACCAGAGTGACAGCAAGTCTTGTCAATGATAATTTTAGGTGCAATACGTTTAGATTGATTACTTAGTGTAAGTGAAACTGAAGAAAGCTAACATGTTGGACCTAAAAAGTTACATGAAAGTAAGCATAGATTTTTTTTTTTTTTATTAAGCCAATTTTTTTCAATGAGTCTTGAGTCCTCTGACAGTCCAAAAAGAGTGCAGTCGAAGAACTGCCACATAAGAACTGATGTTGTTATTTAGGGTAAGCAAAATAATGCATAGTTTTGTTAATTACCTATAGTCTTGCATAATTACAAAAGGCTTCAAGTTTAAAATAGTACTTCCCTTAGATGAACACTCTAAGTTACCCATGTGCTGTTTATTGATGTTATTAAACTTCATTATTTTGAAGCGAAATAATTCTTACTTGTTTACATAAAGCACGTTTATTCAGTAGATGTTTATCTGTACTTTTTTTGAAAATAAACAAGTGATAAACATGTATCTAAACTTTACCGTTATTCAGTTCGAAGAATTCTACAACAGTAAATTCAATGGCAGAAAACTTACTTGGTTACATCACTTATGTAGTGGTAAGTAGTAAAATAACTTATAAAAAGTTTTGTATTAATTGTACTATTTAACTTATCTAAATATTTCAATTTTCATTCTTTATTACAGTATAAAAGAAACTTGTGATTATAAAATTAATTTCTGTATTCTGGTTAATCTTATGTAGTATCAGAAAGTAGTTTGAAAGGATTACAAATTAAAACCTATCTTAGTAAAAACTTTCTTGTTATAAGGATAAAATTTGTAAAGACTTACTTCACTTCACATTTAATTCTTTTTATGTGTTTTTTTTCACAAGTGTGAGCTGAAAGTACAATCTTTAGAGTACTGACATTGTTTGCTTAAGTTTCAGTTATAATTTGTGAGTCACCAGTGTGTCTTTTTCTGTTTCATTTTGGATAACATGAGCTTGTTTTTGGATTTGCTTCAATTGAAGCACAAATTAATAAGCTTAAACAATATAGAGCTTTAAGTATCTCAAGTCTTTAGAATGTCGGATTGGAAAAGTGAACATAGGTATGTTCAATTAAGAAATGTGTGCAAGTGCAAATACATTTATCATTCCTACAGTTCTTAATATAGCACAGTAAGTAAAGCACAGAGTCTACATACAACCGAATCTTTGTCTACCCGTAATACGAAGTTTAAGAATCTGATATCTTGTAGTTATTAGCTTATTATTAAAGGTACATGTACACTTCTATTCCTGTTTAATACCTCAACATTTATAAATTTATTATTTCATAGGTTCAGTTCAAGACTACTGTTTTTGGTTTACTTCATCAGCTGCTTTCAGGTTCTTTCCGTTGAGTTTTTTTCAGAATACCATTTACACACAAAAAAAAACCTTTACGTGTATATACTGTGTTATAAAAAAAACAACAAAAAAAACAGACTAGCCATATTTTTAAAATTGCAATTAATTTATCCACTCACACATCATTCAATAAAATTCATATCAGTGGCATATTTAAGAAAGTATTTTGTTAATGTAAAATTGATGTTTTCAGAGTTAAAATAGGTTCTCTAGCTCATTACTGATAATTATTATAATTTTTAATTAGTTAACCAACTGCAGTGTATTGAAATATCACAAAATGCATGTCAGTCTGTGTGTCCAAAGGTTTATATTCCCACAAAGATCATTCTCTGCACTTTGAGATCATCAGTGCATTCTTAGAGATTTCATAAAATCCTACTATTTGATTATAACAGTTTAAGAGCTGCTGGAGGATACTGTCGCTAGTAGCTGTTTCTTTCAGTCTGTTAGTTTAAAGATAGGTTGTTAACACAGATAGCTCTTTATATAGCTTTGTGCAAATACTAAAAATAAAGAAAATATTTTAAAAAGGTTAATTATAAGCTAATATGAACTAAAATGTAAACTGATTATTATAAATTCTTCACACAAGTGATACTTTATCAAATTACTAATGTTTCTTCATACTTTATAATTATTGGAGGGATGTAAAACTGATTGAAAACACTGAATGAAACTGCTCATTTTTTTGGCTCCAGTGGTAATTAGTAAAATTAATTACAATGTTACTAGTATTTTTATTTATTGTGATGTGTATCATATTAGAACCCTTTAGCCAGCAAGAAGTTAGATGAATAAAAGGTTTAGAAAAATGTGTTTAAATCCTAGTGAACAACTTCGTTAAATCTAGGATTGAATAGAAATACACTTGTCAGACGTCCACGTAGATATAACCTTTTTAATAGAATTTGTGCCATCTTTTTCCAAGATAACTTGTAAGATTTTGTGCATAAATAATGTTTTATACTGTGGTTTTACCTGGCACATTAAATAGAAGTAATTGCATCTTGAAGGTGTATGTCAGCCACAAGTTGTGTTGCTGAATTTTATAAACTTCAAAATTTTTCAGCTGAAGTGAAATTGAATTACTTGAGAAAACCTTACATAGTGACTATGGGTACCTTCCAAATGGCACTCTTATTACTGTATGAATCAACAACTACCTTAAGCTACAAAGAACTTCAAGAGAACACCAACTTAAATGATGAGCAACTTGTTAAACACCTGCAGAGCTTGGTAGATGCTAAACTTATCATGACTGCAGATGTAAGTTTTTGTTTTTCAGGTATAATGTATTAGATTAGTTTTACTTGGAATGATGTTTCTTCATTGTTTTCAAGAATGGTGGCTAGTAAAACGTGAATGTTATTATGAGATTTTTTTTTCTGTAACCAGGTGTACTTTCACTACCCTTTTTTAGTCATTTGTTCTTTTGAAATTATGAACGCTACCATTTTTATATTGTTTAAAAAAATTTTAGGGTTACTTTGATTAAATAATAGTTTGTCTTAAAAAAATCTCTGTTAATAGGAAGCTCCCTTGGGTGAAGAAAGTGTGCTTGTGCTAAATAAACAATATTCAAATAAAAGAACAAAGTTTAAAATATCAGCAGTAATACAGAAAGAATCTACCCAAGTAAGTTTTTACATAGTTGCTTTATTTTAATTTCCTTTTAAAAATTCTTATTCTGTAGTCATTATTAAATATTTTAATAAGAAATGTTTGTCTATGTGCAAATTTAGCAACATCTCTCTATTAAACATAAACATATTTCTAAGTTTTTATCTTTATTTTAACCTATATTGAACAAGAATGTTAAATTAGGGATGGCTAGTGCAGATAACCCTCATGTATCTTTGTACAAAATTCCTAAAAACAAACCATAGAAGGTAGTTGTTTCGTATTTTTATTGCTTTTATTTTTATAGTCATGAGAAAAGTCTCCAAGAGATATCAAAGAAAAGTCTTGACAATATACTCTTAAATAGATGCATGCATAAAATGACGTGGATGTTTATGGAGTTTAAAACTGGTGTTATGTTTTTGTTTCAAAAAAATATATCTAAAATATCCCTTGTTAGATAAGGTGATAGTAATTAGGTTAATAATCATTTTCTATTCAGTGGTTCTCTCATACGTGAATAAAACCATTAAAAGTTAACCAGTATTGTCCATGCTAGTTATTTGTAATGTTTTTGTGTTTATGAATGTAAATAAAACGTATCTACACCTCAGACTGTTTAGTTCATGTGTCAGATATTGTGCCATTCAGGTTGAAAATTGTAACACGTACATGTATTTGTACAGAAAAGTATATCAATTTGTGTGTTCATGTGGACTTGGTATTATATGTTGGAGCATTTTGCTCTCTTTCCAGTAAAGACTAAACTAATTGGAGAAGCATTAGGACACTTCCAAAGAAACAGTTAAGTGAAAGATTGAGAAAAATAAATATTTTTATGGCATTTACTGACCATCTCTGTAACATTTGAATGCTCATCAGTACTTTATGTAGCAAGTACTACATAGATTTACAAAAAATTCATGTCTTCTCTTTTCATTTGTACAACAAAGCACATTAGTGTGTCTTACATAATTATTGTACTTGTATATGTTTAGTTCATTGTTATAGTGGTATAAAAGACAAGAATATGAGTAATAGACCTTTATGTCTGGTTTCACAGCAAGAAGTTGAACAGACTCACATTTCTGTCGATGAAGATAGAAAACTTTATCTTCAAGCAGCAATTGTTCGCATAATGAAAGCAAGGAAGGTTCTAAATCACAGCACACTTATACAGGAGGTCAGTGGCTAAGATTAAATCAAAAGCAAATCTTACTCAAACTTTTTTGTTTTTTTTCTAGATTAATATTTTATTTGAATGCCTAGTAACTGCTTTCAAGATTTAAGACATGATTTCTTGTTCTCCTATATATATTTCACCATTGCTGTTTTAAATGGACATTATTATAAAGAATCTGCAAAGTTACTATGCTCTATCAACAGTTTCCCATAGCATGCTGCATTAAAAAAAATAGACCAATTAATATTTTAACAATCTGAACGATTTTGGTAGAAAATTAACTCAAAATGCGATAGAATTAGTAGCTCAGATTGAATTTATCACAAAAAAAGAACAACTTTACTCAAAGGTTTTCAAATAGCAAAGGTGGGTCATATTGAAATGTTACAACAGCTGATATCAGTGTTATCTTGCCACTCTTAATACAGGGTGGTTGCTAGAAAAGCAGAAAATTTGTCAAACAGCTATTTATTTTTACAAAGTTTTTTAAAGGCATATGTTATATTACACTCATAGATGCTCAAAATGCATTTTATGATATTAAAATCATGCATTTTATTCATGATCTCATCTAACCCTCAAATTTTCTGCTTTTCTAGCAACCACCCTGTAAATTGGTAAAGTTTTAAAGTGATAAAAAAAACAACAATAAGATCAATAGACATCGTCAAGTTCAAAGTTTAGTAAGGAATTAACGAAAAAAATAAGTTATATATAGAACACATTGATGGCTCACAGTTAGTACAACTGAAATGATTATATAGCTATTCAATATAAAGGTTTATTAAGGAAACTATGAAAGTTTTCCAAAATGTCTTAGAAATGTAGTTTTTCATTGTACAACAAAAATTAGTTTTAATATTTGCACACTTTACCATAAAGTTATTGCCTGCAGTATATGTGTTACTTATCAAGCTTAGTAAGTTGTATTACATACTAAAAAAAATATGAAATTTTAAGCAGACTAAAATTGGGTGAGAAATCCACTTGGGGGACATTCTAAACTTTTGATTGGTTATTCACATATCTTGAACTAATTTATGAGTTACCATTTCCAAAAAATGGAAGGAGGTGAATGGGAACACTGTGTTCGATTCACTACACAAGTCATATCTCAGTAAAATTAAAAGATATAAGGTTCTTATGCAAGCTTACCAATATTGGTAATTTAAGTTCCTGATTTATAGGAAACTATAAGCTTAGTATTTTAACATAATAAAAACTTAATTTTAACCAGTGCTGCATTCAGTATACCATGTGACTCACTAAAATTGGCATTTAAGTTTTTTAGTATTTACTTTTAAATTAAAAAAACTAAACAATGTGCAATACTAAACTTTGAACTATATTCTACAGTTTGATACCAAACTTATTGACATAAATTTTTGAAATGGTAGTTTGATAAAAGTTTGAATGAAAGTCAACCCACATGATGACATGGTTTTTGACCAGTGACTAGTCTGGAAAGGGTTAATAAATGCAAAATTATATTGTAGTTGGTATTCCAAATCAAATTTGTATAAGTAGTTTTTCACCAGAAAAAAAAAATTGTAACAATTTTCATCTTTATTAGCCAACCTTAATGATATAGTTAACTTGTAATTTATAAATTTTTCAAGGCAAAACAAAGATCGTGGTTTCATATTTTGGAATTAATTGTAAAATCTCATTGTCACTGCACAGATTTTGCATCCTTCTTGTAATAGTGCAAACCTGTAAAGAGCCACTAAAATATTACCAATCTTATAGTAAAGTAATATTACACCAATGGCTTCTGAAGGCATTGTGGTTCAGTTTAATAGACATTTACACTATTGGATTTAAGTAATTTTTACCCAGTATATATATAGCATGCTTGAAACAATATGATAATCAGAATTTTCCATTAATTGATGGAAAAACAAACCTTAAATAACATTTATGGCTGTTCATTTGTTAAAACTATATAAAGTGAAGTAAGCATTTGGGTACATTTACCTTAGAAGTATAAACATTTAGTGAATTTTAATAGGAATAGTCAACAGTTTTTTGACACTCAAAAAAGCAACAACCTAATGTGTGATGGAATTCAGTCTCTAGTTTACATAATATTTGAGGATGATGTCTTAATTATAGTGTGAAACTTTATCTGGTAAAGACTTAGATTGAAATGTACTCCTCAAACAAGTTTCAGTGGCAGATGAATGACATCCACTATATTTTTACATACTAATTACAATCACCTTCCTAAACCTTCTATAAAAGTTATTTTAATATGATGTAGAATTACATTTTATTAGAAAATAAATATTGTGCCATACAAATGATAGTTCCATGATTAAACTTTTTTTCATTACCTAAAGATATGCTTAAGTGTGAATCAGTGTTGTCTATTTTGTTTACAGGTTATCAACCAAGCTAAATCTCGATTTATGCCCAGTATTGCAATGATCAAGAAATGTGTTGAATCCTTGATTGACAAACAGTATTTGGAAAGGACCCCTCATTCTGCTGATGAATACAGTTATGTAGCATAATGAAATATATAACGAGTGTTGCTGACTCCAAAATGACCTCCTCTTTGTGTTAAAGGTGTGAGGACATCAGATGAAGCCAGAAGTAAACAGTGCTAAAACTGTACAATGTATGCTGTAAATATTAGGATATGATGAAAAACAAATTACTGTCACATTTATATTCAGACATACACCAAATAACTTTTACTAATAGAAAGTGCAACTGTTACAAGCCATATTAAGTTAGTGAAAAGAAAAATGTTTAAAAAATGTTGTAGTTTATTTCCATATTTTATAAGCTTATTTGTCAACACTTGTGTATAGATGAAACAATCTGAGTTATATTCTTAAAAATATTTTTTTATTTTAACTTGTGTATAAGAAGTATAAATAGTTTATAATACTGATAATTGAAAGTAAATATATTTTAAAAAGAAAAATATAGGAATAGATTTTCTGTATAATAAAATAGTTATAACTTTTGTTGTTGCTAATTTAGTTTCAAGATCAGTTTCTTTTAATTAGTTTTTGAGTGTAAAGAGTATTTGATATATCAGATAAATGTTTGTTATAATTATTACAGTGTGACACTAATAGCTGCAAATAAACTTAATATTTATCTACACTTATAAAAGATTGTTAAATTCTTGATAATCTCTATTACTCACACAAGTTCTTGGGAATATAGGTTTCAATGTTTTAATCGGGTACCCTTATTAAAACATAATGTATGATTGTAGAGATTCCAAAAATTAACATCATGAATTTCAAATGTTGTTAAAACATATGAAAAATTGGCTATCAATGTGTATGTATGTGTTTGTACTTGTGTATAAATTTTTTTAAAATTGACCTGTTTGCCTACTGCTGTATTTTTGTTATTTTACTAATAATTTTTAAAGGTTAGAAAGTTTATTAAAATTACCTACTTACTTCATTATAATGTATAGTTGTGCAACAGAAACGACTAATGGTATATTTTTCATCAATGAATGTTTTGTTAAAATAATCAGTCACTTGTAAAGATTTACTTCATATTGATTTCACTGAAATGGAAGCTAGTCATTCAGAAAATTAAATATTAATGAATAGATCAGTAATTAGTGGTTACAAAAATGTTTCATTAAATATACACACTTTCAAATTTATTGGATTAGTCGGTAGCAGAGTTGATTAGATAAATGTTTGATATAAGAGACAGCATATATAAGAAGCCAGTAATATCAGAGAATAACTGAAATAATTAATGTTATAACCTGCTTACTGAAGTTAGTTGTAAAATGATCAAACAGGTTCATGGGATTACTCAAATGATCAAAAATCAAAATTAACTAATTTGCTTTGATTAAAATATTATATTAATGAATGTGTAATAGTTATTTAAGTAGTGGTTAAATGGAGAAATAAGGTGTGGATTTGGATTGATAATGTATCATCATATTAGAAAAAGTAAATTAATGGAGATTTGTATCTCTTACTGGAGTGTTAATTATTTAATTTATAATTTTATTTTACTTGTAAAAATCATTAGATATCAGACATTACTCATGCTGTAACAAATAGTATATTTTAACTTTAAAAGGTTCAAACACATCATACAGAATTTTAACCTTTGAAAATGCTAATTTGCACAATTTATAATGACATCATAAAGACTATTTTACATCTGATAAAAATCATTTTATTTCATAAATAATACATATCAGTGAAATAACTTTCAGATTTAGTTTTAAAATGAATTAAGTAAGTCATTATGTTTCTCTGTGTTAAATAAAATATGCACATTTTTTAAGCTGAGACTACATGCATTTATATAGCTGTATATAAATTGCATGACCACTCTACTGTGGCCAATCAAGAACTGCAGATCTGTGTTTAACAGTCACCATTACAAGCAGATTATCAGTATTTTTTTAACTTAAAATTTAATTACTAAGCATACCCAATAAATATAATAATAAACAGCAAAGCAGAACAAGGTAGCAGCGACAGTTTGAACAGTAAATATTGATCTTCAAACAGACAGCAGAAATCTGTTGATATCAAAGAATTTTGTTTAACAATATTGTTAATTAAATGTCAGTGTGTGTGGGAGGTGTTACACCAGCATATTTTTTTCAACATTAAAACTATTAAGTTATTGTATATTTTGTTATGTGCATAACTTCTGATTGGTTTTTCCACAAGCTGTTACAATGCACAAAAGAAATAGCTATGTTTAATATTTTTATGGTGTATTCATTTATTGCACTACTGTGTTTAAGAAATTAACATTAAAATAAAAAAAATTAAGTTCTACAACGGAGCAGTATTTGATGTGCGAGTATTATTTGAATATAATGTTTCTATTGATAAGAGGGGAACAAAATCAATGTTTGAATATGGCATGATGAACCTTCAAACACAGCCTCAGATAATTAGAGGCAACCTGTACTATGAAATGAAAGAACAAGTTCAATATTACTTCCTTTTTATATCAGTTCTATTAATAGTTTTTCAGTTATTATACTGTCTACAAATAATATATTCTGCTAATCTTAAGTCACATATTTATATTCACATGTCTTAGTGCTTCAAACATTGTTTTAGTTCACTTCATGATTTTCTGATATTCCAACATAGTTTGGTACTCTTTAAAAGTTAATTCATATAAATGTTTCAGCTTAAGAGATATCTCTTGGATTCCTAATATGGATTCTACCTCATCTTGCTCAAACCTCAATGTTTTTTTATTTCCTGGGCAAATTGAGATGCCTTATTTTTCACTTAAAGCCAAGTTTCACAGACATGTATTATTACTTATGCATTCTTAAAACATAAAGAGAAAACTCACTTTCAGATTAACTTCATGTTAAAAGTTTTCATTATCCATTTAAATTCAAATTTTCCTTTCAGAACAGGTTGTACAGTGTGTAATCTCTCCTACATAAAACTGTCTTAAATGTCTTTGTTCCTTGTTAATCATTTTATGTATATATGAATTTTCTAAGCAATCACTTCAAATGGCTGATATTTCTCGTATCTTATTTGTGAATTCCTTTTAGAATAGCACGAAAATGTTTAAATGTGTATTTTTATTTAGTTGTACAGAAAGTTTATTTGTTTTGCAGTGAATGAAATATGTATTGGCAATGTAGTCTTTATTAAATTGTACTTCTAATATTTTGCAATCTAGGGTATATTACAGATTTATTAAAAAATTGGACAAATATGCCTTTAAAGTGATTTTCCAAAAGAGATTTCAAACCTTATATCAAGCCCCCAACCTCTAGTACAGCAGTATGTCTACGTAGTTACAACCCTAAAATTAGGGTTTTGATTCCCTTTGGTGGACTCGGCCGATAGCCCAATGTGACTTTGCCATAACACACACACCTTACCATCATTGCATAGAACCTTCACTATAAAAAGAATGAATTTATATTAGCATTGTGATCTGGCATCAATATTTTATCAATCATGCTGCCACATCCCATCATGATCTGGCAATCTGGAATCATGAAAGTAATCTTGCAGTGTCACTTCCATAACAAAGGACTTTGTCATAAGATTATCAAGTACAAAGCACATCATTCTTTCCATAATTCACCTTGTGTAAGTGTAAAATCACTTGTTTCAATGGCTAAATTGCTACAAGATTCATAATTATTGTGGTAAATTGACTGGTATTTCTTCATGTGAAAAGTAGGATTGTTCATTTTACTTTCCAGGTACTTGTAATATACATTAGTCCTATTTATACCCTTCTTGATACCACAAAATAATTTATATTTGTTTTCCAAAGCTTTTAATTACAGGAAATATGCTCATGTTATAAATTACAAATCCCAGATCTCAACACGTCTTTATGATCTGAGTGTATGGATATTTTGCATTGGAATGAGTTGTTACAAAAGCAACCACTTTTCTGTAGCATTACACTGTCTATTATATGCTAAACAATGTGAAAATGTAGTTCTTATATGTCCCATTCCACAATGTCAAATTGCCTATGGTTGTCATCACAACTTATTAATTTGCATATTCAAAATCATTTTGATATGTTGTCAATTCTCTGTATATCAAAATTTATAGATATAAATTAAAACATTAACAAATGCATTTCTTGAAATTTTCAAGAAGTTGTTTATACATAAAACAATTGTTCAGACAATAGAATTCTGCTTTTCCTGGATCATAAATATTTTCTCTTTCCAAATTGTACTCCAATTGATATGAATTTCTGTACATGGTGGACTCCTCTTCCAGAGGATGTTCTGTATTTTCACTTTACCTCTTCTGGGATCTGAACGTCTACCTAAACAAACTGTGTGTGGTGACCCAAGAAGGGGAAGATATGGCCCTGATGGTGGGGTGATGTCTGAGACACATCACCACACCTCGTTGGCCTTGAATTCCTCTATACAGGTGGTGTTTGAGTGCCCTGTAGCATCACTTGGTTAGTTTTATTGAAATAGAGTCAACTGAGTACCAGGATTTGGTGTTCTCAATGGGTGTTGTGGACATTGTGTCTGATGCTGGTGGTTGGGCATAGTGTTCTTGAAGCCCTGGCATTGTAGTGTGTCCCTTCATAGGACTCCATGGTGAGTGAGGTCAGTGGGCACTGAATTAGTAAAAATACAGCTTATTGGTAAATGACCACTCTTTGAAGACTGGCTAGCAATCTTCAGCTCACCTTGACCCTGTACCTTGTTTTTGATTTTGTACTCCTTAGAAAAACCTTGTGGACAAATGTCTCCCTTTTCTATTTAGAAGGGATGGCTTGCTGGCTCTCCAAAATCAATCACAAATCTGTTTTGGGGATATCTTGGTGGAAACGCACCAAACTCTTCCAGAGTTCAAAGGCCATGGAGGATATTACCTACTGATATTTCTCCCCATGTTATTTTGAATTCCTTACTAGGAGTTATTGTTGAGAGGGATTTGAAAATCATTCTGTAGTCGGAGATTCTTGTTGGTTTCTCCTGCCAAGACGTTTCTGCAGTATAACATATCTGTACTCATAAAAATGAAATTATACTGTCTACTGATGTTATTATTTTCATATTAACATCTCCATGTCTGCCTGCCTTTGTCAAGGCAAATTATTTTCATTTTTAGGTACAGCCATATACTTCTAACCTTCTGTGGCATTTTCAGTATCAGTGGTTTGGTCATTCAAAGGCATCTGGTCATTATTCTGTGATGTGTGATCATTGTGGTGGCAAAGACCCTGACCTGCACAAGTTTAAATGAACTTTCTCTATGGTAAATATGATGGTTCCTATCCTTCTTTTGTTGTGTTCTTGTCCTAAGTGGTTAGAGAAATAGATACTGTACTTGGAAACTGTCAATAATATTTCGTATCCTGATATTTGGGATCTTTTGTCCCCTGTTGCATCTCTGATATGTATTGCTGCACTCCGCTGTTACATTTGGTGTGCAAATTTTTCTGTACTCTGTCAAAGCCTTTGTTTCATATCATGAAAAATCTTTTGCCCTTTATGAATAAATGTGTTGACAAGTTAACTGTCTGCTGTCTGCATCGTCACTGTTGGTTCTAGTGAGTGCCCAGATCCATCTCCTTTGACCTGGGCTTCTGGTGACTGCTCAGGTCTATCTTCTTTAGCCTGAAGGTGCAGAAAAGTTACATGTTCATGCCTGCAGTCATTAACCTTTAGTAGGATTTATGGGGTTAACAGACCTTCTTATAGTAAAGAAAACCAGCATTGTGGTAAACAGAAGGGTTCTCCATCAAGACCTCCTCCACCTAAATAAAAATGGCTGCTTTGATACAGTGGAACTGTAGAAGTTTTTGTTCTGATTTAGATGATATTAAGGTCTTGGTTGATGTCTATCTTCCCATGTACCACAGTGGAAGTTACACAAAGCCAATTAGCTCTCTTTCACCTCTTGTTAGTCTTCCCTCTATTAATAACTGCATTGAGGCAATAACTGATTGCATGATTCACACATCTCCACAATTCACACTTAAAATATTAAAACGTTTCCCACAGTATCATACATGGTGGATTCCAGCCTGCCAGTATGCATAGAAGACACAAATAGGCCTGGGATATCTTTTTCCAGGTATCCCACTCTTTCAGTGCCCATGCTAGACAGGTCAAATGTTAAAGCCCAAAAAAGAATCTTGGATTAAGTTTACAACCAATATATCTTCTTCACCAATTTCAAGGTCATATGGGGAAAAAAGAGGCAGAAGGGCAGTGATAGGTATGCTTTTCACCTCTTTCCATGGCCAGAAAGTTGCTGATGTACAGCATGTCACCAGTACTTTTGTTTTTCACACCTCTCTAGCACTTCTGTTTCCTTCCCTGCTTTTTTGGCCAACAAGTACAGGGCAAAGCAATTGCCTCTTTCAAACTTTAATTGCTCTTTTCTCTGGTGGCACTCAGACTTGTTCATCTGTCTGGCAGGAAATTGGTCGGACCTGATGATGCTCACTGAGTTGCTGTAACATTT
Organism: Carcinoscorpius rotundicauda; assembly: GCA_011833715.1. Classification (NCBI taxonomy): domain Eukaryota; kingdom Metazoa; phylum Arthropoda; class Merostomata; order Xiphosura; family Limulidae; genus Carcinoscorpius; species Carcinoscorpius rotundicauda. The sequence continues at coordinate 23,770,275 of CM022398.1, forward strand.
ATCTCCTATTTCTCTTGCTCTTTGTGTTGTTTTTAACTGGATCTGGCATGTTCCTTAGCACAAGGCTATTGTCCTACTATTTTTAAGGCATGGAAAGAATCCCAAGATTCCTTTTAATTATCATCCAATTACTCTGACTGTCTTTGTAAGATCTTTAAAAGGATGGTTAATGCTCATCTTGTTTGATTCCTTGAATCAAAGTTCTCAGTTTTAAGTTCTCAGGGCTTATCTTTCACTGTGAACTTTCCTTCCTAGCATGAAGCAGCTACATGTTAATATTGATGTTTCATATTTAATGGTAATAGTACAGAACACAAACATAAATTTTGGCATGAAAGAAGTCATATTGAACAAAGTTGTTTTTTTAACAGGGTGGGTGGCTTCTGGCTTTGAGGTGGTGTTTTTTATTCCTTTTAAGGATTTAATTTAGTAAATTGGACAGCTTAGATGGACTAAAAATCCCTTGTTGCCCTTTAATGTTATGTTTTATGTACACAGAAGAAAACATAATTTAAATAGGCAAATAAAAATGACTTAAGACATTTACAAAATGTTAATTTATTTGCCATTTAAGGAATAAATGTGATCAAATTGATGTACATTTCATCTTTTCTTTCATCACTCAACTAGAAAAAAACATTCTGACCATATTACAATGATCCATTCGTCTTGCAATCTGCAGCTTTTTATTCTTGCATCTCTTGTTTTATGAAACTTTCTTGATTGGCACCAACTTCCTAATATTTACATATTAAGCTTGGTAAACTATGTTAATAGAAATACAACAACACTGGTGTCACAGCAAGACACATTCTATGATGTGCCAAATCTTCAGCTTGGAACTGTCAAAAATTGTAGTCACAATTTCTCTTCATCTTTCATGACTATTTTAAAATTGACGTTCAGTACTGTATTGCTACTAAAACCTTAATAAAAATGAAAAGAACTCTTGCATCTAGCAAACATTATTTTCCTGGATAACTATTTTACAAACTTGTCAATGAAGATATCCTTGTAATTCTCCAAAAACCTTTCAGAGTAAACCTTACTCAAAGTCCCAAAGTTGAATTTCACTCAAGTACTTAATATAATCAAGAGCTGCTGTCCAAACCCAAGATCAGGTATTATACAGCTTGCTCTAGAGACCAGTAGTTCAAACCAATTACCTACATGAAGAAACTTCAAAAAATAATCCAAATCTTCTTTTGCTGTACCCGTAAATATTGGGGAAGTGAGCTATTTTGCTTCATTTATGAAGGCCTATAATGACTCTTCATCATCATAGAAAACATACTCAGGGATTCTGACTCTTTGGAGAGTAGTCAAATCCTGATTCAGGGTGACAGAGCAACAATTGGCAGCTTGTCTATTGGTTTTGCACAATCCCAAGCTCCTCCATGCCCCATGGTAATCCTCACAGTACATATCTTTGATTGAAAAGGCTTACCAGTGCTATATAGTCTACTACATCACCATTTAGTTCCAGCCAAGCTCTTTTAACAGATATCCTCAATATTTTCAAGTGGTTTTGACCAGAGCCTGGTTAAGGTTACTTTGACTGGCAAAGGCATGGGAGTCAAATACAGTCCACTCCACTTGGTTTTAGACTTACCATATGTCACATTAACACAATAATCCTCAGTCATCTGTGCTTTCCTTACACTATGGTGTGAGGGCCTGATTGTTTGCCAACTTTGATATTTCCATCACATAATATTGATTGAAAGAGTCAAACAGTTGTAGTTTTCTTTGGTCTTAAGAGTTTTTAATGTTTATCTTCTTTGTTGGCATTCACATACCTACAGTTAGATCAGGGGTACCCAAACGTTTTTGACTGTCGACCCCTTCAAGGAATCCTTGACCTTTTTTTCAACTCCTCTATTCTTTTAAGTAATAAAAATATATAAGTCAAAGTTAAAGAAAGAATAACTTTATAAAAACATAATTAATAATAATATAATATGATAAACTAACTTTACTTTTTTATTGATCATCTGACATCTGTAATGGAAGGGATGTGGTTGATGATCTTTGAAATGAGCATTAATATTTGGTTGTAAATTGGTGAGTTTTAGTCTAACTCATCACGCTTTTCTATGTTCAGTTTTTTCCTCTGCTTTGTTAGGACTTAATTTACTTGCCTAAAACCAGTGTCAACTATACAGGAACTTGGAAATACAAGTGAAAAAAGATTCACCACTGCAAAATGTTTTGGATACTTATTGACAATTTTATATCACTTCAGTAGTTGCTGAGGGTCATACTTTTGTACAGTGATTTAACCTCGAGATCCATGGAAAATTCAATGAGTTCATCTTGTAAATTAGATTCAATAATTGTATTTTCTATTTTCGAGTCAAATGGTGTAACAATACAGTCTGGTTCATCCAGGTTCTCAAAGTGTACTTTAAAGTCCTCACTCAATTTTTCAAGGTGTTTACATACATATCCAAGTCATCATCAGAAATAATTTGGTCTTTATCTTCAAGTTGCCATAAGTTTAAAAAGTCCTGAAAATCTCTTCATAGTAATAAAGATTTTAAAAGGCCTATTTTAATTTGGAAGCCTAAGAGGATTGTTTGGATTTGAATAATTGTTACATCTTTACCTTGCAGACGGGTCTGTACATCATTAAATTTTTAATACAGGTCTGCTAAATGGAAAAAAATGATTATTCTTTTTCAACTTGTCACATAGAAAGGAATCCACATCTGTGAGAAACTTCACAGTTGAGTCATACAACTCAAGTCTTTGCAAGCAAACACCTCATACAGCCACCTCACTTCAGTATGTAACAGTAATTGGTTCACCAATTCATCATTTGTTTCACATAGCTTAGCAAACAGTCATAAATTAAGTAAATGTGCTTTAATTTTATTTATCAATCTGGTGCACACCTTTAGAGTACCGTGTAATTTGTCATTGAGATTTTCTGCCACAAGGTGGTGTCTGTGTAATACACAGTGAATAGTATGCATACTGGGATGCTTTTCCTTAAGTAAGGTAGCAAATCCTCTGTAACAGCAAACCACTGAAGGTGCACCATCTGTTTCAGCTGCAATTATATTGTTGAATGAAATATTGTGCTTGTTTAAATATTCCCCTAAGCACTGAAAAATCACCAACCCTTTTGCATCACCTTTAAGATACCTTGCGAACAAAGACTCATCAATAATTTTTCTTTGAATTTGACTAAAATGCCTTACATAAGTTATGAGAATGTTTGAACTACCAAATGTTGATTCTTCAAGTTGGATGGAAAACTTACAATGCATGAACTCAGATGCCAAAGTTTATTCCACATCTTCAGCCATCTCATCAATACATCTTTGAACTGTAGATGCACTTAAAGACAAGCATTTTAAAACAGGACCAGAGTCTCTTTTTTCATAACAGTTTCAAGCACTTCTTTAACTGATAGCATTATGATTTCCTCTGCAATAGTGTACAGTTTTCCTTTCTTTGCCATATTGAGAGAAATATTACATGACACCCTTAACCATCCTTTTATTATCAACCTGAGAAGGTGCTTTCATAAATGACATTATATTTGGTTGATTTTTACATTTTCTTTTAACATTCTAAAAAATCAAGATCTTCATCTTTCTTAACAGGATGAATTATTTGAAGGTGATCTTTCATCTTTGCAGATTTCATAGCATCATTACTAAAAACTTTTTGCATAGGAGGCACATATGCTTTGTTTTATTTGTAAGCAAAGATATAAATCCAAGTTTCACGCAATCTAGTGAATATTGGTGCTATTTCTTTTTAGGATCTGCAGCTGCCTTTTTTTCTTTTTTTACAAACCTCTTGAAGAGTTCTCATAATCACATACAAAACATGAACAAAAATCAAATACACAGTTATATACAATTGAATACACCTAATACTATCTGTAATAGCTCAAATCAAAGGAGACAATAATGTAACGTTGTGAACATGGAAAAAAAGTTTAGAATAAAATTGAAACAATGCATCGACATCATTACAAATAACATACCTGGAATAATCAAAACTTTTCTTCCTTAACTGATCCTTATGAAATGACAACAGATTTAATTGGATATTTTTGGCTAAATAAATTTTTCTAACAGTCATTATACAATATTTAGCTAAAGTAAACAAAAACATACACTGGAGGCTGTCATGAACAACATTCTGCAGAAGAATTTGGTGCGTAAATATTAACTGTAAAATGTTTAACATTTATAAGTAAATGATAAAACTATCTTATGATCTACTCCACTAATATCCAGACCCCTGCAAATAAAAATTGCAACACCTTTTCTATGTAATTCAATATGGTCAGAGATAATATCACTTCTCCACTGTAACTTCACTTGATCAACCAAAGCATCATACCAAATTGTTTCTTGTAAGCAAATAATATCATATTTTCTCGTTTTAAGGAAAGTTAAAACTTTATCAAGCTTAAACACATCTGATAACTCGTTGATATTAACACTGAATAATTTTAACTGGAAAACTATGTTGTATAAGTAATATCTTTCTGGTTATGTTTCCTGCTATTCTTCTCGAGACAAACCTGTTTTACTTTCGTATTTTCTTGTTGTTTATTTTCATCAATCGATATCCTTTTTCTTGTTGCATTCGCGTAGTTTATAACATGGCCTTATTTTCCACTTTCGGTAGAAAATATAACTTTGATTCTGTAACAGTCACGGGAACAGTCTCCAACAGCTTTTCTTATCTCATGTTCTCAACAAATGATTATACGTTTAGAACTTGAGTAATTAAAACAGGCGATTCCACTCCTGTTTAGGACGCGACGGGGGGTGTAAGTGAATTCAGGAGGCGTTTCTTTTTCGATATTAGTAAGTCGATCTCTCCACAGTTCCGACATTTACGTTTAGGACAGCTACTGTACAAATGATCAATTGCCATACATCTTTTACAGATTTTATATGATAATGATGTTTTATTTAATAGAATGCACCCTTTCCGACTGGATCTATAAGGCGTATAGCATACGGTAAAGATGATACACCTGTTGGTAACTGAAAGCATACATGCCAAATTCCTGCATAGATACCATTAATACGTTTCCACACAATCGGGCCTTTAAGAGTGTAACTTAGTTCGAATAATTTGTCCTAAATTTGATTATCCGTTATGTATTCTCGAACTTGAAAGAATGAAACAGTTGCAACTTTGTTAGCGACACCAAGCACATCACAAACCTGACCGTTAATAACACCAGCATTATTCTGCAGAACAAACGAAAATTCTAATACTCCAGGTCTTGGAACGATTGCTGAGATTGATGAATTACCATATTCTGCACATATTTGCCGAAATACATCCCGTAGCCGATATTACCAAGACACGAAAAAACAGAACGCTTCATACATGATTTCATGTCACACAATTCATTGTCACTTTCTACCCCTACAGGAGAAGACATAACGGTCCGCGCAAAAAACAAATCTTAATATTAAAATTAATAGCAAATAATGTAGCTTATCTAACTCAAAGTAGTAAGTATACGAATAGAATTTGAAACAAGTCTCAAGGGAAAGGAAACTAAATTATAAAAACTTCAGAAGTGTAAACGCGGAGCTTACACAAAACATGTCCTCACTGAAAGATGAGAATCGGCGGCTGCCATTAGGGTTAATGGGGTCGTGGCTAAAGTTAAATAACTGAACTTTATCAACAAGCTACAAGAAACGCAGATCAATGTTTTAACGTTTTAAATTTAAAACATAAGCAAAACTGCATAGAAATATATAAAGTAATTGAGATTGTATTTAATTCTCATTGCTATCGAATTACATGACCATGTGGAACAACGTTACACACTTGTCGTACATATGATTGTTTGTTTTTGGAATTTCGCACAAAGCTACTAGAGAGCTATCTGTGCTAGCCGTCCCTAATTTAGCAGTGTAAGACTAGAGGGAAGGCAGCTAGTCATCCCCACCAACCGCCAACTCTTGGGCTACTCTTTTTCCAACGAAAAGTGGGATTTACCGTCACATTATAACGCCCCCACGGCTGGGAGGGCGAGCATGTTTGGCGCGACTCGGGTGCGAACCCGCGACCCTCAGATTACGAAGCGCACGCCTTAACGCACTATGCCATGCCAGGCCCCCGTACATATGAAACAAAAAAAAATAATTCACTTACTTTAAGTACAGTACTCTGATTTTTTTTAACCTTTTAAGTACTGTTTTATTAATTACGATACTTAATGCCCCTTTTAAACTAAACAAACTCACGTCTCCACTTCCCGTTACAGCAAACACCAGTAAATCATTAAAATAACCAAGAAAAACTATCATTGGTAATCGCCAGGAATGTAAGCCACAATAAACCTAAAACATATTGTCGATTACGTCACGCTCACAATGCTTCCTGATTGGTTTAATTATAACTGTCAGTTGGATAAACGACTCTTTTGTCCAGATTCTTAAATGACTCGCGCATTTTTGAAGAATTTATTTACAGCTGGTATTTTTATTTCCTTGATTACACGACTCTTGCTTTCTGCACAATATATTATGTCGATTTGACCAACAATATTTAATAAATCGTGAAATGATGCTTTTGTATCAACAATTTATAACCGATATCCGAGTGATTTTCGAACCCCTTAAATGTCTTATCGACCATTTTGGGGACCCATGAGTAAAACTGTTTGTTTGTTTGTTTTGGAATTTCGCACAAAGCTACTCGAGGGCTATCTGTACTAGCCGTCCCTAATTTAGCAGTGTAAGACTAGAGGGAAGGCAGCTAGTCATCACCACCCACCGCCAACTCTTGGGCTACTCTTTTACCAACGAATAGTGCGATTGATCGTAACTTTATACACCCCCACGGCTGGGAGGGCGAGCATGTTTAGCGCGACGCGGGCACGAACCCGCGACCCTCGGATTGTGAGCGCACGCCTTAACGCGCTCGGCCATGCCAGGCCTATGAGTAAAACAAACCGTCCGTTTTTCACATACATAATTTTAATTACAGGTAAGTTTTCTCGTCATAACGGATTAACAAAACCTGGTTTTTAACGTTATGTGTCTCACTTACCATTGAGCCACCAGGGGTCAGACGAACTGAACACAATTTATGATATCCGAAATATATATGTATATATACAAATGACAACAAGTTTATGGACCATATGTATAGGGAAATAAAACGAGTCTCGTGCTTTATTTGTTTGTACTTAAGCACAAAGCTACACTATAGCCTATCTGTGCTCTGCTTACCATGGATATCGAAATCTGGTTCTAGCGTTTTAAGTCTAGACGTTCCACTGTGCCACTAGGGAGAGTCTCGTGTTGACATTTATGTTAAATAATAATTGAAGTATTATTATGAAAAAAAAGAATGTAATCTTCAGAGTCATCAAAACTTCAGTGAAATTGTTTACTATTTGTTTGTTTGTTTTTTGGAATTTCGCACAAAGCTACTCGAGGGCTATCTGTCCTAGCCGTCCCTAATTTAGCAGAGTAAGACTAGAGGGAAGGCAGCTAGTTATCACCACCCACCGCCAACTCTTGGGCTACTCTTTTACTTTTACCAACGAAAAGTGGTATTGACCGTCACATTATGACGCCCCTACGGCGAACCCGCGACCCTCGGATTACAAGTCGCGCCTTACGCGCTTGGCCATGCCGGGCCCGTTGTTAACTATTGCTGATTTCTTTTTAAAAATAAAACCGATTATATAATTATCTGCTTTGGCCAGCGGGGAAACCGAATCCTTGATTTTAGCATTAAAATCTGAAAACTTACCGCTCTCCCACTGAAAATCTTAGATTTATTGTTGCTACATTAATAAACAATTTATGTCAACGTTTGATTTTTTATGAGAGACAAAGCTACACAATGGGCTATCTGTGTTGTGACATCTACAGGTATCGAGATCGGGTTTTTAGCGTTAGAATATACCATGTGTCGATGGGAGGCAGAAGTATTTTGATTTATCTCAAAGCCACTGGAGACTCGAAGTTTGGATGAAACTAAACTTTTTTGGTAAGTAGGACTTATATCTTCTGATGTGACAGTACATTGCATGTAACAATAACGTTGAGAACTTGCTTAGCGTTTATAATATTAAAAAGATTATTTCAATATCCCCAATGTATGAAGCACAAAGAGCCCACTATATAGCTTTGCGCTCAGCAACAAGGGAAAGTTTCAGATATGTTAAAGTAGAGTGTCAAAGATGGAGTGCTGAACAGTTACACAAGTGGCGGCGCCAGGATATTTTCGTTGGGGGCGGGAGAGGCTGAGGTAAACTGTGGAAGGGTTTCCCAAATTACCATCAGTATGAAGTATATATGGTAAGTTATAATAATGTAAATGCCAAGGTACATTTCAGAAAGATGTGCTATTTTGAACTGCGTTTTCAATGCAATTTTCATTGGAAACTTATACTCTGATTAATAATTCATTATTACAAATTAGAAATAATCTGTTTATGAAAGTATGCGTACATGTAAAAGACGAAACTCACCTAAATTCTACCCAAGGTAATACATAATAATAAAGAAAATCAAGATTAGCTTAAATTAAACATTTAATATACCATTAAGAGTAAAGCTACAAATCAAAAGAAATATAACATAAAGACATAGTTTGCATAGCAGAAACGAATTGTTTTGGAATTTCGCACAAAGCTACTCGAGGGCTATCTGTTCTAACCGTCGCTAATTTAGCAGTGTAAGACTAGATGGAAGGCAGCTAGTCATCACCACCCACCGCCAGCTCTTGGGCTACTCTTTTACCAATGAAAAGTGGGACTGACCGTCACATTATAACGCCCCCACGGCTGGGAGAGCGAGCATGTTTGGCGCGACCCTCGGATTACGAATTATCCCATGTGAAGTTAATACACTCTGAGGAAATTAAGGTCAGTATCAGGCTAACTATTTTGCATCTTAATGAAGACGTTGAGTTGCACAGATCTATGTGTCTTATGTTCATTGTTAAGCAACAACAACGATTGTTTTTTCCATATTTTATGAATATATGTAGGTAACAATATTGGGGGCTGAGGAGGGCTTGACTTATTGGGGGGCTCAAGCCCCTCTTGGTGCCGCCACTGAGTTACTGAATAGACCGAAAGTGAACTGAGTTAAGCTGGGGATTTATGATTTGAAAGTTTGTACCTTAGTTACAACAGTATTGGTGTGCTTTTATATTAATTTCAAATTTGTTCAAGTAAATGGCATTTGCCATTACTAATGAATAATGTAAAATGATAGAAAAAACTTGAATTTTAAAGATTTGTTTGAAGCATTTTAGAGTTCTATTCGTATAGAGTAGATTATAAAATAATGTTTTCCAAATTGTTTGTACTTTGTTCTGCAGTTGAACAAGTATAACAGAAACAAACTTTCTTTGCCAGAACTGAGTTTAAAAAGTCTGTAAGTTTTCAGTTATGTTTAAAATACATTCTGTTTACTTAAGGAACGGCAATATTTTTATCATGTGAAATCACATGGCGACTGTCGCGTCTTTTTCTTCCGACTTTGCAAACGAACTTGGTAGGAGTTTAGTTAGGAAAGAGAGAGAAGTCTGAGAATTCTCTCTCCAACTGGGGTGATCAGAAACGTTGTGGTTCCTATTCGTCTCCTTACGTGAAAAATTATTGAACTTTACATGGAAGTTTGTCTTTATTTCGTTTTAAATTTCTTTGAAGTGAAGAAGTGAGGTGGGTGATATGAAAGTGACGCGAGAGAAGGGAGACCTGAACAACAGTGGCATAAGGAAAGTAAGACAGGCCAGAGCCCGCGGTCAGAATAACCTAACGGCTGGTGATTACTAAACATTGACTTGAGATTGACTTAAACGGCTCTTTTCAGAACTAGACAAAAATGTTGCCTTGGCATGAATCTACAGATTCAATGCCAGAGATTTAGCTGTGGGGGAAACCGGAGTACTTCGAAAAAACCCACTTTCACAGCCTGGGCGCCGAAAAATCTAACCAGTCCGTGCACAGAACTAGAATGAAAGAAAAACACGGCTTTTGAAACATTTTGAAATAAAAAGAAAACTGATGGATTGTAGCAATGGTATACATGTGGCTGGTTGTCTGGTGACTAGGAAAACTGCTAGCTGCGGTCTTGTAGAACAGGTAGGAACTTCACGTTAAACTTGTGTTCAAACCTGATGTCCAGTGGTAATAGAGAAAAACGTGAGCTTTGTGGTGAATCAACTGGCTGTTCTTCTTCGGTGAATTGTTCTTCATTGATCTTAGATGCTTTGTTTCTTCTTGCAATTTTCGTTTGCGTCTTCTGAGTGATTGTGGTCTGTTTCTCTGTTTGAATTAACGCTTCGATAGTTGTCATGCGAATGGTCCGAGTCTAGCTGATGGTTTTATTCCGTGGAAACTGGAACTAAGGTCTGGCAGGAACTATCACTTGTCTTTTTTGGATTGTTAAGTGTTGACGTTTTGTTAACAGTGGGAGTTGTCGTTTTCGGAGTTTAGTTGCCTGAATCTTCATTCGTGTTCTTTCTGGCTAGTACTGAACTCGGCGGTATTTCTGTAGTTTTCCGTTGATTGTTTTTGTTGTCTGGGCACTTTGACTACGAATTGAAGGGTCGGCAATGCGGGCGTTTGGCTCTAAAGTGAAATATGTGATAGTAACACCCGTCACGTAAAATACAGTCAGCACTGTACTTCGACTTTGTCACTATCTTCATGAAGTGCGTAAGTAGATTGATGTTTCCGGAGAAAATTCGATATACAACATGTAACTTGGCCTGAATTTGAGATTCTATGGCTTGTTTGATTTCTTCTGGTTGTATGGTTGGGTCAAAACCCTTAAGGAATACTGAGAAAAGGCTGACAGGACTTTTGGTTGGGAAACAACTTACTTCAAGTTCAGTGTTCCATGGTTGGCATAGATAAATTTGAGTAGTGGGCTGGATGAAAATTCCGCCCCGGCTTAGGAATCAGATCCTGAAAGGTATGATGATTGTCCTTGGCTTGGGTGATGAACGTGGCGACTTGTAGTACCGTAAGGTGTGACGGTAGATCGTCGACAATTACCGGCGGTATAACAGGCGTAGTTGGTCCTTGCGTCTTGAACAGCATAATGGTAGAGATATCAGCACGCCTTAGTTGCTCTGTGACTTGCGTGTAACTCCGTCTGTTCTCTCAATTTTTCATGAAGAATTAATGTTTTATCCATCAAATCAAAGCACCTTCTGTTAGAAGAAGTTATTTTCCAATAATTAAGTATTATTGATATAGAAACATTATTTAATCTTCATGAAATACGTATTTTTTACATGAATATAATCAAGCTATGTGGCTGACTAAAAACCAACATAACATCCATTCTGCTATATATTTTTTATATGCATGTGTTTGTGTGTTCAATTCTTTTTCTTCAATGAAGTTAATGAATAAAAAAGACAAAAATGGTCTCCTTCTTAACCTTCTACCTTTGAAGCCAAACAGTCTTTGCGTAAACAAAATAAATTCAAATGTTTCATAAATAGCTAACTTTGTTACTTGGTACTTAACAATATATGCCCGACATGGCCAAGTGTGTTAAGGCTTTCGACTCGTAATCTGAGGGTAGCGGGTTCGAGTCCCGTTCGCACCAAACATGTTCGCCCTTTCACCCGTGGAGGCATTATAATGTTAGGGTCAATCTCACTATTCGCTGGTAAAAGACTAGCCCAAGAGTTGGCGGTGGGTGGTGATGACTAGCTGCCTTCCCTCTAGTCTTAGACTGATAAATTAGGGAGGGCTAGCGTAGATAGCCCTCGAGTATCTTTGCGCGAAATTCAAAACAAACAAACAAACTTAACAATATATAATATTTATACCAATTACTTTAACTCAAACTATATTCAAGAACATAATTTAGAACTTACACTATGTTTTATATCGCTTAATTACACTAACCGCTTTATATTTTCGATCCTAGTATTGAATAACCATTCATTCTGAATTATTACAGTTACATTTAAAATAAATAACAAGATTGGGTGAAAAATATACTTGTCTGGTGGCATTGTAATTTGCTAGCTTTTATTATATTCTGCCACCTCGTGGACAAATCGTTTTAAATATCTTACGACAAGATATATTAATTGTTGGAGTTGTTTTTCTATTGGTTGTTGGTTTCGACTGGAAGTCAGGCGATCTGAAAGTAACTCTTATTGGATACAACCTGTCACCAGTTTAAAAAGTCAACAACATGGGATCAATCGGTATTTTTCAGTTTGTTATGATAAAATTTGTTATTAATTAACAAATGCAAAATTAGGGTGGGAACCGAGTATTTGTTCGTTAAATGAGCAAGTAAATTTAAAGTTAGTGAGTTAACGGGCATTGTCAGGGATATAAAACTCATTAAGAGTGGTGTTTTCAGTAGTTTTAACAGTTTAACTTGTTAGTTACATTGCACAATTTAAATTATCTGTTTTATTTGTTTAGTGATCTTTACATTTCTAACCTAAGGCCAAATGAAAAGTGAGCCCTACAATTAATATCAATGTCGTTTGTCTTTGAAAAAAAAATGAAAGTTATGTAAACTTAATATGTTTTGAAGAGTTTGGGAATTTTGAGTATTAGTGAGCCTCGGGTTGAACTTCAATCTTCGATGAACTAGCTTGCTATCGTTGGACTAGATAAGTGAGATGAATAATTGCATCTGAGAATTTTATTGCATAAAAATGTACGTATTTAGAACGTTTCTTTTTTTATAAGGCCAATCCTTACTTTTATTGTATTTTCACAAAATTACATTTTACAGTTTTGACTCTTGGTTTTACCAAGTTGTAGAACTTTAAGTCCTACTTAAATAAATAAAACTTGGTTTCTTTTAGTAACTACAAAAGGCGTCATGTATTTGTAAACGAAATTTACACGAGAAATGAGGAGCGTAATCATTATTGAGCTGTAGTGTGGGTTCTTTCACTTCTTACCATCTATTTTATGACACCATTTTGGAGGACAAAATTATGACTGTATGGCTCGGTCTGTTAACTTACAAGTGTACCTTAATTATTATTGATCTTGTAAATTTATAAAGAAATTACAGTTCCATTGATCGTGACATTTTGCTTGGTACAAATGAATTTATATATTAATTGATAATTTCACTGTTCACTTTCTCTATTTGAATATGGCATGGATGTGATTGAAATACTACAGACAACAATATTATTTTTTTAAGAGATAACATTTTTGTCTACAAGTAGAAAAGAGCACTGTTTTAAGATTTTTGACTTGTCTTTTTCAAACCCACATCTGAATCCTTTTCTCTGCAAGGAACTTTGTCAGTTTTATATTATTGTACCTTAGATTTATACATAATACTTTTCAATTTTGAAACTTGTTTTTCACGTGCTTTCTTTTGAAATTTCAGTGCCCTTTTCAAATAGAAACAATTTTAGAGTAAGGTGAACTTTTGACAGCATAATAAAAAAATATTATTGCTCATGGATCTACCGAAGTCAGTAGTATAAATAATGAACAACTAATTATGTATTCCACTTCTCCTCTAAATCTCATTTATTAATTAATCTTTTACATGCCTATTGTATGCGTTCATCCAAATGTAGTTTTTAGAAACTGTTAAAATAGTTGATATGGCACAAAATAACCTGTTTTAAAGATGTACTTTTTAAAATAAAATGTGAGCTTTCACAAAATCTGGGATAAACATTTGTGTTTCACTTTAAAGTGTAAAATGAAGATTAGAAGTGAATTTTTTGTTAATCATAAGTACTTTTTTTTCTAGAATACATTTTATTAAGATTAGTTACATTAAAATGAGATTTATTAATAAAATGTATTAATGTTCACTAAAATTTGTTGATTGATGATGTTTTTATTGTTGTTTATTCTTTAAGTCTTCATTTTAATCATTGCAAACAAGATTTAATGGATGATGATTTATTTTGAAAAAGCAAAGCTTCCTCAAAAGTATATAGCTTAACTTTTAAAATACTAGGGAATACAACCAGACCATTCTTTGAAACACTACACATTTGGTACTCAAATGTTCAATGCCCCATTTGCAACATTACAAGAGAAAAAAATTATTAAAGCATAGGACTGTATTTGAAACCATAAGTTAACAGTTTTAATTTTGGGCCATGATAATGGATAAATGTTTAATTAAATTTAAGATATACAAGGATTTGCTTTTGTGTGGTAATTCTGTGAAATGTACTTTTAACTGTATTATATTTGTACTAAAGAAATTGCTTATAAAAATGTATAATGCTGAGTAATATTAATATTTTAAATAAATCATATTTAATTTTTTAAAATAGTTACCAAACATATATAAACTTTTAAAAACTCAAGTTGTTATTACAAGTTTCCACTCCTGTGTATTTGTGGTTTAAACATGTAAAACAGGAAAAAAAATTGAAGTGGTTGAGTACAATACAACTTACTGTCTGCTACAATTATTTTTGGAATCGACATATGCAGCATATCAATATCTATAAATCAGTGTAGTTACAGTTCATATCATTCTCTTTGTGACCTTAAGTATGCTTATCAGTTGTTGTGTCTGAGTTTACCTTAATCATGAAACTTGTCTGGCACATTGATGATGCATTTATAATCACTAAAGTCTGTGTAATTTATCTTGGTTTACAGATTAAGAACACATTCTGATAAGAAAGCTTTTGAAAAAGACAAAAATATTTAATACGTGTGAACTGAGCAACATTGTATCATCATTACTACTTATGTCTGCTTATTTTATTTCTCACAGCTACAAAAGTCAAGACGTTGCCTTTCACTGAATGTGCGACTGATGGTTTTAAAAACTGCCAACAAAGAAAATTGATATCAAACTTGTTTAAAAAAAAATCCTGTAGTAAGTTTGAAGTTTCATTTTTTTACTGTTATAATTATATTGACACAGTTAGTTGCTAAATATAAAATAATACTACACTGAAGGAACTAATTTTATTTTGCATTTGTTTATATAAGTTAAATAATATTTTATTTTATTGTATCATTGATAGAGTATTTTTAATAGTTGTTTGTCACAGAACTCATGTCTTTGCACTTCAACATTGGCACAGGTAATTTTGGTTCATTTATTTTTTTTAATTGTTTATTTAACATATTCTTAACTTGAATGAAGAAAGTATATGCATAACCTATTTTTTTATATATTTTATTTCTCTCGTTCACTTAAAACATTAATTGTATTTTGCAGTTAAATCCAAATGCTTAGAAACAAATCAAGTTAAACTCAGAAATCTAAACACTTTGACCTGTTTTTATAAAACTTGTTAAGATTGCTGTCTAAGAAGTAAAGTTAAATACACCCAGTCTTTGTGTTTCAAACTAAATTCTAATTGTTTTTGTAGTAAAAGCAAGCTATCCATAAGGAATACATTCTTACAGATGTTTCCATTTCTTGATTCGGTGCTAGTGCATTATGTACTTATCTCAGATTTAGCTTGGCATTTTCTAGCTTAGCTAGGTGATGATAGGTGGCATAAAACTGAAAAGCTGAACATGTGCTGTGCTTACTTGTGAACATTTTACTGTTGCACTGAAAAGATGTACACATATTGAATTGCATAGATAAAAATTGCACAAGAATGCACATCTGTTTAGCAAATGACTTGTGTAGTTGTAGACACAAGTGTGACATTTTATATGTACTAAATGTATATCATTTATTTCACCTTTCTATAAAATAGGGTAGCTATATGTATTTGTTATATTTTTCATCTGGTATAGTTGCAAGGTTGGTTACTTTCACACAACTATCAATAGTACTGTAAATTATTAGATTCTTATGTCTTTCATTTCACATTAACCTTGAATTAAGTCTAACACCCACATATAGGTCACTGATTAAAGATCATTTTTATTTCTTAAAAACTATATATTAAATTTCATAAATTGTTAAAATGGATATTAATTAATACATGTAGAAATTAGAAATATTTTCAACTTAAATTTAGTATTTCTAATGAAAATACATATAGTTGCTGTTTTCTGTATACAGACACTGAGACATGAAAGCTAAGTTGGCTCAGTTGTGCTTCAGAGGAATTGTGCTGTTTATAACAGGAGTGTTTTTTGCTCTGATGTTGAGCCTGTTGCAAATTCAGCGAAACTTACCAATGTTGAAACTTCCTGTTACGTTTAGTGTTTTGTATTCCCCATGGTGGGTCCCAGCTATTTCTGGAATGGCATCAGGTATTATAACATGAAAATGAAATGGATTACTTTATAATTTATACAGTTACTGACTTAAGTTGTATGAAAATTTTATACTTTGGTAATTTTATACCTTTTTTTTAATAGTATAAACTAAATAAACTAAAGTAAAACTATATATTTCTGTATATAGCCAATGTAAAAAGTAAAAAAAAAGTTTAAAACTTTGCTTTCCTTCTGCAATAATTCTTATGTATACAGTAAATGTGTGTACAACTCTTGGAGTATCATTTTGAAGGTAATTTTTATGTGTGAAATATTAGTTTACTTTAATGCAGTCATTGTACTTATAAAATTTGCATCAGTTAATTTTAAAATATATTTTAATACTGCAGAAGTAGGTAGTGTATTGAATTAATATTAAAGTTGCCGTTTCCTTTAACATAATCATGTGGGAAGTAGTTTTTTTCCCAAAATACCATAACTTTTCATAATGTTAAGGTAATTTTATACATGTATAACTTGTCTTTCAGCCATTGTGGGCTTGTTGTACCCTTGCCTGGACCAAAAGCTAGGAGAACACCAATTTTATGAACAAGAATGGTCAAATGTGATACGATGTGTTGGTGTTTTTATTGGCATTAACCATGCCATTGCTGTATCCTTTATCACCCTTATGTATGTTGAAATAAATTTGTAAGGTGGGACTGTTTGATCCAATTATAACATTTACAGTTGGTCAATTCATTCTCATTTACATTTAATTATAAAATCTTATTCAGTTGAGGTGTTTTTATTTTATTTCTGTCAAGTAGTTTTTCTCTTAACTATATCAATACAGAAGATTCATTTCACTAGCAACCTTCAACTATCACTGTCGCTTACAGTTCTGTCTATTGGACTGTGGTGGTGGTTTGATCGAACCATGGGTGGGTTAGGACTGGGTGTGAGCATTGCTGTGATTACAGCATTTATAACACAGGTGTTAGTCTGTCATGGTGTGTGCAAGTAAGTTTTTGTCATAAGAATGTGTTACATCTGGTCGTATATGAGAGAATAAATAATTTTTTTAAAATGGTTATCAATAGATAAAATGCATTTTCAAACAGGTGATTCTTCTATTGTTGAATGATTGAATAATCTCAACTGTGATATTTTTATCTAGGTTGATAATGTCTGAATGGGTTTGTTCTCTTTGTGATAGTTTTAATCAAGTTGTCCATGTACACTAGATATCATAGGACATTTCTGCTCTGCTTAGCAACAAGGTATAATTGTTTGAGAAAAGTAGCTTGGCTTTCCTGCACATGAAGGAATGAAGGTTTAGGTGTTCCCTAATTGTTACAATCAAGAATGCTGAGGGGTATCTTAAGATTAGCTTTGAGGTACAAACTTGTACCATAATTTGAGTGAAAATAGTTACATCTGTAAGTGTCTAATAATAGTCTTAGTATCCATCTTGAACAAGAATATATACAAGTTTCAAGTGTAGAAAAAGTGAAGAGAGAGATGAAATTTAATAATTTTACCCAGTAAATACATATTTTTCCTTTTTATTTCCTTTTTAACTGATAGTTCATTGACATACTGAACTTGCTACATTTGAAGTTAAGAATATCATATATGAATTTCTTGAGCTAGAAATAACCACGTAATTTAGATCACTTACAAAAAAAAAACATGGGTTAAAAAACTGTGGTTATTTAGGGAGTAATGATTCATTTCAAAAATTTGTCAAGTTATTGGCTTTTGTCCAATTAAAGAATTTTAATTTTCTAATTTTTTTCAGTTTTTTGTTGGACAGTTCCAGGGGTGGATTAAGTGTTGTATGGGCTTTGGGCTTAATTTTTTGTTGGGGGTTATGATTTTAACTAAGGGTTAAAATAAAAAAAATAACAAAAAAAAACAATAACTGAAACTTGTAACAGGCTTTTTTTTAGCCTGGGAATATTGACCCCACTTTAATCTGCCTCTGAATTCTGTGAATCTATCACCTAATGTCTGTTAGAAACTTATGTTATGTTTGAACATCAAACTAATTGGGATACAGCTACTGAAAATTAAATAAGGCATTTAAGTTGCACAAAAAACTAATTGTATTTTTTGGTTTATTGCCAATTTAATCTTTGCACTGTAATGGTGTGTGCTGCACATTGTCTTTTGTTATTACTTTATAAACCAATTTTACCAAGTTTTAGAAGGGGTGAACTTTATCTGATATTTTAATTCATAAAAACAAATTTAAAAAAATCATGCATATTGCATTGTAAAGTATATTGAACACAGGAACCTTTACCATTCTTTTTCAAATAGTAATACAATGTCTCTTTCTGCTTTAAATTACATTAGGGTTTTTAAAAAATAATCAGTAATGTTTAGATAACCCACTTGTAGAGAAATATATATGCAAAAACAGCTCGTTTGGGTTGAGAAAATATTTTACATAGAAGAACGAACAACGTTTTGACGATGACCGAAGAAGATCAAAACGTTATATGCTCTTTTTTGTAAAATATTTTTTCAACCCAAACGAGCTGTTTTTGCATATATTTTAAAAACATAGTTCTTCTAAATTGAAAGTTTTAACTTTGTGCATTAATTATTTTCTGCTTCAATTGAAAGAGATTTTGTTTGTTACAACTTGCCTAGATATTTCTTGGATATTAAATTAATACAAAATGGTACTTTAAAATATTATGCAATTAACAAACATATGTTTTAACCTTAAGATTTTATAAATATGTTTAACTTAGTAGAATCAGTATTATGAAGCAAATACGTAGGACTTAAATGTATTACAAAACTATAAATATTGTAAAGCTGATATAGCAGTACTTGTGAAAGCATGTATAAATTACTGCACTGGCTGGTACACTGTTTGCTTTGTTGTAGCTTTAGTTTCACTGATGGTTAAAATTGTATATATGGATAATTATGTACAATGTCTTAAGTTGGTGGATAGGTTGTGTTGAATAGTAATTAGATACAAGAAAATTTTGTTATAGGTATTAGAAATTATATGCTTTGTCAAGTACATCTTTTACTTTGTAGGATATCTTAAATGTAGCTGTGATATGTTATTCTATGATCTTAATTCTGTTGTGTACCTTATGTAAACCATTAAAGATACCATTCTCTTTAGTTTATGTCAAATTTTGCTTGTTTTTAGTTCTGCCATGCCATGTTTTGAATAAATATTTACCATTGTTACAGCTATACAGAACACAACTTTCTTTACATCAGAGCGTGGCTCCCATGTGTACTTTTTTGTGGTGGTATTACAGTAGGAAACATTGGACGACAGTTAGCAGTGGTATGTACTCATCTCTTGTGTGTTTCTACATGACTGAAATCTAGTTTAAAAGAGAAATTCTCTGAATATCAGTCTTTCTCAGTGAAAATTTATCTTTTTAACAATTGTAACACTAAATATCAAAAGCTAAAAAAACAAATCAATGATCCCTTTTTTCTGGAGATAAAACAATACATTTATTTATTATAGAAAGCTTCAGGCTCCTAACAACGTCTGTTTTTATTGAGTTTTATTGCTCATTAAAGTATCTTAACTTTTCCAGTATTAAAAGTTTTTCACATCTGATTAACATCTTTATATAACTCATTCAGCTGTCCAATTAACAATAGATAATTCTTGTCACATCCTTTCAATTTTTTTAAAATTTGTAACCAAAATGTTATTCTTTATCTACATATGGAGAATTACATCAAACCTAATAAAGCAATGGTCACTTGCATCCATTTGTTTTCTAGTTTACACCCTTTTGATGATTTCTGTATTTGAAGTTAAATATAAATTCAAAATACGAACACAATATTGTTGAAAAATGTTTTTCCCTCCTGATTTGACTCTAGCATTTCCCAGTCTATATGTTTGAAATTATAATTATTTGTAAGTATGACTTCATTAATCACTGAAATCTTAATTGCAGTGTAAAGTTTCTCACTAATTTTCTAAGTAATTGTGTTGGTGAATTGTAATAAATTTCTACTAAAGGCCTTTCCATTTTACATCCACTAATAAAAAGCCAAATGGAATCAGTCTCTTTACCCTCAATTTCAATAGATTGTAACTCACACTTTACATTTAAAGCCATTTTTACTCTCCCATTATTACTTTATCCTTATTAAACAGCATGTATTTCAAAGAAACTTTTGTCATCAAAATCCATTATTCCTACTAATGCTCTAAAGTCATATAATTTATTTCTTATACTTCTAGCATTACAATAGCAACAATTAAGCCTATCCTTACTTCTATATTTGTTTTCTTTACTAAACTCTGTTTTTGTTCTGTCTTTTTTGCATTTAGTTTTCCCAGACTCTTACCACTGTCTAGTCCTAATCTTAAAATTTCCTTCCAGCTGAGTTAATAACATTAACAAATAAGTCATCCCCTATCCTATTAAAATGTAAATCACTAATTCCCAAAATCTCTTCTCCCACAAGCCAATCTGCTCATTTTTAGCCCTGAGCCCAGTACTTAGCTCTAGTGACATTATTATAACATCATCCCCATAGTTATTTCTGAGCAGAATACCTAAAAATTAAGTTGTGGCTTTTTTCTTTAAATGCCTTTATCAACTTATTAATTAGCTCTTCTGTCTTACTATTTCCTACATCATTAGCCCCTGCATGCACTATAAAAACATTTCTGCTAGCTCCTCTTTATCTTCTGTTTTGACGGTTATATTCACCACCTATGGCCTTAGGTGACATAATCTGATTCTTTTTTACCTTATTTATTTATCCCTACTGACTATCCTTTTCTGACCCTTTTGTTTCCCTCCCTCAAATATTTCCTTTTCTGCAAAACCCAAGGACTGAAATTTGTTGCTTAAGAGAATTAGGTCATTATAACTAAATTCACTACTTTTGATTCTAATAGTATTTTTACTAACTTCTAAAAGTCATTGTTAGCTGATGTATTCATTGCATGTGAAAGGTTACACTCCTCCTAACATCCTACTGACATTCACCACAGTATAGACTTCTATTCATCTGTTGCTCTACTTTGATTAGGATAACCTCCAACTGACAAGATTTACATAAAAATTATAAATATTTATTATTGACTTCCTTAAAAGTATATACCAGTTCCAAGTTACCAAATAAAACCTTATCATTGTACTCTTTACACCTAACAAACTGTGAATATTTAAATCCTACACTAGTCTTAACCTTTGAATGTATACTTATAGCCTGAAAGTAAATACACTCTACCAAATACCAGTATCCTGTTAACACTGTTAGTATTAAGTAATATTTAAGAACTGGTTATGTTATTTTTATAACTACTTTGTTTTTATACTACGGTAATAGTTTATCGTTAGTTATATAGAATTTATAAAAATAACTTAATCAGTTAATTCTTGAAACATTAAGAGACAATAACTAAATTTTAGATTGTATTTATCCTGCTTTATGATTTCTTAATAAGTTGAAATATACTTAATTTTAAAGTACCATTACATGTATTAAGCCTATTTTAAGGTTGTAAAATTTACACTACTAAACTCTAAGTTAAAACTCTGGTCTTACTTTTATTTACCAAAATTATCTAGTTTTATTGTTATTTGACCTAGATTACTACAAATGACAATATTAAATAAGTTTTGTAAATATGAGCTTAACTTTTCAGTATTCTTCCTCTACAGTCATCATGCCCTTTTGAAATCCTGTATGCCTAAAGTAAAGACATTGTGTTGGATCAGCTAGCCTTGAGTCAGAAGCATAAAATTTGTTAGAAACTAAAAGTATTGATTTAATTTTAAACTTAAATAGTTTCTAAGTTAAGCTCTTTTCTGTTATATCACCAATATTTTCAATATAAAACAAACCTCTTTATTAATGAAGATTCTAAAGTAAGAAATCTGATATTTTTTCCAATTATATTGTCTATACATTTCACTTTATATTTTCAATACATAGACTAACAACAGTATTGGATAATTTTAGTGACAAGGGGTGCATGACATTTAATAATGAAATTCTTGTGTATAGAAGTACTTTTTCTAATGCATTCTGGATTTTATGGGAGATTTGAATGATTTCAAGTTAGAATAAATTCTGATGGAATGCATGCATGTTCTGTTTACTTACAAACTTCCAGCTTGTTCAGCAGATTTGGATGAATACTCGTGTTTCTCTAAGTTCTGAATTTTTTTTTCTTTTAGCCAAATATATGAAAGTCATTTTGAATTCTTTTATTATTATTATTTATTGTTATATTTTAATTGAAAAACATTTAAATTAAATTACTTGTAATAAACTAAATTTTCAAGAGAATTGCTTTTTATACCAATTGTGGTATATTTTGATAAATGTTTTTCCTTTCAGGACGACTTTATTGACTGTGAGACAAAAAGACATCGAGAATGACAGTTTTTATCAAGTAGTTTTGGTTACTTTTATGATATCAAGAAATCATGTGACTGAAGGTAATTTAAGAGGATGGATACCAGTAACTTGTGTTAACAGCTGAACTTTTATGAGTTTGAAGAAGTTAAATTGATGAATTGTTGTGTGTATTCTTTGATAAATATAACTTAAATCTTTTATGAAATATCTTGTGTGTAATTAAAAAAAAAAAAAAAAAGTGCCTGATGGTGTTGGCTGTGGTTGTGAGAGTTTAATAGGCCTTCTCTCATTAAATGTTTCTTCTCTTTTTTTTTTTGCAGACTGCAGCTCCCTTTCGAAAGAGCCATTTTTCATGTAGAAATTAAAATCTTAAAGATAACACTGGATAACAATCACAGGTGTTATCTATATGTAATTGTGATACTTTTTTTTTTCCTTCCTCTGCAGTAAATATTTTTAATAGTAGAGGTATTGAATAAAATCCTCCTTGTATTATTATAAGCTGAACTTTGTTTGCCATCATTGAAACAAATATAACTAGAAGGGCTAATATTAAAGTGAGTCCAACTTCTCCCACTTCCCACCTATCTTATTTTATAAGATTTTTAAAGTACAGCAGAATTTGAGAGAGATGTTACTAAAGCCAGGGGAAAGAGGCACAAACCACTCTATATTTCAGAGTGACAGCCACTTAATATGTTATCAACTTGAGTCTTCTTTTTGCGAAAGTTGTATGTGAATATATGAAAGTTTAAGTTTCTCAACTTGTTTTTCATGCATAAATAAATTCTACTACAACACTGACTGTGTTGATCAGATTTTGATGCTAGATATAAGTCTAAATAGTATAGTTGTTTAATCAGAAATCATGATTGAAGTAGTAACATTCACTTTTTGATCTTGTGTGCTTTCACCTGCATAGAAAATATTAAGTTTTTGTAAGTGATAATGTAGATTATCATCTTTGCACAGTTAGCTTATGTGTAAATAAATTCACAATGATCAAAACTTTACAGGTAATTTGTTGATGGATAAATAAGACCTGTTTTTGAGTGTGAAACCAAAATGGTAATATCAAACCTATGTAATGGTTACATGTGCAAACAGTGTCTTAAGTTTAATGCTCCCTGTTACATCACCATGTTGTTTTTTAACCCCTGTAAAATCAAGAGAAAGGCACAAATTTCAAATGTGTCCACTTTTATCACAGTTCAAAATCGTATTTAAATTGCTTTAAGTATAAAAGAATTGCAACTCAAAAATTCTAATTCTGTGAAATAATTGTACTTTTTATCCCTTTAAAACATCTACAAAGGTACAGATCTTTGTGTGTGTGTTTATATATATATATATATATATATGCTTGAAACTGTATGAGTTGGTATAAGGTATATTTATACAAAGTTCCACCTTGGGTATAGTCAAAATATAGAGATTGTTGACCAAAATCCCCTTTTTTTTTAATTTCTTGTACATTTGATATGTATAATTCTCAGTATTGGCTTGGACAATTTGACCAGTAACATGATTTAGTAAAACTTGAAGTCTATAGATTTGACACTACTAACTTCTTATATCATACACATACCTTCACAGAATTTCAGTCTTTCAATACACAAGTCTTTCACATACAAAAAATCGTATTTATTTTGAAGTATTTTTAATAAACTAAAAATCAATTGTCCATGAATATATCAAGTATTTGTTTTGAAGTCAGTGTGCAAAGTGAGTTTCATATTTAGGTTAAAAATTTTCTTCATCTGAAAAATGTCAAGTTTTGTAATTTTTAAACCATCTAAATACATTTTAAATGTTTGTTTTCAGTAAAATTTTAACTTTATGCAATGTTGGTCAACTTTACTAACCCTGTAACCACCAAAAAAAATTGAAATCTATTTTAGTCAATTTTCTTTCTAGAATAACTTCAAACTGAAATGTGAAACTACATTTATTTATCCAAGGTAGATTGAAACTTGCAGTGGTTTTTATTTATGTATTTATACTTAAATTTGATTCTTTTGTTGCCATTTTGAATCGTATATAACTATTATTTATGCCATTACAAGTTGTACACCACTTTGAGGGATGGGGGGGATCACATTACAGTATCAAATTACATAACACATGAGCTGCTTGCATGCATGTCTTGTGAAACATTTTTATTATACTATTTATTTTATTTACTCTAACATTAAGTAACCAAAAGAGACTCCAGTCTTTACATTTCAGTTATTTTTATAATATTAAATAAGCATGAAAAATTATAAAGTAGTTACTTGAATATTCTTTTTCTTGCTACTGATTACCATGGACACTTAACCCTACTATATTCACACTAATGTTAGTGATGCACTAAATAATTTTTATTTAATTAAATAATGCATAAAAGAACATGAAGTAATAACGTGTGAAAAATAGATAATTTCCCCAGCTTTCTTACTGTGCAACAAGAACTGTTAGAAATTCATTCAAGCTATTTGTTGTTGTTTCTGTGGGAGTGAAGCTTGTACTAACAATTTCATTGACCATTCTGTGTTCAAAAGCAGTATAATATTTAATAGACAAAAATCTTTGTATTATGTTGGTTTTCGATAATATAGCATTAAATGCAAGAGAGAACTATTAAATTCTGAGAGGATGTAACAGGTGGGTGTGGAAAAGAGGGATCTGATTTTCTATTTGATAACTCTAAATAAAAACTGCTCTAAAACTGTTTGTCTGAGCAGTGACAATTTTATGGTGAATAATTTACATTTGCAGTTTCTATTTTTTTAGAGAGGTAGTGGGTAAAATAAGAAAGAGGAGAAACCTAGAAAAAATGTGACACTAGGGAGAATTCAGTATATTTTTGATTATTGCTTTTTAAAATTATGAATTTATTACTGGTGCATAATAAAAT
This sequence comes from Carcinoscorpius rotundicauda, assembly GCA_011833715.1. NCBI lineage: Eukaryota > Metazoa > Arthropoda > Merostomata > Xiphosura > Limulidae > Carcinoscorpius > Carcinoscorpius rotundicauda. The sequence continues at coordinate 23,795,690 of CM022398.1, forward strand.
ACTGGGAGTTTTGTTGAAACCTAAAGGATAATCCCATTGCATACATATGAATTTATGCTATTGATGGTTATAATGCATGTTATTTTGACAGTTTAAAGTAAGTTGTTTTATTTTATGACCATGACAACAGTTTGCTAATTGTAAAAAGGTATATCTGATAATGAGATGAGTATCTTTATATTGTTTTTTCACAACAGTGGTGGTACATATAGTAATGTATCTGATAGGATAGTGTTAAAAACATGATCAGTGAAAGGTTTATCCTGATAAAAGAGGAAACTCATGAAATTATTCTTAAATTTGAGTATTGTGTTTGGGATAAAAAATATTTTTGAAAAGACTTGATATCAAAGTTCATGATGGGTGGTCAGTTTTGGAGGCCAGAGAGTGAATTTTATGATACTGATAATATTGTTATTTGAAGAAATGCGCTGTACATTTTGTTTTGTCCAATAAAAGTATATATGCAGCATTTATATTATGTAGGTAAGATCATACAGAATAGTAAGTACTTAATTACTTAATTTGCTGGAGAAACATGTATGTTACCTGATGTATTATTGGAAACTACATGATGTAGGTATTGTTACAACTATGAAACCTTGTGTATTTGTGAGGAGGTTTGGAATTCTCTGTGTGATACTTTAAATATGTATGATATTTTCAAGTATATACATTTTATAAAATAATTATTTCATTTATACCTTGGTGATGTGGAAATGCTCATTGTTGAGCATTTTAGATTATTTTCTTATTGTAGTATAATTAGTGTATAGTATTTAATTACACTGTACTTCAGGTAAAGTTACAGCAGTCTGAAATAAGTCTCGCAACCAAGTGAGTTATCATATGATAGGTTAAAAGATGCAAATTTTGGTTTCAAAAGTTTCACAAAGTAATGCACAATAACGAAGAGTGAGATTTTATTTTTTATTTATTTAGTTTTGTAGCAAAGTTTGATTGTGCTTCCTTCCATATTTTAGGTTTTTAAATCCTTTAACTTGTTTCTCAACTTTGTTCTTTACAATTTGGAACAATAGTTGTTACTCCTTAAAAACCTGTATAAAATATATGATAACCAAGTGTTATATACTGTAAAACTCACTTGTAAGATATTGTGAAGAGTGGCTGAAATTTGATGTGAACATTTTTAGGAAACTTTTTTGTTTTACAAATCAGTCATTAACTGTTACAAGAGGAATTGTAATGATAGGAAAAACGTTTGAAGTAGATTTAGATTAGCTGCTGTGCATTATATGTTTTTTGATTATTTAAAACAAAATGAAAATTCATCCAACTTGATCATCAACATTAATAACCTTCACAAAGATTAAAGTGGTAGATTCTTTTTAAAAATCAAGAATGGAAATTTATGTACCATCATTGTAACAACCTTACATTATTTTGTAACGTAACTTTTGTTTTGCATGACGTGTGACTTAAATAGATAAAAAAACATAAAATTAAATCAAAGTCCAATGTAGCCATTGTTAAAAGAGTTTCGTGATAAGAAAGCTGAATTTTGTATTCAGTATTGCACACACACTTTTCTGCAATGGTTAAGTTATACCTGGTTCTGTAAAATCTTTATGTACTGTTAACTTGTATTTAATTTTTATCACACTATTTGACCATTAATGAAGAAATATTGTATTAAATTTTACAACTGTATATTAAAAGGATTTAAAAATGTATTTACGTGTGTGTTGTAACACCAGTATTTTTATTCAAGTGTACCTGTACTGGAATGGTTTCAGTATATTTAATTATGTTTTATGGTGAAATGTTTATTGAATGAGGTGAAACACGGGATGCAAGATTAATTTTTCTTTTTAAAAGGACTAAAGTGATACAAAATGTTAAATATTTTATCAATAATGGATACTACAGTACTTTATTGTGTTACTTATCATTGGATTTGTACTTCTCTTGAAGTTTAATATGCCATATTAACCTCCTTTTCCCTCTGTAATAATATTGACGTGTACAGTATATTAACTTAGTAATTTAATAGTTATCTCACAAAATATTAATAAACATTGTTTTTAAACAAATCAAAACTTAATGTCATATAACATACCTTATACTTCCTAGATAGTGCCTCTTTAAAATTCTTATAATTAAGAAAGAAGTAAAACGCGAATTCTCCGTTAAAATATGGTTTTAAAGAGTAATAAATGCAGTTATTTGTTGATATTGTTCGTTTTATAGTTATATATAATTTTATTATTTTGAGATACACCTGTTGGAAAAATGGACATTATAAAAAATGTTTTAACTGTTACAAGTATATTTCGGTATACCACGTCTTTGATCGTTAGAAATAGTTGTATTGAAATAAATGATTTTTCTTTTCATCTCGTTTGTTGTAATACGAATTTTGTTTTCTGTTACTACGCTAAAGGATATGTTGTGTGGGTGTGAACAACAATGTATTTAAAGTATATGAAGGTTTTTTGGATGCTCTTAAGTTTGGGTCGGATGAATAAATATTTACAAAAGTTATGTTTTGTAAAAATTAAAAATGTACGTGTACTTACAATAATTTTTTCAATAAAACGTTTAAATTACAAAAAAACGAATTTCTTTTTTATTTGTTTATTTTTTAAATTGTGAATTTAAAAGAAACGTAATTAGTCAAGGCAAGACTAGTATATTCGCAGTAATAGTAATAATAAATATTTCATAACACTTGGATTTTAGTTCTCATGCTCATCGTGACTTTTTAAAAGTTAACTTGGATACCGGATATACAGTGTGATTAACAACGAGGTATATGTATCAAACAAAATTTTCCATAAATGTACTAATTCTGTAGGCAAGTTATGATTTTTAAATTAGAGCCTTACAACATATTGTATTAAACTATTAGTTAAGTTCAAAAAGGTATTTGAATGCACGCGAACATTTTTTAAAGAAAAATAATTTTATTTAATCCTACCAACAAAATTGCCCTCGCAAACTCGCGCCTATAAAATTTTCTAATCAAATATTTTTTTAATGTAATTCTTAGCCAAGTGATAATGATTTGATTACTACGGGTACAAATATTGTAATTTTTATAATAAATGGCTAGATGGTTAGGGTACTCGACTCGTACTCCAAGAGTCGCGAGTTCGGATTCCAGTCACACTAAACATGTTCGTCCTTTCAGCCGTAGGAGTGTTATAATGTGTGGTCAATCTCACTATTCGTTGGTAAAAGAGTTGCCGATGGGTGATAATGATTAGCTGCCATCCCTCTAGTCTTACACTGCTAGATTAGGGACGGAATCACAGACAGTCCTTGTGTAGCCTTGCTCGAATTTCAAAATAAACCAAATAAGTATTAAAATAATTTATCAACTGTAAACGCATGTTTGAACTAGAAGACACTTGGTAGAGAGTGTATATCCGCTACACAGTATTGATTATATTTGGCTCTCAAAACTTGCGGGAAAAATTACTCCTCGTATTAACAGTTAGGGATTTTTCTTTCTTTTGTGTGTTTTTGTGACCCTAACCTTCTAAAAACTAACCACTTTAAAAGTTGATTCATAATTCAAGTATATAACAAATTTGGTGCAAATGCATTTAGCTGTTTTCGAGAAATCTCGCTGACAAACAGAAAAATTAAACTTACGGCAATTTTCGGTGGCGAAGACAATTATTCAATTCAGTATGTTCCTCATTAAAGAAGAGAACTAGTCGTTTATCCTAAGTACTTTTTAGATTTGGGTTCAACTCGGTTGTTAGTGTGCCGGGTTGTATTGTATATTTGGATGTTCCATGGCTTACGTCAATAAACGCCCACAAGAATAAGAAGTCGCTCTTCACGAGGAGCTGCGGGTGTGTTATAAAAGTGAAGGTCAGATCCTATCATTTGGCCTGACAACACTTAGCTGTAGGCGAGGACCAACTGTTTTCCTTCTTGTCTATCAAATTAGGGGGTCGATTCCCCTCGATGGGCTGAGCAGATAGCCCGATGTGGCTTTGCTATGAGAAAACACACACTCTTGTCTATCACTTTAAAATCAGGGACTGACGGCCGTCTGTTTGTTTTGTAATTTTGCGCAAAGCTACTCAAGGGCTATCTGCGTTAGCTGTCCCTAATTTAGCAGTGTAAGACTAGGGGGAAGGTAGCTAGTCATCACCACCCACCGCCAACTCTTGGGTTACTCTTTTACCAACGAATAGTGAGATTGTTCGTCACATCGTAACGCCCCCACGGCTGAAAGGGCGAGCATGTTTGGTGCGACCGGGATTCGAACCCACAACCTTCGTATTACGAGTGGAACGCCTTAACCCATTTGGCCATGCCGGGCCAGCGAAGTCTCACTGCACAAATACGGTAAACAAAATGCTTGTTGGAGTTGTGTGAAAATAATCTATGGAAAGTGGTATTAAGTGTTTATCATGTAATATTTAAATTGTACTTTAAATGTGTACAATTTTATCCCCTCAGTGTTTGCACAAAGACTGTTCGAAAGAAATATCTGAATAATGTTACAACGAAATATAATTTTACTAAGCCTTTTTGTTATGCTCCCCTCCTTCCAAGTGGTAATTCTGTACGTTTTCAATGATAAAAAATGGGTTTTGAAACCTGTAGTGAGAAGAGCACAAATAGTACCGTGTGCAGCTTTTTAACAACAGCTAATTTCTGCCATGTAAATAACGGTAGGAATGTCAGTTTTAAAATAATTTTCAACTCTAGAAGTATTAGATTCTGTAGGGTTGGTATACTCATAAGAATATTATTCCTTTTAAAACCAAGACGCGTAGATACCATTGTAGAATTCTCAGTTTTTGTGTTTGTCATAACAGCCCCCCGCTAGTACAGCGGTATGTCTCCGGATTTACAACGCTAAAATCAGGGGTTTGATTCCCCTCGGTGGGCTGAGCAGATAACCCTTTGTGGCTTTGCTCTACGAAAAACACACGTGTTTGTCATAACAACTTCGTTAGGCCCGGCATGGCCAAGTGGTAAAGGCCGTCGACTCGTAATACTAGGGTCTCGGGCTCGAATCCTCTTCTCACCAAACATGCTCGCTTTTTCATCCGTGGGGCGTTATAATGTAACGGTCAATTCCACTGTTTGTTGGTAAAAAATAACCCAACAGTTGGAGGTGGTTCGTAATGACCAGCTGTCTTCTCTCTATTCTTATATTACTAAGTTAGGGACGGCTAGCATAGATAGCTCGTGTAGCTTTGCGCGAAATTCAAAAACAAACAACTTTGTTTCAGTAATATTAGTTTTTAAAGTTCTCGCAAAGCTACTCGAAGGTTATGTGCACTAAACATCCTCTGTTATTATGTTTAATACACAAAATATATTTGGAGGAACTACTTGAGAAGCAGTACTTATTAAATAGAGATGGTTGTTGATAGAGATTTTCTCCGAGATCGCAAATGGGAAGTTTTTATCGGAGTGAATGTCACGTGGGGGTGGCTTCATGTGCCTTTCGTCAGGATAAGAGATTGAGGCCCTGTTGCATGGCTTAACCTCATTCATATATTTTAGCAGACAAAATCTGTGGCCAGTGCATCGTAAAAAGAATGTCATTATACATCTATGGGAGCTGTTGCAGAAATGCAACAAAAGTAACCAGAAGGCAATAAATACCCAAAGAAATTGACAGTTGCAAGCAAACTGTTCCGAAGTTAGTACGCAAGACACTAAAGTTGTTTTCTTAAACGATTGGAAAACTGGAAGAATTGTTTCTTGGTGATACCGAGAAGAAACGGTTGAGCATCTGGGAACTCATTGTACGTGTTAAAAAATAATTGGCTTGACAACAGCGTAGACTGATAAACCTCCCATTCACGGACAAATAAACACATAATTGCACTAACTGGGGTGAAACTAACTCATATACGCGTGTTACTGGCTTCTTCTTGACTTAACTATGATTTCACAGGCTGAGTTTATCAATTTTGTCACCATTGGGTCTTTTTTAGTTTTGTTTTATGTTTTACAAACTGATGTAATGACCAGTGCACGTCTACTAACAAAGATCCTCCTAGTATGTCTGCAGACTTTTGACGCCAAAAACTGGGTCTCTAGTGGGCACAGTACAGATAGCCATTTTTGTAGCTTTGTGCTTAATATCAAATAAACTAATTAATTAATAGAAGAACATTTAATAGCACATTGTGTACAGTCAATCCCGCTAGCAAGATGATGCATCGCCATATATTTTCCATGTTACGAAGAACCGGCTAAGCAATGATTTTGGTAAATAAATTAGCTAAAGAAAAGTGTTATTTTAGAATCTGAAATGTTTATTTTGGTTTAATGATGCATGAGGTAAGTAATGCGATCAGGTAGTACGATCTGCAAACGCAGAAGTCTGAGATCGTGCGTCCCATGTTCTCGTGCATATGCACGTTAATTCAGTTAACATAATAACGTGTTATAGGTTGAGAGTTATAAGCAGGGCCAGATTGGGACTGAAAGCTAGTCCGAGAAAATACACTGCTGACCAAAATCTTAAGGCCAATGAACATAAAGAAAAAATATGCATTTTGTGTTGTCAGACTCAATCACTTATTTGAGTAGAGCATCGAAAGATGAAAATAAGAAATGAAAAAAAAACAACTTTGTTAGCATTTAATAGGGTAAATGTGAACACTATGAAATTAGCCTAAATACCAGCTGGTCAAAAGTTTAAGACCTTACTAAATAAAGCGTTAATCGTTAACACGTAACAAAATTTTGTTATTTTTGTTCAAGCAAAAGCGTTGTAAACATCTCCCACTGACATCTCCCGTGTTACATTGGGTAAAAATATGGCAAAGGCTAAAATGTTGACAGAGTTTGAACGTGGCAGAATTTTCGAGCTGAAAAAGCAAGGCTTCTCTCAACGTGCCATCGCTGGTGAGATTGGGCGAAGTAAAACTGCTGTTGCAAATTACTTAAAAGACCCTGCGGGATACGAAACGAGGATTTCAGTTTCTTCACGACACATTGGAAGAGGTTCCATCATGATCTGGGGAGCTTTCTCCTTCCATGGAGCAATAAAGGTTCAGATTATACAGGGGCGTCAAACAGCAGCTGGCTAAATTAGCATGTTGGAGAGAGCATCCTTATTGACTGTAGAAGTGACTGGATTTTTCAGCAAGACAACGTTGCAATCCACAATGCCCGCAGGACAAAGGACTTTTTCGTGGCGAATAACGTGATACTTTTGGACCATCCAGCATGTTCGCCCGAATTGAACCCCATTGAAAATGTTTGGGGGTGGATGGCAAGGGAAGTCTATAGAAATGAACGTCAGTTCCAAACAGTGAATGATCTTCATGAAGCCATCTTCACCATTTGGAATAATATTTCAGCCAGCCTTATACTGACCATGCCAAAGCGAATGTTTGACGTTATTCGCAATGACGGCCGTGCTACTCATTACTGAGACCTCTTGTTGGGCATTTCCTACCCTGTTTAGGACTTCTTTTTGGTATGGTCTTAAACTTTTGACCATCTAGTATTAGGCTAATTTCATACTGTTCACATTTTCCATATTATGTGCTAACGATGGTTTTTATTTTCCATTTACTTATTTTCGCCTTTTAAAGCTTTACTCAAATAAGTCTAACAACGTAAAATGAATATTTTTTCTTTATGTTCATTGGCCTTAAGATTTTGGCCAGCAGTGTATGTTACTCCGGCGCACAAAACAATGGCGTATGATAGCTACCACAATCGTTATTTCAATTTTTTTTTCTTTGAACATAAGAAACACATATTTGCAATACAATTTTTTTCATTTCACAATATTTTGTAAATTATTTTTTCAAGAGCAAAACCATTTTACTTCATTAGCGAACGTTATTAATATTTGGCTTGTGGTACTGTCAAAACAACAATGAAAATATATTAAATCGAATTTACTATATAATGCACAAAAAGAAAACAAACTTTACAGCATCTTTAAGTTATGCTTTATTTTAATATAGGTCATTACGTTTATTAATATGTCGCGAACAGACCGTCTTCATGGTAAATTCCCAGTTTTTTGGAACAGTTCGACCCTATTTATAAGCCATGGAATGCATGAAATCGCTTTACAGTTTTGCAGTTATAACTCTTTACATGTGCATGTGGTGCAAAGAAACGGATAGAATGACACTGACGAGGTCTGCGGACTTACACGCTAAAATCCGGGTTTCGATACCCGTGGCGGGCAGAGCACAGATAGCCCATTGTGTAGCTTTGTGCTTAATTCAAAACAACAACAACAACGACACTGACGTTGTCAGTAAAATACGAAGTTACAAGTGGTAATTTTGACAAGATACTAAAAATAACAAAAACTAAAATTTGAGACTAATGATATTTAGAAAGTGGACGACGTTAGAACAATATTAAAGTTTGTTTACTCGTACAATGATTTGAAATATGCTAATACAGGGAAACAACTGTAGTTTTGTTGTACGATATTTTTGAAAGTTTATTTATTGAGTCGCTGGTGAGCACTTTTAGTTAACTGCAACCATCACTTAAACCGTTCAGTATATTCTTTAAAGTTTTGAAAATGACGACTTCACAGATGTATTGAAGAAAAATTTTCGTTGATGTGATATACGTCTCACTGTAGATTTAATGTGTGTTGCTTTTTATAGTATTTCAATCATTTTAAGCTAAAGGTAATAAACATTAATTTTTCATTTATAGCAAGGAATTTTTTTTTACACGTACAATGTACTTGGGTTAGTTTTTCTTTTGTTTATTGTTAATTAACCCGAAAGCCACACAACAGGCTATCTGTGCTCTGTCCAGCAGGGATGTCTCAACCCAATATTTATAATTATAAACTCTTAGACATATCGCTGAATCCCTGGAAGATGTATATAAAACAATGAGAATTCGCCATGGATTTTTCATGCCTTGGACAGCTTATTATTTGATGTATGCTTTGCTAAATAATCGCGTAGCTTTAAACATCCTTCAAGTAATTATAAACTTATTTATTCGCGCCAACATTTTACACAACTAGGCTTGGCGGCCTGAATAAAAGGTAAGATATTTAAAGAATAATTTGTTACTTGTATTACAATTCATTGTAATTACTTAAGGCATTTCGAACATATGCTGAACGTATAATCTCTATAAAATATAATTAAGCTTTAAATTTCTTAATCAGATACTTTTGAGATCGCTCATTTTTAAAAGTTAGCTAGTAGCTAAAATAAACGCCTCTTATGCTAGTTTTTCGATCTAGCTTTTTCATTCTCCAATTGTGCAATGAATTTTGCAAAAAAACAATCGAAGGACTACAACATATATATATTAATTATTAAGAAATGTTACACTAATAAGTAATGTTCAGTGCTGTTATTTCTACATTTTATAATTAGCAATGTTTACCATTTCTTGCTTTCAATGAGGCTATTTTGCACAGGTTTTGATTCAAGTCCAACTTTTGTGCAAGTGGAACCTCGATAAGAAGTTTTGCCAGTCCAGCCAGTTTTTAGTATACAATAGTTGACATCAAATGAAAACTTATGTTCCGAAAACCTTCCTTCTTTACTATCAACGTTGGTCAGAAAAGTCAACAGAAACGACGATACTGATATGTTGTTAAAGTGCCTTGCAAAGGTATTCACTCCCTGCAAAGTTTCTACATTCTCTCCGGTTGCTACCTAAGCTTTGCAATCGTGAAACTTTCAAGAATGTAGAATCTACATAACATACTCTAAAATGAAAAAACTAACAAAAACGTTCTTATTATGTAAGTTAGATTTTCAAAGGCAAATTGGATATTCTCAGTTGCATAAGTATTCAACCCTAAATGAATTAAGGTACAAAATATTTGTTTGAAATGTCATTAAATTATTACAAAGTTCTCTACCTGTATATAATTAGAGTGGATTAACTTAACTTTAGCATTTGTTCAAACCGCAACTTACATTATGATATGATAAACCAATGATGACCAAGGAGCTTTCCAAATAAGTCGGCCCAGCGTGACCGGGTAGTTAAAGCATTCGACCCTTAATCTGAGGGTCGCGGGATCAAATCCTGTCACACCAAATATGCTCGCTTTTTTTAGCCGTGAGGCGTTATAATGTGACGGTCAATCCAACTATTCGTTGGTATAAGAGTAGCCCAAGAGTTGGCGGTGGGCGGTTCTGACTAGCTATCTTCCCTCTAGTTGTACACTGCAAAATTAGAGATGGGTAGCGCAGATAGCCCTCGTGTAGCTTTGCGTGAAATTAAAAACAAACCAAACCAACTAAATACATCAGGGATAAATTTATAGACTTGAGTATCACTATTTGAATACAGTGAAGTCCATCGTTAAGAAGAAAGATGTACTTTATACCTCCAAGTCACTACTCAAATCTGGTTACCCTTCTGAACTAAGCAGTCGGACAAATAGGAAACTGGCTAGAGATGCCACTATAAAGCCAATACTGACTTCAAAAGATATACATCGTTCCATCTCTGAGATGCAAGTCAGTGTTCATTCATCAACAATATCCTGATCCCCACACAAAACTGTTTATTAAGAACGAGTATCAAGAAAAAAAGCCATTACTGAAAAAGAATCATCCAAAAATCTTGTTCGGTATTTGCGACAAAACATGTAAATGATACTGTAGACATGTGACATAATGTTTTATGGTTGGGCAGAACAAAAGTTGAGTTTTTGTTTTTAGTCTAAACTTAAAGCATTACGTCTGGTACAAACCCAACACTGTACATCACCCTTTCAACACCATTCCATCTGCCGAGCATGGTGGTAGCAGCATGATGTTATTAGGATGATTCTCATCAGCAGGAAATGGGAAACTTGTCAGGATTGAGGGGAAGATGGATGATGCAAAGTAAGGAGAATCCTAGAGGCAATTCTGCTTGAGTCAGCTGAGGATCTAGAACTGGGTAAAGCCACATCGAACCCTTTATTTTAGCGTTGTTAATCCGTATACTTACTGATGTGTCAGTGGGGAACCCATAATGCACGACTAATCATAAATTTGAAACTTAATATATTTTCAAGCAGTGTTCGTCGTTTTAGAACAATATTTTTTTATCATTGTACATTTTTAAAGTGTTATTTTCTACAATGCACCGTAGACTTAAAACTTCTTTATTAATTTTTTTGTGAATTTTGCACAAAGCTACTCGAGGGCTATCTGTGCTACCTAATTTAGCAGTGTAAGACGAGAGGGAAGGCAGCTAGTCATCACCACCCACCGCCAACTCTTGGGCTACTCTTTTACCAACGAATAGTGGGATTGACCGTAACATTATAACGCCCTCACGGCATGTTTGGCGCGACGGGGATGCGAACCCGCGACCCTCAGATTACGAGTCGCACGCCTTAACGCGCTTGGCCATGCCTCTTTATTAAGATTAATATTTTTGCCTTATATGCTGGTTGAAATGTCTTTGATTCAATCAAAATACTTCACCATTGCACCTTTAAACACATGGTATTTTCTAGTGCAAGTATACAAAATGAACTATTTACGCCTTGCCCAACGCGGGAACCCAAATCTCGGATTGTAAAATCGTAAATTCATTAAGTTAAGTCTGACCCTTTCAATGAGTTAGGCTATTAGTTTACGCATACATTCTGAATACTGCATGAACCCCAATGGTAATTGAGTTGATCACATTTGTTAGGTAGGTGGTAGCACTGCCTATGTAAGAATGGTTTGAATTGTTAATCAAAATGGTGTTTTAACTATCTCCTCAATAGGCCATCAGAATTTTACAGTGCGCTACAGTGTTTCCTTTTATATCAATATCTATTTAATGACTGAGCCACAAGTTCTGGAAACATCACAAAAAGTTTGAATTTCTTGTTTTTCCTTCTTCTACTTCTTTTTACATGATAACTCAAAACCAAAACAATAGTGTTAATTAATTTCACGGATGTGATGTAGTTTCAAACAGAATATCCGCTTTTATAAGTATTATTAATAATAAATAGTATTTTCAAAAATAATTTTAACTCTAGTGTAAACGATGCTATCTTTTTCGCTTGAAGTGATGGCCCGACATGGCCAGGTGGTAGGGCGATCGACTCGAAATTTGAGAACCGCAAGTTCGAGTCTCCGTCCTACTAAACATGCTTGGCCTTTCAGCCGTGGAGCGTTATTATGTTACGGTCAGTCCCACTAGTCTTACACTTCTAAATTAGAGACGGTTAGCGCAAATAGCCCTCGTGCAGCTTTCGCGACATTCAGTAACAAACAAATCTTTGAAGTTAGCTTTCTTACAAAAAACTGGGGTTTCATTAAAAAGCTTAAGTACAGGTTGAAACAGGATTTACCAGCCAACCATAGAAAAATAATAAATATTACAGTTGGAACCTCACTGTATTTAGAACTTAGTTATAAATACAAGCTTTCTATGTTTATTGAAATATTACATTAAATAAAGAGCAGCAAACAAGTGAAGGAAAACTTTTTCAAAATAGGAAGTAAATGTAGGGATCGTTAAAATGAATCCTTTATAAACAATGTAAAGAAAATAGTATGGATTGCATTAGCATAATAACACAGACAAGAATCAACACACACACACACACATACATATATAACTATTCAATTACAACTGAGTTTAATGTATTCATTTTTTACTGTTAACATTCTACTACACCGTGTGCCTTTGGGCCTAGCATGGCCAGGTGGTCAAGGCACTCGACTCGTAATCCGAGGATCGCAGGTTCGAATTCCCATGGCACCAAACATGTTCGCCCTTTCAGCTGTGGGTGTGTTATAATGTAACGGTTAATGCCACTATTCGTTGCTAAAAGAGTAGCCCAAGAGTTGGCGGTGGGTGGTGCCTTCCTTCTAGTCTTACACTGCTAAATTAGGAACGGCTAGCGCAGATAGACCTCGTGTAGCTTTGCGCGAAATTCAAAACAAATGAGCTGGGGAAAAGGACAACTGAAAACATAACATTCACATTTCCAGCACCATCATATCCTTTCCCGCTCACGAAACTATTGGTTTTGTTATAATAGGTCACGGGTGAGCATATCCCTCCCCAAAGGCTTTCGATAAATTAATGATCTCAAATACAAGTTTAAATGTTTACCTGCATATGTTTAAAATAACCGTCCGTGTTGGAAACCAATAAGTCAGTCAAAGTAACAGTGAAAATTGAAGAACATATAAAGTATAATACACATTACTTATTATTAATATATAAAGTGTAATACACATCACTTATTATTAACTCGTCAGTGACATCAAAACTACCGTATTTTTTTTCTGTGTCCTCCTCTAAAAGATACATGAAATATTTTTTACAAGGAACTGAAAAACCATTTTTAATCATTAGGTGCAACTTTATTTTACACTTCTTCAAATCCTAAAAATGCCTCATGTATTTTAACGCCACATGATCTACCACTATCAGTCGGTCTCTTTATTGTTACATGTGTTACAATTTGGCTCAACTCATCCTTCTTTGGATGTGCTTTGGATCGTATTTATAATTATTGAAATCAAGTCTTTTTTATTTACTTCAAAATCACTTTCATGTGTTTTTTTTTGACAGAGTATGAAAAAGCGATCCTTACTGTAGGCACCAGTGAGAGCTAACCCTACTGAAACACACACACAAAATATGTTCTATCAAATAATCTCCATTGTTGGATGGCGTAGCAAGTTTAAGGATTTACTGAAAACTTTATCAAAAATCATAGTTATAAATAAAAAATCTGATGAATGTTGTGACGTCAGTTCTATATTAAAATATCTGCAGTCTTTTAATGTTCTGTAAGTACAAAACCATACAATAGGCTATTTGTGTTGTGACCGCCACAGTATCGGAATCCGTGTTTTGTTCTCGATTAGCGATTTCAGCTCTAATCCTGCTGATCCACTGAAGGAGGGATGAGCATCATAAGTGAACCAAATATGTTACGATGTATTGATGTTGTATCTAAATTGTTCCAGTCAGCGACAAGGAAGCTGAGCAAAGCATCTGAACTGTAAGAGAACTATTTAAATGAAATAACGTCTTTGAGAAGTAAATTCGACGAACTGTGTCTGCCCCTTCAACCGTGTGGGCATTATAAAGTAACGATCAATTCCACCGTTCATTGGTAAAAGAGTGCCCAAGAGTTAGCGATGAGTGATGGTGACTAGCTGCCTTCCTTCTTACACTGCTGAATTAGAGATGGGTAGTGAAGATAGTCCTAGTTTAGCTTTGCGCGAAATTCGAAGCAAACAGTAGCCGTATTTTTACAGCATTTACAGGTTAGGTATAGCATGTTTGCTGCTTCTTGTGTTTCCTTTAATAGGCTACATTAAAAATTAATGAAGAGTTATAAAAGAAGTTTCGTGAACGACACAGGTTTAAGTGGCCTTGTCATTCTGTCCATAAAGAATTGACTTGTGTTTGGATACTAAAAGCACATGATCAAGTGTTTGGTGAAGGAAATACAAGAAATCTTCGCTTATGAAGAAAACGTGATGTAGAAATTTGTTTGTATTATAAGTTAATTAAGTTGAAATACCTAAATGTAAGTTATATGAGATCACGAGCATTCTCAGAACATTTTCCAGTAGTCAAAGTAGTGTGAAATTGTGAAGCGAATTAAAACAAACAAATACTTGTAAATTCGTGCACATAAGCTGAATGATTAAACAAAGAAATATATTTTATTTTTTTCCTAAGTTCCCGCTGTGTTTCGGATACAATATTACAGGATGAACCTTGAGAAAATACCGGGAGTCACGATATGTTTAGCCTGCATTAAAAATGTTGCTGTAGGTAAGACCGCTTTTTAAACGTATAAGTTTTGTATATTCGCTAGTATTTTTTTAACTTTTAATCATTTATGTGGTAGTAGAACACAGTAATTAAAAACCTAACGAATGAAGTTTAATTATTAACCGTACATAAAAACAAGCGATTTCTTAATTAAAAAAACCCACAAGCATTTGGCAACAGATAAACATTTATCACAGTTAGTTGGGTCTGTCTAATGTAGTTCACGTGCTAATCGCCAAACAACTGTTCCCACTCAAATAAAATAATATAAAAAAATCTTTTCTTTTATGAACAACTTGGTTCATGCTCTATTTGTCGTAGTTCCAGATTATCTTGTATGTAAGTGAATTAGTAATTTATTTCAATTTTGCATAAGCTCTCTCACAAATAGATGGATTCTTTCCTTTCTATAACCTGTAATGCGTTTTTATTGATTTATATTTATTCTTTTTCTTTAAAAATGTTTTTCATGTTTGAGTTATTTTTTGCAAATTTTTATTTCCGTTTATTTTGATTCACTAGAGGCTGTTAAAATTATCATATTCCATGGAACTGTTGGCCTCGTTCAACGAAATAATTTCTGTCTGAAATGTAGTGTATCTGAAAAGAAAATAACCGTCCATTTGTACTGAATTTTGCAAAATACCAAAGTATTATTACAAATGAATTCTTAGTAGATTTTAGATAACATTAAATTAACTGTAGAAACGTATTTTCAAGCGCCTGGCATGGGTATTAAAACCTTATTTGAAATAAAGTTTTAATGTCCCTACCAATCGTTTTGAAAACAAATTTTTACTTCAAGTGGGTTTCTCGTCGTCACGTGCTTATTAAATTCTTCCCTCATTAGTTAAATATTTGTCAGCAATCGATCTACGACACAGACACATTTTGACTCGCGAAGTTTATCGTTTGGTTTGGTTTAGTTTAGTTTTGACTTACGTGTACATGTCGAAATAAGTGCTCCTTAATTCTTAAATCACGGTGGTTTGAAAAATATCGGTAATTAATTATTTTAAAATGGCGTATTATTTCACGTGGGGGAGAGTGGAAGAACAAAAATGGACTGGTGCTAAAGCTGCATGTTAAAAACACAAGACCTGATTGTTTATGGCGTCTGTTGCAAGTTCAGGTTTCAGTTTATGAATACACAGTGTGTGACAAAGACTCGTAAGGTGTGTGTTTTTACCGCGTGTTTACACATTGACGTAATTAGTTAATCGGTTAAAACCGGTAATGAACTAAGTCAAAACGAAATACTTTAAACTATATAAATAAAGAAATAGTACTCATTAATAATATTAAAATGTGGTATTACTTATAGTTTAAAAAAGTCAAGGGTATAGCGAGAACAATAACATTAGCTCCATCACTTCTCTGATCGATTGAGTTCGCCACGCTCTCAACACGAGTGGAGGACGAATGAGAGAACTAGAGTATGCGCTGTTGAGAAGAAGATGGGAACTGCGTTCATACCGGCGTTGATTCCCCGAGATTTAGTCTATACGAGAAATCGGCGTGCGTCAGTATGGTAACTCGTGTAGAGAAGTATCAAACGTGTTTGTAAAATGCCAGTTCGAAGAGGCCACGTCGCCCCTCAGAATACATTCGTAGACACCATCATCAGAAAGTTTGACAATCTCAGTAAGCAATCGTATTTTATTACTTATTTTAAGTTGTTCTTGTCTCATTAGCGTGCTCAAATTAACTAAACGAATTAATAGAGGTGTTCTCATTTTAAAGCTGTCGTTTATATTTGTTTCACAAACATGGCTGAGGCCGTACCCTTTGTCTGTTATCACTACTCGGTATGATATACATAATTTATTTTTGGCCTATTACGTCCCCTCTTTGGCTCTCGTGTTTTACAGTTTGAGGATAGGGCCGTTTTTCTTCAGTACTTAGTTCCCTGACGTGTTTTTAATTCATGCTGTCGTAAACATCGTTGTGCTCGAGAAAGCCACGTTGCATCACAGTAGTTTTCAAATGGAACACTTTGAATCGAAATTTTAGTTTAAATATTTATGTTCATTATTACGGTAAAATACTTGTATTATTTTACGAAATGAAATTTGAGATCGAAGAGCTAAATAGGAAAGCTCTTTTAAATAAATGAAGCTTGGTCAGAATGGTTATTTACTAAAGCCTAAATGGCATCTGTGTTGTAGTTTATATTATACTTCGAACTACTTGTGACTTGGAGTTTTGCTTCAAACGTGTTTTAAAGCACACACCTAGATAGTTATTTTATTTTAGGGTTCACTGTAATTAATTTACGCATGCCATGTGCATATACATGCTCGTTTTAAGCCTTTTTATTAGTTTCAAGGAATCATTGACATCACTGAACGATTATTTTCCGTCAACAAACAACGATGCAGGAACAATGAACTGCTGGAACATTGTAAGGAAGTCTGTATCTGTTATTGCTATAAATATTTGATTTGAACATTGAATAGATAACTAATACATTTTAGGACGTAGACAGCGGAACTACCTGGACAAGTTGATCTTTTAAATCGAGGGTCAAAGGTTCCAAAAGATTTAAATATTAAAAATAAAATATTAAATGTTTAGTTTATAAACTTTTGAAATATATGTAGCTCACTTTAATTAAATGTTTAATTTTGATATTATTTCTGCTGCTCTTTATCGATGTAAAAAAAACACGCAATAAAAATCTAGAAAGTAACTGAAATAATCACACAAAGTCATGTTAAGTAAATGTGTTATATAACGTATTTTGTGCTCAATTCTTAGCAAAAATGTGTTGTTTTTTTTCTAGTTGTTTCTCCAGTTTGTTTTTCGTTATATTGAGTTTTAAATATCAGTTGCTCGATCTTTCATATATTGTGAACTGTGGTGAGTGTCCGAGCGTTCGTTTGTCTTCTTTTTAAAAAGCTGTTCACGTAAGCTGAGTTTAACATTCACTTTTCAAACGACGGAAGAAAGGACGGAAATAAAGTTGATACCAAATTTTTAATTTGCAAGCAAGTTATTCTACATTAAACTTTTGAGAAATAATCATACAATCATTCATATTTCAGAACGTAACTTAAGGAATACGAATGTATATTTACTGTATGTTATTGTTTAACAGCTGTTAGTATAACTAAAATGTTTAACATTCACTTTTCACGGTGAGTGAGTGTTACGAGTAACTCAGTTTTGTCTCTGAGTGAAACCAAATAAATGTACAACACATTTAACCTTTTTAAAGATCATGAAATAATTTAAATTGATAGATTAACTTGAATCTTCCTCGTCACTGGGGATGGGAACTTTTTATTTATACTAAATAGAGTAAGTTTTTTATTCTAACACATGCAGTTAAAAGATTACTACGTTATCAATTATTTCATACGACAATATATTAATCTCGTGATGACGAGACACCCACTTGAAGTAAAATTGTATGTTAGGAGTATCTGTGACTCAATTTTTGGTCGAAACAACAAATATTAAGATAAAGTTAAAAGCTTACCTACCTACTTTGTTTTTGTTTTCAAGATGAAATTTTAAACTATACCAAGTATATAGTTGTATCTTTTATATAACGTCTATAGTACTGAAACGCATCATGCTTCTTATGCATTATGCAGCCAATATAATGTTATAATGGAGAAAAGTTTACCAAAGAGCATGATTGTTTAAAACCAATCGCACTCTTTACTCATTTGGTAAACCTGAATGGATTATCTGGGGCATTAACCTTACTGTGCGTTAAATTTCTTCCTCGATGCTGATGCCCCCAGTGGCACTGTGGTATATCTATGAGCTTGGAATGTTATAAATCCGGTTTCAATACCCGTGGTAGGCAGAGTATAAATAGCCCATTGTTTAGGTTTGCGCTTAACTTCAAACAAGCTGATGCTAATTGTATTTTCCAACTATTCTACATTTGCCATTAACTGCAATTTATTGGGGTGGGTGAGTTACGCCTCCCCCTCCATATCTCCGGTTGGATCATCTCTGTTAAATCACAGTTTGCATTGATTGTTAAAGGCGAATATTCTGATAATCAAATGTTTGAGAAAAAATGATAAAATTTATTATTTCATTTTTGTTTTGCGCAAGGTCACAATCACGTTATTCAGCAAATAAATAAATAAATAAAACAACAATAACAAGAGTTTTCTTAACCTTTAATTGAGAACTCCTATATTCATAAAATAAAAAAAAAAAACTATTGTTTATGTAATATGTATCTATAGTTGTACTACTGTTAAAACTGTCGTTTGAAACCTGGTATTTTACCCGTTTTACAGGAACACTCTTAGTCAGCCATTGATACCGCTGTAAGTCGTCGAATTTACAGAGCGAACATTTGGGGTGTGATTCCCCTCTGTGGGTTCAGCAGATAGCCCAATATGACTTTGTGATAAGAAAACACACTCGCACACATTGTTATCATAAGAACTACTTATCAATCAGGTAAAGCTTACGGTCATAAGAAATGCCATGGTGTTCTTTGATTTTTAAAACTCTAGAGGGGGAATGTGTTTTATTTTGCTGTTTAATTTTCAGTACATTTTTTTGAAAGTATTTAATTTTTTGTGAAAAACATTACTTTCCAAATAAAAATTCTAGAATAGACAACCCACGATATTAGTGTTAAATCGGGAGTGGAGTGTATACACCACCTAATTATCGTGCGTGCGAACGGACATGTAAATCACCAGATGATATTGATTGGATGACAGTTTTTTTTTAGTTAGCGCTGAAAAAAACTGATTAAAAATAGCTGACATGGAAAGGTAATTATGTAGTTAACTTTTGTTCAAACTGTTTGTCATTTCTGTACCTTTAGGGAATATCTTATTCTGCATATGTCATTCACGTAAACAATGCGGAGATGTAGAAATAAAAAAGCGTCTCGTACATAAACTATAATGAACCTGAAATGAGTGTTTCCAAATTTCGCGTAAAGCTACACGAGGGCTATCTGCGCTAACCGCCATTAATTTAGCAGTGTAAGACCAGAAGGAAGACAACTAGTAATCACCATTCACCGCCAACTCTTGGGATACTCTTTTTACCAACGAATAGTGGAATTGATTACTCATTATAACGCTCCCATGGCTGAAAGCGTTTGGTGTATTTGTTTTGGAATTTCGCACAAAGCTACTCGAGGGCTATCTGTGCTAGCCGTCCCTAATTTTGCAGTGTAAGACTAGAGGGAAGGCAGCTAGTCATCACCACCCACCGCCAACTCTTGGGCTACTCTTTTACCAACGAATAGTGGGATTGACCGCAACATTATACACCCCCACGGCTGGGAGGGCGAGCATGTTTAGCGCGATGCGGGCGCGAACCCGCGACCCTCGGATTACGAGCGCACGCCCTAACGCGCTCGGCCATGACAGGCCCACGTTTGGTGTAACGGAGATTCGAACCTCAGAATACGAGTTGAGCACCCATACTATTTGCTCGTGCCGAACCATCGTGAAATAAATTTTTAAACAAGTGTAAATAGCTAAAAATGGAATTATAAAATAACTATTCACAAAAAAAAAAAAACGTTTCGAAACGGCTAAAATGGTTAATGAAAGAATCTTTATAATAAAGGTTGTTTCGTTACCCTTTCCAGTCATCTCTTGAACTTTTGTTTTTTGAAAAATAGGTATTTTTTTATCATTAGATATAATGCTTCACCGTCAGTGTGGTACTACGTACCGGTACAACACACTTATACACGTACCGCGATTCCATAAATATAACCTTGACCTTAAATGTAAACATTCTTCTAATTACATCATTCAGCAAATTTATACATTCTGAACTATATAGTTTTTTTTCGGTACGACTGATTTAGTTACTTGCTCAATAATAGGGTCCACCTATTCTTCGTTGTACAAATAATTCATCAGTGATTGATATATTTCTATAAATATATTATTACAATAATAACGGAAACTGTAAGTTTATTTGTTCAGTTTTACATGTATGTTTTGTATAAAGTAAAACAGGTGGAAATAAACTGATTTTAGGGCGTTTTCGTCTTACACAAATATTGTTCGTATAAGTTTTATTCATGCTTTCAAAATCGTTTACAGGAATTGTGAATATGTAACTTTAAACTTGATAGACCTACTGTTTTCTCACCCCATTTTCCTTTTCACTTCCATATTTTCATTAGAATCCATTTAATGGTGGATTTGTGTCAGTAGAATTACTTTGTTTTCTGTCTCCCATTGCTCAAACAAGAATAATAACCAAAGTTGAAACTTTTTAATTGTTTATTTCTCTTCAACAATACAGTAAGAAAGAAACTTAAGACTAAGTTTTTTTTAATAGTTGGTTCTCCATGGTAGAAACAATAATAACATTTCTTTGGACGAGACACGTCTACTGTATCATTTTACGTTAGCTGAAAACTTAGCCAAAAAAAAATTTTGACAGCTTGTACGTTTTAAATACCTCAAGCTGTTAGTATATTTCTTATCGATCAATAGTTACTTTTGTCTTCTCCAGACTATCTAGTAAGCAGAGACACCTGTTGAATGGTGAGCTAAGTTAGCATGTGGTATCTTAAGTACATTTTCTAACTGTTACGTAATTTAAACGTAACTCTAGTATCGCTTTTTGTGTGTGAATGCTGTAGCAAAAAACTTGTAGGTGTGGATGTTAGGGTTAAGTTTTTGTGGCTTTTTATAAGTATCGGGCTAAAACATTTTCAACATTCTTGTGACCATAATACATTTATACATACATCTGTGCTATACAGCCCAAATGGACAAGTGATTCCAGGTGTGGCCGATGTGACGTAAAAGTCCACCCCATATTGAAAAAGCGTCAGCGTTTTTTTATATTTTTTAAATTTTAACACAGAACATCTTGCACGTGCGGTTAAAATTTTGTTACGTTGTTATCCACTATCTTTTGTCATTGATAATTAGCAGTTGCAAGATCTTCTACGCGACAGTCGGTTTCAATCAATGAACTTTTACTCCTATCACCCTATTTGCTGCTGATGTAGCATGTACGGAAAACATGCTCGCCTACTATCACAATAAAAGAGTGATTTTGAAGTCTTAGTGAAACCCAAGCTGATTCATCAATGTGGAATTAACCACTGGGTTACACAGCGTTGTTATCCAGCTGTGGCAGTGAGTTGTTTTTGTTACTCTTGTTTCAGATTGTGTTCGATTGCTTTAGACATATATTTACGACGAGGTAAAAAGAAAATTTGTACACGTGTAAGGCAACGTTCCTGTGTACACGTGTTGTAGTAAGCATCTTATGCATATGTGGTAGGCTAAAACATATGTGCACATTTGAAGTTTATCCAGCGTTTTCGTGCACTTAAGTTGAGAATTTTATTGAGACGTCTTTAGAGTGAACGTTCTTTGTAAACATTTAGACGATGCAACTTTTAAGATAAAAATTTGTATTGTGTACACGTTTTAGGGTAAAACATTTATAAACACTTAAGTTACTACAGAAGCAAAATAAGTATAGAAAATTGCTGGAAATGCAGACGATAATTGTAACTCTGTAGTTTACCTCACGTTATGAAACTTCCTCGAAATTAGATATTTCTGGTTTGATATACAATCAATCTCAAGGAAGTTTCAAAACGTGAGGTAAACTACAGAGATATAATTATCGTCTGCATTTCCAGCTATTTTCTATACTTATTTTGCTTCTGTAGTTATTAATCAACAAATGGAGGTATCAGGATTGTGCTTCCTCCTTTAGTGTAATCGCTTGAACCTTTCTTAATTTTGACTATGCATAAATATTTCTTAGATTAATTATGGAGGGATTAATTCGTATTATTCTGTTAATAAGCGAATTTGATTAACATTGACAAATCAAACTTTTTTTTCCACATGGTGATAGTTTGTTAGTCAGGGATCTTCACAAGAAATTAGGGTTAATCATTCCTTTTTAGCATGTGAAATATGTTTTATATAATGCGTTCTTGTAGATGGCTTCTGTTTTAATGAAGTTATTAAAAGTGTCTTTTTTTTCCTACATAAAGATGGTGCATGCCAAGGTTCACTGTGCATAACATTTACTTTGACATACTCGTTAATAAATTCTAACTTTAGAGTTAGGGCAAAGGTCAAAGAGCTTCAGGTATAGATGGGATGATATAGTAGTAAGTTTGTATAGTTTAACATACAAATGATCCAGATATACGTACTAGTTATGACATTAAACAGACGAAAGTCACCAGTTCATCTGTTATGGATAGTGGTGGCTATTAAAACACACAGAATGATCTGTTCTTTTTTTTTTGGCTATCAATCAGGTATACTGGCCTTTCTCACAGAAGATTAGAAAATCACTATTGTAATGATAAATTAATATGAAGAGCAGGTGCTCCAATCGCATTACTTTGACCAATAAAGTAGGTTTTATAAAAAAAGAAAAAGAAAAAGATAGCTGAATGTTTAACCTGCTTGGCAAGTTTTTAGCAATCACGATCTTATCTTGTCACATTTGCAGAGCAAGCCGAGTTTGTTGTTTCATAAAATGGTTTTACAAACCTGTAATGGAAACTGGAGGAGCCCTTGATGATCCCTGTCCAAGACAAGTCCATCTGTTCGAACTCTGAAGTTATTTTTTTTAAGAGTACCAAAATTGAAGAAAGCACTTTATTCCTCAATATACTGATTTTCAGTATCGTTCTGAAGTGAGAGAAGAGTTGTAACCGCTCTAACGAGAACTACAGATTCCATAAAGAAACCACTGTTGGTAACCACGTGTAAGATGATGTATAGGTGACTGCTAATTGGATAAATTTTTGCCCAAGTAGAAATGGAAGGATTTAGTGACAACGCAATGAGAGAAATGAGTCTGTATCCTTTCGAAACATCAGCGGTATGCAAAAACAAAAGGACCCGACATGGCTAGGTGGTTATGGTGCTAAACTCGTAATCTGCGGGTCGCGGGTTCAAATCCCCGTCGCACAAAACATATTCGCCTTTTCAGGCGTGGGTGCGTCATAATTTTACGGTCAATTCCACTTTTCATTGGTAAAAGAGTAGCCCAAGTGTTGGTGGTGGGTGGTGATCGCTAGCTGCCTTCCCTTTACACTGCTAAATAGAAACGGCTAGCGCAGGTTGCCCTCATGTAGCTTTGAACGAAATTCAAAAACAAACAAACAAACGTGAAATAAAGAAGAAGAAAACAGTAGTGAACGTTTTATTGTTTCGAAATACTCGGAAAAATTACGAAGTGCTAGCACATGAATACATTTCGAATGAATTGACAGTAGTTTATAAAAACACTTCTGTTTTTCACATGATTACATCAATCAAACTTATAAGCATAAGGTATAAAAGTGGACCCTTTATGATACTTTTGTTAATGGTATGGTAAATTACTTGTTTGCGTGTATGTGATATTAAGTCTTTTTTTTTTTGGCGCCCTCCTTTCTTTCACATAGATAAATCTAACAAGAAACTGTTCATACTTTTAGTGAAACTTTGAATATGTAGATTTGGAAGTCTTTTTATTTACTTAACACACATAGTAGCCTTCCTTTTCCTAAATAGTTAGAGACTTCATCCATAATAATAAAAATAGTTGATTTAACAAACTGCTCCTAATTCTTGGGTCTTGTCTTATTTTTGGTGATACCAGTACGTATGAGAAATATTTCCTCGAAACTGCATGCCCACGATATTTTAAATAAGGCGAAAACAGAAACTGATACTTTAAGCGCACGAATACATTGAATGTGAAAAAAAAAATGTTCGTGTATCATTTGTTGGGGGGAAAAAAGAAACTTTGATTCGGATTGATAATTTGAAACATTTTGATACCTGAAGAAAAAAGGATAGATCCTTAACCAAGATAAGGATAATGTGTTATACTTCCGATGTTTGCCGTATTGATTCATGTGTTATACTTCCGATGTTTACCGTATCGATTCTTAGTGTTAATATTTTTCGCTGAATCTAACGAAATATGTTATCTAATGTCCATCTATTATAATGTAGGTAATGGTGCGAGCTAATTCACCACCAGCTTAGTTCATAATGTGACAGACAGTACAAGTGATATTAAAGAGCTATTTGGATACAGCAGTCTTACTTGGGTATTAGATATGATTTATACAATGTATCACGTAAATTGACAAAAGGGGGCCAATACGGTTTATTTACCTAACTTTAAGAAACGTAAAGTTTATTCAATTAAATATATTTAAGATGTGAATATTACTGGCTTATCACATTCATTAATAATGAAAACTACCTAAGTGTGGTTGTACTGCCTTATGTGTTTAAAAAAACATGAATTGTACGTTTTGTTCTTTCTGATGTGTATATTTCAGGTTATTACGATAAACTATCATTGTTCAGCATTGGTTCATCTAGTATAATATAGGTTTAGCAGAAAGACAGTTAAGTGTTTCAGAAGTAACACTTCCATCCAGTCTCCTGTAGAATGTGACAATTTACTTCGTTCATTGAGTCAGTATATTAAACTTCTGCAAAATGTGGCCAGTACTTCGAACAAGAAACTGCATATATATAATAATTTTTAGTTAAAGATAAGATCGTTTAAGAATTTAGCACTACTTTATGCGGATGTACACCTTGAGCCGCATATAAAATCATGACAGTCGTAGCAAACTTAATATAATGATATGGTTCATTGTCGTGTTAATTACTGTCTCTACCATATTGGGAGTAAGGATGCTAACTTCAAGAGGTAAGTTTCATCTTACCCCCAAATGGTAGTACCTAATTTTTTTTTTTTATATTTTTCTTATTCTAATTTAAGTTGGGAGAGCAGTTACCTTCCCACAACTGTCTGCAGGCAGTGAAGGGTGATACAGATGTGGGACGCAGAGATGCCAACCGTAACGTTTGAGTGTAATCATTACGATTTTGGTGTATACATTACGACTATATGCTCATACAGACAAATATTACTACTTGTTGCAACTCCCAAATTATTTTATATTATATAGGCCTATAGAATAAAGTGATAAATTGTTTACCCAGGGGTTGAAAGGGGTGAAAAGAAAATTTCTAGTGAGATACAAATAAATCTAGATAATAAATAAAATACATAGTTCAAATGGCTACTTGCTATAATCGTGTTTGTGCTTGAAATAATAAAAAATATTTGTATCTCCGACGTCAAACAATAGTTTGAGTGTAGTGCTTCATACTGGGTACAGGGGGAATCCATAGTTACGTCATCAGTGTTCTCGTAGATGGGTATTTCTCGTTTTCTAAGCGGCATAGAAAACCAATGCGATCGTTCACAAGGTGGGAAAAAAAGAAGCCTCGTTCACCAGATTGTCTTGTTTCTGGCAAATCTGAAAGGAACTGTGAATCAAAACTTTAGGAAAGAGTATAGTGTAAAATATCCGGTCATTGCATCAAAAGTCAGTGACAGTCATGCGTTTTGTACAGTTTGTCAAATCGATTTTTCTGTGGCACGTGGCGGGATAAACGATTGTTCCAGACATACAAAATCGGCATCTCACCAACAAAAGGCTGAGGCGAAGGCAAAAACGATGAAGATGACGACCTTTATGAGTAGGAATTCAGAATATGAAACCATAAATGCAGAATAATTTATTTATTAAATACACAAAACACAGTAATAAATGAGTAATCTATAGCAGTAATAAATAATAATAAACAGCTTGGAGACATTGATCAGGCCTTTATAGCCGCAAATGATAAAGGGCTCTGTCTACAATCATTATGCTCAGTCATTTGAAATAGTTGGCATCTCTGGGGACGTTGTGGGCTTTAGAACCCACATCTCGCTCTCTTAGTTCCTAGCCTGATTGTGCCTATTTCTTATGCGAGACTAGCGAATTGGAACTTAAGACTGACAGACCGTGTATTCCCACCGCAATGTGGGTCCTACTTCTTAGCCACCTCCAAGACATGGATACATTTTATAATCCCATATCGAAGCTTGTACCCTAGGTTCTTTTTTAAAAAATGCAGCGTATTTTGTTTAATTTTACTGTCCTTTAATTTGGTTTCAAAATAAAGGTTAAAATATATGTTTACTGAGCCATTATATCGAATTTCTGTAAAATGCGGCAAATAATTCGAACAAGAAACTGCATATTAGTTCGGCCTACACACGTCATACTTCTATAAAATGCAACAAATATTAACACAAGATTGCATATTCATTAGGCCAGTGTATCAGACTTCATAGTTCTTTTTTCACAGCATGTACCAGTTTTTAAGTTTCATATCCCAACAAGTTCCCGCTTGTCTTTTACTCTGTTTACTTTTATTTTTTTTCATAGCAGAATATTTTACACCAGTAAATGTGCTTATAAAAAGCATCAAACGTTTACGAATCTTGACATACTGACGGATATTAATTCGTAGATTACGCTTATGTTATTCGGTTACTGACAGCCACACCTATTTGGATGCTCAATAAAATAAAAGGGGGTGTTTATTTGGATGCGAAAGTCATATTTCTGGCATCCTTCTTCGTACAGGCACACCCCGCCGAACCACAGACTTGTGAACCTTCAACAAGCCGTGCTGAAATAATGGTTAAGTACGAGGAGTGCTCGTCTTGTATAATGGTAAAATACTAGCGATTGATGTATGATTCTGTTTAGAAATTAAACAATGATTATTTGAATACAGAACTAGTAAACTGCAATCAAACTGGCTGAAATAACTTGCAAATGTTTACACAGAACTTTAAGCAAAAGCTTGTAGCATATTTTTGGAAATGGGATGAAATGTTTCCCGATGTAGTTAGGTTGCACAAACTGACATAATGCACATTTATATTGTGTGTACTGTAATAAGTACAATGCAGAGTTACTCGTATGCTCTTTAGTACTTGTATGCAGGTAATAATAATGTTTATGCTTCACCAGTTTTTTTCATGAGTATTTACTAACACTATTAATAGAGAAAAGCATAGGTCAAAATAAGGTGAACATTAAAAACAAATGAACTCTCATTTTAACGACAAAGTATGACTTAACTATGTATTTTAACGACTTATTCGCGTCAAATCAGTGGTGCAAACTCCTTTTTATAAATACGCTTTATTTTCTTGGCCAGTTTTAAATAATGTTACGAAATCGGAGTCAATGGTAATTATGAAACAGAAATTTGAATCAAATACCACCACTACTTGTATTCACTATCGGCCTGATTTTCTTGCCAGTTTTTGTTTTTTCGGGATTCTAGTAGTAGCTTCATCCATTACGTATTCTTGATGTAGGTGGATGTTTAACCGTTGAATTGACGTGTTAGCTCAGTGATATAGAGCTCTGGATTTTGGAACAGCTGATCCACAGAATATCCCCCCCCCACACACCCTCACTCTCCGAGCTGTGAGAATGTAGTTAGAATGGCACAATCTCGTAGCATACAGCTATTGAGTGACTGGCTACCTTCCTCTCGTCAGTAGTTCAAAACCATTGACAGCGGAATATATCAAAAGTAGCATTTCACTAATGACAAATAGACATTCAGTGTCGATCAGCTTTAGCTGTTTAAATTAGAAGTTCAGCGTCGATCGGATTTAGCTACAGTTATTTTGAATACAGATTTGGTTATTTTATTTTTTAGACTTTTAAATCAGTTTTATCTTTGGCTTCTCTGTCGTCATCAGTGTTTTGAACAAGTTATTTTATGACGAATGTCGTGTTTGACACTAGTACTGTTTATTTTTCCTTTATGTTACTATACGCTTGTCATTCTTAACCAAAATATGTTTTTAGGTGTATAAGAATGTAAAAAAAACACACAAAAAAACATGAAGTTATCTAAAACTACACTTAGCGTGTACAACTCTGCGATTAGAGGTGTTATGATCTAGATGCTAGAGAAAACGAATCAAAAGAAAATTAAGGTGGTTTTGTTTGTGTGTATTAAATACAAAGGTACACAATGGGCTATTTGTGCTATGCCCACAACAGGTATCGAACCACAGTTTTAGCTTGATAAAATATCACCCTTACCAGTAAGTCTCTGGTGAGCGACATTTTTGTGGCACTTGGAAATGAAGCTGATTACCAATCGGTGTGGTTTACTTGGGAATCACGTGACTGGTTTGTGGGTTTATTAGATTCGTGTGGTTTTAATTTTGCATGTTAACTATAAACTCGCAGAGATCAACAAGGACGAGACTTGTTTTTCTTTATAGAATAAAAATGCGGATAGTTAAGTGTTGAGCATGTGTATGTTTGTGTGTAATTATATATTTAAATATTTCAAATTACTGAGTTACAAAACATTACTTAGACTTGATGCCAACTCTGGTTAAATATCCTGTAATGTATTGCAATGGAAATCTGGAATTTTTAGAAGTTCTTTTTTTTTCATCGGAGAGAATTACATTCAATATTTACACCTGGACAACTAAGGTAGATTAGAAATGTATTTTGAGTTACATATGTCGTGACAGTACATTTGTTTCTAACAAGATCTCTTTGTTCTGTTTCCATTTCGACACACGCGAAATCGTAAGAAACGGTTACCACCAGCATGATAAATCTTATATCGGGCGGAAGGATTTGCACAAATTTTTCTTTAAGTATAACTTTTTTATCATGTCCATTTTGCAGAAACGGAGAAATATCAGTCTCAATAAAGAGCAATCCGGAAATTGATCAAAAGCTGCGACATTTTAGCACAGCACATGTTTGATGCGCGGAAGATGAATTTACAGGGGCTTGCTTTGTTTCTCAGTTTTTAATATTCATGGTGTGTGTGGCCATATCGTATTTTTTGATGTACGTCTATCTCCTTCGTGAAAGAAAGAGAAATGAAGGATTACGTTTGTTTAATTTAATCAAACTCTAATATTTACAGGCCTGCATCCAGAATTACTGGTTTTTGAATTAATTGGCGGTATTTACATAAACTGTCAAAAGTGATAAAACCACTAATAAAAATGTGCAGCGTCATTGAACGTGTACAAATTCATTTTTATTTAATACATTGTATTTTTTTTAGTTTAGTAAAGTCGTTTTTTAAATAATTAAAATTAGTTTAATTTTTGGATTTAGGTTGTGTTGAAGAAAGTTGTTTTGTGTTACCAATTTTGATACCTGGGTATGAGAGTGTGTCGTATTCAAAAACCTACACATTGGTTGTAGGTATTTTGAACATTTGTTAAAATTTCATAAAATTACATTACTTACTGGGGTTTTGTATAATCGAATTTTTTCTTTTGTTTTGGCTCGACTGAGATGCGTTACTCATTTTCTCTGCTAACTGTATGTTAGGCTCGTTCTGTTTCTGGAAACGCGGTATTTTGTAGTTGTACCGATATCTGAATTCTGTTTTCTTTCAAAGGCTTGTTAAATAACCGCAATATTTCCGCAAACAATATTTATTCGCAAGTGGATAACATTTGCCTTTACTTTAAAAGTAACTGAAACGGCAAACTGTACATTGTCAGCACCACACAGCAGAAGTACAGCATTTTTTAGGGTTTCTGATGAAGCGTTGGATAAAGATGAAATACGTAACAAATGAATACATGTAGTGTGGACAACAAGAATCTTTGGCAGGACGTGCACCTCACTGTTAAAACAAACAAGAAAACGTCTGAAAGACTTCTTAGAAATGATAACATGGTTTCGTATAGAATTAATATTTAAACTGAATATCTTAAGCCAGTTGGTCTCGTAATTCACTGCTACTGTTTTTCAAGTTAAATGTTTGAAGCTGTGGGAAGGAA
Organism: Carcinoscorpius rotundicauda; assembly: GCA_011833715.1. Lineage (NCBI taxonomy): Eukaryota > Metazoa > Arthropoda > Merostomata > Xiphosura > Limulidae > Carcinoscorpius > Carcinoscorpius rotundicauda. Next base: position 23,826,071 of record CM022398.1, read on the forward strand.
TTCCCTTATCTCTCTGTGTGTGTGTATAGCTCTCCTGTATCATACAAGATTTTCAGATGGATGTATGAGCCACATACAACATTAATGTTTTGTGTTCCAAAAATTTATTTGAAATGATGGATATTGTTAAAGGTTAGAAACTGAGTATTAGATGATGTTCTTATCTTAGTATCTTATCTTTACTTCATAAGTAAACTTATGAATTTTCTCAGATTCAGTGTGTTTTTCTTATAGCAAAGCCACAATGGGTTATCTGCTCAGCCCGCCGGTTCTCAGATTCAGAGTAGTTGGACAGAGTTTTAAAAATCTACTGTTTGTATAGTAGATACGATAAGTTTCAGTTATTTCTATGCATGGCATAATTTAATGTTGTGAAACTGCTGTTGTATGTTAAACCTTTGACATATAGGAGTTGAGCCTTGTCATGCATGTATTGTGGATCACTTAGTCAGACTTACCAGTTATTTGATATTTCCTTCAAGCTATTTAACTGATAGAAACGTTTCACGAAAAAGCGTTAAACTCTAGCAGGAATTGGCTTCTGTTATATGAAGGATAATCTGGAAGCTAGAACAAAAACTGAAACAAAAGAAAATCAGTTTATTAAGCAGAATCTTATGTGAAATAATAAAACGTAGAATTATTTATGACATATAATGATATAGGGATGTATGGATATCTGTAAATGTCTCGTGTAGATGAGAATAAAGATGATAATATAGAAGATTCCGTCACCTGGAAGAAAATAAATGTCCCCTCCCGGCCGGGACAGCAGTAAGTCTTCGGATTTACGACGCCAAAGTCAGGGGCTCGATTTCCCTCAATAGATACAGCAGAGTTTGCTAAAACAAAACATACCAACGCAAATCACAAGAAAATAAATATAGAAATGGAGGAGATGCCGATGTGCAAGAAGAATTACCTTAAAGTTGCTGTTAGGTTGAAGAAGATACTGTATTTATGCATTTGAAGACCGATGTTGTATGGAAGACGATGCATACCGACCAATATCTGAAATCTATAGAAAAATAAATACAGCTTACTGAAGACTTGTCGCCCTCTTATTTGTTTTAGCTATCGGGATAGTAAATGTGTTTTTTGAAGGTAACTAGTCGTATAAAGAAAGAGATTTTATTAAAAACTTGTTTTATAGCCGTTGTTAAATGAAAATCGCATTAAATTTGTCTATACGTGGTAGACACGAGCGAGCAAGTACTTTGTAATGTGTGCGTCAGTAATTTCCGTGGAAATCAAACTCTCGTCACGAGAACGTTACCATGAATGCTCTTCGGAATGGGATGTTTATGTAAAGTGGCTGCGGTTTCTTTTAAAACAGCTGTTGTTCATAGTTATACTGATAAAACTAACAATCACTTGGTGTTAAGATTGTAAACATCTATATACACTCTCGTCAGTTGTTTAAATTATTTCGTTACTGAGCCTTAGTGGCACAGCAGTCTGTATGCGGAGTTACAACTCTAGAAACATGGTTTCGATACCTGCAGTAAGCATAGCACGGATACCGTTTATATAACTTTGTGCTTAATTTCTAACAAACAAAAAATTCGTTCAGCTTGGAACAGTTTTCGGTTTGAACACTGGATTTGAGCTACTTGTGGAAATAACTTAAAACACTTAGCGAAAGTTTTGTAGAAAAAAATTTACTTCCTATTTTTGAAGTAAAAGTTTCTGATGAACCAGAGTTTTTACTGTGATATCAATGAACGTTTGTATCACTTACGAAATGGTATCTTTCGTTTGTTTACATATCGTATTTCAAAGCATTTCCTTTAAATTGACAAACTGTAGTTTTGTTTATTGTACGAATAAAATAATTTCTATTATTCTGTTAACAGCTTATTCTTGTTAATTTAGTTTTTATTAAAATTTCTATATGTGTTACTTTTCTTGGATTTACTTGTATTGAAACCGACTTAAATGTTTCCGCTGTGGGGAATAATTATTAAACATTTAAGAAACTAATACTATTTTTTGTTCTGTTTAACAACTTCTTATTCAGTTACTGAGCTATAAATGTCTTTTGTAGCGTTTAGTAATTGCTTATTAATTTATTTTTTCCCCTATGTATAATAAGTGTAATTGAGAAAAGCGTAAAGTTTTATCAAATTTCTCTCGCAAATGTAAGAAGTCTGTGGCAATGGAAAGCAAAACAATGAATCCTGATATTCATAGCCCAGGTATTCTAAACGCTAATATGCCAAGTCTAGCCCACACTTTTAAGAGTGTGTTATAAGAGGGACTGTCATATCACACTCTTCGTCAGTCAGCAACAGTCCAAGAGTTTGCGGTGGGTACTGTTAACTAGCTTCTACTCTTTAGCTTATTAGTTTACAATTAGATAAAGCTCAGATGACCCTTGGTATGTCATTCTCAAAAACGTAAAACGTTATTTTGTTAAGTATGAAGTGGAGTAATTTAATATCTCCAAGTATGAAGCAGCGTTTTGGTATGTTAGTCTTGTTTTGTTTTTTTTGCCATTAAACAGTTATTATGCTCATAAAGTATTATTTCGTGTTTTTATTAGAAAGAATAACTACAAGCTTGCCACAGAACACACTTAGAAGAAAACAAACAAACTTCGGGGGCGTCTGTAATGTCAAACCTGGATAATTAACATTATGACTTTGCCTCGACAGTTTAACTGTTATTTTTTTGTTTATTGTGCGGGTTGATGGTTATTTGATCGTGCTTTATTGCTAAGGTTGATAGTACAGTGTACTGAAATTGTAGGTTGCCGTTTACCCAGAACTCCATCGGTGTTTAAAATGTTTGCCAATTATATAATAATATCGTGACTTTTAATCCACGAGTCAAAGTCGTTGGGTTTTTTTAATTACATCTTTTTCTAAACGTTGCGCCCCAAACTGCTCGACTGCCTACGACTATTTTCGAGCCCCTAATAACACGGGAGTCGTTTGAAAACACTAAAAAAAAACAGTACCGTCAATATTGTAGCTAATATGGCTGATTTCTACTTGGGCACTAATTTTACACTGAAATGGAACGATTTAACTAGTTGTTGTTTTTTTGTAACGATTTTAACTAGTCAGTGTTTTATAAGTTGTTTTCACGCAGTGTTATACAACAGGTGACAGCATGATATTATTCAGTAAGATACGTCATGGGTGTATGTGTGTGCGTTTTCTTATAGCAAAGCCACATCGGGCTGTGTGCTGAGCCCATCGAGGGGAATTGAATCCCCGAATTTAGCGTTGCAAATCTGTAGACATGCCATTGTACTAGTGGGGTGGGGGGCTGATACGTTGTGTGAACCTTGCAGTTGATGAATGCCGTCATCATACATCTGTGTCACTAATTTGAAAGTTAATATTGGTATTATTACCCTTTCCTCATCATAGTAGTATTTTAAAAGACTGTGTATGTTTATTAACTCGGTTGTAGTTATCACTTTAAACAAACATACAAAAACAAAACTGGATAGACTAATACAGAACTTTTACCTGTAAAGTTTGTTTTGCGGCTCGGCATGGCCAGGTGGTTAAGGCACTCGTCTCGTAATCCGAGGGTCGCGGGTTAGAATCTCCGTCACATCAAACGTGCTCGCCCTTTCACCTGTGGGGGTGTTATAATGTAACGGTCAATCCCACTATTGGTTGGTAAAAGAGTAGCCCAGGAGTTAACGGTAGGTGGTGATGACTAGCTGTCTTCCCTCTAGTCTTGTACCTTTAAATTAGGGACAGCTAACGCAGATAACCCTTGTGTAGCTTTGCGCGAAATTCAAAAACAAACAAACAAAGTTTGTTTTAAGTTGATTAGTAAAACTTGTGCATTTATTCAAACCTATGACTTATTTGGTACAATAAATTGAAAACAACAACAATTAGAAATAATAAGCTATTCTTTAAGATTGAGAAAATTATTATTTAATCGCTAGTTTTATTTAGATTTGCACAGTGTAAGATTCCTGGCTTATAACGCTAACATTCGAGGTTTAGTCCCTCTGGTTGATACGGCCCAAATGGCTCATTCTATTGCATTGTACTTCACTACAAACAAACAAGTATGATCCAGTTTTATAAAGGAAACGTCTGGTTGTATCTTGTCAGTCAGTAGTGTTTATCTATATGTTTAATTTTTATTAGCGTTTTATTAAGTAAATACATCTTGGTAACGAATAAAATTCGTATGTTTGTTGATAAATAATCACTTATCTGTGGCTTATGTTCTTTTTCTTTTCGTTCAAAATCGTTTTACAAATGCTTCGTTGTTGTATCTTCGGATTACATATTTGTGGACTGAGTTTTTCAGTCATCTGTAAGTGAAATGACAATTAAAATGATTTTATTTGCTGAAGTTAGTATATAACGTAATATACGAATAGCAGTAATTCACTTTCCCGATTAACAGTTGCATCACAAACAACTGAAATACTAAGTGACTGTAGACTTCGTGGTAAGATTACCAACGATCACATGTAACAACAAATGATAATTTGTTTTATTGCTTATATCTAGGAACTTCAGATTTCCTTAAGTGTAATTACAAAGATTCGTGTTAGTCACTTCATAAGGAATGTGGCAAAGTATTTTTACTGTTGTTTTTAAGTGGGTGCCATCGTAACAATAGCGGTACGAACGAATTTCTTTTTGTTATTATTTTCTTTTTTTTAAACGATAAAATCAGGTGAGTAGTCATAATTATTCGTGTGAGGAGGATGTTACAACGCACCATCTGGAGGGTAAGCTTCTAGATGGTCCGAATGCTTTTGTGTTGAACGTTGCACTAACTTACTCCTGTACGCAATGAAGCCAGTAATACACTTACAAGCTCTAGATGCCAATGATGGAGGTGTAAGTTACTGATCATTAGGGTGGTTTTAATGACACAGAGTGCACTTTGATAACAAAAAAAAAAAAAAAAAAAAAAAAATCTTTGTTAATGACACAAGGGTTGTGGGAAAAAGTGTGTATAAACGTGGTGCGAGTCGATACACACACGCGCGCGAGTGCTAACGAACTAAGGAGACAGTGGCACAGAGAGGCAAATTTGAGGTTTAAGTACGAAAATGTAACTGAAATTTTCAGTGTTAATACCAGCTACTTTGTGCGTAAGACAGGTGTTGAGTTTTTCGCTCAATGATTTTATTTTGACAAATTAAAGTAAAATATTTATTTCACGTTTAAACTGTCTTCGTTGTTTCCTTTCATTAAAAAAACTGTAGCAGAATTTTTTCTTAAATTCGTGCATTGTTGTGATTGAATTCTTTAGGGCTTTAAAGTTTATAGTGCAAGTTTGAAATATTACTTTTTATATATACTGAACACGCATTATGGAAAGTACCAGGGTTATATATATAATGAGCACACGCACACAAAGAAGGGAAGGTACCAGGTTTTTTATTTGTAAATACTGCGCGTTCAAGTATATATACTGAACGGACATGCGTACACATTGGAAAGTACCAGTGTTTCATGTGTATACTGAACGCGGGCGCGCGCACACACAGCGGAGGTACCAGGGTTTGAGAGAGGTATTGAAGTTTAAGTGTGTTATATTGAGAAGTTTCTCTTTTTTTTGGTTTTGTAATATTTTTATTACGTCCGTTGGAACTGAAAACAAAGACTTAATATGGCACGTTAGATGATTGTTGTCATCTAGCGTACCACACCCTGCAACCGACAGAATGATGAAATACACACATCAATATGTGTACAGATACACATGCGTACACGCACACTTGTGTGTCTGTACGCTTCATATGGAGATTTCTCGTGAGAAACATTCTGGGTGACACGACCCTCTTCGTCCCTATACGACAGTGTACTACCTGGACTTAATAGGTTCCAAAATAGTACGGAAACCAGTACCGGTCAAAAGATTACTTCATTCAGAAGGATCAATCTGGAAATTGGGAGTGAACGGACAGCCTAATAAATATCGTCATGAAGCCTCTCGTAAAGCCATCTTTCTAGGTACTATCTTGGGCTTATCACCATAATGTTCCAGGTGTATCATCAATGTTCATCATACGTGTCTAAACCACTATCTGACCATATTTTAATTTTATCCCGAATGTACTTCGTACGTCTTATGTATAATAATAAGGTATTAAGTTTCTATGACACCAACCTTTGTTTGAATGTTGTTATTTATGTAATTTATCCATCCTAAACATTATTATTGTACATCTGTTCATGTTTCATCGTATGCTCTTTTAATTCTCGTATTTTTTAGTTATCAATTAGTTATGTTTTTCTCTTTGTCTTCCTTTCTACCAACGATCGGTTTATTTCGAAACTGTTTGTCTGAAACGAAGATACTTTCAAATAATGACGCTTTTTAACCCACTAATCTCATACTAACTGGAGTACTCTTCCCCTGGACAAAATTTGTATAAAGTCATAATTAATGAAAGGTTGTCTTAGAACACGAAACGTTACTTCCCTTTTTATTTAGTTGTAGAAAACTCAAAAACCATTCGCAAAAACTGCAACACACGAACGTGAAATCGCAAATTTGCATATATTTTCACATGAACCCAATAAACCTTCATGCAAAGTCAAGTGAAAATTCGATTCAAGGGGGCGAAGTATTGGTAAACGAACACAAAAACGTCCATAAAAAAACCATGAAATGCAAAACGGAAATGTTGTAAGCGTCTTTTCAAGAACTCAATGAACCTTTATACCAATTTTGGTGAAAATGCATCCCACGCCCTACGAAGTAGTTACATGACGGACCGTGCTATTATATTTATAAAGATAAGTAGTTACATGGACGTGCAACGGTCGATACTACTATATTTATAAGATTACCAAATAAATATAAACCACAAACTAACTCCATTTATTTTTTAGGTATTCTAGGATTAATTTAAAATTTATCTATTTGAAATTCTGTTATAAGACAAATCAGCCTTTAAAGTCTTTTATTCAACTTTGAATTAACTATATTATTTAATAATACGCATATAATTATGTAGCAAGATTATTGTAGAGTAAGTTTTAAGTTTGTGTTCTTCAAAGGAAAGTACAGAGACCGATAAATTATGTGGGATGCAACAGTAAAAAATGTACATTTTATTGCTTTCTTCTGTATGATTTCCCAAACACTGGTGTATATGTTTATTGTCCGAGCAGAATTCTTTATTAATGACGCTGATACCAACGAACATCAAACAATATTTGTTCCTTATTCTCATCGGTGAACAGCGACCAGTGTTGTTTCTTCTTTTAGTTAATAAACTTGCAGTTGTAGGGTTGCAGCGTTAAATGAAATTAGTCGCGTTGTGTGCATATCGGCATGAGAAAGCCACGAGTTATTCTCTTCTTGCCTTCTTTTTCCGCCCACAGAAACAATCTGTATCTGTAAGCACCTCTAAGTGGGTGTCTTAGTTCTAACACCGACTCTATTTGCAGAACTCGTTCAGTAAGGCGATCTACTTACTTTTCACAATGTTACCTTTGAAGACTTCGTCTATACTTTTAAAAATTCACAGACGTAAAAAAAGTAGTAAGTATAAAACCAGCAGAGACGTTTCGTAAGTAGAGATTTATATGAAACGGTTACTATTTGTAAGTTTGAAAGAAAAACGCTTTAATGGCTCATCTTAAATCTTCATTTACGTAACGATGGAAGTTTACAATTGTTTTTCATTACTCGAGCTAGATTATTGTATTATGTCTGTTAGCATACATTGTTTCGCTAAAACATTTATTTAAATGCGTTGCCCTTTTATAAGTCGCAGGTAGAAATAAAATGTATTGATTATTTGAAATACGGAGTTCGTAAGAACATGAATGCCTTTTTTCATGTAAACGTGTTCGTCCTTCTTCGGATCGTTGTTCTGTTGTATGCCCTTTGATATAACCTATAACAAGTCTCTTTTATTGAAGTTAGTTTCATTGTGTAATAGTGTTATTTAGTCTTCGTATTTGTATCTTTTATAATATGTGTGATTATGAGGCCTCCTAAAGAGGACTCTTAAATTAAAAAAACAACAACTCGTGTGGCCAAAAACCGTGGTGCACAAAACACGGACAACAGGTTGTGTAGATTTTTTTTAACTACACGTTACGAGTAATTAGTTAGTTTAAATGTAAACTGACAGATTTTGCGGTAAAAAATGGGAACCTAAGACGAAAACGAGTACATGTAAAAAGTATCTATTGTTTTTTTTTCTCATCGATAATGTGATTTCTGTTATAGGAGAAGGGGGTAAACATTTTTTCCCCGGTCCTCGTTGTCATTATGACTTGTCAGTAATGCACTTTCACCTGTGCCGGTTGGATATTCAGGATCGTCTCATCTAATATCAGAAGTAAAGGAAGGTTTGTTAATTAAGCTAAACCGCAGACATGCTTCCTTACAAAATTAACGACTAGCTAATTGTAACAAATAAAAATTCGCGATTGATCGGAAGGTTTTACGAATTATCGTTGGTATATTAAAAAAACAAAAACAAAAAAACACACCATATATGTGTGTAAAAACGGCTGGTGTGGGTTGAGAAATTTTTTTATGTAGAGGAGCGAACTACGTTTCGACCTTCTTCGGCCATCGTCAGGTTCGCTCCTCCACATAAAAAAAAATCAAAAAAAAAATCTTAACCCATACCAGCTGTTTTTACATAAATATTTTTTCTATAAAAGTGGGTTTTCTCGTCATCACGAAAAAATCACACCAGATTTAAAGAGTTTCTTTGCGGTCGTTTTTCACATCCTTATTCACATATATTATTTATTTGTATACTTGGTATCAACGCTCGGTATGTCCAGGTGGTTAGGGTGCTCGAGTCGTAATCTGAGGGGAGCGGGCTCGAATCCCCGTCGTACTAAAGATGAGGAGGATATAATGTGATGGTCAGTCTCACTATTTTTTGGTAAAAGAATAGCCTAAGAATGACTAGTTGCTTTCTCTCTAGTTTTACACTACCCTCGTGTATCTTTGCGCGGAATTAAAACAAAAATAAATATCAGTTTGTTGCAATAAAATGTATAGAAATTTTGTGATATTTTGTTTCCATACTCCTTTATTATAGGAACGTATTGATAAAATACATGAAAAAAGTGCTAACTAAATACATAATATTACAGTTATTTATCGTTGCTTTACACAAGTTCTGATATTTATCCGAGTATTTAATGTCTATACAATGTTATAAAGTAGTGTTGCAAATATAGATCATACGTTTTTGCACAGCTTTTGCTATAAATTGATTGTTTTAAATTTTGCGCAAAGCTACAATAGGGTTATTTGCGCTAGCCGCCCCTAATTTCACAGTGTAAGACAAGAATGAAGGCAGCTAGTCATCACCACCCACCACCAACTCTTAGACTATTCTTTTACCAACGAATGGGATTGACCGTTAGATTATAATACCCACACGGCTGATAGGGTGAGCATGTTTGGTGTGACGAAGATTCTTTTTGGTATTAATTAAAATACAATTTAATTAAGTATTTTACGGTATACATGTTTTAATATCTTTATATATATCGTATCTTCATTGATACTTCTATGATTACACTTTTGCACTTCTTAAATGTTGAAATGTAAATTGGACAACATTGCAAGTTGGTAGTTTGAGAAAAAATATGTACTTCTAGTAATAGCATTTTTCCTGATTGTTAGCCTGCTGGACTGCGAATACGATGATCCCTGTTTGCGTCCCGTTACTGCAAAAATTGCGCTTTTAGGACAGTTATTACGTTTTGAAAAGAAAATTGGGAAAAAGGAAAAGGAGATGATGTTATCAGAGATGAAAACGTATTAGTTGCTATCTGTGTCACCAGAGGCGTCACGTGTATCATTAGTTGTAGATAATGAGGTCATAGTTGAAAGTGCGTGACAATTTTTTATCACAATTTGATTAGCTAATGCTAAGTGTTCTTGTTAGAACAATTAATTATAAACATAATTAGTGTTAAGAGACATTTTAATGAGGACTTTTTGCCATATGTGATGGCAGCCAAAAAACACAACCCTAACGACACTCTTTCTGGTGGTAAAACTTGGAACTATGACCAACTCATCTTTTATGACGAAAGCACGCGTAACGCCTCCTCTCGGCAAAAAAAAAAAGATACGGTATTCTTGTCATGTTTGACATCACCCCTCCGGCGGTATCCTTTTCATGCTGAAATGTCATCCTTACTGCCATTTCGACCATATAAAATGATTTTTACAATGAAGCATTGTTATATACATTTTAAGAGTAAATTATGCTCTACAATAAGTATAACATTTCTCATAAAAAAATCCAAGATTAAGCAATAACTGAAAATTGTCATTGTTCTCCAACTTCCACATTTTGGTTTTAAAATCAATGATAAATGATTACTATTTGCAGTTCCACGTGACAACTTTTCGCGGACCGAGTTTAGAAAAGTAATTCTTTGTATACCTAACGTAGAAACACTTTATTTGTTTCTTGAGCTTGTAAGTGTATTCGAATGAGAAACTGATGCAAAATATGTTATTAAAATCTAACTTATTATTTATACAGTTTGCTATCATGTTATTTTTTTCACCAATTCTTTGAGCTACCATACAAATTATGAAAGAGACCTGTGTATTACACTACCTCACAGGTGCGAGTAACATTTATAAAACAAAATAAATACAAGTTTGCCTGTTTCTAGATGAACACAAAGGTGCATGATGTGGTATCTGTACTATACTCACCAAGGGTATCGAAACACATTGTTATAGCGTTATAGAACCACAGACATTCCTCCGAGCCACTGAGGAGCAAACTAGAAGTTGGATGAGTCGCACCGAAATTAAAAAAATGCGCTTATGAACGCCCTGAAAACAAAGTTGGGAGAATGACACCGCTAAGTTAGAAGCAGAATATGAGACAGAGAGAAAATTGGAAACAAAATTGAGAACGTTGAGCGTGTAGATCATGGGATGTGTAAAGTAGAAATTTATATACATTTTAAAAGAGCAGTAGAATACATCGTGAATGTTTAAATCACCATTGATTCTAAAATTAAAAAAGGCAGAGAAACATTGATGTAGAAATCATGTTCTCAGTGTTTTAAATAAAAGTCAGTTACATTCTTAAGGACACTATGTGGATTTTTAGAATTAGCTTCAGAACCTAGGCCTGTGTCAAACAGTAGCTTGGAACTTTAACTCGGGGTTATCTGATTATCACCACCCTATAGCACTTTGAGCAACAGGTGTCTCATGATCTACCTCACCACACTTATGACACTTTGAGCAACAGGTGTCTCATGATCTACCTCACCACACCTATGACACTTTGAGCAACAGGTGTCTCATGATCTACCTCACCACACCTATGACACTTTGAGCAACAGGTATCTCATGATCTACCTCACCACACCTATGACACTTTGAGCAACAGGTATCTCATGATCTACCTCACCACACCTATGACACTTGGAGCAACAGGTGGTTGAGTTTAATAACCACATGCTGCTGGCTGCACTTGATGAAAATTGTGCTGTAACAGTTAAAGAACTACCACAGAAGCTTAATTCAATCCATTCAACAGTTTAACGTTATCTGCAAAAGCTTAGAAAGGTGTTAAAACTTGGAAAAATGGGTCCCCCATGATTTGACAGAAGCCAACCTTAGAGCAAAGTGAACATTTGCATTTCTCTGTATTCTTGTGAGCGTAATTAATCTTTTTTGGACAGGTTAGTGACTGGAGATGAAAAATGGATACATTATAAAAAATGTTAAGAGATACAAACATTGACTCAGTGCAGGTAAACTGGCTAAAGCACAGCTCAAAATGGGTCTTCACCATAGGAAAGCTTTGTTAAGCGTTTGGTGGGATATTGTTGGTGTGATCCCCTTTGAGTTGCTGCCACTCATTGTAACGATTACATCAGACTTCTGCTGTCAACGGTTAGAGCACTTGAATGTTACACTTATAGAAGAGGCTTGCTTTGATTAGTCGGAAAGATGGTGTGTTACACCAGGATAATTCACATCCCTATACAACAAGGATTACATCTGCAAAGACTGAAGAGCTATACTGGGAAAAACTCCCATACCCTCCTTATTCTCCAGACCTTGTCTCATCTGATTATCATCTATTCCGAAGTTTGCAGAACTATATTGATAAAAAAAAGAGCTTGGAACACACGAAAATGTAAAAATCACCCTTTACATTCTTGTCCTCCAAACCCCAAGAACCTTATAGAAACGGCATTCAGAAGCTTGTGAATCGTTAGTAGGAAGTAATTAATAATAATGGAAGGTACATTATTGATTGAATAACATTTAAAAGCGTTTGAAATTCTTTCTCTCTTTCTGAACCTAAAATCGGACATTACTTAAGGGATGACCTTTATCATCACCACGTTTTGTACACCTTACAGTAATTGGTTTTACGTTCTCTACCGTCACCACGTTTTGTACACCTTGCAGTGGCGGATTTTACATAGCATATTATCAGTACGTGTATACACTTTAAAGTATCTGGTTTCGCATGACCTAGTATCGCTTGTCTTGTACTTCTTGGAGAAACAAGTTTCACAGTCGTACAAGATAAAACTAAACTACATCAACCAGTCGCACACCTTTTAGTCCTATGTGATAATTAAAGACTGCTTCCAAGTTCTCAGCTCATAGAAAGTCATTAGGTTTTAATATAGCTTTTATGTACATATTAGGAAATTTTAAATTGTCTTCCAGTCAATGGATGATCACATCTGTTTAAGATTAAGTCTGCATCCATTTGATGCAAATCTGACATCTTGTTTCTGTACAAGATTCCAGACTTGAGCTTGAAGTGATATGAGGCTTCCAATATGACGTTTAAAACGGTGTAATTAAGAGGACCTTTAATATTGACTCAACTTTTGAGAAAACGATTAAGACTCGTTTATTTACTATTTACATACTGGTGCATTTAATTAAACAATTTGATAACATGTAAGCCACAATTATTTATTAAGTAAAAAACAAAGCTATTTTGTTGCATAGTTGAGCGACATTTGTTTGAAACTGGTTAAGGCCCTAAACATTTAAGAAAATATGCGTTTTTTTTTCAATAAAGACTACAAACAATATTATACAAATGTTCATATATTCTACCAGTTTTTTCGGCTTACTTTTTTTCTTTGTTCAGAGATGTGTAAGCGTCACAGGTTATGCAACTGAGTTCGATTTTTTGTTTGTTTTTTTTAATTTCGCTCAAAGCTGTACGAGCTATCTGCTATGAAACTGGTTTGGGATGAATTTCGCGAATAGCTACGCGAGGGGTATAGGGGTATGTGCGCTAGCCGTCCCTAATTTAGCAGTGTAAGCTAGAGGGAAGTCAGCTAGTCATTACTACCCACCGCCAACTCTTGGGCTACTCTTTTACCAACGAATAGTGAGATTTACCATCACATTATAACGGTCCCACGGCTGAAAGGGCGAGCATGTTTAATGTGACGGGGATTCGAACCCCGACCCTCGGATTAAGAGGTGAGTGCCTTAACCATCTGGCCATGCCTGTGCCTGCGTTGAAATCGAGTTCGAATAATAGTAGCCGAAAAGAATATAAAATTACAACAATACGATGTGATACTTCGTTGTGAGCGAACCAAACGGTTTAGAATGGCGAATTACAATTCATTAAAAAGTATCATAAAATTAATTTATTAATTAAAAAAAGTATTACAGGGACTATATATTGTATCTGTTAATGGAAGGGTGTTGGAGTGAATCGAAACGAGATTTTTTAAATCTTTTTAAAAGGTGCAAGCCGAAACTTCTTGTAGAATAAATACTTTTATCTGAAATTGTTTGTCGTCTTCATTGAAATTGGTTTCCGTCCTTCAATCAGCACTGAAACTTTTATCAAATAAACGTCCCCTTTCGGCGGTAACAGTTTCGGTTTAAAACGTTTATTGCTTTCGTTAAGTAAATACCGATTTTTTTCCGCTTTTAAAACATATTTTGCGTAATGATCATTGTTCAAGAGCAGAAATCTTACGACAAGTGAGAAATAGTGTGATACTAAGAAAATAATAATCCGAAAATAACTCAAATTCTGACGATTATCAAAAGCTGCGAGTGGTATAATATAGTGACTCTTCCTATTTATATTTAACTTCTACGAGTAATCAGTTCTGTTCTGTGAGTTCCACACATCACTTTAAACCTTATCTTTATCCAATAAGTGTAGTCCCGTGGTGTACAGAGATGAAAGCTAGTTATAACTTGACGTCTACAAACTGTCTCAGCTTGCTTCGAATAGAAGATCATTATTTTCTAAAGGTATTAATCGAAGTATACTCGTGTAATTGTAAAACTTGTCAGAAACACCGTCAATTAGAAATTAGCAAATTTTACCATTAAGTGAAAGACGGTCCTCGCCGTGATTCAGATGAGGTCAGAGTGGTTTGGAACTGTGAACAAGGCACATTCTTTCTTAAGTGCCTGTTCACGTGCCTAAGCTTGCTGTAATATCATGGCTGTGTTCCACTGATAATAATAGTGGTTAATAGACTTGCCAGTCTTATAGATACACTTGAAAGAACTGTCAGTAGAATTCGCTGTTCCATAAGTTCTATAGAACTGCGAAACTGTTGACTAAGAATGTGAAGTAAAGAAACTTTTTGATACAATGTTCTATTTTCGTATGAGTAACATGCGATTGTAATTTATTTATTCTAACAGATCATGGCTCTTCTAGAAGCTGCTGTCAGATGAATTATCACCATAGTTACAAAGTTAAACCGTGTATCTAGTAGCAGAAAACCTGTATAAATATTAGACACGATGATTTTCTTTGTGAACTGAGTTGTGTGACGTAATCGAAACGTTAACTATGCGGAAACTTCCCAGAAATACTTTCATATAACTATATTTTTACCCTCTTTTAGAAAGTGTTGTCTGTTTCGATACATAAGTACAACTCTTGTGAAATGTACGGTAAAAGCTCAATACATATTTAAAACTGTAAACTCTTATATTGATGAAAAACGAATTTTTGTCTTTAATTCGATATTCGTACTATTTTTGACGTTGTAGTATTTACAAACACGTGTTATAAGAGGAACACTCAAGTTCTACTTTATCAGTAGTAGAACAGAAGACTGAGACTGTAGCCTTACTCGGCTGGTGATGCAAGTAACGCTTTCACCTATATAATGCGTCGTATCCTAGCCTCCTCCCTGATGAATCCCGGTATTGAGCGAAAGGCCTCGTCAGCATTGAATATGGCAAATGCAGTATGGTTGACTTGTTTAATATTCTTCTTTACGAACATAAGTTGATAATTTCTTCCAGTACGATTACGATTCTAACCTAGGTAGGCTTAACAGAGTTAAGATAATTTTAACGAAGTTGTCAGTACTAACCACTTAAAGCTTAGCTCGCTCTTTAACTATACGTAAAAGTATCCTTACTACTAAGCTATGCTTGTCCTTTATCCTCCCTATCGTTTTGTCTACAGAGTTTCAAATGTTACTTTAAAAGTAACCTGAAGTTCGAATACATGTTGAGTTTAAAACAGTGTCGAACCATGGGGTCGTATTTTACTCTCAAACTTGCATTTGATGATTAGAAAAGGAAATGAAAGAATATTGAGATTGCAAAATAATAGTCCAATTAACATTATTTTGATTTGAAAAATATTAATAAAAAAAATTGAACGTTGTTTCCCCAGTCCTTCTGAAAATGAAGATTTTTAATCGTAATTTTCACAATTATAAGATTCTAATTTGCCTTTCTATTATTGAAATAAATTGTGTGAAACCCACTTCCGTTGTACTTTAATATCGCAACCATCTACAGACAATTTTATATCTAAAACTGCAATCATTAAAATGTCTTCTTCGCCAAAAATTTGATTTCGTTTCTTTCCGTTCTCCGTTTGGACACCGATAAATCTATGGACTTATTTTAGCGCTGCGATTCCTCTGGATGGACACAGCAAATAGCCCGATGTGGCTTTGCTATAAGAACACACACTCGTTTCTTTTCATCGTGATGGGGTTTCCGATGATCTGTAGTGTCAAGGGGTCAACTAACGTCAACAGAATGATTGATGACGTAGTAACTATTCCTTTTTGTCTTTTATTCGTGTACTGTAAGTGATAAACGTATAATATTTTGATGTTGTACTGTTTTATATTCCTGTTTGAAGACTGTTGGTCGTGACGCAATGGGTAACATCCCGTGACAACTATCGGGAAGGTTCGAGGTTCGCAACACTGAACAAGCTCTGCATTTACGTTTGTTGAGGAGTTACGAGTCAGCCAACCTAGTTATTCGGTTCAAATCCGGACAAAACTCTTGGCGGCGGCTGGATGGTGACGGGCTATCTTCTTTCTAGTCAGTGAGTTACATTTAGGAACGGCTATACGTCAGCCTGAGGTACCTTTAGTGTGCGTAAGGTGTTTGTTTTTGTTTAATATACAAATTTTCGTTGAAGATGGTAGTTATGGCTCTTATATTCCCATTATTTTTATATGTAACAGACAGCACTCGGGATCCGTCGTTGATCAGATTTTGTAGACATTTCATATCGCGACACAGATTCATTGACCAGTATTCGTGCTCGTGTTTTAGTTCCCTGGATTTGTAAAATATTTTTATAAAGTAAGCCGTCACGATCATACATACGTAATGTATTCATTTGATATTTCGACTGTGATTAAAATTCAAGATTTAAGAGATACTCTATCGGGTAGATATCCTTTACATCTATGGATATCGGGAAGATAGGAAGATATCCATTACCTCTAGAGCTTACGAAAAAATATTACTGAGGTCACTTCCGGCTCTTTGTTTAAACACGGGTATATGAATTCTATTACAAAGCATTTCAGTCTGTACAAGATGATGCCTTTACTAGCGAAACTATGACCGTAATAAATGATGTATGTGTGAAACGTGTTGAAAAAAAACTCATTCAAAGCAAGCAATATTTATCACAGTATTGTAAATACTTGTTTTTGTATTGAAAGAAAAACCAGAACTGCCTATAATGGGAAAGGAACGAAAAGATTTATTACATTTTGGAAATTTGATTTCTGAAAATGTTTGTACGTGTAGAAGTAAAACTAAAAAAAAAAGCTAACGTCATTTTACTGTCGTTTTTAGAGCTCTATTGCAATTGTTATGATAAGCAAATCTTGTATCAAGTGAAATATGAGGTAATAATAACCATTAACAGAAGTTTGACGAATATGTTTGACTTTGTTTTTCAAAAGAAGAATTAATCAAATAATTTTTAAAACTTTGTAAAAGAAAGTTGACACCTAGCAGATGAAAGACGATTAATCTTAAATATACAAGACCGCTATTAAAATCTTCGATGTAATGCATAAGGGCGTGTAATGGGCTTTATTATTTCACTGAGAAACATCTATTTTTAGGGTCTAGATAATGCATTTACTTTATCAAAGATGAGTTTTTTTTAGCTTCATTTTGCGATATTCGGTTGATTGCCATCTTGAATACTGGGTAGCGTACTGTGTTGTATGTTACAAAACATTTATGTACATATTCTTATTTTCTTGTTTTTCGAAATAATACATGAAGTGAACGCAATTATGCTTCTGACATACCAACAGAAACTTCTCAGTTTTCTGTAGATAACAATGAGCTCGGTAGGTTTTCAACGAGGCCTTACAAAATCTACAGTAACCAAAACCTGTATTGTTTTAATTTCATACTCCCGAATAACAGAACGCGACACATAAATAGCTAAAACATATCTAGAGAAATGTTTGTGCCTATAATAATGTCTTCCAAATGTAGCGTTCAGATAGAAGTAAATTTTTAATGGTAGGAGTCATTATAAGAGCAAAAATAGAAGATAATTTTTGACTAAAATGCGTTAAAACTTTGATTTATTACAGAAATTTCGATGGAATCTATTCAGAAAATAGCAGATAATTTTTTGACTAAAATGTTTGAAATTCTTGACTTACTATAGAAATCCAATGAAAGCTATTCAGAAAATATAATTCTTGACTAAAATATATTAAAACCTTGACTTATTGTAGAAACTCCGATGGAATCTATTCAGAAAATTGAAGCTGTAGTTGGCTAAAGTACAGAATAAATATTCGTGTATGTATATATAAGCTGATAATTTTGTATAAAAGTTAAAAACAGTTATATATAATTATTTCCAAATAGTGAATTTCAGTTTTAATACCTGTAACTTTTTTATTTCTCATCTTACAGGTATTTCGTTTAAAAAAATCTATAATAATATTGTTATTCCGAACCTCTGCGGTATATGGACGACCTGAAAAGTACCTAGTTAGTGTAAAAAGTTAGAGAATAAACCGATCCAACGTTCGACTCGTAATCCGAGGGTCGCGGGTTCGAATCCCGGTCGCGCCAAACATGCTTGCCCTTTCAGCTGTGGGGGCGTTATAATGTGATGGTCAATCCTACTATTCGTTGGTAAAAGAGTAGCCCAAGAGTTGGTGATGGGTGTTATGACTAGCTGCCTTCCCTCTCGTCTTACACTGCTAAATTATGAACGGCTAGCGCAGATAGCCCACGAGTAGCTTTGCGCGAATTTCAAAAACAAAGAAACAAACCGGTCCAAACGATTAAGTCTTTCCAAACTACAGTGTTCGTTGCTAAGCGCTAGGCTATAGAGTTGGCCATTTGTATCCGCCGCATGAATCGAATCACGCATTTTTGCGATATTAACCATCAAGCTTCTACTTAGCCATCTGTAGTGCAGTCTAAGTTCAAGTTTTAATATATTATCCTTAAGAAAGGAATAGACGTCAGCATACTAAGAAATAGAACTTCATTATGGTGGTAACGTACTTTAATATAACTACATAGAATTATAATTGATAGGTTTAACAGCTTTGGAAAGACTTATCTATAGAAGTACCAACTTGATTCATGTCTGTGTCTGTAATAATATTTAATAATAACTAAACTTACGAAACGTTGCAAAAAATATTGTTTTGACGGCATTTTGACGAAATAATTCAATTCTGTTTTGAAGAGTCATAACCTGAAAGTGCAAAGGCAAATCGAACGTTATCCACGTGTTAAAAGTTTCTATTTCAGTCAAACACTTTATAAAAACATTAGCACACATAGATATGTTAATCTATAATGTGTAGTTTGCCTTAGTCGAAAGTTACATGAACTCTTTATCTACATATCCTACGAGAATCGAACCTTCAGGTTTAATTTCGTAAGTCCGGAAACTTAACGCTGAGCCACCAGCGTGGGGTAAGGAAATTAGTTTGTCTGTGTAGTTATTTCTTTGTTCATTACTCAGGAATATTAGTTATTTCGAATTTTTAGTGGTTTGTGAAAGAAAATGGCACTTAAAAAAAATCTTCTAAATTTTCCGAAATGTCTTTCACAATACACAACTTTACTAGAAAACAATAATATGCAACTGAATATAACAATATTCAAAAAAGCTTGTAGAAATTATGCTTTTCTGGTCGATTATAATCACTAGGAAAATAGCTAGAAATATTTCCTAGGCCTAAGTCGCGTTGCGTAGGTTCAACTAATGTTTATTTGATTGGTACTCTGTGGTTTTGAAAAGGAACACAGAGATAGTGATTTTATAAACAAGCGTTTAGCTGAACTCGCTTTCATCTGAAAGTTAAGTCTCTTAATTTTTATTCAATCCACGTATTTTTTTTACTTTTTAAGTTATTGATAGTGAAGACATAATACGAAGTTACTTGCGTAATGCTGGTGAATCGATCAAGCTGGAAGGCGTGTAGCCTGTGTTAACGTGACAAATCTCGTGCGTTCACGTATGCGTTTGGCAAATAATATACGGTATTCACACTCATGAATTTACGACAGGAGTTGTAAATAATTCAGGGGCTACTTTCATGTGATAGTATGGCGTTTTTTTGTATATAAACGTATATTCGTGTATTTCATGTGTGTTAAAGCTGTACTCACGGTGATAATTAGGGAATATTGTTCCATTTTCTTTTCTTATCAGTGTTTTACGTTGGGCTTTCCCATCCTGTTTTTAGATATAGCGAACATAAATACATATATGTTTGCTTACGAGACGTTAATATATTGAAACAAGCAGAGACTTGAATACCCGAAAATAATAATTTAAACATCTTTTTCGGAGAATCCTCAAACAAAACCACCAACAGAATTTTTCAAAAAAGAAAGTTAAAAAGTAATATGTCGAACAGGTATTCAAAGTATTAACAATCTGAAACGAAGCAAACACCATGATAGTAAAATCAGATAGTGGCAATGTTATCGTAATATTGAGAACCAATGAGTACAACCAAAATTGAATACCATCACATCAGATACAAATAAATGTAAACCAATTCTCATAAATCCAACAAAAATACATGAAAATCAACTAAACAATAACACTACAATTGAGGGGTAGGGGAATTCTGAACGCCTATGCTCCTATCTTCGGCCCAGCATGGCCAGCTGGTTAGGGTGCTTGACTCGTAAGCTGAGGGTCGCGGGTTCGAATCTTTGTTACATCAAGCATGCTCACCCTTCCTGCTGTAGGGGCGTTATAATGTGACGGTCAATCACACCATTCATTGATAAAAAATAGCCCAAGAGTTGGAGGTGGGTGGTGACGACTAGCTGCCTTCCCTCTATTCTTACATTACTATATTACAGACGGCTAGCTACGCAAGATCATCATGCAACAACTATGTGGAAATAAAATAGAACAAACCCGATTGTCTCCTAAGACCCATGATGTCGAACTATGAATAATGTAACTACAGCCTAGCTAAATACATATTGTGAACATTTTTCCACACATGTAACATCTGCAGGCTCGTTTTCCAGAGACTCCCTCAACTTTAGAACTGTAATAGATTAACCAAACCACAAAGCCATAAAGGTTAACTCTGCTGAAGTTTCCACCACAGAAGCCTGTAACAAACCATTAGAACTTCACAGCAAAAACACCCAAACTCATTCATACACGCTCCTAGCAACCAACTGGCAACTCTTTTTTTTTTTTTTTTTGGAAGTCACCATCTCTTAAACTATATAAACGATCAAAAACTACGTACAAATGAATGGTTTAAGTATGGACATTTTGGTGTCGCCCATTTTAGCCATTGTTTTTATACAGATGGAATTTCAAGGCATTAGTTTAGCCTTACAGCCACCACTATACGAATACAGATTTGTAGACGATACATTTCTTGGATTTCACATCTGTAAAACACGCACGTAGCTTTTTCAAGCCCATTAAGTCTACACACCCAAATATTAATGAACTCGGCAGCGAACATGAACAACTAGCATTCCTATACCTCAACATGACAAGAACAATTATAAAGTTGAAAACAAAAATCCAGAGAAGATTTGTTAGTCATGCTGGATTGCACATTCCCCGGTACTCCATACATGAAACAAAACAAAAACTTAAGTAGAATGTCTATTAAACTTAGGCCACGTGACTTTTTTTAGTCAACTGAAACAGGACCTTATCAACGTTATTAAATACACTAGAAAAACTGTCGTAATAATTAGTTACTAGGGGCACAACCAAGAACAGTCCAAAAGATACTGAAACAACTAACAACACTACACTGCTGTACGCCGTACATTCCATATAACGAAATAAATTTGTAAACACACATGACATTTTAGTAAATACTAAATTTATTCATAAATATGGCACAAAATTAAAATCTATATACAAACTGCTCTGAAAACCATGATACAGAAGTTGTGTATAACTGTAATTATTTCTATATAAGAGAAACAAATGACAAATTAAAGAATCTCTTCTAATACAGTAACTTAAACCCACATTAAACTAGCACTGAGGAACAGTTATATTTATACTAATTTATTTCTTGAAGTTAAAAGTCGTATAATACATCAAATATTTACAACGTTCCCTATAACCTTACACTTGTCATTACTGATGTCTCCACGGCACGTGATCGTTAACGTTATTTTTCAAATCTAATTCTCAACGCGATAACGACTTAGAAGGTCGAAAGGTTATTTATTTTATGATTTTTTAATTAAAAGTTTTCTATACCATTATCAGCCATCTTTATTATGTATAGAAAATGTTAATCCATTTCGTCTTTTAATATTGATATTCCTTTATTGGATTTTAAACGTAACTTGTCCATGACTGGGGAGAGGGGGCAAAAGAACATCAGAGCATAACATAACATACATAGAATCAAGTGGATTTTAAACGTAACTTGTCCATGACCGGGGGGAGGGGCAGAAGTATATCAGAGCATAACGTGACATACGTAGAATCCAGTGGATTTTAAACGTAACTTGTCCATGATTGGGGGGGGGCAGAAGTATATCAGAGCATAACGTGACATACGTAGAATCAAGTGAATTGTAAACGTGACTTGTCCATGATCGGGGGGAGGGGGCAGAAGTATATCAGAGCATAACGTGACATACGTAGAATCAAGTGAATTGTAAACGTGACTTGTCCATGATCGGGGGGAGGGGGCAGAAGTATATCAGAGCAAAACGTGACATACGTAGAATCAAGTCTTTTTATTTTCCGCTACTTTTTCATACCGTGTAACAGTTGGTTGTTTTAAAAATGAAAATAGTTTCATGAAAACTCTACTTTCATGCATCTCATTTAGTATAATTTTTCGCACGTTGCTGTACAAATTTATATCTATGTAGTTAGTAAGTTAAAACCATTATTTAAAACCAATATCTGCGTGCAAAATCGAAATAAAAACGCGTGGTAATATAATATTTTTGGAATTGTCTAATTGGATTATATGATTTGTTCTTACGCTACATCAGGTTAAACACTCTATATACGTTTACAGTAACGAGAGAAAAGGGGTAAAGTAAGCTATACTGGAGTCTTATGACAGCTGCTATTTTATGAGATTAATTCCATGGACACCAGTCGTTCTAAATTAATCTTACAGGAAAATAACCTTTTATTTCTTTTTCTCTTTACACAGCCGACTTGAACGTCGTACATGGAATATGTATCCATTACTATTGGTGATCTTGCGAGAGGTATTGCATTCCATTACTATTGCCAGTCATAGTAACATAGAACTGAATGGTTCAACACTAACATCTTGGTTAATACTTCGTTGTTAGATAGTATGGCTAATTATTGTTGTATATAATTTATTAGGAACGTTTGCAGTATTAGTGTTGCCTGCAGACATTTATATTCCTTTGCCATGGTGTTGTGTGTGTTAAGAAACAATGTTCTGTTTACTTTGTCAGCTCCACCAGATGAATGGTAGATTAGCTGACTGAAACTACAGTAAGAACAAACATTTAGCATCTTTAGAGTCAGTTCGTATTACTACAGATAATGTGGGCCTATCATGTTCAATAAACTGGTTGTATTTTCTCAAAATATGTTATTCTTAAAGTTGTTATTCACAGGAACGGACATGTTGTAGCTTCTGCTTTATGTAATCACGAAAATTGCTGTTGCAGGAAAAATCTGGATACAACTGAATGCTTCATGTTTATTCACACTTTATCAGAAACTGAACATCTCAGCCTTTAACAAATCACGGAAGATTGTTTTCGCCCTTGATTATTGTTTAGTTACAACAGTCCACCAGGGAATGAAATTTATCTCCAGAAGTAACTTCTATCATTACTTCATAAATTTTGTTCAGTCCCGGAATATTTGGCTACACTAAGGCAGAATATTACTCTCTAGATTCAACCCCAGTGGCTCAGCGGAAAGTCTGAAGGCTTATTAAGTTAAAACCTGGGTTTCGATAACCGTGATGGACACAGCACAAATAATGCATTGTGTAGCTTATCAACAAACACATACAAACTTTAAAGATTACCAGTTTATTTCTACATTTGCACTCATCTGCTGTTCACTGCCGTAAAAGTAACACGAGATAGATTATTGAAGTATCAAAGAAGGACACAAAAATGTATAAAAGATTCCATTGAAAAATGTTTGATAATCATCTGAACAGGTCCTTCACGAACTGGTGGGGAAATTTTTTTTTTTTTTTTTGAAAACAACAAATATTCAATCTAGTTTTTTAATAATTTGAACTAAAATTTTAAGACATTTTTAATTTGTTCAAAAACAGCATGTATCACAGCCAAGCACAAGAGGTATGGACATCTCCAAATGACACTCAGGGTATTCGGGAATCGTTTGGAATCTACTTGGTAGATATTGTGTAGCAAGCCGAGTACAATATTATGTCTATAGCTGCTTTCAAAGTGTTCGTGTGTTGCTAATCCCACTGCTGACTATCGTGATGCTTCCACCTTCCATATCGAATCGCAGGTGAAATCATTCGTACGTTAATTGAAAGCTGAACATGAAAGGCTGGCATTTGTTTAATTAGTGTTATTGAGAATGTGGCTTTATTGATACTTAACGAACTTTACTCTCAGTGGATAAACCTTAATACTAGCTAATACGGAGATTTGAGGATACTGTATTTTACTTGACTTTTTTCTCGTTAATTGATACATTTTTTTCTCACGAAAAATGCGTTCAAAACCACCACCTTTCGGAGTTTCCGGAATGAACTTACATTTAATATTCAACAGATTGTAGTCTAAAAGACACCCTTGAATCCTTAGCGACGTGTTAATATACATCAGTGTTAGAATTTAATAGTTTATCAAAAAATTCAGGACAAAGTTTAACACGTTTGTATAATATCGCTTTTGCTCGACTTAAATATAAGCTTATGAACAACTTAACAAATCCACAATAAAGCTTACTGCACACTGATTATCTTAGTCTTAATTTTCTTAAGGGCCATGCGCGGTCTAGTAGTTATTGTGGATTAGAGGGTTCATGGTTTACTACCCATTGTTGCAAAAACTTACTTCACTTCAAGGTTTGCGAGTGCGTTCGAATAATAATGGGCAAGTCCGATTGTTTCATAAGATTAGTCCAAGACCCAACGGCAATTACTGTTTGCTGTCTTCTCTCTCGCCTTTTGTAGATTTTCGCAAAATTCTGAAACACTTTCGTAACATGATGTCTGAAGCAGTGCAGCTATTTCTTTTATTTTATTGGACATACATGAAAGCACTTATTTGCTACAAATTCGAGATAATATAGCAGTGAGGTATATTTGTTCACTCTCAAAGATACTCGGTTTGTGCACGCCTTAATTATGGGTACTTTTGCCTCTTTTAAATGTCTTAAGCTTATCAATGCTGTACAGCATAGGAAGCTCGAGACTGACAACCATAAACTGTTTGTAATACTTTTATATTGTACGTGATGTGAATAGTATATTTTAAAGGCTAAACTTCCAGTCTGTACATGTCATGTTATTCAGAACTGGAGAAGCTTTTAACAAATTTGGTATTTCGTCTGGACTCGAACGAATATTTTGAAGTCTTAAGTCCCCGTGGTTAATGATTCACGAAACCCTGGAGTTGAGCTACTGATAAGATGAAAGTAAAATTCACATCGATTACACAATGTAACAATATTTTTTATTTTTCTTGTTCCTGGGCAGAAAGTTCTATTTTCCAATTGCTTATGCCAAAACTAAATAGAAAAGACCTATTTTTTTTTCCCTTAAACTTTGCTTATGTGACCTGGGAGCATATAACGAAAACATGATGGCAGACTATATTTGGGGGCCGATAAGTGAAAGTGATTTACATTATAGTCGCAAATCTCGAAAAACTACTCGCTTCTAAACATTTTTGTTCATTTTTGTATAACTTTAACATAAATAGATGTAAATTTTGATTCATATGTTGCTTTATTCAGATTTTACGTAAATGAAAATGTGCAAATTTGACAGTTTTCACATGGAAAATAGGTTAGTTTCTAAATTTCATTATCCAGGTCATAAAAGCAAAGTTTGAAGGGAATAACGTTCATTTTCTCTACTTTTACAACATAAACAGTTAAATAACGCATGCTATCCAGGAACAAAATTTGTGTTACATAGTGTAATAGATAAATAAGTATAAACGTTATATGATTTTTATTTGATGCGGAGAAAAATAACCTACATTGAAACGTCTTAAAATTACAAATTCTTGCACGTTTTTAAATAACGGCGAGTTCTCTTGAATACCAACCAGACTAGTATTATATGGTGAGCTCTCATAAAGCCAACCAGACCAGCATTATATGGTGAGCTCTCATAAAGCCAACCAGACCAGCATTATATGGCGAGCTCTCGTGGTTACGTGCTTAATCATTGTATACCTCAGATTGAATAGAGTTTGAATAGCCTGAAGCCGAGTTAAATGATAATTTACATTTATAAGTTAAGTAAATGTATCTACTGGATGATGTTTGTCAACAATATTGATACACACAGTTTCCTTTTCAAAAAAAGGTATTATATACAAATAATAACACAATTTACAATAACTGTTATTATAAATACTGATTTATGTGTTGTTGTTTTGAATTAAGCACAAAGCTACACAATGGGCTATCTGTGCTCTGCCCACTACGGGTATCGAAACCTGGATTTTAGCGTGTAAGTCCGCAGACATAACGCTGAGCCACTGGGGGGCGTGATTTATGTGCAAAGTTCCACAGACTTACAGATGAATTGAGTCTTCTATCTGGTGTGGAACTTCCTAGATGTCTTATCGAAGATTCACGATTAGCGAATTAATTTCGAGTTGATGTATCTACGATTCTTTTAAAATTGAGCTAGTTGGATCTGTAATTTTTGTTGTTCACGCGTGTAGTTTTTCACCACTGAATTTTCAAAATGTCTTTGTAAAAATACGGTACAGATTTAACACCTATAAGCAATGCAGTTTTCTAAATATAAATTTAATTTAAATATTGATATTAAAATACGTATGATGGTAAATCCGTTACACTGGTAACTTTAAACGATACACTACCGAAATAAAAAAGTTGTCTGTTTATTTTGAATTTCGCGCAAAGCTACTCGAGAGCTATCTGCGCTAGCTGTCCCTAATTTATTAGTGTAAGACTAGAGGGAAGGCAGCTAGTCATCATCACCTACCGCCAACTCTTGGGCTAATCTTTTACCAACGAATAGTGGGATTGACCGTAACATTGTAACGCTCCCACGGCTGAAAGGGCGAGAATGTTTGGTGAAACAGGGATTCGAACCCGCGAATCTTGGATTACGAGTCGAACGCCTTAACACGCTTGATCATGCCGGCTCTAAAATAAAAAGTAAAAGACTGCCAAAGAAATAGTTGCATTCAGTTTTGCAGGTAATTCTATAGACATTATCGCTGATCATATTAAGGACACTGCTATACATGTTTTACATAATTAATGAAACTAAAAGACACCAAACGTCGTTTATGTTTTAACATCATGTTTCGCAAACTAAAAACTGGAGGCGATGGTTAAATCGTACAAACATTCTTTCGGAACTTCACTGTGTGAATGACAGTCAAACCAATTACGGAAAGTTAGATGACGTGTCACACAGCTTCTGGCTAAGTGTTATGGTTGTAGGTAGGTAAGGTACTATCCTAAACCAAATCGGATCCAAAATTTTGAACTTTGTCGGATAAATCTAAGTGGATTATCTTGCTTAAAAACTCAAACAACGTTTTTTAACACTCGGGAAACACTGTTAATTCATAACTCGTGGTAGGAGTAATAAAAAATAATATAAGCACTTATTTTAAGTGTTAAAACTATAGCAGCACCACATAAGGGCAGTTTCGAGCAGTAACATTTGGTAATTTGGTAGGCTCTGTCAGTATTTTAGAATTGAAAGCTAAAATCCTTCTTCCATGAGTAGGGAGGTTTATATGTAATTATTGCTATTATAACAGTATGCGAGTAGTTACATAAACTGCATCAAACACAAAATGTTGTTGTATCTACTTAAACTTTTTAAACCTGCTAATCCAAGGTAAAAAGTAATTGTTTTATTCTATAGACATTACCTTACAAGTAATTGTAAAGCGAACTAAACATCATCTGCGCTAAACGAACCAAAACTAAAATAACATTTTTGGTATAAAGTTACAGAAAATGCCTTGCTAACCAAATCAAAATTCGATGTCTTTCTGACATAACTGTTAAGCTCCTTCGTAAACGGAGTGGACCTGTCTACTTTGAGTGACAATATTCATGCATTAGACGTTCCCTTTCCTAAATGTTTAATAAACCTGTTAAAGAATTGGCTTTAGTACATACAAAAACAAACTATAATAAGTCTATTTTTTCTATTTATAGTTTTGTTTTGAAAACAATGAAGTAAAACTTTCTGTTTGGTTTTTCTTACTTTTTTGAACAGTTAATTACCAATGTAACTAACTTCCTTTTATAAGACTCCCTCGCAAATTGTTTTTATTCGTTGCTTATAAATCCTTAGATTAGAAACACCTTGTTAACCAAATTTCTGAGATTTTTTTGAACATTTATATTGTTAACAGTTGGAGAAAATCTTTGTTTTTACCATAATGATGTAGCTGTGTTTTGTCTTTTGAAAAGTGACGTTAAAAGCGTGTGGAATAATTAGTAAAAACAGACTCTTAATATTTAAGTATCAAACAGTACAATTTAGTTCCATCTTCTCATAATAAAATTCATCCAATGACTAGTAAGAAATGTCTTAACAGTTTTTAATTTTGAACCGACAGACAAGAGGGAAAGACAGTTAATGAACAGCATCTACTGCCAACTCTTGAATTACACTTATCAAATTTTGAGAAGACAGTTTAAATAGCCATATATAATTTGGTACGGTTATTCTTATTTTTTTTATTTTGCTGGTCGAAGCGTGCAACCGATTTTCTATTATTTATTTGGTTTATTGTTTCTTTGTTTTGGTTAAATGTTTATTGCAAAAGCTCTGCTTGTTCTTTATATTTCTAGAAGATTCTCGAGCGTAAGAATCAACAATGTATGGTGTGCATATGTAAAATATCAGTATTGTTGAGTCAACTGAGTTTTCTAGAACATTACCCTAAAAGTTTATAAATGACAAATCAAGAGACAGCTTAATAATATTGTTGTTGATTCGTTATAGTCAGTAATACTTTAAAACTCCAAAGGTATAATTGTCATAAATACTTGTTAATTGGTAAACTACTGATATTTGGAGAGGGACGTTTATAGGTTTCGAACATTATAAACTTTTTAACCTTTGTGAATTAGCTTAGGATGTTCGTATTTCTACGATTACACAAAATATTTTCGTCGGTAAAAAGTCAACTTTTAAGCGGCATGAGGCCACTCGGGAATAGACAGCTAGTTTAATATACAGCAATATCAACTCATAATTAGTTCGTTAATCGTGAACCATGACCGTTGACAAAATATTCAGTTCCAGACCAGATTGAAAACTATGGACTTGTTAGATCAAAATCTATTAGATGTTGCAGATTTGGTCATGGAATCACGTTGGAATATTTTATCATTACTTTTATCAACCGTAGAAAAAATTCCTGTCGTAGTTGACTCAGAAAACGATATTACAGGAAAATGAAAAGAATCAATATACCTAACTATAATTTAGTTGGAAGTAATTTCTATATTACTAAACATTTTGAAAGAGGGCAACCAGTTTATTAAGACCTAATAATGATAATACGTTTCATTGTGTTACAGTACAATGACAAACGCATTTCAATATCCATACTAGCCATTTTTACTTGAAGTGGGTTTTACATCATCCGGACAAACGTATTTGTTCCGAACTTCAATATTTTTCTGTAAGAACACTTTCAAATTAAGTGTGGATTGTTTTAAATGATTTAAACGAAATTTCTAATTATCAATTTGAAAACCTTTATAACATAGAAATGTATGTCCACCTAAAATAAACTTTATGAAACTAAATTTTGTATGATTGTAGCTAAACGAATGCATCGGAGCAAAATTTGAAAACGATTTCGTGTTCCTCAGAAATTTCATTAGGAATCTTCAACTAGAATTTCATTTTATGGGTACATTGGATACGTAATAATGTTAGAGACCTCCAGGTATCGGGTCTGTTCCTCTGAATAATACATTCACACCGTAATGTGTGGAGCGTGTTCGACAGTATTATACTTTGAATTCTGTAATTTAAGATTCACAGCCCGTCACACTAATCACTAGACCACTCGCTATCTGTTTTTATTATTGTAATGATTTTACCGCCACCTTTACTTGACAGTCTTTGAAGAATCAGCTAAATCATAACGTGAAAAATATTTCACTAACTTGTTTCAAGTTGTAACTAAGCAACGAGTATAAAAGTTTTTGAAAGTGCAGGTTTTCCAGTTACTACAGTGGTGAAGTATTTTTGAATACTTGATACAAAGTATTGTTATTTAAAGGAAATGATAAGGATAATGGAAAACAATACAGAAACAAAATGTTGTTAAAGGTTGGCAGGAAATCTGGCACCGAGTATCAGCTATGAAAGACACTTAGGAAACTGAGTAATAACAACAACAATTAAATTAATCACATTTTTGTTTAAACGCGCAATAAACAGTTAAGTACTGTATGGAGTACAATCATGGTTTATTTCTCCAGATCTGTAGAATTGTCAGGCAAATAAAAAAAATTACCAGATGTTTTTAATTCTTTAATGCTTTCAATTAGCAATTTTGTTGTGCATCGTCAAAGCCAAGCAATCTGAAGTTGTT
The DNA here is from genome assembly GCA_011833715.1 of Carcinoscorpius rotundicauda. Lineage (NCBI taxonomy): Eukaryota > Metazoa > Arthropoda > Merostomata > Xiphosura > Limulidae > Carcinoscorpius > Carcinoscorpius rotundicauda. The sequence continues at coordinate 23,856,584 of CM022398.1, forward strand.
GAGAAAAAGTTAAAGAACCATTAAATGGTTCTCAGAATGCTTTGTAAATGTCTAGTGCACAATTATTGTATCTGAATAATATTTTGCTCGAGTGTTACCTACGTAAAGAGGCAGACCTAGTAAGAGATTATGAATAATAAGGTCACAAAATTAACGTGTACCAAGTATATGTCAAACACGTAAAAATGCAGACGACTGTGTTTGATTTACGTGAAAAAATGACTTGTCTCGTATTGTATAAAAACAACTTTGTTGTTAGTGGCCGCTATAAGAAAGTGTACCCAGCATGGCCAGTGGTTAGGGTGCTCGACTCGCAATCTTAGGGTCGCGGGTTCGAACCTCCTTTGAATCAAGCATGCTCATCTTTTCAGCCGTGGGGGCGTGATAATGTTATGGTCAATCCCACTATTCGTTGGTAATAGAGTAGCCCAAGATTTGGCGGTGGGTGGTGATGACTAGCTGACTTTCTTCTAGTCTTACACTGCTAAATTAGGGATGGTTAGCGCAGATAGCCCTCATGTAACTTTGCGCGAAATTCAGAAACAAACGAAACAGTGGAGAGTGAAATCTCAACGTAAATGGAAGTTTCGTGTCGCAGATTTACGACTTGCGGCTCGATACCATTAAAAACGCTTGCAGGGTTTATTTGGTTGGTATTGCTCACCGACTTGTAGATCATTTGACTGCTTTTCATACTAAGTTGCCAAAGTGACCGTTTTTACACTGGGATTCGAATCCACGCTCGACATATGCTGAAAGTTAGCACAAGTGATGGTCTGGCCGGTACTGTGTTTAATAAACCTGCTCCAATAAATACTAATTAGTAAGTCTATATCGGCTGAAACGACACTAATATCTTCCTTATTCGTAAAATTAATCGATGGTTTTGTCGTTTGAGGGATGAATTTCGACACCTAAATATTTGGATGACTCTGAATAGGTGGCACTTTAAAATACAACAATAATAATCTTGAGTTGATTATTATTTCAGAACAAAGTTTAAAAACATATTTGATTAAAAAACTTTGCGATTTATTCAAATACATCATATTAAAATGAACGAAAGATGATAAAATAATTTGCAAGAATATGAGCTCAACCTATGAAGGCTGTGTGTTTAAGGTACAGTTACAAAAAAAAAAGGTGCGAGCATATGGAAAAATTGTCAGTACATAAGTTGTGCTATTTTAAATAAAAACAATTGTTTGTTTGAAGACAAAATGCTAAAAGTATTTTCATATTTTTTCAGTCTCATAAAATATCCATACAAATTGAGTACAAAATGTAAAACTTTGCTTTCGTTAAACAACGTAAAATGGCCGCAATTTCTTCACGTATTCAGTCTGGTTAAAATAGGGAACACAGTAAAGAATGAAGCGCGCCCTTTAATATGTCCAAACAAATATATATATATAGAACAATATATTATATAGAATACTAATATCAAAAACGGTATTCGGAAGACACAATAATTGACTTCTAAGTGTATGCTTTGTTAAAACAAAGAAAATGTAATTCGGTCCAAATTCGATCCCTTGTCATTTCGGTGCACGACACATGGTAAAACAAAATGAAATATATTTTTTTGTTGTTATTTTTCACGTTTCGCCTATCTGCTTTCCTGCGTGTAAGGTTGGTTTCCTGATTATAGCTAAGTATATAAATTACATGTCAGACTAGCTATCTGGGTAATTTACTTCAGAAATAATTTGACACGGTGCTGTATATTCCATCTTGATTTCCACCACTCTTTGTCTGTCTTTCTGTTACTCCCGTTTCGATTATTCAGTTTTACATGCAAGAACATATTTAGGTTGCATTATCAATATATTTTAGTTAAACAGTGTATGTAATTCACGTTACTTCTCAAACTATTTAGGTGAAGGATTTATTTCAAAAAGTGGTATGATGAACCATTTTTTGTGTCGTATTTACACCATATTCAGAGGTCGCAGTGATGTGCGTTATACATGAAAGACATTTTAATAACATGCAAAAAGTAACAGCACTGCGATTCCAAACCACAGATGTAACTTTTTTTTTTATTTAATACAATAGAGAAAATGTTACACTGCTTCAAGAATCCGCTATATAAAAAAAGAAAAGTCCCGGATGCACATATCCGAAAGGCATAGCAGTTCGGTTACAAGGAAAGAATTAGCATTTCTTTAAACCACATCCCTCATTTGAGAATTTAAAAGTATTATCACCATATAAAAACTAGTATTATCTGATTAGACTCTGAGTTTTCTTGTCACTTTTTCCCTAGTGGTTTTTAAACTTTATACAAAGTTTCATAATAATTAAAACATTTATATCTCAGAATATAATAACGTTACTTCAACCTTTTTTTTTTCTTCTCTTGCTGAAGTTACCTTCAGACTATATGGTTAACATTGATTAATTCAAATTACTATGTTAAAAAAAAAGAGTCGTTCCTCTTTCGTATACTAAAAATTTGGTCATATTGTTATACAGATAACGTTTTAAAAATTAATATCATACCATTATCGTAAATATACATCTAATCGTTATTATAAAGAAGATAATGAGCACTAAATAATATACTGCATCTTATGAAGAGATCTTCTAGATGTATTTATATTTATTCCCTAATGGTTTTCAAATTTCGTTAAGGCCGTTAGAATAATTTACAATAATTACCAAGAGCTTTCTTTTGCAGAATTATATGACATAAGTTAAGGTTGTATGTTGTTTGAACTTAGTTTTAGACTACTTGAAGAATATTCAAAAATACTGTTTTTATTTGGTTAAGTACATATTTTCCCAATAAATAGTAATAACATTTAAATTCCTTTGGTTAGTTACAAAGCATCTGAGTAGCTGGTTAGTTATAGGCACAACATTTAATACTTCCAAATCGTCAACTTTTCATGAACATTTACACTTGTTACAAGACATTAATTTTTACAATTTTAAGCCCGACAAGGCCAAGTGGTTTGGGCGCTTGACTCGTAATTCAAAGGTTGGACTTCCTGTCATACCATTACGTGCTCTTCCTCGGGACGTTATAATATTAGTCAATCAGACTATTCGTTGGTGAGAGAGTAAGTCCAAGAGTTGGCGGTGGGTGGTGATGACTAGCTGCCTTCCCTCTTGTCTTACACTGCTAAATTAGGAACGGCTAGCACAGATAGCTCTCATGTAGCTTTACGCGAAAATTCAAAACAAATAAACATTTGCAATTTTAAAGCATCGCCTTATGGATTTTCAACAATTAGTTGTTGTTGTTTTGAATTAAGCACAAAGCTACACAATGGGCTATCTGTGCTCTGCCCACCACGGGTATCGAAACCCGGATTTTAGCGTGTAAGTCCGCAGACATACCGCTGAGCCACTGGGGGGGCTCAACAATTAGAAGAACGTATAATAATTAATACTATTCGAATTTTTCTTATTATTGAAAATCTTCATAGGGAATAGATAAAGAATACAATTAAAATCTAATAGGCCTAGAACTAATGTCTTACAAGTATTATTGTAATTGTGTTTCGCCAGATTGTAAAACGCGTACACACCGTAACAATTGCTATAAAAATTCTTATGTACATGTTAAAATAATAAACAAGTGTATACAATATTGTTAAGCAATTGAGTGATAAAGTAAGTAAATCACCGTATCTAAACTATTAAAGCACACAATCTTAATATTTCTAAAACTGAGATACCTAGTATCCAATATACCACCGTGTGTGGGTTGGCAATAGGCATTGTAAATAACGCATTAGGTTTAGATGTTACCTTAATCTGAAGTGATGTAAAATCGGAAATTGTGTATTTTGATATAACATTTATCTTTTCGGAAAGACTATTTAAAATATCAAGAATAATTTAAAAGTTATATTGACCAGTGACTGTATGTTTACAATACTCCAGATGCAAGTTACCTACTTAAAAACATTTAGGTGGGGAGAAAAAGTTTTTTAGTGTGAGACTTAAAGAAATAAAATCAAAATAACGGTCAAATTGTTAGCTATACTTTTAGTATTTATAAGAATTTTATGGCCCGTGGTGGTCAGGTGATTGGGGCACTAAACTCGCAATATGAGGATCGCAGGTTCGAGACACCAAACAGACTCACTTTCAGTCGTAGGGTGATATAATTTACAGTCTATCCCACTATTCGTTGGTAAGAGAGTAGCTCAAGAGTTGGCGGTGAGTTGTGCGTAGCTGCCCTCCCTCTAGTCATACAATGCCATATTACGGATGGCTAGCGCAGTTAGGCCTTGTGTAGTTTTACGCGAAATTCAAAACCAAGTATTTTTCAGTAAATATTTATAGATTAGTTAGCTCAGTCGCGTATTTTGTTTCATCTCACCATCAGGTCCCAAGCTGAACAGCAAACGAGGCTTAACTAACTAATGAACGAATATTCGCTGTGAAAGGCTTACCAATACGAAAAGTTCAGATGCTAATTTGTCCGTTGATTTTGGTTTCGTTCCTTTAAGTCGCACTGAATCCTATTTTGCCGCACCATTTTCCCCACCTAAAGTGTTTTTGACTAGATATCACGACTTTGTGCCAATACACAACAACAAACCACAAAAAAGGGGAAAGTGACACTCGATAACAACTAACATTAGGATTGCAACCCTGTTGTTTGGAACCTGTACTTCACAGAATCAACCAGATTCTTTAAAATATATGGTGGTAGTTTTCCTCTAAAACAGTATTATTACTGTCAATTTAAACCTAAACAAAGTGCTTGTGGTGCTATCTCAACTGAAACAAAAATGAACAATTTGGTCACTTTCTCGTTTCGAATCTTAGCAATGGTTTCTTGCCTTGTTTTTGAGGTTTGTTGGTTTTCAAAACAAATGAAAGCGAGTGGGAATCGTTTTTTAAAGTAAAACTGTTATTGTTTTTATTGTGAATAATTGCATCATACCTGTTGAGGATCATAGCATCCCTACATATAGCTTACTCACTGCTGTTTTAAAGTCTTAAGTGTCAACGACACAGTAACTTAAGTCGTATTTTAAATAATTATAAATTTAAAAAAAAAAAACCAAAATGTACTTGCTTGGCGGGCAAAGTATAATGGCAAAAGTGTTAATCGATTTCAGTGTTGTTGCCCGGGCGATTTTAGTTGAATACCGCTGAGTAAAGAGTGTCTACCCTTTTTCTTTTCTTTTTTTAAATTTGTTCCTCACCAGGTCATCGGGAAATTTATGGACTTGTAACACGAAAACACGGGTTCCATTTTCTTGCGAGGAACCAAGCATGTAGGTAGCCTACTTTGTGGTAAAACAAACTTTTATAAGTATACCATTAAACTGTTACTGCTGTTTGTGGAATTTCGGGCAAACATATTCGAGGACTGTCTGCGCTAACCGTCCTTAACCCTGAAGTGACAGACTAGAGGACAGATAGCTCGTCAACACTACCCATCGACAAGCCATGGACTACTTTGCACAAATAGCGGGATTTTACCGTCACTCTGACAACGCACCATCGGTTCCAAACTGCAAAGCTCGGTATTATTATTTTTTGATTGAAATAACAATACGTTAATCACCCATCATTAAATTTATAATGCGTGAATCTTGTCGTAAGAAATATACGAATAAGAGTGAAAAGAAGTGAATAAATGTTAATACTGTTTGGATTTTTCTGGTATTGTCTAATTTACTAATCACAAAAATATCCTTCAGTATCAAAGGCGACAAAAGTACAAAATATTATGATAAATATCAACAGCCCAGTTTGATTTTATTAAACTTCACTCGTTTTCTAGACATATTTTATTCAACATTTAAAAGAATCTTATTTCATCCTACTTTAAAAACCAGTTTTATTTTATTGTTACCTGAGAGTGATTCCTTTTGAAACTCTGGTCAGTTAGAACACTGTGACGCTAGAGTTCGGGACTCTAATCCCGCTGTGCCCCCCCCAACCCTAGATAGTGCCATTGTGAAGCAGCTTCATGCTTAAGAACAATCGTGTAGCATGTGGCATATGTCAATGTTGCGAGGTATTTTTATGGTGTTACTCTATGATTTAAGTAATTGTAAATTCTGTTTTTGACAGGTTGTGCTTCTTCATTAACGATATTTTATCATCGCTGCAAATAGAAAAAAAGATGGCAAAGTTTTTATTTGTTAACTTACTAAATCTTAATTTACTTTTAGGCCCGGCATGGCCAAGCGTGTTAAGGCGTGCGACTCGTATTCTGAGGGTCACGGGTTCGCATCCCCGTCGCGCCATACATACTTGCCTTTTCAGGCGTGGAGGTATTATGTTATGGTCAATCCTACTATTCGTTGGTAAAAGAGTAGCCCAAGAGTTGGCGGTGGGTGGTGATGACTAGCTGTCTTTCCTCTAGTCTTACACCTAAATTAGGGACGGCTAGCGCAGGTAGCCCTTTTGTAGCTTTGCGCGAAATTAAAAAAAAAATTACTTTTATGAAAATAGTAGGAATTTATGCACTTTTCTACTTTATCGACAGTTCTTACACTAGATAGCTTAAGACAAGTACTAAAATTTCACATTCGTCAAACTGTGATCAAACATTTCAAATCTGTTTTACATCTGTTTACTGAATTTTCCTATCTTTACAGTTTTAGTGAAGTGTACAAGTATCACATTTTGTTTAGTTTTACTGTTATGTTTCAAACGTGCTTCATCGTCACGACAATGCAAAGAAAAAAAATGTTGTTAAGCTCCACAAGTAAGTCTACGAGATAAATATAAACCTGGAAATTTAGAAACCTACATATTGGGATTATAATAAATATTTGACTCCACCGAAAGTAATTCTAGATAACAGCATGGAGCTAAAATAGGGGTTTGTAGTTTTAGTAAATAATGATTACAGTATCTTCAGCTTTGTTTACTTTATTTTTGCGATCTTAATTTGCAGAACTTTAAATTCCCCTTTTTTATTTATCTGAGTTGGTGTGTATTTTTTTGCTTAACTGAGGGCAAAGGATTACTTGATATGATAGCTAACTTTTATACAATGTTATCATTACAAACATAGCTAGTGGCTAGCTTATACGGCTCATGATAATTTGCTGTAGCTTTTGACTAGTTGACTACATTAGTTCAAGTAAAATGTTGAGCTGCAGTCCGAGATTGTCGTGGACAGAATATAGTGAATATTTATGGTCTTTTGGTAACTAAAGTCTCCATGTATAGTGTGAAGCTTTGTTTTTGAATTTCGCACAAAGCTACTCGAGGGCTATCTGCGCTAGCCGTCCTTAATTTAGCAGTGTAATACTAGAGGGAAGGCAGCTAGTCATCACCACCCACCGCCAACTCTTGGGTTACTTTTTTTACTAAGGAACAATGGGATTGACCATCATATTATAACGCCCCCACGCCTGAAAGGGCGAGCATGTTTGATACGACAGTGTTGCGAACCCGCGACCCTCAGATTACGAGTCGCACGCCTAGAGTGAAGCAATGGGCAAATGTGTGCCTAGACTAAGATAACAACCTCCCCTATCAAGTGCGTTTAATAGTACAGAAGTAGAAAATGAGATTTTCCAAATAAAACGTGTGTGTTTAAAACATCGTTTTAAATAAACATTCCTATTTTTTAAAAATAGTGTTAAGAGGGTGCGCAATAAAATTTAATAATGTATATAATTTTTTTATTTTTCATTCACTTCATACGTAATATGGGGGTTGACTTCCTAAAGACACAGATTGTATACTGTACAAAGAATTGAGTACCTACATGTAAAAGCCATCTGTTATTGGCTGGTAATTTTTGTTTCACCCTATACGTCAGCCTTTAAAAGGAACGCCGGGCATTTATAATAAAGCTAATTTCAAGGGGTGTTAAAGACATTTTGTAAGTAGAATCATGAATCATGTTTTATTAGCTTGTGTAAAACGTATAAGAAAGAAATCGACTTATGAATAACCCTTTGACTTTCGCGGTACTTTATTTAGTATTCTATAAAAGGTTTGGGTGCAATGTATCAAGCTATTTTTGTTGTAGGCTGGCAGGAGTATAACAAGAAAAATTACAAACGGTCCATTTTAGCGGATTTTTATTTTTCTTGTAATTTTAATGTGTGCATCTTTGTATATTTTCATATGCACACAGCGTTAGCTGTCAATAGTGAAGCTTTTAAGGTGTTGCTTCAACTGAATGTTATACTGTTCAAAGCGCTTGTTTTCTGTCCGAACGTTCTAATATGACTTTGTACAATTCTTTGCGATCCTTATTATGAACCACTTTAGTGGTTCCCAATAAATATTTTCTCTTTTAAACTTTGCTTCTAAGTGTATGCGAGTCGTTACAAGAGACGTTGTTAAGCATTGACGCAGGAAGGACCTAGTGACAGTGTCTCAAATTCCCAGTTGGTGTCTGGATACGGAAACGCCGAAAATTCTCGCGCCTATGGGGTTCGATCCCCGATTCTTTTAATCACCTTGTAACGCTTCTGGTTAACACTTATGAATCTATTTTAAGGCTCGTACGCAGAATTATGAAAGGAGTGTTTAATTTGTGAGGTCAAAAGTCAACACATTGTACTAAACACAATCAGCATTCAAAATGTGATAATGCTACAGGGGCATGGGAGCAAGACCCCAAGAAAATGTGTAAAACAAGATTAAAACTTGAAGTAATTTTGCTTGAAATATAGCTTAAACAATCACGTGGCTATTTTTATAAAATCCACAAACATCCAATGAAAAGTCAAGAAGTTATCATTTTGATGTAACGCTGTATGGGGAAGCTAGACTTAAATTCGGATAAATATGCATGTTTTATTGTATACTGTTCAATATAATGCGAAGTAATTATTAATTTAAACATCTCTGTGCAACTATAGTGTATTAGCTATTTCAATCATTGGGTATCATATACATAGCTGTACGCACTATTGAAATAACATGTTAGCATGCTCCATTCTTTTGGGGTGCTTTCCCATATATAACTGAGATGCAGTTTCGGTATTCATAGTGGTATTATAATGATTACTTATTGCAGGTAGAACATTCGATCTTTCGTCGGTTTATGTAAACCTCCGATAATTATTCAACCATCAGATAACAAGTACCGAACGTTCACATAAACATGATCTTAGTGACAGCATAGTAAGGAACTTTTCGAACATAAAGATATTTTGTGCAAAGAAACGCGCTTTTAAGGAATTGTCCAGTATTTAGGGCCAGTCCTGGTGAGGTATAAAAAACCATTTTGTCTTCTATCGATAAAGTTCTTCATAAAATATATCAGAATTTAGCAAATCTTTCCTGTAAAAATGTATAGCTTGTCTGATATCGAAGATAGAAAACTTAGGTGAGTTTTGATGGGATTCGTTTCTAGTTTGATGCTGAGTGCTTTACATGTACATCGGACCTGGAGGAAAAATAACTGATTTTGTTCTGTCAACAAAACAAAAGTTTACCGTTTTGTTAAAGTAATCCTCCCCAAACTGTACTCTGCCTATGCGCTTTGGACTTGTCGATCCCGAGTTCTTGGCATACCAATATTAATATTAAATTTGTTTGTAATATTAATGCTACTGTACTTGAAAATACGAGGTGAATCATTATCCACGTTTGCTCTTAATTAAGTTGGTTCTTTACAGCATTGTTCTGTTAGAGAAAAAACAGAAATGACGTCTTAAATTGGACCTTGTAACCTTATTGAAGCTTCTTTCAAATAGTAAAGAACGCTTTATAAAGATAATAATTTCGAAATGTTTAATGACAATTGGACAGCTTAAAATTATCTCCTTACATAATAATTTCACACGTGAAGTAAGAATTGATGGTGTAACAGAACCTTTGCCAACCTTCAGTATCATCAACCCATCGTATTGGGTAGTGGAAGACGTGATGAAGCTCTTCCATACTGAATGCTCTTTTGGTAAGTTGCTCTTATTAGCTTCCCACGTTTATCTGAGGATTTAATCCAAATAGTTATGTATTTAACTTGATCCATACAGTTTGGTATTGATGGAACTGGACATGAACATAGCAATAAAACGTTAAACAAATTAAGCACGTGTACTATAACAATACAATCATAAATGTTTTATATCTCCAAAGTTGATACTCGAGTGACACTAGGCCCGAAGTAAGTATGAAAATATATTTATTGAATTAAATTCTAGAAAGTACACGTACGATAATTTCAAGAGAGGGCATTAAAAAACCGACAGTTTTTGTTCAAAAATTGTCTAAGTTATTGTTCCAAAGTTCAGGTACTATTAAGACTATACTGTTAGAGTAATGTGTTATTTCATTAGTAAGCTCTTTTAACTTACCTGTTGAAATTAATTGAACATAATGTCCACCTACAAATAACAAATTAGTTTATTTCCTCCTTTAACGTTTTTATTAGTTTAAAAACTATGTAACTTGTGGGCCACTTTTCTAGCCTCAATCATTTTCTGAAGTAGTTTAAAAAAAAAAAGCAAAATAAACCAAACTCTCTTGTAAATCAATATACAAGGTAGAACAGCCAGATTTGTTTTATTTCATGCAAAATTGCACGAGAGTTATCTGCGCTAACCGTCCGTAATTTGTAAGACTAGAAGAAAGGCAACTTGTCATTACCAACCGCCAACTTTTGGGCTACTTATTTACCAATGAATAGTGGGATTTGCTGATACTTTATAACGCCTGAAAGAGCGAGCATGTTTGGTGTGACGGGGATTTGAACTCACGACCCTCAGATTTCGGTTTGATCGCCCTAACCACCTGATCATGCCTAACCCCAAGACATATTTCATTAAAAACACACTGATTCTTCTCTTGGCTAGAAGTAAGTCTATAAATTTTCTGAAATGTCTCGTATTTATAACCCGCTTTCTAATTTAGTCGAAAATTTAACGTCAGATTTTCTAGAACTACTTAATGTTCTAGACCTGTCTTTTTAACTTTTCATCATTAAGACCAAGCAAATTATAATGTAAAAATGTAGTTTTCAACAATATTTATTTTCTTTGCAACATTTTCTTTCAGCCTCAGGGATAAAGAAAAAACAGCACTTTAATACAAATTAAACAAGTATCTTGGCCGAGTAAAACTAGGTTTAATGGGAACTAAGAATAAATACATTACCTTTTTCAATACAAGGAAGAAGTAAAAGTAATACACACTAATTATTTGCATATCTTCAATACAGTGTCAATCACGGAATTCGTTTCTGAAATAATCTATTCGAAACCCTAACACACACAAAATTGTTTTCAAGAGAAATATAAATTATGGTTATAACAAACCTTGAAATTCGTATGAATTTCAATTTTTTTTAGAAATTATTCAAAAACTTGTGAAGTTTCGGTGAATGGCAGCAATACAAAGTGGTAGAAATTATAAAGGCGTGATAGATAAATAGTTAAACATTCCGACCAACAACTGGAAGAAGTTTCGGAAGACTGTTAGAAAATGGTAAATTGGACATCAAACTGAAAGAATGCTACACAAATCGTCTTACACCGAACTGAGAAGGTAACAAGAAATTCTAAATCTGTGAAAGAGCATGACAACTAATTGATGTTGATTACTGAATACATCCATCCTCTAATCTGTATGCATTTTTAAATAGATAACTCATAAAGAAAATTATAACAAACTTTCATCATATTTATTATACACCTGGGAATGCACAATATTTTAAAATTACCTTTGTCAAGCCATTTTTGTCTTAAAATACCGGCTTAACGGTTGTTACTTGTCTTCTAACACAAACCACTTTATCAATCAGACACGTTTTAATATAACTCCTGGTTTTGAATCGGCAAGTGATAAAATGAAAACTTATTTTGACATAAATGCTGAGACTGAATTTCGTCGTGGTTAAAATAATTTTCTAGCTCTACCCGATAGTAGTAATTAGTTAAACAACAATAATGAGTTAACATAGAGGTCGCAAAGTTCCATGTCCGTAACTAAAACCAATGTACAATAAATATACCATTCGGCCACAGGCTGTAATCATGCGTATGTCTTCACAATATTCATGTTACTCTTATTTAGCACCTGTCATTAAGATTCAGTCGTAATGAGTATAATGGTTAATAAATATGTTTAACTCTTAACTGAATCTGTTTTATTGTGTAACTTGAACATCTCGATCAGAATAGTTCTCTCATTTTGAGTACCAATGCAATTAGTGCATTGGATATTAACCAGAGTAAAAGATATTATCTTATATTAATCTTAGAAATACCAGTGATATTCCCAGGGACTGTTAGTTTATTTATTCAGTATTGAATGTTCACTAATTGTAACTTCCCAAGATCTTTGTTGATTTCTGTCTTCCTTCTTGTGTGTCAGTCTAATTAGAGATGGCTGTGCGCCGATAACCCTTTTTGTAGATGTGTGCGAAGTTCTGGCTCTATCGAGAGTATAAGTATATGCCGAAATAAAACAATTGAACATTTGAGTTTGTAGATGCGTAATTACTGTAAAAAAATTTATATGTCTATAAAGCTCAAAATGTTGGGTTATATCTGTTCCCAGTTTTCTTACTGTTCGGTTTTGGAGAGCTTGTGCGTTTTCGTGGCATTTGTCTCACTTAAGAATAAAAAGAACACAACACAATAGTGTGTGTTTATATACATATAAAAGAGCAGTCTTAACAGTACTTGAACTTTGGAACAATAATTTACAAAGAACTCGAGCAAAAGCTGTCGGTTTTTTGTTTTGTTTGTTTGTTTGTTTTTGAATCTCGCACAAAGCTACTCGAGGGCTATCTGTGCTAGCCGTCCCTAATTTAGCAGTGTAAGACTAGAGGGAAGGCAGTTGGTGACTCTTGGGCTACTCTTTTACCAACGAAAAGTGGGATTGACCGTCACATTATAACGCCCCCACGGCTGGGAGGGCGAGCATATTTGGCGCGACTCGGGCGCGAACCCGCAATCCTCAGATTACAAAGTGCATGCCTTAACGCGCTAGGCCATGCAGGGCCCTGTCGGATTTTAAGAACCTTTTTTGAAATTTTTGTAAACTTTTGATTACGAATTTACAATAATTTTTTTCAGCTTTTTATTCTTTTTCAACTGTTCGTAAAGTATTTTTTGTTAGAAATGGATATTTAAATTAATATTTGGGTTCACTAAGGTAAAATCGGTTTAGACTACACTGTTTCAAAAACGTATAACAAATTGAAAAATCACATTCTATTAAGAAAAAAATATTACAATAAAAGTGTATTAAGTTGACGGTTTGGTGTGTGTGTGTTTTTGTATCTTTCCCTCTTATGCTGTTATTACGTGACGTAATATCTAATGGCTTGTTCACGTTATGAATATTCTCAATTTCCGCTTATTTCAACGCAAAATGTTTAAGGAAGACAAATAGTTTTTATTATGTATTCCAAATATTTTTCTCTCATCCCACAAATTACAAGTTTTCCGGGAAAGACCTTGTCGATATTTCTGTATGGTCTGTGCCTATTTCTAGGAAATTGTTAGCACGCAGAGATGCATATGTTTAATTTGCCTTTAAGCTTTTACTCAGTTGCTATGGTAACACTCGAATTTCTTCCTGATCTTATCGGTTTATGCTTTTGTTCAAATCTAATTGCACAGAAGTGATATGTATGTAGAACAGTTCACTTAAATTTTGGGCGGAAATAAAAGTTTCATTATGTCAAATACATGAAGATGCTAATGACAAAAACAAGGTAAAAAATTATCAAAAATACACTTATCCTCTTTTTTGTCTATTGTTTATAATGTGTAATTTGTGAGAAACAAAGCTTTTGGAAAGCTAAGTATTTATTAAACATTACAACGACGGCCCAATTGGTAGTTTGTCAGATTTCAGTTTGCGCCCTCGTTACCACAAAAAAAATTTTGATTTGCAGTTACATCAAACTCAGTAAGTCACTTGTTGTGGGTTCAAAACATCAAAGGGTTGTTACTATACTAACTAATACGAAGTTAGTAGATACACGTGACTAAGAATCAGTGAATATCGTCTTATTTGTATTTTAGTTTTACCCAATTTAAACTATCACTTCAGATAAAATTTATTACTTTGCTCAACTTTCTTATACCATTTTCATACATTCATGTCTTTAATCATTTTATTATTTAAAACTTCATTTCAAATGAATGATAAAGTGAAAAATAGACACACAACAATCTGTTAAAGACATTTCATTATCTTGTGATTTCAAGTACAACGAACACAAAATGTGTACATTATGATAAACATTGTGTACGATGGAGATTAGCTGCATATATATGATTTAGATGTGTCCAGGCGTGATACTCCGTAACTTTTTGAACTGCCATTCTGGTTATTCGGTGTATGTTGAAAGCTGGTTGGGCGTGGTGTCAGAGTTTTAGATGTATGGGCCGGATATTAATACATTATTTTAAAACAAGTCAAACACACGTACAAATGTTCGTTACACGTTTAATTGCCACAGTTATCAGAACTTTTAAGTAATCGTCCCTTTTCGTCAAAGCTCACACAGACTGCTTTAGTAACTTTGGAACACAATTGGCATGACGAATTTTTCTCGTTTGTTGTATTGTCACAATACAGTTTGGTGATGATTATTTAAAGCTCTGGATTCAACTTTGGTAACCGAAAGTGAAATTATTTCTTTTCGTCAAAAGTTTACACAAGCTTTTTCAGTTACTTGAGAACACAACTACTAGGACAATATTTTTTCTCGATTTTGTTATTGCAATACGATCTGCGATAATTTCACTTTTAAAAAACGCTTCTATGTGCTTTTTGTGACTTAGCTCACAAAGGTGTAGTTTAGATCTATTTCATTATATCATTTACTAACTTGCTTTCATTTCTATTATTGAACTAACTTTTATTATAATACGTCAGTTATTCGTCACTAATTTGAAAGTGTTTTTTTCTTCGAATTTTTTTTTCTAGCTACATCTGATTAGTTATTGATCCGAAATAAGTCAATATACAGTCAAATCGCAAATTTCTATTGCAATTTTTAACAGAATGTAGAGGTCTAAACCACTAAGCTGTAAGCTTTAGTGTTTTTTAAGTTTCAAACTCCAAAAAGGATGTTTCCAGCTTAGTATTAAGTATTTCAAACAACTTTCTCCACTGTTTCAGTAGGTACAGATGGCTACCCAGAATGAAGGGCATCCTATACGGAACCAGTTTTTTCTTTAAATCGATTAATTTTTAACATCTTTTGGACATTTTTAAACAAGTGTACATCCATTTTCGATTCCTTGGAATTACTTCTTGACCAATATAATTATGAGTATTTTTAAAGCTTTGGTATATAGTTTATAAGAAGAGCGATTTAAGTGTGTAGTGTAACGTAGTTTCGAAATGCATTATATCATGCCAAACTTCTATGAATAAAACTTGTGGTTTTGAATGGGCTTTGGTGAAATTTAGTATCTCTAGAACATGGGCTCCTAAACTGGGGGTCGAGGAGAGTGCCGTGGCAAATAATTTCAATACACGCTTTCAGTATCCATAGATTCATTTGATGTGGGGATTTAACCAGGATGCAGTATATTTTGGGGAGGCATTATGATTTGAAAGTTTGGGAGCCCATCTTCTAGGATATGCAAGTAGTTTTAAGGTATAATCATCTTGAAAATGTGTTTATCTACAAATGATATGTTTAGATTAGTATTTTTGATAATACAACTTTGTCAATAATTTTCTGTCATGTCCTTGAAACATCGATTGCGTGTAGTATATGGATACTTTAAGTGTTATGTAGCTTTGCTGATTCCTTTCATAAAGACTGTCTTTTGAATTCTCTTGGTGGAAGTGGCTAGCAGAAATTCGATATAGCATGATTCCACTTCTGGTCATCCATTTGTTATGTCCGTGTGTCTGATTGAGTTCCTTTTCTGTTCCATTGCTGAAACCTTCCGTGTCATATCCTTTTGACCTCCTTCCCGCGGACTTTTTGTGTTTTGGACTCAATGTATTCCAGTTTTGCAAGGTTAGCACAGCTTTGTTCGTTGGTACTTTTTAAATGGTAGTTGTATCATGCTTGGCACGAAAGGAACATTTATCATTTACAATAGAACATTCAGAATGTACAAATTCCAAAACTATATGCAGTTGCAGAAAGAGATGCACAAATACTTGTACACACAAAATAAATTGTTTAAATATATATATTAAAAGAAATTAAACAGAAACGAAAATAATTAATGACATACTCTGCATCTGTAATTATCGTTTTTAATGTGATTATAGATAATTGAACACTAATTAATATTTTATTAATATGAAAATTGCGTTTTGAGAACTTAAAATTTTAACGTTTATAATCACGTTTCGGATTTGGTATTCAGTGTCAAACCGTCTAATGGTAATATATGAAGTTTGAATAATATAAAATGTTTGGTCTAAATAAATCTTCATCATATGTTCACCTAATGGTTTTGTTTAGAATTATTCAATTATTTGTAAAAATTATAAATTATTGTTCCTAAATATTTTATTACGATAACCATGAAAGTAATTAATTAACATCAGCTATGTACACAACATAGTTTTTGGCATATTTTTACTTGTAAATGTTCAATTGCTCTGAAGCTTTATAGTAAGAGATGTCAGAAGCAATATTAATCATAACTACATACGACTCAAATGCCAAAGAATAAAATTACACTAATTTTGTTTTTTAAACATCCACATCGTTAGAAAGCTGTAACTTGTGCTTAAGAACCAAATGAAAAATAAAGATTAGTGTTACTTTTATTCGAAGCATTAAGGTAAAGTGTCATTAAGGTAATTACACTCAGATTAATAACCTGAATATACAACTAATGGTCTTTAATGTGACCATTGTATAGCCATATGCATCAAACGAAACAGACCATTGGCACGTTGAATGTTACGATTTTATTCAAATTTAATTTCAAAAGTTGTTACAGGATCATGTTTATCTAGGCTTCCGTCGGTTTCAGTCTGTATATCAAGATATTGTTCGTAAACGGACCATCATGTAAATACGATATCTCATGGACAGTATTCGCTGCCCCCTCCCTTCCAGTAGCCTGCACACTGACATTCACTTTATTAATACAACCAATCTCGTATCGATGCACGTGACGCTTTACGATGTCCACTTTTAGACTGCAAATACACATACATTGTACTCTTACACTTTCGACTCCGTTGTTTTTTATTTTAAAATGTACAGGGTGTTCGGAAATTCATTGTGCACTTATATATTTATTAACAGATATGTTTAAATATAGAATACAGAAGGTAAATATGAATGACAATTATAAACAATGTAGAAAGTAACCCCCGTTGGGATCAATACAGGCTTGGATCCTTCTTATTTTGTTTCTAAACACCGCTGTCAGTTGCTGGCTTGATATAGACTGAATGAATGATGTCATTTCCTGCTTTCAAGTCATCCAGTGTGCGCAGACGATCTCGATACACTGCAGATTTTGCTGTTCTCCGTAGATAAAGGTCTGGTGGATTAAGATCTGGTGAGATCCACACGTCCTTAGAAATAATGCGGTCTCCAAAACATTTCTTCAACAATCACATAGATCTGTAAGATGTGTGGGCAGTAGCATCATCCTGATGAAACCATTAGTAATTGATTTCATCACTTGTCATCTGACCGATGAAGGTGTGAAGAATCTCCGAATAATAGCGCTCGCTATTTATTGTGTTCATAAAGAAAATAGGGCCAAAAATTCGACGTCTGGAAATCGCAACCCACACACCAACCTTGAAATCATGTAGGGGTGTTTCGTGTATCGGATGATCACAATCTTGAATTTTGTGAATTAACGCAACCCGAGAGATGGAACCATGCTTCGTCGGTGAAAAAGGTTACATCCAACACATTAGCTATATTCTCTTCCATAAATCGGTTAAACCATCTGCAATAAGGTATTCGTTTTTCAATATCAGTTGCTTCCAGTTCTTGTACCACCATTATTTTGGATGGGAAGAGCTTTAATTTCTTTCCGACGGCCTTATGAGCAGTTTCAAGCCCAATGTTATGCTGCTGAGCTAACTTTCGTAATGATTTTGATGGACTCTCACACTGTCAGAAATATCCAACAGTTTCTCCTCCGATAGCTTTGCTGGCCTTCCACAGCATTTGGCATCATCCACTGATCGTGTTTCCCGAAACTTATCAACAAGGTTACGAACTACATTGTGATGTGGAACAGGTTATTTGGGAATGTTTCAGCAAATCGCTATTGCACCACATCTTTGTATCTACCATCTTCTCGGAATACGTGTTCGATGAACCATACACGTTCTTCAGTTGTTAAAACCGTATTGGGATCAAAATCTGAAATATAATAAAATATGATTACAAAATTGCGCAGTGACTTTCCGAACACCTTGAATAATTTCCAACAAGTTTCGGGCTTGGCATGGCTAGGTAGTTAAGGCACTTAACTCGTAATCTGGGGGTCGCGGGTTCGAATCCCTGTCACATCAAACGTGCTTGCCCTTTCATCCGCGGGGACGTTATTATGTGACGTCAATCCCATTTATTCGTTGGTAAAAGAGTAGTCCAAGATTGGCGATGGGTGGTGATGACTAGCTGTCTTTCCTCTAGTCTTAACACTGCTAAATTAGGGACGGCTAGTGCAGATAACCCTGGAGTAACTTTGCGCGAAATTGAAAAACAAACAAAGTTAGAAGAAAAGTTGTATATTTATTTATGTAGGTACGATCATACACACGTTTTTCATGTGATAGTTAAAAGCACGAGATTTTATAAATGATTATATATAAAAAAGCAATCTCCACTGTTAAGTAATGAGTTGGACGTATCTTTTACCATCTATTTAATTCGCAAATTTACAAATCTGCTCAATTCCAGACGTAATCGAAATAACGAAGTGGACTCGTGTCAGTGATATTCCGTGACGCTTTCATGTGTATCAAGACGAAACCAATTTAAAAGCGTGACTTCGGTTTGCACAGCACACAAACTTCAGGTTTTCAGCACATTTGTGATTTGAATACACAATTATTCAGTTTTCTACTTCAAAGCACACATTCACTATCATAATTGAAAAATTTGTGAGGCATTCAACCAAGTAAATATTAAAAATCAAAATTATTTCAAGTTATTTCCTGTGAAAAAGTTTCTACGTGGCATATGAGCAAATCTGATACTTATGAACGCATAAGAGTGTATGTGAAATTTTTTTCCACTTAAGGGTCCATCTCTGTATACGAAAAAATAGCTTTCTGCATTTATAGTCGTTTTATATAATACTAACAAATTCTTGAATCTAATGTTTTTCAGCTATCTATCGAAAAGAAACAATATTAACAACCTTATATTGATGTATTTGATTGTTTGGTTTTATCTTTTATGACGCAGAGGAACTAGGCTATCTGCGCCGATGTATTTGGAAACAAAAAATGCGCTCTTTAAATTTCTATGGCTGACATTTCGTTCTTCGGAATCGAAGATGAATGCTAATCTAGTATCGCATGTAAAACTGTTTATTTGAATGCTTTATACCCGAATAAGATTTGCCGCATTGTGTTAACCACGTACGTAAGATGAAAATATGAGCCAGCTTAGAACGTAAGTTTGTTTTTGTTTGTCTGTTTGTTTTGGAAATTCGCACAAAGCTACTCGAGGGCTATCTGTGCTAGCCGTCCCTAATTTAGCAGTGTAAGACTAGAGGGAAGGCAGCTATCATCACCACCCACCGCCAACTCTTGGGCTACTCTTTTACCAACGAATAGTGGGATTGACTGTCACATTATACACCCCCACGGCTGGGAGGGCGAGCATGTTTAGCGCGACGCGGGCGCGAACCCGCGACCCTCGGATTACGAGTGCACGCCTTAACGCGCTCGGCCATGCCATGCCTCTAGAACGTAAGTAGTTGCAAGAATATGAACTCGTAAATTGTTAGGTTTTTCTCAAGAAAAAAATAAAGTTGTGTTGAGTTGATGTTCATTGGATTTTTGGAAGAATATTAATTGTATATCGATGGATATGACCGAACTGAAATTAAGTGTAACTACAACTCATGGCCCTTATTAATTGTAACCACATACCTTGTGTGTGTATCTGATATCTATGCATAAACAGATATGTTTCCTAATTGCATTAGTATTGTTACAAAGTTGTGTGCGTAAACAGCACTCGATTAATGTCCAGTGTTATGAATGATGGCTTTTGTAATTTCAATATTTTATTAAATTTTTAATCTTTTAACTGCGAAATGTCGGTAGGATGAGACAAATCTTAAATAAAAAAATATCTCGCTTAAAAAAATTTTACAGTGTTAGCACTGTCATTGAAATGATTTATCAAACTGTGGGAACGTATCGTGAATGACATTATTCAGCCAGTTGTAGAGACGAATTTAGTTGAGGTCTATTACAAAAACTTTTTACATCACAGTTGTAAAAGTGCAGGAGTTGGATTAGTTGATGGGAAACGTACTATCTGTGTAACTTATAGTTTTATTAACAGGAAGTTCTGATGTTGTTGAGTTAACGTTTGTTCGTTAACAGTTCTGTAAGTGGTTGTACGCAGAGCCTGGCCACTTAATCAGGAACTGTGTCTGACTTAAGCTGCAGTCGCAGGTTAGGTTTATCACATTGTGTCAGGTGACTCCTGCAGCACTGTTAACGACACAAGTACATTTATTGTTGCTGTAGTAGATTTTGGGAAAGACGAATATATTGCAGGGTTCAGAAGAGGTATGATAGTGCATACACATGTAGAACGTGCCGCGATGACCAGAACAGTTTCTTTGTCAAGCTGCTCCAAAACATTGGCCATTCGAGTTTACCAAGATTAAAAAAAAGTTGAATAAAATATTTGGGAGAGAGAATTGTGACTATAAAGACATAACGACAAAAAGAGGAGAAAGGCAGCTAGACAGGCTGCCATTGTCCAGACGTCATAGAAAATGTATACCAACTGATAAGTATTTGGTGTAGTGAAATACATACTTATCTTCAGCCGTACACTGTAAAGACATTTCAACAAATGTTCTGTGGTACTAGGAAAACATTTTACAAACCACTGGATTCAGTTACGAACAAGAAAATGACTCTTTCAGTTATGAAAAGGCATAGATGAAGAACGTTGAAATCCAATGATTTAACTCTTTTCTCTTTGCACAAATGTGAGAAGACAAATTTAGGAAAAATCGCAATGACTCGTATTTTGTATGGTCTCAGATTTTAGGCCTTTTATAATGGAATTATGGCTTGGAGCATGTTTTCATGGCATACCTTGGGCGTATTGGTCCTTTTAGAAGAATTTGACATATTTCATCAGAGCATTATTTCTGACCAAGTACATCTAGCGATGCTTCACGTGTATTCTGATGGAGACGGATACTTTTAATGTAATAATTCTTTCATTCATCACGATCAAGTTATACAAATATGGTTTGAAGAATATGATGGTTACTTCCAGAACCTTCCCATGGGTACCATAATCCTCGAATTCAATCCAGTTGAACATCTTTAAGATAATCTTGAAAGATACATTTGCCATCGCTGTCCTATGCCTACATTATTCCATTAATTGCATAATATATTAAAGATTGAAAGGGAGTGAGCTAAATATACTTTATAGCATATTATGTATCCTGTAATTTTGTACAGTGATTGTTATTCAGGCAACATAGCCCTAAATCCTTAAAATATGGTTCGCAATAAAGTGGCCAGATCCTGAACATGCATAATAGATACTTCGAGCGTTAAGAAGAAAACTGGAGAAGGCTGATCATGATTATTATAAGCATTGAAATGAATGTCTATTGCTTTATTTATAAGTCAGCAATTAATTAAAATCAGATGCGATTTTATTATTACATATACATTTAGAAAATATTAAATAATCGAAAACTTTTGAAGATACAAATTCTACTTCATATCTTTGTATTAATTAACTTAACGGTAAGTGTGAAGGCTTATAACGCCCCCTCCCAAAAAAGGGTGTTTTTAAACTCATGATGGGCACACCACAGATAGTCCATTGGGTAGCTATGGTGTAGTTTTATAAAATGAAACGACAATATATATTTAGTAATAAAGGTGCTAAAAATCATATACAGAGTTAAGTGTAAAG
Organism: Carcinoscorpius rotundicauda; assembly: GCA_011833715.1. Classification (NCBI taxonomy): domain Eukaryota; kingdom Metazoa; phylum Arthropoda; class Merostomata; order Xiphosura; family Limulidae; genus Carcinoscorpius; species Carcinoscorpius rotundicauda. The sequence goes on from CM022398.1 coordinate 23,878,596, forward strand.
AGTTAAATGACTATTAAAAATTAAATTTTTATAAAGCCCTCTACTATCCATTTAAAAATACTTTATTTTATATAGAAACGTTTTCTGAATACATTTTCAAAAATGTTTACATGCTACAAACCTCAAACAAATTTACGTGTAAAAGTTAAGGATATTAAAAGCACCGTATTTATTGCACAATGAAAAGATGTTCAAGACAGGAGTAAGACTACTTTGTTTCAGCCATGTTAACTGTACGGGTTTATTTTCTGTTTAAAATTTCAGTTTGACTCGTCATTATTACGTACAGTACAAGGTAAAATTTTTATTCATTTAATGGAGTTACAACTGAAACCTTTATAAATATTAAGAGTTACAAACCAAGTATTTATTACCTTTAAGTTATTTTTTTAGATTATCAGAATCTGTATAGTTCATATCTGTTATCTAACATTTCGAGCACCTACAATATTTGTTGGAAATCTTATTATCAATAGATTCATTCCAGAAATCGGCGATTTAGGTTATTTTGATAGATTCTCAATTAATGAAACTTGGCACAACTTCTTAAAGGAAAACAACAAATATTTATTAATGAAAAGATAGTGAAATCTATTTTTATTATACCATGGCGGCACCGTAATGTACATTATACCATCCTTCTTGTATTTACTTTTGATTGCAGAAATGGCATTTTTAATTTGATAATAATTAAGAACACTATCTTTAACGTATCATGCATCTGCTTCAACTCCAGCATTATCTTTGGGTTTTGTTATGTATTTAGTTTCGCAATATACTGAAATTAATGGCTTCTTGCATATGACTCCATTTATACTATTTTGCCCGTTTCTAATGTTATCGATTCAGTAATCAACTGACGAATCTGTGATTTAGCTGATATATAAAATCAACTGGGATATCATCCAATAACTTCTCATCCGACCTAAACTCACAGTTCAGCTTTAATCGCTGCACTTTTACTGTATTTTATTTTACAAGTTCTCCATACTGGCATTCGTGTTATCGGGTCAGATCAAAGGTCCAGTCACAGGTGTTGTCCAGTGAAAACAACTCGAACCTTTCTGGAAAAACTAGTTTGTTTGTTTTTTGTTTATCCACATCTAGATGCCGAGCTAGCTTGTGTGGTATAAAGTAAAATACTGTTAGAAAATATTTGTCAATTTTATTTTTGGATATTTACGTACAGTGATGTGACTTTACAGTTACCAATAAAATGTTTTCAACCATTTATCGACAACATGATTTGAAAAATCAATTATTCTGGCGATACAACACTGTGGATAATTACTATTCAATACAGCATGTTTTAATTTTTCCGGTATAAATTTATCAACATCATAATTTCAGTAAATTGTTTAGGAAGTGTAAAAGGCATATTTCTTTAAGTGTTTTTCGGGTGATGACCTCTTACCTTGATTTCATGTTAGAATTTGTTCATACAAATAGGTTAATCCGCATTAACAGGGCAATTCCCAATTTAAATAGACCCTAGTTTCGACTTTTCACAGGCCACGTACGTACATAGAACCGAAAGGTATATGTGAAATGTCGAAACTTGTGTTCATTTAAATTTGGTATTATTCCGTTATCGTGGTTTTAAATGTTATTGTAAACATCTGTGTGTTAATTGTTTTCAGTTAGTGTAAAACCATAATAATTAAGATAGAACGCATCGAACATAAGTTATCGAACATAATTTTCTTTTTTTGGTTGTGGTATTTCTAAATTTAAATTAATCATTTTTTTCGTAGATAGAAGTTTCATCGTATGTAACGCTCAAGTCGAGGATTACCCCATCATCTACTGTAACGATGGCTTTACCAACCTTATGGGCTTCACAAGGGCGGAAATCATGCAGCGCTCGTGCATGTGCGAGTTCCTGCACGGTCCTCTTACCAGTCCTCACGCAGTCGCCACTATTAAGGAAGCCTTAGCTGCTTGTGAAGAGCTACAGGTGGAAATAGTGTACTACAAAAAGGATGGTATGTATTTAATGATAAGTGTTTAAATCATCGGTTATCTTTTATATTAAAAACCATGTGTGTTTTTTATTTCTGAAATAGGAACGGTACAAACCATGAAACGGTTATGAGTAATATGATCAATTGGGATATCTAACTCGTATTTGTTTAGTATAAGAAAATTTCCATATAGAATAAAATTTAATATATATATGTAAGAAACATAGTAAAATATGGATACCAGTACTTCATTAAATGTCCTGAGTTTTCACTGAAGAAAGGTTGTTTAAGTAATCAGAAAAATAAAACAAAATAACAAAGCGCGAGGTTTTCGGGACAGAATTTTACAAGGAAAGGATTGGAAATAATTCACTGGTAGAAAGTAAGATTTTCTTCTTTTGTGAAAGGTTCAAGTTTTTCATTAATTATTTATCGTGAAATGTGAAGTAGTAACAGTAAGTGAAAAATGAATTGCGAATGACTACGAATTTTAAACTTCGTAAAATGTGTTTCTGTTTTAAAAACAGATTTTCCCTACTTTAGCAATGTAAATTTTGAAAATAATGTTCATTTTGTTTATTACATGGTTTTTGCAAACAGGGAAGAAGAAAAACTTAATTAGATCAAATTATTTCGCTTACCACAATGAACATGTTTTTACCAAACATGCTTGCCCTTTCAGCCGTGGGGGCGTTATAAATTGACGGTCAATTCCACTATTCGTTGCTAAAAGAGTAGTCCAAGAGTTGGCGGTGGGTAGTGATGACTAGCTGCCTTCCCTCTAGTCTTACACTGCTAAATTAGGGACGGCTAGCACAGATAGCCCTCGAGTAGTTTTGTGTAAAATTCAAAAAACAAACATGTTTTTAAAATTAATCACAATGAACATTTTGACAACTAGGTTTGTTAACAAATTACAAAGAAACTGAAAAAAGGGAAGAACAAACAAATAATCATCCATATTCATCCTTATTTTGTTTCTGTTAAGTCTGTTTTTTACTCTGAGCTACATCTAGTTATTCTTTTTTAAGCATTGAGTCTGGAGCATCTCGTTTCAATGGTTAGCACCAATCAGCCATCACTTTGATACTTCACCTTCCTTTATACCTTCTCTCCATTTCTGTGTTGTCTTGGTGAAACTTTTTACCCTGTTTTTCGCTTACGGCACCGAGATTTTCAGAGAATTAGTCAATGTGAGAATAGAAGAAATTTATTTTCAGTTCATATTACAACCAATCTCTTTGAATTTATCGAATATGTTATTGACAGTATTTTCGTAATTGGTGCCCCTGTTAATGCATAAAAAATTACCAGTAACGTCTGTGAAAGGAATCCACGCTTTTTATTCAACTTTCCTCGTTGTCCTTTCGAATTGTTCATCCGAAGTCAATTTCCCACTTCAAAATTTCCAATTTCTAAACAAAAATCCATTCCTTAAGTTTCACTTCTGAGAGAGCTGGAAATTGCCCACATAGACACTTGAAACAGTCGCTACTTTGTTTAAGGCCTTTACAGATTGCTTTATCAAGCCCAGTTTTATGTGAAGTGGAGGTAATAGGATTTTCCTTCTATCAGCCAAACTTTCATATTTTATGATTTTCTTTCCTGGTATCAGGCTGACTCTGCATGGTCATTGTAGATGCATTGTTACTATTGAAGGGGTAACACCTTTTATATTTCCTTTGGAAGAATAATTGAACAATCACCTCTCATTTGGTACAGAGACTATCATCCTAGCATTGGCATAAATTCAACAATATTATTAAAATAAACCAGTGAACTGTCTTGCGAAATGTATTGTATAAATTCTTTTCCACGATTTCTGTACTATAAAAAATGATTTCCCTGTCGAAAGCAAGTTTTTAGCCCAGAGTTTTGGTCTCAAAATCTCTAAAACAAATATTTTGGAAAGCCCAAATCTATCACCACACCATTACGTTCACCGTTTGTGAAAGTTGTGGTTTACCAGACATTTCAGGTTAAAAACAATTCCTATCATGATTTCTATTGATACCAGATTCAGAATCAGGTACATCAGGTCCATTCAAGAGTTTCTGGTGAAGTAGGTACAGATACATCAGGTCCATGAACAACAGGTCTTATAGCAGACTGAAGGTTCAGATAAAAAAAAAATTTCTTTTTGCTTCGAGTGTTGTAGCCTTGTATGTTACACGAAGAAAAATAGCAGTTATTTCCCTGGTTTCTAGGCTAATGATAAACTATTGGAATTCCAAACGATAAAGATTTTAAGAATATCATCTTTAGTCCATTATTTCAAATCTTCCACACAAATGATTCAAACTTTGTGCGGAGCCCATGATTTGTCTTTGTACCTAGGTTCTTTTTTCAAAAATACGAGTAATAAGCTTTTTTTTTTACGAATTCTTTAATGTTTTGCCTTTGTTTGCTTAAAACAAATTTACTGAAAATATAACAGAATATGGTTAGGTCATTTACATAACCTTTTGCTGCCATAGTGACGAGTAAATAATATTAAAAAGAAAAAATAATGTCAAAGTGCACGAACAAATAAATACTATCTAAAAATGACACGTCATGTGGCCTGTTAACCGTTTATATACTTGTGGTGTTTCTCGCGTATTCTAGAACTATCGATAAAACTCTCACGTCGCCATTGGTCAAGAAAATCTATAGCTAGTAGTTACAAGCATTTCAAATGTAAAAAATGTGATCCGATTTCAATGAAACTGATTTACTTGTAGAAAAGTACCTATGACGTTTTGTAAAACAATGTTCGGCATAAAGAAATGTTTATCGTTTTCGAACTTAGCGTTCAGGAATTACTATAGAACAGGTAAAAAATTCAAGACAATAAAAATCATCGTAGGCTTTAGTTATTATTTTGTAGAACTTGAATAGAAATAAACAAATATACATTATGTAAGCATGACGTACTACTATAAACTGGTGGCGAGTATGAGAAATATTTTAAATCGGTAAGCGACACACGAAACATACACGTTGTTAAATGAAAAGGTTTATATCACTCTGATATTTAGTTTCTCCATGACTGCACACGTGATAATTTAGAACCGAAAAAATCGTACGACACGGAATGACTTCATTATTGCTGAACATGTGCGAAATAAATCGGTGAGTGAGAGAAATAATAACGACATACATACAGAAATGACATGACGCGAAATGTGCAGATAAAAAAGTTCTAAAGTTCTAGAAGTATTCGAAAAATCTGATCCCCACGTATGGACTTCAAATTCACGACATTTTGCGACCAATAATCTGGCAATCCACATGTCTCAAAAAAAAAAAGCAACAATGGATTATTGTTTATGCCAATCAGAAGTGACTATTTCAATAGGCCCGACATGGCCAGGTGGCTCAGGTACTCACTTCGTAATTCGAGGGTCGCGGGCTCGAATCTCCGTCACACCAAACATGCTTGCCCTTTCAGTCATGGGGGCTTTATAATGTGACCCGTCCATTCTACTAATCGTTAGTAAAAGAGTAGCCCAAGAGTTGGCGGTTGGTGGGGATGACTAGCTGCTTTCCATTTTGTCTTACACTGCTAAATTAGGGACAGCTAGCGCAGGTAGTCCTCGTGTAGCTTTGCGCGAAATTCAAAATAAACCAAACTATTTCAATATTCAAAATCTTCCTCAAGTACTTAAAGCTAAAATAATGTTAAGAGTTTCATGAGGTTGAACACAACTTTTTCACTTTCTCTTTGCAACGTACAACGTAAAATATAAAGACATTTTATCAAACTGTCAGAATATGTGGGTACTACCTAATTTAGTTGTCTGCGGCATTTTTTAAAATAATGATTGCAATATGCAAGGTCATTATCCATTGGTAATGTATTAAACTAATTGTGAATTAACTTCTGTACGTTAGTTATATCGGGTCTATTGTTTGAGTTGCCTCATATCATGTTTTTCTTTTTTCTTTTTTTGCGACATTGGCCAGGATTTCTAATTTTAGATAAAGGGCCATTATGCTAGTCTGTAATTTCCTCTTTGCCTTAAGAGGCCGATAATATTTTAGCTTTTTAAACTCGCGGTATTCGACATTGGTCCTAAAGCCAAGATTCTGTTTTAGCATTCTGTCATTTAGCCTAATAAAGCCGTACAACTAGGTAAATAAATAAAACAACAAATAATAAATTTCCATAAAACTTAACGCGTGCGCTTAAAATGTTAGTTTTAAAAATTTATTTTATAAATAGAAGTATAGAAAAGTATTGAAAAGATTGCTTATACTGTTTCCAACCTGTAATGTGTCCTCAAGACAAGGACATCAGTTCAAAGTGAACATCTTGCTTATTGAACTAATGTGTAGAAGTTTTGTTTGAATCTATTAAAATACGTCTAAAATCCTGAAAAGTTACTTTTCTCTTCGTTTTTTGTCACATTTTTTGTGTTTCTCTTGACCTTATCTGAATACATTTCTCAATGCACAAAATATAAGTTACGGTTTGTCATACGAGTTAAGTCATACATGCTTATCAGTTACTGTAACATTATCGTGATCAAGAAAAACGTTCTGTTTGACTGCATTTTATTATAAGATAAGTAGGAATAATTTATAAAAACGCTGTGCATCGGACCTCATTGTTTAGTTCTGTTGACGTTTGTTATCTCTGTAGTTTGTTATCGTACATTTTCTTTCGCTGGTGTTTTTTTCGACTAGAAATCTAATTTAACCATTCTTGTATAAAGTATGTAATAATGTTGTATACACACTACAGATTAATGACCTGATATACTAATTTCAAAAGGTTAAAAGATGTTTTGAAAATATGATTCAAGAACGAACAAATCTCTCTTATTTTCGTGTACCACTGAATGTTGTTTCAATCAGGATGCAAAGCCAATGGTGTACAACTGAATGTGAGCACACGCCTACCATCATTTATTTATTTTTTTTATGAATAATCTAATTTTCTTCTTTATGCTGGCGTACAGCGTATCTAAATTTATGCACCAAGTTTGAAAACATTTGGGTGAGCCTTGGAGTAATAATACATTGGGACTCAGTTCGTTCACGTTTCACGTAACTATTTAGAACGCATGAGTTTATAGCTCAGTTAGTTAAGACCTTACAAGTGTTTTATTTCAAAGCTGTTTTTTAAGATACTGAATAGATGTCGAGAAGAATTTCAGGAAGAATGATTTTTAGGAGTAGCTACTACTTTACAAAACGAGGTCGAAATATTTTTCCCCTGACTTGCAAGCTGACATCTGTACTTTCTCCTAAGGCTTCCTTTCTTCTATGTCATCATTTTGAGGTTTCCTTTAGTGGCCAGAGAATGACGGATCAACTACTGAAACTGGCTCTACACGTACTTTGGTTTGAGTTGAGAAAATATTTCAAACAGAAAAAAGTTCAAGTGAATACCTATTTTAGTATTAATTTATCCACGTTTTACTTGAATATTTAGTTATTTTGAATTTTACACAAAGCTACTCGAGGGCAATCTGCGCTAGCCGTCCCTAATTTAGCAGTGCAAGACTAGAGGGAAGGCAGCTAGTCATCACCACCCACCGCCAACTCTTGGGGTACTCTCTCACCAACGAATAGTGGGATTGACAGTCAGGTTATAACGCCCCCACGGCTGAAAGGACGAGCATGTTTGGTGCGACCGGAATTCGAAACCGCAACTCTCAGATTGCGAGTCGAATGCTTTAACACACTTAGCCATGCTGGGTCTGAATATTTAAAACTTGCACATTGGTTCCTGTTGGGTGAGGGAGAACAAGTGCTGTGGACGTCATTAAGGATATTATAAAACCAAAGTAGTTAACTGGAAGTGTAGAACCAACAATTAATTGAATCAAACATGGTTTTAAGTAGGAGCGGTTAGAAAGGAGTGACATGTTTAGTTCTTTGACTTCGGTTAAAAAGGGGTGTTTGTGTGTTATGTGTGAGTATGAAGATTTATATATTTTACCAGCTTCATTTATGTTGAATTGGTTACAGATATCTGAACAACATCATAGAGACAAAATTGGATCTATATCAACATATTTCCTCTTGCAATTTACCGTTATGCTTTTTGTTTGCTCTGGCTATCGTTGGAACTGTATACGTGATGATCATATAAATTCCCTTACGTGCAGTATGAGTTTTGTACTATGTTAGCCTTGCCTAACCCGACAAAAAATAATAGGTTAAGGTGTTGTACAACCCCCCCCCAAAAAAAAACAAACGTGGAAACCACCCTTCTTTTAGCTTCACCCTTCATTATAAGAAAAAAAATAATCACACATTGAGAAAAATAAAACAAATTTTCCAGTACATTAAAACATTAACAAGAATGGTGAAAACTCAAAAATGACTCCTACGTGTTACACAAACAAAATTACAACTGGCTTTTGTTTTTACTAGTTTTATTAATAATTATGTGTTAAAATTACGTCTTCATTGAGTAGACGTCCAAGTGCTCGCTAACATAATCTTATCACATAGAATTGTTAGGTATACGATTTATTTATTTCAGTAAATTCTCTTACTTAAGTTAATTTGTTGTAAGTAAAATAATTCACAAAATCATCAGTATTTCACATTTGCAAGAATGTATTTTTACAGTTACGACAGGAAGTGTTCGAACCCCTGGGTCATGAGTAGTTTTTTTTCCTGATAATTTAACAAGTATCACGATTAGGATAGTATAAGTATGGTATGTTATAAATATTATAAACACACATCTACATAAATTTATGTAAATTGAACGATAAATAAACTGTTTATAAAGAAATAACAATCATAGGTGGGGCAGAAAGTGTTCGTGCGTCTACTTTAATGGTCAGTTGTGTAGCCGTTCAGGTGCATTACTTGGTGCAATCTCTCCTCATTTGACAGTACTCAACGGGCATTTTTCTCCATTATTCTTTACAGAAGGCCTCCAACTCTTGCAAGTTTTTCGGATGACACTGATGAACCCTGGTCTTCAATTCATGTCAAACGTTTTCAGTTGGGTTGAGATCGGGTTTCTGCGATGGCCACTCCAGAACGCTTATATGGTTCCTCTGCAACCAGGATTGCACATATTTCTAAGTGTGCTTAGGGTCTTCGTCGTGCTGGAAGATCCAACGACGCTCAAGCCGCAAGTTCCGAGCATCATTCTTGATATAAGTGCCTAATATGTCAACGCACTCTTCTTTTTTATGATTCCGTTCCCGCAGTGAAGGCTACCTACACCAGAAGAGCTGGAAAAAGAAAACCAATAGCATGATTGAGGCATCTCCGTATTTAACTGTAGGGACGGTATTGTTTGGAAGCCTTCATTTCCCCCTTCTTAGGGAAAATATTGAGAATATCATTGTGGCTGAAAAGCTCAATTTTAGTCTCGTCTGTCCAAAGAATAATCTTCCAAGAGGTGAAGGGTTTATCTACATGCTTTCTTGCATACCTCCATCGTGCTTCTAAATGAACAGGCTTTAAATATGGTGTTCTACGAGGACGGCATGCTTTGAACCCAGTAGAGCGTAACATGTTCATAACTGTAGAGGTCCTTATTTCAACCTCAGTTTCCCTTACCAGTTTCTGTATGTCATTCTGTTAAACGAGGGTTCCTACTAACTTCTCTGAGAACCTTCCTCTTTGTTCTCTCCGGAATTTTGGTGGGCCGTCCGGAACGAGGGGGTATAGCAGTTGATTCTGATAGCTTAAACTTGGCAATATGTCGTCACATTAAGGTGTGTAGCAATACCGTAAAGAGTCATCCGAGACTTGTATTTTACAATAATTCGTTGTTGTTTTTTTAAACCACTAGACAGCTGTTTCCTGTTCGCCATGATGACCAGGCAGATAACGACGGAGACGGCACTAACTTGCCGGAAGTAAATTTTTTGCGGGCTAAATTCCAATAATTATGAACCCATTGTTTAGTTCTGGAACGGTATAATGTAGTTTATTCGTCAAACTTAACAAAATGTTCACGAGAATATCAGTTTTCTCGCACGTCCTGAAATGTACGAACACTTTCTGCTCCTTTATTTTTGGTCATTTGTTTATAAACAGTTTATTTGTCGTTTAATTTACATCAAACTTTATTTAGATATGTGTTAGTATGGTATTTATAATATATTTTACTTCTATTAGCCTAATCATGATATTTTTTAATGTTATGAGCAAAAACTACTCGGGACGCAGGGGTACGAACACTTTCTGTCGTAACTCTAATCGCGTTTTCTACGTACAACAGTTTCAAATAACGGAAAACTGACTTAAGTTGTAATTCAGATTTGAAGTTAAATAAATTGGATATGTATCCAATTCAAGACATTTACCAAGAAGATTGGATACACAGAATTTCCTTTTAATTCAAATATATGTTAATATATGAACATTGTTGTTGTTGTTTTGAATTAAGCACAAAGCTACACAATGGGCTATCTGTGCTCTGCCCACCACGGGTATCGAAACCCGGATTTTAGCGTGCAAGTCCGCAGACATACCGCTGAGCCACTGGGGGGCAATATATGAACAATAATATAAGTTACAATAACGCTTATTATAAATAATCTATCTATAAAAGTTTCCGAACTAACAAACAACACTGGATCTTCTATATGGTCCGGAACTTCCTTGATGTCTTATCGAGGTTTAACGATGAGCGAACTAATTTCGAATTAATGTAAATACAATTCACTTAACAGGGAACTAGCTTGTTTTGTGTTTTTTCGTTGGTCACTAGCTGACTACAGATCGATTTTTTCAGCACTGAAATTATATATCTTCGTGAAAATGCTGTCAGACGTGAATTCGCTGAAGTTAAATGGTTTGTTATATTCGAAATCTATAAACGTTCCTGGTCAAACATCTGTAGTTTCCCGATTAATAAGCATTAATCAGTTACAGCTTCCAAGGTATATCGTATAACAACTGTGGTAAAACAGTAATATATACTATTTCTTGATGCGTCGCATTGATTATATTTATAGGCGTTAGAAGGATTTTTAGAAATTTCAGGCTACTCACCAAACAGACGATACACGTATATCGTTTATTCTAACACTTGAAAATCTTCTACAACTTTAGAGTAAGCGAGAATTTCGCAATTATGATTTAATAGTATAAGTTATGTACGTTTGTAAATATAAATTTAACATAAACAAACGACATTAAAATAGATATATAATAGTAAATCTGCCCTACGTCATTTATATTACGATTTAAACTCCGAAAGAAACAAATACTCAAAACCAGTAGGCTTAAGACTTATAATAAAAATTATATCACTAAATTTAAACCTTTCAGTTTATTTCAAATACCGTCATCAGTTATAATTTATAGCAACATCTTTGAAAGACAAAAAAAGATTATTCCAAAAAAATAACATAAAACTGAATTTTTCATGAAAGTCTTACAAAAAATGTATCAAATTATGTTCACTAACCTCTTAGTGAGGTGTTTTTAAAAATTTCGCCAGGAACTTCGAAGTGTCTACGTTAAGCTAAGAAACAGTGGAATTCAAGCCAGCCCTCGTGAACGTTTGAAGTATTGTGCGTGCGTGCTTAAGACAGTAATATGAGGCCACAGTTTTGTGGCTGACTACCCAGAGAAACGAAGCGTTACCAGGAGACAAGTGACTAATATACATATTGTATACCTTTTTTTACCTGGGTAGTTTTCATTATTTACTTATACTCCATAACTCCATTGCTTAGAACTTTAAAAGTTATGTGGTAAACTGAAATTCGTTTTACAGAAATGCCCCCGAGTGGCACAACAGCATGTCTTAAAACTGGGTTTCGATTCATGTGGTGATTACAACACAGATAGCCCACTGTGTGGAAACACTCTTTCGAAAGGTGGTCTTGAAAATGTATTGTCTTCCTCACTACACGCTAGAACTATCGTGTGCCTTTCACTTTCTTGCCAGTTGTTTAATTGAATTTTAACCAGTTTAAGGGCTTGTTCTATTCTTGCAGTTCTAAACAAAAGGTTTGAAGGTAGACATTATATATCCTGTAGGAAATTCAGAGAATTTCTGCTTCTTAATTAGTAACGAATATCTTCTGTGAAATGTTTCACCAAACTGAGATAACATTTTTTATATAGATTTTGTTGTTATAATGGAATGAATAAAATGTTCAACGGATACAAGCAAAAGGCTTATCCAAATATACTTTACTAGTCATTTGTGTAACAACACATTAAAAGCTTATAAAAGTTTTTAAAACAGCTTAACTTTAGGTCGAAGAATAACATTATTTATTAATATTATTAAGTGCGGTAATATTTAGCTCTAATTACATTAAAGCAGAAAACGTACAAAAGTTGCAGCTTTGGTGTATCTCTTTACCTGATGTAGACTGACTTTAATAATGGCTTAACTAACGTTAGACCTAAGACAAGTGGACTAGCAGATTTCAGTCTGCGATTAGAATTGTGTTATTCTGAAAACAAAACCAGTATTTAAAAAAGTATTGTTGGAATAAAGATAATAATTTGACCACAAATGCTTTACGGGTTCCTGTGAATGACATGTATACAATGTTGCGACAAGTTTTTGTAATCATGCTACTGTACATCTGTAACAATATCAAACTTGTAATCGTTTTTCTTCACTACCCATTCAAGCCGTCTCCAAACTTCGTCATACGCTTCTTTTTCAGACCATGACCTATGAAGTAATATCTCCAAGTTTCTAACGTTGAGACAAGATAACAATGGGGAGGAGACAGTACATCCGTCTTCTACTCCTGTCAGAGATGCCTTTTCTGTCCGCTCCAAAAATGTGTTTGTCGTTCTATGTTTGGAAAAAACAAAACAAACAATTTTCCCTCGATAAATGGATACAGTATTATAATTAAATATAAGGATATATGTCACTGTTTTCCAGTCTGTTACGTTAGCATTATAGTGTGAAATCTTCCAATTCGAGCTCAATGTTACTTGTGTGATGTACATGCCTTAATGTTTTTAGTGCGATATAGGTCTTCTTAACGATTCTAGTACAGATATCTGTCTTTCTTGATGTTTCTAGTAAGTGTACTGACATATCTTGCTTACTATACCTGGAACACTGTTTTTTTTGCCTATTCAGTATAGAGCAACACACGTGTCTTGCTTGATTTTTTCTAAACACATGAATGTGTTTTTCTTAGCGTTTCTAACACATTAAACGCATTTATCTTGAGATTGTTTACTTTATGACGTAGCAATATTAGGATTTTTTTAGTTCACTCAATGGAGTTGGTTTATCAGGAGAATTCACCAACCGTGAAGTTAGGCCTACCACAGTATTTCGTGTTTAAATCACTTTCTATCCTATTTGACGTGTTAACTCAAGAGTAATGAACTATTTTATCCGTCACTGTATTTGATTAAATATTTAAGTACACTTTTATCCATACATATCCTTTGCCTGTGTAGTATTCATTCATTGATAAGAATCGATACGTAGTGAAAAGGAACTGTAACATAGTAGGTCTTTTGAAATGTACACCTTACTTTAATGAAAACCGAAAACAAATTTGCACCAGGTGCGTTTTCCAGGGTGTAGATGTTACGCAGAACTGTTTGCGTTAGGGACTTTCACCATATTAGAAATAAAATTACGATACATTTGGAAGAATTTTCAAAATACTGGTACTATCGCCACTGAAATTTCGTTGTTTTTTTTCAAAGTTTCTATTTGTCATTCGTTTCAAAATTCACATTTTTGCTTGTCAAGCAGCTGGAAATTGAAAATATGGCAGATGTATTTATTAAAGATTATAATCTACTTATGAAATAATGTTGATCGTTATGGTTGGAGGCCTAAAATGGAAGAATTTAGTCTTTCATGCTTAGGAGGGATTTTTTAAAGAGAAAATTACGATATAAATTCTAATTGGAAAGATATTTGTTTGGTTTGAACTAGCACTAATCATGAGATTTTTTTTAATGAGACGGGTACGTAGGACGGATAACTGCGTATTTAGTTTTAGGTTCAAAAAGCAATGACATGTTTACATTTTTGTAAGGGAACATTACGTTCATTATGGAAGGTAGTCTTAGTGACCCATCATCTATTTCTGTTCATAATTCCTTTTTAGTGGCCATACGTATCTGTTGCAAACAAAAATATTTTACAAAAATTTAATAAAAATAGTGATATTCCTTCGGTGGCGGCGCCAGGGGGGCTTGACCCCCCCTCAAATGAGCCAAGCCTCCCTCACCCCCCAGTATTGTTACCTACATATATTCATAAAATATGAAAAACACAATCATCGTTATTGCATAACAATTAATATCAGAGACATCGATCTGTAAAACTCAACGTCTTCTTTAAGACGGAAGTATGTGTCATGCGTCCTATACCAACGTACTGAATGCACTAAAATTCATGCACTGTTTTGCCGCTCCATGTGTAATGCCATTCCGTCTTGAGCTTTCACGAAGATTAGACAACCACGTTGATTTCCTAAACCACATTGACAACTCTAAAGCGTCTTGTGGAATGGGACAATTTCCACAGAGCCACTGAATCAAATGACCAGTGCACCCTTCTAGATCAGCAGTTCGTAACCAGTCTAGTGCCCATATAAAAACTGCTGCTGTTGACAAAACAGCTATCAGACCACTTACAGTCACTTGACCTGCAGCTGGCCTCTCTAGAGGACCTAGTACAATCTGTCGTCTCTGGTCTCTCAGAAATGAGAACTGAAGCAGCACGGAAAGACTTGGAAGAGACTGCTGAAGATACATGTAAGAAGGTGGAAATACGCACTGAGACGGTGGGTCAAGGTGGGCAGCGACCTTCCCCGGACATCTGGACGAATTCATAATTACATCTAGTACTGGCCAAAGAGATGAACCAACAACAGATGCCAGGAGACACACCTTCTATGCCATCATAGAAAGGATGCTCAATGCTACCACTGTATTCCTTTTGGTAATTTACGTGAAAGTCAAAACCATTCTTAACGAATATAACGATATTTATTCACCTTGTTTGTTTTAGTCTGCGCAAATACAAAGTCACTTATCGTAAGTGTTGATGTAACCTGCGTTTTGTAATGTTATGGTCTTAATCTAATTGTCAACGATATTTTGGAAGTAGTCTTAGTGAAGATGTCTGATCTAGTCATTTATTTTAATTTAGTTGATTGAAGTGACCAATATTTTAGTCGTGTCTTAATTGTCTGTATATTGTTTAAAGATAAAAAAAAGGACTATAGTCTCATTCCAACACCAAAAATAAGTAATTAAGGGTAAGAAACAGTTTCTTGTTAATAAAATGTAAGGAAAAGTACAAGATGTATTTTTGCTGTAATTATTACTTTTTTAATTATTTGGATATTTTATTTTTAGATATAATAATCAATATTTTTTTAAAATTTAATTTTAATTCTAATTTTCGTCAGGACAAAACTGCATTAGTCGTCAGTTTCCAAAAAAAAAAGCTTTGGTAATTTTTGTTCGTTAATATTTTTAGCAGAATCATAAAATAACACGGGTGCTCTCAGACATTTTTCCAAAGTGAAGCAAAATAGCGTATAATGGTGAATTGAGTAAGAAATTAATTGTTGTCTTTTCGTCTTGTCTCAGCCGTGTCTAGTTATTTTCGTCATTATCATTCATTAGATTTAAAATCAGCTCGTCAACATCAGTTGCGAAGACCACAATCTTTTAAACCTTTAGTAACAAACGTTATCGGTTTCTGCTGATAGTAAATGTCAATGCTCCATTGAAAGTAAAACAGTTTCATAAATTTCTTATCAGCTTTCTTTCTTTAAGTTTAAAAGCGGAGAATTTTGAATGTTCAGTGTTAACATATCAACGTAAAGTTTATTCGTCAACTTAACGTATTTTCCTACCAATCTTTTGTTCACTTGAGCCCTAATTTATTGTATTTAAGATGCGTCAAACTCAGATTATTAGCTCTGTTTCTTCTTAAGTTAGATTACAATCGCACGCCTTGACACACTTATACATGCCTAGGATTGGGTCTGAGGGTCGCGGGTTTGAATCCCTGTCGCGCCAAACATGCTCGTCGTTTTAGCCGTGGGGGCGTTATAATGTGACGGTCAATCCCACTATTCGTTGGTAAAAGACTAGCCCAAGAGTTGGCGGTGGGTGGTGATGACTAGCTGCCTTCCCTCTAGTCTTACACTGCAAATTTAGGGACGGCTAGCATGGACAGCCCTCGAATAGTTTTGTGCGAAATTCCAAAACAAACAAACAGAACCAATCTGGAGAGGGAGAGGTGTTACCCGATTGGTATTATATCATGTTTGCTATACCAGGCAAGATAGTTTTCTTTTTGTATATTTAGACAATATTCTTTTATTTTTTGTAAATTAACAATGGATTGTATCACACCCACCCACTCACAACGATTGAGAAGTTGAGGCTATTGCTACTAAATACTAGGGTATGAATGACTCTCTGCTTAATGTCAGTAACGCCGAACTGCTTCATTTAAAATGTTTATCTAAATATGTATGAGAAATTCATAGCATAAAAAAAACTAAATAGCCATAACGCGTAAGTTCTTATGTGTGGACAGTGTCTGTCTGTGAAATTATGTATGGTTGGAGGGGATCGTGAGTGTAATCCATGTCCTGGATATCCTTCATATTTAATCTGTTTTTAAGTCAATTAGCCTCAGTGTGAAAACGAGGGCAGTGGATTCTTTTTAAAAAAGTTAAATCAGCTGTCTTTAAATATCTTTGGTTAATACCAGTGGTAACATTCGAATTAAACAAAACCTATGTGTATTTATCTGTTGTTCGTGACACAATCTAACAAGTTTTCATAGATAATTAATTATTGGCCATTAATTACGAAAAACACCTTTTGAACTTACAAATTAATTGACGTATTTATAATCTAACCACAAAATGATAATTGTTTTATACGATATTTCAACCGCTCTCATATTTTATTGCCTTCTTTCTTCATATGTAATTAATTTATATATTTATAACATTATCAAAATATCGGTAGCTTTGTTACAGATACAGTTAGTTCTAAAGGTTTTATCTTTCATACTACGTTCAACAATTTTTCAATTGGTTTTCATTTCTACTTTTGACTAAAAATGTTGAATTTATCAGTGTAAATAGATTTATATACTTGCAAAAGAAATGACCAGCGTTCTATAATACCGAAACTTTGTTTTTCTTATTTTGTTGAGAGGCTGTAATTTAAACATTCCTTAGCCTTCGTCTTATATGCAAACCTTTATCAATTTCGTGATCTAAATAAACAGAAGTATGTATATATTCAGCGGGGATTACTGTATTCTGCTTTCAACCTTTTCCAGCCAAGCTTAATAACGCTAATCTCATAAAGGTATCAGTGTCGAATCTAATAACGACACTGTATCTCCTTACTGGAATTTCATCAAATTATGATTTAATAAAATGTGTTTAAAGTATGCCCTTTGATTTTAAGTTACTGCTGTTTCAATTTTGATTATTCCTATTTTATTCTGACGATAATGTGCACCCCACAAATGGATCATGCATTTTTATTTATGTATTAGCTATGAACATAGTGCTTAATGGAGTCGACTTACAAAGAAATAAAAATTAAAACGCAACTTATTTCTCGAAATATAATGTAATTTGCATCAAATTAGATACTATTGCTTTAAGAGAATATTTGTCGTTTTTGTTTAAGCTTGGGTAATCGAATCCACTTTTATTTGGTTGATTGCAAAACCATGTTTTGTAATCAACGTTAAGAATATATTTAAGTTGCCAAGTTTTAATATTTGATATTAGTATGATTTTCTTTTTAGTATATATGATTATTACTTTTATTGTTTAAATATTTTAGCGACTGGTATAAGTGTATATGTATTTCAGTGAACATTATATAGTTAGAGTGAAAATTGTATTGTTATTCTGAATATTGCTTCAATATTGTAACAGCTGGGATAGAAAAAGTAAAAATATTTACTTATTACGTAGGTATAAATCAAATGTGGTTGTTAAAATTGAAACACGCGAAGTCACGCTTTCTGTAACTGTGTTCAATCAAAGCCCGATATTATGATCTATTCCAGTTTTTGTTTAAGGTATACGTGGGATAACGTGCGTAGTTGTGTACTAAAATATCAAATGTCATTACAAGCGGGAAACTTAGTATCGTGAGCGTGAAATATCTCAAACGATTCTTGTTTTTAAGTTCTCAGTGTTCAACGTACACTGTGTGAAAACAGGCGATGTAACTTCGAACAGTAATACTCTTATATGCCTTTTCGTGGCCACGTTTTACTATCCAGGTAACAGTGAAGGGAAACCAGGTAACTACAGCGTTTTGATGGTTTCTTAACACAGTTCGCTTCCTGTCTGTTTATGACTATTCAAGTTCCTGTACTTCCAAATAGTATTTTGGCTTGGAACGTGCGCACAACCGCACCCGGGAAATATTGATTGCAGACTTGTATGTAGCCAAGTTAAAGCTAACCATATCGAGTCCACTACGGTGTGGCTACTTTAAAGGTCATACGATTTTAGACACGCCTTCTTTCCTGAGCCTGTACCTGATAGTTAGACCTGGTGCTACTGGCAATGTTTGATTGTAAGATAAACACGTCATAGCGTATCAGAATACTTGTAATAAATTGTACAGAATGAAAAAAGTTAAACGTTTATCTCGTACATACTATATAGATAACCGCATGGTTGATTAACGTTATTCAGTACTCATTGTTAACCTAATTTTACATTCAGTTCGCTCATTATAGGTACATAACAGTGTAAACATGGTAAACCATATCAGTGTTTATCGTTTGTTATTGTTTTTTATAGCTGGAGTTAAATCCTTTTAAAAGTAACCGGGAATCTTTAAGGATATCACGTAGTGTGCAATTAGCAAGATCACTTGCATTAACTAACAAGAAAGTGTTTTTATTATTATTATTATTATAAGTTAATTAAATCTACTCAAGAACGAAATTAAACGCTAGTAACATGGAAAGTGAATTGGATGGTGTGGTAGTGGGAAGAAAGTTGTTCAAACTAAGGATAATGTGACAAGGCAAACTAGAAAAGGATGAAAATATAAGATAACCGTAGACCATAACTTGTGTAAATGTAAATAAAGTAGGAAATGACACCTGGTGAATGAAAACGTTTGAAATAAACATTATACTAAATAATAATAATTTACGTAGAGTTTATATTAAGCCAGTGCAGATAATGAATGAAAATTTGTGGAATAGATAAAATAACCAATGAGAAATAGCAACTGGAAACGTGTGTGGAATATGGGTAACTGCCATTGGATTTGTGTGAATGTGACGTAATAATTAACGGGGAATCTGAATAACACTATATAACAGAATTTTTTACTTTTTCTTGGTCCAGGGCAGAAAGTGTTATTTCACAATTGCTTATGTCTAAAGTAAATAGAAAAGACCTATTTTTTCTTCACACTTTTCTTTTATGACCTGGGAGCGTATAACGAAAACACGATGGGAGACTATATCTGGAGGCTGATTTACATTACAGTCGTAAATCTCTAGAAACTACTCACTTCTAAACATTTTTGTTCATTTTTGTATAACTTTAGTATAAATACATGTAAATCTTGATTCATATGTTGTTTTATTCAGACCTTATGTGAATGAAAATGTACAAATTGGCCGTTTTTACATAGAAACTAATTTATTTTCTAAATTTCACTATCCAGGTCACAAAAGCAAAGTTTGAAAGGAATAATGGCCATTTTCTGTACTTTTACAACATAAGTAATTAAAAATAACGCATACTATCCAAGAACAAAGTTTGTGTTACATAATCTAATAAGTTGTGTTGAATGTAACACTACAACTTGTGGGGGATTGTGTGTGGATGTCAGTGAAGTACACATTATATCCAAAGAGGAGCGTCTAAATCAACTTCGCTCGTCTGAACTGTCAACTGCACATAATATTGTGGAATGATTGAGATGAAGTGTTGATATCACTAATGGTATAATTATTCGGGCTATTATTCTCGTGTTTATTATCTGTATTATTATTTTCACAACGTTTCTGCTAGTTACTTCTCCGGCTTCATCAGGAGTTATGTTGAACATGTTTGCATGCATTACAGCCAGTAGGTTTTTGACAAATTACAGGATTCGAAATCCCAAACCTCTTGATATTTAAATGGTTAGATTGCGCGCATTTGGGATTACGATAATCCGACGGTTCGAATCTTCGTATAAGATCAAGAAAGTTGTTAAAACTGGACATTAAGGACGTATGATAAAGTAAAAAAAAAATGAGTGAAGATGTACTTAAATACATTAAAGATAAAGAAAAATTTAGGATGGAAGTAGGAATCTTGAGGTATGATCATGGGAGGTTAGTATCCGCTAATTTAGAGATGACTGAGTGATTAAAGTTTGTTGAATACTATTTAAATCTTCATTGACAAAAATCGAAGAAAAGCCACCTTGAACAATTTATAAATGAAAATGACATCGAACACCAAGATGACTACGTTAATTCAAGCCTGATTAAGAAAAAATGGGGAAGTTTAAAAGAACGATAAATCTCCTGGAACAGAAAATATTTATCCAAGGCTTAGAAGGAGGATAAATACTGGATATGTGGACCCACTTCCTTTTATTTTGTGTCAGTCCTTTAATAGTAGACAAGAATCAGAGGATTAAAAGCCAGCTAATGTAATCCTTTTTTCAAGAAAGGTGATAAAAATTGTCCCAGTAATTATAGAGTCTTGTGTTACATCAGATGCAGGAAAAGGCTTGGAAAGTCTGATAAAAGATGCTTAACAAAGTCATCTAGCAATTTTAGAATTTTATTGGATAATCAACATGGTTTTCCTGAGGAAAAATTGCCCCTTACAAATCTTTTGACATTCTTTGGAAAGGTTATTGCTTGTGTATATGAGGGTAAGGGTGTAGGTTTGACGTATCTGGATTTTCAGAAAGCATTTGACAAAGTGCCACACAAATAGCTTGTAAGAAAAGCACTTATGCTCATAGGTATGGAGGGTGAGTTAGCAAAGAGGATAGTAGAATAGCTGGATAGAAGAAAGCAGAGGGTTGCTACAAATGGAGCTCAGTCAAACTGGATTAATGTTAAAAGTGGGGTACCTAAGGGTTCAGTCTTAGGACCTTTACTCTTTTTTATTCCCACCAGTGACATAGATGAAGGAACGGCCAATAAATTATTTAAATTTACAGATGTGAAGAGGATGTTGCTGATTTACAAATGATTTAGATCATTTAGTGAGTTGAATAAATAAATGGCAGATGGGTTTTAATTATAATTAATGTTAGGTAGTACATGTGGGTTATCATAATTAGAATTATAATTATAATTGGATGTGAATAATCGTAATTGTATTATGAAGAAAAGGAACTTTGGTGTAATAGTTAATCAGTCTTTAAACCCATTCAAGCAGTGTAGTGTTGCTAGTTGCAGGGCAAATAGGGTTTTAGGTCGTATCTACAGAACTGTTGAATACAAACCTAAAGAGGTTTTAATTTATTTGTACATGTCACTGGTAAGCGACATTTGAAATATTATGTTCAGTGTTAGGCACCTTACATTAGACATGAAATTGTTAGAAAGGGTTATTCAGAGAAGGGTTACTTAAATGATACCCGGGATGGAAGGATTGCCATACTAGATAAGGCTGCGTGTTTTATCCAGCCGGTCACTTCAAAATTAGGAATACGTAGGTAATATGGACACTCCTCGAGTGGATTCGCACGAAATTCACCAAATGTTTCGTACATAAAGCACGAGCTTCCCCCAGTATTTTACTAAACATTAAAAGACAAAACTATTTTCTATTTTCTTGTCATGAACAAACATTTTAGTTGTACTGAAATTAATATTTTTGACAATCTCCGAGATGGCTGACTAAAATATCTGAATTTTAATACCAAGTTATGTGAAATGTAGTCACAGTCGGTAGGAGTGTGAAAATGTTAACAAGTAGGGAAATGGCAACGCTTTGCTTGGCATTTGTACAAGCTAATTCAAATGAATTATTATATTTCATTAATTTCAATAACTGTTATAAAAACACCTTTTTCAAACTTGTTATAAAAAATTAATATTAGAACTAGTGCATTTTTTATTTAGTCCATTAAGGATTTTCAACGATTAGATGAATGTACGATATCAGTATTCGAACCTCACTACATGTGTCACAGTCACTGCCGTCGACGCGTTTTACTCAGTCCAGAGCTCTCTTCAGGCTGACTGGAATACAACAAACGCAGCAGTGGTCGGAATACTATATAAACAAGTTTGTTTGTTTTTTTCAAGCAATAATTGTTATGGTGAGAAACCCTTTTACAAGCTGGCGGAGAACGATTACATTAACTAGCCCTCGTACCCGGGTGAAATAAAACAAACAAATAAACTTTATTGTAACAAATATTTCTATTTTTTTAACATAATAGATAAGACTGAAAAGAGAGAGAGACACTCCGTTCAAAAATTATAGCAATAGTGGTTACATAGTTCATTTTAATGCTGAATAATATACAACTATTTTTTTTCTAAAATTGGATATAAAATTAGATGAGGCGTACAACACCAAAATGGCCTTTCTCGTGTCCTGTATCACTGCGTCAAGTGTGGTGTGAATTGAGCAAGAAATGTGGACACTTTTTTTAAAGAGCAGTTGCCCACACATATTGACGATTATTTACGTAGTAGATGAGACCGGTCTAACCCCAACCCTTTCGTGACCTTTCTCATGTCATCCTATATCGTTGTGTCAAGTTTGTTGCTGATGTCCATGAAATGAATGAGGAACAGATATAAAATGGTAGGCATACCTCAAGACACTATTCCCTCAAGACACACATTTTACTTTATAGAAGATTATCCTTGCCATAGACATTGTCATTTGACCTGTTATTTTTCATTAAATTTTATTTTTCCGTTGTATCCTTACGCCTATGATGAATGTCTAGACTCATCATCATGTTAGATTAAACTGTAGCGATATGCTTTTACTTAACTTTCCCCAGCATGATGACTTTCTGCTTTCCAAGAGATGAGATTGAATAGTTTTCTTCTTGTTCTTGATACCTTTCTTCTAAACACGTTGTTACGGTCTTAGCAAAAACAAATGCTCTATTACCAAAAGTTGAAACTTTGGTAAAAAGAGAAATGACCTCTGGAAAATAGTTTTTGTTATGCAAATGGCAGATACAAAACAATTTGAATATAAATACAAGTGAATCTGAAATGTTTTAGCTATATGTGTAAGAATAAGAAAATGGCTTTCTTAAATTTCAGATGTTTCATTAATCGTTAAATCACCGATTCGATTTTTAAATCATCCACTAAACGCTATATTCAACTTATTATACCATATTAGGTAATATTATGCTTTTACCTACATCAACACTATATATATATGTGCGTAATCCGAGGGTCGCGGGTTCGAATCCCGGTCCCACCAAACATGCTCGCCTTTTCAGCCGTGTGGGCGTTATAATAATCGGTAAAAGAGTAGTCCAAGAGTTGGCGGTGGGTGGTGATGACTGCTGCCTTCCCTCTAGACTTACACTGCTAGATTAAAGAAGGCTAGCGCATACAGCCTTCGAGTAGCTTTGCGCGAAATTTAAAACAAATATAAAGAAGTGACCAAAGAAACCAGGTGAAATCTCTCACCTTCTGTTGGAAATACACATTAAAACACAACACTGGATTAACTGCAAAACAGTGAAAGTCTATTTATATGTACGTTCTTTGCCACTTTCATGTTTTCAAGGACATGTTACCGAGCAAGTCAGGGACCCACGCAATTTGATGTATAACTTGGTTCGTAAAATGTGTTGGTAAAGTAGATGTAAGTAAAGACAACGTTAGCAAATCTGTGGTTTAGCAAGAGCATTTTGTGTTGCAACTTATCAGAGTATATGTGAACCATATTAATCTTTGTGTCCAGCTCAGATCGAGTAAGTTAGTATTTCAACAAAAACAGTTTTTGCTGTAACACCACTCCAGGCACTTGTTATGTTGATTTAGAGAGGACTATTAAGAGATAATAGTGTTTTATGGGGGCTGTATTCATATTATTTAAAACAGTGTTTTTACCAATCATTAATTTGTCTGTAAACGATAAAACATTGATTCGACTGTCTCTTTTTCTGAGTGTTTGTCAAACATGATATCGACTCTTCTTTCTTCTTGAACAATTTAATCTATAACAGTCTCTCTTTTTTTTACTCTAGGGTCTTTTATTTGTAAATATTTACTACGTATCCGTTCAATCTGGAGTAATATAGGGGTCAGTACGAGAACCTTGTTATTCATGGAAGAGGGGCTATATTTTGATGATAATTAGTTCAGTGGCTCTCTAGTTATAACAGGGCACACTCGGAGGATCTTATAAACAGTGCCTAACTAGCAAAAATGTGTTATATCAGGCTACTCCTGTTTCCCCCACATCAAACATATGATTTATAAATCCTTCCCTGCCTCAAGGACCACATGCCCAATATGTCTGATAGGCCGTTGTTTTCGTTTTCGCGTTTAAGCAAGAGAAAAAGGAATCGGGTATATGGAAATATCGAACCTTCTCTTACCTTCTTCCAACAATTCAACATCTTTTCATTTATGTTCAAATTAGAGCTCTTTCACATACAACCCGTGTCTGTAACCACGCGCGGATTGAAAAGCAGTATCCTTTTCTGAGCGCCCTCGATTGTGTTCCGAGGCTTCTAGTAAACTCCGGGCAATCTCACACCTAAAAACCTAACACGAAGATGATGGTTATGGATTTTGTCAAATAACGGTTTGTATAAAAGAATGATCAAGAAGAAGAAGAAGATGTGTGTGTGTGTGGTTGGCGTGATTGATTTTTGAGGCATGTTGAATTTGGGAAATATAACAAGAAAAGTTGAATGTTAATGAGTAGCAGTACATGTAGGTGAAGATGGGTTGTAGATAATTAAATGAAAAGGTAGAAAGTTTATGGGAAGTTAAGCAACTGTTGATGATACATCTGTTAGAGGAAACTAGACAGGAATTTGATGGACAGTACAATACATATTGGTGATAAAAGTTTGTAGAAATCTGAGAAAGAGAGAACAATTGTTATACTCACCATATAAACTAATAGACAAATTAACAGAAAACGGATGGGATATATAAGGAAGCATCGGTGGACATGTTTGATTATTATGTAGGTGTGGTAGTTGGTTTCTATAGTAACTCACCTAATGTAGGAGCTATAATACAGTAGGTAGATAACCATTGATAACTATGATAAGGCACACGCGCTATGCATATCTATGATTGATGAATGGTCTTCATTTAGCTGTTATCGTAATGATAATCGAGTTAAAAAAATGACCAAGTAAATCGCTTCAAACTTGGCATCTCACGACCCGGTAAAAGGATGGTTTTTTTTCGTATGCTATTCAGAATTTTTTCAAGAGTAACGACTATTTTTGATTTTATATGGTATGGCTTCATCAGATCCAAATTAATCTTTGATTTTTATCAGTGGAAACTTATTGGATGTCTGCTTAAGAGTTTATCAAGATTATATTAATCTTTGATTTGTATTGGTGAAGAGCAGTCTGATATCTGTTGAAATTTTTTCATATTATGTAAAATCCTATAATTTTGGTTTGATTATAATACATCTTCAAGTTCTTCATTGGCCCAGCTCAATACTTCCAATATTATGTGTATGTTCGTTTATCGAAATATGTGTAGGTATATGTCCAAAACTTAGTACAGTTACATAAGATAAATGTTTTATAATTTATGCCACATAGATATTTTGAATGACGATAATCATAAATGTAATTATTTTTGTTTATTAAGGTAAGTATTTGAACTGGTGACCATTGACTTTACTGATTCAAAGCAAGTTGAACATTTAGTTTAATAAACAAAAAAGTAATTAAGTTTTATTTTTATTCAAAAACCCTATGCGACGCGACTTTTTCAACATCCTTTAAAAGTTAAATAGATGGAGCCACATAAAACTATAATAAGTATAAATACATTTGTGCTTGTTTTTCCATCGTGTAATTATTTCATTCCCAACTAATACTTTTACGTCATGCATAGATGGATATTTCGACTTTACTGGTTATATCACATTCAAGATTATGATCTTTTTAACAGTAGTTTGTAATTGGGTAATGGGTATTAGATACCCACAGTCTTGCACACGTCACTGAGTCAGTCTTTACGCAAAATATTGCTCTTTCGATCCTAATGTTTCATTAGAAATACCATTTGAACTTCTGAAGGTTAGTTCTGGTGATACTGTTTCTCATTCCGTAATTTAAGAACTAATAACAGCGATTCATATGTAAAGTGTTCAGTATAATGTTTTACAGTTTGGTAAGACAGGAGATAAAAGTTAATATTGGTATTGGCCTTTGATCTTTAGTTTTATTTTTTTTTCGTGAAAATCTTACGTCGTTTCTCGATTACTTTTATTAGCCTTTTTCTATTTTTAAAATTTCTCTGTAGACGTTAGAATTATTGTACCATTAGGTCTTACAATGATATTTCAACATTAAACCTAAATGCGTATGTTTGCTTGAGTTTTAATATGGGATCAAGATGTATTCCACACTGAAAAATGCAGTTTAAGGGAACAGCTGACCTTTACTATGAAAACCGATTCGGCATTGCCAGGTGCTTAACGCAATCGACTCTTTATCCGAATGTCGTGGGTTCGAATCCCAGTCACATCAAGCATGCTCAACCTTTCAGCCGTGGGGGCGTTATGGTGTGACGGTTAATCCCACTATTCGTTGATAAAAGAATAGCCCAAGAGTTGGCGGTGGGTGGTGATGACTAGCTGTTTTCTCTGTATCTAATCTTACACTGCTAAATTAGGGATAGCTAGTGCAGATTAACCCTCGTGTAGCTTTGCGCGAAATTCAAAAGCAAACAATCTATGGGAACAAGTGGGTTTTGCGAAAGCTATTAAAATAAAGAGTGAAGTGAAGAGCGCATTGTATTTATCACTGAACATAAAACATAACCACCTTCCATTTCTCGTAATTATGTATCATATATTTGAAAGCCCATTTTATTCAAATATTAAAGTAATTTTTAGTTGTGTGTGCGTTACAACATTTTGAAATAGAATTCTCATAGCCGGATCGTTACATTAAGGTATGTATTTAAAAATAACACACTGTTGAATGTGCTTATAAGTTATTTCTGGGACGTTTGATTTATTATACATTATAACACACATAGAACTACACATTGATGATAATTCTGTCCAAACATTTGAAGCCTTGTCAAGTTTCTGTAACTGGATTTGATAAGAAGAGAACATTTGTTTATCAAAGTCCATTGTGTCACGTAGTTAACAGCTTTTATTTTATCTTTCAATTTATTAATTTATTTCTTGGTAATTTCTGTATATCTTTAGGGATAGACATTTACTAACCCTTAATATACTGACTGCTATCACTGAAACGCTAGAAAGTTAGTCCTGTCGAAAGGATATTAAGTTATCCTCTTGATGGATTGCACACCAAGTGACGTCAGTAGGAGGTAAAGCACGCGCACTGCTACAGGAAGTTTCTCTGAAAATGGAAAGACTCTATTCTCGTTGCCAGTAATCTTGACAACGTGCAGTCGTTTACAGGATTCGAGAATATGCTGTTACAGTTAAAATAAATTGTTTAGGGATTAAGTTTTATTTTAACTTTTTATTCATGACTCATGGAGATAGAATCCGCTGTTAAGATAGAAAGTCTGATAAAGTATGTTGTAAACATTTGTTTATGTACTGGGAAGCCGTCGAATAGTAATTAGACATTAGTAGTGAAATAGTATTGTAGTCAATGAATTGATTGCGATCGCACGCGCACATATAAATTACAAACTTTGAACAGAATAGTGCCTCCTCCAACATTAGCAACATTTCTCCTGCTGAAGGAGTATTCAGATCTTTGGATTTTGTTTGAGTGTTATTAGAGACGCACGGTGAAGTGTTCATCCAGGTTTTCCCTAACCATGAACAACTCTTGAGTCACTCAATGTAACACCTTGGCATATTCGAGATTTTGTAACATTTTTAGAAATCTCTGCATGTATGTGTGTGTGCGTGCGCGCGCGTGTATTTCTCGTCTATTCAGTTGACCTCGAGAACGTTAGTGGAAATTTGTAATGTAGACAGCTGAAAAACAACGACTATGAAGGATAAGTTCTGAATGCTTAAACTCGCAACGTACCAGGCCAATATACCATTTTCCATCCGAGGGTCGTTATAGGTGTGGTGCGAACCCACTAAATTTATATTGTTTATTTCATTCACCCTTATAATCTAAATCATGAAATATCCCCGACCACCGCCCAACAATAAAACAAATACAAAATACGTAGAGGTAATAGTGTTCGTTTCAGAGACAAAATCTAGGTTTAACAAAAAGCAACTAAAACGTTAAGTGGGTGCTAAGACATCTGTACAAGTTTTCTAAAATAGTTGACAAATATCCACCAATTAAATATTAATATTTTCATTTATTTAATAGTATATTCTTGAAGCCGCCATTTCTGCTTCGCCTTTTCCATTCATCCTTCCTACTGTGACGTACAAGGGTACAGAAAAATACGCTCAAATGATTGGTTTAATAAGACACACATCTGTGCTCATGTACTACATGCACGTTACAGGATTCTGTGATTAAAAAAACAGTAAATCCATGGAAAAACACGTCAAAATTAACGGTAATTTTAAACAAATACTTGCGTAGCAATGTAGCAATTGAGAAATTTGGCACGATTTTGCGTAGCATCTTCTGTGTTAATATTTGCAGTTCTAATAGTTTGTTGCAAAGAAAAACTTAATGAAAGTAAATATAAATTTATTAATTTTCAGAATTTGTTGAATCCGCTACGGTTTTATAAAGTCTTGAGTGGTTACATTCTCGTATATTAAAAAGTATACAAAGATTGGCTTATAAAAAGATGGCGCTTTAATACAAGATTTCTTATTCTAGCAAAGTGTGGCTTGTATTGTAAGAACTGTCTACTTTTCCACACCATCTGCTATTGTTAGCAACTACGTTAAGTACTGTAGGTGTGTATAACACTTAGTTTACACAGCAGACTACGTGTGAAGTGCTTTTAGATTGAGACTACTTCTATTGCAATGTTATGTGTGTGTAAACCTTACCTCACAGCCCTACAACTTGATTGACGTTGAGCTTAATTTAAGTGGTACTTACAGCAATCCAGAAACATTGGAAGAGAAAAATAATGAAGGGGGAAACATATCATTACATGCTGGTATACCAAACTACAGTGGAATTACCAACCAAAGACCCGAAACTAAAGGGTATTATAGATGTTTGCAGTTATGAAATGTCATGGGTTTGTACGAAGTGAAACTCTAGAATGGAAGGATGAAACTCGAGAAAATGTCAGAATATTTGGAAATGTTTTTACTGCAGAAATAAAAGAAACATTTCACTTCCACTGTTGTAGAAGTAGGTCCACTTCCTTTCGACTGTCAACGCAGGCCATTTATCACGGAGCAACCAAAGTTATAAATCAGGCTTACAAAATTGGCTTTGACAGTATCAAAATTTGATAAATTCACAGTTTACTTCTGCAATACCAGTGAAGTTAAAGATAATAAATGTAAAATCAAAATAATTTAGTTAGTAATTTTAAAATAACATACATAATACGCGTAAATTGTTTTGATGTTAGAAGACCAAAAACAGAAAGATATGACGATCTTGAGGGATGCCTGAATTCGTAAAATAATTACTATCTTTAATGAAGTAAGAGTAGCTTAGTGACGTTGTGAATAATAGTCGCATAGCTCCCCAGTGACCCAACGGTATGTCTGCGGACTTACAACGCTAAAATTACAGGTTTCGATACGTGTGGTGGGCAGGGCATAAATAGCCCATTGTGTAGGTTTGTGCTTAAATCAAAACAACAACAGTCACATAAACTATTTGATTTAATCTAACCCCCTAAACTAATATACGTGGTGTGTAAAATAAACTAATTCACGTGACGTATTCAATTTTGCCATCTTCAAAAAAATATTAATTTGAAAAAGTAAATATTAATGTTCTTTATACATCGAGACATAACTTTTGTTTTGAATTATCTTAAACATGTTTGTCGCTAAGCGCAAAGCTATATAATAGGTTGTTTGTGCTTTCCCTACTGTAGGTATCAAAACTTTATTTTTAATGCTACTTACCGGTGTCATCTGAAGTTATGAATGACAGATAAATCTGTGAATTAAAAAAGGTTTTCAACCATTTCAAATCCCCTTATATCTCCGAAAGCTCAAGATTTCAAAAATAAAAAACTAACCATTTCGTGATTTAAAACTACATGTATATTAGTTTATATGCGGGTATCCCTTGATTTTTTTCACAAAACATTTTTGCTTTCTATTAAGTATAAAATAACAACAACTAAAACGTTATTTTTGGTTACGTTGACAGCATTTACAGCGAATACCTTACTCTGAAAATGAAAAATAATGTCTCGTAATTTTATCATACTGATATGTTCATCAGCCACAGATTAGATTGTTTGTAGAATTCTACAGAGGGCGTGTTGGTGTTTATGGCCTGCTAGAATTCCTTGGGGAAATCACATTGATGAATCACATGGTTTCATTACTTGTTCATGTCAAATATGAATATGTTACTTCCAGTTGACAGTGGACATCGCATGCTACTTTTGTATTACGTCACAACCTGCGTACATGACTGAATTTATGAGCTCTGACATTGTTCGTTGTATCCTGGTTTTGATAATCAAATGAACAATGAACCAACTAAGAACTTCTAATTTTGAGTCGTAACTTATTGATTTATCAACTTTCTTTCATGAAATTCAAATACTGAACTTTATTCAGTGTTTTTGTTGTTTTGTAATATTGATAAAGAAGATTTTACTCAACCTTTTATAATTTCCAAGGCCTAAGTTGGATTTATTTTTACTCAAACATCAGTGACATCTCGCGATTATATGGACATTCAAAACTTAAATCAATAAATACAGCAGTATCTGGATATTGAAAAGAACGTCTGCCAATGACTAGTAAAAGTCATCAAGTTTGAGGTTCAGAATATAAAATATGGTTAAAGTTAACATTAATACATTACGACAGGTGAAAAGGGAAAATCTTAGTTGTATAACGCTAGGACACGATCAAATTTACTGGGATAGGGTAACGTTCCAAAACTCAACAAACACGTGTTGTTTGAACAGGTGGTATTATTAAACGGTCGAAAAGTGAACTAAGATTGTCGATTTGGATCTTTTGTGAACTGAAGATGTGTGTACATCAGTACAGGGAAGAATGAGGATTAATTATGTATCGATGTCACCAAAGTAATGACTCCTTTCTGAACACCTACAGTTATAGACATTACGCACGGATTACAAGTTATCTTGGGAAATCATGCTGCAAATATACAGCATATCCGTAGGGGTGACGGTTAATTTTATAGAGTTAGCCATTTTTGATTCTCAGCATCAAAACTCTTAAAGAAACGTTTTTTACGTAGGGTTGTTTTCATTCCTTATTAAACTGAGTCTTTTTCATGTGGTGTATATTATTAAAACATCAACCATGGAACATTTAAGATGATATGGCTGAAATAAACTATAGGCTGTAAGTGAAAAAAGAAAAGGAAGTTTAAACTGAATTAATCAAAAGCCTAGTTTGCAGGCAACAGAAGCTGTGACAATGGACACGAAACATTGGAGGTTGTGATACTTGAAACATTCTGAAAAGAATATTCATAAAAACTATTAAATCGAATATATATATTTCAAAAAATTTCAGTGTTTGTTTGGGAACGTGATTTTTTAAAGATTTTTTTTTTTTAACATAGCAGGTGAAATTTTATAAGACATTAAGCTCTTGAAGTTTGTAAGATAAATTCAATTTTTATTTTTTTAGTGCTCGTAAGTATTGACCCAGATATTTCCGAGTTTACTGTGCAGTTCATGTAGGTATGTGACTTATTGGAGCTGGAGTACCTTAATGAAAATTTACCTTCCCATCGCTGGCAGGTTGAAATAAATTACAGTTCTAGAGTTGCGGAAGTTTAAACTTGAATACGTATATGGCCCTTTTTGAGATTCTAGTTTTATTTAACGAGAGACATTCGAATAGACAGAAATTAATTCAACTAGAACCCAACGTTACACCGGTTTGGGCCATAGATCCTTAAACCTTAATTTACTAGGGTACATTTTGAGATTTTGTTTAACTAATTGTCTGGAATTAATATATAACTCAGCTGAAGAAAATATTGTCTTCACTGTTATGAAAAGATCCTTGAAATAATTACCTATAATTATTTTTAATTTTAATTTTACCTTCTTTTTTCTGCGTATTAAATTTTGTAGAAAAACTGGCCTGTACTTAATGTTTTGTTTTATGTTTAGTGACTTGTGTTGGTCATGTTTTATTTCGTAATTACATCTTGAACCTTTCAGATAAAGAGATCTAGCTTTGTCGAGTTTAATATGACCACCAGGTATTCTGACGCTTACAACACGAAACGATTTTGTTATATATAGTAACAAAATCATTTTGAGCTTCTCATAAAAATAAATAAAATCACTAACATAAAGTTATTACATGTTTTGTTTGTGTTAAGTTATCCGACCGAGTGTTTTGTTTGTGTTAATTATCCGACCGAGTGTTTTGTTTGTGTTAAGTTATCCGACCGAGTGTTTTGTTTGTGTTAAGTTATCCGACCGAGTGTTTTGTTTGTGTTAAGTTATGCGACCGAATGATATGTAGTTAACAGATTTTTGGATCCATTTCCTTAGCTCTCAAATTTAAATAGCTAAAATCCGAGATTCGATTCGTTGCGCTGGACACAACAACGAAACAAAGAAGTTCATAAACGTTAAACAACACATAGATTGTAGAGATTCCTGTTACTAAATTTCGTTCAAACCATCTCTTCGTAGTAAGTGAAAACTAGTAGTGTAATTAAGAAAAGAGAAAGAGTAATTATTATTTATTACAAAAAGAGAAACCAGCTCTAAGCTATCAGATTTCATTTCTTGAGTTGCAACCAAAAGCAATGCTCCAACTCTAGATTTATTATTGAGGTTTACTTGTCTATTAGATGACTAAAATGTTAGGATTGGTTGCTCGGTAAACTATATCTTCTTTCATCAACTGCCTGTAAAATACTGGCATTCTGACGTAGGAGATACCGACGCTAGAAATCATCATAGCGGGAAGTTAGCATGAAACATCCAAGTTCCGTATTAGTTGTATAGCAGATATGTACTGAGTCGAGAACCACAATTCACTTTTTGTCGAGCAATCAGTCCAAAGGACTTTATAATGGTATCAGGATTCTTTATTCTGTTCCGTTGACCATGTTTGATGGCTGTTATTACGGTTGGGCTGGCTACATAATTGCAAGTGGTTGCCCTAGATTCTTCACTGTTTAAGCGGGGAGGAACAAAAGTGTCCAAATCTGCGTGGAATTCATCAAGGAATACTTTGTAAAATTTCAAAAGCTCTTTCTGATCTCATCTTTTAAGTTTTAGATGCTGTTTTATTATAATTTAATTCAAGTCCTTTTGAATCACGTATAAAAAGTTAAAAAAACGTAGAAGCTTTTGTGACTTAAAAATTACATTAATATGCATCCTATTTAAAAAGTAGCACAATAATATCTTCACTGCCTAATGCATGGTCAGCAATGATTGTCTTCACTAAACGTTCACACTTATTTTAGCATACGAATCGTAAATGCGGCGAGTTTTCGTATAAACGTGAGTTGTTAGATATAAAATGTGACGAATAACTTACTAAGTATAGTATTTACTTAAAAATAATTGAACAGATATATTTTTCGCCACTTGGAGAACTACTATCATTATGGTTTTCTAACATAGTTTCATGGTCTTCAAGCAAAACAAAATTGTAAGCCCAATAATTAGAGGTACGAATGAATGTCTTATAGTGTTAGATCTGAACTCTGGTCGTATTTGAGTTTAAGAGCAAGCAATAACGTAAAGATATGAAGCGCACTCGTTTGTCAGTGCAAGTCCGAACAAAAAAGTTACAATCCTTCACAAGCAGAATGAGCGCACGGGACGAAAAGACACGACTCTTTTTGAATAGAGAAACTCTAATTGGTATAATGTCTGCAGAAGGTCTGAATCAGACAGATAGAAATAACTGTTATATTCGTGTTGCAATCCAATACATTCTGCCAAAGTTCACTTGCCACCTACGTTATTTCGTCATTCCACGAGTAGAAATGGGTAGGACACAATATCCAGGTATTTCTAAACCTCTACACAGTCGACGTCACTCGAGAAAATACATGAGTGAAAGACTAAAATTTTATCTAGGTTAACCTAACGTAGTAAAGTTCGGTAACGCAGAAGGGTTATGACTTATGACAATACTTGATTATCGAGAGAATGTTTCATCATATCATAACCGTTTTTACTGCATATGCAACGAAATTGGTTAATTGTGAAACTTATGGTGAACTACCTTCTGTAAATCCTCACAAAAACAAAATTCTGACGATTAGTAACCAATACAAGAAGTTTTCAGCACACACTGTAATCATTAGAGAGATGACAACAGCAGTAATGAAGTGTTAGAGTAGAAACTTCATCCATATTTCTTAATTACAAAGTCTACACTTTCCTTACTTAGAAATACAGACTTGCTTATTATGAAAACATAAATTTTAATGTTGTGTTAAGGG
Source organism: Carcinoscorpius rotundicauda (assembly GCA_011833715.1). NCBI lineage: Eukaryota > Metazoa > Arthropoda > Merostomata > Xiphosura > Limulidae > Carcinoscorpius > Carcinoscorpius rotundicauda. The sequence continues at coordinate 23,913,209 of CM022398.1, forward strand.
TAATTGAATTAGATGTATCTTATCAAAGCGATCGTAAAATGGAAGCAGATTTTATTTATTCCTTGTAGGACGTAATGTAGCTATCAGTTGGTAGGGGGCGTCCACATGACAATATTTAACCATTATTTACTAATCTTATATACATTTAGCTGACTACTGGAAGCCAATTATTTGTTGTTGTTTTTTTATTAAACTTGAAACATTATTTGTATTAAAACATTTACTGATTATAAGTCTTTGTTTGTTTGTTCTTTAAGTATCTTTAGTTGAATAAAGCGATGGACTAGTGTTAAAAAATAACCTTTACGATTAACTTGAACATAACGACATAATGCAAGTGTAAAGAACCCAAAATAGAATACTTGAGTACTCAAGTGTACTTCGTGTTGGAGTATACAATTACACATTCTATTAAAGACTGCGACTACCTAATTTCGTAATATTTAAAACAAGGGAAAGTAGTTTTTTGTTTATTTAGAAAAATAGCGTTTGGAGCTACGGTACAACGAAAGTAAACGTTTAGCGCACGAGGTATATGCTTGTCAGAAAATATACCACATGACGTACCCTGCTTTTAATTGTCTATCCAACCTTTCAAGTGTTGTCTATTGATAACGAAGCCAGTCAGTGAGTTGTGGGTTGGTAAATTGGACGTTTGGATGAAGGATTCTAAGACAGCATACGCCTTAAGTTTTCTAAACGCATTTGCTGATTAAAGTATCTTGAAAGTGAAGTGTCAGTGGTGTGACCTTACCTTTATGTCTTTCGTTTTCTTTTTCCTTTCGTCTTGACTTTTCTTCGTTTTCTGTGTAACTGACGTAAAGAGTAAAGCTTGTAAAGTTATAAACGTGAAACTTGAGTCTCCTTAATTTCGAATTTGTTTTCTTATCGTCAGCCACTGTTATTTAATGTTTTGGCTTCAAAGTGTGATTTCAAAGTAAATTCTGTGTCTCACCTTATATTTATTCGTTCGTTTACCTACAATAAAATTGGAATTCTTAAAGCAGTGCACAGTGATTTACGGATATTTTCTCGTATACTGTCGTAATTTCAAGTTTATATGTATGTATGTTTGTATACTTGCAGGTTACGTGATGTCAGATAACAAACTTTTTAAAAGGAAAAAGAAAAAATCTCCCTTCAGTGATACAGCGGCATGTCTACGGACTTAAACGCTAAAAACTGGGTTTCGATACACGTGGTGGGAAGAGCACAGTTAGCGCACTGTGCGACTTTGTGCTTAATAAAAAAAAATAAACAATTTTCATAAATAACGAAATTGCATAAATGAACAGGTTTTGGGTTTATCTTTATTATGAATGTGGCATTAAGACTAATTTCATGTTAAGTGTACCGAGAACATTAGAAATCTAATAATTATTTCATGTTAAGTGTACCGAGAACATTAGAAATCTAATAATTATTTCATGTTAAGTGTACCGAGAACATTAGAAATCTAATAATTATTTCATGTTAAGTGTACCGAGAACATTAGAAATTAATAATTATTTCATGTTAAGTGTACCGAGAACATTAGAAATCTAATAATTACCAACAAAACATCTACTTCCACAACTGTTTAAAGGATATTTAGTTTATTAGTTCAAGCTGTTAAAAGATACTTGTTTCAATTCCTGCCATCCAGCTAACATCGTAATAACTTAGTAATGATGTAAGGTTCTAAGTATCTATTGGTTTGTTAGCTTCTTTCTCATACATAGAATATAATTACACGCCTCAATTTCCTCGCACACCATGTTTCGACAGGATATTAGTCTATAGAAGGCCGTCCAATCTTCTGTCAAAACACGTAGTATGTTCCACCATCAATAAGTATTATTCATGTTTATAACTCGTTGTTTGCCTGCTTAGTTGTGATATTTGCATAATGTGATCTCTTATTCGAGAATGTATGAGATTGGAATGTAGAATACCTACAGCTTTGTTTCCAGCAAGAGGAGACGGCACGAATTTCTGAATCTATGGCGATTCGTTATTACTTCATTGTGAATGTCTTTGTATTTTCATACCGATGTGCATCCAATACATTATTTGTATTAAGGTCCACCGAATTAAATAATAAATAATAGAAACCGAACATAAATCACCTTTGAACCAGTTTTTTATTATTTGGCATGTAACTTTGGTAAACAGATGCATCAAAAGTCAAGCGCTAATGAGTATCATTTATTTACTATTGTTACGTTATCAAGAAATATACTAAAATATAACACTAATATTTTATCTCTTGCATAATTTATTGAAGAATAAAACGCATGAAGAACGATTAAAAACTGCATAAGGGGGGGGGCGAACATAAGTACGCCCTGTTTATTTCTATCACTGCACGATTAGTTAATTCAACCCGTAAGAGGATTATCATTTCTTCATAATTTCATCAAAGTTCACGCGAGACCGAGTGGATGTTTAGGTAATGGTCTCTTAAACGTTTCGCGCGTTACCTGGAGGATGTGAAACGTTTCAGTTATGCATAGCTGTGTGCAGCTCAAAATCTGGCAATTATTAATTGCGCATCCTTTTAAGTCAGGTCTTGAATTCTCTTCTTCCAGTTCAGTTGCAAAAGTTTAGCTTTAATATCAAGTTTTCATAGAGACCGTTTTTCACTTGATATTCAGCTGCTCTTTTCCCTTTCTTCCCACATTTTTTGGCACGAACACAGCTATCATTAAATATCTACAGGAGAGCTTAGAATATAGTGCACTTAGAATCTTGAATGTTTCACTTGTATTGTACGTCAGATGCTAAAACTGGCACTGATCTTGAGCGACACACACGTGAATACAGTGTTCTCATTCTCCCTAAGTATTTTAAGGTTAATATTTTTAGTATATCGTGATTAAAGCTTAAGATGTTTTCACCTGAAGAAAGATATGGTTATAAGAGATTGGATACCTAGCATAGCCTCTATGTAATACCCTACCTATTCTGATACTGATATCTCTGAAAAATTTGTGTCGAAGCTAAGAATAACAATTCGAGCTAGCTTTATATTTCATATATTTATCTAAATTGAAGCCAGGTTAGAAAATAATGCATTATTTTGTGCGTTTGCATTTTAGTTACTTATTTGTCCAAAGCTACACAGTGCACCACCTACGCTATATCTGTCGCGTGAATCAAACATCAAATTTTAGTGTTTTATAACCTTTAAACTTACCACTTAAGCCACGACTGCCTTGAACGTTCCATCAAACGTGAAAAATTAAGAATAACATTTATCAGACCTTAAATATCATTAACTCGTGACCATTTATTTCTTAATCATCCTGGTCAGAAGTCAAAAGTAAGCGAATTCAATGAACCTTCCTGAAAGTTGAAGAGACCTTGAGAATATGCTGCCTTACCGACTAGACTTAAGTTCTGCTTTCGTTTCCATCTTTGTATAATTCATGCCTTTTTACTTTATATTATTAATTGAGATGTCAGATTTCGAGCAACTGTTCGTGATAACTCATTCAAACATGGTGTCACAAGAATAGTATAGCGTGGTAAAAATAAATCTATTATTTATCTAAATGACTCATTATGATTTGAAAATGTTACTCGAAGTTGTTACACAGCATTATACAGTGAAAATCTTCTCAAATATTTGATAATTTTAAATTTTCTTACAAAGTATTCTGAAATGCACAGAGAAAATCAAAACCATTTTTTAAAATTTAAAACTTGATGTTTAATATAGGAGTGTTAGTGTTTCGCTTTAGTTTCTTAAGTGTGTAATATCCAGTATAACATAATCATGCAACAGCAGTGTTCAGTATGACAGAATCATGCAACAGCAGTGTTCAGTATGACAGAATCATGCAACAGCAGTGTTCAGTATGACAGAACTATTCAGTTTAACAGATTTATTAGTGGCATTAAAATAATGGCATTCGAAAAATAGAATTAGTAATTCGAGATGAAAATCAGTAGAAAGTAAGGTAACCGTAGACAGATGTTCATTCCGTTTAACAGAATTATATAATTGGAGCTGTGGGAAACCAGTTTGACTTGTATATAATTATGGGAAAATGTAAAAGGCGTCACCAGTATTATCGTTCTTTAATATATACATTAGCGTGATGTGTATGTAACCTTCTCTGGTACATGATGGTTTGACGAAGACAGTGATAAATGTAAATTTGTTGAATATTTGATCGATACTGTAATATGAAGTGACACTACTCCACAGCAATATTTCACTCAAGTGTCTTTTTTTAAATAATTAACACGAATGTTTAGGTACTTCGTAGCAATATTTCACTTAACAGTGTAGTTCTCGCATGATATTAGAAAAGCACGTAGGTTTAAAAAGTCTTGATAGAAATAAAATAGAGTTATAGCATTTATATTTCATCAGTATTTTTTAAATAATGAACACAATCTTTTAGACACTTATCTACAGCAATACTTTACTTAATACTCAACACGAAGTTTTAAACACTTCTCCACAGTAATACGGCCCGGCGCGGCACTCGACTCGTAATCTGAGGGTCACTGGTTCGAATCCCCGTCACATCAAACATACTCGCCTTTTCAGCCGTGGGAGTATTATAATGTGATAATCAATCTTACTATTCTTTGGTAAGAGTAGCCCAAGAGTTGGCAGTGGGTGTTGATGACTAGCTGCCTTTCGTCTAGTCACACTGCTAAGTTACGGACGGCTAGTACAAATAGCCCTCGTGTACCTTCAAACCAAACCACAGCAATATTTTACTTAATAATTAACACGAATGTTTAGACACTTCTTCGTAGCAATATATCAAGTGAGTTAGAAAGGCTTCATGGGTAATATATTTGGTTTGTGTTCAGCTGCGGATTGAAAGGTCAGAGGCTAGAATCCCGATATGTCATTGAATATAGTCTACACTTTTAGATGTGCTCGTATTGTAACAGTGACAGTCAACGCTGTCTAATAACAGTAGTTGTGTGGACGACGGAAACTAAAGGTTTATTATTCATCCTTCAGGTTAGTCAATAGTTCACAATTAAGGACGACCATATACTTTAATAATGGCGTATATGATCTAGTCGTTTAGCTTTCTTATCCAACAAAGTGCTGTTCAGGTTAAATACCGGTACCCTAGATATCTGTAACTAAACTTGTGCCTGATTCTAAATGTAGGTTTTCATTAGTACAACACACAGAAGTAACTGGGAAAAGCGAGAAAAACTTGATGTTTTCTTCTGTTGATTTTTAATTTGAGTCTGCAACTTGTTTAAGAGCAACGAATGCATTAAAATAATGTATTTTTATCTGAGACTCTAATTGATATATTAATGATTTATTCTTGTAATGTATACAAAATTATTCTAAAATGTGGAACTGAAGGTGCAGTGTGTGATTTATCTTTCCATATTTCCTACAGAATTAATTTACCAGATAAAGTCTGAACAATAATACAATAGTAGTTACACAACAAACAACACAACTGAATTTCTGCTGTAAATGGTTTAACACCGTTGAAAAATGTTAATTATGTGGGAGAAACTTCGGAGAAGATGTAGTGATTGTATTTCTCTGTGTTCGTAACCCCTGTAATCTTTACGTTTATAACGCATGTATTTGTTTCATCAACAGTATGAATTATGTTAATATTACGTTTGCGCATTTCATTTTGCTATGTACGCAATGTATGTGTGTATATGACTGTTTTAGGTTATTTTAGCCGTTTCTAAAGTAAGATCCGTTAGACGTAATATGTATTTGCAGTTCTGTTGCTAAGCGACCATATCACAGATGTGCTCGTTATATTGGTTATACTGACTATAAAGCCTCAACAGGTGCAGAGAACAGTACATAGCTGTCTATTATTTACTATGTAGTTCTATGTAATTGTACCAGTAAGTTAAGTTGCAGCGAAATTGTATATTTGAGAGGGAGAGGGGCAGTTATGCTTTTCTGTTAATGCAATGTCGGTCGTACGCATCTGATTTTGCCAACATTTGCGATAACACATCATGGGACAAGATATTTCTGTTTAGATTAGTGAGTTACTAAACTTTGCCTTTAGATGGGAATAAATTCAATATTAGAAAAGTTGCACATGCTGCTATTAATGTGTACACTTAATAAATTTACATGTATGTCTGTTTGACACAATCTCAGTGCTTGATATGTGTTATAATAGGTTCAAAGGTTTTATGCAGTCAGGTGATGGCACCTATTCGGAACGAAGAAGGAGCCATTTGTATGTTCATCATCAATTTTGAAGATGTTACAGACGCCCCATATCGTGATGAACAACCAGACGTTGACTACCCTAACCGGCTGACCCGATTACGTAAGTTTTAAGATATACATTTATATTTCTATAAAATCACGTGGTTATATTGCGAAAAGAAGGTCCGCAAACCAGGAAGAGTGTATTTAAATATATTTACGTGATTCGCTACCAGATCACACGTATATATATAAAAAGCAAAATCTTAAGTCAGTTCAGTTCTATATCATATAGACGTTACTTCGAAACTGTGGACTCCGTTATGACCTGTAACGGGTCTATTTTTATTTTATAAACCAAATACTGTTTAATGTTTTTCAATGTAATTTAGATCGTTGATGTTTCTCTCCCATTCAGTTTTGAGACGAGTTGCCTTTCTCCGTCGGTTCATCCCGACCGTGCCTGTTCATAGAAGAAGCCCGACATCCTCAGTGGACACAACCAGTAAAGGTTGACTGTTTTTTACCACGTGCACTTACAACCATATTTGTTAGCACTTTCTCAGTTTCTGTTGCTCTTTTTCTTCTTTCCCGCTCTCAGAATTGTTGTCAACTCTGTGTGGAAGAAGACGCGTAACACATTATTAGTGTGAAAATAAGTCTGCTGAGCTCGAGAACAGGAGAACACAATATTCTTCTTGAAATTAATGCGATGTTAGGAATTTGAAAGACAGAAAATAATTATATTACTGCGATAGTTAGAAAGGTTGAATTTTCCCACCCAGTTATACTTCACGTCTGTATCACTCCTTGAACACTCGTCTTGTTTCAATATCACTGTAGTGTTTACGTGGAAAACTTTGTCTGACGTCATCAGCAATGCATTTAGGCTTAATTAGGTTAGATCATAAGCACTAAATGTTCAGTCAAAGAAATATGCTTTGCTCTGAAAGTGAGAAAAGATCGAAGCTGTATTATTTGACTCGAAATCCTTTTAAATATGAATTTCCAGTTACCAATTGAACCGGATAAGAGTTATTGTCAAGTCTAATTTAATTACTGGTTTTTATTAACCAGTAAGTGTGTTGTTACGTTCTCGTTTTTATTGTTGTAATTTTAGCATTGTACAGTTATGAAAAAGATAGAGATGGTGGGGGAAAAATATAAATTTAGTAACAGTGACAAAAATATTAGTGTAACAAGTCAACTTTTTCACGTGATAGATATGGACATCGCTACTTATTATGAAAACCAGAGTGGTTTTAAAATAAAATACAAACGTTACTATATATAAGGGCCCTTGATGTGATCGTTTTTAACTTCTAAACAGATTAAGCCAGGAGTGGTCTAGAGGTTAGTGTGTTGTACTACGGATCGGGAGAGATGTATTGTTTTATCTGTTAATGTCACTAAACACGCTCTCCATTTTCAGTTGTACGATACGTTATAGCTATGACAGCCAATAGTGATATTCGGTTAAGAGTGGCTGCATAGATGTCGCGTGCCGTTAACTACTTTACTTCCCTGTTGTCAGTTGTTTTAAATTACGGATTGCAATGCATAAAACCTCAGACGGGCTTTGATCTGATCTTACTGATCAGACCATATATCGTATAAAGTAGCAGTCAGACTAAAAATACCACCATTCATAGAACAATATATTGTTTACTGCAACCAATAATTCATCGCTAATGTTGAATGAAATAAAAAAATATTAAAACCTCGTTTTAAAACAATGATTGTAAATTAAACGTTTTAATTTTGTTAAGCATTAATGAACAAGAATCGAAACTAGATTTTTCTTTTCCAATGTACACTCAAATCTAATTAACAACGCTTTATGAATCAATTTATTTTCCCAGTCCTATCGGTTTATCGTGCTCGAGCGAACGTTAGGCTATTTGTACGTACTTCTAAGCTGGTGTGTAACTTTTTTAACATTTAACTGAAAGAGCAGGTGCTAATTGGTTTCGTTTAGAAAGTCTAATACACGACTGTGTTAATAAAGGTAATGTATGCAAGACTGTAAATTATATATAATTTTTAGAAACTCGGAAAGGAATATTTTGTTGATTTGACTGAATTTTACTAACGTCTGCCTGTGGGAGTTTAAAACAATGAAGAGCGCTATTCATCAAAGTTGTGCTCATTAGGGCGTCTTGAAACTTAACAAAAATTATTTTTCGTATGTAGATTCGATGGAAAGGAGTGTTGTGTTCTGCTAATTGTCCGGTTATCAATCTAACGATTTTCTTCTTGAAATATAAAAATAAACCATTTAAAATTATTTTTTGACCCTGTAGAATTGCATATATATGTAACATAACTTGTAGGGATAAAAAGTAGAAATTTGCTTTATAAATGTGATGCGATAGCTAGATAGTTAATCAAGTTAAAATCTTGGAACAAAGAGGGAAAATGAAACAAATATGTATTGTGAACCAGTTCCAAAATCTTACAGTTATAGCCTTTCTTTTAATCAATAATGCTTAAATACCCTTATTTAATACCCTTATTTAAGCATAGGATACCTGTATTTATATTCTTGGGAGAAATAACTAACGCAGTACAAATATCTATAGAATTTCTATATAAATTATTATGGATGGGATATCGCAACTGTAAAATCATCTATATAAAATATTAACCTGGAAATGAGTTTCTTTTGAACATACAGGCTTCATTTCCTCTTGTTACGAACTGAATGTTTTTGACATTTAGAAAAAGCACACACTTTGGAAATGAAAAACTCTGAATATAATACGTAATGTACTTTTATCAGATAGCATGAACCCCAGGTTTAACGACGTTTGAAACAGGTGACACGTTTCAATTTTTGATTTCTTAAAACTGCAGCAGAATATCAAGTGAAACGGGCAGTATATATAAAAAAGTATCGTCTAACTTTAAAAAAGAAAGTAGAAGGTTTATATGAGTACGTATGTATGAAAATAAATATTTTAACTCCCTGTAAGATACAGTTTCAACAGAAAAGAAAAATGGACGGTAAGGATGATATTTTGCAGACGTGATGTTGCATCCTAAAATATATAGCTAAACCTAATAAGTAAAAATAATATATCATGCTTGACTGCACTGATTTTTTATCATTTCTGTTAATTGGCTAAAACCTTGATGTATTAAAATCAAATTTTAACTTCACATTTTGTCTTTCACGAGGTAATTTTGAAACACTGCAACATGAATATAAAAGGAAAGGTGTTTCTCTTCAAACATTTGTTTATCGGCCAGGCATGGTCCAGTTCTTAGCATGCTCGTATTTTAACTCTTAGGATTCGTGGTTCGTGGCTCGTTGCTGGAAATCTGTGTTATCTATGTTGGACCTGTTTGAGAGCTGTAAGAGTAACAAATCGCACTTCTCTGTCACAAAATAGTAGAGTTGGCGATGGGTGATTTTTACTGGCTATCTTCCCTCTAACCTCTTAGATCAAAATTAGGAACAGATATGCGTAACTTTATGAGCTTTCACAAAAAAAAGGGGTTAAGCATCGGAATTAATCAAACTTACTGCAGAGCAACCTGGTGGGAGATTATGTATTAATTTTAATAAATCTTCTTGGTAGATATATACCATAGATATAATATGAAAGAGTGTTACAATCATTTTCACTGTTGTGATACATTTGCATTTCCTTTCTTTTCTTGTTATTGTCATCAGCTTTGTGTAGGTTGTACATATTTCTGCCAAGAATTGACTCATATCAGTGTAAGCTTGGCTAATTCTTGTTTATTAATATAGCTAAAAGAATCGGGTAATCCCTTAAGTAATGTCCGATTTTAGGTTCAGGAAAAGAGAAGAGATTTCAAATTCTTTTAATAATACTTAATCAATAATGTATGTTCCATTATTATTAATTACTTCCTGCCAACGATTCACAAGCTTCTGAGTGCCACTTCTATACACTTTTTGGGGTTTGGAGGACAAAAATGTAGAGGGTAGTTTTGACATCTTCATGTTCCAAACTCTTTTCGATCAATATAGTTCTGCAAATTTCGGAATAAATGGTAATCAGGTGGGGAAAGGTCTGGAGAATAAGGAAGATGTGGAAGTTGTTCCAAGTTTAGCTCTTCAGTCTTTGCAGATGTGATCCTTGCTTTATGGGTACTACATTATCCTGGTGTAACACACCACCTTTGCGATTGATAAAAGTAGGCTTCTTTTACTTTCAGTGCAACATTCAAGTGCTCTAACTGTTAACAACAGAGGTCTGATGTAATCGTTACATTGAGTGGCAGCAACTCAAAATGGATCGCACCAACAATATCCCACCAAACGCTTAACAAGAATTTTCTTGGGTGGAAATCCATTTTGGGTTTACTTTAGCCAATGTACCTGCACTGAGCCATTCTCTGCAGCGCTTAATGTTTTTATGATACATAAATTTTAATCTTCAATTAATAACCTGTCCAAAAAGGTTAATTACGTTAACGAGAGTACAGAGAAGTGCAAATGTCCACTCTTGCTCTAAGGTTGGCTTCTGTCAAATCCTGGAGGACCAATTTTCCAAGTTTTGACGCCTTTTCAAGCTGTTGCAGATGACGGTAAACTGTTAAATGGGTTGAATTAAGTTTTTGTGCTAGTTCTTAAACTGTCGCAGCACAATCATCATCAACTGCAGTCAGCAGCAAGTCATCATTGAACTCAACAGGACGATCTGAACGTGGCGCATCACTTAAGTTGTAGTCATCTGATCTGAACTTCTGAAACCATCTTCGACATTTACTCTCATCGAGAGGCTCCACACCATAAAAACCTTGAATGTTTTGTGTAATTTCTGCTGCTTTTTTTCAAACTCATGATGCATTATATGCGTAATGTGCTCCTCAAACACATCCATCTTCGTAAGAGTTTATTTGATAAATGATCTGAAAAATGTTGTTGGGTTAGTGTAGTTTATTTATCTAAACATTTTTATACACGTCCTGCTATATAGTTTAGTCATTTACAAAGACATAAATGATGATGCATCTTGTGTATTAAATTTTCGGACATTATAGGGTAATCTGATACACAGAATTAAAACTTGGTTTTATTTATTAATGACAACATACAACTTCCTTCGCCTCTTTCGTTTTATTCGACCTCTCTCACATCTCCTAACATTTTTTTCCTTCCTTGACTTCTGCATATTATATTCCTTTTCCAATTGTTTGATTGTTTTTGAAATTCGCACACAGCTACTCGAGGGCTATCTGTGCTAGCCGTCCCTAATTTAGCAGTGTAAGACTAGAGGGAAGGCAGCTAGTCATCACCACCCACCGCCAACTCTTGGGCTACTCTTTTAACCAACGAATAGTGGGATTGACCGTCACATTATAACGTCCCCATGGCTGGGCGGGCGAGCATGTTTGGCGCGACTCGGGCGCGAACCCGCGACCCTCAGATTACGAAGCGCACGCCTTAACGCGCTTCCTTTTCCAAACTCCTGTGTTTCATAATCACAGAAAGTTTCGTAATCTCCATACTGGCCGAACAGGAAAGATTGCCCCTAACTTCAATAATTTGTCAAAGATTTAGAGTGCTAGCTTCCTCTAAAGTTTTGATATTGACCAAAAGTCGATTGTTTTCTGAATCCTTTCAACTTCAATGAAAGTTCCTTACACCTTACTTCACGGCATAATACTCAACTAATAAATGTAAATACAAATTAGTGACTTAATTGAGTAGTTCAAGCCCTGCATTCAGTTATAATGCCTCTGGGTATAAAACGCAAGCCTAAGTTTGTCAAATATAACAACGATTAAATTGTGGAATCTCGTGACAGTGACGTGGTTGAGTGTGCTAAAGCTCTTGCCTTCCCGTTATTCCCCAGGAATGGCCCAGCATAATCAGGTGGTTAAGGCATTCAACTCGTAATCTGAAGATCGCGGGTTCGAATCCACGTCACACCAAACATGCTTCCCTTTCAGCTGTGGGGGTGGTATAATGTGACGGTCAATCCCACAATTCTTTAGTAAAAGAGTAGCCCAAGAGTTGGCGGTAGGTGGTGATGATTAGTTGCCTACCCTCTTGTGTTACACCGCCAAATTAGGGATGGCTCGCGCAGTTAGCCCTCGTATAGTTTTGCTTGAAATTCAAAACAAACATACAAACTTATCACGAAAATTGTCAACAACCACGAAGAAAATCACTCACCTGAGTCTACATCTTGCTTGTTGCGAGTTAGTACGAAAAAAAAACTGTTGAAATGATTGGCACTCAGGTACTAGTAGGTTTTCATGGAAAGAATAATTTTATACCCCATAATATAATATTTCACTATTTAATTTAGAAAATAAAAATATTTCTAAGATCGAATTAATAGTTTTGATTTGTTTTGAATTTCGCGCAAAGCTATACGAGGGTTATCTGCGCTAGCCGTTTCTAATTTAGCAGTGTAAGGCTAGAGGGAAGGCAGCTAATCATCACCACCCACCGCCAACTCTTGGGCGTCTGTTTTACCAACGAATAGTGGGATTCACCGTAGCATTATAACGCTTCCACGGCTAAGAGGACGAGCATATGTGGTGTGATGGGGTTCGAACTCGTGACCCTCGGATTACGACTCGAACGCCTCAACTCATCTGGCCATGCCGGACCTAATTCTAAGAAATATCCAAAAAGTATACCTTGAAATGTGGATGTATTATACTCTTAAAAATGCTTTCATTAAAGTTACGTAATATAGTCACATTATCAGATAATAAAATAAATGTTTTAGGTGTTATTTTAGCAAGGTGTGGGATGGCTGATCAAGTACAGTGAAATGTTATTAGAGAACAAGTAACGAAGTTCAAGATTTAGTTAGCATTTCTAAACGTTGTAACCCTCTAGTGGCCCAAGGTAATCTTAAAGGCTCATAACGCTACAAACCGTGTTTCGATACCTCTGCTGGGCACAGAAGAGATATTTAATTGTGTCGCCTTGCACTTAACTGTGGAAAACAAACAAGGTTTTCAAACGTCACGTTTTTAAACATTTTCCTGACGAATGAATAAGAGGCTGAAACAGCATTTTTAAAACGTGTAATATGATGAAACATTATATGGCTGCTGCTAATGGTAAAATATCTTAACTTGCAGCTCTAACTGTAAATAAGCGTCTTTGAGACAGTAATTTCAGGTCAGGAAGTTACGTGCATTAAGTAATTAACGCTAGAATATGATGTGTTAAAGGATAGGGAGTGAATAATATCATAATTTTATTTAAGATTTTGCCATCTAGTGACATAGCGACATGTCAGTGGACTCGCACAGCTATGAACCGGATTTCGATACCCATGATTGACAGAGCAGGATAGCTCATTTTGCAGCTTTGTGCTTAATCAAGGTAGCTCACTGTGCAGCTTTGTGCTTAATCAAGATAGCTCACTGTGCAGCTTTGTGCTTAGTTCCAAATCAAGTTTTTGAGTTGAGTGAAAAATCAGACATCTCAAAAAATGTTGTTTTTTTTTAGTTAAAGAAGTTAAAATCAAGGATAGGCCGCACCAGGTTACAAATGTTAAACTTAATTGGATAGCATATTAAGTGACTAACGTAGCAATTTATGGGAATCTGTATCAGTGAAAACTTTAATTTTTGTTTGTTTGTCATGTTACGTGCTAAAATTCGTTCCTTATTCACGTTTCAAATTTTCTTTGTACTTTTCTTTTCACCATCATCAGCTTCTAAAGACTTTATCGTGTAAAGTTGAACAATTTATAAGTTGGGTATGTTGTATTACAATACGATGGACTTCTATAGATCTCGTAAATAATGGGCTCGTGAAATAAAACCCTCCGTATTCGTTTCTTGGACTTTTTCGCACTTGCTTCAGACGCAGATATCCATCCAGAGGCTGAATCTAGACAGGTATTTGTATGCAATAATGTTAATTATAAGAAGCGATTCTGCATATGGTTTGAAACCATTTCATTGACATGAACTTAACCATGAAATGCGTACGTGGAAAGGTGGCATAAGGAAGTAAAACATTGAAATAAGGTCCACAAACGGGTTCTTAATTCCACAGATCTCATCTTTTACCTCTACTCATCCAGCAGTGCAACAGTTTGGTGATATTCTTAGGCCATTTTAATAAGGCCATGTTGTGACCAACAAGTATCAAATTAATCGTTGTTTTGTACAGTTAATAGAAGATGGCAAATTTAAACAAGGCTTAAATTAATATACACTGTTTGTTTACAACTATAACACCTACTTTATTAAAAATGGAACGTTCGAACTTGCTGCTGGGAAAAAAATAGAATTGGAGCTAGCACTTTAAGATTTTAAATATTGTTAATCTGTCGACCATATTATGGAAAAGCTAAAATATTTATATTTTGCTGTTATCTTCTCCTTTGTAGTAGACAGCACACACCAAGTTTAATAATTCCTTTTATACGTTAGTTATAATTATTTATGTAGTTTTCATACCCCATGTACACTTATTCATTGAAAACTCAACCAAGTGCGAAGTTTAAGAAAAAATAACAATATAACGACAAACATGAAACGTAATAAATTAGTCGTATAACTGCCTAACAAGCATGAAGCTTACGAAATGAGTAGTTATGTAACTGCCTAACAAGCATGAAGCTTACGAAATGAGTAGTTATGTAACTGCCCACCAAGCATGAAGCTTACGAAATGAGTAGTTATGTAACTGCCCAACAAGCATGAAGTTTAAGAAATGAGTAGTTATGTAACTGCCCAACAAGCATGAAGTTTAAGAAATGAGTAGTTATGTAACTGCCCAACAAGCATGAAGTTTAAGAAATGAGTAGTTATGTAACTGCCCAACAAGCATGAAGTTTAAGAAATGAGTAGTTATGTAACTGCCCAACAAGCATGAAGTTTAAGAAATGAGTAGTTATGTAACTGTCCAACAAGCATGAAGTTTAAGAAATGAGTAGTTATGTAACTGTCCAACAAGCATGAAGTTTAAGAAATGAGTAGTTATGTAACTGTCCAACAAGCACGAAGTTTAAGAAATGAGTAGCCATATAATTGTCCAATAAGCACGAAGCTTAAGAAATGACTAGCCATATAATTATCCAACAAGCATGAAATTTAAGAAATAAGTAGCCATAGAACTCTCCAACAAGTATTAAGCTTGGGATAGGAGTAACCATTGAAATGTCTGACAACCATGTAGCTTAGGGTACGAATAACAATACAAATACCCAACAAGAATGAAGCGTAAGAAATGGGTTACCATGGGTTTAAGAAGTATGCAATGAGTAATCATATAACTGTGTTTCTGAGTTTTCAGCACATCTACATGTTTTCAGTAACAAATCTTGTATTAAATAATAAGCCACTCAGGCTAATAAACCACCTATGATCGTATAAAAATTACAGATTTATACAAAGTGTTGGTGTTTCCTTCTGATATTGTAACGTGTCCTTTCATTTATATCTGAAAATTTGCTGACCTGCACAATTTTACTTTACTTTGTAATATATTTCAACACAAAATTTATAAGTTTTCTTACAACAAATAACGAATCGGGTTTAGTTCCAATTCGGGATATTATTTTGAGATTTAAAAATAAAATAATCAAAATTTTACTCTGAAAAAAAATCATCTAATCTTTTTTTCGTAAAATTAAAATAAATTAATTGCAAAGTTGACTTAATTTGTTCTAACTAGTGTAAGGTTGAATTAAATATATTTTAAAATCGAAGTATCTATTAACGTTAGAAAATAGAGATTTAAATTTAAATGAAAAAAAACGTATTTATAACAAACATTTTTGTTTCTAAAACGGAAAAAAATGCTAACGTTAAAACTTATTGCCATAAAAATAATTGCTTCAAGTTTATGAAAAACGGGTAACACAATGAATGTATGTAGGGAAAATATCATTTATCATGTGTCTGTCGTAATGGTTTCTTCACAAACATGTATAATACTGAAACACTTTGCATATTTATGTCTTATTAGCAATTTCAAAATCGCTGAAGTTGAGGCTACCAGGTTTTAAAAAGGGAGAGCACAGTGAACAATCCATTTCAGAAAGTCCTGAGAGGGAAGCAGTAGCCATGGAAGTATTCTCACCCCGTTCCGGTATTGAACAATCCAAAGTTTCTCCAACTATTATGGAGAGAGCGAGGAGTTTGGAGATAAGTGATCGAGTTGGTGGTTTACCCTTAAAACGTGATCCTGAAGTTCTTTTGCAGACAAAGACGGACACAGTGGCCCCACTGACGTCATTAGAAGCTGTCCAGCAGATGCATATTGCATTAAAAGCTTCACCATTTACTACAGGTATGTAAATACCTAAGTACTTTCATTTAAGCCGCTGACGATTATTGTTTGCTAAATGTTATCTCTATTTTCAATGACGTTTATCGAGAAAAACCGAAAATATTAAAAAAACGTAATGCTTTCTTATCCACGTAAAAACACGTTTGTTTTGTAATATTAATATAGTATATTGACATATGACAAACCTGAAATAGCCAAAATGAGTAAATGTAATGAACACAGTTATGAGTTACGATGCTGTATATTAACATCAATTCGTCACATATTTGTAGCTAAATCGTATTTCAGTTTTCTAATTTTACCATATTATTTAAGTTAAATAATATTCTGTAGATTTCACGAACTAACACTCAAGTTATAGAAATATGAAGTTCCTTACACAACATTTGGTGGTTGTTATTGCGTGCTGCATTACACAATTTTTCACACGAGACCCATTTTATTTTGAACAAAAAGTATATACCAAAAATAATTAAAAAAACTAGTATCTTTAATAGAAAAAACTTTCTACGCAAAGGGAGAAACAAATTACAATAGAACATTAACTTTTTCAAAAGTTTTTAAAAGTCGAGAAGGCACTAGAAATAATGCAAACATACAAAACTGTTTCTATATATTTAAAGTGATTGGCTTTCAGTCACTGTTGTATTGAATTGAAATTTGTCGATGAGTCTCAAACAGAGAAGGTTTTGTATGACAGACATCGATATTCTGTTGATAAAATAATCAAAGTGTGACGTTGTATTAAAACGTGTTTGTCTTGTGAAATTGTTTGAACCTGACCTACTCTATTGAAAGTAATCTTAATGTCAGTTTCAGTGCAAGTATATTCACGGTGTTATGATTTTCTCTTGAAATTTTCATTAGCTTTCTAATAAAACAAATGAATAGTTTGTCTGGAGCAATTCAGAAAACGTAAGATTTATTAATGTATTTCAGAATTACTGTATGCACACCACATTGCTGGAAACCAGGCTGTATTGTGAGCTAATTTAATCTTATTTACTTGTATGACGTCCAAGATACTTATTCACAGAATATTCCAACCCAGGGACTACATAATATATCTCTCTAGCTCGTATTTTTACACCATGTTATACATCTGTTTAAGGCGCTAATGCAATATTTGAGTCATTGTTCTTCGACTCGAACTACTATTTTTCAAACGGTTAACTCTAGGATTGGTACGAAAAACCTTCGATTACGTGAACCTTTCTTGTAGTTTTGTTGTTGTAAAACTATTTTATAATCAAATAACGTGGAATAGAATGTTTTTGGAGATTTTCAGTTGAAAATGTTCGAAAGGATCCATTGTTGCACAAACTGAATGATAAATGATTTATTTAATCAAACTGATCCTAAACATCATTGAAGCATGATGTTTTATATCCACAAAGCTAAATTATTGTAACTGTTTGTTCAACCAATGTAAACGTGAATAAAGCCAAATATGTTAACATTATGTTAACTGAATTCCAATAACAATCGGTTCCCCTCGGACCAAACATGCTCGCTCTTTCAGCCGTGGGGACGTTGCTCAAAACAAAAACAATTCTGTGTTTTTCTTATAGCAAAGCAACATCGGGCTATCTGCTCAGCCCACCGAGGGAAATCGAACCCTGATTTAAGCGTTGTAAATCCGGAGACATACCGCTGTACTAGCGGGTAGCCAACAAAAACCAACCCGATTAGGAGATCTAAGTTATAAATCCATAGAATTTAAATAGTGTCTTCACTCTAGTCACGCAGTGGTTCCCAAACTTTTTCAGCTTGTTACCTAATTTAACATGCCACATTAAGCATGTTATCCCTTTCACAAAATGTTTTCAACATTGATATATATGGCTAAATTAAACTAGAGATATATTGCACTTTATTTATTACACTTTATTTATTTACAATTTATTTATATAATTTATTTACACTGAATTACACTTTTAATTATTGTATTTGATCATTATGCATTTCTAATGAATATTGCCAAAGGTGTCAAGAACATCATTGGGATGGATGGAGTTGCATACTTGAAGCTAGTTTAGGAATTCTTGGCTTTGTGGTTGAAAGTGCCAGCCTGGCATCATTTGCAACATTCAAGCAAGTCCTCTTTTTTGTTTTCATCCCCAGCACGGTTGAGAACCCCTTCTCGCACAGATACGTTGTTGAGAATGATACCAACAACTTCAAGGCTCTCTTGGACAGAGTTGGCGAGTCAGCTAGTTGTCAAATCCAAAAGGAATGTGCATTTTGGTTTTGGAATTTGACTTTCAAGGCTTCATTTGCTCGCATTGTGATCCACTCCTCATTTGCAGGGAAATCATCATCATGAATGGCCTCATCAGGTACAGAAAAGGGATGAATGATCCACTGAAGACTGGCTGTTTTTAGATCACTCTCTGGAAAGTAGTGCTGCATGCTTGTTTCAAGCCCCTTCAAATGGTCGCTTATCTCTTTGTTGATGGTCTGAAAAGTGATCCAGTATCATAACTATTCTCCTCAACAAACTGGTCTAGGGTGGGAGCTATCACTCCTTTCTCCAAGCGTCGAATTCAGAGTCTCAGTTTTCCCAGAAATGCAGTCACAGTGTGATGGGTATCAATGACAGTCGTGTTTTGGCCCTGGAGTTTCAGATTATCGCTGTTCAGCTCCGCAAATATGTCATCCAAGTAACAAAGTAGAGCAAGCCACTCCTTATCGGTGAACTTGGTAGCAAAAGGAGATTCTTCTTGTTTCAGAAATTCCTGAAGAGCCGTTTGGAGCTCAATGACTCGACGTACAACCTTGCCTCGTGACAACCAGCGAACATCGGTGTGGTAGAGCAGAACGTGATACTGCTCTCCCATTTCCTTGCACAGCTCCCTGAATATGCGCGAATTCACATCCCTGGACTTGATGAAATTGACGATTTTCAACACATCTTCAAACACTAATTTCAGATTACCAGGCAGGCTTTTTGATCCAAGAGAGTACCGATGAATGATGCAATGATCTACAGAAATTTCTGGATTCATAGCTTGTATGAGGCCCCGTAATCCACGATTACGACCCATCATCGACGGAGACCTAGATTCAAAAAGAAAAATTATTATAGATTGCGTCAGTTAGTCATTCTTACTTATCTTTTGCGTTATAATTTTATGGTTTTAATTTAATTTATTTTGGTACTTTAGTATTTCAGTACGATAGGCACGATACTTTTTTGTGAATTATGTATAAAATATTAGCTACACGACAGCTACTTGTACAATAAATAAAACTACATGACTATATGCCATGTAATTCATTGTATTTATACTAATCTAGACTTTATATAAACATCTCTCCCTACCTGTTGAACGCTGTTCCAATCCAATCCATTCGTGGTAAAGAAACTGTTGATGATATTTAAGATATCTTCTCCCTTCGTGGTTGTCAGCAGATCTTCGCATAATAGGAACTCTTCTTTGATCTTGTCCTGGTGGACGTAACGAACGAACCCAAGGAGAACAGCACAACTGGCTACGTCACACGATTCATCAAATTGCAAGGAGAATTTGCTATATGAGCTTTCCTTGATCTCTGTAACTTGGGACAGAATATCTGATGCCATGTCATCGACTCGTCGGCGGATTGTGTTGTTTGATAGAGATATGACACTCAGTTTCTTCACTTGATCCTCCCCACATACCTTGCTTATCATCTCGTATGCACAAGGCATAATCAGATTCTCTGCAATGGTGTGGCATTTTTGTTGTTCGGCAACTTTATATGCAACAAAGTAAGATGCTTCGACCGCAGCTCGAAGCTTTTGGGCTTGAATTCCAGATGAACCGAACTGGATATTTTTCAGTGCTAGAGCCTGGCGCTGAAAATAAGCCTGATCCTCATTTTGAAGATTTGGATGGCACATCTGGAGGTGAGCTGAGAGTTTTGATGGCTTGAGACTTTCATTTGTCAACACTTTGTGACATACTACACATTGTGTCTGATCCTCTCACAAAGCCATAGCGAAGAAAGGCGTCAGAGTAGGTGCGCTTTTTAGACATTTTATTGTTTAATCTACAGAAAAAGAAAAAGAAAAACTGCATAAAAAAGTGTGAACAATGTGAACTTATTATTTATTTTTTCATGGCATTCTAGATAGCATTAAAAGAGCTTATTCAGCATAGGAATGATGTAATAGTAGGTAAATACTAACTATACTGCACAGGGCAGTACACATGCATACCAGGTTTTGTCTACCTCGGCTGATGCTCACATAGAAACTGACAGTGTGAAATAGAGGCAACCTCAGGCAGTGAGTGACGCGTACTAGACACGTCGATGAGTCATCAGGGTTACTGAGTGGCTTGTGTTCTGAAGCATACTTGTCAAAATACTTTTAGATTACCACACACTTAGATACATATTTTTTTCTTTTCTACTACTGTATATTAGTTTTTGATGTTTATTGTTATTTGGTTTAACTTTATTACATACTTAAAATAGGTTTAATTTACAACTTTACATACCAAGACTAAGTTACCATTAATCCCAATACCAGCTACCTCAATGTTTTCTTGATTTTCAGAATTTTAACTTTTTATCTGTCACCCCTCCATTATCCCCGATAAATTGTTGAATTACCCCCGGTTTGGGAACCACTGCTCTAGTGCCTGATATAAATTGATGCCTTAATGATTAATTTAACATTGATTTTATTTGTATTTCTAAGTACATTATGATTTTTTTTATCAGTCTACAGTTAGGAAAGAATACAAGTATGTGTTAACTGAGAACTGGCTATTTTTTCTGAACTTATTCCACGTTACTTAACGAAGTGTTCTGTGCTGTAAATGTAGTTCAATCGTGCAGTTTAAATGTCAGTAGGTTAAACTCGTTATTTCGACGAACTTGAAAATACGTGTATTATCCCCTAAGACAGTTGGATATACAATGCGGTATTTGATTCCATTGTAAATGTTTTATTGTTCAGAAACAGTACTATGTGGGCGTAAATCATCTTCAAAAAATTAATATTTCTTTGATAAAATTTCTTTTATAAAGAATGTAATAAGTGATTGTTTTTAAAAATATGTAACGAGTAAATGTTTTTAAAAAGTATTCTTTATTCTTTGCGTTTTAACTTTTGTCTTATGAAGTAAATATACATTTTGTTCTTCACTCCTGAAAGGGATCTGTGGGTTTTGTTGTTTTTGTCAAAGTAGCGATAAATAGCCACACTTAATGGTACAGATGTTATAAAACATTTCAATGCTCATATATTATGAATTGTAAAAATCCATTGTTGTAATGAATTATAGGAAAGTATGACAGTAGATAATGTTATCACTTAACACAAATATTTAACTTTTTTTGGCAAGAAAATAATAAGACGGGTTTAACATAGAATTCTGTTATTTGTTAGTTAAGCACAAAGGGCCAACTACTCGAAATCTGGTTTCCAGCTGTGTAAGTCCGCAGATGTGTCACTGGGAGCGCTGATTTAGAGTGCAACAAGAGTTTGTTATTAACATTTTCATGTGCAACAAGAGATTGTTATTAACATTTTCGTGTGCCTCCTCAATAAGTTTTAACCAGAATTTTGTGAGAAAAACTTGGAATACAAATTTTAGTGAGATACACCATGTGTAGAAACCTTTTTGTGAGTTAAAATCTACTTGGTACTCTATATTTTTAACCACGAATGATTGAAGAGGTTAGATCTAACAATCTACAGCCTTTTCCCACTGTTGTTGAAGGCACATAGATTTCAAGTTTTTGAAACGTGATTCGTGTAACCTAGTTAGAAAGCCATTATCTTAATCCTACAATATTGGTTCTAGATTGAACTGCAGACGAAGGTTTTCATGTAAAAATGATACCAGTAAATTACTTAAAAGGTAAGCTGCAATGGTGGTTACTACCAGTGCATCTATGATCAGCTAAGCTTTTGGTCAAACCAACTTTTAAGAACATAGCTGTATTTATATGGTATTTGTTTTTAATCTTTCCTAGAGTATATTCTCACTCTTGAATGGAACTGTGCCTATCAAAGATCCGTTTTGAATCGTTGTAAGGATGAAAACAAGAATAATGTATTTTTTTTCTTTTTCAGAATCGCCTCGAGTTGTACATAAAGAAACATTTCTTAGCTTATGTATAGTAATGAAAAGTTACTCTTGAACAAATAAATTACGTAAGCCCTGCACTTATGGAACCGTCCATTGAAAGAAACTGCCTCTGTCTCTTAAATCAAGCCTGTAGTATGAATACTTAAGAGGAATCTTTATTTAACCATAGCACCATTATTAACAAGAGTGAGGTGGACATACCCTTTATATTCATCGAGAAAAATCGTAAAATCTACGAGCAATTGAAGTGTAAATCGTTCTCAATTCCATTGCAGTAACGAACCAAATAACATATTTTATCTAAAGTAACGAACCAATCAACGTGATTTATCTAAAGTCCATCTCAAGGTCACATTTTCTGTTTGCCTAGTGAAGTAATTTGAAAGAGCGGGAACATTTATAATATGTTATTTTATTAATAAGTTATGTAGCTTGCACTACATTTTAATTTGCTAATTTTGGCAACTGCACTTTTGTTTTTTTTGTTTTTTTTCTGTTTTCCTTCTCCCAGGAAAACCTATTCTTAAAGACCGTGTATAGCTTGAAAGGTAAGAGAGAATTGCTAAATAATTTGAATGGTTATTTGATGAATTAGTGGCATGAATACTGAAACTGTTTTGTTTCGTGTTACAAATGTAGCTGTTGTAATTAACTGATTAACACTCGTTTTTGTGTGGTCATATTATGACTGCTGTTTTTGTGCAACGTACCGAATCAGCACGTTACACCCAGCTCTCCTTGTTTTGCACATTCTTGCTGATGCTCTTGTGTTATTGGTGTTGTTTTTGTTACTTCAGGAAACCGTTTTTTTTTAGTAATCTCCAATGAAATATACATAGCCGATAAATTTGTGCTCAATTTGAATATATGTAATAAGTTTATTATTTTCACGTAACGAGTGTTTATTAGAAAACTCGTAATGAAGAGCCATATTAAGCTTCTAGCATCCTGCAAGAAGAGGGCAGTTCTATGTGTTGATTTTGTGTTAAGTGTTGTGAAGATATTGATAACATTGTGTACTTCATTGTGTTTCACTTGGATAGTGTGTATTAAAAACGCATCTTGACATTGTTCCTGCGACTGCTCTCGGACAGACAAACAGCAAGTGTGTATAAATTCAAAACGACTTGACAAAATGGCATCACTAGACAATGTTTTGCTGAGGACTTGTGTAAGAATAAAAGGAATAAACACAACAAAAATCACTAGACAATGTTTTGCTGAGGACTTGTGTAAGAATAAAAGGAATAAACACAATAAAAAACAAACATAAGAAAATGTTAATTAGGTTATTTCGGTATGAAAGGATTCTAAAACACCTGATATGAACTTATTCCCTTGATGCCCACACCGTGGCGCTGTTAAATATGAAAAAAATAATAATCCATCTATTATTGCATCTCGGGGTATTTAGAGACATATTTTACTTTATTAACACAACTGTAACTGAGTTCTATCTAGACGACTGACGAAATTAAAGCTTAAAATATTAAGTATATAACCTACTATATGTTTACCATCACCCTGAGTTGCGTAACGAGTTATTCTCGTCTACAGCAAGAAATATAACTGTTGAATAATGATGTTAAGATATATTTATCACGTTTCTCAAACACTGATAAATATCTTAATGCGATACTTCTTACGTGACAGTTACCCTAAAGTTTTGATTTTGATTTCTGTTGTTTTTTTCATACACTGAGACGTACGACATTGTTTTTCTAATATAAGACCCGCCATTTTGTGCCGTTTTTAGGAATACACAACACCGACGTATCCGGTTAAATATCAACTTCATACAATAAAACAAACCATGCAATGGTTAGAAACATGAAACTGAATACGATTAGCATATTATAGATAGTGTTCACTTTTTAATAGTCTGCCCGTTACTGTTACATCTCGGAGTTAAATATACGTTCGTTATTTTTACATGTGGATCTCTAGTTAGAAATGGACACGATGAGTTATCCGAGAGTAGAAGCAGGAACAGGATAATTGTATGTTATTTGGTTTGTGTTATGTGTATTTCATGTCTTGTTGTTTAGTGGGTCAGATCCAGTGTTCCGGTCCTCACACTGACCCTCAACGCCGAAGAGCTCTCACCATTGACATTGGCAAAGGTAAATAACCGTTTTTACTTACCACTGCTTGTATTCTTAACATTACTCCATAACCTATTTTACAAGTTGTTTCTGTGAAGTTGTAAAGGGATATTCCGATCATAGGTCAAAATATACTTAAACATTTTGAAAACAAAACGTTACTGACTTTATTAGCAACTTTTATGGTAGAATAAAGGGAAATTTCAATATTTCAAAAATATATGCCCAATGGTTGAATAACGGCATTTGAAGTCTTTTGGGAAATAAATTAAGATATAGAATAGGCCTTCATAGCATTCATTGAAAATATTTTTTCAAAGCTATAATATCACATTAAAGCCGTTGGAAATGTTTGCTCAGAGATAGAACTACTTCTCAACCTTTGAAAACATTTGCCCCGATATAGAATAAGCACCACCTTTACAGCCTTTTAAAAACCTTGCCTAGATATAGAATAGAACCACTTTGCAACCTATGAAATGATATTTCCAGAGATATAGTATCGTCACTTTGAAAAAAATTGTCCAATATAAATAACGAAACGTAAACTTAGTATGTTTTATTTACGTGGATAGTGTTAGTTATTAATGTATGTATGGTTGACCGCTTTTATACTATTTAATTATTTTACACACGTAAATATAATTACATATATTAATGTTTTTCTTACAAAAAAAACGAAGAAAATTACAAAAAGGGTACTTGAGAGAAGAATAAAATCACATGTAACAAAAGCTATGAGTGTAAAAAGTAAAACATATTTATTATAAATATTCAGCCGTGTCAATTTATGACAAGTCTCTCAACTTACTATAGAACAGAGTGACAGCAGACACCCAAGTGTTAAAATCTAACCATTCAGAGAAATAGGCCCGTCATGGCCAGGTGGGTTAAAGCGTTCGACTCGTAAATCGAGAGTCGTGGTTTCGAATCTCCGTCACACCAAACACACTCGTCCTTTCAGCCGTAAGAGCATTATAATACAATCGTCAATGTAACTATTCGTTGATAAAATAATAGCCCAACAGTTGGCGGTGGGTGGTGATGACTATCTTCCTTTCCTCTAGTCTTACACTGCTAAATTAGGGACGGCTAGCGCAGATAGCCCTCGTGTAGCTTTGTGCGAAACTTAAACAAAACAACAACAAAAAGAAATAATGTGAAAATTTCAGCCTTAATGAAGAAGTGAACCACATAACACATTTTGAAAGAGAAAATTCGAGATAAACTTGTCTGTCTGTATGTTAGATGGTTCAAACAAAAATAGAAAAGATGTCTTGATTGATATTTCTATTTGAAAACAAAATTGTCCAAGTGAAAATCATTGTTATTTTTTCCAGATTTAGGAAAAGATCATTGAAGTAAACAGAAACAAATTTGATACACGAGTGAATTGGAGAGTTTCCTTTATACATACACACAGTGTGTCAATTGAGTGTACAAGTGTGATAATCCTCATTAAAAAGGCATAATGGTAATGTGCTATGACACAGTACAGTACTGGTAGCTCTTCTTGTTATGAATGTTGTACAAAATAATGGCAGTTCTAATAAACACAAATTGAGTTTTTATTTTTCAGGTTCTTCGAGTTTCTTCGAGCGTTGAGATCAACACTCATTAACTTTTCCATCAGTTGATATAACGTTCGAAAATCGAATATATACCGCGAGATAGTACAAAATATGTATACTACTCGTACATAACATAAATATGCACTAAACATGCACGAGCTGATATTAATTTAACGAAATATCTTGTTGAGTACCAATATATAAATTTATAAAGTGATTACTATGAAAGAACACATTGTAAGTTACAAATCTTATTCTGTTCTCGACGGCTCGACATGGCCAGATGGTTAAGGCATTCGATTTCTAATCCGAGGGCTACGGTTTTAAATCCCCGTCACACATGCTCGCTCTTTTAGCTGTGGGGGCGTTATAATGTGATGGTAAGTCCTCGCTATTCGTTGATAAAAAGAGTAGCCCAAGAGTTGGCGGTGGGTGGTGATGACTACCTGCCTTCCTTGCATTGTTACATTAGGGACGGCTAGCGCAGATAACCCTCGTGTAGTTTCGCGCGAAATTAAAAAAATACAAAACAAAACCAACAACTCTTGAAGATCTATCGGCAATAAAAGGCTTAATGAACAGAATTCATTTAAAAGTAAGCAACAAGTTTTCAGTGAATTTTGAAAGTTTTAAATGCTCGTTGAAGTAACTTTTGGTAAAATTTTATGAACTTTTATTGTAAAAAAATACAAGGTAAGCGCCTGCAGCTAAAATTCTTTTTAATCTAAAGAAATGTAATAAATATCGCTATTATTCGAAATCACTAACTTTTAAGCCTAATTGAAGTATATAAGCCGTACGCATTTTTCATTAAATAAAGTCTGCTTCTGTTGAACTTGGTGCTAGATAATTAATAGCTGGATTCTGTCATTGAAATAAAGAAATACTTGTTTCGGTGAAACAAAGAGATAATTTTATCTTATCCATTACATTTTTGGAAGCAGGTGCTTTGAAAACATTATTTTTACAGGTATAACACTATTATTTTAATATATCTTTTGTTTAAGTTAGAACTTCATTAAAAATACATAATGTCGAAGCGTTCAATGTTTTCTGAGCAGGTGCATCGTTTGTCGTACTGTTGTGAAACATTCGCCGATTATCGTTATGAGAGAATGAATTACTTAAAACCTTACTAGTCGAACATAAACATTATTATTTTCTTTAGCAATACTATTATTATTTTACGTAGTTAAGAAATTTCTAAAAAACCTAACTAAAATCAAAATACACTTAAAATTAAATAGTATTAATCACACATATTTTGCGCCATCTGTCGGTCACATTATATATTTTTTATATTAAATTCGAATATAAAATAAAAATGCACTCATGTTTCCGTTTTCAAGTTCGTTTCACAGTCATTTTGCTATATTTTGATAATAAAGCGATAGGCGTTAAATTATTTAATTAGGGTCTTTTTTTTTCTTCTTTAGATTGATTTTGTGCGAAATATATCCTGTAAGAACATTGTTAATTTTTCATATTGTTTGTTTTTATTTGGCAATATTTTACTCTGTTCTAATTCATTCAAAGTAATATAGTTAAGTAAATCAATAGTGCGCGCCCTACTTAATGTTAACCATAGTGCACAAATGTGATTTTGAATTATTGTTGCTTTGGCATTAATTGTTCTGTGGCGTCACTTATTGCCTGCAAAGGCAGTTACAATGTATTTGTTTTGCTTATTATTAATGTATGGAGGTTTCAGTGCTTGCTATGTTTTATTACAGGCACTGCAAACAGCATGGGTAAATCCCTTCCTAACGCATCATCGGACTCGGACTTGTCACGCTATAGAACACGCATGCAACGTGCTCATTCCCCGTCATTAAGTAACGTGACGACAGAGGGCGCTACGAGGTTGAAGGATAATAGCCATTCATCCAATACATCAAGGTTTTTACGAGAGATGCAGAATCATAGTAAACACCACGTGGGCGAAAAAGTAGCTCAGGTACCGTTGGGGAAAAAATTACTTGTGTGTTTTTTGCTAGTTTGCTTCACGCATCTAGAACCTGGTGGGGAAAAAATTAACTACAGTTTTTGTGTGTGCGCATGTTATTTTCAGTTTCTTAATTATTTTTATGACCTTCACCATAAGAGCAACAACATAAAATACAAAAAATAATATAAAATAAATGCTATATTTATTTAATATCAGTAATAACCTCTGTCAGAAGAAATGAATACAAAATTATTAGAGTGAATAATATATTTTTTTATTTATTCTAAAAGATTGCAAAACCTTGGAAACGTTATGAAACTACATAACTTGTGGATTTCTCGTATTGTATCTATTTTGTCTTATTTGATTTAATTATTATTTAAAACTGTCTTCGAATAGTTGAAAATACTGATAATATTGACATGAACGTGGCTCTAAAATAGATTATTCTATCGATGTGATAAACATAATGGTTGAACGTGTTACCATGGTTTCTGTAGAAGTCACGGCAAGATTAGTTCTATCTGTTTATATAAATCTAATTTGCAGATATGTCACAAGAAGAAAAAATATGTTAAGTTTCAACACACGTGACATTCATGACGTTATTGTTTGTCGGCTACGAAGAAATTTGACGAGAATTTACACCACACACACACACACTCATAGTTTGTCTGTCATTATTTTCCGACCGATGAAAATACTGTAGATTTTGCAGACCAAAAGTTAATCATTTATACGTTTTGCTGAACCTTTACCGTATAAACTACAAACTATATCCAAATGGTGAACACGTTCGCGATTTACTCAACATTGTAACATACATTGGACCCATAATAATATCACGTTAAGTCGTGTTTAAGTACGCTCTATTTGGTTCCTGCTAACACGCTGAAACCATTATTTGATATACCTAACTTTATTCGATACATAACTGGGATTTACGAAAGACGTCACATGGCCTCATAATTAACCATAACAGAACTATTATACACTATAATGTGTTTGCATGTTTGCTCTCTGCGGACTTGCTCGCTAAAATCCGGGTTTCGATACCCGTGGTGGGCAGAGCACAGATACCCCATTGTGTAGCTTTGTGCTTAATTCAAAACAACAACTGTTTGCTCGACAAATGGCCTAAAGCTGAATAAGAAACAATCTTACAATGCCATACATTTTTTTTTTCAGTTGAAGTGTTGAGATACGTGTAACAAAACATGCTCGCCCTTTCAGCCGTGGGGGCGTTATAATGTGGTGGTCAATCCCACGATTCGTTGGTAAGAATTGATGGGTGGTGATGACTAGCTGCCTTCCCTCTAGTCTTACACTGCTAAATTAGGGACAGCTAGCGCAGATAGCCCTCGAGTAGTTTTGCGCGAAATTCAAAACAAACAAACAGACAGACACGTGTTTTAATGTTAATACCTGCTGCTTAATTTAGGAGTTGTGTCCAAACGAATCGAGGAGTTACATTTAATATTACTTACATTCACATATTGTACACTTCATGACTTTAAAGATTATAATTAAAAGACTATTTTGAAATAATAGCTTCTCAAATTTAAAGTGTAAAAAGACGGTTAAACGGTGTAAAATATTCCACTCTTTAAAAATGTTACGACTATTACTTGTTTTAAATATGCCATCGTAGAAACAAATGATGGGTATATTATTTTAATATATGCGTTTAGCCATTATAACGATTTTAGATTCCACCTGGTGAAGAGCCTTGGGCCCCGAAACGTAGTCATCATTCAAAATAAACATTTTCCATCTTCCGTTGTTTCTTTTTAAGAATATTTGTTTGTCGAATATATGTTTTTATAACCTATCAGTATTCTTGCAGTGACTCAACAGAAAGTCCTAGGAATTGTTATAACGCTAAAATTCGGGATTCGATACACGAAACACAAATAATTCAATCTTTTGGTAGGTTTGCTGTTATGCACAAACAAATACAAATTGTGGAAGCATTATGAGAAACGTACTAATATCAGGTACACCAAAACCACACGATTTTTTATTCTATTATTTAGATTGCTGATTTTTAAAAAAATGTATGAAGTAAATATGTACACAAGTGTTTATTTTTACATATTCATTAAATATGATTTCACTTTTAAAACTACTCGTGATGAATGATTTCGTAATAATATTTACGTGTTTTCAGTTATAACTACTATGCGAACATAAAAGCCAATTTTTTTTACGAAGCTTTTTCGGAAGGAAACCCCAACCTATCCACGTTTTTCTCAAGTATAACCTTGATAGTCATGATTAAAATCGTACAAAAATAATAATTAGTTGCGTACCAATTATGAGTGTATATTTCTGTTTGAGGGCGTGGATTTTGTGTCTTCAATCTATAACAATTTCAAAATTGTATGAGAGGAAGAAATGATTGCGTGCAAAATTTTTTATTTGTTGATTCTCATGAATAACCAGTTTGTGATTCTTTTGCAGCTCGGATAAACAAAAGAAGTAAAATTTCATTGTCCGTAAGGATTTAGTTTCATTGTCTTATTTGATATCACGCACAACATGCCAAACCATGTGCTTTTATGTATATATTGATATTGTAAATAATAGTTTCATTCGTAGCGTCACCTATACTTTAGGTGTGGGTCCGGCATGGCCAAGTGGTTAAAGCGTTCGACTAGTAATCCGAGGGTTACTGGTTCGAATCCCCATCGCACCAAGCATACTCGCCCTTTCAGTCGTGGGGGGACATTATAATGTGACGATCAATTCCACTATTCGTTGGTAAAGGAGTAGCTAAAGAGTTGGCGGTGGGTGTTGATGACTAGCTGCCTTCCCTCTAATCTTACACTGCCAAATTAGGGACAGCTAGCGCGGATAGCCCTCGAGTAGCTTTTCTTTTTTTACTTTTGCGCAATCATAGAAACATATGAAGAAGTTTGCTATATGAGTGTATTTATTGAAAACATTACTTGCATTTTATTTAGAAATGACTATGAAATTCTTTCATAGAGCCTACTTGGTGAAGTTGCTTCCATGGGGCTTGTGAGTATTTGTCATTAAGAAATTAGTAACCCTAATTTCTCGAAGTATTGTTTATATCGAACGTTTAATGATAGTTTACTCAACGCCAGCCTGAGTAAGGTCATGTTTCTAAAGATAAACAGACAATTATACTGTAACAATATCATTTTTATAAAGCGTATCGTATTTTTGTCATGTTTTGTGTTAATATATTTGTTATTTTCACTTAAAATAAATTCGTATTTTGATAATTCTCTCCTAGATGGCACTTGTTACCATTTGATCCATGCTGCCACAAAAACCCTGTGTTCAACACAATTGAATACAAAGATACAATACGCTATTAATAGGTCCAAGAGAACCTAACCCTCCTCGGTCTATAAAATCAAAAATCAACAGGTAGAAACTCGAATACCGTAAAATTCAGGCGCTTTTTAAAGGGTGAACCTTTGTTTTACAGGGACATATTAGGAATACTCGTTATAAGTCCACCTTTCGAAAGCTTCCAGGCTATAGAATATATGGTATCTTTTGTGATACCTGACTAATAGGTACTTTACATTATTGTAATATACATTAGATTAAGAACTAATCACGAAACAGTTTAATTTGTATGTATGTGTGAACATTTTTCATTTCACCATTTTCAAGAGCTTGGAGAGTACAAGATGTTTCTGTTGTGGACATTTTTACTGTAATTTTTAAAAAATAAACTCTTGAAAGTAGAAATGACTTAATAGTCTTTGCAAATTCTTGTCTCAGTAAAATTGTTAATCTTGCGCGTGGTTTTCCAGGTCTGTTCTATTCAGTGTATTACAGCTGTACTTGTATGTTTAATCTTACTAAAGTTTAAAATAAGGGTTTTTAGATGGAAGTGGGTTATAACAAGATTACGAATAAATGCAAATAAATCTTTACATCCACAATCATATTAAGGGTGACAGTTATTCTGAATTTGGAACTGAACATTATTTTTACGTATGGAACTGAGTTTAAAGTGGTTTTGCCTTCAGTACGTGTTCACTTGCATGTCTTTGTGTTCTTGTAATCGACGTATAAAACAATGTACTAAATTGATGTAAAAGAACAACAAATTGCAAGCGTAGCTTTGCATGTTTGTATACATCCGCGAATGCAATTAAGTACATAAATGACAATTTGTATTTATTTGTATGTTCACCCAACCTGTTCTGATAAATAAAACAAGAAGGTCCACGTGTTTCTATTTAGGTTATAAAAGTAAATAACGTTTGTTTAACGTTCCAAGTCTTCACTTTCATTGTGACGGCGAATTTCAAGTAATCGTAATGATGTTTTTGGATTTACCTGTTTAGTTTAAAAACTATTTTTGGAAGGTTAATTCTACAGTTTCGTAAGTAGAAAAATTATTTTTAATGTTACCATTAAAACCACGTTTTGTTGAGACATTAACAGCGATGTAAGTTTCGTTGTGATATATTTTAAAGTGGTTGTAGTCAGAATGAACTGAAACATCTCTTAATATATGCCGAAAACTCTGAAAAAATAGTCTTACAGGGTTACGTAAGTTTGATAATTCTATAACAGCATATTCAACACAATCATTTTAAAGTAGAAAAATTACACCGATATTATTTCACCAATGATTTTATTATTTAGAAAATATAAGGAATATTCTATGAGTATATATGTACTTTCTATTCCATATTCCAGAATTTAAAAATAGATTTTTTTCTTGACAAACTACCTAATATATTATTTACTGGTTATGATATATTGTTACGAATAAACGCTCAAGACGTTAGTTTCTCATGACAATATATAATAAATAAATATCTAATACGTCATTTACTTGTTATATTGTCACGAGGAACTGTCTAATACGTCATTTGCTTGCTATATTGTCACGAGGAACTGTCTAATACGTCATTTGCTTGCTATATTGTCACGAGGAACTGTCTAATACGTCATTTGCTTGCTATATTGTCACGAGGAACTGTCTAATACGTCATTTGCTTGCTATATTTTCACGAGGAACTGTCTAATACGACATTGTTAATTTGTCACGAAAAACTATCAACAACGTTATTTGCTTGTTATATTGTCAAAAAAAAAGACGACTCAAAATATTCAAGTTCCCATGAACAAACTCAAAACATGTTCATGTCATTCTAACTTGCATATTCCTTTGTTGAGGGGGTACTGTTTGTATATTATATTAAAAAAATATTAGGTAATCATTAAGTTTACTACAATGTAATATAACATATATCATACTTGTTTCTGTGCTTTTTAAATG
Organism: Carcinoscorpius rotundicauda; assembly: GCA_011833715.1. NCBI lineage: Eukaryota > Metazoa > Arthropoda > Merostomata > Xiphosura > Limulidae > Carcinoscorpius > Carcinoscorpius rotundicauda. The sequence goes on from CM022398.1 coordinate 23,946,624, forward strand.
TTTTATTAATGTCAGCTGTACGTGGGCTTTGAGTGCTAGTTTGTTTCAAAAATGATGTTTAGATTAGTTTCCATTCCGAGTTCATCTTTTAAAATTTGGCCTATCTTGTATTAAATTGTAAATTTAGATTCAGTATTTAAAGAAAACGTGTGAAGTATGGGACACCCAATCTATCAAAGAGATTCGTTTATTTCGTGGCCTGTTACATGCTACTGGTAAAAACCACATACTTTCCACTACAAGGTTTAAAAACACCTTCATGATTCAAAGAGGCCCTAGTGTAATAGTAAAGCTGCTCCATCATCCCAGTTATACCTATAGATATCCAAAGGATAATCTGTACCCGCAAAAAAAAAGTCACTAAGGTTAGTACTATGGTACTTAAGTCAAATTTGACCCTTCTAAAATGGAGTTACGAACACGGTTCCAAACAAATTTGTGATGACGAGAAACCCACCTTGTTAACCTGTAGATAACCTAAGAAGATCGAAACATTGTTTTTTACTTTATTGTGATAAAAGTTTTAATACCCATACCAGTCTCCTTGGGATACAGTTCCAAACAAAGCACCCCCAGGACCTCGAAGATAGATTAGGAAAACAAAATCCGATGTTAGGTTTGGATTTGGCAGCATTGAAAACCTTGTTTCTAAATCAATATAATGCCTGAGTGACTTTCTGAGCGCGATTTAAATAATAATAATAATAATAATAAAAAAGAGATCCCCTTATAAGAGGTAAGGGGGTGTACATTGCCAAGTTTAGTCCTCCTTGCCCAAAACTGGGAGGAGTTTGCTGACAAATAAACAAATACATGACACTTATTTGTAAACTAGGACAACAGTGGCTGAACGGTACTGAAGGCTCATAACACTACAAACCGGATTTCGATACCCGTCTTTGGTACAACAGAGATGACCCATCGTGTATCTTTTTGCTTAATAAAATAAACAAATCCTTAGATACGTTCTAATTCTAAACTTTCATTGGTGACTACTCGTTCTGATTATGGATTGACATTCAGTTATACTACGAGTTTGATATGCCCTTCTTGCTAGACGTGAACAATGACTTATGACAAAGCTTTACACTAATTATAATGTCTTCATTCATCGGTTAGGTAAACTTCATGTTAGCAGTATTTACGGTTGTAATCCCAAACAAATATGATTAACGTATCACGAGATTTGGTCAGTTTAGGAGATTTGTATTAGTTTTAAGTACAGTTACAATGCTAACACTATAGAATAATTGTATTACTAAAAATACACATTAAACATTTTAACCAATACTGTTACGGTTACTTAACCATCACTTTCTTAAATGTAAATATTCAGAAAAATAAACTAACATCGCGTATGATTCCAAACCTATTTTGTAAATCGTGTCTCCTGATTTTTTGTCGCATGTGAGATAAAATTGAGAAACAGAATGTTTTACGCACCTGAAACGTGTGCCTATTGATATATTTCTGAAGCTGGTCGTACGTCACCTGTGTAGACACTTCCTTCTCACACGTTGAGTATTAATGGAGCAGTGGTAACACGCAAAAAATTACGAGCTACATAAAATTGATTTTACCTGATTGATTTACAAAGAACTGTATTTAATGTATATTACCACCTAAAATGATTAATACCACCTTCAGAATCGTATTTAGGGTACTAAACGAAGGTTATAAAATCTGTTGAAAGCTATGTTTGATACTTAAAGTACTGTACTAACGAGGCAATACGTCTTTCGATTATGCTTATTTTATGGTAATATATACAGTAAATCTCTTACGTATAGTTGCAAAAGTAATAGTTTTTTGTTCCATCGTATACGTAAAAATTGTTTTAAATATATAATTTTCTTATATTACAGTGTGATTACAGGAGCCCCAAGAACATTTTTAGAAATATTGTTTGTAGTGTTTCAAGTATTTAAAGAAAATTCGAGAAATATCAGAAACATTAAAATTCTGTGTATTTTGTTCCAACGCTTGAGGAACATACGTTGTTGTTCTGTGGTTTCTAGGTATTGCTGTAGAATGGTATAAGGGTCTTCGGTGTAAAGGCGGGATAACTGGTGGCAGAATCTTTAAAAGTGAAAGGAATAATTACTGATATGTTTAGGTAAAATATTAAATATTTGTAATGCAAAATTATTTTGTGTTTATTGAATATTAGTGTAACGCTTGATAGAAATGAATACCGAGACTTTTTGTGGAAAGGCTTTTAAAACTTGGCAAATAGTAATAAGTAAGATGTGAATTTTAAACTAGAAGTCTTTTTGATACTGAAATAAGAACCAAGCAGTTTTCACTGTTTTACAATAACAGGCTTAATTTAATAAAGTATATTTCAATAATCGGATTTATACAAGGGCGATACATAGTTGTTTCCGTAGTCATAGAAACGATAATGAAAGTTCTAAAATATTTTATTTTGTGTGTGAGAGAAAAACGCACAGAAAACAATAGAACTCTAGTTTGAAAGGCTCCAAAAGGTGGATTTTCTTATTATCAAGAGTACAAAATATAACATGTAGGTGGAAATGTCATAGAATGTTAAGGTTGTTACAGTCGAACCAGGAAATAACAGAAGAGAGACAATCAAGTTTTGTGATGAATGAGGTTCGTCAGCACAGAAACCACTACAAGTGAACAATGAGAAAATGTGCCAAGGGCAATTTAGAAGTATAACTAATGACGTAATGTAATGAATTATTAATATCGTAAAATATATGTAATTTAAGATACACGGAAACTTTCCAAAATATACACGAACTAAACGAACGTTCAGAATACGCGTTTCTGTGTATATTCACACACACATTCACAGGCTTTAATATTACGATATGTCCTTAGCTTGAAAAATATTAAAATACTATTTTATGTCCCCGTTTCTCAAAATGTGCACAAGAGGGCCCGCGATTCATGCTCGAAATTTCGTATAAATAATTTTAAATTTTATTTATAAAGTAAAAAAAATATTTTTCATAAAATGAAACTTTTAATTTTGGAATACAGTTTTTCGTGTGCACGAACCCAAATTTTTCAAAAGCTAAAATGTTTTTCACAGGCCTTTAAACTTGTTCCCAGTAGCACATCGGAATGTCTGCCCCGCTAAAATCTGGGTTTCGATACCCGTGGTGTGCAGAGCACAGATAGCCAATTGTGTGGCTTTGTGCTTAATTCTAAACAAATCTCTTAAATCAACGAACATTTTAAATTTAAGGGGGTTTTCGGGTAACTAAAGTTTGAGAACCGTCGCTTTGTATGCTTGTATGGGTATATTTAGGTTATTAAAGTGTTTAGTAGTTTAGTGCAACCACTTGAAATTCGCTGAAATTTACATAAGCTCTAATACTCGGTCGCAACTTGTGGTATACAGTGAACATGTGTTTTATTTTACGTGCTGGTTTGTCGCTACCAATAAATTGGTAATTATCAAGGGGTAGCGAAAATGTGTATTATCATACACAGTAGACTTTTGCCGGAAGTGGTAGAGAAATCTATGACACGCAGTAGAATTCTGCCTGAAATGGCAGATATTGATATGACTGTTAATTAACAGGGTGCCTGATTAATTAATATTTAATGTATTAATTGATACCAACAGTGACAGTTGACACGTTTGCAAAATGCTGAAGCAGAAACAGTATCATAATGTAAAGTTGTAGACGTCAGGTCAGCTCTTATGGGTAAAAATATCCCCCAACAGTTCTTTGAGGTGAAGAGCTGAATACTTGCTTTCAGTAAAGATTGGTAATACTGTAATTTATTTATTCTAAAAATAGTTGGTATGGGTATTAAAACTTGGGTCATCTTCCGGTTAAGAAAGGGTTTGCAAGTGATCGTTACTGGACGTACTCGTATGTTCTAGGGTCGAGAGGGTGAACAGGTACGACTTTGTAGAGGGTGTTACAGTTGGATGTTAAGATATATATTAATGTAGGTATAAAGGTGTTCCTTTATATCAGTCGAAACGTTGTTTTGTATTTTGTTCTAAATAAAGATTTAATACCCATACTAGCTGCCTCTGTAATATATACTTTTTTAATTCAAGTGGGTTTCTCATCATCATGGAATATTGTAATATGTGTAAAGTTAATAGGGCACGTTTCTAAACGTGCGAGCCAAACCTGATTGTGCTAGTAAACTGTAGAAGTTCCCAGTCTACTGGTAACTCTGTATTGTGTGGTAAATAGACTGAAATTAGCTTTTAGAGTTCTGTCGTGATCGATGAACTCCACTTTGTGTATATATATATATATATATATATATATATATACATATTGATAGTTGGTGTGGGCCCCGGCATGGCCAGGTGGGTTAAGGCGTTCGACTCGTAATCTGAGGGACGCTGGTTCGAATACCCGTTGCACCAAACATACTTGCTCTTTCAGCCGTGGGAGCATTATAAAGTCATGGTCAATCCCATTATTCTTTGGTAAAAGAGTAGCACGAGAGTTGGCGGTGGGTGGTGATAACTAGCTGCCCTCGCTTTGGTCTTATACTGGTAAATCAGGGATGGCTAATGCAGAATCCCCTCGTGTAACTTTGGGCGAAATTCAAACACAAAACAAAACAGACAGCTGATGCAACCTAAATCCGAGGTCATTTCAATCCCTTTCATCGATCGGTTTACTTATCAGTTTAATCACATGGTATTGCTTTACATACACTGCTGGCCAGAATCTTAAGACAAATGAACATGAAGAAAAAATATGCATTTTGTGTTGATAGACTCAACCACTTATTTGAGTATAGCTTCAAAAGATGAAAATAAGCAAACGGAAAATAAAAATAAACTTTTTTTAGCATTTAATAGGAAAATGTGAACACTGTAAAATTAGCCTAAATACTAGCTGGTCAAAAGTTTAAGACCATACCGAAACGAAGCGTCAATCGGTAAACACGTAACGAAATTTAGTTACTTGTGTTCAAGCATTAGCGTTGTAAACATCTCCCACTAACATTTCATGTGTTACATTGTCAACTTTTTAGCCTTTGCCATGTTTTACCCAGAGTTTGAACGTGGCAGGATTGTCGAGCTACAAAAGTAAGGTCTCTCTCGACCTGCCATCGCTGGTGAGATTGGGTGTAGTAAAACTGCTGTTGCAAATTTCTTAAAAGACCCTGAGGGATACAGAACGAGAATTTCAAGTGGTCGGTCTACGAAAATTTTGCTTGCATTGAGCAGGAGGTTTCGACGGGTCGTCCGGCAAGACGTCAGCCGATCGTCGAACCAGATTAAGGCCCTTACGGATGCATAATGCAGCTCAAGAACAATAAGACGGCATCTACAATAGAAAGGCTTTAAAAACCGTAAACGTCTTCAAAGGCCATGCCTCCTTCTACATCACGAAACAGCTCGATTAAACTTTGCTGAGAAGCACCAACCAAGGGGTGTTGAAGGTTTTGTTCTCTGATGAGAAAAAATGTAATCTGGATGGTCCAGATGGCTTCCAACGTTACTGGCACGATAATGATATCCCACCGGAGACATTTTCTACACGACACAGTGGAGGAGGTTTCATCATGATCTGGGGTGATTTGTCCTTCCATGGAACATTGGAGCTTCAGGTTATACAGAGGCGTCGAATAGCCTAGCTACATTGGCATGTTGGAGAAAGCATCTATATTGACTGAAGGCCCTTGCTTGTGTGGAAATGACTGGATCTTTTAGTCGGACAATGCTGCAATCTACAATGCCAGCAGAACAAAGGACTTTGTTTATGGCGAATAACGTGATTCTTTGGGAATATCGTGTTTGCCCGAACTGAACCCCATTGAAAATGATTAGAGGTGGATGACAAGGAAAGTTTTTATAGAAATGGACGTCAATTCCAAATAGTGCATGATCTTCGTGAAGCCATCTTCACCACTTGGATTAACATTCCAGCCAGCCTCCTGCAAACGCTTACATCGACCATGCCAAAGCGAATGTTTGCAGTTATTCGCAATGACGGCCGTGCAACTCACTACTGAGATCTCTTGTTGGTCATTTCCTACCCTGTTTCGGACTTCTTTTTGGTATGGTCTTGAACTTTTGACCAGCTAGTATTTAGGCTAATTGCATAGTATTCATATTTTCCCTATTAAATCCTAAAACAGTTTTTTTTTTATATTTATCTTCCCTCTTCTTATTTTCAGCTTTTGAAGTTCTACTCCAATAAGTGGTTGAGTCCAACAACGCAAAATGCATATTTTTTCTTTATGTTCATCGGTTTTAAGATTTTGGCCAGCAGTTTATACAACAGTTCGCTACTACAGCGGTTTTCTTGGTGTAACTGGAAAAAGTGTAACTGAAACAACGTTGAAGTGAGATACGGTTTGATCGTTAGGTACAGCTTTGGATTTCGCGGGTGGTAGCCGAGTTCGAATCCTGGTTATACTACAAAATATTTAAGCTGTGGGTGCGTTATAAGAGTGACAGTGTTTTTAATCTCGTTTTAATTTGCTTCCATTGTACCGTAGGACTAATATTCTTCAACGACATTTACTTAGCATGATAAGGAATCGAAATATTGACAGGACTTTATCTGAGAACAACAGTCGTTAAAAATACGCACTCTCCACGACATATTCGAGAAACTTCTGTGCTTACTATTCGCGTCCTTACATTTAAATGCTATTTTATGAAAGTAATTTAAAAAAAAAACGTCAAGATTAACAGTAAGAGAACTGATATTCAGTTAGTGTTTAGTTATAGTCGCTACAGCCCACCTGCGCTAATAAATACTGGAATATTAATATTTACAAGAGACAAACTTCAAATGGTTAAGGCACTCGACTCCTAATCTGAGGGTCATGGGTTCAAATCCCTGTCACACCGAACATGCTCGCCCTTTCAGCCGTGGGGCCGTTTAATTGGATGGTATTTCGTTGACAAAAGAGTAGCCCAAGAATTGGCGGCGGGTGGTGATGACTAGCTGTTTTCTTTATAGTCTTACATTGCTAAAGTAGGGACGGCTAGCGCAGACAGCCCTTGTGTAGGTTTGCGCAAAATTCAAAACAAACCAAATATATTTCACTCAGATACGCTTCTTCAATATCAGCAAATTCTGCCCAATTGTTTTTTGTCGTGAGACGTGTTATCTACCCAATGTTTTTTTTCCTTTATATGGTACACGAGCAGAAGTTCAATCAAGAACCTTTTTTTAAATTTCTTTAAATACATTTTTGAATGAAATTCTTAATTTTCATTCATTTCCTGATACGTAGTTTATAAGATCTAGGGTTAAAATGTATTGCACGCCAAAAAAAAATTCATTAACTACAGTTGATGAAATGAAATTTTACGATTTTTCAGCGTGTTGTCAAATTATAACAGACCGTAGTATTAATGTTTAATCTCTTGCTGAGTCAGTGGTAGGTTTAGCTCTGAGATCTGGGGTGTGATTCTGCGCGGTTAACACAGTACCGATAGCTAATTACGTAGCCTAGTGTTAAAGAAACAAAACAGTAAATGACTTGGCGAATACAATTTGTCTGTCAGGTTCCACACGCTTTTTAATATATCGGGAATCTATAAACTGTCGAACTAATGCGTGGCGTGGGAATGTCTGGAGTTGTAGGCGTTGACCATAAGGTAGGAGCACGGTCGCCAGGCAACACATTCCATTACACGTGGGTACACTAGAACGCAGTAGCAACGTGTGCTTGCCTTCTATTGGTTGGGTCGGTCTACCCTGTGGGACTTAGTTCATAAAATATCAACACAGAATGAGACGTGCTTGGCCAGATCCCAGTTCGTGTCGCATCTTGCATTGTGTGTTTGATCTGTTTAGAAGAGTTGTCATCTTCGCTGTCTGAGTTGTCATAGTGACGATGATTGATCAAAGGAATATATTTCTATGCAATTTTTAGAAAGTTGTGATGAAGCGCAAATAATGGTTGGACGGATCCGGCTGTTTCTGAGAGCTGTAATATTTTCAATCAACTGTTAAATCGGAGGAGATACAGTAATGAGACAAAATCTTAATTGAAATAACAGTTTTTCTTCGTCTGTTGCATTTGTACTTACAAAATCTTTTATCAACAGAATACAGTAGGAAACATGTATAACTAAAAAATCCACAATAGAATATCTAGTAATTGGAGAGATGCAGGAATTGTGGACTTCTAATCTCTTCAAGTTGTGAGATACCAAAAACGAGTATTTTTTATTGTTTTTTCTTCAACTAGATATTAGTAAACTTCATAAAATGGTTGCTTAAAAACTTCTCATTTCTCCTTTCTATGTTAACAGGATATATAAAACTTTAATTCACACAGGAAATGAAAGAAAAAAGATTTTCATGAGACGAACTGTAATGCACGTCGTGTGCATATCAACATTTATTTTTTCCCAACAAGTATTTAATTTTGAAACCATTCCTCGAGAGTGATGACGTAAACCGTTTCTTATGAGAGTCGTACTAACGGGGAAAGTAGCTATAAATAGTACATTTAGGGCTGCTGTAATTCATTACACAAGCTAGAAATACTTCGAATAATGCTCTGAAATTCTCTTTTTCACTTTCACTCCACATCGTGGTCAAAGTCACCTAAATGTAGTTAGGTTTATCGTAGTGAGTTCCAGCTCTCCTCCATACGTGATTGCTGGGCAGGTTGGAACTAGCAACAGTGCCTAATTATCTAGAATGTTGATCATACTGACGTGATAAAATAGCATTGAGGCTGATGGCTGAGAAAGAAGTGAAGCAACCCCATGTTCCTTGGTCCCCCACAATCCCTGTGGAGCAAGGAGAAAATACACTAGTTAATTTTGAAGTCTCTGGAGTTAGCTCGAAGAAACAACCCAATGATACGAATGGAAAGTGTGAAGTTGTTTACGATATAGGCAATCAAAATAATAATTTTACTGCTAAAGAGAGACAGTCGTGTGTTGAAAACGAGAAAAGGAATCGTGAGAACTCGGAGGAACTTGATGGAAATATGTCCGACATCCAGAGGAATGATTGTGGTCAGAGTAAAAAACATAAAGAATTTAGTGACAATACAAGTGATAAAGAAAATGCTACGAAAGAAGAAACAAATGACGGTGGTAACACAGAAGAACACGAGAAGGTGGAAGAGATTACAGAAGAACGGATGTGTAATAGCGATAGTTTAACCAAGGAAAATTTCCCAAGGGTGAAATGTCTGAGCCAAAATATTGGCGAAAAACAGATGGAAAATACTCACCCAGAGATACAGGGAAGCTGCGGAACTGGTCCAGAGGAAGAACGAAACGATCCTTTTTGTTCAGAAAACTATAAAGAAGTCCAGACTCGTGCGCGAGACGGTACGAGTTGGGACTCGAGCCTCATTTGTACTTCTGAGGAAGAGTTATCCGTGACGAAAAACACAAGTGACGTCACACAAGGACATGCGGTACCGTTACCCGTGCGTAGCTCTCTCACTGCAGACTTGCATACAAACGTTCCTCATCATCAGATCTTAATTCGTTGTTTAGACGAAGACAGCAACAATGTCCATGAAGATACGTGTCATGTTCAGTTATCTAACATTAACCAGAAGAAATGTCAGAGCGACTTCCAGTTTTCATCTCTTTCAACTCCCTTGCGCAGGTTAAGTCTAGTGAACAACAACAGAAGAAGGAAAAGCGCTATCACCATACGATTGGATGAAGGATTTTCGGATATCTCCAGCTTAAAAGATGAACTGCAGTCGCTTTACACCAGTGTCAATAGTCGTCACAATAGTATTGTCCCGCAGGTGAGTTTTGTTCTCAAACCAAGAGAAAAGGAAAGCATAATTCTAAAATAATTGCAATCGCCAGCTTAATCAAATAAATTACAATGACTATTTAGAAGAACCAGTGGCGTACCTAGAAATGTTTCAGAGGGGGGGGGAGGTAAAACTTTTTAAATTTTCTAATACTGGGTACATGGAATAAGTGTCACTAAACTTATTTAAACATAATAAACATGTACGTGCTAGCAACACGTTTCTAGTTGAACTAGGGTGGTGGGTGTATTTGGATATTTGCGATTTTTCTTTACCATGACTCTCCAAGTAGCTAAGTTGGATCTCTGCAGACTTATATTGCCAGTAATATGGTTTCGATACCCGTGATGGGCAGAGCACAGATAGATCTTTCCGTAGTTTCGTGATTAATAACGAGTAACAATAACTCTCCAAGTGGGGCCAGTGCCTAATGCCCCCCCTTTAACTATAACACTGAAATAGACCATGCATCAAGACAAACATATGTAAGGGTTTGTCTACACACGTTATTTCCTTTTTATTAACAATTTATTAAGATTTTTTTTTTTTGAAGTTACAATGTTCATTAAGGTTTCCTGGTTTGTTATTGAAGTAATTTTAGAATGAATAAGTAGTTCAGCACAAATAAAGCATGTAAAGAATACAACATCTTATCAGCCGGTTAACCAGGTGTTTGCATTCAACTGTTATCGCAGAAAATATGAAAACAACCTGGATGGATGTTGTTTTACGGATGGTAAGAACTGGGGATTAATGTTATCGTACGGACCAAAAGTCTGTCTTTATTTCGGTAACACAGGATGCAGAATGCTGGTTTCTGACGTAAAGTATCTATTGGAGAACTGTGTATTTTTATCCTTCAGTGTTTTCGTTGTCCACCAGGGGATTAAATCCATTTGATGCAGTGATAATTATTTATTATGAAACTGCGACCAATTAAAGAAAGCTAAGTGGCATTTTTTTCGTTAATATGTTGGCAAACTATATGATCTACGTTTACATGAAACCGGAAATAATTTCCATGTTATTATAGAAACCTTCGCTGAAAATAATGGAGATTATAACTGGTTTATTTAACATTTATGTCGTGTACTTAAGTTTCATACTATTACTGATGTTGTAGGAATTTCGTAGACCATATTTTAGAGATTAAAGGATTTAAAAATTGCTAGTTAACGTGATTACTTCTAGTGTTTGTTAGCACTTGTTTGTAAATGGCAGGTTAGATTATATAGTTGATACCACATTAAGTAAGTAACATTTATTACAATATCCTTAAAATTCATCAGTTCAAAGTGATTATTATTAATTGTATTTAATGGGTGACAGGCAGAAACGTTGCTAGGATATAGAGTTGATACCACGTTAATAGGGTAGCAGTTGTCATGATGTCATTAGTTTAGAATATGTTTATATGGAAAGCTGAAAGTAGTGTGTGAAAAGCAAACGCATTGTGAGATTAGTACAGCTAATACCCTGTTAATTAACAGGTTCCCGGCGTGGCAAGTGATTAGGGCGCTCGACTCGTAATTTCAGGGTCGCAGGCTCAAATGACCGTCACACACAACACGCTCGACCTTTCAGCCGTGAGGGTGTATAATGTTTCGGTCAATCCCACTATTCGTTGATAAAAGATTAGCCCAAGAGTTGGCAGTGGGCGATGATGACTAATTGCCTTCCTGCCAAATTACAGACGGCTAGAGTAGATAACCCTCGTGTGGCTTTGCGTGAAATTTACAAAACAGGCAAACAATTAATCGGGTAACAATTGTTACAATAAAGCAGGAAATAACTATTAATTAATGAACAAAACTTAAGTTTCTTTACTAGTGTTTTTTACCCTAGGATGGAATCGGTTATTGTTACTGTTTTGAAGCGTCCCTGCCCAGGAAATGTGCAATGATTGGCGAAATTTGGTGCAGAGTTTCTGAGCTTGTATTACAGTATATTAGTGTTGAGTGTTCCCGGTTGGTACAGCGGTAAGACTACGGATTTACAACACTAAAATCAGGGGTTCGATTCCCCTCTGTGGACTCAGAGCCCGATGTGGCTTTGCTCTACGAAAACACACACAGTGAAAACGAGAGCTTCAGTAAAACTATTTTACGAAGTAAGGACAGAAGAATATATATCTTGAAAAATTACAAGTCAAACTTTCAGTAATTATAATGATAGTCAAGAAAATGATCAAGCAGCAGTTGAAAGATCAGTTTTAAAGCTTTCCCAGTACGATTGTAGAAAACCTTCCATTTGGTGTTCGTCGATTAATTTGTTAGAACCTAAAAGCGTGTTTTAGAATTTTGCGCAAAGCTACACGAGGTCTGTTTGCGCTAGCTGTTCTCAATTTAGCAGTGTAAACCAGAGGGAAGGTATCTAGTCGTTACCACCCACCGCAAACTCTTGGGCTACTTTTTTAGCAACGAATAGTGGAATTGGTCATAAAATTATAATGCCCCACGGATGAAAGGGCGAGCATGTTTGATATGTCGGGGATTCGAACCCGCGACCCTAAAATTATAAGTCTAGCGCCATAACCACCTAGTCATGCCGGGCCTTAGAATCTAACAGCTGACCTTTAACAAATTCTTAAGCTAAGGAACACATATAACGTTAAGTGTACGTCTGTGTGTGTGATACGTTTAATTAGCTATATAGTTTAATGCAAGAAAGTGATTGTGTGTTATATTTTAAGTTCATATATATTCATTACAGCAAAAATAAAATTTTGTTAGCAGCAATGAACAATGTTAATATTAAAAATAATCAAAAATTCATAGTTGAAGCAAAAATCAAAAATTAGCATTAGAAGCAACGAACAGAAGTTTATATTATCTTAACGTGCAGAAAGAATTATCATTCGTTCGCAGTCATTATTAATGATTTCATAGGAACTATCTGCAGGATACATATTAATAGTTAACACAGGCCTGCGGTGTTTTTTTTTATTGTCCTCACATTTTTTACATGTTCTACAATAATTAATGTATGCTGAAACCTAAAATGACATCCACTTTCCTCCATTCCGATTCGTCGCGGGTTCCAATCCCCGTCACGCCAGACATGCTCGCCGTTTCAGCTGTGGCAGCGTTATTATGCGACGGTCCATCCCAGTATTCGTTGGTAAATGAGTAACCCAGGAGTTGGCAGTGGGTGTGATGACTAGCTGCCTACCCTCTGGTTTAACACCACTAAATTAGGGACGGCGAGAGCAGATAGCTCTCGTGTAGCTTTGCGCGAAATTCAAAAGCAAATAAACAAACAAACCATTCCGTACAAATGTTTCACAAAACGTCATATGTACTTTCATTGAAAGCGAGTCACAGTTTTCTTATGGTTGAAATGTTTAACTACTCATTGTATATTTTTCTAGACCAATAACGACGTGAGGGGTTTATTGATAGCTCTAGGACCCAAACATAACAAATGTTCATTGTGGTAAACGAAATAATAATTTAAGAAGTAGTTTTTTTTTCCGATTTGTAAAAATTTCTTACGTGACAGAGAAAAAAAATGAATATTAGTTTCTAAATCTGAATAGTTGAATTATGGAAAATACATTGTTAAAGCCAAAACAATGTTTATAAAGTTTATATTCGCAAGCATGCGTAATGTATTCAGATTAGAAGAGCCTAATTATTTATCTACCTGTTAAACGTTAATTCTTTCTTTTGTTGTTGATTTCTTTATTAACAGTGTGTATAATCGTATTTCTATTTAACTACATCATGTTTCTTATTTAATAAGTTTGTATATCTTAACTAAGATAAAACGAGGCTTAAAAAACCGCTGTGAAACGATGAAACAGAAAGGAAAAAAATGGAAAACTTGTATCATGAAAGAAGACGTTTTAATATTTCCAACGTTTAGGGCTGGGACGCCCTTCCTCAGGCGACTTTATAATTCTCGTTGGAAGGGCGTCCACAGGAAAGTACTTGACAGTTTTTCTTTCTTTACTTTTGGATATGCATGTATATGTCGTGTACGTGGACTACCTTTAATTTCAGACATTTCAACACTACGTGAGGTCTATAACGATCAGCATTATACATATAAAACAATGGTTTAAAAATACCCTCCATCTGGGATGGTGTATTTTCGCAGGGTTGTAGACTCTTCATTAAAAGAGCTGTGCTTTAAGTTGAATGGGTGATATTTATAGAGGGTTAAAAACTGACCAACAAGTAAATCTTTAGTTTGAAATACGTGTTAGAAAATTGCCACGACTGACTTTTAAATAATACACAAATGGCTGTGTTTATATATTGTACAGAAAGTTGAAATGGCTTTTTCTCCGTTTGTTTGCACACCATGCAAGTTACTGCAGGTGTTTTTGCTGACTGTTTATATTAAACAATATAGGGTTTTCTTGTCATGTGTTTGATATGTAAAGGATTTTTCTGGCTGTGTCTGTAGAATAAGCAAACTGCTGCAAGTATTTTTTCGTCGTAAGTTTATCTGATATGAAAATTGCTGAAAGGGCTTTCTCAACTTGTGTATATAATCCATAGATTGATGCGGGTTTTCCTGTCGTATGATGAGAAACCAAAATGTTTTGTTGACATCCTCAAACACAAACAAACAGTGTATTCTTGTCCCAGTGATTGTGTTTTTGCATGTCAGATGTTCCAGGAAATTTGTATCAGCAGGATTAACTAATGTATTCCCTTTTTTATTTTAATTAATTTTTTTTCGTATTCCGGTAATCTTAGCTTCAAGTGTGAATTGCTAAAGCGTATTGTATGTGCTTGATCTGACATAACAGTAACACCAACGAACGGGTTTAAAATCATAACAAAACATGCAAGTTATTTGAATTCCTTTTTATAAAGCTAAACACATCAGAGGTTACACATGTAAAGTGGCATGTGTCTAACTTGACTTTGGGAAGTGCGCCTGCTTGTAGGTACGCGTGTTTTGGCGGTAACATCAACTAAACGTATACCAAATCTCACTTTTCTTCGGGGCCAAGCATCTCCATATACTGGCCTGATTCCAAATTAAGAAAAGAAATGTTTAGCAGATCGCACTAATTTTTTTGTAATGTTGATATTGCTGCACTTTGTATGTGAGCATTTCTGAAAGTCGCTTTCGCGCAGCGCTAAAAATAAACAGTTGTGCTAATAATGCGGCAGTTTATAACTATTGTAAATTATTGTATTTCATGTTTTTTGCTGTATTGTACATGAATGTGTTTGAATATGACTACGTCGGAATTAATGTAAGAGATTAATGGTGCTTGATTAACAGACGTAGGTCAGAGTGAAATAAAAATGTTTGTGTTAGAAAATAACAAATCCAAACAACAACTGGGGGACCGCGTTTCCAAGAAGTGTTATGAAACGTAAACATATAAGAGGAAGAAGTTGAACCAAAATAACTGTGCGTGTTTCACGCGTCCGTTCGAATCATTCCTCAACCCTAACCCTATTTGTAATAAGCGTATGAAAATATTACGTGTTATATTATACTACCATTTATAGTAAATGGCATGCGATAAGTATACTTCTGTTTTGTTTGCTTAAATAATGCAATCCAAAACGTGTCAATGTGATCCATAAAAAATAATTAACTTCTTTCTCGTTGTTAAGCAGCCTTATTAAAGAATCAATGAAACATGATACGAAAACTTTTGTCGTCCTCCATGGTTTAGAAATGAGCACAGTTGGATGTGTCTTGTTTTATGTATTATTTGTTTGTTAAGATGAATTTGTACAGCCGTTCTAAAATTGAGAAAGATAGTGTGTGTATAGAACAAGACAATTTTAATAAATGGACAACTTTTATGAGGTAATCGGTTCATTTAGTTTGCTCTAAACATAAATGTGTACTGCACTTGAAGGAAAGGTTTCAACAACTGGGAATCTGCAGTGTATTAGAATGATCGCAGTAACTAGGTGCAAATTACCCAACACATTGTATTTGAGATGCCTTTAAGAGTAGACCTTTGCATTTTGCTATTACTTCACAGTAGTAAATTTATATTGAAAATTAGTTATAACGTATTTCTATTTTACTTTTATTCTTTACGTCGTATAGAATCTTTATAAGTTCCGTCTTTCCCAAGCAGTTTTTTTCTTGCTTTAAAGTGCCGATTTTGAGCATTGACTCCAATTTTGCGAGTTTCAACCGGAGAACAATTAGTTATTAACTGTGTTATAAAGTGGATTTGCTAATTCCAGTTTTGATTTGTGAAAAACTGTTTAACCTTGAGCGCCTAGTTTATATTAGTTTGGTTTGTTGTGAATTTCGCGTAAATTTACACGAGGACTATCTGCGCTAGTCGACCCTAATTTAGTAGTGATAAACTAGAGGAAACGCGACTAGTGATCACCCCCTCGGCCCGGCATGGTCAGGTGGTTAAGGCACTCTACTCGTGGTCCAAGAGTCGCGGGTTCGAATCCCCGTTGCACTAACCGTGCTCGCTTTTTAGCCGTGGGGGCTTTATAATGTTACGATCAATCCCACTATTCGTTGATAAAAAGGTAGCCTAAGGGTTGTAGGTGTGTAGTGATGACTAGCTGCCTTTCCTCTAGTCTTACACTGCTAAATTATGAACGGCTAGCGCAGATAGCCCTCCTGTAGCTTTGCACGAAATTCAAAACAAACCAAACAAACAATCACCACTCGCTACCACATTATTGGAGACAACATCAAAATTACCAAAAGAACAAAATGTATTCAGGAAATTTAGACAAACGACAGACCACCTAATCAGATTAACCGAAACCATAATAGATAGCTTCAATAAAAAAAAAATGTACTGTCGCTTGCTTCCTTGATATCGAGAAAGCATTCGACACTGTGTGGCACTATGGTCTAAGGTTCCGAATGAATGAAATTGAACTACCGCGAGGAATTATTCGCTAGTTATCTAACTTTTTGGAAAATAGAAAGTGCAGAGTAAATGTTAAAGCTGTTTACTCCTGAAGCTGGTGTCCCTCAGGGAGGGGTGGTTAGCCATATACTCTTCATCACGTATGTAAACAATATGCCACTGAAGGATCCGAATCATGGATTTTCTTCACAGTTCGCAGATGATGTGGCAGTCTGGAAAAGTGCCGCAACACCCACGATAGCAGCCACAAACATACAACCGCCACTAAATAGAATAAGTGAATACTGTCAAAATATAGAATAAAAATAAACACAGCAGAAACACAACTCGTCGTCTTTACGAAATTGACAAAACACAAAAAACAACAGCCAGAATTATATATGAATGGCACTCTACTCCAGATTGTCCCATCGGCAAAATTTGTAGGTCTGACCTATGATTCAAAACTAACTTGGATCAATCATGTTAACGAAGTTAAAAATAAAGTCTGGCGAAGGACTAACTTTGCTAGGAGTTTAACTTGTAAAAACAGAGGAGCATCTACAGATAACATACTAAAAATCTATAAAACATATATTAGACCTGTAATAGATTGTGCAGCTTCAGCATGGATAACTGTAAGCAATAAAATAATTAAAACCAAACTACAAACAATCCAAAACACTCCTCACAACTCCATACAGAGTTCCAAGAACTATATCATCTCAGTTCATTCACAAATACTCGAACATTCCAACCACACCAGATAGAATCCTACATAGTACAAAAATGTACTTTAATAAGAATTGGATGAAAAACGAATTATTATGCGAACTAGACAGGTACCTTGTACATGATAAAGCTAGTTCTAAATATCTCTCCCCAGTTAATTTATATTTTAATTATATAAATAAATACAAAATATATATAAAAATAACAATGATAATAATAAATATATATGTACATATATATATATTAAACAATAAAAAATGTCGCCAACAAACTTGACATTCTGCTGATAGAATAAAATAATCACTATATATGTACCACAATACATGGGCATTGCCCTGAAAAGGATCAAAATAATATCCTGTTCTACAATTATAAATACCAATCCGTCAAGAACATAAGTACGGGGAGGAGGAAGAGGTCATAGAAAACCTGACCCTCCAGGGTGTGAACTTTTCTTACCCAAACACCGGCAGAGATTCGAACCACTTGCTACCAACTCTTGGGCTACTCTTTTATCAATAAATAGTGAGATTGACCGTCACATTATAACGCCACCATGACTGAAAGGGCGAGCATGTTCGGTGGCGGGGGGAAATATAAATATGTATTATCAGTTTTATTTTCCACGTGGTAGATTCATTGTCACGAGTCCGTTGTTTCACTTTTGTTAACTCTATTTGTGACATTTTAGAATATCCATTTTTCTAGAATAAAACTGTCAATAAATCACTCGAAACTGTTTGTCTAAAGCAATTGAAATTCATTACAGAAATTATGAGCGGTACATCGTCTTGTAAAATTAAGCATTTTCAAAAAACGTGAAACTGAATGAAGCATAACTCGTACCTAAGACAGTTTTTACCAATGTGCAAAATCTAATGTTCGATTTTTCCTCGATCTTTTGTGTGTGTGTCAAAACGAAACCAAAACAGTTTCGATAAAAATGGCTGGTGACAAAAGAAGTTTTAAATTGATTTCAGAATATTTTACTTTCTTGCTGTTTAATGTTTTAATATTAGGTTGCAAAAAGAATGTAATAGATTTGAATCCTACATTGTATATAGCATTGGTTAACTTAGTTCGCCACTAGTATTTTCCTTAGCATCTCCTTTATTTGTTCTCTACAGAAAGGATAAAGTAACTAAACGGTTTATTTATTTTTTTATTACAAAAACATACGGACAAGTGGAGTCATTAAGTTTACTACAATATACACTCAAGTACTTTGTTGTTGTTCTTTTTATTTTAATAGTGAAGGTCACGTGCTGTTAGGTTTGTTTACTTTACATGTGCGTGGCTAAGCCAAGAGTTTATTAGGTTTGTTTATTTTACATGTGCGTGGTTAAGCCAAGAGTTTGTTAGGTTTGTTTACTTTGCATGTGGTTAAGCCAAAAATTTTTACTGTAGTCTCCTCTGTTTATTGGTTTTAATGCAACGCGTTGTAAGATAACGACTACGGTAATTTTATGTTTTAGTCAAGCTTCAACACAGAAGAAGTTTATAGATAGAACCGTAAACTATCTTCACAAGCTACCAAACCTTAATTTCGCTTCCACATTTCGGAGCGCAATTTGTTTATCATACGTAATTATGTCACCTTCCTGAAAGAATCATTGTTGAGCTTGTATGTGTCAGATCCTTATGTACTGTAGAATTGAATAATTCTCAAGTCCAAATGCTATCTCACTGCTAGCTTTTTCCTATATAGTTAAAGTAGTGCATGGGGTACCATGACAATTATTTCAGACCCTAAATTTGATCATTGTATTCATTTCAAGCAGAATCGTTATGACATAATCTTGGTACAAGTGTGTGGGAATTCTTTAAAAAAAGTTAAGTATATCTTATTCTGGCTCATTCAGTTGTTAACAGGAGTCAATTAAACATTACTGTACTGTTCAAATTTACATTTTGTAATGGCATGATAGCCCCATAAAATGGAATGTCAAAACGTTATCTTGTGTTAACATTTTTATACAATATTGTACAGAAAATCAATGTCTTTAAATGTTGTACCTATAGTATCATTACAGAGAATTAAAACTGATGTATTTAAGTGTAGTACATATAGTATCATTACAGAGAATTAAAATTAATGTATTTAAGTGTAGTACATATAGTATCATTACAGAGAATTAAAATTAATGTATTTAAGTGTAGTACATATAGTATCATTACAGAGAATTAAAATTAATGTATTTAAGTGTAGTACATATAGTATCATTACACAGAAGTAGTCTTGGCCTTTCAGAACTTCTTAAGCTCTCAGTAGCTCAACGGTAAATCAGGATATTTATAATGCTGCAGTCCTGGTTTCAATACCTGGGATGGGCGCAGCAAAAGTAATACATTTTGTAGCTTTGTGCTTAATAAACAAACCAGTGCTTCGTATGTTGGTTTAATGCCATATGATATATCTGTAATGGTCTGTTAATAATTGTTTGTTGTTAAACAAAACTCTACAATGGGCTATCTGTGCTCTGCCCACAGCTGGTATCAGAATATGATGTATAGTGTTATAAACCTTCAGACTTACTGTTGAGCCAGTGAGGTGGGAACACTTCTAAATAAATTAGGTTAATTTAAAAATTAAGTTCTAGTAGAAATCTGTTTTTGTCTCCCTCTATTTCGTACTTTTTACCTCAGCCCGATGCACATGACGTATTATTTTCGTTTCTTGCATGCATGTGAAGAGAAAAACTCATTATGGGACTTAGATCGTATTAAGAACAAAGATTCATACCCCACAACTGGTTGAGTAATTTTTAGTGAATGTAGGTCAATGGTGAAGGTCACGTTGAAGGTCAACCACTTTCGTCACAACAATAACGTCACGAAATTTTGAAAAACAGGTAAACTGAAAAAACAAATATAGATGGATCTTAGTACGTAGACTATTTTTGAGGATTATAAATTGTTCGGGATTCTTTTTACGTTTGTTAATGATAAATCAAATGGAACGTGGAGACTTCCTTGATGACGAGAAACCCACTTGAAATAAAAGAACGGCTTATTTGGGTATTAACACTTTTAATGATAGGAAGGTCGAAACTTTGTTCTTTGCTTAAGTCATCTTCAGGTTAATGTGAATGTGAAGACTCTTTATGAGCGTGTTTCTGGGGTTATGCTTAATTTTATGTATCGCCAGTCTATTTAGGGCTTTCCTGGTACCTGTGTTTACTTATTGAATACAAGTATAGCCATATATAATACAAGTGAAATTATAAGTAATTAAATAATTTTTAGCTTATCTAGGTTATCAATATTAATTATTTAGCACAATATTTAATCACGTTTGACTTAAAAAACAACAACAAAAATACTCAGCTTTTTTGCCTCAAATAAATCTTTCGTATTTTTATAGATAACTAAACATTCTATTACCACTACTTCAAATTTAATTATTTCTATTTTTTATCATTAAATAAAAGTTATTAATTATTTTTGGTTAAATAACAAAAATGTTTATACGTAATTTGCTTTCGAATGTTTAAATTGTATATTTTAATTTTTCAATTATTCTGAACAGTGTTATATGTATTAATCAATAAATATCTTCCCTGGTGGTGAAGGAATAATTTCAAAGGCATATAACGCTTAAAACCAGGTTTCGATAGCCCAAAATATAAGTGCGCTTAAAAACAACGAAACGATCAACAAATGTCGCAGAGGAAACATTTTTTCGTTAAATAAAGTATATAATTTTGTTTTTAATTTTCGTCATTATCCAATAGCGAGACAACTGGCTTCAGTGTAGTTGGATAAGCCAAATTTGTATTCAGATTTCATATGAAAGGATAAATAAATAATTGTAAATATCTGGACGTTTAACATTAATTAGATTTTAATTAACATAAATATCTGTGTGTTTGCTAAATACATATTTAATAACTTGTATAAATTTAAGTATTTGAGAACGCCTAAAATTTACCAGTATATTTGTACACCCATAATTATAAATATACAATTTATAAATAATTTTTGGCCCGACATGGCCAGGTGGTTAAGGCACTTGACTCTAAAACTAAGGGTCGCAGGTTCCAATTCACGTTACACCAAACATACTAGCTCTTTCAGCCGTGGGAGCGTTATAATTTTACGGTCAATCCCACAATTCGTTGGTAAAAGAGTAGCCCAAGAGGTGGCGGTGGGTGGTGATGATTAGCTACCTTCACTTTAGTCTAACACTGCTAATTTAGGGACGGCTGGCACAGATAGCCCTCGAGTAGCTTTGTACGAAATTAAAAAAAACAAAAAATCAGAGACTCTATTGTGTTCCTTTCTAACTTTCTGTATTGCCATCTGACATTTACTGTAGCTTCTTCCATTGATCAGAATGAAAAAGACATAACTTTCCGTTACTCTCCTTCTTCCAGTTTTATGCCACACATTTACAAACCTATTGGCACACACAGGCGTGGTCGTAAGGCGTTGTGGTCTAGTAATGTTCTTCATAATTCTTTTTCAACGTGTAATGAGATCCTACTGAATAATATAGCCATACGTGTATTTGGTAACCATAGTAACCGGTGCCTCCTGACTCGTTAAAATCCAACATTTATTGTTAGAAGCATATAATATTCGGTTCATTTATGTAAAGAGCTAATATAGTAATATAGCACTGGAGTAAATTTCAGAAAAAACGCGAATTACTGTGGTGGATATAAATATGGTTAAAAATTCAGTTCGAAAATATAATTACTTCAGTAATTACATGTCTGAACCTTAAGCAGACACGAACATGTATCAGGATGAATTATGCGTTAATCGGAGTATGTGGATAGAGTGTTCGTATCGGGTGTATAATTTGCTTTTTTTTTCTTTCGCGTTAGCTTATAAAAAGTAAGAAAAGATGATAAATTACAAAGAATCATCAAACTTAGAGTATGGGTTTTCTTTAATAGCTTTAAACCTAGCGGATATTTCTTTCAATAATTCTTCATTAATTATGTATGCACGTGTATTTGGCTGAAGATAAGTATAGGCGCTTCTAACCAAGTAAATATGTTTCAAAATAGTGTTTCAAGCCTGGTGGATTTTTTTTATGTTTCTGTTATATTACTATTCTCTAGAAGACTACTTCTCTTGTATGTTTAAACGCAAACACTGGCTGCTTTCTCAAGTATGTTTTGTTTTGTTCCCCATCAAAACTATGGAAGATTTGGTATGAATTAAAAATAAATTAATTAAATAAATAAATTAAAAATAATTTACAATCGATTCTTAGAAAACACGATTGTGTCCCTCAAATAAGTACATCTTATTTATTATTTTAAGTAAAGTGTGACACAGACAGGTGTGATAGTATTAATGTAAATCTTTCCTTTAAATGTGCAGTTCCTTTTGTCATGTGATAAAGGTAACCACTTTTTTATTATTGTTTTTTTTCTAATTTCGTGTAAAGCTACACGATTAAAATTAGCCGTCCCTAATTTATCCGTGTAAGAATAGAGGGAAGGCAGCTACTTATTGCCACCCACCACCAACTCTTGGGCAACTCTTTTACCAACTAATAGTGGGATTGACTGTCACATTATAACGCTCCCACATCTAAAATGGTGAGCAAGTTTGAAAGACGGGGATTCGAACCTTCGACCTTCAAATTACGAGTTGAGTGTCTTAACCACCTGGACATGCCGGGACTTATTGTTCTTTTAGTCACATGATAAATGTAACCACTTTTAATAAAATGTGTAGTTTTTTAGACGCATGATAAAGGTAATTAATTTTGTTTTTTAAATAAAATATGCACTCCCTTTTGTTATATGATAAATGCAAAAAAAAAAAGACACGGCGTCCAAGATAATACGTAAAGTAAACAGCAGAATGCAAAATAACACCTTATTTTAAAAGAAACAATTATACCTTGCCGTGTGATTTTATTTTATTTGAAACAGTATCCGATAGTGTATTTGTTTATTTGGTAGTAGTTACATACCTACTACCCTCAAAAACGAAGCGAGATTCTTGAGGAGTCTTTAACTGAAAGTTTGTTGTTTCAAACTTGTGCTAATCTCAATAAACATAATACCAGTCTGTTGTATTTGTCCACAGCGGTAGATCTGCGGACTCAGAAGGCTAAAAACCTGGTTTCGATACCCGTGGTGAGCTGAGCACAGATAGCTTATTGTGCACCTTTGTTTTTAACTGTAAACAAACTGTTATATACTCTTCAAAAAAAAGAAACGCAAAAGGGATATTTTTGTTATTTCAAAGAGAAATATATGTAATAACGTTACAAGCTCAGAGTATGTGATGCTACACGTGTTAAGGCACTGATTGTCAGACCAAAATGACAATAAAAGTTGTGCACTTTGAAAACGGAGGAAAACATCGGATTTTTCGCCAAAAAGCATTCGTGTCCAATAAATTTGTTTGAGAGATCTGCATGTTCTGCAAGTGCAACATGTGCAAAAACCCGATAAAAGTAACGGGTTCTCGGTTTCCATAGCTCAGTGTTAAGCCACCGACACGCAATACAGTTACGCCAAGACTGACTGAAGCACAAAGCAACAACGCCATTGGTTGTTTGGAAGCAGGCGAATCTCGATCAGATGTTGCCAGTGTTGTGAATGTTCACCCAAGCACCATCACAAGGCTATGGAATCGTCACCAAGAACATGGAGCAACTTGTAACCGTCCACGATCTGGCAGACCTCGAGTGACCACGCCCGCACAAGATCGCTACATCCGATTACGTCACCTTCGGAATAGGATCACCACTGCGACGTCTACTCCTCAACCATACCAGGGCTGCGTTGGATTTCCGATCAGACCGTACGGAACCGTCTACGAGATGCAGGAATTTGACCTCGTCGTCTAGTCAGAGGCGTCATCCTCACTCATCAACATCGTCAAGCACGGCTGCAGTGGACTCGGGCACATCGGGTATAGCCTCATCGACAATGGAGGCATGTTTGGTTCAGCGATGAATCACGTTTCATGCTTTGTAGGCAGGATGGAAGAACTCGTGTTTACCGTCGCCGAGGTGAACGTTTTGCAGCAAACTGTGTGCAGGAAGTTGATAGATTTGGTGGTGGCAGCGTCATGATGTGGGTTGCCATCGCCTACATTGCCAGAACAGACCTTTTGCACATTCGAGGGAATCTTACGGCTCAACGATACGTCGACGAGATTCTTAGGCCCCATGTGCAACCCATCATGGTGAACGCCAACGACAGTTTTTAACATGACAACGCCCGTCCTCACACAGCCCGACTCACCAGTCTTCTTGAGACACCACTACATCAACTTTCTTCCCTGGCCATCCAGATCACCAGATTTATACCCCATCGAACATTTTTAGGACGAGTTGGACCGACGTCTGCGAAGGCGACAAACTCAACCTCAGACTCTACCTCAGCTTGCAGCAGGCTGAGTGGACAGCCATTCCACAGGATGTGATTTGTCATCTCATCGCTTCCATGGGCAGGAGATGCCAAGCAGTTATTGATGCACACGGGGGGCATACTCGTTATTGACGTTGAGTGACGTTAAATTTCAACTAGTGAGCGTGGACTTACATTCACAACAGTGAATGTGCAAAGTTTCACACGTGTTATGCAGAAATACCCGGAATAAATTTGTTAACAATTTGTCTCAAATTTTGCCTTTTGTGTTTCTTTTTTTTAAAGAGTATGTCTATGTAACTACTCCGAATTGTGTGGATGGATCTTAACCAAAATTGGTACGTAGTTTCTCTAGATCTATGCAATGGTATATACCAATTTGCACTTGTGCGTTTTGTGGTCATTTTTGCGATTTTACATTTGCTTTACCACTACTTCGTTCTCTGTGAGTGGACCTTCACCAACTGTAGTTTAGAGATTCGTTGCGTCTATGGGGAGGTGCATAGAAATGTTCAGTTTTGCATTTGCTGTTCTTTTAGGCGTTTTTGTGTTTTTTATCATTACTTCTTTCCCTGGTAACGGATTCTCACCAAAAGCATGACGGATTGTTGGATACATATGTAAATGTGTGCAAATTTGCAGTTTGACATTTTGTATTTTTTAGTTTTTTTACTTTATAATAACATCAGTTAGTTATAACTGCAGTAACACTCGTTTCTCCTTAGAAACAATTCAATGCTTTTTAAAACCCACTTCCACTTTATGAAAAGTAAAAAAAGTCACGTGATATTAACAACAAATTGTGCCTTTTCTGAATGTAGGAGGGCATGGCCTAGAGGTTAGCATGGGTTGTTATCGAGGATACACAGTTCGAGACTTGACGGTTGGCGCTGCTGACTGGCTGACGGGACTAACTTCTCTGCTTGTGATCAGTTGATCAAAGTCAGGGCCAGTTTTACCTGTTTTTTAAAGGTATTTGACTCATCGTTTTCGCTTCGTGTGTCTAAAGGGCCGTTGTTGTTGAAACTTTCATTTCTGTTTGCACCACGAATATCAAATTTCAGAACCTTTCTGTAACTTAATGTGATACATAGTTAAGTAATTATTTTTGTTGTGTTTTAACTATATCCAATCGAACTCCTGTTATATTGCTCTCTCCATGGTGTAAAGGCATTGTAATGATGTTAAAAAGTTGCTTAGTCTATAGTTTACTCTGCGCAACTGAACCCCAGTTTCATCTTGGGTGACAAATTTCATTTCTGATGTTATGTTATATGATAACAAGTTATCTCGACGATATGCAAAAAAGGTTACATCGAGAAATTGAAAAAAACTTGAGTGAAGTTTTCCAATATATCTTGATAGGATTTCATATTTCCGATTGTCACAACACAATGGTGATGAAAACCCCATCTCTCACTCAGGAATGGAATAACTTTTCACGTGATTGATTCTTTAGTAATATTAAATTATATCATTGACTACATTTCTGTAGAGATTCCTTGTTAGGCGTTGTTACATAAACTGGGGAACACCTCTACTACGCTTGTTTGGTGATATCACATATAAAAACGTTGTACAAAGGTGTACAAAGAGATTGATGCTCGCCATCTAAAATTAATTCCGTAATAAAAAAAATATGAAATGGTAATACACTTTAAAAATAAGTTTTTTTCCATAGTCGTAAAATAGCTGTGTGTATACGTGAGAGAATATAATATGCGTGGTCATATACATCTACATATATGCTAGTTTCTATTTTGTTCTAGTTTGCTGCTTTTCATATCGCATATTTATTTACATACGTAGAGGTAACTTTTTTTTTGTACATGACCAAGTTACGTTATTACGTTATACAAACACTCACATGTAAAGAAAAAAATTGCTCGAGCGCTCTCGTATACAAAGTTTGATTTTCAAAAGCGTTTGGGTTATGAAGTTTTGTGATTTTATATTTTCATCTTGTGTGCTTTTGTCATGTCCTTAAAGATGTAGTTCCTGCCAATTTTGCTAACCAGTTTATTTATAAATATTTTTAACAGGTGGGACTAAGTGTTCTGAGTTTTTGTTTGATGGAAATGTTTTGGTGTCTTTTTTTATCAGACACAATCCAGACTTACACATTTTTTATAGTTTATGCTTATAATCAACACTTTTTCAAGGAAAGAAAACCTGAAATATTCGAATTTATCGACCTGATGGTTTACTGTAACATGGGAAGAATTAAAAGGATGGTAGTAACTACATCTAAGGGAATAACGTCTCTTCTTTGTTTTTAGCTTAATGTTGTTTTTTCCGCATAATCATCCATAATGAAATGAGATAAAAATTCTTCTAGTTACTTGTATCTTTTAATACTATCCAAAGATATTTCCAATCGACAAAGACTTACAGTAACTTTGTAATGACTGGCTGAATGCTAAATATTATAACTTTTCAATAAAAATAACAAAAACAAACAGCCTTGTGATTAAGAAACATTAGAAAATATTTGTACAATACTAACTGCTGATACATCTATATTCTCGCTCGTTTTTAGTAGTGGAAGAGACGCTGGTGTTCATCCTGGATTGTTACTGAAAACTATTTTTGCATTTGGCATTAAATTTTACTGTACCACGAGAAAGCCAACAGTTAGAAAAACTACTTAACGTCCAGGCTATCCTTTCTGGTTATGTAAGTTATTAGAAGAATCCACGTATAGGCAGATGTCTTTATTAACCCCTTCGTTGTTTTATTTTGGAAAACACCATGAATTACTTTATATAGTCACTTTGAATAATAATTTTATCCATTGGTTAAAGTTGGAATTCTGCTCCCACGAGTCGCATTTTGTTGCCATGTCAATCAAATTTTTGCGTTATTTTCTTATCCTATGTGTATTTTTGGATTAGTGAGTGAGTTGTTGGAAGTGGTTGGAAGATAGCACTAATGATTAGTTGGAAGCGGTGAGAAGATAGCACTAAATTTATAAAATACAACCATTATTAAAAATAACGCAGTTAAACTATTAGTCGAACTATAGTTAGCCAATGTTAAATGTTTGATAATAGGACCCAAGTGGGTCAACTGTAAGTGTATGGTTTTAGACTTTAGATCCGGGGCTCAATACTTCATTATGTACAGAGCATATATTTTCCGTTGTGTATATTTTCGCTAAACAAAAGCATTTCACAGTATATTATTACATAATAACAAATTTTCAGTGATTTAATGTGTTAACTAGAAGATAAATTCGTATTTACTAAAATAAGTTGACTACTGAAACATAATTTAGGGGAAGAGTGACATGAAAGGGATTGAATCCTCGAACTCCTGCATAAGGATCGTGTGCTGTTCCAACATGATTTAAATCCGAAGTTGTTGTTGTTTTTCTCATGCAGCATTAAGTACAAAACTGTGTATGAGAATGGTATATGCTTTAAATTGATAAATCCTTTGAAATATATATCTAAAAACGGCTCGTTTGGGTTGAGAAAATATTTTACGTAGAGGAACGAACAACATTTCGACCTTCTGTCATCGTAAGGTTCACAAAGAAAGAAAGAGGTAACTTACCGGAAGCTGACCACACGTTTGAAAGGGGGTTGTGTAACTGAGCGTTGAAATGTAGAGGGCGGGCTTAGATGTTTGAATATATAATTTTATATTATTTACTTTATACCTGTATTAAAATATAATTAATAAAAACAAAGGCTTTCCTTTGTATTGGTTTATTTTGGGCTTGAATATAAGTAAGGCTTCTTTAATTTTGTGTTTGTTTCTTTGTTTAGTATTTGAGTGTTATCTGTGGTTGTGTTTATTTGACTTAGTGTTCGAAAACATGTGAAGGTGACTTTTTATGTTCTTTAAATCTGGTTTCCATTTTTCTACTTGTTTCTCCAATATAGAAGTCGTGGCAATCATCACATTCTATTTTATAAATAATGTTAGTGTGATGTCTGTCAGTGTAGTTTTTACATAGTATAGACCTCAGTTTTGTGTCTGGTTTGTGAATAAATTTGGTATTAAGTGGAATGTGGAAACGTTGTTCGCTCCTCTACATAAAATATTTTCCCAACCCAAACGAGCCGTTTTTACATGTATATTTTTCTCTACAAGTGGGTTTTCTCGACATCACTAATTGTTAAATCCTTTAAAACGTTTTGTTTTAAAATGTAGTTGAAAATGAACGAAACATAAACCTATTGAACAAAATATGGAGTTGTTAAGTATAGATTTAAAGAAAAGAGTAAAGACATTGAATTACTATAAACATGAAATTATTTCGTTATATAATTTTCTTATACAAACACGTGTTGTTTGTGAACAATCGTCATCTTTAATTGTGATCTTGATGGGGTTTTTTATTGAACAGCGATAAAGCGACTTATGAAAACAATAAATTTTTAAAATTATGTTATCAAGAAATATAAAAATCAACGGTCTAGTTTCTTCTTTTTATGTAACTTTCTTGTGTGTATATGCGTCTAAAGCTCATTTGTATATAATCTGAAACCTGTAATTAGCTTCTTTTGTAAAATATGACAGTAGCTGTAAAGACTAATTACTGTAAATTATATAGCGGGTTAATGCGTTGCTTTGTTTACGAAGCGTATTTATGCCTAATTATCGATCTTAAGGTGCCTCGTGTAATTTGTATTGAGATGTAACAATATTGTGTTATATGCCACGGAAAGGTAAAAAATTAATTTTTCTTTTATGTTTATTTATTACTGAAGTAATTGCTTTAAAGTTAATGTTATTAACGTTGTAGATTTACGCTTGTACAAATCAATGCACATTAAACATCGTCCATTTTTACATTCTTTTAAAGTAAAAGTACTAGTGTACAATTAGCCAGTAGCGGTGTTTGGTTTCCATGTGTACTACCACGCATACACGCACGAACTCATTCGCACACCTTGCTGTTTTAATTACACAGATATGTTTTAATAACCGATTAAACTACTGAAATTATAACTTTGTTTTTTTAAATTCCATATCGTATATTGACAAAGATCCGGTAAATGTAACTCATTCCCTATTTTTTAGTTAGTGTGTCTAGTATCGATGATATTTCTCAAATTAAAATTTAGAGAACAATTACTAGAAGTATAATTTTTTAAAGTGTGGGAATGAAAAAAAATACAATAACTTAAGCCCGTGCATGGCCAGGTTGTTAAGGCACTTGACTTGTAATCCAAGGGTTTCGGGTTCGAATCTCCATCACATTAAATATGCTTGCCCTTTTAGGCGTGGGGACGTTATAATGTGACGGTCAATCCCACTATTCTTTGTTAAAAGAGTAGCCCAAGAGTTGGAGGTGAGCGGTGAATGACTAGCTGCCTTCCCTCTAGTCTTACACTGCTAACTTAGGGACGGCTAGCGCAGATAGCCCTCGTGTAGCTTTGCGCGAGATTTAAAAACAAAACAAACTTCATATTAATTAATAAATTATGTGTACGCTTGCTAAATTTAAATTATGTCTATTTTCCTTTTACACATTTTCAAAATGCCATTAATAATGAAGTAAAAAGCAAACAAGAAGATTTAAAAGAGTACTCCATTTAATTAATAGAAGATAAAAATAGTTTATAAATAAACGCACGTTAATTTATCAAACTATTCGTGAATATGAAAGAGGGTTTTAATTCTCGAAGCTTCTTTCAGTGAAAGGGTATATTGGTGGGTGTTACTAGATTATATTTTGATGCTTTAGGTTCATGAACCGTTGAAAGCATTTTCTTAGATAAAAACAAGTGTTTTGATGTAGTCCAATTTAGTTAATTTCTCTGTATTTTCGAACTAACGGACTTCATTACTTTCTTCATTCACTATAAAAGTCCATTCTGATAATCATGCCAGCGAGGACATTTTAAATTCATGAAGAAGTCTTAATCCTAGGCTTAAACTTCCCCTTTACGAAAAATCCAGTGATCCTGTGCTTTAACTGAATTAGACTGAGCTAAAAATTAAATCTGCCTGCGTTTAATTCCTTTACATGAGAAATGTTTCATCGCGGGGACTTAGTGGTCTTTTGTGGTGACAGCTGGCAGACGTCCAACCTATAATGGATTACTGTTTGAAGTATTGGTGAAAAAATAATAAGACGTATTTCCAGAAATAGATGTGCAAATAAATTCTTCAGCAAAAGGTTTTAAGAGTCACGTAAAAGAGATTAGTAAATTGAGTCCGAGACTAATATATTAACGTGCAGAAACTGATGGGTTTGTGTGACAGATGCACGTGGTCATTTTGATAATATATGTCCACTATCTAAAAGAATCAGAAATAAATTATGCTTGAGTGATTGGTAAAGTGTTAAGCCTTATTTGTATGTTCTATTATAATATTTGCTTCTTTAATTAAACTTGTAAACCTTTACAATGCCCCAAGAAAACAGCTTATAGAATTATAGATAAAGTTGTTGTGCTTAAGTATGGGTAATTATTAACTCGTGAAAACTAAAGTTGAAGTTTTGCACACTAACAGTGCTGAAATAAATTGTCGCTTTTCAGGGAGCATAAAACTTGTTACATTTCTCAATTCCCAAGTCAACATGAAATGTATGTCTCACTTCAATTTTATGGCATCATCAGGAACAAGACACGAGTGAACAACAGAAATAGCCACTGTTCTATTTATAACGGATACAATAAAACTGTTCTTATTGGTTAGTTTTAATGAAAGTATGTTTTCTGATATCCTTATGTGCATTGAGCCAACTCTGTTGTGAAGTCGTTGCATGCTCACTAGTAATAGTAAAACAGTTTAGTTAAGCTTGGGTAATTTATAGCCATTGCTACATTTAATCCATGAAGATCTCTTGTGAAACACGTCCTATCATCTGGAAACTAATCACTGGTGCCGAAAATAGAGTTGAAGAGTACAATGAAAGACGAAATATCTTTTTTCTTTTTACTGGGACTGTAACTTGAACCATAGGTATGCATCTTTGTTCCACAGTCCACAAAATAAAATAGAAAAATTGCAGATCAATAAAACATGTTACGAAATACTTTGTTCTTAACAAAGTTGTCAGAAATGAAAAAAAAATTGTTGGAGATGACTATTGTTAAGTGCTTACGATGAACCAGTTCATCAGAGAAACAGAGAAAGATAGAGTAGTTATGATTCAGGAATTCAAAAATCTTCATTTGTAGTAAGAATTGACTAAGCCTTATGGTAATCGATTTCATTTATTTATTATAAATATGAGCGAAAATCAGCTGATTGTTTGTTTGTTTGTTTCGAATTTCGCGCAAAGGTACACTCTAACCGTCCCTAACTTAACAGTGAAAGACTCGAGGGACGGCAGCTATTCATCACCACCCACCACCAACTTTTGGGACTACTCTTTTGGCTACTACTAGTGGAATTAACTGTCAGATTTTAACACTCCCACGGCTAAAGAGAGCGAGCATGTTTTGGTTTGACGGGGATTCGAAACTGCGACCTTCAAATTACGAGGTGAGCGCCCTAACCACCTGGCCATACCGGGCCAGAAAATCATAGCAACTCAAGAAAAATATTTCAGTAGTTTGTGCCAGAAGTTTTGTGTGCAAATTATTTAAAATAAACAATGATATTTGGATTCCTTTACGTGTAGGACTGTACATTGTTTTTATTAATACTTCACAGTGCCATGAAGGAAATGTAATACTTGTAACACTGGCACACTGGGCCCGTGTCAGTCTCTATTTAACAGCGCAACGAATCTGCAGTTGCTGATTCGAAAATTTAAAATAGAAAACCGTAATTGATATCAAACTGAAACGACGAAAATTCCTGCGCTTATGGACGAGAGTCCTGAATTCTTTACGCATCTAGCGACTCCTGTAGTGTCTACCTTACTTTTAATCTTTACTCTTGCGTCACTAATCTTTTTTTTTATTCCAATTTCTCCAATTGATGTTATCTTTACATAATATATACACGAATGATTCTGAGTAAAGCAGAATTTGGAATCCATTTCACTTAAGCATGTCTTACCAGCTTTTAATGCACCTTTTTCCAGGACAAGGTGCGTATTAGTGAATAACACTCGTGGTTAAGGATATTTAGATCCAGGGCTCAGTCTTTGGAAACCTCATAATTGGAACTGTTAAACACGTTGGTTGTTCAGTTAAAAACTTGTAATCATCCAGTTCTAAACTGGACTATAGCTAATAATAATAATAATAAATTGTGAAAGTAAAGACGAATGCAGCAATAAATCAAACAAAATATTTGTCTATTATATCCATTGCTGACGTGTTTTTCTATAATACCTAAGGCTTATCAGACAAATCTTAAATAGATGTATTTGATTCCTTCTTTTAGCCAATATGTCGTAAAAAGTCGATCAGATTAAATATATTGTTATCAGTTTTTCTGATTACATTATTATCGTACTAATTCTTCGGCAAATCGTAAAGTATTAGTAATTTGAGCCCGGCATGGCCAAGTGGTTAAGGCCCTCGACTCGTAATCTGAGGTTCACGGGTTCGAATCCCCGTTGCACCAAACATCCTCACCCTTTCAGCTGTGGAGGTGTTATAATGTTACAGTCAATCCCACTATTCGTTGGTAAAAGAATAGCTCAAGAGTTGGCGGCGGGTGGTGATGACTAGCTACCTTCTCTCTAGTCATACACTGCTAAATTAGGGACGGTTAGCGCAGATAGCTCTCGTGTATCTTTACGCGAAATTCGGAAACAAACAATCAAAGCGGGTAGTTTAGTGTAAACAGTATGTATTTGAATCACGAAAATACTAATGCAATAATATTAGGGTTAGGGCTGAAAGAAGTTCTGCTTGACTGCTTTTAAAAATCGAGGTGGTAATCTCTGTCATGTCGCCCAGAATAAATTACTACACCTTTGTTTAGTTTAATACGGCTGAAAAAGTGTAAATAGGTTGCATTATTAACCATAATACTGCTTAGGTACGTATGAAGCAATAAAATATAATAGGCGACTCTAAGTTTACGTGACTTTTGATTCTATTATGAATTCAAAAATTAAATGTTTTTCGATTTGGGATTATTGGTAAGTTAACTACAATGTGTATAATGTGACGGTCCATCCCACTATTCGTTGGTAAAAGAGTAGCCCAAGAGTTGGCGGTGGGTGGTGATGACTAGCTGCTTTCCCTCTAGTCTTACACTGCTAAATTAGGAACGGCTAGCACAGATAGCCCTCGAGTAGCTTTGTGCGAAATTCCAAAACAAACAAACAAATCCATCTTATGAGTCCTAAATAACTGGTAGATAGCATAACTGTATCAACCACTTCTTTTCGATTCGTGTATTGTCCTTCTCTGAACTTATTTTGGACTTGTGGGGTAATATCTGTTCTTTTTCTTTGTCCTGCCGACTCGTCAGTAAGTTTGAGGACTTGAAACGTTAAAATCGGGTTTTGGGCACAGTACAGATAACTCATTGTGTGTAACTTTACGCTTATTAGCCAATAAGTCCTTTAGTATCCAGAGACGCGGCAAACAGCCAGTGAACAACATCTAGAAAAACTCGCGCATTAAAAAGAATACAACCTCCATTAAAACAGATCAAGGATGTGAGAAAGCCAGTGCACAAATTGTACTCTTGACGATTCTTCTTTCGCATTACGATTTAAATTCAGAAATGTTTCCTGACATTGCACACGAATTTGTCATCGACTATATTTAAATACGCTATATTTAAATTTACATTTTCAAGGAGCAACACAATACCCTGAAAGTCTTCAGCGGAGGACCCTGTTAAATCATAAAATGTTAAAAGATACTAAAACTGGTAAATATGTTGATTGTTGAATCCACTATTATACAGGAAATTGTAACATCTTGAGCTTCATTTGTGATAGCTGAGAGGACCTCTGTTGCATGAATGGAATAACTCAAGTATGTTACATTACGCTTTGATGTTCTATAAGTTGGGTTAAAGAAGCATCGTATTTGGTCAACAATCTTATAAGTCATCAAAACAAATCAGTGATTTTAGGAATTATGTGTTGTTGTTTCTTGATGTGTTCCTTCTATACGTCTTTATATTGAAATAATCCTTGAGTCTTTAAAAGACGCTCTTTCTCAGATTTGCGGTGGATCTTTGAATTCTCATGTAAAGCCTACACTGGTTCTGTTCGTTATGTCGATAATTTTTTTATCAAGCAAACAAAACAAAAAAGACGATCAGTCTGGACGACTGTATAATTCATCTTCTTTTCACCTTACAGCTTCTGTCGCCACCTTTCTCGTTATATTAGTCACAACCGAACCTCGTGATTTCACTATAAACAAAATAGTCTATTTTTCAGCAAGACTCGTGACAAGCGTTGGTCATATTTTTAAAATACAAGTGAATCGGTTGGGTAGGGAATTACGTGTTTATCCCGAAGAGCATTTCACTTTTCAAGTCGAAATATAAAATGTTGTTGAGGAAATTATTTTCTGATACGGATTACCAGCACCAAAATTCTTACCTTCACTCCGTTATCGTCTTATATTCACCACTACAAATTGTAAGGCGTACTTTGTATTTTTATTAAAGACATATCAAAATTTATACGCGTACAAATCATTATAGCATGAAAAGCAAATCACTATCATTCATGTTGTAATTCAGTTAAATAACACCATTTTTGAAAATAGTCTTCATTAATTGAAGACTATTGGTCATATTTTTAAAATACAAGTGAATCGGTTGGGTAGGGAATTACGTGTTTATCCCGAAGAGCATTTCACTTTTCAAGTCGAAATATAAAATGTTGTTGAGGAAATTATTTTCTGATACGGATTACCAGCACCAAAATTCTTACCTTCACTCCGTTATCGTCTTATATTCACCACTACAAATTGTAAGGCGTACTTTGTATTTTTATTAAAGACATATCAAAATTTATACGCGTACAAATCATTATAGCATGAAAAGCAAATCACTATCATTCATGTTGTAATTCAGTTAAATAACACCATTTTTGAAAATAGTCTTCATTAATTGTCTGTTAAAAGTATTTTTAATGATTTTGGTTTAGCTGCTGCCACCCACAGAAGCATCCAACTGCCAACTCAGAGTTCTTGAACCTGTTTCGTTACACAAAACTGAAATTCTTGTTAGAAGATACGCCATCACATTACTTCGAATTAAAAGCATAGACGAGTAAGGAGTTAATACACAAGGATTAATTTAAGATACTGTTTTATGCGTGTTGAAATATATCAGTGTGTGGATTCCAAGTAGCCTGTCGAATACGATACTAAATGAATTATTAAAATCGTTTGAGCATTGAAATGTAATGTAGCATTTCTATCCCTAAAGGAAAATTTTCAACCTAATCTGTGTGACACAAACATTGTCTAGTGGTTAGCGTGTTAATAGGGAGCCATGGCTAAAAGGTAAAAAAAGAACTCTGTGATATGTATATATGTGTGTATGTAATCATTAAATACCTGCTTCGATATATAATGTGAAACAGTAATTCAGGGACGAGCTCTAACTTTTTCAAATACCTAAATTATTATAGATTAGTAAAATATATTCCAGTAAATCTATAAAAAACGTTTAGCAGTGTGGAAAAACAAACTTCCAAAACTCTGTTACAAAATAATTGTTTAACAGAATACCCTATCAGACTTTTATCGTTTTCAAGCTGAAGAAATATTTGATTAATAGTTAGTTAACAATTATAGAAATGGTCCTGGATTTGGTTAATTCTCTGAAATTTAAACTCCAATAGTTACCAATACACTTTATTATGTACTGATATGTTTGAAGAAAACAAATAACTTTTACCAGTTTGATCAATGGATAAAATTAAAAGTGGTTTCTTCCAATTATATAG
Organism: Carcinoscorpius rotundicauda; assembly: GCA_011833715.1. NCBI lineage: Eukaryota > Metazoa > Arthropoda > Merostomata > Xiphosura > Limulidae > Carcinoscorpius > Carcinoscorpius rotundicauda. The sequence goes on from CM022398.1 coordinate 23,983,039, forward strand.
ATGAACATTTTTATTTAATCGTAATTTTCCTTACGTCTCTGTTCATCATATAAAAAAACAAGTTCCCTGAAACTGCTCATCTGACATTTCTCTATTTTCTACGTAGTTAATAAAAGAAGAACTTTTCATTTGTAGATAAAGAGACATCTATAGTCTTAAAACCCTACAAGAGGGCGCTACACTCAGTGAGAAAAGTGAGCAAGAGAAGCGGTTATTGATTACACTCAAACTTCTTTTTGTCCATTATAAAATTGTGTTCGTGAGAAATCCATATACCCACTGTGCTTTAAGCCTAGAAGACAGCTGAATTTTTTTTTTCAAAATCTAGATGGTTTTACTCTTCAAGTACAAATGTTGAGGAAATTATTTTCCGATACGGAATACCAGCACCAGCATATGTCAATGATATTAACCTTGCACTGCGTATTCGTAATGCCCAGCACTAAGTGTGTGTTGTGATCTTTTTTAATGTAGAGGGCCAGACGTAACCTATGTGTTAGCATATCCAGATTTTGGACTGAGGGTGCATGGTTCGCATCCCATTTCTATATAATCGGGCTCTGAAATTTGTGGTGTGGAATACATTAGAAAAAATTTAAGTTCTAATTGCATTATTACATAAGACTAAAGTTTCCAAACGTTACTGTTGATTAGTTGCTTTACCTTTAATAAGACAATATTGGGGACGACTATGTCTGTATGGTCTGTGTGGGTCGGAGCGCGAAAATTCGAAATGGAACAAGAACTTCAACAAATATTTTTATCGTTTGAAAATATTAATAAAAATATACTTGAACATCATTCAGAGTAAAGTAACATGAATTTTTGAATAAAGGTTAATTATTAATGATTCGTAACTTTCTGGTTAGTGAAACTGCTTTTAATGAGTGTCTGTGTTTGTGTATTTATAGATATATGCAGTTATAATTGTGTGGGCAAGAAAAATAAATCGATGAAAAATATGTGAAAAGTATATTTAAAAAATACAAACGCAACTACAAAACAAATATCCAATACTAGGAGACCAACTGTAAGGTAGGACGCATATATATATATATATATATAATGTGTGTGTGTGTAATAAAGTGGAGTCGCCCATCTGTTACAGGTCCCACGTCGCGTAGTGGTTAATGTAGTGAACTAGGATTACACAGCGCACGTTATACTACAACGACAAAAGAAAAAAACAAAAAAATCGTTCTCTCCACTCTGGGGTTACTGGTACCTTACAAAAGTTGTATTAAAATACCACTATTCGATTAAACAAGAGTTAGCGATGGTTGATGTTGGCGACTGGCTTCTATTCTCTTTTGTAATTTCAAAATTAAAAATGACTCCTGCAGACTGCCCATGTTGTAGGTTCGGTATAGTCAGGTAGTTAAGACTCTCGAATCGTAATCTGAGGGTCGCAGGCTGGAATATCCATCACACCAAACATGCCTCCTACAACCGTGGAGGCGTTATAATATGACGTTCATTCCAACTGTTCGTTGGTAAAAGAGAAGCCCAAGAATTGGCGGTGAATAGCAATGACCAGTTGCTCGTGTATGTTTCTCAAATAATTCAAGATAGACAAATTGTCTTGGTAGTGTTACAAGCTGTCGTGAAGAGCTGGCTGAACCAGTGTCGATTAATTTGACAGAGAAACAAAGGTCGAGCTGGGTTATAGAAGAAAATTGAATTTAATAGCTACTTCAGTTTTTCCTATTTTAATGCCATGAATGAGGACTCGACAGAGCAGAGAAAATATTGGTTACAAAATATGTGAAGCTAAACAAAAGTGGCATTCATGTGCTAAGGCCTAAAATAGTAGAAGAGGGCGGCTCGCACCCGTATTTATTGTGTTGTTTAAACCAACGTTCAGAGTACCTTTGCTAGCTATCAGAAAATTCTGATCAGTGTGAGTTAGTTCACGTATTAGAACTAAAAATAAGCTTAGAAATAACGTAAATTAATTAGGTATATGTAATTTAATGAAACCATCCACGTGTAAACAGAAACATTTAATTATTAGATCAATTGCGAAAAAATTTTCGTAATGGGATGTAATAAAATATGTGTATATTTATTAAACGTTTTAACCAATACCGTTATGATTACTTAACCATCACTTTCTTAGAATGTAAGTATTCAAATAAATAAACAAACTTCACGTATGATTCTGAACAGAACTTATTTTCTAAACCATTTTTTTATTATTTCTCGTTGTATGTCAGAAAAAAACGAAGAACAGAATATATTTTACGCACCTGATACGTGATACCTATTGATTTATTTCTGAAACTGGTCGTACGTCACTGTGTGTTGGCTGTTCATTCTCATGCGTTGAGTATTCATGAAACAATAATGGTAACACGCAAAAAATTACGAGCTACATAAAATTGATTTTACTTAGACTTTACATACCAGTCTACAAGATCTATACAGTGAAAATAAAACTGTATTTCATGTCTATTACCACTTTAATGACTTACACCACGTGTAGAATTAAATTTAAGTTATTATTTTACAGAAATATGATTGAAAGAAATTTAGAATAAAATATATGGAAGTTATTCTTCAGTCGTTTTAAATATATTTTTCGTTATTTCGATGAACCAGTGTTTTCCCACTAATTTTATTGTAACGTTAAAATTAGAAAGAAATAGTATCTTAGAACGGCTGGTATTGGTATGAACACTTTTACAGCTTAACCTGAAGGTGAGTGACCTAGTGAGGTCGAAACGTTGTTCTCTGTTTATCAGTAAAAGTGTTAATGCCTATACCAGCCGTTCTGAGATGTATTTTTATTTCAAGTGGGTTTCTCGTCATCAAGAAATGTTGATTATATTTGGTGTCTTTATCGCATTGATAAATGTTTTGTTTATTTGTTTCTAATTTATTTCTCTGAATACACTAGAAGAAATTAAAAGGGGAACGTATTTCAAGATCCTGGTATAGGTATTAAAACTTTTATTACAGTAGAGAACAACGTTGCGACTTTCGTAGGCAATCTTCAGGTTAAGAAAGAGAGTTTGCAACTGACCGTTGTCAGGCCCAAGTCTCAGGGACAAGAGTGTAAACAGGTACGAGATTGTAGAGGGCGTTGCAGTATGGATATAAAGATGCTCCATTATATTAGTTTAGTTTAGTTTTGGTTTGAGTTGTTGTATAAGTAGGGTTTCTTTGATTGTGCGTTTGTTTCTCTACGTAGTATCTCGGTATTTTCTGTGGTTATGTTGTGTTTATTTGATTTGCAGTGCTCAAAATCATGTGCGAATACCCATACCAGCCGTGTTGAGATACATTTCTACTTCAAGTGAGTTTCTTGTCATCACAAGAAAGTGGGAACATTTTCATTCGTTGTTAAACAAACAAAAAATCAACATCAAAATATATTATTGACATAACACTAGTTACAAGCCAGTATGGCCAGGTGGTTAGAGGCGTTTAACTCGTAATTTAAGGGTCGCGGGTTCGAATACCTTTCACACCAACATGCTCGCTCTTTCAGTCGAGGGGGGGTTATAATATTCGGTCAATCCCACTATTCGTTGGTAAAAGAGTAGCCGAAGAGTTAACGGTCGGTGGTGATGACTAGTCCTTCTCTCTAGTCTTACACTCTTAACTTAGTGACGGCTAGCGCAGATAGCCCTCGTATATTAGTGTGCGAAATAAAAAAAAAATTCTTAAGTTCGGTAAAAGAGTTTACGCATCTCTTGCAAATATTCGTACTGAAATCAAATTGCATTGAATTGCCATATATATACATTGTTTGTGTGTGTGTGAAAAACGTAAGTAGGAAGATGATTTAACCAATAATCAACAATAATGAAACGAAAGGATAATGATTTCGCCATATTTCTTGTTCAGATTGTATAAAACACCTGCTTTTGGCTTTGATGTACTGAAAATCTTTCGGCACAAGAGAAAAAGAATCACAAAGTTATTGTTGATAACAATCTATACAGCTACAGTTTTGATCCTTGGGTAACGTCATGTCGATCTTCTATTATTTTTTTTTTCTCAGCTTCCTACATTACTTTCTACATGGATCAGATACGAAGGAGTTTTGGATATTTAGGCGTCGTTTCGCCTGTGGATCATTGTAACAATATACACATCTATTTTCATAAAACTGTTTGTTTGTCCGTTAACTTCTAACACAACTTTCTTCAATGACCGCATTCGCATTAAAGTTCATATACATTCGCATGTAAGCACTAGTGTTCGCAATTTCACGTGCATGTGGATTTTCGGGTGGGGGATGAGGTAAAAATATTCAACCTCAAACTATCAACAATAAATTCCCACAACAGTTTTCTATGAAGTCTTTTATGTTTCATGAAGCCTAAAAACAGTGTCTCAACCCATACATGTCACTTTGACAATCTGACGCTGATAGTACTGTGTTAGTATTTAACAAAGAAACCTTTGAACATTTCTCTGTTAGCCTACACACAGCTACTTGGTTGTAGCTGTAAGACTTCTAACTCGATATCTTGGGCTTTGGAACTTGGTGGTACACTTTATTACAGCATATTCGACATTCAGTACTTCGGAGTCGGTGCATGTTTGTAACGCTCATAACGCTACGAGTGCTTTACGCACTTCAAACGATCTTCCAGTTTTCAACGTTCTCGCTAGATTAATTCTTAAACTCTGTTATCTTGCGATTTAAAACGTTGTTATAGCAGATGTATACAAGTGTGAGAACAACTACTTTCATTGCTAGAGGTAGGCTTAATGTTGGAAGATCAGGTGGCTTTTGTCAAACTACTGGAGACTGTCTGTTTGAAGATGTCATAAAGATAATTTTGTCCTGTATTTAGTTATAATGACTAGAATCAGGTGGCTGTGTTTGCAGTATCGCTTTTCTTAAGCTAAAATGATCCAGACATTGCCACGCGATGTTCAGTTGTTTGTCGTCAGCAGTCCTAAGGATGGCATTGTGTGTCATGGTTGTCAGAATAGCCATAATAAAGCGTCCCTTACCGACACACTTTGGAAAAACAGAAACTGTTATTCCTCGGATCTTTCACACTTTCCTGTTTCTAACCAGTTTGATGGAAGTAGAACGTATGTGTCCGAGTTAGGCATAGAAACACTAGATCATGTCAAGCATAAAATGGACAACGGAAGGGGAGATATTTCCATTCAACGCCATGAATCTGTGTGCTCGACTGACACTAGGTCCGGAGGAGGTTGTCTCAGTGATGAAACAATCGACTTCGACCCATCACCAGGTGTCGCTCATGCAGTAAGTCTTGCCCATGAGATTATTATAATGCTCTTTTTTTTTATCATGATGTAGTTTAGTCACGGCTTTCCCTGTCATACAGCCTTGTAAAAATTTATTTACTGATGTTTAGTTTATAACTTCTAAATAGTAGTCAGCTAAGTTCAACTAAACTTCATTAAAACTTTCATTAATAAAATAAATTTGATAAAGTTTTACAGTCATGTGGAATGAACTGTGTATAAAATAGTTACTGCGATGTACCTCTAAATGCTAATTCGAATAATTACAATAGTATTGTACATTTTTTAAACCAAATAGAATATAATAATTTTTATTGCAATTAACTTTCATTAAAAAGTCGGTGTATTTAGACGATGAACTTTATTTTAAAGTTAGATCTAAAATCAGAAACTAAATAAAAAATGCAGTTCAATGTATTTTAATATGTATTTGTGTGTATACGTGTATATAAAATTAACAAGTGTTGTAAAACTACGTTCGCCAGAAATTACAAAAATAGAAAAGTGATTATTACTTCGAAAGCACGTAAAGCATGTAGTTGTTCGTCACTTATGCATACACAGCTTACCATAGACGAAAACAGTATTTTTTTCTATAACTTTCACATGTATCTATCCAATAGCTGACACACACATTTAAACAAATAGTTATCATACAACTAAATAAAATGCAACCGAAAAATCGTATAAGCAAAGGATGCATCTGATACGAAACGTTAGTTTACTAATTTAACAAACACGTAAATACTGCGTTGCGTATACAGGTAACAGAAGATGTCAGTATACTGATTTAACGAACTATGGAAACTTAGTCTCTCTTCAGACTTATGGAATTAATTAGTGGTTAATGAAATCAATTTCATTTGTGTCGATATTATACCCAAACTATCCAACTATATAAATCGAATTATTAAGTATTAAGATACGATAATTTCACTTGTTGATTAGATTCGATATCTTGAATAGCTTTACAGTAGAAATGTTGTTTTCGTTTTTAGTTGTGATAAATTATACATCTAAGATGCCCCGACTTACGGCTGAAACATTGTAGTTTTAATTGTGTAAATACTTCAATTGTAAAGTTGGTTACAGTATTAAATAAAATATATGTATTATCTTTTATTACTTACACTTGAAACCTTCGGTACTTGGCGAAATTCCACAATCACAGAATTGAGAAAAACAATTTATTACGACAACAGTGAAGGTCACTTCTGGTCTTGTATCAGAGTTTATATACATATGTTTAAACAGAAACACTCCAGTCTGTACCCGATGATGGCTTTACTGGTGAAACCATGTTTGTGAGAAGTGATGTATTTGTGAAACGTACAATTAATTGTCTTGTTTTCCTCAGTTCTATATTGTTTTGGCGTACGCTTCTTTTCATCTAAAAACTTTGGTCATTTACATCTTATAATGTTTCGGCCTCGCACAAATTTTCACAATTTCGTACAAAGCAGTTGTTTATACAGTCATGTGAAAAGTTAGGACACCCTATGAAAGCTTGTGCATTTTTGTAACATTTATGGATATAAAGATATTTAATCTGAATTTCAACAATACTGAGAGATTATAGGAATGTAACTAAACAATTAAAACTGAAGAAAAGACTTTTCAAGATCTTTGGTCATTTACATCTTATAATGTTCAACTTATTTGAACATTTCTTGTACTCACTTAATTGTGTACCCATCAGTTAAACTCTCATGATGCATACAATTAAACTGAACAATAATTGCGTATTGCAGTAATTTATTAACAACAATTTTCTCCGCACTATGCTAAAGACACCGAATTATCTAGAACTGTTTCAAATGAGTACATGCTGGGTATCAGTAATAACCATTTAATATTTATTACTTACCTTACTAAAAACCCATGCGTTTAATTTCTACTTTTAAAAGTGTTAAATAATAGTAAACCATTTGGCTTTAAACATTTATTTAGCGATGCTGTTATCAGAGATTTAGTTGGAAAATATATAGAGGAATATGTTTTGAGCAGGTGCTGTCATTGGGTGCTGATGTACTCCCGGAGTACAAACTGCAGAAACCTCGTGTTCACAAATGGACTATTCTTCACTATTCTCCCTTCAAGGCCTTCTGGGATTGGATAATACTTCTATTAGTAATATACACCGCCATCTTCACTCCTTATGTCGCTGCTTTCTTGCTGAATGAAGACAGAACGAAGCGTAACAAGAAATACGGCGACGACCCCATCGTCATCATCGACCTTCTGGTCGACGTCATGTTCATCATCGACATACTCATCAATTTTCGCACCACTTACGTTAACTCCAATGAAGAAGTGGTCAGTCATCCAGGCCGGATCGCTGTCCACTATTTACGTGGTTGGTTCATCATAGACATTGTAGCAGCAATTCCCTTCGACCTTCTGCTTTTTGGCTCTGAAACGGACGAGGTAAGGTATTCTGTGTATGTATTGACAAAACCGAATATTGGTAACCAGGAAATTTGATTTTTATTTCAAATTGTAGAAATGATTTTACTAAACTGGAATTCTATTTTCAATGCAGACAGTAGTATATAATAATGAAGTCTATTTACTTACTTGGAATATTTTAAGATAGAAACTCCTGTTGGTAGTTTTTAGTACTCGTAGTATTTCACTGATTATCTGAAGAAAAAACATAAACAAAACAAAAAAAAATAGATTTTATAATCTCAAGCGACCTCATCATTTCTCGTCTTAAGGATTTGTTTTACAAATCATGTTCTGTCTTATTGCTTGGCAAGCATTTATTTAGTAATGCATCCGTGTTTGCTGCCTGATTGTTTATCTATAACACTTAGGTACAAATTAAATAGTTAAAACAAAAAGTTACATTTCTCTTTATTGGACAGAAACACACGTGGTTTAAGATTTTAACAAATGTCCAGATAATGGTTTACGTTTTGTGCCAAATTCTCTTTCATTCCATTGATGGATTATATATAATCAGAAGCGTCACTAGTTGTTCAGTAGATTCAAAGTTTGGTGCAGGAATTTTCGGCAGTTCTGAATGATATCGATAATTGTTTTCTGTTCTGACTTTTAAAGGCGTCAACTGGACAAATTCGAGGTCCTGTCAAATAGAATCGGAGCAAGGGTCATTGTGTTACTTCCTAGTGACGTCTCAGAGTGTAATCAAAACAAAAGATTCATAGTTAACATTTGTATAATAAATAAAGGAAATCGAGTATAGGCAAGTAACGTAATCGCGCTGAGTAGCTTGATTTGATAATAGGTAGTTAATGTTGTAAAAATAGAAAAGTTCTTGAATTTTCTAACAGGCAAACCTTTTCTTTGGCCATTTTGGAATATGTACCCCCTCTCTCTCTTGCACAAAAACTGTATATATTCTATTATCGATGTAAGCATACATAAGTAGGGTGTAGAACATAAGAAAATCCAAACATAAAGTTTTGATAATATTTTACCAGAAATTTTCTTCGTTTCTTTCAATGACTTAAGTTCAAAGTGTAGACTAGTTGCAGCTATACGATTTGTATTCTATCTCCTTTACTTACTAATCTTTTCTCAGTTTGTATTTCAGTATTTTTTCAGCCATGAAGAAATAAATTTATGAAGTAGTTTCCTTTTAATAGATTTCCAATTTCAGGCTGTTGGAAGATCACTTCTTGAAAATTATTCCATGACAAATATGAAGAGACATTAACCCTTTTACTGACTGTTACATGTTTTTGCTTAATTTTATAGAATGTTAGCATTGTTTCTAGTACACGTTTGGAACCGATTCATTTATCGTTAGTGGTCAGTTTCGATGAATTCTAGTTTGTGATATTTTACTCTTCTATTTTAGGGGTTATTAGTTAAATAGTAATTGGTTCGTTGTCATGTTGTTTAAATTATCTCATAATAGGGCAAAAGTTAAGTTAATAGTTTAATTTTGTAAACGAGGAACAAATTTTGTTACCAATAAGCTTTAAAGACGGACAAGTTTAACACAGTTACAAATGTCTTGCATTTTGATAAGATTATTTCATCATCATATTCCTCATAATGTCGAAACGTTGCACATTTGTTACTGTGTTACCACAATTAATAAAAACTGTTTCACTCATTTCAGTGCAACTCTTAACTTTAGTAATTTGATAGTTAGGTACTTCACACGCTTACATACTGATCATCAACGTTCACATGAAAAACTCAATTTTTATTTTAAACGTTTTTATATCATTATTTTTCGTTAAAAGTATTAAACTTGTGAACGTTTAAGAATAAGTGTAGAACAATGTAATAACAAGAAACCCAAATGTGAAATACAAAATACATCAATCTCTGTTTTCTCATGTTAATGTGACGACTGTTAAGAGAAATATAGTGTCATATGATAATTGATATTCAAATATTCATGTTGGGAACAATGTACAGTTTAGACTTGTCTGTCCTGAACTGCAGGTGCAAATTAGGTTGATCACATGACGTGTCGAGTTATCACTACAATAATATAAATAAATGACTGGGGAACAAGAACAAACACATTTGCAGTCACTGTAACAGTGTTACGTATTACACTTTATCTGGGACAAGGCTCCATTTTATTATGTTACGTATTACTATTTCAAATAGCCTGAAACCGAGTTAAGTAATAATTCTAACTTAAAAGTAAATTAAATGTAGAGATGTATCAAATTTATGTTTGACAGCAAGATTCATAAACACAGTTTTCTTTCTTAATACAAATATATTTTAATATACAAATAATAATACAATTTATTATATCGATTGTTACAAATAATGATTTATATACAAAAGTTTTACAAACTTAGAAACAATTTTGAGTCTTCTATCTGGTCTGGAACTAAATATTTTATCGACAGTTCACAACGAGCGCATTAATTTCAAATTGATATTGGTGCATTTCACTTTACGCACGTGATCGCAAGTTAGGGTTGTTTTTCTCATAGCCGAAGTTATACGATATATTCGTAGAAATATTAACATCAAATGGTAGTTCGCTGAAGTTAAACGGTTTGTAATGTTGGAAAGCTATAAACTGGTGAAGTATCTGTAGTTCTCTGTTAATAGGCTTTATTCACAGTTGTAGCTTCCGAGGTTTGTAGTATACTAACTATAGCAAACCGACAATATATAATGTTTCTTAGCGCGTCGATTTATAAACTGTAGGCGAGGTTCTCGAAATTTCAGTTGGCTACAATACTTGGTGATACGCTGATGCTTTCGTAAAACACATATTGTTGACTCTTACCGTCAAGAATCATCTACAGATGTGGTGAATAAGCGGGAATTTCGCGATACACATTCAGCAATATAAGTTGCATGCATTTCTAAACATATATGTAACGGAGATAAGCATCGTATTAAAATAAATATATAATAGTAACTCCGTTAGAACGGATATGGACAAAGGGAAAAAATTATTGTTCTGAAGAATCAAATATCTCTTGTGGGCATAATGGCCACAAGCACACAAACTGGTAGACATTTTGTGCAGATCACAATTTGCATTCATCTTCAGACGTTTCTAGCGAAGAAGGTTGTGAAATTGGTTACCAACAAGAGCAAAAACGCCTTAAATGGTGTAAAGATTGTAAACGTTGTACTAATGAGGCCCTGGGAAAGGTTAAGCTGTCCATTCAATCATACTCTCCTCTTTTTTTGGTACAAATGCTAGAAAACATAATTGTAAAAAGTCACAAGAATAACTCGCCTTTCTTGTGTGGTTTCAACTCTTCAAGTCTCTGGTGATGAATTAATGGTTTGGGACATATTTTTCTGACACTTTCTTCAGAAAGTAGAATGGAGGCCATTGCTTGCCTCATTATTATTTTTGATCTAGTGTATTCAATGATACTTCTTATGTACCATGATAGAGAACCTACTTCCGAGTTGGTAATACTACCACTCGCACCATGCTCAAATTGTACGTACATGCTTTGAGGAACATGAAGAAGATATTCGTCATTGTGTACTTTGTTTCGTGAACTACGAGTAATATTAATAACCGAATAGAGAAGCGCTCAGAACTCCTTTGAGTACCTTGTAAATAGTGTGTCATGTCGTATTATGGACGTTATTCAGAGAAATGATAATCTAAGCCCTTATTAGACAGATTCTAATAAAGTGGCCACAACCCGAGTACAATAACCCCGCCACACACACACAAAACACCAATTTATGTACCACATTAAAATTTCATATTAGGTACAGTCGATTATTTTGTTTCTGCAGTGAATATAATGTTATATTTATTACTTTCAAACTGTCTTATTAGGTTTGTGTAGGAACGTTTATTTCAAAGTACGCCTTTCTCTTCTGTGTTATTTGTGTTAGAATGCTAAGGACCCATAAACAGATTATGCGATCTATGGAACGTCACTTGTTATAAGTTGCCAGTAAGTCAATAGCTTAAGTTTTTTGTTTGCTATTTAACACTCTTGTTAAAATTACTTAATTTCTAGTTCCCATCGTAAGCCTGTTGGGAAAGTCATCAACCTAGAGTCTGCAAGTTACACCTAGTGATGTTGGTTGAGTTAAGTATACTTGATAGTTAAGTTTGTGAATGTGTTATAAAATTACAGTTGTGGGATTCTAAGATAGTCTCACCTAATAATAAGTATGTAACTATATACTTAATATTAATAAATTTACATATCATCATATACTTCCGCCCCCCAGTGGCTCAGCGGTATGTCTGCGGACTTACACGCTAAAATCCGGGTTTCGATACCCGTGGTGGGCAGAGCACAGATAGCCCATTGTGTAGCTTTGTGTTTAATTCAAAACAACAACAACAACATCATATACTTCGATAGCTGATTTAATATGCAGAGCCATATTTTTTTAACTGTAAAATAATGTATTTTGTCAGTGAGTGTAGGAATGTCGCTTTGTGGCTTTGTGTGAGTATCAGTTATGCGTTGCTTACTTTCGAAATATTTTGTAAAGACTTTTGTGTGACTCTTAGCTCTTAATTTATCATGCGATTTTTATCTTTTGGAGTCGAATTTGGAAAATTGTGTTTTGACGGATTGCATGGATATGAAGTGTTGAAGTAGCTTGTAAACTGTGCTTGTTAAATTTACATACTTGATATTTGTAATACGTTTGTCTGCATGGAGACCAACACTTTACTGATGAAATATTGTGTGGAAATGATTACTTAGTATCCTATCTCAGTATTAACAAGCTACATAAAGAAATTGACTGACTTTGACATACTAAATATGTAATTTCAAGACGTGACTTTTCGAATGTTAATTTTCGGCATGTTTCTTTGAATGTCAATTATGAAATTTGCCTGCAAAGAAAAATCTGTTATTAATCATAATTTTTCTCAGATTTTTTTTATAAATTAGGTTTCCCCGTTTTTCATTTTTTTTGTTTCTCGATGAAGCCGAAGTGCATGCATCAGTGTCACCTGGCGGCCAATAATCAATCAGTGCGGGAGCAAGCACGAGCAGAAGTAGCATCGCTGTCTCATTCTCGTCGAAACGATTTTATCGTCACCTCCACTAACCATTTGTTGATCAATTTTGAAACTCCTACTTTGTGTCCACTAGGCATGACTTGTGTGTGTGTGTATAGAATTCTGTGCTTGTTAGATAGTGGTCCTTTGTGTCCCGAAAAAAAACTCTAACGAGATTTTGAAGTAATAAATGTTGAGAAAAAGCTTTTGAAAATGTTATTTTCCCAAAATATCTTTTGTAAACCTAAATCATAGTTTCCAGATGTATAACGTAGAAAAAAAAACACAGCGTTATCATTTGCCTTAATCGCTTTAGAAATATATTGTTTTAGTAAATATCTACACAAATAATATTCTGCAAAAGTTATTTAAGAATTGAAAAAACCTTAAGAACCTTGACTTCAGTGAAGTTGCTATACTTAAGTTTCAAATAATGTTACGTATTCATTAAGACATCTTAGCCCCCGCTTGCACAGCGGTATGTCTGCGGATTTACAATGCTAAAATCAGTGATTCGATTCTTATCGGTGGGCTCAGTAGATAGTTCGGTGTGGCTTTGCTGTAAGAAAACACACACATAAGAGATCTTAACTAATGTAAAATTCTTTTTCGTATTGGTATTTCTTAATTTAGATTTGAAAATTGACATAAGCTAAGGAGGTATTTATACTCATTCTTATTTGTGTAAAAGCTCTAGCCTAATCGACACAAAATCCATAGTGAATCGTGGTGATTGGCTCCAGGATAAGATCTTGGAAACAATGTCTCACCATGTTATGCTGTTAGTGTTTACGTATCCTTGGGGGAAAGTTGTAAATCAGTCTGTAGACGCAGAGGAAGTTTCGAAGATAAAGGGATAATTTTATTTCGTTATCAAGCACTTTCTTACCTTTTTTTACAAAGTAGCTGCAATTAATAAGTTGGAGTCCCAAAGTAACCAGAAATAATAACGTATAATCTATGATTTCTAAAATAATGTATGCTTATATGAAACTGCATATATATATATGGTTTAACTTTTAATTTCTAAATGTAATGTTTCTCACTGATAAAAAAAGCTACGCTTAACAAGATTGTTTTAAGTATAGTTGTAGTTAACTATATTAGGATTCTAATACAGTTATCGTTTTCGTGCTTATTTGTTTTTATTTCACACATTAATGTGGAAAATCAGTTTTTACGGGGTACTTCTAAAATCCACCATCATGTGATTTCAATAAGTGAAATTGTGATTCAAGTGAATTATTAGGACGAATAAAACATTTCTCTTTACGGATATAGAACATTTTCAAATGATGTTACTCTCACAATTAAAGTCTGGTAATTAGAGTACGAAAATATTGAGGCGCATTGGAGACACAACCCGAATGCAGCATGAAAAGGTGCGAGTTCACAAAACAAACGAAAGCATGCGTAAACAAGTGTTAATATTATCAGTATTTCGTGAATTTGATGTTCTCTAACCTGATTCTAATTTTGTGTCCACTTTATTGACGTGTTTTAATACATCGTACTTCCAGACTTTGTTAATGATGAAATTAGTGTGTTCGGAAATAGTAAACATCTGTAAACATTAATGTTTTTTTGCTGCCATAAATACTGTCTTTACCTTCATTATTACAGTATTAAGATATACCTGCAAGGACGTATTATCCACAAAATTCTAGATATATATTTTTTATGTTTATACCCACACATTACATAACATAATGACATCTCCCACCCTACACTAGGGAGGATTATTGTGAAAACCTTAAACATTTTCAAATGAAATCGTGGTCGTCCATGTTTTTTTCTTATGTACAGACCACAACATTGATTGGTCTGTTGAAGACAGCTCGACTTCTACGATTGGTGAGGGTGGCAAGAAAAATCGACCGCTACTCAGAGTATGGAGCTGCTGTGCTGCTTCTGCTCATGGCTACCTTCGCGCTAATTGCTCATTGGCTCGCCTGCATATGGTACGCCATCGGCAACGCCGAGCGCCCTCTACTCAATCCTAAGATAGGATGGCTGGACCATCTAGCGAATTCAACTCACCAGTTCTACAACAACTCCAATGGAGGACCTAGCATCAAAGCAAAGTATGTGACAGCATTGTACTTCACCTTCAGTAGCCTGACCAGTGTGGGATTCGGAAATGTTTCTCCAAACACCAATATGGAAAAAATCTTTTCAATTCTCATTATGCTCATTGGATGTAAGTTAACAAAGATAGTTGTATTTATAAAGGTGGTTATTCATTAGAGATGTTGAAGGTTAATTGTCATTTTCTTCTAGGAAGTGGCTTCCTCAAATGTGAGACAATGCCTAAAGATGCAATACCACACCCTCACTTTTGTTTGCTAAAGATACCGTATGCGTATTATGTCATTTCACGATGCGAGACATTTTTTGTGTAAATTCGTGAAGGGTAACCTTTCTGAAAATGAGACACTGTTTTAAAGATACTAAAACATGCGTAAAAACATGGCCGAAAATAGTGGGAAACAGTTCAGTGACCACATTGACACCCTCAAAAAAAAGTTAAAACATACGAAGAAATGCAAAGATAGCATAACTTGTCTAATAATTCTACATCAATAATAAAAAGAACCAAGTCATTAATTAAAACCTAATTAATTAAAATCTAATTTTTAATTTACCGTATTATTTATTTAACGACAGAAAATATTTTAAAACTTATTAATTAATATTTGGTATGTAGCTGTAAATGACCAAAAATAATAATTGTATGTAGTTTGTTATATTTGGTGTGTGGGTGTGAAAGTACAAACTATGTCATTCGTTGAGTTCATGGGTATTTACACTTTTTTAAATGTTGATAACATAATTGGGGTGTGTGTATAAATAAATAAACATACTTTCCATTTTCATACAAATGAGTCAGTCCTGTTTTTTCCCGTGTGTTGAAAGCATTTTCTCGAAATATACATTCAGGCCCGGCATGACCAGGTGTGTTGAGGCGTGTGACTCGTAATCTGGAAGTTGCGGGTTCGAATTCCCATCACACCCAACATGTTCGCCCTTTCTGCATTGGGGGTATTATAGTATGAAGGTCAATCCCACTATTTGTTGGTAAAAAAGTACCACAAGAGTTGGCGGTGGGTGGTGATGACCAGCTGCCTTCCCTCCAGTCTTATGCTACTAAGTTAGTGACGGCTAGCGCAGATAGTCCTCGTGTAGCTTTGCGCGAAATTCAAAATAAACAAACAAAATATATATTTCAGTTGATTTTAAGTTCTAATTTAAATATTATTTTTTGATTTCAGATGACATTTTCTCTCTTTAGATATTCATGAAAACTCTTGTAAAATTTCCAGAATTTTTCTTTAATTTTCTGTTCAAATGCTTCCTAACCATCGAACTTGGCAACAATGACACGCTATTCTGCACTTCGTCTGTTCGGTATGTAATACCCAGCTATTTCGCAATATTTGAAACTAAAAATAGTGATGTAGCGCGCGTATCGTATCTGTAGCAAACATAAGTTGCAAGGGCGTATTCAGTTTTGAGTAAATTACTAGTAAAGTGAGCGTACCCATAAGACTACACCAGAATAACACATTGTGTCGGGATAATAGTCCATGTGCAAGTTTCATTAACTTCTTAAACCATTGTCTTGCACTGACCTGTATTTATTATAGACTTCATAAAAGTGACAATATTTTGTTTGGTTTTAGTTTCGTTTAACGTTATCCTGTACAAATCATTTTACCATTATCCAAGATCTTTCATATATTCACTAGTAAACATTTATAAGCATAAGTTTCAGATACAGGGTTAATTTCATCCGCACGGTTCTTGTTTCAAACCGTTTTTAGCGATAGAATTTCAGTGATAATTTCCTACGGAGATTTTTTAATTTTTCATAAAATGCTGTATTGTGGGCCTGGAATGGCCTAGCGCGTTAAGTCGCGCCAAACATGCTCGTCCTCCCAGCCGTGGGGGCGTTATATTCATTGGTAAAAGAGTAGCCCAAGAGTTGGCGGTGGGTGGTGATGACTAGTTGCCTTCCCTCCAGTCTCACGCTGCTAAATTAGGAACGGCTAGCACAGATAGCCCTCGAGTAGCTTTGTGCGAAATTCCAAAAACAAACAAACAAACTGTATTGTGAAGGTTAGTTTTGAAAATATCAAAAAAGGAGAAACGTTTTCATGGCGACAAAACATGTCCTCACTACAGTCTCTGGATCTGTCCTCGAATTACGAACGAGTAATTAGGTTATTTACTGACTCTTTGTCTTCCTGGATCCTATAGCAACAAGTTTGACACTTGTAATTAGACTCTTGTGACGTAGCTGAAACATTTTGATTTCTTTAACTATTTGTAGACTTAATATTTTTTTCCTAGTTTAAAATATAAAATAAAACTGATTGTAGATTTAGTAAAACATTCGAGTAATAACAAGAATCTATTCGTTACTTCTAGTTTGTTTGGTTTTTTTCTTTCTCGGTAGTCTGTATATTTTCTTTGTGTACACTTAAAATTAGTAAATACCGTTACGCCGTAAACAATATTAAAAAAAAAACTGATATTACGTATTTGAAATACATTGATTAAGAAACATCTACAAACGGACACGGAAATAAAGTGAGTTATTGTTCTTATACTACCGGTAAGAATTTGTTTATTTGTAAACGTTATTAACGAATTTGTGTGCCTACATAACTCTTCCCATTAGTTTTTACAACAAATCTCCACTGATCGTGCTATAGGCAGTTGCATTTGTGAAGAGTAATCTTATTTAAAATATATTAATAAAGAGTGTATAGAGTTTTTAGCCCACATAATATTACCCTTCATAGCTGCAACACTTTGCGAAGCCCCTGCATGGCCAGGCGGTTAAAGTACTCGACTTGTAATCCGACAGTCGAGAGTTCGATTCCCAGCCACACGAAACATGCTCGCCCCTTTTAGCCGTGGGGGGCGTTATAATGTGACAGTCAATCCCACTATTTGTTGGTAAAAGAGTAGTCCAAGAGTTGGTGGTAGGTGGTGATGACTAGCTGCCTTCCCTCTAGTCGTACTCAATTAAATTAGAGACGGCTGGCGCACATAACTCTTGTGTAGCTTTGCGCGAAATTCAAAACAAGCCAAACCGCGTCGGGAAAATATCTTCGAAAAATCAAGTAAAGCAACTCTTTAATCACACTGCACAACAAAGTTTTTGCTTCTTGAACACTGTTGGGTGTTCCTTATGGATTTTTGGCTGCTGATCACAAAAATCACATCCCAATTTACCTATAAAGTACCGTTTCTTCGAAATCTTGAGTTTCACCAGGACAGTGCTACAATGGAAAAACGATATCAGGGCAACTGGAATCCATCAATGCTTACTGACTTCTGTTGGACACTGCAACGTGATGCACCAGACATTGAATACAAACGAAAATCAGGAGCAAAACACTTTTAATTATAATAGCATATTATAAATATAAATGCAATTAAATACATTATTGCTGGTAAACAGTTAACTGTCTATTTCTCAAAGTTCCTACGTGGTGAAGCAAAACCATGTTTGTGCATACCCACCAGGTACCTGTCACAATCAGCAAAAACTTTTGAGGAAGCAAAACTTTTCAAAACAATTATTGTGCAGTGTCATTAGTCCCCCAGTGACACAGCTAGAAACCGAGTTTCAATAGCCGTGGTGGGTAAAGCACAGATGACCCATTGTATAGCTTTGTGCTTAATTCCAAACAACCAACCAGACTTCAGTCTTTATATTTTATCGGACCTATCCAGTTAAACGTGATGGTGGTAATTCCATATGTTGTTCCATTGGCATAGTTTGGGTTTTAGTTAATTTTTAGTGGTATTCTGTCATCTCGATAGAACTCGGCTTTAATTATTGTGGTATTAAACTAATCAAACATTTTTTTCTTTAGCTTTAATGTATGCTAGCATCTTTGGCAATGTGTCTGCAATCATTCAAAGGCTGTATTCTGGAACCGCCCGCTACCACACCCAGCTGCTCCGGGTGAAGGAGTTTATCCGGTTTCACCAAATTCCAAATCCACTCAGACAGAGGTTGGAAGAATACTTCCAACATGCCTGGACTTATACTAACGGTATCGACATGAACATGGTATGCCGTCTGAACTAATTAGAGATGTGTGTGAAAGTGTTTTTTTTTTCTTTTTTGTAATAAACCCGAATTTAAAGATCTCTATAGTTTACAAGAATGGCTGTTTTTGTAGTGACTCCACCTTGTGGTGTTACGTTGCACTAATTATTTTTTCTAACGAGTTTCTTACAGGTTATTTTACAATAACTTCTTGTTCCCTGTTTCCAAAAAGGACAAATAAACTCATCCTACTCTGATTGTTTAACTTTTAATCAATATATAAGAATCCGTACTGTATCCGTAATGTTTTTAAGTGGTAAACACGCTGTTTTAATATAATTATTTCTTCGGTATTGCATACTAATCGTTGTTAAAACATAAAACAGATTTGCACACTCGTGACAGATAAAAATCAAGATCGTACAGCCTTTGAAGTATTTCCTCTTACGACCTTCACGTTGGTGTTTTAATGAGTGATCAAAATCAGTTGATGGTAATCCAGAAGCTTCACAGAGCCACCATCGGAAAACATTGTTTTAACATGTTGATGATCTTTTCGACGAAATTGGCACACACTGCAGAAGTTAATGTGGCAAAGTCTGATCCCTAGTCCTTGATTTTCACGTATTTGTAAAAGTAACTCAGTATCCCACAGAAGTTTTATCTGATTCACATGTGCTAAGAAACTCTCGCCAGCTACAAAACCGTGATGATCCAGCATGGTCAGGTATTTATGGCGCTTGACTTACTATCTGAGGTTCGCATGTTCGAATTTCTGTACCACCAAACATCCTCGCCCTTTCTAGCTGTGGGGTCGTTATAATGTGACGGTCAACCCCACTATTCGTTGGTAAAAGAGTAGCCCAAGAGTCGTCGGTGGTTGGTGATGACTAGCTGCCTTCTCTCTTGTCTTATACTGCTAAATTAGGGACGGCTAGCGCAGACAGCCTTCGAGTAGCTTTATGTGAAATTCAAAAAACAAACAACCAACAAAACAGAAACTTATCTCTCTGGACGCTTTAGAAAATTGAAAGATAATTAATGATAAATTATGTTAGGTTTTAAGTATTCAGATAAAGGACATCGAAATTATACATGAGGTAGTGCCTCATCTGACCAGCCGCCACTGATGCAGCACTGAAGTATAGATCATTCTCAATGGTTAACAATAACATTTTAATGTGAATATGCCGATGAACTTGTGTGTACATTATCTATCCGTGTTTTCATAAGAGATTTAAAACAGCTGTAGAAACTAAACAGTCACGTTTTCTTTTATTTTATGTTGTGACTGTATGCCCTAATACTGTAGCCTTCTCACCCAAACATACTTCCGATAAAATAAATAGATCGTGCATGACTTGGAATTGCTGCATACACGGTAATTGTTACATGTTCAATAAAAGTTCGTGTATTATTAGAAGAATAGATGACGTGTTTAGTTAGTTGAATTTTTGATCAGCTATTTGTTTATTAGGTTTATATCCGGTTCAGATAAACTTTTGAATTTGTATCCTGTTATACTGATATGTTAAACTGTAGAGAGGTGTTACCTCAATTGTGTTATGAAATGTTATGTAAATATTTTTATTATGAGCTGCACATGTCTGCTTAAATTAGTATGAATAAAATTATACATGAAATTAATTTAAATGTTTTTTGCGATATTTTTTCATCTTATTATTTGTGTTTTATTTATTTTAATAAAGCGTGATTAAAGCGGAGCTTCAGTTATCGTAATTGGTATTCAAACAGAAAACGAAATGTACAACATTGCTTCAAAGTCTCCAAAACATTTATTAACGTGAAGCTTTATTTACAGTTTATGTTCAGAAAGCTAGTAAACATAGGTCAGAGATCTCTTTAAACATTCTTTACGTAATCTACATCCTTTAAAACACGGGCCTCTGAACGTAAAATACTTGAAGAGACGACATTTCTTCAAGCACTAAAATAACAGTGCAGTTATAACATGTTTACAGAACACATGTCGTCGATGTTTTAATGTACACGACCAGGCTTTCAGCCATCACAGTGTTATAATGTGACGGTCAATCTCACTATTCGTTGGTAAAAGGGTAGCCCAAGAGTTGGCAGTGGGTGGTGATGACTAGCTGCCCTCTCTCTTGTCTTACACTGCTAAATTAGGAACACCTAGCGCAGATAGTACTCGAGAAGCTTGACGCGAAATTCAAAAACAAACCATCTCTCTGCTGTTGAAACTGATAACTAGGTATTTAAAAAAGTTGCAAGAGCATTAAATATTTAAGAAATAGTCGTTAAAGCAAAAAACATAATAATAAACCCCCCGTGTCTGTGAAATTATACCGTTAGAAACCAGGTTTCGATACTCCTGGTGGGCATAGTACAGATAAACCCTTTATATAGCTTTGTTCATTATAACAAAGGCCCGGCATGGCCAAGCGTGTTAAGGCGTGCGACTTGTAATCTGAGGGTTGCGGGTTTGCATCCCGGACGCGCAAAACATACTCGCCCTTTCAGCCGTTATAATGTTACGGTCAATTCCACTATTCGTTGCTAAAAGAATAGCCCAAGAGTTGACTGTGGGTGGTGATGATCAACTGTTTTCCCTCTAGTCTTACACTGCTAAATTAGGGACGGCTAGCGCAGATAGCCCTTGTGTAGCTTTGTGCGAAGTTCCAAAACAAACAAACAAATCACTATAACAATAACAAAAAAATACAAGTTTTTTCTGTCTTCACGTTATCAGTGTGTGAGAAACAATTAACAGTCTGAGGCTGCTTTGACTGCTCGAAAACAAGTGTGCCATAAGAATCACCGTTGCTCTAAAGTGTTATGAGTTTGTTTGGGTTAAACCTAACCGTATTCTTCGTATATCGGCATGAAGGTAAACTCAAAGTTGCATATTATAATATGAACTTTATAAAATATGTGTTGTTTATTATTGCTGCTCAATTTGACTTTTACTGGCCCTGAATTCTTTTAATTAATAGTGTTTTATATGCCATCAAATTTTAGTTATTCATATAAATTATTTACCAGATAATTACCAGATAATTATCAAATATCATTTCTGGGATTTTCCTTCACAGGTGCTGAAGGGATTTCCAGAATGTCTTCAAGCAGACATATGCCTTCATCTCAACAGACAGCTTTTGGAAAGTACTCCTCCATTTAAAGATGCAAGTCCCGGATGTCTGCGGGCACTTTCTATGAAGTTCAAAACTACTCATGCGCCACCTGGTGACACTCTGGTACATCGTGGGGATGTTCTTACTGCTCTGTATTTTATTTCAAGAGGAACAATAGAAATTTTAAAAGATGGCATAGTGATGGCAATATTAGGTAACTTCCTCATAGAATTGTGTAACCAGTTGTTGGCATAATGTTATATTGTATTTTGGTGATCGAATAAGTAAGAAAAATATTAACCCAGTTGTAGAGCATATCCTACTAGCGATAGGCCTACATTATCCAGTTATAATGAGAGCTCAGATTGTCTTTTCTTCGAAGATAGGAGTAACGTTTTCGTTAAGACGGGTAATGGGTATTGTCTAAAATGGGAACTTGAGGTTCATGGTTCGTATCCCACTCCGTATTTTAGAGCCGTTATTGCATTATAAAAGTGACAGTAAAGACCCACTATTCGACCAAACAAAAGCAGGCCAGGAGTTATCATTGAATGTTCTTTATTAACTGTTTTCTTTCTGGTATATAAGTTCATATTAGAGACGATTATGCACAGATAATTGCATATATCTTTGTGAGAAAAATATAAAAATAAATACTGAATCTTGCATACACTAAGTGAATACAGGAACTACAAATATGTCACAACATAATGGTATTTTGTATTGTAATATATAATCTAACATTTAAAAATATATATCTGAGTATTTAGCGACAGTGTGTCTTGAAGCGAATTTGAGATGGGATTATATTGTAAAATTAAACCAAAACTCGTTTGTGGTTCTTCATTTTTCAGTTTCCGTTGTTATTAATCATGCATATGCATTATTCAGTTTTTCATGTTTGGAATATGTTGCTCACTAATGAGCCATAAGCACTCATAAAATTTTGCTAGAGCCCTACATGGCCAGGTTGAGATATGTAACGTTGATGTTTCTGAGTTAAATATACGTTAACGGTAGTTGTTAAATAAATAAATTAATCAACGAATCATATTTGATGTGATTTTACTACGATGACATTTTCGAAAGGCCTGGCATGGCCGAGCGCGTTAAGGCGTGCACTCGTAATCCGAGGGTCGCGGGTTCGCGCCCGCGTCGCGCTAAACATGCTCACCCTCCCAGCCGTGGGGGTGTATAATTTGACGGTCAATCCCACTATTCGTTGGTAAAAGAGTAGCCCAATAGTTGGCGGTGGGTGGTGATGACTAGCTGCCTTCCCTCTAGTCTTACACTGCTAAATTAGGGACGGCTAGCACAGATAGCCCTCGAGTAGCTTTGTGCGAAATTCCAAAAAAAACAAACAAACAAACAAAAACAAACAAACAAGACATTTTCGAAAACTTTTCATTTTTCCCAAATGGCCAAGTGATTAGGGCACTCGACTCGCAATGTGGGGATCGCGGGTTCAGTTTCTCATCCCACCAAACATGCTCACTCTTTCAGCTGTGGAAGCATTATAATATGCGGTCAATTTCACTATTCACTGGTAAAAGAGTTATCCAAGAGTTTGGTGGTAGGTGGTGTTGACTAACTGCTTTCGTTGTAGCCTTTCACTGTTAAATTAGGGACGGCTAGCGCAAATAACCATCGTGTAGTTTTGCACGAAATTAAAAACAAACACAATATCCGAATAACGAGATTTGCCGTTTTTAAAAAATAAACTTGGCTTAATAAAAATATTTATTCGCCATGTTTTGTTACAATCAAATATGGTTGACGAACATGAAACTGGTACAACGAAACGACAAGATGTCACCAAGTTGCATGTGCCAAAACCAAAAAAAAAACTTTGTACAGTGAAACTAAGTTGTATTCGTGTTTTGTTATCACTAAAATACGGGTCAGTAAATAGAATCGGCGTGGCGGAAAGTGTCAGGATTGTTAAGTTCCACGACTACACAACTCAACATAAGGTGAGTCGGTGATTCTTGTTTAAAATTTTGGCACTTAAATCAATCTTGTTAAAATACCATTTGTTCAACAAACAGTAAGAAATTACACGTGTTGTTATTTCATAGCATGGTTTTATTTATTCTTAAACTTAGTTTAAAATGAATTTGTTTCTTTCTCACCATTTATATACAGATACACAGCAAGTACGATAGAAACAGCAGAGTCATGTACTGGAGAAGTATGGTGAATAATCATTTCCTCTAATTAGCCCCAGCAAACTATAAAATCTGTAACGTGTTTTGAGCGTGCCTTCTTCAGGTCTTGTCAGTCAAGTCAACCATAAGATGATTATTATTCTTAATTAACATTACCTGAAACTTCACTAAATGGAAAAAGAAATATTGGGCACTTTATCAAAACCTTTCAGTCGTCACTGAAATAAACTGGTATTTAAAAGTTCGCTTATTTTGATTAGAAATAATGCCAAAATGAACAGAATATTATATTTCTGCATAATTTCATCACATAAAAGAACATTACAAGCTATTTTAGCTTAAATATGCAGAAGCTTCATCGAGCATTAAAATAAATTAAGTTAACTGAATGTTCTAAGAGGTAAGCATTGAAGCCCTCTGGCGTGCAGACTTAATGTGAATAAAAATTTACAATATTTTAATTTACTGAGTCTAAATTCTTAGATAAGTCGCAGATATCCGAAAGATATTTGCACTTACACAAGTATTTTATTACAACAATAATTATTTAAACACAGGATTTTAAGAATAATGCAAAATAATTCTAATCGCAAACACCCAAATCTATTAGTGCACTTGTTTTAGGCCTAATATTAATTAAGCGTATTTAGTACGGCCTATATTCGATAAAAAAATAAATTAACTTATTACTTTGAATAAATCAGCTTATGATGCTATTCTATGACGTAACGTTAGACGTTTTTTAAAAATGTAAAAGTTTTCAACATGTTACACTGAAAGATTAACTTAGGTATATTTACATCTGCCCTTTGTTTACGTTTGTTGATATAAAGTGTACACGCATACGTATTTGCTTAGTAAGGTGTGCACATATTTTCAGGACTAACGAACACTGACGATTATTATTATTATCATAACAGAAACGTACCTTTAAAATTAGTTTATTGGGAAAAGTTGATGTTTATTCATTACAAAAGTATTCAAGAGTAATGCGTAAACTATGAAGGTTTCACAATTAATTTCGTGAAGATATTTATTTGTACGATATTTTATATTTTTTACAAGTAAAGGAAAAACATTTTCAGAAGAGGAAGTAAATGAAGGAATGACTAAAATCAATCTTTCATAAACAATGCAAACACGGTTGTGGGGATGGCATGTCCGTCACACCTACACAGTAACAAAAGCATGTGTGCACAAGAACTTTAACAGACAAAAACAGGATAAATTAAACTGAAGTATGATTGACGAGTTTTGTGATTACATGTTAATTCTTACCTGTGTTAAGGCGTGCGACTCGTAATCTGAGGGTCGCGGATTCGCATCCCGGTCGCGCCAAACATGCTCGCCCTTTCAGCCGTGGAGCGTTATATGTGACAGTCAATCCCACTATTCGTTGTTAAAAGAGTAGCCCAAGAGTTGGCGGTGGGTGGTGATGACTAGCTGCTTTCTCTTTAGTCTTACACTGCTAAATTAGGGACGGCTAGCATAGATAGGCCTCGAGTAGCTTTGTGCGAAATTCTAAAAAACAAACAAATTTACCCGTGCTGTAATGTAAGGATTATTCCATCCCTACTGTCTTGTTTTTATTGTTTTTGAAAGATTAATATTATCCACCCCTACATTTACTTCATTTTGTGCAAAGTTTTCCTTACTTGTTTTTTTATTTTTAATACATTGTTTCAATACGCATAGGAAAGTTGTATTTAGATACACTGAGGTTCCAACTGTAATACTCATAGTTTATCTAATATTGGGTGATAATTCCTGTTTTACGCTCTACTTAGGTTTCTTACAGAAAGCTTAACTTCAAGTTAGTAATAAGATATTTTATGCTGTTGATGAGTAGCTACCTTCTCTCTAGTCTTGGCCCGGCATGGCCAGGTGGTTAAGACACTCGACTCGTAATCTAGGGGTCGCAGGTTCGAATCCCCGTAACACCAAACGTGCTCGCCCATTCAGCTATCTTAGTAAAAAGTAGCCCAAGAGTTGGCGGTAGGTGGTGACGACTAGATGCCTTCCTTCTAGCCTTACACTGCTTTGTTAGGAACGGCTAGCGCAGATAGCCCTCGTGCAGCTTTGCGCGAAATTCAAAACAAACACCAAAATTTTATACTTGAACTACATTTTTTTAAAATTTCTTTCTGCTAGTTTTTAATAATACCTATAAAAGTGTATATTCTACTTGAATCTACGTCATCTGAGGGGAATTAGCTGACATCATTATTTTAGTTCTTGATTTATCATATAATAAAAAGAAACAGAATAAGAAAATCAAACATTTTGCTGTGATATGTGTAGACGTTTTTATGACTTGTGACTCGTTTGTTTGTTTTAAATTTTGCGTATAGCTACACGAGAGCTACCTGCGCTAGCCGTTCCTAACAAAGCAGTATAAGACTAGAGGGAAGACAGATAGTCATCACCACCCACCGTCAATTGTTGGGCTACTCTTTTATCAACGACTAGTAGGATTGACTGCACAATATAACAACCCCACGGCTGAAAGGGGGAACATGTTTGGTGTGAGAGGGATTCGAACCCGGGACTCTTAGATCAGGAGTAGAGTGTCTCAACCACCTGGCCATGCCGGGCCGACTCGGTTATTGCATAGATCTTATTATAAAAGGAAACACTACTAGTAGTAGTGAAAAGTTGCGATGATCTATTGAGGAAATATTTAAAATATAATTTCGACAAACAGTTCGAGCCATCCGAAATAGACAGTGCTGCCATCTGCGTGATATTGGTTTTTCGCTCACTTGTTGATTTTTAATTTTTAATAAAGCTAAGTGTTTTAGCTTTATCTGCTTCCATTTCCTTACGCTATAAACACGTAATTTCAAAAGTGTCGTCAATGCAAATTTATTTGTTACTTTTATTTTGTCTTTTCGTTCCCAGCTTATAATTTTATGATTACATGAGCTTAGTGGTGCTAATTGGATTGTTATTTTGTAAAAAAAAAATTATAATACTCAACGTGAATACACTTTTCGCATTTTAAGTGTGTATGCAGTATTTGTAAACACGCACGTGATATACAGAGGTCATCGAAATTATGTGATTTGTGTTTTCTTATTAAGAAAAAACCTAAAGAATATCAATCTATATCGCAGTAACTTGTTTCCCAACAATTTATTCAATAAACGTTTTCCTTACTTTGCAAACGTAGTTTTACGCTTATCATATATAATGGATGTTTTTTATTTGTTGTTGCAGGGAAAGGTGATGTATTTGGAGAAAACCCATGTTTGCATCAGACAGTGGGAAAGTCTAGCTGTAACGTACGTGCCTTGACTTACTGTGACCTCCATAAAATTCTCCGAGAAGACCTGCTGGACGTACTAGAACTTTATCCAGAGTTCTATGAAACTTTTACCAGTAACTTAGAGATAACCTTTAATCTCCGTGACGTAAGTAACTAATAAGTTTTCAGTCACCCTATATTTGATCTGTTTGCCATTGTTCCCTATCTTCAGTTATCTTGATGTGGTGTGTAATTTATTATGTTACTTACCACGATATGACCTGAATATTAGTTAAACTGTAATTTTAACTTTAAAAGTTAGGTGCAGAAATGTATCAAATTTATGATATTTGCAAACAAGATTCATATACACAATTTTCTTTCTTTATACAAACATATTTTAATATACTAACAATAATATAATTTTTAATAATGGTTATTACAAATAATAATTTATTTATACAAATTTTACAACAATTCTGAGTCTTCTCTCTGATCTGGAATTGAATATTTTATCGTCGGTTTACGAAAAGCGAATTGATGTTACACTTCACTTGATAGCTAGCCTCACGCCGTTTGCAAGCTAACTTTTATCCTACGAAGATATCTAATATCCTTGTAGAAATACGAAGGTCTGAAATTAATTTTCTTAAGTTAAACTGTTTGAAATGCTTGAAATCTAAACAAATTTCTGGTCAGATATCTTTACTTTTCCAATTAATAAGTGTTAATGACAGTTGCAGCTTCTTAAGCTTACAGTGTAACAACTGTAGGAAACAAATCATATGTACTTTCTCTTGGCGTGTCGATTTATAAACGTTAGACGAGGTTCTAGAAATTTTATTTGGCAATAGTACTGGCAATCACTTGTATTTGTATACACACATCGTACATTCTTAATTATTATACTCAAGAATCATCTTCAACTTTAGTGAATAGGCGGGAATTTTGCAGTAGCGATTCAACAGTACAAGTTACATGCATTTCTAAATATATGTTTAACTGAAACAAACATGGATATTTAAATAACTTTATAAGTTATTATATGTTTATTTATATTATATATTAAGTGTGTATTAATAACGGTATCGCTCTACAGTCTTTTCATAGGTAACTGAATATTTAACAGAAAAACAACGGCGAACTGTCTCTTATATCTGGTCACCTAGAAAGTGTTAACAACTGCTCTTCACCCTTAGTGAAACACTCTTCTGTAAAGTAGGGTGACAGTAATACATTGTCAATGTTTACGCCTTGGTTGTTATGATTTACTCAGTAAGAGACAAGATCAGTGACATGTATCATTAGGCCTCACATTTGGTACATGGGACTGCTCTATCGAAACATTTCCCAGTGACCCTTATTACCAGTCTAGTTCTTACAAGAAAGCATCATTTGGATATCGCATTACAGGTATGATTTACTGAGGTCACTTTTAATGTTGTTTTTCAGGAATATCAAGCGGCGCTTGACCCAGAATGTTTTCGCGGGAAATCTACTTATGGTCAAATAATCTCCCCAGAAGAAGGTTTGAACTATATTCTTTGTTATTGTTATATTTTGTTTATAAGGTGAGTTTGGAAATTATTTCGTGAGTACCTAGTGTAAATATAATAATGGTACATATATTTTTTTTTACTTTGTTGAGTCAAAGAAAGGGGTAATTTATTTAAAAAACAATATATTCAATTTTTACACGGTTGTCGTTTTAACCTGTTTCATAACTCAGTGTCAGTAACTAAAGTATATTTACTATACAGCTACTGTAGTTTCGATTATCAAAATCTAGTAACGTTAACATAATTACAATAGAGTAAGTTTTACTTATAAACAACCACCATTAGTAGTTCATTTATTTATTTTATCCATCAATGCTTTATTTAGACTTTAGCTACTCTCCATCTTCATCCAACATCTTAAACATCTACCTTATTCTTAGTATATATTTAACCCTCATACATCATTTAGATTCTACAACTAAATGTTACATCATTTGCTTATTTTCTTGACATAAATCATATAATTGGTGTTCTCTTACCTAATATTTCCTTTTAGTTTCTCCATATCTAAATTCTATAATGATTATGTAATCTATTCCATGTGATAACTGATTTAAATATGTCGTTTCTAACCATTACTTTTTTACATTCCTTTTTAAAATTCACTATAGTTTGGTTTATTTTATTTTCTATTCTGTGTGTATTTCCTCTGTTTATTAATCATAATTTCTGTATTTGAAAGCTCACGAGAGTAACCTATTTTCTATACTGTGTTTGTTTTATCTTCTCTTCCATTTGAGTCTTTTTTCGTATTTCTAACCAACACTGCTTTGTCCGCCTTCTTTTATGCTCCTCTCTATCATTTTTTATATTTAAATGTTTCCCCAACAACTCTTTTTCCAGAGTTGTTCTCTCGCAGTTTCTGCATGTAATATGTAAGCAGAATCAACATTGTCCAATCCTTGTGACCATTTCATGTGTGTATGTGTGTTTGTTTATTGTTTCAATTATATTAGTTAACCAAGTGTGCGCGGGGTTACCCCAGTGGGTGGAACAAATATTGGAGAAGGAATACTGACTACAACTTCAACTTTACTGTGTGTATATCTGCATGAAATCTGGCAAGTCTTCAGTAAAATGGTCGTGTCTGTCTTGTATAAAAAAAAAATCATGTGTTACAAAAGTGTTTGTACTCAAGCTATGTCTGAATTGACGTCGTCAGTTTGTCCAAGATTCTGCTAAGTGATGCTCACGTAGAGAATAAATATACTGTTGTCCATCTTACCCTAGATTCCCTCAACTGGATTTGATGCCAGTACCACATCTTAAAAATACATATAAGTACTTTTATATATTCTTAATGCTGCCCCTCCCACCTTATTTTTTTTAGTTGTTCTTTTAAATCTGGAAAATGTATATATTAAACAACAGCAGACTTACTGGTCATCCTTGTCTTACACCGTTGTTCATCCAGAACTCTACTTTCATATTTATATTTACTTTTAATGTATTAATTGTCAATTTAAGTTTCATCTATTGTGTTAATCATTCATTCTCTTTCCTGTTTGTCTTTTACCCATAACATCAAAAAGTTCGTACCAATTCACAGAAACAAAAGCATGTTTTAAATACACAGAAAGGACATACAATTTTTTTCTTGATGTAACTGTTTTTCTATCGTTGTATTTATATCCATTATACAAATATTGGTTACTGTTCTTTTCCATTTCAACCGAGCCCGGCATGGCCAGGTGGGTTAAGGCGTAATCCGAGGGTCACGGGTTCGAATGCCCGTCGCACCAAACATGCTCGCTCTTTCAGCCGTGGGAACGTTATAAAGTTTCGGTCAATCCCACTATTTGTTGGTGAAAGAGTAGCCCAAGAGTTGGCGGTGGGTGGTGATGACTAGCTTTACACGAAACTCAAAACAAAACAAGAAACCATTTCAACCCACTAGAAGAATATTCTTATCTTTTATCCATCCATTTATTCTTTCTTCAGATATACAACGTAAATTGTTACTGGTACTGATTAGTTATATTTTGTGACGATGATTTCTATTATGCTTTTCTTCTTCTTTACACAGTGGACATATTGCAATTATTATCAGTTCACTTGTAATCCTTCTCTTCTCCAATTTGTATTTAATATTTGTTTTACCTCTTCAATAATTTATTCTATTCTATGTGCTATGTCATGTCCAGATACTCTACTATTTTATAATTATCCACCCTTTAATTCCTTTCAGTGATGTTGCCCTTTTCGATCTGTCACCTCTTTTTATATTTTCCAAACTTTCTTTTTTACTGTTCCGTATTTTTAACACCAGCCAACAATCTCGTATGATGCTCTTTCCCTCTTCCATTCAAGTCCTTTTATTTATCCCTATTCTGTCCCTCTGTTTCTATTGTATTTTATAAAATTCCATCATTTTTTCTGCTTTAACCTTTTCATTTCATTCTTGTCATTTTTTTCCTATTCTTTCTTCTCCCAATGGCACTCTTCACTCTTTACATTTTCTTTATGAGATTTTTATCTCTTTCTTACCACATACTTTTCTTAGTTTTTCAACTTTACTTTTAGAATTATATTCTCTTTCCTTCTCTGTTGCTTGACACACTTATTCTGTCAGTCTTTTTAAATTCTTTTTGAACTTTCCATCGTCTTCCATCTTTGACTTCTTTCCTCCTTCAAACAATTTAACTCCATCATCTGTCCACATAAGTTTTACTTTATCATTTTCTTCTACAGTATCTTTTATTTTGAATTTTAGTGTTGTTCACATAGTTAATTATCTGACTGTACTATTTCTCTTACTTCAAAATTCTCAGTCGCTTCATTTGCTCTGTCATTTACAATAGTGATAGTTTATAATTGATTTTTATTTTGTTGGAATATTCTTCCAGTCTCCATTTTCAACCCCTTTCTTTGCATCACTCAGTACTTTCTGTCCGTCAAATACAATTCATTTCAATATTTTCTTCCTTTTAGATATACATATGTTATCTTTTGATATGCCTTTTCTCATATCTCATTAATTGCCTTTTTTTCCAAGAATGTAATTTTCCACATGAACTTGATATTCATATTTCTCACTGTTATTTGTCCTTCTTCATGTTTTTTGTAATTTATTTTCTACTTCTCAGTTAACTTTTCTTTCATGATTATGGACAGTACCTATTTTTAACCTTTTAATATCACAACTGACAACTTTCATGATTATGAACAGTACCTGTTTTTATCCTTTTGATATCACAACTGACTACAAATTCTCATATTTCATTTTAATTTCCTGTTATTTCTCTTCTTATTTACATTAAAGTTACACCACATTTTTTTTACTTCCCCTTTTTCCTGGCTTATCCACTTATAATCTAGCAGTAAGTTGACCTTTTCATAGCTTTATTTTCCAACTAAATTTTAGTATACCTAGTAATGCCAAATTTCTTCACAAATTGCTAAACTTTTTCATTTTTATTTTTTAGTCCTGCATTTCCTTAACCTTCATTTTGGTAACCCAATTTCTTGATTAATGTTTCTTCTCTTCCATCTTTATCTTTTAACATATCTTCCCCAATTCCCTCACTTTCAACAACTTAAAGCATCTGGTTTTCACCATCTTTACTTAGTCCCCTCTTTATCACTTTATGACTTTCAAAATTCAACTTTTGTTTTTCTTCCTCTTCATAACTTGGCAGATTTTCAATCACTTTGCACAAACCTGAAGGCTTTTGAAGGTATATTTACTTTCTAAGAACAGTACTTAATAGGTATTCAAGGTCTTTCAGAAGTATTTGTATTGATTTTCACAATAACACACTGCTTTCATTTTTTAACAGACATAAATCCGTTTATTAATTTTCTGTCCACAACGTTGAAATATTTTAGAAGTATACTTACTGTTGTAGTACATCGACTATTATACACGATGTTGAAACGTTTCATAAATGAATGTTTGTAGTACATCGACTATTATACACGATGTTGAAACGTTTCATAAATGAATGTTTGTAGTACATCGAATATTATACACGATGTTGAAACGTTTCATAAATGAATGTTTGTAGTACATCGACTATTATACGCGATGTTGAAACGTTTCATAAATGAATGTTTGTAGTACATCGACTATTATACACGATGTTGAAACGTTTCATAAATGAATGTTTGTAGTACATCGACTATTATACAAATGTTGAAACGTTTCATAAATGAATGTTTGTAGTACATCGACTATTATACAAATGTTGAAACGTTTCATAAATGAATGTTTGTAGTACATCGACTATTATACGCGATGTTGAAACGTTTCATAAATGAATGTTTGTAGTACATCGACTATTATACACGATGTTGAAACGTTTCATAAATGAATGTTTGTAGTACATCGACTATTATACAAATGTTGAAACGTTTCATAAATGAATGTTTGTAGTACATCGACTATTATACAAATGTTGAAACGTTTCATAAATGAATGTCTCGTCACATTTACACCGATACTTTTTCATAAAGTTGCAAATTCATAATTATATTTAGTTCTTTTCGTTTTACAAAATTCTCATAGAAATTTGTTTAGAAAACAAAAATATAAGATATTAATTAAAATATGTTAATAAGGTTATACAAGTTATTCATAAGATGCTAATTTGTGTTTGAGCTACATTCAGAGCTGATGTATTATAACATTTTTGTGGGTTACTTGGGGTAACATAGTTATCGCATACAATTAGATTGAGCTGAAATAATTATTCAAAATGTTAATTATGGTAATAATTTTATAAAGTGTTAGTTCTAAGTAATTACAAACTAATAATGAAACATTTATATCGTAGTGGAAGATCCCCGTGCTACAGCATATCAATATCCCCGACCTAGACGGCGGAGACAGTCAACTTTACGTCACACCTCAGAAGGTATCATGGGTCTGATTGAAGAAGACGATGATAGGGGATACAGTGGGACGGGAATCTTGGAGTTTTCGCCGAATATGGCAGGCAGAGATGTAACTCCCGCAAACTTAGAATTTAATGATAGGTCTGATAAGCGGTATGGTACAATTCATTCCATTGCTGGTAAGTGTTTTTTGTCGAATCAACGTTAAGAAATTTTGCCCTATTTGTTATAGGGGACGTCGATCGTGTTATGAAATGAGCGGATTAATTCGACAAAACTAACCAACTTCTATTACTTTTTTCTTTAAACCTTATCAAACCTATATTATGTTATTAAGCCTGTTTACCTCTAACCAACATCTGTTTTATATTATTAAGCCTGTTTACCCCTAACCAACATCTGTTTTGTATTATTAAGCCTGTTTACACCTAACCGACGTCTGTTTTATATTATTAAGCCTGTTTACCCCTAACCAACACTTGTTTTATGTTAAATCTGTTTGCATATAACTAACACTTGTTTTATGTCAAATCTGTTTGCATATTACTAACACCTGTTTTGTGTTATTAAGCCTGTTTGGATATAATCAGATTATTAAGATCGTTTGCAACATACAAAAAAAATATAATGACAAAATATTACTTGAATCTCCAACTTTGTACTGTAAGTAAAAACTGTTGTTGTGTTTTCCTTAAAATTTAAAGTAATGATTTATCGACATTATGCAAGAAAACGTTTCGAAAAACTTTTAAAAACTGTGTTTTCCGACAAGAATTTGTGTACAGTGTATGACTTTAAGATATTTATGATCATACTCTGTTTTACTGAATGTTATTTACTATCACATCTAGTATAATATCTGGCTCAAATTGTACTTCCGAATAGTTAGAAGCTATTCGTAATTACAAGATATTTCTAAGAATTTTGTTTGTTTGTTTTTAAATAAGTATACACGATATATACACCAGTTTGTATCTCGTATCGTATAGGAAACCACTGAATTTTAAACGAGAGTTTGACTACGTTCATAAAAGAAGAAATAAGTATATACAAATGTTTATTGGCCAGCATATTTCGGTGTCGACTCACCTCTTACATCTCTCAATCAGCAGGTGCTATTTCCAGCGTGACCAATCTGACTAGTGCGGTGTTCGGGGGAGCTTCAGGAACGCCAGTATCCCGGTCTCGTTCATCAAGTCCTATTACAAAGATGGAAGAAGGAACGGGAAATGGAAAATACCTTCGGCCAGGATCAAAGGCCGACTCGGTGGATGAAGCTGAGAAAGATAAGGTTGATCCTACAGAACCAAGTAAGTTTAAAATTATTCTCTAACTCTGAGAATCCTCTCCGTCTTGATTTACCTCTGAGAAGTGACAATGGTTTGGGTATTATTTAATAACACACAGTAGTAATAGTCTGTTGAAGTCATTTGTACCTCTTAAAAACATTTCATTGAACTAACTGGAATTTTTCATCCTACAATGTTGTTCAATACATTAAAAAAGATAAAGGAATAAAAACTTGTGACATTAACTTGCATCAAAACTTTCAGAAGGGCAACTGTAGTTTCAAACTAACCTCCTTAATGTTTGAGTTCACTAAGACTAATTTGATATTTATTATCACATAGCTTATGAAAGATGGGAACTCTTCACTAGAGTTTTTAGTTACGAACTGAAACTTATTGTTGAGGTTACAGTTAACTAACGTTAATCTGTGATAATGAAAAAAAGCGTGTTCATGTTTGTGATCGCCGTTACTCCGAGAGGAAAGAACCTAGAAACCTGATATTTTAAATATATGCTAAATGGATCCTGAGAGTATGCATCTGGGTGTTGTTACTAATCCGCATGCATGTATGTCTTTTTCGCGAGCTCATCTTAAAACCTCATATAAAAAGTAGTTTCTTATATTACAAATAGCAATCATAGACAGACAGGACCATTTATTATTACATATTAGTTTTAGTTAACTGTGACATCAACAGTCAGAATCAGTTTCTAACTAAATATAGCTAACTTTAAAGCTCTTATTACGTTGCTTACGAAAGATGTAAATGTTTGATTCTTTTTTTTATTTGTTAACACTTATCTTACTAACACAATACTTCCTTTTTCACGGTTAAAGTGGTTGAATTTTGATATTTAAAATGCTTCCTGTACATAAAGTAATGATTTGTTACTACTTGTTTAGGTAGATCCATTATTTACGTTTTGCTATATTTATATTTAAAATTCTCCTTATATGTTAATGACGTTTCTAGATCTTAACCTCACTACTTCTTTAGCGTGTCCGTAATATCCATATGTGCTTAATTTCATTTGTTCCTACTGTAGCAAAGAGAACTTCCTTTTTCATCTATCTACCCACAAGTTTTAGTAAACAGTTATTACTTTCAGTTTTCAAACTCTTTTAAAATGAAAACTCTTAGTTTATAAATATATATAACTCTTCATGTAACTCATAAGATGCGATCTACTAAGTTCTGTGAAAGACGTGACTCTTGATTTAGACTAGAAACATGGTTCATAATAAAAACTTGACAAACATGACTTGTAATATTCTTTCAGATTCAACCTGTTAACTTCTGTGAAAGACATAACTCTTGTTTCAGTCTGTAAGCATGATTTCTGACATAATACTTGACATGCATGCTCTGCTTTTGTTAACCTATTAATTATGAGATTGTTTTATATTTAAAACTATTATTTATTTGGTTTCATTCATGTGCAGGTAGGAATTTCTTGTAAACTTTAGGTATCGGAAAATTAGCTGAGAGAAATTCTTTCAATAAATAACCCAAAAAAGTAAATAAAAACACACTGATTAATGAACGTTAACATGCTATCTCTTCGATTTCTTTCAGCCCTACGTTGTACTGTATTTGTAATCTCATATCCTCCTTGAACTTCCCTGTTCCTCACTTTGTAATGTTGTGATACGTGTATTTGCTATTGCAGTTTTTCAAGGTGTTCCTTCCTCATCTGTTAAAAAGTCTGTCTCTATGCCTTTTGCTGATGCTCCTCGACCACCTCTTTTGACTAGTGCCACTACATCACCTATAATACCTCCCACAACAGACCAAACCATAAGATGTACGTCTGGGCCGGGCCAGATGGCCTCGGACTACACTTACGTTGTCACCCGAGCACCAAGTAGTTCCAGTTTAACCATTCCTGTATCATCCTCGTTCCCGTGTAGTCATCTATCCCCTGGTGATGCAACATCCAATCCACATCCTTCTCATCCAGAATTCACCATCTTGGAAACAAGAATAGAATCACTTAGCAGGTAGGTGTTTGTGTTTCTATAGCAACCTAGTCGAAACGTTCCACTTAGTAGTGTGCAGTTTCCCAGTCGTGTGGGAAACGTTGGTGCTGATCTTATTGGACTTCGTTAACAGCCAACATGATTTGGTTGTACACAAGTTTGAAGCACCACTTGATAAATTCACTTTTTCATTATGTACGCGGTTTAAGTCCTCTCAAACAACAGTAGTGTTCCTTCCGTGTGTTTGTTAGAAATGTACTATACATACAATCTCCATCAAAAAGGTCAACAAAATCTCTCAACCGAGGCTGTAATTCACTACTTAACTAAACCATCAGTGGGGAATACTTTAACACAGAATATCGTATTCTAGAGAAACCGTCACAATTTAGTTTCTCAGCAAACGGTACTCTAATACAAAAATGAAAATATGACAATTTATCCAAGGTTTTGAATTATTTTCTTTCTGTTACAAGATATTATTTTATGAAGGTCTGAATCAATTTAAATAGGGCATCTATAACCAAAAATCAAACACATTGATTTCTGTTAAATAAGTTGTGTAAAAGGTAAAGCGTTTTAGCACATAAAAATAATTATTTTTCACCATAGTTAAATAATCACCAATGGCAAGGTCATTGTTATTTCGACAATAAAATTGGACAGTTTATTTTCTTTCGGAATTTAAGATCAACTCTTGAAAAATACATTAAAATAATTGATTGATCTTAACTTTTATACAATGTAGCCAGGATTTTAAGGTAGTCTGTAACTAATAGAAAAAATTTCCAGCATACAGAGACAATTGTAGCAGTTAAGTAACAACATACGGCAGCAAATTCAATAAATGTTTTCGTTTTGGTTCTGTTTTTAGTAGAATCGATTAGCTCGCGTTCATTTTAAGTCGGTGGTTTTTAACCTAGGTTCAATCGAACCCCAGGGGTTCGGCGGAGGTAAAGACACACATATTGTGTGTGTGTGTCCGTTCCGTTCACCTCACTCGTATGATTTGTGACGTCATGCTCCACTTGGCTACCATTGGCTGCGGCTGATCACGTCACATCACTTGGTCTTAATATCTGTGCTGTAGGGAACTTCGTGTGCTTAGCAATCGACTTATGACTGTAGTAATCGTGTGTCATTTGTGACTTTTTCCTAATCTTTTAATCCCATCATATTAACTATGTCGAGCAAAAATAGAAAGTGGTCGGACGAATACGTACAATATGGAATCACGTGTATAACGGAACATAATGGGAGTCAGCGTCCTCAATGCATGATTGCAATGCCAAGTTGAGCAATTCTAGTCTAGCACAGTCCCTAAAGCTACATAGAGATGGGAAATACATAGAACACAACGCTTGCTGAATTCAAGGTAAAGAAAACTAGGTTTAATGAAAAGGCTACTTTGCATGTTCTCAGCTTTGTACCCATCCTCACCGCATCGTATGAAGTTGCGTAATTGATAGCAAAGCAGGGCAAACCACACATCATTGGTGAAGCACTCGTAAAACCATCTGCGTTGAAGATGGCAAATATCATGCTGGGAAAAACTGCTAAAAATAAGTTATCCCAAATTCTTCTTTCAAATGACACTATCAGCAGCAGAATAGATGACATGAGCGATGACATCTTGAGTCAAGTAGTTGCAGATCTGATTTTAAGCCAAGCAAAA
Source organism: Carcinoscorpius rotundicauda (assembly GCA_011833715.1). NCBI lineage: Eukaryota > Metazoa > Arthropoda > Merostomata > Xiphosura > Limulidae > Carcinoscorpius > Carcinoscorpius rotundicauda. Next base: position 24,021,678 of record CM022398.1, read on the forward strand.
TTCAGCCTTCAACTCGACGAGACCACCGACGTTTCCAATCTAAGCCAGCTTGTTGTATTCATGCGCTATGTGAAGAACGATGAGATAAAAGTAGATTTTTTCATTTTGTAAGCCTCCTGCAATAACAACTAAGGCAGCTGACGTGAAGAAACTTGTGGATGACTTCTTCAGAGACAACAATCCTTCGTGGGATATGGTTTCTGCAGTTTGTTTGGACGGAGCTCCAGTTATGCTGGGACGAAACTCTGGTTTTGGTGCGCTGGTGAAAGCCGATGCACCACATATCATTGTAACGCACTGTGTTCTACACAGACATGTGTTGGCAACGCCCTCACCCAGTGGCTCAGCGGTATGTCTGCGGACTTACACGCTAAAATCCGGGTTTCAATACCCGTGGTTGGCAGAGCACAGATAGCCCATTGTGTAGCTTTGTGCTTAATTACAAATAAACAAACAAAAAACGTGTTGGCAACATAAACCTTGCCTTCAAAACTGGCAGAAGTATTAAAAGTTGTAGTGGAATGTGTGAACTTTGTGCGAAATAGTTTCCTAAAGCACCGCATCTTCAAAGATCTGTGTAATGAAATGGGCTCTGAATTCGAGGTACTTTTGTACCATTCTAACGTTCGGTGGTTATCACGGGGAAAGGTGCTGAATCGTGTTTTTGCCATGCGTGTGGAATTAGCCCTGTTTTTGCGATAGAACCGACGTTGTCATGCAGGTTCCTTTGAAAAATCTGAGTTCATTCATGTTTTGCCGGTATCTTCAATGCTCTCAATCATCTCAATCAACAGATGCAGGGCGGTGGAGTCAGCATCATCAAAGCGGAAGAAAACCTGAAGGCTTTTCAATAAAAAAGCTACCGTTATGGAAATGATAAACGGAGAATGATAACTTTGCACACTTTCCCTTGCTGAACGACTGTGTAAGTAAGATCGAAGATGTGCCTGAAATTGGAGAAATTTCTGTACCCGGGGAACTGAAGCAAGCAGTTGCCATGCACTTAGATGAGCTCGCAAAGTCTCTCGACGGATACCTACCCACCAGAGAGTGAAATCCAGAATGGGTGAGACAGCCGTTCACGTTTAGTGTTACGACAACAGATGTCAATGATGAATACCGAGACGAAATAATTGAACTTTAGCAGAGCCAAGTTCAACAGCAACTTTTCAGAACAACGACGCTCTCAACGTTTTGCTGTCACCAAATCCTAGCGTACCCTCTTATCGCTGAGAAACTCCTTGAGATACTCATACTGTTTGTTACAACGTATCTTTAAGAGCAATCTTTTTCGGAGATGACAGACATAAAAACGAAGAAAAGGAACAGACTTTGTTGCGAAAATGATATGAGAGTGGCACTTGCCAAGTTGAAGCCGCGCATTTCTGAATTTGTCTCTGAAAGGCAACAACAAAAATTACATTGATTTGCAGTAAATATTCATTGACTTATGTTTTTGTTTTTGTGTGAAATTCATGTTTTGTTGGTTTTGTTCTTTGAATACAGTGATATTCTGTGCAACTGATATATGGCCCGTATTGTGCACTAATAAAATATCTACATATGTTTAGAATTTGAAAAAAAAATCATTTTATTTTTCCAATTACGAAGGGCTCAGTGAATGCAAGTACAAAGCTTCCGGGGTTCAGTACCTCTAACAGGGTTAAGAATCACTGCTTCAAGTGTTATTTCCTATTTCGTGATCTAGGAATTGTGTTCATAAACAAATACAGTACTAAAAATATAGGTATTTATTGCACAGCAGGATAGGGGGATATCAAAAGTCAGATGTTTTAAAGTTAGACACAGATAGGTTTGGTAAAGTAACATTCGTTAGAACTTGCAGCATTTGGTTCGTGTAATGCAATATATACACGTTTAACGATAATAATGATACAGGGGTTCTGCTGGGGACGGCATTTTAAAATCTTGTTTAAAATAGTAATATACCTGATATTTCTTCAGTTTGACAAAGCTCTCACTTAGAGGAAAAGACACGAAATAAACTGTGCATGTTGATTTCTACCCATAATTACTAGCAACGGTCTGGTTAGAACGCTCTACCCGCCATCCGAAGGTTGGGGCATTATAAAGTGGTGGTCAGTCCCACTGTTCGTTGGTAAAAGAGTAGCCTAAGAGAAATTGGTGGGTGATGTTGACAAATGCTTTCCTTCTAGTGAACCTGAGTGCCTTTATTCTACTGGATCCACACGTTTCATCGAAACCAAAACAGTTTTGTCAACAACGCATTGCAGTCGGTCTCCTTTGCTCAATGAAGAAATGAAATTCAATTTTAGTTCTTAAAATAACAAGTTTATTGAAAAAAAGATGGTTGTAAACGGTCCACTAGAAAATCAAATTGCGTACACGCACTGATATAAGACATTAGGTTGAGTGCACGTTTTTAATTTACCATTAGGTTTAGCACATTTACTGTTAAATTGTTTCAATGGACATCTGCTAGTATAATGATATTATCGCACCCGTAGAGATAATGTATCACAGTGATAACATGTTAGTTAAAGGTATAAGTAATTTATCCTTCACTCTTACTAGTTCTTCTTTGATTAAGCAAGTATTAACTGCACGAAGTATGTAAGCCACTGCGTTTTTTATTACTTTATCAACTTGTGCCTGTAATCACGAACTTCTATGTCCATTACAAAACATACAGTCATGCCTTTTTACTGTCGTCTCCATACATCAAACGAAGTTTCTTTTTTTTTAATTTTTCGTGTTTAATAGTTCACTGGTTACGGATTGGGGCCTGACCAGTGAAGGTGGGTTTTTTCGGGGTGTTTTCATTTTTATCCACATCCAATTCTTCTGGTATTGGATTTGTAAATCCTTCCCACCTTTATGAACTCTAAGTCCGGGGCAGGGCGTTTGTTTGTGTTTTTGTTCAATAAAATAAAATTAAGTCTAGTCGCTTAAGTTCTGTACCGAAGGTTTTGCCCACACCACAACCTCTAGTAGGGTGAATGGGAAAAGAAGTTTCCAAGAACGTATGGTTGTCTTCAGAGATTTTTTCGAAATTCCTACCATTATTTTATTCTTATGTTGCTCGAAACAATTAATAGATGGTCAGAGTTTACAATAATGCTATGACAAAATAAAACTGATCACTACATAAAGTCGGTGTAATCTCTAAGTGCATTTTTTTTAAATATAAAACAAGTGACATTTAAGTTGATTCGCAAATTTTATAGGCCTATCATTGCTAATATAATAGTGCTTCTGTGAATGACCAGAAGAAGTTTGTTAATACGTTTTTGATGCTATGGAGATGACTCACATGATGTCAAACGTCTTAGCTCATCTCATACCTGCTCAATCAGATTCAGATTTGAGAGTTCTAGTCAGTCCATTCACTAGATATTGTGTTCTGTCAGGCAGTTTCTTAAATAATGATTTAAAACGATACTTGCGTAAAATATCTATTTATAGCTAAAAGGAATACAATGTTGAAATCCTTACACAATAAATAATTATTAAAAACAAAGGCATGACCTAAAAACACGACATATGTTTGTATCTTGTGATACCATCTTCAGTAGTAACGGTAAAAGCATGTTTGGGACTAATATACCCACATAATTCTTTATATTCTGTTTCACATTATAATTTTACTCAAACGAGCCTTCAATTTATTGTACTACTTATTGCGATTTCAAATAGAGGGAAATTTTAATATAAAGTTAAACGAATATTCATATGGATCAAATGTATTATATTTGTCAACAAGATTGATACACACAATTTTCTTTCTTTACACAAATACATTTTAACATACAAAAATAATAAAAATTGTAACAACGGTTATTACAAATAATTATTTCTATACAAAAGTTTCACAAACAATTTTGAGTCTTCTATCTAGTATGGAACTGAATATTTTATCGACGGTTCGCGATAAGCGAATGAATTTTGGGTTGTTCAGTTCGTATAACTTAGTTTTTCGTCACTGAAGTTATCTAATGTTTTCGTTGAAATACTAACATCCGAAGTTAATTTTCTAAAGTTGAACGGTGTGTAATGTTATAATATATAAATGTTCCTTGTCAAATATTTGTAGTTCTTGATTGTTAAGCGCTAATCACAGTTACAGCTTCCGGGTATGAAAGCCAGTTCGCAATCTAGTAATCTCAACTTGTAAGACTTATAGCCAATCTGTAAAGACTCGTTATGTTTAATCAACTGTCTTCTAACCAGTCTGTTGTGCTAAACATCATGGAAATGTCCAAAGTCTTGATTAGGTTCTACCATATTTTGCTATCAATCCCGATATTTCTACATACACCAGTGAGAACACAGTAGTTTCCTTCATTTTATATACAATTGAAATGTGCGTGTCAGATCACATGGAGCCAGTGTGATGAGTGTGGACAAAAATTAAATTTTGCTTTGACATATATAAAACTCCACAAGAATAAATAGGCTGGTCTATAGCATAATATTTATACCATTAAAATATACATGTATTTGTCAGATGTTCTTATGCAGGGTCCTCCAAAGTGTTCTGTTTCAAAAGCAAATACAACCAAAATTAAGAATAGCAACTATTTTTATTTATTGCTTTAAAAGTTTATATTTCGTACAACGTTGTTGATTACAGAATGCACAGTTCTTCTCGTGATTCATGGCTTGTGCACGTTTTACTGATATTACGACAGTACATACTGCGATGTTAAATGCCTCATATGTGGCATCATGTGTCTACTGAGGGACTGACAGATATCATGCTGCTGTCAAGTTGTGCAATTAGTTAAAATAGGTGGTCCATCCAAATGGCGACGATTTGAGCAGAGGGTCCTTCTTCAGGTGCACAAAAGACTATTAAACTACCTGAAGAAATTTTATGCTAATATATATTTTTAAGTTATTCAAATGTATAATTTGAATTGTATACCATTTACACTGTATATTGAAGTATTGTTGTGGGCATACTTTATACAAAAACACAAAGAAATAAAACCGCTTTGAAGCTCACATTCAAAAACCGACCACGGACATCTGTAACACTACTCTCATGACTCATGGACCATTCTCCTATGGTTTTGTCTGCATCACTGCTTTTCATTAATAATTGCTTGTATCACTCAATGTGCTTCTATGCTTTATTACATTTTTGTCTTTTATTGTTAGTTTTTTGTTACGTTGCTATATAACGCCCTGAGATGTGAAAGTCTCCCAAACAGTTTTCATTCACTTGCTTCTCAGCTGGTGTGTATCTCATAACCACGTGTTCACCACCGTATGTGTTTTTTTACAACTGTTACGTTTCCAATGTCATTTTTTCACATTTGTCAGTTTTTTTTTATCAATTATAATTATCAATCTTATTATAATTTATGGTGCAACTGTTTTTTGTGGTTTTTTTGCTACTCAAAAACTATCAATTTTCTCTTTTATTCCCGATTTCTACGTAACCATTCTCGTCGGATGACATTTTCTGTACTTATGTTACGTCAAAATTAATAGCAATAATCAGCTAGATGATTTACACACTCAAATAATATATTTTATATTATAAAGGAATTCGTGATTATTGACCACATAACCAGTGATGCTTTTTAGCAATTCCTTTAGAATATCTTGAAAGAAACACGTGATATTTCGTCACGTGATATTAACTTCAAGAAATTCGTGTAACCTGTGTCTTTCAGCCGTTGAATACCTTTGGTGTGAAGATAACATGGAAGAAATGTTTTTAAAGTTGGATAGTTTATCGAGGTAAGTGTCAAATAAACTGAAATTACGTTAAATGTGCTCACCCATCTTCTCACACTGCTATTAGGTGAACATGAAATTTCCAGATAAAGAAATCAAAATGGTACTTTCGATACTCTTTTTCCAGATAATCTGTTTTGGAATTTCATGGTAACTTATAAGTTGCTTCATTTTCCAGTTTTGGAAGTTTGAACTCGCACACTGATACACATGTTAAATACTCCACGTGCTGTAATTTTGTTAATACAATTATTGCTTCTCTCCCCCTTCCCATTAGCTCATCGATAGAGTCTGGATACTTATATCAAGAGAGATAATTATTATTGACAGTTGAATGAGCCGTTCCACTGTGTAACTCCATCTGTCTATTTTTGACCTAACATGACCTATGTTTAAAGCATTCAACTCCTTATCTGAGGGTCTCGCGTTCCAATCCCCGTCACATCCGTGGAGACGTCATAATATGGCTCTCAATTCCACTAGCTGTTAATAAGAGTAACCCAAGAATTGGTGATTGCTAACTGCTTTTTATCTTGTTATAGACAGCTAAAGCATATAGTCCTAGATTAATTTTGTGCGAAATTGAATTCAAACCAAACCTATATTTCTTTAAAACAGAGAAACAATGAATTTTGTGTAGTTGCCATTGAAATCTGGACAAATTATTTTCATCAGGATTAAATGCCAAATTAGTTGTTTATTAAGGATTATTTTTAATTTCTTTTTCTCGAATTTCTGCAATATTTTTTGTGATGTATTGTTACCATAAAAGGTAGTCGTTAGGGTTTGAAACGTATTTCAATTCTGTCACCTTGTTTTAAAACGTGACTAAGCAAGACGCGTTCAAATTGCCCGACACTAGACCACCATATTTGTTTGTTTTCTTGAAGGTCTGACTACTTATGAGAGACCGAAACATGTCTCCCAAAGATGCAACCGTATTTTTACAATTACGATATACTTCATCGAAAGAACTTTTATATGTAGAAGTGACGAAGTTTAATCTGTGTAAATGAATCACTACGAAAGTAGTAAACAATTTTACTTTATTATAATATACACGGCTTTGTTAAGTAATACTGTCTAATTATTTTACAGTTTTTAACTGGTGTAATTTATACTTCACCCCTTTTAAAGATATAAAAGAAGACACTTAACAAAGCAGTTGGCGCCGTCTGAATCAGAAATAAGTCTGATGGCTTATGACACTAAAAATAAGGGTTTCCATACCAATTGTAAACAGAGCCAAGATAGCGCATTGTATGTCTTTGTTTAACAGCAAGCAAATATATTCTTTCTGTGCTTTAAATTCGTGTACAATCCTTCTCTCGTACAACCAGAATGCATTCTTGTTATAAATGACGTACTTGTGTGTGTGTGTACCTGAAATAATAAATAGTGTGGCGCCATCTATTACATTGCGTCACAAACAAAAATCCGTTAAAAATTTCTCTCCACTTATTTCTTATAAGACGATTGTAAATTGACACAAAATTATTGTAATGCTTAAAAATTTCTCTCTGTGGGTATTCTAGATTCAGGCAAATATTAAAATAACTATGACATTTATAGCAACTATTTATTCATCACAAAACAATTTTAAATGAACATGGTCTCTCAACAACAAGAACACGATATCTTGATTGATGCGATTTGTAAACACAATACGAAAAAACGTGTTTTTTCAATAAAGGTTACCGCATAATATTGGAAAACATTATACAGTTTATATCGGCAGAATCCCATGCAGTTCTTCTTCGAGAAAATACTTTTTATCAAATATTCACCTTTTCTTATATTATTTCAACGAGATTTGAGTATTAGCACAAACAGTCGCTCGAAGGGCGGTGTAGGTTAACAACATAAGACCCAATCACTATGGTATACAGATTGTAATTTAAACAGCAGCTGAATTATCTTCACTTATTTCTTCTTATAAAGACGATTGTAAATTGACACAAAATTATACAAATGCTTATGATAGTTATGGTTACACCATTTATAATTAATGAACATTAAGCTCATAAAAAAGCAATTAAACTTAGTAGATATTTTTGACGAATTGCTTAGTTATATCACCCATTGTTGCTTTGTGAAAGACTCGTATTAGTCCAGTGTTTAATGTTTGTTTGTACGAGTTTAATTCAGTTGGGAAAATATAGCTTAACTGCTTTATTTAAAAAAAAAACAAAAAAACCTGGTCTCCTTAATGAAGAATTGGTTACTCAATGGGCTTGCCCTGGCCAAGTGGGTTAAGGCGTGCGACTCGTAATCTGAGGGTCACGGGTTCGCATCCCCGTGACACCACACATGCTTGCCTTTTCAGCCGTGGGGGCATTATGATGTGACGGTTCGTTGGTAAAAGAGTAGTCCAAGAGTTGGCGGTGGGTGATGATGACTAGCTTCCTTCCCTCTAGTCTTACACTGTTAAATTAGGAACGGCTAGTGCAGATAGCCTTCGAGTAACTTTGCGCGAAATTAAAAAAAAAAGAAAAGCAGTTACTGAACGTGTTCTCCACTATCCTTCAAACGTCGTCAGATTTTTGACCACGTTCCGCTTCTATTACCGTCATGCATAGCGAGGGGATCTCATATCTGTAAAATAGCCTATAAATCTTCACATTTTTAAAAGTTAATAATGATAAGATTTGTTCAATAAGTAATAAATTATGGTTATTTCTAAATATTTTACACGGCTTGAATTGAAATTTATGGTCATCATATAGAGAATTGTGCGCGATCTATGCCATAAGAGTTTGCATATCCAATCTCCTTTACCCTGTTCATCCTTTCAGATCCATAACCACACAGTGAACGCCCAGTATATCCTGTTGCAATCCACTTGTAGTATGATGATGCGCGCTCTCCAACAGAACAGCGCTAAAACCTGGATTTCGATAGTAGTAGTAGGCACAGCACAAATAGCCCATGGTACAGAAGTGGCGATCTGTAGATACGAATGATACCTAAAACTGACATTTTTTGCAAAGGTTACTTTACAAAACTTTCGAATACGAAGATCTATACTTTGATTATAAAATCACCTATACCAGTTTTTCACCGACTTGTTACCGAAAGTTTGTTACAAATAAAAGTAAGAACGTTGTTTTGAATTAAAAAGGATTGCACGAAAATATTTAAGTCCATTAAAGCGACATAAGAATCTCTGTGCAAAGAGCCGGAATTCCAACTGTCGGAAGCTGTAAGATCAATATATAGAACGTGACATAAATATCGTCTACTTGATTTATTATCAGAGTACAGGTGGTACATTTTATTCAGATATGTTAAAGAGCATATAGCGAAAGCCTTTCCAAGGTCTTTATGGTGGTTTTAAGATACAGTTATAATGGTAAGTTGAACGTAAGAGGAGTCTTGAAAGTACCAAAGTCGAAATCAGATTGATATCACTATGTCGCGAAGATGCAGATCTTTGTACAAACTGGAAATAAAATCCTTGTAAAGGAACGTTAAAAAGGGTTTATAGTTAGTAGTTTTTTTGTAGATTCTAGTCTAAATTAAAATGTACAACTTACACAGATACAATTTGAAACAATTTATTTTCTGACTTCTGCAAGTTAAAAATTGTGTCTTTCACATTTATTGAATAAAAATGAATTACGAAGTTAAGGCGATATGTGGATTTTTATATGGATTTTTTATTAAAATTAAAGAAAATTTATACTTGATTTTTTAAACTTGCGTTAGGTGGAGTGGCTAGATATCTTTTATATTTATTGAATAAAGATTAATCATGAATTTGAGACTATATATGGATTTCTTTATTGAAATTAAAAAATAAAATTTATACTTAATTTTTTAAATTGAGCCCACTGTTTCTAAATTGTAAAAATACTACTGTCGAATATTGTTGGCTATCATTTAAAGATCCAATGCAAAGCTTGATTAATGTTTTTTTTTCATATTTTTAGATGTAATAATACATAGAACTTGGCAGTTTTCAGGTAGTTTCCAATATTGTGACATAAATTTAAGGCGTTAAATGGCAATAGCTGGAAACATTAAAAACCAGTGGATTTATTATCGAAATAATATTTTATTTGAGAATCATATTGTTGTATTTTTTCTAGTATAAATAATACAAGTCAAAGCGAGCCTTCTAGTGAAACAATCATAAAGTGTTTGTATTTTAAGAAATATATGTTCAGAAATAGAGAAATATTTATTTATGTAGCCAGGAGTTTGAATGTTGGACCATTTCTATTCAAATCAACCAAAATGTCTTGTTGGTGGGAATTGCTGTGATAAAAGAAAGTTTTTTACTGTCCCATTCCTAGATACGAAACTTTATTATAGGTAACAGTTAGGTATTAACTTGATATAATGATCATTTCTGGTTATAACTTAACTAGATGATGTAAGTTATCTGTATGGTTTGTGTTATATTTGTTATTGTGATGTAAATTTACGAAATACGCCTGTAAAATGATGAAACACTTGTGTTGTTGTTTTTTTAACACAGGAAGGTTCAAACTCTCGAGACACGTGTCACTACCGATTTGCATACAATAATGCACATGTTGTCAAAACTTGTACAGCCTGACAGCCTTCCTTCCTCCTCATTATCCATAGAGGGCGATACTGTTCGGCCTGTTGCTGAAGTGGCACCCTCTCACTCGCAGTTTCGACCAAATTCATTGCAAAACCGTTTAGACAGGGTAAGGTGTAGACCTTATCGAAGAGCTGTCAGTTTACACACCCCTTCAGCTGCAGAGGAAAAAAGGCTTAAGCCATCTTCTCAGAGCCTGGATCTAGGGAGGTTAGCCAACTTTAAGTTTTTTGGTTGTAAACATTACTTGTATACGTATTAAGCTAAGAATAAGGCATGTAGCTGGCGAAGAGAGGATTTATAAATGTCCTGTGAACTAAACAGCAGAAATGACTTTCAAAAAGGTAAGATGTAATGTATTCGTTTCAGTTTAGAACATGTAGCTCCAATGAACTGAAACTCCATAGCAAGACGTATTACAGTGGTGAAACTTATCGTTATACAGAGAATATCCACATGAGCCACACAAGGGCCGAGTCAGAATCAACGATTTCGTACAACTTTTCTGCTTTTGCTTTTATCAGTTGAGTAACAGATAATTTGGAATTCAAAAACCCAAGTAAAAATATTTTTTTAACTTCTAATCGATTTCTATTAAATGTATGACAACACAAATAGACTCCAATAATCTTTTTGTCCATTTAAATCAAAGAATCCTTATTCGCTGGTCTAGAGATGTTATAAAGTCAAGACTCCCGAATTAGAAGGTTACTGAGACAATGTAACAAATTTTATGAACAATTTAGATAAAGAACAGAGGAACACAAAAACTATCACCATTATATAATTACATAAATTCTCCCAGCTAATAAAATAAAGTATTGAGTGAATCACAAATTGTCATTTTCCAACAACTCTTTTATCTTTAACTGAAACGCATCGTGTTGTAGCGATATTTGACAAACGTTAATGTGTGTGTGTGTGTGTTTTTCTTATAGCAAAACCACATCGGGCTATCTGCTCAGCCCACCGAGGGAAATCGAACCCCTGATTTTAGCGTTGTAAATCCGGAGACGTACCGCTGTACTAGCCGGGGGCTCAAACGTTAATACCTAGGGGAATGAATGATTATTATAAGAATTAGATATTTCTATTTTGTTTTGAGTGAGTAAATCACCCAAGTTAATAATAATCATAAGAACTGTTTGTTTTTTGAATTTCGCGCAAAGCTACTCGAGGGCTATCTGCGCTAGCCGTCCCTAATTTAGCACTGGAAGACAAGAGGGAAGACAGCTAGTCATCACCACCTACCGCCAATTCTTTGGCTACTCTTTTACAAACGAATAGTGGCATTGATCGTCACATTATAACGCCCCTACGGCTGAAAAGGCGAGCATGTTTGGTGTGACGGAAATGTGAACCTGCGATTCACAGATTACGAGTCGCACGCCTTGACCCACCTGACCATGCCGGGCCGTATTATAGGAATTAGACACTTCTACTTTGTTTTGATTGAGTAAGTCACCCAAAGCACACCACAATATTCATAATCATTTTAACTCTTTTTATTTACAATGTACACGAACCACATAAAATATTCAAGAGTATACCTTTTTTTTTAAATATAAATTTAATTGATGCAGGATAATCTCAATCAAAGATGCATCGATGGCAGAGATAGGACGTAAAAAAATTCAGGTTTTTATCTTATTTTGGTAAAACAGCTATAAAATGCAGCATACCCTGAGAAATGACGATAGGAATTTTCAGTTTCCAAATCGGACAAACTTTAATCGAATTATTACATGCCACATCAGAAGCAGAAAATCATAATATATTAAAGTATTCCTTGTTGTGTCCGCTACGTGTGCCTTCATCCTCTTTCACCATCGTTGCATCTGTTTTTCAAACCAGAACCCAGTAGAACTTTAGCAAATAGTTCCAAGTCCTGCTAACCGAAACTGAAACCTTGCTATGTCATCAATCTTCGATTACTTGTATGTTCCGAGGTTTCACATGATATACTTCCAACCTCTTCCATCACTATAGATGCAATAACGATGGATTTTTTAGCAACCCTTATCGAGACAAATCCATCTATTAAGCCCAAATGTACTGTGGAGGCGCGTAAATATATTTTTAATGGTAACAAGGAGAGTAGTAATAGTGATGGTAGCCTTCTGTCACATCAAAGATGGCCCAGCATGGTCAGGTGGTTTAAGGCGTGCGACTCGTAATCTGAGAGGACGTTATAAGGTGACGGTCAATCCCGCTTTTCGCTGGTAAAAGAGTAGCTCAAGAGTTGACGGTGGGTGATGATGACTAGCTGCCCTCCTTCTAGTTTTACACTGCTAAAGTAGGGACGGCTAGCGCAGATAGCTCTCATGTAGCTTTTCGCGAAATTCAAAAACAAAACAAACAAAACACATCTTAAATTAAAAATAAAAATCTCCAACCTTAAGTAGACAAAGAAAAAATGTCGTATAACTTGATTTGAGAGGATAAGTTCAGTTCATGTATGGAAAGTTTCGGACTGATAAACCCCGTGCTTTGTCTTATGACTGTTTGTAACTCCCAGTTTTGGTTGAAAAGGAGATTCTGCGTTAAAGTAAACGAATTAAATCAGAATGGGTTATTTTTATATGTAATATAAACAAAACTAACGAATTAAGTAGAACGCGAAATGGGACAAAAATCTCCACCACGTATCTTAATATCTGCTTACATTACTTATGTTATATGCCTATGTCAGTATTTGAATTTAAAAAAAAACTGCAGTTGAAAATAGAATGATTTTATATTGAAATTCGGGTAACAGAATTTTACGAACACTGATACTAAGTTCACAGGAGTTGATGTAATTGCTTCACTTGTAGTTGGCAGAAGTTATTTGTAAATAACTATCAGGAAGGAACATATCAAGTGGGTTCGAAACTCTATTCTCATACATGTCTTATAAACTTAATTAACATCTATTATGTTTTACAAATTTATCTTTATCTAAATAAAATTCTTATATTTGAGTGTATTTTAATTATTTTTCTAAATGGTGATTATAGTAATTATTTTACCTGTTATCTCGAAATATGTTACGTGTGTTTTCATAAATAACCAAAGACTAACTATGTAAAAGACACAATTAGTCATCTCTGACAGGAAGATATTTACTGAGTAAGCATAACAATGATGAAATTAGCTGTATGATTATGATGTCAATCCAGTTTGATTGTACTTCAACATTTACCATATTACAACATAAGTGCTGAAAGTGCATACCAAAACAACACTTCGAATTGAATGTTTATTATACACATACACGAGTTTCCTTGCAATACTCTGTCAGGTACTTGTATGAGTTATTCTTCTGCTCTATTAGATATCAATTTTTCTATAGAAAATATCGGCTTCTGCTTGTTATGCAAATAAGCTCAAAATATTAACCGTTCTCACACAGATCGCTTGAAGAACCGTTATTGGAGGACGAACAACAGATAACCTCTATTGATGAATTAAAAGACAATTGCCTTGAAGTGTGCGTTACAGCACCAATCTCTATGAATGGAAGAGATCGAAGCACATTACGGGCCCAAACCAAGGTTGCCGACGTAGACCAGGTTAAATGGAGTTTTTCAAATAAGAAAATATTCTGGCTTGCCATTTTTGTTGGTGCATGCGCTATTTGGTTTTGCATTTTACTTTTTATGCTTCAAAGCTACAATGTTGGCATTTGTATTTTAAAATCTTGCCAGGCCTTATAAACTTTTTAACATAAAATACACTAATTGATGTACTGTCAAGCTTTATAAAATTGTAACGATCTTTGACAACTGTAAGGTTGATAAAAAATTTTGTACTTAACATTTAGTTTTCAATTCCTTTGAAATTTCCAATCAGAATTTTTTTATATTTACTTGGCACATTGATCTGTTTCTTCTGGTGTTGTAATACTTAAAAGGGACTGACATCTTTTGTAGATTTTGCTGGTAACCACATTTTATTACTCTGTAAAACTTTAAACATTTAACAGATAAATATGTGGGAAAAGTGTGATTTCATATTCCCCTGAAGAACAAAAACCGTTCATTTGATGTTTTCGTTGCCAACATGTGAGTAGAGAAGAAGCAAATAATTCATTTCAGTAAATATTTTTCGCTTTATAATGCTGTAAGTTTATTGTCTTTATTATTTTTATATTTTGTGCTAAATTATTTTTCAAAAATAGTCTATAATATTTATGTATGTTTAACAAAAGATGTAGTAACTTATTTCGGATCACATTTCTGACTTCTTTGCTTGCAACTCTTACTAGAAAGCCTGATTTCGTTGCAGAAAGTTATTTTACTTTGAGTTTTCACTTTTGAGTTTTTGTTGCACATTTATTTCTTCTTTTGTACAATACTGTAAGAACTAATGTGCTGTTTTTTTGTAAGGTGATAAACCTTGCGTTTTTATAAATTATGTATCTGTAAGGAAGTTGAGATATAACACTGGAAGCCTTGTGATTAAATTAAATTATATTATTATGTGATCTTTTCGAAGGTGTAAGTAGCGTTTGGAGACCTATTTAATGTTAAATTATATTAAATTTTAATATATATTTTTTTTCTAATCCATGATTGGGACTGACATAAAATGGTTTTGTTGTGGTTTGCTATTGGTAAGAGAAAAATAAAAGGTTACTTCATTACACTATGTTCGAATTAATGTTTTAATTTGTGTTCGAAGTAAATAATCATAAGTTTAGAAATATCAAAATATATATTAATTTATTTAATTACTTAAATGAATAAAGCAGTTGTTTGAGATCATTGCAACATATTACTGTAGTTTGGAACTTGTTGCCTTATAGTTTAACGAATCTTCTGATTATTTACAACTATGAAGTAACTGAATAGATCTAAATCTAACAAACTTTAGAAATAATGTAATGTCTTCAAAATCGTCTACTGAGTGGGTCCTTAATATCATAATTAATACTTTTCCATTGGCAGCAAGTTAAACATATGAATTTCTTATATTAAGTATTTCTTTCCCCTTTTCGAACAGCAAACAAACGCCATTCAATCAATTCAAAGTTCGAGGAGTCACAGTGATATTCAACTCGCAGATGAAGAAGACATGATAAACCCCTATGGTGGTGCTCTATCTTCCCCTGAGAAAAAAGACCCCAAACTCTCTTGTGATGTTTGTAGCTCCATGGAGGACACTGGACAATCATCAGTTGTGCAAGCGCAAGAAAAGGACTCTAAAACATCAGATGTGTAAATATGTAAAGTTTGTTTAGAATCTTATCTATTTTTTTACCGGTCCAAAGCATTAGCAGACGAGATTTCTGATGATCAAGTTACTGTGTGTGTATATTCTGAGAAAAAAAAATACTCGTAGTTCCAGAAGAACGAGAATTACCACCCAAAAGAATCTGTTTTCTAGTTTATTGAGTGGAGCACGCTGATAATGTTTCTTCCAATATATATAAACTCGTAAGTAAAGACGTAGTCAAATCGAATGCTCGGCCAACGTTGTGTGTATTCATACACTGGTCATATTATGGTGCTGAAGAAAATAGTACAAGTAATACTAAAACGGTTTTTGTCAACGTAATCTACAGATGAATTAATTATAACTGTAACATAAGATTTCAGACTGTAGCAGAAAGGTATAATATTCACCCAGCAAAGCAAATGAGTGACTGACAAGAAACAAATAGTTATGTAACTGCGCTAACCAGTCGTTGAGTGCAACGCATTCGAGTACATTTCGTCAGATCAAGACAGCTAATGGTAACAAGTAATATTTTGAGTAAATCAAAATCCTATCACGAGTAACGCGTTTTATCAATTGCTGAAGAGAGAGAGAGGGAGGAACCTTCGTATGTAATTTGTAATTTTAAAACTGTGATAATGTTTGGAAAGCATCATTGAAATCAGAGTGGTTCAGTTGATGCGAAAATAAATTTAATAGAAAATTTAAACTTGTGTTTTTCAGGCGTGCACAAGGAACTCGTGATCTACGTTCGTATTTGAATAGAATAGTGAATATTTCGGTTTTCATTCAGTTGCTACAGAAGGAGTATAACCACTTATTTTTACAGTATTTTTTTTCTATGTTCTCAGGGAGTTGAACAAAATTCAGTTATATAAATCCAAGATTAATTTGTATTTATCCAAAAGAAAATTGTGATAAGTTAAACATTTAATGAATAATATACGTGAAGTAGAGATTGTAAAATATTTGGAAAATACGTAGATGGAAACTGTATTATGGTATAAATCCGTACAATTTTAGTATGAACTAACTTATTGAAAGTATCTAGTCCAAACAGTGTTCTGATTGCTTTAAAAATCTACCAAGTTAATGAGGCTTCGTATGGGATCAAAAGATTGAGTGTGTGTTTTTAATGAAGTATACTCCCCCAAGGTAATGAGGAAAGGAACGTTTGAAAATGCTGGTTGAATCGTACTTCTCGAAATAAGCTGTGATTTAATTCAAACAAGTCCACATTTCTAAACTATCTTATATTTCTCATAATACCCAACTTCTTTTCACATCTTTCTATATTTAGCACCAAAAGTTTAAGAACTTTGCCAGATTATTATTTGTGAAGAATATTATACTACAATGATTAATTGTGCGAGTTTTGATGTATACACTCTTGACTTTCGTTCGGGTAATCTATATAATAATAAATGTAGCTTTTAATATTACTGATAAACAGCCGGGAGAGGCTAGTGATTAGAAAACGATTGTCAAATGAAAAATTCATTTTATTATCATATCATTGGTAGATGTAAGCGTTAGGTATATTCTCTATAGTAACTGTGCACTGTAAGTATTAACTGCCTTACCTCTCCACCAGTCCATCCTTTACACTGCTATGAACAATGAATTGTGCCCATTTTAGAACAGAAAATTAATTTGAAAATAAAACATCTAAATTGTACGGCATATATGTATATTAAAGGATTGTTATCAGTGGATAACTAACACTAAAAACGGTACTTCTTTGTGAGGAATAACCTTTATTTTTGTGAGGGAAAATCTTCGATAAGTGTTTATGGAGTAATTGTATTTTGTTTGATATTATGTCAAATAGAGTTGTGTTCAAAATGCCAGAGAAGGTTCGAAAATTATTTAACCCACTGGTCATGTGGCAGGATTTATACAATAGAAGTTTATACTGCTAATTACCATTTTCATTTATTACTGTTGCTTGGGATATCAGTCTTTTTTTTAATTATTATTACCAAGCTGTCTTAGCCTATAACTGCCCGAACATTTACTTGAGCATTTGTTAAGTACACTTAGATAATTAATTGCAAAAAGTATTTAACATATAATTATGAGACGAAAGTACCTAGTATTGAATCAGTAAATTTAGTCAGACAACTATTAGATGAATTTGTAAAATAAGTCATCAACTGGTTGTATTTAAATTATTTGAGGATAAATATTTGTTCTTGAGAGACAACTTTGTTTTTCTAACAAACTGATTTCACCCCTTGTTACTATATGAATCTCACATAATCTAGCAATAAAAGAGATAAGAAAAGGTTGTATTTATATTTTGAAATTTTACCTGTAGTTCTCTTATAGCCAGAAGACACTAGAATGCATTACACTATACCTTTTCACGTATATGGATTTCCTTTTAACAAAACAAGTTGAGAAGAAAATTTTGGTATGTAGTAAAATTATGTATATGTTTCAAATAGTAAGTCTTATAGTTGTTTGTATAGCAACAACTGTGAGGAGGGACCAGATTTAATTGTAATTCTTCAAAGATTCACATCTTAAAATAACATCTTAAACAAATTGAGAAACTTATTTTTATTGGCATCAGTTTTGATAATTATTCGTATTTTCTAAAGGAGATTTAGAGAAACAATCGCTTTTCTACAATTTTTTGCGTTAGTGCCTTTTAAGAATATTTTGTTAAATTTGGGTTAAAGTTACGCACTCAGTTTAGAATACGTTATTAAACGTTTCCAGCTGACGCTATTTTACCAACTGTGGATAAACAGCTATTGTGACGTTACCGAACGTTGCTGGACACTGAAATTTAGTTTGTCAATTTATCAACGAACAAAGTTTCAATACAACAATATCAAAGCTGTTAACTAACCCCTGTCAGTGTTACCCTTTGTTTAGTTTAAATTTAAACTAAATCTTTAATCTTTTTAAATTTTTCTGTTTTATATTTTAAGTATCAGAGGGCGCTAAAAGTAAATCCTAGCACAAAAGTACGTCTCCATTTATCAATTCATTCGTTATAACTCTGACACTTCGAATACAGTTCTAACTAAATATCTTTTAATCGCTATTAGGCGCGTAGAATAGAAAGTATAAAAACTGCTTCAGTGATAAGAATAAACGTTCAATATATTTTATATTAATTAATATACTCCGCTATGATAGCTGGAAATTAATTTTACTTAAGTTTTACATACTTTTCTGGGTCACCAAAATGTTATTATTTCAATAAATAAAAACGTGTGTTTGTGTATTATTTTCTGGTTCATCGAAACCTTAAAATTTTGCGTATAGAGGGGGGACCCAAAATGAATCCTTCAGGTAACCTACACAACTGCCTTACGGATTCAGGGAAGAATTGAATATGGTAATAACCATAAACGCCAGATGCTTATTATTTGGTAAAAGCAAAAAAATGTGGATTTTTAACGGTTGTGTAACATCATCGTTCAATGTGTATTTTGTTATTAGGATTGTGTTCACTGCAACTAGTAGCACTTAAAATTTAATATTACGTACACTTATGTATCATTTTCTTTATTAAGAATTCTTTTAAATTTGTAGTGGAAAAACAGCTTTTTAAAATGCCAATAAATAAACCAAAAATTGCCGTTGCATAGTAAACCATTTGTGATCCGTTGAATTTGTGGAAAGTAAATAAGTTACAATATTCAGCAACATAGTTGTGAAGAAAAAGACCTCAGTATGTGTGGATAATCTAGTCAAGCAGTCAACTTATAAGTAATCAACAAATCCACATTATAATACACCTAATCCAAATTTACCCCTGAAGAAGAAAAGTCTATCTTTCGAAAGCACTTGGGTTATAGGGTTTATATTTCATTTTTATCAAGACTTCTTGGACTTGCGTGTTTTCAGAACATCATGATTATAATACACCTAATTTTTCCTGTAGCAATGTGTTGGGTATTTTGTAAAATATCTTGGTGGTTTGATAGTTTAAAAAATCCATAATTCAAATTATTAAATACTTTAAAATCTTCACCTGGTGATCGAAGGCAAGTCGGAAGGCCTATAACGCTAAAGAATTGGGTTTCGTTACCTACAGGAAAAAGGCCTTGGACAGCCCATTGTGTAGATTTGCGCTTAACAACAAACGAAACACAGAAGCTCCCAATCTTTGTGTTATCACGACTCTACTGTAATTCAAATGTTTGAACATCATGCGCTGTGTTATTGTTTACTACAAAAATGTAACTAAATTTTTAGCAGCACAGACTAAAAGAAACAACCAACTCATCGAACTAATGATGATTATAACTGTTAAAACTTCATTCTCACTCGTCTTTTTAAAAACTAGGCCTGTGCTGTATGTCAACATTTATTATCGCGTTATTTTTATATCTTAAAAGTTCCTACTGAAAGAAATCACAATTACAAAGTACTACAATTATACTGTCTCCGACCCATATACTAAACAAAAGGTTTCTTAGTGAGACATCAATGAGTTTGCGGACTTGTAGGGTTAAAATTCGTGGTTTTGTTCCCCGCGGTGGGCACAGCAGATAGCTCGTTATGGGCTTTGCCCTAAATGAAATGGATTAGATTTCCTCTACGTTTGTGTTTAAACTCACCTTTAAAATATCTTTGAAACAATTATAAATTTTCGGCGAGTTCAAACGTCCAGGTATATTTTAATCGACTTTATTCATTTATTTTTTATTCCTATGAAACGGTTTTCGATTAATATTACTAGTTTGGTAGAGATCAATTCGATTAATAAGTAATATTGATAAGTAATATTAATCGAATTGATCTCTACCAAACTAGTTTTTACTAACGAAACCCTTCGTCGATGATAAGATTGCTTTTAATTAACAATTGAACTTGACCAAGTTTAAAATATAAAAATGAAACCCCTGGTGGTATCACTAATATTGTGTATCTATAAAATCAACAGAACCAGTTGTCTTTTAGTCCCAACTTATTTGGTGAGTGTAAAATATTCATTAGAACGTTTATTATCAATTAGATGTCGAAAACAAAGAATTAACTCATTTGTTTTTGTTTCAATAAGTCATGTTGTTATGTCATGACGACATTCTTCCTTATACCTAACCTATCGTATTGGTTTAAACAGTAGTTTAAAGACAACATACACATTAACACTAAGCACAGTAGTCCTTAAAGACTTTTAGTATTAGAGGACGCTGAAAGTAAATCCTAGTACAAAAGTATGTTCACACTCATTAATTCGTTTGTTATAACTCTGGCATTTCGAATGCAAGTGTAATCAAATGCATTTACGGCCTGGCATGAACAGGTGGTTAAAGCACTCGACTCGTAATCTGAGGATCGCGGGTTCGAATCCCCGTTGCACCAAGCATGCTCGCCCTTTCAGCTGCGGGGACAATATAATCTGACAGTCATTCCCATTATTTGTTGGTAGAAGAGTAGTCCAAAGTTGGCGGTGGGTGATGATGACTAGCTGCCTTCCCTCTAGTCTTACACTGCTAAATTAGGGACGACTAGCACAGATAGCCCTCGTATAGCTTTACACGAAATTCAAAATAAACAAACAAAGCCAAATGCCTTTAATCGCTGTTAACTGCCTGTTTCGACAGTGATTGTCAAGGAAATGTTTGGTGAGATAGTTACGTGCTGATTTAGACAAACTTTCAACAATTCTCCGCTTGCATATACGTAACGAAACGACTGTTGTGTGTGTATTCAGTTTGTATTTCAATGAAAATTATATGATCTAAATGCAATATCTGATATTTTACTTGTTACTAAGTGTGAAATATTTAAAAACAAAATTTTCTTCAGGGTCCGAAATTCGCACAATTTAATCGACACTAATCAGTTGAGAGTCCCGTGAGAAAACTAGAATAACAAAAATATGGCCATAAAGAATTTGTTTAATGTTAAATATGTTTTTACAGTTGTGTGTCTTTCCTTAAGCATTTGCAATGAAAATAGCATATATGTATATGTGCACACAAACATGTTCTTGGGATGGGCCAGTTATAGAAAAGAACTGTTTATCATTGTTTTAAATTACTGACCCTGAATTACATGGTTAATGTATATTAGAAAATCAGAACAAAAACGTGCTAATGTTGAAAAGTAAGGTCTTGAGAGGTAAAGTGTATTTAAATAAACAAATGTACATGAAAGTATAGGAACTGGGAACATTTCATGTTGAGTTGGAAACTCGAGCTCAATAGCGAGTTGTTTTGGATCAATCAAACACTTTCAACGTGATAATCAAACGGTTAAACACTTCAGATGCAATATACAGTTAAATATTTAATGAGATGTTCTAATAATAGTAAGGTAATAACTTATAAGAAACACGAAAAACACCAAGTTGAAAACTGAATCGAAATAATGAGAACCTCCTTATTCATGCCACTTAGTTGTAAATGACAGTAGAAACCTTAAAGGAAGTGTATGGATAATTAGGGAACTATACCTGATATAATGTATTGATAGTAGTCACATTTACACATTGTTATCATACGTACGAATACGTATTTCTGAGCTAGGCTGACCATGAATTATTTTAATGTATTTTTAGCAAGCCCACTGAATTTTACTTTTCTAATTAAAGTTAACGATAATATATTTTATGTCTACCACGAGGGTTGCAAGGTGGTGTTTACTGAACTGTACGTATTTGTGATTAAAGACTGATCATAACATATTTTATGACATTTCACTTAAAACACTAAATTATAGATTTAAGATTAAAGTTAACCACGGACAGAAAACTTTGATTCTTCTAATAAAACATGGAATCATGCATGTCCAATTAACGGTGACAAAAAGCTATTTTCTTCTCTCCAAATAGAAACACGTTGTAAACTTTCAAAGAAAGTAAAACATGTAACATTTTCAACTGTTCTTTGTAAAATAAGCATAGAATACTTCAGGCTATCCTTCTACAGATGCTGTGTTACACGTTTCTGTTTAAAGCTGTCCCACGAATTTTTTTAGTTCCTATACTGAAAATTCTGAACTGTGTATTCCTAGTTAAACTTCAGCATAGAATGTATCAGGCTATCCTTTTAAAGATGCTGTATTATGCGTTTCTGGCTACAGTTAAATACAGTTTTTGTTCTCTTAAAATATTAAATTGTCTATATCTAGTTAAAATTGTCTACTGGATATTTGCAGCTTTTCTACAGATACTGAAGAATATATTTCCAGTTAAAGTTAGGCATAGAATATTTCTGGCTTTTAAAAAATTGTTTATTTTTTATTCAGTTAAAATCACGTTGTTTTCAGTTCTTCGAATAAAATTTTGAGTCCAAAAGTACCAGACTCTGTATCCTATATTTGTACTAAAGATGTAATTGTATTTCTTGATCGTATAGAGTAATAATCAGCTATTCAACTCATAAAGTACAAAAAAGGAGGCCAGGTGATTAAGGCAGTCGACTCGTAATCCGAGGGTCGTGGGTTTGAATCCCCGTCACACCAAACATGTAGAAGAGTTACACTGCTAAATTAGGGACAGCCAGCACAGATCGCTCTCGTGCTGCTTTGCGCAAAATTCAGCAACAAACAAACAAAAAAGAATTAACCAGCCTTTTTATATCACACTGCACATAATAATGATGGCATTAATTTATACGAATCTATATACTACAAATTATAGTACTATGCAAATGTATTAGGACAAGATAAAATCTGTAATTCTTTATATTTATGGGGCTACTTCTTCCATGCATTTACTGAATGTAAATTTGAACATGATGGTGATACTTTTCTGATCCCTGTTAACAACTGAATGAGCTAAGGTGGAAGTACGTGTTTTTTTTTAGATTCCCACATGCTTGTACCAAAGATGTCATAAAGATTCCGCTTGAATGAACATGCTGATTGTACAACTGTCATGGTAACTCATGCAATGTCATAACTATATGGAATGAAGATAGCGTATAGTACGGGTATGTGCTAAAAGAAATAAATTTAATGGTAGTCCACAAATACATCTTAATAAAAACAGTATCTAACAATATATTTTAAGTTGTTATTATTTTTGTGCCACGACCCAAAAAGCGTAGAGAATTGTCAATATAGCAGAGTTCACATAAAAGCTTTACATGATGGTTGTTGGGCTCTCCGACAAGTTGCTGAAGATTTGAATTGCTATCCAAACACTGTCAAAGAGGCCCTAGATTGTGATACCGAGACGAGTAAATTTGAAAATAGGAAAGTAAGAGGCAAAACGCTTAAACTCGGTGATACTAATGTTATGTATATTTGGTTATGTAGCTTTCGGGGCAGACGGAAGATTGTCACTGATTTTAAACATGAGATAAACAAGCATATACCAAATGAAAAGTATTATAGAAGAAAATATAAGAAATTTATAGAAATAAATAGAAAAATGTCCAGATTTACAGTATCAAGAAGACTAATCGAGAATTTAATATTTTGTTTGTAACAGTTTTAAAATAAAATGTTGTAAAAGCACAAAAAATGGACTGTTGATGTTTCGAAAAGGATATTATGAACGAATTAGTTCAAAATGTAGGTTGTGGGTCCGTCGAAAGAAAGGTTAAAGATACGAGATCTATTAAAAAAATACGCGGACTGTTTGAATTGCGCGGCTCCAGTTGGTTCCAGGGAATCTGCTTGGTGTCGCTAGGTTTACACAGATTAGCTGATTATGACGCCATTTCTCGATTGCAGATATCTTCATTTGTTTATTAGCTACGCGGTTTTAAGTAAAGTGCGATTTTTTCGTTTGGCGGATTTCAGAATGAATGACCTGAAGGAGCAACGACTTGCTGTAAAATTTTGTGTTAAACTTGGAAAATCTGCGACTGAAACTTTTACTATGCTTAACGCGGCTTACGGTGATGTTGCTATGGAGCGTACGGCATGTTTTAAGTGGCATGAACGTTTCAAGGATGGTCGACAGTTAATTAAAGATGATGAGCGTCCTGGACATCCTTTTACGTCAACTAACGACCCACAAAATCAACGCCCTGGTGCGGGCAAATCTACGTCTGACTGTCAGGGAGTTTGCTGAAGAGTGTGGGATATCAGTTCGATCTTGTTATGACATTTTGACCGAAACATTAAAGATACACCGAAATTTGTGCCTCAGAACGCGTGAGTTTTTGGCCAAACACTTGATCACTGTTCTTCCCCACCCCCCTACTCACCTGACCTTGCTCCTTACGATTTTTTCTTGTTCCCCAATTTCAAAAGACCCTTGAAAGGAAGAAGGTTTGAGACGATTCCCAAGATTAAGGCAAATGCGACGAAGGAGCCGGAGGACATTACAAAAGAAGCGTACCAGGACTGTTTAAACAAGTGGAAACACCGTTGGGATAAGTGTGTGCGTTGGGGAGGAGAGTACTTTGAAGGGGTCCCAGACCTGTAACTTCGAAATAAAGTACATTTTGTTTTATGACGTCAGTCCGCGTATTTTTTGAACAGCCCTCGCCCTTATATCAATACTAAACACCTATCATGAAACATAGAAGAAAGTAGTGTGATGGTTTGGGAATGTTTTCTTACTGAGGTAACAGAAGATATACACAAAAAATGGAATAATGGACCAGAACAAATACCATCAGATACAGATTCGTCATGGTAATAGCTTTGCGTGAAATTCAAGACAAACAAAACCAAACCGTCATGGAATACCAAGTAGTTTGTGTATTATTGGTAAAGAATTCGATTACCAAGAAGATAACAACTTCAAACATTTAACCAACCTAGGTAGAAAATACTTAACTAAGAAAGAAATTGCTGGAATAATTCAAATGATGCAATATCCTCAGAGATCTCCGATTTCAGTCGAATTGAGCGGATCTGAGATTTGATAGATCAAAAGCTTCACAAATCAAAAAGTACTTCTGGGAGTTTATTAGAGACATTTGAAGTAAAACCCCAAATAATACACTGATTAAATATGCTGTAATAATGGCTGAAAGACTGTCTCCATCTAGTAAACCAAAATGAGGACCCACAAAATATTAACTGTTTACTGATCTCAAACACTTATACTGGGTTTCTGTTGTACTAAGTATGAAGATTAATAAAACTCTGATGTTTCACCTATGACTTCATTGTTCTTTGGAAGTAGCCTAAAATCTTTTTTTTTTACTTCGTCCTAACACTTTTGTACCGTACTGTATGCTGTAATATGTCAATCGCACTAAATCTGCTGCATCAATAAATCATTGTGCCTAATATCAGGGCTTCTCAGACCGGGTCAGATAAGATATAATGCAATTCTAAGTACTATGTATAACATACGTTTCATTAAAACGTCTCGGGATATGAATCAGATTAAGCAAATAAAGCGTATATTAACAAAGTTTAGAAACCCTTACACGTGAATCACTAATATATATATATATACACACACACTTTTTTTACGTAAGTTTAATATGTATTCACACTAACAAGCTTCTAGATTCTTTCTTTTCAGACTTAACGTCTCTTGAGAATTTGATTTGAATTTCTACTCGAGCACTATCAGCGCAAGTTGTCCTTAATTTAGGTGTGGCAGACCACACATTCTCAGTTCTCAGACTGCTCTTTCTACCAACGACTAGTGGGTTGTGTTTGTTTTTAATTAAGCACATAGCTACACAATGAACTATCTTTGCTGTGCCTATCACGGGTATTGAAACCCGGTTTTTAGCGTTGTAAGTCAGCAGACATACCGCTGTGCCACTGGGGTGAGTGGTCACGACTGGTGAGATTACTGGCAGTCACGTTATAACACCCTTGTGGTTGAAAGGGCGAGCACATAAGGTAAGAAGATTCGAATCTACAGATTACGATTTAGGCGCCTAAACCACCACGCCAAACCCTTACAAAATAGCTGGCATAATATCGAGTCAATCCTCAGGCAAAACAAACCATCAACCTCTTTAAAATGTTCTAATTTACTATTTTGTCTCTCTAATTAATTTCAAGTAAAATTCAATGCTGAACATCCAAAGTCTGCAAAGGCGAAGCCCACGCTCACTAGTTGAAGTTGAACGTCACTCAACGTCAATAACGAGTATCCACCCGTGAGCATCAATAACTGCTTGGCATCTCCTGTCCATGGAAGCGATGAGATGACGAATCACATTCTGTGGAATGGCTGTCCACTCAGCCTGCAAAGCTGCTGCAAGCTGAGGTAGAGTCTGCGGTTGAGGTTGTCGCTGTCGCAGACGTCAGCCCAAAGATGTTCGATGGGGTTTAAATCTGGTGATCTGGATGGCCAGGGAAGAACGTTGATGTTGTGGTGTCTCAAGAAGACAATGATGAGTCGGGCTGTGTGAGGACGGGCGTTGTCATGTTGAAAAACATCGTTGACGTTCACCATGATGGGTTGCACATGGGAGCCTAAGAATCTCGTCGACGGTTGCATACGGTCTGATCGGAAATCCTACGCAGCTCTGGTATGGTTGAGGCAGTAGATGTTGCAGTGGTGATCCTATCCCGAAGGTGACGTAACCGGATGTAGCGATCTTGTGCGGGCGTGGTCACACGAGATCTGCCAGATCGTGCACGGTCACGAGTTGATCCATGCTGTTGGTGACGATTCCATAGCCTTGTGCTGGTACTTGGGTGGACATTCACAGCTCTGGCAACATCTGATCGAAATTCGCCTGCTTCCAAGTGACCAAAGGCGTTGTTGCGTTGTGCTTCAGTCAGTCTTGGCATAACTGTATTGCGTGTTCGGTGGCTTAACACTGAGCTATGGAAACCGATAACGCGTCACTTTTATAGGGATTTTGCAGATGTTGCACTTGCAGAACATGCAGATCTCTCAAACAAATTTATTGGACACGAGTGTGTTTTGGAGAAAAATCCGATGTTTTCTTCCGTTTTCAAAGTTCACAACTTTTATTGTCATTTTGGTCTGACAATCAGTGCCTTAACACGTGTAGCATCACATACTCTGAGCTTGTAACGTTATTACATATATTTCTCTTTGAAATAACAAAAATATCCCTTTTGCGTTTCTTGTTTTGAAGAGTATATTTATGTATTATTTATTTACCCATTTATACCTTATTATGTATTCTTTTTTCCACTTACGTTTTAATCGTGTAGATCAGCATAGTTTTCCCTAATTTTTATCTCTCAACAATAACGTCTTTCACTTGAATGGTGACATTAAAACTATACAATTTAAAATTAACGAAGTAAAATAAAACAAAAGTGTAAGAAAAAACTTAAAATCTGTTTTCAACGAAAACATTTGAATTAATAAGCGAGAGAAAACTTTATTAGACGTAAGATATCAAATTGATAATAGCCCTTTTTTGGAAACATAAATAAAAGGAACTTTTATCAGGTTGAAAGTTAAGGTTTCACAAAAGATTTGTTCTCATACAACAAGCTGTTCTATATTTAGGCTTGTTACGAAGTTAGGTGCAAGGAATAGTGATGAAAGTTGTTTGTCATTTAAACACAAAGTTAGACAAAAGGCTATTTGTGCTCTGTATATCAAAAGTATCGAAACACGGCTTCTATCAATATAAACCCTCAGACATATCACTGTTCCACTAATAGTCGATGGGGGTTGAGTTAAGGTAGAAAGCGAAAGGCTTTTTTTTTCAGTACCAAGTATATTAGAAGATTTTAGTGTTCCAAAACGTTAGCAACTTATTACATGGAGCAACCGTCTTTGTCATTAAAATGAGGTGGCAAATACATGTAAAGAAATGGATGTAATACATGACAGTCATTGAAAAAAGTGGAAGAGATACGTAAGGTTTTAACTAAACCCGTAGGTATCACAGTTGATGATTATTTAATCATTCAGCTTAGAGAAAATGCGAAAAATGCAAGTGGCGTTCGTAAAGATGAAGATTTAGAAGTTTTTACGATATAATTAGAAATAAAACACCTGGAAATAGTGAAAAAACGTTTAGATCTAGAATAAGAAAATAATTAATAATGAGTTGAAGGCAGCGCAATTCTGATTACATGGTTGGCAAGAAATAATCATGTAAAGTTGGCTGAACTTTGTGAACATGATGGACATGTATTTTTCTGCACTTCTAAAAAATGGCAGCTACAAGACAGTGGATTTAACGACAATTATAAGATATGGTAAAACTGTTACTTCCTGCTTTATTTGGAAAGGCATCATACATTTCGGACCGAGAGTGTAAACAAATTAATATATGATGTTGTGAAAACAGTTCTTTTAGAGATGTTTGAGTTACACCTGGAGTTTTATTTTGAGAAATTTAGAATAAGAAGAAACGAAAATGAAATTTTTGATTGTTTGTTTTTGTTTTTTGGATTTTGTGCAATGTTTATTTGTTTGTTTTTTTATTTTGCACAAAGATGCTCGAGGGCTATCTGCATTAGCCGTCCCTAATTAACAGTGTAAGACTAGAGGGAAGGCAGCTAGTCATCACCACTCACCGCCAACTCTTGGGCTACACTTTTACCAACGAATAGTGGGATTGACCGTGACATTATAACGCTCCCACGTCCGAAAGGGCGAGCATGTTTGATGCGACGGGTATTCGAACCCGCGACCCACAGATTACGAGTCGAGCACCTTCACCCACCTTGTCATGCCGGACCAAAATAATTTGTGAATTATACTTCAGTGTGAGACATTTGAAGAGCATGGAAAAATGCTGAATTAGTTAGATAGACAGTTAAATGGATCAAAGGGTCTAACTGAACTTGAAACCCTCACAAGACTGTAAATTTCATGCTGCTAAACCAAATCTTCACAAATTTCTCAAAACAGCTGGTAATATGGTTAAAAATATAGGAAGCCAGCAAATTCTCACGGGATAATGACATCAGCGTATGAATATGTACTGACGAGGAAGCACAGTACATCGGTTCTTGTGATCTGACCAAATAGCACTTCTTAATCAGAATATCACAAGAATCGATACACAGTTCAAAATAAAAATCCACAGAAAAATTCTTCATGTTGGACTAAACACTCTCTGAAACCCATCACCGGAAACAAAACAAAAACTCGACATATTAAGAAAACAAATGAATACAGCTACAAACTATGCTCACCCAATAAAATTAACGATGATACTGACCAAATAAAGGGGCCTGGCATGGCCGAGCGCGCTAAGGCGTGCACTCGTAATCCGAGGGTCGCGGGTTCGCGCCCGCGTCGCGCTAAACATGCTCGCCCTCCCAGCCGTGGGGGTGTATAATGTGACGGTCAATCCCACTATTCGTTGGTAAAAGAGTAGCCCAAGAGTTGGCGGTGGGTGGTGATGACTAGCTGCCTTCCCTCTAGTCTTACACTGCAAAATTAGGGACGACTAGCGCAGAGATCTCTCGTGCATCTTTGCGCGAAATTCAAAATAATCCACAACTTGTAGTGCATACTGGAGAGATTCAGACTTTTTTGAAAATAAAAAAGTACAAATAGAACGATCTTTACTCTTCAAATAAGAATATTATCTGGAGAATAAAGATCATTTTTTCAAACTTTATTGATAAAGCTAAATTTAATGTATAACAACAACAATGCAGTAATAGGCGATTTTCGGCTAGCAGACGACGCATATTAATAAGATGCGCACACTTTGCTAGAGATTGTTAAAATTTCAGGACTTTATTAAGCTTTCGACTTTCTTTTGGAAAACAAATTTCAAGACGTAGCTGCCAGAAAAAAAATGTGCTTGATATTTTAAAAGTAACCCTTTAAGATACGTGAATCCAGCGTGATAAATTAAAAGATAAAGTATTTCGTAACAACTGGACAATTTCGAAGTCACGCCTAACAGAAACGCAAGATGGCAACGACTACCATGGCTGAGAAATGAAAATTCTTAATTTAATATACGCAAAAACGTTTAATGGTATATTTCTCTCTCTTTTGGAGAACTTTATTCGCTACCAGTTCAAGATTGTTGTTAGGACAAACAACTCATTATTGCGTGTAACTGTTCATCTTTCATACTTTTGGAAAACATGTCAGTCGATTGCAGGCACCACTTGACAAATATAATCCTATTTCTTTTGTAACATATCTACTCTTTAACTGTGAGCCTTATCAGTTGCTCTTAAGTGTATTTGCATAAGCGAAACTTTTGATCTAATGCATCATTTAAGTTTTGTTTCTGAAATCGTATGTATAGTTTTGTAGTACTAGTAATATATATGTATTCTGCCACCCTAAAAATTGTGTGATTTTTTAAATATTAGCACTGAAAAACTAAAAACAAGATAATTACGTGGAACAATAGCAGTGAATGCAACAGTATTTTGTAACTTCGTATTTCGACACGATATCTACCGCACGGTTCCACACTTAAAAAACAAAAAATATGTACACCATGTGACGTGTGGACAGTGAATATTATCTTTTACTATATGAGATAAGATGACTGCTTGTTCATACCTGTATACTGATATTTTTACTCACGTGAATGTGAGTGCTAGTTAATTGTTTCAGTTAACAAGTTTAATAAACTTGAACTGTTTGTAAATGCTGCTCTGAAAGCCAACTTTCGCTAGCCCGTGAAGATGAAACGTTTGAATATATTTCCTTTACTGTTTATATGTATCGGTTCGGTACTTTTATTTTTAATTCCTTGTATCGCAGCAGATTTATGTCGAAGTGTAGATAGTTGTCGTTGCGTTTTAAACAACGGGTCTTTCATTGATTTAGAACCTCTTGGGAATAAAAACAACACCCCTAGGTAAGTCTACCTGTCTGTTTCTTGAACTTCATTGTTTCATTTTTTGTTTAAAACAAACTTCAAAATTTTATCTTTAATATTTTAGTGCCAAAATAGCTGATAAACAGACGTCTTGTTTGTTTGTTTCTAAATTTCGCGCAAAGCTATTCTAGGGCTATCTGCGCTAGCCGTCCCTAATTTAGCAGTGTAAGACTAGAGGGAAGGCAGCTAGTCATCAACACCCACCGCCAACTCTTGGGCTACTCTTTTACCTACGAACAATGGGATTAACCATCACATTATAATGCGCCCTATGGCTGAAAGGGGGAGCATGTTCAGTGCGACGGGGATGCGAACCAGCAACCCTTAGATTACTAGTAAAAAGACGTCATGAGCTTCGTTCACGTAAAGTAATAATAACATTATACGGGTCAAATTTCCTCAAAGAAAAACATTTATTTACCATAAATTCCCTTTAGGCGAACGATAAAGACACCTCTGTATAGTTTTTATTTAATTGTGTTAATGATACCGAATGCTTCAAACCGTCTAAAGATAAATTGATATTACCACTGAAGAAACTGGTGTTCGTGATAGTTTTAATTAGTTTTTCATTATTTGACTTTGGTCTTTCACAACTGGTAGTATGGCTTGTTTGTAATTCAGAACAATGTTACGCAATGTGCCCACCAAGAGTGTCGAAACCTGGTTTTTCCATTCTGTCACTGGTGGCATTAGTATTGTACTCATTACGAAATGAGTCTGTTAATTAGAGTACATGAGAACAGTGAAGTTATTTATTATTGTTTTTATTGTTCTATTGTGCTGTTACTTATTTCATAATCCACTATTTAAAATAAACACCTTCGCTAACTGAAAGGTTTATTTTATTAAAAATTACTTTGACTATCCTAATCTTCAGTATGGCTCAAGTTAAAATGATGTATATCATAGGAGACCATCTAAACACTTACTTCATCATAAAAACATTATTCATTTAGTTTTTATTCTCTCTCAGGTGTGCTGATACACATTTTAACTGTCCTACTTTGCGTGGGCTAGACCTGGGATAAAGCTCTGAATTTCGAACCTGTTGTGTCAGATTTGAATTAGTAGGACTGCATTCCCAGCTGTAGGTGCATTATAAGTGTAATAGTCAACTATCTAGCGTGAATTTTCAGTATTAAATCACTAATAAGTCAGTTTATTAAAAACAAATACATGTTTTAAGTGTTTTGTCATAAAATTATGTGTATATATCTGCTACGTTTCACATAAACACTTTATGTGCTCTCCTAAACAAGAATTATTATCAGGAAATATATTTTCCTATTTCTAAGCTTTGTGTTGACATAAATCCATTCCATTCCTGTCGTGCCACAATCCTAAACACAATATATATATACCTTTTTATTTAATATTTAGGAATATTTTAAGTTGAAATATACATATTAATTAAATGTCAATGCATGCTTATAACCCACACCTAAACTGAATCCAGAGGCCTCAAATCCCAGTTCATTTCACACTGAAAACCCAACACTTTCCGAGTCCAGAATGTCTTAAGACCCTAGCGACACCTCTATTTGAATATAATGTTTCGAGTAATATTAGCGACTTTTTTTTCTGTCAGTAATAAAAGTATTAAGTTGGGCGTGACCTTGGAATTAATGTAGCGGGCTGCGTATCTTAAGGTCCATGGAACGAATCACGTCACTGTAGAACACATTTTGTACTTCTAGTTAAAGACGCATTATATAAGTGGAAATCAATCCATTATTTGGTTCTTATGACAGTACCTACCGCCAATCTTTTCTTTTCCCTTTTGTAAAAAAAGTTCAAAACTATGAATTGCTATGCCTGAACCCTAGCGATTTTTGAACTAGATATTTAGTCTTTGTTTAATTAAGGTGATTTTGGCATTAAAAATATCTATACCAATAAAAGTATTGTTAAAAGTGTTCATTTTCTGTTTGGATCTTTCATACCACAGTACTTAATATGTGGCAGTGGTAAATGACTGCATTGGAGAAGGTAAGCCTAATTTTGTTGTTTCTTTTATTTTTACATTATACTTACGACATTAAGTTTACCTCTTGAAAGTGATATTTTTAACTGGTATTTAAGATTTAACATGATCCTACACTCCTTTAAAGTATCATGAATACGATTTCCCAGTTTCTGTTACTCCAAAATGATTGACGGTCTGAATGCTACTGAAGGTAACTGAATAATATTTTTTTAATTACTTTAATCACATAAATGTTATAAAAGTCGTATTAAAGTATTAACCACTATATATATTGTGATTTGCACAGTGGCGGCGCCAAGAGTGTGTTTGGGGTGGCTTGACCCCTCTGAAATGAGCTAAGTCCCCCTCAGCCCCCAATATTGTTACCTACATATCTTCATAAAATATGGAAAAGACAATCGTCGTGTTGCTTAACAATTAACATCAAAGAGACATAAATCTGTAGAAATCATCGTCTTCATTAAGATGGAAGTATGTGTCATGCGTCCCATAGCAACGTACTGAATGTACTGAAACTCATGCGCGATATTGCAGCTCCACGTGTAATGCCATTCTATCTTGAGTTTTTACAATGATTAGACAACCCCGTTGATTTCAAGTTACAAGTCATCAGGGATTTTACTTGATAAACCAAAGGTTTCACAGTTATTTACCCATTAATTTAATTTATCTTTTATTGAAAAGTAAAACATAGCATGCATGTATAAGTGTATTGCGTATAGGTCAAAACTATGAAGCATTTAACCGGTGTTGTGTCCTCTGTGAAATCATTTTGCACTGTGTATCAGCCATCCAAAATTTGCTGCCAATCACAGAACAGGTGTGTTGTTTTCAAGTAATATTGACTACAAAAACAATATGATAAAAGATAGTTAGTCTGATACTGACCTTACTTTTTCTCAGAGTGCATTAACATGGGATAATTCGTTTCTGCTATGTAAATTATGTCTTTATGTTATATTTCTTTTGATTTGTAGCTTTACTCTTAATGGTATATTAAATGTTCAATCTTAGCTAATCTTGATTTTCTTTATTATTATGTATTACCTTAAATGGAATTTAGGTGAGCTTCCTCTTTTACATATACACATATTTTCATAAACAGATTATTTCTAATTTGTAATAATGAATTATTAATCAGAGTATGAGTTTCCAATGAAAACTGCATTGAAAACGCAATTTAAAATCGCACATCTTTCTGAATGTACCTTGGTTTTTACATTATTATAATTTACTATCTATACTTCATATTGATGCCATTTTGGGAAGCCCCTCCACAGTTTACCTCAGCCCCCTCAATGAAAATATCCTAACGCCGCCACTGGATTTGCATATTTCAAGTCAAACGTTGGAACAGTATACACAGTAACTTGTATCTGTATTGAAAAACGTTTGAATTTCCTGCAAAGGTACACCAGTGCTATCTGCGCTAGCTGTCCCTAATTTAGCAGGGAAAAACTAGAGGGAAATCAGCTAGTCATCACCACCTTCTGCCAACTCATGACCTACTTTTTTCCAACGGATACGGGGATTGACCGTAACATAATAACTCTTCTAAGGCTGAAAGGAAAGGACGATCATGTTTGGTAAAACAGGAATTCGAACCCGGGTCCCTTAGAATGGAAGTCGAACGCTCATGTCAGGCCAGGGCAAAATGAAAAGTACAATAGTCTTCAAAGATGTCATCGTTGTAAAAGCACATCAAATATCATTAATTTATAAATATATTTATTTAACAACCACTGTTAACTTATGTAATTTATAAATATCAACATTTGGTATAACCATTTACAAAGTAAAATTTTGAAATACATTTCTACGAAGTACGACACCTGATGGTGTAGAGTTAATTAATAAACACAGGAATAATATCGTCTGGTGTTGTCAGTTTTTTTTTTAACTCTTTAAACGTTATTTATTTATGTGCTGGTGCATGGCCCCAAAAAATGACAGAGCAAGTTTCACCACTCAATAGTATGCCCTCACCTCACATTTCATAGCTAACTTAAATAAATAAATTTTGCAAAATCAACCTTGACCAATAAAGAGGAAGAACATTGTAGACAATGCAGTCAAACTTTGGTAAATTACTTGTGACCAAGTCAAAATGAAGATAATACATGAAATGAATTCGTGGCGTATTCCTATGATAATTACACAGGTCTGCGAACTTAAACTTCATAAAAGTTATTTTGGTTTTATAAACCTATTTCCCTAATTCATCTTGACAGATTTAGAAAATAATATTCATTTTCTTCTTCCACGTAGCCACCTGTGGCTCAGCGGTATGTCTGCGGACTTACAACGCTAAAAGTGGGATTTTGATACCCGTGGTGGGCAGAGCACAGATAGCCCATTGTGTAGCTTTGTGCTTAATTCAAAACAACAATCTACTACATAAGGATTTTTTTTTCACAAATTGAGAAGTTGTTTATTTGTTTTTGAATCTCGTCCAAAGCTACACGAGGGATATGTGCGCTAGTCGTCCCTAATTTAGCAGTGTAAGAGGGAAGGCAGCTAGTCATCACTACTCACTGCCAAGTCTTGGGCTACTCTTTTACCAACGAATAGTTGGATTGACCATCACTTTATAACGTCCACGCGGCTGAAAGGGCGAGTATGTTTATTGCGACCAGGATTCGAACCCGCCACCCTCGGTTTATGAGTCGAACGCCTTAACACGCGTGACTATGCCGAGCCTCACATTATACTAAAAATATTTTATTTTCGTAATAAATGTATCTGTAATTATGTTAAAATAACTTTATCTGATTTTTTTCGAGAATATTTTTTTTCACACAGATCTTTTACATTTTATTTTCTCAGGTTTTCTGGAAAACCATCACAGAAAAAAGATAACGCAACGTCTTACTTTTATAACCCTTGCTACAACTTTTCATGTAATGTAGCCAACAAAAGTTTCCCCCATACAAATGTAGCTGTAAGTATTACTATTGTTGACCTTCTATGTATTTGAAATAGTGTGATTTCACTAAATGCACCGTAATGTTAATTCAATCATATTCACGTTAAGCATTATGTTCCCCCAACTGTTGTATATATTTTCCTGTCATTACCCACTGTCTCGTATTTAGGTACTTTCTTAACATGTTTTCCGTTAACCATTCCATTAATTTTAACACAATAAAGTTATCTGTAAGCTTATCAAAGCGTCAAGCTTCTGTCTTTGATGTTATAGTACACACGGAATGATCGGAAACTCCTGAAAATATATATTTTTTCTCTTCTCACCTGTCTCGAATCTAAGCGACAGCTTTTTTAAACAGACGTGGATCCAGATCATAAAATGTTTTGAGAAAATTTTTTTTTATTAGGCCTAAGGTTATCTTTTGTGGTAGTGGAAGTAAGTTGGTGCTTTGAACACAAGACACACAAACGTAATTATCATCAACTGCAACTTCGCTTTACTTTAATTGTGTTTCTTCAGGGAAACATTGTTTTTCTACGTTTCTTCTTGTTTTCCAAACACTTTTTAACGTAAATTTAACCGAATGCTGTTCCTTCATTTCTTGACTGACTAACTTGAAACTTGATGTGGTTATTCTTTTTCTAGGTCGTTTTAAGGATTTCATGGAATCAAACGTCAAACAACCCAACAAATGCATATTTTGGGCTCCATTCCGGCCATATTTACAGCAATTCAGATGAAAATTGACACAGATATAATTTTTTATGCGCTCAACATACCGACATATAAAACATTTAGTGTTGCGCATTTTTAGTCTTTGTAGGAGTGTTAAAACTCACAAAAGAATCATATCTTGAAGTTTATAAGCAATTAATAGAACACAGTTTGACAAAATTACATGGTATTTGTTCAAAGATGCTTTCCTACACGTTCCTCACATTTAAACAGAAATGGTGTATTTACCCATTTTTAGTAATAATAGGAGGTCACGTTACCACAAAAGCACCATTTTAGGATATTTTAACAAATATTCTGCCATATTTCGGCTAATTTACGTGAAATTTGATATGAAGGTACGTTCCCATACATATACATATAAAAATATGAGATGCACCTATTTTTCGTCATTTTAGGGATCAAAATGTTGCTTAAAACCATAATTTCAG
This sequence comes from Carcinoscorpius rotundicauda, assembly GCA_011833715.1. Taxonomy (NCBI): domain Eukaryota; kingdom Metazoa; phylum Arthropoda; class Merostomata; order Xiphosura; family Limulidae; genus Carcinoscorpius; species Carcinoscorpius rotundicauda. Next base: position 24,058,915 of record CM022398.1, read on the forward strand.
TGGTTTTGTTCAATTACCTAACTTTTTCGATCACTTGACGTTTGATTTGAATACTCTTTGCAGATTCCAAACAGATATATAGATAATTTGGGAATTTTGGTCTTGTGATAAATTTTTCAGCAAGGAGAACACAATTTGACAATTTGTTGTTTTTATGAACTATTCATATGTATATCAACCAACTTATATGAAATTCGATAAAAAGGTGCCTTCTCGTAGTTCCCAATCAGTGATATAGATAGGTTTTGTTTGTTGATGTTTTTTCGCAATTTTTCTAGTGTCCAAACTGGCCGTGAAGGGATTGCTTGATGGATGTGTTGCACTTCCTCACGATTGATGAGCTTTAAGTTTGTTTCACCTACTTGTGACTTTGAATAGCAGAAAAAGAACAAAAATCACACCCAATACTAAAGGTGTATTTGCATGTTTAAAGTTTATTTCTTAGATATATATTTATAAACCTCTCCATAACTAAAATATGCTTCTAAATAATACATCTTAAAAGTTATTAACTAATCAACCAAAAGTGTTGTTATTCAATAAATCTACGCAAAGCAGAAGGACTACAGCTTAAATAGAACCTAAATTCCCCAAATACGACAGTTTTCCAAACAAAGCTAAAAAACGGATAAATTTTCCAAAAGCAGAACATAGTAAACATGTCAAATTAGAAACGTACTGTCCATAATCCATATATGGTCATTAGAAATACAATAAACAAATCAATAATTCATTTATGTTAACACCGTTAGATGCTTTATCACAACTTTTGACTAAATATGCATGTTTATTATTATCATTTTGTCGTGGAAATTTGAAATTATTGAAGTTAGATAAACGACAGTTGCTGATTAATAACAGTATTTGTTTCTCCAATCACACTGCACAACAAAGTTTTTGTCTTCTTGAACACTGTTGGTGTTCCTTATAGATTTTTGGCTGCTGATCATGAAAATCACATCCAGATTTGCTCATCACTTACCGTTTCATCGAAATCTTCAGTTTTGTCGTGTTTTTTTCTCATATTTGTGTTCAAAAATTTTCCTTTTTGTAAGATACCTATGGACAATGTTTTTTTCAGTTTGCCTTTGTCCAGGTATGAAATCAGGCCAGGTTGGAAGCTGTTCTGTGGAAGTATGCAGCCTGGACATGCCGGAGCCAGCTTGACACTATAAAAGTGTCTTAAAAGGCTATAAAAGTGGCTTACATACACAGATGATGTTCATTGGGTTAATGTAGATCTTATAGTGTGTACGTTTTGTTTCAGAATATAGCATTGCCTCAGTAACACTGTAGCAAGTAAGTTAGATGTTATAGACGTTTTACAGAACGATTGGTGTCTGTCAATATGTCTCGTCAATGTCGTAACAGCCGCAATACATTCTGTTATATTTGTGGCGCGTATACGCTTAATGACTGTTCTTGTGAAGAAAGCATGTCATTTGTACTTCGGTTGTAAAATTGGTGATCAAGACCAGGAATGGGCGCCTCACATTTGTTGTGCGACCTGTGCTGTCTGTCTGAGAGCTTGGCTCAGAGGTACTCGAAAGACAATGCCGTTTGCTGTTCCGATGATATGACGAAAACAGAAAGACCATGTGACGGACTGTTACTTCTGTTTGACTAATGTGTCTGGTTTCTCTGCCAAAAACAAGAAGTCAATTGAATACCCTAACCTGCCTTCAGCAATGAAACCCGTGTCACATGAAGACAGTCTTTTAATTCCGAAACCATCAGAGGAATGGACCTTAGACGAACCAGATGAAGAAACTGCAATGCAGGGAACTGACAGTAACATTGATCGGGATTTTGAACCGTGCTCCTCAGGCGATTCACATTTCATAACACAGTCAGAATTAAACCATCTGGTCAGAGATTAGGGTCTGTCAAAAGCAAAAGCCGAATTGCTGGGTTGGAGACTACAGTAATGGTGTTTGCTGTCACCAGGTACGAAAATTTCTGTTTTTCGAAGCCGCCAATAGGATATAACCAAATTCTTTGCCCAAGTCGACAGTCTCTGTTTCTATGTTGACATCGAAGGATTGTAACCATGACCCGCAAGAATGGCGTCTCTTTATTGATTCATCAATGTTAAGCCTCAAAACTGTTCTGTTACACATTGACAACATTCACCCTTAAATACCTGTTGGCACACGTGATAGAAACCTACGAAAACATGGAAATGTTGCTGAAGCACATCCAATACAGCAAATACAACTGGAATATCTGTGGGGATCTGAGAGTCGTTGCTCTGTTACTGGGACTGCAGATCGGTTATACAAAGTACTGTTGTTTCATCTGTGAATGGGACAGTCGTGCCAAAGAGTCACATTATTCTAGACAGAGCTGGCTACCCCTTAAAATGTTAGTTCCAGGACAGAAAATTGTGGCGTATAAACCGCTTGTCGACCCGGCAAAGATTTTTTGTTTTTTGCCTCCTCTTTACATAAAATTAGGATTTGTGAAGAATTTCGTGAAAGCAATGGACAAAGAAGGCAAAGGTTTTTGTTATTTAAGACAGATGTTCCCAAGAATAACTGATGCCAAGATCAAAGAGGGCATTTTTGTTGGCCTTCAAATTAAACATGTTATGAGTGACAAGCGGTTTGAAGATCTGTTAGTTGGGCCGGAAAAGATTGCCTGAAAAGCCTTTAAAGACGTTGTTGACAATTTTATTGGCAATTACAGAGCCCCACATTACATTCAGCTGGTAGACAAACTTTTCAAAGTATACAAAACAATGAAGTGCAACATGTCACTCAAGATTCATTTCCTCCACTCACGCTTGGACTTCTTTCTCGCAAATCTCGGTGCTGTCAGTGACGAACACGGTAAAAGGTTTCACCAGGACATTGTTACAATGACAAAACGATATCAGGGTAACTGGAATCCGTCAATGCTTGCTGACTACTGTTGGACACTGCAACGTGGTGCACCAGACATTGAATACAAACGAAAATCAGGAGCAAAACACTTTTAATTATGTTGAACTTAATAGCGAATTAGAAACATAAACGCAATTAAATACGTTATTGCCGATGAACAGTTAACTGTCTATTTCTCAGAGTTCCTACGTGATGAAGCAAAACCAAAACTATATTTGTGCATAACCACCAAGTACCTGTCACAATCAGCAAAAACCTCTCAGGAAGCAAAACTTTTCAAAACAATTGTTGTGCAGTGTAATGTGACAATTATTTGTTATTAATAGCAGAGTGAAGTTATCAGATATTTAATGTAATAAATTGTATCGAATAATATAATATTTTTTGGTTACTACTTCATAATTATAACTAATCACTAATCAGCAGGAAAATACGCAAAGGAAGGGGCCAGGCAGGGGCTCGAAGTCGCCGGTACACTATATACATTCGAAGCTAGTCAGTTTTGTGAGCGTAACAGTTTATTTCTATCAGTCTAGTGTATATGTGCGTGATCATCATACATACATACACACACTCATACATATATAAGAGTGTGTGTGTATTGAACCTGCTTCCCCCCTCCAATGATGGTCAAATTTAATTTCCTGCGCAGAGACCTGAAAATAATTTATCTTACTGGGTTTATTGATTCGGTCTTTATTTGGACAAACCTAAAAATAATGTAAATAAGAGAAACAACATTAGATCTAGAAATAATTATGTAATTTTATGTCTGACATAGGTAACGCATGTGCACTGAGAGAGATGGCATTATAGAATATTGTAACAGGCTACGAGTCAACAAACTGTGAAAGGCAAATGAATTTTGATCTCTAGCCTATCACTAAACTTCACTTGTTAACTCTATGATGTGATGCTGCCAAATAGATGTTTCTATTCTCTTTACTTTCACATTGTATCTTGTCTTTGTTTCATCCAATCAGAGTTAGATAATTCCTATTTAGCTGCGTAGTACCTATTCTGGTGTTCCTCAAGTTATTTTGGCACTACTCTGAATATCAGTCATCAGTGCATCTGATAGACCCAGAGAAGGTATTGGGTCAATCAGTGTGATTCTAGATCTTTTGTCACCTTTTTTCACGAAAATAACAGCATTTATTAGGAGGATCAGTTAGAGACCTACGCCATCTTTCAATTCTTATTTATTATTTTGTTCTTACTGGCTCTTCAGTGAGTATGTATAATTATAGCACTAAAAGCCCCGTTTGGATACTCTTGTTAAGCATACTACAGGTAGTCCACTGTGTAACTTTATGCTTAACAATAAACAAATAAACATACGTAGCAAATGTATTAGTTTATTTACAGTATTACAATATATAGCCAACATGGTCACTAAAGTTTTTATTCTCTTTATTCAGAGGATTCTTTATTGCAACTATAGTTTTCACTTTAGAAATGAAAACATTGTTCTAGTTTGTCTTATTGCAGTATTTGAGTTATTGCTGTCCGAAACGTACGTTGTACGAGCTTCTCTGCCTTCATGGAGAACATAGAAAACCATAATTTCTTCAGAATGTTATGTTATTTAGCCTTATATCATTTAAGAATTTAGGTATACGAATATTTTTTTTTCCATTGAATAGTGTTCCTCAGTTATATATCTATCAAAAATAGCAGCTTTGTACTGTTGAAACAGATGCGCAATGTGCATTGAGGCGTTCAGGAAAAATTAACGCTAGAAAATCGAATTAACATAATAAAAATGTCCAGGTTTAAGGGTGTAGTGTGAAATAATTCAACTTTTAATGTTGTAGGAATAGAATACAGGTCAAATATATCAAAATGTCCAAAAATCTGTCTATTGAGGTACAACAAGGTAAAGGCATTTTAATGAAGTATTTTTATATTGATTACTTCTTCATAAAAATAATTAAAGTAAGAACTAATAACTGTCTATAGGTGCAGGAACAGAGTACAGGTCAATTGTAATTGATAATTTTATTTATACCTGTTTGTTGCCTCTGTAAACGAAATCCTACTTAAAATATTTCGTATGATCATAAATTTGTTGTGAACGAAACATTCAAACGCTATATTGTTAGTACCTGCAGGTCCCCTAGTGACTCAGCCGTATGTCTGCGGACTTACAACGCTAAAAACCGGGTTTCGATACCCGTGGTGGGCAGAGCACAGATAGCCCATTGTGTAGCTTTGTGTTTAATTCAAAACACCAACACCATCATGCCTGTAGTAACAAAAACCACATTAACAAATACAAATTGTTTTTATAAAGTGCAATTGAAACATTATCTTAGGAACAAACGCTGCACAAAAACAACAATACAACTTTTCTTGGTATATTAACATTCTACTAAACGAGCTTATTCCTTCTAATAATAACAGAAAAGTTCAGAAAAATCATATATAATTATGAAGAAATATTGTATGCTACATGTTTTTCACTATATTCCTTCTTTTATTTTGCCATCAGCAGTCTCCGCTGAGACAGCAGAAAGTATACGGATATATGATATGACTCTTAAATCTTCATTCGATTCCCCTTGGTGGATACAGTAAATAGATTTATATGGCGTTGCTACAAGAAAAACACGCTATTAGTGCTTGCTGATTTTTGTAGTTAGAAGTTTAAATAATTGCACTGTATTTAAGCATTTAAAAACTTATTTTACAAGCATTGACTATGGTTGTCGTGAAAAGGATAGAATTTGCCAATGTATTAGAAACTTTTAAAGTAATATTTAGAAACAATAACGGATGGTATCAAATTTTTCCTTTTTTACTTATCTCAGTCATGACAAGTGGATCACAGTTTGAGATTCAATGGCGTTCTTAAGCTTTGGTTCCTTTTTGCTTTTTAATTAACAGGGTTTGGTTCTCCCATAACGTGCATTCACCTTTTGCTGATTGTATTATTTTAAAATGTTTTCATTATATTTTATGTTTAGATAGCTGTTTGCGCATGCTCCTTGATAATCATATTGTAAGAATGGACACGTATACACCACTAGTGAACATTTTGAAGAAGGTATTTTGTTCTTGAAAATAATATATATATATATGTGTGTGTGTGTGTGTGTTTGTTCACTTTGAAAATCATGCTTAGGCAGACTAGAGGAGTTCCTGACTTTTCTATTCAGTATGTTGCCATGAGAACCAGTGAAAGGTAACATCAGTGTTATTGAAGATTTGAGAACGTTGAAGTCTGGAATCTTGGGAGTGTAGCCTTTATCAAAATATTCAAAAAATACTTCAGTTAATGAACAATAGAATGAAGGCATTTCTGATCCAATATGTTTTTATTTTAATTACTTCATCATGAAAGTACTCATGAAAATTACAGTGAGAGCAGATGATTTTATAATCTTATTAAGTTAATGCCTCTCAGTGACTTAACATGACGTCTGTAAACTTAGACACTACATATCTCATTTTCGCACCCGAATTGAACAGAACATAGATATCTCACGGTGTAGTTTTGCTTTTAGAACGATCAACAAATTAAATTTATTTTGTAACAATCAGGTATGAGTGTACTGAAATAATATTAAAAAACAAATATGATTTAGAGATGTTATACATCACCTAATAACGTAATTAGGATTTAAGTAGTCGTTTTACAACTTAAAGAAAATCCAATTTACGAAACTGCTTGAAATTAGGCCAAACAATTCATTTTGTATTTATGACACGTACTCCAACTGATGGTGGTGTTATGAGTTCACCACATGTTCCCATCCCCAACAACTAATTATAGTTGTGTCTCATCCTAATTAGTTGAGTTCGTGTTTGTATGAATGTAGGCCTTTAGCCTATAAGAGATACGTTGATGACACAGAGAATAAAGCCATATAAAAAAAATTTAAGAATATTTAATTTCTGATGACAGGAATATCAAGTTTACTGTTGAAGAACAGAAAATCGAAATTACAGTTTAATCGATTAATTTGTTTGAAAGTAAAAATACATGCAAACAACACATTTAACCAGTTTTGTTACTATTCTTTTTACAGGCGTGTAGAAAGGTGGGAACAATTCAGCAAGTGATAGGTTTACAAAATCCGATATTTTGGAAGACTGCTGCCGGCGCCATTGCTGTTAACTATTCTGCTCCCAATTCGTCTCATTCACAGTAAGTGTAGTGCGTATCGTGAAGGGAACTTGATATTGGTATTGTTATGATTACTGACCATAATTTTCAAAATATAATTATTAATGAAAATTAATTGTTGTTGTTTTTTGTGCATGAACACTTATCAAGTAATTGCAATTATTGATAAGTCTGACTATCAATTAATGATTAGGGTGTTCGACTAACAATCTGCGGGTCGTACAATCGAAACCCGTCGTTCAACATGTTTACCCTTTCAGAAATGGGAGAGTTATAATGTGACAGTCAACCCGTTACTCGTTGATAAAGAGCAATCCAATAGATTGCGGTAAGTAGTATTGGCCAGTTGCCTTCCTCTCTTGTCTATCACTTTCAAATTGAGGACGGTTAGTGCAAACAGTTCTCGAATACTTCTGCGCGAAAGTAAACAAACCAAACAACAATGGCATTGTGTGTATGAAATGCTAAAATACTCTGCCGAAGTATTTGTGTTTTTTTAATTTCGCGCAAAGCAAAACGAGGGCTATCTGCGCTAGCCACCCCTAATTTAGCAGTATAAGATTAGAGAAAAGACAGCTACTCATCACCACCCACCGACAACTCTTGGACTACTCTTTAACCAATGAATAGTGGGATTTGCCGACACATTATAACACCCCTACGGCTGAAAGGGCGAACCTGTTTGGTGTGACAGGGATTCGAACCAATGACCCTCGGAATACGAATCGAGTGCCTTAACCACCTTGCCAAGCCAGGCCTTGCCGAAGAACTTGGAAAAAGGAAAATCCTGTCAAATGAATAGTAACATTTCTTCGTTCTCAGTCTAAATGTGTTTTTCATACTGATGTTCTGAACGTCTTCAGGTTTATAACAGTTTATACAGAATGTGCTTCAAATACTTTAGTTTTTTAAAACTACTCATGTACATTAATTTTCCCCCCAGGAATTTATTGGTCTTTCTTGAATGTAACAAGTCTGCAACAGCTCCTGTGTTGCGTGTAAAAGGATGTGACCCTTGCGAAAATAATACATCTATGAATTTTGTAAGTTTTTTTCTTTTTTTAGGTTGTCTTTCGATTGTATATAAGTATATATTTCTTAAGCAGTATCTGTTATGATAAATGAGAAAAATATTCTAATTGTGTTTTAATAGTTAAACAATTAGGTGTGCATTTTCTTAAATATTATTGATTTTAGAATATATGCTTCGCATGCCCGAAAAATTATATTATTGCCAGTATGTGGACAAGTGTAAGAATTTTTGTCAAAGACGCACAAGGACTACTTGTGCTTGCCTTTCCCAATTTTGAATGAAAAATGTAGATGGAGGGCAGTTAATCAACAATGATGACAGTCGACCCTTGGACTACTCTGGTCTGACTGAATAGTAGGGTTTACACTTCACTGTTTTAAGGCACTCTCAACCTCCAAATGCGAGGTGAGTTGTGGTGCAACAAGCCATGAACAATGAAACCTTGGATTCAAAGTGTACGAACGCTAACCTACAGGTCACGCTAAATCATTAACGAATGAAGCTCAGTATTAATGGGTATCTATGATTGTACTGTGTGCTAGAAGAATTATTAATTAACTAAAATGAAGAAATTTTGTTTAGAATTTCGCGCATAGTTACACGAGGACTATCTGCGCTATCCGTCACAAATTTAGCAGTGTAAGACTAGATGGAAGGCAGCTAGTCATCAACACCCACCGCCAATTCATGACCTACTCTTTTACTAATTGAAAGTAGGATTGATCAAAACATTATAACGCCCCCAAGGCTGAAAGAGCGAATATGTTTGGTGTGCCAGGGATTCGAACCCGTGATCTTTCTATTACGAGTCGATTGCCTTAACCATCCGGCCATGCCGAGCTAAAATATAGAAATAGAATGAGGACATTTTTGTTTATTTTTTTAAAAAAATCAGTGTCACATACTGCGTATAGAACATTCCACTGACAGTGAAACAAGTTCTTCAATTCCATTTACTTCTCGACCAGAACAAAATGTAACAACTTAACGAGTGATTGCGACAATTAAGATGTATCCAGGTAAATAGGTTTTGAAGAATGGAACATACGACAAGACTGTGACTTCGAATTTCCTTCGAGGCAAAACACTTAGTTGGATGAACAAATTGGAACTCAAGACGTGTAAACACACACACACACACAATTATAAACGATAACTTTAACATATAAACCTGAGAATTAAAATATATATATTTGAATTCATTGTTTGCTTGCTACAAAGGGCAAAGCTGCGCAATGGACTATCTGTGTCCTGCCACTGTATGTATCGAAACCCAACATTTAACGTTATAAATCTTCAGACTTGACGTTGGGTCACCGGGAGATTTCGGCTAACGAAAGAAAAAAGTTAATAGCTGAATTCTTGTGTTAATCATGTAAATCAATATTTTGTACACTAAAAATGTGAAGAACAAACAACTTTGAACAAATCTACTTCTGTGAGTTTTTATTTCACTTGGAGGATGTTGTAATCGTGGTCCGAAGCTTATGAGATAAGTAAAGGAAAAGTGGGCATGTTTTTAATATTTATATACGAATAGATCAGTTACCATATCACAAAGGAAACTGTTACGTAAACATTTGTTTCACTTGTAATGTCAAACATGGGTCATTCAAAATAACCGAGAAACCAGGTGTAGTAGATTACAAAATAGCTCGTAGCTCTACATTGTAATAATTATTTTATTTTACTTTTGTTTGAAATTTGATTTTATCACGATTTGTTTACAGAGGGTTGAGTGCATAATATCAAAACGATTTTGTTGCCTTGCCAAATCCTTAAAGTTAATGTTATCATGTCTGTAAAGCACTGTTAGATAACCGTGCATCTTGACAATATCCTCGTAATATAACTTGCATTACATAAATCTCTTTCGTAACGGTGTCATGTCCAAAGCTCGCCATATGCTACTGCGGACTTTACGTAATCCATTTATTATACAATAATAAGGACTGCCGAAGCCGATAATACAGAAATCCACAGATGCTTCATCCAATGGCTTTATCAATATTTTTCTGTAAGGAATAAACTGAATGCCCGTTTCTTTCTCCAGCTACTTGATATATGTGGCAGTTGAATGTGAGATATAAATGTCAACCTTATTTTGGTGAGTCCATGTTTGTTAGCTTCGTTTCTGTGTGAGCAATAGGCCCAAACCAATGGGGTGGTAGTAAGAAGTATCCACATTGACCTTTTTACACATTTTCCTTATCCTTAACTGGCTATTGATGAAGTATCCAGTTATGATAATAAATTTAGTTTACAACTTTTGTGAAATGCTTGTACCATTTTTTTAAATATTTTTTCAATAATTGTTCAGTGTAAAATGAATCGAGATTTGTTACTTATATCAAGATACATACATATACGCTTTGTTAATTCCACCTCTTACTGTCATTTCTCCTCGGATATGTATCTTTCACTTAGTTTATAGCAGTTGATTTTCCTTTCCTGGAAGCAAATTACGTAAACTCAACTTATGACACTTTTACAGACAGTAAATCCTTCTTGATTATGTTGGGTGATATTGCCACTGACTTTTATGTTTATGGATTCTCACTTGTTATAAGACGCCGCACTCGTTTACCTTGCTAGTGTACGACTTGTTGCAGATCTTTTTCTCGGTGGTCCTGGTATCCCTTTGTTTCTCATTATCATTAATTACAAAAAATATTCCCATCTTGTAAATTCTAAATCCATAATCTAAACACATCTGAATGTACAAAATTTTGCGTTGTGAAGGGTTATTACAATCATATTCTTCCAAAAAAGCAATCAGTTTAATCTTGGTGACACCACACTTGTTCAGAAATTCCAAAGTCAGAACAAAGTTGTAAAACACGATGTTCCACCACCACTTCAGATTGGCTGTGGATATCATGTGACTTGCTGATTTGCGTATTCAAAATCATTTTAATATTACGATCTCAACCCTCTGTAGATAATATAAAGGTTATTATTTCTAACAGCTTGTCTCATACACAGACAATGACTTTAAGTGGGAAGGAAGTTTGTCTTCAAATCTCAAACGAGGATAGCTCTTCAGGGTTATCTACTGGTAGTGTTTTACTTCTAATGTAAGTAACAATAACGAATTAGTATCGTATCAATCTTTAACAAAACGTGGTATTCGCTATTGATTGGTTATTTGTTTGTAATAATCACAGAGTTACACCCTGGACTTTTCTCACGACAAATAAAGAAATCCGGTTTCAACCATTGTAAGTTTCTAGACGTACTGCTGGAAAGCAATACTCGCAGTAAAAAAAGCAGCTGGAGTCTTTATGTTTTTATTTACTTTTATAAAAAGCAGCACAATATAATAATTTTTGATTAAGTTCGTGTAACTTGATCAACTAATAACTATTGCCGCTGTATAATTCTAGTAAGATGTAATAAAAGACACCAAACAGACAGTGGGGGCAACTGAGAATAGAGGGTTGAAACCTCTTTAAGATGTATTTCCAAATAAAGTAACTCTTTGTCTTAATAAGGAAAGCAACGTTTTTCTTTCGAAAAATGTTCTTGACCGGGTGGAAGACCCTCACCCATGAGTAAAAATTAAAGATCCTCTCATGGACAGTATAATTTGATGTAACGCAAATGACACTCAGAATAGAATCCGAACGTTAAACAGTTGTAGAAGTTTTGTTTTTAGAGTAGTTATTTCCCCTTACTCATTTATAATTTTGACTTATGTTAGATTTTTTAAAGTATGTATTAACGACAATAAATAAGCGATCTCTGTTTCCATAATATACCTTTATTTTTATTCAACCTTCGTTTAATTATTTCTCGTATAACCCGTGGTGCAATTTTGCAATAAAAAATCTTAGTAGAGCAACAAATTATTTTTCATGTCGGAATAACACCAATTATTCTTGTAATTAGGATTAGAAATCATGAAAATGAAGGTCGTTCTTTTAATATTTTAAAAATGTAACAGAATATTATAAGCACGAGAAAGTAAAGTATGATATAACCATATCGTATGTATGTTATATTTTGTTATTTACTGTTATTTTGTACTTACACAATTATCAATTCCTTGAAATGCAGATTTTTTATATCGGTTCAAGTTTACCTTATCGTTGGGATCCTGTATAATATTTGTGTACTTGGCGCTAAAGGAAAAGAAATTATTCCAAATATAGAGTTTTGGCAAGAAATGCCCTCATATATTAAGGTGAGTTTTTGAAAAATAAAATGATCCTAAACTTACGCATAGTTCATTTGACAGTACAATAAGTGTAGAAAATGCATAATTAATTAATCTAACACCATATCCTGTTATGTAATGAATCAAGTAACCCAACATTATATCCAATTGTATAACAAAAATATGTCCAGTTCATCTAACACCTGTCTCTCGCTAGTGTAGCGGTAAGTCTACGGATTTACAACGCTAAAATCAGGGATTCGATTCCCCTCGATGTGCTCATCAGATAGCTTAATATGGTTTTGCTATAAGAAAGCACATATACACTCATCTCACATCATATTGAATTATGTAACAAAATATATACATCCAGTTAACTTAATACTAGATTCAATTACTTCTCGTATGAACGAGGTCATCTGTAAATAAATGTGTCGTTATAAAAATCATAAGTCAATTAATTGCACCCTCTTTAATTTACCAGCTTCGTGTGTGTGTGTGTGTTTTCTCATAGCAAAGCCACATCAGGCTATTTGCTGAGTCCACCGAGGGGAATCGAACCCCTGATTTTAGCGTTGTAAATCCGTAGACCTGCGAATTCGTTGGTCAAGAAAGCACAGTTTGCCTTCTCACAAATCGAAATCAATTTATCTTTGGGATACGTTATTTGTTGAGTTAACCATCACTATTGGATTGACAGATGAAACAACGACATATCAACATTCTCCATTCAAATAAGCACTTTGCTACCAGATCAAAATATTAATACCTGTCCCGTCTTTCCCCGTACCGCCACCTATGTGCATTTGGAATTGGTGTTAATAACTGGAAAACAATTATTTATGTAAAAGTTTACTTTTTAAGCCTCTCCTTCGTTTGTCAGTATATAAATGATTTAGAAATATTGAGATATGTTGCATGGGTAGTGCATGTTATTGTTGTGAAGCTTAAGCGTTACGTTTACTTATAGTTTTAGGATTTCAAAACCTTGGTTTCTTAAGCGTGTTGATATTTCAACAACAATGTACCAGACAGTGTAATGTGTTTTTAACATCTGTGAAGTACAGTAACAGAGTGCAATTAATTCCCTATGGTCTAAATTTTTTCTTTAAAAAATTTTTAAACATTTAATCATACAAAAATAATACAAATTAAGGCTACAGTTTTGTTAAAAGCTAAAGTTTTTCATATATATTTGTTATTTCACTCGAAGTGTTATTTTGTTTATTTCTCTAGGACGGATGTCTCTTCACTTTCAATTGCTGCAGAGTAAACACCAACTACGACAAGCTCTAACAAAACCAATCACCGGCTCACTTCTTATTATTTGTAAAAACACGAGTTTTTATTCCATCTGTCCAACAAATACTACAGCTACAAGTTGTCAACTGAACGAGTGAAAATAAATTGCTTTTCATGAACATAAGAATGAAAAAATATTATTATTTTGTTCTCCTATATAAATAAATCATTATTTGCCACTCAATTCCTTAAGGAATATAGGGCCGCAATCACTGCCGTTTCCGTAACAGGTTTTTAAGTGAGTAGGTTGTTTGTTACCCCACTGCATCTAGCCGTCCCTAATTTAGGAGTGTAAGACTAGAGGGAAGGCAGCTCGTCATCACCACCCACCGCCAACTTTTACCGACGAATAGTGGGATTGACCGTCACATTATAACGCCCCCACGGCTGGGAGGGCGAGAATGTTTAGCGCGACGCGGACGCGAAACCGCGACCCTCAGATTACGAGTCGCATGCCTTAATGCGCTCGGCCATGCCGGGCCGTATAAATAAATAAAACAAGAAATAAATTTATAAACTTGCTGTTTTTCTTAACTTTTATTAACACAGTAAGAACTCAAAATCTTTTTGTTTACTCTTTTATTAACGGTGTCAAGAAATGTGGTGTGTATATTTCCATCAACACCAGTATATGTTACACATACATTGATGTGTAAAACAACAAAAGAATTTTAGGAAGTTTGTAAAGTTTTTATTAAATTAGAAATTGAGATAAATTAAGCAGTTACTCCTATAATGTTACCCCCAGTGGCTCCGCAACATGTCTGCGGCCTTACACGCTAAAATCCGGGTTTCGATACCCGTGGTGGGCAGAGCACAGATAGCCCATTGTGTAGCTTTGTGCTTAATTCAAAAACAACAAACAACAACCAATAATGTTAAGTACGACCTTCTAAGAGTCATTTTCAATCGGACTTAAACAGCTTCGACATCATGTTTGGAAAGATTTTAAAATGCATACATAATAATTAAATTTACTGTATAGGTCCTGACGTTTTTATATCCTGCTAATACAAATCAGAAAATTATATTGTATACTAATATATTAATAACCGAAATGAAGAGACTCTTGTCAATAAGATACTTACATACCTATATACAAAGAGAGATTTATGTATATATTTCACGAATTTTTTTTGAAAATTAGTAGATTAATTAAAATGCTTAGTAATGCCATCAAATTATCAAATGGGATTGATCGTCACATTATAACGCCCCCACGGCTGAAAAAAAGAGCATATTTGGCGCAACAGGGAAGCGAACCCGCGATCCTCGGATTACGACTCGAACGCCTTAACCCGCCTGGCCATATAGGGTCGTTTTAGTAAAATCACACTAATGTTGTTTACAGACGCTCCAAAACCTCCAATTGCGAAAGTAAGCTTTATCTATTTCTTTAAAATGATTATTTCTACTGTCACGCAGTGTAACAGCGGAATATTCGCAGAACTAAACTGCTGGAAAACGGGTTTCGATACCCGTAATAAGCAGACAACAGATATACTGTTGTGTAGCTTTGTTTTTAAACTAAAAAGAAACAACAAATAATTCCTGCTTAAATAATTTTGAGGCATTTAATGAATTGACTTTGATGTACGAAAAAGTTACAAAGAAAAGCTGCTCTCGACAGGAATCTTGATCGTGATGTAAAAATTGCGTTAAAATATTCATTATTGTGAATCTTTCAAGATATAAAAAGGTGTATTGCCTTTTAGTTACAAAAACAAAGTTCTTGTAGCTCAAACAAAAATAACTTGTTTTACATTGTTTAATGTTTATGATAAAAATCATTAAGTTCAGTACTACTTAATAGTTGAGATCGTCATGTACTAAAACAGCAGCCATAAAATTCGTCCGTTGAAAATCACATTTAAAATGTCTGAATATTAATAATCACTATTTCACAGCTATTTGAACCTAAAGCTTATTGTACTTACAAAGCCGCCTAATACGCGATGTACATATTTATAGAGTGAATCAACATTTTACTATTACAATGAATTTTCATCCAAGTATGTAAGTGACTTTTCTAGTCAAGCGTACAGAAAAAATGTCGAACCTTATTGTTTTAAGTCTTCCTTCCCTATAACTATCTGATAACTATCTGCCTTCCCTCTAGTCTTAAACTGTTAAATTAGGGACGGCTAGCGCAGATACCCCTCAAGTAGCTTTGCGCGAAATTCAAAACAAAACAGACTTTCTTGTTTCATTACATTTTGTGGTATTTAAACTTGATATATTTCGATCCCTGCTAGATTTTATGTAATTAAAAAAACTAGTATAATTATTACCTTCACCA
Organism: Carcinoscorpius rotundicauda; assembly: GCA_011833715.1. Lineage (NCBI taxonomy): Eukaryota > Metazoa > Arthropoda > Merostomata > Xiphosura > Limulidae > Carcinoscorpius > Carcinoscorpius rotundicauda. The sequence goes on from CM022398.1 coordinate 24,074,725, forward strand.
AATATGACGGAAATTATGTTTCATCCCTGCTTATTTGATTGTTTGTATGTATGTTTCTGCGCTTGTCAACAAAATTTTTCGTAAACGGCTAAATGGATTTAAACGAAAGTTGGTAAACATTTGGACTATGATCCGACTCAGAAGAATTAGTTTTTGGAGGATCAAGATCACAAAAATCCAAACATTCTCATCTCTTTTTGGGTTTTTTTTGAATTTCGCAAAACGCTACTCGAGAGCTATCTGCGCTAGTCGTCCCTAATTTTGCAGTGTAAGACTAGAGAATTTTTCTGTTTTGGAAATTCGCACAAAGCTACTCGAGGGCTATCTGTGCTAGCCGTCCCTAATTTTGCAGTGTAAGACTAGAGGGAAGGCAGCTAGTCATCACCACCCACCGCCAACTCTTGGGCTACTCTTTTACCAACGAATAGTGGGATTGACCGTCACATTATACACCCCCACGGCTGGGAGGGCGAGCATGTTTAGCGCGACGCGGGCGCAAACCCGCGACCCTCGGATTACGAGTGCACGCCTTAACCCGCTCGGCCATGCCAGGCCCAAGACTAGAGAAAAGGCAGCTAGTCATCACCACCCACCGCCAACTCTTGAGCTACTCTTTTACAAACGAATAGTAGGATTCGCCGTCAGATTATAACGTCCCCACGGCTTAAGGGGCGAGCATGTTTGGTGCGACGGAAATGTGAACCCGCGACCCTCAGATTACGAGACCATGGAGACTAGTTTTTAACACTATTTTTTTAAAATACAGTAAAAAGTATGTTTGGATTTTGATTAAACTCGGTGGACGTATGTAGAATATTATTCCTCATTTTAATGTCAAAGTTAGTCCGTGTCCGTTGATAAAGGTGTACAAACACATTTTAGTATTTTTTGAAAGCCGTGTATGTTCAACACTAGGTGGCGGAAGTATGCCTCCCTAATTCATACTAAAAACATATTTTCACATTAGTCTTTCTTTTGTTTTTGTTTTATGCGTACAGACGTGTATGAAACGTTCTTAAAAAACAGATGGGTACGCTATATCAAAACAATTTTGAATATGCAAAACACTAACTCACATGACAACCACAGCCAATATAAAGTCGCAGAAGTATTTCATGTATCAGAATTACATTGTGACATTCCTTGGCGTTTTGTAGGTAGTATGATGTCACTGAAAATTAATTACCGTTCTTATCACAGAACTGCGTTCAGGTCGGAGATTCAAACGTTCAAAGGTGACGATAACCCTTGTTCTTAATTGAAATAAAGGAGGACGAATCAACTTTGGGAAAACATGACAGTGGAGAAAGAAACCTGCAAACTGGTAGGGTCGTATCCAAGTCATGGTAGACAGTAAAGTATCTTGTAACAGGAGAAGAACACAAAGGAAGGGCAAACTCTGTTTAAGTGCCACACACAAAAGCATGTAACGTAATCAAAAGTCTTCGTCTATAGAAGCGACACAAGTTACACTTCCGAAAACTGTTTCCACAATATAACAATTTCTTTGAATTATTACATACCTAAACCAGTTGAAGAATGAAATGAGAATTAGTGCTATTCTATGAGGTCAAATTACCTGATGTAGAGCTTATGAATTTATGTGAATCCTTACGATTAAATGGGGGTGTCCTTGTACAATAGATAGCTATTGGAAAGAACGCATGAAGGGGGAAAAATACATTTTAAACAGAGAACTGTTATGACGGATCATTTTGCAATGTAATTTACACTGAAGAGCTATTATCAATATGGCCGGAAGTAGTAGCATAAACTCTAGTGGATTAACAAATCTCCAAAATTGTTTTAATATTACGTACTTGGCATATATACACTGCTGGCTAAATTCTTAAGGCCAATGAACATAAAGAAAAAATATGCATTTTGCGTTGTTAAACTCAACCACTTATTTGAGTAGAGCTTCGAAAGATGAAAATAAGAAAAAGGAAAACAAAAAAACTTTTTCAGCATTTAATAAGGAAAATGTGAACACTGTGAAATTAACCTAAATACTAGCTGGTCAAAATTTTAAGACCGTATCAAAACGAAGTCCTGAACAGGATAGGAAGTGCCCAACAAAAGGTCTCAGTAGTGAGTTAAACGGTCGTCATTACGAATTAAGTCAAACATTCGCTTTGGCATGGTCGGTATAAGCGTTTGCAGAAGGTTGACTGGAATGTTATTCCAGGTGGTGAAGATGGCTTCATGAAGATCATGCACTGTTTGGAATTGACGTCCATTTCTATAGACTTCCCTTGCCATCCACCTCCAAACATTTTCAATGGGTTCAGTTCGGGAGAACATGCTGGGTGGTCTTAAAAAATCACGTTATTCGCCATGAACAAGTCCTTTATTCTTCGGACGTTGTGGATTGTAGCATTGTCCTGCTAAAAGATCCAGTCATTTCCACATAAGCGAGGACCTTTAGTCAATAAGGATGTACTCTCCAACATGTCAATGTAGCCAGCTGCTATTTGACGCCCCTATATAACCTGAAGCTCCATTGCTCCATGGAAGGAGAAAGCACCCCAGATCATGAGGGAACCTTCTCCACTGTGTCGTGTAGAGAATGTCACTGGTGGGATATTCTTATCGTGCCAGTAACATTGTAAACCATCTGGACCATCTGTTTTTTTTTCTCATCAGAGAACAAAACCTTCGTACACTTTTCTACATTCCATATTTGGTGCTTCTCAGCAAATTTTAATCGAGTTGTTTCGTGATGTGGATAAAGGCGTGGGCTTTGAAGACGTTTACGGTTTTTAAAGCTTTTCTCTCGTGGATGCCGTCTTATTGTTCTTGAACTGCATTCAGCGACCGTAAGGGCCTCAATCTGGTTCGACGATCGGCTAGTGTCTTGCCGGACAACCCGTCAAATCCTCTTGCTCAACGCCGGGAAAATTTTCTTGACCCGACAACTTAAAATTCTCGTACCGTATCCCTCAGGGTCTTTTAAGAAATTTGCAACAAGAACTTTATTACGTTCAATCTCACCAGCGATAGCACGTTGAAAGAGACTTTGCTTTTGCAATTCGACAATTCTGCTAAGTACAAATTCTGTCAACTTTTTAGCCTTTGCCATGTTTTCACCCAATGTAACACAGGAGATGTAAGTGGAAGATGTTGACAACACTAATGCTTGAACGCAAATGACTAAATTTCATTACGTGTTTACCGATTAACACTTCATTTCAATACAGTCTTAAAATCTTGACCAGCTAATATTTAGACTATTTTCACAGTGTTCACATTTTCCCTATTAAATGGTAAAAATGTTTTGTTATTTTTATTTTCCTTTTTCTTATTTTCATCTTTCGAAGCTCTACTCAAATAAGTGATTGCGTCTAACAACGCAAAATGCATTTTTTTTTTCTTTATGTTCATTGGCCTTAAGATTTTGGCCAGCAGTGTGTATATATAGACTTGACATAACTCCTGCTTTAGAAGGTGCTAAATTGTGTATTTTTTTAAAGAATTTACTTACGAAATCCATACAATTCAATAAATGGATTATACATATTTTTGTTTGTATTTTGTTGAAATGGGCCGGTATGGCCAGGTTATTAAAGCACTAAACTCGTAATCTGAGGATCGCGGGTTCCAATTCCCGTCACACCAAACATGCTTGTACTTTTAGTCGTGGATGCGTTATAATGTGACTGTAAATTGGCCTGGTGTTACGTATTTTTTATGTTTTATGTTCTTCGTAGACTAAACGCAACAGAAAAACACAGATAACAGCTTGTATAATTTATTACACTAAACTATTAACAAATATAACAGATATAACATAATTTATATGATAACAGTGACAGATATAAAGTTACAACATTCGAAATTAATTACAAAACAAAATAAAACTAGTTTCAAACTTCAAAATTAATCACAATACAAATGGTACTGGCCTGTATCTAATATAATAATCTAAAATGAAAGTCTCAAATTCCAGTCTAGGGTGTGAATTTGGTCCCACGAAGAAATTCCGAAGCTTAAATGAAGAAGTTCAGAAACGGTTCACAGTTCAATAAATTCGCCGACTCTCAGCACAAGCAGTAATTCAGATGAATCGTAGAGATTGACGAAATAAAATCACAGCTTCCGTAGATCTAACTTCAGTCACAAATCCAAGTTGAATAATCACAGCAAACACTTAATCTTTCTCAAATAACTGACTCTCTTCTTTTGAAATAAAACTAATGTCTGAATCTCACTCCTGTCTCTCGCATCTTCGTATGTTTATATATATTGTAGGCCTAAACACCTCGAAAGACCGCGAAAATTCTACAGGTCTCCAGAGCAATCCGCGCATGTCCGTTCTTGCACGAGACTACACGTCTAGACACTAGTCACCAGCACTTCATTTACAAACATATGATTGGTCTACTTAATTCAAGAAAATTCTAAATGTTACCCTAAATGAATAACAAAATATTAGTTTAAACTTCGAAACAATAATATCAATACGAAAAAATGAATAATAGAAATGAAAATTTAAACACAACACGATATGTTGTCGCTTATAAAATATTTACACGACGTTTACATAACACCTGGCATGGCCAAGCGCGTAAGGCGTGCGACTCGTAATCCGATGGTCGCGGGTTCGCGCCCGCGTCGCGCTAAACATGCTCGCCCTCCCAGCCGTGGGGGCGTTATAATGTGACGGTCAATCTCACTAGTTGTTGGTAAAAGAGTAGTTCAAGAATTGGCGGTGGATGATGATGACTAGCTGTCTTCCCTCTAGTCTTACATCACTAAATTGTTGACGGCTAGAGCAGATAACAGTCTTGTAATTTTGCCAGAAATTCAAAATAAACTAAATCAAACTTATGAAACATAACCAGTTCTTTTTTAAAAGAAGTTTAACATGATAACATTCTTTTGTCTCTTGAAACTCTTATAAAAGTTAAAACTTAAAAGAATTTTATCTGACATGCTAACAATTCATTTTTATCGCTTTTTCACCATTATTTAGTTTTTATTATAAACCTCTCTATGTGTCTAAATATTTGAAAGTCTGATGATTAAAAAACATTGATGTGCTGTAATTTAACAGTTATATATGTATGCAGGACATTTCAAAATAAGTCTTATTTTGTAAGAGATGACTTACAAGTTTTCATTTTAATCAGTGATGTCGAGAAAACCCACTTGTAGAGAAATATATATGTAACATTAAAATTTCTAAAACAGATAAAGGAAACGCTATAGTCACGATGAATATATACAAAAAATGAAGAACATCCTATCAGACACAAACAAATTTAAACCAATACACACAAATCTAACAAAGACACACGAAACGCAACTAAACAAAATACTAGTAAAAATGAAAAAAGCCAACACAATTTCACAAACACTTTATTCCTACCTCACCGACTCACGCACACCACAAATATACGGCATCTCCAAACCTCATAAACCAGATTGTCCATTACGACCAACAATGTTCACATATGAATCGTTTAATTACAATCTTGGTAAATACATAGCATGGGGATTCTCCAAATATGTAACATCAGCCAGCTCATTCATCAAAGACTACTTTAATTTCAAGTCTAATCTTAATCAACTTAGTCATAAAGCCTTAATGGCCAGTTTCAATGTTATATCCCTTTTTACAGAAGTTCCAAACGTTAAAGCCTGCAAGATAAACTTAGAACTCTATATCCGAGACCATAACCCACCTATAGACATTCCCAGCAACCAATTAGAAACCCTCATAAAATTCACTACGATGAAGACAAACTTCATGTTCAACAACCACAACTATATACAAACAAATGGCCAAAGCATGGGCAACCCAGTATCACCAGTTCTAGCCAATATTTTTGTGACAGAAGTTGAAACACAAGCAATTAATACAACATTACATCCATCACTATACTGGTACAGATATGTAGATGACACAGTTGTGGGATTCACATCTACAGAACACACACTTAATTTTTTTCAATCACATTAACTCTATATATCCCAACATTAACTTCACATGTGAACAAGAAGGAAGCAACCAAATATCATTTCTTAACCTCAAAATTACAAGAACCGACACACAGTTCAAAACAGAAATCCACCGAGAAATCACCCATACTGGACTATACATTCCTTGGGACTCAGCACATGAAACAAAACAAAAACTCAACATACTAAGAAACCAGATAAACACAGCTATAAAGTTATGCTCACCAGATAAAATTAACGATAAATTAGACAAAATAAAATAATACTTCATCAACATCAATACGTTTCCTCTACAAACCGTAGAAAACATTACATGCACACACCTAGACAGAAAGCAAAATCATCCAACAAAAGTAAATATATCTCACGAATCAAAAAATCGAGAAATCATATACTGCTGTATACCATATATTCCCGACATCAACAGACAAATAACCAACATTTGGCAAAAACTAACAACAAAATATGACATTCCAGTTAATACCAAATTTATTTAAAAACCAGGCACAAAACTGAGGTCTATACTATGTAAAAACTACTCTGACAAACACCATACCAACATTATTAATAAAATACAATGTGATAACTGCCACAACTTCTTTATTTGACAAACAATTAAAAAAATGGAAACCAGATTTAAAGAACATAAAACTCACATTCACACGCATTCGAACACTGCGATTCAAATAAACACAACATAGCCATAGAAAACACTCAAATACCAAATAAAGTGTGTTTGTTTTGAAATTTCGCACAAAGCTACTCGAGGGCTATCTGTGCTAGCCGTTCCTAATATAGTAGTATAAGACTAGAGGGAAGGCAGCTAGTCATCACAACCCACCGCCAACTCTTGGGCTAGTCTTTTACCAACGAATAGTGGGATTGACCGTCACATTATATGCCTCGACGGCTGGGAGGGCGAGTATGTTTAGCGCGAACTTGCGACCATCGGATTACGAGTCGCACACCTTACGCGTTTGGCCATGCCAGGCCAAACTAAATAAAGAAACAAACATGAACAAACGCAAAATTAAAAAAGCTTTACTTATACAACAATTTAAGCCCAAAATAAAGGAACACCTTTATATCTATATTAAAAAATAATATAATGAATTATAATAATAAAATAAATAATATAAAATTATATATTCAAATATCTAACACCGCCCTCTATATTTCGACACCCAGTTACACAACCCCTCACAAACAAGTGGTCAGCTTCCGGTCAGTTACCTCTTTCTTTCTTTGTGAGGCCCGGCATGGCCGACCGTGTTAAGGCATGCGATTCGTTATCTGAGGGTCGCGGATTCGCTTCCGCGTCGCGTTAAACATGCTCGTCCTCCCAGCCGTGGGAGCGTTATAATGTTTCAGTCAATCCCACTATTCGTTGGTAAAAGAGTAACTTAAGGGTTGGCGGTGGGTGGTGATGATTAGGTGCTTTCCCTCTGGTCTTACACTGCTAAATTAGGGACGGCTAGCACAGATAGCCCTCAAGTAGCTTTGTGAGAAATTCCAAAACAAACAAACTTTCTTTGTGAACCTGACGATGACCGAAGAAGGTCGAAACCTTGTTCACTCCTCTATGTAAAAAAAAATTTTCAACCCAAACGAGCCGTTTTTACATATATAAGTTTTCATTTTGCTTCTTTTGGTTATAAGATCCGAACTAGACTGGTTAAAATACTTTTGGGCCCGGCATAGCCAGGTGGTCAGGACGCCCAAATCGCAATATGAGGCATACAGGATTAAATCCTCGTCACACCAAATATACTTGGCCTTTCAGCCGTGAGGATATTATGATGTTACGGTTACTCGCACTATTAATTGCTCAAAGAGTAAACCCAAGAGCGGGTAATGATGACTAGTTACTTTCTCTCTAGTCTTATACTGCTAAATTAGAGACGGGTAGTGCAGATATCCCTCGTGTAGTTTTACATAAAATTCAAAAACAAGCAATCAAACCAAAATATTTCAGAATAAGGAGATTTGTTTCTTTGTAATGGGCTATCTGTGCTCTGCCTACCACGAGTATCGAAACGCGGCTTTTAACAATGAGTCCGCAGACATACCGCTGAGCCACTGTGGGGCAAAATAGGCAGGCTTAACTGTCTAAGATTGTTTATGTTATCTATTTTTTATATTTTTCTGTTTAATATATTGTCATTTAAAAAAAATATATTTTGCTATATATATCACGCATTTTGACGTTTGTTACTCTTTTAAACGTAATAAATAACGCTTGCATTACTTATAGAAGATGATTTATCCAAATAAGCTGAGTTTCAGAAGCAAAGAAGCATTGAAAACACATTGGATAATAAAACATATGTAAACAATGCTTATTATTTTTATAATAACTTCTTTTACATTGGCAGTTTACTGCCAGGACGAAATCTGTTTAACAATCTTTGTTAAAACGCTGTCCAGATTTAATACAGAAAAGCTTTCTGATCCTCTTCAGTCACTGTCGTTTACTGTAGGAGCGATGCAATAGTATCATGCATCATGACAATAACCATTTTTAAAAAAAATATATATATGACATCCAAGAAAAACAAAGTAACCAAAGAAGATTTAAATCACTATTTAGTAAAAACGACAACAACAACAACAAAAAGTGTGTGTGTGTTTTCGTATAGCAAAGCCACATCGAGCTATCGCTATCTGCTGAGATCACTGAAGGGAATCGAATCCCTGATTTTAGCGTTTTAAATCCGTAGAGTTACCGCTGAACACGCGGGTGGCAAACAAACAAAAAAAACATTAATTCTTCTAAATATACCTGTTATGATCAGTTTGTAGTGGAAAAAGACATTTAAATACTACATAAAACATGTATTTACTATTCAGTTTTACAAATTAGCATATTGGTAACAGAAGAGTACTTTTGCTTGGAAATAAGTGAGAAAGAATAACAACTTAAATCTGTTTCTGAAAGTTACAATAAAACAAATTTAATAAAATAAATTTTTATTGTTACAATAAAATAAATTTTGACAGAGATGCGTTGTAGAAGGCGTTGTTTATCTCACGTGTAGTTAGAGTAATTTGTTTCATAGAAGTTTTTAGGCTTAGTATAAAGGATGTGTTAGGAATGAGTGTCTTTGATGAAGAAAAATCAGTTTACTTTTAATGCAATGAGATTTAGGCAACGAGTTTTGTAGTAATGGCTAAAAAGAAAATTAAGACTCCTCTTCATCGCTACCGGTCGGAAGTTTTGAATTATTTTTCATTACAAAATACAGAAAATGATGCAAACTTGTCATCTGGTAATATCAACGATGAGGCTAAGTCCAGTGATAATAATATTGATAATAGAAGTTTTAAGAGAACTGATTCTTTAAGAAAAAACCCAAATTCTCTTCCTCGGTTTGCTTCTAAAGATGATGTTAAGTATGATTTTCTGAAACAGACAAATAGTAAGCGATGGCAAAGTATCAAAGAAGCAAGTTCCTTTAAAATTCGTGTGTCGTCACGAAAAGAAGATCGAAAACAGAAAAGACTTGACCAGAAGTCAAAAAGACGGAATTATTTTATGAACAAAAATAAGAGCATAGCTTCTGATCAAAACTCCAAGGAGGATGTGGAAGTACGTGGCATATTTATAATTTTCAATTTTTGCTTTTTTTCTAACAAACACGGTACATAACGACGCAATCCTATAGATTTAACTCCGTTTTAACTACAACATTTTGGCTCGGGATTAAGTCATCAAACGTTTTTCAGTAAAACCTGATATAGTTGATATTGTAGTCTTCATAATAATGTTCACATATATATATAAACAGAATAACATATTCCTAAGGTAAAGTAAAAAATATTACGATTAAATGAATGAAAGGTACAATTTTCCAACCAAATTTTCAAGAAAGTACTGTTAATGAATTCAACAAGATGTATAATGTTAAACATGAAGTGCATAAATAGTTTGGGGAATATCTTAAGTGTCTGTGTTATGTGGTATTTATGATAACAAACCTTAAAATGTGATTTATGCAAGTGTAAAATGTAGAGTACCTGATAATTATGCGTCTGCTTCGGTTGAGAAGCACGAAAATGGAATTGTTATTTTGAGATGAATGTACATAAATAGTTATTGTTTAAAATAAATATCCATCATACTCTGATATGCATTGTTTTCAATTGTAAATGTATATAAGCACAGATAGCCCTTGAGTAGCTTTGTGCAAAATTCCAAAACAAAATCAAATGTAAATGTATAACATTTACCTTTACTTAAGCATAAAAGCCTGTTTGGAGATATTGCAACAATAATACTTATTCTTTAGTAATAGTTTGTGTTGAGGAGGTATTAATTTTCACTTTTTGATTTATCAAAAAGGAAATAAGCCTTGTCCACAAAATTTGGTAATGTATTTAAAACGTTGATAGTAGTAAAAGTTGTAGCATGATTTTTTTTAAATATTTGTATTTAGAAGTGGAAAAATGTACAATTTCAAACATACTAGTTTCGGATTTACTTGATTTTAGGTAATGTCCTATGTTTTTGTAGTGGATAAACATGTTAGAAAGTATTAGTAATGTTTGGTTACTTAGAGTTAAGAGTTTGTGAGCATTTTATTTAATTGGTATGTGTGATATTTGAAATACATCTTCATATTTTAACATTTGTTTGTATTAAAATTAAAACATTTTGCTAAGGTAAATGTATATTTACTGTTTCAGTATTTGTCTTATCTTTCGATGAATTAGCCGTCAATTGTGGTTTCTTGACACAATTTTTCACAGGGATCTGGTACATATAACTCAAGCCCAAGGAAGGACATTAGTATTTCCAAGGAATCAAATGTTGAACAGAATGTATCTACTAAAAATGCAAAGGCTAAAATGAGGAAAAGAAAGAAAACAAACAAAACTGTAAGTTTTTATTTGAAAGGAAAGTCTTATAGAATTATATAATAAAATATTAATGATTCAGTACCATAAAATTATATTGCTAAATATGTTAAACACATTAAACATTACATGCTAGGTTGAATGGGTAAAATTTCTCGATATACTAACTATAAAACATCAAACAAAAAGGCAAGAATGATCAGTGAATTATTATAGCAGTGGCTCAACAACATCAACAGCAAAAGGAGAGCTCAGGATTGCTCTTTTTTATCATTTGTGGACAGTTTTACTGCCCACACTGATATTGTTCATTGCAATGTAAAGCTGTTTTGTTTTTGCAATACACATAAAAAGTCCCATGTTACCTGTTTCTTTTTAATAAACACAAAATGTTATTTAAATAATGAAGCCCAGTGAACATGAAATAATTTTATTGTTATGTACTTCCAGTTTTTACATATCTAGCATATTAAAAAAAAACAAAAAAACTTAAGTCTATCACTGAGCATCACACAGGTACATCTACCAGTAATCATAACTCATTTATTAGTCAAATATATAACTAAGTCAAAGTAAAAACCTATTATTTTGGACAGTCTTCAAGTGGACTAAATACAAAATTAAACAACATAGAAAATAGAATAACATCAAGTTATATTGTGAAATGACACTTTTGATAGTTATCACTTATTTACAGTTTTAAAACTTGGCCAATGAATTAGAATAAAAGTGGAAAGTATTCAGATATTGTGTTGTTGTTTTTTTTAACAAGTAAAACATTTAATTTTTTCATGCTAGTTGTAGTTATGTTCTATTTTTACAATGATAGCATAGTACCAGCCAAATTTTTTAAATTTAATTGTGTTATACTGTAACCACATTTTCTGTACTTTTTTACATTAAGATACTTCTACTATAATAATATAGTATTTTGGATAAATCACTGTTGGACACTTTGTATTAAAGTAACCTCAATACAACTGTCTTTTAGTTAAAATAGTATAAATATTTAATCTGTAAATGATTAACTTGGTTAGGTTATAATTCAGCATATATCTTTAGTTCTAGTAATGTGATTGATATGAAAATATCATTACATCCCCCACTATACTGGTACAGATATGTAGATGACACGGTTGTGGGATTCAGATCTACACAACACACACTTAACTTTTTCAATCACATTAACTCTATACATCCCAACATTAACTTCAGATGTGAAAAGGAAGAAACCAACCAAATATCATTTCTTAACCTCAAAATTACAAGAACCAACACACAATTCAAAACAGAAATCCACCAAAAAATCACCCATACTGGACTATACATTCCTTGGGACTCAGCACATGAAACAAAACAAAAGAAAAACTCAACATATTAAGAAACCAAATAAACACAGCCACAAAACTATGTTCACCAGATAAAATTAATGATAAATTAGACAAAATAAAATAATACTTCATCAACATCAATAAGTTTCCTCCACAAGCCGTAGAAAACATTATACACAGACACCTAGACAGAAAGCAAAATCAACCGATAAAAGTAAATATATCTCACGAATCAAAAAATTGAGAAACCATGTATTGCTGCATACCATACATTTCCGACATCAGCAGACAAATAACCAACATTTGGCAATAACTAATAACAAAATATGACATTTCAGTTAATGCCAAATTGATTTAAAAACCAGGCACAAAACTGGGGTCTATACTATGTAAGAACTACACTGACAAACACCACACCAACATTATTTATAAAATACAATGTGATAACTGCCACGACTTCTATATTGGAGAAACAAGTAGAAAAATGGAAACCAGATTCAAAGAACATAAAAAGTCACCTTCACACGTTTTCAAACACTGCAAGTCAAATGAACACAACATAACCATAGAAAACACTAAAATACTAAATGAAGAAACAAACATAAACAAACACACAATTAAAGAAGCCTTACTTATACAACAACTTAAACCAAAAATAAACCAATATAAAGGAACGCCATTATACCTATATTAATATTATTGATAAAATTATATATTCAAACATTCAACCCCGCCCTCTACATTACGACACTCAGTTACACAACCCCTTCCAAACATGTGGTCAGCTTCCGGTCAGTTACCTCTTTCTTTGTGAACCTGACGATGACCGAAGAAGGTCGAAATGTTGTTCACTCTTCTATTTGAAATATTTTCTCAATCAAAATGAGCTGTTTTTGCATATATACTATTTTCTTTTGATACTAGTTGGTAGTGTAAGGATAGCTACTTTCTTTTTTTTTATTAATTTCTGAAAAAATGGAAGGGTTTGGTCCCTCTAAATCTTGACCCATTTATATAACACTGAATAATGGTTATTAATTTCAGAAGAAAAACAATTAAGTATGGGTTTGGGGTACAGATCTCCTGGGCCTCTTTCCCAGATTGTGCCTGGTCATAGAGCAAGGAAAATTAGAAAATACAGGTATACAGTTCCAAGTTATAAACATAGTACTGTAACAGACAGCAAATTCATACTAAAGTAGCCAAATGGTTGGCAGTTTATGTAAATAACAGCAGCATTTTTATAATTACAAAGACAGGGTGAGCAAGTTTAGCATCAAGGTGAATCTTGAATCATAAGAGGGCATTCTTTATATGATGTGATCAGAGACGAGCATAACAGCAACATTTAAATGAATTCATGATGACAAAGAACCCACTTGAAGTAAATGTGTGTGTGTGTGCATATGAGTATATATACATGTGTATAGTAAAGATGGCTGAGATGGGTGTTAAAAAACCTCTTTAGGCCTATATCACGTTAATATAATCACTTAGAGGTTGAAGTTTTATTACTTGATTTGTTTCATAGATAAAAACATTTGAATATCCATGTCAACCATTTCCACTCTATAGATATTTTAGTAACTTGAGTTGGAATAAGTAGATATTAATAATCAGAAGCATTCTTTGCAGCATTAATTGATTAATAAATTAGCTTATGTGGTACTAACTTGGGTAACTGTTCTCTCCAACTAAAACTATCCAGCTCTGCTCAGCATTCACAAAATATAAGTAAATAGAATAAACAAACATTCTTTATTCAGTCAAACACTAATTACTTAACTAAATAATAGAATTCGTCAGTTCTACCTCTATTGGTATTGTTTTGTTCAAACTGCTCTCAACTTTCAAAAAGTACTAGTTTTGATGCAATGCCTTTCCTTTCAAACCTTCTGGTAAAACAATACAAAGATATAAGTTAGTTTTAAACAGAGCTTATAATAATAATAATAATAATAATATTTATTGTGTTCTGAGGTAGTGCCATATTTAAAAACTTTATCAAAGAAATATGGCATGATTTTCACTTTATTGTATGCTGCATGTCTTTCCACATGTGATAATCTTTGGTCAAAGTAAAACTAGCTTAAATGTTCTTTTAATATAAAATAATCGAATAGTTCAGTAGTTACAGTACGAATGATACTGTTTTGTGAATCATTGTAAAATAGTAGATGTTGAAAGAATAGAAGTGTTAATTATCAACCATTAAAAACTGCTAATATTAAGATTTCATTTCTTCTTTTCAAGTGATATATTACATGTGTTATTCAGTTTAAAAGTGAATCCAGTGAGAGTAATTAGCTTGATATATGGCTAGTATTTTGTGCACAATTTTGAATGGTATTTAACTTTTAGAATAGTTTTAATTTTACTTTCTTTCAAAATAATGCATGTACATAACATTTTTCATAACTTTATATAGTTGGAAGAAGTGCGAAAACTTCAGTTGCTAGAAGCTAATAAGGAAGAAGACAGGTTGATTAAACAACTAGAAAAAAAAATTCATTTAAATCGCAGAAAAAGTAAAAAATTGCCAAAATCATTTGTTGATGAAGGCTTGGACTGTATCCTTTTTTTAAATTTTACTTACTTAAAACTTGCTTTAAATCTTTTTCAGTTTAGGTGTACAGATATTTTATTATATTGGAACTAACAGTATGGCTCTTTTTCCAACAAGCTATGCTATTGTTGAGGCTAGCGAGGCAGAAAACAGCCAAACACAAATTTTTTTGTTTTTTGTGGCTTCCATAACTTTTGACATCAAAGCCAGAAAGGCTCACTTATATTTCCTGATGCTGTATATCATTAGAACTTTTGTTTTTAACCAGTAAACATGGCCAGGTGGGTTGAGGCATTCAACTTGTAATCCAAGGGTCGAGGGTTCGAATCCTCGTCACTTTAAACATGCTTGCCCTATCATCCGTGGGGGCATTATATTGTTATGGTCAATCCTACTACTCCTTTTTGAAAGAGTAGCCCAAAATTTGGCAATGGATGGTGATGACCAGCTGTCTTCCCTCTAATTTTGCACTGCAAAATTAGGGACGGCTAGCGCAGATAGCCCTCGTATAGCTTGGCACGAAATTCAAAAAGAAACAAACAAAATAACCAATAAACACTTAAAAAACATACAAATTGAAAAGAAACTTGTGGTTCTGCACACTAACCACCAGAAACTTTATGTTAATGTTCTGACTTTCACTGTATTTCCAAGATTTAGCTCTTTATATACCAAGTAGCCTTAGTATATCACTCCCGAAGATAAAGGACATCTTGTCCATTAGTGTTACAATTACTTTACAATGTTATGTAATGTTCATATAAAGTTTTAACATAAAAAGAACCATGTTTTGTTCCTGTTGGTAATCCCATAAGAGAAGTTAGGATGTAGTGTATATTATTATGCTCATTATTGTATTTTAAAGCCAAAATCTCCAAAAAACATCAATTTTAAGATATTTAAATAAAAGTAAAACAGCCAAAAATAAATACTGAAAAACAGGAGCCGTGTATTTCGGTCAGTATTTATCTGTTGGACAAACAGACTGAATAAAGAGCAGTCCTTATTGAAACTGTATGTAAAGCATACATTTGGGTAAATTATATATGCACATGTTACTAACGAACTGAAAAATATGTATTCTTTTGAAATTATTAACTATGTACAAATATTTGGAAAAGCACACGAAAACAACGTTTTTGTTGAACCTATCACAACAGAAAGTGTTAGGAAATTATTGATTAATTACATTCATAATAAGCTATAACAATTCAAGAATTACTTGATTGGTCATGAAAGAAGATTTATATATTTTTTACTTCAAGTGTGACTTTGAACTGTATTATTTACACTGACAAGGTAAAATGTAAATTAACTGTACTTCTATTTGAACAAATTCTTTTTGAAATGCATTGGATTTTGAATATGATTAGTAGTCAATGACATTCTAATGCTTACACTTTACGTGGAACTAAGATTAGATTTTTAATTTTATACAATTGGCATTAAAAACTTCTTTTTTCTGTTTTGAAAATGCTGACTATGAACAAATTTATGAAAAGCATATGCAGTAACTAAATTTTCTACATTTTGTGAAAATACAAATAAGCTTACAAATTATTTTTTTTATTGTGATGGTTGTTAAATTTAATCTTGTAACCTTATTTGGATTTATCTAGGTTACAGGGTTCAAGATTTTAATTTTTACTACAAGATGCAAAGTTTTATCCCAATAAATTTATGTTTTAAAACAATATAGTATTCACTATGAACCATTTATGCCAAAGGGTAATTAACTTTCATATTGTATTTTTTAGTTATCAGTGTTGTTGACAGGTATTATTTCTGTGTATAACTTGGATATGTCTGAGGTTTAATATGGTCTTGTAGCTTAATCTTTAATCATTTTTAAAGATATATTAGAAGTCATTGATAATCCTGAAGATCCATCATTTACCAAAGAAATTAGTGATGGTGACTCTGAGTTTGAGGATGACTTAGCTCTAGCTCTTGGGAAAAGAACAACTGATAGCATGAAGGAAACTACTGAAGATTGTTTGGAACAGTCAAAGAAGGCCAAAAATTTAAAAGATGCTAATAACAAGGATGAGGATGATTTCACAAGCGATTTTAATAGTGATAATGATGAGGATCAAAATGCAAGTCGTGAAAACACTGACTGTTTTCATACAAAATATGAGAAACATTCACTTTATGAAAATCACAATAATCTTAATGAAAAGAAAAATCCAAAACAGAAAAAGTGTGTTAATTGGGTAGATCAGGTAGGTCTTACAGAAGAAGAAAGTCTTGTACAGAATGAGGTAGAAAATGAAAAGGTTTCAATATTAGTTGAAAAAAAAGAAATAATACAACAAGAAAATTGTCAAGATTTCAGTGGGAAAGATGCAGCAAGTGAAAATGAAAAATACACCACAGATGTAACGACAGCAATTGGTAAGAGAAGGAACAAGTGTAATGAGAGCTCTGCTGAGTCATTATCAAAGAAAGTAAAAAAACATAATTTAGGTGAAGAAATTAATAGCAGTGAAGATCACAATAATGAAAATTCCTCAGGTGATAAAAGTGAAAAGAACGATTATTGGGAAGACATTTATGGTCGACTAAGAGACGAACAAGGGAATGTGATAAAACTCGGTAAGACAGATACCAAGTATATTCTTCCTGCCAAGAGACTTCCAGCTAAAACAGAAGATGAGAAGAAGAAAAAAGAACTGGAAAGACTTAGAAGACAGTTAAAAGGACTTATAAACAGGTATAGCTAATGTGCATTTCTGCGCTATTGTTTATTATGAGAGTATCTCACAATTTTTTTTTATATACTGTATCAGGTCTGGTAAAAAGGATTCTTATATCCTTTTTATCACAGGATCTAGTGTAATGGTTTTTTAATTCCATATTATTTTCTATTTATTATTTAGTGTTCAAGCAATCTTATTATAAAGATTATCCTTTGCATGTGCATCAGTATCCATCATCCAGAGGTGGCTGGCTCAGTTACTTTAATTTATTTGTGGTAGATGTTTAATGACATACATGGGCTATTTTGTTTTAAAACTTTTGTCCAAAAAAGAGGGATTAAAAAAATACCTTGAAACATGAAACCTTGTTTAAACTCTTAAATAGTGCGAATGCTGTAGGTAGCAGCATCAGTTGATGATGGATGCTGTTTAAGGGTTACATGTACTTTGGACTTTGGCTTTAAACATACAAGTGCTTGGTCAGTTAAATGATTTAATTACCTTTTGTAAAGCAGAGTATACAATGAGCATCTAATGATGTTCTAATGATTTTAATAACAAAAGAATGAAAAGGAACATCATATATCGTTCTCTCTTGTAGAATTTTTTTCTGAATGGGTACCATCAATTAGTGTGCAATAAAGTATTTGGTACTAAAAAAACCAAGAAAGGCTTTACTAGTGATATAACATCTTTGTTTCTCTATCCATTTATGCAAGAATGTAAGATAAAGAAATTAAACTTTATTCTTTCCTTTAACCATTTAATACATTTGGATTTCTGATTTGCTACACTATGTTAACAAAGGTTTCCAATGAGTGATGTAAAAGTTTTCTGAGGTTCACTTCTTTCTTGTTTATGCTGTGATGTTGTGTTGTTACTGTTTACTAGCTAAATAATATTTAAATTTAAAATCTTTGTTCGTGTATAAGTTGCACTTATTTAAAATACATCAGTGAAAATGATGGGTCCACCATTATTTCACTTTCTATGATATATATTCTCAGTTTATTTCTCTTAACAAGAAATTGCTTGATTAGAGAAATTCAGTCTTGGACCAAACTGTATGTATTCTTCATCTGCAGTAAGCAAACACAGAACATAGTTTCTTCATTTAAAAACAGACTAAGCTAATCACTTGCAGTTTTTAGTATCTATTTTGATATTTCAAACAAAATTTTTTTATTAACCTGAAAAATTGTCTTCTTGTTGATGTATATAATTAAGAATACATGAACTGTTTAAACATAGAAATCGTGCTAATGATGTTACACTTCAGTTACATCTTGTATTAATCACCATATAAATTCAGTTTATTATCATTTGGCAGCTAGCCTAGTTTCATGTCACCATCATTTGTGCTTTCCACACAAACATCCATCAAGATCAAATTTTGCAGTAGTAGACAAACAAAAATGATAGTACAATTACTTTCTCCTTTATAACATAATAATTATTCAAATTAGTATGTTTATCTAGTAGCACTGTCTTAGGAGCTGTGAAAAGTTCTACATTGTATAAACATGAACAATTACTCTGATAAAACTATAAAAGTTATACAGATAATCTCCATGATGTATGAAGTCTATGTTAATTTCCTGTGTCACAACATCCTTACTGGACTTAAGAAAAATAGGTATATACCAACTAGACTATCAGCTACAACATTGTATCATAATGGTACAGCACAAATATTTACCATTACAATTTAACAGTTTGTTCTCATTGTACTTGTATTATATACATATAGTCATTTTCTTATGCTCACAACTTGACAAATTAATTTCAAATATTTTGGATGCATAGATGCTTACAACTTTTCAGCTTCATCTTCCAGTGGTACATTATGTTATGAGTAATGTTTTATCAGATGAGTTACTGTGTTGTCAAGTTTTAATGGTTTGGACAGTAACTCACCAATCAGAATACAACTAATAGTCTATTTTAACAAAAGCTATTAGAGTATAGCTGAGAATTTGTACAATAATATATGTTCTTTAAAAATGTTTTGATTTCGTTTTAAAGTGACATGTGAAAAAAACTTGGGATCAAGTGTATCTTCAAAAGGGTATAAAAAGGTTAACTCTGGACATCCAGGTTAAGGTTGAGTTGTTAAAAGTGAAATGAGAGTATTTGAAGTTCTCACAGAAAGTGAAATTATAATACTTTTATTATATTCTTTAAACTTTTCCTGACTATAACAGAGCTCCTTTCATGAATTATTATAATGCTGTAGGTATCAGTGAAACAGTATATAATAATTCACATGCAGTATGATTGAGGGTATATGTATGTACCTGAGGGATGTATCATGTGGTGTATCTGATGTGTTTTAGTAATAATATAAAATCCATATTGTTTAGGGTGTGGATTAACATGTGATAGGGCTTTAAATATTAGCATTGGTGGCATGGAGATGAATTTGTGCAGTACCACAAGATGTTTCTCAGTTTAAGCTGCATATGGGTTATAAAAGTGACAGTCAGATCTTTAGTGTGGGTGATAAATAGGTGTTGCTAACAACCTGCCTTTCACCTAGTCAATAGTTCAAAATTAGGGATGATGGCAGATAGTCTCAGTAACTTTGCTATGTTTACAATTTATCTGATTTTATCCTAAAAATTATACATCAAAAATTATAATAATAGAAAGCATTTTGTTTCATGCGTGCAAACAGACGTATCTGTTCACAGATTTGAATTTTTCAGATGTATGTTTTTAACCTGTAACTTTAAGAAGTATCAGATACACAGTGAGTATTTTATTATAAATTTGCAGGTTGAGTGAGTCTAACCTTAAACCTGTCTCTAGTGCTGTGGAAGACTTGTATATGTCTCACAGTAGAAATGGTAAGATATATTTTGTTCAAAATCTTAGTGTTTTTGTTTTATAGTCTCCTATTTGACAGTAGAAGATGTAGTAAAAGGGTTAGTGAAAGTAAAAAATCTACCTGTAAGACTGATTTATTATTTAGTAGTAAACTTGGTTTATGTTAATGATAAAAAACATGATATATAGTTATATTTCTTTATTCATAGGCCAGTTGCCCTGATATAATTTTTCCATTGTAGCAATGTCCTGGTGAAACTGAAGATTTCAATGAAATGGTACATGATGGGCAAATTTGTATGTGATTTTCATGATCAGCAGCCAAAAATTTATAAGGAACACCCAACAGTGTTCAAGAAGCAAAAACTTTGTTGTGCAGTGTGATTAAATTATAATCTTTATCTCACTAAATGTTATTTTAAAAAAAGTTGTAATCTTTTCAGATATTACCTACAACTGTTTTAAAATATATTCCCACTCATCTCATACCAAGATAAAAGTGCTGCATCTAACAAAATAGATAAGCAGGAGAGTCATTAGAATTAATTTACCTAGCTTATAAGAAATATATAACTACAATATAGAATTAAGCTGGAAGCATCTGGTCCATCATAAGAAAAATATTTTTAGTATTTACAGTTCATAAAAGGAAAAAAAGGGGACACTGCAGCTTATTGATTGTGAGAAAGAAAATAATTCCAGCTTTTAAGATATATGTTCATGATTTTGTTAGGTTTAGAACCAGACTTCTAAAGCAAAACATAAAGGCAAGTTGAACTTTATACTTTTTGAAACAACATGTTTATAAAATTTATTGCAACAAACATACACAGATCCCAGATTTTTTGTTTTCTTTTATATGTTTGGAAGTTATTTAATTTATTTGAAAAACTTATCCATAAAATCGAAGTGGCAGGGCAAAATATTAAATTCAAGCTGGCGGCTTGTTTTTTCCCTGAATCACAAATATATCAATAAACACAAAAATCATTCTAGATCTAAATGTTTTAGATGAGCTATATTTTCTAGACAATTTGAAGGAAAGTTTGGACAGAATGTTTTCAAAATTGATGCCATTTGTCCTTATAAAAAGGAGTCAGCCTAGAAAAGGTTAAATACTGTTTGCATTAAGTGTTTGAATTAAACAGATATTGACAAACCATTTTATTCAGTGATAAATTACCTTCTGCTAGCTTGAATCTTATTTAATTTTAATGAAAGATTTTTAGTGAATATTAATGTGACTCAAGTTTACTAATTTCTGTTATTTGCATTGAGTATCGGAAATGTAAACATTGGGTCTGATTTTGATTTTAGTTAACATTTATTACACATAATTACAGTTTTTATGTTGAAAAATTTAATTTATTGTTGATTTAAATTTTAAAAAGTTTTTTTTTATTTTCTGTATAAAATTAGCATGCTTGAACTACAACTGAAATTGATTTTGTGGGAGTTCAGATATCGAACATGCCGGACTTTTATTTTTTAACTGCTGGCAAACAAATGTCAGTTATTGTGAAAGTTTCTCTCAGAACTAATAGTCACACTTTAACAAAACAAAAAAAAATCATGAGTTGAATATCATTAATAGATATAACTCATGTCAGCTGACATAGATTTATAATAAGTATCACATTTTTTATTTAATTTATTGCTGTGTGCAATTTTAGTCCTGTACTTGTGATAATTACATTTCCTAAAATAAAAATTAAGATATGATAAAAGTAACTCAAACATTTGCTTGAATGCACTGTTTTTACTTGCTATTTTGAACTCTAAGAATCTCGCTGAAATGTATGTGAATACATTAATCCAGTGAGCTATTGGAAAAAAACAGAACTGATGGTTAGATATCTTAGTGTATATTTTTTTATCATAAATGTTGGACTTTCAGCCAATTTGTTTTATATGTTTGTCATTCTTTATAACTGATCTGAATATTTGTAAGGTAATATTATGAACTGCAAAATAATTTCTTTGTCTTTTGATGATCACTGGCTAATTACTAGAACCAATGACCATCTGTCATGTGTTAGTTTAGAATTTGTGATATGTATATATATTTAGAAGTTATAATTCTATTTTACTATATGCAGAAGCTATTAGCTTACTGAATCAGTTTGATCAAATTTGTACATATATTTAATATGCCAACCTTCAACAGCATGTTTTGTTGTATCATTAAACAGATATGAATGAAACACTGACATCTTTGATATGTGAAGCAATTATACAACCTTTCTTAACTCCAGAAAGGCTAGTGATGGAACATGCAATGTTAGTAGCACTTCTTCATGCTAATGTTGGAACAGAAGTTGGTGAGTAACAACAAATAGCTTAATTTGTTTTATTTTGTGTTTTGGCTGCATGAATACAGAAATAGTTGTTACTATGGTTCTTATCTAGTTTTGGTAAATAAAGTGATTTTACAAAGATACGGAGATACATATTTTCTTTAGTAATGGAGAAACTTTCAGGGTTATGAAAAATGAGAGAAAAGGGAAATGATTATTGGTTTCTGTCCCTGAAACTGTGCCACTGTTTCACTGTTGTCAACTAGTTAATGAAAAAATGAAGAAGAATTTTAGGATATTTGATGATAGCATGAGAAAAACTTGATTTGTTTGGAGAATATTTACTTTTGGGAATAAGCACTTTTTAACTGTTAGATTCAAGTAAAAGCTATTAGAAGTTTGTAAATAATGTAAATTTGTGCTTTTGTGACTAGTTGAAACTTGGAAGCTGTCATATTAACTGTTTGTGTGTCCAGTTTGTAAAAAAAACTAATAGCTAGCATTGCCCTAGAAACCAATTCTAAATAATGGTGTCACATTAATATAGGTCTTGAACGATATTCATTTCAAAACTATTTTGTTCATCTGTGAACTGAGCTTAACACTTTTTGCAGTCTAAAATTGTGAAATAGAATTTGTTTCTTGAAACATGTTAGACAATTGGAAAAGAAAGATAAAATGTTAGTAATCTGAAGACGATCAAATATTTGTCACAAGTTGCATGTTATAGATAAGATATTGGTACGTTTTTGCCAGTATTAGTTCATTTTTTTCACCACAACATTTTTTTAAAAATGTCTGATGATTGAGTAACAGTAAGTCGTGGTGGAGGAAATGAATAAAATGAATAATTTGTTTTAAATTAAGTTGTAATCAATGTTTCCTCCATTTTTTTCAGTCTATGTGCAGCATGAATTTTTTTCATGTGCACTAATACCAAGGAATGTAAGAATGTCCACTACCAGTTATTTTTTATGGGAAGGATATTTTTAGGCTATCAGTCCTAATGGATCATTTAACTTCTCTTCAATGCTACTAGTTGGTTATTTGGGCTTTCATCTTATTGACTGCCAGAGTCATTAAAGCTCTGAATATGTTAAGACATTTTCACTATTACTGAGGATGTATGTGGCACTTGATTGGTTGTTGTGTGGCTGTGCAGCTTAGAGGGAACATTGGTTGTAATAAATAAAAAAAGGTTAAGTAAAACTATGAATCATGAAGTTATTAAAGTTATCTTCAGTTCTGGTAGCCTGAAATTGTTTCAGTTGGTTTTTGTAATTAATATGTAAACTTTGTTTCAAGAAAACTGAAGGATTATCAATCAAATATATTAAAAAATAAAATATATACACGTATTTTGCTCATTAACCCTATCACAACAGTCACAAGTCAAAGGCTATGTCATCATGTTTGTTGACTCGTATTCAATATTTTGTTGAACTACTATTCTATGGATTTAAGTTTGGTATCAAATTGTAGATTACATTTAAAATGTTAGTATTATACATTAGTTAGTTTCTTAATTTAAAAGTAGATATTGAAAAAACACACCTAAAAATTTATTTTTGTGAATCACACTGCATGTTGAATGCAGCAGTGTTTCATTTTAGATGTTTGTGGTGTAAATATAATAAATCTAGTTTTGTACCAGTTGAAACTCAAATTATCAGTGTTGACAAGCTACAATATAAAATAAGAACCTCAAAGCTTTGTTATTTTGCTGAGATATAATTTCTGTAACAAATCAAACACATTTTTCCATTTTTGGAAAGAGATCATGGAATATATAACACTTTGACAGCTTAGAATGTTCCCCTAGAATTTTCTCAGCCATTTTAAAACCAAGATTTCAAGGAGGTAGGTTGTCTGCCTAATTTCCATATTTTTTTACATCTAAATACAGTTTAGTTATTAAGCTTGATAAATTATAATTATATTTGTGATTTTTTGGTTATTCAACTGTATATATGTATATACATATAAATTCATTTAATAT
Source organism: Carcinoscorpius rotundicauda (assembly GCA_011833715.1). Lineage (NCBI taxonomy): Eukaryota > Metazoa > Arthropoda > Merostomata > Xiphosura > Limulidae > Carcinoscorpius > Carcinoscorpius rotundicauda. The sequence continues at coordinate 24,099,270 of CM022398.1, forward strand.
TTTCCATGAGCAAAATTTTAAAAAAACTTGGTAACCTACCTCAAGCAGCAATTAAGTTCAAAAGGTGTCGGCAGGAGAGATAATTACTTGCTTACTTCTGTATTTGCTGTTCTATATTAAAAAAAAAAAAAGTTCAATATTTTTTTTCTAAATAGTAATTATCTATATGCATATATAATAACTGAAATAAGACTGCATATTGTAAAATATTACTAGTTTACTAAAACACAACTGTTACGTTTTTTATTGCGGACTGAACGCAACAGAAAGACACAGATAGCAGCTTGTTTAATTTATTATAATGATCTACTTATGTGATAGACACAAAATAAATTATCCAGTGGCAGTAAGAGATATCCAGTTTCAACCATCAAAACAACTTACAATACAAAAAAGTACTGGCCTGTGCTTAATAATATGATTCAGAATAAGTGTCCAAATCCGAAATCCAAAGTTCCAATCTAGGCAGTGAATTTAGTCCCACGGAGAAATTTTCAAAGTTTGAATGGGTAATTTCAAACAAAATTTCACAGTCCAATTCGTATTGACTTTTGGTATAATCCGTAATCCGACTGAATTGTAAAGATTGACGGAATAAAAATTTCACCGCTTTAGTCGATTTAGCTCTATTCACAAATTCAGTTTAAACTTTCTCAAACAAGACAAACTTCTTGATCCGAGTAAAAATGGATGCTTGACTTCATGACCCGAGTAAAAGTGGATTGATCTCTTTCCCTCGCATCGCCGTCTGTTTATATACTAATCGCGTAACTTCCCAGAATTCCACAGTACAAACACCAGGCCAATGCAAGTGATCAATCTACCTAGTTTTAAAAATTTCTACATGAATAATTCTAAATGAATTTTAATTAACTCTAAAATGTTATTTTAAATTTCAGTGGTTTAAACCTCGAAACAATAATATAAATATAGAATTATAAATCGACATGGTTGTCGTTTACATAAAATTTACAAGATATTTACATAACACTCTCCCCCTTAAAAGTAAAAAAAAAAGTTTGAACTTGTGAAAATCTTTTTTTTTGTTTGTTTTCTTTGTTTTTTTAAACCAACTCAAAAGGGTTAAATCTAGTAGATTCTTGCATAACTTCACGAATTGCAAACAACAACAAGGGAACACCCTCATCCCAGTCCTTTGAGTGTTCGTGGTGGTAATTTGGTGGAAACATTCACTGGATGAAACTTGATGGATGTTTAGTTCATGCATGGCTTGTTGAAATAGCTTGGACATAAAATTTGAGCCTTGGTCTGATTGCACAACTTTTGGAATCCCGAACATGGTAAAGAATTTCACAAGAGCCTTGACAATGTTGGGCGTAGTGATTTTTCTTAAAGGGATTGCCTCATGGAAACGTGTAGAAGCACACATGATCGTCAAGAGGTATTCATTTCCTGCTTTGCTTTTTGGCATTGGGCCAACACAGTCGATGATGACTCTTGAGAACGGTTTTTCAAAGGCAGGAATAAGCTGCAGTCGGATACGATCTAGGGTCTTTCTTATACCTAAGTGTCCTGACAACAGATGATCATGAGCAAGACTAAGAATATCATTCCGATAGCATTTTGGAATGACGAATTGGTGAATAACGTTCCACTCTTCATCAGCAGCAACGTCAGGAGGTCTGTATTTTCTCATTAACACACCTGACTTCTGGTAGTAACAAATAGGAACAGTTCCTATTTCATTTTCATCAATGGCCAGTTGTAGAAGAGAACGAGTTTCAGGATCATTGTCCTGTTCCTCAACAAGTTTGTTACGATGAAGAGAGTTGAAAAATGACTCGGAGCCATCAGCAGAACTTAAAGTTGAGTCAGAAATCTCATCGATGCGAGACATGAACGTATCAGATAAAGGGAAATCCTCTTTGGACTCCTGAGAACGTGTTTGAGAACGAGTAACAGCACAGGTGGGAAAAACATCAGGAAACTCTTCAACGAGTTGCTCTGTACTGGGAGTAATAACAGGTGCTTCAACAACATGGACCTCTGGTACCACCTTACTACCAGCCAAATCATTTCCCAAAAGCATAGACACACCTTCAACAGGTAATGAAGATTTAATACCCACAGTCACTGGGCCTGAAACTAAGTCCGAATGCAAATCCAATCTATGAAGAGGAATAGAAACGACGCCACCTTCTACACCAGAAATGAGCACATTGGCCCCAACAGATGACTTTTCAGAAAACGGAAGAACACTTTCCAAAATCAAACTCTGAAAAGCTCCAGTATTCCGCAGGATTTTAATTGGTTGTAGAAGTGAATCGCCAACAAAAGAAACAAAACCTTCAGTGATGAAAGGCTTAAATTTGTCCTCAACAAGATCTTCAGGTACATCAATAATATTGGACTTGGAATCCACAGTCAACTGGACAGGGTCAAAATCATTGGGAACTAATGATGTATCCAACGAGGGTAAAATGAAACTATGGGGTGATGGCTTGTTTTTGATCTTATAGCACTCAGAAATCAGATGGCCAGGTTTCTTACAATAAGCACATGTTTTGGGTAGATGACGAGCTTTGAGAATAAGATGGAGTCTTTGTTTGAGAATTAGAAGTTTGCTCTTTTTTGTCTTTATTGACATTTGCATAATGGTTGAATGAAACATTGGGTTTCCTTGCTGTGTGATTTGTTTTGCTCTTGTATGAGAAATCTTTGTGAGTCAAAGCATACTCGTCTGCCAAGACAGCAGCATCATGAATTTTGGAAGCTTTTTGTTCATCAATATAAGTTTTAAGCTCTAAAGGAATACATCTTTTAAACTCTTCAACTAATATGAGTTCTCTGAGTTTTGTATAATCATCTTTGATTTCTTTGGAATCACACCACCTGTCGAACAGAGTTTCTTTTTCACGAGCAAATTCGACATAAGTTTGGTTGTCAAACTTTTTGTAACCACGAAATTTTTGTCTATATGCCTCTGGCACCAATTCACAAGCATTCAAAATGCATTTTTTGACGTGTTCATAATCATAACTTTGGTCGGCCGTGAGTTTGGAAAATACTTCCGGGTCTTTACCTTTGAGAACACTCTGAAGTAATATTGTCCAATATTCGGTAGGCCATTTTAGCCTAAGGGCCAATTTTTCAAATTGTTGAAAATATTTATCCACAGCCTTCTCATTGAATGGAGGCACTAAACAAATTTGTTTGGAAGCATCAAAATTTTCCAACTGCATTTGGACAACCTTTTCTTCTGTTTGTGCCTTTCTCAGACAGATTTTCTTATCAGCTTTAATGCGTTCTATTTGTATTTCCGCATCAAGGCTTTGTTTTCTTGTTCTGCCTCAAGAACAAGGCGTTTGTTTTCCTGTTCTGCCTCAATACGTTTTTGTTCTGCCTCAAGTCGTTTGGTTTCTTTTTCTGCCTCGAGACGTTTGGTTTCAATTTCTAAATGAAATTTCATTTCCATTTCTATTCTTTTTAATTCAAAATCTGGGTCAAAATGAGAGGCAGGCAATTGTTGTACAACTTTTTGAGGTAAAACTTTTTGGTTAACCAAATGTTCAACAACAATTCTTTTGATATCTGTTTTCTTCATTGCTTGCTTTACTTCCAAATTGAAATGTTTTCCAACATCAAGCAATTCAGATTTTCTTAATTCACTGATCAATTCCAAAGAGGGATTCTGATTAAATTTGTCAATAAAATCTGCAAGTGGGAATGCCATTTTAAATACACAAGTTGTCTATCTGTATAGAATATAAATACAATATTGGAGTAGGATTAAACTGTTTGTTCAATCCCGGACGAGCCCCCAATTTTCTGTTACGTTTTTTTATTGCAGACTGAATGCAACAGAAAGACACAGATAGCAGCTTGTTTAATTTATTATAATGATCTACTTATGTGATAGACACAAAATAAATTATCCAGTGGCAATAAGAGATATCCAGTTTCAACCATCAAAACAACTTACAATACAAAAAAGTACTGGCCTGTGCTTAATAATATGATCCAGAATAAGTGTCCAAATCCGAAATCCAAAGTTCCAATCTAGGCGGTGAATTTAGTCCCACGGAGAAATTTTCGAAGTTTGAATGGGTAATTTCAAACAAAATTTCACAGTCCAATTCGTATTGACTTTTGGTATAATCCGTAATCCGACTGAATTGTAAAGATTGACGGAATAAAAATTTCACCGCTTTAGTCGATTTAGCTCTATTCAAAAATTCAGTTTAAACTTTCTCAAACGAGACAAACTTCTTGATCCGAGTAAAAATGGATGATTGACTTCTTGACCCGAGTAAAAGTGGATTGATCTCTTTCCCTCGCATCGCCGTCTGTTTATATACTAATCGCGTAACTTCCCAGAATTCCACAGTACAAACACCAGGCCAATGCAAGTGATCAATCTACCTAGTTTTAAAAATTTCTACATGAATAATTCTAAATGAATTTTAATTAACTCTAAAATGTTATTTTAAATTTCAGTGGTTTAAACCTCGAAACAATATTATAAATATAGAATTATAAATAATAAATATGGGAATTCAAACATGACATTACATTATATTTACATGACATTTACATAACACTCGACATGGTTGTCGTTTACATAACATTTACAAGATATTTACATAACAACAACCAAGACTGTCACTTTCTAAAGACTAAAGGTCAGTTTTATGTTATTGAATGCAGTAATATGAATATACATGTGCTGTGTCAGTGCACATTATGTAATGTTAGCCAAGTGTTAGTAGAAGGTCAGTCTAACAATTAATGTATATACGTAAAATGTTAGTAGATTTAATCTATTTGCTCTAGACATTTGTGTTCTTGAGTAGTCATTTGTACTCACGCTAAAGTGAGGAAAAACATAATTTATATTCCAATTTTTTTATGATTGTCAGATTAGCAAACTCCACATAATTAGGGTAGAGAGAATAACAGATTAAAATATATAGTTTTACTGAAAACAAACATCTGAACTGTATTTAGAAGGTTTCTGAGACTACAAAAATAAATTGGCATTTTTGGAAAGAAACATTTTTTAATCGTAACATGAAAATCACTTCACGCTTGGGCTAGATATGAAAAAGACTCAGTGTTTTTCATAAACAAATCTTCAGTAAAACATACATCATTAAAGAAATCTGGTTTTGGTATGCAAAACAACTGTAATCTTTTCTAAAAGAGTACCAAATTTTATGAAGATATACATGCTGCATCAGAAGTTATGGTGTAAATACTTAACATGGGCAAATGTGTTTTTGAATTGTGTATATTATACTAAGCCCATTTTGAAAACATTAACATTAAGGGCTCTTTAACAATAATTTTCTTTTGTTGGAGTGTGTTTTCTTATTCTACTCGATAATCACATAGTATTGAATTATCACAAACAGTGATTGATTGATTGCTCTTTTCACTGAAACTTCAATTAATTTGTTCATTGGTTATGATAGTTTTTTCTCAAAACTGGGATCCACAAAGTGGTCTCAAACAGGCCTAAAAAGTTTCCTGGCACTGGATAAAATAGTAATTTCAGCAAAGATTGTATTTAATGATTTAAATGTGACTGTATAATGTTCTTTTCTCTTAGAAGTATCTCACAATGGTTGTTTTGTGGAATTTCTATCAAATTAATTTGGGATTCTCAGCCAGGATGTCTAGGTTCTTAATGGGGATCTCATGGTTGAGTCTGATACTTAAAGTGTTAAATATGTAATTTAGATGTGCTTGATTTTAATATTTGTTTAGGTGCACATTTCCTTCAGTCACTTGCCACCAAATTTAATATCTTACTGAACAGCGGGCCAGACCACGGACAAGGAAAAGAGTGTGACAACCTCCTAGCATTAATGGCCCATTTATACAACTTCAAGGTTGGATATAGTTTTGGTTATTGTGTTGTCTTTTGTTTGTTTTGTGTTGTGGTAAGTTTGTCCTTAAAATTAACTAAAAAATGTGAATAAGCTGTTGAACTTAATTCATGAAATATCTTGTTTTGGTAAAGGCTAAAGTTACATAGAATGTTGGGTGTCTGAAAAGTAGGAGACCCTAAACATTATAATAAGTTTTCATAATGTCTTCCTTATGTTATTCTTGTAAACCAAAACAAATGTGGATTAACAGAAGGATTAACTTGACCTTATACTTACAATATCAAAATCAGTAATGTATCTGAAACTAAGAAATGTTGTAAATAACCTGTGATTCCAGACTCCAGGACACTGTAGTAATACATGTAAATTCAACTAATATATGTTATTTGCAATAGTTACATTTTTACTACTTTTCATTGTAAAATTTGTAATCTTTTTACCACCTTTCTTTCTCAGTGTTTAAAATATGTCAAGGAACAAAAATATATATTTGGAAATGTTTGCTGAATCATTAAGTTTTATTTTCATGATATTAAAACTTTTAATACACATAAAATTTATTGAAAAGAATGGATTTAATTATACATTCTACTTAGAGTTTAAAATGATATTAGTTGATTGTTATTTAGAGAACCAAACTGAAAGTCTATTTATAGTGCAAAATGAAATTCAACTCTAAAATTAGTTTCATAAGTTTATTGAACAAGCACTTGTTAGCTGTGTTAGAATGGAATTCAAATCAGACAAGTTCTCTCCCTTAGCTTGATCTATATTTGCTCTTAAAATTTTTTGAGAAAATTAAACTTTTTTTGAGCCAAACAAGATATTTGTGTTTTTTGATAACTCAGTTTGGTAAAATCTATAGCAGTATTAACCATGATTTTAACTTTTTTTCATGTTAATTTAGTAACTAATAGTGACAGTGATACAGATTACAAAGTTACGTACATAAAATTTTCTGAACTCTATCCTTTTATATTTATTTTGGTTGTTCTTTCCAGGTAGATAAAGAACTTTCGAGGAAAAAAAAATAAAAAAGGTTTTTTAAAGTCACTTCTTAAGAAAGTTACAAGATTATTATTTTTTAAAATCTGGATTAGTAGTATTTTTACTTTAGGGTTTATTTGATAAAAATTGAAATTGTTTTAAAGTTATGGATATAAATATTGATATCTTATTTTTATTCTAAATTATCTTTTTGTCCCCTTTACTTTTGAGTACCATTTCTCTGTATGTGTGCATGCCTACAAATCTACAATAATAAAAGTAACCGTTATTATAACATAATAGTGTGATAACCATAATCACAAAGGGAATATGTTATATAGTCTATATTAACAATAAGAATGTATATCTTTTGATTATTACATGAAGAGTAAAATGATGTTGATCTCCAGCATATTTCTACAGAATTTTTGTACTCATTTTTCATAGGTCGCCCATTCTGTTTTAATTTATGATATACTGCGTTGCTTGGCAAAACATTTTAAAGAAAAGGACATCGAGCTTATACTTTTGATTTTAAAAAGTAAGTTTTATTTTTTGTATAACAAAAATAAAATATTTTCAGGATATCTGGATATTTATCCAAGCTGCTAAAGTAAAATCTTTCACTTAATATTCTTGAAATAAAGTTATCAAATATTATATGAAGGTAATTTTTTTGTAAATTAAAATATACTGGTGCACAAAATAAATGTATTGGGCACTTGGAATTTTTATAAAATTGCATGAGTTAAGCTCAATATTTAGCATGTACATACTGTATCACATCCACCAAGTGAGCTATTGATGTAAAACTTGCAATTTAGTTTTCATTGCTTGTCAGTAAACTTGTAGGTTTATTAGATTGGAACAAGGTAGAGTTGTGACAATATATGAAAAAGTAAATTTTGCTGAATCTCAATAAAATATCTTAAATACATCATTCGGTTAACCAACTAACATTTCATCATAACTGCTTGGCTAAATTGGTGTGTCTTGAAGATAAACTGTTCCCTATAATAATTTTTAAATGAGTGTAATCTACAAAACACCAATGTTAATGCCAGTTAATCTTCACAAACTGATTACTTTTGATATTCATAGCATTGCTAACTTTTGTATTTTCAAATACTCTATTCTCCATCCTAAAAAACAAAAAAATTCTGATTTAGTAACTTGTTATAATGATTTTATAAAATATTTCTGTATTTTTAATATAATAACTGAAATTTTATGGAGGTTTATAGAATAAGAAACTCCTTAATTGTCTTTCCTTTTGAAGATTCTATTTTTTGGCATATGATAATGAGTGGATTCAGTATCTTTCAACCACTGCATTGTTTTTTAAAGCAACCAGTAAAGAGATGGGCCAACAATAACAACCTTATATACATCTATATTTGATCTGATGATGTTTTGATACTTGATGAAACTCATTTTAAAGTTTATTTTAAATGTTAATTTTTATACTTAAAATCTTTTTGTAATGATGTTAACTTATTCAAACTGTGAGATTTTGTGATACTATTTATGTTTTGATGTTATGCACAGCTGACAGAATCCAGATAGCCCATTGTGTGTAGCTTCACAAAAAACACATCAATATCAGATAAAAAAATGTAAAAATAAAATAGTGAATCCTAATTATGAGGCATAAATCCAGTAGAAATTTATAAACTTCTGGGGGCCTTGCATGATGGTTAGGGCACTTTTTTCACAACCTGCATGCAAGTCATGGAATTGAATTAAAACTCATTGATAAATTTACTTGTATTTTCAATCATGAGAAAGTTATAATGTGATAGTTAATCCTACTTTCAGTGGTAAAAGAAGAGCCAAGGAGTTAGCAGTATATGGTGTTTACTAACATATTTTATACTCTATCACTTCAGTCTTAAAGACAACTATTACAGGTAGCCCTTGAAAGTGAAAATTCAGTTAACAAGTTGTAATAATTAGCTATATAATATATGAAGTAAAACTTCTTGTACATAAATACCACTGACTGCAAGAATAAAAATGTTACGAAATACTCTTAAGCTGTATTTCATCCTCCAATATATGTTACTGATGCTTTAAATTTGTTATACATCTATGACTGATTTTCTGCCTGTCATAGCTCTTATTTTTTACTGAATTTACCATTTAGTATTTAATCTTTCATCAAACTGTTGTTGTATTGCCCTTGTTCCTCCTATCTTCCTATTACAAGATGTCAGTAAACAAAATCTTTTATCAAATCATACTTTAGAACAAAGAGAATATAATATGAATGAAAAAATAATTAATCATAATATTTACTTGTGTTTATCAGTATAAATTTTCAATCACTGCCAGGTGTGGGGCTTAGCCTACGGAAGGATGATCCATTAACACTAAAAGATGTGATATTAGACCTTCAGTCAAAGTCAGTAGATTTGAATAAAGACTGGTAAGTTTCATTCAGACGAAAATAAAAATAAAAAATTCATTATGTTTCTACATTATTTATTAATAATTAAAATTATAGTGTTTGCCACATGTATTTTTAACTTAATTTATGATTTTTTATAATTCTATTAAAGTTTGTAGATGTGCTGTTGTTGACATTTTCTCTGCCGTTTTAAATAATTGGTTACTAATGTGTCTGTTACCCTGCTTGAGAATAATAAGAAAGCTGTTTTGTTGGATTAACATTTCGCATTAATAATATTAAAATGAAATTCAAACAAAAAAATAAGGTTGGGTTTTTAAACTCGTAGTATTGAGTATATTCTTTTGCTCAGGTGTACAACAATGTTTGTCAGAGAACAATAATTTTCAAAGTTATCATGTCATACCCTAATCAGATCCATAGTGTTTTTTAGATATTTCCCTTTCTTGTTTATAGGTTTTTGCTTCACTGTCCATACGGTGTTAGAAATTTGATAATAATAATATTTATTCTCATAATGTTTAAAGGACTGTAAAAAAAAAAGTATTAAAGGCTAATTGGTTCCAGAATAATAGAAATTAATTAAGATAGGCATAAAACTGTGCACGTAGGGGTGGCTCAAGGATGGTTAATTTAGGAAGCAGTGGTTAAATGATGCATGTGCAATGAATATATTAATATTTATCAGACAAAGATATGAACAACAGAATCTTGCTTCAGGTGGATTATTTTTTAATATGTTTTGCAAAAACAATATTTTCTATATATATATTGGTGTTTATGATTTTATTTTAAACATGCTATAAGTGATTTGGTAGAATTAATATTAAATTGACTAGTCAACTTATTAGAGGAAAAAAAAGGAAAAAGGTTTATGGATATTGATTTGTATAATTTTAAATTATTGCATTTTAAAATAGTCATTCTTGTTGTGTATTCTCTTTAAAAATATTAAACTAGTATGAACTATAAATTTTCCAATTTTAAATATAGAGATGAGGGATGAGGTTTTTTTGTGATGTTAAAGAATTTTCACCTAAACATGTAACATAAAGCAACAGTGGGAACAAAGATTAACTGTGTATATCATTCGTTGTTTTCATAACAGCTCAATCCAGGCTCGTGTACGGTTCATGTTGGATATCCTTATGGCAATACGTAATAATAATATGCACAAAATACCTAACTATGACCCAAGTCTTGTAGAGCACTTACGGAAAGTATTGCGGGGATTTGTTCGTAAAGGTGTGTACATCTCAAACGTATCTATGTGAGAGTAGATAGGCATATTAAAATCAGTTGATAAGTGTTGCCTGTTTTTATGCCTTTATTTGATATTTCATTTTGGTATGTTTATGAAGATACAAATGCTTATTTAATATATTGATTCTTTTTTTCATATGTATAATAAGTTTAAACTTGTAGATTAGTTTATAGTTTTTGGTTTAAGAAGAAATGTGTATAATTTGCATTGTGATACATGTTAAAGATGTAGTTTGTGTGTATGCTGTTAGTTAATTTGATATTCAATCTTTATAGGCATTTTTCAACATTTATGTAAATGATATATTTTTGTTGTAATAGTGATACATTGATTTGTTGTACCTTTAGGTTGCAGTGTGCAAGAACTTAGAATCTCACTTGAAGATTTGCTGAATGCTGAAGAAAAAGGACGATGGTGGATTGTTGGATCTGCTTGGTCTGGTCAGATCACAGAAAAGGATTCTGGTAAGCTTGAATATCAATTAGTTCTAACTATTAATTATTCTTACAGTGTAGAATTGCATGTAATTAAACTTCTGTGATATAATATTAAATCTTCAGAATGTACATTATTTAAGAACTACTGTTAGTAGATTTAGTTGTGAGCAGTGTAAAACATAAGTGGAAAATTAAAAATTAGAAATATAATCTGGGTTGCAGTTATATTAGGATTTTTGTTATGCAGCTGTTGACTTATTGTTTACTTTAAACTTATGTGGATCAATTGTAGTAAAAGTGTGCATGCCATGGCATTTTATACAATACTGTTCAAAATGGTTACACATTTGATGTTAGATTTATCAACTATTCATATTATGTTACTTTGCTGACTTAGTTACAGTTTGTGCTGGAGGATAATTAATACCATATATAATATACAGGGATGAAAAAAAACCCCAAAACAAACACTCTATATATGTATTTTAAGGATCTAGAGGATATGAGATATACAAACTGTTTTATGGAGAAAGTTGTTTTTATTTTATATCATCTTGAACTCCAGTTTGGCTGAATGAAACCGACATCAACAGCTGACAAATATATCTTGAGAACAAATAATTTTAAAACACATCAGAATCCTTCACCAGTACAGAGTTATTCCATTGTACTGATCCCTTGCACATTCAATTAAACCTTACTATGTCATCCTTGTCTCTACACATTTGCTTTTTCTTTAATTACATTTAGAGATTTTCAGTTATTATATCCCCTGTAAATCTCCCATACTTATCTTAAGTGATGAAGAACAAAACATATTTGCAGAAATGTTTATCACCAGCTAGTAACTGATACTGTTGAGGCAAACTACTGTTAAAGACAAAAGTCTGGACTACAGGCCTTAAGACTGAACTTCAGCATAAAGTATTACAAATGTATTGTTAAGGCTACCAAACTACTGTAACTGTAATTCATATAATTTCCATGTGTAGAATGTAGACTGGAGTGATTAAATCTCTACTTTCAGTATTCAACAACTTTAAAATAGAGCTTTCAAGACCGACTTCAACCGAGACATATACTGTGAACTTTATGCTGACTCTAGATTCAGTATAGATCACTATTTAAAATGTAGATTTCAAGTTGATTGTAGCTTCAGTGTAGACCACTTTATCATGTATAATGTAAATTTCAAGCTGACTGTAGTTTCATAGAACACTTTATCATGTATAATGTTTATTTCAAGTTAACTGTGGCTTCAGAATAAACCACTTTTTTGTATATAATGTAGATTTCAAGTTGATTGTAGCTTCAATATAGACCACTTCATCATGTATAATGTTTATTTCAAGTTAACTGTGGCTTCAGTATAGACCACTTTTTTGTATATAATGTAGATTTCAAGTTGATTGTAGCTTCAGTATAGACCATTATATATAATGTACACTTCAAGTTAACTGTGGCTTCAGTATAGACCACTTCATTATGTATAATGTAGTGATTTTATAACAACAAGCAGACTTATTTTGACCTAGTAGTTAGTGTGCATTGTGGCTGTTATGACTACTGCAGAATCATTCCACATTTGGGGGCTGTGGGTGTGTTATAATAGTAACAGTAAAATTCCTTTACTGGTGAGTAGCCCAAGGGTAGGTGTTGATGAGATGAATTGCATAGATAACTCTTACATAGATGTGCACTTATATCCAAATCAAACAATACTGCAAGTATGTAGTTTTTCATTTGAGAGAGTTATGATGGTAATTTAATTACATGTGATATATAGTAGTTTTGAGAAACTGCTAGAATCTCAGGCTGGTAATTGTTAGGTGGAGAATATTACAATCTTTCAAATAACAAAATAAAAGTGTTTTTTGCAGAATTTCTGTTGAATAAACAAAGAATGTGATTGTAAAGTTTTGAACTCTTAGAGATAAACCATAGATCAACATTTTGTACTTTTTTGTGATAATATCTTTGTGTCACATCTGCTGTAAAGCTACGTAAATGTTCTTCTACAAGATGTCAGGCAAAGATAATTTAGGTTTAGCAAGAATAGTAAGCTCACTTCCCACAATAAATTGTTTGGGTGAAACAAATCTTTTTTTATTGAATATATTAAGTTTGTTGTATTTGAAATTCACACACACACAAAATCAAGCACTTTGTGTTTATTGAAAACAAGTTACAGCTTACATATATAAATTTATTTCAAATGAAAATAGCCACTGGCTGTGGTACCTGAGAAGATAATGGCAGTGTCATTTCCAAATATAAAATTGTTCACCAATAAGTGTGTCAATCATATGGTACCTGTATGATTTATTAATCAGAAGTTTAAGTTTTCACCTGGTAAAATAAAGCACCAAAATAAGTATATTATTGAATATCAGACAAGTTGAAACTGATAGGGAAATATAAAATGAAACCTTCTACTAAATAATATAAAATTTGGTAGTCTGGATAAATAAAGGAATTTTTGTTGTGAATTTTGAGTGCTTACACTCTTAAAATTATGTTGTAAATACTCAACGGAATTTTAACTAATTTTTTTTCGTAAGCTAGGCAGTAGTTAGAAGATTTGTGCCATGTGTCACTCAGTTTGGTTAAGTTTGTTTTAGCTGTGAAAATGTAGAGAACAGAATATCATTTGTGCCCTTCCAGTTCAGCTAATTTTATAACTGTAGCTCTTTTCCAGAATTCAGTGTACTGTATATATGGATGGTCAATATATGAAGAACTTAAAGTTCTGCAGATTGTAGAATGTATACAAAAGTTTTAAAAACTACAAAACCAGGCTGTAGAGTAGCTATTTAAGTTTTGAAATCTGGAGGTTCAGACAGACTACTTGAAACCATAGAACATCAATCTAAGGATTAAAATTGTGACTTTAATTTTGTGTCTCTTGAAAATAATAACTGGTAAACTGTTCACCACTTTTTCTGTTATTTAAAGTTTTTCTTATTTACTCTAAGTTTTACTTAATAAAGTCTCTATGTATCTAAGCAACCATAAGATAGCAAAAGTGTACAGGTCAAGGTAAACAGCCTTCTGAATAGGTGAAGTTGATTCATTGTTATAATCCTCAGGAACAACAACTGTAGAGAGTGGACCAGTATTGTTAGATGAAGTTAGTGATTTCATTCTGGAACTAGCTCGGAAACAACGAATGAATACGGATGTGAGGAAGAAGATCTTCTGCATCATCATGACTGCAGAAGTAAGTAGGTGTTGTATTTTTAATACATATTTTAGTTTACCTTAGTTAGGAGTGTTTCCTTCACAAGGAATTAAGATGAACACAAACTTGAAAACCTATTGCTACAAAAACACTTAAATTGTAATGAGTAACCTTTAATAGTAAAAAGTAAAAGAATAAACTATATAAGACATTCATTAAACATTTTTCACAATGAATATTTATTATGCTATCCTCATTGTTCAGATAAGGAATAAGTTTTAATTATAATTTAATAAGATTTTTTTAAAATTCAGTGATACAAAACAGCCACTAGAGAAGTGATTTAAATTATTTTCTGAGTACAGAACCTATACATTTTTAAATACTTCAAATTTGCCCTCATTTTTAATTGTTTTTCAGTAGTTTCTAAAGAAACAAAAAGGGTGAGAAAAATATAGAATTGAGTTTCTAAACCAAATACTGGGAATTTACAGGACTTTTTAGATGCCTTTGAAAAGCTTTTGCACTTAGGATTAAACAAACAGCAAGAGAGAGAAATTATTCTTGTTACGATGGACTGCTGTCTTCAGGAGAGTCGATTCAACCCTTATTATGGTCACTTAATACAGAGATTCTGTGAAGCTGATCGCAGGTTTCAGGTATTTAGGATAATTAGTCTTAAAAATATTTGTTTATTTTTAAAGATTTATGAATTATTCCAGTTGTTTTCAATTAAATTATCATAAAAATACTCTAACAACATTTACAAAAATTTGTTTTACCTTTTTGATTGATGAAGTGATAACACAGAAATTACAGTATATGAAAATGTACTCATTCCCCACCTCCAAATTTATGTTCTTTAAATTAAGATGTTTGAAATTCAGTTATTTTGATTTAAGAAAATTTTCACTTTTGTATAGTATTTAAACATTATGAATTTATTAGATTCGTGAATTAAATTAATGAGAAACATTTTCACTATTCTTTGATTTAAGGAAATATAAAAAAATATTTATTTCTAATTTACTCCTTAGTTAAGCATGAGTTTTAAATATTGATAGTATTTACTTTTTTATAATGTCATGTTTGTGTAAATAATACAGGCTTGTAAGTTTAAATTTCATAAATATTTTGGTTTTAGTAATAGATTTTCCATAATTCAGCTACATAAATTTTAAAAATAATATTCTTTTTTATATATATAATGTAAAGAATTCTTTAATAATCAGGAAAGAAAGACAGTTGTATAGATCAAGTTATTATTTTATTTACTGTGATGAACATTCTTTATTATGATATTTATTAAAAAAAATAGAAACAAGCTGAAGGAAAAGGAAGAACACTGATCCCAAATGAATATACATTCTTATTTATCCTGGTTTTTGTTTTTGTGAAATATGTGTCTTTTAATCTTAAAACTATGTATTGCATCTGGAGCTTGTTTCAGTGAATTATAATCAACAACTTGATATAAAACATATTGGCATAAATTCATAAAATATAGATTAATAAAATTTTGGATGCAAGTTAACAAACATGTTGATATGGCTTTTTATCTGTGACTCATTGCAAAAATATTAAATGCAATTCATACTTAGTTTTCAACTTTCTATATTGTCCTTTAAAACTGTTCATTCAAAGTCAGTTTTTTAATCTGGAAATGGAATTGTTTGAATTTAACATACAGGAATTATTTTTGAAAATGTAAAAATTTTAGTGCAAAAAATCATTGCAAGCCTGTGTAATATAACTGAAAGATAATATTTTTCAGTTAAGAACCTTCAAATGTATCAACTAATGTATGATACTTACGCATGTACATCCATTTAATAAATGTGTAATTTTATTTTATTTTACTAGATGGCTCTTCAGTTTGCTCTATGGGATAAGTTTAAAGAGCTTGGAAATTTAAAAAAACACCAACTAACAAATTTAGCTCAACTTTTAATTCACCAGCTGACACATACTGCTCTGCCTTTGTCAGTGCTAAAAGTGAGTATCTGATTTTTATTTTGTATTTTGTGTAGAGGTTAATGTAAAATTTTGTTAATTCAATTTTGTAAGTAAAGCTGTAGTTTAGATTGGGACAACACAATAAGCAATTTCTTACCCTTCTTTCTATTTTCAGCTTAAACTTGTGTTTGTTGTTTTGTTACTAAGAACAAAAGGCTATTTGTAACAAATTCTGAAATATAAGTAACTCAATATATTTCATGTTGAGTGAAAATTATAATTATATAACCTTTGTTGGACTGTAAATCTGAGGGTCCATGCTTTGCATCTTATTGCAGAATTGTACTCTGCATTTTGTGACAAGCTATGTACTGTAAGTGTGATGATCAGAGCCCATTATTCAGTCACTAAGCACATCCTGAGCATTGCCAATGGATGCTACTGGCTATATGTGCATTTTCCATCTA
This sequence comes from Carcinoscorpius rotundicauda, assembly GCA_011833715.1. NCBI lineage: Eukaryota > Metazoa > Arthropoda > Merostomata > Xiphosura > Limulidae > Carcinoscorpius > Carcinoscorpius rotundicauda. The sequence continues at coordinate 24,115,827 of CM022398.1, forward strand.
GTGCATCAGTTCAAAATTAGTTTCATTTAGCTCACCTGTCACTTATTTTGCTCTTTATAAATATTCAAAATAAACACATCCTCTATTTTAGGCTTACCTTTAGATTAACATAGTATTATCTTAATATAAAATATTTTAAAACATCAATTTTAAATTTTGTAATCCCAAAGTAAAAACTACAGTAGAGTTTTTATTCTTACCTTAAAAGATTTATTTTAAACAATATTGAATATTTAATGAAGTTATGTTGTTTAATTGTTTATATTTTCTAATCTTACAATCTGCAATTTATAATCATCTTATATATTAGAAACAATTGAGAAACTTCAGAAGGAAAAAAAATCTTGTATCTGAAAAAATATGAATTGTATACTTAGTTTTCTGGCCTTGTTTCTGGAAACATGATTTTTGAATTTTAAGTAATAGGTGTATTCAATAAAAAAAAACAACTCTGAAATAGTGATTTATTTTTACAGATGGTATTTAAAATGTAAAGTTTATTATTTCAAGAAAGTGGTGTGAACATCATGCATGTTTTGAAGATGACTTAGTAGTGTTACTACATGTTAAAGTTTGAAAAAATTTTCAATAGTTGTAGATATGAAGAAACATAGGATATTTTATTATGATTTCCTAATAATAAAATGATTTAAATTTGCTGACTAATTATACTGGTATTTTCATAACAGTGATGAGAAAAATATTTTATGTATTTAACATTAATAGACCATCTGTTTGTTTTTCTTAATCAGTTATTCAGTCATTTACACTGTCTGGTTATTGTATTAAATCTTAATTTATTCGCAAAACTGAATGAATTTGTTCAGAAACAATGACATTTTATCTTATAACAAACATATGTGAAGGTCTTCCTGGAACTGGTGTGGTTTCTCTTTCAAACTGCTCAACTAATGACATTATGGAACTTCTTGAAAATGTTTGCTTTAGCATTTTCTGTTTTAATGAAAAGTTTAGAGTTACACTGGTATATGAGCTTTGTATTATCAATGAAATAGATTACTGAAATGTTTGAAAATGGTATTTTTTAGTCTGTAACATGAAATATTTGTCAGTAATGCACTTAAAAGAACTTACAATCTTTATTATGTGATTGATTATATTTTGGGTTTATCATAGTAATTTCCTTGTGCAGTTATGATCCCTGGATAATTAATGCAAACGGTTATGCATTATGTTATAGATACTGTTGAATAAGTGACAATTCACTGTTATATATTTTAAATTTGAAATCAGTCATTTCTCTCTAGGTCATTCATTTTGCAGAAATGGACAAGACTTTGGTTCGTTTCTTACGACAGATTCTGCTTGCCATCCTTCTCCATGACTCTGAGGAAACTTGTCAAAGTGTATTCTTACGTATTGCTCTTGCTCCTAAGTTGAAAATTTTACGAGAAGGGCTTCGACTCTTTATGCATCATTTCCTATTGCGAAACAAAGACAGGCTTACAAAGGATATCATCCCTAAGCTGGAGATAAGGATTAAGTTAGCAGAAGAAGCACTTAATTCAGCAGAAAAAAAAATGAGACTTTGACAGATTTGTAAGTTATTTTATTAATTACTGGTACTAATCTATGATATTGAATTGTTGAGAGCATAAACTTGTAGTAGGAGAATGAATTTATTCTGAAGAAGTGAATTTTATTAATATGAAAAGAGTTTACAATAATCTTGTTGTGATAGACTTACAAACTGGTTTCTGATTTATCATGAAAAAAAAAAACAGACTGAGATAAAACAATATTGGTGCTTGACTTTTATTATACACAATGTCAGTGGCATTTAATAGTAAAATGGTTTGTTGTAAATTAAGGACAGAACAAAATTAAAGAAAGTTGAGTATGAACCAGATGAAAGTTCTAAAACTAGTTGCAAAGCATTTTTTCAAAACCACTTGTCTCTCCTAATTTAATAATATTCAGGCTAATATTGCCCAGTCCTTGGGGTTATTAAATGACCTCTATGATCACATTAAAAAAAAACAAAAAAAACAACACGTGCCTTACTGGTTGCAGTGTTACTATACTTAAGTGATTATACATATCGTGTTTATTATTTATTAATTTAGAAAAAGAACCATTAATATATACATGTGTATGTGTGTGAATTATTTTTTGTACTTTAATATTTTATTCCTATGGTTTGTCATCAAATTGTATCCATCTCTTCTACTGAAAGCTTGTTAATATAATATGGTTAAGACTGTGATGCTACATCTCATGAAGTGAGGGCAGCACTTCAGGGTATCAAAAAAGGGGCAACTGGTCCTGATAACATTACCCTTCTATTGCTACTCAAAAGTCTCAAACATGCTTTCTTGACAAATGTGTTTAATCTATGGCAGTTTTCAGATCACATTCCCAGATGCACAAAAACCAACAGATTGGTTCTCATTCCAAAAGGAAAGAGTAATCTGTATGGTATCGCAAACTGGAGGCCAATCATTATTTTATCTGTTGTATTATAGCTGTACTCCAAGGTAATGGCTCACTGTCTTGAGCAGATGGTGCAGATAAATCTCAAACAGTATGGCTTCATTCCTCAGGCTGGATGTAGAGATAATATATTTCTGCTTCAGTCTTTCATAAGAAGAACCAAGCAACATTAACACTGGCTCTGGCCTTCCTAGACCTGTCAAAAGCCTATGATACAGTCTGTCACAAACACTTCTTCACCAGCCTTGAAAGACATGCTATTAGTCCACATTTTATTTGGATTGTGGGATGTGTATCAAGGTAGCTCAATGATCTATCAAGTAGGATGTATCAAATATAGATCTGTCTACCAATCCAATCAACCTACTGAAAGGTATCAAGCAAGGTGACCCAATCAGTGTCTTCTGTACTCTTTAACATTGAGCTGGATCCTCTTCTGTGTCAAATAGAAGAACAAGGCAGATGTATATTGCTCAATAAGGAACTGGTTCCCAGTCTTTACTATGGTATGTACTAATGATATGACAATGCTGACCAAAAACCATGCCAGCCTACAGGCAATATTGAAAATAGTTGACAAAACTGCTCAGGTAATGACCTCAGGCTTTTAACAGCAGAATGCCAGAATGCTGATTAGGGAGTCGAATAAGGCCTTCACTGATAGGCCCTGAGCAAACATAATGATGTCTTCTTGGAGTCAACGTTTGTCCATGGAAAGGAGTAAGAAGTGAACCTGTGAAATCTTTACTTGAGAGATGGATAAGTCAGATCACAGAGACTCCCTTCAAGCCACATCAGAGAGTCAAGATACTCTGTAAACATGCTGTACCCAGCCTTTTTAAATCAATTGGAAATGGACAAACTAAATATGATGCAACTGAAAAAAACTAGACAGTAATTAAAAAGGCTGTGAAATCCAGGTGTTGTCTACCAGCCTGTATGGTTCACTAAACTCCCATCATCATGATGGGGATCTGGCAATTTTAAAACTGAGGTCTGATTCAAACATTAAAGATCAAAATGTATTTGAGACTTGTGCAACCTACTGACAAAGTGAAATCTCACTTGACAGAAAATGATGGTTTGTTGGGTGACATTGAGGGTATTGTCCTGAAATCTACACTTCTGATCCCTGAGATGGATCAGTGATACATAACATGTCATTTTAAATGGAGCAATGAGGAAAGGAAGAACTGGGTATGGGACTTTTCAAAGTCTCAATATCTGCCAACCACTGGGTGAAGTGTCTGGATCTAAGAGCTAACATATACCCTACAAAAAAGGCCCTCAGCAGAGGAGACCTTTCAGAGAATGAGTCCACCAAATATTGGGATTATGCAGCAGTGAGGGAGACCATATGCTATCCTAGCAGTCAATTCCTGAAATTTAAATCTATAAGAATATGTCACCACAACACTTGATCAAAGAGACTCCCTGTAAAGAATGTAAGGTTCTCCAAGAATCCATCTTTGCGACTGATACCAGGAGCATTAGTATCCTGATCTACACTTCCACTGTAATGATAAAACAGTGGTTGTTAGTGTGATGGTTCGCCATGAGATCATTAGTGACTCCTTGAAGGAGACGAATACCTCAAAAATAACAAAAATATTAAAGTTTAGCACCAAAGAGAACTTACAGGTGCATTTTTCCATAATATTTCACCGATTTCCAATAGATACCTGCAGTGTCTGGTTGCCTGAAAATGTGAAATTTTTGGCAGATCTAAATGTTAGGTCTAAATATTTCAAGCGATTCCTTTGTAGATGGACCATCCTTTACATCCTGGGCCTACTTTGGAAAGCTAACATTAAAAAATATCTCATATGGTAGGATTGTTTCATAGAGGTGGACACTTTCCTCTAGATATTTTCTTTCTAACAAATTATTATCTTTGAATTCATTCTAACAACATCTGGCATTTGTCAGTATTGTCGACCCTGATGTAAAATTGGGAAATTGAAAATATTGATAAACTTTGGAACAAATCATTTATGTATGAGATGAACATTAATGGAATATTAGGCACTTAGCCTTGAGTGAAATACTCTTACAACAAAATTAGTGAGCATGAAGTTTATACTGGTGTCTGTTAGCGTTAATGTGAATATTAAGTTCTGATATTGGCATGTATGTTACAATAATCTCTGAACATGGGATTTTGGTGTTACTCTCTGTTTCATCAGCAGTGCAAATTTGTATGTCTTACAAAAATTAAAGAGTCTTATAAGAGAACTTGTATAAAATATTTCTTAAATAAATGCTAAAACTGTTATACATAAAAGAAAAATACCCAATGAGACTAAAAGAAATATATTCATGTTGACATAGTAAAAGCAGTATGTAAAGACAGAATAGAAATAAGGCAATAATTGTTAAATGTATTAGAAATGCATGTAATCTATGCATTATTTTTCTTGGCCCTCCCAATTTGTTTACTAATTGTTTGTCATGTGAGGTAAGTGTCTCCAATTTGAAAACTTTATTTTCAGAAACTTTAGCAAACTTAGATCTCCAAATATTTATTGTAAGTCAGTAAATTATCAGTTTATATGAAACGACAATACAGTCATTGTTTATGTGTAATGATACATAATAAAAAAAAACTCATCTACAGAGGATATCTAGCATTATTCAATTTAAGAATTTCAGTAAAAAGAAAACAGGAATTATAGAACATATATTACAGCTCAAGAATAGAGAAAAAGGCTAAATCAATATCAGCATGAGGGAAACTCTTAAAGAGTGTCAGCATTTATGAATAGTAATAAACTTTGGTGAAATATCAGACACAACAACTCATACTGCATAATGATCTGGAATATCACAACATAAGACATCAGAAACATCATTAAAATTTGTGAAATTTGTAGACACAGCTACACCAAAAACTAGTAAATTGATAAATACATGGTTTAGTATTCTCAACAGAGTATTTAATTCAAACCCACAAATTTGATCTGTAATTGTTTGGACAAATTTGGAAAAAATTCACAAAATTGACCACCCCAAAATGACAAATTATCAGAATTTGTATAGCCTAGTTGTCAGCTGACTGCATTCTTAAAATCACACCAGTTTGCAGGGGATGTGAGGGAAGTGAAGTGAAAAAGTATAAGTGTTGGTAATACTTAAACTCAAATCAGTATGATCGGTTGCAATAATTAAGTTAAACTTGTGCCTTAAACTAGGATGAGAATAAATAACAGTAGTGTTTCCATACCCAGAAGATCTGCTGATAAACTTTATAATTGAGGTAGAATGTTTTTTATCACAACACTATGATTCAAGAAATAGCAAGACATCAACTACTAAATCACAACAAAAATTGTGTTAATACATCCTCATTCTTGTGCTTATTACTTCTGACATTCAAGCACAACAATTCAAACTTATGATTCATTCTTCGTTTTATTGTTGGACTCATTTTTACTTTGTTTTGAAAAAATGTTAGTCAGGAAAAGTAATCTGATAATTAAATCTACAGGCCAAAGATTTAAAAAAAATAAATTTATATGCTGTTGAAAATGACCAGTCAAACTCCATGGAGGAGGACATTGATCTGGTCATTTTTTTTTAACTAAGCATGTCATATTTTTTGAAATTGAAATGATTTTTCTAAATGTATCAGTCTATGATCTTTTCCTTCCACTATATGCTGATTGTAATTATCTGTGATAATACATCACTGATTTGATTGTTTTCTTCAGTTTTGCTCAATAAAAACTTCTTCAGGATTGTCTTCAACTTCCTTTTCAACAGTAGACTACACAGAACTATTACAATGTGTATTAGCTTCAACACTAGTTCTATTAATATTCTTCTTGAGTATGTTATTCATCCTGTCAATTTGAATATAACCAGCTGATATTTTGATTTAACAGTAGTAGTGTAAGTTCTTAAAATAGGAACTGTTGAGGAACCTACTTTTAAACCAGTTTCTTGTTGGCACTGAAACTATCACATTTGTCACTTTTTTATAATCTTGTATTTCAGCCTCTTAATTTGTATGATTAATTCTGTCAACATTCATATATTTGGCAGTCATCATACTGAATAAATATTTTCAGTGATTAGTCTTGCACTTGGTACATTTTCATTTCTGATTTAAATCGCACATAACATTAAAATCTTCAGAGTTGATAGTTACACACTTAATATGATATTTCAGCCAACATACATAACAAGAAGTAATGGAATTTTCTACCTTTTAGGGCTTTTCCATTGCAATATTTGAGGAACATGTTTCACATTTCTCCACCAGTCACCACTTAAACTTGATGCATGCTTTAAATAAATAAAATTTGGGTGGGCTCCATACAGTAAACAACCAATTAAAACTTAATATTAATTTGTACTTGAAATTTCAACAAACAGTGATCATTATCTTGTTCAAGGATGTGTTTGTCTTTCACCCAACCTTGAATGAAACAAGTGTTGGATTCAAGAGATTTTTATAGTTTTAAGTTTTTTAATGTGTATGCACTCTGTTTACTTACAAAATAGTTGATTTAATTTGGATATGAAGTGACAGAAAAATTTTCCACACCAGTTCTCCATTCTTTGCTGTTGGCATGGATCTCATCCCAAAAACAAATTAGATTTTTTCTTCATATCCTTCCCTGGTCAACTTGTCTACAGTGTTAGTATACTCCAGTTTTTCTTTATCTTTTGATTTCTTTTCATATTTAGTAGCTGTAATCTAAAAACAAAGCTTAAGGCTTAATTCTTCAACAAACTTGTAAACACTAATCATACCATAGTATAGATCATACAGATAGCATTACCTCAAATATGGCAAATCAATAACTGAATAACTTGGTTGTAAATCTGTTTAGTTTCTGTCTGTTGCTTTCTCATGAATATTGTTCAACTGACCCCCAAAAGAAAACACTAAATGATATAAATAGCTTATCCAAGAAACAATATGCAGAAACACCTTTTAAAGACTTAAATATAGTGTCCTAAGGTGTACAATTAATTTGTAATAAGCAAATAAGTATAACATTTACAATATAACTTTAGAAGTAGCTGGGTCAAATTAAATTTTGGGGCATTTCATGTGGTGTAAAGTGAGGAAAGATGCACTGTTTAAGGGTAAGTGTTTTAACTACCTTTTATTTGAGAGAAATTATACAACAGATGTATAGGGCATTGTTACCATCTGTCATATGTGATTAAAAAAAATTGGTAAACTCTTTAAATGTGATTAGGGGGAAGAATGAATAAAGTGTTCTAAACTGGCATCTTCTCCAGCAGTGTGGCTAAGATGCCACATATGGAAATAGCATCCAAACACTAAAAGTACACTAAGTACACTAAAAGCTTTGTATATATTAAATCATTATCAACAAAATATTGGAACATTTAGCTACAATTTCCCATGTTTGTTGGCCAGTGGTACACTCCTTGATCCAGCGATGGCATGTGAGCCATTCCACCCAGTCACATATAAGACACTTCATATTATGGCACACAGAACATTCCATTCAGTTACTCTGTGACTTCTTAAAGAAGTAATTTTTATCACATGTTGTAAAAAAAACAGTCTTTTATCTGTGTCTTTACTTGTACTGTTGTATTTGGGAAAACTTTCCAGATTTTCACAAGCAGATATGTCTGGAGATGGTTTCATTATTTCCCTGAGTCTACCATATTTCTCAGGTGCTCTTTGTAATTTCATCAGTGTCTTTTCTTTTTGGTTCAGTCACTTTGTTTTTTATAAAGTAGGGTGGGATGAGCACATCTGAATGCTGCTTATGCCTGCCAGTGACCTATGGCTTAAAAATAATTGGAAAGAGTCTAATTTCTTCATTAGACATAGATTGTGGAGGTTCATATGCTAGATTTATTGAGTTTGATGCAAAAATAGATGTTCTTTGCCCACAGATATCTGATGAAGTAGTTGATGTCTGTTTTGTATTTTTTTGGCTTCATGCTGCTGTTTCTTCTTCACACTACATTGTTGCCACATCATTATCTGCATGTGCATGTTCTGGTGTTGCTAGTGGATCATATTAGTAAATACTACATACTATAAAGTCTGCAGTTCTGTTCCCATTTTTGCAGTGAGCATTCATGCTGAGTTTAGCAGATTGCCACATTTATACTTACTCGGGCATTTTCCAGGGTCATCATGAATCAAGGCTGACATACAGCACAGTCCCAGTGGTGTGAAGAATAACCTATCTAAAAGTTGCAGGTATTTCATTGTGTTACTTGAGAAGCAAGGAGGCACATTTTCATTTGTAAATGCATAATCAGACGCAATCACATCAGAACAATAGCAGCTGTAACCAAAATGAGAAGGACTGTACCAGTTTCCTTCAGTGAAACAAAATGATCTGTCAGCCAACTCATGAACAGGTTTGTGTTAACATAAGCAGATGTATCTCCCATTACAACTTGTAAGCCAAGAGGTATTCCATGTTCAAACACATCAGGCTTTCTCTTTTCGTTAGAGATGCGGTATGGTGCAAGAAACTTCTCTTCAATATTACAGCAAGCAATAGCACTGATTCTTTTGCCTCTATCAGGCAAAATGGTGTGGTGGATATCTCTTGCATCTTTGGTTGTAAGTACATTTCATGGAGTGTTGTCTAGTTATAGGCCAGTTTCGTCCATGTTATACATTTTTGCAGGAAAGACAAGAATTCCATTGTTTTGTCACACAATCAGGAGCAATTTAATTTTTTTTTTTCTACTTGTATGTTAACTGTAGTGATGGCTGAAGATGTTTTGTAAATTTGGAGTCTTTTAAAGAAAGTGTCTTCTTTGGTGGCAAACACAGTTTGCGTTATACTTTTATATTTTACCCTTCTTTCAAAATAAATAGTCCATTAAACTTCCAATATGAAAAAGCCAGTCTTGTGGCAGCCTGTGTAATTCTTACTGACTGAGTGTAACTGAATCATTTGCACATTAGCTAGTTTAAATCAGCAGGTAAATTAATCAAATTTTCAAATTACAACCAGTTGGCCTGAACATATTCCTGCAATTTCCAGAGATTTCTTTCTTTCATTTATAATATTTTCTTTACTTTGTGTAAAAGTAATTTTTAAAGAAATCCGTAAAACATTTGTGCAAGTATTGGTTATCAAAATACAAATATGACATGAGTAACTAATGAAAAACAGCTTCTAATTTTTCTAATAAGAATAAATGATGCTATTACATTAGGCTAATAAATGATGCCACTACACTAAAAACTAGCCCAGCACTAATTGCTCTTTAGCAAAAGTTATCTTAAGTACAAATTCATTGGCTATGTAACTTTAAACTGAACCTATCAGAATTCATGAAAGCAGTTTTGGATTAAAATAATTACTTTCTTGTGATTTGAACATTTTTAAGATGCTTTTCAGGCATAGATTTATTCATGAAATCTTGACAGTATACTTAATAGTAATTCTACAGTCCATGATATTTGTCAGCATTGCTGTTGCCAAAATTGTTTGTCTTGTCTACAGTTGCACTCAAACTTCCACATATGACTTTCACCAATACAGGCTAGTTTGGCAATGTGCTGGAGTGAGGTGTGAGTTCCCAACAGATTTATGTACATCATGTGGGTGATGACATACAGCTAGACTGCTTATACAGTGGTAAAGTAGTTCAGACGAATCACACGTAGTCTGATTAGCAGTTTGAAATTTGTCACATAGGTGCATAAGATGGCATTGGACCAACCTGATAATGGTCAACTAATTGCATTCCATTCTCTATGCAACTTTTTGCTGGCTTGCACTCCCTTCCAACACTCCAGTTGCATGGTAATGCTCTTTGCAATGCAATTGCAGCATAGTATTCTGTAGTTCCAATGTGAAACCGTTTCCAGCTTACACAACATTTTGCCTACATTTTCGATTTGTACATGCAATCCACCTCCTAGTATACCACAGAAATGGTTATCAGGATTCAAGTAAAGTGCATCTAAAGCATGAATGATCCAAGATTCATAGTATATTGTCAAGTAGGAAGTCATGTTTATAGTTCTAAGAAGTGACATAGTTTCAAAAGTCATGTCAATCAGTGAACATTCATCATGCATTAATACTAGGTAAGGATCAAGTTCGAAATCATAGGTATGAAATTCAGACAGAAGTGCATCTAAAGTATAAATGAGTGGTCATTTCATGTTGGATGGGCATCAAAAGTTGCAATGGAGAAGTTGAAATTTTCAACACAACATTGTGTGTTAATTGATTGTCAGCATAGTTAAAGTGCTTGTGTTTGGTATTAAAATATTTTTTATATATTTTTATCCTCTTTCAAGGAGATGCTAAACAAACAGTAACTTCAGCTGCAAAATTAACTGCTGTTTGTGAAAAGTTGTGCTTTGGCTCAAGAGTTAATAGATAGCCAACATCAATGTGAAAAAGATCTTCACCATTTTGTAAAATAAAATTCTTGAAATTATATAATTCATCTGTCTGAATTTCATACCCATCATCATAAAGTTGATCCTCATCTTAGAACTATGAACATGACTTTTTACTTGACATTATATTATGAATCATAGATCATTTTTGTGAAGCCTTGCAGTATGGTTGTAAAAAGGAGAAAAAACCTTTGTTTCAAATGGATATGTAGTGCATAAAAAATACTGACATCAGTTCTGCAACAACAAGGAGAACAACAATAAAATTATGAGAAGAGCACTAATGATTACCTTCCAGTTTCAACTATTAGTTTTGTAAACAATCATTAATCATTATCATAACTGTCAACCATTTTACCAGAAATGATAAAACTACTTATATCATTACTTAAATTTCAGATCACATTTTTCTTGCTTTTCCAGATTTTGTGTATTGCATGTAGAGTTGGTCTGGCTTTGGATTTTTATAGATCTTGAATAGTTAGGTGCACATGCATTCTGAGACAGTGTTTTGTTGTTAGGATGGTCAGGTTCACTTTGGACACATACATTCTGAAGCAGTGTTTGGTTGTTGGGAGGGTCAAGTTCACTTTGGACACATACATTCTGAAGCAGTGTTTGGTTGTTGGGAGGGTCAGGTTCACTTTGGAGACATACATTCTGAGACAGTGTTTGGTTGTTGGGAGGGTCAGGTTCACTTTGGAGACATACATTCTGAGACAGTGTTTGGTTGTTGGGAGGGTCAGGTTCACTTTGGAGACATACATTCTGAGACAGTGTTTGGTTGTTGGGAGGGTCAGGTTCACTTTGGACTGCTTCCTCCCTCCTTTATTGCTGTTGATGAACTTCAAATGTTGTAAGATTATTGAAGTTAATTATTGCTGGTGAATAAACACTGTATTTGAACATTGATTTTATTTACTTTTTCAGTGCCAAGTTTAAGAAGAAATTATCCATATCATTTAATGCTATCTTTCTATTTTTCTTAGTTTAGTTGTTTGTACTCGTAAACAGTTACATGGGCAAACATCACTATTTTCATTAGAGATAGTGATTGGTTCACATACTTCACTTATACAAACCATTTTAAATACACACACATTTAAATCTGAGCCATATGTTAATGTGTAGCATGGGTGGCCTTTATTCTTATAATTTAGCAGGGAGGGATATTTTGGACTTTTATTATCATGTCAGATATAGTGATCTATTATATTAATGTGTGGCCTTTATTCTTATAGTTTAGCAGGGAGGGATATTTCAGACTTTGATTATCATGTCAGATATAGTGATCTATTATATTAATGTGTGGCCTTTATTCTTATAGTTTAGCAGGGAGGGATATTTCAGACTTTCATTATCATGTCAGATATAGTGATCTATTATATTAATGTGTGGCCTTTATTCTTATAGTTTAGCAGGGAGGGATATTTCAGACTTTCATTATCATGTCAGATATAGTGATCTATTATATTAATGTGTGGCCTTTATTCTTATAGTTTAGCAGGGAGGGATATTTCAGACTTTCATTATCATGTCAGATATAGTGATCTATTATATTAATGTGTGGCCTTTATTCTTATAGTTTAGCAGGGAGGGATATTTCAGACTTTGATTATCATGTCAGATATAGTGATCTATTATATTAATGTGTGGCCTTTATTCTTATAGTTTAGCAGGGAGGGATATTTCGGACTTTCATTATCATGTCAGATATAGTGATCTATTATATTAATGTGTGGCCTTTATTCTTATAGTTTAGCAGGGAGGGATATTTCAGACTTTCATTATCATGTCAGATATAGTGATCTGTTGCAGTTAATGAGTCATTTTGATATAATTTTTTGTTGAAGTATCAGAATGAGCAACTTATGTATCTGTCTTTTATAAATTTAATATTAGTGTAATTACTCTTAATATTTGTATTTGTTGCTCTTTATTCTCTGTTAGACCTGTTGTGTGCTCTGTTGGCATTGGGCTTCAGATCTAATAAACGTGGGAGATTAAGATCTTGTCTTCGCCTCCACTTTGCCAGCTGCCACACCTACTGGACTTACACCAACCAGATTTATGTAAAACACATCGGCCCATTTGGCCCAAAACAAATGATAGCCACTTAGCTAAAATATAAACTTTTTACCATGAATGGGTTGATGGAGGACTGCTCAGTATTCGAACACCCTTAGGTGTTAATGTTTCTTCAAGAAACAGTAACCTTATTACAACATAAGTGCCAGAAATGTGTGATCATTGAATCTCTTCTTCCCCCCAGAATGTGATTAATGCTTTCTGTATTATATTAATTTAATTATTACCAGGGGATTAGAGTTTATCTAGTCCATGCAGGATCTTGTCTAAGTAGGTAATTATAGTAATATTAATGCTTTAAATGCTTTTCCACTTCAATTTATTTGTGTAAATTTTTACATTTCACAGAGTTCAAAATTCATTTTTCACATTTATTCATTAATTATAAGTTTCTATGAAAGGATTTCCATAAATACCCTTTTTTAATGCTTTCACAGTAATTCATTTATGGATTTGACATTTGCTTGTTTCCAAGGCTTTAGGATATATCTAGGAACAAGTGATAAGTTAAAGTGTTGTGAGGTGTTCAAACAATCTCTGAGTATCTTTTTTGAGGAGGATGGTTTGTATGTCATGTTTTCATAGAGATATATTCTTTGTTGCTTTTAAAACTTCTATTTTGATAAAGCACAACACAAACTTGATAATTAGAGATCACATTAGATGCTTTGGAATTATCAAAATTCTATCAGTAATCTGAAGATACGAAGCAAACAGTATTTGTAATTACAACAGAAATATAATGTGTATGAAAGTAAAGAATTTGAATATATTAATTATAATACAAGAAAATGAAAAATATGGCACAAGTGAAGTACTTAAAATAGGTTTAAAACAAGTAAAGAATGTGAGATTTTTAGATGGAAGAAGAGTTTGTGTATATAATGTTTCTTATATTAGCTCAGTATGATGTTTGGCTGTTGATAAAAATTTATATTTGGTGTGAGAAATTGGGTATTGTGTTGCTGGGTTGTGGAGTTAGGAGAATTTGTAACCTTCACATTTTTATAAATATGTTCAGATTCACACGTTCATATTTTAAGGTGACATTCAGTTTCATCTGTATAGTTCTTAACATTTTAGAACATGTGCAAGTGGACAAAATGTGAACAATGGGCAGTTGGCAAATGCTCTTTGTTTTTGGTGAATTTGGGGACAATAAGAGGTATGTAATTTTTTCAACTATTTCATGATGATGGAGCTCTGTCTTCTAAGATATGGTAAGCAAGTGTGTAAGGGAAATTTGGGTACAGTGAATATGTTAGGTTGTTTGACAAACAAATTAATTACCAATGAGGAAGTTATTTTCTTCAAGGAATTATTAGGGTAGCCATTTCAAAAGAGAATGCTTTATGTTGATGTAATTTCTTTGTGAAGGGCTAAATAGGGTGAAGTATATTTGTAACCTCTATTTAGTAGACAGAGAATAAAATTACATTTGACTGGATGTTTATATGTTGCACAGTGCATATTAAGCAGGTAATGTGTCCATGAGTTGTTGAACTGAGCAACACTCAGTTGTGTGACTGATGTAATGTACTTTTTGGCTATTGTAGTTACAAGTGTCATGAGTTTTGTTTATTTTAAGATTTTGGATTTTTTAACAAAATCATAGAAGGCATTTTTAATTATTTCTATGATTGGACTTGTTTCTTTTTGTGTAACATTTGTAATTTCTTGTTTTTGTTCTTTTACTTTGTTGATGTTATTATCTGGCATTAGTTTCATTTGTTCATTTTATCTACACTTGTTGAATCTTTATTATGCTCATTTTTACAATTTACAGTGACATTATCAAATTTAACAAAGCTAGAGTTTGACCTCTATAATGCTGGATAATTCATAAATTTAAATAGTCACAGGACTTTATTATTTTAAATGTGGTAATAAACTGAAATTGATCTAAATACTTAATAAAATGGTCATTAAAACGAATGAAATATAATAATGTTTATAAGAGTTTTATTTTTTTAATTAAATGATACAAAACTTTTTTGTATATAAAAGCTGAAAAAAATGTGATAAACATTCTTTCTTATCTCACATTTAATCTTCTTGGCTTTTTATTCCATTCTCCTAGAAATTCTTTGAATAAAAATGTTTTAACTCATTTTCTCTCACAATACCAGAAAGTGAGTGTGATCTTTGTATAAAGACATTGATTTTTCTGTGAGGAGCATCTATCATAGTAAGAGCAGAGAATGTCGATTCTGCTCTTGTTATGGAATAACCAGCTGTAACATCAATTTATAAAATTGGCCCAAAAATAACAGATGTCTCACTGCTTGTATGTGATATAAAAAAATCCACGTTCACAGTGTTCTCGAATTTGCCATTTAGTGTTCTTTCCCAGTTTTTTTGCTTCAGTTGGCTCATGTACACGAGACCTTTACTTTCATTGTATTGCCTGAAGAATACTTCTGCACAGCTTGAACAAGAACTTTGAAAATAAGATAAATTACAAACTTTAATCATTATAGCAGTTTTTTAAATGTTTTAACTTACCATTCATTAATCTTTTTAGCCCGAGTAAGTGGTGTTTGATTTCCCCTTTCTTGGTAAAGTATTTAACAATAACTGCTTCAATCTATGCCTCTATATATGTGAAGAATATTTTTGATATTGGCAGTTACACTTAATAATATAATGCTTTTTATCCCTTTTAAACCTTCAAACATTTTTTTTAAATCTTTGGATTAAGTAAAAGAAATTTAGAAATGCATTTCTACAATAAAAATGTGTTGCTTCATTTTAACTCAGACTTTATTTACACCAATAGCAGTTCTCAGCTTTAGAAATGTTAGTATAATATGTCAATAGAATACTAGCTTATATGTAAATCTTAAAAGTCAAAAGCTTGAAAAAACTAACAGAAATGAGTGTTTATTATTTCAGTGTATGAAAAAGCTATTCACATTCATATAAATGCAATAAGGATGTTTTTTTTCACATTTTGCTATTGTGAAAATGCATTAATAGATTCAAGCTTTTCAAAATAAATATGTTTGTGTGTGTGTGTATATGCATAAATTGTCAATCTTTTTCTTCCTATTTACAGATGTGCCTCTCTTTCCTGCCTTCATCATGGTCACCTGCTGACTGGAACCACCTTTCAATGAATGATTCTATTTCATCAGCTGCAGCATATGATGAAAATGAGGTCTTTCTAACAGTACCTTTGAAGAGTAATGGCCTTTCATTAGAGTTCAGAATTGTTATACATTTAGTAATTTGTTTTTATTATGCTGGAACAGATGTATATGTGAATAAATTCAAGAAAGGATAAACAGTAACCAAATGTCCAGTTGAGTATGTGTTATATTAATGTACTAATAAGTTACAGAACTTGAATAAACCTAAAGAAGCAGTTTCAGATTCATGAATGCACATTGAATATTTGCATTTTTCAACTAAAATGGTACTCCATGCCATTACAGTATGCATGTGAAACACTTTATTAATCTAATAATTTCTGCTTTTGCTTTTCTAATAGTTTTTCCTGATCTTTGTCATCCATTTTATAAGTGAAAAGCTTATATTGCCTGTCTGTTCAAATCCACATTATTTCTGAGTTTCCATTCAATGGTATCTGTTATATGAAAGCTGGAAATTGGAAAAGAGATGTTTTCAGGCATTTCTGCACTTTCGACTTGCGTGTTGCATGTTAGAGGGCTAAAATCTTGGTTCAACAGCAAAGTATGTTGCAGTTGTTGCTGTTGTATCTTTTCCATCATAAGTAAAAGATGTCTCTTGATAGATGAAGCAACAGAAAAAAAACCTGAATGGAACACAACATATTTGAATGCTATACAATCAACTAATGTCAATTTTAACACCAGCATACTTTTGACTCATGTGTAATAAAACTTGAAATAATTTATGCAGATTGAGTTAGGCACAAGGAACACAACGTTTCAATCTTCTGAGGTCATCTTCAAGTTTGTAATCAGAGAATAATCTTTATTAACCTGAAGATGATCTAACAAAGTTCAAATGTTGTTCTCTGCTTTTTTAGTAAAAGTGATAATACCCATACCGGCTGTCCTGAGATACATTCTTACTTCAAGTTGATTTCTTGTCATCGTAGACAAGTAGTACATTTTGAAAGCATAATTTACACTTTACAAATATGTAAAAATAATAATTACCACTACATGGAAATTCATCAAGATTTCCAACTGGGCCATGTGATGAAGGTTCAAACCATTGAGGTGTTATGGGTTTAACATCTACACTAAAGGAAATGCTGAGTTGTTCTGCAAATAAAATGAAAAGCAATAATATTATGTCAGTTATAAGTAAACTTGTAAGAACGTTTTTTCCTCTTGTAGTAGTAAATGCAAACATTCTCTGTAGCTTATGAAACTTTGGTTAAAATCTTTACCTTGGTTTCAGTGTTAAAGAGAGGAATTTCTGTTGGTTGAGGAATATTGGCTATTTTATAATTGAGTTTATATGTTTCATTATCTGAATCATCTGTTTGTTAGGATGATCTGTGAAAATTACAGTTATATTTACTTAAACTGTAGTAGACTCTATGCTGCCTGAAAAACAAATGCATAAAAGATTTGATAATATTCTATACTTAGTAAACACCTAAGAGAGTTAAGAGAAGTTGGAAATGCCCCCAGAATTATGATACAGAAAGTCCTTTACAAATTCGATTTAACACGATTTATGTTTTTAATTCAAAAATTAAACTTTGTTTTGTTTTACCTTAATTTCTTTTTATGAATAATTTTAACTTTTTACCAGATGTTTGTTGCAGATTACCTAGTTGCTTTGCACCATAAAACACCAAACCAACCAACCTTCTGCTGAACTCATTGCACAACTCCAACTGCTTAATCTGTTCCTCCTTACATACTAACCTAAGGCTAAGTGATCTGTTTATAACTTCTTCCCAACAGTTAGTCCTAGGCAGTATTCTTGACAAAATTATGTCTTTTCCTTTAAATGCTTTTATTAACTTCTTGTACTTATTAATTAATTCCTCTGGCCTACCTTTTTCTATGTAGTTAGTCCCTACATGCATCTTTTTAGCACCCTTTATTATATCTACTCTTGTGTCAGTTATATACTCATCCTTGTGCACCTTGGTAGCATAAACTGATTCTTTTCTCTCTATTTAACCTACAGATTATCCTATCCACATGCTTTTATCAGAAATCACCTGCAACTATAACTTCCTTATCATCCATCCTTCTCTAACCCTTGTGTTTTCCTTCCCTCCAGTTGTTTCTCATCTGTAGAAGCCTAGGGCAAAAATTTGTTGTTCAGCAGAGTGGGATCATTGTAACTCAATTCACTATATTTTACTCTAATAATACTGTTCCTAACTTCCTGACAGTCACTGTTAGGTGATGTATCTTTTAAGCTCCTGAAATTCTGCTGCCACATCTCAGGGTCTACACTTGTCTTTATTGATTGCCTCTACCTTTATTAAGGTAGCCTCCAAATGACATACTTTATATACAAATCGTACATATTCATTGTTAGCTTTCATAAAAGTACATGATATTTCTGAGTTTCCAAATAAAATTCACCCATTACACATTACAAAATGTGAATACTTAACTCTTGTACTAGTCTTAACCATCATATGTGTAATTATACCCTGAAAATAAATAATCAATACCAGTAACCAAGGCCAGATTATTTATTAGAACAGTGCCTAGGGCCAATGAAAACTATTCATCTATGAAGATATTCCTTAAAAGTTAATCTGTGGTTTAATTTGAATGGCTGATAGAGCCTATGAAGTTTGCCTTGGCCTTACAATCATCTTGATCCTACACTGCCTGTTGTTAAAATTACTGTTAAACCTAACTTTTAACAATCAATCATATTGATTTTTTTCAAAACTTTATCTTTACACTTAGGTAATGAATTTTATTTTTAATTGTAAATATCTGAGAAAAAGAACTTAACAAAATACCTAACAAGGATAATAAAATGTATTTAGCCTGATTTATATATATATAACCTCTCTGTATTTAATAACTGATTAAACTAATGGATCTAAGTTTAAGTTAACAAGTTAACAATAAAAACACCAAGAAACAATAAACAAGTTTTTAAATTCTGTTTATTTAATCAAACCATGTATTTAACATGTTTTATTATTTATCATTAGTTGAAATGTACCTAAGCCTGAAGTATGGTTACACATACTTAAGCCTATTGTAATGCTGTAGTAAAATTTACACCATTAAATTCTATGTTAAAACTTTCATCATCTTAGTTTTATTTGCCCAGATTACTACAATTTATAATATTAATATTTTAAAAAGTTTCAGAAATTATAAGCTTAAGTTTTCAATGCTCGCCCTCTTCATTCCTTTGATTTCTGGTTTTGAAATGTTGTGGGTCAAAGAGTTCAAAGTAACAGTGGGTATGTTAGAGGGAAAAGTTGGAATCAAGAGTTTTTGATTATCTATTATGATATCATTAGGTTTTTGAAAATGGTTGTGATTGAAATTGATGTTATTTGATGTAACTAAAGTGTTGGTAAAATAATTAGTTAATTTAGTTAGCTTTTCAGGTAACTGTAGAAACTTGTAAATTTATGTGTGATGTTCCTAAAGCCTTTTGATTCCTGGTATATGTTTTTGAACATTTTCTGGAATGGTGACAATTTGGGTCAAAAGAAATTGTTTTTTGTTGTTTTTTAATAAGTGTTTGCATTTCATTTTCAGTGTTGTTGACGAGGGGTTTTAGTTCAGGGTTTCTGGTTTTTTTTAATTCTCTTCTAGGGCATTTTCTTGTTAGTATAAGGTTGTGAACTTTAGGTGTTAAGGTCCTTTAATTACTTACTGTCTTACACTTTTTGTACTTAATGTTTTCACTGTTTCTGTAATTACAATAGCGATTTCTGATTAATATGACACTGTTTCTTCCATTGAATTTGCTGATGTTCTGGGTTCAGGGAGTTTCCTATCAAGTGAATTATTGGAGTCTAGCCCTATTACTCTGTTCAGATTTGGTATTTTGCTCTCAGTATCTTTGTTGGTGGTCTGCCTTATGTTATTCTTAAAGTGGAAAGAGTTAAGGTTGTGCTATCCTCTAATAATCTAGTCTGCTCTGAAGTTGATTACTGCTGTGTTAATGTAGGCAAGGTAATGGCTAGATTGATTATGCTTTGGGAACTGATATGATGTTTGTGTTGGAGACTTATTTATGACTGTTAAAGTGGATAAAGTGTTCAGTTTTACTTTTAGGGTTATATGTGGTTTGACTGTGAAAAGCTGTGTGAGAAGCATTAAGGTCTCCTATTATAATAATGTTTTGCTATGTTTGAACAATTGATTGTGAGAAATTTACATCAGTAATTGAATGTGGGAACATGTAAATTGCCAAAAGAGTAATTGTAGGTACAAACAGAATTTTCGGTTGGCACAGTTTATGTTCATGGTATGTTAATATATTGTAGTTTATTATAGATATGTCCAGGATGTTTTTATAAAATAAGGCTATGATGTAAGAGTGATAGTGTTTGAGGATTGAATGAATCTTTTAGTTTGGTAAATAAAAACTTATCACTGAAAAGGGTTTTGTTAATAATTATTATTAAGTTTGGATTAAGTTTACAACCAGCATATCTTCTACCACCAGCTCCAAAGTCTTATGGGACAAGATTTGAAAGGTCAGTGGGCAATATAACTCTGTCACCCTCTTGATCTTGCTTTCTGATGGCCAGGAAGTGGCTGACATCAGGAGCATTGCCGATACTCTAGGTGAAAGCTTTTTCTGGGTATCTAGCACTTCTGCTTCTTATTCCACCTTCTTAGCCATCAAGACTCGGGCAGAGTAATTATTTCTTTCCTTTCAAGCTGGTTGCCTAAATGATTTTAATCATCCCTTTACACTGGTGGAACTCAAGCTGGCCCTTCATCGTTTGGATCTGATGATATACACTATGACATGCTGCACCATATATCTCCTGCTTTTCTTGCTATTCTTATGATTGTTTTTAGCCAGATCTAGCAAGATAATGTTTTTCCTGATACCTGGTACCAGGCTATTGTTCCACCTTTCTCTAAGGCTGGGAAGGATTCCAAGATTCCTTCAAACTACCATCCAATTGCTTTAATGAGCTGTCTCTGTAATACCTTAGAGAGGATGTTTAATGGTCATCTTATTTGGTTCCTTGAATCAAACATCTCTTGCTCATCCGGTATGGGTTCTGATGACAACACTCCACCATGAACCACGTGATTTGACCTTAAACGTCAATCACATAGAAGCTAAGCAGTACTCAAACTGCACTATTTATACTGACTTGCTTGGTACTCTACTGGCCCTGGAATTGTTTCACATTGGTTCACACCCTATTCTCACTGATATTTAAAACTGACTGGCCCATTTCTCTTTAACATCTACTTCTATCCAGTTTTCTTGATATCATGCCACATTGGTATTCTTGGGAATGAGCTCGCCAACACTGCAGCTCAAGTCTTTCTGCTCTGGCACTATCACTGCTGCACTTATTCCATACATGGACCATTGTCATGTATTCAAGGCTCGGCTCCATGCCAGCTGGTAGTCTATTTGGAGAGAGCAACACGAAAACAACCTTTTCCAAATAAAACCCTATATTGGACTTTGGCCGTCTTGCTTCCATAAGGATCAGAAAGTGGAAGTTGTTCTAAGTAGACTATGCATTGGTCACAGTTTTTTAACTCATTCTTTTCTTTTATTTGAAACTGATGCACCAGTGTGTAGTTTGTGCAACACTCAGATCACAGTAAACCACATTTTACTTACTTGTCATTGTTACAACGGCACCATTTTGAACATGTTCCATCCCAAAGTTTGTCCATAACGTTAGACAGTGTTACTGGTGATGGTGACATTGTCCACCTAAATTATGTTTTTAGTTTTTTAAAGGCCATTAATCTTTTTAATGTCATTTAAGTTCTTTAATTTATATTACACCTTTTTAATGTGGCTCCCTTTTAAAAATCACAGTTCGTCTAGTTTGACTTGAAATTTGAAACTGGTTGTAACGTTCAGTAACTCAAAACCAGGACTGGAAAGGCCAATTTCAGGTGACTAACACTGCTGTTTGAACTACCCGTTAGTCATTCTGGCAAGTTATTGTCATAATGTCAAATAACTCGGAATCAGGACTGGAAAGGCCAACTTCAGGTGACTGACAGTGGTTTTTGTACTTACCTGTTAGTCTTCCTGGGGGATTATGCTACAGAAAATCCTTTACATCTTGAATTACTGTAGTTTTTCTCTTGACATTGTAGACTAGATGTAAACATTGGTTTTATTCTGTTTATGTGTTTTTTAAACTTTGTTTTGTTTTACCTTAATTTCCTTTTGTGAATTTTACTAAATTTTCTTTTAAATTTTTACTGGATGTTTGGTTCAGATAGCATAGCTGCTTTTTGTCATAAAACATTGAATCAACCTGCCAACTAATCCTCCTGAAGTATTAATTTGAAAAATGGTTAAATACTGATGATAAAACTTCAGATATGGCAAATGCAATTTCCTATATGAATTGAATGAGTAAATAGATAATTTACAGTAATTTAATTTCATCAGATGTATCCCCTCCGAATGTATGTTTGTTTTCCATTCAAAAGATGCAATGCAGAACAAGTTAGAAAAAAATAACTTTTAAATTTAAAAGAATCAGTTGACTTATAATGAAATTAAGTTCTGTAAATTCTTGAAGTATTTCTGCTTCTCATTTTCTTGGCCTTTTTTTTTAAGAACTTGCATACAAGTACATGTGGATGGTGGGGTTGTCTTTGGGAATAACAACACAAAGTATTGTTATTTTCTACAGCTGGGATTTCATACCATGTAGTGAATGAGTACAAGAGTGCTGAGACCCTGAATAACTTGATACATATGCTGTGAAAAAGAAAATGCATCAGATTTATGGGTACATTGATGATGTATTTTCTAAACTCTGGGATTTTCTTGATATGGGTAAAGTGTGACTCATCATGCTTCTGTTTAAACATGTTGTACCTCTGGTCATCTTTAGCTTTTGGGTTATCTGCTCTATAGAACAAGTAAACATCAGCACTCTTTGAACAGACAGGAGGTTCCTCAATGACCTTGGGCATGTTGGAGTGCAGAAGCAAATGTATATGACCATTTCAAAACATAAACCACTTCACAGATTACAAAAAGGATGCACACTAAGGATGAGTACACTTAACAATGCTAAATTGTTTTCTTGTTTCAGTCAAAAGAACTAAGTCCGTGTTAGATATAATGAAGGTTAAGTACTAATACTAGAGGGAAAATGCCAAATGATGTTTAAAACTTTCATAGTAAATATTCATGTTGATTAATGAAATTACTTTTTAACTCCATTAATATCTTTATGAGATAATATTAAATGTAATTGTAATTTTCACACAAAAAATAGTGTCATAACTCACAAAATTATGAGAGTCCATACCAGCAATTGGATGTTAAAATTCAAAAGTAAATTTGGTATTGAGAACAAATCTCCCTGATGTCTGCAATATATTTGAATTATGCAGTGTAAGAATGATGATGATTAAATTTAATAAAAAAATATTATTTTTCATCTTTTAACATGATGTGTGCTTCTCAAGTTACTGGAATAGAGGTTGTTTTTTGGTTTTTTACTGGGTATATGTTATTCACATTAAATAATTTCAGATTCCTAAACACATTGATGAACGCTGATGAAAGACTTTTAGATCATAAATTCAGATTTAATTAATTAACTTGATCTTTTCAAGCAAAGTAAATCTAATTCAAAAGAAAAGCTTTAAATATTAGCAAGAATTTTGTTTTTAAAGTTCCATTTAAGTTAATATATTTATTATACATATAGCAAAAAATTTGCTCTTAGCCCAAATTTTCATAAGTTGGTTTACATTAAGAAGAAAAATTTTGAAAACTTGTTACTTTACAGGAATATTATTTTCCAGACCAGTTTTGTTAGCTAAAATGTTGGGTAGTTTTTCTCATAAAAGTAGTTGAAATAATGGTTAGAAATTCTAATTCTATTAATTACAATACCTAAAATGTTAATCGTAAATTAATATTTCACTCAAATAAGAGTTCAACTATGTTAGATGTAATTAAGAAAACATTTCACATTTTATCAGTAATAAATTTCAAAATCATAGTTTGTAATTTAAGCATTTTCCTAATTGTAAATACATACAGAAAAATAAAGAATAGGAGAAATTTAATTTTTCATGATCTGTATACTTGCATTGTGAGCTGGTCAAAACCAGCCAGTGATCTTGAAATTACATGGTAACTGCCTGCTATTTTAATGAATCTGGTTTAAGGATATATGTAAAAAATAATATCACTGATTTTGATATTTTTGTTTCGGGCACACATTATTTTAAAACTGTGTATCTTAAAATAATAGAAAAAAAACGTTTGTCGTAAACCTTCCGACTTATTAATACACAAATTTCTATAATTATGAACGTGTAGTTCTGATTCAGACCAAATTGACATGTTTCAATAAATTACCAAGCATGCTTAGTTTTGTTTTTCTCATTCAGTTCTCATAGCAGAAGAACATTTTAGGCACCAATTGAAATCCCTGTTTGTAAAGAATGAAATGTTACATACTAGTTTAAGAATAGTCAGTATAAATTATAATGCTATTACAGTCAAAATCATAAAACTTTTTTGATTTAACAGTTTTATTTTCTTTTAATTCCAAGTAAACTTTACAGATTTCATTGTGTTAAAACAAAACTGCAATGTACACTAATAATTTCTTTCATTACTTTTGAAATACCTGTAACACGGTACATGGGGAAGAGACAAAAAAATCAGTTATTTAATCACTGCTATTAGCTCGGTAAAAATATTTACTGGCTGATGGGTTATAGTTTATTTAATACATGAAAAGTGTGTATATTTTATGATGGTCAAATTAATGTTTAACATTAAAGGAAGGAATGATAACCAGTTATTTGCCTTATGGATTATAGTCATACATGCTGCCTGATTTGTATGTCAGTCATATACAGGGTGTCCCAGAAGTCTGTACCCATAGGGAAAAATAAACAATTTCTTCTTAATTTATTTATTATTCAAATTGCATACTATTAACAACCATATACATATTAATTCTGGGTATATTATGCCGTCATGTTATTTTCTTTCCTGAAATATGTACAACTGACATTAAAAATGTGTTTGTTGAACTTTAAGGAAATGTCTGTATTCTGTATGGGTCCAAACTTCCAAGAAATCCTGTGTAATATGTATTGAATTTACTGTATTATTGCACTAATAAGTCAGAATTTTAAAATAACAGTTATTTTTATTCTACAAAAATATTTAACAGTTGCTTACAGTTTTCTCTATACTTTATTTCCATCTAGTATAGTAGATCTAATGTTAACCAAGGATGTACCAGTATAGTTATCTGTTTAGAAGATATTTCAATGTTTTCTTTTCCTTAAGTTCACACTAATACAAATATGTGTAACTTCGTAAATTTTTGGTACTCATCTACTTTGTTATTGCAAGCAATCACATTTCCTAAAGAAAAATATTGCTAGTTTTTCCATTTTCCTTTTTTTTAATCTGGTATGACGTTTATTTTTTTACTGTGATCACTACATATTTACAAACTACATTATAAAAAGAATTTTAAACATCAAGTCATCTTGACTTTAAGAGTCAGAGTCACTGACAATAAATTGCAGTAGCTACAGTTCGATAAATACAGAAAATACTGAAATAAAGCATCTTTGAATTGTGTAATACTGATACCATAAAATGAAGTAGAATACTGGTGTGTATGGATGTTTATAGGTGTACGTCTTTTCAAATGAACTCTTGACTTATAAGTGACACTAGATATTTTCTCTTATTGTAAATTGTTTATCAAAATCTAATAATTTGTGTCTGTCATACTAACCAGTAATACTGACTGACGTCCTGAGTTCAAATTTTAAAACTGTTGCTTATTTTGCATCTATCTAACATGTTTATCCAACTTCCACATTAAATATGTCGTATCAGTTTTGCCTGAACGTGTTTGTAGTCTTCATGGACCTTGTCTTCTATTTTAAGAATTATATTGAAGCACCAAAACCACTATTAAGATGCTGGTTTTCCTGTGTAGATAACTTAGATAAGGCATATTGGTTTACTTGGTTTCCAATGTTAAACTGTTTGAAAATACATGAAAATAAAATTCTGTGATCTAACATTAGTTTCTCTACTGTATATTATAGATACAGTTTTCTTAAAGACAATTAAAATTATATACACATTATGTATGTTAAGCTGGCCCACCTCATTGTTTGCATTAATACTCGCCCTGAACCTTTTATCAGTAGGATTGATGTAATGGTAGCTGCTTTCTCTTAGCTTTAACCTTTCAGACAAACCACTGTCATTTAGTTTAAGCTATAAATTGCACTTCGTTCTTAACAATGAAGGCTTCAGTCGAACATTATCAGTATTAACATTTTAACAAATACACACTATACAAATTTAATTAACTAATTTAAGTAGAAAATCTTTAGTTTTTGTCTTGTATGTAAGCAGAAACTGGCTCAAGTAATAAATGATGAAAACAATAGCATTGTTACACAGTTAATTTCTGTACATTATATCATTTTCAACACTTTAAAACATATGAAACGGTGTAAATTGTTCTTAACTTAATGCTGGTATTGGTTCAAGAATAGGAAGTTGCAGTAATCTATAAAGTTCTATTAATACTGATGTATCTCACAAATATACAGTTATATCGCAAAACAAATATGCTTTGTTAGTTACCATGTGAAAAAGTTTAGGTTTACAAGAAAGATTAGTTGTGAAAAATGTGTGTCGCTCTGTATTTTAAAAATAAAATGAAATAACTTTCGTACTAATATGACGGTATTTAAGAATGTATCTCGTTTAAAAGCTAGGTGTGTGTATGCTTGAACTATTAAGGTATTAAAAATTCAGTTGTTGGTTGAATCGTTCAAACAATGGTACATATCCTTACTAAAAAAACCTCTTCCTACCCTTTCTTCAGTTGTAGTATTATATTGTACCCAAACCTTAAGTAAAAACAAAGTATTTGAATATGTATGAACTGTTTAAAGCTACATTTCACAGATAATACAACTTTAAAAACACTTTACAGTTTTACATAGGGTACAGAATATCCGTTTTTTTTAGTGCTGTATATAATACATTTTCTTCCACTTGAAATTGTCAGTTCTTTATTAACTTGGTTTTTATGTGGGTAGATCTTTTGTTCATGGAAACATTACATCTGGGCTTTCAACCTGTAACTCCTAAATCCAAGCCCATTCAATATTTGTTCGTGATCCGTTTGTGTCTTCAGGCTATTGAAGTTGGACCAAAAACACGCATATGCCAGTTAGTTTCCCGGCGTGGAACCTGTTAGTGGAGATGCGTTTTTACATGAGAATTATTTTTATAAAGTAATACACCAGTAGCCACACTTGGAGTTTTTAATATAAAAAATGCAATGCTATTTCATTTATAAAATTTTATATTTAACTTTCATTTACTGTTTACTTATTTGTATTTACAATTATTGCATACTGTAAAAAAGAGAAGGCTTAGGTGCTAGTAACATTAAAACTGTGCTAGCCACACAAATAGTTATCATAGAAACCGACCATAATAACAAAGGAAACTAATACCAGCTTTCCGTCTCAATTTGATTTAGGATCTGATGATACTGTTTGATCTCTGATGAAAGTATGGCCTTAGTTATAAGGTGAAGGTTTAGCAAAGAATTTATTAATGTAATTTGAAAGTACAATTTAAGTTTCAAGCACATTAAAAAAAAACAATTATACGTTTTGTTAGATTATAAGTATTTTTTCTACCTATGGATTTTGACTACTTTTACTCTGATGGAATCTTCCTGTGATTAGAGTAAATCACCGTTTTCAATTAGAGATGTTTGATCTTGAAACAAAAACAATACAAAGTTCAAGATGCAGACATCATAATTTTACCATTTATGACACAGAGACCCACAGAACACGACTGAAGGATAGATGGGTAAATGTGGATGTTGGAAATCGAAAAGTGGCTCTTGTTTAAAAAAGAAAAAGAAAAAAGTAAAAATATGAAATCGTATAGTATGTTATAAAACCCGAATAAAAATGTATAAATAGTTAAAGACATTGTTAGAACCACAATAAATCGGGGGGTATGGCCTCCAGAAGCAGTTACTACACAAAATAAAATATATTTGCAATGTAATATAAATTTACTTGAAAAATATTTGGAGCAAATAACCTGGAAGTAGATGATCAAAAAATTAAACTGACAATACAGAACAAGAAACACGCTTCTACCATGATAAAACATCAGATTAGCCTTTGGTAAACATATCTCCCGTCAGCATCTTGTTGAAGAAATATTCATGGTAATAGTGCGTGGCTGTATGAACTTCAGTTGTTCCATTTTTCTTTGATTTTTATAAATAAGCCTTTTTAACATAATATTTCAATGTGTTATAACGATCTCAAATATATTGGATTAATTAAAACTGAATACTTCTTCACGCTAAACTTGTGTTCATAAAGATTCTGTATCCGAAACGATACTGTGAATAATACACATAAATGGCATCCCTAACAGATGAAAAACCACTAACCAAACGAAGGACACGTTGTACAAAGCCTATAAAACTATCTCCAATTTAAAAGTTGTTACTTAATTGAAAACATATTCAAAAGTTTGTTATATGTCTTCGAAAATTTAAAATTCAAACTATAACTTAATATTTACGACTAGTATTGGATAAAAGGCCCGGTGGGTTAAGGCGTTCGACTCGTAATCCGAGGGTCGCGGATTCGAATCCCGGTCGCACCAAACATGGTCGCCCTTTCAGCCGTAAGGGCATTATAATGTGACGATCAATCCCACTATTAGTTAGTAAAAGATGAGTCCAAGAGTTGGCGGTGGGTGGTGATGACTAGCTGCCTTCCCTCTAGTCTTACACTGCTAAATTAAGGACGGCTGGCGCAGATAGCCCTCGTGTAGCTTTGCACGAAAGTCAAAAAACAAACATTGGATAAAACAATATGCAGTGAAATAAATAATATATAAAAATAATATTTTTTCAAAACTCACCTTCTTTAAGGCGTTTTTCCCAGCAAACTGTTTTATCTCCATCATCAGTAATTCACGAACATCCCCATTTCGATTTGATGTTTTTTGTCCATTAATTTTGTTCAAGTTTTTATGAGAAGTAAAACCATTAATTTGAGCACTGTTTGTGGATACAATTCCACAATTCTTTTGAGGAAGTGGGGGAGGTACAGGGGGAGTGTGTTCATTCAAGTTTTCAACAACACTTGAAGAAGACTGGGGGATAGGTTCGATTTCTTGCTGCTGACACATCATTAATTGTCGTGAGCTTAAAAAGGCATCGTGAACTTGATTGTTTTCAATTATGTTGTCCCCAAATATTGGTTTTATTATGCTAGGAGGCATATTATGTTCCAATTTTTTAGATTCATCGTTTTGAGAGGATTCGTTAACTACAGAATCCGCAGATGTTTTTACCCTTTGAAGCCTAAAAGCATGATTAGAGTTTAGTCTGTAAGGTTGTGGTGTTAAATTACCACTGATAGCACTCGGCTGGATCGCTCGAATTCTGTCTGCAACTGTAGCGCTCGAGGATTCATCAACATAATTGTATGTTTCGGGTTCGTTATTTTGTTTTGATAAACTCAGTTCTTTAATTATGCTTTTAAGATTAGTTTGCTGAGCAGAACACCCAGCGATATTTCCTTGTTCATTTGCTTTGTATAAAGAACTTTTAGCATTAGATTTGAATTGCTGGGAAACTGGCCTCAAAGTAATTCCTATATCATTTTTAACCCTTTTTACCTCATTGTGATCCGCTAACTTTGAAAGTCTGTCGGATGACAGGTTTTTAGTATAACATGATCCCATTGGATATTTAGTAACAGAGATTTTATCCTTTTCACTCTCAGACATTGGCACGTTATTCTGGAACCCGCCAAAATTAGGTGACTGGGACCTAACAAAGAAGGTTGAGTCACTTATATTGCCCCTTTTGGATTGACTTCCCATGTCAGAAGGCTTAAAGTCGTCTTTGCTTACATCCCAAGCACCCGTCTCCACGTGCGGCTGTTGCCGTGAGTGACGTCCAAGAGTTGAAGGACAAGCTTCCTCGTCAAGGCGTATACTCCCTGGTTCCGACTTACCAACTTCTGCGTCAGCGTTTAGCGTCCAAGTTTCTTCCACATCTGAAAGAGGTACTTTTGGCATTATATTCTCCTTCTGTAAAAATTTCTGGTTATCTAGAAGCTGTTGTTGGTAAACAATTAACTGTTTTTGAAGTTTCTTATATTCTTCCTGCAGTTCATCTTGTTCATTGATCGGAATTTTGAATACATCGACCTCCGATCTTGCATGCCTTATTTGGTCGATGGACTCTGACTCTTTGTCACTGGAAGGTTGAGAAATGTCCAACTGTGATTTTGTACGTCTTAATCCATCAGAAAATTCTGTACTGTAGTTATCGACAGTCTCGTCATCAGATTCAACTGTTGAAGACTGGCTAAGGTCCATCATAGAAGTAGCCTTTTTCGTTAATGGAGGAGAATTGTTCTGATCAGTTATTTCTATACATCGCATTCTTACTTGACCCCTGATACCTCTAACTGATCCTGCAAAACCGTAGACAAGTTTATCACTCTGAGAAACTGGTATGATGGAGTTGTTTCTCTCTTGAAACGATCCAATTCTCACACACTTAGCTGTATCAGGCTTTGTCTGATTAATGTCAGAGTTTTTAAAGTGGAACGATTTTGATTTCTCTACCTTATCTACTTCAGAAAATCTTGTTTTACGACAAAGTGCTTCATGTGGATATAATGCTGGAATCTCTGAATAAGGTTTAGCAGGTTCTTCGTATATCTTGAGCTTTCTTTGCGGATTTGCAGTGCTTTGTAATTCAGAAGAATATATATCATTATCGTCCTGTTTGTAAGAATTGATGGTGAAGTTTTCTAGTCCTAAATTTCGCACTGCTGTGATAACGCTTAAGTCACGTGGTTTGGTCAACTCACTCATTTGATTCATTTCTGTTACCTGTTTATTTAAGTCACTTGTATAAAAACTTTCATCAGCTTCATCATCCAACATGGGGGGTGGGGGGCTTGTTGGAAGGGGCGGTGGTGAATCTTCATCACTTGAGGAAGAACTAATTCTTCTTGGCAAAACATCGCTATCATGGTTTGAGGAATAATTTTCATCAGAAAGATCCTTACTAATGGATTTTTCTTTGAAAATAATCGGAGGTTTCCCGGAAAAATCAGTGGGTGTTTCTTCTAGTTCACGATATTTGTTTTGATTTGACTTTTCATCTGTTATAACGGATCTGGTCACCAAATCTGATTCCGGAAAAGGACTCAATATGACTGACGAATGACTGGATTCAGAATGCAACTTCACTTTTTCTGTGGAAAATTTGAAGTATTTTACGTATTTATAAAATAGCATGCTAAACGAGTTTATAATATGATATTGATTGTGATTAATTGCAATTCTAGTTTGAAATTTTAAAACAAATACTAAATGCTTAGCTACTTATTTTTAATTCAGTTTATCACTATAACGCCACACGTGTTTCCATAAAACCTGATCCTCAACAAACTGGAAATTGGTTATTTTTATTTAGTGTTAATACTTTTAAATACTAGACATTTTTATTTTACCTATAAAATATTATATCTTTGAAAATAATTGTGAAAGAATATTGTTCTTATTAAAAAATTGTGTTCATTTAGTTCATATATTTTAGATTTAATGAGCTTAAACGTAAAATAGTACAAAGGTGTGTTTGTGAGGTTCGTGATAATAAAATGACTCACTATACCTCTCTGGTCTTCTGTTGCTAGTAATCGTTCTGCTTCTGCGATTGTTGATTGGAACGTTTGGTCAAGATCATCAATTGTATTAAGTGAAGACAAACTTGATCTTCGACCTCTGAGGTCACTTGACCCACTCAGAACGCCTGAAGAAATAGTCATAATAACGATTTATTGGTGTTGGTGATTGATAATATAGTTAACATTTCACAATAACGGTAGTAGAAACACGACAATATAGTAACCTGTTATAATAAGCAATTTGAAAGTTTTTGCCGGTTTGTTTTTACTTTTAAAAATAATACTGTATAAATATAAACAATTATTTAAAAGTAAATATTTGGTAAACAGTTTTAGCTTACGATTTTTTATTATTTTTTTCCAATAATAATTTTCATTTGTGAATATTACTGAAAAGAGATGCATTATTCATCGAATTCCTGAGTTTTTCAGCTATTGTACGTAATGTGTTTGAGCAGAAATAAACTATTTTTATTATAATTACTGTAAAAGAAAAAGGTTGTTTATAACTGTATTTACTTATTATGTTATACGAGGGTCTAAGAAGAATTTTATCAACAAGTGTTTTAAGTCTCTCTCGGTCTGCGGATTTTTAAATATACTTCACTTTTCATATTTAGGCTTACTGCTTCGCACAAGTTCAGTCACTCTCCCCAAAATGTTGTAACTTATCTCTCTTGTATAACGAAAACTGTTCGTGGAGACCTTATTAGGAATGCTACAGTTACGTTGTGGGTGAAGGATGAGTCCATGAGGAATATTTTACAGTAACATTTGCTCAAGGTGTTTGTGGATGATGAACCAGGGACCTTTGTTACACGTAAATATAACAACGAATTGCTAACAAAGTTTAAGTAAGTTAGGATTTCAGACTTGTGACTAAAAGACCGAGAAAAACAGAGATTTGAATATTCAAGTGCATTGAAAAAAATACTAACTAAATAAAATGCGAACATTCTCATCTATAAACTCGTTAAATTGAATGTATCAGGGGAACATACAGCAATGTTAGTTTTCAAGAATAAGGTATGCCAAACAAAGTACTACAGCTGAGAACTATTTTGAAGTTGTAATAGCTATGCATGCTAATAACTCAAATTTTTGCATTGTATATATTAATTAACCTTCAAGCTATCGATTTACTGTCACGTCCTCACTAAACGCCATCTAGTTCAGTAATGTTATTTCCGCATTTTTACAACAGTCAGCTTAAAGAACTGGTCAAAAACTGGATGTTTGAAATCTTTCATTTTCTAAAGTAAAATAAATACTGAATTACAACAGTAGTAAATGGGATTAATTCTAATATTGGTCGTATTTTGTGTGGCTTATATGTTATAAAAGATCTTGCAATCAACTTGTAGTACGGTGCACAAGGAATTATTATGCAAGTTAAAATGTGTTGAAATAAACTAATGGATCCAAATTAGTAGTTAATAAGTTAAAACTGTTAGCTGAAAATAGGATGAGATTTGTGACAGATAATATTTAATATGCAAGATTAGAATAAATAAGTTGAGAGTATTAAGTGGGTTAGTAAGGTTAAAGAAATGTTAGTAAATTTAAAAAAAACCTTTGTTAGTAGCAGTGGAAGAAGTAGCCCCATGTAACAGGTTCATTTGTGACGGAGGATGTTTTCGAGGAAGAGGCACAGGAAGTGTTCTTCTTGATATGGAAGAGATATATGTTTCAGGTGATAAAGGTCTCGAAGGAGGATCCGTAGAAGGAAGAGGCGGAGGGTGTTCTGGGTCATCATCACATTCTGTCACAGTTGGCACCACAGCTTCGTTAGAAAACTCTTCCGGAGGGTCTAGGATTTCTGATATGAAGTCTTCTTCAATTGGAGTTTCTTCAAGAGGAGTAAAGTCGTATAAAGTTATAACTTCTTCAGTCATCTCATCTACCGAGATGACATTTGCTTTGGTATTTTTCATTGAAGAAGATTTATTGTTATTTAGTGAAGTTTCTGAATCATCATTGTATGTTGAAAGGGGTGTTTGGCGGAATGTATTGACTGGGTTGCCTTTCTCGTCATATTCATCAACGGAGGTTTCATTATCACTAGAGTAATCTAGTATGTTGATTTTATGGTCCATTAAGTTTATGTTAAGGGTTTCCAGACAGGCGTCTTCGAAATTTTCCGTGCGTTTAAACTCGGTGTTCATAATTACATTCGACTCTTTTTCACTAACAGTTTCCACCTTATCGTCGCTATCTCGCTCTAGTGGTGAGTCTTGAACATGTAATTTGCTGGTATAATCCGATTCAGGTGATCCGAGAGGATTTACACTAG
The DNA here is from genome assembly GCA_011833715.1 of Carcinoscorpius rotundicauda. Lineage (NCBI taxonomy): Eukaryota > Metazoa > Arthropoda > Merostomata > Xiphosura > Limulidae > Carcinoscorpius > Carcinoscorpius rotundicauda. The sequence continues at coordinate 24,149,938 of CM022398.1, forward strand.
TCACTATTGTTTCTACAAGCTCTATATAGGAAAAGCAATATTTACAGGTTAACAGCGATATTAGTTTATCTTTTATCAAACAAAAAGGTATATTACCCATTTATGGTTCACAGTTTAGGGCGAAGATTTCGTATTTTCTTAAAAAAAACATAAGGGGGTGAGAACAGGTATGACGTAATCTTTGTCGGGTAGGACAAGGACACGTGTTTACAGGCAGGTTCTTGGTGTTTAGTATGTGGCAACATAATAATTAATGGTTTACAATAAAATCAAATTGATGTACAACTGGGAAGTTACACATATAAATGCACTTGATAGCAAATAAAAGGATTAACTTAATAAAATACACAATACATTCATTAAAACGTGACACATTTCACATACGTCTTCAACTGACGTTATCTGACACAATATTACATGGTTGTGAAATTGTTTCCCGAACTTTCGGAATAAAAAGTGACGAGCTGGCGTGAACATCTGAGAAATAAATCTCAGTTATTGTTTGTAAAAAATTACCATAATGTTATTAGATCCAGTAAAAATTTCATATCAAGTTAAATGAACTGTATTGTACGTGATTCTTAAAATAGCTAATTTATGTATATTATTCACTGTAATTACAGTTAGTATGCATTGAATTGAAATGCACTTTAAAATAGCTTAAAACTCTAGATAAATATAAGTTATTATTATATGCATCAAAGTATTTCTTAATCTAATCTGCAACCATGTTAACAACATATCTAACAAAGTTGAACCTTTGTTTCTCCCGAAACCATATCAATAGATAAAATTATATATATATTAAAGCACGAAATATATTTACGTTCTCTGTTCAATACATCTGAATAACATAACTTAAAGATATAGAATTCCAAAATTTCCAGTAATAATGTGTATAAATTGTGAAAAAGTATGCTCTTTAACATATTTATATATGCATAGTTAGTGGAAATATAGCTTATTATTTCTCTAAGAATAATTCACCATTCATTCAAGAATACCATTTGAATTTTTTCCTCGAAATTTAAGTTTTGATAAGTCTAGAAAGTAGATTTTGAATAAAACAAATCAGCGAGAAAAGAAGCTTTTAAAACTGTTTTTTCTTAGTCTTATCACTTCGTGATAGAAACCTGTTCTGATTAAATTGGAGAAATACCAAAGACCAGCTAATGATGATTTATATAGATGTGAAACAAGAGTTTGGGAAAGAAGTATGGTTATTAATGATTAAATGTTAACCAGTGTGATTTAGAAACGTTAAAAGTTGGAATGACTCTGCGAATGTAATTGTTTGTTGGAACTCTTTTCACAAATAGACCTGAATGCATTGCTGGAAAATTTGTTCTAGTCGTTAAGGGAAAAACAAGTATAGCAGTAACTCACCTTCATCGATATCTGATAAGGAATACTTGTCAAAGTCCTCACGATTAATCTCGTCTTTGTCAATGTCCGACAAAGAGTAGGTCTCATCAGGGTAAGGGCTTTCATCTTCAAGGGTTGGTGAGAAAGATTTCGGGGATTCATGGTCCTTATCTGGAACACTATGAAGGATGGTGGAACTGGAAGGGTGAAGCTCATTATCGTTATTTTCATTGTTAGAAACAGAAGACTCCGTTTTACTGGAACATAACTTTTGATGATCAAATGAATCATGAACCAGCAAGGCCATGGATTCGTCAGTTTGCGACACGTTAATATCCATTTTTGAGTTGTGAGATTCGGGCGCTTCTTTAAGAGCAGAGGAACGATCATTTTTAGCTTCCGCTTCTTGTGCAAGCTCAAAGGTTTTTTTACCTGCAACTTGAGCAGTGGGAGGAGGTGGGGCCTTTCGTTTTTTATTTAGTGATAGTATGGGAGAGGTAGACTTTGTTAAAGAAGATTCAATGTTTCTCTCTTTAGGTGTAGAGGTTTTTTCTTTTAAAAAATTATGTTTCGGTGAATGTTCACTTTTGTTACTTGTGATAATACCATTAGAAGGCTCGCTGTAAACTGAGGCTTCGTGGTATCCACTAGAGTCGGAGCTGTGACGAGAGTGGGAGCCACTTTCTATCTCATGTTGGTCTGACTTTGAAATATCTCTACTAAGTGAATTTATTTCACGTTTGTTTTCCTTTAGTGTAGGAGGTGGCGGTGCTGGCCCTTTTCTGATCCTTGATCTCAAAGGAGGCTTAACTACATGACTGGCAGGCTTCTGGTTGTCGTTACCTATACTCTGAAAATACAAAATTAAGTATCGCTTTTAAAATTAAAGCCCAATAAGAAACACTTAATTTTCACAATGTTTTCAAAACTCACTTAAATTGTGCCCTACATGTGTTTATTGTACACGTATCACATTTGTACATCAGTTTTATTTTAGTTTGACTAAATGTAACAAAGAGTACTAGAGTTTAAAAATGAATGAAGAAAAGTTAAATTGGAACTTACTCTAGATAAACATACATTTTCTCATGTAGATGTAATAGGAATCCAAAACACTATTACATCCTTAAAACACTTTTTTCTAAACTATTTCTGCACCAAATCAAATTACTTTATTGAATAAGTGATTTTATCCAATTATTTGGTCATTTTCTTGCACTGAGTGCTAGGATAACAGAAGCGCAAAATTACATATTCTAAACAATATTAAAAGTAGTCGGTAATTTGAGGGCCACATTACTTTCGGTTCATATGGAAATCTCACTGGTGACTAGTATATAGTTCACAAGTAATATCCTTTCAGACGGTTTATGAACAAAATTGCGTGGAAAGCAAACAGCGTGAAAAGGCGGATAACAGTTATTAAAATAAAAATAATGCTTCCATGAGGAATCGAAACCGTAAAATAAAAAAGAAACGTACTAGCACATAGGAACTTGTGATGGTGTTTACAAAAAGGAAAGATAACATTTAGTAGAGATTTACCGATAAGCCTTTTCTCTGTTGATAACCTGGTTTCTTTCTCTCTTGTTGATACGAGATAATTTCTACCTGTGACGAGTTGGCCTCAATACCTGAGAAATAAACTTCAATTATTATTTGTGAAACATTACCATGATGTCATTACATCCGGTGAAAACTTCATGTCAAGTTAAATAAACGATGTCGTATGTGATTCTCAAGATGGCTAACTTATGCATATTGTTCGCTGGAATCACACTTAGTGAGCATTTAATTTGACGTCTTCTAGGAATAGGAAATTCTCTCGAGAAATCAGTGCATGTTTTTACTTATAAACCACAATAAAGGAGTAATTTATCCATTACCAGTCCTTGTCATTATTCATTAACTCATAAAGGAAAATGTCTGCAATCATAGTACCCAAAAGCTTTGGAAATAGTCTAATTATCAGACACGTGCTGAAGGCAAGTGTGAAACAATGTGCCCGTTAAGAAAAATCAAATTAAGTATTAGGAGTTAGGGACTTCACCCAGTTAGTTATGGAAAGGCAGTCATCCCTTACATTTTGACATAAAAGACAATTGTTAAAATAAACTTACATAGTAGCAATGGAACACACTATATTTCTACCAGGAACCTAGCCAGAAATAGCCATTTGATTTTTTTGTTTTGTTTTTTTTAGTTTGAGTGCTTGATGCAGGCGCAAAGTCATGCTAGGGAATCCGGGAAATTTTTAAATAAAAACATAAAAAAATGCCTGAATTATGCATTCTAAGACCACCTTTTTGGCAAATTTCAGAATGGCACACTGAGACGTTTGTCTTATTTTTTAAATCATAAATAAATATATAGGCTTACATATATATAATATATAACTTAAAGTTATCAGGCCCAGCAAAGTAGGCCTACAGTCCTGTGATCAACATATAAAATACAGAGTCACTCAGGAGAGTGCAAAATATATGTATAGTGTCTATAATCTGTATTCAAATATCATGGGCAGTGTATGTTTAGATTCCCTGGATTTCAAGAATTAACTTCACGAATAAACAGTGGGTGGTACCATGGCCGGCTGGCAGCACCATGGTACTAACCTTGAACCATTGGCGCCATATATAATGAATTATTCACTATAGATTGTGCCAAAGGTACTGTGAATGTGACGTTGACAAACATAAGTTGCGATAAACTATCATTCACTATGTCAAGCCTGAAAAAGTAAAAGACACTGCATGGGTTCTTTAAACCCATTCACGAGGCTGAACCTAATAAATCTGCTGCAGCCAATCAGGTTGAATTAGAATTGTCAACTGAATTATCCGAGTCATCATCGTGGCCTTCTACTAGTGCTGCCACTAACACCTCAGGTCCAGTCTGTGACATTGTAAATTACACTTCTGATGATGTCAGCATTGGTAAACAGTTAAGTCGACTCATCATTATATTAATTTTGTATTAAATTCATGGAAACACTGATGAGTTTTAGACTGAATATTCATTGCTGCTAGTGATTGTAAGCCTACAGCCACAGGATGTCAGGCCTGTTCTGTGATGTACAGCTTTAAGCCTTTCTATTCGAAGTTATTGTACTCTCATAACAAACTTTCTTATGTTCAAAATAACTTAACCAGAACCATGTCTTTCTGTCTCTTTTAGATAAACGCTGAAACCAAAAAATGCTTCCTTGAGAATGCTTGGAAGCCAGGGAGTGATTATGTTTTCCCCCAGCATTTTCAGCATCGTTGGCTTTCACAGTGTAGATGGCTACTCTAGAGTCAACATGCAAAGAGTGCTTTCTGCAAGCACCCCTGTCTTTTTTTCCTGATGGTGCTGGTGTTGAAAGCCAGAAATCAAGACAACTAGTGAAATTTCCATATACAAACTGGAAGAAGGCTGTTGAAGACTTCAAGGCACATGAATTGAAACAGTACCACCAAGACAGCAAAGAAAAAGTTAACAATTTTCTATAGGTCGTAAACACATGTTCATCTGTGCACTTGCAGCTTGATGCAACTTACAAGCAAGAAATTGAACAGAACTGGCAATATTTAATGCCTATTATTGATACTGTATTGCTGTGTGGGAGACAGAGTTTAGCTTAGAGGGGAAAATATGATTCTGGTCCAGTGTTTGTGGGTGAAACTGATGAGGAGCCCATCAATAATGATGGGAATTTTCGGGCAATTTTGCTCTACAGGGCAAAGGGTATGTCAAGCTTTTAGCAAGCCTTAAGAGTACAAAGAGGAATGCTACGTATCTGAGTCTTCAAATTCAAAATGAAATCATCAATGCCTGTAATACTCATGTTCTTGATGCTTTGGTCAACAGGGTTAATGCTGCAAAGTGTTTCTCAATATTAGCTGATAAAACAACAGATATTTCAGGCACTGAACAGTTTTCGCTGTGTGTTAGATATTTGCATGCCAATGACAACTCTGTTTCAATGAGAGAAGATGTTTTGCAATTAATACCTGTTTATGATGTGACAGGCAGAAACTTGGCTGATGTTATCATACCCAATCTTACAAAGTATGTTATTGACATGGCTTACCTGCGAAGACAAGGGTACGAGTGCTGCCTCTATGAGTGGAAAATTCAATGGTGTCCAGAAACACATCACTGATAAATTCCCACTTGCACCCTATGTACACTGCATTGCCCATTCCCTAAACTTGGTAATTTCTGATGCTTGTAAAGATGTTCCTGTGAGAAATTGCATGGGAATAATTTCTAGTATTGAATACTTTCTCAATACACCCAAACGAAAGCACGTTTTGGCTCTTTCGGTGGAGAATAAAGCACCTAAATCGACAAAAAAGTTTTAAAGGTCTCTGCCCTACCCAGTGGGTTGAGAGGCATGACTCAGTCATTGTCTTTATAGAATTAATTCATGCAGTTTCAGATGCCCTTGAGACCATATCAGGTTGGCAAGACAGAGATTCTGCCACGCAAGCCAATCAATTGTTGTGTTCTATAACATAACCAGAATTCATCATTGCTAAATTGTTTTCCTTTAGTTTACCTCTCTGCAACTTACTGCAGCAATAGAAAATTGTTTTAGGTGCTGCGATGTATCACAGGGAAATAGTGGAAAATTTGTTCACTCAGAAATAATACTGCGAATGAATTTAAAAGCATTTTCTTTGAGGCTCAAACTGTGTAGTGAGCTTCAAATTGACATAATAATGCCATGGCAGGCTAAAAGACAGATGTACTGTGCTAACCCACAAACCACTAGCCATGAGGAGTACTTTTGTATTGTAGTATTTGTACCATTTGTTGACCAATTTCTTCCACAAATATATGACCGTCTGTCCAGTCACAAAACTCTCCTTACAAACTTCATGTGTCTACTACCATCAAGATCTACCACAGAATGGTCAGAACCTACAGTAAAACAATGTGACCAAATTAAATAGTTGGTCAGTATATACAAGGTTGACATTGAGACTAGCTGCAGTAGGTGAACTTAAGGTTTGGTACAAATCACTTGCAAACAACAGACCAAAAAATGTCATAAATGCATATGCAGAAATGTTCCCAATCATTTCTGGACTGTTGAAAGTATTTTCAACGCTGCCTGTGCCAACGAGTTCAGAGGAGCGTTCATTTTCAACTTTCAGAAGACTCAAAACGTATTTGAGAAATACCACCACTGAAGATCGATTTAATGGCTTGGCCTCATTATACATTCACCATGATATTAAAGTTGAACCAAACTGTGTTGTAGACGTCCTGACAAGAACAAACAGGCGTTTGAGCTTTTCATAGATATTCGATTGTATTTCTCTAGTTCTGACAAAACTTGCTGTATGAAAAGTTTTCAATCAGATGTTTGCATTTGACCATTTATTATGTGTGAAATTATCTGCAATCACGGATCTTTATGAAACTTTACAGGTGGCAACTGAACTTGTCTAAAAAGTTTGGGTCAATGGGGGTAAACCCCCAAACCCCCTTGGCTACGCCCCTGATTTCTACATTCGTGTGACACCCATTCTCCACTATTTAAATAATTATTACAGAATTATGGTAATTGAAACTATAAACCCTTACTTTGATATTTCAGTGATAATAAAACACCCAGTTAAAAAGTTTAATAAGTAGTTTGCACACTTATCGTCATTATGTCACTTCAACTGTGAACTGATCTTTACAAATATTTTTTTACGAAACTGACTCAGACAGAATTCTTTTCAAGGGTCGATTTGGTTAAACCACCAATGAACAAGATAATCTTTAAAAAAGTGACAAAGCAAAAGATTTATTGGGAACTGATTAATTCGTATTAACATGTTAGCAACTGTGTCATAACAATTAATATATTGCGGTTTCAAATCGAAAATAAGACATACGTTTATTAAACTAAAACAAAATCCAAACAGACTTACTGTTTAGGCTAATGTTTACTCGACAAACAATTTTTCGCATACGCACACACGTGTCACATTTCGAATCTCATTACACTTATCATAAATTATGTAGTTAACAATTATCACTCTATTCAACCTCACACGTCTACAGATAGTAAGTCAGCAAAGTTAGCAATCGAGTTTCCGTATGTTTATATGATAAACGTATGAAAAACTTGAGAGCTCCAATAACTTTAATGTAGTTTCGATCTGAGAATCTTTTGCACATTGACAGCAATTTAGTTTGTAAAATAGCTCATCTTACTTAAAATTTTGCAAGCATGTTTATATACATTAGAATTATAAGCTTACTTTTTGCTGAAAGAAGTGAGATTTCTTTACAGTTGTATTCCTCAAAAGTCATGTTGGCATCCAGGATTTTGTTCTGGTGGTTTGGATGGACCAGGTGATACATCGACGGGTCTAGATTTTTCTCTTTACAAACCTTTTGTTTCACCTCACCCAATGTTTCCTTGAGGCTGAACCGATGTGCTGTTAGTTGATTATGGGGCAGCCTAATTTGCAGTCGGAAGGTTTGCTGTATAAATCAATTGGTAATAAAATATTGAAAAAATTCCTTTAACTAATGAACATAATTATAAAACTTTAAAGAGTTTACGAATACCAGCGAAAGTCAGCAAACAGGAATTTGCAACAATCACATAACCATTTGAACCTTATATTGATTACATACGAACTGAAATTTCTGTGGCATAAGTGTTTGAATCCTCTACTGATCATATAACAACTTCAAGTTGACTAAAGTCGCCAAGAATGAAAAAGGTAAACCTAAGCCGTTTTATTTCTACACAGGATTGTGTAACCACAACGTCATTCAATTGTGACAGTTTCTGAAGATGGATGTCTACTATATTACTTACAAAGTGAGTAACTGAACGAATGATAAGTTTATGAACAAAACGTTTACGAGTTATTAAAATAACTGCAATATGAAAATAACATTCTTCATGATATACATGTGTGTGTGTGTGTGTGTATGTGACAAACTTGTTATCATTAACAGTGAGCATTGTTTTACTTAAAGGGCTTTGGAACGCTAAATCCGAGGTTTGATCCCAACCAGTGGAGAGTTCGTTATGTAGTTTTGCCCTAAAAATACAAGCTTTCGCCTATATTGGCATGATCTGTTAATTGAAAACTATTATCGTGTATAAATATTAGAGCCGCCACATACCTCAAATTTTAATTTTTTACTCTCAGTGTGTTGCTTTTTGGGAACAATATACACAGTCTTTGTGTCCAGAGAACCAATCGGAGTGCTTGGATTGTAGGACAGGCATCGATTTCCTTTATCGTACACCTGGATCATGTGACCACCTGGTTTGATTTTATTAGGTGTTGCCACTTTCACCAGTAGATCCATCATCGGTGTCCTAGCAATTCAAAGTAAAAATAATTATTGCTGAAAATTTTATTGTGACGTACACGATCACAAGTTTTCCACGCAGACAACCACAGAACTATTTCATTACATTGCACAAACATCAAACCACTTGTATTATCTTTCCAATTTCGGTTATCACGCACATGCATCCATTTCCTGTTTACTGGATTATAGAACAAAAACTTTTAATAATCTTCAAAAATAAGAAGTAGCTTGATTTATAATAATAGTACGTGACAGTTAGATTGTTAAGAAAAAATGACTTAGCACTTAAGTTATTAGAAGGATGTTTCTAAAAATTTCTGTCGACTGTTCATATAATGGTAGTAATGTAATTTTAATGAATAAATACTGTAGCTTCAAACTTGTAATTTAAAAACGAACTGAATACTTCATTATAATACATATAGTTTTAATAGTTGTAAGAAATAAAGAGAACAAAACGTTAATACTCTTAAGGCAGACAGTTAAAAACCGTATTTAATTGTTGCTGTTGTTCAGTAAATATATTTCAGTAAAGCTCAGCTTCCTTTCAATTTGCAACAATCACATAACCATTTGAACCTGATATTGATTACATAAGAACTGCAGTTTCAGTAGCATAAGTGTTTGAATCCTCTACTGATCATATAATAACTTCAAGTTGACTAAAGTCGCCAAAATGAAAAGGTAAACCTAACAGCGGTAAGTCTCCGGATTTACAACGCTAAAATCAGGATTTTGATTCTCCTCGGTTGGCTCAGCAGGTAGCTTGATGTGGCTTTGCTATAAGAAAACACTTTTCAATTAACTATAACCACATTTAAGGTAAATATTTTAACTGATAAAAAGTGATACATATACAATAACTAAATGTAGGATAATATTATATTGGTATCTGATAATGGGAGGCAACTTAGAACACTTTCTGCCCTAGCATTGTGCTAGTGCTGTCCATCAGACAGGGTTTAGTTATCCATGTATTGTGAAAGTAAAGGAAGTTGATGTGACTCTTTCGTCTTCGTTCTTTCTTGTTTGGCAAACACGTTCAAAATAAAATACTTTTTCAGGCTTTTGTCTACCGAGTTGGTTGAGCTTCATCATTGTCAAATCAGTGTTTATAACAATATAAGATCACTATCAAACTGTACTGGTTCTCAGAGTGCGTTTCATGCAGGAATTGTGAGGTGACGTAAACTTCTGCGAGAACAAACACGATAGCATCAGATATTTTATTTTGCACTGTTTTTTAAGTGAAATAACCAAGTACGATAAACTAAAACGAGTTTTAAAAAAGTGCCAGTAAAATAACTGTGACTGCAGAATAGCTTATATTTGTTGCAACATAGCCATATCGTACGGGTGTTCTAGCCTCTCTAAAACTTATTGTTATTGCTACGAAGTGGGATGTTGTTGTTTTGTTGTTTTACAAAGCTGTACAATGGGCTATCTGTGCTCTGCCCACCACAGGTATCGAAACCAGGTTTTTAGCGTTGTAAGTCCGCAGACATATCGCTGAGCCACTGGGGGGCAAAGTGGGATGTAAATCTGATGATAACATCTAATTCCTTAAGTATTAGTTTTATGTAAAAAAAAATAATTGCATCTAGACGCTCACTTATTTCTTTGTCTCTATTTCACTGTTTATATTTTATAAAACCGAACTCTTTGTGATAGATATGAATATGAAGGATCGACGAGAATAAACAGGTAAACCAACATATCAACACTAAAAATTGTAATATTAACTAAGCGTCACTAGATGGCGAATGTCACTGGCAATTCCAGAAACATCTAAGACCTACGATTTGATATGATCGAAACATGAATCCAAAATCGAGGTGAGCTGAGAATTACAGTTTGAATTATGTCCTTTTTCTTAGCTTATTTCATATTAAAATTTACACAATTTCGCTCTTTCGATATGATAGAATACATAGCTGTGTGTGTATAACAATTCTTCACTTAGGCAAACTACAGGGTGGTCGCTGGAAAAGCGGAAACTTTGAGGGTCAGATGAGATCATGAATAAAATGCGTGCTTACTCATTTCTATTTTGATTTCTTTACATCATGCATAAAATGCATTTTGAGCATCTATGAGTGTAATATAACATATGCCTTTAAAAAACTTTGTAAAAGTTATTCTTTGTAAAAATAAATAGCTGTTTGACAAATTTTCCGCTTTTCTAGCGACCACCCTGTATATAAGCCACCTTCTTATTAATAATTACCATTAAAATATATAACTTATGATTTGGCATTGTACCTAATGGACCTGAAGGGTTAAGGCAAAGCTACCAAGAAGTTTACAAATATGAAGCTGTCTTTTCCAAACGTGACACCCCAAGCAACCGAGTAATTCAGTTTATCAACAGGCTACTAGCTAGCTAGAAAGACTAAGTCCCTAAAGTTATTATTACTCAAAGTATATAAATATATTTTAAATTTAAATAGTGTTTTTATCTCACTAGTGTGAGACGTCTGTAAGTCGCTTGCACTAAAAGTGTCGGTGTGTAGTTCATTGTTTATGGATATAAGTTTTTCAAAGCGATTGAGAGAATTTGGTGAGAAAAGATTGTTAGTTTGTTTTTTGAATTTCGCACAAAGCTACTCGAGGGCTATCTGTGCTAGCCGTCTTAATTTAGTAGAGAGAAGGCAGCTAGTCATCAACACCCACCGCCAACTCTTGGGCTACTCTTTTACCAATGAATAGTGAGATTGACCGTCACATTATAAAGCCCCCCACGGCTGAAAGGGCGAGCATGTTTGGCGCGACGGGGATGCAAACCCGCGACCCTCAGATTACGAGTCGCACACCTTAACACGCTTGGCCATGCCGTGTCAGGTGAGAAAAGAAAGATGTATTCAGTGTACATAAGGAAAAGTGGGAGAAGACAATGAAACGGCTCTCCTTGTATATCATTTATGTGAATTATATGCAACCAGTAATCACATCAGTACATGAGTACATTGGCGAGACTTTTTTGTTTTTTTGAACAACTCTGATTCAGGATGAACACTTCGTATTGTTTATGGTTATAAAGTACAAACTTTTGAGAATTTTATTTCGATGATTTCAAACATTTAGGAAGTTCTTATACACAACAGAATACCGCGAGAGTGTATGTGAAAGGCCCTTCCTTCTCGCGAGACTGTCTCACTCCATTCCAATGACCTGTATTTCCGCCATAAGCTCTGGCTTCAGTGTACGTCACTGCCACACACTTTTACCCACGATATTTAATTCCATTACTCTAGACAATGTTTAACGTTTTCACCAACATCCCGGTTTGTACTGGAAGTAAGCATTTAATTACGCGGCGATATAAACGTAGTTGTCGAATACAACTTAAGCTGCAGTTATATGGAACCCATTTTGCTCCGTCTTAAGAGGCTTTACATCTTTCATACCCTTTTGAATTTGTATGACATCCGTCATAATGGGTAAAAACTACATTCAAAGTAAAGGCGGTCGTACCCCCAACCCCCAGTGGCTCAGCGGTATGTCTGCGGACTTACAACGATAAAATCCGAGTTTCAATATTAGTGGTGGACAGAGCAAAGATAGCCCATTGTGTAGCTTTGTGCTTAATTCAAAACAACAACAAAGGTGGTCGTCTTATCGCATCTTCCTCTGTGCTTGTTAGTTGTTACTAATACTTTTTATAAACGCATATTAATTTTAATAAAAAACAGTTTGCATGTGATAAATTATTGAATTATAAAGTTACAATTAACTTTAGCAGAAGACACTAATTTTTTTTTTTTATTTATCTTAACCTGTTACAGCCAGATCCAGAATTCAAGTAACTGCTCAATAAGGAATCGGGTAAGTTCGTGTATTTCTATATCAGTTTCTATCTACATGTAAACAAATGAACAAAGTCAGTTTCAAAACATTGACAAGTCAAGATACTTCTGCGACTCTTCAGAACTTAAGAAAGCATATACCCTTTCAGTGTCAAAAAATACCACCGTTTATTTTCAATTCATTTTCAGTTTTCGTTAGTTCAGACTAGTTCTTCACATACCATTAAAGTCTGGACCAATTTTCAGGAAAGTTTCTTCTCATTTGTAGAAGTTATCAGGCACATAAGACACTTGTTTTGTATTTCTTTATTTTTATAATATGTAAATTAACTACAATGATACTTGTTAAACAACACTCTCAGAATTTGTCTTTAGACCTATTTCAATATATTTTCATATAAAAACAAACTTCTTATGAAGCTGTTTCTCCGACGTAATAGCTAAAACCTAGATAACACCATGTGAATGGTATAATCTGCTTTAAGTATATGTATTTAAATAACATGTCTGCGGAATTACAACACTAGATATTGGGTTTCGATACCTGTGACAGGTAAATCACACAGGTGGCCCATTGTGTATCTTTGTGCTTAACTACAAACTAACAAACGAAAGAAACTTAAATGACCTCAATGATAGCGATATTCTTACCTCCTTTCCACTGTCATGCGCACTTCTTTTTTATCCGGCAGCACAACATCAAGGTCCATTCGCCCCTCCAAAAGTTCGTCAATGGCACTGTCATCCCCTCCATGAATGGAAGTTACCACTGGTGTGATATTATAAGCAATGTTTCCGTTGCGTCTCGGGAGTTTAACAATGTCGTTTCTCACAGGTGGTGATGGTGTAGTCTTCTTATCTTTGGGGCTAAAGAACAAATTGCATAAACAATTTAAGCTAAATATGAGGTTATTTTCTCTAAAAAATCATAGAACAAAGGTGACCAACAACAGGGTCCGATATGGCCAGGTGAGTTAAGGCGTATGACTCGCAATCTGATGGTCGCGGGTTCGAATCTCCGTCGCACCAAACATGCTTGCCTTTTCAGCCGCGGGAACGTTATAATGATACGGTCAATCCCACTATTCGCTTGTAAAAGAGTAACCCAAGAGTTGGCGGTGGGTGGTGATGACTAGCTGCCTTCCTTCTAGTCTTACACTGTTAATTAGGGACAACTAGCGCAGATAGCCTTCGAGCAGCTTTGTGCAAAATTCAAAAACCAAACAAATAAACATTGCACAAAAACAAACAATCAAAAATCTCATTTTTCGTTTCTTCTTATTCTAAATTTCTCAAAATAAAACTGCAAACTCTTGCACAATAGATGTTGGTTTTTGATTTCAGAAATTAGAACCCCATCCTCATTTCAAACGTTTAGCATACAGCCTTGATTCTATGAAGTAAATTGAACGTTAAATAATTCTTCAGTTAAGGTAAAGAAATAATTAAAATTGTTAGGAAAATTCGACTTTTACCAACGCAAACGTAAGCAAGTACTAATGGTAATTTTCTCCTTCGTGCTCATTTTGTGTGCACTTTATGCGCAAAATGTGGATTTTTAATATTTCTGCTACTGATCTAGCAAACTGCATTAGATTTCATGAATAATAAATAATATTATTTCATTAATAAGAAATAATATACTTGTCTTACTGAAAAGCAGATAAGGGGAAAAACACAGATATATAATTTGCTAAATACTGCAGGGAATAGTCAGAATAAATATACTTAAAATAGACTGATGTTTTAATTTTAACGTTAATAAAGATTCACAATCATTCGAGGGACTATCTCCCCCTGGTCCTTCAATGCCTCCTCCCCTCGTATGGAAATTAAGAAACGGTGCTTCTTCACGTAATATTAAATCTATTATTGATTGTTTTAGCTACTCGAGGGCTATCGTCTCTGTAAAATTCTTTTCCTTTGAGCGTAATATTTAAATCCTTACAAAGTGACACACAACGCACTGAGATAATGGAAAAAAATTTTTTAAATCTACCCGATTCAAAATTATATAATATTTGCTTCAATAATATGCTCAAAGTATTGAAATAAAACGATTTAACTACGACGAAGAAACTTTAATCAAACTTATATGTTAATCATACAGTGACGCTGACATGTGTCTCGTGTATGTGTTTTCTTATAGCAAAGCCACATCGAGCTGACTGATGAACCCACCGAGGAGAATCGAACCCTTTATTTCAGCGTTGTAAATCCGCAGACATACCGCTGTACAAGCGGGGAGCGACATGTTCTCACAAAACGAGATAATTTTTCATTATGTTCGGTATTTCTTCATAACTACGACAGTGATTACATGTACAGATGCAGTCGTTTCACAGATAAGACTACAAAGGAGATTAATTGTTAGAGAATAGTAGTACTAGCTGAAAAATAATCTAAGCTCAAAACTGATAATTCAAAATGAAATAAAAACAGATGAATTCGAGTACTTAATACAAAACAACAAGTTTATTTAGAAATGTACGAAGTGTATTGTGTTTAAAGTCATGAAATAAACTCCGCATAATTAAAAAAAAAACAGAACAGGAAAAAATATTATTGATGTATTGGATTACTTGTACTTATATTTACTTATATCAATTTTTCTGTGTTTGAAAAGAAAAAGTAAGTTGGAAATCTTACATCTATCAAGAGAAGTACAAAAGTCATACATGTATCGTAAACAATCGACTTACCATAAGAACAGTTGATTTATGTTATTGGAACACCATTTACGTCCAAATAAAACAGCCGATATGATTTTACAACATGTAGGATAAACAAATAAAATAAATCATAATTAAATGTAACCACTAACTCAACGCTATGGGAAGATAAGTTTGTATTTTCGTTTGTAATATCCACCAAAGCGAAGAACATTTGTAAGCGAAGTACAAAGTTATTACAAAGATCTACATTTATCCAAATTAAACAAGGCTCATTTTTCAAGTTTTTATCTATATATATATTACGCTTCTCGAAAATTACTTAATTACAACCGAATTTCAAGAAACAGATGAAAATTACTTGTAGTTATTGATAAAAGACGAATAAAGGTTAGCTGTAGTAAAGAAAATCCAAGCAAGCTTACCAGTAGAAATTTTAGTTTTTAAAATGGTTAAAGATCACTGAAATTGCTATTCCAAGTTTACAAATACATTTCGAAACTAACAGAAGTATATTCTGTAAGCGCATTACTCAGAAGAGGTTTGTCTTTTACAAGGCATTGATACCTAAAACACAATCAACCTATTCAGTTTTAGTAACGTAAACTAACAGAAATATATTCTGTAAGCGCATTACTCAGAAGAGGTTTGTCTTTCACAAGGCATTGATACCTAAAACACAATCAACCAATTCAGCTTTAGTAATTTATGAAAGGAAGAAGATCATAACTGAAATTAAAACAATTCTATTTTTAAACATGGCTGCAAAATTATTGATATTTTCCAAGTTAACAGAAGTATAACCATAAGGCAACACATTCATGATAATAATGTCTTTTAACTTTATAACTCTAAGTGTTTAAGTTCTATACTTTTAACTAAATACTGGTGAATATGTGTTATAATATGTTTATCTTAAAAGGTGCATGAATTTTCAGTCATTTTGACCTTTTTAAAAGTAGACAATATTTTTCAAACCTTATCAGTACTTCTTGTGTTCATAGGCCCTAAGGCCATTCTTAATTTTGAAGTTTTGACCAGTCAGCAAGACTTGTCCTCAAATAGGCTCTGAAGTGAATAACGACATTAACATTAACAAAACAACCAAAGCTGAGAATGTGAAACGTGTTAGCGGTATCACATACCTAACTTTGGACTTTTTGATCCACAGCCCGGACCAACAAATTAATATTTTCGAAAAATTATTTCTAAACGTTAAAGTGAAATGATAATAAAATAAAAATCAAAAGGTTTACTTCTTCTCATTATTTATAAAAACGAAATCAAAATAAACTGTCAAAGAAATGATAAAATTTATAACGTAATATAAAAGACAACAAGGAACTTTTTAGTTTGTTGAAGTCACCTTATTCATTAACCTAAACTAAATCCTACAACTTTTATCCACCGGAAATTGTTCTCGGCAAACATACCAAATAACCCACGCAATACCTTCAAGTACAGGTTTATCAGAAGTTGCAGTAAAATTGAAATTCTCCCAGTTTTTAAGCTTTATCTTTTGGTCTCAGTAAGAAACAGTAGAAGTATTGAACTGTCCAAGCTTCTCTGTACCTCGTGAGCAAGTTTGATAAGTAAAATTTGCATCCATCGTTACACACAGCTCTTTTAAACTTTTTAATCGGAAGAATCACCTGAAAAAGGAATGTAATTTAGTTTTCTTAACCTTTTCTGTCAATAGGCAGCCGCCGGAATTAAGATTAAATGATAAACGTTAAGAAAAAACGATCTTAATATAACCCTAAAGAATTCCGCGCAAAGCTATACGAGAGCTGTCTGTGTCAGCTTTACCTAGTCTAGCAGTGTCAAACTAGAGGGAAGGCAGCTAGTCATCACCACTTACTGCCACCTCTTGGGCTACTATTTTACCAATGAATAGTAGGATTGATCGTACTTTATAACACTCCCACGGCTGAAAGGGCGAACATGTTTTGTGTGACAGAGATTCGAACCCCCAACCTTCAGATTACGCGTCGGGTGTCTTAATCAGTTAACTATGCCGAGCCAAAAATCTAGTAACTCTATCTAAGTGCATCTTAGTTTTTAATTTATAAATGACTTTGTTATGAGTGAGAGGTTTGCATTTTCACACTTAAACAAACAAGATTTGCCAGAATTCTATGTGAAAAAGTCTGAGTGACCAATCGTTTACATTTCGGATTCCATCATTAATCATCGAATGTCTGATTTGTATATATATAAGCTTAAGGGACGACTGACATTATTTTATAATTACAATTCCGTGTTATAGCTATAAAAATGTACTCGGACCATCTCTATATTTTATATACTGTATTTTTAGGTTTACCAAGTGATTATTTGCGGACTTTCAAAAATTCTAAAATCTACGCAACTCAGAACACTGGAATTTATATTAGCGTGATGGGCGACCATTAAAAAAAAAAGTAAAGATTTTCTTCTGAGCAAAAAAATTAGGTGACTTACGCGAAAGTCAAGAAGTGTTTATTTAAAAGATATCATGTTATAATGGACATTCTAGACTAATAATTTTCACCCCCATCCCATGGTACTATGCCCCTGAACCATAAAAGAAATCTGTCGACAAGCATGTGCACTCCGAACAGTTTTGGAATGCTACGAGCCCAAAATACCTATGATAAGAAACTGATTCTTCAATTGCTAAGACATGCCTTGCCATATTGTTTAAAAATTATCAGCTTTATCAGGTTTACAAGAACTAAAGATAAGGTAACAGTACTAAGAGGAAATGTAACCTAGGTAAATAGTTATTACTGGATTTTGAATAATGTAATATAGTGCAAAAAAATGAACGAATGAGTTTCACAATCACAATCGTTATGTCCACGAAACCGTTGGCACATTAACCTGTTCAGTGCCGCAGACGAGATAACTCGTCCAAGCTGATCTTTAACACAGTGCCACGGACGAGTTAATTCGTTATCAATAATACTTAACTTCAACGCTAGATGTCAGCATTTGACCTACTTATAAATTGTTTCACTTTCGATCCAAAATGGCGTCATGAGAAAAGTTGTAAAATGAAAAAGCATTAGAGTTATATTGTAATAGCTGAAATACTTGGCAGTCAACAGGTTAAATCCAAGTAATAAAATCTGCAAAAATTAAACATGATGTTGGGATGGCAATACCAAAAAAGTACAGAAACAAGATAGGGATTAATAGACAAAACTATAGAAAAATCTCTGCAGAATTGTTTCATAACTCGTTTTCCCGCCTTTTAAAAACAACTTCTTTGCAGTAGGTTGATAAATGAATATTTGTTTTATATTTATAATTTAATAGTAATATATATATTGTTAATAACATCTTGCTGTTATACATGCCGTGAAACACTCGATAATGGTAATTAGGTGCTCAAATAAGGCTACTACTCAACTTTAGCAGTGATTTGTAAACATCATAGACTAAGATTGAATGTATTGGCTATTATTTTCTCGGCCTATCCTTACATACTGCGCTTAGTAACATAACAGCCTGTTCCCAAGTGCTCTTAAAATGCTTTTCTGTCGTACTAAAGCTGTTTGTTTTTTTTTCTTTATCCTTCTCACAAAAAAGATAGGAAAATTTCCACTTTTCCTCTCAAGCGATTTCTCCAGTTTAGCAACAATTTTCAGTGATATTGGGAGCTCACAAACTTTGAAACACTCGATAATGGCACGTGGCTACTCGAATAGTTACAAAGTAACTTAAGAAACTTTTGTTAGCACCATATTGCAAATGATATTTGAATGTAGCAGTCATTATTTCTCAGCCCATCCCTACATAGTAGGCACTAGAGTGATTAATAATACACCTACACTAAGCAGTTAAAATATTTATTTGAGCATCAGCTGAGAAAAACAAATAAACTAATAAAATATTTTGGATTGCTTAAATGTTGAAAAAAATTATATAAAACTTTTGAGCAAGACCAATAATGTTTTCTTAAATAATATACACTCAGTGACCACTGTATTAGGTACAAGTATCTAGTAGCAGGTAGGATCTCCTTTTGACTCCAAAACAGCCTGAATTCTTCGCGGCATCGATTCAACAAGGTAATGGAGAAATTCCTTAGAGATTTTCAACCACGCTGACTCGATAGCATCACTCAGTTCCTACAGATTTGTCGACCACACGTTCATGCTGCGAACCTCCTTGAATCACACATCTTTCCCATTCTAATAGTTGAACAACAACTGAACCTCTTGCATGTTTTATGTGTTAAGTTGCAGCCACACGATTCACTGTTTGGCTATTTGCATTAAAAAGCAGGCGTACCTCTAATAAAGTGGCCGTTGAGTATAATATATGTTTGTTTTGAAATTTCGCACAAAGCTACTCGAGGGCTATCTGTGCTAGCCGTCCCTAATTTAGCAGTGTAAGACTAGAGGGAAGGCAGCTAGTCATCACCACCCACCGCCAACTCTTGGGCTACTCTTTTACCAACGAATAGTGGGATTGACCATCACATTATACACCCCCACGGCTGGGAGGGCGAGCATGTTTAGCGCGACGTGGGGGCGAACCCGCGACCTTCGGATTACGAGCGTACGCTTTAACGCGCTCGGCCATGCCAGGCCAGTATAATATATATTTAAATCCATAATAATACACATATATTGTTTATTTACTACGGTTGATAAATGCGTTTCTAAAATCGTTGATGTAATTGTCAAACAAGTATAGATTGATAACAATTACAGCTTTTGCCCATATTTACACTAACTATTTTGCTAGTTGTCTCCATTTTGGAAGAGATGGTCTAGGGACGAAGGCAACTAGCTGACAGTACTCATCATTAAAATGGGACTTGACCGTCATTTTTATATGGACAACTATCGCGGATAGCTTTTGACTAACTTTAATCGAACATACGAAATAAAGTGTATTTTAACTCGGCAAGCTTTACGTCTTTCAGAGTACCTTAATATAATTTCGAGCAATTTTAAATACAAAGTAACGTGTTTTTTTAATACTCAAAACTATTTATTACTAGCGGTAATAAATACGATAGGGTAATTACTACCACCCCCACCCAATAGTATACCCCACATTTCAGAGCTAACCGAAGTTTTTTGTTTGTTTTTTAAATCAAGCTTGAAAAATAAATGGAACAAAAACTCCTTTAGATTCGTGGCATATTGTTAGAATAGTAAAAATCAGTTATGTTAATAACTAATATATGGGAAAGCCAGTGCGTTTCGGAAAATACGTTCCAACAATGACTTTTACGTCATGTCCCTTAGCAACGTATGTATAATTTAATATTGTTGTTAATCTATGTACAGAAAACATAAAATGAAATGTATAGGCAATAAAACTGTAAATATATTTGTCATTTGTTAATTTAGAATCTCTGTTGATTAAAAACGTAGACGATATAACTGTTACAACAGAAAACAGTTTAATTTAGAAGCGATTTAAGTTAAATTTAATCGACTCTTATAGTACATATTATGTGCTTGGCTCTAGGTTAGGTGATCCCACACTACGTCTATACTTTTGAGTGTTTTATATCAATTACTATACTTAAGTTTCACGGCGCCACCAACTCTGACGGGCCCCCTTACGCCCCTTCATTATAATCGTTGTAAGCAGACAACAATTGAACTATTCTATATAGATAAACACCTTTTTACTTTTACAACGCCTCCTCTTTTGAGAAATCATGCACCCAGATCTCAGTAGTATTAAAGTGTTTTACATGTTGCTTGTACTTCTCACAATTTTTATTTGGTCCTCAGAGATTAAACCCATCCTTTTAAAAATTCTGCATACGTAACTGATCATCGGATACAATAACTTGGTAACCCACATTAAAAAGGAAAACGATAAAAACTTAGCGCTTTCTACAGGTATACTTGTTTTTATTGGGAGCAAATCCATTTTTAATGTAAATAAACTATTGCAAACCAGTCGATAGAAGCTGTGTACCTTTGAATATGCAGCGATAAAAAGAAACCTAATGTGAAAAACCGAATATTTGAATTAAAGGCAAGAAGACGATGACAGAAGTCGTGTTCTAGTTAAAATACGTTACAATGAACGTGAAAATATGTGCATTCATAGAACCAGATAAGATTATAATCGGTACACATTGTACTGTTCTACCTCGATCAGTTCAGCATGCCTAACGTGAAAGTTTTAAAGGCTGGTCGTCTTACCACCAGTTTTTTTAGTACAGGGTGTTCGGGAAGTCACTGTGCAGTTTTGTAATTATATTTTATTCAGTCTATTTCAAGCCAGCAACTCATAGCGGTGTTTATAAACAAAATAAGAAGGATCCAGGCCTGTATTGATGCCAACGGGGGTCACTTTCAACACTGTTTATAATTGTCATTCATATTTTTCTCCTGTATTCTATATTGAAACATGTCTGTCAATAAATATGTGTCCAGAGTGACTTTCCGAACACCCTGTAGAATAAGCAGCTATAGAATTAACAAAATTTATAGTCTTAAAACATGCGTTGAAGTTTGGTCGAAACTGAAGATTAACGAGGTAAATGAGATGAATCCTGGCCTGGCATGGCCGAGCGGGTTAAGGCGTGCACTCGTAATCCGAGGGTCGCGGGTTCGCGCCCGCGTCGCGCTAAACATGCTCGCCCTCCCAGCCGTGGGGGTGTATAATGTTACGGTCAATCCCACTATTCGTTGGTAAAAGAGCAGCCCAAGAGTTGGCGGTGGGTGGTGATGACTAGCTGCCTTTCCTCTAGTCTTACACTGCAAAATTAGGGACGGCTAGCACAGATAGCCCTCGAGTAGCTTTGTGCGAAATTCCAAAACAAACAAACAAACAAACCTACTGTTTATGCCCCTAGCGGTACAGTGGCACGTCTGCGGACTTGTAATGCTAGAAAGCGGGTTTTGATACTCGTGATGGGCAAAGCACAGATAGCCCTTTATGTGGCTTTGTGCCTAATAACAAACAACAACCTACTGTTTATAAATTTTCAGCAAAAACGTCGAATCTAAATTTTAAAATCTTTTCATGATCATGGCATATAATTGAGAGCACGTGACATTAGAGGAAGTTTTTAGTGACCCAGTGTCCGGGAAAACAGAGAAAGTGGGTGTCCCTGATTTAGTCAACCACTGAATCAACTCTATCCGGAAAGGAAGTAACTGGCTAGTGCGTTGTTTGGACAAAAGAGCCAGAGGAACTACACTGCCTTAGTGGAGAGTATTGTTGTCATGGGCAACATCATATTGAAAGACAACTACTAACACAAATGATTATATATTTCGTATGAAAGACGTCCTTGAATAACTAAACACACGTGACACTGAACACAGGCCTCATTAAAAAAAACAAAAACAAAAAAAAACGTTTTACTTACCGAGTACCTGCACAGGTTACAGACGAAGCAGACCTTTCAAGCAAATTTCGTTTTTTGATAAACTTAAACATTTGTTCCATATAAAACACTCCAGTGTTGGTTTTGTATTTCTAGCGCAGTTAAACGGTGGAGAACTCAGTCTGAAACTTAACAACCGCGTGATGCGCAGAACAGTAATTTAACGGACTGAATCGTGTGCGTAGATAGGCCTACAATAAACTATAAGCAAATCATTGATAACAAGAGTGGATTTTGACCGATACATTGTTACGAAAAGATACAGTTTATGTCATCACATTAGCATTGACAACATTTCTTTTTATCAGCTTCATACATTCTAAATAATAAACCGCAGTTGCGTTGAATGGTTTAAAGGACATGGCAACAACAATAATAAAAAAAGGTCTGATGGAAGGTATGATAAGCACCATTAAAAATTGATAAGGTACGAAAATTTTCTGTTTGATTAGAATTTTCGCACAAACCAATTCATACGGGTAATCTGCGAATAGCTATGTCTCATCTGTTTGTTTATTTGTTTCTGGAGCCCGGCATGGCCAGGTGGCTAAGGTGCTCGACTCCTAATCTGAAGGTCGCAGGTTCGAATCCTCGTTACACCAAACATACTCGTCCTTTCAGCCATAGAGACGTTATATAATTTCGATCAATTCCACTATTCGCTGGTAAAAGATTGTATCTTTGCAGCAGTGAATACATGCTAAGAGCCCTCAGATTTTCAGTTCTGGTACAGTAATTATTTGGCCATACCCGACTTTAAATATGATTAAGTGAACAAAAATCATTATATTGAATTTCGACAGTTTTGATTTTTTTTTTTTTTTGAAAAGTTCATATAACTTTTGTCACCTTCAATATCCAAGGGTTTCCATAATTGTTCTTCAGCAGAATTCGTACAACGTATTAAAACTTTCGGTTTCGGAATAAATTATTTTAGAAACTTTTGTCTCATGATCATTAGTTTGTTTATAATTATAACCCTTTTAAATTTTACCAGGAAACATAATGGTTTATTCTTATTTTGAGTAATGAATTTAGTATAAAATTATTCATCACGATTATGTAGTAATTTTAAATATGTTACTTTTTGTTGTAAATGATTATTTATGTATTTCTTTTTATTGTGGTTTTATTTGAGTTACAATGTTTTCTTTTGTTATATTTTAGTTGACTATATTTGGTGTATGCTGCTAATGAAATTTCCCATCTTGAAAGTCCACCAAAAATGTCTTCCCACTCGTTTCCGTTTGTAACTACACCACAGAAATTATTTCTTTCCTTGGTGAATGTTTTACCTCTTCCTGTTAACCTTGTAACACAACACATGTTCCACAAATTTTCAATGCTTTCTCATTTTTTTAGTATTGAAATAGTGTTTACTATGGAAAAGTCTTAATACATTGACCTTCCACTATGAAAGTACGAACCTTAGACATTTCCTCGAACATCTAAATCACACCTTTTTACGTCTTACCTAACTTGTATTAACACTTAACAGGTAATCGCTATAATGGTGAGTGTTACCATCAAATGTAAGGCACCAAAATGAGTCTTTATGTTTCGTTATTTGTTGGCTAAATAGAAAACTCGAGTTTTTTTCTCATCTGTCAACGAACACTTTCAACCATTTACAAGTGCTATACTGATAGCATTTTGGATGAGGCTAATTTACCATTAAGTAAATTTATGTTGTTTTTTTTAATTTGTGTTCATGTTCCTTCCCACACTTCACATGAATAGTTTCCTTAACGAATTTACACTTCTTAGACATTCACTTTTCCATTTAAAAATGCCAAGTATATTATCTATAAATAAGTTCATTAGAAGCCCATAAATACCTTCAGCACGATTCTTCCCATGTACATCATATATTTCAGACTCTTCATTATTCTCAATTCTTAAGACTATGTATACTTTACAGTGAACAAACTTATTACGAATCAAAATCTAAAGAAATTCGATATTTCTTTTTCAATTACTTCTATCCTAAGCCTTTAATAGAGAAACCACCTAGTGTGCCACTTTTGTTGCAAAAGTCCTTGTAACCTTTATACATTGGTTACAATGTCTTTAACATTGTAAATGTTAAAAAAATTAACAGTCATTCCGTGAACTTCAAAAACTATTTATATGTTATGTAATCTTGAAGAAAATAAAAAAGCGATGAAATATCTCGCCATTGAGGAAACCATCTACGGGAAAATCTCTCTTATATCCTTATACACCCAAGAGAAATACCCAAATACTGCTTATCCTTACTTAATATAGTAATACTACCAAAACTGCTCTGATAAACAAACAAAACTCCGGTATCTTCACTAATGATCCACAACTTCCAAATTGTATATGGAATTGTCGTTTACTCCAGACACGAGAACAATACCAAAAACACTTTGATATACAATATCATCAAGAAGCGAACCACAGTGAGTACTCTACAGCTTGCCGTCGCAGAAAGAATTACCCTACCTGCTAATATGTGAATACCACAATAGTCATAAACGGCACCAATAAAAAAATTAACAGTTATTCCGTGAACTTCAAAAACTATTTATATGTTATGTAATCTTGAAGAAAATAAAAAAGCGATGAAATTTCTCGTCATTGAGGAAACCATCTACGGGAAAATCTCTCTTACATCCTTATACAAGCAAACTTTTGCTTATATGATGCTGGAAAAACGTTTTTTTATTAAGCGATGTGCAATCCCAATAATGCGAAATGTTTATCCTGTGT
This sequence comes from Carcinoscorpius rotundicauda, assembly GCA_011833715.1. Taxonomy (NCBI): domain Eukaryota; kingdom Metazoa; phylum Arthropoda; class Merostomata; order Xiphosura; family Limulidae; genus Carcinoscorpius; species Carcinoscorpius rotundicauda. The sequence goes on from CM022398.1 coordinate 24,175,200, forward strand.
GCATTTAGATTTACAATAGGGTTCAAGATTTTCCTGCTTTGCCTCCGTTTCCTGTCACGGAGAACTTTTTCTCCATTAGCACAGTGCAGATATGATGTCTTAACACATCACATGCTGATCTAATGCACTGGCACCATCTATAAAAACATAATAGTGCTGTTTGTTGTATGTTCATGTGAAAACTTCTTCGTAGAGTGTGGATGGATTGTCACCGAAATTGGTGTGGAAGTTCATAAGTTCATGAGGAATACAAATTTTCAATTTTTCTTTTTGCGTTCTTTTTTAACCACTATTTTGCCCTTTTTGATGGATCTTCGTCAAATTGGCATGAAGGTTTGTTGGGTCCAAGAGGAGAGACATGCAATTTTACGGTTGCACATTGTGTTTTGCTGTTTTAATGGGTTTTTTGTTGTTGTTATTTTTCAATTGTAAATAAAGGAAACAACTTTCATGTCCTGAGATAACCTTTCATTAATCACGAATTTACAATACTTCTGTTCAGAATACGAGTAGCCTAACTATTGTCAGGTGGGTTAAGGCGTATGACTCGTAATCTGAAGGTCGCCGGTTCGCATCCCTGTCACACCAAACATGGGAGTGTTATTAAGTTACGATCTATTCCACTATTCGTTGGTAAAAGAGTAGTCAAAGAGTTGGCGGTGGGTGATGATGGCTAGCTGCCTTCCCTCTAGCCTTACACTGCTAGATTAGGTACAGCTAACGCAAACAGCAAACCCGAGTATTAGATTAACAGTTCAAAAATTTCCCGTTTTGCTATTTTTTGTTTTAAGTTATATTAATTCATGCAGATTTGGTTTATGTACTTTATGCTTTAATTTGACACTTTTATTCCATATATCTTTATAAATAAAGTTAATCATAATACTTCTGTTTGTTTGTTTATTTGTTTTTGAATCTCGTCCAAAGCTATACGAAGGCTATCTGTACTAGCCGTCCCTAATTTAGCAGTGTATTACTAGAGGGAAGGTAACCAGTAATCACCACCCACCGCCAACTCTTGGGCTACTCTTTTATCAACGGAAAGTGGGATTGACCGTAACATTATAACGCCCCCACGGCTGGGTGGGCGAGCATGTTTGGCGCGACAGGGGGCAAACCCGCGACCCTCAGATTACGAAGCGCACGCCTTAGCGCGCTAGGCCATGCCAGGCCTAATTAAGAAACAAACAAACAAGCCCTACGATTCTCTTCGTAGATTTTAGTTTATAATTCTTAAAAAAGGATTTATCGCCAAAAGTAAAATTGACAAAGAAGCCTAAAGCATTTTTATACCTCAAGGGTTTCTCAGCATTGCTTGCATCAATAAACTAAAGAAATTAATGGTGAATGACAAGAAATAAGACGGTGTCTGTGTTGTAACTTGCGTGTTTGCTAGAGAAAAGTGCTGATTGTAATGACCGACGGAATTTCTAAAATATTTAGTAACAAGGATACAAATATGAATAGACATTTAATCTAGGGATAATTAATAGTTAATGAGTGTTTTAATTCGACTTATCGCGTTTCTTCTGTTACTCAGTTACTTGGTGATTTGCGTATTTCATTACAATAAAAGTTACTTATTCAGTTAGGCTTACGTTTGGCAATTTATGTTGAAACGTTATACTAGAGTTTACACCTACACTTATAGTTTTGCAGTTAGTGTTGAAACGTTTATACAACTACGCTCATACTTTATAGGTAAATGTGACTGTAAAAATGGAGAGATAATATAGTTTGATAATGTTACGTATTACTTAGCGTAATTTAAATTTATTTAAACCAACTAATCTAAAAGAAATCGCTGAATGCTAGAAGCGACAGAACACCATACAAGAATATTTTACAAGCACACACAGATATATATATATAATGAATGAACGTAGCATGTATGTTAGTATTTATGTATGTAACCAAAACTCCTGCTCCATCTAATGAACGACACCACAAACGAACCCCATAACAATTTCACGCTTTGTGTGTTCAAGATTCAGATAATTAGAAAAATAACTGGTGTGTATAACAAGCACTTGTTTATAACAGAACATAGTTTAAAAAGGAAAATACTTTCTTTACAATTAGTGACACAACTTCCACTAGCACTGTACGTGAGGATTTGATTACATCTTTTTTGATATTATTTGCAAATGTAACATTTTTCGAGAAATGGAGTAATTAAAAGGTTTCGTTTTTAATATGTGAAAACATTAGTTTTTCAGTAAAATTTATATTTTTGTCTTTGTACATTGAATTACTTTAATAAAATGAGTTGTGTATGACCCAAGAACACAATTCGAACACTTCCGAGAAAAAAATTAAAAATACATATGATATGTATATATATATATATATTTTAATGTAGAAAATGTTAGTTAAAAACTACATCTATTAATTAGTAGTACAAACACCCACCCGTATGGTGGCGTTTCTACTAGTGTATTTGGAAAGCAACTCAATTCCCAAATGGCACACCATACATGTGTATGAAGGACTAAAAGCTTTTTCGTTTGTAGCCACACGTTAACATGGTATGACAAAAACAGTTCTTACGTCTCGAAAATAACAATAAATAAATAAAACACAATTTGTTTATTATTCCCACGTGATCACGGCACTTTTTTTTAAAATAACGAATGTTATATTAGAACACAAAAAATAACAGAAAGCAAACTGCAGCTCGTTATATATTTACTTATCTGAAAAAGTAACTCGTGTGATTTTCGATACATTATATTCAAAATATACGTGATGAAGAAACTGTCTTCGGTTCAGCAAAGATGTATGAAAACATCCAACAACATGTGACCCGTTTTCTGTGTTATCACTAAATTAATGCAAAGCTCTATACTCCTTACAATAGCATATCACAACACGTGGACAGATATCTCCAAAACCCTGTCAGTTGAGTTTGTTTTGGAGGCATTATCTCGCGATTATGAAACAATTTACCAAAAGGTTAAATTCTTGACATTTTTTGTATGGAAATACGATAAGTGCTAAACCTGCACAGAAATACATTGAAAATCCAGATTAATTTTTTTTCGTTAAAAACAAACAAAAAGCGCGGGTTTTGAGAACCACGTTGTGTCTTCCTTCCCCGTCCTTTATATAAACCAATACTTCATCGTTATTATTGTGACACATCACGACATTGTAGATTTTCACACTAATAATTATTATCATCAGATTAAGTAAGAAAATTTGTTTGTTTGTTTTGAATTTCGCGCAAAGCTACACGAGGGCTATCTACGCAGTCGTCCCTAATTTAGTTGTGTAAGACTAGAGGGAAATCAGTTCGTCATCACCACCCACCGCCAACTCTTGGGGTACTAGTTTATCAAGTCTGACAAGTAAGGAAGTCGTCCATAACTCTTAAGTACTTTTTAGAAATCTCTAAATCTTGCGAAAAGGGAGTAAGATGAACAGTTCGTTTGTTTCGTAATAAACACAAAGTTATTTGTATTTTGTCCATTACTGGTATCGAAACCAAATTCTTAACGTTGTAAGCCTTCAGGCTTATCACCAAATCACTGGGTGGGGGGCGAGATGGAACCACAGAAAAAACTTTTATAAAATATTAATTCGAGTCCGTGACTCAAACTGTAAGTTAATAATAAAAAAAAATTAAAATCTTCGTCACACCACCATAAAATATATACTAAACACAATATATAAATACCAGTTACATTTCTGGTACTTTATAAAGCAAATAAACAAACATCAGAAATTAATGTGTGTAAAGTTTCCATTGAGTGCTATCATAGCAACTTTTGTAGTTACTCTTTTATTTCATATTTTTAAACATATGTTTATAACTTTATTATATGTAATACCAACAAGTAGTTCTTATAACTTACACAAATTCGGTCTTTACTCGTCGATTCCGTCGCATCTTAAGCCAAATTAACTGTAAAAAAGTTATACATAACAAGAATAATATAACCGTTTATCTTCACAATAGTTTTGTAAGGTTTTATTGTTTTTATTTGTTATTAGGAACAAAGTTTTCGAGATTGTGATTGCAAATACTTCCATAAATTCCGCCTCATTCCACATTTATTCAGCTTTGTTTATAATTATATACATTCAACTTTTAGTCAGTTACACGCCATGTTTTCAAAAGTCATAAACGCCGTAGTTATAAATTCAAGAAATAAAATGAAACGCCATACACGATGTTTTACATACTTTTTCAGAAGATACTGAGAAACAACAAATGTTATTAAACTACTTCTTTTAAGCTTCACTAGTGAATGAATGTACACTACAACCAGTTTCGACCTTGGCTACATCAGGCGAACTTGGCTAGGTCTGTTGTCTCATTTTGTCTGTCAGTTCCTTTTGAGAAGCCCTGTACATGTCGTATAAACGCTGCTACATACATAGTATGTATTTGTAGTGCTGTAAAGACTAGACTATATAAAACATTTATTACTATCCTTAGAAAGACTATATATAAATTGGACAGTAGCTATTAGTTATATAGAAAATATCAGTAGTCTCAGAAAGACGTGATACTATCTACACAGTAGCTGTGAAATTTGTGTATATAAAACTGTTTATCAGTAACCTCAGAAAAATATGCAAAATGGGCAGTATCTGTCAGGTATATAACGTTTTTCAGTAACCTGAGAAAGTTCCTACACAAAGTGGACAGTAGCTGTCAGGTATATAACGTTTTTCAGTAACCTGAGAAAGTTCCTATACAAAGTGGACAGTAGCTGCTAAATACGCACACACACATATATAGATATTTATCAACGACTTTATAAAAACAGGATAATATCTGCCGGATATATGTTGTATATACGTGTGTGTGAATTAATGTTCCTTTATCTATGTGTATGTACAAATGCCTATTGTTGTTATACAGGTTTAATAATCGAGTAATATGTTGATATTTAAATCATTATAGATATTTTTATTTGACTAACCAGAACAAGATCATAAAGCTTAGGGTTTAGAAAGCTTGTTTCTATTTTCTTTTTTCCCTAATGCATACTTAGAGCCAGGCCGATGAAACCGTGGAGTTAGCTCTTAAAATGTCATTTGAACAAAAAAATCATAAACTACATTCTAGTTTCTTGCATCAGTTCACACACAACGAGGTCACCATTAAACAATAAAACAAGCATTTTACACCTGTTAAATGTATACACTATTATAACAGTAAGTAGAGTGTTTTAAAGTAAGAAATATTTGTTAACTTCTTGCCCATACAAACTGGGAAATGATTTATCGGACAAACAGCATTGCTTTCAAGTAAACTGTAAATAAATGCAGACAAGACCGATCAGAAATAACAAAACAAAAACATGCACGGTTAATAAGAGGAATTAGTGCAAATCATTCAAGGACAAATATTCATTCGTGACGGTATGTTATACCAGACATAGGATCGTAATACTTTATAACAAGGTTGGGCAATGCATAACACAGAGGGAATAAAAATAGCTTGTTTGTTAATAGCTTAAGTCAGCCGTAAGAACAAATTTTCAAAGATAAAAATACTAATGTATCCAGTTTTATAACAAAGCCACATGGCTCTCAGGTGTGTCCATCGAGGGGATTCGAGTCCCTGACTTTAGCGTCGTAAATCCCTCAACTTGCCACTGTTCCACAGGGAAACATTTTTGTAATGAATATATTATAGAAAAATAGTAGTCTTAGCATATTCATATTTTGCAATGCATAAGATACAAGGGAGTTTAGGCATGTTGTGGAAACTATTCGCGTTGATACTCTTGAGGCTAGGAATCCACAAAATATAATGTTTGATAGTCTGAGGTGTGAAATAACTCCGAGAGATAGCACGAGTTATCATGCCTCAAGAAAACGTTGCGATTTTAAATTTTAATATATTTCAAATATATCAGTTATATTTGCCACACACACACACACATACTGGCACAACGGTGTGTCTGCGGACTTACAAGGCTAAAAACCGGGTTTTGATACCCGTGGTGGAGAGGGCACAGATAGCTCATTGTGTAGCTTTGTGCTTAATTACAAACAACAACAGTTAGATTTGGTAAGTAGCAACTACATTGAAAAACCTTATGTGGTCGTCAGTTGTTTTAAAACAGCTCAATCGACTTTATACAACTGATATGCCAAAAATCTGTGCCCGGCATGGCTAGGTGGATAAGGCACTCGACTCGTAATCCGAGGCCCGCGAGTTCTCGCCCTTTCAACTGTGGGAGCGTTATAATGTGACGGTCAATCCCATTATGTTTAGTGGCGGTGGGTGCTGATATCTAGCTGCTTTCCCTCTAATCTTATTCTGCAAAATTAGGGACAGCTAGCGCAGATAGCCTTCGTGCAGCTTTGCGCAAAATTCAAAACAAACAAACCAAACGCTAAAAGTTGACGTAGGAATAACTGATACGCCAAAAATCTACGTAGTGTTGAAAGAATATCGTAAAATAACTGCTATTAAAACCGCTTAGTCACGAGCGTATAGAAGTGGATTTATTTTCAGATAAGAGAAAATAGGAATATTCTTACCATAAACATCTTTTTTTCGCTGATTTCACTAACTGCTCTTTTTTACTATAAAAATTTCACTAATAAATTCCATAAGATAGACAATTCGATTCTTTAGTGTGTTTTTTCATTCTACGAACGTGTGTTTGTGTGTTTTTCGTATAGCAAAGCCACAAAGGGCTATCTGCTCAGCCCACCGCATTCTACGAACCTTTTCATGGTTCTGTTTGAACAAGTCCATGTGGGTTTTACTTTAATGTCTGGTCAGTGAACGTGAACTATTACTATAAACACACACACTAGAGTCTCACAAGTTATCTATAATATAAAAGAAAGTTTCCTAAGGTGAGATATAAATCATTTTAAACTAAATTCAGGTGCAGCAGACTCTCAAACAAATGCTTAATATTTGATGATAGATTGTTCTTGTGAAACACAGAACGTTATGTCCCGAGTCAAATACTTTATATTTTATTAAGCACAAATCTACAGTATGGGCCACTTGTGCTGTTCCCACCGCAATGATTGAAACACGATTTTCAACGTTATAAGGTTTTCACAAACATAAAATGGTCAATGATTTATTTAAATTTGTTTGTATCAGAATACACCAGTGCATGAACCATGTTATATTTGTATGCCTAAAATTTCAAAATTAACTTTATAACATCAAGTTGAAGCTATATACTAAAGTTTTAGCACTACAGCGCAGCATTATCTTGAAAATAATAACAACGTTATAGATTCCCAGTATCATAAAACATGTTGTTATTCATAAGCGTTGGTTGAATATGGAACAAAGATAATTGCAACATGTTAAGGAAAAAAAATTACTTCTGAAAGTCTTCCTGTTATTCGTATGCTGTTATCCATGTTTCTGGTGGCTTCTATTAAGAACGTTCTTTGGTGGCTCTTTGTTAGCTTGTTCGTGTGATAATTCTAGTTGAAGATAAGTTAATCTAGCTCACTAAATATAACAGTATGAAAACTTGAATATCTCAGTTCTATAATAATTGATATCCAATATAAGGTAATGGTAATATACAGTCACAAACCTTTTTCATTTAAATGCTGTTTTCTCACGTCACCAGAAATCGCGTTCCATTGGGGTCAAAGCAAATAGGTTAAGGTCTTCGAAATTTACATGTGAATGTAAAACATTTATGAGCACTGTAACTGATATTAATTTAATTTCATGGTGTGATAATTATTTTAATACTTCATTCAATGTAACAGACGAAAATCGGTTTAATAAAAAATGATTATAGAATCTTCATAGGATGCATTATATTATGAGAACGAATAAAATATTTTATGTTTGAACAATTTAACAGTTGTCATGGAGCCTTCAAACGTAATGGAAAGTTTTTTGTAAATAAATATATACAGAGGTAATGAATTAATGTTGTTGTTATTTTGTTTTTCTAATTTACAAAAATAACATTTGCGTTTTTAAATTAAAATCATTTAAGTACATGAGAACTAAGAAGTATCTTATTTAGTTCGTGCACGTATTTTCTGTAAACCTTTTTCATCATCTTGCACGTTGGTGTAATTTTTTTCTAGGAGTATAACGCAGTTTTGCAGGTAATTGTAGCTCATCACTGAATCATTTTTTGCAATATTGTAAATAAGGTATTGCTGTAAGCTATATTCTTTTTACTATTTCATTTTTTACTTCTTTTGCTAGGGGGAGATGTAGCATGACGTAAAATTGATGATGCACGACAACTAGGTGTTTCTTACGAGTTGCGAATTCATGTGATGTCTCGAATTTTCTGGAAGTTGGAAGGAAAATGTGAAACGCGAGTTAATTAATATGTGAATAATTTAGTCATACACCGATTTGTTTAGATCATACTCAAGTTCTGTGCAGTATATATTTATTTAGTTTCTACATAGACACCAGGGGACATTTATTGTATTTACAATATGACTTATTTATGTGTTAGGCCTGTCAACGAACGTAGCCTGTAAAACGTTATCGAAGAAACACGAAGTCGTCATAAATAATTTGTTCGAACTTTACATGACTTTAACCGATTATGAAGATATAATGCCTTAAACAATAGAAACATTTACAAAAAAAAAATTTCGAATTATATTAATTTTCAGTTTAAACATATACATTAAAGTAAATATTGTGAATCCTGCCTAAAATTCGCCACTACTAACAGTTATTATTTTTTAATGTACCGATATTTTTTCATCTTTCATAAAACTGTGATTACACTTTTATCGCCTTTGTAATTATTTATTATTTGGTGTTCCATGTACGAAATTCATCTTAGAGCTTTATAAATACATTTGAAATGGTGTGTGGTAGAGTGCTTCTAATATAAGAAATATTAATGTCGGACAGGTTAGACAATACTACACTATATTCTGGTTCTTCAGTAGTAACAGAAAATTTTTAACTTATGTATCGCTATAACAAATGAACTAAATCGTGGAAATAAACAGGTTTTTCACGATACGCTTTTCTAACGGTAGAAGAAGAAACGTACGCTAGGATGAGTTCTTAAGTACAATGACCGAACGTAGTTTGTGTGTACATGCAAAACATATACGTGTAAAAATAATAATTATAAAGTAGCATCCATGCTCATGGGTTCGAAAAATTGAAGTATCCGGTTTTGATACAGACAACGAGCCATGCAGAGGTCGCCTAAACTTTACGGAGGTGCTGCGCAACATTCTTCCTGCTCGTGTTCGACCTAGGCCTACTTTATATTCTATAATAACTACATTTAGTATTCGTGTAAACTTACATAATTTTGTAATTACAATATTTTTTTTACAACATGATATATGCAAAGAAGCTAATTCCTCTGTTGCTCGAGATATTGTAATAATGTGTTAACGGTACAACTCGTGACGATAACCTACACCAGTACCCGTATCAAGATGCAACTGTAATTCACAATTTATGGCAGAGACTAAATATTTTCTTGCACCACCCATTTCTTTCCTTAGTTTGTAAAGACGAATGTTATCACTTTAGTGCACAATGTCAGCTACGACGCATTTTTGGTTATATTAAATGTATGGATTACAATTTCAAAGTGTTGTATTCTAGTTTATTTATCATTAAAAGCAAAGTTGCAAAACAAACTGTCTATGGTTGTCCCAACGCAGCGATCGAACCCTAATATAAAACATATCTATGTTATAGATACCGTACAAAAACAAAACCTGTCGCAACGAAAAATGTTACGCATTTGAAAATTTCATAACTTGAAATTATTATCATTCAAATTCTCGTAATATGTATACATATGTATTCTCTTACTAAAGATACATTTTTTGTTAAAATATGCAATTCTACTTGAACGAAAAAAGAAGAGTGATTAGTAAAAGGTTATCAGTGGCTTACTTAAAGGAGTAAGAACATTCATTGCACTTACAGGAACAAAATTTTGTAGTCCTAAATGCTAGAACTCCTGAAAAGGAAATATAAGACTCGGCATGGCCAGCTGGATTAAGGCGTTCGACTCGTAATCCGAGGGTCACGGGTTTGAATCCACGTCGCACCAAACATGCTCGCACTTTCAACCGGGGGGTGTTAGGTCAGTCCCACTACTTGTCAGTAAACGAGTAGCCCAAAAGCTGGCGGTGGGTGGTGATGACTAGCTGCCTTCCGTCTACTCTTACACTGCTAAATTAGGGACGGTTAACACAGATAGCTCTCGTGTAGCTTTGCGCAAAATTCCAAAAATAGGTAATACGACGCGCGCTACCTTAGGAATTCTGAGCAGTCTTATTCAAAATACTTATACTTCACTAACTTATTCCAATCTAAATTATGAAGAATCAACCTAAATAGATTAATATAGAACAATACAGAAAATGTCGTATGTTGTTTGTTGTTAAACACAAAGCTACAAAAATGGCTCTGCCCATCACGTGTATCGAAACCCGGTTTCTAGCGGTATAAATCCGCAGGAAATGCCATATGTAGAAAGGAATTTTTCTTTAACTCGCCAAGTCAGGTTGTTAAACATTTAGGCTAAATAAAGAATATTTAATCTTAAGCTACTTTCATATCAGTTGGTAAAAAAAAAGAAAGTTTAAAAATTATACCAATTAAGTCAATAATAGTGACGAACCAAGAAACTACACTACTATAAAATGCTGTTAAAGTTCACTTTTTAACCGATAAAATCTATCAAGCTACAAGGCTCCTCTACTGTCCCAAGTGAGACTCGTCATTGACATTAACAGAGCTCAAACTTTTAACTTTCTGTAATTCGTTCCAAAATCCATAGTGACGAAGAAACAAATGTTCACGCTAGGTGTCATTTTTAATTGGTCAAAAAACTCATTTCAGAACGCAAATATTTTCATATTTGAAGAATGTGAGAGGCTGTTTTGGATGATGGCTACAAAGTGATTTTAACAACTAATCAACCGCTTACAAATTTTACGCTTATCTTCGCGTCGCAGTTAGAGGTCTTGAACACATTTTCAGTTATTTCTACTCACTTAAGATAGTTTCAACTCGATAGAATATCACTTCGTATGAAATGAAAATACTTTAAGTCTCCTTTTCATATTATTTTGTAATTTGTAAGATGTAAAAACTAATATAAGCTTATTAGGACAGTATACAATTGTGTTCATCTCAGGTTTATAATCATGTTTTGTGCCTATCACACATAACTTGTACCTATTAACACTTGAGAACGGCTTCTCTCTCTCTCTCTCCTGTTAAAAGTGAACCTTGTAAGTATAAATGGGGGGTAAGCCGAATATATTGAAGTTTACGAAACCTGTAACTTTAATATCTTAAATAACTTGTGTTGGCGTAAAATTATGTTAGCGGATAACTCTCGTTGATTATTTGTTTTGAGTGTTTAATCGCAAAGCTGTAAAAGAGCTATCTCTAATAATGGTCACAAACTTTGAACCATTTTTAAAAAATAAAACAGCAAAACTTTCAATACACCAGTTTCCAAGTGATATATATCGGTTAATCAGTGTTTTTGATACATATTATAATGGTTACTTGGCGAATATCTAAAAGGAGTTACATCTATCATTGCTTTAAAATACTTTTAAAGATAAGTGTCCGTATATCTAAATATCAATTTTCCTAGTAGGTATTTTACAGCACAAAATTTAAGTTTGTGGCTAAATGGAAGGTTCGAGTCCCCTGTTTATTACCCGCATGATTTGACTCTAGGTTAATAATCAATTCAAAATACATTTTTATACCGACACACACATATATATATAAAATAAAGTTTGATAGTTAAAATTATACTTTCGCTGAAATTTTGCTTAACTTCAAATCAAATTGACCGAAACTTATGAAAGAAAGAAAAACTTCGTTATTACAAACTGTCGTAATTCTTAGAGCACATATTCTGCGCTTATTTTTTTTTTAGATTTATTTCTGCTTGGCCGTCAGTAGGTTAGTAATAAAACACTAATTTTAATTACCTTTGGATCAGAAGTGAAGAGGAACTGTACACAACGCTCCGCAAACAGGCATTCCCCATTATCATCTGATCCTCAGAAGTTGTATTTATTGAAACTAATATGTCAACATGAAGTCATTTGGCATTAAATAATTCACGACTATTTAATCGCAAAAATACAAGGTATATTCCTTGCACTGGCACCTCAGATAAAACTGTGGCCAACATAACTGAATTTTAACATGTAAGTTAGCGATTTCTGTACACACCTTCGCGTTTGTATTATATAGAGTTGTGTCTAGAAATCTCTTTGCGTAACTAAACATTTGCGAACATCTACCGTAAACCATACGGCGTTTTGGAATACTTTAAACACCTGGCGTTACCAACAGCAGTTGCACGAGTTTGCGCGTTGGCACTGTGCCTCAAGGTACAGACTTCGTGTTTTTGTTTTCTTCTTTCTGCAAACTTACTACGTTCAAAAACTGGTAGAATATGTATGACTCAGCAAGGTCGAACTCTACGTTGGCTATTATGTGTGCTTGATGCCAGAATAGAGCTACTTTGCCCAACAGAGAGGAATAGTCATAGAAACAACGATAACGACTCGACTTGGCAAACAGAATTTTTGTCGAAATCATCGACGTAGAACGATCAGCTGTAGACGAAAGAAATAAAGCGTGGAAAGTGTGGAGGTCTCAGTATCACTCAAACCGGACAGCGCGTGAACCGCAGTGGCGCATCACATCTGTGTGTTGACCCGTGTCTCGTGTAGAAGATGCGACCACAATATCGCGTTTAGATCGACCGACCTTCCCCGGCTCTTCATAACCCCTGAATTACCTTCTTTATTTTATTTTATAAGCTTGATGTTTCTGTACAAACTCTATTTTAATATGTGCGTTGCACAGTTGTGTGTGGACGAATTGTGTAACTTGAATAACTCAGATTTTTGATGCAAAGAGTGTTTACTTTTAATCGAATTTATTGGAATAATCATAACATAGGTAGAAAAAAAGTATTTTTTATATACCTGTTATTGTACATGATACGGTTAAAAAAAAAACATGGTGACTTTTCAAGTTTGGTATTCACATCAGTATTATGAAAAAGTAAACTGATTTGTGATACAAACTCCGCAGAGTGAAACTCATGAAAACGCCTTGTTTACTTCTTCACTATAAAAAAACGATTGAGATTTAGTTTTGTTTGTTTTTGAATTTCACGCAAAGCTACACGAGGGCTATCCGCGCTACCCTTCCGTAATTTAGTAGTGTAAGACTAGAGAGAAGGTAGTTAGTCGTCACTACCTACTGCCAACTCTTGGGCTACTCTTTTACCAACGAATAGTGGGATTTACTGTAACGTTATAACGCCTCACGGCTCAAAGGGCGAACATGTTTGGTGCGACGGGGATTCGAACTCGCGACCCTCAGATTACGAGTCGAGTGCCTTAACTACCTGGCCATGCTGGGCCTGATTAAGAACTTAACGTCAATTTCTACGGTATAGTTATCTAATTCTAAACCCCCACTAAAGCGACACTTACACTGACAGTATAAAAACTCTTTCTGTGCAGTTCATATAAATTAATAAAAACCATGTAATATCCGTATAAGTATTTGAATGTAGCTGTACTATGGCTCTTCCTTGTGTGTGGGTGGGTGGGGGAACAGGCGCTTAACTTCTAACGACAGTTTTCACATATTCATTATGAAAAATGGTGTGTCCATTACCTGTTCGGAGTAGAATGTTGTTTACGATGTCGTGTTTGTATGCCATTTTTTGTGAATATATCTTTCAAAGGCTTTCATTTTTAAAGGAAATTGGAAGTGGCTAAGTAACATAAAATATCTAAATTCACAAAAAATATTTACGTTTGTTTTTTACTTACAATTTTATAAAATCATTAAAGTAATAATTGAACAAATCTTGGGCACGTAATTTTGTTTGTCATTAAACACAAAGCTACACAGTAGACTATCTGCGCTTTACCAACTATGGATATCGAAGTATTGTAAGGCTTCAGACTTAGAAATACTAAATTTGTTTTTCGGATATTCGCACAAAGTAACGCGAATGCCACGTGCGCTAACCTTTCCTAATTTTGAAGTGATAGACTATAACGTAGCAAACTAGTAAACATCATCTTCGTTTGAACTACTCTTGTTAGACCGAATAGTAGCATTTGTCTCCCTCATAGCGTATGTACAGGTTCAAATTGAATACTTGTATTTAAAACAAATAAACAAAAAATAAAATAGGAAGTGGACGCGACCATTCTGTAGCTTTAACTTCATCTTTTCAACTGAAAAATTGTTGATTGTTTATAACAAATTTCACACTGGTAACTATTTGACACATTTCAAATTTAACTATTATATTAATCTGATGAAAATCGTATCTGTTGTTAAACACTGATGGAAACGAGCTTTACAGTCTGGGTTTATTAAAGGAAAAACCAGTTACGTTGAGAATGGACGAGACGTAACATGATAATACGAATAACTTCTAGATGGTTTTTGGAATCTTGAAAACATCGTGATGTGATGAGATTCTTATAACTTAAAACTGTCGACTTCCTTTAACGCTCAACTTAACGCCTTTAAAAAGTCATAGCATAGTATGTATTGTAGTATTATTTCTACTAAATCATACTCCGTGTTTTTTTTAAAGCGCGAGTTTCCAAAAGTGTCAGGTAAGTAATATTTTTTTTTAATCCCAAGATAATGTGGCAAAAACCAAACAAAATCTCGTTATTAAAAGGATAACCGTGTAATTACAGGTGTGTTATGCATGAAAAACACTTTTCAAAGGAACGTACACTTTAAGATACCGATCTGAGGAGCTAGAAAAATGAGGGTTTGAAGTTCCTAGTATGTCTAACGTTATAACTCTTTGTAAGAGTATCACGTGATTCCACATTTCCTAACAATAAGACATTTACAAACTGGGTGTCCTATAGATAAGTCATCTTCGTACATTTATGAACTTTTTTTTAGATTGGCATTATCTAAAAGTTGGGCGTTTTAGTCCACGCTCAATCCAGTAAAAACCTTTGAATCATACCTTGAAATTGCTGTGTCAATATGTGCAAAGTAATGCAGAGTAGGCAAAACCTAGATCGTGTTGTATATAAACAGATCCAGTTCGAACGAACTGAAAATTAGTTGACGCATTCATGAATCATTACAAGGTTTGGTGATGAACATAGAGCTTCGGTGTAAACAAGTTTATTGTTACAAATTATATGTGTTTATTCTTTATATCTCTTCACGGATTTTTAAAGATTAATCTTGGGTGTTCATACAAACGGTTTTTTGTTCATATTTTAACAGAAAAAAATGTTTGTTAATATATACTAGAATTTAATATTATTTTTCTCTCGAAAGTTTTCCTATGTGCTATGTCCACCGCGAGGAATCGAACCCCGCGTTTTAGCGTTGTTTGTCCGTAGGTTACTGCTCTGCAGGGACTTTATGCAATGGTAATTACAACGTGAATTATTTGTGTTTAATCAAATGCCTGAATAACATTTGAATAGATCGAGATTTAGGTAATTCAAGTAATAAAATAAATTTAAAGCTTTCTACCATAGTTTTCGAAAATGAGCGAAAAAGTGATATATTTAAAAGGAGCAGGCAGACAATAATATATACTGAAACAAGAAAAAAATGGTTAAAATCACCTGCATTTTTGTGCGACAGCAGATGTCTCCCGAGTTCAGTAATAATTATTTTTGTTCGCCAGGTGGGAAATAAGAACATAAACTACTACTGTACATCACTTGTGTAAGCAAAGTATTAGAAGCAAAAGGTAAAATAGCACTAGATCTACCATTTTAAAGTTTTAAAAGTGTATTTTAAAGTTTCAAACTTTAACCACATTTAAAATATCAAATTTATAAAAAAAAGATGGTTGTAACACTTATTTACGTTTTCGATTTTGCTTATTCGTTTAGAGCAAATTATTTCTAACTTATTTATGTATTTAATTACAAGTAATCAACGTGGAAACAACAGACGTTTCTAATGATGGAAGACATCAGTTAATCGTCATGTAGAATTACCGCAAAAATAACTCACTATTTGTTGTTTATTAGCATGACCTTTGACACAAGGACACAAGCTACAGTTGCATTATAGTGCATTTTTCCACCAAAATATTTATAGTTCAATGACAAAAGTTTAAGGTATCTTAAATGATCAAACAGAACTTGGATTACTTATTTATTCCAGAATTTTGCAAAAAACTATGCAACAACAATCTGCACATAATTTTCACTAACTTTTAACTGATGGATTTAGAGGAAGCTAACAGCCACTGCCATCCCTTGAAATAATCCTCTTTGATCGAATAATGAATTTCTCCATCACTTTTATGGTGTACCCCCGTCTCCAAAGGCAATAAGACGTAAAACATGAATCCTTGGACTCACAAAACTCGGTAAAGCAACTTCTAATAACAGTGGTGGGGCTTTTGGGGGCTCAAGCCCCCAAATGAGCAAACCCTCCTCAGACCCCCAATATTGTTACCTACATATATTCATAAGTCCCGGCATGGCCAAGCGTGTTAAGGGTGCGACTCGTAATCTGAGGGTCGCGGGTTCGCTTCCCCGTCGCGCCAAACATGCTTGCCCTTTCAGCCGTGGGGGCGTTATAATATTATGGTCAATCCCACTATTCGTTGGTAAAAGAGTAGCCCAAGAGTTGGTGGTGATGACTAGCTGCCTTCTCTCTAGTCTTACACTGCTAAATTATGGACAGCTAGCACAGATAGCCCTCAAATAGCCTTTGGGAAATTCAAAAACAAACAAAAACAATATTTATAAAATATGGAAAATACAATTGTCGTTGCTGCTTAACAATTAACATTAAAGAGACATAGATCTGTGGAACTCAACGTTTTCATTAAGACGGAAGTATGTGTCATGCATCCCATATCAACGTACTAAATACACTGAAACTCATGCACTGTATTGCCGTTCCCTGTGTAATGCCATTCTGTCTTGAGCTTTGACGAAGATTAGGCAATCACGTTAATTTAAGTTACAACAGATCATCAGGGATTTTACTTGATAAACCAAAGGTTTCACAGGTATTTATCCATTAATTTCATTTATCTTTTAATAAAAAGTAAAACATAGCATGCATGTATAAGTGTGTTGTGTATAGGTCAACACTATGAAGCATTTAGCCGGTGTTGTGTCCTCTGTGAGATCATTTTGCATTTGTATCAGCCATTTAAAATTGTACTGATGATTGTGGCATACACTTAAAATTGTGACTCACAATCCAATTGATGTTATACTTATGATTAGATAATAACCTTACATGTTAACTGACGAACTAATATTTCTAAACAATTCTAGAATGAATTTTGAAATTGTCATTGGGCTATTTAGAAGTGTCTAATTTAATGTAATGTAGTAGTTACATTATTGTAACAGGTGCTTGTCACACTTATGATAATAATAACAATATTACAATCACAGTTTGGCCTGTATGAATAATGTGAACTTATGAAGAAATAAACCTCTCTGTGAAGGTCAACAGACATTTTGTTTTGGTGCTACTATGACCATTCAATATCCAGGCCGCGGGTTTGCTTTGTTTGAGCGTGCGATTACCGCTTTGAACGCCTTAAAGGTATGATCACCGAGCCGCTGATCATGGTGCACACTCTGCATGCGGCAAACGATCGGCTCAGATCCAGATGCCAGTCGCACGCCACCCCCCTGCTCACTCCCACTAACTGCCCACAGTCTTACAACATGCGCTGTCAAAGCTGTGTTCGTGTTCCCTAATTAGCCCTGTAATTTTACATTATCACTAATTAAGTACTTGTGCTATATGGTTAAAGATAAACACTTTTTCTAACAGTATTTTACGGATATGTTCTGGATGCCAGGAGACACACCTTCTATGCCATCATAGACAGGATGCTCAACGAGCTGAATAGAAGATTCTCCTCTGATGCCTGCAGTGTTCTGATGGGTGCAACTGCATTGAATGCCAAACACTCCACATTTCTGGACAAGCAAGCACTCTTAGGAGTGGCAGCAAACTATGGTGTGGCAGAAGATGACCTCGCAGTGGAGGTCCACCAGTTGTACCGGCTAATTGCCAAGAAGAAACACAAGGGGCAAAAAGTATCACCACCATTGAAGCTTACAACCATGCTGGAGCTATAAAAGGACGCCTTCATGGATCTTCACAAACTGTTATGCATCGCTATGACTCTGCTTGTCACTTCAGCTGACTGTGAGAAATGTTTCTCGTGTCTGAAGCTTCTCAAGACACACTTGCACAACAGTCGTGGTAACAACCGCACCAAAAACCTTGCTGTAAAATCAGTAAACTCCAGGAGGGCAAAACTCGATATTGATACTGTTATAGACGCATTTGCTGCAAATCACCAAAACAGGCGCATTGTTTTGAAGTAATAAACATGATGAAAGATAGTTAGCCTGATACTGACCTTACTTTTCCTCAGAGTGTATTAACTTCACATGGGATAATTCGTTTCTGCTATGTAAATTATGTCTTTATGTTATATTTCTTTTGATTTGTTGCTTTACTCTTAATGGTATATTAAATGTTCAATCTAAACTAATTTTGATTTTCTTTATTATTATGTATTACCTTGGGTGAAATTTAGATGAGCTTCCTCTTTTACATATATGCATATTTTAATAAACAGATTATTTCTGATTTGTAATAATGAATTATTAATCAGAGTATGAGTTTCCAATGAAAACTGCATTGAAAACTCAGCTCAAAATAGCACATCTTTCTGAAATGTACCTTGGTATTTACATTATTATAATTTACCATCTGTACTTCATATTGATGACATTTTGGAAAGCCCCTCCACAGTTTATCTCAGCACTCCCTCAGCCCCCCTCAACAAAAATGTCCTCCTGGCGCCGCCACTATCTAATAGTTATCCTCTGTCGGAGTTAAGAACGCTAGAAAAATACATTTCAACATATGTAGAAGCTTTAATATCAGAATTTACTTTCACTGTCTGTAATTACTTCGTTTTCACTTATTATTGGATATATACTATCAAGTACGTGTGTGTTCTTCTTACAGCAAAGCCATATCAGGCTATCTGCTGATTTTAGCGTTGTAAATCCGTAAATATTATCAAAGTAAGTTAGATGGGTGGTGGGTGAATACGAAGAGAATATGAAAAACATAACTCAAGCATCCAGAAAGTTGGTTTATAAGAGTTACCAAAGATTTCAGAGGATGTTAGAAAAACAAAACTTGACCAGAAAATCTAAGAAATACTGAAGGAGCTTAAGCTTAAACTCATATAGATACAAAAAGAGCATGCGCAAACTGAAGAAACCTTGAAAGGAATACAAGAAAAAGTTTGTGATGTAAAAAAATCTTTTGGAACAAAGAATTCGAGCTTCGAAACAAGTATTGAAATTACAGTTACCACCTTTTCTATGACGTAACTAGTTGTTGATATTTAAAATGTTCAGTTATTTGAAGCATATGATAAAGGTCGTAACATTAAAAAAAAACAGTTACAGCGAGGCCTATCAATTATGTTTGTTTGTTTTGAATTTCGCGCAAAGCTACTCGAGGGCTATCTGCGCTAGCCGTCTCTAATTTAGCAGTGTAAAACAAGAGGGAAGGCGGCAAGTCATTACCGCTCACCGCCAACTCTTGAGCTGCTCTTTTACCAACGAATAGTGGGATTAACCGTGTTTGGTGGGACCGAGATTCGAACCCACGACCCTCGGATTACGAGTCGAACGCCTTAACCCACCTGGCCATGCCGGGCTCAATTATGTCTAGCCCATATTGTCAACCATTCATCTTGTATGATTAGCGAAAGTAGTTTGTCTTGTCCGGGTCTCCACCAAATTTATTGTTGTTCTAAGGGAAGAGTCCAAATTCTGTTAACCACACTTTATGAACTGACGTCATTTTCTTTATTAATACTTAGCCTTGAACCTTACACGTCTGAAAAAAAGCAATCAGAAAAACAGTAGTCACCATGTAAAAAAACATTGGAAAATAAACTAAAGCATATTTAATATGAAAAAGTAATTTTTACGTTGAGAAATTTGCGGCTTTCTATCAGGAACAGTGTCTTCGAATACATTACGAAAACCACGTTTTTTATGTTAATTTTTATCCATCTACATAATACTTTGAGCGCCTAGTTATCATTTTCGCATTTCCCATAAGAACTGTAATCAGCCCCAGAAAATCATTAGCGGAAACTTGCCATCAAAATCATCCGTGTAAAAAGAATTT
Source organism: Carcinoscorpius rotundicauda (assembly GCA_011833715.1). Lineage (NCBI taxonomy): Eukaryota > Metazoa > Arthropoda > Merostomata > Xiphosura > Limulidae > Carcinoscorpius > Carcinoscorpius rotundicauda. The sequence goes on from CM022398.1 coordinate 24,195,391, forward strand.
TAAAACTTTTCTTAAAACTATTCTATGCTTAATTTAACTTGTAAAACAGTGTCCTTATAAGGTTTTGTTTAGAATGTCACTTTTAAAGGAAACTAAAGTCAGCAGTGCTATAGTTGAAGCTAATTCACTTTAGAGAGCAATTACACTTAACTATTTTCTGGTATCTAACGATATAGTATATTCAAAGCATTACAGATTTAAGTTTGCGTGTGTTGGTATGGAAAGTTAAGTTTGTTATACAAGTTACTTTTTGAGTTCTGGATTTGTCCTCTTATGGGTCAGCGATAACTTAAAGGACATACATTGCAAAAATCCGGGGTTCAATTCCATACTATGCAGTATAAGACAACAATTCCGGGTTTACTTTCAATTTCAATTTGTAGCGAAACCTTCATTCACTTGATGATTTATACCATGGGACCGTAAGAACATTAAATTCAGAATAACTACAATGCGTACATTTTAAAATATAGATATTCTTTGTCTTTAAAATATAACGAATGCATTTTTGGTAGACTGTTTAGGCAGAACATTCATGATGTATACATCGGAATAGATGGAAAAAGGCTGTTGCAGATGGCTCGGCGTGGCCAGGTGGTTAGGGCGGTCGACTCGCAATCTGAAGGAAGCGCGTTCGTATTCCGTCACACCAAACATGCTCGCACTTTCAGCCGGGGGCGTTATAATGTGACAGTCAATCCCACAATTCGTTGGTAAAAGAGAAGCTCAACAGTAGGCAGTGGGTGATGATGACTAGCTGCCTTTCCTCCAGTTTTACACTACTAAATTAGAGAAGGCTAGCGCAGATAGCCCTCATGTAGCTTTGCGCGAAATTCAAAACACATACAAACTCTTTTAACTGCAATGAATTTTACTGCCTCCACAACATCCGAAAGCAACACATTCTGTAGGCCAACCACTGTATTTGAAAAATAAAATTGTCTTAACTGAGGACAGCTTCTACCTTACTTAAATCTATATTTGTGTCTCTGTAATTTTCATTGTTAAGTATGAAACACGTTGTTACATCAACTTCATCAATTCTTTTACAATCTTAAACATGTCAATCAGATTCCCTCTAACTCTTCTATTTTCAAGAGAAAACAACTTTAAGGACCTTAATCTCTTCTTATGTGACAACCCCTCCGTTCCAGGCGCCATTTTAGTAACCATCCTTTGCTTCAAATGTGGCTTAACCAGTTATTTATACAATGGAACTATAACATTCTCAGACTTGTATCCAACATCTGTCTAGATGCAACCTAAAATCTCATTTGCTCTACCACCTGCAACAGTGCTCGTATGGCTTAAGAGACTATTACACCAAGATCCTTTTCTTCTTTCATTACACTGTTAAGGCTAATCCCATCCAAATTATGATAATCCACCTGCATGATCTTGTATTCATCATAATTAAAACCCATACGCTATTTATCAAATAAATACGTTATTCCCCGTTCGAGTCCTTGCGGTAGACTATACATGATATAGGAAGAGCAGAAACGTTCGTCATTTTGTCCTTGTAAACACTTTACAAGGAACTCCTTAAATAAAGTTTGTTGATCTGTTTTCTCACTGGGGAATTGTTGAATGAAAAAGGGCACTGCACCTGTTCGAGGTTCATGATGAAGGACGCTATTTTCCATAACCGGTTGAGTCCAGTGGAGGCGAAGGGGAGAAAAAAGAACATATTCGACTTTTTCGTATTCACCAAAGAAATGATCGAAAGACAGAAAAATTGTACGAAATCATTTTCATTGATATGTTGCTAACTGAAAATATGGGCCCAGCATGGCCAGGAGGGTTAAGACGTTCTACTGGTAATCTGAGGGTCGCGGGTTCGAATCCCCGTAATGTGACGGTGAATCCCACTATTCGTTGGTAAAAGAGTAGTCCAAGAGTTGGACTTACACTACTAAATTGGGAACGGCTAGCACAGATATCTGTCAAGTAGTCTTGTGCAAAATTCAAAAACAAAAAAAGTACAAACAAGACATAATATAAATTAAATATACAATTATTGTTCCAGATATGAAAGAAAGAAGATTTTGTAGCTTATTTGTATATATACAAACCTACACTGAGACCTCTTGAGGATCGGACCCGAATTTAGCTTTATAAACGTGTGTGTAAGGGAGGAGCGTTTTCTTATAGCAAAGCTACATAAAGCTATCTGCTGTGACCACCAAGGGGAATCGAATCTTCGATTTTAGCGTTTTAAGTTCAAAGCCATAATCCTGTCCTCCACTGAAGGACTGCATTGTAAGACATAACACTTATCATTAAATCATCAGGATACCAGATGATATGGTAATGTATCCTAAATTAGTCTCAAAGCTTAGAGCGTTTTACGGGTAAAAATAGTTCAAGTAACTATTAACATGAAGTATAGTCAGTAGCACCTGCCCCACAGTGGTGTGTTTCGGAACTTATACTGCTGAAAAACGTGTTTCGATATACCCGTGGTGGGCATAACATATTTAGCATTTTATGTATCTTTGTGCATAATATTAAAACAAGCAGAAACACTCAGTGCCACAAGGGCTCTTTATCCGGCTCTTTGAACATAAACAACTCTCGCTTTTATAATGCGCCCACAGATGAAACTGCAGAACGCATTAGCATCTAGACATTTCGAACCAGTGGAAGAATCACATGTTTATATAAACAAATTCACAGCCAAGTAGCGAGTGCGAAAGTCTCATTATACAATTGTTTTTGTGACACTGTATACATGCGGAAATAACATTTTCATACTTATCGGGAGAAATTTATTATAAATGTTTATTCGCAGGGATTATAAACGAACCATTACATAGTTGGGATTTTTTTTTCGTCTCTTAGCACTTAAGTTACATATGAATTATAAATGAGTTCCACTTTAAACTGAAAAGACTCCTCCACGCACGCACACGCGCACTCTCAAACGCAAGTAAAGAGTTTGACAAAACCAGATATTTTAGTTAGAGCGTTTAACTTTCACCAATTTGAAAAGTGTGAGGAGGGCAGGTTTGTTACAGATGTCTTCATGTGGGTAGCTTTAGCTCCACATACCACACAGTTTAACATTCGGATATCATGCTGACTGGTAATATTTTCTGGGCGAGTAGATAATTGGCACGAGGTAGTAATGTGGTGACCTTCCCGTCTCTGTCATCCTTTGCTGGCATATAATTAAATCATTTGGTATGCGAAGAGTGCACCTGCACTCACCAGTGTTGATAGTTTTATTTCGACTAAAACTGTTTTTGTAATAGATGAGTGCATCTATAAATACAAGGTTTTTATTCATCCACATTTATGAAGTAACAGAAACAGGAATGTCACGTTACTTTACCTAAAAATCAAACATATTTCTAATTCAATTTTCCTCGCTGGGGAGTTTTACTAGCACTTTGTTTCTTTAAATCGCAAAGCTACACACTAGACTATCGGTGCTGTATTCATAAAAGGGATCAAACTCCAAATTTTAGCATTACAAGCTCTTAATCTTACTGGCGAGGTACTGACAGGAGTGCACTTCACTGGAGAAACTATTAAATATAACATCAGCGTCTCATGCGCGCTACTTGTTGAGGTTCTGTATGCTGTTGTTGTTTATCTGCTAATGTATCACTCACCCTTAGAGGAAAATTGTTGGCCTATCATGGTTTGGTGGTTAGAGTGCAGAACGCAGGATTGAAATTCTGTGGTCGTTATAATGGAACAATCAACTACTCCCACTTTTCTTTGTTAAAGAATTGATAAAGAGCTGGCGGAAAGTGGTGTTGACTAGCTACTTTCCGTCTAGTATATTATTTCAAAATTAAGGCCAACGGGAGGGTCTCAAATTTTGTAATTTTGTGAGGAGCCCTCTGAATGAACTTAGATATTCCTGAACTATATTTAACTTATTTATGAACTGCAATTTGAGCAATAGAATATCACGAGCAATGGTTTCATTATTCACAAAATATTAATTCTGATATTCATAATAAATGCAAAGTTATGGCACATTTTTTTTTGTTTAGTGGTCGAGCACTTATGGAAAAAATCACCGGTGTTTTTTGTTTTTTAATTTTTTTGTAAAGCTACACGAGGGCAATCTGCGCTAGCCGTCCTTAATTTAGCAGTGTAATACTAGAGGGAAGGCAGTTAGTCATCACCACCCACCACCAACTCGTGGGCTACTCTTTCACATTATAACGCACCCAAGGCTGGAAACGCAAGTTTGTTTGGTGTGAAGAGAATTTGAATCAGCGACCCTCAGATTACAAGTCGAACACCCTGACCACCTGGACATAATAAAATAAAAAAATCAAAGTATAAAAATTGATGGGTTAAGGGAATTTACTCGATCTTTTTTTAGAATTTAGATAATTGAAAGTTCTGTTTGAAAAAGTTGTATACAGAATAATTCCGACTATCTCTCTACAGGTTGTCTACATGTCAGATATAGCAATGCGAGTCACTAAAATAACAGTTACTTTTAGGTATTTTCTCCTTATTACTGGGTTCGGCATGGCCAGGTGGTTAAGGCACTCGACTCGTAATCCGAGGGTCAGGGGGTTCGAATCAACGTCGCACCAAATATGCTCGAACTTTCAGCCGTGGGGGCGTTATATGCAACGATCAATCCCACTATTCGTTTGTAAAAGAGTAGCCCAAGAGTTGGCGGTGAGCGACGATGACTAGCTCTCTTCCCTCTAGTCTAACACTGCTAAATTAGGTATGGCTAGCGCAGATAGCCCTCGTGAAGCTTTGAGCGAAATTCAAAACAAACCAAATCCTTCGTGCTGAGTGGCACAAAAAGTCAAAATCAACCTATTCTATCCCACTCGGCCTTTCGCAACTTCTTTGCATCTTTCTCTTCTTATACATATATTTTTTCTTTCTCTTATTCTCGTTTTCTGTCTTCCATGGGTTCCTTTCAGATCTGTGATTACATCATCTTCATCTTTATTATTCTATACACCAATCCAAACCTACTTGTTCAGTTAATTTTAATAGAATTAACACTGAATATTCTGGTTGGGCAATTTAACGCTGCTGATTTTCTGAAGGTGTGAATTATGGGAACGTTGTTATTGGGTGTCTCAGTTTTTGCGTTCTCTCCAGTTGCCCGCGGTCTCCATTTGATTTTATACATAAGCTCGTACACGTGTGCCACCTCTGTTTGATGTTGTGCCAATAAAAATCAGTTTTGAATATATACAGGGTGGTCGCTAGAAAAGCGGAAAATTTGTCAAACAGCTATTTATTTTTACAAAGTTTTTTAAAGGCATATGTCATGTTACACTCATAGATGCTCAAAATGTCGTCCGTGATATTAAAATCATGCATTTTATTCATGATGTAAAGAAATCAAAATAGAAATGAGTAAGCACGCATTTTATTCATGATCTCATCTGACCCTCAAATTTTCCGCTTTTCTAGCGACCACCCTGTATATTGTGTTATTTAATTACACTGCACGCGTAGTATCAATATATAAATTATAGTACAACATTGCTAAGAACGTTGTGACAACAAAAGGCTAGTTGTGTTAACAAGTTTAAATGTTACGCTTGGTTCATTCTTCTTGGAAACAAAAAAGTTTAAATCTCCTGACAAACTGTAAACTGATAATTAATATTCTCGAAGTAAACAAATTAATCTTTGTTCTACCATTACTCAAAGGAAGGGTACGCAACCCTTGAACATTCTAAACATTTAAAGAGTGAGGATAATTCTATGGCTTAGAACTCTGTGCTTACTGTAAGTCACATTTTAATACGTCATTAGGTCCAAACCCTGGCTATAGATAACAAAAAACGCATCACGGCTTTAGTCAAGTTTATCGATATTAAACGTCAAAGTAATGCAGCTATCGTAAACAAACATTGAACAAATGACATCAAAGTCAGATTCACTAAAACTACAATATTTAGCTTATTTATTGAGTTATGTTTTATCTAGTCTTTAGCGAGCTGCTATGTAATGAGTGTTAATTGCTGTTACGCACAAAGCTACAGAATGAGCTATTTTACACTCTAGGCATCGTGAGTATTTGAACTCCATATTTAGAACTATGTTGAATTCATATTTTATGAATATATAAACTGATAATATGATAATAAAATAAAAACAGGATATGGGCGATCATGTTTAATACACGACTAGTTTATGAACAGACAAACCACATAAAAATTTGTGAAGTAAGGGCTAATTAATGTAACATGGCATAAACAGGTACCAGACAAACGACATAAAAATTTGTGGAGAAAGAGCTAATTAATGTAACATGGCATAAACAGGCACCAGACAAACGACATAAAAATTTGTAGAGAAAGAGCTAATTAATGTAACATGGCATAAACAGGCACCAGACAAACGACATAAAAATTTGTGAAGTAAGGGCTAATTAATGTAACATGGCATAAACAGGCACCAGACAAACGACATAAAAATTTGTAGAGAAAGAGCTAATTAATGTAACATGGCATAAACAGGCACCAGACAAACTGCTGCATGTGCAAAGTAGGCCAGAAAATTATAGTTGAAAATATATTACAGGACTTTTTTAAATACTGGGTTCACTAACCGAAGTCAAGAGAAGTTTTCAGAGTTAAGGTCATAAGGAGTGGAGGAAACTAAAGTTTCGAGAAACAGGGAACGAGGTAGCCCACAAACCCAAAACTGAAAGAGGTAAGTAGGACCTAAATGTTGCAGAACAAGCTTGCCTAATGTTTAACCAGATAGGAGTTAAAAAGTGCACTTTATGATAAAAATGTCATGATTGTATACAAAACAAATATCCCGTGTTATATTGATAACCAAACAGTCGATCATAAACACATATGTAAACACCTTGTTTCACAAATTTAATTATATTTGAACTATTTATACTTAGATCATAGCGCCTGGTCTGTCAGAACCTGATTAAGGACTCGTGAGGTAGGCAAGATTTATTTGGTTTGTTTTATTTTGAATTTCGCGCAAAGCTACTCGAGGTAGTCGTCCCTAATTTTGCAGTGTAGGAGTAGAGGTAAGGCAGCTAGTCATGACCACCCACCGCCAACTCTGGTCTATTCTTTTATCAACGAATAGTGGGATTGATCGTAACATTTATAACGCCTCCACGGCTGAAAGTGCAGCATATTTGGTGTGACGGAAATTCGAACCAAAGATCCTTACGAGTGGAGTGTCTTGACCACCTGTCCATGCCGGGGCAATTTGTTTGAGCGACCCTCAGAACTACACTTTATAAATGAGTCAAATATAGTTCATTACTATTAGATAACTACACAAACACAAGTGATGGCACCATAATACACAGAATCTTTATTCTGATATGTATAATAATGACAACGATTTATTTATAATTCTGTAAATTATTTATATATTTTTTAAGATAGCTGTTGCCATAGAGAAAGTTGCAAACATAGGCTTTTTAATGAGACATTCAGTTTTTGATTATTAGTTTTATTCATTACTCAGTAGGATGGGTCAGATGCACCCATATATAACTGACGATGTGCTACTTTGGACAAATATAAAGTGGTTGAGATCTTGAGGAGCATTAAAATCGAATCGGGTACACGCGCGCCAGACGCTTAGTGGCGCACAAAAATTTAACTAAGAAAAAGGAAATAAACAAGAAAAACAAATTTTATAAATACAAGTCGGAATCGGTATATACGTAATCTTATGAGCTATAGTAACATAGAATATTTTAATGCTACGAAAACTGTTGAAACAAGAAAGTCAGAACTACAAATTCAGAGTTATTTAAAATATTTTTAAAACATGTATCTCTACTTTGTCTCAGACAAACATAATTACTGTGATTTGTCAAAATAGGGATACAATTTTTAAACTGTGAGTAGCTGAGTTGTTGTAGCTTTTGACTTTCTTGCTTTAAATACTTTTTGTAGTGTTAAAACTTTTAATATTACTATAGCTAACTAGGATACATGTATACCTAACCCTCCTTTGTCTTTATTAAGTTAAAAAATTATTATACATGTATGATTACAATGCTGCATTTATTTGCTGTGAGCCCGGCATGGCCAGGTGGTTCAGGCACTCGACTCGTAATCTGTGGGTCGCTGGTTCTAAGCCTCGTCACACCAAACATGGTCGCCCTCTCGGCCGTGGGAGCGTTATAATGTACGGCCAATCCCACTATTTGTTGATAAAAGAGTAGCCCAAAAGTTGACGGTGAGTGGTGATGACTCACTGCCTTTCTTCTAATCTTACACTGCTAAATTAGGGACGGCTGGCGCAGATAGCCCCCATGTTGCTTTGCGCGAAATTCAAAACAAAGAGCAAACAATTATTTGCTTTGTTTGTCGTTTATTATGGCGGATAGCAACAATAACTCTGGCTCAGGCGCCATGAAAAAAAAGCAAGCTCTAGTGTTGCTCATTTATAATGTAGTTTTATTTATTCGTATTGTAGCAAATGTTCTACTGCAATTAAACTGTGAATTTATCCAATGTATGCTTTGAATTATTACACAAGTTTCTACAGCGTGTTGCACTGAAAAAGAAAAGTTAATGTTGGAGATGAAATTAAAGCCAAGCGAAGAAAAAGTAAATTTTTGCTCAAACACGTAGAATTTAAATAAAGAGAAACCTCACATCTATAGTAATTTAACTACAAGTATATTAATAATCTAAATATGAACATCAGTTTATATCGGCTCTCAACTAGGTAAACATTTGACTTTCTTCTATCAGATTGTCTTTATAAACTTTTAAAACGTGTTTTTTTCATGTTATTACCTCGCTATCTATGAAATAATTTCGTAAATATCGAACAATAATGTGTGTTCATATAGTTGAAGAATTAACCGTTTAATGCAGTTTTTATGTGAAAATCTCTGGGTCACTATTTGTCATTTAAAATTGGAATACACAAGTGTTGAAGCACCCAAAGTGTTGTTCGAATGGCTTGTTTTACAACAAAAACTGCAGAAGAGGTTATCTACCTGTCGCTCATCGGTAAATTTACGGACTTTCAAACTATATATACAGACACATTTTATATATATAATCCAGGATTAAATTTCCCTTGAAGGATAGAGATAATAAAGTCCACTGTACGGCTTTGCGCTCACAAAAAAAGGTCTGTTATTTTAAAGCTCAGTGTCAAAGACCGTACTGTTCAATGACTGATTTACAAATAACCTATAAATGACCTTTTTTAAAAGTTGAACTTCTTATTCAGTGTCAAGAGTTTAATTCTGCGCATGCCTAGTATATAAAGAATGGTTACCGCTCTTCTTTCTCATTTTTATAACGATATTAAATTTGTAATGCATAGAACAAGCTTGGAATTCGGTATAATTATCATTTTGAAAAGTTTATGCCATAAATGATTTGGTTTGCTTTGTTTCTGGTTTGGTTTTTGAATTTCGCGCAAAGCTACACGAGGACTATCTGCGCCAGCCATCCCTAATATTGCAGTGTAAGACTAGAAGAAAGACAGCTAGTCCTCACTCCACCGCCAGCTCTTGGGCTACTCTTTTACCGACGAATAGTGGAATTGACCAGAATATTATATAGATTTCACAGCTGAAGAGGCATGCATGTTTGGTTGGATGGGGATTTAAACCCCTGACCTTCAGATTACGAGTCGAGCGCCGTAACCATCAGACTATGCCGGCCCATACACATATTATTGTGAAGACTCTAAGTCAGGGCCTGAAAACACACACACACACACACACATAAAAGTTTCGCCCAGGCACTAATGACAGTTTGAGAATCGTCTCCAAGCATTAATGGTTATTTAATGTTATACAAAAGTACGTATGATGGATTAAGTTTGTTCGAATATGTTGTTGTACATTACTGGACAGGCAGAATCGCAAGTTGTTATTATCTTTGTTATAACGTTAGGACAAACTAGGTCAGCAGGTCTTATTTAAAAATGTTGACTTAACCACAGACTCCTTATCTTGGTATCGGGTTATCTTGAGAATGTTATCACACCAGCTGGTAATTCGAGATCGGTGACGAACACAAATTTTAGCACTGGTTTGGCAGGTCTCCAAAAAGATTGAAACTGTGATGTTCAAATTTTTAAAACACATTTTTCTAGTTTCAAAAGACTGATAAAACATTCTAAGCTTAATCGACCCAGATATGCTATTTTCTGAACCTAAATATATATTTTTACGAAGCAAGAACCGCTTCTCAGTTGGCTACAAAAACTGGCACCTAACAGGTGAATCAACCCCAACTAGTACAACTGTAAGAGCTTGAATAACAACTTATCAATCCGGCCAGTGTGTCTAGGATACACACAGCGACTAATGGCGTTGACCGCAGTTTTGTAGAGTGTGTTGCTTTCAATACTACATGACCTTGGTCCGAATGATATGCTTCGTGATTTCGTATTTTCAGGTGTTTCGTTTCAGTAAGTTGAACCGTTGTGAAACAAACAGTTGCCATTATCTGTTTCTTAACAATTCTCCCTAATGGTATAGCGAAGCAATTATCGAGTGAAACTTACACAACATAAGTTTTAAAAAGTTACAATTCAGCCACATAAAACACATGCATTTACTCTGATTGTTTTTCATTACGTTCTAGACACTCTTGACGAGAGTATGAATGCAGCGTCCTTGCAACTTCTTAGTTACCCCTACATCACACCATGGATACATGATTGACGTGAAACTGCGAAACGACAATGGGTGAAAGACTCAAATCCCAAGGATATTCCTTTGGTACAGACGTAACAAAGAATAGATATGAACGATGAATTGCTAGTATTTTATATTTTTTGCCTAAAAGGAAACTAGTGGGCGTGAATTAAAACCAATATATACAAAATTGGTGAATAAGAATATTGTGAACAAACTTCTCCAACGAACAATTATTTAATATAAATTTCAGTTTTATTAGCGCTAGTTAAGTGCATTTAATTACTTAACTTAGGTCGTATTAACAATTCGTTCAACACTTTACTTTTGTACCAGTTATTTACTCCCACACACGGTCACGGTATCTAACACTGATGATTAAACAAAATGCATTTTACACAAATGTTTTCTCCTAAAATTATACTTTAAAAACTCTAAATGTTGTCCACATAACTGACGCTATATTTACACTAATTTATAATTTAGAGTTTATATAATTAATGCAGGAAAAACACTCCTTTAGCATTTTGTGCCTAATACGGAAGTCCACAACTTATGGGAAGAAAAATTTGCATTTAGCCCTGTCAAGATTAACTTGCGGATGGCTGATAACTTCAGTCTTTGAAGCGCCATCTTTTTTGGGCCTTATTTACCGATGTATCATTTTGTAGTCGAAATGTACATCGACGTTATAACTAAGTATTAAAGTGAGCGAGGATCCCTATAGAAGTGGTATGTAAATAAATATATGTTTCAATAGAAAGCTTAAATCTCTTTTAGCAATAAAAGTTTTACGGAATAATAAAATACCGAGATCAGACATGGCTATGATTCCTTCTAATTCTTGCGCCGAAAAATTACATAGCGAGTGAATAGCTCAAACATGCATATAAATGGCATAACTACTACACCTAGTGGCACAACGAAACACTACCAAAAAGGTGATGTATGAAATAGCGCTAATACGAAGTATTGATAGGAGAAGGCGTGACGAAAATAAAAATCCCAACGTATATAAATAATAAAAATATAAATATTTTAAAAACAAACAACAAAAACGTACATAGACCTTTCTTCAAAACTGTTCCACAAAAGTTTCAGGGTAAATAAAATTTGTTTTATACGTAGGAAATAGGAACGATTTTTAAGCATGATAAAACTCTTTTAGTGTCCGTGAAAAGCTGATTGAAAAGTGTCTGACTCGTTTGTTTCCTATACTTACGCAAATATGCTCAAGGGCTACTTGAATGTTTCTAATTTTGAACTGATAAACCAGCGAAAAGTCAGCTAATCAGTAACAATTACCACCTAATCTTGGGATCTCCTAATCGAATAATCGATCTGTTTATTACTCCTATAACACGCGTGTGGCCTCAGAGTGCAGTGGGCGATTTTTAAATTTTTATTTTGCAGCGTCATCTATCTTCATAGAACTAGAACATTTAATAATTAAACTCTGGAGACAGCAATGAATAAAATTAAAATCTAGTACGTTCTAACGAAGTAGGAAAAATCTAAGTTTCTTTAATGGAAACTGATTTCTTTCTAATAGACTACTTTCTATATACAGTTCACTAATATAGTAATACTAGGTACATATGGTCAGTGTAGTTAAAAACTACTAGAATATGTCATATCATCCCATAAGTAATGTCTGAAAATTTAGTACAGAAAGTGCATCATCATTTATGTCTTTGTAAAAGGCTTTAATGGCTAAAATGTTAGTAGAACGTATGTAAAAATGTTCAGAAAAATAAAATAACCCAACTCCACTTTTTCAAATCATTAACCAAATAAATCCTTATGAAGATGGATGTGTCTGAGAAGCACATTAGGCATATAATGCTTTACGAGTTTTAAAAAGGTAGAAGTGCGGCAGAAACTGCATGAAACATCCAAGGTGTTTATGATGCGGAGTCTCTCAATGAAAGAAAATGTCAAAGTTCAGATCAGGTGACTACAGCTTAAGTGATGTGTTACGTACAGGTCGTCCTGTTGCGTTTAATGATGACTTGCTGCTGGTTGCACTCGATGAAGATTTGCTATAATAGTTGAAGAACTAGCACAGAAGCTTAATTCACCCATTCAGCATTTCACGGTTATCTGCAACAGCTAGGAAAGATGTCAAAACTTGGGAAATTGGTCACCCATGATTTGACAGAAGCCAACCTTAGAGCAAAGGTGGACATTTGCACTTCTCTGGACTCTCATGAACGTAATAATCTTTTTGGACAGGTTAGTGACTGGAGATGAAAAATAGATATTTTTTAAAAATGTTTAGCGTCGCAGACAATGGCTCAGTGCAGATAAACTAGCTAAAGCACAGTCCAAAAATGGACCACCACCCTATGAAACTCTTGTTAAACGTTTGGTGGGATATCGTTGGTGTGATCCACTTTGAGTTGCTGCCACTAAATATAACGATTACATCAGACTTCTATTGTCAACAGTTATAGCGCTTGAATGTTGCACTGAAAATAAAGAAACCTGCTTTGACCAGTCGTAAAAATGTTGTGTTACACCATGATAATGCACGACCCCATATCGCAAGGACCACATCTGTGAAGATTCAAAAGCTACACTGGGAAAAACTTCCACATTCTCCTTATTCTCCAGACTATGCCCCATCTGATTATCGGGTTTTCCAAAGTTTCCTGAATTATTTTGATAGTAAAGAGGTTGGAAAACATAAAGATGTCAAAACTACCCTCTCTGTATTATTTCCCTTTAAACCCCAAGAATTTTATATAAGTAGCATTCAGAAGCTTATAAATCGTTGGTAGGAAGTAATTAATAATAATAGAACATACATTATTGATTAAATAACACTAAAACTGTTTGAAATCCTTTCTCTTTTTCTGAACCTAAAATCGGACATTACTTACGGGATGATACGATATATTATATTCAAGAGAAGAAACATTTGCTTTGATAAAATTTAATACAGTACTCGCTCGAATGTGTAAATTGTGTAACTAAACGTGAACAGTAAAGATAGCTAGAAAATCACTCCTTTTTAAAGTATTGGAAAATTTCTGAAGAATTGATGGCTATTTAACTTATTTGCCATTGTCTGTAAGATACAGAGATTGACAATCATGTTCACCATATACAACTGTCTTCGAACAAATTCTACAGTGATTGAACGTGTTTTATTAAAACGATTCTGGAACATCACAAGGATATTACAGCCTGTGTTGCCACGTCCGATCAGACTGTGTTTGACAGTTTCACATCTTCATAATAATCATACAATCCCGTTTCTATTTTCAGAGGCTCTGTTGTTATGCTGCCGTGTTCAAAGCACACCCTTTCTACTTGGTGGCTTCTCACAAGCTGTCCAGCATACGAGTGCGACTAATTCCCAGTGCTAAGAGTTCGATTGCACAGAAATTTATAAGTTTTATGTCCGGCGAGTATCAACTTTCGGTGCTTTCGGCTGTAATAGCATGAATTACCCTTTCTCATTCTTCAGCTGCTTGAGGTATGCAAGGCTTGAACAATATCTTGTGGAAGCAACTTGCTTACATGTGACTTGTTTCATCTTGTAGACGGAGGCTATTTTTGATTATATTGCGCACAATTGACTGGAACACATAAATGACATTTTTTGCACTTATGGATTTTCACCTGTTACAAAACTTTGCACTTTGTTTAAAAGGGTTGGCCTGCGATGGTCTCTGTCTGGATGGTCTATACTTCTTTGTTAACTGTTAAGTACCTTGTCCTGGAAATTATAAATTTTCGATCAGAACGCACCTTTGTCTTTTAATTTGAGGTTATGAATACTGTACGCTGGAAAGGGCTGTTTACTTACCCTTATCAAAAGTAATCAATCTTAAGTAATATCACACTACATACGAAACGCCAAGCATTTCAAAATGTAGTTCTGATGCATTCCATTCCACCGTGATTTGATGTCCGCTGTGGTTTTATATGACTCGCTAACTTGCACGTTTGCCAGTTGTTTTAATACAAGGAACTCAGTTTTGCCCCTGTAACTTCCATTACCTGGGTTTATTCACACAAGACTATCAAGTGACTATTTTTTCAAGAACTGACCTGATTAATATTGCCTGTTGACTATTTCGACCTAGTCTAATTCTGTGATATGTTTTAAACAGGTGATCATATTTTGGACGATCGAGTTTTCTTAAATTACTAACAGAAGTATAAACAATGACTATAACAAAAAACTGTAAATCGTTAGAAAGCATAATATATAACAAACCTCGTAAACATGTATGAAGTTATTCACTTGCTTGATTGTAATATGAAATAATAAGATGCACAGACTAACATGGTTTGACTGTGTATGTTTATATAAGGATTCTAATCTCTGCATAGTCAACTAAAACAAATTTGTTAATATATATCAATTCATGTAAAGTTTAAAAACGCTAGATGGTTTACAAAGTAACTTACATAGCCCAAAACTGTCGACACAGATATGCACTCATTATTTTACTGTCGACACAGATATGCACTCATTATTTTACTGTCGACACAGATATGCACTCATTATTTTACTGTCGACACAGATACGTACTCATTATTTTACTGTCGACACAGGTATGTGCTCATTATTTCAGTTTCGACACAGGTATGTACTCATTATTTTACTGTAGACACAGATACGTACTCATTATTTTACTGTCGACACAGGTATGTGCTCATTATTTTACTGTCGACACAGGTATGTGCTCATTATTTTACTGTCGACACAGGTATGTGCTCATTATTTTACTGTCGACACAGGTATGTGCTCATTATTTTACTGTCGACACAGGTATGTACTCATTATTTTACTGTCGACACAGGTATGTACTCATTATTTTTTCTGTATTTTGTGGTTCTAATGTCATCGTACCCATTCTTTAGATCAACAAGGTCATTGTATATAAATTTGATGTTTAACGTCAGGTAAATAAAAAGCTTTGGAGAATGGAGTAAATAATAAAATAGGGAAAAAATGAAACAAAAAACTTCCTTCAAAATTCATACCACACTATACCAGAACTCTGGAGTAATTTTTTTTTCAAGTTGTGCCTAATACGTTGAAAAGCATTGCTAGTTATAAACGATTAATTTCATCACCAGATCTTGTTCGTTTCAAATCATTTTATATATTGTTCCTCCTCAAACGGAGGCCCAGCATGACCAGATGGTTAGGGTGCTCGACTCGTAATCTGAGGGTCGCGGGTTCGAACCTCCGTCGCACCAAACATGGTCGCCCTTTCAGCCGTGGGAGCGTTATGATGTTACGTTCAATTCCACTATTCGTTGGTAAAAGAGTAGCCCAGAAGTTGGTGGTGGGTGGAGATGACTAGCTGTCTTTCTTCTAGTCTTTTACTGCTAAATTAGGGACAGCTAGCGCAGATAGCCCTCATGGAGCTTTGTATGAAATTCGAACCAAACCAATCCTCTTCAATACTCCCCCAGTGGCACAGCGGGATGTTTGTGGACTCACACCGCTAGAAACCGAGTTTCAATACCCGCAGTGAGCAAAGCACCGGTAGCCCATTGTGTAGCTTTGTGCTAAATTCCTAACAATCAATCAGTCAATCAAACCTTTTTATAATAAAAAATATATTCAGTGAACTATCTCTGTCACTGATTAACGCTAATAGAGAAAAACGTTTTTTTGTTAGTTTGAAGTTAACCACAAAGCTATAAGTTGGGTTATCTTTCCTCTGCATTTTAAAGGCTTCGAAACTCGATATCTAGCGATATGAGTCGAGAGACATACCACTGTGCCACTAGGGGGACAAAGGATAAGCATCTTCACAAAACAAAAAATGATGCTTTATAGCACATGAGTTCAGATTTTCCGAATTTGCTTTAAACCTAAATTTAATTTGAATCTAAATACCAAACTTATTAACGGTACTGTAATTCAATTGCTTTCATAGTGGAAATTATTATAAGTCTTAGTGTTTTTGTTTATTTAGTTTAATGAATAATATTTTAATAGGTGAATGAGAAGAATATTTATTAGTTTTTATTTGTGTAATGAAATGCATTTGCAGTTTTTAAACGTCATCGGTTATGGTCAGAGAGACGTGAAAGTCCTTTAAACAATGGTTTTGTATGCTGAAATAAATATATCTTTAACTTTATAAGTGTACAAATCTTATAATAATGTATTTAATAAAATTATATCAGAAATAGGCAAAAACAATTTGCCTATATTTAAAGTGAATAAAAAAGACAGGCTTTTGTATCTCTAAGCGTAGCTGCTTCCTCCCCTTTAAGTGGCACAGCGTGGGGCCTGCAAAGTTACAATCTGAAAGCTGGGTTTCCACACCCGTTATTCTATTCATATTTTTAAAATTATGTTTAACAGGATTTTCGTTTCTTTGTGTGACGCAAGATATTTCCTGATGCAAGAGAATGAATTAAATTTAATGGAGTCTATTCTTTTTTTGAAAAAATGTGTAATTTAAGATAATACAGATCCATTCTAAATGAAAGTAAACAAGAAATAAAACGCTGTAATGACGATGAATTAGCGGCACGTGCTGCAACCGAGGACACGCTCTATTCATCGTTACGAACTTGTGGAACTTTCTTCACACCAGTAAAATTACTCGAAAGAGTGTTCCGAACCGTACGCAGTAAGTCAGTTTGGAATTTGGAATTTCGCACAAAGCTACTCGAGGGCTATCTGTGCTAGTCGTCCCTAATTTAGGAGTGTAAGACTAGAGGGAAGGAAACTAGTCATCACCACCCACCGCCAACTCTTGGGCTACTCTTTTACCAACGAATAATGGGATTGATCGAACATTATAACGACCCCACGGGTGAAAGGGCGAGCATGTTTGGCGCGACGGGGATGCGAACTCGCGACTCTCAGATTACGAGTCGCACGCCTTAACATGCTTGGCCATGCCGGGTCAGTAAGTAAGTAGTGTAAAAGGAACAGTGATATCACCTTGGTATCAAAGAAAGTGTACTAATGCACTGTACTGTGCTTAAAATATTTGACCACAATGCAGAATGTCTTTCGCAAACATTTTGATTTCCGCTTTTGTCTGTTAAACTATGATGATACCATAATGATTTTTTTTTCACTAACAAAACGAAAGATGTTCTTAGAAATAAACATTGGACTGTTATTACAGCCCCACATAACGACGTGCACAGACTCAGTTTATTTAGCCTCTGTCTTTCAAAAAATACAAAAGTATTATGACAGATCATAAAAAAAACTTCAGAGTCATTAATAAATATATGAAAAATATCAAAACGTGAAATAAAACTGCTTTCATAGCTTATTTCATAGACACTCACTCACACAAAACCGGAAAGGAAATATTCAAAATTTATGAAATATTTTTCTAGAAATTATTAACGTTACAATAAAACATCCACAGTTTTGTGAGATTAAACACTAACCGTTTATGTCCCAAAATATAGATTTTTGACAAGTCTTCTAAATAAATTTCTAAGACTTTGCATTCAAAACGTTAAATATCTGTAACTTTATCAGTTTCTGCATAAATTTTATAAAGTACCTTGAATTAATCATAACTGTATATCATGAATTGTATTTATTTTTTATCTGTATTTTCATAACGTATAAGAAAATAACAGCCCATTTTTTTTAATGTAAACCATATCCGTACACTAGGAAGTATACCTCAATGGCGCCACACCATTATCACTGCGGGATGGTTTACTATTTGCTTAGGTTTTAACAAATTTTTGGTGAGAAGACCGCCTTATATGTTCCATTGTGATAAATAAATAGCCCATGCGTTGCAAAGCACCCTCACCTTTACAGGAAGTAACATAACACTGGGGTTTCCGGCTATCACTGACCTCTATTTCAAGAAATAAAACCAGTTCAGGAAACGATGAGAGCAGTCTTAACCTAAAAAAGAACCAGATCGCGTACCCTGCTTACCTATATTAACGAGTTTACAAAACGTTAATATGATGTAACAGGACACCAAACTGATCGCCATCTGTAATTTGTAATTATGGTAAAACTACTAAAGATAATGGCCCGACATGGCCAGGTGGGTTGAGGCGTTTGACTCGTAATCTGAGGGTCGCGGGTTCGAATTCCTGGCACACCAAACATGCTTCCACTTTTTTGTTTATGGCTTGAAAATATTTATGGTTATTTTATAATTAACCAGAGGTTGGGATTTGCTGTTTTTAACGCAGTCTTTTCTCTTGATTTTCTTTATTCATTTAGCTTCATTCGGATGTAATTATTTAATTTCACTGTATATGTGGTGTTCGTTCCTTATATGTCTCCACATTTCTTCATCAATCAGCACCAAACTTGACATGAGGAAGATCGTGAGGGGGTGGGGGTTGCACCCCCAATCTATTTTTGTTATTAATAGAATTATTGAAAATAGTAGTGATACATCGATGTATTTTATTACAGTTTTAATGCTTATTATGTTAAGATAAAAAATATGAACACAAACTTCTATTCTTTATCACAAACGAGTTTTTATTGCATCCGTCTAACAGAAAGGTTATACAGCTAATATTTATGTAGTCTTATTAGAGATATGCTCTGTTTTAAAAATATAACTGGATATAATGTCTGTGTGGCAACACAATGAACATTAAGATAATGGCCAGTTACTGAACACAGTGAGTCTGCGTAATAACGGTGTAGTGATATAACTAGATAATTGTTACACACTGAAACGAATAGGTCTGCGTAATCACACAGTAGCAGTGTTATCCAAGTAACTCTTAATTACTGGAAAACGTGGTTCTATGTGATAATACTCTAATAATATTATAAGATAAATCTTACTTACTGAAAGAGTGGGTCTGTGTAATAGTACTGTAGTAATGCTATTACTTACTACAGTATTACTTACTAGAAACTGGCACTAAAATTCTAGGTGATAACACTAGTGTTATTAAGATGAGTGTTCTTAAGTTAAAACGACTTAATTATCTCTTGTTTTACGATCAAAGTCAAATTACTCCGCATGTTGTTGGATTAAAATTTGATATATCAATAGAATATTTGTGTTTTGTACTTATTAAGACCATCTTTCAACTACTGACCAGAGGAGGGGTCAGTTATTCAGCAACACTCTACTACCCCTATCTACGGTAAAGTACTGACTGTCACGCTTATAACGCACTCATAGTTTAAAGTATGAGGAATATTTTGTGCTTCCAACACACATTTGAATTCATCTTACCAGCCCCCAAATCCAAATTTCTATTACAAGGCTAACCCTCACCGTTAATTATACACTATTGACATATGGACAACTACACTACATGGCATTGCTAATTAATTATGACTGCGGAGCTGAACGAGATATATGTGCTAGTTTCAATCATAATGACAAAATTAAAAACGTCTTGTTGTATCGTTTTCGATCTAACCCCAAGAAACCTACATCAGTGCCACACCCACTCTTTATCTCTGTATAAAATGTTCGTGATTATAAATCTAACAAATAACTGTTGTTCCGAACCATCGTAAACAACAAAAATCATCTCTTTTGAAAGTATAGAGAAAGTCCACTTACAAATAACCTTCTAGGTGATTGCTCCATCTCCAAATGACGTCCCTGACCATGGTTAATGGTGACAAGGTCGAAGAACGAGCTAACGATTACCAACCGAGACCTGAACGTACGCCGGGCCTACTGTTCAGATTCTCAACAAACCTGTCTCCTTACATAAACATCCTTTTCTTCTGATTCGTTGTAACCACGTGTAGTGTCGGCTTAATGCACGCGACTACCTGTGATTTACCACGTGACCACGCTTGTAGTTCCATTCTACGAGTTAACCAGGTTTCTTCTGTGTGTAGCAAGCAACGCTTGAATATCGCACGTGGGTTACCACCCGAAGCTTATCAACTGTTTTGAAAAAAGTGAGAACCTTGTGGAAGCCAATGTAATGCATGAGTGGGTACCGTAAAAGTCAACTTGCAATGTCAGCTTCGCCTGGTACCCATACAAAATTCCCGTGACAAGTCTTGAATGCAAAGTTAGCTCTGATCAATTGTGTTAATCAGAGGTCGACGTTTCACACATGGAATCGTGCAAAACAAGCAGAACAACACGAGCCATTTTATTCGAAATTTAAATTTAATAACACAAGTAACTTAAAACAACATTGGAACTCCACCTCTTCTGATATTTAACATTTCGCTCCAGAGTTCATTCAGGGCCATCATGCAGCGAATCAGGATGAAGTGAAACGTCAAAACGAAGATGTTCAATCATTATCTTACTTCACTTCTGGCAACAATACACTAATTAACAATGAGAGAAAAGTGACGTCATGTGAGATAAAAGTAGACAAACTATAAGTTCAGAATAAAATGATATAAATATCTTTCAGACAGATTAGTTCACCCCAGATTTATTTTTTATTTATATCTATCTACCTGATTTATGCATTGACATTTCTCCAGAGATCGCGACCTTCGTTATTTACTCTCTTAACCTTAGCGATGATTCTAGTAGTTACTAATCGTCACTAGGTGACTAATGAAGAAGAACTGGTGAAAACAAACTTTGGTTCTAAGTGTCTCTTAACTAATGTAAGGCATCTCCTTCTGTTATTAGTCGAATACAAAATACTAAAAAAACAAAACATTTAACTGAGTTGCCACGGAAACCAAGAAGTGCTCATTTAGAATAAATAAGGGGGATTCATTAATAGTGGAACTAAGTTGAGACCTTTTCAGTGGTAAGGTGTTATTTGTTAAGGTTCACGTAGAATAGCGGACAAATAGTCTGTGATAGCATTGTGTTCAGTGGCCCATCTCTCCCTCTGGCGAGGAGAAGCAAGGTTGTATGTTCTCTGTGGATACAGGTATAGTTGCTACGGAACATTGACTCGGGATTAACGATTGGTTTAGAATACTTCACGAGCAAAGTTAAGTTGCAATTGAAACAACAATAACAACAAAAAATTAAGCGCTCGATGTTTCTACATTATCCTCAAACCTTATAAATATTCATAGAACAAGGTTAATATTTCATCACTGATCTAACAAGATTAACAAAACTGCAATCGTCAGCAGTTTGTTTTGAACTTCGCACAAATCTACATGAGAACTATTTGCGCTACTTATCCATGATTTAGCAGTGAAAGGCTAGAGGGAGTTTGTATGTGTTTTCTTACAGCAAAGCAACATTGGGCTCTCTGCTGAGTCCACCGAGGGGAAGACTAGAGGGAAGGCAGCTAGTCAACACCACCCACCGCCAATTGCTGGGCTACTCTTTTACCAACAAATAGTGGAATTGACCGTCACATTATAATCTCCCACAGTTGAAAGGGTGAACCTATTTGGTGTGACAAGACTTCGAACCCGCGACCTTTAGATTACGAGTCGATCGTCCTAAGGCACTCTGTATACAGAAAATAAATAATTAGACGTATCGTATAGATTAACAACAATGATACGTGTGATACTCATAGTACGTAAAAGGGCTTATAATGCTAAAAATCTGGGTTCGGTACCCTCAGCGACGCTGTGTAATTTTGTATTTGATCACGACGTAAGGTAAACTAAATACAATGAAAATAACAGATTGAAATTATTTCTTTCTTTATTACAAAATTTCCCTATACTTCCAAATAGAGGTTATTCTGAAAAACAACAACTTTGATAAATACAGGTAATTAAAATGTAAAAATAGTTCTTATTTTAATTGCTGTTAAAAGAAGCAATTTGTTTATTGTTATTTTCGTAGTATATTTATGATGGTGCTGATGAGTCTGGTATGCTTAAAGTTATTGTACAATACAAGTGATTTTGTCTGCACAGAACTTGAAACTTGTTATTTTATTCAAAAGTCGTGCGCCATCTTGGTTTTGAAGTCCTGCTCGTACTGTATCATTGTTCAAAATAATATCACGACGTGGAGTCACAACAAGTCAATTCCATACGTTCTTACAAGGTCACTGACTTTCTAAACAGTTTAACAAAATATAAAAAATACAGACAGACGGACACACAAACATGACTCATCAAATCACAGTAATGGCAGGATTGAGAAACATGATAGTTTCGCGCGACTTTTGCCTCATCTTGTGTAATAAAATATTCATTCTGGTTTACATCATCCTGCATAATGACATTTCAACTATATTTTGAATCGCCACTATAACAAGGTAGTCACTATGTTTTGAATCGCCCCTATAACAACGTATTCACTGTGCATTTGAAACGCCACTATAACAACGTATTCACTGTGTTTTGAATCTGGCCAAGCGCGTAAGGCGTGCGACTCGTGATCCAAGGGTCGCGGGTTCGCGCTAAACATGATCGCCCTCTCAGCCGTGGGGGCGTATAATGTGACGGTCAATCTCACTATTCGTTGGTAAAAGAGTAGCCCAAGAGTTGGCGGTGGGTGGTGATGACTAGCTGCCTTCCTTCTAGTCTTACACTGCTAAATTAGGGACGGCTAGCACAGATAGCCCTCGAGTAGCTTTGTGCGAAATTCCAAAACAAACAAACAAACAAAAACAAGTGTTTTGAATCGCCACTGTAACAACGTATTCACTGTGTTTTGAATCGCCATTGTAACAATGTGTTTACTATGCTAAAGATAGTCACTACAACAACGTATTCACTATGTTTTGCACGGCGTCTATAAAAAAAAAATATTAAAAATGTTTTTCATCGTCTTCTATATCTCCCTTTGGCTCAGCGGTAAGCGCGAGGGCTTATAACGATATAATTTTTGATTAGAGTCCTACGATAAGCACATCAAATGTAGTCCAGGGTACAGTTTTGTTTCCGATGGCTCAATGAAAAATCTACAAGATTACGATTCTTTACAAAAAAACGGGTTTCGATACCTCTGATGAGCAGCGTACAGATAGTTTATTGTGTAGCTTTGTGCTTAAAATAATCAACCAGCCAAAACGCCCTCTAAAATTTCATTATCTTTTGAGCCACCCTTTATAATAATGTATTAATTGGATTTTATATCGCCATCTATATTAACGTTTTCATTAGATTTTATATTGCCCTCTATAAAGCAAATATATTATAGAAGAATATCCTCTTTAATCATTATACCAGTTGAGACCTTTGAAAGTTGCCCACTGAAAACAAATAAAAGTATCATGAGCCACGATAGTGGTTCACAATAAGGATCGCAATAAATTGCAAAAACAACAACAAAAAACCTTAGTAAAACCTTTGAGAGAAAAATAACCTTAAACAGTAAATATTCAGTTCAAACAGCACTTTTAAACCTGTGCTGTTGCCTGGCTATGCACATAAAAATGCACCACAAAAAGCACACATGTTAGACTAACACACAAAAAAACGCTCAAAACGGCCCGTTTGTAATTCTTATTATTATTTTCTTGCTAGCCTACAACAAACACTGCTTGGTATGTTGTACCCAGACTCCTTGAAGAATACTGAATAAAATACTGCTTAGGTTATAGGAGTATTGAATAGTCGGTTTGTTTGTTTTTATATGTTTTCCATAAACTAAAAATATTACAATTATTGTGTAAACAGTATTATCATTAGCCCTTGAGGTTAGCTCTTTTACAAATTTCGAGTGTTCTCTTTAAAAAAACTTAAGTACAGAGTGAAACAGGAATTACAAGCTAATAATAAATAAACATCATATATTCGTAACGTTTAAATACTCGACGTCATGTACACCGTACTATCGGTAGCTTTAGGGAACCAGCTTCTATATCATGTATGTTAATTTGCTTGTTTTCAATTTTGCCCAAAGCTACACGAGGGCAATCTGCGCTAGCCGTCCAAATTTAACAATATAAGATTAGAGGGAAGGCAGCTAGTCATCACCACCCATTGCCAACTCTTGAGCTACTCTTTTATTAACGAATAGTAGGATTGACCGTAACCTTATAACGCCCCCACGGCTGAAAGGGCGAGCATTTTTGGTGCAACGGGGATTCGATCTCGTGATCCTCGAATTAAGAGTCGAGTGCCTTAACCACCTGGTCATGCCGGGCCTATCATGTATGAAGTGAAGGGGTAAAAAAAAAATCTATACACATCATTGTGTATATACATTGATCTATACACATCAAGACTCATTGTGAACAACTTTCAACTTCACATGTGTTTGGAGTCATAAAATGCACCATGCATGAAATGTCACGTGAAGTGAACGTCATGTGAAATGAGAATGATTGCAGGCTTAGTTTTGGCTTTATGAAAGGTGGCTACAGTATTTCTAGCAGAGTTTTCATGGGGTTTAAACGTTATGTAAAGTGATAATGTTTACAGATTTGTCTTGAATGTTAAGAAAGATAACTATAGTTGTTATAGCAGGGTTTACATGGGGCTAAACGTTATGTCAAGTTAAAATGAATGTTGGCCTATCTTGGATGTTGTGAAATGTGATTACAGTAGTTTCAGCTGAAGTTAGGTTTAGTCCATAGCGTGCAACAAACAGCAACTCTTTCTGCATGGGTGTTAAAAGTATCAGATAAATCCTTGTTATTTACCCAATGATTGAGCAAAGAACTCCAAAATCCTGAGGAATACCAGTATCAGGAGTAAAAGTAACAGTCTAACACTGACAATAGCAGGCCCGGTATGGCCAGGTGGTTAAGGTACTCAACTCGTAACCTGAGGGTCGTGGGTTCAGATCCCCATCACACCAAACATGCCCTTTCAGCCGTGGGGGCGCTATAGTGCGAAGATCAATCCCGCTATTCACTGGTAAAAGAATACACTAAGAGTTGGCGGTAGGTGGTGCTGACTAAGTGCCTCCCTCTAGTCTTACACCACTAAATTAGGGACGGCTAGAGCAAATAACCCTCGTGTAGCTTTGCACGAAATTCAAAACCAAATCTAACCAAACCAACAATAGGCTGCATGATACGTATAAAGTTACATATTCGTTTCACTAGATGATTAGGTAAGTTAAATTTTGCCAATTTATATCCAGAACCTATGAGCCACTGAGTGTTTCATGTACTTCTGTTTATTAACGTTTCTAGAAACTCTAACCCTAAAAAAAGAAAGTTTTGAAACGAACAAACAAATAAATGAACTCAGAGTCCGAGGGATATATGTATATAGGGTAAAAATGAAACGGTTACGTGTCGTATTGTTACACACTTTGGTATCTGCGTGCTGGATACGCAAGTTGTTTTTAATTTTCTCTCGTCTGTACTGAGTGAAAGACACTTCAACCGTCAAAGTATCAGTTGTGTAACTTATGTGGATACGAGTAGACTAGCTAGACGGTATTTCTTTTGAACAATGTGTTGCTCTACCTTTGTGATGCTTACAAACAACCTGTCTTCTGTAATAATGGACATAGAACATGTTCGTTCACAGTAATAAAATTATCCTTAAAAAAGTACACTAACTCATTCACCTTCGTCTTACACTGAACGTAGTAGTAAGTTCTCCACAAATTAACCATATCTTTTCAAGCACTATTGAAATCAAAAAGCAAAGAAATACAATAAACTACAATAGAACTCGGTAACCAACTTCTTAAAAAGAACTGTTGTTTTACTTAGAATTAAAAAAGAACCGATACTGAGTTCCAGTAAGTACCAGCCAAAGTTTACTTCTGCACGTTTGTTTGTAGTTAAGCACAAAGCCAAATAATGAGCTATCTGTGCTGTGCCAATCACGGCTATCGAAACATGATTTTTAGCGTTCTACGTCCGCAAATCTACTTCTGTACCAGTGAGGGGCCTTCTGCACGTGCAATATCTGATTTCGAAAAGCACGATTCAACAGAGCGTAAAATCAAAAGAAATACACACCGCTTCAACAGAACCATAAATTGATTAGTTTTTGACCTATGTTTAGCGCATTAAAATGAAAGTACATGATACACAGAAAAGTGTATCAGCACTCCCATAATCGGTTGTCACACGCTGACTATAGTTTATTGCAACGTAACGACGAATGGTGCTTATTAACAATAGCCTGCTTTCTTGTTCACCTCATTTAACATAAAATGCGAAAGTTTTAAAATCCAAAGTTCAGACATAGCTAACCCTTATTTAGAACTGCTGGTTAGAAAAAGTGCAATCACCCAGTAGCTACTCCGCCATTTTTAATCAAGTAGCGGGATTGATTGTCACTTTTATAACGTGCCTACAAGTTGAAAATATTAATGCTTAGAAAAAAATCAAAAGAACTTGTGTAACATGCTACGTTTAAGGTTGACGTCCTTATAATGTAAAATCTCGCACAAAGAGCGTTGAATTAGAGACAATGAATCTTGAAAATTGCATAAAACTCAATTCTACAAATTTATATCACCATTCAACTTCTGCCATATTTAAAAACACTCAACAGAGGGCTGAACAAGTCTCGTCTTGATCTGGGAAGCTGCAGGTAGAACAAGCCAGCAGCATTAATATACAAGAACCTGTTGTCAGGCTTAATTAATATACAAGAACTTGTTGTCAGGCTTATGTGAAACGTGTCATCGACCACTAGTGTATTGTATGGGGGCCGTCTTCTTAGCTCTTCATCAAGAATGCAAGAGCAACGACTCTGAAGCATGAGGGTCAAGGAAAGCGAGTCTGATGAATCACAGAAATCAATGTATTTTAAATTAAACGTGTCTCAGTTGCACACACGTCCTTACCACTGCTCTAGTGCAAATCTTTTCAGGTTTACACGTTCAAGTACAGAAGATACTGCAAATAAAATAGTATTTCTTAATTGTAAATAAAGTTTTCATTGATTATTGTCTATTCCTTGTTACTTGAGTTTGATTTGAATTTTGTGCAAAGCTACACGAGGGCTATCTGTGCTAGCTGTCCCTAATTTATTAATGTAAGACTAGAGGGAAGGCAGCTAGTCATCAGTACCCACCGCCAACTCTTGTGTTTCTCTTTCACCAACGAATAATGGGATTTACTGCACATTTATGATGCCCCCACGGCTAAAAGGGCGAGCATGTTTGGTGGGACGGGGATTCGAACCCGCGACCCTTGGTTTACGAGTCGAGTGCATTAACTGCTTGGTCTTGTCGACTCATTCCTTATCATAGCACTATTGTTTGTATTTATTTATTGCAATTTTTCAACATACTTTTTCAATAAGCTATATTGGTCTGTAAAAAAATACTAAAAAGTAAAAATCTGGGAAAAAACAAATTAAGGACATGTCGTTGATTTAGGGTTGAATAATTCACTGATTGTTTAGATGTTTTTTATATTTCATTAGTTTATTTTTATGTTATTAACAACTCGTATTTTTACACCCCAATATTTGCGTTCATCCTTGTATATCATATTGTTTCATATCAACATTTTAAATATATTTTTAACGGTTTCCTGTGACAAATTGTAAAAAGAGAGGTTTTATTTTTTTGTAGCACAAGTGCTGGTACAGCGGTAAGTCTGCGGATTTACAACGCTAAGATCAGCGGTTCGATTCCCCTCGATGGATTCAGCAGATAGTCCGATGTAGCTTTGCTATAAGATAACATATACAGAAGTGCTACTCCTTTTTAGTATTTGTATTGTTTTGAGTTTTGACAGCCACATTTACTAAATTGTGATTTTTAGAGGTTTTCTTCGTTTGTTTGTTATTTGGCACAGAGAGTTATCTGTGTTCAGCCTATCGAAACTTTGTAACATTGTAAGTCCACAGACATACTACTAAGCCACTAAGGGACTTTTTTGCCATTCATGGACATCCTAGCTAAAAATATTATACAAGATTCGAGAAATGGAAAAACAAAACTTTTTAGTATTCAGATGATGAATAGTTTAATTATAAGTCAATTAGCTCTCGATAACATCACCAAATTACATGTTTATATTTTTTTCCACATAAATCGCGAAGTTTTCCATTTTTTTTCTGAGTAACGTAGCGAGTCACTTATCAGTTCAGAATACTCTTCTGTAAACAAATCACACCCATTGGTTCAAGGGGTAAGTCATTGTGCTTATAACGCTAAAATTTTTATTTCGATACCCGTGGTCGTTACAGCACAAACATCCCATTGTGTAATTTTGTACTAAACTGCTAACAAACTGTAAAGAAATACAACATAATTTACGAACTTTACATAACGCGAACACTGGCGTACGTAGCTTGGGGGTAATTCTGTCCCTGGGCGCAACATCGGGAATGGGGGCGTCAAACTGATGTTACATAGTTAGGAATTATGGCTTACATTTTGTCACGAGGGGGCGCTAAAACTAACTTTGTTACCGGCCGCTGAAAACCCTACCTACGCCTCTGAACACGAACCTTTGTGGCTTATCATAAAATGCTCCATGCTTAAATGGTCTGCGAAAAACAAACAAACACACAGCAACTTTGTAAGATTTATTTTGCTGTAATGAGTAATATAGTGTTATATTGTTTATAAAAAATAATAATTTTCCATCTTAGCACAATTCACTGTAAATACTACGTTAGAGTTTATGCAGTGATCTGTAGACGAAACAATAAAAATTGTCCTGGCGTTTAAAATCTAGTGATAATCAACATCACTTCGTTAACTTAACACATAACGGCGACATTAATTTAACACACGTGTGTTGCTTACTTACGTATGCGCTAGAGGAGTTTATCGCCGACCAAAGCACAAGCTCTCATTCCTAATTTGTGGTTTCCCATCGTAGAACTTTTGTTGTTAATCGTGCCAATCATCATAACTGGGCGGCAGTAACCACTTTATCATTATTATTGTCTTCCGCTGGAATAGCGGTAAGTCTACAGAGTTACAATGCTAAAATCAATGGTTCGATTCCCCTCGGTGGACACAGCAGATGTGGCTTTGCTTTAAGAAAACAGAGACTCACAAACACGTTATTATTACTTAACACCAGGTATCCAATATAACAAAGTAGATATAATAACTGATATCATACGCTTGACGAATTTGCCTTGACATAGGTGGTCCTCCCTTTAACTAATCTCTCAAGTTCAAGCTTGCACTAATTAAGCTGCATGTGTCCTTTTCAAATACTTTTATTCTTGGGCCATTTACATATTTTATCCACTTTCCTCCAGTATTCCAATTAACCAGTGTTTCCTGTTCCTCCACTCTAAATACCATTATACAGATAACATCATATCGTGATACCACTAGGTTTCTCAAGAGCTGTGCCTTACTAGCTAGATGGCCAAATTTTTCATTCAATGATATACCTTTGTGGTGTGGATTAATGGGTCGTTATCACATAACTCTTCATGCTTTCTGGACCAAAATCTGCTTCCAATCTTGTGATGAGGTTTAGGTAGTCTGTCAGGAGTATGGATTCTGTTACGATTTCCACTGCTATTGGCCAATCAGACAAAAACATCTTTGTATGTTTCACTTTCTACTGGGTTACCAAATTTTGGCCATTTTCATCTCCTTACATGGTTCCTGCATATGCAATTATGCCTTTCCTGACTGAGACATCAGTTGCTATAGTTATTATCGGACACTTCTCGTATGTCCCTCTCATCATTTCGGCTGTATTGACCAGCTCTGACTATTTCCTCCACATACTACTGTCAGTCTTTATTATGTTTAACTTAATGTCATTTGCTTTAGTTATTCAACATTCTTGATAATTTTCAATGGACATATCTCATCTTCATCTCTCTAGGCATCAATGACATGTGAACTGACTGTCCTCAATCTGTATATTATTGCTTTGTCTGCTTCCTATCTTAAGAGCTGATTTAGTGAGTGAGATATAGTTGTGGTTGTTGTGAGTAGCGTTTGGATGGTTAGAATCCTTTAACTTGTATTAATATTGTACCTACTAAGCCAAAAGCGTAGTGTTATAGTATATTATAAACCTTCCAATAATAAGAGTGTACCAACATCTGGAAAGTCCATGGTGTAGTGTCAGTAAAGAAAGGTTTATAAGAATTTTTATTACTCTTATTGTGACGTAATGTCTCTATAAATACCGTATCACACTTCGTCAGCATATGTTGTCATATGCTACAACAAAAGAATAGGGTGTTATAAGGTAATGGTTTCTGTGTTTACGTTGTTGTTATTGCGGCTGCATTTTGAATCCTATATAACTTACCGGTTTTGGAGGTAAGTGAACCATAAGCTCCTATCTAATTATGAATGTTGATCTGATCCGATTAATGAGACTCACTTCCCCTTTTTTCTGAGCCGCAGTGTATTTGAGAATAATAATATAATTCATTGATTTCTCTCTCATGAGCCCTCTCCCCCACAGTGGCACGGTGCTATGTCTGCGGACTTACAGCGCTAGAAACTGGGTTTAGATGTTCGTGCTGGGCAGAGCACAGATAGCCCATCGTGCAGCTTTGTGCTTAACTACAAACAAGCAAACTCTTCCTCAGGTGATCACAATGTGAGGACCCAGTCAATCTATAATCTATCACAACACCCAGGAGAATGAAGGAGATTTTAAGGGAAGGTGTGTCTTAGGACAAAGAGGGAGATATTTCCATGTAATATCTGGTGGGCAACATCCAATATACTTTGTCTGGTTAGATAGATCTATAATCAACTTGTGCTGGAATTACTGGCTTCTTGCACACCCTCCACCGATTACTGGCTTGTGTGAAATGCTGCAACAATTATATCGTCATTATACGCATGTATTGTCACTTCATGGCCTTCCATTGCCTTGACCAATACAGCTGTGAGTATATTCAAGAAGGTAAACTTCAGAGGGGATTTTTGCGATAAGTCAGAGCAAATTTGAAAAAAGTTCAAATTTGTTTTTACTAAATTTCAAGTGACAGCACCTGATGTTCTGTTTTATGAAACGACGTAATTTTTAGTTAACAACAATCAGTTTATAAAGTTTATAATAACTTGAAATATAAACGTTGTGGCAAAAATCACAAATGAAAATGCTACCATGTGAGAGGCATTGTAACGTGATAGTCTATCCCACTATTCGTTGGTAACAGAGTGGCCCAAGAGTTGGCTGTGGGTGGTGATGACTAGCTAGCTAGTTGCCTTCCCTCTAATCTTACACTGCTAAATTAAGGATGGCTAGCTAAAAAAACGAAACCATCTGTTTCATTCTGAAAACTACCAAATTCTATATGTGTACCTACATTTTGACATAGCAACATTATTTATTGCTAGTTTTTTCTGTTGATTTGTGTGTGTGTGACATGATGGTCAGAAGTAAAAGAACTGAAAGTACGGATGTGAGCGTGATGTCGTTCGCAGGAGGAGTCAGCCTGCTCAAGGTTGTTAAAATATCAGTACTGATATAAACTCTGTATATTCTGATAAAAAATGACATTAATGTTAGTTTACGCATATTATCAAAGCCAGTAAGCAGTAATGTGAGTAGTGCACTTATCTTCTCTTAACTGAAAGAGCACTTTCTTGTTTTCTCAAGTAATAAACACTTTTAAGGTACATTTTTCGATAAGTGTTTACATAACGTTGAATTGAGGCAGATAGTGACAGCGTATTGTGAAGTGTAGCGTGTATGTTTCTTTATTAAAGCTGAAAAAGTCAGTTTTCGTTAAGCAAGAGACTGGTCTTCGAGGAACGTAACTAATCGTATTACTGTCACATCGGAAGTTACGGTCCGGCATGGCCAGGTTATTAAGGCACTCAACTCGTATTCTTAGGGTCACGGGTTCAAGTCCCCGTCGCACGAAACATGCTTGCTCTTTCAGCTGTGTAGGCTTCATAATGTAATGGTTAATCCCACTACTCGTTGGTGGAAGAGTAAGTAGCCCAAGCGATGGCTATGGATGGTGATGACTTCGCATTTGTCTTACACTGCTAAATTAGAGACGGCTAGCACAGATAGCCCTGGTGTAGCTTCGCGCAAAATCCATAACAAAACAAACGTATCGAAAATTAAGGTATCTATAGCAATTTAACATCAATTAAAATCACCATGCATTCCAATTATTTAACAAATGTGACACGCCTCATGCTGAATTTTGCTTTACTTTTCTTTTAAAACATAAACACGATTTTTCCCATGTCAGTCTTTAAAGGGCTAAGGTTCTTTTCTGCTAAAAAATTAAATACAAAAACTCTATATAATAGGCACTTCTATTATTTAACACTGATTGGAATGTGTTTATATCAAATAAACTGCATTTACATTGAAACAACGAAAGCCTTAAACATTTGTTTTGAAAAGTTCCAGTGTTAGAGATCTATAAATGTAAGGAACCCCCCCCACCCCTCACTGGCTCAGCAATAACTGTGGAGGCTTATAACGCTAAATGCGGGTTTCGATACCCTTTGTGTAGTTTTGTGTTTAACAACAAACAAACACTACATTAAATGTATTTTGTTTTTATACACCGAGATATTTGCAAAAACAAAATATTCGAAGTCTTTATTACTGACTGTTAAGTTCAATATTGTTGGGTTTAAGTACATTCAAATATGTGGTAAACGTATACCTATATAGCTGAAACAACAATTAAACACACATGTATAACCATGAAACAATGGTAGCTGTTAAAACAAGTAAATATACGCATGTCGTCATGCAACAATATGTAACTGAAAAAAACGTATTGTTAATCACGGGGTATTTAAATTCCGCACTTCGAAGTTAAATGTCGTAAACCCAAGACACAACTTCTACACTAAGGGATATTCCATTCTGAAACTTTTAAATAAAAATAACCCATTATTTGTTTTAAAGTAATATTTACGTAATTTGCCAATAATATATCTGTGAGATAATAG
The DNA here is from genome assembly GCA_011833715.1 of Carcinoscorpius rotundicauda. Lineage (NCBI taxonomy): Eukaryota > Metazoa > Arthropoda > Merostomata > Xiphosura > Limulidae > Carcinoscorpius > Carcinoscorpius rotundicauda. The sequence goes on from CM022398.1 coordinate 24,228,625, forward strand.
ATTTATGTCGTACGACGTTACGTTTGTAACAATGAAACATGAACACATGTTAATAAATGTACATACTAATACATGTTAAAAGTTTTTATACTTTTAAAATAAAGAATATATCATATTAGGATACACCAGAAAAAGCTATAATAAAGAGTGTCTTCATTTTATATCCCTATCAATTTTCCTTTCCTTTATTTTGCTTGAATAAAACATTTTAATGCTAGAACTGTTTACTGGCTATGTAAATTGAATGTATCGCCACCTATTGCTAACTAACAAAACTATATTATGAAATTAGAGTTAAACACGTTCTAACTTGCTCTACCACCAAATTCGTTTTACAATACCTTTTCACTGTGATTGAGAAGTCTAACAAATTTCTAGGCAAAAACAGGATCGCCGAATTTTCTCAATTTCATTTAACACAGTAGTAATTTATTAGACATGTTAAAGTTCAGTTTACAAATGTCTTGTATACGTTGCACTCCAAAATTAATAGGCAAATTTTAAAAAAGAAAACGATTCATACTTAATTGTAAATGCTAAAATCTCGTTAGTTATATGTGTGTATCATGCTTTCTGTTATCAGTTGCACAAATGGTTCAGTGCAATTTAATTCTACACAAGTATTTCTTTCTTTCAGGAAAAATAAAATCGCAACTTCATCTTCAAATTTGACTATTCGCTAATATACCCGTTCTGTGATGGCTCAAATATTTAATTTTTTTTATCCATACTGTTGTTGCCCAATGGTGATGGGTGGTACTTTGGACCTGTAGTACAGACTATTAAAATGATCACGTGATAGATTGTTTTATCCAAATATGTAGTGGGTTTGTTATGTACACACCGTCAGTTAACTGGTCTGTACACTATGCCGAATATACAAGGTGGTACAAAGTCATCTACTCTCCATTGTAGCCGCTAACTACATAATATGGCTGTTAGGAACCATTGATTTCTTGTCCACGTAGGCTACATAGAGATTAAAGACGTCAAGTGGAGTGATCATCAGTGACCAAGTCTTAAGGAATATAGTGAGGACACGTGCACAGGTCGTTTTGACTTCAATCAAAACCAACAAAGTTAATAACCTTTGAAGTCAAGTGAGGTCTTTTTGTGCATGAATATCTTCGCCCAAATATAACATTAGAGTGTTAACACTGGCTGAGGAATGTGCCGTCTTTATATTGATCAGGAGGTGGAGAGATTATATCTATCAACACAGAACTGTGGGAATACTTATTAATCTATTGATCACAAGATCCTCCAGGAGATATAGAGACTATCTGTCAACACAAAAGTGGGGGAATGCTTTTTTATCGATTAATCATAAGACTCTCCAGGAGATATAGAGACTATCTGTCAATACAGAAGTGGGGGAGGGCTTATTTATCTATTGATCACAAGACCCTCCTGGAGATATAGAGACTATAACTGTGAATACAGACAAGACTTATTTTCATCACCGAGTATCTCATTTTGACAAAATGTTTGATTTTCTAAGTCCATACGATTGATTCAGATTCTGTTTGACTACAATGAACATGGAGATATTTGTGTTTCATGGCTTTTTTGCAACTGAATCATTAACTCTAATTAGCTGTGGTTCTTCATTTGTTGAATGAACGAATTAAGTATGGGATATCAATATTACGTTTTCGAGGAGCTTTTTTTAGAAGTAATAGTTAAAGGTTTGTAAGTAAAGTAACACTGATAATGTTATGTAGAACTCGAGGCTGTTTACGTACTAATTATATTCTGCTTTCTTCACACAACAGTTGGCCCGGCATGGCTAAACATGTTAAGGCGTGCGACTCGTAATCTGTGGGTAGCGGGTTTGCATCCCTGTCGTGCCAAACATGCTCGCCCTTTCAGCCGTGGGGGCGTTATAAAGTGACGGTCAATCCTACTATTCGTTGGTTAAAGAGTACCTCAAGAGTTGGCGGTAGGTGGTGATGACTAGCTGCCTTCCCTCTAGTCTTACACTGCTAAATTAGGGACGACTAGCACAGATAGCCCTCAAGTAGCTTTGTGCGAAATTCAAAAACAAACAAATGAACACACAACATTCGATACTTACCCACGGCGAAGAAGATTCAAATAATACATTGCCGCTACCCGGTATGTCCACACATTCATCACGCTAGAAGTCGTGTTTTCATACCCACGCTGGGCGGAGCACAGATGGCCTATTGTTTAGCTTTGTGCTGAACTACAAACAAACAAACTTCCAAAAGCGCTTTTCTTTTCACAGCATGAAAGCAATACTTCATTCTTTAAACACTGGTTAAGTTATAGCATTATCAAAGCTCATTCTTATGTGTGTGTGTGTTTTAATATCAATATTAACTGTTTTACTTTCACGGTAACAAAGTATTTCTAGTTTATGTCATCTTTGGTTTCCACGAAACCAACATTCTCTTATCAGTGTTTTCCACAGTATATATATTTTGCCACATGCTCTTAGGGTGCTAACGATGTTCCACTACAACTATTTCACCGCGTACAATAGCCTATATTTCATTATAACTACTTACATCTATATTGTTCTGTCAACACAACTGCTCGCTTATTTTGTCCACATGTCAGTTCTTCTCGATGTTGTTTTTATACTGTGGAATTTTTAGGTAAATACTGCAGTTCACGTTTCCTGAATGTCCAAGTATTTCAAACGTCAGTTTTTCTGGAGTTTTGTTTGAGGCAAAACTAACATTTGATTTTAGTGTGGTATTCTCTGGTTCACTGCTTTTCCTTTTGGGAAGTAACCGCAAATAACAGAAAGAACTATCAACAAATGGTCACGGAGTTATTTGTTTGTTTTCTTGTTTGAAATTAAGCATAAAACTACACAACGGGCTATATGTGCTCTGCCCTTTGCAGGTATCGAAACTCGTTTTTTAGTGTTGTGAGTCCGAAGACGTACTACTGGCCATTGGAGGGGGCGACACGGAGTTAAAACTGAACATAGTTCAAGTTTACAAACCTTTATTAATATTTAAAGACAAATACGAGATGGTGATATTTAAAATTAAGTATTAATGTAATTTTCACAATTTGTAAGACATCCAAACGTTAAGCTGTCGTTATTCATTAAAATCATAAATATGACTTGACTAAGTTGAAAAACAGTAATTAAATAAAGGTAAACGCTGCTTAAAGTAATTAAAAATTAGTTTTTAAATTACAACACAAGCCAAAGACGCATTGAACTATTTACATTTTACTGTTGAGAAACTTTAGCAAGACTGATAAAACATGGCGTTATATATATATATATATATATATATATATAAAACAATAACATCATTCCTCTTAAAGAACACGTACTTCCCACGTCACTGAATGACAAGGTGGTGAGGGCTCTCAGCTCCCCATATGCAGGTCACGGGTTCGAATCTCATTCCACCAAACATGCTTCTCCTTTCAACTGTGAGAGCGTTATAATGTGATATTCAATCCCACTATTTGTTTGTAAAAGAGTAGCCCAAAAGTTGCCTGTGAGTGGTGATGACTAGCTGTCTTTCCTCTAGTCTTACATTCATAAACTAGAGGACGACTAGCACAGATAGCTCTCGTGCAGCTTTTCGCGAACTTCCCAACAAACAAACAAACCCACATCTTTGTTCACTTAACATTGCAGGTAAAGATGACATAGCTTCAAGATATTATTAAACGTAAACACGGCGATGCGGTTAGAGGAAGTAAACATAAGATTAAAAACAGATCCATAAGGTCGCCATGGTTAGATAAATAAAAAAGTGTATAAGTGGAACACACCCCTTAAACTTATAATTTTGTGGGTGGATGCATTGTTATTAGACTAGCTGTGCTTAATTAAGACCCACAGAACGTAAAAGAGATACCGAAAGTAGTCAAACAGTTAATGCTAGTTACCTATACATTAGAGATACTGGTCATAAAATAAAATGGAAATCAACCAAGTAATATATAAAAGTGGAAATTATGTCAAAATAAAAGTTGTGAAAGGTTTTGGTGGCGTTCTGAACATTATTTTTAGATTTCACTCAAAACTGTTATGTACCTACTATTAGAATGTTACTAATGACTGTTAGGAGGACCAACAACTAAATAATTTCAAACACCTCAACGAATGAAATATATGTTCGAAACATATTTCTGTTACATGTTTGTATTTTCGATAGATCAATGAACCCTGACTTGACTATCTTACGAATTCGCTTTAGAAATGTAAAACGTGAATACGACAATTCAGTTTTAGAATTTTGAAACAGGGGTTTGTTTGTTTGCTTTCTTTCCTTTCAGTTTCGTGCAAAACTACATGAGGGTTATCTGCTCTAGCTGTCCCTAAATTAGAAGTGTGAGAATAGAGGGAAGGCAGCTAGTCATCACCGCCCACAGCCAACGCTTGGGCTACTTGTGACCAATGAACAGTGGGATTGGCTATCATATTATAACGCTCCTACGGCTGAAAGTACGAGCGTGTTTGGTGTGACGGAGATTCGAATCCACGACCCTCAAGTTGCGAGTCGAGCGCCCTCACCACTTGGCCATGTGCGGCCTAACTTGTAAGAGTGAGATTCCATATAAAATTGAGGACATACTGCAACGCCATCGATATATTCAATATTTGTGTCTGTTTCTAAGAAGATCTAAATGTAGAAATGGATTGACTGTCAATAATTCAATTTTCATTCATGACAAAATATTTTGTGAACATAAATTTACAAAAAGCTCTGAAAGTATAAGTTTATAATTTAATAATATTAATGACCAAAGTTTAAAAGATAGATGGCAGGATGTAAAACTCTTCCTTACAAATTTACTCAATTGAAAAACAAAGGGGTGGATTTGATTTTCTTATTAAAAAACTACATCTGGCTATATTCTGTGTACACCGAGAGGAATCGAACCCCTGATTTTAGCGTCATAAGTCCGAAGACTAAAACAAAAGGCGATTGTTCACCATTTTGTTTTACAGTATAGTGCAGTAGCTGGACTTTCATGTGATGGTGGTGTATCGATAAAAGAAAATGAAAAGAATAGATGGCACTATTCTAATTACGCCTCAAACTCGATTGGTAAGGTTTTTAATATTTATATTAATTCTGGATTTTGAATCTCAAGCGCAAGGACGATTCTGAGGTAAATGTTTGTAGCTTAAAGTTGTTATCTAGTTACTTGGATGAAATATTTATTGTATATCTGATATAATTACCAAAATCAAAGTAAGAAGATTTATTGTGAAAGCAAGATTTTCTTCAAATTGTTATTACTTGGGTTTTATTGAATTCTCTTCGTAGGTTTTCTCATTAACCGGGGGAACCAACCCCTTCACTAACGTTTCGTTGACGTGAAAGTGGAATAAAATAAAATTATCGCGCGTCTTGACTGTTTTTTCTTCGTGTTTTGTAATAATTGGTTGTGCAGAATTACTGATCGTAAATCAGGGAACACGTAAAACAGGCGCAAAGTTTTGCTAAAAGTTGTTATGTTTGTAAATTCTTATTTTATCAATTACAGAACAAACTTCTAAATTTATTTCGCTGAAAGTATCTAACGTGCCTAAATGATAAGTGATTTGATCTTATTTTGAATTTCGCGTAAAGCTACTCGAAGGCTATTTGCATTAGTCGTCTCTAATTTATCAGTCTAGAGGGAAGGCAGCTAATCATCACCACCCACCGCCAACTCTTGAGCTACTCTTTTACCAACGAATAATGGGATTGGTCGTCACACTACAATACCCCCACGGCTGAAAGGGCGAACATGTTTGGTTGGATGGGGTTCGAACCCGTGACCCGAGCAACGAGCCAAGCAACTTAACCGCATGGTCGTGTCGGGCCCGAATAGTAGGTGTCAACGAAATCTTTATGATTTTGGTCTAACAAGTACAGCTCAGCTGGAATGAGGTTTGTTTGCTTTTTAACTTCGCGCAAACCTGCATGAGAGCTATCTGTGTTAGCCATCCATAATTTAGCAGTGGAATGCTAGAAGGAAGCCATTTAGTCATCACCATTTATCAAAAACTATATGGCTACTCTTTTACGAATGAGGCCCGGCATGGCCAGGTGGTTGAGGCGCTCGACTCGCGATCTGAGTGTCGCGATTTCGAATCCCCGTCACACCAAACATGCTCGCCCTCTTAGTCGTGTGGGGGCGTTATAATGTGACTGTCAATCCCATTATTCATTGGTAAAAGAGTAGCTCAAGAGTTGGCGGTGGGTGGTGATGATTAGCTGCCTTCCCTCTAGACTGATAAATTAGAGACGACTAATGCAAATAGCCTTCGAGTAGCTTTACGCGAAATTCAAAATAAGACCAAAACCCAACATTTTACCGACGAATAGTGGGATAGACAGTGACATCGCAACACCTACACGGCTGAAAAGGCGACCATGTTTGGTGGAATAAGGGTCTGGAATAAAGAATGGAGCATTGAGTTGCCAGAAGATGGATTAGTGTTGAATGTATCTTATCTATTGAAACATTAGCTCGTTCTCTTCTATTTTACAGTTAAGAACTGTAACAAAGCAACAATATGTACATTTTTATACCCGTATCTTATCTAATATTTTTACACAAATTTACGTTTTCGAGTTAATAATAAAATGTACTGATGAAGACACGCGCTCCAGTACAAACTATAATATCTCGTGCTGAGTTTCTTCCTATGTCAGAAAAAAATATGCGCTTACCAGAACAACCACAAAATATGACTTTTTTTGTTATAGAACTAACGGGGTATTGAAAGACGTGTAGAAATTGTTAAGAGCTTACCAAAATATATATTCTTTGAATTATGATGTGTTTGAAATTATGCTTGCAAAAATATTATTTTGGAAAGTGTAATAACAAAACATGTGGGACAACGGTAAATTTACAGACTTATAAGACTGGAATTAGATTTCCCGCGGTGGATGTAGCAGATATTTCATTGTGGCTTTGCTCTAAGACAAACAAAAGATATGAAATATCGTTATTTTTTATTATTCCTTCACGGAAGTTAATATTTAAAAGATCATATCATGAAGACCCCCATGTTCACAAGATGGCGTTGTGTATTGATAACACTACGCTACGCCACCTAGTTCTACAACATATACGATTTTGTCGCAAACGCGAGGGTAGCACGTGCAGTTTGAAGGTGATAGTGAGTAAAGTTTATCGCATGTGAAATGGCCAGCGCGCTCTCGACTTTGAGTAAAATTAATTAGTAGACACCGGAAACTACTTAGTCTCAACCATTTTAATCCTTGGACAATTAATTCTGTAAGTTCAAAACGCTGCAATTACTGTTGTGTTTTTTATTGTTTTTATGTTGTGCTGTTTTACTGCAGTATCTAAAACGCAGTTTTTTGATTAACAGTTTTGTCCTGTGATGTGAAAGCTGGCTACATTTTCGTAGACTAACCTATTGAAACCAATTGTTTAACTACCGCATTTCGGTTAGCACTGTAACTCCCGAGCTTTTGATATCACGCATGCAGCACTCCTTAGCGATAAAAACTGAAAACTGGTTGCACACCAAAGTACAACAATCTTTAAAAGTCCTAATGACACATTGGGCCTTGATAGGAACTAAATCTTTAATGAAAAACATTAAAACAATAACTATCATTGCATGAAGAATATAAAAATGACGATACATTCATCTTGGTGTACTTTGGTAACCTTGTGTATTCGATAAACATTTATAAATTATAATCTTGCCTAAAGATATTTATCGGCAGTTATTTTGTGTTTCAGGTTCTTTACAACATGGATCAATCAGTTAAAGCAATTAATGCACACAGAAAAATGGTATTTTCCCGACTGGTGAACCGAAGAAGATTTGAGAACGAAGAGTTGGAGTCCTTGTATCAGCGATACACCTTCAAGATCCAACAGTCCTCAGTCTTTAGTGTCCTCGCTCTATTTATTTTCCTGACTGGAGTCTTAACTATTCTACATTTCGTCTATGTTAAAACTGCCACCGCTGCCAATCTCTATTTTCTATTGCACTGTCTGTGTTTTGTTTCACTTCTAACCTTCACATACGCAAGATCAATGAAAGATTCGTATCTGCTGGCTTTAAGCTACGTTATCTTGTGTTTTTTTGTGACTTTTTGTATGGTCTGTCTACCTCTGGACCTTGGCACACGAGGGACGTGGGGCAGAGGTTCTTGGGGTGCACGACATAGTGCGGCCGATGGGGTATGGGAGATACTTTATTGTTTATTCGTATCTTATACTATGTTACCCCTGAGAACAAGAATATCCATGGCCCTCGGTATCATTCTACCAGTTATCCACACGAGCGTAGCGTCGACCATGCCACAAGAGTTTCCTAGATTATTGATGCATCAGGTAAGGAAGTTGTGTTGTTCAAATATTTTGTGAATAAGTTAGAAAATAAAATAAATTGTCAACAATCTGGATAATGTTACGTCAAATTTAATGTATCGACGTGTCTAACACTTCTTCATTGTGTTTCAAGTTTTTGTATGGAGGTCCATATTCTTTGACATAGCAACTGATCACTGAGATATATTTTAATACAAAAAGCGCGGTCTTAAACCTTCATTTATTTGCTGATATTCTAAATGAGTATATTTCTCTCCAAAACTCGGTGACATTGTCGGATTGCATGCTGTGTAATTGTTACTACTTGACGAACCCTGTATAGTATGCAACACCACTGTTGCAAATCAAAAAGTTGTATAATGTTTTCCTAAAAATACTAATGTTCGGTCTGAATTCGCTGAAGTTAAACGGTTTTTGATGTAAGAAATTTATAATCGTTCCTGGTCAAATACTTGAAGTTCCCGATTAATAATATATTATTATATAAACACACATTGTTGATTACGTTAGAGAACCTTTTACAGTTTTAGCGAATAGGCAGGAATTTCGAAATGCAGAGTTAATAGCATAAATTACGTGATATCTGAATACTGCTTAAGCTTCAACAAACATGGATATAAAAGCAGATGTGTGATAGCAAATCCGTCACACACACTATATAATGATGGACTCGCAATTTAAAAATGTTTCTATGGAAGAAACAAAATATTGAGGTGTTTAAAAGAGTGGAAATAATAAAAACGCCATACGCTTTATTTTTTGTCTTGGAAATTTACGAAATTGGCATAAGTAACTGCACTGGCCATTTTCTATTTTTAACTGATACGTAGAAGAAAGGCAGCTAGTAAACAACACCCGCCGCGAACTTTTGACTACGTTAATCGAATATTTGATTGTAATTTTTATTGCACTTGTGGGTATAATGTCCAGAGCACGATTTTACAGTTATGGAGGGATGCGAAAATTAGATTCACAGTCTGGCACGCTGATTACTAAGCCACGCCCGGCCGTGGGTATTGCATTGTGGAGTGTCCACGTTATGAAATGTTGAATTCATAGTTCACACTAAATTGATGAAAGGACTAAAAATAATTATTTTCGAATTTGTAAAAATTAGCCACACCTACTTTTGCTTGTTTATTTCGGGCAAAGCCACGTTGGACTATCTGTTATGCCCACCACTGTAAATGGAACCCCGAGTTTGTTATAAGTCTGTAAACTTTACGCTATTCCATTTAGGACACGTCTTCTATAATACCAAGCTTACTAGCTATCTTTGATTGCTACATCGTATTCTTTCTCTAATAAATAATTTTACAACTATTGTAATTTCTGTTTTGCTGAAACAGCAGAAAAAAAAAACAATGCACACGTGAATAATAAAGTTCTCGCAGGCTGATAGTTGCAGGTTTGAATTCCCAATCCCATCAGACATGCTCGCCCTTTCAGCCGTTGGGGCGTTATAATGTTTCGATCAATCTCACCACAGGCTAAAAAAAAGAGTAGCCCAACAATTGGCGGTAGGTGGTGATGACTAGCTGTCTTCTCTCTAGTCTTTCACTCCTACTTTATGGACAGCTAGAGCAGATAGTCCTCGAATAGCTTTGCACGAAATTCAAAAACAAACAAATTAAAAAACAAAATTCCTAAATAACCTACCTAAAGTCAGAGAAGCACGCGTGCCCTAAAATACCTTGTCTTGCCGGGCCTATTTGAAGTACTACATCTCGTTTAAATCTACATGTATCCCATATTCGGTCACGTTAAAATGAAATCCAAAAGTTGTCGAATTTTCATTCTCTATAACAGAAAAACCCTTATTCAAAATATCAGAAATATTACTCACGGCTAAAATAGTGATTATGTTAGAAAATGAAGGTGGACAGAAATGAAAGTTAAAAGTTAATGGAATATCGTCTAATCTGTCAAAAAATAAAAGAGCAATTCTAGTTATAGTTTATTACGAATGATTTGTCGTTTTCAACGATTGAATAGAAATCAGGGGCTTCTCAACTATTTAGCTTGAGGTTTTCAAGTTGAGAACTCCCCACCTAATTGTTTAATGATATTTTAAAGAATAGCACTCTGAGGTACTTTATTTTCATTACAATTTGTTGTTCGAATAAGACAAACAAACTCGATCACCAGAAAAACATTTTCCAGTTGCAATGAATAAAAGTGGCATTGAAAAGATGGCGCTATGTCCAGTATCTGAGAATAATTAAATGGAACATTTCTATACACGCTAAGGGAAGCTCTTCTCTGACATGATCAAGTGACCTCTATTTGGGAGCCTCCTTAGTAAATATTTTATGTGTGTGTAGTTAAGTACAAATCTACACAATAGGCTATCGGTGCTGTGACCACCATGAGTGTAGAAATTCTGTTATTAGTTTTACAAGTCCACATACTTGCCGCTTTTACACAAGGGAGCCTGCAAATAATTTAAAAACGAATTAGGTTTTAGCCTGTTGCTGGTTAACTGTAGTACTTTAAGCTCACTGTTTGGTGAAGTTTAACTGTTCTTCTAATTTTTTATTACGGAGGTCGTAATAACATGATAGGTTAGTTTTGTAATGTTTATTTTGAATAAATCCCAAAACTATATAATAGTTATTTATGTTAGTCATCCCTAATTCAGCAATGAAATACTAAAAGGAAGGCAGCTAATCATCACCACCCACCATCAACTATTAGACTACTCTTTACCAAAGAATAGTGGGACTGACTGTGACATTATAATACCCCAACGGCTGAAAGGGCGAGCATGTTTGGGGCGACGGGGATTCGAACCCGCGACGCTCGGATTACGGGTCGAACGCCCTAAACCAACAGATATATAGAAAATAAAGAGTAGGTTTGGTGGGATGACGATTCGAAATTTGGAATTGCATATTGGGAGTCGAGCATCCTAACCACCAGTTTATGCCATACATGTCTATTTAAAACATGAAGAATGTCAATCAGCAACCAATCAGTGAAGTTTACTTTATTGTATTTTCTCAGGCCTATTTTATATTATCATAAACTTCAGAACAGCGCTGAAAGTTATTGGATGGGAAATGATTGAAGTCAAAGCCTTCAGGAAGACTGGATATAATATGTTATGATAGTAACAACACAAGCTATGCGTGCGAATTTGAAGTTCAAACTTCCTTTTCACTGCCGCTGACGTTCAGTATTTTTGTGTGTAAAAACTTCTGTGCGATTTTTTGATTAAGTCCAGTGAGGAAGTTAAAGTATAAAGGATTGGTTCGGTTTGCTTCGAATTTCGCGCGAAGCTTTTTGAGGGCTATCTGCGTTATCTGTCCATAATTTAGTGTTGTAAGACTAGAGGGAAGGCTGCTAGTCTTCACCACCCACCTCCAACTCTTGGGCTACTCTTTTACCAACCTGTTCTACTGCAAAGTTATTAAATGGAATAATTCCTAAAAGTATGTGACTGATAAAAAGTATCCGTAGATACCAACAAAGGATATGCAAAAAAAACATTAATGTAAACATAACAATAAATCACTAAAGGATGTTTGTTCGTTTTTGTAGCAACTGTTTACGTTCGAGGGAACTTATCTCATATTCGTATGCATATAGTTTGATGAGCAACGAGTAAAATGTGAGGGTTGACTCGTGGCCAGTTACATGCGAGCAGGCCACTGAAATGACAGGGTCCTAGGTCACGATCATGTTAAAAACATATTTTTTTTACACTGTTTGACATCACTAATTTTCGTTGTATAGTTTTTATGTGTGAATAACGAAAATTATGTATTTAAACAAGTGAGGAAAAGTGGTATTTTTTTTCTAGTAACACCTCCTTACTGTGATCTCCAGATACTGCTGTGGATTGTATTAACTTCCACGTCAAGTAGTCTTGTTTTGTGAAACCGAACAATAAAAAAATATATTATTAGTATTTTATATTCCTTGTTCTGCATGACATATTTTGATGTCTTCTGTTCCATCACTTCCATTAAGAAGGTTCGTGATATAGGAATATATTTGTTGGTTGATTTGAAGTAGTTCACATGGTCATAATAGTCACTTGTACATCATAAAACAAATACGTTGTACAAAGGCAGTTTGTCATTATGGCTAATTTGAAATTTAACCTAAACGCTACTCCATCTTTTATTGTATCTGCAGATAACATTTCCGTTCTGCATAACGTCCATTAGAAAGTAATTATTTATACACATGTGCGTGCATTGCAAAATATATCCGTTCAATATTATAGCCAATGTTTCCTTCACAAATTTATTACACTCGTCCTTTTTTTATCTTTAAAGTAGAAACTGTAATAGTTAAATACTATATATTTTATTTGGCAAAACGATATTTTCATTTTGCTTTATAAATATGGTCAGTAAATCTATAGTTTGTTCGCTTTTTTATTTCGCGCAAAGCTACACGAGGGCTATCTGCATTAGCCATCCCTAATTTAGCAGTGTAAGACTATAGAGGGAAGGCAGCGAGTCATCACCACCCATCGCCAACTCTTGTGCTACTTTTTCACCAAAGCATAGTGGGATTGACCGTAATATTATAACGGCCTCACGGTTGAAAGGGCGAGCATGTTTGGTGTGACGGGGATGCGAACCCGCGACCCTCAGATTACGAGTCGAACACCTTAACCCACCTGCTCATGCCGGACCTAAATCTATAGCTGATGTGTTATTAAATCAAATGTTCTAACCTTTCACTACACTGACTAACATTCTCAAATGTGCCAGAGCCCTAATTTAATATATTGAACATTTTATTCCTGAGTCATTATTGCCTCAGTGGTATAGTGGTATGTCTGCGCACTCGTAGCTCTAGAAACAGGGTTTCGATACCCGTGGTGGGTAGAGTACAGATAGCTCATGGAGAAAGAAATCATTACTACCTGTTCATGACGTAGAAAAACGTCATGATCTAACTCAAGAAAACTGTTAGAGGTACAGCGGTTCTCGAATTTAATCTGTTCCAGAAGGCTGTTCGAAAACCGAATCAATTTTTCCCATAAGAAATACTGTAAATTAAATTAACCCGTTACAGACCTCCAAAAATTACGCATTATGAAGCATTTTAAGTAAAAATATTGCTTATTTATACCTGTATAATAATACATACATGCATAAAATCAACCACAAAAACTATAAACACAGTAAAAAAACAACAAAAAACAATAAATGAAAATTTAACTGCACTTTACCTGTGCTGAGAAGAGCTGATGGCGTAAATGAAAGGGTGGTGAGGAACGTGGAGAGTAGGAGGGTTATTATTGTTTGGAAGGAGAGTCACCTTCCATAAAAACGTCAGGTAACTCTCCTTCTGTTTTTTTTCTATTTTCTGTCTCTTTGCACTGCTACAACCTGCTTGAGACTCACTGGACCTATTTCTCACTAAACACTTGTCTAATGAGGTTTTTCTCTGCATTTTAAAATGTTTCTGAAGTAAGACATGATATAGTCATTGAAAATGTTTATGTTACGGTTTGCTTCAACTTTGTCAGGGTGAAATTTTTCCACAAAACTTTGTAACTCTTTCCATTTTCCACACATTTCATTGATTAGTGAACCAGGAACATTCTCCCTTCCCTCCACCTCATCTGAAGACACTTTCTCAGTTGCCTTCTGTTGCTGCTTTTTTTGAAGGTTTTGGAGTTTTTCCGTGGTGAACTCAGTGTTGTGGTCCTCCACCAACTCCACATCATCACTACTCACATTCAAGCCCACACACTTGCCTTGTGAGACAATATCCTTGACAACAGGCTCAGCCTCAAAGCCTTCAATGTATCTGTCTGCTACTGAGTCTGGCCACAATTTCTTCCAGACTGAGTTTATGGTCCTCAAAGACACTACCCTTCAGGCTTTATCTATGATTCTCAAGCAATGGAGGATATTAAAGTGATTTTTCCAGAACTCTCGAGGGTTAACTCTGTGTCAGAGGTCACTTCAAAGCACCTTTGAAACAGTGCTTTGGTGTAGAGTTTCTTAAAGTTTGATATGACCTGCTGGTCGATGGGCTGAATGAGAGGAGTCGTTTTAGGGGGCAAGAGCTTCACCGTAATGAAAGTGTACTCCTCCAGCACAAGAAAGACCTTGAGTGGCAACTGTTTTTCCGTGAGATAATTCTTTATACTTATGGCAAACACTCCATAAAAAATTGCCTGGTTACCCATGCTTTAATATTAGCCCTCCACATGACATTTAGTTTACTTTTCAAGACATTTTTCTTAACAACCTCAGGTTATTAGAATGGTACACAAGCAAATATTTTCTAAACCCAAACGAGCCGTTTTTGCATATAAAATTCTCAACAAGTGGGTTTCTCGACATCACTCAAAGACTTAAGTTTTAAGTCCCCACTTGCATTACTACATAACAATAGAGTTAGCCTGTCTTTCATTCGCTTGTGTCCTAGCACTGACTTCTCCTTGCTGATGTAGGTCCTATCTTGCATTTTTCTCCAAAAGAGGCCTGTCTCATCACAGTTGAACATTTGTTGGGGAATAAAACCATCAGCTTCTACATAGTCCTTAAATTCCTTAACAAATTTATCAGCAGTGTCTTTATTAGAACTGGCACCCTCCCCATGTCCCACCACACTATGTATGCCACATCTCTTCCTAAATTTTTCAAACCACCCCCTACTAGCCTTAAAGGCATCACTTGTATCAGCACTCGTTCCAGGGGTGTATTTCAGGAGGTCAGCATGCAACTGCTTTGCTTTCTCACAAATGATCTCAGAAATGCTATGATCAGCCGTTTTTCGTTTACCCAAATCAACAACAGTTTTTCTACCTCTTCCATTGTTTGTATTCTTTGTTTTGTAAGCACTGTCATTTCTTTTGCAACATCAGCTCTTTATTTTTCAGTATGGTGCATACTGTAGACTTCGCCATATCAAACTGTGTAGCAAGGTCAGACACGCGAACACCACTCTCATACTTCGCTATGAGATCTTTTTTCACCTCTCTTGTGGTTTTAACAACTTTTCTTTGCTGCTTTTATCTTTCTTTGACCCCATGGAGGCTTATTTAATCAGAATATTTAGAAAAAAACAAACAAACGAGAACGTTCACAGCCGATTTTAGCGGAGGTGTGGACTGAGCGACAGGTGCGGGTAAAATGTTTTGGGCAAGCTTGGCGTAGGCTGAAAATGGTCAAAGGGGCGTTCGGGTCATCAGTCGAGTTATTTCGGGGGTTCGACAGCCGAGACATTTTTCTCAAACAATATGTTCGAAAACCGAATTGTTCAAGAAGGGCGAGAACCGAGGCACCACTGTATTTCGCATCCAAGCATGATTGTGTTCACGACTTTGTAGTCACATAGAGGACAGCAATGACAGAATCTATGATCATGGGTCTTTTGTCCATGGGATGTCGCTGTGTAAACATTAAAGAAAGTAAATGTTACAGACAACAGGTTAGTGGAAGAATTGCGCTAGACACACTGGGAAATTTTTATCACCATGATAATATAAATTCACAAAGAAATTTGAGATAGATTTATAAAAGTATACCGTATACTTTTATTTAAGCGTAAAAAGTGGAACTCGTCAGCTAGCGCCAGGTAAAATATTAAAAAAAAAATTAAGGGCTAAACATGCAGTAACAGCTTTTAGGGCTCTGAAGTTTTAATTCTTTTGATACCGTAAATTATTTTGAATACCACACACCAGTATGATTTCAAACAGTTTTAACTGTCACCAAGGGCCCTACTAGTCACTGATAAATTCATTTGTTTGTTGTTAATCTCAAAATTACAGAGTGGATTATCTGCACTGAGCTCATTACCAGTATCGAAACCCTATTTTAGCGTTATATGTCTTCGAATTTACTGTTGAGTCATCAGTAAGTTTCATCGATATAACACTCACAGAACGTCACAATACTGTTTTTTTATTTCTGAAAAATTCTCCATAAACAGTGTTTGTAGAAATACTGATAACATGTAATCACCACCCTGGACCAGAAAGGGCAAATTTTGCTCTAAAAATCCATATACTACTACGCTTGTCTACATTTAGTAGCAACTACTCAAATTGTATGTCCACAACTTTATTTTTACCAATATTCAGTTGAAATCGAGGGCATTGTGTTCTTGATAAAACTCCTTGACATAGTTTGCTGTCATTATAATCTCATTAGATCCGTGTATTATTATTATGTAGGCCCATATTTAGTTTAAATATATATTGAGTAAATTTTATATTTCCAAATATTTTGCAAAAATTAGAAATTTATAACGAACGATATGAGTTCTGTTGACTGTTGATAACTCTAGAAAGGTTGGGTAAGACGGCCACCTTAACATTGGATGAAGTAAAATGAACTTTGTTTTGTCATGAACGCCATTTCTATTTAAACAGAGACTGGACACTGACTTTTATATATTTAAAATATGCACTTCTTGTGGTTGGGGTTCCTTCATCTGTAAGGATGGAAGGAAGTCAATTGACCCTTCTCCATCTCCTAACAAATGCCATATACTTAAAATAAAGTTTCATTTAAGTCATTTAAACATCACTTAAGAACTTCAAGCAAGAATCGGGAGTGCTGTACGCCATGTCGAATTGCATACAAGTAAATGGAGCAAATTAAAATGAGAACTATTGTAGGGCAAGGAGATATGTTGTTGACGAAGCCTATGGTGGAAATATAGGTTCTTAGTATGAGATAAGATGGTCCCACAGGGTGGGGCGTCTTACTACAAGCCACTTTCGATAACAAAACAAACTTGGTAAACGTGAACTATGCTTTTTTTTACATCATAAGTACACAGTTTTAAATGAATAGTGAAATTCCTTTGATCGAAGTCGCTTAAGAACAAAAAAGATGAAGTCGCACTTTAATCATTCATATTCGCGCTCGTTTAGTATATGTGCATGTGGTCACGCGAGTTGTAGTTGCATGTGTTTCACTGTGATGGCAACATATTGTAACTGACGATATAAGAGATTGATGGCACTTTTACCGAATGACCCATCTGACCTCACTTTTTCCTAGAGGATGAATTATCTATTATTCGTGTTCGACCAATTAGAATAACACTATTCATAAGGCCTTATTACGTCAGAAGATCCACCACGTTCGATAATGACTTATTTTTTTACTGATTCTATGTAGGCCATATCTGAAAAAAAAAAATCTTTCTGGGATATTCGTCATACGCACAGTATCCCAACCTCCTTTCTCTGGTTGATGTCTGCATTCGTCACAGTGTAGGGCGTTTTTCTATGATATAACACTATTTAAAGAAACAGATTTTTGCGTAACTTACTGTCGTAATCACTAGGTGGAACATCAATATCACTGCATATTACTATAAAAAACAAACAAACAGAAAACAGAAAACAAAATTTTGATATTTCAGCCCATGTATTGACACGAAAAGCTAGTTTTCACGCTTCTGTGATATCATACAGTGCGTGGTGCTTGTTCGAAACACCAACGGATTTAGTAATAGAAAACGAATAATAACTTAATATTTCTCGTTCAATTTCTCACGAGTCTGATCAAATTAACGAAGCTGGAATTACTACACACAAATAATAAAATCTCGTTATTACATAAATAGGTTTAAAACTTATTTTGAATGTTATACGAACGTTCTGCGCTGAAAACCGTAAATTCTGTTATTTTTATATTCACGTAATTGGACCCCAATTCAACCGTATAAAACAAATATTTATTAAGTTGAAGCAATATATATAATATAGCAGTGTCCTGAAAAGTCTAAGTCTGTCTGGTGTTTAGGGTGCTCGACTCTCTTTCTGCGCATAACAGAATCTAAAACCTCGCCAAACATGCAATACCCTTTCAGCCATGTAAATATTATAAGCTCACAATTAATCCCACTATTCTTGGGTAAATCGTAGACTGAAAGTTGGCGGAGTGATGTTGGGTAACTGCCTTTCCTTTCCTTCTGTCTGTTACACTAGGTAACAAAGTTTTTACATTTTCTTGTTCCTGGGTATAAAGTGTTATTTCCCAATTGCTTATGCCTAAAGTAAATGGAAAAGACATATTTTTCTTCAAACTTTGCTTTTGTGACCTGGGTAATGAAATTTTTAAATATGCCCATTTTCCAGAACATTCTAGGTAGATTCAGTGCTGAGTAGCTGATACAGAATTTTCTCGAACTTTCCATAGCAATATATGTATAGAAGGGCTCACCACCCCAGTTTAGTTTTAGCTGCCTAAGTGAACACATAGACCTATCTGAATTTATCATAGATTGCATCAAGAAGCTGCAAGCATTCTGCTATGTATATGGCCAATTTATCAAGACGAGCGAAAAAGTACTCTCTGAAAGAGGAATATAACAGCATCAAGACTTTGCTAGAAGCCTTGAAGTATGGTGTGTGTGGCTGGGAAGTTATCGGAGTCTTCAAAATGGTGGAATTCCTGATGGGTCTCCAAGGGGGCTTTACCCAATTTCCTTGTTAACTTTGCCTTTGGGACAGCAAGGATACTGCAGCACACTGCAAAAGGAAGTACTGACCACATCGGGCTGATTTCTCTGTGAAGATACACAATGTCAAGTGTAAGTCACTAGTGATGTTTGTTTTGGAATTTTGCACAAAGCTACTCGAGGGCTATCTGTGCTAGCTGTCCCTAATTTACCAGTGTAAGACTAGAAGGAAGGCAGCTAGTCATCACTACCCACCGCCAACTCTTGGGCTCCTCTTTTACCAACGAATAGTGGGATTGACGATCACATTATAACGCCCCCACGGCTGGGAGGGCGAGCATGTTTGGCACGACTCGGGCGCGAACCCGTGACCCTCAGATTACGAAACGCACGCCTCAACGCGCTCGGCCATGCCGGGCCTCTAGACACTAGTGAACCTCCTGAAGTTGTTCCTTCCATTACACATAAAATTGGGTCTTATGAAACAATTTGTTACAGCTCTTGATAAGGAATCTGCTGCCTTCAAGTTCCTCCGAGACTTCTGTTCTAAGCTGTCAAAGGTTGAACCACAAATAAAGAAGATTCTGGAGTGCATTGAATTCCCCAAGAAGCTCAGTAGGAAGGGAAAAAAAACTTGGGGCAGCTTTGTCGCAGTGGTTCGGAAATTCTTGGGCAATCACAAGGCCGAAAATTATGTGGAACTGGTTGAGGCTCTGGTGAAGAACTACGGCAAAACAGGCTGCAGGATGTCCTTGAAAATCCATATCCTTGACGCTTATATTGATAAATTCAATGAGAACGTGGGAACACTCTCAGAAGAGCAGGGCGAGCACTTCAACCAAAATATACTGGACTTTGAACGCCGCTACCAAGGAGCGTATAACGAAAACATGATGGGAGACTATATTTGGACGCTCATACGTGAAAGTGATTTACATTACAGTTATAAACCTCGAAAAACTACTCACTTTTAAACATTTTTGTATAACTTTAGTATAAATACAAGTACATCTTGATTCATATGTTTTATTCAGACCTAACGTAAATGAAAATGTACAAACTTGCCCATTTTTAATTTCTAGATCTCATTATCCAGGTTATAAAAGCAAAGTTTGAAGGGAATAATGGCCATTTTCTGTACTTTTACAACATGAGCTCTTGAGAAATAACACGTACTATCCAGGAACAAAGTTTGTGTTACGCAGTGTTATGTCAAAATTAGAAACGGATAAAGCAGATATTTTTCCGGTAGTTTTTTGCAAAATTAAAAACAACAGTGACAACATATCTTCGTATCAGTTTAAGTACAGAAATTAAATAATCTGACAAGGTATTTTACATCTTCAGATTTGACATTATGTTCCCATCAAAGTTTCATTTCTGTACATATAGTTTATACAGTTTTAAGAGAACAAAATTGTAAATGCGTCGCAGAGTCGTAAGTTATGCACATGTGATGACCATTTTTTCTTCCAAACTAGGCTTACCGTAATACAAGGTTATCGATTCGTACAATCGTTTGGTATATTATCGTAATTATCATGTTTTCCAAGCAACACAAGCAATTTTCTTTGTGAAAGCGGAAGTTGTCAGATGATTTACACCAAATTCATTAAAACTGTCTACCAAGCGTGAAGTTTATCATGCTAAGATAAATTTATATTCTCAATTAATGCGTTACATCATAATTTTTGTTGAGCGCTGCATCTTATAGATGATAAAAAATTGTTACTAGTATCTGTTTAGTAAATATATAAGTACTTTAAAAATAAAAGGATAAAAAAGTTTGCTGAAAATATGACAAAAGTTTCTTTGTGAATTTCGCACAAAGCTACATGAGAGCTATAGCAGTGTAAGACTAGAGGGAAGGCAGCTAGTCTTCGCCACCCACCGCCAACTCTTGGGGTACCCTTTTACCAATGAATAGTGGGAGTGACTGTAACATTATAACGCTTCCACGGCTGAAAGGGCGTGCATATTCGGTATGACGGGGATTCGAAACCGCAGATTAAGAGTCGAATGGCTTAACCACTTGGCCATGCCGGACCTATATTATAAAAGGTAACGCATTTAGAAGAATATTAGGATAAGAGGCCATCCGGAAATAATATCATTTCGTTGGAAATCTTCAAATTAGAAATTTCAAAACCATCTTCACGTGTTAAGGAATTTTATCGGATGAATTTTGAAAAATATAACGTGAAAGTAATTCGTATCTCTGAATTGTATTATGTGTTTTTCCTCTTTCATCGTTAGGTTTCCTATTGGCCATTTGTTTGTTTGTTTGTTAAGCGAAAAGCTGCACAATGGAATATAACATTCATTGTTTAAAATCATCCACCAGTAGTTTTGTAATCTTTTGTTTCCTCTTAACAAATAGTCTTGTCAAGATGTACTCACTCGGAACATCGCTTTGGCCTTTCACTCTCGAATACATTAAGAAACAATCTTTGGACTACTTCCAATCATATAACTCGGATATCAAACTAAAAACTAAAAACTTCATGCAGCATTTTAAACTGAAAGTTAAAGTTTCTATAGAAAACAGTATTTTTGAATTAAAATAAAAATACAAATAAAATTATCTTCGATAAATAAAATAAACAATACCAAATTGCTCTAACAACCAAAAAATAAAGATATATTACCCAATATTGTCTTGCTTCACATGCATAATTTTCTGTTGACGGGTTGTTTACGTGTAGATGGCGAGTGTTTTTGTAAAGAGTTTAAAATTATTTCGTATTTCTAGTTTTCATAATAAAAACTATTTTAGTATTTGAAACACGATTACAAGAAAAGTTTATTGTTTGTTTAATGAATTTGTTGCAAAACTTTTTGAGGGTTACATGCGCTAACAGTCTCTAATTTTAAAGTGACAGAATAGAAGGTGGGCAGTTAGTCTTAACCAATTACTGTCTACTATTAGGCTATTCTTTTACCAATGAATAGTCGAATTAGTCGTCACACGATAACGACCCAGCGAACATGTTGGGTGACAAGATTCGAACACGAAACCTATAAAGGTCCTAGCTACTAGGTAATGCCGGGCCGAACAATTTTATTGAAAACCGTTAAAAATACCTGGTCTGTTTCACTGAATGATAATAAATATTTTTTTGTGAATCATCAAAATCCATCTGACAGTATTTTTAGTCTCGGTACTATGAGAAAACACAAATAGCATCGAATAACTGATACTGTTACGTAATGCTATTCAAACTTTTTCATATTTGAAAGCTACTTTAGAAGGGATGTTAAAGGGCAAAAGTGGCACGGCATGGTCAGGTGGGTTAAGGCGTTCGACTCGTAATCTGAGGGTCGCGGGTTCGAATCACCGTCACACCGGACATGCTCGTCCTTTCAGTTGTGGGGAAGTTATAATGTGACGGTCAATCCCATTATTCGTTGATAAGAGTAGCTCAATAGTTGGCGGTGGGTGGTGATGCCTAGCTGCCTTCCCTTTAGTTTTAAACTGCTAAATTTGGGACGGCTAGCGCAGATAACCCTCGTGTAAGTTTGCGCAACATTCCAAAAACAAACTAAAGAGCTAACATACGGAAGTACAGCTTGCATGTAACTAAACGGAAATTGGGTACCAATAACAATACGAAACAAATCAAATTATGCGAGAAACAGGGAAAACAAGAGAATCAATTTCTGCCGTCTAATCGGTATGTTCTGAGAATTAATGTCAATGCTGTAAGAATTGGCCTAATAAGATCCATCAAAGACTGTTTTAATTTCCTAAATTTAAATCTTAATAAAAACATAACCTTTGTCCGGGTCAAACGAACACTGTTGATCTCTTTTTGTATTTTTATTGTTATTATGTTGTTTTACACTCTTGGGCCTGGCATGGCCGAGCGCGTTAAGGCGTGCACTCGTAATCCGAGGGTTGCGGGTTCGCGCCCGCGTCGCGCTAAACATGCTCGCCCTCCCAGCCGTGGGGGTGTATAATGTGACGGTCAATCCCACTATTCGTTGGTAAAAGAGTAGCCCAAGAGTTGGCGGTGGGTGTTGATGACTAGCTGCCTTCCCTCTAGTCTTACACTGCAAAATTAGGGACGGCTAGTACAGATAGCCCTCGAGTAGCTTTGTGCGAAATTCCAAAAACAAAGTTTTACGCTCCTGATTAATCTCTATGCATTACGTGACTTGTAGTGTTTAAGTTTACCTCTCTTGTACAAAAATACACGGAAAATAAGACCATTTACTTAGCTGATACAAAATAAATCAGGAAACATCGATCTATCATTTGATAAGTTTTTGTTAGACATATCGCAAGGATCGATCTGATAAGCAGATGTTTTATTCATAACGTGCACGCATATCACGTGACAGGAGTAATCTGAAAAGACGTTAGATCTAGAACAGTCACTTGCTACGCTGTAACTTGAAATTCAAAAGGCATTGCCACTGGCGACGATGGTTGCCACGTCACAAGAATTACCGTTTAATTAAGCCTAATCAAAACAAGACGAAGAACGTTTATATATTCAAAAATAATTAACAAAAACACAAACCAAAGATAGTTAACCAACCACCTAGTGAAATCTAGCAAACAAACGGTTTAGGATTCTAAAATGTGATTTTAATTCTGATTTGGTAATGTATTCTGTATAGACAAGAAATGGTGACATTACTGAAACCAACAGATGTCTATAATGGTACAAGCTCCCATCTGTGTATGTTTGTTTCAGATATTAACGCTAGTCGTCCGTAATTTTGAATTGCTGGACTACAAGGAAGGCAGTTAGTTAACAACATCCACTACAGACCCTTGAACTACTGAAATAGAACAGTAGGAGTTGGTCATTACTCCATAATGCATCATGGTCTCGAAGTAAAGAGCTTGATTAACGGTAGTCTAAGCATGGTCCCTTGGATTGACCAGTAGATCACACCATGTACGCTTCCTATCGAAGTGTCAACAATATCACAACAAATCAGTTCCGCATCTTTTACATAAAGCCGCAAAAGAAATTTATAGTTTTACTGTTTATGAGATTTGTGTGTGTGTGTGTGTGTGTGTTTTATGATAATCGTTAAAATCTGTCGTGAAGGAAATTAATAATACCATGCAACACAAATTTTGTTCCTGGATAGTATGTGCTATTTCTTAATTGTTTATGTTGTAAAAGTACAGAAAATGGCCACTATTTCCTTCAAACTTTGCTTTTATGATTCGGGTAGTGAAATTTAGAAATTAACCTATTTTCTGTTTAAAAACGGGCAAGTTTGTACATTTTCATTTACATACGGTCTGAATAAAACATTATGTGAATCAAGATTAACATGTATTTATACTGAAGTTATACAAAAGTAAACAAAAATGTTTAAAAGTGAGTAGTTCTTCGAGATTTGCAACTGCAATGTAAATCAATTTCATATAGTCTCCCATCATGTTTTCATTATACGCTCCTTGGTAGCAGCGTTCAAAGTCCAGTATATCTTGATGGAAGTGTTCATCTTGCTTCTCTGAGTATGTTCCCATGCTCCCTTTTAATTTATCAAGAGGAGTATCAAGGATATGGACCTTTAGGGACATCCTACAGCCCATTTGCTGTAGTTCTTCTTCAGAATCTCAACCAGTTCCACATAATTATCGTCCTTGATTTGCCCAAGTATCTCCGAACCACTGCGACAAAGATGTCTTAAGCTTTTTTTTCCTTCCTGCTAAACTTCTTGGGGAATTCAGTGCACTCCAGGATATTTATTTGTAGTCCAACGAATACACCAACTTTGACCTTTGCGTCAGACAGCTTAGAAAAGAAGTCTTGAAGGCATTTGAAGGCTGCAGATTCCTTATCAAGAGCTGTGATAAACTGTTTCGTAAGACCCAATTTTATATGAAATGGTGGGGACATCACCTTCTAGAGATCCCGTTGTGGCTCACACTTGACATTGTGCCTCTTCACAGAGAAATCGGCTTGTTGCTCGTGGCCAGTGCTTCCTGTTGCAGTGCAATGCGGTGTCCCTGCTGTCCGAAAGGCAAAGTTGACAAAGAAACTTCGTAAAGCCTCCTTAGAGATCCATCATGAATGCCATCGTTTTAAAGTCTCCAATAACCCCCCAGCAATACTTATCATACTTCAAGGCTTCTAGCAAGGGCTTGGAATAGGGAATTTCATGGCTCTTTTACCCTCTGTACCATCCTGCAAAAGAGCAAAATTAAATTGTTATTATGAAGAATAAATTTATTTCATTCACAATTAATGTGTAAGAGGTTTATGCAACTATTTTGTGGTATTTTTGCTATACTATTGGAAATTAAAAAATATATTTAAATTTTAAAAGGTTTAAAATTTGTATAATATAAAATCTTAATATTCAAGCAAGCAAGTACTGTCCGTTTTACCTTCTAGAGTTTTTTTCAGTGTTCGCAGGTAAATTGAGATGCCCAGGGTTTGTGTTGATCTCCGACACGTGTGCCAAAATATGCCTTGTAGACCTCGCACATTTTAGCAGAGTACTTTTTTGCTCTTGTCTTGATAAACTGGCCACATACATAATAAAATGCTTGCAACTTCTTGATGTCAGATCTTATAAAATTAGGTCTATGTGTTTACTAAGGCAGCTAGAACAAAGTGAAGTGGTGAGCCCTTGTATATATATATTACTATGGAAGGTTCTTGAAAATTCCTGTAAGTTCTGCGACATTCTAGAAAGTTTTTGAAAATTTTTACAAGTTCGAGAAAATTCTCTATTGGCTACTCAGCACTGAATCTACCTGGAATGTTCTGGAAAATGGATAAATTTGAAAATTTCATTACCCAGGTCACAAAAGCAAAGTTTGAAGAGAAAAATGGGTCTTTTCCATTTACTTCAGGCATAAGCAATTGTGAAATAACAATTTCTGCCCAGAAAATAGAAAAAGTAATGATTTTGTTACATGGTGATATTAATGATATTCAATGCTGGCAATGTTGGCAAGTTTACGGATTTACAACGCTAAAAATCAGGGGTTTTATTCCCCTTGATGGATTAGCAGATAGACCGATGTGGCTTTGCTATAAAAAAAAACACACACAAAATAACAAAGATTAGTCAGAACTTGAAATCAAACATGTAAATTCTTAATAGCTTGAATAGTGTCCGGTACAACGGTAAGTGTATGGATTTACAACGCTAAAATCAGGGGTTCGATTCCCCTCGATGGACTCTAATAGATAGCCCGATATGGTTTTGTTCTAAGAAAACACACACACATACTGTAGAATTAAAACAAAACGAAAAACAAAAACTGAAAACAACGTCAATGAATGTTTGTTCTTTTATCGTTTGATAGGAAAAAATGTAAAACACTTATTTTCCAGAACTGGAAAATCTAGATATACAAGACCATTTAAACATTTTTAATCTATGGTGTTCTTTAACAGAACAGAATCGTGTATCATCAGCTCGTTAATGATGCTAGAAATATTGTTCAATCTAAGCAGACTATAAAATATGAGTGTAAATAGTTTTATTGTGATATCTCATTGAAGATATTATTAGAAGCGTAAAACTTTTACTCTTTGTCACCATTATAAAAATCAATTGAAAGACATTCCTTTTGCAACTGAAAAACAATCTAGACGGCGTACGTATGTTATTACGGATGCGAATTTATAACAGCTTGAGAAGGTTATGACGAATTATGATTTCAATTGCAGATGAAAAAATACTATTAAATTTGGTCAAAGAACAATAAAAACACATTGAGCGACAAATCCCATTATTCACTGTTTTATTAAAGTGCTGTGTATGGACTTGATGATAACTTGGAGAAATATCTCCGTGAAATACGACTGGGTCATCTCAACTATCAAGAACTCTAGAAGTGATGTCATGGTGTGCACCAAGTGATTTGAAGTCAGTCAACTGGTTGTAGGTAGAGGAGCCATGATAACGCGCCTTGTCACGCTAAGTGCCGTGTTTAGCATTAATATGGGTCACGTAAGATGTACAAGTTGATTTCGTTTTAACAACTCCGTGTAGAATACAGCTGTGATGTACCGTGGAGAGCAGTTTGAAGTATAGAATCCCATTTAAGGTGCTGTGCAGTCCAGCTTCAAAAATAGAATACTACTCGAGGTACTGTGAAGTCTGGTCTGAATGGAATATGATACAACTGGAGGTGTTGTGTAGTTCGGTCTAAAGAATATAATATAATACAACTCGAGGTGCTGTGCAGTTCGGTCTGAAGAATGTAATATAATACAACTCGAGGTGCTGTGTGGTTCGGTCTGAAGAATATAATATAATACAACTCGAGGTGCTATGTAATTTGGTCTGAAGAATATAATATAATACAACTCGAGGTGCTGTGTAGTCCGGTCTGAAGAATAGAATACAATTGAAGGTGCTTTAGAGTATCATGGCGGAAAAGAATACAACCCAGTGCTCCTGTTGTGCCATTTATGGAATAAAAATACAACCCTGAGGAGCTGTTGAACCCAGCCAGAGAAAGTTAATACCATCCTGAGGTGTTCTTGACTCTCGCCTGAAAAATGGAATCAGTGGCTTTTAAAATCTCATTACTTTTGTAACCTTTCATAAATAGAATAACGGCCTCTTCTATCACATGAGTACCAACAACAGTTGTTTTGTAAATGGAATAACGGCCTTTTCTATCACACGAGTACCAACAACAGTTGTTTTATAAATGAAATAACGGCCTATTCTATTGCATGAGTACCAACAACAGTTGTTTTGTAAATGGAATAACGGCTTCTTCTATCACATGAGTACCAACAACAGCTGTTGGAAAATTTAGTAACAGAATCCAGGCTGCAATTAACGTCAGAGGTAGTTCACTCTATAAAATTGAATTTTAGTGGTAAAGCTCAACAACTTCCTTCTTAAGATTTGCTCTCTCCATTCTTTGATAACATGATGCACACATCGTGACGTCATAATTTTTTTCTACTTTAATCCTTGAACCATTCTTTATATATCTAATAAGAATGGTATGGCATTCCTACTAGTTGTCCATTTTGTTATTGTATGTTAACACTATTCTTTGATTCTCCACAAACAACTAGTTTCTGTGATGTATATTATTTTTTTTACGCATCACCCTTACACTGTTCTACCAACTGCTGTGTAACTTCATTTTTCACATATATAATCTCACCTAAAACCTTAATTAAAGATGCCTGTGTTATATCTTGCAAGCATTGCAGATATAAAACCTAATGTAAAATTATCGTATTTATTTTAATTACCATATTACCTTATGTCGTAATCCGTTATACATATATTTTCGGCGTTCAGTGTGAATTTTGTACATGATCACGCAGTACTACCTGTCCACATGTAGTACCTTCAGTAAAATTTCAACCAGTTGGTTTATTTATACGGGATTAAAATTTCAGGTTCAAGCAAAAAAGAAAAAAACAGAAGAAATCTCTGAAGGTTTTTGAAATGGCACTTACGAATATAGTTTTTATTTGTTGTGTACTACCCCCCACCCCCAGTCGCAGAGCGACATGTCGGCAGACATATGTCACTTGAAACCTGGTTTCGATAACTGTGGTAAGAAGAGCACAGATAGCTTAACGTGTGGGTGTGTAGCTTTGTGCTTAATTTCAAATTAACGAACAAACTTGTAGTAAACTGTTTACGAAAGAATCGTAAAACCTTTTTGTTTATGTTAGTTAATGTACAGATATTTACACCACATTAAGAAGTGTTAAATAGAAAAAAAACTTATTACTATGTAATCATTATACAGACTTAAATTAAGTGTGGTATCAGTTTTACACAAAAATTAAATGATGTCATTTGTGTCACCACTTTATATAATTTAGGTCTTACGTAAACAGCCTTTAGATAGTAATGTGAAACAATTTCAATTCTTTGTTTAGAAAGATAAATAATTACACCACGTTGCAATCTCAAGATCTTGATAAAATAAAAAAATACTGAAATTCCTATTTATTATTTCCTCGTGATATGTCATTTAAGATACTAAAAATATTAGTGAATATAAGCAGACTATAAAATGTAAGCATAAATATTTTTATTGTGATATCTCATTGATGGTATTAGAAACATTGGCTAATTTAAACATAGTAAAATATTAACATTTGTATAAATAATTTTGTTTTTGAATTGTAATAAACGTTTCACATTTTCAGGCAGTATCGCTATGTCTCTCAGTTCCATCGGATGTATTATGTTAATATTTTCCTCGTCACATTCGTAAATAATATACATACATGCAACCCCCGATCTCAGAAACGCGCTTTGCACTTTATGGTCGAGGACGCACAATAAAAGTGACATTCAAATCCCATTATAAGATTAAAGTAATTTAAGAATTGGCTGTGGGTGGTGTTGACTATCGGTCTTCCTTCCTCCTCGTTTAGTTCAAAAATAAAGATAGCTATGCGGAGATAACCTTTTGTGTAGGTTTGGTCGAAGATTTAGAAAAAAAACCGAATCTGTTCTACTAAGAGGCTGCTTTCCGTATATTGCTGTTAGTATTGTGAAGACTAAAAGCGACTGATTTTAATGGCTGTGAAGTACATTATGAAGTATAAATACTCCCTGAACATTTCGAGAGGCGGCAGTGTGAAAATAAACATTAACAAACTCCCTTGTTTTCTCAGATGACTTTTATTTTCTACCCTAAATAAATGTCGGAGCTAAACATGCTCACTCTCTATATCACACTACTTTGTCAATGTTAGTCAAACACTAAGCCTCTGAATAAACTGCGAGTTAAATGGTGTTTGTTCCAATCGAGAACTGATTTAAAAATACATTTTTATTGTTTTTATCGTACTTCGGAATGCCTTTTCAGACGTCATGTTTGGTCACTAAAGCAATCTTTGTCTAAATCTGCTGTTTCGTTTGTTTTTCTCTCGGTTTGCTTCCACAAGTGCGCACAGGAGGTCTTTCAGTAATTCTTTTCGCCCACTTAAAATAGCATTCCAGTATTACGATTTAGACAAAGAAACTAATTGGAAAGGATCCAGTTTTATTTTCTGTCGTTCTGGACGCACTACAACAGCCTGAAATATAGTCAATACCACAAATGGTGTATGTTAAGTTTTCCTCTCACGTCAACCCTATCGAAAAGAGAATAGGCTTTATTTGAGGCTAACATTGCAACTAAATATCATAAACAAATAATTTGTTTTGGAATTTCGCGCAAAGCTATTTGAGGTCTGTCTGAGCTGGCCGTCCCAAATTTAGCAGTGTAAGATTAAAGGAAGGCAGCTAGTCACCATCGCCAATTGTTGGGCTACATTACAACGAATAATGTGATTGGCTGTAACTTTATAACGCTCCCACGGATGAAAGGGCGAGCATGTTTGGTGCGACCGAGATTCGAACCCGCGACCCTCGGATTTCGAGTCGAACGCCGTAACACACTTGGCCATGCCGGGCCAAACATATAATACACTATTGTGAACAGCAACCATCCCTACAATATTTAGTGGGAAAACAACGTTCATATGGTTTGTTATTGTTAAGAACAAAGTTACACAATGAATTAATTGGGCTGTGCTCAGGACGGGTATCGAAACCTGGGTTTTTTAGCGTTATAAGTTTAAAGACTTACTCCTAAGTACTCGGTTGTGTTTATATAAAATATTCCATGTACAAGCATTCAGTACAAACGAAAAATGATATCCGAAGTTTAGTATAATTTCCATGATGGTTTTTGAGCTAAATGGTTTTCTCTGACTAAAGTTATTTCAATTCGATACGAAGTGCAGCAGTTCGTGATATCTGTTTGGACATTTATAATGATAGCTTACAATTCTAAAACAAGCCAGATTCGGGTGTAGTTACTGTGTTATAGCTATCTTTGCGTATAATGTTTTTGAACCATTTCAGCAACGTGGAGATCACTGTTGCGTACTAAATTTTTATCAGTCCAAGTACTCTGTTTACTAAAAGTGAAAACACGATTTGAAAATCAGCCACGGGCAAGTTGATTTAAAATACGAACAGTTTAGGAAGAAACGTGCTTAAACTGTAGGTTCATATTCTGATAACATCTGAAGCCTCAAATTTAGATTTTTACAGACGAGTGATAACGAAACTTATTATGTAAATAGAAAAAAATGATAGAGAAGTGAACTTTTTATATCTAAGTGCAAATGTCGGATGGGATATAAATGAGGGCATAACTGCGTTTCTCAACAACCTCGTTCATGATTAACGCAGAAGTTGAGATTCAAAGGACACCGCTATTCATAAATTTATAAAATTTTAAAGGGTCAAAAGGAAGCTTATTAGCTCATCAAGGATGTCCCTTTCAACCTTCAACTATAAAAACCTTTAGCTACTCGGGTATTCATCCAATTGTGTCTTGAACTCGGTTAAGTTTTCTGTCTCCACCACCCTTGAAGACAGCTCATTCTGACAATCACCCTCTTTAAAAAGGGTCTAAACTGAAACAACTCATACGCTGACAAAATTTGAATTTGTGACCTTTTGTCGTATTGTTCTCGCAAAGACGTTTGATGGATTTATATTCTCAATCCTTTTAAGTAATCTTAAATATTTGTATGAAATCCTTCTGATCCTTTTCCTTTTCAGGTTTAAATATTTTAGTCTTTTCTCATAAGACAATACCACCATTCTAGTGGTTCATCTCTGAACCTTCTCCAACAATTTAATGTCCTTTTTAAGGAAGGGAGTCCAAAATTGAAAACAGTGTTCTAAATGAGGCTTTACAAGTGATCTATACAATGAAACAATGTCTCTTGTGTTGTTTCTGTCATTGCTACCCTAAATCTTATTAGCTCTGTTGCTAACAACAATACACTGTTTAGCTGACTTAAGTGATTTTTCGATCTTAGCATAAAGATATTTTTTCTTCAATCACAGTTTTTCAGGTGTTCCCATTTAAACTCTAACAAGAATTTGAGTTCTGAAAACCTAGATGCACTTTGGATACCTAAACACCATTTACCACGTACTTGTCCAATGCGTCAAATGATTTAAATCCCTTGTTAGTCTACAGCATGTTTGATACAGTTAGCTATTCCAAAAATCTCAATGTTACCTACAAACGTTAAAATTTTGTTAGCCATTCCAGAGTCAATTTCATTAATAAAAAATACAAACAGCAGAGAACCCATCACAGAACCCTTCTGTGATTCAGTCAGATATAACTCCATTTATTACTAACCTATGCTTACGACTCTCCAGGAAATTTTCTATCCAGTTTAATAGCATTTCCCTTACACCCACAGATTTCATTATTGTAACAAGTCCTTTGCGATCCATCTTTTTGAGAATTAAGGTAAACCAAATCTACACTACTTCATTCATTAACTCTTGCAGTAACATCCTAAAAAAAGACAGAAGTTTTTGCCTTAGAAAAACCATGCTGACTCTTTGACACTATCAAACTGCTTCAAGTGACTCTGGAATGCATCTTTAGTCACACTCTCCAAAACCTTTCCAACTACTGATTAAGACCAGCTGGCCTATAATTACCTCAGTAATGTTTATAATCCATTTAAAAATTGAACTAACATTAGCCAACTTCTAGTCTTCTAATACTCTTCCACTCTTCAATGACCTATAAAAATATTAGTTAGTGGTTCATAAATACAACCTTTAAGTTCCTTTTAAATTTTAGGGCAAAATTTGTCTGGTCCAGGTGATATACCAGTTTTTATGTTTCCCAACTTTTCTCTCACAATTTCAAAATTTAAAATGACATGTTTTTCTTCAGTATTTTTCTCACACATTAAGTGATGTGGTTGAAGTACAATACTAGTATTTTCCTCGTAAAAACTGAAAAAAACATATACCGTATTTTCCGCCTAATAAGCCGAATTTCTGGCCCTAAATTTTGGACCTGATTTTTGGGGGTCGGCTAATTGGCTGATCACCAGCTTTGGACCAAAAAATACCGAAGATCAAAATCGGCCCCAACATCATACCTTTGATCTCACAGTTACGGCAGAGTTATTTAAGTTGAATAAACTTTATTAATACAAAAAGGTCTATACATTACGAATGACATGTATTCATAGAAATAACAAAATTCATAAAAAAATAATCTCAGAAATTTATTAAAATCCATCAAATTCATCATCTTCATCGTCAGAAGCACCAAATAATATATTCCAATCCTCGGCATAGACCTGGTCGTCGTACGGGTCATTCTCTGGTGTTATTAGCTGAGTAAGTGGAATGTTGTCTTCTTCGTTGTCGTCCAACCACAACATATCTTCCGTTCCATCCATTGCATTTGAGATACTGCATTTTTTAAATGACTTCTCTACAGTTTCAACACTAATATCGTCCCACGATTTCACGACCCACTCGCATACGGTAGCGAGTGATGCAGCGCGCATATTTCCGGCAGCAGTAAAACTTTGATTGCCGGAAACCATCCACTCATTCCAGCATTGACGGAGCCTGTCTTTAAAAGGTTTATTTAAACACACATCTAAGGGCTGTATCACAGATGTCAGCCCATCGGGAATAACTGCAATATCGGTATTGCATCTTTTGATCGCGGCTTTAACGTTTTCACACAGGTGGGACTTAAACATATTCCAAACGAGCAGAGATCTAGATTTCATCAGTCCGCCAGGACGACGCGCCCAAACTTCGTTAATCCACTTGATGCATCCTTTGTCATCCATCCATCCGTTTTCTTGTACATGGACGATCACTCATTTCGGAAATTTCTTCTTCTTAGGAAATGTTTTTCTTTTGAAAATTACCATAGGCGGTAATTTTGTCCCATCAGCAAAGAACGTTAAGACTACAGTGAAACGTTGTTTCTCGTGGCCCGTTGTCTTAACCCAAACGGTTTTCTCGCCAGCTTTGTTAACGGTTTTGTTTCCAACCATATCGAAAAAAATCGGAGTCTCGTCCATATTCCCAATCATTTGATGAATGATAAACTTCTGGAACGAGGTGATTTTATCATCCAAGTCACTTGGCAGTTTCTGCGCGATCTTCGTTTTCTCTCGAAGTACAAGGCTGTGTCGCTTCATGAAGCGGGTACACAAGCTGTTGGTTGCCTTAAAGTCTCTTGAATTTTTTTTATTTCAACCAGCCCACTTTAGTGCAAAAATACGGATCTGGGCACGCGTGACAGTCAGGCCACTCTGCCGGTTTTCATTCACCCATGTCGCTACATCTTCCAGTTTTGGCCACTTCGGTTGATTTTTCTGGTTACATTTACTTGTTTTTGACATTTCTTTTAGCACACATTCTGCTTTCTTCCATTCACGGACCTGTTTTTCATTCACACAGTAATGGCGAGCGGCATTCATATTTGAGGTTTTTAAGGCTAGCATTACTACTTTCAGTTTAAAAGCAGCATCATAACGCATTCTTTTTTTTGCAGGTGTAGACGTCTTTGGCTTTTGACGGTACAATGATAAACTCCCACTACATGTGGTATTTATACCCTGGGTTAGTGATTTTAATTACTGAGTAAAAATTCTGGAATTTCATTGGTTACCTAATTACAGTGAGTGGAGCCAATAACGAATGACATATTGATTCCATCTCTGTCTCAATACGACACGTTCTGCTTTACTACAGAACGCCAATAATCACACACAACATGCATGCTGACGCTGAAACAAGACTAAGAAATCATTTTGAAGAAATGTGTCACTTCTTAAAAATGGCCTCGGCTTATTGGGCGGTAATAAGCAAAACCCCTCATTTTCAGAGCTGAAAATTGGTCTCGGCTTATTAACCGAAAAATACGGTAACTTAAGTTTATCATCTCAATATTCTGAGATCAACCCCCCAACATCATTATTAAGAGGTTCAATCCCCATTTCAACATTTTGCTTACGCAGCATATAATATTGAATGTATTATTTGTTCCATTTTATTTCACACTTAAATTATACCATGCTTCCAACATGTCCGTACGAGAAAGAAACTTTTTCTACTCACAGCCGTTTCATGTGAATATTTTCCCTTTAAACATAATTGCTATAACATAGATTGCTTCTTCTTGTTTTAATATAGAAAAACGAGTTCTACCGTATAGTGTTTGTTTATTGCTGTAATTTCTTTTATTGTATATTTAATGTTAAGTATGGTGCTCTCTCTGTCAAGTGTTGATATTGTACATTTTTCTACTATTTGAGTGGAGTTAGTGATGAACCGTATTCTAGTTTATCTGTTCACGTGGGTTTTGTAAAGCTTTATATTTTTACAACACTCAGGCAAAATAAACATCTATTAATAAGTACCAAGTTGCTTTGAAGTTTTATAGTCGAACATAATAACTTTCTCAGTGTTGTTTTGTCCCAGTTTTATAACAATAGCGTTTATAATTCTAGTTTTAGTGTAGAGTGTTGCGCATTGTACTCATTCTTCAAAATAGTAATGGTTCTTAGATAGCTTCATATTTTTGGTGTTGTATTTGTTTTGCAGAGAAACAGATATTGTGTTTTTCAGTGTCATATGTTATTGTACTCACTGCAAAATAATAATGGTTCTTAGCTTACACCATGTTTGGGGCACAAGGGTTTTAGGTTATTGAGGACGTGGGAGGGTTAGATAATTCTTAGCTTACTCAAGAGTGGTTTGTTTTGTTTTGAATTTCACGTGCAGTTATAAGAGGACTGTTTGCGTTAGCCGTTCTTAATTTAACAGTAAAAGACAAGAGGAAAGGTAGCTAGTCATCATTACCCACCGCCAAATTTTGGAATACTCTCTTATCAACAATTAGTAGAATTGATTGTCACAGTATAATGCCTCCGCAGCTGAAAAGGCAATCATGTTTGGTGGAAGGGTGTTTCGAACCCGTTACCGTCACGTGACCCATCAAACGCCCTTACTACCTGGGCACACTTTTGTAGCGGTGTTTATTGTTTTGCTTATTCTACAGAATAATAAATACTTTCTTAAGTGTTGTTCTGGTCTTACGATGAAATTTAGTTTGTCTTGTTCAAATTACAGAAGTAGTTCGACTTCAAATAATCGCATTTATTTCAAAATAAAGATATTTACTCGCTTTGGAGTATACAAAAACAAAATTCTTAAGATACAGTGAATTAGTTATTGTGTGGTGTATTTTCACGATTTGCATCAGAGT
The DNA here is from genome assembly GCA_011833715.1 of Carcinoscorpius rotundicauda. Lineage (NCBI taxonomy): Eukaryota > Metazoa > Arthropoda > Merostomata > Xiphosura > Limulidae > Carcinoscorpius > Carcinoscorpius rotundicauda. The sequence goes on from CM022398.1 coordinate 24,264,392, forward strand.
CTCACGTTAACGTCATAGATGTCTTCACTATAATGGTTCTTAATGGTTACGACACATCCCAAGACAACGATTTCCACATCGGCTATATGATATTAATCTAATAAACCTTCTGCAATACACAATTTTAATGTTTGCTTTTCAATAATTTATAAGCTTAAAGGCACTTTCTCGGATGCTGTGTTATTATTAAGTGTCTTGAAAGTCATTACAACTTTGAGATGTATATATGCCTTTAATTAAACCTTCTGATGGAGAACAACCAATAGTGATTTTGCAGTTTTCAAGCTACTTCTAATGAAAAGGTCCTCATTTTAAGGTAGTATCTATTTATTATCGTTTCAATGAACGAACTTGATAAAGCGTATTTTACGGTTTACAATGAACTCGCCCTAAAATAACATTACGTTACAGGGTCAGATCCCTTACTGACATATCATATTTTCTTGTCTCAATAATTTCTAACTGTAAATAATTATCTTGTTGATGTACCTTTAGATTTAAAGTATTCATTGTTTTACATAGAATAGCGCTTTTAATCTTAACATGTTTTGAACATGATTAAGATAAGGGGCGTGTAGTAACTGCCCCCGCAGACGTTGGTTGTGTACGGAGGAGAGTACACTAATTAGGACCCCGTAGTGCTATAATAAATCTAGTATGATGGGGTCCTGATGAGAAACCTCGCAAGAAGCTCACACATTCTGTGTTTTGGTTTTAAGTAAAGTAGCCCGATATGGTCAAGTGGGTGCTCGACTCGTAATCTTAGGGTCGCGGGTTCGAATCCCCGTCACACCAAACATGTTCGCTTCTTCAGGCTATTCGTTGGTAAAAGAGTAACTCAAGAGTTGGCGATGGGTGGTGATAACTAGCTGCTTTCCATCTAGTCTTACACTGCTAAATTAGGGACGGCTAGTATAGTTGCCTCTCGTGTACAAACTAAGTAAAGCATGTATAATAATAATAAATATTTATAAATTCGAATTGGTTGGATATTGCTTAGTAAGAGACTGTGAATCTCAAGATCCACTTTCGAGCTTACGATACATTATTGCACACTTCAGCTACGGGTGAGTATTCGTGCTGGTTGCTGGTTGTAATCTTTCTTACTGACGTGTTTCATAATATTAAGCTCAGGTTGAATATATTAATTGGTCTAGCATTACGTACTGTAGGACTGATAAACCGAGCGTCTAACGTAACCTATGGTTCAAGAAGTTACGATATATATATATATATATATTTTAATTTTCATTGTGGGTTCTTATTGTTTATGCCCCCAGTGGCACAGCGGCATGTCTGGGGAGTCACACCGCTAGAAACCGGATTTCAATATTCGTAGTTGACAGAGCACAGACAGCCCATTGTGCAACTTTGTGCTAACTTCAACTAACTTGTTTAGAAGAATTTTCCTTGGGTTAGAAAACTAATTTTAGGCATTTATTCCGAGAGTATCAACGTCTGGCATATTCCAATATGGACTGAGATACAAGTTAAATACGTTAATTACATAATTTAAACGTCTTTGAAATAATTCATTAAATTTGCAAAACATAACAGTTCAGGACTTGTACGCTTTCTTTTATTTCCATTTTGTTTTATTAATAGGTTTATATATGATTCGAAAAGCTAAAATCTCATGGGATTGACTCAACATTTGACTTCCATTTTGCAAGATCTCTTGCAGTTATATTTTCGCGAAGTCTCTTGAATCGTTTGTTCCGAAAAATGCTTGAAAACAAGAGAATTAAATTGATTTGAAGTGATAGCACGTCTATGTACAGTTACAGTCTTGACCAAAGATATCATCAATATCAGATATATCATCGTATAACCATTCCTGTGCACTGTTGGTTTGCTTAAATTCTCAGTCGGAAAGTTGAAATGCAGAAAAAAAATCTTCCAAAATCTTTTGAGGAGTAATTTTTAAACAAAAGTTCCGTTCGTGAACTAACATTTTTTCTTTTCGAATCCATAACTCAATCTAATACGAAACCTGCTACTTGTGCGACGCATATTTGGCTAGATTGAAGATTTTACACCATACTCGACCAGTATTGACCTCATATCGATTTGGAGAAAATCATTTTTGGCAGATTTTATTTTCTGATCACTTTTTATTTTTTGCTGAGTTACAAAAGTTCAGTGACGCCACAAAGGCGTGTCCAATAGCAGGTCTCTGATCAATACAAGTAATAAAATAAACCTGTTTAAGCGTATATGAAAAAGAAAACGCCACAGTTGAGTTACTAATTGTCTTCTACGTTGTTAATATGTAACAAGTAACAACATAGTTTAATACGTTTTTGTTGTTTTTTTTGAGCGCTGACAGCTATTATCGATTCAGGAAAAATAAACAGAGATCGCAGTATTTCCTAAATCAAACTAATAATAAATAAATGCTGGATTTAACGCGTCTTAGAAAATTTGATGATTGATACCCCTACAGTACAGTTTAATACTAAACAAGTCATTTATTTGATTAAATTAACATACAAGACAGTTAAGATCTGTTTGGTTTTGGAAAATCAATATTATTTGAATTCTGGTGAGGCTAGGCTTGCTTATGTAGCCCACACTAATTTTGATAGAAGAGCCGCGATACTCAGTAGATTCCACAATTCATTTCTCGTTCTCTCTTGTATTCCTGGTTACGACACTTTCAGCTCAGCAGGGAACTTACAGTATGACGGTCATTCCCTCTATGTGATTAGAACAGACCAAGAGTTAGTTAGTGGTGAACAGTCTTCACTAGCTATAACTTCTACATTAGGGGCGAATAAACCAGGGTAGTTTTGCGCGACATTCGTCAAACGAACAGACAAGTCTTCCCTCTCGCATTAGCCTTTTAGAAATGAGCACTGTGATTTTTATTACATGTAGTAAACTTACGGTTAACTTACCATATCTGTTACGTAGCTTTGTTTGTTTGTTTTTGTCAACGAATAATGGGATAGAACGTCACATTATAACCCCCCACGGCTGAAAGGGCGACAATATTTCGTGTAACGGGGATTTGAAACCGCGACCCTAATCATTTTTATTACTTTTGTTTGAATGTTTACATAATTAGTTATGTTGTTTTCTGTTGCTTTAAGTTAAAAGCATATGACGATTAACGAGAGGACTGAAATATTGTTAGAAGTTTCTCATAGACCCTATGTGTAGCAATGTTTTTAAATACTTTAATAAAATTAGAGAAAAAAATGGACGAGCAACAGAATAACACTGCGAAAAATGAGTTGTATTGTGACTATTTTCTTTTGTTTGTTTTTTAATTTCACGCAAAGCAACACGAAGGCTATCTGCGCTACCCGTCTCTAATTTAGAAGTGTAAGACTAGAGGGAGGGCAGCTAGTCATCACCACCCACCGTCAATTCTTAGGCTACTCCTTTACCAACGAATAGTAGGATTGACCGTAACATTGTAATGCCCCCACAGCTGAAAGAAGGAGCATGTTTGGTGTGAGCGGAATTCGAACCCGCGACCCTCAGATTACGAGTCGAATGCCTTAACCAACCTAGCCATGCCAGGCCTAAAGGTATAACCGATTCTCAACTACGTATAACATGAGAGTTGTAACTTTGATAAAGAGAAAGTTTGCAGAAGTGAAAGACCAAAATATAATCAGAAACTAGATTTCAAGTAGAGCACACGTCGGTTCTTTCACTAAAACATTCGATTTTAAAAAGTTATATGATGTGAGATAGGTAAACAGTACGTCAAAGTGCAGGTAATCACGTGCTTAAATGTGTACATATCCCGAGTTAAGGGTTACCTAATTGCCATCATTCGCCTCGAACTTTATGCACCAAACATGGATGGATTGGGTCTTGAAATGGGTATGTTCTTCCAAACTTTACAGTGCAGCCCGTATTAACAGCTGTTGATTTCTCTTGCATTCTTCATTGGTAGAACAAATAGTTGCGTGCATGTGTGTTTTACTGATAGAGCCTCTCTACGCGCGCGCGCGCGCGCACACACAAAACAACTCTAAAGCCCAGTACATATAAATAGACACACTGAAGAACCAAGTCGTATGTATGTATGTATATATATATATTGTGTACATTAATCAACTTGAACTTGTTTAAAAAAAGGAATATTTTTCATTACTTTCTCTTATATATGGTTAACATGTTTCATGAATTCTTTCAAGAAATGGCAAATACAAGATAGAAATGATCAATAATGAGCTCTGTTAGTGGTGATCACTCATTTTGGTTGAAATTACGCTTGCTACGAGAACAGCACGGAACGTTTCTTATTAGCCTTATTAAACCTGAAGTCTACGATTACGCTTTAGATCGATGAACAATAACTCGAAATACTCAAGCAGAACTTTCCTAAAGCCTGTAGTTCATGATTTTTTTTCTGATATTTATTTATTTAGTATCTGATTTGTCGGTATCTGATGTGGCGCCGTATAAATATCCGTATTTTAAGAATATACATTTTATAACAAAAATCTCGTATTGTTCTGTTGTAGTGGTTAGAGGGAAATTAATATTGTACCAGTATAAATATTCGTTTGCGATGTTATACTTCTCTGTTATCACCTTAGGATAAAGGTTTGTTTTTGTTAATTTTGCGCAAAGCTACTCAAGGGCTATCTGTGCTAGCCGTCCCTAATTTAGCAGTATAACATTAGATGGAATGCAGCTAGTGATAACCACCCACTGCCAACTCTTGGGCTAGTCTTTTACCAACGAACAGTGCGATTGACCGTAACATTATAACGCCGCCACGACTAAAAGGGGCGAGCACGATTGGTGTGACCGGGATTTGATCCTACGACCCTCGGATTACGAGTTGAACGCCTTAACCCACCTGGTCATGCCAGGCCTGCTCTTTGCTGAAAATGACATGTACATTGTTCGTGTAATCATTTTGTTAGTATCCCTACTGCTTAATACATGCTAGAATGTTATATCGAAGAGCCAAGAGAAACGGCATAAAAAAAACTTTCTTCAATCATTTGTGTGATTGATTGCTAGTGTGAAAAATACATTCTTGAAAGATTGAGTACATTCTTCGATAGATGGAAGTCGCTGAGCATGCGTTTAATGGGAAAGCATAGACATTGAAACTACATCGGACTGGAGTAAATCACTTCACAGCATTCAAAATACGGATAGTAAGTATTGTGTCATTAACATGACAGAGAATATTGAAAACTTCAGTCCAGAAATGATATAGAACTTTATGATATCTGATCATGTATGTCATCAGAGTGTACAAAGACATTCGATATGAAAATTCCATGTTCGTGCATTTGCGTTTTCATGTTTTGTGTTTAACGTGCACTAAAACATTCCTGTAACATAAAAACATCTCATGCAATTGAATCAGAGTAGAAAGTGTCCACGCAGTGTTTTAATCAGCGTTCCTCTCATTGGCTGAACGATATCGGTACGTATGTCATCTTTTGTGTTTTGACTGAAAATGCTTTCGTTATTGATCAACATCTATTAGTAATTAGGAATACAAATGAACTGAATTTCGTCACAGCAATGGGATAACCATAGAAAGGCTTACAGTTGTCAAACCATTTTGCTAACGGGTCAGGGCGTGTTATGGCGTGCGACTCGTAATCTGAGGGTGGCGAGTTCGCATCCCGGTCGCGCCAAACATTATTGCCCTTTCAGCCGTGGGGGCGTTATAATGTGACGATCAATCACACTTTTTGTTGGTAAAAAAATAGCCCAAGAGTTGGCGGTGGGTGGTGATGACTAGCTGCCTTCCCTCTGGTCTTACACTGCTAAATTACAGACGGCTAGCCCAGATAGCCCTCGAGTAGCTTTGTGCGAAATTCCAAAAACAAACAAACAAAGCTAACGGGTCCGTCTGGTTCTCATTTGGTTTCTATTGTTAAACTGCGGCTTCATATTTGTCACACAATTTTATAAGGTATTGCGTAGAATTATTATTTTTTATGTCACTTTACATGACGGCCTGCAACGATTCTGACTCTGATGCATCGTAAATATGATGTTTTTTGTGATTTTCTTTAGTACAGGATCAGTGACAGGACTGACCTACTAAAGTTTATTTCATATTCGTGTTTGTACATTCTGCTATTTTGATGGAGATTGTTGTGAGGAAGTACATGTCTTCCATACACGTTGAAGAATTTGTTACTTTTGTTCACCATATTTTTATCGGTTCGTGGCTTTATTTAAACGTGATTTGCTATGTTTAGATGTATTTATTAATTTCGTAATCTAGCTTACTTTGAAATTACAACATAGCTAGTCTGCTGTAATATGAAACTGAAGCTTGTTGTCGCTAAGGAAAAAAGGAAATTTGTTTTCTGCATTGTAAGCCATGGATGCGTTATAAGGGTAAAGGTCAAATTCCTCTGTTCGATTATAGTAGCGTTTACGGTGGGCGCTATTCAATTGCTGCCTTCTCTATTAGTCTATTAGTTCAAAATTAAAGAACGCAAATACCCCTTGTGTAGCTTATTGCGAAGATTCGAAACAAAGTTATTTATTGAAAACATCTGAAACTATACCATGTAATTGATTTATGTTGCATCTTAGTGAATTCTAAGAGCGATGCATTAAATAATTTTGTGTGAAAGTGCCTTATAGACATTTATAATTTAGTTATTATGGGTATTTACGATCTGAATCACATCGTATGTGACACAAGGGCTGACAGCTAGATCAGAGGCTACAAGGTTCAGGCCTTCCATAATGTAGAATTACTCAGTAGAGTGAAACGGCAATTCAACCAGTCAGCATCATCCACCGTCTGCATGGCTACTCTTAGACGAAAAGCAGAAAATACGTTTTTTGATATTTGTTCTCGGGAAGGTTTACTAGTAGGCCACATCTGATTCATTGTGAATTGCACTAACCTCAAAGCTACGAATACATAATCAAAAGATTTCAACTTATTTCTTTTCAAATTCATTAGACATGTTTCCTTTGGCGTTTTCACATACTTTTCTTGAAAATTTTTTTAACAATTGTATCTTGAATCTAAGTATATAAAAGGTTAAGAACTGTCTCTTAAAACTTCATGTCAGTAAATCTGTCATATTGTTCCTGTCCATCTAGACTGTCTGAAAATATAACTATATAAGTTGGATTTTTCAAATCGAAAAGCGACTAACATTTTCAATTTATGCCTTAAACTCATACGATTGTTTAGAACTGGAGTCCAGACGTTAGTGTTATAATATTGTTGTATAAAAGAAGTCTTAGAATTACAGAGGATGCTTAAAATGTCGATATGAATCATCGATACAGAAATGGGTAATAGGCAATAATTCAAGCAGCTACCGGCTACTATTTCATCCATTCTTTGTTTTCTTGGTTTGGTTTGTTTGGAACTTAGTGTCAAGCTATACGAAAACTATCTGGGCTAATATAAGACTAGAGGGAAGGCGGTTAGTCATCATCGCCCACCACCAGGTTTTGGGCTACTATTTATCCGATGAATAGTTGAATTGACCGTCACAAAATAACGCCACCACAACTGAAAGAGCGAATATGTTTGGTTGCGAATCGAGCGACCCTAACCACCTAACCATGACAAGCCGACTCAGTTGTATTGATTGATAAAGTAGCAAAATCGTGAAAATAAGTCTTCAAGCTTTACAAGTACTTTGTAACTTTTTAAACATGGGATATTTAAATATTATAAATAATTGTCTATTTACTATCGTAGGAATGAACATCATCGTACGCTTTTGTGAGAACGAAATATGTCAGTGATTTTTTTTTAGGCTTATGAACATGAATTAAATCTGATCTAATTTGAAGTGTATTTGGTGTGTTCATCTTTATTAACAAAATAAATCTCGTTGCTATGGAAAGAGGCACATTCCACCAGTAACGAAGCATGCTTTAGGTCAAACTTGTAAATTTGATTATTGGGGTGAAACGACGATTTCATTTTGATAAATTCTAAGGAATAATGATTATTAATGACCAGAACCAAGACCTTTAACCCAGAAGTTTTCTTTATTTCAATAAAATATAGAGCTCTCTAATATTTTATGTCGACGGCCAGATCCTTAAAATTTCATTGTAAACACTTTTACTTTTATAAATATTTAATTTGTTGCCAAGTTATAAAGGCACAGATCTTTGAGAAATTTATTTTTTACAAATTTAGAGACAAGAATCTTCCTTGCAGATGAAAAATGTTCAGATAAAAAGGCTTAGTTTCACTAAAAATCTTTTGGTTTAAATTTTTGCAGTGCTCTGTGTATTTAAGTTCAACGACTTTCTGCTTGTAAAAGTGTATATTTTGATAAATTTCAGCCTGTGGCGCTCCTGTCGGGACATCATGGACATTAAATACAATACACTTGCCCATTATAACAGAATATTTGTACTATAAGTAAAACGTATAGATTCAATTAGTCAGAAATTAAAAGTTTTAGCAATTTTAAAATGTCTAGTTGAAACTACCAATAATTTTATTTTTAAAAATTACGTAAACAAGTTTTTAAATCGTTGCAAGTGTATATTATATACCAGACTTTTATGTTAATAGTTTAAAATTGAATTTATTTACCTTTATTTCCAAAAACTGATAAAAAAAAACTACGTGAAATGGACTTTGTTTGTGCCAGTTTGTATGTATGTGGATCTGCTGAATGTTGTAAGAAAGGACTAACAAATTTCTGATACTAGGTTTTGTATATCAAATAAATATATTTTTCTCTTTATTGTTACATAAACTGTTCTTTTTTTATTCACAGGAGACGCGTAACTAAATCTTAAATATTTATATACGTTGTATAAAAAACAACTCAAATAGAATATATACACGTAATAAAAATGAGAACTTGTGATTTTGTAGAAATAACCTAAACACTGCTGGTTGCAAGAGTGGTTGTTCTACCAAAATTAAGTACAGAAATGTTGATGGATGAATACATATTTTATGTGCGCAGTAAATACAGCAGACGAAATAAGACATCTTTAAGAGCAATCATGTTTGAAGAGTTTGTTATGTACTTCCAAGAGGTGATTTTGTAATATCTAACATAAAAATGAATCAAATACATAATACATGACTGAACCATTCACTGTATAGAGAGTTGAAACATTAAAGTTTTCAATTTGGTCAGGGATAACGTTACAAACTTAGTGCTAAAATCTTAGGATTGATTCCCCATGGCGGACAGAACGAAGAAAGCGTGAAGGGGTATCGCTGCATCTCGGCAAGAACCTTGAATGTTTTGATTAGCAGCCTAATGCCCAACACACTGGTCTCATTGTTTGTTTGTTTTGAATTTCGCACAAAGATACTCGTGGGCTATCTGTGCTAGCCGCCCCTAATTTAGCTGTGTAAGACTAGAAGGAAGGCAGCTAGTCATCACCACCCACCGCCAAGTCTTGGGCTACTCTTTTACCAACGAATAGTGGGATTGAGCAAACATTATAACGCCCACACGCCTGAAAGGGCGAGCATGTTTGGCGTGACAGGGATGCGAACCCACGACCCTCAGATTACGAGTCGAGTGCCTTAACACGCTTGGCCATGCCGGGTTTCTATTTTTTTAATCACACATTATTAGAAGTAATATCTAGTTATTGTTTGTGAATGAAAAACATTTCTGATTTTCTGTTTGATAAAGCTGTTAAAAATCCTGTACTGTTTCAAACTTCAGGTGTTTGTGCTCATAAAATGTTCAAGAATTGTCTTTCATGAGAGAGTCCCTCGCCGGTATAGCGGTAAGTCTACGGATTTACAATGCTAAAATCAAGGCTTCGATTTCCCTCGGTGGACTCTGCAGACAGCTGGGTGTGGTTTTGCTATTATAAAACACACACTCTCCATGAGAGAGCAACAAATGGTTTTCAAACTGACTTCTATCGTCTCATGTTATGAAGCGATATGTCTTGTTTTCGAATTTATAAAAATGTATATTTACTTCTTCAGTTGTAGCGCCGGTAAAATATTTTTCTTCATCGACAGAGCTACCCAGTAGGCTATCTGCACTCTGTTCACCACGTGGGATCTAGTCCTAGATCTTAGTGTGATAAATTCTTAAACTTGCTGCTGAATCGCTATAGAACTGGTAACAAAATCGAATATACTAGCGAAACAGAGCATTAGTTCAAAACACACACCTAAAACAGTAAGGTTCCATACAGGGCTGGAGAGAATAATCTTCACTACTGTCTCTTCTATCCTTTTTACTTGCAAATTTTATAAATTTAGACCCTATGCTAATCAAAAAGTTCAGGTACATAAAATCGTAAATCACTGAACAAAAAAGATTGCTAGTCTCGAAGTAAACTCCAGACGAAAGTCAATTATCTATATTTCCAAAGTAGATTGATAAATGCAGTTTTTTTATAATGTACTACGACATAAAAAACTGCTAATATTATGCTAAACACATAATATTTGTTCTTGTAAATTTCACTCCCTTTTCCATGCATTATTTAATAAATAAGGAATTGTTTTATTTAAGTTATATTTTATTTTAATATATTAACTAATTTCTATATTATGTGATTATCATAATGAAGTATTAAACTCAAATAATTCATTTACTGCTCTTCAGTGGAACCTCTATACCAACTACTTTTGTGACTAGAAGTGTAATCGCACATGCAGTGTTGGTACAATATATTAAAACGAATTTAAATATGTAAATCAAGTCACGTGGCAACCACAACCGATGTAAATTCGTTATGGAACAACACAAATGAGATGCATTTTCACAATGTTCGGCGTGTTTCGAATATAGTATGATGTTACCGAAAATTGATCGCTTTTAGGAAGAGAATGCAACAGCCCTTTCTTCCTCCCCGACACAAATTATTCATACTTAGATCGTAAATATGTGTTCACATTGGGGATTTAGAATTATTTTAAGACAGAGGTATTCCTTGTTCTTAATTGACCCGAATCCCTTTATTTTCTAATGCAGAGTCGAAATTATCCAGAAAAAGATCTGTAACAAGTTGTATCCAACCACGTTAAACAAAGTAAGTTTCTTGTAACAGGTGACAAGCCAACAAAAGTGAATGGTAAATTTATCCATTTCCCCAGGCAACAGTGCGACAAATATATCTTCTGTTTTTAAATAATGTTAAATGGTCACGTTTTCACCAAGATGAGGCTTCAAGTAACCTACCTCAAACAGATGGAGAGTGAAATTGATGTTCATGATATTCTGTTTGAAGATACTGTTCAAGTCACCAGAAACAACACCTGTGATTTTTCTCTGTAATCTGGCTGTCGAAATAGATGCTGAGAAACTGCTGTCCTTGAACACGAGATGGATTACGGAAACAATGTCGGAAGAGTTGGATGCTTTGGAGATGACAGCATTGCACCTTATACAATACAGATACAGTGCGAGACTGATGTCACGATGCACATTCATCAAATAAAGGATGATTTGAAATGGCCAGGCGAACAGTAAACACGTGTTGGGAGGCCCCAGAATTGTTTAAGTGTAATATACTAAATTATCTCTGCGTGTGTGTGTGGATGTATATATATATTACTGATTGATATTTTGGCCTTATAATGATAGCATAATTATAGGATAGGATAGGATAATTATTTCAACATTTAGCATTAATAACGCATGAATAATTAATTATTTGTAATTAAAATTGCCTACGTTATTAACAAAAAAATATAGAGGCAGATATTTTGTTCTTCCTGTTTGATGTTCAGATTTGGAAGAGCGCGTTTCGCTTAAACACTACCCAACTTTTTAATCACTTAATATTGCAAGTTGAAAAAATACGTTTTTCTTATTAAACAACCAACAGGTGAAACAAAAAGAACTAAAACAAAACGTCGTTAGAGAAGTACTTAGATCCACATAAAATATGTGTACACTTACTTCTATACGTGTATGTGTGTATACATGTATATATATGACGACACAAAATTCATCTTCAGAATTACATTATTGTAAAAGTAAGAGAAGTACTAATCGGCAGAAGGTTGAATAAGTATTTATTGTAATAATACGAGTTGATAACAATGCTTGTTGAGCGAGCAAGAAAAATGGATGCTTCGGGCAGGGCCCGGCTTGGCCAAGCGTGTTAAGGTGTGCGACTCGTAATCTGAGGGTCGCGAGTTCGTATCCCCGTCGCGCCAAACATGCTCGCCCTTTCAGCCGTCGGGGCGTTGTAGTATGACGGTCAATCCCACTATCCGTTGGTGAAAGAGCCCAAGAGTTGGCGGTGGGTGGTGATGACTAGCTGCCTTCCCTCTAGTTTTACACCGCTAAATTTGGGACGGCTAGCACAGATAGCCCTCGAGTAGCTTTGTGCGAAATTCAAAACAAATGTTTAGGCATTTTTACTGATTTCGTGTCTTTCTACTATTGTTGAATAAACGCTATTAATCGTGTCATTATTAACAACTGTTCGTTATTTTAGGCTTTTTAAATGTCTCAATATATATTGGTTCAAATGATAACAAAAGCTCAAAACTTTACATATTTCTTGACTTTCGCATCAGAAACTGGGCTTGATACTAATAACGTTGCTATTAACAAATTTAAGCCTTTTCATATTAAACATTATACATTAAATTCATCTGATTTCATACACATGTTTTTATAAGGAATACGTTTTCATCCGTTACTACAAGTAACGTTAAGCGTAAAGCTACACAATTGGCCATTTATATTGTATCCACTGTGAGAATTGAACTGGAGTTTTTGTAATCCGCAAGCTAACCACTGAGTCATTAGGACTACTTCTATATTAAATAACCAAGTGTTTTCGCTCTTCAGTGAATCTGACGAACGCACATTAGTTATTTAAAAAATTTTTCTCGCACCCGAAAGATGTTTTTTCCAAGATTCGGTTTAAGAAAAATTTTTTTTTTTAAATACACGTGGTTTACAGAAAATGTACAGTGGTTCCTTTCAGGCGATTACAAAATTGTTATAAGATGAAAACTGGTTTAATTTTTGGTTTATATCATTTTGTAAGTTTTCGTTGTAATATATTTAGCAGTGTATGTTTGACGTTCGTGAAATCAGAATGCGTGTAACATATTCTGCTATGTTTGTGATTATTGAACGCCTAACAATGAGCGTTAAAAATTGTTTGGTTTTAATTATGAAGCTACTTATTCTTATTGGATACTTGCGTTAACCTGTCCTACGGTTGACTAGATGGAAGATGTATGGTCAACAACACCCATCATCAACCCTTGGATTAATTTTATGTGATCAAACAGTAGAATTTGACTGTCACTCTTATAATACACAGAAAGAGCGATTTTTCTTTTCGTTTTCATTTTTGCGGTAAAGGCGCGCGAATGGACCCGCAGTCCGGCGAGCTGACCACAGGATACAAGCCGGAATTATTTATTATGTGATTGATACTCAAGCTCTACGTGCTTACATGCTATACGGTTAGCCAACAATTAGTGGTTACTGTGTTACACCTTTAGCACATGTTTCATTCACTCAGTTCACGTTAATACGCAAAAAATGTAATTTTATTAAATTTTACCGACTAAAGCCATGTGTATTTCACTAAGTGTTCTTGTATTTGTAGTGCGAGACAAACATACGGAAATGAACCTAGACCGATGAGCTAGCTGCCTATAGCGGAAATTTGGATCATACAGAACAATTACTTGGCATTCGGCAGAAACTAGAAATATTTAGAAACTGTAGAAACAACATGAGGCCTGAGAAGTGACTAAAACAAGTGCTCCTCGAATCTAATAACTCTTTGTTGGATTATAACACTGATAAGCCTGAACATGAATAAAAGTAATATCCATGAACATAAACATGGATTTAAACACTGTTTTTATGTACTTTATTACGGTTCGTGCTGTACCAACAAACAAATTATAAATTTGTCAGTATTTTATAAAATTTTATTTCAGAAGTTAAAGAAGTTGAAGTTATTTGTCTAGTATTCAAGACCCAGTGTTTTAACGTTTGTTTGCTTGTTTTTTAAGCGAAGTTACACAATGGGTTGTCTGTGCTATGTCCGCAAAGGGTATCGAAAAACTGATTATTGTGAGCCCCCAGACTCGCAGCTCGACCACTAGAAGGCATCTTTTAACGTTAATTGTTGAATATTTAAGTTGAAGTTTAGACGTAAAGTTTTTTAATTTTATTATTGATTTGGGGGGGGGAAATGGTTTATGAAGTGTAAACTTGTTAATAACGCTACTAAAGCTCCATTCCGAATTCACTTTTCTTAAATATTAAAAAGAGTATTGTGATGATTCCTGCTGAGAATATGGAAACGAGTTTTTAGGAAGCATATTAAATAATTGAGTGTAAAAATTAGTATAGAAGAAAAGTAAAACTATAATATTTCTCTTCAAAATCGTTTTTCTAGCTTCAGTAGCCATTATTAATTTTAATTTATGGTTCTTTAATGGTAAAATTAGTTTAAAGTGTTTGTATCATTTAGTATTGCCTTATTATCACTGACTTTACGAATGGATGATTCACATTAATAAGCTTTCTGAAAGACATGAACATAAAAATTATCACAGAATATGATACTTTGTCACAGGGCTGAAAGGGCGAGCATGTTTGGTGTGACGGAGATTCGAAGCCACGGCCCCCTGCTAGTACAGCGGTAAGGGGTTCGACTCCCCTCGGTGGGCTCAAAAGATAGCCCGATGTGGCTTACTATAGCAAAACACACACTCGAACTCACGACCCTCGGATTACGAGTGAAGTGCCTTAACCACCTGGCCATGCCGGGCCAGTGTTATGTTTTAAGAGTTTTTTTATTTTTGAAGTTCATATGCCAAGCTATGCTGTAGCCTACAGAGTGGTTAAATTGCAACGTTAAGCGGCCCTCCTGTCACACCATTTTAATGTCTACTGACTGATTGACAGACGACTTCTTCCAGCGACCTTCAGCCCCCTTTCGGGTAATAACTTCTTTTGGAACTTATTATAATTTTCTACGAGTATATTGTATCAGTTCATCACCATTAAACAACACATTTTTGTTAATGCATTTTATTTTACAACTCGTGTAGTGGATGCACAAAACCTTCAGCATAGTAATTAGTTCTAGTTTCATTTTAATCTTTTCATTACCATAGAAAAAACTATCAGTTGTATATTTTGTTCAAAGTCGAAATGTTCTGTGAAGAGTTGTTACGTATGAATCTGCCTTTACCTCCACCGCAGGATGCCAGTAAGTCTACGGATTCACAATCTAAATTCAGGGGCTCGATTCCTCTCGGTAGACACAGCAAATAGCTCTGATATGGGGCTACACACACACACACACACACACACACACACACACACACACCTTAAAGAAGGTACTTTCATCTATCAAAAACGTCAGAGCTTTGCTCTTTTTTTGTAATGTGATCAGGTAAATATATCGAACGTTTCGATATTGGAGAGATCTACTAATTCTAGACATGCAAAGAAGTACTCTATTGTATATTTTTATTTCTGTAAGTAGTCGAAACGCTCACTGATACGAATTTTAATCATTTTCATCAGCACGAAAATATCATTCATTATCACTAGTCGAACCAGTAGTCATGTACACCAGTTACAAGTTTTATCCATTTTTTTGTTTTGTTTTTAAATAAATACGTAGTGATGAATAATTTTATTTTTCGTTGTTTTTCTTGGTGCAAAGCTACACAATGTGCTGTTTTGTACTCTCTCCACCACGCTCCCCAGTGGCACAACGGTATGTCTGTGGACTTGCATCGCCAAATTCCGGGTTTCGATACTCGTGGTGAGCAAAACACGTATATGCTTGACCATTTTTAGGTGATTAATTAGGGCGCTCGACACACAAGCTGAAGGTCGTGGGTTCGAATTCTCGTCATACCACACATGCTCGCCCTTTAAACTTTGGGGGAGTTATAATGTCACCGTCAATCCCATTATTTGTTGGTAGAAGAGTAGCTCAAGAGTTGGCGGTGGGTGGTGATGACTTACTGTCTTTCCTCTAGTCTTAGATTGCTAACTTAGTGACGGCTAGCGCAGATCGCATTCGTGTAGTTTTGCGCGAAATTCATAAGCAAACAACAAGCACTTCAGAGTTACGAATGAATAAATCTAAAATCTGGAGGTCTCTATCTGACCTGGTCATTTGTTCACTTGCGAATAAGATGCCATTCAGGCTCAAAACTTTAATTCATTTTTGTTTAGTTAATAATTAATTGAAAACTATATTCAAAGCATCATGCCTTAATTTTGTAAACGTTTTCCAAATTGCCAAGGTTTTGTGTATGTTAGAAGCTTGCCGTAAATTAAAAGCAAAATTAGATTTTGTTGTTATTGAAAATAAAAGTAATTCCTGTGTTATGTGTAACGTGAGGTGCTTTCAAACTTGTATCGATATATCTATTGGCATTCTTTTACTCCCATCTATGTTTGGAGTTTTCAGGGACAAACATCAGTATCGCCAATTATTGTTTGTTACTTATAAGTTCCTGTAGTTCCAAACTTTGGTCATGACTTTTCGAATTTCAATGAAGAAAAATACATTATCCGAAATATAGATATTAACGGTAATCTACGATGTACGTCATTATATCCTTTCAACTATTTCTGTTACAAAAATTCTAACAAAATAAAGAAGAATTAGCGCCATCTGATCGTAATTTTGTGCAACGTGAAGTACGCACACTACGTTCCCAACTCGCTACCAGTTGTGTGTTTAGTATAATCTCATTATTAACCATTGAGTAATTGATAAACACTCGCGAAGTTTTCCTTTTCTTAAAAATTTCATTAGTGAACGTTCTCAACAACGAAACTGGATCAGCTAGAACACGTATGGTATTTCACCTCCTGGGGTTCTACATTTTCTATTTCCTCAAATTTCTTGCAAATTTTAAGGAAAGTTCACTGTTATCTGGGGAGGTGTTTGTCGATCCTCAAACCTAAAACACTGGAGAAAGTGTAATTATTTTTTTCTTTAGAGAATGGAGAAATTTGTACTAAACTTTGTCTGAGGTTATCTTTTCTTTATCTCGGTATCAATAGGGATTTTTGGCGAAACCAGCAATTTCCCGCAAGAGAAGAACAGCAAACAGATTTCTTGTCCAAAATTGCACGAATCCCTAAGCAAAGGTATTAGAAGCATCAGATTTTTAAAGCTAACTAACAGATGTTGGGTAGCCAAACACCTCATGTGCCACCAGTGGAGTAGATACGGATGGAATCATGACGGGATACCAATTTTAGGAAAAAGAAACCGTTTAAGATGTCGGAAAAGTTTTTTTCCGCCGGTACTAATAAAAATGCCTAACGGCGATAAGCACATTTAACTATAGACCCAGAGTAGTTGGAAGATGGAGACAACCATGACTTGAGCGGAGACATCGGTTAATTATGAATTGATAGAAAATCAATACTACCATTGTATCAGTATAAAAAAAAACTATAGCTAAATTCTCCTCAGATTAAGTCCTACGGATCAGTACATATTACTCAAACTTCAAACTCTTTAGTTTGGGGGGATAATAAAAGTCAATAAATTTACTTTAAACACTTGAGCTTTCTTTGAACGTTTTAACACCAAGGTGAATAAAATATATGACTGAACAGAAATAAAAGAAAGGTCTTAGAATATCATAATATAGTTAAGAATAAAGAAGTGATTACAGTGTAAGCTGTGTCTTTTATTAAACAACTTATTAGCATATGTAATTTTAACAAGTTTTAACGCATCTATACATTTTGCTACATATGGATTTAAGTATCTTTCCTCTAATTAGGTCTACCCTTAGTTCTTTAAGTCAGATTTCAGGCCTATGTTGTTTTTCATAAATATTTTTTATTATGTTAGTTCATGTCTCGTCTTCAGACAAAGATGGTTTCTTCAAATGTTACACATCCTAGCGACTATTGCACCAGTAAGTCGATGTTAACACTAAATCTCGTGAGCCGACAAGGTTATAAGAAAGAAACTTTTTATGTTATGACAGAAACAACATATTTCTTTATCATAAAATGCCGGAGAAAAGTACTTTCTCTTCTTCCCAGATGTCTAAACATTCTGGGATTTGTCGTGCTGTCCAGGAGTCTTAATGGTGATTTTGTTGTGTTCGTCCTGAGGTCCAGACCGTTTCTTAGAAAATAAAGAATATTTATATTCGCATGTGTGTCCAGATGTCTGAACAGTCTGAAAATGTAAATTAACGTGGGATTTGTCGTGTCATGGTGATTTTGTTGTGTTCCTTCTCAAGTCCAAACAGTTTTATAGAAAATAAAGAACATTTATATTAACGTGTTTGTCTAGATGTCTAAATAGTTTTATATGAAGTAAGCAATAGTGACTTGTTTGTCGAGACATTCAAACAATTTTATAGACATTAAGGAACATAGTGTATTTGGTACATTGGTTCAGATGCTTAAGCACTCCTATTGTGCAAAGGAAAAAAACTGCATGTTTATTCAAGTGTTTAAACAGCCAAAAGTTGCAGAGAAAAGTGTTCTTTTATTACAACGACGAGTTAATTATCCGTCTAAATGTTTGAAACCTATTGATTGAAGTGTAATATTTGTAGAAAAATAATATAGTGATTAATACAACCTGAAAAGTTTTCATGCCTAAACGTGAATAATTTTTTCCTGCTAAGACACAATATGAGAAAGTGTACCTGTAGCTTGAATATGAAAATTGAGAAGGAAGCTGAGACAAAGTGTAAACGTTTTGTCTCTTACAAAGAAACGAGCACTTTTTAACATTCACGCAATGTCCCCACTTATATTAAATTCTACAAATGTTACAACTTCTACCTCTATAGTTGTGTTTAAAATGGAAATAGCTGAAATATATCAAAGTTATTTCAGGCTTAGGCGTGGTGTTTTAGTCGTCTGGAACTTGAGATAACCTCTTTTATGTGTGTTTGTGAAGTTAACATTTGTATGTTAGTTCTTGTAATATCTAGCGCCTCTACTAGCAACAAGAAGCATCGATTTTTGTTCAAGAGGTTTGTGTGACTATAGGGACAATACGGGTTTGACAGTTAAAATATGAAAGCAGAATGGCAGATTCAAGTTAAATTAAGGTCTTAAGCGCTTTCTTTTGTAGCAAAGTGCAAAGCATTGACTGTTATTTTTATAACTTACTTACGTATACTTTATTAAATATCGTTATCTGTAAGTATTTACTCTGTGATTCCTGGTAATTTGACATATTAAATCCCTATTTAGTATATTTTTTTATTTGGTGAATAGATTAACGCAGAAAAATTCAACTCTAATTTGTGGAATTAATCACAATGTTAATTTTATTTTCGTTTAAATTGTTTCTTCCTCCAGTGGCTCAGCGGTATGCCTGCGGACTTACAACGCTAAAATCAGGGTTTCGATACCCGTGGTGGGCAGAGCACAGTTAGCCTATTGTGTAGCTTTGTGCTTAATTCAAAACCAACAGCAACAAATTGGTTTCGTGTTTATATTTGTTTTAGTATGTAGCTTATATTTAACAAAAGCCATGAATCCCACAAACAACTCGTTCATGCGTAAATTGTTTAGAAAATACATGTACAAAAATTGTGATGGACTTTATGGATCATGTTGGTAAGTTCAGAGTTTAATCAAACCTGCTTAGGTTTCTAGGAAGAAAGGACGCTACTACTAGAAACAGATATCACTAAATTTATGTTTCAGCTACTTTCAAATAATTCATTTGAAATGAAGTTAAAACACGTGTGTCTGCAGTTTAGTGGCTTGACTTGTCAAAAGTGATTTGAAAAAGCAAATTGGTATACGGAGTGTTGAGTATGTTATATTAAAACGATTTTAAATACGCAGATGAGCAATGCCTGTGTATAGTCGATATGGAAGAATGTATCAGAACTAACATGTTTGTTTGGCACGCCACCCATTTATTTGTTTGAAGTTAAGCAAAAAGCTACACAATGGACTGACTATCTATGCTCTGCTCATCACGGGTATTGAAACCTGGTTTCTAGCATTGTAAGTTTGCAGACATTCCGCTTTTCCACTGGGGGATTAAGAGGCTGTGCAGTCGAAAACGTGATCGCCTTTGGGAAGGGTATGTAATAGTCCATTTCGATGCAAGATATTAAAATATTAAAATAATAATTATCTGTTTTGATTAGTGATTTAGAATTTTCAAGACATGCGTATTGTGCCTTTTATTAAATGACATTGGAAAACAAAGGAACATGTATCAGTTTGGGATACTACAGTTATCCACCAAGAGACCTACACTAATTCGTACCCCAACCATGGTAAGCGAAATGTGACGTATTGTAACAGATGAGAATCCACGAACGCATAGGGCAACGACAAAGACTGTTCTCGTGCTAAAGGCAACAGTACGCAACGCAGGCAAGAAGGATCTCCGTCTAGAAACAAGACCAAATAGCTATGATTTGCCATTATAAGGCTTCTACTTGTAACTGTTTCCTTTCAGCTGTCGCCTACCACTGAAGAATGAAAGGCAAACTCGTGTTATTGCATACGAAGATATACTGGTCAAGTAACAAGACAAAACACCTGTAGACTTCTGTGAGACCATACTCTTGTAACAAGCGCGGAGAAACCGTTTACCTCATACAGTGGCTTGTAAACAGAAAGTACTCACAGAGTATCTTAGTGGTTTTCACAAGATAGTCTTACAACGTAGCTTTTTCAATGTAGTATATGCTTTTGAGCTATTGTCAAGATGTACAGTTGTCAGATAACACATCACTGGACTTGGCAACATGAACTCCATGTCAATATATCGTACCTAACTACTGTATACATGTGTGTGTGTGTGTGTGTGTGAATGAATGAATGAATGCATGTTCATACATTATTTGTAGCGGTTGCTTTTCTTATGTGCCGCTAGAAATCATTAATATCCGACTAATAATATACTCATAAGGTCCAGCATCATATATGGAGTTTTAAATATTTTAATTTCGTACATATAACCGTCGAAATTTACGTTAAGCAAAAACTTTCGATCATATATCTGCTGTTGTAAGACTAACAGTTAGAGCAGTAAGAGCTTTATTCAAACGCTTGGATAAAGTGTCGCCCGTAAGTAAATATAGAACAGTGACTCAATGCTGGGTGGTCCTAGTAACGCTCAATTATTTGTGTCTTTCTCTGACGTATTCTTTGTTCAAAGTAAATTTTAAGGTAAGGATAGAGAATGTTATCCTTGTACCTTAATAAAATCATTGTTTCACATGTGTTATAAGATGAAAATGATTATTTAAAAGATATTACAGGAAACTTATGTTTCTAGAATAAAAGGTGGGCTAGGGAAGAATTAAAGTTGCATTAGAGGAAACTCGTTTCTTATAGAATTCTACGTAAAATCATTGTAAAAAAGACATGAATTGATACAGATAAATTAGCTAAGACAGTGAGCAAATTATCTATAACAATATGAAGTATATATGATGGATATAAATCCATAAAATTTGTTCTTATTGAGTGCGAAGATTCGTAAAATAAAATTATAATATTAAATATTGATTTATTAAAACTGGAGTAAATTATTGCAAGCAGAGATTTTCTTTACGGATTGCTGTTACAAGCTACAAAGGTTAATCACCCAAAGTTCTTGAAGGAGATGTACTTAATTCGAACTTTTGGAGTTTCCAAATGTTTATTTGTTGAATTTCGCACAACGTAACTCGAGAACTATCTGTGCTAGCAGCCCCTAACTTGACGAGATGAGACTAACAACTAATCAATACGACACTGTCAATCTTGGGCAAGTGTAATCTAGTAGGGGGGATATCTGTTGTATTTTAACGCTCCAACGATTGCAAATACGAGTATATTAGATAACGGGATTTTAACCCACAATCTGCAGGTATCAAATCGAAAATTCAAATCATCATACCGTTCCAAGCTGCGTTTTAAACTGAATCATATTTTTAAGGTGTATGAATTAAAGTTATTAAAAACCAAACCACGTGGTTGTCTGATCTATTTCTTTGTTTGTTTATTTTATTGTCAAGAGCAAAGCACTGTATCCAACACAGAGATCGTACAACTTTAGTAACAGTGAGTGAAATGGCTGCCAAAACTTATTTGTAAGATACAAACATTAGCAGAAAGGCACATTTTAGTTACTAAGAGCAACTGCTGAAACTACTGAAATATTAGCTCGCCTCATAATGTAAAAGATGCTTTTTTAAATTCAGTTTATCATATTATAATGTTTGTTATAAAGGATATTTTATTGTGTTCATCTGCCGTAAGTAAGGTTCTAAAAGGAACTGGATTGTGTATGTGGTAAGCAGGGCTCTAAATAGAACTGGATTGTGTATGTGGTAAGCAGGGCTCTAAATAGAACTGGATTGTGTATGTGGTGAGCAGGGCTCTCAATAGAACTGGATTGTGTTTGTCGTGAGCAGGGCTCTCAACAGAAGTGGATTGTGTTTGTCGTGAGCAGGGCTCTCAATAGAAGTGGATTGTGTTTGTCGTGAGCAGGGCTCTCAATAGAAGTGGATTGTGTTTGTCGTGAGCAGGGCTCTCAATAGAAGTGGATTGTGTTTGTCGTGAGCAGGGCTCTCAATAAAGTGGATTGTGTTTGTCGTGAGCAGGGCTCTCAATAAAGTGGATTGTGTTTGTCGTGAGCAGGGCTCTCAATAGAAGTGGATTGTGTTTGTCGTGAGCAGGGCTCTCAATAGAAGTGGATTGTGTTTGTCGTGAGCAGGGCTCTCAATAGAAGTGGATTGTGTTTGTCGTGAGCAGGGCTCTCAATAGAAGTGGATTGTGTTTGTCGTGAGCAGGGCTCTCAATAGAAGTGGATTGTGTTTGTCGTGAGCAGGGCTCTCAATAGAAGTGGATTGTGTTTGTCGTGAGCAGGGCTCTCAATAGAAGTGGATTGTGTTTGTCGTGAGCAGGGCTCTCAATAGAAGTGGATTGTGTTTGTCGTGAGCAGGGCTCTCAATAGAAGTGGGTTGTGTTTGTCGTGAGCAGGGCTCTCAATAGAAGTGGATTGTGTTTGTCGTGAGCAGGGCTCTCAATAGAAGTGGATTGTGTTTGTCGTGAGCAGGGCTCTCAATAGAAGTGGATTGTGTTTGTCGTGAGCAGGGCTCTCAATAGAAGTGGATTGTGTTTGTCGTGAGCAGGGCTCTCAATAAAGTGGATTGTGTTTGTCGTGAGCAGGGCTCTCAATAGAAGTGGATTGTGTTTGTCGTGAGCAGGGCTCTCAATAGAAGTGGATTGTGTTTGTCGTGAGCAGGGCTCTCAATAGAAGTGGATTGTGTTTGTCGTGAGCAGGGCTCTAAATAGAACTGGATTGTGCTTGTCGTGAGCATGGCTCTAAATAGAACTGGATTGTGCTTGTCGTGAGCAGGGCCCTAAATAGAACTGGATTGTGTTTGTCGTGAGCAGGGCCCTAAATAGAAGTGGATTGTGTTTGTCGTGAGCAGGGCTCTCAATAGAAGTGGATTGTGTTTGTCGTGAGCAGGGCTCTCAATAGAACTGGATTGTGCTTGTCGTCAGCATGGCTTTAAATAGAACTGGATTGTGTATGTGGTAAGCAGTGTTCTAAAAGGAACAGAAATATGTTTGTATCTAAACTGTCTGTGTGTTTAGAGTCAAGAAGTGCATTCAGTTCTATTTCAAATGGTAAAGTTGACATGCTAGCGCAAGTCTTGTATTTATTGGATTCGCTTCAATTTTTAAGCCCTGTAATGAAAAGACAAATTCTCATATTATTCATTTTTTATTGTTATCTAGCTAAATATTTGTCCACGATAAAAAGAAATTCTGCCTTTCTATAAATCAGATTGAATCAGAGATAAATATATTTTTTTAAATCTTCAAAAATTAAGTGGAATTTAACTTTCTTATTCGAAATAGAAAAGTAGTTTAACCAATAGAATACTACAAGTTTTAACCGAATTAAAGCAACGTTTTATCTCGCATATCATTTCGTTTAATTCTATACTATTTTGCTAAATAACGTAAGTGTAAAAATGGGCATGTGAGCCATGATTCTCATATAATATTAGCATAAGACTGTCAACAGTGAGAAATGGACGCGTGAATCATAAAACGCATGTTATACCGGCATACAACTGTTGACAGTACGAAATACTTATGAACTAATATACGGATCACGTGTCAAACATAACTGACAGGAACCCACCCAAATATTACTGGGTTCTTTATCCATATCTCTGCCGTACGTATTTTCTGATATTATTGTAACAATATTTTCTGTTTTCAGTTTGGTTTGTTTGAAATTTCATGTAAACCTACTCAAGGGCTATTCACGCTAACCGTGCCTAACTCAACTATTGAGCTACTGTTTATACAGATGAATAGTAGAATTGAGTATCGCATTATGACGTCCTCGTGGTTGAAACGACAAACATGTTCTGTAAAGGGGAATCCGAACCTATGACCCGCAGATTAGGAGCAGAGTGCCCTAACCACGGAACAATTTTTATATCAATACACGTCGTTTACTAACTGCAGTATGTGATACCTATATCACATTACATTTAATGTTTATTGTTATCAAATCATATTTTACATTTAACAATCTCCGAGCAACTTAGTCTTATTTGTTTCATGTGTGTTGGAGATGTGAATTACTGCTACCCCTGTAAGGAGGCTTACGTTCGAAACTGTCACATGATATACAGATGTCAGTGTTTATATGAATTGTGAATGTTCATTTTTAGAATCCTTTATCTTTATTACCTGACATAAAAAAAGAGAACATTACGTTTTACTGTGTCTATATCCAACACATCTTACAGGTCACTTGGTCCTCCCTCACATTGTTACGTGATATTCCTAGTTTATAAGTAACAACAATACATTTAATTATCACAATGTCCATTTTACCTTCAAATGATTGTCAACGTTCAGTGGCATAGTTACAAGGCGTACTACCACGTATCTAACTCGTATGGAAGAGAGTATGTTACTCTGTCACGCCGTATCGTGTCGAACAAGATCCCCCCCACAAACAGGGTTCGGTGATTTGGCGGTTTTCCACATCTTAATTTAGCTACATAAAAAACGTGCTACCGAGAGACAGAGGGGGCCACCTTATGCTTAATACAGAAGTGTTATTTCTGTTGTGAAGATGGAAATTTTGTTCTAATTTTGCATCCCTGTGATCAGGAGACAATACGTTCACCAATTATTGATCACTTCGTGTACATGTATTCTAGTCTGGAGTCATTTTATACATCAAATAAAGACAACTTCTCATAAACATAGGTGATAAACTTGTAATCGTATTTTATTAATTTTTCTCTCTCTCTCCATCTAGTTACCCATCTGTCTATCCAGCCCTATACTATTTCTCTCTGTCTGGTAAACTAATTAGCGTCTGTAACGTATATCAGTTATAGTATATCTAACTGAACTTCCAGTTAATTTGTTTCTGAAAATTTCCGTGATCCCAGTATAAAACTGTGTTTCCATTACTTTAAGATTTTCTTCTTATATTATGTGTATCCATCGGTACGTTTACGACGGCCGCTTCGCGCGCAGCGTTTCAAACGCTGTGCACGCAGGCAAAACTCAACATTCACTTTTCAAATGACAGAAGAACAGAGTGATGTTGATGCTAAGTTTTATTTCGTAATTAGAATATTTTACTCTAATTTCTTAGGAATTAATCACACTATCACTGCAAGATAAAGGAGTTCTTATTGATTAAGCAGTTTGAACCCAAAATTAGTAAATATTCTTCTACAGTTGTATATTTTCTAACCTCTGTTTAGCCCCGCATGTCGAAATAGTTAGAACGCTCGACTGATAATCCGAGCGTTCCGGGTTCGAATCCCTGTCAAACCAAACATATTCGCTCTTTCAGCTATAATGTTACGGCCAATTCCACTATTCGTTGATAAAAGAGTAGCCGAAGAGTTAGAGGTGGGTGGTGATGACTAGCTGCTTTCTCTCTAATCTTACTCTTCTAAATCAGTGACGGCTAGCACAGATAGTTCTCGTGTAGCTTTGCGCGAAATTTAAAAACAAACAAACTTAGGATAAATCTTCATTTGTATTTTTAATGGTATTGTTAAACAGCTCACAGCATGACTGAAATGTTCAACAATTACTTTTCGCGATGGGCGGTACAAGTAACTCTGACTAAACCAAGAGTGCAAAACGATTATTTTTTTTTTTAAATAATTTAACTTGATAGATTAATTTCAACCTTTATCGTCACTGGTGACGGGTAGTTTTGGTTATTTTAGAATTAAGTAAATAAATTGTGATTCTTACTTTTGTTCACTATTTAAAGATACCTATAAAAATTATTGTAGGATACAGTTTGTTTTTATAAATTTTGAAAATGTTCAAATTGAAGAGTAAAAGTCGTATTAGAATACTGAGTATTATACTTTATTATGACACGAATATTCTCGTACACTTGTAGAGATTTCATCACAGATAATACTGGGAAAATTATGAAATACTGTAACTTTTGTTTGCATGTCTAATCACGTAAATATCTGAAATTATTATAGACAAATATTTTTGTAGAATATTCTAGAAGTGCTTTAAGATGTAATATTCACGTAAACAACTTGGGTTACTTCAACAAAGAATGTTTTGTCAACTGTTTAAGAATTAGGAATGTTCATGAAGATGATTTAAGCTTCTACGAAAATTGTTCTTTAACTGTTTAAGAGTTCTTTATGTTAGGAATGTTCACACAGACGATTTGAGAGCTTTTTTCTACGAACTACGAAACATATCAGGCCATCCCATAAGTGATGTCCGAAAATGTAATACAAAAAGTGCATCATCATTTCTTTCTTTGTAGAAGGCTTTAATGACTAAAATATGTAGTAGGACGTGTATAAAAATGTTCAGACAAATAAAAGAAACTAACCCAACTCTACTTTTTTAAATCATTAATCAAAGAAACCCTTTTGAAGATGGATGTGTCTGAGGAGCACATAAGACATATAATGCTTTATGAGTTTAAAAAAAGACAATAGTGCAGCAGAAACCACACGAAACATTCAAGGCGTTTATGATGCGGAGTCTCTCAATGAAAGAATATGTCGAAGTTCAGATCAGGTGACTACAGCTTATGCGGTGCGTTACGTTCAGATCGTCCTGTTGAGTTTAATGATGACTTGCTGCTGGCTGTAACGGTTGAGGAACTAGCACAGAAAGCTTAATTCAACCCATTCCACAGTTCACCGTCATCTGCAACAGCTTTGAAAGGTGTCAAAACTTGGAAAATGGGTCCCCCTTGATTTGACAGAAGCCAATCTTAGAGAAAGAATGGTTATTTGCATTTCATTGCACTCTCATGAACATAAGTTACCTTTTGACAGGTTAGTGGCTGGAGATGAAAAATGGATATTTTATAAAAATGGTAAGGGCCGCAGACAATGGCTCAGTACAGCCCAAAATGGACCACCACCCTATGAAACTCTTGTTAAACGTATGGTGGGATATTGTTGGTGTGCTCCACTTTGAGTTGCTGTCACTTAATGTAACGATTACATCAGACCTCTGTTGTTAACAGTTAGAGCACTTGAATGTTAGACTGAAAGAAGCCTGCTCTGATCAGCCGTAAATGTATTGTCACACCAGGATAATGCATGATCTCGTACAGCAAGGATAACATCTGCTAAGATTGAAGAGCTAGACTGGGAAAAAGTTCCACATCCTCCTTATTCTCCAGACTTTGCTCCCTCTGATTACCACTATTACTAAGTTTGCAGAACTATCTTGATGGAAAAGAGCTAAGAACATACGAATATGTCAAAACTACCCTCTATACATCCTTTTCGTCTAACCCCAAGATTTTTATAGAAGTGGCATTCAGAAACTTGTGAATCGTTGGCAGGAAGCAATTAATAATAATGGAACACGCATTATTGATGAAATAACGTTAAAAGCGTTTGAAATCCTTTCTATTTTTCTGAACCTAAAATCGGACCTGATATTTTTTGTTGATTGTCAGAGTTCGTTAAATCAGAAGCGCCTTATCGGTTATTTTTTAATTCATTACAGTTAAATAAGTTAACTTCTTGTTACAAAACTTATGTTCAATTGCGAACCTATATACTGATTTTTTTCTAGTTGTGAACTTGTACCCTCACTGGCCTTAACGACCCGCTAGTTAAGATTTAATAGGAATGGGTGGGCTAGGACAAATTATTACAGAAGTTTTGAATTTTTCCAAAGTGAAAATGCAATGATATGTCTCGTCGTATTGTATTTTAAAGTAGCCTTACAACAAAAGCGTAGAAGTTATACTTTACTGTCAGGTTCTAATAGTCGTTGTTGTTGTTGTTTTGAATTAAGCACAAAGCTACACAATGGGCTATCTGTGCTCTGCCCACCACGGGTATCGAAACCCGGATTTTAGCGTGTAACTTCGCAGACGTACCGCTGAGCCACTGGGGGGCTTCTAATAGTCACCTTGGGAGAGAATTACCACTCCCGACCTCCCTGCTTCAAGTTTTGACCTCCCTATATTTAATTTTCCATTAAGTGAAACAATCCTATCGGGTTTTTCAGAGTATTTGTTAGATTATCGTGGTGGGATTCATATAAGATTTAGAAAGTTGTATTTTTAACGAACTTTCTTGCAGGACAGTTTCGGGACAATATTTCTTTCTCAAGCAATAACTAATTTAAATACTGATTTAAATAACTTCGTGCTAGTTTGAAGCATTTGCGTAGAAATATTCTCTCTTGTAGGTACCGTTATAACAATAAGTTTTGATAAAACATTAATAGGTCGTTAATTATTCATATTTTGAAGACATGCTAAATATCTGGAATATACATATATTACCAACAAAAATTCCATCACAGCCTCCTTCATAAAAATAAATCTTGTTTTATCAAAATAAGAGAAAAAAGAAATCACTTGAATGCGTCGTAAACTCTTGTCTGCTTATAAAAACTTATGGCAATTGGAAGTAGTTCATGTCCAAAAAAGATATAAAAATGTTCTTAAAAATAAGTTGTTTTATGATAGACTTTCCCTTTATTGTCCCGAGAGAAAAGAACCGTACAGTGTGAATTACATAGTAATGCTCTTTATAACAGTTGAAAAAGAAAAAAAGTTTATTGAACTACATAACTACTGAGTTACTATAGAGACGAAATGTTTTTTTTTTTAAGTTTACAAGTTGGCTGATTTACACATTTTATTTGTGATATATTGCCATTTGTCAGTCTAGACTGTTGTATAAACAATAATAATCTTAGTTTATGTTCTCAGGGTTGGTCATTGCAGTTTCTTAAGCCCTTTTATTAGAACGTTGTTAACGTTGAGTTGAAACCAGAGGAATGCTTTGTGTGGTTTAAGGGTGCTATTCATAGGGTGTAGTAGCGAGATAAAAAAGGTCTGTTAGTTGACTTGTTCGACATTTATTCGTAGAGATTAACACAGTCATAGCAGCTACATTACTGAAATAATTAAAGGGTGAGATTTTTAATTAACCTGTAAAGGAGAATCCGAAAACTTTCTGCAATATAACTACTTATTGATAAACGCGTTTTAAGAGACACTGTAGTAACTAGCTTGCAATTAATTAGCAAAATATTGCTAACGTATTACATTTAATATTGCAGGTACATTTTCTAATGATGAAATCGTAACTAAATATTACATTTTTGAATTATTTACGTTATTCTAAAACTTATCTCCATGTCTTTTTATTTTTTTGGCATATTTTTCTACTGTTAGTATTGTTTATATACACATAGCACATACACGACCGTACAATAAAATTTATCTAATGCTTTATAAACGCTTTTTATTTGTGTGATGTTACGTAAATAATGATAAAAACGTTGCTACCACTGTCTTACGAAGAATGTTATTTCACTTAGTTTTTTTCCTTTGTACTTGTAAGCTTTGTAAAATTTAAACCTACTTTTACTACGGAAAATTAGAAATAAATATTTTGATAAAATGTATTTGGCACAAGTCGTGACATCTGGTAGCAAAATCTTGACGTTAAACAAGTTTAAAAAGAAATAATTATCATTAATGATATGCGTTATTCGGCGACTCCATCTTTTTCAGAATGCTCACTCATCTATAGTTACTTAATACTTTAATAATAATCGAAAACCCTATACAGAACAACCGGTATTGGCAATGATTTATCTACATAACTTCTTATTGTTAGTAATATAATAATTTCGTTACTTTGCGAGGAATAACGAATTGAAAATAAACTATAAAATATACGCTTCTATAAAATACATTATGATATAAATTAAGCACCACTATGGTTAATAAATACTTAAATTTTTTAATTTCAAGTTAAATATTTCCTCCTCTCTTTTAGTCAAATTTGAAATGGATGCGTAATATATTAATGAAAGTAAGATATAGGAACTTATGACAATTTTGACTTTTACATAACTTCCGCTTTAGTATCAGTTCAGCAAGCCTGTATACTATTTTGTCTGAGACAGTAAAACCGTTAGAAAGTAGCTTGCAGGAACTGTCCCGTCTTACTGGCGCCTAGAGCGCCGCTGTCGGTTTAACTGCTGAACACT
The DNA here is from genome assembly GCA_011833715.1 of Carcinoscorpius rotundicauda. Classification (NCBI taxonomy): domain Eukaryota; kingdom Metazoa; phylum Arthropoda; class Merostomata; order Xiphosura; family Limulidae; genus Carcinoscorpius; species Carcinoscorpius rotundicauda. Next base: position 24,294,820 of record CM022398.1, read on the forward strand.
CGAGTGAAGAGGGAAAATCACTTCGTAAGTAAGTAAGCTATGAACGCCCTATTTTGCTTCAAAGTTATCTTTCCGCTGATAATATTTTTTTTCTTTTCTTAATTTATTGATTAAACTAAATTAATATCAAACCAACAGAAAAGTAATTAGGTATTGATTACTACGGATAAGTTTATAGTTCGTAAACTGCAAATACTGTAAAACCTGTCTAAGGCGGAATCGCACGAGACTGAGTAAAATTTCCGGCTTAGACAATGAAGATTCATTTCCGTAATCATATATAATTCTTGAGCGGAACATTATATCTGCTTGATTCAAGGGAAGTAAGACGTTTGTGAATAAAGTTGTACTGCTTATATTATATTCATTAGAATAAGAACAAAAATAGACATTCAAAATATACACAAGTACACAAGTCTTAATCAAAGTTATTTGAAGTAAGTGTCCAGTTTCAAAGTGTTTCATTTTTTAATGGGCTCTCATGCGGTTAAAAGAGAACGTCAATTCTATGGCTTTTTCATGAAGTTCATTTTCCCCTCCAATTTTCATACAATTTGATAGAGTTAATGTAACTTAACACTTGCGATGAAGTAGGAATTTCTATTTCCTCACTATCTTTTCCATTGTGTTCATCTTCTGAATCTCTCACACTGTTACAACACATCTTACGATTCTATTATAGGTTTTAAATAAATTTCATCAGTTTCTGTTAAAACATTCTTGTCAACGTTCACAGAATCATCTGCATCAATCTTCTCAGAGTTTGAATTTTATTAGAATCGTCATAACAAACAACTTCTCCACAGTCTCCGCCATTATCAAGAATAAATCCATACTTTCGAAAGCATTTTATTACACATTTGATTGAATGACTTAAAAATGCAATTTCATCTAACTCATCAATTTTCATGGTCATTTTAGATGCTCTTACATTTGTCCATGTTTGCAATAATATGCTGAACCATCAGTTTTCTGCATTTCAATTTCGTACACTGTATAATTCCATTATTTAGTGGCTGTAGAACTGATGTTGTACATTGAGGTAGAAAAACTAAACGAACATTTGAAAGTTGAACTTTTGGTGACAAATTGCATTACCTATGAAAACTAGAATATTCCTATTTTCTTGTTTCATTCTTTTGTTTAGTTTAACTGCAAAAATAATGACGGCAGAAAAAGAACAGAATATATTTAACCAATACTTACTGTAACAAAATGTCCAAGAATTTATTAATATTTAAACAAATTATTAATTAAACAAAAATTATTGATATTTAATTAAAAACATTTTCCACCTTACTCAGATTCTAATCCTGTTGTTGATGGATGAAGTAGGTGAAAGATAGTTTTCCATCCGCGTTACGCAGGTTCCGCCCTATAGAGGGCGTTATATAAGAGAAATCTTGAGATAATACTGCAACATGTTTATATTTCCGGCTTGTGCAGTTTCCGGCTTAGACAGATTTTAATATATAAAGTACTAACTAAACAGATTTTGAAATTAAATGTTTTGATGCAATAATTTTACTAGGCGAAACAAGACCAGTTGCAACGTTTAAAAATAATTAAATACACCTACCTCTACGTTTACATACGTAAGTTTAAAATATATTTCGTGCTTACATGATACGAAATAAGTATTATAATTTCGTTTAACGTATATCTCTCATACTGTACCCTTTAATCATTCAAATTTTACCACTTAGAAATAATCAAACACTTTATATTAACAAAGAAAGTAAGCATTAACTTAAGTGGTTTTACTGAAATTAGTTTAGAATTTTACAGCACTGACAGAAGTTTAAATACTACGATTAGTTCTGTATTTCTATTAGATCAAAATTGTAAAACGAGGATGCGAACTGCCAGATTATTAAGAGAGAGAAATATACTGCGTCTGTAAACACACACAAAGGAAGGGATACAACGTTTCAGAAAACAAAGGAAACGATGAAAATCGCCATGCGAAAAAGTTAGACTAAATTCGAGTATAACTAACGTTTTGTGAAAAGCATTTTGTGTCGTCTAATTTGTCATTGTATTTTCAGTATTTCTATGTTTTGTACAGTATTGTTTATTATATATTGAAATGAACCTTCAAATGGCATATTTCGTTCGGAAACAACGTTATCTTTACTGTAAATGATTAATGAGAAGTATCGCGCAATTAAACCGAAACGGTAAGGTGATAAAGGGTTCAGGTGTTTGATTATCAAATGTTCAAGTGAGACGAACCTTTAATTCTGATAGAAATTTTGTGTTTACCTAACATTTCGTAACAGTAAATTCTGATTGAAACTGGGTGACCGTTTGGGTGCTTCAGATAAAAATACATTTTGATTTTTTAAATATTTTGTGTTTTAGAAAGAATGTTAAAAAAAGGAATATTCTTTTTAGTGAAACTAGAAATTGATAGGAAAAATAGGCTATACTGTGTGACAAAAGCCCCCCAGTGGCTCAGCGGTATGTCTGCGGACTTACACGCTAAAATCCGGGTTTCGATACCCGTGGTGGGCAGAGCACAGATAGCCTATCGTGTAGCTTTGTGCTTAACTCAAAACAACAACAAGTGTGACAAAAATATATACATCCCATTTCTAAATTCAACATTCTCTGTACCTCAGTAACTCTGCATGAGAGAAATACGGTGAAAATTCACTCTGGGCTGAACAAATTAGTTACTCTTAAATCAGATATTTAAGTTCGAAGTTCAGGGAAGAATCCAGAATTTTTGTAACATAAGAGAAAAACATGAGATTACGTAAAGTATTCGGTATTTTATTTTGTTTTAACATGTGTTTGTTTTAGAGCAAAGTCCAAATAGAGCTACGTATTGTGTCTACTACGAAGAATCGAACTCCAGATTTTAGCATTGTAAGTCTTTGTACTTAATGTTGACTAATCACTGAACATATAAGTTTAGCGCCTGTTTATTAGTTTTGCAAATTAATTTTAAAAATCGTTTATTTCAAAAGTGAACGTTAAGAGACAAAACTTGAAAATCCTTGCGTATTTAAAATTCTTTGTACTGTGTCTGATTTTTTATTGTCTAGTTTAATTAAACAAATTGACAAAATTATTTTCTTTTTCAAAATTTAATAATTATACGACTCGGAAATGCAACTACGCACGTGAAAGTAAAACATCCTGTAGCTCAAGTGAAACAGTTTTTGATGTCGTGTTTTTTTGTTTTTTTTAACTTCGCTGACTGTGTTACCTCATAAAAATAGCAACCGTACAAAAAGGCTTAATGATTCGTTTGGCATGCAAAGATCAAGTTAGTGGCTCTGCAGCGTAAGAGGTATGTTAAAGATATCGTATATCACATACCCATACCAAATATCAAAGAGTTTAAGATCAAGATAGCGGACTTCATCGCCACTATAACTGTGGAAATGTTGAAGTGAATGTGAACTGAAATAAATTATTGGATAGGCTCTCAGAGACCACTAATGGTGCACACATAAAAGTCCACTAACTTGTCGAAAATGAAACTTGTTCAAGATGGGCTACAAAATATTGAAAGCTGCATGGTTGTATTTCCTTACTTAGTTAATTATTTGTAAAATATGGACTTAACTTAGGACCATCTTGTATGAGTAACATGTGAGCTGTTCTAATCTCTGTGGAGAGAGTTAAATACGAGATTTTAACACCATTCTTAATATGCAATTCAGCAACACGTGTGACAACTATAGTTGTCGCATAAAGTCGCGGTAGGAAATATTATATCAGAACTACATTTTGACATTTCTTGGTTTTTGTAGGTAGTGTGATGCCATAGCAAATTCATCGCTTTTTGACATAAAATATTCTTACCCTAAGATCACAAAGATGTCTTCAGACCAAGAATATATCTTATACTGAATGGACAACAAAGAAATATGGATCAATTTGTACATCAGGACTATTCATAAAAGGACCAGCAAGAATTCATAACCCAGCTGTAGTGAGCGAAGTTTGTAAAAGATAAAAATCTACCGAGTCATAAATCAGTGGTAAAAGCCATCCACGTGTCCAAGGCAACAATGTGTAATATAATCAAGAAGGATCTTTGTCTAGACAACCTATAAAAGCCAAAGCCACGTGCACACAAACTACTTCCACAATATCCATTGAACTGGGACATGCCTTAGGAAACTGGAGCATGAAACGGGTAACCGGTATTCCTATATTCCGTAAGATATATCAGCCTGGTCACTTACAGATTTATTTCTATGTGATCAGACTGTTGAATCGGGTGCTGGGAAACCGTCGTCTTCGTACGCTAGATAAATTATAGAAATTAAGCAGGGAGCAGGGGTGTGCTTTGAATGTGAAAATTCTACGACTGAGCCTCTTACAATGTAAACTACGCTTCAGATCTACTGTCAAGATCGTTACATCGCACAGGGATATGAACTGTAACGACGTGGTATCCAGTATCGTTCTATTACGACTTAGCCTATTAAGTGCTGCAGATGGATGTCATACATGGTTAAAACACAGTTAGTTGTGCCACTATTACGTGGTATAACTAAATAAGTTTATAAAGCACGACTTTTGCTAAACCTAAACTCGTTATATGTGGTTACTTATATATCAGTTGTTTCTAGATTGAAATCTAACTTTTATTTACCAGCAATATATGGTTTAACACAAAAATGCATATTTCTTCACAGAAATATAAGTTAAATTTTAATAAGTTTTTTTTTACGAGGCTTAAGTAACATTTTTATATAGACACTTGAAGATCTTTATCGTAATTTGCCCTTAAAATTGTACTTTTATCTAAGAACTAGCTCAGATGTGCGATATATTTTCGGTCAAATTAGGTCTTTATTGCAATAGTACTTCTTTAAACACAATTCTAATCGCAGACACCGAAATTTATTAAGTTCACCTTTCTTAGGCCTAACATCAGTTAAGCTTTTATTAAGTACAGTTTATCTTTTATAAAGAAATAAATTAACACTAAGTTGGGTACGTTTTTTTTTTTTTTACTTTAACTTAGTTAGAGCTAAAGTTTGGCGTTTTTAATAATATCAATAAATAAATTTATAATGTTCTTATACGACCTAACATTAAACCTTTTTTTTATTCATAAGCATATAATATGTGGTTGTACAAAATGTATACTACACTATATTTATATTTGACAGCACTTGAGTATTATTACAATAGATTTGACTTTATTGTTCAAACTATACAACACATTCCGTTCCATTTATGTCTTAAGTATCTTAGCTTCTGAATTTATGATGAGCAGCCAGTGAAAATATTCATTATTCATATTGCAACAAAAAATCAAGTTACGTGACTTATATTACCACTATCTACTTTGATGTATATTCCACTTTATAAAACCACCAACTGAAAATCTGACGTCTAATGTTGTCTTTATAATAAGTTCAGCCAGGAAGAAGTATTTAGATTGAAATGCGAAGAGTTTTAGTAGCATTGAAAGAATACATGCCAGCTGAAAGATTCCTAGAGTATCAGTTGTCAACCACAGCACACCTGAAATTATCGGAAGTAGTTCCTTAAATGAGATTTTAATTAGTAGATTATGTTAGAGAAAACATTCTCCCTTTGATGTCTGGCAACAATTTCTTTTGGTCGGCGATAATTCATCGTTGCCTGAAACGGGATCGTTAATTTGGGATAAAAACTATACAAGCTTCTCATTCAGTACATGCGCATTGATTAAGTTTCCAATGCGTGAGTAGAGGATAACATAAATTATGGTAATATATTTTTTATTGTTGTTGTTTTGAATTAAGCACAAACCTACACAATGGGCTATCTGTGCTCTGCCCACCACGCGTATCGAAACCCGGATTTTAGCGTCCGCAGACATATCGCTGAGCCACTGGGGGGCGTATATATTTTTTTATTTTCATGTGATAGGTTCGGCTTGTTTTGTTTTGAATTTTGCACAAAGCTACACAAAGGCTATCCGCGCTAGCCATCCTTAATTTAGCAATGTAACACAAGTGGGAAAGCAGCTAGTCATCACCACCCAACGCCAATTCTAGGGCTACTCTTTTACCAACGAATAGTGGGATTTACCATCAATTATAACGCCCCAATCGCTGAAAGGACAAGCATGTTTGGTTGGACAGGGATTTGAATCTGCGACCCTTAGGTTACGAGTAAAGTGTCTTAACCACTTGGTTATGCCGGACCTGGAATGTGATAGGCAAAACCATTCAGTTCAGTTGTACTCGTCTTTAATTGTTTAGCGTGATGATCAGAGGTTCTCTTACCCCCAACAGTGAGACAAACTGTGTAATTGGAATAATCTAAATTATTAGACTATTACGTTATTATAATTTATTGGTCTATTTGCAGCTGGCACTGAAAAAAAAATCCAAATTCAACAATCATTCCATTTTTACACAAACGGATATGCCATAGTCATTTAAAGCAAGTATTTTCTTTACTACAATTTTATATCGTTGCTAAAGGGCGCTAGAAAGAAATGCTATATTGTATTTTTTGGCTAGTTTATTTAAAAATCTCCAACATTTTACACATGTATAAATACAACTTATATTGTACCAAACACAATGTTCTGTGCGTTCAGTAATGAATGTTTGAAGCAAAAACTACGAAAGTAGTGATTAAGTTTACCATAGATCCTAATTCACTTTATGCACGAGGTTATTCGGTTAAACTTTTTAAATCCTTTTCACAAAGATATTAGGCTCGGCATGGTCAGATGGGTTAAGGCGTCTCGACTCGTGATCTGGGGGTTCGAATCCCCGTCGAACCAAATATGCTCGCCATTTCAGCCGTGGGGCGTTATAATGTAACGGTTAATCCCACTATTCGTTAGTAAAAGAGTACCCCAAGAGTTAGCGGTGGGTGATGATGACTAGCTGCCTTTCATCTAGTCTTACACTGCTAAATTAGGGACGGCTAGCGCAGATAGACCTCGTGTAGCTTTGCGTGAAATTAAAAAAACAAACAAACAAACAAAGGCAAAGATACTATGTTTATTTAAAGGACAAAGCAAGACGTCAGTCTTCCTTAGGCTGGTGCCAGTGGCTTTAAAACAACCAGTTATCGAGGACGATACCTGTTACACCTTAAAATATGATTGAGGAAATACCTTTTGAGTTTTATTCTAACAACGCCTCTATTAGCATTTCTTCAGTCATCAGTTTCGAAGAGACTTCTTCGGTTAGTCTACAATCCATTTCTTTTAATGTTCTTTGAAAACACGAAGAGTTTGTTTGTTTTTTGAATTTCGCGCAAAACTGGAGTAAGGCTATCTGCAAGAAATGTCCCTAATTTAGTAATGTAATATGAGATGAAAGGCAGCTAGTCATCACTACCCACCGCCAACTCTTGGGGTACTCTTTAACCAACGAATTGTGGGATTGACCATCACCCTATAACACTCCCATGGTATGTTAGGTGTGACGGGGATCCGAATTTTCTGATATATTTAACGTCCGTTTGTTCCATTTATTCTTATTGGTTCTCAGAAAAACACAAGAGGATCCACACTCTCCTCTTCCTTTCCCCCCCGTAGCACATCGGAGCTGTGTGTTTGCAGACTTGCAACACTAGAAACTGGATTTCGATACTCATAGTGAGCAGAGCACAAATAACCAATTGTGATAAGACCACGAATTGATTGTTCTGACATGTCTGCTAAAATTTTTGTATGTTTCATTGGTATAGTTGTATACTTGTTGGCAAGAGCGTTTGTACTAGCGAATGCCTTATGATTTCTTTTCTCAGCATTTGAACGTAACCGTTTCGCGTAGTTTAGTTCTGTGCTTCCTTGATTGGAATATCAGAACTTCTCGTTGATGGACCAGATTTAGAAGTGTTTTGCCCACTGTATTTTACACAGCTGCTTTGAAGACGAGAATACACCGTAAGGTTATTGTTTCGTTTCTGACAAGCGTTTCTATTAATAAATTAATACAGCTGCAAGCACTGGCAATCTAGACGAGGCAAACTTGTCCTACCTAATTAAATTTACGCAGAAACCGGATGTACATAGTGTTGGCTCAACTGCATAACGCTTGATTAAATTTGGAAATATAACGTATTTAGATGTTTTGTGATTAGATCATCGGTTTATTTCTAGTTAATGAATTTCGTTTTCTCAAACTGTTATGACTGCGAAAAAAAAGGTAGAAACTTTGATTAACAGGTTATTTTAAAGGATATTTGTGGCATAGCAGAAGAGAATACTTGAGAAAAACACGTTGGTTTAACGAGGTTTTATTGCGAAATCCGTGAGGTGTAAAGTTTGAGGTCCAAAAACGCTGAAAATCGGGTTTCGATACCTACAGCAGGCACAGCACAGGGAGAGCCTATTTTCAAGCTTTATGCTTTCTCATGAAACGTTGTGCCCTTGCCGCTACGTGAAACGGCTGACTGTTTTATATTTAATGTTAGTTTATTTTAATGGGCTGGCATGGCCAGGTGGTTTAATGTGTTCGACTCGTAATGTGAGGGTCGCAGATTCGAATCCCGGTCGAACCAAACATTTTCGACATTTCAGCCGTGAGGGCATTATAAAGTGACGGTCAATCCCACTATTCGTTGGTAAAAGACTAGCCCAACAGTTGGCGGTGGGTGATGATGACTAGCTGCCTTCCCTCTAGTCTTACACTGCTAAATTAGGGACGGCTACCGTAGATAGCCCTCGAGTAGCTTTGCGCGAAATTAGAAAAACAAACTTTAGGTTGAATAATAAGTTATTTACTTGTTTTAAAATATTAATGACAAACGTAATATTCTACCTATCTCTTCGTATGTTATTTATGTTTTAGATAACTTATATACTGTTGCTACTATACTAAAAACATTTATTAGAATGTGTACTCATTATATATACTTATGACATTTACTATTTTCAGACGTCACACAAAAGTTATTTATTTTGTCCTGTTTTTCCAAAATCTCCATTTCCCGGCATTTAAAATTTTTTTGTAAAGGGTGAATTTGAGTTTATTTACTTTAACTAGTTCTGACAGAATTTGAGTTAGATAGTTTTGTTACTGTTCGTTTCTTCGTTTGCTGTCTACTTTCTTACAGTGATCAGAAACATAAACCGAAGTGGACGTTACGTAACTATTTTTCATCGCAATAAACTCTTAAGAGATCACTACGCATCTGATTAATCATTATCTGTTTCTAGCTCAGTTAGAGATTTTTAATTACACATCTGATTAGTCATCATTTTTTGCCGGTTCAATTAGAGCTTTTTGGTTGTAGAAGGTTTCGAGTGGTGAGCGCCATCTATCAGTAATAAAATGTACAATAAGGGAATTCACAACACATTTATTCACACCAGATACAGAATCAAATTACAAAATATATAATAGATTACCAAAACAGATGAATTGAAATCTATGGCAGTTTCTGATGTTTCGAAATATTATTAGTTACATCTGAAAAAATTGCAGTTTGATCTTGACAAAAATTGTAAGTTTTTATAAGGGTCAGAGGCTTGATCGTGTTATTAGTTGGGTGCTTTATTTGTTAAGATTATTCTGTTGTCGTATGGTAACTTAAATTTCCATATAAAAAGCGAAAATAATTTGGGAACTCTATAACGACGCTTCTTTGGTTTCTTTGGGCCCTTGACCCGTAATCTAAGGGTCGTGGATTCGAATCCTTGCGACATCAAATATATTCATCCTTTCAGCCCTCGGGGCGAAATAATGGGGTAGTTAATTCGTTGGTAAAATAGTAGCTCAAAAGTTGATGGGGGGTGGTAACGACTAGCTGCCTTTCCTCTTGTCTTAAACTGTTATATTAGGGACAGCGAACATGGATAGTCCGAGTCTAGCTTTGCGCGAAATTAATCAACAAACAAACAAACCAGTCTAGATAATACTTCTTCATGATAGAAATCTGTTTATCTTTTCAGGCGTTTGTACCACTAGTGTTATTTAATAAAACACGTTGTTGAATGGCTCAGCAACAAGTCTGACTTGGCTTATGACGCCCAGAATAAGGCTTAGATACCCGAAATTAGCAAAACACAGTTTACTTGACAACCAACGAAAATTCTTCAAGAGGGTTAGAAACGTTACTTATTTTGCCGATAGAGAATTTGAGTTTTCCCACACTAAGAATTGAGTCCACAAAGGTTAGTTCGTACAAATCTAAATATCTCGATGTTTATAAAAGAAGGTGATCCTAAGAAATCTTACTCAGTTTTCATTCGACAGCGTAAGTACATTCGAAGTAAAAATTTAAAAACAGTTGATTGGAAATTTCCATTGCAAAGTGAAGTGCCAAACTATATATAAAAGACAACATTTCACGTATTTATATCCCTAAAGGGCTAAGCGATAAACCCTAAGTGTTTATACGCTAGAAAATAGTTTAGATACCTGCAGTGATCAAAGCACAAGCTGTTTAGTTTTGCTCTTAAAAACAAACGTATTCGTATGTGCGTGAACATAAGAGAATTAATTATAATACATCAGATACTTTGTTTATAAGCTTTTCAATACTTTAAGAAGGTACGTAGTTTAACGACGAAGACTTAACGATATTTGAAGAACTCTGTGCTTACACATGAACACATTACAATTGACTATTGAAGTACACTAGCTTACTTCTTCACACAACGTATAAAAAGAAACCAACTCGGAGCTACCTCCTAACCAGCAATGGCACTATAACCAAGACGATGACGTTTTCTATGTCCATGATAGCGAGAAACCCACTTGAAGTAAAAATATATTCGAAAGACGGCTGGTATGGGAATTAAAATTTTAATTAAAATAAAGTATAGAACAAAGTTTCTATCTTCTTAGGTCATCTTCAACCTGAACAACACGATGTTACTTTGTCTTAACACACAGAGCTACTCTGATGTTGACAACTTAATAAACCTCATGCTTTATGAAGGAGAAAAAAAATCTAATCTCTTCTCGTTGTTAGAGCTTTGCCTTTACTAATAAAATGTTTTATTAAGTTCTGCTTTTAATTTTAAACTGCGACAATTAATATATTTTAGTTGAACACTATCTTTAGAGAACATTGACCAAAGGATTAATGTTCATAACACAACTATTTCTGTTTTTGTAGAACACTTCTTACATACAGAGTGCATCATTTATGTTCAAATTATCATAAACACGTCACTTAGTGTCAGCTGAATCAGCTTTAGCAGCAGAGTTGATAAATATATTAGCTTTACACATGTGCTTCAGTAGCTGTACTAGTAGAGCTGATAAATATATTAGCCTTACTCATGTCGTACAGCAGTTCTACCAGCACGGCTCATAGTTATATCAACTTTATGTATGTCTTATTTATGCTAAAATAAAGCACATTTTTAAATACTTTTCACAACATGTTGTGGGGAAAAATATGCTTTTATTTTGTCAATAAACTGCGCAAGACATACTGTGCCTTATACGTATTATAAGGGGCGCAAAATTACAGAACTATTTTGTGTTATTACGTAAACATTTGGTTTGAATTTTGCGCAAAACTATACTAGGGCTATTTGCGATAGCCTTTCTTAATTTATCAGTGAAAGACTGGAAAGAAGGCAGCTAGTCATCACCACCCACTGCCAACTGTGATCTACTGTTTTACTTACGAAAAGTGGGATTGACCGTAAGATTATAACGATCCACAGCTAAAAGAGCGAGCATGTTCTGTGAGCGGGGGTCGAATACGCGACTCTCAGGTTTGGGTGAAGTATCCTAACCGTCTAGCAATGCTGGTCTCAGAATATCAGAAAGAGACCGTTAGCTGCACGAGTACTTCAATGCTAGTCAAAAGGAAACCAGATATCAGGGAGGTTTTATTCTGTAAAAATCACAGTAATTTGACAGCATAAACAGCTTGGATTTATCTTTGATTTGGAAAACTGTTTGATTTATCTGCATTACTGCTTTAGTGTTTTTGAGGACGTCTCTGAAAGACTGATAAAAATATAAACTAAACTGAAAAGGAAAAAAAAAGTCATGATGATTCATCATCATATTTCTGTCTTCCACAAATAACCTCTAAAAATCTGTAATTTACAGAACCAGGCCTGGTGGTTAATGGCATTTGACTTGCAAGCTGTGGGTCTTGGGACTGAAACTTACCGCCGAATACACTCACCATTTCAGCCATTGGTGTATTATAATGTGACGGGTATTAACTGCTATTTGCTGATGGAGAGTAGCCAAGAATTATCGATGAGTTGCTGCCTTCCCTGTAGTCTGACTTCAATCTGGGATGGTTGGTAAAGGTAGGGCTCATGTAGCTTCGTCGTAAACTCAACACATTAACAAAAATGATAAAAGTAACGAATTTACTGTAATTCTCAGCAAAGGTCTGGTATCACCTTTGAATACATTGACAAGAAAATTCAATTTATGAGATGTTCTATAATGTTTAGATGTATGTGATGACTGTTCTGTCAATGAAATGCCAGCTATTATTCCTTGAGCTATGTCAAATGTCGTATTATCGCAATAAAAACACGACCGTCTTAGAGGATTATAGCTTCAAGTATCTCCCTCCAGCTTGCCAGTAAGACCAATACAATAATTTCTGTAAAATGTAGAAAGTTCTTTGTTCCTGACTAACTTCAAAGTAACTTTTCATATGATCATTTTAACATATGTTATCTGTAGTCTTTCATGTCAAGATGGCGGTAATTTTATTTAATTATGTCGTACATTTGGAAGATTTGTTGTTATTGTAGGAAAACCTGTTCACTCCACCATTCTCCTTCATTTTGAACATTCCTTCATAGAACCTGCTCACTAATCTTTCTTCTCTAGCTTCACTCCATTCCTAATAATGTCATGACAACTTTTATCCGCCCCTTTCATGCCTTCGACTCCTAATTCTAACACATATCTCAAAGAGAGTAACATTTAATCTACATCTGACTCTATTTCCGGAACAGATTTGTAGCCAGTTAATCCACATGCCAGGCAGTATCTGATAGACGTTTTCATGTTTCTTACTGGAATCCCTAAAGAGAATTCCACCCATCTGTTACCATCTATAAACATTCCTTACTTCTGACATCACTGCCCAGACATAGAGCTTTTTTTGTTGTTGTTGCATGCCAGACAGTATTTATTGTCTTCGGTAACCGTCCTTTTACTTCTGACACCATTTTACAAACAGAGTTTGCACCTAGTCTCTGTCACATGTCAGACGGTGTCTGTTGCGCCTAGTCACCTTCTACTTCTGACACCATTAGTCAGACAGTATGACATCCAGTGTGTGTGTCACGTGTCACACGGTATCTGTTGTCGCTGGTAGCCATTCTTCTACTGCTGACATTGTTAGTGAGACTGTATTACATCCAATCTGTGTCACATGTCAGACGTAATCTACCTAAATTTATAAATTATCGTAAAGCTGCTTAGAAACTACCGTGTATAAGTGAAAGTTTTAAGTCGCTACGTACATGAATTTAATTTTCTGCCGTGTGTTCTTACAACTTTACAAGAATAACAAGTAAAAACACGTACGTTTTTGTATATCTTTGAAGAATAACTTTGTTTATGTGTTTGAAAGGAACAAGAACAGTTTTAACTATCTAATACGTGCATTAGGTTTTCTTTGATTTTTTTTTTATTTTTATTGTCAAACTGTGTAAGTTTTATGTGTAAAATGTGAGTAATACAGAGTGTTCAGAAAGTTACTGTGCACTTATATATTTATCAACAGACGTATTTCAATATAGAATACAGGAGGTAAATATGAATGACAATTATAAACCATGTTGAAAGTGACCCCAGTTGGCATCAATACAGACCTGGATCCTTCTTATTTTGTTTCTAAATACCGCTACGAGTTGCTGGCTTGAAATATAACAACATATGATTACAAAACTGCACAGTGACTTTTCAAACACCCTGTATCATATTAGTATACAGGAATTTACAGCCAGAGAAACGAACCTTGTCTTATTGGAATTTTAACATTCATTGAAATGTTAAAAAAAGGAATACTTGTAAACATGCCGCTTTTTATTACTTCATGTGGCTTATTATTATTCTATACATAAACAATTTTAACAACAGTCTATTACACTAAATTTTAATGTAGTCGCATAAGTATCTGGTACTGCTCTTGATGGGACAATGGAATTAACTGCGACTTTTATTACACCTCCATAGCTTGAAAATCTAGAGCTTGTTCTATGGCATATCGCGAACTTGATTGTGTCTCTGTGTGTGTTTTTGTTACATCAAAGCCCACCGAGAGGAATCGAACCCCTGATTTTAGCGTTGTAAATTCGTAGACTTACCGCTATACTAGCGAGGGGCCGAGAACTTGAACCCCAGACTATTTTATTCGTAGCTAGGCTCATTAACCAATAACTATCTTGTTAAATTACATGCAGGAATGTAATGTTTTGGAATATCCTTAAAATTGCCTTGTATAAAACATTTTATAATGAAAAGCAGGAAAGTGAAATTGATTCAGTTCTTCGTGACTCCCAACTCTCATTGCAGCAGAAATACCTGAAACATATTGAAATGTAAGTTTCTTGGAGGGCTGACCTATACTCTTGCTATAAGCAAGCATTTCCCAAGCTTTTGTCATCGATTCATCCCCTATAAGTAAATGTGATTTCTTGCGAGAGCCCCTCCTTTCTTTTAAATAAGGGAAATGATTTAAGAGATGAATTTTAACACGGGCATACGCTTTAAAATATAAAATGTGTTGTAATAATTACTTATTATTTTCTTTCTTGCGTTATCGATTCTACCTTAATCGCTTGCCTCCTTTCAAAAAGACCATTAGCGCTCCCCTGTGGGGACGGCGCGTCGCACACATTTGAAAACGCTGCTATAAGCCATTAGCGGCTCAATATAAGTGAGAAAGGAAGATGCAAAGAAAGATCATTCGTATGACAGGATACTAGGCTGAAAACTTGGCCCTAACGACGAAATCGTTGATAAGTATTATTAGATATGGACATTTAAGCATGCTTACACAAAGATGTTATTTGAATGACTGAATAACTGACCAAAATCCCTAAAATTGTGAGTTTGTTCATCCTTTGACAACGCTTCAAATGACCAAAAATGAATATATCCTATATTTTTTATGTATTAATATGGGATCTTTTTTATTATATCCCATACATATTAGTCAAAATAAAGCCGAGTAATAGATTAAAAAAACATAATTTGGTTTTTTGTAAGCTCTGAAACCTATAAAAAACTCAAAATTGAAAAACCTAACATTTTTATATAACATTATATTGACCCGATGTCAGTTACGCAGAGAAATAACACGTGTTGTACACGTTGTTTTAACATACAAATATACCAACGCGTTTTGAGTTATGCTAAACTTTCACTAGAAGGTTACCTAAAATACAGATTAAGCCCCTAGGTGTTTGGATTGCATGATGTATTCTCTATCTGATTTCACTCTGAGGTGATAAACGTTCTTACCTTTCCTAGAGCAATTTTTGGAAAGTTTTTACACGCCTTATTCACAAAGTTAACATACCACAGCAGAGAAAACGAACTGCCATGAAATAAATTTCTCAAGTTAATTCATAACGTTGACTATGTAATTCAAACTAACTTAAGGCAAACATTTGGCTAGCATATTGTTTATTACTTTGAAGGGACAGGTTTATTTACAGAAGAAAAAAAAGTTTCTGGACTATTTCCAAATTCCAAAGTGATAAATGGAATGAATGAACGTTTTGTAGCTCTCTAAGTAAGCCTGACTAAGGTAAAAATAAAGCTGCCGGCAATGTTGGTTCATCATTCAGATTCACTCTGTTAATATGCATTTTAGTCCTAAGCATTCGTCTAATCTATAAATTTTACGATTCTGTATACCTCTAATATTATTAACGACGTATACGAAAAACTGGTTTAAAACTAGGCTTCAGTTTTTCAATGGCCGAGACATCCTTCATTTCTCATTTCAAGCTTGAGCTATCACAAGAAATTCAGTGGACAAAATGATAATTTATAACCACCAACGGTTTTTTGGAGAAGCAGTTAACATTTGGTGAAATATTAGCAAGTAAATATGTTTGTGTATACATATATAATTTCTTATAATAATAATAATAATGAAGTACTCGTTCAGTAAGAGAATGATGGGCGTAAATCCATCACAGTAACAGCGAAGTGATTACTACACTTAAATTACCACTTTTTCCTTGTTCATTTCTGAAAAGAAAAACAAAACAAAAGTTCTTGCTGAGGGATATTTTATTATTGAATAAGAAATCACTTTTGTGAATTTATTAATTTTAATTAAATGTGTTACTAACAGTTTGCATTGAAAAGTAAAGTTACACAATTATTTCTCTGCACTGTGCCCGTGCAGTTATTGAATCTCACTTTTAGTAACATTGTGAGCAGCATTTCTGTTCGCAAAATTTATATATTACTTCTTCTTCTTCATTGCGGAAAACTCGATGAATTTTACGTACATTATTGTTATTCATGTCAAGACGAAGAATCATGTTTCATTCACATTTAAATTAATAAGTCCAAGCAGCCTTCAAAGTTTGAGGAATATTTTCACCTTATTTTCATATGTTTTTATTTGTTATTTAAAATTTCGTTATTTTCTTTTCTTACAGGGATAAAAACTCGTTTAGAACTCGAATAGACCAATATGTATCTTTTCACCAAAACAAATAAATTAGTCATTGTTATAATGAACCGCTTGATTTAAATAAGAAAGATAGAATCTTTTGTTACGTTTGTAATGAGCTTGTACGTTTGTGCAGAGATACAATGTTTTAATATTTGTTTCTTTTTCCATACCTTCATTTCTCACCGGCCCCCCAGTGGCTCGGCGGTATGTCTGCGGACTTACACGCTAAAATCCGGGTTTCGATACCCGTGGTGGGCAGAGCACAGATAGCCCATTGTGTAGCTTTGTGTTTAATTCAAAACAGTAACAACATCGTTTCTCACCGAGTTTACTTGAGACTTAATTGAACTATAACTTAATCAAATACGCCCAGAGATATTTGTTTAACTTTTTTTATTTGTCTTTTCAAGTTTTTAGATAGGTCTTTTAAAGGATTTTATGGGTCAAATGTCAGAGAACCCAAAATGTACATTTTTGGCTCCTGCGCTGTCCTATTTACAGCAATCAAAATGAAAACTTTTAAATATAAATTTTCATGCACCCAATATAATGTTATATAAAAATGTTAGGTTTTTCAACTTTGAGTTTTTTATAGGTTTCAGAGCTTACAAAAAAACAAATTATGTTTTTTAATCTATTACTCGGCTTTATTTTGACTAATATGTATGGGATTTAATAAAAGAGATCCCATATTAATACATAAAAAATATAGGATATATTCATTTTTGGTCATTTGAAGCGTTGTCAAAGGATGAACAAACTCACAATTTTAGGGATTTTGGTCAGTTATTTGGCCTTGTTTCGACCAATTCATATGATACTTAGGTACAAAGATACGGAAATACTGAACTTTCCCACTTTTAATAATCATGGATCATTAAGATATTATAAAAAGCACAATTTTATAGATTCCTTTACAACTGACACACCGTATTTCGGTAAATTTACATGGAATTTGGCAAGATTATACCTTTTTATAGATCCAAGGCAGAGACACAGACAATTTTGGAATTCTTGTCTTTTGATCAGTTTTTCAGAGTAAGATACAATTTGGAGTTTTCATGAACTGTGTATTTGTATGTCACCCAAGTTGCATGGGATTTGACACAATGATACCTTCTTGCATTTCCAAGCAGTGATATAAATACCTTTCGATTGTCTTGTGTCCCTCACAACTTTTATGGTGTCTTGGCCCGGCATGTACAGGTGGTTAGGGTGCTCGGCAAGCAATCTGATGGTCGTGGGCTCAAATCCGCTTCTCACTAAACATGCTCACATTTTCAGCCGTGGGGACATTATAATGTTATGGTCAATTTCACTATTCATGGGTGAAAAGAGCAGTCCAAGAGTTGGCGGTGGGTGGTGCTGACTAGCTGCCTTCCCTCCAACCTAAAATTGCTTATTTATAGACGACGTTAAATATATTTCATTTCTTAAGTATATTTTAACAAATGAAGGTAGGTTTCTAATCAGGTTAAAAGATGTTGATTTTGAAGTGATTGAACAGAGAGAAGGCATCTACTCAATTCCATCCATTCTTAAAATCCACGGAATACCTTGTGAAATAGAAGGACTTGACTGTCACTCGTATAACGCGTAATTTTGTTTTTTTTTCCTTTTACCATTAATAGGACCAGAATAATCCACTGTTTTACACTCGTTCCTTAGTGAGGGTTAATATATTTGGTTCTTTTCAGGTATTGGCGGAAAGCTACTAATGGGTTATCCACACGAACCGATGGGCTATAGGGAAGACAAACTTTTGACACCACCTATTGCTATTATTATTGTAATATATTTATTTATTTTCATATAGACGTTATTTAAATATTACACGTGTTCTTCGGCCAAGTATCTTCGAAAAGAGATAATTTACTTGCTTTCTCAGAACATAGCTTTTGAACACGAGTGAAATATAAAAGCAATGTTTAATTTCTGTTGGATCTTTGTTTGTAGTTAATCACAAAGTTACACAATAGGCTGTCTGTGCTCTGCCCGCCACAAGTCTCGAAAACCAGTTTGTAACGTTTTACATTCAAAGACATAACGCTATGCCACTAAGAGGCTGCTGAACCTCTCCGAATTTGAGATTTGGAACACGTTTTAATTCTTTTTTGTTAAAATCTAAATGAGAAAAACACAATTAATTCCAAGAGTCCCAGTTTTCACTGATATTTTACTAACACAGTTAACTATATGATTCCCCTTTAGCTCAAGTAACAGCCTCAATAACGTTTAAATTATCTTCCAAAACAACCGTCAATGGGGATTCGATACCTTGTTTTCTAGAAATCAAGTATTGGATAAAAGCTATATGTGCTTCTATTCAAATATAGCCACAATAAATTTCGGAGCTGAAAATAATATTGTATTCCTGCATTACAATCCCATCATTGTTTACGAGTTCTATATTTGTCTGTTAGTGTGGCCTGGCATGGCCGAGCGCGTTAAGGCGTGCGCTCGTAATCCGAGGGTCGCGGGTTCGCGCCCGCATCGTGCTAAACATGCTCGCCCTCCCAGCCGTGGGGGTGTATAATGTGACGGTCAATCCCACTATTCGTTGGTAAAAGAGTAGCCCAAGAGTTGGCGGTGGGTGGTGATGACTAGCTGCCTTCCCTCTAGTCTTACACTGCTAAATTAGGGACGGCTAGCACAGATAGCCCTCGAGTAGCTTTGTGCGAAATTCCAAAACAAACAAACAAACAAACTTGTCTGTTAGTGAAACAATCCTTTTAAAAGGTTTCCTTCCATTCCGTAACGCCCCCCCAGTGGCTCAGCGGTATGTCTGCGGACTTGCACGCTAAAATCCGGGTTTCGATACCCGTGGTGGGTAGAGCACAGATAGCCCATTGTGCAGCTTTGTGCTTAATTCTAAACAACAACAAAATCCACTCCGTAACACTGCAAGTAATTTCATAAATTATTTGATTTGATATCAGTATATTTATTTTTACGAAATAAAAATATCAGTTTGGAATTATAAAGAAAGAATATCAGTATATCGTGTGTTTTATCACATAATTTATAATAACAGTATTAATAAAAACTACAAATTACCGATGCGTGAACTCGGTCAGCATTTGTACGTTCCAGTTACAAAAACTTCAGCTGATAATAATACAAACTAAACTTTCTTATTTTGTAATAAAATCGTTAATCTGACAAAGGGATAACCGATTATTATTAGGATTCGACTGTTAATAACCTAATATTGAAAAAAAATGTATTTTGAATTTTTTTTCTTTTGCGGAAATTCTGTAAGAGTCGTGAAATGTTCGGCCTCGGAACCAGTAGAAAATCATAATTATATTTGATTATAGAATACCAAGATGCTACATTAGAAATTAAAACTTTTTGGATACGCGTATTTTTTGAATTAGATCAAATGAAATTTGAAGAAATGTGTGAATCTAATATGTTAGCCATAAACTCGGTTGTATGGAGACAATTTAGTGTGATTCGTAATGTTGGTTAGGCATAAAATCTCATTAGACCTAATAAATGTGACGAAAATCAAGAAGTTAGTCGACTAAACTAGTGAACCAACGAGCTTTTGCACCAAACGGAAAAACTTCAATGGGATATAAAAGTCAGCCCTGAAATCTTGCAGTTACAATTCCTTAATATACAATTCGTAATAGTTTAATAAGGACAACATCTGCAGTCAAACGTGGCTTAACGAAATTTATTATACTTACAAAGCTTCACTGGTTCCCTCGCTTAGGTGTTTAATATTATATAGTTAAGCTTTTATTTTAACACTGGATAAAAAAAAACCTTACTAAATAGGTTTTAGCTTCCATGAATCTAGCCGATTAGAAGAGAGGTAGAACTGAAGGAAAGTTCTGAACAACGGCGTTTGTCAGGAAAAAAAATGTCGAAAACGCTGTTTACACACACCTATAAATTACAGGTTCATAAGTCATTAACTTAATAAAAAAGTTTAGAAATATGTCTGCTACCTAACACATGCGTGTTATCAAAGTTTATTGACTTTAGGATTACTAGAGTGTATTAACTTGTCTGTGTTTTCAGATGTGATAAAATCACCTCAGTAATATCTCTCGAGGTGCAGCTAAATAAAGATATTTAAATAAAGCTATGAAGTATACAAAGCAATAAAATATATTTTCGTTCTATACATTTATATGAGTTATCAGAATGTCAGTGATAAACATTAATTAGCACCAAATGTGCACAATAATTTCAAACATTGATTACTCAAAAACGTAATTACGTTACACACACACACACACACACACACACACACACAAAGTCCGTGATTCTAGTTAGAACATTTTTTTAACTGTTGAAGAACATAAAGAAATAATTCTTAGGGTTGTTAAGAGTTTCTTTTGTTTGTAATTGCTAAAAGATGTCTATTGTTTTTTAATCAAACCAATAAATTTCGGACTTGGAACGATAAGAATTATTAAAATAGACTTTGTAAATACAATAATTTATTAGATTAAACTAACAGTTGAAAAGTTCTTTATTATATAAAAAAACAACTTCTGCTTGGTTTTTGTTTGTTTGGAAGCTCGCTAGCCGTTTCCAAGTTAGCAGTGAAATACTAGAGGGAAGACAGCTAGTTATCATCGACCACCGTAAACTCTTCAACTATTCTTTTAGCAACGAATAGCGGTATTGACCGTAACATTATAACGCCTCCTAGGCTGAAAGCGCAATAAGTTTGATAGGATGGAGAGTCGAATCCGGACCCTCATATTATGAACAGAGCGCCCTGATCATCTGGCCATGATTAGCCATTTTTGCTAAGAAACTATCTTTTAGGCAACCAAGATTCTCTGTGGAGACACTTTTTATTTGAAGGGAATAATTTTATTATGATAAAATATATTTCTTTTAAAAACACTTCCTTGAAAAATATTAGATATTTTCTTCTTGGAAATTTTTCTCTTAAAAGAAACAAATCAGATATGAAAGAAGTTTGTTGGATCAAATAACTTGATTTAAAAAAAAAGTAAAACGGGAAGTTTAGCGAAATAACCCGATTTTCGAAAAAAAATATGAACTGAGCAAACACTTTTAACAGGAATCGAAACGTTTAACGCCGAAATGTTTAACTATGTTCTGGATTGTTTCTGTAAGTTATTTGATACAATCGGTTTCTTCACTAGAATACTTGCTATTAAAAATGTCTTTACACTTTGGTTTATTATTAACTTTCAGAGGTGAACTTTAGCTAAAATATATTTTTGAGTGAATGTTTGCTAGTGCATTACTTTGGTAATAATGAATCATTGAAGCAACTCAAGGTAAATTTGTGCACTACTTGATTCACACAATTTTGTATTATATCCATGTATTTATACGTCTTTTTTTGTAAAAATTCTTGGTTATTGTAAAATATTGATGTTGGCTCTTTGGATTTAAGTTCAGTGGTAGACGATGGTACACAGCCTTTTGAAGTCGAAGTAACAAAGGAATCGGAGCATGGAAACCTTCTAGCTTTCTATACAGAGACCTTTCAAACTCAGATCACTTGACGTCTCACTAGGGTGTGTATGATAAATCACTCTCTTAACTCGAGAGCTAGTGCTGGTCGAAAGGAGACGAATCTTAGAAATCAAGATTTTACTATCGTTTATGCGCAAGCTGGGACTGGAGCAACCTAGAAGTATTTCGCTGTTATATGATTTCCAATCTTCACTGCCTTACATTATCAACAATTTTTATTTGGTATTTTAAAATGGGTTTTATTTAGAGTAACAAAGAAACAGGTTTCAATAGGTATGGAGAGGAGAAACAATAGCTTTTTCGCAAAAGTAAATGGTTAAGGTTATCTTAGCAAAAATACTTTAGTATGTAAAATTATCTCAGTAACGATCCCAAAGGTTTGGAATTACAAACACGTCCAAACCAAATGGAATTTTGAAATACGCAATGAGAAATCGTGTGGACACAGAACAAGAGGCTAAGTAATACCATATAAATGGATTTTTTTTTATGTAAGAATCAAAGTTTGCACAGAGAAGAAGAAATATTCACATATTGTTAGTATTACAATCGCTATAGAGCACTTCAATACTGACATAAATGTCATGGAAAACAAAGTAGTTTACCACGTGTTATAACTGTTCAATTTCAACTTTGACTACTTAAAGGTTCGAAACATGTACGGATGACTCGCCATCTTTTGTAGCCTTCCCTTCCAATGGCACATCAGTGTCTGTGGATTTAACACGCTAGAATCTGTTTCGATTCACGTGGTTGGCAACGCACAGATAGTCTATTTTGTTGATTACCTTCAAAAAACAAACCATCTTTTGTAATTACAAATAACAGAATTGAAAAAGACAAGACAATTCGGAAACGTACAATTTTTTTGTTTTTCCTCAGTTCCGTAATTATGGAGTTTCACCAGGAATCGATGGTTTCAAGTATCAGTTACAAATAACTCATAATCACAGCAATCTACCTTCGTAACAGACTTATAATTTTAAAATCCCAGAGTTCGATTCTTCGTGAGTGAACAAAACTTAAAAAGCCCAGTGCGTGGCTTTGCTCTAAAAACAACAATAACGCTACCTATAAAATTGAAAAATAAAAATTATTCCTGTAAATAATGTAGCCAATTTAATATATCTGTTTAATCAGGACCAGTTACACCATTTTTTACATAGTTTTCGACAGATCATCCTGTCCTAGAACGTATTTCAAAAGTTAAAAAATAACTCGTAGCGCGCCAAAAGTTGATGAATGAAAAAAGTTTTGTAGCTTGTCGTCTGCAGTTGAAATGTTTTATTACATTTTACTTTTTCTAACGCAGCTGTTTTTGAACTCAAACCTAGAATAAAATGTATCTGCATGTACAAGAGATGCAATTATTGCGTTTTCTAAATCTTTATAAAACTTAAGTTCAGCGATTGAGATTTTAGTCAAGCTATCGATACGAGTCAAGTAATTTTTGTTATGCCTTGTAACAAACGAAAGGTCAAAGCAATAAACATAACGAATTATTCGTCAGTTGTATGAAATTGTTTTTCTTTCGTTAAATACTTTTTTTTTGTATAGTTTACAATACTTTATGGTGCGGCATTATTCACTTCAATAGATTTTCTTTTATGTATGAAGGATATTTCATTTGAAATTATCACCTGGTATTAAAATATGTTTGTATTTCAGAGAAACAGAAAAATAAGAATTACATCCCAGTATCCAATCTTATAAATGAAACACAAAATTCGTGATGGTGAGAAACCCACTTCTAGTAAAAATATATTCTTAAAACAACTAGTGTGGGTATTAAAACTGTAATTAAAATAAGGTTCAGAACAACGTTTCGACTTTCTAAGGTCGTCTTCAGGTTAACAAAGAGAGTTTGCAACTGACCGTTGTCGGGCATACGTCTTAGGGACGAGAATGTAAACGGGTTCGGGACTGTAAGGGGCGTTGAGTTAGATACAAGGTTATTAATTCGTATAAGTATATATCCTTTATACTGGTTCAGTTTTGGTTTAATTGTTATGTAAGACTTCTTTGATTTTGTATTTGCTTAGATTTGCTTCCCAACTTAGTATCTGGGTGATTTCTATGATTATGTTGTGTTTATATGATTGCGGTGTTGAAAAACGTGTTTTTTGTTCTTTGAATCTAATTTCCATTTATCTGGTTGTTTCTCCAATACAGAAGTAATAGCAGTTGTTGCATTATATTTTATAAATCATGTTGGTGTTGTACTTGTCAGCGTAGTTTTTACATAGTATGGACTTCAGTTTTGTTCCTGTTTTTTGAATAAATTTGGTTTTTACTGGAATGTTGTGTTTTGGTATAAGTTTTTTTCTAAGTGTTGGCAATTTTTTCGCTGATATCTGAAATATATGATATGCAGCAGTGTAACGTTTTGCAGTTTATTGTTTCTTGGAATTTATTACTGTTAGTTTGTTATTGGCTGTGATGTTGATCTAGGTGTGTGTGTGTAATTTTTTAACGGTTTATGAAGGAAATTTGATGCTGATGAAGTTTTGTTGATTGCATTGTTAATTTTGTCGGGTAAGTATAGTTTTGTTGCTGTGTTTATTTGGTTTCTTAATATATTGCGTTTTTATTTTGTTTCATGTGCTGAGTCCCAGGAAATGTATTACCCAGAATGTGTGATTTTTTTGTGGATTTCTGTTTTGAATTGTGTTTATAAGTTCTAGTGATCTTGAGGTTAAGAAATGCTATTTGGCTAGTTTTTATCTGTTCACAGGTGAACTTAATGTTGGGGGTATCGAGTTAACGTGGTTGAAAAAAACTAATGTGTGTTGTGTAGATGTGAATCCAGCAATTGTATCATCAACATACCTGTACCAATATAGTGCTGGGTGTAAAGCTGAATTGATCGCTTGTAGTTCAATTTGTATCATGAAAATGTTGGCTAGAATTAGTGACACGGGATTCCCCATACTTAACCATTTATTTGTAGGTAGTTTTGGTTGTATTGAACTCTATAAGGGTTGCTAACTGGTTGCTGGGGATGTGTATCAATGGGTTGAGGTCTTTGATATAAATTTCTAAATCTATCTTGCGGGCTTCAGTTGTTGGGACTTTTGTGAAGATGGAGGTTAGAAGAAGACAATTCCAGTTGATTAAAAATATATTTAAAGTTTAAAGAGATCTTGAAAAAGGACCCGGCTGATGTTACACATTTAGAAAATGCCCATGCTACATATTTATCGAGGCTGTAATGAGTAATTCAGGGGTTGGCATTTTGGGTCGTAGTGGACAATCGGGTTTGTGAGGTTTGGGGGTATCTTATAGTTGTGTGTATGAGTGTAGGTAAAAATAAAGATTTTTGTAGATTGTGTTGATGTTTTTATTTGTAGTAGTATGTTTTTAAGTTGGATTTAGTGTGTTTTTGTTGGACTTGTGTATACTGTTTTAAATTTGTTTGTCTGATAAGATGTTCATTGTTTGAATGTATTCATTTGCGTTCATTATAACATAGCATTGCTTTTATCTTCTTTTAGAATTTTGATGTTGTCTTGTTTTAGGTTATTTATAGAATTAATATCTTTGCGTGCGAGGTTTTTTTTAGTTTTCTTTTCCGTGAAATTATGTTGATAGTTGTGCATGAGACTTGTTTGAAAAAGTTGTTTAAGATACTGTTTTGAGGTATTTCGGGGAAATATACATTTTCAGCTCTACCTAGAAAGGTAGGTTGTTGGTTTTCGATGGAACTGTTGTCGAAGTTGTCCTCTTCCTGTTGGTTGTTTACCATTGTTTTGTTGGTGTTTTCAGTTTGTTTAGAATGTATCACTATTCTTCTGGCTAAGTTTTCCAGGCAGACTTTCATTTCGATAGATGGAATATTTCTAGGTGTTACTGCAAAGTTAAGTCCTTTGTTGAGTAGATGTATCTATCTCTTCATTGCTTAACTGTTTGTTTCTGTTTTGAATTTCGCGAAAAGCTACACGAGGGCTATTTGCGCTAGCCGTCCTTAATTTAGCAGTGTAAGACTAGAGGGAAGGCAGGTAGTCATTTCCACTCACCGCCAACGAATAGTGGGATTGACTGTCACATTAAAACTTCCTCACGGCTGAAAGGGCGAGCATGTTTAGTGCGACGGGGATTAGAACCCGCGACCCTCAGATTACGAGTCGAACGCCTTAAAATACCCGGCCACGCCGAGCCCATTGCTTAACTGTCGGTCAGATTTGTTAATTATACACACACACACACACACACACACACACACACCTATATCAACAACAAATAAACAATAATAATTTCCAAGAAACAACAAATTACAAAACCTATGCATACCATATATTTCGATATCAGCGCAGAAATAACTAACATTTGGGGAAAAATCCCACAAAACTTATAACACAACACAACCATAGGAAGCACCCAGATGCTAAATAGGGAAAGAAGTATAAGCAAACGCAAATTTAAAGAAGCCCTTCTTATAAAACAACACACCTCAAAATTGAACCAATATGAAGGAACACCTTGATACCAATATTAATGAACAACATAATTTAATATCTATCTGCATCACCCCCTACAATTTCGTACCCGTTTAACCCTCGTCACTAAGAAGTGTCCGGCTAAGTTCAGTTTCAAACTGTATTTTCAACTTGAAGGTGACCTAAGAAGGTCGAAACGTTGTTCTGTACTTTATTTTAATTTAAGTTTTAATACCCATGCCAGCCGTCTTAAGAATACCAATATAACTTTAATAGTGATTGAAATAAAAAATTAAAGGTTCGATGCATTCTGTGAACGGTGTAACGTAGTTTGCTTGATAACTACAACCTACATGGAACTAGTAACGATTTTGTATCTCAGAACGCCTGCCATAGGTATTAACGCTTTTACTGATAAGCAGAGAACAACGTTTCGACCTTCCTAGGTCATCTTCAAGTTAACAAAGAGAGAGTTTGAAAACTTGTTGAGTTTAGAATATGTAATTAGAAGAGCCTCGTAGTAGCACAGTGGCATATCTACTAGATATAGTACTTTCACGGCCCTAAAGCAATGTTATGACAACAGGAAGCGAACCACAGACCCGTAGATTCACATCCCGACACACTTATCATTAAGCCACCTTTGGCGAAACATCTTGGAAAATTCATCTCTACATATTACATTCTGCGACAAAGAACATAAAACTAAGTAGTATGTATAATGCATGATTTAAAAAATCACAATTTGTTTGAATTTAAGTAAACGCGATTCTTCTGCTTTTCTCAACAACAATACATTTTATTAGTTTGGTGGACAACATTCGAACACATTCTAAGATTATGAAATACAATAATCTCTAAATTCATGAAAAGAAAGCCGAAAGGAAATCCACATGACATTATTTTATTTATTAGAAGAAAAAAACCTTTTGCTGCTGAAATGTTTTCCATTCTAAACCTGCTTGTGTAATGCATTGAAGCTACACATTCTTCTATTCAAATTTTTCCTGAATTTATTGTGAACTTCTGAGTGGTAATCAACTTTAATCTTTTATGGATCGTAACATAAATTTTCAAAATGTTTTCAGAATTAAAAAGCCTAGTCGAGTATCTTATGCTTTTTGTGATATCAAGCGTGTATTACATCACATCATACACCATTAAAACTGTTTACCCTTCAAAATTTTAACATTAATAATTTTAAATATATATATTTTTTACAATATATAATTCTCTTTTCTCGATGTCAAACAAATTATATTCACGGTTTGTTTAAAATAAAGATTTTAATCAGTTCGAGTTTTCTCAGTGATACGAATATTTCCGCTGTTGTAAGATAATTTATATTTGTACTCTTGAAGCGGAATAGAAAAGATTAGGGCCATAAATCACGTCAAATGTCTCACTGCATCATGTTGTATTTGCTTTATCGAGTAAGTAAAAACAAAACTGTTAAACGAAGGAGGATCGATTCATATGATGAATTTTCAGGATTATATTTGGTGATGACTTTATATGGTTCCTACTCTAATTTAAAGGTAATTGTTTGGCAAGTTTATAATATTGAGAGGTCGATGATGATAAAATAGAAAATCGATACATTCGGCTTTGAATACTTTGTGCAAGAAAGAATCGTTTTATCATGAACTATGGACAAAAAATACTTTGTTAGAACGTTCGTCATAAGTAAACTTTTCAACCCTTTTGTCTTATGGTGCGTAACTGATTTAGGTAAATTCTTTACATAAGTGTTTACATGCAAAAACAACGCACATCTTGTGTTCCTTTATAAAAAGGTCTTAATATTTAATGAGGCAGTAGGTGGCACTCCATATGTAGGGTTGACTCGGAGTGTTCATTGAAATGGTTTTTAAAATATCTTCAAGAGGTCTTCAGAACTTTATAATACTACATAGTGTTTCCTTTATTAAAATATCTGTGTAATGATAGAGCCTAAGCCCAGCATGGCCACTTGGTTAAGGCGCTCGACTCGTGACCTGAGAGTCGCGGGTTCGATTCCCTGTCGCACCAAACATGCTCTCCATTTCAGCCGTGGGAGCGTTGTGATGTGACTGTCAAACCAACTATTCGTTAATAAAAGAGTAGCCCAAGAGTTGACGAAAGGTGGTGGTGACTAGCTGCCTTCACTGTAGTCTTACGATGCTAAATTAGGGACGGCTAGCGCAGATAGACCTCATGTAGCTTTGCGCGAAATTTTAAAACAACAACAAACTAATGACAAGACATTCTGGTAATGTCTGTAAATATCATAAGAAGATTGAATTACTTGTTCTTCTTTTTTCTGTTTGTTTTTATTACATGATAAATATTAATGAGCTTAAGTACAGGGATGATCGGTAAGTGATATATAAATAATAAATATTGAAGGTGGAACCTCATTGTATTCAGAACTTGGCTATAAATTCAACCATTCTGTGTCTATTGAAACACTGCGTTGGAAAGAAACAAACAAGAAAAACTTTTCACATGTAAGAAGTAAATGTAGGGATGGATGATATCAAAAACAATGAAGACAAGATAGTAGGAATGGCTCTGTTTAATATATGACAATTATTGCCTGTTCTATTGTGTATGGATGATGCAAATGCCATCCCGAGCATCTTTCTCACATCGTTTTTAAAGGATTGATATTAGACTGCCTTACATTTACTTCCCTTTTTGAAAAGTTATTTCTTTACTTGTATAACATTTAGTCACATTAATCTCCGAAAACTTTACGTTTCAGAATAAAATCAAAGTAATGACATTTTTAGCTGTAGAAAAACGAGGCAATAATAAATATTAGAGCTTACAACCGTAAAACCTTAGAAACCATTGCACTTATGACACCAGTGTTTTTATTTTAGCTCCCCACTGGGACAGCGGTAAGTCTACGGATTTACGATGCTTATATCAGTAGTTTGATTCGTCTAGGTGGACACAGCACATGTTTGTTTGTGTTGAATTTCTCGCAAAATTACGCTTGGGCTACTCCTTTACCAACGGATAGTGGGATTGACCGTCACATTATAACGCCCCCACGGTTGAAAGGGTAGCATGTCTATTGTGACGGGGATTCAAACCCGCGACCCTCGGATTACGAGCTGAGTGCCTTAACCACCTGGCTATGCCGGACCACAGTAGATAGCTCGATGTGGCTTTGCTGTATGAAAAATACTCATTGAAAACACAAACACTGTTCTTACTTAAAACAAAACGCACTGAATTAAAGATCTTACCATATTTTTCCTTCAGCTCAAAATAACCCTTGGAAAAATGTTTGCAGTAGACACTAGAACGAGCGAGATCTTTTAACACACAACATACCTTCTTCAACTTAGCAACATAACTTGCTCATAAGTAAAGCAGTATGAATGTCGACGATTGATACATAAACAGATAAAAATATTTTAATAACTGGTACAGTAAACTGTTTCATATCAAATAGCTTTCACTCTTCCGTATAAAACTGCGTTGATAATTCTATGCGCCTGTGATTTTTCCAAGAGAGGAACATTTGTGTTCTGTTAAATAAAGAACTTATGTCGTACTAGATTCATTAGAAGCTAAGTTTATCTTATTTTCAACGATACCAAATAGGTGGGGCATTTGTATATCGCTGTCTCGTGTTATGTATACAGAATAAATTATCTTAATTACTGAATATGGGCTAGAAATGCGTAATGACGAGAAACCTACTTGAAATAAAAATGTATCTCGGAACGGCTGGTATGGGTATTAATACTTTTACTTATAAAGCAGAGAACAAAGTTTCGACCTTTTTAGGTCATCGTCAGGTTAATAAAGATTATTCATTTATTATAAACCTTGTTTATTGTTGTTTTCTTGTCATTCTTACTATTAATTTGATTAACGTTGAATTGTGTGAGTTGCAAACTGTTTGTTAATCTGAGGATGACTTAAGACGGTCGAAACGTTGTTCTCTGCTTTATTAATAAAAGTGTTAATACCGATACTGCCTGAAATACAAGATTAATATATACAGTAATAGCGAATACTAGTATATATCCGTATTTCGCACAAGTAGAATAATGTAAGATTATGTGTATTTTTTAGAGCAAAGCTAGCTACATTGGGCTATGGGCAGAGCCCATCGAAGGGAATCGAACCCCTGATTTTAGTGTTGGAATCCCGTAGATTTACCACTGTACTAACGGGAAGCATGTAAGATTGAAACAAATAAATGTTTGTTATACATGCTTGTTATTTTTATTTAAGACGTGTTTCTCACAGACTTAATATTAAATATTTCGATGTGTAACTGTTTTAAGATACATTATTGTTGATAAAAAGATAGTAAGACAACTTTATAGCACAAAAAGATTACTGGAAGAAAAACCTACGCTAAATATGAGTTGTTAAAATAAGATACACTAGCTATATAAAAATCCAGTTAGTTTTGATACACAGTGTTTTTCATTAGCAAGAGCAACATAAGCACAGTTTCAACCACTGTGATAACGTATTTAAGCTACAAACCTCGTTACATTCAGATTTATAGCACAATAAAAAACAACAACATTCCTGTATTGTAGTATGTTCTACGCTGATTTAATTATTTGTAAACCTATTTCTACTTATCTATATACATATTTCGGTCTATACCCTAA
The DNA here is from genome assembly GCA_011833715.1 of Carcinoscorpius rotundicauda. Classification (NCBI taxonomy): domain Eukaryota; kingdom Metazoa; phylum Arthropoda; class Merostomata; order Xiphosura; family Limulidae; genus Carcinoscorpius; species Carcinoscorpius rotundicauda. The sequence continues at coordinate 24,325,943 of CM022398.1, forward strand.
TATTACGTTAATGATAATATTTTGGTTCAACAATAATTTAATTTCACTGTTAGTTATTTTATGCAAGATGCGCCCCCCAGTGGCACAATGGTATGTCTGCTAGAAATCAGATAGCCCTTTGTGTTGCAGCTTTGTGCGTAATAACAAAACAAACTGTGAGTTTCGCGGTAACAACTGATTTTCCTCCGTCGAGACAACGATGGTAACCTTGTGTTCTTTTGATCTTACTGCAAGGTACCTCTTAGTTTACCCATCGTAAACCTTTTAATACGTACATTGTTGTTAGAAACATTTATACACATTGTTCTCTTTGTTCAGTTTACATGAAATATTTCCAATAGGTCTGTCAACTGATATGATTTGATTATATAAAATGTATGTTGTTTAAGATCCCTAGGTATTCAGTGAAAATTAGACGGTCTGTATTGGGCTAACAAATCAGTCCTTTGCAGTAACATGGAAAGAACATAAAGTCACTGTTGTTGACAAGATGTAGAAAACCAGCCGTTGCTGTGAATCTTTCTGAACCTAACCGTTAACTTTGGTTAAATTAGGCCCGGCATATCCATGTGGTTAAGGCACTCAAGTTGTAATCTGAGGGTCACGGGTTAGAATCCCCATCATACCAAACATGCTCGCTCTTTCAGCCGTGGGGACGTTAATAATGTGACGGCCAATCCTACTATTCGTTGGTAAAAGAGTAGCCCAAGAGTTGGCGGTGGATGGTTATGAGTAGCTGCCTTCCTTCTATATTAGTCTTACACCGCTAAATTAGGGACGGCTAGCGCAGGTAACCTTCACGTAGCTTTGCGCGAATTTCAAAAACAAACAAACAATACACTGAAAGAAGTGTATGCACTACAATAAACATGTAATATTTATGTACGGTATAAATCCGATAAATAAAATAATAAAAACTACTGTTTTTCGCGCGCTTTCGATCGTCACTTCATACTCGCTCGAATTGGACGCATTTTTCTCAAAGATCATTTCTTCCACCCTCCCTAGTCAGGCTCAGCAGTTGATTTTGTTACGAGCTGCACTGATTTGTAATACATGAGGAGAAGACGGCTGTTTTTAGTATGAATATTTCAAACAAAGTAGAGTTCTTCTTATCTAAGTGTTTAAACGTTTCTACCACATTTTATTTCTTTTGATCAGTAATTAGTTTACTCCATTCTTTCACTTTAATGGTGCGTTGGTAAGCAAACAGTTTTTATACCGTAGTCTTGAGTTAACTGTGCCTAGCTGTTCAAGAAGTTCGTATTGTTACGTGGGTTGTGGAAGCAACGTATCTCGTTAATAAGACTTCAGTCAACTTATACTAATTGCGAATCGTAGCTCATTAGCATGTTACTCGCTATTTTAGGTTCAGAGGCAGATTTTAAGCGTAGAGGAGCTTAATTCATCTAGTTTTAAAACTAATTTATTACATTCGTTAATAGATATTGAAATTATGGTCAAACATTACGATCAGTTGAACTAATTCCATCAATAACGCTGTAAGGAAAAAAGGTTCACTTAAAAAGTTTGTTTTTGTTGACATAGAACAGAAGACAAACTTCCTTTCTGTCCTCATGCCAGAACAGACGTTGTGAGGAACACGTTAGCCGTTATTCCAAATGACTTTACAAATTCCAGTATTTAGGACTTCCTGCTCCTTCACTCCCGCCGAACCTTCACGAGATTGCAAACGTTTATATTGGATAACGTAAAATTTCACCTTAAGAAACTTAGAATATCTTTCTCAGATCCAGAATGATCAACGATCCGGATCATTTTTTCTTGTGTAATCAAGAGTTTCAACTGTAATGCGCCCATGAAAATTGATGCAAATCCAATCACGCCTAACAGAGTTATTAACCGAAAACAGCGAAAATGCCCTATCTTTCTATTATTAAAAGAAAAAATGAGATGCTTCAGAGTGATCTGGAATCCATATCCGGATATAGATATGAAGCAAATTTGGGGACGACTGCTTCATACTGGCTTCCTATTCTGTGTAAAAGTTTCGTTTACGTACGGATTATTAGTTTTCGAGATACGAACGCAAACACACAGACCCGATTGCAGTACCTTCACAGGGTAAGGGTAGTAGTTTGTGACAATACTTTTGTGGAAGCCTGATCACAAGTGCAGAGATTGTTATATACATTAACCACATACGTTGAAGTAAATACAATAATGTTTAGAAGGAACAATGATCACGTTGAATGTATGTTGATACTGTTGTGTTTCTTTTTGCATAGTATTCATCATAGTTCGACTAGTTTTTAAATACTTTATATACCATAAAATAAAAAAAATTACCACCAACAGTAGAAACATGTTTATTTTCCATAATCGAGCTAAAACTAGCGTAAAGCAGGCTGTGGTACTAAAGTGAAACACTGTTTAATGAGTTAGGGCCAAACTGTTAATAGTGCAATGCTATACTACAAAACAATACGACAATGATCCTATCCACGATAAACATTTTCATTTTTATTTTATTTCTTTTGGATAAGTGCAAAGCTACACGAGGTCCATCTACGCCAGCTATCTTTAATCTAGCAGTGTCAGATTAAAGGGATAACAGGCTAGCCAACACAACCCACTACGAACTCTTAGACTCTTTTACCAACGAACTGTGGGATTGAACTTCACATTATAACGCTCCCACAGCTGAAAGGACGAGTATGTACGACGATGACGATTCGAACCCGCGACCCTCAGATTGCGGGTTAAATACCCTAATCATTACCACGCCAGAAAGTTTCGAACTTTCAAACCTCTGATTATCATAAAACTTTTAGGAATTTCACCAGTGTAGATTAGATTTTCAGGAAAAAAGTCCTTCAATTAAGAATAGGAGAATTGTATGTGTCTAGTCTTACAACGCTAAACACTGGGGGGGCATGTTTTATTTCCCACGGTGAACACAGCAAATAGCTCTGTGTGGCTTTGCTCTAAATCAGACAGAAATCTAGGAAAACTTGAATTACTTACCAGATAATGCAAAATTACACTATTATGAAGAAGCAAACTGGTAGTAGCGAATTACTAGAAAACGTTATGTCAATATTAAGGTAATTAGAAGGAGCGAATTAGAGGAAAATATTATGTAAATATTCAGCATCCTTATAAAACCAAGGTAATAGATGTCGAGAGTGTTAATGCAACCTTTCCTGAATTTCGTAGACAAATCGTTTTTTTTTGTGTCCTTACTTCGCTATTAGGGTAATCTGACTATAAGGCAATCATTTATTGCGCGCACTCTCTTTGCCGGATTTTGTCTTAATTCTGGTTTTGTTGATAAAGATATTTATAATAAATGAAATATGACTATTTGTAGACTTTTCTGTTTTAAAATAAAAGTAATATCAACAAAAGTTAGCCCTATTCTCTAGAAAGTCGATGGTAAATCTGAAGGTTTATAACGGTAAAAACTAGGTTTTGATACGCGTTAAGCACATCACAGATCGTGCCAAACATGCTCGCCCTTTCAGTCGTGGGGGCGTTATAATGTGACGGACAATCCCACTATTCGTTGGTAAAATAGTAGCCCAAGAGTTGGCGGTGGATAGTGGTGACTAGCTGCCTTCCCTCTAGTCTTACACTACTAAATTAGGTACGACTAGCACATATAGCTCTCGAGTAGCTTTGTGCGAAATTCAAATATACACAGCACAGATAATCAATCCATTGTGCACCTTTGTGCTTTACAATAAATAATTTAATTCTCACAGTATTAATCTGACATCTAGCGACGGTATTACACATTAAATACTTATTACAAAAATAGCGTAAAAAACATTTCGTGTGTGTTCGAAATAGTTTTCAGTGATTGTGGCATGTTCCTTTGAGTAAAGGTAGGTATGTATTTTTGACTTATAAATAACTAAGTTCAGTAAAAAAAAATATTTGAAATTTTTTGAGAATGTTTAGCAGGTTTTGATATTAGATGTAATTCCATTCATTTAGCGTCAATAAAATACAATGCCAAGCTAATGAAGTTTGGTCTCTGGATTACATCAGATGTGTCATAATACTCCAAATGCTTGTTTTGAATTTCTAGCAAAGCTATTTGCGCTAGCAGTATCTAATTTAGAAGTATAAGACTAGAGGGAAGGCAGCTAGTCATCACCATTCTCTGCCAACTTTTGGGCTACTCTTTTACCAACGAATAATGTGATTGACCGTCACATTATATCGCCCCCACGGCTGAAAGGCGAGTATGTTTCATGTTTGGTGTGATGGGGATTCGAACCCGCGACCCTCAAATTACCAGTCGAACTCCTTAACCCACCTGGCCATGCTAATATATTTTTTTATATTATTCCTTACTCGTTTTATAAAGGTTTCCAGTGAAGATCAAATGAAGTAGCATTTCATTTACACTTTTCTGTTGCAAATCTTAGCCGACAAGGCCATTAACTCAATGTAATTAAATCAACTACTCGCTTGTCTCAGCAAAAACTATACGAGGGTAGTAGCTAGTCATTCGAACTCACAGCCAGTTCTTGGACTACTATTATGAGACCCAACGATACCTTTGATCTCACTATTATGGCGCATGGCCCATAAGTACCAAGCCACTTTTGCGACAACAAAATATGAAGCAGAAACTACTTATATTCGCAGTCCGGAAACTCTAACGGTTGATATAGTAGTGTCAATAATGTTGTAATGTAATCGGGTAATTTATACATTCATCTTTGTTTGATATGCACTTGAAATATTACAATTTAATGTCGAGGTTTTTCGAAAATGTGCCAACGTTGTGCATTGCTTATTTTCCTGTTTGTTGTTTATTCAATGCACACACGATTAAATCCATCTATATACGAAACATAAAAATACTGTATTTATAACTTTTGAGAAATAATAATAATGATTTCGTAGCATTTTTTTTTCTGTATAAGTTGTAGTTGAGACCTTAATAGCTTTAAGAATCGACATTCACAATTTGGAGCAACCAGCTTTCATTCTACATTAATAGAAATATTTATAGAATCATCGAATGAAATGGGTATAAAACACAAATATAATGGGAATTATTACCCCCCCAATTATATTGTTTGAAATGAGGTTACTTACTATCTATAAATAAGACAATGTCACGCCAGCATAATGCTTGTAAAACTACCGACAGTCATACTGTTCCCAGCAATGCTCTGGTAAATGCACTCATCTCTCGCAAAGAAGAAATGCCATATGACAAATATGCAGAAACTGGAGCTATAGATGGTGAAGTCTTCTCCATATAGCAGATTAAGACGGTGTTCCAAGTTTTACAGTGAGTTCTATTAAAATTCTGAAGAGTGTGTGTGAAAATGGTACTGTAGACAATAGAAGCGGCCGTGATAGAAAACTTTAATTATTTAAACCATTCAACCATTTACCTTGTTAGAAAATATTTTTACTGTATTTATTTATATTTATATTTTACAAACGAAGTTTTGTTGTTTTTTTATCAACATCGTATTTAATGATTTCAAGTTGATTTTTGAAAAAGATATTTATGTTTCAAACTTTTGTGAGCGGTGCTTGGAGTCTTTAAAAAACAACATGAAAATATACAGATTAGAGTGCGAAATTGTTTTAGTGCATACTAATGAGCGAAACATCTTGGTCTAAAACATATACACGTTGAAAACTTGATATATTTCACTATCTTACTGATTCTAATCGATTTCCAAGCGTACCACATCGTACGATATTGTTTATGTAGCAGTGAAGATAAATAAGCCAGACACAGTAGCTCGTATGTTGACACACCCTGACGAGTTTCATGATGTGGCTTGAAATGTGACAATTTTATGGTTTTTGTGCAGGATACAGTACTGACTGCTCTCCTTATCTTAGTGGAGTAGCACGGCTAATGTGCCATGGGAAATCAAAAACCACGTCTCTGGTAGTTGTGTATTACAAGAGATATGTCTTTACGAAGACGGAGATTATTTTTGCTTGTTCACTTTGAACATTTTTCTCTGATTGTGTGTGTCTGTGTCTGATAAGGCATGAGTCACGTTGTGTTGCGCCGAAAGATAAAAAGAAACTACAAGTTTGCTTGCTTTCCTAATATACACGTGCTTTCAATCAACAAATCGTTTCTTTTCTTTTGGGCTTTAGGTAATCACTTACAGAAATATCAACTTGATGAGGCAAAGCGTTTTATTATCAAACATCCATACTCAACAATTGTTAAATATTAGAGTTACTAAAACAATTCTCTCACCTCGCTACCAACGTCAAGCAAGACGCGTCTTTTACTAATCCGCAAACTCATCAAGGGTGAATAGCATCATGATATCCAAATAGCTGCACGAACTTATGAGCATTTCAATATATATCTAATTCTATGCGTTTAACATCGCAATTATGTTACGAACAATTAGAGTTATCGATAGGCTTGTAAGACTTATTTTCAGGGCTATGCAAGATAAGAAGGAGTGGAAAGTCATTATGAATGTGGCTGCATTTTGTCAATATACTTCCTTGAGTTAACAGTGAGTCTGGTATGACCTGACGGTTAGGCCACTCAACTTACAACTTACAGTTTGGGGATTCGAATCCAATTTCACACCCACTCATTCCCACTCTTTCAGCCAATGGGGTGTTATAATATGACGATAAATCCCACTTTTCGTTGATAAAGAGTAATCAAAGAGTTGGCGGTGCGTCATGTTGACTAGTCGCCTTTCATCGAGCCTATTACTTCAAAATTAGGAAGGACTAAGTCAGATAGTTCCCGAATAGATTTGCGCGAAATTTACCACAAAACAAACAAACAAAAACTTTTAGTAAACATGAAATTGCGGCTAAAGATATACATAACCTACGAAAGAAAAGTATTGTTATTTCTGTAAAAAAAAATAAAATAAAAAAAAAATTAAATTTTACTTCTTCTTCAAGATAAATCACCACAAAGAAAAGAAGTGAATACAGCAAGCAAGAATCCGGCGAAATGCCTTGTACTGCATTCTGATCAGTACTACAGACCTTAAAAGAGTAACTATTGTTTTTGTTGCGATGCATATTAAAAGTTAATTAATGGCATTTTTAATTTAAATGCCTATTAAGGTACTGATTTTGCTGTAATTGTATTCCATTATTAGATATTGTTATAACTAATGTAGATGTCCACGCAGGATGGTGATACGTCACTTTCAAACCCCTGTTTCTTGTTTAAGTACATTTTCTATAGCACAATGACAAACATAAACTATTTCTGTCAAATAACTGTTTATCGACTTGTTTTACCCGTTCGCTTGTATGAAAGGAATACTGAGACCGTTCTTAATTAACTTAATAACATGTTTGTGAAACTAAATCCTTAATATACAGGAAAATTAATAGACAAAGCATAACAGGCTGTTACATAAATAAAATTGTTCGCTGAAGAAGACACTAAAATCAGTCAATATCAGTTTCATACCGGCGTTGCTAAGGCCTGAAACCAGGCTGCATGTATTGTACCAAAGTACGTATTTGTTGGTCAGTGGTTAGTGAAATATGTCAGAGGAACAACGTTAATGACTATTACAGCCACATCTTTATTTACAAATCGTAAATTAATTTACAGTTTTATTGTGTTCTGTACACCCAATAGCCTTAATAAGCTGTGATATTTAGCGCAAGGCGCTTCGTTGGCAGCGATGTGTAGTGAAAAATGTACTGTGTTCTCTTAGTACATACCCGTGTAACACATACCTTAATAATGTTATGGCCAGTCGTACTGTAATGTAATATTATACAATCTACTTGTGAACAGTAATGTTTTCCCAGCCTAGGCATTATACATCATAAAAACCATTTATTCTACGGTAAGCAGTTTCTTTTTTTGTGCAAAACATGCCAGTTTTTTTTCATTTAGTTGGTTTCCGGATCTACAAGTTTCACTCCATGTTTTCTTCGCCATTTTAACATGGGAAAAGATTTCCATCAAGACTTATCTTTGTTCCTGCCCTATCGTCTTTGCTATTGAAAGTATATTTAATTGGTCGTATTTTCTATATCTCTGTTACTTAATGAGGTTGTTCGTCATTTTTGCTTAACATAAGCAAAATAGAGATTTCAGTATATAAGTAAGTTTATACAGCTTAATGCCTGTTTCTTTGTTTTTAACGAAGTACGCTGGATTTGATTTGTTGTGATAATTGAGGATCTCGTACTGTAGCAAATAAAAAATAACCAAATGACGATATGGCTGAAGCTTATCACCCACCATAAAACTAAAGGTACAGTGAGTATTTATTAAAAGATATAACAAATGTAAAAGTTGTTTGTGTTTATTATATTTTAAAGAAAGTACTAAATAACATGGTAAGATAAGAAGTAATATTTATTTTAAATCTTAAATTGATGAAATAAAACGAAGCCAGGTTCTGGATCACTAGCTTGATAACCTAAAAGGTAAAATACAAACATCTGGAACACGAGAACATAATATTAAGAGCAAAAAAAAAAACACAACATCGACTGGTTTTTATTGGTGCAGTTAAAGGTAAAATACTCATTATTAGTTACATCTCAGAGGTTTCTCAAAGTAATTGTGATAATATCGCATTAAAGCAAACGGCTACAGATCTAGATTAGTTCAAATATTAGATTTAATGATGCTCTTGGAAGAAGATATTGAAAACTGTTAGGATGCCAGTTTCTGAAAACGAGGATGTGAATAGAACTGAAGTGGATATCTTATAAGTTATTACTGTATCTCCTCTGCATAGAACATTGATTTTGGAAGCTTAGAACTGGTGGTATATACCATTTTTATCGTAAAAGTTATATGCTGTGATAGTAGAAAAACGTTTTATTCAGGTTGGGAATGTGGATGTAGTTGGTTCTATATTTCACCAGAAAACATTTGTTAATGAAGACCTTGTGCAGAAAAGAGTAACCTGTGTCGTTTAGCGAAAGTATAAAACAAAACCAAAACTGACTGTAAATGATTAGTTATACACATTTTAATTTTTGGAAAACTATGACAACTGTCATCACTGGTGTCACTTGAACTGAACTTCATCTTCTATAGATGAGTTCCAGAGTTCTTCTCTTTATGTACCAATAACAAATGTATTGATACTGCTTAATCATGTCAGGCTGTTGAAAATGATGAATTATTGGGAATTTTGTTTGTTACTGTGAGAGATGTTGCTAACGTAACTACTGTTTGTTAAACAGTACTACTTTAAGTACATAATTACGGCACAATCATTATGACCCAGACTTGTTTATCAACCAGAATAAAAATTACTATTATAAAACTGAAAAAAAATGGTTGAATCACTTTATAAAATTATTTGTTGTTTTTTTTTGTTAAGAACAAAGCGACATGACAGGCTATTATGTGTTCACCCATTTTGGGTATCGAGATCCAGTTTTTAGCATTATAATCCTACAGACATCCCGCCGTGCTGCCTCTTAAGAAATAGAACAAATTATATATTATACATTTTAACAAAACCAAAATCACCAGAAATTTTAAAATAATTGAAGAGCTATTGCAGAAACTTCCATCTATTTGTAAAATAATTGTCATTTCTAGAACTAAATTAAATTACAACAGTAGATGCAGTATACCTAATTAAGAACTTCTGAGGATCGTCTAACTGAAGCTGATGGGCATCTTTGTTCTTAAAAGTGTTAAATATATATGACTAAAAGAGTAACATGTTGGTGAGTGTGTGCATTTGTTCGTGCTTAAGTAGCCTTTTAAACTACAAAAATATCACTATGAGAAGGGAACTATGGACGACGTCGTCATATATGTAAGGTGGGGATTGGATGTAGATAATACTACGTATTGGAAAGGTATTTAAGAAATGGATCTGTCATCCTTCAGACAGCAGCGTTTATGTGTTAATGTTCTGCTGTGAAGCTGTTCGTTTGTTAATATACACTCAGAGTACTGTTACTTGCCACAGCCATCCAGATTTGGCAACCGTCGCTAGATCTGATGTATCTTGTTAGATAAGTTGATCGGTTTGCCATTTTTGATTGAATCATTAATATAAAAGTGTATTTTTGTACAACACGTGCCTTGTGAGTATTATGTGCTGTAGAATAAGCTTAACCTCGCCGTCATCGTGAGTAGCCAAGTATATCACTTAACTATTTTGGTTACTTTAAGTACATGGCACTGCCTCTACATTTTACATATTTTATGTATGCATGGTGTGCGAAATATTTACCCTGGTTTATATTATACAAGACATTGAGTTATCAGTTTCAAATTGTGAACGTGTACTGGCTGATTTTGAAAATAAACAGGCAATTAAAAAATAGCAGTTGAAGCCATTGCTTATTCTATAGAACAAGTTTAACAACAATTAAAAATATATTTGTAAAATTTAATGGAAGAATGTTCATAATTATATTCGTTGTGACATAAGTATTGATTTAGTAATGTCTGATGGTAACAATTACATCTGTTTTTCTAAAGGATGTATCTTCTAATCACTCGAACAAATACAATAACGTTAACAAGACGTACTTCAGTTGATCATAGCTATACCAACAATACTCTTAATCAGACCAAATAGTTGGTAGAACAACTCTTAACGTGTATGATCATCTACGAGTATTTGTTCCAGTTAATTTCACCGAGTTCGTTAAATATTCAAGTTAAATATAAGAGAAATGAGATATTTTAAGGATATATTTAATGGATGCATTATTACCATTTACTATAAAAACGTGATATGAAGGCGGCCTTTAAATAACTTTTCGGGATTTTTTATTTCTGTAATGAATAAAGCAAACTTCTCTTAGTGCAACGGTTGAAAAAGAAATTAGAATTTAAAGTAAACCATGATTACCTCTGGCTATGCACAACTTTTAAGAACACGTGTATAATGTAACAAACAAGGTACTTACAAAAATTATTCAAACTGAAATTTTGAAAATAAACATGTTTAACAGATAATTAAAATGACACAAAAAGGACTTGGTGTGCTGTTAATAATAGTTATTGTTGAAAATTCGTGGTATATGTACATAATGATTTCTGGTCCAGTTGAGATCATCACACAGAAATAAAATAACATTACCGCTAAACAATTCAACCCTTGGACTTGAAAGCTTTATTTGTAATTAAATTTTCTTAAAACTGAAGAAATTTTAATTCCATTAACTCGTAAGGCCACATTTCCTGAAGGCATACTCATTGAAAGTAATAAAGTATGATTTATTATAAGAACTTATTTGGTTTGTTTTGAATTACGCACAAAACTACACGAGGGCTATTTGCACTAGTCGTCCCTAATTTAGCAGTGTAAGACTAGAGGGAAGGCAGCTATTGATCACCACCCACTGCCAACTGTGGGGATACTCTTTTACTAACGAATAGTGAGATTGATCGTCACATTGTAATGTCTCTACGGCTGAAAGGGCGAGCATGTTTGGTGTGAAGTGAAAAACGTTGTTTTCTGCTTTATTAATAAAAGTGTTAATACCAGCCGTCTTGAGATACACTGATTACATTGATTTTTTAATTTTCTTATAAATGTAGATTTAAAAACTTTATGCGTGCGTGTGTTTGTATGTACGTACGTACAGGCTACATTGCCTCTGTAAAATACAATTAAAATACTTGTAGATCGATCAGTTTTTACCACTATGTTTATTGGCATGATTTATGCCTAATCAGAAAATCCTAAACAGGCCAAATCCCCATGAAGAGTTGTATTGGGTTTGTGGTTTAATATATAGCAAGGGTAATAAACTGGTGATATGAATATTGTACAAGCTGGTAATGTTTTTGTATGAATGTCCATATACAATAATATCTCGATATATACGAAGTAAATGTGTTCCTGGAGCTTCGTTCGTTCGTATATTGAATAATTTATAATGTTATTCCTAGGAGAATGCGTTCCCAGACTTCGTACTTACCATTTCTTTCTATAAACACTTCGTAACCTAACATTTCATACTATAAACACTTCATAATTTATCATTCATATTGTAAACTAAGACAATTTATTTGAAAATAATATTATGCAGTATTTTATAGTTTACGATATTAATATAAAAAAATGACACAAATAAAAGAAACACAGTTACGTAGTTACGTTAATGGGTTCGATGGGAGAAGGGATATGGAGCTACTTGCGGAGAGAGCTGACCCAGCACATAAAACCACACTGACGGCCTAGACGAATGTTAATAAACAATATATGGACATTTCAATGCGTAACGCTTGAAAATCGATATCTAATGATAATTTTATTCTTATTTGTATTGTACTGTATATCAATAAATTTACTATTTATTTATTTCAGTGTATTTATTTATTGTATTTTATTTTAACTTACTAACCAACTTAATGGTAAAAAAAAGTCTAAAGTTTGTTATATCGAAACTTCATTTATGAAATATACACATATCGATGTATTACTGTACTTTGTGTATATATGAGGATACATACGTTGATGTATTAAGAGTCGTGCGGAGCCCCCTGCTAGTACAGCGGTAAGTCTCCGGATTTATAACGCTAAAATCAGAGGTTCGATTCCCCTCGGTGGGCTCAGCAGATAGCCCTATGTGGCTTTGCTATAAGAAAACACACAAACAGTTGTGCGGATTCAAACAGATGCGAATGTACATATATTACTGCATTTACGAAGAGTCGAGTACATTATATTAAAACGAGTTTAGGTATACAAATAAACAAATAACCACAACCAATTAAAAGTTGCAGTGGGACAGAATGTATCAGAACTACATTTTACATTTTTTAGCCTACCTTAAGTAGTGTAATACTAATATCACTGTACATTAATAGCTTTTCGAAAGGATATGCAATTAAAATTATTAGAATATTTGATAGGAAATAATAATAAAAATGTTTTCTCGAGATTAAGAAGATTTACTTTAAAATACATGGACAACTATTGCATAGACACAGCAATAGATAATTTAATTTTTCACGCTTTATTTTGAGCTATGTAAATCTCGAAAAGCAAGTACAATAAAAAAGTACTATAACAAATATATGAGTTGACAGACTGCCGAGCGGACAGGCAGGTGCTCTTAAGACAATAATGAATGAATGTTCTTAGTAGTTTAACATTTAAGCCGATCGGATGAAGCTTAGTGAATCAAGTGCTTCAAGTTAAGTGTTGAAAGACTCTCGGTACTTGGTGATTAATGTACACTGACTCTGTAAGCGTGATCTGCTCTTGAACCGAACAAGAAACCATGCTTTATCCACATACTGTGACCAGTGATGAGGAAACTTCACTTAAAGTTGTCAGCTGTTGGAAATAGTTGTTTGTGCTGTTTGTTTAGTGGGCTTCTAATCGTACTATCGAAATACAAATGAAGCCAACTGGATATAGTTGAAAGCGAGAACAAATAAAACGTTAATTGAACTAAATTTCTTTTTAGACACGTACTTCACGATAACGTTAAAGCGTTAACTTTCTAACTTAACTTAGAAACCTTCTAAACAACACGATTATGTAAGCTATATTTATTAACAGGAGGACGAAATACTAAAAGTCTGAAACACTTCAACAGGGTGTTCGGAAAGTCACTTTGCACTTATATATTTATTACCAAACATGTTTCAATATAGAATACAGGAGGTAAATATGAATGACAATTATAAACAATGTTGAAAGTGATCCCAGTTGGCATCAATACAGACTTGGATCCTTCTTATTTTGTTTCTAAACACCGCTACGAGTTGCTGGCTTGAAATCGACTGAATAAAATATGATAACAAAACAGCACAGTGACTTTCCGATCACCCTGTATTAAAACAAACAACTGTAATATTTTCTGCCTGAAATTTATATATGAGACTTATAGCAACTGAAGGTTGATTTGACTGAGATATGTAACACTTTTCATGTTTTTTGTGTTACGTTTTTTTACTGTTTGGATGTAAGAATATAAAATTATTTAATTTTTATTTTATTTCCTTGTACCAAACGTTTGGTACGACAGTAACAGTTTTACAGCATAACTAATAAGCTGTAAACAATATTCCTAAAATTCGGCTATTCCTTCTTATGAACTTATTATTATCTCCAGATGTGTGGAAATAGTTATTTCGGTTTCCCGATATCACAACTACGTTACAGAAGGAAGTGAAAATTAAAAACAAAGTCGTTATTAAGCAGTTTTAATAAGTGATTGAGAAATATGTTTGTTATTATTAGTGTTCCACAAAATGAAGATTGTATACTTGTACCAAACATGGTTTTTTTTATTCCATGTTTACCTTTGAACCGTGGGTTTATTATAAGAAAGCGCATTTATTGTTTCTTGAGAGGTTTTGACAAGAAAATGTATTTCAAAGGAATAGCGTCGTTCTCATAGTAATGCACAGTGGTTGATGTTCACGTTCTAACTAAACACTAACTGTTTATGGAAAAAATAGTTCACGCAAGAAAACATTTAACATGTTAGTCCTAGACAATCCATTACACCAGTGGATACTACTGTTGTTAATAAACCAGCTGGAAATAACAAAATTAATTCATTATCGAAGTTGTTTTCCTTTTTATGTTTAATGTTTTATAAAGTAGATTTTATCAACTAATAATAAATCTGATAGCGTAGCCCCTTAAACACTATATTTCTTGTATGACAAATATGATCGTTAACGTGAAGATGACCTGAGAAGGTCGAAACATTTTTCTGTACTTTATTTGAATTAAAGTCTTAATATCCGCACCAGCCGTCTTTCGAATACACTTCTACTTCCACTGCGTTTCTTGTCATCATGAAATATTTGATCACAGCGTGATTGGAGAGACGTAGTATTTATGAATTTGTTTAGAAAACAAAAACTATATGAACAGAAAGAAGACATGCTCATAACTTGTGCAGCTCATATCTTGGAAGGAACAGCAAAATGAAGCGATCTGTATCTTCGAAATACGAGAGTGTATGTTGTCATACTGCTTAAAGGAACAAATGTTAAAATATAACTTTTCTATGAGAATTCTGCTGGTGAGGATGTGTTATTATCATTCCTGTTCTGATTTTTCAATCATAGTGCCATGTTCTTATGAAGATACAACTAATGTATGTATACTGCTGTAGATACCCTGTATTAGACTTGCATATTTACATGTTTTTCAGACATTAAGTGTGCGATAGTTATCAAACACTCTCAGTACGCAACAACACGCAGGTTATCACCGCTGAAGAGAAAATTATTCGTTCATTCTAACGATTTATTAACACGTGAAAAACTCGTTAGCGTTCGCGTCATAGGTCGTGCTATTACGTCATTGAAAAATGGGGAATACAGACCTGATATGCTGCAAATAATCCGTGCGTAATATTGAAATGCATTCTTGTTGACTGGCTTAAATGTAGTAATATATTTATATCTTGCCTTTTCTTATTCATTTTTAATTGTTAAACACGATCAAGTTGTGAAACGTCTTGAAAAAAATAAACATTTTCAACTGTCATGGATAAGCCTAAATACTTTCAAAATAGATATTACTATAGCGACTTCAGAAAAATTTAAAAATATATTTCCAGCAAGGTACGCAACGTAAAAATAATGACATTAACAAACAATTATTACCTTAAATCACATTATTGATGAATGACATATTTAATTGTCTTATACTGTTCGTTGTTATCATAGCGTTTTTGGAAGAAATTCCCACTAGATCTTTGGAATCTTGATTGTTTCTTATTCACAAATATTACATACACACGTGCATAACTATGAACGCGTTTCAGGTGAATAAAACCGAGTTTTCATTTGAGTTAAAAGAATTTAAATATGATTTTAACGTCAGAACACTATCCAATGGATAAGGCCATGTTCATTTCATTCTGTTAAATTAATGTTACATGTGGAAGACGGAAGTTAATATGAATACATATTCAAACGAAGAAGCGTAAGATCTCAATATGGGAATTTTAACAGTCAGGTATAGGATATTGATTTAAATCATGGTTTGCTGACTTTTACATAAACTGACTCATAATTGCTAACATTTTTGAAACAGTGAAACTATTATTTGTAATAATCAACTATAAAAAATAAGATTTAAAAGCCTGTATCTTTTAATCAACCCACTGACAAATATTACAGTAACTTCTCGATACAAATGAATTACATACCGTTCTGTAGAATAACACTGGTCTCTGATAAAATATGAACCCTTCCAGCTGCGAGCTCTCTCATAATCTATTCTTTATGATAATTTTTTTTGTAGTTTCCTTTAAGAAAGCTTTGCCTCAACAGCTTTTCGCAAACTAAAGTAAAACATAACACCCATAAATCTTAATTTTCTTTACAAGCTCTACATGTTCAAACTGATTATTACAAGCCGTCAGTAATTTTATTTTTTCAGTGGCAAAAGCGCCACTAAATTTCGATTTAGTTTTTAGTTCAATAAAAAAATATTTTGATAAATAAAATGCAAAACGTTTTAAGTATTTATATCAAAATCTAAATATTTTCACGCTATAACTAATATAAATCCTATATAATAATTTTACGTTCTCACATTACTAAGATATTTTAATCTAAAAATTTAACTTTTAAAAAATTATAAAATATTTTATGCCATACACTTTAAGTCTGTTTTATTGTAACAGGTGTTTCTATTGTAATGGTTCTGAATGTATAACGCTAAAATTCAGGTTTCTATATTAACGATAGGCACAGCACAGATAGCCTATTGTGCGACTTTTTGTTTAATGATAAACGTTTTTAGTAGAAAGTTTTTGTTTTTTTTTACATTTTCGTTTATCGAAAAGTAAGGAACAGAGCAAATAATTAACAAATGGAAATGTTGCAAAACTTTACAGATGAATAGAAATTGACTAATTATTACTTCATACAGACCTCTTTATTTACTGAAGGAAACGCAAATCTTCAGCGTGCATAAAACTGTCAAGCCATCCCTTAAGATTTTAGGTTCAGAAAAAAAGAGGATTTCAAAGGCTTTTAATGTCATTTAATCAGTAATGTTTGTTCCGTTATTATTAATTACTTCCTGCCAACTATTCACAAGCTTCTGAATGACACTTATATAAAATACTTGAAGCTGGGAGGAAAAGAATGTAGAGGGTAGTTTTGACATCTTCATGTGTTCCAAGCTCTTTTCCATCAAAATAGTTCTGCAAACTTCGGAATAGATGATAACCAGATGGGGCAAGCTTTGTACTTTCCAATCTTCACAGATGTGGTTCTTGCGATATGGGTCGTGCATTATCATGGTGCAAAACAGCACCTTTAAGATTGATCAAAGCAGGTCTCTTTTTTTTCCAGTGTAACGTTCAAACGTTCTATCTGTTAACAATAGAAGTCTGATATAATCATTACATTAAGTTTCAGCAACTCAAAGTGAATCACACCAACAATATTCCACCAAACGCTTAACAAAACTTTCCTGTGGTGAAGGTCCATTTTGGGCTGTGCTATAGCCAGATTACCTGTACTGAGCCATTGTCTGCGGCGCTTAACATTTTTATAAAATATCCATTTTTCATCTCCAGACACTAACCTGTCACAAGGTGAGTTATATTCAAGAAAGTGCAATGAATTGCAAATGTCCATTCTTGCTCTAAGGTTAGCTTTTGTCAAATCAAGGGGGACCCATTTTCCAAGTTTTGACACCTTTCCAAGCTATTGCAGATGACGGTGAATTGTTAAATGGGTTTAATTAAGCTTTTGTGCTAGTTCTTAAAGGGTTACAGCACAATATTCATCATGTGCAGCCAGCAACAAGCCATCACTAAACTCAACAGGGCGACCTGAACGTGGTGTATGACTTAAACTGTAGTCACCTGATCTGAACTTCTGAAACCACCTTCGACATTTATATTCATTGAGAGGCTCCGCACCATAAACATTTTGAATATTTCGTGTAGTTTCTGCTGCACCATTGCCTTTCTTAACCTCATAACCTCACTATATGCCTAATATACTCCTGAGACACATCCATCTTCATAAGGGTTTATTTGATTAATGATCTGAAAAGGTGGAGTTGGGTTAGTTTGTTTTATTTGTGTGAACATTTTTATACACGTTTTACTACATATTTTAGTCATTAAAGTTTTCTACAAAGACAGAAATGATGATGCAATTTTTGTATTAAACTTTCGGTCTCTACTTATGGGATGACTTGATATTTCATAAGATGCTAAGTTTAGAATAAAAACAACGCAGGAAAAGCTCTTTATATACATTTAACACACTTTTTACTGTGAGCAACATTATAAGAATATATCTTGCTGTTTTATCAAAACAAATTAATTACAAATATCTTCATAATACACAATTTTGTGTATTAATTTCTCCGAAGTATACCATAGCAACGAAGCTGCGATAACTTCTGCCGCTAGTCTTGACGTTTTTTGTTTGTAATTTTTTACATCTCTTCTTTTATAAAACTAAAACAAACCGGTTATGAGTACATTTGCTTTACACGTGTCCAGTACTTATTCAAAAATCTGAATTGGGCGGTTTTCTTTTTGGCTGCATATACTTTCTTTATATTTTAAAAACAAAATTGTTTTCTTTATTTTAGCACATTTTCGATCTTTCCTACATCTTCCTAAGCTGCATGTTCCTTTCAGACTAGTTTATTAAAAATGACAGATGGTGCGCGTTACAGCTTAATGTATTAACCTTCTCTCTAGAAAGTTGGTAATGTATTAGATAAACTTTAATTAACCTACCTACCTTAATGTACAGTTTAAGAAAAAGATAGTTTTTTGTTAACATTCATTCTCCTGTAAAAAAACAAAAAACTTTTTATTCAGTTCCTCTAAACTAAAATTCACAACATATGTTGCCAGACGATCAATACAGCAGACGTATAGTTCTTATTTCAACTTAGTTTGTCTCTAAACAAGAACCAGCCAAGGGTGTTACTGGTGACTTTCTATTTCTTTACGGCAAATTATCGGAGAAAATAGTTCAACTGAAGAATTTTTATTATAAGTTGATATCAGCACTTGTCGAAAGCAAGACTATTTTCTGGTTTAACTCAAAGATGGATAAAAGACCTACGAGAAATCGAGCTCTGGATTTTGGTGTTGAAAGAATATTTAAACTTACCGATGACCCGTTGGGGTCGCTCTTTTCTGTAGTTTCTTATATATGTTGATATGCTGAATTTGAAAATTAGACTATCTGCGTTAGCAGTCCATAACACTAACTTCATAGCATTTATTGAACAGCACCATTCCCACTTCTTGGAATACTATTGTCAGTCAGTGTGATGTTATGAGTTTTTATGCACCCACGGCCCGCCCCAAAGTCCGAGCGCATTTCTTTCTTGTAATATCGGGATTTTTGTCATTATAACTGTAGCATCAGATTATAAAGTAATTAGCTGTGTGATATGTAGAATTTTTTTTTTCGAAAGCATTCCTAGCAAAAGGTTTACTCTGGTAGAATTCAAAAGATGAATCCCACAAATTCACAAACATTAGACTTTGTTACAATAGAAGTTTTTGCCGCTTATTTAAATTACACAGTTCTATATTACGTCAAATACAAGGGGATAACTTGAATATAAAACGGAAAAGTAAATAAACACGAAGTCGAACTTTACATAGTTAAGGTTAAACACCGTGCCCAACTAATATTAGTTGATTAATGCGATGTTCTAAAGACATGCAAGTCCAAGAACTCTTGATAAAAATGTGTGTTTTGTTGTGAGTATTAATCATTGGAGTATTAGATACACGAGGTGGTGTATCAATGATCAGTTTACAGCCCAGATGAAATTCGAATAACGTTTAATAAAGTCTTTAATGATATAGGAACAAATTGGCCTGAAATATAAATGATGCAAAATCAACAACTTGTGTGTTTTTATCACATATGTTAGGCCTGTTGATTTCTGATGCTTCTCCTGTTACCGTTGTTTGAACTGTAACGTTTAAATTATGCAAATTAAACTATAATCTAAATTAAAAAACAATGATGACACTGAAAATCAAAACTTACTGCTCATGAAAAGTTAAAACTTATTACGAATGAACAATAAAAACATAGTGAAGATGAAAATCTAAAAGTTTTAATTACTTGCATAGGCATTCCTCAATTGTTATTCGACATTCAAATATACACGAAATCCTAACTCTAATCAGCATTTTAACTTTGGAAGAAAATTGTACCAGTAACATGTCATAGAACGGTAGGCCTACGACATTTGTTGACATTTGTTTGAAATGAACGTTCGATTGTACTAATAATAAGTTTCATTTTTATATTTGAATTACACTTTTTCAGTAGTTTATATAAAATTTTAATTGCAACTTAGCTTTATTAAATTTATTGAATGATTTTATTCTTCTCTATTAATATTAATTTCTACACCAATTCGAAACAAACGTCAGCAATATTCGTATCCATCGGATCACTGTAATTATTTATATGGAAAGCTTAAAGATATTCACCATTTGTATCATTCACGAACCGTTGAATAATTAACAAAGTAAAATGATAACAGATATTTACACAGAATAAAAATAAAATGTAGATAAAATTCCTGGCCTCTGGCATGGCCAAGCGCGTAAGGCGTGCGACTCGTAATCCGAGTGTCGCGGGTTCGCGCTAAACATGCTCGTCCTCCCGTCCGTGGGGGTGTATAATGTTACGGTCAATCCCACTATTCGTTGGTTAGAGTAGCCCAAGAGTTGGCGGTGAGTGGTGATGACTAGCTGCATTCCCTCTAGTCTTGCACTGCTAAATTAGGGACGGCTAACACAGATATACCTCGAGTAGCTTTGTGCGAAATTCCAAAACAAACAAACAAACAAATAGATAAAATTCCAAGAGCTGAAAGAACATTGTAACAATAAGTTTAAAGACACTCTTTGTACAATTTTCGTACGGTTATGTTGCAATGCTTGATTTTACGAGCATCAAGTTAAACGTATTGGCTTTTAAACTTTACAATAATTTGCCGCAGATTGCAATTTAGTAAACCTAGGCCATGAGAACTGAAATTATTGTAGTCACGCTTGAAAAATATTGATTTTGAGTGGAAGTTTTACGCACGGGCATATGAAAAGACATCGAGACAGAAACCCAAATGTACTTAAAAAAAAGTTTAGGCAGTTATAGAAAAGAAATAACGATATGTAATCATTTAGCATTCTTTTTTGTGTGTGCGTGTGTGATTACTTTCCCAGAGAATTCCTGAATCTTGGTAATCGTGCTCATTTTTGTAAGAGTATAAGTAAATAAAATGAAGCGAACTCGATCAGAAATGTCATGGGTTATAGTTAGTTCATTGAGATTTATTTTGTGTGAGTCACGGTTCGTCCTGTTATTGTGCCTCTTTAATCTTCTTTCCTTGTATTTCATTAAATTACAATCGTCTAACTTCACCGTTATGATGTTCTTGGGAGTTACTGCAATCAATCCAGTAAGCAAGTCTGAAATGTGTGCGCCGATGTCAAAGTTTCAGAGAATTATGTTTGTTCATTACCACGATATTTTGTAAACCCAAATGGCACTACTGCTGGATAAATCAGCTTCCTGTCGTAGGAAGACACCTTTATGCTGTTCATATCGAAGACAAAAAACACTTGTTTTCTGACTGACCTTTGAATTTTATGTAAGTGTTGTGGTTTTCAACTGATTATTGATCTATTTCGAATACACTACAATACGCTAAGTCGACCAGTGACACATTTCCTGCACACTTTGATATGCTAACCCGACTGATGACACATTTCATGCATATTACAATATACTAAACCTGCTAGTGACATATTTTTTGCATTACAATATGTTAAGCCTAAAACTGAAAAGTGCAACATTTTGTGCTCAGTGTACTAAGACCGTGGGGCATGCTATGACTGTTGAAATGTATAGATTGTATTCGAAAGTATGTATTTAAAATAAATAACATTTAAAAACTAAAGTTCAAATATTATTACTATTAAGTGATATCGTAGCAACAATTAGCATTTGAAAATGAAACGGCTATAATATATATACAAATAGGTTATACTGAGTGCAGGGGCAAACAGAAAGTATGTTTAGGAGGGAGAACGCCATTTTCATGCTAACTGTAAAGTGCTGAATTGACTTGAAGCGCCATTCATACGCATAATACTATATAAAAATTCATAGAAGTTCTCGAATGCATTTTTTCACATGTATCTAAAGTATTTCACTAGTTTGTGGGCAGTACTCCAACATCTGTAGCATATATATATATATTTCTTTTATTGGCTAATTATACATCCATCTCGAAAACTATTATATTTCTTTCCGAACGTTATCTGAAGAAAGGAAATAGCTGTTGAAATACTTTCGTCTTGATATTTTCCTCAGTTATTTTTTACCCATTACAAATACTCGTACACGCATAGGTTTATGAGGATTTATGATTGAGATTACAGACGAAAGTATTGGTAACAGCGAGGGTACCCAATTGATGGATAAATGTATTATATATGAACATCATAAATGTTAGTTTTATAATGCTGCATACACGTAATTAAATAAGTATATCAGATTAGATGAATTATTTGTTATATAGGTTGCTGGCTTTGACCAGAAGTTATTGATATGGGTGGTATATATCGGACAGCTACAATGTAGTTACTGACGTCTACTGGATTGGTATTAAACATTCGAGGAATAAGTTGCATTAATACCACCATACTTCTCAGGGGAGACAAAGTATGTGATTTTATTTACTATACAGTTTTATTTTATTGCAAATCAGTTACGTTACCATCAGTTGCAGCTACTCTAATGACGTGATCTAAACGAAACTGGGATCATAATTTGGATGTGAATACAAGAAACATAAAGTATAACTAACTCAGTTGTAACAAATTAACATTTTAAAATATAAAGTTGTTCAGAGTCGGCAATCACATGAGATTTCTCTCTTGAAAACAAAAGTAGGTTTTAGCATAACAACTGAAGGAGCTTCACGACACAGATTCAAATCTTAAGAACCAGGGTCTAACTTGGAGCGGTGTTTTGCCTCGGATTCGCGCCTTTTCTTCTGATTGGAATTTTATAGTGAATCGAAAAGGGGAGTTCCACCTCTTGTAAAATCACAATTTAACCACTGCCAGGAACAAACCCCAAAGTTCGTGTTATTTTTGTGATAAGCTCTGCATGCCTTATAGAATGAACAAAATTATAACAAGTGTTACATTAGGCCTGTAAAAAATAATAATAAATGTCCATCTGGAATTAGTACACATCTTTATGTTATACCGAAATATAAATAAAAAGCATCGATTTTAGTTCAGTGTAAAAACAAAAAGCCAAACTAAAAGTTCCATTGTTAGCGTATTGGTTTCCAATCGTTATATGTAAAATATACGACTCCCTTTAAATCATGAGACGAGGTTCAAAGTCTCCTTTATTAGTGCCACTAATTATTCTCTTCTCTTTCAAATAACTTTATAAATAACGATGTTTCTGTGAAATAGGTCATCATACATGTAAATGTTTTGATCAACTGTGTGTTTACATTGATCCTTTAATAAGTACACAGAATGCAGAATAAAGCATTTCATGGAGTATGTCTAAACTCATTAAAAAGTCTTGAAATCTCGTATACGATAATAGCCAGGTTATTAATTGGTTTGGTTTGAATTTTGCGCAAAGCTATGTGAAGGCTGTCACTGTTATCCATCCATGAGTTAAGGGAAGGCAACTAGTGAACACCACACACCGCCAACTCTTGGGCTACTTTTCTACCAAATTTCACATTATAAGGCACCCACGTCTGAAAGAGTGTGTGCTCCTCGACAGAGATTCGAACACGTGAATCCCAGTTTGTAAGTCGAATGCAATTACTAACAAACTCTAGTGATACGTAATAAAATATTGTATTTACTATCATCCAGGCAAGTTAAAAAAAACAAACGCGAAGAGGTTCAAGATATTTTCATTTTGTAACGAGAGGAAATAAGTCGTGTGATCATCAGTTACAAATCTGTGATCGGTTACTTTCCGCTACCTTCATGATTGACTGTTTCATTCATATTTGTCCTTCTCCCTTTAATATTGTCCCCCACTGGTACAGCAGTAAGTCTACAGATTTACAACGCTAAAATCAAGGGCTTGAGTCCCATCGGTGGACTCAACAGATATCCCGATGTGGCTTTGTTATAAGGAAACACACACACACACCCATTTAATATTAAGAAGGTAAAGGTTTTTTAAATATATATATATCAACTAAATTTTTCAAATAACTACGCTTATATTAGCAATAAACATGTTAAAAAACATCTAAAAATATACGCACATTTTTTTACCTGCCATGATTTAGACCTCAAAAGTAAGGAATTAGAAATCCATCTTATTATATACAAGAGGAATTAGTTAAATAATAAACTAGCAAAACCATTCACGATAGAACATGCTACTTGAAAGCTTTGTATCATTTAATATAAAGTGGGCAGTTTAAAATAAACAAATTGAAATTATGTTGTTGCTAAGTAAGTTATACCTGTATAATTTCAAAAGAGAGAGGAGAACATGGCAAGTTGTTTTTTTATATATAGTCCAGAATGCATGTTTTAAGTTCGGTTGACGACAACTGTAGAAAGCAAAACAAGAAACGTGACGCTGAGACGGCTCTTACTTTCTCATATTTGTTCTTTTAATTACCATTACAAAATGATCATTTCAACAAAAGTAAAGTTATCGAACCTTATGTGCGTTACTATATATAAATTAACCATGCTATGTAACTTTAAACATATAGAAGTATTTTCCAAACTTAACAAAACGGTGTAGTAAAACTAAAATCTCTTTCCAAGTAAAAATGCCCCAGTATGGCCAGGCGGGTTAAGGCGTTCAACTTGTAATCTAAGAGTCACGGGTTCGAGTCCCGGTTACACCAAACATGCTCGCCCTTTCAGCCGTGACGGCCAATCCCGCTATTCATTGTCTAAAAGAGTAGCTCAAGAGTTGGCAGTAGGTGGTGATGATTAGTTGCCTTCCCTCTAGTCTTATACTATTAAATTAGGGACGGCTAGCGCAGATAGCCCTCGTGTTGCTTTGCGCGAAATTCAGAAACAAACAAACCAAGTAAAAATAGTGTTAATTTTGCATTATCCTTAAAAAGACAAATGAAAATGATCGTTCTTATGCTGGTAACTAACTATGTGTTCAATAGTGAGGCAACTCATTTTAATCGTATTACTTCAGGCTATATATTAAGTTAGCGTAAAATATCCATGTTTAATTGCAGACTTAGTAAATAATAGGGTAAGTTCCAAAAGTGTCATACATGTTTATAAACCAATACAAAATGAGTTTGTTTGACTCATAATTTTACACAAGGACAACAAGGACTAATTTTCTGTGATAGATCAAAGTGAGAGCAACTACTCAATATCACCCATTGCCATCTCTTGGGCTAGCGTTGTCTCGTCAAATATGTGACTTGACCGTTGTTTCTGAGTCAAGTGCGCTGCCACAGTGTGAAGCACTTTGTTTGGTATTAGGTCGCAAACCATGAAGTTGTTGTTTTGAATTTAGCACAAAGCTACACAATGGGCTATCTGTGCTCTGCCCACCACGGGTATCGAAACCCGGATTTTAGCGTATAAGTCCGCAGACATACCGCTGAGCCACTGGGGGGGCACGCAAATCATGAACCCCTAGATTTACGGTCCGAACATGCTAAGCTCTATACCAGGGTTATACGAGAGGAGAATTATCATAAGAGTTTGTTATGCAGTTATGGGCTACATTTTAAAATGTTTCCTCCCAGCTGATAACATACGTACATATATACGTTGCTGGCCAAAATCTTAAAGCCAATGAACACAAAGACAAAATATGCATTTTACATTGTTAAACCCAACCACTTATTTAAGTAGAGCTTCGAAAGATGAAAATAAAAATAATAAACATTTTTAGCATTTAATGGGAAAAATGTGAACACTATGAAATTAGCCTAAATACTAGCTGGTCAAAAGTTTAAGACCATACCAAAAAGAAGTCCTGAACAGGGTAGGAAATGCCCAACAAGAGGTCTTAATAATAAGTTACACGGCTGTCATTGCGAATAGCTGCAAACATTTGCTTTGGCATGGTCGATATAAGCATTTGCAGAAGGCTGGCTGGAATGTTATTCCAAGTGGTGAAGATGGCTTTACGAAAATCATGCACTGGTTGGAATCGACGTCCATTTCTATCAACTTCCGTTGCCATTCACCCTCAAACATTTTCAATGGGGTTCAGTTCGTGCGAACACGCTGGATGGTCCAAAATAATCACGTTATTCACCATGAAAAGATCTTTTGTCTTGCAGGCATTGTGGATTGCAGTGTTATCCTGCTGAAGGATCAGACATTTCCACACAAGCGAGGGCCTTCAGTTGATAAGGATGTTCTCTCCAACATGTCAATATAGCCAGCTGCTGTTTGACGCCTCTCTATAACCTGAAGCTCCATTGTTCCATGGAAGGGGAAGCCACTCCAGATCATTATTTAACCTTCTCCACTGTATAAAATGTCTCTGGTGGGATATCCTTATCGTACCAGTAACGTTGGAAGCCATCTGGACCATCCATGTTAATTTTTTTCTTGTCAGAGAACAAAACCTTCGTACACTTTTCTACGTCCCATGTGTAGTGCTTCTCAGCAAAGTTTAACCGAGCTGTTTCGTGGTGTGAAGGAGGCGTGGCCTTTGAAAACTTTTACGGTTTTTAAAGTCTTTCTATTGTAGATGCCGTCTTATTGTTCCTGAGCTGCATTCTGGGTCCGTAAGGGCCTTAATCTCATTCGACGATCGGCTTGTGTCTTGTCGGGCAACCCGTCGAATCTTTCTTCTCAACGCCGGAGAATTTTTCTTGGGCCGTTTACTTGAAATTCTCGTTCATTATCTCCCAGAGTCTTTTAAGAAATTTGTAACAGCAGTTTTACTACGTCCAATCTCACCAGCGATGGCATGTTGAGAGAGACCTTGCTCTTGCAGCTCGATAATTCTGCCACGTTCAAACATAATTGACTTTTTAGCCTTTGCCATGTTTTTACCCAATGTAACACAGGAGATGTCAGTGGGAGATGTTTACAACGCTTTTGCTTCAACAAAAATGACTGAATTTCGTTACGTTTTTAACGATTAACGCTTTGTTTTTGTATGGTCTTAAACTTTTGACCAGCTAGTAATGAGGCTAATTTCATAGTGTTCACATTTTCCCTATTAAATGCTTTAAAAGTTGTTTTTTTATTTTCATTTTCCCTTTTCTTATTTTTGTCATTCGAAACTCTACTCAAATAAGTGGTTGAGTCTAACAATGCAAAATGCATATATTTTCTTTATGTCCATTGGCCTTAAAATTTTGGCTAACAGTGAGTGTGTGTGAGTGTATTCTTACAGCAGAGCCATATCGGGCTGTCTGCTGAGTCCACCGCGGGAAATGGAACTTCTGATTTTAGCGTTCTGAATCTGTGGACTTACCATTGTACAAGCGGGTGACGCAGTATTAAGTATGGTAGTACTTAACAGTGGGAATTGACAAGGTTTTCAAATAATCCACGCGCCAACAAACCACTCTATTGAATTCCTAAGCAAAAAACCAACCATTCAAAGTATTGGTACGATAAATTATGGACACGTATACTAATAATACTCTAGAAAGGTCGCTAACATTTCCCGTATAACAATTAAAATTTTTCTAAAACCGCAATTTTTTCGTCAACTTCACACTTCCCTAACTGATCATGTCAATGGGGCTAGTTCCTAGACGGTTCGAGCTATCGCTTGAAGACTCTACAGCTAACTTGACTTTTTATATTCCTGTAAATAATAACGTTTTTTTCTTATTAATTATAAACATATCATACACGTACTTAATTATCTTTTCAACCGGACTGAACTCAATAGATGTTAATGGACAAAGAAGCGACGTTTTCTGACGGTAAGGTATATATTAGCATAACGTTAAAATAAATAAACAAGAATAATAACAAATACGAATTTTAAATTAATTTGGTATCCTTCTATAAAAGAGAAACGAAGCAACAATTAAAAGCACAATCAGAAATTTAAAAAGTTAATTTCTACTTTAACAGCCTTAAACCCCTGTATAGTAGAGTAAGGATTGTATTTTATAAATTTGTGATTGTGGTTTTAATTTTTGTAAAAGTTTTATACCTATCAGGGATGTGCCTATACTAACATTTATAGGTGTTGTGTCTCTTCCACGAGCGTATAAAAGTTGAACAAGTAAATAAGAAAATAAAATTTTAACGAAAATTGGAGATCATTGAATTTTCGTATAATTGATGTAAGAAATATTTAAAACAACATAAATGATACAAAAAAACTTGCACAATCAAGTAAATATTTTAACAGATTTTGAAATCATTTTCAATCCCAATTCTGGTTGGTATTGTGAACGGTATAGTTAAATGATTTTCTTTGTTTTGAATTTCGCACAAAGTTACACGAGGGCTACCTGCGCTAGCCGTCTTATTTTAAGAGTAAAAGACTAGAGAGAAGGCAACTAGTCATCACCATTCACCGCCAACGCTTGGGATACTCTTTTACCAACGAGCAATTGAATTAACTACCACAGTATAAAGCCTCCTCAGCTGAAAGGGCCAACATGTTTGATATATCAAGGATTCGAATCCGCGATTCTTAGATTACTAAAGGGACGCCGTAGGTACCTGGTCATGCCAGACTGTATAGCTAACTAAAGCAGCCTAAATTCTCCAACCAAATTTTTCAGAACTGTCCATCTTGTGTTACTTTATTTGTTTATGTACATTTTACTGTATTATTTATTTTGTTTTGGATATTTATTATATCAATTTTTCGAAAAATCAGCGTGCCCTACTTTCTGCTAAATTTTAAAAAAATTGTTTCATATATATGTTAAAAATAATATTTTAATAAATCAAAGCGTTTCATGACAATGTTCTGAGATCGTACATTAAGTTCTCAAGCTTTTGCTGTGAGTATTCATATAGTGAGAGAACTACTTATTACGATAAGAAAATTATCAATGGTATATGCTTTAAAAAACTGTATAAATGACAATAATGTGACACATTCCCTGATTAAAGATAATTCACTTAGCCACGAACTAATAAGTTTACATTGTTCGATAAAGTTTACCTAAATTGTAGAGGTTTTTTGTTCCCCACGTTTTTCTTAATTTGTGCATTTCAAAGCTTGAAAAGCCTATTTGGTAATGATTTGTAGGAGACAAAAGAAAGCCTTGAAAGACTATTTTTACACATCTTTAGTTATTCGCAATGAATAAATTAAGAGGAACATGAAAACATCTGCAGTTTTGGCAGTTGTTTATCGGAATTGTTAGGCATGTTGGTTTATAATGTTCTGCCAGCTTTAAGTGCCCAAATTACAACTTGTATATATTTATAGTCACTCTAGTTAGTGGTTACCTGTATTTGTGCTTTCTCACTGGTGGTTTGTGGTAGGTTTGAAGAAGGTTCTCACGCTAATCCAAGAAAAGAAAAAAAACAGTGTGAACATCTTGATGCTGTAACAAAAATATATCAACTCCTCAAGCGATTGTGTCTCTCTCCTATCAACAGCAAACTAATGGTTAGATGCAGAAGATCATCAAGAAAACCTTTGCCACAAATAAAAGTAACAAGTTTCATAATTCCTTTTATTTGCCTTGATCGAAGAAAAATAGTTATTTGAAACTGAAGAAGAAATAGGATATTTTTCCTGAATCATTCTTTTTCATTTTAATTTATTTTCTAAACTTGTAAATAACTGTAGCTGTGAAAACTAACACAAGATCGTATTCTAAGTAATTAAAAAGTTTCCTTCTTTAATATCTGTCTTCCATATTTGTCTTAACTGTTCGCCTCTGCTTTTCGTGACTCAGCATGGCCAGATGGGTTAGGGCGTTCAACTCGTAACCTGAGGGTCGCGGGTTCGAATCCCCGTCACGCTAAACATGCTTGCCCTTTCAGCCGTGGGAGGTGTTAGTGTTACGGTTAATCCTACTATTCATTGTTAAAAGAGTAGCCCAAGAGTTGGCGGTGGGTGGTGATGGCTAGCTTTTTTCCCTCTAGTCTTACACTGCTAAATTAGGGACGGCTGGCGCAGATAGCACTTGCGTAGTTTTGCGCGAAATTCAAAGGAAACAAGCTCTAAATCAGGTCAAAACATGACGTGGAAAAAATTCTTACGAATTAATTTGTGCTCACTGTACAAGCCTCGTGTGTTTAAAATCTAATAAATTCTCAGTTCTGCTTTAATTGATAACCACATGTTTAATATTACTTTTGGAAGACAAAACAAGTTTGTAAGTCCATCATGGCACTCAGTTGAAAGTTTTGTTGTTTTGCGAAACATAAATCATGGGTTTGAGCTTTAGCTAGTCCTACATACGAAACTAATTAGTTTAATTCGCCTAATTTAAACGAAGTTTGTAATGAATTTGATAAGATAAGCTTGAAGCTCTTTGGCTTAATGAGAAAATGTGAATTCACATTCTTGTGGAACAATGTGACGTAGTTATCTGCTAATCTAGTTTGACGATATAGAATTCTTGTTCATCTTAAGAATTGTGTTTGCTATAAGTAGTGTTTACGTATTAGAATATTAAAGTTATTGGAGAACTATTATAATAATTTACTCGGGCAAACCTGAAAATCTTTGATATCATTGAAACTAGTCTTATGAGAATACTTTAAAAGTTCTAGTAAAACGATTTACCTGTATGCTGTTTATTTTGACTTATACTCGGTGTTACGAATTACACGACAGAACCTTGGAAGAACAGACACTGAACTTTACAGTTTCAGCGCTACGGAAAA
This sequence comes from Carcinoscorpius rotundicauda, assembly GCA_011833715.1. Taxonomy (NCBI): domain Eukaryota; kingdom Metazoa; phylum Arthropoda; class Merostomata; order Xiphosura; family Limulidae; genus Carcinoscorpius; species Carcinoscorpius rotundicauda. The sequence goes on from CM022398.1 coordinate 24,356,684, forward strand.
TGAATTTTAACTACTACATCATTGAAGGTTTAGCACACCGTGTGAAAATATTGTTTCAGGTCCCCTGTTGCCCTTGAAACTACCACTTCGATCATGAGATGTACTCACTCTGATGGCCATGATTACTGACTGTTGCAATCTCTCCAGTTTCTGTTGTAACAAACACGAGCGAAGGTTAACGAGTTTAACTGCAGACCACACATTAAAATATTTTACACTATTTATTGTAACAATACTCAGTGCTTATCTGTGTTGAATATGAATTTAAACAAAAGGCAGAAGTGTATATTAGTAACATTTTTAATACGAGTAATTAAAACAGCCCGGCATGACCATGTGATTAAGGTGCTCGACTAGTAATCTGAGGGTCGTGTGTTGAATTCCAGTCGCACCAAACATACTTGCCCTTTCGGCCGTGGAAGCGTTATAATGTGATGGTCAGTCCTACTATTCGTTGGTGAAAGAGTAGCCCAAGAGTTGGCGGTGGGTGGTGATAACTAGCTGCCTTCCCTTTGGTCTTGCACTGCTAAATTAGGGACGGCTAGCAAAGGTAGCCCTCTTGTAGCCTTGCGCGAAATTCAAAAGACAAACTAACTTATTAAAAACTTATCAAAAATTTTAAAAAGTCTAATATTATGTCCTAATATAACAATGTAAGTTTATTTGCTGATAGTGTTGAGCGCTGCATAGCTAAGCCTTAACTAAATTAAAGCAAAAAAATGTACACAGGTTACGATGTTAATTCTCAACTATCGAAGTTTGAAAATCTTCCCACAGACTCGCTACGTAAATGCAAGAGATCAAAGCTACGTTTATTTTGTATCCCAATGTGAAAGTTTGTTGAAAATATGTCATCGAACTTGATGACAATGCGATTAAAAGGAATTTCTGAAATTTCAGATCCTCAGATATCATTCGTAGCAAAATATCCGTTGGATTCGATGTTTGGTTATAAGCTTGCGAGACTTTATGAACTTCAGTTCCTTGTACGTTATATTATTACCACTATCAAGACATATGCACAGTTTCATCGTAATGTCTTTACTCTTCGCTTTGTTGATGGAGACGTTGTTCCAAATTGTTTTGCGAATTTCTCCGATGTCGTGGAGAACAATGAATATTCCCTTCTTTAAAATATTGTATCGTTTTAATTTAGATATGAGTCTTATGAAGCAGAAATATATAGTTAAGAACCATATATATAGGTTCTAAACTTGTCGATTTTAGCATCAAGACTCAAATCTCGGCAACAGCCATTTTCTTGACAAATTCTTCTTCTAAAGAGCATTGCGGTTGACCTGCTGGAGGTCATAATACATTACCCCACAGTAACCGTTTGGTGTGTAAAACACATTTTCATGTTCTTCCTTCAAGTTCACTTATATAAAAAGTGTGTTTTAGCGATAGTGTGTCTTTCATATAATCCTGTAGTCTCTGTGTAATTTCTCTAATAAATTTAGTGAGGTTTGTCAATTAACATGTGTTTTGAAATATCATATCTAAGAAGTATTTAGCTTTTATTTTACTTTATAAAACATATTACGCTTCCGTAAGCTCAATGGCAAGTTTATGAGCTTTTGACATTAAAACCCGAGGTTCGATTCCCCATGGTGAACAGAGTGCTGATAGCCTGTTATTTACTTTTGCGCTAATACAAAATCTTCCGTATAATGACAAATGCTTACAACTATAATCTCAAACTAAAGAGTTTGTTTGTTTGTAGTTAAGTGCAATGCTATACAATGTACTGTCTGTGCTCTGCCCACCACGGGTATTAAAACTTGGTTTGTAGTGTTGTCAGACCGTAGGCATATCACTGTGTCACTAATAGCTACTAAAGGGAACTGTCACTATTATAAAGTGATACTTTACTGTATATTTACCATGTCAAAAAAGCAATACTTGCTGTTTATGTTTTTGTAAATTTGCCTGATACAGGATTTCTTTACATGAATACGGCAAGGTTCCGTCAAAATTAAATTCATTTCAAATACACTAACACCTATTAACCCTCCCCGTGGCACAACGGTAATTTTGAAAGCTTATAACTCTACAAGCCGGGTTTTGATACTTGTGGTAGGCACAACACGTATAACCCACAGTGTAGCTTAACTACAAAGAAACGAATAAAAGTGTAAAATAATTCGATATTAAATTCACTCGTTCATTTCCCCTGGTGGACATAGCGCAAATATTTCGTCGTGTAGTTTCCCACAAAGAAAATGAACAACACTCAGCAAAGTTGTAGCGTTTAATTGAGACCTGTTACGCATCAATCGAATAAATTTAGTTTTAGTTTTGAATCAGTAACTACATAAACTTTATCAGTAATTTTGATCATTTTCTGAATGCTTAAGTTGGATTTGGATTAAAAACAGAAGTTAAAAACGCAGATACTGCTCCTTGCTTTTTCTATTAGCACCCGAATGACTTTTTCAACCCGAAAGGTCAAGTGAGAGACTTTTAACGTTCAAGTATTGCTATGTTTAACGCTGAAAATATGGGGAAGTATTTAGAGTAACAAATCGTACATGTTTGTTCGAACATACTCTACCTTCTCTGTTGCTACTCGGATATTTACTCAATAAATACTCCATGCATATAGACACTAACATTAATTTTGAAGAGTATGCAAGCATTTTGCTCTGACAGTATATGTTAAAGCTTTCTCTTCGTTACAAGCACGAACTGATGCTTCTCCAGCTTTACATTCAGCTAAGTTATGTAAATTTGGGACACACACTGACTGATAACAGAGAAAACCAGCTATGTAAATTAATGTTACTTCTACAGAATTGTAATACAATATTTCGTAAACTATACTGCTTGGATAAACTGTAGATGCATCATAAGTGTGCCTGTAATGAAATAGTTGAATAAACAGTGATTCAGAGTATGCGAAACGTATAATGTTTGGCACATCAGAACTCAGTTTTGATGTTATTACTACATAAATTTCATTATACAGTTGGCCTCTATCGTGCATCCTTTGTATTAACATTGTGTATTCAACCAATGTAGGCTTAAGGTAATATCAACTGCATGGGTATATCACAAGAACATTGTTCTCTTCTATTCAATCATATGATATCTTCATCTACATGTATATATGCGATATTATATATAAAATATTTCCCATTGGATATTCTGTTGCTTTTTACTGGTATGTTCAGCTAACGAATAAATATCTTTTATTTTTCCAAACAGTTTACTTTTGTTCATTCACTCTACTCTGATCAATCCGAATGCTTCCACATTTAAAATTATTTTGTACAGAATTATTTATTGCCATTATGTTTGATTGATCTCTAATTTTACTTAATAATTGATGAATGTTATTTATGGGTTTATATATAAATAGAGAAAAGTATTTTTTAAATTAAAAATTTTACGAGATAAAACAGGTATATAGTGTGAAGTTGTCCTTTCTTTTTTCAGACATTTTAGTTGTTTTTTGTTTAGTTTTTCAAATACTTACATCAAATTGCTGTTATCACTGTTTTATCAACGATTTCTGGGTGAATAGCTCTACTAACTACTATAAGTTTGAACAGCAGTATTTCGTCATGTAATTCTTGTTTAAAACACAATTTTATAACTCTTTAGACACAAAAATAAAAGCTGATGTTTTTAGCTTTTATGTTGCAGGATCGTTAATGTGGCAAAATGATCGTAGAAAAAATTATAATAAATTGTAGCTTCTAACTTTTACCATTTTTAAAATAATAAGTCTTGAAAATATAAACTATCAGTTTCTTCTGCGCCACAAGTAAAACTGGTAGAGATCTTTAAACTATTTACATAATTAGCAAATTTTGTTAAAGATTATAATTATTTATCGTATCACGTGGATGTTAAAAAATATTTACTTCAAATTTCTAATGACAACTTAAATTTATTTAAAACATCGCCTTTAAATTTATTCGTATACAAATGACAATAAATGTGGCGATGAAAATCTCATAGCTAACTCTTCCTTGTGCTTGTGATATGTGGCACTAATCTGAGAAAACGAATTTTCAACACATTTTACCAGATTAATTACGTCAAGGATCTACGAATCCATAACCCAGTAAACTAACCGTTAAGCCATGCCTTACCAGCTAAGACTTGTCAACTTTAAAATCATAAAAATTGTATTGTCATAACAACAGCTGTTATTTCGTACGTAAAAAAATCCTGTATAATAAAACTGTATTTGTAGTTAAGCCCACCCCGGGCATTAAAAGACATTCTTCAGCATTAAATGTCTATACACTTACTGCTGCGTCTTCTTTTTATACCATCCATTATATTTTTCCACTATTGAGCACTTTTATAAAGATCTGCTGTAAATGCTAATAAAGTTTATAGAGATTTAAAGAGAACTTGTTTGTTTCTTGAATTTTGATAAAAGCTATTCGAGAGCTATCTGTATTGGACATTCTTAATGTAGAATCAATAAACTATAGGCCCTACCAGTCGTATAAGTTAAACCAAGAGTTAGGTAAATTATAGATACATAAATTATAAATTATGGTTTTCAATTTAAGTGTTTATACGCGTATGATGTACACTTTCTGTTGAAACGGGTTAACACACTGTATTTAAATATCGGCTGTATATTTATGTGAGTACATAAACAGAATTTCGGTGTACGTGTATATGTTTATTCGAAGCAGAGTTCCTACGCGTATCAAGTGACAGTAAATCAAAAAATTACTTTATATTATACACTCTTAAACATTTGCATCGAGAAATAAACGGTTCAAAGACTGAAAGACGGGTAAATATTTTCTCCCCAAGAACAAGAATAAATGATGCATCATTGGTTATCACCACTTACAATGGAAACAGAAATATTTCTAGATCATATAAAGGTCTGCGAATCAAGTGCTTCAAGTTAAGTGTTGAAAGATATTCAGTAGTTGATAATTAATGTCGACTGACGCTGTTAACACTTGAACCAAACTTGAAACCATACTTTATTCACATATGTGACTATTAGTCAGGAAAATTCACTTAATATTATTAAGTGTTGATTTGGTTTGTTTTTAATTTCGAACAAAAGTACACGAAGACTATCTACCCTAGACATCCCTAATGTAGCAGTGTAAGACTAGAGGGAAGGAAGGTAGTCATCATCACCCACCGCCAACTCTTGGGCTGTTCTTTTACCAATGAATAATAGAATTTGACGTTAAATTCTTACGTCCTCACGAATGAAAATGGCGAGCATTTTTAATGGAAAGGAGAACTGAATTTGCTACAGACAGTTTGTGAGTCGAGTGCCCTAACTATTAAGCTATGCCAGGCCTGTCAGCTAAAGAAATAGTAAGAAATATGCTGACAGTAAGGAATCAAAACAAATACCTAAAGTATAATATAAATTGAGGGTGAAATGCTAACATCAACTGATGCATGATAAAACGAGAAACATCAAAATGTAGACAAAGAGTTTGTTTATTTCAGACAAGTTGCGCATAGACGCCTTTAATCCTAAACCGATCGATCAGAGTGAAAGTAACTAGCCAATAACTTAATACCAACTCATAGACTACGTTTATCTGATGAATAATGGGATTTTTTAGTTACTCTTATAACGCTTCAATGGTCCCAGAGTGCAAAGCACGTTTTTGCTTCAAGTGGTCGCGAACTGTGAACCCTTTGATCCGATGTTCTGCATCATTCATCACTATCCTACACCTATCCAAAAAAATAGCGAGTATATATTTTCATTATTATGCAACTGCAAAGGTTAATTAAAATTTGTAACTTTTAATGAATAAACATTGTTTTCTTGTTATTATTGCTAAATAGAGGAACTTTTGCGTAGTCGCTACGCTTTAAATTCTTTTACGCAAGATTAGAATAAATTAATACACAAGGTTTGTTTTTACCCTATTTATTTGGTATATTTTTGTGCGCTAGTAATATCATGCGTCGAAAGCGCGTATGCCCTATTCAGTTTTGTTATTCATCAGGATCTCCATCACTTACCCTCAAATTTAAGTTGTTTTGGTAGGATTAGAGTAAATTAATCCACGATATCTTTGGCGTGGTTAAATACGTCAATCGCAAGGGTTTGACCTTTTGAGTCGAAAATTGTAATTATATCTTAAATCTGTCCAGTGACGGCCGAGGTGTGACCTAAAAGTTTGCACTTGAAAAAAAACAAAAAAACAACTCAGAACCGTTCTATAAGCCGTTATGCCGCGGCTAAAAATGTCTGAGTGGAAAACAGTTGTGAGTGTTTGGTTGGATTAAAATTTATTGCATCTGTAACCGTTCATGTCATGAATTATGTAATATTTGTTCCGAGAACACTGAAATAATATAAAATACCAAAAAATAATTAATATAGGAGAAAACGATAACAAGAGAACCTTGTTACACGAATTTTGCTTAATGAGGTAAGTTTTATTTGTGACTTGGGCTTAGTAGTTCTTTGGAAATATGAGAAATACCTGCATCGATTCGTCATCTATAAGTCTTCAGTAATTGAGGTTTCGATCCATTAAACCTACTTACTCACCCAAAGGTGGGCCCCTCATATAAACATCTGAGTATCATTGTAAAAAGAAACAAAAGTAGTAGTAATTAGCTAAATTTTCTGTGCCAGTTTCTGATACGAACTTCTTTATTCGTTGATTTGCAAATAATTAACTAAGTTGAAGGCCTTCTGATTTACGAACTTACAGCGCTAAAGTCTTGGAATTTATGACCTGCGGTGAACGTGGCTTAGATAGCCCATTGTATAGTTTTGAATTAAAAATAACAACAACCACAACTGAATTAAAAAAATAACCCTCTAAATGCAACATATACTGTTATAAATACAATTTTAACTTCCCCGTTCTAAGTGTATAAATATTGAAATTTTATATGTAGCTGGTCTCTGAATAACCTTAAAGCAGAAATATATTACATTTAAAATTGGAAGCCCAAACTGGTTTTTAAACAGTTTGCATGGAATTTTGGCCTTGTTAGTGTAGTCAACGTTCATCATGTTGTACAAGGATATGTACATTTGTTTTGTGATATAAATGCACTTTGTGTTATGCTGTTCCCCAATGGCACAGCGGTATCTCTGGGAACTTACGACGTCAAAACTCGGGTTTAGATACCCGTGGTGGGCAGAACACGTGTCTTATTGAGTAGTTTTGTGCTTAACTCAACACAACAAAGATCAAACAACAATTTTATATTATCTCAGCTGTTCTGAGCCTATATTATATACTACAATCAGTGAGGGTGGACGCCCTTCGAATAAGCGAAACGTCTAGACAATAAAAAGCTTTTCACTTAGAAACCCCTAATCTTTTCTATTAAATAAATGCACTGCCTAAAAAAATAAAGAAATCGGGTATTTATAATGCATATATCAGTACTATTATTGCATGCGTTAAGAACCTCCTAGCGTTTGGGAGAAATATCGATTTGTTTCGGCCGCTCCAAACAGATAAGAGATTCGCATTTATGTGTGATTGTTTTGTATAATAAAACAATTGAAAGAAATGTGTCCGACGTTTCTGATATAAACTAGAAACAGATCGCCATCGTCAACTCTTTTTTTTTTCTTAAATTGCTCCAGGACATGAGGATAAATATAATGGACAAAGTTTTTGGCATTTTAAACTTATTCTATCGGTACAATACAGTACACTATATATATGATAGATATTACAGGATAAATACTTTAAACCATTATTCATGATCCAGCAAATACAATAAAATGCAAGTCAGTTGTTTTGGAAAATGAATCTCCGTGTGTATATTTCAATAAAACTGAGAACATTCTAAATTTAAAATACTATTTCGCCTGGCCAAGTGTATTAAGGCGTGCGACTCGTAATCTGAGGGTTGCGGGTTCGCATTTCTGTCGCGCCAAACATGCTCGCCCTCCCGGACGTGGGAGCGTTATAATGTTAAGGTCAATCCCACTATTCGTTGGTAAAAGAGTAGCCCAAGAGTTGGTGGTGGATGGTGATGACTAGCTGCCTTCCCTCTAGTCTTACACTGCTAAATTAGGGACGGTTAGCACAGATAGCCCTCGAGTAGCTTTGTGCGAAATTCAAAAACAAAAAATTGAGCACATGGAGTTCATGGAGCACATTAACAAATATGTTGTTAGAAGGACCATTGTTGAAACGGTTATATAAAGATTTAAAAATGAAAAACAAATATGAAAGTAATATAATTTAGATTTTAGAAATTAAAATAACACAGAATAATATAGTTTGTCAACGTGCGGCCCCCCAGTGGCTCAGCGGTATGTCTGCGGACTTACACGCTAAAATCGGGTTTTCGATACCCGTGGTGGGCAGAGCACAGATAGCCCATTGTGTATCTTTGTGCTTAATTCAAAACAACAACAATTGTCAACGTGCCACACGCAGTGCATACCTAATTTAGACTATCCAGTCTTTCAACTACTCTATCTAAGCTTTTTTCTTTTATGTAATACGGTTCACGATGGCCTTCTGCCGAAAAATGTTGCAAATAATAACAAAGTTTTTGTTATAAACACACTTTTACTAATACAGAAGAACCGAGTCACAAGGCCTTAGAAAGTACCACAAAGAGATTAAACTTTAAAATCTAAGTAGTGTTTAGGCATTTGATTCACAATCAAATGCCGTGGGAGCATTATAACGTGACGATCAATTTCACTATTTGTTGGTAAAAGAGTAGGCCAAAAGTTAGCGGTGAATGGTGTTAACTAGCTGCCTTCCCTCTGGTCTTTCATTACTAAATTAAGGATGGATGGTACAGATAGCCCTCGTGTAGCTTTGCGCGAAATTCAAAAGATAAACAAAACCAAACAATCAAACAAGTCTCAGCTGATAATTCATTAATAAGCAAGTATCTTCTATTGGATCACGTATTTTACGTGCTTCGCAATCAAATAAATTATCGGAAAGCGCTTGTTTAAATAAAATAATAAACTCGAACACTAATAGAAGTCGCATATATCGATGGATAATGATGCTGACGTTTTACTAATCACTTTTCCGCCACAACTGTTTGTCTTATCAGTACATCTTGGACCTTAATCATTTGTTGGCAAGCTTTCTCCAAAATCATGCCATGGAAATTCAAATGTACTACATTGATTTGGGCATGCTTCTTAGTCCATTCTTTGGACACTCTCTCTTCCCAAACGCCCCCTAGTGGCTCAGTGGTATGTCTGCGAACTTACAACGCTAAAAACTTGGCTTTGATACCCGTCGTGAACAGAGCACAGATAGCCCATTGTGTAGCTTTGTACTTAATTCAAAACAACAACAATTCTTCCCAAACTTTGTTAACCAGTTAGCATGTTGTAGGTTATCATCATCATCATCCACTAGAAGACATTCCTGACCGTATGCACCTGTTTATACTGATACTAACAGTTTTCGGCCCGGCATTGCCAGGTGGTTACGGTGTCGACACGTAATCTGAATGGTCGCGGGTTCGAATCCCTGTCGCACCAAACATGTTCACCTTTTCAGCCGTGTAGTAGGCTTTATAATGTGACGGTCAATCCTACTATTCGTTGGTAAAGGAGTAGCCCATGAGTTGGTGATGGGTGGTGATGACTAGCTTCCTTCTCTCTAGTCTTACACTGCTAAATTAGGGACGGCTAGCGCAGATAGTCCTTGTGTAACTTTGCGCGAAATTTCAAGAGCAAACAAACATCATTTTGACATAGGCCCACAAGTGAAATGTACACATAAAATCATATGACTGGCCACCTCGCACTTGTTTTCTATGAAAATCCACACAGGGATGCTGTTTTCATGGTTAATAATAGTAGCTATTTATCTTGTCAAAGCTAGAATATAGAAAACTCCGATTTTTCTTTAATTATTTTGAGTAACGTAACAGGTTGTCTTTACAGCTTATCACGATGTTCTCCACATTGAAAACCAATAAACGTTATTGATTTTCACATCAGACACGACTTCATCAAGATATTTTCCAACTATTCATTTGCACTACGTATTGTTAATTACCATTAATATTTAATGATGTGTTATACGTGAATTTTTAACTTTATTGTGTAACACTTAAAATGTTTATGATGTGAAACGATTAATCAAAATTTATATTTGTAGTTCTTTGTTGTTGTTGTTTTCAATTAAGCACAAAGCTACACAATGGGCTATCTGTGCTCTGCCCACCACGAGTATCGAAACCCACTTTTTAGCGTTTAAGTCCGTAGACATACCGCTGAACCACTGGGGGCTTGTAGTTCTTTATATAAAATACTCTAAAAGCATATGAGCTTTTATCGTAGTATATTACAATAATAATAAACTAAAGTATAGACTCAACCCTCATGAAGAAGAGCTGACACATGCAAGTCTGCACGTTCCGTCTTACAATGTCACTGTTTTTAAAACGCTTTTATTCGTTTGCTTTGTATTTTAATTTTCTTTTCTTAAATGTTGGAACTTCATAAATTTAGATATATTACAGTTTACCTTATCTGATATAGAGCAGTGAAATAGTACATTAATATTATTCACCTATGAGAAGTCTGTCAGTGTAGTTTTTGTGACTATGGATTATGAATTAGTCAGTTCTTACCTGTCCTAACAGATACATGCTCTAAGTTCAAATAAGTAGTCAATTTAAGGATTCTTATTTGAAATATTTATTGAGTTTAAAATATGCCAACAAGTTAGAATAGAGGCAGGCGGTCAAGACGCAACACTTTGCTTATCATGACTTGTTGCAGGGTTCTTTTGGATAGTCCCGAATTCCCAAGTTCGTCCATATTTCTTTGTTTTTTATGACATAAAATAAAAAGGATATTTTCGTCTTATAAATTCTGGATTCCCTGTTTTAACACGTTTATAAGACTGAAAGTATGAATATTTTGTATTAGGAAAGGCTGTTACATACTCTTCTCCAAAACGACAAATTTCTGATGACTTCGTACTATATTGTGAAAGGGCCAGTATATTTGGTGTGACGGGGATTCGAACCCGCGACCCTCGTATTAGGAGTTGAGTGCCTTAACCACCTGACCATACCGAGCCGAAATGACAAAACAACAAATAAATATTTAAAATTTGAAAACACCGATAAAAAGGTTTTACAATTATAGTTAATATGTCAGTATAAAATTATTTCTACATATTTATCTTCGTACATATTAAGTAATCCGGAAAGTAATAAATTCGGTGTTATCGGAGATCACTGAAATATACGACTACCATTCATGAAAACAAGTTATGAGTAATAAATATGTTATGCTTTTTTATGTGTTGCTTATGATCCTCCTATTTTTTATTGCTCATTCGCAACACCATTTCTTAAAAGCATTTCAGGCAATATGTTCTTTCAACTGAGCAACAAATAATAATAACCAGACACTCATGTGGTCGATACTTCTGCATCTAATGGAAGGTTTTCCAGACATATTGCCATTAGATGAAAGAAAAAAAAAGAAGCCTAGGTCTGCAATTCTTTTGAAGAGCAAGTTATGGTTAACGTATTTTCTACTGTTTTCTAAAGGAAAAAACTATATTGTTCTTGTTAAATCAAGACATACAGGATTTTTTTCAGAACATTCTCCGACCAAGTGAAGTAATTGTCGGATAAGTTTCAATGTTGTTCGAGTTCCATTCGGCTCAGTTTAAAGTTCTCCTTCAACGTAATAAGACTATTTGAAGATTTTTTTAAAATATCACTTTTATTTTCGATTCATCTTTCGCACATGGTTTGATTATTCTAGCCATTGTTAAGACGCTAAAAATTAAGTCGAAGATACTAAACAACTTGGAGGTCATTGCGTTGGAGATCCAAAGAATAGGAAGAAAACTTTCATGTTCAACGTAACAGAAACTTTAACTGGATATAGGGAAATTATGGAGTAAAATAAATTCACATGGACAAAAGTTGACCCGGCAGTTAAAAAACAAACAAACAAAAGATATCTGACTCGTATTTTAGGATAAAACATTGTTTTGGAAATTCAACACTCAAAGAGCATGAAATTTAATCAGGTTTGTTGAAATATAGAAATCATCATAACAAAATAACTCTTTCAGTGCAATGAAGTAAAATGTTAGTCTTGTAAGGATAAAAAGTTAATGCTTTAAGACAATACTATTTATTCAGTTAATAAAAAAATGATTGGTCACTAAAGTAATTTTCATTTGTAACTAGACTTAAGAACAACTTTTTTGTTTCTTGAATTTCGTGTAAGGCTACCATATCGCCAAGTGCGCGAAAAATATACAAAATTGGACTTGTGTTTTTTAAAAATCGTTTTTGCTTGTTTTGCAAGCACAAAGGTAGACAATACGCTATCTATGCTGTTCCCACCACGAGTATCGAAACCCAGATTTTAGCATTGTGAGGTATCAGACTTACCGCTTCGCCATTAGTGGGCTTAAAAGTCACTTGGATTTCGGGCTTGTTTTATATTCAGAGGTCGCATATTTTCTTTTTGTCTAATATCTGACTTCAATTCACAGTACGAGTGGTTTTAGTGATTTACTGTGTCAGAGGCCTGGCATGGCCTTGCGCTTTAAGGCGTGCGCTTCGTAATCTGAGGGTCGCGGGTTAGCATTTCTGTCGCGCCAAACATGCTCACCCTCCCAACCGTGGGGGCGTTATAATGTGACGGTCAATCCCACTATTCGTTGGTAAAAGAGAAGCCCAAGAGTTGGCGGTGGGTGGTGATGACTAGCTGCCTTCCCTCTAGTCTTACACTGCTAAAATAGGGACGGCTAGCACAGATAGCCCTCGAGTAGCTTTGTGCGAAATTCCAAAAAAACAAACAAACAAACAATACTGTGTCAGAAATTGCCTTTCAAACTGTTTCAATTCCAGAATCATCCAATCACCATTCCTGTTAAATTAAAATACTGACCTTTTGGGCCTATCAACTTCACACGTTCAATATTCCAATTAAGCTGCCTAATTTGCCATTTTGAAAGTTTGTTTGTCCACTATTCTAAACATCGGATTCCTTTCGTTCTTTCGCATATCTTCAATTCGTTTTGTTGACTTCTTTTGATAAAACGATATGGCGAATAAATATACCGGTTAAAGTTACGTCTATATGTACAATTAGTAAGCATGCGTGTACACTAATAATTGGCGGAGGATAATGGAGAAAAGGCTGCTTTGAGCAGAATTTTCTCCTTTTTACTCAACTATGTTGATACTTAAAACATTTTATCTCAGAAATAATCGTAATTTGACTATTGTTTGAGTCATAATGTTCCAAGGTTGTCGTTATGGATAAGCGCATTATGTAAGGGTGCTGTTTGTTGGATGTTTTCATACTTCACTGCATTGCAGTGCAGTACGCATCAAAACACCCAATTACAGGAATCGGGTTCAAAGAAATAACAATAAAATATTTATAATTAGTCTATCAACCCTCCAATTACTGACTTATTAGTATGTCGTTCACGACCAGTGGGTCCATGTATAACATCATATTGAGTCATCATATGTTTTGTCTATACCAACGCTTAATGTAGGACAGTTGAGCAACACATACAGTGAAATCACGTAAGATATTTAGGAAACTGTAGCAATAGTTAAAAAGGTTAACTGTAATACAGACGAGAGTTTTATTTCAATTCTTTGTGTCATTAGCAATCAACAGAGTCATGAACCCTGTAACAAATTTGTGTAAATGTGCTAAAATTCTGATGGGATTCACCCTTAACAAAAATAAACATTTCTCATCATATTATTTATTTTTCATAGGACCTTATATTTCTCTCTTAACCTAATGTAAAACTTTGGCTTTCAGTACTGCCAACGGCAACTCGTCCAACAAACCAGTCGATCTATTAGAAAAATAAAAACATTATCTGGAGTCCAACCTGTCTCTTCCTAGATCTTATATTCGGGTCTCATCATTCGATTATCCTCAGCATATAGAATGAAAGCATCGGAATGCCTTAGTTTCATTGATTCACTTTCTGTATCATCACCACTTGATCTTCTTCTCTTAAAAAAAATAAGATTAAGGTTAACCCTTCCACCCTAAAAATAATCCTAATAACCATCCACTGAATAATTTCTTATAAGTCAAAATACTTCCTTACATAATAACACTAAAAGCTGTACAGAGTATGGTGTACCAATAAGTTAATTGTATAGAGAAACAAAACGCGAGTGACTTATCCACCGTAATCTTCAATAGAAACATTGCTATTAGGATCCTTTAAGGATAAGATTCACCCACCTATACACACACTTTAACATTTTGCTTACCTTTAACCATTTTTATGTTTTAAAACGATTAGCTTTTCTCAAACCAAATTCATTTTTCAGTAAAATTTATAACCAAACTGTCGTATGGTTCTGTAAATCTCCCTACATGTCTGTCACTTTAAGCTACTTATACTTATTGTATTTATCCTTGACATGTTTATAAATTGGAGATTTGATAAATTTATATAAAGTATTAGAATTTCAGTAGATAAATTGCCATAGAACATTTAATTATTTTAATATACCTTTTCATATGCGGACTTGCACTGCTAGAAACTGGGTTTCGATATGGAAGGACCACAGATGTGTACATCGTGTAGCTTTATGCTTAACTTCAAACAAGCAAATAAAATACACCATTTTAAAGGAGGTATTATTTACGAGAGCTTTTTTTCTAATTACTTTCTGAAAAATACTGTTTGAAAATTCATGGTTATTTATTCATCTGAATGACATGTTCAGCACAACATGGGCTAAACGATCTAATCGGAAACTCGTTAGGTTCTAGTATGTTCGTTACCTAATTTTGGATTGCGAAACAATGGAAAGGTAAACTGCTGGCAGAAAAACCTTGCCTGAAGAGACCACTCTTAATCACATTATAAGAATGACTGCAACTCTTATAACGCACCTCAAGTTAAATTGTGAAGCTTGTTTGACAGTACCACGTCACGAACCCATGACCCTCGGATGCTCAGTTTAATACTTTATCACGAAGCTACGCCTGAGCCAAAAGATAAACAAATTCAAACTTGTTGTGTTGTAGATTCATTGTTCGAGTCAACACTTAATTTAACCAAATATTAAAAGAATCATTTGTTAAGTGATTGGTTTTTCAACCAATTTTTTGTTGTTCAGTTTGCATTTTGTAAAAATATTTTCTTCATTACCAAAAAGATACGTTTTTTTTATTAAATCAAAGAAAGTATAAATCGACCATAAGCAAACCACCGATCCTGCACGATATTATAAAAATACCGACAGACCTTCCAATCTTTCGTTTCTAAATTGGGTACAAAAAAGTAAATATTAAACACGCCGTCAATGCTCGTCCGGCGACGAATGTGGTCGACTAATGACCACAACCGGATAATGAAACGTTCGTGATCTACAGTCATTAGACCAGTTATGGCTAACCTAGCTAAAAACGTCCATCGCGATGATCGCTGCTTAAAAGCGACGAGCATAATTATGGAAAATACGGCAATGTGACCTCCTTCAAACACACGAAACTAGTCAAGCGGAATTTCCATTAAAACACCATTACGAGGGAAATCGTAACTTTTAACGTTTTGCTCAGTATTGACTGACAAACAGGAATATCTAATGTCTCATCATTTTATTTATTTGTTATTTTGTTTTTTTTTGTGGTTCGTGTTTTCTTCGAAGTGATTTATTATAGCTACGACACAGCCATTTTTTCAAGGTTTTTCGGTGTGCTTTTTATAACGAATTCCAAGACTGTCTCTCCTTATTGCAGCGTTTGTACCATTCGTATAATCATATTGTGATGCTACTCTATCCTTGGCAAGTTCTTTTAAATTATCCAGTGAAAATAATTCAACGTCCTGCCCAAGTAACAAGAACAAATCAGTTTATTTCTTCCTTGAAATGCTTTTACAGGCTTGAACACTGTTTACAAATGACGCTAACTGCACAACACTAACGTAAAACAAAACAACTTACTTGTATAAAGTAACTCAATAAGCGCAATAAGTAACACAATGGCTAATTCACTTTACCAGCTAAGAACAACTCTCCATCTTCGGAACTTTATTTTGCTTCACTGATTCACTCTGCAAGCTTACTTAATTTATTGACTGGCTTACCCGTATTTGTAACTATTTTGTTTTAGGTATTTCGAAAAACTTATAGGTTTTTGTGTCGCCATTTTAGAATGTTCTACGCCGACGCTTAAAAGACTTGTATGATGTTAAAGTCGTGAGATCTCAAGCTAATATACAAGCTACTGCATATAAATATAATTTATAACAATTATTTAATCTCTAGATTAATTTCTTACTGATAATAAAACAAAGGAAGCGTGGATTTCCAATAGTAATATGTCCTCATAAGCTGAATTAGAGGTTATACAGTAAGTTTGTTTGTTTTTTGGAATTTTGTGCAAAGCTACTCGAGGGCTATCTCAGCTAGCCGTCCCTAATTTAGCAGTGTAAGACTAGAGGGAAGGCAGCTAGTCATCCCCACCAACCGCCAACTCTTGGGCTACTCTTTTACCAATGAATAGTGGGATTGATCGCAACATTATGACGCCCTCACGGCTGGGAGGGCGAGCATGTTTGGCTCGACTCGGGCGCGAACCCGCGACGCTCAGATTACGAAGCGCACGCCTTAACGCGCTAGGCCATGCCAGGCCTTTTATACAGTAAGAATTATTCGAATTTTTGTTGCTAAAACGTTATACAATATTAATAAATCTTGAATACTTTTAAACAATAAAAAGTAACATTATTATTATTGCCAAGCATAAGACTACACAATGGATTGTCTGTGCGGTGACCTTCGCGGGTATTAAAGCCCAATTTTTAGCGTAATAAGTCTTCATACTTGCCGCTAAGCTACTGCAAGAAGTGGACTAAAAAGTTACATTTTAAACCAAATATAAAAAAATTCAAACTTTTACAATAATTGATTAAACGAGTTCCATTGAAAACAACTGTCACCCACTGGTGAGTCTATGGAATTAGAACACTAAAATCAGGGGCTCGATTGCCCTCGGTGGACTCAGAAGATAGCCCCATGTCGCTTTGCTGTAAGAAAAAAGAAACACACACACACTGCATTGTAAACAACAACATGAAAACGAATGTTATAAAACACATAGATTTAACCCTCCCCCAATATATGAATTTCGTCTCTTGTATTATCAACCATATTATTGAAATAACAAATATTTAAGTAAAGATGGGATCAAAAAGAAAATCTGTGTTGATCACTGAGCATGCGTGTGAGCCGTATAGGCGTTATAATATGAAAGTAAATCCCACTATTCTTTGGTAACTAAGTGTCCCAAGAGTTGATGGTATGTGGAGTTGACCAACTACCTTCTCTCCAACGTATCACTGCTAAATTATAGATGATTATCACATTTAGCCCTCGTGTGGCTTTGCACGAATTGCAAAACAAATCAAAGCAAACCTATAGTAAAGAAAAGTTTGATAAATGTGTTTTTATGTTTACATGTTTTTATTTCTTCAAACTGTTGATAATTAATCATTAATCGTTTCATTAATCATTTTACATTATTATGTAGCAATGAAAAGTCATATTAATACTTATTTTTAGACGAAATAAAAACTATTTTTGAAAATGAAGAAAAAACTTGATTTGAACAAAAATTTAAAAATTACTTCATTATCACGAAAACAAACTTCAGAAGTACAAAACATCGTCATTACTAAATGGCCCTGCATGGCCAGGTGGTTAAGGCACTCCACTCGTAATCTGAAGGGCGCGGGTTCTAATCCCAATCTTCAGCCGTGAGAGCGTTATAACGTGACGGTTAACCCACTATTCGTTGGTAAAAGAGTAGCCCAAAAGTTGGCGGTGGTCATTCTTACTGTGCTAAATTAGGGAGGGCTAGAACAGATTGCCCTCGAGTAGCTTTGCACGAAATTAAAAAACAAACCAACAAACATTACCAAGTTCCATTCCAGTGGTACAGCGGAATGTCTGCGGACTCGCACCGTTGAAATCAAAGTTTCGATACCCGTGGTGGGCAGAGCACAGACAGCCCATTGTGTAGCTTTGTGCTTAATTCTAAACAAACAAACAAAATTCCCTTGAGCCTTTATTTGTCAGGTGAATGAAGATAAAATAAGACCATGAAATATTTAAATTAAATTTAAATTTACAGTATATTATTTACTATTTAAATTAACATCACAGGTAGTTTGATCAAGTTTCATGTTAAGGAAACCATGATTGCAGAATATATTTTTGTCTTTTTTTCATTGTTATCGTTTCAATCAAATACACCCACTCCGACTGTTTTTACGTTATCGTAGACCAGTGGAAAGGTATATGGAAAGGAGTTACGAATTTCATTATTATTTATGCCTTAATTATCTTGTCATTGTTATCTGTCTAAACAAAACTGGCTCTCAACATGTTTCTTTCGCAGCTGACTTCCAACTGGATAGTCTTCATCTGTGTAAACGTTGTGGGAATATTTGTGCATATATTGATGGAGCATGCGCAGAGAAGGGCTTTCTTGGATACCCGGAACTGTATCAACGCACGACTTGAAATGGAAGACGAAAATGAAAAGCTAGTATGTATTTGAAAATAGAGATTTAAAAATTGTAATAATACATAGTATCAAGTAAAACAGAAGATATACGTGGATCTATATACATATATATATTCACACACGCATATAACTATATTGTTTTTAATATCTAAAGAAAAGAGTGTAAATACTGTATCTTCTTCACCTTGGTTATTTTTCAATAAAAGTATTCAGACAGTAAAGTCGAAGATGAAAAGCATCGCATATAAGAAGCAGAAAAATAAATCTAGATTACGAACTTCACTGTAAGAGAAGGTTAGTGTGGTAGATTTCTGTATAGTTATGACCTAAACAGCAGCAGATGTACACTATACGCTGCCTGCCAGGTTAAACCTAATGTTACAAGCCTTGCACGTGAAAGAGAAAAAAAAAAAAAAAAACTGCTTTGGAGAGGTAAATCTACTATTGTTCGAAACATTTTCGGATGTGATCCTGAAACATTTTTTCTTTTAAAAATCATGGATAGATAAATTATACTTCTAATTTAATTTCAGGAGCGTCTCTTACTGAGTGTCCTTCCTCAACATGTTGCCATGGAGATGAAAGAAGATATTATTAGCCCACGCGAAGGGCAGTTTCATAAGATATATATCCAGAGGCACGAGAATGTCAGGTTAGTACCTTTGATTGGTCAGTGTAAATGAATGCCATTAGTAAAGTAAGAATGCAAGAATATCAGATAAGCAGAAGAAGAGACAGAAAAGTTGACAAGTCAGGCCGAGCAGGTTAGTACGATATAAACTAAGATATGTGAATATTAGGTTAAATCAATGTAATGCAGCATAATAATAATAATTATTATTAAACGCAAACTTAAGTTTATTATGAAATGTTTGTATAGATGCTCATAGAAGTAATACGAATATTTATAATTTAAATGAATTTATTTTATCAATCTCACTGTAACGTTGGTATCTTTTTTCACCCCTCTGAGGAATAGTACAGTTTTTCAGTTGACAGATGTGGTATAAATTAAATCATTTCCAGATGAAGAAACGAATTGAATTTTGTGAAGAATTGCACGTTTAAAATAAGTAAGAAGTTTTGTTAAAATAATATAATGGACATAAGCTTGAGTGTTGCCAGAACTAAAGTAAAATAATAAACTTATTAAGTACTGTTTGAAAGAAAATATTCCTAGGGTTTGAACTTATTTCGTGGATGTTTTATTGAAATTACATTCAGAAAGATAAAATTCTTTAACAGTCTTTTGCTCGAATGGGATTGGAAGCGAAACCTTAATGTATTTTTCAGATAATACTCTTTGGAAAACAGTGCAGAGAAATTACACAGTAACATTGTTATGACTTGTTTGTCGAAGAATAGGATATACTGTAAACAGTATTTTAAAAGACATTTAAAACGTTTCACGTGTAAGAAACCGTAAGATTTGAAAGAATAAATTGGGTTCTTCAGATGAAACTTTATTTATTTTCGCAAGCATCTGGTTATTTTTGCCTTGTTCTTATTCTCGAAGACTACTTCACACTGACAACAAATATGGAATTGAAAGATTGATTTCACGTCGTTCGAGGTCTACAAAACCTATTTTATAAAATACAAAGACAAAATAAATCTTCATTGCCGATGTATAATAGTCTTTTTGAGTTAACACGAATTACTTTTATTCTAGGTTCGTTTTGCCACAAAGATGTAATTAACAAGCTGGGTTCGAATCTCTGCGATAACATAGAATTTTTCCACGCTTTAAATCTATGCACGCGTTCTAACAGTGACAGTCAATTCTTTGGGGTGGATAGTAGGTGGTAGAGTGCTTCTGACTGATTGCCTTCCCTCTGGTCAATAACTCATAGTCAGGGACGAGGTTCTCTAGTTTGTTACTCTCTGTAACAAATATATTTAAATATCTCTACAGGTACGAGTGTGGTGCGATATGGCTAACACTTATATATTTGATTCTCGGCTACTTCTTGAGCAAGAATATGTAGAGTGAAAAAAACTTTCTGGACACTACTGATGTCTATTTGACCCTGAATTCTTCTTGTTTTCAGAGTTGGAAGGTTCATATCAAATCTTGACCGTTAAACATACAATATCACCACGGATATAATTTTATCTAGTATGATACGCTACACTTTTTTCTTAAAAATATATTCGAATTATGTTATTGTTAAACTGTGTTGGGCTAAAGTACAAAACATTTAGAAAAGGAATTCTTTCGATGGTTTGGATGCAAGGAAAAACTCTCACGAAAGAATAATAGAATAACACATTAGCGTGTGTAGCAGTTAGAGAACAAAGTTAAAAAAAACAAACAAAAGACATTGTAAACAGAACAAACTGTCAGAAGTCTAAATATTGAAAAAATGTGCATAGACTTTCAGGACAGCATTCAACCCCAAAAACACATCCCTATCAATAAACCAAGTGATGGACACGCGAGTAATCCAAAATCATTACAATGGAATTGAGTATATCTAAGTATTATCGGAAATAATAAACTAGGATATTACGTTTGCCAAACTAACACAATTACACGAAGAATTCCAAACCTACAGTTTTTTTCCATTAAAGATATTGCGAAGAAACCGAAATCACGCAATCCAATGGAACACATACGTATTAGATCTTGAATAAGGTTTTTCCCTTTACTTTGCTTAAATGCGGTTCATAATAGGATCGTCCTTCTGTTCTTTGTTATTTATTAAATATTACTCCAACAGCCTTTTGCAAATATGGGTATGGTATTGTGGTAAAAATTCGGGAAGATTACTAAACGCATCATTGAGCATTATGTAGGACAGTTTTTAAATTTATTTGACTATCTAGCAAAAAGCAGTGGCTGTATCACTGTTCACGCCCAATCGTTTTAATGTAGTCTGTGGTTTATATGGGGCCTCGCAGTCTATTACATGCATATGTATATAACTTCATACAGGCTGTGGATGTATTTTAATGTTTTGTTTATCTATAGATTTTCTACCCTTTTCCGCTATTAAGAGGATCACAGTTGTTGTTTTTATCAATAGATTGTAGATTTTGGCCTTATTAAACAAACGCCTAAAACGTAATACAAATGTCTCTTACGACAGAAGTATCTTAATCATAGACTAAAATATAGCATCAAGCTCGGGCATCGGGTCGACGGTCACGGTGATAACTGACATAAGTGTTGAACTAAAAATAACACTGCATGATTATGAATTTTACTCATACTGGATATTGGGGTAGCAATCTTTGAATATACCAATAAAGAATGGGGTGAATCGTGGAAGCGGGATATGTCGGTTCGGAACAAAAGTTGTTGTTGTTGTTTTGAATTAAGCACAAAGATACACAATGGGCTATCTGTGCTCTGCTCACCACGGGTATCGAAACCCGGATTTTAGCGTGTAAGTCCGCAGACATACCGCTGACCCACTGGGGGGCCCGGAACAAAAGAGGAGCAGACATTTTGTAGATATGTATATGTATTTCAACGCTAGAAACCGGGCTGCAAAATCTGTGGTGGACAGAGTACGCATTGTTCCTGGCCTGGCATGGCCAAGCGTGTTAAGACGTGCGACTCGTAATCTGAGGGTTGTCGGTTCGCATTCCCGTCGCGCCAAACATGCTCGCCCTTTCAGCCGTGGGTGCTTTATAATGTGACGGTCAATCCCACTATTCATTGGTAAAAGAGTAGCACAAGAGATGGCGGTGGGTGGTGATGACTAGCTGCCTTCCCTCTAGTCCTATACTGCTAAATTAGGGACGGCTAGTACAGATAGCCCTCGAGTAGCTTTGTGCGAAATTCAAAAACAAACAAACAAAGCATAGCCCCCTTTTTGTGGCTTTGTGCTTAACTAAAAACAAACAAAAACTGTGACGGTCTACTAGAGTTTAGGGTCGTGACAAAGGAAGAAGGTCGAAGAGTCATGACCAAACTGCGTCAAAAAGGTTAATATATTAATATAATCAATTTAAACGTTACTTAACACGTTTTATACCTTGCAGAAGTGCATAATTTCGTTTTTAAAGGAAGTCTGGTCAGCTGTAGCAAAACCGTGAGCATTTAAGAGGGAAAATGTGAACACTAAAATTAGCCTAAATAGTAGCCAGTCAAAAGTTTAATACCATACCAAAGAGAAGTCCTAAACAGGGTAGGAAATGCCAAACAAGAAGTCTCAGTAGTGAGTTGCACGGTCGTCATTGCGAATAACGTCAAACATTCGCTTTGGCATAGTCAATATAAGGTTGGCTGGGATGTTTGTCGTGGGAGATGCTGACGACGCTAATGCTTGAACACAAATGATTAAATTTTGTTACGTGTTTACCGATTGACGCTTCGTTTCAATGTGGTCTTAAACTTTTGACCAGCTAGTATTTAGGCTAATTTCATAGTGTTCACATTTTCCCCATTAAATGCTAAAAAAAGTTTATTTTTATCTTCTTTTTTCTTATTTTTGTCTTTCGAAGCTGTACTCAAATAAGTGGTTGAGTATAACAATGCAAAACGCATGTTTTTTTTTCTTTATGTTCATTGGCCTTAAGATTTTGACGAGCAGTGTATATATATATATAAACACTAGCCAACGTGCATGTATCTAAATCACACGGTCACGAAATCCAGTCCATATACCATTCCTTTATAGTTCACCAGCTCCTCCAATCCAATGTTAACAGACTTCCCAGGCCCGACAGGTCAGGTGGGTTAAGGCGTTCGACTCGTAATCCGTGAATCGCGGGGTCAAATCCCGGTCACACCAGTCGTGCTCGCCCTTTCAGCCGGCCCCCCAATGGCTCAGCGGTATGTCTGCGGACTTACACGCTAAAATCCGGGTTTCGATAACCGTGGTGGGCAGAGCACAGATAGCCTATTGTGTAACTTTGTGCTTAACTCAAAACAATAACAACCTTTCAGCCGTGCGGATATTATAATATGATGGTCAATCCCACTATTCGTCGGTAAAGGAGTAGCCCAAGAGTTTGGTGCGGGTGGTGATGACTAGCTGCCTTCCCTCTAGTCTTATACTGCTAAATTAGGGACGGTTAGCGCAGATAGTCGTTGAGTAGCTTTGCACGAAATTTAAAACAAACAAACAAACGATATAGAAGATCGACATTTTTAGAACTAGTTAATTCTTTATTTCAAATATTTAAGACACGGAAAATAAGTTTTCTGAGTAAATATTCCAACTTATCCATCTAATATGTAAATGATGTTAATTTAGTTGTTTGAATTACAAAGTGTATACGGTGTTTACCGTTCCTTGCTCACATCTTACTGCTCTGTTTTTGGTTTGATGAAATACCAAAGACACTTATGTTTAAGACTTTTCACCGCGCAGTATGTTCTTCAAAACAAAAACAGGATCACTTCAGAAGATAATCCATCTCTAGTGAAAATGTAATGGTTATAAATAGATATAAATATTTAGATGTAAAAGTGCCGAACGTTCGGCATGCAACTGTTATAAATTTATACGTAACAGCAGAAACCTTCAATTTCTGCGACAGTTACATAGTTTAGGAAACTATTTACTTTCATATATCAGCTTATTTTCCATCCTTTTTAAGAAATATTTTCCTTTAAATCAGCATGTATCAGAAATTATATGACTTTGAAAGTGCCTTAAATTTTGTTTTATATCACCGGCTATAGAAAGTGTTACATGTTGTCGAAACTATGTCTTAAAATGTTAAAATATGAACATTGTCAAAGTAAAACTTATATCGTCCATACGTAATACCTTAAATCAGTAGTTTTAAAGAGCATTATTGAATTCTGTCTAGCATTAAACTATACGCTATTTTTAAAATATTTTTCACTCGCTAGATACGTAAAAAAAATTGTTAGGAGTAAGAAACGAGTGATGCCAAAACCTGTGGTTTTATGCGGACTTTAGTTTTCTTGAAAAAAAGAAACACTCAGAAATTTCACTTCACGTAATCAGGGAAATGCATTTTGCATCGAAGAGTTTCATTTAAACTATTTAAATGGATTACCCAAAACCAAAAATCCATGGTTTCGTCACTATATTTGTAAGTAACCATGGTTTATTTATTCATAAATTAAAAGTGGATGAAGTAGGAAAATTTATATATGAAATAGACTTTTAGCACTTTTTATCATTTTGAAAAATTTCAAGAAGGTGTATAAATTTTATTTTCATAGTGTCAAAAACATGTAACATTTATTTCTGAAAAGGAATCGATACTAACAGCTAGCTTTAAACGAGCCTAGTTTTTCTCAATAGTAATATTAAATTAGGTGTATGATTATATTAATCAGTTTGGTATTTTACACGAGCAAGAGTGAATTCATAAAACTACACGACTCTCCCCATACGTGCTATATCTGTGTAATTAAAGGAGTAACACGATGCATAGGGCGCTTCTTAAACTTCTTTAAATCACACAGAAGTGAAATTAGCACTGTAGAAAGCACATCACTATACGTGTAAGATGAGGAATGAATGTCAATAGTACTACGCATTACAAAGGGAGAGGTATTTAGGGAATGGATCTGTTATCCCATTAGAGTTAGACTCAATATCAGACAGCAGTATTTATGTGTGAATTTCTTTCTTGAAGCTTAGAGTGTTGGTACCGCCTCCCTTTTGAGGTTTAATATTTCCCTTCAATACCAAGGTTTTGAAAACGTCGATAGATTTAGTGTATCTTACTAGATAAAACGATCAGTCTGACACATTTGATCGCATCATTTGACTCAGCGTTTATATACTATACGTTTTTGGTAGATATCGTGTTGTGGAACAAGTTTAACCTCGTAGTCATTGACACACCCTGCACGTCCATCACATTCGTTCAGAATTCTACGTGCCTAACATCAACTGTAAGTAGTCCAGATAGGTCACTTAACTGTTTTGATTAACTTAACTGCACAAAATTTCTTTTACATTTTATAAACAGTGTTATCATTATATTATCAAGTAACGTTAGTTTACGAGCACACCGTTGATTTGTTGGCCTGTTTCATACTCATGGTTCTTACTGTAGAGTTCATTATGAACGGTTGTGTAATTTTCCCCCAAATGCCCTCTATTTCAGTTCTGATAAGACAGGTCGTCTTTTGACTTACTCTTGCAGCCCATGTAATCTAGAGAGTGATCATGTGGTGAATTTATGCATTGATAGCATTGGTGTTGGTTTCATTGGCGTTTTTTCCGTGAGGATATTGTTCCAACACATGAGCAGTATGTTTGCTAAAAGATAAATTTATATCCTACAAGCCGCGTTTCTAATGGAATAGCGTTATATATCAGAAATTGTATGTATTTATCAACAGTATACGATACTGTTGGCTGAAATGTAGCGCCAAAATTTTACTGACTTCCCATCATGCCTCACTCTAAACGATACCGTTCCGTTCTCCACCATCGAAAAACTATAATTATTTGCTTACATTAAATTCCAACTTGGATTCTTGTGTAAACAACATACATTTCCATTGTTTGCGGACGGATGCCTGTTTAAACCTTTTTGTTTGGTTAACCACTTTTCAGAAGCGATACTTACCCAGCTACATGCCCACTAAGACCACTTCGTGCTAATATATATATTTGTATTTTCGAGGAAACGACCACATTTGTACTTACAACAAGATCTTTGGTCAGATCTCTTCCCGAAATGTCCTCTGTCTCGAAAAGAAACGTATTCTCAGATAGATAACATCCTTTAGTGAGAGTTTCGGTTTTCTGCTTCGTCTACTTCTATTTTTAACCGTACTACTTACATCACCATTTCCAAGTCTGACATACAGCTTCAATCTCTGTTACTAGTAATTGATTTATAAACGCTTGTCATGCAATGTTTCAATCCCGAGAACCACAACCAGAGTCATACCACTAATAATTGTCATAGTATGACTGAACATATTTTAATGGGCTTTATACTGGCGCGAAACTTCATAATTCTTCGGTCGACAACCAAAGTGCAACATATAAGCACGTGACTTTATTCTGGTGCACTTCGTTTTTACACAATAAAGAGTAGTAATGTCTTTTGTACAATTTTCAAAGTTATTTGCAATACTGCTAATAGCTGTTTTACAGGAATAACATTGAAAATACATTCTTGCTTGCAAAAATTATTTAAGATCTTATGATTGGTTAACTTGAATTCGAATTGTGTTTAGTTTACAAAAGTTACGTCATCGTTAAATGAACCATAATTCAACATATATTCCTAGTATGCACATCCGGGAATCTTCCAAAATTATAGACATTTTTAAGTCCGATTCCATTTTTATTCTGGATTCTACGGGTACTGGTCATTGGGTCAGATATGG
This sequence comes from Carcinoscorpius rotundicauda, assembly GCA_011833715.1. Lineage (NCBI taxonomy): Eukaryota > Metazoa > Arthropoda > Merostomata > Xiphosura > Limulidae > Carcinoscorpius > Carcinoscorpius rotundicauda. The sequence continues at coordinate 24,383,464 of CM022398.1, forward strand.
TTATCATGTACTCTCCCCCATAACAGAATATATCTTTTTATTCCTTACAGTTAATTCAACAAGAAAAAATATGTTAACAGTAAATACGTTAATACGAACTACCTGTTTATACCCAGTTTCGATAGGGAGGGGTCGTGCAACCTGCATCAAGTTTTTCACATTCTAGAACACAAGGTGGTGTCGTAGATTCTGGGCCTATTTTTAAATGTTCTAGAAATGGTGACCATGAATGATTAATATTACGTGAAAGAGGGGGCATTTTCCTTTAAAATGATGTATTATTGGTCCATTTTATGTAAAGCGTCACCGCAGAACAGCTTTTAGAATCATGTACAAAAATATCGATCGTGTCTATTTTGTATTAATATCACAATCTTAATTAACGAACATATAATGTAACTTTTAGTTAGCGTACTACGTGAATATTTTCAAATTTTTTAACTAAATCACGAATACGAGTTGAGAATGTGTGAAAGGTAATGATACCATGAAATATGATATTTTTCAATAAACAAAAAAGTGCACATTTAACATACTTCTTGCTAGATAAGACACCATGTAGTTACTGATCGAGGGACTATAACGCTTACCTCTGTATCAATACATCTGGAAGACTTGTGCCTCCCATTTTCTTCCCTATCGTCTTGAAGTAAGCACATCCAACATGGAAAGAGCAAATCATCACGATGTGGTTTCTATACCACTCTGAAATTTTCCAGACTATTGGATACTCTTTCATACATATCCTCAGATCGAATACTGTAGTGGCATACTTTGTTCCCACTTCTTCCAATGCTCACTCAGAGCATATAAGACATTCCTGTATAGCCTTGTACTTGGTCACTGGGAAGATTATGACTGGCTGCAAATCGGCTATTGTGATTTTTGATGGTTTCTCTCAAGTTGCAGAGACGAACCGAGTCCATCCTGGTAACTCCTGACTTGCCATTGCACTATGCATGCATTCCAGGACCCATAGATAATTTTGCTAAGTTAAATCTTTGTGTAAATTTTCTCCGCCCACACTTGTCCATCTTCGCACCTTGTAGGATGGGTTCTGCTTCTGTGTGATATACAATGCAGGAAGAATTTGTGAGCAGATGACTTTGAGTGGTCTGTATTTGGTTCGTTAGATGAAAACCGCTTGAGGAATAATGGCTGTACTTTTCTCAATATCGTTGCTATCTTCCTGCTAAGTAAGAGGTCCTGTCTCTTGGAGTATGATGCCACGGCTTGTATGAATAGAACTGGACGCTGTGAACTGAACAAAATTTGAGTAGGACAGTAATGAAAGTGGTGGAATTTTAAGTATATGAAGTGATAGTAACCCTGATGACATCTAAAGTGCATTTGCAAGCGCCGTTTCAACTTTAGTAAAAAACTATAATTTTCAGAATGTTGAAATATATTGATGAGAATGGTTAACAGTGCGCTCTGGAACAAATTAGAGCAAAGTATTTCTGTGCAGCTTCAACTGCCCATTTGTTGCTGCTCTGCAGAGGTTTTTTCCAGTTGACTGTACAAGACGAGACACTCTGACACTTGCTCCGATCATGTGTTTTCCTGTTACCAAGAAGTAGAAAAACGTCTCCAGTTGCTTTGAAATGGAAAGTTCCATATTTTCTATGTGTGTATAGCCGTGGGTCAACAGTTTACGATTGAAAATTTATTTCCTTTCTCTTGAGGCCCGGCATGGCCAGGTGGGTTAAGGCGTTCTACTTGTAGTCTGAGGGTCGCGCGTTAGAATCCCCGTCACACCAAACATGCTCGCCCTTTCAACCGTGGGGACATTATAATATGACGGTCACTCCCACTATTCGTTGGTAAAATAGTAGCCAAGAGTTGGCGGTAGGTGGTGATGACAAGCTGCCTTCCCTTTAGTCTTACACTGCTAAATTAGAGACGGCTAGCGCAGATAGCCCTTGTGTAGCTTTGTGCGAAATTCAAACCAAACCAATGCTTTGTCTTGTCTACTGTGCCAAGTAAATACGCTTGCTTCAGTTCATCTCCAATGGGTATCTGGTGTTGTACACAAGATATGAAACATAACGATTAGTTGAATTTTGCAGAAGGACAAATGATATATTATCTTTGTACTGTTTCGCAAGCTTGGCTTTCATCTTCTCAGCTCTGAATCATGAATTAAAGAATTTTGATTCTTCTAGGTGTATCACGTAGTTTATTTCGTTTAAGTAGTTCAATTTGAGAACATTTTATAAAAGCTATCTCTATCAATAGCAGTTTTGAAAGTGTCTCTGTATGCTCGTTTCATACAAACTTGGAATGATGCAGTTTTAAGGTTCGTTCTTTGCCTCGACAGTGGATTCTGGATGTATTTAACTCGATAGCTTATATGGTACTAAGCTTCATTCGCAAAGAAGTAACAGCCTTTTATTCTTCTTAGTAAGTCGAAGTCTTTCTTATTCTCAATTATTTGAAGAAGGTTGTCTTCACCCCGAAATTTGAACTGGTGTGAGTTTCGTAGTCCAGATGCCATGTAGCTTCACATTTTGCAGTCTAAGTTAGAGATGGATTTTTCATCATCCTCTGATGAGCATCTTGTTCGTGTGATAGATACTTTACAGTGGTGACCGAGATTTGATGTAAAGTCCTCATAACAATCACGATGATACCCATGGTGTTCTAACAGTGTGTCAGAGATGTGAGACCAGACGTCTCTGATTTGAAAAGGTGAATTTACAGGTTCTTCAAATATCTCTCGACAAATGTCTTTGAGCTTGGTTAGTTGTTTAATATATAGTGAGTGAAAAGCTGTGAATTAGAATACTTACAGTGTACGATTACATAGTTCTGTATTTGCAGGTTTGTCTTCTCCACGGTCATCTACTGCTTCATTCACACTTTTACGTCTTTTGGATGACCGTTTCATGATGGTATGCTAATGAGTTTGTCATAATTTGTTGGTCAAAGAGAACTGATTATACGCACAGTAGTCTGAAATTAAAAAAAAAAGATGTTAAGTGTTTGTAACACATGGGAAATAGGTAAACTACTTGCATATGTTTTTGCTTCAAGCATTCTTCATTTCCGTCCTATATTGTTGAAAATGGCATAAAGGTTAATATAACATGATGTACCAAAGACATACAAGTTATCTATACAGTCCTTGTAGACACCAGAAATAAGAAAAATGTCCAAGCATATGTAATATATGTTGATATTCATTTTGCAAAGAGAAAACAGTGATGATGAAGCCTGCTAAATTATTACTAATATATGTTTTTTATTTTGGCATTTGGCATTAATTTTTTCTAAGTAAAGAAATAACACTAAGAGTTCATTAATTAAAAACGTGATTTTAATACAAAGCAGACATGATCGATATTTTAGTATATGTTTCTAGAAGCTGCTCTGCGGTGATACTTTAAAATGAGTGGACCAACAATACACCATTTTAGTGGAAATTGTCTTTTTTTTCAAATAATATTAAGCATTCGCGGTCATCATTTCCAGAACATTAAAAAATAGGCCCAAAAACTACGACATCATCTTGTGTTCTTGTGTCAAAAACTTGTCGCAGATTACACGACTCCTCTTATCAAAACTGGGTGTAAACAGGTGGTTCATCTTTACATTTTTACTGTTAAAATTTTTGTTGAATGAACTCTAAGAAATAAGAAATACCGTTCAAATACTGTTATGAGTGGAGGTGCTCGGTGACCATATTTGACCCATTAACTATACTCGTTTGCGTTATTATTGCTTCAAAAACACTTTCTTTATTGGTTGCAAAAGAAATAGGTGAGAAACCACATTTAACTTTTTAAAATATACCTTTTACGTTGTTATTCCGTAAGTCAAAAGATTGAGTGAACATAAAAAAAAATTTTGACATTAGTTTTAATGCTTCACAATTTACAATGTTGAGACGAATTAAAACCCGGTAACTAAATGTTGAAACCCATTAATTAAACGCATATAATTAAACTTTTGCACAAGAAGAATATTAGCTCTTAGTGTTGTTGTTGTTGTTTTGAATTAAGCACAAAGCTACACAATGGGCTATCCGTGCTCTGCCCACCATGGGTATCGAAACCCGGATTTTAGCGTGCAAGTCCGCAGACATACCGCTGAGCCACTGGAGGGCCGCTCTTAGTGAGTTTCTCCATCCCATTATGGAATTACTACACAGATTCCATTTTACTGATCCATAGCCCGGCATGGCCAGGTTGTTAAGGCACTCTGATGGTCACTGGCTCGAATCCCCGTCACACCAAACATACTCGCCCTTTCAGCCGGGGAGATGTTATAATGTAACGGTAAATACCACTATTCGTTGGTAAAAGAATAGCCCAATAGTTGGCGGTGAGCGGTGGTGACCAGCTGCCTTCCCTCTCGTCTTACATTGCTTAATTAGGGACGGCTAGCACAGATAGCCCTTGTGCAGCTTTGCACGAAATTGAAAAACAAACAATACTGAATCATGGCTCATCTGAGACTAACTTGCTAAATCTAAACACAGGCTCAGTCGAGTCTCCAACAAAAAGCGTTTTATAAAGAACATTACCTCAAAATCAATAATATATGCACTGTACTTGTTTCTAAACCTCAGTGCTCTAAAGTTACTTTGATTAAAATCGTTAGGTGTTTGGTTTACCTCATTATTATGAAAGTCTTGCTTCGATGCATCGCTGTATATTTAACCACTTGGCTTAAATGAAAGACACGAAACATGAGCTTCGATTGTTTGCTGTTAAACACCAAGCTGTACAATGAGTTACGTGTGCTGTGTCTATTCTGAAGTTCAAAATGTGAATTCTGTACATCTTCATATATACTGGTGAGCTTTGTTTTATTTGTTTGTTTTGGAATTTCGCACAAAGCTACTCGAGGGCTATCTGTGCTAGCCGTCCCTAATTTAGCAGTGTAAAACTAGAGGGAAGGCAGCTAGTCATCACCACCCACCGCCTACTCTTTGGCTACTTTACCAACGAATAGTGGGATTGACCGTAACATTATACGCCCCCACGGCTGGGAGGGCGAGCATGTTTAGCGCGACGCGGGCGCGAACCCGCGACCCTCGGATTACGAGTGCACGCCTTAACGCGCTCGGCCATGCCAGGCCTTACTGGTGAGCTACTGCTAAGCTTGAACTATCTTGAGATTCTCGCAAATAGAACATGTAAACACATTATACTTGGCTACTAATTATTTATGAAAGCTTACAAACTGATGTATAGTTCCATCTATATTCGTGTTAATGTAACGTGTTTACAGGGCAGGTGAAAAAGTTTTATTTATTGATTCGTTTATTTTGTTCTGGTCACATGTTACACGAGCAAATTATTTTTTCTATAACAGTAAACCGTTCGCCCTCGATTCCCATATCAGTTTAATTCACTTTTTTCGTAAATAAGTTTACAGAAAGCACAATTTTTATGAATCTAATCTTTCTTTTCTAAAGTAGTTTATGATGCGCCAGATCATTTTAATAGGAAGAATTAATAATTTAATCATTTCAAATCTGAATAAATCTCATGATGCTTTGTAGCAGGGGAAATCAGTCAACCTCCCTCCTTTCCAAGTTGCGTATCTGAGATCACGACATCTTAGAAAAAGTATGTTTGATTTATGGCCCGGCATGGCCAGATGATTTAGGCACTTGATTCGTATTCTGAGGGTCGCGAGTTCGAATTCATGCCACAACATGCGGTTGGTGTTGGTGACTTGCCTTCCTTCTAATCTCACACTGCTAAATCAGGGACGGCTAGCGCTGATAGCCCTCATGTAGCCTTGCGCGAAATTCAAAAACAAATCAAAAGGTGACATGGAACGTTATTTTTCTTTACTTAAGAGACTAGAAACCTAGTAAACTGTAATACAAGCGAAATAAACTTTAGCAATTATAATTAACAATGAAATAAATTGATATTTACCTTGAAACGTTTTATTTTGATAAGCTACATACAGTAAAACCTGTCTAAGGCGGAATCGCACTGGACCGAGTAAAATTTCCGGCTTAGACATAGTGACATGCATTTCCATAATTATATGTAATTTTAGAGTGGAACGTTATGTCTTCATGACACAAGGGAAGTACGACGTTTGTGGATAAAGTTATTGTAATGTTTATGCTATTATTATTAGAATAAGAACAAAAATAGACATTCAAAATATACATAGACAAAGTCTTATTCAAAGTGATTTGAAGTAAGTGTCCAATTTCAAAGTGTTTCATTTTCTTCATTTTCTCTCTCATGCGATTATAAGAGAACGAAAATTCTATGGCTTATTCATGAAGTTAATTTTCCTCTCCATTTTTCATACAATTTGAAAGCATTAATATAACTTAACACTTGCGATGAAGAAGTAATTTCTATTTCCTTACTATCTTTTCCATTGTGTTCATCTTCTGAATCTCTCACACTGTTACCATCTTGTAATTCTATTATTGATTTTAAATAAATTTCATCAGTTTCTGTTAAAACATTTTTGTCAACGTTCACAGAATCATCTGCATCAGTCTTCTCAATTAGAGTTTGGATTTCACTTGAATCGTCTAAACAAACAACTTCTCTATAATCTCCGCCATTATCAAGAATTAATCCATAGTTTCAAAAGCACTTTATTACGCATTCAATTTTTATGCATTTGATTGAATGACTTAAATATGCAATGTCATTTAACACGTCAATTTTCATGGTTCATGTCGTCTATGTTTGGAATAATATGCTGAGCCATCAGTTTTCTGTATTTCAGTTTCATACACTGTATAATTAATTCCATTATCTAGTGGCTGTAGAACTGATGTTGTACATGGAGGTAGAAAAACTAAACGAACATTTAAAAGTTGAACTTTTGAGCGATAAGTTGCATTATTTAGGAAAAGTAGAATATACCTGTTTAATTTAACTGGAAAAATAATGACGGCAGAAAAAGAACAGAATATATTTAACCAATACTTACTGTTACAAAATGTCCGAGAATTTATTAATATTTAAACAAATTATTAATTAAACAAGAATTTAATAATTTCCAAGAAATTATTAATTAAATAAGAAATTAATATTTAATCAAAAACATTTTTTCCCGCCCTAATTTTGATATTTCTAGCTTGTACAGGTTTCCGGCTCTTATACTTTCCGGCTTAGACACGTGTATCTTCTGTTCTTTTATAAATTATGAAACTATTTTTTCTGCCAGAACTAAGACATTTCTGGGAATTAATTTGAGTTTGAATGTAGTATTTAAAAACGAAAGTATGTATAAATTGTTCTCACTGAGAAGAAATCAAGGAACTGTCTTTCTCGAGATCAGCATGTGTATCTGAATCCCAACAGCTCGTAAAGCCAGCTCATATGTCGAAAAAAAATCCGTTTTTTGTATGGTAGTACTAACATTTTTTGTAGAGTTTAATTACATGAGAAGATAGACTTTAGTGCAGTTTAGGCTTATATAATAATAATCGATCAGTCAGTGTAATTGACTTTATTTGTGCGTAGGCCTACTGAGAATTTCATTTTTATTCTTGAGTAAGTATATATAATTAGGATTAAAAATGGAAGTAGAGGATGATACAGAAGAAATGGCGATAGTGCAGGTACAAATATCACATGCATATATTAAAAGATAGTATGGAGTATAAAGCTTACAATATGTAAATTTAATTAAAATTGGAGAATAAAATAAACAATATTGTATACCACATTGTAAATGATATTGTGAATTATAAAAGTGGCAACTTTTACGTTTGGTTTGTTTGTTTTGAATTTCGCGCAAAGCTACACAAGGACTATCTGCGCTAGTCGTCCCTAATTTAACAATGTAAGACTAGTGGGAAAGCAGGTAGTCATTACCACCCAACGAAAACTCTCAGGATTGACCGTCACATTATAACGCCCCCACGGCTGAAAGGGTGAGCATGCAGTGCTATCACTTGGTTATTTGGGCTTTAGGATCTATCGACTACTAGGATCATTAAGGCGCAAAATGTGTTAAGACTCCTCACCGTTGCTGAGGGTGTGCGCAGCATTTGATTGGTTGTTATGCGTCCGCGCGGCTTAGAGGGAACACTCGTAGAGACTAGATCTAACTTTAGTTCTTGAAGCCACAGTGTGATTTCAGCATTGATATTCCTCAGTTCTACCAATGAAAATTATGTTAGAACAGCGGTACATCTGAGGACTTTACACTTCTACAAACTGGGTTTCGATTCCCGTGGTTGAAAGAACACGGATAGCCCATTGTATAGCTTTGCGCTTCAATTCAAACAAATAATTTACCCAGAGCAAAGAGTAGATACTTTGCACCTCACACATGATGGCACGTTTTATAGTATGAAGTATTAATCCATGGAGTGTAAACCGCTGATAGATCATATTATGGATTTATAAAATGGAAAAGTGAAATATATGCCTACTATCTTAACATATTATATTTGAAATAAGCGACATCTAATTCCTGTAAACGTGAGTAGTAATTATTGAAAGAACTAACTTGCACATAGAAGATAAATATTGTCTAATTCAACATTTTGATTTTGAAAAATGTTCACATACATACAGAAATAGAAACACGTTTGTTTTTTTAATTTCGCGCAAAGCTACACGAGAACTATTTGCGATAGTCGTCCCTAATTTAGCAGTGTAAGACTAGAAGGAAGGCAACTAGTCATCACCCCCCACCGCCAACTCTTGGATTACTCTTTTACCAACGAATATTGGGATTGGCTGATTCATTATAACGCCCCTACGGCTGAAAGTGCGAGCATGTTTGATGCGATGAAGATTCGAACCCGCGATCCTCATATTACGAGTCGAACACCACAACCCACCTGCCCATGTAGGGTCTCAATAGAAACACAACCGATGCACATTGTCACATACAATTAGTAGTGGCATATAGTGGTGAATTCATTATTGGTAAATAATATTATGATACAAAATGGCAAATAATTTTGCAGTTCACTGAAATATTTTGTATCTGAGGCTTTTGCTTTACAGGGAGCATATATGCATTGCTTTAATGCTACCATACTGTTTAGTAATGTTCGATTCTGAACATTATCCAAAATGTTCTGTATTTTACGCCACAATCAGACAAGCTGTTTGGTTAGCCACATTTTAACATTCCCAGTTTTCACATAGAATTTTCAAATCAGGTCTTTGTGCAAGCTAAAAAGGCCGTTGTTGTGTGTTCCATCAGCATCTTTCACTGCATTTGTAGTGGGATTATTGTGTTGCCTGAGGATAAACCCTCACACATAATGGCACGTTTGTTCTTGAGGAAATGGAGTGACGGAATGAAATAAGACGTTTCGGTGTTTTGAGTTTTATGCTTTATAAACACTGTTGGTTGAGGTGCAACACCAAACTTTTCCTGATTCTCCACCACGAACGCTGAAGTACTTTGTTTTGTAATTCAATACGAAAGTACTTTTAAAGTTAGTGGTATGCGAAAGAATCCTTGAGATTTTTTTACCGAAAATAGCTTGTTTTTAGTTATCGAGATAACCTTAACATCCATATTTACAGCAGGGCCATTTGCAAGATGTTTACTGCACCATCGTCTATTTCGTGATTAACGTACAATGAAATATTGAACATCTCTTTAGTGTGTTATCATGTGTTATCAGTAACACTTGTTTCACCTACCCTATTCAGAATGTCGACACATTTTCTGTTAAAACATGGAGCATTTTTGACTTGCAAAAAGTTCAATTTTAGTCATATGAGCCAAACATGTAATCACAGTATTTGTGCATCATACGACTTCCATAGATTTGTATCCTTTATACGATATAGCTAATCACGGTTAAGAAATCAACGCATGAAAGAATTCCCACACAGTTCATTTTAACACAAGGCAGAGCATCATTCTCATAGTATATACTATATTTATATATAATATTTTCCATTACTCTTTCAACAATTATTTTCTGTTCAGTCCCCACAAGTTATTTATAGGTTAAATTTAGCACCACTCATACCACACAATTTACATTTTATTATAACTTTGAAATGAATTATCCTGTATGTTTTATTTACCACATATTAATTGTGATTTACTGTAAATTATACATCTACAACTATATAAGGTCTTTAGCATTCCATCCTTCAATAATATTCGCGAATAATTAGGAAATTATTTTAAAATAATTTATGCAATTTTCTTACTGACTTAGAAATACATTTCAAAACTCATCTTACACATTTAACTACACATTTCAGTCATCGAATTTGTACTCAATAACCTAATGACTATTTCATTACATTTCCTCTCTGTTATTGTGACACCACCTCTTAATGATGTTTGAATTATTCTAATTAAAATTACAATTTGAGTTTCCTACAATGTCTAGTTTTTCGGTAGTACTTCAAGCTCAGTCTGTTGCTTCTTATACTGCACCTTGTGGAAAGAAAAAACTGAGAATGTTGTTTGTATGTATACAACGTTTGAGTTTGTATTGTTCCTAAACTGTTTTCAGGCATTTAGTAATGAAAAGTCCTTGTTTTCAAACCCTATGTTTAATATATTAAACTATCTCTACATGTTTCATTTTTATTATTTACAAGTCTTTCTACCTAAACGTATACTAAAACGGAGTCTGGAAATAAAGATACCTGTAAAAATGATAACCCTGGCAATAGACTGGTGGTTAATGCATTCGATTCGCAATATGCGACACGTGGTGTCGAATCCCATCACCGAACTACATGCCTTTTCAGCCAGGGTGGCATTAAAATGTGCCTATTAAATATTCGTTGAAAAAGAGCAGCTTAAGGGTTCACAGTGGCTGGTGATATCTAGTTGCCTTCTCCACCGAATATCACTTCAAAATTATGAATGGTTGTGCAAATGGCGCTCTAGTTGCGAGAAATGAAAATCAATAGTGTTAATAGAAAATGGAGAACAACCCTATTAAAATTTGCACCAATAATTATTAGTAGCGTAATAAACATGTTACGTAAAAGCTACAAACTGCATTTATATTGGGGCCTGGCATGGCCTAGCGCGTTAAGGCGTGCGCTTCGTAATCTGAGGGTCGCGGGTTCGCGCCCGAGTCGCGCTAAACATGCTCACCCTCCCAGCCGTGGGGGCGTTATAATGTGACGGTCAATCCCACTTTTCGTTGATAAAAGAGTAGCCCAAGAGTTGGCAGTTGGTGGGGATGACTAGCTGCCTTTCCTCTAGTCTTACACTGCTAAATTAGGGACGGCTAGCACAGATAGCCCTCGAGTAGCTTTGTGCGAAATTCCAAAACAAACAAAAAGCATTTATATTGTGTTTACTCTCCAATATTGATTTACAGGTAGTTGGTTTTAACTGTAATTAGCAAATAATTTATTTTAAGGAAGAAATGGTTGTTTATAACATAACGTTATCACATCATGACGTTTTTCATAATCATTTTTGGATTTTTTTGAAGATAGATCGTGCTTGTCACCTAAAACACTGTGCTAAAATAATGTAAATTTATCAGACAGGCTCATAATATTTGATTGGTTTCAGTAGTTTATTTTCCTTCTAACGAATTGTTAAATTGATGAAATGTACATTTAACTTCTCAGCCACTCCTGTCACAATAAACTAATGTCATTGTTAGCAGTACATGTGTTTAAAAATAAGTCATAATGTATTTCTGTTGTTATTTCATTTTATTGTAATATTTTTCAGTATTTATTTTCTTCAATTGGTTGACTTCTTTTTTCTCTCTCTTATTATATTTATAAAAGAAATTGCAATACGTTGACTTGTTTAAACAGACTATACACAATTAATTTCTGTAAAACCTGATATTCATCGAGATTTCCTGTGGTGCAAAGTTGTATATTCTTGGCCAGAATGTTTGTACACTGTTCTATATTGATGTTATTGTTTACATACGTGAAATAGCTATTCAGTAAATCCCTGAATAGTAACAGAGAAGGTTGTGTATAATCAGACGAACATGCACGAGTTGTTTTTCTGATCTGTATAAATGGTTTTGAGCATTTGTTTTTGAAAACACATGTACATACTTGTTTCGTATAAAAAAGTGTGTTTTTCGTGCAATTGTTTTTCGAAACAGATTGACGCTTTGTACAGACGATTTCTTTTTACTTGTTTATTGTAAAGTCATGCCTCGTCATACCAGAAGTAATAGAGCGTCACATTCTTTGACTGTCCAGAAATGGTATGAAGCGTGTGTTTGTTTGTGTGTTTCTCTTATAGCAAAGCCAAATTGGGCTATCTGATGAGTACAACGAGGTATGAAGCAGAATAGGAAGATATACCCCAGAATTCTGAAAATCATTGCTGTATTTTGGTCAGGTGTTCAAAAGAAATATTGAAACATCTGATAACAGGAATGGCATTAACACACTCATTCCACAGTGCTAAAAGAACATTTAATAGGAAAATGATCAAACAAGGTTATTTTTCAAAAACGATAATCTGTAAACCGACGTTAAACAGAAAGCGCCGCCGCCACCATGTTACTTGTGCAAGAAAGCAAGGTAATTTACCGTCAGGAGACTAGTGATATGCCATCTTTACATATGGGTTTCCAACTTGTTAAAGCTAATGATAGAATTTGGGTTCTTCCTTTGCCCGAAGAACGTTGAGTGAAGACTGTTTCTCCTACAGAGAATACACAGGAGGTGGTACAGTACATGTTTAGGCATCTATTCATCATGATGGAAAAACTTCTTTTTATATCCTGCTTGGAAACGTTAATGGTAACTCATACAAGCTCACGTGGAGGAGATATTTCTGCCATATGGTATAACAGCAACCCTGTGTTCCAGGATGACAGTGCCATTGTTCATAGTGCGCATACTGTAGAGGATTATCTCGACAGAGAGGGCTAACAAAATCCTTAAATTGTAATTCAGTTGAGAACTAGGCAGAAAAGAGCCTCAAAATTGCTAATCAAAACCGCAAATCAACTACACCGAGTTGCAGCGCCGCCTGTTGAAAATTGGGATGAAATTACGATGGAATACATCAATAGCATCATCTGCAGTATGCCATGCCACTTTTCAGAGATTATTAGTGCACGAGGAGAACCAACAAAATACTGAATGTTTGATATGAACGGAAAATAATGCTACAGATACTATTTTAGTAATTTAGTGTTATATTTTATATTTTTAGGAAGTTTTTATGTTATAGGTGGAATGCCAAATTATCTATCTTTTTACGTGTGTGACAAAATTGTTTGTTTTTCATTCGTTCTATGCACAGAATCTGTTTCATTATACAAATAACGTGTAGATGTTTAATAAAGCATGCACTTTTCAGTATGGCAGCGCTATATGTGTTTGTATTCCATCTTAATAATCTTATTTGCTACCTTTTCTGGAAGGCTGTAATGTTGAACATTGTATTAATCGTGGCTTAATGCCATCCTTTAATTGCGACTTAGCAATATCCTGTAAATGTGGTTTATATTTATTTTGACTGTAGCCTGTGTATTGAGAAATATTAACACACTTATTTTTGTATGGTAATGTGATATTGAAATTTCCAATATTTTTAATTGTTACAAAGCATTTTTGATTATACATTTTCAGTGTAGTAAACTAATTATGCCAACCTATGTTAATAACACGACGATGTATTTCTAATTACATGTTTTTTAGCACCATTCTTTAAGACTAATAAGGCATCGGTAAGAAAGGAGAAAATAAGTTAGAAAAATTAATTCTACAGTTTGGGCATTAATGAATGTGATTACCAGCTCTTCACATGAGCGTCGTCCAGAATTTACATTGCAACGCAAAGAGTTTATTTTAGCTGGCGAATTTCTTCTTAAGTTCAAATGCGTTAGAAATAAGTTGTTGGTGTTTTATTTATATATCTAGCTGTAACTTATCTTATCCAGCAACTGTAAAGTTCACATTTCTTACTCTCAATTTTCTCAGGTTTATCAGTCTCAGTACTAATAACAAAATTCTGGAAAAAACAAAGTTTATTTAATTATCTATTTTTAGTAGTAATATAAAATTAAATATATTGTGCAACTTTCTGTTCAAATTTTGTATTTTATTAAAGTAAATTTGATGTGATCTAGGCCCAATAAAGAAATAACTTTAGCATTTCCCTATAGTTCTCAAAATCGAAAATACATTAAATAGCATTTTACTCTAGTCAAACAGGGTTAAGCTCAGTATTATAGTCCATACCGGTCCAACTGGAAGAGATAACTTTTTACTGTGATGATGATGATAAACATAACTCCAAATACACTTGTACTGCTGACATCTAGTGGCAAACAAGGCAAATTGTTTGGCAAGCGATACCACAAATGCTTTGAAAGTTTATTTCTTTTATTTTAACCAATGTTCTTCAGAAACTATCAAATATTAGAAGGTTTCTCTCTAATGTGTAACTTTCTGGGACTTGGGATATATAGAAATCCCAACAGAAAACTAAACGAACTTTCCAAACAAAAATAAGAAAATTATAAATGCAAAAAAGAAAAAAACTCAGAAAATTTTAAGGATTACATTATCATTCAGTCTTTGAAAATTTTAATCAAATGCTTTAAACGTTAGCATTAATTCCAGGCCGGCCTACACGTTATCGTCTCAGCTAGTACAGTTCAAACTGTACTAGATTGAAATGTAAAAATACTGGTGTCAGTTTTGATTTGATAATCCATCTCAGGTGTTCGTTGAATCACACGTCATCTTAGAGTAATGTATCTGTTCTCAATGTCCGTTCTGACGTTTTTTTTCTACATCTCTGTTGTGATGCTTATTTAATACATTTCTGTTGCGGTTTCTCTCTTACGTTTTTGGTAAGAATGTTTCAGAGCAATTTTTAATATCAGCTTCTAACAGTCCAGATCAAAGATAAAACTGGGCTAAGCTGTGAGTCTACAAGTTATCATACATAAAGAAGAAATGCAAACGCAAGATGTTAATTTGACCAAGGTAGTGTAATGTCGTTGAGTGTTGTTGGTTTTTTTTCTAATTTGTATCCTAATGCAATTATTTTTTTAAGTTTGCAGCACGTGCTGGTAGCGAGTTCTACACGTTATTGCATCATTCTTGCAAAGTTCCGTACCAAAAGAGACATAATGTTTGCTGTGCATTTTCTTATAACAAAGTGAATTTTAGCAAAGCACCTGAAGTTTTAAGTAAGAATTTACGAAGTAGTTTCTTACAGAGAATATTGCTGTTGCTTATTTACTACTTTATTTGTACCACAGCTAATTTTCTTTTCTTTTTTTCCTTCTTTACCTAAATATAACAGATTTTGTTCAGATAGAATTATAAATAATTGAATATATCAGTCTCTTAAAGATTCTAGTCTTTACTTAAAATCTCTTTCTTCTAAACCGATGTTAATGCTATTTAAATATGTGTGTATTTAGAAAAAAACATGAATCATTCGAAGCATACGAGCAAAAGGTCTAGATTAGGATTTTTGTCTACATGACTGAATTAAATATTGGATAAGCTTGATATAAAGCTAAGAAACTACAATACATTTTTAAGCAAGACGAGAAGAAACAAGTTTGCTTGTTTGTTTTTAAAGTTACTCATAAAGCTACACAAGGGGCTAACTACACTCTGCCCACCATGGGTATTGTAACCCGGTTTCTAGCGGTGTGAGTCCACAAACGTACCACTGTGTCACTGGGAGACGCCGAAACAACTTTCTTCGGCCTTTTCAAAATTACGTTATTTACTTTCCTGGAATTAATAAGCCAGTATTTTTCTAGAAGAATAATTCACTGGTTTACAAAGAAATTGAGGCAAGCACAAAAATAGCTGTTTTAACCTAATTTGGGGGTGCTGAATTCAGATTTGGAATTCGTTTTTACTCATCACCTCTAGTTTTTTAGATATGCATACTGTATATTTTGTACACATACTGTACATAAAGGCGTATATGCATTCAGGGTTAATTTCTAATATTGTGTGACTTATGTCTTCTTTTTCAGTTATTATGCAATAAATGTAAGTGATAGCATTACATTATATATATATATATATAGCTATATATCAAGACGGATCACCAGTTTCAGGAATCGGAACAAAGACCTTGCTTCATTTTTCGACATGGAAAACAAGTTGTGCTACTGCACAAATGTACCTGGCTTGTTTACTTTCCTTGGTTTGCCACATAATCGTTCAGACTGGCGTCTTTTCATCGACTCTTCCAAGCGAAGTCTCAAGGCTGTGCTTCTGCACAACGGGAATAAATATCCCAGCATTCCCACTGCACACTCTGTCCATCTAAAGGAGTCCTATGACAATATGGAGCTTCTTTTAGAAGCTGTTAAGTACAACCAGTACCAGTGGAGTCTGTGTGGGGACCTCAAGGTCATTGGTCTTCTTATGGGTATGCAAGCGGACTTCACAAAGTACTGTTGCTTTCTCTGTCTCTGGGGTAGTCGAGCTGTATCCCAGCATTACAAGCAGAAAGACTGGGGGTCTAGAAGCACTTTCGTTCCTGACGAACACAGCGTCAAGGAAAATCCTCTGGTTGGCATGAAGAAGGTGCTTCTTCCTCCTCTTCACATCAAGCTTGGTTTGATGAAGAATTTCGTGAAGGCCATGGACAAATATGGTGCTGCCTTCCAACACTTGTCTACTGTGTTTCCAGGTCTCAGTGCTGCTAAGCTCAAAGAGGGCATCTTTGTCGGACCTCAAATCCGAGAAGTGCTGAAGGATACTGATTTTGAGGAGCTTCTTACCTTAAAGGAACTGAGAGCATGGGAAGCATTTAAGTCAGTCTGTAGTGGCTTCCTTGGTAACACACGCGTACCAAATTACCAAGCCTGTATTGAGAAGTTGCTAAAGACTTATGAGGATATGGGATGCCGAAAGTCACTCAAAATTCATATTCTCCATTCCCACCTCAACTTCTTCCTTCCAAACCTTGGAGAGTGAGTAATGAACACGGAGAAAGATTCCACCAAGACATTACGAAGATGGAGAGCAACTACCAAGGCAAGTGGAACCCCAGCATGATGGGAGACTTCTGCTGGATGCTCTTGCGTGACATCCCGGAGGCAAAATACACCAGATCATCTAAGAAAACACACTTCTAACTGTCTGTGGTACTATGAATTGTGTACATTGTGTCATCCAAGTATATTTATTCCGTCAATGTTCTTTATCTATCCTGTTTTATCTGTAATAAGCTGCTGCAACTGTTGAAATAAGCACGTATATACTCTGTATATACCAAAATGAGACTATTTAAAAGCCAGAAAACTAGAGGTGATAGAGCAAAACTGTTTATAAATTTGAATTCAGCACACCCAAATTAGTAAAAAAACACCTATTCACATTCTTGCCTCAGACAAAAAATATTTTTTTTTGTAAACCAGTGTTATATAATAGTGTTTTCTAAAACAAAATAAAATCTGACATTAATACTGTACTGCGCCCGTTGGTGGCCAAGCGGTAAATACTAAAAACCGGGTTGCGATATTTACAGTAGGTAGAGCACATTGTATAGGATTGTACTTAAACAAGCTGACCCTGCATAAACTCAAGTTATATTCATATACAAGAAAAACAACTTCGACTATCTTTCAATGTATTTCCTTTTCGAATGTTCCTTTTTTTTGCCCTGTTATAATTTATTAATGATTTATTTTTCAACTGTATTTACCGTTTGCCACCGAATGACCATAGTAATTGAATCAAAATATATCACGCTGTTGCATATGAAATGTCGGATTTTAATGTGCAAATATGAACCTCGATTTTTAGTGGTTGAAAGAGAAGCATTATCGTAAATTTTTCAGAAAAACATATTATATTCTCTGGTTCATTAAAGTTCACTTTAGTTTAGAAACTAAATTATATTTATGTTGAATTTTGTCACCATGGATGAAATTGATATTCGTGTAATTTTCTTATGCTAACTAAAGCTTGGTCGCAGTGCGAAGACAGAAACTCGTAATATCAATCATGTATTTGATGATGACATAATTAATGAACGCACAGCATAGCGTAGGTTTAGGAGATTTCGTTCTTGTGACACAAACCTTCAAAATGAGCCTCGGGGCTCTTCCTCAGACCGCCACTAATGCGGAAGAATTTTAGGTTTTAGTTGAATCAGATATCCGCTAAACCGTAAGAGAACTTTCCAATGAACGTAATGCTTATTATTCAACAGTTTACCAACATCTTGAAGCATTTGATAAGATGAAGAAACTCAATAAATGGGTACTTCTCGAATAAACTGACAACCGTCAAATAAAACGAGTTCAAATGTGTTCGTTATTTCTCACTCACAGTGAAATTGGCCGGTTTCTCCATAGAATTCCAACTGCATTGGAAAATAAATTCTTTACGATAATCGATGACAAACCGGACAGTGGCTTGACTATGAAGAATCATCGAAAGATAAACCAGCTCTTCACCATAAGACGTTTGTGACTGGTGTTTTGTTGTCGTCAGCAAGTGTGATCAATTGTTCATTCTTAAACCAAGGAGAACCAATCACAGGAAAGAAACAATGTTTTGAATTGAAATTATGCATCAAAAGTTGTCACGAAAACATTCATCAGTAGTGGACCCATACTGGTTCATTACAAACCCTTCACGTGTTACTGCCCAAAAATTAAACGAACTTCAGTATAATTGTGCTTTTTTGGATTTCGCACAAAACTACACAGGGGTATCTGCGCTAGCCGTCTCTAATGTAGCAGTATAAAAATAGAGGGAAGACAGCTGGTCATTACCACCCACCACCAACTCTTGGGCTACTCTTTTACCAACGAATAATGGAATTGATCGTAACATTATAATGCTCTCACAGCTGAAAGGACGAGCATGTTTTGTGTGACTAGAATTCAAGCCCACGACCCTCAAAAGACGAGTCTAGCGCCTTAATCATCTGGTCATGTATTTGCTTCATCCATCATATTCACCAGATTTTTACCCCTACAGGTTTAAACATTTATACATTTCTTAATGGAAAAGAAACGTTTGCAAACTAAGGATCAATTAAAAGTACCTTTGAAGACTTCATTGCGTCAAAGCACGACTAATATTTTTTAAAGATGCTATTTATAAACTTCACAGCTCGTTTTCAAAAGTATATTGAGTCTAAAGGAGCATATTTTGAGTAAATGATTTGAACAAGAGAAAAAGTACTTGTTTCATATTTTACTTTAAAAAAACAACATTTCATATACAACAGCCGGATATTTCTGACAGAATATCTGGTAAATTCGGTACAGCTGTAACGATATGGCGGTTGTAACTCACTGGAGCGTAAATGGAATAGGTTTGTATTGATTCCAAACTTACCAATGATTTGCAAAAGAGAAATAAATTAACTGATTTTTAATACTATTAAATATGAATCTGCTTTCAGATTTCTATCTTCTTTATTATTGACATTTGTGAAACGTTTAAGTGCATTAATTATGGAAATTAATCATTAAGAGCCTCACTTTATTTTTTTTAAAGTTCCTGTAATTGATTGCGTAAAAATATAAACCAAATATTATACTCATTAGCATGTAATTGATACATATACTTTAATACTATCTGAAATGGCCTAGCATGGACAGGTGGGTTAAGACGTTCGACTCGTAATCTCAGGCTGGCGGGTTCGAATACCAGTCAAACCAAACATGCTCGCCCCTTTTAGCTGTGGGAGCATTATAATGTTACGGTCAATCCAACTATTCCTTGGTAAAAGAGTAATCCCAGAGTTGCTTTCCTTCTGGTCTTACACTGCAAAATTAGGGACGGCTAGCACAGATAGGCCGGGCCTAATTTCACTCAGAGTGGTGGTTAAGAATAATTTCGTACATTCGCCGAGAATAATTTAGTATAGATCAGTATTATACTACCAGAATACCCATCTTTTATATCACTAAGTCCATTCCGGATAGCTGCCAAGTAATATATTGGATACTATTAGGATAGTAATCCTGTACTCGTTATTGAATCCATTTATGGTAACCTGGTATAAATTATTGCATCTATTCGGCGTGGTAACCCGGTTTAAATTAGTCCATCCATCGAAATACACTTAATAGGACATGATTTTTAGGGTACTTGACTTATAATATGGATGTAGATCTAAATTCGTCACCAAAAATGCTTGCTCTTTTAGCCATCAGAGATTTATAATGTAGTAATCAATCCCACCACTATTTGTTGGTAAAGAGTAACCCGACATTTGACAGTAGGTCGTGTTGACTAGTGATATTCCCTTTAGCAATGTCATTTCTAAATTAGAGAAAACTAGCACAAATAACTCTTCATTAGATTTGCGGAAATTGCAAGAAACAAACTTTATATTCAAAATAGTAGCTCGTTATAAATTATTGATTTGTTCGATGTCATTTCCCAGAGTAAGCTACTAGATGCCTCTAGGTTAGCTGCTAAGTATAAATCATTGTATCTATTTGGTATAAAAAACGTTAATGGATTAGTAGCAGGGTAAACTGATGTACTCAAGGTTGTCGTTCGGCAAGATTTTACTGTTCTATTCATTATGGATAACAACTCAGTTGCCCCATTCATAATTTCTTCCAGCGAAAATCGAACCTCTAATCTTAGCATATAAATCATCAAACTTACTGTTAATCTACTGGGATATCTATTGAAAATAATAGTATAATTTTTTTTAATTTATGTTACAAGCAAACAGTCTTCTCTATCAAAAAAGAAATAAAATTTTGAGGAGAAAAAAAACTAAAGAGCTGTTAATTTAGAAACAGAAACTCTGGCTACTGGGTGAGTACATCATTAAAAGTATTTCACAAAATTCTCTTTAGCCTTTTACCTGCACATACATATATATTCAAAAGAATTAGGGCTATTCAGAATTGAAAATGAAATTTGACTGCGCTGGTAGTTCCTGTAGTCGAACTCAAGATTTTGAAGTTAGCAAACCAAGTTAGAATTCCTGTGATATCATAAAAAAAGTCCCCACAGTTGTGGGTGTGTTATATGAGTGACAGTCAGTTTCTTAGCATAGATGGTCGATGGTAAGATGCAACTGACGATAGTAGATATCCTATGCAGTTTTGCTATGAATCTAAACTAAATGTACTTTCGCAGGGTCTCCGAAATTGTTATGTTTCAAATGAACTTAAACAAAAACTACGAATAACAAATATTTGTATTTCCTGCTTTTGAAGCTCATATGTCATTGTGTATTGTAGCGTAGAGAATGCATAATTATTCTCGCAATTCGTGATATACGCATGTTTTACTGACATTCAGCATTTCTTACGTGACGGCATTTTAGTGTCTACTGACTGACATACAATACTGTATAGTTGTGCGTGTGGTTAAAACAGATAACCCCTTCAGACGGCCTTAGACACCCTTTCGAAGAAATCATTCTATCCACTCTCACAGAAAACACCAGAATTGGCCAGTAGCTCTAGTGCTTGTAATTAAATACGTTAACAAAACGATCATATTTTTTTATGATAAATAATTACTTTTAAATCCTAGTTTACTCGAACTGTTAAATAAAAACAAACTTCGATAATCTTTATCGTTACTAGTTTGTTAGAACAACAGATAAAATGTTACTGTACAAGTAACAATAAACGTAATTCCTTAGTGTTAATATGAAAAGAGAAATTCATGTGTGTGTATATATAAATATATTAGTGAATGTTTTATTAGTTTATCATTCGATTCTGTTGCATCAGGTTTAATAAAATCTACAGTTATTTATTGTTTTATAGATAAGATAATGAATAATAAGGATACCTTTGAAAACCTCTTTTTATAAATTGACTAAATTTAAATAAGTTACTTTTGATGGCACTTATCAGTGTGTTAGCATCTGAACATTTTTTTTTATAAATTGAATAAACTTAAATAAGTTACTTTTGATGGCACTTATCATTTTGTTAATATTTGAATATTTTTATAAATTGACTGAGTCCTAATAAGTTACTGTTTATGGTTCTTCTCAGTGTATCAACATTTGAACAATTGTGAATTATCCACTCAGGTTGTCCCCTCAGTGACACAGAGGAATGTCTGCGGACTCCCACAGGTAGAAGCTTGGTTTCAATACCCGTGGTAGGCAGAGCGCAGATAACCTATAGTGTAGCTTTTTGCTTACTTTCAAACAAATTCACTTAGGTTACGCCCTGTTAAGTGAGACTAAGAAAACAAGATGTTGTAGTTCCATTAGCTTATGTTTGCTATCTTCTATCTGAAAGGTATACCTTGGTTAAACAGCCAGGTGAGAGACCTTTAACATTTAAGGAAAGCTATTCCTATTATAAAAGTACTGACAAACTGAATTCTGTCAGTCAATCAGAAATGGTTACCTCCTATACGACTCTTCTTAACTGAATAGTGTAATTGGATGTAACTTTTATTTCTTTACCTTCTTCATGGCTCTTATAAGTTCAAAGTGCTTTCAGTGGCCAATCATGGCTCAAACGTTGAATCTCCTTCTACGCAGCCTGGCTCACTAATCAGTAAAACAGGGCGTCGTCGATTCACTATCTGAGGACAATGTAACTTTGGTTTGGGAAAACTCCAGATGTTTGCTTTAGCTGCAAACAGTAATTCATTCATAAACTTTATCAAGACATTTTAACATATATATTCATTATTTAATTAACCGTGGAAATGTAACATTACTCATCAGGCTTTATTGTTGTTCTCCAATCTGCCACTTAAAGTAATAAATACAACTTTTTTGGCTTGTTCATTCTGCGCAAAAAAAGATAAACATAAGGCATGTTAAACAGTGATAGCATGTTGAATTTTTAATAAGAACAACTGTCGTATCGAACCCTGACATGATAAACTATTCACGAGTGTGAAACTTCAATTTGGACTAAATAAACAGAAAAACTGTAAAACAAAAAAATTCAATAACTTTAACACTCTCCAAAGGTAGACTTTCCTTCTTCAAGGGGAAATTTACCACTGAAGAAGACAAATCTCCTGAAAGCGTCTAGTTTATCTTTTTTATTATAAATATATGATTGTGCTAAATGAAAGAAGATTCGTGTATTTCTTTAATTTATTCGTAAGTGTAGTTTTCACATTGTGCTAGAGTTATACCAAAAATCAGTCTTTCTCACTAAAATATCAACCTATTCCATTAATTGTCTCACTCTTGGAATTCAGCATTGCCTAGATTTTAGTCGAAACGATTGTAATTATACTAAAAACATTGCATGCATAATAGTTTGTATACAACATCTAACGGCCCGGTTAAGACACTCGACTTGTAATCGGAGGATTGCGGATTCAAATTTCTGTCGCACCAAACATGCTCACTCTTTCAGCCAAAGGGGCGTTATAATGGTTCGGTCAATCCCATTATTCGTTGGTAAAAGAGGAGCCCAAGAGTTGGCGGTGGGTGGTGATAACTAGCTGCCTTCCCTCTAGTCTTACACTGTAAAATTGGGAACGGCTAGCGCAGATAGCCCTCGAATAGCTTTGCGCGAAATTAAAAACAAAACAAACACCATGTCTAACACCATACGTTTAACCCACTTTGTTGAACCATTGAAACAGCACTAGATAAATAGTCATAGTGTTGTTTCTGTGCAATATTACCAAATTGTTTTTAATGGATAGATTTATCATTCATAGCGAAATTCTCAGCATTGCGTTAATTATAATCGGTTCATTAAATTATTTGTTATTCGTTTTGAACATCTAACATAATTGTTACTCGCTAATTTTTTGTCTAAGTCTGTTCAGTTTATTTACATCCACAGAACACACATTTAGTTTTTCCAATCACGTTAACTCGATACACACCAACATTAGCTTCACCTGTGAACAGATAAAAACTAATCAAATAGCATTTATTAAACTCTAGATCACTAGAATTGATACACAATTCAAAACAGAAATCCACAGAAAAATCCCCCGTACTGGATTATACATTCCCTGGGACTCGACACATGAAATAAAACAGAAACTCGAAATATTAAGAAACCAAATAAACACAGCAACAAAACTATGTTCATCCGATAAAAATAACAATGAAATCAATCAGATAAAACAACATTTCATTAACATCAACAAATTTCCTAACAAAACTGTGGAAAAAATTACACGCACACACCTAGGCCAAAAACAAACAAACAACAATAAATCCCAAGATAAACAAACTACAAAATCGTACACTGCTGCATACTATATGCTCCCGACATCAGCGAAAAAAATAACCAACATTTGGAAAAAACTGATAACAAAACAATATTTTTATAAACATCAAAATTATTTAAAAACCAGGTACAAGACTACAGTCTGTACTATGTAATAATGGCTGTGACAAACACAACACCAACATTATTTATAAAATGCAATGCAACAACTGCCACGATTTCTATACTGGAGAAACAAGCAGAAAAATGAAAATTAGATTCAAAGAACACAATTTCCACATTTACATGTTTTTGAACACTGCAAATCAAATAAACAAAATTATAAAAAACACCCAGATATTAAGTAGGGAAACAAATATAAACACACGCAACATCAAAGAAGCCGTACTTATAAAGCAAATAAAACCAAAATTAAACCAATAAGGTGTACTATAACTTATGGATTTTCTTAGCATCTTAATGGGAAAAGAGTAGCCCAAGAGTTGGCGGTGGGTGGTGATGACTAGCTGCCTTCCCTCTAGTCTTACACTGCTAAATTTGATGACGGCTAGCGCAGATAACTTTCGAGTAGCTTTGCGCGAAATTAAAAAAAAGAAAGACATAACTGATTTTCTGAGTAGCTGCTATCGTGTATTTATTTACAAGTCTCGAAAGTAATTTTTGTTTAATCAATAGAATTAACATATTTTTATGTATAAATACATAATTTGTGCACATATATATGCATAGATTCATTTAGCGTCATTGTTTTCTGTTCGAGTGCGAGAAAGATACATAGAAACAGATACAAGGTTTATTGTTGTTGTTTTATAGACACGTAATCAACACCGGTGTGATTTTGTCAGGATTCGTAAACATTTTTATCAGTCTCGCTGTTTCCCTAATTGTTAATAATTAAAAGTAGTATGAAAGCTACACTGTATAAAATTCCTATGGATCATCAAAGGTCAACAAAGTTGCAAACTCCCTTTTTTAACCTGAAGATGACCTAAGAATGTCGAAACGTTGTTCTTTACTTTATTAAAAGTTTTAGTACACATACCGGCTGTCTTGAAATACATTTTTTACTTCAAGTGGGTTTCACGTCATCACTAATCGACGATGTCTTTTAATTAATTATTGTATCGTTAACCGGGCATGCTTCCATTCCGTGTCTTATTTCTAACAGTCACATGCGACCAATATGATTCTAGTTTCCAGCAAATATGAGCAATTGCAATTTCCATTATACCTTATCTTTTACAAGTATCATTATAATAACATTATTCTGACCTCTATCATGTTCTTTCGCAGCCTATTTACTTCATTTATCCTTACATATCCAATATCTCGTCTTACCATAAACCAATTGCTTACAATGCAATCTATTTGTTTCCAATATTGTCCTGTATTTCATGACACTTATCTGGATTTCACGTATCTAATATAAAGTGTGTGTGTGTGTGTGCATCTTGCATGTTTGTTTCATTTTTATTCCATTTTGTTCAACCGAAATGAGATCACTACACCAGTATTTCATTTGCCATTTGTTTGGTTTCTTTTGAATTTTGTGCAAAGCTACACGAGGGCTATCTGTGCTAGCCGTCCTTAATTTAGCAGTGTAAGAATAGCGGGAAGGCAGCTAGTCATCACCACCCACTGCCAACTCTTGGGCTACTCTTTTACCAACGATAAGTGGGATTTACCGTTACATTATAACGCCCCAATGGTCTGAAAAAGCGAGCATGTTTGGTGTGATGCGGATTCGAAACCGCAACCCTCGGATTAAGAGTAGAGTGCCTTAATCACCTGACCATGCTGGGCCTTGCCATTTGTAATTCACTTCCACTTATTTTTATTTCGTTCTTTGTAACTGTGACTCCTTTTTTCACTTCTTATCTCGGCTTATCTTATATGCTTTATTCCCTATTAATCTTTTGTGACTTTTCTGATTTTTTTATGATACAGATTGTATTTGAGCTGGTAACAAAATGCTAACCTGCTTATAGTTCTCCATATTTGACATCTGTAGATATTACTCGTATATACATTACTCGTTTAGAATATGTTTAAAGGTGCTTCAAATATCAGCTTTACTTACACGAAGTAAGTTTATTTTAAACCGGAAACTACTTTTACAAGAGGCCATTTGTTTCTAGTGGGTCATTTTGTAATAATTTATTTTCTGACTGTTATATCTAAGGCAAGTGGTTTGATGGTAAACAAAGATACCTCAACGTTGGTTAACACAAGACCGCCGTCATATATAAAATCTTCTGTTCTACTTCAGGATCGACTGACAGTAAAGATTTTCACCATATCACCTTCAGTAATCTGGCAAAGAGACCATCATTATTGAAAAAGATGTAGCCTTCCAGTAATTCAGTGGGAAGTCTGTGGTTTTATGCCGTTAAAATTTCGGTTTCGGTACCCACGATGAGAAGACTCCAGTTAGTCCATTGTTTAACTTTGTGCTTAAAAGGAAGCAAAAAATGCAAATATGTCCAGAAATAACAACGAAGTGGACCAAAGCCTTGGTCTTCTATAACCACGGAGTGAACCGAAAATACCAAACTTTCTAGAAGATATCCTCAATTTCTGAGAAATGATTTTCGATCATTTTCATTTGATATGTGCTTAATTTTTCCCCTTTTCACCATAAAATTTTCGACAGAATGGAAATAAAGTTGCTCTACTATACAGAATTAGGAAGACATTAATTTTTCTTAAAATAACATCAAATGGCTAATCAAAAATATGTTGTTTTGCAAACCTATAGAATTTGTGAGGTTCTAGGAGGCTGCTCAAGAGTTATCCGACAACTCCAATTCTAGTGCTTTATTTATTAAACTAAATATAACACATAATTGCTACTGAATTACGACCAAGCATCAATATGATGTTTCTAGGCATTTTAATGTAAGTATTTATTACTAAGAACTTGTTATATGCTAAACGAAGGCCTGGCATGGCCGAGCGCGTTAAGGCGTGCACTCGTAATCCGAGGGTCGCGGGTTTGCGCCCGCGTCGCGCTAAACATGCTCACCCTCCCAGCCGTGGGGGTGTATAATGTGACGGTCAATCCCACTATTCGTTGGTAAAAGAGTAGCCCAAGAGTTGGCGGTGGGTGGTGATGACTAGCTGCCTTCCCTCTAGTCTTAAACTGCAAAATTAGGGACGGCTAGCACAGATAGCCCTCGAGTAGCTTTGTGCGAATTTCCAAAAACAAGTTATATGCTAAACACTTCACCAAGTTATCGAAACTAATAACACATCCTGTAAACTTTCCTGAGAAAAATTACTCTGTGTTTAGCACCAAACTCCCGACAAAATTACGAGTGGAATGGATTTAGAGAATAAAGAGTCACCAAAGATGACATCACTCATAAAGTGAGTCATAATAAAAATATATCATTAACCAAAATGATGCTCTCAGTGAAATCAATTATGAATGTAACTTGAATATAGATAATGACTCTGAGATCGAAAACACTTTATAACATGGTAAACTAGATGTAAACATAACTGTTATACATTAGTGGTTTCTTATGAAAAACTGACCCTGGCTTGATGGATATTTGTAGTCCTTACCTGGTTATATTGAAAAGTAAATCATCTCCGATATTTATAAACTAGTTCCTCAGGTAAACACCTTTAAAAAAAGCCTAACATGATGCATAATTAATTATTTGTATATAAAATAGTTCATAAAAATACCCAAACAGATATAGCAGTAATTCAAACGTGAAATCACATTCACAGATGTTTGAAAATTACGAGAGATTACTAGATTAAAACAAATATGATGAGGTTTAGAATTCTTAAAATAGCTATAAAGACACAAAACGTATTTCAGCGAAATTTTTGTGTACGTACTTATTAATAAATAAACCTACAGTAAAAATAATGTTGTGTAACCCACAAGTAAACCTTGAATAACTTTTGTAAACCACTAATAATACAATATTAATTGAATGTATGTTTGATGTACTTTGAATTTATATCAAATCAGCTTCCAAAGTTTCAAATCTATAGCCTTTGGTGTATGTGTAAATATCTATTAAACTAAATTTTACTCTGATATTTATTCAAAACTACTTTTCTCTCAAATGATGTAAAACAAAAATGGTCAAAATGCTTACTGTAATAAAATAGCTCTTAGTCTGATGTTCAGCCGTCAAAACCAGTTGTAAGGAAATGGCTTAGTTCAGATGGACTCCCCAAAGACAGATAAGAAGCAATCGGATGAATCTTTCGAACTTCAACCATTTAAAGCCGGTCGTCTAACAAAAACGATGTTTGATACCACACGTAGCACGAGTACTTTTGATGAATGTTTCTTGCGTTACGGCTGAAAATAATTGAAAGTGGATAGCCCTCACTCCATGAAAGTATCTTTGCTAATGCTGAATAAATCAGAAAGTATTTTTCCTTTAAGGCCCTCTATCTACATATTCTGAAACTAGTAAGTTTTAGATGAGAAGTAGACATATTGGTATAACGTTTTGTTGTAATTCTAAGACTAATAAAAGAAAAGGTACACTAACAAGCTTCAAGTCTTCATAAATCATTTTTAACAATGAACATCATTGTACAAACCGTTACATCACAGCGACATGGCACTTAACTTCAGTCTACGGGCTTTAGGTTCGAATCCTCCACCGAACATATTTGTCTTTCAGCTAATATATCAATCCGACTTTTAGTTGATAATAGGGTAGCCCAAGAACATCAGTGAAATAATGTTGAATCTCTTCTCTCTTATTTTCTAAATTAAGCTTCGCTAATTCACATGGTCTTCATGCAGCTTTGCGTGAAATACAAAAACGATTATACACAACGGAAAAAGAATCATAGGAGTTATAACTTTCTAAAGTAACGGCTACTTGCTGTAAGGAAAGTATATCGATGTTGTTTTGTTTTGTAATAATTCAGTGATTGAAAATACTTTGGAAGTAACTTAATCCACATACATTATGTGCTTTATCGTTTACGTTTTTACACACTTCGTAACTGAAGACATAATCGCCTTCATCCGTGAAATATATCCTTACTTGTTCATAAGTTTTGTTTCAAGAGAGTGAAAATATAATTTGTTATTCTTAGTGGACAGTAAAACGTACCTTATAAGATAAGATCATCCTTATGTTCAGTGGGTAAAGAACTCTATTATTATGTCGTGAGGATTTCTGATTAATGTATCAAACAAGGAACACTTTTTCTTTCAGGATTAACACAGTCATAAGCGACAGTATCAGGAAGCAATGGGGACATGTGCCTTCAACTTTTGAGCCACTAGCGAAATACCCTTTGGAACAGAGAATAAAAGCTTGTGTACACTTATCACGAAAGTTGCTATCTCAACATAAAGAACAGGATGCCTTCAGTCGTATCAACCCTCTTCCCTCTAAAATTCAAATTTGTTCTGCATCCTATCCGTACAGTAAAATTAAAATAAGAGACAAATGCACTTTTTACGTATTACATAGTGTAACAGTTAACACTGGCCATCACGGAGTTTTTGGTGTTATCTGTTTGACTTAAATAAATATTTTACTTTTTCACACTATTTAAAGGGGGCATAAGCAAAGGTGCGTCAAGGGCACGTGCCCCCAATTTTGACGGGGTGTAAAGTGCCTCTTTGAATGTAGAATAGATACTTGTGTGTAGAGATTAGGAAAGATCGTTGTTTCATTTTTTAATTCAACGGTTTTGGTTAACGTAGCAGTTAGGGTGTACCCTAGACTTAAACACGTTCCGCTCTCTATGAAAGGCAGGAACAAAAAGCATGTACTGTGATATTTCAAACTATTTATGTGTGGGTAAGAAGAGACTGTTAACTGTAGTAAACAGATGAGTTTTATAGTTGGGATAGTAACGACTTTTAAGTCTATGTTGTTATTAATATTTTGTTTTTGAAGAAATAATATGTTCATTCAGCAGTTGCTGGATGTAATTGCAAAGAATAAAATTTTTCAACTATGCGAAATATCGTCATTGCTTTCTGGTATAGCCCGCTAATTTCAGAGATAACTTTAACTTAGTTCAAGAAGCTTTGATATTACTAAATATATGGAGGCTTATTTAATCGATACTTCAACACAGACATTCGGCGTTTAAATAAGAAAAAAATATAAACCATTATAATACAGCTAAAGATTGATCATTCATAAGTATCACGTCACTTGAAAACCAATCCGCTTTACGACGTGTTTAAAAAATATCACAAATATGTATATTCAGCTGCCGGTGTTGTGATGGTTGTATACAGTTATGAAGATATATGCAGTTTTATCATGCATATTTAACAGCATATACACTACTTGTTTATTTTGCTGTTTTTTCTAGTTTTTGTTTCTTGATGACAAGAAACCCACTTGAAATAAAAATATATCTCAGAACGACTGGTGTGGGTATTAACACTTTTATTGGTAAGCGGAGAACAACGTTTCCACCTTCCTAGGTCATCTTCAGACTACCAAAGAGAGAGTTTGCAACTGATCGTTGCTGGGCACATGTCTAAGGGACGAGAGTATGAACGGGCACGGAAATGTAGGGGTCGTTGCAGTTGGATGTTAAGTTATTAATAACCTTTTTATACTCTCGTCCTTAAGATACATGTGTCCGGCAACAGTCAGTTGCAAACTCTCCCATTGTTAACTCGAAGATGACCTTGGAAGGTCGAAACGCAGCTTCCTGCTTATAAGTATAAGTGTTAATGCCTATACCAGCCATTCTGAAATAAATAGTTTTTATTTGCTACCTCACCCGAACCAATTTATCAGTTTAAGGTTTGCGTAGGTGTACAATTTTATTCACGATAATATGACATTTTTGGGTTTCTTTTATTGAAAACTAAGCCTATACCTCTCTTGGGAAATTAACCGAAAAGAACTATAGTTTTGCTGTAACAACAAAATAGACTAATTTGATTCGATAAATAATGAGTATATCATTTTAAAGTCACTGTTTTTTCTGTAAAATTTGTAATTTTGCGCAAACCTACACGAAGGCTATCTGCGCTAGCTGTCTCTAATCTAATAGCATAATACTAGAGGGAAGGCCGCTAGTCATCACCTCCTACCACCAACTCTTGGGCTACTCTTTTTACAAACAAATAGTGGGATTAACAGCACATTATTACGCCCCCACGGCATGTTTGATGCTACGGGGATTCGAACCAGAAACCTTCAGATAACAAATCGAGCGCCCTAACCACTTGATCGTGCCGGATCTTTTTTTGTAAAAAATGAAAAACTTGTGAGGTCATGTGTTAACCGATGACCAACAAGCCACCTAACGTCCTAATCTGTTAATTAAATATGGTGCGTTTCTAAGATCAATTAGAATAATAGAATGAAACATAATTTTTATTTAAATTCTGCTCTTCACTTACAACATAAGCCTGCAGTAATATTTTTTTTGTTAATACACTTTCCATTATTTCTGTTTCATAAAATCGGAATTTTGGTGTTTCCAAAAATGTTATAATACGTGATTCGTGCATAATCAGAATTGTTACGGTTATAATGTCCCTTTTATATATTGTGTATCATTGCTGTTTACGGTAATTGTTTCTGTTTTTCTGTTTCCCGAACAGCATTTTGTTTGCAGATATCGTGGGTTTTACTGTTTTAGCTTCCCAGTGTACAGCCCAAGAACTGGTTCGATTGCTGAACGAACTTTTTGGAAGATTCGACCAACTGGCCAGTGTAAGTTTGTGTTTTTTGTTCGAGTTTAAATAGTACAACCTTTTACTTGTACAAATATTATATGTTTAGATATCTAACTGCATTAAATTATTTTTATCTGTTTGCCTATTAACTGAGGGGACAATCACGTGGGCAATTTCAACTGGCATAAAAGAAAAAAAATTATGTATATATATCCCCTTCGAAAGTAAACAATGTCTCAAAAATGGCAAATTGTATATAGGTAATTTGAATATTGGATTTTACTTTGAAGCCAGTGCTGTTACTCACATTAAATGTGAAATATCGATTTTGGAGGTAAAACATGTAGCAGTAATATATTGAGGTAAATTAACGTGCAATGAGACGTGCAAGGTATTGGAATGATGTCAAAACAGTTTTTCTAGCCTCTTAACAGAAAATTCGCTTTGACAATATTGTGTTACCAGTTCTGGCCAGGTTGCTCATACGAGTGTAACTTTGAAATTAATATATGAAGCGTGGAAATATATATTTGAAGCTGTTATAGTACTGATTATGTATGATGTAGATTCTATATTTCTGATTAATGTAAGGACTCAGTGTGTCAAATAAAAAATTCCCCAATGTTTTTGTGTTTCAAGTAGTTAGTATTTCGCCATTTTTGTTGAGAAAAATGAATGTATATATTAATTAACAAAAATATATATATAAATTCATTTTTACATAACCAGGATGTTGAAAAAATATTTGATAGATTACAAAAATAAAGTTTACCAATACTATAGTTTGCCTTTGTCTATAATATTTAGGCCTGGCATAGCTTGGTGGTTACAGCACTCGAATTGTTCTGTGCAGGTCGTGAGTTTGAATCCTAGTCGCTGAATATGCGTTATATTATTTGGCCCATTTGTTGGTAAAAAAGTAGTCCAAGAGTTGACAATTCGTGGACTTCTCTTTAGTCTATCAATGCTAAATTCGGGACAGTTAACACTGATATTCCTCATGTATCTTTGTGGGAAATTCAAACCAAGTCCAGCGATAATAAGTTGAAATTTGAAAATTAATTACTGTCACACAGAGCAATAAAATATTAGAATTAATATTCGTACTTACCTTACTGATGTTTCAGATTTTCTCATATCTTAAAAATGTCAGCCAATGATCCTAATTTATGATACATAATTATTATTATGGGGGATTGACCTAACTCCATAGTTCGGAAAGTAAGAAGTCTTAAGTCTATAATATTTGGTAAAAGATGTAATGCAATAATGGAAAAGACGATTACAGTGTCAATTAAATAATACCAGAATACCCATATCGCGACACTTACCTTCACGACATCTTAAGAGTATTAAGTATAACCATCACTCATGGTTTGCATTTAAAAGAGGACTTGATACAACTTTACCATGCTTTTTTATTTACTACGCTACTTGAAGTTATATGACATTTTTTTAGTATGTCAAGGTAGAATCAAGTCCATTGTAAAATAAAATGGTTCGTTCTAAATCGATAAGTTTAGGTGAACATATAGCCAAGCACCATCAGGAATATCATGCTGAGAAGCTCGTGGAAATTGTTTGGTCCACTTCCTTCTAGATTCCCGTGGATGGCTTTTCTTCAGATTCCACAAGCGCAGAAACTGTATAATTTTTTCAGAGAGAGAAAAACAAGGCTTGTCATTCCTAAGCTGCTATTTTGACGAGGGTTACTAAATTATCATAGTGCCAGGTTTAAACATTCACGTGAATCTCCTAGAAACAGTTGAATTGTGATGTGTATTGATGTAGACATACTCTTTAGTCTTACTCTTGACTTCCATGTTGTTGATTGTAGAAGTCTTGTGAGTCTGACATCTTAACAGATGTTTGTTTAACTAACGCCACTGCACTTCGAGTATATATAGTCCATGCGAAAATATGTATATATATTTTTCCTTTTATACTAGTTGAAATTGCCTATGTGCTTGCCTCCTCTATAAATAGGCAAACAGTACCATTAACGAGATTCATCAGCAGACAGCTAATTTATTTGAACTTCCGGTAAGCCTGGTGATTGTCTTCATTCCCTGCGTCCACGTCAATATAATCTTAATGGAACATTAGTGTCATTGTCATTGCTTTAGTAATTCTAGTATAAATAGCGTCTCAACCATTAAATACTATCTACGTATGTCGTATTCCAGCAGCCCTGAAGAACCATGCTATTGCACGAAAGGTCTTGCCGGCACTGGATATTACAGACCTAGTGTTGACGACATACTATTATACACTTTTATTTTCTGTCTCCCACAGTTCTTATTAATAATTCAGAAGCCATTTCTAATAGCGGGATGAATTATGACATGCTTGATGCTAGTTTTAGACAGATCCCAGTATATATCTTTAACTCTTTGGTTGATCATTATTTTGGGGGCGATAATCGTCTTTATCATCGTCTCATTACTTATTCTGCCTAATATAATACTTTTCTCATGGTTATTTTTCCATATATGGGTATTATAATTGGCCAATTAATTTTATTATAATTTTATCTGTAAAATGTAAACCAAAAAGCAGGTCAATAACCAAGAACAGAGCACGTAGAGAACAGATGTCAATAAACCCAAAACACAAGTAATAGAAATGGACTGGTATTTCAGTTCGAATAGTGCATTCAATTTGATATACTCTAGTTAATAAAACCAAACCTATATTTATCTGAAGTACATCAAACATCCTCACCCTTTCAGCCATGGGGGCGATATAATGTGACGGCCAATCCACTTTTCTTTGGTAAAAGAGTCGCCCAAGGATTGGCGGTGGGTGATGATGACTAGCTGTCTTACACTGCTAAATTAAGGACGGCTAGCGCAGATAACTCTCATGTAGCTTTGCGCGAAATTCGAAAACAAACAAGCCTTGGAAAGAGAGTATTTAAATAATAAATAATCATCTCTAATGGTTATCTTACAATAAAATATCCCTGTAATGTTCCTATAATAAAATATAACCGCAGAAAGCTGAATATAATTGTTCGTGTTAAAAATATGAAACTAAACAGGGAGAGTTACGGAACTGTCATGAAACGTGTCTTTAAAAATAAGCTTTTTACCAAACGAACAAATAAAGAAAACCACTGTAGTGGTGTTTAGAAACATTGGTTGTCCCTTGCAAGTAATTAATTTTGTTATCAGGTTTATATGTTTGTTCATTCTAGAGCAAAGATTTGTTGGGATATCTACATTACCCAATGTTGGAATCAATCACCATATTTCTGTCGTTGCAAATCCTTAAGACTTTACATTCTTTCACTAGAGATACAGGTTTATGTGTTTGTTTGTTTTAGAGTAAAGAAGTATTGGGCTATCCGTTGTGTGCATTGTGGGGATCCATCACCGGGCTTTAGCGTTGTTAGCCCGTAGACATACCACTGTGTTACAGGAGGCTAAGAGGATAAGTGAAAAAACACATAGAAACATGCTTGAATATATGTTGTTATTCAGTTTATATAAATGTATTCAGGTCGGTATTATATACATGCATGATTTTGTTGTACCATTTAGAATAGATTTATTTGAATTGAAGTAACGTCATTCCTTTGGTACTTCTTATAAACAAAACAATTGTTAAAAAGCGCTCAGTAAAAGACAAGGAACGGTAGCATCCAGCGACAAAACTTCCTGTGACTACTTAACGATCCTGATATTTTTAACTGGATGCGCCCGTTGCATCAAAATCCAAACATTTTTGGCGACAAGGTATTGCAATCAGTTTCCTTTATTTAGGAACAAACGTAGTACAAAATTCTTTATTAATAACACACGGAATGAAAAACACCGTTGTAAACGGCTCACTAAGCAATCATAATACATATAGGATCCAAGGCACTGAGTTGACTTCACATATTTTTATTTATTCTACATTATTTTTAGGAAACAAAGCGTTGAATTGTTTCAACAGGCATCTGCTAGTGGTAAAATAGAGGGTAAGGAACGAAGTTTGTAACTTCGTTTCGTGTTAGTAACCCTGGAGTGGAAGAAGATTGTATTTTATAAATTACTCAGATCTCTCTCCTGAAATGTTGCGAAAGTAAAGGATTCGAGTTGTTGTAAAACTTACATATATATATACAATTACTAGCTGGAGTAGCCATCCTCTGACCAGAACTTACGTAAATCTAAATCCATAATTAATGATTCGTGATTATTTAGGACATGAAAAACTTCTTCCCTTATATGCAATTAAGAAAAACGCTCACAAAATCTTCAAGATGATAAACCAAAAATGTGTGTGTCTTCCCAAGGACCCAGCGAACCTCCATATCAACTTTGGGTAAGATCCATCTACACCCTGCGAAGTATTTACATGGATATACAACACAAAGTACTTTTCGTTGCTAAAAGAGTAGCCCGAGGGTAGGTGGTGGTTGGTGATGACTAGCTGCCCTCCCTCTAGTGCTTCACTGCTAAATTGATATACAATAGACAATACTATTATGTTTATATAGATTAACTTATACTAGATTATACTAAATTAGATATGTAGGTAAAAATCCACTTGAATACAAAAACTGCTATGAAATAATCATAATATGCAATTATCATTAAATACTCTAATTAGGATGAGATGGATATCATGAGTTCGGTCATATATGCTTTCTTGTCTAGTCTTTATTCTAACTTGACAACAAATTCGAATCTAACTTAACACATACACTGTTGATTTAGCAAGTCTCCTTAAAATAATTTGAATTTCCTGATTGTTTTACAACAAGCCTTTCTCGATATTTTGGCTGCCATTATTATCTGATGAGCATTTAGAGAGTTGCAATGAGAAATAATACAGGCATCACTAACTTCAAATATTATTTTCCTATCTGAAGTTTGATAAACGAAAATGAGTAAATCGTTAAATATTTTATTGCTAGACTAAAGAATAATTTTTTAAAAAAATCATAGCATACCATTTTACGTTTAGCTGCATAAATCACATGCCTAAATGTTGTTCAGGAACACGATTTCTAGCGTTATAAATCCTCAGGCATACCATTGTGCCACTGGTGAGAATACTGTAATTTAAAAATATAAATTTTATTTCTCTTCCATTGGCTCAGGGGTAAGTCTGAAGTCTTAAGACGGACGACAGCTCATTGTCTAGCTTTATGTTTAACAGCAAGCATGCATACATAGAATAATTTATCTGCAGGTGGTCATTGTATCTTTTTGCGGATAAGAAAAAAGTTAAACATTCCAGATTCAAGGATATGCGGCTAGCCTTAATTCGGCAGCACAAAGACTATGAATCATTATTTTTTCTTAAAGTTCTTGAAGGATACACTATTCAAAAGTTTCGTTTGAGGCATAGAACACGAATACTTCAAAAACCGAAAGAAGATAATTTAACCATTCTTAAACGTGGGTAAATGTTGTTAAGAAACTGACTGAAATAATTACAATAGTAACTCCTAAGTTTTAAAAAAATACAATTTTGAAAGTATTTACTCAGGTCGGTGTTTGTTCTAGTAAAACGTTATCTTATCTGGTTCATTCGAATAAGTAGCCTTGCCCTATACACAACTAATTCCTGAACTAATCCGATTATTTTCAGGTGATTCATAATTTATATTTAAAACATCAGAGGGCACTGCTATTAAATCAATATCATTTAGCATTCTTAAGCTAAGGTTAAGAGATTAAAATCATTAAATTGAGTAAATCAAAGAAGTATAAGAAATACACTACATGGGCAAAATTATGTGGACATCCAACCATCACATCCATATGTGATTGTTAAACATCTCATTCTCCTTTACTCGTTAAATCCAAAAATGTCTCGTACCTAATACGGTGATGCCATTCAGCTGTGGGATCATGACTGAAAATATGAGCCAACAGTTGTAGCTATTAGTGTAATAACTTTTGAACAAAGAACTTTTTTTTCTGAGTGATTTTGCTTTAATGGAACAGTTCGACATTAACTTAAAGTAGTTTAGTAATTCTCTTTGCGATGAATTACGGGTAGTTAAAGGAATGTATATTTATATATACATATATATAACGTAACTGTTCAGTTGCTTTCTGGTTGTCAGTTTTTCGAATTTCGCGCAAAGCTACACGAGAGCTATCTGCGCTAGCCGTACCTGATTTAGCAATGTAAGACTAGACGGAAGGCAGCTAGTCATCACTACCCACCGCCAACTATTGGCGTACTCTTTTACCAACTAATAGTGGGTTTAACCGTCACATTGTAACGCCCCCACGGCTGAAAGAGCGAACATATTTGGTGTGATGGGGATTCGAACCCACAAACCTCGGATTACGAGTCGAGTGCCTTAACCACCTGGCCATGCCGGAGCCTTTCTGATTGTAAAGACTCGATATCGTACGAGTTATTTCTGTGTACTATGCTGCTAGTGCAAAATCGTGTTCACTTTTGTGAAGTTAGAATAATTTATTCTCGTTTTTAATCTTAACATCGTGTTTACGTTTTTAGCTTTCACTTTATTTTTATAAATGCCAAAGTATTTATATGCTACATACATATTAAAATTTGTCCGATATTTGTGTTTAATTGCCACCACTTTGTATTTGTTAAGCTACTCGCTTTTCACTAACTATTCAACAATGTACAAATCGACAATATTGTTACTTACATGTAGTGTCCGTCGTAACTAAAGTTCAGGGCTAAAAAAGAATAAATGACCTACTTTTATGGTAATGTTTATATAATTCAGTTAAATGCAGTACATGTAATCTTAGTTTTATGAGCTCTGAATTTTAACCAAACGTATCTTTCAGCCTCAAATACAGTTTATGCAGTGATACGAAGGTTGTGTACGTTATATTAAAAGTACTTAGAGTCTCTTCACGTCATTACAATCCGTATCTTCGTGTTCAGTCGTGCTCTATTTGACGACTGTGCATCTTTATAATAGCTCTGCAGAGTAGTTTTTATTGCAGAAATATACGTCATAAGGCTGTCATGGCTAAAGCATGCCCCTCTTCCCTGTAATTTTTCGTAATCCAGCTAGTTATAAGAACGGCGATAACCTAGCGCTTCATTCAACAATCCGTTTGCAAGAAATACATGGGCGCTTTATTCGGCGACTTGATCGGTAAGTCTGTGTTGAATACATGTTTCATTCTTCAACTGCTTGGGGTATGTGACAATTTAACAGGTATGTCGTGGAAGTGACTTATTTCGTTTCTCAGAAAGAGAGCTTTCTTAATATAGTGTACTATTGACTGTACGACAGTTAATATTCGGTAGCATCCCGTTGTATACGTAAAGCAAAGAAATGTCAAAATCCAGCTCTGATTTATGTATATAAATTGTTCAAACAGGATTTTATGTAGGTTGTAATTGTCATGTGACTTGTTCATTTGTATATTCAGAATCGTTTTACTAAAATATAGTCAACTCTCTGTGTGATAAATTTATTGCAATATTTTGAACAAACGCTGCACGCAACAAAATAATAATAACCTGATCGAGGAAAGAAAAGATAATATAGTTAGCTCGTAGCAAAATAAAAGCACTAAAAACACATGTATACCCATGAAAATAAAGCAGGAATAGGAAAGGTATAAATGTAATTAAGGTGTGTACATGTTTTTTAATGTGCACCAGATAAGATCATTATAGAGCATAGAATGGCTCTAATCAACTTATTTACTTTAACACACCAATAACTTTAAAATAGTACAGGAAATTAACTCATGAACTTCAACCAAAATATAGCATGGCGTCCCTTAATTTAAGATCCTCCCATCTTGCTTCCCTTCGATAGTCTGTAGTTTATTCCTGTATGTGCTTAGAGCTTAGAACCAGCGATAACCCTGCTGAGGGAAGAAAGGCAGAGATTTGTGTTTCAATGAGACAAAATATTTGAGAAAATTATTTATTCGAAAACCTAAGCGGATATGCAAAAAACCAAGAATACTCAAGAAGTAGTGTAGTTTCCTGTTTATCGTTTTATAAATGACGAATTGAGCATAAAGACTTTATTGTTAAAATATCTGAAAGACCTGATCCTATCTTTCAAAAAAATTCTTCTGTGGTGTAAAGTCAACCTTTAACAAATCGCTGTGTTCAGTACAAAACTACATGTTGTGTTAAAACAGTATTGTACACAGACTCCTTTGTACTTTGTGTGATTTCGAATATATTAGTGAAACCAAGAAACCAATACGTTAATGCATAATTAAATATTCGAAAGATTTAATAAATACTAATGGTCATTTTAAAATGTATTTTATAATATTATAACAATTAACAGGTGCCTGATTCAATGTTATAGCAACCATTTTGCAAAACAAAACAAAACTGAGTAGTTATTTTAAAAATCCTGGAAAGGAGTTGTAAACTCGAACTAATACGTCATAAAAAGACTTATCCAACCTACTTGTAAAATTTAGTCTACCAAAAACAGTTTGCTTGGTTTTAATGTACAGTTTTTTACTCACTTCTAATAATGTACAAATTATGTAGCATAAACCGTGTTCATGAATATGTTTTATTTACCCTAAAATTACTTTTAATTTTTTTTCTTTGTGTGTACACACATATTTATGCAAACCCCGATAATCCTATGAGGTGACAATTAAATATGCTCTAATACATCTTTCATACAATTATGTCCTTTTAAAGTAAATGCATGGTGAAGCAAACGTATATTGAAACAGGTAATTTGTGTGAAGATACCGAAATTTATTCATACACTGAGGTCATAAATATGTGTTTAGATCAGCTATTCACATTTATTTTCAAAATAGGAGTACCTTTATAGTCAATGGCAAAAACAAATTGTAACATAATTATATAAAGTTTTAAGTCATATCTCCCTTTCAACTGTTGCATACTTCAAGCAGCTGGAGAGTGAAACAGATGATTGTGCTTTTGCCAAAAAAACCGTATCGGTCAAGTCACCTCAATATTTCTGTGTGATTAGACTATTGAAATGATTGCTATAAAACTTCGCTTTGGCACACTAGATGGATTATAGAAAGAATATTGGCAGGATGGGCGTGTTTAAACGTGATGATCTAATGATGGAGCCTTACGCAATGAAAACTTCACTGAAGGGCTATCATCAAGATGCACAGTTGTCAAATAGAGATTGGACCTGGCGAAAAAGGACCGTATTTTGCTTGATGAGGTCCATGATCTTTTCAATATAATATGTTAAATACTTTGAATATTGTAGCTTGTGTCCATTTTCCATGTCTTTTACATCATTATCAAAATCTATTGTATTCTAAGGATCTTATCGAATAGGGTGAAAGTGAGACATGTTGTCTTTACTTGATAACGTTTTCTTTTCTAGTTAAACTTACCTTTACATTGTAAATATTTTAAAAAAATGATCCAACCAATTATTACTTACTATGTTTCATCATTGTCTTTATTTTTGTCATTTATACTATTACGCTCTATTTTAATGTTTGTGAATTTTTTATTTCATTGACTCTCTTTACATTGTTGTCGCGCGCTATTGTATCACCTGTGTTTTTAGATCATGGTATTGTTTCACACAGTAAGGATAGCTGATAAAAAATCATCAAAACGCTGTAATACATTTGCTCATGCTTACTGATCGTTTAACAGCTGTTTTTTAGTTTCAAAGTTTTTATCTGATTGTGTATTGAAATTACATTATTTTACCCACTGTGGTCATTAGTCAGATAATCACCATAATTCTT
The DNA here is from genome assembly GCA_011833715.1 of Carcinoscorpius rotundicauda. NCBI lineage: Eukaryota > Metazoa > Arthropoda > Merostomata > Xiphosura > Limulidae > Carcinoscorpius > Carcinoscorpius rotundicauda. Next base: position 24,424,847 of record CM022398.1, read on the forward strand.
TTTAACTGTTAGGTGAATAAGATACACAATTGTGCAATATTTTAAATAACCATAAAATCTAATTTTCTTTCCTATCCACCCGCCGCAAAAAATATTTAAAAAATTGCACTTTCGGATGAACAGAATACAATTCTAAACTGTTTGTTTTGTGTTTGTGTGTCTCCAAAGAGGGAGAGAATACAATCTGTTTTACAGTTCACTTTTCAAAGCAACAGTGGAGAGAAACACTTTAAGCATGATAAAGCAGAACATACAATAAGAGCTTCGAGGGAAAAATCGAGAGTTATACGTATACATACTTATTACACATGTTTTATTACATGTTTTGCGTACGAACGTTATCTTGAATATTTCTTATTCTGAAAGAAAGTTCGGAATTTGAAAGTTTATAGCTAGAACGTTTCTTGCTTGAAACATGGAAGTAACTGTCGTAAAAAGAAAAAGAAAACACTTTTTCGGATGTCAAGATACTGCTTATGGCTGGTAAGTGCCATCAAATAACATTTATCAAACTCCAAAACAACTTGAATTCATATGAATTTTGTTAAACTTGTGCGATACTTTTGTAATACGATGTTTTTTTGAGAATCACAATCGTATCTCTCAGAACTTGAGGCCATATTACGACACCAGCCTTAGTGGATCAAAAACTTTTTGGTGTTGTTACTTTTATTTTTTAAAACTCTAATAAACATGTTTTTCTACTTGATTTTCACAATTTTAAAAAAGTGCAATGACAGCTCCCTCCAGTGTCCGTTAAAGTCGATAAACCTTATTTTTTATTCTCTAAGTTATCAAGTAAAAAGTTACACTATGTGACACGTGAATAAAAAATATCGTTTAATATTGTGTAAATTTTATTTGTATTATTGTTATAATAAATAAAATTTTGCTACAAGTCTTTTAAAACTTGTATTACATTACTTTCTGAAAACGGATATAATCTCAAATAACTCGAAAGCAAGACTGGAAAGGCCAACTTCAAGAGACTAATGCTGTTGTTTGAACTACCCGTTAGTCTTCCTGGCGAATTATGATAATTACAATTATGCTACAAAAAGTCCTTTACAACTTGTATTACTGTAGTTTTTTTCTTACCACTGTAGACTATATGTAAAAATTAGATTTAATGCTATTTATGTTTTTAATTCAAAAATTAAATTTTATTTTACCTTAATCTCCTTTTATGAATTTTAATCATTTTACCTTAATTTTAACTTTTTACCAGATGTTTGGTGCAGATAGCCTAGTTGCTTTGCACCATGAAACACCAAATCAACCAACTGTTGTTGTACATTTTATGCACGTTAGTCCGGAATGCGTTGGGACAGCAACTGGTGTAACTATCCTGGCGACCGCTAGATGGCTTATTTGCTTGTATGTTTGAAGTGTATGTTGTTGTTTGTTTGTTATTTCAGGTATATATTTTCAGCTTCGGCACACGAACAATAAAAACGCCACCAGTAATTTAAAAGAAGTATAACCTGAATATATATCAATTGAGTTTTGTTTAGTAACTTCTGTTTACCATCTTTATTTTGTCATTATCAAATCGTCATAAATATTATGTGTTGTATTTAAGATTTAAGTTCTGCTTACGCTCTCTAGCATGCGACTTAATGCTTAATTTTTCCACAGCTCAGGTAGTTGGATGCTTAACATTTTGATTTGGCCTTAATTGTTGAAACAATGAACTACGGTGAATGACTATCATTGACTGCTACTAGTTAACAAGTTTTATATAATAACCGAAAAAAGACTAAAACATGCACAGCTATTTTTAAGGAAGTTTCAGCTATTTAATGTTTCTCCTATATGTGCGTTAAACTTATGATGGCATAATCTTAATTATCAAAGCAATTCGTTCCAGTATTAAATTGATATGACCATCTGCTGTCTAATTGGCGAGATTGAATGTGTTTTTTAATACCGACATCAATAAATAATAAGTTAGTGATGTGAAAGGTTAGCATTCTGTTCCATCATAATGCCGTTAAGTGACACCTGCATGTCTAAGCAGTGTAATGTAATTTGCTGAACTAAAAAATAGCCTTATTCAATTACTCTAGTTTCCTGTTTGTAATCACAGTAAGCAATATAAGTATTATGGCCAATTTGTGCTTAAATACACCCGTTTAGATATTCACGGAATTTACGTTTTTTATTACCTTTTATTGCGACAACGCATGCTGCCAAAAAACAAAATGAAAGATTTCGAAATTTAGTTACCACAACTTTGTTTTTTATAAGTCTTTAGCAAGCGCCATATCTTAGAGGCAATGTAAATAAGAATAGGGAAAATTAAAATGGATTAGTTTAATATACAGACCTTCAATTGTTACTGTCTTTAATAAGGTTAACTATACTGGAAGTTATATTTTTCCCATAAGCTTTTAAAGGTTATGGATCTCTAGTTAGCTATGTAATGGGTACTTTACTTATTTACTCATATTGGTTGCTAAGAAAAATCCAATGGATAGTGTGCCGCAAGGCTTATAAAAATACAAAAACTGCTTAGTCTAGTGTGGATGAAGAATTATACTTCATACTTGTCAGAACTGAATAAAATAATTTTAAATAATTATCTGTCCAAACCGATTAATATCGTCCTGTAGAAGAAGAAAAAACAGAACTCGAATTCGTGTGCTTCCGTTAAAACAAAGAAATAATGCATTTATAAAGAGAAAGAGCTTATTTAAATTGTAAAAATGTATATGTGTGTGTGCAAAATATTTAAATTGATTTACGAATAAACGGGACCCGGCATGGCCAGGTGGTTAAGGCACTCGACTCGTGGTTCGAGGGTTGCGGGTTCGAATCTCCATCGCACCAAACATTCTTGCCCTTTTAGCCGTTGGGGCGTTATAATATGAAGGTCAATCCATCTCTTCGTTAGTAAAATAGTAGATCAAGTGTTGGCAGTGGGTGGTTTGACTAGCTGCACAAGAGCCGTCTGCGTTAGCCAGTTATCACCGCCAACTCTTGGGCTACTCTTTTACAAACGAATAGTGGAATTGACCGTCACATTTTATTACCCCCACAGCTAAAAGGGGCGAACATGTTTGGTGTTACGGGGATTCAAACCTGCATCTGAGATTAAGAGTCGAGCGCCCTATCACATAGCCATGCCGGGATTTGATAATGGAATTGTTTGACAAACGTATGAGCCTAATCAGTGAGTCCCATTGTGCACTTTGGTGAACTGAGTTCTATTATGGAATTGTAACCTTAATATATACTATGTACTGTAATATATATTAATGTATTGCAAGATTAAACCACGACAAGACAGAAATGGATACCAGCTTACAACAGATGGTGGGTGAAAGGCACACGAATAATTTTTTGCCATAAGTGTAATTATATATAACGTATGCGCGATCGCCGCCAAATATATCATAAACATGACGATCTTTGAAGGGTAAGCTATGTACGTCCTTTGACTAGTAAAGGCCATTTCACCCATAAATTGTGTAAAGACGATATCGTTGTATGTATGAGAAAGGTAAACCAGTTAATAATTATATCAAGAAACGATACCGACAGTCTCAAGGAGCGTGTTAAAAGAGGAAGATGTCGCGACAGGCGATCCTCTTAACCGACACGGTCGCCAGATATCACTTCTATGGATTTTTTTCACTCTAGGTCTATGTGAAGGGTATCGACTACAGAACAAAGCTGGGGACACTACGTGAATAGAACACTGAGTTAGTAACTAGTGTGGCGACCGATATGCTGGTTACCACGTAGATGGAAATCAAGCATCTACTCCATATAGATGGAGCGCATGTAGGGGTATAATGATGGCATATTTTGATTGGATAAAAATACACAATTGTGGCCTAGTAGTTAGGACACTTGACTCGTAATCTGAGGATCAAGGGTTCGAAGCCTCGTCACACTAAACATACTCTCCCTTTCAGCCTTAGGAACGTTACAATGTGACGATCAGTCCCACTATTCGTTCTTAAAATAGTAGTCCAACAGTTGGCTGCGGGTAGTGATGACTATCTACCTTTCCTCTAGTGGCCAGGTGGTTACGGCATCGATTCATATTGTGAGGGTCGTGGGTTCGAATCCTCGTCGCACCAAATGTGCTCGCCTTTTCAGCCGTGGGGGCGTTATAATGTAACGGTCAATCCCACTATTCGTTGGTAAAATAGTAGCCCGAGAGTTGGCGGTGGATGGTGATGACTAGCTCTCTTCCCTTGCGTTAGTTGATTGGATCGGCTAGCGCAGATAGCCCTTGAGTAGCTCTGCGCGAAATTCGGAACAAACCAAACCTAGTCTTACACTGCTAAATTAGGATTGAAGAGCCAGGTGTCCCTCGTATAGCTTTGTGCGAAATTCAAAAACAAAAAAGCATAAACACTGTACAAAACTATGGTTTATAATCCGTAATCCTTTCCTTAGAGAACAGTCACAATATTGTGTTTGTCTGGCAAAACTATCAGAAACTAACGAGTATCGACAAAGATTACTACACTAGCTAGAAAAGAGACATTTTATTTTGAAATATTTATATTAATGTGTTTCTCGTGTTCCATTCTGACAACAAAGGTTCACCAGTTGCTGCACTTTTCATGTTGAAATAAGAAACATGTTAACAGAACAGTGACTCTCTTCTTGCCTCTCACTCTGACACACTTAAGATGGAAAGCTAAAAGAAAATCCTTTTTTCTGTTCAAAGACATGGAAGTAAACCTTTCAGTTTATATGATTCAAAAATTTTGTTTTCTGAAATACTAAGAAGTTAGATTCAGATAAGGAATGCAGCTTTGCACCAGAATTTCTCGAACAACAGCAATAAATATAAGTTAATCCCAGCAAAACTAGAGTACTAAAAAGTAGGTTTTGTTATGATAAAAAATCAAATGTGCATTTTTACCCTAAATAATTACTTATACTGAAAGTACTTCTTCTTTAGAACATTAGAACAAACCAGTACAAGCCTCAGCTATCACTAATTTTTAACTAATCATGTGGAGGGAAGACAGCTAATCAACATAATTTACTGTCAACTCCTGAGCTTTTCTAAACAAGTAGTAGGATGTGACCGTCACTCTTTTAACGCACCCACTTCCCTTTAAAATGTCATACATTTGTTGAACTGGATTAATGATTTTACTGTTACTAGCTGTCGCTATAGGCGTTACAAATAGTTCTATATAGATTATCATCTTATTCCATTATTGTTCATCCTATTTATTTATCAATATATAACTATTACGAATAACTTGGTTCTGGCATTGCCAGATGGATAGAACAATTGACTCGCATTTTGAATGGTGCAAGTTCAAATCCCTATCTCACTAAGCATACTCCCCTTCAGCCATGGGGTCGTTATAACTTGACGGTCAATCCCCCTCTTCGTTAGTAAAAAGTAGTTGAATGATCACTATGGTTCATTATTATTATTATTATTGTATTTATAAACACTAGTATTTACTATGCCTGCTCCCAGTGGCTCAGCGATATGTCTGCGGACTTGCATGCTAAAATCTGGGTTTCGATACCCGTGGTGGGCAGAGCACAGATAGCCCCTTGTGTAGCTTTGTGCTTAATTCAAAACAAAAAAAAAACCATTTACTATGCCACTATGTTTTATTTTTATAGCAACTATCATTTGTTATCAAAATCACTTTGTGTGGCTTTGTAAGTCTACGATTGTATAAAAAAATTAATCAGTTCGTCTATAACCGAGTTATAATCTGTATCTTTATGTTTCAGTCCAGCTGGCCATATTGATTTCTCACTTGTGGATTTCTTGCAGAAAGTTCGCATTGACCAGTCTAGTATATCCACTACATTTAAAGTGCTTCGGCGTTTGTACATATGAGCATCAGGCAAATATGTGGCTTCCGTTGATAATGCTTGTTGTGTACAAAGCTAGCAAACAGATGACTTAGCTGCAACAGTACTGTAAATGACAAATAAATATCCCTATTCAGTCACTCTGTCTAGAGTATAAACATTGATATTACCTTATTCATCTTATAGCTTGAAGCAAATCTGTTAGCTTGATATTTAGATAACACGAATATTAAATTCACAGTTTATGTGTGATCAGATTAACTCATTTTTGCATGTTTATTACATCTTCTAACTTTTGAACAAGAAAAACCAGAAGTTATTGGCAAAATAATTAGTACAGAAACTTTTAAGAGATAATTATACAGATATTCGTTTTCATTTTTATAACTCTTTTGTTTTCCACTTGGTGAAATTACTAACTATTACTTTAATAATTGTTGTATGATTATCCTCACGTTTGTTTAAATATTTTGTTCCATCTTGAGACTTAGTTTCATTAACAATACAACAATTACGATGAAAGGCCCTTTAACTGATAAATTACTTGCTCGCTTTGGTGAAACTTACGAGAGCGTTGATTAATTGACATTATATGAGAAAAATTTCAGCACCTAAAGCTGTAAAATTATTTAAAATTTCACATTTGTATATAAAAGTGCAGAACTAGTGTGCTTAGTCGCTGGATTATCATTGTAAGTGGTGCAAAAAATTCAGTATGAATCGTCTCTGTACTCCATTATTATTCTTGTTATTACTAAGTATTATTATAAATGGTAAAAATAATTTATATTTACGAGGATTACCACTATATATTTAATTATTATTGTTGTGTTTCCATCCGCTATTGACTTCTATCTCATTTTCTCATTAAACAATTTAACTTCAAGACTTTAGTCACCCTATGTAGTTTTACAACATTCCATGTGAATTCGTTACTGATGATTTATTACCGTAAAAATTCGCGAGCCAACAATGGCGGATTGAGGGTAAAGTTTGAAAAGAGTTTCCCAAGAGTAGCTGGTGGATAGTGTTGACTAGCTGCCTTCCGTGTATTTCAACATTTCAAAATTCAGGACGACTTTCATAGATAGTCACGAATAGCTTTGTGTTAAATTCAACAGACAAGTAATCAAGCAAAAATATCATTATAGTTGTAGAATTATGGATTTTGTACGAAAGCTACTACCTGCTATTGTCCTTAACTTTGAATTACTATTTGTTTGTTTTGAATTTTGTGCAAAGTTACACAAGGACTATCTGCACTAACCGTCCCAAATTTAGCCGTGTAAGACTAGAAGGAAGACAGCTAGTCATTACTTCCATCGCCAACTCTTGGGCTACTCTTTTAAGAACGAGTTGTAGGATTGATTGTAACATAATACTGTCCCCGTCCCCATTGTTGCGGTGATTCGAACCTGCAGCCTCAGATTACGAGATGAGCGATCTAACCATCTGGCCCCTGAATTACTGATTAGAGAAAAGGCAATCAGTCAAGAACACTTCGAAATCCCAACATTCACGCTGAAGGATTAACTGTCACTCTTATAAAGTACCTACAGCTTAAGGTGAGAGAATATTTTGTGGTAAAACACTGTTTCCAAACCGATTTGCTAACTCCGAAATTCAGGGCCAACCAGAATTATGGAACAATCTTCTTCCATTTCCTGTTTATTCGGTGACTTTAACAGAAAGTTTATTCTATTGATTACTTCAAAAATGTTGACTCGCTGTTTACTAATCAATATTTTCGCATCCTTCAATTTTTAAACTTGAGACGACACTTTACTTACAATGTATGACATCTAGGAGACTGACAGTTGACAGGAAAAGAAATGCGTACTATAATTTTAAATTGGTATTTTCACTGACAAGTTAAGGCCACAGATATCTGCTAATTACATGTAACGAGGCTGCCGCTTTGTAACTGTCAATGTTTCAACTGCAACACGTGTCTCTTTTTATGTTGTCCCAGCATGGCCAGGTGAGGCAAGGCGCTCGACTCGTACTCTGAGTGCCGCGGGTTCGAATCCCCGCCATACCAATAATGCTTGCACTTTCAGTCGAGTGGGGCGTTATAATGTGACGTTGAATCCCACCATTCGTTGATACAAGAGTAGCCCAAGAGTTGGCGATGGATGGTAATGACTAACTGCCTTCCCTCTAATTTTACACTTCAAAATTAGGGGCGGCTAGGTCAGACAACCCTCTTATAGCTTTGCGTGAAATTCAAAAACCAAAGAACAATTTTTATATTGGTCATAAAACGTAATTTTTTACATCTTTTACGCCTTTCTCTTGCCCTACTCATTGTTATAATGTTTACATATTCTGTGTCCTTCATTAGCATTGTGTTTACGTTTTTATTTTTAATTTTATTTTTCATTTTGAATACTGAACAGAAATGTTTTCCGATTGTTGAATGTCTTTAACGTATAATGTCTGTTGTACCCTTGCATTACACCTTAATTAATTTTGTTAATGTTTTTCCCTGTAATTATCGAGTCTGTTACGATGTATATTATATTCTGCTAATTTATTTGTTAATATCTAAGCACGAAACTACACAAAGGGCTATTTGTGGTCTGCCCAACATGGGCATCGAAACCCGCTTTGTAGCAGCACAAGTTTACAGACATACCACTGTGCCTGCAAGTGTATGTGCAAAGCTATGAGATAAATGAATTTATAGTGAAAATAATCCGAACAGTAAATACAGAACCAGCTCCTTAGGAGCTTGATCTTAATTACAGTGGAACCCCTCTAAGCGACCACCCCTCAGATTCAATTACATTCCCTTTTTTGTTGTTTACATAATCCCTAATTATGTACAGTGGAACTCCTCTAATCAGGCCAGTTTGTCTCAGTCCCGAAGGTGGCTGCTTTAGACAAGTTTCACTGTATAAGTTTTAAGATGTAATTCCATATCCAACAACCATATTTTTACTTTTTTTAAAGGAACAACACTAAATGTGTCTTTGCTCTAAAACAAAGGAACAGATCCTTTTATTTTGACAGTGCTGGATGATTTAATCACATTCAAGATGTATCTTTCACTGAGGCCTACAGGATTGATTGAATCCTGTGTAAGATTACCAGACACATATTTTATAAGATGTATTGAATTTTGTGTGGTCTATAATAGTTACTGAATCATCTAGAATCTTATGAAAGATCCTGGCTAAAATATCCAGCAAGAAATACATAAAATGTGTAACAAATACATTGTTACCCAAAATAGTACCGCATTCAAATCACGCACTACTGAGAATGATATTAGAAGAAATTACAATTAGTTAATGCAGTTAGATCTATGATTATATAACGTTGCACTGTATTATACTGGACTATATTGTAACAATATTGTACTTTGCTATACTGTACTGTAATATACAATACAATGCATTATATTTGTATAACTCTCATGATGTATGTTTAACTTTAAATATCAAAATAGAAACAACAGTTCAACCATATCCATTAACACACTGCGTATAGTCATGATTTTAAGACCAAAATATGAAATTGCTGCTTTATCATAGGTCTATATATAATATTTCTACCTTTATTTACTTATGAATTACACGGTTTCACACACGTGTCAGTTTTACATCATTTTCATTACACATAGTTTTCAGAATATAAATCAAGTTGGTTGGTTGGTTTGGTGTTTTATGGCGCAAAGCAACTAGGTTATCTGCGCCTATAAATCAGGAAAGAGATACAGAGATAAGACATCACAAGACAATTAAATATAGGCAGAAACAAATTATCTTAAATGTATTAAGTTTATTTTCAAAGTGAGATCACAATATCCATATAACACTCCAAAATGCAATATTTTCTTAATCAACATTTGTATTCGTATCTTTGTTATATTAGCCTTCAGTGGCTTAACGGTTAGGACTTAATAAAAACTTCTTTGGCACAGCCCAGTTATCCCATTGTGTAGCTATGTGCTAAAGAACAAAATATCTTTGGTATATTATATAGGCCTGTATTTTACATATTACAAGGTAAAACGTTTTTTAACTTTTTAGTTATTGTTATTTTCAGTTCCTTTAGCATTAGAAAATATTCATATGATACCTACTGTAATATGTTAGGTCCATAATACAAGTCTGATCTCATTTTGAAGTTTATTTCGGCTTGCAAGTTATCTCGTTGTATAATTATACTGTTACATTTGTGTACAAGAAGCAGGGCGTTAACTAAGAGTAATGGCCGCTTTAAAATGGCACGTGACTTGTACACGTCTACCAATACGCTTGGTTTGTTATGAATTGTGAGCAAAACTACTCGAGGGCTATCTTCGCCATCTGTCCATAATTTAACAGTTATGGACCTGAGGAAAAAAAACTAGTCGACACCAACTACTTGGTTACTCTTTTTTTCCAATAAACAGTGAGATTGATAGTAATATTATAACACCCACACGACTGAAAGAGCGAGCAAACTTGGTGACAGATATTCGATCCGTGAGTCACAGATTCCAAGTCGAGAGTTCTATCCATTAGACCAAACTATACCAGGTGTTCAGCAATAATAGAACTTTGACTTCGTTATTTGTTTATTATTATGGAGCATCTATGATGAAATTGTGTTTAGATTTTCCTATCGGCGTAACTCAGTAATTTCAGAATGAAGAACCGATTACTTTCATTTCATTTACTTAAATTAAGTTCATTAATCTTGACTGTTCTACACAACAATATTGACGTTTTAAGGAAAGCGTGTTTTTCTCTTCCTTAACTTCATAGATCAGCGGTAATTGTTCATACTTATGATGCTAAAATCCGGTGTTCAGTTACTTGCAAATAACAGCTTACTGTGTAACTTTAGAGTAGAAAAACAGCAGCTTTCCCTTAAAAAACTTTTCCTTGTAGAAATTATAGGAAACTGTTATATTAATTAACTATTAATACTGACGAGTAACTTATTACTATTGTTATTATACACATGTAGCACTAGTTTAACTCAGCAAAGCATCCGAAAGAACTGCTATATACTGAAATATTTTACAGGTATATTTCATTTCATAATAATGTGTGATGTGTTTCTGTACATATCACAAAATACTTAAAGTATTTTACGTGGTGGTTGCCTATTGTATTTAATTCTTAGGGCACAATACATTAAAACAAAAAAACATTTTCAAAGTATAAGAAGATATCGGCTGTTGAAAATACAAAATATAGATATTGGAATAAATTAATATACGCATGTTCATATATATATATTAATTACTGGATATCTCGCTCTCAGCTGTGTTGCCCAGATCGATATGTTTATTTGAAAATGATGATGAATATTAATTAATTAAATTGTTTACTTTTCGTCGTTAATGAGAATATGAAGTTTTATAACGTAGTCTCATTCGAAATCCTGCATCCCTAACGAACGAGGGGCTTTGTTGAGGAGTTAGAAATCATATGAACCGTTAATGGATATTAATGTGGTTTTAATAGTGATATTTCGAAATTATCTGAATTTTTTTTTTTAATTTCAGCTTTTTCCCTACACAAGTTTCGTTTATATATGTGTATGTGTAGACAGATATGAATGTAACATATAATTATTAGACAGCTAATGTAACCTATTTCATTTTTCTCTTTGTTATGTGAGTCAGTAAACACTAAAACTGGCAAGACGTCTGTTCTGTTTATCAAGAGGTATCGACATGAAATCAACAATAAAAATTATAGATATCACATTTGTATCTTTACAGAAAAACCATTGCCTAAGGATTAAACTACTAGGGGATTGTTATTACTGCGTTAGTGGACTCCCCGAACCCAGATCTGACCACGCTCAATGCTGTGTAGAGATGGGATTAGACATGATTGACGCCATTGCGTATGTATTCCTGTTTTAATTGTGTTGTTTGTAGTGGTATCCTTTGTTTTCCAATTTTGTTGAACCAAACTATAATAGATTATTCATACATTTTCAACACAAGTTATTTAAACTAAAAAATGTTTTCCTTCATTTTCTGAACAGTATCTTATTTGGTCGGTATTTAAATTATAATTAAAAGAAAAGAAAGGATGTCTGGTATTTTCTATAAATTACACTTGAGGAGGAAGAGCAGCGATGCTTAGAAATCATCAACAAAAACCACTTCACAATGATATTGGGGGAGCATGTTTGGCGCAACTCGGGCGCAAACCCGCGATCCTCAGATTAACGCGCTAGGCCATAAATATCGTGTAACAAAGTTGTCTATTTTTCTTGAATACTTCGCACTGGGATATTTTAATAAGTTGCGATTTGTTGGTTGACGTTTACCGTCGCAAACCGATAAAAAAATGTAAAAGTAAATAACTTCTGATCGACATTAACCCTGTCAGTACTAAACATTAGTTACTTCTTTGAATATATAAAACTGATGACAACATGTGTTTTGGTTTTTTGCTAGGAATCGTGTTGCTAAAATAAATGCTGTGTAGGCACTGAGTTCAGTGATAATACGAACTCCATACAGATAACTGTAGATTTAGTAAAGACAAAATCCAGTGTCTCTTTGTCTCTCTCTATATATATATGGGACTATAATATTAGTAAATCTCAGGAACCAGTGGAATATGGGCAGTTTAATGGTCCACCGTGGACTATATTAGTATATTACATATTCTGAAATAGTTACACCCTCTAGTTACAGCCCTCTAGTTGGCTCAGCGGTGTCTCTATGCTTATATCGCTAAAAATCGAGTTTCGATATCCGCAGATGGTAGGTCACAAATAGCCCAACAGAGAAACAAACAAAACCTTCTAAAGAAAACACTGACGCATAATTGATGAGAAGATATATTCTCCTGGGTGTTGTGATAGATTACAGACTGATTGCTTCGTCAAACATTGATCACCTGAGAGAGTTTGTTTGTTTGTAATTAAGCACAAAACTACACGATGGGCTGTCTGTGCTCTGCCCACCACGGGTATTAAAACCTGGTTTCGATAATAATAATAAATAATAAAAATTTCGATAATAAATTGAAATAATAAGATTTTCCAAGTTCAACTTACTTTGATTAATTATAGGTTTTAATACCAGCATCGTGGAGAAATGGATATATCTAAGGATCTCCTTTACATGATGCAAGCCTTTGTGTGTATGTGTGAAATTCCTTGGGTTCGTTTCAGTTGTTAGTATGTAGAAAATGCTTAGAAGAAACAGAGGAATTGGTTTGATGAGAGTCCTACCTGTAATCGAATAGTTAAAGTTATTGGAATAAGTAAAATAATTAATAACATGTTGGACTAGTTTACTGACATTTGTTTGAAAGGCATTCCAGTTGATGGACTTAAAATATGCTAGCGGTAATATCGCTGATTAGACAAATACTTTCGTCTTCAATTACAAAGATGAGAAGACTATCATTGGAATTAGTGTTTACACATTACAATGTTTACAGTTTAGATTGCTAACAATTATCATGCGAAAGTTCTGTCGTAAAGTTAAGAGCTTTGGTACAGACTAATTTGAATTTTTCATCTCACATTGGTTTAGCGCAATAAGATATACGTTTCTCGAAACGTAACATACACTTTCTAGCTGCACCACAATGATAGGATGAAAAAACATCTTCAATTGTAAATATATCTCGGTATTGACTATAACATACTCAGTATTATCATCTTATTGAACTTATTTGGAGAGATTGTTTGAACGTGGTTGCAAGACTTGTGAATACGATAACGAGACATAGCAAAAAAGAAGTTAGCTTTGTTTTGTTGTAAAAACGGTTGAGCTGTATATAATAGAATGAGTTAAGCAGATATTCGATAGCAAGAATCTCAAGATGAGTGTTATTAATTTTATACTGAAATGATGCTATTCTAAAATAAAACGGGTTGTCAATGAGAATGTAAATTACATTCGCTTTCCTTACAACAGAGCCTGGCATGGCCAAGCGTGTTAAGGTATGCGACTCGTAATCTGAGGGTCGCGGATTCGCATCCAGATCGCGCCAAACATGCTCACCCTTTCAGCCGTGGGGGCGTTATGATGTTACAGTCAATTCCACTATTCGCTGGTAAAAGAGTAGCCCAAGAGTTGGCGATGGGTGGTGATAAGTAGCTGCCTTCTCTCTAGTCTTACACTGCTAAATTAGGGACGGCTAGCGCAGATAGCCCACGAATTGCTTTGCGCGAACTTCCAAAACAAACAAATCCTTACAACAGTGGTCCAAATGTTAGCGTACTTGGACTATGATTCCAAGAATTCCTGGTTCGTAACCAGTTGCCACAAAACACGCTAAGCACAATGATGCCGTGAGTGCGCAACAAGAGTGATGGTTAAAACCTGCTTTTCGATAAGACAAGAGTAGTCCAGTAGTTGGCGGTTGGTGCTGTTGACAAGCTTTCTTATTTCTAGTTTACCAGTTCAAAATTAGGGAAGTTTATACTCGGACAACCTTGAGTAAAATGCTCAAACATTTTCCAGGTTTTACCGGCTAGCTAGAAAAAAAATAAGTGAAATGTTGTTTGGTTTTGGTTAGATAACTGGGTAATTCACATGTTGAAAAAATGTCTTTTTTACGTTTAGAAAAGGGTGAAAAGTGTGCAAATGATTTGAAATTACCAACAGTGCTAACAGTATCATAAATAAACTACTTGTTATAAATCCTAAAAAGAGAAATTTCACTGCGGAAAGTTTCAGTTTGTTTGTTTTTTCTTTGTTGCTTTTTTGAAACATGAGAGTCGGAGATTCCTACAAATCGTATCTAAACAGTCATGATGTTAGGGTCGTCACATATACTACACTACTATTGTGGGTACGTTGTTTATGTGACAGCTTTCTGTGCTTTTGTTATAGGTTCTGATGTAAGCTTATGGACTGTTTGTTAGCTTTAGAGCAAAGTCACTTTAGGCTATCTGCTGTGTCCGTCACTAGTAATCGAACTCCGGAATTCAGCGTTGTTGTGTTCATTAAGTGACTGCTAGATCATCTGGGGACAGATCTATGGTAAAAATAAAGAATATAACAGAGAAAGACAAAACCGATAAAGCAGAAGTTTATTGGGCTAAGAAACTAAACCGAGAATTGGGTAAATCAAAACAATCATTCTGTCCAAATTATGTATTCGTGTTCACAACTGTTGTACCACATCATATATACTGCTTTCTGTAGTTTATCGGAATAACGTTAAACATTTGATTCTTTAGTTTTGACATGAATGTATATTTAGAAATGTTATTTTTAGTATACGTTTTTAACTTATTTCTAATTTTATCCAGATAATTCATAATACTTCAAGTTTAGAATATTTCTTAATCCCTATTTGGTATTGTACCTCAATTATTCAGATTAAATCGCATCTACGACGCCTCTTAATACAGCTTTTAATAAAGATTTTTTTTATTTTAAGTTGTGTTCTTGAATCTGTAAACAGCGAAAATGGATATTCCATATTCAAAAAATACGTTAAGTAGAAAAAAACATGAACTTATTCATAAGAAAACCGATCTTAAATGATCAGTTAGAACAACACAACACCATAACCGACTTATAAGAATGAGAAAAACAAATAATTATTAATTTTTTTATCATCAGTTGCGTACCCTTGATAGAAGTGACGTTTTCAGTCCTAACTCCAATAAAATCTCACGTGGTTTGTTTGTTTGTTTTTTAATTTCGCACAAAGCTACTCGAGGGCTATCTGTGCTAGCCGTCCCTAATTTAGCAGTGTAAGACTAGAGGGAAGGCAGCTAATCATCACCACCCACCGCCAACTCTTGGGCTATTCTTTTACCAACGAATAGTGCGATTAACCGTTACATTATAACGCCCCCACGGCTGGGAGGGCGAGAATGTTTGGCGCGAACCCGTGACCCTCGGATTACGAGTCGCACGCCTTAATTAGCTTGGCCAAGCCGGGCTCACGTGGTTAGGTCAGCCAAGGAGAATTGGGGTAGTTCTAAATGTATACACGTCAAAGTTGCAAATCAGTCTTCGTAGCTATATAAATTAAAACGTTAAATATTTAAAACTATTTGAAACATGATAATCACTCTTATTAATTCAACAAACCAAAGAGATATCCTTAAACATATCATTGTGTTCAAACATATAAATTAATAATATATATGATAAACAAAATATCAAAAACAATATTACCAATAGCAAAAAAAACTGTTATAACTCACAATTACATAAAAAGCCTGGCAACTTATTAGTGTGATTCAGTTATGTTGACGTCGAAATGGTCTCGTGAAAATGAAATTTTGATCAGAAAAACAGAATAATGAACAGACTTTTCTCTGGTTATTTGGCAAAGTTTTATGCGTTCAGTGGATCATCAAAGAGAGAGGCAGTGAGCTGTGCAGACATATGCTGTTTGTTATCAGTTATCTCTCTTATTTGGTTTTACGAATACATATTCAGGTTGCTTTTATATTCAGAACATAATATTATTCAGTAACTTTTTAGACCGCAAGAAGACACCCAACATACAAAATGAACCAGGATGGATCGATCATTATTTAGTCAAAGCTTGTCCGCTTTTTTTATTTTTTTCATTTTGAGTTCCATGACTGCATTTGCTGCCTGACTATTTTAACATTTTGTACAGCTTTTCTCAATGTTTGCTTCACTTGTATTGAACGTCTCTGAAAATCCATTTGCGAAATTGTCTACAAAGATTAATAATAAAAGTTTGTGCAAAGGATTTGTTCATATATCAGTAGGTTCTGATTACCCATGGGATGTGAATACAAATTAAAGTTCACACAATCATTTTTATATTTATTTGCACTAGAACGTTAACAAGAATTAAAACGAAATACCGATGAATGGTTTAAAGTGAAGATAGCCAATGTTACATTATCTCAAAAGATTGTTTGTTTGTTTTTGAATTTCGCACAAAGCTACTCGAGGGCTATCTGCGCCAGCCGTACCCAATTTAGCAGTCTAAGACTAAAGGGAAGGCAGCTAGTCATCACCACCTACCGCCAATTCTTGGGCTACTCTTTTACCAACGAATAGTGGGATTTACCGTAACATTATAACGCCCCCACGGCTAAAAGGGCGAGCATGTTTGGTGTGACCGGGATTCGAATCCGCGACCCTCAGATTACGAAGGAGGAATTGTTACATGTGTATAAATATGATAAACTAAAGGTATGTTGGATAATAAATGTTAGTCTGAAGATTTTCAAAACTGCATGAAAATAGATATTGTAAATAAGATTAAGTGCTTCGCAGAGACGATTATCTAATCGAATATTTTTAACTTAATATAGAGACAACTGCTGGAAAAAGTTTTTTCTCAATACGATGTTGGAAAAGCAATATTACGATAAGGAATTTGCAGGACATGAGCCGTTGCTGTTAATTTAAAACGATTGTCAGCAAGTTTTTTATTGTATACAGATATATAGAAATTTAGTTTAAAATAATTATTAATTTTACTTTTAGATGCCTTAAAGGAGGAGGATACGTCTTTTTAAAACATAATTGTGGTAAAATAGAAATGTAGTTATGATATTTAAATACATAATTCATAACAAACATTTTTGTACGTACGGGTACTACTAACCCTTATAGTTATTTGAATAAAATAAATAATTAGTGTTACTATAAAATTATATTTCTACATCTGGAAAAACAGTCAACAATTAATCTTAGTACTACGTGATATTCCTAGGCCTAAGAGTAAAGTCGACAACTAGTCTTATTACTACAGGATATTCCTAGACCTCAGAGTAAAGTCAACAATAAATCTTATTACTACATGATATTCCTAGACTTCAGAGTAAAGTCAACAATAAATCTTATTACTACATGATATTCCTAGGCCTAAGAGTAAAATCAACAACTAGTCTTATTACTACATGATATTCCTTGGTCAAAGAATAAAGTCGGCATCTAATTTTATTACTACTTGGTATTCTTAGGTCAAGGAGTAATGTCAGTAACTAGTCTTCTTATAGTGTTATATTTGTAGGTACAGGAGTAAAACTAACAAATACTGCAGGTACGACGTTATATTTCTTGGTTCAGGAGAAAAATCAACAACTGGTTTGCTCGGAAATATTAACTGTTCGTTAAAACTTGTAAAAATCTACATAAATCAGTACAAAAAGACAGACGACGAAAATACATTTCTCTACAATTACAGTGTGTAGTGTATACCATTACATGAGAACGTACTGGTGAGTATTAAAATGTAGTCTCTTTATCATATTGCAAGAGTAAAACAAGAAATTAAACTCGAGTTTTCCCGTGTTGTAAATCTTTATCTGCTCTTGCTTGCTACATTATATCAGAAAGGTTGTAATTTAGCAATTTGTATTATTCTCAAAGGACGAGGAAAACGAATACGTGCTCTTAATTTTATTACATAAACCTTGATAACCGTTATCACTGTGTAAACGTGATACATCTACATCTGGCGGTCAAGATAACAGTTCTTGTTCGGAAGCTACAGTCCGAGATCCTAGGGTAAACACAGCATGTTACTTTGTGTGCACTTTTTATATCTAGATCTAGGAGTAAAGACATCAGTTATTCACAGTACCATGTTATATCTCTAGAACCATGAGTAGAGATGAACTTAGTCTTGTTACCATGTTATATCTCTAGAACCATGAGTAGAGATGAACTTAGTCTTGTTACCATGTTATATCACTAAATCCAGGTATAAAGTCGAACTTAGTCTCGTTATCATGTAATATGTTTACATCTAGGTATAAAGACAAACTTTGTCTCTTTATCGTATTGAAATTTCAGATACAAGAGAAAAACAACGCTAAGTCTTAGGTTCAGGTTAAAATTCTATCGAGATATATTCCCAGCTATTACGTTTATTTAATAGCGGATTTAAATGGTCATCCACATGCAAAGTAAATATTACTCATATCGGTAGGATTATATATATATATATGCGTGTGTGTGCATACCAAGATATCTTTGATTTTTCTAAGAAGAAAATTAATTTTGTCTTCAGTCTCTTTCAAAAGAATACTGAAACCTCTGTTTTACGTGTCCTGAGTTTCTACGTAATTTGAAACGTTTCATTAGAGCCGCTGTTTTAAATATATACAAGTCGATTTTATTACAGTGATTATAAGTTTGGTGTCGATCGGTTGATGCTTGGTGTTGTTCAAACTGTAACGAACCCTGCTGTAAATCATCTTTCATAACATCGGATACATTTTCCCTCATTATTGGGCAATACATAGTGAAGGAAATTTACTTGAATTTAATGTTATATTACATGTAAAATATTCATGATTAAGAATCAGAAGGTAATAACCTAATATTATGAGACAATATACTTTGCTACATGAAACAATTATCATTTGATCGATTAAAATTTCGCATACTTGCAAACAGTGGCTAACAAATTTTCTGAATACTCACTGAAACTAAAAATAAAGTTTAAAAAAATAAACGTTTTTATTGAATGAAAGCTGGTATTACAGAATAAGATACTGTATAACGTAAGACAGAAAAAGTGTGTATGTACTCTTAATGTAATTACATAAACATTGATAATTATCATTGTGTAACTAGAAAGATCCAGTAATTGCATGTCAGTACGGCTGGTATGAGCATTAACACTTTTATTGATAAGGAGAGAATAACGTTTCGACCTTCCTAGGTCAACTTCAGGTTAAAAAAGAGAGAGTTTGGAAGCGACCGTTGCCGGGTCTTAGAGTTATTAATAACCTAGCATCCAACTTCAACGTCTCCTACAATTCCGTACCCGTTTATATTATCATTCCTAAGACATGTGTTCGGCAACATGTGTCCACACCAGCTGTTATCAGATACATTTTTATTTCAAGTGGGTTTCTTGTCATCAAAAAGATGTAGTAATTGATAGCTATTAGTCCTGTATAATTGTAGAGATACGATAATTGATCTCAACTCTACTTCTAGTGACTTAGTCCCATCAGTAAAAGGAGGCACGTAAATTAATAACTCGTACACAGAGAAACTCTACTGTCGATGTTAGGGCTGACGTTCTTAGATAAATACGTTATATTTTAAGTATGTTTTACTTGTCTCAAGCGAAAACTATTTCGGAAAACATATACCACGTCTTGGACATTCCTAAATAAAGAACATCGATACATCTTATAAATTTATAATTTATAATACTCAAGGGCTATCTGCGCTAGCCGTCCCTAATTTAGCAGTGTAAGACTTGAGGGAAGGCAGCTAGTCATCACCACCCACCGCCAACTCTTGGGCTACTCTTTTACCAACGAATAGTGGGATTGACCGTCACATTATAACGTCCCCATGGCTGAAAGGGCCATCATGTTTGGCGCGACGGGGACGAGGCCCACACAATTATGTGTAGTAGTAACTAGTGCAATAAAATGAAGGGGTGGAAATACTTTCCAAAATATATGGACTTTTTTTCTTCTTTAAGGATAATTTAATTTATTCACCTTAACCTAAATACCATTTGTAAAACGAAAGCATTTAAAAAAAATTTAAAACGTAAAATCAGAAGAGTTTAGCTTACCTCGCAGTCATAAGCTGGTGAGTTGTAAATGTTTTAGTTAAGCATTTTCAAATACAAAAATAATTACAAGATATAGTGGGCCTACTAAACTCTTTAGTAGGGACGGTCTTTCGATCATTCCCTTGATATATCTACGTCCATGTTATTTGTTAAATATAATTTACATATATAAACCGGATGTCAACAAATAATTTAAGGGAAGCTAAATCCCTCAGAGAGTTTGCACGGTACGTAGGAGTATTCGCACACAATTTTCAGAACGTTTCCTACTTTCAGTAGTGACTTGTTTTGTCACTCTATAACTAAAGTAACTGTTTTGTTTCTCTTTTCCGTGATCTCGTTTACATGAACAGAAATTACCTAAGAAAAAATTATTATAGAAATTTGATTCATGTTTTACATTTAATGTAGTTGTATAGTTTAAATTAGTGTATTAAGTTTGCCAAGGTAGACATAAAGTGTAACGAATGTGTCAGAACTACTTTTTGGCATACAAATCGTGATGCAACCGTTAAATGTATCACTTTTGAGAAGGTTATGTAACAGATCTTACTGATGAAAAACATGCATGATTTCAGGTCATCAACAAGTATTCAGATCGAGGATACAGTATTTCAAAGACGTTCCAATTACTCGTACTTAATGACACTGAAAAACAAAGGAATATGGATCAGATGGAGTCACTAGTGCTATCCATAAAGCGATCTGAAATCATTTGTATTTCTACTTTGGTAAGCAATGTGTGGCGTCTTGTAAAGATTGATAATCCGCTATCACATTGGCAAAATCCGTTTACATGTCACAGGCACCTACATGCAACATAATTATGAAAGATCTCTGTTTGAAAAAGCGACAAAAGTGTATACAAGTTGTTTTCAATGTTGAAATGAGCGCTTGATGACCGTGGTCTTTATACATTAGATGGCTTATACAAAGCACTAGGGAGAACGGGTGTGCTTTGAATATGACAGCCTTACCACAGAGTATTTTACTATATAAACTACGCTGCTGGACTTCGTGGCGACACGAAGTATAACGACATGATGAAGCTTGATAGTAGTTTCAATATAACATACTTAACATTTGTATACTTTATCAAAAAGGCATCACTTGCAGCGAACTTTGAACAAAACTATATGTGTATGTTTAGTTTTTATAAAACAACCTATAAAATCTTTCTTAAATTATGAATAACACAAAAATAAATATAGGAAAACTCTAATGTACTTATATCATGGCAAAACTTATTTTTTAAGCCTGAAATTCAAATAAATTAATGATATTGATAATACACAAAACCTAATGATCTAAAAAGGCTTAGAATTTACTTTATTAATGCTTTTCTTTTAATAATTAGGAACAAAATATGTATCTGCTATTGTGTGTTTGGACTTTTTATATTTCAAAAAATGAATTCGGAATTGGTACTTTAGATTCGGAATGTGCAGTAAAAATATTTTTTATAAATATATATCGTGACATAGACTGTCATGGACTTTTTGTATTGTAATATGAGCATTTATAGCGCTTCATGTTAGACTGGATCAAACTTATTAATTAGTAGCTTTATTACGTTTACCAACAAATAAACTTGCTGCCTGCGTTGAATCAAACATTAAGTTCGGTGTGAACAACAGTTGTTGCCATGGCAATGGTAACTATGAAAATTTTAATGAACATACTTCTGAAAGTCTAAAGAAATTGATGCACATCGAGCATTAGTTGATGTAGTGGGATCTAATTATTTTAAAATCTTTATGATGAGAAACTCCATAACTGACTGTATAAATTCCAATTGTGTGCCATCTATTGAGTTTAAATAAATCAATATATAAGTTTGTAAGTGTTTTGGTGACGTTTTGTCTCTTTAACACAAAAACTGTTTATTATCACGTCTTGAAGCTTTTTCGGAGCAAAAGCTAGCTTTAAACTGATACAGTAAGAATTTAGTCGTAATGATATTTATGGATTTATTTTAATATAACATCAAGAAGTTAGCAGTAAAAAATATTAAACCTAAGAATAAGAAATTCATATACATGTTATTTTGACTTCTAACATGTAAATAAATAAAATTCTTATATGCCGTGACTGGTAAAAAAGAAACAGTTTGACTTTTTTTTTATAAGATGAATATACCATCACATTTCTGAGAAAGCTTTTCTGTCTTCAAGACATAGCAGATAAACAAATACATAGATAAGTTAAATTCAGTTATAAAAATACGAGTAATTGTTTAGAATATAATAAGCCCCCCCAGTGGCTCAGCGGTATGTCTGCGGACTTACACGCTAAAATCCGGGTTTCGATACCTGTGGTGGGCAGAGCACAGATAGCTCATTGTGTAGCTTTGTGCTTAATTCAAAACAACAACAACAAGAATATAATAAATTAGACAACTGAACTCTGTGGTCACATGAAGCACTATGTAAGTGCGTTGCAAATAGTTTTCCACTTTAATTTGTCGCGTAGCTATTCAAATTACTTATGTACTTCCCTTTTCCGATGATTCATAGCGAAATTCAAAGTTGGTTAATAAGAAAATATTTTTAAGTAACTTTGAACAGAGAAGTAAAAAGAGCACTTAATAAAACATAGTAGCAGTAGAAAGATATTCATGTAGCTTTGAAAATGAGAACATTGTTTATTGTAACTCGTAAAACTACAAACTGATATAGCAAAAAGGAAAACGTTCACTCCATCATTTTGAATGCGATAATATATTTTTATGTAAATACAGATTAATTAGAAAGACTGTCTACTTCACGAATATTTTTTTTTGGTATTATATCAAAATGTAAAGTAATTTCCAACCGAATTCTTATTTTAAATGGGCACTCAACGTCTAAAGTTATAAATATATTCGACTTGTCTGTAGGAATGCAATAAAAGTAGGTTATATGTTTTTACGACATTCCTCTTATGATATTTCAGTTCTATTGTTCTCTGTTCGAGAAGCCCTACGTTTTATATCACAGCTCACAAACTACACAGCATTCTATCTGAAATACTGTCTGTAAGCAGCACAAAGACAAACTTGTGGCTTGTAAAAATGCCCAAGTTAACATAGTAATGAGGCTCTTTTGGTCTGGTAATAATAATTCAAATCATATTTGTTCGTATATTTTCTAATCACATTCATATTTTAAATCAACAGCGTCTCATAAATCTCACTGTTTCACTCACTAATTTTCCTTATTTACTTCGTAAAAAACTCTGCTGGTACAGCAGTGAGTCTACGGATTTACAACTCTAAAATCAGTCGATTCCTCTCGGTGTACTCAGCAGATAACTCAATGTGGCTTTCCTATAAGAAAACACACACATATCGTAACAATGTTTATATGGCCAGGTAGGTTAAGGTATTCGACTTGTAATCTGAGGGTCGCGGGTTCGAATCCACGTCGCACCAAACATACTCGCCCTTTCAGCCGTGGGAGCGTTATAATGTTGCGGTCAATCCCACTATTCGTTGGTAAAAGAGTAGCCCAAGAGTTGACGGTGGGTGGTGATGACTAGCTGCTTTCCCTCTAGTCTTACACTAATAAATTAGGGATGGCTAGCGCCGATGGCCCTCGTGTAGGTTTGCGCGAAATTCGAAAAACAAATAAACAACAAATGTTTATATAACATAATCAAACTGCAAAAAATAAAATATTTGTAAATTATTTTAAAGCTGTTTGTGGGTGTAGGAACAATTAGCCGAATCTTCTTATCAAATTATGGCTTCTGGAGATAAATTATGTGAATGAAAATAATTTCGTTACGGATACTATATAATTACTTAATTAATGTAGGATTAAACGTAAAATTGTGTTTCAGATCAAGTAATACAAGAAAGTCGAATTAAATGGTGGGATTACCGAACATTTTGCTCATAACAAACCCCTTCCCTTTTGTCGATTTTCATACTCTCGACACCTTCTATATTATATTTATACCACATTTGAAAATATAAAATAATAATTACAACCATGAATGTAACATAACTTTCAATGTTCCATATCTTTGCGACCCCACTCTGAATCGTTATATAATTTAAAAACATGCAGGTATAAAGTGACCTGTTCCTTTTATTTTCCGATAGTTCTGTGGTGGAGACCACGGATGTCCAGCTGAACATGCGTGTTGGCATTCACACTGGTCGAGTTCTTTGTGGAGTTCTGGGCTTGAGAAAATGGCAGTATGATGTGTGGAGTAACGATGTGACATTGGCTAACAACATGGAGGCAGGAGGTGAACCAGGGTATGTTCAACTATCTAATCAAGTTTATGACAAGTATGTAATTCATGTTTTACCTGTTAAGCTCCCATCGTTTCATTACTCCATTATTTGTGTAATTTATAATCATGGCTAAATTAAACAATTACGCAGAACTTAAAAACAATTTAATAATAAGACATTTTCTATGTGATGTCATGGGCATTATCGAAGAAAAACAACTACATTTTCCACGTGATGTCATGGCCGTTAGAAAGAAATATTTTGTTTGTTTCTGAATTCCGCGGAAAGCTACGCAAGGGCGATCTGCTTTAGCCGTCTCTAATTTAGTAGTGAAGACTAGGGGGATAGCAGTTAGTCAAACCACCCACCGTCAACTCTTGGGTTAATATTTTACCAACGAAAAGTGGGATTGACCGTAACTTTATAACGCCTCCACGGCCGAAAGAGCGAGCGTGTTTGATGTGATGGGGATTCGAACTCGCTGACCCTCAGATTAAGAGTCGAACGCCTTAACCACCTAATGTGTGTAAAATGCACAATGACATATTTCAATTGATTTACAAATAAAATTTTAATTCAGCTCCTCACACTTCAATGTACTACATTAATAATGAGAGAAAAAAAATATCCATGGACAAACAGAAGCCTCTCAGTGGTTCAGCGGTGTGCTTTAAAGCCCATAACGCTAGAATTTGATTCATGTTGTAGACATAGCGAGAGTAGCCTATCGTGCAGCTTTGTGCTTAAACAAAAAAAGACGTAATAGTTGTCGTTACAGAGCACAAAGCAACACAATAAGCATTCTGGGCTATGTCTATCACGTGGAATCGAACCCTAGAGTTTAGCCTTATAATTTCAACTTACCGAAGACACTCTAAGAGATAAATACAATAGAAACGTGCGCCTACACATCCTTATTACGAATAACTTTGTCTCAATTTTTACAAGTGACATTAAATATTTTACCTCAAAAGATTTTACTTCAAGTGTCTTTATGTAGAATGTCAATGAATTTGTAAACAGATAAATACGTATATATATATACAACATACAGAAGCCATACGTTTGATTTTTCGAAATAGGATAAGTCATAAAAGCTAAAATGCATTTATCCAGCTAGAATGTTTCGATTACTATCTGCCCATTGAGATTTTAGTGACGTGAGTGTAAGGGTGCCGTAAAACCTTATAAGTATAGTGAGTGTTTGTGTCATAAGCCTAAAGTAAAGACGTAGTGTGGGACCAACTAGTCAAAAGCTAAGTGTATAAAATTTGTCATGAAATTAAGGATATCGATTCAGTTTTCAACTTAAATCGTTTCAGAAATAAAATATATTTTATCTTCAACATTTTAATAAAGAGAAAACTGCAAACCCATTTAATCAACAGAGACTTTAAATTTCATTTTACACTTTCGATACATAGACTAACATCAATATTAGGTTATTCTTTTGTTGCATAGCGACATGACAAAAGCCATTGTTGAAACGTAGTGTTATCAAAACGCACTTGCTTTTCTACAGATTAGAAGTTGTTAATCTGATTTTTGGCAATAATTATCCTAGGAATACACCACGTATTTCAATCTCATGAATTATCTTAATTTTAGTTTTGATTGGTTCACAGAGGAATTTACCGACGTTTGGCTGACTCGACTTCACTTTTCAGGCTCTTTGTTGGTGAAGCTTGCGTATACGTTTGCACCCATTATATGGTTTGAATAGCATTACCTCTTATAAATTCATGGTTTACACATGCGTGTATATTTTCTTGTTCGTTGTATGCACATATATTTATTATGCCTCACGACGTAGATGCGTTAAATAACTATTCTTTCACCAGAATAAATTAGTTAAAGCTAAATGTACAAAAGGTAAAATACTAAAAGTCCAATGAAACGGTCTACACTTCAAACTGCAAATAGTTTGATAGATGAAACGTCACTGTACAAATTATGGAATAGTCTAAAAAAGCAAACAAAGTTACGAATATATATGTGAATATAAACATGGAAATATGTTTGATGTAAATCCATTCTATCATCTGATATTATAAAGATTACATTTTGTAATTTTAAATGAACATAGATTTGTTTTCAAGAGCGTACTCTGGACAAAACACAAATTGGTATTTCTAAATATTTTTCAACTCTTGTCTTCTCCACAGACGGGTTCATATAACTCAAGCGACTTTGGACTTTCTGCGAGACGAGTACGAAGTGATTCCGAGTAATGGAGGGAATCGAAACTCGTATTTAAGGGAACAAAACGTCAAGACGTACTTTATTGTTCCTCCCCCTTCACGAAAAAAGGTGAAGAAACAACCAAACTTTGTCATTTGTCAAATAATAGAAAAATAATTGGTGTTCTACATAAACAGCAACATCAATTTGTTGTTGATGAAGTTTGATTGAAACAGTCATCATTATTTATTTTTTTCATTATATATTTCCTTCTATGGGGGAGAGTGTGTAAAAACAATCGTAACTCACTTATCCTAGAAGTATAGGCAGAGAGTTGTGATGAAAGCCAAGGCTGTCGTACCTTATAGTCCAGAACATGGACGTTGGGAAATGATTGTTTTGTTTGTTTGCTCGTTTTGAACTTTGCGCAAAGCTGCACGAGGACTATTTGCGCTAGCTATCTCTAATTTAGCTGTAGAATACTAGAGGGAAGACGGCTATTCATCACCACCCAACGCCAACTCTTGGGCCACTCTTCTACGAACGAATAGTGGAATTGATCGTAACGTTATAACGCTCCCATGACTGAAAGGGCTAGCATATTTAATATGACTGTGATTCGAATTTACGGTCCTCAAATTACGAGTCGAACGTGCTAACCACTTAATGTGTGTAACTTTTCTCTTTTAAAAAATTTAATTTAACATTGACTTGTTTTCCATAAACATACGCACAGAGGAAGCAATGTTATGATGTTATCATTGGGGATAATAACATTTTTACTGTGGTTCGAATGATGCTGTGTTATTCTCGCTATATCAGTTTTTACTGTTCTTTGATTGTTATGCAGCTTAAACAATTGGGGTTCTAGTTTTAGATTTAAAAAATCCAGTAATTAAATAACTACTACGAGAGAACGTATTACAATTTTATTTTGGTTTATATTGGTTAATCTCTACTGTAGATAGTGCAATTTTACTTATATTTATGATATAAGAATAACATATTAAATGGTTAAAAATATTTCTAAACTTGTACACTCTGTAATTTTTCTGGTTTATCGTTCACTTAGAATGAGTTATATCAGCTTAGAACCGATATTGAAAATACATTTATAAAACGTTGCTTTGAGCTAATTTTATAGCCTCTAATTGCAAGATCCATGAACTAGTTGTTTTTTCCTGAAAAAACAAACTTTATAAAGTTAGTTTGTTTTGAATTTAGCGCACAGCTACTCAAGGGCTATCTGCGCACTTTATAATGTTGCTTAAAAGGTTACGAACCGCAAATAACCGTGTTGGAAATACATAAAATTTCGAAACCGACATAGTTTTCGGTTTGGGTTGAATTTCGCGCAAAACTGCACCAGGGCTATCTGCGCTAGCGATCCCTAATTTAGCAGTGTAAGACTAGAGGGAAGGCAGCTAGTTATCACTACCCACCGCCAACGCTTGGACTACTCTTTTATCAACGAATAGCGGGATTGATAGTAACCTTATAACGATCCCACGGCCGAAAGGGTGAGCATATTGGGTGTGACGGTGACTCTCAGATTACGAGTCGAACGCCTTAACGCTTGGCCTCATACTTTTCGGACTTCCAGATTTAGATACATTTGTGTCAATGTATTTTAAAAGATATATTGTTGAGTTATGCCCCCCAGTAGCTCAGCGGTATGTCTGCGGACTTACACGCTAAAATCCGGGTTTCGATACCCGTAGTGGGCAGAGCACAGATAGCCCATTGTGTAGCTTTGTGCTTAATTCAAAAAAATAACAATAACAATGTTGAGTTATTGTTACTTTGTACTCCTCTGTAGCTGTTCTTGCTCAACTCTCTCCAAGTGCGCAAACTGACGGGATCGCCCAGAAAGAAGTTGACATTCAAGAACGTATCCAACGTAGTCCTGCAACTGATACATTCTATCAAGTACAGTGTCGACGTTCCTTTTTCAAACATTGCCACAGTGCAACAACAGACGGAGAAACCCTCAGTAAAAAAGGTTGTTTGATTGTTATTCAGCTTAAACAATTGGGATTCTAGTTTTACATTTAAAAAAAATCCAATAAATAATTACTAGTAGATGGCGTATTACAATTTTATTTATTGTTTATTTTTCAAAGCGTTCATAGAAAAAAAAAAAATTGTACGTCGAGTGATTCCCAAATAGCAAAAATACTATTTTAATATGTCTACATTATCCTATTGCAAACATTAAAATGCTAGAGACAAATCTTGCTAAAAACTATAAGGTTCTTTTATTTTACGTTCACTGTATTAAATGAATAATTGGCCTGCATACCAAACAATAAATACTAAAGTTTCTTTATGTGTAAGGAATAATGTAGCCATTTTTATATTATGTTGAAACATTCGGTTGTTATAAAAAATCATAATATAACTAATTATTTAGTTATTTTTAAATCAACTACAGTTGTCTTGAGTTTTGAGTTCCGTATCACCATTTAAAATAAGGGTTAAACATCGTGACCGAAAACGTTTTTTAAATGTTTAACTCCATGTACATTTTTTGATTTCAGCTAAAAGTCACAGACAAGTTCAGAAAACCTTTCAAGAAAAGGTAGGTAGCAAGAGTTTATATATTTCTTTATATTTTATTCGTTCTCCTTTTTATTTTTTGAGTCAAATGTCCAACCTTTAAAAATTTGTCCATCAGCACATAACGGTTTCCTTACTCCTCTCAGCTGGTGGTATGCTCGTGTACTAAGCAATTTTGATAGGCATAGTGGAAACTGTTATAAAATTCTTAACAAGACGAATTGCAATAAGAATCATTATTTGTGTGAAATAGTAAGATAAAAATATTTTAACCACAACACGTTTCTACTTTGTCAACTCAAATGCTGTAATTGGATCCAAATATAATATAACGCTTTTTTCTTCAACTATATTCCCAACCCTGTATCCCTTCACTATTGCCAAAGTAGTTTGTGTGATAAATTGCACAAAACAGTTTCACTTAAGCGTTCGCAATACCAATCTTTTTACAAAACTGAGTGACACTGATAATAAGCTTTAGGCTTAGCTACGTGATATGATATATATATAAGTATAGAATAAAAATTGTTTAGGAAAGCTGCGACATACAATTCCAATATGAAGTTGTTACATATGATAATTTATTTCAGACCAGTCTTCGATTTATTATATTATGTACGTTATGTATTACTATTTCAAATAACCGGAAGTTTAAATTTACAAGATATTTAGATATTAATATCTGTTACGTTTATAATATTTCTCCATAAGATTGATAGAACAATTTTCTTTCTTGACACAAATAAATTTTAATATACAAACATGAAAGCTATACGATTTGTAATAATGGTTATTGCTAATAGTTATTAGAAATGATGGTTTATGTACAGTGGTTTACAAATTTACAAACTACTGATTCTTATATACAGTCTAGAAGTGAAAATTTTATCGACTATCAAATTAATTTTGTGTTGATATTGTCACACACCTCGCTTAAGATAACGTTGTCTTTTCTTGGCTAGTCTCACACCTTTACTTTGGCCCTTTATTTATATGTGATTTTGGTCATTGGAAAAAAAATTATAACAAAACACTACAATCCAGTAAATACCAAATTTATTCAAAAATCACGTACAAAAATAAAATCTGTCCTGTGTCAAATTATACTGACAAACACAACACGAACATAATTTATAGAATCCAATGCAACAGCCACGACCTGTATATTAGAGAAACAAGCAGAAAAATGGAAACTAGATTCAAATAACAGAAAAAAAAACAACTTTCACACGTTTCTGAACATTGCAAATTAAATAAATACAAGATAACCATAGGAAACACCCACATACTAAGTAAGGAAACAAATATAAACAAATGCAAAATCAAAGAAGCCCTACCTTTACAGCAACTAAAACCAAAATTAAATCAATATAAAGGAACAACTTTATACATATACTAATTAATAAACTAACATCCAACTGCAATACCCCATTCAATCCCTTACCTGTTTATACTCTCGTCCCTAAGACATGTGCCCGGCAACGGTAAGTTGCAAACACTCGCTTTATTAACCTGAAGATGACCTACAAAGGTCGAAACGTTGTCTTCTGTTTATCAATAAAAGTGTTAATACTCACAGCAGCCATTTTGAGATACATTTTTATTTCAAGTGGATTTCTCGTTATCAAGACGACAAGCTGTTTACTTCTGTCTTTAGGTCAGAAGAAACTCCAGACACAAATAAAAATGTTATTTATTGTTATAAGTTCCCAACAATAATAGTTTTTCATTTTTTTTTCTCCCCGGCCCGACATGGCCAAGTGGTTAAGGCACTTGTGTCATAATCCGAGGGTGTTTGGGTCTGAATCACCATCACACCAAACATGATCGCCCTTTCAATCGTGGGGGTGTTATAATTCGACAGTCATTCCCACTATTCGTTGGTAAAAGAGTAGGCCAAGAGCTGGCGATGGGTGGAGATGACTAGCTGCTTTCCCTGTAGTGTTACACTGCTAAATTTGTTTGCCTAACGGGCCTAACAAAAATATTTCATAACTTAAAGAAATGGAAATTAATAAAAACAACCTTTTCGTTCCAAACTCAGTTTATCGCGTATTCATGCTCATAAATGCTAGTATAAATTCACTAAAGATAGGAAACTTTATTAATGTGGATGAATACACTTTATTTAATAATTGTTGCCATTCACAAAAGCTAAAGAATTGAAAAATACAGTAGTTTCTGAACAGTAAACTTTCCACGCATGCTTATCGGCGCGTAAAATAAATCGTTTTGTATGTAACTGACAATAAATAATAGGTTGATTCTTAAGACTTCTGAAGTCCTTAAAATTATATACCAGTTAATCTTATAGAACTCACTCTTCCTTAAAATGAATACTTAATCACATGCAAAACAAAAGAAATTAGAAACACCCTCGTAAAAAATCAGAACAAAGAAAATCTCTTATTCTTATTACCAAGAACTTCAATTACACATTACGTTTGGCTCCATCTGTACGTTTTATTACATTTGTGCAAATATCAAGTAAAAAAAACATCAAAGTCTCGCCTGTATTCAAATACAGTTGATCCAAAATACACTCGTTTTAAAAGCAAAATGCTTAGTCGAAGTCAACGATAAGGGACACGAATGTTATATGATCAAAATTCAAATTTGACGTGAGACCTGGGTACGAATATCTTTGTCTAAAACATCATAAGTTGGGAATGAATAACATAGTCTTGAAGATCAGTGTTATAAAATAGAAAACAGAATTATCGTAATTTAAGGAAAATTTTGTTTCATAAATACTTTTCCAGAGTTTCAAAATAATTTTTATCGTCAAATTTTTAACACTGAAAGTTGCAGGTTTAAGATTGTTTTATAACCAGACGTGTTTATATCCCAGTCTGTTATTGAGTTGCTAAATTTGTTTGTTTATTTTTGGAATTAAGCACAAAGCTGCACAATGGGCTATTTGTGCTATGCCCACCACTCGTATCGAAGTCTAGTTTCTAACGGGGTGAATCCGCAAACATTCCACTGTGCCAGAGGTGGGATATTCGGTTTCTTACAATCACTTATTTGTATCGCTGATGATAAAAAAAGAACGAACAAAAAATCACACGTTATGATTTTACGTACGTTTTTCGTGTGTTCTGTGTTTTAAAAACATGTTGCATTAAACATGAAATGTCATTGATTCCCTCTTTAGCTCTCATTGTATGTTTACATCTACAGAAGATATTCAAAAAATATTTTTAAAATGAGGATACGTTTCTATTTGCCCCTTTTCAGGCACTCTACGATCTATCACCAACCAACTAACCGAGTCAACAGATACCTGGCCCAGGCCATCGAGGCCAGAAGTGTGGACATGGAAAAAGCTACTCATGTTAATGTCATCACTCTCTGTTTTAAGAACAGGCAAAAGGAATGGCAGGTAATTTATGGTACTAGGTAATGGTTAATGACAGAAGAGAATTGTTTTACCAACATCTTCAAGTGGCTATTTGAAAAAAAACAAAAACATTTGAAATTACGTATCTCTTATATGTTTATAAATATATGTACCACAAACAAGTTCGACAAAGATGTCAACTACAATATATGCTTTGGTAATAGTCGACCATTATTCTGGACCCAAAATATCTTAATTTTTCATATATCTCGGGTGAAAGTTCACCTACGTTTTCCAGCGACCTGAGAGAGAAACCTCTCGTATCAAGCCAGGTCACACTTTATACCAAAAAGAAGTTGAAAACAAACGAAAACATTTGACTCGTTAAACATAAGACTCGGACCGCGTAGTCATTTTTACTTGATATAGTTGTAATACAATGACTGGACTGACTTCAGATTGTAATGCGAAACTGTACTTGTTTCCCTAAAATAACCTTAAACTGGTAACAGTACACATCTATATGTGCTCATATATTATTGATTTATTTTTCTTTCAAAAACTATTCGTGTTTTTTAAAAGTCAGAAGTCACTAGTGAACACACAGTTCACATTACGCTCTCCAATTAAACTGCGCAGGAAACACTCGCGAGCTGTTTGCAAACACACCTCGTGAAAAATTTATATTATATATTTTACCTAACGTAACCTTAGTTTACGTAAAAAAAACAATTTTTTTTCTATTTTAGTTACTTTTACAATGCTAAATACAAAATGCACACGAAAAACGGAAAATAAAACATTTACCTAAGCCTTTGTTGTTTTTCTTTCTTTTCCTGCTGACTGTCCATGACATTTAACTCTAGTTTTTTTATACTTATAATACTGCTACAGTAAATAATTTTTATTTAATTAAATAATGCAGCAAACAACACATAACTATAACATGCAAAATATGGAAATGTATAAGGTTTCAAGTTTACCTCCTTTTGTAAAGGAATTATTAATTATTATTCTAATGTTTTACATCGGTTGGGGTTTCGTTTCATGTTTTGTGAACTGTTATTGAGCACGTGTTTCAACTTCTCAATAGTATTACTCGTGTTAAAGTCGACTAATAAATTATAGTCTAAAAAACTGGTTACAAAAGATATTATTACACGAGTATACACGATGGTTTATTTCCAACCCTCCTAAGATTAGTTTATACAGTTACATGGATTTTTTTCCCTTATTGTTGTATACTGAGTTGTGTACAATGCTGTATGCCGATCACATCCTCTCGGGAATTACAAACTATACCATATTGCCTTACTTTATCTTTACTACTACAATAATATCTTTATCTTTTACTTATGTCCAGCGTTTTGTACGTTTGTAAAATTCCGAGCATTCAACGTTTTAACTTGGTATGTTTCACTTGAATCCAAATATCATACTCATATTTTTAGTTACGCTATGTCTATTCGTTTGGGAGATAAAAAAGACGATTTATGGAATGATAGGAGTTGATATTTTTTCTTGTATCTCGTTTTTCTTTGACTGTAGATTTAACATTGAACAGGCAGAGATTCCATGTTTTGTGTGTAAATGCAGTAAAACAAGATCGCGCTCTGCACTTTGGGGTTGCTGTTGTTGTTGTTGTTGTTTTGAATTAGGCACAAAGCTACACAATGGGCTATCTGTACTCTGCCCACCACGGGTATCGAAACCCGGATTTTAGCGTGCAAGTCCGCAGACATACCGCTGAGCCACTGGGGGGCTTGGGGTTGCAGATGCGTTATAATTGTGACGATCAGACAGTAATAACTCAAGAATTAGTAATGGTTTGTTTTGACTAGCTTCCTAGTCTATTAGTTCAAAATTAGAGGTATCGACATGTCCGGTGGTTAGGACGCTTTACTCGTAATCTGAGGGTCGCTAATTCATATCCCCGTGACACCAAACATGGTCGTCCTTTCAGCATAGAGGGTGTTATAATGTAACGGTCAATTTCACTATTCGCCGGTAAAAGAGTAGCCCAAGAGTTGGCAGTGGGTGGTGATGACTAGCTGCCTTCCCTCTAGTCTTACACTAGTAAATTAGGGACGGCTAGCGCAGATAGCTCTCGAGTAGCTTTGCGCGAAATTTAAAACAAACCAAACCTAACGAGAGATCCGCTGAGGAAAAATAACTCTTAATAGGTTTTATCAACATTTCGTCTAAATTTGCGCGAAATTTAAAACAAACCAAACCTAACGAGAGATCCGCTGAGGAAAAATAACTCTTAATAGGTTTTATCAACATTTCGTCTATAACACTTAACGGAAAAGTTGTGGTTTAAAAACGAAATGTATAATGCTTTAATGTTATAATGTAGCATTCCTAACTGAACTTTATTTATGAGAGAGAATTTATGTTCTTAGAAATTAAAAATAACTTTAAACTTCTAATAATAGATTGACTCGTGTCCAAAAATGACGGTAATTTCAGAAAGAATATTTTTAAGATCCTCGTTTCTTGTTTTGTTTTGTTTTGTTTTTTTCAGTTTCACAAAGAAAGAGATCACGGGTTTGGAAACAGCATGATCTGTTCGTTAGTGGTATTATTGTGTATAGGATGTATCCAGGCTATTGTACTACCAAGGTGAGTGTTATTGTGTATATTGTTTCAGTCACAGTGTAATGCATTTTTGTACAGTATTTCTGTGTGTTGGGTTCACCCACAGTCAAATCTCTGAGCTACATACACTGCCAATACCGCAAAAAGTATTTGTTGAAGATTTAAGTCATGTTAAGATCAGCTCAACAATAACGTATGGTAAATCTGCATTGTTATTATTTAAGCTGTGTCACATTCTGAAAAGTGAATGATAACGTAATTGATTCGTGACAAATTAATGTAGAATATCCTGTTTTTGAAGCACCCAGCGTCAGAGCGGAATGTGCGCGGACTCGCACGCCTAGTGTCTGGGTTTCGGACACCCATGATGGGCAGAGCACGGATAGCCCAATGTTTAGCTTTGTGCTTATTTCCAAACGTACTCGAGGGCTAACTGTGCTAGCCGTCCCTAATTTAACAGTATAAGACCAGAGGGAAAGCAACTAGTCATCACTACCCACCGCCAACTCTTGGGCTACTCTTTTACCAACGAATAGTGGGATTGACCGTAACATTATAACGCCCCCCACAGCTGAAAGGGCGAGCATGTTTGGCGCGACCGGGATGCGAACCCGCGACCCTCAGATGAGTCGCACGCCTTAACACGCTTGGCATGCCGGCCGTGAATTAATAAATAGTGTTTAACAAATTATAAAACATTTCCTTGAAGTTTTCAGTAAAAATTATGTCCACCTCTATTCGTGGTTTACAATTCGTTTTTTTTGTTGTTGTTTATTTTTAACTACAAGTTACGAGAAGATATTGCACAATGAATATGCTCCTTTTCGTTAAAGGGAGACTAGGCTTATTCCATTATGCTGTCAATTCATCAGACACTCGCGATCAAGTAGTGGGTGCATTGGCTTTTCGACAGAATAACGTAGTTGCACAATAAAAAAACTTCCCAGAATATTGATGAAGAATGAAGCTTACTACAAATAATTTATATATATATATAGCATTATTTGTAGCAGTTTTTTCCTTAGTATAGAAAATTGTTTATAAAAATGAATCATTATAATTCAAACAAAATTAAACTGCTGCGAATAACACGAGGTTTTCCCCAATACGAAAAGGAAACCCTAATACAGACGGATTAATCCTTCACGACACTTTTCCATTAGTGTGCTGGTTATTAAACTGTTCAGTTTTTTCTTCTTCTGTATTAGTTTCTTTTTACTGTACTCGTTTGAGTAGATATTAGTAACTATGATGTACGGTTGCTTTAATACTTTACACAGGCTCTATATTGCATGTAATAACTAGTGAAACTTAAAAACACGTGTCTTGTTTTTACCTATGTGAAAAAAGTTGCTTATTTTTGATATCTATATAAAACTAATACATAAGAAGCACGTTTATTGCCAGTTGCAAATGAAATTTGGACTTAGATTACGTTCAGTTAGAAAAAATTGTTTAGATAAAAACAAACTACCAATTAATTGTTAAACAGTTTCCAGATGTTACAAATCTCAAGAAAAGAATCGAATGTTCGTTCTGTCGTCATTTATATCCCTGAAAGTGTATGAATATTGTAAAAATGTCCTATGCACGAAATAGATAACTTGTGATAACGTGATTAGTTCTGTGAAAGTGTTTAATGGTTAAGTTATGAAATATGAATACATGTAAAAAAACCTATAAAATCAACTCTCTTGACAAGTAGTAAGATTTAGTTCTTTATCAGATACGTTCGGAAGAGTTTATTTGAAAAGAAGATCGATTTTGAATATCTTATGTAAACAAAATATTATTAGCGATTACAACCTGTATGGAGTTTTATCTACATTTTCCAGAACTGTCGTGCTGGTCGTATTATTCTTATTCGCATCCTTGTGGTTGGCCGTTCTGTTGGGGTTGGTGTTTGCTATCAGAATGAAAGTAAGTAACATGTTTGATGAGGTTTATCACAAAACACTAGACGTATACAATAAAAATTAAAAATTATGACCTAGAATATGAGCTCTGGAGTTATTAGTTTCAAGGCTTTAGCCGTCTGTTGACTTCGCTTAAAGCACTGGGTTTCAAACATTACCGAAGTGTTACATTGAATTTAGTCATATTTAGTACCAATTTAAACTAGATCTTATGAACTTAAACAAGCCGTGTAAAATATTCTTCTTTGCATTTTCGTTTTCTTCAGCTAAAATACATATACACACATACATATATAAAGTATTCAAACCAATATATACCTTTGAATTTAAAGAAATTTATTTGATATGTTGTGTTTTTCACATTATCCATCAGCTGTCCTAATGAATTTATTTTAATTTTCAAAGAATCACATTTCTTAGAGTTTCAGGTAACAATGTTTTTAGATGTGTTACTACAATATTAGAAACAAGACGTTTCACGTGTGTCTAATTTCATCTTTTTTTACCTATTTTATCCCTGCATGCTTATTATAGTTTCTTTATTGGTTATCACAAACCTGATATTGATGTACTTATAGGAATGTATACATGGAAGTAATATTTATTAACTGTGAACTACTCGTCGTCACGAAACTTTAGATCCCAGTATAAATCCAGGTTTTATATTAGCGAATGGAACAATCCAGGATCACTTCGATTTCGTGTTTGCATATGTTAAAGTCTAATTGTTTATCAGTTACCAGTTGAAACCAAACCTGAGATGCGTATAGCGTACATGAAGAATAAAGTAATGGGCTTTCGTGGGCTGTCAATAGATGGGCTTAGCCCTTTCGCGATCAGGCATTTTCTTATTCCTAGGAACCAGTGAACACTGAAAACTTTGATAACATATGAATTACTTCATATCTGATTGACTTACTGTATAATTTCTTAAAGTAACGGTCTACAACTTACATGGAATTGAATTCAATGCAAAAATCCATTATTAAATTATGTTCGTATGGTTCCCAAGAGTGGAAATTGTGGGCATAGTAAGTATTCCTCTCATTCTATGGTAAGCAAGGGGTTAAGCATTCTCTATAATGTTGATTTCTGTATTTTTAGAGCAACGTTTAGATAGGACAGCGTTTATGTTGATAAAAACAAAAATCTGCAATAATTGTTTTATTTAGGCTACTTCCATTTGACTTCTGGACGAGAATCTAAAGAAGTTAGGTTTTATCGCATTAACCTAAATGTTAATGTTTGTATGTATTTAGAATACGGTGTATTTGGTTGTATTTTATCTTTTTAATCGTTACGATAAATGCCTACACAAATATTCTCTAGTAGATTAATCCAGTGTTCGTGGATTGAAAACTTGTCATTCTTCTAATACCAATGTGTAATCCTTCTTTTCAAAACAAGAAATTACTAAAATATATTTAGTTTCTTTTGCTTTTGGAAAGAACAATCGCCCATTACTTATAAGGTCCCTATGAAAATGTGATAACATTGTTTAATAACTGATAAACATGTATAC
The DNA here is from genome assembly GCA_011833715.1 of Carcinoscorpius rotundicauda. Classification (NCBI taxonomy): domain Eukaryota; kingdom Metazoa; phylum Arthropoda; class Merostomata; order Xiphosura; family Limulidae; genus Carcinoscorpius; species Carcinoscorpius rotundicauda. Next base: position 24,463,488 of record CM022398.1, read on the forward strand.
TTACCCTTATTGGTGTAAAACTTACAAGGTAAAACGATCGTTTTATCAGCGAAAGCATGAAAATAGCATGCAAAAAATTTGCAGTCACACAGTAAAACATACAATGTAACGATTTAGGTCAAATAATACTTAAGTAGTGTGTTGTGACACTTAACGTAGACCTGAACACCTGAACACAAACCTTAACAAAACGAAACCTTTTATTAGAAGCATCGCCAGGTACTTCAAAAATTCGATACTCGGACCGATCATAGGCTAGAAAATTTTTGACGTTTTGGTATGGTGTCGATCATGGTTTTATGTCTAGTTTTTCGAAACACCAACTGGGAGTTCGGTCCTCCTGTGCTAGTGCATAGGTGACGCCTCTGTCTTTTAGGCTTTCATGTAATTCATATCTTTAGTTAAAATTATTAACTGTTTAAATTTGTATCATCAATAGTTTTATAAATGGATATTCTGTAACTTGTTTTTATTTTCTTTGTTATTTGATGTTCCAATTATATTTTTTTTCACATTATGGCCACCCTAGCGGTCATAGTAAAAGATATTAACCATACATACTGTTTCACATTCAACTTTTATTTCCCACAAGTCACTACCCAGGTGGCCTTTCGTACAGTACCATAATACATATATAAATAACCTTTCAGCAGAATTTTTGTCTCTAATAATCCAGACCAAATGACGTGTTCTGGTATTGAACGAACTGCCTATTGACAGTGATTTGTGGCACACGTGCTGCAGACAACTCTGAAATGCTATTTTTACATACTTTTAATTTCGAATATGAAACGGAAAACTTACAATGAATGTGAAAAAAAACTGCACTTTTACGTGATTTCCTTATAAATTGCAGAACGCTGTTTTCAATAATTTGCGGCTTTTGGCATTTAAACCGTAACTTTTAATCAAAAATAAGTGAACTGTCTGCATTCCTTTTCTGTTTTAAATCTTTTACCAGTTATGCAAATGTAAAGGACATTGGTAAAACTTTAAGTATTTGCACGAACGGCTTTATTATTAACATTGTTATTTTGAGAAACGTTGAAATTGGATCCATTCTGTACTGCGTCACGTCAACCAAGAAGTAATGTCATTCAATAACCACATTTTAAACAATTATACTTAAGTACAGGCAGCTCAATATGCTCTAATTAATTTAATGAAGAAAGTGCATTGGTTAAATTGTCAATGTAATTTGGTTAAGTATTTCTGCTGTAAGAAGATAAAATCAAGATATATTAATGACATCCATCTAATCCGGAAAAAGTTTATATTTCCCAAAATTGCGAGCTCCTCTTTGTCAAATCCCAAGGTTTGGGAAAACTTGTTAATTACAATGTCACGTGATTGCAATCTCTATCCCATTCATTGTTTTGTTGTTTATAGGTCAGAACTCCTTATAATCCATTAAAATAACACACCCAAAATTAACAAGTGTATTTGTATTACAAAAGCTGATTATTTTATGTGTTTATAGGCAATAACATGGGATGTTAGAGAATATTTCCTCACTCGGCTTGGAGCCATTGTCATTTCCATTATCTTGATATATGCTGTTGCTCAAGTTAACGTGGTAAGTGATAACAATAGTTTGTCACAAATTTACGTTGATCTGTTTATAAAAACTACAGCTTTAACATTTTTAATAAGAAGTTTTAGATATATCATCATATTTGTACAAAGGTTCGTATAGAGACTGTCACTGGATTCACTCCTCCTATTTCGAAAGTGCAACTGTATTAGAGTTTGATTTGGCACTTTTTTAAGTTGTTTGAAATGGGATTACTGTTCATTTTAAAATTACGAAATCAAAAATTCAATGATTTAAATGAATAAACTACATTGTAAGTGTTCTTAGTTGAATGAAATGTTAGTTGTTTTTGTTTGTATGTACGAATTCTTAAATATTGATAAAGTATAACAATAAGCTGTGTTCATCAAAAAAGGTGACGTCCATCATTAAGCATTAAGTGTTGAAACATACAAACTTAACTAACGAATCATTATCAAATTTCACTTCCTAGAATTTTGAATATACAGAGCCAAGCATTAACATTTTTACCGTCATTATGCCAACATAGCATACTTGTTTTGATACTTTCAGAATAACGTGCTTTACCTTAAAGAACATTTCAAATATCTAGGGAATTGCGAAGCTGGGGGTATGTCCAACTGCCTTTAGTTTAAAAAAATCTATAGCACGCCCAGAATCGCATCAGTATGAAAATAATTTTAAACCCAGCAGTTAAACATTAATGGAATTAATTAAATATTTGAATAAAAAATACCAAAGTTGAGAGTTTTAGTATTTCGTACATGGTATAATTACAAGTAGTGGAAAAGTCTGTTGTAAAGAAAAAAAAGGTCGTTAGAAGACGGTGTGTTTTCTATAGCTGAGAATTGGCTTGGATTACGAAATAGACGAAAATCTACAAAAAAACAAACATAGTAGGAATGGTAAGTTTAGTGGTATGTCTACTTTCATTACAATGGATGATAAAAAGAAAGAAATATCACCCACAGGTTTCCTATTGTTAATTTTAAATTTGTTTTTGTAGGGTTTTTAATAGCGCTTGTGTATTTAAATAAGGTACTCATCACCTGTAATTTCTGAATAGAATACAGATAGATTAATATTAGTTGAATACAGAAAATAATAAAATCTTGGAACCCGAGCTTGTACTAGATTCATTTCATAACTCGACATTGAAAAAAAACTATTGTTTAGCTATCGTACGAAATACACTTTTCCAGTTTGTAATATTTAATCAGAACGTTTGAACCACTTAGTGGCTTGCATGAAATTAGGTAATTCTGATAAAAACATGAACATCGATGCATTAAAGAAATCTGCATAAATTAAAATCGCTAATGATCGAGTGTGTTTGTTTCTTTTAGCAAAACCACATCAGGTTATCTGCCATGTCCACTGAAGGGAATCGAACACCTAATTTTAGCGTTGTAAATCCATAGACTTGCCACTATCCTAGAAGGGGACACTAATTATTGGACGCAAGAACTTTTAAATAAATTTCTGAGGTTTAACTAGAGCTTGTGTTGTATTGACAGTTCTATTCGACAAATATAGCAAATATATCGTCGTAGACGATGCAGCCCTAAATCAATAAAACCGAAAAATGTTCGATAAAATATAAAAGTAAAAATTATAATGTCTAAATAGAGATACAATATTAAAGAAATAGTTAACTGGAAGGAAGAAATATTGCTAATAAACTTCTAAGATCATTTCTTACTAAAATGGCCCGGCATGACCAGGTGGTTGAGGTACTCGACTCGTAATCCGAGGGTCACGGGTTTGAATCGCCGTCACACCAAACACACTCGACATTTCAGCCATGGAGGCGTTATAATATTACGGGCAATCCCACTATTTGTTGGTAAAAGAATAGCCCAAGAATTGGCTGTGGTTGGTGATGGCTAGCTACTCGAGGGCTATTTGCGCCAGCTGTCCATAATTTAGCAGTGTAAGACTAGAGGGGAGACAGCTAGTGATCACCACCCACCGCCAACTCTCTTAGACTACTCTTTTACCAACGAATAGTGCGATTGACCGTCACATTATAATGCCTCCACGGCTGAAAGGGCAGTCATCTTCGATGTGACGGTGATTGGAACCCGAACACTCTCGGATAACGAGTCGAGTGCCCTAACCACCTGGCCATGCTGGACCAACTGTTAAATCCTACGATTTTCTGTAGAAGTTTCTAAGTTGTCGGACTAGTAATCGCAAAATGCATTTAAAAGTAAGCAAATAATATATCCAAATTTACCACTTGTTTCATTCCGTTTATATTTATTGTGTCTAAGTAAATAATGTTAAACAAAATTGTTTCAGTGTGGATTGAACCTTTGTAATAAAGAGTTTCTTGATCTTATAAAATTGTAAGAAACTTCAAAGGTTTTCAAATGATTAAACTCGTCCTCCTGTTTCAAGGCTTTTTTGAACGTTTTTTATTTTGCTTAATGAAGACTGGTTAAAAATATTTTATATTCAGATAGAATTCTACAGTAAAAATAGAAGGAAAAAAAACAACAAGATTTATGTTGTTTATTTTAAATGTTCTGTTTATTGTGATGGACATTAAGTGTTATTTTGACAGTTTTATCTTATTCCTCTAATGACAGATTTACTTTCAAGGAAATTAGTTGTCTCATCAGATATTATAAATCTTTATTTCAGTTCTCGTGCGTCGCCGATCCTGTCTGCGCGGAAAGTACAACAAATGTTACTCAAGCACCACTTTATGCTGACCATCGGTCATGTCCACTACCTCATTACATTATCATCAGCTGTTGTATTGCCTTCTTGCCCATTGTTCTATTCCTAAGACTTGCCATTCTCGTTAAGGCAGCTTTACTCCTGCCAATGACTGTTATATTCAGCTTGATAACCGAGCTCACCCATGCCTCAGTGTTTAGCTGCTACGATGCGCAAGTCAGGTTTGTAACGATGTTCTTATGAGCCATTTATCTTCGTTTTAGTGACGTAAAATAAGTAACACCAATTATTACAGCTTCAACAAAAAAACAAGTGATGCACTTCCTCAAACCTTTATTCGTATTTCACTTTTCAATACTATATAAAGTTTCCAATCCTCCTTCTAGTGGTAAGAACAGAAAGTTATTTCTTCTAGAAATGTAATTAATTTAATCATTTGACATCTTTAGCTTATCTTACTTGTGATTTCGTGTGGTTATTTTTTTTTTGTAAGGAACACATATGTATATATCGGTAGATCCTGATAAATAAAGACACTGTCACGAAATGTTTTGAAAAATTAAAACCCAAAACATGAAGCTGTTCTTTGAATGAAGGAAAAAACAGAGACTTAGTATTATTTATGTAAATCATCAGCCATTTTAACTTTTATTTTTATTTTTGGAAAACATTGGATGATTGGACGAGAGAGTAATCTTTTTTTTTCACACATAACCAATAACTCAAGATTAGAGATCCAATATTTGTGTGTAATTTGTGATAAATATGTTGTATTTCTAGTTGGTATGCAATTTCCTGATAAGTAGTTCTTATACGGTAAGGTCTGTCTTTCTGAAAATAAAAGTAAAAATGCTCTCGTGGGTTTCTATGTTGTACCATTTTGACTGTGGTTGGGGTTTTTCGACAGATTTTTAAGAACAATTACAGAACTCGATACAAGTCTTTTGGGACTGAAACCTCATTGAAATATAGTAGCAGAGCTCAGTTTTAATTTTACGAACGAAATTATGTTGCTATATAATACTCGTCTTAAAAGCAAAATTAACTGGCATTACAATTCTGAAAAATGCTTATTATAGGCTCTGCGAGGTTGTTAATAACCGAACGAGGTTTTTGTTATTATAAATAGGCCCGGCTTGGCCAGGTAGGTTAAGGTATTCGACTCGTACTCTGAGGGTCGCGGGTTCGCATCCCTGTCGCGCCAAACATGCTCGCCCTTTCAGCCGTGGGTGTGTTATAATGTAACGGTCAATCCCACTATTCGTTGGTAAAAGAGTAGCCCAATACTTGGCGGTGGATGATGATGACTAACTGCCTTCACTTTAGTCTTACACTGTTGAATTAGGGACGGCTAGCGCAGATAGTCCTCGAGTAGCTTTGCGTGAAATTCAAAAAAACAACAAACAATATATTATAAATCTCGTAAGAATTCCATTTGAGTTAAGTAACCGGGTAAAATAATGGTAAAAGTCTGATATTAAAAGTGTTTCTTTCGACCTTTTTCTTTTAATATTGTAACATTGGAGCTATGTTGGGTAGGAAATTATTTAGTAAATAATATTAGGGTAATGTTCTATAATATTGTACAAATTTAGGAAATTTACCAACGTAAGTAAAAAGAGACTAATAAACCATATCAGTCAGATTTAATTTATTTTTTATTTATGTTTTCTCATACATGAAATGAGCCAATCTCGTGAACTATTCTTAGAAATTATAATGCATTCGAATGATACAGTTAGGCTGTTTGCCATTGATCAAAATAAGTAAAATATACAAATACTGTGCTTATTTTGATGTGCTCGGCATGACCAGGTAGCTAAGGCACTCGACTTCTAATGTGAAGGTCGCGGGTTCGAATCCCCGTCACACCAAACATGCTCGCTCTTTCAGCCGTGGGGATGTTTAATGTTATAGTAAGTCCCTCTATTTGTTGATTTAAAAAAAGTAACCCCAAAAGTTCACTGTGGGTAGTGATGGTTAGCTGCTTTTCCTGTAGTCTTACACTCTTATATTAGGGACGGCTAGCGCAGATAACCCTTATGTAGCTTTGCGCGAAATTCAGTCCAAACTATATTACTACCTGAACAGAATCGATATTTTTTAAAATTAAAAAGCAACAAATTTTAAATTATTGTCTTATCTTTATCAGCATTTTTCTCTTTCTTTCATGCGGACGTAATAGCTGGATTTAAAAATATTTAACACGAATATCAAAACTAATAGTAAAATTAACGTCTGAAAATATTAATGCCATTAGTAAAATTAAGTAAATTCAGTCATATAAAATTAAGTACACTGTTTCTCACAACATAACATAAGAAAATACTATCAAAATGAACTCTATTGATTGAAGTTTAAAGTTAAAACATTTTACTTTTTATGCGTACCAGCGTCAACAGTTTCAAAGGAAAAGCGGTACAAAGAATGCTTATCTTAACAAGTCTACTCAAGAATGCATCAAAGATGTGTGTATGCTTCCAATGAACCACTCAAACACCAATTAGAGTGTCAGTTACAATGACGACACAAACAGATGTACGGTGTATCTGACAGGGTAATTAATGTTACGGCATACTTATTAATGCTACAAGATATTCAAAGCATGATTGTTTGACACTTAAAAAACAAACACTTCTCACATTTTCTCTATCCACCAAGTATTAATTAGCAAGTCCAATAATTTGTCATAATTGTAACCTTCACTGATGTATCAAATACTTATTGTTTCTACACAAACTCTTCTCACTGGATAATCTGTATACATGTATATAGGTGCAGAAGCCAATCAACAGTTAACTGATGACAGAAAGTATGGCTTCGTATTTCAAATAATAGAAAGGAAAGTCTTCAGTGATATTTTCACAGCAAAAAGAGTATTTCTATTGAAAATATTTTTGAAAAGAACGAAATCAATACAATGTTTGAAAAAATACACCAAAGAATTAACTATTTTGTGTACAAGGCTTTTTAGAAGCGAAAATTCAGACTTCTTTAAGGTTTTTATCTTCTCAGGAACGCTGTTCCATTTCATATATTTGGAATAGTGGCCATTGGTCAGTTTCTACTTACTGTGTTAGTACAAGGTCGTCAAGTTGAGTGGACAGCGAGACTCGACTTTCTGTGGAATGCACAGGTATGGTATACAAGAACTTGTATCCTTTTAAATACATGTTTGTAAAACATTATTTTCGCACATTGTTTAGCTACCTTAATTCATTAGCATCTAAACATTTATTATTTAAATTTAATGTTATTTAAAGATTGTGGTTCCTCTTTGACTATGTGTACGCATAATATCTTAGACAGTCGCCAGAGATTCCTTAAGTAACTTTGAGGACAGCCGGAAATATCGATGGTAGAGCCCCACCATACCACCCTGTACATAGTATTGCATGTATGTACATTCTAGCATATTCTGTAGTAAAAAAAATTCATTGTTTGTAAAAAAAAGAAGAAAAAAGGACCAATATGAATATTTCAAAACTATCAAGTATCATAAATGTAGCCCCCCAGTGGCTCAGCGGTATGTTTGCGGACTTACACGCTAAAATCCGGGTTTCGATACCCTTGGTGGGCAGAGCACAGATAGCCCATTGTTTAGTTTTGTGCTTAATTCAAAACAACAACAACAATCGTAAATGTATGAAATTTATTGAATTTTAAATTTATTTAAGACAGAAATCCTTGTGACGTGGACTGATGGAACAAAAATATAAATTTATTAATTTTAGCTTTTGTAAACACAAACCAGGGTTAATTACGAGATACCTATCTACTAGTGTAATCAGTATTACGTCCTGTTTCTCCAGAATATGTCATTATTGACATCATAATTTGCTTTTACAACTTCTTTAGGAACTATCAATAAGCTTATTAATACGGTTGAAACTAAACTAGAACACCATCAGGTATTTTAACATTATCAGAACCTTTTAGACACATGGATCAGCATTCGATTAACGGATAATGGTGTTCCAATTTAGTTTAAGTGAATTAGTGAAGTTATAGGAGATTATCGACAGCTCTGGACGAAGCCAATAAAGAAACATTTTAGAATTACACGTCGTTATTTTTCTAAATTGATAGAAATATAACGTACAATTTTGCTCAAATAAGAAAGAGATCAGATAAATAGATAGATAGGCAGAAAGATGGAACTATGTATATATTACATTCTAAAATACGTTACCGTTTGAACATAAATCAGAATTTTGTAGAAACCAATGGTTATTTTCACTTCTAAAAATACTATTTATTCATCAGGAGATAGTTGAAAGTTCTTGTGTTTATTGTGTATATTTTAAAGTTTGTATTTGAATTTTAATGTAATTTTTATACATGCAAAGATTTAGTGTAAATATCAAGAAATTGATTTCTTGTTTATTACCTCTTAAGCAAGAAGAAAGTACAATTCCTAGCAAGAGCTCTCTTCTAAAGAACCAATTTGTGATGAAAACTTTTATTCGTTTGTTTTTAGTTTGTCTGTATTAAACACAAAGCTACACTATGGGCTATTTGTGATGTGCTCACCACGGGTATCGAGACACGATTTTTAGTATTATAAGCCCTCTGAATTACAACTGAGGCGCCTAATTAACAATTTTGGATTGCAGGGTTCGAATCCCCTTCACTGAACATGCTCGCCTTTTGAGCCGTGGAGCTGTTATAATGTGACGATCAATCTTATCGTACGTTGGTAAAAGAGGGTGTTGCCTTCCTCCTATCGCAGCTAAATCAAGAATGGTTCTTACAGGTAGCCCTCAAGCAGCTTTTCTCGAAATTCAAAAACAAATAAATTCACGGCTAAGTCACTAGGATGGGGAAGGGGTGCACTTTTATTCGATTTTTCGTTTTCATTATGACTGTATATTACCGTAATCACCCAAGTATGCTCCCATTTTCGTCCCAAATTTCAACATCAAAAGTTGGGGGGAGCATTATACTTGAGTATGTGAGAAATCCCAGTTTGCAAAGTCAAATTCTGTGTAACAGGAGATCAAATTATGTAATAAATTTTATTGGTACGTTTGTGGTATTTTATCAATCAGTATAATACAAGGAGGGAAGTTGCAGGACTCGAAAAATCCGCTTAATTGAGCATCCAAGTCGGAACGCCCCTATCGCTTGGTTTTTCTCAGCTACCGAATAATGCTTCATCTTATCGAGTAAAAGTTCACAATGAACAACTTGTGTAGGCGTCATTCATTTCATTCTTAATGGACAATAGAGGCGCCAGACAGTCGACGCCCACGGATAAAGCCGAGTCTTCGGGTGACAACCAATCATAATCAAGGATTGCCTCGGTGAGACAATCCTTTACGCTTTTCAAACGATAGAGTCGACCTCCAAAGTGGATACAGAGGTCATGCACTGATTGGCCTGTGCAGGTAAAGAAGTTACAGTGAGAATGAACGCATGAACTTCTGTGCATCGAAGGTTGTTAATTTACCTTTCAACAATTTTTTGAACGACAATCATTCTGTATTCCCCAAACAGGCATTACTGACACTTCAGGATTGAAAAGAAAGAGGTCTTCTTATGAGGCTTCCTTCAAGCTGAAAGTCATCAACTTTGCAGAAGCACATGGCAACTGGGCTGCTTCTAGAGAATTCACAATCCCGCAGGCAAATGTCAGGCTGTGGAGAAAGCAGAAAGAACTTCTGGTTGGGCTGCCAAAAACTAAAAGAGCAGGCAGGGGCCTTCCAGCCAAGTACCCGGACTTGGAAAAGGAGCTTGTGGAGTGGGTGACTGACCAGAGATGTAGTGGCTACATTGTCACGATGCTTCACATCCAGCTAGAGGCTTTCAGAAGGAAGAAAGATCCAGGTTTCAAGGCTTCTCTGAATTGGGTCCACAGATTCATGAAGAGAAATGGCTTAAGCCTGAGACAAATGAACTCTGGAAAGAAGACACAGAAGAAGAAGAAGAAAATGAAGAAGATGAAGATCATGCTAACCCCAACTGGGATACAGATGAAAGACTGACTCCGGAAGAATTTCATGAACTTTTTGGTGACAATGATGATGATGACTTTGATGAATTCTGATTGAAATGCAGAAAATGTAAATTTTTGTGAGAAATAAATTTTTTTTTCATGAAAAATCTGAAAACTTAGGGGGAGCGTTATACTTGGGTATGTCGAAAAAGACCAGTTTTCCGATTCAAAAGTGAGGGGAGCATTATACTTGGGTGATTACGGTATATTTTCTTTCACAATATGAAACTCACTGTGTGCAAAATAACGTCAGGTGACCTCAAAAAGCAAACACAAAAATTTATTTCTTAGCCAATAATTTCTTAAACCAGATATTTATTTTGTCTGGAAAAGCCCATAAGTCTTGCTGCCTACCAATTAAGCAATTGATTGCTTGTTTGTTTTTGAATTTCGCGCAAAGCTGCACGAGATCTATCTTCGCTAGCTGTCCGTAATTTAGCAGTGTAAGACCAGAGGGAAGGCAGCTAGTCATCACCAACCATCGCCAACTCTTGGGCTACTCTTTTACCAACGAATAGTGGGACTGACCGTCTCATTATAACTCTTCCACAGCTGAAAAGGAAAACATGTTTGGTACGACAGGGAGGCGAACCCGCGACCCTCACATTACAAGTCGAACGTTTGCTTTTCCTGAGGAACTGAAATTTATTAATTATGTTCTGTTAAACAAATTGTAGATAGATTTTTCAGTTTCATCAAAAAATATCAAAGTGTGACGCAATAAAACACTCTCTCGTGGTGCTTTGTGCTTCTTTCACTTTTTTTTCTTACCTCAACAGCACTTTATTAAATAAATATTAAAGTAAAGTATCAAATATTTGTATACATTTTCAACTTTTATATCTTTTAAATATGGTTTCTTATTTTTCTTAGTACCTTGTGGTAAAGAAACTGCGTTTATTTTACAAAGTTAAAGAAAGGTTTACTTTGTTGTTAGGCAAACGAAGAAAAACACGAGATGCACCAGTTGCAAGATAACAATCGCCGTATTTTGTTTAATCTCCTACCGGCTCACGTTGCGATGCACTTTCTGGACAACCAGTTTAGAAACAACATGGTAAGTTCAAATAACCGTTCTTCTTGTCATTCGTTGCAGAAACATTCCGATCGTCGAAAGGGAGTAAACTATATGTATAGATGTGTGTTTAACTAAACTAATTTAATAAGCAAAGTTTCCTCACAAAAAACAAATAAAACGCAGCAACAGGATAGCAAATACTCCAGCAATTATAAAATGCATCATGATTTTGGAGATTTTCGTGGAAACATTGAATAAACCATCTTCCAAACTTAACTTTCCTTGTTTTACCTTACAGGCTGCAAAAATAAATACATAATTATCATACATCGGTTCTAATACGCATAAACCTACAGAGAATTGGGTACTTTGTATGGATTGTTGGTTGTTTTTTTTAATTTCGCACAATGCTACACGAGAGCTATCTGCGCTATCCGTCACTAATTTTGCAATGTAAGACTAAAGGGAAAGCAGCTAGTCATCACCATCCACTGCCAACTCTTGGGCTACTCTTTTACCAACGAGTATTAGAATTGACTGTCACATTATAATGTTTCCACGGTTGAAAGGGCGACCATATTTCGTGTGAAAAGGATTCGAACCCTTGGATTACGAGTCGAGTGGCTTAACCACTTGGCCATGTTGGGCGTTTGTATGGAAACGTTTTTGAAGTCTCAACATATCATTATAGTCTATTTTGCCACTTCTTGTCATGTTTTATTATACGGCCATACGTCTTAACAATAATCCCGTAAGCAGTTTCCATTAAACAGTCTTCGTCATAAGATTGCATCGTCCAAAGCATACAATGTTTCACTACATGCTTCCCATAATCCATCTAGTGTATGAGGACTACGGTTTTTTAGCCCAAATTTTAACATCCAAGTCGCACAAAATTCTATGGCTGTTTCTGGTGTATAAAGGTTGAACATATGTGTCGTGGAAACAAACTGTGACACTTTTTCACACAGAAATTCGTACCGATTATGTTGCCTTCTCTTACCTGTGACACGTTGGCGACTTTTGCCACTGACCTTTATCGTTCGTGGATTATTACTTTTTTACAACATACAGCACATTGCTTACCACGTCTGGGGATATTTTAAATCTTAGATGTAAATGTATAAATATTTTACATCAGACCATTACCAAAAGCCATCAGTTTTCGTTGGCATCAGATTTCCTACATAAAGCCAAAGAGCGTCAAAATATTGTTATGATACATTCTGTTCCACTGCGTATTTAATATATTGGCTGTGATTATCATATAAAATATTTAGCCCCTTCTATATTTATGAATATTATCACAAAATATTCTTTTTAATAGTCATATATGTATTATTTTATTCTTGCTGTTTGTGAGAGAATCGAAGGGAGGTTTATGGTGTATTCAACTGCTCTGTAGTTTCTGTTTTTAATACACATTCAAAAACTAAGATACATTTGATATTTTCCCTCAACATGCTTTTGTCTCGATGGTGTTATTTGTTATCTCATTGCTGCTTTTTGTTTCCTGTGGAGAAAAGTATTATCCATTAAACCAGTCTATTTGTTTAACGTGAAAGGTTTTTCTCCAGACCTTTCTTAAGGCTTTCACTTCTTTGGACGTAAAATGTTACTTATCTGTATCTGATATTCTTCATGGGTTTTTTTTTTGTTTTTCTACTTATAACTATATAAGTTTATGATGCAACATAATGTTAAACTGATAATATTTTTACACATACTATTCTGTCATGTTGGAACATGTTCTCGTGACATTCCAAAAATAATTTGTTTCCATATTCCACTGATTTTTAGATCTTTTGCTCTATATCAGAACTGCATAGACAGTAAATAAAACAACATCATCGGAAGTGGAGTGTGGAAAATAAAAAGAAATACAGAAAATATTACGCATACGTGTTTGTGTCGGTAGATCAAAATGACAGTTATGAATCTGTGTTTCAGAACTTTGGAAGTTTCGTTCTTTTTCAGATATGTGCTAATACCTCGATATTTTTTTCATAGATTTATACGTTTAATTTCAGATTGCTTTTGACTAATGTTTTTCATAACTTATTTCAATTCATTGTTTTGTCTGATTTGTAATGTTAACGCTAAACGTCTAAGTCTAACTTCATTTTTAATCATAGCGTTTGAATTTAGTTCTTCGTGACTTTGTTTTTGAGGCCCACACAGATGTTAACAAGCAGTTTTCAATATTTTTATATCAGTTGGTAATTTTATTTTTGTCTAAAAGACTTGTTATTGGCATAACATTCCAAGATTTCATTGCTATGTTTTATTTCTAGGAACTTTACCATCAGTCATATGCCAAGGTTGGTGTCATGTTTGCTTCCATACCCAACTATCACGAGTTTTATATGGAGCTCAATGCTAACAACCAAGGAGTAGAATGTCTACGTCTTCTGAATGAAATAATTGTTGATTTTGACGAGGTAAACGGTCATTCGTTATTTTTATTACTTTAAAAGGTTTAGGGTATCACACCTGTTGGAATATTGAGAGTAACTACTGTTGATTAACGTCGAGTAAGACTAAAAATAATCTTGACATTAAAATTTAAAATGATCAAAATTTCTTTATTGCAGAATTGTTAAGCCTAACATTATCAAATACTTAGATTTTCACTTAATGTGACTCTATTTATTTTACCTGAACGGATTTAGAACATCACATCTATTTAAAGGAATGTATAATAGTAGTTATTTATGTCGAATTAGTTTAAAAATAATCTCAGAATTGAAATTTCAAACGATCGAAATTTCTGTGCTGCAGGATCATTCGCTGAACTTAACATTATTAAACATCTTAAGTTTCATTTTACTTGAGAAGTTTTGGAATTTCCCAATATTATGAGGCATAAAAACACCTGTAAAATCTAAACATTCAGAATTATTTTGGTCATTCTTGTTTTGTTTGTTTATTTCGTGAAGAAAGGTAATTTATTTATTACGTTCACTTGTTCTCATTACAAATAACAATATATCAAAAATAGTTATCTTCATGTGTCTGTAAAATCCTACTAAATAGGAATGGACTTCTCCTCGGTGTGGATTCCTGTACGTGGTGAGGGGACCTCCCAGGGAAGGTTCTGTTCTGTCTGGTTACCTTCTCTGGGATCTAAACATCCACCCACGTGTTTCCCGTACGTGGCGACCCGTGAAGGGGAGGAGAGGATCCTGGTTGAGGGGTCCAACCCTAATACACCACTTTGGCCTCGAATTCCTGTAGACGGGCGGCCCTTGGGTCAATCGGCTGGTCCACTTGGGCTAGAGCCAACCAAGTACCAGTGTTGGAAGTTCTCAACTGGTGTTGTGGACATTGTGCCTGATGCTGGTGTTTGGGTATAGTGCTCACGAAACCCTGGCGTTGCTGCATTGTCCTTGCATGACTTTGTAGTGCATCCCGTTGTAGGGCTCCATGGTGGGTGGGGTCAGTGGGTACCGAAACTTTTCCTCTTTCCTATGGATCCTCCAAAATATTTAAATAAAATTGCAAAAAAACAGTCAATGGGTAAGTGACCATGTCTTGAATACTCACAACAGCAATCTTCAACATCAGTAACACACGTACCTCATTTTCTTATATTACATTCTCTTTCTGAAAAACCTTTAGGGCAAATGTCCCCTTTTTTTATTCAAAAGGGACTAGAGGGACTTGCTGGCTCTCCAAAGTCAGTAAAGAAGCTTTGATCTGGTGACATTGGTTGAAACATCCACATCCCAACACAGTGAACTCCTCTTGAATTCAAAGGCAATTGGGGATATACGTATTAAGATTACACCCCATGCTACTTTGAATTCTTCACGAGGAGTTATTGTTGAAAGGGATTTGAAGAACGTTCCCAAATCAGAGATTCTTGCTGGTCTCTCCACTTAAGGAGTTTTTGCAGTGAGGCGCATCTCCACTCGCAAAGATGGAGTTACACTGCCAACAAATACCCTCGTTTTAACATTTACTTCACCACGTGCACCTGCCACCATCAAGGCAGGTTATCTCATTTGCAGGGTTCGGCCATACATTCCAAACCCTCTTCGATGTTTCCAATGTCAGAGATTCGGCCACTCAAAGACTTCTTGTCGTGGTTCCCTGACGTGCTCGTTGTGGAGGCAAGGACCACGATGCCTATGACTGTGACATGAACCCGCATTGTGTAAACTGCAATGGTTCTCACCCCTCTTACTTTCATTCTTGCCCAAAATGGTTGGAGGAAAAAGAGGTGCAGCGTTTGAAAACGACACATAACATTAGCTATCCTGAGGCTCGGAAATTGCTGTCCACAACTCCATCTCGGACATATGCTGCTGCACTTCATTCCACAACTGCAGTGGGAGTGCAGGCAGATCTCTCTATTCCTCCAAGAGAATCGTTCTCAAAACAAATGAAAAGCCTTTTGACCTCCGTGGTTAAAAAAGTTGATGAATCGACTTCCACTCCCATCTTTCCTCCCATACCTTCCAATAAACCTCAAGATTCACGTCCATCAATTTCAAATACAGGCATTTCTTCTGATACATCGTTTTCTCCAACCACAAGAGACAAAACAATTATTCGTTCGCGTCCTCAGTCACTGGATTCCTCTTCCAATAACAAAAACCTGCCCACTCGACCCAGAGCAGGATCCATGGAGGTTGATAGACCTCCTCCGATTAAAGACAGTAAAGAAAAAAGACGCGGTTGTAAACCAAAGGGTTCTTCAGCCACTTCACCTACCCGTTCTTAAAAATGACCACCTTGATACAATGGAACTGTCGAGGTTTACGTTCTAATCTGGATGCTATCAAAACGCTGATTGCTTCCTACCATCCTGTTTGTCTTTCTTTACAAGAAACATTTCTCAAATCTGCTGATACAGTCTCCATTCGGCAGTTTTCTCTGTACAGAAATGACAGGTTGTGTGATGGTCGAGTACATGGAGGGGTGGCACTGCTGGTTGATCAACATGTTCCCACCCTGTCTTTGTCACTCAACACACCCTTGGAGGTCGTAGCCATCCGTGTTTTTTCCTTGGTTCATACCATCACTGTTTGTTCTCTGTACCTGTCCACTGGAGAGACATGTGATCAATCAGACCTTGATGCTTTCGTTGAACAGTTGCCATCTCCATTTTTAATCCTGAGGGATTTTAATGGACACCATCCCCTCTGGGGAAGTGCTGTTATTGATAGGAGGGGTCGATCTGTAGAGCGGATGCTCTCTGATCACAATCTTTCTCTTTTCAATACTGGTTCTTCCACTTACTTTTCGCTATTGATCCCTCAGTTTGCTCCCCTTCATTATTCTCCCATTTTTCATGGAGGATTAACAGTAATCCACTAGGCAGTGATTATTTTCCGATCCTTTTAAGAGAGACTGGTCGTGGTCGATGCCACCCGACCCGCGTGCCCCGGTGGAAGCTGTATCAGGCAGACTGGTCCACTTTCACTGCTCTCGCAGAACTTGATCCTGCCATCGTAAATCATCAATAGACGACTGTGTAACAGCGGTAACTGACTGTATTATACATGCATCTGCTCAGTGTATTTCTAAAACCTCGACACGTTTTCCACGATATCCTCGTCCATGGTGGAATCTTGCTTGCCACTTAGCACGGAAGGCTCAAAAACGGGCCTGGGATACTTTTCGTAGATATCCCACACTTTCAAACCGGGTTGCTTTCCAACGGGCCCGTGCACATGCTAGGTGGGTAAGACGTCAAAGCCAGAAGGAATCTTGGATTAAGTTCACAACCAGCATATCTTCTACCACCAGTTCCAAGATCATATGGGACAGGATTCGAAAGGTTAATGGGCACTACAATTCTGTCCCCCTCTCGATCTTACTCTCTAATGGCCAGGAGGTGACTGATGTCCGGAACATTGCTAACACTCTAGGTGAAAGCTTTTGCCAGGTATCTAGCACTTCTGCTTGTTCCTCCACATTCCTGGCCATCAAGACTCTGGCAGAGCGATCACCTCTTTCCTTTCAAACTGACTGTTTCTTTGACTATAATTGTCCCTTTACCGTGGTGGAACTAAAAATGGCCCTTCATCGGTCTGCCAGTACGTCTGTTGGACCTGATGATATTTATTATGACATGCTGCACCATCTATCTCCTGCTTCTCTTGATGTCCTTCTGATTGTCTTCAACCGGATTTGGCAGGAGAATGCTTTTCCTGATGCCTGGCGCAAGGCTATTATTTTACCTTTCTCTAAGTTCTTGGGGCTTATCTTTGATCGTAAACTGACCTTTATACCACACTTAGAGCAGCTTCGGGTCAAATGCACAAGAGCACTGAACATCCTCCGTGTCCTCTCTTCTACCAGTTGGGGGGCAGATCGCTGTTCAATGTTGAAGATATATCGTGCTCTTATTAGATCGAAACTCGACTATGAATCAATGGTCTATGGCTCTGCCAGACCCTCGGCCTTAAAGATGCTGGACCCCATTCATCACCAAGGACTTCGACTCTGCACTAAGGCTTTCCGTACCTCTCCAGTTCAAAGCATATATATTGAATCTCATGAACCTTCTCTACACTTTCGCCGTTTGCAACTATCTTTACAACACACTTCGAAACTTCGTTCCTTGCCAAAGCATCCCACCTGGGAATATGTTTTCCTTCCTCGAGGAGCAGTACTTTTTCAGAACAGACTATCTGTCATTGCTCCTTTTGGCCTTTCCATCCGGGCGCAATTGGATGAATTGGGTCTGTCCTTGGATAACATTACAGATTCCACAGGTCGGCCCATCCCACCATGGCTAATTACAGCCCCCAAATGTGACCTTTCTTTCAGTAACCTAAAAAAGGCAGATACTCCAGATTGGAAGTACCGTCTTTTATTCAATGAATATCTTTCAAACAATCATTCAGTTCCCATTTATACAGATGGTTCCAAATCAGGAAATTCAGTGGGCTCTGCTATGGTTTGCTGTGGGTCAGTAGTTGCACACAGAATCCCCTCTACAGCTTCTGTGTTCACTGCTGAACTGTATGCAATATCTCTTGCCCTTGATCATATTGCAGCTGAGCAGTACTCCAACTGCATTATTTATACTGATTCGCTTAGCTCTATACTTGTCTTGGAATCGCTACACGTTAGCTCACATCCTATTCTCGCCGATATTCGAAACCGACTGGCCCATTTTTCATTAGCAGCTACTTCAATCCAGTTTTTCTGGATATCAAGCCATTTTGGTATTCGCCGTAACGAGCTTGCAGACATGGCAGCTAAATATGTCTGCTTGAGCACCATCACCCCTATGCCTATTCCGTACATGGACTATGGTGTTGTCTTCAAAGCTCGGCTCCGTACCAGCTGGCTGTCCATTTGGAGTGAGCAACGCAACAACAAACGTTTTCAAATCAAACCCAAAATTGGAGTTTGGCCATCCAGCTTCCGTAAAGTTCGAAAAGAGGAAGTTGTTTTCACTAGGCTACGCATTGGTCACAGTTTTTTAACTCATCATTTTCTTTTATCTGGAACTGATGCACCAATGTGTAGTTTCTGTAACACTCAAATCACCATCAGCCACGTTTTACTTTCTTGCCATCGTTACAATTCTCAACGACGGCAATATTTTAAACATATTTTTTCCCAGGGTTAGTCTGTAACATTGGACAGAGTTATTGGTGATGGTGACTCTGTCCACCTTGATAACGTTTTTAATTTGTTAATGGCCATTGATCTTTTTAATCTCATTTAAGGGTTGCATATTTATTCATTACACCTTTTTAATTGTGGCTCCTTTTTTACAGTTTTAATCTCTCTCATTCAATTTGACATTGGACAATGGCCAGAACAATAAATAACTCGACACCAGGACTGGAAAGGCCAACTTCAGGTGACTAACGCTACAGTTTGAACTACTCGTTAGTCGTCCTGGCGAGTTGTTATTATACTTTTGCTGCATATCGTTTCACACTTTTACTACTTTACTTTTTAGTACTGGCCATATTGACTCATAACCCGGAACCAGGACTGGAAAGACCAACTTCAGGTGACTGACGGTGGGTTTTTTTACATCTTTGTTGACTGGATGTCAACATTGGTTTTTGCGCCATTTTCTGTTTTAATTGCCATTTTGCTTTTATCTTCAATTACTTTTACAAATTTTACTCCATTTACTTGACTTTTATCTTTTTACTGAACATTTGGCTTCTCATTATTACGATTTTGCCGAGTGTCTTTTAAAACTTTTATTCTTTTACATTTTGATAATAGCTGCTATGACATAACCCGGAACCAGGACTGGAAAGGCCAACTTCAGGTGATTGACAGAGGTTCTTGAACTTACCTGTTAGTCTTCCTGGCGGGTTATGATCATTACCATTTTGCTAGAGTAAATAGTTTATAACTTTGAAGACTGGATGTCACCATTGGTTTTTACACCATTTTCTGTTTTAATTGCTGTTTTGTTTTTACCTTCATTTACTTTTACAAATTTTACTCTATTTACTTGACTTTTATCTTTTTACTGGACATTTGGCTACTCATTGTTGCGATTTTGCTATGTCTTTTAAAACTTCTATTCTTTTACATTTTGATACTGGTTGCTATGACACATAACCCGGAACCAGGACTGGAAAGACCAACTTCAGGTGACTGATGGTGAGTCTTGAACTTACCTGTTAGTCTTCCTGGCGGGTTAGGATCATTACCTTTTTGATAGAGTAAATACCTTACAACTTCTTATACTCTGCCTTCTATCTTAACGTTGTAGACTAGGTGTCAACATTGGTTTTATACCTTTTTTTACCTTCATTTCCATTCTTTTACTACATTTATTTTTTTTTCACTTTTTTACCGGATGTCTGGCGCAGATAGCCTCGTTGCTTTGTGCCACAAAACACTAAATCAATCAATCAATCAGGAATGGACTACTTCTGACCCTTACTAAAAGGAATTATTTTACAATGACACTGGAACAAAGATTATCACTAAAGTATTGTTTCACTTAAATAAAATAAAAAACATACAACAGTTTTGAATACTCGGCACTTCAGTTTTTGAAAATTAAGAAATTTCGTGATTAATAACATTCCTCGTTGCATTTGTTTATTTGCTATTATTAGTTGTTTGTTGTTGTTTTTAGAATTTTCACGCTAAACTACTGATGGTTTATCTGCACTAACCGTCCATAATTTTAAACTGATGAACTAGAGGAAACGTTGCTCGTCAATGGGTTCTATCACAACCTATTGAAGTACTCTTTTCTGGCATAACATTGGAATTGACTGTCACTCTTATAGTGTTCTCACGACCCAAATGTAATTCACAGCCTGAAGATCGCGGGTTCGAATTCCCGTCACATCAAACATGCTCGTCCTTTCAGTCGTGGGGTCGTTATAATGTTACAGTCAATCCCACTATTCGTTGGTAAAAGAGTAGCCCAAGAGTTGGCGGTGGGTTGTGATGACTAGCTGCCTTCCCTCTAGTCTTACACTGCAAAATTAGGAACGGTTAGCTCAGATATCCATCGTGTAGTTTTGCGCGAAAATTTAAAAGAAACCACAAAATAATTCATAATATTTATAAAAAAACTACTATTCAATAAAAAAATTAAATATTCCATCTACAATTAACTTCCGCCTGTATACGTATTCCTACGTCGTCAACTTTTATATACAGTCACGTGAAAACGTTAGGACACCCAATGAAAACCTGTGTATTTTAGTAACATTTTTGGATATATAGATATTTAATCTCAATTTTAACAATAGTGAGAAATTATAGGAATATAACTAAACAATTGAAACTGAAGAAAAGACTTCAAGATCTTCTGCAAATGTAATTCTACAAAAATGCATATTCCAACTAAGGAAAATGTTAGGACATCCCCGCATTTATTCCCACTTAAAATGGCTCAACTCACACATAGGTGTATCACATCAGGTACACATGATTAGAAGATCGTTACTCAGCATTTTGAATTAGGCTTTCCCTATTTAAACCTCAGACATTTAGTTTGGTGTGTTCCTGACCGTTGAAGTGAAAGTGACCACCATGGTGAGAGCAAAATAGCTGTCTCAGGCCTTCAGAAAGAAAATTATAGCAGCTGGTAAGGGATTTAAAAATATCACAAAAGTGTTTGAAATCAACCATTCCACTGTCCGGATAATAGTCAACAAGTAGAAGGCTTTCAAAACAACTGCCAACATGCCCAGGTCTGGTCGTCCAAGCACGTTCACCCCGAGAGCAGACCGCAAGATGCTAAAAGAGGTCTCCAAACACCATAACATGTCATCACGAGACCCACAGCAGGCTCTGGCTACTGTTGATGTGAAAGTGCATGCCTCTACAATCAGAAAGATACTGCAAAAGTTTAACTTGCATGAGAAGTGTGCAAGGAGGAAACCTTTGCTCTCTAAGAGAAACATCAAGGCCAGACTGCAGTTTGCCAGAGAGAATGTAGACAAAGACCGGGACTTCTGGAATAATGTTCTTTGGGCAGATGAGTCCAAAATTGAATTATTTGGACATCCGAACAGAGGAAATGTTTGGCGTAAACCATATCAGCATTCCAGGAAAAAAACCTCATACCACCTGTGAAGCATGGAGGTCGAAGTGTCATGGTTTGGGGCTGCTTTGCTGCAACAGGACCTGGACAGCTCACAATCATAGAATCCACCATGAATTCTACTGTGTATCAGAAGGTGCTTGAGGATCATGTGAGACCATCTGTACGAAAATTATACCTGAAGTGGAACTGGCTCCTGCAACACGACTATGACCCGAAACATACCAGTAAATCCACCAAGAACTGGCTGAAAACTAAGAAATGGAGAGTCCTGGAATGGCCGAGTCAAAGCCCAGATCTTAATCCCATTGAGATGCTGTGGGGTGACTTGAAACAGGCTGTGCATGCAAGAAACCTCTCAAACATCTCACAGCTGACAGAATTCTGCATTGAGGAGTGGGACAAACTTTCTTCAGTCCGATGTCAGAGACTGGTAGATGGCTGCAAGAAGCGTCTCACTGCAGTTATTTCAGCCAAAGAGGGTAACACTAGCTATTAGGGGGTAGGGTGTCCTAACTTTTTCCTCATTTAGAATATGCATTTTTGTAGAATTACATTTACAGAAGATCTTGAAAAGTCTTTTCTTCAGTTTTAATTGTTTAGTTATATTTCTATAATCTCTCAGTATTTTTGAAATTGAGATTAAACATCTATATATCCAAAAATGTTATAAATATACGCAGGCTTTCATAGGATGGCCTAACTTTTTCACATGACTATATGTATGTAGCATAAAGCCTTTCCCAGATATTTCAACAAGTGACCAAACATCTCTAATCCATTTTATACATTTCGATTACATGCAAACTTAATATTTCAATTACGCTTTCAGGAAGCCATTCTGGATTCATCCAACATTAGTACATTTTACGGAAACGGAAAAGAATATACCACAATGTGAAATTCTGTTTTTCTCGTCTTTGTTTTATCTTTAAACTAACAAGTACCAGTCAAGATGTAATAAACTGTTTGGTTTCTTTTAGCTTTTAGATGAACAAAGATTCAAAACAATTGATAAAATCAAGACCATAGGAAGTACATACATGGCTACAATTGGACTAATCCCGGACTCTCGTATTCCAGTAAGTTTCAACAACAATTTATATTGAAAAAAATCATCAAAGTATTTGATTATTATAAATTTATCTTTTCTAAATGAAATACTGTTGGAGTTTTATGCATTTAGAACATTTCTTGTTGGTGTAAATAATTAAACAAATACGATATTAAACTATCTGAAAATTATAGTAGAAACTGTGTAAACATTAACTTTCTTTTTAAAATTAATTTTCAAATTTCATTCTGTTTGTTCATAGAAAATTCTCCTGGCTAGTTTTACATAAACTTGCAGTGAAACGAACTAGTAACTCTGCCGTTACCGACCGTTTTAGCGGATTCAACTCCCAGGTCGACAAATGATTTTTCCCTCATACTTTAATCTTCGAAATAGAAAATATTTAATTTCATTGAAAGTGGCTCTTGCAATCTGTGATATAATTTTTGTATGTGTTGTAGTTTCATCTAATTAATAAAGAATGAGACGTAGGGAGGAAGTATAGTAAACTTAAAAGCCTTTCTGGTGCTTAATAACATTTCCAAATAACTTTAATATAAATGAAACATTATGATCCTCCAGGCAGACTAAATTCCAACCATAAAGAGATGATAATCTGATAATTTGTATGTAAATGTGTACTCAGTATATACTAAAGTCTTCACAGAATACTCAAACTCGTGATACACTGGAGCTAGTGTTAACTATATGCATTTGAATGTAGACTGCAAAGTAATGTGCCCCCCCAGTGGCTCAGCGGTATGTCTGCGGACTTACACGCTAAAATCCGGGTTTCGATAAACGTGGTGGGCAGAGCACAGATATCCCATTGTGTAGCTTTGTGCTTAATTCTAAACAACAATAAACAACAAGCAAAGTAATGTAAGTCAAATAAAAGCTGTTGTTCTTGTGTTTAACTTCAAACTCTTATGACTTAGGAAATCTTTATGATAAATTAGTACTGATTTTCCTGTCACTAGATTGACTTTTCAGATGTCAGAATATCCAAAGAGCAATGCCGTTAATGGTAGTTTAAATAGAGAAAGAAACTGATATTTTAAGCAGAAATATTTTTTTTTCTATCATAAATCTGAAATACTACTTTCATGTTAGGAAGATGACGACGAAGCTGCCAAGTGTATCAGCACGTTAGTAGAACTAGTGTTTGCCATGAGAGACAGACTAGCAGATATAAATGAAAATTCTTACAATAATTTTATGTTACGCGTGGGTGAGTATCCTACAACTTCAGTTTGTTTTAGTTTTTCTTTAAAAAGCAGTATTGCTCATTGAATCAATTGTTGGCAGTTGTGCTTTTCTTGGTAACGAACATGCATTTCCTCTTCAAAAGATATTATTTTCTCGATAATGTACTTTTAAAGGAATGTTTGTTGTTTTTTTTAGACTGATACATAGAACTTTTAAAGAAATATGTAGATCATGTTGAGAATGTTTTAACAAGCATGTAAATACTGTTAAGAATCACGTAGATCATGTAGATATTGTTAAGATTCATGTTGAGAACGTTTTAAGAGAGATGTATGTAAAGTTACAACAGAAAGTGTTCGTACCCCTGCGTCGTGAGTAGTTTTTTCCTCATAACTTAAAAAGTATCACGATTAGGATAATGAAAGTATAGTACGTATATATATACATTAT
This sequence comes from Carcinoscorpius rotundicauda, assembly GCA_011833715.1. Classification (NCBI taxonomy): domain Eukaryota; kingdom Metazoa; phylum Arthropoda; class Merostomata; order Xiphosura; family Limulidae; genus Carcinoscorpius; species Carcinoscorpius rotundicauda. The sequence continues at coordinate 24,487,967 of CM022398.1, forward strand.
TAACATTTTACTAACACACCTACGTAAAGTTTTGTGTAAATTGAACGACAAATAAACTTTTTATAAAAAAATAGCCAAACATAGAAGGGGCAGAAAGTGTTCGTGCGTCTACTTTAATGGTCAGTTGTGTAGCCTTTCAGGAGAATTACTTGGCGCAATCTCTCCTTATAGCCCTTCATGATTGTTTGACAGTACTCAACGGACATTTTCTTCCATTATTCCTTACAGAAGGCCTCCAACTCTTGCAAATTTTTTTTCGGATGACGCTGATGAACCCTGGTTTCAATTCATGCCAAACGTTTTCAGTTGGGTTGAGATAGGGTTACTGCGATGGCCACTCTAGAATGCTTATATGGCTCCTCTGAAACCAGAATTGCACATATTTCGATGTGTCCTTAGGGTCATCGTCGTGCTGGAAGATCCAACGACGCCCAAGCCGCAAGTTCCGAGCATTATTCTTGATATAAGTGCCTAATATATTAACGTACTCTTCTTTTTTCATGATTCCTTTGAGGCGGTGAAGGCTGCCTACACCAGAAGAGCTGAAGGAACCCCATAGCATGATCGAGCCACCTCCGTGTTTAACTGTATGGACGGTGTTCTTTGGAAGATTTCGTTCCCCATTCTTACAGAAAACATAACGAGCATCATTGTGACCGAAAAGCTCGATTTTAGTCTCGTCTGACCAAAGAATACTATTCCAGTAGGTGAAGGGTTTATCTACATGCTTTCTTGCATACCTCAATCGTGCTTCTAAATCAACAGACTTTAAATATGGAGTACTACGAGGACGGCATGCTTTTAACCCAGAAGAGCGTAACATGTTCGTAATTGTAGAGGTGCTTACTTCAACCCTGGTTTCCTTTATCAGTTTCTGTATGTCATTACGTGTTAAACGAGGGTTCCTACTAACTTCTTTGAGAACCTTCCTCTTGGTTCTCTCTGAAATTTTGGTGGGGCGTCCGGAACAAGGGAGGTTAGCAGTTGATCCTGTAAGCTTAAACTTGGCAATTATGCTTTAAACAGTAGATTTCGGCACATTGAGTTGTGTAGAAATACCGGAAAGAGACATACGAGACTTGTATTTTACAATAATTCGGTTTTTTTAAATCACTGGACAGTTATTTCCTGTTCGCCATGATGACCAAGTAGATAATGACGGGGACGGCGCTAAATTGCCGGAAGTACGTGGTTTTGTTGGGTAAATTCCAATAATTATGAACCCATTCTCTAGTTCTGGAGTGGTATAATGTAGTTTATTCGCCAAACAAAACAAAATTGTTACGGGAATGTCAGTTTTTTCACACGTTCTGAAATGTACAAACACTTTCTGGTCCTTTTATTTTTGGTTATTTGTTTATAAACAGAATATTTGTGGTTAAATTTACATACAAAATTATGTAGATGTGTGTTAGTATAGTATTTATAATATATTATACTTCTGTTAGCCTAATCTTGATACTTTTTAAGTTATGAGCAAAAAACCACTTGAGGCACAGGGGTACGAACACTTTCTGTCGTAACTGTAGATACTGTAAGAATTACGTAAATTATGTTGAGAATATTTTAACAGGCATGTAGATATTGCTAGGAATCTTACTTTTAACAAACATACATTTTTTTACAGGGGACCTAGATCATGTTAAAATATTTTAAACACACACACACATATATACACACACATATATATATATATCATTAAGAATTTTAAAAACTACACTTTTTGCTGAGATACACATAAATTACTTTAAGAATTACTTTTGAAAAAGCGTACATTTCTTGTTAAGAATGTTTTTAACATATATGTAGATCTTTTTTAAAAGATATGCAGCTCTAAGTCACTGATAAAACACCTTTATTTGAAACTGTGTTGTTTGTAGTAACAGACCCGTATTTCTAATCATTACAACATTTCCTTACAAAACATTCCTATCTTTATTTTAGATGTATAGTGTCCGTTAAAAATCTCTCATATTAGAAAGTTGTATTTGGTTTGTTTGTTTTTTGCCAAGAAGTAACTTATATTTAGATGACATGAAATCTTAATCACATATTTAATTATCAGTCACATAAAAAATCAGAACAAAACGTGTATCGCATTACATGACTGAGAAATATTAAATATAATGAACTATGTTTTAAAGAGACATGTTAACCAATGATAAAATATATCCATACATACAATATATGTATATTGGATACCTCGATTTGTTTGTTTGTTTTTGGAATTTCGCACAAAGCTACTCGAGGGCTATCTGTGCTAGCCGTCCCTAATTTAGCAGTGTAAGACTAGAGGGAAGGCAGCTAGTCATCACCACCCACCGCCAACTCTTGGGCTACTCTTTTACCAACGAATAGTGGGATTGACTGTAACATTATACACCCCCACGGCTGGGAGGGCGAGTATGTTTAGCGCGACGCGGGCGCGAACCCGCGACCCTCGGATTACGAGTCACACGCCTTACGCGCTTGGCCATGCCAGGCCAGGATACCTCGAACTTATCCAAAAATGACATTAAGAACAAACGTTACATCTAAGGAAAAAAATCAAATTTATATGCAAATCATATTGTTTTCAAATTAATACAGAAAGAAAATAAGGTTTTGCACGGAGCTTTATAATTTCATATTGTATATAAAATTTCATATGTAAAATGCACTTCACTGTTATATTAAATACAAACTGAATTACCCGTGAATTACCAAAATGTGTAGGTGGTGCTATTATAAATAACACAAAAATCTCAACTTGTACACAATTTAATCATAATAACATATTACAGTAATTATTATTGCTTCACCAAAAGTTTTGTATAAGCTTTAAGAATTTACTAAGTATATACCTGAGATATGGCATAGACCGTGCGATAATCAGAGTGACTTTGTAGGAAAAGGTAGCGACCAAAATATTTAGCCATCACTGGCTGCAGAAGTGGTTTATGGGCCAAAGTTAAAAAGTCAATTGTCAAAGTCAGAAGTAGGTATAACTAAAGAAACGGCTCTTCATTTCAGCCTTTTTGTGCCTGTTAAAATGGAAATTTCAGCTGACTTTGTTGGTTTGTTGGTTGTTTTTTTGTGTTGTAATTGTGAGAAAGTGGTGCCATCTGTGAATGTAGTTAAGACTAACCTACTTCAAAAATGATAAATACTCAGTAACAAAAGTAATGGAGAATGGAAGAGTTGCAAACTTCCTCAGTAGCATGCTCCTTGTTGCAAACTACCATCTCAAAAAGTTTAATTGAGACAGATCTTGTGACTTAAAAATAGTTATATAACGGACAAACAGACAGACACGAAGATTTTTGCGACTTATATATGAGTGTGTGTTTGTGTGTGTATAGATGAATAGATAGCTTAGCACTAAAATTAACTTAGGCATTTCTTGCGCCATACATATTACTATCTACTACTATGTTGATATCTAGTCAGGATACTCTTTTGCTGGACGGAAGTTACGTAAGTTCATGGAAAGTTACATCACTTATATGTATTGTAGAAAAAAAACTTCCATAAAAACAGTAAAACCACAAATTTACACGTGTCTTTTTAAGGACCCGCTGAACATCCACACCAAATTTGGTGAAGATCTATCAACATGTAGTGAGGTAGTGGTACAAAATGCAAGAATATCCACAACAAAAACAAAACTGAAAATTTCTGTGTATTTTACCATGGGCCCTGTGAGCCTCTATACGAAATTTGGTGAAAGCCCACCTGCACCAGCAAGGGTGAATCAGTGGTAAAAAAACGCTCATAAAAACACAACGCAAAATCCAAAACTGAAATTTTTTACGTACCTCCTTCATGGACGTATTCAACCTCAAACTTAATTTTTGTGAAGATCCACCCACATCCTGTGAATTAGTTACATAGACATACAATATGCAGTATTATTACAGCTACATAGATGAATATTATCTTGATAAGAAGTTTTATAAAATGCCTCTGACACTAATTTAGATAACATTCATTTTTCTTCATATAGGTATCAACGTAGGACCAGTTGTAGCTGGAGTAATTGGAGCAAGAAAGCCACAATATGATATATGGGGCAACACCGTCAATGTGGCTAGTAGAATGGACAGTACTGGATTACCTAATCATACTCAGGTAATAACCCCAGATATAGATTAGTTAACGTACAGTTGTCTCTTGGAAACCTTCCTTTCCGTGTTGTTGTTGTGTTTTTAGGTTTTTATAAATTTTTGTTTTAAAGCAATGTTTTTATCACTATTTTTACTTTACATTTTAACTCAGCATAGCCCTTCTTACTGTTTTTCTTTCTCATTGTACAAATAACGTGCTTAGAATAATTCTCGTAGACTTGGGTTAACGTTTCTTCTTCTGGTACAATATTCATAATACTGATTTCGTTTAAAGTTGTTAATCAAATATTTAGCTTATCTGTTATAATTATTTGAGTTTTTATTTTTCTTTGAAAACAAGTACGAAGGTAGGGTGTTTTATTTGATAATAGAAAGCTTTAAATAGATTATTTCATTTGTTTTATTTATCGTTGACTTTTATATAATTATGTAATACGAATACTTTAAAATTGGTTAGAAATGCTCTTTGTTAAATGATTAATTTTAAGAACCGAAATTCTGATCTTCATATTTCCATGTTAATTGATCCAAGGACTGTTCGTTTAGTTCAAATTTCGCTCAAGTGACTGTTCGTATCTACTTCTTAAATTCGCTATAACTTTATGAAGATAAAAAAGTTATATTTAAAGGAAACGTCATATCTATGATATAAGGAATAGGATAGTGTATGTGTTTAGGTATCTGAAATTTTAAATTTTACCAGCTACACTTGTTACGCTATAGATTTAGTGAGAAAGCTTTGTCTGTCCGGAGTTATTTCATTACATGTAATATTAGTTTTCAATGTTGAGAATTGAAAGAGGTTAATACATTTCTAGCTTTGGTTTATACATTAAATTATTAAAACCATGTAGATATTTTAGCACGTTAGAGGTATTTAGTTTTTGATTAATTGATTGTAATTAAGCACGAAGCTACAGAACTATATGTTGTTGTTGTTTCATGTGTTTGGTAACAAAAACTAACGTGAATCAATATATCCGAATATTATTGAGTTTTTGAAGTGTTTTGTATAAATGTATTCCAGTTTTAAAGATAATCGATTGAGTATTGTTCGGATTTTACTTTTATTTATTTATTTAAAATAGTCAGTTTTTCATTTACATTTTTAGGTTACTGAAGATGTCTATCTTTTACTGAAGAGTTATCCGTATGTGTTCAAATGTAGAGGTCGTGTAAATGTCAAAGGGAAAGGAGAAATGACTACTTATTTTCTAGTTGGCAGAAAATCGAATGAGGAAAAGACGTCTTCTCATAACTCACAAGGATCTCCAGAACAATCAGAACCACCTGATGCTGGAGAAAAACAGAATGAAAACTCTTCATCAGTACATGGGTTTTCTCAGAACAGTAAACAAATTAGCAGCTGGGAAGGCATGTCTAATGATAGTGAAAACAACACTCCTAAAACTAGAAAAGTAAAATCGAATTATGAACTGAAACAACTGGATCAAGAGCATTCTCAGTGTCCATCAGATTCTTCCTCCCAACAGGATTGGAATTTTTTTCTACAGCCTGAACTTAGTAAATATTCATTTCAAATTCGTGACTTGCTAAAATATTGCAGCCGTTCAGAACTTCACTATATATCTTTTTCTTTAGAACCAATAATTCCAACCATTGTAGATTGTTATTTAATCAATGCTAAGAAGATTATTGGGCAACAAAATTTTTTCATTTACTATACTGTTTACACTAGAAGTCCAGTGTCTTCAACTTGTCGAAATGAAATATTTTTCCATTATCTTTTCCGCTTATATATGAAGATTATGCCTGATTTTCAAGTGCAAGAGAAAAAAGGCTTAGCTTTGGAATCACCAGATCAGCAAGAACAAGATAAAGTAAACATAATAAAAATACATTTAATGCCTCGAGACCCCACTGGTAAGTCAGGTTTTAATCTCTTTTATATAGGTTCTATGTTAATGTTTGAGCGACAAGTTTGGCGTGAAAATTCGACAAGAAATTTTCAACAAAAGAATAATTCGTCTTTCACAACTGACGTAAAGTTTGATGAAATTAGCAAAATCGATTCAAAATGCAATAATCATGAAGGTTCACACCAAACAATTATAAAAGTCTTTCCAGAAACTTTGGCAAACCTTTCAAAAGATAAAAAAAGTCTAATAAAGGACTGTTTGGAAAAAGGTGAATCAGATGAACAGAGATATTACAAAAAAACGGAATTAAAAAATGTGTTTTGTGTTATCATTTACCAGAATACTTTCGAAACATTCAGGAACAAAACCAGTCTTACGATACATGACCAACTTAACACTGATGTAAATCAAAAACAGATCACATCTGTATGTCTGTCAGGAACAATCAATGCCTACAACATAAATGAGACGCAGTTTCATTTATGCTTTAAAGTTATAAAAGTAATATCTTTTAGAACGTCACAGAGAAAGAAGTTTGTTCATCAAGCAGACAAAACACTCCAGAATTTGCTTAGCAGATTTATACACATAACCATTTCACTAACAAACTGTAATGGTTCACAAGATGAATATATGAATAGATACAATCCCGGAAATGCTTCCTGCAAGAAAACCAATGCTTCCAGAGTTTTGGGATTCAGCAGTGAATACAGCGAAAAAGGCAGATGTGAGTTGGTGGATATTAATTCTGATGGAAATGGATATATGTATGATGGTTTACCTTACAATAGTGTGTCTTTAGAAAACCAGTGTAGCTTCATGCATACGTATTGTGTTCTTAATGATTTCATTTCGATTATCAGTGGTTACAGTGGCGACACTTATCCGTTTTCTTGGTCCAGAAGCAACAGTTTTATGGAGACTATTCATTAACTGGATATATTTCATTAATATCATATAGGTTTTGGCTTTACAAAAACATAAAACTATTGAAATATTTCTAACACAAAACTGACCTTACGAGTTTGAAACAGTTACGGTTTTCTTGTGCTAATAACTTGTGTGTGAACTGGATGACTGTGGGTGGTATTTGGGTTTTGGAAACTATATTTCTTATTAATATTCTTTCTGTAATTTTGTGCTTTTTGGTAACTCAATTTTAGACTAAATTCGTAGTGGGTTAATAGTCACAATCTTACTTATATTTGGAAGGCACTGTATGATAGAACAACTTGTGTGTCGAATTTAGGACGAGGTCAAAATATTTAATATATGTAAACATACTAACTGGAGTAATACACTAAAGAACGAAAGGTTTACTGTACATTTTGTAATAGTAAAGATAATAGTAATGGTGATCATATAAACGTTAAGAACTGGCTCTGTCAAACGAACTTTTTTGTTGTTGTTCTAAAGAGGAAATATTAATCTTATTAGTTTGTCATATATAAAAGTCAGTACTTCAAAATCATTTAAAAATAATAAAGAAAGCTCCAAGTAACTGAAATAATAGTACAACTGAAAAGTACTGGATACAAGTGAAAGACTGGACGTTAGTGCTAGAAAACTAAATTAACGTAATTTCTTGCTTTGTGATCGATAAGTCAAATGTTACACTTTGAAGAATTCTGACCTGATCGTCTAAAATTGTAATGTCAAGCAAACATAAGGTTCACGACTTTTTTATATTATTTTTAACGTTGCTGGTCCAATACGTTAATGTGAAATAGATTAATATCCAGTAGTTTTGTAGAATAATGCAATGATATGTAGTATCTTAGAGCTTAATGTATACCCTTCAAGTACGATGTTTTGTTTGTTTTGCCTTGAAGCAAAGGTTTATGTTTTTTCTTGTTACTCGTTGCTATTGATTGAAAATAATTTACATTATTATTATAGCATTTGATATTACAATATTGATTATATCTTCAGTGCTGAGAGAAAAACTCTCATTTACAATATCTGTCCAAAATTTTGCATCAATTCTTCGTATTTTTGGTGCTAGCAAAACTAATTATTTATGTTAACGCAATTTGGTGTATTTTATACTATACGTCAAAGAACACAATTCATATAACGCTCAGATGATTCTTTTAAATAGGAAAAATAATTGAAATATGAACTTCTTATCACTTAAAATGGTGTTGTTTATAAACAGAGTTTATGTAGTTTATATTCTAATCTGGTAACAAGGTAAATGATTATAAATAGAATTTCACTCGGTGAGTTTTGTACTCTGAACAGAAGAGCATTTAGCAATGATAACTTCAGGCAATGTAATTACTGCACCTTTCAAAAACGCAAACTCTGTTATAGTAGGACTTGTACCCGCTGGACTTTAACTGCAACCCTATTTTACTTTTGAAAGTTTGTTTGTTTTGAAATTTCGCACAAAGCTACTCGAGGGCTATCTATGCTAGCCATCCCTAATTTAGCAGTGTACGACTAGAGGGAAGGCAGCTAGTCATCACCATCCACCGCCAACTCTTGAGCTATTCTTTTACCAACGAATAGTGAGATTGACCTTCACATTATAACGCCCCCACGGCTGAAAGGGCGAGCATGTTTGGCGCGACCGGGATGCGAACCCGTGACCTTCAGATTACGAGTCGCTCGCCTTAACACGCTTGGCCATGCCGGGCCACTTTTGAAAGAGCTGTGCATTTGTCTATACTGCATATTTTAGGTATCGCAGAATATAAAACAAGGTATTAATATCTTTAAGTATTACAGCCCTTCTTTGAAGGCTTAACGCTGGTTTTGAACCAGAATATAATTTCATTCTTCGATTTTATTTCATTATTGTAACTCAAAAAATACAAATATTTAAATAATCAACAAAGCACGTGTTCAAACGTCTAATTGTGTTAAAATCTACCCAAGAGTGACGTAACCTCCTGAGACAGTATTAGCGGTGAATGGTAATTTTAAATAGATATGTACAAAAGATGAATAAAAAAACATAATAAAATTTCATCAACTACCATTAGAACTTTAACTTCAACAGCAAAACGTTTTCGGCAAATTATCATAAGCACCTTAAAAATAAGGTTTTATTTAAATGTCTAGTTTTCAAAATATACTAACCGATTTCATTTTTCAATTTCTTATTTTGTTGTAATATAAAACTTTATTTCTTTGAACATCAGGTTGCACAATAGACGATATAACCTTTTCCCATCGAAAGCTAAAAAGCCAAACTAGAGGGTTGTAACCCTTTAAAACTTACCACTAAGTCATTGAAGAATAGCCAAGAAATACTTTTTAGTCTATGTAAGAAAACAAAGTCAAAGATTTTTAAATATGTTCAGTTTTTTCATGACCGAATTTCCGTATTAATTTTAAAACTTAGTTTCGCCATACGCATGTTTAAGTCTATGTTCCCCATTCAAAGGGACAATTCAAATTGTGTCCAAATGTAGTGAAACATTCGTCGATGCTTCCTTCTCCAGTTTTGCGTCTATGATCTTAATTAAATGTTTTATAGGAAAGTATAAAAATCTCATAACCCTAACACTATCGAATGGTAGACCTTTCTTCTTCAGAGGTAAACTCAGAATTTCCCCTGAAAAAGACGTACTCTGATTATAGGGTTTTTATTCACTTCTATTAAGACTTCCTGAACTTACGTGTTTTTCTCACATCTTAAGCATTTATGTTATACAAGACTTTTTTACATGTTGTTGTTTTGTGCAAAATTTATATGCTGCTATAATAAAGTAACATAACTCTTTGTACTTACGTATATTTACAAATTACTTTAAATATAAAGATTAGTATATGCTACATTGTCATATCGTAATAAATCAGTGTGTGTAGCTAAAAAATACGCCCCGAAATTATTTCTTTGTTAAATGTCGAACTGAGCACAACTATATAATTATTTTAAAAATCTTTCTTCTCTACTGTTTACTTGTTGAATGTTATAAAATTATTGTGTAATTAATCAAGAAGCTCATGCTAAATATGATAATAATATTTACCCCGCATATATCATTAATGCTATTAATGTTGGATAATTATTATTTATCTGGTAATTTATTAGAGAATATTTACCTTACTGTGTTACCTTGTGAAGACTGATTAGTGAATTTCATGCGATCTAAAATTTTTATAAAGTAAAACTAGCCTGTTTTAGTGTATATTACTGGTATTTATTCTCAGAAAAATATGATAATTTGTCAACAAAAACAAATAATTTGTGTACATGTGGTTTTAGTAAGATTTTTTAGGGAGTGTTACTGAGTATTTGACAGAATCTAGTAAAGTTTTAGTCAGGCTGGTCATAAATTTATTATTCAGTTGAGAACAGGCGCTGACTCTTAAAACTTCATGCATTTGTGTAAATAACAATAAATTTTCGCATTATTTCTGTCATATTTATTGTATGAAGTCATTCAGTTGTTGATTATACTAAAGAATCTAACATGTGTTACCATTTTAGCTCATTTTTTGTCAGTGCCTGATATCGTCTACGAACATTAATTTTTATTATATGTATACATGTGTACCTCTCAGATGTTCAACCCTACAAGTGAAAGAAATTGACGAATCTGGCAAATCTTGCATGATAGCATTTCTCTTACTGACACATGCATGGCAAACATTTGATGGAAAGAAGTTTAACAGTATTTTAATGAAAAATCTAACACGATATGGGTTTATTGTGTGCTTTCAAATCATAATAGGTGTAATAACACAAAAATACATTGTAAGACAATGGATTGTGGTGTTTCAAAAAGAAAACCTCTATTAGCTTGACCTAAAAATAATGCAAGCTTAGCATAAAAAACCAATTAACAGTTAAACTGAGTGATTTTGCCAACTTTTTAAATGTAAAACGCAAAACGATAATATATTATATATTAATCACCTGAAGTTAAACATAAATAATATACACAAGTTTACCAACATGACATTGTTGAAGACTAACATTATTACAGTCAACCATCATACGCTTATAAGAATATCACTGTATTACTCGTTAATCCCAAGAAAACATTACTTTTGTGAAATTTCTTTCCTTAAAAACAGCTCAGAAATTCTTTGAAGACAGTAAAGAATCACTGATTGCCAATCGTTTAAATTCATAGCACTGCTTAAAACTACTAAATAAATAAAATGAATATTTCCTGTATTCTTTATTAGATATATCTATCGACTGGATTCTTCTGTAAGTCTCCTGGAGGGGTTTTTACAGCGATAATAGACGGGCTTCGATTAGCCACAGCAGGTAGCTTAATGTGGCTTTACTCTAAAATAGATTTTTGTGGAAAAAAATATATATGTTGTTTGAAATTAGTTCGTGTAATTTTGAAGATATAAAAATTATCCAACATTCTACAGTAAAACTATGCTCTTACACGTATTTATTCTCCTTATATTCATTTTTATTTTAAAACAAAGATATGTAAAAGTGTATACTTAGCTTTTAACGCTCTACTATCACATAGATTTTCGGTTGCTATTTGTTTGATCTAGATCGTGGTTGATGTTGAAATTTTTTGCTATGTTTCTGTATTTTTCTTGTAATTTTACCTCGTATGATGGCGTTATAAAATAAATATTTCTCTCGAGTAGACTGGATTTCTTTCGTCTTATGATAAATAGGCTTAAAAATAAAATTGTTGACCCGTTTTATCGGTGAAAATTAATATCAAATATTATATCAAATTTCTGAAGTAAAGTATCTGTTAACTACACTTTCATGAAAAAGCAAGTTGTTGAAATATATGCACAATTTGGTAATATTGTTTATGAACTAGATCAATGCCTATTCTTAACACAAAGTGATTTACGATTCTAGGAACTCGTAGCTGATTGTTAAATTACAAAGACAGAGAAAAGGATACTAGTATTTTTTGTGGTCTTGTATTTTGCAGGACTGTGTACTTTTTCTTTTTTTGTTTCAATTGAAATTCTGGTTGCAATACAGTTTGATGCTATCGTAGTTATTTTCCCTATAAATGAGTTTTTAACCACGTCAAACTTTTTGTGCTAAAAATATTTCATCATGAGTTGATGCATTAGAGGTATGAGAAGAGAGAATTCATGACCTATTTTTGACGAATATTATTCATGAAATGAAAATAAACCAAGCAAGTAATAAGATACTGTAACGATCAAAATAAACAAGCCGCTATAATTAGGATTCGAATATAATATAAGCAACTTAATCAAATATAACAATACTTACCAATAAATTCAACACTTACTAAAACACAATTAATAAACACGTCCTAGTTTAAAACTTACCTTACAGCTGAGTTAATAACCTCAGCAAACAAGTCAGCCCCTACCATATTTAAATGTAAACTATCTCTTTCAAAACGCTCTCTTCTTCTCAACAGCTCATCCTTACTAAATAGTATTTAGGCTTAGTGATGTACTTATAATTTCATCCACACAATTATTTCTGGACGCTATCCTTGACATAATTACGTTATGGCTTTACAATTTAAATACCTTTAAAAATCTCTTGTACTAATTAATTAGCTCCTCTCACCTACCTTCCCCAGAATCATTGGCCCCAGTATGCATTTCAAAAACTGCATCTCTGCTAGCAGCCTAGCACTCATTATTATATCTCCTGCTGTGTCAGTTACATCCTGTGTAGGACATTTTGATTCTTTTCTCAATTTTTCCTACAGATTATTCTAACCACATGACTTGACAAAGAATCACTTATAATATTTTTATTATCCACATCTTTCTCTGATCATTTTCCTTTCCTTTCCTCCAGTAGTTCCTGATCAAGGATTGAAACTCGTTGCTCAACAGAATAGGGTTAGCTAGAAGATGAGTTAGCAATTTACTACAACTAAAATCCATAGTTAAACTAAATGATAAAAGAAAATAGTAAACGAACGATAAACACAACCTTAAAAAATTAAACTTGCTGTTTCGCAATACCTTTGTGGAAACTGTTTCAAATATAACAAGACCTTTTCTCTGTATTTTGCCTATCACCTGAACACTCAACACTTCTTACTCTGAGTTTAGTTTTTAATGTGATTCTTTGTGGAACAATTTTTGAAATACAATTCTGAATTCTTAGTTATTGTTCTTTAGTGCTCAACTTCTACCAGATTTCATATTCGGAAATTGTTATGGATTTTCTTTTTATCCAAAGACTGAAAAACATAGTTAATTTTAAAGTTGCATTGTCAATTGCTTTTCTGAATTAGATAACCAAAGTAGGAGTCTCAAAAACGTTTTCAAAATGTTAACTTAAAGAAAGTATACCACCTTTCTCATGAATTTCATAATTTTTTTAATAAACAAAGCACTAGTTTTTCATCACGTATTACAATACTGTCAGTTGTTTTCTAATTATAAACTACAACTGATATTCCTTCATACTACATGTGTATATGAATCTGTAGTAAATTTCTGGCATCCAACTTCTCAGGAAATTACACCAAATATAACTTGTCGGAAATAAAAGTACAATAATGTTGTTCTAAAAAACATTCTGACGGTTGAATCAAGTTCTTAATGCCAATACTTACTTTAATATTTTTGTGATATCAAGCCATCCAATCGTATTGGATACGTAATCTAATTTATTGTTCATTTCTTTTTCAATAGTCTCACAAAACGACTCAAGAGCTATTTGCACTAGCCATTTTTTAAACTGATAGACGACAATGAAAGCTGTCAATCAACAGCATCCATTGCCATTTCTTGGTTTACTACTGTTTGTAAAAACTATACTGTTATCAAATGTTACGTTTATTGGCAAATTTATGTTAAAATATTATATTTTTGTCATTTGAAGTATGCATGATTAAGTAATTTATTCTGTCTGATGTGAAAGTTGATTATTTACATCTATATTTTCACAAATATAACGCATCAGTAACAAGAATACAATATTTATATTAAACGGTCAAAGAAGAGAATAAGGGGATATTTTCCTGAGACCAAACATTTGTCTTTTCGATTTCTAATGTCTTGTCATTCCAAAATGAAAAAGGATAATTTATATTTATTTAGGTCAGTGAAATTGAGAGAACGCCTATAGCAGGGGTAGAGAAAATATAACAGAAAAATATAACGCTTTACCTAAAACAAACATTCGAAGTGTATCTAGAAAGTTTTAAAGAATACACATAAAATCTGAGAATTTTTAGACGAATATTAATTTTTAATCTTAATATCAAAAGTTATAGTGTAAATACTTAGCTCATGAATATTATAAATTGGCTTCATTAATCCCATATTGTTCGATACGCTTTGGGCCGTTACAAAGAAGCGCTACACTTGGATAACACTTATTTTACTTCATATGGTGACGCAAGAGAAGGTACTTTCTAGATTATTTTGTTGTGGATCTCATTTTCATCTCACGGTATTTTACCTGGCCTTTATTTCCTCTTACAGAGTATCAGTAGCATCCTTCAAATGACTGGTATTTATTGGAATAGACTTGCTATAATGTCTTTTCGTTTCCAGGTGACACACAGAAAGTGAAATGATTCTTTCACTTTCTTACCAAACACAACAGAAAGTCGACTTTAATCTCATATCATCATATGTTGGAGTTCTCTAATTTATTACTAATCTCATATGCACAAACCAGCTGCACAAAGTAGTAGATAGACAGATATCTCAGCCAAATCTTGTTTGAAAAAGTAACAATTAGTTAGCACATTACCTTAAATGGATTTATAATGTTCTGAGGTAGGATTTTCTTATAATAGAAAGAAAAAGAATATACGATAATAGAGCATTTGGTACGTGCATGTGACATTGGTAAGTGGCACGTAAGGAGAAGATGCCTCAAATTATAAATCCACCATAATAGAATTGAACATATGGAATAACACAAGAGGGGCGAATTATTCTCGTGGATCTTTTCTAATATATTTTCTTCTACCTCATCTTTATCAGTCGTTATTTGTCCAATGTCTATACTTTTTACACTACTCAGGACATTTTAGCTTGTTTGATAATTGAATCACATGGTTTGTTCCAAAGTTCTTCACAAGGTAAGGTTGGAGATGGGTGTGGAATGATCTGTACTGAACGGCTGTTAGTTTTGAATTGTTCGATGACAATTGAACTTTTACCATGATGTCTGACTTCGTTTATCCTCCTTTTGTCATATTTTGCGTCTATAACTCTTCCTTGAAGAATATATATTTCCAATTCATTTCATTGTTGGTAGAATTGAATAACCAATCTCTTAAAGCAGCTTACAAATGAAACTGTCTTGCTGACTTTACTTTTTCGGTATCATTTTATTGACTTTCAACATTGCTAAATTTTCTTTCATAAAGTTACTAATTTTTTGGACTAATCTTCACTGATGTAGCAATAACACATCTCTTATTATAAAACCATTCTTAACTTTATCTAAAATTTGAAGGTTTTCATAAAATGTACAGTTGATAACTGCTGTTAAATCTTTGTTTGAGATTAACTGTTCATATTCTTCGATTCATTGGAATTTGTGAAGGTCTTCAATTATATTGTTCACAGGACAGATTAAGGGAACTTTTCATATTTTTTAATCATTGTTCTTGTTTTAAAGCAGGTTTGTGCAGCATGGAACAGCTATTTGCAAGTTGGATATAAACAAAATAGGCTTTTTAGTTTGTTTTTTATACACAGTTTATCAGCATATACTTGTGTGTTAACATTGTTGAATGTTATGCACAAAACGTTACACCTTTCAACTTGTGGTACGTCATATTTACAATATCTTTGTGAATGAGTTCATTAAACAAATTATAAGAAAAGTTTCAAGTAAATGCCCTGTATCGGCGTCTTCCATTCTTTCGATTTAACCACAATAAACAACAACAACAACAAAGTTTTATTCCAATATACTGAAAATCAGTTGTAGCAGATGAGCATGTAATTGTTTTTTAAACAGCACAGCACGCGGACATTATCTAAATCAAATTTTTACCACATTTATCGAAATTTTATTTCTTTGTACACTCAATTAAATTATCTTCCTATTACTAAATTTTACAAATGCCCGCGTTTTTCCTTTAAAATCTTTTAGCAGAATAACGATTCCAACATCATCAGGTGTACAGTACAGTTATTGTGAAGAGATCCTAATGCGCATAAAAAGTTTACGTCTTGTTCAAATTAGGTATATAAAATACACTCCTACTCCCACAGCCAGAAGTTCCAATAACTATTTTATTTTTAATAATGAAAAATATCACTAACATTCGATTAACTATATACAGAAACGTAAACTTGTCCACATAACCATTTCACGTTCTACCTCAAAATTTTCAAAGCTTAGAAGGTTGTGCTGTATATTAAGCCACAAATGCAAATATCTCATGCACACCAGATTCATCATACTCGTGTATGTTATCTTTTAATTCTATACCTTATTTGCTAATATAAATAACTCGGTATTTTTTATGACCTGCTGTGGAGAAACGCTTCCATTTTGAGTTCCACTGTCGTATCAAAACATTTATAGAATTGTTCTCTTCTGTTTGTGTAGTAGATTGTAGTTGTTGTTTTTTAGAATTTCGCGCAAAGCTACTTGAGGGCTATCTGCGTTAGCCGTCCCTAATTTAGCAATGCAAGACAACTAGTCATCACCATACACCGCTATCTCTTGGACTACTCTTTTACCAACGAATAGTAGGTTTTAACATCACATTATAACGCCCCCACGACTGAAAGGTTTGGTTTCACGGAGATTTGAACCCGCGACCCTCGGATTACCCGACTTGGCCATGCCGGACCAATTTATAATAATAAAAACATCGTTCGGTTTTACCATTTTACTACCATGGAGCTAATAACCCTAGCAGTATATCAATTAGAAGCAAAATTGAATATTAAAAAATTTAAATTTTACTTCAAAACTAGTAGAAATATATTTTGTTTCATTTAAAGTTTTACCATTTCACTTCCATGGTGATGAAATAGTATGTTAATGCTTCAGAAATAGTTAACACTCATATTTTCATTAACTCGGACTATGTCCAATCACTATAAATTTAAATATGTAACATGGCATCAAGTTATGTAATAAATACAGTCCTACCCCCCCCCACATACTTCAAAGAGGTGAGAAATCCACTTGGGGAATATTCAAAGACAGAGATGTGCATACGTAAGCATTTTCAAAAATGGGTTTTTGTTTTTTTTAAATTTTGCCCAAAGCTACTCAGGGGCTATTTGCACTAGGCGTTCCAAATTTAGCAGTGTAAGACTAGAGGGAAGATAGTTAGTCATCACCACCAATCATCAACACTTTGGCTACTCTTTTCCAAAGAATAGTGGGATTGACCGTACCAATATAACGCCCCCACGGCTAAAAGGGCGTTTGTTGCGACAGGGATTTAAAATCGCGACCCTCAGATTACAGGTCGAACGCCTCAACCCACCTAGCCATGCCGGGTCCGTTTTTCTTTGTAATTAAGCACAAAGGTACACAAAGAGCGATCTATACTGCCCACCCCTGGTATCGAAACCCAGCTTCTTGCAGTACAAGTCTGGAGACATACCTCTGCACCACCATAATGGAATATTGCTAAACTTGCAGCCAACATGATCATTTTATATACTTCTATGTACTTCCTTTGGTAAATTGTTCTCTAATTTGCCCCACTAGGCAAAAGCTCAAGTTTAAAATAAATATTAAAAAAAAAACTCCATACAATCAGAAAATATAGAATTCACAAGTGAAATTAGAAGAGAGCAAGAAAACAAAAACTGCTAAGCTTAGCGTTCATTTCTGTGGCATCTTCTATTCTAAGTTCATAATTTCGAAATTACAGAAATTCTCATTCGGTGAAAACAAATTTTAGTGTGTGAATAAAGAGCTGGTTCTTTCTAAAACTATATGTTTATATTTCATTTCAGCTTAATGGAAAATGTCATGTGACAATCATAAATGTTTATCAAAAAGTCAAATACTATACATACTTTTGGAATTAATTATATAAACATTAATTTACACATACTACAAAAAATTCAGTCTATTCCTTTATTTTCAAATATTAGATCCAAAGAATTACATAACTACAAAGCATATACTATTACAGAAGCAATACACCTGGTATGAGTTTCCTGGGAAATACCAGTTAAACAACAAATAAACACTATTTGCATTAACCTGTTGCCACAACACTTAATGTCAAACATACAAAAGAAAAACATTCCATTAGCCTTAAAAGTTTTTGCAACCAAGATACATAAAGAAATTGCTTGCACATCTAGATCTCAATATTTGTTTCTTTTAATACTTCAAGATATTGATATCAATATTCCTGGAATAAACAAGTATGAGTTTAAAACCTCATAATGACAAGCAAATGTACCCTTCCATAAAATGACTTCTTCCCTTTCAATTCTTGGTCACTGATACTGATGTTCAATACATGCGCATGACATAACAGCTATGTTCCTAAGAAATTACATCAAATTTATCATGAGATGCATTGTCATCAATGATATTCGTACGCAATGGTGCAAAAACTTCACACAAACATTTAAATCATAGAATATATATTATAATAAAAGTCCACTACTAAAGAGCCTCTCAACTGGGAAAAAACAAAAAACAAACAACGTTTTATTCTCATACCAACCAATGCTAAAGTACAATTCTGAACTGAAAAATTAGTTAATTACATTACACTTAGTAATTTATAGAAGACAATTTGTAACTTTTCTCTACTCCACACCATACATGTCTTCTAGTTTAAACACTATCCTATAGAAATTACACTGTGTTACAACTAAAAAACATGGTTAACTGAAGAAACAAGATTGGTTTGATATCGTTTCACAACTTCTTCCATCTCGTCTTGTAAACCAATGAATCATTCAAGTCTATTCCTTCAAAGTAGTTCTAAAAAACGTTCTCTATTGAACACGAAAAGTCTACTTATATTCATTAAGAAACAAATACACTGCTGATATGAATACCCTAATTCTCAGATATAAAAGCTTAAGATAACACCATACTGGACATTTTGTAAAATACCAATTTTACTGATCCACTCTGAAGAAAAAACTGATGTTATACCTCAGAATTATCAAATCTGACTAAGCTTGTAAAGAACTGGTCCCTTTGCTTGCTTATCTAAGATCTACAGTTCTTTTCTCTCTTATATCCTGTAAAGGACTATTCTGCTGTGTTTCATTTAACTAGTAGTTTTGTCATAAAATTCCTAAGATTAATGGATAAACATTTTTTATTTTCATCAGCAGAGATAAAGACCTGGATTATGTGTACTGCATTCAAGTACAATATTCCATTTCTGCTTATCTGCCTTCCAAATAAACTTTTAGTTCTCGTATAAAACAGCTCCTTTTTGAAAGTGACTAAATCTGTCAATACTTCAAACACTGGCCCCTCTACCTTTTCTCAAACTGCAAGGGACAAAAGCATTTCTTTTGGTCTTGACTGAGTTCAGATTTTTTCTTTCTTCTAACTACAAAGCTGATTGTTACAATAACAATTTCCTAAAAGATCATAACTCAAAGTACAGTTGGGGTTTGTCTGCTAAATAATTTCAAAAGCTACAACCTTTCTGAAGACAATTTTTTCCAATTTGGCCACTAATTTCTTCCAACTATGCTGGATGTGCACCTAAACAAACCAAGTACTAAAACAGACTACCCTAAGCTAATTTTAATTCCATCACATTCTTCTGATGTTCTTTTCCCCACTTAAAAGGTCTAAAACTCAACTTTTAGAATGTTCTTGATTATCTTATAAGATTCAATTTTTATATTCATATCATTTGTAATAATTGTTCTTTAATTACTTTTTTTTTTAGATATTTTAGAAAATGTGATGTTGGCTCATTCTCAAGATCTCTTTATCAAAGTTCTGGTTTTGTTTCTCTGAAAATCATTTGCTAGAAACTAACCATTTCTTTCAGGGTGTACTGTTATCTTGAACCCTGGTTAATATTATTTTAAAAGGTCTTCAATTCTAAACATCCGTACAAGCCTTGGGTGCTCTGTAATGGTCCTCCTCTTGGTTTATTATTGTCTGTATAGTCTTCCTGCTTGGTTAATTTTTTTTTTCAATGTTTGAAAGAAATATGCTTTCTATAAATAGAGACTGAAAACTGCCCTCTGAATAGTAATCATTCCACTTCCCATTAAAATGTCACCTAACTATAAAAAAAGACCAAAACTCTAAGGACTTTAGTTCAGTCCAGTCTGCTGGGCAATATTTAGATTTTCTTTTTCTTCCTTTTCATTTTATATTCAAAATCTAATGAGCTCTTTGACTCCTCCTAAATTGTGAGTGTTATTTCTAAGAATATATTCTTAAAAGAGCACTTTCAAGTGGTAAAAATAATACCCAAACTTGTAAAACTGCAGGTGAATTCAGCAACGATTCCTTCTAAACCTATAGATTAACAATCAATTTCAACATGGTAGGATCTCATGAAATAACTACAAATTTCCTTTAATCAAATATTAAGAGAAATGTTAATCATTACACTGCAACATTTACCATATAAATGTGAAGTTAAACATAAAACAGATTTCAGTTTATCAAACTATCCTAATATATGCTCCAGAAATTTAGTTACATGTAACAAGACAATTAACAATAAAGCATGTGCTATTATATATATCATAAGGATCTGTAAAGGACTCTTCTGCTATGCTTGATTTAACAAGTATAGTAACATTCCTAAGATTAATGGATATCAAACATGAAATGCAAATTGCCATTTCTGCTACTGACTGTGATGTTCCAATATAGGGTTTTTATCACCTCATAAAAAAAGATGATAAACCTATATTTTCTGTGAAATACTAGTCTTAAAACTTACTTGCATGAAACTAATACTACAAAACTGATAAGAAAAAGTAAAAACAGTCTATTACCTTCAAAGTTCTTCTAACTATGATTCATATCTCTACAGGATATTAATAACCTAGGAATACACTTCAGTTTAAAACTTTTTCACAAGTACAACTAAATAAAATAATTTTTCCATTCAATTCTTAGTCATTGATTTAGACTTGCAAAAGACTGTTAACTTCACATTTCAATATCATAAAATTTACAGTAAATTTATTATCGCATACAACTGGTCTGAGATACATCTCTACCTTCAGTGATATTTCTGATACAGTGGTGCAAAATATTTCTTAAGCAACTTCTGTTAATCTAATGAAGGTGCATCATGGTAATTAAAAAATTATATATATTTAAATGATAAAACACTAATACAACAAATTCATTTATCAAGAGTCCTTGCACAAACTCAAGACAGTACGAGTTCTTACCTACATATATACCAAATTAAAAAATTCTGAACCAGCTGCTTAAAACAATGAAGGCTAACTTGTAACACTTAGTTTTGAATTGCATACCACTAAACATATGTGCTAATTTATGACCCTCCCATACAAACAATACAAGTCTCAACTTGAATAAGCACTGCCACAATAAGAAAAAAAGTTAGGTGTAGTTGTGTAGCAAATACCTGTGATTCTGTTTATTATTGAAATTTAAGTCTTCCTGGATAACGATGAAAAGAAAAACAAAATGTAAAATCTAATTAAGTTTTTAGTTTTATTATAGGGTATATGTGCATTAGTCCATTTCAAAAATGTACTGATATTATTCTTTAGCACAAAAACACCACCAACATCGACATCATGGTTTAAAATTCATGCTTGCACCCAACAAAATGCAGAAAAAAACAAAACAATCATGGAAATTTTGAACTTTGTTAATATTCTTATTTTAATGTCAGACTTGATGTTTTGCTGCAAAAACAAGTTGTATTGATTTCTCCGATTTATTTCAATAATCCACATATGAGAGTATGCTCTGAAGAGCACAAAAATATACACTACCTCAATTTTGAGAGGTATGACCATATGAGCCTTTTTGAGAATTGTTTCTTTTGCCTTCTTTGGATATCCCATCCCACCTTCTTTTAGTATCTTCCTTATGAATTCCAAAAGGGTTATTCTGCTGTGTTTGGTTTTTCATATAATTCTGTTGTGATGTTCCTAGTCGTAATGGATACTGAACAATTCCAGTTTTCATTAAAGGATACAAAGATGTTGAATCATATGTATTTTTCTGGAATGACAATGAGCCTCCACTTCTATTCATCTGCTTATCAGATGATCTTTTCCCATCATTTACTTTGTTGTCACCTAAATTACTTTCTTGTTGGTAAACTTTCTGTGATGTATCAAAGTTCTTACGACCTTGATTAGATCTGCCATGAGGTGGTATCTGAAAATTTCCTTCACTTAGATCAGAGTATCTGTACATATTTCCAATGTTCTCTCTTTGACTATCTTCAAACTGTAATGTCATTAGTTCCTGAGATTTGGGGTTCATGATCCTTTTTCCTTCAAACTGTTTCTGATGAAAGCCAGAAGTTACATTGGGTGTTTCTAAGATATTACCATCATTGTTTGATAGTCCATAACTCTGAGTGTGGAGTTTGGGTCTGTTTCCTAAATGACTTTGAAAGTTACCTTCTTTGTGGGCAAATTTTCCAACCTGACTACTTGCATTTCTTCCAGTTTGAGAAGAAGCCAAGTTCTGGATTCTTTCCCAGGTAGACTGTCCTTGACTGGTATCAGTTCTTCCACTTGTTACTCCTGATCTGTTTTTTTCAAATCTAGATGGTCCAAAACTACGGGTATTTTGAGAAAGTTCATTATTATGCAAGATTCCACTTTTTTGTTCATATTGTCTGTACTGATTATGATTCTGATTTCTTGGATATTTTACAAACTGTGGAGATGGCTTTTCCTCAGGAACTTTCTTTTCATTTTGGTTCCCTCTGAATAATCCTTCGTCAACCATAGTATTTAAATTGGTTGGTTGTCTAAAGGCATTTTCTCGTTTAAAAAGTGATCTTGAATTCTGATTGGAATTATTTTCAAAGGCCTTCAGGTCTGATTGTTTAAATGGGCCTTGAGGGTTTGGTAATAATCCTTCTTTCACTTCAGGTTGTCTGTATAGCCCTCCTCTTTGGTTGTTTCGGTTTTTCTCAAAACGTGATGTCAATACATTTTCTGAAAATCTAGAATTATAATCTCCTTCTCTGGCAAATTGCCCCTCATAAAAAAAATCTGTTTCAGTAGATTTCCCACTTAAATGATCGTCAATCTTGTATTCAGACATCCGAGAACCTGAATCTGTTTTTGATGCTGGAAAATTTGTATGCATTTCATTTTTCTGTTTAGGTTGTGTATATACCATTCTAGTTTGAGCTCTTTGATTATTCTCAAATCGTGAGGGTGACATATCTTCAGTAGCTCTAAAGCTCTGATTTCCATTTCTTCCTTTATATGTAGAGGTCAATAAACTACTTTTTTGTTCAGTACCATCTTCAGATGGTCTAAAATCTTGGGAAATTTCTTTTGAAAAAGCATTCTCAAATTTGCCTTTCTTCCACTGTGATTGTCTGTATAATGCTTTTGCTTGTACATTTTGGCTTCCCCCAAAACTTGAGGGCAATGTGCTTTCAGAAAATCTTGAGTTCCGAGCCCCTAATCTTGCAAACTGTCCTCCATCAACAGTGACTGCTCCACTGGTTATCATTTCTGAATCCTTAAAAGTTTTAGAAAGCCCCAAACTTTGTGGGTTTTGATTGAGTTTATCTTGAGGGTAATTTTGAAGCATTTTTGTTTGTTGAGTTTGTTTGTGAGAAAGGTTTCTTTGACCACTTTGATTTTTCCCAAACTGTGATGGTAGCTTTTCTTCAAGTACTCTTAAGTTCTGATTTCTCTCTGCTGCATATAACTCATTATTAGTGGATGTTACACTTGTCTTTCTTTCTGTACTTTCTTCAGGTGATCCAGAAGTCTTACTGTTTTTTCTGTTTCCTTTTGACATCTTCTTAGATCTCCTTTTCCTTTGGGAATGTTTAAACAGAGTCTTTGTCTGGTTGTCTTGGCATTTTCCAAACTGCAAAGGCAGCATTTCTCTGGCAATCTCAAAATTTCCTTTTACAAACTGTTCTTCATTAGTTTTGGAATATGAGATGTTCTCTAAAGATTTTGATGGTTCAGGATTATCACACTGAGAAGCTTTGATATTTTGGCCTTTCTGTTGTACACCTCTCTTTTGTTGCTTTGGTTGTTTCTGATTCTGCCTTAAATTTTGTTGTTTACGAGTCTGGATCTTAAATGTTGGCATTCTATAAACATCACCTAACTCTCGTGGTGTGCTTGACAACTGCCTCAACTCAATAATGGAGTTGGATTCTGGATTAAAGCGTGTTTGAGTTCTTCTACCAAAGTGTTGCTTTGTGGAATCACTTAATGATGTTATGCCTAATTCTGAGAATGTCTCCTTTCTTTGACTAATAGCTGAAGTTTCCTGATTATTCGGGGAGGCAAAATTTTTCTGCCATTGTGAAGTATTTCTGTAAAATGGCAAATCATCTGCATTCATTTCAACACTTGTATGAGACATGGCATTAGAGACACGGTTGTTTTGGTTCATATATCCTAGTTCCTGAAGAAAAGAAACCAATCTGTGGTCTGGGATATCAGTCATCCCTTTCTTTGTTAGAGCAAAAGCTAGATTATTAGCAATTTCTTCTTTATTTGCTCCAGTGTAATCTTTTATAGATAAATTATCAAAAAAAGAATCACTTTGTTTGATAGATCCCACATTTGGCATTGAAAAAGGCTGAAATTCTGTGCTGGCTTGTAGCTGAAATGCTTGCAACTTTTTTGGTACCTCATTCTTAGCCATCTGAGATGGTCTCTTCCTTCCAGTACGCTGTAAATTATTTGTCTGATGAGCTACATCTCTCCTGCTGAGATGCATAGATGTGCCAACATTATGTTCTTTATTTAGAGGCAGTCCACTAGGAGGTACATAAGCACCAAGAATACCTTTCTGACGTGATTGCATTAACCTTTTGTTCTCAAGCTGCTGCAGAGAAGTGACACCAATGTTTGAAAAATGGTTTGTCTCACGTTTTCCTTTCGCCATTTCCATATCCTTATAATTTTGTGAGTTGCCTCCTCCTTCCCAAAAATTTGTCCTTCTATGCATGGAACTCATGTTACTTCTGTTAAGACCACTGGCATTGACAGTTAGCTTTTCACCCTTGTCAAACTGCCCCATCTTCATTGGACTGGAAAAAGATTCTTCTGTCTTTCCAACTCTAAAACTTTGCCTGTCTTGTCCATTTCTCAGATGTTTTCCTCTCTGGTTTGTCTGGTTGGTAACCTTTCCTGGCAATTCAATCTGATCACCTTTATGACCTTCAGACACTGTAAAAAAAAAAAATCACACACACACGCACACACACACACATTCTTTGATTAGTCCATGTACTTGGTATATATAATTGTAGCATATCTGTAATTCTCAATTAGGAGATATTTAATTACTTGTTTTATGGTGTTACCAAATTATATCACAAAATGAAAAAAATTATATTAATTTTTCTATTAGTCAGTTCTAAGTTTGATGATGAAACAGCAATTATAAAATTTCAACTATTTTGTAACTGTTGTATTGTCATTGCACTTACTATGGAATGCCATAACAATAATCTTTTTTTTTAATTTAAATTTAATGCTTAACATAAGCTAACGATCATGTAATCTCATTAATAGTTGTATTTAATTATTAAAAAAGTAGTACAACAGTACGCTTACTACTTATGTTAACCTACCAGATGACACTTTCAGTTGCTGTACTCAACAAATGCAGACATTCAGTTTTCAATCAAATACTACTTGTGTACTTAAAAACCACATTTCTAATGCATGTGCAAAATTCATACAAGTATAAATTCAGTTAATCTCTTCCTCCCAAAATGTGCTCAACAATGCCTTATGAATAATGCTACTGTATCTATTATTTCCTATCCTGATAAATAATGATAATTTTTTAAAACAATAAACAAGTTTAAAACATTGCTTTTTAAAGAAAAGTTACATTGGACGATTTTCAATATCCATTACATGGAAACAAACTACGAATTTCAGCACTTTAAGTCCGTAAACTAACTGCTGTCCCACCAAGATACTTTAGATATTAATAAACAAGAGCAAAGTAATACAAAAAAAAATCAATACAAGATATATTCATCTTAAGCTCAATAAATTTTGTAATCAATGTCTTCTAATAGCAGCTCTATCATTAACAGTTTCACCTACTTTAACTATTCTATTACAAATAAAAAAATCAGTACTTCAAATGCTAACAAATGTTCCCTTTTTTTTAATGGTAAAATAGCATTATCTAAAGATAAAAAATACATTCTTACCGCAACACATTCAAGCAATGCTCTTTATTCTTTTTGTCAATGTCGCTTTTTGAGTTCACTTTAATTAGTGAACATTTCAATCCAGCATAATGTGTTCATTATAATCAGTGAATAATGAAAACTTTTTGCAATCCTGCAGTGAAATGCTTCATTAAACTTGCACAAATTAAAAACTTGTATAATGCACCCAAAATAAACACTCTCTCTCTTGAAACGCATAAAAAAGGTACTGTTGAAATAGCTAGAGGACCAGGATATATGCAGAATAGCCTTCCAGTTACCAGTTATATGGCAGTTTTCATGATCTAGAAAAAATTCCCTTTTGCTTAACAACAGCAACAATTCAGACGTAAGACCCCAAACCAAGGCTAGTTTCTCAGGAACAATAATGAAACACAAAAACATGATCACCAAAACATTTGTGATCCAAACTTGTTTCTCCCAAGCAGTATCTAAGTACATGACTTAAGAAAAGAAGTACCATACAGAAGTTTTTAAATAATAAAACAGATGGTACTGCAAAAGGACCTGATTGTTTAAGCCAAAAGTAAGACAGGTACATGCCCCAATCAACAAACCTAATTGAGTTACCTGGCATCAAGAAGCTTGGCAAAAGTGTGTGTATATGTGTATTATATATACACATTAACTAAAATACATACATAGGTATATATATATATATATATATATATATATATATATTTACACAAAACATTTTTCTGATACTAGAAGAGACACAAGAAATGGAAGCCAGAAACCGGATGAAAGTTTTTGGAACTACAGACAGCTTACTGTAGTCAAAACCAGGCAAAGGAGAGTGTGGTTCCACAAGCACTGTGGAAAAAGACATTCTGGCTCTAGAATAATTATTTCCCACTACAATGCTACTGCCACTTGGTATCCATTTTGCAAAATTAAACCAAGAAAGCATCATATCTCAAGCATATATAGACAAGCTTCACTTTTGGGTAATTATAACACAAAGCTTTTTCCCTTTTAACAGTTTGCTGCTGCTGTGTTGTATGTATGTATACAGTTGAGTAATAAGCTAATAATATTACAGAAGCTTATCAAACCTTCAAATATTGGGTTAACTGCTGAAAATTTGAAGACTACAAATCAGCAGAATGCACAGCCTTACAAAAAATGTTTCATTTATATTCCATCATATGTGAATGCACTTGGGAGTTCTGCCACACACTAGTATTTTCTAAACATAAACAACAAAATAACACTTATAACTAGAAGAGTTACCAAACCTAAGAATCAGATAAAGTACACTGTACTGGTGAAGAAAATGAAACTGTTCAGCAATAACAAGTGTACATGAATGGTACACATTTGAATTTTAATATAATATATATAGATAACTTTTTTAAATAAATGGAACAGAACTTACTAAATTAATAGTATACTTGCCTTTACTGTCACTGCAGATGCTTCTGTAATCATTTCCTCTCTGAAAATCCAACTGCTTCTTTGTACCACTGAAGTCTTTACCCATTTCTTCAGGTTTGTCCACACTATCTGGACTCCTGTTCCTCCTCCTCCTTTTACCTGGATAGTCTTCTTTAGACTGGTTTCTTCTTTTCATTTGAAACTGGTATCTATCTCTGTTCTCTCTACTATAATCATTTTTATTATGCTGCCAGGGTAAATCTTTTTCTCTTCTAGAATTACATGTTGTTTGACCTTTAACATCCTTTTCACACAGTTTCATATCATTTTTAGCACCCTTATCTATCTCATCCTGTTCCCAGTGTTGACTAGTACTTTTTTTAAAATTACTCTCAATTTTTTCAGCATCTTCTTTATCTCTAACACTTCTAAATCCATCTTTACTTTTATCTTTTGGCTGATCTATATCACTTTTTACCTCTGTATTGCTTTTATCACCTTTAAATTGATTTTTGTCACTACTAGGAACATCATTAATTCTCTCTTTTCCTTGGTTTTCAGCAACAGATGGATCCTTTTTCTTCTCCTGCTGGTCTCCAGTGTTTTTAGTCCCACATTTTTGAGAAATATCCATTTCAGAAACATCCTTGTTCTGTTTCTGATGGTCTTGTTTACTAGGAGAAACATTTTTATTCAAATGGTCATCTTCCTTGTATATGCCTTTTTTCTGTAGTTCTATGTCACTCTGAACAATATTCTGTTCTTTGTTTTTCAGACCTGTAAAAGTACTGAAACTTTGTTGACTTTCCCTTGTAAACACCTTTTTATCACTCTGAAAATCATTTAATTCTGTTTCAGAGTCAGTTCTGACTGCTTTCAAATACTGCTGCTCACTTTCATTCTCCTTTTTCTGCAAACAACTTTGCTCTTTAAAAAATTCTCTTGTTGATTCTTTATCATTCAACAATTTGGATGAATTTTCAAAAAATTCCTCAGTATCTCTACACTCAGGTTCTATTCTACTGTTATTGCTACTATTTATAACAGATTCATTTTTTTCTTGACAATCAGAGCCTCGTATACCTTCAGGCTCTGTTACGAAATTAGCAGTTTTAGAATCTGTAGAATTTTTATCAAATGCTGTAGAATCTGAATCCTCCTTTGATCCTTTAAGTTCACTGGGGACTTGAGATAAGTCTGAAGGCTTTTCTTCTCGACCTGTTTCAGCCAACTGCAATTCAGATGGAAGTGAAATCTTTTCACTTTCAGAGAAATGCAGGCCTTCTTGAATAGCATGTTTAATGTCAGCAGCAAATTTTGAAAAGTACCTGCTAGTTGTTACATAAACTTTTTGTCTTCCATAGTACTTCTCTAACTGTTCACAAAGATCTTCTAATGCTTTAGTAATTTTTGTATCCCATTTCTTTGGATTTTCGCATGGAAATTTCTCCTCATACTTTGGCAAATGTTTCTCCTACAATGGTCAGAGGTGAATAGGTTGGTACTGAACAAAAATGTACATTTTCATAATTTTATTCCACAAACATAAAAACAGAAGAATAACCCCTCTTACATAAAGACAGAACTAATGAGCCTTTGTAAATGAATAAACAGAATCAAGGTTCCACTACCCAAGACTCTGATGAACCTTTCCAGCCAAGACCTGTTTGTGATGGATGGTGCCATGTATTTGGTAGAGACCAGATTATATACTGTGTTGTGGCAATACAGACCACAAGAAAGAAACTCTGCCATTTCTAATACAAGTTTTCTAAGAACACTAGAAATTTGTAAAATTTGCTTTTTGGAGGTAAGTGATACATTTAGTCAAGAGACTGAATGTTGTATATATCTAGATAGATTTAATCTCTCGAGTAAAAGTTAAAAAATTAAAACAAAAGTGCAGTAATAAAACGAGCATTCAATGCTATAGCACAAATAAGGTGGGTTACAAATAAGTAACTTGCCCCTTTTTTTTTTTTTTAAGGTACTGTCTGAAGTAAGACCCAAATTCTATTGGGAGTAGCCAGTCCTTACAGATTAACTTCAATTTTCACAAACATACACACTTAAAGAAAGAGAAAAGCATATTTGGATGTTCAAGCCCACAACATCCCACATATCTCCCTCTGCAACCAGAAGTGGGAAGAAAAATAGAGTACTATACATATGTGGGGAAAGACAACAAAACTGTCCTTGATGCTGTCCCTTTAGTCCCAAAAATGTTCTTTAAACACAAAAAACAAAATGTTATATTACTATCATGTTAAATCCAACCTCTTCTTTTAATACAGCTCACATCCTACACCTTTATGTGCTTGAACACTGCCTGTTCCTCTCTCTTTTTTTCTCCTTTTTCAGAGCATGTTATATAAAAAAACTGAGATTAAACCAGACAGACAGAATACCTCAAAATAATCTGGGTATTACTTCTGCCAGTACCTCAATGACACAGTAGACAATGACACAAGTTACAGTTTGTGCCATAGTATTGGATATTTGTTGATTACTGCAGTTTTATTTTTATTTACAATTATTCATTCCCTTTCCTCCAGCAAATTAAATCTAACTATATTTTATATAATGTGTGGGTATGGTAAAAATCCATAATTAAATTCTAGTGGTTTCTTTGCACTTGAATTTTTTACTTTAGTTCTGATTAAGTTTCTATAAATTTGAAAACAGATTTAGTTCAAATCCAATACTGTTTGGAATAGAAGTTTATCTCTACATAATTAATGTTGTGAAATTACTTTTGTTTCTGATGTTTGTTTTAGGTGAGATAATTAAAATCTTGTACAGCTGTTAGTATATTTACACAAATAAACTGTGGTATTCCTTGGCAGAATAGGATTCAAAACTACTGTGACTGAGAAGCTGGTAGCAACGTAGCTACATGACAGTTACTAACTGGCCCAAAAGAAAAACTTCCTAATTAAGAAAAGGGGTTTCAAATACATACAATGAAAAGTGCACAGCCCTAAGTAGCTAATATGTGCAACATGCTTAAAAGTCTGGTATAGAAAGTCACTGTAAAGAAAGGGCAAAGAAATTAGGCAACCTACTTATGCATGAGAAACTAACTGTGAGGTGTTAAGAGATTCACCATCTTTTGTGAATAGCCTGACACTGAAAAGGCCTTAGTCCAATTAACAACTCAAAGCAAATAAAAACAGGAAAAAAGTGTCACTGCTTAACCCATATCAAATATAACACCACTCATAAGGGTGAATGGGAATATGAAGCAAAGGAGGTAATCCTACAATAAAAATATAATAAAAGGTTTAGCTAATAGACTTAACCACAAAAATGATCAAACCCAACAAACAAGTGGCATCTTACAAAAATAAAAAAATCATGGTTGAGATTCAAAGAAAAACCTCACCACTTATAACACCTGTATACCGAAAGGGCTTTTATGAAAGACTATTTATTCTCTACCAAATGTCAAATTAATTCTCTCCATCACTTTATGACTTCAAAAATGACTAAAACTGATGCCCAGTCATAGGCACAAGAAATACCTACATCTTAAAATTAAACATCTATGGCAGTAAAAGTCAGAAGGAAATTTAAGTGGTCTATTCTCATCTTTAACAATAATAGCAACTCATAAAACACGTTACCACCAACTATTCTATCTTTGACAGTGGGAAATAAATTTCATTCACTTCAAAATGTACACAATGCACATTTTCCTTTGTATAGTCCAAAAGTGCTAAAGATGAAAATCACTATAAATTCTAATTGAATTGTTGAAAAAATGCCAAATTTGTATTGCAAAACACTAAACACAGATAACAGCCAAAGAGATCAAGCTAACTAACCTTCTACAGAATTCATACACACCTTACAAAATAATTTTTTTTTTCCATAACCATACTCAAATTTCCAAGATTCTCAAATCCTGCCCCAGGATTAAGCATTTTAGTTCATTACACATGCCTATCAGCAGACAATGCAACAAATTTAGCTCCTACAGAGCACAAGATTCACAACTGCCATTGCAAAATATGAACAGACAACCAAATCAAATAACAAAGCTTTGCAATTTGCTCTTAAATTTTTCAAAAATTAAGCTGATTTCATAGATCTTTTTGAAGAAACTCAAATTTCAGGATATTTCCAAGATCACAACTTTAAAAAAATGCATATCCATTACCCAGAACATCCAGTACTGACATTTTTAAGAGCTCATTTACCATGACTTTCAAGGATCCTTCAATTTCAACACATTTCCAGCAGGAAAATGAATTTCAGAAAGCATGCACTATTAAACACACATTAACTTTGTCCTCACCAGCAGGAGTTATTACTGAAACACTAACAGAAACAGAAACAATCTCCAGACATGCTGGTAGACAAAATAAGATATGACAATGAAGAATATTTTTGTAGAATTAGCTCACCAGTAAATAAACCTAAAATTATACCCGAAAATAAAATCATCCGAGAAAATATTCCTACCCAAATCAAGCAGGCTTTGGCCAGATAAGGAAATAAGAAGTGATGTGGATCTGTAGACAAAACTTGCAAAGCATTTACATAACAAAAAATGCACTAAAACTATTCTGCACAACATTTTAATCTGCTTTACAAGTAAAAATGTGCTGGTTTACCAACATTCCAAAAAATTAAATTCCAATAAACAGCCTTCTCTGCAAAGAGAATTTACACAACAGTTCAATAACACCTGAGGAAGTACACAAGCCATGAGTTTTTTGTAAATCTCTGGTATTCCATAGAAAGTTCTGGTCCATAGAAAACTCTTATATCAAATTGAATTTATGAAAATACATCAGACAGGCAAATAAAACCTGTAATAAACTGATGTCAAAGCTATGGAAAATGTCTTGTAAAAACAACATGATATATTGATGAACATAAAGATCAATATATTGCCAGAAAGAAAAAAACAGGAAAACAAAAATATTTAAACTGTCACAAGAAAAAGGTTTCCAAATGAATGTATTACACCAGCCAAAATAACAATAGTAACTAGATGAAGCCTTGAAATAACATTTAATAATGTGTTACCACTTCATTACACAAGCTCATAAATGAAAGTGGTTGATATGACATGATGTATAGAAAAAGGTCAGACCTGTCACACTTTATAAAATAACCTTCACATTCAATATAACTCCTTTATCAAACACCATACCTTCAGAATACAATGGTTCATCCAGCACTGAAAAAGACACAGACTGAAATATAACAGTATTTGTCAAGAACCAGTAAATACCTTTGATGAATAAAAAAAAGTGACACAAGACCTTAGAGCCACATCTTTTGGTATGTTGTATTAGCATCTTTTATAGAGTCGCTCAGATCTTTAGAAATCAAAACCTAAATCATGACAACAGTTGGGTCTACATACCTATAGACTAAGTACACTGTGCCAAAAATCTAGTGCTTCCACCTAAAATTTGACAGTTGAATGTATATTGGAGACTATCAAGTAAACAGCTTTCTTTGAGACAAAAGTTCACATTTTTTTCTGCCATAGTTGTCAAATGCACTAACATAGAAGATAACACAAAGGGCAGAATACTTCATATTTTTCATGGAAAGAAAAGCAAGATAAGCTGTGGATGGAAATCATTTAAAGCCTCCAAAAATGAAACAATTTCAAATAAAAAAGTACTGTGGAAACATAACAATAACTGATATAGAAGCACAAGTATTGTCATCTTGAAACTAATTTTGTTTCAAATGCCAGGAAATTTATATACTGATATTTTAAGTGTATAGAGGTCAGAAAAATATGATATAGAACATGTCAAGTACTGAAATGGTTAAATAATTACAGCTTGTGGAACAAAAGCAAATACTTTTAATAGTACTTTCACTGCATTAATAAGTTTTGAAAATGTGACCACACTGCAGAAGCTGAATATTTTTGATTTAACTAAAATGATAAAAACCTTCATAATTTTGAAAACTGCATACTCAATATACTAGTTCTCTCTGTTTTTATACATATGCATGGTGAATAAAACATATTTATACATTTCTAAAATCTGAAGCTGTATTCTTTTTATAGTGCATTTGTGAATAAACGTGAAAGACTGTATACATAGTGTAACATACCTATCATTATGTAAAACATTGTATACCATACAGTGATCAATACACTGACAAAGTTAAAAAATAAAATGTCAGGGAATTTTCAGAACAGGTATAAAATTAAACCAGCTTCTTTGGCTGTAAAAATGCTCAATAATTCATCAAAATCATAGCTTATGATCTTTTTAGGGAAGGAGAGAGAAAAAAAAAGTTTTAAATACAAAGTCAATCTTCTGGGTTGATTTAACCTCTATATGAAATACATCTTTTTGCCATTTTTGAAGACCAAATTTTAGTACAAATATGTACATGGAAAAATTAACATTACCAAACATTTTAATGGACATGATCTTATAAAAAGATCCACCTGTGAACACAGATACTGCCTTTCACATTCATTCTTTTCTCAATCACTTAACCCTTTTCTGTTTATCAACTATTTGTACTTCTATATACCGAATGTTATACTGTGAGCTGAAAATTTTGATATTACAACAAAAAAATCTTTAAATTACATAAAACATTATTAGACTGCTATGTAGTTTTTGAGCACTGCTTTGCCAACAGATGCATATTCAATACATTTTCCAACTTTTTAATACAATACTAATTTATTTCCAGTTTATAAACGAAAAATAGACAAATTTTGTAACCTTTTTCAATTTCTGAAAAACAGCTAATTTAATGGCAATAATTTGTCATGATTCTATAACAAAAAAAACAAAAACACAACAAAAATATATATTTATCATTCCCATTGTGGTTATGAAGTTGGTCAAATTGACTGAACCCCTACAGAGATATGATATTGAAAATAACATAAATTTTCTTAAAACATTTAATAAGTACATGGAGATTATGAAGATTTTATATGTGTAATGTGAAAGTTTTGCTGAACAGAATTTTTAACCTTAAAATCAAAATTACTTTGAATGTTAGTTACTTGTAATGTTCAATGCAAAATTTTGTGAAAATAACCTAACTAATTTAATTTAAAAGTTATAGTATGAAAATTATAAAAGCACAAAATGTGGAACCAAGACCATGCTGAGAGAGTTAAACAGTAGCAATATCTATATTACGATATTATTTACTTCTTATTATGGTTATTATAGGAAACAAGTCAAAATAAATTATAATCTTTGATTTCCAAAATTGTTGTGGTTGGTTTCATTTAAACTTATCTATTCACAATATCTATAGATTGTTCTATAAAATATTTTTATTTTTCAGTATATGGAAAAGTTCAATATGAAGTTAGTTTGCTTTTGGGGTACCAAGTTAGAATGCCTAATCTGGTCTGAACTCACCAACTTATTTAGATGCATTCTTAGATAGAATGCAAAATTTTCTTCATATTAGATAGTTACCTAACCAATATGGCTTAAAATGTGTAGTGCACATGTTAATAAAACCCTTACCCTAATCTTTATATATATTTAGCTCTGTCTCACTTTACTCAGCATGGCTGGATAAATACAAAGTATACATATGAAATATATTACATAAATTTGATTTTTTTTTTGCTGTCTGTTGCCAATGAAATTTAATTAATTTTTAAAATGATGTTGTAGTTGATTATTTTTATGTATTTCAAGAATGTAATAACAACAGAATAACATGCACAAAGCAAGAAATGCACTCTAACTATCATTTAACTGGATTTCTAAGACATAACAGGCTTAAAATAATTCCATCTTGCTCATTCTTAATAGTGTGAGCTAGACATTCAAACTGAAGGCAAAATTAACAATGCTCAATACTGCTTATAAATATAAAACGGCTATTTTTTAACAAATCACTAAAAGAGAAGATATGACAGGTAAGGCAAGTGTTTCCGAGTTTTTCTAGTTTACGTCTATGTTAACAAAAAAGAAGATTAAGAATTAATTTTACCCTCGTAATACCTATATTGTAATTAGTAATTTAGATTTAGATTCAAAGTTTATTCTAAACATTAGTAATAACTATTTAATCTGGTTTTAAATGTAACTGTAAAAGGTCATGACATGCACACTGATCAATCTGTAGCAAAAGGATTAACTCTCTCAGTATAATCTCAGTCAATTTGACCTAAATCGTGACCCCAAATTGACCTACAGAGTTTCTGGCTATAACTTTTCACCCTGTCACACCAAGTATCCCTTTAAACACTTTTCTGCAAAAATTACTATTAAATAACTTTACTATCAATGTGTGTCAGTGAAATTAACATTATGTTATAATTTGAAGTTTTAATTCCTTTATTTAAAGAAAAAAATTTAAAACATTCTTAAACTTCAATTTTGTTCTCACATGATACAAAAGCATTCACCAACCTAAACTTTTAGATCTTCTAATTTCAATCTGGTGACTAAACAATGTCTATACATGCGTGTCTAGACAAAAGCTATATTTACTGCACTATTTGTGTGTTTATTCCAAAGTTCTTTGATTGAGTACGATGGATTCAAGAAATACATTCTGCCAAACCCTGTGTCCAAAATGCAGTTCAAGTAAAACAAAGTTACTGAGAAATATAATCAAATATATCTAAACAATGTTTAAGTTTAGCTGTAAAAAAAACATACATAAAGGTGTTATAAGCTGTAGAATCTGACAAAAAGCACTAGCTTGAAATGTCATCCTTCCTTAGATAAAAAACAAACTTGTAGACTGTTCAAGTTATTCTTTAATTTCAATGCACTGAGATTTGACAATGTAGCTTATCTCACCCCAGAAACCTTAAAATAATAAATATATATGACCTAGCAGGTGAGAACTTACTAATGGTGAGCATATATCAAGGTGCACTAAAGTCTGTTTACTGTCTCAGTTTCTTAAATGTTTTCACATATTGAGGATTAAAGGTAAGAAACAAATTAATTCTAATTGGAAACTTATTCAGGTGAAGAAAAATACTTGTAGATTTACTTATCAAACAGAATGAAACAGAAAAACAAACAATAAAACTATCAGCAATACACAATTCAACTTAGTTAATTG
The DNA here is from genome assembly GCA_011833715.1 of Carcinoscorpius rotundicauda. Classification (NCBI taxonomy): domain Eukaryota; kingdom Metazoa; phylum Arthropoda; class Merostomata; order Xiphosura; family Limulidae; genus Carcinoscorpius; species Carcinoscorpius rotundicauda. Next base: position 24,524,642 of record CM022398.1, read on the forward strand.
AAGCCAATATCAACCAGAAAGTGTGTGTTCAGAAAGTATTTGTAATTTCCTTTATAAATTCAATGTTGATAATAATTGTATTCATGGTTAAATACTGTTTTAGGTGATAATGGAACTGTTATTTCTGTAATGTTTTTGGTGAAGCAATACAAAAAAAACATTTATGCACCTACCTTTCCACATTTTAAAGCAGTTTAGGGTTACAGCAAACATTATTTTTAAGTGTGGTCTAACAAATTTCACAAAACTTCCATCATTCAGTACAAACTATATTTCAAGCACCCTACTTCAAAATATTTGTGTGTGTGTGTGTGTGTGTGTGTGTGTGTGTGTGTGTGTGTGTGTGTGTGTGTGTGTGTGTGTGTGCGTTTTCCAAAATATTCCTTGATTGTACACTTCATGTGAATACTAATGACTTTACAAACTATAAACTGTGTACTTAACAAAAATGAGGAGTTCATCCTGAAAAAGCAAACATTCTGTACAACATGAGCACAGATATTGATAACCTGATTGTCAAGGTCCATGTGAAACAAACAGTTTACAACTATACTCACTAACTGTCCCGAGCATAAACATAAATAAGCAAATGAAGTGCCATTACTAATGTATTCAATACCCAAAACAAGATTCCAAACAGGCACTTCCCCACTATAAATTTACATTGATTTTAAAAATTAACTTACCTGAAATTTACAAATTTACATTGATTTTATTACATTTACACATGTATTTTATTTAACCTCCAAGCTATACACCCAATTACAAGCTTGATTTTTTTTTCAATAGTTTATTAAAAGTTCAGACAAAACTTTATGTTAAATCTGTTTTAGATCATCACTCTCTCAAAGCTTCCTCAATCTGTAAATAATTTGAAAAAAATATACTTTTTTGCATTTCTTTTTGTAACCTCTAAGCCTTTTGCTACACAAACTGCTGGCAAAGCATGCATATTAGATTCATTCAAAAACAAATTGTTAAATTCAGTATGAAATCCATTGTTCAAAACACCAAAATTTTACCATAACTATATTATGGTTTTGGTAGATTTATTTTGTGAACAGAAAAGAGTTACTTGTATTTTCATCTTAGATACAGATATATTAGAAAAAAATTTAAATATGTACACATTGTTCTCACATATGCTGCAATAAAACTTCCTATTTGCTAAAGTCTTATGGAACTTGTATAAAGCACTATAAAACAAGACTATAATACATAGCAGCTCTCACAACTGTCCTAATTCACAGGTTTAACAAAAATATACACATTTATGATTATTAAATTTAAGTATAAATTACCAAATCACAGCAATGTAGCAGATAACAAATCATGAAAAAAAGAAATAAATCTTGTACTTACCAAATACAAAACCCTGTGAAGTGAATCAGTTAAATGCTGCACAAGAGTTATGTCATCTAGCTTTTGTTTACAAAGAACACATTCAAAATATTTGAATTTTTCCCACTTAAGCTGCCACACCTCAACCACATATTCTAGTCCTATAAAGTATGAAACAAAAATCATTAATTTTATGCTTCAAATGGCTTTTATATATCCTAAAACAAGTGATAATTTATATTCAAGAACACAGTATTTAAGAGATCATGAACAACTATGTTAGAAATACAACTTTGAAACATTATTTGGACTTCTCTTATCCTTATAGCTTAGCATGTTTGAAAGTGATTTAAACTAGTAAAGTTATAACACAATCTAAAAACCAGAAAACTACAGTGAAATACACCAAATATCAATTACTTAGATGAGGTCAAACTACTAGATTCATGTAAATTAATCTAGATATAATGAAAGTACAAAATAACATTACACAAACAATTTCACTAAAGCTTTCTTTATGCTTACACATTAAACAAATATTTCAAAAGTAGCCCAACTGATAATCATAAAATTAATGTACTTCAATAAACAAAACATTATAATGGTATGTAATCAATCCTTCTTAAGTTTTAAATTTTTGTGGTTGTTTTTTTTCATTCAAGCACATTCAAACAGAAGTTTCTGATGTTTTTATGTGGACAATACTAGAACTGAATGTATGTAGCCAAAGATTTGTATGCAACTCAGATGATGTAACTTGTCAATCTCAAGCCTCATGCACAGATTTAAGATTAGCTTAAACTTAACAAGTTCTCTGAACCTTATCAGATATTACTGGGTTTAATGCTGAAAGTATCATAAACAGCAAGAATACCTAATGATGAATCAATATATTTCAATCTTGGAGGTTTTACTTTCTTATGTGTTGATTAATAACATTTAGTTTTAGCTGATCTGTTTTATAAATTATTACTTTCATTAACTGAAAGTTGTTTGTTCAGAATTAAAACACCAAGCTACACAGTGGGCTACCTATGCTTTGTCTACCATGGGTACTGAAACCCAGTTTTTAGCATTGTGAGTCTGCAGGGGCTTAACTCTTGTTATTTTCTTTAGTTTTGATCTGCTAAATTAAACTTCAATTTAAGATCAAATGTTAATAAAGTTGCAATGCTCAAGCTACTTCAGCTAGCTTAGAAAGTTGATTGTAACTGAAGTGGGAATAGTTTAATAAACAGTGTATTCATTATTCCAGCTGTAAGTTCACTAGATAGTGAAAATATTTAAAAACAAAAATCATTGGAATGGCTGGGAATTACATGTATATTAAGGCATAATTACAGAACATTATTTACAGATTACATTCAGAAGTTCTTAATTTTTTCTTAAATCTTAAGCAACAATCAAACCCTTACCAATTAGAGGAGATGGTATCTTTTCTAATTCATTTTCAAGGTGACAATGTCCACGAAATAATCCTAAAGTACAAAAATTTATTAATAGATTTTAATTTAGGAAATGAATGACAAAAATTGTTAGATCAATTCAAAAATACAAAAAATTTAAATAGTGGTTTAAAAAATCAGAAAAACATGTTATCAAAAGTCAGTGATTCAATTTAGTTAAAAATCTTCAAATAAAATTAAATAATGAAAACAAAAGAATGAGTTCACACAAATGTCCTCTGAGTAAACATAAAAGACCAAGAAAGCCATTCATTTATATTTTGAAATACACCCTACAACAGGGTTCATATGAAAAAGTATCACTCATACTGCTAATAGAAGATAACTCTTTAATTTCAAAACTTAACATTTTTCAAATTAATACTATTTGATAATCTACTCATTTTTACATCATTCTATGTTACACTTAATTATTCTAGCATTTCATTTTTACTTGTACTTTAATTAAAATGTGTGTGGTCATTTTGTAACAGTTACTTAAAAGTAATAGACTTGTTAGACTAGATCCAACTTTAGTTTACCGTCTGCAATGCAAAAACTGGATGGTACAGATACCACTTCAGCACTCTTACATAGATTACAAGAGAAACAGTAACTTTAAAATTTTTGTATTTTTTCATTTAAACCTTTTTTACTAAAAAATTGTAAAATTTCCATGACTTGAGGAAGCTGTGTTTACCAGATGCTTTTCAGAATCAATGCACTTTTTTTTTTCTAAATAAATAAAAGACTTGTTTGGACATTCACCTGTATTTAATTTTTAATGTTTGTAAAGTAACTACAGAGAAATTCTTAACAAACATGTAAAGTACATAATTTTTTCCAAATTTTTTAGCTTAATATAGAAATACAGAGGCAATATAAATTAAAATACGAGTAGATAAAAACAACTTACCGTTGAGTTTTGTCTCTTCATATTTTTTTTCTTGTAATAACTGCACATAAAAATAAGAATACATATTACTAATGTTAACTTTATTAGTGAGCATATCCATCTTTATATTAGAAACATATTTTGTAAGTGCATATACATCTACCAAAAAACCTTCAATTACTCTATTAGTCAACATATACTAGTGTAAAATTGTCCTCCCTTCATCACGTAAAATATTTTTTATTCACAAGTCAGTATAACTACACATTGTTAAAAATTAGTATGCATACATATAAAGCATTCAAACATTCTGGTAAGTGAAGGTTGAGCAGATATCATGAAAGCAGCTTGTGTGTGCACAACTTGTGTTGTTTTACCAAACAAAGATCCATCTCGATTATGTTGTGTGCAGTTTCCTATGAAATATGATGACTTTTACCACTTATATGTTCATGAGTTCTCACCTGATACAAAATGCCATATTTTCCTATCATGGTTGGGTTATCACTTGTTGCAGATATTTTCTGCATATCTCATATTGAAACTTCTAAAGGAAAGGTTATTTCATAATGTTCTGGGATAACATGGGACCTATTGGTCTATCTTGGATGTACATCCTCTAAACTAAAATTATTGATAATCAAATATTAAAAACAGCCATTCTCATTATATTTACAAAGCTTTCTCTTAAATTCACTGCCTTCACAACATCCAAAAGCAACTTATTCCAAAGGCCAACCACCCTGTTAGAAAAATAAAACAGTCAATTAAAACTATTAATAAATTATCTAAAACACCTCAATCAGACAACACTTTTTTTTCATGAGAAAACAATTTGACAGATTTCAACCTCTCTTCGAATGACAACCTAGGTACCACTTCAGTACCATTTCCAACAATTCAATGTTTTTCCTAAGGTAAGAAGCCCAAGACTGAACACAATACTCCAACTGCAGTCTCTTCATTGACCTATACAGTAAAATTACCTCGAGTATTTTGATATATATAACCATAAATCTTCTTCTTCCTCACAACTAGAACATCATACTGCATAGATGGCTTAAGAGACTGATGAACTATTACCCCCAAGTCCCTTTCTTCCATAACATTAAGGTCATTTCCATCCAAATTATACTTACAATTCGTTATCTTATATTTATTACAATTAAAAAACACTTAACCATTTATTTTCCCAACTAACAATCTAAATTCTTCTGTGAATCAACAGCACCCTATTGACAAATGACAACACCCAAGACATTAATATGCAAATTAGGGTTATTTATGAATATTCCTTCCATCTGTCATTGATGTAATTCAAAAAGAGCAATGGTGCTGAAACTAAATCCTGAAATCCCTTTGTAATAACAGTTTTCTTCTCTCCAGTCATTTTTCTATCTAATTTACTTACCTCTCCCTCCACAACTACAAAGTTAATTTTAAAAGCCTGTTATTTTGTAATTTGTTAAGTGCTTTCTGAACATCCACATATACTAAATATACACCCTCACCTCATCTACATACATAACCTTTTCAAATAATTTCAAAATATTTGTAAGACCAGATTTTCCCTCAGTAAGACAATGATATTCCCTATTAATAGGATGTTAATTCTATCTAATACTTCACAAATCATATTGCACTGATGATCATGCAATCACATATACATGATCACACAAACAGTATTTCATACTCCTTTAAATTTAATTTGTAATGCTTCTATTTTAGTATCCCTTTGGTCTTTTTGTGAACAAAAAATTTGTCCAAAGAGGAAAATCTGCACATTCAAGTTATCACCTTTCCCACTATTTTGCAACAAATAAAAGCTTTAATTTCTCAGTCAAATAAATTGTTTGTTCTACTGATGGAAATGTAGAGTTGCTGTTTCATGATTTGTACATCACTACCACCAGGTGTCACTATATTTGCACAAACAACAGTGTCATACCTTGGCCCCTAATACTGTGGTGCAAAAGTCATGAAGCTTATGATTGTCCTAAATTTTACATTCTTTTAATCAAAAATATAGTACAAAATTTTATTGTTTAGACAATGAAACTACAAGAAATTTTATGTTTGTACTGTTCTAAATTTCAAGAAAAATATAACAAAAATTAAACATTTATGACCAAATTATAATAAAATACATGTTCATTAGCAGCTACACTGTTTAAACATCTATACTACTACACCCAATCAAGGGAAGACTAACATCTAAGTGCCTACCAAGTTTATTGGATCAGCCATATTTTATACAGATCCATAAACTTCTTACTTTTGTTTCATTTTAGACATTTTCTTGCAACTACTCTAGTGTAAAAAAGCCAATAAATCATCTATTTCTTTGGTGCACAACTGAGATCCTGTGAGAACCTCAGCTTATTGTATCCATTATTTATATCACAACTGACAATATTATTGGTAGTTTCCAACAAGAATGCAAACTCTAACCAATCGCAATGTTAGAAGAAAAAAAGGTGGGCTCACTGTGATGTCATCTACTGTTTAACTGGAAACAGAAATAGGGAAAGGCAACAATTATAATCCAGTCATCCTTCACAAGTACAAAATGTGTAAAACTGAAATAATGAATACTTTAACCCCAAGAGATATGGAAGAAAAGTTAGCTTAACTATATGAACAAGTATATTTCTTAGAGGAAATAATAATGACTCTCTTGCAAATATTTCGAAAAAAACCAAGGCATTTTGAACCCTCTTTATAAATGTGATAAACATATTAGTTTCCTTATAAAATCCTGGTATATTTCAGTTTCAAAATACTGAAATATGATTTGACTGGGACTCGAAATAATGTGCAAGAATATGAACAACTTTCTATCCTGGCATCAGTATAAAACACACAAAGAAAAACTTTAGATCAAAACAGGGCACACGACAGGCAAAACTTTCGGCACCTGTCCTGTAAAAGTGGGTTTTCTCGGGGCACTCCCGTTTCCCCCACATCAAAATCTTCAAGCATTGGATTTATAGATCCCAGCCCAGGCATCTCTTTTGCCAGACCCTGAATCGTGCCGTTTGAATTGTTCTAGTTTTGATCTGGATTTGAACAATATTCACGTTCACATCTGCTCAACCTCTTCCTCTCAGGACAGATCCTGGGCTTCCTTTCCGCTGCTGCCTTTGCCTCCATCCAAGACAACATTTAGAAGAGACACTTTCGACCCAAATAGTCAAGAATAATAATTATAATATATATAAAAACAAAAAACCACCATTTAATCTCAATAACAATCCACAAAAGGGGACGAAGAGGAACCACAATGTTCCTGAACACCCCGGTTGGGGAGAGAACTCTTCTAATTTCTCTCTCTCTAAACTGAACCCCTGCCACGTTAGTTTAGTTTAGATCAAAACCATCCAGCTTATACTTTTGATGTATACAAATCTTCAAAAATATAATAAATTGATCACTACAAGCACAACTAAGAAAAGAATTTCAATACACTTCAATTACCCTAAAATGAAAAAAACTACTTAAAAAGTAGTTTAGAAAATTAAAGACAACATTATTTCCTATTTCATGTACTTTCTTAAATGGTTTTATTTTCTAAAGACCACTTAATTCAGAAATACACTAGCATTCTGCTGAACCATTTTGCTACTGCTTCAGTGGATTACACTAATCACTTGATTTCAAATATACATTGTTTTTAATATTTTGTATTTTGTTATAAAATTTTTTAAGCTAACTATACAAGTCTTTTGTACACAAATAATCCACATTTTTACTACACTTTTGTACACGAATATAGTCACAGTTGACTGTTCTGTGAAGTGTTTTAATTTAAGATTGAAAATACTTTTCAAATAAAAATTAAATTTCACTTGTTTAATCTTTAAAACCTTATAAATAAATATCATTCTTTTTTAATAAAACTATTCTCTCTGTTACTTTCTCTAACTATATACAAAGCAATAAATCACCACTCTTGCCATTAAACTGTTTACAAAATATTATCAATAGCAAACAAGCATGTATGGCCACAATAAGCCAAGATTCTTGAAGAATTTATTGTAATCCTGGCTCCAAGAACACAGTGAGAGATTTATTGGTTTACAGTCGAGTAGTTGCAAGAATCGTCTAAAATAATAAATATTTGAGAACATCTTTATATGGCTCTATACAGTCAAATGAACTTAGCAGATACATGGATGTTAATTTTCCTAACAGGGTGGTGAGAATTTAGAGTATACGTGTACAAAGAGTGTAATTGCTAACGAACATGTTAATTATTATTATTTATTCATAAATGCTTAATTTCAGTTATTTTTCTTACAACATACAACAATAAAAACTTTACACAGAAAAACAACGATTTCTAGTGCCTCATGTTACAAAACTCAAAACTGATTTGAACACAAACATCTTTCTTGCTAAGCCTTGCCATAAGCTTTATTCTCTCAAGTGGTGAAGAAAGCTAATTTTCATAGATACCTAATAATCATTTTAGAAAAGCAGAACATTATCAAATTACTATATCAGTACAAACAAAAAATAATTTAACTGGCTTCCTAACAGTTTCAAAAAAATCTCATTTCTGTTCAGAGCAACAACATTGTTAACAGACTTCAATCTAGCTTTTCCCTTCAAATCAATTACAAATGCTGTCAGATCTAAGTAGTTTCGAATGTACTCTTTCTACTGGTTTTAAACAAGATGCAAATAGACAAGTGGTTTAAAAAGAATGTACTAGTGGGAGGAGCTACTTTGGTAGTTTGGTAATTATAATGATTTTGTTTATAATTAAGAACAAGGCAACATAATAGGCTGTCTGCTCTGCCCACCATGGGTATCAGAATCCAGTTTTTAGCAGTACGAGTCCACAGACATAGCACTTTACCACTATGGGACAATTACATTAATATCTCAGCAAATCAAAGTGATAAAATTCTTAATTAATATATTATGCTTTATCAGTATCTGAAACTTGAGTTTCTAATTTGTTAACATTGTAAAGTAGGAGCATAACAATATGAACTGACCAATAATCAAGAACACAAAAACATGATACACTAGAAATAATTAGCATTTTTCTTTTAATTTTTTTTTCAATTAAGTATTTAAAACACACAATAAAATTTTATAAATTATGTTTTAATTCCAATTTAAAATAACCCATCCTTTCAGAAAAGGATATTTCCATAAAACCATTTCTTGATGCATGTCAGTGTTCCACCTAAGAATCCATAAAAATATGAGTTTTACATAAAAATTTAGTTGAAATAAGCATGAACATGCCAAATACACAAACTATTCACAGCCAAAACAAAATTTTATTAGTAATAAAATGAACACAAAGCAAAAAATATTCTCACAGAAAATTGACTGAGAATTTTAACATAAACTGTATTACACCCATTATATCACATCCTACAAACCATTTGTATTTCATCACTGTATGGATGCATCTCTCTGATTTGCCCTCATAAGCACTGAAAACTACAATTCAACAACACAACAGGCTATTGCAAAGTAACAAGTACAATATTCATAGAGACTTTCACTTTTTCGATAAAATGAAGTGTTTTAGTAATGACAAGAAAGTTTCACAAGTTACACAATTACTTGTTGTTCAGAGTTACTACTTGAACTGAAAATTATACGTGTCAAAAAAGCCCTTACTATCAAAGTTACAGTTGCCCTGGATTCTCCTTGATACAAAGATAAAAGAACATTCATCTTGTGTACATAACAAAACAGTGTTTCTTATAGCAAAGCTTCATTGAGCTATCTGCTTAACCCCAACTGAGGGCGTTGTAAATCTGTAGACTTACCACTGTACTAGTAAGAGGCAGCAAAACAGTGCCAAAATGTCTGGTAATGAGTACAAAGTCACTAAAACACCCAAAAAAATGTAATTTTTTAATATTATAGTCTATTTCAAGAAGTCAACTTTTCATAATGTCAAAAGCTTATCTACAGCACTGTATGGAAATTTGAAAAATATATTTTCATTAATTTATTTCAATCTTTTATTAACATCAAGATACAGGTTACACTTCAAAGCAAAACTAATTTTAAATTATATCACATATCCCAACTACACAAAGAAAAACCTTAAAAGAACTTCTAACCAAAACAAAGATTAAAATGAAAGTTATTTTCAACAAAATCCCCACAAAAGTGCACGCACACACATAAAGGACCTCAGATTTGATACTTTATTTACATTAATGTTACTACTTATGCAGTATGATCATACTGCATCTCCTACACTTAAAATTCTTAAACTTCTAAAAATTAGGTAATAATACTTTACCTGAGCTGAATTTGAATCCAATTCTTTACAAAGTTCTTCAACACTGTCATTTTTAACAATTTCAGTCAACTCTTTTTCTATTAATTCTGCTAATTCATCATCTCCAAGTTCCAACTCTACAATACTCTCTTCATCATTCATACTGGTGAGCTCTTTACCTGACTGATCACCACTTGCCTGTTTTATCATTTCAGTAAAAACTGTGTCATTTTTCCCTTCAGTTTCAGCATTACTTACAGCTTTGATCTCATCTTGGTTTTCAGCACCAGATTCAGAAAATTTCTCATTCATTGCATGTTTTTCTGATGTTTCAACACATTTTACATCTATACTGTCAGACCTCTCTTCAGGTGCCTCTAAGCCTTCCAGAGAATCGATGACATTACACTTGTCGCTTTGAAAATCATTTGAGCTAGATTTTACTTTTTCTTCATAATGATCACCTTCCATGATGTCTAGATTACTTTCTGAAACATTTGTTTCCAAAATGTTTTCTAAGCTTTTGATTCCCACAGAGTTTGTTGTTGACAAAACTAAAGATGTATTACTCAAACTTTTATCAATTTCTTTGGATACCGACATACTTAATAGTGCCTCAGACACCGAATCACTGTTTTCTACAAAAGGCTCTTGACTTGCAGTTTTATTGTTATCCTGTATAATTTCTTCAAAACTTAATCTAGCTTCAACACTAGAATCTGGATTAATCAGAAATGGTTCTTCAAAATGACTTAACTTATCTGCTTGTTCTCTGTCAATAACCTCAGAAGTCAAACTGTCTACTTTTATCTTTTCCACTTCAGTGACTAAAATTTTTGGAAACAGATCTAGCTGAGATGATTCACTTTCTTCTGTGTTTACTGACTGAGGCACACGAGAAATTTCTTCCACGGTATTGTTACATTTAGTAACCATACTTTCTGTAATTTCCTTATCCACAACTAGTTGTGTACTGCAAACAGATGGTTTATCATCATCTAGTTTCTTTTTTGTTTGATTTGTCTCCTTCGACTTTGTATAACTATCTGCAGAAGAAGGAACAGATGTATCAGTGGTAATGTTTTTAGTATCTACAAATTCTGGTTCATTGCTTTCAGAAATAATATCAGCCAATTCATCACTATATTCATTGTCAAAAATATCAGCAATTGCTAATGATAGTTCTTTATCCATCTCTTCAGCAAAAATGTCTTCTGTTTCTTTTATATCTGATAGATCCAAATCATCCATCATTACTGGGGACACATCAAGATGTTCTTGAGAACTGGCTTGGGCAGTACTTGTGCCTTTCTTAGGAGTATCTGCCTTTCCTCCCTGTTGTTTTTTATTGTTTCTTCTTCTCCCAACCATTTTCTATTTGGAATCTACAGAAAAAAATTATTCAATACTAAGTGAACAAATGAAAATCATATTTTACAAACAAAAAGGCATAACTTGATTCTTCTAGACAGTTATTATAGAACCATCCTTGAAAAAATTAAAAACAAAAAACAATAAACTTTTCACAAATACAATGCCTATTCTCTTAAATTAAGACATTAGCCTCCACTACTCATTCCACCAACTAATTGTCCTGTTTAAAAAAAATGATCTTAACTACAGCCTTGCATGTCTTTTCCAAATCTTAATCTCATGTCTTTTAATCCTATTATGTTCAGGACACACAAAAGAGCATGGGTAGTCAGTTCCTAAAACGTTCAAATAACCTTGAGCTTTAAAAAGTTCACCTCAAAAAAACACAGGTTATTTCTTAGCCAATTCCCAAAGACAACGTTCAAAATCAAATCAACTATTACTTCTCACAGTATTACGTAATTATTTAACTTTTCTTACAAAATCTGTGTATATGCAATTTTAATAGCAGAAATCTCCCCATGTACTCACTGGTTACTATCAGCAATTAGTAAAAACATCAAGACATAATTTTAACAGTAAACTAAAATGCAGAAAATTTAACCATTAACATGATAAACTATTTAAAAATGTTCCTAAAATGACATCTTTCAAAAAATGTGAATCTGTTATCAAAAATTAACAGGTCACATATGACTGAGCTAATAACCCTAGCAATATATCAATTAGAAGCAAAATTGAATATTAAAAAATTTAAATTTTACTTCAAAACTAGTAGAAATAACATTTTGTGTCATTTAAAGTTTTACCATTTCACTACCATGGTGATGAAATAGTATGTTAATGCTTCAGAAATAGTTAACACTCGTATTTTCATTAACTCAGACTGTCCAATCACTATAAATTTAAATATGTAACATTGAATCAAGTTATGTAATAAATACAGTCTTACCCCTCACATACTTCAAAGAGGTGAGAACTCCACTGGGGGATATTCTAAGTTATCAATTAGTTATTCACATATCAAAGACAAATGTGCATATGTAAGAATTTTCAAAAAAAATTTTTTTTTTTTTTTTTTTTTTTTTTTTTTTTTTTTTTTTTAAATTTTGCCCAAAGCTACTCGGGTATTTGCACTAGCCGTCCCTAATTTAGCAGTGTAAGACTAGAGGAAAGGCAGCTAGTCATCACCACCCACCGCCAACTCTTATTCTAATCTTTTACCAATGAATAGTGGGATTGACTATCACATTATAATGCCCCCACGGCTGAGAGGGAAAGCATGTTTGGCACAACCAGAATTCGAACCAGCGACCTAGGATTACGAGTCGAATGCCTTAACACACTTGGCCATGCCAGGCCTTTCAAAAATGGAAGGAAGATAGCAACACTATGTTTCATTAAATGTAGAAATTACTCAGCAACTAGAAAAAATTGGAGAGTCTTATTTTATTTGTCTATTTTGGTAATTTGAGTTCTTAATTTGTAAGAAACTACAACCTTTGTATTTGGACATCAAAATCATCTCATTTAAGCCAGTGCTGCATTTGTTGTATCATAATGCACAAAAAACAATATTTAGTTTGTTTTCTTAAAATATTTACTTATAAATTGAGAGATTAACTGGCATATAGTACTAAAATCTAAATTATAAATCTACAACATACCAAAGTTTTTGACATAAAACAGCAGGTCTGTAAATATTTGAATGAGAGTCAACACCTGCAATAAAGCTTTTGATTCATATTGACATGGTTAAATAAACTGAATTTACAAAATCCAAAAGACAACCTACTCCAAAATCCAGCCACCATATTAGAAAAAGTTGTTTTAACTGAAGATTACTCTTAACATGCCAAAATTTGTTTAGATTATTCTCACCACAAAGTAGCTAAAAAAAAAGATAAGAAAATTTCAGAGATTTTATTCTGTTCATACATAATAGCTTTTCCATCCCAGGCGTCATTTTAGTAGTTCTGCTATTAACTCTTCCCAACAATTGAACATCCTTCCCAAGGAAAGGTATACAAGACTGAATGCAATACCCTAAATATTTCACATATATACATGAATTTGCAGTTTTTAATTTAGTGTTCCTGTACATACAGTCTAAACTCCTATTTCCTCTTTCACTAGCAATAGCATACTGCTTGGACGACTATCGTTATGGGTAACAGGCCAGAGACCATGTCATATCTCATTTGTTGACTTGCATTCAAAATTTTACTGAACTATTATTTATGCTTGTGCATCAATAAATTTTGTATCAAGTTGTAAACTACAATTCAAATTTTAGTATGGTCCATTAGTTAATTTCTTAACATAAAAGTATAAAGAAATCATAAATATTGATTTGTGCGTGTCGCATGGAATGTTTCAATGCAGCATTGGTTCAAATTAAATGTCTGCAAGGTCCAAACACAAGTTTCTTAGAAATGAGGAACTCAAATTACTTATATTGACATGCCAGAAACTAAATATAAACCTATCTATTCTATTTGCTGAGGTATCTCTAAATGTACTGAATCAAACACTGTCCCTGCCCACCTCCTTCCATTTCCAAAATGATTACTTTTTTTTTGTCTATTATATGTAACCAATCAAAAGTTCAAAATATTCATGAGATTTTCTTAGCCTTTGTAAAGTATTTATGCGGGAAACTTGTGTTTTTGTGGCAGATTTCAAATTATAAATGGTCATTTCGTGTCAACTCATCCAGAAAAAATAAAACTTTTCCCAGTTCATGTCATAGATTTTCTTGAAAAATTTTCACCAAAAACTTCATTTTCATTTATTCAGCCATGCAAAATCCTGAAGATATACTGCATGGCTGAATAAATCAAAATAAAGTTTATGCTTAAATTTCTTTCAAGGAAATTTATGACATGAACAAGAAAGCCCAAGGTGAGTTGGCATGGAATGACCCAAATGTAAGTCTTTCAGGAGTTCAAAATTTCATTTTTTAGACCCAAATACAGCATAGTTACTAGGTCTGATGAATTACAGTACAAGTCTATGGTACTTATGTACTAATTTAAATTTTGATTATTTCTAAGTTGTGTGTGAGTGTGTGTGTAAAACCTGAAATAAATTATTTCATTTAACACATCCTTCACATGCAAAATTTGATAACACTTAGCAGCCTACAGCAAACAAGTCACAGTTCCTAACTAGAAGTGATTTTCTATAGTTCTTCAGTTTTCTACATTTTAAGAAAAGAACTGAAAACAAACATCTGAAACATATAATTAAGATGTTTCAGAGATTTCACAAATGATATGCAAGATTTGGGAGATGAAGGATAGGTTTTTCAATTATAATATGAAAATCACTTCAAGCTCAAGACCATTTACAAAAGAGACTCATTTGTAAACAAATCTTTAATAAACATATGTCAAAGTAAAAATCTGATTTTTTAAATACAAAAGTAATGTTTACTAAACACAAACCAAATTTTGTGAAGGTACCCATGTATTAAAAGTTATAGTATAAATATTTAACATGTATAAATGCGTACATGAACTAACATTTTATACCAAGTCCATTGTGAAAGGGTTAAGAGATTGATGATCTAAAAAATTAAGTTCCTTTTATTTCTCAAACTGTTATTCTCAACTCAAATTATAATATCCCACAAGCATTACTTCAAATTTATTACAGTTAAAAGCCATCTGCCCTTCATTTACTCAGCTCACCAAATAATCCAAATCCTTTTGTAATGCAGTGCCATCTAACTTATGGTTAACAACATTCAAAACCTTAATATCAGTAAATTTAAGTTTACCATTTTTTCATCAACACCGCTGACATAAATAAAAATGTTAACACTGAGCCCTAAGTATCCTACTTGTTGACAGTAATAGTCTGACTGAACAAAAATTTAAAATAACTTCGCTTTATTCTGTCAAACCAGTTTCCTATCCAATGAGACACCCTGTCCCACATCTATTTTTTTTTTTTAACTAGCATAGTATGTGGCAATTTCTCAGATGCTTTTTAGAAAATTCAGATACATCAAATCTACATCACATCCTCATATACATGCATGTTAAAAGGTATCTTTGTACAAAATTCCATGTAAAATGGTCAAACCATGGCTAAGTAACTAACAAAAAACCCTAAAACTAAGTTTACCTTTGAACCTCCACTCCCTAAAAATGGGTAAATTCAATGTTTTTGTGGGACCTGTAAAAAGCATTTTGGTATCAAATGCCATATAAATTGTCCATAATACAATGGAATACTTATAAAAAAAAAATACACCCTAAAATTACACTTTTTGACATCTCGATCTCTTACCCAAAATTACTAAAAATGGGAAAATCTGCCATTTATATTTGGCAATGTGAAGTATTTGTAGAAAAGCACATCAAATCCATGAAAGTTGATTGAAATATGGCCAAGCAATTTTCCAATAACAATATTATTACTTTTTATCAACTTTAACTCCTTAAAAAGACTCAAAATTGACATATTAAAATTGTTTTTATATATCAATATGTTAAGCACTTGAAAATTTGTATCTGTGCCAATTTTTATCTTGATTGCAGGGTTGACATATGATCCCAAAAAAGGCCTAAATTATAAAGATATTGGACCATGTTAAAACTCTACCCAATTTAAAAATTAACCAGCTAGTCAAATGAAAAGTACTGAGAGAATGAAAGAAAACAGTATATTCCTGTATCATCCCTCAACTGCTCTCTACTCATCTTAACATCTTGCTTACTCTAAATGCAAAGAAATCCTTACTTTTAATTTTTATATTTTTGGCAAACCTTTTCCACTTTCTTGATTTCTGTATTTTTTACTTAACAAATTATCTTGTTTTTCTGAATCTCATATTGCAACAAAAAAGTAAAACAAATTTATAATTATTTTCTTCAGTTTTATCCTTTGTATAATGTGCAGATAACTTTTTACTTCTATAAGGAACATGCCTATCCTGAATATTTACAAATTTAAATTGTCTGCAACTGATCAAGTTCTCCAATTAACACAGTTACTCAATTTGCAACAGATGATTCTTGTAAGGTCCCTTCAAAATTAACGTTTTGGAATTTAAAACCAAAATATCATTATTCCTGATTGCCATATACAACAAAATATCAAACCTAATACAGCAATGATCATCTGCACCCAAATATTCCATAATACTCATTCTATCAACCATTTATCAATTAAAAACAATAAATCTAAAATAGGATTGTTCCTCGTAGGCTCTCAAACTGTTGAAGACCATCCTGAAAGTTTTTAAAAACATTTATCCCTCATGGTTTGATTATAACATTTCCCAATCTTTATGTCTGAAATTAAAATCCATCACAGATATGATCTCATTAACAACCGAATTATTTATCTCATTGTATAATTCCTCATTAATTGCATCAGTTTCATCTGGTAAACTAAAAACTTTATACTCTTATAAACACTAACACAAACCCCAAACACACTAAACATCATTGCTGTTAGCTTCAATATCCTCAATTATAAAAGGATGCAACTCATTTTATATGTAAAGCAACTCCTTCCTCCATATTTTCAGACTATCCCTAATATGTAACCAATAACCCTGTATTTAAAAAAATTACTGTTATTCAAATTGTTTACTATTAGCAAAGTTCTTTTACTCTCATTACTTCAAAATTTTCTCTTCCAACTACTAAAATTTTGTTCTATCTGTATAGCATTATGAAAGTAACAGTTTAGTCTACCACTGAAACTTCTCTGTACTTTTCCTTACATTATAATTTCTCTACATCTTATTTTTCTCCATTATTCTAGCCCTCTTTACCATCTAATCCTAATTTAAACTTAAATTAAGGTTGTTCCTGCAAATAAACTAAATTACCATTTTTAAAAGCTCCCTTTTCCCATTGAACTAATGACAGAAATCCAACCTGCTCATCCTTATATATTAACCTAAACCTCACATTTAATATTAGTGACAAAATCATGCTTTCACCTCCACCATTAAATCTTAAGTTATTATACATTTTTTCTTTATTAAATACCTTTATCAATCCTAAGGACTTCTCAGTTAGCTCCTCTGACTTACCCTTTCCAATATCATTAGCCCTTTCATGTACTAGAAAGACATTACTGACAACACCTTCAATAATATTATTTGTTCTGTCAGTTGTATCCTACACTCCTGTTCCTGGATAGCAAAATTTGATTTTTCTTCTCCCTATTCACCCTACAGACAAGCCTAACCTAAAGAATGTCACCTAGAGAAACAACCTCACTTTCATAATCATCTCTCATTTTTTTACCATCTGTACAAGACTAGAATCTGTTATTCAATTTGCCAAGTAATATTAAATTTAATGTGTGTGGCCCTATTACTATTGTTTAAACAGGAACTATCAAACAAAAAGAGAGAAATATTTTGAAAGAAAGCAACCTTGAAAAATATATGAACACTACAACTATGAATAAGCCACTGTTAATGACTAAAAATGTGATTAATTTGCAAATCATATTAAACAATGATGTGCAATACAGTTATGCAAACATTCTATGCAACTGAAACAACTTTCATTACAAAAATGTAGAACTTTAGAACATAATGACTAAATTAGATACAAATTTACTTGGAACTCATATAATTATTAATCTAATTCTTAACAACTCAAAAATACAATATTAGCAATACAAGTTTGATAAAAAGTAGATAATTTTCTCTATTTACCCAATCATGAATACATATACATCTTCATAGCATACTAAATGACAATCCAAATGTCGTGTCTCAAGTAGCTGTTGATTTCCTTAAGCAACAGTATGGAAATAAGTTAAATTGATTTTCTACCATCCAGCAAATAAAAAGACAAAAGTATCTCCAATGAAGTTTGAATGTAAGGTCACAATCATGCTTTAAAGTTTGGCAGCTTTGTAGAATTATACTGTTTTAGTTATTAACAGCATGTAACAGTTTTACTTGTCAAACATCATTATGATTTTGACTATAAAATGGGATGCTTATTTTCTAGTAGCTGATATTTAAGAAATATAACATTTCAAGTTCTGATACACTTTGAGCACATTCAGAGTGGACTAATTTTCTTTAACACACTAAAATAGTATCTAATTACCAGAGTTAGACATTCAAAACTTCCAGCATATTTTAAAAGTCAAACTGATCCCTCAACTCTTAAACCATTAACTGAAAATTAATTGAAAGTATTACTTCTCACTGTTCATTCTCAAAAACAAATAGGTGAAAAAACAACATCCTTCAAATACAACTTATCATATGTGCTTAAATTACACAGCATTTTAAATTTTTTTTCAAAATATTTATTATAAATATACTTAAAAGCTACTTCACAAGGTAAGTACATAAAACGCTTAACATTAGAAACAAGTATTGTTACCAATGTCACCAAGATGAAAAAAAGCAAAAAACACTACTTTTTAGATTTTAAAATTTCCACCACCACAAATGTGGAACACTTACTATACACGATAGGCTTACCAACTACACAAGCTACATAACAGTGTTCAGAAAAATCAGTCGCTAATTTTACGTTAACGTATATGCAATACTCTATGAACATTATATAGTTTGTCTTAGATTAACATTAATACAAGTAAACACTGCTTCTTCCTTCAAATCAAATTTGAAATTACTACTGTTTTCCCTCTCTATTAGAAATACAGTTCACACTGGCAAAATATACGTGTTAAAATCACATCGATGCAAAATAGAAAAAAGTATGATGTCCTTCAACGAAGTTAAGCCTAATTTTTAAAGTACGCTAAGCCTATTCGAGTGTTTTTTTTTACTTTATACTGATTTAGGCTTAAGATGCGATCAATAAACTTTTTTCTTGTACAATACTAATATACCTAATTATAAAACGCTAACACCAATAATATTTGCATGCTAATGTAAGTCTAAAATTTTCTTCAAAATACCTGCACTCAAACCTTTTAACGAAATTGAAAATTTATCTTCAATCAAACACCACTTGAGCATAGTCCATTCGTAGAGTAATTCTTCAACAGCACTTTTAAGTACAATAGTTTACAAATATTACCATTAGAGGTATACCAACAAACTCTTATGCAATAATACTATGATTAATTAATCTTTAGCAAAAATATAAATAGTAATTGGATAAAACTGAAGAATAATTTTGGTATGGGAATGTAAATTTTAAAAAGAAAATAACCTGAGTTTTCAAACTCAAAAGAATAGCCTTAAAAGTAAATTTTAGAAATTGATAAAATATCAAATAATGTGGCTCGGCATGGCCAAGTGGTTAAAACACTCGACTCGTAATTCTCGGGTCGCGGATTCAAATCCCCATCACACCAAACATGCTCGCCCTTTAAGCCGTGGCGGCGTTATATTGTTACGGTAAATCCCACTATCCGTTGGTAAAAGAGCCCAAGAGTTGGCGGTGGGTGGTGATGACTATCTGCCTTCCCTCTAGTCTTACACTGCTAAATTATGAACGGCTAGTGCAGAAAGCCATTATGTAGATTTGTGCAAAATTCAAAACATATCGAATAAAATGTCATAATCTATTGAGATGTAAATTGTCTGACCATACACCTGACAAATACCATTTTAAATAAATCTAAGCTAATACCTTTACGTCATTTTATTAAAATACAGAATAATATTTTACATATTAAAAGTATATTTGCCAACTTATAATGTTCAAATTTTCATTTCAAATCTATTAATTCTACTTTTCAAAAAGACATTTTATAGATAAGTTACTTAAACTCTTAAAAACTTTAACATCGAAACACACCACTTTTTCTGTCTGGGATTATTAATTGTTGGATAAATGAATAAATGTCGTTTCCTACCTTCTTATTTTAACAAAATATTTACCAAAATCAATTATTTTTGGTACGTGCAGTTTTCACATAATATACGGTTGAAAATATGGTTAGTTCCGCTGCAGATGTCTTTGTTCCTTGTCATTCTCTTCAAATAACACTTGTCTTACGTAAGGGATATACCTATAACGCTGACTCTTGTTTCTGTGGGAAAACATACACTAAAATTTTAACCTACTAGGTACACTAAATACTCAACAATTTTATGCTAAATAAAATAAGAAGACCGAAAAATATGTTGTCGTTTGCTTATTTCTTACTTGCTTGGCGTCAAACTTTAAAACACTTCACTGAGGGATTTAACAGTAAATCTGAAATGAATGAGATACTTCAGGAAGGCAGAAACGATATCTTCAGATTAAATTGATTTAATCAAAAAAGTGTTGGGTGAATTGACTTTGTAATGAGAGAAATTGTAAAGAACGTTTGAATTTGACTAAAAGCCCATAGTTCAACAAAGAAATGAGCAGATTACATCTGATATGATGTACAAAATAAAAACAGTTTTTATTTAGATCAGTGGACAAAAACAGTATGCATAATACTTTCCTGACGCTGGATAGTTATTTGTTAATGGATTTATGAATCGATCAACAGATAGCCTTCTGTTAAAATGTCTTCCCGTCAACTAACTAATTCGTAATTCCAATATTTCTTAATTCATAAGAAAAGTCATATTTATTCATAGCATATAATGTTGTCCATATAACTGGTAATTCTCATTCAATATGTGTAAGATCATAACCTCTAGATACCATCTGCTCTATCAGTTAAGGGTGTTGCTGTGACGTAAGGGAATGCCATATATATTTTTTCTATTCTTTTATTTATATAGAAATTTCAAAATTTTTAAAGTACTCTAATTCTAGGCACTTTTCGTACAAACACACAGTCCAGAAAACTTTATTTTTCTAGTTACCTTTCTTGCTGTCTAGTATATTTTATCTACTTTGGTTATGTAAATATTGCTGTACAAAACAGGTCAGTGACAGGAGTGTTTTCACTGGCTGAATAAATAAAATCTAGTGGTTTACAGCCTTTACTATATTGTATGAGAATGACCAGTTACGTGCTAAAATGCATAGTTACAAGAAATTTTGATGTTTCAAGTTAGTATAAAGCATTGGCTTGAAGTCATTTCTTCGAGGGAAAATATTTGATTATTAATTCAGTGATCTTGCGAAAAGCGGAGATTCAATATGTATACAAGTATTTGCAATGTGTTTTATGCTCTGATATATTTATAATACCACAAGGACATGTCTGTGGGGTCTGTGCGTGACCGCCATAGCTTCAAGACTTTTCTTAAAAATATAGAAATATAAGTTCGCACACATACTAAGTGTACCCTGAGAATTTGCACCTGAGTATTATTACTTATCCATATGCATGCACATCTTTTTATACAGAAAACACAGAAAAAAATGTGTACGTGCATGCACATATGCACATCTTTTTAATAAGTCAAGCTAACGAATTCCAAGACGAAAACCTAAAAACCTAAAATTTTGCACACACACACTAAATGGACCCTTAGAGTGTACAACTTAATATTATTATACATCCATGTACATGTGCGTATGTACATCTTCTATGAGGCAAGTCTACGAAGAGTACATATGAAAGAATATGCGACTACTATAGCTCTAAGGAAAATAATCTAGAGAGCTGAAATTTTGCACCTTCACTGTGCATCTAGATATTACTTATCTTATACAAGTATGAGCGTATCATTTTAATGAGGCAAACTAGCAAAAAGAAACACATAGAAAATAACTGGTTCCTTATATGATAAATAGAAATCACAGACAGAGATGCAAGTGCGTGGGCATATCCAAATATCTCTGTGTGTTTGTGACTACTATGGATCCAAGTGTGAAGAGAACCTTAAAACCTGAAATTTTGCACGCATACTAAGTAGACCCTGAGGATGTGCATATAGATATAACCTATGTTATATAAGTGTGTATCCTCATGCGGGTCATTTTAATAAGGCAAGCTAGAAAAAACTACCTTTAAAGAAGCATTTACTTATATAATAACTTCTAATATATAGAAAAGCCAGGGCTTTTTGGTAACAATGCATTTCAATAATGGATTTCATGTCATATTTCTTATCAACAAAAGTTTCAGGTTATACTTTTTATGTTAAATTTATTTAAAATAAACAGACTATTAATCTAATAACCCGAGATAAACCAGGTATTTTTGTCAGTCTATAATAATAAAAGGGTATGTTTTTGTCTGTATGGTCATCATAGTTCCAAAAGAAAAGAAACAAAAAACATGACATTTTGCAAATGTATTAAGTGGACTTTGAGGGTTTGCACCTAGGTATTATTAGTTATTTACATATATGACCACCATAGCTCTAAAATGAAAGAATTTAGAAACAACATTTTATACCCTGTACTGAGTTATGTAAATACCACAGATAGTATAGGGGGAAGTAAAAAAGCTATACATATACATGTTGGGATTCTGAAGGTTATAAAAATGCAATATGCAAACTGTAAAATGAAAAAAAAAAAGATTTTTTTCTCTACATGAGCATTACCTTGCACTCGGAATTGGTAAGGTGGAGTAAGACAGACTTCGTCAATTCCCACATATTTTGAGAACAAATATTTTTGTAACGTGATATTTTGTTTCCTACACACTTGTACATTTTACAAAAAACTAACCAGATTTCGTGCTGACACATGCAGTAAACACGGAATTATAGTCAATATTCCTTCTCCAAAATGAGGTCAATCCATTGTACCGAACACATACACACTCGATTTGAACAGGTGCACATTTGACTAATTAATTAAGTTGTTGCATAAACGAGAAAGAGTTCAGAAGTCCTTTCCTGGACACAGAACATTTACTGATATTGTGAAAGTTCCTTATATTTATTAGCCTATAGCCCTAGCCTTAAGATAATCAGATATTATCTGGTGCACCTGAGGTGATAAATCAAACTTTGCTCCCAATGATTCACCTTAGTATAAGAGAAACTAGGTCAACTGAAATCAGTGAGGTAGAATAATGCATGAGAAGTCTTTATAGACCCTCAAGTTGCCATCAGCGACAGCACTAAAGCTTCAACTCTGGCAAAGACAACCTAGAACTAATCAAAATAGATTGAATGGGATACTGGTGGATTACCTCAACTAGTGAGAGCTGTTTTCCTGGTAGATGAGACAGTGGGTACCTATGAGTAAAGGCCAAAAACCATGGAACAGTATCCCTCTTTAAGCTGCGAGGTATTGTGCAATGGTGATCATTATATTATGATAAAGCCTAAAATAATTTAGGACTAGCACTAATCGCCATGCCACTCTTTGCCATGAACTGATTACTTATCTGACGTTAGGGTCTCCAACTACTCCTAATGCCCAGCATTGCGAGCATATTCTCATCAAAGCATTGTCTGAGAACTTCCCTCCGAAAAAAGATACTTTGATTTGCATCATCAGTCGCTATGTGTGGGGCAAGGCAAGTTTTGTCTCTCACATTTAAAACAAAAAGCAAAAAATGACTTGAATAATTTCTTGAAGAAATTCAGGAAGGAACTATCTAGAATGGTTAGACTCAAGAACAATCATTCTAGTGACTGATCTATAAGTCTACAAAATCTTCAAAACCCTAAAACCCGAGTGCTTTCAAAACGTAGGCTTTCTTCTTCAGGAGCAAACGGAAAATGGTTGCATAATCGAATGAATGATAAATATATTTGAACTGAGAAATGTGAAAGTTATCTGATCATCCTGAAAATAAAATTATGTTTATCTATGTACTGTTGTAAGTAAATTTCATCTCCGTTACAATGTAACTGGCGAGAAACGTATTATGTGAAAAGATCAGTGATGTCGAGAAACCCACTTGTTGAGAATTTTACAGGCCTGGCATGGCCGAGCGCGTTAAGGCGTGCACTCGTAATCCGAGGGTCGCGGGTTCGCGCCCGAGTCGCGCTAAAACATGCTCGCCCTCCCAGCCGTGGGGGTGTATAATGTTACGGTCAATCCCACTATTCGTTTGTAAAAGAGTAGCCCAAGAGTTGGCGGTGGGTGGTGATGACTAGCTGCCTTCCCTCTAGTCTTACACTGCTAAATTAGGGACGGCTAGCACAGATAGCCCTCGAGTAGCTTTGTGCGAAATTCCAAAAACAAAAACAAACTGAGAATTTTATATGTAAAAACGGCTCGTTTGGGTTGAGAAAATATTTTAAATAGAAGAGCGAACAACGTTTCGACCTTATTCGGTCATCATCAGGTTCACAACTTAATATTATTACACATCCATGTACATGTGCGTATGTACATCTTCTATGAGGCAAGTCTACGAAGAGTACATATGAAAGAATATGCGACTTTGTGAACCTGACGATGACCGAATAAGAACGAAACGTTGTTCGCTCTTCTATTTAAAATATTTTCCCAACCCAAACGAGCCGTTTTTGGATATAAAATATGTGAAAAGATGTTAGGAATATTTTTTTTTGGAAATCGTGAAGAAAGTTTGTTTTTGTTTGTTTTTGGAATTTCGCACAAAGCTACTCGAGGGCTATCTGTGCTAGCCGTCCCTAATTTAGCAGTGTAAGACTAGAGGGAAGGCAGCTAGTCATCACCACCCACCGCCAACTCTTGGGCTACTATTTTACAAACGAATAGTGGGATTGACCGTCACATTATACACCCCCACGGCTGGGAGGGCGAGCATGTTTAGCGCGACTCGGGCGCGAACCCGCGACCCTCGGATTACGAGTGCACGCCTTAACGCGCTCGGCCATGCCAGGCCCGTGAAGAAAGAAGAAATAAAAATGCTTAAGTGTTCAAGTAAGATAAAAGTGACACCTGAAGATTGGTTGAAAGTTAAGCTAATGGATTCATACAAACACGTATAAACATTACCTTAGACAGATAGTAAGTTTTGGAAAATTTCGGGGTCACGGTATTTGAAAGAAACAAACAAAGAATAAAAAAATATTATTCTGAAAAGAAGAAACCAATGACTGGAGATCACTAAGTACATTATCTAAATTAATTCCACAAGGTTGAAATTGTTTAGAATAGTGATTCATTAAGCTCTCTATCAGCTTTAGTTTTGAATGCTGTTTTAGTGTTGATGATGGTAATGAAGTTAATAGAATGACCTAGTTGGATAAAGGGTTAACAGAAGACTTAATATGGTAAGTGTTGTTTTGAATTAAGCACAAAGCTACACAATGGGCTATCGGTGCTCTGCCCACCACGGGTATCGAAACCCGGATTTTAGCGTGTAAGTCCGCAAACATACCGCTGAGCCACTGGGGGGCTAATATGGTAAGTGAAACGTTCTTTAAGAGTTATTTGCTTATGTCCTACGAACTGTTTATTGCATTTGTTGCACTGCCTGAGGTAAGTGGTATTTTGTTTTCCACAAGTGGTTTCTTTGGAAATTTTAGTTTTTTTGATGTGTTTGTCAGAAAATAAGACAATAGTTTTATGAGCTTTCAGATTTAATAAGTTTTATTACATGGGTGACAACTATTTTTGAGGCAAATTTAATTCAGTTGTGTGTGGCCCAGTATATCTTTTTTAGATGCTTTTTTTTTTTTAAGAAGACAATGGAAAAATCAGAAAATATCTGTTTAAGGTGATCAGTAAGTTAAAAGATGTGATATTTTTTATAATTCGTGAAATGTTTATGAGTTTAAAGTAAAAGGTAATGATAAGAGGAATTTTATTTGAAACTTTAGCGTTGCTCTATTTTATATTTTTTTCCGCTGAGTGTTAGCTATTTCAATCTTTCTGCTGATTTTGATATTTTGTATATCCTTTTTGTAACATAATTTGTTTTAGATCCTTACTTTATTTTCTTTGGCTTGTTTCATCTAAAAATAGTTTTTCGTCATCAAGCATCACGAATTGGCTGTGGTTTGTTTGTAGTGTTCTTGTTGTTTCTTTTGTAGAAGTCGATGTGTAAAATTCCATCATTTATAAGGGCAGCAGTGTAGCAAGAAAGTTAATTTGGGTAAGCGAGTAATCAAAGTAAATTTGGTTGTTTTGTAAAAGGAGTTTGCATATAAAATAAATGTTCAAGCGGTTCAAGACCAGTTGTAAAAATGAAAAATATTTCATCTATAGAACTTTCCTTCGTGCGAGGTTTTACATGGCTTCGTTGTAAAAACTGACTTTCAATATGACTCATAAAAATGTTGGCATAATTGGAACCCATTTTTGTATCCACTGCAGTCACGTTAACCCGAAGATCACAATCGTTATTGAATTCGAAGTTGTTCACAGTTAAAACAAGTTAGGCAAAATCAGTTAATGTTTGAGATTTTAATGGATTATAAAGGTTTACTGCAAATTTTAGTTTATAGTCCATCATGTGGAATATTAGTATAGA
The DNA here is from genome assembly GCA_011833715.1 of Carcinoscorpius rotundicauda. Classification (NCBI taxonomy): domain Eukaryota; kingdom Metazoa; phylum Arthropoda; class Merostomata; order Xiphosura; family Limulidae; genus Carcinoscorpius; species Carcinoscorpius rotundicauda. The sequence continues at coordinate 24,551,199 of CM022398.1, forward strand.
GGAAAGAAATGTCTGTTGCGCAAAGGAGACTGTTAGATAATAACTGTCTGTTAGTATCTTCTGTGATATTAAGTCTATATAATCCAGCCCTGTATACAATCAAGTATGTAAATGATTAGCAACACGAGAACTTGAACATAGTTATTTCTAAGTTGTGCAGATAATTCATCTCTGTTTAATATTCGGCAATGTATTGGGCCGAGTTCAAGATCTTGAAAATAAACTGAAAGTTTGGATCCTTACATGGACGATCTGTGCTGTTTGCACAGGAATGCCTTCTCTGCAATGACAACAACAAACTTAGGGGATATTCTTCTAAAAAAGTTCATCACGAGACTTTCCCACTTTTGAATACATTTATGAAATTTAGTGTTTTATAAATATATTATTTCTGCAATGGTAATGTATTTATATTTTGAATATATAATTTAGTATGGTCATATTATGATAATGATAGCATGCATATTGCATTACCCTAGTTTCTTCTTGAAGAAAAGTTCATCTTTTGAAAGCGCTCCAGTTATGTGGTTTTATCATATTGTATTAAGACTTCTAAAACCTACACATTTTTCTGATATCCTGAACATCCTGCTTATACTATTCTTTTGTATATATAACCCTTACATTTGTTAAGTAGGTTCTTATAGAATCCATTTGACCCTTGAATTAATTTAAGCTCCATAACATTAGTCCCACTTTTAGTTTAAGGTCCCAATATTTAACTGAACACCGATTCCTTCACAGATATTGAGGAAAGTGGCTGGGATGTCCTCAAACTGTTGGTTACCTGCAGGCTTGGTTCTTCAAGTGCTGTTAAGTGTGCTAGTCTCTCTGTAGCTGCTGCAAGTATGCCAACAATAGTCTTGGTTTCTACTAGTATGCCAATGGTCAATAAGGGTTTCTCAACCATGAGAAATTTTAACACAAGTCTGACTATTAATGTAGAGAGATCTTTCACATCAAATTCATCCATGGGATTCAACACATGAAACAACCCACTGCAAGTTTGGGGGGCAGCTAAATAAACCATCTCTTCACCAAATAGGAAGTTCTGTGTATAATGACATTCATCATAGTTTATTTTTACTGCAGTATCAGAGGAACTTTAGAGGTTTTGGCAAATAATAATGGAAAAAACACAAGTTAAAGAAACATTAAAAATGGTGCAGAATTCAATCTTGAATAGCAAACATCTAAATTGAAAATGCAATGTCAGCTAGGTGTGCAGGTTCAGAAAAAGGTTATTACTACCTGCTTAAAACTATTATTGAGTATAACGGCTACTGCAAGAAACAAAATATAAAAAAATAAAAATAAAACCTCAACTAAGTAAGGTTGAGATGAACTCATATCCAAGTAATGCCACATTATTTTATTGGATAGCCCTTTCCATAAACTTATCAGAAGATATCTTTGCAACCTACTGAGCCATTGTTTGGTAAGTCTAATAGTGGAGAAAGGAAAATAATGTATATAGGGGGTCAAACTTTCTGTAATAACACTCTTTTAAGCCTTGAACTTTGCCCAATGAATTGCTATTTTCCAGTAAATCAAACCTCTAGCATAACTCAGTAATGAATGTTTTGCAGTTGCTTCTCACTTACGTATTCAATAGGGTCTGGAGGCAAACTGTCTAAACTCAGAACTAAACATTACGTATCCTTTTCTGGAGTTCAGTTGTTTCAAGCTCTTGCTTGCCTTAAATGCTTGGGAAAATGGCCTAACTCCTCCTTTGTTGTATTCTTGCATATTGACACAGTGATCTGTTTTGATTTCCTCACAGGGAATCATTATCATCCCTAACATCATAAGCACAGACAGTACTGCAGGCACCCTTAGGGTCCCTGACAATTCAACAAGCAGTAGAAATATGATATAGGGTGGAAGAATGATAAGGTAAGTTTAATAAGTAAGCAACCGGCTGTACATTATCCCAGGTTTCTCTATGGCATGTGGTTGTTTTGACAGAATACATCCTGGATTGGAGAGGCTCACTAATGTACCACGGTCACTTAGTTCTCCATTTATTGTTTGCAACGTCAACTGCTGGTGAGATTTCCTTTATTGGTGCATCATCTAATCTCCAGTCCCTCTACAATATTTATGAACAACTTTGACCAAAACTGGGTTGGGTTACTCTGAAAGTTCTATACAGACCATCCCACTCAGCTCCAAACTCATCATATGCCATATAATCATGATTATTCCATTATCCTCTGGGAAAGAGAATGAAGAGCAATTATGGGTGTATCAGCAACTCTTCTTCCCACATCACCATCTTCAATAAAATGAAAGTCATGCACCATTACAGCATGAGTGAATGTATGATGTCCAGTAGATGCATTCTCCTGCACCAGAAAACTATCATACAACTGTATCCCTTTAGTGATTGACTCTTTGCCTTGGTTATAAAACCTTCTAGTTGTGTGAAATGACATTTATGTCGTTAAAAAGCATTTCTTACACTTAAAGCACAAGTTCAATTAAAGGGCAGCACACATTTCAGAAGACTCAGTAAATTCCACAATAAGATATCCCAGGTGCAGTACCAAAATTTTCTCTTTCTTACACACTATGGTATACTGAGATCAAACTAAATTAACTTAAAATGGTTTTCTAACATCTGTTTTAACAGTCCAAAGACCCTGCATTCGGTAACTTGATTGATATGTCTTGAAACATATGATGGTTGAATAGACACCTCTCAAAAACAAATTGTACTGGCTATTCATATTACTTCTTGAGGTGTAGATTTCTTGTTGATTTTGTTACATACTTGCCTTGGACTTATGGATAGCTTTTGTTACTAAGCATTTGCATTCTCATCTTTAACAATATCACACATTTTGCTTACCATAGCTGAGGTATGACTTGTTACAGGTCTCTTTCTAGATGGTCCTTCATCCTGAGTTGATCCATGTTCCTTATTTTCTAATACCATTAAATAAAATGCGTATCCTCATCCCAGAAAATCTCAATCCACAAACTGAGCACATCAAAACTTAAAAAAGACTATATCATAAGATGATCTGCAGTTAGTTGATGTCCAAATAAAAGGTCGCAAGTACTTGTAAACATGCACCAGTACAAACCTCAGGCTTGTGTTATATATCACAGTAAGTACTCCTTAGAGATTATATGTTTCATCAAACTTTTATATTGTCATTCACTTGGAGTGTAGATTATATCAGTTGGAGGGACAGAACATAGTTTTGTACAAGTTTGAATGAACTTGTACACCTGAGTAATTAGCGTATTTTCTAAACAATTAATAAATATCTTTAGTTAACTACATTTGATTAATTGAATAGTATAGTGTTTTTTAAACCTAAAACAAAATAAATAATTAAATACAGAGTTGCCTTTACTCTATTCAGCAGTTCAAAATCAGTGGCAGATAGCCTTAGCAGTTTTGCCATAACAAAGAGCAAATTTGGTGGCAAGGTGATCTAACCCAATACACTAATATCGTTTTTGTTTACAAAAGCAACCTGACTAAAAATTACTAACAATAAATTTTTGTGAAGAAACTGCTGCTTTTACAATTAACTCAGATAAGTATTATTTTCATATATTTTATTATCTAATAAAGTTATTAATCAGATAGCTGAACAAACAAGCTAAATATTTTTAACTATCAATTTTCAAATCACATTTCAATACTGATTATGTATGTACAAAACTATTCTTACATTCAAGCCCAATACTTTGAAATGCCTGTAAGTTTTCCAAGCAACATGAACATTAAATAATTTAATACACCAAAACAGACAAAAAAGACATTTCTCTAGTTACACACTACAGAACTTTCATCTTTCATTATTTTAAAGTTACATTCACAGTCATACATTTAGTAAACTTCTATAAAAAAAAACAACAAAAAACATTCTGTTGAAGAAGCTGTTCTGTGAGCACATCAGTTTATAGCATATTCAATGAATGCCAAAACATAGGAAACAAATTACATATATAACTTTTTTCTACACAAGTACAATGAAAAAAATAACCAAAACAATGACTTTTACTGTATTCAAATTAAACTCCAAATAAATTATTAAGCTAAAGAGTCTCTCAGTATAACCAATTCCTACATATTTTCAACTTCAATGATACAAGAAGGAACATTGTTAAATTTTTTTATTACCTAAAATTTTAGAGAAAGAATAAGGGTTCCATCAGGCTAAAAAAATTCCTCAAACTGTCTACATAAGGAAAATTAACAACAGTACACCAAATATAATAAAAACTCAAAATATAAATAACAATCTGATTATCCACATGAAAACAAAAAGGTATTCGATAATAATAGCTCAGGTTAATCTTACATAAAACATCCAATTTTGATCAGATTTTATGGTTTGCTAACATAAGGTGAATACGGACGTTCTTTATATGTTCTATCTCAGATGTTTGAAATACTCAACAAAACTTTAAACCACATTATATGTAACGTTACAACAGAATGTTTAACATAAATCTGCATCAAACAGCAAAGATGAGTTATACCATTTCAGTCACTGAACGATGCTTGATAAAGGCCTTAGTCCAAAAATATTAACTATTTACCAATGTAGCAATGATATTTAAAAGCCATAAAACGAGGTTTTTCTTTTGATTTTCAATTGGGTGTTTCCTGAAATTTTTGTCAACAACAAACCCATAACGGGCACAATTTTTCAATTCAAAACTAGTTGTTTCTCTTAAACATGGTAATTTGAAAAGGAATAGAAACCAGATTTGAAAAATTATTTGATCTTCCACTTAAAATTATTGAAAGTAATGATGACATCATATCTAAATTCATTTGAAGGCTTGATTCAGTGATTCTCTTGAAAAAGGTATATAGTTTTAAATTACCTCAAAAATTTTAAGGTGAAAAATAGGTGTTATACAAGGGGTTGAGCTTTGATGAAGAGGCCTCCCCACTTTCTACTAATAAAAAAACCAAATCTTATTTCATTATTACACAAATAAATTCCAACTGAATTTGATTGCTCTGTTATTTTTCAAGATGTTTTGTTTCAATTCTTCTAAATACTGGACAATCTTAGACATCCATGACGTGACTTAAATTTGACCAAATAATATTTTCTTGGAATGATCTGCAAACTCCATTATTGTTTCTGGGATTTCTGAAAGAGCTTTCCTGAGTAATTATGTTGCTATTAGTAAAAGATATTTTTACTTGGTCTTCCCTTTCTTGACTTGTTTACATCTGATATTTAGGCACTTTTATTTCTTGAGTTACAAAGTAAAAGCTTGTTTACAAGATCCTTCTCTTATTTTTATCTGGTATCATTTTAAATCTAGAATTAATTCTTTACTGATTGTGATTACATTACTGTGTCTTTCAATTTAGTTCCAGGACTAAAGTTATTTCCTTTTCATAAAGTTTTTTTCCAATTTCTATTTGACTCTGTGTCTGTTTTTTAGGTACAAGAGGTTTAAAGGATTTCATTACAGAATTCAAAGAATATCAAGTTTGTTAACTGATTGACAAATTCTATAACAAGTGCTATAACAGAATAAAAAATAGATTAACACACAGTGTGCATTTATTGATGTTTCAGTAAGTTATGTGGTATTTTGGTAGACATGTCTGAGAGAGGTATGCCTAGCTTTGAGAGTGTTTCTTTAACTCTTTCAACAGATGAAGTATCCTTATAATGTGATATAATTTCTTCTTTCATTGCACTGTCTTTGGCAGTATGTTGTAATCCACTATGTTGGTCATAACTCAAATGTCGAACAATACCAGCCAATGCAGCATCAGAAACACTTGTCAAACCCATTTTTATCAAAACAGAAGCAACCTGGCAGGCAAAAGCTTCTTTATACATTCCACTAAGGCCTTCAGTTGATAATTCATTATAAGAATAACCACTTTTCTGGAGTGCTTCTAAAATTTTCAGTTCTAAATTATTTTCTTGAATGCTTGCTGCTGCCAATGGATGTGGGGATAGTTCTTGAAAACCAGTATCAAAAGATCTAGCATTGTTTGAAAACTCATGATCAGTTGAAATGAATTGTGTATTAGATGGTTGGTTTTCTTCTGAAACTAAAAATTCACCTATATTAGCAAGTCTCTTGTTCCCAGAGTGTTCTTGGTTATCACCAGTTGAATGTAACCTTTTAATTCTTTGATACCCTAAGTTCTCCTCTAAACACTGCATGCTGTCATTCTGTCTCTCTGCTGTGTCTATATTATATTTATTATTTTTAGATATGTGATCAAAAGTCCTAGATGAATAGAGCTCTCTTTTATAAAGTAAATTAATATTACCTTTATCTTTCTGCAATGAAGAACCAGATGCAAGGTTTGGAAAATAACTATTCTTATATTCCTTTACTACTGTACCCATTGCTTCTTCATAGTCACACATTTCTGAATTTCTTACTTCTCTGAAAACTTCTTTTTCTCTTTTACTACAATATACTTTCCATTCATTTACAGAACTTGCTTTACTTTGTTTTGTGACATCTCTCACCTCAATACTTGGATCCCAAGTGTTTCTTAGCCTCTCTTTTCTCACTGGACAGGTGGAACCTTCTGGATTTTCTACTTTATAATGATACTTCACTTCATAGTCTTCAGAAGTTCTCACTTTCCTACCTGCCTGATCAACTTTTTGTCGTGGGTACAATTGGTAAGAATTACTACACCTTTGTAGTTCTGCAAAAAAATAAAGGTAACAATATGAGATATAAACTAATAAAATGAAGACATTTTATGTGCTTTTACTAATCCATAGAAAATAGTGGTATAATGTGAGTAAATATTCATTGTTAAAGCTCATGTTAATATAACTGTTTCAAAAAAAACAACTAAAGACAAGTACAAGTATCACTTCAGGTAACGATTTTTTTGGTTAAAAGGAAATTGTGGAAAAGTGTGGGAGTGAGAAGATCTAATAATTTTCCTATACTGAAAATGTATTTCCAATGGGCACTTCCCTCCTCTCACCAATTAGCTATTCCTGTTTGGTACTGCACTCTATATGCAAACTTTTTTATTACACCTGCTGCAAGCTTTTCAAAAGATTAAAAAAAGACTCATCTAAATTATCATGCATAAATACTCCACCAATAGGTGCATAGTACTATCTCGTGACATACACGGCTCCTCTGTGTGCCTTTACCAAACTATCACTTAGAAGTATTGAGAGGGGAGGAAGGGTAGTAAGTGCAAGTCAATAGAAGTACCTATCAGAAATACATTTTCAGTAAAGGAAACTTATAAATTCCGATACAGTGTTACCCTCTTCTCATAGATTAGCTAGAATCCTACACTGATAAGGAGGAGGGACCAATGAGAGGGAAGAACAGATGAACCCCTCCAAAAGCATTCCACGGATGCCTCCATACACGAAAGAGTCAGAACGAAAGATCTGAAGAAGCAAATTGCACCACATTTGACCAGGTATACTTGTTGCCCATGGAATCGAAAGAAGTCAAAGTGGAAAATAAGAGGAGCACTTCTGAGTAAGAAAAATTATGGTAGAAAAGTAATCCAAACTAAAGTAAGAAATAGTAACAAAATCAACAATAAGAAAAGTAGGTGAATGAGGATGCATCGGTGTAAAGTGGCTGCAGTGAGGTGGAATATATACATTAAGTCAATAGCATCCAAAACCACCTTGGTGGGTACCAATATCTGTGTGAAGGTAAGATGAGGATCATACCATTTTCATCTCAAACCCAAGAGCCATGGAAATAAGAACCACTCCAATTCCTGAGTATTTGTTCTGAACTATCAATCTGGAAATGCAACATCCAGTATCAAAATGAGGTCTATCATATGCATTCAATTGCCCTGATCATAAAATAGTTTGGAATCATTCAAAAAGCAATAACATCCAAATAATAAGAGAGTAATGGAAAGCTGATGGTAGAACTGGAACAATCCCACATATCCCCACCATACAGAAGGAGAAACTGAGGAAAGAAGATGGACAACCCAAAACCTGTGTGAGAACTTATGTTGATTGGTTCACGGTAAATCAAAATTCAATTCAATTTTTGGGGTACTGACATCCATGCAAGGGTAGGATGAGAGCTCCCAACTGAAGGGGTAAACTGCATTTTGATGTCTCATTCCTTTGTATAGTTAATTGCATAAAGGAAGATATCTTATCATCTATACTGGCAGAAAACCACTGCCCTACTCTGAACTGAATGGTTATGGCCATCTATGTGGAGCACAACCAGCAAGACCTGACAAGCAGTAAGGGTTTCCATACTCTACTAGAAGGAGGGGGTTAAGGATGCACTGTAGAGCCAAAAGAAATATCAATACCCAAGAATAGTGCAATGGGTGATCATGAAACACTATTTAGAAAAGTAGATCATACCAATTTATTCAATCAAGGCATAACATGAATGGGTGGCTAATTTATTCAACTACAAGCTATCTTGTAAAACACCTCACCTGAAAGGTATGTGAAGCCATGGAAAGACAGCAAAATTCAACATGTGTATAATGTAGATTTAAGGTTAAGAAATGGCTGGTCAGGCACCACTTGCTACAGTGGAATCCAAGCGATGAAGGAATAAAGATTTGGCATCTGAGAGAAAATAAGTAAGTAATTAAAACTTAACCAAAGTTAGAATTGCACTGAAGAATGGAGTATAGCAATGGTGGAAGGCAAAAACCTTAGGAAGTGAAAACTGTGATATAATGTAGATAATTGGAGCCGAGCCTTGAATACAGGACCATAGTCCATGTCTTGAATAGGCACATTAGTAATAGTGCCAGAGCAGATAGATTTAGCTGCCGTGTCTGCAAGCTCATTCCCATGAATACCAATGTGGCCTGGTATCCAGAAAAACTGGATAGAAGTAGATGTTAATGAGAAATGGGCCAATCGATTTTGAATATCAGAGAGGACAGGGTGTGAACCAACATGAAGAGATTCCAGTGCTTGTAGAGAACTCAGTATAAATAATGCAGTTGGAGTACTGCTTAACTTCAATACGATCCAGGGCAAGAGAAATGGCAGACAGTTCAACAGTAAATACAGAAGCTGTAGAGAGGATTCTGTGCACAACCACCAAACTGCAACAAACCATGGCAGAGCCCACAGAGTCACCTGATTTGAAACCATCTGTATAAATTTAAATGGAAAGATTGTTTGAAAGATGTTCAGTAAATAAAAAAACAGTACTACCAATCAGGAGAATCTGCTTTTCTCAGATGACTTAAAAATAGGTCACAATTGGGGATTTTTATATGCAAAAACGGCTCGTTTAGGTTCAGAAAATATTTTAAATAGAAGGGCGAACAACGTTTCGACCTTTTTCGGTCATCGTCAGGTTCACAAAGAAAGAGGTAACTGACCGGAAGCTGACTACATGTTTGGAAGGGGTTGTGTAACTGAGTGTCGCAATGTAGAGGGCGGGGTTAGATGTTTGAATATATAATTTTATCTATAATATTAATATAGGTACAATGGCGTTCCTTTATATTAATTTATTTTGGGTTTAAGTTGTTGTATATGTAAGGCTTCTTTAATTTTGCGTTTGTTTATGTTTGTTTCTTTATTTAGTATTTTAGTGTTTTCTATGGTTATGTTGTGTCCATTTGACTTGCAGTGTTCGAAAACGTGTGAAGGTGACATTTTATGTTCTTTGAATCTGGTTTCCATTTTTCTACTTGTTTCTCCAATATAGAAGTCGTGGCAGTTATCACATTATATTTTATAAATAATGTTGGTGTGGTGTTTGTCAGTGTAGTTCTTACATAGTATAGACCTTAGTTTTGTGCCTGGTTTTTGAATAAATTTAGTATAAACTGGAATGTTATATTTTGTTACTAGTTTTTGCCAAATGTTTGTTATTTGTTTGCTGATGTCAGGAATATATGGTATACAGCAGTATATGGTTTCGTGATTTGGGGACTGTAATAAGCCATGGTGGGATGGGTTGACCAGTGGAATCTGCAAAAACAGACCCATTTCATCCAATTGCACCTGGATGGGAAGGCCAAAAGAAGCAATGGCAGAACAACTGTTCTGAAAAAGTATGGCCCACCGAGGAAGGAAAACACAACCCCAGGTGGGATGCTTTGGTAAAGAATGAAGTTTCAAAAAATATAGTAAAGACAGTTGCAAATGGCAAAGGTGCAGAGAAGGTTCATGAGATTCTACGTACAAGTTCTGAACTGGGGAAAGCCAAGTGCAGAGTCTAAGTTCTTGATGATGAACAGGGTCCAGCATATTTAAGGCCAAGGGTCTGGCAGAGCTATAGACCAGTAATCTATAGTCACGTTTCGATCAAATAAGAGCGTGATATATCTTTAGCACAGAACATCGATCCACTCCACAACTGGTGGTAGAGAGGACACAGAGGATGTTCAGTGCTCTTGTGCATTTGACCCATAGCTGCTTAATGTGTGGTATAAGTATCACCTTATGGTCAAAGATGAGCCCCAAGAACTTGGTCTCAGGGACCTCCGGCAGTGAAATTCACCAATACGGAGTTCGGTATCAGAGTGAATACCTCATTGGTGGCAAAAGTGCATGCAAATGGTTTTAAAGAGACAGAAATTAAAGCCAATTGTCATGGTCCACCTAAGTACATGATCAAGGGCAGTTTGTAGTTGCCATTCAATATATCTCGTGTTCGACGACTGACATGAGATGTGAAAGTCTTCGACATACAGCCCGTTTGCAGCAGTGAGAGAGAGTTGTTCAGTGATGGCATTAATCTTTATACTGAAAAGTGTGACACTCAGAACACAGCCCTAAAGGGCTCCAAGTTCCTGTAGAAAAGTATGAAAAAGCATTTAATTGACACAAACTTAGAATTTCCTGTTCATAAAATTTTTTAAATAAATATGAGTAAATGGCTACGTAATCCACATATATGGAGGTCTCGCAAACTGCTATACCTGCATGTTGTGTCATAAACCTTCTCAATGTCAAAGAATATTGATACAAAATGTCATTTGAGAAAGGCTTTTTTGATTGACGTTTCAAATTGAAATGTGAGAGGCAAACAAAGTGACTGAAGAAAGATCAATGACAGGCTTAGAGTAAAACCTCAGTGAAAGGTGTGTAACATGTTTAACAGCCTGCTGATTGAAAAAGTCCTATACAATCTCAGATAGACACTGTCAAGTTAGAGTATACTGAGGAGAAGAAAAGGAAACAAGTACCTGGGACAAGGATGGTGGGGCAAGAAATAAAATTTCAAATCCCTTTGACAAAATCTGAAAAACCCAAACATATGAGATGAAAGAGCATCGCCAATGAACGAAGTATACAAGTGAGCTTCTACCAAGCACAACCCTACAAGGTAGTCACTGGAACTGTAAGCAATGTATTGTGCACCACTGAGAAAAATGGGAAGCCATAGTACCGTAAGGAGGAAGAACAGGCAAGAAAGGGTTGTGAAACTGGAATTGGTGTCCCCACTTCGCTCCAACAGAGATAAGTAACCAACCAGATGGGAAATGGCAGACTGTTGTTGGGCAGATACCACCTAAGACTCCAAAGGTTCTGGGACTGTATCAAGATGAAACTTTTTAAAAATGAAACAACATGGAAATCCCAGATATTAGGAGCAGACAAATGGCCCAAAAGGTCCCAACAACAAATAAACAACGTTTATAAAGATAGAGCCAAAAACAAAAAACAAGCAAAAGTGGAGGAAAGGAGGAAAAGAATGTACCCAGAACAGCCCTCAGGATTTCTGTGAAAAGACTTGGACATAAGATGAATCATAGAAAGATAATGCAATTAAGTTGTGAGAGTAAGACAGAAGTGAAAAAATTGGCCATGAGTAAGACTGTTGCGCAAAACTGAACTCAACAGCTGTTCATTGATGCACGAACAGCCAGCCATGTAAAATGTGAGAGCTGACTGGTCCAAAGCCCATGGGGGACAAAGCATACCAACAACATCACCTAACTAGGAGACAAATCACTCAGCATGAACAAGAATGTCTGAAAACAGGGGAAACTTCAAATACGAGCATTGTTAAATATAGGGGCAAAGGAAAAAACATCACATACCTGAAAAATAAAGTTCAAACACTCTGCAAATGACTAAACAGGATCCTAGGGAGGGTATGGGATGGCATTGCAAATTTCAGAGGATGAAACAGGTGATCAAAGTTCATGTCAACCTCAACAAATTTGAGAGTTTCAGGAGGAAGACGGGCAACATATGCAGATAAAAGATGATTCATACAATGTCTGATCTCCTGGCAAATAAATGTACGTCAGTCACCTGCTGGTTCATCAGCACCTGCAGCATGAGATATAGAGCCTGTTGATGGTGACACCTGGTGACAAGAACTTTAGAATTCATGTTGAATTAGTTGACAAAAGCATACAAAATAAAGAAATGTGAACTGAAAAAGGACAAGGAAAATAACTGAGCATGTCAAATTAAATTACAAACTCAAACATGATACTAGAGCAAGAGCTGGAAAATGAGAAGTGATAAGTTTGAAGAAGCACAAAGAAGGAGTCACATGCATCATGTGAGAGTACTTTCCTCCCATTTGTGGTGTTGTGACAAATGATGATTTACATGAGAAGGGAAGGGGTGTGAAAGACTTATGGTATGCCAATAATAAAGGTTACCATATAAAGAGGAGCACAAAATAAAAGTAGCTGATCTTGTGGGTGTAAGAAAGTACTCAATTAGAATTATTTGTTACCCCAATGTCTTTCTAGTGATTGAAAAATTCAAAGAAAATTCAGACACTTCCATGAACAAATATAGTCATTAAAATAAATTGGATAAACGATTGAACAAACTATGTACTTACATGCATGTTTAGATAGCAACATTAGCAGTTATAATTTTGTTAATAAATTATAATTAACTGAAAAAATGGCTTGTTTTGAATTTTGTGCAAAGCCACATGAGGGCAATCTGCCTTAGCCATTCCTAATTTAGCAGTGTAAGACTAGAGGGAAGGCAGCTTGTCATCACCATCCATTGCCAACTCTTGGGCTACTCTTTTAGCAACAAATAGTGGGATTGATCATCACATTATAACACTCTCACAGTTGAAAGAGTGAGCATGTTTGGAGTTATGAGGATTTGAACCCACAACCCTCAGATTACAAGATGAGTGCCTTATCCACCTGGCCATCATAGGCCTAACTGAAAAATCAATTTTGAATTTTTGTACATGGTTTTTTAAGCCTTTAAATACAACACTTTATGACCTGGTGAAAAAAATCAGTTACATTTGTATTTCACTGTACCATCTTTGTTTAAAATTACAAATATCAATCACATATGAATGTATATATATATATGTATGTATATAAATGAAAGAAAGCCATCAAATACTAACAAACTCAAAATTTTAATGATTGGATGTAAACTTTTTTTTTCAAGTAAATTATATCACACTTCAAATTATTTCATTAAAATACTTGATTTTGTAATCCACTATATATCTTGAAGCAGGCCTTGAGATATCTTATTTTCATTGTCTCATCTGGTATTTTATTTTATTTATGCACAGGGTTGTGCTTAAAATAACTTGAATTGGTAACAGTTCTAGATTCATGGAAGTCTGGTACTATTTTGGCATTCTTTGAGTTCTAACACAAACTATGTTTCTAGGATTTTAATGACAGGTTCAACACTTCATGTTTTTCAGGATATAAGAAATATGGTTACATATGTTACTAATTTCACACCATTTTGTTTTTCTTTTTCTCACAATCCAACCAATCAGTGCACGTGCTTAGACACAGGTGGTACTAAAGGCAGTTAATTCAGGCAATACAATCAATTGATTCTTGTTACCATGTGATCGTTAGCATGAACTCATTGCTGTGAAGGTAAATAAACATATATAGCTCTCATTAACCATTATAAACAGTAGTAAAGTTTGGTTTGGGGCACCTGGCTCCTAAATCTCAAAATATTTATTAAGGACTGCCTAAAGGGGCTTATAACTGATTTCTCTTGTATACTCTAAAATTACATAGTTCCAATTATTTCTTTGTATTCAGTTTTTATGACTCAAATGCATTATATATAGTTATCATAAAAAACATGATTCATGTACTTATTTTGGGTTATAATAAGAAATAATCATGACAATTTGCTTTGCCCAAATATATCTACTTATTTATTATCGTGTTTAATTTAAAGGGATCTAGTTGTTATCTTTGATTACATTGTACAGGATGCCCTGTAAGTCCCTGACAATTTTACTGATAAGGAGAGAACAATGTTGTTCTCTCCTTATCAGTAAAAGTATTAATACTCATACCAACCATTCTGAGATATATTTTAATTTCTTTTGTTTCTTCTTATATAAAATCACATTTTCTTAACATGTTTGACATTTCCACCTCACAAATATTGCGTACTGTTTTCAAACAACCAGTTTTGCATGCTCTGTTTTCATTCAAAACTTCAAATTTAAAATATTTCCAACAACTGATCAGTAAGATGAAGGTGTGTCATCTATTTTATGCTTTGATAATTCAGTCATTGTTAACATAAAACATGGAAGTTTGTTTCACCATTTACTGAATGATTTGATATGCAGTATTCTTGAGAAATTAAAAACCCAACTAAAAGAATTTCTATGTTGCATTACCAAAAATAATCTATATTTATAACTGTTACATACAACACACTCATGCATTCACTTGAATGTATTTAAAGCATTTGTTTTTATAACAGGACACTGAGTAAAGTAAAACAAATTAACTAAGCTGCAACACAACTGAACATCATCCAACAAGCCACGATGAATCAGTCTCAACCTTAAAGGTAATGTGACTTAACATTGTCCTTTATCAGAATTGCAATCTAAAACTGTGATAGGTGAAAAATATGACAATAGTTAGATCTGACCAGCAGACTTGTTTCAATACCTTATAATAGCAAGTGCAAAACCTAAATATGCCTTTCTAAAAAAAATGTTTAGAATAAATTAACATTTTAATAAAACAGCTATAAATTTAAAAACAAAAAGAGACAAATTATCACAACATTTTCATTAGCTTTTCAACTTCTGCTGTTAGACCATAGGAGTATTGTAATAAAATGCCACAATGGCACTGATGTGAAATGAAGTAACAGAGTTCAGGCAAAGGGATATGGGGATCAGTTATTTGTGACCCAATTATTGTCATCTTACACATGTTTATTAGTAACTTATTTGTTGTTGTTTTTTTTTACTTTTAACTGTTTTTGGATTTTTGTTATACTTATGAAGTCAGTTGTTTTTTTTCTCAAATACATTTTTATATCACTTTGCAGTAAGCAAATTTTGTTTAAGTATCTGTTTTAACAGTTCACAAAGTTAAAAGTACAAGTTAAATAAAATATTAAAACACAAAACATCACTGATGAATTAACTTATTGGGAAGATTGCTACAATTTTCAACAATATGATTTCTGCATATAAAACTAATTATGTCATTTATCTATTTTTTGTTTGAATCATTCCTATAATTTGTGTAGACCCAGTATCTTGTATTGTTGTGATTCAGAGCTAGCTTACAAAGTCACTTTTTCTTGTGGAAAACAACAGTAACATTTTGATTTTGAAAAATGAATTTATAGTACCTAGTGGCTATTTATGAGGTTTTATTTGTAGGATTAAGAAAGAGAGAGAGAGATGTGAGAGAAGCAACAGTTTCACCTGTATTTGAGATGGTAGAGAATTTCGTAAAGATGTTATTTCTCCTAGCCACATTATCTGTAACCATATCTGAAAGCTGGTAAGATAATACTTCCCACATCAAGGCTTGTGAAAAAGAGTCCATTATTTCTCAGCCTAGTTCAGATAGATAGGATGCAAAACAAAAATAAAATGGAGGAAGACTTAATAATGAGAACATTAATACAAGTTAAAATGTAAAGGGAAAGGGTGATATTTATAGCAGTTATTGTAAATATAGTTGCATTAAAACCATACAGAATGTAAGGATATCCTTCCAGACAACTGACAAAACAGAGTTTTAGGAACAAGGAAACAGTGGAGCAAAGTTTCTTCAAATCAGAGTTGAGTCCTTCTAGCTTTAAACAACATTTTTCAACAATATGTGGTTCTCATAATGAAAATGATAGCAGTATAACATAGCTTTTACATATTGGTGGCATTGTGTTCTACATATTCAACTTAATAAGTGTAAACAAAATTTCTTGTTTTATACAAATGAATGTTGATCAATGTTCAGTGATGGATCATGTAGAAAGACCAATGTACTCAATGTTAACAACACAAATATACCATTGGCTTAGATGCAGTTATCAACAAAGACAGGGTAAGGTTAAAAAAACATAAAAAAAAACCAGAGGGCATAAAGAACAGACAAAAATTACCATAGTTGTTCAGAGAATGTTGATAACCTGCCACAAGGAGCCATAATCATTTTCTCACCATCAGAACTTAACTTTTTGCTGATCACTCACAGTTACATACCTGAAAAATGGCAATTATCCACAACTACCTAACTGTCATTCCTGTAATAAATAATTACAAGAAAGTCTTCTCCAACTGTAATTACAACTTAAGATAAGTCAGAGAAGGCAGAGAATGAAACAGATTATTGGGATGACAAGAAACCTACAATGACTCCATTAAAACCCAATGAATTTCTATGCATTTCTTGAACACTCTCAGCTAAAAATAAACAAAGGCTTCACAACTACACTTTCACATGGGCTAACAATAAACTTATGCCCATGTTGCAAAATATTAAACAAATGCTTCGACGGAGCTTTCTCACGAGCTTTAACTGCCACTTTAAAATAAACATATGCTTCAATAAAGCTTTTTTATAAGCTGGGCTACAGACTCGAGGACTTGCTGCAAAATATTAATTGTGAAATGCTAATGTTTGTTTGTTTTTGGAATTTCGCATAAAGCTACTCGAGGGCTATCTGTGCTAGCCATCCCTAATTTAGCAGTGTAAGACTAGAGGGAAGGCAATTAGTCATCACCACCCACTGCAAACTCTTGGGCTACTCTTTTACCAATGAAAAGTGGGATTGACCTTCACATTATAACGTCCCCACGGCTGGGAGGCCGAGCATGTTTGGCGCGACTCGGCCACGAATCCGCGACCCTCAGATTACGAAGTGCACGCCTTAACGTGCTAGACCATGCCAGACCTGAAATGCTAATGAAAGGCAAATGTTGAACACACCTGTCAAGAACAACTCACCCTTTATTAAACATCATCTGCATATCAGAGAAAAGTAAAAGGATTCTCAAGTAAGGTGATTCTCATTATACAGTTGTGCAAGTCTCAACAAATGTGTTAATTGATTTGAAAGTATCCACAAACTGCTGTTGATAAAAGATGTTCATACAAGACAGACTAGACGAGATGTGAAACTGCATACATGTAATTTTTACTGTAAAGTTTTATACCACTTTACATCTAGCCATGGGCCAATGGGCACTGATCCCTAAAAAAGATGAGTCCACTCTATGTCTACCTCCATTAGTTTGAATAGATTATACTGCAACATCATATATATATATATATATATATATTGATGTCTCTAGACCATAAGTAGTTGGTTGTTCCCAACGGCAAAGTTGTCCAGGCCTTGAAGTTACTCCAGAGAGTTCCAGGTTTTTCAGTTCTTATAGATATATTCTCAAGCTATATAGACAGGAAATGGAACATTATGTACATGCATGCCAGGAATGCCCATTTCCCTGCCAGGATGTCAACATTTTACTTAAATGATACTGACATTCTTTATAACAGCCAAATTTTCAGTTTTCAATGGAATTTCTATAAGTTCAGAATTTCAAACAACACACTATACTGAATCTCATATCTAGTAAGTGAACTTACAATAATTTTATACTTCTATAAAAATCTAAAAGAAAAGTGTGAATGTTAACAGAACAAGTGAAAGTAAATTGTGTAATTTTACAACAGGAATGAAAACAATCTTAACACCAATAATTAATAGAAAATCTTTTCTTTTACAAATGTCATTAAAATCAGTCAAAATAATACTAACCTAGATATTGTTTGCCACCAATAACAATGTAGTGTCAAAAGAAAAGGAAATTTGTAGTTATTTAAGTTAATTAGGTCTATGCACAGTTAATATTATTTGCAGTGAATACTGACATCAGGAGTAACAATACTGTAATATATAATATATACTTTGGCATAAAAAGCACTATTTTAATCATCTTTGGTCAATCATTCACACCTGCAAAACAAATTTAAACTTACAATACAAAATTTAGCAGTTCAGAGAAAATATTTAACATGGAAATTTTACAATATATTCCAATCCAAGTAACAGTTGTACAACTGACATAAATATACCCTAATAATAAAAATTGTACTTCAAGTGACAGTACTTACTAAGAAAAAATTTATTGAAAAAATTGTATTCACAAAATAATACACAAAGAAAATATCTAAACTATTAATAAACTTGCCTTTGCTGTGATTATAAGTTTGTTTTGAGTGATATCTATCAAAATTGTCATCATTCTTTGGTAAGGCAAAGAGATCTTGGAAAAAAGAAAATACTGGATCATCCAACTTCTCTTTTTTTACATCTTTGATGCCAGCTGTTGCTTCCTCTTTTTTATTATATCTCCTAAATAGTCTAGCTTTTGAATATTTGATGGCTTCTTGAGATCTGGATATGTTTCTATCAAAGTGGTAGTCTTCTGAAGAGCTCCAGCTGAAAATACTGCTACTTTTGGACTCTAATCTTCTCCTGCTTCTGCTATCTTTACCACTCTCATTAAATCTGCTACTGCTGGATGGACTTCTGTTTTGCCTTCTCTTAGATATGAAGTCTTCTTGATAATTCTTTCTGCTTATTGTTGGCATCCAATATCTATCTCTGACTCCTCTACTATTATTATCAACCATGCTATAATGCCTGACTGAACTCTCCAAGAAGTTTCTATTTTGAGTTTTTTGAAACCAACTCCTACTTTGATCACGCTCTTTTCTTTTGTTACTACTGTTTTTCCTTTCTTTTTCCTTGGAATATGAAACACGACCCTGTATAACATCTTCCTCTCTTCTGTCCCTTTCATAATACTGACTATCATTCATGGAGGCATCCTTCTCATTTTCAGTTTTGTCCTTACACTTTCTGTTTGCAGAACTAATTATTTTATTTTCTTTTGTAGGTTCTGCTTCTTGCTGGTTTTGAAATGAAAGATCATGTTTCCTTTCTTCACGTAACCTACGATGTTTATGGCAGACATATGACGACTTATGGTAGCTTTTATCAAAGGCAGTTTTCTCAACTAAAGAAGGCTTTACATCCACATGTTTGGCCTCTTTTTCTGAATTTCTAAAACTATATTTCAATCCAGATCCTCTTCTACCACAATGGTAACTATGTTTTGTAGTTCCACTGCTGTTATTTATTTTCTTAGCATGACTTGAACAACATGAAGAATAATTAGATTTTGCTTTATGAGTCTCTGAACTTGATGTACATTTGGACTCTTTAGACATACTTGCAGGCTTAGAAACTGGAGTGTTTTTACAATTGATTAACGTACACTTCAAATCTCTAATACTTCCTCGACACTTATGTGAGCAGCTGGATAATCTCCTTCTTTTAGATGAATTTAGATCAGGAGGGAATAAAATTTCTTTACATTCAGAGTAATGTGGACCTTCTTCAATAACCTCCTTGATCCGAAGGTTACATTTTGAGAAAATGCTATCAGTTGTAATGTACATTTGTTGTCTTCCATAAAACTTCTCTAATTGTTTACCCAAATCTTCTAATGCTTTCAGATACTTTGAATTCATTTTCTTTAGCTTTTCAGCAGGAAATTTTCTTACATATTGTGGTATATGTTTCTCCTACATTGGTCAAAAGTGAACAGGGAAGGAAATTACTCTCATGACAAATGTAAAGTTTCAACATTTTTATTTAAAAAATCATTCTAACAACAAAAAATAAAATAAAGAGAAATATGAAATTGACGTGCTAGAGACTGTAAATCATAGGAAGTGCTAGCATGAGCAAGTTGACATCACATTTCTTTAAGTTCTATATAAAATGACCAAATAAAAATACACTTCAAAATGCAGTACATGACACTTTCACATATCCTTGCAACTGGAATGCATTACTTTTTGTACCTGAGATGTAAAAAAAAAAAAAAATCAAAATAATGTTCCATTATAAATTTTGTTTAATAATAAATATCTAGCAATAAAAATCATTTAACTTTAAATAACTGAGTATAACTTTGTTCACAGCAATCTAATTTTAGGATTGTTATGGTAGTATGTCATTCAAAGTTATTCCAGCATATGCTTTGATATCTTAGCAATAACACTGACAAGCAAAAAACAACAAAAAACACCTTTAAAAACATTTTATACTTGTTTCTGCCAATATTAACAGAATATGGTCTATTAACACATATTCCCATTCATCAGAATATAGCTGCTGGTCATACATAAATAGATTACGTGCATTGGCTGAAAGTTTATTTCATTGAGGTTGTAACAGTAGGATGGCAACTATCCAAAATAAGCAGATAAATACCTATTTATAAAATCATACAAAATTAAATAAATTACACCCCAAAAAACTTTACCACACATTGTTTATATTAAACAATAACAACATTCATTCATTCAAAATTGTAACTTATGCATGCTACCCATGCATTTCATTTATTTAATAACAAATTTATGTTCATAGCCATTTTTTTTCAATTGCCAGGTTAAAAAGTTCTTCAAATTTAGTTAAATAAGATATTGTTTTGGTTGCAAATTTAGGTAAGAGATTAAGTAAAATAACCTGAAAGTGAAAAATAAACTTTCTGATATTCCAAACACTTGTATTCTAGTGACAGAAAAAGTTTAGTAAATGCTTTAATTATTAATATATACATCGCATATTATAGAAGGGTAAAGAAAACATTTCATGCCACAGAACAAAAAAATATCTACATAGTAACATAAGTGAAAGGTATTTAATATATAATATCTTAAAAAACTAAAAATACAAGTTTACTTGCCAAAATGATTAAAGGTTATGTTAGTATGACAACTACATGTGTATAGCTCTATCACATATAATACTGCAAGCAAATTCAGTGGACCTATATTCCACTTTGTAGCACAATTTTTGTATATAAATAGTAGTTTGAGTGCCCACATTTATGCCTCAATGTACTTGAAATGCACCTTAAGTATTACTAAAAATTTCACACACTGAGTTATATCAAA
Organism: Carcinoscorpius rotundicauda; assembly: GCA_011833715.1. Taxonomy (NCBI): domain Eukaryota; kingdom Metazoa; phylum Arthropoda; class Merostomata; order Xiphosura; family Limulidae; genus Carcinoscorpius; species Carcinoscorpius rotundicauda. The sequence goes on from CM022398.1 coordinate 24,572,395, forward strand.
AACATAAATTAGATTTACCAATATCATTTTGGTTATTCATATTTGAATGATTAAAATATAATTATAAACAAGTTATATTTTACATTATTTTAATAACTTATAAAAATTATGTTATTCTAACTGTTACATCACTAATGCAATATGTTAATTTTTCTTCATATACACCAGACCTCAATGCAGTCCTTGCTCAATGTCATGTGTCTACATCGGGAAACACACCTAAACACAAAATATGAAATTCTAACAAGATCATGTTTTTAGTTAACTATAAAATTCATTACTACAATTACATGAGGTAAATATCATAACAAAAATTAATTAAAAAAATAATTTCAAAATGGAGTTATGAACTCTTTTAGTCAATTGATACACAACACTGTGCAAAGACTATTTCACTCCTAGTTTGTTCAGAAAATACATTCTGAAACATATAGGGATATTGAGGAAATCAAGCTAAGAATATATCAGTAACAATTATTAAGTGCAAACTTCAACCAAACAAGGGAGCACATGATTCCAAGTTATTACAGATGCTAAAATGGCACATGCCTTTGCACAGTAACTATAAAGAACGAAGGCTACTTTCTATTTTCAAATCATTAATCAAGAGATGAACCAACAAGTATATTCATAGTCTAACTACTTTTAACATAAGTTCTAATAGGTTAACACTCATATGGGTAAGACTGATCTCAATAAGATATACAAATATTGTTATAGACAGTTTGGATATATCAATTAAATTTTTTGTAATTCACTGCTTGCCTAGCCACATAATTATCCTAGCTACAATGGTAATACATGGTAAAATAAAATACTTGATAAGCTTTGTTTGTTTGTTTGTTTTGGAATTTCGCACAAAGCTATTCGAGGGCTAACTGTGCTAGCTGTCCCTAATTTAGCAGTGTAAGACTAGAGGGAAGGCAGCTAGTCATCACCACCCACCGCCAACTCTTTCACCAACGAATAGTGGGATTGACCGTCACATTATACACCCCCCCTGGCTGGGAAGGCGAGCATGTTTTAGCACGACCCTCGGATTACGAGTCGCACGCCTTACACGCTCGGCCATGCCAGGCCCCAAAATGAATTAAGAGAAATTGGTAGCATTAAAAATGGAAAAATACGGACATACACAGTCTAAAGTGTTACTTCCAAGGGGAGACTTAGACGAGAATTTATAGTGATTCCTAATTATTTGAATTATTGACTAGTGGTACGAAGCGTCAAAACAAAGAATATAATATTTAGCACTTTGTGTCTGCGAAACAAACCGATGAATATGCGTGTAAAGTTCGGTGAAGATCTATTCGTAGGGTACAGGTGCTAAACAGTTGTAGGTAAGTCAAAACGGAAAATAAATACAGCAAAATGTACAGCTCTGACCTAAAAGTTTGCATATGTATGCCTAGAGACCCAATAAATGAAATTTGTTGAAGGTCCATCTGCAGTAGTATAAAACAAACGTGGGAAAATTAATAATATAAAACTAACAATTGCCATGTATCTGTGCAATAAGGCTACATCCATGTTTAGCACGACGCGGGCGCAAACCCACGACCCTCGGATTACGAGTCACATGCCTTATGCCCTTGGCCATGCCAGGCCTACTTGATAAGCTATTCATTTAAATAAACACACAACAAACTGAAAAATCATTGGAACACTATATGTACCATTTACTCAACAATTCACGACTACGATAAAGAAAATGAAACTAATTTTTATGATGATGGTTAAAATACAATAACTATAACATGTTATAGTAAGAAAACAAAAATCAAAATTCTCAGTAAGTAAAATTATAACTATTTCATATGCTTTTACCCTTAGCAATAGTTTTTGTTCCATGCAAATCAAGAACACAAATTGACAATGAATGAATAATATAAAAACAACTCACTGATAGACCTGGTGTCATATTTTGCAAACTAATGATTAAATCTGAACATGCTATTATATTCTGCTTGTGCCTGAAAAGAATGTAAATCAACCCAACCACCACCATAAAAAATAAACACAATAATAATGTTATAGTGCCATACTCATCAAGAAACTTTAACAAGTCAAGGATTTTATTAATCCCAACTTTGCTTAAGAGAAAAAAAAGAAATCTCTGTTTAAGAGTAATAAAGCATATACTTACTAAAGAGTAAAGAAAATATTTTCTAGCCATAAAAACATTCACTTGTATATGATAGAACTTTAAGCATGTCCAACAATGACGCTTGGAATCAACAAACCACATGATCACAAGTGAATCAGTGCTTTTGTTGATTAGTTATTCAAATATACACTAGAGTGAAACTAAAGAAATAACAACAGATGATCCTATTAACCAAAAGACAAAGTCAATGTATTATCAAAAATACTTTTATTCTTATTATCTGGATTGGTGTTTACAATATTTCACGCCTAAATTAATAAATCTTGTTGCTACTTTATTTCAGGGAAATAAATTATTATTATTGGTTCAGCTTGCAAGTAATTTAAAATGTTCAAGTAATCACAGTATCACTTTCACAGGGATCTTTATTATCCTTTGAGCTACATCTATAGAAGCAAGGTTTTCTACCAATTAACTTCTGATGTGAAACAAACCTTTTTGCTGCTCTTGCAAAAAGTATCAGTCTGTAAATGAGTACCAAAAACAAGACAACTGTGTGTAGTTCATGGTGTATTCCAGCCAGCATTAAGTACCAACTCAGTCTAGTTCACATCGAAATAATTGTTATTAAATTAATGAAATAAATAGTAGCTCAATATTACTACACCTACTATACCCCAGTCAACCTCGTGAGCCCTAGTACGAGTCAAAAGAACTCTCTGGCACTGGATGTAGCAGATATAACATTGTTGAAACATTATTTGATTCTAATTTACTTTCACTCACAAGTTCTTAAAATTTCACTGTAATGCAACAGAAGTTTTAAAACAAGAAGTGAATGCACAAAGTAATCTAAATAACAAAAATGTTTGTTCACATTTATTAATTAATTATTAGTCAGCCAAAATCAGCTGTAAGTGGTTATTTTACCATAACTTCTTATTGGTTGTAAACAGATACATCTTATTAAAATACCCAAAATTAGTTTGTGTTTACTTGAGGCAGTTCAATACATGCATGGCTTTAAATGATTAAGATTAAACTGTTTTTGAAAAATGTGTAGCTTTGTCTTCCAAAAACAGTGACTTGTTACTAAATGTCACCTATGACTATGTAAACATGCTATTTATTTTTTGTGTTGAAATAATAAATTACAGCTAATAATAGTACTAGTAACCTGTTTATGTAGCAGGTTTATTAATTTGTTTTGTCTCAGTAGAAAATTTCTGTTTCTATGAAACAATAAATCCTTTTTTTAAAGACTTACTCATCACTTCTTTACTGTATAATTATAAATTGAAGTTTTCATTCCAGCAACTATTAACAAGACTGAACAACCTCTATATATTACACACACTTTAACCCTTTCATGAGAGAGAAAGCAGTGGATGAATTGCAGCAACTACCAACTATATGGTACTCATATGGTGGGATTTGATTTTTTAACAGTCCCATTGTCCCTGTGTGTTGAAGCACTGCTGTATGAAAGTGAAAAATAAATGCATGGATATTAAGATTCATAGCTCAATTTGTCAACAACTAAGCTACATCAAGCCCAATACACAAGTAAAAAATAATGTTAATGCTTAATAATGTTATCTTTTCACATTCATTTACGTTTCTTGCTTGTTTAATATTCTGTTTCACAAACACGTACTTCCAAACATCTTTTGAATCTCACAGCACATTGTTACCGCAAATACACAGTTCATGCATATATTTTATTTTGCAACCAATCCACCACACTTAAAATGATATTTAAAAAAACAAGTTTAAAATTACATTATATATATATGTAATAAAATAATTGTTTGAAAAAAGTACTGAAACAAAATAATTCTCTTTATTTCTTCAAACAAAATATTGTACAAGAATATTTTTAGTCTGACAATTTTTTCAGCAAAAACTATTAACTAATTTTACCACTTATATAATACAGTTCTTGCCAAGCTATTTGTACATATTGTTACATTATGCAACTATATTTAAGATAAAATTTTCCAACACTTCTACAAGAGCAAAATGAAAAATGTCCTTTAATTACCATGTGTTTACATTGATATTTTAGGCCTGAATGAGAAAAACAATAAAAGCATTTTTTTTTCTATAATGACATCAAATTGTAACAAGAAACTACCTTAATTTATCCTAAGTAGCTTTAAACTCATAACACTATGCATCTGTTTATAATTAAATTGTATTGTTTCATAGCTATTTGAGCCATGTCTACAATTTGTACCATTATAAGTTATGTCACTATGGGAATGTGTAGTTCACACATAAATACCTAATGAAACATTTTTATTATTAATTATTTTACCTAATCTATCTCACTTAAAGAGATTACTATTTTTACATTTTAGTTACTTTTAAAATGACAATAATTAATGAACAAACATGAAAAACATGAAGGGAACTACTTACCAATTTTTTTTTTCTTGCTATTTACTGTCAATGACACTTCAGTCTACTTTTTTTGTACCAATGGTATTAATAAACTAAATTTATATAATGCACCAAAAAACATAGAATACTAACATGCAAAAAGTAGACAATTTTCCCTAGCTATCAACATTTTTCTGGCTTTCTCACTATGTGACAAGAACTATTACAAAATCATCCAAGCCAGTTATTATCTTTTCATGGAAAAGAAACTTGAACTAGCTGTAAAACTGACAATCCTCTATTCAGAAAAGAACTTTATATAATATATCATTTCAAAGATGAAAACCCTGGCTTCCTACAGGTTATAAATAATATAGAATTAAATGTAAGAGAAAACTATTATCAAATCCTTGGATCTAAAATCCAGTATCAAAAGGTATATTGTATGCAATCAACTCCCCCAACCAGGAACTGAGCAAGACCATCTAAAAGGTAATAATGTACCCATATTAAGACAGGATGAGGGAGCCAAAAGGACAGAACCATAATAATCCCAAATGTCACTTCTGTGACCCACAACACAGACAGAGGAAATCAAGGGGGAGGGGGGTTGAAGGATCTCAGTTGAAAAGGAAGACACTATCCACTATCACTCTACACAGAATGATTGTAACCATCATTGTGTGGAACCCATTCAGGAGGGTGCCTCCACAGTCAACCACACCAGTGGCTTGGAACTGACACCTACACTCCACTACATATATAAAAACAAAAGGCAGTGGAGAATACAAAGTAACATCATCATTTAAGAGAATAAAATAAGTAAACACAAAACCCTATTCTGACCAAACCATAATAAGCTATTTACTACAGACATGGCAGGAATGGGTGGGTATCTTCTTCGGCTCTACCCACTCAGCCCCATGACTGGTAGGTTCCAGACATACATGTTTATATAGCTAGCAAAATAAAGCTAAAGAGGCAATATAACAACAAAGAATCTTGACAAGACAAAGAAGCCCATCCATATCCAGTCCATAAGAAAAATGAGAAATGGAAGGAAGAGAAATATGTGAAAAGGAAAAATTACTCTTCCAAGCCAGCAACATTTTTGGAAGAAACAAAATGTTAAAGATGAAGATAAGTAGAGTAATAACATGTATGTGAACTATCAATGGCTAACAAATCCAACTGTTGACATCCATAGGCTAAGAGAAGAAGGAAATATATTTTAAGGAAAGGGTGAAACATGAAACTTGAGAAAAGTGGTACAAATGGATTTAAAGTAAGAGAATGGAGTACCACATTAACATCACAATATGGAAAGGGAGGTCCACCTGAGAGGACAACAAATCTTGAAGGAATGCATGATCATGGTAAACACAGAATAAAAACTCTATGTTAATGCAATCAAGAAACTCGCAATCAAGAAGATCCACATATCCATGATTAAGATTACCCCACATTCAGAAATTCTCAGAACCAAGCCCCCACAGACCCTGAAGACATACAATAATCACTTACACTGCTGGATGCATTCTGAACAAGCAGCAGAGCCTCTGGATATGGAAAGAATCTTTCTAGGTACCAATGTACCAAAGGGATAATTTTGGGAATTGGGATCCTCAAACAGGGTTGTAACTATAACCCCCCTTAGGAACTAATGAAAGTCCAGACATTAACAATAACAGGGACAAATACAGAAGCGAACAAGTGGTACAAAATGCATGCTAACAATGGTTCCAAATCATCACCAGTGAAGTTGATTATCCTACATCTTTCAATAAAGTTTAGTGTTATGAAAACAACAATTTGGATTTTAGAGTTGTAAATCCATACACTTAACACTGTTCCACAAGGGGACATTGATCTATTCAAGTTAACTTCAAACACAGCCTCAGAACCTCTAATTTTGAGAAGCAGATCTACCACTTGAGAGTCAGAATATGCTTTCACCTTGTGATGGAAAGTTAAATCACATCACAACCATGGAAGATAAAGTATAATTGTCCCTTCATATAACTGAGCAGTGTTATGCAAATGTTATGTAAACAACAACCATGTCATGTCGTGTTTGAATTTCCGTATCTATTATTTATATTTCCATATTTATATTATTGTTTCAAAGTTTAAACCAATAAAATATGTTGTTATTCATTTAAAATAACATTTAGAAATTTCTAGAATTAGGTAGATCAATCAACTGACTATAAATGGAATGTTAGCGGCCTAGTGTCTAGACGACAAGTCTCGTGCAAAAAGACAGACATGCGCAGATTTCTCTGGAATGTTGGGAAGTTACGTGATGGTTCGAGAAAAAAGGCCTAATAGTATATAAAAATAGACGGCAACGCAAGAAGAGAAGAGTCAGTCATTTGTTTGTATTTGATTCAAGAAATAGTGTCTTTGTTCGAGAAGTTTTCAACGTTTGCCGTGTGTTTATTCAACTTGGATTTGTGACAGAAGCTAGATCTACAGAAGCTGTACTTTGTCAATCTTTACGATTCATTCGAATTACTGGTTATACTGAAAGTCAACACATACAAGACTGTTTAGGGGAGACCGGAGTGGAAAACGAGAAGTTGAAACATTCATCGAAAACACCGTAAATAGAACTTCGTCATTCTCCATTGAAACTTGAAATTTCTTTGTGGGACTAAATTCACACCCTAGACTGGAATTTTGGATTTTCATTGTAGATCATATTAGTAGATACAGGCCAGTACAATTTTATATTGTAATTAATTTTGATGGTTTAAACTGAATATCTGTCATTGTTGTTATGTAATTTATGTTATATCTGTTACATATATATATAATAGTTTGTTGTAATAAATTATACAAGCTGTTATCTGTGTCTTTCTGTTGCATTCATAAAACAAAAAAAAACGTAACAGAAGTATTCCTCCATGCATGAACTACAATATCCATGGATGAAAACTAAATATTTGTTCCCAGACCTTTCAGCCATCAAGTAAGATGCAGGATTAAATGCAACTTGGGAAAGACCCAAAACATCATATTCTCATTGGACTAAGCTGGAGAAAACAAATTAGAGGCAGTACATCTCAAAGTGGTCTCCTTTTTATTTTTCTAAAAGACTGATTTTATTACCATTGTAATAACATTTAGTCAGGTAATTTTATTTTGTTAGAGTAAAGCAACATTAGGATATCTGTTGCATTCACCATAGGGATTCAAACCCTAGATTCAAGTGTAAATCAGCTTGGAATTGAATTTTAAATGAAAATCAATAGGTAACATGAATATTCAAAGTATCTCACAGAATGATCATAGCATTGGAAAATCTATTGGTGATGGTTTCTCAAGAAAAAGTAATAACATTATCTGAATGAGGTACTTGTATACAGAACCAGGATAGAGGGGTGCACTGACACAGGTGGAGAATGTCACAAGACAAATATAAGGGCAGTTAAGTGGAGTGTAAAAGACTGAAGCAAGTGAAAAAACAAAACAAAAACCAATGCTTCGATGAGCAAAGATAAACACTGGCAGTCAAGTAACAGTATGTATGATTTGGAGCTGAAGAGTTATATTACAAAATTACATAATAAAGACTACTTGCAATTCACAGACATCTAAAATTAACTAACAAATATATAAAACTATAAAATGTTTCAACTCTGCATGATTAAATAGCAACACAAGTAGATAGGGAGGCTGCATTCCTATATACTTGGAAAGAACAAAATACAACTGCAACAATGCACATTACTCATTGACTCAAAGTAGAAATATGTAGCAATTTGTTTATGTGGTCTGACTGTTGATATGGGGTGTTCCACGAAAGCTGAAAGTATTATCCAATGTGAAGCAGCCAAGAAAATAAAATATTTGTTGCAGCAAAATGCAAACAGCCTTTCTTTAGAATGAAAAACATGATTATTTTTACTAGATTCAAGTGTAGTTTCATATTTAAAAGGAGAGATTTCTGCCATTTTGTAACATGAATACCACAAAGAATATCTGGATAAGGACTTTACAAGGTTAGAGTTCTGGGAAAATATTTTTTTGAAACATGACCAAATCTACAGACACTGTCTTCTCCCAGAAATTGCTGATATATGAATTAAGTATTACATGGAAATAAGACACCTATCATACACAAACAAAACTAGAAATAGCCTTAGATTTATGTGGTAGATTTAAACACCAAATTTAAGTAACAGAACAGAATATTTATTTAATACACTACACACTTTGACTATACTTTGGTCAACTGGAAATTAACTTATCTTTAGAATCTTTAGAACTTTTCTCCATGAACTGAATGTATTAAAATGATAGGCTGTCATCAAGATTCCAATTATCAATTATGTTTTGCAAACTGAACACAAAGATGCAGAAGTTTTGTTTAGGCACCCTTACAACTAAAAAAAATACCATGGGATACCATTCAGTCTATCAGTCCAATATTCCAAAAATGTAAACACTGTAATACATGCATCTGATTTATAAATTAGTTTGAAGGAATACTCATACAGTAAGAAGATGGATAATGCCTAGTCATTTTCACAAAAGTACTGATCCAAAATCAAAAATCTGTACTTATAAAATCATCTTTTATCACATTCGTTTCACCTTTATTCTGCTTCATTATTTTGCAGTTTACTCAATGACAAAAGAAGCATCTCCCACATGTCAGGCAAGTAATTACACCATAAAAGCTAGAGCTTTAGGAGTTTGATTATTTAATTTGGTTTGTTTTGAATTCTGTGCGAAGCTACACAAGGGTTATCTGCATTAGCCATCTCCAATTTAGCACTATAAGACTAGAGGGAAGCTAGCTAGTCATCACCACCAACTCTTGGGCTACTCTTTTACCAACAAATAGTGGGATTGGCCATCACACTGTAATGCTCTCCATGGTTTAAAGGGCAAGCATGTTTGGTGGGATAGATATCTGAACCTGTGACCCTCACCCTAACCACCAGATCATGCCAGATCCAGGAGTTGAATAAACTCTTGTGTGGTTCCTCACACCAAAACTTGAAAAATAATGATGACAGTATTCTGCAGAAGTTTATGAAAGTCTATCTACTATGTCTAATGCCAACCAAGATATCCTGACATACAAGTATAGAAAAATATAGCCGCTTGTCAAATCATCTCTTTCAGAAATTGACAATAGTTTTCTCCCTCATTTAGTACAATATTTGAAATATGTAGAAAACTTATGTTTCAATCTATCAAACTACATATTATATGTATGTAGAACTGTCTTTTTCCACTACCAGTTCAGACTACATTCTCACAGGAAATGCAAGGATGAGCTGAGCTCAGTTTTTAACAGATCTTATTACATAATTAGAAAGCCAGAAAAATTATTTAGTGTAGTAATACATTAGTACAAAGAGTGAGGTGTGAGTTTTTTTGACAGCTGAGAGCAAAAATTTAAAAAAGTACCATATTTATTATTATAAAAGTATGTACAATATACAAATTATAAATTTACTAGGACAGGTAACTCTTTAGAACAAATAACTGTAGTTTTCTTTACAATATGCACTCATTTTAGACAGAAAACCAAGGTAATTTAAAACTATTTTCTCTGGTGGTTGTGAAGTTGGTCAAAATTACCAAATACATGTAGTTAACATAAAGAAAATGATGGATAAAATGTAAAGTTTTATTGAAAACAAAAAAGAAAGTTTGAAATTTACTTATATGCTTTTAGAGATTATTGTAATGAAATTTAACAATTTTCAGATGAAGAAAAGCATTTTCAATCTCAACATGAAAATCACTTTGCATTCAAACAATCAATAACCTTTGACTCCACATATTCACAGAAAAAGTAAAAATACTTTACTAAAAGTTCTTTTTTTTTAAATTATTAAAGACATATTTACCAAAAGCTTAAGTAATTTTGTAAATACACAGATTGTATTAAAATTTAATCTACTGATAAATAACTTCTCTGAACTGGCCATACCTGTCTGTAGCATGAACATAAACGGAGAAGTTACAACATAAAAGATACTGAATTAAAAAATGGAAAAATTCCAATCAGTTGTGATACAAAAACTGCACATAGTATTGGTTCTCAAAGAGAAGCAGCTTTTAAAATACATAAATGGCATTTTATCATTGTTACATCACTGAAGCCTCTCTGCCACAATTGTATACAAAAACTTGCAGCAGTTGGTATAAGGATCTAGCCTTAAAAAAATAAACAAGTAAATAAAATTCTTGTTCAATACACGTCTTCACCACCATATAACGTAGTGTTCCTTAACTTACAAAAATTGTTGAAAAATAAAAAAACAAGTGTATTTTGTCCTTACCTTTCTTTTAAAATCACTTTAAAACAAAGCAGTTATCAATTAAATGCATAAAGAAAATCTGTTTGAACTCACCAGGTACAAAACCTTATGGTTTATTTCAGTTAAGTGCTGGATAATATTATTTTCATCAAATGCTTTGGAGCAAATCATACATTCAAAACGTTGAAACTTTTCCCACTGCTTTTCCCACACCTCAACTATGTACTCTAATCCTGTGAAATACAGAAAGAATCACGATTAAAGCCAAAACACTTTTACTATCAACCCGAAACAGATACAGAAAAAAACAAATGTACATTTCACTAACATAAATAAATGAATCAGTTATATAAAGAGCCTTTATTTAAGTGCATCTACTTAACAGAGTGTAGCTATTTTATCATATGTAGTAAGTCCTTAATAGTGAAATAATAAGTTTTTAGTATTAAGTTACATGTGGCATTACTCTTTTTTTCATTATATTTAAGACTATATATAACAGAATTATACTTTTACCTGGTGATGTAAAATCAAAAACAAATGCATGACACTACAACTTACACTACTCACGAAAAAAGTTACAGGTAATTATGTTCCTTCTTCTTCCAAACAAATTTAAAGTAATACAAAAAGATACTTCAGCCACTTAAATGTTTTCCATGACACATAATAAAATAAAGGTGAGAGGACTGTGTAATAGTTTGAAGTGCCATTTATCCAAAGAACAAACCATTGTTTAGTGAAATATTTAAATCAGATAATGTTAAATCTTCCAACTTATCACACATATATACTTAAATATACCATCACTAATACTATTAGTTATAAATAGTTTACTTATGACATGCAATTCATTATTTATCATTACAAACCAGAGATTATTAAAAATTTAATTAAGAGTAGGCTAAAAACAAACCATTTTGTAATTTATAGAGGATGTACAAGACTTGTTAATGTAGTAAGTGAGCTGAATGCTATGTAGGTGCTTAATTTATGCTGATAAGTACAAATTTTAATCTACACTGAATTTCACAAACAGTTGCTGTAAACAAAACTTAATTGGATTCTTCAATGGCTACAAAAATAGTTTTATAAAAGTCTCTAGAATGAATTATTCTTCTGGCATATGGATTTTGAATTGCTTGTGCATAATCATATGAAAAAAATTAACATATCATGCAGAGCTTAGCATTCACAGACAACAAAATATTATTCTACATCGAAATTGTCCAAAAGCATACATTTTACTCAAAACTTTTAAATAAAGTCAGCAATTAAAATGATAATCACAGGAAAATCATCAGAGTCTAAAATTCCACACAAGGAAGTAATAAGGAAACTTAACGATCCATCTCTTCGCATATCTCCTCTATCAAAACTTTAATTTATGTCAGCACTCATTTTCAAAGCTGACAACAATCTGACAATAATAATGTATTCAGTCATCTACCACAAATAATCAGTGGTTAAAATTCAATTAGCCTGCTGAGTGAAAAAAATTGGCTATTTTTTTGTTATTAATGCATTTACTCATAGAAGATTATATCTTCCATAGAACTCTACTGAACCTGTCAATAATTTTTTATTGAAAATTTGTTTGATGTATCGAACTGTTTTTATGAATACAATGTATTATGAATAACAGAAAAGTCTTTCAATTAATATTATAATTTAATGTTTAAAAATAATTTTAAAAATCCATATAAAGTTTCAATTAATATAGTTGTACTTTAAGTCAAATATGGTCATAAAAAGAATTTAAAATTAAGCCTGTGTTTCTAAAATCACAAAACCACTGTTTAAATCAACAAACTACTGTCAATTAAATTATTAAGGATATCCAATACTAAATATCATTACAATTCTATTCTTAACAATTATATCATTAAACATTTCTGGGTTTACTCCAACTTTTCAATAAAACAAGTTCTGATTAGAAACATTGTTTCATTTTGTCAGTAAAAACACTTAACCATGACAGAATGCTTCAGAATTTCAAAGTTTTTAAACATTTTTTTATTTTCATGATTCCAATTAATTTAACACACTTCAAACATTTCATTTTTAACAAAAACTCTACCACCTTTCTCAAGAAAATAAAATAATGGTAGATACATATTAATCATTGTCTCTTACAAATAAATACTTTTTTAGGAAGTACTAACCCATCAAAGAAAGTTTAAAGAATATTAATAATAAATGTTTTACCCTGAAAAATCATATATTCACTCTTGTAAAAACAGTTAAAAGTGTATGTATGCTTTACTTGCACACATGTAAATTTGTGTTGAATTCTTAAAATAATATATCAAACATTGACTAATGTTTGTGTTTAAATTAACTGTCCAGCAATTTGCTTCAGTCATTAACTGCTGTAATTTATTTATGCATTAAAAGTTCTTACTTGAGCTATTCGGTACTTAAATTAATATTAATTCACAAGTGAAGAGCTCAAGTAAGAACTTTTAATGCATAAATAAATTACAGCAGTTAATGACTGAAGCAAATTGCTGGACAGTTAATTTAAACACAAACATTAGTCAATGTTCTAACAATTACTGTGATAATGTTGATGATTCATTGAAATACACAACTTTATTCAAGATCCCAAACAACAGAATAAACAGATTGAAAATAAAACATGAATTTGGAGAAAAATGTGTAGCAATGATTAAGGATAAGCCAATGAAAAACTGTGTATAAACACGAGTAGGCTTTGTTTTGAAACCAGCAAACCAAAAAGAAACGTTGTTAGAGCCACAATAGAGGTGAAAAAAAAGATTTCATAGAAAAGTATAAGAGTGGTGTTCATGTGGCGAAGTCTACAGTCTGCACCATACTGAAAAATAAGGAGGTCATCAAAGCAGCTGATGTTGCAAAAGGAGTGACAGTGCTTACAAAACAAAGATTACAAACAATGGAAGAGGTATAAAAAACTGTTGTTGATTTGGGTAAACAAAAAACAGCTGGTAACAGCATTTCTGAGATCACCATTTGTGAGAAAGCAAAGCAGTTGCATGCTGACCTCCTGAAAAACACCCCTTGAACGAGTGCTGATACAAGTGATGCCTTCACGGTTAGTAAGGGGTGGTTTGAAAAATTTAGGAAGAGAAATGGCATACATAGTGTGGTGAGTCATGGGGAGAGTGCCAGTTCTAACAAAGACACTGCTGATAAATTTGTTAAGGAATTTAAGGACTATGTAGAAGCTGATGTTTTCATTCCCCAACAAATGTTCAACTGTGATGAGACAGGCCTCTTTTGGAAGAAAATGCTTAAGAGGACATACATCACCAAGGAGGAGAAGTCACTGCTAGGACACAAGCCAATGAACGACAGGCTAACTCTATTGTTATGCAGTAATGCAAGTGGGGGTTTAAAACTTAAGCCTTTGCTTGTGTACCATTCTAATAACCTGAGGTTGTTAAGAAAAATAATGTCATGTGGAGAACTAATATTAAAGCATGGGTAACCAGGCAATTTTTTACGGAGTGTTTGCCATAAGTGTAAAGAATTATCTCACGGAAAAACAGTTGCCATTCAAGGCTCTTCTTGTGGTGGACAATCACCTGCTCACCCACCAGGCTTGGAGGAAGGGTTGGTGGAGGAGTACACTTTCATTATGGTGAAACTCTTGCTCCCTAACACAACTCCTCTCACTCACTCAGCCCATGGACCAGCAGGTCATATCGAACTTTAAGAAACTCTACACCAAAGCACTGTTTCAAAGGTGCTTTGAAGTGACCTCTGTCACAGAGTTAACTCCTTGGAGAGTTCTGGAAAAATCACTTTAATGTCCTCCGTTGCTTAAGGATCATAAACAAAGCCTGAAGAAAAGTGTCTTTGAGGACCATGAACTCAGTCTGGAAGAAATTGTGGCCAGACTCAGTAGCAGACAGAGACTTTGAAGGCTTTTAGGCTGAACCTGCTGTCAAGGATATTGTCTCACAAGGCAAGTGTGTGGGCTTGAATGTGAGTAGTGATGATGTGGAGTTGGTGGAGGACCACAACACTGAGTTTACCACGGAAAAACTCCAAGACCTTCAGAAGAAGCAGCAACAGAAGACAATTGAGAAAGTGTCTTCAGATGAGGAGAAGGGAAGGGAGGATGTTCCTGGTTCACTAATCAATGAAATGTGTGGAAAATGGGGAGAGTTACAAAGTTTTTTGGAAATATGTCACCCTGACAAAGTTGTAGCAAACCACAGCATAAATCTTTTTAATGACAATGCCATGTCTTACTTCAGAAACATTTTACAATGAAGGCAGAAACAAACCTCATTAGACAAGTTTTTAGGGAGAAATAGGTCCAGTGAGTCTCAAGTAGGTTGCGCAGTGCACAAGAGACAGAAAAGAGAAAGAACCCCAGAAGGAGAGTTACCTGACATTTTCATGGAAGGTGACTCCCCTTTGAAACAATAATAACTCTCCTACTCTCCACATTCCTCACCACCTTTCACTTAAGCCATCAGTTCTCCTCAGGATAGGTAAAGTGCAGTTTTTGTGGTTGACTTTATGCACGTATTATAATACACATATAAATAAGCGATATTTTTACTTAAAATGATTCATATGTGTAATATTTGGAGGTCTGTGATGGATTAATTTATTTTACAGTATTTCTTATGGAAAAAATTGATTCTGTTTTTGAATAAATCGGTTTTCGAACCGAGGTACCACTGTATATACTTTTCTTTACAAATGGGTTTTTTTGTTGTCATTTTGTCATCACCAAGTAAAACAGATCAACAAAACCAAAAGGACTTCACACAGAATGGTTTGAATAATGAAAAAGATCCTAGAAAGCACATGGATGGGATGGTGAATAGCAAAATATCCAACTGGGGCATATCAAACAGAGAGCATAGCCACCAAAAGACCACTCTGTGGGAAGAATCCTGTCAGGACAAGATAACTGATCTGTGACAAGACTTGCAACACTTTAAATATGGTAAGTCCACAGATAAACATGAGAAAAGAAGATCCAAAGTGCAGTAACAAATAGAATAAAAACACGTATACCATATTAGTGGTGTAAAAAAAACAGTTGAGTAGTCAAAATGAATCCTGACTGACAAAAGAGAAAGGAAAAGATTTAGAGCTTAAAATCAAGCTGAAAGTTCCATTGACCATCAGCATAAGATCTCTCAAGAATCAAAACACAGTCCACAACCTGTCAGAGAATTATCAGTAAAAAAAAAAAATAAATTTTGCAAGGAAAGGAGGGAGAGGAACTCCTGTCATGGTGTTGTCCATGTTTCACCACCAGGCAAAACCACTGAGAAGAAGGAATAAAAAATAATAGGGGATTCAAGACGGTTCCTGTTGTGGTCCCATTCATTGTATTGCACTCACATAGCCCTCATGTGAACCCAACTTTCAAGGATTTAGGTCATAGGGATATTCCAAAAAATGGACTAACACAAGAAAAAGTATAATGCTTAAGTCACTTACCACATGGGAAGTAAATGTACCTGCATCAGAAAGGTATCTTTTCTGAAATGATCTGAACAACACAGAAATCAAGTGTGAAGGGAAAAGGCCAGAGATGACATATGTGCTAACATGGATAACAATAGAGAATTGCCATCTCCTACTTAAATAAAGATGGGAGAAATCGAATAAGGTATCAGAGTCTGAGATTAAAAAATACAATTGTTGAAAATAGAATATGAAGCCCAACAATGGTAAGCTAATCCATGAAAGAGCAAGGAGAATACATCATGCTAATCCTTTAATGTAACTAGCTGGTAAAATAGTAATTATGGACAAAATATAACAAATCTGTATTGCCAAGTTCAAAATATCTGATGAAGGTCAAGGTGCAACAACAATAATTCTCTGAAGTTGAACAGTTTATAATATTTGAAATAATAAGCATCCCCAGTCAAATATTTGTAGTTTTCTTGTTAATAAGCATTTATCACAATTATAGCTTTTGAGGTTCATAGTATACCGACTCTAGCAGACCAATAATTTTAAACTCTCTCCACACATATTGTGATTTATAAACTTTAAAGTAAAGTTATAGAAAGTTCAACTGGTCCAAAAATACTGGCATTTAAGCAGGTGTATACATTGTTAATTCTTACGCTCGAGAATCTTCTTCACATTCAAAGAATAGATGGGACAATGCACATTTAACAATAACTCGCATTTCTTAATATACATTAAACTAAAACATACACAGATACTAAAATAAATATACATCAGTAAATTGGTTACAAATTTCACTTACCAATTAAAGGTGACTCATTCCTTTTCAAATGTTCTTCAATGTGTGACTGTCCACGATAGAGCCCTAAAACATTAAAAAATTAAATCAAAAACCAAAATCTTTAAATTACAGTGAGTTTTCAGCTACACTGCAGTAAATTTCATGTGAATTAACAGTTTCCTTATGGCTAATTACCATGTATGAGCCACATTTCTTGACATCAATAACATGAAAACCTGATATTCATATTGATCTTATGCTAATATTTCTTTCATTCCATTCATTTGCATTCCTAGGCATTGGAAACAATAGCTGGCTCTAACATTTTCTCATCACCATAACGTACACCACATCTATTTCTTAGGCACATTATTTAACCCTCTTGCAATGGGTAAATCAAAGTGTGCATGCCAAAAACTTCTGCAAATTTAAATTCAAATGTAATTAAACTTTCAGTATCAGTATACATTCAAATAAACTTGATATCTAAATGCAGTTAATGCACAAAATTTTAATACAATATTACATTATTTCACACAAAACTCTCAACCTTAGTTTGCCCTCTGAGCATGGTTAAATTATTTTTCAACAGTGCACAAATCTTTTATACCCCTTCATTTTGTGCCACTGCAGCAACAGGTGCTGATCCTGTGAATTACATGGGGCCACCAATACTAGTACAAGTAGCTTCCTGTACAAATGGAATGCAATCAGCACTTTTGAGAACAAACAAATTACAAGCTAGAAACACTGGCAAATCGAAAGGAAGAAAAGGTGGAAAGTGGATGAGAGGAATTAATTGCCTATCAGAAATACATTGTCAGTGTTAGAAAATATTAACTGCTGAAATGGTACTACCTCCTCTCATCCAGGGCTAGAATTCTATACTGAAAAGATGGAGGTAGAGGTGAAGGTGCAAGTAAACAAAAGTAGAGAACTGTTATCAAAAAATAGGTGTGACACAATTAGAAAAAAAGGCACACCTGTGAGGTACAGCATTATTTCTCGAACAGGTATGCTCTTCATCCGTTAATAAACAAGACACATCATGCAAAAATTAAGAGACAAGCAACATGTCACGTGATATAGATTCCACCTGTGGAAAACAAATAGTAAGTAGTTGGTTGGTTGGTTGATTTAGTGTTTTATGGCACAAAGCAGCGAGGCTATCTGGACCAAACATCCGGTAAAAATAAACTAAATGTAGTAAAATACATAAAAGGAAATGAAAGTAAAACAAAACAGCATTAAATTTCTATGCAAAAACGGCTCGTTTGGGTTGAGAAAATATTTTAAATAGAAGAGCGAACAACGTTTCGACCTTCTTCGGTCATCATTAGGTTCACAAAGAAAGAGGTAACTGACCGGAAGCTGACCACATGTTTGGAAGTGGTTGTGTAACTGAGTGTTGCAATGTAGAGGGCGGGGTTAGATGTTTGAATATATAATTTTATCTATAATATTAATATAGGTATAATGGCGTTCATTTATATTGGTTTATTTTGGGTTTAAGTTGTTGTATAAGTAAGGCTTCTTTAATTTTGCGTTTGTTTATGTTTATTTCTTTATTTAGTATTTAATGGCCAGTTTCGATGTTATATCCCTCTTTTCAGAAGTTCCAACAACAGAAGCCTGCAAGATAGCCTTAGAACTCTATAGCCGAGACCCTAACCTAATTATAGACATTCCCAATAACCAGTTAGCAACCCTCATAGAATTCACCACAATAAAGACAAACTTCATGTTCAACAACCAAAACTATATACAAACAAATGGCCTAAGCATGGGCAACCCAGTATCACCAGTTCTAGCCAATATTTTTATGACACAAATTGAAACACAAGCAATTAATACAGCATTACATCCACCACTATAATGGTACAGATATGTAGATGACACGGTTGTGGGATTCAAATCCACATAACACACATTTAATTTTTTCAATCACATCAACTCTATACATCCCAACATTAACTTCATGTGTGAACAGGAAGAAAGCAATCAAATATCATTTCTTAACCTCAAAATTATAAGAACTGACACAATTCAAAACAGAAATCCACCGAAAAATCACCCACACTGGACTATACATTCCTTGGGACTCAGCACATAAAACAAAACAAAAATTCAACATACTAAGAAACCAGATAAACACAGCCATAAAACTATGCTCACCAGATAAAATTAATGATGAATTAGACAAAATAAAACAATACTTCATCAACATCAATAAGTTTCCTCCACAAACCATAGAAAACATTATCTGCACACACCTAGACAGAAAGCAAAATCAACCAATAAAAATAAATATATTTTACGAATCAAAAAATCACGAAACCATATATTCCTGACATCAGCAAACAAATAACCAACATTTGGCAAAACCTAGTAACAAAATATAACATTCCAGTTTATACTAAATTTATTCAAAATCCAGGCACAAAACTGGGGTCTATACTATGTAAGAACTACACTGACAAACACCACACCAACATTATTTATAAAATACAATGTGATAACTGCCACG
This sequence comes from Carcinoscorpius rotundicauda, assembly GCA_011833715.1. Lineage (NCBI taxonomy): Eukaryota > Metazoa > Arthropoda > Merostomata > Xiphosura > Limulidae > Carcinoscorpius > Carcinoscorpius rotundicauda. The sequence goes on from CM022398.1 coordinate 24,591,918, forward strand.
ACTTCTATATTGGAGAAACAAGTAGAAAAATAGAAACCAGATTCAAAGAACATAAAAAGTCACCTTCACATGTTTTCAATCATGCAAGTCAAATGAACACAACATAACCATAGAAAACACTAAAATACTAAATAAAGAAACAAACATAAACAAATGCAAATTTAAAGAGGCCTTACTTATACAACAACTTAAACCCAAAATAAACCAATATAAAGGAACGCCATTATACCTATATTAATATTATAGATAAAATTATATATTCAAACATCTAACCCCGCCCTCTACATTGCGACACTCAGTTACACAACCCCTTCCAAACATGTGGTCAGTTACCTCTTTCTTTGTGAACCTAATGATGACCGAAAAAGGTCGAAACGTTGTTTACTCTTCTATTTAAAATATTTTCTCAACCCAAACGAGCCGTTTTTGCATAGAAAATTCTCAACAAGTGGGTTTCTCGACATCACTGATTAAAACAGCATTAAAAAACAGAAAAAGCATAAAACCAATGTTGACACCTAGTCTACAATGATAAGAGAGAAAGCAGAGTAAAAAAAGTTGTAAAGGACTTTCTCTACCATAATGGTAATGATCATAACCTGCCAGGAAGACTAACAGGTAAGTACAATAACCACCATCAGTCACCTGAAGTTGGCCTTTCTAGTCCTGGTTCTGGGTTATATGTCATAATAGCCAGTATCAAAAGGTAAGGTAATAAAGATTTTAAAAGACATGAAGCAAAATCGTGATAATAATTAGCCAAATGTCCAGTAAAAAGGTAAAAGTAAAGTAAATGAAGTAAAATACATAAAAGAAAATGAAGGTAAAAACAAAACAGCAATTAAAAACAGAAAATGGCATAAAACCAATGTTGACATCCAATCTACAAAGTTGTAAAGGACTTTGTGTTGCATAATGGCAATAATTAAAACCTGCTAGGAAGACTAAAAGGTAAGTACAACAACCATCATCAGTCACCTGAAGTTGGTCTTTCCAGTCCTGGTTCTGGGTTATGTGTCATTATGGCCAGTATCAAAAGGTAAAGTAATAAAAGTGTTAAAAGACATGCAGCAAAACTGTAATAACAACTCACCAGGACAACTAACGGGTAGTTAAAACAGATAGTTGAAACAGCAGCGTTAATCACCTGAAGTTGGCCCTTCCAGTCCTGGTATTGAGTTATTTAATGTTCTGGCCATTTTCCAATTTCAAATTGAACTAGAGAGATTGAGACTCTTGAAAGAAAACCACAATTAAAAAGGTGTAACGAATAAATAGTGCCGTCACTGAGAGTTGTAACGATGGCAAGAAAGTAAAAGGTAGCTTACAGTGATTTGAGTGTTACCCAAACTATACACTTTTGCAACACTTCCAGATAAAAGAAAACAATGAGTTAAAAAACTCTGATCAATGTGTAGTCCAGTTAGAACAACTTCCTCCTTCCGAACCTTACGGAAGCTAAACGACCAAACCCCAATATAGGGTTTTAATTGGAAAAGCTTGTTTTCACCTTGCTCACTTCAAGTCAACTGCCAGCTGGCATGGAGCCACGCCTTGAATACAAGACCACAGTCCATGTATGGAACAGGCACAGTGGTGATAGTGCCAGAGCAGATAGATTTAGCTGCCGTGTTTGCAAGCTCGTTCCCGCGAATACCAATGTGGCCTGGTATCCAGAAAAACTGGACAGAAGTAGATGTTAATGAGAAATGGGCCAGTCAGTTTTGAATATCAGCAAGAATAGAGTGTGAACAAATGTGAAGCGATTCCAGGGCCAGTAGAGAACTCCGAATAAATAGTGCAGTTGGAATACTGCTTAGCTTCAATATAATCCAGAGCAAGAGAAATTGTATACAGTTCAGTAGTGAACACTGAAGCTGTAGAGGGGATTTTGTGAACAACCACCGAACTGCAACAAAAAATGGCAGAGCCCATAGAGTTACCTGATTTAAAACCATCCGTATAAATTGGAATGGAAAGATTGTTCGAAAGACATCCAGTAAATAAAAGAGGGTACTTTCAATCAGGAGTATCTGCCTTTCTCATATCACTTAAAAAAAGGTCACATTTGGGGACTCTAATAAGCCATGATGGGATGGGCTGTCCAGTGGATTCTGCAATGATATCCAAGGACAGACCAAATTCATCCAATTGCGTCTGAATGTGAAGGCCAAAAGGAGCAATGGCAGAACATCTGTTCTGAAAAAGTATGGCCCACTGAGGAAGGAAAACACATCTCCAGGTGGGATACTTTGGTAAGGAACAAAGTTTAGAAGAATATAGTAAAGATAGTTGCAAACGGCGAAGGTGCAGAAAAGGTTCATGAGATTATACGCATAAGCTTTGAACAGGGGAGGTGTCCGCAATCCCCAGTGCAGAGTCGAAGTCCTTGATGATGAATGGGCTCCAGGATCTTGTAGGCCGAGGGTTTGGCAGAGCCATTGACCATTGATCCATAATCAAGTTTTGATTGAATAAGAGCACGATATATACATTTAACATAGAAAATCAATCTGCTCCCCAACTGGTGGTAGAGAGGACGCAGAGGATGTTTAGTGCTCTTGTGCATTTCACTTGTAGCTGCTTTAAGTGTAGTATAAAGATCAGCTTATGGTCAAATATGAGCCCCAAGAACTTGATCTCAGGGACCACAAGCACTGAAACTTCACTGATACAGAGTTCAGGATCAGGGTGATTACCCGTTGTTGGCAAAAGTGCATGTAAACTGTGTTAATGAGAGAGAAATTAAAGCCATTTGTCATGATCCACCTTAGCCCACAATCAAGGGCATTTGTAGTTGCCATTCAATATATCTCATGTTCGAAGACTGACACGAGATGTGAAAGTCATCGACATACAGCCCATTTGCAACAGTGCAAGGGAGTTCTTCTGTGATGGCATTACTCTTTATACTGAAAAGTGTGACACTCAAAACACAGCCCTGAGGGACCCCAAGTTCCTGCAGAAAAGAACGGGAAAGTGTTGAATCCACACAAACTTTGAATCTCCTGTCCATTAAAAATTTTTTAACAAACAAGGGTAAATGGCCATATAACCTTTATATATGGAGGTCTTGCAAAATGCCATACCTCCATGTTGTGTCATAAGCCTTCTCAATGTCAAAGAATATTGATACAAAATGTTGTTGTTTGAGAAAGGCTTCTCTGATTGATATTTCAAGTTGAATTAGGTGGTCCATGGTGGAGTGCTGTCATTGAAACCCACACTGGGTGGGCAAGAGGAGGTTGTTTGATTTGAGGAACACAACAAGATAAGCATTAACCATCCTCTCTAAGGTCTCACAGAGAGGAATCTTGGGTTCTTTAACAGGCTAATAGAAAAGTAAGATAACAGCCTGCAGCCAGACATTTGGAAAAACATCCTCCGGCCAGATCCGGTTAAAAACAAGTAAAAGAATATCAAGAGAAGCAGGAGAGAGATAGCACAGCATGTCATAGTAAACATCATCAGGTCCAACAGATGTACTGCCACACTGATGAAGGGCCATTTACAGTTCCACCAGTATAAAGGGAAGATTATAGTCATAGAAACAGTCAGTTTGAAAGGAAAGAGGTGAACAATCTGCCCAAGTCTTGATGGTCAAGAAGGTGGAGGAACAAACAGAAATGTCAGATACCTAGCAAAAGCTTTCACCTAGAGCATCAGTAATGCTCCAGACATCAGCTACCTCTTGGCCGTCAGAGAGTAAGATCAAGAGGGCGACAGATTTGTAGTACCAACTGACCTTTCGAATCCTGTCCTATATGACCTTGGAACTGGTGGTAGTTGTGAACTTAATCCAAGATTCCTCCTGGCTTTGAAGTCTTACCCACCTAGCATGTGCATGGGCCTGTTGGAAAGCGATGAGGTTTGAAAGTGTGGGATATCTACAGAAATTATACCAGGCCCATTTTTGAGCATTCCATGCCATGTAACAGGTAGAATTCTACCACTGACAAGGATATTATGGGAAACGTGTCGAGGTTTCAGAAATATACTGAGCAGCTGCTTGTATAATATAGTCAGTTACTGCTGCCACACAGTTGTTTATTGATGGCTGACTCACGATGGCAGGATCAAGTTCTGTGAGAACAGTGAAAGTGGACCAGTCTGCTTGATCCAGCTTCCACCGGGGCACATGGGTAGGGTGGCATCGACCATGCCCAGAAGGATGGGAAAATGATCACTGCTTCACGGATTATTGTCAACCGTCCATAAAAAATGGAGAATAATGAAGGGGAGCAAACTGAGAGATCAATAGTGGTGAAGGACTGACTAGGTGCATGAAAATAAGTGGAAGAACCAGTATTGAAAAGAGAAAGATTGAGATCAGAGAGCATACGTTCTACAGATCGACCCCTCCCATCAATAACAGCACATCCCCAGAGAGGATGATGTCCATTAAAGTCCTTCAGGATTAGAAATGGAGATGGCAACTGTTCAACAAGAGTATCAAGGTCTGATTAATTATATGTCTCTCCAGGGGACAGGTAGGGAGAACAGTGATGGTATGACCCAAGGAATCACAGATGGCTACAGCCACCAAGGGTGTGTTGAGTGACAAAGGCAAGGTGGGCATATGCTGATCAACCAATAGTGCCACCCCTCCATGTACTCGTCCATCATATAGCCTGTCATTTCTGTGCAGAGAAAAATACCGAAAGGTGACTGTATTGGCAGGCTTCAGAAATGTTTCTTGAAAGAAAAGACATAACAGGACAGTAAGAAGCAATCAGTGTTTTGATGTCATCCAGCTTAGAACATAAACCTCGACAGTTCATTGTATCAAGGTGGCTGTTTTTAATGATGGGTAGGCAAAGTAGCTGGAGAACCCTTCTGTTTATGACCACGTCTTTTTTTCCTCACTGTCCTTATTTGGAGGAGTTCTATCAACCTCCATGGATCCTGCTCGAGGTCGATTGGGCAGGTCTTTGTTGTTGGGAGAGGATTCTACTAACTGAGGATGAGAATGAATGATTTCTTTGCATCTTGGGGTGAGAGCAAAAGATGTATCAGAAGAAATGCTTGTATTTGAAACTGAAGGACGTGAATCTTGAGGTTTGTTGGAGGGTGTGGAAGGAACAGAGATGGGTGTGGAATTCGATTCATCAACTTTTTTAACCACGGAGGTCAATAGGCTTTTCATTTGTTTTGAAAACGATTCTCTTGGAGAAACAGAGAGATCTGTCTGCACTCCCACTGTAGTTGTGGAATGAAATGAAGCAGCATATGTCTGAGATGGAGTTGTGGACAGCAATTTCCGAGCCTCAGGATAACTAATATTATGTGTTGTTTTCAAACGCTGCACCTCTTTTTCCTTCAACCATTTTGGGCAAGAATGAAAGTAAGAGGGGTGAGAACCACTGCAGTTTACGCAATGCGGGTTCATGTCACAGTCATAGGCATCATGGTCCTTGCTTCCACAACAAGTACATGTCAGGTAACCACGACAAGAAGTCTTTGAGTGGCCGAATCTCTGACATTGGAAACATCGAAGAGGGTTTGGAATGTATGGCTGAATCCTGCAAATGAGATAACCTGCCTTGATGGTGGCAGGTGCACGTGGTGATGTAAATGTTAAAACGAGGGTATTTGTTGGCAGTGTAACTCCATCTTTGCGAGAGGAGATGCATCTCACTGCAGAAACTCCTTGAGTGGAGAGACCAGCGAGAATCTCCGACTCTGGGACGTTTTTCAAATCCCTCTCAACAATAAATCCACGTAATGAATTCAAGGTAGCATGAGGGGTAACCTCAATAGGTATATCCCCAACAGCTGTTGAATTCAAGAGGAGTTCACTGTGTTGGAATGTAGGTGTTTCGACCAATGTCTCCAGATCGAAGCTTCTTTACTGAATTTGGAGAGCCAGCAAGTCCCTCTAGTCCCTTCTGAATAAAAAAGGGGGACATTTGCCATAAAGGTTTTTCTGAAAGAGAATGTAATATAAGAAAATGAGGTATGTGTGTTACAGATGTTGAAGATTGCTGCTCAGTCTTCAAGACGTGGTCGTTTACCTATTGACTGTTTTTTCACTATTTTATTTAAATTTTTCATAGGAGGATCCATAGGAAAAGAGGAAAACTTCGGTACCTAATGACCCAACCCACCATGGAGCCCTATGAGGGGATGCACTACAATGTCATGCAAGGACATTGCAGCAACACCAGGGTTTCATGAGCACTATACCCAAACACCAGCATCAGATACAATGTCCACAACATCCGTTGAGAACTTCCAACACTGGTACTTGGTTGACTCTAGCCCACGTGGACCAGCCAATTGACCCAAGGGCGGGTCACCCAAAGGCCGTCTGTCTACAGGAATTCAAGGTTAAAGTGGTGCATTAGGGTTGGACTCCTCAACCACCAGGATCCTCTCTGCCCCTTCACGGGTTGCCACGCACGTCAAACATGTGGGTGGATGTTAAGATCCCAGAGTAAATAACCAAAAAGAACAGAATCTTCCCTGGGAGGTCCCCTCACCATGTACAGGAATCCACAGGAGGCGACAGTAAGTAAAATATCCACATACGTAACAAGCATATGTATGTGACACAACCATAGATTTGAAAAAGGTGCTTGGAATCAGATATATGGATATGTGGCTTGGGCAATAGGACCATAAAGTATAGGAACAGAGCAAGTGGAAATTGTCCAAGCAAAAAACATCCAAGGTAAGTGCCTTGGGAGCATTAGATCATGCCAAGTCATCCATTAAAATTCATATGAATGAAGCTTTGAACCTCAAGAAATAGTTCACCAAAAGTAAAATCACCATACAAGTAAATACAGAGCTATCACAGCCATTCTACAAAAGTGTAAACAGTGAGACAAATTATAACATAAATTATATGTAATTAATATTCATAATTATTAGAATAAGAATATGTCATTATTAATTTTCAGGATAATTATATAGTACACTCAGCTGTAGCCTCACATTTATTCAAAAAGTGTACTCCTCTAAGTTGTCTTTTTACTTCAATAATGGCTTTGTGTCTTAACTGTATATACATCATCTCAATATAAAAATTGAGTAGACTGTAAGATGTATATTAAAGAAACTCAGAAACTAATAATTAAAGCTTTCTGTGGTGCATTTTGCAATTACATGAATTGTGACAAACTATACTGATGATTCATTCAGTACACATATACATAAATGATTTGTTTTCATGTGATGGATAGCTAAAATTCAGTTTTCTATTTCATTTTAATTTGTAAATACATTTCAGTGAACCAGACACACACAAAAAACACAATTATATTTAACAAGAGTAATTTTAAAATAGTTTTCAGAAATCAAAGATTTGAAAATTAATTATTTTTATTTATTGTATGTATCGTTCACTTGTTTACCTAATTTTAAAACAATCTTTTATTTTGTACCTTCTTGTGGCTACTTGCTTTTATCATATAAATGGGGATTAACTTTCTTGTTTGTAAATGTTTTATTCTTGCAATATTTAATGTATTTCCTTGTTTTTAAAGTTTCTGTAATTTCTTTCAAGTAATTGATTAAATACATGTTAAAACGTTTCTGCATAAACCTCTTAGGCAATCATATAAATTGTAAATACTTTGATAATAACTAGTTTAATTTGTACTTACAACATAAATATTACTAATCTTCTAACCTAACAATTATCAATTTTATATAGTGTTACCAGGATTATGGATAACAATCATCCTAACAAATGACAATTTATTATCATTTCTTAAATACAATTCCATACCCTCGAAGGTGTGATAATCTTTCATTTTTATATTTATTACTGTGACTATTCTTTAAAACCTAACTTGCATATTAATGCAGACTCAACTTCATCTTATATCTATAATTCAAAAGACATTATTGGGATTCATTCTATGTCAGAACAAGTACTTCATAAAATGAAGTTACTGATGTTAAATTTGATGTGAAACCTATTAATCAAAATGTGTCACATTTTTCTTTTTATGCCACACAGAAAACACAAAATGTTTAACACAGAACTTACCATCAAGTTCTGTTTTTTCATATTTTGTTTCCCAGTCAGACTAAAAATAAAAAAATATATGGATCATCATTATATATATATATACACACACAAATAAAAGTATGCTCATATCGTTAAATGTGAGCTGACTTTTTAGGGTGAATGTTAGAACTATGCACATGCACTTCTTGCACTCCAGTACAAATGAAATTAACAGACCTATAGTTGTTCTTAAGCACACAGAGAACTGATAAGTTGTTCAAGGTGTACTTTGTAATCACATGAATCGTAACATTTTATCCTGATGATTAAGCCAAGGTGTACATAAATGAACAACAGTTTGTGTTTAGGTGCAAGAAAAATTTTTAGTTTCTACTTTATTCTACTTATTATGTATGTTTGAAAATAAATCGACTTAACAGTTACTTACAGCTTGTGTCTCTTTTATGAAAAAAAATAATATAAAAAACATAAATGACATGAATATTATGGTGAAATATTTCAACAGTAGATTCAATACAATATTATAAAGGTACCAGCAATTTAAACTTGCACTGTCTTTAAAAATACAATATGGCTACTGTAGTTATCAAGTCTGTTTGTTTTTCCACTCAAAATAAAACCCTGTTCACATAAAGAAAAACTAAAAGAACCTTTACCATTTTCTTCAAAATAACAGTTAAACATTTCCTAATTTTTTTCATTTCCAAGATATCAAAGTCTCGATGAAATTAAAAACGTAACTGTTTTTATATTAATTCTTCTGTCTACATCTATGGTTCTGATATTTAATCACCTTCATGGTAAAAGATTCTTAATCTATGAAAGTGGATGACTGAAAATTATCAGACAGGCAGTAGCACTGCTTATGTAAAGATACTGCCTCTGACTGTTCACCTACATGGTATTTTAAGTATCTCCTCAAATTGTCAGAATTTTAGTGTTTCCTTTTATAATAATATCTATATGGAGACTGAGTCACAGGTGAGGGAAAGGTTTTTAAATAGAGCAAAAAATTTTATCTTCATGTTCTTCCTTCTATTTCTTTTTTATTATACAATACCTCAAAAAATCAAATGGTGTCAACCAATTTTACTGAGGTAATATAGTTTCAAATAGAGTATCTGCTTTTTTAAGTATTATTAATAATTATTAATCTTTTTTAAAAAATCATGATTCAGTGTAAGTATGATGTAATCATTATACTTAAGGCTATCTTTCAGAAATATGGTGTTTCTAAAGTTCAGAATGAAACAGAAATTACCAACTGATAATAAGTAAACAATAAATATTACAATTAGAATCTCGCTGTATTTAGAACTTTATAAAAACAACTTTCCTATGTCTATTGAAACACTGTATTAAAAAAAAACTCAAAAGAAAAACTTTTCAAGATGGCTTTCATCACCAATTAGTCAAGGAACTTACCAAAAAAACAAGGGTATTTTAGAATTATTGTTAACTTCAAATAAAGAAATGACTAAGTGGGAATAAACTGGGGAACATCTAGTTGCAAGTGATCATTTATTTATTAGGTTAAATGTTTTGCAGCATGTGGAGATCAGGAATAATAATGATTTGGTTACAAATTTTATAAAAGCAATTTTTGAATGGATGCAACAATATTTATCTGTAGTAAATTGGGCAGCTGAATTATTAAGGTGCTCTTCAGATGTGGAAAAATGTTTTAACATCTTGAAAGACTGGTATTGACCATCCCTATATAAATTTCTTTTTTTGAAAGACTTTTTTTTATAGATATATATTGTGATGTGACTAAAAGAAATTTTGTATTTACAGATTATGTACTAGATTTAAAAAAATAAAAATAATGAAAAAATATAACACAAAATCCATTTCACCTCTTCAGTTCTATCAGTTCCTAATCCTGTCCAAAACACTGGTACTTCACTTTGGACCTCAGAGATACATTCCCATTTATTTACTTCTAACTCCTAACAAAGAAAAAAAAAGATATTTAATCTGATAATTACAATATTGTTTTCTTTTATAATACTCTTTATATAAATTCACTCTACAATCAGTAATTTATACTTTTATGTTTTTATTGTACAACCTAATAATTATGTCTGAGGACATATACAATTTGTCAAATGTCTGTGATCAAGGTATCAGTACAAGTTTATGAACATTTCTCAAGGAAAAGTATTATTTTGGTTTACATATTAACTATTACAATGGTGGTCATATAATCTTTAATTTGAGAGAAAACAATGAATAGCCAATGCTTACTTGGGTTTTCTCTAACTTTAATTAATATTACTATAAGCCAGGCACAATGATACCAGTTTACTGAGAATATTAAATAGTATGTCCTATTATTTTAACTGTGTAATTTTCCACAGTTGCTGTGGATTACCAGGCTTTACTTTTGCAGCACACTTTTTAATTAATGTTTCATATTTTCAACCAAACCAACATATCAATACCTTGGGCTAATCATTTCTTAACATTCAAATCACCTTCCATTTCCTTCTTCAATAAGTAACTATTATTCAGAATTGCAATAGTTATATATAATTACCTTGCAAAAATTTCAAAGCCAGATTCAAATGAAAAGTTATCTACTGCTCTTATTACATGATGAACAACGATATTTTGATACTGCTAGTTTCTAAATAACTTAAATAGCATCTCCCAACTCCATATATCCACTACTGTTTCAGTTGCACAATTTTGGTTAAAATTCTCATTACATTTCCATTTCAGATCTTTCCTAGTTTCCAAAAACTTCTTTTGTCAGTCACAGCATACAGTTCAAACTGTTGTTATAATTTCTAGCATCCTTCACATGGTAAAATGTTTGACTATGTTCATACAGCTGTTATAGACAAATAATAACAGCTATATGGATATACATTTTCTACAGAGATCATATTATTATAGTTGTCTGTGAACAATTTTATTTCTGCTTCCAGCTCCACAAATTTTCCAGATTTTTATGTTCCTTTGTGGGAATATTTAAAATCAATTTAAAGTTAAAATTATTTAAATGGCATTAACTTCTACCTGAATGAGTTTTTTTACATTTTTTAGAATGCAACTAAAAATTAAATTATAGCTCTTCGAGTGACACCCTTCAAAACACTATGTTTTTGAATAATGTTGAAGCTTCTTTTTTAACAATGTAAAGCAATACCTTATGTTTATCATCCACTGCTTAATACTAAATTATTTTCCTCAGTTTCATACATATTAAACTTGAAGAAATTTTTTGAAGATGTTAACCCTTTATTGCTCATTTACCACAAGTGTGCTATTTTCAAGCAAAATTGAAACAACATGCAAGTCAACTGAGATCATAATAACTGAATGTTCCTTAAAAATTGTAAGAGAAGTATATTTAAAAAGTTACTGAACTAAAAAACAAATCAAATTAACATGTCTGTTTTACTTCAAAATAATAAATGCAATTGTGGTATATACTTGCAATTATTTATCAACATTGGCCATCTTTTCTGTATGTTTAACAGCAAATGAACTTAACTCAGAATACACTTATAATCAGTGATCAGTATATCCTTCAGGACCATATTCACTTCCATTTTCTGTCAGTTTGTCAGGATGCCATGCCACTTCTATAAAAAGATTGATCTCACTACTAAATGACACAAAGATAACTAATGTTTTCCACAGTGGGCACAGTCAATTTGACATACTTCATAACCTCAAACTAACCATCCATTTTCATAACTTTTAATAAGGTAGATGCATCTCTACAAAATGTGGCAATTTTTCAGTGAACCTAAAGTCTTTTCCACACACAAAAAAGATTATTTAATTATTTTTTTAAATATCTTTCCATGAATAAATGGAACTAAACAGCTAGCTGCTCCATGTGTAAAGTGATTTTTATTTTAATATTAAAAATAATTTTCTCTATATGAAAATTTTCAAATTTCATTTGAATGACCTCTAAATCCTCTTAAATAAATATTATACATTTTCTTAAGCAAAACTTTACATTTTATTTTCTCAACTTGACTAACCTTGTAATCACCATAAAAAAACATAAGACCTAAATTCTCCTTTTCTTCATTTTAAAATGACTGCAAGTTGCAACATAATTCTACGTGTTTTTTTTAAATCTCAAATAGCTCAAATCTTGTAACAGTATATATTTATTTAATTATATTGTTTTTTGCCCTTTAAACCATGTCTAATAACCCTGCAATGCAACTTGTAAATCACTTGAGAAATTCATACCTTGTTACTTTACTGAATGACACAATACATAACTTGTTTGCAAACATGCATCACAAAGAATTTATTATTATTTTACTATCTTACTTAATTTTACCTAACCTAGTATGTTTATAATTTTTAGATTTTAGTGACTTTTATGACAATTAAAGAATATGGATGAAACAAGTAATTTAGTTCTCACTTTTCCTTGTGTTTTTGCTACAAGTTTCTGTTAAAATTTGAGTCTAAATTAATTAATACTACTGGTACTAGTTGACAATTACTTACTTAAATAATGTGTTTATGTTTTCTTGTAGGAAAGCCACACTGGGCTATCTACTGAGTCCACCAAAAGGAAAGTTAAATAATGTCACTAAGAACAAATAAAAATAACACACACAAAGCAAACATCTTGTGAGTATTATTCTTTAACAGGGTTTTTAACAAAAGCATAAGAGCATTCAACTAATTATTTAAGCTTCTCGAGTTGAGCACCCCAAGAAAAACTTCAAAACTGAAGATGAAATTCACAGTACAGAAAACAATGAAGCATAACATCATTGACAAATTAAATTTTGTTTTTTTATTGGTTATAAATAATGTAGTATAAAATATCAAAGGTAATTACGAGCAATTTTTTTTTTAATAAAGAATATGACAGGTATGGCAAGTGTATCTGATTTTCTAGTTTATGACTCTAAGTAAATAAGATTGACAGTTTTAAAAATATGACATTGTCCCAGTAATACATACTTTATAACAAGTAATTCACATATACTGTAGAGATGGGTAGTAAATACATTAGAGAAGAATACCTAGAATCAAATGTTGATTCTCATATTAGGAGAGATTAAAGATTTAATTAAATATTTCCTTATAAATTTGAGAACCTAGAAACTTCCATTAAAACTTGATTTCATAAAATGAGTTTTGATGCCAAGTTTATTTATATATTTTGATAATAAAATAGTTTGAATTTTAAATACAATTCTGTAAAAGGTCATGATGTGAGCATTTTGATCTACCCGCAGCATTAGGGTAAACATTAAATATAATACATAAGGTGCAAAATAGAACAGAGTAATACTAAAAGTTTAATTACAAAATAATTATGGACCTCTAACTATAACAAAGTTTTTAAAAGTGTTGTTATCAGTCATGCTTCATGAAGCATTGTTGATAAATTAAACACATGACTAAGAAAAAAGTGTTAACCAAATGTTTAACAACAATAAACAATTATAAATGAATTGGAAACCACTTACCATTGAACCCCAGGAGGCTGAAAATCCAAAAGGCTAAAAATAATTCTCAGAAAGAAGGGAATCTAAAATCAAGAATCCCCTTTAAATGCAGCCTCAAAGTCTCTTTTAGGACCACCACAGGTCCAAATACATTTCCATCTCACTACAAATAAAATCACTGACAGTCTCAATTAAGAGTCGCTGCCCCAATTATTGTGTGATATCAGAGATCAGAGACCCAATTGATTTCTATGCAGAAAATAATAAATGGGAATTTATACCATATTAGACTTGCCAATTGGAAGAAAGAAATTTTTTTAATAACTTACAAAATCAAATAATTAACACGATAATGTTCAAGGTATCTCCACATAATCACAATATTGGGAGACCCATTAGTGAAACTCTGTCAAGAAAATGTGATACAATTATATGAACGAGGTGCTTATATACAGTATCAGGACAATGAATGCATCAGTGTACATGAAAAGTATCATAAGACAATTAGTGTCAAAGGCAATTAAAGTATAAAAGAATGGGGCAAGTGACTAATGTTTAAATGAGTAAAAAAGAAACCCTTGAAGTCAATTAATAATTATAAAGTGGCAGACAGTGGGGAGATGTATTTTTTGGAATTAGCTGCAAATTATTGTCTACCACATGAACCTTCAAACACAGTCCTAGAATTTTATACACGTCTACAATAGATAAAAACAAGTTAAATAATACCGTGTTAAATACACTTTTTTCACATGAATCCTTCAATAAAAAACAGAGAAGAAAGAATATTGATATTTACCTTTTTTGGAAATGAATCCACTTCTTCTGATATATCTTGAATATTTACATTTTCATCCACTAAATTACATTTTTCTTCCATTAACTCTTCTGTTTTTCTGCCACCATCATCAATTACACATGTCTCTTTATGGTCTGAATGGTCACTTTTCATTTGTTCTTCAAGATGTTCACCATTTCCACTGGTGTCCAAGTCTATTTCTGTCATGGCAAAGACACAATTTAAAGAACCAACTGAAAATGTATTACTCAATTGTTCCTGGGAGATGTTTTCATTTATTGGTACAGTCATTAATCCTGAAGATACTACTGATCTTGTATCCATTAACTCTTCATCCACTTCAGTTATAAATTTTTCCAAATTATTAGGTTTTTCCTCCTCTTCATCTTTAGCAATTTCATCATTTACTCTTTCTTCTTTCTTTTGTATGTCATGTTTCTCAGATATAACAATGTCTGAAGAAAGGTCCAGTCGACATGAATTATCTATCTGAAGAGTTTGTCCTTCCGTGCTCCAAGAACAAGGTTTGGAAATAGTTTTTTCCACAATGATATGCTCATCAGTGTCCTTACTCGGTGTTCCTTCTACCTCAATGACCGGTTGTGTTGTGCTATCAGACATATCACGACTATTTTCTTCAGTTTCCCTTGTTTGAATGTTCTTTAATTTAGAATTATTAATGAAACCTTCAAAATTATGTGTTGCACTTCTAAATATTGATTCACTGAATTCAGTAATTAAGTTATTGATTACCAAGGGTGAATCTTTATCCAATTGTTCAAGACATTGGTCTTCTATTTTGTCAACAGTTGACAGCGCACCACAAACATCTTGAGTCTTACCTCTAGAACTTCTCATAGAGACAGTATTACATCTCCTCTTTCTAACCCCTCTTCCCCGACCTCGATTTCGTCGTCTCCCAACCATTACACGCTTATACACCTAAAGGATAATTTTCTAAGGTTAAAACAACCTGAAAATATCAATCCATATATCAAAAAATATATAACACTGAGAAATATAAATAATTATAACTGTATTAAATGGTTTTTAAATACACACAACTAGAATTATTCTAAAGCGAAGCAACTCCTTCAAATTTGAGGATACTAAGAATTTGCTTTATGTAAACATCATGCATATGTATACACATACTAACAATGTACATGTTCTCAGTTATAAAATTATTGTTCACTAAGTAACAACTATTTGCTTTTTCAGCATCAAAAGTCCAGAAGAGCATTTAAGAACTATGATATCAAATTTATCAAAAATAGTGTACAGGAACTAGTGACTATTCCAAATAGTTATTACATATAAATTATCTGCATGTACACAATTTCTTTATTTTTAGGAAATTCACTTCATGGCCCACTTTAATTTTTCAAGCTTAGTTGTATTAAGTAAATGATGATGCAATGTTATCAATGGCAAAAACCTTGTTTTATTTGATATTTGCTCTATCATTGTTTTAGCTTTCTTTCACATTTGTTTGCATTGTTTACGATTCATTATTGTGCATCTATGCAATCAAACTAACGGATAAGAGCATTTATAACATTTGCATTACTGATGAATAATAAACAAAAAACTACTGTACTAATACAAAAATATAAATTTAGTGAATATTATTTTCAAACTTCAGAGGTTTCAGGGATATTGAACAATTATTCTAGACCAAATTTTGGCAAAATACTATTAAAGTTAAAGACCGTTACCAAAATTTTATGTTTTAAAATGAAATGGTAAAGGCAGTCACTTTCTGGAATATTGAATACTGGGAATACAAATGGAAACTATGTGCTTCTTAAAAAACTGGAGAAAAGCTTCAACCATTGCTTTACTATTACTGTGGTTCCCAGGAGCTTGCACCCAATGTAATTTTGTCTCCACAAACACATTTACACCAAAATAAGTCTAAATAATGAGCACCTCAAACAAACACAAGAGGTGGCAAATGAACTTCTTCAGCTCAAAAGAAGTTGAGAATTGTGCTTCCAGTAACAGGTCAAAGATGTGATGCTTGATGGCAAAGTCCTGAAGAACTTCATCACAATCAAAAGCCTCTAGTCTTTTTTAAACTGATGAGGATCAAATTGTACTCCTTCCTCTCCAAGAATCCAAATTAATGGGAACAAAATTAGTTCTTAAAGGTCAATTAACATGATATAGAACTCAAAATAATACAGCTGGCTTCATATCACAGACAAGTACCAAAACCAGCACTTTTTCTTTTGATGATAAATTAGCACAGGTAGAAATTCCTTAATCATAACAGAACACCATTATAAAAGCTGTAGAAGTGACTGTTGCTTCATTCTGTCAGATGGAAGCATACTAGTAGCTTTGCAATTTATTTTTCTATGATTCTATTGTAAACTTATTTATAACAATTTTTATTCTTTCTTTTCTGGAATCTTTTGGAAATTTGCATCACACAAACCTTTTTGCTCAGGTAACTTGTTGTAACTAATGCACACAGTACAGCACAACAACATAAGGGAAAAAACTGCAAGGGACTGTAGCAACTCCTTAAGATGCTTTGGTTTCCTTAACATTTTGTATACTTTATTTTCTGACCATTTTTCACAAAATTGTTGGGATGCCCCAAAAGGAATTACTACTTTCGATTTTTACCCTCTGGATAAGTACTACCCTAACAAGAACATTTAATTAGAAGTACTCATTATCTTGTTGATATTTAGTTTCAATCTCGGCAGGTAGCTTGCTCTGAATAAAAGTTAATAATCCTAAAAGACCTCCATATTAATTCTCACAATGTTAATATCAATGCACTAATAATATGCCCATTCAATACAATTCAGGTTGATCACAGCTCTATTTAATATATCACATTAATACAAATTACTTAAAATCTCACTACATAAACTTAAATAATGTAGAACTGTAGCAACTCATTTAATATGAAAATATCTAGCAAAAGAAAGTCATTTCACCTTCAACTAAATATAACTGCACACCCTTACTAATAATATTTAATTTTTTAAGAGTAGACAAGGAACACCTTGCAAATCAAATAAACTCACTCAAGTACTACATCCACAATAGAGAAACAATTTCACATATAGAATACTATCACACAAACTGCAAACATTTTATTTGTACAATATAAATATTCCTTCCCTGAAGCTAGCAGTCACAGATGAACATAATAGGGGTTTTATTGCTTAATGCAAGTTGAAGTGATTTGCTAAATATGTTTGACAACAAAGTTTGAAACAATGAGTTGCTTTTTACATGCAGTTTTGTTCAAGTTCTATGTTAAGTTTTCCACATATTACATTTGAGTTTACTGATGTCATTTCAAAGTCAATTCCAACCTTATAAAATTTTTCCTACACAGATGAAATTTCTAAAGTTCTGAGAAAACTAACTGTTTATGTCTTTTGTTTCAATTACACTATATCATGCTCATAACTAAGATTTAGTTACATATAGTTTTCTCACATTATAATACTCACAAGTCTTAGCACAAACAAACAGATGTTATTATCCAACATCAAAATAACATCATGATATTAATATGCAAAGCAATGGACAAGACAAAAATACACAAGAGAGATGTTACTCCAACTAAAAATAATACATGGCAAAGATGAATACAAATAACATTTTCTGACAATATTAGATTAATAAAATGTGAAATGCTGCAAAACCAATTCTTCTTTTTGCTGTCAACCAGTGATTTTTTTAAACCAAGTAATAAATAATTTAAATTTATTTGAACACTAATAATCATTCATATTTCATTTATATATTTATAATTCTATGGGTATCACCAAAACTGTTATGAAATCAAAAATTTGCAACTATTAAATAACACCATTAGAAATTATCAGTAAAATACCATAAAATGTATATATATATTACTTTTTGGAAAAACTATTTATACAAAAGTTCACTATTGAATATCTCTATGTTCTTCAACTAAGCTGATGCAAAACCTGTTTTTTAAGGGTTTTTGTAAAAAACAAACACAAATTATGCTTTAATTTGCCTGAATTCAGTTTTTGATAAGCCACTAAACTTTAGAATTAAAACCCATTACTAGACACCACATGAAAAACCACCTAGAAAGATTGAATTTGATTAAAAAGCCTCCACATTGCTTCATACAGGTTTTTTCTTCAGTTTTCTAGCTGTTTTTTGCACGAAAGGAGAAGGATAAATATTAACCCTTGTAAGGCCTATTGAGCAGTCATACTAGTACGAGCTTAAGGTTTTCCATAAAGCTTTTCGTAAAACGTGAATTTGTTTCGTTTACCGAGAATCATTGTTCAGCTTCACTTTAAACAATTCAAATGTTCAATATTAATTTCTTACTCTAGAAAATGGATATTGTATGGAATTATATAACATATTTATAAGCTTAAAATTTTATTTAAAAAAACACAGATGAAACTACCTCCTAACTGAATTATATACTAACAGTATATATATATACAGGGTGGTTGCTAGAAAAGCGGAAAATTTGAGGGTCAGATGACATCTGAATAAAATGCGTGCTTACTCATTTCTATTTTGATTTCTTTACATCAAGAATAAAATGCATGATTTTAATAATTTTGAGCATCTAAGTGCAATATAACATATGCCTTGAAAAAACTTTGTAAAAATAAATAGCTGTTTGACAAATTTTCCGCTTTTCTAGCGACCACCATGTATATATATATATATTTCTAAGCATAATAAGGTCAATTATTAAATTCATTCGAACGAACACTTAATTTAGATAGTTCCAAGTTCAGCAATAATCCTAAATTGTTTCCAGCGTATCTAATAACATCCACTGAAGTGGAAGTAAAGAATAATTTTCTTATTTCAACACAAGACACCCGACAATAAAATTTATTGTCAAAAATCACTGGCCCCTGGTGACTCAGTAATAAATCTAAGATATTTTAATGATAAAACAAGAGTTTTGATGTCCGCAGATTCTTCTGATATCTCAAGGCAAACCCACTAATTGTCCCAGTATCGAATTATTCTTATTATTAAAACTCCTCCACAATATTCCAAAATCCTCTAAGTTAGGTGCCACTCAATCTTAACTCACATGTTGGAGTGAAGAAAACTTAAGTGTTTGACTGCCCCTGGTTTTTTTACAGTTTTCTTGAAGGTGTGAAATATATAATATCCTAAATACCCAACACGGATTTTGCTCTTTCGATGACCCAAATGAGCAGAGAACACATCACCAATCGTGTGGTTTTTCTCCTAACATCAAGCAAACAAAAACACAAATCACTGAAAAAAAGAATTTTTAAAAATTTCTTTCAAATTTTAGCTATTGCATGCATTTTTCTACGTCCTATAACAAACGTAAAGAAACTAGCGAATTATGTTTTTCCTGATACAGCATAGTTTATTTACCAGCAATATGTCTTGTTTGTGTTAAATAAATAACAAGAATAAATCAAATTTATATGATTAAAATTAGCTTAGTGCATACGTTTGTTTTAGAGCAAAACCACATTGAACTATCTGCTGTGCCTACCTCAGGGAATCAAACTCCGGATTTCAACTTTATAAGTCCGTAGACTTACCGCTATCCTGCCGAAGAACTATTTGGTAGCCAGGAGCAAACATTTCTGAAAAATGGGTATCTTTCAGGTCGAAGGAGCACTATTAATGTGAATTTTATTAGCCTTTTTCTTCTTAACCTTTGTTTTAGTCTTGAAAAGTGTAATATTAACCATATGTGAATTTGAAATTTTGTTCCATCAGGACGAAAATACAGAGTGGTCGCTAGTAAAGCGGAAAATTTGAGAGTCAAATGAGATCATGAATGAAATGCGTGCTTACTCATTTCTATTTTGATTTCTTTACATCATGAATAAAATGCATGATTTTAATATCATAAAATGCGTGCTTACTCATTTCTATTTTGATTGTTTTAGGTTCTATTTGATACCTTTAAAACACTTTGTAAAAAATAAATAGCTGTTTGACAAATTTTCCGCTTTTCTAGCGACCACCCTGTATATTCCGCTTCATACTTCCCATTGTTTTCTCTTTTCGGGCTTCGAAAAATGAACAAATATTAAAACGTGTGAGTCTTTGTGTGTGTGCGTGTACCTATAAATTAATCTGTATTGCTTTTTTTAATTTCTAAATGAAGCAATAATAGCGTTAACTATAGCAAAAAACATGGTAAAATTTCGAGATTTATTTTTAGACTGCTTTAAATTTGACAATAAGAAGGCTTTTTATATAGTTCTTGTTTTATTCAGAATGTAATGTGTGTGAGGGTGTGTTTCCAATTTACCACAGGACAAATATCAAATGTTGAAAATATGACACTTCCGGTAAATTAGCTTTCCCGCAAAGCAGTCAGTTGCATCTGCTAACTGGAGGTTTAGAATATATCAGATTACATAACGTCTTCACCTATCCGATCTACAACCAAGGTTACAACAGAAATACATACACACAAATACAATAACAAAAGGTAACTTTTAATGATAAGTGTCAAATGGAAAACACCTTAATCGAGGCGCTTATCACTTTAGTTATATTTTAAATGCAACTAATTTACTCAAATTGCATAAGGTGGGTCCACTCTGTAATCGCACGATTGACCGGATAAGTGCTAAAATAATACTGAAATTCACCATTTATTTATTTGCAAAGCAAAAATAATGTGTGTATTTGAGTGAACATAGAATTATTGCTTTTTACAGCCCTCCTAAATCGAGTAACTGATTTTTTTATTTCAGGACATCTTTCCATTAACCAACTCACTTGATATCCCATATAAGGTGTTTAAATGGAACATTTCTTACTTAAAAGGAAATATTAGATTTGTTCAAAGTAACAATTACTGACCACATGACTAGTCATTCTCATTTAACACATAGAAGGCTGTAATCAGTGAAGAGCACTGGTATTATACATGTTTGCACCATCTGCAGCTATATTTTCATAACATGTTTTATATCATTTGAATAAGAGAGTGTAATATTATCAGGTTAAAAACTAGCTAGATATGTTTTATAATGGGAAGTTCAATCAGTAAAATGTGAAGTATCTGAAAATTAATTTTAGAAACTTAACAAATTGCTCATACAGACGTATGGTGTATAGTGAAACTTTATTTTCATTACTGCTGTAAAGCAGAAAAATAAAGTGTGCATAAATGCTTGAACAATCACCATCTACATGGCTAGTGAACAAAAGTTATTTATCTTAAGATGTCTTTTAATTAATTTACTCACTGTGTTAGCCTACAAGAAATGATATGAATTCAATACCCCTATAAGTAGGAGTCATTGGAGTTATCAGGAACAATTTACATTACCATGTAAGTTGTCATTCTTTAACAATATAGCTAGTCCTCCGCAAGTATAGCGGTAAGTCTACGAATTTACAACGATAAAATCAGGGGTTCAATTCCTCTCAGTGGGCTCAGCAGATAGCCAGATGTGGCTTTGCTAAAAGAAAGCACACACATAGAACATAGCTAATGCTGTAAACTCAAGATATCCATTCAGCCAATAAAATACGTTACTGTTTTTAACCTACCTACAATGTGTAATGTTGCAGTATTAGCAAAGTATGAACTATATGCTGGAGAACAAAGGTTACTAGGACTAAAATAACTCAATTATTTTGTGAAGTACATGTTTATGCAAAATATTAAAAAAATAGACTACTTTCAAAAAATTTAAATTCCTACACTTAATAAGAGAAACTAGAAAATATATACAAATGTCTTTATACAACATTTCCCCATCCACCTATATTTCAGGTTTGTTCTCAAGCCAATTGTTAAACACAGTTTTAGAACCAATTTTAAGTTTGTGAAACAGCAAAGAATAAGTACACAAGTTTTCAATTGTTCTTACTAACTACTGTACGCCACATGAGACAACACAACGAATTGTAACTTAAATTACATGAAAAATAACCCTTTAACTATAATTTAAATTAGTATAATTCATAATAATAAAAAACCCTTTAAACTTTTTGCATATAAAAAAGTCTATTGTGATCCATTTAGATATTGCTAAATTTGATTTCAGCTCTGGAGAATTTGACACAGCACTAAGTGTTTGTTGTTTATTATCCTGTATTTACTTAC
Organism: Carcinoscorpius rotundicauda; assembly: GCA_011833715.1. Lineage (NCBI taxonomy): Eukaryota > Metazoa > Arthropoda > Merostomata > Xiphosura > Limulidae > Carcinoscorpius > Carcinoscorpius rotundicauda. Next base: position 24,614,249 of record CM022398.1, read on the forward strand.
TCAATGGCAATTACTAAAATTTTTGCGTACCTTGCTGCTCAACAGAGTATAGACATCGTGGGTTGACTAACATCTGCTAATCCCTTTGGCCAGAACAAGTAGTTCTGCTATCATTGCTGCTCGGCAAAATATAGACAGCTTTTTTGTCAACCCCTCCCAGCTCACGAATAAAACAAACATTTCACTTTTCTCATCCTGGATAACATCCAAGCATTGGTATTTGTTGTGGTATATACACTGTGAGTAGAATTTGTTATGGCACATACTTTAAGAGCAGACCTACTCACTCACTTGAAATCAGTGTGTTTGCATTGTAGTGCTAGGTAGTGAGGGTTAACTCTCATTCAAAGTATAACCCAACATGGTGGAAGCGCCTGAATAGGTCAGTCCATCTCAGAGGTAGCCACGATACTGTCACTGGGGGGATTTGCTTCTCTAATGACCTGCTAAAACTTATCATTTCATTTTAAGTTAAGATGAAAATACGTTGACTTTCTGTGAATTATATATTATCTGAGGTGGAATAGACTTTCAGATTTTTGTCCTTTTCTGAACTGTGACCTTAATTCTATAGATCTCTCAATTCTTCAGTTGGTCAAATTGACGATGCAACACACAGATGAATGTTTTCAAGTATTCTTATCACTTTGTTTCAAAATGTCCTGTGGTATCTAAGGTAAATTATTCAAGCTTAGGATCAGAAATGGACAGTTGGTTCTTGAGTCCATTCATTCCAGTCAATTACCCACATGAAACACAATAAATTGTCAAAGTCCTCCTTGCTCGTTTTCTGAAACATCAAGGGTATAAGTTGCTTGGCTTCACAAACAGAGACATATGGATTTCATCATAGTCACTTTTTCGTGCTTTTTTGGCCAATGAGATGTCACCGATGTTGTAGGTGTAGAATGATATTCACATTCAGAAAGCTCAGTGTTTGATATTCACTACTACAACTGCTAAAAGGTTTAAGTTAATTTGTACATTTATAAAATGTAACAACTCAAAGATATTGATTGTTTATCTGATGAATTTCACACAGAGACACTGTGTTAGCTATTATGTTAGCTAATTCTTATTTGAAAATAATATACAAATCAACGCCACCCACTGCAAATTCTAAGATTGCAAGACAAGCGCCCTAAACATCGGGCCACGTTAGATGAAAAGATATTGTAAAGATTCTGATTCTCTTCTTGTCAGATATTTTTTTCTCACAGGAGCATGTCCAGCTTCATAAAAAAAAATAGCTCAACAAAGCCACCTTACACACAAAGTGCATTTTGCATTTATGTTTGTTTGTTTTTGAATTTTGCTCAAAGCTACACGATGGCTATTTGCACTAGCCCTCCCTAATTTAGTAATGGGAAGGCAGCTAGTCATCATCATCCACCGCCAACTCTTGGACTACTTTTACCAACAAATACTAGGATTGACTGTCATATTACAACGCTGAAAGGGCAAGCATGTTTGGTGCGATGGGCATTCAAATCCGCGATCATCAGATTATGAATCGTTTTATATGCAAAAACGGCTCGTTTGGGTTCAGAAAATATTTTAAATGGAAGAGGTTTCTCGACATCACTGATTGAGATTATGAATCGAACGCCTTAACCCACCTGGCCATAAGATGCCTTTGCATTCATTTATGATCTGGGTTTATTGTAGGACAGGTTCTCGAGTGTGCCTGACCTTGACCACCGTCTGACAGAAAAACAACTTGTTTTGTTTGTTTGTTTTGGAATTTCGCACAAAGCTACTCGAGGGCTATCTGTGCCAGCCGTCCCTAATTTAGCAGTGTAAGACTAGAGAGAAGGCAGCTAGTCATCACCACCCACCGCCAACTCTGAGGCTACTCTTTTACCAACGAATAGTGGGATTGACCGTCACAATATAACGCCCTCACGGCTGGGAAGGCGAGCATGTTTGGTGCGGGCGCGAACCCGCGATCCTTAGATTACGAGTCGCATGCCTTACGCGCTTGGCCATGCCAGGCCATTAAAAATACTTATTGGTTCTTGCCGTATCTTGTTAATTTTTTGTGTCTCAAATAGCAACAGATCAGTGTGTGTGTGTTTTCTTATAGCAAAGCCACATAGGACTATCTGCTGAGCCCACCAAGGGGAATCGAATCCATGATTTTAGCGTTGTAAATCCGGAGACTTACCGCTTTACTAGTGGGGGGGGCAGAAAAACATCTTTCTATTTCTTGATGACGAGAAACCCACTTGAAATAAAAGTGTATCTCAGAATGGGTGGTATGAGTGTTAACACGTTTATTGAAAAGAAGAGAACTTGAAGATGACCTATGAAGGTCGAAACGTTCTCTCCTAGTTAATACCCATACCAGCCGTTCAGAGATACAGCTTTTTATTTATAGATATCATATGCTAAACGTCTTTTTAAATAAAATTTTTGCCAGGCAGAAACAAGTTTTATCCATTTCCAAGAGAAATTAATGAATAAAGATAGGTTTAGAATCAAACAAACTGAGTGGCACTTTCAACAAAGTGCCATATGAAACCTGCAATACCAAAAGATGTGATGTAGAAAGTTCTCACAAAAGCTTTATCAAATTTAGTATATTTCAAATTATAATTTCAGAATATTTTATAAATGTCCAAATAAGTAATGCATCAAATATTTATGTAATATTAATAGATATAGTATCTGCACAACACATTAAAGAGCAATGAAATTTTATATCAAAATTGTTCTCCAATTTCGTGGTCATAGGGTCTGTGTTTGACAATTTTGGTGTATCAAATAGTTGCCTATGAATGCAAATTAGCATTTCAACGTAAAATAGGTGTGTGGTAAATGTAAATCTGTAACCATTGACAACTACGGCCTCTCGGAGAGAAGTCAGATAACCATTTGATAATTGTATAAGATATTTTACATTCAGTTAAATTAATGTTTTTCTATTGTCTTAAATGGTATCAAAAGTTTTTGAGCGAAAAGAAAATAGGTTTAAATTTATTGTTTATCGTTTTATGAATTAAGCACAAAGCTACACAATGGGCTATCTGTACTCTGCCCACCACGGGTATAAAAACCAGGTTTTTAGTGTGTAAGTCCGCAGACATACCACTATGCTACTGTGTTGTTTATCGTTAAAGCTTTTAATTAAACCATTCTTGAAACAGACCAAGGTGCCAACGATTTGTTTTTGTCAGCCAAAACATTCTGCAAATGATTTAGAAAATAATACCTTTCAAGAAATTTCAACACATGATTAGTTGAAATATTTTGCAATTAATGGTTTACCTGTACAACTGATTCAGCTGATTGTTTAATATATTTCCAGATTACTCACTGGTTTGCTTTCCTCAATAGCATGAACACGACATCCTTTATACACAGTATATATATATCTGTAGCCCCTCCCCCAAGGAAATGTTTTCACACTGAAATTGAGACAAGAAAAAAGGTTTGGAAACACAACTGTAAAAAAAAACAAACAGAAAATAAACAGCTTTCTATGTTGTGATGAACATCTAACGAGGGTAAAATATTTTCTTTCAAAGCTTTTCCTGAGAATGCTAAAAGACAAGAATAAGAGTTAGGAAACACAACTGTACAAAAACCAGAAAATAAACAGCTTTTTGAAATTTTTGAAGGCTAATACGATATTTTTTATTTTTAATACGTATATTTTATTTATTGTTATAAAATCAACTAAACAATCGAAATTAAAGTTTATTAGCTGAGATTAGGTAAGATGATGAACGTGTACTCACGAAAAGCTTGTGCGTTATGTAATTCTGTAGGATAATGTATGCCGCACATTCATTGAGCAATTTATAAGCACTAAAAATAAAAAAACCTTAATGATGGTATTATTAGTTCGACGTGTTTCAAGGTAATAAAATTTGAGCAGAAACAAGTGCATACTCTTAATAGTTATGGTATGGAGACTCTGAACTTTACTTTTTGGTTCCAAACTCAGTTACACAGATCGGACCCGTGGAAAGAGGGTTCATTGTACCGTGTATCATGGCCCGGCAATTAAGGAACTAAGCTCCTGAGACGAGGGTCACGGATTCGAATCCCCGTCGTGCCAAACATGTTCGCCCTTTCAGTCGTGGGGGCGTTATATTGTGAGGGTCAATCCCACTATTCATTGGTAAAATTGGTTGGCAATGATTAGCTGCTTTTCCTCTAGTCTTACACTGCTAAATTAGGGACGACTAGCGCAGATAGCCCTCGTGTAGCTTTGCGCAAAATTCAAAAACAAACAAACCTTGTATCATTTCTGCCTTGTTCTTACACAAAATTTTAAGAAAATGTTTATCTAGTTTATCTTCCATATCCTTTTCTGCCATAAAAAATATTGAACATTTATATTTTGGGAAGCTTTCAGCTACTGATAGGTAGCGGAATGATTTCGAGCACTTCTAAACAGAAGTTGGATGCAAGGGACTAAGAAAACAAGTCCCATGCCACATAGAATTAATTATCAGCTGGTGACCTAGCTTAAATAACATAAATGACACAAAGATAACTAATGTTTTCCACAGTGGGCACAGTCAATTTGACATACTTCATAACCTCAAACTAACCATCCATTTTCATAACTTTTAATAAGGTAGATGCATCTCTACAAAATGTGGCAATTTTTCAGTGAACCTAGTCTTTTCCACACACAAAAAAGATTATTTAATTATTTTTTTAAATATCTTTCCATGAATAAATGGAACTAAACAGCTAGCTACTCCATGTGTAAAGTGATTTTTATTTTAATATTAAAAATAATTTTCTCTATCTGAAAATTTTCAAATTTCATTTGAATGACTTCTAAATCCTCTTAAATAAATATTATACATTATCTTAAGCAAAACTTGCATAACTTGTTTGCAAACATGCATCACAAAGAATTTATTATTATTTTACTATCTTACTTAATTTTACCTAACCTAGTATGTTTATAATTTTTAGATTTTAGTGACTTTTATGACAATTAAAGAATATGGATGAAACACAAGTAATTTAGTTCTCACTTTTCCTTGTGTTTTTCCTACAAGTTTCTGTTAAAATTTGAGTCTAAATTAATTAATACTACTGGTACTAGTTGACAATTACTTACTTAAATAATGTGTTTATGTTTTCTTGTAGGAAAGCCACACTGGGCTATCTACTGAGTCCACCAAAAGGAAAGTTAAATTATGTCACTAAGAACAAATAAAAATAACACACACAAAGCAAACATCTTGTGAGTATTATTCTTTAACAGGGTTTTTAACAAAAGCATAAGAGCATTCAACTAATTATTTAAGCTTCTCGAGTTGAGCACCCCAAGAAAACTTCAAAACTGAAGATGAAATTCACAGTACAGAAAACAATGAAGCATAACATCATTGACAAATTAAATTTTGTTTTTTATTGGTTATAAATAATGTAGTATAAAATATCAAAGGTAATTACGAGCAATTTTTTTTAATAAAGAATATGACAGGTATGGCAAGTGGATCCGATTTTCTAGTTTATGACTAAGTAAATAAGATTGACAGTTTTAAAAATATGACATTGTCCCAGCAATACATACTTTATAACAAGTAATTCACATATACTGTAGAGATGGGTAGTAAATACATTAGAGAAGAATACCTAGAATCAAATGTTAATTCTCATATTAGGAGAGATTAAAGATTTAATTAAATATTTCCTTATAAATTTGAGAACCTAGAAACTTCCATTAAAACTTGATTTCACAAAATGAGTTTTGATGCCAAGTTTATTTATATATTTTGATAATAAAATAGTTTGAATTTTAAATACAATTCTGTAAAAGGTCATGACGTGAGCATTTTGATCTACCCGCAGCATTAGGGTAAACATTAAATATAATACATAAGGTGCAAAATAGAACAGAGTAATACTAAAAGTTTAATTACAAAATAATTATGGACCTCTAACTATAACAAAGTTTTTAAAAGTGTTGTTATCAGTCATGCTTCATGAAGCATTGTTGATAAATTAAACACATGACTAAGAAAAAAGTGTTAACCAAATGTTTAACAACAATAAACAATTATAAATGAATTGGAAACCACTTACCATTGAACCCCAGGAGGCTGAAAATCCAAAAGACTAAAAATAATTCTCAGAAAAAAGGGAATCTAAAATCAAAAATCCCCTTTAAATGCAGCCTCAAAGTCTCTTTTAGGACCACCACAGGTCCAAATACATTTCCATCTCACTACAAATAAAATCACTGACAGTCTCAATTAAGAGTGGCTGCCCCAATTATTGTGTGATATCAGAGATCAGAGACCCAATTGATTTCTATGCAGAAAATAATAATTGGGAATTTATACCATATTAGACTTGCCAATTGGAAGAAAGAAATTTTTTTAATAACTTACAAAATCAAATAATTAACACGATAATGTTCAAGGTATCTCCACATAATAACAATATTGGGAGACCCATTAGTGAAACTCTGTCAAGAAAATGTGATACAATTATATGAATGAGGTGCTTATATACAGTATCAGGTCAATGAATGCATCAGTGTACATGAAAAGTATCATAAGACAATTAGTGTCAAAGGCAATTAAAGTATAAAAGAATGGGGCAAGTGACTAATGTTTAAATGAGTAAAAAAGAAACCCTTGAAGTCAATTAATAATTATAAAATGGCAGACAGTGGGGAGATGTATTTTTTGGAATTAGCTGCAAATTATTGTCTACCACATGAACCTTCAAACACAGTCCTAGAATTTTATACACGTCTACAATAGATAAAAACAAGTTAAATAATACTGTGTTAAGTACACTATTTTCATATGAATCCTTCAATAAAAAACAGAGAAGAAAGAATATTGATATTTACCTTTTTTGGAAATGAATCCACTTCTTCTGATATATCTTGAATATTTACATTTTCATCCACTAAATTACATTTTTCTTCCATTAACTCTTCTGTTCTTCTGCCACCATCATCAATTACACATGTCTCTTTATGGTCTGAATGGTCACTTTTCATTTCTTCTTCAAGATGTTCACCATTTCCATTGGTGTCCAAGTCTATTTCTGTCATGGCAAAGACACAATTTAAAGAACCAACTGAAAATGTATTACTCAATTGTTCCTGGGAGATGTTTTCATTTATTGGTACAGTCATTAATCCTGAAGATACTACTGATCTTGTATCCATTAACTCTTCATCCACTTCAGTTATAAATTTTTCCAAATTATTAGGTTTTTCCTCCTCTTCATCTTTAGCAATTTCATCATTTACTCTTTCTTCTTTCTTTTGTATGTCATGTTTCTCAGATATAACAATTTCTGAAGAAAGGTCCAGTCGACATGAATTATCTATCTGAAGAGTTTGTCCTTCCGTGCTCCAAGAACAAGGTTTGGAAATAGTTTTTTCCACAATGATATGCTCATCAGTGTCCTTACTCGGTGTTTCTTCTACCTCAGTGACCGGTTGTGTTGTGCTATCAGAGATATCACGACTATTTTCTTCAGTTTCCCTTGTTTGAATGTTCTTTAATTTAGAATTATTAATGAAACCTTCAAAATTATGTGTTGCACTTCTAAATATTGATTCACTGAATTCAGTAATTAAGTTATTGATTACCAAGGGTGAATCTTTATCCAATTGTTCAAGACATTGGTCCTCTATTTTGTCAACAGCTGACAGCGCACCACAAACATCTTGAGTCTTACCTCCAGAACTTCTCATACAGACAGTATTACATCTCCTCTTTCTAACCCCTCTTCCCCGACCTCGATTTCGTCGTCTCCCAACCATTACACGCTTATACACCTAAAGGATAACTTTCTAAGGTTAAAACAACCTGAAAATATCAATCCATATATCAAAAAATATATAACACTGAGAAATATAAATAATTATAACTGTATTAAATGGTTTTTAAATACACACAACTAGAATTATTCTAAAGCAAAGCAACTCCTTCAAATTTGAGGATACTAAGAATTTGCTTTACGTATACATCATGCATATGTATACACATACTAACAATGTACATGTTCTCAGTTATAAAATTATTGTTCACTAAGTAACAACTATTTGCTTTTTCAGCATCAAAAGTCCAGAAGAGCATTTAAGAACTATGATATCAAATTTATCAAAAATTTTAAGTAGTGTACAGGAACTAGTGACTATTCCAAATAGTTATTACATATAAATTATCTGCATGTACACAATTTCTTTATTTTTAGGAAATTCACTTCATGGCCCACTTTAATTTTTCAAGCTTAGTTGTATTAAGTAAATGATGATACAATGTTATCAATGGCAAAAACCTTGTTTTATTTGATATTTGCTCTATCATTGTTTTAGCTTTCTTTCACACTTGTTTGCATTGTTTACGATTCATTATTGTGCATCTATGCAATAAAACTAAAGGATAAGAGCATTTATAACATTTGCATTACTGATGAATAATAAACAAAAAACTAATGTACTAATACAAAAATATAAATTTAGTGAATATTATTTTCAAACTTCAGAGGTGTCAGGGATATTGAACAATTAATCTAGACCAAATTTTGGCAAAATACTATTAAAGTTAGAGACCGTTACCAAAATTTTGTTTTAAAATGAAATGGTAAAGTCAGTCACTTCCTGGAATATTGAATACTGGGAATACAAATGGAGACTATGTGCTTCTTAAAAAACTGGAGAAAAGCTTCAACCATTGCTTTACTATTACTGTGGTTCCCAGGAGCTTGCACCCAATGTAATTTTGTCTCCACAAACACATTTACACCAAAATAAGTCTAAATAATGAGCACCTCAAACAAACACAAGAGGTGGCAAATGAACTTCTTCAGCTCAACAGAAGTTGAGAATTGTGCTTTCAGTATGAGGTCAAAGATGTGATGCTTGGTGGCAAAGTCCTGAAGAACTTCATCACAATCAAAAGCCTATAGTCTTTTTTTAAACTGATGAGGATCAAATTGTACTCCTTCCTCTCCAAGAATCCAAATTAATGGGAACAAAATTAGTTCTTAAAGGTCAATTAACATGATATAGAACTCAAAATAATACAGCTGGCTTCATATCACAGACAAGTACCAAAACCAGCACTTTCTTTTGATGATAAAGTAGCACAGGTAGAAATTCCTTAATCATAACAGAACACCATCATAAAAGCTGTAGAAGTGACTGTTGCTTCATTCTGTCAGATGGAAGCATACTAGTAGCTTTGCAATTTATTTTTCTATGATTCTATTGTAAACTTATTTATAACAATTTTTATTCTATCTTTTTCTGGAATCTTTTGGAGATTTGCATCACATAAACCTTTTTGCTTAGGTAACTTGTTGTAACTAATGCACACAGTACAGCACAACAACATAAGGGAAAAAACTGCAAGGGACTGTAGCAACTCCTTAAGATGCTTTGGTTTCCTTAACATTTTGTATACTTTATTTTCTGACCATTTTTCACAAAATTGTTGGGATGCCCCAAAAGGAATTACTACTTTCGATTTTTACCCTCTGGATAAGTACTACCCTAACAAGAACATTTAATTAGAAGTACTCATTATCTTGTTGATATTTAGTTTCAATCTCGGCAGGTAGCTTGCTCTGAATAAAAGTTAATAATCCTAGAAGACCTCCAAATTAATTCTCACAATGTTAATATCAATGCACTAATAATATGCCCATTCAATACAATTCAGGTTGATCACAGCTCTATTTAATATATCACATTCATACAAATTACTTAAAATCTCACTACATAAATTTAAATAATGTAGAACTGTAGCAACTCATTTAATATAAAAATATCTAGCAAAAGAAAGTCATTTCACCTTCAATTAAATATAACTACACACCCTTAGTAATAATATTTAATTTTTTAAGAGTAGACAAGGAACACCTTGTAAATCAAATGAACCCACTCAAGTACTACATCCACAATAGAGAAAACAATTTCACATATAGAATACTATCACACAAACTGTAAACATTTTATTTGTACAATATAAATATTCCTTCCCCGAAGCTAGCAGTCACAGATGAACATAATAGGGGTTTTATTGCTTAATGCAAGTTGAAGTGATTTGCTAAATATGTTTGACAACAAAGTTTGAAACAATGAGTTGCTTTTTACATGCAGTTTTGTTCAAGTTCTATGTTAAGTTTTCCACATATTACATTTGAGTTTACTGATGTCATTTCAAAGTCAATTCCAACCTTATAAAATTTTTCCTACACAGATGAAATTTCTAAAGTTCTGAGAACACTAACTGTTTATGTCTTTTGTTTTAATTACACTATATTATCCTCACAACTAAGATTTAGTTACATATAGTTTTCTCATATGATAATACTCACAAGTCTTAGCACAAACAGATGTTATTATCCAACATCAAAATAACATCACGATATTAATATGCAAAGCAATGGACAAGACGAAAATACACAAAAGAGATGTTACTCCAACTAAAAATAATACATGGCAAAGATGAATACAAATAACATTTTCTGACAATATTAGATTAATAAAATGTGAAATGCTGCAAAACCAATTCTTCTTTTTGCTGTCAACCAGTGATTTTTTTAAACCAAGTAATAAATAATTTAAATTTATTTGAACACTAATAATCATTCATATTTCATTTATATATTTATAATTCTATGGGTATCACCAAAACTGTTATGAAATCAAAAATTTGCAACTATTAAATAACACCATTAGAAATTATCAGTAAAATACCATAAAATGTATATATATTACTTTTTGGAAAAACTATTTGTACAAAAGTTCACTGTTGAATATCTCTATGTTCTTCAACTAAGCTGATGCAAAACCTGTTTTTTAAGGGTTTTTGTAAAAAACAAACACAAATTATGCTTTAATTTGCCTGAATTCAGTTTTTGATAAGCCACTAAACCTTAGAATTAAAACCCATTACTAGACACCACATGAAAAACCACCTAGAAAGATTGAATTTGATTAAAAAGTCTCCACATTGCTTCATACAGGTTTTTTCTTCAGTTTTCTAGCTATTTTTTGCACGAAAGGAGAAGGATAAATATTAACCCTTGCAAAGCCTATTGAGCAGTCATACTAGTACGAGCTTAAGGTTTTCCATAAAGCTTTTCGTAAAACGTGAATTTGTTTCGTTTACCGAGAATCATTGTTCAGCTTCACTTTAAACAATTCAAATGTTCAATATTAATTTCTTACTCTAGAAAATGGATATTGTATGGAATTATATAACATATTTATAAGCTTAAAATTTTATTTAAAAAAACACAGATGAAACTACCTCCTAACTGAATTATATACTAACAGTATATATATATACAGGGTGGTTGCTAGAAAAGCGGAAAATTTGAGGGTCAGATGACATCTGAATAAAATGCGTGCTTACTCATTTCTATTTTGATTTCTTTACATCAAGAATAAAATGCATGATTTTAATAATTTTGAGCATCTAAGTGCAATATAACATATGCCTTGAAAAAACTTTGTAAAAATAAATAGCTGTTTGACAAATTTTCCGCTTTTCTAGCGACCACCATGTATATATATATATATTTCTAAGCATAATAAAACGTGAGTCTTTTTGTGTGTGTGCGTGTACCTATAAATTAATCTGTATTGCTTTTTTTAATTTCTAAATTAAGCAATAATAGCGTTAACTATAGTGTGGGGGTGTGTTTGCAATTTACCACAAGACAAATATCAAATGTTGAAAATATGACACTTCCGGTAAATTAGCTTTCCCGCAAAGCAGTCAGTTGCATTTGCTAACTGGAGGTTTAGAATATATCAGATTACATAACGTCTTCACCTATCCGATCTACAACCAAGGTTACAACAGAAATACATGCACACAAATACAATAACAAAAGGTAACTTTTAATGATAAGTGTCAAATGGAAAACACCTTAATCGAGGCGCTTATCACTTTAGTTATATTTTAAATGCAACTAATTTACTCAAATTGCATTAGGTAGGTCCATTCTGTAATCGCACAATTGACAGGATAAGTGCTAAAATGATACTGAAATTCACCATTTATTTATTTGCAAAGCAAAAATAATGTGTATTTGAGTGAACATAGAATTATTGCTTTTTACAGCCCTCCTAAATCGAGTAACTGATTTTTTTATTTCAGGACATCTTTCCATTAACCAACTCACTTGATATCCCAAATAAGATGTTTAAATGGGACATTTCTTACTTAAAAAGAAATATTAGATTTGTTCAAAGTAACAATTACTGACCACATGACTAGTCATTCTCATTTAACACATAGAAGGCTGTAATCAGTGAAGAGCACTGGTATTATACATGTTGGCACCATCTGCAGCTATATTTTCATAACATGTTTTATATCATTTGAATAAGAGAGTGTAATATTATCAGGTTAAAAACTAGCTAGATATGTTTTATAATGGGAAGTTCAATCAGTAAAATGTGAAGTATCTGAAAATTAATTTTAGAAACTTAACAAACTGCTCATACAGACGTATGGTGTATAGTGAAACTTTATTTTCATTACTGCTGTAAAGCAGAAAAATAAAGTGTGCATAAATGCTTGAACAATCACCATCTACATGGCTAGTAAATAAAACAAGTTATTTATCTTAAGATGTCTTTTAATTAATTTACTCACTGTGTTAGCCGACAAAAAATGATATGAATTCAATACTCCTATAAGTAGGAGTCATTGGAGTTATCAGGATCAATTTACATTACCATGTAAGTTGTCATTCTTTAACAATATACCTAATCCTCTGCAAGTATAACGGTAAGTCTACGAATTTACAACGATAAAATCAGGGGTTCAATTCCTCTCAGTGGGCTCAGCAAATAGCCAGATGTGGCTTTGCTAAAAGAAAGCACACGCATAGAACATAGCTAATGCTGTAAACTCAAGATATCCATTCGGCCAATAAAATACGTTACTGTTTTTAACCTACCTACAATGTGTAATGTTGCAGTATTAGCAAAGTATAAACTATATGCTGGAGAACAAAGGTTACTGGGACTAAAATAACTCAATTATTTTGTGAAGTACATGTTTATGCAAAATAATAAAAAAATAGACTACTTTCAAAAAATTTAAATTCCTACAGTTAATAAAAGAAACTAGAAAAAATATATAAATGTCTTTATACAACATTTCCCCGTCCACCTATATTTCAGGTTTGTTTTCAAGCCAATTGTTAAACGCAGTTTTAGAACCAATTTTAAATTTGATTTCAGCTCTGGAGAATTTGACAAAGCACTAAGTGTTTGTTGTTTATTATCCTGTATTTACTTACTCAATGGCAATTACTAAAATTTTTGCATACCTTGCTGCTCAACAGAGTATAGACATCGTGGGTTGACTAACACCTCCTAATCCCTTTGGCCAGAACAAGTAGTTCTGCTATCATTGCTGCTCGGCAAAATATAGACAGCTTTTTTGTCAACCCCTCCCAGCTCACGAATAAAACAAACATTTCACTTTTCTCATCCTGGATAACATCCAAGCATTGGTATTTGTTGTGGTATATACACTGTGAGTAGAATTTGTTATGGCACATACTTTAAGAGCAGACCTACTCACTCACTTGAAATCAGGGACGACTAGCGCAGATAGCCCTCGTGTAGCTTTGCGCAAAATTCAAAAACAAACAAACCTTGTATCATTTCTGCCTTGTTCTTACACAAAATTTTAAGAAAATGTTTATCTAGTTTATCTTCCATATCCTTTGCTGCCATAAAAAATATTGAACATTTATATTTTGGGAAGCTTTCAGCTACTGATAGGTAGCGGAATGATTTCGAGCACTTCTAAACAGAAGTTGGATGCAAGGGACTAAGAAAACAAGTCCCATGCCACGTAGAATTAATTATCAGCTGGTGACCTAGCTTAAATAACATAAAGTTATTACACTATTTTGAAGCAGTGAATATATAACCAAATACAACTGAAATATTACAAAAACACGGTGAATTGGATATAAAACTTATGGTTTCCTTATTTTATTTCTTTTATTGTGGTTTTGTTTTACTGATAATTCTGTGAAATGCCAAGAATTTTTTATTTGATTTCTCATTTTTTTAATCTTCTCGCTAACTTTTAATCCAGTTGTTACGTTTTTTTATGTATGTAGACTGAACGCAACAGAAAGACACAGATAACAGCTTATATAATTTATTGCAATAAACTATTATATATGTAACAGATATAACATAAATTATTTAATAACAATGACAGATATTCAGTTTCAACGTTCAAAATTAATTACAATACAAAATGGTACTGGCCTGTGTCCAATATAATGATCTAGAATGAAAGTCCAAAAGTCCAGATCAAAAATCCAAAATTCTAGTCTAGGGTGTGAATTTGGTCCCACGAAGAAATTCCGAAGTTTGCTCCGGTCTTCCCTAAACAGTCTTGTACGTGTTGACTTTCAGTATAGCCAGTAATTCGAATGAATCGTAAAGATTGACGAAATAAAATCACAGTTTTTGTAGATCTAGCTCCAGTCACAAATTCAAGTTGAATAAACACATAGCAAACGTTGAAAATTTCTCAAACGGAGACAATATCTCTTGAATTGAAAGTAAAAACGAATGACTGACTCTTCTTCGTCTATTCGCCTCGCTGTCTCTTTTTATACTATTATGTCTACTGTGTTCTCCAACAATCGCGTAACTTCCACAAAGTTCAAGAGTAATCCGCGCATGTCTGTTTTTGCACGAGACTCATTGTCTAGACACCAGGCCGCCATACAAATTATTTATAAACATATGATTGATCTACCTAATTATAGAAATTTCTAAATGTTATTTTAAATGAATAACAACATATATACATAACGCTTTATACATAACACAGTTCAGATTACGACGGTAAAACTGTATTTGTCAGTAGGACGAAGTCTGAAAAGTATTGCAGTTTTTAGGTCTAGTACTTTGGTTTCGAACTTTCGGTCAAAGCTGCACAAAGTTATATTTGCAGCCAGTGGTAGATTTAGGTAGTGTCCTAGAAAGGGGTTAGCCCCATGGATCATAGTCTTTATGGGGGTCCATTGATCGTTTTCTTCTATGTAAAATTACATGGAACCCTGAGCCTACAGAACCTTAAATCTGCCACTGTTCGCATTTCGTAAACAGCTTTCACCGTTAGCTTATCTCACCAAAAATAGGGATTTGGCTGTCATACAAGGTGCGAGGCTCATTTTTGCGGTGACCATACGCGTTGTTAATTCCTGATCTCGAGTCTGAACACACAAACCAAATGAACACTTTCGGCCATTTAATAGAACATAAAATAAATGATGGAGTTTGAAGGTAATTATGAACATTTTATGTATTTTTTATTCAGTACCTTTGTTTTTGTAGATTCAGTTTGTTATTTATCTCTTACTAATACTGTAACGCTAAAGATATTGGCTAAATAAATATAATTTCTGTTTGTGGTTTCAACCAATGATATATCTACATAAATAACCGGCTTTTTGCTGATTGGTGAATTGAATCTCGACCAGCAACTAGCTCAGTGGCACAGCCGACATTAGGCATCCATTGATGAAATCGAGAGATTGAAGGTATTTTTATTATTATCCACCATTCTAGACTTATTCATTTTTATTTATGAATGTATAGTAGATTTACTGACATTGTTATCCATCTCGATCGATATTACATCCTGTTGATTTACATATATTATATGAAAGACTATTTTGTTTCGAGTCCCAGTGTTAAGTTTAACTGAGTACAAAAGACTTTCACTACTATTATTGAAGTACTACTAAGTTAGGCCCAAGACTTGAAGTAGAATAATTATAACTTGCTGTTCTTAGCTAAGTTACTAATATTATATAAAATTATAAAAAAATATTTTATGTTTTTTGAAAAATTATTGTAAATGGATCGATAGTACAGTTTTATGTAAGTTTTATTCACTTAAAATTCACTACTTACACCGAGATTTCTTCCTTTATTATAGTTTATATCACCTAGGATATAACGTCATGGGATCCGAACTGTTGATGGAGGCTCCATTTCCTCAAGGTCGAAGGTAAGATTTTAGTTGGTCAATTAACTTTGAATAAAAACATGTAAGAAAATATTTTTAGAAAAGATATAAGTAATGAATTATGAACTTATTAAAGCCTTTGTGTAATATATGACTAAAGAAAACCAAAATAATCGTTAGAAGTATATTAGTATTGCAAACCATAGATGCCATACACTACTATCTATAGCCATAATTTTAGCATGTTAGTATTCTTATGGTACAAAAATATGACATTTTAGTGTTAAATGCATAATGGTATGGAGCCAAAATACACCTTAAATTTTGTATCTTTTAGGGCTAGAAGTAAAGTAAGATCATTTGCTGAAAAATTTATTTCTGTGTTAAACTGTTGCACTTAAGTCAGATAATTACTTAGTAAAGTATTCATCATTTACATTTGTAATTGTCTGAAGTGTAAATATGTGTATACATTTGTTTAAACTTATAAACATGCATATACCTTAAACTATTAGAATTACATAGTTTTTCTTCCAGATAACATAAAAATTATCATTTATTAAAATCAAGAAAAAATCAGCAGTATCATCAATGTCTCCAGTACTGAAAATAGTAAAATAAATATTTACATAACAGCAGAATATATATTAAATTGGGGCTAACAGAGATATAGTTTTTGTGGTGCATGTAGAGGCTAATGATGTAGGGAAAGGTATGTCAGGGGAACTAATTAATAAGTACTAGGGGTTGATAAAGGTATTTGAGGAAAAAATATATGACTTAATTATGTTAGGGATACTGCTTAGAATTAATTGTGGGGATGACATAAGTAGGTCACTAGGACTAAATGCTAAAGATATGTTAATATGTAAGGATGAGCACATTGGCTGGTTGGACTGAGAATAGTTCAGTGGGAAAAGATTTTTTAAAAGAAATGGTTTACACTTAAATAGGGGTAGGGGCTGGTTTGTTTGTTAAAATTATTAGCTTGGCTGTAAGGGAAATTGTAAATTAGGACTAGATAAGGGTAAGAAAAACTAAATGCAAAAAGAATAAGAGACAGTAAAGTTTATTATAGGAAATGAGTGTATAAGTAGTTATAAGGTAGACTTAATTATTACTACCATAATGCTAGAAGTATAAGAAATAAAATAGATGACTTTAGAGCATTGGTATGAATGGAGGATTTTGATATAATGGTAATAACTGAAACATGGTTAAAAATCAGTTGATTATGATGATAGAAGTTTATTTTAGAAACAGGGTTATAGGCAATTTAATAGGGTTAGAAAATTAAAGTGGGCTGGTGGAATGGCTTTATATGTAAAATGAGAGTTACCTCATGTTGACATTGAGTATATCAAAGATAATAGTAAGGAGATTGAATCCATTTGGGTTTGTTTTAGTGAACTTGAAAGGAGAAGAATTTAAGTAAGAATTTGTTACAAACCATCAGATGATACTGATGAAATTTGTGAGAAAATTTACAATTTGGTTAATATTTCAGCTGTTAATGAAGTCATAGTTATGTGCAATTTTAGTTTTGGGTGTATAAATTGAGAAATGCTATATTCAAACCATGCAGGAGAAAGGTTTTTGGAAAATTTTCAGGACGACCTTCATCAATTATTCAAGGAAAGTTAGCATTTCAAAATTATGTATCTTTGTGCTTAAAAGAAAAAAATGTATATTGATGACTTTGATAGTTGGAATAACCAGAAACCTCAATTTTGAATAGTTGATTTAATGTGTTGAAATACTTGAAAATGTTAATAACTAGAAACATTAATTTCAGTTATTTCATTATTTCTATGAAATTAATTATTTCTTATTATTTGTGATTAATAAGTAACAAGACATTAATCAGTATTATTATTAGTCAGAGGTAATCGACCATATTGATTGATTTGCTTAGTTTTAAGTACAAAGTGTACAGGATTCTGTATTTTGATATTTTTATCTATCTGTATAATTTTGTTTTTTCAATGAAATATAATTTATACTTGATCTCTAAAAAAAAAAAACGGGCAGTAAAAGTTTTTGCTTTTTTTTCTGCAGAAACCGCACAAACAGAGTTCAAGTCAGTAATGTGCCTAATCATGTACAGTTAGAGGAAATTAAAAGACTGTTGTCAACATTTGGCAATGTTCATCGGTGTGATCAAGGTACGTGCACTTTATATAGAGTGTCACAAAAATAGTGGTCTGTGGCTTAAATAAATTTCTATAGTGATAGTAAATTATTTTTTATCATAATTGGACAGTGCTTAAAAAAAGTGCTTGTTGATTGCAGTGTAATGATACTGTATAAAGTAAAATACAATAAATCAATTAATACATTCAAAAATAGATGTACTGAGCATTTGTTGAAATTCTATTCAAACTATATCTGTTTGATAATAGATTAATCAATGGTCCCATTATTCAGTTAGTGCAATGTTCCTCAAATCACAGTACGTTTATAATTGCAAAAAAGTGTTCTTCTAATTAGCAGTTCAAAATTGTTGATAGTGACAGAGAGCCTTATTAAATTTGCTAGAAATAAAAACAGTGTGAGAGAATCAAGTTTGGTGGCAATGGAAATTGAACTTCACACCTTGGATCATGAGACCTTCACCTCAATGAATCTTTATATTTAGAGTAGTAAAAAATACAAGTTGTAATGCAGAACATAGATAGCTTTGTATTTCACAATAAACATCATAATATTCCATTTAGTTGATTATTTCATAACCCCTCGGTGTGGATTCCTGTACGTGGTGAGGGGACCTCCCAGGGAAGGTTCTGTTCTGTCTGGTTACCTTCTCTGGGATCTAAACATCTACCCACATGTTTGCCATGCATGGCAACCCGTGAAGGGGAGGAGAGGATTCTGGTGGTTGAGGGGTCCAACCCTAACACACCACTTTGGCCTCGAATTCCTGTAGACGGGCGGCCCTTGGGTCAATCGGCTGGTCCACTTGGGCAAGAGTCAACCAAGTACTAGTGTTGGAAGTTCTCAAATGGTGTTGTCGACATTGTACCTGATGCTCGTGTTTGGGTATGGTGTTCACGAAACCCTGGCGTTGCTGCATTGTCCTTGCATGACTTTGTAGTGCGTCTCCTTGTAGGGCTCCATGGTGGGTGGGATCAGTGGGTACCGAAACTTTTCCTCTTTCCCATGGATCCTCTAAAAAATTTAAATAAAATTGTAAAAAAACAGTCAATGGGTTAGCGACCATGTCTTGAATACTCACAACAGCAATCTTCAACATCAGTAACACACGTACCTCATTTTCTTATATTGCATTCTCTTTCTGAAAAACCTTTAGGGCAAATGTCCCCTTTTTTTATTCAAAAGGGACTAGAGGGACTTGCTGGCTCTCCAAATTCAGTAAAGAAGCTTCGATCTGGAGACATTGGTTTAAACATCCACATCCCAACACAGTGAACTCCTCTTGAATTTAGAGGCAATTGGGGATATACCTATTGAGGTTACACCCCATGCTACTTTGAATTCTTCACGAGGAGTTATTGTTGAAAGGGATTTGAAGAACGTTCCCAAATCAGAGATTCTTGCTGGTCTTTCCACTCAAGAGTTTCTGCAGTGAGGCGCATCTCCACTCGCAAAGATGGAGTTACACTGCCAACAAATACCCTCGTTTTAACATTTACTTCACCACGTGCACCTGCCATCATCAAGGCAGGTTATCTCATTTGCATGGTTCGGCCATACATTCCAAACCCTCTTCGATGTTTCCAGTGTCAGAGAATCGGCCACTCAAAGACATCTTGGCGTGGTTCCCTGACATGTGCTCGTTGTGGAGGCAAGGACCATGATGCCTATGACTGTGATATCAACCCACATTGCGTAAACTGCAATGGTTCTCACCCCTCTTACTTTCATTCTTGCCCAAAATGGTTGAAGGAAAAAGAGGTGCAGCGTTTGAAAACAACACATAACATTAGCTATCCTGAGGCTCGGAAATTGCTGTCCACAACTCCATCTCGGACATATGCTGCTGCACTTCATTCCACAACTGCAGTGGGAGTGCAGACAGATCTCTCTGTTCTTCCAAGAGAATCGTTTTCAAAACAAATGAAAAGCCTTTTGACCTCCATGGTTAAAAAAGTTGATGAATTGACTTCCACACCCCTCTTTGTTCCTCCCACATCCTTCAACAAACCTCAAGATCCACGTCCTTCAGTTTTGAATACAGGAATTTCTTCTGATACATCTTTTTCTCCCACCACAAGAGACAAAACAATTATTCGTTCGCATCCTCAGTCACTGGATTCCTCTTCCAATAATAAAAACCTGCCCACTCGACTCAGAGCAGGATCCATGGAGGTTGATAGACCTCCTCCGATTAAAGACAATAAAGAAAAAAGACGCGGTTGTAAACCAAAGGGTTCTCCAGCCACTTCACCTACCCGTTCTTAAAAATGGCCACCTTGATACAATGGAACTCTCAAGGTTTACATTCTAATATGGATGATATCAAAACGCTGATTGCTTCCTACCATCCTGTTTGTCTTTCTTTACAAGACACTTCTCAAATCTGCTGATACAATCTCCATTCGGCAGTTTTCTCTGTACAGAAATGACAAGTTGTGTGATGGTCGAGTACATGGAGGGGTGGCACTGCTGGTTGATCAACATGTGCCCACCCTGTCTTTGTCACTCAACACACCATTGGAGGTCGTAGCCATCCGTGTTTCCTTGGGTCATACCATCACTGTTTGTTCTCTGTACCTGTCCCCTGGAGAGACTTACGATCAATTAGACCTTGATGCTCTCGTTGAAAAGTTGTCATTTTTAATCCTGGGGGATTTTAATGGTCATCATCCCCTCTGGGGAAGTGCTGTTATTGATAGGAGGGGTCGATCTGTAGAGCGGATGCTCTCTGATCACAATCTTTCTCTTTTCAACACTGGTTCTTCCACTTACTTTCATGCACCTAGTCAGTCCTTTACTGCTATTGATCTCTCAGTTTGCTTCCCTTCATTATTCTCCCATTTTTCATGGAGGGTTGACAGTAATCCACTAGGCAGTGATCATTTTCCAATCCTTTTGAGAGAGACTGGCCGTGGTCGATGCCACCCTTCCTGCGTGCCCCGGTGGAAGCTGGATCAGGCAGACTGGTCCACTTTCACTGCTCTCGCAGAACTTGATCCTGGAAATGTAAATCAGCCATCAATAAACGACTGTGTAGCAGCGGTAACTAATTGTATTATACATGCAGCTGCTCAGTGTATTCATAAAACCTCGACACGTTTTCCATGATATCCTCATCCATCGTGGAATTCTGCTTGCCACTCAGCAAGGAAGGTTCAAAAATGGGCCTGGGATACTTTTTGTAGATATCCCACACTTTCAAACTGGGTTGTTTTCCAACGGGCCCGTGCACATGCTAGGTGGGTAAGATGTCAAAGCCAGAAGGAATCTTGGATTAAGTTCACAACCAGCATATCTTCTACCATCAGTTCCAAGATCATATGAGACAGGATTCGAAAGGTTAATGGGCACTAAAATTCTGTCCCCCTCTTGGTCTTACTCTCAGATGTTCAGGAGGTGACTGATGTCCGAAACATCGCTAACACTCTAGGTGAAAGCTTTTGCCAGGTATCTAGCACTTCTGCTTGTTCCTCCACTTTCCTGGCCATCAAGACTCGGGCAGAGTGATCACTTCTTTCCTTTCAAACTGACTGTTTCTTTGACTATAATTGTTTTTTTACCCTGGTGGAACTAAAAATGGCCCTTCATTGGTCAGGTCTGTTGGACCTGATGATATTCATTATGACATGCTGCACCATCTATCTCCTGCTTCTCTTGATGGCCTTCTGATTGTCTTCAACCGGATTTGGCAGGAGAATGTTTTTTCTGATGCCTGGCGCTAGGCTATTATTTTACCTTTCTCTAAGCCAGGGACAGATCCAAAGATTCCTTTAAACTATCGTCCAATTGCTTTGACGAGCTGTCTCTGTAAGACCTTAGAAAGGATGGTTAATGCTCGTCTTGTTTGGTTCGTTAATGGACAGGAGATTCCAAGTTCATGTGGGTTTGACACTTTCCCATTCTTTTATACATGAACTTGGAGTCCCTCAAGGCTGTGTATAGAGTGTCAAACTCTTCAGTATAAAGATAAATGACATCACCGAACAACTCCCTCTCACTGTTGCGAATGGGCTCTATGTTGACGACTTTCACATCTTGTGTCAGTCGTCAAATATGAGATATATTGAGCGGCAACTACAAACTGCCCTCACTCGTGTACGGAAGTGGACCCTGCTGGGGAATGGCTTTAATTTTTGTCTCTCCAAAACCGTATGCATGCACTTTTGCCATCAATGAGGTATTCACCCTGATTTTGAACTTCATATCGGTGAAGTTTTGCTGCCAGTGGTCCCAGAGACAAAGTTCTTGGGGCTTATCTTTGATCATAAACTGACCTTTATACCACACTTAAAGCAGCTTCGGGTCAAATGCACAAGAGCACTGAACATCCTCCGTGTCCTCTCTTCTACCAGTTGGGGGGCAGATCGCTGTTCAATGTTAAAGACATATCGTGCTCTTATTAGATCGAAACTCGACTATGGATCAATGGTCTATGGCTCTGCCAGACCCTTGGCCTTAAAGATGCTGGACCCCATTCATTACCAAGGACTTTGACTCTGCACTGGGGCTTTCTGTATCTCTCTATTTCAAAGCTAATACGTAGAATCTCATGAATCTTCTCTGCACCTTCGCCGTTTGCAATTTTCTTTACAATATACTTCGAAACTTCGTTCCTTACCGAAGCATCCCACCTGGGAATGTGTTTTCTTTCCTCGGTGGGCAGTACTTTTTCAGAACAGACGATCTGTCATTGCTCTGTTTGGCCTTCGCATTTGGGCGCAATTGGATGAATTCGGTCTGTCCTCAGATAACATTACAGATTCCACAGGTAGGCCCATCCCACCATGGCTTATTACAGCTCCCAAATGTGGTCTTCAGTCACCTTAAAAAGGCAGATACTCCAGATTGGAAGTATCATATTTTATTCAATGAATATCTTTCAAACAATCATTCAGTTCCCATTTATACAGATGGTTCCAAATCAGGTAATTCAGTGGGCTCTGCTATGGTTTGCTATGGGTCAGTAGTTGCGTGCAGAATCCCCTCTACAGCTTCTGTGTTCACTGCTGAACTGTATGCCATATCTCTTGCCCTGGATCATATTGCAGCTGAGCAGTATTCCATCTGCACTATTTATACTTATTCGCTTAGTTCTATACTTGCTTTGGAATCGCTACACGTTAGCTCACATCCTATTCTTGCCGATATTCGAAACCGACTGGCCCATTTCTCATTAGCAGCAACTTCAATCCAATTTTTCTGGATATCAGGCCATGTTGGTATTCACCAGAACGAGCTTGCACACATGGCAGCTAAATATGTTTGCTTCAGCACCATCGCCCCTATGCCTATTCCGTACATGGACTATGGTGTTGTCTTCAAGGCTCGGCTCCATGCCAGCTGGCAGTCCACTTGAAGTGAGCAATGCGACAACAAGCTTTTTCAAATTAACCCCAAAACTGGAGTTTGGCCATTTAGCTTCCATAAAGTTTGGAAGGAGGAAGTTGTTCTCACTAGGCTATGCATTGGTCACAGTTTTTTAACTCATTTTCTTTTATTTGGAACTGATGCACCAATGTGTAGTTTGTGTGACACTCAAATTCCTATCAGCCACGTTTTACTTTCTTGCCATCGTTACAATTCTCAACGACGGCAATATTTTAAACATATTTTTTCCCAGGGTCAGTCTGTAACATTGGACATAGTTATTGGTGATGGTGACTCTGTCCACCTTGATAACGTTTTTAATTTTTTAATGGCCAATAATCTTTTAAATCTCATTTTAGTGTTGCATATTTATTCATTACACCTTTTTAATTGTGTCTCCTTTTTTACAGTTTTAATCTCTCTCATTCAATTTGACATTGGACAATGGCCAGAACAATAAATAACTTGACACCAGGACTGGAAAGGCCAACTTCAGGTGACTAACGCTACAGTTTGAACTATCTGTTTGAACTACTCGTTAGTCGTCCTGGCGAGTTGTTATTATACTTTTGCTGCATATCGTTTCACACTTTTACTACTTTACTTTTTAGTACTGGCCATATTGACTCATAACCCGGAACCAGGACTGGAAAGACCAACTTCAGGTGACTGACAGTGGTTTTTACACTTACCTGTTGGTCTTCCTGGCAGGTTATGATCATTACCATTCTGCTACAGGTAGTCCTTTACAACTTTGTAGACTGGATGTTGACATTGGTTTTTCGCCATTTTTGTTTTTTATTGCCGTTTTGCTTTTATCTTCAATTACCTTTACACATTTTACTCCATTTACTTGACTTTTATCTTTTTACTGGACATTTGGCTACTCATTATTACGATTTTGATGAGTGTCTTTTAAAACTTTTATTCTTTTACATTTTGATATTTTTTGCTATGACACATAACCTGGAACCAGGACTGGAAAGATCAACTTCAGGTGACTGATGGTGAGTCTTGAACTTACCTGTTAGTCTTCCTGGCAGGTTATGATCATTACCTTTTTGCTAGGGTAAATACCTTACAACTTCTTATACTCTGCCTTCTATCTTCACGTTGTAGACAAGGTGTCAACATTGGTTTTATACTTTTTTGATTTATCTTCATTTTCATTTATGTCTTTTACTAAATTTATTTTTTTTACATTTTTACCGGATGTCTGGTGCAGATAGCCTCGTTGCTTTGTACCATAAAACACTAAATCAATCAATCAATTAATTATTTCATAAAAATCAGTGTAATTGAAATTTCAAATAATTAATTGTTTAAATAATTGAAAGCCTCATATCAGTTGATTAATCTCATAACAACTGACTTAGTCATGATTTCAGTAAGTTGTTTAGTTAACATGATGCTAATTGTTACAACAGTGCTCTTGAGTAATTGATTAAATTGACCAGCTCCAACTTAAACAGAATTGGTTTTAAGACTACTTAATAAAGTGAAGTATTGTTACAAAGCTATAAATATGTAAAGTGCAATAATAATTTCAAAATTAATGTCATTATTCTAAAGGAATAAAAATGTCTTTTGAAACTTTATTTGTAATAGCAAATAGTACAAAATGTCAGTTTTACAATTCCAATGAAATTAGCTGCTTATACCAAAATGTATTTGTTTTTTTCACATAATAATGAGTGATTTGTTTGGTAAATATCTAATTGCTTATGTGTGACTCTGAAGTATAAATTAAGTAATTCATGCAGATGATTGAAAACTTTTTACTTTTTGTGATTTTCACATCTTGAATACATGTATACACGTCTTCATAAGCACACGCACTGTAAATTAGATTTATATGTGTGTATATAAACTGGTTGGGATAGTAGTCTTATTTTTGAATGACTGTTCCAGTGGAAAATGAAAAATTCAATATACTTTTTTCTTTAGCATTAAGCTATAAAGTAATTACTGTCAATATAAATAAATTCTTTCATGATGAGTCGCATGTCAAAGGCTATGCCATTGTGTTTGTATACTTGCATTAAAAATTTTATTCAGTGAGTTTATATTAATAAGTTTGGAATCAAATTGTGGATTATAATTCAAACTTTAACATTATAAGTGAGTTAATTTCTTAATTTAAAAGTAAATATTAAAAAAACACTTTTAAATGTAGATTTTAGTGAGTCACATAGTATGTTCAATACAGCACTGTTTAAAATTAGTTTGTTTTGTCAAACTACTAGGTCTGTAGTTTTGTGTGCATTTGGAACTTGTTGCTAATACTAACAAGTTACAATATAAAGTAAGAGCCTTGTATCTTTTTAATATGTTAAGATATGGCTTATATATTGAATTAAACACTGTGGCCCTGTTAAGTCTTCTCAATTTTTGAAATGGTCCTTTATATACACTTCAATGTGTGACCTGAATAACCAACCAGTAGTTTAGAATGTCCCCCTAGTGGTTTTCTCATGAATGATTTCAGGAAGGTGGGTTGTGTATTATTGTTTTATGTATATAAAACCTAAAAATATTTTGCTTGATATCCTCCACATGCAAAATTTCAAAAGTCTAAGCAACCTATGTCCAGCAGCAACTGAGAACAAAGGTTGTAGTGAGAAGAGACAATTGTCTGCTTTACTTCTTGATTTATTGTTCAACATTTTAAGAAAAATAAGTTTACAAAATAGTAGCACGCTAAAACACAACTAAGTCATGGAAGATTATTAGTCAGTTTTATATTATTTTTATTCTTGATATGAGTGCACGTACACTGTATCAATACAAATTATGTAATGTCAGCTGGGCATGACTAGAAGGTTAGTAAGATAGAAATAGTAAATATATATGGTGTTGTGAGAATTATGGTACTTAGAGAAAACATTTCTTTTCTTGTTGTAATATGTAGTCATTCTAGTATGAAAAATAACCTAATTCATATGAATTTCCGTATTTTTTTGCATGATGGGAGGTTTGTCAGTTGACAGTCCACACATACTTAGAGTATAGGAAATAACATAAAACTGAAAACAAATATTTGAAATGTATTTAGGATATGTTTTAGGTTTTTTTTTGAATGAAGAATAGATATTTTAATCATAATTTGAAATCACTTTGCACTTATATTAGTAACAAAACAGGATCTTTTCACAAATAAACCTGCAGTAAAAATATTTCATTAACAGAAATCTAAGTTTTTGTGTACAAAATACATGTGATCATTGTTAAGTTTACCAAATTTTGTAAAAATACACATGCTGTATCAAAAGTTACAGTGCAAATGCTTAGCATGTACAATTGTGTAAACAAACTCTTATATCAACCCAATCACAAAAGGATTAAAAGATGTACTGCACTATAAAATGAAAATTACAACAAAATGTAATTTGAAATTTTCAAAAATGTATCATCACTTATATAACTCGCAACAGTGGTTTACAAATTTATATAAATGAAAGTATGTAACAAAAGAAAGATCATTTTATCTGAAAGTAATAAGTGAGAAATAAACATACACTAACTTTAATACTAATTTCTCTTTATTTCCTTCTGTAATGTATATGTTTTGACTTCTGATAACTAACATCTGGCCATGTCAGGTCAGGTGATTTAAAACACTCAAATCGTAATCTGTGGGTTGCAGGTTCAAATTCCTGTTGCTCCCAGCACTTATAGCTCTCATGTAGTTCTGTGCAAAATTCAAAAACAAACTAATACCTGTGTAATTTTTATGCTGAGCTGTACATGTTTTGTTTTAACTGGCATTTAAACTCAACTTATCAGTATTGTTCTCTCTCCTTAATGTTCTGTGCACTGCAACTTATGGGTTGTTTTCTTATATTTTTGCTCATGTTTGTTTATTTATTTTAAACTTTTTTGTGAGTTATAAAATTTATATTGTGTTTTGAATAAAGTATGCATAGGAGAGTGTGATAGAAAGTTCTTACACCTATCATGTTGGGTAAGTGAAAGTGCACATGTAGCATATATATACCACTGTGGTTGTGTAGTTTTAGAAAATGAGATATTTAAATTTTATTCTTTTTACTATTTATAATAAAACATTCATTATTTAATGTATTTATTTGCACTTGGACTCTGAATAGTTCATATATAATGTGATTTTCATTTTGAGTATAAAAACACTGTTTATTATCTTACGCTTTTCACATTTATTTTGTATTATCTCTTGAATCTCATAAATGAATACCAGATGTTTTTAAAAATAAATATTCTTATTTTATTTTCCATTTTCTCTATTATCAAGTTACAGTGCAGTGAAATGTTTAAATTTAAGAAATAGAAATTTACATAAATACCTTTGAAATTTGTTTTTGTTATATATGTAATTTTATGCCTTTATCTTTTACTTATAGTTAATTTTTAACTTTCAATTTTTTTGTCTTTTACTCTTCAAATAGGTATACAATTCTGTTCCTTGTTATATAGTTTATTATACAGCAAAGGTTTACATAAGTTATTTTACTAAAGCTCACACACGGAAATGATACAATTTTGCTTGGATATTTCCACAAATCAAACTATGCGAGTTTAAATGTATACAATCACAAAACTTTTGAATATGCATTTTAAAACACAAATAATACACAACTATTTAAATAATAAAGTCAAACTAAATGCAATCTAACCGTTAAAGAAACTAACACATATAATGCAAACAACTGCCAAACACTGTATGCCTTTTGAGAACCGTGAACTAAGTTTATTTTCAAACTCCTAATTCAGATCCATCCACTGGTAGAGGTTTCTTTAGGCTATAACTGAAAATTACAAAAATCTTCTCTTTCTGCTAATTATAAGTGTGCCATTTAACTTCAAACTGTTACTTGCCAACACAGTTTTGACTTTGCAAGTGGGCACAGTTGATCTCAAGCTTAGATATATTAGATTGTTGAACCTCCATTGGGAAATTCTTAGTTTTTCCAGACACTAATGAAAGGCAATGGAACTTTAAATTAATCTCCTCTTCCAACAGTGTGTTATTTTCTCACAGTATCCATGTATAAAATAGTTTGTAAAGTTTAGACTTGTAATGATGAACAGATCATGTGACAGCAAAAACTGCAGTATTAGTTTCTGTTCTGGATGTTTATTTTTAGAATAAAGTAATAAAACTAAGTTATAATGTGCTTGATAATGGTAATTTCATTAAAATGCATTCATATTAAAATGGTTTAATTGAGTTTTAAATGTAGCTCAGTAACATGTACAGGAGGGGTTCAAAAATGACAGCAGTGCTATATGGTTGAAATCATGAGACCATATTAAGTTTTTCTTTTCAGAAAAATGAACACATATTGGACTTTGAGTTATAAGTTAGCAGTGGATATAACAGATTGGGTGTGGCTGATATATTAGCATGTACTTTACTTTTCTATCATGTGGAAGTCCTTAATAATCAGTGTATATTAAAAACACTGAAGCAGATTTTAAAAATATTTGAACTGGGTATAAGTGGATGAAAATGTGGTATTCAGAGAATAATAAATGGTAAAAATGAACAGTAAAAAAGCAAAATGTGTATTTGTGTGTGTGTGTAAATGTGCAAAATTTAAAAATCATAATATCACAATAAATTTAATATTTGAAGTTTTAATATAAAATATTGAACTGACTTAAAAGTTGGATGTGTAGGTTATAGGTATGTATTTTTTTATATTTTTTAAGAGTACCATATTTTATTTTAGTTTTTTAAAATCCTTTATTTCTGTTGCTAAGTTACTCAGTTCTGTAATTTTAAGCAGTGATTGTACTGTGAAGTGTTAATGTATTATTCCTTTTATTAAAGTATATGTATGTGTTGTAAATAAATAAAAAAGACATCTTTAATAAATCCAATTGTTCACAAACTTTATGTTTGGCTGTTTACAAGTTTTACAGTATAACAGGCCTACCTCAACAAATCATTCAGAAGTTAAAAAGAAAACTTTTAATTAATCTAAACTAATAAACGGGCTGAAATAAAATTAATATGCTTGAAATTAAATTTCTTCTTTTGTTATAGGACCAGCAAAATCAGAAAATAGTTACAGTGTTTTTGTAACATATGAAACACAGGATCAAGCTCAACAGTGAGTATATAATAATTCATTCAGTGTTGCAAAAATGCTATGAGAAAAATGTTCATTTAGCAGATTTTATTAATTTTTTTTTAAATGTCCAGAATTAATTTTAAAATTTTACCTTTTTTTTGTCTACTTGTGTCTCAAATTATAAAATATTTTCTTCTAATAATGCAAAGAATAAACAAAATTTCCATACCATAATTGATTTTGCTGGTACAAACTATTCTTAATTTATTTATCTTCTGGTATTATTTATGTAGCAGTAAAAATTATTAACAGTACAACTTGTGTCAGTATTGTATTATCAAAATGTTACATACATTAGTTGCATAAGAAGTAGTTAACAAAATATGAAGTGATTTTTTTTCTTGTTAAATGACCTTTTAGTAGCAAAACAATCTTCTAGTAGAAAAAGGTTAAAGAGTAACTAACCTGGAGATCAACAATGTTGAAATACATTGCCAAAAGGATGGCATGCATTATAATATTACTGTTGAAAAGCTGCTTTGTTAGTAAATTTCTATTAACTGTGTAATACTCTGTCACATCACTTGAACCTAGTCTTATTAATGGATATAAAGCTGAACTGCAGTATAACTGCAATTTTTAATTCATTTTTCTTTAGATTTTCAACTTCAGTTGTTTATCTTTTATCATTAGGAAGATACCTCACTTATAAAAGGCAGCATTATATAATAATCTATGAAATACATACAAGCACCTCCTTGCAGTAGCAGTAAAAAAAAATGTAAATATGGAATTAATTAATGTGATTGTGAATGAAAAACTATTTTTATGTGTTCAATAAAACTTGAGCACAACAATATTACTATGTAGATTTCAATTTTTAGTAACACCAGGTGTCTTGACATATACAGAAATTTCTCTTATATTAAATAATTGTATTTGCTCTTAAACTGTTTTTATTCTTGACATTAGCCCTTTCTAAACCATGACATTAATCAGGCTTCATTTCTTTATTTTTTACCTCTGTTAGTTTGCCAGCTCCATATAATGGTGCTTTTTTAGATTTTTTTCAATCAGTTGATGTACTTTGTCAGTGCTGTCAAGAAACCCACTTGTTGAGAATTTTATATGCAAAAACGGCTCATTTGGGCTGAGAAAATATTTCAAATAGAAGAGCGAACAACGTTTCGACCTTCTTCGGTCATCCCAAACAAGCTGTTTTTGCATATAAAAATGATGTACTTTGTGTTTCAGAAAGCAGTAATAACCAACCTTTTTAACTTTGCAGACTGGCAAAATTTTTGTAAAAAATTTACACACTATTAATAGCAGTATAGCCTTATACTTTGGTATTTGACATAGATGACAAGTACACAGATAGAAGGTAGTTATACAGAAGATTCTGAGAATGTTCGTGAAGATGTTGAACATTAGTTTGTTAATATTTATTCAGAAAGAAATATATACATTAAGCTATTTATTCTTTTTTTATTGGATGTTTTTGTGGACTGACAAAAATGTCCTGGTCTATGGATCAGTTGTTGAAAACCACTGTTGAATGATTTTTCTGGACCACGTATTTATACAAAAAGTGCATGGAATCAACATAAATTAAAAACTATAAAACTTCAAAAACATATACCTGTATATACCATACACTGTTAGGTTACTTGCTCTTGTATCTTGAAAGATCTGTTCTCTCTTGTGTGTCTTTTTCTCTTTTTCTTTGTCAAACCTAGATTTGGATAGGCTTGTATGTTTGGTTTAAGATATTAATTATAAATTTTCCTGCACAGAACTTTTGAATAAATGGTTGAAAAATTTAAAGTATCTTGAAATAATTTTCAATGTGTATTCTGCATGATTTAAAAACTATGCTATTTTTTGTAGAGCTTTTGCACAGTTAAATGGATATGAAATTGGTGGATCACCACTCAGAGTAGACTTTATCATGAATCAAGCTCGAGATACTTGGAATGGTCGTGGGGGTGGACGTGTGACACATCAACCTCCTCACTCAGGGAACTCCACAGGTCCTATGTGGTCATCGGATTTCCCTCTCAGGTATCACGTTCTCAGCTGTAAAGATGCACTTTAATTTTTATTTCTCTGAAAATGAAATCAGTAAATACAGGTTTTGTTTAACAATTTCGTCTTTGGTTTGTTTTTTATTTATGTAATTTCTCTTATTTTAGATTGTACAAAATACAACATAGCTGTGTCACTTGTCTTTGTACAGATGCTGTGAAAAGTTTCTCATTAAAACTATTCATATAAATGTTTAAAGGTTTTCATAACCATATATTTATCAGTTCAAGTTGCATAATTGTTTAAAACGTTATTTTCATAGTTAGTAGTCTATACAACTGCCTAAATGTAATTATTAATTAGTAACTGTTAACTAATTAATTATATTCTCTGTTAACCAGTATGGACCCTGCACTTTGTAAGAAATTTAGGGATTTAAAAAATGTAAGTGTTAGCCATCAAAAATAGTATCATTCTCCATGAACAACGTATAATTCCTAAAAGACCTATGGTTTAATTATTTGTTATCACCCCATAATAAAGCCATGCTCCAAGATAGGATTAAATAACGACATATAAGTAAATATAAGATACTGAATAATATTACCCATATCAGAAGATAAATTATACAACATACAGACATTATCAAAAATACACAGCTATCCAAGCAACTTTGAAGATCATTTTAACAAACTAAATTCACGTATTCTTAAAAGAAGAGGCTTCTAATGTTACAGACACGTGTAAAGAGACCATTGTAAAGTTAAGTAAATAATCATCAACAAAACATGAAGAACCAGAATTTGCTGTAAATCATAACAAAATGAACATCTTAGATACATCTATACCCACACAAGATACAATTTACAGCTTACTAGAAAGGAAAGAATTAGATAAACAAAATCAACAGTCCAAGAGGAGATATGAAATATGAACTTCACTATAACACCTTCCTATCAGAAAAACATGCCCTCCAAAGTTGTACATTAAGGTAAGTTAATGTGGAGTGAGTGTCAAATATGTCTGCTTAATAATGGTAGGATCATGCATAAAATGTACATAGTAATCTGAATTTTAAAACCTTACAGTTTTAAGTTATGTAAGTAGTAAGGATGCTGGGTACAAATCATGCTAAGCTAAACACTCTTTATTGTAAACATAACAAAACAACTTGCTTCTTTGCATATGTATAATGCTAACTTACTGCTAAATCTGTAAACATATCGACAAGTTTCCACAGAGTGATGGTCAAGAATGTCTCTGAAACTAGAGGCTTTGATTTTGTAGGAACTGACAAATTCCTTTTCATTATACACCATGTCACTCATCATTCTCTCAGAGAATTTGTCAGCCATGATATACACCACCCATTCAGTCAACAGAGGATGTTATAATTATTGACTGTTTTTGAATAGATGTGCAAGGTTGCTGCAAAATCCCCTTGAACAAAGTAGATGCTATCTGTCGTAGAGATTTATTAATAAAGATGGAAGAAAATATAATTTATCTACATATTACAAAAAAATTATATAACCTAATATTCATATCAACAGACAAAAGGAATACCACTGTAATTAAGATATGGTGGAATACTCAATCAAATACCAGTGTCTAATCAAAAGTAGAAGCTACCCAAAAGTTCAGTCTAACCAGATAAGTTTTTTTGTTTTTTTTAATTTTGTTCAAAGCTACTCAAGGGCTATCTGTGCTAGCCATCCCTAATTTAACAGTGTAAGACAAGAGGTAAGGCAGCTTGTTTTCACCACCCACCAACAACTCTTGGGCTACTCTTTTACCAATGAATAGTGGGATTGACAGTAACATTATAATGCTCCCACGGCTGAAAAGGAGAACATGGTTGGTGCAAGATCTGGCTTTGTGCCACACATCGAAAGTTGTGAAGAATTTTATGACTAGAATGCTAATAAAGGTGCTGGATTGACCTGGAAACTCTTCAGACTTAAATCCAATTGAAAATCTTTGGGTGATTTGTAAAGAAAGACTTTGGAGAAAAGACTGCACTAAGAAAGATAAGCTAATTGAGGTGTGGTACTGCAATCCAAAAATTAATAAAGATTGCAGTCAGCTCATGGACTCTATGCAAAGTGGATTAATGATCTTCTGAATTATTTTGTGAGTAATTTTTGGATTCTCAGAAATAAAGTGCAAAAATTTGAAAAAATTGTAATTTTTCGTCTTGTTTCAGTTAATTTGCACTAGGGTGTATCTAAAGTTTACTTAAAATTCACATACAAGACTACTCACTGATTTTGTGTTTGAAGTGTTCTTATGCATAAAATTATTATTAATTGTAAAATTAAAATTACTCCGCATGTAGGATAGTCAACATTTAAAGAGAAAAATGGCACAAGAAAAACATTACTTAAATGTTAAAACTTAATTTTAAAAATCTTATATTTTGTGAAAAAAATATCTTGTAATGTTTACTGCTAATGTGCAAACTTTTGTTTAGGTATAATTACTAATTTAAAAGTTATACCATGAAAAGTAACAAGCATAGAATGGTTACAAGGTTGATATCTGGGATTGAGTCTGTGCTAAAAGAGTTAAGGAATCCAACAAGCTGACGTCTCCACAATAGTAGGACTTGCACCAACCACGTGCATTTGATAGCTTCAGAATAGCTGGTTAAGCTCCATGATCAGGTCCAGATGTGCTAATGATACATTCATAGTTTGGCTACACACTACAGACAAGATACAAAAATTCATTAACCACCTGTTCAGACACAGTCCTGTGATACAGTTCAGAATGAAATTAGGAAAAAACTCCTTTCTTAACATGATGGTTATCAAGTAACATAATTTGTGTATAACAGGAATTTACAGGAAACTTGTGAATCTGGGTAAATACCTTGATGAAATCAAATCATCCCATCTTCTAAGCATCTTAGTCTGCCTAGTTTCCAGAATGAAGAAAATTAGTAACTACAGTGCTTTTGTGTATATAGTCACTGCAGTATTACTGTAAATGCTTCACCCTTTTGCTATGGATACCCTTTTATGTACATGCTGCACAGTTTTATCAAGTTGTATTCAAAATTTAATTGAACTGCTTTGTTATTATGGTCTGTCTCCTATGCTTATCTGCATATTTTGGATCTCAGAGCTTTGGTCAGTTCATCATGAGTCAGTGTTCTGATTTCCTGTCCTACTCTTCAGGCTGATTTTGGCTCCTGGTTCTTTTGTTGGCTTGTGTGAACCTCACTTTACTTCTTCATGCTCAGGATTGTGCTTTCTCTTTTACATAGAGAACTGGCAATTGAATCTTGTTCAGGACTTTTTGTATTCTCCAGTTTTCCTTCCTTTCTTCCTCATGGATGATTTCTGTTGGTGGCTGGATACTTCTCATACTTCATCAGGCATCTTTCTCCCTCTTCCATGACCTGACTTGTGTTGGACTACCATGTTCATGAGATGCATTGGAATATATTATTCAAACAAGGAAAGAGCACAACTTATGGAATGCTTAAAGAATAGGTTTGCATGTAGAGGGCAGAAATGAACAGGAATAGCTAATCTTGTGGGTAGAGGTAAGTACATATTGGAAATACGTTTTCAGTGGAGTTAAAATTTTTATATTTTAAAACAAATCCATTTTGTTAGTGACTTACATTGTGCAAAATACTGGAAGTAGTTGTGTAATTGATTAACCTCTGTTCAGTTCAATTTGCTGCTCACACATATACTTCTTTTGTAGTGGAAAATCTTGTACTGAATTAACCTCCAAAATCAACAGTTATATGATGTATGTTAGCAATTTATTATTTAGTTGCGAAATGTATAACTGAATATTTTTTCTGCTGTATAATTAAAACCTCTTATTTTTAGAATTCTTGTGCAAAGCGATATGGTTGGAGCTATAATTGGACGTGCAGGTGGTACAATACGTCAAATTACTCAGCAGTCAAGAGCTAGGTAAATGGAAATTTGTTAAAGCTTTGTATAAAAAAGTTCTTGTTTTTTCACATATTTTTATTTACAATTAAGGGATAAAAAATTAATAATTGTGGAAAGAATAACAATTTGCAACTATTTTTGATCATTCTTTTGTGATTTTTCTTTCTTTCAGTCTTTCCTTATATTTTGATTTTTGGGTTTCAGTTTTCTCTGAAAACAGAGGATGCTTGATGACACTTGAAGTGTCTTTCTTAGGTTTCAAGTTAAGGCAGTTTTAGAATAGTGGTTTTTAAGATTAGTTTAAGTAATGAAATAAATGTGTACGCAAGAAAACCAAATGAGGAACAGAATATAAAATAGTGGTGAAAACTTGCCAAATTAATATAATTATTAATAAACGTCTGGGGGCAAACATCATTTACAGCACATCACAATGTTTTAGTGGATTATATTTAAAATTTTATTAAACTACTTTTAATCAGTAATGTCGAGAAAACCCACTTGTAGAGAAATATATATGCAAAAACAGCTCGTTTTTTTGCATGTATATTAAACTACTTTTAGTTTGTTTATGCAGTACTAGTTGGTATAGCAAAACATCATGGATAATAATCCATATTGTAATATTAAATAAGTATAATCTTCTTGATTATTATAAGGCAAAATTTTAAGAAAATCCTGAATTTGTAACACACAACACATTTTCTCTTTAGTGATCTTCTCATTTTTTTCATGACCCATCCAAAGAGTATGAAATTAAACATAAAATACTCTCTTCAATTTTGTTTGGTCACATTGCTTCAAATAGAAAATCAGACCCTTTCTGTCACATCCTCTCTTTTAAGATTTATTAATGGCTCTCCCTTACATTGAGTTATATGTTAAATTTAAAATATTAAATTGTTTATTATTGTCTATAACAAATGCAAATTCAAGATTTCCAAATATTTAATGACAAATTATATGATGTTTTCTGAACACAAACATCAGTTTTACCTAGAGTACAAGCATCATTCTTATGGGGAAAGTTAACGACTTGCTTGGATGAATTTTTAACAGCTTATGTCACCAAGTTCAAGAACTAGAAAAATTGTGAGAGTTAGGGAAAACTTTCTACTTTTTGCATGTTTTTAGTCTCTGTTCTTTGGTGCATTAGATAATTAAATAAAAATTTAGTGAAATACTACAATTAGTATAAAAAAGGAAAGGGTTAATTGTCATAGACAATTGACAGCAAGAAAAAAGGCACGAGTAAGTACTTTCTTGTTTTTCATGTTTATTATTTATTGATTATTATAAAAGTAACTATAAGTATAGGGATTTGTTTAGGTTGGTTAAGATTAGGTTAGGTAAAACAAATAGTAGGTACACGTGAGGTGCATGTACTTCAAGTGATTTACAACTTATTGTGTGAATTGTAGTTTAAGAAGGCTCTAAGAGCAGTAGAACAGTAAAACTTAATTATAAATAGATGCATAGTATTATGAGTTTAAAGTTACTTGGTATAAACAAATGTACTTTTATCTTACAATTTGAAGTCATTCTAAAGAAAGAAGGTAATTTAGATTTTTTTCAATTTGTTTTTGGTGGTTATAAGGTTGGTCAAATTGATCAATATTTTATAAAGCTAGGGTAGAGATAGTAACAGATAAAATATATAGTTTAAGTGAAAACATAATTGAAATGTGTTTGGAAAGTTTTAAATATTATATAAATCAATTTTAAGATTTTTGAGTTGAAAAGTATTTTTAATTTTAACATAAAAATCACTTTGCACATGGACTGTTCAACATGCATACTCTATATATATATATTGGTTCCTGTGGTTTAAAAACAACAAATTATTCAAATAATATGAATATTGTGTAAATGCAGTATATTGAGTATGTGGTATGGGCTTTGTGATAAATGTAACTTTAATTACACTTGTATTTTTATCTGATGATTTATTTTTTATTTTTACAGTTAATGTCTACATTTACATTCACTTTATGTATTAAAATGTTTTGAGTGCATTTTACATTTAAATCTTGACTTTATTTACTTTTTTCACTCAGAGTTGACATACATCGCAAAGAAAATTCTGGTTCTGCTGAGAAGGTAATAGCCTTTTACCTGTTGCATTCATTACAGTGTTTTTATGAACTTCTAGTGTAATGATAGTTATAATACAGAATGTTGAACAATATGACACCTTGATATTTTAAGAGTTTGTGGCATAATTTATATAAGAATAAAATATCACAAAAATAGTTATCACAGATTAATTTATCATTGGAAATGAAAGATTTATGTGGTAATATTATTAGAATTCTTTTTCTTAAAAGGAACACTGGTTTAACAAATAAATTTAGTTATTATTGCTTTAAGTTCTGTTAGAAATAAAGAAATATGGATTATCAGTGTCACCAGGTTTCTCTTGGTAGTAATTTTTGACATGTATTGCTATTTTAAGTTAAGAAATTAAAAGTGAACCTTAAACATTTTCAAGTGCAAAAAATATTGAACTTACCATATTAATAATGTCAGCTTATAATAGTGTTTTAAAATGTAAAGATTATATTTATTTATTTCTAAGCTATCAACTTGGAAAGAATTTAATACAAGTTCTTTAACTGTATACTCCATATAAAAACTTGCAAGTTTTTTTAATATGACTCCCTCCTCAGTTGTTCACTTGAAAGTCTGTAGACTTGTAATGCTGAAATCTGAGTTTTAGTGTCTGGTATGCACAACACGGATAGACATTGCTGTTTTATGCTTAACAAAAAAATAAAACAGAAATTTATGCAGGTGATATCTATCACAATTTTTATAATTTATTTTCACATAAATCTTGTTTAAATGATTCTAATTTGAATTACTTGGTGTTATCTTGCAGTATTAAATTTTTCATAAGCTGTAATTTCTTTAAAAATGATTTAATTATTTTCTAAAGTGTTAACCAAAACCAATCTTTCAGGTTGTAACAATTTTTGGAAATCCTGAGAATTGTTCGACTGCTTGTCAAAAAATTTTGGAGGTTATGCAACAAGAAGCTCAAAATACAAATAAAGGGTAGGATTGTTTTAGAATACAAGTTTTTTGGAAAGAGATGCAGTTTCTGCATCTACCATTTAACATGTAAATTACCTTGGAATAATAAATTTACTATCATTATTTGCACTAAAATCTTTGGGCATCCACAATCATCTCTAATGTTTCCATAAATTTAATTAGTATTATTTTTAAGCATTAAGATTGTCTGTAAGTTATTTTGTAAGATCTCAAAGATGTTTTATTATTATCATTATTATGCTTTAAATTAACCAGCCAGCACATACCCTTATTTTATTATTCTAGCTTTAATTTTATCTGGAATTTGTTAATGTTATCTTTGTTTTCAAATTCATTTAAGCTAACTAGAGAATTGTTTTGAAGAAAATGTTAAAGTATCTTCTCTTGTCTTTTTTTTCATTTCTTCACCTCTTGTGTGTCATGGTGGCTCAGTCAGTCCAACATAATCATGAGCATTCGTCTCTCACTACATTCTGTAAATATTTCTTGACTTTTTCAGAAATATAACTTCTCTAAACATTTCCTGACTTCTTGCTCTTAAATAGAAGCTGATAGATGTATAGAAGCCAAATAGTTTAGGGTTCTAGATATTTGTTTAGGAGGTTGCTTTTAAATGTAATACATTTTGTTTATTTAGTGAGTATATTTCAGTTGCAGTAAGCAAACATGGTTTCCAGTGGGTTGTGCACCCAAATATTTGTCTTATAAAATGTCCTGAATTAATGTCTAAATTGTATAAACAATATGATAACACTTTTTTTTATTTTATGAAAATATATTTCTATAAATTTAATAGTTCCACCCAACTTTGTACTTATACTAGTGTCAATGAAGAATCTCAGTCATATTGCATTTTAACTTAAGTTTTAAACTAACATTTTTAGTAAGCTGAAAGTAAATGATTGCACTGAAATGCTCATAGTAAAGTAATAGATCTGAAACTACACATTACTACAACTGTAAGTAATAGTTCATGATGGGTATCTTATTGAATGTTTGTTTAGAAGGTGTGAAAGGTGTATTTTACTCTTGATGTTTTTTGTTATTTATTCAAAATAACTGTTATTATCAGTGACTGTGTTAATATATTTTTTCTAAAATGTTTTTATATAAAAATGGCATTTGTTACTCATAGCATGCAAACAGTGCCAATATATATAAAATTTAAAATGAGTTTGATATTTATTTATAAAATAAACATTACTGTATGTGTTTGAGAATATAAATGGTGTTTGATTTTATGGCTTCCACTTGTCACAATATGTATTTTATGTGTTCTTGCTTTTCTGAATTTAGTTTTCCTATTGTAAAATTCTAAAGTTTCATTTTTATGCTTTTGTATTGTTTGGATAACATTCTTCTTGCAACAATATTTCTTTTGGTGTTGCTGTAAAGAAAATGAAGTGAAAGTACTTAGTAGATGGCATCTGACAATTTTAATGTTTTTGTCAAAATATCAGACAAATGTTTATAGTCAATACAATTGGATAGGTAGATGCTTCAACTCACTTGATTGGTTTAAGAGTCTATCTGTGGCATGCAAAAATATTGGTGACATATTTTTAATTACTATCACATTAAATTGGCATCAGCCCTTTTTTTTCATCTGTTAACTATAAAAGAATATTCTGAAAGCCTGGTATATAATGGCATTTTCAGAGCTAGTGAAATAATCAAATTTCCCTTACAGTTACTTTTTCAAGCAGTAATGTTACACCAAGCTCTGTGCATAAGATTTCATTTTGAGTGATAAACTCAAAATATATACATATTTTTTTTCCTTTAGGGAGATTCCCCTAAAAGTTCTAGCTCACAACAACCTCATTGGTCGTATCATAGGCAGAAATGGAAATAATATTAAAGGCATCATGGAAAAGACTGATACGAAAGTGACTGTTTCAAGGTAATTATCTATCAAAAGATATATATTGTACAGCAAAGTATAATATTTTGTTTTCTTTGATGTGCCATGAAAAAATTTATTTCATTTTAGTGGTGTAAAATAAGTTAGGTTATCTACCTTAACAAGCTATTCATAAAGTTGAATCTTATGTGTGTATCTGAGTTACCTGTATTTATTACTTAGCTTTTATACTAATTCTCACATCAAGCTTATTTTTGTTTTCTTTTTCTTTGTTTAGTAATATTTATGATGTAAACAGCTTTAATTTGGAACGAATTATCACTGTTGTTGGAAAGCTTGACAATATATGCAAGGCAGAGCAGATGATTAGTGCCAAACTCCGTCAGAGCTATGAGAATGATTTGGCAACAATGGCTCCGCATGCGCTAATGTTCCCTGGTGTTCATCCAATGGCTATGATGTCTACTATGGAACATGGTGGATATCAATCTGGCCCAAGGGGAGGACCTCCTAGTCACAAACATCCAATGTATGGCAATTCACAATCTTGTGTAATCCCTGGAATGTACCCAAGAGATACAATTTCAGAACAGTCCGTACCTAATAAAGAGCATGTGCATGTCTACATCCCAAATTCTGCTGTTGGTGCCATTATAGGAACAGGAGGAAGTTGCATCCGAGAAATGATCAGTTTCTCTGGAGCTTCTATTAAGGTATGAATTGGTTGTATGATGTTTATCAGTTTGTGTAAGATCATGTTAGTGGTATCCTTGTATTGAATATGTGATGGGTTAATGTGATTCTTGAAGTAAACTTGTTATAGTTTACATTAGTGTATTAAGTTTCAACTACTTTAATTAAACATCATGCACATTTCTTGAAGTTATAAAATTTGTTAAATTTTTTTGATGATGAAAAGCTTAGTAAATAAACTGTTTTTATCAGGGAGTCCCGGAAAATTTCTTATGCGATTATGCGAGTATATTTGAGATTTTTGGGATGCAGAATAGTTTTTTTTTATCATAACATGAAATCGCTTTGCCATTCATATTTGTAATGAAACATTGTACTTGCACAAACAAATCTTTTGTAAAAATTTTTTATATAAAAATTGATTTTTTTTGTATACAAAATGCATGTAATCTTCACTAAAAGTTTTCAAAATTTTGTGAAGGTTGGCAAGTTTGGGGAGGGTGAAATACATTGTTTTACATTTTTCATCTTACCATTTAGCTAACCTAATATTTGGCAGCACCACAGAAGAAGAAATATTTGCTATATTGAAAAATTGGACATTTACTGGTACTAATATTTTATATCTGTTGTTGGATTATATTGGTAATGTAAAGAGGTATTAGAAAATTCAGCTTTGAATATCTGTAAGTTTGATATTTATAAAACTGGGGAGGTAGGATAATATGCATTTTAACGTTCACTTGATACTTTGCTCAACTGCACTGAAACTAATACACAAACTTTCACAGTCAAATTATAATATAGATCCAAATCTTATAACACTAATTATAAACAAAATCTACACTATTTAAAATATTCTATTAATTTCGTTTATGAAGAAAACATTCTATTAATTTGAGAGGTTTTATACAAGCTTAACTGAAAATATGATTAAAAGCCAAATTAAGTACCTTTTCATAAAACTTATGAGACTGAATGTTTTTTTTAATCAATCTTTTTATTGATTATTTATTATCAATGGTAGTAAGAATTGGAGGAGTAGCTACAAAGGTAGTGTTATTGATGCTGAGAGAATGTGTAGTTAAATGGAAATAAATTGCTGCTATTTGGTTCAAAATGGGTGTCATTTTGGTCATTGGTGTCTTGTAAATCTCAAGAATTGTAAATCTGCTATCCAATGCTTCAAGCCTGTTTTGGGTGAGTTGATAACCATAATATACAGGGTGTCCCAGAAGTCGCGCATCATATAAATTTTTATGTTAATACATATGAATAACAATTTTATTGATAATAATCATAACTGATGCTCAAACTGTTCACCCTCTGCTTTGATACATTCATCAATTCTCTTTATAAAACTGTCTTTTACTTTGTTGAGGGTTGCAGTGCTAATCCTTTTACATTATTATATGTACGTATGGTGCGCGACTTCTGGGACACCCTGTATACTAAATAAAAATTATTAAGTCTGAAAATTGTTACTACATTTTTATAAAATATAAGAAAACAGTGTGTTAATTTTGGTGAAGTTTAAAGTCAAAATAAATTGGATCCTTGAAAATGAGAGTTTGGTAAGCATTTTCATTATACTTCTATTGAAAGTATAATTGTATGGATTTTTATTCTTTCAAGATTATAATTAAAAGAAATGTATATCTGATTCATTATTCATGACCATAAGTACTAATAACAAATCATGTCATTATTAAACTAAAATTGATTTTAAATACATGAAATTCATACAGGTGGCTCAACCTGAGAAAGATGAACCAGTAGAACAGCAAACTGAACGGAAGGTCACCATCATTGGTACTCCTGAGGCACAGTGGAAGGTAACTGATTTTTGCTTGTTTAATTGGTTTATATACCTTTCTATTTTTATTAGTTGGTGATATTTTAATTGTTGTATGTGTCTCGTCTCTTGTTTCAGTTTATTTTTCATCAGTAAATAAATTTTTAAGTATATATGTTGGTGATTTCCTTTGTGGCTCTTTCATATAGTTTTAGATGTAATTTTTTATTTTGTTATATAAATTTATACCAATGAAGATATCTTGTATACATTTTATTATATATTTAGATAATACAACTCAATTTAGAATATAAAAAGCCCCAAAACTATACTAGCTTTTGTCACCAACTCATCTTCATACTTTTTGGTGAACTTGTATGAAATTATATTGCCTATTGATTTCAGCAAGTAAATGACAGGTGGGTTTTAATTATAATAAATACAAGATAATGAATGTGGGTTATCATGATTTGAATTAAGTTTTATTTGGATGGGAATAACCTTAACAGTATTATGAAAGGAAGGAATCTTGTAACAGTCAATCAATCTATAAAGCCATTTGAGCATTGGCTATGGATTGTGGTATGGCAAATTGGATTTTAGATTGTACTTACAGAAGTATTAAATGCAAGACTAAAGAGTTTATAATTTCAGTGAATAGGTCACAGATTAGGCTGTATTTGGAACTTTGTGTTTAGTATTGGGCTCTTTACCTAAGGAAAGACATTGAATTGTTAGAGAGGGTTTAGAGAAGAGTTATAGAATGGTGCCTGGAATGGAGGGGTGTCATATAAAGAGAGACTGAAACTTAGGTTGTTTTCTCTTGAGAAAAGAATAAAGGAGGAATTTGATTGAGGTGTGTAAGATTGTGAAGGGAATTAATAGTGTTGATGCATCATTTATATATTGTTACACACACACACACACACACACACACACACACACACACACACACACACACACACGTGTGTGTATATGTGTAACAATGAGAATAGTGTGACTAAAGGACACAAATACAAGTTTTTGCAGGATGGGAGTCATCTTTAGCTAAGATAGT
Source organism: Carcinoscorpius rotundicauda (assembly GCA_011833715.1). NCBI lineage: Eukaryota > Metazoa > Arthropoda > Merostomata > Xiphosura > Limulidae > Carcinoscorpius > Carcinoscorpius rotundicauda. Next base: position 24,658,223 of record CM022398.1, read on the forward strand.
TTCATTTTCTTAACAGTATTTCTGATTGCCTTCAGGTGTTGTAAAAGTGGTAAATCTAAATTTTTTAACAGAAAGTTTGATAAGTGTATGAATGATAAAGGCTGGTTTTTAGCTTATTTAATTTAATTTAGAAGGTGGAACAGCTGAGACAGACCATGTTGTCCCAAAATGTTGTTATCTTTACATCAGGGTTTATTCATAAAATGTATCAAAACCTGAAAGTTTCTCTTTCAAAATTGTAGAAGTCATTTATATATTATTTTTATAGTAAATTTGTTAAAAAATAAAGAAACTACTGAAAGTCTTAATGATTTCATTTTATTTGATTATTGTCTGTATTAAGTTGTGTAAGTAAAGGTTGACTATTGTGGTCAACTAGATATTGTGATTGTTCAATTCAACTGTATTGAGTCTTATGAATTAAAAATACTTAAAATTTTTTTCCACAATTTCCTTTTCTTCTCTTGATGAAATTTAAGCCTTTTTACTTGGAAATTCTAACTTTTATTATTAAAATATTCTCTAATCTCAGTTTAATGTTTGAAATTCAAATAGTGACTTTTGACTTAGTTTTAATTTCAAAGGAATAGGAAAGGGACTGTTGAAATGGGTAATTTTTTTTTACCTAATATAAAAATACAAGTTTTCTTAAAATTCAAATTAAACATTTTTTTTTTTTTTTTAGAGTAGGTTGATATTGCTTAATTAAAATGTATATAGCGTAAAACTTCCATGCACAATTCTAAAATGTAGTTTCTACATAATGTAATAGACCACATATTTTATACACCAGTTCCTATTGTCGAGCTAAAATATTTTTAGTCATGATTTGGTTTACTTTATTTTTCTGTCTCTGATGAAATTAAATAACACTGGTTTACAAAGAAATTGAGGCAAGCACAAAAATAGCATTTTTAACCTAATTTGGGGGTGCTGAATTCAGATTTGAAATCCGTTTTTACTCATCACCTCTAGTTTTTTTAGATATGCATACTGTACATTTTGTACACATACTGTATATAAAGGCGTATATGCATTCAAAGTTAATTTCTAATATTGTGTGACTTATGTCTTCTTTTTTAGTTATTATGCAATAAATGCAAATAAATCAGATGAAGAAATGCCTCCAAGAGAAGATTCTGCCAAGTCAATCTCTTCTGAAGATATTGACTCTTCTTATTCAGGAACAAGTGGCAACGAGCCACACTGGATCACGCAAGAAGACCTGAATGACCTTGCTCGTAATTTGTATCTGTCAAAACAGCAGTCAGAGCTCTTGGCTTCTCGGCTTAAACAGTGGAACCTAGTCCAGGAAGATGTAAGGATCACCAGTTTAAGGAATCGGAACAAATGTACTTGGCTTGTTCACTTTCCTTGGTTTGCCACATAATCGTTCAGACTGGCGTCTTTTCATAGACTCTTCCAAGCGAAGTCTCAAGGCTGTGTTTCTGCACAACGGGAATAAATATCCCAGCATTCCCACTGCACACTGTCCATCTAAAGGAGTCGTATGGCAATATGGAGCTTCTTTTAGAAGCTGTTAAGTACAACCAGTACCAGTGGAGTCTGTGTGGGGACCTCAAGGTCATTGGTCTTCTTATGGGTATGCAAGCGGGCTTCACAAAGTACTGTTGGTTTCTCTGTCTTTGGAATAGTCGAGCTGTATCCCAGCATTACAAGCAGAAAGACTGGGGGTCTAGAAGCACTTTTGTTCCTGGTGAACACAGCGTCAAGGAGAATCCTCTGGTTGACATGAAGAAGGTGCTTCTTCCTCCTCTTCACATCAAGCTTGGTTTGATGAAGAATTTTGTGAAGGCTATGGACAAAAATGGTGCTGCCTTCCAACACTTGTCTACTGTGTTCCCAGGTCTCAGTGCTGCTAAGCTCAAAGAGGGCATCTTTGTAGGACCTCAAATCCGAGAAGTGCTGAAGGATACTGATTTTGAGGAGCTTCTTACCTTAAAGGAACTGAGAGCATGGGAAGCATTTAAGTCAGTTTGTAGTGGCTTCCTTGGTAACACACGAGTACCAAATTACCAAGCCTGTATTGAGAAGTTGCTAAAGACTTATGAGGATATGGGATGCCGAATGCCACTCAAAATTCATTTTCTCCATTCCCACCTCAACTTCTTCCCTCCAAACCTTGGAGCAGTGAGTGATGAGCACAGAGAAAGATTCCACCAAGACATTACGAAGATGGAGAGCAACTATCAAGGCAAGTAGAACCCCAGCATGATGGGAGACTTCTGCTGGATGCTCTTGCGTGACATCCCGGAGGCAAAATACACCAGATCATCTAAGAAAACACACTTCTAACTGTCTGTGGTACTATGAATTGTGTACATTGTGTCATCCAAGTATATTTATTCCGTCAATGTTCTTTATCTATCCTGTTTTATCTGTAATGAGCTGCTGCAACTGTTGAAATAAGCACGTATATACTCTGTATATACTAAAATGAGACTATTTAAAAGCCAGAAAACTAGAGGTGATAGAGCAAAACTGTTTATAAATTTGAATTCAGCACCAAAATTAGTAAAAAACACCTATTCACATTCTTGCCTCAGACAAAATTATTTTTTTGTAAACCAGTGTAATTTGTGGAAAAATATATAAATTGCTGTCAGTATATGGGTAAATTTTTACATGGTTATGGTTGACTTAAACTTTTTGTATCTTATATATAATTCCATTTGTTTCTCTTAGGCTCAGTTCATGATATTCAAGAAAGTTACCTATGAAGGATTTGCTGGTCCCCAAAATGCAAGACTCAGGGTTGAAATTTTTGTTCCTTCATCACAAGTTGGGCGTATCATAGGCAAGGGTGGACAGAGGGTAACTTAAATATTTTCTGTGTTTTGAAGCCATTAAGTGCTCCATCTTTAAATAGAAACTTGAAGTGGATATATGCAAATCGCAACTCTTGCTTTATATACTGTAATATTTCTCAGTATTAATGTGACATTTGAAAGTATACACTTTGTTTTCTTTAAAATGGCTTTTTCTTAGAAATATTTAACGTGTTTAAAATTTTTGTTAAATATATTCGAACACACTACATCAGATAAGAGTAAGTATCATTAATAATTAACTGTTAAAAAATGACTGATCATCTTTTCAGAATTTTTGAAATGAAAGTAAAACAGTAATGATTACACTGATAGATAATTAGTAACATTTTTATTATCCTCCATACACTGAAAATACTAAATCAGTTTGCATAAAATTTGGAACACACTTCATATCCATTGTATGTTAAAAAAATTAATAAAATTTACTATTTCTTGACTTCACTGACAATATAGCTATTCATCAACATCAGCTTTGTCTATCTAATGTCTAAGCATTGGTTTCACATGTTCCACTCTTTAAAATCCTACTTAAATGCCTGTATCAATAACAGTGTTTCTCAATCCTTGTCAGTGTGTGCTTTATCCTGGTACTTTATGTAAGCACCTCTATTAAATAATATAATCACTTAATCTTGACAAAGCATTGGACAAGGTTTTTTATGATGAAGTGTTAATTGTATTCATGTTATGGTTTGTAATTTTTTGTGACATCTTGTGGATTTCAGTATAACAAAATTTAAAAACTAAATTAAAAGTAATATTTGTGGGTATGAATATTCCCCTATAATTTTCAGCCAGGCAACTAATTCATTCTCCCCTCTTTCTTCCTCCTACAATTGGAGAAGTCACTTTCAGTTGAAGGGTGCTCTTGTTTTTATGGTGACATTTATTTGGCCTGGTATCTTTTTCTTATGACTTCTAAAGTTGACTTTTTTGTTGATTCAGGGTAAAATTTATTTTCTGTTCTTTGACAATTTTCTTTATTGAGTCAGCTTCTCCAAAGTCTAATTTTCCTACTCTTCAATTAATTGTTTAGATTTGTAAGATTTTGGGGCTTTTCTTTCTCCTTTAGAGTCTACTCCTCCCTTGTTTAGCTGCAATGGGATTGTTCAGTTTCTTTTCATTCTTGAAATTTGTGGTGGTTCAAGCAGGGATATTTACTGCTTTATTGTGTGACAGAATAGATAGACCTTGTACCCTCCTTTGTTTGCTTGCCTTGGTCTTCTGCCTCGTTTTTTGGTTGCTTTAGAAGTTAACATTTTCTTAAACTGAAAATGTATTTACAGTAATACTTATCTCTGCTGGCACTCTTCTGCCTTGCATCCTCAGTAAGAAGTGGTGTACACCTTTAAAAAATGAGGTGCTTATATACAGTACAATGGTATGGGGTGTAGACATTTGTCAAGAGCATTTAAGTGGGTTATGAAAGGCTGGAACATGCAAGAATAATATTTAAATAGGCAAAGCCACTCTCCAAGAATAGCTGTGTTGTCAGCAGAGGTATTATTGGAAATACATTTTCATTTCAGCAAAGGGTTGTGTAATTTTTTTGAGGTAGTGAGATTTATGAAGTTTATTGCAAGGCATTGTTTCGAAAAAACACAAACTTTCTTTCATCTTTATCTCTCTTGGTATGTATTCCTGTATGTGGTGAGAGGACCTCCCAGAGAATGTTCTGTTCTTTTAGTTTGCCATGTATGGTGACCCTTGAAAGGGATAAGGGGATTTTGGTGGTTGAGGGGTCCAACCCCAACATATCACTTTCCCCTTGAATTCCTGTAGACGAGCAGTCTTTGGGTGACTCTCCTTGGGTCAGTCAGCTGATCTGCTTGGGCTTAGGTCAACCAACTACCATTGTTGGATGTTCTCAATGGGTGTTGTGGAGATTGTATCTGATGCTGGTGTTTGGGTCTAGTGCTTATGAAACCCTGGTGTTGCTGCAGTGTTCTTGTTTAACATTGTAGTGCATCCCCTTGTAGGGATCCATAGTAGGCGGGGTCAGTGGGCATCGAAATTTCCTTTTTTATTATTATTGATCCTCTAAATAAAAACTTAAATAGTGAAAAAAATAGTCCATAGGTAAATACCACGTCTTGAAGATTCTGAGCAACAATCTTCATTCTGTAATACTTGTTGTCATTTTCTTATCCTACATTCTCTTTCAGACAAAGCTTTAGGGCAAATGTCTCCCTTTTTTATTCAGAAGAGACTAGAGGGACTTGCTGGCTCTCCAAAGTCAGTAAAGAATCCACATCTCAACACACATTGAACTCTTCTTGCATTCAAAGTCAATTTGGGACATACCAATTGAGGTGGCAGCTCATGCTACTTTGAATTTATCAGGAGGAGTTATTATTGAGAGGTATTTGAAGAACATCCATGAATCAGAGATTCTTACTGGTTTCTCCACTCAAGGAGTTTCTGCAGTAGGCGTATCTGCACTCTCAAAGATGGAATTATGGTGCAGACCAATATCCTCGTTCTGATACTCACATCACCATGTCCACATGCCATTATCAAGGCAGGTTATATTAATTGCAGGATACAGTCTTACATTCCAAACCAAATTCGATGTTTCCAGTGTCAATGGTTCAGTCACTCAAAGATGTCGTAACATGATCAGTGATGTCGAGAAACCCACTTGTTGAGAATATTATATGCAAAAACGGCTCATTTGGGTTGAGAAAATATTTTAAATAGAAGAGCGAACTTCTATTTAAAATATTTTCTCAACCCAAACGAGCCGTTTTTGCATATAAAATGTAACATGATTCCTTGGTATGTTCCTTTGTGAAGGCAAGGACCATGATGCCTAGGAGTGTGAAACTGACCCTCATTATGTCACTTGCAATGGCTCTTACCAGTCCTATTTTCATTCTTTCCCTAAATGTGTGGAAGAAAAAGATGTGCAGCGTTTGAAAACGATTCATAACATTACTTATCCTGAGGCTCAAAAGTTAGTGTCCACTACTTCACCTCAGACTTATGCTGCTGCAGTTCATTTCCCAACTACAGTGGGAGTGCAGACAGATTTCTCCGTGCCTCCAAAACAATAATTCTCAAAGCAAATGAAAAGTCTTTTGACCTCTATGGTTATAAAAGTTGATGAATCAACTTTGACACCTATATCTGTCCCTTACATACATTCCAACAAATCCTAAGATCCACTTCCTTTGGTTCCGAGTACATTTTCTTCTCCCTCTCCAAGATACAAAACAATCATTTGTTTACATCCTCAGTCACTGGAATCCTCTTCCAACAGCAAAGACCTGCCTAATCTACCCTGAGCAGGATCCATGGAAGTTGACAGACCTCCCTCAAATAAGGACAGTAAGGAAAAAAGACACAGTTGCAACCAAAAGGGTTCTCCACCCAATTTGCCTACGCATAAATAAAAATGGCCACCTTGATACACTGGAACTGTGGAGGTTTACATTCTAATCTGGCTGATGACATTGAAAACGGGCCTGGGATACTTTCCATAGGTACCCCACACTCTCAAACCTCATTGCTTTCCAGCAGGCCCATGCACATGCTCGATGGGTAAAATGTCAAAGCTGGAAGGAGTCTTGAATTAAATTAACAACTAGTATATCTTCTACCATCAGTTTCAAAGACATATGGGGTGAAATTTATAAGGTCAGTGGGCAATATAATTCTGTCCCTCTCTTGATCTTGCACTCTGATGGCCAGGAAGTAGTTGATACTCTAGATGAAAGCTTTTGCCAGGTATCCAGCACTTCTGCTTCTTCCTCCATCTTCTTAGCCATCAAGACTTGTGCAGAGAAATCTCTTCTTTCCTTTCAAACCATCTTTATGACTTTAATCGTCCCTTAACACTGGTAGAACTCAAACTGGCCCTTCATTGTTCTGGCAGTAAATAAGTTGAATCTGATGATGTACACTATGAAATGCTGTGCCGTCCATTTCCTGCTTCTTTTGCTATTCTTGTGATTGTTTTTAACCAGATCTGGCAGGAGAATGTTTTTCCAGATGCCTGGTGCCAGCAATAGTTCTACCTTTCTCTAAGCCTGGTAAGGATACCAATATTCCTTCAAACTACCATCCAATTGCTTTGACAAGCTATATCTGTACAACCTTAGAGAGGGTGATTAATGCTCATCTTGTTTGGTTACTTGAATCAAACAACCTCCTCTTGCCCACGTGTGGGTTTTGATGACAGTGCTCCATCATGGACCACCTAATTAGACTTGAAACGTCACTCCAGAGAAACCTTTCTCAAAGGACAACATCTTGTTTCAATATTCTTTGACATTGAGAAGGCTTATGACACAACATGGTGGTATGGCATTTTGCGAGATCTCCATATATGTGGGTTATGTGGCCATTTGCACAATTTTATTAAAAAATTTTAATGGACAGGAGATTCCAAGTTCATGTGGGTTTGACGCTTTTCTGTTAAAAGGTCTGAATTTTATGTACACAAATTACTTGTAAATTTAATAAAAATCTGTCAAATTTCATCATGATGCACATGCTGTATTAAAAGTTATGGTCAAATACTTAATGTGTGTAAATATGTAGACAAACTTGTGTATATTATACAGAGCCCTTAGTGAAAGAATTAATGAAGATTAGAATTTTATTGGATAATGAACATGGTTTCACTAAGAGAAAATTGTGTAAACAATTCTTTTGATGTTCTTTGAAAAGGTTACTCTTTATTTAGATTGTTGATTTGGTATGTCTGGATTTTTAGAAAGCATTTGACAAGGTGCCATATAAAAGGCTTGTAAAAACTTTTTTTTGAGGTGTGTAGCATTTTTTATCAAATTGGAGAGAAGAGTGGCTGGATAAAAGAAAGCAAAGGGTTGTTACAAATGGAATTCAGTCAAACTGGATTAATGTTAGAAGTGAGGTTTCTCAGGGTTGAGTCTTAGGACTAAAGGCATTTTTAATTTGCATCAATGCCATAGATAAAGGAATAGTTAATAAATTACTTAAATTTGCAAATGACATCAAGGTCTTGGGTGTTACTAGCTGTGAAGAGGATGCTGCTGACTTTCAAATTATTTAGATCATTTAGTGAGTTTAGCAGATAAATGGCAGATGGGTTTTAATTATGATTGCTGCAAGGTAATATATGTGGGTTATCACAATTTGAATTGTAAGTATAACTTGTATGGGAACAACCTTAACACTGTTATGGAAAAAGATCTTGGTATAATACTTGGTCAGTCTCTAAAGCCATTTGAGCAGTATGCTGTTGGTAGGACAAATAAGATTTTAGGTTGCATCTACAGAAGTATTGAATACAAGTCTAAAGAGGTTATAATTTCATTGTACAGGTTACTCACTGGCTAGGTTTGGAATACCATGTTCAGTATTGGGCTCATTACCTGAGGAAAGACATTAAATTGTTAGAGAGGGTTCAGAGAAGAGTCAATAGAATGGCACCTGGGATGGAGGGGTTGTCATATGAGGAGAGGCTGACACTTTCAAATTCTTTTCTCTTGAAAAACACAGTATTGGGAGGATCTGATTGAGGTGTTTAAGATTGTAAATAGGATTGATAGTGTTGAAATAAATTTTGATTAGGTAGAAGTTGTTTTCAGCTGCGACAGTTTAATTTTTCTAACAAAGTGGTTGGTCTTTGGAATAGGCTGTCTTTGGATATTGTAAAGGAAATAAATTTAAATGAGTTTAAGAAAAAGCATGATCAGTATATGAATGGTAAGGGCTGGTTTTATGTTTTGTTTTTTAATTATTTTAAATTAGTTTAGCAGATAAAACATTCAAGGTGGACTAGTAGGTCAAACCATTATGGTATGTTATTTACCAGAAAGTGCTCTCTGGTTATGTGATTGGTGATTTGTTTGTGATACAGGTATATTTGCAACACTTATTCAATGTTATAATATAAAATTTTTTTTTGGCATCTGCTTTCTTTATTATGTGAACCTGATGATTATATTATATTGATATAATAGTTTTTATATGTGCTTTTGTAAACTGTGATAAATGTTCTTTTTTTTCCTGTGTCTGAAAAATTAATTTCATACTTCAGTGCAGTTACTTGAAACCAAAATTCTTCAAATGAAAAAATTATTTAACTATTTTTCTAGATTCGTGAACTACAGCAAATTACTCATGCTTTAATTAAATTGCCCGAAGAAAGTCAAAACTCTCAGGCTGAAGAAGTCATTATTCGCATCACTGGAGATTTTTATAGTTCACAAGTAAGAATTTCTAAATTGTGTAATTGTCAGTGATTTCTGTGTATTTCACATAAAGTATGAATTTTGCCCATCCAATTTTCTTTTGTTATAACATAAAGTAACTTCTGAATCATATCATCAGAATTTGTTGAATGTAACTGTTCATGTTGAAATACTTTAGTGTTATGCGTATTAGCCTTGTATAACCCGATTAATTGTATATACATGTTTAAATTTCTTTTATAAATCTATAAAAGTAATATTTATATTGTTTTTGCTTAAAAGAATTAAAAATCATTCGGTGTGTTACAGTTAAAAGATTTGAATGAATTTCTATATCTTTAAAAATTAGGAAAAGTTAAAAGAGTGTAATGGTTTTTTAATAGTAATAAAATGATTTGTTGATACTATACTTCACTACTCTCACAAGATTAGCTTTTCCAGTTTTGTGCTGCCCTTATATGCAAATAATTTTTATAATACATGTTACAAGCATTCTGCACCCTCTGATTAGAATCAAAGATTTCAGTATGTCTCATATAGGTCATCATGCATCATCTCTCTACAGGAGAGCACTACAATCACAGGTTGAATGTGAAATCCCTCTGTGTGCCACTACTAATGGTGTTAGTATGCCTCTTCCTCTGGCTTTGGATCAGTCTACCCTTTTTATCATAGAGATAACTGTCCATATATGGACTAACAATTGTTGGCTTGAATTTTACCAATTTGAAGGGCAGGATTCTAATCTCCTGCTCATCTTATCAATGCCCAGTATTCCCATCTTTGTCTTACCCTGATGACTCTTTTACAATACCTCTCCTCAATCCATCTCTTGTTTGTGGTTCTACACAGGAATACTGAAGGGTTTTTTTGGAATATCTTTGCCCTCTCTTCTGCATTGGCTTCCCCTGTCATCTTCAGCTCTGGCACAGCAGTCACATTGTATTTGTTCTTTGGATCTATTGAGTCATGGTGCTTAGTTGTCACAAACTCAGCTCCTTATTTACAGAAACTTCAACTGACCATGATTTTTAAACATTTTCTGTTTTTGCATTTTAATTTTTGCAGTTTTTGGAGCCTATGGTTTCTTTAGTCCAACAAAAATCTGTTCTTTCTCATTTGAGGGCCTGTTTGTCACAGTTATAGTTAAGCATGGCACCAGTTTCCAGTTCTTCCTACATTGCCTGTTCCTCCTCGGTTAACCAAAATGGATGTCTCCTGTGCTTATTGGCTTATTCCTATTTTAGAACATTCTTGTCCTGCTTCTTCTTCTGTGCCAAATTTACATTTAATCACAGGTGCTGCATTCCTTCATAGCTGGAATACATGAGTTGATCACTAGGAAGCTTTGGTCATTGTTCTGTGGGGATTTTTTTTCTGGCTTTCTCCAGTGATTGTCTGGTTATGATCCATTCTGACATTCAACAGTGGTGGCTCATATTGATCATCAAGGTGGCATCTGGTTAAGATCCCTGTGCTTTCTAACATTTGATTTTGGGCCCAGGATCATCAGTTTCATTTTATATTCATTTTATGGCATGCCTTATACCTGCTACTTTTAACCTTATGGAGAAAGAGGGTGCCTTAGTTTTCCACTACCTGGAAGATCCATGATTGGATTCCCAGAGGTTATATTCTCACACTCCTGTTTGAGGTTTTAGGTCTGCTATCACCATTTTTTTAAATTCAACTAAGTTTCCTGAATTTGTCTGGCTCTTCCAACAGTTTTTAATTTTGTATATTTCTCTGTCCAACTGTTGTCTAAGGCCCGTCATCGCAGGTTACTACACAAAGGCATCAGTGATTATCCTATGGGGTCAGATTTGGTGAGAGCTTGTCTCAGCCATTTAAGTTTTAGTATGGAAGAACTTTACCACAGATAAGTGGATCTTTCAAGTTCTTACATAAGGATTAGTCCATTATTTCATACACCTCCCTAAATTCTCTCATACAGGTTTTATTCCATAAGAAATTCAGATTCACCAATATAGGTAATTGGATTCTTTTCACTCCTTCACACTTAACCTTTTTGTTTCTTTAATCAAATTAAATAAGTCTGTTCCTAGTCCCACACTGTACATGGCTCTTTCAGGGGAAGGAGTTTTTAACTTTCTTCACCAATTCATGTAGTACTATCTATTATGGGAATGTGAGCATCTTTGGCATCACTCATTACTTTAGGTCGAGCCCACATGTTCTTTTTAATGCTCCTTATTTTCTGAAGTATCATTCATTGGGACTCCCCAACATAATTTACACTCCCCCTCATTAGTTGAGCACTCCCAGTTTCCAGCTGCTGGAAAGGTGGGCAGAGTTCTATTTCTGTTTGATATTGCTTGAACTTGTTATTTTCTTCACAAAGAAGTGGGTAAAGCTGGGAGTTATCTCACCTAGAACCCTGGATGGTTTTCCCAGATGACCAGTGGGAGTGTAGGATTAGCCTGTGTGCTCTCACACTTCTCATGATTTCAATTCAGATTTGTCACTTTGTTATCCAGTTTAGTTGAGTGTGGCCCTTTGTTTGTGGTCATTACTTTCATTTCAGTAATTATGAAAAAGAACCCTGAACTCTTCTCAATTCTGCACGTGAAGCATCACTTCGAAAATGTACTATTGGTTTGACATTGTTTCACATGCTCCTCATTATTCTGACAGCAGGAGATATTGCCTTTACTCTCAAGTTGGGTAATTTCTGTTTATAATCCTGTGCCAAGTAATTTTTTTTTCTTCCTCAAGTTGAGTGAACCATTAAAGTTCTATAATTATAAGTTTGGTTTTTGCATTTTGTACTTTTTCCGGTTGAAGCAAAGATTTGTTCACTTTTGTTTTACGTGCCTTCTCTTCTTAATTCTGGCAGCTTTGCATCTAACATTCTGTTGGAATCCAATGCTATCAAAACCACACTGTGGTCCTCATTCTGTAGTCTCAGTGATCTAGCTTTGGGTAATTCCTATGCTGACACGGAATCTTATCTTTTTGGTTATGGCCTGAACACCTCCCATGAGTCATGGACAATGTTTCATTTTGTGTGGGTGCACTGTACATTAGCTGGCTGACTGATTGTAACCAGATGCATTTTGTATTGCAGGAAGTAGACCAGTTTCTGATATAGTTGATCCTAAACTCCTGTTTTCTTGTAGTATTAGGGTTTTGTTTGTGGCCAGTCAGCCTTTACTCCCCCAGATTTCATATTGTTTGGATGAAGAGCAGACCTGTTTCAGAAGTAATGTAGACCTCACTAGTGTTCTGATGCTATATCTTATTTTCACACATCCTTTTCTTCACAGGCATATTCTGTATGAATTTTGCTTTTACTAGCCTTTTCACTTTATCAGTGTGGGATTCTAGCAATAGTATGGGGAGAGATGAATGTGTTTTGAAAGTTAAAATTTTCCTATAAGGAAAATATATTTCTGATAATACCTCTTATCACACTCTCCCACTCTTCCTCCCTACAATGGTCAGTGTTCAGCAAAAAAAGTGATTTGGAAAGGAAGTAATAATTGACAGCGTACATAAAGGTCTGAGATGGGGTGCACTAAAGTAGGTGGAGAGAATAATAAGTTTTACCTTTCTATAGGTAATATAGTGGAGTATAAAGTCTGAAGCAAGTGAAGTAAGATTCATAACAATTCTTGATAAACAAAGAGGAAATTTCATCAGAATAAAGTTATAGTGTGAGAGGTAGTATTATTGGAAATACATTTTCAGTATAGAAAAATATAAACGTTCCTGACTTGTACTGCTCTCTATATGTGTAAATTTTTGTTTGCTGCTATCCTTGGTGCTCCTACCCTACCTTCATGTGTTTTCACATGAGGCAGCTGCATGGTAACATGCAAATGAGTATGCTAAAACCTTCCACCAGTAAGAGTGTGATGCTCCTTTTATTATAGACTTGATGTACTGTTCCAGATGTTGCCTGGTTATGGGGTTAATGATTTTCACCAAACTGCAGTTCACCCCTCAGCTAGGTGCCCTTCTTTCTACCATTTCCCAGATATTAGTTCCTGGGAGGTACTGGTGTTGGTTGGATCTGGATCAGCCACATAAATCAACATATTTGAGTGGCCTTGATATGTTCTTCCTACCGTAACTGGGTGATTCATTACCACTGCTACTTCTTTCTAGACTGGAGCTGAACTACCAAATTGCTATCCGGCTTTCTACCTTTGGGCAGGCATTGACTACCATGGGGTACAAGTGTTGATTGTGTTGGACAGGCACATATGATGATGTGGATCTTTGGAATGGAAAATCATCTTCCATTTCCTATGCCGGAGGTGAAAGGATCTAGTTTTCTAATGAGCCATATATTTCCATTGTGGTTGTGATTGACCTCCCCCTTACGATCTGCAATGCCCTTGTCATCCTGTACCAAGGATCCCTTCATTTAATTTCTGGGGACATTTTTATGATTCTGCTCTTATTGCAACACATGATTTTTATGGGCTAAGAAATCTGGTTTTGTCTTCCATGGGTGTTTCACATACCCATAGGTTTCCTTTTTGCAACTTTCTGAAGTTGGCCTATCTAGTTACTGTTAAACTGGTTTTTCCACCAGGTCACTGTGGGATTCTAGCTAATATGTGAGAAAAGGTATGATATTGTGTTGGAAGTTAATATTTTCCTACAGTGAAAATGAATTTCCAATAAATTCTGACCCTTTTCATCCTTTCTTCCCACTTCTGGTGTCTTTTTTGTTGGTCAATCATAAAGTGGTTTAGGCTAGGCTGCATAGAGGGAGTCATCTATGGAAGGAATTTTTGTGTGCTCATATTCATAGAGGTTTGTCTTATGTTCACTTGCATACAATTATGCAGCTTCATCATATGAAATCCTGTGATTGTAGGTGTGAGTAACAAGACTAGTGGCAAACAAAGCTTTTGTCATATAGCAGGTAGTACAAATCTGGAATAGCTATTCCTTGAGTATAGATAATAATATCTTCAATACAAATTTTCAGTGTAAGAAAATGTTAACTTTTTACCCTTTTCAGTCTATGGCATTATACTTGTCACTTGTAAATTTCAATATATCCAAAACACAAGACATTTGAAATATGCAACATTATAATTATTGAATATTTTTAAACTTAAATTACATTTTTTGGTAAATGTGCAATAAATGGTGAAATAAGAAACATTGTATGATGTAGCTATGTGTTATGTCTTTATCAAGCACACCTTGCTCGTAAATGGTATATACATAAACATGAAAACTACATCATCTTTGTCTGCTGATAGACTTTTTTACAAATATATTTGGTAAATTGTTAAAATAGGCAACCTTCTTTATGAACTTACAAGGATGTATGGAAGTTGATCCCAGAGCACCATTTATTTACGTTTTACTAGGTAGTTTGGCTATTTTAAAAACTTGTAATTGTGCAGTTCCACATGGTATTTAAGAAAACCAAGAACTGATTTTTTCTATTATTCAGGCTGCACAACGACAAATTAGAGGCCTTCTTAGTCAAAACCAGTTTGGCAATAGAGGAGGTCGTGGACTTATTCCAACTCCTCCTCAACCACCATTACCCCCAACACCAGGCCAATCTTTTTGAAAGGTAATTTGGACTTACCACAAATGTATGACATCACCTCAGCAATTTCAAAGAGTAGCAAAATAAGAATTTTTTTAACACTGAGTAATGGAAAGGTGACAACTATGTTAAAAAAAATTAAAAAAACTGATTAGGTTAAGTGCTTTGTTTGGTTTGTCTAAGTCATGATTTTAGAATCCCTGTTTGTCTCTAGGAGAAAGTATTGTCTTTGTTTTCCATTCCAATTCAAGGAAGTGGAAAGATTGAGTGCTGTTTATTTGAATTTCACTGTCAACAGGTATATGTAGATTGTTGTAGTAATTGACCCCTAGTGATCCACAGGGTTCTTAGTGGAAAAAAAAAATTGCAGAGACATAAGGATTTGATATATCAAGTCTATAAATGAGTGTTACCCTGCACAATGTAAGGAATAAGATAATGTTACATCCTGTTTTGAGAAAGGGTAACCGTTGTTTAAGTTGTAGTACAAACATTGATTGGACCACTGTTGTTGAGATCATATATTATACAATTTTTTTACTGTAACAATGTTGTAAAAAAAGTTATTTTTGATACTTGTTGGAGAAACTTTTTTGTTATAAGGTTTTTGAGGGACATTTTTACTTGACATTAGTGTGGCCAAACATCTTTGTGGTCAAACAAAATTCACCATCCATAATCACTCAAGTTTCTCCAATAAGCTATGCCTGCATCATACTTTTTTTAATGTTTCTCAAAACATCCAGTACAGAAAGTAGCCATAGATGTATTTTTTTAATTTACTGTTTAAATATTTTGCTTGCTAAACTACATTTCCTTAGGAAATGTAAAAAAAAAATTTTTTAAATATATCACTTGATTTGCAGTGCTTGGCGTATCAGTATTGACATATTTTTTTCAATATATGTGTAAAACAAATATTTTTGACGTAAACTAGTATTTTCGCTGAGGTAAAGTTGAAAGTCAAGATTTAATAAATCATCTTGTTTTCTGCTTTGTGAAGTTCTGTGTAGGAGTTTATATGTATGTATATACACATATATATATATATTCTCTTCCATCTCAAGTTTATCAGTTCATTGCTCTCTGCAATCTTATTACTACATGAATAATTCAAACTTAATCAAAACCAAACAAAGCCAGCTTTTTTAATTTTAAAGATTAAGGCAGCAAAAATTGGATGTTAAATTTTGTTAATGTGAGCATATTATGCCACATATACGTATGATTTTCATTTTTAGAATTATTTAGCTGCAGAGCAATTTCATTTAAGTACTAGTTTTTGGACAAATTTGTTTCTAGCATTCTGTTATACAACACTATAAACTATAGATGATTGTTAATGTTTTCAATAATAATGAATGCCTAAGGTCCCATTTATATATATAAAAGCATAACGTAGTTGACATAAATACATATGCATATCCATAACAACTGAATGCAATTTTTAAGCATCACTCTGCTGTGTTCTTTTATGAACTGCATTTTGATATAAGAATGCTACGAATGCACCATCATACAGCTTCAGTTTGTATGGTAAAACTTCATTAAGTTTAATGATGATGATGGATTATGTTTATGTACTACCTCATTGCAACTGTTCAAAATATGCATGTTTTTTTCCCCACCACAAAAATTTTGAAGCTTTACAAATTTAGGCAGCAGTTCTTCTGAAAAAATAATGTTGTAAAGTGGATTTGGAATCTTAAGTAACAACAAAGTACTTGGAGAATAAATAAAAGCCTGATTCTGATTCCCAGGCTAATTTATATATAGCAATGTTGCTTATCCAACTCAGGTGAAAAAAGAAAAACACCACTATACAATAAACTTTCATGTTTGGTTTTGATCAGCAGACCAGTCATGAAAGTTGACAGTAACTAACTGACTGAGGTGAGTACTTTTAATGTAGCACTGAGTGACATACTTTAAATTGTACATTTGTCTTGGCATTGATAAGTTTTCTACTGTTGATTTGACCTGAATTGACTAGGCTTAATTTTGACCTAACACTTACTGACTGACTGTAGAAGTTAGTACTTTTAACTTGACTTTGATTAACTGAATGGGATTAATGGTGGTAACTTAGCCCTGATAATCTGACCTGGGTTAATGCTTTTACATTGGCATTGATCAGTTACCATAGAGGTTGAAAACATTTCAAGTTTGTGTAGGTTAACTGCCTGTATTAAATGCTTTCTTTTTGCACCAATTAATTGATTACTTGTTTTCATTATCACACTGACAAATTGACTGTGGTTAATAATATTTATAAGAACTATGATTCACTTTGTTGTTTTATTTTTAGTACTTTTATTTTGGAACAAGATGCACGTGTATCCACTGAATTTAAAAAATTGGACATATGATGAATATTTTTTATTAATCACTTGCAGGTACCTGATCTGAGGTTTTCTCAATTTTTTTTTCTTGTGTTGATATAGTTAAATTTTATTTTAAAGAAACTGACCTCTGCCAAGGAGCAAATTGACATATTTTAATTGACACTGCTCATCTAAAAATAAATATATTTGATCCTTATGTTTTTAACCTAAGTGATAGAAGTCATTCAGTTTCTGTGAATGTGTTTTTACTTTTAGAATGTTATATAATGGGTTTTCTTGAAAGTAGGCTTGTGGGTAGGTTTATATATAATTAACATATAGCCTATTATGAAGTGGTTCGATTTTGTTTGTTTTAACATTTTCATGAACTGTTAAAAAATTAGAATCTTGAAATGACCTTGTTTGGTCGTTTTCTTCTTATTCTTATTATTATTTAGGTAGTTTTTCTATACAGTTTTAAAACTTCTGTATTTTGTCAGGATTTTACAGGAATATGTAGTAAATGTATTGTTTAACTGTTTGTGATAAAGCTGTTGTATTAGTTTTGGAAGCTAAGAAAGAAAAAGTTAACACAGTTCATACTAATTTGTGGCAGATAATGTTTTTATGTACATTTTCTTTTCCTTGCAGTAACAGTACAAATAATTTGATGTAGTTTAGGTGGATATTCTCTTACTGGTCAGAAGTGTTTCTAGACTTACTAGGTAACTTCTCATCTTTCAGCTACTTCTGCTGTGTTATTTTTAATCGTTGTTTTCCACCCAAATTGCAATTTTTTTTTTCCCTTTAAAATGTTTTGTTTTTGTTTTTATGCAAAGATAGAAATAATGAAAGAATTACATTTACTTGAGGGAAAGTCATCAGGAAGATTGCTCATGTAAAGTTACAGTTCCTCAGGAATTGTTTTAAGTTTAATTTGTGCAATATGGTGTCCTTCATTAATCATAACTGTAGGAATATCGATGGACCATGCATTCCAGTCCAACAAAGCCAACAAAAAAGAAGAAATTATTTGGGAATCTGGATGCAGTATTTCAATCCCTGTTAAGCTACTTGTGTGACATTTTTCTCATGAATCGACTACAAACTCTTCAGTTATTTTTCTGTTAATTTCCATGTTGTTTTATATTTTTTAGCTACTGAAAATTTTCTCATAATCAATAGAAAGTATTTAAGAAACTTTTAGTTATTTTTTGGCTTGGTATCTATGAAACTTTTAAGTAATGGTAGATGTGTTCATCAGTGTTACTTGTAGTGGTAAAAATATTAAACCATTGAAAATGTTAACAGTTGCTCTTTAAAAGTGGATTTAGGTTAATTTTTGTCTCACTAATAATTAATACTATGGTTTTTAATGGTGGTTTGTTATTTTGCATAAAAAAATATAACGAGTAATGCATAGAATATATTGAACAGCTGCCATATATATATATAGCACAGTATAATTTGTTATATCTTTAAAAGTAACGTGCATTGATGGTTTACAGATTGCCTTTCCTATATCTTGTATTGTTTGGTTTGTGATTCAATGAGCAACGCGAATATAATTCACACTGTGCTGAAAAGTATCTTATATAAATTTTTCTATTTTTAAAAAGTTAGAAAATTACCAGTTATGTTACAGCACTTCAGAGAACATATGTATCCATTTTTCATCTGTTCTGACCAACTGCCCAATTTATGTATGTTCTGTCTTTTTCTATTGAAAGATTAAATTATTATAGTTAAATCATTCATGTTCTCTTTCATATTAGTTTTAATTCTGATGGATAATCATGATTTTATCAAAACAAAATTGTCTGTACACAGTCTGATATGAATGTGAAGGTGTGTGTTCATCGTTAATAACGATGTGAACTTCTTTGTGTTTAGTTCTGAAATAATGGAATAAGAGTAGACAAGTAGACATGTAAACTACAAGTTCTCCATGGAATTTAATAGCTTGAACAGTGTATTAAAATATTAAGTTATATGCTGTATAATGTTAAACTTGTTACAGTATCAGTTCTTTTAATTTATAAAAATGGATTAAACATTGTCAGAAGACTTAATATTCTATAACTTTTTATTTTTAACTAAACTAATACAAATGTTCAACAAGCTACATATATAGTTTGATTTTAATCATTTTTATGTGAAGTTATTTAAAATGTTTATGGAACAAAATGCATAATAAGAGAATTCACAAAGTGCATAGAACTCTATCACATCATATTTTGGTTATGTCTTTGTCCTACTGAAAACTTTTATTGAGTACTATTAATAGTAATAATATAGTGTAAACTTAACTTCACTGAGAACTTGGTTTTTACCATTTATTTAAAATCAGCTTTTGCATTTTAAACAAATGATGTACATTTTAAACAATTAGTTCATTATCTTGTAATCATCTCAGAAACATTTTCTGTTGACACATGGGTTGATATATTTAACAAGTCTGTAGTCTTAGTATAAAAACAGTTATAAAATTTTCTGATCCCTTAAAAATATTTTATGTGCCTTAGATGTTCATTGCACCTGTTACATCTTGCACAAAATTACTGTGAACCAGTTTAACGATTTCATGCAATCTCAAAATAAATTGCTCTTTTCTTTGTATTAACAAGCATAATTGACACACAAAAATCTGTTTCAGCTTATCTGCTTTTAGCTTCAATTGTTTAAATAATTTTTTCACATTGTTTTGCCAATGTTCTCAATTCTTAAGCACTGATAATGACAAGATATAAGTTTCAACACACTAACATACTAACCATATTGTAGTTTTTATTTTTATTTTTAGATTCTAACACTTACACATTGCTTTTACCCAAAGTTTTAGTTTAGAAACTTCAAAAAACGATCAGGTTAAATTGATTTGAACATTTAATAATAATAATAAAAAAAAAGCTATACATTAAGGTGGTGTGATATTACAGTTGTAATAAGTGAACTGTTCAGTATTAAAGATTACAGAAAGTGTAAGAAGATGAAAAGAAATTATCTTAAAGTGACTCTGGAACTGTTGTATTAGAAATTACAATAAGCTTGTACAGACATAGCAGCCTTAACTTCACTTTCAAAAGAAGTAAGAAAGCCTTCTGGTATATCCTAGCTTTTTTCAGAGTCAAAATGAGACATCACAATCCACATTATCTTCATAGCTGTTTAATCATTCAATTGAGTTAATAAAAAAGAGTGTATCTTCTACCTAGCAGTTCACACCATAACAGTTTGTAACTGTATAAAAATATGAACTACTTCTTTCTTCTTTGAATGTATCATTTTACATGATTTTTAGTTTTCCTATTTTCTTATTTCAGCTGTTAATCTTTTCAATTCTCTTTAATTTTATGGTTTTATTGTTGTACTTTGTATGGTTGCATTCTGCTGAGAGCAATAAATAACTGTCATATAAGCCATTAACAACTTGTCATAAACACCACAAGGAAAGTGGGTGAGTTCCTTGATATTTGTGAGTACAAGTTATAAATAAGCCAGGCCTTACTTTTTCTTAGTAAGTTTCTTATTTATTTCAAATGTGCATTTCAGCTCACACGAATAAATTGCACACTGGAATAAAATGTCTCAAACAACTAAATTCATCTTTTTCAAGTAGGTTATTAAATGGATTAAAAACTTGTGGAAAAAAAACTGTTTACCACCAAAACTATATATTTTTATGAACCAATGTTTTAAGTGGAAATCTAAACAAGTGTGAGCTTTCTGTAGAGGTAAAAAATGATTTTTTTCAATGGTTAGAAACCCATTCATCAATCTTGAAAGATTGCATAAAATGACAAACAGGAGAGAGAGCTATCTGGTGAGTTTGGCAAATTTATATGATAGTTCAGCAGATCAGAAAAGCTATGCTTTAAATATTAGATTTACGTTATTTATTACTTTTGTTTCAATTGCTTAAACACCCAAAACCATGTTAAGATATTAACATTTATTAGGGAGAATTCAAACAACAGGTACGTTATGGACATTGAGAAGTGAAGATTGTATTTTACATTTGTTTTGAAACAAATAGAATAAGAATCTGAATAATGAACCATTTTTTGATCGTACGTTAATGTACATTGAAAATAAAACTGTTTGATGAAATTTTGAATTAAACTAAGTGTCTAACGTTCCATCATGTGGGAAGATTTGAAGGACCACCCTCCCATGAGGCTTCAGGAGAACTAGATTTCAGTCTACATATCTCTGCAGAGACTATTTTATGAAGTCTCTCTATAGCAACAATGAGTTACCCCTGTAGAACAGTTTCTTATTGGTATTTGGAATTCTGCTGACATGTACATAATTGACTAACTTTATCAGCAGTTTAAAAAGGACTAGTTTCAGATCAATTATTTTGACAGGTAGCCAAATCATACAGCTATGGAGCATGTGTTTAAAAAAGTTCATTTATTAGTAGAGGTATTCTCTGAATAAATTGGGGTCATTGTTTTTGCCTACAAGTTATTTGGACTTTCCTTCTGTCTGCCAGAGATTTTGCAGAGTGAAGACACCTCTCGGGTTGTCTCGAAAAAAACAAACCATCCTGGAAGGTGTACTTTTAAGGAGTCAAAGACACAAGTAAACTACCTATTTTACAATAATTAGACCTTAGTAATTAGATCCAAATTTTATTTTAAGATAATCTGTGGAATTTCAAGGTTTAGAATAAAGAACTACTTCATCAAGAGGATTGTGAATATGGGTGTATGAAAGGACATACGTTGTTTTTTCTTGCTGGTTGAATGAAACAGACAAGATTAAGTACATGTATTAAGATGAATTAAAATGACCATTTTATTTCCAAACAAAAAAGGACGTCTTGAATTAAACTTGACGTTGCCCGCTTTGATTAGGGCAAGTCTACTGATTTACAACGCCAAAATCAGAGGCTCGACTCCCCTTGGTGGACTCTGCAGATAACCCAATGTGGCTTTGCTATATGGAAAACACATTAAACTTGATTATTTGAGATATTAAAAGCTTTCTGTTGTAATAAGTAAACTGGTTAGAATTACAGAAGCTAAAAATGTTATTTTAATGAATATAAGGTAACATGAAATGAATTAAGTTTGTTTGCTTTTGGAATTTCGCACAAAGCTATTCAAGAGCTATCTGTGCTAGCCGTCTCTAATTTAGCAGTGTAAGACGAGGGAAGGCAGCTAGTCATCATCACCCACCGCCAACTCTTGGGCTACTCTTTTACCGACGAATAGTGGGATTGACTGTCACATTATACACCCCCACGGCTGGGAGGGCGAGCATGTTTTAGCGCGACCCTCGGATTACGAGTCGCACGCCTTACGCGCTCGGCCATGCCAGGCCCCAAAATGAATTAAGAGAAATTGGTAGCATTAAAAATGGAAAAATACGGACATACACAGTCTAAAGTGTTACTTCCAAGGGGAGACTTAGACGAAAATTTATAGTGATTCCTAATTATTTCAATTATTAACTAGTGTTACGAAGCGTCAAAACAAAGAATATAATATTTAGCACTTTGTGTCTGCGAAACAAACCGATGAATATGCGTGTAAAGTTCGGTGAAGATCTATTCGTAGGGTACAGGTGCTAAACAGTTGTAGGTAAGGCAAAACGGAAAATAAATACAGCAAAATGTACAGCTCTGACCTAAAAGTTTGCATATGTATGCCTAGAGACCCAATAAATGAAATTTGTTGAAGGTCCATCTGCAGTAGTATAAAACAAACGTGGGAAAATTAATAATATAAAACTAACAATTGCCATGTATCTGTGCAATAAGGCTACATCCAAAACGTGGTGACCACGATATTGATGGTACCAAACGTGAAACCCGCCATAAAAACGACAACACAAAGAATACAAATTAAATATTTACATCTCATTACGCCACAAACTAATGAACCTACACATAATTTTAGGTAAAGATGCATCCATAGGGTCCAAGTGGTTGTTCGACAAACAAAACCAATCACACTTTTGTGTGTGTGTGTTTTTTTGTTTTTTTACAACTAAGCTATATCAGGCTATCTGCTGCCAATCAAAGAATATGTAAGTGAATGTTTGCATTCACTCAGCGTAACGAATCAATGGAGATATCAAATTTGGTGAAGGTATATACGCATTGAGGCAATTAGTGGTATGAATTACAAAACGGACAACAAAGACAGCAGAATAAAAAATGCAAAACTAAATTTGCAAGTATCTGCGTAATTAACCAGCATATAAAATTTGATAGAAGATCAATCCAGGTGGAGCGAACTATTTGAACAAAATGCATGTTTTTTCATATAGAAAAGCCATATCGGACTATCTGTTGAGGGGAATCGAACCCCTAATTTTAACGTTGTAAATCCGTAGACTTACCACTGTACTAGCGGGGAACAATATACGGGGTGTCCCAAAAAATGTATACACACTTTGATTATAAATACGATGTTCATTGAAATATATTTCGGTTTTTATAGTCCAAGTTTAAGAAGACAAGTGTAGAATCCTTTGAGTTTTCGCAGATGTTCAAACTGATGACCGTTCTGATACAGACACTTCTGATAACGCAGATAGATGGAATTGCAAACTTCACGAATAATTTCATATGGTAAAACTCCTTATCTCCAAATTCCTCTCGATTGCGTGGCGCGACAGCTTCTTGCAGTAAATCTAGATAAACGAGACCAGTGACTTTGTTTTCGAAAAAGAATGGTCCAATTCGGCTCAGCACTGATAATACACACTAAACTGTAACCCCTGGTAAGTTTACGTGGTGTTCAACCGTAACATGCGGGTTTTGAGGTGCTCAGTAGGTGCAATTGTGGCGATTAGCAAAACCATTTAACAAATTTTGGAATTTTGCACAAAGCTAGCGCAGATAGCCGTCCCTAATTTAGCAGTGTAAGACTAAAGGGAAGGCAGCTAGTCATCACGACCCACTGCCAACTTTTTTTTACCAACGAATAGTGAGATTGATTATGACATTATAATGCTCCTACAACTGAAAGGGTGACTATGTTTGGTGTGACAGTGATTCGAACCCGCGACCCTCGAGTTACTTGTCGAACGCTTTAATTCACCTGGCCATGCCGGGCCACTATTTAAATTAAATGTGGTCTCATTGCTCCAGACAATATTGTTTGGAAACTGTGCATCCTCTGCAGATTTTTTTAGGTATCATTCACAAAATTCAACTGCCCGGTCGGGATCATCTTCATTTTGGGCGTAGACTAATGCCGGAGATAAAACTTTTCCAATGTACACGCTTCAGTATGCGGTTTATGCTTGATTTTGGGATACCTGTCTCACAGGCTGTTTGCCGAACAGATTTTCTTGGAGATAGGAGGAGACTTTCCAACAGCTCTGCTTCTCGTATGGAACTAGTGAACGACCGCATTCTTTCAGAATGCCCTTTATGGACGTCTTGAATAGTTCCATTTGTTTCAAACTTACCTCTGATGCGAGTAATGGAGAGTAGCGTTGGTGGATCTGTTTGAAACTCCCTTTCAAACCGTCTATGCACTTCAGCTATGTTCCTGCACTTCCAGTAGCACTTTAAGATAATTTTCTCAAAGCTTAGTCTTGGTCCTGCCGTTACTTCAAATCAGTTGCACCTGTGAGAAAGAAAGTTTAAGTGACTTATAATTATTCAAAGTTTGTATGCATGTTTTTGGGACCACCCTATATACGGAAAACGAAGAATAAAATGCTGAAAATGTATACCTGTCTGCACAACGAGAAAATATACATACAAACATAGTTTGGTAAAGATTCATTCACACGGGATCGAGTAGTTTTACGAAACGTCAAACCAATCACACATACGGAAAAAAATTTACATGTACCTGCGCAACGAATTTACATACAAAATTTGGTGCAAATCTATCCAAGGCAGCTAAGTACAGGTAAAAAAACAAAAAAATGGACCATAAAGACGTTTCAAATAAAAATACGAAACTGAAAATGTGCATGTTTCTGCCCAATAAACCAATAAAGCTATGTACATAATTTTGTAAAGATCCATTTCCAGATGTAGAAGTGATGATACGAAGCGCAAAATCGACTTACAAACCGTAGCCCAAATAAATCTCCAAACAACATTTGGTGAACATTCACACTTTCAATCTGTAACATTACCTTGCTCTAGTTGTTTTGTTCTCTTTAACTGATAATACTTATTTTGAACAAAATTATGTTGAAGCAGGTTAAGAAGGATTATTGTACATATTCTCTAAAGAATTATCGCACAAGTGATCGAAACATTGAACCTTTTCTGAAAGAAATATTTCTTAGTCTGAAAGCTCTAACATGTAATTTTTTTTGAAACGCTTCATATGTTCTGTAATTGATTGATGATATTTGTAAATTAAATATAAAGGGTGGCCCGTATGTCCCTCATTCTCGCTGCTTAATATCAGGCACAATACGCTCTTCAAGTGTGAATGGGCTTACATCGGCCATATTTCTCTGAAAAAAAAGAAATTTATAATACATGCGTAATTGAATATAACATGTGAAAGGGTAGGGACTTGCGGGCTATCCTGTATGTAAGAACTATGGTGCACTTAGTAAAATTAATTACCGGTATGTAGAACTTTCAGAGTATGTAGTTAAATCATTAATTTAAAAGAACAGTTAATTGGTGCATAAAGTTGAATGTACTTTACTGTTTGGCTGTTATATGTTCAAAGTATTTGATTTATTTTATTATTTTGATAACATTTAGAAAAATGTGTGCATTCATTTTCACAAGTTTTGTTTTATTTCAACAGCACCGGCCTGGCATGGCCGAGTACGTAAGCCGTGCAACTCGTAATTCAAGGGTCGCGGGTTCGCGTCACGCTAAATATGCTCGCCCTCCCAGCCGTGGGGGCGTATAAATTTCGCTCAATCACACTATTCGCTGGTAAAAGAATAGCCCAAGAGTTGGCGGTGGGTGGTGATGACTAGCTGCCTTCCCCTTAGTCTTACACTACTAAATTAGGGACGGCTAGCACAGATAGCCCTCGAGTAGCTTTGTGCGAAATTCCAAAAAACAAACAATCAACATCAGTTACCATTTCTGAGAACTGTGTGAAATCTCTCAAACCTTCCGAAACGACTTAACTATACTTGGCCTGAAACTAAGTAGAGTACTGCCACCACTTTGACTTATATCTGCAATTTTTATTCAAGGTATTTTAATATATCGGTAGTTGCTATTACATTGAAAGTATAAACTATATATTATGGCTTGACCCAGAATCCCGCCAAAATATTTTCCGTGTGTTTGATAAACCCTGTTCGGTGATTTTTATATTATTATTATTATTATTTTTAATTTTATGGTTATTTTATTTTTGTATAATAAACAAAAAGTAGTATACTTTAATTTTTAGGAGTATATATGTGAGGAAAGTAGCATAATATATTAAATAAAAGTCTTTACGATTAACATATATATTTATTTGTTTCTAATAACGTACAGTCTTTTGCAAAACGAATTTGTTAAGCGTATGTCATAACGTTGTAGGGGTAGTGAAATCGTTTCGTAAGTGGTTGAGGAACGGTTTTTGGTAAGAATGAAAACTGTAGTCTTTGTCTTTTATTTAAATTCATACTTATTTACCAGTAAATTTTATTGTATTTGTGTAACTTTATTTTTGTGTTTACTAGTTGTTCCAGATATTGAATATTGCATTAATACTACTTTTATTGTTTTATTACTTAAAAATGTAAAAAAGTTAAAAATAGTGTGCCACTATCAATAAAATAGTGTTAAACCCCAAAGTTCGAACTCCACACATATGATTAATTACATACGATTAATATAAATAGTTGTAATAGTTTAAATTATAGATTAATCCGGGTTTTATTTGACAGTGTAAATTAGGCTTTGAAATAAATTTGTTTCTATGCTCACGTGTACATATTTTTTTTATAATGCAATGATGGTAGCTTTCTTGTGTTTCATAATCAAAACGTAAATTATAACTTTTGCTAATATTTAATAATACTGTAACAGTTAACATTATACATTCTTATTCTTAGCACAGTGGTATGTTATATATGAATATTTTCATTTTCTTTAAGTAAATTGTAATGAAAATGAAATTTAACAAACTTAATTTCCAGTGTCTTGAACTTAAAAAGTTCATGATTTGTATAGATATCGTAAAATTAAAGGTTGCAAGTGAACATTTCATTTTTGCATTTATTTTTAGAAAAAATGATTTTTCTTTCTTCCCAGTTAAACAAATGTAAAACTAGTGTTTTAAAATCTTTTTAACTAAATACTTCTCTGACTTTTTTATAATTTTAAAAATGCCATCTTGTTCTGTTTATTACCATATGTCAGTTTTGTTTTACCTAATGTTGTCATTGTTTAACTGAGAAGAAAATCTGTTTGTACCTGTAGTAATCCAATTTTCAGAATTCCTGTTGAGGAGGATTTGTTTCTGAGATTGCTTAAACTAAATTCTGGCAATCTACAATATAATCTAGTGGGATACTTTGACAATTTAAGACTATCACATTTTTATGCTTACAAGCCACAAATAAGAACCATTCTTTGGCCTTATTCATAGGGTTTTAGATTTTTTGTGGATATGAATTTTTTCTTGTGTAACAGATGAAGTTGAGACCTCCTACACATCAGGGGAGTGACTTACCAATAAAATCAAAGGTGCAACTTTGTAGTAGATAGTAGTAAGGCTTTTTATTGTGAAAATACGACTACCAAACATGTATTTAAATTCCATTGTACAAGAAATATTTAAAATATGTTTTTCTGAGATTAAGTATACAATTAGATTGACATTATTTAATAATGGTGTTGAGACGGAAGCTTTTCTTTTAACCCTGTGGATATTATCAAGTTTCTGTATTGTAAGTTGTTTGATTGTATTACATTAGGGTTGATTAAATATGTGGCTTATCTCTGGTTTTATTCCAAAGATACAAGCAATTTAACATTGTAATATTTTACTATAGCCAACAGTTCAAACTTAGTAACAGTGATGGTTTTAGTAGCTTTGTCATAACAGAAACTGGGTGAACAAGTTTGGTGATGTTAAGAACCAAATCCACAACCTATCAAATCATGAAAGCTGGAAAACTTGAAGTAAAAAATAATCTTAAGGCTAACTGTGTAGAACACGTGTAGCCCATTATGTGGGTTTATGATTAGAAAAACAAACTCAGTAGCAGTATTTTAATTACTTGAATAGTTGCAGTTACCAAAAATTATTTTTACTAATTTCTTTTAATTTTTTCTCCACATTTTTAACAGATTATAGATTTTGATTTATTTAACAAAATTGTAAAGAAAATGTGTAGCATACGAATACATAATTTGAAAGCTTTTCAAACTATAGTTTGAATTAGAAATCATATTTTAACTGGTACTTAGAAGATAGTTATGTTTTTATGTGTTGCACAATAAAGTAATTCTGAATTTACTGGAACCTTGTTTTGTGGCTAGATACCTGGTAGTCAAGAATGATCTTTTAAATACTACATACCAGGCTGCCCAAATACTTTAATATTGATGAGCCATGGTCACTGCTTATTTAACATGGAAAGTTAAATCAGTGTGAGACTGATTTTTACTTGGGTCTGACAAAATGGTCCAAGTAGAACTTTTGGACTGAATAAATATCTGTCAACATTCTTGTTTACCAGTAATACATAATTTCATTATCATGAATATTTGTAAGCTTCTGATATGATAATTGTTTATCTATACATATATAATTTGATCATTTTTTGAGATCGATATTGTTGTAGCTCGTCAATATTCAAATTTTAGCACTACTGGTTGTATATTTGAAAAACTTGTTCCTGACTGCTGGGTATGTTGCCATGGTGAAAATTTTCAGTTCAGTAACACACCACATCTGAACTATATTTGTAAGTCATCATTATCTTTACTCTGTACTGTTGAGTAACCAATATTTTGATAAGTTTCATTTTTTGCTATTAGCCACCAGTTACCAAATGATTTTAATCTCAAAACTACTTGTGTGATGACAAAAATCCTCCATATTTCAACATAAGTGAACAAGAATAGACTAATAATGACAGTGACTGAGGTAACAAAACCTTACTGCCAGTATTAAAAAAATTGTTGTTTGAAGAATGTTTTGGAAAATACAGTTGTGTTTTTTAATTATTTTTCTTTTGAATAAAAGCTGAATGATTATTACCAGCTGAAAAATTCTGTTTCAATATACTTTATCATTTTCACAGGCTGTCTATCATATTCAATGTAACACTGGAATAAGCATATTAAATTTTAATATTCCAAATACCATATAATTACAAAATAGATTGTAATTTTAGTTATTTTATTCAGACATTAATAACTTAACTGTCAGTGACTTGCAGAAATTGTCACTTCAAATCCAGAAATAACAACACGTGTAAATACTTCAGATAGAGATTAAAAAAAAAATCTCTATACTGGTTAACAATACTTGATTCGTTCACTCACTTCATTCTTTACTAAATCACTGGATCTTATTGTATCTTCACTGTCATTGAAATATACAGAATACATCCTGTTAAAGTTTCTATATCAACATCATTCAAACTGTAACTTCGAGTCACCAGTATTTAACATAATATTTTCAAGAATATCAAAAACACAATAGATGGACCATCACTTTTGATTTTCTTATCATTGCCAAACTATTTTTCATAAGAAGCCCAAACATAACTTCATCTCAGTTTTATACATTTTGGAATAAAAATGCACGCTATCATAAAAAATAGTAACATGTTGTAACAGACACTTATTAATGCTAGGTGATAATTATTCTAGTCCCTTCTTTTGGTCACTGATGACACCTGAAGTTTTTAACAGAAAACTCTTATCTGTCCTCAAACTTTAAATGTAAGAAAACGTATTAAAAAAATTCATTTATACGAACAACCTTCTCATATATCATAAATGTATTTCTTTGGCCATTATCTTTCTATACAGTTGTAGTGATTTCAACAATTAAAAAAAATGTCAGTTGCACAGTGTCTATTTTGATTTTTTTTTCTTACTGTTTACATACAAATAAATTTTGTGGTGTCAAAATTATCAGACTTTACAGCTGGAAGGTTTGTAGTATTTGCTAATTGGTGCAGTATGCCTCATGTAGTGTACAAGTTCATTTTAAAAAAAGATGGTGGCAGTTTCTACTAGCCAGTTGCTTAGTTAGTAGTTTAGAGTCAGTGACGGTTTCAAGTAAATAATCTTGGTAACTTTATCATAAAAAAAACATTTGGAGCATGTTTGGTTTAGAGTGAATCTTGAGACCCCCGAATTACCAGGCTGTGCTAGCCCATAGCTGAAGAACATGCTAAAATTAGGTTTAGATACCAGTGTACAGCCCATAATGTAACTTTACGCTTTAACAACAAACAATGTAGTATTTCAGTTACTTGGAAAGTTCTAATAATCAGGATAAAGTACTACAAATTACTTTAACTTCATGTGAGTAAATTTAATGATTTGGATAAATTATTGAAATAATTGGAAACAGTATAATTAGAGACATTAATTCTGATCAGTTGATTTTCATGACACTAATAAATGTAATTGCTGTTCATAGGCAATGAATTAAATCATCCAGTTCTATTTTCATACCTTTGACTTCAGCTAAAACCCTAAGAAAAATCACTTTGTGGTTTTGATGCTTTATTATTTATTTCTAAGTTTTCTTTTTACCTTTGAAGGATTTATATAGATGGATTTAGGTTAATCAAAATTTAAAATAAAGAGCTCAGTGTAAGGAACATTACTGATATCATTCTTTGTAAATATAGAAGAGAAATTTGTAAGAACTCAACCATCTAGTAGTCACCAATAAATGTTTTGCAGTCAGCATCCAAAGGCCAGTCCCTACTGTAACGTGTTGCTTTATTTTAACTTTATCTTTACCAGGTCTTCCTATGATTATGAGTCAAAGACCATATCATCAGCTTTTTTGAATTGCATTCAAAATTTAATTGAATGATGATTTTATGAATTTATGTTTATTAATTTGGTATCAAATTCTAGATTATATTCAAATTTTACTCTTATGAAAAAGGTTGATAAAGGTATTTAAAAAAATAGATCATAGAATAATTTTGTCAGGGACACTGGCTGCAATTATCTGTGGGAATGAAATAAGTAGGTCACTAGAGCTAAATGCTGGACTGAGGTTATTGTGTAAAGATGAGCCAATTGGACTTGTGGGATTGGTTCAGTGTAAGAAAGAAATTTTTTGGAATGGATTGTTTACATTTAAGTTGGATAGGTGCTGGCTTGTTTGTTAAGACTCAACTTAAGTTTCAAGCAAGGACTAGATGATGATGAGGGCCAGAAAAAAATAAATACAAAAAGGATACGAGGCAGAGAAAAGTGTAGCATAAGAGATAATATAGAATTAGCTATAAGGATAGACTTAATTTTTACTATTGTAATGCTAAAAGTATAAGAAATGAAGTAGATGACTTTCGAATGCTGGTAGAAATGAAGGATTTTGATGTAATGGGAGTAACTGAAATGATGTTAATACAGATTATTTTGTTGACAGAAGTTTCTTTGAAATACAGAGATAAAGGCTTCTTAAAAGAGTAGCAAAGAGGCAGGGGAGGAGTGACTTTATATGTAAAATGTAAATTGCATGCTGTTGAAATTGAGGATATTAAAGATAGTAACAAGGAAATATAATACATTTGGGTTTTCATTAGTGGATATAAAGGGAAAAATCTTAATGGGAAATTGTTACAGATCACCAAATGATATTGATGAAGTTAAGAAGAATCTTCACAAGATTTTGATTTCAGCTGTTAATAGTGACTGATCATTATAGTATGATGTTATGAAATTTAATCTATTTAGACTAAACATTTGTGTTTTAGAGTTAATTTGTTGTCGTTCTAGAATGAAAAAAACACAAGTGATATTTTATTGTTGTGAGATTGATCAAATCTATTGAACACCAAGAGATATTCCAATTCAGTAATGAAAATATCAGATAAAATATACAATTTTTTTTAAATATTTGCACCATCTATTTCCTGCTTCTCATGATGTCCTTCTGATTGTCTTTAACCAGATCTGGCAGGAGAATGTTTTTCCTGTTGCCTGGCACCAGGCTATTATTTTACCTTTCTCTAAGCTAGGGAAAGATCCCAAGATTCCTTCAAACTACTGTCCAATTACTTTGACGAGCCGTCTCTGTAAGACCTTAGAAAGGATGGTTAATGCTCGTCTTGTTTGGTTCCTCAAATCAAACAACCTCTTCTCACCCACCCAGTGTAGGTTCCGACGACAGCACTCCACCACAGACCACCTAATTCATCTTGAAACATCTATCAGAGAAGCCTTTCTCAAATGCCAACATCTTGTATCAATATTCTTTGGTATTAAGAAGGCTTACGACAAAACATGGAGGTATGGTGTTTTGCGAGACCTCCATACATATGGGCTGCATGGCCATTTACCCATATTTATAAAATTTTTAATGGACAGGAGATTCCAAGTTTGTATGGGTTTGACACTTTCCCGTTCTTTTGTACAGGAACTTGGAGTCCCTCAAGGCTGTTGTTTGAGTGTCACACTCTTCAGTATAAAGATAAATGCCATCACTGAACAACTCCCTCTCACTATTGCAAATGGGCTATATGTTGACGACTTTCACATTTCATGTCAGTCTTCAAACATGAGATATATTAAGAGGCAACTACAACTGCTCTCAATCATGTATTGAAGTGGACTAAGGTGAACGGCTTTAATTTCTCTCTCTCTAAACTGTATGCATGCACTTTTGCTGTCAAGACTATGGTCTTGTCTTCAAGGCTCGGCTCCATGCCATCTGGCAGTCCACTTGGAGTGAGCAACGCGACAACAGGCTTTTTCAAATCAAACCCTATATTGGACTTTGGCCATCTAGCTTCTGTAAAGTTTGGAAGGAGGAAGTTGTTCTAACTAGACTATGCATTGGTCACAGTTTTTTAACTCATCGTTTTCTTTTATCAGGAACTGATGCACCAATGTGTAGTTTGTTTGACACTTAAATCACTATCAGCCACGTTTTACTTTCTTGCCATTTTTACAATTCTCAACGACAGCAATATTTTAAACATATTTTTTCCCAGGGTCTATCTGTAACATTGGACAGTGTTACTGGTGATGGTGACACTGTCCACCTTGATAACGTTTTTAATTTTTTAATGGCCATTAATGTTTTTATTCTCATTTAAGTGTTGCATATTTATTCATTGCACCTTTTTAATTGTGGCTCCTTTTTTACAGTTTTATTCTCTCTTATTCAATTTGACATTGAACAATGGCCAGAATATTAAATAACTCGACACCAGGACTGGAAAGGCCAACTTTAGGTGACTAACGCTTCTGTTTGAACTACTCGTTAGTCGTCCTGGCGAGTTGTTATTATACTTTTGCTGCATATCATTTCACACTTTTACAACTTTACTTTTTAGTACTGGTCATATTAACTCATAACCCGGAACCAGGACTGGAAAGACCAACTTCAGGTGACTGACAGTGGTTTTTATACTTACCTGTTAGTCTTCCTGGCAGGTTATGATCATTACCATTCTGCTACATGTAGTACTTTACAACTTTGTAGACTGGATGTCAACATTGGTTTTATGCCATTTTCTGTTTTTAATTGCTGTTTGTTTTCACCTTCATTTCCTGTTACAAATTTTACTCATTTACTTTTATCTTTTTACTGGACATTTGGCTACTCATTATTACGATTTTGCTATGTGTCTTTTAAAACTTCTATTTTTTACCTTTTTGATAATGGCTGCTATGACACATAACCTGGAACCAGGACTGGAAAGGCGAACTTCAGGTGACTGATGGTGGTTTTTGAACTTACCAGTTAGTCTTCCTGGCTGGTTATGATCATTACCATTCTTTTACTCTGCTTTCTCTCTTAACGTTGTAGATTAGGTGTCAACATTGGTTTTATACTTTTTTGTTTTACCTTCATTTCCTTTTATGAATTTTACTATGTTTACCTTTTAACCAAATGTTTGGTGCATATAGCTTAGCTGTTTTGTGCTATAAAACAATAAATAAATAAATCAATTTAAAACAATTATGTATTTAGAAAAAGATATTTTGTTTGTGTTTAGGTATCTTGTTGTGTCTGAAACAAAGATTTTGTTACTCTGTTCAAACTGTATAGAAGCTGAATATACAGGTAAAAAGAACTTGCATGAATTGCTTTGATACACTGGTTTTGTCATGTGAAGTGAGTATTTTAGTAAGAAAAAGCACATTGAAAGTCAGGCTTTTTAATTGTTTTTGGTGGAAAGTACCATACAGTTACAAATTAGATTTTTTACTAGTTAGTCACAATATTCTGTAATCAGTGTTATAAAAACTTGTTTATAAAAAGGTTAAATTCAATGTAAATCTAAATTAATTGTAAAAATAGTGGGTTATAAGAAATATGTCTAAAAACTGCCATTCTTTGTTGATAAGTTCTTTTGTAGTAGCCTTTTCACAGCTGAATTGATATAATTAGTAGTGAAGAGAAGTGGATTATTGAAGAATGTTGTGCAAGTGAAACTATCTGAAATATAACATAGAAGTTGACTTACTGTAACTTGTGTGGTTAATATTCTTTTGCTTTTCTTAGTTTTTGTTAGACTCTCTATCTCTGTTGAAATGCCTTCAGACTCCAAAAAGAAACGTGAAGCTAAAAAGAAGGAAGCTGCTAAACATCGTGCACAGAAGAAACCTCAGCAGAAAACTGAAGATTGTATTAATGATGAGTGTACAGAGAACAATTCTAATTGTGTAACAGCCAATGGATCATCCTTATCTCTCGGTTTGTATATGAAATTTGAATCTTTATTTAAAAAAAATACTTTGACTTCTGAACTTTATTCTTTGTAGTTTTTACAGTTTATTTATTTTCTAGTTTTAATTCATGTTTATTACATAGTAGATAAATGCTGGAATATGATAGTGTTAAAAATTATGATAATTAATTCCAAAACATTTATCTCCACTGCTATGTGACTGCCAGGGTTTTACTTTGTGCACATGTAAGTATTGGTCTGACTTATTTCCTTGGTTGCTCCAATTTTTTTGCCCTTGGTGATATACTCTCCATCTTCATAAATGAGCCCTCTATCCTGATACTGTATCGAAGCACTTCAGTCAGATTTTTTTTTTTTTTTACCAAGTATTTAGATGAGGGTTTCTCTTTGCACATTTTAGTGATTAATATTTGTGATTACAATTTTCTTATTGGCTAGTGTCTTCTTGTATGATTCATATTTAATAATTATTGCTAAAAAAAAAAAAAGTGATACCCAGTTTTTAGGCATGAATTTACAGGTTACTGATTCCAGCATGGAGGCTAATCAGCCCTCTTCTATTCCACTTCCATTATCTAGTATCTCTCATAGGTTATTCTTAATTGAGGCTGTCATTTGTCTAGATTATAAGGAGGAGTGAGTAGTTTTTGTCCTCCTGTTGTCTCTCTATTTTCTAGGGCCTCTAACTTTTTTTATAGATTGGTGTGGTTTCATCAATCCAGTTCTACATTAGCAACTTATTTAGTCATAGTTACTATTACTTATTATGGGATCTGTAGAAATGAGGTATTCTATAAGACTATCTAGGAGCTTAACAGATGATGTTAACATATACTGGACCACTACTCATGGACTATCATGAAAAAAGCTAAAGAGGAACATTGGATTAAATAAATTGGGTTCTGTTTGCTTCTAAGAATTGAGGGAACTTGATTCACCTATTACTCACTGAACTGCATCCAGAGCACTGTTTCTCAAGGACTTCCCAATGCATATTAACTCCCAAATCCTACTAGTGAAACTAAGTCCTTAACACATCTTGTTTTCAGTCAATAAAGTGGCAAAGATAGGCTTTCCTCCAGGTGTTTTGAGTGTTTTTCTCCACTCTCAACAGAAAGATTTATGTTGGGAGCTCTCCAACCCAGTTGTTGGATGCTTTTCCCAGTTCAGTAGGAGTGGCACCAGCCACTGTAGTAGAAGCCTTCTTGTAATTTCAGCTCAGATTTGACACTGTACTATCTGGTTGGGATGTGCATGGCTCTTTCTGATCAGTATTGGTTTATTATATTGTTCGTAGAAGCAGGTCCATTATCTCTTCAATTCCTAATGTGGAGACCTTGGTTGAGCACAGTGTTCCATGTCTTCTCTATAATCCTGGGAACAAATAGAATGCTCCTTTCTTGCTTGGATGTGAAATGAATGTTTGTAATTCCAGACTAGATTAATTTTTTCCTTTCATTGAGTAAGGCATATATGATCTCATCATTTCTGAGCCTGTGGTGTTGCTTTTCAGACTTCTTTAGGTGGAGGAGTAAGTTTGTCTGTTTTGATGTTGCTTATTTTCTTGTCATGATTCTTGTTGTTTGGAACACATCTCACTATGGGATCCAGTCAAAAGTATATTTTTAGTTAACATTGTGCTCCAATTTCCATATCCACCAGTGTAGGATATTAGGGACCAAAGCCCCTTAATTTTAACTTTGATTGGTAGAACCTTAGCTATCTGGTTGGGGCTGGTCTATATTGATGATTACTTGTGTCTTGTTCCACTTTTGATGCAAGAAACAAGTTCTGGGTGAAGAGAATGCCTGTTCTGGGTATAGTGCAGTTCCTTCACTTGACTACTAGTCTTACCTTGGTACACCTCTGATCTACAAGATGTCTCTCTGTGTGCATAATGACCTCACTGGTTCCTCCACTTCAGTATGGAATTATGTGACAGCAGAATGTTTTGAAGGTTAAAATTCCTAAATTTAAAATGTATTTTGCTGTATTATTTACCTGTATTGGCTTTTTTTTTCATAAGATAAATATATTTAAAGACCTGTTAAATTATAGATGAAAAATGGTGTGCTATTAGTGACTCAATGCAACAAATTTCATATGGGTTTTACAGATGAAAAGTGAAAGGTTAACAAGGAAACTTTCCATTGAAGAAAGAGGTGTAAGTTTAAAGATTCAATGTTTGCATTTTTAAACTGAAATGTGGGCTTTTATAAATTGTTTTGAATTATATTCAGATGGTGAGAATGAACTGGTGAAGAAGTTTGAACATGATATGGATCTTAATGCTAAGGCTCGAGCTGTAACTGGAGTCCAGGGTCTAAATCCTCACTCGCGTGACATCAAAATTGAAAACTTTTCAATTACTTTTCATGGGGCAGAGATTCTAGCGGACACAAAACTGGAACTTAATTGTGGCCAGAGGTATGGCCTTATTGGTCTTAATGGTAGTGGTAAGTATCTAGATCCATTTACCATTTTTTGTATTTCTATGTTTTGCACTTTCATTATGTAAAGTTCTTTATGACGTGGGGACAAATATTTTGTGTTAAAAGATATGTTGGTAATGTATGAAGAAGCGTGATCTGGAGCTAATTTGTTGAATCCTCATGCTTATTCTTAGGTTACTGTGTTGTTTGTACATTGATAATACATTTAGTTATCTTGTTCTGAAAATTATGTTCCATAAAACCCAAAAGAAATGTTCTCATAGGAATTTTTATAATATATAAAATTTACTTTAATTCATTGATATTTAAATTACATTTTATTTGTGTGGACAAAAACGTAACTGTTTTGATAATAAAATTTGTGTTTTGTAACATGTTTTAGATGTGTTCATAAACTAATATATAAGAAAAGTGTTTAAACCTCAAGTTATCGACTCTTATCTTGTTCATAATTGGTGGGAGCTTTCAGATATTTCTTCTTCCACCTCCACCTCAAAAAATGAACCACTCATTTTATACATACAATACATAGTAAAACTCAGCTGTTATGAGTTATTAGTTGTAGTGCTAATAGTATTTTTTTTTTACGTAACTTATTTTATTAAGCATGATCCCCAAATAGCATAGATATGGAAGTAG
This sequence comes from Carcinoscorpius rotundicauda, assembly GCA_011833715.1. NCBI lineage: Eukaryota > Metazoa > Arthropoda > Merostomata > Xiphosura > Limulidae > Carcinoscorpius > Carcinoscorpius rotundicauda. The sequence continues at coordinate 24,696,023 of CM022398.1, forward strand.
TTAGGTGTGTAAATAATTTGGAAATATATTTTAAACTTGTATGGGTGCATACAGATATTTCTTTTAACATCAGAATATACACCCTTGTGCAAATTAATTGAAACAAGACGGAAAATTATGATTTTTTCATTTTTTTGTTTTTTTTCTGAGAATACAAAAATTACTCACAAATTAATGCATGATAGGATTGCCTTTATTTTTCAGAAGATCATTAATCTGCTTTAGCATTGAGTCCACGAGTTGACTGCAGTCTTTACTAACTTTTGGATTGCGGTACCACACCTCAATTAGCTTATTTTTTGTAGTACAGTCTTTTCCCCAAAGTCTTTCTTTACAAATCGCCCAAAGAGTTTCAATACAGTTTAAGTCTGGAGAGTTTCCAGACTAGTCTAGCACCTTTATTCATGTTGTAGTCATAAAATTCTTCACAAGTTTTGATGTGTGGCACAGAGCCTGATCTTGCTGATAAATGCCAGATCCATCTAGAAATCTTTTTCAATTCTGGAACAGCTCTTCTCTGCAAAACTTCGAGGTATTGTGGTCCTCGCATCATACCTTCTACAATATGTAAGCCTCCAACACCACAGTAGCTGAAAAAGACCAAAAACGTTTTCTTCAAGGGATATTTTACGAATTGATTAATGTGAGATTCCCAAAGTTTCTCGCCTGGAGATCTGTGAACATGCAGACTTCTTTGACCCTGTTAGAAGAAATGAGTCTTGTCTCTGAATAACACCTTCCTCCATTGTTCTTGCATCTAGTTCTTGTATTTCAGAACCCATTGATACCATTTTTTTTTATTGAGTTGGTAAGAAGGTGCTTTTTGACTGGTCTCGAATGAAGTAATATTCCTCAAAACTTTGTCATATATTCCAAAAATAAATCAACTGTACTGCAAAACACAGATAATGATGCCGTGTGTGAAAATATGACTATTAAAGGAAATCAATAGGTCCAGGGAGCCTACACTGGCCATCATGCTGAAAATATTGTAAAATGATCATTTGTTTCAATTACTTTGCACAAAAGTGTACTTTTCTTAAAGTGTTATTACTGGTTAGCAAATCTTTCTTGTTGTAGGTCTGTAGTTTGTTCAGTTTGTATTACAGTGATTTTTACAAAGTGCTGCTGATGTTTGTTTCAGCTTTCTTTAGAAAAATATATTGTAATGGGAGGGTTAAATAGATGTACAGGGAGGGTTTTAAAAGTCTAAATGCACATTAATATACACGTAAAAATCTGCAATCCCACTTCACAGAATATCTTCTTTCGCGGGGGGTTTTGGAACGCATCTACCATGATACATGAGGGAACACTGTATTCATTTAGGTAGTTGTATACAGTCACCAAATATATTTGGAATCAAAAGAGTATATTTACTTGACTTGAGTTCATGTTTCTTACATGGAGACTCATTTATTAGATTAGGAAAATGTGTAGGTTCTTAAAAAAATCAAAGACAAAAATAAAATTTCTTACATTAACATGTCTGAAATGTAGATCTTTCCTCATCAGGGGTTACCTGAGAATGACAAAGTGGAGTAAACTGTGAAGCATGTGACACAAAATTGTTGCCTTGTAGTTGACTTTTTTTAACTCTGTATTTTTAACTTGTGGGAATTTTTTTTGTTTATGCACTGATATAGCTATAAACATTTGTATTCATGTAGGTATTTGTTTAAAGTCACCTAATATATTTGGAAGTAAAATGCTTAACTGACTTGGCTTGATGTTTCTTATTAAACTGTGAGAAAAAAAATTGGAGTGAGATCATAGTTATATAAGGTAAAGTCATGAAACCCAGATCTGCTTTACTTAGATTTCAAAGGAATGCTGTAAGTGACTTGTTTCTGTCATATAGTATGACAGGAATAAATTGGGAAGAAGATTAAAAGGCATAGAGGCAAGAAAGTGTTAAAAAAGTTTAACTTGGAAGGGAAAGTATAATGTGTATTACTAATGTAGAATAAAGATGTATAAATATTGATTAGTAAAAAACAAAATTAAGTAGAGAGAACAAAAAAAGTTAAAAATAAACTTGGATATTATCATAAATAAATACAAAGATAAGAGGTGAAAATGAAGAACTTGCTTCACAGAAATGTCTATTTATTGTAAGTCTTAGGAATCTAATCCAAAGTGAAAGTTTCAGAAAAAGTGAATACCTTTCCAAAATTGTTTTATTGATAATTAATAAAATATTTCTTTAAATTCTAGGAAAGTCTTCACTGTTAGCTTCTATTGGCCGTAGAGAGGTTCCAATTCAAGACCATATTGATATCTATCATCTGACCAGAGAAATAGAACCAAGTAATAAAACAGCTTTGCAAGCTGTGCTTGATGTGGATCAGGAACGGATACGGCTTGAAAAACTGGCTGAAGAACTGGCTCATTACCCTGATGAAGGTAGTTTAAGTATATTAAAAACTGTGGGGTTCTGTTTTGGTTACTGTGTTAAAATTGTTCCATCCAGAAAAATACATTAAACATCATGATGCTTCTTTGCAAAAGTAAATTGCACAAAATGAATAATTTACCTGACTGGGGTTCATGTTCCTTACATGGAGATTTTCTTATTAGGTTAGGAAAACATGTAGGTTCTTACCTACAATTCCTAAAATTTCTTATCAATGTCAATTTGCCAGTCTTCCTGTGTGCTTAATGGTCAGTCTGTGAAAAAAATGTTATGAGCAAAATTTTCTTTTTGTGAGGGGATTTCACAACAAAGAAAAGACTTCCTGTATTGGATGATTATAAGAAATATTTAGAGTTTGGAGCATGGATGGAAAAACGCATAGAGAAAGGAGGGTGTTTGAGCATGTATTTATTGTCCTTTTATTTATTTGAAATATAATATTTTTTTAAAAATGTTTACTGTGTAACAGGTACAATTTAATTTATTTGATTAGAATCAAATATCTTTACTTTGACACTTAAAGAAATAATAACTATAGAAAAATACTCACTTGAGTAGAAGTCTTTCATGTGCTTGATAAAAGGACAAGGAATTGTGGTATTCAGCAAAAAACAACAGTAAATGAACTTGCAACTATTTAGTGAATCTGAGTGTTGTATTGTGCTGAACGCATCCATTGCATTAAAACCAGCCTGGCATGGCCAGGTAGTTAAGGCACTCGACTTGTTATCTTAGGGTTGTGGTATGAATCCCTGTTGCACCAAATGTACTCACCCTTTCAGCCTATATTTTTGGAGATTTTCTAACTAATTTTACAATCAGTATTTTTGATACCTGTTCTAGAGGTTTTTTGTGAATGTTCCTTCTCCATTTTTGACTTTAATCCTCCAGTTACAGTTAAACATAGTGATTTGCACCTATCTGAAATTTTTGAAAAATGTAACATTGTTTTTTCTAGTCATTATTTAACATATTGTTTGTTTTATTTTCACTTCTCAATTTTTTAACTTGTTCCTTTCATATTTCAATTTTAATTATTTTAAGGCTCTTAAAGTCTTTGACTGATATTAGCATTGTGTTGGTTATTCACTACATTTAACTATTAAAAGGAAAATTTTAATAATTCCAGAAAATATTTGTTATTGATATCTTGAATTAAAAATTTCAATTAAAAGAATTGTGATAGAGGAATAGGCTAGTAAAAGTTTTTTGAGAATGAATTACAAAGAAACAACCAGACATTCTGGTCCCTTGTAGCTCTGCATTAGCATGAAACAAATTATCTGAGTATTAAAAAATGCTCAAAATTTTGAACCTAGTGCCAACTTTAAATGTGTATTTATCATTATTTATCAATAGTACTTGTTTAATTTTAACTTGACTTTGTGTGTGTGTTTGTTTAATGACATTGTTTCATACCTTTACTTGGATTTGTTGGAGTCCACTCACCGTGTTTTACACAACTTATCAAAAGAAAACTTTTTTTCAATTTGTATATTTTACCTTTTAAAATCAAACCTGGATTATTAATATTGTTATTGAAGAGTTATTTCCTGGTGTTTTATTTTGGAAAGGCATGCAAATAATTAATTACATAGGAGGAAACATACAGTTACAATAAAGTGTTTTCACATATTAGAATCTCACGAACAACTTATGGACATCTATGAGCGACTTGATGATATAGGAGCAGATAAAGCTGTAAGCAAAGCTGCCTATATTCTACATGGTCTTGGATTTAACAAAAGGATGCAGGAACAGAAATGTAAAGACTTTTCAGGTAAAATTTAATACTAGTTATTGTTTGATCAAGCAAACTACATTTGGATCTGTTCTGATGCAACTAACTGATTGAATTCATGTGAGCAATTTCTGTTTATCATACACTGTGCCATTCTTTTTATACAATGTATTAATATTGTAATATATAACTCCAGTTAGAGAATACATTTCATTTAACCGTCTGTTCATAGGCTTGATCAGATTGACTCTTCCTAGATTTGTGAAGTCATGCTTTTAATTTTTTTTGCTATAACTCTGAGCATTAATTATAATTATTGTACACAACCTGTTTCATTCAATGAGATATTTTAATCTTATCTAAATGGGGGGGGAGTGGTCAAAGGCCATGTTTTTCTGTTATTCGTTGCAGTCAAAATTGTATTGTTTTATGAATTTATCTCCTTAACTTTGGCATCAAACTGTAGATTATAATTGAAATTTTCAATTTATATATTGTTTACTTTTTAATTTAAAAGTTGGTATTTAACACACCTAAATATTGTTTTTCTGTATCATATGGTATTTTTAATGCAGCACTGGTTAAAATTATATGGTTGTGATGCCAAAATATAAATGCCATAATTTTGTATGAATTAGGAACACAAATTACCAAAATTGACAAGCTAGAATATAAAATAAAAATCTTTTATGTTCTCTACTTGCTGAGCTATCACTGTATTTAGTGAATAAAACACAGTGGCCCCCACTCATCTCTTTCAGTTTTTGGAAATGGTCATTTATGTATGTTTACTTCTATATATGACTTGAATAATCAAGAAAAGCTCAGGATGTCCCATTAATGATTTTCTAAGCCATTTTCAAATATAATGGTACCCTTTCTTCCGAGACAAATCTTCGTGCTTGTAAGTTGAGCCCCCTCAGCTTGTAAGATGTTTTGTACTTTTTTAGTTACAAATAATGCTTAAATATTAAACTTGATAAATTATAATGAAATTCTATGGTATTGATGAATTACAACGTGAAATTTCTTTAGGCTTAGCAAGCTTGCTAAGACAAACAGCAACAAAGTTCAAAGGTCGTAACTAGAAGAGATAATTGTTTGCTTTATTTCTTTTTTTTCATCTTTTGTGTTTAAATTTAAGAACTTATTTGTAATAATTGAAATGTGACTATATTTTACCAAATATTAGTCTGCTAAAACACAGCCAAGATAGGTCATTTAGTAAAAACTAAAGGTCAGTTTGATATTATTGGACACTGTAACGTGTGCATGTATTGCATCATTGTAATTTCTGTGTTGTGAGCTGTGCACAGCTGATAAGTTAGTATAATGAGAATAAATATGTAATGTTATGAGATTTAAGTTATTTCATCTCGACATTTGTGTTTTTGTTTTATAACCTGTAGTTATTTTAGAACAAAAGATGCATAATTTTATATTTGCTTACTGTTTTTATAAGGTGGTTATAAAAGCATTCAAATTGGCTAAACCCAAAGATTTGTTAGGGAAAATAAGAAAGGTTTTATTAAAATTACTTGGACGTTATAAGGATTGTGTATGTGAAATTTGAAAACTTTTTGATGCATGAAAGTACTTTTAATGAAAAAAATTGCTTTAAATGTTGGATAGGTAACATACAAGAAATGAAAAATGCACGAGAAAAACAATAAGACTTAATAATTAAAAAAAATTAATATTTTGCATGTGAAATTATTGTAATATTTACTGATAATCTGTCCAGATTTGTTAATGTTTGCTTATTGATTTTAAAGTATTAGCATGAAACTATAACAAGTACAAAATGGCTGTGAGGTCAGTCCCATGTACTTGTTCTTTTTTTTAAAGCAAAGAAGCTATTAGTTTACAGTTCTAAAATATAAATTAAAATAAGTGATTCTGTTTGTTCTCTGAAATGACTGCAGGCATGATCAGAAAGTTCCAAATTATCTCAATAACTTTGACTGTTATCCTTTTCACATCTTTTTTATTTTGTTTTAATTTACAATTCTTGCATAAAAACAAATTGCAATGAGAGCCATTATCTTCTCCAAATGGCCCAGCATGGCCAGGTGGTTACAGCACTTAACTCATAGCCTGAGGGTTGTGGGTTTCAATCGCCGTCACACCAAAGGTGCTTGCCCTTTCGGCCATGGGAGCATTATAATGTGATAGTCAGTTCCACTGATTCATTGGTAAAAGAATGGCCCAAGAGTGGTAGTGGGTGTTGATGACTAGCTGCCTTCCCTCTAGTCTTACACTGCTAAACTAGAGACAGCTGGTGCAGATAGCCCTTATGTAGCTTTGAGAAATTTAAAAACAAACCAAATAATCTTCTCTAACAGACTCTAACAGAATATGAGATTACACTGAAATGTGGAAATGTATGCGATATGTGAATCACTAGTGAAATTTTAGATGTGTTTCTGCAGTCTTATTAGACTAAGCTGAGAGGTTTATAAATGTTTATTTAAAAAAATACATAAGTATAAGTAGGAGACAATGTATGTAGGAGTTACTGTACTCTCTGTCTCATGTTACTGTTATACAAGTCTGAAGCTGTTCTGTCAAGTCTCACAAATTTTAGTGTCCAAAAGTAAATTGGGCATTTGTGAAACATGAAGTATATGTACATATCTATCACTAAAACACAAAGTCCCAAGACCACTGTAATTTATTCTGCTTTGTGAGTAAGGTATAAAAAGTAGTTCTGTTAGACGTTTGTAGCAGCAGTAAAATGTCAAATTCAAAAGAATAGTTCTAGTGGAAAAACCAGCTCATTCTGTTGCTTATAAACATATCCAGTAGCAAATAGTCTCAAGTCAGAGAGAGAAAGAGGGATTTGGCAAATGTATTGATATTAATGCAGATCAAGGAAGTTTAAATTCCTAATTCTTCTAACTACATTTAATTTGTGTTTGTAATTGGTTAAACTGCAGGAAATTGCTCTTGAAGTTAAATTCTGAAGCATAAAAATTGGTAATCCAAAATGTCATGTGGCATAGAAAAATGAACCATGATATATTTTTTTAATATTTCACTTTTAAATTAAGAAATTAAAACTCGGGTAACATAAAAATGGAGATTATAAACTTGGTTTTCATAACAAGTTTAGTGACAACTACTGATGAAAAAGTTGTTTAACAAAATTTTGGATCTGATGCTGTAAAGTGTTGTGAAATGGGTAAAAGAGTTAAAACGGACATTTCAGAGTTTATGCTTTTTGTGGGCATAGTGCTGGTTGAGAATGGTTGTTGAATGTGTTAAGATGTAAAACATGAAAATAATTCTTTCAGTGGACACAACATTGAGATAGTTAAATATTTTGTTTTTCAACACTCATAGCTAAACAAGAACTAAGTTTCTTTTATTGTAAATCAAATCCATTATATGTTGTGTAAGTACAAGTTATAAGTATTGAGCAGTTAACATATTTGTTTTTAAAGAAGTGCAAAATATACGATTAATATTTCTGAATTTTTCTTGACCACTAGGTGGTTGGAGAATGCGTATTGCACTTGCTAAAGCTTTGTATATTCGGCCTCACCTTTTACTACTGGATGAACCTACTAACCATCTTGACTTGGACGCATGTGTGTGGCTGGAAGAGGAACTAAAATCGTAAGTTGCTAGTATTTTCATTTTATACAAGGGTCTTTTCAAAACATTTTTGTACTTGTGAACTTGATACGATTCAACTTTTTAATAGGCTTAGCCATATTAGGGACTTGCAAACTAGCAGTGAAATGCTAAACATTGAATGTTACTAATAGCTAAGCCTTATTTTTTTCCCATTATGTGTATAAATACCATCCTAATACCCAGCATTCTTCTATTTGGCTTTCCAGATATGGTAGACATTTTTGTATTTCTTAGGTTTACAAAGAAATAGATTGTTTCTAGAGTTTAAAATAGTTGTTTCATCACATCAGAATAACACCAAAAGGATTACAAGTTCCAAACTTAATAATACATTGCAGTTTCTGAAAGTTACTATGCCACAAGAAGTTTTAACAACCACCATTATAGGTCCTGGAGAGAAATGTGATTGAAAACAATATTAAAGTTTTAATCGTCTTTTTTTGAGTTTACTTACTGATTAAGTATTGTATTACAAGTTACAAGTTTTACAGCAAGATTTGTTTTTAGGATATGTATGATGATTTGATCACTGGTGCAATCATTTTAAAGTGCACAAATTTTAATGCTAAAGAATGTTCCAGTATTTAATAATACATTCCATCTTCTCTCTCTTTTATGTTCTTAATAACACCTTGATGGGCAGTAGGTTGCATTAAAATACCTCCAGCCTCTGTGCTTTCTTGGTGGCAATGGAAATAATTTTTATACCATGGTTGAGTACTCTGTATCAAAATCATTTTGGAGCCTCGTCATATTGTTACTGTCTTTTATCTTAATGTCTAGTCATGGTCACTGTGATGACCCTGCAGTGTAGTTTCCATTGTGAAAGGCTACATTGTAAGGTATACATGTCTAACTCTTTTGATTTAGGTATCTTTAAATGTGCATGACACAAAGTTTTAGTGTCATGCATTCAAAATTTTATTAAACCAATTTCATTTGTGTTATACTAATTAATATAGCATAAAATATTAGCTAATAAACCATATTTTAATAATGTATGTTTTAAGTTTCTATTTCCTTAAGGTAATATTCTAAAAATCTTAAATTTTTGTGTGTGACAAATGTAACATTTTCTCTGGGTATCTTGTCTCCCCCCTTTAAAGAGTAAGAAATTAAATACAGGTTCTTCACAATGGAATTGTAACTGCTCAGACAAACCATAATTTTTATAGCCTTCAATTTTGGTTGGCTGTAGAGCTATAAAATAGAAAATCAAACCTCTCCTGCCCTACCTGCTCACCCTTTACATCAATAATTTTGAGATATGCCAGTAGCTCTTTCTTACATTTAATTATATATATTCCACGTAACCAATAGAAAGTCAAGGTTTTCATCTATTAAAGGATTCATTGTATAGTGTTGTATTATGAACATATAATAGTTGGTTTTACTCAGTTCACTCAGAATAAAAGCAAGAAAGTTAATGACAAGCTTGCATGAATTTATAATGGCTATTGGGAGTTTGGGAAAATTTGTATTTTTTTCCTGTTGTTATTCTATATTCTTTAATCTATTACTGTCATTACTATAAAATAGTAAATTTACTTGTCCTTGAAAATCATCAGCAACAATAAAGATTGGGTAAAAAACTATTTCTTATTTACCATGTTTAATCTTTAGTTATTATGAAGTAACTCAAATGTAAAAATAGGAACATTTTTGTTAGTTAAGGTTAGAATAAGTAAAATAAATAATAATAATAAAAGTTTTGTGAGGCATGCACAGCATACAGGTAATGTTTGATGGTGTAACACGAGCTATATGTGCCCTCCAGTGAATTTTCCCTCCTCCCTTATCCTTTGGACTTTTCTATTGATTTGATTGGTCATTTCTTGTGTTTTTTCCTCTTAATAAATTTCTGGTGTCTTTATTTTTATTAGGCATGCACCTTCCCTCTTATTCTGCATCTCACCATCGTATGTTTGGAGGTATTTCTATTATTAAGCACTGGGACTAACTCCTATTATTTGCTTTATGGATGTCTGTGTGTCACTTTATCCGGGCAGCAATCTTTCTAGATTATGTTGTGAACTCTTGCCTTGGGGCTTATGGATGGATCTTCTCACTGACTTTTCTGTTTGTAGATTGTCAACTATTCTTTCTTTTTTTTAGGAATGTCAATATTTCTTTGTTTCCAGTGCCATTAAATACAAGGGATATCCCCATGTTAGAAATTTTAAATAACTGACCTGAACATATCTGGATGATTTAAGTGTATTAGCATTTGTAACAGAAAGGATTGTTATATACCTTTCTCAATCATGATCACTTTTTGTTGACATCACAATATTTATGAATGCCAAATAATGTCAAGATATAGTTCTGATACATTTCATTTAGCTGCAACTTTAAATAAGTTGTGGTTGTTGAGTGTCTTAATTATTTGCATATTCAAAATGTTTTTGTTAAATAATGTATTCAGTCTTTGGACTTCCTTAACTGCTATTACTTTTTGCATATAAGTATGGAGAATTATGTATCTAATTAGTTGCTTGCTTTGATTGGAAGTTAATTATGAGACATTTCCATAAGCATAAATAAAATTATGACCCATGTCTTCAGAAAGTAAGATTATTAGCTCAGTGTTTTGCTATTACAACTTCATCAGCTATCAAATACAGAACATGGTTGATATTTATAGTTCCTAATAAATTTTAAAATATTTTGTTTTTATTTTCTAGAATATGGTCTACAAAATGAATGAAAAGTACAATACACACTTTCTTATCCTTTCAGGTATAAACGTATTTTGGTAATCATATCCCACTCACAGGACTTTCTCAACGGTGTATGTAGTAACATTATTCATCTCCACAAGAAAAGACTCAATTATTATGGTGTAAGTTTTCCATTCCATACTCTTTACGGAATGATTATGACATTCTTATGTATCAGCTGTTAGTATCATTCTGTCAAAATTATATTGTAGCAGAGTTATATAAAGAATTTTCACATTTATTTTCAACAGGGAAATTATGATGCTTTTGTAAGGACTCGCTTGGAGTTACTTGAAAATCAAATGAAGCGTTACAACTGGGAACAGAGTCAAATAGCTCATATGAAGGTATGTAGTGTAAAGTAGAGTAGAATGATTAACATATTGAAACTAGTTAACCTTTAGGTACATCCTTCTGTGAAATGGCAGTGGACCGGAAATGGCAAGTTTGAATAGGGTCCATTCCTTTATTCAGAAGTACATTGTGCCATTTAAATGTTTGCTTTAGAGTATTCTATTGAAATGTTAGTTTTTGATTGTGAATGTATAAAACATTACTCTTGTAACTTTCACTTTTAATAACGTATGCATGTTTTCACAATTTGTCAGATTATCAGTAAACATTACAAAGCATCTGCATGCAAAATATCAGATTTTTAAATTGGGTGATTGGAGTTTTTAATTCAAGAAGATTTGCTCCAAAGTTTTTTCTTTTGGAATGTTGTCTATTCAACAACCTAACTAATTTTGATTTTAAAATTAACCTCCCAAATTTTTTATTTTGTTTTTATTTTTTATAGAAAATCACTTTTATCTCTTTTTTTTTATATACCTTAATTCTATGAGGGTTGGTTCATTAGACCAACCTTGTAACCACCAGAAAAGAAATTAGCAAATAAATCTATATTGCACTTTTTTCATTCTGGAGTGACCATAGGAAACCAGAGATGTTTATTTGAAGTAGCTTTAATTTTGTAACAGTTTACATCTATTTATATTTTTTTTGTTGACTTTTGAACCTTGTAAGATTAATAAACTTGTCACAGAAGTTTTAAATTATGTGGTTTATGTGCAGCTTATGTTATTATATTGAATAGCATAGAACTGTATATATGTAAAAATGACTGGTTTGGGTTGAGAAAATTTTTATGTAGAAGAGTGAACAACATTTCGACGTTCTTTGGTCATCGTCTGGTTCACAAAGTAAACTAGCTGTTTTTACACACACATTTTTCTCTACAAGTGGGTTTTCTCATCATCACTGAGCATAAAACTGGCTCTTTAGAAAGTACAGAAGTCATTCTTATTTGTCTTAGTACTAGCATACAAGTATTTAATAAAATACAATGACATTTCATTAACCATACATTATATGAGTTTGTGTGTTTATATAAATATTATAATTGTTTGCAAATGAATTCTTAAATTTCAGTTATTTTTTAATAAAACAGAAAACATTAAATAAAAAGACCTGGAGACAAAAACAGTATTTACTACTTTTCACGTTTCAAAGGTTTTTTGATATTTGTGTACCACATTTGCCAAGCCTTGCCAAATTTCACACATGGAGTATGTAAAGAAAAGGATATGCCTATGTTTTGGATTTAGAAATAACAGAAAGTTAAAATTTACTATATTGATTCTACAAAATTTCATTTTATTTATTAGGTTTCCTAATTAAACTGTATTTAGGTCAAAATAAAATATTTCTGATCAGCAATTCATCTTGATCATTAGACTTCAAAGTTTTCAGTGGTTATGGCTTTGTCCATGGAAATATTTCAGGTAGACTCAAGAATTATGTAGTTTAAAATCAGAAGTTTTGATTGATTATGAACATGTATTTAGGAGAAGTGGATGTAAGTAAACAAATATTTGTAAAAGATAAAGATATAGATGGAGCCTCTATGATTAGTGCACTAAATATATCGCAGCAAATATAAAAAGTAGGAGGTTCTAATTTTATATTATAACTTGTAAATATTGGTAATTTGACTTTCTAATTTGGTAAAAACTGTAGACATTACATTTTATGATCCATTCAATACACTTGAAGAATATGCAAAAGATAATGCACCATGTGACACGCAAAAATCAGTATTTAGCTATTTTTTAACATTTATTATTTGAACTGAGAAATTAAATATTTAATGCTAAGATATAAATTAAAGACTATAGTTTTATTCCAAATTTTTTTGCTCTATTTTCATAAAATAATAGTTTAATATGATTTTGAGTGTAAGTTTACAAATTTTGACTCCTACTTGTATTGAAAGGATTAACTCCTTCCATACAGAACTGGCAGATTAAACTGGCCTTATGATGTCAAAGTAACCATTAGTTTTCATAACGTTTAATGTGTTACACATATATTTGTGAATTATTGGCAGTTTGTGAAAGACAGGATGTGGCAGGTGGTTTGGCAAGTGGATCTGACATTCTAGATTGTGTTTGTAAACAGAGATGAATGGAGGCTATAAAAATTAGAATTTACCTTAATATTTGTATTATATTGAATAAGTTCATCAAACTACTTCATGGAGGAGTGGTTAATTAAAGTATAGAAGACGGGAAGACCTAGACAACGAATGTTACAATTCCCATACGAGAGGAGATTGAGGATTTGTTTAAGTATTTCATATTAAAATTAAAAACTTTAAGGATTTTATAACATTAAATTTAATTTATTAACTATGTTTTGATGCAGAGTTTATTTATATGCATCAATAATAAGATAATTAAATTTTGAATGTAATTCTGTGAAAGTCGTCACTTGTGCTCTTTAATCTTCCAATAGTGAGAGGATTCTTTTTTATTGCTTTTTCATATGTTTTAATTGGAAATTTTAGTGAGTGGGTATAAAACATTTTATGCATTTAACTAAAAGTTTATTTTTTGTAGTAGTCTAAATTCTAATTTTATTAATTTTGAGTTGTACCTTCTGTTAGTTAATGTTTGTGAGACTCTGAGAATGATGACCAAAAAGGCCGAATTAAAGTAAGCCAGCAGTTTGAGACTAAAATAGTTTCACTGTTTGGCTTAAAATGCTCAAAACTAGTGAAGCGAAGACACTTTCTGACTCTTGAGTCTTAAATTTTCTCAGAAAATGAGTTAAAATGATGAAATTTACTTTATGATTTAAAAAATTAAGGGTTCATCAGTGTACAGTGTTACATATTTTAAGGTCACGGAAGAATATTCTGCACTTCTGTTGTAGCTTAAGATGTTTGTATATAGTGTTAAATGTTACTAAGAGCATGATAGTACGTTATTTTGGTCATTTATGTATTTCAGTGATGTGATTGTACCATAGTTTTTATAAACTTGATGACATAAAATATAAAAACAATCTTTTGATGGTCCTACATGTAGATCTTTCATTGGACATTTTAATTTAATATATAAATGTTAAGTCAGATTGTTGTTATAACAGCTTGTTATTATTGTTATAGTTTTATGGAAAACAAAATAAATTTTTATGATAATCCAAAATATTGTTAAAGTGTAATTTATGCTATTTGTTTTTTAGGGCAGAGAGAAAATTCTTGTGATTGGAAAGCTAGATTTCATGTTTGTTTAAAAGTTTGTTAATGCCAGAGAGAGTTACAAAACATCATACTTTGAATGGTAATGTATCATGTTAACTCCATCAAAGTGAGGATGTGCCAGAAAGTGAAAACTGTAAATTAAACTTGTGTTGTAAGGTTTTTTGCCTGAAATATTTTGGCAAAGAAGTGAAAATGGTTCCAGCAGGATTTGAACCTACAATTTTATCTACCAGGCAGGTCCTTGAATTGACCAGGTTTGGTATTATCCATATATTACATGTGCAAAATCTTGAGTTCATGAACTTCATTTTTCTGTCCTGTATGCAGACTTTGACATCTGATACATATTTATAATCTTTTCTCTTTAAAACTTTACAATTTGCTTTAAGAAGTGGGCAAATAAAATATTGTTGCAAAACAAAGTACAATAAAAAAATGTAAAGGGGAAAAGCATATAGAAAAAACTAAACTGGGAAGATTTTAGGGTGCCATCCACAAAATGTTCCCAGTGGGTCAATAGTAAACTATAAAAATTTATAATGCTATAAACTGAGTTTAAACATCTGTTGGAAATGCATCATAGACAGCCCATTGTGTGGCTCTGTATGTAACAACAAACATACAAGAACTTCCTCAAACTGAGATGGAAAAGATAAATCCTAAATGTTCTCAGTATGCTACAGTGTGCATATACATCAAATGACTACGCATGTTCCCATTTCCTGTGTTTTAACACTCCTACAAAAAAAATATTTACATCCACTAAAGTGATTCCCTTAGTGGATGTTTTAAAAAAAAATTTAAATATTATTTCACAAATGTCTGAAAAGTCAAAATATTATTGCTCCTTAAAATATAAAGGGATAGGGTCAGTTAATGGCAATTCATTTAAATACAAAATTATTAGCCTGATATTAATAACCTTTCAAGTTGCTCTGGGGCCTATTAGGCCCCAATTTTCGTAGGAGTGTTAATGGGATCCATCTTCCCCTTGATCATACATCATAGAAGGGTTATATAACTTGTCAGGTTTCAAAACCTGTTAAGTTTCAGTTTCCACTTCATTTGGCTAAGCATTTGATGGCCTTGAGTAGGTTTGAACCATGCCAAATTGCTATTAAGGTTTAGAATTCATTTATATTTTTGTAGTGATGGAGATGTATATTGGACCTGAAAAGTTGATTGATATAACTCAAGAGTCCTGCAAAATGCCTTTCATATAAACAGAAAAACATTAAAACTGAGTTGGGGTTTTCAAGACTGTCTATTATGTGAATTTAAGCAACATCACAAGTTTGTATTATACTTAATTTCAGTTTTTACTTTCTCTGAAACAACATACAAATATATATTAGTTATTTAAATTATGAAATCTATCTTTGCTGACTGTTTCTTGTTGCAAGAATATTTAATAAAACTTGTTATTTATGATTTAACAAAATAATGGCTTAATTTTTAAATTTACCAATCAGCTTGAGATAATTATTCAAAAACCAGCAAAATGTCTTGTTGGTATTGCTGTAGAATGCAATAAGTTCTTAACTTGACCAGTATTACCATATTTTTTGACGTATAAGATGCACTCCTGTTTTCAAGGCTATCTTTTGGGGAAAAAAAATCAGTTATCATTTATTTATTTGTTCAACATCAGCAAAATCTTTTATTATTTTTAGAAAGCCTCAAAAGTTTTGTCCATAATAAAATATGTTTGTTTTTTACATCAAAATATCATTCATTCATTATGAAATCTTTCAAAATCTTCTTTTACATCATTGAATTCACTAAAAACAGGTTCTGAAAGTTCACTCTCACGTGTCCTCAAAGAATATCATCTTTGGTGCCCTTGTGACAACTGCTCACATCACATTTATTAAATAGTTTTATTACAGTTTCCACACTTGGAGGAAGAAAAAAAGGTTTGCTACTTTTAAATATTAAATTGGTCTGGGTAATGTTAAAAGTGTTGCAATAATTTGTTGACGTTTTTTGTTTGTTTCTTTGTCTACCCAGGACTACATTGCAAGATTTGGACATGGCAGTGCCAAATTGGCAAGGCAAGCTCAAAGCAAAGAGAAGACATTAAGCAAGATGGTTTCTGCAGGGTTGACTGAGAAAGTGATGTCAGATAAAGTATGTGTCAGCCAAGTAATAACTATTTTTAAGTCTATAGAAAGATAAATTTTGTGTTTTAAAAATATTCAACCAGCTTTTTAGTTTTTTTAAAAAAAATTGTTGTGCATACCTAAAAATTTAATTTTTGAGAAGGATTTAATTTTGTTTAATAATTTTACAAATGTTTACCTCATACTGGTTCCCTGATTAGTCCCGTAGGGCCATTTTAATTTCTCCTAAAAAATATATGATCAGTTCATAATTAAAATATTTTTAATATCTTGATTAAATGCAATGAAAAACAATAGGAACTTGTATAAATAAGAGGAAAGACGTTTTAAGTGAAACAACAATGGTGTGATGTTAACTTGAGGCCTTGTAAATGGGGAGATGTAAGCTGAAATTAATTTATTTCTCAAAACTGTTTTTGTTAGTATTCTTGCTTCAACTGTATGTGCAACAGTTATTTCTAGTGTAATATTTGTATTTAGAATAATGGCTTGAAATGTTTAACAAGTCATATATACTTTTTGAACAGTTATCTTGTATAGTTCAAGTAAACTCCCTTTTCATTTGGGTAATAATGAAAACTCATAAAATGTAATATTTGTAGCTTTTTTAAAACCAAATTTCAATATAATGTTCAATGTATTTTATGAATTACGGTTAACACACTGGTCATTTGTTATAATGATACTGTTTATTGGATGTAATACTGTCTTGTGATAACTAAGTGCATTTTGTTCAAGTATTGTAAATTGGGACTTTTGAGAATGATGAATAAAAGGCCGAATTGAAGTAACTAACAGCTTGAGACTGGTAGTCTCGCTGATTAGATTACAGTGCTCAAAACCGGTGAAGCGAAACTACTTTCTGACTCTTGAGTTTCAGAAGTTTAGTCTGTAAATTGATTACTTGTTTTGTTGTTCTCGTCATTACTGGTAGCAATTGTACACATAAGAGCTCAGAAATATTTAATGGTGGTAATTTCAGTTGTAATATTGGGAGTAAGTTTTAAGCAAAATTATAAGCACCATCTTAATGTTTAAAATACACAAGATTTAGACAAAATTTCTTCTATTTTTAAATAGTAAAAAAATATTGTATTATAAGTGTAACCAGTTATACAGTGTAATTTTATTGAAACTCTCAATGTAATCTTTTTGAATGACAAGTATTATATGGAGGACATCATATTACTGCAGTTTTTAAGAACGAAAAATTGTTGTTTATGATGAAAGCTAGTTTTTCGAGGTTTAGTTTGTAGTTTTTTTTTCTGTAAAAACATTTTATAAAAACTGCATGCTGTGTAAAGTAGTCTTTAAGTTTTACTGGTTGCATGTTTAGCTATTGTTTTATGAAGTATGATTTAATTTACTCATAAAAATACCATAACATTTGTTGATGTTTTTTTCAGTTTACATAGAGCCACATTTCAAAGTGATATGGAAGGTACACTTTGTGCTTCATACAATTTTACTATTGTTTTTGAGATTTTTATAAATTCAGAATGTTTTGTAAAGCTCTTAGCTTTTGTCTTTTGACAAAAGATTATTGAAATCTCTTTTTCAATAATCACCATTTCCTCCAAATTCTAACTTTAGAAAGATTTATAATGTATTGTCTTTGTTAATTTAAACATCATTATTCAGATCAGAAGGTTTTTGTTATGAAATTGTAAACCTAAGGTATAAGCAACTGTATTTTTGTCTTATTTGTGTATAGATATATGAAATCATAATGAAACTTGTGCACACTTAAAGAAAATATTTGAAACAGACTATTCTAGTTAATGTGATCTAATATTGTGCTGTACACAGTACAGCTTAGAAAATATTTCCATTCTATAATTTGTAATATGTCTTGTTTATAGTAACAGAAGAGGGAGCATAGTTTCATCTTAAATGATTTTTTACTTTGTATCAAGTAAATTTTCTCCTTTCATCCTCTCATTAGATGTTGTAATAGACTTTACATATTTTGTGTAGAATGTTCAGTTCTATTTCCCTTCTTGTGGTACAATCCCGCCTCCTGTCATCATGGTGCAACATGTGTCTTTTCGGTACACAGAGAATGGGGTGAGTCACTTTCTAAAATTACCTTCACTATTATTGTTTCATTTCTTGTGGTAAAAAAAAATATTTTTATATTATAAAAATAAAATAAGTAGCAGCACCTTGCAAGGAATTTACGTAAACTTCCTTTTCATTACAGTAAGAATTATACTGACTTCATTCTGTTTCTTCAGAGATTGAAATGCCTTAAAAAATTAATACAACAACAGTTTTTATTATATTTCAAATACTTTATCTTATTATGTGACTCCAAGCTTATCTGTGAGTTAACACTTTGAGGGTTGGAACACGTATAATATAGAAACTGGAGTGTTAATATTCTTTTTCAGTATTGTCAGAACTTTGAAATTTTAAACTTTTTCCAAGATATGAATTCATTCATATATTTTTACAAGTCAGGGGAATCAGATTCATTTTTATTCAGTTTACATTGATTGAATTTGAACTCCAATTACTTGTGCTAAATTAAATAATTATTTAAATTTCAGTATTTGCTTTGTTTTCAGCTTTTTATTTGGTTTTATTTCTGTTACACCTTAGGTTAAAATATAGTGTAATTAGTCTAGACTTGGGGAATTTTTTGCAGGTTTTTAGTATCTCCACTTCCTCGTTTCTGAATACAAAACATTTCGACAGCATTTCTAAATTTTGTCTCATTTAGTGTATTCATTATAAATTAAGCTGAGACTCAACTGAACTTTACTGGTTGATATCAAGCTTTTGGTAAAATGTTGACAAAGTATTGCTCTACATGGGATTTTAAAATAAAAAAATTAAATAACTGTTGAAAATGTGTACAAATAATTATTGTAGCCAGTTTTTTTTATTTTCAATTATGTGTTAGTTTAAAAAAACTGATGTTGAAGTGTCACATAGTATTATGTCAAAATCTAGTAAAGGCTACATTTTTAAACTTATCATACCAATTGAATTTTAATTAACAGAATTAAAGCTGATTGATCTTGCAGATTTGGGTATTATTTTTCAAAAATAAATATGATGGTATGCACTGTGTGAATATCAAAGTTCAAAAATGTGTTTTATTTCAAGCCATGGATCTACAAGGATCTAGAGTTTGGGATTGATCTTGACACTCGGGTAGCCTTGGTTGGACCAAATGGTGCGGGCAAATCAACACTTCTAAAACTACTTTGTGGTGAAGTATGTTGGATCAAATGTGCTGTGATAATTTATTAATTTCATAATTATCGTTTGAGAAGCAGCAATGTACTTGAAATTCAAGCAGACATTAATAAAATAATACATTTATTACTTTTAAAGAAACTAAAAATTGTAACTAGTATGAATTACTTTATGCTAGAGTAAGTTGTGGTAAAATATGATATTGTTATTGGATGGTACAAGAAAAATATTTGTACTTTATTATAATGTGTAATATTTTTTGTCAGTTACAACTGTAAATGTTATTCAAATGCCATTAAAACAAATCATGCCATGGTTGATAATGAATCATCAGAATGTAATTTATGCTTCTTACTTAAGTGTTGCACTGTAAAATTGTGTAACAGATTAAAAGATGCCATATTTTGGAGTGATAAGCGACTTGTACAATATTTCTCTTTCACTAACTTCACATTGAATATATCTAATAAGGCTTCATTTTATTTTTACCTTTCTACTTGACAAGCTTTGATTTATAAACTAAACTAAACTAACGTGGCAGGGGTTCAGTTTAGAGAGAGAGAAATCAGAAGAGTTCTCTCTCCAACTGGGGTGTTCAGGAACTTTGTAGTTCCTCTTCGTCCCCTTTCGTGGATTGTTATTAAGATTAGGTGGTGTTTTTTGTTTTTTTAATTTTAATAAATTAGTTATCGTTATTATTCTTGACTTTTTGGGTGGGGAAAGTCTCACCAAATGTTCTTTTGGGTGGAGGCAAAGGCAGCAGTGGAAAGAAAGGCCGGGACCTGTCCCGAAAGGAAAAAGTTTGGCAGATGTGAACATGAATGTAATTCATTCAAATTCAGGTCAAATCAAACGGCCCCATTCTGGGTCTGGCAAAAAGGTTGCCTAGGCTGGGATCTAGAAATCCAATGCCTGAAGATTTTGAAGTGGGGGGGAAACGGGAGTGCCCCGAGAAAACCCACTTTCACACGACAGGCGCCGAAAGTTTTGCCTGTCGTGTGCTCTGTACCTGAAAAAAAAGGAATTCATGTTAATAACATATATTTTATTTATTTAGATTCTTTCTTGAGTGGATTGTGATTCTTGAAATATGTTGTAAGGTGATATGAATTTCGTTGGTGCACTTGATAATTTGTATAGTGATGCCGTTAGTTTGTTTCTGTTTTCTGCTTTTAGATAATATTTCAGAGAAAGTTCTGTTATTCTATCTTTTATAGTTGGTAAATTACTAATTTGGTGTAGATAATTTGTTGGCGTAAAAGATGGTAAACTGAATGCGGATTTTAATATTTTGTTTTGTTGCACTTGGATTTTTTGGAGTGTGTTGTTTGACATATTGTATGTTACTTGACATCCGTACTCTATTAGTGGACGGATGTAAGCCTTGTATATTTGTATGATGGTGTTTGGTGCGCATTTCGATTGTTTACCAGTTATAGTCTTTAGATATGAAATCCTTTTTCTGATTGATGAGTGTATATTGTTTATGTGTTTTTTCCATGTTAGTTTTGTGTCGAAAGTGACGCCAAGGAATGTGATGTTTTTGCTCATGTTAATGGTTGTGTTTCCAAGTGATAGTTTTATTTTTTCTAGATTTTTTCTTTGCTTCTTTAGTTTTCTATAGAAGGTGATTGCTTGTGTTTTTGTCGGATTTAACACGACCCTCCACTTGTTGCTCCATGTTGAGACTTTGTTTAGTGATTCTTGTACGCGAGACATGGCCATTACAGCTTTGATTTATTGTTTTAGTTGAACTTTAATTACTGTATGGTGCTGTGTAATATCAGAAGTGTATCTGAGAAATAACTGGTTGGATATAATATTACATTTTGTATTTTCACATTATAAAAAAAAACAGTTGCTGAAATTCCATTGTTGACCATTAAAAGTGTAACATTGTAATTCGGTGTTTTTCACTTAAGCTGTTTGTAAAAAGTTTTCACAGGAAATTCATGCTATTTTCTTGTTAACTAATATCAAAATAACAAAGGTATTTACATACATAACTTGTGTAGTCTCGTTTTCATCTATTTTATTATTTGACTAGGAATTCTGACCTTTTGAATTAGAAAGAAGTAAATCTCAAAAATATATCCTTGGTTAAAGCTCAGGTTGTAAGCTTTCAAGATTAACCATTTAAAATTTTTAATTGTAAATTATATGAGCCTGTCATAGTTTTTGTGTTCTTGGCTCTCTTGTTCTGTGGGGTTGGATATTGAAGTGTGATTATCTTGTGGTTGATAAATTACCTGTTGTACAAATATAATTTTGTAAAATGTGACTTGCACCTTTTGTATACATATGTACATAGAATTTATAGATTTGTTTGGGTTTATGTTAAATATATGGTAAAAAGAAGCATTCATCAAGTACTGAAACTTTGTTTGATAAAACAGTTTCAGGTTTGAAATAGCAGGTGTTTGTCTAATTCCAGTCATGGAAATATACTTATGGAACTCAAGTTTTGAGTGACTAATTGTATTTGTGATAACAAGAAATTACTTGAAGTAAAAATGTATTCTCAAGATGACTGGTATGGGTATTAGCACTTTAATTAAAATTAAATTAAAATAAATAAAGTGCTAATATCTATACCAGCCATCTTGAGAATAGATTTTTATTTCAGGTGGGTTTCTTATGTTTTGATAGATTGAATGTTATGAAGGATCTCATTTAGTAAAATCTCATTTGTTTAAAAAATGGTTGTTGAAACATTAAAGGAAAGTTAAAAGATCGTGAAATAGTTTGAGATTAGCAGTGCATATAATTTTGTTTTTCCCTCTTGGTAGCTGATTCCTTCAGATGGATTGATTAGAAAACATTCCCATTTGCGAATAGCTCGCTATCATCAGGTAAGCAAAACTGATCGGAAAGCATTCCTACCTTAAAATACCTGGTTACCATTAGGTTACTAGATTTTATATGGAAACCTTTCTCACCTGTATATTCATTGTATTATCATCCCATTTATAAATAGAACATTACCATCAAATAAGCAGTGCTGATCTGGAAACTTTCTATGTGTCTCTAGTTTTACTATTAGGTTAGCATTGCTGGTTAACCCTATAACTACATGTGCATTCTTTAAATACCTTTCTGTGCATGTTACAAATTTACATTCAAAATTTAAATAAAGCACTTTAATAACAATGTGTTTCAATGAAATTTTATAAAACTTTAAAATAACTAATTTGTTTATCATGGATGTCCTTTGCAACTCCAAACTAAAACTGTCCCTTACTACTTATGTATTCATTTGATTTTTTCTTGAACTCAATTAAATTTTCTGCTTCCACCACCCTTGAAGGCAGCTCATTGCAAAAACCAACCATTCTGTTTGAAAAGTAATACTGTCTAAACTGCAGACAACTCCAATGCTGCCAAAATTTGAACTTATGCCCCCTTGCCCTTTTGTTTTCACTGTTTTTGCAAAAAAAAAAAAAGTTAGGGTTTATTATCAATACTCTTAATAACCTTAAACACTTCAGTCAAATCCCCTCAGGCACTTTTTAAATAAAACAAGCATAGAGATTTTAGTTTTTTCCACCATCCCAGATATCATCCAAGTGGCATTTTTCTGAACCTTATCTAACAATTCATTGTCTTTCCATAGAAAGGGAACCAAAAACTCTACACAATACCCTAGATTAGCCTTTTAGAAGTGATCTGTACAGTAAAACAAATTTCTTTTGCCTGGTATTTATTGCCTTTAAATTGCAGCAGTATGAATTAGGAAAACCTCTATGCATCACCTTACAATTTGGATAGCTAAAAATTATTTGCCATGTATTGGCTCAGCTTATCAGTTATTGTCATCAAAATGTTGTAATTCAAAATTGTGTTATCTAAATTTTTATTTCTAAATGTATCTCTAAAACATTATTTAAAACCTCAGAATTTTTATCATGCAATATGCTTGTGGTTAAAAATATTATAACTTTTCTTTCATTTATTTTAGTTATTTTGTGTTGTAGTAAAGGCATTTTCCAGATGGTCAAAATACACACATAAGCTGCATGATTTTACCACTAACTTTGTGAAGTTCCAAGGACTAACATTGTAAAATTTCTCACCCATCAGTTGGAGCTGTGCTCATGTGAAATTAAAAGTGACTGCTGCTTAGCAACTTATTTGAATACTAATGGAGAATATTTAAGCCCTATATGCAATAATTTCAAATATTGTACTCAGGACTTAACTATTTTTCCTCATGTTATACATATTGTGATAGATAGTTAAAATGTAAATAATTAATAACTCAGTTACTTGTGTATTATTTTTATTTTAAAATTCATATTTGAAGCATTTAATGATTTTCAAAATTTATTCGATGCTGTACATCATTCAATGTGCATTTTATAAATAAAGAAGGATAAAAACTTTTGCTGCAGACAAAATTATTTCTGATAAAAAAAAATGTTATTTAAGTTTAAAACTTAAATAATCAATGATGAATAGGAAAATAAAACGTTAAAAGAAAGCATATATGAAAGATAAAATATTTAAAACTATGTATGTGATTGGAATAGAGTATTCTGAAATTGTTTTAACTTTTTCTGTCTCTTAATTTTAAATATTTTGTACAGTACATTGATAAGTTAGAGCAAGTGATATGGTAGATAAAATTGAAAATAAAATGTAAACATTTATCTTGAAATAATTTGGTATACATTTATCTTGTAGAGATTATGCAAATGAAATGTGAAAAGTGCAAGATAATAAAGTTTGTTTTTATACTTAATGTGAAAACCACATTTCTGATGAAGTATTAGAAGTAAATAATTACAATGTCGTCAATTTTAATATGAGACTACCTATTTTTAGGAAAGTTCTTTTCATGCAATGGCCCGGATGAGGTTCCTCGGCAGAGCTGTTGGTGACTTCGGCTTTTCAGTCACAAAGGTTTAAGCCACAGACCACTTAAGCTGCAGTTAAGCGGGTTAACCCCCCCAATACTGTGGCTTAATGGCACTCCACTGTATTTTGATATGGTCTTAAACTCTTGACCAGCTAGTATTTAGGCTAATTTTGTAGTGTTCAAATTTTCCATATTAAATGCTAGAAAAGATTATTTTTGTTTTTCCTTTTCTTATTTTCATCTTTTGAAGTTCTACTAAAATAAGTGGTTGAGTCTAACAATGCAAAATGCATATCTTTACTTTATGTTTATTGGCCTTAAGATTTTGACCAGCAGTGTATTTAGACACAAACTAGGGTTTATTAATCAAGAGATGTTACTGTAAATAGCTGGTTACCACCAGGAGAACAACACTTCTAAAGAAATGCTCTTACCTGCAGTTAGCATGCTATGAGAGTTCCTTAAGTGAATATTAGTGTTTGGAATTATTCCCTCTTATGGATAATTCATTACAAATAAGTATCATAGACTAAAAAGTAGTTTAAACTTTTAATAGCACTTGCAGTGTGTATTGTTATAGTAGTTCAGTAAAGGAAAATTAATAGAAACCATTAAGTGTGGGTGGAGAAAGTACAGTTGCATCTGTGAGATCGTTCTATCAAATGTGCTCACCTTTTTAGGTGTTATGTGAGGGTCAATCCTGCTCTTTGTTGGTGAAAGAGTAGTCTAAGAGATTTTGGTAGGTGATGATGAGTAGCTGTCTTCCCTTTAGTCTTTCATTGGTAAATTATAGATGCCTAGAGCAGGTAGCTCTAGTGCTGCTTTGCACGAAATTTAAAAGGCATCTGTGAGTATTATTAAAAATATTAAAGTTTATGGTTTAGTATAATACCTAAACAAAAATTGTAACATTTATATCATGCAACAGTTGTAATAGGTGATGGTAGAAAAAGCTATATTGATTTTTAAGTTTCAGGGTAGCAACATTTTAGTTAGAATTTAAAATAGTATAAATATTTCAGTAAGTTGTCAGTGTATAAAATTATATTTATATTGCTGTGTGTTGAATAATGAATCAATTTACTTTGTATCCTCACCTTAAAAATTTCCAACAACTAATTATAATAACAATATGTAGGCTATATAATTCATATCTGTCATATATTTTACTTTTGCTGTCTGCTGGGCATGTTCAAATGGTTAGTGTTCTTGGACTGTGAATGTGACACTTGGCAGTGTGTGCTATTGACTTCTAGTCTTATCAGGTCAAAATTAAGGATACTCACATGCAAATTGTCCTACTTAGATATTTGCATAAAAATTCCAAAACAATTATTTTGTGGTTTTTCTCCATTTATTATACTATATTAGAGATGTTTCTTTTTACCGATGTAGAATGCCTGGTCATAAGAGTTCTTTGATCTTTATTTTTTTGTAGTTAGTATTTTTATATATAAATACATATCTTGTATTTCTCTGAAATATGTATTTTGTTAAATATTTTTCATGAATACAACCTCACTTTTTGCAGCATTTACATGAGCAACTTGACCTGGATGTCTCAGCCCTAGAGTACATGATGCGTTGTTTTCCAGAAGTAAAAGAAAAGGAAGATATGAGGAAGATCATTGGTCGGTATGGGCTTACAGGACGACAACAGGTTTGTGAAATATTCAGTTTTGGATCTGCAGCAATTAAGTGCATTAATAACAGGATTAGAACAAATTTGTCAAGAGTGACTTGTACTGATCTTTGTAGTAATGAGGTGCGACACTTTTCTTGATGTAAATAACTAGTGCGGTTTGGTCAGGTATGCAATGAGTTTAATATACAACTTTTCTCCAAGTTTGGTTGAAGTGTTTTAACATTTCTTGATCTAGTAGCATTGAGATTCTCTGGTTTTATTTTTTTATAATGGAAATGATTGATCGTATTATATGAAACTTAGTAAAAACCTAGGGCGTAGTACTTAGTTTTGGTTTACAAAATTATATATGTAGGAAAATCATGTGAAAAAGAAAATCTTGAGAAATAAGAGAGAATTGTTCTTAGCAAGTACGAAATTATATGTGGGATGGACAACAGCAATGTAAAATGAAATTCTTAAAAGAGTTACAATTAGTATTTTTATGCATGATTTAGAATTTGGTAACCAGCATTGTATTGATGCGTGAAAGGTGCTCACAAGTCCATACAGGGAGTATGGGGTGTAACCATTTTATATAAATTAGTGGTGATTTCAACAATGCTTTATTGGGATTAAAATGTGGTTTTTGGGTAGTCAATGTTGAATTGTTAGTTTCAAATCAGAAGTGAATTTTGTGTGTTGAGTAGCAACTAGCATTATCTTGGTAACTAAATTTATATTATTTTACTCTAGTACTGTAATAAGTTAAAATCATGGTATATTTACAATGTTCATAACACAGCTTGAACAATGTCCACTTTCTTATTACAATATAGAAACTTTTATTACTATTTTACCTCAGACTTGCCCTATAAGACAGCTCTCAGACGGGCAGCGGTGCCGTGTGGTGTTTGCTTGGTTAGCTTGGCAGGCTCCTCATTTATTGCTTCTGGATGAACCAACTAATCATTTGGACATGGAAACAATTGATGCACTAGCTGATGCAATAAATGATTTTGATGGAGGAATGGTTCTTGTAAGCCATGACTTCCGTCTGATTAGCCAGGTTTGTAACCCTTGCTGCTTGTACAAAATCTTTTCATTCTAGAATATTACAGAAGCAAAATCAGGGTATAGAAATATTATTTTGTAGTAAGTCTACTCTAAAATGGGAAAAAAGGGGCAATCATACTTGAAATCATTTTGAATATTCAAGATATTAAAAGCATCTGCATTTAAAAAAAAAGACATATATTACATTGATTTGCATTTTGAAAAATTTTTGTAACTAAAATATTCTTGTAGTCAGTAAAAGTTCTGTCTATCTGATTTTTCTCCTGAATAAGATTCTATCTCTAAACCTATAATTTTTACTGATTTGTATCTAAATTATTCTTATCAGTAAAAGTTTGTCTTTCTTATATTTCTCCTAAATAAGATTCTCTAACTATTTAAACCCATAATTTTATTTGCTCATCCCAATAATCATCATTATACCTTCATAAAATTTTCTATTCTTTTATAAAAGATGAATAATAACATGGTTTGAATTAGTTTTTAGCTAATGAGGCATAAATGTCATGAGATGAAAACACCTGAGAGGTGAGTTAGGATTTTTGACTGGATGCTTGGAAGCATCTCAGATGATGTTGAAGGAGTTAAATATTTTAAAATTATTGAATTGGAAAAAAGAAGAAAAAACTTTGTATCTATTTAGTATGGTCTGTTCTGTTAATGTCTTGTATTTATCTCTATGTTCAGTGAATATTAATAGAGTCTGTCAGCATGTTGTTTGCATTTTAAAAAGTTATTCTACTTTACATTAACTAGACACGATATTTTCAGGTGGCAGAAGAGATATGGGTGTGTGCCAATCAGACGATCAGCAAGTGGAATGGAGATATTCTTATGTATAAAGAACACCTACGAAGAAAGATTAAGTCAGAAATTCAAAAGCCTAAAGATTAAGAGTTATTTTCAGTTAGATGTGATACATATTGAAGTTGGTTTGTTTCCTTGGCTCTTTTATTTGTTCTCCTGTCTTTTCTGTATGTAGTAGAAAGCCCAAAGTCTGTAATTCTAATTTAAACTAACAGAATAATTTAAAGTTTTGAAGGAAATGAAATGTTTACATAAATTATCAAACTTACAACACTTGTGTATTTTATTTTCCAACTTTTTAAAATTGTGTGCAGTAGATAATTTAGAGCAGAAAAACATTAGCTTAAATGAAAGTTTTATTAGAAATTTTTGCTATCATAGCTATGCAGTCTTTGTCAGTTGTTGCATTTCAAGTCAATTTGATTCTATAAACAATGTAATTTATTAAACGTTATTTATTATACATCACATTGGAATTCATAAAATATATATTCTCAATTGTGAAGTGTTTTTATACAGTGTTTGTATTAACTTTCAGATCGGGTTTGTTCTGTCTTGAAAGATCATTAGGTACTTGTAATGAATTGGCTATTTGGTGACAAAACCATGTGATAATAGACCTAATTAGTTTTAAGCAAACGTGATGTAGGTATCAAGTAGTTGTTTGAGTGAAAACATGCATAATTTCATCTCAGAAAGAGTGAGAACATTTAAAAATCATAAGCATGGAATAACTATTGCAAATAAATTTTTGAACATTACTTTGAGTAGACATGGACATTTCATTTGTCACTAAATTTTTTTTTTAATTTTGACATAATAGATTCATAAAACAGTTTTAAAACTTTCTTTGACTTTTTGCTCTGTTATATATTTAATGCAGTATAGAAAAAAGGCACCCAATTATGTTAAGAGTCACAGCTATCATCACATGATGTTAGAATTAAAAGTTAAAAGCTACTAAAAATCTACCTCTGTTTTCTATTACCTATGAAATATTTTACTAGAGTAAGTGACACTAGTTTTAAGAGGGTTTTTTAAAAAATTGGTCACTTTTTTTCTTTTCAAAATGTGTAACTTCAATCACACTTTAAAGAAATAGTATCTATATTAGCCATTTGGTTCTATTGTGTATACTAAAGGATGTAGATTTTTAATGATCAGTAACTGAAACAAACTGAGTTATTTCACTTAATTAAAAGTACTCAAGAACTGAACAAACTCAATCATTAATCACATCAATTTCTTTTGTGAAGTATTATGGCTTCAAGATGTATTACAGCTGGGATGTTTTTTTTTTAGAATAACATTGAGATTTGAAAATAGTTCTAGGAATTTTGTCATTAGTTTTTTTAGATTTAAAAATTAGAATTTTGTTAGTCCACAGAAAGTTTACTTTAAAAAATGTAGGTGTTCTTGCTTTAGTTTGTTTCTGATCTAAAGTAATAGTTAATACTTTAGCATACTGGAGAAATGAGCTTCAAAATTCAATATAACGTACTGTGAAAGGAAGTTTAAAGGTGATATGGTAGAAAACTTAAAAACATTTTGATGGAGAAAAAGACCAATGGGAAGTTGTTTTTGTATTGTATAGAGATCTGTCTTAATTTGGGTTCTTTAAAGTATTGGTTCCAAGTGAAACATTCACACCAATTTTAAAGATTGTTTAAGTTGAGCTATATTATTAGCTCTTTTCAAGAATAAAGTAAATTTGTTCTTCTGTTGATTGTATTCTCTCTCTCTCTTTTTATGTGTATGAATTTGTCCTGTTGAGTTTTACCTTTGACATTGTAGAAGAAATGGATTATGACCTTTTGAAAATTCTAAGTGAAATTTGGGTTTTCATGAGATAAACTGATATAACCTTAGTTCATTGATTTACTGAGATTGTTATTTTGACATGCATGTAAGTTTCTTTCTGGTGATTCAAAAACAATATACATAACGCGAGTGATTTTTTTTATATGAGGAGAAAACTTGTTAAAAATGTGTTAGTTTTATAGAACTTGTGCATATGTGAAATATTGTCTTTGTATTTTCCTGTAATATTTTCCATTGTTGCTCTTTATTGAGAAATTTTCAAACAATTCATTTAAAGAAGACAGACCCATAATTTACTTAGCTGAGTATTTTAGAAATCCTTTGAGGCCATATAGGTTATGATTTATATTAAACGTTACATACACAGAGTGGAACCATAAATCATTTCTCACTTTTGCTTGGGTCTCAGTTTTTATAGAATTAATATGGTAATAATATGAACAAGTATTTTGAAGATGTTAATGATTTGACAGAAATTTCTCTGCAGTTTTAATTCGAAACAATGATGTCTGTAGTCAGATATTTGCAAATCTGCTGCAAATTATAAATTATTTTATTAACTGATAGAAAACAGATAATTGATGCATGGAGTAAATTACCTGCTATCAATACAGAAGAAAAATACTTCTGTTCTCAGAGGATAAATGTGGAGGGGTCAAGGGGTTGCACAGGTGTTTTACTGTTGGTAGTTGATGCACCTCCATATGTCAACTTTCATTTAATAAAATATACCTTTGTGACAGTGTTATTATGGATTAGTACTACGTAGCGATACTCAAGAATGTTCATTTTGTTGAGGCTTAACATGAGCTCTATATTCTGGTTATGTAAACACTATTTTTGAATACTTAAACTTTTTGTTACTTTAATCTTGGGAATTTTGATTATATTCACATTCTTCGGTTGTTTCAATTAATCACTAGAGAATTATTATTACCATTGATGGGTACGAAGTGGCAATAAGATACTCTGGATTTTCAGTGGTAGTTTAGCATGAGATGAATAATATTTAATGTACAAGTGAAGTAATATTTTATACGTGCTGAAATTTAAGTGTAAATTTACTTGTATTTAACATATCACCTAACCTAAGGATTAAGAAGGCACGAGTTTGGTTTGTTTATCCTTGTCTTTCTGAGTTGAAGGATAGTTTTGTTTAAATTGCAGTGATCACTTATTAGAAGAATTGACAGATGATTGGGTGGAGGAGAGTCTATGCCACACAAACATTTCAATGTATAACAGCAGTAGAAGCATAATATCTTATCTACATTAGGTAATTGTTTAAAATATAAATGAATGAATTAGATACACATTATTAATGAACAGATAATTACCAAATGCTTCTGTTTGATCAATGGTTTGGAAGTAGGATAGCACCAACAATAGCTGGATTGTGTACTGACAATGTCCTGGGACATGACTGTAAATGGAAGGAGATATACTGGTGTTAAACTTATCTAGTATGTTGGTAATCATGTGGTATTTTCAGGTAAAACTGATTTCCTCAAAGAGTGTATCATGTAGGTCCTATATTATGAGAGGCTTGGCAAGATATATTACTAAGCATTTCTGGATTTCTCTGAATTGACTGAGCTTGTGCAAAGAAATAGACTAGGCATAGGCATGCAAGACACAGTGAAGCAATTTTTATTAGTATGTGAACCACGGTGTGTGTATTTTTACCTTTTGGACCACAGGCAGTCTACTACTAAAGACATAGGTTGATGGAACTGGCGATGTTCCCTCAAGATGTATTCCAGGCTGACTGACTCAAAATCTTGTTTCAGACTAACTAAACCTTTCATAATTTAGTTGCTTTAGTTATTTCAAGCTTACCTAGAATTAGTAATGCTATTCATGTGACTGGTTGTTAGAAAAAATGAGGAAGGCTGTAACTTTGAAATTGTAGTATGTGACTTGTACTTGGAAAAAGACTCTCCACACCCATACACAAAATGCAACTTTAAAAGTAATGATACTTCAAAATCAAATCGGATGTTTCAAGAGAATGAGGAGGAACAAATGGAGATTAATCATAAGTGTGGTATTCTCCATTATACAGCTGTACTGCAGTTTAGATAGCAATGTCCCGCCAACTAGAGGTTTGAAGGGCATCTATATCTGACTGGGTTTAACAAGAAGAAACAGTTGAATTCAGAAGGTGAGCAAGAACAGTGTTTATTCAAAATCTTGTAAAATGAATTAGAACAAAAATAAGGATAGGTATCTTGAGTTGGGTGTGGAAGTGGTAAAATGTGTGGTGACATTTTTAGTAAGTTCTCTCACTAATTCAGTGTGTTCTCCATATTATTTAATCTTAAATCAACCTTAAATAACAATAACACCTAGTGAATATAAATCAAAGTCCAAAACTATTGTTAAATTAAGCTATATCAAAATTGCAAGAGTGATGATAACCAAATATCTTTTAAGCTCAATTTAACTGAGCAGGCTTTACTAAGGTTAGAGCACCAATCCTGCACATAGCTAGGCTTTACTAAGGTTAGAGCACCAATCCTGCACATAGCTAAAATAAAAACATTGTGTCTGCATGCACAGTCTTAAGAACAGTAAAAGTTATGTTGGGTAAAAAGTACTATTTATCAGACTGTTAGACATTGATTTGATTAGTTTTATCAGTTGTTATAAGAACGTGTTTAAGTACATTGCACTTGAAAAAGACGTCTTCATGTGTTTAGTACAGTTTTTTTCCTGTTTTGCTGAAGTACAGTTTGTGTTGTTTTCTATACTTAAGAGTTT
The DNA here is from genome assembly GCA_011833715.1 of Carcinoscorpius rotundicauda. Classification (NCBI taxonomy): domain Eukaryota; kingdom Metazoa; phylum Arthropoda; class Merostomata; order Xiphosura; family Limulidae; genus Carcinoscorpius; species Carcinoscorpius rotundicauda. Next base: position 24,728,369 of record CM022398.1, read on the forward strand.
CTATATGCTGTTTTATATGCATAATAAAGTCACTGTCGAATGTTTATAGATCAGGTATTTAGTTTTGTTTACATTAGTGTTAATGTTTGAATTTTAAGAATAAGTTCAGGATTATTACTAACATTAAAGTTAGTTTATTTTAGTATATGTTCAGGTATCAACCTGAGACAAGGACCACCTATGAAGACTGATCCCAGTTTTAATTACCTGAAGCTTTGTTGTGTTCAGTATTATAGCAAATGAATGTCTGGATGTAGAATCAATAGCTAACAACTTAGATGTGTAACTCACACTAGATATATTTACTTGACTGATTATCAAGCAGAGGGTATTTTGCTACACTGTCACCACACGTGGAAACAATGTACATATGCTTAGTTACCAGTTACAAGTAGAGCTTATTGGTTTAAGGTCATGTGCAAGAGATTCTTCTAGACTTTGAGGGAGTTCTCTAAATAAATAAATGTAAATAGTTTACCATACTCTGTTAATCCCACTTTGAGATGTTGCTGTATTGTTACCTGAGCAGGTTCCAGAACTTTGTTATCAAACTGTTTTAAGGGACTGAACTTTCGGGCTACCTTCAACTTTATACTATATAATGACTCAGAAGCTGATCGATAGTTGCAGCTCGACGTGACAGGAACACCCATTATGAAACTTGTGATCTCCAACAATCATTATTACAAATTACATACCATTTCACTAATTTACCTGAAGTTAACCACACAATTCCACATCACTTGTGTACACAAAAGGAAATGCGGCACAATATGTTGAAGATTAAAGGTTTCTATTTCTATCTGACAATAGTCAGTCAAAAATTAGTATACGTCAGTGCTAAACACCCATTTCATATGCAGGTTAAAATACTAAGGACAAATATATACATTTTTTTTCTATAGTCACCATTAACTACACAATATTACACTTAAGTCAGCAAAAGTGACAGATTCCTGTATAGACCTTGTTTTTTTGTGAACTCCACAACGAATGTAATATTTTACTTGCGTAGGGGACATAATGTCTGCTGTGATCCTTTTGTGCGAGATACACGTGAAGATTGGAAAGTAAAATGAAGTAAATAATCTACAGAACAGTAAAAGTATCTCAAGCTTTCTGGCAGAGCTCATACCCTCATTATTGAGCCAAGTCAAAATAATTTTTGCAAAGGAAACACACTATACTGCTTAAATGATGATATTAATTAAGCCTAGAAAATCCAGGCAGAGTTCATGCAGATAAAAGTATGATCCAACGCAGTCAGAGAATAGTACAGAATATAGCATATCTTCTTTAATGGGAATTAGCTTCCAAATACATTACATAGAAAAAATCTTGCAGAACTTTCTAGTGCTTCTACAAGTTTGTCTTGCACAGAGGTCAGTGAAAACATGACGATTTCGGTAAAATATGATGACAATAGTACCCTACGCTGTATAGATAAAACCCAAGATAAGGTTTTTATGGAAGGATACATTGATTAATGTGGGTGTAGTAACATGTACAAGAGAATCGCAACTGTGAGGCTATCGGTCTCCGCAGGGCGTTGCATTAAAACAGTTTCACAACCTTGTATTCATCATAACGAACACTGTATGCCAGTTGACATTATATTCTACATTTGAGAGAACTTAAAAAAAGATACATTGGTTCAAAAATTACGTAATTCTCTGTTTAATATCTTAATAAACGCGCACGAGTTATTAATTTCCTATTTTCGTTTTATCATACTTTTCTTTATAAAGTTATCAAAATGTATGATTAAAAATACTTACTTAGTAAACTGCCCTAACCCACCTGGTTAGGTCGGGCCTGCCAACAAATTGAACTAATTTGTAAATTAAACTATTACATCTAAAAATTATCCAGGTCAATCAATCTTTTCCAAACGCAATTTGTCTAATGTTACACTGTTTTTTTTATGAATTTTACAGTTTTCAAATAACCTGAATTTATTAAATCTTAAAGAAAACTGCATTTACAAGATTCGATGTATATTTTCTCTTGAATTTCAAGATCTGTCGTATATTTCCAGGTTTGGAAAATATTTAAATGCGCCATTGTAAATACCACGTTTACAATATTTTCAGTTTGATTTCAAAAGCTTTTATGTTATCAAACATAACATTGTTTTGCAAGATGGTGTTCAAGTCATTTAAACGTGAGAAGAAATTATAAAAATTATCAATCTTCAAATCCACACAACATCAAATAACTCTTGACAAGAAAATTTTTCATGTGTCAAATACAGACGAATTTCATCCAAACAATCAACAAATCGTTTAAGGACAGAACGTTTACTTAGCCAATGAACATTGTCATATTTAAGTAGTCCTGTGTAAACCGAATTCGCTTCTTTCAGTAAATTCTAAAAAAAAATTTCGAACCATGTGAAGAAATGAATTTAACTACCTTGGTTACAATTTCCATCACTTTTTCAAGCTTCACAAGACTAGCTTTTGCACATGAGGCCTCCTCATGTATAATACAATGAAAACCTATCAGTGGATGTCCAACATGTTTTGCAAATAGATTTACAAAACCTATTTCTTTAATACTTATGCTGGGTGCACCATCAGTTGTCATGGAACCTATTTTTAGAAGGTCAATCTCTCGATTGGATACTTCGTTTACTACTGTCTTACGTATGGGTCATTCCATTCCAACTTGTCCAGAAAAAAATAACTTTTCCCAGTTCATGTCATAGATTTTTTGAAAACATTCGAACCAAAACTTCATTCTGCATTACTGAATAAATCAAAATGAAGTTTTTTGCTTAAATTTTCTCAACAAAATCTATAACATGAACGTTTCCAATTCAACCATTTTTTCTTGTATTTCATCACATATAAAAAGTCAAGTAATAATGACTATCCTAGCTGATGATGTAACAACGGTGCACTCATAAAGACAAATGGAAAGGAATTTACATAAACCAATATCTTTTGTCAGCTGTTCTACTGTGTGTTTTTTACATTTTTAATATTCTATCGTTTAATGTATTTCTACTCACTAGCAATTCTCTGAAGCACTGAATAATGTTTTCTTTTTCTAGAAAACCGTCAAAAAGGAAAGGAGCACATTCTAGCCACGACACTTTAATATACTCCTGTGTGGTTTTCCATGTTGAACAATAATCTTTTAAATCTCAAAACTAACAACAACTAAGTTGGAACTACCTGAAACAAATTTCATCAAAACATTTGACTGCATGTTGTCGTTGTTAACTTCTCGAGAAATGTGTTCTTTTTGTTATTGCTCACTCTTATCACAAAGCTATTTATGAACAGTTTCATAATGCTGCTTTTCAGAGGAAGTCCTGCATACCACTGTTTCAGAATATAAGATGCATACTGCTTTGATCATGTCAAATCTTTAAGTTCACGATTCTTGAAAATCTGTACTGCCTCTGCTCCTTCATGTTAAACGTTTTTTTTCTGTCTTTGATGATTGAGCTGACGTTCTGACAAGCTGAAAAGACTTAAATACAATTTAAAAATATTATGCCAATTAACTTAAATACGAATATTTAACTTATTGTAACATACCAGTATTAGAAAATTTGTCATTGATATAAAAAGAAATACGTAATTAACTAACTGATCAAAAATATATGCATGCCACGCCAAATAGCATAATTTCAACACCTATATTTACTGCAAAAAATAAATGCATATTTACCGTTATTATCATTAAAAATTCAGTATTTGCTCACAAACAACAACAAAAAATATAAGCAGACTGAAGCCAATACCAACAGTTTACTCTTTTTCTTACTTAAAAACCGAGTCTGCGAATAATTCAAAACATTAAATCCAATGTCACATGTTCCCGTATTGGCAAAGAGGGCGTAAGACGCCTCCTGCGAACATTTCTCACTGAATGCCACTTGCCAAAAAATGTTCTTCGCGTACCATTGACTTATAAAATAGTGTTTTTCTAAATTAATACACTGTATTTAACATAATCATCTTTTGTTACCTATGAGCTGAACTATGCGTTGTACGTAGTGTGGACGAGTGAAATAAGAACTCATTTGTAGCAAAGGTTAGGAAATTGTGGTTTTATTTTTATTTTCCTGAACATTATAAAAATTAAAATACATAATGATATCAATAATAGAAAGACCTTCTGTTTTCAAAAAAATTATTATTATTAAATTAGATAGGGGATTCAAGTACCCTTCCCACTTCTGTCATTCTTTATCACTGTGTTAAGTTTAGTGCTGATTAATCGAGAAACGCGGAAACGTGTAAGGAACAGATAAGATGATATATATACGGCTGTATATTTTCTTCCTGGTTCGTAATTTGTTTTAAGTAGTTGATGACATTATGGGAAGAAATTGAAACGCTTGGTTTACAACTGTTTGAAGTGGTAAGGAATTAAATTTAGGTTAAATGACTTTGTTTTAGTTGCATGCTTGTATGAAATGACTAACTTGATGTTTCGGGTTTAGAAGTTATTTTTATAACACTGTTAATCAACTTGCTATAAAACTGTTATATGACATTACATAGATCCACCAACCTCTTGTGTGTCGAAGCTGGAAGCATCCAATTCAGTAGAACTATTTTGGATATTATAATTTAAAAACAAAAGGGAGTACAAGTTGTTTCCAGATTGGTTGCTTGTTGGACTCAAAAGAAGAAACAAAACGAAACCAAAATGTGACAGAAATTTATGTTTTAATCATAAGATAGTTTTATTATTCAGATTGATTTTGGTTCCTTATTAATAATTAATAAACATTTGCTATAAGTTTAATAAAGTAAAGAGTACGTGACGAAAAATATCAAAAAGAAATAATAACTTTTCTATCAAGCAAAATAATTTGAGCATTGCAACACGTATCCGGTAACTCTTGATACAAATATTGCAGTGTAGTATCAGTTGTTTGGCAAGACGCCCAACTGTAGCCATGGTTACAATCGAGAGTCCATGAGAACGATTCTAACATATTTTGTTTTGTTTGTTTGCTTTTTTAATTTCGCGCAAAGCTACACGAGAGCTATCTGCGCTAGCCGGCCCTAATTTTGCAGTGTAAGACTAAAAGGAAGGCAGCTAGTCTTCACCACTCATCGCCAACTCTTGGGCTGCTCTTTAACCAACGAATAGTGGGACTGACCATCACATTACAACGACTGAAAGGATGAGCATGTTTGATGCGACGGGATTCGAACCCGCGACTCTTAGATTACGAGTCGAACGCCTTAACCTACCTGATCATGCCAGGCCTTTTAACAGATGACTAGCCATTACATTCACAAATATTGCGATAAAAAACAGATATCAAAACACGGATTTCAGCCTTATAAGCCACCAGGGCAATCTAATATACTAAACGCTAATAATAATAATAACGACACAATGCAGTTAGTAAATTGACAAATGAGAACATATGGTTTGCTTCCTCCAAACTAGGGTCCAGTATACTAGACACCAATAAACGAACTAAACAAGTAATTTAATAAGTAAAAATCGGTTTTTGATATTGTGATTCTTACAATTATTTGTATTTATAGTTTTAAAGTTATTTTAACACGTAAATTAAGAACTAAGCTAAAATACTCCTTCCTTTCCCTGTTTATGAATTATTTTTAAACTAGTGATTTAAATATTATTCAACTAACTGTGTGATTGCGATATGTGGGTGACACGTATAATACGTCGTGGCCTCTATCAATACGTTAATGAAAAAGAAACACAACTGAAACAAAACATAAAAATTCGGTCACCATAGAGATTTAGCCCACACTAGAGACAGAATGGAGCGGTTCTTTTTCGTTTTTGATGTGATTATTAAGTAATTGAAGGTTTACTTTCAACATTGGTGTAGAAAGTTGTTTTAAGTTGTCATGCTCCTCACAGTCATCACTTGTCACAAAAATTATACGCTTTATCCAAGTTTATTTTCAGTGCTTTAAGTGTCAGCATTTATAGGATTCAGGGCAATGTCTCACCTCCATGATTACTGCCTCTTGCTTCAAAACGAACAAATTTTTTTATGTTGATTTCCTATCCATAAATAGTTTTGTAAAAATTTGGCTTTGTTTTAGTAAAGTACAAGATGCACACTTTGTAAAAAATTATAATTTTAAGACTTGAATATGGTAATAAAATGAAATCGACCACCAGAATTTCTCTAATTTTTGACGGCCTGGTATGGCCAAGCGCGTACGGCGTGCGACTCGTAATCCGAGGGTCACGGGTTCGCGCCCGCGTCGCGCTAAACATGCTCGCCCTCTCAGCCGTGGGGGTGTATAATGTACGGTCAATCCCACTATTCGTGGGTAAAAGAGTAGCTAAAGAGTTGGCGGTGGGTGGTGATGACTAGCTGCCTTCCCTCTAGTCTCACACTGCTAAATTAGGGACGGCTAGCACAGATAGCCCTCGAGTAGCTTTGTGCGAAATTCCAAAACAAACAAACTCTAATTTTTATTAATATTCAAGAAGTCTCTTTTTGAATGATGTCTCAATTGTGGGCAATTGCTCTAGGTTTTTCTTTAGATGAATTGAATCGTTATAGTATTTGTTTGTGTTAAAAAATGTTTTTTTTCATATGCCTTTTGTATTTTCTAATAATTTTAAACATATTTTGTGCCCGGCATGGTCAGGTTGTTAAGGCACTCGATTCGTAATTCGAGAAACGCAGATTCGAATCCCCTTCACGCCAAACATGCTCGCCTTTTCAGCCGTAGGGGCATTATAATGTGACGGTGAATCCCACTATTCGTTGGTAAAAAAGTAGTCCAAGAGTTGGTGGTGGGTAATGATGACTAGCTGCATTTTCTCTAGTCTTACACTACTAAATTAAGAACGGCTATCGCAAATAGCCTTCGTGTAGATTTGCGCGAAATCCAAAATATTGTTTATTTGTTCGTTTTGAAATTTCGCACAAAGCTACTCGAGGGCTATCTGTGCTAGCCGTCTCTAATTTAACAGTGTAAGACTAAAGGGAAGGCAGCTAGTCATCACCACCCACCGCCAACTCGTGGGCTACTCTTTTACCAATAAATAGTGGGATTGACCGTCACATTATAACGCCACCACGGCTGGGAGAGCGAGCATGTTTGGCGCGACACGGATGCGAACCCGCTACCCTCATATTACGAGTCGCACGACTTAACGCGCTTGGCCCTGCCAGGCCAAATTCAAAAGAAAAGAAAAGAAAACAATTTTCTGTCTCTTGTGTTCGACTAAAAAATGTTTGACAATTTTTTTATCGAAATAGAACCATTTCTTTCTAATGAGACGCCAATTATATGCAACAAAGTGCCAACAATTTTGTAACAATGTGTAATTTCTCATCTCAAAAAAATTCAATTTTTTTAAAATATATTTTGTTTCTGTAGAGGGTGTAGCGATTTGGCTGATCATGAACGTTATTCAAATTGTGTCTTCAGGTACGTAAGTTGGTTCTTGTTATAATCACGTGGCTTTCTTGATTACGACGATGTGGATTATTGCGAAACAATGCACAAAATGATCTACATTAAACCACCATCAAGAAACTATCAAACAGCGTTTGATATCTTTTTTTAAGTCTTATTGCACAAAAAAGTGCAATACAACGCTATGTTTTAGTTTTATATATTTATTTTATAAGTTGCAAGGTGCTTACAGCTGTGATAATTACACACTCGCAAATAATTATCATCCAAACGTACAGCGTGCTTCTTATTGTCAGGGGTTCCATTCCCTTCGGTGGACACAGTAGATAACCTTATGTGGCTTTGATATAAGCAAACACACGCACACGCTTCTTATTAAAACACGATATGAAAAAAAAACAATTAAAAAGTACTTACATAAAACACCTGAAACTTCATAAAAAGCTGGAATATGAATGTAAGTCAGTAAAATTACTTAATGCTTATTTTTATTGTAGAGAGTTAGGTCTAAGTATTCTGTATAATGATAATACATAAAAAACTAAAATTCCCCTGGTATTTTATAAATATCTTGCGATAAAAACCTAAGTTTCCAGTACTTCAAACAAGCAAAAGTACTAAAAAACAACAACAACATCCGATAACAGACAGTTTGGTAACACGTTTCAACACATTTTGAAATCGTTCTGTCATGAATATTTTACATCGATTTTCTCTGGAATGTATTTTATTTTCGATTAAAATAATATAAATGTTATGAAGAAAAGAATTACAAGACTGAAAAGTTATAGTAAGATTCATTTTTGTACAATGTTCTTAAGGCCATCAAAAACAGTTTAGTTTTCGAAACTTGTTGAGATTTTTCTGCACCATACTGCCATTCCTTAAATAAAAGAGGCTGACAGTCCCTCAGTGTGCGAAATCGAAACACACCCTTAAAAAACAACAAAAGACAAACAATCTTGTTCTGAACTCCTACGAGATCAGAAGCAGGAAGGAAATAACTCGTTGTGATAGAATATGATTTGCTAATCTTTAACCTTGAAAAGACAGCGCGATTAAAGTAACAGTTACGACTTTAACTCCCAGATTTCTTTCCTGTTCACTGAATCTTCTCGCACTAGAATACGACGGCGTCAATATTCACATTTCTTTGGACAGCCGTACAAAAGAGGTAAGTTCACTTTCGTTTTATTAACTGTGTGTTGTGTATATGTCTTTTTTATGAGATATTTAAAATATTTTTACAACTCTTACTGAAAAAAGCTTAACATTATGTTAAAAGTTGAAAGTGAAGAGGCTAGTAAGAGCAATTTATACACGTTTTAGGCACTCAGTTTTTAATAACTATTATATAAAATATGGTGTTTTACTTAAAAGTATTCTGATTTTATTAGGCATCCATATTAACAATGTTACAAATAAAGGTAACACAAATGTAGAAGTAAGTTGTACGACAGAAGCGTAACTAGCATGGAGATTGTTTGTTTTGAATTGGGCACAAAGCTACTCGAGGGCTATCTGTGCTAGCCGTCCCTAATTTAGCAGTGTAAGACTAGAGGGAAGGCAGCTAGTCATCACCACCCACTGCCAATAAATATTTTGTGAAATGATAAGTTTTAGTTCACATTATGTAACATAAAAGAAAAACAAGGAAAGGAAAATAAGCATATTTTGCTGCTGCACCAGTGATGACAGGTATTTTATGTCAGGCTTTTATTTGGTTGTCTTGAGAAATTTGCATGCAGCTCTAGTTTCGTGAGCAAGTCTGTTCCTATAATTACACTTTACATAGTTCATCACTGAAAATAATGACTCTCATAAATATGTTGATAAAATTACTGTTAATACTGCCATTGTGACATTTTTCAGACAGTTAAGTATCAGGAATAGAATTCTAGAGTTTCAGAATCTCATTTTCTACATTATTTCAGTCACTAACTAATCTCTTTCAATATTTTCTATTTATTAATATTTTATATTTTTTTGAGTGTGTATTAATTCCTACTTTTTTGTTAATTGTTGGATGAGGAGGGCAACCTGAGCGCCTTCAAGCTGGGATTTATATATTTTTTATACTTTGTGTACTTCTTTATTAGTAGGAATTTTAAATCTATATGAGGGAAACGAAAGAATAGTATATTATGTTTTAATATTAAATGGGAGAAAAATGGAGATAATTTGATTTTTGTTTTTATTGTTGCTTTTTTAGTAAAATTACCAGTGTTTTTGTTTAGCTCACCACCCACCGCCAACTCCTTAGCTACTCTTTTACCCACGAATAGTGGGATTGACCGTTACATTATAACGCCCCCGCGGCTGAAAGGGCGAGCATGTTTGGTGCGAACGGGATTCGAACTTGTGGCCCTCAGGTTATAAGTCGAACGCCCTAACCCACCTGGCCATGTCGGGCCTGTCTCCAAATTGAGCTACTCTGTAAGGCCTGGCATGGCCTAGCGTGTTAAGGCGTGCGCTTCGTAATCTAAGGGTCGCGGGTTCGCGCCTGAGGCATGCCAAACATGTTCGCCCTCCCAGCCGTGGGGGCGTTACAATGTTACGGGCAATCCCACTATTTATTGGTAAAAGAGTAGCCCAAGAGTTGGCGGTTGGTGGTGATGACTAGTTGCCTTCCCTCTAGTCTTACACTACTAAATTAAGGACGGCTAGCACAGATAGCCCTCGAGTAGCTTTGTGCGAAATTCCAAAACAAACAAAAAGCTACTCTGTAAATCAAACTTTTGCATCTAAAAATTTTCCAAGTCAATCAATTGACTGCAACTTTTCCAAACGCAATTTGTCTGATGTTACACTGTTCTTTATGAATTTTACAGTTTTCAAATAACATGCATTTATTAAATCTTAAAGAAAACTGCATTTTCATGATTCGATGTATATTTCTCTTGAATTTCAAGATCTGTCGTATATTTCCAAGTTTGGAAAATATTTAAATGCGCCATTGTAAATACCACGTTTACAAAATTTTCAGTTTGATTTCAAAAGCTTTTATGTTATCAAACATAACATTGTTTTGCAAGAAGGTGTTCAAGTCATTTAAACGTGAGAAGAAATTATAAAAATTATCAATCTTCAAATCCACACAGCATCAAATAACTCTTGACAAGAAAATTTTTCATGTGTCAAATACAGACGAATTTCATCCAAACAATCAACAAATCGTTTAAGGACAGAACGTTTACTTAGCCAATGAACATTGTCATATTTAAGTAGTCCTGTGTAAACCGAATTCGCTTCTTTCAGTAAATTCTAAAAAAAATTTTCGAACCATGTGAAGAAATGAATTTAACTACCTTGGTTACAATTTCCATCACTTTTTCAAGCTTCACAAGACTAGCTTTTGCACATGAGGCCTCCTCATGTATAATACAATGAAAACCTATCAGTGGATGTCCAACATGTTTTGCAAACAGATTTACAAAACGTCGATGCATTTTTATTACCTGTAGAGTACTGATGTTTTAAGGATAAACTTTAATCTTTTATCAGTTGTTTATGTTTTATTAATTTATTTTCTTTCACTAATTGTCTCTGGATTTATACTGCTAAAATCAGGGGCTCTATTTCTCCCCAGTGGGCACAGCATACAGCCTAATGTTGTTTTGCTTTAAGAAAAACACGTGTTTTCGTAATATTTTAAGATGTTTTTTTTCTGTATAAATACTATAATTAAAAACATATATACATCTGTGTTGGTTTTTGTAAAGTTTTTAATTTTACAGGAATGAACCGGATGTGGCTAGCATTTTGAACTGTGAATTAGAAAAGTTTTTGCACAAAAACACCCTCCGCACTTAGGATCATGAACGCGTTGTAAAGGGTGACAATCATATCGCATTATGTAGGGCAGATAAATGTAGCCCAAAAGTTGGAGGATGGTAGTATTAATTACTGGTTTCATTTTGGTCTATTAGTTCCAAAATGCCCCCCAGTGGCTCAGCGGTATGTCTGCGGACTTGCACGCTAAAATCCGGGTTTCGATACCCGTGGTGGGCAGAGCACAGATAGCCCATTGTGTAGCTTTGTGCTTAATACAAAACAAACAAAAAGTTCCAAAATAGAAGGCCTGGCGTGACTTGTTGGCTCGGGCATTCGACTCTCAGTCTGTGTGTACGCGACCTCGAATTCTGTCACTCAACGTGTTAACCCTTTTAGCCATGAGGGGTTTATAATATGATGATCAATTCAACTTTTTGTTCTTAAAGAGTGACCCAAGAGTGTACAGTGTGTGTTGTCGACTAGCTACTTTCTCTCTTGTCTGTCACTTCAAAATTAGAATTCTTCGTGAAATTTGAAACGAAGTCACAAGGTTGATCGTTAAACACTTTTACGAGTAATTGATATAAACTTCTGTGTTTCTGAAGTTCGCACAAACTAACTCAAGGCCTTGTGGTTTTGTTGAAGCAGATCCATCCATGGTCTGCCATTTGTATACATGTGGTGACATCAGATTCAAATGATTAAAAATAAGATAAATATTTCTCAGTGTGCATATAAATACATGTGCATAAACTTAAATACAACAAACATATATGAATAAAAAAATACACATGCAAATACATATCTATACTCTATGTTATTGTACTCAATATTTAGAGAATACGCGTAAGGTATAAATCAAGTTGAAAACACGCACATACAGAAAAATATTAACATAGAAACTTATTGCACGGATAATTTCATTTTTGATAGTATATTAAAAGTATAACTAGAATGTTTAGTGCAGAATGACGCGTACTTTACATCCAATACTGACATTATTTTATTAGATAAAAGAATTTCAGGTACAATTCTTTGATGTTCCTCTTGGATTTAGTTCTCCATTAGATCCTCAGTTGTGATTTTGAAAGCAATCGCCTCTTTTATCCTTATCTTCTCGCTTATTCGTCTATAATTCTCACATGGTGACAGTCTGGTGATTACTTGAAGAATGAGAGAAAGACAAATTTGAGACAAATTGTTAACAAGTTTATTCCGGGTGGTTCTGTATGACGTGTGTGAAACTTTGCACATTCACTGCTGAATATTCAAAGTCCGCAAAGGCGAAATCTCACTAGTTGAAGTTTAACGTCACTCAACGTCAATAACTGCTTGGCATCTCCTGCCCATGGAAGCGATGAGATGACAAATCACATCCTGTGGAATGGCTATCCACTCACCCTGCAAAGCTGCTGCAAGCTGAGGTAGAGTCTGCGGTTGAGGTTGTCGCTGTCGCAGACGTCGGTCCAACTCGTTCCAAAGATGTTTGATGGGGTTTAAATCTGGTGATCTGGAGAGCCAGGGAAGAACGTTGATGTTGTGGTGTCTCAAAAAGACAGTGGTGAGTCGGGCTGTGTGAGGACGGGCGTTATCATGTCGAAAAACGTCGTTGCCGTTCACCATGATGGGTTGCCCATTGGGCCTAAGAATCTCGTCGACGGTTGCGTACGGTCTGATCAGAAATCCTACTTAGCCCTGGTATGGTTGAGGCAGTGGACGTCGCAGTGGTGGTCCTATTCTGAAGGTGATATAACCGTATGTAGCGATCTTGTGCGGGCTGGTCACACAAGGTCTGCTAGATCGTGGACGGTCACGAGTTGATCCATGTTCTTGGTGACGATTCCATAGCCTTGTGATGGTACTTGGGTGGACATTCACAGCTCTGGCAACATCTGATCGAGATTCGCCTGCTTCCAAGCGACCACTGGCGTTGTTGCATTGTGCTTGAGTCAGTCTTGGCATAACTGTATTGCGTGTCGGTGGCTTAACACTGAGCTATGGAAACCGAGAACCCGACACTTTCATTGGGATTTTGCACATGTTGCAATTGCAGAACATGCAGATCTCTCAAACATATATATTGGACACGCATGTGTTTTGGCGAAAAATCCGATGTTTTCCACCGTTTTCAAAGTGCACAACTTTTATTGTCATTTTGGTCTTACAATCAGTGCCTTAACACGTGTAACATCACATACTCTGAGCTTGTAACGTTATTACATATATTTATCTTTAAAATAAAAAATATCCCTTTTGCGTTTCTTTTTTTTAAAGAGTATATAATTATTTTCATTTTGCGTTTCAACTAAGTATTATCTTTGTTAGCGGTTTTTTTCATTTTTAAATTTAATAGCTTTTGTTTTATTGAGCTTATTGGTTTGATTTTTAAAAGACATTCTCGAGGCCAGATTTCGTATCCCATTAACTTATCGAAACCGAAAGATATTTATCGACTATTTGTTTGTTTGTAGTTATTCGGCAGGGTTTGATCAAATAATCAGAATTTTATGGGTTGATGGATTTATTTCTGTTCAACATTTCGTCTGTAATAGTAACACATGATCATGTACAACATTCAAGGTTTACAGATCCACTGTACACATTGAGTTCTATGATATATCGAGATTTAATGGGGAAACTGAAGTCGATAAGACTTTCATCATAGTTATGAATGCAAGCGCAGAGTATTGACTCTTACGTGCCTTCACTATAAATTATAGTGTTTTTTTTTTTAATTTCGCGCGAAGCTACACAAGGGCTATATACGCTAGTCGTCCCTAATTTGGTAGTGTAAGACTAGAGGGAAGGAAGGTAGTTATCACCACCCACCGCCCACTCTTGAGATACTCTTTTACCAACGAATAGTGGGATTGACTTCCACATTACAACGCCCCACAACTGAAAGGATGAGTATGTTTGGTATACTGAGGATTCGAACCCGCGACCCTCAAATTACAGGTCGAGCACCATAGCCATCTTGCCATGCCTGGCCACTTAAGATGTTGAATAGCGGACATCAAATAAGAGTGATGATCCTTGTGTTTATTGTTACTTTATGAAATGTGTATCTACGTTTGAGGCAACTTAGAAAAAAATTGTGTCATCTCAGCCTTGAAGAAAGTTTGTGGAAGAATTATGGTGATGGCCTATTTTAATGGTTTTTTATCGACTGGTAATAATTAAAAGAGTTACAAGCACTTTGAAATATACAAAAGTATGTTTGGTAATATACTTTTATACCTTTAATTTAGGAGGTTAAAACTGAATTTTCAGATTAATATCCGACACATGTAGAGAGCATAAATAATCTATCATTTGTTCTAATTTAATGTCGGTATTTGATTTTTCGTCGAAACACACCTTCTGACATATATAAGGTTGAATAAAGAAACATTCAATAATTTAAACACACGTCCTTACACAGTGTAAGGTCGAATGAAAAACATCTAATAATTTAATTCAAGTAATGCGTGCATTCTAATAAGTATTTTGATAATGCTATGCTTCTAACCACAAGTTTTAGACCGTGATAAAAGAAAAACAATTTACACAAAGAAACGTATTTGTGCATTTGAAAGTCAACAGGAGGTATATAATATTGTTTAAAAATTAATTTTTATTTATTTCTTCCAGTAGTGGGTTTAAGGTTGTGTGGACTCAGGAGTTAATAATTTTTGTGTGCCCTATATCTCATTTAATTTTACACGGAATAAAATTATCAATGGGTTCCCGTCAAGTCCATGGGCTCTAGAGCTGGGCTCCCTCTAGCCGCTATCTAAATACATTATCGAATTTATCTTTGTTATTACCTTGAACCAAGGTTTGTACATGCATATCTTTGGTTCTGTGTCATCAGAAGAAACAGTAAGATTGTTATCATGCTCTTGATGTAAACCATAATACACTTCATTTCAAACAATGCGTACTTGAAATACAATTGTTTTTTAATCAAAGTTATAGTCTTTTGAATTAAAAGAATATAACCAAGCGTATAAATGATTATTTCAAGGGCTAAAGAAGTCATTACTTCTCCGTTTTTCCGTCTTTAGGACTGTTCCAACTATTCGCTGGCAAAATGTGGACTATCACTGAACTAATAAAGAAGAAACGTGATGGGCAGCCTCTAACAGAGGAAGACATCAAACGTTTCATTGCGGCTGTTGTTTCAAATGGAAATGAGTATAACTCAATCACGGAGAGTCAAATAGGTAAGTCGAGTTTAGCATGGCCGATGAGTTTTTGTTAGCATAATGTGATTTTGCATCTGTCGCTATGCACATAATAAATCTTCCTTCAGTTGGTATAATCGAATACTAAAGACTTTTGTATGGTTATTAGCTACGTTTTTAATTTATACGTTTCTTATAATTTGTACTGGTGTTTTGTTGGCAGAAGGTTTAAAGTAACGTGATAGAGATGGTTTTAATATATCTGGAACGCTTTTCAAAGATTAGGAACAATATGGCTCATACGATAAAAATCCAGTTAAGCTGGAAATAATTAGTGAATTATTGAACCTTGTTAGAGTGAGTTACCGAGTTCGAGTTAATGAGTTTATTAATCACTTAATGCATAATTTCCACGTTATTATGTTACTGTCGGGGCTGGCACGGCCAGGTGGCTAAGGCACTCGCTTCGTAATCCCGGGGTCGCGGGTTCTAATCCCTGTAACACCGAACATGCCCGCCCTTTCAGTCGCGAGTGCGTTATAATGTGACGGTAAATCGCACTATTCTTTGGTATAAGTGTAGCCCGAGATTTGGCGGTTGATTGTGATAACTAGCTGTCTTTTTCTCTTGCCATACATTGCTAAATTGAGCACAGCTAGCGCAGAAAGCCATCGTGTAGCTTTGTGTGAAATTCAAAATAAAACGTACGTTACTGTCAGCATGGCTTAGTGGTTAGCGTGACGAGTGTTAATCAATGGTTCCTCGTCCCGTTATCGCTGAAACGAACAACAACAAAAACCTATCAAAAACACGTTATACACTTTTGGGACTGTGGGTGAATCATGAAAGCAACGATAATGTCTGAATGTTCGATTAGTCTACGAGTTGGTGATCTGTCACTTCCAAATTATGGTCAGTAGAGCAGATATCCCTCAAGTAGCTTTGCTCTAAAATCAACAAACAACATCAATACTGTTAACTAGTTAATTGGTTGGTTGAATACTGTAAAAATTAATGTGTGTTTTGATGAAGAAATAGACATAAAATCTGTAAGTGAACTGCTTATTTAGCGTCTATTGTGAAGTTAGGCCTACTGGTTATGCTAATTTTATGGGATTTGAAAGCTGAAGCAGCACTAAACTTTCCCCTTTTTGTGGAATAATAGAAAAAAAACAACAACAATAGAAATTATTAGAACACTGATGTCATAAGTGTGTAGCTTAGAGCTTTACCATAGACAAACAAACAATCTATACACGCTACTATTTAATACATAATAGTACGTTAAATTGTAAAGCTTTGTTTGTTTTGGAATTTCGCACAAAGCTACTCGAGGGCTATCTGTGCTAGCTGGGAGGCTAGCATGTTTAGCGCGACGCGGGCGCGAACCCGCGACCCTCGGATTACGAGTGCACGCCTTAACGCGCTCGGCCTTGCCAGGCCTAAATTTTAAAGCATAAGACGGGTTACATTCTTCACTGCGTATAACATGACTGGTTTAAAGAGGTGTTAAGCCTCGCTACGAATAAAAAGATTGATTGAGTCTCGCTAAATCAGCAATAATTATTTTAAAGAATTACATCAAAAGATTTTCCAAGAAGAACGATGTGTGTGTGTGTGTGTTTTCTTATATCAAAGCCACAGCAGTCTATCTGCTGAGGCCACCGAAGGTAATCGAACCCCTGATTTTAGCGTTGTAAATCCGTAGACTGACCGTTGTATTAGCGGGGCGCAAGAAGAACGATATGACCAACAAGTAAATTTTTCTAAAATCACGTTTTAGATATTTAATTACCACAAAATCCTATGTTTTGCTGATTTATTTGTAAATAATATAATAATTATGTTTATACCATTTTTAAATGGGTGATGGGATTTTAATTTGTTTACACAAATACTCTAACTTTAGTAGGCTTAATGCGAGTTGAGAATATCACAAGCTGCGCTAACCAAGACTCAAATTGAATTTTGACAAGCAGTAGCGTTTCTAATATTTCTGAAGTGTGCCTCAGTTTTAGTTTATTTTAGGTGCCTTTTTAAAGATAAGGACACCGTTAATTCAGCTATTCTTATTTTGCTCAAATAAGTAGATATATTCTTCCTTAGCATGAGAGTTTGATTAAGGAGGTTCACGATCGAATGTTAAGATTTTTAACTGCCTGGTTGTGGTGGATAAGACGTTTTAGTTCTCTTCCACCTCAATGATTATTAAACCGAAGTAATGATGACGACCATAAAAGTTTTGCCTCCGCTTATAAAATAAATAAGTTTTATAAGTTATTGGTTTGAGAGTCAGAAGTCGAGGTTGTGGGAACGAATTTGTTTCGTATATTAATGATTCATAATAAAAAAAAAAGCCTCGGGATGGCCAGGTTTGTTAAGACACTCAACTCGTTGTCCGACGGTTGCGGGTTCGAATCCCTGTCACACCAAACATGCTCGCCCTTTCAGCCGTAATAATGTGACGATCAATTCCACTATTTATTGGTAAAAGAGTAACCCAAGAGTTGGCGGTGGGTGGTGATGACTAGCTGTTTTCCATCTAGTCTTACACTGCTCAATTAGGGACGGCTAGCCCTTTTGTAGCTTTGCGCGAAATTCAAACGAACAAACTCAATCAAGATACAAGATGATGTCATTATTTTGTACTTTTTTGTGGAAGGTTTTTTTCTAAGTTGTAAACTTATTTGTAATAAGAGAGTGTTGCACGGAATATTTTATATTTTATCTCGTTTTTTAGGCGCCATGTTGATGTCCATTTTCTTGAATGGGATGAATGACAGAGAGACGAGTATTCTCACACAAGAAATAGCCTATTCTGGAAAAACGTTTGAATGGCCAGCTGAATGGAAGGAACTATTAGTCGACAAGCACAGTACTGGAGGTGTTGGTGATAAAATCAGTAACGTGCTGGTTCCCGCTCTTGCTGCCTGTGGACTGAAGGTAAGAGAAGTAAGATAACGTGAAACGCCAAATTTGAAATTAACGACGTCGTAATACGTCATTTCTAATGAATAAAAAGGTATGCCACTTTTACCGCTCTGTTTTTCGCGACTGAATATATATTATGTGGTTATGAAAAGTTGTCACGATGAAAGGTTAATTACTGTCATTTAGTGGATGACCTTTCACTTAGATTTTCCTCTGTTCGTACTGATATTCTCATGATTCTAAAGTGTACTTTTTAATGACATTACTACAGAAACGACAAAATGAACTTCAGTGGAAATGTATAGCAAACTGAACTCAAGTTCCTTTAGATAAAGACAGGGTGAGATTTGTTTATAAATACCACTGGAAATTTTGTTTGTTTGTTAGTAACAAGAACTACCTTTCTTTATGCTATTAGTCCGTAGTGCATTTTCAGATTACTGTATTATAACTCACTTTAATCCAAATGGCATTCAGAGCTAAACAATTGTTTCTGTTGAAGTAGTGAGTATAATGAAATATTAAAGGGTGGCTGTTACGTTTTTTTTTTATGTTTTATGTTTTTCGTAGACTAAACGCAACAGAAAGACACAGATAACAGCTTGTATAATTTATTACACTAAGCTATTATATATGTAACAGATATAACATAAATTACATAACAACAATGACAGATATTAAGTTTAAACCTTCAAAATTAATTACAATACAAAATGGTACTGGCCTGTATCTAATAATATGATCTAGAATGAAAGTCCAAAAGTCCAGATTAGAAATCCAAAATTCCAGTCTAGGGTGTGAATTTGGTCCCACGAAGAAATTTCGAAGTTTGAATGGAGAATGACGAAGTTCTTTTTACGGTGTTTTCGATGGATGTTTCAACTTCTCGTTTTCCGCTTCGGTCTCCCCTCAACAGTCCTGTACGTGTTGACTCTCAGCACAACCAGTAATTCAAATGAATCGCAAAGATTGACGAAACAAAATCACAGCTTCTGTAGATCTAGCTCTAGTCACAAATCCAAGTTGAATAAACTCACAGCAAACACTTAAACTTTCTCAAACGAATGACTGACTCTTCTCTTTCTTTCTTCTCCTCGCGTCACCGACTTTTTATACTAATAGGCCTACTTCTCGAACAATCGCGTAACTTCCACAGAACTCCAGAGCAATACGCGCATGTCCGTTCTTGCACGAGACTCAACGTCAAGACACTAGACCGCCAAACATTTAATTTACATAAATTTATAAACATATGATTGATCTACCTAATTCTAGAAATTTTTAAATGTTATTTTAAATGAATAACCTATTTTTTATTGGATTAAACTTTGAAACAATAATATAAACATGGAAATATAAATAATAGATATGAAAATCCAAACACAACACGACATGTTGTCGTTTACAAAATATTTACACGATATTTACATAACAGTGGGTAAAATTATTTTTAAATATTCTACTCCTTAAGTCGTTTAGTAAAAGTTACCATTAAAAAAATGTACACAGCCCTTTGACTTTACTTGTTGTGGGCAGATTCTGTTTGTTTGTTTCAGAGTAAAACCTCAAATGTTAGCATTGCATATCTTGACGCTTACCGCTATCTTGCTGGCAGACTTTAGATACTGATGACCATCTTTCACTCAACCCCAGTGTTCTTTGCGGGAGTTGGTAATGAAATATATTATAAAAATAAAAATTACTTTTTTTTATTTTAAAAAAATTCTATATGAAAGACAATTGATAGGTAAAAATTTTATCTGAAACGTAGAAACAAACATATCATTACACTATTGGCCCGGCATGGCCAGGAGGTTAAGGCACTCGACACGTAATCTTAAGGGCCCGGGTTCAAATCTCCGTCGCACCAAATATGCTCACCCTTTCAGCCGTGGTCCCCCTATACTACAGTAGAGTTCGACAAGATATTTACAGTTTTACCTATTCAGACTCATGGTAAAGCATAACCTAATAAGATACCTAAGCCAATTTATTTCAATGACTTGATGTGCTATTGCGTGTTAGAGGACTTTTAATAATTATATATTTCGAGACAAGATTGTTCTAAATGCAGAGATTCTCTGTGATTTTCTGAATTGTGTGTGTTGCGGTAACCAAATCCCGAATTTTAGTGTCGTTAGGCCTTTATCATATCTCTGAGCTATTGAGTGTAATATAAAAGTAACCAAATACTGTATTTTGAATTCAGTTTGTTTATTTATATAGATACCAATGATATCTGGCCGAAGTCTAGACATCACAGGAGGTACATTGGACAAATTAGAATCAATCCCAGGATTCTCCGTTTCCTGTTCACCGAAACAAGTGAAACAATGTCTTGAAGAAGCAGGATGCTGTATTGTTGGACAGACAGAGGAAATTGTTCCGGCTGACAGAATATTGTATAAGATTAGGGACCTCACTGCTACGGTCAACAGTGTTCCTTTGGTTATTGGTCAGTTATGGAGTTTAGAATTAAAGTATACCACAAGTAACAGCGTAAAATGAAGTATTAATGACAAAGACTACATATATTACATAACTAATTAAAACTTTGGTATTAGTGTTTTAATTACAACATGATTCTGAAAATTTTACTTTAATTTTAGGACTGTAATTTATTTTTATTCAATATACATGTTTTTTTTTGAAAATTGGTATCCTTTCTCAGTATGAAACAATTTATGGCAACTTATGAAGGATTTGGAAAAAAATTTGATTTCAGCTTTTACCTTTACTATACAAACAAGTAGTGCATGGATATTCTAATTATAACTATCCATTTAGTTTACAGGAGCTATTTCTTAACTCTACTTTTTATGATTCCAAATTGACCCAAATGGATACATTTTCTGTAGCTAGTACCATCTGTTGCACATTATTAGAACTTCTAAGGCATTTAGGGCGTTTATTTTCTTTAAATAGATAAAAATGAGACTGTAAATGGTGCACAATGCATTTTTTAGCTTTCGAGTTAAAAATATGACATAAGAGTTTAATATGATTTACTTAGCGCAAAGATTTCATAACATAATTATGAATATTGCAAACTACCTTTTGCTAAATAAGTTACAATTCGTAAACTCTCTCATAATTTATAACATTATATTTGTTCCTATTTTTCATAATAGAAAAAAATGTAATTGTGTCAGACATTTATTCAAACGGACATCAAATTGTAACTTTGTTTTAAAAATAAAAAGAATAGCTTGGAATAGCTTTATTTTTAGTTTTTCTTCCTGCCTGTTTCTCTTGGATTATGTATATTATGAACAATATATATTAAAGGGATAATTTGGAAATAGCGTGGCGATTTAAAGGCCGTTAAATACTGATTTCTATCTAATGACATGTGAGTCGGCCCGGCATGGCCAAGCGCTTTAAGGCTTTCGACTCGTAATCAAAGGGTCGCGGGTTCGAATCCCTGTCGCACCAAACATGTTCGCCAATTTAATCGTGGGGGCGTTACAGTGTGACGGTCAACCCCACTATTTGTTGGTAAAAGAGTAGATCAAGAGTTGGCGGTTGGTGATGATGACTAGCTGCCTTACCTGTCTTAGCTGTCTTGCTGTCTTACACTGCTAAATTATGTCGAGAAGCTTTACGCGAAATTCAAAACAAACAAAGACACATGATTCCCTTTTTTGAAGTACTACTTTGTTAGAAAAAAAAAATGTAACTATTTTATGAATATGACGAAAGTGTTATTAATAAGTGACAGACGTTTGAACTTAAAGTATAATATTCTTAAGAGGTTGCAAAAATAAAAACCTTATTTGTAATTGACAGATTTGTACAGGAAATTTAATTATTAAGTTCAGAAAACCATTGTACAGAGTGTTACACGACAATTTCTATATTTATAATTTTTAAACTGATTTTTAATTTCTTTAGCTTCGATAGTCTCCAAAAAATTAGCAGAAGGAATTTCCGCTTTAGTATTTGATGTCAAATTTGGCAGAGGTGCACTACTAAAAGAAGAGAAGGAAGCTCGCCACCTTGCGGAAGAATTGGTAAGCGTTGAATTTAAAAGAACAGTTTTTACAAAATACAAAATATAAATTACATGCACCCAACACACTGACATACACCCAAAACTTGTATTTGCTCATTTTGAGTTATTTTAGTCGATTGATTTGCCATGTTTTAGCCATTTTACATGGAATTTGGTACAAAGATACTTTTCTATAGGTCCCACACAATTACAAACGAAATTGGTAGACTTGCCTATTTGTAGTACTTATCAAGATGTTACAAAACGCAAAATTTTAGGAGTTTTGACAATTATCACGCTGTATTTCGGACAAAGAACGTGATTTGGTGAAAGATACATTTTTTAAAGGTTCAATATAAATACGTACAAAAACGTGAGACATGCTCACTTTTGGTCATTTTATGGGAGAGGTCAAAAGGTTAAAAAATCCCATAATTTTTGGGATTTAAGTAAATTACATAGTCTTGTTTTGACCAACTTACATGAAATTTAATATAAAGATACTCTTTGCAAGTCCCAAACAGAAATATGGACAATTTTGGTCCGTTTTTCAGAGAAGAAAGTACAGTTTGAGGTTTTCTTTAATTATTCATGCATATGTCAACGAACTTCCATTGACTTTGGTACAAAAATACGCTGTTGCAAGCCCCAAGCAATGATATAGACAGTTTTTGAGTCCACCGTGTTTTCCGCGATTTTTCTGGTGTTGAGATTGCATATTGGAGATACGAATGTTGACCCCTTTAATTATGGTGCTTTTATTTAATTTTATTTTTTGTATCCTTTGTGAGGCAACTTTTTATTTTTACCCTTCTCAGGTCATTGCATGTTCGATGAACCATATAAAGACTACAGCATTCCTAACAAGTATGGACGCACCTATTGGGAAAATGATAGGTAATTCATTGGAGACAGTTGAGGCTTTGGAATGTTTGAAAGGAAGCAGAACTCCAGAGGATCTTCTAGAGCTTGTCGAAGGCCTTGGTTCGTATAAATGCTTTTAGCATTACTTATTTTTATTCAATACTATTTTAAAAGCTTGTTTGTACGTACTTCTTAACATTGGATCTTGAAAGCATTATTTTCTAAAGACAGCGCAGTCAGTGTTGTTCGTATTTAGTAAGTTTGATTTGTAAATTGCTGAGTGCTTTGTTAAAGCATTTGAAGTTTGAACACTTTTGGAAAAAAGGGAGTAACTGTCATCAACATTTTCTATATTTTATGAGGTACACTATGAATAACTTAAAATCATTTGCTTTACATTAAAGAAAATCTGTCGGTACATTAACTACAGATGAGTCTTTTTCGTTATAATTAGTCCGGCAAAGCCAGGTGGTTAGGGTGCTTGTCTCCTAATCTGAGGGTCACACCAAACATTCTCGTCCTTTCAGTCGTGGGGGAATTATAAATGATGGTCAATCCCACTAGACGTTGATAAAGTAGTAGTCTAAGAGTAAGCGGTGGGTGACGATAACGAATTGCCTTTCCTCTCGCCTTAAACTCCTAAATTATGGACCGCTAGTGCAGATAGCCCATGTGTAGTTTTGCGCGAAATTTGAAAAACAAACAAACAAACATTATAATCGCTCCTTAGGATAAAAATCTTTTAGTTATAAATGACAACGTTTTTCTTCGCTGTCAGTCTCCAAGTTTAAAATACTTAGAAATTAAACAGGGTATTTCAATGTCGTTGAACAAAGTCAATTCATATATATATTCATTCAATTTTATTTTGAATCGTTTCATGTCATAAGTTTCAAAGTTATGCTTGTGTTTATCAACTAAGTAAGAAAAACACAAAAACAAGAACAACTGAAGATTAGAACTGTTTTATTATTTATTTTCGTACATTTCGATTGCATTGTCATCCTGAAGACCTGATGTTAACCAAAACCTTTACATTCCTCTTTGGATACGAGGTTTTCTTAAATATTGAAATGAATTCGTTTACGTGTACAGACACACTTTTAAAAGTATATAAAAAGACAGTATGATATGTAAAAAAAAAGGAAGTGCAAACGATTTTTTCCCTCAAATACATTTGAGTTTTAATTAATGCTTTTATATGCAATTGTTTAGGAGGAGAGCTCCTTCTACTGACACGAAAAGTTTCATCAAGGAAAGAGGGCGAAGCAATGATTAGACAAGTTTTGGTTGATGGTTCAGCTCTGGAAAAATTTCGGAAAATGATGGTTCTTCAAGGCGTTGCCCCTGATTTAGCAAGAAAACTGTGCGCGCATGATGTCGATCCACGAGAATTGCTCCCATCTGCACAACACGTGACTCGACTTTACTACCAGGGTAATTCAGGTAAAATAATTTTTATATAAGTAAAGAGTTGCCACAGTTTCTTACATAACAGCAATTATTTAGTCATTTTGCCCCCTATATTTTTACTTATTTCGTTTTTTTATTTGAGGAATTGCGTCTGAATTGAAATTTAAGATTATAATTTTGGAAAGAGATTTATTAATTTGATTATTCAGCGTAAAACTCCAATATGGACTATTTATACTGTGCTCACCACGTGGATGACGCTGGAATAAAGTTAACATTTTGAGCCATACAGCTTACTGCTTAACCGCAGGGAAAAAATGATGTTTCAGATAACCGAATTAAATTATTTTAGAATAACAATAGTTAATGTTCACTCAATTTCAATAATCAAATATCTAATGTTTTGGTTTTGAGTTTATTTACTGCTTAGGACGCTCGACTCGTAATCTGAGGGTCGCGGGTTCAAATCTTTCAACTAAAAGAGTAACACAAAAGTTGACGGTGGGTAGTAATGACTAGCCACCTTCCCTCTTGTTTTACTCTGTTAAATTAGGGACAGCCAGTGCAGATAGCCTTCGTGTAGCTTTGATCGAAATTCAAAAACAAATAAAAGACGTTTCAATCACTGGTGCGATTACTCTCAATTTCTGTACTTGAGAATGATTCCACTAGTGAACAAAACGTCGTACCTTTTCTGAAAGCAAATAGCTGTAGAAGATACAAACTGTAATAAAATATTGACTGTGTTTGACGAGACCCTTCTCCAAAATTAAATTTTGTTACAGTTTGTACGTATTCCTTCTTATTTCCTTGCCCCCCAGTGGCTCAGCGTGTATGTCTGCGGACTTACACGCTAAAATCCGGGTTTCGATACCCGTGGTGGGCAGAGCACAGATAGCCCTTTGTGTTGCTTTGTGCTTAATTCTAAACAACAACAACAACAACTTATTTCCTTAGAATCTGTTAGAGACAAACCGAGTAACATAAGAACTACTTTTTACTAAAAAAAATCAGGGTTATTAGTAGTTCTACAGCCATTGGCTGCATATAATAAGTTAACTGCTATTAATTTGATTTATTTTACATACGTATAGAAAATATATAAACTATTCATTTTTTCACTGACAACTAAAATGTTCTACTAATAACTAGAATATTTTTCTTTTAATCCTAACATATCAGTCAACAGAAATAATCATCTATTCCAACCGAAAAAAAATAACATGTTGCACTTTAGCCACTTAAGTAAAATCAGTGCCTAAAATTTGCAATTTCTTATTCTTAAAATAACTTCTGGACCTGTTTTACGTTTTATGTTATTTCTCTAACTTTTTTTTTCATAATCGCAAAGATAATTCACAAAATTGTATTAATTTATGAAATGTGAAATTCAAATCAAATATACTTTCTGTCTAAACGTAAGATTTGAGCCTCTTTCACGGTTTAACGTAACTAAACGTGAAAAACTGTAGTATAAAAAATGGAACATGTAATGGAAAAAATACATTTTGAGTTTGATAACAAACATTTGCACTGGTATAGGATACGTAGAAAATATTGAAGCTTTGACTTTGGCTGAAGTGTGGAGAGAAGAGGCGAGCAGAGATAGATGTCTTAACTGTGGCGCAGGCGTAGAACTTTTGACCTGTATTGGAAGAAGAATAGAAAAAGGTAATTATTACTTTACATTATAAAATTATATTCGATGATTGAATCACTGGAATGCGTTTGTAAAAACGTTACCAGGTATTGTATAAAGGATTAACTTCTGTTTAATTTGTCTTCACTTCTTCTTTTAACAAGATCAACTTTACATACAGACATTCACAAACACACACGTACTTACGTTTAGAGGAAACAGAGTAACTACTACTCACGATTAGAAAATGTAGTTACAGTGAAATATGTTTTTCATTTGACATATCAGAATAAGAAATTTTGAGTACGGAAAATGCAACTCGATGTTACGAGGGAAGTGCAAGCAAGAGCTTCTTGACCTTAAGGACTAATTTTATTTGCTGTCGTAGTTTTCACAAGTGACCACTAGATGGCAATAAATAACTCATAATTTTTTTAAATTCTTTTACTACAGGGTGGTCGCTAGAAAAGCGGAAAATTTGAGAGTCAGATGAGATCATGAATAAAATGCGTGCTTACTCATTTCTATTTTGATTTCTTTACATCATGAATAAAATGCATGATTTTAATATCACGGACGATATTTTGAGCATCTATGAGTATAATGTAACATATGCCTTTGAAAAACTTTGTAAAAATTATTCTTTGTAAAAATAAATAGTTTGACAAATTTTCCGCTTTTCTAGTGACCACCCTGTAATATTATTGTCAGTGAACTGTTTGTGGATTTATCATTTTTCAAGCAATGCCCACGAATTTTGTGTAGTAGAAATGTGAGATGTATTTATTTATGAGTTTTGTACTTTGCTCAACCCATTCGATTTAAAAAAAAATGAAATTCCAGTTATAATACAAATAATAAGTCTTAGTAATGGCTTTTTGTTCCTTCATAATCTAAAGTATAAAAGAAACGGCAATTAACATTAGAAGGAGTTAAGTGAACAAAAAGAAGAGAAAGACAAAAAATTGACGACCTAAATTGTAAGGCTAATAAAATGTTGGTTTGATGACAAAACGTGTTTTTTACAAATTTTCACCAATAAAAATTTTCTTATTACATTAATTTCTTCCGGTTTTTTATTTTTATTTTGGACTTTTAAACACACTTATTTTCTACTTAAAATAGTTGATGCACCAATCCTGAAAGCAGCTTTAAAAACTTGTTTTTAGATGTACATATTTAGCACTAAAACTAGCGACCCATTCACTACAAATAGTAAGAACGAAGACAGATATGCTTTACTTGAGCAATAATTCAAATAAATTGATCCACAGAGCATATTTTTCTGTTCTCTGTAGGAGAACCTTGGGCAGTCATTCACCATGACCAGGATTATCTAAGTGAATCACAACTTTCACGACTTGAAGATGCTTTACGAGTAGTTCCAGATAAAATTTCTCGACCTTCACGCATCATTGACGTAATCACATCGGAAAAATTAAGTCCAAAGTAGGCGAACCACCTACATAATTTTATGCTTTTTTAATACCAAATAAAGTTCACACAATGTATTTTTTCCGATATATTACTCTTAAAAATACTGTTTGGTTTTTGGTGAAATAAACAACATATTTATGGAGTTATACATTGCTTCTATTGAATTGATATTTACTAGCGTTTTACTTACAAAATATAATAAGTTTAGAACCAGTTTATTCTCTAAAACTAAAGACTATTAGAACACATCCTTTATCGAAGATGATTTAAAATTTAGTTTTAAAATTTAATCAACCTAAACATAACACATTTTATAACAAAAAAACAGCCTACAAAATTGTAAAGGACATATGAAACTTTCTCAACGTGACATTAAAAATTTAGTTTTGGAATTTAATCTACTGAAGCAGAACACTAATTATGACAATAAGAAAATAGCTGACTTTATTGTAAAGGACATATACAACTTTTTCAATGTGATATTAAAAACGTAGTTTGGAATTTAATGCATTGGAACAGAGCACTTTTTATGACGGTATAAAAATAGCTGACAAAATTGTAAGAGACAAATATTTTTTTAAGAAATCAGTTAAACTGGTCGAATTGCGTACCAAGCTTTTCTAATTCTTACCAAGTTAACTTTTTTTTTTCTTTTTGAATAATCACTCAGACGTTTTACGTTTGTTACAATGCTAATTTGATCGTATTTATCTACAATAGTTCTTTGTTAGGAATTATGCAGAAAACTATACAATGGGGTATTCGTGCTCTGCCCATTACGGGTATTGAAACCTGATTTAAGCAATGAGAGTTTAAAGACATACGGCTATAATAGTTCTTTGTTTACTGTTATGCACATAAAGTTTCACCAGCGCTCAGAAAAACAAATACGTGCAAACTTCTGAAGAAATCGTTCATTTTTTCGTTTGTAAAATATTAAACTCCAAATTTCTTCGTAAGTTTGCACGTATTTGTTTTTCTGAGCGCTGGTGAAGCTTCACGTATATAACAGTAAAACTTGTACAAATATACTTTAGTATCTGAGAGTAGAGTTCTGTATGATAAAGTTCACTCCAATCCATATTCATTTTCTTTTTCTATACCTAAATTCACATGTGAAATATTACTTCATTTCCAAGCGAAGTAAATTAGCGACAAATATAATATCGAATTAATTGAAAGTTTATAATGGGTAATTGGATTTTTTTTTAATTTTTAGACCGAGTACAACGTTTCAAGTATTATAGTTCCGTCATTCTCAGGTAGGACGCGGTATGGCCAGATCGGTTAAGGCGTTCGACTCGTAATCTGAAGGTCGCGGGTTCGAATCCCCGTCGCACTAAACATGCTCGCCCTTTCAGATGTAGGGGCGTTATAATGTTACGGTCAATCCCACTATTCCTGGGTAAATGAGTAGCTCAAAAGTTGGCGATGGGTGGTGATGACTAGCTGCCCCCCTCTAGTCTTACGCTGCTAAATTAAGGACGGATAGTGCATATACCCCTCGAGTAGCTTTGCGATAAGTTCCAAAACAAAACATTCTCAAGCACAAACAGAACTAAATGAAACATAATGATTTGTAACTACTAGTCTACCAAAAGTTTAGGTTTTGTTTCGTTATATAATCATGATATGCTTAAGGCGTCTCTAAACGTTGCATTTCGTACTCATTTATAAGTTACATCAACGGTGAAAAGGGCTATGTTATTATTTATCATTCCTTTTATTTTTACGTTTTTTGTTTAATCGTCCAGAAATAACACAATCACGGTAATTAAAATGACTTAATTATTTTAAATTATATTTTATTATCGTAACAAATTTAGTGCAAGACAAGCTGTAATGTTTAGTTTTGTACACTTAGGATAGCTACTGTAAACAAAATCCAACAACCTGCGTGGATTGGTAATTTTTATGAAATTGTCAGGAATGGATTTAGAGGTGGGTATACATCCCCCCACTAGCCACACCAAAATTATGTAGGTTAATGGGAAATCAGAAATATAAAATACTGATCATCTCTGTTAGAATATTTTTTGCTGTGTGTGTTTACTTGTAACATGTTATTTAGGAATATATGAAAGTTCATTGTCACATGCACCATGTTGAGTGATTCTGTATAGGGGTGTACGATTACTTGTAACATGTTATTTAGGAACATATGAAAGTTCATTGTCACATGCACCATGTTGAGTGATTCTGTATAGGGGTGTACGATTACTTGTAACATGTTATTTAGGAACATATGAAAGTTCATTGTCACATGCACCATGTTGAGTGATTCTGTATAGTGCTGTACGATTACTTGTTACTTGATATTTTAGAATAAAATCAATAAATGAGAGTTCATAGTCATACATGTTTCTTTTCTTTGTTTCTAAATTAATTCCATAAAATTTAAGTTGCAGTAACAAGGAAAAGTTTACTTGGGGTCGGGTTTAAGTCACTGTTACTTAGTCGATCATCCCCCCCCAAATCCTGTATCCACCTCCTGCCAATCGTTACTTCTCCATTATATTTACTAATACTATTCATTCATTCTTTCAAAACAGTTTGTGTTTTTGCTTATAAAGTGTATAAATAACTAAATTTCTCAATGAAAGATGTTTACAGTTTACAGAAAATTAAATCATTTCGATGAAATAGACTAATATTTATATAAGTAAACAATAACACACTTCAAATCTTTCTTATGATAATCGTTATAACATCTCAAAATAATATGGAAAAACACTGATTTCTTTTTTTCAAACTAGTTCTTAAGAATTAACTAAAGTGCCAGAAACCGTCCTCGAAAATTGGTGAAAAACATAATCTATTGAACTGAAAATAACATTCAATTCCTCTGAAATACTTACTTTTCTAAAATTTACCATACCGCCTTCACGTCACACTAGTGTTTGATACTAGGATACAGATCTATCATATTTTGGGTAACTTAATTATCTCTTTCGCTCTTTTTAGGATCCGGCATGACAAGTTGGTTAAAACACTCGACCCGTAATTTGAAGGTCGCGGGTTCGAATCTTCGTCATACCAAGCATGTTTGCTTTTTCAGCTGTAGGGGCGTTATAATGTGCGGTCGATTCCACAATTCGTTGGTAAAAGAGTAGCTCAAGAGTTGGCGGTAGGTGGTGATGTCTAGCTGCCTTACCTCTAGTCTTACACTGCTAAATTAGGGACGGCTAGCGCAGATAGCTCTCGAGTAGCTTTGCGCAAAATCCAAAACAAACAATTAATGAAAGAAATATGAAGTGTCAACTTGGCTCGACATGGTGAGATAGGTAAGGTGATAGACTTGTAATATGAGGGTGACAGATTCAAATCTATTTCACACCAAACATGCTCGCCCTTTCAGTCGTGAAGGCGTTAAATGGTGACGGTCAACCTTACACTGCTAAATTAGAAACGACTAGCGCTTATAACTAGCTCAATTTGATTTGATATTTTCATAAAGGTTTTCACCAACGACTTTGTTTGTTTGTAGGTGTTACCGTTAAACCTATTTTTCTTTGAACTTATATAAATTTTAATAAATTCTCTCCCATTTACATTCGAAACGTTACAATCCTACTTAACCGAAAACAGTTGTCTTCTTCTAACGTTTTTATCAAATTGTGAAATTACAATTTTATTTTTTGTATCTAGGATTCTAATCTTATTTCCCTTTCCTTCTTTATGATCCATTGTGGTACTAAACCCTTTCTGTTTTGTTCCAGCTACACGTTCTATTTTTCTTCAGTTGTATCGTCCCTGATGTCGAAGGTTTTTATCATTGAATTTTTACAGAGCTTTTTCTTCCTTTTGATCGTTCATAATTTAAGTTTCTAGATGTTCACACTTGTAATCCAGCTTTTCTTTAAACAACCTGTTTTTCTTTGTTTGCAATTTTCTTTACTTTTGTTCTCTACTTTTTCGACCATTTTGTCTTTTCCATAATTTATTTCCCACACACTTCATTCTTTCTTGTCTACGATCTCAAAATTTTCCATGGTTTCATATTCATGTATTTAGTCTTATACATTTTTCCTTGCCTCGATTTAAATTTTCTTATATTTAAATTTGTACATGCTTAGATTTTTACGTATTTAAATTTAGATCTGTAGATATTTTACTGCGTATTTCTTAAAGCTTGTTGGTATGATGTTTTCTCGAAAACCAACTGCATTCATAGTATTTCGAAATGTGAGTTGTACGAAAGAAGAATTTTCATTTTTGTGTTTCTCTCAATAAATTGTATACGTCATTCGCTCTTAAACTTGTCTAATATAAAATTATTGTTTGATAGAACAGATTTATATTGTATATTAATATCATATTTGTTAGTTATTTTCAGAAACCACATTTTTGTTTAAGTTAAACACGCCTCTTTTAGAACTTTGACGGTCTTAACGTAATTTTCTATACTTCTCGATAATAAGTTCGGATATTCCTTGGATAATACTTTTTTCTTAACCACATATAAATTTAAAGGGTTACATCTATTAGATTTCAGTGAGAGCATTCAAGAGAGAGTCTTTGATTTGTTAGAAAATGATCCAACATTACGTGAATACCTGAGACTGATTTAATTCAAATTTTTGAGATAAGTATATCTCATTATTTCTTGTTTCTCACACTTAGTTGAATTTGTAGGTAAATTTGAATTGTGTCTGAAAAGATGGCTTTTATGCCACGAAAATTGTAATACAGAGAGTTTGTTTGGTTTGTTGAGCAATTTCACTTAAACCTAAGCAAAGATTGTTGGGATACTCTTCTATGAACGGACAATGAGGTTTGACCTTCACGTTGATAGCTCCACACTTCCAAAGTTTTTTCCCTTATTTTGGAAGAGGTCTGGAATCATAAAAGTCAATTTTATAATACAAACACGCTAATCATTAGGCCACTCTTGAGCTGTCAATAATATCAAGAAATTAGTTCTATAAATGCAACAATCATTTGCTCATGTTTGTGTGTTACTTTTGAATTGAATCCCATTTTCAGTGGGTACTTTATCACACCATTTTAACACCCTCAAAGATTACTTCAAGCACGATAAACAGAAATACTAAAAAATACTGTCACAACCTGCTTTGATAGTTCAGGTGAGGGAGCGTTATAATTGTGACAATCAATTCCAATATTTGTGTAAAAGTAGTTGGCTGTTGTTAATTGATTTCTATGTTTTTAATCAACACTTCTAAGTTAGCGTTGTCTATTTCTGAATCTTGTTTTTTTTTCATGGACATCTAGTCCATGTGCTGCGTATGGTGCTGTTAAGTTTGAAAATACTAATGTAAAAGCACGTGTTTAGTTGACAATTTTCACACAACTGAAGCAATTAATTTTAAAGATATATACACTTTAATACAAGGCTTGACGTTACAGCCTCATTAGAAGTACTTTAATGTGTACTTAGACATTGAAAAGTTAGCCTCTACTGAGTAAAAATGTCTAAACCACAATATATAATTTATAATGAAGGAACATTTTTTGCGAGTTTAGTTACATCTTTTATTATTGGAAAGCCTAAAGTGCAAATGGCCCTTTCGAGAGTTAGCATGAAACCTAAAGTGTAAGAGGACCTTTCGAGAGTTAGCATGAAACCTAAAGTGTAAATGGACCTTACGAGGATTAACACAAATTCAATGAAGCATTGTTCACCACTCTTGATCTTCAGGCAGATTGATCTTACATATAAACCTTCATCCTCGACTGTTTTCGGTGTTAGTGATCTGTTTGTAGTTATGATTTTTAAAACACATTCGCTACACATAAGTATTTTCCAACTTTTATTATACAAGAACCACCAGCGGAATCCATTGAAATGTGTGAATTACAGCGCAGTTCTGGCTTTATCATATTATTTCTACGTAACATGTCACAGCAGTGTTTTGCAATAGTGTCTATTGGACATTAGACACAGCCCAGTGGATACGTGCGTCATGCTCTTCAACAACTGCGAGCGCACGCGTTATGGATGAGTGAAACGCGGTTTGTAGCGCGTCAACACGTGTAATCATTAGTCGTCATTCAGTTCCTTTAATAGTCGATGTGGTTAATGCTAGCAGCTGTTATTACGTGAAGGGAATAATTAAACAGAGCCGCAACATAATAAAAGTGAAAGACCAATTGTTTTAAAATATGAGAACCGGAAGCGTTTAGGTTCTGTCAAGTATAAACGGACGCCTTACAACCGTACGTAGTCTACTGAGACACTTGAATGACCGGTAAAGCTATTAAGATAATGGAGATGCTTCTCCAAGTTTAAAATGCTCTGTCCTGCTGATACTTGTATAAGAGTGTTTAAGTACTAGGTACTAAAATTTAGTGCAATAACCAGATTTCTCACAATATTAGCATATTTTAAAGGTGCTCCAACATATCCGACCGGTTATACTGTTTCGTTGTAATATGATTTCTGAGAAACATGGTTTGACTTGTAATGTTATTAAACTTATTGGTAAGAAAGCAAATCATATCAAATAAGATATCACAGTTTTACTATTGATTATGTCATATGGAATTAAATTATTAGGTTATTAGTTGACAAATAAGCTATAAATCATATGGGTTACTGTTCTAACGTTACGTGTGATTACAAAAATGTCTGTTCACACTGCTTTGCGTATGCGTGTGTGGCGTTGGTGTTATGAATTTCGCGCAAAGATGCACGTTGACAGCCTACGTTAGTCGTCCCTAACCAAGCAGTTAAAGATTAGAGGAAGAGCAGCTAATCATCACCACCCACCGCCAACTCTTGGGCTACTATTTTAATAACGAACAGTAGGATTGACCGTGAATCATAACACTCCCATAGCTGAAAAGGCAAGCATGCTTGGTTTGACGAGGATTCGACCCCACGACCCTCAGATTGTGAATCGAACGCTCGAACTACCATGTTTTTGTGGCGGAACGCGCCGGAACCTTTTAATGAATGAGCAGCAACGATAAATAAATCACCCAAAAACCGCTTCTTCTGATACGGTCGAACGGTTTTATTTCTGTAATTTACTGTACATATAGCACTCATACTGTCAGCTGTATTAATGCCAACTAGGGGTGAGAGGTAGTATTTATTGGGATTGGAAATAGGGTAACAACTGGTAAAAGTTGTAGAAGATATGGGAGAATTCTCAAACCTTTTTTTTGTCTCTCACTGATAAAAAACGCTGTATGTACATGTAGGTAAAGGTAGTAAAAATTGTGTAGTAACATTAATTACAGTGCAATTTGCAATTTCTTCAGTTATTTACTTCTTATGCGGAAACAAAATACTTTTGTATCAATTTTAAAAAACTTTTACTTGATGTTGATTTGTCCAAATTTTAAAGCATGCATATCCCAGCCATTCTCATGTGTCCCTTAGAGGGAAAGGCTCACTGATATGCAAACAGCAGTGTTTATATTAATAACAAACCTAACAGCAAACTTATTGTAATGAAACTGTTGATTACTAACTGGTTTCTATGCTTCTAATCAGCACTTCTTAGTTAATGATTGTTATTTTGGAATCATGTGGGTGTTCTTTAACGACCATTTATTCCATGTGCATTTTCCTATTTGACAGCGATAAATCTATGAACTTGTAACTCTAAAATCCATGGTTCGATTCCACGCGTTGGAACAGCAGGTTGCCCGTAAAAGCAATTGTGTACTTGACAGTTGTTACATAAATAAAGCAATTACTGTCAAAGAAATAAATAGAGAAACTTTAAAACAGTGCATGACTTTAAAGCTGCACTAAAGATACTTTCTATTGAACATTGGTTGTTGTCAGGTTTTACACTCAGGAGAAGGAATATAGTATTTGAGGGGACCAATAAGTTGAAAAGCTGAAATTAATCGAAGTTTTGAATAAAATTTTCATTAAAACAAATCAAATCAAATGTAATAGTACTTAGTGAACATTTATTATTTTTTATTTAATGATACAAAACGAGTTTATTGTATATAAAAGTTGAAATGTTTTCAACATGTCCAGGTCATTCGGGGATCGACTCCGTTGTTCCCCTGGCATCTGCTAGTAAATAATTATACAAAGCCAGTGAGGTGTTTAATTAATAATGAAATATAACAGGTTGAAAATTATGAAATTAAAGCTAAAAATTATTCTTTCTGTCCTCCTTTCAATAGCTTTCTCAATGTCCGTGGACGCACTTTATTAAAAACAGGGTTTCGATACCCGTGGTGAGCAAAGCGCACATAACACTATATAAAGTTTTGTGCTTACTAATAAATCCACAAAATTGTTGGAATAATGCTAATTTTTTAAATTTAATTTTTTGAACTTATTTCAGTTTCTCCGTGACAGACACTCCTAAAATTTGCTCAACGCAACCGTTACATGAAATAAAAATACAAAAAAAAAGAAAATAAAGAAGAGATGGCAGTTATAAACCCGTTCTGGGTGTATAATCTGTAGTCACACCGAGGTTTGAATGTCAAGCTGTAGTGTGTGGCGTTGCCAGGACAACACTGCAACCATCAGCTGTGTTTACTTTGAGAGTCTATCAGTCACATCTTTTCCTTTCACGAACAGGATTTGTTTGAAAGTTTGTCTTTGTTAACTGACAACTAAAACCGAAACTGGCGTAGAACTACTTCATAGACTGACTCCATTCTTTGTATATATATATATATCTATACACATCACCAAAGTCGCTTAAAGAAAAACATACCATAAAAAGAGAGAGAGAGAATAATACACATAAATCCTTTTTGTGTGTATGTGTGTATGAATAGACTCACAAAGATTTTGGTTTAAAAGATAAATTAGGGCAACCCATGCACAGTCATGAGTTGCTTACATTAATTCTTGCAAAAAAAAGTCGAATAAATATTTAATTATACAAGGGTTGTAGGCTTAGAGCTGTTACTTCAGGGAGCTTATTCTACATGTAATAAGCAGAAATGGAAATCTGACATTCGATATAGAAAACTGTATTATACATTTATTCAATGGAAAAGAATTATTCTGCACACAAAATGTGGTGAGATATTGTTTTTACATATTTTATAAATTTTCAAATGAAAAAGATTTTTTTTTTCTAAAACAAATTTGTCAGTTAATTAATTTTAAACAGTTTTGGAAAGTAAGTCGGAAAGAAATTTCACTGACAAAAATTATTGTTTGCTTTCGAAAACATTTTACGTAATTGAGTGCAAAACATTATTGAATATTTTAACAGGAAACTTTAACAGTGCTTAGAAAGAATACATTGATTCAAGTTTTATATATTTTATTTAATCTATTTCGCTTGTTTGATATACCTCAGTCAAAATATATAATCTAAATTATTTATGAAAGAGTGAAATTCATGACTATTTCAGTCACACACTAGTGAAACCAAAAGCACATATTTTACGAAGTTTATACCACATTTATTTGCCATGATTACTTAAACTACCACAGTATATGATACTGGGAGGCTCGATATGGCCAGGTGGCTGAAGCACTAGACTCGTAATCTAAGGGTCACGGGTTTGAATCCCTGTCACACCAAATATTCTCGCCTTTTCAGCCGTGGAGACATTATAATGTGACGACCAATCCCACTATTCGTTGGTAGAAGAGTTACCGGTGGGTGATGATGACTAGCTGCCTTCCCTCTAGTCTTACACTGCTAAATTAGGGACGGCTAGTACAGATAGCTTTACGCTAAATTTAAAAAAAAATCAACTGGGAATTGAAACACATTAGAAGTACCATTTAGGTGTGTACAATGTACACAATGTCTTTGTGTATTTTGAGCTACACCAAACATTCGGTTCACTTTCTCCAACTTTAAATATGTATGTTGTAAACCCATACTATTACAAGCTCATGATATTTCTAAAATATTCTTTCTCTGGTAACTAGGCAGACAAAACTGGTAGAGTTAAGTTTGTCTAGAATCAACACACTACTTAAGTGTTGCAGTTGAGTTAAATTGTTTTTATATGAGTATAAATTATACTTATTTTATTAATTCGTTAATTGCTATAGAAGTTTCTTTTTAAAAACAATACACTAATGCAGTATTTAAGTTGACAAAAGGCTCAGGAAATACAAAGTGCGACATATTATTGTCTTAATCACTCTCTGCTAGTTTATTAAAACATACTTCGCCACCCCTGATGACATCACTGAAAACTATTATCATTGAAGATGAAATCATATGATTAAGAATGCATATGATAAAAGTAACATTTGTAATTTTATTAATTCATTCATTCCTTTATTTATCTATATGGATGTGAAAACTGAGAAGTATGATAAGTTCATAAACATACTATCATCAGGGATATCTCAAATATGATGAATGTTTCTGACTTGATTAATTAACCACCAGAAGGTCTTAACAGTAACGACAATACCCATTAGTTAGGGACCTACGAATCACAACTTGTTCATTTAAAATTGAGTAGTCAAATAAAAACCATAAACATGACATCGAGATAGTATTAGTTCTATGTCTATTTGCCGCCAATATTTGTAAAAAATGAGAGAATATGTTAATTGATTCACAATTTCTTACCAGAGGCTCCTATAACAGAACAAATTCATGTTTATATCCTATATTTCTTCTTGAAAAACTCTGTTCTACGTATGTTACAAATGAACACAATGCACTTCAATAGTATAAAATCATGGATTTACTTTAACTGAGTAACATAAACATGTGTTGTGTGTAAAACGATCTTTTACTCTATTGTGCAGCGTTTATTGGCTGCTTTTTAAGCTTGGAATTATCATAGCATCACAATCTATCGTGTAATTTTTCAAAGGCTATCTAAACGTTTATAATAAACACCTTACCATATTATTTAGGTGAAGCTTTTTTATATACGTGAAAACTCATAGTTTAGCTTTACTAGTTCCAAAGGCAGAATTTTCTAACTGTACCATATCTCACACGAGCCAAAGTTTAAAAATCTTGGTAAAAACTATACACTGCATAAACAGCTGTTGACCTTTAAAATATATACGTAACAGTTTATCACTGTACCGTTAAAATATTCTTCACGATACCTTGACGACTCCATACTGGTAATTTGTATCAAACCATCGGCACCAGTCATGCATGAGTCAGCCCCTTCCCCTTTAAATCTGATAGAAAACGTGGAGCATGACGAAACAGCGGAAATGGCAATCATCCTCTTCCGGCTGCTGGGAGTCAATCTCGAAAATGATTGAGTACGGCTGTGAAGATATATCGAGTGTTAGGCTTAGCAGCTGTGGACTTTGTACAAAACAAGATTGTTAACAAATGATAGAGTGAAAAGGGACACAAATTAATGTTCTTTTCAAATCATTACAGAGTAAAAATTAGGCACTTTTATCATAGCCTTCACACTGATTTAAACTAAGCTAACCCATTCGACAATAACTGTTTTTGTTTGTATCGACTTAATTTGAAAATATTCTTGTTACTTACGAAAAAAATCTATCTATTCGTTTTTTGTGGCCTGGCATGGCCTAGCGCGTTAAGGCGTGCACTTCGAAATTTGAGGGTCGGGGGTTCGCGCCAAACATGCTCGCCCTCCCAGCCGTGGGGGCGTTATAATGTAACGGTCAATCCCAATTTTCGTTGGTAAAAGAGTAGCCCAAGGGTTGGCGGTGCGTGGTGATGACTAGCTGCCTTCCCTGTAGTCTTACATTGCTAAATTAGGGGCGGCTAGTACAGATAGCCCTCGAGTAGCTTTGTGCGAAATTCTAAAACAAAGAAATCGTTTTCTATTCATAAGTAAATTCTTCCGCGTTAAATATTTTATCCAATCCTTTCAGAAAAAAAACTGACATACTTAGACCTTCAGATATTTTATTCAACAAGCTTCTTATAATACTCTGATTGAATGATTTGGTCCTCTTCACCATCTCCATAACTCTAACACATTACGAGCGAGACTGATCGTATCTTTAATTATTAATGCCACCAATCATGCCAAAAAATCAATCATAAAGAAAATCTTGAAGATACAGAAGGTAGACTAAACGACACGAGGATAGGAACAATCTTACTAATTTAATGCCAGTAATAGGTGTTATTACAATGTCTCTTTTGTTTTTGTGTCCAGAGATTAACTCACCTTTTCTGACTAAGAAAAATTATGTTTATTCACACTGTCGTTCCAAACTCTAATGCTAACACTAAATGCCCAAGGTATAGTAACTGTAGAAAAATAATTCTTTATTTGTCTAGCTGAGCTTAATTAAATTAACGTGTTGCAACAAAAGTAAACTTTAAATGGAGAAAATTCTTTAAATATGTTATATTTATGTTTGCATTTAAATCCATTGAATTGTAATAGATACTAAGCCAAATACGTCATAGAGATATATTCAATAGTGCGGTTGAATAGTGATAATTTCAATACCCCCCCCCAAAAAAAAGTTAAAATTAAAAAAAGCCAACAAAACGCTTAGATGATTGTCTTACAAACTCGATCGCTTAAAATTAATGAATCAAAGCTCTCAAACTAAGTTTCAACTAAGGAAAGGTTTGCGATAGCCATCGATTTTAGACTGCTTCTTTAATTATATAAAAAGGTATGATAAGGAACAAATATAGTATTTCGTGTTTGAATTAATTTCTTTATTGTTTATCGTTATTAATTGTTTAGAATATGCTGTCTTGTAACTATGAATAAAAATTAAAATTATTTCTTTTAAGGAAATAACTGTTTCACTTAGTTTATTCGTTGTTGTTGTTGTTGTTTTGAATTAAGCACAAAGCTACACAATGGGCTATCTGTGCTCTGCCCACCACGGGTATCGAAACCCGGATTTTAGCGTGTAAGTCCGCAGACATACCGCTGAGCCATGAGATCTAAACGAAATGTGTCATGTCAGAGGCGACAGCTGTAGAAAGGTGTGTAATTCAACATTTCCCCTATCACAACAAAACCTTACCAAATATAGTTAATGACAAAACACAACATTAAAGTATTATAAATAGCATCTGTAACATTATACCAGTTCATATTGAACATTGAGTATTTGGTTCAATCTCTTCGTCATCTAATAATCTTTACAAGACGACACGGCATGCGGACGATGAGAGTGTTGATGCAATTCACCGTGTTTCATTTTAGTTTGTCAACAGACGGCGCTGAAAGCTGCAACTTAGTTACAGTAGCTGATTTAAATTGTGGTTATCAATTTTCCGGTTCAGTTCTGCCCAACAATGGGTTTACAGCTTGGATACTTTACTGGCCATGACAGTCTTGTAACGTCCTCCTGGTGGAGATAATCCTGAATAATATGTGATTATAGGTAGTGGCATTGACATCCTGGAACACGAAGTTATTGCCAAGCCTTGCTCTTGCATATAACAGAAACATTTTCTCAACGTAACGCATCATTGAAGTTTCCATGAGGGATATGAAGAGCAGTTTAGCAGTTTTCAACCATGACGAATAGCTGTCCAAACATGTACTTCACCTTCTTCTGTATGTTCCCTGTGAGGAAGTCATCTTCCCTCATCTCTTCTCCGGCAATCGACGAAGAAGAGTCCTATTACAATTTGGAAACAGGACTCATCTGAAAAGATGACATGTCGCTAGTGTCTTAACTGTAAGTTGGCATGCTGTTCTGCCTAAGTAACATGGTGACAGCGGTGAACTTTGGTTAGTAATGGTTTGGAGAAGGCCCTTCCTGCCAAATAACCTAGTTTGGTCAGTCTTCTATTAACTGTTCTTCTGAATATTTTGTAATGAATGTGTTCACTCCATTTCTGTAGTGAAGTATTAGAAGACTTCTTTCAAATTTATCGTGTTAACCTCGATAAATTTGCCAGTAGACTTTCCTTGAGCAACGTTTACTGTAGTCCGATGAAGTTTCAGGGCTCTGAATACAGTGCACTGGAGGTAACATACTGTTCTGGCAATGCCCGTTTTCTTCATAATATTTATAGATAGTCAGAGAATTTTAAGTCCTATAACTTATGTCGCGTGATGAAGTATGACTCTACACCAAGTATAGAGAAACTGTTTGAACAAAACGTTGATTTGTTTCGAAAACGATTACACCAAAAATCACATCCTTTTATACAAAACAAGTGTGTGTATGTGTTTTGATGAACAAATGTCAGAAGAATATTGACAATAATAACAATACATACACGTTTGTCCGGTCATACGCTACCTTCTCTGTTACTACTCGGACATTTACTTCATAACTATTCTATGCATATACACAATACCATTGATATAGAACAGTATACGAGCATTTTGACCAAGTGTGTAGCGTGAATAAAAGTACGATATGGGATTCAAGTTTCTTAAATATTAATTCACAGCAACGCACACATAATTTCTACAGTGTATATTCTGTATATATCTAGCTTTTATACCAATTATGTATTGAATCAACATGCCTGTTTGACTTTATTCATGACTATCCTAAAGGATACTGGTTTAAAATATCAATTTTATGTGCTTTCTAACACTTCCTACTATTTATTCTCCTTCGACGAACATGCAGTTAGGAGAAGTGCGATAAAGTACGAAAAATATGATCTCGTTTCAGCATTGTTCATATATATATACACGATCTTTGTTAAATTCTGTTGAACTATAATAATTCATTTTCCCTAACTTACGATATTGTGAATTTACACTTAGTGGCTACTTTATTAAGCAAACCTGCTCTTTAAAGCAAATAGCCAAACAGCGAGTTATGTGGCTGCAACTCAATATGTAAAGTATGCAGATACGATTAAGAAGATCAGTTGTTGTTTGACCAAACATTATAATGGAGAAGATGAGTGATCTAAGCGACTTTGACCATGGAATGATTGTTGGTGCCAGATGTGGTATTTTCAGCATCTCAGAAACTGCTGACCTGGGATTTTCACGCATTATAGTCCTTAGAGTTTAAAGGGAATGGTGCGGAAAACAAAAAAAACATCCAGTGAACGGCAGTTCTGTTGGAGAAAACACTTTGTTAATAAAAGAGGTCAGAGGAGAATGGCTAGACTCGTTCAAGCTGACACGAAGACCACGAATACTCAAATAACCACTCCTTACAAACGTGGTGTGCAGAAGGGCATCTCTGAATGCCCAACATGTCGAACCTTGAAGTGGATGTGCTACAATACCAGAAGACTACTTCAGACTACTATTGTCAGCTAAGAACAGGAAGATGAGGCTACATTAAAGACGGGATCACCAAAACTTGACGATTGACCCATTAGACCCCTTAATACCAATTGGGCATAATTTAAATGCCACAGCATACTTGAGCATTGTTGCTGACCGTGTGCATCTCTTTATGGCCACAATCTATCCGTTTTCCAATTGTTGCTTTCAGGAGAATAATGCACCATGTTACAAAACACTTATCATTTTGCGCTGGTTCCACAGACATGGCAGTGACACTCCAATGGCCTGCATAATACCCAGATCTCAATCCAATAAAGCATCCTTGGGATGAGGTGGAACGCGAGGTTTGCAGCATGAACGTGTGGCTGACAATTTTGTAGGAACTGAGTAATGCTGTTGAGTCAGCATGGACCAATAGTCCTAAAAAAATGTTTCCAGCCCCTTATTGAATCCATGCCACGAAGACTTCAGGCTGTTTCGGAGGAAAATGGGTTCCTACCCGGAACTAGATAGGTGTACCTAATAAAGTGGCCACTGAGTGTATAAATATGTGTGTTGATAATGCTTGAAAAATCGTTACATAGTTTATTACTCTCTTTTTTATTGTTATTTATTGTTAAATTTTATTTTTCAAGGAGAAATGAATTTCAACATATCTAAGTTGTAATAGTGGAAGCTGAACTCGAGATTAAAAATCTTATGTGATAATCTTTACCTGTTCTTTGTTACTGCTGAATTTTGTACAAAGATACACGAGGGTCATCTGCAAATATCGTCCCTAATTTAGAATTATTTGACCACAGAAGAAAGCCAACGATATACACCCACAACCATACCTTAGGCTACTATTCCCAGACCTTAAAGTAGAATTTTGCCCTCACTCTTAAAATACATCAAAGGTCTCAAAATGCTGACTTCTAATTTTTGTTTTTGAGTGTTACAGCGGTAAGTATACGGATTTATAACGTTAAAATCAGGGATTCGATTCCAGTCGGTGGTCTCAGCACATAACGCGATGGGTTTGCTATTAGAAAAACAAACACACGCGAACCACTGGACTGATTTCTAACGTACATTTCAGCCAGCAAACCACTGGGCCGCTCTCGGCCCGTTTGAAAGTAACTTTAAACCAACCAGCAAATAAGGTTTGGTAAAGAGTTGCTTTAATTGTGTATTTATAATGCTTTATGACATTTACGTTTATGTGAGTAATATATGTATATATATAAATGTATCGACACTAAAATAAAGTTATCATAATAAGCTGTTTTTCAGTGCCTTTATTAACCCATTAAATACAGAACAATATGGAAAACTATTCCTGAAATCTATTAACTTCTCGCCGGGCCAAAATATTTTATATTGAGATAGTTACAATTTAATTAACCCAATGGATTTAAAGAATGTATTCATGTTTGTTCTGTGTTAATTTATTTGTATTTTATGTGGTTGGAGAGATTTAAATCAACCAAACTTGATGTATGTGGGCTAAAAATATTGCTAAAGTGGCGATATTAAATATTCAAGGTCGGGCTCAATTTAAGACGACCTTTCTCGATTCTAAATTTCGTGTGATTTTGTTTTACAATTTCTTGTAGCTGGTAACAGATGGCGACAGTTACGAGCTTATTTTAGTCGTTTTTGTAGATTCAACTTCGCTCCCTATTGTAATAAAATTGTAGCTCCAAAGATGCTGTATAGATTCTTTATGTTTTTTTTTTATTTTGTTAAATTTCACTCAAAGTTACAAGAAAGCTATCTGCGCTATCGCTCAATAATTTTAAAGTGATAAATTAGAGAGAAGACAGCGAATAAACATCCTTTCTCGCAAACTCTAGGGGAACCTTTTGTCAACGGATAAAGGGGTTGATCCTCATGGTTGAAAAGCTAGAATGTTCAGTGATGGGATTCGAACCTACGACACTCAGATTGTGATGCTACGCTAAGCTTTTGTTCGTGACGGAAGTGCACACAACCCACCAAACAACATTATTTGTCTCGATTCTTTAGAGAAAGGGCCCGGTATGGCCAGGTTGGGTAAGGGGTTCGACTTGTAATCTGAGGGTCGCGGTTCGAATTCCTGTCGCACCTAACATGCTCACCCTTTGAGTCGTGGGGGCGTTATAATGTTACGGTCAATTCCATTATTCGTTGGTAAAAGAGTAGTCCAAGAGTTGGCGGTAGGTGGTGATGACTATCTGTCTTCCCTCTGGTCTTACATTGGTAAATTAGGGACGGCTAGCACGGAAAGCCCTCGAATAGCTTTGTGCGAAATTAAA
Source organism: Carcinoscorpius rotundicauda (assembly GCA_011833715.1). Lineage (NCBI taxonomy): Eukaryota > Metazoa > Arthropoda > Merostomata > Xiphosura > Limulidae > Carcinoscorpius > Carcinoscorpius rotundicauda. Next base: position 24,773,335 of record CM022398.1, read on the forward strand.
AAAACCCAAAAACAAACAATCTTTAGAGAAAATAGCTCAACAATGTCAGTCAACTTTTGAAACAAGGAGAGCAGACATAATTAACTAAAATAAAAGAGATGACAAAAATGTGATGTGTTCAGGTACTAAAAAAACGAATATAGATCTTAAAAATAATACATAATTAGCTTCACTGGTGTATATCGTTGCGATTTTACTTATAAAGTCGGGCTTTTGTTTATTTTGACTGTAGGACAAGTGAGGAATGTAAGTAACTGTATTTTTTATTTTCCGACTATTGGACTAAAGTATTTTATAATATACATCTTTATCTGCAAAACGTTATTTTTATTTCTTATTATAGTTTTCAAAAAAAGGAAGAAACTTTGTTTTTAAAAACATTACTTATTTTGCATGGTCGGTTTTATATTATGGGTGACGTTTTGTCGACGTTAATAAGGCGAACAAGTTTACTGTATTTTTATCAGTTTGTAGTTTGGCTTGTTTTCAGAGCTAGGTAGGTGAGTAGGTGTGGGAATATACTAGTACAAAGCAGGTGACTAGTGTAGCTAGATATTTCTATAGTACCTACTGCTATTCTGTTCAATAAACGTTTTCCGGAAAACAAATTCGTACGTTCAGGCTTTCTTTTGTTCACTTTTCACTACTGAGCATATTTTTGAATGTTTTTAAAGATCTGTTAAAGTCTTCTTCAAACTATAGAAATTTGACTTCAGTTGTGTTTAAGACTAACGCTTGAGTTAATTAGTTTCAAAACGAAATTTACGTAAATATCTTAGTCGATGCTGTGTTATGCTAGATTATCTTTAATCGCTTCGCTTTTGTGCGAAAGTATTTAAAATGCACATTAACTATACCTCATAACAACAACTCGAATATGTCTATCTACAACTTAAAACTCAATTGTGTTGACAGCTAGTGCTTTAATAAACTTGTTAATAGACCTATATCATCGATGATCGGGTGGGTAATATCGTGTTTACTTACATGATATGACAATTCGTACAAACTCGGGAGGTGACGGCTGGTGCATGTATTGTTGTGTGCATAGCAATTGAAGAACATGTGTTTACATTGATTTGGCGGGAAATGTGAGGTGACCGCTGTCTTCCATAACGGTACTTCCTTTCGTACTTAAAATTAAGTGGCAATAGACATGAAGTATATAATGACAGCAACTGATGAACAGCACACGACTCACACGTGTCAAGCGTAAGCTACCTTCACGTTATCAAAATTTAAATATTTGAGTCTGCCTGCGTGGGCACGAGGCCGATAAGGAACCTGCAGTTGACTCTAGTACACGCAGGTGCAAACTCTCCTTTTTATCCTGCCCCTTGTCACCAAATGAGTATAATTAACCAGTTGATGTGACGTTCATTTATGTCGAGTCCATTTGTTTCTTTTATTTCTAGTCGTTTCTCATTCAGATATCTATCAAAAGCATTCCTCAATATTGGATAAAAACAATATAGAAAAGAGCTGAGAGCCACGTGTCTCTTTCTACGTAAAAAAAAACAACAGGATATCCTATTCATTTTGTTTATTCTCTTACCTTAGTAAAAAAATAAAATAAAGATTCGAAACTGCCAGTTAAGTGTGGTTGTGGTAAATAAACAAGTAACATCTGTATCTATTCTAATTATTTTATAAGAAACACCCTAGAACTGAAGAAGTGGGCCGTGTGCAAGGTCCATCACCACACGATAATACCGTGTGATGATTACATTTCTCTGTTCTGGCTTACACAGAACGATTATCTGTATACATCATCTGGCCGGTTCCCAACCTACATCGATCCCACTGGAAAGGGAGCATCCATAAGAATCAAACATTTCCTCTCTGTATGAATAACGTTGAAGATCATTCTCGGTCAATAATTCCAAATAGTTTAATTCTTTTTCAGCTTTCGCATAACTGATTTAAACAGCATTTGGTGTTTATGCCTAAAACGCCAACTATATATTTTTTTTAAAAATATAAAAATTTTATCTCTATATATTTATTTTGTTTTCTGCCTCGAGGCATGAAATAAAGAAATCGTGAAAGGTTGAAAACTGTTTGTTTTTACCTCGCTTCTTTATAATTACCCAGAAGTTGTCAATGTAGGTATATAGCTATCTGTGCTCTTTCCACCACTGGTATCGAAATCCGGACTCTAGCGTTTTCAGTCCTCAGAAATACTGCTGTGCCACTGGGGGCAAAAAGTTATGGAAAATTTAAAACACAGAAAGAAAACGCATTTACGAAGTTTCAGTTGCTTTAACATTGGTTTCTCTGTTTGTCACATATCAAAGGCCATATATATAAATCTACTACATAAAAATATATTAAAAACTGGAACGTGTAAACTGTTTAGTTGAAATTATCATAAAACCCTCGACATGGATGATGTTTCATTTTGCTTTCTCACGAGTTAAGATATATTTTTTGATAAAAAAATATATATATTTCAGCCATTAGGTTATTTTCGTAACTCACAATTTTTTGAATTTTGTTTAATTAATAAATGAAAGCAAACTGGCGGTTGACACTGAAAATAAACCTTTTTGTCTTTACATTTTTTATAGAAAAAAATTAGAAGATTGTTACAGTGTTCGAAAATTTAGGGCCATTATGCATTATTTTTGCTGGAGCTGGGGGTACTGAAGTTTTCAGCAAGTTCCTGATTCTGGAAACAAACACGACTTCAGCAATATGACTGAATTAATGTTACTGCAGGATTTTTTGAACCAGAAAACCACTGAAAATTTCAGTCATAATTATTTTATTTTAAACACCTAATATACAATATATTAAGGGGCTATATATTGATGTATTTAGCTTAAGTCATTGCATCGAGTAAAACAATATATTTAATTAGATCTGTCAGAATAAATAATCTTTTGATTTCTTAGCGAACTCGCCTAATGATCAAGTGTTATGTATATGTGTAAATATTTTGTAAACGACAACATGTCGTATTGTGTTTGAATTTTCATTTGTATTATTCATTTTTTTTCCATATTGATATTATTGTTTCGAAGTTTAAACTAAAATGTTATTTATTTAGGGTAACATTTTAGAACTTTCTCGAATTAAGTAGACCAATCACATGTTTGTAAATGAGTGCTGGTGACTTCCTGTCTAGAAGTGTAGTCTCGTGCAAGAACGGATATGCGTGGATAGCTCTGGAGTTGTATGGAAATTGCAAGATTGTTCGAGAAATAGGCCTATCGGTATAAAAGACGGAGAAAAGAGTGAGAGTTTCAGTCATCATGTCATCAGTTTTATTCGAGGGAGAGAGATTCAGTCATTAGTTTTATTCGAAGACAAAGAGTGAGATTCACACACCAGTTTTATTTCAAAAGAAGAGAGTTAGTTATTTGAGAAAGATTAAGTGTTTGCTGTGAATATTCAACGTGGATTTGTGATTGAAATTAGATCTACGGAAGCTGTGATTTTATTTCGTCAATCTCTACGATACATTTGGATTACTGCTTGTGCTGAGAGTCGGCGAATTTATTGAACTGTTAACTGTTTCGGAATCTCTTCGTGGGATCAAATTCACACCCTATACTGGAATTTGAGACTGTAATTTTAGATCATTACATTAGATGCAGGCCAGTACCGTTTTGTGTTGTGATTTATTTTGAAGTTTGAAACTAATATTATTTTGTTTTGTAATTAATTTCGAATGTTGTAACTTAATATCTGTCACTATTATTATATAATTCATGTTATATCTGTTATATTTGTTAATAGTTTAGTGTAATAAATTATACAAGCTGTTATCTGTGTTTTTCTGTTGCGTTTAATCTACGAAGAACTTAAAACATAAAAAAATACGTAACAGAAAATTTGGGGCCCGTCCGGGATATCGAACAAACAATTTAATTTTATTATAAAATAAGATTTATATTCTATACAGATAGACAGCTTGTATATTTAAAATGGCATTCGAACTTGAAGATTTTATAAACGAATTTAATCGGAATCCCTCTTTCGAATTAATCAGTGAATTAAAAAAATCTGAATTGGTTGATGTTGGTAAACATTTTAATTTAGAAGTGAAGCAATCAATGAAGAAAGCAGATATTAAACAAATTATTGTTGAACATTTGGTCAGCCAAAAAGTTTTACCTCAAAAAGTTGCACAACAATTGCCTGTCGCTCATTTTGACCCAGATTTCGAATTAAAAAAAAATGGAAATGGAAATGAAATTTCGTTTAGAAATTGAAAGCAAACGACTTGAAGCAGAACAAGAAAATAAACGTATTGAGGCAGAACAAGAAAACAAACGCCTTGTTCTTGATGCCGAAATACAAATAGAACGCATTAAAGCTGATAAAGAAATCAGTATGAGAAAGGCACAGACAGAAGAAAAGGTTGTCCGAATGCAGTTGGATAATTTTGATGCTTCCAAACAGATTCGTTTAGTACCTCCATTCAATGAAAAAGCTGTAGATACATATTTTCAGCAATTTGAAAAATTGGCCCTTAGGCTAAAATGGCCTACCGAATATTGGACAGTACTACTTCAGAGTGTTCTCAAGGGTAAAGCTCAGGAAGTATTTTCCAAGCTCACAGCCGAGCAAAGTTATGATTACGAGCACGTCAAAAAATGCATTTTGAATGCATATGAATTGGTGCCAGAGGCATACAGACAAAAATTTCGTAATTACAAAAAGTTTGACAGCCAAACTTATGTCGAATTTGCTCGTGAAAAAGAAACTCTGTTCGACAGGTGGTGTGATTCCAGAGAAATTAAAGATGATTATGCGAAACTCAGAGAACTCATGTTAGTCGAAGAGTTTAAAAGATGTATTCCCGTAGAGCTAAAAACTTATATTGATGAACAAAAAGCTTCCAAAATTCATGATGCTGCTGTCTTGGCAGACGAGTATGCTTTGACTCACAAAGATTTCTCATGCAAAAGCAAAACATCTCACACAACAAAGAAACCCAATGACTCATTTAAATATTGTGCAAATGTCGACAGAGACAAAAAAGAGCAAACTTCTAATTCTCAAACGAAGACTCCATCTTATTCTCAAAGCTCGTCATCTACCCAAAACGTGTCATTCTCATCCAAAACATGTGCTTATTGTAAGAAACCTGGCCATCTGATTTCTGAGTGCTATAAAGTAAAAAACAAGCCATCACCCCATAGTTTCATTTCGCCCTCGTTGGATAAATCATTGGTTCCCAATGATTTTGACCCTGTCCAGTCCACTGTGGATTCTAAGCCCAATATTATTGAAGTACCTGAAGATATTGTTGAGGACAAATTTAAGCCTTTCATGACTGAAGGTTTTGTTTCTTTTGTTGGCGATTCACATCTACAACCAATTAAAATCCTGCGGGATACTGGAGCTTTTCAGAGTTTGATTTTGGAAAGTGTACTTCCGTTTTCTGAAAAGTCATCCGTTGGGGCCAATGTGCTCATTTCTGGTGTAGAAGGTGGCGTCGTTTCTATTCCTCTTCATAGATTAGATTTACATTCGGACTTAGTTTCAGGCCCAGTGACTGTGGGTATTAAAGCTTCATTGCCTGTTGAAGGTGTGTCTATGCTTTTGGGGAATGATTTGGCTGGTAGTAAGGTGGTACCAGAGGTTCGTGTTGTTGAAGCACCTGTTATTAGCCCCAGTACAGAGCAACTCGTTGAAGAGTTTCCTGATGTTTTTCCCGCCTGTGCTGTTACTCGTTCTCAGACACGTTCTCAGGAGTCCAAAGATGATTTCTCTTTGTCTGATACGTTCATGTCTCACATCGATGAGATTTCTGACTCAACTTTAAGTTCTACTGATGACTCTAAGACATTTTTCGACTCTCTTCATCGAAACAAACTTATTGAGGAACAGGACAATGATCCTGAAACTCGTTCTCTTCTACAACTGGCTGTTGATGAAAATGAAATAGGAACTGTCCCTATTTGTTACTACCAGAAGTCAGGTGTGCTAATGAGAAAATACAGACCTCCTGATGTTGCTGCTGATGAAGAGTGGAATGTTATTCACCAAATCGTCATTCCAAAATACTATCGGAATGATATTCTTAGTCTTGCTCATGACCATGTATTGTCGGGATACTTAGGTGTAAGAAAGTCCTTAGATCGTATCCGACGACATTTCTATTGTCCAAAGATGCGCCAAGATGTTGTTAGCTTTTGTAAGGCATGTCATTCTTGCCAAATCACTGGAAAACCAAATCAAGGGATTCCCAAAGCACCACTGCAGCCTATTCCTGCCTTTGAAGAACCATTCTCAAGAGTCATTATCGACTGTGTTGGCCCAATACCAAAAAGCAAAGCAGGAAATGAATACCTCTCGACGATCATGTGTGCTTCTACACGTTTCCCTGAGGCAATCCCTTTGAGAAAAATCACTTCTCCCAACATCGTCAAGGCTCTTGTCAAATCCTTTACCATGTTCGGAATTTCAAAAGTTGTGCAATCAGATCAAGACACAAATTTTATGTCCAAGCTATTTGAACAAGCCATACATGAACTAAATATCCATCAAATTTCATCCAGTGCATACCATCCTGAATCACAAGGTGTCCTTGAACGTTTCCACCAAATTACTGCCACGAACACTCAAAGAACTGGGTTGAGGGTGTTCCCTTGTTATTGTTTGAAGTTCGTGAGGTTATTTCAGAATCTACTGGATTTAACCCTTTTAAGTTGGTTTAAAAAGACAAATAAACAAACAAAAAAGTTTTCACAAGTTCAAACTTTTTTTACTTTTAAGGGGGAGAGTGTTATGTATATGTGTAAATATTTTGTAAACGACAACATGTCGTATTGTGTTTGAATTTTCATTTGTATTATTCATTTTTTTTTCCATATTGATATTATTGTTTCGAAATTTAAACTAAAATGTTATTTATTTAGGGTAACATTTTAGAACTTTCTCGAATTAAGTAGACCAATCACATGTTTGTAAATGAGTGCTGGTGACTTCCTGTCTAGAAGTGTAGTCTCGTGCAAGAACGGATATGCGTGGATAGCTCTGGAGTTGTATGGAAATTGCAAGATTGTTCGAGAAATAGGCCTATCGGTATAAAAGACGGAGAAAAGAGTGAGAGTTTCAGTCATCATGTCATCAGTTTTATTCGAGGGAGAGAGATTCAGTCATTAGTTTTATTCGAAGACAAAGAGTGAGATTCACACACCAGTTTTATTTCAAAAGAAGAGAGTTAGTTATTTGAGAAAGATTAAGTGTTTGCTGTGAATATTCAACGTGGATTTGTGATTGAAATTAGATCTACGGAAGCTGTGATTTTATTTCGTCAATCTCTACGATACATTTGGATTACTGCTTGTGCTGAGAGTCGGCGAATTTATTGAACTGTTAACTGTTTCGGAATCTCTTCGTGGGATCAAATTCACACCCTATACTGGAATTTGAGACTGTAATTTTAGATCATTACATTAGATGCAGGCCAGTACCGTTTTGTGTTGTGATTTATTTTGAAGTTTGAAACTAATATTATTTTGTTTTGTAATTAATTTCGAATGTTGTAACTTAATATCTGTCACTATTATTATATAATTCATGTTATATCTGTTATATTTGTTAATAGTTTAGTGTAATAAATTATACAAGCTGTTATCTGTGTTTTTCTGTTGCGTTTAATCTACGAAGAACTTAAAACATAAAAAAATACGTAACAGAAAATTTGGGGCCCGTCCGGGATATCGAACAAACAATTTAATTTTATTATAAAATAAGATTTATATTCTATACAGATAGACAGCTTGTATATTTAAAATGGCATTCGAACTTGAAGATTTTATAAACGAATTTAATCGGAATCCCTCTTTCGAATTAATCAGTGAATTAAAAAAATCTGAATTGGTTGATGTTGGTAAACATTTTAATTTAGAAGTGAAGCAATCAATGAAGAAAGCAGATATTAAACAAATTATTGTTGAACATTTGGTCAGCCAAAAAGTTTTACCTCAAAAAGTTGCACAACAATTGCCTGTCGCTCATTTTGACCCAGATTTCGAATTAAAAAAAAATGGAAATGGAAATGAAATTTCGTTTAGAAATTGAAAGCAAACGACTTGAAGCAGAACAAGAAAATAAACGTATTGAGGCAGAACAAGAAAACAAACGCCTTGTTCTTGATGCCGAAATACAAATAGAACGCATTAAAGCTGATAAAGAAATCAGTATGAGAAAGGCACAGACAGAAGAAAAGGTTGTCCGAATGCAGTTGGATAATTTTGATGCTTCCAAACAGATTCGTTTAGTACCTCCATTCAATGAAAAAGCTGTAGATACATATTTTCAGCAATTTGAAAAATTGGCCCTTAGGCTAAAATGGCCTACCGAATATTGGACAGTACTACTTCAGAGTGTTCTCAAGGGTAAAGCTCAGGAAGTATTTTCCAAGCTCACAGCCGAGCAAAGTTATGATTACGAGCACGTCAAAAAATGCATTTTGAATGCATATGAATTGGTGCCAGAGGCATACAGACAAAAATTTCGTAATTACAAAAAGTTTGACAGCCAAACTTATGTCGAATTTGCTCGTGAAAAAGAAACTCTGTTCGACAGGTGGTGTGATTCCAGAGAAATTAAAGATGATTATGCGAAACTCAGAGAACTCATGTTAGTCGAAGAGTTTAAAAGATGTATTCCCGTAGAGCTAAAAACTTATATTGATGAACAAAAAGCTTCCAAAATTCATGATGCTGCTGTCTTGGCAGACGAGTATGCTTTGACTCACAAAGATTTCTCATGCAAAAGCAAAACATCTCACACAACAAAGAAACCCAATGACTCATTTAAATATTGTGCAAATGTCGACAGAGACAAAAAAGAGCAAACTTCTAATTCTCAAACGAAGACTCCATCTTATTCTCAAAGCTCGTCATCTACCCAAAACGTGTCATTCTCATCCAAAACATGTGCTTATTGTAAGAAACCTGGCCATCTGATTTCTGAGTGCTATAAAGTAAAAAACAAGCCATCACCCCATAGTTTCATTTCGCCCTCGTTGGATAAATCATTGGTTCCCAATGATTTTGACCCTGTCCAGTCCACTGTGGATTCTAAGCCCAATATTATTGAAGTACCTGAAGATATTGTTGAGGACAAATTTAAGCCTTTCATGACTGAAGGTTTTGTTTCTTTTGTTGGCGATTCACATCTACAACCAATTAAAATCCTGCGGGATACTGGAGCTTTTCAGAGTTTGATTTTGGAAAGTGTACTTCCGTTTTCTGAAAAGTCATCCGTTGGGGCCAATGTGCTCATTTCTGGTGTAGAAGGTGGCGTCGTTTCTATTCCTCTTCATAGATTAGATTTACATTCGGACTTAGTTTCAGGCCCAGTGACTGTGGGTATTAAAGCTTCATTGCCTGTTGAAGGTGTGTCTATGCTTTTGGGGAATGATTTGGCTGGTAGTAAGGTGGTACCAGAGGTTCGTGTTGTTGAAGCACCTGTTATTAGCCCCAGTACAGAGCAACTCGTTGAAGAGTTTCCTGATGTTTTTCCCGCCTGTGCTGTTACTCGTTCTCAGACACGTTCTCAGGAGTCCAAAGATGATTTCTCTTTGTCTGATACGTTCATGTCTCACATCGATGAGATTTCTGACTCAACTTTAAGTTCTACTGATGACTCTAAGACATTTTTCGACTCTCTTCATCGAAACAAACTTATTGAGGAACAGGACAATGATCCTGAAACTCGTTCTCTTCTACAACTGGCTGTTGATGAAAATGAAATAGGAACTGTCCCTATTTGTTACTACCAGAAGTCAGGTGTGCTAATGAGAAAATACAGACCTCCTGATGTTGCTGCTGATGAAGAGTGGAATGTTATTCACCAAATCGTCATTCCAAAATACTATCGGAATGATATTCTTAGTCTTGCTCATGACCATGTATTGTCGGGATACTTAGGTGTAAGAAAGTCCTTAGATCGTATCCGACGACATTTCTATTGTCCAAAGATGCGCCAAGATGTTGTTAGCTTTTGTAAGGCATGTCATTCTTGCCAAATCACTGGAAAACCAAATCAAGGGATTCCCAAAGCACCACTGCAGCCTATTCCTGCCTTTGAAGAACCATTCTCAAGAGTCATTATCGACTGTGTTGGCCCAATACCAAAAAGCAAAGCAGGAAATGAATACCTCTCGACGATCATGTGTGCTTCTACACGTTTCCCTGAGGCAATCCCTTTGAGAAAAATCACTTCTCCCAACATCGTCAAGGCTCTTGTCAAATCCTTTACCATGTTCGGAATTTCAAAAGTTGTGCAATCAGATCAAGACACAAATTTTATGTCCAAGCTATTTGAACAAGCCATACATGAACTAAATATCCATCAAATTTCATCCAGTGCATACCATCCTGAATCACAAGGTGTCCTTGAACGTTTCCACCAAATTACTGCCACGAACACTCAAAGAACTGGGTTGAGGGTGTTCCCTTGTTATTGTTTGAAGTTCGTGAGGTTATTTCAGAATCTACTGGATTTAACCCTTTTAAGTTGGTTTAAAAAGACAAATAAACAAACAAAAAAGTTTTCACAAGTTCAAACTTTTTTTACTTTTAAGGGGGAGAGTGTTATGTATATGTGTAAATATTTTGTAAACGACAACATGTCGTATTGTGTTTGAATTTTCATTTGTATTATTCATTTTTTTTTCCATATTGATATTATTGTTTCGAAATTTAAACTAAAATGTTATTTATTTAGGGTAACATTTTAGAACTTTCTCGAATTAAGTAGACCAATCACATGTTTGTAAATGAGTGCTGGTGACTTCCTGTCTAGAAGTGTAGTCTCGTGCAAGAACGGATATGCGTGGATAGCTCTGGAGTTGTATGGAAATTGCAAGATTGTTCGAGAAATAGGCCTATCGGTATAAAAGACGGAGAAAAGAGTGAGAGTTTCAGTCATCATGTCATCAGTTTTATTCGAGGGAGAGAGATTCAGTCATTAGTTTTATTCGAAGACAAAGAGTGAGATTCACACACCAGTTTTATTTCAAAAGAAGAGAGTTAGTTATTTGAGAAAGATTAAGTGTTTGCTGTGAATATTCAACGTGGATTTGTGATTGAAATTAGATCTACGGAAGCTGTGATTTTATTTCGTCAATCTCTACGATACATTTGGATTACTGCTTGTGCTGAGAGTCGGCGAATTTATTGAACTGTTAACTGTTTCGGAATCTCTTCGTGGGATCAAATTCACACCCTATACTGGAATTTGAGACTGTAATTTTAGATCATTACATTAGATGCAGGCCAGTACCGTTTTGTGTTGTGATTTATTTTGAAGTTTGAAACTAATATTATTTTGTTTTGTAATTAATTTCGAATGTTGTAACTTAATATCTGTCACTATTATTATATAATTCATGTTATATCTGTTATATTTGTTAATAGTTTAGTGTAATAAATTATACAAGCTGTTATCTGTGTTTTTCTGTTGCGTTTAATCTACGAAGAACTTAAAACATAAAAAAATACGTAACAGAAAATTTGGGGCCCGTCCGGGATATCGAACAAACAATTTAATTTTATTATAAAATAAGATTTATATTCTATACAGATAGACAGCTTGTATATTTAAAATGGCATTCGAACTTGAAGATTTTATAAACGAATTTAATCGGAATCCCTCTTTCGAATTAATCAGTGAATTAAAAAAATCTGAATTGGTTGATGTTGGTAAACATTTTAATTTAGAAGTGAAGCAATCAATGAAGAAAGCAGATATTAAACAAATTATTGTTGAACATTTGGTCAGCCAAAAAGTTTTACCTCAAAAAGTTGCACAACAATTGCCTGTCGCTCATTTTGACCCAGATTTCGAATTAAAAAAAAATGGAAATGGAAATGAAATTTCGTTTAGAAATTGAAAGCAAACGACTTGAAGCAGAACAAGAAAATAAACGTATTGAGGCAGAACAAGAAAACAAACGCCTTGTTCTTGATGCCGAAATACAAATAGAACGCATTAAAGCTGATAAAGAAATCAGTATGAGAAAGGCACAGACAGAAGAAAAGGTTGTCCGAATGCAGTTGGATAATTTTGATGCTTCCAAACAGATTCGTTTAGTACCTCCATTCAATGAAAAAGCTGTAGATACATATTTTCAGCAATTTGAAAAATTGGCCCTTAGGCTAAAATGGCCTACCGAATATTGGACAGTACTACTTCAGAGTGTTCTCAAGGGTAAAGCTCAGGAAGTATTTTCCAAGCTCACAGCCGAGCAAAGTTATGATTACGAGCACGTCAAAAAATGCATTTTGAATGCATATGAATTGGTGCCAGAGGCATACAGACAAAAATTTCGTAATTACAAAATGTTTGACAGCCAAACTTATGTCGAATTTGCTCGTGAAAAAGAAACTCTGTTCGACAGGTGGTGTGATTCCAGAGAAATTAAAGATGATTATGCGAAACTCAGAGAACTCATGTTAGTCGAAGAGTTTAAAAGATGTATTCCCGTAGAGCTAAAAACTTATATTGATGAACAAAAAGCTTCCAAAATTCATGATGCTGCTGTCTTGGCAGACGAGTATGCTTTGACTCACAAAGATTTCTCATGCAAAAGCAAAACATCTCACACAACAAAGAAACCCAATGACTCATTTAAATATTGTGCAAATGTCGACAGAGACAAAAAAGAGCAAACTTCTAATTCTCAAACGAAGACTCCATCTTATTCTCAAAGCTCGTCATCTACCCAAAACGTGTCATTCTCATCCAAAACATGTGCTTATTGTAAGAAACCTGGCCATCTGATTTCTGAGTGCTATAAAGTAAAAAACAAGCCATCACCCCCATAGTTTCATTTCGCCCTCGTTGGATAAATCATTGGTTCCCAATGATTTTGACCCTGTCCAGTCCACTGTGGATTCTAAGCCCAATATTATTGAAGTACCTGAAGATATTGTTGAGGACAAATTTAAGCCTTTCATGACTGAAGGTTTTGTTTCTTTTGTTGGCGATTCACATCTACAACCAATTAAAATCCTGCGGGATACTGGAGCTTTTCAGAGTTTGATTTTGGAAAGTGTACTTCCGTTTTCTGAAAAGTCATCCGTTGGGGCCAATGTGCTCATTTCTGGTGTAGAAGGTGGCGTCGTTTCTATTCCTCTTCATAGATTAGATTTACATTCGGACTTAGTTTCAGGCCCAGTGACTGTGGGTATTAAAGCTTCATTGCCTGTTGAAGGTGTGTCTATGCTTTTGGGGAATGATTTGGCTGGTAGTAAGGTGGTACCAGAGGTTCGTGTTGTTGAAGCACCTGTTATTAGCCCCAGTACAGAGCAACTCGTTGAAGAGTTTCCTGATGTTTTTCCCGCCTGTGCTGTTACTCGTTCTCAGACACGTTCTCAGGAGTCCAAAGATGATTTCTCTTTGTCTGATACGTTCATGTCTCACATCGATGAGATTTCTGACTCAACTTTAAGTTCTACTGATGACTCTAAGACATTTTTCGACTCTCTTCATCGAAACAAACTTATTGAGGAACAGGACAATGATCCTGAAACTCGTTCTCTTCTACAACTGGCTGTTGATGAAAATGAAATAGGAACTGTCCCTATTTGTTACTACCAGAAGTCAGGTGTGCTAATGAGAAAATACAGACCTCCTGATGTTGCTGCTGATGAAGAGTGGAATGTTATTCACCAAATCGTCATTCCAAAATACTATCGGAATGATATTCTTAGTCTTGCTCATGACCATGTATTGTCGGGATACTTAGGTGTAAGAAAGTCCTTAGATCGTATCCGACGACATTTCTATTGTCCAAAGATGCGCCAAGATGTTGTTAGCTTTTGTAAGGCATGTCATTCTTGCCAAATCACTGGAAAACCAAATCAAGGGATTCCCAAAGCACCACTGCAGCCTATTCCTGCCTTTGAAGAACCATTCTCAAGAGTCATTATCGACTGTGTTGGCCCAATACCAAAAAGCAAAGCAGGAAATGAATACCTCTCGACGATCATGTGTGCTTCTACACGTTTCCCTGAGGCAATCCCTTTGAGAAAAATCACTTCTCCCAACATCGTCAAGGCTCTTGTCAAATCCTTTACCATGTTCGGAATTTCAAAAGTTGTGCAATCAGATCAAGACACAAATTTTATGTCCAAGCTATTTGAACAAGCCATACATGAACTAAATATCCATCAAATTTCATCCAGTGCATACCATCCTGAATCACAAGGTGTCCTTGAACGTTTCCACCAAATTACTGCCACGAACACTCAAAGAACTGGGTTGAGGGTGTTCCCTTGTTATTGTTTGAAGTTCGTGAGGTTATTTCAGAATCTACTGGATTTAACCCTTTTAAGTTGGTTTAAAAAGACAAATAAACAAACAAAAAAGTTTTCACAAGTTCAAACTTTTTTTACTTTTAAGGGGGAGAGTGTTATGTATATGTGTAAATATTTTGTAAACGACAACATGTCGTATTGTGTTTGAATTTTCATTTGTATTATTCATTTTTTTTTCCATATTGATATTATTGTTTCGAAATTTAAACTAAAATGTTATTTATTTAGGGTAACATTTTAGAACTTTCTCGAATTAAGTAGACCAATCACATGTTTGTAAATGAGTGCTGGTGACTTCCTGTCTAGAAGTGTAGTCTCGTGCAAGAACGGATATGCGTGGATAGCTCTGGAGTTGTATGGAAATTGCAAGATTGTTCGAGAAATAGGCCTATCGGTATAAAAGACGGAGAAAAGAGTGAGAGTTTCAGTCATCATGTCATCAGTTTTATTCGAGGGAGAGAGATTCAGTCATTAGTTTTATTCGAAGACAAAGAGTGAGATTCACACACCAGTTTTATTTCAAAAGAAGAGAGTTAGTTATTTGAGAAAGATTAAGTGTTTGCTGTGAATATTCAACGTGGATTTGTGATTGAAATTAGATCTACGGAAGCTGTGATTTTATTTCGTCAATCTCTACGATACATTTGGATTACTGCTTGTGCTGAGAGTCGGCGAATTTATTGAACTGTTAACTGTTTCGGAATCTCTTCGTGGGACCAAATTCACACCCTATACTGGAATTTGAGACTGTAATTTTAGATCATTACATTAGATGCAGGCCAGTACCGTTTTGTGTTGTGATTTATTTTGAAGTTTGAAACTAATATTATTTTGTTTTGTAATTAATTTCGAATGTTGTAACTTAATATCTGTCACTATTATTATATAATTCATGTTATATCTGTTATATTTGTTAATAGTTTAGTGTAATAAATTATACAAGCTGTTATCTGTGTTTTTCTGTTACGTTTAATCTACGAAGAACTTAAAACATAAAAAAAATACGTAACATCAAGGAACTCGACTTAGAGTATGTGTGTTGTGGGTTTTAATCCCGTCACCACCCATTCTCACCCTTTCAGTCATGAGAATGTTGTAATATTATGGGCAATTCCCCTTTACGTCGGTAAAGAGTAATCAAGGACTACCAATGGATGATGCTGACTATAGTTGTATTTCCTTCTTATCTATCATTTCTAAATTAGGGATAGTTAGCACAGGAAGCTCTCGTGTAGCTTTGGGTATTGAATTTCGCAAATGATTATTGAAAATAAAACAAATGTAGCTCTTCAACACTTTAAAAAATCATAATTATTTTTCGAAAACTCTTATGATACTGGAAATAAATCTGAACGCTTTAAACGTTCATAGGTTCAGTGTGGTTGTGATAAATAAACAAGTAACATCTGTATTTATTCTAATTATTTTATAAGAAACACCCTAGAACTGAAGAAGTGGGCCGTGAAAAGTTTATCAAACTGTTTTAAATCTTGCAAAGCTGATTGTTATATATATGCATATATAAGTTATTAAGTTACAAAGACAATTTGCATGGTAATTTGACTTTATTACTCAAAACATTGAAGTTACTAAGGACGTGTTCCCATACCAATTAATCACTGTGTTATAGAGGTAAACTTGGTTTTGTTTGAATTTCGCGCAAGGTTACACGAGGACTATGTGCGCGAACCGTTTCAATTTTAGTTGTGAAAACTAGAGGGAAGGCAGCTAACCATCGCTACCAACTGTCAAATCTTGAGCTACTCTTTTACTAATGAATGGTGGATTAACCGTCACATTATAACGCCCCCGCGACTGAAAGGGCGAACAGACATGATAGGGCAGGGAGTCGAACCCTCGAATCTCAGATAGCGAGCCAGTCGTCCTAAATACCTTGCCATGTCGGGTAAAAAATAAACTATCCTTTACAAATATAGATTCAGGAAGATGCTAATATCCAATGAGAAAAATTAAATATTTTCACGATTTTTTCTTACATCAACTATTGTTATTTTGTACAAACTCTGCTCTTATCTTTGATAAACCTAAGGCATTCTTCTAGTTTCAGATATAAAAAGGTCAGTAAGAATGACTATCACGAACGCAGATACCTTCATAATTTTGTTTTTTTAATTCTTGGATGTTGTGGGCTCTTTTACAAATTTTGGGTCTATTTAGAATTTGTATCAGTTTCTTTCAGTTAAATTAAAGGTTGAGGCGCAGTATTTACTAGTTTAAATTAATATAATGAAAAGTATAGACACGTTTAGGACGCTCGCAACGTGTTCTATTTTTTCTCTCGGGAGATACTCTTGCATTAACACACACAAGCAGAAAAATAAGAAAAAATACACTATGCTGTATTATGCTGATTAATAATAATTTCGCGAGTATTATTCGAAATAAAACTGTAATTTTCGAGAGTTATAAAGAGTCCGAAGTATGCGGTACTCTACACCAGTATTCGAATAAACTGGTTCGGACCGCATGGAGTTTGTACATCTGATGTATAGATATATTCTAGGAAACACAAACTCTTAGGTCCACCAGTGAATAGGTCCGGTATGGCCAGGTGGGTTAAGGCTTGCGACTCGTAATCTGAGGGTGACGGATTCGCATCTTCGTCTCACAAAACATGCTCGCCTTTTTAGCCATGTTATAATGTTACGGTTAATCCCACTATTCTTTGGTAAAAGAGCAGCCCAAGAGTTGGCGGTGGGTGATGATAACTAGCTGCCTTCCCTCTAGTCTTACACTGCAAAATTAGGGATGGCTAGCGCAGATGGCCCTCGAATAGCTTTGCGCGAAATTCAAAAACAAAGAAATCCACCAGTAAATGAAAGCGAATGTTTGGATTTTTATAGAATACTATAATTTACAAATCCAAATGCTTCAGCCAATGTAATATGAATATAATAGTAGTGATTATTTCTATAAACCCTATTAAACTTGCAAGAATATTTTAGAATAGTCGAAAACATTGACGTAGCCACCTACTGTATGTAATACAGATAACAAAAGATCAGGTGACCAAGTTTCATATCTTTCCAGATACTTTACCTGTTGAAGTTGGGGTGAAGTGTTAACAGGTGTATATACCTGAATTACATATCTAAAAACATCCCTAGGAAAAAGATAAACACACAGGTGTACAGGATTTCTTTGTAATCGATAATTGTTTCGTGTGTTTAGATTACGATTACAACGTTTATTGTGCACAACTATATTAGAGAATGATAACTGAATAACAATAATATTGAAACGATATTCGTCAGTACTCTACGAACTTTTACGTTATGTAAGTCGCACAGGAAAATAATTCTTCACTTTTAATAAACTTCCTGTGAAACTTACTTTCTTTGTTTCATATCTGTTTCTGGAGGACCGAAGAAGGTCAAAACGTTGTTAGCTCTTTTATGTGAAATATTTTTTCAACCCAAACGAGCCGCTTTTGCATATATATTGTAAATTTATTGATTCTAACCATCTATTGATCAGAATTTCCTGAATCAAAGCTTTTCTTCTTCTGAGGTCAATACGCTTCAAGCATTAGTGAGTGTGTATGTATTTACTTGTAGTAAAGCCACAGCGGCCTATGGGATCGAACACCTCATTTTAGCGTTGTAAATCCGTAGACTTACCGCTGTACTAGCGGGGGGACGTAAGTGAGATGTTTGATAAAATATAAACTATCTGATTAAGTTCATTGTTTACTCTTCTGATACTCAGTTCTCAATCGCTGCCGAGAACACGTTATTCAGAAATTATTTAAAATAAATTATTAACTGTTTTGGTTTTATGAATACAGCGCTTGTATTTTAAAATTCTAATATTATTCCTAGTTTTATAGTTAAATTTCTCCGTTTGTGTCTGCATCCGGGTCTTTCTCATATTCTTAAAGTATATATATATCATTTTAAGTTACGAGCTTGTAAGTCATATAGTTAAACCATCACCGGCTGATGTATCTGATGTTTAATAATCAAAATACACAAAGAATTTCCACAGGTTGTTGTTATATAGCTTCTATTTCATTTTGTAATGTTATGGGCAATTTCCCCTCTATGTACGACAATCCGGCATGGCCAGGTGGTTAGGGCGGTCGATTTGTAATCTGAAGATCACGCATTCGAATCTCTGTCACACCAAACATGCCCACTTTGTGGGGGCGTTATAACGTTACGGTCAATCTCACCATTCGTTCGTAAAATAATAGCCCAAGAGTTAGCGGTGGGTGGTGATGACTAGTTGCCTTCCATCTAGTTTTACATTGCTAAATTAAGAACGGCTAGCGCATATATCCCTTGTGTAGCTTTGCGTTAAATTTGCCCCCTGCTTATACAGCGGTAAGTCTACGGATTTACAACGTTAAAATCAGGGGTTCGATTCCCTTCAGTTGGCTCAGCAGATAGCCCGATGTGGGTTTGCTATAAGAAAAGCGCAAGAAACGCGCTAAATTAAAACAAACCTTACTTAGTACGACAGGCCTAGTGATGACGAAAATACTCACTACACTTCAGCTACCACGTTAAAGTGAATTAGACCATTTGCTTTTGATGACTATCAATTTAGAGTCTTACTGGTCAGAACACGATCAACCATCATATAAAACATGTGTGTGTAAATTCATCCATTCCAGAAATATCAACGCAGATGATTGGTCTCCATAAATGTGCATGAATACGAGTAGCTGACTATAGCAATCCCATCTACGATATCGTGCACGTCTAAAAGAACTCGTTTCTCGTTTCTTGTCATATTGTTTAGACAAGTTAGGATTTCTTTTTAAATTCTGAGAGAAAATGAGACGATATAAATCTAGTTGTCAGGAGGTTAAAGGATCAGTTGAAATGACCACTTTCCCAGCACCTTTAGCATATTATGGAACTGTCATTATATTGTTGTCAGTAAATTGTCTAATGTTCCAATCGAACCTTTTTTGTCCTTATTTTAGGCCTACTTATGTGCATAGGTTGTTGATAACGTAAACCTCGGAAAGGCAGCATTTCCTCCTAACTATTTATAGTTAGATTTCGTAGAAAGAAATGAAAGTCATACATTTCTCATATTACACAAGTTTACTCTCTCTCTTTCTGCTTTTTTAATGCACGTGAACTACTAATTTTAAGATAAAATAAATCATCTCATTTTATTCAAGTAGTCCAGTTCTCGCACTGCACAACTGCGATGTAAAGAAGCAATGTTTTATTGAACTAACCCAACTCTCACATATAAAAACAAGATGACTGCATTATCTCAAACTTCCTCTTAATTTGTCCATTACAGCTTCAAATCAGATGTGGGTGGAAATTGCATCCGAATTTATATTGTGCTTCCCACAACTCACTGCCAAGTAAGTTTTTGTTCCAATATAAGAAATGCTAGTTATCTATACGATATAACACTTTAACACCGCTATGGTTAAATTTCGTTATAACAGGTTTTAGGCCTATCGATTTTCTAATATTTTGCTGGCTTATGACGTTTAAACCATAACTTTCACACACAGCTACGGTGAAAAGAAATGACTGTTTTGTTAACATTATTGTTGTGATTATTTTTATCAGTTTCCACAGCATAGAACATAACGTGTATGGCTGGTGTTCATCATAAATGAACTACACGTGCTGTCTAAATTGTGAATGATCTATATTTATTTTAAGCTAGTTATTTTAAATGTTTTAATATTTAATTACGTATATGCTATTCCAGCGTTGAAATATAAACAGAAAATTTACTGGTAAGTCTATTGCAATAAACCTCTGTTGTTTTACACGTAGTCACTTCTCAAGAGTAACATTTTCGTGTTTATTCATTCGATACTATTACCAGTTGTAACGACCTGTTTAACTATTCATAGATGTCAAAGTCTAGAATGTTCTTCAATTGTACACCTGCAGCTGATGTGCACAAACCTAGAAAACGACTCAGCAAGTCGATATTTCAGTGTTATTGTTTAAATCGCATGCGCTGTACGCTCAATTCATTCCGAATGTCGTACGTAAGTTATAAATTATTAATATAAACCCTCTCATTTGTATCAAGTATGATACATAATTTAGCAGGTTTTCGTATATAAATGTAACAGAAGCGTATTATTACGCAAGTTACGATTATACCTCTACAAATAGTAAAAGTCAAGTATCGTTCGTGTTTGAACGAAAATTACTATTTTTTTTCGTTAAAATAGGACCAACCGTTCAACTGCATAGTATATAAGAAAAGTTGAGTCTACATTTAAAGTGGAAAAATATTTTTCTTTTGTTGTTGTTTTGAATTAAGCACAAAGCTACACAATGGGCTATGTGTGCTCTGCCCACCACGGGTATTGAAACCCGGTTTGTAGCGTGTAAGTCCGCAGACATACCGCTGAGCCACGGGGGGACTTTACTTTTTTTTTTTTTTTTACGAGTGCAAAGCATTTAACATTCAGAATACAATGATATCATTAATTATCTAAATAGTTTGAAACGATATATAATAATCTACGATTAATTACAGAATCACAAATAATTCGGAACTACAGCAGTTAAAATTCAGGTTTTTGTAAGAATACACATAAAAACAAAAAATATGTTATTATAGCTACTCAAATAAATTACCGAAAACTTCAATTTTACGAGAGTTTTCTTGTAGTTTTAATTGAAACTTGGCAAACTTTTATATTTTGTGATGTTCTCGATGGTTTTTTTACTCCACATCACAAACATTATTTTCAAAAGGAGTGAAAAATACAATGTGTGTTTTTCGTATAGTAAAGCCACAAAGAGCTATCTGCTCAGCCCACCGAGTGGAATCGAATCCCTAATTTTAGCGTTGTAAGTCCGGAGACATATCGCTGTTCTAGCGAGGGGCGAAAAATACCGCAATAGATTTATTTAAAATGTCAACGTTGTTAACGAATGTTGATTTTCATTTCGAAACACAATTTACTTAAAATTTTATTTTCATCGAAATGCTACGATAGAAGAAAAATAATGGTGGTCCAGTTTATGTTTCATTGATAAAACTCATCATTAAAGAATATTAAAATTGTTTCAATCAGAAAATTGTGGTTTAACTGGGAGGACATGATAATTCAGTAATACATTCTTGCGTATATGCTTAATCAACTGGTTTAGAAAACAAAGTGATGTCGTTTTCAATTTGCAACTTTCGTTCTCGGTACTTTGTGACGAAGTACACTGGAATAAATGAAACGATGTATAAATGATGCACAAACGTAAGTTATGTTTGTGCTCATATTTTTCATGTCTAGAGTAAAAGGGTAAATTTCAACAGTTATAAGTTTTATTCAGAAAGGTCTAGACATGGTAATGAGTGTTTCAATCTAAGGAACAGAAGGTCATTTTCAATCTTTGTATGAACCCTCTACCTGAATGAACCTGCTAAAATCATCATCTTACACAATGACATGCATTTTTAATCAAATCATTAAGGTTGTACTTCTTGCTGAATGAGTACAAAAGCAGTACTAGTTTGCCAGGAAAGGGATTTAGGTGGATAGTATAATATGGACATGAAGCCTCTTGAATCAGGTCTGCATTTTACTGAATAGAACCTACCATTATAAATGTACTTCTGGTAAACTTTTGTCCCTCTAATGCAAGTAGTTTTTATGGTATGATCACTTTGAATTGTTGGTTTTATTCAGATTTAACCACATTTGGTTTTGTGTCAATATCTAAGTATTAAATAGTTAGTGATTATTTCTCACTGTGAATAAAGATGGATGATTTCAAATCAGTATCTAACTGCTAGTTAATAGCTAGAAGTACCGCACTGTTGAACGATTGCCAGATGGTGTCTAAGAGTTAATTAGTTATTTCACGCTTGCCACTGTCCAGTAATATCTAGATGGTCTCATGTCGGTATCTTATTTTCATTTAGTTATTAGATGTTTCCCACTATTAAATGATAACGAGATTGTTTCATGTCAGTGTCTAAGTCTTAATTAATTGTTAGATATGTCTCAGTGTGAATGACACTAGATTGTTACATGTTAGTATCTGTGGATTTTTTTCAAAATGAAAGTCATTGCCGGTATTTACAAATGGTATACCAACAAAAAAACAATATTTAAACACGACTTTCAGTTTCTTTATTAACACCTACAACATTGTAATAATAGTAACACAAGAAGTAATTTTATAGATACTCTTCTATATAATGCTAAAATGTAGGGTTCGATTCCTCGAAAATGACACAGCAGATAGTCCAATGTGGGACTTTGCATGGTCTGATGGCTAGAGCGCTAGATCCGCAGCCTGAGAATCGCGGGTCCGAATCCCGTCACTGAACCTGTTCATCCTTTTAGTGTGAAGGCTTTGTAATAAGACAGTCAATCTCACTATTCGTTGGTAAAAGAGTGGATTAAAATATGATGGTGGGCCGTGTTAATTCGCTACCTTCCCTCTAGTATATCAATGCTAAATTAGGATAACGAGCGCAGACAGCTCTCGCGTAGTTTTGCGCAAAACTCAAAATAAACCAAACTAAACCTTTTGATGGTCCAGGACATGAACCAAAAAACTTTGACTCTATGTTCCGGCACGATAATTATTGGGCTACTCTTTGTCCATTATGCATGAGCAAGTGTCAACCGTATTAATCCGGTCATAGAAGATTTGTCTGAGTTTTCACTTTTGAAGTTTGTTTATCAAAAGGCGTGTAACACGTTTTCTGTCCTTAAACTATCCTACAGTTTGTACGTTTTGAATGCATTATAGACTAATTGCATTTATATATTTTTATATATAAAGCTACCAGCTAGTGCCACGCATTCATAAAACATGCGCTGTAATTTTAGTGTTATTCAGAACAGTTATTTAGAGTTTTTCAGAGCACGTAAGCTGAAGGCATGTTTCAATCGATTTCTTGCGAGATGAAATAATTCACACTTCTAAGAAGGTTTCAATTAGTTGCTGAACTCGTACTGTTTTAAATGACGTATGTCAGAGAACGTTATGCGTATGACATTCGAAATGTACTACCGTATCGCCGTGTATTTTACACGAAATTTAAGCATGGGGTTAGTGATTAAGTGCGGGAGAGAATGTATGCTTTCATTGATGCTGATTTTGCGTGTGTAACATATTCACCAGAAAACAATTTCTGAACAAAAACTGAGCAGCTGTGGGGAATTGTCGATTTAACTTCATTACAAAAAACAACAACAACGGACAAACTCATTACACGGTATTGCTTCAGTAACGAATTGGATGAGCATGCACTGTGTATTTGTATCGTACATTGAAGAATTTATGTGATTGGACTAGAAATCAGGGAAAAAGGAAAAAAAAAGGAAGGGGGGCTAAACACCCAAAAACTTCTCATTAAGTTAGATCAAAGCAGCCATCAACTACTGCGACGATGTAAACTGTTCGTACAGGTAAAAGGAACGCTACAGATAGTTTGTTCAATCACGGCTTAGCCCGCATGGCCACTCAAGTGAGACGTATTACATTGAAGGTTCGATGTCTACATATCTACCGGTATCTACACACAGCGCGCGCCAGCTGCCCGGCGGCCAGTGTTTGTAATACTTGAAACAATCCTCGCTTCTGAATTGAAAGCTACCTTTTTTTTCGTTTTTCATAGGACAGAGTTGGGAAAACTTTTTTCAATAGCGAACAGCTGGAAGCATAAAGATTGGATGTATTGTAGGCTAGGTTGGCGTGACAGTGTTCGGGTATTATGTTAAGCCTATTTCAGTCGTTATTGGTGTAATTTTCAGTATGATTATACAACCCTGTCTAAACTGGGTTGGTTGTAAGCAGCTTTCATGCCTGTTTAGATTTTAATTTGTTTGGATAAATATAAGAAAATCTCTTGACGTAAGAGTTTATCAGAACTAATAGTTTGCCAAACAAACGGATTTAATGTAATTTTTCTATTAATTAATATTAAATTATCATACAAGAAAGTTATTTATTAATACAATGATTTTACATTACTCTTAAAGCTTTTTTTACATATTAGCTCTTGAATCTTTAAGATATTACACATTTATTGGATTAAGCATATACTTAACTTTTAAATTCACAGACATTCTGAGATATTTACATCCTGTGATATTTATGCTAGATATGAAATTAATTAAAGTTGGAAACATCCGTAAGGTAGGTTATGGGTTTATTCTTAATAAACACAACTGAGTTAAATAGACTGTTTTACTTCTACTCAAATAAATTACCGAAAACTTCAATTTTACGAGAGTTTTCTTACAGCTTTAACTAAGTTATGTTTTTTGTCTTAATAAATACAAAGTAAAGTAGTCTGTTATATTTTAATAAATGCAAAATTAAGTAATTGTTATATTTTAATAAACACAATTGCGTTAAGTAGACTGTTTTACTTTTAATAAAAGCATCTACGTTAAACAATCTGTTTTATTCTTGATAAACACAAGTAAGTTAAGTATTTGTTATATTCTTAATAAAAATAACTAATTTGAATAGTTTGTTTTATTCTTAATAAGCACAGCTGAGTTAAGTTATTGGTTTACTTTCAATAAACAAAACTAAGTTACGTATGTTCTTTTAATCTTAATAGAAACAACTAAGTTATGTTTTATTCTTAATAAAAGACAAAGTACTCTGTTATATTTTTAATTAATACAACTAAGCTAAGTAGTATTTTATATTATTAATAAACACAACTAACATGAGTTTAATGAAATAAGATTATTAGACGCGTCTTTTTGTTGCATCTTATACTGCTTCAATAAATAGACAAAAACACCTAAAGTGTTCATACCCAAGTAATAACAAATAACCGCAAATAAAAGGCAGAAAATATTCGATATTTTGTAGAAAGGGGATTTGAGCTCTCAACGACCTTCAACTGTTTAGTCAACCACCATAATAGCACGTGCTTAGTGAAAGGAACAGAAATTGACAATTGACACCCTTATCAATCAGTATATGTAGCTATTGACAAATATAAGGATTATAAAATTATATATGTTGACGAAACACAAAAACACTAAAGGTAGTTTAGCAAAATAATTTATTACACAAATGTGTTAGAAAATAATTCTTACTTTTTAAATCTTCGTAAACTGTAGTAAAACTGATATTTTTACACCAAGTCATTTTCAGAGTTCGTTTAAAATAATCTTGATTTCACTTAATAAACGCCATTAAAGTAAGTTAAGTACCTGTTATATTCTTAATAAAAACAACTAAGTTGAATGGTCTGTTCGTAATAAGCACAACTGTGTTAAGTATTTGGTTTACTTTCGATAAACACAACCAAGTTAAGTAGGTTTTTTTAATATTAATAGAAACAACTAAGTTATGTTTTATTCTTGATAAAAAACAAAGTAGTCTGTTTTATTTTTAATTAATACAACTAAGCTAAGTAGTATTTTATATTATTAATAAACACAACTAATTTAAGTAGGCTGTTTTACTCTTTCATAAAAACTACTAATTTATTGTATACGTTTTATATTATTTTAAAGAAACCTACGAAGTATCATGTAAATATTTCCTCCAGTGAATATTGTATTTTTAGTGTAATTATCTCTTTCTTTGATAAGTTATATTGATAACTTAAATTTTAAAATTTAAAAAACGAAATTAAGCCTAATTTTTTTCAAAATATTGCATTCTTGAGTATTTCGATAGTCGTTCATTAATCATGATATAAGCAAATTTAATACTAACTTTACTCATTACTCATTTAGCCTTCTTACGCAGTTGCCTGAAGGCAAGCAGGCTGGCTTTACAACAATAGAGAGATTTAGAGTTTCAGCTGTTGTTTGATTTTATTTATGTATTCTCTTGTAGATCATCAAAGTTTAAAAATACTTGACATTTTTCCTTTGTCAGTTAAGAGATAAGTCTTATAATATACATACTGGGCAATACATAGAACCAATTCTTTCTTTATTACTAGGCCCGGCATGGCCAAGCGTGTTAAGGCGTTCGACTCGTAATCCTAGGGTCGCGGGTTCGAAACCTAGTTACACCATACATGCTCGCCCTTTCAGCCGTGGGAGCATTATAATGTGACGGTTACTCCCACTATTCGTCGATAAAAGAGTAGCCCAAGAGTTGGCGGTGGGTGGCGATGACTAGCTGCCTACCCTCTAGTCTTACACTGCTAAATTAGTGACGGCTAGCGCAGATAACCCTCGAGTAGGTTTGCGCCAAATTCAAAAACAAACAAAATTCTTCATTATTATGACTTAGAACTACTGTTTTACATAATTACGTGAGAATAGAGTGTATACGAAGGTATGCACATATGAAAAGGAAATGGAGAGAAAGACAGTACTGACAAAAATGGAAATAGAAATTGAAAGGAAAAAATACGTATGTAAAAAGATGAAAGAAACATGTTAAAAATGACTGAAATAACGCGAAAATCAATACAAAAGAGTTGTTAAATGATTGGAAAGTGTTGAAATGACAAGTCGGAGGTTGTGGTGAAAGTTATAAGAAAATATTTGTTTTAATAAAATCAATATAAGATTTGCAACACTACGAACATCTAAAATAACTGGCTAATAGCAAAGGGGTAAAATTAGAAGAAAAAAGGAAAATACAGATCATATGAACATTTGTTTTCAGTAAATTGTCTTTATTTAATATGATTTTATTGTATACACAAATCATACATCTGTTTACAAATATATTAACATATTTTTTCTTTCGCTTCTTGATTTTGACTAGACAATTGAAAGTCCGAGAAGGAAGAGAACGCGATTCTATATATATATATATATATATCACCAATATGAACGGATATGCAGTTGTCACAGTTGGAAAAATTAAGAAAAGAAACATAAATTAAGATCGAGAGGTTTAAAACTCATAAAGTATATTAATATTAATTTTAAAGAATTAAAAACCAATAACGAAAATTTATATTAAAGAAAGCATTTCAAATCATCCAATGATAAACTGTAGAACACTAACTCTGTTGTCAGGACAACTATTTTGAACATAACATACGCTCACCTGATTTCTTTAAAGTGTTTAGTGAAGCCACATTGAAAACAATAGAATATACTAGATGTGAATTTGGCATATTTCATAAATTTGAGAATATAAGGAGACCAGAGTACAATTAATGAACTTTTTTTAATGAGGAATGGTTAATAGTATGCAACTTACCCTGTGTTACAAATTACCCTGTAGCAGCTCGAGCTGTCTTACAGTTGAAGTCAAAATCACCTTTATTTACATAGCTATATTGGTACTGTTTATAAAACTGGTGGCAACAATCAGTTTGCTAAGGAAATTTTATATTATTTCACTTATAGTAGCTCGAGTTTAATAAGATGCGTATTAAGTAGATTTGATTCATTCCTGTATTAAAAGCTTTGGACAATTTTTACTCCGCTAATTTTTAGACTCTAAACTAAAATAATAATTTAATGAAACAATAAATAAGAATAAATCTGGTGATTTGGCAACCAGTATTTATAAAATAGGAGCTAATCTATTTGTGAGTTATTTAAAGTTTAATATTAAAATAAATAAAATAATCTAAATATTGTACTTCCCATTTTTAGCGAGCGTTTTCTAAAGTGACTAATATTCAAGACAGTTCTTTTCAAACAACAGCTCTAAATAGATTATAGAACTTTTTCACTAACATTCATTTCACAGTTTTAAAAAATATGCTTTAAAATAGCTAATAATTTTGTAAGTGGAAGGAAGTATATACTTTAGTTGTATGTAATAGACTATAGTTATACAGATCAAAACTATAACGGTTTGCTTCTGATATTTGAGAAAAGCAACACAAAAACTATAACAATTTTTATCGGGTTGTGTTTTTCAAAACATAAGCTTTCAGTCATTATTTTACTGGAAGTAATCACGTAGATATGCTGTAAACCCAGAGGCGTAGCTAGGGGGGTAAGGGGGACATCTGTTCCCGAGCGTAGCATCGGGGGTGGGAGCGCCAAATTGATGTTACATAATTAGGAAAATTGTGTAACGAGAAGTTGCGAAAACTGACTTTGTCCTCGGGCGCTGAAAACCCCAGCTACGCCTCTGTGTAAACCAACTGGGAAACTTACAATTTTCTGACATTCGAGGTAAATAACTGTTGATTTATTACACGAGTTTTCTTTAATATAAGGTCGTTAATTCGATATATAGAAGTGAATGTTATCTATTAGTTTTGTCTGTTGCACTCTTCGTAAAGATTTATTTCAGAATATTTTCTATTCACATTCCACTCAACCGAATAAGTAGTTACTTTTGTAGGCACACACGATTTCGTAATTATGTCTATTTCTTTTGTGTCTGTCAGTAGATAACGAAAGAACATAAGCTGACCAAGTAGTTTCAGATGGACTGCATTCTCCTAGCTGTTAGTAAATGAACTGAGAGTATCAGAAAATATACATGTATTGTCCGTTGGACATATAGTTTTTATCATTACTCTATGAGTCTATGAGAGGTTCGGAATCCTCATCGCTGGACCGATTTTTCCGGGGGTCTTCTGGCGTCCATACTTTAGCTATCATAACATTCCCATTCTTAGAAGTCTGCTTCTCATTGGTCCACGAGAGCGAGTGACCAGCCAATGGAAGATAGCCATTCAACCTTCCTGCAAGCAAGAAATTAACTATATATTTTTAATGAAAGCTAGGAATATATATTAACGACATTAAATTACAAATTACTTACAGTTTGGATCTGTGCAACAGTTTACAAAATTGAAATTATAGTGGATAAAACACCGGCCCACTAAAGTCTAACATAATTTTAAATTTGACTTCTTTAAGTTCATGAATAAACCAATTTCAGGTTACTATATATATAAATGCACAGATCAAACGTGTAACATAACTGAATGTTTCAGAAAGTTTATTTCCTTAATTTCTTAAAATAATTCACCATTGAATGGCGTCTAGTTATTATATTTTGTTAAAATATAAAGCTGAACTTTTAAAAATATGTACATTGTATGCAAATAAATATTTTGTACTGTTATTGTACTCTGTTGTTTTTGTTTTGCTTAATTTGAAATGTACAACATGCAAGTAATATATGTATAATTCTATAATACATACGGACTTGAATATAAGGGTCCTTGTTTTACCTTAGTTTAGGAATTAGAGAAAGCTAAATCCGCCTCTGTAAATGATATTTTTGGTGGGAGAGGTCGATGTATCAGATAAATATTGTTCACTATACACAACTAAAAAATGGATATATCATTAAAAGCAATACTTGAGCGAAATCTTGTAAACACGGTATATTACACAATGTCTTATTTTTAAAAATGTTCCAAAATGAAAAATGCAGTCACATATTAGTGTAGCATTTATGCTAGGACTTGGTATGTTATTAAATTTTCCATCATGATAAATCACAAAATAAATCTCAAAGAATCTATCTTTATTTATAAGTTGCACATTTTGCCATAATGCGAATTACTACTAAATATAAATTGCTATTGTTTCTTATAAGACAAATACAGAATAAGTTAACTTTCTTTGATAGCCAAGTGAAATCACTTGTTTTGCAACGAATGCTTTTAAAAAATTTAAACCTCGTTATACACTACAGGTACATTTCGTTATTTTGTTTTCTTTACGGTAAACATTTGTCTCTATATTTTAGCAGTTTTCAGTTTCTTCTGCCCAACAAAAACTTGTGGTAACATTAGAAAACGATGATGATTTATGTTTTGCCCCAATTTTAATCTCAACCTCTGGTCATTTAAAAGAAGGACATGTTGTTAACGCTTTTTATACAATGATAATCTTTGGAATCATAACAAGGATATATGGTTAACGTTTAGATAATCTGGTTATGTTATCGAGATTATAATTATGAATACTGGTTCATGTTTAAATGGATCAGTTGTCATTGACATTAGGTGGTTAACTTCTACGTTATTTAATTATCTTTGAAACCTTAACTAGGATTCGTAATTTACATCTAGATAATTTACTAGATGTACTGCTTTCAAGTAGGGTTCATGATCAATATTTTATTAATACAGTTTAGAGTTGGGAATTCAACTAAGAAACAACATAAATACTTACGTGATCTGGTTAACATTGAAATTACAACTATTAGATGATTAGAGTTTACGTTATTTAGTTAACACTGTGATTGAAAGTAGGATAAGTATTTACTTCTTGTTTAACTTGATTATCACTGCGATTACAACTATAGGATACCAAATAACTTGGTTAGTGTTGGGATGTCAACTAGAATATAATATAACTTGATTATTGCTAGGTTTACAACTAATATACTAAATAGCTTGATTACATGTGGCATATAAAATAACTTGATTATTGCTAGAATTACAGGTAGGATAAACAATAAATAAATTACTTCTTAGATTAGAAGTAGGATATAAAATTACTTGATTAGCGCTGAAATTACAACTAGGATATTGAATAACTTGATTAATGTTGGGGTTGCAACCAGGGCGTTTGTTGAAGGTTTACTTAGTGTGGTTAGTAATGAAGCTGTAATTGGAATAGATGGTTAATGTTACACAACCTGATTATCATTTAGATTATAAGTAACTGATAGCTAACTATTACTTACACAATCTGGAGAGCATTTGAATTATATTAATAATAACACTTTGTAACAAAATTTTACCTTTTCCATTTTCTGAGCAGAAATTGTTATTTCCCAGTTGCTTATGCCTAAAATAAATGGAAAAGACTTATTTTTCTCTTCTAACATTGCTTTGGTGACCTGGGTAATGGAATTTTCAAATTTACCAATTTTCCAGAACATTCCAGGTAGATTCAGTGCTGAATAGCTGATAGAAAATTTTATTGAACTCATAAAAATTATCAAGAACTTAAAAGAATTTTCTACAATGTTGTAGAATTTACGAGAATTTTGAAGAACCTTTAAGAATCTTCTAAAACTTTCCATAGTAATATATATATATAAATATATATACAGGGGCACACCACTCATCACTTCAGTTTCGTTCTAGCTGCCTAAGTGAACACATAAACCTATCTGATTTTATCAGAGATGGCATCAAGAAGCTGAAAGCATTATTCAGACGCATTGTGCTATGTATATGGCCAATTTATCAAGATAAGAGCGAAAAAGTACTCTGTGACAGCGTCTGCTAACATGTGTGAAGCCTACAAGGCATATTTAGGCATGCCTGTTAGGTATCAAGACAAACCCTGGGCACCTCATTTTACCTGCGAGCACTGCAAGAAAACTCTAGAAGGTAAGACGGACAAATTTTGCTTGCTTGAATAGAAAAATTTTATATTTTAATTTTTTTTAAATTTCCAACAGTATAGAAACATATCACATATAATTATTTTACACGAACCTCTTACACATTAATTATGAATGAAATAAATTTATTCTTCGTAATAACAATTTTAATTTGCTCTTTTGCAAGATGGTACACAGGGTAAAAGAGAGTCATGAAGTTCGCTATTCCAAGAATTTGGCGTGAACTGACTGACCACTCAAGCAATTGCTACTTCTGCATGGTGGACCTTTCAAAATTTCGAACTGGCAAGAATGCATCTGCTATCATGTATCCAGATCTTCCATCATCCATTACCCCAGTGCCACACTGCCCTTAGCTCCCTGTACCCACTCCCCCAGAGATAAAGCAGCCATCCTCAGAAGATAGCAGCAAATCAGAAGAGGAGGTAGACGTTGAAGATCCAGATTATGATTTTAGAGGTGCAGCTGGTGAGAGAGACCCATACTACCCCAACCAAAGAGACATCAGTGACATGATCAGAGATCTCGGTCCAACAAATTCAAATTCCGAGCTTTTGACATCTAGGCTCAAGGAGTGGGATTTGTTAAATAAAAGTATGCAAGTCAGAAGAAGCGTCACCAACATTTTTCAAGCTTCTTCACTCGTCAAGATTGACTCTGCTCTGCCACAATATATCTGGTCTGTGCGAGGGAATTGGAATTGCCTGTAACCCGAACGAGTGGCACCTCTTCATTGATAGCTCATCCAGACGACTCAAAACTATGCTGCTCCATATCGGGAATAAGTATCCGTCTTTTCTCCTGTCTCATTCGGTGCACCTCAAAGAGGAATACAATAGCGACAAGCCCTTGCCTTGAAGTATGACGATTATAGCTGGGAGGTTATCGGAGACTTCTAAATGGTGGTATTCATGATGTGTCTCAAAGGAGGCTTTACCAAGTTTCCCTGTTATCTTTGCCTTTGGGACAAAAGGGACACCGCAGTGCACTACAACGGGAAGCACTGACCAACGGACCGAGTGTGAGCCACTAATGGACCTCCAGAAGGTGTTGTTCCCACCATTGCACATAAAATTGGGTCTTATGAAATAATTCGTCACAGCTCTTGATAAGGAGTCTGCAGCCTTCAAGTAACTTCGAGACTTCTTTCCTAAGCTGTCCGAGGTAAAGGTCAAAGCTGGTGTCTTCGTTGGACCACAAATAAAGGTTCTAGAGTGCATAGAATTCCCCAAAAAGCTCAGTAGAAAATAAAAAAGCTTGGAGCAGTTTTATCGCAGTGGTTCAGGCCTTCCTGGACGATCACAAGACAGAAAATTATATGGAACTGGTTGAGGCTCTGGTGAAGAACTAGGCAAAATGGGCTACAGGATGTTCCTGAAAGTCCATATCCTTGACGTTCATCTTGATAAATTTTAGGAGAACATGGGAGCATACTCAGAAGAGCAGGGCGAGCGTCTCCATCAAGATATACTGGACTTTGAACGCCGCTCCCAAGGAGCATATAACGAAAACGTGATTGGAGATGATATTTGGGGACTGATACGTGAAAGTGATTTACATTACAGTCGTAAATCTCGAGAAACTACTCATTCCTAAATATTTTTGTTCATTTTTGTATAACTTTACAATAAATTCATGTAAATCTTGACTCAGACCTTATATAAATGAAAAATGTGCAAATTTGCCCGTTTTTACATAGAAATTAGGTTAATTTCTAAATTTCATTATTCAGGTTACAGAAGAAAAGTTTGAAGGGAATAATAACCATTTTCTGTACTTTTACAACATAAGCAATTAAGAAATAACACATATTATCCAGAAATAAAATTTGTGTTACACAGTGTAATAGTCAGCGATTAGTCATCTCATCCATCCTCACAAAATCTATTAAGATATTTCATAAGTCAAAGGGAAAAGTTAAGAATTTTGTAGGCTATTTCCAAAGCTTTTTATTATATCCATCTCAGGAATATCTTGGCAAAGAACATCTTAAAGACATAATGTATTGGAAACATATGGATATTTTTTTAAATATATAGCCTTGCATGTCCTGATGGTTAGGGCAATTGATTTTTAATCTGAGGATTGCAGGCTTGAATCCCCGTTACACCAAACATGCTCATCTTTTCAGCCATGAGGACGTTATAAGTTACGGTCAGTCTCACTATTCGTTGGTAAAAGAGCAGCTCAAGAGTTGGCGGTGGATGGTGATGACTAGTTCTCTTACACTGCTACATTAGGGACGATTAACTCAGATAGTTCTTGTGTATCTTTGAGCAAAATCAAACTTTTAAATAAATGATAGAAAGATGTGTCATATTTATGAAATCGAAAGAATTCTGTATTGGATTCACGTGTATTTTATAACACAAATCAGTTGGTGAGTTGTGTTAAGTGTTTGATCAATCTTACGTTCTTTAATTTTCCTTAATGTAACACATTTTTCTTTTATTTATTTAATAAGACTTTTTCGGCTAACTACGAAAAAGTAATAACGTAGGATGTCAGATACCATAGCATACTTTTTCCAAGTCGCGAGAGTTTTCAGTCTTGTCTAACAACGTTTCTTCCTGTTTAATTTCACCTATAATATTATTTCACTCAAAATAAAGTTTGACTTATCGGTATAATTCATGTTAAAATTATCATTATCGACAATCGTAGGCTGTGGCCACGTATAACTCTATTTTAAGACTTCTCTTTAAGCATCTATTTACTTATTGTACATTTAGGAAAGAACTTAAGAAGGTTATAAAGGCTTTTAGAAAACACAATTAAGAAAGAAATATTTTCTAATTGATGTCTTACAAACAACTTCCTTGAAATCATTTCGTAAAAATGGTCCCTAGTTAGTACTAGCGTTAAAACTAATATTTTGTTAATGTTTTATGTTAAAACCAATATTTGGTTAATGTTTTATGTTAAAACTAATAGTTGGTTAATGTTTTATGTTAAAACTAATATTTGGTTAATGCTTTGTGTTAAAACTGTTTTTCTATATCTTTGAAGGTGAAATAAGGTCCTTGGTCATTATGGTTTTAGTAAATCATATGCAGTTGAGATTTTTAAGGTCTTTTAGAACCCGCGGCCCTCAGATTACGAGTTGAGTGCCTTAACCACCTGGCCATGCCGGAGCCCTCATAAACGGCACTCAGCTATTGTTTATCCACCTGACAGCATTATTTAATTTATCACTTAAAACAAGATACGTCCTGGCCTCTTGGAATAAAGCTAATATTCTGATGTTCCGCAAAGAGGTAAAATTACAGTCAGACCAACCTGACATGTGTTGGAAAAATTCTCGATGGTATAAAAAACAATAAATTAACGACATATTTAGAAATAACGAAAAATTACCAGAAATACAATCGGATTCCTAAAAATCTAGAACAACAATAGATCATCTAGTAAGATAAACAGAAACGGTAATAGATTGTTTTAATAAAAAAGAATGTCTGTTTTCTCGATATAGAAAATTACATTTGTTACTGTTTAGCATATTTTCCGCATGAATGAATTGGAGCTGCCGCGTGGAATTATTCGCTGGTTGTACAACTTTCTGGAAGATAGAAAATGTAGGATTAATGTGAAGGGAACCTACTCGGAATTATTTACTCACGAAGCAGAAGTCTCCCATAGGGATGGGTAGTTGACCCAATACTTTTCATCATGTATGCTAGTAACATTCCCATGACCCAAATGAAGGGTTCGCATCACAATTCTCAGATGATTTGGCAGTCTAGAAAAATTCACCAGTACTGAAAATAGCAGCAAATAACTTACAGACACAAGTAAACATAATATAGAAATATTGTCAAAAATTAACGTACAAAAACACAACAACTGTTATTTACAAAATTATCGAAAAGGACAAAAAAACCTCCAACACTATACTTCCAAGTAACTAGTCTCTAGAAATCCACGTCTGAAAAATTCCTGGGGATAACATATGATTCTGAACAAAACTTTAAAAGCATATAATGAATGTAGCAATCAGAGCATGGAAACATGTCAATTATGTCAAGAGTCTTTCAGGTAGAAACAAAGACACATTCTCAAAATCTACATAACATACATCAGACCATTCCTGGAATATGCATGTCCAGTCTGGTACAATACATCACAAAAACTATGAATAAAATTTATAATATTCAAAACAAAATATTAACTGCTGCATATAGAGTACCAAGAAGTACATCAACTAAATTTCTACATAAATATTCAAACATGCCTTACATACCTGACAGACTCCAACATATGACAGTGAAGTATTTCTATAATATTCTGTGTAAAAATAACCTTCTAACAGAAATTCAAAAAATATCTCATACATGATGAAACAGTAAATAACAACCTCTCCCCATTAAACAACTAAGTTAATTATAGTAAATAAGCAACCTATTGCTAGATATTACAATATATCACCAGATTAATAAATTATGAGCGTATTATTAGGGTAATTATGTAAATACAATCCAAGTAAATTGACTAGTGAAAAGTGTTCCAGTGATTACAGAACTGTTCGTGAGTGTGTAGTACACAGTAACTACCACACCGACCTATCATCAGAGAAGTGTTCACTACACATAAATATTAACAGTGAGTTATACACGAACATGGCCTATGAAAAGAGTTGGACGAAGTGTTTATTAATGAAGCTAACTCCAGCTCTCGTGCTAATACATCATTAACAGAAACTAAAACAAACAAAAAAAATCTACAGAAGGAGGGAAGAGGTCAAAAGTGAATCTGACCCCCCCAAAAGTTACGACCTAAATATTGACACCAGGTGATTGATTGATTGTTGCGCACCCTGTTGAGAAGACTCAGTATAAAGTTACGTTTAAAGGAAGTCAGAATAAAATAGTCGAATCGAGTAGAGTGTGTTTTCTTATAGCAAAGTCACATGGACTATCTGCTGAGTCCACCGACGGGAATCGAACCCCTAATTTTAGCGATGTAAATCTGTAGACTTACCGCTGTACTAGCGGAGGACCGAATCGAGTATGTAAGCCTTAAACATGTTTCTTTTATTTGTGTTGCGAGAAATGGATGTCGTAAATTTATTATCTAACCTGTTGAATTGGAGGTCAAGAAAAGGCAGTTGTTTTTTTAGTTTCACAAGCAAAATTAGTGTTAGGGTGTTTTGAATTTAAATAATTCAAAACATTGTTTGGTGTGATCATCAACATACCTTCTATACAGAGGCTGTCTGTGTTCAACAGACCCATAGTTATAAAGGAATACGTATGTAAGCGAAAGTCGGTCCAAAAGGTGACCCTCTTGCCACGCCATCTCTATTCTTATAGTTGATCGTTTAACACAAAATGATTATCCTTGAGGGCAAAAGGTTAAGTGATTCTTCCAACTGTTGACAATTAAAACTTTTTCCCTTCATTTTTATAAGAACAAAGTTCTTTAAGATTATTTGCATTGATTGTGAATAAAGATTCAACGTCGAAACTAGCAAGTAAATACTAATAAATGCTATTAATTTTGGAAATTTCTTGTGCAACGGAAAAGGAGGCCCGACATGGCCAGATGATTAGGGTGCTGGACTCGTAATCCGAGGGTTCCGGGTTCGAATCTCCATCAAATCAAACAAGTTTGCTCTTTCAGCCGTGGGAGCGTTGTAATGTGACAGTCAATTACACTGTTCGCTGGTAAAAGAGTAGCCCAAGAATCGGCGGTGGGTGATGATGATTAGCCGCCTTCCCTCTAGTCTTACACTGCTAAATTAGGGACGGCTAGCGCAGACAGCCCTCATGTAGCTTTGCGCAAAATTAAAAAAAAACGAACAAAAGAAGAAAGAATCTTTAACTGTAAACTCGTTGGAAGTGAGTGAATTTAGAATGGGAATGAAGAATAATTTAACCAGTTTATAAGTATGTGAACCAACGCTGGATAAAACAGGTCTTAAGGGAATGTAATCTTTGTGAACTTTAAGTTTATTTGTGACGGCGGCCCGGCATGGCCAAGCGTGTTAAGGCGTTCAACTCGTAATCCGAGGATCGCGGGTTCGAATCCCTGTCGTACCAAACATGCTCGCCTTTTCAGCCATGGGGGCGTTATAATGTGACAGTTAATCCCACTATTCGTTGGTAAAAGAGTAGCTCAAGAGTTTGGCGGTGGGTGGTGATGACTAGTTGCCTCCTTTCTAGTCTTACACTGCTAAATTAGGGACGGTTAGCGCAGATAACCCTTGAGTAGCTTTGCGCGAAATTCAAAATTCAAAACAAACAAAACTACAGAGGTCGTATAAGCATTGAAAAGTGTATATGTTTCTTTTATATTTCACATAAGCTAAAAAATATAGCAGTTTTCAGGTAAACGAATTTAATGTAACCAATTCGTGAAAACTGTGTGGGAGCGTGAAGTGTTTTTTGTATCTTAGTTACTTTTTTATAAAGTGTCTAAACTTTATAAATATTTGTACCTAATAATCTACCTAGTTCAGTATAGCATGCTGAAGGTGGAATATGTGTGTTCAGAAACGTTAAAAAAATATACTTAAAACTTCAACAGCAGAATACTTTTCCAATAAACAAAATGAGTTGTTTAAAAATGAAATGCCGCATGTAGTTTTAATTTTTTTGTACCATTCTTAATTCAAAACTATCTAAAATTCACGATGCCAGAACATTATGCCTGTTTAGTTTTAATTTGAGTGGTTACGACACCATTCAAATCTCAGTCAGTTATCTTGGAATTATAACTTTCAAAGCGTAATTATATTATAACTTACTTGATTCATTAAATATATTATAATATTTAAAACACAAGTTTGTCTTCATGGTTCAAACTGTATCATTACATTCAATCTTGATTGAAATGGTATTGTAACACTCGGAGAAATATATACTAGTCGCTTCAGCTGTTCTTGCAACATCTAAAGCGAAAATTACATCTTACTTATTTCAATTAGTATTATAAAATTTGAAGCACAATCACGTCTTTCTGGATTGAGTTAGTATTGTAACGCGCAAAACAATTGTTTTGTTTCAGTCCAACTATTATTACCACATTTAGTACACAATTATATCATATTTAAGTAACGTAATAATATTTACAGTACAGTTACAGCTCACTAGATGTAAGTGATATTATAACATTTAAAGCTAGATTCAAATTTTAATACACACACTGCTGGCCAAAATCTTAAGGTCAGTGTACATAAAGAAAAAATATGCATTTTGCGTTACTAGACTCAACCAATTATTTAAGTAGAGTTTTGAAAGATGAAAATAAAAAAGGGAAAATAAAAGTTAAAAAAAAAAACTTTTTTAGCATTTAATTGGGAAAATGTAAATACAATGAAATTAGCCTAAATACTAGCAGGTAAAAAGTTTAAGACCATACCAAAAAGAAGTCCTAAAGAGGGTAAGAAATGCCTAACAAGAGATCTCAGTAATGAGTTGCTCGGCCGTCATTGCGAATAACTTCAAGCATTCACTTTAGCATGTTCGATATAAGCGTTTGCAGAAGGCTGGCTGGAATGCTATTCCAAGCGGTGAATATGGAATCTCGAAGATCATGCACTGTTTGGAATTGACGTCCATTTCTAAAGACTTCCGTTGCCATCCACCCCCAAACATTTTCAATGAGGTTCAGTTCGGGCGAACTGAATTCTTTTGGATGGTCCAAAGGAATCACGTTATTCGCCATGAAAAAGTCCTTTGTCCTGCGAGCATTGTGAATTGCAGCGTTGTCCTGCTGAACAATCTAGTCACTTCAACACAAACGAGGGCCTTCAGTCAATAAGGATGCTCTCTCTAATATGCCAATGTAGTCAGCTGCTGTTTGATGCTCCTGTATAACCTGAAGCTCAGTTGTTCCATGGTAGGAGAAAGCACCTCAGATCATAATGGAAGCTCCTCCACTGTGTAGTGTAGAAAATGTCTCCGGTGAGATATCCTCGTCGTGTCTGTGACGTTGGAAGCCATCTGGACCATTAAGGTAAAATTGTTTCTCATCAGAAAACAAAACCTTCTTCCACTTTTCTACGTCCCATGTTTGGTGTTCCTCAGCAAAGTTTAACCTAGCTGTTTCGTGGTGTGGAAGGAGACGTAGCCTTTGAAGACGTTTACGGTTTTTAAAGCCTTTCTATTGTAGATGCCGTCTTACTGTTCTTGAGCTGCATTCTGCATTGGTAAGGGCCTTAATTTGGTTCGACGATCGGCTGGTGTCTCGCCTGACGACCCGTCGAATCCTCTTGCTCAAAGCCGGCGAAATTCTCGTTCCGTATCCCTCAGTCTTTTAAGGAATTTGCAACAGCAGTTTTTCCATGCCCAATGTCACCAGCGATGGCACGTTGAGAGAGGCCTTGTTTTTGCAGCTCGACAATTCTGCTACGTTCAAACTCTGTCAACGTTTTAGCCTTTGCCATGTTTTTATCCAATGTAACACAGGAGATGTCAGAGGGAGATATTTATTGACAACGCTAATGCTTGAACACAAATGACTAACTTTGTTACGTGTTTACCGATTAACGCTCCGTTTCAGTATGGTCTTAAACTTTTGATCTGCTAGTATTTAGGTTAATTTCATAGAGTTCACATTTTCCCCATTAAATGCTAATATTTTTATTTTCCCTTTTCTTATTTTCATCTTTCGAAGCTCTACTCAAAAAAATGGTTGAGTCTAACAACGCAAAATGCATATTTTTTCTTTATCTTCATTGGTCTTAAGATTTAAAACATAGTAATGTCTGTCGTGATTCGTTGGTATTATCACGCTTAAGGTACAATTAAATATTACTTTATTCAAGTATTAAGCTTTACTTTATTAAAATGCTACAAATTTTAAGGTGGCGATGACTAGCTGCTTTCCCTCCAGTCTTACACTCCTAAATTAGGGACTGCTAGCGCAGAGAACCCTGATGTAGCTTTGCGCGAAATTCAAAAACAAACAAACAAATGTGTATATTATATATACTTAATATAGGATAAACTGAATTTATTGATAGATATTATAGAATAATTTTTGTTTTATCTTCATGTAGTTAATCTTGGCCTTTTAGTTTACAATTTATTAAAATTTTATAAATGCTATGAACATGAAAATAATTTAAAACTTTATAAATAATTTCCTGGGCACTTGTTTAAATTCATAAACAGACAAATACAGTTAATAACAATAACTTATTTTTGTTTGCACAATAAACATAATTTTTACTTGAGAATTGTCTGCAGTCTCAAATAGAAATCATGTTTATTGTGTAAACAAAACGTGGTTGTTGTTTTTAATCATATTTAGTTGATATCTTAAAATCTTATTTAAAAGTGAATTGTTAAAGTTTAGAAAACGAAAATTGTCTTTTCACTGTAAACTATCTTTCATTTATTATTATTATTATGGAAGTTAAGGGGTAACCGTTGATCCTTGTGAGTAAATTCATGATATCAGAAGAACATATTTTCAAACTTATTTTGTAAGTGTG
This sequence comes from Carcinoscorpius rotundicauda, assembly GCA_011833715.1. Lineage (NCBI taxonomy): Eukaryota > Metazoa > Arthropoda > Merostomata > Xiphosura > Limulidae > Carcinoscorpius > Carcinoscorpius rotundicauda. The sequence goes on from CM022398.1 coordinate 24,814,278, forward strand.
TATTTATAATAGATTAAGATTACTTTTTCTTTGTATATTGGTAATATAATTCAGATTCTGAGTATGTGCAATCCATATAATTACTGTAAATGTACTACATAAATGTTTTTGTCAGTAAGATAAGAGCGACGAAAATAAAACTGGACACACAGTTATGAAGTTAAGGTTATGGTTTGGTTTTGAATTTCACGCAAAGCGACACGAGGGCTATCTGCGCTAGCCGTCCCTAATTTAGCAATGTAAGATTAGAGGGAAGGTAGCTAGTCATCACCACTCATCGCCAACTCTTGGGTTACTCTTTTACCAACGGATAGTGGGATTGACCGTCACATTATAACGCTCCACAACTAAAAGTGCGAGCATGTTCGGTGTGACGGGGATTCGAACCTGCGACCCTCCGATTACGAATCGAGTGCCTTAACCACCTAGTTATGCCGGGCCTTAAGGTTATTTAGACCTATTTCCAGGGACGTAGCTAGAAACATGTACTTTCAATCCGCTTTAAAATAGATATGAACCAAATCATAACACCGTCATAATAAAAGGCGTGCATGATAGGCCTTGTAGTTTTGACTATTGAATTACAAATTGTTGAAGATGAGTAAACTGTTATATACAGACTGTATTGTATAGTTTATTATATAAAATTAGTCTCTGATAGGAGACCACTTTCCGAATGTCTTTCCTCTTCCTTTTTAAAATTACTATTCGTACCTTCAGTGATTTCATTGAATCCAATGCCCATCGTCAAAGCTTCTACGTCCTTCAAGTTCCAGCTACGACCCTGCATTCTTTCAGCCAGTTGAGAAAGGCGTTCTGAAAATATTAACCCAGGTTGTACATGACATTTTGCGTCCTTTTAATACATTTTGTACTTTCAAGTTCCTTTATACCAAAGTAATCTTTCATTTTTTTGTATCTAGTACGAGTATTACTCAAATAACATCAATGTTGTACTGACGTTACTGTAAAAATGTATGAAGAGAGTAATTTTACTCATTTTAGAGAAGAAAAACGACAAAACGAAGTATTAAACGAAACGCTTCCACAATAGATTAATTAGATTTTCATCATTATAAGAAATTTAAGCTTTAATGACATTAAGCTTTAATCTCATTACGAAAGAGATTTGGACTCAAATTTTTATTAACGTTCATGAGCTTTTATTGTATGTAAACCAAGAAATATTTAGAACAAGAAAAGAATCCCGACAAAAAAAATCTAACAGTTTCAACAGAATGGTGTTGTTCTTGTTTGTATGTTACTTTATAATTAATTTATAATCAAACAGAAGAAAATATGATGTTGATAATAAATTGTTTAGCAATTTTTAATGGATCAGAAATTTAAAGTAAAGTCAAAGCTTTTAATTCTTGAAATATGCAGTTCATTAAACAAACCAATCACCGATCACTATTGTGCTCGTGCTTAGTGTTGTTGTTATTTATTCCACCTAGATGGACATGGTTAAAACTGGTTCTAGAAAAATACACAGTTAAATCCAAGTATACTGTCTACAATTATAATAGAAAATGTAGAGATTTGAATATATCAATTTATTTTGAAAAACTAAATCTAGGTTTCAAAAGTAGTCCTAGGACGAGCAATTCAACAAAATGATCAACCAGATATATTGCGTTGAAAACATCAGGGCCCAAACTCTAGTATATATTCATTCAAGCTATGACAATTATGACTCAATATACGCATAGATAAGTAGGTGTGAAGGATGCGATCTCACCCTTTCCATAAGTTACAACTATATGTATAAAGCATATTTAAAAGGTATAATAAACAGTTTTAAATGCCATAAAAACACACCAATTTCAATAAAAATTACAAGTTTTAGAATGTCTCCGGACCCTCCCTCCTCAGGACAGCTTTACCAACTCATTGTTTTCCCCTCCGAAAGTAATACCCCACTTTACAGAGTTCTGTTTAAACTCCTATTTAAAGATGGGATATCTTGCTTGAATAATGGAATTTGCCATGTTTTCATAATTATCCATAAAAATGATCACAATCACTGTATTAATATTATAGTGGATAACAGCCACAAACTCTACAGGCAGTTTAAAACGATCCTAACTGATGATGAAAAAAACGATAAAAGGAATGACTGTCACACGGAAAGAATCTATGATCTTATACAAAAAACAAATCGATAAATTTAGTTATTGAAGAGTATATCAGCTTACTTATTTTTAAGGAAAGTATTTCTTTTCTTAACTTATAGTGTTCTTTCTACATCTATCTTCTGTGTAAAGAAGAGTTAAAATTTGGTGTGTAACTCATCTTTAGAGCTTATAAAAGTCACACTTTAATAGAGTTGTCCATAATAGGAATATAAGAAAAACTTTCTAATGTAATGTTTTGGTTGCTTGCTAATACAAATTGAGTAACTGATTATCCTTCTATGTCTGTATATCTAAATGATTCTTTAAAGCATTGTGATTAAACATCTGTAACCAATTTAATAGAAACTCATCCTTTGGTGTATAAAAAATAAGTCATAAAATATTATATTAAGTATTCCAAACACGTAGAAAGACAGAAACAAAAACAAACTGAACAGCAATAGGAAACATTAGTGCTACTGAGAACGATTTATTTCATGACATGTTTAAACGAGCAATCATACCTTGATGACTTGCGATGACCGGTTCCAAAGTTCCTGTCAGATAAAAAACAAACAAAAAACAACAACTTACACTTGTACAGAATTTACTCAGTCATGATTGGTAAAAATGGAAAATGAAATTTATTGGGATTTTTTCATTTGATAAAATAGGGACATTTCAATACCATACCAATATTCAAATTGTTTACCATTGTATAAATAACACCAGTCACTTTAATACACAAACTACAATCCTGTATAATACTTGATATTGTATCACATTAGGTAGTTATTAAATATCAAAACAGATTTCCAATCTTTCTCTAACTTTAGTTTTTCTGTGTTAAAAATTAATTTTCAGCGTGTTACTCTTTTAACCGTTAGTAAATATCCAGCACAACTTAGTTAAATTTAAACGTATGTATATATTTTTACTTCTACATTTAGTTACCCTAAAATAGTTTAACACATCTTTCATTGCTAAGAAAAACACTTTTCTAAGGAAATCGTGTATCTAACAACTTGTTGCAAGACTCTATATTGAAATGTATAACTGGATCTATTGAAGGATTGCTGGTAACAGTATTTTTGGAATGGCTGTGGAGTTTTCATTACACTATGTCACGAAATACCATGTACTGTTTCTCACTGCAGCATATTACATAGTCGACCGCAGGGATTTCAGCTGATATTCACATGTATTACAGAAGTAAGTATATTGTATAGATATTCTATATTTTCTGTAAACATTTTTAGCAATTGCTTCTTTCTACACATTAAAAATACGTTCACAATAACTTTTTCATTTCACTTTAGCGACACTCATGTTTTTAACTTCAGTAACACCTAAGTACAAAGTGTTATAATTTTTGCATTGCTAAAAGTTTATTCTAATTCCTTTTGTAAAGTGAAAGAAATCAAAGTAAGAATTACGAAAATAATGATATCTGTAGCATGACGAGACATGCACATGTACTGATTATTACATAAATAACTTATTTCGGTTTAAAGTGCTTTGAGTCTGAAGTTTACCTAGAAAGGTGTAATTGTTTTATGGTGAATAACTGAGATGCTTGTTTCAAAAGTACAGATCTACTATTGCCTTAAATATGTTATAAAGAGTTATCTGTCTTTAAGCGTTTACTGTATCAGATAACTGAGAACTAGATTCCTACAACCGTTAAATTACGGATCATAGCAAGCTAGTTTCTTGAAACAAAACTACAAATCAACGTAATACAGAGGTGGGCTAGTTAAATGCACTTTTTTTACTTATAGAGATTAGAATACATTGTTTTATCAGCTAAGCACCTTAGCTGCTATCGATATTTTCGTCCGGAAACTCGGTGTTATCCCACAAAGTTCGAATAGTTTAGCCCAAGATCCATATAATAAGATAACAATACAAAACACTCTCTAAAAAAAGGTACAATAATAAAAACTAAAACGAAATATATTAAACATTCTAGTCAATACTGGTAATAAAAATAACTCTAAATAAATAATACCGTATCACTAACTTACTGAACATACCAAAACTAAGTGCTGTAGCTGTAACTACTGTTATTGATTTAATATTGTTTGTCTAAATAAATAATACCGTATCACTAACTAACAAAAACTAAGTGCTGTACCTGTAACTACTGTTATTGATTTAATATTGTTTGTCTACCGGGAAGAGGGGTCAAGGAAGCATCTGCTCTTCGGGTGCGATAACTAAAAGATCCCTTAAAGGATGGAAGAGATGTGTTTTGTTTGTTTTTAATTTAAAAGTTAGATGTGCAAAAAAAATGGTGATTAACTGTATCCTGTTGTTAGAAATAAGATAAAGAGTATATTAACAGCCAGCAGTCCCTTTCTAAAGGAACATTAACTATTCTGCCCTGGAGCCCGGAATTGCTACCGGCTGGTCTGACGGTATAATATCCAGATGACTGTGTATACGCTATACCTTTTATAAACTCCCTACGAACATTTTGTGGCCGACAGAACCTTAATAAACGTCTTCGACGTTGGAATTTTAAAAGAGTGTAAAACCTGAGATGAAACTACTTAATTGTAGAGTGCACTAAGACAGTGCCAATAATACAGTAAAAAAATATATTGATGAAGATACAAAAATGATAGATAACAATGAATTAAATGAATACTTGGATCGTACAATAAATTGCTAGAACATTGGTACTATACTTAAAATGCAGCCACATTTGTTTTGAATTTCATACAAAGCTACACGAGGTTTCTCTGCGTTAGGTATCCGTAATTTAGCAGTGTAAGACCAGAAGGAAGGCACCTAGTCATCACCGCCCACAGACAACTCTTGAGCTACTGTTTTACCAACGAATAGTGGGATTGAATGTCACATTATAACGCTTCCACGTCTGAAAGGGCGAGCACATTTTATGTGACGGGGATTCAAACCCGCGACCCTCAGATTACTAGTCAAGTGTCTTAACCACCTGGCAATGCCGGGCTATAGTCATGTTACATGTAACAAAACGAATATATTAAACATATCTTAAGGCGTGTCTGTCACACAAATAATCCTACTTCCAATTAACAAAATAGATGGAGCTGGCAACAGGAAGTAATGATTAAAGTTTGATATTCTGTGACAGTCATAATGTGAATGCAATTTAAAAAATAACAACAATAATAAATTTTGGAAAATGAAACTATAACAGTAAAAAATACGACAGTTAAGATATATAGTGAAACATTTAATGTTTGATAAACGATGTTGATATATAAGCACACGCAACGTGTTTTGTTTTTAGTAAAAGAGTATTTTACAGGGTAAACTGTGATGGATAAATCTGTTCTGTTATGTTAAGAGACATGGATAATGAGTTGTGAGACTAATATGTACGTGTAGGTTATATGTATACATATTAACGCGATTGACGTACAACACTATTATTGTTTCTATTACTACGAAGCTTTTGAATGAAAATACAAAATCAAATAACTAAATCTGTAGCTTGTGCATATTACTTGTATTCGTTGGAAGCCTTTTTTTCCGTGTGAAAGAAGACCTATTTGCTGTTTTGTAGCCATGTAATAAAAACACATGGCTTCCAAGCATTTTTTCGGTGTGAAACAATGGTAATTTTGTATGAGTGATACTGTCATATAAGCACCTCTATTTAATAATACAAACCATTAGCTTAACAGAATTGTTAGGCAATATTCAAACTGCTAATAAAAAATGTTTTAAAATTTGCCACTTGTACAAATTACTAAAATCAAACGTTTCTATTGTTTTAGCCTGAAAACCGTTAATTTTATTTGTAAATTAAATGTAATTGCTAATAATAATAAACATATTACTAATTCTCTATTTAATGACGTATTTCAGAGTTTGATAATTACTATATTGTTATCCAGAGGTTTTAACCTTTCAAATCAAACCAAAGTTCCTTACACAAAGCTTTAAAATATTTCTTCTTTTATTCTTAACAAATGAAAACAAAGTTTTTTTATTGGCGCGAATGATGATATATGTACAATGTCAATAATTGAAATACTCACTAACTTCTAACTTATTGATAAAATGTTATTATTGATAGTAAACTTCTTAAAATACCCCAACTATACACACACTGAGAACTGTTCATGGCGGATTCCAGCTACCATCTACACTGATTGAAAACTATTCACGATGGACTCCAACAGCCGTCTTCACAGACTTTCCACGTAGATCTTACGTTTTTAATACGTCGACCTTTTCCACTCAAAACTCTGTTACCATCTATAATTACCGTGAACAATCAACTGTTCATTGTTCATAACTACAGCAGAATGAGTTATATTCTGTAATATATTCAATATGTCGCCAGCTTCACGGTGTAAAAATTCGTGTTTTATAGCGTTATGAGAATATGTCTGTAGTTATGTTCCGTTTACCGCAGTGCGTTTAATTATTCTAAAAACATTTTGTATTTCTTCTACATCACTGAATAATAAACATTTTTAAAAAAATCAATTTTCTCCTATCAAAGAAACATAGTTTTACCTCTGTAGTTTAACAGAAATAATAATTCTAGAAATAACTCGCTGTAGCTTAGTTGAATTAGGTTCACGTAGAGTTTCTGATACTAATGAGAATGTATTGTTATGATTCAAGAATATTTAAAGGTTATTTAGCTAAGTTGAATACTCTGATATCCTCTTGTTGTAGCAAGACACATTTAGGTTCATGAACTTTAAAAGAAAACTTCATCACCTGAAGAAAGGGAACTGTTGGCTTAAAAACTTTGGAGACCAAAATACGAATAAGTTTGTGTGCTCAGCTTCTTTAATTATGTATTAGTTACATTAGGGTTAGATCTGACTAGTTTCGTTATTAAACCTGACTCTAAGCGACAATATATTTAGATGTCATAGACCCTTCCACTTGGTATATTTTTCTTTCGCACCATAGCAACCAGCAACTAATATTTTATTCTGGTTTCTCAGAGTTTTTATCAAGACATATACCATAAGACCCCACATTTCATTTTTATAAAAACATATCCTCTAAGACTCCACATTTCATTTTTATAGAAACATATACTATAAGACCCCAAATTTCATTTTTATAGAAACATATATTATAAGACCCCAAATTTCATTTTTATAGAAACATATACTATAAGACCCCACATTTCATTTCCCTTTTTTAATATTACTCCAAATAATTTAAAACTATTATATTTTTTTGAAAAAATAGTAAACTACAAATAAGTTCTAACAAAGCTAGATGTATGCATTTGTGTTATGAGTAATTTTGAGATTAATTCAAATACTATCTGTATTGAATAATTATAAGTTATTAATTTTTTTCAAATGCTTTCTCTTCATGGATATAAATATCATTTCTAAATTCTCGTTTAAAAGGGTTCAAACCAGCCTCATAAAATGCTGAATACCGCAAAACATTTCGAGGTTTTAAGTTTGGTTTGTTTTTTAATTTCGCACAAAGCTACACGAGGGCTATCTGCGCTAACCATCCCTAATTTAGCAGACTAGAAGGAAGGCATCTAATCACCACCACCCACCGCCAACTGTTGTGCTACTCTTTTACCTATGAATAGTGGGATTTACCGTAACATTATAATAACCTCACGGCGAGCATGTTTGGTGAGACGGGAAGGTTTAAAGTTTTCGAAAGTTTAATTTATACAATCTTTGAGTAAGCATTAAGCCTAGAACCATGAGTTCAATCTGTATCTGTTACGAAACAGTTATTTTACTTCTGTTCAAAATATAAATAATAATAGTAGAACCAAAGCTCTTGACTTTTACATTTCAGGGTAGCTTGCATTTCTGAATCAAATAGGCAAAAAAAGAGAGATACACACACAAAAAGATAAAGTAATTACAGAAAGGTAACGAATGTGCATGCAAATTTTAAATTATATCGGAATACTAAAGGGATTCGAGAAGGTAAAATTATTTATTAGCCTTCATTCGCAAGAGGAAGATGTGAAGTAGGGTGATAGCGGAAGTGCATGCTGGATCGACGAGCGCGAGGTTACTGGCTCATATCCTGTATGTCTTCTACATGTCGATATACTTTGACGTATTTTATTTTTAATATATATTAAATATATTCTTATGAAAATAATGTTTTTGTTTTTAAAGAGTTTTTTTTTTTCATATATTTTGGTCACGTGAGGTGTACGGACTTTCGAATTTCTTATAACTTAGGCTGGTACATCCGGTTTAAGAATACAGAACCATTTCATTGGAGAATTTCAAAATGATTGTGCTCACATTAAAAATAAATAAAACAAGTCTTAGCTTATGCACTTTGAAAGTTAAAAGCGGAAATGAAAATTTCCTTGAGTTCTCTTTACAAAAGTTTTTAAATTATTTCCAATAAGAAGCACTTGTTCATATGTTATGTATTGCAATAGTCGATAGCCCTTGTACTTTTCAGTTTTGAAATTGAAGTTACTTGAGCGTCTTGGATATTAAAATAAACAGGGCCAAAAGCTAGGATTTCGGTTTTGAGGGAATATGTGTAGAAAAATACACCCCTTCAATAAAATATAACTTTTACACCTTCACCCAGTTTGGTTCATATTTAACATATTGGGTGTTTTTCTTTCCCGGAAAAACAAGCACTGATTTTTTTTTTTAAATAATTGCGATGGAGAAGCCTCATTACAAAAAAAAATCAAAACATAAACTAGTAATATAGTGGAATACATCACATGAAAATACGTATGTGCAATACAAAATAAATATATTATAACTATGCATATACTATAAACAAAACATATGACTTTGATTTTTTTCTGTCTTTTTCTTTTTCTTGGGATTGAAAAAAAAAAAAGGGTTTATTATCCCCCCAAACTCCCCCCTTTGTCTACAACCCTGAAAGTTAAATACTAACAATAATTCTATAATTGTTTGAAGTTAAGCACAAAGCTGCATAATGGTCTTCTATGCTCTGCCCACCAGACATATTGAAATTATATTTTTAGCAGTATAATTCAGCAGACATACCACTGGGGCAATTCTATATTACAGTCCTCTATTTTAACTCGTATATAGAGGCTTTTTGTCTTTCAGAAAATGATAAAAAATGTATTCAATAAAAAATTACATTTCATAATATCTATAAATATAAAGTCACTACACTCAATATAAAGATGTTAAGTGGCTAACGTGATTTCGAAATGTCAAAATGTTTATGGGTTTTATAAATTTGTTTGACTTTAGATTTTCAAATTTATTATAAACTCAAATAATAAACATGTTAATCTGTCATTTAGCTTTACTGTTAATACTTATTTTTGTATTGGTAAAATTTATAGCTAGAATACTTAGAGAATAAGTCATATAGATATAAACACATTAGAAACTCTGCAGCAAATATTTATATTTTATGAGAGTAAATATTGGATAGAATGTTCACAGATCTTAAATGTAAACAAAGATTTAGTTTGTTTTTTATTAGCACTTATATGAGCATTGAATAAATTAATCATATAAACATTAATTAAAGCAATAAGTTAAACACACTTGTGATAACTAACAGTTTGGCAGAGAATAATACTGAATAAGAAATACCTGAATTTGCACAAACACTTATTTATAGTTTCTGAAAGATAGTTATAATTGAGTATTCACTTTAAAATTGTTTAAAATCCTAAACAGCGTGGGAACTGATAAGACATATTACTCACTATACTGAGATTGGCTACGTTCAAGTCAAGTACACCTATCAAAAAGTATGGTTTGGTTTGTTTTTTGGAAATTCGCGCAAAGCTGCATAAGGGCTATCTGCGTCTCTAATTTAGCAGTGTAAGATTAGAGTGAAGGAAGCTAGTCATCATCACCCACCGCCAACTCGTGGGCTACTCTTTTACCAACGAATAGTGGGATTGACCAAACATTATATCATCCCCACAGCTGAAAGGGCGAGCATGTTTGGCGTGATGGAGATTCAAACCCACGACCCTCGGATTACGAGTCGAGTGCCTTAACCACCTGGCCATGCCCGGGCCTCAAAATATATGACTGTTGTTTTCACCGTTCAATCTTTATTTTAATACATTATTGAAGTTTATCTCTGTAGTTTATCACTGTGGCTTTTCAACCAAAAGAGAGAAAAAGAGAAATTGGTCTCATGTTCGATTCAGGATTGTAATAAAACTTAGAAAATATTTTATTTTTATTGAACTTACAATGAACTGTTCGTGTGGTGAATATGAAGAAACATATAAATATAAACCTAACTAATGTAACCCATCCAGCTTGCATCCATAATAATAATATATAAGACATGAAATGTACACGTGTATTAAAACATGTATCCGGTCTTTACAGATGTTCGATAAATGTCTTAATAATGATACACGTAAACTTATATACATTACGAAGAATATATCTCATTTAGTTTAAATACGATATTCCAAATTAAATGTAGTGTATGTCAGTAACAAAGCGTATCAGTGCACGTTGACTTACCTCTATGGCACTGGATAATTATTTTTTTAGGTTGCTCGTTGTCTTGATTTTGTAAAGAGTCCGCTGGATGGCGACCTGAGTTGACCAGTTCACTTAGGAAGCCAATATAGCCAATGGCTAACCTAAGAGTGTCTACTTTAGAGAGACGTTTTTCGTAAGGAAGAGTTGGAATATGAGCTCGGAGTCCTTCAAAAGCATCATTGATGGACTGCATACGACGACGCTCGCGAAGATTTGCGGCCAGCCTCTGGTGAATCATTTGATCGTGGCATTTCCGACGGCGCCGCTTGTGTCGTAGGCTTTCCTGGCCGGTTGAGTGTGGGGAAAAAGTCAGCTGAGGTTCCAACTGATGAAGATGTTGCTCCAAGAACTGTCTATTGAGGTGAGATAAGTCGATATTCTCCATGACCTAATAGGTCACTTGTGGAGGTCAAAGTTTACAAATCACAAATATCGATTTCTACACACCACTGGGAGACAGAGCAAAATTTCCCAAGTGATCAAACGCGGTGCAGACGGTAAAATGTGGTAACAGTCCCCGGGGAACTTACCATAACGCATCAGCCAGGTGTATAGGCACGAAGACCGGATGTTAGTGGCTCGTGCTGTACACGCACCGCCTCTTGAGATCAACACCAACCAATTGCTCACACGTGCGCCATCACTTGAAAAGCCAATAAGGTTAAAGAAACCAGTAAAAGTCGCGTGCTAGACAAGTGTTCGATGAAACTGACGCATACCTTTAAGCAATAAAGAAAAGGGTTCCTTCCGAAACGGATATGGAACAGAAAATAACGACAGTAATACTAAACTACGAAACAGATATACAAAACACGCAAATAAACGTATCATGCTAATCATTTCTGAACCACGTTTTCTTTACTTTAAATCTCTTCAGATTAATAATAAAGCAGGAAGAGATAGTCTCAACTTCAAGTTCTCGTCAGCGACAAAGTTTTAAGTATTTTACAAAGATGCGCTATCGATACCATTAACTGAATGCAGATATTTGATACAGTCTTATAATTACCCGTTTTAATTTTGTTTAACATTTTCTGTTGACTTGTGACTGTTTGTGTTTTAAGTAGTCAGGTTATACGATTCCATATTTAAAATAAAGTAACATTTTTTGATTGATTAGCATCTACATTTTAAGGCTGGCAAAACATACAATTTAATTAGAATTCATAAAGATTTCAGTTAAATAAATATTCCTGGCTTTGGATGGCAATGAAAGTGCTCAGTGACACTCTGAATAATCCTTTATTCTTTACCTGAGAAACATTGTGAGAATAACAACTTCTTCAGAAAGGCTCTAATTATGTCACTTAAGCTCTAGTAGACAATACAGGCACTTTTACAGACTGTGTTACATTACATATATTACATGTTCAAATCTGTACCTAATTGTTATTTCATATTACACAGTTTTACTGTAACTATACTCTTTTAGTTATGTCATATTAGACCTTTATTAACTGATTGTATCTGATTGTTTTTCACTTCAAATCATGTTACTCGAACTGCTTTTGGTTTACGTTATTGTTACATATACTTTACACATTCTTTGCTTTTTTTTTTTTTACTTAACTTAAGTGTGAATTTGTTCTAGCTTCAGTTTCAGTTAATATGTTAATGATGCTATCCAGTTAATGTTTTAGCAGTAATTTGAAGCCAGCTCGTGCAAAACGCTCCTTTAATACTTTTACCTGTCTCGGAATTTAAGGTAACTTAAAGTTTTAGCTCGTGCTATTGAAACATTTATTCTCTATAGACTAGAACTTCGGTTATTGCATACACTCCTTACGTTAAAACGCAAAGGGTGTTTTGTCTTGCGGAAAGTGAATAATACATTACAGAGATGATTCATTATAATTCTATTGTGAGAAAATAGTCAGTAAATTTCCAAACTAACGTTTATATTATATTGTGTTTTCGTGCAAGTAGGCAAGGGAAGATGTGATCTCTAAATTATATCCATGTGTGCATAAAACATATAAATAAAGTGTAAATACAGCCCCTGGTACTTTCAAAACACATCATTTTCATTGAAAATTAAAAACATTTTCCGTCCAATCTGCTCCCGGATATTCAAGTAGTATTTTATTACTCATCTTTCTTTTATTAAAAATGATGTAAACTTTTATAAATTTCTGCACTTTGACACTTAACATCCGGGTATTTGTGTTTGTACGTCTTTTTTCGCTTAACTCTGAGGTACTTGCAGATTTATCTTTCACTCACACTAATTGTAATCTACCATAATATTTATTTTAACACTCAAAACTAATTTTCATATGAGCTGATATCACGATGTTAAGATTTCATTTGTCATTCATTCATTATAAGTTACGCCGACTGTCTGTGTAATTCATATAGAAATTGTTATTTTGTCTCAAGTCTTCAGAAAATATGGTTAGTTACGTTACTCGTATAGGAGACGTTAAATTTGTTAACATTCACCTTTAAAAATTACATGTAAGGACTGGTATGTGATTTCAAATGCAAACTTATAAAACACGGAATATTATAAATTTTTATAATTTAAATATGTAAAGAAAATAATTCAGAATGCTCTGAGTTTTAGCAGTTTTTATTATTATTCACGTGTGTCAATGTAAATTGAAGCGCCATTTAGTAAATAGTTAAAAATATTCTCGACTGTTTTGTTAACACGATTAAGGCCCGGCATGGTCAAGCGTGTTAAGGCGTGCGACTCGTAATCTGATGGTAGCGGGTTCGCACCCCGGTCGCGCCAAACATTCTCGCCCTACCAGCCGTGGAGGCGTTACAATGTTACGGTCAATCCCACTTTTCGTTGGTAAAAGAGTAGCACAAGAGTTGGCGGTGGGTGGTGATGACTAGCTGCCTTCCCTTTAGTCTTACACTGCTAAATTAGGGATGGCTAGCGCAGATACCCCTCGAGTAGCTTTGCGCGAAATTCAACAAACAAACAAACAAACAAACAAACTAAGTATAGATCACACGCAACCAAAATATATTGGTCGTGAGAATTTATGGATTCGATACCATTTCATTGGCTTTCGTAAAATTAATCATAACTGGAACGAGGTAATGGTAATTATGGTGGATAGTGCCTATAACTGAAATTTGTCTATACAATATCATAGTGAATAAGAATTTTTGAAGAGGTAATACATTTGTATTATAATTCAGAATTGAAGAAAATATTTTGGTATTATTATTTGGCTAAAAATTTTGGCTGCAAAGCTACATGAGGACTAACTCTACTTCCCTGATTTTTAAGAGATAGATTAGAGGCAAGGCAACAGGTAAGCACCACCCATCTTCAACTCTTGGAATTATCTTTATCAATAAATAGTGGCATTTACTGTCACATTATAACGTCCCACAACTAAAAGGAGGATATGTGTAGTGACAGTTTTGATCCCATGATCTTCATATTGTCAGCTGAGCATCCTAACCATCAAAAAAGAGCTCTTTACCTATTTCTTTTTAACTGCAGTTTGTTTAACTGACATTGAGCACAAAATTCAATAAAATTCTACCAACTTTATCACACATTGGAGTGCTGTTATAAAGCAATATTTGAATTTTTTATTCTCCTTCGGCTGCCCCTTTGTGGCACAGTTGTGATTCTGAAGACTTATAACATTAAAACCAGAGTTTCTATACCTGTAATGGACAGATCATACATAAACTGCTATGTAGGGTTGCGCTTAAGTACAAACAACCTCTTTTAATAGTAAAATAAAATCAGTATGGATAAAACAACGATAATATATAATTTAATACGTTAAGTGTCGCCCCCCAGTGGCTCAGCGGTATGCCTGCGGACTTACACGGTAAAATCCGGGTTTCGATACCCGTGGTGGGCAGAGCACAGATAGCCAATTGTGAAACTTTGTGCTTAATTCAAAACAACAACAACAACGTTAAGTGTCATTACATTAAACACATTTCTAAACGCAATATCGTTGTACACTTTTCTTACTACATTAGTAATTCTAATACAATTCTAAAATTGCACACATGATTTATAAGGTTTATAAGATATCACTAGGATAAGGGCGCACACAGTTTGTTTAATGGCTACTTATGAAATACAGATATTGGACAAAATAATACAAGTACCTCACCATTTTAAATACAAGTTTCAGTGTCTCATTATGAGTGGTATAGTAATATGGGTAGTTAACCATGCATTAAATTATTTTATGTCTTTTAATTTGTCTCTATACGGATGGTATATTATTGTGTTGCCAAAGAAATGTATTAAAAACGTCAAATTAAAAAAAGAACTGAGATATTTCTCAAGGAGCATGACTGTTGATGAATGTTTAATTGGCCTCTCGGAGACATGAACACTTGAAATAGGGTAAGCATCGATATTGAAAACAAATTGCGTAACAGAACGTATATTATCGATAGAAAAACTAGGTTAATAGGTTGTGATGAACTAGCTTTAACATGAATAGAGTTTGCTTATTTATTCAATATCACGCAAATCTACTAGAGGGCTAATTGTCCCTAGTTTTGAAGTGCTAGAATAGAGAGGAGGCAGCTAGTCAACATCATCTACCATCAACTCTTGTGCTACACTTTTATCAATGAGTAACGGAATTGGCTATCACATTACAAGAAAAAACATTACTAATGTTCCTCTGAGATGTTTAAAACTTAACATGTAGCATAGCTTACATTAAAGTAAATACTTTAAAGTTCGAAGTTCCCATTAATAGTGCTTTTTCACTAAACAATTAACAGCTTTGCCTTAACTTTTATTTTTGTCCATTGATTTTGAATTCCACAAAATTGTATTTATAAACACCTTAACAGTAAAATACCCCCAACTCTGAGCAGTTTACAACAACGAGCATACCTTTAGAATTATTCATGGGCTTGACCAATATTCTCAATTCTGAGCAGTTTGTAACTATAAACATAATTTTATAATTAGTGACCTGTCTGGCTTAAAGGTAAAACTTATTGATATGTTTTATGAATAATGTGATTTTGTCGTTATAAATCTTATTTTCCCTAATTTATATCGTTTATTTATGTGCTTTAGAATATGACAGTTTTGGTATATATACACAATACAGCACGTTCTTCTACAAAATCAATCGGGTTTATTCATGTTTCGTTACCTTAAGTTTTAAAATATATAATTAAATATTACTCTTTCGTGACGGGCTCGGTATATAAAAAAAATTTGATGGTCTGTATACACAGTTGCGCATGTTTAGTATTTATACTACACCTTTTAATGCTCTTTGTGTGTCTTCACAAAATTTGGTTGGATTTCAGTTAAAATTGTAATTTTTTACATGTGATTTTCATGTTATGATTCAAAACTATTCCTTGTGTAAAAAATATCAGATATTACTTGTGTTCTATCTAAAACCTCCTAAATACATTTCAAATGATTGTTTTCCGTAAAACTATATTTCGTCTGCTATTTTATCTGCTCTATCTATTCGGGGTCTGCCAATTTGACCGACTTCGTAAGTACAATAAAAATTAGGAAATAAGTATAAATTATGTTTTTTTGTTTTCTGGAGTGGTACAAAAATAACACAAAATGCAAATGTGTATTCTAAATAGCTTAAATTTTCTCATATTGTACACTTATATATATTTTTATCATATTGACCTTTTGCATAACCATATCCAGTAGTACAAAACTGACCTTTAGTCCTTTCAAAGTGACCTGTCTTGGCTGGTTTTTAATAGAGCAGTATTTTGTAAAGTACAGTCACATTTTAATTATATTATACATTCTGTATATATATAGATTATTACTATTTACAAACAAGTTATTAAACTTATTTTTCTTGAAATATAGAACAGAAATTTTGCACATGGAGGATGTTAAACGAATCTTTAAGGCTTTATATATACATTTGAATAACCAACAATCATATCATACTATGTCGATACCATGTAATTCCATTATAATTTATTAACTAAGCCGTAAAATTTCGAGCAGACTATAGACACGATCTATATCCTTGAAATATTGTTTCCAAAAAACAAGATGGAGTCCTAACGCATGAAAATGGTTGAGAAAGCCACTAGATGGGCATCCGAAGCTATGGATTGGTTATTTGCATGTCACATATAAAAGAAAGTGTATACAAGAGACCATTTCCAAAAAGGGAAAGTGGTGAGAAAGCCACTATATTTGGTTCAGTACATAAGCGATATCTCAGCAAACATAAAAGATAAAAAGTTATTACCTTATACTCTAATTCGTTAATACGGTAAGTTGAGATTCTTATTCGTACGAAACTGTATAGTTTGTATTTTGACATCACAAACATTTAATTTTAACCAATGCTGCATTTATTATACCACTTGACACACAAAGCGCGATGTTTACGTGTTGTTGTTTTTACTGTTTACTTTTAAATTAAGAAATTAACAATGTATAATACTAAAATGTGAATTATAATTTACAGTTTGATATTAATTATTTTTGACATAATTTCATAAAAATAGTAGTTCAATAACATTTTGAATGCAAGTCAACAAACACGATGACCTGTGACACGTAGCGATAAAGTTATGGTGAAATTAAAAAAAAATTGATATCTATGATGGGCAGGGCAAACAAAATGCCTTAGGTATCTTCGTGGGTAAAACCAAATAAACAAAAACTCTTATCTGTAAGCGTTTTCGTTCGTTTGTTGTACTTATGAAGTACAATCTTGTGCTATTATTAGTTCTTATAAATGTCGTCCTGCAATTTAAGCTCAGTGGTACTGTTTTTTTTATTTTATTAACATCATAGTGAAAAATAACGTAAAACAAGCAGTTTTAATCTTTGTTTTTAAAGTCTGCAATTACAACTCTGGTAGATCGATAAATAAACAAAATGGCACACACAAAGTCTATTCTTTTAACAATAAAAGCCTTTTGTGCTATGAGTGTTCGTTGGTCTGTAATCAATACAATCTCATGTTTACCTGGACTCCACGCGGCTTTGCCTTTAACACCGTTGGCCACGTGCATGAAATAGACTAACAAAAGAGTACCGTAGCCTGATGGGACAATAATCACCGTGACGTGTGCTGTCTGCACGTGCACGCGGTTCTGAGTATGTTTAGATAGTAGACGGGGGGATAAGAGAGGAGAAAAATAAAGAACAGTTGACGCTTGGCTCACAAACAGACGTCATGATTCAACGCCATTTTTAAAGCCTCAAACATTCAGTTGGTTAATAATTTACTCATGGTCCATTTGCAATGAACTTGCTGGACCTGCTAAAGACGGTTATCAAAATATTACAATTATTAACATTAATTAACTTGGATGATAATTCTCCTTAAAATTAATGATGAAATTTAGCCATTAAAAATCCATTTTCATGTAATTATTCTAAGTCATGAAACTTGGAGTACGGTTATATTTCATTAATTTTAACTTCATGTTTTGTCCTTGTTTTCTATTGACTTAGGAACATCATGATATTGATGCAATATAATTTTCTTGTGTTATTGTTTCAATGTGAGTTATAACTTTTGAGTAACTATTGAGTGCTATTATTACATCATACTTATGACGTAAGATTGTTTGTTTGTTTTTTTGGAATTTCGCACAAAGCTACATGAGGACTATCTGCACTAGCCGTCCCTAATTTAGCAGTGTAAGACTAGAGGGAAGACAGCTAGTAATCACTACCCACTGCCAACTCTTGGGCTACTCTTTTACCAACGGATAGTGGGATTAACCGTCACATTATAACGCCCCCACGGCTGAAAGGGCCAGCATGTTTGGTGCGACGGGGATTCGAACCCGCAACCCTCAAATTACGAGTCGAACGCCTTAACCCATCTGGCCATGCCGGGGTAATATGACGTAAGAAATAATTAATAATATTTCTATGAACATTGTATGTTAATTATATTACAGAAATTTCAAGTCTGTTTGTTTTTTAAAGTAAGAGTTCAACGAGAGGAAAAATATCGTTCCTATTTACATTGTCAAGGTAGATAATGAGCAGATAAAGGAGGTCAATAAATTCAACCACCTGGGAAACTGGATAATATCAAATGGTAAATGTGCTCATGAAACGAAACGGAGAATATGAATGATAAAAGATACATTTCCGGGAATGAAAACAAAACAGACAAATAGTAAGATTTCTACTGGGACGTAGTTAATTGTTTTGGATTGTTATGTTATATCAGTTCTCGCGTATGCATCAGAATGTTGGACAATATCGCCCGATATGGAAAAAGAAATCGAAGCAGTTGAGTTGAGATTTTTAAGGTATATCTTGAAGTTTGGATACAAGAATGAAGAAATTTTGTCAATAGTAGGAAGAAGATTCTGGCTAACACAAAAAAGACACGTTTTTATGACACGTAATGGTCGTAACTGGAAAGACTGAAAGAAGGACAGACCATGGAAAACAATGGTTGATTTACGTCAAGAGTCTTTCTACATGAATGAATGTATTGAAATGGTAAATTCTTTGATTCTCCAGAAGAAGAGGTTTGTGGAAGATCATGGCCACTAACGTTCACTTTGGATATTGTACCTAGAAAGAGGAAGAGAGCACAGACAAATAGAAGTTTATGACCAATAAATTAATTAAGAAGAAATGTACAAAAAAAGTGTGTTAAGATATACTAAGGGGTATTAGGATATGTGGCGATATACTAAGATATGGTAAGCTAACATGTGTTAAAATGTCCCAAGATCGGAATCATAAGTAAAACACACATTGGAGAAAAAAATGAAAGAGACACGCAGAAGCTGTTGATGATTCACAGAGCTCCATTAGTGCTGTTAATACCAAACTAAAATGTTTTCAAAAGATTGCTAAGATTGTTATAAGATGGAAATAAAAAAAATGTATCACATATAAAATAACACCAATTTGATGTTAAGATTGCTATAATGTAGTTTTATCTTGAATTTTTTAGAGAAGAAAAGATGCGTAAGATATGAAAAACGTGAATTTGAAAACTGCAAAATTGCATTTAAAAATTACCATAGCTGTAAGAGCTCTGGTGAGATCCTTTAGATCCAATTACGGGATTAACTAGTAAGACGAACAACAGGAGCAGAGTAGCCACAGCACTGATTGCAGCAATCATCAGGCTACTTCAGCCTCTCCCTCACAGTTTGCTCTGTGGTTAACAATTAAACTACCTATAGATCTTTCAACCAATGTTAATAAGCTCATATTAATCAAAGCTTCTGCTTCAGAAATATATATTGTATTTTCCACAGCCACATCTCTCTCAAGTAAAAGTAGGACTGGGTGTGGCCTACTGCATAACTTACAAGTTTGTGGATTGGAAAGGCCAAGATTCGAGCCACACTGTGTGATATTGAATACGATCAAAAGTTCCATGACAATAAATCTCACTATCAGTTAAGAGCCACTCAGAAGCCGTTTTGAGAATGTAAATTGAAGCCAAAGTGACTTTTTATAAATTTTTGACAAACGCCACACCTTTAAAGCTAAAAGATCCATTTCTTTGCAAACACCACAACCTATTGGTCTGAACTTGAGAAGACCGGAATTTTTGGTAATTTTTGATCACGAAGACTACCATTTACAATTTTTTCTCTTGATCTTTCCATGCATGATCGGATAAAACGAGTTAAAAAGTTTCTGGAGTCTTCATTTGTTTCTCTGATCCTGACAACAAAACAAAAAGACTGTACAAAGAAGCTCTGCAAGATATTAACAAACTACCATGTAAATAAAGAACTAAATCAATTAAAGCCATTTTCATCCGAGCAACGCCAGGTATTCTGGTTGTATATTATAAGGCTAATACATCTTATAGGTGTAACATCCCAAGGAAATTCGTAATATACCGAATAAGCTTGAACACACTTGTAATTAAGCTAGGGACAACAAAAAGCATCACTTCACTAACCAGTAAAGAGTATGTTAACCATTCCGAAGATATTTGAACCAATAATCTTTCAGGCCAACCAACACATTCCACTCGGAACTGAAACCACAGAAGAGAAGCTGGAAAACATTCTTGTGCAGAATCATAGGAATACTAGTGTTATTTTAATAGCGCTTTGCAGTTAAGTGTGATATAAGAACTGAACATAAGGTTCGGTTTGTTTTGAAATTCAGGCAAAGCTAAACGAGGGATATCTGCGCTAACCGTCCCTAATTAAAAGTGAAAGATTAGAGGGAAGGCCCTTAGTCATCCCTACTCACTGCCAACTCTTGAGGTACTGTTTTATCAACGAATAGTGGGATTGACTGTAACAATATAATATCCCCACGGCTGAAAGAATAAGCATGTTCGCTGGGATGAGGACTCAAACCAGCGACCCTCAAATTGTAAGTCAAGCGTTCTAATAACCACCTGGACATTGAATATTAGAAATGATTGTCAGTTTAGAGCAGGGGTGGGCAACTCTACGGCCACGTGTGGCCAGTGGATGGCAAAATTGCGGTCAGTTCGATTTTAGGAATCAATTTTTTCAATCATTTGTTTTTTTATCGGAAGTTTGGTAATCAGCAACTGCACTGCCTCACGTCATTGCTAATGTCGCGCGTTCGTTTCATCACTGCCACAAACGCCGCCCATTTTGTTTAGATCTTTGTTATTGAATATGCGTTGTTTTGCATGCCCTTGCAAACACATTTTTATTGTACAACTTTCAAGTGTTTAAATATAGTTTGTTTTTAGCCTCATAATATGGATAAGTAAATAATTTGAAAACGAAAGAATCCAGATGATGTTGAACACCCAGAAAATAAAGACAGTTTAATTGATTCTGGCATTGCTGACGGAAACAGAATGTCACGTGACTGGAGAAGCGTAAAACGAGAATTTAATGAAAGATTGAAATTGAAACTTGTAGTGATTGACGCAAATAATAAACCAGTGTGTCTTTTGTGTAACAAAGTTTTTAGAAATAATAAAGAATAGAACGTTAAGCAACACTTTAACAATGTTCACAACGAATTTGAGTAAAAAATTTCCAGTTGATAGCAAAAATCGTATGAATAAAATTAGCCGTCTAAAAGAACAACTTCATGAACAAAAAGAGGCCTAAAAATATTTTATCGTCGATAGAACTAGTTTCGTTAGCTAGCTATGAAGTAGCTTGGATTTTACTTCAAAAAAAGAAATCATTTTCTGATGCTGAACTAGTAAAAGAAATATGTTTGTGGTCATTGAAACTCTGTCGAAGAATTATGATTCAAAAATAAAAGATGAAATTCTTCAAAAAGTAAATGAGTTGCAACCAGCAACAATTGTCCACAGAATGCAAAAGTTAGCGAAAGACATAGAAAATCAGTTGCTTGAACTGAAAGATTGTTTGTATTTTTCTTTAGCATTAGATGAGTCAACAGATGTTAGTGACATTGCGCAGTTGATATTTTGGGTTCGATATGTAACTTCAGATCTTTAAGTGAGGGAAAAAATTCTTGCCCTTTGTAAATTACCAGATCAAACATGTGGAAAAATCATTTTTGAAAAATTTCTTGAAATGTAAAAACAATTCAATGTGGATTTTAAAGAAACTATTTTCTATCACAATAGACGGTGCTCCTGCCATGACTAGGGAGAAATTGGGATTTGTTTCTCTTTTGAAGCAGCATTTAATTGAAAATAATGTGAAGTCCACGCCGCCATCTTTCCATTGCACTTTGTATCAGAAAAAAATTTATGGGCTCAGATGTCTAAAAGTGATGAATTGAAAAATTTGATGGACATTGTTGTAAAGTTTGTGAATTATATTAGAAGTGGAAGCTCTCTCATTCATCGACAGTTTGTTGAGTCTTTGAAGAAAAACAGTGACTGTACTTTTGGTGATGTTACTGATTTTGCAAATGTAAGATGGTTAAGTAGAGGAAAAGTCTTGGAACGATTTACTTCCTTATTTCCTCAAATAAAAGAGTATCTTGTTGAGAAAGGTAAAATTGAAACTTTGCCATGGCAGTGTGATTTGCACTTTCTGTGCAACATGATGGCTTACTTGAATAATGTGAATACGAAGCTTCAGGAAAGAAGTAAAAAAATAAGCAAACAATTACAGTCTGTTCGTAAATTTTAATAAAAGCTAAACCTCCTTGCGGAACAATTACAAAAGAATGATTTGACACGTTTTGCAAAGTTTAATAGTTTTCTGGAAAATAATAAGGACCTATGTGTTATCTGATGCTAAAGATGATCTTTATGTAAACTGCATCAAAATCTATCTTAAAAATTTGAATCACGTTTCTCCGAATTTAAAAATTTAAAGTTGATATTTGAACTTTTGCATGATCTATTTCAATTTGATTTTGGAAATCTCAGTAAGAAAATTACATCTTTTTTGTCTCTGGATAGATGTGGATTTAAAGACGAGATGCTTATCCTGCAAAGTGTAGAACACAAAAGGCAAACAAAATTTTTTTATCAGAGAGAAGTGGCTCACTATTCTGATAAATGAGAGTCTTCCAAATTTAAAGATAGGAATTTAGAAACAATTTTCCATGTCTGGATCAATATGGATGTGTGAACGAACATTTTCTACGCTAGATTTTCTCAAGTTTAGATACAGATCTCGGCTTACTAACATAAGTTTAGAGGGAGAGTTGAGATGCTCATTGAGCATAGATATTAAGCCAAATTTCACGAAACATGTTGATGAAAACCCCCAACAATTTTCACATCGAAGGTTAATTGAAATGCAACTATTTTGGAAACAACTAACATCTTTTTTTTATTTTTCTGAATAGTGGGATTAACGTTGTTTTCATTAGCCACAGTTGTGGCCACTATGAAAAATAAGTTGCTCACCCATAGTTTAAAGTAAGAAAAACAGACACTTCAGTTACAAATGAAAAACATTATTTTCCATAGCAAAACTTCTTGGAAAGTCTAGGATTCATAAAATTAACAAAAAACACACCTAAAAACTATTAGGTTTAATCAGAAACCTGATGTTTAGAATATGGAAACAAAATAGTACTAGTTACCTCTGTTTCAGATGTTAACTTTATTACAATGATTCTAAAATATTAACAGGAGAAAATCATTTATACGAAAATGTTTTGAATAAGAACATTGTTTAAAATCAAAGAAGTTCCAGTGTTGATTCAAAATTAGACAGATATGAAAAGAATATCACTAAAGTTATTAATACAAAATTGGAGACTCGATATCGTTATGTGAAAATAATAAAAACAGAACATTTGTTCAGCGTGTTTGTTTATAACCTTGTATTTTATCTTATATTAAAATCGGTTTCAAACAAACTAGTCCAATATTACCATGGAGAAAACAGAGGGTCAACATGTACAGTCATAGACAATAAGATGTGCATGTATGTGTGTGTGTGTTGGGAGTGGTCTGGAAAATAAATTCCTTTTATGTTAACCCTGCTGCTGAAGTTACATAAGCGATACACACTTACTGGATAATACAACGGATATGTTGTAATCAGTTCACTAAGCTTTTGTTAATCCGGCCTTTGAAATGGGTAACGGGATTGGAGGCAGTTTAAAAGCTTATAGAAAGGGAAAGAAATAAAGACATCTTTGTAAATCTGCCCGAAGAATAACGACCTTAATAATTACGTCTCCCCACCACCTGGTCTAGAACGTTAGCAGTTTATACTAGGTAGTAAAATATAAAATCCATGAGGCAGTTTGACAAGCTTTAAGTAAACACACGTAGTTTAAGAGAAGACAGTCAGTTTAACATGTTCACATCCATGTACAATCGCGAAGTCGTTTCACTAGAAAAGCATCGAACACTATTAAACTCTATTTACCGATTGTGGTTAACACAGCAAAAACAGTGATTTTACAGGGATTATATTACTGTGCCTTCCGTTCATTTCCTTCGCAGAGGACAAGGTCAAATTAATATAATAACAGTAGACGAAAAAAACACAATAAAATAAAATCAAAATACTTTAAAATAAATGATCCGATGTTTAACTACATCAAATAAAGTGAAATGACAATTGTTGTTTAATTAAACAAAACTACACTATTGCATACAATTTGTTAATGAAATCATTAATTCTATTTGTGTGTTTCTCTCATAGCCACATCGGGCTATCCGCTGTGTCAATCGAGGGAAATCGAATGACATAGCTTTTGACTACTTCAATATGTTAAAAAACGTTAAAAAGTTGTGTGAAAGAAGGAGAAATGATCTTGTAGTAACTACAAAATCAGTAATTTTATGACGTAGCGGAAGCATGCTGGTCGCTGTCGGTCAGTCCGCCAATAAAGTATTGTTGTGTAAAGACATACATTTTCGACGCATATTGTACATTGTTCAGCATTTAAATAGCCTTATTCTGCCTCCTTCTTGCCCCCCAGAGGCACAGCAGTGTGTTTGAGGACTTACAACACTAAAATCCGAGTTGGTTTTGTTACCTGTGGTGGGTAGAGCACAGATAGCTTTTGTGTTGTTTTGTGCTTGATTTTGAAAATAAACAAAACAGACAACCCTACCCTACCTCCCGATGCTAAACATCATCCACTGTGTCTCGTTAAGTCTTAGAAGAAGTTACTTTTCCAAAATTATATAAAATTAAAATAACTCATAATGAATTAGAGCAAAAACTTTGATGAACAAACCTGTACACTAAATATTCAAGTGAGATTTAACCTATTACACTACCTTGAGCCACCATGTAAAATGTGATGAACCGTAATGTAATGAAGCAAAAGAGGAAGATAACAGTAGTCAAACTAAGTTGAAAACTCAATAATGTACCTAATAAAAAAGTGTATGATGTGAGTTCATTCGTGTGGATAATCAAAATAATGTATATCTACACGGGTCAATCATTACTCTAAGAACCACAGGTAGAGGTGAAATGACTACAAACTGCAGACGTGGAGAGTAGTGAAATGTGATCTAGTCAGGTGTGTTAAGATTAGAGCTATTCTATCTATTGTAGAGGTGAAATGACTACAAACTGCAGACGTGGAGAGTAGTGAAATGTGATCTAGTCAGGTGTGTTAAGATTAGAGCTATTCTATCTATTGTAGAGGTGAAATGACTACAAACTGCAGACGTGGAGAGTAGTGAAATGTGATCTAGTCAGGTGTGTTAAGATTAAAGCTATTCTATCTATTGTAGAGGTGAAATGACTACAAACTGTAAGCATAGGTTGTTGTTTTGAATTAAGCACAAAACTACACAATGGGCTATCTGTGCTCTGCCCACCACGGGTACCGAAACCCGGATTTCAGCGTGTAAGTCCGCAGACATACCGCTGGGGGGAAGTGATGACAATATGTGATGTGGTCAGCTAAGTTAATATTAGCTCCTTTTCAAAAAAATAACTAAAGTATTTGACTAAATTAGCCTAATAACTGGAACTCGTTGCTGTATGACTATAAATTTAACAAATTAGGGACAACAGAAACAGATACCCTTCTTGTAAGTTAGAGTGCACGTAACATTATAAAATTATGTGTTAGTCTTAAAAACGAGTAATACATAAATTGGTGTAACACACAGAGCTAAGTCCATTGACTGTGAGAAAAACCAATAAGAGTAATAAAGCAAACATTAAACTTTCACATGGAAATTTACTTCATTTTCACAAACCTGCCAGTTTTGTGAAGAACGAACACAATATGCGAATAAAAAAACGTTAACCAAGTTACAAACATGAGGTATTTTAAGTAACTTGTAACATTTGGAGTAAATGGAAACTGAGTGTATAACAAATATATTTGCCAATAGAAACAACTAGTTTTAAGACGATAGTTAAGAAGTCTTTCCAAAACATAAAAAATTTCCATTTTCCTACCTAATCGAACAGCTTCCTTCTAAAAGAGGTCACGTGATATAATCCCACCAATCGTCTGATAGTTTTCACTCGAGTGCTTCAGAAAGTAGATGACATTTCCATGCCTTTAATCGTCTAGGCTACTAGACACCTGTTTCAAGCCTCCTTGTTTCCCACGACACTACTGCAGGTTGTACCCGGATGCTACTGATCGATTCCTTTCATCCTGAAGATAAACGCTAAGTATCATTGCATTGCAGTAAAAATAAATAAATAAATAAATAAAACTTCGGTGGTAAAACTGCTCGAAGCGACATAACGGACCATAAAATGAAACATAAACAAGTGACTATCCAATTAATTATAAATACTATGGGTAATAATACAAAAATAACAGAATGTAATATTGCAATATATATACGTAAATCTAAATACATTTATCTTTTCAGTCTAAATATCCATTACATACATCTTATATGAGTGTAAAATTTAAACAAGTTAGTTGAAGACAGCGATTAATTGGGTTAATGTACCTCTAATATCGAAAGTAATTTTAGGAGCAATGAAAATGTTCAAATACATTTTATCGGTCATTTCCCCATAGAGCTTTAGATTTTTCATAAGGTTACACATAGTTTCAGATACGCCATCATAAGACGACTTATTCCCAGGAAAGAATAACACATTAAATTAGAATGTGATTCTTTTCCTAGACGATATGAACCTCCTATTCTGGACATTAATATTAGAAGCATTTAAAAGTAAAGTTGAAAATTAATAATTCTATAGCACATAGTACTTGCTCAGATTTAAAGCGTGTCGTACATTCATTTTTTACTGATTTAAAAACAGTTAATGTTGTTGTGTAAAGCAGTAATAGTGATAGATTCAGCCTCTAAACTTCATTATCCATTAAATATAAGCACTATGCAGAAAGTTTTTAATAACATTTGATCTAATCTGATCAAAATGTTTTGTGAATGTACTTAAATAATCGTTACTTTTAGTACTCGAAACTCTGCCAAGCAGCCATTTCTTACGGCACAGTTGTATGTTTGTGAATTGACAGCGCTAGAAAATCGGGTTTCAATACCAGTTGTGGGCACAGCAGATGTAGCCTATTGTGTACTTTTGTGTTTAGTTACAAACAACAGATTATGGTGTTTTAAACATTGCCAACTGTATTTTCTGCTGGTGTTTTAAGTCATGTAAAAAATGACTGTCTATATGAAAACCTGAAATGAGGCCAAGATTCGTTGTTCTTTACTTCAGTCCTTGTCCAAGAGGTGTCTCTACTTCAAACACTGTCCAACATATATTTACATCAATACTTCAAGCAATGTTCAAGAGGCTTCTGTGTCTTTGAAAAAAATAATTTAACATTCACAGGTGTTTATCAAAAACTTAGTCAATCGTCTCACGGGGATCAAAGTTATTAGTCAAACAAAGTCTATATAAATTACAATTCTATATACACTGAGAGTGACGCCTAAAACTTCTTATTAATTAAGTGACGAAATTGACATGGTTGTACATGCGTTATTGTGACACAAAATTGTTGTAATTTTTATGCAAAGCTACATATTGGCTATCTGCGTCCTGAATCGACCCCTGAATTTTAGCACTGTACGTCCATAAACCTACCGTTGACCCACTGAGCGAGTATGAGACAAAACTTAGCTCTTTTTGTAATATAGCGCCCTCAGTTTGTTAACTGTTAGTCGCTAGACCTTTGTTTAGTGATAAGTGTGAAAATTATTCTTTGTTTAATTTTACTATATCCTTTTGTTGGCTGTTCTTCAGTTCTGATGATTTACTTTGTTCTTCTCAATTTCGCCCAAAGCTATCTGTACTAGCCGCCGCTAATTTTACAGTGAAAGACCAGAGAGAAGGGAGCTAGACATCATCACCTACCGCCGACTCTTGGGTTACTCTTTTACCAACGTATAGTGGAATTTACGATCAAAATCAGTCCCCACTGCTGAAGGAAGGAACATGCTTGGTGGGACGGGGAGGCGAACCCGCGACCCTCAGATTGCGAGTCGAATGGCCAAACGACCTGGCCATGCCGTACTCACTTCGACTGGTCAGCAATAATTTGTTAAAATATGATTAAATAATGTTTGTGTATCAACAGAATTACATATCTGTATTCACGCAGTACCTACTTCAAATCACTGTTTTTGTCGCTGACGGCAAATTATATTTTGGGTGTAATATTGGTCACAAGTTAAAGCCTCACCAAAACCCACGTACCATAAACGTTAATTACGAATCTTAATTCGACACGGCGAATATTTGTTTAAGGGGATAAAAACCACCATGCTTACATCATCATGTTTGTTATGAGTTAGTCAAAAAACAAACAAACTAATATAATATTTGTTAATTTTATTATAAAAATGTCATATTTATTGTGCACATTTTTCGATTTGTAGTAACTAACCACTATTTTTTTTCTCTGGATGTATATTGTAGCTGTCAATCTTAAGTTTATCTATCTATCTATCTATATATATATATATAATATACCTTTTAAGGCACATACACATATACACACATATAAATTAAAAGTTAGTCAATTCAGTTAAGGACTACAATGTATCAAGGTTGTTTAAGTAACATGCTCTTACTTTCAACAGAAAGTCATGTAGTTGGAACAATAAAGTTGTCAATCGAGTTGTTCACAACTGATTTTGCTTGTTATTAAGCACAAAGCTGCACCAATGGCTATCTGTTCTGTGTGAGCTACGAGTATCGAAATTTAGTGTTTAAACGTTATAAGTCTTCTGATTTACCGCTGTACCAGTGAGCAAGAAAAATAGATCGATGATTAGTGTTAATAAAAATAAGTAAATAACAGTAATTGTAAGTGTATTATTTCTTTACAATACTGGCGATTTCCAAGTATTTTGTATGATTTCTTATTCTTCTACAAAAAAATAATATTTATTACAGTTAACACCACCTCAGCCCCCAAGTGGCTCAGAGGCCTTATACCAATGAAAATCAGAGTAACTCGTGGTTAATGACAACAGACAATTACAGTTATTACGATATATAAATATGAGTAACTCGTGGATAAAGACAACAGACAATTACAGTTATTACGATATATAAATAATATAGTATAACATATATACAGTATCGTAGTCTAAGCTCAATTGATGTAATTAACCTTAGGGACACATTTCATCAGAAAGGCTCACTACGAGCCACAAAAACATTCGCACGACTTTGGCGGGAAGAATATTAATTGTCAAGAAATTTAACAGGACCAAAAGAATACAAAATGATCCACAATAATGATACGGACGTGAGATTTGCAAAATCACATCAAAATGTCTTCGGATACATCGAACATTTTCACGTATACCTTTAAACCTAACTGACATAATCTACTGAAGTTGTCTTAAAATCAAAATGGAAAGTTTTGTAATAGTAAACGTTCAGCAAAGTCTTTGACATTACTCGAAGAAAAACGTATGAGTGTATTTATTTTAAAAATGGATCATATGAATTAAAGTTTCTTTTCTAAGGCAGATATGAACCGTAGCTTTAATCCTGTGTGTTTTGATGTATCAAGAGTATTTCAATATTAAGTAATAATTCTATCATCTCATCTCGGTGAAAGTCACACTATAGAATAATCATGTGTCGCAGCTAGTATTGCTACTTTTCGTTGAACGATAACATAGATGCAGCTGGGAAGAACAGAACATTATCGTTGTATTATCCGATAGTCTATAGTGAGATAAAGAATTAGGCTTGACAAAGCAGGCGTGATCTCTGGTAGTTCGAAGTATCAGCACAGCCTTTCATTCCATGTTCCTCACAGAGTACAAGTCAACACCACCATTCTTTGGCTCATGAATACAATTTGATTTCTTTATAATAAGCTAAGTGCTGGACGCACGTGTAACCGATACCTCGGTCACCCAGGGTGAGGACAATACAGAGAGGACACGTGCAGCAGGACCACCTTCCTAGTCTCCCGGGCGCGAATAATTGGTCTTTGAGAGCCACACACCGTCTCAGATTAAGATCGGTTGTGGTCCTACACTGCAGTGTTTATATCACCCGATGTCCACAATCATCTGCGCGGGAATCGAAAGATCGCGCTCGAGGTGAACACAGCATGTGCCACTGAGACATGGCGGGAACATTTAGTTATAAGTGAAACTGCAAGAGCTCTTTTTGTATTTCTGATGTCCTGTCATTCAACTGTCTCGATTGAGTTGTCACCTGCCATAGTGTGATCGTCAACAATTATCAAAACTGTCAACTGGAATATCCCGTCTTTTTTTGGTATAAAAAACACAGTCCTTGAAAAAGGGAGACGAAAATTAAATATTTCATCACTCAATAATGGAAAAATAGAAGGCAGAAGCAAAAAAAAAAAAAAAAAATCACTCAAGAAAATAGTCTACAGGCATTGAGAATTTGTTACGTCCTCTTTCATGGTGTTTACTGCGTAATTTCAAAGCTCATTCAACACGATTCACACAGACAATGCCAAACCAACACAATGAACAAGATGCACAATGCTGTTATAATTAATTTACCAAAGTTTAAAAATATCTTGTTATAATTTAATATAAAAACAAATCTAGGGGGCAAAAAAATTATTTACTTTTTATTAGCTGGAAACGAATCGTCACCAGATGAGTAAGGAGACATTAGTGCCTGATATTTTGCCAGGTGCATTAAATGTCCCCATAAACAAGAAATAACTTTTCTGTTATCTGACAACATACTTTTAATGTTTAATAATACAGTTACTGATATCTATTATTTTTTTGTAGATTACTTCATACTGACAACCGATGATAAGCACGTATATTTAATGATGAATATATATAAATAAATTATATAAAAATATAAACCGTCTTCACGTTTCACTAAAAACAAACATGATGAAGTTATAGAATAGTTACTTTCGTCCAATAGCGCTGTATCTTAACGAATAAACTATTCACTACAAACCACGATACACTAAACTAAAGTGTCAGTTTTACTTTGTTTCAATGAAGAAAAATATCCCCCAGTGGACGGCAGTAAGTCTACGAACTTACAATGCAAAGACCTGGGGTCAGATTCCTCGCGGTGGACACAACAGATAACCCGATACAGCTTGATTCTACGAAGAATATAAGGCTATATATAATATATAAGAATATAAGGAAAATAAGGTTATTCTACATTAATAAATTATATATACTTATATATTTCTGGAGCGTATTCATTTTAGTTTCTATCTAAAGTTTATTTAGTGAACATTGTAATTTTAATTGAAATACGCTTTTTTGTTTGTCCGTATTGAGTTATTACAAGTTCATAACCTAAAAACGAAACGCTGCGTACGTGACGCGCGTTTTAATTAAAATTTATATATGCTAATGTAAAGAATGTGGAAATAAAATGAGTATTTCTTAAAAATCGTTATTTTGGTAATCGCATGTTATCAATAATTATTGATAAGGGTCACTAGGGACGGTGTCGTGAAAAACACTTCTCCATTTACCTTTTATACTGTGTCCGGCATAGCCAGGTGGGTTAAGGCGTTCCACTCGTAATCCGAGAGTCGCGAGTTCGAATCCCCGTCACATGAAACATGCTCGCTCTTTCAGCCGTGGTGGCGTTATAATGTGACAGTCAACCCCACTATTCGACGGTAAAAGAGTAGTCCAAGAGTTGGCAGTGGGTGGTGATGAATAGCTGCCTTCCCTCTAGTCTTACACTGTTAAATTATGGACGGCTAGCGCAGGTAGCCCTCGAGTAGCTAAGCGCGAAATTCAAAACAAACAGTCATAACCAGTGACAACGAGGTTTTCGCGGAAACCAGGGCTCTTCATGTTCACTATATATGTATGTGGCTATATAGCTACGTAAAATACGTTTCAAATTATTGTCAACATAACTCAGCAACGTGTTCGCTTTTACAATGTTGTGATGGTCATCCAGTTTTATTAAAACACACACATACACATATATAAGATTATACAACTTGGATGTTCAAATATTATGTTTACAGTGTGGATGCAAAATCGGCTATCTGATGGTTGTTTCATTTAGGTGACAGACACATACACTAACTTTTAATAAAGTAACTATTATACTTCAACGTGCTTTAACATCAGAATTTGTATCAAAATGCCTCTGGTAACTTTTGGTGCAGAATGTTTAGATTAATTTAATTAAGTGACAGACACATATTCTAACTTGTAATAATTATCATACTTCAATGTGCTTCATATCAGAACTGGTAACAACATCTCTCCGGTCCCTTATGCTGCAGCATGTTTGGCTAACTTTAAGCAACTGTTTTACCTCAGTTTTCTTCAACATTCAGTTTTAACGTAAAATTACGCATCATATACTTACCATAAATCAATGAATGTTCCATTTTGAGAACCAATGTATCGTCAGTAGGAACATAACTCTCAAAGATCCTTTGGCTCTTTCAAACTATAATAAAAACAAAACATAAATGATTTATCGCGTGATCATCTTTACGTCTACATGTGTAACAAACGTCAACATGAGGCGTAAAATACGTAGGTGTAGTTTCAGTGTCCTTATTACCAACACTTAATAAATAACAACAACAAAATATCGTGTAGTTTATGTTAGACTATTTGTAGCAAGACGGGATGAACCTCGAAAACATCTCGTGAAAACAAAAAGTTTGTGTGTGTGTTTTCTTATAGCAAAGCCACGTAAGGCTATTAGCTGAGTTCACTGAGGGGAATCGAACCCCCTGTTTTAGCGTTGTAAATCCACAGACTTACAGCTGTATCAGCGAGTGACAAACAAAAAATTAGCAATACTTTTCTTTATTCAACTTCGACGTATTAACACAGCAGATCAGAACAAACATTTAACGCCAACTTTTTGTTATTGAAAAGAAACTCATTTCTATACGGATTTATGTGAAAACCATGCAATGGTTAACGGACTTTGTAGTGATTTTTACATTTCGGACTGCTTTCTTCAACTGGAAATAACTAAATTAGATTGAAGTAAAAGATTGTAATAAATTATAGCTCCGAATTTACTAAATATAGAAACCCTTAACAATATAGCAAAAGCCTTCAGGCCAGGTGCTCCAACAACGCCATAGAAGTGCCCTATTAGTGAATACTTGAGGCTAATCGCTTTAAAAAAAGAACAATCACCGCCCCCAAGCGGCGTGAACCCTCTAACCTTTCTTGTTCACACTGGAAATTACTGACAGAAAATAAGGGATTGATCTCTTGAACATACATACATGCTGCCTGCACGTGACGTGAACAGAAGTGACTGCTTTGTGGCGTTTGGAGTAAAAGGGTTAGCCAATGTTTAGATAAGTCTTTTCTTTGAAACAGACTTAACTGGTAAGCTCTAACAGTGAGCATTGCTTTACAAAAAGAGGATTATATTTAAGACAAAAATAAAATGTAGCCAAAAGCTACAGCTAACAAAACAACATTTGTTCAATGATGTTTTAAATTTCAATATTCAGGAGTCGTGAACTCCAACGAAAATTTCCTGTCGTTCCTAGTTCATAAATTAGAGAGAGAAATATTACTGAAGGGTGAATGCTTCTAATAAAGAAGTAACACTCACTGCTGTGATTAGGAGAACAGGCCCCAGGTACACCGGGAGGCCAAAATATTACATTTTGTAGTCAAACTAAAGTTCAAAAGCCATTAACACATGTAAAAGGATATTCCAGTTATAAGGGTGTCGTATAATCTACATCTAACCAAACATACCTTTGATTCCTACGGTTTAGAGTATGCAAGTCATAAACATTATTGCGGATCATTTTATGCTATTTTTACTGCAATACGTAAGAAGCATTCACACAGTAGCTGGTGAATTTTTAATTATTAATTTTTGCACGATGCATGTTGGCTACACCAGTACTCATAGCTATTTTGATTCTGCATACGAAACTGTCTTTGATTCACTTCACTTAACTGTTGTCAAATTTTAGTAATATACGAGATTTAAACTTTCAGTATGGAAGGAAAGATACTATCAAGAATAAAAGGAAAGGTTTGTTTCTTTGTAGTAAATTACAAAGCTACACAATGGGCTATCTGTGCTCTGCTCACCACGAGTATCGCATCCCAGTTTTAGCGCTGTAAGTCCACCGTGCCTCTAAATGGAGGAAGATTCTTTTCATTAATATAGTTTTTCATCACAGCTGAGAATAAGAAATTAAAACAAAAGGAGTCAAGTTTGCCTTGTTAAATTTTATAGTGAGTTTGTTTTCTGCCTTTAGAATAAGGAAATTAAGACTGGGCTCAAGGTTTGTATACAAAACAGAAGAATACGGTATTTTCAAATGAATGCTACAACACGTAACGCACAAGTAAAGCAGCTAGATCAAAGAGTACAAAAATGGGGTACAGCCACCCTCATTTTGAACTATTAACAAGAATGATGGCAGTTGATCAGCAGCATCTGATACTTGCACTGCTTTTATGAACTAACTAATCACAATCGACTGTTACAGTCACAGCGCCCTCACAATTGAAAGTGTAGAACGTGTTCAGCAACGCATCAAGTCAGAACCTTAGACCTTTCGATCCACAGCTAAAGCACTCACCACTACGCTATTTTTAAATCCTAAAACATTATGACAGGAATCACCTTGAAGAACATTATATCTTCATTTTCTTGCTTATTAAGGTACGTTTGATATATATATATATATATATTATACGATCATGAGGTGAGAAACTTGCCATCAGCGCGTTTTCGGGAGGTATAAAATGCAGTAATAAAGGTTATTTTTAGAAACGTTAGAGTTTTCAGAATTCACGATTGGCAACTTTTCTTTTTCTTTTAGCTAAAAAGCTCCACAACTGGCTAGCTACGTTCTCTCCACCATGAGGAATCGAGCCACAAATTTTAACGTTTAAGTCCCTACATTTAACGCTAATTCACGAGGAATGATATGACTTATTTCTATTTCTTCTTATTATTATTATAATATATTGTTATAAATATATATTCCAGGATTATTCCAATCGTATACGTGATACATAGTAAACAATTGTCATGACAACAGATTATTTCCAACATTGTATTTACTGAAAGTATATCCAAAAATAAAAAAAACATCTCTACCATTATATAGTAAGATATGATGACAATGACATGTTTGAAACATTGAAAGGTTTTTCTCACACAGAGGTAAGAAACTAAATAAACAGAAGTACAAAATAAAAGTACAGTTTCACGTCACGTCACGATAATGTTGACTTATTTTGTAAACAAATTACAAATTGACGTTTTTCTGCGTTTGACATTATAAAGTTGTACCTGTCATTCTTAAATAGCGCAAGTGTCAACTATTTGAACAAACTTTAACAAGCTGCGTTTTGTTAGACCATAATGTAGCTTAGTCAGGTGGGTTCGAATCTCCGTCGCACCAAACATGGTCGCCCTTTCAACCGTGGGGATGTTATAATGTGACGGTCAATCCCACTATGCGTTGGTAAAAGAGTAGCCCAAGAGTTGGCGGTGGGTGGTGATGACTAGCTGCCTCACTCTAGTCTTACACTGGTAAATTAGGGATGGCTAGCGCATATAGCTCTCAAGTAACTTTGCGCGAAATTCAAAAACAATTATAGATAGGCCTGCCCTCTAGTATTAACAATTATTACTACAAATATATTTTAATAATCATCCAATTTTCTTGATTTCGACGAGCACATTTTGGCTTGTTTCATTATGCATTAAATAAATTATTTATACAAACTTTGGTGGTATACTTTTAATATGCAAAAAAATAAACTGAAAAGTATAATGCACAAAAATTTACTTTTATAGATTATGTAACTTTTAACACAGTGGGTAGATTGCTCGTACAACGCATTTTTCACCTACACGCTAATTATACACTTCACACTATAACACATAATTTGTAATTGCACAATTGTACCTAAAATTTCTTTTTGCGTTGTAATTTGTATTTTTCAAAGACAAAAGTCACAACTGTCAACTTATTAATTAATAACGTAATATATATTTAAAACATCGTATTGTTCTGAGGAATACTAGATGGCCTACCTCCACAGTATCTTCACTTGTTGCTTCACCAGTTATGACAAACGCTATTCAAGATCTAGAAGCAACTGTTATAAATAGTTGTAGTAAGTGTGATGTATTCTTATTAGAACAGTTCCATTGAAATTCAAATATAAAGCTGTAGAATTAACAAGGATAACTTAGCGGCTCGCACTAGCTTTGTGTAGCACACCAGTAAAAAAAAAGCTTAGCAAGTTTTCAATTTATAACTGTTAAAAATGTTAGAAAATAAATATAAATATATAATTAAGATAATCGTTGTTATCTACTTTTCGTAGTATTGTATTTAATACCAAACAAGTTTGTTTTGAATTTGACGTGAAGTTACTAGAGGGATATTTGCGTTAGCCGCCCCTAATTTAGAGGTGTTAGACCAGAGTAAAAGCAGCTAGTTTACATCATCAGTCGTCAACTCCTTTACCAACAAATAGCTGAAAAGGTTAGCTTTTTCGGTGACAGGGATTCGAACCCACGACCCGCAAATTATAACTTATGTGGATAGATGATTTGCTTACATGTTATAATTGACAGTAATTTCTTTACTTAAAACCTTTCTATTCTAAATACCTGGAGATAAATGATTTGTTTCATTCTTTAAAAAAATAATATATAAACATTAATCAAAATTATATAGAGGGTTGAATATATTATATTAAAACGATTTTCTATACCCAAATCATAAGCCACGTGACAGTCACAGTGTATTTAAATATACGAATTGAGCGATGTAATTACCAGGTCAAGCCAAGCCACAAACATAAAGGGTTATAGATCAACTTGGAGCACCGTTGTATGGGTGTGGGTTTTGCAACAGCAAAGCCACATCAGGCTATCTGCTTGAGCCTCTGATTTTAGCGTTGTAAATCCGTCGACTTACCGCTGTGCAAGAGGGGAACCATAATCATCGAAAAACAAGATTGCTCCATGTCTTACCCAAGTACTAATAAACAAAGCGCAGGGTCTTGTAACAGGTGAAAATCTACGATCACAAAGGTCAGTATCAAAATCCGTACGTAATACACTCAAAATAAACTTCCACCTATATATACATTCAATAACTGCATACCTCAAGTGTCTGGAAAAAGAAACGGGTATTCATGCTATTTCATAAGAAGACATACTGGTCAAGTCACCTATGGATTTTTATACGATTGAATTGTTGAAACGGATTCTGGAAAAAACTTTATCGTTCCACCTTAGATGGATTATGGAACAGGTCCACGGTGTAAAAGTGTGCTTTTCATATTACAACATTATGACGAAGCCTTTTTCATTGAAAACTACACTGCAGGCTTTTGTTACGATACAAGCTAGTCAGGTACAGCATGACCAGACGTAACGATATAGTAGGTCTCCGAAATTGTTTTAATACAATGTATACAACCTCAGTATAACGGCCCGGCATGGTCAAGCGGTTAAGGCACTGGAGTCGTAAGCTGAAGGTTGCAGATTCGAATCCCAGTCGTACCAAATGTGCCCGCCCCTTTTAGCCGTGGGGGCGTTATAAAGTGACGGTCAATCCCATTATTAGTTTGTTTTTGAATTTCGCGCAAAGCTACTCGTGGGCTATCTGCGCTAGCCGTCCCTAATTTAGCAGTGTAAGACTAGAGGGAAGGCAACTAGTAATCACCACCCACTGCCAATTCTTGGGCTACTCTTTTACCAAAGAATAGTGGGATTGACCATCACGCTATAATGCTCCCACAGCTGAAAGGGCAAGCATGTCTGTTGCGAAGGGGATTAGAACCCGCGATCCTCAGATTACGAGTCGAACGCCTCAACTCACCTAGCCATGCCGGGGCCCATTATTCGTTGGTAAAAGAATAGCCAAAGAGTTAGCGGTGGATATTGTTAATTAGCTGCCTACCTGCTAGTCTTACAGTGTTAAATTAGGGACGGTTTAGCGGTTAGCTCTCTCGTGTAGTTTTGTACGTGAAATTGAAAAAAAATCAAATAAACAGATTTTGTATTTTATATATTTTGTATGAAAAATTACGTCTGAAATAGCTCAGTTTGTTAGTAGACTGAATTTTGTACACAGAAAATTTTGGAATTCTTTTTTGTCATAAATAAAATTTAAACTGGAGGGGCATTCGATAAAGAACATACCTCTACCATGTAACGTTGATAACAATCGTCCCTAAATAACTAAGCAAATGTCTGCACGTATATCATTATCAAGTCCACAAAGTTTCATGAAGATCCGATCATTTTTGACCAAGATACAATGCCCAAGTAGTGTAACAAATCGGTCCTCCAGTTAACAGATAGGGATTTTACGCTTTTTGTGACCTCCGCCTTCCAAAAATTAAGAATTTTTATGTTGGGTCACAGTCCAAATGTACACCAATTTTTCGAGCAAGTCAATTTAGCCGTTTCTGAGAAATCTTACTCACAAACATACATTCAAAGAAAAACATATTTGTGAAAATTTAACTTTTGGTGCTAGATATAAATACCTATGAACAGATTACTGATTGCAAATCAGATTGCTTAGTGCTAATTAACTCCACAAAAATTTATCACTCACCAAACGAAAATAAATTCAGTTAGAGAATTATACGACAGTGCATTCAAAATATCAACTCCAATTTTAAGAAATTACAATTATATCGTATGAAATTGGTTTACAATCAATCTTATTTTCAAGGTGTTTTGTTTGTTGATACACGGGGACTATCTGCACTAGCAGTTCCTAACTTAGCAGTGTAAGACTAGAGGGAAGACAGTCACCACTGCCAAAACTTGGGTTATTCTTTTGCCAATGAATAGTAGAATTGACTGTCACACTATAATGCTCCTTTGGCCAAAAGGGCGAGCATGTTTGATGGGATGGATATTCTAACCTGTGATCCTCAGATTGTGAGTCGAGCTCCCTAACCATCTGCCAATGCTGAGCCTATTTTCAAGATATCAGCATAAACAATTTCTTTAAAATGTTCTTAATGATGGCATACAAGAAATGTACAAAATATAAAGAATTGAGGATGTAATTATAGTTGTTTTTATTAATGAATTTGGAGACAATTCTGTGCTGGCCACTCAGCACTTCCTAAACATTTTTCAGTGCCAACCCATTACAGCTAACCTTGAATCTGCACAACCACAGATATATGAAATTGTGTATCAACTGGCCCTTTCAGTTTGTTGTTGTTGCAAGTTATGTTTCTTGTGGCAAATTTGCAACTCTAGGTTTGGAAATCACTGCAGGTATCACATACATTGTTAAACCTAAAATTATAAGAGTAAACATTCCAAACATGTAAACAAATGAGAGAATGATGAAAGTTTTAATACGAAAAATTAAAAAAGACGAAATTTTGCCTGAATAACATAACATTAGATCCATCTCTGGGATCACAACGTTTTAAAAGTGATA
The DNA here is from genome assembly GCA_011833715.1 of Carcinoscorpius rotundicauda. Taxonomy (NCBI): domain Eukaryota; kingdom Metazoa; phylum Arthropoda; class Merostomata; order Xiphosura; family Limulidae; genus Carcinoscorpius; species Carcinoscorpius rotundicauda. Next base: position 24,854,054 of record CM022398.1, read on the forward strand.
CTTCAAGTACATTTACTATTTTGTAAGATTGTTTTCAAATTTTGTACAAAGCTATAGGAGGGCTATCTTTGTTAGCTGTTTCTAATTTAGCAGTGTAAGATTAGAAGGAAGGCAGCTAGTCATCACCATCCACCATCAACTCTTTTACCAACAAATAGTGGGATTGACCACAACATTATTTGCTGGAAAAGATGGTAAATGGCTGAGCCATTTTTTAAAAAAAATTAAGCATTTGTTCTAATGATGATAAATTTACTTTAAGGCTGAGATGAATGATGTTAAACTCATATTTTCAAGATAATATGTTTGACTAGTCAACAGTCCACTGCTGTACAGAAGCACATAAAAATATAGTTGAATTGGCTGCAAGAAAAAATACTTTTGTTCCTGGATCTTGATAAAACAAATATATATCAATACATTTGTATTGATATATACATTATATTTGTATATAAAAGTCAAATGCCCATGTAGAATATTACTCTGATATAGCATTACACAATTATGTTTTGTATTTCATGTATGATAATGACATATTACACAAATGGAATTGCTTGCCATTCTTGTGTACCAAAGATATTCATGTATTTTTGTACTAAGTTATAACAGACAAGACTTTAAAAAAAAAAGATTTAAAAAAAGGCATTACATATGAAAAGTAACAGAAAGTAAGGACATGAAAATGTATCAAAACTTTGTACACTGAGTAGACTTGAAGTCTGATATTAAAGACAGGAATAATACTGTAAAATATATAACCAGCTCTTGTATACCTATCATTTTTTTTCTTAATATTTCAGATTTTCTCTTTTACATTGAGAAATATTAATTTTTTTTTGCTTAAAAGGTAATTCCACATCAGCATCATTAAGTCAAAGTAAACTGTATTTTAAAATACTTAATAAGTAGCATATAGCCCATTAAAATGATGCTGTAAGTACTACCATCCTTATTCCTAACCTCATATTTCATAACTGAAATAAACAAATTTTGCAAAAACAACAAAGAAGTAGAGAAGTGTAGTTGAGGTAGTGAAATGTTAGTTAATTCCTTTGTAAGTCAATAAAAATTAAGATCATTCATGAAATGGATTCATAGCATAAGAATTGGCTAAAAATCAGTTAGATTAGCAACTTCTACTAATATATAAAAAAGCTAGTGCATTTTGGTAACACTACCTTCCAACAATGGCATTTATGTTATCTTGCTTAAGAAAAAAAGTATGACCTCAATGACGTCGAGAAAACCCACTTGTAGAGAAATATATATGCAAAAACGTCTCGTTTGGGTTGAGAAAATAATTTACATAGAAGACCGAAAACGTTTCGACCTTCTTCGGTCATCGTCAGGTTCACGATGACCAAAGTAGGTCAAAACATTGTTTGCTCTTCAATGTAAAATATTTTCTCAACCCAAATTAGCCATTTTTGTATATAAAACAGTATGACCTAATATTGTTATTAGTTTATGTAAAGAAAGTATAAAATGAATTGTAACAGACAACAAGACTGGAAATATAATTACCGATTCCTTAATTTAGTGTCTCCACTGATTAATGGAGTTTTTTTTTTTTTAATCATAAACGTTGGTGATACAACAGAATAAAGTTTGATTCAGAAACAATTTAAGTTTAATGTTGAATCAATAATTTTAATTTTCTTGATAAATTTTATGCACTTGGCTCTAGACTAGCTGATCCCACACAATATTATTACTTTAGTAGGCTTATTATACAAACATTCACTGCTCTTACAAGGTTTCATGGTACCCTCTAAATACCCCTCTTGCACTTCTGTCACTAAAATTGTAATGATAAGAGAATAATCAAATTAAATAAATACATTTTGGCTTTTATTACTGTTTCTAATTCAGAAAATTAAGTGTGGTGTGACACACACAATGGCTTTTAGATAAGTTAGGTTATCTTTAAGAAAGTATTAAACTTGCATTTTAACACAAGTGAGTTACAGCAAATCTTGTTTAACTGAGTATGGCTGTTAAAAACAGTTGAGATTAAAAGTTCAGCGTTTGCTTTAATCAAACCATTTTTGTTGCAAAACTGTTTACTAAAATTTCTATTGCTTGAATATTGAAATATTTTAAGTTATATATTTATCAAACTAAAATATAACTGGAAGTGGATTGGCTGCAAAGAACAGTTATCATGGTATATAAACAAAATAGATACAACATAATAATTTACACCAAGAAAAAACAGTAAGTTGGCAATACCTGAAGACAGACTGACTGATATTCTGTTGAAACATGCTCCCCAAAATATAAAATCACTTTACTATGCCTATAAATCATTGTTTTCCAGCTTATTATTAAAATGTTTATATACACTGTGAGGTTAAAAAAAAAAAAGACAGCTGATAATTTCAAAATATTCAAATTTTTCTTGACAATACAATTAAGTGTTGCAAAGTCCCAGCACTTGTTCCAGTTCTGTTCTGTTGTTGAACCTTGCTTTAGAAATATCTATATACCGACTATTGAACCTAGGGCTAGTAACATAAATCTGATTGACATTCCTTCTCTGGATTATGAACTGCATCCATCTTAGTCCGAGGCAACTGTAATAAAAAAAGTAATTTAACTTCAACTTATGCAACAATAGTTAGCCATTTGTATAGCATAGTATTTTCATAGGTCTTTACAACAACTGTAGTTGAGAATAATTTCTTTTCAAACATTGTGTAAATAAAAAAGGGGCTATTTGTTTTATACTAAACACACAAACACAACAAATACTTTGCACAAATAACAAAAGAATCTCATTTTACTCAACCATTCCACACTGACACAATGTATCAAATTCCAACATTCCTAGTAAAGACCAAGAATAAAATACAAATAATTTAAAAATTCTTGAAATGTATTTCACAATAATAAAAATGGCTCTTATTAAATACATAAAAAATAAGCAATAACCCATGTTTTACATTTGTATATTAACCTTACAGAGCACAGTGAGGTTTCCAATTTACCCAGACCACATATTCACCATAAGCTTGCTATGTTTTATTTTAATAAACCTAATTATCCTAATTATGTGAAAATACTTTTTATATAAACTTTTTCCAATCAATAAATCTGTAAAAGAAGCACTTTGGTCAGTTGAAACTTTTATACAAACATTTTAAGTTGACAATCTTGCACAAAACATTATTAAAAGTAGAAGTCAATGTCCATCATAACTTGCTGAAGAAATAAACACAATTTTCTGTCCAACCATTCAGAAATCATTAAACTGTATTTTTTTTTAGAAAGGGAGGTGGAACAAAAAAATATTGTAGCTGGCATTATGTTTAATCATGATATTTGATCATGGAGAGGTCACTTCTGACACTCATCTATGAAAACAGTGAAATAAGAATGGATAATGTAAATCAAGAGTGATGAAAAAATTAATTTTGAATACAGTGAGTGGTTATTTTACAAAAATATATGCACTCAAATGCTATCTGTAAAATGATGTACCAATGTGCAGTTAGTTACCTAACTATATGTCAAAACCTAATATGCATTACTTTTTATAGGACATAAACAAAGCAACAGTGAAGTAGAAAGGAACTTCTTATAAACATCCTGAACATGTTCAGTGTTACTGTGCATAATATTATTTATTTACATGAAATTTACTCAGTTGTTTTTAGTAGTACAGGCTTATTTAATACATATCATTTAGGTGCAGAGTTATACAATGATTTTCAAAGACAAACATCCAGCATTATTAGTCTTCATAAACTTACTATAAATATTGGGGAGCTAATATAAATTCTTTGATTAACCCAATATAATTGATTGAAGTTATATAGTAAAGTCAAGCATAGTACTTAAAATTATCTTACATCTTATTTAATACATAAATAGTCCCCAATTTCAACAAGACGTGTAGCCTTACTTATTTTGTGTTCATCTAGAAATGGTTGGATTTAAAACCTTGGTAAGCAAAAATGTAAGAAATCTGAACAGTTTTTAGCCTCGAAACTGATATTAAATTTGTTTCTTAAAACATTTAAAATTATAATGAATACACTTTGAAAAAGCTCTACAAATACAAAAAAGAAAAGTTAAATATATACACATACATACATACACTGCTGGCCAAAATCTTAAGGCAAATAGATAATTATTAACTTTTCTCATTTAAAGTTACCACTTTTTTTACTTTTCCGAGTAGAAATTTGCTAAACATTCTAGCTTCAGGTTATAAAAATTCATATAATCAAATTTTGTAACATCTACTTTTTAGGTTGTGAAATTTCCATACTTTTGTTGTGAAACACTATTTTAAAGAAACTTTTAGAAATACTTCCTTTTATTTTAAAATTAAATTTCTTTTTTGGTGGTGAGAGAAAATTTTGTATTTTATTTATCCAATCATTTTCAAAATTACTTGATAATTAGTAACATACTTTTGATAGTCTATCTTAACAATTACAGTTGTTACCACTTTTGGGTATAAATCTTCAAAAGAAGATATTAATTTAAATACAATAAATATGATTTCTTTTGAATAGACCATAACAATAATATTAAACAAATATGGAACTGATTAGCTGGCTTATTCTACTGGTATCTATATACTCACTAAACCTAAGTAAGCTTATCTTACAAAAGAAGAAAATTTCTACAGGTTTAAAACAGACATAATATGAAAATATTCTCAGAAAAAAAGTCGAGTGAATCTACATAATTCTAAGATTTGCATTTTATTCCCAAGAATTCTAAACTTCCCATCAGATTCCTTTAATTAACCCCACAAGAACCTCAGTTTATCAATATCTTTAGATCATAAATATTAATCAAACCAGTTCATTTATTCTACACAAAGGTATATATAGTTTATAAGTTACCTTGTTTAAAGGTTAACCATAAACAATATCAAAGTTGAGATTTATTAGTAATTCTTGATGATGAGAAACCCACTTGAAGTATTAATGTATTCTCAAGAATGGCTGGAATGGGTTTAAAACTTTAATTAAAATAAAGTACAGAATAACCTGAGAAGGTTGAAACGTTTTTATGTACTTTATTTTAATTAAAGTTTTAATACCCACATCAGCCGTCTTGAGAATTCATTCATTAGTAATTGTTTAGCCTGCATCTTTTGACATAAAAGAGTGGCAGTAATAAAATACTGAGAGAATGAAAGTCATGTTAGTAAATAAAAAATAATTTTTAAAGAGTGACAGTTTCTTAGTAAATATAAACCTGTATTTCAAGATGGGTAAAAGAATTCTAAAAAAAAATAATTAAATGTGCCGTTTACAAGCAAGACTTAAGAAATGAGTCAAAACATTTTTAAAAGTTTTCCTTGTGAATTGCACTAAAGTGTCACAAGTTACACAGTAATAACTCCATAATATTATCTACTGAAAAGGTGTTAAAATAAAGTAAGAATTATTATTTTCAACTGAACTTTGAAATTACCATGCAGGGGCACATTCAATATCTGTAAAGTGTTTAATAGTTCTAGGTTTGATTGAAACACTCAAGATGAAACAAAAACATCCTTTTAAACCATTATTATTAACGTTCTATTATACATTTACACAACACAATTTTTTTTATTTGAAACCAATCAGTGATTGCAGAGATTAACATTTACCTTGTTATCCAGTTCTTGGGACCTCCCACTAACTCACTGAGGAGAGAAGAAACCTGTTCATCTGACTTTTAAATTGAGCATTCTGAAATGGGGATATAAAAGTAATTAAGAAATTATAATTATTTGTCCTAAAACAATTGTGATATAGATATTATATAGCTATTAGGTAGGGGGAAAGAAAATTAGTCTCATTGAATTTAATGCCATAAAGTATGGAACATATTTTAATGCACGACACAAAACTGAAACACATGCATACTTATTAAATCATATACAAATTTAAAACTGAAATATGTAATTGAAATATTACATGTGAAATGCAATTTTCTATTAATTTTCCATACTATGTTAAGATCATGATTTATAGGAAGTCTGGACAGAGATGATCCGGCAATGAAATGCTAAGTAGTTTTGTTTTTTTATAAAAATATAAACAATTGGATTTTACTGTTTCAAAAGTTGTAAAGCAAAATATAACAGACACATATATTTTATCTGAAAGTCCCGTTGAACAACGTGAAATTTATCATGTACTAAATAATAATAATAACATATATATTACCTCTTACAATGGATAGGTCAAAGCCTGCATAGTATAAACTTTTACACAGCAACATTCAATACTGAATTAAGCTACTTTATTATTAATGTACAGGAATAAAGTTGTCGTTAAAATACATTCTAATAACATATAAAATTTTAATTTTTAATTTCTAAAGGAAATATTTTAATAAATTCTCAATCTTCCCTTATATGAGTATCAGGTCTGATGGTCCGAGTTTAATGTAACTTACCACACACACACACACACACACACACACACATACATACATATATATATATATATATATATATTGCTAAGGTATAGTATAATCTTTATAGATTCAGTTTTTTTATTTACAGAGGTATAAACTGGAAAGTCAGAACCACTTGTCACATCCTCTTTCTCACAAACTGCCAGCAATTCTCTCTGACATTTTCTATTATGTCATTTATAATCAATATAAATACAGTCTTAATTTACTGAATGACATATAATGCTCCCCTGGATCCCAACATGTAGTTACAGAGTGATGTGCTCTAAGCCACTGGAATTACAACAGGGAAGCAAGTGATACCAAGGTGAACAAACCCTCTTCTGAACCTGAAGAAGTCTGAAAGGCAACACTTCAAACTTGGAATGACAGGATCTTGTATGCCATACTCAAACTGAGGAAACAGAACTCACCTGGCATGGAATTATGAACACACGTTCTCATTCTCCAACCACATGGGGAAATTAAATCCCACTTGTCCCCAGAATTATGGGGAGAACATGGAACAAACAGTGTTTAACCTAGAACCCAAGGTAGAACTACTCTGCATTCAACATTATGAAGAAACAATGGACATTCTTCTATGAATAATGTAATAAACCAATACAACTCAAGAAGAAGGGCTATGATTAACCTAAACAGATAGTAAAGAATCAAATATGAACTGGTATTATAAGTTGGATCTTGCATAAACTGGTGCTTCTCTTACAAACATCTGGTAAAACAAAATCATCCAGGGTCCCAGGTAAGACAGCCCTCCAACTTTGACTTCCTCTCCAAGATTGAAGGAAATTTGCTTAACAATTTGATAAAATAACCTTTCCATCCCCTCTATAATTGGAAACCATGTCTGGTAAGGACTCTCTTGCTCCTCTGGTTGAATACAAGTGCATCCTGAGGAACACTGCTCTGGAAACAAAGTTCATTAAATTTCTGAAAGCAAACAGAGTCCAATTTATTCAATCCAATGATTGACACGAATAGACAGAATCCCTTTATGCTTCACTCATGATAGTCTGTAAGTGGTGGTCTACAACAGTACAGTAACACAACATTTTTACAAAACTTGTGACCTAGATAAAGTATACTGTGTTAATGGTTGCTTGTAAGGAATTGGTTTGATAAAAGCACACTTAACTGGGCAACAAGTTATACAGAGTGGAATCCCATGGGAAAGATGTTAGGGACCCTAATAAGTTAAGAAGAGAAAAGATTGGTAATGAAGATACTCACACCTCCTTATAATCTAGAAGATGACATTAAAATAGTTGCAGGAGGTAGTCAAAAACTCACATCATACAAATAATGTGATATAAAAAGTACTGGAGGTCCATGTACTATTCTGCAAAATGTCATCCATTACATAATTCCAATGGACCATTAAGGACATAGATATGTGATTAATCTGATGACATCTGGTTCACAGAAGTCTCCTCAAGATCAGAGAGAGTCCTCAGATCTTTCTGGCATCAAGGAACATACAAACTTGAAAGCAACTGGGAAAAAAACTCAAAACACCACACACTCAATTTACCAATTAAAGAAAAGAGCTTGGGGCAGGTGATTCTAATTTGGCCTACAGTGAAGCCAACAAAAGGAAACTTTAAATTAAAATAAAGAATAAAATAATGTTTCAACCTCCATAGTTCATCTTCAGGTTAACAAAGAAAATTACAACCTGAATATGACCAAAGTAAATTGAAACATTGTTCTGTTCTTTATTTTAATTAAAGTTTTAATATCCACATCAGCTGTCTTATGAATACAAATTTGATAGTTATATTTAGTATTTCATTGTTTTTCCATTTGATTTACCGTTAAATGTAAGATTACTTTTTATGTTATGATGCTACCTAAACAATTTCCAAAATACACTTACATCCTCTTACACACTAGTTATTAATTGACTGCTAGTATTTCTTCCTTTGCCCACCTAAATGTTGGTCTGGTTTTATTCCCCAGACTACATTTCAAAACAAGTATTCCCTCCACCCAGAACCTAATTCATATACTGAGGGTGTAATTTGACATGATCTGTCATCACTAATGGCTAACCCTCACCCAGATAGTCAATACCAGCTGCTGTCTTATGAATATTTTTTTTACTTCATGTGGGTTTCTCATTGTCATGAACTACTAAATTTTTTGTTTATCTTTTACCCATTATTATAAAACTAATTAAAATGTACAAATAAGAATTTTATTTGAAAAGAGTAGGCCATACATTATGTCATTCAATAATATAAGTTGAGAAATCATGTTTATCATGTGATTTATAGCTTATTGTTAGTGTGATTGATGGGTTCCAAAGGATAAAAAAATGGAAAAAATTAAATATCAATGTTGTTTTACCAGTATGTTTGTTACTTTGAACTAAATGAAAGACAATTTCAAAATAATTTTTTTAAATCTATTTATTAAATACACAAAACAGTCATAAATGAGCAATCTATAGCAGTAATAAATAATAATAGTTATAATAATAATATAATAATAAACAGCTTAGAGACACTGGTCAGGCCTAGTAGCTGCAAATGATAAAGGACTCTGTGTACAATCATTACACCCAGTCATTTGAAATAGTTGGCATCTTTGGGTTTAAAATATTTTAAGTATTTGGAAAAATTCAGGTAAGAATATAAAAAAAATAAAACATGTTTTCTATTGTTAAGTAACTGTATAATTCCTGAAGGTCTCTGCACATTTGTCAATTTAAAGTTGAGACTAACCATGTCTGTAAAGGATGTGTAGTAGCTTTTCTTGATAGGTGCACTAGCATCCATGCGCTTAAATGAAAGTATTCATGCATTCCTAAACAAAATTTAATTTAACTTCATCCTAAAGTTATTGTTACCTTTTTATATGAACTCTACAAACTATCCCAGGTCTTTCAACAACCTATCCTATGACTGTTTACTTCATGGACATCAATAGAGATTAAAAAGCTTGTTTTACGTGTTGCTACACACTTCAAGAAGTGCATGTAATGCTCCTCAAAAATTTAGAAACAAGTCCTGTTTGGCATCAAATCATAAAATTTTTACGTGTAGTGTTCTAAAATTTTTGTATATCCACAATCTATAGAAGAAATTTAAATTATTACAATATCAGTATTATGAAAACTTTACTTACTAACACTCAATTAGAGACAGTATAAATCATGTGCAATATCCTGGAGAGCCAATGCCATCATTTTAAAAACATACAGTTCAGTTGAGTTACAGAACTGTGCAGTTTCTTAAGCCTGTTTTCTTTAGTTAAATATTTATTTCTTGCTGTTTTTATTAATATTATTGGTTATACTTTTTAATATATTGAATGTCATTAGTATATAATTTTACAGTTTTGTTATTTTATTATAGAAATTGTTTTGCATTTTTAGCCAAGTACATGTATTTGGAATTAACTCAAACCTCCTAAAATGACCAAATCTTGTAAGCTGCTACTAGACTTTTGGCCAAAAATGTTAACCACATGGGTGCCAAACTGATGAAATAATGCATAAGTTGAAACTTAAGAGCTTATTTCATTATTTATACATATTATCAAGTTGATCTTTAGTTTTAACTCTGTGTACACAGCTGCTCTGATCAGAAGTTAATGTTTTTTTGTTACTATCAACTTTGTAACAAATTATTTTTTCATTGTTTAAATGCTAACAACTACAACACAAACAAAATATATGGTGTAAGGACTAAATCAGATCTTTATAAACCACACATTGAATATCATAATCCTCAAAACCACAAATATGCTACATTTTTAGTGTTTACTCAGTTTATTTTGTTTTGATAATAAATTTATAATAATACATATTTTGAAATAAGTTTATATTTGTGTTAGTAAAAATTCATGACCTTATTATATTCAACTTACCACCTCAATATCTTTATCATAACAGGATACTTTCTTTGTGTCTAGTCCTTTCACTCTGTAATAAAACAAAAAATATATCCTGTTGTGATATAGATGTTGAGGTGGTAAGTGGACTATGATAAGATCATGAATTTTTACTAATAAAAATATAATCTTATTTCAAAGTAAGTATTATTATAAATTTATTACCAAAACAAAAAAAACTGACTATACAGATTAAAGTTAAATTTGGAGCAATTTTATATAACAAAAGTATAAGAGATATAATCATAAACTATTAATCAAGAACGTAAATTCCATAATGATTGGGAGTACATTGAGTAATTATGTGAGTGCTTTTACTTTTAATAGTATTTTTGGTTATAATGCTGTGTATACCTTTCATTGGAAATGATGATAAGGAAGCTAAATGCAAAAAAATCTACTCAACCCAGCATGGACAGGTGATTAAGGCATTAGACTCATAATCTGAGGGTCAAGGGTTCAAATCTCCGTCACACCAAACATGCTCAACCTTTTGGCCGTGGGAATGTTATAATGCGATGGTCAATCCCACTATGCATTGGTAAAAGAGTAGCCCTAGAGTTGATGGTGGGTGGTGATGACCAGCTGCCTTCCCTCTAGTCCTACACTGCTAAATTAGAAAGGGCTAGTGTAAATAGCCCTCGTGTAGCTTTGTGCAAAATTCAAAAACAAACAAACAAGAAATCCACATCGAATAATAGTTTTCTTTAAGTGTACCAGAAAAGGTCTATTTAAAAAATATATGAATCAAGCTACAATTTTAGAAATATTGAATAGTATCGTGACATTTTAAAAATTCCTATTTCGTGGCTGTCAGATTTAACACATTTTTATTGAATTGTTGGGGGAAGAAATTGTGTCAAAATAAAAAAAAGTTTTTTATTTATTAACTATCACAATATAGACTTAGTCATTTTGAGTGACTTTATAAGTGCCAGGTAACCATGAAAGTATCCATACTATAACTTTTAATATTGTACATTTAACTTTGTGAAATTTTGCATGCTTTCATTAAACATTACAAGTATTTTTATCAAAGATTTCTAAAACAAATTTATGTAGTTAGATGGTTGACTGTTCCAAATACAAAGTGATTTTCATATTAAAATTAAAAATAATTTTTCTTTCAGATTTCATTTGAATAATTCCTAAAATATTCTAAATGAATATTAAATTTTTTTCAATGAAACTTTATAGTTTATCTGGTATTTTTCTCCCTCTTTACTCTACAGACTTGGTCAATTTGATTAACCACATAACCACCATAAAAAAATACAAAATAAATCAGGCTTACCCAGAAAATTACAGTTACCTGTATCATGCTTTCATGAGAATGTCTCTGGATGGTTGGGAGTTATAACAACATTGTCCATTTGACTGCATACACATCTGGTGTGTTATAATACTGCTCAAAACTGAAATGCTCAAGTTTGGTCTAAACTTACTTTTGTTTTTAGTCACTAAACTAAATTTCCTTTCACTATCAGCATTAGAATGGAAGATTGTAAGAATTCCAAGAATAACCCTACACAGAATGTCATACTTCGGAACCCAAAACTTGTCAACATTCAACTGAAGGACAGTTTCTGAGAAAGTATCAATTTTATAGTTCAAATATTGCCCTTCCCAACTTTTCAATAGTGTCGTGCTCATGTGTATTGACAAGGACAGGATACCTGTCAGTGAAGAAGCATAGTAAAGAGAAATCTTTGCTGACTTATGTTTTGGATCAGCAACCACTGCGTGGATCAGAAGTTCATCATTTAAAGGGAAATGTTTCATCATGTAATTTGTAGCTGCAATATAGTATTTCTTGACACTCATGTAGAAGCTGATCAGGTCCAGGTCCTTTTCATATTTAACAATGTATTACTTGGCAGCATTTCCAATAGAAACTGCCTCATCAAATTTGTGTAAGGATTCATTGTTGTAGTCAAGTTCAATGATGTTGCCTTCAAGATATTCTGGCTTGATGTATCTGACAAGTAAATTTTTAACTTGTGTAATCAGAGTTCTATGCATAACGTGTATGCAAAGCTCTTCTCTTTGCAATATCAAATTTGCTTGCTCAAATAGAGGAATTGCAGACTGAAGAAAAAAACAAAATAACAAGTTCATTTTGTTGTCCAAGAAAACTGTTAACTTATCTAACTTGCTCTTTGCATAACTTTTCTTGGTTACTTTCTTGCTAGCTTTCATTTTCTTCTCTTTTTTTCATTGATTAGCTCTTGTTTAGTTCAAGGTCAGACTGCCTTAACATATATTGAGTTATATCAAATGTTTCTCTGTCTGATTTTGGAGACTGTTGTCTTATGTCCCTGTGTGGCTGGGAGGGTGTCTTGACTGTGTCCCTGAGTGGCTAGGAGGGTGTTTTGACTGTTAAACTCTTGTTGCCTGACTAAACTGCACGTTTAGATCCTTTTGAATCTAGTTTTACCTTTTCACAGTGAAAATACTTCTTCAATGGCTTTCACATGTCCAATATTCTGTTGAGGCAAACCCCAAGTGATAGTCATCTTGTGTTAACAAGTTATAAAATTTGTCTTGTTTCTTTGTCATTGTTATGTAAATATCATGTAAATGTTGTCGAGTGTTATGTAAATGTTATGTAAACGACAACCATGTCTAGTGTTATGTAAATGTCATGTAAATATCATATAACGTCGTATTTGAATTCCCATATTTATTATTTATAATTCTATATTTATATTATTGTTTTGAGGTTTAAATCGGTGAAATTTAAAGTAACATTTTAGAATTAATTAAAATTCATTTAGAATTATTCATGTAGAAATTTTTAAAACTAAATAGATTGATCACTTGTATTGGCCTGGTGTTTGTGCTGTGGAATTCTGGGAGGTTACGCGATATAGTATATAAACAAATGGCGATGCGAGAGAAGAAATCATCCATTTTTACTCGGGTCAAGAAGAATCATCCACTTTTACTCGGGTCAAGAAGTTTGTCTTGTTTGAGAAAGTTTAAACTGAATTTGTGAATAGAGCTAGATCGACTAAAGCGGTGAAAAATTTTATTCCGTCAACCTTTACAATTCAGTCGGATTACGGATTATATCGAAAGTCAATAGGAATTGGACTGTGAACTTCTGTTTGAAATTACCCATTCAAACTTCGAAAATTTCTCCGTGGGACTGAATTCAACGCCTAGATTAGAACTTTGGATTTCGGATTTGGACACTTATCCTGGATCATATTATTAAGCACAGGCCAGTACTTTTTTGTATTGTAAGTTGTTTTGATGGTTGAAACTGGATATCTGTTATTGCCATTAGATAATATATTTTGGGTCAATAACATAAGTAGATAATTATAATAAATTAAACAAGCTGCTATCTGTGTCTTTCTGTTGCGTTCAGTCCACATAAAAAACGTAACAGTCATACAATCCTTGAAACTCTTTGAAATGTTATTTTCTGCTAGCACTTTTGTCCAGAAAATAGTAGACATCTATCAATATGTCAGAAACTGGACAAGGCAGTTCTCTGGAACCTTTCTGGGCAGCAATATTCATGAAGTGGCAAGCACAGCCCATGAAGTAAATGCCAGGTTGTCATCTTGTGATGTGTCCCATCACACCTTTACCTATATCAGACATAACTGAGGCATTATCTGAAGAAAAACTAAGACAGTTTTCCCATGAAATTTTCCTCTTTCTTTGTCAGTTTGTGGTCCAAAAGCTTGAAAATATTCTCTCCCGTTGAAGCTTCTTTCCATTCTACTATTGTCAAGAGAACAAACAATTTTTCCATGCAAAGGGTTAAGATATTGTACAACCACTGGATACAGTTTTGAGTCATCCATGTCTGTGGATCCATCTTTGGTTAAACTGTAAACACTGTTAGTAAGTATGCTTGAAATCATTTTGTCATCTTCACAACCCAACATTTGTACAATGGCTGTAGTTATGGTTCTAGCACAGCCATATTTTTTTGCTCTATCAGAGAGTGGGAACATTTTTCTGAATAGATGTCCTGCATGATCGGCTACAGCTAGGGGTAAATTATGAGCAATGACGAATTGTGTGAACATCACTTCTGCATTTATGGTTTCATATTCTGCATTACTACTTATAAATGTCATAATCTGCATCGTTTTTGTCTTTGCCTCAGCCTTTTGTTGGTGAGAAGCCAATTTTGTATGTCTGGAACAATCATTTATCCCGCCATGTGCCACAGAAAAATTGATGGGACAAACTGTACAAAACGCACGACTGTTATTGACTTTTGATGCAATGACCAGATATTTTGCACTATACTCTTTCCTATATTTTTAATTCACAGTTTTAGTCCTATTAGATTTGCTGGAAACAAGACAATCTGGTGAACAAGGCCTCTTTTTTTTCCATATTGTAAATGTTCACATTGGTATTTCTATGTCACTTAGAAAACGAGAAATATCCATCTACGCGAGCGCTGATTGGCTGACAAGCACCAAAGTCGTAATGATTACGCTCAAATTGTAATGGTTGGCATATCTGTAAACCTTATTATGTCCACATATTGTATTTAAATAATTGTGTTTCCCAAGCTACACATAATTAGACAGTTCTTAAATTAGAGCACAGTTACATTTACAGTAAAACAACTTGCCTGATAAAATGATTGATGAAAATTGGTTCTGTAAGATATAGAAACTGATTGAGACATTGAGGAATTTCTGCAAACTTTAGTCGTGGACACTGGTAGATCTATAACAATGTAATGCAAAAACATGAAACTCAAACTTAGAAAGAATTAACTTTTGTAAAATAGCCAACATCAATTTTCTATCTTTAGAATATCATTAAATATAAAAAGATTAAAACTAATAAAATACATTATGTACAGATTTCATAGCACACAAAGGCCTTAGAAAAAAACATTACTAAGTGAATCAATGTTTAATAGTGAGTAGCATGATTATGGAAAAAAAACATGCAATAAAAAATACATTTCAAGAAGCCAGATATGTACAACCATATTATTTAATAAAAATAGCAAAAAAAATCAAATAAAATTTTTAAAAAATGATTTCCCAAATTAGAACTGGATCTTTTACATGTGTGGATTTTTATAACAAACTCCCCATCAAGAATGACCAGGAAGTCTGTACCTACTCTAGGTATCTGCCATAACTGATGTACTCCCATTCATGAATGTCTTGCAGTCTGAGTTTTGATATATCACAGGGTATCAATGATTACTGGCCATGTCCAAGTGCAAATACCAAGAAGTCTGGCTAGTTTAGGGTCCAACTTAAACTGTAGAGGCTAAAATTTGAGAGGGATAAATTAATATTTTGACAAACCTCAAAATAATAGTAATTACTGTATATATAATATAGATAAACAACATTTATTAATTTAAAAAACAGTAACAGAATATATTTTTACAAAAAATCTGATAAAAGGATGTAATTTAAAATATCTAAATCAAGATAGCTATAAATAACATTTTTAATAATTTCAATCAACTGAAGTGATGTAATACACTGTTGTGCCATCGAAACTGACTTTTGAAATGAATTTATGAAAATAAATTAAGTAAACACACATTAATGGGTGATCTAGCAGTACTTTTGAATATTTTTATTCTAAATAAAACATTTTTGTTTTGTTTTTTGTTTGTGCAATATTACACAAGAGTAATTTTACAGATATGAAATAATAAATGGAAAGCAGGTGATTAATAGCACCCATCACAAATTCTTGGACTATTTTAAAAGAGTAGTGGGGTTTTACTTTCACAATGCATCAAAAACTCCAAATTGTGGAGCATGTTTTTATGATAACAGGATGTGAACCATAGATTCACAGTGTAGTAAGCTAACCACTTGGTTATGCCTTGCCCTTTATATTATTTTCATAAATTACAATGGTGTTTAATGATTACTGGTCTCATACCATACAGAATTGTTACTTACAATGTTTGAAATAATCGGCAGCATATACCAAATGACCAACCTTGAAAATTAATATGAAATTTTAAGAAGTTTAGTTTCTGATTAGTAAACTTTCATGTTAAACAATGATGATCAAAATACTTTAATAAAATCATGTAACTAAAACATGTAACTTTACCTGAAACACCCATCTGTTTTAGTTGTTCTTGGCACATTATGCCACTAATAGAAAATAAAATTATTATAAGATAAGTGATATTTATGTTAAAAATGATCATCCTGAACATTTATATTATACTGAAAAAAACATTATCAATGGTCAAATGCTTTACCTCACCCTACCCCTCAAGATTTCATAATACCCACTTCACTTGTATATCAAACTTAAAGAAAAAAAAGAGTCAAAAACAGAATGTCTCTTTTCTTTTTTTAGGTTTTAAAACACAATACACATGCACACACACAAGTCATAAAACCAAAAATGGAACACTAAGTCTACAGAAATTAAATTAAAAAATCAAGAATTATTAGTCAAAGTAATCAAAGACTAATGTTACAAAACTAATATACAACATATGAAACTGTTATATTGTTAATATTTACTATATATAATAATAACTTGAACTAAAAGGAGGCAAAAATAATATCCCATGGATTTAAATTGCAGAGATGAAAGTCTCTGAAAAGTTACGATACTTTCGTAAAACTTCTAAATACCACTTGTATCAAGAATATCATTGCACTTCCCAAGATATGAAGGAATTTGGTGTTTAAAATGCACAATGAGAAATACTGATTGTGAAAAATCAAGGTAAGCTTACAAACTACCTATGAAATCATGTAATAACAAACAAATTCTATTTTATCTAATAAGTTGAAAGTAGTAAAAAGTTAACTAATCTTACTTGGGAATAGAAAATTTACAACTTCAAAGTTGAAAAGAGTCCATTTTATTACAAATATTTAAATTTCGATGCTCAATCAATTACAATGATATCTATATCCAGATACTGTGGGTTGCTCTTAAGAGGAACAACATTTTCTAGAACAAGTTCTAGAGGATAAATTTGCACTACTATCTTCAGATAACTGATAATTTAGTATAAGAATATCATCTACATATTTACAAGTGTGATTGTTGTGCATTATAGAGTAGTGTGTAAGGATGACATTTCTAAAACACATTCTTACAATTTACGATTTGCAGTTTTCACTTTAAGAAGTATTTATTACAAGTACACAGGACAGCACTTTAGCATTTCTTACATATTTTTAAAACATACTATGGTGTTTCAAGTCCTCTAAGACAGTTTATTTTCTAGTAGCTTTTACTGTAATGTTATTAACTTACTGGCATCACAAATAAAAAACTATACTCCATTTTCAGTGCTTTTAAAATTTTCATACTGTGACCATTCACATTACTATGTCTATGTCAAGTTATCTATAAATAATGGAGATCTATTCATGCTGATCTACAATGTTTCTTCCTTTCAACAGTTATACTTTTGAGTATTTTCTTTGTTACTGTTCATTAAAAGGCAAATGTGAAGTTTAAGATATTTCCACACTGTGTAAATTAAAAAAATTACTTTTGATAACTAGAGGTCGGAAAGTCACTGTGCACTTATATATTTATTAATAGACATGCTTCAATATAGAATACAGGAGGTAAATATGAATGACAATTATAAGCAATGTTGAAAGTGACTCCCATTGGCATCAATACAGACTTGGATCCTTCTTATTTTGTTTCTAAATACTGCTATCAGTTGCTGGATTGAAATAGACTGAATGAATGCTGATTACAAAACTGCACAGTGACTTTCTGAACACCCTGTAAAAGGGAAATTAGTTATTCCAATGACCAAGCGAAGGATAATAAAATTGGCAATAAATAAAATGGTCATTGATCAGTGTTAGATAGAAAAGATCATTTGTGCAATTCTAATACTTGGAAACTGTTCAGTATTTATAAATGTTAAATATATCTTTGCAGCTCATCTCATCTCAATACCAAGAATACCCATATACCTACAGTTCTGAGATTCATGCACTATAACATTTACTAAAGCCTTACAATAATAGGTTATTATAGAAAAAGCCAACATAACAGCAAGATATAAAATGGAATTTAAGTCAAATTTAATCAGATATGAGAACAAAATACAGTACAATCTACACCGATTTCAAAACTTTCAAAATAATATATCAATATTATTTTCTGTATTAGAGTAACAAAACATTCTTTTAGGAAACAATGCGATCTAAAACTTACATGCTACACAAGCAGTTCAAGGTCAATCTTAAAAGAAAATGTATATTTATATAAATAAATAAGCAACATTTTTCAATACAATTTTTTGTATCATGTTTAATACCAAGCTACAATATCTATTTACACTTAGTATATGTATGAATATTTAATATGCCAGCTTAAAATTTGACCTTCGAGGTCTTAAAGTTTACAAGCAGTACAGCAGTAACAGTCTAATTTCATGTCTATTAATTTGCACGTGTTTTTAGCTTATAACCTCATCTTCATTTAAGACCACAGGGTTCAAAACAGAAACAGTCTGCAGCACTTCTATTCCAGCCTTGAAAGGTGAGGGTTCTGGGACCACTAAAGGCTCCCAGAAGCTCTAGCTGAAGATGCCCAAAGATGCATTCTTAACCATTTAATACACCATTTTTGTAAAAAATATAAATCATAAACTTGATTTAAATTATTGATAATTCAGTAATTACACGTGGGCTTATTAAGTCATATTTTCGACTGTACAGACTAGTATGATTTTTTTGGTAAAACACAATGTATGTTAGTGGACACAAGTATCAACACATCTGTTTAATTACAATCATTATGATAATAACTTCTCAACAGTTCTTGAGTCAATAAACTGTGATCAAAACCTGGAGGGCTGATACTGATTTTCAACAATATATAAAAACATCCATCATGTACTAATATTCATTAGCAAATCTTTGATGATTTTGTGATATGCAAGATTATATTATTCAGGAGAATAATTATGATGAAAATAATGTTAAACTAGTTACAGGCACCAAACTATTACTAAAGATAAAGTGCATGCCTTCTTAAATGCAAACCTTCTGGGCTTTTATGGAACTGAAATGTTTGAAAAGGTCACCAAAGACCAAGTTTCAATGCCATTTTCAATAGACAATAAAGCCAAGTTGTTTAGCTGCTCTTATAGCATCACCATTTTAAAGTAGATCTTTATTAGTTGAAAAAGCTTCTTTCTCTTAAGGAAACAATCCCTTGGATGATGAAAGATTCAGAAGAGTAATCCAAAAATCGGGAAAACCTGTTGATCATGTCTTGATGGAAAAGAAATGCAATATTTTAAAGAGTCTCCATTGAGTGAATGAGGAAGGACAGATTTCAAAACTTCTATCTATTCAACAAACATGTTTCCATTATCAATGTCATCATTTTTTTATATCTGCGAGTGCTTTCTCCAGTTCAATGGCATATTTTTACACTTTAAACTTCAGTAACTGCCGAAATTCATAGGTAAAACCGAATATTTTATGATGTGTTTGTAGTTTCTCAGACGTGTCATTAAGAGATGAAATAGCCATGTCCAATGCTTTATTACAGCATTATACGGAGAAAACCTCCTGTGCATCTTTAACAAGTTTGTCATTAGCTTTGAAACCAAATGCTTTCTTCCTTCTTCATATAGGATTTTCCTGCAGATCTCTTGCATTAGTCAACACACTTTTGAATTTACTTTTCTGGTATTCTTTTAGCAATTTGCATGTGTTTTCAAAACTTTGAACTGTAGTTGCTAAGCTTACAGAGTCAATTTGTAGTTCTCTGCTCACATGCAATAAAATGTCCAACTAAAAATTAATGACATATAACTTGAAATTCTTCAGTTCTTTGTAAAAAGATTCTGATTCACTGCAACTTTGGAGATCCTTTGCTGTCTCTACAGTATGGTATGTGATAGCTTGAACCCTTAAACAGCAGGAATGTTGTAGGTAGCAGCATTAATTGATGCTGACTGCCATTTAAGGGTTAATGTTCTCAACATGGCACTTCTTGCACATTTCACTTAAGAGGTTTTGCAGACAGAAGCCTAAAAAACTCGCAACAAACAACTCATATTTGTGTTGATGCTAAAAACAAGAGATACAAATGTTGAACCATGCCAAAAAATGTCACTTCTTCTGGGCAAATGTTTGTTAAATAGCTAAACAGCATACTGTAACTATGATGTGAACACAAAGTGAAAAAATGCTCTTGTATGTACTCCTTGAAGATGTGCTTGTACATTTGATTTGCTCCCTTTCATAATAATGCCATTGTTGTAACCTTGGAAGCCACAGATGTTGACAAAGTCTATCTCAAATCTTTCGGATTGTACAATAAAATATTGAAAAGATATTTACCTATGATTTCAGTAACCTTTTCAAAACGTATGAAATGTTTGTGAATTCCAGGAGAAACACTAGATGAACCATCTCAGACATAATGAACAGTCAGTGACATCTGTTTATTATGGTTGAGATCTGGTGTATACTCGAATATCATAGAACAGTTTTTTTTCATAAAATCACCAAAACTGTGGAGAATATGTCAACAGTTTTGCCATATGATAAAAACAAATCAACTGCTTTTTAAAGATATAAAGGTGGTAGAAAAATACATAGATGTTTTCAATTATTTATTGATAGAATTAATCATATTTACAAAAATTGGTGAAAGAAGTAAAGTACCAATTTGCAACAGGTCAATAGCTGTTTCTCAACTGAACCACAAAAAGCCATGCTGTATGCAGCCAGAAACTGGATGATAACTAGGAGACATTTTGTCAGTGGACTTTTTCATTAGTAATTAGTTCCAAGCTTAGCTTATTCATGGTGCCTTCCTTCTTCAGTCTTCGTTAGAGTATGAAACAATGCTAGCTAGTTGTCATGTGTCAATTTGACTTTTCATGTTTAGACAAACATGTTAACATTCACCTAATCACAGAATCCACTAGACCCTAAAGCCATGTTGCAGTTATCAAAGAGCTCCAAACAGAAAAACACAATTATTTAATGTAGGGTATACAAACCATTGATGATTTACAATTTATCCATTTGGTAACTCTCATTTATAGTAGTTTTTTTTTTAGCTCTTCTACTAGTAACTGCGTGATGGACTTCATGTTCATATTGTCCTTTCTCCGAGACTGTATAATCAGCTGCACTACCAATATATCTATACTTTTCATCAAAAATCTCTATCATTAATTGAAGTCTGCAGCAGTCTTGTTATGCATACTTCTTGCACTGTCTAAAGCATCAGTGTTCTGGAAGATTTTTCTTATGAACAAACTTTTAAATGGTTCCACTCTGCTCCCTAGCTTCTATTTCTTTAACAATTTTAAAATTTAATTTTTTTGTTGCCATTATTAATATCTTTAACTAAATGTCTTGTTGTTTTTTGAGGATTTTTTCTACAACATTAATAATTAATGTGTATTGTAATGTTAAGCACATATACTGAACTGTATAAAACAAGTATGAATGTCTCATTTTTAGACTCATGAACAAAACCTTGCATAACGATCAATATATAATTACCTCCTGGTTCATCTGACCTCAGCTCAAGGCCTTAACCAATATAATTGTGTTTTGAAACTCAGTATACATCATTTCCATTAAAAATATGATTACAATTTCAAAAATCAAAAAATCAAACAAACTTGTAGGTATTTTTTACACATTAGACAAAAGACCAAGTTTTTATTTTGTATTGATTTCCCAATCAAACTATTAATCTTTGTGAATTTTGTGATATTTCTGGGCATTATACAGTGCTTGTAGAAGAACAATAATAGTTTTGACAAAATATTACTACTTTATACTTGCTAGTTGAATAAGTGTAGTTTTATTGATTTTTAACCAATCACCATTTCTCAAACTCGGTTGTCATGATGAGACAAACTGCTTATATCTCAGCTTCAATACATCACAATATTCCAATCTAAATATGTAATGTGAGCATTTTTTCCATTATTTTCAACTTTAAAAAGCCAAAAAGGTTGCTTTCCATTAAACAAGAATTTGTGATAAATGCTTAAATTGCTGATATGTTGCTGAGAGGTTTTACAAACAACTTTTTTTAAAATTTTTATAAACCTTGTAAAAAGAATGATTGTATTTCATATGAGTTATGATGCTGAAGTACAATATGGAACAACAACGTTTTTGTGGAACGAGATGAGAAAGGCTCAGTTAAATTACTTTGTACTTGCTTGTACCAAGTTTCATTCAGCTGACATGGTCACTGTAATAAAACACTTTAGTTGTCTTTCAACATTTGTATTGTATACTGGAAGGATTTATACATTTTGATAAAAAGTTATAAAAAAACGGCAACAATATTTACACTCCAGATAAATATAAAAGAATATACTTATCTGGAGTTTAAAGGTCATTTTTTTTCTTATCTTTTACCAAAATGTGATAGAACTTGTTTACATTAAGCCATATAGGCCTATGTAACTTCTTAAATAGGCAGAAAAAGTCAGTAGAAATAAAAAAAAAGAAGAAGAGGAAAATCCGATATAAAAAAAAAAGTCTGTTAGAAGAGTATTGATTTTCTTTTCAAATTACAAGTATCAATCACTTGTTAGAAGTTTAAAAAAAAACTTTCCCACCATTTTCCAGTCTGTTTCCCACTTTTCACTAAACATACTTACACACACAAACAAATACATTAACAGCTAGGCTTACACAAGTACAGAAGGCCTTGACTTTTATTCTCTGGATATCCATCTCCAGCAGAGTATTTACAAGATGAGTTAATTCCCATTGATTCCTGATGTGGTATTCATCAAGATGGATAAGGATTAAGAGGATGTTGCACTCCTTGATTTATGTGTGATGACAATCATGGTAGGTGAGGGGGTGGTGAAAGACTACCTTGAATTCATATTCCTAAACCAGGTGGATACCCCAAATGCTGACAACCCTACAAGAAAATAAGTAACAAGTCCAGTCACCAAAAACCTAAGATGCTTTTAAAGACCCTCATTAATAGAACATCTTTATACAATAAGAAGAGAAAAAGAAATTATCAAATATGTTGGTATGTGATTAAAAGATTCAGAGACCAGGCTTGGAAATATTTGGTGTTTCAGTGTGATATCAATCATGGTTTTTATTTTTGAGATTTTAGTTCAACTTGAAAACAATAAAAGTAAGGCTTTGGCTCCTTTCAGAATTATGTTATACATATTAAGACCTGCCTTACAGCCCAAATCCTGGATTTCTGGCCGATGGAACCACTGTTAAAAAATAAAATTGAGCTGCTTCATCCATTTCATGCAAAAATATTTAACTACTTGAATGCAATAAATTAATCAGCCCAATGTTTAATGAGGTAACAATTCTAACTAATCAACCATCTCTAATTAGCTCTCAACTCCAAAACAAACTGATTATTTTTTAATCTAGCTGTATTCAATTATAATCAAAGAAAAATCTAATGCAAATATTTGATATAGACCTTAAAATGAAACAACAAACAGGCTTTGAGGACTAAAATGATTCATTATGTCATTTTATTAGAGCTTAGCAATAGTGAAATTTGTTAATTGCTTAACTGTTAAGCTCATTAATCAGTAACATTTAAACCATCAAATATTCTCAGAATACTTGAATAGTTGGAATGATCAAAACTAGTTAACAACTGGAAACATTAATTTTGATTGGTTGATTACTTTCATAATGTTAATTTTGATTTTCAATTGTTTTACCTGACACTAAATCAATGTAGTCAATGCTCATAGGTAATCAATTACATCAATTAGCTGAACTGATAGTTCTACATTTTATTTTGTTGAGATAAAGGTTATAATAGCAACAAATTAAAGCTAGCTACATAGTTATGTTGGTATTAAATGATTACTATTACACAAAAATGTAGTAATTCAAATAAAATGAAAGACTATCTTACATTTTAATGAACGATATTCCATTGAAAAAGGAATCAAAACAACCAATCAATCTCAAACCTATAGTTATGATTAATTTATAACCAAAATTATGATCAGTTACTTATTATTTATAACTCATTTTTCTATTTTTAACTGTTTCTTATACATGCTCTCATATTCCATTACTTGATAATTTTGGGTTAAAGAGCAATACTCTTTTACAAGTGTATGTGAAGCATACTGTATTGGTATAGGTCATTCAAGTGGTCTCACTGGTTGAGGATGCTGGTGGAGTTGCTGGCCGATACGGCGGTGATTGTCTAACTGATTCTTGAGATAGAAATGGAGCCATGAGAACTATGTCTGGAACTACGGATGAAATCCCTGGCTGAGGTGGTGCAGCTGGAAATGGTTGAATATATTCATGAAGCCATTCTTTCATTTCTGATCAAAGTAAAAAAAAAGATTAAGAGCAAAATTAGTTAAATAGTTTACAATATATAGAACAAAATATGGATAATAATTCCATTTTAACAAGTAGATAACTTTCTTATTTTCCAATATGTAAAATACAATTTCGTTTTGACATAATGACTTCCTATAAATAAAATAATGTATTTAGATTTTTTGTAACTATACTTTTTAATGATTATTATAAACATTTAATTTTCAAAATTTTACAAAGTCACAAGTTGCGTCCTTATAAGCTGACAAAAACATTTATTCACAAGTGAAGCAACTGGAGAAACTTTTCCCATCAAATAATGTAATATCCAGTATTTTTTTTGTATAATGCTACTACATATTTTAATTATAAACTTTTAGTACTAACTGCAGCATAAAGTGACATTTGCCTAAATACATTTTACTACTTGTTCATTAAAATTGTTAAATGTCTGTTGTTACTGAAAGTTTTGTGTAATAGGTATCTTGTTGATTGATGATAGGCTAATCCAACTTAAGCCTAATACATAAACATGACTTAATTACACAGTTATAAATTAAAATGCCCAATTATTTAGTTTCATACTTACACAAGATCATGTAGATCAAAGATCACTATATTGGAAGGAGAAAGATTAGTGTGAAATGCGAGTAGAGGTAATTATTTACAGGAAATACATTTTGAGCTCAGGAAAATGTTAACTTCATATAAAGTATCTTACCACCTGTTCATAAAACTTAGAATCTGACAGAATAGAATTGCTGAACTCTCAACTGAGTGGAACTGAGTACGTTCAGGAGAAAAGGCCTCCAAGGTTCACTACTTTAATGGCTAGAAACTGGTTAGTAGCAAGGGCTTCCATACTCTACTACAAGAAGATGAGAAAGTGTTGATAAATCTGAAGGAAAGCAGAAACAGGGACAGTTCAGTGGTCAACCATGACATCTTATTTTGAAAAGCAGAGAGATTAAGTGGGTGGAGTGCATTTTCCCTAACTAAGCATCATCTGGAATTGTGTATCAGGTCCATGGTAGGATGGGAATCAAATGCCATTGATCCTTAGAGATGGGCAGCAATCCTTGTCTGCTTTACTCATGCTTATCCACGAATATATGGTTGAAGATGAATGTTTTTATAAAAGAAAAAAATCACGAGTATACTTATTAACAGTCCTGAACAATACACCGTCTTCATGATGGGCATAACTTGACACACAGATTTTACAGTGTGGATTTAACAGTAACTATATGTACTGGGGCAACACTTGCTATTAAGCAGGAGCCAACTATGCAACAAAGGCCCCCAGGAAAGAAAAATAGATTAATGAAGCAATTGCCCACTTAAAGAAAAATTGTGTAGTGCAAAGTGGTAACAGGAAGAATATGAAAACCTACAGAGCAGATGATGATTAAATGGTGAAGAGAGTACCATTAATGTGTATATTGAGGTCCAATTACTGGCATTAATGATGTACTCCAATGAATAACAGAAATGTGTTGCCAGGGACATGGTCATTTGATGGATATGATGGAAAGAAACAACCAAGAGATGACAATCTTCAAGAAGAAGAAAAGAATAAGCTAATCATATCAACTGTTGAATTCAACAGGATGAACAGGACAGGAAATCAATTTGCAAAAGTCTGTCCCTTCAAGGCAAGAGGGGAACTGACAGGTGATGCACACTAGTCTGGAGCTGACAAGAATGAGAGGAATAAAGGAAGAGGTAGTGAAACTAGGAGAAAGCTCAACAGTGAAAATTACATCTAACCTGGCTAACATGGAACTACAAACAGAACCCAACACAAAATGGCATGAATGATAGAAAGAACCAATAGTATCAGACGAATGGGAGAATAAGCATACAAATAGGCCTACCCAGTCCTGATTGAAAGTATCTGGTGCCCAAACCAAATGATAAGGAAAAGGAGACCAAAACCTGGAAAGCTGTACATTGGAAAAAGCATTCAACTTCAGAACACTCCAATAAGCACCTAATTCCCAAGAAACACTTGAGTCCAGAAATCACTCCGTTGGAAGAACCTTTTCCAGATGTAATAAACAATACCCAATAAGATTCAACGGTACTCATAATATGAGAAGCCAACAAATGGATTAGGTGACTGTGAGCTCAAAACAGAAGTCTCTTGACTGAGGCCCCTTTGATGGAGATTTATGAATACATCACCAACTGACTCAAAGCCCAACAAACTGCAAGGAGTTCTAAACATCTGATATGGAGAGAAGGAGACTGGCAGGCATAAGTATCAGGAGAGAAAAGGCTATCCAAATCCTTCTCACCACAATTATTTAAATCTTGGGCAGAAATGATAGAAGCCAATTCTCTACACACTGAAGACATCATATCTTGGGTCAATAAAATTGTTCTGATGCTATATATGTGGCCAGAAAATCTATTGTAGTAGTCACAGCAGTTGTGGTCATTTTCAGGTGAAATTAAGAATGAATATAAATAATAGATTTAATGTTGGTTGCAAGAGAAAAAATGTTGTGTCACACCAAAAATACAGTAGAAACAATTTTCACAATTCACAAATTAAAATAAGTAAATTGAAAATTATAATAACTTTTGAATGCACAAGTGAAAACACATATACACATTAAGATTGCCAATCTCAAAAAATTACTATGAGCTGCAACATTGGAGAAGGTATCAGTTGCATTAGAAGTGGTGTTGCTCTTCTATGGGCAGGTGGTTACTGCATGATAATTTATTAGCATGTAGAAGTCTTACATAAGAGAGGGGGAGTATCAAAGTTCCTAGCATGTGAAAATTTGCATCAGTAGACATTTTGAGAGTTTGTTTCAAATTCAGAATATAATTGGGTAGGTAATTTTGTAATTATAGTTTGTATTTTTCAAGATGAGAAATTACACATTGTGTAACTGGCATCTCATTAGAAAGAAATAGTTCTATTTCAATAAAACAATTGCCAAATACATTTTCACTTGCATACAAGAAACTAAAATTTTTGAAAAAAAAACCCTAAAAATACAAAAGACACGAAACAAACAATTTTTTTCTGAACACAAGACAAAAACAACTAAAATTCATGTAAAGAAAAACTTAGAGCAAATGCCTAAAATTGAAACATCATTGTTCAAGAGAACGTTTTGAATATTTATAAAAAACAAATGAGCCATTTTGGTAATCGACTTAATTTGATCATCACATTAAAGTCTTATAATTTTTTTTACAAAGAATGTATCTTATGCTTCATCAAAGTAATACCAAATTTTGCAGAAATCAGTATTATGAATAGGAATACAACATCAACAGTTAGTTTGATTTCAAGTGAGAGTCAGTAGTAATCATGAAGGTGGCAATGCAGGCATACCGGGTTAGATTCCCGGTCAGTATATAATTTTTGTCATACACTTAAACTTCTGTTATAATAACAATACGTATTTATGTTTTATATTATCACCTGACGATTATATAATATTAATATGTACACTGATATATCAATATTCTGAATGTTACGCCTCTCACTGTGCAAGATATAATAAAACAACAGAACTTGTCTTAAATTCAGTTTATAATTACTTTTTTTCGACAAAATATCTCATCAACACACATTATTCGAATTATCTTTCAATATTGCTACTTGTAGATAACGCAAGACTTACCTTAAACTGGCTTAATTATTAAAGTGCTTGTAGATAGGCGTTCTGTTACTGGACATTTACGGTTATTAGTGGACATCAGGGCATCAAAAACTTGAAACGAGGACGCCATCTGAGGGTTACTTGTGTGCAAACATAATTTTATGTCCTGAATGACAAGACCACCCCACTCGAAACATAAATATATCTCAGAACGGATGGTATGGGAATTAACACTTATTGACAAGCAGAGAACAACGTTTCGACCTTCCCAGGTCATCTTCAGGTTAACTTTCAAAAGTTTTAATACCCATACCATCCGTTCTGAGATATATAATTTTATGTCACTTCTCACGTGAGATTTTGATTATTGTACGTATAATGCTATCGTTTGTTCTATTTCGTATCGTCTATTTATTGCTTTATATTTAATATACTGTAAATGTTACTAATATTCTGTAAGGGAGCTTTTTTTCACAAATGTCAAGGTAA
The DNA here is from genome assembly GCA_011833715.1 of Carcinoscorpius rotundicauda. Classification (NCBI taxonomy): domain Eukaryota; kingdom Metazoa; phylum Arthropoda; class Merostomata; order Xiphosura; family Limulidae; genus Carcinoscorpius; species Carcinoscorpius rotundicauda. The sequence continues at coordinate 24,882,810 of CM022398.1, forward strand.
CTAAGGTAGTGTAAATCAAATCTTTATTTACAACATTTATTAATGAGTTAATGCTTTATAAAAATATTTAAAATTGGTATATAAAATAAAAGCTAAAAAAACTTCACATGTATTAAAACTACCGTCTCTTTTTACCTAATGCCGAATTCCCTATTAGTCTCATGTATAATATTTTGTATTTGTTTTTCATTGTCGTAGTGTTTACATATTCTCTGTTTCTCTTTGGTATTGTATTTTATATTTTCTTATTTAGTTATCATCATTATTGTTTTGCATCGTCAGAGTAAAAAAATATTGGGGAAAATCTTTTAGACTGTTTAGATATTTTAGCCTATTATTTATAACAAACTGTTTATTCACTTAATTTGTATCATTTCTCACCCCTTAACTAATTTTATATTTTTCTAATGTTCTTTCCTGAAGTGAAATAGTTTTCATGGGATATATTATTTATTTTTGTATGTCAAGAGAAATACAGAATTAATCACATGTGCGACACGACTAACAAAATTAAAGAACAGGTTAAACAGTCCCCAAGTTTTTTGTTTTTAATTATTTTTGCTTGAATAGGATGAAGTTTTGAGCTAACGCTCCTTGTCATACCATGTAACTTAAAACCTTGTTTAAATATGGCCATGAATTTTATTTATGGGACCTAATGATCAATTGGTTAAAAGAATGGCGACTCACCATAACATACATACACACAAGTTATGTGCAATAAAGCAACTGCCATTTGAACTTCTATGGAGCTTTAGGGATGTCACCAGCACTCAAATACAGCAAATGTTGAAGAATCGAGTCATGAATCGTCAGAAAGTACTTGACAATCTCAACTACGTCAAATATAGTAAATGTAAGGAATGAGGAATGTATGCTATGGTTACGTGTTGAGTTTAAATGAATACACATAATAACTCTCGTTGACACCTTTCCTCTGTTGCAGACATACGAATGTCTGGATGTTTTGGAACACTCTCTTCAGCTAAACTCTCTGAACAATAATAACAACTGATATTGAGGTTTTTCTGCAACGTTAATTAGTTATTATAATAATATAATAATAAATTAATTTCTCTGATGCATTTCCAAGGCAATTTCAAACGTTTCTAAAGAAGCTTACCAAAATACAATACGTTATTGCATATTTATACAATGAAAAAAATTACATTCAATAAAGAAGTAAAAATTAAAGAATCGATTAACAATCGACAAGTTCGAACAGCAGCTTGTTCTAGAACAATGAAGGTCTTGTAATGCAAGTAGTATAGGAACTATACAAGGAATCAGAGCAGGAGAACGTTGTGTTCGTCGCGTGTGTGCGCCGAGGTAGGTGGTGAGAGTATGTCCAACATAGGAGACCCTATGAGATATACAGAATACTCCTGACAGCCACACCACATGATAATGTTATTGGCAATCTCAATGCTTTGCACTTTGAGGCTTCACCACACGGCAAATGTATACTAAAATTTCAATAAAATAATCTGAGGAAAGAAATAACTAAAATCGCATTATGATTTCAAAGTTTTGTATGCAATCTGTTGAGTATTTGTTAATATGCGTATTCAGTAATATTCAAATACTAGCACACCAAATGCTCAAAAACTATTTAAAATTCTTTACACATCTAATATAACCACGCCATGTGGGCTATCATTCTTAATTTTTCTCTGACGCAATTCCTTATAAGCTCTTGCCACTTTATGAGCTTTAAAATAGTTCCTCTGCAACAAGCCTCCCCCTGATATAGCGGTAAGTCAACGGATTTACAAGGCTAAAATCAGGGGTTCGATTTCCCGCGGTGGGCTTAGCAGATAGCTCAATGTGTCTTTACTACAAGAAAACACACACAAAGACATACTTTGTGCAACGGTGCAGATGTATTTAAAAGAAAAAAACAGTCTAATTGTTTATTTTAAATTTCGTGCAAAGCTACACGAGGACTATCTGCGCCAGCAATTCCTAATATTGCAGTGTAAGATAGAGGGAAAGCAACTAATCATCATCATCCACCTCCAATTCTGGAGCTACTTTTTTATCAGTCAGTAGTGGGATTGACCGTCACATTATAACGCCTCCACGGCTGAAAGGGCAAGCATGTTTGGTGTGAGGGGGATTCCAACCCGCGTCCCTCAGATTACGAATGGAGCGTCTTAACCATCTAGCCATGCCGGGTCTATCAGGAAAGGAATACAATGTACAACATTGCACAAAATGGTAATCCATATACTATAATCAAATTTCTGCACTTCAGAAAATGACATTAGAACAAAATACATTTCGTTTTGCAACTATATTTTCATATTGTTTATAAAATGGAGTTGTCTGAATGTAAACCAAAAGTAGACGTAGTGATACGTCGACGTTATCAAACCCAATAAACATATGAAAAGAGAAAGAGAAAAAAGTGTTATTTTAAACTTAGGGTATTTTCAAAATGATGTTACACTACTCGTGTTAATGTATAAAGCTCTAAATTTGTTTTTTTAACAAATATTTTCTTTACATTGTTTGTATATTGTATATGCTCGTATTTTATATGCTGCGGTACAATAGTTGTGGAATAGTGGTAACGTAGTTTTATTGTTTTAAATCTTTGCAAAATTCGATCTGAACATCATCATTTTATGTAGTTACTTTGTTATATTTACGGACTGAAATTGGTTAGTTACAAAGGACAATGACCACAAAAAATGGCGGAACACTAACTCACACACACACATCAGGGAATAGAAGTAGAATGGAGAATATTTAATTATTGTATAAAGATGATTAGTTTCCAGTGTGTTTTTTTGTTTGTTTTGGAAATTCGCACAAAGCTACTCGAGGGCTATCTGTGCTAGCCGTCCCTAATTTTGCAGTGTAAGACTAGAGGGAAGGCAACTAGTCATCACCACCCACCGCCAACTCTTGGGCTACTCTTTTACTAACGAAAAGTGGGATTGACCGTCACATTATACACCCCCACGGCTGGGAGGGTGAGCATGTTTAGCGCGAAGCGGGCGCGAACCCGCAACCCTCGGATTACGAGTGCACGCCTTAACCCGCTCGGCCATGCCAGGCCCCAGTGTGTTTTAATTCTATAATAAGGTGTTTAATATACAGGTACGACCAAAAAAGCTTTGAAACGCTTCGGTATGTATACTTATTAAAGAATGATTGAATCTACTTCTTTTATCGCCGCCTGTTGTTTAACAACAATATCAATAACAAAAAGTAAGCGGTACATTTTTGTATGTTTGATACCACTTTAAGTCTACTTACGAGGTCTGTTCAAAAAATACGCGGACTGTTTGAATTGCGCAGCTCCAGTTGGTTCCAGGGGAATCCGCTTGGTGTCGCTAGGTTTGCACATATCAGCTGATTACGACGCCATTTCTCGATTGCAGATATCTTCATTTGTGTATTAGCTACGCGGTTTTAAGTGAAGTGCGATTTTTTCGTTTGGCGGATTTTAGAATGAATGACCTAAAGGAGCAACGACTTGCTGTGAAATTTTGTGTTAAACTTGAGAAATCTGCGATTGAAACTTTTGCTATGCTTAACACGGCTTACGGTGATGTTGCTATGAAGCGTACGGCATGTTTCAAGTGGCATGAACGCTTCAAGGATGGTGGACAGTCCATTACAGATGATGAGCGTCCTGGACGTCCTTCCACGTCAACTGACGACCCACACGTCGACAAAATCAACACCCTGGTGCGGGCAAATCGACGTCTGACTGTCAGGGAGCTTGCTGAAGAGTGTGGGATATCAGGTGGATTTTGTTACGAGATTTTGACCGAAACATTGAAGATGCACCGCGTTGCTGCGAAATGTGTGCCTCAGAACTCGTGAGTTTTTGGCCAAACACTCGATCACTGTTCTTCCCCACCTCCCTACTCACTTGACCTTGTTCCTTGCGATTTTGTCTTGTTCCTCAAACTCAAAAGACCCTTGAAAGGAAGAAGATTTGAGACGATTCCCGAGATTAAGGCAAATGCGACGAAGGAGCTGGAGGAAATTACAAAAGAAGCATACTTGGATTGTTTCAACAAGTGGAAACACTGTTGGGATAAGTGTGTGCGTTGGGAAGGAGAGTACTTTGAAGGGGTTCGAGACCTGTAACTTCTAAATAAACTACATTTTGTTTTATGAAGTCAGTCCGTGTATTTTTTTAACAGCCTTCGTGTACTGATAATTATCTCACGGGTTATTTTAAATTCATGATAATCTAAATGATTAACAGTAAGGATAAAATATCTTTATCGCAGTATGTAGAACTGTGACAAAAGAATGGGTTGAGAATTACTTAATATTTATCTATAAGATATTTTTTTTGTTTTTGAATTTCGCGCAAAGCTACTCAATAGCTATCTGCACTAGCCGTCCCTAATTTTGCAGTGTAAGACTAGAGGAAGGTCAACTAGTCATCACCACCCACCGCCAACTCTTGGGCTACCCTTTTCCCAACGAATAGTGGGATTGACCGTCACATTATAATGCCCTCACAGCTTAAATGGCGAGTATTTTTGGTGCGACCGAGATGCAAACCCGCGACCCTCAGATTACGAGTCGCACGTTTTAACCCACCTAGCCATGCCGGGCCTTATCTATAAGATAAAACGTGTGTGCATGCATATTGTTATTTCTTTGTTTTTTATAAAATCAATAAATATTTAGAATATTTCGGTCAGAGATTATAATAACGTTATAGACAGTTACTTCATTCTAACGATGAGAATGTTAAGGATTTTATAGTATTTTCTGAAGGTGTTTGTGACGGGTGAAAAAGATTGAACAAAACGTACAATAAGGAACATTTAAATATATAATAAAAGGCGATTTAAGTTGACGGAATAAAACTACAAATGATCAGTAGTTAAAATGAACTCAACCTAACTAAAAACAAAAACAAAATACACAAAAACACACATACGTGAGGCTTAAGAACTACACTTCACGGGTCGGCTGGACAACAAAGGAATTGTTAAGTTGATTTCCATGTTATATATAAGATATTTCCCTTTGATCTACCTCTGAAAACCTCACTAAAGATGAGAAGAAACAACAATAATAACAAAAAAGTAAGACAAACCAGTATCGTTTCTATAGTTAGACCAGTTATAATAAGATAACCCAATCACAGACTCTTGTTTTTCATTAAAATGAGAAGAGGGCAGAACGCTTCGTATTTTCGACTATGTTCACTCACATATAGCTTATTTGTGAAATTACTGTGGTAGTCTAAACGGGTATCTTTTATAAAGGCTACACTTTCAAGGCATAATATTATTAACGGTTTTCCTGATTACTCAATTTCGTATAAAAATGCATTTTTTGTTTTACCTAAGATTTATAAAACGTTATAATATATTAGCATAAATTTAGATGGCGCTAACTTCCGTAAGGCTACTTTCGTCCGTGAAGATGAGAGGTACGAAATGAGTGGTTTATTTAAATAATACTTAGAGTATTAGTAACAATGTATATGTATGTATGTTTTTAAATTATGTTCTTCATTGTCTGAATAACATTATTGTTTGTTTGTTTTTTGAATTTCGCGCAAAGCTACAAGAGGGCTATCTGCGCTAGCCATCCCTAATTTAGCAGTGTAAGACCAGAGGGAAAGCAGCTAGTCATCACCACCCACTGCCAACTCTTGAGCTACTCTTTTACCAACGAATAGTGGGAATGAGCGTCACGTTATAATGCCCCTACGGTTGAAAGGGTGAACATGTTTGATACGACGGGGATTCGAACCCTTGATATTCAGATTACGAGTCGAACGCCTTAACCCACTTGGCCATGCAGGGCCCGACTAACATTATTCGAAACGAGTTTTATATAACATGAATTGATTTAAATAACGTCTGTATTAGTTTTCCAATTTGTACATTTCCCCTCTCCCTCGCGGTATGTTTGCGGACTCACTTCGCTAAAAATCGGGTATAGACACCCGTGGTGGGCAAAGTATAGATAGCCCATTTTGTAATTTTCGCTATTGTTTTTTCAAGTAGCGCCACAGAATGTATTTAATCACTACCCATGTTACATGGTACGTGCATGAAATGTAACGGCTCGTTTAGATAACAATGAAAAATAAGTTAGATTTTTTGACAACTTTAGTCAAAATAATGAGCTGCACAGTGTGTTTGACATTAGGACTGCTACATTGTACGTGCGTAAAATGCAATGGCTCATGTACCTAAGAATAAATAAGGAGTCAGAATGTCGATAGTTGTAGCCAAATAATGAGTGTTTCCAGTTCCACAAACCTAGAATGCGCAACATGTATATCAGGAATGAAGTTGAAATATATATAACCTGCTTAACTGTTTGTTCAACTGGTATAAGATGACTGGACGATTTTTTTTTATATTTTATTGAATATATAAATAACACCGTTATTTAAACTGCACCATTAAATGAAAATTAACTCACAGATTATTGTTTGCTTTAGATAACATGAATCGAATGAATTTACGATATAAAATTAAATATTTATAAAGATCAATAGTATAGAAATATAAAGCATAGATGGCGCTAACTTCCGTAAGGCTACTTTCGTCCGTGAAGATGAGAGGTACGAAATGAGTGGTTTATTTAAATAACTTACCTTCGAAGTTCAGATACAATTTTTAAAATAGGTAAGTCGAACTCTTATAAGTTTCTAAATACAAAAACTGTTATATCTTTTCTATATTTTGAGAGAATAATTTTGACATGGTTAAAAAATTAATATTTAAACTTGCATAAATCTTAAAAGGTCTGATAAGACATGTTTTAAGTTAGTGTGATACCCTGTCCCCTTATGTAATCCATCTTTCGTAAATCTTATAAATATATTATTAACACGAATACCACATATGTAGACTTGTGAAGTGACTGTTTCGTGGTTTAGAATTTTACCTCAAATAATTTATATTTACTGTCGTATGAAATTTTTAGTATGTATATATATATGTATATGTATATGCACGCACGTCTAACTCAAAGTAAAATTTAAAAATTGTTAATGAGCCTTTAAACACGAAGATAAATCTGCTGTAATGCACTGAAGAAAATGTTGATGATTTTTTGTTTAAATAGACATTGGCAATGATGTTTTCATATACTTTTATTTTATAAAAGAAACAGGGTTTGGTAATTTAAGTGTTTTACACGTAAACTTACTCCTTTGGGAACAGTAAAAAAATATTAAAGTTTTGAAAACATTACTCCAGGTTTATATTCTTCATCATTTGACTACTTTGTTATATTAGCCCATAGAAACCCAAAATTAATGAAGTTGGTACGATTGATGCGAACCCGCCACCCTCAGATTACGACTCGCACGCTTTAGGGCCTTGCATGGTCAGGCTGTTAAGGTGTGTGACAAACAAACAAACAAAACTTAAAATGTAAGAAAAATCTGAAAATTTTCAGTGGTATCCATTAAAACCATCTTAGACGTACTGAATATTTTAAAAGTGCATGAGATGTCTGAAACTTTCAGTGACCAAAAACAAGTTGAATCTAGAGTTATTGTAGCTGCTAAACATAAAATGTATATTTCTGATAATTGAATGCTTGTAAGAACTATTTTAAAATTACAAGAAATGATCGATTAATAATACCTGTAGTTTATAGATTTCACAGTAATAGGGCCCGGCATGGCCAAGCGCGTTAAGGCATGCGACTCGTAATCTAAGGGTCGCGGGTTCGCATCTCCGTCGCGCCAAACATGCACGCCCTTCCAGCCTTGGGGGCGTTATAATGTCACGGTCAATCCCACTATTCGTTAGTAAAAGAATAGCCCAAGAGTTGGCGGTGTGTGGTGATGACTAGCTGCCTTCCCTCAAGTCTTACACTGCTAAATTAGGGACGACTAGCACAGATAGCCCTCGAGTAGCTTTGTGCGAAATTCCAAAACAAACAAACAAACAAATCACAGTAAAAAAAAATACATTTCAAATGTGCATCTGTGGTTCGGTGTTCACGTGCCCGGCTTGTTGTACAGTATTTCATATTGTTTTCCTATTATTATTTATATTAGTGATAACAATATATTTTCTTTTATCAAATTAAACTTTTAAGAAAAGATAAAATATTTTTTACTTTATTTATCTACAATATAAAAAAATACGTCAAATTTAATTACATTTGTAGGTTTTTACGTTCGTGTAAAGTGCATAGAGAAGTAATATTCTCATGTTGTGATAAAAGTTCTTTATTGGCAATTTTCCTTTTATTTGCCATTCACATGTTTCATGTGAAGTATAACAAATTAACTAATAATGAATTCCAACGTCAATATAATAATGTAATTTAGACGGAAAAAATATAGAAACAACGTATCACAGCTGGAGTACGAACAAATCATACCTTTGCGATACACACCGTTCTAATATGCATTACAAATTACGTCTTACGGTACAATAAAAACAGCAAGTTCCAGGTTTCAAAAGTCACTTACGCTGTTCAGAAAAAGGCGATTATAAATCGATGAACATAATATTGAGAAACTCAGTGTGTGGACTAATTCGGCTATATGGAAGACAAACGAACTCAGCAGTTGGAGGTAATGACTATCACCAATGACAACCACACAGAACATTTATTACAGAAACATTCCGTAATTTTGAACGATGGATAACAAATGGCACGATAATGATGTTATCCCTACACGACTTGTGTTGTCTTGCCGCAGTGTTATTGGCTTTCTGAAAGTAGTACTGTGAACAGCGGAAGTGACTTTTGGAACATTTTGTTCTGAAACAGAAATATTTAAATAAATATCCTTTGCAGACCTTGTAGTTTTGTGTATTTTTTTAAAATTCATTCTTGCTGTTATTTGTGCTTTGTATTTTCCTTGTGTATTATATTAATAAATGATGATTTATTTAGATTACATTAAGGGAAGAATTTGTGGTGAAAATGAAATGAACTGCAGTTATTTTTTATTTTGAATGCGGGGAAAAACAAAACAAAAATAACCGAAGTATGTACTATACATGATGCTTATCACAAGTTTTAGGCCTATCAATTCCTAAAGCTTTCCTAGGTTTCGACTTTAATCCGAAACATTTTAAGTACTATATTTGTCCGAATATAATGGACACCAAATTTTGAAAGGTTAACTTGGAAAACATTTGTTTTATTTTTTCACACATCAGTTGTACGAAATGAATTGAATAGTTTATAAATACAGTAAACAACTACCGATGTATCAAGCAGTTTTGGAAGTATTTCATTGAAACATTTTTTTATTGGTTAGTTTTAAAAACTTCATTTAAAAGTTTATGCGTTGTAATACACTAAGCTAATTATTCATCTTCATATAAATCTTTGTCATCATTTGAATTGTTGCTACTATTGGATTTGCTTTGAACTTTTGCTTCATTTTCGTCCAATTCCCACATCATGCCATCATCCGTCCCATCCTTTGCATTTGATATGCAATATTTTTTTAAGCATTTCCTAATGTTTTAATGATTTCTGGTCGCATTTTCAAGCAAGATGCCTAACAAAATTGAACGTGTGCAAATACAATATACAATCATTTGTTTTTCGAGAGGTATTTGGAGTAAAAAAAGTGCGCATTATGTTCGGCTAAATACGGTTTTGCATTGCTAATATAAATTGTGTTTCAGAGAAATTATGTCTGTCATCGAATAATTCTTGCATTGAACGAAGGACGTGTTGAGTAGTGAATTATCGAAGACAATTGATACACATGAAAGACCAATATTACATGACCATGATTTTGAACTGGAAATGGACAAAGAAGAAATAGAAAAAATTGCAGTTCACGTTTTTTTTTCTACAAAAATCTAGTCATATTGGTTTCCACTGCTTTCCGAAATTTTAAACTGTACCTCTTATTTTGAATGGTTTAGATTGTTTTAACAGTGCTTCTACAGTCAAGCACCAGGATTTTGCAGAATCCAGTTTCTCAAGTCATTCTGGATCTTTCAATTATTGACTAACACTTTTACCAAAAGCAGAACAAAAGGCAGACGATTGCTGCACTCTTTATGTAAACCGGAGCTACGTCTGGTCACAAAACAGATATCGACATATCGACATTCAGTAAGTAAGTGTACTGATCTTTTATTAATAAAGAAACGTTAATGCAGGCAAAAAAGAAAATGGCTTCAAAATGCGAAATGCATATATAAAGTACTTGTGAGAAATACCTTTCATGCCAGTGTGGATGCAAAGGTTTAAAATCTAGAGGTCAAAATGGCACGAAAAGCAGGTGGAAACAGCTCACAGTACAAATTAAAGGCATAGAGAAAGATTTGTTTGTCTGTTTTTTAATTTTGCACAAAGCTACACGAGGGCTGTCCACGCTAGCCATATCTAATTTAGCAGTGTAAGACTAAAAGGAAGGCAGCTAGTCATTAATACCCACTGCCAACTCTTGGGCTACTCTTTTACCAAGGATTAGTGGGATTGACCGTTACATTGTAACGTTTCCACGGCTGAAAGGGCGAGCATGTTTGGTGTGACAAAGATTCGAATTCGAAACCCTCAGATTACGAGTAGAACGCATTAATCACCTGGTTATATCGGGTCACCACAGAGAAGGAAAAAGGAAAGATTAATTACGCTATACTATTGGAAAGTGACGAAGATGAAATGTCTGAGGATCCTTTGGATTTCATGACAACGAAGAAACGATGCAGATTATCTAAGAACTCAAGTTTTAAAGCAAGGCGCTCATGGTATTATTGTAGTATTCCAACAGGGTGCGGGAACAATGTCTACTAGTCAAATCGGCAGTTCTTGGGTTTCGATATCAAACTTTTTTTTGAATCCACAGCGATATCAAATTTTACAAATGAAGAAGCTCAAGTTTTAGTGCTCTTGACAGTAACAATCGATTGCTTGCGTTTTGCATGACTGCTTCAAGTATTTTATGTACCATGTTACACCCATGATTGTAAAGACATTTATAAGAAATCTGATGATACAAAACTATTCTTATCTGCCAACCATGTGTAACAAGTTTTGCCAAGAAAATGTATTTAGAGAAAAGTTATACTTGCACTGTTATGTTAGTCTATGACGTTTAAAGCAGTGAAAGAGAGATTGATAATTAGAGAACAAGCTTGTGAAACAGCTAGATGGCACTTTCGTCGATTAATGTTTGAGTCTCAGCTAGAACACCTATAGTACGATATGTTCAGCATTACTGTAAACGAGGTACACTGAAAACATTGATCACGGTAATGAGAATTACCACACTGATGTCAAAATCAAGATCTCAGTATCTATTCTAAAAACAATGAACAAGAATGAGAACAAATAGCAAAGAGCAAAAGAAACTATGCTTGATCTTAGCCAAAAGGTTGAGAGGATAAGTCAAAAACCAACACCACACGTACATCTTCTAAGATGAGTGTGTGTATTTTTATGTATCAAAACCACATCAGGCTATCTGCTGAGTCCATCAAGGGGAATCGAATCTCTGATTTTAGCGTTGAAAATCTGTAGATTTATCGCTGTACCGGCAGGGGACTATATAAGATGGCCATCTACCAAATAAACTAAGTTTACTAACGTGTACAATTGGAGTAAAAAAAATTGCGAATTTTGAGTAAAACTTTGTTCAACCTGGTACCTGGTATGGAGGGGTTGTCATATGAGGAGAGGATGAAATTTCTGAAGTTCTTTTCTCTTCAAAAGAAGAGTTAGAATGGATCTGGTATTTCAGATTGTAGAGGAAATTTATAATATTGATGCATCATCTTTTCTATATACTTAAGAGCAAGAAAAGTCGGACTAGGTGACACAAATATCAATTTTTGGCAAGGTATGAGTAATTTTCAATAAGACAGTTTTATTTTTTAACATGGTGGTTGGCTTTTGGAATGGGTTGCCTTCAAGGATTGTGGAAGCAGTAAAATCAAATGAGTTTAAGAGAAAGCTTGATGAGTATGTGAATAATAAGAGCTGGCTTAAAGATCTTTTTGTAATAGTTTAGAGGACGGGATAACCGAGATGGACCAATAGATCCCATGTTGTCCCAAAATATTACGTTATGTACCTCCCTCAGACTACTACAGAATACCTTATGAATTTACGAAATTTGAACATGTTAATGGACATGTTTGCTTGGAAGTATGAGCTATTTCTTATAAGTACCAAAATATAAGACATTTCAGGTCATCACAAGTATTTTCGCACGCGCTGAACATTCGATGTTCTCTTTTGTTGTTTTGTATTAAGCACAAAGCTACACACAAGTCTATCTGTGCTCTGGTTACTATGGGTAACGAAACACTGTTTTCAGTGATACAAGTCCACAGACATAGCACTGTGGGGGCTGACCATTCAAAGTAAAGCGTGTTTCCAAATTTGCATATTCTAATATTGTTCAAAAATTAAAATAGTACGTAATTTCTGAATAATTTTGTTGCTATACTAAGTTATGTTTTGGCTGGTTATTCGTATAAGAGGCACTTTAGCTATGCTTTTCGTTTCATTGTCTCTGAGGTCATTCTATAAATGCAATGAATAAACTTAAAAATCTGAATTATAAAAATAAAACAAATATTTGCATATCAACATGTTTCCATGAAAATGTTGGAAAAGAGGGTTACAAGTGATTTTTTTTTTTTTACAAAACTGAAGTATGATACCGGGATAACAATGTTAAAAAGTATAGAAACAGGTAAGAACGAATACATAAAAGCATACAAAAATATCTACATGAGTAACAAATTTTCCCAAGAATAACTTTTATTTAAAACTAAATCTTGAATTGCCATCAGGTACATGAATTCAGGTTTAAATAAAAGCTCATAAGCTGAATAGTGCTATACAGTCTTACAGTAGTTTGTAATAATAAGCTTGTAAGACGAAGTACTTACTTACTGGTTACTGAGATAGGAATTTTTGTTTCTGTACGCTTTGGCATTTTCATCACTAAATTATAGTGAATTTTTGAAATTGTTGTTATTACTTATATATCAAATATTTTACGTTACATTTCTTATACAAATGTATAATAAGAATTATAGAATGTGTCTGAGATTTAAAAATAATACCTGTTAATCATTTATGTGTGTGTGTGGTCATTTATGATCGTGTGTGTTTGCCGATATTATAAAAATGCTGTTTAATGATAATCTTAGTTCACCTGGGATACCAAATGTTAGCTACGAAAAGGCAGCTTGCAGTTTCAATATTACAAAGGTAAACATAATTTTTGTTTCTATCTAGGTTTTATAGATGATTAAAAGCATTACTGATTACAAATTCCAAAAACACAATTGTAGACAAAGTGAGAAGTTTAAAGTTGAATTAGAAATAGTCAGATTTGGAGGAATTTGAAAGACAAAAGTAAAGAATAGCTAAAGCAAACTAATATCTTTACTTTGGTGATTATGGTGCTCGACTTGCAATCATCGGGTTGCGGGATCGAAACCCGTTCCAAAAACATGCTTAACCTCTAAGTCTTGGTGGTGTTATAATTCGATGGTCAATCTTACTATTCCTTATTAAACATTATCCTAAGACTTAGCGGTATGTGATATTGATTATTTATTTTCTTCTATTATATTACTTCAAAATTATGGACAAGTAGCATAGATAATCCTTATTTAGCTTTGCCCGAAATTAATGAAAGAAACAAATAAACGAATATCTTTTTTCTATGAACAAAGAAAATATTGTAGCACTCGGTGCTTCGGAATGGATGACCAGCGCCACAGTTCTTTGTCATGTGACTGAAGTTAATTACGTGAATTCTACGATCAATATCAGAAAACAACTGTCTGAAAACATGACAGCTTTGTGTTGTATTTCTATTTTGCATTTAAGACTAGAGGGAAGGCAGCTAGTCATCACCACCCACCGCCAACTCTTGGGCTACTCTTTTATCAACGAACAGAAGCCCTTCGGTGATACCCAAAGTCCCCCAATAGCTCAGCGGTATGTCTGCGGAGTTACAACGCTAAAAACCGAGTTTCGATACCCGTGGTGGGCAGAGCACAGATAGCAAATTTAGTAGCTTTGTGCTTAATTAAACAACAACAACAAGATACCCAAAGTGTTTTTTTTTCAATTTCTGTTTTTCGCTTTAAGTTACACAATATGCTATTTGCGCTCTGTCCCCCATGGGGAAACTAACCGCAAATTTTTGCTGACTCACTAGGTTAATCTTTGTGTTTGTAAAGGTTAATGTATACTGGGTCATTCTAGATGTAGCTGAGAGACACATTTGAATACATAGAGACAATTCCAACAAAACGTAGTTTTGTTGATATTTGTATGTAATGAACACACACAGACACTTCCAACAAAACGTAGTTCTATTGATATTTTTATGTAATGAACACACACAGACACTTCCAACAAAACGTAGTTCTATTGATATTTTTATGTATTGAAGTTTAATATTATTATTCATGCTTTTAATTTTCTGAGTTCTCTGAGGTTTCTCGTATTTTGAAGAGTTTCTGAAATTTCGTGAATATTTCATGATAATAGGCCTTACTTGACAACTGTAAAGTTTTCTCAATCTTTTCTATAAGTTCCCTAAAGCCTCTCAACTATGCGTGGTAAACTATAATCTAAAGTTCTTTTGAGTAGCTTGAAAGAACAATGGTCCATTACACTTGATGCATCCGATGTTTTGACAGACGCATCTGACTATTAAATCGTTCTGACTTCTTGTTTGCTCATAGATTCGTGATAATAATACACCAGCACATTTTAACATACGCATGAAGGTCCTGTCTAAATGTGCTTTCACGCGCAAATGATTTTGTATTGGCACATTCAGCTAGTAATGCTGAAAATGAACCTTGACGTTAGGAGAAGCTATCTTCATTTGAAGGTATTCATGAATCTATTTTCTTTTAACAAATTCTTGCTCACGCTCAGTAGAAGTCCTCTTCAAAATTACTTTTGACAATGAGAATGATGAAATATTGCTTGAAGTATATTGCAGTATCTAGATAAATCCATGCTTTATCAAAGGTGACATTATGTTTCTATCTTCCACCGTCTAAATGTTTTTTCCTGATGTACTAACCAGTCTTTCATACATGTCAAAAAGGAAAAGTTCGAGCATACAATGTTTCTGTCTTTTATAATTTTATGTCCTTTTTAATAGTAATTTTGAAATGTTTTCAAATGTAGAAATGTACAAAATGTCATACGTGGAGTAGAAACAAGTTTCGTAATGTAAAGGTTTTTGCTTACTCGTATTGTTTCTGTTAGTCAAAATTGCACGAAAGTGTTAATTTTTATTTCTAACTATTTGTTGTATTTATAAATGGTTGTGCTTTCGAGGTTATAAAGATGTGATTGTTAATTAACTCTTTTTGTGTATCTTGCGAAGTCCAGTTTACAATATTGAGTATGTTATATTAATTATCAAGCTACGTTACTAATACAATCGATATAAAGTTATGATGAAACAGAATATGTTAGAATTACATTTGACATTGTTTGGCTTGTCACTGATAGGGTAATGCCATCGAAAAGTGATCACTTTTAGGAAGGGTACGCATATAAAATGTTTATACTCTCAGACCATTTAGCAAAGTTCTGAGTTAAGATGTAGAATTTCTATTACAAAGATATCCTACTTAATTGCATTGAAAAACAAAAGAATATAGGTCACCTTGGGGTACCGGGACCGTCCAAAAGTAGATCTTTAACAAGTCTTTTACCATCCGTGGTAAGCAAAGTACAGCACAAATGAATAGGTGAAAATCCACGAGTAAAGAGTTAAGTGGTAAAATCTGTTTATGTATTCCAATAAAAAGTGCTCAAGATAATCAAGAAGTATTTATGGAAAGGAGACGAACAGGGTATGGGCTCATAAAGATATGGCTTCAAGTTATAACTCATGTGCAACCGACGCGAACGTATATTAATCTTATTCTACATGAATATATACTGATTAAGTCTCACTCCGTAGCTCCTATGGGTTTCTGTGACATCGGATTGTTAAAACTGGCGCTAGGAAACCGTCATCTTTGTATACTAAATTGATTAAGGAAAGTACTTGTGTAGTATGGTGTACTTTGGACATGATAATTTTATAACGGAACCTTTTGCAATTGATATTACATTGTTGACATAGACTGTAATGACGTTGGGAAACTATAAAATCGTTTTAATAAAACATTCCCAAACCTCTATAGTTATAACATTTTAAAATAATCTAACCTATTATTTCTTAATTCCTAAAATACGACTTGTTGAGGCCTAGTAAAACTGAATTGAAATATATTATAGTTTTATTTGTGAAGTTTGTATTAACATCAACCGGCAAAATAACATTACTACTTCACATACCAAGAGCTAAGATTAATTATGAGTTCTGAATACATCGTATAATTTAAATTGAGGAGTTTTTAAAATAAACTTTATGTAAAATTAGTTTTATTCGTTTTATTCATTTAATTGAAAACCCTTGATGCAATGATATTGCTGTTATTTTAAAATAACTAGAAATAGTAGAAACATAACACTTATTTGTTATTTTGGCTTGATTTTGATTAATTACGCTCTTAAAAAGTAAATTTTAAGTATATCGAAGAGAAGCGTTGTCATTAACTCGTGATTCCATTGTTTCAAAGTTACAGTTTCTAATCTTATTGTCGTTTTATTAGTCTTTAATTAATAGGTAGTAAGATTAAATTATCAGCTACAGTTGAAAATATCATTAACTACTTTAATTTATTCCATTTTATGTGAATTTAATTATCTTCAGAATTTTGTTTTACTTTTGCTCACGTAAATAGTCATCGCACATTTACAACACTTTCCAAAACGAAATAATATTTCATTTTCTTGTTTAATCAAAATTAAATTAATTTGATGTATATGAAAATATTTACGTAAATCTGATGAAATATTAAGTACATTACATTCATTGTCTAAATCATGTAGCTTCTCTTTGTACCAATCCCTAGTCTCCCGCTAGTACAGCGGTAAGTATGCGGATTTACAATGCTAAAACCACGGGTTCGATTCCTGTCAGTGGTCTCAGTAGAGAGCATAATGTGACTTTGCTATAGAAAAAAAGCACAAATACCATTACCTTAATGTATATAATTACTTTAATAATTAACATGCCAGACTTAATCAGAGAGTTCTTGGTTCGTGTTTCATTCTCCCTAAATCGTTGAACAATCACTTCATATGTTCGTTAGTGCATTATAAAAGTGACTGTCAACTCTCACTATTCAATGGGTGGATACTGTGAACTAACTGCCTTTCTTCCAGTCTATTAACCCAAAATTAAGGAGGGCTAGTGCATCTAGCCTGTGTGAAACTATGCGTAAATATCCCAAACAAACAAAACACACGTAACTAGTAGTATGTGAAGTGGTAATGTTATTTTGCCGGTTGATGTTAATACAGACTTCAAAAATAAAACTATATTATATTTCAAAATATGTGGTTATTTATTTGTTGTATTCAGTGACTTTGTTTTGTTTTGGAATTTCGCACAAAGCTACTCGAGGGCTATCTGTGCAGTGTAAGACTAGAGGGAAGGCAGCTAGTCATCACCACCCACGCTAACTCTTGAGCTACTATTTTACCAACGAATAGTGGGATTGACCGTAACATTATATACCCCCACAGCTGGGAGTGCGAGCAGGTTTAGCGCGACGTGGGCGCGAACCGGCGACCCTCGGATTACGAGTCGCACGCCTTACGCGCTTGGCCATGCCAGGCCTATTCAGTAACTGAATTTAACTTAACAAGTGTCTAAGGATATATATATATATATATATTCCTTAAGTCGTTTTTTTTTATTTAAAAAAATTGACCTCCTTGAGTTGAGGTTTCTCAGTTGTAAGATTAATGAATGTCTAAAAAAGACCCAATAAGACCTGATTAAGGCGTAAGGTCGCGAAAAAGAAATAGCAACGAAAATATTTTATTAAGTTTTCACGCTTTTTTATAGAATAAAATATATTTAATTGTTTTGTATTTTTTTCTTAATTTTGATTCAGAAGACTACTTAAAATCACATGAGGTATTCTGAGAACGTGTGTTGAATTTCTACGATAAACGTGGTCGTTTATGAGTTCCGGTGTGATAACCATGCAATCTAAGTTGTTAAAAAAGTGCTTTGTTACTAGCAGCTAAGCTGTTAACCCGTAATCTCAGTTGAAAAAGGTATTTTGCTTGGTGTGCGATAGATAAAAGATTCAATCCAGGACGTATAAAAGTTGGATTATCATTAAAAATTGGCGCCGAACTAGTGATCGTCTCACACCTTGAGATTAGCCCAAGGACAAGGAAGGATACTGTAGTCAGTTTGTTTGTATTGTTATAATAGTGTGATACTATTGCAGCGCGAAGGTAAATTTTTCGTTTCGTTTAGAAGAGTGTTTTTATTGGGCGTGCGAGAGGTTAAAACTATATCAGTATATCTTTAATGTTATCTTTTGCAATGCAGGCTAAACCTGCAAATTTTTTATCTTTCCATTGTTTATTCAGAGCGTACTAATACACCTCTTTTTGATTTATTCATAATTTAATACAGTTTATTTTCTATGTTTTAACTGACAAATGGAATGGGTAAAATCAGTATTGTCATTTTTATGGTCAAAATAGGTTTTACAACAAAATGGAGGATTTCAGTTCTTGCTTAATTCATGTTTTCTACAGTAATTAGTACAAGCTACAACTTATTTTGAAAGAGCGTAGAATTTATGGTCTCGCTGTCAGAATTTTGAGTATGTGTGGAAATGTACGAAGGCTCGTTGTTCTGAATAATTTGTGAACGTTCAAGTAATTAAGTTAAAGATGTTGGCAAACGTAATTACAACCCAGTTTCAAGAGCCAGAGAGATTAAAGCTCGCTCGATGAACTTGTTCATTTGTTTCAGAATTTTGCACAATGATACAGAAGAGTTGTCTACTAATAGTCGTCCATAATTTTGAATTTACAGTCTAGAGAGAAATAACGTAGTTAAGAACACTCACTGCCAACTCTTAGACTATTCTTGTATTTTCGACTAATGGTAGTTGGTCATCTTCCTTATAGCACATCCACGACCCCGTAGTACGGAATTAGGAACAGCAACAAATGGGTACGAACTACGAATTCATGTGCAAGAACACTTACCACATGTCGATTTCCGGTTCTTCTTGCTGGAAGGAACGTTTAGATAAAGGAAGTTATCCTTGAAAGGCATCTATCTAGGAAGTTTTTGACGATGTTTTAAGTGCTAGTGCAATATCAACGCTACAAGAGCTCTAATTTAAGTAGCATGATGAAAAAATTATTTAAAAAAGAATATAAA
This sequence comes from Carcinoscorpius rotundicauda, assembly GCA_011833715.1. NCBI lineage: Eukaryota > Metazoa > Arthropoda > Merostomata > Xiphosura > Limulidae > Carcinoscorpius > Carcinoscorpius rotundicauda. The sequence continues at coordinate 24,902,065 of CM022398.1, forward strand.
ATAGTTGTAATATAAATATGTATTTGAACGATGAATATTTGCGCTATCAATTCGAAATATTATGCAAATGCAGTTCATTAACGATATTTTTTTCAAAATATAAAGCTTCCCACCAATTTAAAAAAGAAAAAAATCCAAGTTTTGTAGGATTATGGAACAATATGATTTATTCATATAATGTTATAAACAGTGCTAACAGTTAAAGGTATACTTATATTTATGATTAATTAAATAATGTTGATTTAGTAATGAACATATAAAATACTTTAAGGACGTGGATTGAAACACAAATTGTTTTTGAAATACATCCTTACTTTACTCCTTATATGGTGGTTCTTATAGTAGGAATGACCAAAAAGTACACTAAAAATGTAAACAAAACTAATATGCACTTTACACACACTTAAGAGTAGTAAACAAATCAACTGCAGAGTAACAAGCCGAAAAATACTGGAAAAGTTAGTAGATTAAATATAAAATCACAAGTTTGTCAATCTGACTCACTGACTGCTTAAGGTTGTTGGAAAATCGTAGTTCTCTTTTGCTTTCATGTTATGCAAATATAAATGCACATGATTGAACTACGCTACCTTGGCAAAATACAGTTTTTTTAACTTCACTTATAAGCTTGGAAATAACAAATAATAACAATAATAATTCTGCATTAGCACTAACGAACTAACAATGAACTAGTAGCCATATTCTATGATTAAGAGCATGCTCTGTGAGTTCACAAGTAATGAAGATTGCTTATGTGCACGCCTGTGGCTAGTTAAAACAAATACATAGATTCTTTAGATATAATTTGTAACTAGGTTTTAAATTTGAAAGTGAAGTTTCTGGTTTTATGCATCTAACTCGAGGGTTCTTTGTTGGACAAATAATTCTATTATAGTAGTTGGTGCCTACGACATAAGTCATCTACGAGAGGACGAATACTTCCGCTTCCGAAGTCTCACACCACTTTACTCGAGTGCTCTGGACTAAAAACAAGAATAATAAATTGTATAATTTACCTGTTCATTTTTTTCAACTTAAGTGTGACTTATCGAGGTCAGAAGTTGTATTTGAAACAGTGCAATTTTTAAAATATAGCTTTCAAGGAAACACAAAGAAAGAAAAGGAGAAAATCTTATGTTGATAATATTGAAGAATTTTTGTCCCAGTGAGGTGGCATTCCTGCAAGAATAGCAATAAGGTTATAAATAATAATGGTAAATAGCAAAACAAGTCTTATCCATTGATCCAGCCAATGAAAATAGTACCATCCTGGATAGGTGGACGAAAAACTACAGTAAAGATATTATAAAAAGTCAACAGATAGCTGTAAAATAGTTACAAGAAGAATAGACCTGAAGTCTAGCTACTTTCTAGGCTTAATACCGAAAAAGCTGAGATTAGTGTAAACAATTAGGAAGTAGGAATGTGAGTGCCGAAAGGTAAGAAAAAAAGGTAGGAATGAGCAAATAGCATTAAAACATTGGTGATTTTTTGATACGACGTAATCTCAAAGTTCGTGTAGTTGTCGTTTCGTCCATTTCTTCCTCGTGTTTTACAATTAAATTTAGTCCATTATTGACTTGAATTGAGTTTTATCAGTAGCTAAGCCTTTCTATAGATCCAACACATTTAGAAATTTTGAAATATCAGTATTTTGGATACTATTATTTGTGCTCACCCCATACAACTCAGATAGCTATAATGCCTCCCTTAATTGTGACAATTGGAGTTTCCTATTTTTCTTCCACATTAAATACTTTCTTTATGATAACATGCGTTTCGTTAAAGTCATATAATTTGATTACATACTTGGCTGCTGAAACAACATTTACAACAGAGAAATTTAGCTAAATACACCTGACATTTAGTTTGAGCAGTTACGAAATAACACAAGAAATAGGAATAGGCAGAATGATGGCTATTTTCACTTTAAGGTTGCACTGTCGCTATACTCACTAAGTATTTTAATGTTATCTCACCCATTCTTACCTAGTTTCCTTATTTTTTAGTGCCTTCCTTTCGTATTTCCTGATTTTTATTGAAATGTTTTACATTTGTGTAACCATATTTGATGATTTTTGTAAAATAGAATTTGATGATATTTTTTTCAATGAACGTGTGAGCTATAAAACTACTATTTTGCATCAGTATTACAAACGACGCATATATATAAAGAAAAGTTTAACCTAAACACTTGTTTTCTTAGTAGCATGCTGTTGTAGCATTATTGTTACAAATAATGTTACGTTACATGAAACTTATAAATGTTTTCCAAATTCATTATTAAAAACACGAGAATTGCTAAAATTTCCTTTTACCATGCAACTTAAATGATCATCTTTCAACGAAGCTCTTTGTTTAAATCTTATTTGTCAATTTTTCTTATACTCCAGTTTTTGGCCTTCCATAATTCTTAGTGGCAGCAATAAATGTGACTATAAAACGAAACCATCCATCTCAACCGTGAAATTGATTATTTATAGAGGGGGTAGTGAGTATATGTCAATATTTTGTAGCGGATTTTCCCTATACAAATTTTTTATCCCAGCAGGATAAGTTTGAATAACACCAGTAATAGACAACGGAAATACTTTACGAGATGGTCTGTCTTTGGATATAGTTTCAGTTTGTAGTTAGTCAAATTTATTCACTGAATCAATAATAAAATGCCGGGCATTTGATAACATTAGTCTTAAACCTACTGGTGCGTACCAGTAATGATAGGAATGGAGACTGCACGATTCTCCAGTTTTATCAAGTTAAGCTGGATCCATTTCAGTGGTATGGCCAACTATATGTATTGATATAGCCATGGAACATTAGTATCATTTATTTTACACGTAAAAAAATCACAGAACTATCACAAGTAACTGATTTGGGATATAGAGAAACCCACTTGAAGTAAAAATGTATTCTCAAGACGGCTGGTATTAGCACTTTAATTTAAAGCAAACAACGTTTTTCTGTACTTGATTTTAATTACTGTGTTAATATTCATACCAGCCGTCTTGAGAATACAACTGAATGGTGTTGTATAATACAGAAATTTTAAAGAAGTGTAATCTGTAGTACAAAAAGTATTTTGGTAGTATGAAATAATGTTATGCACAAGCACATGCATATACGAACTCAGATTTCTGAGGTAAAATTGGATTTTTTTCCAAGTTTTAAGAATACATTTAGTTTGTATCTATATACATTTCAAAAACTTGGAGTTATTAAGGACTTGAAATGACTTGTAGCTTTGTAAAAGAAGCAAAATCTGAAGTATACAGCATGTTTAATATGTTCAGAAGTTGTGTTTTAAAATATCAAGTTTAAAGAAAATGGCGTACCTGAGATCGGGGGGACATTTAGAGGGAATGTCCTGCGGATGGAAAAGTTTATCAATAGAGAGTTTTATTTTAATGCGGTATTTCACAAAGGGACTGCACTGCCGAGCTTTCTAAAGTACAATACATGCGTGGAAATGGCGAAATATGATGAAAGACACATAACATTGGATCTAGCAAAATGCACTGTTTCACCCATAATAGGTTTAGTAACGTCAGTGTCCTGGACTTATGGAACTTCCAATGACGTTTACACCTGATAAGGTTATTCCTGACGACACAGACATGTGATTAAGATAGGCATTTAAAGCTCATTGCTATTTGGATGTTGAGACAAACGTTACTAATGTATTGCTAAATTCTTCAAATGTTTTAGTCACTAAATTCGTGATTAACCTTTATGAACCAAACAGCAGAATGCATATCCAGGACTATCTCTTAGTTGTTGGCCCAGTTTCATGAGAAATGAAAGTCAGAGTTCAACTACAATACGTGGTCAGAAATAGTTATTTCCAACAGCTGACCTGCGTCACAGCATCGTATGATCATCTTAAAGAGACATTGTTAGTATTGCTGAAGGATAAGAACAATGCAATGTTGTTCTGATATTGCATCTAATGTATTGCATCTGACTTGTCATTATGACCAGAAAATATCTCCACTTTTAACAACATCATAAGAACAACGTGTCTTGATTCAGTTAGTCAAGACTGGGATCCTGTAGACGCGAGCGATGTAAGTGGTTGAATATGACATTGATGGAGATTATCTTGAGTGCTAAGTGGATAAAATGTAACTGAGGCTGATTGAAATAGATATAATGACATTTCACCAACTCATCCTGTATATGAGCCAGATCAGTGAAGCAGGATGAAGCATAGTCTCTATAGCTATGATTAGTTGATATATTAACGGCTATGTTAATGATTACACAACTTTTCTGTCATTATTTCAGATATAGTTAACACAGAATATTTACTCTGACTGACGTTTGAGTACATACACATAGATGGATGACATATTGGAAATTTAAACCATGCTGTGAACGATTCATCATATCTATGTTTATGCAAATGTTTATTCATATCAGGTATTGACAATTTTAGACTATAATTAACGTTTTATATTGAAATAAACAAATGTACAAATCTGTTATTGTGTTAACGATTAAAAATAAAAACGATAATAAAAGATGTAAATATTATTTTGATGATTAAAAAAATTCTTTATTCGACGTATACGAAAATCGAAAAAATTAGGTTTCTAATTTTAGACACAAATGTTTTGCCTTAAATGAAGTTTACCCACACCATTCTCCGACATGTTGAGTCGACGCCACTACCTAACATTTTTTTGTATGTATTCTGTTTTGTTTGAAATACTTTAATTATATACATCCTTATCACAAATACTGTTACACTAGCGCACACGGAACGAAAGGGCGTGATTGAGATACGTTGTTTTGTTTTTTAATTCGCGCAAAGCTAATTTAGCAGCGTAAGACTAGGGTGAAGGCAGCTAGTCATCACCACCCACCGCCAACTGTTGTGTTTCTCTTTTACCAAAGAATAGTTGAATTGAACGTCACGTTATAATGCCCCCATAGCTGAAAGGGCGAGCATGTTTGGTGCGACCGGGATTTGTAACCGCGACCCTAGGATTACGAGTCGAACGCCCTAACCGACTGGCCATGATGGGCCCATTGAGTTGTGATTTCAGGATTAAAATCCGTGTAGAAAAATGTTGAGAATTCATACGTTTTTAAGTATATCTCTCTGCCAGTGAGTTACACCTACAAATGCATAATTATTATTTCGAACCTTTTGTTTTTATATAACGAAAGACAGCTGTATAGACATCGCATATTTAAAATTTAGTATACTATAATGAAAATAATCACGTATTTTTTCCAATATTATAGCCTTGCTTTAGCAATTATAGGTAATAAAAGGATAATATTAAAAACAACACTGTACTAAAAATCTCATTAACATTTTGTGTAGTAATGCTTTATTATGTTATATTATCACCCCTGAGTGTGCATTTGTTTGCCAGCTTGTTGGTTTGTTTAGAATTTCGCGCAAAGCTGCACGAGAGCTATTTTCACTCGCCCGTCTCTAAATTGGCAGTGTAAGGCTATGCGGAAGGCAGTTAGCTATCATCACTCACCGTCAACTCTAGGGCTGCTCCTTTTACCAGTGAATAATGGGATTGACCGTTACATTATAACGCCCCCATGGTTGAAAAGGCGAGCATGTTTTGTGTAACGGGGATTCGAACCTGCGACCCTCAGATTACGAGTCGAGTGCCTTAACCATCTGGCCATGCCGGGCCGTATGTATATATAAAATTAGCATCAAACCTTTAGTGCCCTAATATATACTTAAACTTTAAATATAACCAATAATTAAATGTTCAGTCTGAAGGCAGTAGAGAGATTTAATACATGCTCGTATAACTAAGTGTTTAGTTTATTTTGTTGTTAGAGTTCATAATGTGGTCGAAAATTGAAGTTTATCCTTATAGATTATGTGAACAGTAACTATTCCTTAATACACAATGTATTTAAATCATGTAAGTCACATACAGAATGTAGTTCCAGTTAGTCAGATAGCTAGATCTGTATCGTATTATTCCAAATTTAGCCATTAAGAGTGTATAGTGGCGACCTTTAAAGTGAAATTACCACAGATTGTATTGTAGTAAACAGAGTAGAGAAAAATAAATGGCTTATATATTGGATTCTAAAATAACCTAGTGGCCTGTATAAACTTTCACAGAAAAACAATACAATTATTTAAAAATCTGAACACAGCTGGGGTAACCAACGGCATAGCGAGCATTTGCATACACCTTTGACTTGTTCTAATATATTATTTTAAAACAAGTGGGGTGTGTGCTGTTTACCGTTTCGTTATTTTTGAAATTTATCGCCAACAGATCACAGACACTGTAAAGAATTCCGCCTATTCATACATAAAAATCTAACAACAATTTATGATATATTTTTTCTGGTGGAATAGTAGTTCCTGGGTTAATGTAATAACATACATTTGACAAATAGATTGTGAATGGACGTGGCGAAGCTCCAGATGGATTTAATATGATGTTTGAAATAGAAATGTAGAAGTTAAAAATAAAGAATTATAAGTGTCCGTATCCTCTATAGATTCGAACGTCCACGTTACTTCATGGTATAAAACCGAACCTTTAAGACAAAATATTCTACTAAAGTTGTTTAAGAGCTTCCTTAACATACTATACACATTTATTACTTTTCATGCTAAATGTAACTGTATCATTAACATTTTTATTTAATAAAATCGACAGGCAGTACAACTGTTTAACAAATACTGCTTTAGTTATTAATAAATAATAAATCTTTGATGAGAAATGGTTCTTTATAAAAACAAGTTAATACTGACAGCTGTGATAATCAATATTCCATTGCAAATTTACCAAAATTAGAACTGTCTCCTTTGTAAACGAATCATATTAAAAATCATTCGTTTTCTGGGAAAGAAAGTTAGATTTTTGAAATATTTCTAAATAAAACAAGATATCTAAAGAGAATCAACTTGTTAAAGATTTTTTTTACACTTTATAATTTAACACTGTTCTAAAGTAGTTCTAGCCAGATCCTTACGCAAAACAATAAGTTCTCTTACTCTTCAGTTTAGTAGTTATATAAATTTCAGCCAGACACTCTACAAAAGGATGCAAAATGTAATATTTATTTACACAGACGTCAAACTGTTTCATCTGTAAAAGCAAAATTTCTATTTCAAATTGTTTTTATTTATTTATTTTACTACAAAAGCATGATCTTATGCCAACAACGTGATATTAAAAGTTAATTTAAGGTGTATTATCCTGACATTTCTCCTAATTTATTGACCTGGCTTCCTTGTTAGGATGCTTCATTCTCACTCTCATAGATACTGGTTCGAATCACTCTCACGCCAAACATGTTTCTTCTTTAAGAGGTATAATGTAATCGTCAATCCTACTATTCGTTACTGAAAGCGTAGCGTAAGAGTGGGTGGTGTTTACTATTAGTAGCGATATCAGAGGTAAGTTAATAATATCGTTAATAAATATTCTGTTATCTTGTAGCATTTAACCCGGAAATATCATAACTTTAACAAGAATTTTTTTAAACTTTAATGCTCAATTAATTTCTTTGGAACTAACTTAAAAGTTTTACTTTTCGGAAATGTTCCTAAGTTTCAAAAACAACATTTTTTTCTAACTAAATATACTTCAGAAACATTTTTTTCCTAATCCAGAAATGAAGATCCAGTTTAGTCGATTGAACCGTAAAATCTTCTTAGGAAAAAATTGGATAAGACATTAGCCTTGACATATCCATGTTTTTCCTTCTTGATTCTGATAAAGTACACAATCTTTCTATAAGTGTATCATATCTTGATTGGCTTGTTGTTTTGAGCAATATTTGTATATTCTGATTTAATCTTTTCAGTGATTGTGTCAGTTTTTTAATATCTTTTAAGTCTCAGTATTCTTGGCTCAATATATAAAGTTGATTTCATGAGAACCATGCGTTTTCATGTATTCACTACCCTATTTATTTATTTGACATGCTTTAAACTTTCAAGATGCATTATTAAGAACTCATTTATTATAAATATCTCTCGACCAATTTTTCTATACCAATATGTTTCTGGTTTTGTAAAAATCAGTGTTAATAGAATTTATAATTTGAATAAAAACGTAGAGTGTGAGGTTGTATGAAATATTAGTATTATCTGCTGTTTTTACTAGCCCATTTTACCCATTTCTTTAATCAAAACTATAAGGATTCCAATTGTAAAAATTGAAGTATCGACGCCACTTTTATTGTTTTCTTGTAGCTGTTTTATACAACGGCACCGAGCGTTTACAAACGTGTGGAGAGATTTGGACTGAACGTCTTCCGTACTGTATTGATTTTGAAATGGGAATTTTTAGTGTATAAATGTGTATAACCATGTAGCCTATGACAACAAATTTTAATTTACATTTTATCGTTATGTAAAAAAGTGCTCCTTTCACATTTACTGCTGAGATTATTTGCGTGAACATCTCTGTCTTTATCAATAAACTTTAAAGGTGTTCTGTAAAAGTTACAACTAGAAAATTTTGCTTCTTTTTATATTATAATTCTAAGGCTATACCATAAAAAACAACACAAACCTTTTCTTTCTTCAGCGGTTCCGCAAACGATTACGTCATATTTTTCTCTCCTTATTTTATTAAAAATAATTTCAGATACAGTTATGCGTGCTGAAGAGGTAAGTGAAAATTGGTTATACATTCAATAAATATGCCGATTATACGGAAAAGAAAAATAAGAATTTGGTAGTTAATCATGGTGCATTATTAGGGTTCCCCTCCAGTGCAACTGGATAAAACGTAATGTGTTATTATATTCATGTGATGTATTAGGTGAATTCTATAAACGAAATTGTGTACTCATATTACGGTTAGTCTGTAAGACAATTGTGATGTAATAGCAAAGGTTTCTTTGACTTTGAAAGGAGCATGATAATAATTGTTTGTTTAGAATTCTTTCTCAGATTCTATTATTTTGATTAACTATTCAAATGCACACATCATTGGAGTTTATTGACACTGTCTTACAAAATATAACTCTAATTACAAGCTACCAGCGACTGATCAGGGAAATGATGGTACATGATTCTGACCACAGAATCTGCGTCATTTGGTTCCTTTGAAAATGTGAAAGTATCAGAAATTCTCCAAACACAGAACTGAATTTTGCCTTGGTGAACAAAGGCTTATTGAAGACAACTGTGGAACAATTCACTGCACTCGTTTCGCTCATTATTAGCTTGAAGATGGAGAACTTCTTCAGTCATTTTACTTGGTTTACACAATAAACAGGTCTTTGTCTGATCCACCAGTTCTGGAGATGAACCTGAATGTCATATGCATCACCATATTCATCTGTTGGTATCTGTGAAACAATTACAAGCCATAGTGCAATTACGCAAGACATTTTCCAGTATTTTAAGGAGTCTATGCTACTTGTATTAGCTTCAGAGAATTGAATGGTGTTGCAATCAACTAACATGCTCATGTACTAACAATATTGTAAATCAATGTATGAATCCGCGAGCGCATTTAGGTATCACCCAATCACTAGTCTTCTCGGTGGGACAGCGGTATATCTGCGAACTTATAACGCTAGAAATCGGATTTTGATACCCGTGGTGGACAGAGTACAAATAGTCCACCGTGTACCTTTATGTTTAACTACAAACAAACAAACAAACAAACCAATCACTAGTTTTGTTGTGATGCTCCATATCACCTCATTATTCTCGGCCCGGTATGGCCAAGCGTGTTAAGGCGTGCGACTCTTAATCTGCGGGTCGCGGGTTCAAATCCCCGTCGCGCCAAACATGCTCGCCCTTTCAGCCGTGGGGACGTTAGAATGTGACGGTAAATCCCACTATTCGTTAGTAAAAGAATAGCTTAAGAGTTGGCGATGGGTGTTGAGTAGCTACCTTCCCTCTAGTCTTAGACTGCTAAATTAGGGACGGCTAGCACAGATAGTCCTAGAGTAGCTTTGTGCAAAATTAAAAAAAACAAATAAACAAACAAAACAATCATTATTCTTCTGTATTTTTTATTATTGAAATTGTGTCGATACGTTGTTGTACAAGTAGAATACATAATTTTATTATTCTTAATACCTTGGTAACCCAGAGGCTTACTGATAATTTCTTAATTATTGTAGCTTCACATAACGTTGGCCCAGCATAGTCAAGTTGTTAAAGCACTCTACTTATAATCTGAGGATCGCGAGTTCGAATCCCTGCCACATCAAACATGCTCGCCCTTTCAGCATCGGGGGCGTTATGCTTGACAGTCAATTCCATTATTCGTTGGTAAAAGAGTTACTCAAGAGCTGGCGTTGAATGGTAATGAATAGCTTTATTCCCTCTAGTCTTACGCTGCTAAATTGGGTATGTATAGCGCAGATAGTCTTCGTGTAGCTTTGCGCGAAATTTAAAAACAAACACATACGTTACTTCTTAACTCGTAGTAATTCTATATCTGGCATACTTATTTCAAATTTATGTAATTTAAATCCATTGTTTAGAACTAAAATTCAAGAAGGTTGTCGTTGTATTCATTTTGAATTTTAATCAGAAAACTCTAATTAAGGAATAATTTATTTATTTATCCAAACACGTTTCTTTCCATGTTTTGCTGACGTCACATACGATATCTGAGTTTGTTAATGTTAGAAAAAACTTGTTTATTTTCTCCTTCGTTTTCAGTATCATTGGGTTAAAAACGTTCAGAAGCTGATCTGATTTTCCAAGATCAGGTAAAGAAAAAAACAAATGGTTGTTTTACAGACTAAAACAGACCATGCTCGTGAACCATATTAACCAATTCTCTGTTTAAATGCGTAAAAGTTGACCATGTCTTGGCCATACTGTGTTTGTTTTTGTTTGTTTTTGTAAATTCGCACAAAGCAACTCGAGGGCTATCTGTGCTAGCCGTCCCTAATTTTGCAGTGTAAGACTAGAGGGAAGGCAGCCAGTCATCACCACCCACCGCCAACTCTTGGGCTACTCTTTTGCCAACGAATAGTGGGATTGACCGTCACATTATACACCCCCACGGCTGGGAGGGCGAGCATGTTTAACGCGACGCGGGCGCGAACCCGCGACCCTCGGATTACGAGTGCACGCCTTAACGCGCTCGGCCATGCCAAGCCACCATACTGTGAAGAGTGAAGATTTCTTGGATTCATAATGCTAAAATTAGAGGTTCGATTCCCTTCGGTTTGCACAGTACGTAGCTCGATGTGGCTTTACTATTAAAAAACACACACATCGCAACAACAAATAAAAATAACAGAAAACTGGCTGCACCTGTCTTAACAGCATGCTCTGCTGTGTTTAGTAATTTTACGTTCATCACTGTGCTCATACAAGTCAGTTTAAGAACTTTACTAGCATCTTGTTCCCTTATCTTCTCACGGAAAGTTTTCTTTCTTTTTTGTTAAACTGTAGTAGAATTCGGTAATAGTATTAATTTAACCATAGTCTTATTGACACCAACGATTAAATGTTGAACGCACCATAAATAGTTATTAATGCTTATTTAGTCCAGAACTTAAGTGTAACTTAAACAAGAAAGGCAAATATTGACAATTTCCTGATGATTTTGTGTCAAGACCTTCAAGACTATAAGATTAATTACTCAACCACTGGCTCTGAGCTCGGTTTAATTGCTAAAGAAATATTTAGATACAGTTGAAACAAATATTCCAATATATATAAATTTCTTATTGACAGGGCTGACTGACAGAGCAGAACTATAAAACAAATTACTCAACTAAGGTCCCCTGAGCATTGTTTACAAAGTAAAGTTTCCTGCTGAATTTTGTTGCTACATTTATGTTTTAAACGTCATTATAAAAATCGATGATTTTTTTTGTTTTTTTCTGTAGTGCGTGATAAATTTACTATTTAAAATTTTAAATATGTGACCAACATAAAAACACTTCGATTATTAGTACTTGATCTCAAAAAATAAATAAATAAGCTTTTCAAAAAGCTCTTTATGAGCGAAAGTAAATAACACTAGACGTTTAGTGAAACAATTTTATTTTTTTAATTTATTTAAGTGAGTTGTAACATCTTGAAAGGCTTACAATGTTAGGTTTTTAATGTTTAGTTTATTGTTGGTTTTTACGAATACATTCCCTCGGTGGATTCAGCAGATAGACTGATGTAGCTTTGCTATAAGAAAAACACAAACACGCACACTACTGGACTCGTAATCTCAGAGTTGCGGGTTCGAATCTCCGTCACACCAAACATGCACGCCCTTTCAGCTGTGGGGGCATTATAAGGTAACGGTCGATCTCACTATTCATTGGTAAAAGAGTACTCCAAGAGTTGGCGGTCAGTGGTGATGACTAGCTACTTTTTCTCTGGTCTTACGCTGCTAAATTAAGGACGGGTAGTGCAGATAGCCCTCATGTAGCTTTGCGCGAAATTAAAAAAACAACAACAACACACATACACACGAATAGATTACAGCTAAAACTAAGAAAAACCTTGATAAGATACATATATTTTTTCTGCAACTGAATAAAACTTACAGTGAACGCTTCATAGAAGATTTACTTTCATATTTAATTGATTTGAAATATTATATTTATTTGAACAACATAAATATCATTAATATACACAAACATTTATTAAATTAAAAAATAAATGATAACAGTCTTTTTGGAGACCTATCAAAACTTTTTCACAACCATTATGTATTCATGTTATGTAGTATCATTGGGATATACATTTCTCACCTGTCTCTTTCAAGTAGTCTCAACATGCAATCTAATGCCAAACAATCTCATCTCTCACAATTTACATCACTTTATTTGGTGTTACGTTACTAGGCAAAGTCAGTGAGTTTTGAAGAATTCATGTAGAAAATAGTAAAATATTTAAATAATTCCATTCATTTTTTATATTACCTCTTTACTTACCTAGTATTATATATATATATATGTATCCATACATATATTTAAATGTAAAATGAAATAGTGCTTTTGTAAATTAATTAGACAGCTGCTGAAACATTCTTCATATTTCAGCGATCAGAGCTTATTTTTGAAGTATGGTAGCTACAACTGTATGTTTCAATATTTATTGATTTATGTTTCTGCACGCGAATTTATCGGACTTTTGAAAATTACAAAATAATTCCATTTGTTGTCGGAGGTATTTCACAACAATTTTACGTGCGCTAATAGATAGTTGAACAACGTATATTTTCATTATGATCAACCTTATTAACAATGTTTTTGCACTCCTATTGGTAACGTAATGTTAGAGTTGAAGTCGAAGTATATAATTAACAAAATGTCGCCTTTCGATGAATACATTTTTGTCTCTATTGTATATAGCCCTGAGTTTTGATTAGTTACCAACGTAACTGCGTTATTGTTGATGTTTAAACTTTAATTTATCTCCAATATAGAATAGCTGATTATATTATCTTTTAATAGAGAACAGAAAGAGTTATTCTATAGAATTCGTTTAATCTTATACCAGGACTAATCCTGAAGGTCTTTTGAAATTTCGCACAAAGCTACTCGAGGGCTATCTGTGCTAGCCGTCCCTAAGTTAGCAGTGTAAGACTAGAGGGAAGGCAGCTAGTCATCACCACCCACCGCCAACTCTTGGGCTGCTCTTTTATCAACGAGAAGTGGGATTAACCGTCACATTATAACGCCCCCACGGCTGGGAGGGCGAGCATGTTTGGCGCGACCCTCAGATTACGAAGCGCACGCCTTAACGCGCTAGGCCGTGCCAGGCCTCATAAGTATGTATACGTGAAACGTGTTATTTAGGTGAGCCTGATGAACTGTGAGCAGTAAGAAGGTTATGGGTTTTCATAATGACGTATTTATGTGAAAAGTGTTATATAAATAAGTCCAACGACCTTTAAGTACCAAAAAGATAATTGGATTTCATAATTACATATGTATGAAAAATGTTATGCAGGTAAGCTCAATGAGCTTGAAAAAAATCAGCGCGTTACAAAATTTTGATGTGAAAAATTGGCATTTTGTGTAGATAACATAAAGAGTTTTTTGTATTCGTAGAAACAAATTTGAGCTTATAAAATAGTAGTTCATTCACTGTGTTCTATTTTTTCTATTTTCCTTATCTTCGCTATAAATGAGAACTTAGCATCTGATTTAATTAACACATTAAAAAAGATGCAGAAGAATTAGGTGACTTAAACTTTAGAATGAACGAACGTATGTGATTTGAAACGCTAGTTGCAACCAGTTCTTTAATCAACATCATTTGTTGTTGTTTTTATTTCCAACAAATTATGTCGATGAATATGACTGTTTTGATGTTTTCAGGCGAAAAATAACTTTTTTCGATTAGGATGAAGAGGAATCATTAGGTTTGGGAAGACGATTGGCATATTGGTATTATTTTTGAAATACGCTTGTTTCGTGTTACTACGTAATTGAATTATTCAGAATTCGTAACTGTTGATCAGAATACATTCTAAGAAATTGTTAACAAATTATCCTAATGGTTGACGTACATTTGTGAAGAACAATGCGAAATAGTTGAAAGTTAAAGATAATACAAAGTGGTGTTAATTATAGCAAATATAGGAAAGAGAAATAATGATTTAAAAACAAAATTAGAAATATTTCGTTCAAATATTTTTTGCACGTTGTGTTGGAATTATATTCATGATATTCTGATATCATATAAAAATTATTTTTTTAAAATTACGTTTACCCTTCAGGATCAGCTGTGCCCACATACAGCACCGTTGAATAAATAGTCTAAAACCTCTTCTTGTTGAATATTGTTGTGAGAGCGAAATGTTAAACACTTTGAAGTAACCCATATACATCTTACCTTAATAGTAGTAACCCATATACATCTTACCTTAATAGTAGTAACCCATACACATCTTACCTTAATAGTAGTAACCCATATACATCTTACCTTAATAGTAGTAACCCATATACATCTTACCTTAATAGTAGTAACCCATATACATCTTACCTTAATAGTAGTAACCCATATACATCTTACCTTAATAGTAGTAACCCATATACATCTTACCTTAATAGTAGTAACCCATATACATCTTAACTTAATAGTAGTATCCCATATACATCTTACTTTAACAGTTCTCAGTACATTTTTATTCGTTTTATTATTTTTAGAAATATAATACGTTTTACTGTTAGATACACTAAAAATATATTATAAACTACATCGGCCAAATCCAGAATATTTAAGTCTTATAACTATAACTTATATTAAAGAATCAAAATTTGTAATACACACTGGAGAGTTTTACACATTTTGATAAACAGTTCAGAAAAAATGCGTTTTACACTCTAGATACATGTATAATTTTATTACAAAAATAATAAAAACTTAAGTTTATAAGATATTATGAAATACTTCAGTCATTGTGAAATTATAACATTTTTGTGTTGAGACGAAAGAAGAACGTTCCGTGAAGAATGCCCACAGATTTAGCAAAGCATATTTTCGACGTTCATCGGAAATGCCTGTATTAACATAATCGTTGTTTATTTTAACATCTTAACCCAAACAATGAATGTAAATATTAGATAATATATTCTTTTTATTGCTAATTCAATACAAAATCTATCACAATAACGTAGTTATAGATTTTCTAATTATTCAAACTAATTAATCATCAGTGTAATTGCATATCAAAGTAAATTTGAAATTCCCTTTTAAGAGCGAAATAATTCTAAATCAATGGCAGTTTCACGCATCATTAAGAAAGTAATTAGGAACCTATACCTCGGTGGGTCAACGGTAAGTGCTAAAATCCAGGACTCGATATCTGCCGTGGACAAAACACAGGTATCCCGTTGTGCAGGTCTGCGTTAAATGTACAACCGAAATTATAGTTAGTAACCATACAAGTACCAATCAACAATATATATATATTTATTACGAATATTAAAGTTAAGAAATTAAATTAGTATATTGATAAATGAATAATTTAATAATTTTAAAACTAATTATGCCATTTTTGTAAAGTATAAATGAGGTTATGTTTCAGTTTTTCTCTCTGACTGGAGATAAATAATGGGATATATTTTAAATGTACCTTATCTAAAAATTCGAAATAACTTCTTATGTTCTGTAGAGGTACAAATATTATTTGAGTTACTGTGCTTAATAAGCAAACGATTACTGCTTTACGAAGTTTGAATTCTGGTATTAAATACACATCCCCTATGATATTATACCTACTAATATTTGTTTATCTCCAAAAGCACACTAACATATATTTGATCCAGTTTGGTTTCAGTTTTCTTTAAAAAAATTAAATATAAAAATTCTTAGATTCATAAAAAATCCTTTATTTCTTTCTAGGTTTTTTTCTCATGTTACTTTCCTTTGATGTATTGTAAGTTAAGGAAATGTAGCCGTAACCGTTTTTCTCCATTAATGGTCCAATTTTGTTCATTATTCACTTTTACCAAAGTCAGGAAATCAGTGCAACTATATTTCATTCATTAAAAAACAGAAAGTCTGAAACATCCAAGTTTCCCTCTGTAATTTAGTTTACTCCGTATTTCAAATAGCTCGCTCATTATGTTGTCATAATATTAGAGTTAAAAAGCTCTGATTTCTCAGTAAATCATTTACCAGCTCACGTTTCCATTTCGGAACTATTACAGAATCAAGAGAGTCACAGGTGTTTCCTGATTTAAACGCATACACAGCTCACTATTTTTGAGTTGCAGTTACTTAAGTATCGTATCCTAATTTAGACCCAGCATTTCAACTTGTAACAGAACTAAGCTGCATCACACATATATTTTTAGTGAGAAGACAAGCGTTATATTATGTAAAATATCAAAAACTTCAAGTCTCTCTCCCTCTCCCCGTGGAGTTTATTTATACGGTGATTTCAAATTGCACTGTAAACACTGTTTCTTCTGATGAGATAAATATTTACCCCCCCCCCCGTAGATTTTGGATTAATTCGTTATTCCTCGTAATTTATTTGCCCTTTTATAATACACGTTGTTGTATAAAGTGCAATGTTACTCAATACCGTTCCTAGGTAACATGAACAAAACAAGCCATAGCAACAGCATGCAGATGAAGTAAATATTATTTATTCAGAGTCTACAGAATCATGCAACCAAGTGAAGGAAATGCTTTGAAAGGAAATGAACCGGGGAGAAGTTAATCAAAAATCATTTATTCTGAATTGAAGTACATATTTATAACATGATTTTAAAGTAAGTAGGCAATTTATTGATAAAAATTCAAAACAATTATTGATATAATTCTGGTTACGCTTGTCGAATGTTACTTTTTTTATACTCGCTACAGCCCACATGATCAAACTCGTATAAGACGATTGCAATGATTATACCTTGTCATAGTAAATGACGTAGATGTTTAAAATATTTGTTTCTGCATGAAGTATGTTCAATATCCAATATCTAATGTTAACAAAGCATGCAAATTGATCTTTATATCCCACTAAGGCCCAAAAAGTCTCTGTAATTTTATGAAACGAGCTGTATTATTTGATGTAAAGATAGTGTGTTTAGAATTATTAGATTATTAGACTACCTATAATATGGATACTATTATATTGATATAAAATTCACCAGACTGCATGTGAAACCTTATCGTGTATGAGCTTCTTTTCAAAGTAATAATTTAAAAGAAATTATTCAGTTTAGTTAACAAATATGAGTCATAAAACATAGTTATGTTTTACGAAATGCACTACAAAAAAAAAGCACTATACGATAGTGTCAGTTGTAAAATAAACCAATATGAGTCTCTACGCAGTGCGTATGTTTTCTTATAGCAAAGCCACATCGGGCTATCTGCTGAGCTCACCAAGGGGAATTGACCCCATGAATTTAGCGTTGTAAGTTCATAACTTACCGTTGTACCAGCGGGGAGCATCTCTGTATAAAGAACTTTATATAACAGTGTTAAATGTCAAGTGAAGCAACACTTGCTTTCACACAAACTATTATTCATTTGGGCCATTTTGGTAATGGAACTAGATATAATCACAAAGAAAAACTAGAAGTAACTTCAGACATTACTTGTTTTTTTGGATAAACAGTGTATTATCAAATACATTATTTCAGAACTTTTAAAAATTACGAACAACACAATTTTGTATTAGGATTAGATGCAAGCCGTACCATGTTTAGGAAGTTCTATAGCCAAACTCTTTATCAACATGATTGAGAACATTTAGTTCAGGATTAAAACAAGGTTTGCAGTCCGTACTAGTACTGGTTTGTAGAATGTTGAGAATAATATCTATTATCACATTCCTATCTTCAACATTTTTACTGAATGCTTCTTTTGATATTTCAGCTTCGCTTTTCACAGAATTATAAATACTTGATATGGTAGTTTTGAGTCTATAAGCGAATCTCACCGTGAAAATCAGCAATGGTGTGAAAGAAGGCAAACTGGCGACTCCCACGTCCTGGAAGAGAATGTGAATGTACCTGCATGACTGATTGTATGTTAGGTTGTTGCGTACACGATTAACCCTTAGTACGTGGGCAGGTTAATATGCCCTTGTCACGACGTTTTAGTGAGTTACATTGAAAATCTAATTAAACTACTTAATTATGATGGTATAAGAACAAAACTTGACGTTAAACCATAGATAATAAATAAAATATTGGTATTATATAAGTTTTAAGCATTAAGTATATATGGGGCTAAAGAGCAATAACTGAAAATTCAGAAATCGCTTTCCACATCTACCTCTTACATGCTCTGATTTACAGTTTTCTAATAGATTTTTTTGACGTCGACTTCCATTAAATTTATAACCAGTAGAAAACCTAGATTTAAGCTGATTCATTGTCATAGTCGTCATATCACGTGGGCTTTGATTTGAAAAAATTTCCCTCTAAAACACACTGGGAAAAATAATTCAATTTCTAACCGCTAAAGTCACATAATTGGATGTGTTCGAGTACCGGTATTAGAAGCCTGGCACTGCCAGCGTATTACAAACCACAGTTTAGGAAAAATGACTTATTGTTAAGAAGTTCAAGAGATTCTAGTGATTTAAGAAATATATTAACTCAAATTATAGACAAAAATACACATTTATTTATGCTACTAATGGTTTTAAAAAGAACCCCACGAACCAACAAATTACAAACTAATTTCAGTGATCTGGACAAAACAAGTTCATGGTGGTTATTTTCCACTGAGATAAACAGAAGAAGAAAAGCTCCTCTGACACACCTGAAACTTTGCTCACCTCTTCAAAACGAAGGTTGAGACAAGTTTTCAGGTGGATAAGGGAAACTACAGTAACTTTATTCCATTCATTTTGGTTTCATCCTGACAGGTCATGCTTCATCGACGATTGCAACTGTAACGTACTATTTCGTGCTCTTGTTGTTATCGATGGAGTTTCTTCGTTAAAATACCTGTTTTCCATTATAAACAATAACGGAAAATAAAGTTTTAAAATTGCCTGCAAAAGAACTCGGTACAATTGATGTTTTAATATCACTTAATGATTAAAAACAAGAATAGTTCAAGTGTGAACATTTTCTGACGGCTTATTCACTTCTCTTCGCTTCATGGATACGTATGTATCACCTTTCTAAAACAATGCATCTGCGAATTTGAAATTTTGTACCAAAATGAACAAAGGATTTTATCCTTTAACTTCTTTCCACGGGTTTACAGGTTCCAAGTTTCAGTTAACTAATGAAATATTAAAACTCATGTTTCATCATTGTTAACAGGGAAAACAGTTAACTTTCCAGCTACTGTGTTCCAATAAACAATTCTCACCCTGTTTGACACCAGTTTCTCCAAAATTTGGTTTGAGTTTGATTGCTGTTATTCGATGAGTTATCTGTTTCCTGCCAATCAGCAGTATCGAAATTCGATTTTTAGCTTCTAAGATCTGCATCTGAACTACTTGTGACGTTTTTCTTCAAACAACAGACTGTTCCCCAACACAGATACTTTTTTTGTCAACCACCAATCTTATTTCAAAGTAAGTTAGCTTAACCTTGGAAAGTGAAGAAGACGTCAATTACAAACAAGAAAAGATCAAAAACGGAGGAAATTATTCCATTAGAGATTTTGAAATTGTGTTCCTCTGATATTCCTTTTCTACTAATAACTGTCTTTTCTCTGGCGTTGATGTTAAAAAAAGGCATTGTTGGAAAATACTTTATTTTATAAACAAGACCAAGAGATAGAATAGGTAACATTTATTTTTGCACTGGGAATACATCAGAAATTGATCAACGCGGATACTGAAATTGTAACATCATTACATCATTAACAATAACAACAATACCAATCCGCTGAGCAAATAAGACAAACTGTGACTTTTTTTTATTTCAGAGAAATATATATATATATATCTTCCTTATGGAATACCAAATGTATAAATGCTGTGTTTTCTTTGATCGGTTGATTGCAGCTTCTTAGCCAACCCAACACACCTGAAACTTTGCTCACCTGTTCAATATACCCAGGTTGAGTCAAGGTTTCGGGCACACAAGGCTGACAGATACTGCTTGGGTTAAATATAAAAATATTCAAACTACAAATATCATTTTATTTTATAGAATAAACAATTATTCGTAAAAGCAAAGAAGAAAGAAAAAGAAATCCACAGATAGATAATAATCAAGCCTGATGCATGCTGGGATTAAAAAATAAATACATATACCTGTATATGATCAAGAACGGAGGAAATTATTCCATTAGAGATTTTGAAATTGTGTTCCTCTGATATTCCTTTTCTACTAATAACTGTCTTTTCTCTGGCGTTGATGTTAAAAAAGGCTAGAAGAAAGGCAGCTGGTTATCACCACCCACCGCCAACTCTTGAGTAACTCTTTTAACAACGAATAGTGGGATTGACCATCACATTATAACGCCCCACGGCTGAGAGGGCGAGAATGTTTGGCGCGACAGGAATGCGACCCCGCGACCCTCAGATTACGAGTCGCACGTCTTAACACGCTTTACCATGCAGGCCCTTTTTGTCTAGAACATAAAATGCATTGATAAACAATGAAACTACAGACAATTTTGATAAGCTGTTAATAAATGAGAAAAATAGACCCGCAAATCTCTTTTTCGAATAATAAGTTACATATCTGAAATATCCATGAATATTATGAAAACAAGATTGGCACTGGCGGGAGTATGGGCTGACCCCATCTGGATTTTTGTTGGCTTTCCTGAGCTAATATTGGCATCAGTCTAATTTAGGTTTATTTTAGATTCAGTCTCCCCCATTCCAGATTAGAAAAGCTTGTTTCAGTAAAAGAAATGAATGTGTTAGAATGCTTTCGAAACATTTGGAAAATGATAATTTAGCATGTAATTAAATAAATAAGAAAAATGAATTTCAAGATGTATAAATAAATAATAGAACACATCATAATTCGGAAACATAACACGGAACACCAAACTCTATGTAACACAAAAAGTAGAAGTCCATATATATTATAGTAAGTAACGTCAAAATCGAAAATTCTTCAGAAATTGTGACATTTGTGATATGATCTTAAATATAACAATCTTATGAAGTTCAAATTTGCAGTACTTTTAATCGGATCACTGTGTTTAATTATATCTAGTCCAATAATCATAAGATATATGTCAGATATAAAAAACTGTTTTGTGTAGCTAGGATTAATTAATTTATTTTGTGAGTTAATATTTCATGATTGTTTAGTTTATTTTATGATAAGAGAGTTTAATGCAGACGATTATTGGAAGTTGCGTTTGTAAGCTCTTGATATCTCTCAGTAAGAGATATAAGTAGCAGAGACCAGAGAACTGCAAGAGAGCAGAAAGTGAAGTCACGTAAAAGAGACGTTTGGTCAGAGAAAAGTTAAAAACGTGACGTTAACCGTCTTAAGAGTGAACAGCCTAACAGTGATAGGTTAAAGTGAAATTAAGTTTTCTGATATTTTAGAATAATGATTTGGTATTCTGAAGCAAATGAACCTGCCTGTGTGGACTTTTGACAAAAAGCAGACAATCGTTTGGAAGTAGGCTGATGTGCGAAAAGTGTCGAAAGTTTAGGATACAGCTGCGGTAACTCACGAGGCACCAATAATGTTGTGGTAAAATGAAAAAGAAGAGAGAGAGAATAAAAAGGAATAAGTGAATTATATATTCATAGTGTTTAAGATAAAAACAGAAAAATAGTTCTGTTTGTCAGCTGAATTCTAAAGCAATTGAATTGACTTAATTGGACTTTTAATAAGAGAACTGTATAGTATTTAGAATACAACTATGATATGCATAGTGAAAATAATTTTTGTACATACATCTAACTTATTTTGAATATATTATTTTGAAACAAATGGAGTGCATGTTGTTCATATATCGCTGAGTTTACTGCCAACAAGTTAGAGGCACCTACTGTAGAAGAATCCTCGGCCCAACACAATATCTCTATATAAATATATTCAAATATATTTTATTTCTACTAAAAAGCAGTTTATGACAATATACAAATCCTCTACACTAAAGAACAAAACAATATGATGTTTTATAGTACAGCCTAGGAGAAAGATTTGTTGATTTGGTGTTTCAGCAAAGAAAAGTGTTAGACAGGACTGAATGAAAAAAAGACATTATATTAGTTTCCAAAAGTGTAAAAAAAAAATTAATTATACCATATTTCAGATTATGAACATAAATCATTTGTAAATAAAAATCGATTTAAATTATGAAATTAGAAACTATATATATAAATCATAAAAAATATAATATGCATACATTTCGTATCGTGAATAATTTAGGAAATGAAGATATCTACCTGCTTTTAGTTACGCGACAGTTTTGTTTGCCTGTACAAGTCACGTATTTCACGTGCGTTACGACTTTGCTACATTTGGATCCTAGTAAATTCATTTTCTCGGGCAACATCTCATAAATATACGCAAAATTAGTCCAAGTCTTTGTCAGGAATAACTGTAGATAAAATAGAAATAAAATACTTGGACACACAAAAGATCCATAACTCAAGTTTAAAAAAGTATTATTGAATTACTCAAAATATCGAAATGCATAAAGACTGAAAGAGCCAAAGCTTTTGATTAATAAAAACTGATTAAACACTCAAAAGATCCAAATGTTTTCAGCTAACATTAACTGAATATGTAAAGATCCAAAACAACTATTCTAAATAACATAGTACAAACATAAGAAATATTCCAAACTTTTGCGTCCTTTGTCGGGATAGTAGTAAGACTTGCAACGAGGTTCGATTCCCCGCGACGGACAGAACAGATGGTTAAATGTCGTTTTGCTATGAAATAAACAAACCAAATTTTTTAGAGCAAAATGCCCTTAAATGTAAAAAGATCTGAAGTTTTTATTTGAGTTGATTATAATTAAAAATTCATTTTTCAATCACGGCTGACATCACACTTGTTTGTTCTCCATTAAATCAGTGACACGGTATTTCAGGTTAACAAATGGTGGTTCATGATTTATTAAAATCAAATAAAACAGTTGTGAAACAGCCCACTCAGAAAAAGTTGTCCAAGTGTAAAATTCTACATTTATCTTTTTAATAATCGGTGATTTGTCCGAGATCCACACCCTGGGTGGTGTACGCATGTATCGTACCCAAACTGGGAGTCATACACTTTTGCTATCCACATCATAAAGGGCTTAAAAACCTGTGACATTTGTTGTTTGTTAAAGTTTGCGCAAAAGTACTCGGAACTAAAGTGCAGAGCACAAACTATGGAATTTCGGATACACAATCCAGTAGTACAACTGCTGCTCAACTTCTGAAGGATAAGTAATTTGAATACAATTATCTTTCTGTTTGCAATAAACTTATTGGTGAGTCGGATATCATGCGTATAACCTCAAATTTTATCATACTGATGATAGTCGTGCAGCAGAAGATGAAAAACATCATACTGTATTTATTTTTACGTTCTTTCCATACGTAGGAAACTGGGTCATTAATTCCTTTGAAAAATTAAATATACATTATTTGAAAATTTAGTTTTATTTTCAAGAATTTGAGTTATAAAAAAGTAGTTTACATTTCGAATTTTCAATTTCATATAACAATAACAAGAGAGGCTAAGGAGGAATGTTTTCAAGGTCCCTTAAAGTTTGAGGTCGCACAAAAATGGAGAAAAGACATATAACAAAACCAATAAATTAAAATCGATGATAAAAAGTAGGAAGATTATTATTTTCTATAGTGTACCTTACCTAATAGAGATTTTTGCACGTACAATTTGATCTCCAGAAAACGTCCAAAAATGAAATCGTACAATTGATTTCAGCTTTGCTCAATAGTTTACGTTCTGAAAACGTTTTCTCTGTTAGAAATTTTCTATTGCACCAACTTCGCGTACAAAAAACACAAGTTTGAACTGATTTTTATGTTGTGAATATTTGTAATTATAAAACACATTCTTACATATATATATACACTTTTGTTTCTCTTTATAACACGATAAAAAATAATTAGCCCTGGCTTCAGTTTAGAGTGCATTTCCACCCTATATTTAAACAATAAAAAGTCCACGTTGCTATAGGTTAGGTTGGAATAGTTTACAATAAAATAAAATTGTGTAAGTAGTGATAACCTGGAACGTTATGTACACTCTAGAATAACTATAGGAACAGTTTATTTCAAAAGCGTTAAAAACAAACATTTTTTATGGGTATGGGTCAGGTTGAAATGGAATCGATGAGTGAAACAGAAATTGAATTTTCTAGGATATAGGCCGCTGTGGAACGGATAAGACTGGAATATAAAACTGGACATAGACCGTTTTGAGTTTAGGGATTGTGGCACGTGCAACATCTTTGGAGAATTGTTCGTTAAGTAAAAAGGAACTAACTGTTCAAGCTGTTCCCAAAGAAGGCTAGCGTTATTTGCAATTCATAGATGAACACGAAATTAAGATAAATTCTTAATAAATTGAATACAAAACAGCTTATGCTATTAGTAAAGTGTGAACGTTAATTTTACGGTAAAGCATAATCCAGTTCTGTTATAGTAAAAACAAAAGTTGAAGGCACAAGGTTGTCTTAAGAATGAGTCTTGACTGGTTTCTTGTTATAGAGCGAAGGATGTCTCAATATACGGAAATTTCATATTTTACTGAATTCTCTAAATCTGATGTCGTTTTTGGGTATACGAGTCTCTGTGGCGTATAAGTAATGTCAAAACAAACGATAGGAATGTCATTGGCTATAGATGTCTTAACAATGTCAACTGTTATAAGATGAGAAGAAAAAAGCATCAAAACTTACAAAAATGACAAAACTACTGTTGTAGTTTTCTTAAAAAACTAAAAAGTCTCAATGAGGAGAGGCACAGAATTGGTTAGTTGATAGTAAAATATAATATGATGCGTAGGAAGCAAATAAAGTTGACATGTTGAAAGTTATATTGGACACATCAAATTGGAAACAGTAAACACTGCAGTGACGAAAATATGTTTTTTTTTGTACGATATTTCTTGTATAAGAAATAGTATTACCATTTATAGGGAAAGTTGTAATTAAATATTGACATAGGTCTAAATACAAAAGTACCCGATGAGCTTGGAGTTATATACGTGGATACACCCTAAACATAATACAGTGTAACACAATTTAGACATTTTCGAATTAAAATATACGAATGAATGAGATATGTTTATATTTTACTAAGCATATCATTCTCGTACTGAGATTTGTTTAACGTTCATTATGATGTGAAGTGAATATTACTCAAATGTTGTCTTATACGTACTTTATTTTAAATACATTTAAAGTTTCACAATAAATTCTAAAACGTATTTTAAACCAGTAAAATATTCAAACAGATATGCTATTAAATTCCCAGATATGGTTATGCAAACTGAAGAGATAGTTTAATTTTTGTTTTTGTTAAGCAAAAAACCACATGATTCACTGACTACCTATGCTCAGCCCACCATGGTCATCGAAAGTCGATTTTCAGCGTTTTAAGTGCTAAGCCAATGCGAGGTTTAATAAACGGATGTTACACTGGGTTTATTCTCTCTAACTATAATTTAAACAGATTTTCTGTGAAAATCATAGACGTTACATTGCGTTTATGCTGGCTAATTGTAATTATCTTATTAATTTCTAAAATATTTATATTAGTTTAAAAGTGAGCTAAGTCACATTTCTCTTATAGTGATTCAATATTCTTATGTATATTCTTGTATTTGTTCTATGTTATGCCTTGTTTTTTTATAACCATTATTCATATATTAGAAACGAAGTGACTCTACATTAATGACCCAATAAATAAGCCAAATAACTTTCAAATGCTGTATAAATAACACAAACCTGTACATAATTACTCAACGGTATAGTTATATTGTTCCTTACACTAGTAAACTGTAAAACATGAGTAAGAGCGAGTGGGCATATTTCAGTATTCTGACTGCACCTTCGCTCTTTAGAAGTGTTTTCAAACAATGAAATGCCATGTATAAATACACACATCGTTGAAGCTGTGTGCTTCAAAATGGTTTTCTTTATACAGCACTTCGAGAAAAACATCAAGTGAATTACTTCTGAACAAACAACCGTACTGCTCATAATAAAGAAAAAATAATACCTTACAAATTAATTTTTAAGTTTGAAATATTAAAACCCGAATTAAAGGAAAAGCTTACGTTCTGCTTGGAAATTCGACAGCAACAGTGTATGTGATTAAGACAACTGACGTAGTACAAACTCAGTGACTGAATTATAGATTATACTGTAAATAATTAAATGCATGTTTAAGACTTCTTAAATACTCACAGCAAATATCTGGGTTTCCTTTATTAGATGAATACGTCGAGTTTTTCTACTTAGGTCATACTACGCGGTTACGTTACTTAACACTTATGCTAAAGAATTTTAGAAACGTTAGATTTCTACGAAAATTAAATACGGGGATGAATTTGTTGATAATAATTTACTTTGTTACACTATAGACAGTTTTATTCTTCAACATTATTTTCGTAATAGCCACATGTATAGAGTATAACAAGAACTGTGCGTAAATAGTTGAAGGTGATATTAAGCAAAAAGCTCAGAATAATGGTAGCAACATAAGGTAATGTTGATTTTATTCTGTATTATTATAAAAAACAAACTTGTGTTTGACTTAAAGGCCTTCAAAAATTTTATGGCTGAAGTTGTAAGAAAAAATAATTTTAATCTTACTTTGATGTTACACATATTTTAGCTCAGAATAGGAAATTCGGTTACTGAAATCCTAGTGAATAGTGAAATAATGTAGTGTAAAAGTATATTGCAGCATAACAATGTTAGTTAACAAATTAGTTTGCTTGCTGTGTACAAAGACAGGTACAAAATGAAACTAATTCATTTGCCCACCACCCGTCTTCGCATTACAAGCTTCAAACACGTAGCTAAAGGATTGGTAATTTTATGTTTGAATTAAGCTGGGAATAACTATTGATTTCTAAACCTTTTATGATGAGGAAAATTAAATTAGAAATAGTTTCGTTAAACTTTCGTTTAAAACTTTGGAAAACATTCTGCTTTAAGAATGTATTAAAGTTCCAAAATGATGCTTTTTATTTAAATAAATCTGTTATACAATCAACTGTAAAGTTACACATATCAGTATGAAACATAGCAACAATTAGATGGTGTGATTAGTTTCCCTGTTGTTAAAACAAGTCCATTTTTTTAAACGTTTTACAAATCTTTCTACAACGAAAACTTAGCTAAATCTCTAGTTGGCTACAACGTGAAAATACCTTCCAAGTTACTGTTGTTTAGGTAAGTAGCAAATGTTTAAATGAATATGGAAGTCACGCGAGCTTGCCTTTTACGAAACATTACACCTTATTTTGTTTCAAGCAATATTTCGAAATACAACATTACCGATAATAACGTTTACTTTAAGATAGAAAAGAATCAAGAAACACAAGTCCTAATGCTTATAATATACGATGATACTAGACTGACTAAATCTGAACTTTCAATGATCTATACAGTGGCCAACATAATACCTATGTCAGTACAAAAAATGTAATGTAGATCTATATAACTATAAACATTATGGCCAAATGTGCAACTAAATTTCAAAAATAATGAAATTGTGCGGGAAAACCCATAAAAAGCACGAAGATATAAAAATAAAAAAATTGAGATTATAACAAAAAATCTATTATTTAACTTGTTTATGGAAGAACAGCTCAGAACATACAAGTGCCATCTGCATATTAGATTGTAAATGAAGAAATGTGACCATTACTTGCGTGTTCAAAGTTAGTAATGTGTTATGCTTTTGTTACAAAAACACTTCTGTGACGTTATATCAAACGGATGTAATGTGTGAATAATTTTGTTTTCATTATTGTCAGAAGATTTCTGTCATGAAGTGAAGAGTTTGTGTAGATGTATAATGTGTGTGATACCCCAAATATTAACCATAAAATTGCGAAAATGCTCAAACAAACGGGTCTGTCGTACGTATAAAATAGTTGTATCAACTATGCAAATAGCTCATGATAGAAAACAATAAAGCATGATGAAGTCCATACAAACGAATTAGAACTCTGCTCACACATGTAATCAGATTAGATCCGGTTCATTATATAAGTAATAATTTACGGTTTATGTCACTATCCAAAGAAAGCATCTTAATGTTGATTTCTCAGCTCACCCTAAACGTATCGATGGAAAACTACAGAAAAGAACATTTAAACCTATATATAAAGTTTTTCAGGTTTATCTCTCGCAATATTGTGTTAGATAAACTAGAGTGTGTGTATTTTCTTACAGCAAAGCCACAGGGGCTATCTGCTGAGCTCACTGAGGGGAATCGAACTTTGATTTTAGCATTATAATTCCGTAGACTTACAACTATACCATCGGGGAGCAGATAAACTAGAAACATGATTAAATTTCAGAGAAAGGTTTAAAAGTGACTTTTCACACCTCTCCATTTATGACTGAGATATTACTGATGGGTGCTTTGAGTTTTAATTAAATGACACAAAGAAAATGAACTTTCTGCATCAAAACCTTTACACGACTGTTGTAAACTCAGAGACTTTTCTTTCAATAGTGAATTAATATCGTGACAAGCGTTTGAAGTTAACATCGGTCATAAAGTTGTGTAGTTCCACTAATAAAATTAAACTCACTGTATCGTCTCATCTACATCTGGATACAGCACATCATTCATAACTCTTGTGATTTATGAACGAATATACTGACCGTACAACTGGTAATGAAATATTTCGGTGGTTATGCATTACTTTAAACTTCTGAAATGTCTAACAGAGTAATGCGTTGTAACACAAGTTCAATAAAGCAACGACATTAGTTATCCTATCATTTGTTTATTCAACGGAAGCCATTAAACTACCATGAGGGCTGCTTCAAATGGCGCTACGAAAATAAGACTATAATTGTCTGATTCAGGCACAGATGACAGAAACTCATACATACGACTCTTGCTCAAGAATTATCATGGCTTCGGTCATAGGATGAGGCTGCTGTCTATAACAGTCACCTTCTAGTGGATATGAAGTCTATTAAGGCTATTTGCATATTTAGAAGTCATCTTTCTAGAATAGAAGTTCAGTAACAGGAAAGAGTCAGTAGCGCGAAAGCAGTTTGTATGATGAGTTTTCTAAGGTTCGTCCAGTTAAAAACTTGCACACATATCTATTGCAAGTTGTAAAATTACCTCCGAAACTAAATCCATAGATTGAAGCTCATAACACATGACAGTGCCACTGCGAGTACATAAAGTGTACTAAATAATGTAACGATAGCACATAATTCAAAGTCAAGAGTTTTCAAGTTTGTGATTCGATTTCATAATTAATAAAACAGAAGACAAAAACAACTCGTGAGTAAACGTGGACAACTATTCGAATAAAATAGAATTTCAAAAAACACGCTGTCCTTGAAAGCTCAGATGTTTTAAGGAGTATAGACAGTTATATAGGTATCCATTTACAGCATAACAAAATCTAATTATTTATCACATATCTTACTCATGCGAGAAGAAATAAATATTCTAATTAATTTTTTGACAAATTTTTGTAATATATTTATTTATAGTGATCACACAATTTTCAAATGCAGGTATACTTATGTGGCTTTCAGCAACTTTGGAATGATGTTTGTTATCTAGATTAGCTCATATCTTTTTATATTACAATTTATATTTATGTGTGTATGCGTTTGCCGCAGTTTTTGGCTCTCTAAAAATTAATCCTTTTTTTTAGAAAATATTAACATTACTGTAATGATTTTTAAGCACAGTTTTGATCAATGTTGATCTTTTTCCGACAAAATTTACATTGAACACATTTCAAAAAACCAGAAAAAGCTCAGTTGTTGAAAGTAATGTTTAAACTCCTTGTAGAAATCTCATAAATCATTCGCTAAGACTCTCTGCTATTTGAAAAAAAGCATGATTCGGTGAAATGATGAAAAGCAGATTTAAACGTTAGGTGGCGCCGCTTCACAAAGAATAGAAACAAATAAAACTCAGACGTAAATTTACTGAAAAGATACGAAGTGCTGTTAGTCTTAATTTTTATTTTTTATACGCAATCGCTTGTGATAATCTAATATAAAATCAGTAGTATATGTACGTAGAGTGAAAACAACGAGTGAATATTGAGAAAAAACACAAATGGAACTGAATTATTTGCAATAGTAAATGTTTAAATGATTACTACAGCTTTAACGAGATTCAAACATAGCTGAAAACATGTTATAAGTATAGAAAAAAAACTTAAGAAATACGCATTTAACACGAAAATATATTTCAATACATTTTAATAAAAACCTTTAATAAAACTTAGCTTATATTAGCAATGATGCAAAACAACTTACCTTTATCAATAAAAATGCATAACACACTTTCGAACCATAAGCGTTTACGGTTAATTGTTAAATGAACAATCAAATTCTATGTTATTCTCAACCGTAGCAATAACAACTGGATTTTTTCAGTGTCATTTGAAAATATGCTGTCGAACAAACTGTCAGAGTCACTGACTAAGTTTTTCTTCTGTGTAAGCACTGCCTGAAATACTTCAAAGTTTTAAAGCTGGAAGAACCAGTTGGGAGGAAGAAAAAGAATAGAAAGTGGGGAATAATGTAGACGAGCGTGCTTGTCATATTATACGGAAACAAGATTTTAGTTCGCTTTTCCAATTCAGTCATTTAAACGTGACTAACAAATCAAAATGGCAAGTACTCTTACGCCCCCTAACGTCAGTATGACGAATTTCCAGGTCACTCCCATGCCCTAACTGATAACTTATTAGACAGTACCATAACGACATCCGTGCTGCCCCCTAGTTATTAACTTCGCTTATTCTTGCCTAGTAGTAGGCGTTTCTAGATGGCGCTAATGATTTGTTTTCGTGATGTTACTATTTCCATTAGGATTTTCTGTTTACTTTCAGCTTTGAAATTGACTATTTCTACTAGCAAAGAACAAAGTAGTACCCTAGGTCTACAAGGCAACTTAGAACTTTAAATGGACTTAAGTATCTTAGAAAAGTACTTTATAACACGGTAGCTGAAGGAAATGAGATCTATTTTCTTAGACGGAAATTTAGAACAAGTTAACGAATTTCATCTCATAAAAATGACTTGAAAGTAATTATACTTATCACGTTTTTACCTTCAATAGTGGAAAAGGTTAATCTTATGATTTTCCTAAGACAAAATTATTATAGTAACAATAGCTGTGTGCTAATCATTGCAGTAAGAGGAAAATAATTGTGTAAAGTAAAAGCTATATTAGAAGAATGGAGGTTCAGTGGCGACAATCAGAGAATCTGTGGATTAAGAGAGGTTCATTAATTCGTCATGCTTCTGGTAACTAGAGATATCTACTGTTTCTGACAGATAAAATAAACGAGAGAAGTGTTTCAGGAACTTCGTAAAGTCACAGTTACGTGCATAAAAAGAAAATTTATGTAAATTGGAATAATTTAATAAATGTATTTTGGTGATTATCACATTGGTACAGACGCTTCGTAAAAGGGCACGTCGTACTCTATTGTGCAATGTTTGAAACTACAATATTTATAAAAGAAATATTGGTTGTGAATGTACTGAAATACCAAAAATACTTCCCTTTCTTGAGACTTAGAAAAGGAATATTATATTTTAAATCTAAATATTCAGAAAAGAAAAGCAGGGATAAAAACTAGATTTTTAGTCGTGGTAATATATTCCGAATTTATAATAAATTAACGTTTTAATATTTGTTTCAGAACGGTTTATAATTTTGATTTCTTTATAAAACAATCCTCATATGCTTTAATGTTTCGCGACGTTCTACTTTCTAGTTTATCGTTGATGGTGAGGATGATTTGTCATCATACTGGAGTGTATTTTTTTATTCGGTCACTTGATGTGTGAGACGGTGAAGACTAAATTTTTCGAGAACTTTTATATTTAAATCCACTTGCACATACAAATGATGACTAACCCAGAAATCGAAGCAGATTGCTAAGATATATAAGAAAACATTCTCTTGACGTTTTGAGTGTTAAAACGTTTATATAAATTGTACAAAACTTACCTGTGGTTTAGGAAACAATTTCATGTAGAACTTAAGAACTTCCTCTTATCGTCCATATTAAATTTAGTCATACGCTTTGGATATTCTTCCCCAATAACATTTGATTTGTTTTTCTTACTGAAGAAGGGAAGTTTATTATCCTGGTAGATCCTAGTAAAATGTAAAAACAGTCACATTGATTCGAAAACAACAACTAATGTTTTAATACTGATGTGTTTGTTATAAGGGAAGCTTTGTTTGTTTGTTTGTTTTGAATTTCGCACAAAGCTACTCGAGGGCTATCTGTGCTAGCCGTCCCTAATTTAGCAGTGTAAGACTAGAGGGAAGGCAGCTAGTCATCACCACCCACCGCCAACTCTTGGGCTACTCTTTTACCAATGAATAGTGGGATTTACCGTCACATTATACCGCCCCCATGACTGGGAGGGCGAGCATGTTTGGCGCGACTCGGGCGCGAACCCGCGACCCTCAGATTACGAAGCGCACGCTTTCACGCGCTAGGCCATGCCAGGCCCTTAAGGGAAACAAAAATTCGATAAGTTCATCAAAAACATATCTGATCACACAGAAAACTAAATTATATTGGACTTACGGAGAAACCTGAGATAGTTTTATTTAAGTATGAACAGTGAAGTTATCAAAATAACAAACGGAGAGTGGGTGACAAACGAGTACTGCTCGCCATAAACCTTATATTGCATCATTGAGTTTGTAGTGTATATGTCTATACTTATGCCAAAGCTATCTAATACTATCTATAATTTTGAACAACTGACCAGATGAAAACTAGCCAATCAGTATTATCCTACCAAATGTTAAAGGACTGACTGTCATTCTAATAACATAACTAAAGAAATAAAATATTTTGTGGTGTTACACATCTTCAAAACCAATTCGCCAGTTCCGAAGACAAAAGTCTACCATGGGGTCAAATCGCACCCAGAACATCAATCATCGCACAAAAGGTTTTTCTAAGCAATAAAAATCAAAACATTCGTTTTTATTATTTGTATAATGGATCTAAAAATAGGTTTTGTTCTAATGGTTCTTACTTTTTTTAACTATTGTGCCTATAACTCATACGACAAATCCAATAGACGCCCACACATTTTATTCGATTTTTTGGGAGGAAGCATCTAGACCGAAGAATCAATATTCTTTAAAACATCATACATCTGTTGTTATCAAAAATACACTTGTAACAATATTACAAATGAATCTTCTCATTTTTTACTCATGATATCACTTATCATAATAATGTTGTTGTTTGCTATGAAGCTCAAAACTATACCAACAGTAATGTATGCACTACCCACTTCAAGTATCGAAACCCGGTTTATAATAGTATAAGTCTGCTGATATATAGTTGTGTCACTGGGGGCGACTCGTGATAATGATATAACACATATCTTTGTGCTCTCCCCACTACAGCGGTAAGTCTACGGATTTGCAACGCTAAAATCAGGGGTTCGATTTTCTTCGTTGGGCTCAGCAGATAACCCAATATGGCTTTGCTATAAGAAAAAAAAACACACACATATCTTTGCTTCTGTTAAAGAGACTTAATGAATGTGTATTTTTGATATAATGTTTATTTTTTTTAAATTCAACGCACAAAGAAGAATCTCCCCGTAACGTTTTTCAATAATATGCTTTACTTTATTGAGCTTTCAAAGCAAATGTCTGTTTTTTACTTTTCGTAGTTAAAAAGTCTTCAGTTTGGTAACACAAGAAAATGGCTTACCTTAAAAACTATATAACGTTGTTAAGTTTGTTCAAATGACGATGCGTTTACCCAAACTAGTTGATTAAAAAATACAGAGATGTTTACTGAGTCGACTAGTTTATTGGAAGTACATCTTTTCCATTCTCAGTAGTCATAGTACGGAAAGCGGCACGTATTACAAGGTAAAAAGAAGATAAAAGTAGGGTTGCGAAATGCACAATAGTTGAATATTGCTCGAACTATCATGTTGAGAAGTTTTTTTTATTTATGAAAAACGAAGCCGGCTTCTCTATAAGTGTCGCCGCCATACCAAGACTACGTTTCTCTCGGGTACAATTTTCAAAATAATCTATCACTGTCTTTAAGATATACGAGCACTTCTGAAAACCCTTGAGACTAAGACATGTGAAGTTTCTCTAGCGATTACCGTTAGAACAAGGGATGAATAAAGAAGTTTTAGTTGAGCTAATACAGATTTGGGTTGTCCATACAAACAAACATAATTAGTATCTTTACCACATCAAACAGAAGAGACTGGAACTTTGTACCTTCGGGACCAGCTGTCTGCGCTACTTATGTCTGCTCAGTAGCTGTTAGCAACAGCTGTGGGTAGTATTTGATATGCTATCAGTGCTCAATAGCTCGAGAGATCTCAGCTGAAAGCTCGTTAGAGTTCTTGTTGTGATCATATTATGTTACTGAGTATCGTATGCTTGTTCTTCTCACTCACTGTTTTGAAAGCTATATAAATAATTCTAGATCTTAACAGGCCACTTCTTTGAAGGACCTTCAATATTGAAGTACCTGTGCAAATGAAATAGAATTTCTCTTTTGAAGATTATCACATGTATAATAGTTTTCCTTTTGTGATTACTTCTACCTTTCTGTCTTTTCCAATTTTGGATTATCGGATGTTTTGATTTGTAGATTACCACAAATTAAAAAAAAGTTTCGCAGAGAGTACCTTTATTTTAACACTTTATTTGACATTTTAAATAACTTGAGCACCAATGTATTATACATTAATATGTGTGTGCTTTCTTACAGTAAAATTACGTCGGCCTATCTGCTGAGTCCCTCGAGGGGAATCAAACCACTTGATTTTAGGGTTGTAAATCCGTAGACTTACCGCTGTACCGTAATCTTAGGTTCGCGGGTTCGCATCCCCGTCACGCCAAACATGCTCGCCCTTTCAGCCTTGGGGGCGATATAATGTGACGCTCAATCCCACTATTTGTTAGCAAAAGAGTAGCCCAAGAGTTGGCGGTGGGTAGTGATAACTAGCTGCCTTCCCTTTAGTCTTACACTGCTAAATTAGGGACGGCTAGGAAAAATGGCCCTCGAGTGGCTTTGTGCGAAATTAAAAAACAAACAAACAAACAAACCGCTGTACCAGGGAGGAACTATACATTACCATCTTATTTGTTATATATCAAAGAATTTATGTTTCCTATTGTATTACAATTCGATACGTTAATATACTTGTATTATATTGCTTCAAAACATTATAAATATTGTTTTGAATAAATGAATACGAAAATAACTGTAAAAATAAAACTTAATGTATTTTAATAAAATTTACTTTTAATTGTTAGTAACACAAGGGTCATTTTAAAAATACTTATTTCTAGTTACGAATAAATGCAATGCCTTATTTAAGTAAAACTACTAATTATCTTGAAAACGTAAGAGTCATGTTTAAAGAAAACTTCCCCATCTCAGCACTTTCTTACATTAACTAGTATAGTTCCTTGTGTAATAAATTACTCCTTTCGAAAATTCACAAAAATTAATAACAACTTTTTATTTTTTAATGTCTTTCCTTGGAACATTTCCTTTTTTTTTCGATTTGTTATTCAGTGTTATTCACAGGGAAAGCTTTCAACACTTGTCCTTGCTACTGTTCACCACATCTTGTTTAACCGTCTTAAGCTCCACGAGTCCACACCATCTACGATAATGAAATGCTGGAACGAAACGTCGGCTTTCATGATAAACAAGGATTATAGCCTTGAAAAAAGAAGGAAAGAAAAAAACAACAACTGAGATTATATTTCCGCCGAGTTTCGTTCTACAGGAAGATATTAGTCGCTTTCCAGTTTTAGCTTACTAAAACTATTTGCATACAAATGGGCACTTTCGTCACTTCGTAATAGACCGTTAGGATTCAATTCTATTTGTGCCCGTAAAATTAAGAGAATGCAGTGTCGCCACAAGAAGAATCCGGAACAGACCGTCCAATGGACGAACGAGATTGTATCGCTGTTTTGCAATGACAGAGACGTGGGTTATTACACTAATCTCCCTTCTCATAAACCACTGCTCGTTGTATAAGTTACCGAGGGAACTTGTGAAAACGCTTTTATATAGAAAAAATCCGACTCGTCATTTGAAAAGCAGAACACTAAGAGAGCATGTTATTAGCAAAGATTTTTCCAGCAAGGAATGTATTCGTTGTGCAGGTGCTTAATTGATGTTAAACATAATTTACCAGCGGCTTTAATGGATACAAAAGAACCATATGCGTAACAGAGATAAAACCTTTACAGCCGCAAGAAGATTCGCACTGTAACAAAAACAAACAACAGAACAATAACTTAACAATATAGAATAAATTAACTTAACTATTTCGAAGTGTTATAATACTTTGCTGTATTGGCCACCTGGTGGGCTCCATTAGAATTACATATATGATTTTATTAAAAGTAATCTGTCTGGCTGGAGCTTAGCCATTTTGTTATTACTTTATCCAGCTTTACAATACCGTGCAATGATATTTTCTGTGTTGAATACCAATTTTTAAGACTAGCCTTGCTATAAACATCTATTTTTCCAAACGTGGGTTATTTGAGCGTATCTTAACTGAAGCATTTTACCGACAAATTTAGTGAATATATTCTTAAATTTAAGTACTCTGGTTCATTTAATATTAGTGACAGGTTTGGAGAATATCAGATTAAGCGTTTGCATTGCAAATTTTTGATATTAAAACAAATGCAATCAAAGTAATTATCATCTTTCAGCTACATTGAATTTCAGAATGTTATTTTATCTTTGTTGGTAAGCGAGTATGTTCAATAACAATAACTGCAATAGAGATATCATAATGCACTGAAAATCTGTTTACTGTTCTGGACAGAGCTGCACAATAGGCTATCTGTGTTGGGCCCATCACGGATATCCTACCCTGATTTTAGCAACACAAGTCCTCAGATTTACTGATGAGCCACTGGGGAGCTGTCCAGAAGTACTAAAGAGTTATCATGAGTTTGGTACCTAATTTCTAGACTTTAAACGAAGTTTCATTCAGGTAAACAATAAACACTCGAAGATTCTTAATTATTGAACTGATTATTCACTTAGTTTTAGTTTATCATAACTGGAGGTTAAATTTGAGTTGAATGGTTTGGTACAGCGTCCAGTCTCTAGAAAATTCAAGCCATCAGCGTCTCTGGCCTTTCCTATTGGAATTTACAAAACTCACAATTTAACACTTGAATATGTTTGTTACGTCACACCGATCACCACGCTACCGCTACAAAGTGGACCACAAAATGAAGATTCATTTATTTCAAACTTAACTGATAATCACAGCTAAATGTCATGATTTATATCTTTACACCAAGAACTCTATTTTAATGCGCCGTCAATTGTTTATAGTGACCATTGTGTTTAGAATTGAATAGCTATTGCACAATACAAGTTGAGGAACAAAGCTTCTAAAAATAACTACCTGTATAATTACGAAGAATACTTAAGCCACATTCAAAGATACGTGCCATTCTAGTATGTTTAATCACACTTCAAACTAATCTCTCTTTTCAAGGTAGATTACTTCTTGAGTAAATTCCCTGTTAAAGATTTCATTCTTGTTATAATCTCATTAATCATACTGTAATTATCTCATTATTCTAGAAGTCCACAGTCTATACCGTACGTTATACCGCCTGCGGGCCAAATAATTTCGACAGACATACGCACATTACTCCCATAAACCATATGCAACCACTGAAATAATTAATTGTTAAGAGAAATAGTTAATATTTAAACCATTCTATTAACTTTGGTATATTCGTCAAAGACGTTTACACTTTTTCGCAAACTTCAGCAAATTCAAGCATTATTTAAAAAAACAACAATAACTTACATACCGTTTTACTGGCTCATTCACTCAAAATTTTAATTTTAGGTAAAGAAATGTGCGACATAGTATTTTCCATACACTATTCTAATCAAAAGTTATGATTTTAGGTTTGGTTTGATTTCCATTTTAAACATACTTCAACTAAGATACACTGTCGTTAGTAACAGCAAGAAAGAAGTATTCTATATGTTTCAGTCCTTCATTTCGTGTTTAAAACTGTGCTGCTATTTCTGTAGAGACACTGATTTAGCTTACTGTATTACTTAAAATTGTTCTTTAGTACCACATCGGACTTACAATGCTAGAAACCGGGTTTCCATATCTGTGGTGGGTATAGCACAAATAGCCTATTCTGTAATTCTGTACTTAACTTCAAGCAAACAAAGATTCTTAAAATTACGAAATTACGTTTATCAACGTATTATGTTTCGTTTTTTTGTGTTTCGCTCTTACTAATGTGACTAAGTTATCGCAACGAGAGAGCGAATAAAAAGTTTCACTGATATGATACGATTTTTCACTTGTTGCTTGTATTCAGCAATTATTTTTCCAACCAATCGTAGGCAATAAAAGGAACAATAAAGAGTTATATCATACATATGTCCACCAAGTTTCATCAAAATCCGATTATTTGTGGTTACGTTGCACAGCAAATATAGTCTGTAAAATCGCTCTCCATGTTAACAGGTAATTTTTTCTTTATTTTTCGTGATCTTGTTGTAACCTTGACCATCAAAAACTAATTCTTTCTAAATTGGGTCATAGTCGAGCGCCCTAACCACATATCCATACTGGACCATTGTCAGCAATGTTTGCAGAAAACGGCTAAATGGATTTCGACCCTCTACATGTAATATGAGGATAGCGGGTTCGAATTTCCGTCATACTAAATATGCTTGCCCTTTCAGTCGTGGTGGCGTTATAAAGTGACGGTCAGTCCCACTATTCGTTACTACAAGAGTAGCCCAAGAGTTGGCAATGGGCGGTGATGACTAGCTACCTTTCCTTTAGCCTCACATTACTAATTTAGGAATGTGCGAGTGAAGGTAGGTTTGCGCGAAATTCCAAAAACAAATATACAATCTGTAAGTCAGCTGCCATGGTTAACTTGTCGGATTGTGAAGGCAACGGTTATCGGTTCTTTCCCCTTTACCATCAAAACAAGATCATGTTCCGTACATTATTGTAGGTGTATTATAAAAAAAATGGAAAATAAAAGTCAATTATTTAGTGTAACTCGACTAACACAGACACAAGACTCAGAACGTGTACTCTATGTCAGTCACACGTTCCTCTGACAAATAGTATTCCAAGAACTGCCTTTCTTCTAAACCATCACTTCAAAACCAGTAAAGACTAATGCAATAATAGAACAAGGTTTCATACAAGTTTCAACAAGTCTGTATCATAGATAAAATACATAAGCTTTTAAAATACAAATAAGTTAGGTATTATTAAGAACGAATCAACTCGTCCGTGGCACTGTGTTACCAATCGGTTTGGACGACTTATCTCGTCTACGGCACTGAAAAGGTTAAAAATCACAGATAAAAGGCAAGTTGATTGGAAGATAACATACACGTTGGAAAACAACGCAACTTGAATTAAGTCTAATGGCTTTACATCTTAGGTGTAGTTACCTTAAAATACAGAATGTATTCAGTATTGTACGATTAGCAACTATAATAATCTATTACACACGTGGTTTCAGCATAAAAAAAAAACCTGTTGGCCGATCTAACAACTGAAAAACTATGACTTTTAAAGTTTTAGATCACGAAAATAGTATTTCCAGAGTAAACATTTTTGCTCCTTCTTTTTCGAAAATGGTGAATTTAATATCCAAGAGGTTTAAAAAGAAATAACTGTATTCGAAGAAATACAGAGAAGAAAAATAAAAACAATAGGTTTTAGAAGTAATGTTGAATATGTATAGGGGGATACTTTTTAAACGTTCAAAGAGCGCGTACTTTGTAATCGTAAAGTCACCTAGCTGAAAACATTTTTTTTGTACATTTCAAATGATCCAGTTACTGGAAAAGTAATTCGATTACATAGCCACAAAGCCTTTGGTATCTGTCCAGATAACAGGGCTGTGACAAAGCGAGATGAGCAGGCGCGAGGCTGCCCAATTACTGGCTTAAATACAATATCATAGCGAGTAACAAGTTTCCAAGTGGTATCCATTAACACAATCCTCATCCAAGAATTAGCCGTTGCTAATTTAGGGACCTCAAACTATAATATGTTTACCAATGAGGACAATATGAGGTATAATTCTATTTGGTGGGAACGAATACTAACTCGTTTTATAACCATCCACAACCTTATTTCTGTTAATTATAACTAATATCTCCTTTTTATTTTTTATTCAACCAAAACGAGTTATCACAAACAAATTTTGTCGACAGGAAACAATGAACGCGACAAAGAAGTTTCTGAAAATTAAGTAAAACATGAGGCTATATATTTTTTGACATTCTACGTCTTTTTTAAGTGCTTTAGGTTTTCTACAATAAGGTAATAAAGAGGTGTTTTCCATGGAAACGAACATCAATATAACAAAACGAACGGATGGAATGCCCGACTGCTTCAAGTTAAAAGGACCTTAATATTGTCAGAATTCCGTGCTTCGGCCTAATAAAGTCTGTCTGGATCGTAAAATTTATCATTAAGAAGTTTATTCAGGCGATGAAGGAATAATAGGACGACTTTTAATCTCTTTCTGCGTGTCATTAAGTTTTCAGAATGTCAGACGAAAGATCAAACCTTATAGGTTACTTTCTGTAGATGTTTAAAAAGTACATATAATAATAGTATTTACTTTGTGAAATAAAAAAGGCAATCTTTCGTGAAAAACATTTGTTTTTCGACCATAAAATAATTTTAAGATATTTGATAACTAAAGTAACCCCTGTAAAAGAGGCTTCTTTCAAAAGCTCTGAGTTATGATAAGAAAGGAGCCATTAGAGTTTGTTTGTTTGTTTTGGAATTTCGCACAAAGCTACTCGAGGGCTATCTGTGCTAGCCGTCCCTAATTTAGCAGTCTAAGACTAGAGGGAAGGCAGCTAGTCATCACCACCCACCGCCAACTCTTGGGCTACTCTTTTACCAACGTATAGTGGGATTGACCATATCATTATAACGCCCACACGGCTAAAAAGGAAAGCATATTTGGTGCGATGGGGATTCGAACCCGCGACCCTATATCCTTACAACTTTATAAACACCAGTGCTTTTTTATGGTCCATGGATCCATTTTAATGTTTTCAGTTTCGATAACTGTTTTTATAAAGTACTATTACAACTCAATAAATTCAAACAGGTAATACTTAATAAGGTAACCAGTGTATGTGAAATACTCTCGTTTCCATACGCATGAATACGCTAGATCTGACTACAATTTGTGACATGGATTTAAAAAGGTTTAATAAAATAAGCAGGTAGCTACGAGCGTTCTGAATGGAAGTTATTGTTTGTTGGTTTTGAATTTCGTGCAAAGCTACACGAGGACTATCTGCGCTAGCCGTCCCTAATTTAGTAGTATAAGACCAGAAGGAAGGCAGCTAGTCATCACTACCCACCGCCAACGATTGGGCTACACTTTACCAACGAATAGTGGGATTGACCTAAAATCGTAACGCCCCAATGGCTGAAAGAGCGAACATGTTTGACGTGATGGGGATTCGAGTACCTTAACCACGTAGCCATGCTGGGTGAGTGAGAGGTAAATACTGTAATAAAAATCAGTGGAAATCGTTTTAAAAGCTGAGTTAGACATAAGTACTTAATGAGTGTTACAGTTTTCTGGTAGATTCAGAAAAAAAATTAACACATCAACAAAAGTAGTGTTTCTCTTCTCAAAAATAACATCACGTTGATGGAGAACAAATACAGACATATATAAACATTAAATAATCGCACGTATCTCATTTAATATTTATATTCGTCTGAAATTATTATTTTTTTTCTTTTGTTGTATTGTATGATTTTAAAAAAATGTCATAATTTTAAGTTGTATATAAATATTGAAAATTGAATCTGTTCTTAATATGAACTGTTAAGTAGTGTTAAGAGAAAACAAAACAAATGTGCAGAGAAGTTTCGTGGGTTTGGAGGGAAGAAAATGATCAATGGACGATGACATAAACAGACTCAGATCGAGATCACTTTCATCGTCCCAAGGAAAGAACGCGTCAAAAGCAGGGAGCCAAAAGCTGCGAAACTTTCTACTAGGGCTAATTAAGTAGCCAAAGCTATGACAAATTACCTGCAGTTACGGGGACTGTATGGACTAACTTATCGTCTTACTTGATATGGATGAATAATGATTACCAGCATTTTAAAGACTGCTTTATTGAACCATTCGCATCCCTTATAAGTACAGTCAGAAATGGTGAGGCAGAGTAACAATAAAGATAGCTTATCTAATACGCTCATAGAATAAATGAATGTTTCTTGTGGGCGCCGGAACCGGCGTTTAAAATTGATATCAAACCCTATAAAATATTCTATAAGGTTAGAATTAAGAGAAAGTGTAAATCTTATACATATTCAAACATTTCTGTTGAATTTTTAATGAACTAGCTTCCCATTATGCTACTGATAGGAAAATGTTTTACTTCAATTTGCATATATTTCTAGTTTTGAGTATATGCAAGAACCGAAGTCTGTTTTTTATTTATTTTTTTATTTTGCGCAAAGCAGTGCTATAGACTAGAGGGAAGACAGTTGGTCATCACCACCCACCGCCAACTCTTGGGCTACTCTTTTACCAACGAATAGTGGGATTGACCGTCATGTTATAACGTCCCCATGACTGAAAGGGCGAGCATGTTTGGTACGACGGGGATGCGAACCCGCGATCCTCATGTTACGAGTCGAACGCATTAACCAACCTGGTCATGCCAGGCCAAACCAATGTCTATAGTTCTTATCACAATAATATTTAGATTAAACAAATTGATTCATATTTGATCACGTATATATAGCGTCTTTATGGACTGCGTTTCTTTTGCATTTTTATATCTAAGTCGTAATGCGATATTAAGCTATTATGACAAAGCAGAAAAACAAACGAACTGAGTTTTTACTTTTGTAACCTCTTTGTTGAAGTTTTGAACGTATATCAAAATGACGAACAAACTTATTGTAGATGAGATTTACTTGGGCAATTGTTTCGTTCTATTTCTGGAACATAAACTAAACACTAAGAACAGATATCCAACTACACAAATTGACGAAAATGTTTCAAGCAAAATTATGTTTACTTTGCATTTTAAAATATCTGCATAGTTTTCAGATGCGCGAAATATCTGAGCTATTGTGTCAATGAATATGACTATAAAATGGTCAAGTACAAGAAACATGTTTTCCGCTTATAACACTCAATTAATCATGTGTTGAACACAATTTGGATTATTTTTGTCAATTTATTTCGATAAAACTGTTATTTCGGTGCAAATTCTAAAGCAACCTTTTGTTTCACAAATAGAAG
Organism: Carcinoscorpius rotundicauda; assembly: GCA_011833715.1. Lineage (NCBI taxonomy): Eukaryota > Metazoa > Arthropoda > Merostomata > Xiphosura > Limulidae > Carcinoscorpius > Carcinoscorpius rotundicauda. The sequence goes on from CM022398.1 coordinate 24,945,951, forward strand.
CAAACCGTATCGACTGGCATGAATTCTTGACATAAATTTTTTAATTTCCAAAAAGGTTTTTAATGTAGTAAAAGACAAAATGATTCATTATATCTCAAATATTACATTAACTGAGAATATGGCATGTTAGGGTGGATGTTTTTCTTATAGCAAAGCCACATCGCGGATATCTGCTGAGCCTACTGCGGGGAATCGAACCCCTGATTTTATCGTTGTGTAAATCCGTAGACTTACCGATCTATTAGCGGGGGGCAGACATGCTTGGATAAAGGTATACATTAAGAACTATGAATTACCCAAAACGAAGTTATAAAAACGCCAAAACATTACATCTAGTAATGAAGCGAAATATCAAGCGCATGTAATAAGCCATAAGGACGTGATAGTTGGTGTTGTAAAACGTGCCATTCTCTGTATAACAATTTGCAGATTTTGATTATATGATTTTCTTTACATTTACTTGTGCTAATAGGCCCGGCAGGATCAGATGGGTAGGGCGATCGACTCGTAATCTAGGGGTCACAATTTCGAATCTCCGTTACACTAAACATGCTCGCCCTTTTTGCCGTGGGAACGTTATAAGTGACGGTCAACCTCACTAATCTTTAGTAAAAGAGTACCCCAAGAGCTGGCGGCGTGTGGTGATAACTAACCGCCTTCCCTCTAGTCTTACACTACCAAATTAGAGACGGCTGGCCCAGATAGCCCTCGTGTAGCTTTGCGCGAATTTAAAAACAACAACAACTAAATTTGTGCTGATTCTCAAAACTTGTCGTATCTGTAGAACTGATTTTACAAGCATGGGTTATCAGTTTAAATTTAAGTTATTTAGGTTACTGCTTTTTCGAAAGTCTTTTGTGAAACAATTAAGTCACAACTATTGAGAAACAAACATTTCTAGCATTCATATTCCATTTTTGACTAAAACCTTCAAATTCAATTGTTTAATAAAAGAGATACACTTGATACAAAACACCATATGATTATTACTAAGTCCTTAGTTAAAACTCATTTTATCGACAGTTAGTAGTCACGTGATTTAAAAGACTTTTAAGTGTATGATGTTGACGTTAAAACAATAAATTGATACAGATTCTTTAGAGTGTTTAATGTAGCTAAATCGTCTGAGATGTAAGTGTGTCCTCAACAAAGTTAATGAATTATGAACAAATTATGAATAATGAATCGGTGTAATGCTGTAGCTTTTCTCAGGTAATTAAAGCTGACAAGCCATGAATAGAAGAAACTGTAGCCCACCGCAGAGGTTACTACCAATCAGGAAATTCATTAGGTCTTACGTCACAGGATACATTTTAAATTTTTACCTTAGATGAAAGAAAAAAGAAATCCATAGCACATATACATACACATGTATGAGCTAAAGATGGTTTTATTCTTTTCCAACAAGTAATTGTAAACTATCCTGCAAAAGATAAGAGACAAACCTAAACAAGAGAATATTAAACAGCAAACTTGAGAGCAGCACCCTAAGTAACAGGGTTTACTTTATGTTTCGTGTACACTGATTTAAAACTTAGACCTTCCTTCAAACTCAGAAACTAAATTATTCAGAAAACACAACTTGTCTTTGTCTTTTTCAGTACTACGTCACAGTAACATGTGTTATTAAGTGTCTTATACATAACATTTAAATATTTATATTAGGATTCTGTGTGTGGGGGCACACAATTAAATTCTTGTGGCTTTGCTGTATTCATTGTTACAAACAACGAACTCCACTATACTGTCAGCTTGATAGAGGAAGAAAATAACATTTGTATTGTTTGTAAGTAATTTTCATTTCGTGTAACCATCTAAGCCAAAAACGCCCAGAAAAACTTAGAGCGGTTGTTTGAACAGTTCTCATAATGGTCCACTCATCTCAATATGGCATCGTTTTCATCAGTAATGACAAGGGAACCCCATTACTTGCTGATAGCAGTACAGTTCACATTAGCGAAAGCTAAAGAAAACAAGCTGTCATTAAGGTGCTCGGCAGGTGCTCGTAAAGCAACGGTTTTAATCAGTCACGCCAGCAAGACCCAGGCTTTCAGCCAGCAGAGAAAGCCTCTACCGATAGGAAAATTAAAAATGACGCCAAGAAGCAATGTTAGGTTTGTTGTGAAACTGATGGTGTAATTAGGCTCTAGTTTGATAAAAACCCGGAAGAACTGGTTTTGGTAATGTTGGTTTAATCTCCAAGCTAAAATTTAATATGGAGGGTGTAATGAAACAGTTTAGTATAATCCACGACACTCTTCCTTGTCAGCCAACAAAACTATGTTCTGAGTTTATTACATCCGCACAACTCGTGTTAATTCTTGTAACGACACATATCTGTTTAATAAAATACCCTGCAACAACATACTAAATAAACAACAATTATTGCATCGAGAAGTAGTAAATTCGTTTATATTGTGATCGTTTAACAAGTATTTCGGCTTTGTAAATAACCACAATTTAATACCTCTCATTATTTATCTATTAATTTATGTATCTATATGATTAACTTTAGCCTGAATAGTATGATCAATGCATATTAGGTCTAAAATAAAGTTACAGTATATGTCAAATAAAGATATGCCCTTTACATATTTGGATATTAATTAATAAGACATTCGCTTACAATTCTAGTGCTAACTACTTGTCAGTTACTTAGACAAAGTCTGTGCCTTTAATACTAAAAACCATTGTAAAGCAGCCACTTTTTATAAGTATTTGATTCTCGTTAAATGAAAAACAACAAAGAAACAAACAGAAACAACTTAAGCATCTATGTTTAAATTACTCTTAGTTCGACAACCAATAAACTTTTACCACCTACACTGGCCTAAAGAGAGTTCAGAAAACGAGGTCTATGATATTTAAAACAAACACAATGGTTCTCGCATCCTTCCAAATGTTCAGGCATTTCTAGTCACAATGATATTTACAACTGTTTTTCCCATAACATACGTGTTCCTTTTTACATTTTGCCATTTTAGTGTAAATTTGTGCACGTGTTTTATACGTATTAATACAATACATTTGTTTTTGTGGCTAAGAAAGAAATCTGTGGTACTGGAAGACAGTTGAAGTCTACTTCAAGAGGTAAATATACATATATTGATCGTTTATTGTTCCAGACTTCTTAACTATTTATTTACACATCTGTAAAATTAACCTCAACGTAAGCCTAAAATAATAATATTTTGTCGCGTTAAATAATTAGTCCCAGTAACTCAACGCTAAGATTGAAAGCTTATAACGTTGAAAATTGGGTTTCGATATATGTACTGGGCACAGCACAGTTAATACATTGAATAGTTTTGCGCTTGACAACAAATAAATGTTCAATAAATACTTTAATCAGAAAGGTTTATTGCAGTGTGAAGTCATAATACCACACATATTTCATAAATATATTTTACCGTATTCGTACTGAAAAAAACGAGAGCCACAATAACACGAAAACATTGTAATTCTGTATCATTGTTAAATTAGAAAGGATAAAGTAACATATTCATATAAATCCAATAAGTGTGTGTTAGAAATAATTTAACAAGATTATTTCAAAGTAAAAACGCGAGAGTTTTAAACAGCATTTTTCAAAACAAAGTAATATTGAAACGGTAATCTTCTTATATTGTGTTTTTTTTATCTTTTGCAGCATTAAATATTAACTGATATAAAATTATTATAGTATTTTGGCAAAATATATGTGTATAGAACTTGATATTTTATTCAATCTTGCTCTATACAGAATTGAATAAATTCACATTTAAGTGTATCACGCTGGTACGGAAATAAGTCGTAAGACTTACAACGCTAAAATCAGAGCTTCGATTCCCCTCGGTGGACTCAGCATATAGCCCAATGAGGCTTTGCTATAAGAAAACATAAATTTAAGAGTTTCTCAAACAAATATTCTATAGCTTACAAGAATACTTGTGATTAAGTCGGTGTGATTTTTAAAGTTATTAAACACACAGTACAAACATAAAGTACACTTCTGTTTTTCCTGTCTCATTACACAATTTAAGCTGGAATGTACTACTAACATTAATTAGTACATACAAGCACCGTTCGTTGTCTGTAATAACTGAATCATTTACAAGCATCTACAAACCTTGCAGAGCTTATTTAATGTGCAATTTTAATATTTAGCATTGAATTTAATTGTCGTTCTAACAAAGATGACAAATGGTTGAATAAAGCTTAAAGACAGTGGTGGAAAAGAATTCTTACTTTAATTTTATAAGCAGTGGAGTTAAGATACATATACTTATATGGAATAATTTCAGCTCAAAAACACTAAATTATGACAAAAAATAAGAAATGGTAAAACTGCATAAACACCGAGTTATTTTAAGAAAATAACATGATGTTGTCATTTATTGTAATTTGACCATGTACTTTATATTTTATTGCCATGAAACACGCAGAAAAAGTAAATACAAAAATTTCAACTGTCATGAAGTTCTCGGTTAATTAATCTGAAGACACGCAAGGCTGACATCTTAAATGTGGCTGGTTTAAGTAATTGTAGACCTTAAATGAAACATCTTATGCATAACATGAATATTGCTTCGTTTTTCTAACTTGTACAACCATAAACACAGTTTACGACTGTTTCAACAAATCACTCCCTTTGCTCTGTAGAGAATATTGAGCTCACTCCACATTTACAAAATAAAATAATACTCATGTGTGTTTTCTAATAGCAGAGTCACATCGGGCTATCTGCTGATCATACAGACGGGAATCAAACCCCTGATTTTAGCGTTGTAAATTCGAAGACGTACCGCTGTACCATCGAGGACAAAATAATCTATTAACCTTTTTTCCCTTACAAATATATGAAATACTATTTTTTTTATAAACATCACCTCAACCTGTATATATACTCTCTTGTATAACAGAGTTGGTTTAGGAGAACGAAGATGCACCTTAATTTAAGATGAATGAATTTTTTTCCTGCTTTTGGTAGTGTTTAAAGATATAAATGGAAATTGGTGCGCGAATAAAGTTGGAATCCAGAAGACAGCTGGTGAGAAAAGGATTACTTATGGTGTTTAGCTCTGTTACAGGTAAATTGTGATCAGTTTCATATTTAATAAAAATATAACTCCTGCATGTAATACACACAGCGAGGTGTCAACTGAGAGCTTTTACTTCTGTAATATTTTCCAAGACGTCATGGCGGGTAGTGAAAGTTTGACCAACATGGTTCCTTGCCTTTGAGCCCAGTGATGTTGTCAACAAACGAAAGCCTATAACAAACCGGTTATTTCTCCGTTTATATCTCTTAATTTTCTTCTACGAGATCAATATGTTTGACAAAGAGTTTTTGCTGATCAATGAAGACAGGTCTTGATCAGCGGAGAAAACAAAGAAAAAGTAAAATAAAGCCAGAAGAAAAAAATAAAAAATAAATAAAAAATAATATTTTTTGCTAACTCGATATTTAAGATTGTCATTTATAGGCATCTTTTGTCTATCGTGGCTTGTTTAAGAAGGATATACATTTTCTCATTACATATGTAAGTTAGTTTTCAACATTTTCTTAAACAAGCAACTCGAAATATATTTATTTAGATTTCCGAGCTGTACTAGTAATGTTTTATCTGTTTAATTAGGACAATAATTTCAAAGTAAGTAGGTTGGTTTGTTTTCCAGTGCAAAGCTAGACAATGATTTATCTGTTTTGTGCCAGGAAAACTAACCACTAGCATAGATCATTACCGAAAAAAAGGTAATAATAATAACAGAAAAACAAAAGAGAGAACTACATCCAAGATGGCGTGGTGTTGAACTGACTTGGACATTTGTTTTTCTTGTAATGAGCTCTACTTCAACGTACAGGGTGGACAATAGTGAACCACCAATTAAATAAAACGAAAATAAAAGTATCACAACAAATATTTCTTTATGGCTAAGCTGTATTTACATGATTAGGGAACTAATATTATAAGTGTTTAGGGCCTCCGGACTCCATCAGGTAAACATTTTAATTGAAAAGGGTCGCATAAAATGTAAATGTTTACTTGTAGAATTTTTTGCGCAAATTTACACGAGAGATATCTACTTTTGCCCTCCTTAATTTAGAAGATGGATAGTCATCACCACCCACCACTAACTCTTGCACTACTCTTTTACCAACGAATAGTGGGAATGATAGTCACATTATAACGCTCCCATGGCTGAGAGAGCAAGCATGTTTGGTGTAATGTTGGATCTGAGTCCGCGACTATCAGGTTACGAGCCGAGAACTCTTGCCACCTGACCGTGCCGGACACCACAAAATGTAAGAGCATTTGTTATTTTGTCAAAAAATTAACTATGCCCACTCTGTACTTATAAGGGGAAACAGCATTTTCTTTGCTATTACGCATGGAATGATTTTATTTATCTCAATTTTTGATGACTTTTCTTATGCTTGTTCGTAACCTTTGCAGCTGTAAATGTAAGGTATAAACACACATTATAAATTTAATCTGAGACTAAATATTCCAAATGAAACTTTTGCAAACAAACAGTATTTAAGAAGATTCAAGTGATGTAGTATTAAACATCTTATTTTGTTTTTCACGCAATGGTAACAAAAATCCATCATGTAAGGTTGTGTCGAAAAAAACAACAAGTGACAGAATCATGTGAAGCACCTAATACAGTCATTGTTTGTAGAACTGTGTTATGGTACGAAAGACAGAAGAAAATATATTATTACAGTCTAATGTTTGCCGATGGAAATAGAAGTTTTGAAATTCATCAGCAAATGTAATGGCATTTTACTCGTCTTATCAAATCTCTGCCGACAAATAACGTTCTCTTCTTTGACTCAGTTGTGAATTGCAAGACACACAGTCACGAACTTTTAAATAAAATTGGAAGAGATAATTTTGTTATCTCACAAGATTTTCAGCATAAGAATTACAAACGTTGCAAAGCGATATATATTCAAAATGAAATATACAAATTTATCTGATAATTAGTAAATTGACAACCACACGTAAAATATACTTTAAAGAAAAGTAACGCGCGAATAAATCTTTATTAAATAACTTAACGCAATCCGCAAGAGGGCAACTGAACTTGAATTACATTTTTTTTTTCTTTTTATAAAACTCTACACAGGAGCTGTGTCACTTACGAGGATTTCGATCTTGCAGACGGTTGGTGAACGTGATAAGATAAATGAATTTGTTGAAGGAGCAGGTGCTGAAGGAAATATTCAAAGCAGGCGCTTAAAATATGGGAAACCATTTTATTTTTGTGATTTGAAAATCGGATCAAAAGGAGAACGCTTCACGATTGACGCCACGAAATAACATACGTCTTCTTGCAACGTCGTACAGAAAAATGGAATATTCGATAAAAAAGATTGAAACTACTGTGGTTTAACAAATTCCAGTCTGATGTATAACATCATTAATCTACAACGAGAATAAACAGGAGAACATTTCTTACTTGTTTTCATTGCGTTGATGGAATAATATACAAGTTAATCTAGTAACTACGAGAGAAAATTATTTTACGTTGACGTGCATAAGTAAACTTGTCAATAAAAAAAATCACATTTTCCTATACAATACGGAAGTGGTAAAATATGTTGCATGTAAACAAAACATCTTAAGTAATTTTAAAACAAATACAAGGATCACAAGCTTTTAAATAGCTTCAAAAACAGTATAGTAAAACTCAAATGTATTGTTTTTGTTCTAGCGCCAAAAATCGTGATACCAGTGCCGTCTTCACTGTAGGGGATCGCATCTTAGGTTTTAAAAATGATTTTGAAAAATGAATTGCCATAATTTAATAGTAATAAGTTGAAGCCTCCTAGTGGCATAGCTGTATATCTAGTAACACCAGAAACCGGTTTTGAGAACCGTGGTGGGAAGAGGACGGATAGCCCATTGAGTAGTTTTGGGCTGCATTACGAGCAAACATAAGTAAAAAATTTAATAATGTAGTACAAAGAGCAAATTCCGAAGTAATTAACCGAGTAACTTCAAACAGCAAGATGAAGTAACAATGATTAAAAATACCATTGTCAAGCTGTGTTTTGAAGTTAGCGGTGTAAGAACTCAAGTGTTACACAAAAATAGTTTCGGCTTAAAAGAATTAAAAGTGTAAAACACGAAACAATGATACGTTGCTACAAAACTAGGGTAGTAATTCTCATAAATAAACAAGTAACAATAGAAGTATGACCTAATATTGCAGTTAGCTTATCAACTGAAACTGTAACATAAAACGTACAAACAACAAAATTGGAAATATTAGTTGATTTTTAATTTAGAGTTCTGGTTGACTGAAGAAGTTTTTAATTAAAATATTTGTAATACAACAGAAAATAATTTAATTAAGAAAAAGTAAGTCGAAAATTGAATCAATTTTACGTCATAAACTTTATACACTTGATAGGCTAAGTGATCTCACACTATATCTTTACATCATGCTTATTATACCAACACTCACTACACTTATAAGGTTTCACAGTCCCCTCGCACCTCGTCACTAAAATTGTAATGAAGAGATTGTAATCGAACTATTCTATCTTATTTCGAGAAATGAAGTATATGACACACACTGACTTCTATACAGGCTAGAGAGTGAATTTTGTCCATAATGTCTTGAGCTTTAATATGCAAGCTTGATAACATATAAGTGTGGTGGTGAAAAATCTAGTTACGAAATTCGTGAACGCAGACTGTTCTCAACAGAACCAAAAATATGAAAATCATTGGATTTCAGGTCAGGACTATATGCGAGAATAAGGCGAATAATCTATTAGAACTAATTAGTTACAGTGGTTACACAATGATTACAAGGCATTATTATACGGTAGGAAAGCATCTTCTATTTTGATTCCAGGACACATTGTGCATCGTGTGCAAGAAACTTTCATCAGTATCATAGTATCATAAGTATTCATCGTTGAAAGTGTGAATATGTCAACAAATGTAATACTAAATCGACGCCAGTTGCATATTTCATTTCGTAACTGTGTTGAAAGTCACGTGAGGTTGTAACATATAACAACATTTTGCTAATAGCGTACTAATACTAAACCATCATTCATCCTTATTTATTTGTATTTATCGTATGAAAAAAATAATCCTGTTTTTGTGAACAGTGTTTATAACTAGTGACAACTTATTTTAGACGTTCAGTGATAATGCCAAGTGTAGCGTGAAAGAAAAACTTTCAGTAGCGTTTTTAGACAATCTTAATGGAACAGAAACGAATTCAGCGACAGGATATATAACATATAGAAGAAACTCTAAATTATGCAACAGACGAGATAGAAATATTAATGTTGGTGTTCCTAATTTCTTATTTCTGCTATCCAGACACATATGTACCTTTTCTTGGAAAACAAGAAACTATGTAACAGCTTTCGTTATACGAAATAAACCAACTAAAAACACAAATTAGTTGTACATTAACATGATGATCGAGTAAGTATCAATACACACTTAATAAAACAATTTTTCTCAGTAAATTGGAAGAACTTATTCAAAGCAATATTGTGATTTAAGTTTCTGTAGCGAAAAAAAAACTCGCGAAAGCATTGTGTACAAACTTGCAACAGTTACTTAGACAAAGTACAAACAACCTTCTAATATGGCTATAACTCTTTTCACACGCTAGTAGACTAGAAATAGTTAAGACAGAATACAATGAATTTTCTCGGTACGTAGCAGCACGCATGAGCACTTGAAAGTGTCAGGAACACAACAAAAAGTACGAGTGAAGTCATAGAAGACCTTGCTGGGCTACCGGATATTAGGTTCCAGTGCCAAGCTTTAGTTATTTCTAATTTGATGAGTTTCGTTGGAAAGTTGTTTTTTACGTGTAACGGAGAGAATCGATTGTAACCGAGAATCCTTTTAATTCCACATCAATTTCACGCCAACCAGTATTAGAAAACGAATGGATCGGTGATCTAACATCACGCTTATCTTGTTCACTTTACTCACATTATCGTTTTATATTAATAAAACATGGCTTAGCATGGAAGGGGATCGATTTATCTATCTCTGAAATAAGTCAAAGGTGCTCACTGTAGAATTACGTTCTCTTTCAATACTTTACGTTGAGCATTATTAGAATCACACGGTAGAAGCCAACATGTTCTTTTCATCGCATGTTCCCATGAGTTATGAAAACGATTTTTTTACAACAAAGGAGCGACACCTACGTTGTGGTTTGTCTGTGACATCACTGAAGTCATTTCAATACCACATCAACATTATAAAAAAAACCTTTTTTTTAACACTCAAGAAATATTACGACCGCTATTCAGAATCAGCGATCTCATATTTTGGTATGGCACAAGTATGATCCTAAAATCATGACGTTACTTTCGAAAGTATTTCCTACCTTTATAGAAACTTACTAATCTAGTAAGAAGCTTGTAAACACGTCTGGTTACAAGATTACGATGAGTTACATCTTAAATCCTTTTTGGTAATGCTAATCTCAGCGATACTTCTTGTGAATAGCAGCCTTTAGTATAGATATGTTCCAGAAGGTTTGCTATGCACACTATTTCAAGAATATTTTGTTATTAGCTGACTTTTAAAATGTTATTCTACATATAGCAAAATAAAGAAAAAAAAGGAATTCGTATTTGTTATTAACGATGATACTACGTTGTAAGGAATCTACATATTAACGTTTAAATCGGTGAATATAGGAACGAATCATGTTTTCGTTTTTCGCAAATTTTAAACAATAAAGCGTAATAGTTGGTTTTTATTTAAGAGTTAAATCTTTATGAAACAAAACAAATGTTTTGAAATGTCTCACACTGGTTTAGTCTCATTTAGACATTTGGCACTATAAAAATATTATGCGTATAATGATTTCATTTTTCTAGAATTTGTTTTTGTTCAGTGATACGTTTCTAGGTTATTTTAAAGCTTCCAAAGTTTACTAAAAATTAAAACATAGTTTAGATATTTTCGCCTCTTCCACAAATTGTTTTTTAAAAGTTGATCAATAGATAAACAGTAAATTACTTACAATGTTTAATCTTACAAATTAGAAATATGTAGCTTGTTTAGTAACAACAGCCAACTTCTGTTTTACACCATAGCTAAATTTAAGTCTGGAATTATATACAAGTACTTTTGAGTTTCTACACAACTGAAACAAATTCAGAAGAAACTGGTCGGCAGAGACTCGTAAAAGAGGTTGCTTTAGTCCATGACTGTTTGTATGTGACTTGACTTTTTTTTATTTGAGGACAAATACTCACACGAGAAGGTTCCACAGAGGTTTACTAAAGTACCAAACACGGAGATGAACAGATGTTCGATACGACTTACAGACAGGCTAACTGATTTCGGGCTTGTAAAGCAAAAACGTGTTTTATAAAATACTTTATTCTAAACCTTTTAAAAGGGTGTTTGAGTAGTAACGGCCCGGCATGTCCAGGTGAGTCAGGGCGTTCGACTCCTAATGTGAGGGTCGCGGGTTCAAATCCCGGTCGCACCAAACATGTTTGCACTTTCAGCTGTGGGGGCATTATAATGTAACGACCAATCTTCCTATTCATTTGTAAGAGAGTAGCCCAAAAGTTGGCGGTGGGTGGTGATGACTAGCTAGTTGCCTTTCCTCTAGTTTTACACTCTTAAATTAGGGACGGTTAGCGCAGATAGCCCTCATATCGGTTTGCACGAAATTCAAACAAACAGTCTCTTTAATGATTAAGTCATCTGTTGATTACTAAAAATATTACTTAATAATATACAACTACTTTTAAAATGCGTTAAAAATAAACCTCATGCATTTTCATTATGAAGACGTTTCAAGAAAGTTTTCACTGCAACACTGTAGAAACAATGATTAAAGCTGCAGTACCTGAGAGATTGCTGTTCACTGCTCACATAAATAATTTATTTGAATTTTCCGTTTATAGGTGGAGATATTTCATTTTGTAGAATAACAAGTAGGCATAAGATGACATTAAGTATCGGCCCGGCATGGCCAAGTTGAGGCACTAGATTCATAGTCCGAGGGGCGCAGGCTCAAATCTCCGTTACACTAAACATGCTCGCCTTTTCAGCCGTGGTGGCGTTATTATGTTTTGGTCAATCCCACTATTCGTTGACGGTGGGTGGTGATAACTAGCTGCCTTCCATCTAGTTTTACGTTGCAAAATTAAGGACTGTTATTATAGTCTTGATTGAGTTACAAAATATCAAATGCAATAATTAAAGTTTTGGGAAAAGTGCAAACTATCTACTTTTATCTAAGCCTTGTAGGAAAAAAAAATGACTTAAAATGCATTAGGCGTTGGAAATAAAAAGAAAACAAACTTTTGTGGCTTCAGAAAGCATACCGCAGTGGCTTTAACATGTAGTTGGCTTCCGATAAAACCCCGTACTAAACAGTTCTATTTATAATATCACAAAATTACAGGTAATATACATGGTTAAGCTGTAAGGTTTAATTATTGTTTGTTAGTCTATCTATTTAATTATTTCTAAGTGTACCAGGAATGTAGAAACATGTGGCACTAGAAAACAAAAGTAAGTTATATTGGAAATGCAAATATATAATACTTTATCATACAAGTTAACACTACAACAAATTTTGTGATATAATATATATTTATTTGCGTCAACTATCTATTCAGCTGTTTCAAAAATACGAACTGAAACCATAATTTCTTTATATAGTTTATTTTGCGTCACAAATGATAGTCTTACTTGTGCTATTGCAGAAAAGTTAATGAGAGAATTATATCAAAGATTTAAATAAGACAGATAATAGATCAACGTGTTTCTCCCAGTAAAACCAGTTTTTTCCTTTGAAGTTTATTCTCGTGCATTAAACCTTACAGCAAATAAAAAAACATTTCAAGATGCGTAGACAACTTGCCAGTTAAAATACAGACAAACATACAAACAAACTTTCTAAGATCTAGAAACTCGTAAAAATGAAAAATGTGCACCTTTAGAAAAGGCTTTGTTATAGGATTGCGTATTTTTGTGTTAAATTGATTTTTGAAACTATGTGTTTTCCCAGCACCATGAATAAAGTACAAAGTATAATATCGCATTATACTAAGACTGGTAGCGATTTTAACAGCATTTTTCTTCACTGGCTTAATACGCGTTTTCAAAAGACGAATGGATAACAGCATCTCAGTTCCATATTATCTGATGTACGATGCTACCCAAGAGGTCTTTCCCTAACGACAAATCTTATCAAGTCTTATGGTGTTTGGTCAGGTGAATTAATCCCACTGTTAGTTGGTAAAATAGTAGCCCAAGAATTGGCTGTAGTTGGTGATGACTAGCTGCCTTCCTTCCAGTCTTACACTGTTAAATTAGGGATGGCTAGCGCAGATAGCCCTTGAGTAGTTTTGCGCGAAATTCAAATAAACTAAACTTATGGTTTTTAAAACATAAGTAGGCTATGAATGATTCGTTAGTTGATAACTATTAAGTGTAACGTCATACCGCAGTAAGATTGTTAATCATTTTAACCCTTTTCTTATCACCCACAATTTTTCATGTTTTTTTTTGTATATCCACCCAGCCGTCACAAGTGTGAACTTGTATTCTCATCCAATCATTAAGACTAAAACTATAGATATTTCTCCCATGTAAGAACACAAAGATATAAGGTAATTTTCTCATACAAGCCCCAAGTTACTTGCTATTAGTGTTATTTAGCATCAGGATAAAATCACACTAAATGTCTCTTCATAACTAAATGTGTTTTGCTTTAAATAAAAAGCGACATCAGTTGGCAAATTTGTGAGTTTAAATGTTTGACGTTTTTGTAGAATTATAACTTTTTAACATAATGTAATAAGTAAGCAATTATGATAAAACCTAGGCCAGAAACATTACTTTTAGATAAAGGGATATCGATAATTACTTTCCAAACATAAAAAAAGAACATATGGGATCCATCATGGTTCCTCATGGGAATGTTGGTAAAAAAAAGTGTTTTAATAAAATTGTTTTTTTTGTTCAATACGAGTTCCCAATACGGAGATAGTTTGTGTATATTAGTATTTAAACTACACTTTATCCGCAGTACGTCGCCTCAGTCAAAGCTTTTGTTCAATGAAATGAATTTAAAACGCTATTAGTCATCATTCATCAAAAGGCCTCGTTTAATTGGAAAATAACCATGCAACTAAAATTATAATTAGTTTTAACACATCTTTATCAACTATAGAATCATATTTCTTTACACATTATAAAACTTCCTTTGTTTATGACTGTTACAAACACATATTTTATAAATACATCTAAAATATACCTCTTCCATACATTTATAAAGTGTATCAAAAATGCTAACTTGAAGTCCACTTTACTAAATGCTCTTCAAAAACAAATTAGTGATGCTCTGAATTACGTTTAAATTATCAAATGCTTCAATGGCTGACTACCTCTAAACATCTAGCCTAGCACTTTCTTCCTACGTTAAGTAGATTCATTTACTTTAAACATACCTTGATTCCCTGAAGACCATTCACTACAGTATATGACGATTTAATATCAGGGCTTTCGGGATCATGGAATCTTCCCGCGTTATGTTACAGTCGTCTATCTCCTTGTTTTCCACAGTGAATGTATATAAACTGTCATGAGAATAAAAGAAGTGATGAGTACCTCGAGTACAAATTCTCATTATAAAGAATGAGATATGCAGTGCATAAACATCAAATGAAAGGTGAACAAGTCGAACCTTTCTTAAATAAATATGTTGTGTGCGTGGGGAAAGGAGGTATACAAGTACAACAAAGAAACTGTTTAATTTTACTATAAATAGCTTAAAACTAATAATAGTATGCACATAACGTGTACTTTTCAAGCAGTTAAAAGTTAAATCAGTGACGTCAGTATTTGTGAGGAATATACGTCATCCGTGCTTTGATACAAAAGACACTGTGCAGTGAATTTAGTCCTAGGAATATTGTACCGTAAATTGGGTTCAATATTTGAAAAAATTACAAGTTACCATGAAATCACTGATACTTTCTTAATAGTTTAAATATTAGCTAAGCATAAAAAGACCATAATAGTTCTAGAACATTCTCCTAAAGCTATTTTTTTACGCCACAACAAATGTTGCTTGATAAATTTACATTTAAAATACTTTTCCGCTAAGATCAAACTGATCTAACTGTTTTAACGTCAGAGGAACTTGAGAAACAACAATCTATATAAGCCGTTAGCTAAATCTTAAAAGTACGATAAATGACTCCAAATTTGATTCATCGGATTTTAAATATATCTGTTGCTTTGGTGCAACGGTCAATAACTTAGCAATGTGTTTAAAACAGTATACTTTACAACAAGCATGTCAAGTGATAGTAAAAGGAAATTTTTAAGCCAGATCTAAAATTTAATATGGGTTACTCATTCATACGTTAGTGTGTTATACGTCGTCAATTCAGTTTTGATGGCACAGTGAAACAGACCAACTGAGCGCTGAGTGTTAATAATTACATTAAACTTAAGTAGACTAATGAGAGGTGACGTAGCTTGAAGTTACTGTTTGCAATCGATCAACGTTGGAGCTTTGCTATGTAATGCTAGCTACTAACATGGAAATCTCCAGGCAAAATTATATTTCAGAAATTATAAAGTTCAAACTATTCCGTTGTAATTTAAACATGTAATTTATCAGTTTCTCAACTAACACTCTTAACCAGCTTAATATTGTAATTCCAATGTTATTATTTTATGAAATAAAGGATAACGTGGTAAATTATAGAAGACAAACTAAATAACTTATTTGTATAAAAAGACGGACAAGAGTAATGCGTGTACGTACTTAGATATATACATTTAGGAAAACAAGTGAACGAGAATAGCGCACTTTTCCATTCACATGCTTTCAGGTAAACAAGTAGGCATAAAAACAACATTTATTTAGTTGAACAGATAGACAGCAACTTATCCAACTGCAGGCTCTTAACTAAAAGTGGTTGAAAATAGAGTCCTCTTCTGTTGACACAATTTCAACCATGCAGATTAGCTATAGGAATGCACTTTTATAGATGCACACTTTCAGTAAAACAGATGGACGAGAAAAGAGCAGAGTTTTTTGTTTAAACTTCTGGACAGACAAGTGAATTACACTACTGTACTTCTCTTAGTGCATGATTTTATTTAAATATATGAAAAAAATATATTTCTTTTAACACATGGGCCGGGCGTGGATTACTAGTTAGCCAACCAGCGTGTAAGCTTGAGGCTCCACAGCTCATCTCCTGGTGACACAAAAACACACTCCGAACTTTAGGTTCATTAGAAGAGACACAATCAAATCCTACTATTTGATTAACGGAACCCAACGGTTAGCTGTGGCTAATCATTTAAGATTAGAATCGGGCTGCTCAGAAGCCAGTGTAATTTTGCGTGAATTTTCGAAACAAACACGTAGCAATCTATTTATACGATTTTAGTCCTATTAGTAGACGACAGTTATGCACTTTTGTAGATATTTACTTTACCAAGGCTTTTCTTTGGGTTTTCAATGTAGCCAGTTTTACGCCACACGGCCAACGTATTAATTTTAGGTAATTTCAACAGCTAAGCAAACATGAACATATGTTTATTAATTTCCTTTCTCAAGCAATGAGTGCTCGTTACCGCTAACTTATATAATTTAAAAGTCTGGAAGACCAACGCAAATGTTAGTACACTTGAGTATCCAAAAGAGAGAGCGGAAATTACTATCTTACCATGGACGGTGCCAATATTATGATGTACACGTGCGCCTGTCCAAAGATGATTATTTCAGAAATAAATTTATAACATGTAGGACTATATGATGCATTGTAAACTGATGTAAACAAAAATCATGCTTGTGGCCATAATTTATTAAATTAAATGAAAACACTTATATCTCACTAACATCAGTTGTATCCATCGTTTAAAATTCTCACAAATTTTATTAATCATTAGAAGGTAACAGCGAAAGGAAATATAAAAGTAATGTTTGGGATGATTGTTCAGGCTGCTTAGCTTGAAGTTGTACCAAAGAAAAATAATCTAGAAAAGCACAAGAACATCTACTAAAAATGCATCTTCTTTCAGTTTATATAGTAAATTTTATGCAAATACGTTGCTGAAATAATTTGATGTCACTTAGCAATAATGTGTACGAGGATTTAAAAAAATTATAAATAGCGTTTTGATGGTATTCGTGGATTATTTTCTTATTTATAATTACGGTTTTTAAATGCACATCTTCGAAAAGTCTTTCACAATACTTTATTGGTATGTTGCGACAAGAAATCTATTTCTATAAAATCAAGACTGCTGAATATATGCCATTAAAAACCTACTTGTTTAAGTAGAAAAGCTTCAGTAATTTTCACGCAAGTTTCTCAAGGGAAAAGTACTTTAAAACGGAAAAGTAACGGCTGTTTTTAAAATTTGCGATGACGAGAAAAACTATTTTAAGGGAAAAATATAGGTAAAAACGGCTGATATGGGTTGCTTTAAATTAAGCTACACAATTAACTATAGGTGCTCTGCCAACCAAGGGTATCGAAACCCGGTTTTTAGCGTTGTAAGTCCGCAGACATACCACTGAACCACTGGGGTTAGGAATAGGTAGAGAATTTTTTTTTTATGTAGAGGAGCGAACAACTTTCGACTTTCTTTGGTCATCGTCAGGTTCACAATGACCGATGACCAGAGAAGGTCGAAACGTTGTTCGCTCCTCTTCATACAAAATTTTCAATCCATACCAGTCATTTTTCCATATATGTTTTTATAATTGTTAGTCTATTGTCAACATTCTGGGGAACAAGTTCTAAAAATCCAAATCTGTACTTTGGCTTATAGTGAAATTTGTTATCTGTAAACATAACTAATCTGTAAAGTGAGTTTATGTTTTCCAAAGCAAAAGCTCAATTATGACTTTACCGTGAATTTACAAAGACAACATGGACAAACAAGTGACCAATAATTAGTGACTGCTGTGTGAATGCAAACTATTCTATATCATGTTTTAGCGATAAATACTAATGTATGAATAGGAACTAGTAAACTATTTCATGCAGAGGATAACAATAAAATATATAATGTTATTATGCATCAAAAAAGACAAAAACAAACAAACAAATTTAAAAAACAACTCTCAACAATAAATTACAATTGGGCATTGTTATGCTATATTTGAAGTAATTAATTGTTATTTCCTGAGAACTTTCTCAAACAAAATGATGAGTGTAGTGAAAAAGAAACATAAAACTTGTTTTGTTTGGGATTTGAACAAAAAAATCTTAAGCGTCTTGCAGAGCAAAGACACCTTGCGACAATCTTAAGTGTGTTATCTGCAATCAGTGCAAACAGGGAAAATTCCCCTCAGAGAAAAATAATAGCCTTATATTTAAACCAGATTACTTTGCAGGGACATTTACACAATGAGCGTCTTGGTCACGCGAAGCACGCAACTTTTATATAACATGGACTCTGTACGAATCCCACGAGCTCTCTAAGCGCTCAGTCGTCCATGTGTTTATCGCTGTTCAAATGGGATACAAGCTCCACCCTCAGCCTGGGGACAAGGAATTAGGCTTTCTTAGATTATCATACAAACCATCATAAAGCATGGTATTAATCCACACCATTCTAGAAAGCCTATCCACCTATGACCTATAGAAACTTCTTTATTGGCGGATTCACAAAGAACGTCGATAAAGTAAGTAAAAATAAAACTTAACACCTTTTCTATAATTTATCAAAATGTTCCTCGATGATCTGGGGAAACGCCTTTGGCATTGGGTTATGGTGGAAAAGCTTTACTATGTGAAAATAGTAGTTTTTTTATGATTGTTCAAAACAAAAGGAATCTAATTTGACAAATATTACAGATTTATAGGAGACAAATAGGATAGAGGAAGGAAAAGGGGATTTTGATTTTGTTTAATTGTTAAGTTTAACCAATAAAGTGTAATTATCATTAACCAAGTGTAATAAAATAATAGTATGTTTTAACTATAATAGTATCGTACAACAGAATAATTTATTTTAATAAAAAGATATGGCCACCAACTTGAAATCATACACCCAGTTGATTATAAGAGACGAAGATTGATTAGAACAAATAACAACTATCACTAAACTGAAGTTATGTAATTTTAGACAGCATTCTGTGTTTTGTTTAAAAATCACGGTTGATACCTCGTCATTTCAACGAGCATTAAATACATTTGTTTTTAGATTATGTACAATCACAAAGTGATTCCTTGCAACCCGGTACTATTATTGATCCCGTTTTTCTACTTTTAAGATTATCAAAAGTGCATATCTCAGGTTATTTCAGTTTCTTTAAGCCATATAACCGCTTGGTGCTAAACGATTAAGACAAAAATAACAATGGTCGGCTTTGATAATGTTTAACTTAAAAACGTTCCTTCAGTTCACTGAGAAAAATAACAAAAGAAACTTGTTTCCGTCGTTTCATTAGAAATCAAAATTAAAATAACGGCCCCCCCCAGTGGCTCAGCGGTATGTCTGCGGACTTACACGCTAAAATACGGGTTTCGATACCCGTGGTGGGCAGAGCACAGATAGCCCATTGTGTAGCTTTGTTGCTTAATTCAAAACAACAACAACAATAACATACTTAAGCGTCCATTTTTTCGGGAGTGAAGAACCATCCACTTTACAGCTGGGATGGGTAAAATTAGAGAAAGACTGGCTACATCTAAATACTAATTTATTGAGCTCCAATCACGTAAGTCAAAAAGCGGTCAAACAGTTCTTTCTCTCTTTATTTACTTTGCTAAAAACAAACAATAATCACATTAAAGAAGAATTAATGACTCTTCATCAAAAACAGGAAACAAAGGTAATTAAACTTGGTTAATGTGTTTTACTGTTTTCTATTCATTTGATTAGTACAGATGCAAAACATTTTAAGTTGATCTACAAATTTACTGTTTAAGACAGTTTCTATTCTTGAATGGACCTACGTTGTTTCCAGGCAAAGCAAAAACCGCTTTCAAAATGACAACTGCAATTTTTATTTCAAGTATTTACTTTTAAGGCTTATTTCAGCAATTAAAGCGATTAATAGGTGAGTTGCTGTAGTAATGATTTCTTGAATATTTACACAAAATATTTTATGCTAGTGCCAAATACATTTTTGTCGAACGTGGATAAACTTGCCTGTTTTGATTGTTAGAGTATTGTTTTAATTTATAAAACTTGCCTGTTTTCATTGTTAGAGTATTGTTTTAATTTATAAAACTTGTCTGTTTTGATTGTTAGAATATTGTTTTAATAAAACTTGCCTGTTTTGATTGTTAGAATATTGTTTTAATTTATAAAATTTGCCTGTTTTGATTGTTAGAGTATTGTTTTAATTTATGAAAAACCAAAACGGTTTCTGATCATTTTATCTTTGCTTTAAATCAGATTTATCACAGAAATCATGTTATGTATAAAATGTACATTTAAATGACTACAGATACATTAGGTAGTTCAAAAACCGTTACCGTGCATTCCTTTTTAGGCGAATTTACCTTCAGTCCATCGAAAGTTTCTTTCGAAATTGGAATTTATAACATGAACCACACTTTACACGTACTTGGGCTAATCGTCAAACACCACTGTGATTCAGGCATAGCGACCTCTAATCTGAAGAAAGATACCTGGTAAGCAATACTCAACGCCCTTGTGTTTTTCTTCAACCGAATAAGGAGACTGACTCCCATTTTTACAAAATACCTACTGAAAGTGTATCATGTTTCAAACTCTCAAACCTTTAATCTATAGTTCGAAATGCCAACCATTGGACCATATTCAACCTGTTTTAGAATTCGCTAGTGAAAAGCAACCCACTGTCATGTTTTTAGATGAAGAAGTCTCTTATGTTTATTCCCCCAAATGAAACAGCGGTATTAAATTTAGCCTCTGTTTTTCAATTGTACTTAAAACAAATGATGTGTCATAACATAGTAGCATGTTTATCTTTTTACTCGGTGTCAAATGATGCGTTATTTTCGTTATTTAAAACGATGTAACCCTTACACATGTGCTTTACGCTTAATTGCATATGTTACGACTGCATTCAGTTGGTGAAAAGTCGTTCTAGAAAAAGTATTTTGAAAACTAGCACATCGCTCTCTACGTATTATAGAAAGAAATTAATGTTATTTCACTTTATTTGGTAATGTTCTTGTTTGTGAGGAGCTCTAGACTTAAAGTTTTTAATTTGAATTAATGTGCGATTAATGCTTTGATAATGGCTTATTAACACACCAAGAATCACTAGAATTACAATATAACTGGAATATATGTTTTAACAAAGGCGTGTCCGCGGTTACAACACAGTTATGTTCGAATCACAAAGGTATCGTTTCGTTTTAAGAATATCATTCTCAAAGAACTTTGGTTTCCTTGATTAATAGTAAATACATAAATTAATTAATGTGTTCGCTTTTCAGTTAAATGTGGCGTAAAGGCATTTAATGAAATGTGTAAGGATTTGACCTAAAATGCTAGATCAACAGCGGATTGACCTCAGCACTTGGTGACAACAATCCCATACCATTACGAATGTGTGACTTAATCAAATCGGTTTAGTACGTATGACTCAACAAGAGAAGTTTTTTCGTAAGCCTAAACAGTATACACTTTGCTGTATTAGATGATCAAAAATTCCCATAAAAATGCACCTCTTTAGACCTAGTTCACAAATACGTGTATATATGTATGTATATGGTGGTAGAGGTAGAGAGAAAGAGGGTGGAATAAAAGAAAGAAAAATTTTATATAATTATGTTTATTAAATTCAAACTGGAACTTAAAGCAATTTCGCAAATTTCCAGATGCGTTTAGTAGATTTAATAAGATTCTTTCCACAGTTTCATACATCCTTTTATGGCATGAATTAGCGATGACGTACTGAAAGATTCACATCATCATTTTACAACCTTTATATTACTGCTGTTTATACCATTTTACGAGACTTTACAACAGGCACGTAAGAGCTACGACTAGCAATTATGAGAGTAATAAAAGACTTAAACCTAGAAAAAGCGGCTATTCTTATTTAAGAACAAGTACCAGTTATTTCTGAGAAGTGAATAACAATCACACCTTATTATCCATACGATTTATCTTCTGATACTTTCACCAAATCATTAGCAATACTGATAAATAAGTTCGCAGTAAGTTTTATATCTAAGTGACAAATGGAACTGTGCTAAAATCAACTGTACAACCATTAAGGTACTCTGTGAAT
The DNA here is from genome assembly GCA_011833715.1 of Carcinoscorpius rotundicauda. NCBI lineage: Eukaryota > Metazoa > Arthropoda > Merostomata > Xiphosura > Limulidae > Carcinoscorpius > Carcinoscorpius rotundicauda. Next base: position 24,968,181 of record CM022398.1, read on the forward strand.
AAACTGCGATTCTTGAAGAGACAGAGTTTTTATTCGAGATCCATATTTAGTAGGAGCGTGGTGTATGTTTTTTCTTGTAGCAAAGCCACATTGGGTTATCTGCTAAGTAAAGTGATAAAATAGATAACAGCTTTCTTCCAATCAGAATATCACAAACGTTAATGACTTGAGATATCAAGAGGCAGAAATTCGTTTCGTACTGTTCCGCCCCAATTTAACCCTTGTATGTTAAAAACGCAAGTAATCAACACTATATCACACAAAAAGTTATAATTAGTATGATTAAAACCAACGTGTATTAAACAGATAGAAAATTGACAATAATGCTTAAATTTTTTACTGTTTCAAATTAGTCGGTAAAAGAAAATTTGTCATTCATCAAGCAATTATAGGGGATTAATAGTTTTTATTATAATTGCAATACAACGACCTCTAAATATAGTTTACCATTAAGGTACTTGATAGTTTGGTATGGTGACTTGCTCTGACATTTATTAAAAAGTATTTTCGTATTAAACGACTAATTAAACTAAGTCGGATTGATTGATTGTTTCAAAGTAAGAACAAAGTTATACAGTGGTGTTCTGTGCTTTGCCCACCACGGGTATCGAAATCCCATTTCTAGAGGTGTGAGTCCGCAAACATACTACTGTGCCACTGGGGGCCAACTGTGTTGGAATATATATAATATGATTCTAACTGGTCCATTGGTTAAATATGTTAAAACATATGTTTTTTTAACTCTAATCTTCAGTCTTTGACATAAAAGTACTTGGATTTTGGTCATAGCAATAACCAACATATTTCAAGAAAAATTATTGAAAGTGAAAGAAAAAAATGCAAAATGTTTTTTTGTTTGAAATAAAAATATATATGATTAATTGTTTTTTTAATTTTGCACAAAGCTACTAGAGGGCTATCTATGCTAGCTGTCTCTAATTTAGCAATATAAGATTAGAAGGAAGGCAGATAGTCATCACCACCCACCGCCAACTCTTTGGGTTACTCTTTTACCAACGAATAGTGGGATTGATCGTCACATTATAACGCTCCCTAGCTGAAAGGGAAAGCACGTTTGGTGCGACGGGATTCGAACCCGCGATCCTCAGATTACGAGTCGAACGGTTTAACCCATCTAGCCATGCCGGGCCTTTACTTTTGGTGAGGTTATGTGAAAAAGAAGTGAAAACTACATATTTCCTTCCTGCAATTTTTTTATGAGGGTTCGTGTATGAGGTTTCGGGTTCGAGGCGTGGTACTTCAAAATATACTTTCCATTGTCAGCATTAAGAGCGGTATAAGAATATACGTCAATATTATTCTTCGATTAAGAGTAAACGCTTCAGGTGCTTGTCGTTACAGGCTGACTGCTTCACCACTGATATACGTTTCGTAATGGAATAGTTGTGTCTGGTTAACAGAGGTATCTCTAACTGACATTTTAGTCCATTATGAACAAACAAACTAATCTGGCGAAATGCCAAAGTTCAATCAGATAAACAGTTATCCAAATAATATTACAATGAAAATACTAGAATCGTATCCGAATAACGTATTTTTACAATCCTCTACTGGATATTTTGTATATTACAATATTTTTATTTTTTGTTTAATTAATGTAGAGAAAGAAACCAAAATAGATTTACATTGTGATTTCAACTTTTGGTATGGATTACGCCCATGCTTAAAGGGTATAATTGTGATGAATACATAGGAACATTCTGTATAAGTAGTTTATTTCGTGTTAGATTTAGCCTATACTTATTATTTCTTTATGAAATATGTACTAGCAGATTACAATTCTGTTGCTAGTAATTCATGGTTTGTTCTAACGTGAACAGAATACATTTATGATCAGAGAGAAAGCAGTTATCGCTCATAAGACTACCTCCTTGTTCTAAAGGCTAAAATTTTTAAAAATACCTGTTTCAAAATATGACATTTATTGTGCATTTATTTGATTTCAGGCTTTCCTTTTCTGTAATATAAGGTGATAAGTGAATAGATCATATGTCATGTCCAACGATTGAATAATGGGCAAATAACATCAAACATGTTACTGAAACTCCAGACAGATAAGTTTTAAACCCAAACACTCTAAGTTAGAGCCTAGAGTTAAAACATAAGCTCCCATATGTTTCAACACTACCTGAGTAAATCCCGCCATGGGCAAGCGTGTTTAGGAGTTCGACTCGTTATCCGAAGGTCGTGGGTTCGAATCCTCATCGCACCAAACATGCTCTCCCTTTCAACCGTGGGGGCATTATAGTGTGACGGTCAATCCCACTATTCGTTGGTAAAAGAGTGGCCCAAGAGTTGTCGGTGGGTGGTGATGACTAGCTGCCTTCCTTCTAGTCTTACACTGCTCAATTATGGATGGTTAGCGCAGATAGCCCTCGAGTAGCTTTGCGCAAAATTCAAAACAAACAAACTATCTGAGTAAGATACTAAATAGTATTAAAACGAGTACGGCAGGTTTTAGGTTGTAGTTTTAATTTATCGTTTTGAAATTAATTTTGTATGGTACTTCAATAAAAGGTTTACAGATTATACGATTTAGCAAGAAAGGTGAAACGTCAAATATTAAGGAAAATCAATTAAGGGCAGTTTCCAGTTTCTGTTTATTCGTTATATTTTAAAACTATATGTTAACTTTTACGTCATTACTGAAGAGGGGTTGGGCTACATAAGTTTAAAATACTCCTTTCTATCTCTCACTTCTGAAGGTACCTTGTTCGATTTAGAATTTTCGCACAAAGCTACACAAATTGTGTCTGCGCACAACCGTCGATAATTGTGAACTGATAGACTAAGGACGCGGCTGTCATTCTATGGTTCAGGTTTCCTTCACGTGGTCGGTATAAAGGCTGAATAACTATGGAAAGAAACAGTCCGGATAGTATACAGACCCAACTGAGTTCCACCGAAGTACGATACATAATTCAACTGGTCCGCTAAAAAAAACCAAACTTTTGAGAACCACTGGACTAGACGAGGGCAGTTAGTCAACATTAACCAACGCCATTTTTTAAGCTACTCTCGTTTGACTGAATAGTAGGATTTGACTGTTAGCCTTATACCTCATATATGATCCTAAATCGTTTTTCCGAACAATGAAGACTAGAACTCAAGTCTGATCACGCTTATTAGGAGGCCACGCCCTTCCATTCGAAACTGTAACAGTATTTTAGTTAACGAAACACGTCGGAACGAGTAATTCTTTTAAACAAAGATTTGAACCTTTCCTTTACTCTCATAAACGCACAGATTTAGCAACCAACCTTTTGATTATACGTTTTCTCGAATGTGAATAAACGTCGTACACTAAAGTTATAAACTTTAACAGTTTCACTCCCAAAACGCAAAGTGTCGAAACTCATAATTTAATGTGAAACTTTACCGACAATACAAAACAAACAAAAACATTATTTCGTGAAAATAATAACTGATTAATGTGAATATTTGGAAACTGTAACTTACCCCCTCTAAAGGAGATTGCAGTAATACCTCGAAAATATTTTCTTTGATCTTTTTTTCTTAGATTACGTCTGTTTTTTTATATTGAGGTAAAACTATAGAAGCAGTATTTGATTCTGAACTGACAAACAACAGGGAAGGAAGAAAGTTATTAGTATCCACCACCAACACTTCAGTTATCTTATTTTAACAGTTGGATTTGACTGTTATAATTTATTTAGGTCTTCTTAGTTCAGTGCACATTTTTGCGGCAACGGGACGCGAACAAGGGATTTTCTGATATTCAATCTGGAACGCTAGTCTATACCCAGCCCTTTAGATGTTTACATCAGGTTGTGTACCCGATTCTTGATAATTCTACATTCAGTTGAATGCACTATGGGTAATTGAGGGGTCTGTATTGCTTTGGGTATTCGACATTACTGGGTTATTTTCGTTTTTTCAATTTTTTTCGTACATGTCTCTTATAACTATTACATAATTGTTTAAATAGTATAAATCATACAGCTTAAAATGGTACATTAAAGTTTGTAGATTTTTGCAAAAATAAAGAAATTCGGTATAGTTTTACACTTAGTGTTATATTTTCGGGTCTATGTACAACATACAGCTTTGTGAAAACATACATCCAAGCACAATAAAATTAATAATTTTAATAAGTTTGTAATTGTTCTATGATGCTCAACATAGTAATAAAAACAATGCCATACACGTACAAAAGTGGTTGTGTGTGTGTATGTGTGTTGTTTTCTTAGGGTAAATCCACATATGACTGTCTGCTAAGCCCACCGAAAGGCATCGAACCCCTGATTTTAGCGTTATAAATCCGGAGACATACCGCTGTACTAGTGGGGGGCTACAAAACTGGTTGCACTTAAAGTATTGCACACTTACGATTTGTTATTAATTTGGTAACATTCAACATTAGTACATAAGTTTTAAGCATAAAAACAAGAAACATTAAATGTTTCAAATTCTAATAAATAAATTTGAAACCTTGCACAAAATAAAGAGATTTTTATGTTTTGGAAAAAAATAAATGACAGTTTTTTGTTTTGTTTTCTGAGTGCGTACAAATAAGCTTACTGATATGAGCATGAGGAATGAAAATTATCTTTTATCAGCTGTCTATGTCAATAAGACGAACATATAAAAAATTCTCTTTTACCTACTGTCTATGTTGATAAGATGAACTAATGAAAAATTCTCTTTTATCTACTGTCTATGTTAATAAAACGAACTAATGAACGTCAATTGTTTAATATGATTTTTTCGAAATATTTCAGGCTTTTATAAAACTATCACCACCATGTTAAAGGGTTTCAATTGCAAATTTTGGAATGCTAACAACGCTCTTTCTAATTTACTTTTCAATCATTGAAGGCGTTGATTCTATATAACTGTGTACTAAATATTATTGCTTGACATCTTAAATGTCCTTAAAACGTTATATTAAAATGTGGTATGGACAAAAGTATAAGATGAACCTTTCCCTTACTGTTATGGTCAGGGTTAGGAGCACATAGATGCTGTGGCTCTTTGTGCCATCTTTAAAACACCTGGTTAACTCATCTATTTTGTTTTTTGGTTTTTTCGATTGTCACTTACTACCACAATATAAAACTGCGTTTACTGACATGATAGCTGATAGTGGAAACAATCCATCTCATGCGTTTTGAAATATTAATATTTACATACATAAGACTTACGCATTTCTAAAACTTTGACTATTTATTAATTAAATATTTTTATTTCAAAATTTTAAATTACAATTTCTATAACAAAGTTCCGGCAAACTCGTCCCAATGTGAGGACTGATGGATACAGGGAAATGGAAAAAGTAAAACGTCTCGGAAGAGATAAACTGGTTCAATACAGTTGAAGCGTGGAAATACAACATAGATTTCAAATACAAATAAAGCATTTTTGGTATATATGTTTAAAACTACACAGTTGTTCGCGACAGCTACGAGTTTCTATGTTTTTTCTTTAAGTGGTGAGTTTGGGAAGTTTTAACTTCTAGAAACCTACACTGAGCTTAAACTGTAATCGTAGCTGTTACACTTTCTAAAGTATTTTTATGCTGTTTAACTTGACAGCCCAAACTGCCTCGGCATGGCCCGGTGGGTTAAGGCGTTAGACTCGTAATCTAAGGGTCGCGGGTTCGAATCCCGGTCGCACCAAACATGCTCGCCCTTTCAGCCGTGGGGGCGTTATAATGTGACGGTCAATCCCACTATTCGTTGGTAAAAGAGTAGCCAAGATTTGGCGGTGGATGGTGATGACTAGCTGCCTTCTCTCTAATCTTACACTGCTAAACTAGGGACGGCTAGCACAGATAGCCTTCGAGTAGCTCTGCGCGAAATTCAAAACAAATAAAGCCAATCTATAACGATAATACAATTGTTCAAAAATAACCATATAGTCGGTAGGTATTTCTACAACACATAATAAACAAATAAAAAGCTGACACTGTTACTGATATAAGACATTAACATAATCAAATTTAAATAAAATGCACTCTTTATTATTTAGAAATATAAGAATCGACAGAAATGAAAGATTTTTATGAATAACTAACTATTCATGGTAATGTGGTGCAGTTTCTGCGTTTATCGGAATTCTGAATATTCTAAAGGGATTAATGTTCTTTAAAAGTTTTAAAGTGGATAAAATGAATAAAAGAAGAAACACTTTTTTTGTTCTCCTAAGTACTGAGTAGGAAAAAACAACAACAAACATTTGAAACACAAATGCCAAAGATTTAGTAAGCTTCACCAAGCTAGTAAATGTAAAAGTTGGTGCGACATGCTGAAAATTTGAATAAATGAAGCAACCTTTATCTATACAATATAGTAAAGTGCATATAGATGTGAAGAGATATTGCAGCTAAAAAAGGAATAAGGAATATAAGAAGATACTCGGATGGAGGAAGTACGATATTTTATTTAATGCGTTCATAAGGAAAAAATTATTCTGTGCGATTTCAAGAATCTAAATCATTTCATAAACTGCAAGTTGATGAGAGTATATATATATCATTAATTTTTTCTCTTTACTTTTAAGTGATATTGTGCTAAATATTTTCGCAAACTTTATTACGAAAGGTGATAAAGTTAATCCGACTGAATTAATTTGTTTAGTTAAGAAGTAATTTTGAGTGAAGAAAATTTCGTTCGCGATTTCCATTTCTGACGTCACTTTTGGCGTCGAAGACTTGAAACAACATGATGACTCAAAAAGAGCAAATATAGAGACTTTCCAACAATATAACTTTAAACGGGAAGTTAAAATATTGTTTACACGGGAAATAATATCAGAGCAGCAACAGAGAAGGAATTAGTTTATAATAAAATTTAACTTAGTCCATTTATTTTACTTCTGTTTCACACAATATTTCAGCCGTAAATTTGATTCACAAACAGTGAAATCAATGGACGTAAGCAATCAATAGACTCAACGAAATGGTTTGTTCAAAATCATATATTTTTGTGAGTGTTACTATCTCATCCAATGGCCTGGCAGAGCCAGATGGTTAAGGCACTCGACTCATAATCTGAGGGTCACGGGTTCGAATCTCCGTCGCACCAAATATGCTAGCCCTTTCAGACATGGGGGTGTTTTAATGTTTCGATCAATCCAAGAGTTGGCGGTGGGTGATGACGAGTAGCTGCCTTCCTTCTAGTCTTACACTGTTACATTATGGACGGCTAGCGCAGATAACCCTCGAGTAGCTTTTTGCGAAATTCAAAAACGAACAAATATTGTCAAACGTTATACTTTCTAATGCCTTTACTGCTCTATTCTTTATATATTGTTGAGAAACTAATTACTCAGAAATATTTATACACATAAATTGGCAACATACGCTTATTGTAGCGTCACACTAATCAATTTCTACCTTATTAATAAAAGTCAATTTTAGCTTTCACGATAATAACTCATGCAAACTGTGAAGCTCCTATAACTGGAAACAATTTTTGCTCTTAATTATTTGTAGTTTCTAATTTGCTAAAAGTTGTACATATACAAACATTAAATAAGCTCTCATACGCCAGTTTTGTTAAGTCACTAATTACTGACTGTAACCAGGTTTACAATTTTGTAAATATTAAATTTTAAACGCTTAAAATTGTATCATATTTAGTTTAAATGGGATTAAGAATTTGTTCTAGAAAGATAGAAATGTTACATTTACTATAAATCGTAAAACCATGTATCTTTTCACGTCTGAGTAATTTCAAATGTTCACAACCTTTTCCACTCATGACTTATTATAAATGCCTTGAAAGTGAAAATAACTAACATATTTGATTTAATAATTATTGATATCCATAGAAGCAGTTTGCCAATTATATTACTTCGTGAAAAATGCAACAATATTTAAACGATCAAGTAAAAAAACTTTTGAATATTTTGAACATAAATAAAAGTCAGTTGGAATGGTGGGTTTATTATGAGGTGTTGTTCAGTTATAAAACGAATATTATGAAGAAATTCCTACTGAGAAACGACAAATAAAAAATTGTGCTGACGAATCTTATATTTCACTTGCTATACATGATTGCTTATTTCATTAATAATTCGAATTTTTATCCTGAGTTGTTAAAATACACGTATACTACTTCAAAAGAGAGTAAATATTTATAACAATTATCAGTCAATAACATTTAATTGAAACGAGTTTTTTTTAGTATTTATTAACTGCGGATTTGTTTGTTTGTTTTGAATTTCGTGCAAAACTGCTAGAGGGATATCTGCGATTGCCCTCCCGAATTTAGCAGTGTAAGACTAGTGAGAAGACAGCTAGTAATCACCACCCACCGCCAACTCTTAGGCTAGCACGGTACTAATAAATAGCGGGATTGACTGTATCATTATAACGTCTCCACGACTGAAAGGGCGAACATGTTTGATGCGACGGGAATTTGAACCCGTGACCCTCAGCTTACGAGTCGAATGTGTTATGTATATGTATAAATATTTTGTAAACGACAACATGTCGTATTGTGTTTGAATTTTCATTTGTATTATTCATTTTTTTTTCCATATTGATATTATAAAGAGGATTTCTCTTTGTCTGATACGTTCATGTCTCACATCGATGAGATTTCTGACTCAACTTTAAGTTCTACTGATGACTCTAAGACATTTTTCGACTCTCTCCCTCGAATAAAACTGATGACTGATGACTGAATCTATCTCTCGTCACCGTCTTTTATAACGATAGGCCTATTTCTCGAACAATCTCGCAATTTCCATACAACTCCAGAGCTATCCACGCATATCCGTTCTTGCACTAGACTACACTTCTAGACAGGAAGTCACCAGCACTCATTTACAAACATGTGATTGGTCTACTTAATTCGAGAAAATTCTAAAACGTTACCCTAAATAAATAACATATTTTAGTTTAAACTTCGAAACAATAATATCATTATGGAAAAATGAATAATACAAATGAAAATTCAAACACAATACGACATGTTGTCGTTTACAAAATATTTATACATATACATAACAAATGCCATAACCATTTGGCCAACTGTGGATTTAATAAGTATTTCTGAAATCTAGTAAATATTTTTACATATCTAATTGTATTAATTAGCTAGTTTTGATTTTAATGTATACGCGTAGGGTCTCTTAAATTTGAATTTAATTTCTGCTTATTACTTAAAACTAACTAACATTTAACACAAAATGTCCTCAAAAGTTTAATTTAAAGTATTGTTACAATTCGGAGAAAACACACGATCTAAACTAAACATATGCTAAAATATAATTTACCTCAGCTGAATTTATGCGTTTCATTTCAAAGTACGTAGCTGCAGTCTTGTAACATTTATTATGAGAATGTAGTTGAACATACTAGGTAATAATAAACTACAAAATGCTATAAGCGAAAAACGGCATTTTTATGGATGTTTTTAATAGTACAAACTAATAGTATGCGTGAGTTAGAGAAATAATGTCTTCCAATCTAATCGTTAGAGTCGATTAGAGAAAATTGCGGATGTAATGCATACTCACATTTCTTTACAAAATGCGTAAAATATAACGAACATAATTGTATCATAGGTTAGTTGACAATACCGAGTTCTGCACAAGTGTATAATAAAATTTTTTAACAATTAACAAAAATTATGGAAAGCATAAAGTTAACGAGGTTAGACTTGAAACAATATATTTCGTTTTATTTTCTTTTTTCGAATCACTGTACTTTTTCTCTACATATACAAAACGCTATAGGTAGGAAAAAAAACCATTAGGGTTACGCTATTCTAATCAATTTAAAATAAAACTTTGGTTCTTTCATTCTAAGATAATAAATGTTTGTTCCTGTGAGGATTATTATTCGTTAATGAAAGCAATCTGCAACAAAGAACATAAATAATGATAATAAACTAGATAAACATAGGAAAGTAAATTATTACCTTTCTGGATAATTTTTGTTGCTCTAAAAATTTTGTTTCATTAGAATATTCTTTTTATTTTTACGTGTATACATAAAACGGTTATCTTTATATTGGTTACGTTCAAAGCTCAAACATTAGATTTAATTTTACGACACACTCGCAAAAAAAAACAATTTAAACTGTAAGAATATGATATATTTCTTTACTTCGTCTACTTAAAATAATTAAATTGGTGCAGCGAGAGCTTTAAGAAGTACATTTTTTCTTTTCTTTTGTATGAATAAGCAGAAGGCTATAATATAGAACTCTACATAATGAAACATTTTTTTTGCTGTTTTCATATTCTTTGCTCAATACTTTTACAATCTTATTAATATAAAAAAACTAAAATTTTTCTTACATAACTTGAAATTTCCGATACATTAGACAGCCGTTAAAGTACTGTAATTACAGTTAGTTGAAACTTTCTTCAACATAGTTAAAAGTAAAAAAAAAATTAAACTTATTATGTTACACTTCTAAACCGTTACACATAAGTACTTTCATTTGCAATGTTAAAAGTGATTTATTTTTTTCGGAATTGTATAAAATAGGTTCTATCACTGTACTCAGCTTTTAATTTCGAATATACATAATTTCGAGTCCGTTATTTCTTTCTTTAAGCCTTTTACGACTGAAAAGTATTTACAAAGATAATATGTCAATCATGTACATAAGCTTACATCAATAAGCATTGAACAGTAAGTGTGATAAGGCATTATGAAATAATATTTTTTACTTATTTCCGATACTTTACTGACATCATAAATTGCTGTTTAAGAAAGAAAAGAAAATACAATAGTTGTACAAAATCGTTGAACATAATTTTAGAATAAATAATAAATGAAACGTTGTAAATATATATATTATTTATTTCTCTTTAACAAACAGACTTTGGTAATGAGGTATAAAAACTGATCTAACTGTAAACAAAATGTGTTAATAAAATGGTTCAGTTTATTTGTAACTGAGTACAAAGCTATACATTGAACACTATGTGATCTGCTCACCACAAGTGTCGAAAACCAGGTTTCTATATTTGTAAGTCCAAGAAAAAATTGTACAGTGTCGTATAATTTGATATTTATGTAGTTTTTTGAAGCTTGCAGCCTGAAAAGAGAATTATAATTTAGTTATAAACGAGGAAAATAGGTGATTTAACTTTCCATAATATGCAATGTATTGATTTTCATGTTTTAGAAGGGGGGTGGCAAATGGGAACAAACATAAAAAGCTAATTTTGCTTTCTTTTTAGCAGCCCTTGGAATTTAAAGAACGTTTTTAGTTTGTCATAATAAATAAAAGTTATATTGAATCAATTGTTTTCTTGAACCATAACTCTTTCGATCTTAATATACTCTATAAAATAAAGTTGTGTGTTTTGGGAGGTAAACACACATGTTTGTACTGTAATCACCATAGATGTTTCAATATGCATACAGCAAATCTATAGTGTATTAATTAATAACGAAGGGGAACCATCAATATTCTCGGCACTTGCAATTTTGTTATGCAAGATTAAATTACATTAATCTATGAGACCTTAGGCATGGTGAAATACATCAATCGAAAGGGTTTGACTTCCTGAGTCCAAAACTATAATTAGATCTCAAAACGGTCAGGAGATGACGGAAATATGAGTGAAAGTTCCTTCTTGAAAAACTTGAAGTCATTCTGTGAACCGTTGGTATCCCGCGACCAAAATTTGGGAATAAACACCATATAACTCTAACCATATACTAAACAAAATTGTTACATGTGCAGCACGTGTAGGAACCTAGCCCAAGGTTAATGTCAGTATTCTAGGATATGTAAATTATATCTACTCTGTTGTCATTTTTCATCTTTGAAACCATAGCAACACGAAGACGTGAGATAAATTTAATTATTCTTGTAGAAATTGATTGAAAATTTAATTATGTTTGCTGACAAATTTAGATTGATTGACTGTTTGGAATTAAACACAAAGCTACACAAACGGTATCTACACCTGGTATCTAGCGGTGTGATTCCACAGACATACCACTGTACCACTGGTGGGGGGTAACACAAATTTACATATTAAGCTTGAAAGGCTACCAGTCTGAGTTGTTCGAAATTACAACCCCGAGCTTGTCATGGTACAAGTTTTTGTCCGTAATGAAACATAATCGGGCTCGGCATGGCCAAGCGTGTTAAGGCATTCAACTCGTAATTCGCGGGTTCGAATCCCGATAACACCATACATGCTTTTCCTTTCAGCTGTGGGGGCGTTATAATGTGACGGTCAGTCCAACTATTCATTGGTAAAAGAGTAGCTCAAGAGTTTGCGGTGGGTGGTGATGACTAGCTGCCTTCCCTCTAGTCTTACACTGCCAAATTAGGAACGGTTAGCGCAAATAGCCTTCGAGTAGCTTTGCGCGAAATTCAAAACAAAGAAACGAGACATAATCCAGACCTAACTGGGAAACTGAAGGAACTAAACCACTTTTTTCTCAAAAAACATGATACAATTGAGAGTGTAGGTGAAAAGAAAAACGCATCAAAATAAATCTTGATAGCTAACGCCATAAATTTACGTTTTAACCATAGGCGAGATACTATTGGAAACTAAAGCTATCAACTGGTCGTGGCTCTTTTGCTATCATGCTAACATTGTTTGGTGAGCTACACGTTTTGCCCTTAACAATTTTGGAAAACTGTGCGCAATAGCCTATAATTCCCGATTCAACATGTTTATTCAAATTTTCACCACTGCTTAACTTGGTTTGATTTGTAAATAGCAGTGGAATGAATGAGAATTTGACAAGCTTAATTGCTAAGTTGCTATTAGTTTTCGTGTATTCTTTTAACTATCGATTTGAGTTAGCGAAGTCTGGTGTGAAAACATATTGGTTATTTGGATTTGATACTATGATAAAGTGTCCAGTTCACAATTCGCTAGAAATGTGTGTGTAAAATAATGCACTAGTAGATGGGCTCATTCATGCTTACCAGAGTAAGGACATATTTTTCTTGAAACTTAAAAAAAAAAGAGACCTGTGCTCTGGTCATGTGAAGACTGACTGGCCATAGTGAATGAAGGTAAACACGGCAGTTCACCGTGTCGAAGTCAGAGCCAAATGCATGCGTATTCTGCTAACCATCGATTTTTTGGCTGTTTGTTTGTATTTGTTGCTAAGCGCAAGGCTAAACAATGAACTAATTGTGCTATGTTTACCGTAAGTATCAGAACCCGAACTTAAGCGTGTAATTAATGGACATATTTAAACTCTAACCAATGCTTTGTCTTAAGTATACGTTAGTTTGTATTTTATTTTACTAAATAAGCGATCACTTGTCAGGATCCAATATGTGCACTATTTGTTCATTTTCTTCTGTGTTCTGAAAGTTTACTGGTTATTTAGTCTTTTCTAATGAACTAAACGATTGGTTTGGTTTTAATTTCGGGTAAAGCTGCACGAGAACTTTATGTGCTAACCGACCCTAATTTAGCAGCGTAAGATTAAAGGGAATGCAACTGCTCATCATCACCCATCGGCAATCTTGGGCTTCTGTTTTACCAACGAATGGTGGGATTGGCTGTCACGTTATAATGTACCCACGGATGAAAGGGCGAGCATGTTTGGTGTGATAAGAATTCCAGCCCCTGACCCTCTGATTACGAGTCGAGTGCCTCAACCACCTGGTCATGCCAGGCTCCAACTGGACGATACAACAGTATTTAGTATTAACTTATTACACGAAATAATTCTATTTATTTATGGTTCGCTAGGGGAATGTCTCAATTGATCAGCGATAATGAAGAGTTAACTTCTTCATACAAAGTTTCACAACAGGCTATTTGCACATTATATCATTGTAAGTATATAAAACTTTTCGATGTCTCATCAAAGGAGGAAAATGAAAGTTATGTTACGAAAATTGAGATAAATGGTTAAAGACTGCATTTTTCCTTTGTAATATTTACATAGGACATATGCTAAACCTTTTGTATGTTCGCGTTTGTATATTTAAGACTTGTTTTGATGATACATCGCAAATAGAAGAGTATAGAAAAAAACTCACATTAATTTGTTTGGAATTTCTTGCAAATCTACAAGAGGGCTATCTGCGCTAGCCGTCCCTAATTTGTCAGTATAAGATCAGAGGGAACGCAACTAGTCATTACCACCCACAGCCAACTCTTGTGCACTCTTTTACCAACGGATATAATCCAAGGGTCGCGGGTTCGCGCCCGCGTCGCGCCAAACATGCTCGTCCTCCCAGCCGTGGGGGCGTTATAATGTGACGCTCAATCCCACTTTTCGTTGGTAAAAGAGTAGCCCAAGAGTTGGCGGTGAGTGGTGATGAGTAGCTGCCTTCCCTCTAGTCTTACACTGCTAAATTAGGGATGGCTAGCACAGATAGCCCTCGAGTAGCTTTGTGCGAAATTCCAAAACAAACAAACAAACGGATATTAGGATTGACCCTCACTTTATAACGCCCCCAGGGCTGCAAAGGCGAACATATTTGGTCTGACGAGGATTCAAACCCACGACCTTCAGATTGCAAAACGAACGACCCAATCCACATGGCCATGTCAGGCCACTATTTCAAAATAGACAAAGAATTTCGATATTTTGTTTTTTTCTTCTAGGTAAATAAAATAATGTAAATGTGAGTGAGTTTTTATTTTAGTGCTGGAAACGAAATGATGAATTACATAATTTCATGTTATAATTATAAAGAAATATTAGTGTCAATAAATCTGTTTAGCAATGATTTCGAAATTGATACATAAACACACTATTTTTTAATTACTTAATAACAAGGAAAACATATTTTCATTGTAGACTGAATATGAGTCACAATAGCTATGCATAATTAGGAAATTCAATTAAGTTGACAAAATGTTAAAGAAAGATCATAACACGAAAATCAATGGCCCAAAAGACGACACTCGTCCAAGAATAACTGATTTTTAACTTAAAACTAGAAATCTGAAAACGGGCAGTACCCTCAAGATTTTTGCACTGACGTGTTAAAGTGAAATAGTATGTTCCTTTTTATTTATGACAATCTTAAATCATTATCTGTTTGTAGCTTAACTAACTCTCAAGACATCTCAGCGAATTACATAACTTTTAACTTGTTGAAAACAAAGACATAGTTTAAATTACTGTACATATTGAGTTGCATGGCTTGTGATGTTTAAAGAATAAAAAAAATATTTGAATTAGAAAATAATCTCTATGCTTTCGGAAGAATGACTTTCCTTCGTCAGTGCTGAATACAATAATAAATTAACGACATCTTGTAATTGGAGAACCAAACAAAAATGCAGATCGTAAGTCAAATTAAAGCTAGAATTTAAAACTATAAAGTAAAGAAAAATACAGAGTGTTCGGAAAGTCACTGTGCACTTAATAATTTATTAACGTACATGTTCAATATAGAATATGGGAGGTAAATATGAATGACAATTATAAACAATGTTGAAAGTGACTCCGGTTGGCATCAATACAGGCCTGGATCCTTCTTAGTTTGTTTCTAAACGCCGCTATCAGTTGCTGGCTTGAAATAGACCGAATAAAATATAATTACAAAACAGTACAGTGACTTTCCCAACATCCTGTAGTAATCTGGACGAGGATCTGTTAGTACAATATTTTTGATACATAAATACAAAGGCGTAGTTGGTCCTATAAATAAAACATGTTCACACCTCTGGTAAGGGTTAGTCAAATGTAAAAGTCGCGTTCATCTGAACGTCGTAAAGATGATATTATCTTTTTTTTTTCATCATCTGTTTGTCCCATAACGACAGGTCAAGCTTTCTTTAAGTTATAGTTATCGAATTTTTGGTTTAATAATTTACCTCTTTTGTATCTTACGTGTTTTTCAAATACCGTAAAATAAGAGGCAAAAATATTCCCATGATTCCCTAGGAAACATCAAAGTCTAAACCAGCTTATAAAATGAAATCAGCTTTTGGTATAATGTAAGAAACTATTTATTCTTTTATGTTATATTTGCTACGTATGGAAGGAAAGAAAATTGAATAAACTATTATTGGGAACGAGACTATCTTGATAATAATAACTGTGGGTCGTTTTAAAAATTTCCCTATTTTAGGGATATAGTGTGTGTGTGTGTGTGTGTGAGTTTTACAGCAAAACCACATTGGGTTATCTGCTGATACCACCGAGGAAGATATAGCGATGAACACCCCCAAAATATTTTACAAATACAGGATTTTTTTTATAAATAATATCTATATGTCTTTATTTCTAATATTTTAAATTTAGTGAGACTTTTGTTAACATCTATATTAATTTAATATAGAGCAGAGGTACAAATGTAAAGATGTTTTTCCTAAAATTGGAACAAATTTTCAGTATTCTAACGAGAAAAAACGAAACGTTTGTTTGATAATATTTTGTATAACAGTAAATATCTGTATACACTTTTTCAAATTCTATGTTTGTAAGGAAGGAATGCGTTACTGTTTTGAATGATCATTACACATATACTTTTGGTGTGAAATCTTAACATATTTAATGAAGATATTGCTATCATTATTATAAATTATGGAAATGAAAAGAAGAACAAAACACTAATAAGAAAAGGCACGAATCCTGTGTTTTAAAGTAATTTTAATAAAAGGAAATGAAATTGTTTTTGCTTGTATATAACTTTCTTCGTAAAATTATACACAACGTGAAATACTTCAAGAGTTTCTAAACAAAAGCAAATGCACGGTTTAAAAATGTATGCACGAAAGACAAAATCACTAGCTACGAAATTCAGGAAAACGAAATGTGTGTTTTTTGTTAAACACATAGTTATCATGAGTATGGAAATACAATTTTTAAGCGTTATAAGCCCTCTGACCCGGCATAGCCATGTGTGGTTAAGAAGCCCGACTCGTAATCCGAGGGTCGCGAGTTCGAATTTTCATCACACCAAACGTGCTCGCCCTTTGAACCGTGGGGACGTTATAATGTTACGGTCAATCCCACTATTCGTTGGTAAAAGAGTAGCTCCAGAGTTGGCGGTCGGAGGTGATGACTTGCTGTCTTCCCTTTAGTCTTAAACTGCTAAATTAAGGGCGGCTAGCGCAGATAGCCTTCGTGTAGCTTTACGCAAAATTTAAAACAAACCAAAAAAGCCCTTTGAATTAAGGTAGAGCCATTGAGGTGGGGAAGGAAAATAATTTAGCACAGATCTCATAACAAGTATAATGTATCAAACTTGAAATATTTACATGTTAAATTTAGCAACTGGTCCAAAATTAACGTGTGGAAGGATAAAAATACTGAGCACAAGATAAAAGGAAGTAATATAATATAAAAAGTGACAGAACTAATGAATAGACAGGAAAGAAGTAGAATGGACGGACAAAATAAATAAAGTATTAAAAAATAGGAACATTTAACTATTTTTCCGAACATAGGTAAGGCAGCCAAAGAAATCTTGATCTGAAATGTTAAAAAAAAACATGATTAACACAAGCCCTGTGCTCCACTTCAGCCTGAAATGATTTCCAAGGCTCAGAGAAAACAGCTTCATTAAATTTTCTCAAGATTCGATCCGTCAAACTTTCTATAACACGATCTACAAAATTTTATATTCTAATAAAGCATATTACTGCTCGAAGCCCCGATTGGATCAGACGTGGTATCTTCGCATGGCACAACCTTAGCGCCAGGAAGTTGACTGTGGTCGAATCGATTACCAAGGAAAAACGTAGTTCACTAGCCATCTTTCCCTTTCTGTGTCGAGAACCCAATTTTCCTTTTTTTTTAAATAACACTACGTGAGACTCCTCTCTAAGCAAGAGTATATAGGAGTGAGGAAAGAAATCAGAATATTTATTTTAACATAGGTGCAAAACATATAAAAGAAAATTAAACGTTTTTAAAAGAAATCATATGTATTAGTGATGTTTCTAATGTTGTGATAAGTATGCTTCTTTATAGTATACAGTAACAAAAGAAAAACTTGAATTAAAATGATTATTGCGAATTCATTCTTAAAAGAAAAGAAAAGTCACAGAAGTTAATGTAAGATTGCTATTCTTTCACCACAATCTAATGCATTCAAGATATTTTTTTTCAAATACACAGTTAAAGTTATATAATTATTAATATGTACAGGTGCGATAAAAATGTGTTATTTTTAGATGGTTTGTTTCTTATCTCTTTATTCGGGTATATTGTTTATCGTGAAACAGACTTATATACGTTTTTTAGAAGAAGCACAGAAAAAGTTTGTTTGTTTTGAATTTCGCGCAAAGCTACTCCAGGGTTATCTGCGCTACCCATCCCTAATTTAGTTGTGTAAGACTAGAGGGAAGGCAGCTAGTCATCACCACCCACCGCCCATTCTGGAGCTACTCTTTTACCAACGAATAATGGAAAAAAAAGAGTAGAATTGTCTGATATTTAATTTGTTAAGTATAGATATTTTAAGACGATATTTCATATGAAAAATATCAAGTTTTAAACATTTCATACGAGCTATGTTGAAGGCTTGAGTAATAAGAAAAGGTTAAGTAGTTTTTAGTAAGTTCTTAAATTTCTTGAATTCTGTATGAACTCAACCCTATTTATCTTTATTTGAGAAGCCCCCCAGTGGCACAGTGGTATGTCTGCGACTTACTAAAAACCGGGTTTCGATACCCATGGTGGGCAGAGCACAGATAGCCCATTGAGTAGCTTTGTGCTTAATTCTAAACAAACAAACAAACTTTATTTGAGAAATTTGTGAATGGATGTCTACCACAAACAATACAGGGTATGACGTAATTAGAGCACTACAGGTATGGCAAACTGTGAGAAGTCTTGCATGGTACATGAAAGTTTGTTTGTTTTTTAATTTTGCGCAAAGATACGTAAGGCTATCTGCGCTAGCCTTTCCCAATTTAGCAGTATAAGAGTAGAGGGAAGGCAGTTAGTCATCATCACCCATCGCCAAGTCTTGGGCTTCTCTTTTACCAACGAGTAGTGAGATTGACGTCACATTATAATGCCTCCACGGCTGAAAGGGTGAGCATGTTTGGTGTGACGGGAATTCGACCCCCTGACCCAGATCACAAGTCGAGTGCCTTAACCAAGCTGAGCCACAATATATGAAAGATTTGGAGCTTATAGTATTATATGTTCACCCTATAGCCAACCGGAAAGAGATAATACTATGTGATTTTCCACAAACCATCTTGCTGCGATTAATCGGGTAAAACAAAGCTTCAGATATTTAAAATATTATTTATCTTTTGTATGGTAGATTAATGATCATTATCTGATTGTTAAATTTTTTCAAGTGATCCAAGTTTCAGATTTCATAAAATTAATATTAAACACTTTTTTGTGTGTGTGACGCATTGCGCAATATTTCTATTAATGCACGGTTTTATTTTGAATAATTACAGACTTATTCTGTCCGCTGCTACTTTTAGGTAGTAGATACCTAATACGCTAAGGCTAGCGTAATCATTGAGTAATTATTTGTTAAACTAAAAGTCAAAACGCCATTATTTTATTTGTTAAATATTGGAAAACCACGAGCGGCTGCATGTAACGTTCCTTTTAATAATTTTTGAAATAGCGTGCATGAAACTCCTGAAAAATCAACAAATGATTCTAGAATAAGTCATGAAGCTTCTGTAGTTTATTACAATTTTACTTTTCTTTAAATCTAAGGCATTTCTTTTGTTTCAGTTCTGAAGAAACAAATAAACAATTCGATTAAATTCTGTTATTTATAAATTATAAATGAGAAAGATGGATAACAAAGATTATGAATATTACAAAATAGCATAACACATAATGGATAATTAAACTGTAAAAAAAAACACTGTCAAGTATTCTAGTCCGAACAACAAGTGCAATTACGTAGGCTTGAAAATTGCTTTGCAATAAAGAAACATGGTGCCAGTGAAAATAAAATAAAATAATGTATTCTTCATGATATTACATGGCATGCTTTTATATAGCATATTTATTTTTTTTGTAGATGAATAGATTTCGACATTTCGTTACTATTTGAATCATTTGTTTTCGGATTTATCATTGTGGATTCTGCTAAAGATATTTACATACACCTTGTTTACCGATTTACTATTTTATCGACAGTTGTAATACCGTTGATAAATCTGGCCTGTGAAGAAGTGGAACATCACTTTGAAAGAGAAAGTAGAATGAACTGAGAATGCCAATTTCATAACTCAAACTTAAGCACAGTTTTCATGTAAGTATTTTGTAACTAGAAAAGAAAGTCTATTGATATGCATAGGATTTTCAAAGACAACTGGTATGCAATATAATTACAAAGCAATCCACTGGCTAAACAGTTTATCTGCATATTGCTACATTGAAAATCATGCGTTCTGACCAGGTGTCAGATCCTTATGTAGATTGTATATATTGTATAGTTTGAACATGAATGAAATTCCTTTAAAAGATCTGTCCATTTTACATTAAAACAAAAATGTTATAGAGCAAGATCCTTAAGATTGTATGAGTATTTGTACATACAGATTTACATTTTGCAGTTTTTACTGGCGTTTTTAAGTTTTTTTACCACGGAGAAGAAAACGCAGAAAAATGTCTGATTGCAAAGATTAATGTCCAAGAACCTAAGTTCAGGTGGTAAATTTATCTTGTTCACAAGAGATACAATAAGCCTATGCTTAAAATTATTTGTAATGCACAGTTTTTGTAGATTTGTTATACGCAGATAGACAAACAGAAAGATGTAGTTTGTTATATATGTAGTAGCTCTATAATTGAAACTATTCACAATATGCTCATTTCTGAATGCAGTATCTGATACTAATGTCTTGTGAAAATATAAAATTATATTTTCTCTTGTTTTTCGCAATGAATGTGAACTTACATCTAAGAATCCTCCGGCTTGACGTAGCCACTAAATCACTAAGACTCTATAAACGTAATGGGTTTAATTACGGTTCGTTATTACCAAAGAGTTACAAAATTCTTCCTTTTTATTAATGAAGTTTATTTTCTATTTTTAAGTCATTGGATATTAGAGTTTGTTTGTCATTAAGCACAAAGCTACACCATGGGCTATTTCTGCTCTGCTGATTACAGATATCAAAACCCGGTTTCTAAGTGTGTAAATCTGCAGACGCACATCTGTGCCACTGAGGTACAGGATATTGGAGAAAACTATGAATGAAAACTTCAATCTTTTACTTAGAAATTAAGATTACACTTCTGCAGTAATATGTTTGTTGGACTATTTGCATGCGCATTTGCTTGACCATTAAATAAGTATTTCTCCATGGATCAACAAACTTTCATACCAAATTTGGTAAAAATACATCCAAAAGAGATCAATATTTTGAATAATTATAATGGTATTCATAAGAGTATTATTTATATATGTCATAATTGCCATTAACTAACTGGCACTAAAACCAAATCTTGTAAGGTCCATCCACAGGAGGTGAGGTAATTGAAAAAAAATCACAACTAAATCACAAAACATTTTTAAAAAGGTCTGATGTTTGGTCATAAAATAACTAACCCTATAAGGCTTATTCCTTTGTTACAATGTCGAGAACGATTTCACGCTCTTTTATGATGCAACTACTATTAAAAAATATACATCGTGGCTTAGCAACAAAACTATCACTTAAGTGTTTTTAGTCTAAACTGTAGTGTTTTGTGTTGAATGCTCAATATTTATGTTGATTTAGAAATATTTTTTTATTTTTCAGTTTTTTATTACTTCGGTGATATATTTGCAAAATATTTTAATACCTATCGAAGATTGATGGCACTGAATTGCAGCCAAAAGCAAATAAAATTTGATAAGTTGTGTTTCAGCTAAGCCTGACGTCACGTTTATATTTTAAACCTAAAGCTTAAATTAGACTACAAATAGGCCTCATATTACTAACGTTACAGAGTCGATGTTTAAATTTTTTTAAGTGGTGAATAAATGTTAAACAATAAATATCCTTTTGGTTTGTTTGTTTCTTGAATTCCGCACAAAGCTACTCGAGGGATATCTGTGCTAGCCGTCCCTAATTTAGCAGTGTAAGACTAGAGGGAAGGCAGCTAGTCATCACCACCCACCGCCAACTCTTGGGCTACTCTTTTACCAACGAATAGTGGGATTGAACGTAACATTATAACGTCCCCACGGTTCAAAGGGCGAGCATGTTTGGCGCGACGTGGATGCGAACCTCAGACCTTCAGATTACGAGTCGCACGCTTTAACACTCTTGGCCATGCTGGGCCGTTCTTTTGGTAGTTTAAGAAATTACCTATTTGGTTTTGCAACATAAAGCAAAATAAACGTTTAATACTATTAAATTATCCTTTGTACAATCAAAGGAGTTGAAAATTTGTGTCGGAATGCCAGCACTATGTATTTTTATTTCTTGACCAAGAATATAGTGAAAGGGTTCAAAAATGCTATGGATATCACTTTCAAGAGTACACAAGTACGTTTGTTCACGATAACATTTTATTATTCTGCGTAGTTTTTATATGGTGATTAAATAATTATTTCGAGACTGGTGAAATAAGTGAACAGGTGGTGCATTTTGAAAGTACAGACAAATTATTTTTAGTTAAGTTTTATAACTTTCGTTTATCGTTCTACAATGATTTCCCGTTATTTTTTGACAGGCTTCTATGCTAGTAACATTATAATTTTATTTATTGGCAGTATTAGGTACGATTAAATTTAGCCTTAATTAAACTAACGCAAAATTTACAGAAGTTATAGTGTTAATTTATCTCTTTATCGAATACAGGCCGTACTTTATAAACGCTCAATTAATGTTAGGCCTAAAATCGATGAACTTAGATTTCAATGTCTGAGATGAGAATTATTTTGTTTTATTGTAGAAATCCTGTATTTAAGACTTACTGTTACAATAAACATATTAATTTCACCGCAAAAGCTTGGCGGGTCTCTACTAGTTGTAAATAATAAGAAGAACGTACACAATGTCATGATTCAACGTTTTTAAGTTGCAAACAATACCAAGAAAAAGCTTAATGTTTAGGTTTTGTTGGGCTACAACAAATAACAAAATATCTCACAACCAGCAAGATCCCAAGTGAATTAAAGTGCGTGAGCTGGAAAAGAAAGGTTCTAATTGACATAAAGCATATTATTAAATATGATAAATAAAGCATAAACCTTTGTAGAGCTTCAAAATATTTCGCAATACTTCAATGAAATTCAAACATTATTTAACCGAGTTTTAATTTATTTCTTTGCTATCAACTCTTACTCGTAAAGAGTGAAATTCTACAAATATTTCCAGTTTTACTCTAATGCTCATATTCTGCAATGATGTAGTTTTAATTACAGTACTCGATAAACAAATGAACAGGGTGTGGCTCAATCGTTAGGTTAGATCGGAAGTTGCGTGATTCTAATCTGCAATATTCCGATGATCAAGTACCCTACACTTCCAGCAATGGGTGCGTTATAAAAGTCACTTTCAATCCTCCTATCCACATAAGAGTAATTGTGTAGTGGTCGAGTGATGCTGACTGTTTGCCCTCCCCCTGGTCAGCAGTTCTAAACTATTGAATGATAAATCTAAGCTGGTTGTCTCCGAGTTGGTCGTTTAGCCCATTTGTAAAATAATCTGTCGTTCAAGCTGAAAATACAAGTTAGCATAATGAGTTATGGCTTGAACGCTGAAGTCCATTCAAACAGTGAGAAGAAATTATTCTTAAGGTACTGATATGCAAGCAGGAAAAAACTTGTACATTTTAGAATTACAAGTAATTTCACTCGTAGAATCAAGTTATGAAGAACTCCTGCACGTCCCTTCAAATGTTATCATGTTTAGCGATTATTTGTAACACAGTGTAAATGCAAGAGGTCTCATTATCGATTGTTATAATACAATGGACATAAAAGGTATTGATTGAATAAGCTATTAATCATAGAATACACAAATATCAATTACTAAGTTATTTAATTTTTAGAAAAAATATTAAATTGTTCTGATCAAATAATATTAACTACAATTTTTATTCCAACAAGTATGTTTGTAATATAATTCGAATTTCCTCTCAAAATTCAACAAGACAAGTACTCTTAATATGTGTAAAAAGTTAGTGTACCTCTAAGTTATATATGTGGGTCTTATTTAACGAAAGAATAATAACACAGGCTTGCGATGGTTTTATGGTCTTGAAATTTTTACAGGTTTTAAAGTAATACTTGTAAGCTGAGTCAGAAAATAATATTCATTTTTCTTCATCGCGTACAGATTTTACACAATTTTACATATGAACTTTCACATAAGTAAATCATTTTCGCTAAAATAAGATAACCTTTTCTTATATTTGGCAATGTTAATAGTCACTGGCTACAGATTTCTTTAAGCCAAACGCGAAGTGAGAGTTTTATTGATTGTTCTAGAATCCAAGAGAAATTCACTGCTAGTATATAAATTGTTAATAGGCTGCATGATATGTCATTTCTGGGTAGAATTTGTTTGTGGTGCACTTTTACATCACTTTTTCTTTTTAATATTAGTTATACGCCTTTTTGGGAACACAAGGTTGTGTAAATGACCCAAACATATTAGGTTATGTCTGTGGTAAAGTCGTCGTAAAGAAACAAAAGTGAAACCTTAAAGAACTCGTCAAAAATCCTATTACGCGCATTTTAGATAAAAGTCTGGGGACCAAGATAATTCATGGGCTCTGCACAAAGTTTGCATCGTTTGTGTCGAAAAGATGGTGATGGTTTCATCAGACCACCGAAATTCCAATGTTGCTCATGGACCTGATGTACATGTAACTACTCCACCAAAGACTCAGTTTCATCTGATTCGGAACCTGATCTCACCAGAAATAATTGGTTTCAACCTAAAATGTTTGGTAACCACAGCTTTTCACATGAAGTGACTTTAATGATTTAATGAGAGATTTGGGATTTTCAAAGGATTCTTCAAAGAATTTGGAACCCAGATTTCGGGCTGAGAACTTACTTTTTCCAGGGTCATCATTTTACTGATAAAGGAATCGCAAGAAAGAGTTTATATCACACTTTTCGCAGGTAGGTTCACTGGTTTATTTTAACTATATTACTGAATTAATATCAGTGCTGGTAGCTGAAGCTTATGAACCAAGTGAATGGTGATTGTTCATTGATTCCTCCAAAAGAAGTCTATAAGGTGTTTTCTGTCACAGTGGTAACATACATGCATCTGTTTTTATTGCTCATTCGATTCACTTCAAGGAAATGTACGAAAATTTTGAATCTCATCCAATAAGATCAAACAGAGAAAACATGGTTGTGGAGATTAAGAGCCCATTGTACATTCTTGGAACAACAATCCGGTTGTACAATGTTTTTGTGTTTTATGTGTGACTGGGACAACAGAGCATGAAATTAACACTGGATAAAGAAGCAACAGCCACACAGAATCAGCCTGATACCAAAATAGAAAAATATGGAATGCGAATGTTTGGTTGATACAATGAAAGTTATATTATCCCCATTTTCTTAAAAATAGGCTTAATGAAGTAATCTGTAAATGCTTCAGACGAAGATGGCGACTAATTCAAGTATCTGTATGAGATACTTTCAAAGGCGAAACTTTTTGATGGGCCTCAGATTAGAAAAGTGACTTCGGAAGAACCGTTGGAAAGAATAATGAGGAGGGTTAAAAAAGAAGCGTGAATAGTTTTCATTAATCAACTTTTAGGAGACAACAAGGGGCCAAACAACGAAAATATTTTAAACAGCAGATTCGATAGATTCAAAAAGTTGAATTGTAATATGAGGTTGAAAGTTTATTTCTTACACTAGCATATTAACTATTTCTCTGAAAATATCGGTGCTATCAGCGAAGAACAAGAGGAAAGGTTTCATTAAGACATCATGGAAATGGAGAGGAGGTAAAGGGAAGGTGGACACATCAACATGATGGCTTTTAAAAGAGGTTATCAAGATGCAACACCTAAAATAAGGACCACAACCCATAGTTTTGATGCTAAAATGCTAAAAGATTTCAAAGAAATATGAGAATGAATAAGAATGCATATTCGTTTGAAATCATTGTTCTTCCCTTTTCTTCAATTTGTTTGTATTTCTTTACAAACATAGCTTTTTAGTTTCATTGTGGTAAACGAAATAATAATGTGATCTAATGTTTTACCTTCCCAATTCATAAAAACTCTTACGTGATAAAAAAAGGAATATTATTTTCTAAATCTGAGTAGCCGAATTATGGAAAAATCTGTCATTAAAACCAAAACAACTTTATGAAATTTAAGTTCGCAGAGCTGTGCAATTTTGGAACTTTATTTTATTTGGTTTGGAATTTATATAAACGGCGCGATCTATCAATTCAATAAGAAACGCAGTTGGGTTTGATTTAAAGTGAACTTGTAGAATTCTAATGCGGTTAAAAGGCAGAAATTAAGTTTGCCTTCCGTAAAGGTTATATAAATATATTTCAGAATTCGTCATTGCATTAAGTATTTTTATATTTCGTTTTGTTTTCATTCACATTTAAATCCAGTCAGTTGAGATTTATTGTTTGTTGATATTTACACACAAAGCTACACAATAGGCTATGTGTGCCCATCACGGGTATGGAAACCCGATTGCTGGCGTTGTAAGGTCGCAGTCATTCCGCTGTGCCACTGGAAAATCTGTTGAAATTCACCATCAAATTAAAAGAAAAGATTTAATTTACGGGAGTAAGAAATGAAGAGTCAACTTCTAGAAGTCAATCTCTTGCTACGAATTATATTAACAACAGGTAGGCCCGACATGGTCAGCTGGTTAAGGTATTCGACTCGTAATATGAGGGTCTTGTGTTCGAATCCCCGTCAAAAAAAACATGCTCATCCTTTCAGCCGTGGGAGCATTATAATGTTACGGTCAAACGCACTATCCGTTGGTAAAAGAGTAGCCCAAGATTTGGCAGTGGGTAGTCTTACACTACTAAATTAGGGACGACTTCCGCAGATAGCCCTCGAGTAGCTTTGCGCGAAATTCAAAACACACAAACAATCAAACTAGATATAAAAGCTACAATTATCAGTTATTATTTTAACTTGCTTATTAACAATTAATATGTTACAAAATATATCTTCAAATTACATATTTTATAAGCAAGAGTTTCATTTCTCAGTAGGAAATACGTTAAAACACTTACTTGATAACAAAGAATAGTATTCTTTATTGTTTTACCAACGTTAACAATGATTACACGTCTTAAACACTTTTAAAATCAAATTAACATTATGTATAAAACATGAAAACTGTATACATGGTTATGATATTCATATTTTATGTGGCGATATAGATAGAATATGAAAGTTGTTTCTTGGAAAAACTGTACACCTGTCATTGTATCCAATGTATTATTATATACAGAATTTGAACATGTATCTAAGAAGACGTTGAAAATAATACATTGATTTCTGTACTGCATGGAAATGAAAACTTGCTATTTGACCATAGATGCTCACGCTTGTTTGCAAAAAAATATTAATGATGGTTAAAAGTTTCGTTTATCTAAAGCACTTAGTTTTAACATGAAGAGAGTCTCAATGTAATAATTCTTACTCAAGTGCTAACTAGATTAGTTATAGTGAAGAAAATATATAAGAAATGGTTTGATGACAGACTAATTTTTTACAGTTGGTCATATCAAAGCTCCAAAAATACATAAGAATTGGTTTGACGTTAGACCAATCTCGATAGCTGGCCATCTCAAACCTTCAGAAAATACATGAGAATTGACTGATGTCAAACCAATATCGACAGCTGGCTATCTCAATGCTCCAGAAAATACGTAAGAACTGGTTTGATGCTAGACCAATCTTGACATCTGGCCATCTCAAAGGTCTTTACTGTGTCTCTTTCTTATTTTAAGAAAATGACGATGATCACCAATTTCAGATTGTAGCACTCAATTACAAAAAGCAGTCCATCTACTTCCTGTGGCAGCTATTGGTCAGTTAGAGAATGAAGCAAGGTATGCTCTAAATCTATAATAAAGAGTACTGTCAAAATAGGTTAGTATAATTACATGCTAGTAAACACATTTTCTGAGTGAATAGCTATTTACTAATTTGGCTTCAATGTTATAGAAACTGATTATCATGCAAGAATGAAGAAACTATATTTGAAATATATGACTAGTCAACACGCTGAACTGGAACAGGCATTTTACTATTTAAAGCAGTTGTCATTATACAAATGACTGTACGGCCATGTGGTTAAGGCGCATGACTCGTAATCTGACTGTCGCAGGTTTGAATCCCCCTCACACCACACATGCTCATCCTTTCAGCCGTGGAGACGTTATAATGTGCGGCCAATCCCACTATTAGTTGATAAAATAGTTTAAGATTTGATGCTGGGTGGTGATGACAAGCTGCCTCCCACTGTTGAATAAGGGACGACAATGGCAGATGTAGCTCATGTAGTTTTGTGAAAAATTCAAAAACAAAGAAACAAAACATTATACATAAAAATAAAGCTTGAATTCTATTAAAGTATATAAAACAAATCAGCATTCAGAGAAGCTGCTGAGCAACCGAAACATTTTAAAGTTTATTAAACTTGTAACTTTAACAAGGTGGTATTTCGAAGCTCGGTAATGACATTAAAATTAGAAAAAACAATATTCCCTCTTCGGATAACAATAAAAAGCATTTTGTTTCGCCATTTTGGCCTCTTTAACATTAGTAGCGTAAGAATCGATAGTGACATGTAAACTGTTTTTTTTTTCACCTAATCTGAGTTTAGTAGTCATCTGGCGTCAACATGCAAGTAAACTCCAGTTGTCATGATAAAACTGAATAATCTTTATCAAAATTTGATATTATTAACGTCTAGTAGTTACAAATATTACTAAAAACTTACAACGATGCTTGTTGGAACATTTAATATACGTTTGAATGATTCATTAAAACACAATTGTATTGAGAACACAATTGATTATGAAAACATTTGTGAACACGGCATTCGAGACAAGACTGACGAAAATATCGAAACGTTTAGTTCAGAATAAAAAGTACCATGTGTGCTACATCCGAGAAAACATTGACTGTAGTACGAAATATTTTAATTCAGTACATCAAAACACTTATTAAATTACTGACTGCAGTGCGGGATCTTAACTCGGTACATCAAAAAAACTGATTAAATTACTGACTGCAGTGCGGGATCTTAACTCAGTACATCAAAACGCTGAGTAAAATACTGACTGCAGTACGGGATCTTAACTCAGTACATCAAAAACACTGATTAAATTACTAACTGCAGTACGGAATCTTAACTCAGTACATCAAAAACACTGATTAAATTACTAACTGCAGTACGAGATCTTAACTCAGTACATCAAAACGCTGAGTAAAATACTGACTGCAGTACGGGATCTTAACTCAGTACATAAAAAACACTGATTAAATTACTGACTGAAGTACGGGATCTTAACTCAGTACATCAAAACGTTGAGTAAATTACTGACTGCAGTACGGGATCTTAACTCAGTACATCAAAAACACTGAATAAATTAATGACTGCAGTACGGGATCTTAACTCAGTACATCAAAACGCTGAGCAAAATACTGACTACAATACGGGATATTTTAATTCAGTACGTCAATGAACTCAATTTATGAAGTCTGATTCGGTCGTTTGTTTGAAGTTAAACACAAAGCAATATAATGAGCTATCTGTGCTCTGCTCGCTGTAGGTATCAAAACCCGAATTTTAGCGTTGTAAGCCCCTACTATGCCATTGGATGGGAGGGGGTTCTATACACCACTTCAAAAATACATTGGAAGCAAACATTATAAATCGCACGGGTAATTCTAAATACAAAATATCTAATTTTCCAAAACTTTGTATACTTGATTTTTTCAACAAAAGTATAAGTATCTTTAAAACCTTGTTATCCAGAGCAAAAAGTAGTAGAAGCTACAATAATCAAGCGATATCACATTATATATATTTAGCAGAGGTTAAGTCATTTTCGTATTATACGGCGAAACAAATTGAACAGCAAGGAAGTAAAAGACCCTCATCGAATTGGTGATTACGCGTTCTGTGGGCCTTGCCATGATGAATGATTACTTTTAAGCTGTGGTCAGGGGCAGGTGATGTAATGAATATTGTGGTTGGTGTGCTAAAAGGAGAAAAATGCGGGCAATTATAGCAGATAAAATTGCTGGTTTTCAGGATCATAATATAAAATAGAAGATCAGGTTATTTGGATCCGCTCCAGTTAACCTCCACCCGGATTCATCAAGTGAGTACGTTAAGATGTTGACTCGAGAGAAGTTGCAGCTTTCTAGTACTGTCAATCAGGCTGCTATTCATTACGTTAAGACTACTTATTGCCCACAGACAAACTGCTTACTAGAGTATGTGGGTCTTGTTAGGTTTACCCTTGTTTCCTCTCAATACGATCATCAGTAGCCAAGTGTTCGATGTTGAAAATTACGGGAAAGATAACAAGCTTGCACCTAAACAAACACTTATCACTATAAACTTCAGTTTGCAAGAAAGGTAAATAGTGCGTTGGTAAGGCAGAGAAAAGAACACGAACAAGGTTAAAATTTGTGGTCAATTAACTTGTCCATTATGTTTCTCGCCAAAAGCAAACAAATATACGCAAAAAGAATTACTGTGTTGTTATAGAATCAAACCCTACCATAAAAACATTAAAATGGGTAATACTACAGATAACACCACACTAAAAATACACGGCGTAAGATAGTCATTTTAAAGCAAATTTGAAGTAATCTCGTAAAAAAAGTTAATACTGAATCGTGTAAGTTGTAAATTTGTGTGTCTGTGGTGATATTTTCTTCATAGAAAAACATAATCATGTTTAAAATTATTCAACGATAGTTTGTCAATACGCACGTTAACGTATCCATCTATTATTTATGTTATGTTTTTTATGTTATATACATTATGATACAATAGATATAGCATAATCTATTTCAAACTTTAGAAGCAAATAAATTTTGCTATTAGAAACACGTAAGTAAAAATAACTGACATCGCAGATATCTGACACATATTTTTATAACGTTCGTAATTATGTCGTTTTGATTAGCGGTTTGATTTTTTTGTTAGTTTTGAATTTCGCGCAAAGCTACTCAAGAGTTATCAGCGCTAGCCGTCCCTAATTTAGCAGTGTAAGACTAGAGGGAAGGCAGCTAGTTATCACCACCCACCGCCAACTCTTGGGCTACTCTTTTACTAACGGATAGTGGGATTGAATATCACTAAAAGGGCTAGCATGTTTGGAGCGACCGCAACCCACCTGACCATGCTGGGCGAAATGAAGTTTGGTAGAGATTATTTGAAAGAAGAAGTGCTGTGCTCCCATTTGGGAAATAATTTGTCGTCATAGCCTAAAAAAGAAATGTGAATTGCTGGTGATTTTATTTACCTCTCTTCTCCAATCTATTTCCATGACTCAGATATAAGCTTGATGGCTTAAAACGCTTTAATCTGGGACTAGATCTCAGTGTTGGTGCATCACAGATACTACGTTAGGCAGCGTTGCTCATAATGACAAAACAAATAAATGTTTAGGAAATTCATTTGATTTAACGAGCCGACTAATTTTACGTGCGCCGTATTATTCATATACGATGATTTTAGATCACATTGTTCATTCACACACCCCTCAGTGACCAAATATACTTTTATTTTATTGTTTTCAATTATGAAAATAATATTTGTGAAGGATAGTGTAATATTGTTTCTAACGTTAACTTGAATTTTAATATATATATATACACACAATAAAAATGTTATGAATGAATTTATCATGTAAAATATCTTATTAAGGATTATTTTATCCTTTATTTCATGTATTATTTTCTTTTCATTTATGTTATATATATTTAAATACATGTAAGATGGAAAGAAAAATTTAGCGGTCAGAAGAAAAATATATTTGTTTGTTTCTTTTTGAAATTTGCGCAAAGCTACACGAGGATTGTCTGCGTTAGCCGTATCTAATTTATCAGTGTAAGACTAGAGGGAAGACAGCTTGTCATCACCACCCACCATCAACTCTTGGGGTACTTTTTTACCAACGAACAGTGGGATTGACAGCGCATTATAACATCTCTACGGCTGATAGGAGGAGTATGTTTGGTGCGACGGAGATTAGAACCCGCGACCCTTAGATTACGAGTGGAACGTCTTAGCCCACATGGCCATGCTGGGCCTATATCCATCTATTACTTTTTTATATATAAATTGGGGATAGTTGATAAAACTATTGTTTGGTTGTTCGCTTAGAAATTCGTGCAAAGGTACAAAAGGGCTATCTGCACTAGTCATCATTAATTATAAGTGTAAGATTAAAGTGAAACCAGCTAGTCATCACAACCCACCGCCAACTTTTGAGCTATTCTTTTACCACCAAATAGTAGGATTGACCCACGGCTGAAAGGGCGAACATGTTTGGTGTGACGGGGATTCGAACTTGCGAGCTTCTGGTAACGAGTCGTGCGCCTTAACCTTCTGGCCATGGCGGGCGTAAACCTATTAAAATATATTCTTACGTGACATATGTTTGATCCCGTAAAAGAGGCCAACAGCAAATAACCAGTACAAAACAGCTGTTTGATGCGAAATCAATGTAACTCTTCCGATCTCAAACAAAATCATAGAATCGTTTCCTAATGATGTTTAACAAGCGGCTGGATTGCGAAGTAAATAAATAACTGATAACATGATCATCAATAATGAAGCAGTGAATCATGCGAGTTGAATGTCTTGATCTTTCCAACTTAAGGGAAAAGTACCTTTACCTTCTGCTTTATATTACACAAAATCGTTACGCTGTGCAGTAAGAAAAAAAAAAAAAAACATTACCTTTGCTTTGTGAATCACGAATCGTTTCACTACGTTTTATGGAAAAATACCATCACATTCAGCTTTATGAAACCCAGAATCGTTCTGCTAGGTATAAAACGTTTGACCATTTTGACTTTTAGTACAGCATCTACAACGGTTTCATCGAGTAAAGAAAACACTTTTAGTTAAAGTGTGTACATACAGGCAGTGTTTTCTGTGAAATCAAGTGTCATTTGTGAAAGAAAGAGCACCATTTCTTTTTTCATAATAATCAAACAAGATCCATCGAGAAACAATGACATAACATAGACATTGTTTACGTAGCACGTTTTTTTTGTACATTACGATTAAACGAAACATGCTATATGTACACTTATATATATGTTTGTACTAAAAAGAATGATTTCTTTCCTTACTTGTACACGGTGAGTTACTGTGAGTTTAACCACACCGAAATAGTTTGTGTTTTGGATTTTTCACTTACCTAGAACGTTTCACTGAAGATGGAACACCAAAGATAAGATAAATATTATAAGGTAAAAACTGTTTACTATAGCTTTCTAAAAATATTCTAGTACAAAATATAAACTATAAAAATAGTTTTTTTTATTTAATCGTTTCTCATTTTCACTATGTTTACAGTTGATGTAATTTATAGAACTAGTCCCATGGTCTACAAAAAACACACATAAGCCTATTATATACAGTTTTAAACATATAAAGCTTAACAAAGTTTGACCAATTGGTTTTAATCTACCAGGGTAATTACAGTTGCACTACGTTAAAGAAGCTCTCTACCTTTTTCGGGTTCGCTTAGTATTTTATAAACATCGTTATCCCATACTTATGATTCAGTAATAAATATAGATTTCCTTAATGTATTCCTTAGAGAGATTATTGATTGAAAACTATTTACTGCATTACTTTGGGATCTTACTGTATTCTACAGTAAAGACATAAAGTAGGTAAGACAATGAAATGAATATGGTCGTATAAGCTGCGTTTCATTCTGAATAAAG
This sequence comes from Carcinoscorpius rotundicauda, assembly GCA_011833715.1. Taxonomy (NCBI): domain Eukaryota; kingdom Metazoa; phylum Arthropoda; class Merostomata; order Xiphosura; family Limulidae; genus Carcinoscorpius; species Carcinoscorpius rotundicauda. Next base: position 25,001,965 of record CM022398.1, read on the forward strand.
TTCAAAATGCTATAACAACAATAATTAATAATATATAAGGATTGATGAATAACCTTGCTAAGGTGCTAATGTTATAAAATCTTATTGTCCGAGTATAAACCAGAGGGACCTATATAAAAGTTAAAACTGGTATATTTGGCATGACATCTGGAAAACGGATTGAAATAGTCTGAATGTTTTTGCATGGTTTTGAAAAATAAAACTGAAAATACTGTAATTTATCAGCTAAACATAATCTAAGAAACCTTGTAAAGTATTTTAAAGAGAGAATTTCTTACAAAACTATCCTCTTACCGACAGCTTGTATGTTCTTTTTTCAGTTTCTACAGCCTGGGAAAGCACAAGACCACGCCATCTCGTTCCAAGCACCGGACTGCTGCCTCTGGTTACAGCTGTGATGCAGCCTGGGTGTAGGTCCTCTATACTCTCGTCACTAGACGTCATGTCGCGCAGCTATAGAGGTCGTGATGATGAATGTTGAGAGCAACGGAGACGACTTGGCCGTTATGGCGAAGATACTGACCACTAGAGGGCGGGAAAAAAAGGGATCGTTTTTAATAATAAAATGTGAAAGAAACTATAGTGGTAGGGAAAATATTGTTTCAGTTGTACGCATAAGGTATGATCAATTCCTTTCAACTTCCAGCTCATAATAATTTTTATTAAAAAGTGATGTGACAGAAATTATAGTGGAAGGAACAACATTATTCTACACAACTTTTCTCAGTTACTATAAATCTTAAATTTTGGACATGAAAAGGTATGGCATAATTCTTCAAAAAACAACACAATAATAAGCTTACACGAGAAACATTACACATGTTATTTTTTTAAAAAATGATGCAATAATAAGAACACATGAGAAACGTATTATCTCAAAACAATTCAATAATAAGCTTAAATGAGAGACGTGACACATGTTCTTGAAAAACAAAACAATGCAATAGTAAGCTTACATAAGAAACAGACGTGTTCTTGAAAACAATATAATAATAACATTAAATGAGAAACACGAGACGTATTCTTTGAAAATAAAATAATAAACTTGCATAAAAGACGTGACACGTGTTTTTTAAAAAAATACAATAAGAAACGTACAAGAAAGACACGACACTTGTTCTAAAAACAATACAATAATAAACCTACATGAAAGACGTGACACGTATTCTTTAAAAAATACAATAAGAAACGTACGTGAAAGACGCGACACTTGTTCTAAAAAACAATACAATAGTAAACCTACATGAAAGACGTGACACGTATTCTTTAAAACATACAATAATAAACTTACATTAAAGACGTAATATGTGTTATAAAACATACAATAATAAACTTCTCTTTTCTTGAATATTACAGGAAATACAGCTGTCTACTACTAAACAATTTTAATGAGCCAGAAAACAAGCGAGTTATTGGAGAAAGTTATCTAAGTATTTTGTCGAGTGCTTTTACTTTATCATTTTCTATAATTACATATACATTGATATACGCTTTTGCTTGATACTATTTGAGGATAGCATACTGAAATCAATAAACTAGACTATTGTAATGCACTGTACTTTACGTGTTAAACTTCTGTGTTAAACGCAAAATCTTGTTATAAACACGGTAACATGTACAGAGATACTCTTATTTGATAATAAATATACAATTCATATTTCAAGGTATTTATTTCATGTTTTTTTTTATACATCATAGCTTTCTATGTACTATTTGCAAATCATTGAGTAGCTTTTGATCGGCAAATAAAATCACGTTCCAGTTATATCATGTCTTCAATAAAATATTAAAATCGTTTTAATTAGCAGTTACTCACGTAAAACGAAGAACAGGTAATCTAATCCTTTTTACTGTTATCTTTAATTATTATAAAAAAAACATTTGCTATGTGCATTTAAGTTAGTAAGAAGTATATCTTATATTTGAAAATTGGTTACAAAGTGGTTTTACCATTATGTTCACCTCTTCTTATGTGATTAAACAGGAGTTCTCACCTTTATGAAACTATCACGTTCAAAACGTTTCTCCGTTTAGCTTCTGAATGTACTCTAATATAACAAAATAGATGCTAGTGACAGCACTAGAACAACGCATGTTGAAATCAGTAAAAATACAACATCGTAGCACACTATGTTATAGACGTGTAGGCGCATAGTCTAATTAAAGAATACAAAAGATAATAAGCCCCAACCCTCCAAATCTAATAAATATAAAAGCTAAACCAACTCACCCCTGAAAATTACACACAGAGAGTAAACCACTCGTAAAAGAACTGGTACATTGTTGTGTGTTTCTTTACTTCTACTGACAAAGATCACTCTAGTTTACTGCCACCACACTTCAGAATACGCGGACCTCCGGATTCTATCGATATCCATCAAGCCAACGAACTTTCCACGTTAAGGCCCTAAACATACATTATCGGGCTGGGCTATAACCCAGCTAGTCACCCTGAAAAAAAAATACTGGCAGAACCTGCTAAGCCTAACCACCTCGCTTCGCGTTCCTTCTGATTATAACTACGATCTCCTTTAACGACGAGTTTGCATAGGAGTGCTTGTTTTTTGTGCCATTAGGGTGGTTAGCGTGAGCAGCAGTGTCTGACGCCCATTCTCCCTATAACAAGTATTAGCTAGAACAATGAGACTCGCACATAACGCAAGGAAGCTTGGGAGTTATTAAAGCCGTGAGAGCTTTTATTAAAATATTATTTGACTTGGCTATTAAATTATGCATGTTTTTAATCACAACTGAAAGCATTCATTAATCTGCAATTAAAAATCGTGTCTTTGTGTATAAAACATTTTTCGAATACGGGAAACAATCTAATTAGTTTTGTAACACAAAATCACTGTAGCGGCAAAGAGACGACATTTATTTTTATAAATATAGGTATTGTGTGTCATCATAATTAAACACAACATTAGTACAGATGAACAAATCAAGCGAGCCTATATTATTGTTTATTGTATCCATGCGTATCGCTTTTGTACAGGGTTATCCACGAAATTCTTTGATGTCATTCCTTTTGTATTATTTAACTCGTGAAATAATTACATGTCTGATTTAAATGAAATCTTCGTATTGGATTCAAATTCCTTTTCCCAAATCTTTCTTAGACTTTTTCTTTCTTCGACAGTAATGGCAAAATCAAATAAGTTATTTTAGGATTTTTAAATGTTTCAGTGGCTTGACTTCCATCTTACCATGATAAAATAGAAAATTCAAATCATTATAATGATCATGCTGTCTTCAGGCTATGTGATATTTGATGTCACTCATGTGCACTAAATATTTATAATAGCACGCATAATAGACTGAAGACTATCTCTTCGGTCATTTTCTAAACGCTATAATTCGATACCTCTACGTTTTAAATATCAAAAGTTTATAGGTTTGATTTTAATTTCGCGCAAAACTACACGAGGGCTATCTGCGCTAGCAGTCCCTAATTTAGCAGTGTAAGACTAGAGGGAAAGCAGCTAGTCATCACCACCCACCGCCAATTCTTTTATCAACTAATAGTGGGATTGATTGTGATATTATAACGCTCTCACGGCTGAAAATGCAAGCATGTTTGGTGTGACGGGGATTCGAATGCCTTAACCACCTGGCGATGCCGGGCCTAAAGTATGGTACATGTAATTATTAATGTTCTTACAAATACATCAGTTAATAACTTTTGTTCATAGAAAACGATAGCATTTTCTCTTGCACGATATGACATTGGCTTCGTTATTCTTAAATTCACAACTATGTGTATTCGATAAAAGCTCAGACAGTAAGAACAAACAGATCGTTTAATAACAATGAAACATTTTTAGTAATCACATGTAAATATATATATATATAGCATTAGTTATATGAAGCTATTTATGGAACTTTATTTTGATTAGTTACAATGATCTATATGGTATCTTCTTTATCAGAATAATTGGAATAAAAACGCTTTCCGACCGAACACTACATTTATTAACAATACTCATTATCGAGAATATATTTCATCGTGGCAATTAAAACAAGTTTGTTTGAAAGTTGTATTTTGCTGTATGAAAAGCTAGATAGTTGTTGTTTAAACAAATTTTCAATAGAATTGAATTATGAATGAAGAAAGAAGAGTACATTCTGAATTCTTATTTTTGTCATTCGTCCTTTATGGAAGGTTTGGTGTATAGAAGTCAACAATGCTGGCAAAAAAACACACAAAACAAACAAACAAACAAAAACAAGAGCTCGAAGAAACACTCCACTAGGCTATTCAACACTGACTTTTTCTGTTTGTCATATTGTTGGAAGTCTATCGGCACCCTTAGTGATAGAAGTGCCTGGCTATAGCCAAATAATACGTTGTGTTCACGTCCGTAAGGTTTGTGTTGGTTGGTAGTAGTCGACTCACTCTTGACTAACCAGAACTCGTCAAGAATTTTGTCTTGTGAAAATATGACCTTTGTTTGAAGAGAACTCGAAATGTACAGAAATGTCTAGAAAGTCAGTAAATCTCGTATAGAGATATTTTCATGAATTACAGTTTTTAAAAAGCCTTCGATATGAGAGAAATAAAGGTGAAGCGCGGTCTAGTGGTCGGTGTTTTGGTGATTTTATCCTATTACTGTCAATATTTCAGACTTACAAACGCCTAAACCCTAGTGTTATGTATATGTATAAATATTTTGTAAACGACAACATGTCGTATTGTGTTTGAATTTTCATTTGTATTATTCATTTTTTTCCATATTGATATTATTGTTTCGAAGTTTAAACTAAAATATGTTATTTATTTAGGGTAACGTTTTAGAACTTTCTCGAATTAAGTAGACCAATCACATGTTTGTAAATGAGTGCTGGTGGCTTCCTGTCTAGAAGTGTAGTCTCGTGCAAGAACGGATATGCGTGGTAGCTCTGGAGTTGTATGGAAATTGCGAGATTGTTCGAGAAATAGGCCTATCGTTATAAAAGACGGTGACGAGAGATAGATTGAGTGATCAGTCATCAGTTTTATTCGAGAGAGAGAGATTCAGTCATTAGTTTTATTCGAAGACAAAGAGTGAGATTCAAACACCAGTTTTATTTCAAAAGAAGAGAGTTAATTATTTGAGAAAGATTAAGTGTTTACTGTGAATATTCAACTTGGATTTGTGATTGAAATTAGATCTACGGAAGCCGTGATTTTATTTCGTCAATCTCTGCGATACATCTTAATTACTGCTTGAGCTGAGAGACGGCGATTTCATTGAACTGTGAACCGTTTCGGAATTACTTCGTGGGACCAAATTCACACCCTAGACTGGAATTTGAGACTTTAATTTTAGATCATTACATTAGATACAGGCCAGTACCGTTTTGTGTTGTGATTTATTTTGAAGTTTGAAACTAATATTATTTTGATTTGTAATTAATTTCGAATGTTATAACTTAATATCTATCACTATTATTATATAATTCATGTTATATCTGTTATATTTGTTAATAGTTTAGTGTAATAAATTATACAAGCTGTTATCTGCGTTTTTTTTCTGTTGCGTTTAGTCTACGAAGAACATAAAACATTTAAAAAATACGTAACACCTAGCCATAGGAGTCTGTTCTGGGTGTTTAGCCAATATAAGACCAATGACATCCAACTACAGTTCTCTGAAATAAATATAGTATGTTTCAATGCTATCATGAAATATAAAAAAGTTTTAAAATAATTTGCCTCAGTAATTAATGATTGATAAAATAATTTATTAAAGGGTTGTTGTTGTTTTGAATTAAGCACAAAGTTACATAACGAGCTATCTGTGCTCCGTCCACCACGAGTATCGAAACCCAGTTTTTAGCGTTGTAAGTCCGCAGACATACCGCTAAGCCACTGGGGGTCTCATTAAAGGGAAATAATAGTGTCCGTTCCATTCGCCATTTTAAACTAAAATTTGTGAAATGTTTTTTTAGTCCTTCTACGTATGACATGAGCACTACACGACAGAGTTAATAATTTACACTTGTGAAAGGAAATTGGTTTAAAAAGAACAAAGTTATCATGAAATTTTAATATACGGAGTTTGTAGTGAAAAACAAAACAAACAAGACACACACATCGTTATAGAACAAATAAATAGAGTGTGTATGTTCTTAGAGCTACATCGGGATATGTACTCTAACCACGGGAGGGACTCAACCCTTGATTTTAGAGTTGTAAGCTCTGAGACTTACTGCTGTCCCAGCGGGGAACAAATAGAGAAATACATTAGCTTACTAATTCTTGTAACCACAGTTTTTTTTAAAAAAACGTCTACTATTAGTTTGAATGACATTGATACAGTAAGTTAACACAAAAATAATTCGACGAAAAAATAAATTAATATGTCACCTCTTTTAAATAAACTTTATTCGCGTTTTCTGTAGCTCATCTTACTACAATATTTATTTTTTTCATTTTATTACTTCTCCACATTCAAGTGATTATACCTTTTCATATTAGTGACAGCAAATAGGGTGGGACAACCCAATTAAGGAAGTTGTCACATTTCGTCCCCTGGTGAAGTATAACACACACACGTGTATATATTACGTTTTCATCTTAATGAGTACATTATACATACTTACAAGAATGTATAAAGCTATAAAGTAATTTTTTTATAAAACACTGAAAACTCTCAGTTGGGCACATTTTTGAACTCTGTTAGGGTGCTTTAGGTTGTAATAATGAGAAAATAATAATGTATCTTTAACAACTTGTTAAGCTCAAATATACAGAAGAGTCATCTGTGCTCTGTCCACTACGGAAAATCAAATTCCGAATTTTAGAGTTGGAAGTCTGCAAAATTAACGCTGACTGGCCTGGCATGGCCTAGCGCGTTAAGGCGAGCGCTTCGTAATCTGAGGGTCGCGGTTCGCGCCCGAGTCGCGCCAAACATGCTCGCCCTCCCAGCCGTGGGGGCGTTATAATGTGACAGTCAATCTCACTATTCGTTGGTAAAAGAGTAGCCCAAGAGTTGGCGGTTGGTGGTGATGACTAGCTGCCTTCCCTCTAGTCTTACACTGCTAGATTAGGGACGGCTAGCACAGATAACCCTCGAGTAGTTTTGTGCGAAATTCCAAAACAAACAAACAATTACCGCTGACCAACAAGAGAACAAATATATTTTTTACTTTGCTTTTCTTTATAATCCGTATCTTTTCTCGAAATATTATTCACTTCAAGAACTAATCTATAAATTAATATTTAGACGTTTATTGAACTTTTTCAGTTTAGTCTCCTTATTGCAGTTTAATTTGTTTTCGCAGGAAAACGATTTTCCAGTACATAATGTATGTATTTAAAACAAATTAAAGCTTTGGCAAATCAAAATCACATATATTTTTGAATTTAGCAAAGGAATAAAGAAAAACATATATGAACATGAGTTATGTCGAGAAAACCCACTTGTAGAAAAAAATATAAATGTAAAAACGTCTCGTTTGGGTTGAGAAAATTATCTATTCCGTTCTTTGTGAACCTGACGATGACCGAAAAAGGTCGAAACGTTGTACGTAACTCTACGTAAAAAACAACAACAATTTCTCAACCCGAACGAGCCGTTTTTACATATTTCTATGAATATGCACTAAAATATGTAACATTATTTATTAATTTAACAAAATAGCTTTACGCAACTTGGACGTTGGAAATATATGTTGTCTGAACTTTGATTATTTCTATGCCACTATTATTGAAACATGTGGTTTTCGTATAGCAAAGCCACAAAAGATTATCTGCTCAGCCCGCCGAGGGGAATCGAACCCCTAATTATAGGGTTGTAAATCTGGAGACATACCGCTGTACTAGCGAGGGACTATTGCAACATTATTCGATTCTTTTTCAACTTTTTTTTTCAGAACAAAATATATCCGTTAAATTTACAATAATTATGTTTTATTTGTAATGATTCAGAAAATTTATACAATTCGAGAGGGGCAGCGAGAATTCAGGTAGCTCACTGAGTATCTTTTAGCTGAAAACAAAACGAAAACAAAACACAACAGTATTTCGACTTTTAATTGTTGTTACCTATGCATGAGTAACAATAGAAAATGGTTTGCGAATAATGAAAACAAAGACGAATTTTAAATCCAACAAGTTTTGGTAAAACAGTTTTTAAATCTATCATTAATTTGTTCTGTCAACAAATACAGATACACACCGTATTTCATTAGACTAGATATAGTTTCGTACAATATGCTTCTGCCACAGTGTTTACCGCGCTGCAGCTGTTTTCGTTCGAACAGTAAGAGATACAAAAGACATAATTTACATTTAATTACCAGATTGTGTGAAAATTAAAAATATGTTAATACAGATATAAATATAGACTTGAAGAACAACTTGATTTGTGTTTTGAGATAATTTCGATGTGATAAATTTTAACTGAAGGCTTAAAGTTCATTTTAGTGTTCTTTGTGTCTCATACGTTTCAGATATTTGAAAAGTCGGGAATAGGTTAACCATATAATATTTTGTTCTTAATAATATATCCCTATTCAACACCAGGTGATGAAGGAAGAAGAGTCATACTGCAGTAGAAATGAAATATAACCAACACTCACAGCTCTGACAGTTTTATTTACAAGCAGTGAAAAATACGGTAAAAGTTGAAAGAATCAACCAGTTTGGTATGTTATTTTATTGTTGCACTTATTGTTTTTAGAGTATACTAAACATAATTAGGAACATTTTGTCGTTTATGGAAACTGCGAATTTTGAGCAAATACTCTCGATACTATTTATTCATTAAAATAGATAAACTTGAGGGTGTACTTCTTTATTCTAGACGAAACAGCGAAACATAAGCAAACAGTTAATAATATAAGTATCCAACTACTGACTGCATATTTTATTTAGATACACATTCCATCAATATCAGTTTTGTTGTGACTGTAGTTTGTTTGGTTCAATCTTACAGACTACAGTTCCAGAGAAAACGTATATTTTATAAACCTGTTAGATGTTGGTCTTACCCATAGCAAAGAAGTAATAAAAATCTACCGTTGAATTGAATTTTTTTTTACCATCACGAGTTAATGTGTAGCAAAACTTTCACTAGCCACGCAGTCACTGCTATTAATGAAAATGACTGTATGACAGGACGAAACATTAGCTGCCATTTTCATGTAACTTTAAAGAAAAAAAACCGAAACTTAAAATAGTTTAGAGTTTGAACCGTTTATCTTGTTAATACCTTCATATCCAACTGTCAACGTTCGCTGGTTTGGTTATTCCGGTTTCTGCGAATAGGTAAAATTCATTTAATTACTCATGCTTACTGTGGTCGTTCCTCTCATGTGGATGAAGGGAGTGTTGTGTTTTTTAATAGCAACATCACATTTAGATATCTGCTGAAACCACCGAGGAGAATCCAACCCCTCATTTTGGTGTTATAAATCCGAATACTTACCACTGTACCAGCGGGGCACGGATGAAGGGCAAGTCTAAAGGTTTACAACACTAAATATATAGTTTCGATAGCCGTGCTGGGCAGAACCCAGGTAGCTCATTTAACAGTTTGTATTTAATAGCTTCCAATCATATACAGAAGAATTAATTATTTGGAAATTATAATTATAATTAAATATTTGAAAGCTGCTCATTTATATATTTATTTTTTATATCAGACATTAGGCTGTTGCTAAAACATTGAATATTTGAAGTTGATGAAAAATTAATTAAACCGTTTTTGTACACGATATCATAAACCATCTTTTATTAAGTATTGGATACTTTGGAAGTTTTAAGTGAAATGTGGTCAGTATTTTTGTGCAGAGGGTTTCTAAAAATTCCGTGATGTATTTTTTTATGAAAAAATGTTAGGCTCAAACAAGTACTTCTGGGAATTATATTCTCGCATGGTTTTGTCGGTCACATTATGAAGTGCATTGTCGTGATGTTCCGTAGCTTTTAGAAACCTTTCACGTTTTTTTATGAAATTAGGTAAAGAGAAAAGTAGACAGCACTGACTTGGTTTTATTGGCAAGTTAAAACTATACTCACTTCCTATCTGCAGGATGATTTCAAGTTTGAGGAAATATTACTTTCTACAATCCGAAATGTTACCAACCTTCCTGTCATCGGGCTTAGGGTATTAGGTTCCAAAATAATAACTCGAAAGATGAGAATGCCTGGACAGGCATAGAGACAAACGTGATAAGATGTTCTTTTGAACGTGATTAAATTGTCCATTTTAAAGTAATCTTATATTAAAAGTTTAATTTGATTTAAATCTATTACATGGAACAAATAATAGAAAATATACTTAACGGCAGTGGGGTGTATTGGGCAGAAGTGAGTTTTTCTGCTTAATCAAGTAGCACTAATTCAGCCTCAAACTGTGTAGCGAGTTATTGCGGTAATGGGTTGCGAACCACAAATTTACTGATTCATAATCCACACACGCTAACAACTAGTCACACCCGGTCTAAGGTATAATTATTTTAAAAGAGTGATTTATGAAATAATAGACCAAACATTTTATTACAATAATAGAATGAAAAACATTGACAAGTCAAACGCAAAGAACTTCTATAAAATCCTAGTTCTCAACAGATAGGCCTAGCTTTTTTAGGAGTAGGCAATGTGTTTGTTGTAAAATCTAATTCGTATTACGAAAACTCTATCATCTAAGCACTTTAGGGAGATAATATGAAAAAGAAATAAATATTTGTCACTGGGTAGCGCTCTTGTTGTTTTATGTATATAATATAAGAATATCATTATGTTAGTCATTGTGAAATTATTTCTTCATTGGATTTTGTAGAACTTATAACAATTTCTATTAAAACAATACTTCTATCACTTTACATAAAATTTTACGTTGATTTTTAAGAAAAACAAAACACTTTATTGGAAATGAAAAGAAACATTTCAAAATCGAATTTAATATTTCAACTAGACATAGACTGCAACATAACATTCACGACATATACCACTCATAAACAACATAGCATTCACGACATACACTACTCATAAACAACATAACATTCACCACATATACTACTCATAAACAACATAACATTCACCACATATACTACTCATAAACAACATAACATTCACCACATATACTACTCATAAACAACATAACATTCACCACATATACTACTCATAAACAACATAACATTCACGACATACACTACTCATAAACAACATAACATTCACCACATATACTACTCATAAACAACATAACATTCACGACATATTCTACTCATAAACAACATAACATTCACCACATATACTACTCATAAACAACATAACATTCACGACATATTCTACTCATAAACAACATAACATTCACCACATATACTACTCATAAACAACATAACATTCACCACATATACTACTCATAAACAACATAACATTCACCGACATATACTACTCATAAACAACATAACATTCACGACATATACTACTCATAAACAACATAACATTCACAACATATACTACTCATAAGGAATAAACAACATTAATTATTTTTTAATACAACCAAACCTACTGAAACATTAATTTTAACGCACATTTCAGCTAAATTTACAAATTAGTATATCTTCCAGTACATAACACATAGTATTTCTACTAAACATTAGATAAAATTTACATATGATGTGTGTATAACAGATTTAATTATTATTTTTATTAGTCGTAAAGTTAAATCATGCTGAATGCTACATACGTGAATACTTAATACACAACAGTTACTTCACTTATTATTGCAGACAGATGAATATAATTCCTTTAATAATATCAGACATCAAGTTTACAGCATTTATGATGGCATTACAGATGCTTCCTATTGGTCATAAACCATTGAAAATAAACACTTTTTTGCTGTGCTAAAAGAAACAACTTCTATTGTTCAATTTTCATGCTATGTATAATTAGTTAGTGAATAAGTGTGTGCGTGTGTGTTTTCTTATAGCAAAGTCACATCGGACTATGTGTTTACCGACGGGAATCAAACCCTTCATTTTAGTGTTATAAATTCGTAGGCCTTCCTCTGTACGAGCGGGTAACTAGTAACAACCCCATCGACGAAACACCGTTTCAGTCAAGAGTGACAGTAAAATCGTTACAGATGTATCGAACTCGGATCATTGTTCTGCTCATTAAATGTTCTAATAATTATAAAACCAATACGGTGCTGAGAACTACAGCTAAGAAAATACAGATTTATTCTGTAGTTGGCAAACGGCTTTGAAAACAGCAATTGGAAATGCGCTCATAAATCTTTAATTTATTGCATGACATTTCGAAGGTTTTTAAAGATCATAAACTGAAATTTCACTACTTTTGATCACAAAATGCATGTGAGGAAATTTCTTCAGCCGACCAAACTTTACCCGATATTTTACAGTTACGATGACTTGATATACGACAGAAAAATCGCTGGAGTATTTAATAGGAATCTAGCTTCGTGCAGAAAAGGTGGACATATAATGTGTTACAGCTGGTACGTAAAGACCAGTAGCATATGTTTTTAACTTTTCAGGATATGAATACTAAAATTACTTTCTGTAATAAACTAAAACAAATTCGTCGCTAGAAGAGAGAATAAAATTGGGATATGAAGTTAAGCGAGACGTCTCAACTCAACAACGAATGCTTAGCTTATTTGAACGTGCCATAACGCATACTATTAATACAAAAGTAAGATATTTTGTATTGTTTTTCTTTAATTTTAATGTGGTGTTTGTCTCAGAACATGTTATTTACAATACATACATGCTTGGTATGCTAGTATAGAGGCTTCATTCAGGTGGATCAGACGTGCATTTAGGGCTTACAATGGTAAAAATTGGTGTTTGATAACTATGGTGAGTACAGTGCAGATAATCCATTGTGTTGTAAGTTCTTACTTTTTTGTTACTGCCTTTATTTGTGGATCATTTCAAATTAATTGTTTGTAAAGTCCCCCGCTGGCACAGCACTAAGTCTTCGGATTTATAACGCTAAAATCAGGGGTTCGATTTCCCTCGGTGGACACAGCAGATAATCCAATGTGATTTTGCTACAAGAAAACACACACACACAGTTGTTTTTAAAATATTATTGTTATTTTATTCATGCAAGGCTACACAATGGACTATTTACTTTGCGTGATATCGAACCTAGGATTCTCGGCATCCCATCAGCAGACCTTAAAGGATGAATTAGATCCTCTACAAATTTTTAGCAATAAAATCTCTTTTTGTTCTTTTCGATATGTTTTTTTATTACAATTTTAACTGTACAAAAGGAAAGAAGGTCACAGTCTGTTTTATTAAAATTTATTCTGTTTTAGTCTATCTAGTGTTATATGTTTACACTAATATTAAACGCAGTTTTGATGTCATTCGTAATTTTATGATAAATACAATCTTTCGTTTAGAAATAACTCAACAATATATGAGATTATTTTTGTTCTGAAAGTAATAACCAACAAAAATTGTATGTTGTGCTTTGTGATCAGTTACAACATATAGACTGATTAGAAATAAAACACTCACGCTATTTTCTCTTTACCCGCTAGTTGTAGGGAAATAAAAATAATTTCATCTAAAGTAATATTCAAACAAATCTGCTTTCCTGTTGCTTTCCTACTTTTTAGTAATTTTTTGTTTAAATCTATTTCTGACCACAAAAGTCTTACTGAAAATTTATGTCTATCGAACTATTATACGTTGAAGTGTACATAATTTATGCTAGAATGTTTTAAAATATCACATTTAAAATGATGTAACATTGCTATATATACACTCTATATCACAATTTTAGTTTCAACCAATTCAATACAATGAGCTTATTATACGGGAAATTTACGGTGCCTACCCATTTGAGACTCAGCTTCTGTCCATAAATCTTTTTTCTTCCTATGAAAGTCAACGAAGAGTCACGTTTTTCACATGTACGGTACGTATAATTGTCGTCAGCGGATTCTCAAAATACGCATAGAAATCATTTGCGTGTTTTGAAAGGTAGTTACAGGTATATTCTGTATGTTCTCATTTTAGAAATATATAATATTTTTAAACATGCATTAGTATACAAATCATTGTAATGCACCGATAAGAAAATAAATTTGTTTTGAAAATGGGCCACAGTTTTTAAGATCATCTTAAATTAATCAATATTTTCCAGGAAACAACAAAGTGAAAGCCTTTGAGAGTTACAATCACATTTAAACATATCGGCTGACTAAACTGTAAATATTAAATAATTCATAGCCAGGCGATTTTACACATTGTCTTTTCATGGACTTTTACACTGGAACAAAGTTCGTAGCACAAGAACCAAGGCATTAGCTTGTTCGTTTATTTTGTTAAATTTCACACAAAGCTACTCGAATACGATCTGCATTACCCGTTCATAATTTTGAAGCGACAGACTAAAGGAAAGACAACTAGTCAACACCATCCACTGAAAACTTTGGCGTTGCTATTTGACAACGAATACTGGTATTGACTATAATGTTACAACGCTAATCCCTGAGAGTGTAGGCATATTCAGTGAGACGTCCAACCAGGCAGCAACAGTTCATGCAGTGTGTGTTCAGTTCAGTATTGCTACGAAACAAGTTCTTTGTTTTGGCTCGTCTCTGATATTTCTAATTTGTACACAGTTCCCTTAAGCTGATATTCATAGTTTAAATATATCGCCTACTTCCAAAACTCGGCAGAAACTTATAAGAAAAAAATAGTAAATGAGTAAACCTAACAGGAAAAACGGGGTATTTGCAAAAATACATCAAGATAAAATTATACATACCCACTAGTTAGTGAAAATCTTGCCTTTTCTCAACATCACGTGACGTATATTAGCAAAATACGATGCATTATTAACAATGGGTGACACTGTACTTTCCACTTTCTCTTATGTTCAACGTATTCTATGGCTATTATTGCGCATGGGTTTCGTAAGATAAGTAAGAACTTCAACGCATAGAAATTCACAATAATTATTGTGTGGAGATAAAAACAAAATAAACAATTATGTTATTATATAAATGTTCGTGTAAGTGTAAACTACTTTATGTTATTGTATATATATATATATATATATATGAATGCTCGCGTAAGTTTTAAACCACTTTATGTTATTATATATATATATATGGATGTTCGTTTAAGTCTAAACTACTTCACATTTATTTATTTAATTTCAATACATTACGTGCTTCGCACAAACAGATACTGATGCAAGAATATGTAGGGTCAGATTTAGACAACGGGACAACGGTTGGAAACCCGGATGTAAAATGACCAGCTTAATTACTGAAGCTGTTTACATTATTCTATTGTGCAAGTTGTAATGATATGTTAGTTTAATTCAATATTGTTAGTATAACCAAATCATAACGCTTCATTTCACCCAGGTTTTTTCATACTGTAATAATACAGATGGAAGGGTTAACCTAAAAAGTAGGCTCAAAAACATAGCAGTAACATGAACTAGGAACACTGACATCTTAAGTGCTTTTAAAAATGCCATAGCAGTTACAATTAAAGAATGTGTAGAATTATTAGTGATTTTCAGAATGTTATTAACTCTACACCACATGTCACATTGTGGTTTTTAACTTGCTCCAATAACGCTGCCAGTAAATGTAAAAGGAAGCAAATTAAATTATACTAAACAAAAATATACAAATTAATGTCCTTTACTTCCTACAAAGGTTTGTATTCAAAGATGTATATTTCTGTGAATTTTAAAATTCAAAATGCTTACTTAGTGTAGACATAAATGTGCTTATATGGTATTATGTCACATTCTGGTTTCATTCAGTACACGTGCTAGTCTTTTCCAAGTGTGGACAGCACAATATTCATGTAAACTTACGGTATAAAATTTGTAAAATTAACAATTTACGTGAAATTAAAAAATATTTTTATTAGCTTATGTGTGTGTGTATATGTTAAAGGTGTTATGTTTATTTTTACAAAAAAAACAACAACAAATAAACAAAACACGTGAAATTTACGATTTGTAGAGAACGTAACCGTAAAATCTATTGTACAGAATTATGTATCAAAATGAATATATGTATATATATATATATATTTATTTAAACGGAATTACATTGTCTTCACCTCTCATTAAATAACAAACTTCACAGGTGAGAAATATTATTTAGGTTAATTTCAGCTCTCAATATTCGAGGTAGGGCGATGTGGCTTGTTATAAACTATAAAAGAGATGTCTGAGCTATTCTTCCTTAATGTAGTTAGAGCGCTCAACTCGTAATCTGAGGGTCGAGGGTTCGAATATCGTCACATCAAACGTTCGATTTTTCAGCCGCGAGCATGTTTTAATGTGATGATAAATCTCACTATTCGTTGGTAAAATAGTAGCTCTAAAGTTAGCGGTGGATAGTGATGTCTAGCTGCCTTCCCACTAATCTAACACTGCAAAATTAGGTACGGCTAGAGCAGATAATCCTCGCATATCTTAGCGCGAAATTCCAAAATCATACACACTCGCACACGTGTTGAGTATTAAGTACAAAGTTACACTGTGGGCTACTTAAGCCGTAGCAACTATTGTACCAAAGCTCACGATCTAGCGTTGTAATCCTGCAAATTTACTTCTGAACCGCAGATAGACATACACACACACATGCATACCTTTGTGGTCTTTAATTTAGTATTGAAGGTAGTGCGTACGTTTGGGAAAACAGCTTTTATATCAATATGGACGGATCGCTTGAAGTAATGTATACACTTTAAAGAAAATTAATTGTAGATTCTTTAACAGAAGAGAAAATCATTAACAGAAGACTATTTAGCGAAAACTTAAAAAGAAACAATGAAACAACAACAACTTAGTTTTTATACAGTAATTGTTGATTTGTTTCCCATCAAGTTCCGGCGATAGAAAATTAATCTCGACAGGTAAAAGTAAATAAAACAATATGGTTTTTTCTGAACATATGGATATTAAATGGGAAAAGGAGAGAAGGAAATTGATGCACAATAAACGATAATTTAAGTCACAAATAATAAAACAGTAAGAAGATATGTATTAATTAAGTGGACGGCCGTTTGATTAAGCATAGATTTTTCATAATAATCATTGTAATTTTTTCAGCCCATTCTTACACGTTATAATTGAGAATTACGTTCTTAAATTTTAAACCGTCACTGCATAAAAAAATTTATACTCGTGTGCGTGTGTGAAACGTTTTTATTAAAAAAATAAATTTATGGAAGTTTACAGAAAATTGAGATTTACAAGTAGAAACTGGCGCTGATAATTTTGCCACAAAGTATTTAAAACAGTAATAATAACTTTATTTTCTTTGAAAATCACAATGTTTATATTTTATCTGAAAAAAATGAAGAAAAATGAAAGCATAATCGTTTAAATTCTCAAGCGACTAATACTTTTAACAAATATTAACGTTTTATGAAGAAACATATGTTTGTAAAAAACGCATTCTTGGAACTAGCAAACTTAAATCTTGGATCCAGATCCAACTTATATCAGTTCCATTACATTGATTTAAGCTTAAAGGTGTTAGTTAAACACAACAATGGGCGTTTTATAATGTTCCCTCTTTAATTATGTCAACAAACAGAATGTATAATGCCATAATTAGCTTAAATGTCAACCATAGAAAGTTATGGCTAGAGATAGCAGTATGTCATATTGATAGAAGCGAAATACGATGGGTAGAAAATCAATAAACAATAGGTGGTTAATGTTATGCTGAGATTTAATTCCACGCAGATTTCCTTTATTGAATGGCATCACAAGTTGACATTTCGAGCTCACATTGTTCGTTGTTATTGTTAACCTTCAACACTATGCTCAGTATGTTTTCTGAATAAGTGCGCCTCCACACCAAATTCGTGGATCATTACTCACCCTACATTCAAAACAAACAAAAGAAAAAAAACTGTCAAAAATTGCTGAGCTTTTCGATTAAACAATTATCAACGATTAGATAACTTTCTAGATACGTCGTGACTGAGACGCTGGAAGTTAAGTGTTTTTCTTGATTCATAGCCAAAGGCGTGTGTAAATATCGCTTTTGACAGCAAAATGTTGCACTTCGCCTTTTACTGTTTCATTTTTCGGGTTTGGTTGCCGAGGCAACCATGATAGCGATATGTTCCCTGCTGAGTGAGCTTCCCTGCATGGAGTCCAGTTGAGTGGTACAGCCACATGTGCATACCACTGATGATCACCAGCCTTTCGCACGCGCCATCGTAGCCCACGGCACGAGCTCGAATAGTGGGTCCATAAAACCAGACATGTCGCAAGAAATGGAGATGCCTACAAGAAAGCTTTTATCAGCAGTACGGCACCAGATATAAAGACAAATTTTGTACATTTAGTTCCACCTACGGCCGGACATGATCGGATAAAATGAGTGGGGAGAATTTTGCGTGACAGGAAATTTCCTTTTCTATCACAGTATGCTATAGACACCATTAATGTGCACGACAATTCTATTGAGAAATTCACTCTTCTCAGAATTAACTTTACTATACGATCAAACTCCCATTTCCTTTAGAGATTCACAGCCCATTTCCAAAGTAGTAATACAGAAATGACCAAATATTTTATTTTAAGCAATAAACCAAATAACAAATTGAACACAACTATAGGGGGCAAAAATATCGTTGCTTTAGTAAATGAGGCAACATTAATTACTAATGAAGCTAAACCATACATAACTATATTCTTGTCCAGGTCAACACTGACCTCAAACAGTTTGTTGTGATATAATCCTTTTATTTAAAGTATCTATTTAAGAAAATAATCAAAAGCTGTAATTTTGTCTTTTATCCATTTTTCTTTCAAACGAACAACAAAATTTGCTCAGATCTTGAAAATAGTTTTCAGAGAATTTGCTTGTTTGTAGTTAATCGCAAACCTGTACAATGAGTTATCTATGCTCTGCCCACCACGGGTATCGAAACAAGGTTTCTTGCATTATAAGTTCGCAGACAAATCGCTACGTCACTGAGGGGCACGTGAAACGAAAATTTGTATGTACCCCCCACGTGGACCTAATGAACCTTCATAACAATTTTGGTGAAGATCCTTATAAACCCTGCGAAGTACTTACATGGGCATAAATCAGAAAGTACCATTATATTTATTTAGGTTTATCCTGAAAAGTAACAAGGATGTAACGAAAGTGGCGAAATAAAGATTGTGAAGGACTGCAAGTTTTGTGTTTTATATACGCGATTCAAAAAATAAGAAATGTCTTCTAACATATCCATATATATATATACATTCTATTATAGGGTTATTTTTGTATTTAAATGTTGGGGCAATCATTGTTATGTACAACACTCTAAAGACAGGGAAAAGCTATAGGAGTTGAGACATTGTTGATTTAAAAACTTAACTCCTAGCCCCCAAATGGTTCTCCATAGCTACTAACTTGTTCGACATCTGCGTTTGAGTAACTTCTGACAGATGAAATATCCCCTGGTGGCTATGACCACAGATATTTTCTATTATGAGTTAACTGTAATGACAAGGACAGGTAATGTGAAATTTTGTCTCATTTTTAAGTGTCATTGAGAATGTTTTGGTTTCGATTTGTATTATATTCGTTATTGTTATATAATATTCATTTGATTGCATCAATACAATTAATGTAATGTATGGTATCAAAACATATTCATATAAAGATACAATAAAGAGGTAAAAATCCTGAGCTACTAATTTGGTCCTAATGTATATTTTTTGTTAAAAACTTATAACTGCGATTTCTCATATCTGTATATATATATATATATATATATATATATATACAGTTTGTCCCATCAAAATGCTATTAGAATGTATGGTGTTAGACAATACATTTAAAATTAAAGCAGTGTGTACATACATAAGCATACACTGGAATAGCACGAGAAGATTGCTGTATGT
The DNA here is from genome assembly GCA_011833715.1 of Carcinoscorpius rotundicauda. Taxonomy (NCBI): domain Eukaryota; kingdom Metazoa; phylum Arthropoda; class Merostomata; order Xiphosura; family Limulidae; genus Carcinoscorpius; species Carcinoscorpius rotundicauda. The sequence continues at coordinate 25,021,841 of CM022398.1, forward strand.
GATTTTTTAATGAGATGATGTTAATTAAGGTAGACAAATTGTAGAACCATTTGAGATATTCTGGAAACATAATTTTACACAAACACGTTCGATGTCATCAAAAGATAAATCAATTTTGCATCACTTGATTACCGCGTAAAAAGCTTATGAATTTTTTTCGGTAGTTTTCATAATTTATATATTCAAAACAGAGAAATAAACAACGGACACGAGTTAACCTTGTGGTGGAGACCTAAATTTCGAAACTAGTGGGTCACGTTGAATCCGTTTGATAACGCAAAACAGTTTCTGTACTTTACGATATGGGTGTATTAGAAGAATAATGACAGACCCTAGATTGTATGGGGGCAAGTAGGATGCTGGTGAATGGCTGCCTTTTCTCTGGTCAGCTGTTCAAAATTAGAAACGGCTGGAAGATAGAACCTAAGTAGCATTGCCACAAATATACGTAAACAGAATACGATGGGTCGTCCTCATTGTGCAGCAAAGGTATTATTCGAAGAAATAAAGAAATGAAACCTAAACCTATATTATACATACTTTAAATTTTATCAGGATATCAAATACAAAATTTTAACAAATAGCAATGTATTGCAAATGAATGAATAAGTAATTTGAAATCCTCCTGTTTACATTTGAAGTTTGCATCTTTAGTGTGCAAAATTTGACAAAATGGATTTATAATGATATGCAACATAAAATTTCTAATGAGCATAAACACAATTGAAATAATGAAAGTAACAGTAAAATTCAAAAGTATTATATATTTGATTTTGCTAAAATGCTATTAACGTCACGTTATGCATATTTTAATACAAAAGATATAACATAATTTATTTCAAGCTTTAGAAACACGTAAGTAAAAGTAAGCGATATCACAGATATCTGACACATTTTTATAACGTTTGTAATTATGTCGTTTGTATACGAAGTTTGGTTTCTTTGTTTTTAATTTCGCGCAAAGCTATTCGAGGGTTATCTGTGCCAGCTGTTCCTAATTTAGCAGTGTAAGAGGGAAAACAGCTTGTCATGACCACCCACCGCCAACTCTTGGGCTATTCTTTTACAAGAATAGCGCGACTGACCGTCACTTTATAACGCCTTCTATGGCTGAAAGGGCGAGTAAGTTTGGTGTGACGGGGATTCGAACCCGCGACTCTCATATTACGAGTTGAGTGCCTTAACCATCTTGGCCATGCCGGGCCAACCAAAATATAAAAAACAACATAAGAACGGTTTTAATATTTTGCTGTTTATGATACAATTGTACTTGATATTTACTTTAATTAAATTTTCATGTTAAATTTTTTTTTTTAAATTACAAGCGAAATCGTTAACGATTACATGACAAATATGTAAATATATTTTGTTACTTTTACTTATGAATCTTCCACCTTTTTTACTAAAGGCTAATGGAAAAAAAACTCAATAAAACAAAATATTTGAAAACTAAATGATTGAAAAGTTCTTATTATAAATTTGAATTAATTGTTTTGAATACTTTGATAGTCTTTCCAATCGTGTAAACGTGTAGAAGAACAGACACGAGAGTAGTCCATTAACATTTTCTTTGGTATTCTTTTGTTTGTTTGTTTCTGAATTTCGCACAAAGCTACTCGAGGGCTATCTGTGCTAGCCGTCCCTAATTTAGCAGTGTAAGACTAGAGGAAAGGCAGCTAGTCATCACCACCCACCGCCAATTCTTGGGCTACTCTTTTACCAACGAATAGTGAGATTGACCGTCACATTATACGCCCTCACGGCTGGGAGGGCGCATGTTTAGCACGATGCGGGCGTGAACCCTTAGATTACGAAGCGCACGCCTTACGCGCTTGGCCATGCCAGGCCTCTTTGGTATTCACGACAAAGAGGAAAAATGTTTCATTAGAAAATAGAAATCATAATGAATTAAATACTTAACAAAATATGCAAACTATTTATTTATCTATATATTTAATAATCAAATGTCTGTTTGTCTGCTGTACTCTGTATCTCTTTATCGGTCAATTATAGAAGATATTATCGTTCAAAATGCTTCTTTTCAAAAGTGCATTAAAGGAAAATTGTTCATGTTTTTCAAATCCTAAAATTCCATAACAATATCTTCATATGTGTTGAACAGTGAATCTGAGAAAAAAAATATTAAAAGCAACAACGTATCTTTTAGTCAGGGAGTTTCACAAGAAAACGGAAATTCCTTTATCCATTGATTAAAAGGATCAAGATAGAAAAAAACAAATACATGAAGTAATATATCCGAGTATATATATGTTGTTATTCGGTTTGTAGATTATTTATATTTTCATGTCGGAACTATATGCATGAATGACTTTATTGTAATATGTCGATTGTTGCCTGGCATGGCCGAGCGCGTTAAGGCGTGCACTCGTAATCCGAGGGTCGCGGGTTCGCGCCCGCGTCACACTAAACATGCTCGTCCTCCCAGCCATGGGGGCGTTATAATGTGACGGTCAACCCCACTATTCGTTGGTAAAAGAGTAGCCCAAGAGTTGGCGGTGAGTGGTAATGACTAGCTGCCTTCCCTCTAGTCTTACACTGCAAAATTAAAGACGGCTTGCACAGATAGCCCTCGAGTAGCTTTGTGCGAAATTCCAAAATAAACAAAATGTCGATTGAATTCAGTTAAATTAAACTTAATATCTTCCACTAAAAACTTTTTATATAAATGAAAACTGTCAAAAAGTACTTACTTTGATGACAGTCTTTTCTTGCGCTTAGTAAAATAACAAGGAACAGTGGTATACCACGAAAAAAATACCCTCTGTTATTTAGCAAAACAGGGCGCTCTGCTGTGTTGGATGCACCCATTGTATGAAAACCCAAACATTGTGCCAATAATTTATTACAACCAGTCTCCTTTGCTTGAAAACAGAGGCAGTGGAATTATGTTTACTCAAATAAGACATGGAGTGATAAAATAAGGCTGTTAATGGTCCAGTAGACGATCATATTACATCTTCGCAATGTTTGCTTGTTTCGAATTTTGCGCAAAGCAACACGAGTGTTATCTGCGCTATCTATCCCTAATTTATCAGCGAATGATTAGACGCAAGAGAACTAGTCCTCACCAATCACTGCCAACTCTTGGGCTACTAATTTATCAAAGAATTGAGGGATTGATCATAACATTATAACGTCCCCATGGCTGAAAGTGTGAACATATTTGACGGGACGGGGATTCAAACCATTGATCTACAAGGTTGCGAGTCGAGCGCCCGAACCACCTGGCCATACAGGTCGTATACGCTATGATACAAGGCATTTGGTTTATTACTCATTTTTTTATTTATTCGTTACTATTTTTAGATAATTTATTATTGAATTATTTCAAATAACATCTGCTAGTATAGCATAATTTAATCGATACTTTTTTAGAGCAAAGCCACATTGGGTTATCTGTTCTGCTAACCATGGAGAATCGAACCCCGTATTAAATTATAAGTACATTTTCTCCAGGACTTATAAAAAGGTAATAGTTAATTACTATTAGGATCCAGTTGTGTTTGTCTCAGTGCATGGGTTATACGTTTCAAGTTCACCCTCCTTAGATATTGTGACAGCTTTACTGTTGTACATTTATTTTAATACATACGTCTATTTCAGTATCATTTTTTTCCATGTGACGTATGTTGTTGGATGTGTATTACGCAAGTTCCGCCTGTTCTCTAAATTTGTAGAAGATTCTCGAAAGAAAAAAGCAATAACATATGGTTTACGAAAATACTATCTTGTTGAACTTTCGAGAATCACGCGTGATTGGTACAAAATCTAGCAGAGAGACAGTGATAGAATATGATCAGGAATGTTTATAAATTTCGAACATTGCGAAGTGTTCAACTTCAGAGAATTAACTTTGGAAGCTATTATTTCTACAAGAATATTAGATATCTTCGTCTGTGAAAAGCAAGTTTGTAAACCGTGTTGCACCAAACAAGAATAGAACTAACTAACATTCCCATCAAGTGAACTCTACATATGTATCAACATCAGAGTAATTTGTGCCTCGTGGACCAGGATCATTGATAAAATATTAAGTTCCATTAAGACAGAATATTGTTTGTAAGTTTACAAAATTTTTGTATATAAACCAATATTCTTAATAGCTATTTGTGATTATGGTTATTGTAAGTTGTATTGTTATTTGTGTATTAAAAATATTTGTATTAAGAAAGATAATTGCGTGTACCAATTTCTTAGCAAATGTCATAAATTTGATACAGATCAACATTCAATTAACTTTTAAATTAAAATTAAAGTTTTTGGATATTTGAAATCGGAATAAGTTAATATACGTAACACAATAAACTGTAGACTAATCCGGAATAAATTATAATACGTAACATTTTTTTAATTAGTTACTCATCTGGTAAAGTTTTCTTCCTTATATACAATTTCTTTATAGATATTTATAAATCATTTTCGAGCCTTAGAATATTTATAAAAGCTTTAAACAATAAGAATGATTTCAATAATTTAAAAAATAAAAAAATCTTGAATTGTAATGTGTTTTGTTCCGAATTATTGTTGTTTCATGTAAGTTCAGTGGAATCCCATAAAACTGACTAAATCTTCATGTGTTGAACCTTCTTCCGCAAGGATTTTTTTCTTTAACAAAATTGCGGAAAATGCTGTTTTAACAAATACTGGGCTTTGAACTGAATCTATTCCAGGGTGACGTTTCGTAGTTTAAATATGAAGTCAGAAATATAACACTTTTTGTATGTTAGTTTTGCAAATAGATAATTTATCTTTGAAGCGAAATATGTGAAGTGGTATTTTACTACTTTTATTGTCTGAGTATTTTTTTGGGTTTTATGCATATCTTGGGCTGCCCTTTAATTTACAAGCTAGGCGTAAATCTACTCATAATCTAAATATCTTAGAATTATTCACCGTATCACTAAAAATTAATGTCTAGAAATTTACTGAAATAAGTATGAGATTTTGAGTAGCAGATTTATACACATGCAAAGTGTTAGATAGAAAAATAGAGATGAAGTTAACAAAATGTCATAAATATAGATATAAAAACAGGATATTGGTGGATATATTAATATATATATAGATAGTTAGGACTCAGAAGTCGGTATTTATGCAGATGAATGAATACGTTGTCAGGGTTAGTAAAAATATTTCTCGGTATGTATGTATGGAAGTGAGAAGGATATAGGTTATTGGTAACGTTTGTCTGAAAGTAGTCAGATAGCTAGGTTGAGTAATAGGTAAGAAAAGTAGGTGAGAAGATAGGATTTTCGGTCATGATAGTAGGTCAGAGATAGGAGTAAGATGGATGCATTGATTGACGTGAGAGAAAAAACAGTTAAATGTATTGCAAGGCGAGCTAACGGAAGCTACAGTTTTATAGGGAAGTACTGAAGGGAAGAGGTGGATAGGTATGTTATTATATAACATCAGAACAGGATTATTAAAACATGTTGACAAGAAGGAATGGGTAAATGTATATATGTGGTGTATATAAGAAGAAATACTGACTTACTTTCAGATCTTTGAGTTGAGTAAATATCGGATGATCATAGCTTTCTCTGGCAATATTATCTTCATTCGTAGTTCACTTCATCTAATAAAAGATATTTTAGGAATTAACAACGCCACAATAATTTAGACAATCTATAGAGAGCAGCGCTTTAGAGAAAAAAAAAGCCAAAAGTGCTCATAACAACATGTTGTTTACTAGATACATGGCAAATAAAATAACAAGAAAAAAGAAAGATATACTTTTGTATTAAAAGAATACATTTAGCTAATGTCCATATTACTATATAAGAATGACGACAAATTACGCTTAAATTACTTTAAATTACATGTTACTTTCAAAGAATAATATACGGATAAAAAATACCGAGTTCATGAAAATAGATAACGAAAGATGTTTTTTTTTATATTTGTATGATATGAAGTCTTACATATTTGATTGGAATTGGAACTCAACGTGAAAGCTGTTTCGTCTGTTTTTTTAAACCCTGTAATTAGATGTAAATTACTCAAAAGCTAAAAATCTCTGTTTACAGGCATGGCATTTTAAACCAAAATTCTTAACATTACGTCTATAGAATACTAATTTAGAAAACGGCTGTTAAAAACAACAACTAAAGTTTGAACTTATTAGTTCCAGATTTAGAATATAGAAATATGCAGAAGTATCTTAACTTATTTCTTACTAAAACGTTACATATAAGATGAAAAATATTTTATATCTTTCAAAAACAAATTTACTCCTGACGGTATTATACCTTATAACAGAATACTGAATTGCGAAAAACGGATTTTTGTGAAAAATTATATTCCATATCCACTTTAAATATAACTAATGCTGTATCAACTACGCTTTGGAAAAGTATAAACGGTGAAAAATGAGCTATTTGTTTTTCCTGCTTTATTCTCTCATTTAATATGTTAACGGTCTGTTTATTGGCCAGTTCATTATGTCTCTTTAAATTTTCTTAAGCCTTTTCAGTTTAAGTTATCGGTCTGGTTAGTGGTCAGTTCATTATGACTCCTCAGATGTTCTTAAGCCTTTTCAGTTTAAATTAACGGTCTGGTTAGTGGCAAGTTCATTATGGCTCTGCAAATCTTCTTAAGCCTTTTCAGCTTACGTTATCAACGTGTTTGAACTAGTGCAAACACAAAATATGGATTGAGAAGCATACACACTACAAGATTACAATGAAAGTAGCTGATATTTTATACGAAAGGCTAAACTTTAATAACTGGAAAGCAAATAATAAATATTTCCCATTTATTAGACGTAGTAACATCCTGGAAAATATTTGTAATCCCATTTACTTCCAGAAATGTTCCAGTAAAAAGGGAAATACTTACATGCCTACACGTAAATAAAGAAATGTAAAAGAGGAACCTACAGCATACATACATACACACACACATATACACCAATTTAAGTTAAACAAAAGTCAATCAGGGTTAACTTAGATCTTTAGTACACACTAATTACTGAACTAAAATCAGTTTCGTATGTATCAAGTGTGTCCTTTAAAAGATCGTAATGGTGTTCCATTTACTAGGATGGTATTCTTTAAATTCAAGCAATAATGGAGAATATAAGAAGGCTTAACTAATATTACTTCTCCTATTGTTTTATATTTCGCCTGGCTGCACCAGTCAGATAATACTAACACCAAGCTTAAGTAAATCACCCAAAAGTCTGTCATCTCCAGATGACTCCTTGCTAGAAATCGCAATTTTAATTCGGAACGAGAGGAGAAATCTACATGGACTATAATCCTGCTATAGATTATGGTTAGTTATGTTGGAAGGGAAACTGAGTTGCGTAGCTGTCGAGTTGGAATTTTGGATGCAGTTAATTATTGCAGTAGGTCTTTTCATGAATATATCAAACACTTTTGTTGCATTTTCCTAATCTACGGACCCTACAGATATTAATAAACGTTTCAGTATGAGACTAAGTTGCGACTACCAGCAATATCTAGAGTTATAGATCTTAATGAACATTTCACGAGGAAATTAAGTTGTGACTACCAAAAATATTTAGTGTTACAGATTTTAATAAATGTTTCAGTTGAAGACAAAGTTGTGATTACCACAAATAGCTCCAGCTACGAATCCTGTAGTTTATATTGAGTCAACTCTGACGACATGCAACAAATATCTGTAACACTGGCTGATTCTAACTGAACTTCTGACATTAATACAAATATTATGTGTGCTTAAGATAAACCTGTGGTAACTTAATGAATTCCAACAGAATAAGTTCACGTAATTGGCAAATTAACTACTCCCCATTAGTCTTGGCCTTAATATTATTTCTTGCTAGAGATTCTTATAAAAGTTATATGATATGGAACATTAACTATATGGTGTAGTTTTGCGCAGCTGTTCTTTATTAAAAATAAGAGTTGCAGAAGTTTATTCTCTACTTCTAAAGAAAGTAAAGTAAGTGAACCGTCGGAAATAAAAAGATTTATTTTCTTTGAGTTGTAACTTATTTTTATTTTTCGAGGCTGCAAAATATGTATTAAACTGAAGCCTGTTCTTCAGTTAACTCATCAAGCAATATTTTTTTTTTAATTTCGTGCAAAGCTACTCGAGGGTTATCTGCACTAGTCCCAAATTTAGCAGTGTAAGACTAGAGGGAAGGCAAGTAGTCATCACCACCCACCCTCAACCCTTGGGATACTCTTTTATCAACGAATAGCAGGACTGACCGTCACATATATAAAACTCCACGGCTGAGAGGGCGAGTATGTTTGGCGCGACAGGGATGCGAACCTGCAACCCTCAGATTACGAGTCGCACGCCTTAACACGCTTGGCCATACCGGGTCATCATACAACAATGAAGCTTAAAGTGTAAATAATATTTATCTAATAATGTACGTTTGTACAATGGGCTATATGTGATATGTTCACTATGGGCAACAGAGCCCCGAATTTAGTGTCGTAAGTCTGTAAATTTATCGCTGACGCGTTGGTCGGGATCAATTTGACACAATATATACGCCATAAGCACAGTATGCAATTTGCATTATCTATAGAGAAGTAGAGTTTTTTTTCTAAAAAATGCTTCTACATAATTCAGTTTCATAAGTAATGTATTTTGACATAATAGAGTAATATCTAATTAAAAGAAAAACAAGGATATTTAGAAACATTATTTTCCATACGAGTATTTTATGACATACCAATATGGCACTGTAAGTGAATTTAAAATAAATGTAGTAAATACCGAACCCAATCATTTTCAGTATTTTATAGAATACATTATTCCTGTTGTATCAAGATAGAATCAGCATACCAAATATGGCAGTTGAATAGTACAAAACAAAACAAAAAATTACCGCATTACAGCCTAGGGCGTTTCCCAACGCGTGCTTTACGCATTGGCTTTGCAAGCAAAGGACTGAATAGAACATTGCGGAAAACCGCTTCGTCTTATTATGTACTTATAAAAGGCTTTTTGCACAGTGTACACGCCCAAGGGGAGAGTCAAATTTATCTGTTGTACAAACGTCTAAATACAACCCTATTTGTTATGAATAGTTATATTACTGTAATAAGATACTTGATACACTTTTATGGCGCTAAAATGTTTCAGAAAAGGTGTTATTGTAAATCTCATAGTTGATGTGAGCATTAGAAATGAGACCATGTTCCCAAGTGTGCATGATATCAAAATTTAAAGCTATATCAGTGTTGAGTTTATTCTGTATTTTTTTTATCTTGTGGAAAACAATTTTTTATTTTAAACTTTTATGACTTCTTTTTCATTCATGATTATTACCCGTATAAGTTGCTGTGCCAACAGTCTTCAACAATGAGACTATAGGATTATTATCTTCCTGATTCAAGTGTTGCCAAAAAGATGGTGCAGATAAATTGGTTCATGCTCCAAACAATAAAGATGCAGCAGAAAATATTGACTTAGAAGAAACATTAAAAGTTAGAGTCATTCTTTGGTTTTTAGCAAAACAATGCTAGCCGCCCACAGGACTATAACAGATTATAGTTTGAGTATAGTTCAACAAAAATAAAATGCAGAAGAAAAAAAAATCACACGGTTACATATATATATATATATATATTGTTTTCAGGTTTCATTCTACACCATACATCTCAAAATTAACATTGTTAGGTGTTATACACATTACTTCTATCTTCCATATATATATGAGCACCTGACGAAGTCAGTATTGCAAATAAATTATTACATTCTTTGGTTAGTCATTTATAAGATAGTTTACACTAGATTTATATTTGCCTGACTACCTTTTTTGTCTATTCATTGTCTATTGCTACATATTGAACTATCAATCTATCTTCCTTTTTTTCAACTGTCTGCCTTCATAATTAGCTTCTTCAGTTTCTTTCTCTCTATCTGCCAATTTATATTAATACCCGTTCGTAATTTCTCTCTTTTATGTGTTGTCTAACTATTGACCTGAATTTTGTCTCTATCTTTCCTAAATTTAAGAACTTATCTATCTATCTATGGGAACAATAAATAACTTTATTTTTTTTTCGATCTGTGTATGTTTCCTCTATTTGTATCTGTATGCAATAGAAGGTGACTTACATAAAAGTTGGTTAGAATGTGTTGATAATTTATTGTGAGAAAGATACAATTTAATTGTAACGCTTTACGGCAGTAAGTCTGTCAAAAATCTAGATTCGATAAAAGTAGAATATCAAATAAAAATATTAATCATTCTGTCTGTCTCGCTCTTTAGTTATGTACTCATCTGCGTATCCAAAACAATGAAGTATTGGAGACCGAAAATAATATAAAATCTGAGTTACCAATCATTCTGTAGTTAATTTCAATTGCACATGCTACATTAAATCTCTTTAATCATGTCTTATCACAGCTTGACTGCGTAATGCATCAAGTTTTGTAATATTCCCTTAACTTTGCATTGTTCGTTCATTTGAAAATGTCTTCTTGTATTTCATACATTTATCTTCAGGCCGAAAAATTTAATGGTGAATGTTAATGATGCAAACACAATCACGTAATGTGTCACCGAGTGAAAAATGCAGGCTCGAAGTTGACGGTTATTTAATTAGAAACTTGAAACCTACAAACACCCAACAGCTCAAAACCCTGCCAACAATTATCAGTACAAAGCAGGGAAGGGAGGTAATCTAAATTAAAGTGAAGGGATTATATAGTAATTTTAGTAATGAATTTTCCAAATAAAAATTACAGAAGCAAACATTAGGCATTCTTCCATCACTATAATACACGTACTTAAAATCTGGGATATTGAATAGGACCATTTCTTAACAAAATCTTATTTTGCTAAAATCTCTTTCCATATAGGCTATTATAACATGAAGAACGGCAGAGGAATGTTAATTAACATTAATTGTTAATTTTAGGGTTATTGGAACAATAGCAGTTTTTTTAAATCCTGAAACGTGTTCGATCAAAACTTTCGTACTGATAAAAAGAAGCATCTCTAAATTTACTCATACGAAAGGTATAGATGTAAATACGTTAAGAAAGATCAGTGATTACACTTTAAATGTCAAGAACAAACGTTTAAGACTTATAAGTTTAAAGAAGTAGTTTTTAAACTACAAAACTGCAATGTTTGAGAATATGGTTATTTGCAATACAATTTATTTATTATTAGAATTTTAAGTCTAAAACGTATTGAAATCATAAGAAACTGAAAAAAATCATTGCCAACTTTAAACAGGAATGTTTTAAAATAATTTGTAATCCAGTAACAAAAATAGGGTGATTTTATCTATTAAAACATTGATTATAGTTTGAGTATTGTTCAACAAAAAAATGCAGCAGAAAAAATCGCATGGTTACACACATATATATATATTGTTTAGAGGATTCAATCTACATCATATATTTCACAATGAGCATTGTTAGGTGTTACACATATTACTTCTATCTTCCATATATATATGAGCATTTGACGAACTCAGTATTGCAAATACATTATTATTATATTAAATTGCATTAAAAAACACTTCATTCGTGATCAACACAGCAAAAATAGCTTATTGTATAGTTTTGTGCTCAACATAAAACAAATATATTTCGCTAAATTCCGGGACATTATTATATTAGGAAGAATAAGGTTGGAAAATTTTAAATTAAGACGCCCTCTATCGATAGTTTTCAGAAACGTACTTCAGCAGATCCTGGCGTTATGAAACTGATATTCAAGATAGAAGAAACAAAATAAATGAGGCATAACGGAAAAAAGGGAAGTTGTAATAATTTAAGTTCAGTTACAATAATTTTAAGACAGGTTTGTAGCAAAATCCCCACTCTAAAATTGATAGTTTTAAAACTTAAGGTGTCTTGCGTTTACATTTTGCTTAATTGAGGACACTGCCATGAATATGGTGAAATCTCATCCCAAATCAGTGACATCTGGTCATTTCAATAGTATTAAATATTAGACTATTAATGACTTGCCCCCCAGTGGCTCAGCGGTATGTCTGCGGACTTACACGCTAAAATCCGGGTTTCGATACCCGTTGTGGGCAGAGCACAGATAGCCCGTTGTGTAGCTTTGTGCTTAATTCAAAAACAAAATTAATGACTTATTTTTGTTACTAACTAATCAATTAATTATTAGCAAGAACTTTTTATGGTACAGAATAATTACTATGATAAAAAAGTTAAAATAGAATGTTGCGAAAAATAAAACGCACTACAAAGTAGTGGACGTTCCTCTATTATTCGAGTAAACTGCGGACGATACGTCGCTCACCATTCGATGAATTTACTTTTCAAATTATCCAACATTTTAACTATAATGAAAGAGTTAGTGTATTATAAAGTTTTAGCTCTATATATCCTGGAAATAGAACATAACGAATAATAAATTTTAAAGTACAAACAATGATAAAACATGACTAGTTCAACTAAGTTAAACATGAAATAATTGTTACCAGCATTGTTGCAACCTACTGACACTGTTTATTCAGATAGAAGTCCCCGAGTACAGCGGTACGTCTATGAATTTACAACGCTGAAATCATGGGTTTGATTTCCATCGGTGAGCTGTACATACAGCTCGATGTGATTTTGCTAAAAGAAAACACATACACACACAGATAGATGTTGATCATGTGTATAAGGGTTTGGCTTGGTTTGGTTTGAATTTTGTACAAAGCTATACGAGGGCTATCTTCGCTAGCTGTTCCTAATTTAGCAGTGTAAGACTAGAGCAAGGCACTTAGTCATAACCACCCACTGTCAATTCTTGGGCTGCTCTTTTACTATCAAACAGTGGGACTGACCTAACGTTATAACTTCCTTACGGCTGAAAGGGCGATCATGTTTGGTGTGACGTGGATTCAAACCCGCGAGCCTCAGATTATGAGTTGGGCGTGTATAAAGTCCAAATTTAAATACTATCATTATAGTCAATGAATAAAATGTTCTTAGATGCTGCGAAACTAAACGTTCTGCTAATAATGTAAATCAGTCTAAAACGACGAATTATATGTTCAAAGTGATCATAAGGCAGTAGAACTCCTACAGCAAGGATTGTAGCTTTGGTGTGCAGCAAAAGCATAATGACAAACCAGGAATTGCCAAAGCAGAAACACAAAATGGTTAACTTGGTTGTTTCTGGGATATTCGTACAAACCTACACAAGTATTACTTGTGTTAGTTATTTAATTTTGAACTGATATAGCAGAGAAAAAGCAACTAGAAACAGCACACATTGATAATTTTTGTGCAATTCATATTGAACAATTGGATTCAACTGTCATTTCTATAATACACTCATGGTCCAATAACTGCGAAGCGCGATTTTGCAACAACAGGCGCTAACCATGAACCCACAGATTCAAACCCACAGTTTGGCATGCTAACAACGATTTCATACCCAGCTCTTCAGCGAATTCAGAAATTTTAGTTTTGCAACACATTAATAATAATTCAAATAAAAAAATCGCAATATTTTCACTTCAATTTATGTTGTTGTTTTTTGTTTGTTTTGAATTTTCCGCAAAAATACTCTAGTGTAAGACTAGAGGGATGGCAGATAGTCATCACCATCCAACGTCAACTCTTGGGCTACTCTTTTACCAACAAATAGTGGGATTGACCGTCACATTATAACGCTCCAACGGCTGTAAGGATAAGCATATTTGGCATGACAAAGTTTCAAATCCACAACCCTTGGATTACGTGTCGAGCGCTTTAATCATTAGGCTGTGCCGGTCTTAATTTGTTGTTACACAAGTACCTTTAAAATGTCTTCTAAAACGCTACATAACTATGGATATCTAGCCTAAACACGACATTTTTGTTTTTATTTCCATCCAGACTTCAACAAGAATATCATGCAAAAAAATGGCTTTACAAATTAATATAATATCTGCAGATTTTGCATAACTTCCTTCATCTTAACCTTGCATAATATAACACAAATCAAAGCATTCCACCTTCCATAGTTATTGTTTTGTTAAATACCAGTATGAGTTATGCAGAGTCAATTATTTTCCATGGTGTAGTCGTTGAATGGGTATAGATCATGTAAATGAAATATTCAATACAAAATAGAAATAAATTTAGTCATTATAAACTTTAAAACTCCAAGAAATTAACCTTTCACATTGGTTTATATGCAAAAAGGGCTCGTTTGGGTTGAGAAAATATTTTACATAGAAGAGCGAACAACGTTTCGACCTTCTTCGGTCATCGTCAGGTTCATTTTCACATTGGTATTTATATTCAGTTCCATCAAACATTACGCTGACCTACAGAACAACTTTAAGGGATAAAATAATTAATGTAATACATAAAAATACAATAACCTTAATACAATTGTCTTATTATAAATATAATTTATTATAATCACGTTTGTTCAGAAAGAAAGGTTATGTTTTATTTTCATAAGAAATTCACGTTGGGCTATCTGCTGTTCTACTAATATTCTTAACTAATTAATTATTTTGTTTCAGTCATTTTCTCGTCTTTTCATACGCCGGAGTTCTCCATATAGAACACTGATAAGATTACGGACATAACAACACTAAAATCCGAAGCGTGGCTGTGTAGTTCTGCACTGAAACTACATCCACGTACCAGAAAATTGAAAAATTTCAATTTAAAGAAAAACTCAACATTTCCATGCTGTATCATTAAATATATATTATATATATTACATAAATTCTATTAATATTCTTATTACTGATTGTAAGCAATTATATTATAACATTAGATTTTGCAGTGCAACATTTTCATCACTTTCTAAACGAGTGATCTTAAATTACGTATTCCTTCACCATTTATTTTTATACATTTAAGTAAAACGCAAAGTATCCGTGTTTATTTATTGAAAAAAGATATAATTTAAAAATAAATTTTACTCATTAACCCAAACTGTTTTTATAATTGATTAAGTACACAATCCATCGTAACAGAATATGAAGATAAAATAATTTGACTGTGATACTGAAATATTTAAAGAGTATATGACTAAATAAGACCATTAATGATAAATATGACAATAAATTAATAATATCCATGACAGATGAGCAGAATCGATTTACGCCGATAATCAATTTGTAATAAATATTTAATATACAGACTTTCGGCCTGGCATGGCGGAGCGTGTTAAGGCGTGCACTCGTAATCCGAGGGTCGCGGGTTCGCGCCCGCGGCGCGCTAAACATGCTCGCCCTCCCAGCCGTGGGGGTGTATAATGTGACGGTCAATCCCACTATTCGTTAGTAAAAGAGTAGCCCAAGAGTTGGCGGTGGGTGGTGATGACTAGCTGCCTTCCCTCTAGTCTTACACTGCAAAATTAGGGACGGCTAGCACAGATAGCCCTCGAGTAGCTTTTTGCGAATTTCCAAAAAAAAAAAAAAATATTCAGCCTGGACCGATAACACAGCTAATGTTCCTCACTAATATTTTTTTTTGTTTTTGCTAGAAAGAAGAAAATGTAATGAGAGAAAAAAGTACCGAGGGGGAGGGTTTCTATTTGTTCGGGAGTTCCTTTTTCGAAAAAGAATTTTGCTATTATAAGCATAAAAAACTAATAACTGGGTTCATGAAACTTAGGAGCGACATAAGAAAAATTATTTCGATTGTTCCGTTTACTGTGTAGGAGTTAACCAATCAAATTATAATAGAATATGAACTTAAGATCTTTAAGTGAAAAAAAAGAAGTCGAGAAATCATGTTTGGTAAGACGAAATAGCAAAAAGAATCATAGTTTACTGTATATAAGCCTAAGCTGATAAACTCAGAACTCCACGAAGTGCTTTCAGAGTGTCAAACATAAACAGGCAAACCGAAAAATGGAAGGAAGAGTCGCCATGATTTGCCATAAAAAGTGATGAACCTGAGGATAAGGGCTATTCGTTCGTGTTCAACATTTATCATTATAAATAATATTTCTGTTATTTATGTCATCAGAAGAGAACCTTTTGCTGGGCTATTTTATTCTATATTTTAGTAGGTTTTGTTTTCAAGAATCTTTTACACCCATAAACAATTAGTCTCACATCACAATATGACTAATTAAAGATGGAAACTAAACATAAGGCATATCTACAGTACTATGTGAAAGTGTGAGGGCGAAGTCAAATACAATATTTCAGACTACTTTCAAAAACAATGGAAGATAAATCATAGGTGAAACATCAGAGTTTTATTAATCTTCATACTTAGTACAACAGAAACCTAGTGGAAGTGTTTGAGTTCAGTAAACAGTTAATATTTTATGTGTCCTCCTTTTGTTTTAATAATTGCAGATCGTCTTTAACGCATTGTTTCAACATGTTTTATCAAAGTGTCTATTGGTATTTGACTTCTAATGTCTCTAATACCCTCCCATATTTCTTTGTAAATAACGTCTGATTTGTCAAGTTTTTGATTTATAAGATTCTAGATCTACTGAACTAGGTTGAGATCGACGCTCTGTGAGAGTCAATTCATCATTTAAATGACTCCAGTAGCTTCTTTCTTAGCTAAATAACAGGTTGTATGAATGTTCAGGGTTAAGATTTTCTTGGCAGTAGAATCCTTTGCTAATAATATGCAAACCACAGAGTATATCATGACGGATCAGAATCTGATGACACTTGCACTGGTACATTATTCCATTTGTTTTCCAAATATTTTCTGTAACCTCAGAAAAAAAAAACCCCACACCATCATACTGCCTCTTCCATGCTTCATGGTAAGTGCTATGCTTGAGGTGCTGTAAGTATCTTAGATTCTAGTCATGGAAGACGCATTATTCTCGCCAGGAAATAATGCAATCGGGACCCGGCCTAGCCAGGTGGTTAGGGCGCTCTACTCGTAATCTGATGGTTGCGGGTTCGAATCCACATCACACCAAACATTTCAGTCGTGGATGCGTTATAATGTAACGGTCGATCCTGCTATTCGTTGAGAAAAGCATAGTCCAAGAGTTGGCGGTGGAAGATGATGACTAGTTTCCTTCTCTGCAGTCTTACACTGCTAAATTAGAGATGGCTAGCGCAGAAAGCATTCTTGTAGAACCCTTCCAGTGACACAGTGGTATATCTGCGGACTCATACCACTAAAAACCGGGTTTCGACACCCGTGGTTGGCAGAGCACAGGTAGCCCATTGTGTAGTTTTATGCTTAATTCAAAACAAACAAACAAATCCTCGCGTAGCTTTGCACGAACTTCAAAAACAAAAACAAAACAAATGCCACTGTAAATGTTACATTTTTAGAAATCTACTTTATCGAGATATATATTATATATTTTCTACACATAAAACCTAAAATCTGATTAGAAGAACGAAATTAGAAATCCACTACGCTTAATGATCACATTTTTATGGGTTCTGTACTGCAGAACTGATTATCGATCTTATAGAACGCGAATAATAATCTGAACTCATTTAGTAGAGAAAACCTCCACCATTCTAAAAACAGAACGCATTTCCTACGCAGTTTAGTCAAGCTCGAAATATATATCACAATCATGGCACAGCCCGCCAGTGAACAAGGTAGCTAGCTTGTCAGGATATAACTTATCACCTCACTTTCAATGCTTTTACTCTGTACGTTATGGCTCCTAAATCTCGTTTGAATTTCCATGCACAGGTTAAAAAAAAACAACTGAACTGGAACAATGAACTCATGAAATACATGCACCAGTTTAATGGGTAAAAGTTTGCATTTTTTGCCAGAAAGTCAAATAAATGTGATTATAAGGCCTTAGAATGAGATTTTGTAGTGTCGCAAAATGTTCATGTATGTTTATTTGGAATTAAGCACAAAGTTACACAATGGGCTACATGTGCTCTGCTCACCAGGGGTATTAAAACTCGCTTTTTAGTGGTATGAGCCCATAGATATACCGCTGTGCCACGGAGTGAAGAATGTTCATGTAATTCGTTTTGCATTGTAACCTATTGAAATTAAAATCTTATATTACAGTATACAAGAATGCAAGCTATATTTACATAAAAAAGTAAATAAATTATTAGAAGTGAAATAAAATATGTATATACGAAATAAACCTTTAAGCTTTTCTTTTAGGAAATGGAATCTTTAATTAAACTTACCATTTCTCGATTGTTTGTTTGTTTCGAATTTTGCGTAAAGCTACTCGAAGGCTATCTGTACTAGCCGTCCCCAATTGAGCAGTGTAAGACTAGAGGGAAGGCAGCTAGTCATCACCACCCACCACCAACTTTTGGGCTACTCTTTTACCAACGAATAGTGGGATTGACCATTACATTATAACGCCCACACGGCTTATAGGGCGAGCATGTTTGGTACGGCCGGGATTCGAACTCGTAACCCTCGGATTACAACACGCTTAGCCATGCCGGGCCCATCATTGCTCGAAAAGGCTTTAATGATAAAACTTTTTTCAAACGGATAATTTGCACGTTAATGAATATATATATATATATATTTGGTTTCTGAATTGTCCCTGGTGACTCACCGTTAAACTAATGGGTTTATAAAATTAAAAATTAGATTTCGATCCCAAGGTAGGCAAACCATTGATAGCTCAAATTTGTGCTTAATAACAAACCAAGATTTCCACTCAAAATGTAGCAGAAGTAAAGTGCATATATTATCAAAATATTGATCGCAAAACAGCAGCTCGTACGAAATTAGAAACCAGTGAAATCATTTTATAAACAAAATTATAATTTTCAAGGTCTTCCATTGGAAGTGGATGGTGACTTCGTTACACTTTCTCAAGTTTGACATACTGCAATTAATTTTGGTTCTGTTCTGAAATATTTTATTAATATAAAATTAAAAGTTTCCAACGAAAAGATTATTTTCACACAAAAATAAAAAAACGAAAAGAAAAAAGTTTCAAACTTGAAGGTAAAATAAATTATTTTGTTTGTGTTAACGGACAAAATAATGAAAAAAGTTTGAAATATGATAATATATGGCTTTCAGTTTTCAAGAGAGCCAAACACTATCACTAAACGGAAATGTACTCCACAAGTAAAAACGAAAGACCATTTTTTATGTTGGTCGGGTTTATCTAATATAATTATCACTTTTTACTGGAAATAATTTTAAATCATTACAGAAGAATAAATGAAACATGTCGACATTCGTCATCTTTCAAATATTTTTGCTTATATTTTGGTAATGTGAAATATCGCGAACATAATTTTACCAAAAGATGTAGCGGTAAGGTAGAAAGTGTTAAAAATATAATGCAGGATAATACAAAACAGACTTCAAGCATAATTATATCAGCCAAAAGTGTTTTATTTCCTTCCAGAAAATCAGGATTTTTACCCTCATATCATCAACACGAAAAATTTCCAAATAACTCCAACTTCTGAGTAATATTTTTAAGCCTATGTACTGGAATGACTGTTTTTGTAAAACGATAAAACAGCATTTAACAGATTTAGTTAACAAACAAATTTATAGTTTTCAGTTTGTTTTAAATATCGTGCAGAATTACACGTGTGATATTTGTTCTAGCCGTCCATAATTTAGCAGTAGAAGATAAAAGGGAGCATTCTTTTATCAACGAATAGTGAGATTGGCCTTCATATTATAACTTTCCCACAACCAAAAGGAAATGGCAGCTTCATCTCTTAACACAATGCGCTTAGCAGCCAAGCACCTGCTAGAGGCTCAGAGATAAGCTTGAGGTTTTATAACACTAGCCCTCTCTTCCACCGAAAACAAAGTCGGTGCTTTGAGTATTACAGTTAAACTACGCACAGTTACTCATGGGAAATATATGTACATTTTTTCGAGACAAAAAATCATATTACATGGAAAGATATACATAAATTACATTTATGTGTAATTACTCTAAATTATTTAACAGCAATAGGGTTTCTTTTGATTATAAAGTATTACTAAAGAAAAAAGTACGTAACTTTCTTCTAGTACAATTCTGAAACTTCGTTATTTTCATATATAATACTAGAGCATAAAATAGCATATTTATATTTGACTTATACGAGTCAAGCCTTAAAAGTTTATCAAATGGGACGCTTCGCACAGATCGTGGTTACTTAGAATTCATCTGGCGTACTCATCTCTCGAAGGAGGTTTTGCCTATGGCGACAGCAAGTCCAACTGCCTATACAGCGCAATCCAGACTCGTTCCATGG
Organism: Carcinoscorpius rotundicauda; assembly: GCA_011833715.1. Classification (NCBI taxonomy): domain Eukaryota; kingdom Metazoa; phylum Arthropoda; class Merostomata; order Xiphosura; family Limulidae; genus Carcinoscorpius; species Carcinoscorpius rotundicauda. Next base: position 25,041,955 of record CM022398.1, read on the forward strand.
AGAAGCAGGGTATAACGGTAGCTAATCTTGTTCACCATAACCGTTGCATCTCGCTGAAACAAATAAAACGGAAATTTTCCTCCTTATATCGCATGAATTTATCCATTCGTATCAGAAGTTTATTATTTCATCTATTTGTTTGTTTCGAGAGATATAGTTTTAATAAACGTTGTTTTTGTGTGTTTTTGGAAGAGCTAATATGCACAAACTCGTCCCAATGTGAGGATTTGATGGATACAGGGAAATGGAAAAAGTAAAACGTCTACAAAGAAATAAACTGGTTCAATACAGTTGAAGCGTGGAAATACAACATAGATTTCAAACACAAATAAACCATTTTTGGTATATGTGTTTAAAACTACACAGTTGTTCGAGACAGCTACGAGTTTCTATGTTTTTCTTTAAGTGGTGAGTTTGGGAAGTTTTAACTTCTAGAAACCTACACTGAGCTTAAACTGTAATCGTAGCTGTTACACTTTCTAAAGTATTTTTATGCTGTTTAACTTGACAGCCAAAACTGCCCCGGTGGGTTAGGGCGTTCGACTCGTAATTTGAGGTGCGCGGGTTCGAATCCCGGTCGTACAAAATATGTTCACCCTGTCAGCCGTGTGGGCGTATAATGTGACCGTCAATCCCACTATTCGTTGGTAAAAGAGTATCCCAAGTGTTGGCGGTGAGTAGTGATAAACAGCTGCCTTCGCTCTAGTCTTATATTACTAAATTAGGAATGGCCAGCGCAGATATCTCTCGAGTAGCTTTGCGCAAAGTTCCAAACAAACACTGCAGCCAAAACAAAAGGTGTTTATAAGTATAATAAAGTATTTGTTGAAAAATTAATTAACTTGTTTTGCTGGCAGCTGTTGTCACCGTCAGGACCAGATCACTTAAATTTTATATCAGTAACTATTTTATTATGCGTACATACGCCCCTTGTTTCAGTCTTAGAGACAGTAACTCTTGTTATATAGGGTAAATGTTAACCTAATAGAAGCTATGGACATGAAATATGTCAAAATTAAGAACTACCAAGTGTGTGGGTTTTATTTTCAACACGTGGTATCTGGTATAAAAGTATGAAAAATTACCGTCGTGTACAGATGTTGACAAAAAGCTAATGATATATTTTTGTTAAACAAAGAAAATAAACTGCTCACTAAGTAGCCTCGCGTTAAAACAACCAAAATACAACAAAACTCTGTTGTTGTTTTTTCTTCTCCGGTCTTTGTTTTTTTTAAAAGCAACAACAAAACAAGTCTGGAATTATATACAGCAGTATTCAGATTCATAGCTTCATTAAAGCTGCAGAATTTTAACAGGTTGTTTACTGGTGTTGTTGGTAAATTATTTCTCTCTACCCGATCACAGAGTTTGAAAACGTTTAGAAAATGTATGAAATTCCTTTTCTGTGCATTTTGGGATCACTATGATTTCCCGAAGGATTTTATTCATTCAAAAGGACTATTTAATCTATTTTTTTTTCAAAGCCAGGATCTATAAAACAAGGGAGAAAAGAGATATTGACGTCTCGCATGGGTAGTGCTAGTCAAAAAACAGCATTAATTATGCTTTATATAGAGATATTGCTCTATGGATGTATAAAAGAAAAGAAAACATATTACAGGACATTCAAAATGTATACACCATTGGACTTATTATGAAACTAAGAATAGAATTCGCACGAAAACATTACAACGACAAAAACAACAATCACCAAAACTTAGTTTACATTACCAAGAATTTTATCTTCATGACTCTTTAGAACACGTGGGTTCTTATTTTTGACACGTTTCTAGTTAACGAATAAAAAGGTTTTATAGAATCAGAAAAGAAAAAAGTAGTTATAAAGGAAAAACATAATCGGCGTTGTGTTTCATGGAGAAATTAAGTTTTATATGGATCTGGTATGTTGTATTAGCTTGATCTACTCGTTTGAGCCGCTTCTGCATAATGAATAATGAGCAGAATATCGATCAGGTTTAAACTTATTCTGTAATTTTGATAATGGATGTTCTGGCAGCAGCGTTCTGAGCTAGGCAGTTTCATCTATCAACACAAAGAGGTACAATTTCTACTTTATGAGGTTGTTCACTTGATCCGAGTGTGATCTGGTGTTCAGTTAAGATAGAAGACCTGGTAACAAATGGCATCCTTAACGTTTGACAACTCCATCGTAAGACTAAGCAACAAACCATTGCGTGTGAAGAATAATGGTTCAGATAGACTACAACAGCTCCAATGTTCCAGAAGCCCCCTACCAGCGAAGTCGGAATAATTTTTCAGCTTGATATGATTCTAACTATATGACAAAAAAATGTTAGTTAACTACCATGAGCTCCCTCTTCAAAAAAAAAAGAAAAAAAAGATAGACCTACAACCCACTTAGTTTTAGAAATATAACAAAAACTAAATAAGAGATTTATTATTTTACTTGGCCACCATTGTTACGCTGACATTTAATCGGGGAAGAAGTGTAAAAACTAACTTATTTTTCACACATAAAATCCGAAGAACGACCTCCCAAGCTCGCAGTTAGTAGTGAAAAAAAGATAGTGAGAGTTACTAGAAGTAGAGTCTCTTATTTAACAGAAGAAACTGTGAGAGTGGACGAGAAACTAATTTTCAAACTTTCAACTTCATCACGACCACTAAGACCGACACTGACATTAAGTGGCAATCAAGCGCAACCATGAAAATTTATGGTGGACGCCGATCACTAGGCGACGGACAAAAATAAAAGCACACGAAGTCGTGTTAATGGAATATGACGGGATGGAACAGTTTCACCCCACTAAATTAGATCACCATCGAAATCTTCCTGTGTTGTTCAAGGGAGAAACACTGATTCTTTGTTCATTCTAACATCGTTAGAAACTGAAGCTCTGTCACCAATCTGTTAAGAAAACAGCTCACAGAGAAAAAAGTAAGGAATATAAAAGCCACAAAATAAACTCAACGTGAAATATATTGGATTATTGAATTAATTTCTTGATAAACATATAACAAACTTTAACAAACGAGAAGAAAAAAATATTATTGAGCCGATTTTAAATATTTATATTGTTGAATAAGTTTCTCAAACTGGCAGTTGTTGTTGCTGTTAAGAACACAGCCACATTGGGTTACCTGTTGTGTCCACCATGGGGAATCTTATACCGGATTTTAGATTTTAGTCCGTAAATTTACAGTTGTTCCACCAGGAGGGATTACAGTCCGAGAGCAACCTAAGATAACAATGCAATCATGCATGCATATTAACTGCGTAACAAATATGTTATAAAGTATTAAGTGCAGTTTTTGGTTCTATCTATTAATAATTACCGGAAATATTTTGAACATAATTTAATGAAATAAACGGTTTCTATGAGAACAACTTGTATGCTTACCTGTGTAAATTTCTACTCTGGAAAACGTGAGATTATTTTCACATAGAATTTATATTTTTTCATATTAATTTTTACGAGAACCCAAATTATTATCGCTCGAACCACCTTAACTCTGTCAACAATAATTATTTAATGACGGAACTTAGTACAGGATTTACCCTGTCAGAAAATTACATGAAAAAAAGAACATGGAACACTAAAATGACCTCGGCGCCAAAATCTATTTTGAAGTCAGCCATAACTTTACAAGAAGTCTCTTTATATCACCTGAATCATTAAACATCTTGCCAACTTGTTAATGGCCAAAAAAACTCCCTTATCAACCACCTTAAAAAGCAAGCAAAACGTTTTATTAACTCGTTTCTGCTCATTAAATATTCTTTATGAACTCTGCAGGTCATTAATCACATGACATGAAAATTTTCTTCGAATATTGTGTGGGCTATTCTACAGATATATATAGATGCCTTTACTTTGAGATATTAAAACTAGAATCGACTTTATTTACATAATTACCAATGAGCCTTCCAATATATTTCAAAACGTAGTAATTACTTTCTTTGCGGTACCGGAAACACCTGTAAGATAAGCATAGCCATTTTCATGGTTTTATATCGCTTAGTTTTTTCTCATTTGCATTGGAAGTTAATATTTGTAGAATATATAAAAAACAGTTCTCTTAGGCAAACTCTCTGGTTTATCAGAAGTGGCTACATTCTCGTAAAAACTCATTTAGTTTCCCTGTTATCAGGTTTAGTTAAATAACGTTTTGTAATATAACCAAAAAATAACAAAAATTGTTGATAATTGCCAATTTAAACAGCTGTATACTTGCTTACTAAAACATGGAAGTTATGTATTTCTTACAGCTGAGCTCCAATACTTACTAGAATACAGACCCTTCGACCGAAACACAGAAGTTATATACAGTTTACCTGTTAATATAGCTTCAGTACTTACTAGGACATACCTTAGGACCTAAATGTGGAAGTTATATACCGTTTCCCTAGCAGTTTAGCTTAATGGAACCCAACCTATGATGAAGTGAAATCTGTATAATGCTTTTTTTACGATTTTTCTACTATACTTGTTAAGATACTTACCCATCTACTAAAATAGAGAAATCATTTAACGTTTTTCTACCAATTTAGCTTTTATACTTACAATGATACCTGTCCAACATTCTTTAAAATATATAATTTCACTACCTGGATCTACTTATTAAATAACTATTGGTATCTCCGAAGAAAACTCTTTGGTCAAAACATAATTCCATATATATATTCGACCTCTTTGAATGTCTTTTCATAATACTCAAGTTATCCGTTTATCTAAGCCATATATGTCTACATATTAGTTTTCATTACTTTCAAAAATACATCAAGTGTTCTGGTTCTGTTTAAAATTACCTCACCAAATTAAGTATAGATGAGCAAAACAGTTTATTTATTTATCTCAAGTTGTGTCGTTTCGCAATACAAGAACTGTAAAAGGATCATGACTTATAAACAAATTAAAGCTTGTGACATCACCACTGTGAGAATTGTAAGCTTCCCAAAATTAAAAATGTACTTGATGTTAAAATTTCTTTTAAACACAACAATTCTAGCCATTTTTATTCACAAATTATTATTTAATGAATAAAAGATGATATACTTTGATATAGAACAGATGAGTTTGAAAAGATACAATACTTCTTTCATGCTATTTTTCAAACAGATAAAATAACTTAAGGAATGAGAACACATGTCTTGGTGACGTCAGCGATTGGTCAGAATTGCTTTGTAACTTACCGTGTTACAAATACTATCTCGAGTGGAACCATTTCTATGAATTACTTTACAGTTGTCATTTCTGTGTGGCCCGGCATGGCCAAGCGTGCGACTCGTAATCTGAGGGTCGCGGGTTCGCATCCCCGTCGCGTTAAACATGTTTGCTCTTTCAGCCGTGGGGACGTTATAATGTGACGGTCAATCCCACTATTCGTCGGTAAAAGAGTAGCCTAAAATTTGGCAGTAGGTGGTGATAACTAGCTGCCTTCCCTCTAGTCTTACACTGCTAAATTAAGGGCGGCTAGCGCAGATAGCCCTCGAGTAGCTTTGTGCCAAATTCAAAAACAAACAAACTTTTCTGTGTTTACAGTTTTCAGTTATATGTATACTACTAGTCAGTTACAATCCAATTATATAGAACTAAATAATAACATTGTAATATACGTTTGGCCATTTTTTAAAGTATAAGATTTATTGTGTTATGTATCATACAACTATATGTCAGTATAAATAAGTGATTTATTTTAGCTTTTTCCAATAAAACGCTATTTTCTTGGCCCCCAGTGTCACAGTCTGCGGACGTATATTAGGAGCAACCGGGTTTCTATATCCATGGTTGCCAGAGTACAAATATACCCTTGTGTGCTTAATAAAAAAAAAAAAATCAGCAACTTTCTTTTGATCACTTTTCTGTTCCCATGCTACGAAATAAAACATATTTTGCAGCTTGAATGGGACTTTTGTTATAGTACTGAAATGATGCATTCGTTAAAGATTTGTAGATATTTCTCCCAAATATGAATTTCTTCTACTAATTCACTTAGAGTTTTTTCACTATAAAAAGTTATTACAGAAGCATTTAATTAAATATATTCTCTTTTATATTTGCCTTTTTTCACAATTATGTTTATTGAAATATACGACACAAGGAATACTCCAATCTTTATTTATTTAAATATATGACTCATCAAAAGAATGCAGCGATTTTTGTTTATTTAAATATATGACCCATGAAAAAATACTCCAATCTTTATTTATTTAAATATATGACCCAACAAAAGAATACAGCGATTTTTGTTTATTTAAATATATGACCCAACAAAGGAATACTCCAATCTTTGTTTATTTATATATATGACCCATCAAAAGAATACTCCAATATTTGTTTGTTAAAACATATGATCCAATAAAGGAATATGCCAATGTTTAAATTCTCTCACTACTCAACAATCAAAGTTTTGATAAGAGCTGCTTGACAAAGCACTTAACAAGTTATATTTATTTGGTAGAAAATTATGATTATTTTCAGTTCATAAGTGATGTAAATATTTAGCATGGATCTTTACGGTTATAATATGCATCGTTTGTCAAAATTTCTATTTGAGAAGAATGCTAATTTACTTCAATACAAAAATATACTCAAATCTCCTGACTAGTAACAAAGTTTAAATTTTATGTGTTTGAGAAATATACGACTTTCAAATTCAACTTTTCTTTGCTTCACTGAAATTTCACAACCGAAGTGTTATCACAGACCATTACAACATCATATTTCAATTTTCTCAAATAAACTGATGACTCATTTAATACTTGTGTGGAAGGATTTTGTTGTGAATCTTTATTTGAAAGCATTATTGCATTGCTTAGTATCTTGGTGAACTCCATTAATAATGAAGACAAGTGACTAAATAGTTATTCCCCAAACTTTCAATTCTATTTCGACCCCATGTAGTGTTTCTGTGGTAAGTTAGAGACTATTACCCTGAAAATTCGGGTTTCATCACGAACGGCGAGCGCAGCACAAATAACCCATTATGGTAATTTGCGCTTAGCAGGAAAACAAACAACGAATACCAGTTCTAAATTAGATTTAATAAAATTTTATTGATCAGACTGTGGGAATGGTGGTTCCATGATGGTTCTATGTAAGCATTCTCATTTGGATAAATTACTATGTTCCGTGTACTTATACGCTACCATAGAGAACGTTTCATTTTGGAAATAAATGTACTTATTTATTCATATTAGTTATTTGTATCTTTATGACAGGCACATAATAATGAAAGTTAAAAATACTTTCTCCTAAGAATATACGTTTTAGTGAACGCGTTTCTTATAGTTTTATGAGATTCAATTTTTATTCAACTTCTGTATGCCATTCAAAAACTAACAACTATTTATGGGAACAGTTATTAAAATATTAAATTCTAGCTTCTGATATTGTGTAAATGGAATTCTTGTTAAATACAGGAAAAGCGCGCGAAAGTTTTCCTAAAGTGGCAGCAATATACAACCGAAGTGGAACAGGCACACATGCATTTACGAACCTTTGCTCATATTTAGTAGCCGATGTGTTGTAACTTTATTAGAAATCTATTCTATCTAAGACTTTATAAGTTCAGATCATTCTTCACAACAACAGGTGGTTTTAATCAGTTTAAGTAACTTAATAACAATTCCTTACAAATGGGAATGTATTAATAAGTAAATGAGCTCAGCACACAAAAACGAGCAGTTGAGATTTTCATTTAAATGTATATAACTTTAGAACCACTCGATACTGAAGCTACATGAAACGTTTAGACTTATTGTAAGTATATATATATATTGGTCATAGTTCGTAACGACACATTTCTTCTCAGCGTCCATTATGCCGCTTACGATTTTATATCTTACTTTATACACGTTCACATGAGAACGTTGCTCATGGGATAATAAAATGAGAACCATACGAATGTAAAAATTCTTCATGTTTCACTTCGATGCACAGGTCTAAGTTTACTGATGTTGAGAGACATTTTCAAACATCTGGTAATCACTGACTGATATGTTTATTCATTAACTGATTTAACTGCTCATTAGTGAATTGTTACAATTATCTTATTAATATATTCTCTGTTTTACAAAACGAGAGTAAACTTATCTGTTTGTTGTTAAAAGAGAATTTGTACAATGGGCTTTCGAACCCCAGATTTTAACGTTATAAGTCTACCGTTGAGCTGCTATGGGAGGAAAGGTTGGCAAATAATAAATTTAATTTGTATTTCAATATTAAAAATTTTGTAATTCATGTATTTCATCTCACAAGTAAACATGATGCTAAGTTCTGACTAATGTTTGTTTTGTTTTTGAATTTCGCACAAAGCTACTCGAGGGCTATTTGTGCGAGCCGTCAGTAATTTAGCAGTGTAAGACTAGAGGGAAGGCAGCTAGTCATCACCACCCACCGCGAACTCTTGGGCTACTCTTTTATCAACGAATAGTGGGATTGACCGTCACATTATAACGCCCCCACGGCTGAAATGGCGAGCATGTTTGGTGCGACGGGGATGTGAAACCGCGACCCTCAGATTACGAGTTGCACGCCTTAACACGCTAAGACCATGCCGGGCCAAGTTCTGACTACTTGGTTTATATTTGTTTTCAGCTTGTTAATCGATGTTGCTCCCTGTGATTGCCTTTATACTAAAGGATGTTCGCATTTAAAAGCAATACAGAAAGAGAAAATGGTCGTGGTTACAATATTGAGTGATAATTCTGACAGTTTTAGTAATACGTTGTTATGAGTGGTTAGTTTTTGTACGTGGTCAGTTATTTATTTATTTTTTTAAAACTGGTGGTATTTTACCTCTTTTTTATTGTAAACGATCTGCCTCAAAAATTACTCATGGCTTTACAATTATAATTTTAAAATACACACAACAAGTAAGCTAGATGATGGAACATGCATACACGTTATTTAGTGCCTACAGTGAACTATACACCAATGCAAGTTTATTCGAATGGAATTTATTTTGATATATGATTCTTTAGCACCAAGATCTGTTAAGTATGATGCATTATACTGCAGATAAATGTGGCACTGTTTCGTAGTAAAAATAAATAGCTGATTACATGAAATAACTTTTACCTTTTTCTTGAATAAAACAGATTCTCTTGATGAAAAATGCAGTTGATGGAGGATTAATTAACGTGATACACGAATTCTTCAGAGTAAAACAAAGAAATATCGGATATCTGCCTAAAGTCAGCTGCCCGAATGACAAGACTTGTCACAAGAGCTGAAATCTTTTCTGATCGATACTTCCCAACTACAGGAAAAACACGAACCTTAACAAAGAGCGACGAGGAGAAATGTCATTACCTCTAAATTCTGGAATAACAGGACAAAAAAGCCCAAGTTCTGGATCACCAAAACCTAAACAGCTGGTTGGCGGCTCTAGAAATTGATGTTGAAAGGAAAAGAAATTCGAACAAGAAAACAAAAGGGGGCATCTTCTACTTGATCATACAGGGTTAACTACATAAAAACGAAAGACACAATGACACTTACCATTGTGCTATAACTGAACTCAAAACCGTAGAGTTCCTCTAACCACTGCCACAAGTAATATTATTTCGATTTATAAAAAACGACAAACAAGAAACATTAACGATTTTATTTTTCTATGAACGAAATTTACGATATGTTTAGTCCAATTGTGTATTTAAGCACGATATTTTAATACAATAGTAAATTTATTAAGAACTATTCATAAGCGTAATAAGTTTCTTATATAAGGAAAACACTACATAAAAATTTCACCATATTTATAAACCATCAGTGGTTAGTATCCAACTATTATTTTTCATTATTATATATTTTTTGTATTTATCTATATTCATTCGCTTCCTGTTATTTTTCAATTATTTCAACGCTAGAGAATCTTAAGCATTTTCAGAAGGTTGTTGTTTTGAATTATGCACAAAGCTACACAATGGGCTATCTGTGCTCTGCCCACCACCGGTATCGAAACCCGGATTTTAGCGTGTAAGTCCGCAGACACACCGCTGATCCACTGGGGGCTTTTCAGAAGGAAGTAAATAACCAACATTCATTCTGGACTCAAAGTAACTTTAGAAACAGTCTTCGAAAAAGTAGCAGTTTACGGTAGCATTTCGTATTTTTGGACATTCCAGCAAAGTTTTACAGAATTTACTGTTTAATCCTAAAGATTATTTTTACAAATTAAATTTAATGTAATAGAAATAAATATATTTTTACTCCGTAACGATATCATACAATTCTGAATTCTCAGAAAATAAAGTTTCATTTTTTAGTTTATCAATTTTATCTTGATGATCTATATTTCTAAAGTTTATGAAAGTCATCGGCTATCATAATGGTGAGTTGTATTCATTATATGATAAGATATTGACTTCATGACCTTTAACAAGGAATGGGTATTGAACAAAAGTAAATCATCGATAATTATGCAAGTTACTAGATGTGTTGTGAAAGAAAAACGCCCAATTAGCGTTATAATCCTCACCCACCCAAAACTGGATCTCACAGTAGAAGATGCAACCTATAATCCACTCACCACAGCAAGGAATACAAGGTTTAATGGAAGGCGATTTAAACATTCCTGTTTGGGCTACAGGTAATGTATCTACATCTTACTGTCTGTGTTGTGCTTTAAATGGATTAGTTAGGATTTGAGGAAAACTTGAGAATGACTGGATGTCGTTGTGCTATTCTTTTTCTGAAAGATGGTAGGGATAGTAGGAGCTTGTGCTTCATGATGCTGTCTGGACTGGTGGCTAGGTATTGGACTCGCAATTTACGGGTTGCAGGTTCGAATCATTGTTACCGAAAATGCTTGTTCTTTCACCAATTCCTCTATTTCTTGAAAAAGAGTAAACAGTGGCTGATGTTGACTACTTGTATTTTCTCTTGTCTGTGACGATTAAATTATGGACGGGTAGCGCAAATAGCTTTAGAGTAGCTTTGCACAAAATTTGACAAACAAATAAACATAAAAATGCTGCGCTACAATTTGCACCAATAATTGGTGATACTTATTAGTAAAAGGTGGATACACATTTTAGAAATGAAGCTTCAACAGAAAACACCGTATCTCTTTCTAGATACCTTTGGTAAGATTGGAGATATAGAGAAGTTTATCACATTTAATAACAATAATGCTTCATTTGCCATACCTCCTTTGTTTTGGAATTTTGCACAAAGCAACTCGAGGGCTGTCTGTGCTAGCCGTTCCTAAGTTAGCAGTGTAAGACTAGAGAGAAGGCAGCTTGTCATCACCACCCACCGCAAACTCTTGGGCTACTCTTTTACCAACTAATAGTGGGATTGACCGTCACATTACAACGCCCCCACGGCTGGAAGGGCGAGCATGTTTGGTGCGACTCGGGCGCGAACCCGCGACCCTCAGATTACTAAGCGCACGCCTTAACGCGCTAGGCCATGTTAGACCCACCTCCTTTGAAATCAGCACTGTTCTCCAACATTGCAATTTCCATTTGAAAAATCTTTCGCTAATTTTTACTCCAAGTATATTGAAACTGGGAAAATGATGTTGTCTGAGTGGGTTGTCCGTGAGGACGAAAAGGACAAAAGCCACAGTGTCCTTGGCAGGAGGCGAATGCACCAAAAACATAAATATAACACTTTTTTGAAAACAGTGTACGCTCAAAGCTACCATTTAGTGATTGTGTTTTACGCTACAAAACATGGAATCATGTTACATATCGTGTTTTAATAGTAAACTGATGTTGAACAATTAACACAATTATTTATCAAGTGCAATTTATTCATATTCAGCACATTGAAAAGAACGTTATTTTTGTTTCTGAAAACCCATCGCTGGATGAAACATTTCAAAGGAATTTTTTTTTAAATAATGATAGTGATAATTAGCTAAAAATAATAAGAAGAAACAGACTAAATACCTTACATACATAAAGTTTGAAAAAGCTTTGAGTAGTTACCAAATATTCATTTTATTGAATTCTATGCAAAATGTAGGTAAATTATTTTTAAAAATATAAAAAAGAGTTGCGTGAATAAGAAGGATTATCTTAACATTTTTCTCATTAGCAGCTGTCTTATTATAAGATTCAAAGAAACTTTTTGTGAACTTCACTTTTCTTTCGTAGCTTCACCACAAAATTCAGTTCTCTAAGCGGTAATAACTAACTTTAAGACCGAGATTTTCAAGTTGTTGTTTTTTCATTGAAAAAGGGCTTCTTTCGTATTTAAGGAAAAAATCAGTTCTAGTAAGGTTACATATAAAATCGAAATATTCTGTTATTCCATTTCAGTGAAATCATATTTCAAATGGTTCATTCTTCTGTCACACATCGAAAGTTTAGACATGTTACTTTAAACTATCAAGAGGGTATTATTATTTGATACCATACTGAAACAACGCAAAGGGTTTCGTTTTTTTAATTTTGCTTAAAGCCACTCGAGGGCTATCTTTTCTAACCGTCCCTAATTCAGGAGTTTAAGACCAGAGGGAAGACAGCTGGCCATCACCATCCATGCCAACTCTTAGGCTACTCTTTTATCAACGAATATTTGGGTTATATTGTAAAAATACAGTTTAGCGTTCAAAACAAAATTTTATAGTTGCATAGATATATATTTTAACTTTAGATCAACGATATATCTAGAAATTGTTCTTTTAAATCTTCCTCACAAAGATTATTTCGCAAATCGGAAAAAGTAAGTAAGCATAGCATTGAACTTACGAATAACCATTAATTTAACAAAGAATAACCTTCTTTTTCATCACATGAAACAAAGATACAGGAAATTGGAGTAGCAAGTAAAGTGTTTCAGTTACTTTCTACTTATGTGCGTGCTTGGGTAAATAAAAGAAATTTAATTTTCACTCGTGTTCTTAAAGTACTAGGCTGAAAAACAATTATTTTAAGACGAGAAACGATAGAACGTTCAATTAATTATGCCAACACGAGTGTTGACCATCCACTTAAAATCGTAGATAAAATAAAACATAATGTTGAAAGGAAGATATTTGGAGATTTTTGTCGAGCACTTACATTTAAAGCCAGGTGACTTCTTTAGCTTTTAAATAAAGACTAAATTGGCGACCACTTGTTTCACGAGCACGATCCCTTCCCGTAATCAGTTTTTACTTTTTTTAATATGTAATTCCGTCTGCTGCTGCGAATAATTAACAACACTTGAATATTTCTGTTTAGAGTGTCAAAACACAAACTCTGACTTCCTTTCCTATTGGTCACCCTGTCATTAAGAGGATCTAATTACTGTTCCCCAGTGTAGTGATGGATAAATATAATAATTTCATGCACACCCGGGATGTTTTATATATTTATTACTGAATGTTTTGTTTTTTTTCAACACGCGAAATGTCTTGTCATAAAACTATATTTCAAGCTGAATAAAGATTGAAGATGATAAAGAAAAAGACAACAAATGTATCGTTACAGGAGCCTCATGGAGTTGAAATATGAAACGCTTGTTACTTTCTATGAAAATACTTTTTTCGTGCTTACTGCATTTTGTTACTAAAAGAAAATCCTACAGCGACTTATGATGGTCATAACTTTCAACAAATAAAACAGATATGTTGGACTGACAAACTCATATTCTGTTATTATATCACTCGTTTTTTTTCGGGGGAGGTGAAACTGATTGTGATACTCACTATGAAATTTACGAATTGTTTTACTCGAGCAAAAAAATGATACTTTACTTGATTTTAACCGTACGGGGAGTCGGTATTTTTAAACTCTTCAGGATATACACATGTCTTAGTAGAGTTACGGTGTCATATGGTACAGTTCATTCGTAATTTAATTCTCAAGAAAAATTTTACAGTGTAATTTATTATGGTTTGAACACTAGAAGACGGCGAAAAATTGGAAAGCAATAAACCTAAAAATTGTTAGAACAACAAGTTAACTACAGATATTTTGGTTTTGTTTTCCAAATTTCTTTCAATGATTTGGACAACGTAAGTGAAACATGGATAAACCAACTGCGGTTAACTTTTTCATAGCAAATTTAGGTTTATTGGTTTTCCAATATTTCATTGGCGTTCAGTGTTTAAGCCATAATTTTTAAAGTATTATACTGCAAACATTAGTAACGTTCCGTACAATATTTTGTTTGTAATCATCATAAAGTTAATATTATGGTATCGTTTTTAAAACAATTTACTCGTCATATCTTTATAAACAAAAATGTTCATAAACGATTATTATTTTGTTTGTTTAGAGATGTAAAAAGTATATGTCCGTTTAATTTCATGGTACTATTATACAAGATAACGCTTAAAATATGACGTTAACGCATATGACACTGCCCTCTTTGTACCTGCATGTTTAATATTAGGCATAAAGTCTAAAACTATTACAAGATTTCGATAAGCTATAACTGTACCTACTTTGTTATTAATAGAAATCTACCTACAGTGCTACTTTGCTCGAATGTAAGTTTTCTCTGTAATTTACGTAATACAATACCTGCTTCTTGTTTATATTTCGTTAGTTGATGTTGTTTAAAATGGAAGATATTTTTATGTTAAACTAGGCTTTAAGTGTCATTCATATATATATATGATGCTAACAGATCAGATATATATATATATATATAATATTTCTTCTTTTTCTTTCGACCGTTTCTGTGACAGTGGTAAGATTTCAGATTTACAGCGCTAAAATCAGTAGTTCAGTTCCCCTCGATGGATACAACAGATAGCTCGATCTGGCTTTGCTATAAGAAAATACTTTTTCTTACGAGCTACGTTAGTTCAGATAAAGTACAGATATACATTTAATTTGGATACTAACTCGCGTGATCTGTTAGCATCATTTTATGTAGATATGACGGTTTTCCTGCATGCGCTAACTTATTAAAAGGTAACATACATTTTCAATTGAAAGCTTAGAGGTATGATAAACAATGGTAGAAAGAATATTCGTTTATCTACACCAAGTACACAGAAAGTGTATTACCGAGACGTTGTATTAAATACACCAAGAACACAGAGAATGTATTACCAAGACATTATATTAAATACACCAAGTACACAGAAAGTGTATTACCGAGACGTTGTATTAAATACCCCAAGTACACAGAGAGTGTATCACCAAGACATTATATTAAATACACCAAGTACACAGAAAGTGTATTACCGAGACGTTGTATTAAATACACCAAGTACACAGAAAGTGTATAACCGAGACGTTGTATTAAATAGGCCCAAGATATATCAATCTCTCTCTAATTTTTTTAAAACCTTATTTGTCCGTATGATAATGTTCTTTGTTTTTTACAACAAAGCTTTCAAACATATCATATTTTTCACATAATAATACAAAGTAACGTACTAGTAATTCTGTACGTTATGTTCGTTTATGTTCGTGATGCCCATAAAACAGGTTGAATCAAGTAAATAAATATTTTTCCTCTTTTAATTCACTTTAAAGCTAAACCACAAAAACAACTAACGAAAACACGAAAAATGTGTTTTTCTTCCAACCAGCAAACAAATATTCTGTACAATTTCCAAACTGAAATCAAGATTCTGTGAAGAAGTTGCAATTACAATTAATATTATCCACTTAAACGTTTTTGGCTTTACAACAATATACATGTTATTCATGTGACTACTAACCTGTCGAAACGTCTTATAAAATGAAATAAGAAACAGGTGTTTGAGTACAGGAGTTTGGGCCACGAGTAGAATGAGTAAAATATGCGTTGAAAACATTGGACATCTTTATTTATTGTCAGAAGTATAGCTGGTTAACAAGGGCACTGGGTGATAGCGTGTAATCAAATAAACGTGATTGACGATGAACACGAATATTAGCATCGAAGTATCTAATTGGTACTTACTTCAAAGATGCTATTACGTTTTAATTTCCCACAAAAAATGGTACTCGAAATCTGAGAAACGTTCAAGTTTGAAGTGAGAGTTCTTGAACTATTCGAAGAAAAACAGGCTTCTCTGTCTTGCAAGAATTGATCGCTGAAATCACGTCTACTTGTAATCAGGAGAACACAGCACAATTAAAGCACTGACAGATCGTGATCATAGGGAGGGGAGACACTCTGATTGTGTTCATTTCAGAGGAGAATTGGGAGTCCAACTTTAAGAATCTCTATCAATCTTCAAAGCCGATGTGGTCAGGCGACATTTGCTGCTTATCGTGGAAGTTAATAAAGCTGATGGTCACGACTTACAACTGCAATAAACTAAATGACATGTTTTTGGGCAAGCGAAATGGTGATTAGATACCCGACAGTGAAAAGTTAAATTTCGTTCTCATGATAGAGGTTCAAACCATTGAGTAGTTAAACTCAATAGATAGGAGTCTGATAATGTTCATGTATTTTTATTCCGTATACCATCACTCTGTGGACGAATACTATACCAAATACTTTAATATAGTTGTTGTTTTTTTACATATAATGCTGTGATTTAATAATTTTTTCTCAAACTGAGGCGGTTTTTGTGAATAATATTTTACAGAAGAAAACTGGCATATTAAATTACATAGAAAACTTATGTGAAACATTTGTCCCAGCAGCTTTCTGCCACCAGAAAATATGTGTTTTGTCATACAGCTACACTGTAAGGACCTCTAACGCTATTGGAATCAGAAAGCTTTTTTGTTTGTTTGTTTGTTTGTTTTTGAATTTTGCACAAAGGTACACGAGAGCTATCTGTGCTATCCTACACTAATTTAGCGGTGTAAGACAAGAGGAAAGGCAGCTAGTCATCCCCACTCACAGCCAACTCTTGGACTACTCTTTTACCAACGAATTATGGGATTGATCGAGACATTATAACACTCCCACGGCTGAAAGAAGGTCCATATTTGGTGCAAAGGGGATTCAAACACACCATCCTTAGATAAGACGTCAAGTGCCTTAGCCACCTGACCACGCCAAGCTCAAGTCAGAACGAATGGCACTATATAACATTTTAAATGACAAATAATACGTTTTTTAAGCTATAGGAAGAAACCCCCAAAATCTGTTACAGTTTACATTTTTAATTTTGCAATTCAGTTTTTAATATATTAAAATATTTAAACATTTATATTTTTAAATGGATATTTATAAATAAGGTTCGGCTGTCGCATTACCATGAAAAAAAAACATTTCAAGCTTTGTTTTTGAATTTCGCGCAAAGCTACACGAGGGCTATCTGCGCTAGCCGTCTCTAGTTTAGTAGTGTAAGAGTAGATGGATGGCAGCTGGTCATCATAGCCAACTTTTGGGCTATTCTTTTACCAACGAATAGTGGGACTGACCGTCCCATAATAACGCCCCTACGCCTGAAAGGGCGAGCATGTTTGGTGCGACGGGAATTCGAACCCTCAACCCTCAGATTACGAGCCGAACGCCTTAACCCACCTGGCCATGCCGGCCCACATTTCAAGGTACCAGATGGAGTAAATATGTTTAGCAGTTTTAAAACATAGCTAAAAATCTACTACAGGAAATAAGATGGTAACCTAGTAACTCTAATCTTAGTATAAAACAGAAAAATACAACGTGTTATAATTGCTTATATGGTTATTATGTAGACGTTCGCAAAGATTTTTATAATTTTAAAATGCCGCAAGTGTTTATCAAATATTTATGTCATAAAAGTATTTTGCTATCTTCAATAGATCATTAAGTCTAAGTATAAATGTCTTAAATTAATATTATTTTGAATTGTTTGTTTCCTTATAGCAAAGCCACATCGTGCTATCTGCCGAGTCCACCGAGGAGAATCGAGCTCCTGATTTTAGCGTTGTAAATCCGTAGACTTACCGCTGTATCAGCTGGGGATATTATAACGATATTTATTTGCTTTTAACTGACTTTGACAACGTTTTCTATTATTTTATTTTGGAGCACCCCCGCACACTAAATTCCTCAAAAGTCCACCAGTCGACTGAGTTTAGACATGAGAAACTTTTAGAACTTTATCGAAAAGAAAATTAGGTTGTTAGTCACTATGCTTTTATATCGAGAACAGTTTCACAGTTACTGACAGAATTCACTGGTTTAGGCTTAAATACTTCGTGCCCCGAAATAGAGGCTTTTTGTAAGAAGGAGCTTTTAAACAAGACGTCCCAGCCCTCATGCTCTTCAATCATAACATCGTTAACAAAACAGAATAAACCCTTTCACCAGCTGCCTCACATGTTGGCTTATCTATTAGTCCGTCACCAGGAATATTCCATCCACTTGACAGCACGCCAGTGAGGCAAACTAGGTTATTTATTCAGCAAGAAATTGAACCTCAGACGCTGACAGATAACCGGAAAACTTAGAACCAATCGCAAAGTAAATAAGTATGAAGAAATTTATAAAAAAACTGAATGAATATGAGCAATATGACGGTGAATTAGACAAAAAGAACAAAAAAACTAAATCTTTCTTGACGTAATATGTTAAGTACACACTGTCGTCCTCAGCGTTTGCGTCTAAGTACACCTAGCAAAATGGCTGATAAACTGAGTTAAAGGGAAATGCTGGTGTCCAGTTACATTCAACATAGTTTGGGTATTCTAAGCACATGCGCGCTAAGTTATTTAACGGTGCACTCAGTTGAATAGCCAAAAGTAGGTCCTTGGTATCCTCACAGCTGGGTTCCTTCCCAGGATTCTCTGCACTATCCACTTTTTTGGCTCATGCTGGAATCCCTATACTCTTTCCTGCTTTTACCAAATTTATTAGGTTCGTTTATTTCTCTGATTACATAAGTATAGGGTAAGGCTTCATTACCAAAAGTAAATACATTTCTCAACCCCTTCCCTTTGGACTGTACAAGAAATGTGCATAATAAAGCTGAAGCAAGTGGCTTTATGAAGAGTAAAGTTTAAATAGATGAAATTTCCAGTAAAAATATATGGTTGGGTAATCCTTTAACTTAAGTCTAATGATACCATCAAAAGAAAATTTGCAAGTTCTTAAAATTAACATATTCTAATATTCGTTTCTTAGTAAAATATTTCCATTATAAAATAGCGCTATATTTTGTTAATAATATTACGTTGGTGTTTAGAGTTTTGTACAAAAATTACAATACCCCATAAAAAAAATCTTTAAAATGTGATATAAGCTACAAGTCTCATGTACCGTGAGACTTTGCAAAGCTGTCAAATAAATTAAAGGAAGTCGGTCTGTAACGAAAGAAAAGAATAATTAAAAACTAGTTAAATGTGTTTTACAACAATTCTATTTGTATAACTTTCACCTATGTTTCTTCAATTAAAGTATAGATAGACCTAATCTGAGTGAGATAGGTGTATCCTTTAAAAGTAGTAGACATGGGAAATATATTTCTATACTGAATCACACAACTAAGTATCAGTGTTGTTTCGTTTTCTGCCCCTCGTTAGTACAGTGATATGTCTACGGATTTACAAGGCTCAAATCAGCGGTTCGATTCCCCTCGGTGGGCTCAGCAAATAGCCTGATGTAGCTAAGGTATAAAAATACACACGCACACACTCTTAGGTTTCCAACTATGGGGTCTTTTAAAAATAACAGATAAAATAGAATCGTTGAAGATAGTAGAAATATTGATTAAATAAATATTAATAAAGTTTATAAATTAATTAAATCATTAAGTGTTTTCTTTTTCTAATTCAGTCGGTATGCTTTAACGTAACGATAAATGATGCTGTATTATTCACGAGCTCAGACGATGTAATTCGCACATCCTAGTATTTATTCATTGTTTCAAGTTCTTTTTTTTTTTAAGTGCGTGTGTGTTTGCGTGTAACTACAAAATGTCTAATACGCATACAGGCTACACTATTGTAATTGTATTTAAAGTACTTATTAACTTGTAAATTTAACACTGTTTTAAAAACAGCAACAATATTCATGTGCATTGAGCACTCTGAAGAAAAATCTCAACAGGTTTGTTTCTGGCTTTGTTAAAAATGCCTAATGAACTTCTTATTTAAGATTTGCAATGCCATCTTCAGTAGTTTGTGTATAATAGCCTAATTCAT
The DNA here is from genome assembly GCA_011833715.1 of Carcinoscorpius rotundicauda. Taxonomy (NCBI): domain Eukaryota; kingdom Metazoa; phylum Arthropoda; class Merostomata; order Xiphosura; family Limulidae; genus Carcinoscorpius; species Carcinoscorpius rotundicauda. The sequence continues at coordinate 25,061,915 of CM022398.1, forward strand.
TATCATTTTCTTATTTCATTAAGAAACATTACTTACCCACGCCCGGGATGGCCAGGTAGTTAGGGCACTCGATCCAGAAACATACTAGTCCTTTCAGCCGTGAGGATGTTATATGTGACGGTCAATACAACTATGTGTTGGTAAAAAGGTAGCCCCAAAGTTGGCGGTGAGAATGATGACCATGTCTGTCTTTCCTCTAGTATTTCACTGCTAAATTAGAGATGGCTAGCGTAGATAGCCTTGGTGTAGCTTTGGACGAAATTTAAAAATATACCTTTCCACTACTTGCTGCAGATGATAATAGTTAGCTGTGAGTCGTTGAGGGCTGGGACACTGACATTCCCTCTCAGTTTTAAATATAAATTAGTTCTACATGTTAAGCTTGTGAATAGACATCATATCTGACAGATGGCGTATCATTACAGCTGTGAGGGTTCCTTTTGTAAAAGCGTATATTCTCTATTACCGAAGGAAATATTATCTTATAGACTTTACAGTTTTTACCATGGTTTAATGTTTCTCTCCTACGTTTCTCCTTTTTTATTAAGAATATTTATTTGCAAATATCTCTATATATTAGATAAACAGTTTTTTGACATAAACTGCTCAGAACTTTTTTTCAGGCCCGTTTGAGTGTGTATGTTAGAATATTTACTTCCATTTACTGTACATTTTGTTTTCGGGATGATTGAATATATCCGTGGAAATCAATGTTTAAATGAAAACTGTCATCTTTTCTTTTCACAACGTGGGTAAATTTCTTTGCAAAGAGTAAAAAAAAAAGCTACTCATAATTAGGTCACATCGAGCTGTCATAAAATTGTCTGTTAAATTTTGAAAGTAAAATAATACGTATGACAGGATAGAGGTCCACCAAAATATTTATAACATACATTAGCTGTCATCACACACAAATATCAAATTCCACATTTATTTCGTTCTTACACAAACCTACGATTTCTAGAACAACTAGAAATACTTTTGAAAATAATAATTATGAAAATATAAATACATTAATATTCTTAGCCTGTAGGATATCTACTCAATTCATTTATTTTAAGATATGGTTCATCTTTCATACAGAGATGTTAGGTTTCTTGAATTTGATAAGATTTGCATTTTCTGTCTATAAATGCACTGCTTTTAAAATTCCATTATTTCTACGCATTTAAAAATATTACACGCTAGAACCTATGAAAGCTAGAATATTATACGAGTTCATTTACGGTTTGAAAAAAAAATAATGAAGAAATTGATTTTGCACATACTTCACAAAGAGTAGATGGATCTTTGCGACCGTTTACTGATCATTAGTTGTTTGCTGTTAACGTTCTTTATGCTTAACAAGCAAATGTTGCTGTTTTTACTGTACAATTTTTATTAAAACGCTCTTAACATCATTGCAGCTGTGATATGCATGGGTAGGCCTGGCATAGCCGAGCGAGTTAAGGCATGCGCTCGTAATATGAGGGTCGTGGGTTCGCATCCGAGTCGCTCTAAACAAGCTCGCCCTCCCTGCCGTGGGGGCGTTATAATGTATCGGTCAATCTCACTTTTCGTTGGTAAAAGAGTAGCCCAAGAGTTGGCGGTGGGTGGTGATGACTAGGTTGCCTTCCCTCTATTCTTACACTGCTAAATTAGGGACGGCTAGCACAGATAGCCCTCGAGTAGCTTTATGCGAAATTACAAAACAAACTGATATGCGTGAAATGCATCTCATTGGATTTGTAACATACAGACCGGACTTGATAAGTCCGTATACTGACATTGCATCTCCATTTGCGGCTACGACGACTTATATCAATCTAGAAACAGGTACTTTGTGATAACGAACTGGTTTGGTCAGATAACATTCCCCTGCTTCTGTTGTGAATGATAATCTGCATAATATGTGTGTCCTAACTGCTTTATTGTTAGTTTGAAAACAGTTCTACATCATGCTAAAAACACTTGACTAAAAACAAAAGACTGCTATGAGTTGCTGGATTCTGTTGCTTCGATGGCTTTTCACACACGTAAAACATATACACATACATATAGATATATATTTTTAAGACGAAGATGAAAATAAGTTTATGGCAGATATTTTGATTCTTAAAGGCAAACTATTATAAAACTCAATTATCCTTTAATTACTTTGTGTGGTGTATTAAAAATAATCTTTATCATTACACTTCGTGGTGAAAGAATGCACTCGAGAAAATTTGCTTAAATACTTAAACTTTTTGCCCGTAATCAGGGAGAAATAGAAAAAAAAATTGATCCAGATGTCGTAAAATATGTTTTTGCTGCTTATTTTAAATATCTTTTTTCACATTACATGATGAATATTTTAGAGATATAAATGTAAGAAAAATTATGAATGTCGCAAAATAATTGTAGAAATAACAAAACATAATATTTTAGTGAATGTAATATCTTATTCCATAAATAAATACTCTCATGAAGTTATTTCTGACTAGATAATACAAATAACATTGTTACGTATAAGGAAAAAGTTGGAAATTTTTACTTTTGTTTTGGATGTCCTGATAACTGTGTTTGGTCAAAGTTAAAAGTTAACAGAAGAGTTGTATTTTCAGCGCCTACTTCTAGGTAGTGTTAATTGACATGGAGGAATGTGTCAAGTAGCGGTCAGCCAATACAAAATTAAATTAGCTCCACCGTAATAAGATTGGAAGTAACCTCTGAGAAACTTCTAACGTAATCCGGACCAATGAGCTATTTCGATTGTATGTGTTAATGGATTAAAAAAAAAGAGAGAAAAATTAATTTATTTTCAAATTATTATCTTTTTTTATGTGTAAAAATGTTGTTAAATGTTTGATAATTTATTGTTTTTACACAACTTGATGAAATTCAGATACCTGCCTTCAAAGTTGCGATTTTGACTGAACTTGAGATCTCACGGTTTGCGTGTCGTTGCCGCAAAAACGCACTTCGCACTTTTGGTCTGTGGATGCGTTATAATATTGACGCATAATTTTGTAAGAATAGTTCATTTGTTTCCGTGGATGTATTTTCGGTTCTTATTGGTGGACGAGAACCGTGCTCTTGTAGCTGCTTAGTGTAGTATGTGTTTTGGTTCAAGAAATTGAGATATTTAAATAAAACGCAGCGTGTATTTGATTTATGTGTAAAAGTTATAAAAGTGTCGTCAGAACAGTGTTTCAAGATCCTGAACATTATGATAGCTATCTGTAGAAATTTGTCATCAGATTTTTTTCTTAGTTAACCGCTTCAAAAATAGACTTACGCAGATAGCTCTTGCGTACTTTTGTATGCATTTATGAAACAAAGAAATGAAAATAGAATAACAAATAGACATTTTTTGAAAAATGTCTTTATAATTTATTTTATCTGAAAGCTTTTTGGTGTTTGAAGTACAGAATAATGTTGGCATGAAAAACTAAAAATAAAAAATCATTATATTCAGCATATACTAATCTAAATGCTAGTAAAATGATAACATAGCAAAACCTTAAAAATAACGAACACAATTTTTTGCTTGCTCAAATCTTTATGACATTGCATCAGTTCATCTCAGTATGGCCCGGCATGGCCATGTGATTGATGAACTACACTCGTAATCGGAGGGTCGCGGGTTCGAATACCCGTCTCACCAAACATGCTCACCCTTTCAGCCGCGGGGGCCTTATAAATTGGTGGCCAATCTCATTATTTAAAGATAAAAGAGTAGCCCAAGAGTTGGCAATGATTAGCTGTCTTCCACCTAACTTTACACTGCTAAATTAGGGACGGCTAACGCAGATAGCTCTCGGGTAGCCTTATGCAAAATTCAAAAACAGACAAACGATCTTCTAAATACAATATATTTTAATTCAGTAAAGAATCCATTTGCATTACTTATCTGTCGTATTTGTATGTATTTGGCTGATTAAAACTAATAAATCTTCGTAATTATGCAACAGCGACGATGTCTGTTAATCTTTTATCATTCAACGCTTCACTAAGTTAGAAAAGAAATGCCTTTGCAACACATCCAAATAAATAAAAAACTGGTTACTGTGAAAGGTGTGAAGAGTAACTTTCTAGTTATTGTATATGCAACTACATACGTTGTTTATCTTTTTTTTTGTAATAGTCCTACAGAAGTGTAAACAACCTTCGTAGCTACATTTATTTTAATATAAGATCTAAGGAAAACAGAATAATTAAGTGGCCATCAAAAGGCAAGAGGTTCAAAATTAAATCAAGTCGACTAATCTTAGGCAAACTGCTACATCGCTAAAACCATCGAAAACCAATGAAGCCTTGTTCAAATGAAGAAAGATAAGTTATCGTGAATTCCAGACATTACATGCCTTTGGCCAAAGGAATCCAGTAGGCGATCTTCTTTCTTATTACTTACATTATTTCACTCCAGCTGACATGATCAACTTCGATGGAAACTAGCCTTGGAAAAGAGCTCGAGAATAGGACAAAGGGAGTGGATGCAAAAAGATAGAGAAGTCTCGATAATTGCTACAGACTTGGCAAGTAGATGCAGCGGAGAGAAAAGAAAGGAAACTCTTAGGCGCCACACAAATCCCTTAAATCCTTCATTGCATTCCCATTTCCTTAGAACGACAAAACCTAGGATTTCATAGGAGAATGTTTCGTAGGCCGGTAAAGTATTTCTACAACTACAAGAGCATGTACTTGAAAGAAAAATCCAAGAAGACCAGTCATTGCTTTTAGACGTTGGATTAGATGAATGATCAGAGGGTAAAACATAATAATTACTTACCAAGTAACATCTTCCTCTTGTAGAAGTCTCGATTTTTGAACATTACGTGTTTTAGTTTGAATGTATGTGTGTGTACATATGCAACCTCTCAAACGTAACTCAAAGGAACAACAACTTTATAAATAAAGAAAACACTAAATGCGGATGACAAATGAACTGATGGGCTAGTTGTTATGTAAATATATCATGTCTAATACCAGTAAATAATCTGTAGCTTACGTAACATATTTTTACTTTATGATATTTATTTGATGTATGCTAACATTGGCCTCTTTAACAAAAGGGTCATAAATATGTAAGTTATAAAATATATCAAGGTTAAACAATATACAATTGAATCCCATTAACCCATCTTTGAGTTGTTTCTTATAATTATTTTAAAACCAAAATAATACTCACAAAAATAATAACAAATGCATTTTACGAGGACACAAGAGTTAATTAAATATTTGAGTATTTACTCTGTGTTTTCAGTAAAGTTAAACAAATCCATTATGATTAAATTTGCTTACTAAATAAGCTTTCGATTGATGGTACTTTTTTGGCATTTCTATTCAGATAAGATGTCAAATCCAAACAGATTCCAACGTGCTACACTTCAAGAACATTATACGTTGCTCAACATGTAATTTATTTTAAACTGAAACAGTCTGCCAGTAAAAGAGGTTTTTGTTTGAGTGCTTGAAAGATGGGATGTGTGGGCATGTCATGTAGATTCGACGTTTTGGCTTATTTCTCTACAAATAAAGATGATTGGAGGCTGTAATTGTACGTTATGTTTTATAAATAATTATACTACAAGTGTGTATTTGTATCATATTCAAGATATCATACAAAAATAGAAACAAAATCTAAAATAGGGAATTCAATGCGAAGAAGAGTCACGTGAAGCAGTTTGTTTGTTTTTGGGATTTGCGTAAAGCTACACGAGGGCTATGTGCACTAGCCGTCCCTAACTTAGTAGTGTAAGACTAGGGGGAAAGCAGCTAGTCATAATCATCCACCTTCAACGCTTATATACCAACGAATAAGGGGATTGACCATTCATATAACGCCCCCACAGCTGACCCTCGGATGACGAGCCGAGTGCCTTAACCACTTGGCTATGCTAGGCTTGTAAAGCAGTTGATTGACACTAATTATTAAGCACAAGGCTATACAAAGAGCTGTTTGTGCTCTGACCATCACCAGAATAGAAACCCAGACTTACTACTGTACCATTGGAGGTCAAATGAAATAGAAAAGTGAATACTGAGAATATATTCAACTATTTTATTTTGGAAGTAACAAATTAAAACTAATGTTATATTAGGATTTGAATTATAAACTACATTTTGATGCCAAGTTTGTTAATATAGATTGAAAATAAAGTTGTTTGTTTGTTTTGGAATTTCGCACAAAGCTACTCGAGGGCTATCTGTACTAGCCGTCCCTAATTTTGCAGTGTAAGACTAGAGGGAAAGCAGCTAGTCATCACCACCCACCGCCAACTCTTGGGGTACTCTTTTACCAACGAATAGTAGGATTGACCGTAACATTATACACCCCCACGGCTGGGAGGGCGAGTATATTTAGCGCGACGCGGGCGCGAACCCGCGACCCTCGGATTACGAGTCGCACGCCTTACGCGCTCGGTCATGCCAGGCCATAAATAAAGTAGTTAAAATTATGAATGTAGCTCTTTAAAAGGTCGTGACATATGCACTTTGACGTATCCGAATAAACAGGGTTAGCTTTAGATTATAAACTAAGTCAAATTAACGTATTTTATGATGCATGAAACCAACTCTAGATGTTACAACATAACTTGTTTTTTTCGAAAACATGGCAAAGTTGTGCCGCCAGGAAATCAGCTTCTCAGAACTTGATAGGAGAAAGAAAAATCTAGCGTTGCTGAATAATTACATTAAAAACTACTGATGTTGTCATAAAAGGTAATAAACAGAGCCAAGATAATTCGATATTTCAACATCACTGCATTCACGAGGTGAGTTTATCTCGATCGAGTGCTTTTATCGCTAATCGTCTATTCCTCCAAAATTCTGGAAGCGAAACTTCGCTAAATTCGGCGTATCGGGCTAAACTAGTCCTACAAATATCTGGTCACCTACGATGACTCAAATTCCTCCTTTTTTTTTCATAGATCTCTACTACAGCGTTAACAGTTGGTCACTTACCCTTACGTGACCAATGGACTCACGCATATACCGACCGTTCAAGCAACGTCGAATGGACCAAAAACAACAACGAGCGCTCGATTAAACAACCTACAGACTGTCGGTTTTTAAGCAAGACGAAATCGTATCACTGTAGCAGGAAATTTGATCTTGGAAATGGAAGTAACACGTGAAAAGAATATTGGTACCTTTCATAACGTTTGTTTGGTTTAACTTAAAAACGTACATTTTTCACAACTGTCGGATTAAGTGAAAATAAAGTACATTCCGCCTGATATGTTAATCCTAACAAATGAATGACGTTTCCGCAAAATATAAACAGGAACTTAAGCGTCTTAATATATTGGATTACAAACTAAAATAGCATTATGTCAAACGTCGAAAGTGTTTTCTTATAGTCAAGCCACATCGGGCTATCTGCCGAGCCCACCGAGGGGAATCGAACCCATGATTTTAGCGTTGTCAAACGTCGAAAGACTCGGTTAAAACTAAATGTGCGTATTATATGAATAAAATACTCAGTAGCTTAGCTGAGAACTGATACAATAAAGCTGCTTGAGGGATTACTTATACATGTACAACAAATAAACATTACAGAGTAAGTAGCATTATTATACTGTTTAAAATAGTTGGTGGTCCCAAGCTTTAACAAAGATGGAAAAAACTTTGTAGGTGTGATTCAGCCTACATTTTATAATTTAATAACTAAAACTAATCAACGGATAAAATTTATTCCTAGTTTAGCCCTTAAACAATGTTTTAAACACTAAACAAACTTTATCGCAAATTTAAATTTCATTATAAATTCATCTAAATAAAGTGAAAATATCATAACCATAAATGTAAATATAAACTGAAAGTTTTAAGATTGATAACTTCTACACGCAACAATATCATTTTTTTTTCTTTGGCCATTAAGAGCGTTGTTCAAAAATCAGTCAGTGTTATATGAGGCATATATAAAGATTAAACAAAGAAATAAAAGTGAATTTCTGTAATATATATGGTACAATAACTAATTGTGTAGAATTAAATGTATACACACACACACACATATATATATATCTACAATACTAGGCAAAAGTGATAGGACAAAATCAAATACAATATTTCGAGCGACTTTCAAAGAACAGTGGAAGGTAAGTCATAAGTGAAACATCAATATTTTATTAATATTCATATTTAGTACAACAGATACTCGGTGGAAGTGTTTGACTTCAGTAAACGGTCAATATTTTGCGTGTCCTCCTTTGTTTTAATAACTGCAGGTGGTGTTTCATGCATAGTTTTAACGTGTTTAACCAAAGTGTCTATTGGTATTTGACTTCAAATGTCTCTAACGCCCTTCCATAAAGTTTCTTTGGGAATAACATCTGATTCGTCAAGTTTTTTTTAATATATTAAATTCAAGATCTGCTCAACAGGGTTGAAATCAGGGCTCTGTGGGGACGATTGGGTCATTTGATTAAGTCCAGCAGATTCTTTGTTAGCTGAGTAATTTCTACTTATGGGTGGATGAGTGTCTGGAATCAATTTCTTCTTGGTAGTTAAATCCTCTACAAATAATACATAAACCACCGAATATACCAATACGGATCTGTATCTGATGATACTTGTGCTACCCATTATTCCACGTATTTAAGACTTGTCATCAGAGTAGAAGAACACCCCCAAACCATCACATGTCTCCCCCACGCTTCATGAGTGCTGTGTATTGAAGTTAGTATATTTGACTTTTCTTCCACCTGACATACAACCTACAGTCTGAACGAAATATTTCAAATTTGGACACATTCGTACATAAACCCTTTTCCATTCATCAATTTCAGTCTTTTGGTAATATTTTGAGATCAAATTAAATTTTGTTTAACTCCTACAGGTCAAAATATTCCATTTTCGTTAAATCCTTTTGATACTATAAATCTGGACACTTTTCTATCATTTGGTATATGGTTGTTTATCTCATTGAGATCAGTGATAGTCTTCCTTTTGTCCCTAAGGTTGCATGAACAACGATACTTAACATTAGCATCATTTACTTTAGGTGCTCTGCCTCTTACTTTCCTATTTTAAAATTTACTTGTCTCGGCCTCATGATTTAGTATATACTTGACAGTGTTTGAAGAGCATTTCAAGTCTGTAGCAATTTATCGGAGAATCCAAAGCTTTTATGTGAACTTTCTGCTTTATTAACAATTCTATACGATTTTGGTAGCATGACAAAGTTAATATACAGTGTTAAACATTGTTTTTTATATGAAGGTTTACTTGTTAAATGCTATTAAATTTATTTATTTTAGCATATACTGGTACTATACGCTAGATTCTTTCTATATAATTAAGACACTGAATGCGGTACCATGGCAATTATTTCAGATCTTAATTTGACCAGTATGTTTATTCAAGCAGAACCTTTATGATATGCCCCTGGTACAAATGTATGAGAATCCTACAGAATGATAAGTATTCTCACCCTGACTTGTTCAGTTGTTAATGTGGGTCAGAGAAACATTATCATAGTGTCGAAATTTACATTCTGGACGAAGTAGCCTCATAAAATGGAAAGAATGACAAGATATTCTCTTATCCTAACACTATTCCACAATACTGTATACATTAATTTAACTACATATTTCTTACAATCAACCGTAAGTGATTTAGTACAGGCAATTTTATTAAATCCCACGCTTTATAAAAAGTAAGACCATAATTAAAAAAGTGATTCCTCATATTCTTAGATAATAAACTAAAAAATACAAAAAATAATAACAAAAAAGTTAAGAAATCGACTTGTAAAAACATTGAACATAAAGAAATTGTGTAAGGTACAAACATGGTTTCACCAAATTTAAGTATGAAACTATTCGTTCAAAACATATGACGTCAATATATATTTCTTTCCAACTGAATATTGTGTTCGACAACTAAGCTGGACTATTGGCATTTCTCCAAGTCCAAGTAAAAAATATTGATCATAAAAACACACACGTTCCCTTTTTTGTGTGTGCTAAGAATGATATTTTAAACAGAATAAAACACATTAAATTTAAATTTTATGATTCAACTGCTACTGTGGTTACAGTTCTAGATATTCGACGACATTTTTTAACCATTTTAAAAAATATTTGTTTCATTTGTGACTTCGTAAATTATACGAAGATGGTTGAAACTAAATTTACTTACTTGAAACTATTCTATTGAATTTTTGGACATCAGCAAGAGGTCTGAGCAAATTAGTCTGACGTGTTTTGTTGGTTGAGAAGTTTGTTCTAAATAAAGAAAAATAAATTGAATTCATATGTATGTATTTTCTAATCAAATTAATATACAATGCAATTTCATAGCATTGATAATTAATATTTCCATTACCAATAAAATAACACATAAGGTGTTAGAAAATAGTTTTCATTTGGTAGTTTCTGAATTTGCATCTACGTAAAGCCATACTTAAAACTGAAATGACAAACAAGAGGAAGCATCTATTCAGAAAACTCTAGTCCTAACTGTTCTGACTCCATCCATGGTTTCAAAGTTTAAATTGGATTTCTGCGGCAACAGATCATGAATTTGAAACCTTGGATTCACTCTGAACAAGCTAGTCACCTGGGCCACGCCTGACTCAAGAAAATTGTATTGTTAACAGCTGACATCTAAATATTTTGAGGCAGTTTGAATTTGTGAATTATACTGACATTTTTCAAATAGAAAACAAGATGATTTTAAATATTCCTTTGACATATAGGTGTGAATAAACTTAGATTTCAAATAATATCATGGAACTTAGAGATATTCAATTAGATCTAGATGAATTATTTTCTGAACACTTAGATTTCTTTCATCACCTCAGGTTTTTGAAACTTACATTTACTTGTTTTAGAATTTAGAGTTTAAAAATACGTATATATAGCTTAGAAACATGTATATTTATATATATGTAAACATATTATAATGGACTCAATATTATTTTAATATCTACATTTGTTTTAGTAAACTATATAACTAGAAATTTTGTGACTTATATTTTTAATGTGTATTGCGCAAGTCCCGTCTGTTTTCGAAATTTTTAGAAGATTCTCGAGTGTAAGATTCAACAACTCATATTTTACGAAAACACTAGCGCATCTTGAAATATTGTTGCTAAGTGAATTTTCGAGAATCTTGCCTAATGAGTATAAAAGCTTGGCATCGCACCACGCGGAGAAAATGTGATAGATTGTTGTTTTGTCAGCTGCAGTCAGTATACTATAAACCTCGGAAGTTATAACTGTTATTAACCGAGAAACTAAAGAACATGACCAGAAACGTTTATAAATTTCGAACATTATGTAACATTCAGCTTCGGAAAATTAACTTTGGATGTTAGTATTTTAAACGAGAACGTTAGGTATCTTCCTTTTTGAGAGGTAAGCTTGCAAACTGCGTTATGCCAAAAAGAATAAAGATAACTAGCATTGCCTTCAAGTGAAGTGTATCTGTGTATCAACATAAAATCATTTCGCTCATCCTGGACCTTCGATAAAATATTAATTTTCAGACGAGAAAGAATACTGAATATTGTTTGTAAATTTGTAAACTTTTTTGTATATAAAAACTTATTTGTAATCGTTAATATAAACTGTATTGCTGTTTGTATATTAAAATATATTTGTGTTAAAAAGTGTGTGTATCAACCTTGTTGAAAAATATCATAAATTTGATAAATATTGATTTTCATATAACTTTCGAATTCAAAATCAAACTACCGGCCATTCGAAATTGTAAGACGTAACATAATAACTTGGAGACGCGTCCAAGATAAATTATAATACGTCACAATACACACACACACATATATACGACTGTCGTATTTAGACTAGTTATGAACTGAACAACATAAAATTGTATTAAATGTGAACTAAATAATAGTTTAAACAAGTGGAAGGAAAACTGAGTAAATATGTATAAGATATTGAAATATGTACACAGATATGTATATACCGTAGAAACCAATAGTAGTGATGACTTTCCACTGTTATTTGTCTTAATTATAAAATAAAATTGTTTTTCTTTCGTTTAATTTAACACAAAAAAGGCTATTAAAGAAGAAATTGTATCTGTTATACCAGGATAATCATTCTAACTAAATATTGTTCACTCTTTAGTTGGTAACCTCTGGTGTGTTTTTTCTGAAATATTGGAATCAGATTATACTTATTAAAATTAATTAACATCATTGATTATGTTTTTTTTTAACATACCTTTTCGGATTTCCTTTCATTTCATCTGATTTTTAGCACAAAGCTCTACAATGGGTTATCTGCGCTTTGTCCACATGACATATTCAATCCCAATAAAGAGACACGAAAAGTTGGCTCATCTGGGCAGAGTAACAATACCCAGTAGTCTTTTTCTGACAATACTGGTAATCTCAACAAAATATAAAGCTTATTGTTTAGTGGTAACCGTTCTGTTGTGGACCTACAGTAAGCTTCGGTCAACTGTGAACCTACAATTCGCTTTGGTGATCTGTGGACCTATAACAAGCTTCGGTCAATTGAAGACTTACAACAAGTTTCGGTCAACTGAAGACCTACAACAAGCTTCATCACGAATTTTAGTTCTTGCCACATGGTCGTAAAGAGTCGTTTCATTTGCTATCGTGACGTTCACGAAATGATTATTCCTAGGTTATTTTGTACAATAGGAGTTAGTTGACTTTCCTTAAGATTTTCAAAGCTTTCTGTTGCAGAAATCACTATAAACTTGTATACACTAAACTAAGATACCACATTTCTCTCTGTTTCTACAGTTATCAATGTTTCAAGAATTTTGAATCTGTAATTTTAATTCCTTTGCTTAACACTATCAAATAAAATTTGCACATACTTACGCTGAAATAATTATCAAATTATTTTATCAAATTTAAAAGGAACGCACTGCTTTTTAGGGCAGGTAACACATGTAAAATGCATCCAAATAACTGTGCATTTTTGCATAAGATACATGAGGTATAAATGTTTAGAGTTGCATTATTTGTAACTTTTCAGACCATATTACGTATCTGTTTGCTCTTTTACAATCTTGTTTGGTCTACTGAATGTAAGTTATGAAAAAACAACAACTGAACGCGTAAAGATTGAAGCAAATATGACTCTGAAGATCAACTTTTTATAATGATGAAATTAATATTTTAACTCAAGTTTTAGTAATCAAAGGTGTAAGATATAAACTTTAATACACTAAATGAGGATATAATAGAAAACATATACATATGTATTTCTAATATTTAAATAACTGGAACAAACTTAATATTCGTGACTAATGCAAAACTGCGTAAAAAGTCCACCCAAAATACTATGAGATGTCTCATTTACAGTTTTAGCAAAATAGAAGCATTTGTGTCTGATAATTGGCCGCTTCTTTCTTTAATGTTGTTGTGATGGTTTCAAGTTTCTCATTCTCTCAGGAAAACAAACAAGAACGTAAAACAACTAGAAGAATAAACCTATGATTCAGAAGTGTAAACCCTACACAAGTAACAAAGAAGAATTAACCTATACCTTAGAAGTGTAAACACTACAAAAGTAACAAAACTCATATTGAGCTGTACCGACAGTACGCCGAACAGACAGAGAAAAATATTCGTACTTTTGAAACCACCACAAAAAAATTAAGGAAACCAGCCTTTCACATTATGGAATAAACGTATCTAAACGTACTTTAGAAATGGAAAGATAAAATGTTCACAATGAGTTTCTCATATAAATCATGTTATATTGAGAAAAAATAATTCATTATTTGCCATGAAATCTGTTAGAATTTATATTCTCAACAGAATAATAATAATGAAAAGTAAACGTACGTCGGTCGGTAAGTTAAAATTATAACAGCTGGTCATGTTCGCGAATGCTTTTAAATATAAGCTCTGTTTATCCCAAACCAAAATAATTAGCTCGATTAGTTTCTTTAACTCCAGCTAGGCCTAATTGCATTTTATCTACATGAATCGAGTCTGTACCTATTTTGTACGACTATTATACACAGAAAACGTGATAATTCACCAATAAAAATATACAATAGAACATGTCGCGTTCGTTTTTCAGTTGCAAAGGTACATATTTAAGTATTTTCGTTTTGTCCACCAATGGGAAACAACGCCTGAAATTTAACGTTGTAAGTTCGTGAACTTATCACTGACTAGTCTGGTAGTCAAGAATGTGTTAATTTATCAACAATGAGAAGCACAGAATATAATCTAATTCAAGCTAGTTACATAATATGTTTAATAGTAAAGATATTTTTCATAAGAATTTAGTAAGAAAGTTTCTCCAGTTATTTGGTAGTAAACGTACAGATTTAACAAATGTTAAAATTCGTGACTTATTTCTTCATGGCAGATACAGAGTATATATATTTTAATTTTCAGCTTTTCGTTAAAACAAAGAATCGGTAAGAAAAAACTACAACATTTTCTTTTGTTTGTTTGTAGCTAAGCGCAAAGCTACACAACGTGCTGTCTCTGATGAGTTCGACTGTTATATTTGTAAGTTTAAAGAGTTATTGCTGAGCCATTGGGTGGCGGTTTTATTTTAAAATCTTCTTTAGACTCCTGTTTATTTATTAGCTAATTGAATATATTCATGTACACGATTTTTATTGTGGTCTGGTTAATGAAATATAAATTTTATTTTATGATGTTTACATTTGATTTGCATTTTTACTTTACTTTGACAAAATTAGATTTAACTGTTTCGGTAAAGTAGAGATGGAGTAAAAACTGACTCAGTAAGTAAATATACCGATTCAAAAGTAAACTTGTTATTGTTTTTTTTCCCTCTATCAAATCCTTTGTTAAGCCATGAAGGCTTATTATGAAGCCATAGATAGTTGGCTCTAGTTTCACATTTTGCATAATATTGAAACTGCTTTATTTTATACGGGGTACAGCTATAACATGCATTATGTCTGTGTCGCATGTCCTTTTCCAGGACAAATACCGACAGTCTTTTAGAACACGATGTATGACGAACGTGATTCAGGGGAGAGTTATTGTGGACTGGAACGTAGGCGTTTACTGTCACCAATGATTGATCGCGTCTGCCCCGTCTTCAGTTATGAAATAACTCAGGAATGTGCTATAGAGTTGAGCTCAGAGAGATTAGTATGGTCGTGTATGAACACCATTTTGATCTTCGAAGATGTGATCAGTGAGAGGCCATCCATTGGACAACACTTATAAAGCTTTTTAATAGCTGACACAACGCATCGTATAGACGGACAATGCACTGGATATGTCTTGTAGTTAAATTACCAGTACAGTTTTGGAAGATATTGAAACATTTATTGAAACACAAATTACAATAGAATTCCTTTATCCTCTACCCTGAGCGTTAAGAGGAGGATGACAAACGATCTGAAACATGTCACGGCACATAGAACGTTAATTGTTATGAGCGAATTTTCCAACCAAACTTCTGACGTGACTTATATAGCGACACCTCCAAATAGTCGTTCCAGGCTACAAAGCCCAATATTTATGACAGTTGTGCCCTTAATAATTTAAATTTAAAACTGTTTTGTTTTTGGAATCAAGCACAAACCTCCACAATGGGCTGTTTGCGCTCTGCCCACCTAGGGTATCAAAACCCGGTTTCTAGTGGTGTGAGTCCGCAGACATACCGCTGTGCTACTGAAGGGGGACTCTAAAATTATCGATTGGGTGGATACAAACTGATTTTTAAACGAATTTTTATAAACTATCAATCCTTTAAATTGGGGCCATGGTCAGGTTTGATTTGAATTTCGCACAAAGCTACACAAAAGCTATCTGCACTAGCCGTCTCTAATTTAGCAGTGTAAAACAAGAGGGAAGGCAGCCATTCATCACCACCTACCGCGAACTCTTGGGCTACTCTTTTAACAACGAATAGTGAGATTGACCATCAAACACCCCCGTGGCTGAAAGAGTGAACATGTTTAGTGTAACGAGAATTCGAACCCGCGACCCTTGGATTACGAGTCTAGTGCCTTAACCACCTTGCCATTTAGTCTTTTGGTGTGTAATTTTTTCACTCTATTAATAATTAAAGGTATGAAAAAAAATTAGAAACAAGATGTTTAACACCATATGATTACCATCAAAATATTTAAATGAAAACATCATCAATATTGCAATTGAAGTCACTAACTGGGATCCCGTATAAAATAAATGATTAAGCCTAATAATTTTGTTCTCTTCTTTACACTGAATGTTATAATGCCTCCACTTTCCCAGTGTGTCAGCGATAATTCTGATGGCCTAGAATACAAAAACAAACAAACAACAAGAATAAAACCAACAGTTGCGATATTTGTACATCACAGGATGGCCAACGTGTAGTTTTGCGAATAACAGTAAACAGGGTGTTTAAACCGCCAAAACGTAAAATTATTCCTCGGAATACGTGGAAGTCAACAGTATTGGTCTGTTAGTAATTAGAGAGTTGAATAACTGACATTCAACGCATAGGGAAAAAAAATAAAGATCGTACGCAATACTGATAAACAGTGCTCAAACCACTACAACATTTGCGTATCCCAGCTGGATTGATGAGTCTTGGTATTCGGAGAAAGGTTTCATAAGCGCTGTATATTGAATATGAAGCGCGGTTGACGTATCGTAACATATTATTTTTTTGTGTTTTCACTTATAAGTTATTAAAATAATAAAAGAGGTAAAAACCAATGAAACACAGGCCCGTGCAATAGATATATATAAAGGCTATTATGGAAAATACCCGAAGAATAAGATAAAGTAGTAAGCTCAAAACGATTTCAATTTGTCAACGTAGATAATTAAAAAAAATGAAATGACACAATAAAGTATAAAGTGAAATCAGTATTTGATTTTAATAAAGTTTTTAGTTTTTGACCTTTCAATCAGGCATTATCTTATCCGTCAGGATGAAATTGCTTTGAATCAAACATTTTATCTTGTGTTTCAATTCGCGTATCTGGTAAAATTATTTTACAATTCATTATATAACCATTGTAATGGCAAAGAAACCTTGCAAGATTGCTTCAAAATTGCGAAGCTAATCTTTGCCCTTTATTTTGCCAAATATCTAATTTTATTTCTATATCTTTAAAGTCTGTAAATGAGTAGATAAATTATGTTTCCGAATGCAAGATAATTTTATGGTTGAAATTTATTATCCTATGAAAGAGAAAGCACAGTTTTCTTTTGCACAAGATGAGGTCTTACCATTTCTGATCTGTAGAGAAAACGGTTTCATTGCATGCAGTTTTTATGATAGATGTTATATCATGGTGAACGCTTTGTAGTTTCTTATAATAACATTTTTTGTATGTTTGTTGGTAAGCATAAAACTACACAGTGTATCCACTCTCGAATATCTAAACCTTGGCGTTTAGTTTTATAAGACCATAGAACGACTTGGGAAAGAGGCTGACAACGAAAAGGCAATGAAGAGTGAATACACTCTACAAAATACAGTATTTAGCCCTAAATATTGTTTCTAGGAATTAACGAATAACATTGATATCTTAACTTAATTGTACTGATACAATAAATCACCGTGGTATCATTGTGGTGTTATGAACATACATAATGCCAATAAATAACATTTATGAAGTTATGTAAATAATGTTTATGTGAAGGATTACACACAGAATTATGTTATATTTTATTTCCAAAAGTTAGATATGAATGACCTATAAAATAATCGTACGCCCTAGCATGGCCCGGCGGGTTAAGGCGCTTGACCCGTAATCTGAGGGCTGCGGGTTCTAATCCCGGTCGCACCAAACATGCTCGCCCTTTGAGCCGTAGGGGCGTTATAACGTATTGGTCAATCCCAGTATTCGTTGGTAAAAAAGCAGTTCAAGAGTTAGCAGTTGGTGGTGATGACTAGCTGTCTTCTCTCTAGTCTTACATTGCTAAATTAGGGACGGCTAGCCCAGATATTCAAAATTCGAAATTCAAAAATAAAACATTCGTTGTAGTAATATTTATTATGCACTCGGGAAAATGGACTTGAGTGTAATTTGGCTTGACAAACAGGAGCGTAAATTTGTATTTGTTCTATGTTCATACATTCTTATCTTTACGATAGGACAGATTTTTGACAGGAAGCATCATTCATTAGGCATTAACCCAGGGTTTAGACAGTTTTTATTATGTATTTCTATAATGTTACGAACCACTGACTTTCACGTGCATTTCGTTTTTTTCGTTTACGAAATTTCACAAGATTTATTGCTATGATATGACTAACGTAGATAATGCTAGCGATAAAGAGCACAAGGAAAGTAAGTCGTTGTCTCAGTGCATATGTAATTATTTCAGGATTTCATTAACGATTCCACGTTATCTTTAAATTAAGTGAAATCTGTAAAACATAAATTCTTGTTCTTCCACAAACATTAATCCTTCCATTTGCATTATTCACATAAAAATGTTTTTATTGGACTTATGTATAATAAGAGTTACAATTTACCAAGTTGAAAGGACAATAACATTAAATTGGACTAAGCAGTTAGCGTGTCGGTTGTAGGTTGAGAGTTCCAGCGTTTGAAACATGATACTGGTGCCGAACATGTTCTGGATTATCAGTTGTGAGCGTGTTATAAAAGTAACAGTACATAACATTATTTAGTTTAAAAAAACAGACAAACTTATTGTGGGCAGTAGGTAAAAATTACAAACGTATAGATCTGAAACCTGGAAATTTCTAAACTTACTGTTAAGCTCAATTCTGACTATTAATTAAATTGCTTTAATGGGGTCAAACTAAGGCAGACTAGTGTGTTATAGTTTGATAAAATAAGAAAATTCGACACTAATGTAGTTCTGTGTGATAAAATATGAAAATATAAAGAAATAGTTGAAATAATTTTAACAGTAATTAATTGGTCCAACCAACGTTTTGATCAAATCGGGAAATCAAGTTACGTAAAATCCGTGAATTTTATTGAGTCAGTTTCGAAATCTTCCTCGTAGAAATTAAAGAGACAAGTAAGTTAAAAAATAACTAAATTAAAAAAATCACGTTTAGCTAAAAATACTTTCCTTTAATTTTAACTTCATTTGACGAAATCGTTTAAAAAATAAAAAAAAGTTTTGTTTGTTTTGAAATTCGCGCAAAGCTACTCGAGGGCTATCTGCGCTAGCCGTCCCTAATTTGGCAGTGTAAGACTAGAGGGAAGGCAGCTAGTCATCACCACTCACCGCCAATTCTTGGGCTACTCTTTTACCAACGAATAGTGCTATTGACTGTCATATTATATTGCCCCCACGACTGAAAGGGCGAGCATGTTTGGTGCGACCGGAGTTCGAAACAGGGACCCTCGGATTACGAGTCGAATGCCTCAACGCGCTTGCCCATGCCGGGCACGTAAAAATAAAAACAATTCACCTTAATGGGGTTAAGCCACCTTTACTATTACGTGATATATGTTAGTTAATCCACAAGTTCTGAAATACATGATCACATAACATAATAAAGTCAGTTACGTAACATTTTTCTTTCACAATTATATTGTTTTAGTTTCTAGTTAATTTAAGTACCTAAACAACATAAACTGTACTATATGAAGGGCCGTCTTTCAACATCATGCAGTTTCCGAATCTGTATAACAATATTTCCATACCTATTTTATTTACCTAATGATAGGGTGTAACTGTAATGGAGTGGGAAGTAATGGTTTTAACAATATTTGAGAGTGATTAAATCAAGACTTCGTTTTAAATCACCTTCGCCTAACTATATAATTTTATTCATGTACTATTACCAAAAGCCATTATAAAAACAGTAAAATATTATATATGTTACTGTCAGATTTCCCTTCACGTAGTCCATTTGCTGAGAGTAAATCAGCAAGATTAAAATCGAAACACTCGGATTCCGCTAAAGCTAAAACGACTGTTAACAGACTTGCAAGTTCTTGAGTTTAATGACCTATCACGTGTGACTTGAGTTCTTTGATTAATTTCTTATCCTCTACCCCCATTGACTTCCAAAAAAACAAACTGATAAAAAACATGTATCTGCAAACCTTTAATTAGGCTTAATCTAGACTGACACTGAAGGTTCATCTTGATCAAGATATTCCTATGTGACGGTTGTTCATGTTAAGATGCCAAAGCTGACACTGCAGGTGTGTCACATGAAAGTTCTATTTTACGTACACTAATCACTTTTTTTTCCTGTGGCTGATTAAAAAGTAAATGTGAACTGGAATACGATACCGCTTAAAATTTTCATTAATGGACTAGATGTAGGAAGTAATACTTCATTCTGAAGTTGACATGTGGTCTCACCTGGAATTAACAAGCTATATACTAGAAATTAGACAAATTTAATTTTTCTTCTGAAAATGCAACGTATTCTGAGGAAGATTAACCGATACAGCAGTGGTGTACTGCTCCAAATATCCTCTTCTTAGCCCTAGGTTTGTTCACGAGGTTATTTAAGCTTTACAACACGATCCTTGAAGGTTGAAAATATTTTGCTCTTTAGCGTCTGATTTGTTTCGGTGCTAGGTATATCAATGGAGTTTCAAGGAAGGCAGCATTATGGTTATTTTATAGTAGGTGTATCTCTGCTGCCTATATGATGCTGGACTGTTTTAGTTCTTCTCAGCGAACTATCAGATTCAACAAATACATTACTGAAACCCACAAGTAGTGTCCCGGTGGTTCTCTGCTAACTTGTTCTTATAACGCTACACAAATTTGATCAGGCGTTTTGGTAACAGCGTCTTCCTCGATTAGCTCGGGGTAACCAAAGTAACACTAGTTTCAGTTACTCCTTTCTCCAGTATTGTGATTATCACCCATATTTTAAACCATAACTGCAATGTATTTTTCTCTTAAAATACAACTGTTTGAGCACGTGTGACTTGGTTTTGTGCAAGAAATAGGCGGGTTAAAGGCATTACTTAAATCATAAAATAAGTCGATGGTAATAAAGAATTTAGTAACAGTAGTCCACCATGAAACAGTATTTGTTTATTAGACACAACTGTAGTGTCACAGTCTATATATATATATATATCCTTAGAGTACACTTCTCTTACCCTTTTTATGGTTAACAATGTATAACTTCACCAGATATCTGTATTTCAACCAGTGCATAGGTATTACGTACTACTAAGTATGACAGTAGTTGGACATCTAAACCTAAAGTAATTATAGTTCAGCCAATATCTGCTGTTACATATTTTTTATATGTCTAATTATGTCATCAACCATGATAAGAGCCATCTTTTTTCAGTCAGGTTACCGGTATTTTAGGACAATAAACTACAGAGGAGACACTGCTGTATCGTTTGTTTATCGGCCTAAATTTCCATGCAGTAATCTGATTAGACGTATTGAGGAAGTGATTAAAACCTTCCTTTATTGAATCGTTGAATGAGTGAGGCAAAATGTATTTCATGTCACTACTTTCTGCTAATTGTAGCTAGGAAAATTTATCATATTGTAATAACAGTTATTCAGGAAGACTGAAGAGTCAAAGCCAGCAGGGCAATACCTCATGTCTAGCAGTTACAGTCCTTAAGGTTTGATAAATATCAAACATGAGGTTCAGACTGGTGTAAATTATCAACACTCCTCCTCTCATAACAACAACAAAAAAATCCTGATTTGTCCATGACAAATCACGTGCTGGATAGAATGGTGAACATGCTTTTAGAAAGTTGTCTGACAGAGACGGTTCGTTTACTATAATTCATCTCTGGCTAGTTTCAAAGGCATTATTCAGTACTGGATACCGATCACCATAGTTCATTGTCCAGACCTCTCCAAGTTGCATTTGTGAAGGTATGGTGAGAAACCTTTTCCTGATAATTTCGTATTTCCACCTTTGACCTTGGCTGATCTGTTTTAAATCGGCTGACATTATCAACAGTACCTGACGGACCAGGCCAAGAATAATTTATTTAGATGCTTAGACCTGCGAAGCAAAGTTCAAGAAGTCTTAGTGGAATCTAGGAAAGTATTTAGAGTTCAACATAGAATTTCTCTGAGTTAATTAGAATATTCTGTACTCCCTCTCTGGTTCTCTTCCTTTTTACTTAAGTTCTTTCCAGAATGTACAGGCGTCTATTGGATAATATCTGATAATGAGTATAATAGAGAAATTATATTAAGGGTGTGTGTTTTTTTCTTGTAGCAAAGTCACATTAAACTATCTGGGAATTGAACCCCACATTTTAGTGTTTTAAATCCGTAGACTTACCACTGGACCAGCAGAGGACAATATTAAGGACTGTGTGAAGTTGTGCACAAAGCTAAGAGGCTGTCTGTATTCTGTCTACCAATTCTCGTGTTGTAAGCCAGCAGACATACCGAATTGAAGAGAAAAATCACTACTGCTTCCACAACAACTAAAACATAACCAATGGTATCCAAATGTCTTTTATTCTCCTCTCTTCAAAACCGAATACTATTTCTGATACTGGCAAAACTACGTTCACGAAACACTTAACTTTTTTATCTTTAGCTGACCAGTAGAAATATGGCACTGGTTGCGAAAATTATTTTGTTCCGTGTGGCAGTCCTTTATATACAATATAACTATCTCATGAAACTATACATAAGTTTCTTGACAAGACCAGCTTCGGAGAATAATACATCAAGCTGAATTTAGCAATATGACAGTACCCGGTTCAATAAAGTTCCAAACAAAGAAGGTTTTGAATTTCTCAAAGGTCATGTGACATCGACTTTATTGGAAAAAATAAAATTATGCATAGAAAGTCTTGCAGAAGTTAATTATTGAGTTTAACATAAAGCTAGAAAGAATTCAAACTTAAACTATCAAATATTTCGAATGGCCGTCTAGCAAACCAGTCCATAGGTATTAAAGTGATTTATTTGCATCAGAACAAATTTGTAGAGATAGAAGGATATAAATGGGTGCTTATTAATATATATTATAAATCATATTAGAGCAGCTTTCTCTGAAGTTTCTAATGGCAAATTAATTTTCATGGTTTGGAACTTCGGCTGCTACAATTAAAATTATAACAGGTGTTTGAGGTTCATTAACAAGGAAAGGCTTGTGTGGGTGTATTAATAAAATCTAGTTTCATGGTTTCTTCCTCTTTCGATGTATTCAGCTGTATATAAGTTATATTTTATTTAATACCTTAATTTATTTATAGTTGGAGTTTTTGATAACATATCACAAGTTTTCGATCAAGTTTCAAAAAAAATTGTTAATTTGTTTGTTTTCGAATTTCGCACAAAGCTACTCGAGGGCTATCTGTGCTAGTCGTCCCTAATTTAGCAGTGTAAGACTAGAGGGAAGGCAGCTAGTCATTACCACTCACCGCCAACCCTTGGGCTACTCTTTTACCAATGAATAGTGGGATTGACCGTAACATTATAACGCCCCACGGCTGAAAGGGCGAGCATGTTTGGCGCGACCGGGATGCGAACCCGCGACCCTCAAATTACGACTCGCACGCCTTAACATGCTTGGTCATGCCGGGTCTTATTTGTTAATCTTAGCTAAGTTCTTTTGAAACTTGGTTGCAAATTGTTATTAAACTGTTAGTAAAGCCAGAAATGTTAGGCACATTATACGGTGATTTTGTACGTTTTCGTGTTTGCTTTAATTTTCAGACTTATCTATCACTAACTTATTTAAAATGTATTTTTCTGATTTTGGTAAACGATTTAAATAGTTTATATTTCTTCATTTCTAATTTATTTTAAATATTGCAAATAATTTAAGCGTTATGGTAGAGTGTTGTTATAAAAGTATCATGTTTTCCTTACTGTAATGTTTTTATAATAGTGCCATATTTTTGTTACTGTAGTGTTTTTATTGTAGGGTCAGGTATTTAATATGGTTGGGTATTTTTATAATGCCATGTGTTTGTTACGATAGAACGTTTTTACTACTCTATTTTCTTTATGCAATAATGCAATGTGTTTGTTATGGTGGAGTATTTTTATAATACCTTGTTTTTGTTATTGGAAAGTGTGTTGTTAATGTCATCTCTTTACCATGATAGCAATAATGTTGCGATTTTGTAATGATAATGTTTTTATAACGCAATGTTACTTGCGATGGAAGAGTATTCTATAATACCACATATTTGTTACAGTACGGTGTTTTTATAGTGCTATATTTTTATTTGATGTCACGTACGGTACACCGTCTGATACGTAACTCCAAGTGAGTAGACTTTATACATAGTTCAGTGATAAACTTCCTTTGATCTTTAGAAGCTAAAACGTTTACGAACGGAAGTGAACCATTTGTACTTTCCTCTTAGCGATCTTCATGGTGGAAGATGGTTCATTAAGGTGTCTGTAAAATGATTACATCGAATTTGGCCTGATAAAACATTACTCTCATACTATAGACAGAAAATAGTGGTGTATAGCTATATTAACTCTTTGTTCAATCTGGTTCAAGATATTAAAAGACAGTTAAAGTTGCTGTGAATTCTAGAAGTTTATCTGCAAACATACGTTGTAGGGAAGTTATCTTTGTACAGGAATTATAAAGAACCGTTGCAGGTTCCTAATCCAGATATTGTTCTGAATTATTAAGTCAGACCAATCTGACCACCACAAAGAGTGATTGGAGCGAACCTGTCCAACTCTTTAAAAAAGTATTCTGCGTTTTACAGCAACGATGTGTGTTCAGAAACATGAGAAAAACCCACATCTCTAATTTCAATAGTTTATACATGAAAAAAACCAATATACAATTTTATCAAAACCTGAGAGAATATTTGATAAAATGCTTCTAAAAAGTACAAATGCAAAAACACACAGAAGCAAATGTAGCATATTATGTGTAATGGATTTACTGTTATATTTTTATTATAATATACATGTTTGTTTCAGTTTAACGCGTGTAACTTACATTGTTAAATGAATATTGAGCAACTCCTGCGCCGTTCTTTAACGTTATAAACGATTCTCGAGTGTAAGAGGCAAAAATTTATGTTTTACGAAAACACTAACGTATCTTCGAATATTTTTGCAAATAGAATTTTCGAGAATCTCGCTTAATGAATATAAAAGCTTGCCATCACAAGACGCTGAGAAACAATAGAATATTGTTCATTCTCTACGGTCTGTGCACTGTAAACCAAGGAAGCTATAAATTGAGAAATGCTTATTAATCGGAAAACTCCACATATTTGACCAGGAACGTTTGTAGATTTCGAACATTACAAATCGTGTAACTTCAGTGAATTAACTTCGGATGTTGGTATTTTTACGAGGACATCGATTATCTTCGTCGAAGAAAAGTCAACTTGTTAACGAAGTGAGGGGTAACAATTTCAACACAAAATTCGCTCATCGTGAAACGTCGATAAAATATTCAATTCCAGACCAGACTCAGTATTGTTTATATAACTCTTGTATATAAACATTTCTATTAACCGTTATTATAAATTATATTGTATATTAAAATGTATTTGTGTTAAAAACAAAATTATGTGTATCAGTCTTACTAGCAATTGTTATAAATTTAATACATATCAACATTCACTTAACTTTTAAATTAAAATTTAAGTTTCCAGCTATTGGAAATAGTAACAAAATAAATAGGAGATTCCTCCAAGATAAATTATAATACGCCATAAATATAATTGATGTAATGGTAAATATATTTGCGAATCAGGAAGGGGTCTAGACATTTGACTCAATAAGCATAAATCTTTTACTTGCTTATAAACGTTTGCAGACTTGTAAGAACCTTAAACACTCAAAAATTTAATTTATGAAAAACATTCTTTTCGTTTAAAAACTAAAAATATAATCTAATACATTCTTAAAAACCTGCAAGGTAAGCACCCAGGTTCTCTCTCGTATTTCTACAAAACACAAGGTCTGTAATGGCCAGGAGGTTAAGACACTCGACTAGTAATCTGAGGGTCGCGGGTGCCAATCCCTGTGAATGCCCCTCCAGCTGTGGGGACATTATAATGTGACGGTAAATCCCATTACCCGTTGGTAAAAGAGTAGCCCAAGAGTTGGCGGTGGATGATGATGACTAGTTGCCTTTCCTCTAGCTAAATTAGGAACGGCTAGCGCAGTCTGCCCTCAAGTAGCTTACGGACTGTTTGTGTTTGATTTATTCTTTATGTTTAGTTTAACTTGATAGTGCTGAGTTAACCTCAGCGGAACGTTGTGTGGGGGCTGTTACTTTTTTAAAATTAAACTTTGTGTTGTGTGCCATCTAAAACTGTAGCTATTCTTGTAATCTCGGGACTCCTCATTTCAGATCTGTCTAAGTTATAATCTGAGGAGATTAAGTTTATTCCTCTTGTCACATATCTTGTGTCACTTGAGAGTGACTCAAGTGTGCCACTAGAACACGTCACGCGAAAAATGCTATAAAGGGTAATATTATCGATCGATTGGAAATGATGTGATTAAACTAGACACGTTCATTTCAGAAACGTTTTAAAGGTTTCGTACTATTCTCTGAAAGATAGATATTTTCATGGGGAAAGACAATATTACACAAAAACATTTTTATCCTAAAATAAAGCATCATAATATATATATATATATTAACTAACTACCACCAATTTCACTTATGTTACAATATGAAAGACTGTTGACAGCACAGCCATTCATCTCTTTGAATGATATCCTTCTTCACAATGTTAAACTTACAAGGTTATCAAATATTACTTGGAAAACGCGACACGTCCCACCTTGTACGCTGCAAATTAAAAAAAAAAGAAGAAAGGAAAATTAAGATGCCATTTTTATCTTTATTGGTTCACATTATGTTCACGTAACGAACAGAAGATTCAGTTCATAAATGACGTTGGAAAACCGTTTGGCGTTTTCATGCACTTTAATTGGGTGATTTCATTTAAACGAAATACTTTTTTAACAGTTTCTGGTGGAACATGTAAAGAAGCAAACATTTCCAAATTTGGAGAACAAAAAATCCTTTAAACTCTCAAGTGCCCCGGAAGTGATCTGGTTATTCACTTCACATTCTTGTGTGATGGAGAAAAGTGAGCTTGCTAATTATAAAAAAATTCTGCAACTGAAGTTTGCTTCCTGGTTTATTTGAAGTAAAGTCAAAGATGGTTGCGTTCCTACTCATACCAGAAACTTTGAATATTTGTTGTCCTAGGCAACCATCAAGGTCGGACCTGATTTGATGTAAAATGATTTAGTTTCGTTTTTTTTCAAATTTCGCGCAAAGCTATACGAGAGCTATCTGCGCTAGCTGTCCTTAACTTAGCAGTGTAAGACTAGAGGGAAGGCAGCTAGTCATCACCACCCACCGCCAGCTCTTGGGCTACTCTTTTACCAACGAATAGTGGGATTGACCGTCACATTATAACGCTCTCATGACTGAAAAGGATTGGTGTGACAGGGATTCAAACCAAGACCCTCGAATTACGAGTCGAGTGTCTTAAGTACTTGGCCAATGATTTAATTAAACACTAGCAAGTGTTTTTTTTCTGGGGATGTTGGACTTTATAAAAAAACAATTTCCATAGTTGAAATAATAATACTTACGCAGCCTTGCCTTTATTTCCTACAAATAGCTGCTACTAAGCGATAGGTTAGCTACATATTGAACTTTAAGCAGAATGGACACAGTAAGTTCAGGAATTTTAATGGTGGACTCCAGCTGGCTGTTGAATGAATTTGTTTGTTTGAAATTTTGCACAAAGCTACTCAAGGGCTATCTGTGCTAGCCGTCCCTAATTTAGCAGTGTCAAACTAGAGGGAAGGCAGCTAGTCATCACCACCCACCGCCAACTCTTAGGCTACTTTTTACCAACGAATAGTGGGATTGACCGTCACATTATAACGCCCCCACGGCTGAAAGGGCGAGCATGTTTTGCGCGACGGGATTGCAAACCCGCGACCCTCAGATTACGAGTCGTACGCCTTAACATGCTTTGCCATCCCGGGCCCCTGTTGAATGAAATGGAGACAACATTTCGTCTACTATATTGAGGTTTGTGACCTGATGAAGACCTTAACTTAGAAATCAAAACGCTGCCTCTTCACCATTCAACAAGTATTTGCAGTCTATTAACATTTTTAAACAGTCAAATTGGGTATCGATGGTCGACGACGCGTTTTTCTCAAACAAGAACTCATAATCAAAGGAATTTAAATAGCAGACCACACCTAACCTTATCATCTTACATGCTTAAGATTTAATAACTCACATTTCAAACACATTTAGGACTATGTATTATCCCTAATTTGTATTTACTCCTCATTGGCTTAGGGGTAAGTATGAAAATTTATCATGTCAAATATCGAGTTTAAATATGGGGATAAGGGATAGCAGCACAGATTTTCTTCTGTGCATTTTATATGCAAAAACGGCTCGTTTGGGTTGAGAAAATATTTCAAATAGAAGAGCGAACAACGTTTCGACTTTCTTCGGTCATCGTCAGGTTCACAAAAAAAGAGGTAACTGACCGGAAGCTGACCACATGTTTGGAAGGGGTTGTGTAACTGAGTGTCGTAATGTAGAGGGCGGGGTTAGATGTTTGAATATATAATTTTATCTATAATATTAATATAGGTATAGTGGCGTTCCTTTATATTGGTTTATTTTGGGTTTAAGTTGTTGTATAAGTAAGGCTTCTTTAATTTTGCGTTTGTTTATGTTTGTTTCTTTATTTAGTATTTTAGTGTTTTCTATGGTTATGTTGTGTTCATTTGACTTGCAGTGTTCGAAAACGTGTGAAGGTGACTTTTATGTTCTTTGAATCTGGTTTCCATTTTTCTACTTGTTTCTCCAATATAGAAGTCGTGGCAGTTATCACATTGTATTTTATAAATAATGTTGGTGTGGTGTTTGTCAGTGTAGTTTTTACATAGTATAGACCTCAGTTTTGTGCCTGGTTTTTGAATAAATTTAGTATTAACTGGAATGTTATATTTTGTTACTAGTTTTTGCCAAATGCTGGTTATTTGTTTGCTTATGTCAGGAATATATGGTATACAGCAGTATATGGTTTCGTGATTTTTTGATTCGTGAGATATATTTACCTTTGTTGGTTGATTTTGCTTTCTGTCTAGGTGTCTGCGTATAATGTTTTCTACGGTTTGTGGAGGAAACTTATTGATGTTGAAGAAGTATTGTTTTATTTTGTCTAATTCTTCGTTTATTTTATCTGGTGAGCATAGTTTTATGGCTGTGTTTATCTGGTTTCTTAGTATGTTGAGTTTTTGTTTTGTTTCATGTGTTGAGTCCCAAGGAATGTATAGTCCAGCATGGGTGATTTTTCGGTGGATTTCGGTTTTGAATTGTGTGTCGATTCTTATAATTTTGAGGTTAAGAAATGATATTTGATTGCTTTCTTCCTGTTCACATGTAAAGTTAATGTTGGGATGTATAGAGTTAATGTGATTGAAAAAATTAAGTACGTGTTCTGTAGATTTGAATCCCGCAACCGTGTCATCTACATATCTGTACCAGTATAGTAGTGGATGTAATGCTGTATTAATTGCTTGTGTTTCAATTTGTGTCATAAAAATATTGGCTAGAACTGGTGATACTGGGTTGCCCATGCTTAGGCCATTTGTTTGTATATAGTTTTGGTTGTTGAACATGAAGTTTATCTTTATTGTGGTGAATTCTATGAGGGTTGCTAACTGGTTACTGGGAATCTCTATAATTGGGTTAGGGTCTCGGCTATAGAGTTCTAAGGCTATCTTGCAGGCTTCTGTTGTTGGAACTTCTGTAAAGAGGGATATAACATCGAAACTGGCCATTAAGGCTTTATGATTAAGTTGATTTAGATATTGAAATATTTTCTCAACCGAAACGAGCCGTTTTTGCATACAAATTCTCAACAAGTGGGTTTCTCGACATCACTGATTGTTATTTCATCACGGCGATTGTTCGAGAAGTGTAAGTTTTTGTGTTTTTTTGTGTTTTTCTCAGTGTATTTGTATTTACCTGTTACCATTATGTCTGAACAAGCATACAGTACACCACTATTAACAATACACGCTCACACGATCGTTAAGGAACTAAGATTTAAACCAACGAATCATTAATAGAAGAAATGACATCAATTTTATTCAACAATGTAGAAAGGAACAACTAACCCCTAATTTTGTAAAGGTAAAACTTTCAAAAAATTTTAATAAATACACAAACATTATCCAAAATTTACAGAAAAAACTACTTAAAGCCATGTTGAACACAAAATACAAAGAACTGCATGACTTACAAAAACAAAAAATGAACCTAGACCATCAACTAGCATGCTGCATTAAACCAGAGATTTACGGACTTATACAACGAAACATAAACCAAATCAATTCTAAGAACGATAGAGACAAAAAGATTTGCCACAACAAAAAACTAGAAAAACTAAGATGTAAACAAAAGAAAAGACACCAAAACGACAAACCGTTGACTAACCTCATAATTAACAGATCCGACCGACAATTAAACACAGATGAGGTACATGTACTTAAAGGACTCAACTTTGCTATAGCACCAAGGTACATTCCAACCATAGAAATCAAAACATGTTTAGAAGACCTAGCCAGGAGACTTGTGATACTTTCCACAGAAAACAAAAACAAGGAAAAAACCGAAAACAACCAACAGAAAAAAGACAACTTAGATAATTTTATTGACATCCAACAGCCAAACTTCCCAGGTAAAATTACAAATTTATATTTTCCAGAAACACCTAAAAACAACATCTTAAACGATTTTTTCAAAGAATTTTCTTACAAAACCATCAACATAATTTCACAAAACAGAAAACTAAAAAAACAACCTTACAAAAATAGACATTAATTCCATTTAAAACCTAAAACAAGACAGAAACATAAAAATTCTAAAAGCAGATAAAGGTAACGCTATAGTAATAATGAACACGAATGAATACATACAAAAAATGAATAACATCCTATCAGACACGAACAAATTTAAACCAATACACACAAATCCAACAAAGACACATGAGACGCAACTAAACAAATTACTACTACAAATGAAAAAAACCAACACAATTTCACAATCACTTTACTCCTACCTACGTAAAACCGACTCACGCACACCACAAATATACGGCATCCCCAAACCTCATAAACCAGATTATCCATTACGACCAATAATGTCAACATATGAATCGTTTAATTACAATCTTGGTAAATACATAGCATGGGCATTCTCCAAATATGTAACATCAGCCAGCTCATTCATCAAAGACTCTTTTAATTTCAAGTCTAATCTAAATCAACTTAATCATAAAGCCTAAATGGCCAGTTTCGATGTTATATCCCTCTTTACAGAAGTTCCAACAACAGAAGCCTGCAAGATAGCCTTAGAACTCTATAACCGAGACCCTAACCCAATTATAGAGATTCCCAGTAACCAGTTAGCAACCCTCATAGAATTCACCACAATAAAGATAAACTTCATGTTCAACAACCAAAACTATATACAAACAAATGGCCTAAGCATGGGCAACCCAGTATCACCAGTTCTAGCCAATATTTTTATGACACAAATTGAAACACAAGCAATTAATACAGCATTACATCCACTACTATACTGGTACAGATATGTAGATGACACGGTTGCGGGATTCAAATCTACAGAACACGTACTTAATTTTTTCAATCACATTAACTCTATACATCCCAACATTAACTTTACATGTGAACAGGAAGAAAGCAATCAAATATCATTTCTTAACCTCAAAATTATAAGAATCGACACACAATTCAAAACCGAAATCCACCGAAAAATCACCCATGCTGGACTATACATTCCTTGGGACTCAACACATGAAACAAAACAAAAACTCAACATACTAAGAAACCAGATAAACACAGCCATAAAACTATGCTCACCAGATAAAATTAACGAAGAATTAGACAAAATAAAACAATAATTCATCAACATCAATAAGTTTCCTCCACAAACCGTAGAAAACATTATACGCAGACACCTAGACAGAAAGCAAAATCAACCAACAAAAGTAAATATATCTCACGAATCAAAAAATCACGAAACCATATACTGCTGTATACCATATATTCCTGACATAAGCAAACAAATAACCAGCATTTGGCAAAAACTAGTAACAAAATATAACATTCCAGTTAATACTAAATTTATTCAAAAACCAGGCACAAAACTGAGGTCTATACTATGTAAAAACTACAC
The DNA here is from genome assembly GCA_011833715.1 of Carcinoscorpius rotundicauda. Taxonomy (NCBI): domain Eukaryota; kingdom Metazoa; phylum Arthropoda; class Merostomata; order Xiphosura; family Limulidae; genus Carcinoscorpius; species Carcinoscorpius rotundicauda. Next base: position 25,093,999 of record CM022398.1, read on the forward strand.
TGACAAACACCACACCAACATTATTTATAAAATACAATGTGATAACTGCCACGACTTCTATATTGGAGAAACAAGTAGAAAAATGGAAACCAGATTCAAAGAACATAAAAGTCACCTTCACACGTTTTCGAACACTGCAAGTCAAATGAACACAACATAACCATAGAAAACACTAAAATACTAAATAAAGAAACAAACATAAACAAACGCAAAATTAAAGAAGCCTTACTTATACAACAACTTAAACCCAAAATAAACCAATATAAAGGAACGCCACTATACCTATATTAATATTATAGATAAAATTATATATTCAAACATCTAACCCCGCCCTCTACATTACGACACTCAGTTACACAACCCCTTCCAAACATGTGGTCAGCTTCCGGTCAGTTACCTCTTTTTTTGTGAACCTGACGATGACCGAAGAAGGTCGAAACGTTGTTCGCTCTTCTATTTGAAATATTTTCTCAACCCAAACGAGCCGTTTTTGCATATAAAATGCACAGAAGAAAATCTGTGCTGCTATCCCTTATCCCCATATTTAAACTCGATATTTGACATGATAAACTTTCATACTTACCCCTAAGCCAATGAGGAGTAAATACAAATTAGTGATAATACATAGTCCTAAATGTGTTTGAAATGTGAGTTATTAAATCTCTAGCATGTAAGATGATAAGGTTAGGTGTGGTCTGCTATTTAAATTCCTTTGATTATGAGCCCAAAAAGGCTTGGTTCTTGATTCGTTTTTACAAAAGGACATTCTGTAATCGTAGGCATGTAATAAGAGTGACTGTAGAATACTACTATTTCATCAGCCAAGACTAGTCCAAGATTTGGCGGTGGGTACTCTTGATTAGCTGCCTTGTTAATCGTCTATCAGTTTGAAATTAGGGCCCGATGTTTTTGCAAATACCATTGTGTAGTTTTGCGTCAAAATTTTTAAACAAATAAACACCCCGAAGATCCTATGAAACAAACTGTGATATCAGGAAAACTGACGTAAATACTGGCGTAACGTTGAGAAGTTCTCCATGGGAAACAATTACGTACTTAGATTAATCTTTTGTTTCCTATAATATGTAAAAATATCGAAGTAAAAATTATTATATCTTACGGTTATACGAAAAGCAATGAACTGACAAATACACACACATATTTATCCACAGTTTCTCCTCGCACTAATCGATTGCTACGACACACGTCGAAAGTTTTGTAGTTAGTGATATTTTCAAGCAATTATAGATAACGTTCGTTTCGAAGAAATCGGCAATTAAGGTGGGACTTAGAGATACACGGGGCTGAGAATATCTGTTTGAATTACAATTGACACAGTTTGTACCACTTAAACATTAAGTCGATATTTTACGTACGGTAAGAACGATTTTTTTTCACTTATCCTAGTCTGTTGGCGTCATCTTTGCGGTTTTAAAGCCAAGTCTTTTCTGAGCTTAACTCATAACTCGTGGCCTCGAAGTTTTGCTGAATTGACAGATGGTGAGCTTTGTCTGTCTTCACACTACAAAGGTTTTTGCTGAAAACCGAAGAATATTACTGAAACTTTAGAGGTAGCCAGTTGTTTAAGTGTAGATTTTGCTGACATACATCCATGTTCTAACGTGCGTGTTTTTTTCTTATATTGTTAGCTTAAGTGTTTTTTATTATTTCATTCTCAGAAATATTATCCATGTACACTACAACCCACTCCCCAGTCAAATGTGCGAAGCATACATTCTTAAAGTTAAATTCAGTGTAACCTTTACAAGAGTAGATTGGTGTATGAAATATTAACTTTTCAATTGAAACGAGTGGAGTGAGAATACAAGATATTTATTCACTCACTAGCACTTTTATTCAAACGATAAAAAACAACAACAAAAAATAAATGTGTGTGTGTTTTCTTATAGCAAAGCCACAAAGGGTTATCTGCTCAGCCCACCGAGGAAAATCGAACCCTTATTTTAGCGTTGTAAATCCAGAGACATACCGCTGTACTAGCGGGGGGCAAAAAAATAAAAAAATAATAATTGATAAAACATCTTGATAAAAGCAATAAATAATAGGAAACAATATAAAAAATGAACATAAAAGCTATTCTTAGAAGTTTACTAGCTTTTTTTCTTTTAAAAAGCAAAAGTGTACAGAAGATTATTTACTCTCTACTCGTCGAAGGGATCTAACCATGAATTTTAGAGTTATAAGTCCTCATGTTTACCGCTGATCCACTAGGGTATTATTGGATATTTGTACTAAAGTGTAAGATATAAATGTGCTTCAAAGGCGAACTCTTAAACACGTGTAAAAGAAATACATGTTCTGAGAGCAATATTTACTAAAATAACACATTATAAACACGAAAGGTAGGTGTAAATAGAAAAAATCTATTTTGATGTAATAATAGTATATTTGTAATGTAAAATGCATCATTTTAAAGAAATTTCAGAGGAGAATATTTTCATTTTTGGGAATCATTTCCATATTACATTACTAACGCTTGCACATTTCTTTTTTTGGTTTGTGTCTTTTGTGTGTCTATTCTTACGGCAAAGCCACATTAGGCTATCTGCTGAGTCCACCAATGGGAATTGAAACCCTGATTTTAGCGTTGTAAATCGGAAGACTAGCCGCTGTACCAACAGAGGGCTTCTTTGTTTGGAATTAAGCACAAAGCTACACAATGGGCTATCTGTGCTCTGCCAATCACAGGTATCGAAACCCAATTTCCAGCAGCGTGAGTCCGCTGACTTGCCGCTGTGCTACTGGGAGGCTGCTTGCATATACGGAGAACATTTAGATACAACGCTTTAATCATAATAATCATTTCTTATGATTTTACGTTTCAAAGCCTCGTAGTTGATTGTTCCTGTGTAATAATTCATCTCAGTTTAGTTTGGTAATCATTTACCAATAGAAATTTGTTTGTATGCGGAGGAAGAAAGGTGTTAGTTTTCTAACCTCAAGCTAAAATTACCATAATCACAAAGGTATAATTAATGCTCCTGTATTATATATTTAAATATACAAGGTGTCAAGTTTCCAAGGCAACCAGTGTTAGTAATATACTCGGAACTTGTATCTGAATTAAAAAACAAATGTAATGAAATATATATTAAATATATTTTCAGGATATACCTCCACAGAACCAGAAACCTACCTCCTGGGATAGAAATCTACGGTAGGTGGCGCAATCAGAGGCAACATCATTGATTTATTAAGATGTATAATACTAAAACTGGCGAGCATGATGCTCTTTAATTTAGCAAGTGTATCTTAGAGGTGATCGATTGTTGGGCGTTTCCAGGTTTAATACAGCTTTTCAACAGTGGCGCTCCAAGTGGATGAAACGTTAGGCCTAACGGGTTTACTTTTTATTAATGAGATAGTAAGTTTAAAATCGAATGCTGGACAATTTACCGTGTTTTATATCCATAATTTTATGTTTTTGTTAAGCAAAAAGATTGTTTTTAATTAAAATGTTTCTCGCCTCAATATTCTCACACTTATATAGAGTTTATTCCAACTCTTTTATCACACTTTATTAATATTTCACACTCTTAACATAAAAAGAAAAGTTAAGGTTTAAGTATCTTATATTCTAATGGTTTAAGTATTGATGCTATTTTACCTCCTCAGTATATATGTTTTACCCACAATATATATTATTAATTTTATAGTTACTTAGTTGTTGATAATCTAAGTATAATGTTAGAATGTTTTTGATAACAGTTACTATTTAGTGAACATGAATGCGTAGAAATAAACAGGTAACAACGAAACTCTTGAAACAAGTTATTTCATTATATATTTCTGTTCTAGACAGAACTGATTTTTATAAGTTATAGAAATACAATATTTAATTTACTTACAATTTTGGTGACGTTCATCACACCTGAAGAAGATGAACCTATAATTATTAATTAGTTATATTTATTTTATTGTGAAATACACTCAGTGACCACTTTATTAGGTACACCTATCTAGTATCGGATAGAACCCCCTTTTGGCCTCAGAACAGTTTGAATTCTTCACGGCATGGATTCAACAAGGTACTGGAAACATTTCTTAGGGATTTTTATCGGCCACACATTCATGTTGCGAACCTCACGTTCCACCTGATCCCAAAGGAGTTCTATTGGATTAACATCTGGGTACTATGTAAGTCATTGGAGTGCACTGAAGTCACTGTTATGTTCGTGGACCCAGCTTGAGATGATGCGTGCTTTGTGACAGGGCGCATTATCCTGCTAGAAGTAACCGGACGCATATGGTCAGCAACAATGTTAAAGTACGATGTGACATTTAAATGATGCTCAATTGATATTAAAGGACTTAATGTGTACCAAGAAAAAAATTCCCCACACCATTACAACACCACCACAAGTCTGTGCCATTGACACAAGGCAAGATGGATCCATGCATTCATGCTATTTACACCAAATTATGATCCTACCATCTGCATATCACAGCAGAAATCGAGATTCGTCAGACCAAATGACGTTTTTCCAATCTTCAATCGCCCAGTTTTGGTGATCCCGTGCCAACTGTAACCTCATCTTTCTGTTCTTAGCTGACAGGAGTGGAACCCGGCGTGGTCTTCTGCTGCTGCAGAATATCTGTTTTAAGATTCGACATGTTGTGCGTTCAGAGATGCCTTTCTGTACATCATTCTTGTAATGTGGTTATTTGAGTATTTGTAGTCTTCCTGTCAGTTTGAACGAGACTACCCATTCTTCTCTGACCTCTTTTATTAGCAAAGTGTTTTCACTTACAAAACTGCCGCTCAATGGATGTGTTGTTTTTTGCATAATTTTCTGTAAACTCTAGAGACCATAGTGCGTAAAAATCCCAGGCCAACAGTCTCTGAGGTGCTGGAACCACCACATCTGGCACCAACAGTCATTCCATGGTCAAAGTCGCTTAGATCACTCATCTTCCCCATTATAATGTTTGGTTAAACGACCACTGAACTTCTTGATTATTTTTGTATATTTTATATATTGAGTTACAGTCACATGATTCGCTGTTAAAGAACAGGTGTGCTTAATAAAGTGACCTCTGAATACATGTGCAGTCATTACAAAATGTTGTCTTTTAGCTTCTTTAACAGAACTACCATTGGTCCATGGATACGTGAGTATAGTATATCAATAATAATGGTTCTATTGAAAATATCTCTCACACAACAAGCAAATGGTTCATGGATGTGTGAATTTTGAAGAATGGTGTGTACATCACAATTTGTTTAAGGGTTCTATTGAAAATGCTTTGATTAATGACACTATTGGATTCACTGATACATTAAGCTTGATCTTTATAAACTTATTGTTGAAAGTTTTTGAATCATATATTTTACTGCAGTAACAATTATCACAACATACATTACATACCCAGGTTTTTTTCAAAAAAATAAAATTGTAAATTCATACTATATAACTGTTGAAGTAAATTAATGGAGCAAAATGGGTAATATTAGGATAACCGATAAAATGTTCTTAAACAATACTGAGTTTAATGCTTTAGGGATTATGTTTTTTCATGGAATGGAAATTTTATTGTGTCGAAACAGAGGAAAGGGCAGAAAATTTTATTGTTTTAAAGTTACTGTGCCCTCAAGATATACTATGTGATAAAAATGAAGAACTAATTTTTCACTGAAGAACCTTTTATATTTTGCCTTTTTTTCTTTTCAATCTGATATAGCCTTTACAAAACTGAACAATGAAAAAGCAAAGACGCTAGGTTTATTCCTTTTGCTATGCAGAGAACTTGATCACCTGTAGGTTAATGGTGATTCTGCCAATCTGCAAATTGGAAGATCCAAGGTTTAAGTCTGCAGTATATCGCTGAACACACTCCACATTCTCATTCCTGAGCGAGTTATAAAAGTGATTGTCACTATCCGGATTTGGTTAAGAATAACTGAGTAGACGGAAGCTGCTATTGATTGGATGGAAATCCACTTCAGGGACGATTATGCTTGAATATAGGACGTCCCTGAACTGACCACTTTGTCTATGTGTCGTATAAGGTACCGTTCAGTTTGAAAACATTATATACCCAGGTTATTAGCTTAACTGGGTATTTAACAACCAAGAATTTCAGTTAAAACATACAACGAAACGATTGTATCAGTTTCTTATTACAAGTAGGTTGTGTCACTTATTACATACAACAGTGCATAACTTCACATTACTAACGTTTTTAAATGCTATTCTTTTCATTATTCTAAGATACAACTGTAATTACGCCTAAATAACCTAGTTGATAGAGCGTTAGGCTTTTAACCTACCAGGGTCGGGTTCAAGGTCACAGTCGGGCAAGTGTGTGCACTCCTACACTTATTTTCAAAGCTACCCCGGTAGTGTATCGGTAAATTTATGGATTAACACCGCTAAAATCAGGGGTTCGATTCCTCTCGGTAAATTCATCAGATAGCCTGACGTGACTTTGTTATAAGAAAACACCAATATACTTACTTCATATTGAATTCAAATCACAACATTTCGTGTTTAACATAGTAGTTTTTGTTTTTAGATTTTCCTCCCCTAATACTGTACAAAGGCTATTTTCTTATAGCTTTCCTAATTTTGAGTTAACGTCTAAGGGAGGGGGGAGCAGCTAACCAACAGCACCCACCAACGTCTCTTGGACTAATCTTGTTCTAGCAATTAGTGGGATTTTATCCTGATGGTTATAAGCGCATTAATGCCCCCAAAGTAAGTTATGCGGTAACGGGGCACGAACTTTGAATTTTCGAGTTCACAGTCAGGAAACACTAACCATTAAAATTGAAGACATTTAAAATAAAATTGAGCAGCGTAATCTAATAATATAAACTGGGAACTGAAGTTTATAATATACATTAATTAACTTGTAAAATACAATAAAAATGCTGTTTTCGTCTTCAGGATACTTGATTTAAAACGTTAAAAACTAATAAAAATACGCATATAGTTTTGGTATGTACTCGATTATCGTGAAAGATTAAGCCTTGCCAACTATCTTGCTTCTAAAACACAGTAAATATAGAATTTTGTGAAACACAGATAGGAATAAAGTGGAGCATATACCAAGATAGCAAGAAATGTAAAAAAGAATCGTTATTGAATTTAAAGTAAACTAGAAGTAATATTGAAAATCCAGTAAACTGGTTGTTGTTTTTTTAATAATATGAAAATGAATAATTTATTTCACATTATTTAATTAAGTTATTTCTTCATTATGTAAGTTCGTTTTGTAGCAGCATGATTCAATCTAATTTGTTCGTGATGCATAAATATAATTTAGAACAAAAGACCGAAAACTTATAATTGGATCTGTGATAAATTAACTGGTCAACGAAGTCTCTGCAAATTCTTTTCATTCACTTACAATCACAATTAAATGTAATTTATTCAAAAATCATAAAAGAAAAATGGTTGAAAATCAATATCAACGGAAGTTTGTTTGTTTGTGTTTAAACACAAAGCTACACAATGTGTTGACCATGCTTTGCTAACCTCGAACATCGAAACTCGATTTTAAGCATTATAAGCCTTCAGCTTAATGCTAAGCCACCGAGGATAGGGGCTTGGAAGTATGAATAATAAAACCTTCGAATTTATCTTTAAAACTCGTTATTAAGCTTGAACTAATTAACTTCTTAAACGAGATTCCGTTTGTCCACTTTATCAGTACATGAAGTATATGATTGTAAACAAAACTTGCTGAGTAATAAACACTAGAAAAAATAGTCGATTGATCGAATTGTCAAACTAGATATGTATTGCAGCTGTAACGTATTATATTTTATGAAAACTACTGTCCATGTCATGAAAGGTTTGTGGGTGAGAAATATTGCAATGAACTAGGACTTTTATCTTGTTTGCACAAGGATTTGTTGATGGAAATTATGCAAGCAGAAATGGCTTGTTATACATTCTGTTTATAGCACGTCATTAAAAATGAATAATGAATGATATTAAGTGGTAGAAAATGTTCAAATGTTTGTAGGTCCATATATAATAGAAATAATTGTCGAATCGAAGAAATCTCGTACATCATTTACAGACACTGTGGAGGTAATGGATTAACCAAGTGTATTGTTAGGCTTAATTCATGAAACAAACGAATTATATAATAAGAAATTCATCATTGTTTTACTAAGAGGTAAGAAACACGTTTTTAGCAAAATACAAAACCTCATCCAGTTATTCCAACAAAGTAGCTGTTAGAAAGATCACCATTACATACAACAACAAAGTAGCTGTTAGAAAGGTTACCAATACATACAACAACAAAGTAGCTGTTAGAAAGATCACCATTACATACAACAACAAAGTAGCTGTTAGAAAGGTTACCATTAGATACAACAACAAAGTAGCTGTTAGAAAGGTTACCATTATATACAACAACAAAGTAGCTGTTAGAAAGATCACCATTACATACAACAACAAAGTAGCTGTTAGAAAGGTTACCATTACATACAACAACAAAGTAGCTGTTAGAAAGATCACCATTACATACAACAACAAAGTAGCTGTTAGAAAGGTCACCATTACATACAACAACAAAGTAGCTGTTAGAAAGGTTACTATTACATACAATTCAAAGCTTCTTTTTGTAGTATCTTTGAGCATTAAATACTAGCCTTTTATAGTAAGACGTTATAAACAATGACGTAAGTGATGAATTGTAGGAAAAGAGTAAATAGTATAGAAATTTTCTTGTACACTTCATCTCTCTCTTAGGCGATTTTACTACATATAGTGAAACTAACTCTTACTAGATGGCGCCACATAAGCCACAAATTAAAGTTTTCTGTTTTTTTGGAATTTCGCACAAAGCTACTCGAGGGCTATCTTTGCTAGCCGTCCCTAATTTAGCAAGGAAAGACTAGAGGGAAGGCAGCTAGTCATCAAAACCCACCGCCAACTCTTGGGCTATTCTTTTACCAACGAATAGTGGGATTGACCGTAACATTGTACACCCCCATGGCTGGGAGGACGAGCATATTTAGCGCGACCCTCGGATTACGAGTCGCACGCCTTACGCGCTCGGCCATGCCAAGCCTGAAGTTTTTTGAGCAAATCGTTATTATTTGGGATAAATAAGAAATAATACATCTGTAGAGAAATTTGACACCATGGTGCAAAACTTTTATGAAGTGTCATTTCCAGAACACAAATGTTTTTACACTTGACATGTGTTAGGTAAGTACTGACGTGTGTGTCATATTTACTGGAGTATAGATTAGCTTTGGTAAGTGTGTTTGTTTGTTTTCAATTTCGCGCAAAGCTATTCAAGGGCTATCTGCGCTAGCTCTCCCTAATTTAGCAGTGTATGTCTAGAGGGAAGGCAGCTAGTCATCATAACCCACAGCCAACTCTTGGGCTACTCTTTTACCAACGAATAGTGGGATTGACCGTCATATTATAATGCCCCCATGGCTGAAGGGGCGAGCATGTTTGGTGCGATGGGGATTTGAATCCGCGACTCTCGTATTACAAGTTGAACGTCTTAACCCACCTAGACATACCGGGTTTACTTTGGTAAGAAAAAACAACAAACAACAATTAAACTTCAAGTGATTCCAACTTCAAAAACTGGTTATTTCCTCAATGCTGATAAAGAACAGTGAATGTTTTGTATTGCAACACTTTCCTAATTTATTCACGGCTCTAATCATTCGAGGCAGTGGCAAGTTTAGACGAGCTAAATATTTATTATTATTATAATTACTATTTATAACCTGAAAATATTATTACGAGGAAAAAATGGATCTTGCATAATTCGCACTAAAAAGTCGATAAAAATCCTACTTGGACATAAATCATCACTCACAAAGAGAAACAGAACGTGAACATGGTATAAATGGCATGACTCAATAATTATCAGCTTGTTAACATCTTAGTTTATTTATTTTACTATCAATAAACGTTCGGAAACATAACATATTGCAACAGTATACAACAACACACTCCCTATTGTGTTCATACACATCAACGATATGTCAAACATTTATTGCTTCCATCCAGAAGATTTACACTTTCCAGATAGGTGTTAACAAAGTGGTAGTAACATGACTACTGTTATCACAACCTGTTGTTAAAGGATATAACTATTCTGAACTTCATGCAGCCTTTAAAATAGTTTATTGTAACATTTAATTTGAACGAGTGTTTATCATTACATGGAAGCAGTTGGTTAAATTGCAAACATAAATCAAAACTATAGGAGTTAAACGGTTATAGTTAAAAAAACAAACTTTTGAAATTTAGTATAAAAAGAAAGTCTCTGTTTACGATTGACTGTTTTTTTTTTCTTAAACTAAGTACGAAGCTACATCATCGGCTCTCTGTACTTTTCCCACCATAAGTATTAAAACCTGATTTCTAGCGTTGTAAGTTTGTAGACATACCGCTGTGTTATTGGGAAGCGCTTGAGTTTGGAAAAAAGTACATACAGACTGGATTATTTATAGCTGAAGAGACTTCTTGATAAAATCTAAAGCGCATAAAATTTTTAAACTGGAAAATGAGCAACCAGCAACTAGTATTAATATGAAGTAAAATGTTTCCTATGAAAAATATTACTTAGGAAGCAAACTCATAATAGGTTCTTGCTCATAGAGACTAAAGTATTTGTCAAACACTCCTTGGGACTCATTATTTCTCTACAGCGAAAAAAGAAGCTAAAATTTATGTAATAATATCAGTATATAATTTAAGTTTTATTTCCTTTACACATGTTCCGACTAATGGAAGGATATATATAAGATAGCTTTGCCTGTATTTATATTTTATGCTATTGCTTAATGGCAAAACATAAATACAACCATACGTTTCATTTCATCGTTGAATATTTTATGTCACGTAAAACTTGCTGGATAGATTTAAACAAAATATAAGTGTCTATATAGCAAAAAATGATTATAAATAGGCCATCTTTTTTTCCAACATTGGCTATAAATACAGAGTATGATGTGTTCATTTGTAGTTACACAATGGGATATCTGTGGTCTGCCAACAACTGGTATCGAAACCCAGTTTCTAGTGTTGTAAGTACAGACATACCGCTGTGCTACTTGGGGAGTTAATACATACAACCACAACTTCTCGTTACCTTCTAATTTATCATATATTTCTTGTGCAAGCACTGATTCCTCGATTCTTCCATAAAACAAGTAGGATTCTTAGCTTTCTCTAACTTGGGAAGGAGCGTATAGTTAAATTTGCTGATGACGTAGGCTAGCATCATGTATTAAGTTCATTTCTTCAGCTGATGCAACTTCGTGGGGTAAATAGTTATAAAAAAAATTTCCTGCAACTTTAAAATTAAACTGACTTCTCTGACGTCAACACTCTACTTAAGTGGGCGTGCACAACTTTTGTTTTAGATTCTGCTCTGCCCTTTCTGAATTGTTTGGAGTTTGCTCGTTCATTTACATTTCACCGCGTGCATGTGTGCTGTTGACACTTTTGTATCTGTACGAACGTGAATTGTAACACCCTGATCTGGTGTTAACTTACAGTACCCATCAAGTCTTATTGAAACTTTCAACAGAAATCCCATTAAGAACTCGATCTGCAGAAATTCGAATGTTTGTCAGCTGAATACCAGACTGGTTAGTCTTAGTTAAAACAAACAATAAAGAAATAGACGAGTAACGCGTAGCCTAATATCATTATTAACCTTCCTTTGCACTTTTCTGTTTCTGACTAACCAATCGTTGTAAACTTTCTCTTTAACAAGGTCAAAACGTTGTTCTCTATTTTAATTAGTGCTAATGGGATACATTCTTACATAAAGTAAGTTTCTCGTCATCACAGAATCCTGGAACACCAGATGGCACTGCAATCTTATCTAATTTCTGTTAATTTCTTGTGCTGACTACATTTTTTTAGTATATTTGAACACATCTGTAAACTAGTGGTATAATATATATTTTGTTTACACATGAAACAATATCTCACAATAATTTGATTATAAAGCTCAATTTCCTTTCAAACTGTGGTTGTAATAATCTTCAGGCTTTCTTACATTTTGGCCCAGAAAGGATATACAAATTCAGCAACAAATGTTAAAATATTGACCGTGGAATAATACTGAGCATAATCTGTTAAACAGTAAGCACACCTAATCAGCTCCTTTTTCTAGGCTTATATAATTACACTTATTTGTGAAACAGCAATATCTGTGCATAATTTCCTAATGTATTAGATTTACCATTTAAGCATGCCTATATTAAAGATGCACATTTCGGTTACTGAAAAAGCCTACATCTAGGCCTAATTATGTAATTCCGTTGGTAAGAACACGAGAATCACAAGAACAAACACACAATTTGTAGGCCTGTGTCGCAATAAAACAATTCAACATGCCACACTGTAGGGGGGATGATTGTATGCACCATACCACCCCAACTATTATGAAGGAGGGATGCATATCCTCCATCCTCCCCCAGAATATACGCCCCTGCTGACCGACATACAATTACATGCGCGAAAAGTGTCCAGGATTAAATAGAGTAACAATGCTAATCTAAAACAGTTATCTATTTAAATTATCAAAATAGATTTTTGAAATGAGATATAAGAATGTCAGTATTGACAACAATTACGTTTCTGGAAACGTAATAATGTGTAAATTATTAGTGACGTCAACATTCAACTAGCATACTGCACACACTTCTCAATTTTCTATAAAATTAAAACAGTTTTCGTTCGATTGTTAAAGTTATTACTTGAATTTAAGGAAAAAAATAAAACTTAATTTAGTCTGTAAGTCTATCGTGACTCTTACTTTTACGTACAAAGTACGGTTTCAAGACGCATAGTTTCTGAAGAAGTAAGATTTAGGATAATACATTTATAAAAATAGGGCTTCAGTCAGATGGAAATTTATGGCACGAAAATTAAATATCAAAAACAGGAGTCCAAAAAATAATCAAAAGATACAACGGAACTGGGACCATTGATGTCGCTAGTTGGTCCCGGAAGACCAAGTATCTTAGGCTTAATTCGCTCACAGAGAGGTATGAATTTAACAGCTAAAAGGATGAAGTGTAAAAGGAAAACATTTTCTTCGGAAATTCGAAAACTTAAGAGACTTAAATTTTCCAAAAGAACAACAATAAAAAAGACCAACCTTTACGAAGAAGATTTCTTTGGTCTAATGAATGAAGGTTTTAGTTATTTTTGTTGTTTTTTTAAAGTAGACGCCAGTAAGTTGCCGCAGGATGATGGCAAATTAAAAGAATACCGTCTGCAGTTGTGAACGGAGAATGTTTGTTTTACAGCATGATGACAATTCCAATATCTTACTATAAAGGAAGCAGACGAATTTCTGGAATGCTTACTGTGGTTTCATTTAGAGCTAAGACTTCAATATTGTGGGATTATCTGGATCAAGAAAAGTCAGGAAAATAAAATACAATTGAAGTTAAAAGAGGAATGTTTGGCAGTACTTTATGATACATGGATCTTAATTTCCTCAAAGTATCTTCAAATAATACGAGTGATGAATTTATTATCGGCTATTAGAAATTAGGCCTAACATGGCCTGGTGGTTAAAGTGTTCGATTGGCAACCTACGGATCGTGGGTTTAAATAACATTACCAGTTCTTTGGTGATGGAGTTTAAGCCATCGGAGCATTACAATGTTACGGTTAATCTCTCTGTTTTATTAGAGGAGTCTGTCACTTATAATCTGGAGATGGCTGTCGCAGAAAACACTCGAGTAACTGCGTGAAGTTCAAGGAACAAGCAAAATTTGTACGCATTTATTGTGCCTTTAGACGTTATGAAGTTATAAACTATTTGCACTCAAAGGAACTCATCATATTTTGAAATCAAAATACGTGGTAAAAATAGAGTGATCTTTCATTTATTCACAATAAATTACCATTATTTTTTTTTCTCTTAAGAATATCGGAACTTTTTTCGATAAACTTTTTTTATTTAGTCAAGTTTATTGGAAACGAGTTAATTTTTTTATTAGGTGATATGACCATTAGCAAAAGGAATAATTAGATATAATGAAAATATTATACCGCTAATTATAACTCAAATTAACAATAAACAAAGAAACAGTTGAATATAGACAGTAATTAATATATATCTTAAGAGACGTGAATTGTGAACCAATCACGTGAGTGAAGCTTAGAAAACCAGTTTAAAGGTAATATATTTTTACTGTAAATATAAAATAACAGAAAACTCACAATAACTTCATATATGAAAAAGTAAGAAAATAAACTTACTTTAAAATAATAATATAATAAAATGAAATGTAGAGAAACATACACATGATAACAGATTTAAGCAAACAGATATAAGAAAATGAATATTAACAATACATAGTTTAAAGCCAATGACTATGACACTGTTTAGTTTTACTGTGTAGGGCTGAGTGAGGCTTAGTGGTTTGTATAATATTGCTTACTTTTATCATCTAGGGCTGAGGAATGTTTAGTGGTTAGCATGATATTATTTAGTTTTGTCATCTAGAGCTGGAGAGACTCATGGTTACTTCGCCTGATCATGGATACAGCAAAAAAAACAAACAAACATAGTCGCTCTCAACACTTAGGAACCCTGGATGCGAGTAGCGAATACTTTGCTGGTAGGTGGTGTTGATTAGCTGCTTTCCGTATATTTGATCATTTCTAAGTTTGAGACGTCTAGCATAGATAGACCTCGAGAGGCTTTACACGAAGACCAACAAACAAGAACTTTGTAGTGACTCAAATTTGTTGTGATCCGAACTACTTCGTAATACTGTGATATTCCAGAATACCTTTACTAGTACTTTATAGGCCAATCATTTACCAACCTTTTGTTGGTTAATGTTAATCATAAAAATGCACAATTAATTAACTGTGCTGCGCCCACCGCATGGATTTAACCCCGATGTTCAGAGTTAAAAGTTCACCATTGAGCCATAATACTTTATGGTGAGAAATAATATCCGTATTTCCAAATAATCATAGTGGAACATGAAATAGAATTGTCTTCTTTAAGACTCTATATGGAGAATATAAACAACTGTCATTCAAAATGTGTCACCGTAATGTTTTCACAACAAGTGTGCAACTGTTTCTTGATCCCCTGCCTCAGCTGAACCGTAATAATACACAGGAATGACGTATGTGGAGACATACAAGCTGTCGGGACCCATAAGTTCGAGAGGACGTCGTAAAATCACGCGGCAAGAAGTTAATGGATTTGTGTTAAGATGTTCTTGTACGCCATTAGATTGGCAATGGGATATTTGAGAGCCGCTTTTATCAAAACAATGCCAGAATATAGAAGCGGTTTCTGTTATGGGTGTGAGACTTACGAGAAATGATTAGATTGTCTAGCCAGAAAAGGTTCGCAAAGAGCGTGATGAAGCTTTACGCGCAGGAAGATAGTCGTGATATGTCGCATGGTTAAGATACTGTGGTTATCTAGCGTGAACTTTATGATGTTCTATTACGCCCTCGCCGGGAATGAGAAGACAAAAGTTTTTCTAGAAACCACAATTTTAAAACCAGTTACTTTCATCGGTCCCCCACTGGTACAGCGATAAGTCTACAAATTTAAAATCAGGGGTTCGATTCTCCTTGGTGAAGTCATCAGATAGCCTGATGTGGCTTTGTTATAAGGTTTGTTTGTTTTAGAATTTCGCACAAAGCTACTCGAGGGCTATCTGTGCTAGCCGTCCCTAATTTAGCAGTGTAAGACTAGAGGGAAGGCAGCTAGTCATCACCACCCACCGCCAACTCTTGAGCTACTCTTTTACCAACTAATAGTGGGATTGACCGTTACATTATAACGCCCCCACGGCTGGAAGGGCGAGCATGTTTGGCACGACTCGGGCGCGAACCCGCGACCCTCAGATTACGAAGCGCACGCCTTAACGCGCTAGGCCATGCCAGGCCCCTTGCTATAAGGAAACGCATACACACACTTTCTTCGTGAGTGTTTCTTTTAAAGAGTTAACGCAGCATTTTCAGCTGGTTAATAATGTCTTGGGATTTCTACAAATTAATGACCATCACAGCATTTGCGGCTCCAGAAAAAAATTGCCTAAGATAATGTCTAGGTAGAAGATTCGAGGATAAAATAAAATGGAGAATTTAGTTTTTCTGTTAATAAGTTTATTAAATAAAGTTACTAAAACAGAGGTAGATATGAGGTATTTGTGTCATAAACAACAAAACAGTGGTTATCGAGCAGTCTTAACTCATTTATGTTTCATGTGCCGAAACACTACGTGTTGTAGGTATTGCAAAATATTTACGGTTATATAAATATTTTAATATCGGTGTTTATTCAAGTTAAATTTATATTTAGAAAAGTACATAAGGTATATTGTTAAATCTGTATTGTGAAAATCCAGCCTATTCATTAAAGTTGTAGAAGATTTTTGAGTGTGAGAATCAACAATATATGTGTGCACGTGAACAACAGTGTATCGTCTATATTGTTGTGCAGGCTATAATGTCTAGAAACTGTCCTTACGCCTATAAACGTAACCAACACGACGTGCCAAGAGACATATATGATTGGTTTGCTACAGTTGGTGTGATATAAACCTCGGAAGCTATAACTGTGATTAATGCTTATTCGTCGCGAACTTCAGTATTTGACAAGGAACGTTTATAAATTTCTAATATTAAAAAAAAAATAACGTTTAACTTGAGTAGATTCACACCTGACATTTACGAAGATATATATTTTCAGCGGTGAAGATCACGACGTGTGATTGTTGAAGGAAGAAGAAGGCAGAGTTAGCTGGCTCTCAGTTAAATGAATTGTATCATCATAAAATCGAAATTAACTCTCTCATCGTGAACCCTCGTTAAAATATCAAGAAAGTTCCGCACCAGAAAGAAGACTCGATATTATTTTTAAGTTTGTAAAACTTTGGTACTCAGATAATTATTTGTAAATTGTAGTTAGTGTAAGTTGTATTATTGTTTGCATATCAAAATATAATTGAATTAGAAAAAGAAAATTTTGTATATAAATCTTGCTGGCAAATATCATAAATTTGATGTATATCGATATTCAATTAGCCTTAAATTTAAATTATAATTAATCTTAGTCTCAGGCTATTTGAAACTGTAAATCGTAACAATATGTTTTAATACGCATACACATATATACACAGCAATACTCATTTGGAATTTTGGTTCTTCCATGCAATTATAAACAGCGCTTATGGTTTTTTCATTCCCATATCGAACTATCTGCCAAGTGTAATTTATTACCTTGTTTAAGGTATTTAAAACATATTCATCCTTCTAAGCCTTTTTATTATTATTATTGTAGGACGCATAAGAAGGCATTATAGGAATAGATGATTACAGAATAATTTCTATTTAAAATCTATACATTACGTTGTATTGTCAGAACTCCTATAATTTTCTTTTAAAATTCTATCTATTAACAGCCTGTCCCTTCTCTCTTTTATCTTAACTTTTCAAAGTTACTTCACACTTAAAAATTAACGATGAAAATTTTTAATAATTCAACTAAAAATTGTAATTCTTATTTGACAACATTTATTTCTTGCTTTACTTTTTAGTGTTCCGCCTGTTATGGTTAGGGCGCTTGACTCCGAACGTGAGTGTTGTGGGCTCGAAACCCGTGCACACGAAATATGCTCGCCATGGGGGCGTTATAATATTACAGTCAATCCCACTATTCATTGGTAAAAGTTTGTTTGTTTTTTTAATTTTGCTCAAGTTACACGAGAGCTATCTCTGCTAGCCGTCCTTAATTTAGCAGTTTAAGACTAGAGGAAAAGCAGCTAGTTATCATCACCCACCGCCAACTATTGGGCTACTCTTTTACCAACAAATACCCGGCATGGCCAGGTGGGTTAAGGCGTTCAACTTTTAATCTGAGGATTGTGAGTTTGAATTCCGGTCACACCAAACATGCTCCTCCTTTCAGCCGTGGGGGCGTTATAATGTGACGGTCAATCCCACTATTGAGTAAAAGAGTAGCCCAAAAGTTGGCGGTGGGTAATGATGACTAGCTGCGTTTCCTCTTGTCTTACACTGTTAAATTAAGAACGGCTAGCGGAGATTGTTCTCTTGTATGTTTGCGCGAAATTCAAAAACAAACAATTAGTTAAAAGTTTTAAAGGATATAAATAACACAACAGAATTGATAAAGATATTAGTAAACAATAATTGTAATTATCTTGGGTTTTACAGTTAAAACCATGGCGTGGTGGTTGGGGTACTTGATTTGCAAACAATAAGTCAGGGGATCTCCTTTTCATCCTTGGAGCGTACAGTGCAACAGTTACTCCCAGTATTTAATGGTGAAGAGCAGCTCAAGGGATGGCGGTGGGTGGTATTGACTAACTGCGTTCCCTTTATTTAGTTTATTATTTAATAGATAGCACATGAGCAGCTTTGCGCGAAATTTAGCAAAAAAAACGAACAAAAACTTCTGGTAATAAAATACTTGAACTTTAATACAAAGATTATTTTAAAGTAGCGTTATTAACAGATCCTTTATTATTGCGGAGTTTGCTTTGCTATGTTATTTTATGTGCTGATGTTAAGGGATCTATTATATCTTACGCTTATTTCTTTTGCGTAAAGTTCTTATACTTTAATTACTCACCTGAAGCAGAAACATTTACCGGATTGACTCAAATGAATACTAAACATTATATAAAACCAGTTTATAGTGGTCGAATAAAATATTATTTTACAAAAAAGCAATAGATCAAAAATATGATTGATTTAACGACGTTATGTTAAAACAATAAGTTGATAACCAGTTATTGATAAAATCATGTTTCAACAGGCAGATGCATTGAAAGGATGATCTTTCTTCAAGTTTGAAAGAAAAAGTATTCAACTAACTATCATTTCTTCATTTTGGAATGAATGAAAATTGGCCACAAACTAACATCTAGCCAGTGTAACAGGGCTGATTGGTATCTTGTCTACATCATAGAACTGCACATATACAGTTATAGGATTAAAAAAATATTTAGACAAGTCCATCCTCAGACTGAATGACTATTTCCCTATCATATAATTAGTTCCAAATTATCTTAGTGTTCCCATTGTGAGACAGTGGTAAGTTTATGGACTTAGGACGCTAAAATCTGGGGCTAAATTCCCGCATAGGAAACAGCATAGAACCTAATGTGGTTTTTCTCTAAAACAGACAAATTTGAAAGTCATTTAACTAATTTAGACGGCGACTAGATATTGAGTATTTACGTGAAGTATCAAACTTTTATCCACAATTTTATAAAAATTATTTATTTTCTTTGTTATTACACAAGAAACGAACGCCACATATACATCAGGATGTTTTTTACCAAGAATTGAAGAGGTTGGTTTCTTTCAAAATTTCGCGCAAAGTTGCAGTCATTCTTCATTTCGAACTGGGGTATACAAAACAAAAACAGCATTAACAAAAAATTAAACACAGAGTATTCTTAGCCGCAAAATCATTTCAAAATATTGAATCTAGAGAAACGAAAATAAAAAGATTAAACGAAATTTTAACATAAAAATAACTCAAACGTGTCAATTATAAGAGCCCTCTAATGGCACATTGCGTACTTACAATTCTAGAATCCGGTTTCGATACCTGTGATGGGCAGAGCACAGACAGCCCACTGTGTAGCATTATACTTGTTTACAATGAATAAAGGATCTAGTCCTTTGTAAACAGATATTGAGAGAAAGAACGACTCCTATTTGCCAGAAAATATATGGTTAAATATCATAAAAGTTGGCATATAACAAATTCTACGCATAATAATTTATTTCCAGGAAACATACTACTCTCGACAGAATATTACTCCAACTTCTATGGAAACATGGTAGATGTTCCCCTCAAAAATAAGTCACTTTATCATGACTATAAATCATTAATTGCTAACTTGTTACAATATTAGCATAATGTTCTTCTTTACTCTAGTTGAATAACATATTATTCATCCGGAAGATCAATTATTTCGTTTTGGTCCATGAAATAATAATTGTGTTATTCTTAAACGTGCGGGTTTTCTGACGAAATACTATATACATATTTAAGTGCTATGAAGACTATCCACAAGATGTGAGTGGTTTACCTCGATGCAAGATTCTATTAAATAAATAGACACATAAATTATTTTATATGTTCTCAGTGATAGAATGACCCCTTTTTTTCTTGTCTTAGAAAAATTTTAATACTGTTATAAAAATGTCTGAAACCAGTTTCAGCATCCGGGTATGACTTGTTATGTCGCTTTAGCGGTATTTGTAACAAGGCTGTCTCAAATAAAAGTGGTTTATATTCCACTGGTGTCAGTTTGGGTGTTTAGGTATTGTGTATCTAAGCTGCACAAACATTTCACTAAATCACGTACTTGACATTTCGGAACTTATAGTTTGGTAAATTCCCTTTTCAATCATAAAAGCTAAATAACTCTAAAATAAAAAAAGGCATTGAATGTTCATCTGTGAATATACGAAGAAGTCTTTATGGTCCGGCATGACTACGTGGCTTAAGGCGTGCGACTCGTAATCTGAGGGTCGCAGGTTCGAATCCCGGTCGCACCAAACATGCTCGCCCTTTCAGCCTTGAGCGCGTTATAATGTGACGGTTAATCCCACTATTTGTTGATAAAGAGTAGCCCAAGAGTTGGCGGTGGATGGTGATAACTAGCTGCCATCCCTCTAGTCTACTAAATTAGGGACGGCTAGCGCAGATAGCCCTTTAGTAGCTTTGCGCGAAATTCAAAAACAAAACAAACACAGAAGTCTTTATAAGAAGCTTATATTTTTAATGTTAGGGATTAGCTAATAGACAGTGATGTAATGTTTAAGTTAGTTTTACAACATCTCAGGTGACCTAAACTAAGGTTGGTTCTCAGTTCTTTTTGTAATTTGTGGTTCAGTCATTACTACCTTCTGCTTTTACTCTTATCTCTATGATAATAACTTCAATCATACTTATAAGATTTAATCTCAGTTTGTCTTGTTTAGTTCAGTAGAATGTATACAGATGTGATACAGACTTTTAGTTCAAAACAACAATTGCACTCTGACGAGAATGTAGTACAATTTGAAAAACAGATTGGATATTTTGGAGCATGGTCCTGGTGCCTTGACAACTTCCGTGACAATTTTTATAGTATCCTATCCTTGAAAAAGAACTTTTCCACCTTTACTTTGTTGATAACGAGTGCTTGGTCTGAAATCAGTTTTTATTCAAATTTGCTATGGATTTCATTCCTAACTTTAAGCTTATGGTAAGGCTTACATTTCCTACGATTTGTATGTAACCTTCTCTGGAAGACTAATATTTCACCCACTTATCAGACTCACCCTTCAACTAATGAGTATAATTGTGCTGACGTATTTCAGTAAAAGTCATGCTTTCTTCAATTTGCATGAGATCGTTTAGCATTGGTTATTTGGCGATAATAAAGCTGGACATTTATTTAGTACAGTTGCTGTGTGCAACACAGGGTACGACACTATCATTACGTAGAAACAAAACAGTCATAATGTCAACAAATTCCTGTTTTAACTACACTTCTACAATACTTATATGCATTAATGGAATCAAGATAGAGATTTGGAGCTCGGAAAAATAATGCAGACAGAAGTTCTAGCCTAGTTTGTTTACTTTCTGTAGAGTCTCTAGTTGTAAGCTTGAAACATATAATTTTTACATTTTCGTTCTACTTGTTTATAAACTTTCTGACTAGAGCATGTCCAAGCGGTTAGGGCGCTCGACACGTAATCTGAATATCGACCTTTCAGCTTTGGCGATGTCATAACGTGACGGTCAATCCCACTATTCGTTGGTAAAAGAGTACCCCAAGAGCTGGAGGTGGGTGGTGATAACTAGTTGCCTTCCATCTAATCTTATTCTGCTAAATTAAGGATGGCTAGCGCAGACAACCCTCGTATAGATTGCGCGAAATTCAAAAGAACAAATAAAAAAACGTTTGTCCTATGACCTGTTCATTAGTTTTGTAGAGGTTTCCTCAGGTAAATAATATATTTTTAGCTGTTTTATAAACTTGTGAAACAAAAATAAAACGAATTATAACACTAAGAAGAATTATAAATAAATGAGTTTTGCCTAAAAATTGGAAAATCAACTTGTTTGTTATTATAATGTTTTAGCAATCTTAGCTATAGAGATAGAAATTCTTGAATGTTATTTCTAGAATAATTCTGCTATTTTAAGATTGTTTTTAATCTGTACGTTCGGTTAGAATGTTTGTGAAATTAATGGTCGATTCCTATTAGGGATCACTATGATCATTCATGATTAATGATCAACTTGGTCATCATTTCTAATCCATGCCTAGCGTTTTTGCAAGTTTCTATGTGCTTTTATTATATATATGTATGTATATTTATGAAAGAAAAATGAGCATAATAAGTAATGAAACTTTTGATTCACACTTGACGTTTGAACAGCACAGTAAGCATGACCATCTAATATATTTTTGATGTCAGAAAATCATGTAGATTCGATAAGTTTTGATACAAAATGATAAAAATCCTATAGCCAGAGCGCTTTCGAAAAGTGAATCTTTCTTTTCAGTGTAAACATTTCCAAAGCGCTCGAGTTGTAGGGTTTTATCATTTTGTACCATCTAATATATGTTAGGTCTACTACTGATGGAGACTTCAGCATCTGAAATGCCGGACTGGTTTAAACAGATCTGAAAGTTTGATAGCATATTTTAAGAAACTAACTATTTAATTTCTGAATTTTCATTACTTTAATAGTACATAAATAAGTATTTTTTTTTCTAAACTAATATTGCTCGTTCCCATACGACAATTAAATGTTTATCCGGAGAAGAGAGTCAGCAGATGTTATTTTCAAGTTTAAATTGTGTACAAATATTTACAGACTTTTAAGTTAATAAAATACAATTTTTTTAAACACAAAGGGAGAAATGAACGACAAACCGTTATTGTTTTCATTACGCATCTCGTGTTACAACATTTTAGTTTTACTACAACAGTTTAATCAGCTTGTTGAAGGTGACTCCTAGCTCTACAACATTCACAAAAGTTTGTTTAGTAGTTGGGCATCGATAACAAATTTTGCCGAGCCTGTAACAAATAATAATAAAACAAGAGGTAACAAATAATAATAAAACAAGAGGTAACAAATAATAATAAAACAAGAGGTAACAAATAATAATAAAACAAGAGGTAACAAATAATAATTTTTAGTAAGCTGGCACTCTGTTTACAGAGGAAGCTACAACTTCACATAACTACGAATATAAAATACGTTTATAAAAGAAAGAGATGGGATACTATCTATTTATCGAGGTGGTGTAGAAAAATCAAAACAAAATCAACAAAAAATGAATTATTCTATAAAAAAATTAAACTAAATCGTCCCTGAAACACACGCAGTTTTAAACGTATATTTGGGTTTTTTGGACAACAGGTGAAAATATTATGCTTCCTAGCACGTAAGAGCGATATAATATCACTCGAGAGAAGAAGGTGGGGGGTATACTATTTTAATCTCATGCAAGTCTTGCTTGAACGCACATGACGTTTCAATAAAATATGGCTTTTTTTGGCAAAGTTCGGGTACTCAACACATGCTCATGTTTCTGAAACTGAGACACATTAAAGTTTTATTACCTTAATCTATGTTTCAGGAGAAATTTACAAAATAAAACTTTGAAAATAATGTTAATTAATTTCGTAAACTGGTTTAAATAATTTTATTTGTTAGAAGTAGTTAGACTCGTTATTTTAGATGGTTTTTAAATGTAAAACATAAGGTACCCTTTCAAGTTTTGCCGAAGTATCATATAACAAAACGAGGACATCGTAGTTTATATCTGTTCAAATTACATGAACAGTTTCTTGTTTAATACTAACCTCATATCATTTGTTAACACTCGCCCCAAAACACTACATGTACATGAAAATATCACTTTTTTTCAAATAATTGGTTTTAGAATGGTGCTTGGTACGTGTTATGCAAGATCACAAAAATTTCTATTTTATTGTTCTCTTATATCTGGCTACTATTGTATCAAAGTTTCTCATTAAACTTGGTATTCTCAGTTATTTTAGTTCTATTTGCAAGTATTTTACTAATAGTTAATTCCCTGATTATTCTTGCACTATTTGTTAAACAATATGATACCTTATGTTCTTGTGAAAAGGATAAACAGTAAAACGTAACAAAGGGCTATCTGTGCTCTGCCCATCACGAGCATCGAAATCCAGTTTCTAGCAGTATAAGTCTGCAGACATATCTCTGTATCCATGGGGGATTTTAAGTTTTCATTTGAAATGACATGTGGTAGAGAATTTTTACCCTCCTGACGGCTCGTGCCATTCAGGGGTAAGAGTACTAAAAACGGTCTGAAAGGTAATTAGTCTCAGAATCTCTTATCCTTCACATCTCTGCTACTAGTCTCTACGTCTATATTCAGAACTCTAAAGCAATCGTTTTCGTCAATCTCTACACCTTCCAGACTGAAGTAAAGGCAAACAAAAGGATCACACAAAGTTCATAGGTTCTAGATCATGTGACTTTCAAGCTCTGTATGCGCGAATCCTACACAAACATTAGGCGTGATCTAGTGTTTAGCTTGTTAATATGATTGTATTGAAGATAAAATTTTACAGTGTTTTATCTAAAAACTGTTACCGAGTTGAAAGAGCCGGAGGAAGCCCTTGAGGCGACATGTGCTGTTGGCTGGCTGCACATCTTCCGGTTAGTAGTTTAAAATTAGAGACAGCCATACACACACACACACACACACACACCTAAATTCAAGGAACTTTTTATCTGCCCAATTAGTCTACATTCATATCAAGTACCGTGCAGGTTTAAAATTATAATTACAATTTTAATTTTATATAGGAAATCAAAACCATAGAACCCATTTATATGTTACGCCTGTGGCTCAGATATAGTTCTCAGATTGATAACGATATAAATCAGACAGAGCTCCGCAACAAACAGTACAAACAACAACAATTATAACATATATTCACTTTGGTAATATATTGTTCACAGTACAATCAACAACAATAAGAACGTATATTCACTTTGGTAATATATTGTTCACAGTACAAACAACAACAATTATAACATATATTCACTTTGGTAATATCGTGTTCACAGTACAATCAACAACAATAAGAACGTATATTCACTTTGGTAATATCTTGTTCACAATACAAACAACAACAATTAGAACATATATTCACTTTGGTATTATCTTGTTCACATTACAAACAACAACAATTAGAGCGTATATTTATTTTGTTAATACACTGTTCCACTTCTGCTGATGCTACATTTTGTCAATTCTTTTGGGTATCTTTCATAATTTCCACGTTTATCGTAAAGTGCATGTTTTTAATTTTAGAAACAATCAGACAAGAGAAATTAAACAAAAATCGATAAATAGAGCATTAAACAAATATTTGTTTGTTTTTCTTATAGCAAAGTGACTTCAGGCTATCTGCTGAGTCCACCGAGAGGATTGAAACTCCTGATTTTAGTGTTGTAAATCCGCAGACCTACCGCTGTCCCAGAAAACTAAAAGACAGCTATGTGCCTTTTTGTTTGTTTATTGAATGGGTTTGAAGATAATATTTTAACGCACTATTTATAGTATTTCATCGTAAAAAAAATTGGACGTTTCTTATAAAAAGGCCATAACTACTTAAACGAAACTGCTGTCAATTAAATTAATTGTTTACACATACCTGTAAAAACATTATAAATTGTACCAATATTTGTACATAAACAGTTTTATTCTGTTTGTTCAAATATCTGATTTTTATAACCTCAGAAACTATTTGTTTTACTCTGTTCCCCATAATGATTTCCAAGTATGTGATGATTAATTAATTGTCTTCTATACATGCAAATTAAAAAAAAAAGTGTTCCACTTATTTTTACATTTATGGATACGCAACCACATTTTCCTACATAGATGGTATTTCATCACTAGTTTATAATACTGTCTAAATGTAATCATTGTAATCTGATATCAACTCATAAGGTTAAGGGCCAGGCATAACCAAGCGTGTTAAAGCATTGGACTCGTAATCCGAGAGTCGCGGGTTCGAAACCCCGTCGCACCAAACATGCTCGCCCTTTCAGCCATGTGGGCGTTATAATGTGACGGTCAATCCAACTACTCGTTGGTAAAAGAGTAGCCTAAGAGTTGACGGTGGGTGGTGATGACTAGCTACCTTCCCTCTTGTCTAACACTGCTAAATTAGGGACGGTTTGCGCAGATAGCCGTCGAGTAGCTTTGCGCGAAATTCAAAACAAACAAACATAAGGTTAACTAAGATTAAAATAAAAACCAGCAAGTTAAGTAAAACTAGCTACATTTAAAGCATCAATAAATTTTTACCCACTTATATTACAAACTATAAATAAAGCAGCTAAGCAGTATTTTTACACTTGAGCTTTTTCTTATATAATAAAAGCTTTCTTTTCCAGTCGTAAGGCTTGTAAGACTAAAATGTAGGATTTGATCCCAAGAAAGGGCAAAGTTCAGATAATTTACTGTGCAGTTATGAGCTTAGTAACAAACAAAAACAAAAGAAAATATCAGATTACATAAGTTTCATTTGTATAGTTATTATTCTTATGTTTTTACTTTCCAGTTTTATAGACTTTCTAAGAATCAGTCCGGCAGGTTCAAGAATTAGGTTGCAAGTAAATCAGTATCTTTATATATTTGATGTGGCTTTAAAAAAACGAAAGCATTTTGATAAATGACCAGCTGAGTTTACAACTTGGTAGAACTGCTTTGTTCTTTGATAAAAGTGACATTGCTGTTTTGTTACATTTTACGCAAAGCTTCTGATGTTTATCTACCCTAGACGTTGCTAATTTAAAGGTTTGTTTGGATTGTTTTGAATTTCTCAGAAAGCTACACGAGGGCTATCTCCGCTAGCCGTTCCCAATTTAGCAGTGTAAGACTAGAGGAAAGGCAGCTAGTCATCACCACCCACCGCCAACTCTTGAGCTATTCTTTTACCAATGAATAGTGGGATTGAGAGTAACATTATAACGCCCTCACGGCTTAAAGGACAAGCATGTTTCGTGTGACGAGAATTAGAACTCACGACCCTTGAATTACGAGTCGAATGCCAAAACCACCTGGCGATGCCGGACCAATTTAGAAGTGATATGAAAAGCAATTAATCAAAACCATCTACCACCAACTCTTTGGCTACTATAAACGAATATTAGGATTTGACCATTACTCCTATAACACACCCATATCTCAAAAACTCAAATAGCGATTGTTTTTATGGTTACTGGTTTGTGTATTTTTCTTATAGCAAAGCCACATCGGTTTATTTGCTGTGTACATTGAGGGGATTGAACCCATGATTTTAGTGTTGTAAATCCGTAAACTTACCACAGTACTAGCGTGGTAATTGTAATAACAGAGCACGAACCATGGAATCCCAGATCAATAATCCAACACTCCAACTCCTGAGCTGCGCTTGGGTTCGCAAGTGACATAATAGTAATATTTTTTATTTGACTATCAAATATATTTTTTGTGATTCAACAAATCTCTTAAAATATTATTTGAATTATGCTATTTCTATTCTTTCGACCGGCATTATTGATCGTTCTGTTATACTGAAATTTCTGTATGCATTAAATGGTTGAGTGGCTTTTTGTTCCTCTTGGATATTGAGCTACTAAAGGAGAGAAGCTGGAAACGTTTTGTTGTTAAAAAAAAGTCCAAATTAACTTGAGAAAGAGGTGCAGTCACAAAGCAAAACAATCTATAGATACGAACAAAACAATCTATAGATACGGACTACTTATTTCCAGTCAACGGAAACATGTCAACTTTCATCTGGATTAATTGATGCTTTTATATTGAATTTGCAATTTCTGTCAGGTTTGATTTTGTGGAAACACACATATATTGTACTTTTAGATAAGATTCAGGGCTAGCTTATATTAACTTGTGTTTCAGTTTTAATGGCTAATCCGGTTTGTTACTGAAGAGCTTCTCTCGCTAGGGAGCAGTTGATGGGTTTCGTTTAAAAAAAACAAACAAACCTGATACAACTTACTAAGCCGATATAATGTAATTAACCGCGTCCTAGGGTATGTTCCACATTAAACATATATTAAGTGAAAGTATGTCCAAAGCCAGGTTTAATATAATCTGTAGAAGCAATTCCACAGGCAGATTCAACATAATATATGTCAAAGCAAAGTGTATCTAAAGAGAAGTTTAATAGACACCTTGCCGAAGTATGTCTTTATGTGGATCGAACATGAAATATTATCGAAGACATAGCATAGGAAAGGGAAACCGAACTTAAATAATACGTGAAATACGTTAACATTGACGAGTTCAAACATAATTTAATCAGCTTTGGTCTTAACCAATATCAATTACAGTTTCTTCTTAATAAAATTTCTTTTGGAAAACATAATTAATCCGTTTCCTCATACCAGAACGGAAAATAATTGTTTATTTGAATTCCAAATAACGTTTATAACTTAATTAGATACATTTTGTGGAGATCGAAACCTAGATTAGCTAGTAGAATTAAGACTGTGTATATATTATTTGGCTTTTAAACCAATAATTTTTGGAAACATTAAACTTTAAATTGTAAATATCTACCCCGTGATTAGAGTAGAAGAGAACGTAAATATGTAATTTTAGTTCCTAATAATTCGAATAATTTATACTATAACAAGTTCAACAGCGGTGTATTTCGAGTTTCTGGTACGCGTTTTAACAAACTATTTATAGCTAAGAGCAATTGTAGTAATGACATATTTCTATAATGGAGTGCAGTTTGTTTCTTGATAAACACAAAGCTGAATAATAGGCTGTCGGGCTACCTGTGTTTTGCACTCCGATGGTATAGAAACCCCACTGTTAGAGTTATAAGCTTTATGAGTTACTGTTGAGCCGTTTTTACCACATATTTAAGGAAATATTTTCCACTGCAAAGATTTTATGTTATATTGAATACTCGGTTAAAAAATTTAAGTTATATAGTATTTGAAACTTCATTCTTTCAGCTCTATAATGGTACATGATTATTATTTTATAACTATGAATGGAACAACACACACAAGTCATTTCCAGCAAAAGGACAGTTTAGACAAATTGTTATATTTCACTTGGCGCACATTGACAAGCATTGACAACAATGAAAAATTTACATAAATTTGTTTTATGTGCTTAAAGTAAAGATAGATATAGTATAAAAATACTTTATTAAGATTCCACTATTTTTGTGATATTTTTCTGAAGTTCGAATTTCAAAGTGTATTGGGAAGCGTTATTGTAAAAAACAATTAAAGTATTGTTGGTCACAATAAGTATAGTACTTTTGCCTTAATTTCATCCGTGTCAACGTATTCCAGGACGTGTATCAACTTGCTGCGTACTCGGGGTAAGTTGACACACAGCGAACACAATCTTCTGTTGTAATGCTTTCTGATTCACTTAGTAAAGAGCTAAGCGATTTCTTTGTGCTATGTATGAAATTGTACAGTTTATGTTGGTATCGAAACATGTTATCTTGAAGGTAACAAGCAATTTTTATTTAATAATAATAAAATAGAGCCAACCAGCCCCTGATTCTCCCACTAGAGTGATCAGGTAATTGTAATTATATATAAACAATAGGCATAAAAGCAGTAAATAAAGTAGCAACGTAGCATTACTCACATTGCACACTTTTATTTACGTGCTGTTAAACTGAACTTATTTTGTTTGGCTCCTACCTTACATAAAAATAATCAGTGAACGAAATACGATGCAATGAATGCTATATACAATGTAATCTCTATTCAAATACATCTCAAAACGGCTGGTATGGGTGTTAACAGTTTTACTAATAAAGCAGAGAACAACGTTTCGACCTTCCTAAGTCATCTTGTTAACCATCTTGTTCTCTGCTTTATTAGTACAAATGTTAATACCAATACCAGCCGTTCTGAGATACATTTTTATTTCAAGTTGGTTTCTCATTATCAAAAAGAATAAACAACAGTGGAAAAAACCCTCTTTCTACCGTCAAGGAAATATCTTCTGTACTGTGCTTTTACGATTCCCGAATTATCCAGTCTGTCTGTAGACTTTCGCATTCAAGTAAAATATGAATTATAAGAAATGAAAAGTGAAAGTAAGTACAAATGTATAACCATATGAAAACCACATTATATCTGCTAGATCTAGTGCCGATTAGGCCTTTCACCCAACACACAAGGTTAGATGTCCAAATGAGTTTCTTGTATACCGCTACCTTATGCTTAACAAAATATGCCATTTTAAAGTTAACATTACATATATTACGTCTTGCCGACCTAAATATTTTCTTTTTCTTACAAACAACTTGTTAATGCATTTCCTCAGACAACTTTAACAACATCCGGCGTAGTTTGAACATAGTGTTTGTTATTAAAACCTTTTTGAGTATTATGCATTGAGAAAGGACTTAATGAACACAAAGAAGCGAATAATTTTATGGTAAGTCTTACTTCTATTGTCCAAGTCGTTAGAAACGGAGAAAAATGGATAGGTGCCTTTGGGAGTTTTTCAACACTTAGGTCCTGGTCGCCATGACGACAAGAAACGAAGTTGGTGCCTTGGTGACGGACACGCACGTTAAATCTAAGGAAATAGAGACATCACGCATAGTATGAAATAAAATAAGTATTATCATAACGAACAAAAAAAGTGTAAACATGATACTTTATCGTAATTTAAGACGAAAATATAAAACAACAATAAAAACAAACCATATCATGGTTTTAACATAACGTAATAGTTACAGTGAATAACTACTTTACGCGTTAATGCTTGTTGTAGGTTGTTTTATGCAGTTATTCGCGCAAAGCAATAAGCACTAAGACAGTCTGCGTTAGCCATCCCACGATAACAAATAAACTTTTAATGTAATTGTGCATAACAACTTTTTTTGTTAATATATCGAATTATAAGCTTATTTTTGAAACAATTCATATGGGTATGTTTAAGATATATTGCTGCTAATATTAGTTTTTGTTATAGTAAACTGATTTTGTATGTTTTTGAATTTCGTGCAAAGCTACACGAGAACTACATGCGTTAGCCGTCCCTAATTCAGTAGTGTAAGACAAGAGGGAAGGCAACTAGTCATCACCACCCACGGCCAGCTCTTGGGCTACTCTGTTACCAACAAACAGTAGGATTGACCGAAACATTATAACGTCCCCACGGCTGAAACTGGCGAGCATGTTTGGTGTGACGGAGATTCGAACCCACGACTCTTAGGTTACGAGTCAAGTGCCCTAACCACCTGGCTATGCTTGGCCATTTAGTTGGTGATTCTTTTGGTATGTAATTTTTTCACTCAATTAATAATTAACGGTACGAACAAGTGGAAAGGAAATAATCGGAAACAGCTTTAACAAAAAATAAGCTTGAAATAAAACTTATTTTTGGATATAAAACTTATTAAAAATACTTCTTATACACCTTACTTTAACTACTATTTTTTAATTGGACAGTGAGTGAGGATAATAGAGGATTATAAGCACTTTTAGGAACGTATGAGTAACAAAACCTTTTAATTTAAAGGTAAATCCCACCATGTTTTTAGTATAGTCGGAATGACTTCTAAACATTTCTTGACGTTTCAAGGTCGCCACAGCTGTAAAACAGAAGGTGTTAAAACGTTGTTGTACATGTTTACTGACTTTAACATGGCTTAGGATAATACTTGTAGTTCGTTTTTTGAGTTTGTGGCCGCTATTCGATGATATAAACAGAATCACGGAATAGTAGAAGTATGTGCTTCAGAAAAACACGTTTTTTTTTTATTTGTATTTTTACATTTTACATTTGTTTTTGGATCATTTTGCATTTATTAATTGTTTTTATCATAACAAAGTACAGTAGAAAGGTTTAGGTTCGTAAAATATCTTAGAAACGCAATTAATCCTTAAAATTCATCTCATAAAGTCGTAAGATGTTGTTGTTTTGAATTAAGCACAAAGCTACACAATGGGCTATCTGTGCTCTGCCCACCACGGGTATCGAAACCCGGATTTTAGCGTGTAAGTCCGCAGACATACCGCTGAGCCACTGGGGGGCAAGTCGTAAGAAATAAACTGTAACAGCCACACGTTGTTGAATATTTTTGTTCATTGCATAAAATAGTCACGTTTTATTAAAATACTGATATTTCGTCGTGAGGACTATTACGCAACTACATCGATGTTTCATGTATTAAAAATACTATATATAGACACTGATAGCTATGCTGATTTGTGATAAAAAACAAACTTTGTTATGTTTAGTAAACGCGTTTAGAAGACGGTGTGCCAACATTGAAATTACTTCAAAAATTATTTTGCACTGATGTTCATAAGATTAGCATTTTAACTGTGCTAGTTTTAATAAAGCATAAAGTATTTAGAAATTACGGTCATTTCTAACATACATAAATTAGAAATAGGACGTTTTACCATCTGTACATTTTCGAGCTTTGAGCATGATCATATGTAACTTACCAAGTAAAACCATCCATTCTTTAAAAATCTTATCTCATATCTGGTGTGGTAGTTTTCGGTTAACAGGCTGTCTAGCATAACGGATGGAATGTGTACACTAACCATTACCCATATTTTTGGACCAGCATTTGAAAGTCTAAAATACAGAAATTCGTTTATAGGAAGCTTAGGAATCGTGGTTTTAGTTGATTTATAATGTGGTATATTTATGTTTACTAGATGTTTTGTGAAGATTATTAAGAATTTTGGATTAAATGTTGTGTGAAATGTTCTTACTAAGTAACCGAGACCATTTAAGGAAAAGCAGTTTCGAACAGTATCAGATCTATTCTGGCTAAGGAAATAAATGTGTGAAACATGTTTTATTAAATGGTTGTATAAAAGGTAACAATAAACATATAGGTAACACTATAAATTTAAGATATCGTGGGAAAGAGTAATTTTGTTTGTTTGTTCTATTGAATTTCGCACAAAGCTACACGAGGGCTACCTGCGTTAGCCGTCCCTAGTTTAGCAGTGTAAAACTAGAGGGAAAACAGTTAGTCATCACCACCCATCGCCAACGTTTGGGCTACTCTTTTACCAATGAAAAGTGGGATTTACCGTCACATTATAACGCTCCCACGGCTGAAAGGGTAAGCAGGTTTAGTGTGACGGGGATTTGAATCCGCAAGTACGTTTTGTGTTTCGATTGTTTACGCTTAGCATCTTTTGATAACGTGTGTTGTGTTTCCTTATATCAAAGCCACATCGGGTTATCTGCTGAAGCCCAAGGAGATGGAATCAAACCCCTGATTTTAGCGTTGTAAATCCGCATATATACCGCTGCACTAGCGGGGAACTTTTGATAAGGCCTGGGATGGCCGAACGCGTAAGGCGTGTGACTCGTAATCCGAGGGTCGTGGGTTCGCGCCCGCGTCGCGCTAAACATGCTCACCCTCCCAGCCGTGGGGGTGTATTATGTGACGGTCAATCCCACTATTCGTTGGTAAAAGAGTACCCCAAGAGTTGGCGGTAGGTGGTGATTACTAGCTGCCTTCCCTCTAGTCTTTCACTGCTAAATTAGGGACGGCTAGCAGAGATAGCCCTCGAGTAGCTTTGTGCGAAATTCCAAAACAAAACAAACTTTTGATAATTTTTGTTTGTTTCCAATTATCTGAACGTTTCTTTAAAAAATCCTTAATTAAAATCTTAAACGAGGATCATTTTGATTTTGCTGAAGGATAAAAATAGCTGAAATTGAAATATCACTCTTAGAAAGCCTGGTATAATTTCTCGTCGAAGGCTAGAACGTAGGAAGAGGCACAATTAACAGGTTTTTATTTCCAACACATCAGCATCGTATTTAGTTGATACGCATAAAATGAATTTCTAAAATTTAATTTTAACTTTTAATAATGAAAAAAACCCAACAAAATATATTTATGTCGTAAAATCCCATTTTGTTGTTATCTTTAAATTAATCAGTTCTTAACAATTACAATATCTACCACACTTGTTAAAATTCGACTAATACAATAGAAATGTTTGTTACTTGTTTACTGGCAGCTATACAGAAGCTAGAGAACAAACATCAGGATTGAATATCAACCAGTGAACTTACAAAGCTTTCCTTGTTGAGTTCTTTCTTTTTAAATTTTAATTAAATAGACGCAGACTTTAGTGAAGTAGCGACCTCTAGTTTATTTGATTGATGTTTCTTTGAATAAAGAACGTGCTTTGAACTTCAAACCTAATAAAGTAAGCAGCGATTTTAATATGACCAGTTAATAGTAAAGAAAGGTCAAAATTACAAAGAAGTTTGATCACCATTTCTTCACTGACTACAAGCTGACTTGTAAAGGTCAAGAAGATACACTGCTTTTAATTAACTGATGGAAACAAACAAAATATAAGATCCGGTTTTACATTTAAAACTAAACGGGGAAAGACATTTTTAATAATTTGTATTTTATTGTCATTGCCTAAAAAAGTCTAACTTGTTTTAACAGATTAGCTATCTGTTGTACGTTCTTTGATCTAAACTACGAATAAACTGAAAGTAACATTTTTAGCCACAAGATAAGCCGTTACAAAGAGCATGTTGCTGTTATACTGATCATATAAAAATTATTTATATAAATGTCCACGTTTACGAGTAACATATGTTTAGATGTTCACTAATTTTATGAGTTTAAACGTCTAAGTAAACGAATTAATAGCACTACAGACATTTTCCATTTTGCGACTTTTATTTTTGACTGAAATTAATGATTGAAATTTCAATGTAAAAATATTTCATAAATTAATTCTACTCATGGGCCTAATATTCATCCTTGTGTCGCATAAAAATATATTCTGATTTCAATAAGTTATTTTAATCAGTAAACTTTCCAAGTGAAAAAATTAGAAGCATGAAGTTGAAGCATATCTAACTACTTTTTATTTCTGATTTATACGAGTTTTAAACAATTCGTTTCCATATATTTATTTAAATTAAATTATGTTTTAGGAATAAAAAGATTCAAATGAAACTCGAAATAGAGTATTTGCTTTATGAGTATCATACTATTGTACTATCTTAGCATTTCTAAGTTTGTATGTAACAGTAGGCCTTTCTCAAACTTTATACCAAATAATAGGTACTGCATGTCTTAACAAGGAAAGTGTATATTTCCAATAAAACTATTTTTAATATATTAAGAAAATATTTCAATTTTGTAAATGTACTTATGTTAATTACCTATATATCTCGAAAAAGAAAAGCGTAAAGGCTATTGTGTGATTCTCGTTACAAAAACGTGTTTAAAATAATAAAGAAATCGGCTTAAATTCGCCTTAGTATAGAGGTTTATGTTCAAAGGCGATTTTTACCAGTATTTGTTATGGATTAATAATAGTATTGAAATAGTTGTATAAACATTAGGGTAAAGCCGGCTGTAAAGTAGGGTGATATTTATAATGGCGGTATACGAATGTGTAGCCCTTTTAGCTACCTCAATTAAACAAAAAATGAAAGAACATGTGTTTCAAAGTTGTCCTGCGATCAATAAAAAAGACAGACAGCAGGCAAAAAGGTGGAGAGATAGATAGAGAAAAAAGAGACAGACACACAGACAAAAAAAGGTAGAGAAAGAGAGATAGAATCAAAAGTCCAGTTTTACATGTGATCTTTGTAAAGTTTGTTTGTTTTGAAATTCGCGCAAAGAAACACGAGGGCTATTTGCGTTAGCCGTCCCTGGTTTAGCAGCGTAAGATTATAGATAAGTCAGCTAGTCAACACTACCCACCGCCAACTCTTGGGCTACACAACTTTATCAATGAATGGTGAGATTTATTGTAACTTTATAACGCTCCCACGGCTGAAACGGCGAGCATGTTTGATGTGACAGGGATTTGAACTCGCGACCCTGAAATTGCAAGGTCAGTGTCTTTACCACTTGGCCATGCAGTGCCAGATCACGTAAAGAAAGAGAGTTGGAGAGATTAAAAATTGATTTTACTATTTGACCTTAAGTCTAAATAACTTTTAATGAAACTTATTTCATAATTACTACTTTCGGGTCAGCTTTTTGTTTTTTAACCAAACTTTAAATGTGTAAATCAAGAAGTCGATATAGAAAGAAAGATAAAGAGTGGGTTCTTTTGAAACCTACTCCATCAAAAAATATTGATAGTTGTCAAGGAACAATCCCTTTCATTCCAAGTGGCGATGAACGTAAGTTCACATAGGCGGGTGAGAATTGAAATAACACATTCTCTCTAGACAAGATGACGGTCCATCACAGATTAACCCCCAGGTTAACAGCTATTATCTATCAAATAACTGAGTAGACCGGCACAATTTGGGTAAGATGTCTCGCTCAAGGATACAGCATCACCTCAACAAGCTTCGAACTCGTAATCATCGGACTACGAGTCCAAAGCACGTAGTCACTGTTTATATTTATCAGATTATAAAAACCCAAACAAGTTCTATTGTAGAAGCGACTCTCAGTTCGTTTATATTTAGAATACTTGCTCATACCAAGACTATCGTGTGAAAGTATGAAAGTTGAAATATCGTTTTAAATATCGAAAAATGTGTAGGACTAACTTAAGTTTTATTTACTCCAGTTACTCTTCCATTTGTCATTAGCTCTTATCACTTGTTTTATTCACGTGCAATACGTAACCATGAACCGAAGTTAAAATTTAGGTTTAAGAGTTTAAAGAATTTATTAGGGCGAAGAAAGTGTTGGTCGTATTTAAAATGATTAAATTATTAATGTTAGTGGGTGTTTATATGTTCTTGCACTGAGATTGATTTGGTAAATTCTCAGCTTATGTAACATAGTTTTAAGAGAAGGAAGTAAAATTCCGTGTGTCTTATTTGTAACATGCTTGATGTGACGTAATATGATTCCATTTTAAATCACACACTGTTATTTTCTATTTGCTTTCGAGACGACTTTAAGTGATTATTATTATTTATTTTGTGAATTAATAATATTCACGTGTGTTTATATTGTTTTTAAAGGATAAATGGAAGATGTCATGTAAAAGGACATTGAGTTCAAGGATAAAATCTGTTGTTAACTGGATTTCGTTGGCCAGATGGAGGAAACTCTTTTACTAGCTAAAGCATAACGTCTATGCGACTGTCAACTTATATCAGCTAAAGCACATCACACGCGCGCGCTACATTCGTTACTACATAATACGCATGCGCAATACTCCTTACTACAACAGTCGTGTGCGCAACATTCTCAACCAGAAACCGCACATCGAACGTACAGAAAAAAATCTTTCACTAGGTCAGCACTTCAGACATATGGAATAAATTCTGTAACAAGTACAGTACATGACTGATGAAAGATATTGTATTGCATGTATAACACATTTATTAGTAGACAAATGTCATATTTGATATTTTGTAGACCCATGTAGATGACCAGATGACATTTTTCACTACAAAAAAACAACAACATATAAACTGAAAACATTCTACAGTGGTCGTAGCTTATGAAACGATTTGTTAAACAATGTTTTATAGAAATTAAACACATAAGATAATACAGAAACCTGTTTTGTTTCTGAAGAGTAAAAACAGTCATTATTTTAATGAATGATTTATGGTCTTATGCATCAGAAGCTCCAATATTTAGAGGTTTGCGGCCAAAGTAGCTGGAAATGATAAGCTTATTACAAAAAAATAGAAAAGAACAGCATAATTCAGATTAAGGTATAATTTTGAAGTCTTAAAAGAACCACGTTAATAAAGGATCATGTTTTTAAACTGGACTATAATGGCTGTAAGATATACAGTGTATATACAGCATTGAAAAGGTATCTTTTAGGTTTGGGAAGACTTACTTGTGCTCTTTATACTTTCGTGTTTATGACAGTGGGGTTTGCTACTGCGCGTTGATGACCAAAATTCATTAGGTTAGATTCCATGGAAAGTTTTAATTGGTATAAGCGAATAGATGGTAAGGTATGCATTTCTCTGGTCTTTATCGATTAGCTCTTCTTGTTTTGCTGTGCGGTGAACAACACTGAATATTTTTGCCAGATGGATGCAGTTAGTATAAATATATCAGTTTAGTCCGGCATCATCAATCATAATACGATTCTTTTTGTTTTTTTGTTTGCTGAGAGTTTCGTCATTAGTTTGAATACACAGCAGAATTTATTTAAACGTGTATTTATTGTAGCAAACAAGCTACACTCCTGGCAAGAGAAATATTGTGAACCACATAACACGATTCAATTAATCATTATACGTCTTATGTACATCACGCAGACTTTTGGTACTTCTGTCAATACATAACAGGGCACTCTTTTCTTCCTCCGACTGACTCAATGGTAAAGATGATAGATTATAATTACATATTGGGACTTAATACCCGCGGTGGGTACAATACAAAGAACTCATTGTGTAGGTTAGAAATAAATAAACAACAAAGATGAAAGGAATTACAAAATCGTTTATATGGAACCAATATATCGAATTTGAAATCAGTTGAAAATGTATATATATATAAAGACAGTTTTATAATATGGATGTGTCAGTAGTATTTTGTTTTTACGTGATTTAATGATCAAAATTAAGCTAATTGCACAGATAAAAATCAAAACGTAACTTACAAGTCAGTAAAACTAATCTGGTATAACAAACTGAAAAATACGTAATATAAGAAGCCACTAAAGCAGAAAATTAAAACCTTCAATGATTAGGTACCAACAATTCAAGGATTTAGGTCTTACGTTGTCAGGTTAGACGTGAATCTATACACTAAGCTAACAATGTAAAATAATATTTGTAATCACAAAGATCAAAAACAATATTGATATGAAAATGATATTAAACATTAAAATCAATAGCAATAACTGTAAGGAAAAACAGACTATGTGATTAAATGTTCCCATAGGTTTTAATTTCATATTATTCTTACATTGTTCGCCTTTTTATATTCCATACCCGAGGCGCTTCTGATTGTTCATAAAATAGATAAATACCTCTTTTCAAAGCGCTTCCAAGAATAAACAAGGTCAAGCAAGTAGTTTTGAAACTAAATTACGTGAAAGCTATAAGAGGTGTCTCTGGTTTAATTCAAAAGATTATTTCTATGTGTTTTATCATATAACACCAGGCTGTCAGTAAAACGACATATAACACCAAGCTCTAAGTAAAACAAAACACAAAACGCATCAGTAACAAGAAGTACCCTACTACGAAATTACACTATTTTCTAAAAATTCACAATATAATGCTTTATAAAGTTTACAGAACATTGTGTTTATCAGCTACTAATCCAGGAAAATAATACAAATAAACCAAAAACATT
Organism: Carcinoscorpius rotundicauda; assembly: GCA_011833715.1. Classification (NCBI taxonomy): domain Eukaryota; kingdom Metazoa; phylum Arthropoda; class Merostomata; order Xiphosura; family Limulidae; genus Carcinoscorpius; species Carcinoscorpius rotundicauda. Next base: position 25,133,346 of record CM022398.1, read on the forward strand.
TTTATTAGGAAACTTAATATTTTTTCACGTACTAAACTTGTCAAAAACGGTTCTTTTTAAATAAACATTCACAAAATAATAAATGTAATTTGATACAGCTAAAATATATTAAAGATTTACTTTCTTACTTTGCTTTTGATTATTAAAATAATTTTTGTATATTGTCTTCGCTACTTTTAAAAACACTTTTGACTGCAATTGGCCCCCCAGTGGCTCAGCGGTATGTCTGCGGACTTACACGCTAAAATCCGGGTTTCGATACCCGTGGTGGGCAGAGCACAGATAGCCCATTGTGTAGCTTTGTGCTTAATTCAAAACAACAACAACAACAACGATTGCAATTGATTTACTACGTTGTTGTTTTTTCGAAGAGCTCAGCCAAATATCACATTTTCTTTTAATTATCACTTAATTCAAGGGCTATCTACGCCAGCTGTTCCTAATTTAGTTGTGATAGACTAGAGGGCAAACAGCTAATCAACATCATCATATCACCATCAATTCTTGGGTTAATCTTTTATCATCGAATGATGGTATTGACTGTCACATTGTAATGCCCTTATGGCTGAAAAGGTGAACGTGCTCGATTTCGTTCGAACCCGTGATCATCAGATTGCGAGTCAAACACGATAGCCACCAGGCCCATTTAAGAAATAAGCACCCTCTAGTGGTACAGCGGTATGTCTGCTGACTTACAATGCTAGAAATCTAAGTTTCGATACTCGTGGTGGACAGAGCACAGATAGATCAGTGTGTAGCTTTATGCTTAAATACAAACAAACAATTAAGAAATAATTAGCATCGTGAGCTAATGTGTGTGTATCACCGACAAAAACAATGTTACAATTAAACGTAAAAATATTATAAATCAACTGGGCTTTGATTCACGAGACTAACTTCAGCTGAAGGGTTTGTGTTATTGGGACGTAATGAAACTTTTTATGTTTGATATGTTGAAAGTATACTGGCATACCTTAATGTGAATATCAATTAGAATGTTTCTACGGTTACTACATTGGAATATGTGCAATCATCGTTCATTTAAAAACTATTCCAAGCCACTTACAGTTAAATTAATCTTACATAAAACTGTAATATAAAGTAGAGTGAATCTTGGGTTTGGGTTTGGAATTTAAATCTTGGCTTTTCTTTTTTTTCAAAGTAGAATTATGTTGGAATGGTATAAGCTATGTCAAGATGTCTACATTTTACATTTCTTAAATTATCAAGTAACAGTTTTATTTTTACTACTTCATCTTCTTGGTCCCCCCCCCCTCTGGAATAGCGGTAAGTCTTCGGATTTACAATGGTAAAATCAGGGGTTCAACTCCCGATAAGCAGGTAGTTCGATGTGGTTTTGCTATAAGAAAGAACAACATAATATTCTAATTAAGAATGTGTGTATATTGTTAACGTATGCATTTCATACACCCCTTACAGTTCAATAATAAGTCTATGGGCTTATAACTGTAAGAATGGGGGTTCCTTACCCGTAGTGGGCATTGCATAGATGACCCAGTGTGCAGCTCTGCTGTTAATAAAGAACTAAGATATTGTGAAGCTTAAGATGGTTCAAAATAAAAGGACTAAGTTAGTTCCTTTGTTTTCAATATCCAATCTGATGAATTAAAACAAGCACTTTATAAAAATTGATAAATCGTTGTATTAATACTTATAGAATTGTCTTAAATGATTTTTTCAGCAAATACATCAAATTAATATTCAGTCGCAACCAGGGGTGTAGATTTTTTACACCCGATGGGGGGGGATTATTTTTGCAACCACTTATGTGAACTATTTTATTCGCAAATTGGTAATCTCTGGTTATGTGAACCTGAAAGCTGTAAACATGCAGTCACAGAGTAATCTTGTTGCCACGGTACTTGCATGTATACTTAGGCCTACTGACTGATACTTACGAACTATCGCTTAGATCAAAAAGCTTAGAAGTACGGCTATATTAAAGATGTACATTTCGGCTACTGAAAAAGCCTACATCTAGGCCTAATTATTTAATTCGATTGGTAAGAACACGAGAATCACAAAAACAAATACACAATTTGTAGGCCTGCGATGCGATAAAACAATTCAACAGACGAAACTGTAGAGGGGGATGATTGTATGCAACCATTTCCAGAATTAAACAATTTAGTTAGTGAAAAGAGTAAAGGATAACGAATTTTCAGCTCTGGATTTAGTCCTAGTTCAAGATTAAACTTAATCAATTTGCTTAATATATTTCAACATAGCTTCACATTTTTTTTATCGTTAACAGAATTGGAAAGACTAAAGCTTACTGGCCTGTTTCTTTTTTCTTGTTGTTGCTGTTCTACATTTTCAGAAGCTTACAATATATGGCAGTTGACAGTGACTCAGGATGCAGGAAGTTTACCTACTTCGTGGTGGTGTGTGTATAATGTAAAAATTAAAGTCCTACGCGAAAGAACTACAAGTACCTTACTTCCTTCATAGGCTTCTTTTAGCTTGTTTAGATTAGAAAGCCTGTTTAATGTACAAGATGTCCTTGTTGCCATGACAGTGCTGAGTCGTTACAAGAAGCTAAAAATCCCCTTTTCCTGTGGAGAGTTTTCACTTTGAAATATTTGTTTTAGTCATGAAGAGTGACATTAAGACGAGACCTCCCGAAATCGTTTATGTGCTTTCCTTTAATTCTTGAGGAACACGTGTATAATCTTGTGAGGATAATTAACCAAAATCGGATTTCAAGTATTCTGACAGTAAATGAGTAGTTAAAAGTCACATTATTCGAAACGTGATTTTAAAAGTCCGAAAACAAAGGTAGAATCAATCATTACCGTGTTGTTTAAAATTTTATATATATTTCGTTGTAGAAGAGTTTATTCAATATTATAAAAAGGTTCGTGAATTTCAGCAAGGGTAAAAAGCAAGTAAATTATAACTCACTTAACACAGTGTTAAGCAGTCCTTAACGTAATTATGAAATGCTGTGAAATAAATAAACCTAATGAGAAATTACACTTCACCAACTTAATACTAACAACATAACAGTTGATGTCAACCATTTTATAAAATAAATAGCGTCTTAACCAGAGTTTATGGGTGTGCCGTAACATATTTGGTCTGTAAAGCCCTGATACTGAGCGAAATATCTCCTCAGAACCGAATATTTCAGATGTGTTATGGTTGACGTATTATTATAGAATCTTTTTATCACTTTCACTCAAAAATTCTTCTTAATACCACTTGTTACATAAATGTAACAATGTGTGCAGATGCGTTAAAAGTGATTACGAAAAATTGTATTCCAGTCTTTCTGGTGAGCCAATACAGAAAAGAGTTTCTCAATTCGTAAACAAAAACGTAGCATTAGAGAACCTGACCTGAAAATAACATGTTAAATGGTCTCTAACGTGCTAGCACTTTAAAATAAGCAAGAAACTCGTATATACTTGAAACATAAATATAATAAACATCAACTGCCTGGAATTTTGGATAAATCATTTTTGAAGTAAATTATTTAGATCATCCGGTTAACTGATGATTTGCTATTGATGTTTATTATTCTGAAACAGACCTTTTAACATAAAATTTAGTAACATAATGACCAAATGTTATGGAGTAATAGTCTCTGTGGATAATATTTGAGAATACAGAATCTACCAATATTTTAATGTTACGAAATTCGTTGAATTAAGGTCAAGGTGTATTGTTGGTAATTGCAACTAGTTACTATAAGCTGCTCATAATATTCTTTAACTAATAATGATCTCATAAGTATATAATAAAAAGGTAGTAATATTACATCATGTTAAAAAATAAAGAATTAGTCATCAAGAATGTTTAATTTTAATAAGTTTGTTTGTTTGCTTAGAATTAAGCACAAAGCTACTCAATAGACTGTGTTCTGCCCACCACAGGTATCAAAACCCGGTTTTTAGCAGTGTGCGTTCGCAAACATACCACTGTGCTCCTTAGGGGGAGCAGTTTGAATAAGAATTCCAAAGTATGCAATGCGATGAATAAAAATAATTAAACAGAAATCGAACAAACAGTAATCCATTTTTTATAGCTATGAATGAAACTGAATTTATATGAAATTCAGGATAAATTCGCTTTGTTTAATCACTTGAATATCATAATAGAATCTTTTGAAGAGAAATCTGTGAGAAAATATAAGTTGTGCCTCCTCTGTTAGCCAAAAATAACAATAAATATCCTGAAGACAATACGAATCAGAGATATCTCTTTTGCTTAGCTCGGTTCTGTTGTTTCTGGTCACAAAGCTCTGTATTTTTGTTAGAATAAAAATAACATAAAATAACACTTCTAGAACTTGATACTTTTACAAATCCGGATCAACTGAATCACAGCATATAGAATCTTGTGACCTGAGTATCTAAGTACCAGGAATGTATGACGCGTCGCATGAACTTCACACGAAAGAATGAACATAGATTATAAAATGTTATCTTGTACAATACTGATTGCCACCCCGAATAACACACACACACACACGTAAATATAATTGAAGGTTCGGTTGTTTTGTTTTACAGTTGTTTATGCAGTTAAACAATAGAGTCTAATAAGTACATTTCCTTTCTATATGTCAGATCTCTATAGCTTGTACAAATTCTACAACTTGTTTACACATAAAGCATTTATATTGCAATATTCGAGGGTATATCATGGATAAGAACTACAATTAAATTCGTTTCAGTTTCTGAATGCATATGCAGAAAGAGAGGTGGTCGAAAAATTCCTAATCATATCTTACGTCGTGTATTGAGTATAATGAAGCTGTAGGCTACAATACGCCACTAGACATAATTAGTACTTACTTGGTATTTTGTACGTTTCTCTACTACAAAGCTACACAAACTCAAATATACACATACCATAAAAGTAACAATGATACAAAATAGTGCAAACGAAACATTAACACAAGCTTTATTTGTATAAATACAGAAGAACATTTTCGAATTATGGAAAACAAACTACGCAATTTCCATTGTTAATACATAATGTAAATTTTACATGACTTCCTATAAAATGCCCTAGGTGAACTCAGTAGTTAAACCAATATGGCTTTACTATAAGAAAACAGAAACATACTTCTATGAAATGCATGTTTGGTGTGGTTAACAGAAAGTGTCATTCTTCAAGTAAAATTATACATACAAAAGACAATAGATTTTCATCAGACTTTAACATCAGGGGCATTTAAAACACACTCTTTCAGCTTTCTTTTCATTAGGTATTAGTAGAGAGGTTTTCAGTTGATAAGGAGTTGAAAGAAAGAAAGAAAAAAGACCAAATATCTTGTAACAAACCAGGAAATAGTTTATCAACACACAGGTTTCAAGGCTGGTGCCACGAATATTGAGTGAAGGTTTTTTTTTTTGTTTTACTCTTTAAGTAGGCAGCTTGGCTGGTGTTATTTTTCCTAAATACTTAAAATGCACTTGCCACGCTTTTTAAGATCTGTTCAAAACCACGTTGAGAAATTTATTACTGTTTACAGCAGTGTGAAAAGTAAATGAATGTGTTTTGGGAATAACATGCAAAAAATAATAAATACCAGCGAACAGCATTAACAGCTTAAGTATTGAGTTAAGTATTATAGTGAGAACATATTTAGCGAAGTTAAACAAAAAAAAATGCGACTAATTTTCACCTTCCTCTTCCTTCCACCACATAAAGTTAAATATTTTATAAACCAATTACTAGGTAAATGTATATCCTGCTTGCTAATGATGCTACTTTAACTGTGTAATTTAAGCAATTAGGCATTATGTGGATTATAAAGCTTTTTTTTGCCTTATACATATTTTGTAATGCTAACAATATATTTATATATTTCGTTTCGCCATTTTTTTCTTTTTACCTTCGAAACTTATTAGATAAGTTATATTTTTAACCGATTTGTTTTATCCCTTTTTATTTCACATAAACCTAAGTCAAGGGATTTTTATAACATTTACCAAAATATTCTCACTGAAACTCTCTATTGAAAGACATTCAACTTTAGTGAATATTTATGCGTTAAGCACTATTGATAAAGTGACCTGCTTTTGGCCGGAAATTCTAAACAGCACGCCTTACAATACTTATTTTTAGACAGTAGATTACATCATGTGAATATCACGAGAAGCCACCTACTCGGACAAACAAATCAACAAAGCCCATGGAGTTATGTTAAACTTCTGAATAGCTACTGCTCTTACGTATATAATATAAATACAGCGTGTGTGGTAATGATTTTAACGAGATTAAAATTACAAGCAGTTTTTAATTCAAAATAAATTCGAAGGAAATGGAAAGAAAATGTGCTTACGAATCATACAATATTGATTTTAGATATGCATATACATGGAATATACACACATTGTAATATATTTTCAAATTAGCTTTACGAATAAGTAATAATTACCGAATTAACAGTATTATTATAAACAACAGCAAAAACCTTAACCTTGATAATTAATAATTTGCTATTTTTCTTTGTTGTATTATTCAGTATTTTGCAACACAGTTTGCCTGGAGTTATACATTAGACATATTATTGTATTTGTCTAAATCAAAAGTAACTTATTTAAATATATTTCATCTAAATGAATACATTCCGTAATGTAAGCCTGTTTTTCAACATGTCATTATGAACTGGAAAATAGCTCAGTTCCGCGTAATTTGTAAGCGTAATTGTTATATTAAGTGTTCCAAAATAAATCACTATTGTAAAACACCCACACACAAAATACATATTTTAACAATAAACGTAAATATAAAACAGTTTTGTATATTGTTAGTTTTATTTGGTGAATACAGTAAGGGATAATACAATAATGTCAAAATAAGGAAACAAAGTTTAATTGTTGGACTAAAGCGTTAGCGCAATTGTTCAGTCTGGTACCAACTAAACAAAGAACGTCTGCTACTACATAGATTGCGCTGCGTCATCCAAACTTGACAACTAATACAAATATTTTCAAAAGGGCCTAATCTTCGAAACTCCAGCAATCTACAAAGACGGGTAACAGTATGACATCTTAACTGTGCACAAATAAGCGTCACATAAAGTTGGGTAATCTTCACGAACAGAAAATCTTGCGAAGTGATTTCATTGATTTCATAACTTCTTTGTCAGGGCTACAAAGATGACATTATTCATAACAAGTTCTACAGAATGACTTTCACTTCGCCACAAAGTTTCTGATATCATAGTTTAGTCATTTAGTCACATCGAGTTATATTTTCCACCAGTAAACATTAACTTTTCTGTTAAAATCCACGGGTTCTTGGTGTCATAATAATCTTCAAATATTTAAAAGGTATTTTAGTCTATTGAAACAGGTCTTTAAAAGGTTTCATTATAACCTTCAGTTGTTTATTTAAACAGTATTTTTTCTATTGGAAGCAGGTCTCTAGTACGTGTCACTACAACCTTTAAATATTTAAACATTGTTAGTCTCTGAAGTGCTAACTTTCATAACATTTAAAGTAAATAAGATTCTAGAAACCTAATGACACATTTTTCTTTTGTGCTAATGACATTAAAATGCAATACAAATTGTTTGAAGCAAGAAGTTTCCTTTACTATGTTCACCTTTCTTTGGATACACTTTGTATAAAAGGTTTTGAAATGCCAAGATGTTACATTCTGTTTATTAACTTTATTCTATTTATTCACTAATTTTTCAGACTTATAAGTACATTTTGTTTCAAAACGAATAATTACAATGAGCTATTTCGCTGGTTAAATATTGAACAGTTAATTTGCTTAGTGTATTTTAACAACACTAAATATTCAAACTTTATGTTTTCTGATATTATTATAAATTGTAGTTGCTCTCCGGTGGCTCAACTATAAGTCTGAGGTCTTATAAAACTAAAAATCGATCATAAGAGTAGATTTAAGGGACGAGTTTCATTAAGTTTCAGATAAAAGAGCTTGCTGAACTTTATCCTCGTAGTATAATGACCGAAAGTCATTCAAGACCTGAACAAGTACAATTTATTATCCCAGGACCTGATACTGGAACAGTGTGTTACCTCGGGTGGATCCAAAAATTCTAATTATACAGCTGTTGACTCAGTGGCTTCTGAAAGTTTTGTTAATGCAGTACATTATCACAGAGCCCTAGAACGAGCTACTGAGAAACAAATGCTGCCTCAGGAGATTCTGACGATGCTGATTTTTACGTATTACAAGATCAAAGAGTCAGAAACAGAGTTGAACTGTAATTTAGATTTAGAAGTTAAATTGACGTCCATATGTATCCAATTTATGATACGTGCCAACAAGACTGATACACATAGTTTCTTTTTGATATAAATGTATTTTAAAATAACAATAATAATATAATTATTAACAACAGTTAACCACAAATAATGGTCTACATACAAAGATTTGATAATACAACAACTGTAGCAAGCCAATAATATATATTGTCTTTTGGTGCGTCGCGTTGATTACATTTATAGGCGAGAAGACAGTTTCCAGAAATTTTAGCCTACACAACAATACAGATGATACACTGCTGATTCTTACACACGAGAATCTTCTACAATTTTAGTGATAAAGCGAGAATTTTGAGATTTATCAGTCTGAGTGAGGTACATAAATTTTAAGTATAGATTTAACTCAAGCAAACATCAATATTAAAAATAGATATATAACATAACATGATTCAATATATTGACTCAAGGCTTTTAAATTGATTACTGTGTTATCTCACGAGAATTTTTAGTAGTTTACAGATATAATATATTGTCTGTAAGTCTTCTTACATCTCCGAAGAAACAATATAAATACTTTAAAGATATAGTAAACAACCTCAAGGGCCTCTGGACATTTTAAAGATTAATGTATTTCCTCAAGGCTCTCTGGAAGTTTTGTATGTATTACTTAGTGTTGTTTTATGTTCTACTAAGACACTGTGCGTTTTCAAGACACTTTAAACGTTGAATATTCTACAGATATAATGTGCATTGTATAGATAGTGTGCACTTTGAAGGACTTCTATATGTTTCACACAAATAAAGTGCATTCTGAAGTCCCATTGGACATTTTGTAGATATAATGTACTTTTATTATTTTTACGACACCTGCGTGTTTTTCAAATATAAGCTGCAGCCTTCTAAGAATCCTACAGCTGTAGTGAGTAATTCTCATAGCAACTTAAATGTTCTTCAGTATAGTGTGTTGTTTCGGCACTTTTGAAATATCATCAGGTGCTTTATATTGGCTCATCGGTTTTAAATAAAGTATTATAATGAAAAAGTTTGGTTTTCAAATCGTTTTTGACAACTTAAAGCTATATTCCTCAGAAACAATAGCAACTACCAGCAGGGGTTTTATTATGTAGTTCTCCTAGGGTTTTCCAATAACAATATGTCATGTAACGACTCTCTGAATGACAGTGTTAAGGAGTCTTTTCTCATATTTTTTTATGTTTCAAGTTTAACTCTATTCGTCATTGAATTATCTCCATATATATCATGCTGGAACTTATCTATCTAGAAGTTTTTCCCATGTGATGTGACGGCTCATGGCTTATTCTTGAACAATCTACATATATTGCAAACTTTTTCACTGTACTGAAACTAGTTAAATGTTGAAAACCACTCTTGTGATTACAACTGTTTTCTTTCAGTTTTTTGTCTATCTGAATTTGTGATCATTTCTCTTCATTTTAATTTTTCTTTTCAATTTTAAAAGCAAGACTAAACATTAAAAACAACAACTGGGTTTATTTATGACAATAAAGTGCACGCAATTTTGCTTTTTTCTTTTCTGTTGTTACATGGATAAGAAAATAAGTTGTGGATAAATATTTAAATTTAGGGAAATTAAAATGGTTTTTATCATATTAGAAACAGAAACAGCTGATAAAAAATGATGATTAGAGACTCAAAATGCATCTGTGAGTAAAACTTTTAAGTAACCTCCAAACATTTTATGGTGTGTCCAATTGTTATTAGCTCAGTTTTGGAACTTAAACAATCTGCAGAATGTATCATATAATGTCGGAGCAGAAAATGTCAGGAAAAATGAAACATTTTGGTAAGTCATGACAACTGTGCTAAGCGGCGCCACATTAGCAACTGTTAAGTATTTGTTTGTTTTTTTAATTTTGCGCATAGATACACGAGGGCTATCTGCGCTAACTGTCCCTAATTTAGCAATGTAAGACTAGAGGTAAGGCAGCTAGTCATCAACACCCACTGCCAACTCTTGGGCTGTTTTTTTACCAACGAAGAGTGGCTGAAAGAGCGAACATATTTGGTGTAACGGGTATTCGAACCCGTAACCCTCAGATTACGCGCAGAATGCCTTAACCACCTGGCCATGCTGGACCTAGTAATTACTAAATATTACCACACTTATTTTCGAATACTGTGTTCATCACTGTAAGGGTTTATTTGTTTTTAATTTGCGCAAAGCAGTGTAATACCAGAGGGAAGGCAGCTAGTCATCACCAACCAATATTGAGACCGACCGTCACTTGTAACACTCCCAAGGCTGAAAAGATGAGCGTGTTTGGTGTGACGGGGATTCGAACCCGCGGCCTTCAGATTACGAGTCGAGTGCCCTAACCACCTTGCCATGTTAAGCTCACAATAACAGTATTTGATTCCGAAACATATAACAGGTAACAATATATCTGCGTCTTCAGTTTTAATCAATAGCTAATAGGGAGGAGGACAGCAATCCGCGTTGGTCAGACCTGCTGGAAGCGGCGCATTCTGTCAGTACGCAAAATGTTTCTTACATTTTAGGATTAGCCTTAGAGGCTATTCTATGTACATGCATCTATTGCGACTTTTCAATCATCACATAGAACAAATATCTACAGTGCTGTTTAAAGGCTATATTGCTATATTTGCAACGTATTCTCTTTTATTTTGTTTATAAATGCAAGAAAATAATCGAAAAGCTGAAATTTTTTGCCTCATTTTCAAAGTAATATATTTTTTTTTACTTCAAAACGTTTGTACAGTTTGTTTTTTGAAGTTAGATAGTGATTTGTGCTACTCGTCCATAATTTTGAAATGACAATCTAGAGAGAAGACAGCTGCCTAATTACACACATATTCAAATCTTGAACAACAAATAGTGGGATTAACCGTCACATTATAACGCTTCCATAGCTTAAAGGAAGAATATTTTCAACAAAGGAATTCAAACCTGTAATTCACACATTATTAATCGAGTGTCTGAACCACCGGACCATCTGCTACACCCTGACTAAGCTGAATTGTATATCAACTTGAAACAATGAACACTTTGACGTTGTACATTTCTTACTGAAGAATTTTATAAAACTGAAATAAAAAATGGAATTGAAATATTGTGTTCTATGCTTTACTTATCGACTTATTGTTTATTTTTTGACTCTTTGTATCGTTCATGTTCAACACACGTATTTCCACCTTAATGATCATTTAATCGCATTTTAATGTAGGAGCTGGCTCACATAAATCGATAGATAATTTATATAATTTCAACTGTCTAGATACAAATGACTACAACTCACGTAAGCATCCTGTAATTCTTATCTTTCAAACGTTAACTTATATTTTTGTTTATACCTCACGAATCTAAACATAATACACTTTTATTTTCGATAAGCAATTTTTTGTATTATACACTTAGCATAAATATGATTTTTTTAGTTGCTATAATTTTAGTAGTTTTAGTTGTTAACAAGATCCTTACTTTGATGTAAGTTATAGTGGGTTAAACTTTTAGTTTGACCAGTTAGATCCCGAAAGCAAAAATGTAATAAAGTAGTAGAAAATAAAAATAGAATTAAAAAAAAGGAAATTGACCATCAGCTAGTTAATGGTTTGTTTGTTTTCAGTTTCATACAAAGTACTGTTTGTTCTTAAGTACAAAGCTGGACAATTAGTGTTATAAAAATGTATCTCAGAACTGCTGATATCGGTATTAACACTTACTAATAAAACAGAAAACAACGTTTGATCATTCTTGGGTCATCTTTAGGTTAAAAAACATTGTTTTGTACTTTATTTTAATTGAAGTGCTAATACCCATACCAGCCGTCTTGAGAATACAACAACAATTTTAAACCAAGTATCGAGAACAAGTATTTATCAATATAAGTTGTGTCTCTGGGAGCTACTCAAAGCTACTTGAAGGCTATCTGCACTACCAGTTCCTAAATATGAAGTAATACACTAGAGAAAAGACAGTCAACATCACTAACCGCTAACTACTGGGCGACTTTATTTACCAGCGGACAGTGGGATTGAACATCACGTTATAACGCCTACACGGCCTTAAACAATAGCATGCTTGAGCAGTAGCTAGCAGCACGAGTACAGCTTCTTTTGTTTTTAACAGCCTTGCCTCTTGGAGCGCTGCGATTAACTCAGTTACATTAGATTGAGGCTTAGCTTCATAGGGTTTTAAGCAAAAATCATAAAAACACACTTTAAATTTGCTCTGTATAGCAAGGTGATTAGGGTGCTCGACACACATTCTAAGGGTTGCAGGTTGGAATTCCCTTAGCACCAAATATGTTCGCTCGTTCAGCCGTGGGGGCGTTATTATGTGATGATAAATCTACTATTTTGTGGTAAAAGAGTAGCCCAAGAGTTGGAAGTGGGTGGTGATGACTAGCTGTCTTCCCTGCAGACACTATACACTACTAAGTGAGGGACGACTAGTGCAGAAAGCACTCGTATAGTTTTGCGCAAAATTCAAACCCAAACGCTTTAAATTAATGCCAAATAATTAACGAGTAAATAATGTTGAGTGCTTAACTGTAATAAAACATTTAGTTAAAAGTAGTTTCATTTCTCTTTGTACCTGCAATTAGAATTAACGAAATATCAAATACTAAATTTGTAAATAATTTATAAAATCGAATACATCATTCATATGAGGTATGTTAGTAATAATGTATTAATAGTTTTTAAACATTTTTTTTTACTTTGCTATTAATAAAAATGTTCATGACCTTTCTGGTATTATCTAAACTGCAGCATTCAGGTGGTAGTTTAGTTTTGCAATAGCTGACTGAATTTCTGAAGTTATGCATATGGAAAGATCAAGTTTAGCTTATTATACAAATACGTCATAAAGTGAGTAGTAAATTACATATATTGAATAGTACAGTAGAAATTTTAGACTCTAGGTACAACAACGTACACGTTAATTAATATGAAACGACAAGTATATCACATTCCTTTTATTATTAAGTAAATTGCTTTGCTTAAAATCTTGCTACATTACCAAATGAGTCTCTGTACAATAATATCTGTCTTAAAGAACCTTAAGAGCTAAAATTAAATTGAAAATGATAGTAAGTAACCAAACATTTAATTATGTAACAAATTTAGCAGATTAATATCTACATTTCTGGCTGAGAAAAGGAAATTTATAAATCAATATCATTTGTAGAGAATGTAAGTGATTTAAAAATGACACTTGTGTAAAAAAAATATTTATAATTGAAAGGAATACAACGTTAAAATCATTGTAAATAATAAACAATTATTAAAAACAGGGACTTTTCCTTAAAAAAAGATCCTACATATTTTTTGTGTCCAGAAGATGGTGTTAGAGGACATCCAAACACTATTTATTGTGTAATGATTTTAGCGTTATATTCATTTTACTTATAAATAGTACAGAATGTGTTTCGATTAATAAATAATGTAGTTACAATCCTAATGAAATAGGAAGAGTGCAGAAACTAGAAACTGCATTTGTCTTCTCCTTTGTATTATACAGAGAAACCTATATTGGTAAGTTTTAGAAAATTATGAAACTTACTTATTTATAGTATATAAAGTAGATTACATGAAGATCAGATATTCATTGCCTGATGTATTAAACTAAATTGGACTAACTTTCATTCTTAGTTTGTGTACAATTTGTTGGTTTAAATATTGGTCTTAAAAAGTTCCGAATATCCGTAATTAAATCATATGTGTCATGTACTTAAAGAAAACCGCATCCACATATATAGCAACTTCAAATTTAAACTTAGTTATTTCATAGTTGCAGATCATTTACCCGTCCTATTAATTTATACCAGCTTTAAAAACACAAACTTTCTGATTTTACAGTCTAAACTTTAATCGTTGGTCAGAATATAAATATTTTATTCAATTCTTGCTACATTTCTTAAACAGAAAGTGTATTAAATTTTGAACTAAGCACAGACTGTCAAACAGAAACTCTTCGATTATGAGTATATCTAACTGTTCTAAATTTAAATTTCCTACAGTCATTACTCTTTATGTATTTTCTTCTTAACATCTTAATTGCAAACAACATTTTCACTGAGTAACAAAGAGCGAACTTTGGCTTGAAGATTAAATATGTGAGAATTATTAAAAATCTGTATCACGTGGTTGATACCTTATTTCTTTCAAGCAGTATTTTCTTTTATTTGTAGAAAACTTGTGACAAATTGTTTGTTTATTCAATTTCGAATTAAGCTATAGAATATTTACTTGAGTTATCCATTCCTAATTTTAAAGTGATAGCACCACCCATCACCATCTCTTGGGCTAATCTTTTACCACAAAGACAATATGGTATAAATTAGAGTAAAGACGAAAAAGTTATAAACATCATTATTAAGTGCTTCGAATAAACGTTCTTCACCATGTTTCACAAATTCATAAGGAACAAAATAAATAGTTCTTGAAAAGCTGAATTCGTTTTAGATATCAGGATATATAACTTTAACACTCTATTTCCAATATTATTAATCGAATGTACAGTTAAAAATAAAGTAAAGCGTTAAGTTAAAGTAAGCACATTTTAATACGTTATAAATGACAGTGATCTCAAGTGAGGACAACTCATAATTTATTCTTGTTTTTGTTTGAAGACTGACTGAAACTCAAAACTCAGTATAATTTCTATTGGAAGAAAAAATAATAATTTGAATGATAAATATATTTAAGGGCGTACTGTAAGAAATTAGAATTTTGAAACGGTGAGAGAATAATTCTTTGACACGCACTTGTGATAAACAAACATCACAAAAAATAAACAAGTCCGAATCTGTATAATTTCATAGAAGTGATACTTATAATTTCTCTCTCTCAGAAGATATAAACAACAGTATTGAGCTGTTGGCATAAAATCATAATATTCTATCGTTTTTAGTTATTCTATATATATTTCCAATTTTGTTATTCTATAAGAAAGTTTCTATATCATTTCATAGCATCTCATAAAAAAAAACAGTTCAGGATGAAATATGAGAAAATTCAGCGTGTTTCGTTTCAAGCTTGTCGAAAAAAAATCTATGAATCATATCTGTGTTCATTTTCTGTTTATGATTTGCCCTTGAACAAAACCTTCCCTTACCACACTGTTAAACGTAAATGTATTTAGAAAAAAACAACAACTTTAAACTGAATTTTTTCCTTGAAAATAAATGTAACCTAGAACATATTATAATTCATATTATTTCTTATCAGGAAATAAGGTCTGTAGAGGTTTAATTACAGAGGGCACTTAAAGTAAAACATCCATATTTTATTAAAAGGCCGAGTATTAAATTAGATTGCTAATGGATCTATGGAATTTTATTTATTTGTTTAGCAAAAGTAAAAAACAAATATGAATATCTCTGCACGTCTGAAGTAAAAAGTACGATTTACAACACTGTATAAAATTAGCAGTTTTAGTTTCAATAGAAAAGGAACGTTATTGTGTTCGTTTATCTTTTTTTTAATCTGCTTAGCAATCATTAACTGAGTTATCCTTGCCACAAGTTTCTTTGTTATCTATAACAAACAATTTTCTCTCAAAGGATGTATCGTTAAAACATTAACATATAATAGTAGTTTTTCACAACGTTTCTTAAAAGGATTATTATACAGAGAAAATATTTAAAAATAAAGGAAATAAAACAATGTTTAATACTGATTAAAAACACTGAAAAACATTAAATAAACAGCTATCTCGTAGATTTACAAGATGTAAAAAGTTATAGCAGTATGATATATTGTATCCAGGTTTTATAGATTCTGTTAAAGTAGAGTCTAATTAAAAACACGTGTATTCAGATGATGACAATAAATCTTATCAACCACCAAGAAGTCGCTAAAACTCAGCAAAAAATTTTATTTTCCGAAATAAATGGTTGTTGAAACAATTCGAAGGACAATCGACGCTTGTTTGAAACATCTAAATGGGTTCAGTCGTCAAAAATGAACAAAGAGAAAAGCTGTTTGCTGAATAAGTTTTCTTTAAAACGTTATAAATAAGATGCAATTTGCACGAGTTTTATTGAATATTATAACGTGAAGAAAACGACAAAGTTCATATCTATCTGAAATAGTAATAAGTTACTGACTTCTGTATACTCTTCTATATTCGTTGGATATTGTTAACAAGGGAAATGTTACTCTAAAGCACAACGCTGTGAAGAAAGAATGTAAGTTGAACATTTATCTACAATGAATACACTAGATACTAGCAGTTGAAGAATTGTCTTCGTTGTAATCACTACATTTCATCAGTAGTTCACTGTCATGACATCACAACTTGAAAATTATGCTTAAAAACGCTAATAACGCCTTGGTTTATACAGTGAAAGTGCGAACTCAAACAATTCATCGCCAGCTGGTCTGGGCTGAGCCTACACCCCAGAACATTTTATCTTCAACACAATGCAACACCACAAATCTGATGGAGCAACCCTCCACTGATAACATCCACCTGCTCATGCTCGTGAGCTCACCTCGTGCAATCACCCGCCCTCGTATTTGCTCCACTCGACATGCCATGGATGGCAGTGGTAGGTGGGGTGGTGAGACTTTCTCAACTTTAACCCCTAGCCGTGGGTGTGGGGTTAGGGGGGTTGTGTGTTAGTTGCAAGGCAAGTAAGCGCGTGTCAAAATGTCTTGTTAATAAAGGATCCTTGAGACAGAAGGCTATAATTATATTTTATAGTTATGTGTAAACGCTGTCTAAGCCTAACTCGCTAAACACTGACTGCTTGATAACGTAACCTGACGATGCTTTTTTTTTCACTTTTTATACACTTTGAATACCCTAAGGAGAAAAAAAAACAAAAAACGATGAAGTTAATACTGAAAATTAAGGAAATGTTATTTGAATTTTCGCAACCAAAGTAACAACTGTTCAGTTTAAATATTACACCCTACCCTTATTATGCGAATAAAGTAATGAACAGTTTATGAAACATACGTTTAAATAGCTACATAAAGTCAGACTATAACGTTTATGAAACATTTAACTACTGCTAATATCTCCAGCACAGCAACTTCTTTTGAACCTGATGGTGTTAGCTGTTACCAGGGCCCTTTTTTAATTCCTAACAAATGTAAACTAAACCGTTTTTGAAATGTTTATCTTAATCTTATGTTAATGTAAGAACAAAGTATTCTCCTAAGAAATATTTACAATATTTGTAAAATAAATGAATAACTTATTTATGTTTATTTTGGACTATAATTTTGAATAACTTTTTTTCAACATTTCAACTTCATTACATATTTTGCTTTGAAATCGTAAAGCGTTTTTTTTACTATGCAATTTGTCAATTCTTGTGTATCGCTATAGATAGTTTGTATCGCAAATATCATTAATAATGAAGGTGCGCATATGATAAAACTAAGCATTCCATGTTCTTAAGCAGGAACATGTAAAAAAGTATATTTAATTACCTATATTCATTACCAAATTAGTTTCTAGTTTTGCTCTAAACAGGTAGGAAGCTCATATTTAAATACATTTTAGTTTTTTATGTTTAAAATCATATTGTAGAGAGGCTTCACATTTGACTATTGTAGTCTCCCGTATTTTTATTTTGTAAGTATAAAATACTTAATACCAGTACACTTGTTATCGTGAGCGACTTGCAGAATGTTAAGCAACAGGTGGCGCTGTATCAAAGCTCCATTTTAATTTGTTAAATCTATTTTTATATAAAAAAAAACTTTCGCTCAAAACTGATTTGAATCGAGGCCTAAAACTTTTAAAGGCATAATGCTTTATTAGAGTCGCTAATGTTTAGGGTAAATCATTTGTTCTGTCCACCCCATATTACAGTCGGATCTAAGACTTTTGATTTCTGCAAGTTTGAATGACAAAACATTCGCTAGTTACCTTGTGTCTTTATTATGATTAATGAATTGTTTACTTTAATACTCAGAAATAAAGCAGTGTTATCTATAAAAATTAATGTACGAAACTATATTTGAATAGCAATACTTTGAAAATTCATATTGTTTAGTTATGAGAACAACTTTGGTCAGATTAGTTAAAATGAGATTGTATATTTTAGCTTGATTTTACTTTTATCCTTCACAGTATTTTCGTATTTACGTCAACAAAGCCCCCTAGTGGCACAGGGGTGTGTCTGTGGACTCATACCGTTAAAAACCGGGTTTCGATACCCGTATCAGCAGAGCATAGATAGCCATATTGTGCTTAATTATAAACAAACATTGAAGTTAAATGCATTTAAAGTATGAAACAGAAGAGTAATTTTGCAGTTTATTTTGGTCTAAAGAAAGTTTTCAACGGTATTGTTAGGCTAATGAAGTTTGACTACAAAACAGAAAGAAAGGGTGTAGCAGAATATTTATTTTACCCTTATGAAAAACAAGAGTAATATTTTATTACAGAAATAAAGCGTAGTGTTGATAAATAGAACAAGCAACAGTTGGAGAAGAAATGAGCGATAAAGGGGTCTACAGTAAATAGGCATCTCTTGTGCAATATTACTGGTCTGGTGGGCTTAATCATAGAATGGCATACAAAACTTTGTATGTGACGAGTATGTCACCTGAAATGTCCTCATCTCTTGCATTCAAAATATTTGTGTCTCATATGCGAAGTCCAGCTAATTTAGTTTCGGGATAAATTACTGTTTTGTTGCATATTATTTAAATGTTTGAGTACGGACGCTTAAAAATTGATACTTTTTAAGGCCAACTACCTTTTGTACGTTTATGTTTTTTTGTCTTTTTGAACAATTAAACATGTCAACAGTGTGATAATCAGTTATTTATGTCTTACCATTAAATATCTTCGTACTTTCTTGTTGTAACTGACTTGCTTTTGATGAAAACATCCGTATTTGTGAGTATATGTTTGTTGATAACTCACCTTTAGGCATTTACTTTCTGACACATATTTATACCGACTTAAAAAAGAAGAATAATGTAAAATTAAGACTACAAAATTTTAGTTTGCTTACAAAATTATAGACTTAAACATTTTCAAAAGCGTTTGGGTGTTTTGTTTTGGTACAAAGACACACAATCACATACCTGCACTATGCTTACCGTGAGGACCGAATACCGAACCTGATCACCAGGTGACTTTTGAGAAAGTTGCGACTATATAATTTGCTGGCTTATTGTGGATATTTTGAACGAGAAATTAACTGAAATGCACTAAATGAATTCTGGAAAAGTAAAATTCTAGAAATGTTATAAATTGGCAAACGTGTCGTAGACTGTGTGCTTAAGACAAGAGAAATTAGCATTTTAGTGGTTAAAACTGTTTCTTATCTGCTGCATAAAATTCAGGGAAACTGATCACTTGTCTTATAATAAGAAACTTAAGTGAAGTTTAAAAGGTCAGTGTTTTTCAATAACAATGAGTAAAATACAGAAGCAAAGTCAAAAGAAATTAAAATATGAGTTTGTATACGCTAAAACGTTACTTTATATTTGTATTACCAATGATATTGAAGACGTTATATTTAAGTTGCTATGAAATTAGGTTGTTCATTTCACTACGAAAAAAACAAGTTCATGCTACCACAAAAATAAATCTTATGTTAATGTGTTCAGTGTTGCGGTGAGACAAACAGTTCGTTTGTTATTTAACTAAGGACAAATGATGGAGAGCTTCACAATAGAATATAATACATACTGAAGTGGTCTAGCTGGAACCAAGCAGGCACGCTGAACACTCTAACTTCTGGATGGAGAAGAAACGTCACTGTGGCGACAGTTCTATAAATACCATTCACGCAGTTCTTAGTGAAGTATTAAAAGAAGAACAAAAAGTCTTTAGAATTAAAAAAAGAATCGCATGTCACAATAGAATAGAACTATTGTGTAAGACACAGTGAAAACTTCGCCTCATATGAATAGAACCATTGAAAATACCAAGGTTTTACAAGATGTCGGTGTAAGAAAATATGATTAGAAGTGTTATATCGATGGTGTTGAGAGAGGAAAGCAATTTCAAACAAGAACAACAAACTTAAGCCAACTGTTCTAAACACAATCACGTTTTAAAATGAAAAATATTGGGAACTTGCAGTGTTACCAAAACTAGTGAGTTTTAATAATTATACTAATACATTTCGAGAAACTTAAATATTCAACAGATTTTGTTTTGTTTGTAACAGTACAGTTATAGTTAAACGTGTTACTTTATGAAAGCGTGTTTTTAATGCATTTTTACTATCAGTTAATGATTCAGAAATTTGAAAATTGTGTGAAATTTACACACGTTTTAAGTTGTAAGATAATAGTTCAGCCAATGCGTGAAAAAGTGATTTTGCTAATAGTGACACAGGTAGAGAAAATGCGGTTTTAAATGATCTCTGACGGAAACTATCGAAAATCTGAATTTGATGTATTAACTGTGCATAATAACAAAACGATTTTTCTCGAGAATACATTATTTAACACAAAATACACGGAACTTAAGTTATGTAATAAATCAGACACTGGATATTCTACATAACTAATGTGCTAAAAGAGTCAAGAGTTTGTAAATTAATTTTTTTTTGCAATTCTTGTAAAATATGTTGTTGTTTTCTCAGGCATAGGGCCTAATGTGATAAGTTGTTTCGTTTGAAAAGAAAGTATAGTTAAGGTTTTTCCATTGTCTTTGAGTTACATAAATATATAATTTAAATAACCGATCTTAAACAATATGTTCTAATAATATGCTAGATGAGGCTCATAAGGTATATAGAATATTGTCCTAAAGCTTGGAATTCCCTTCACACCAAACATACATACCATTACAGTTATCACCACTAACTGCCAACTCTTTGGCTACTCTTTTACCAACGAATAACGGAATTGACCGACACATTATAACGTCTCCATGACTGAAAGGATAAGCATGTTTGGAGGAACGGGAATTCGATCCCACAACCCTCAGATTAAGAGTCGAGTGTCTTAACCACCTGGCCATGCTGTTTGTATGTATACAATTTTCACGTAGAGTTGCATAAGATCTATTTGCGCATTTTTTGAAAATATTGAACTGGTAGACTATAGAGCAGAAAACTAGTCAACAACATTCATTGCCATCTCTTCTGTTTCTGTTATCTTACCAAATACCAGGATTCACCTTCACTCCTATGACGCAGCTGCGGTCAAAAAAGTGCACAGAGCGATTTTGAAATTATAGGTCACGTGCTATATGTGAGACACATGATAATACTTTGGCTTTGTAGTTAGCAAATTATATTGTACTCTGATACATATAAATTATAAAATGAAATGAAAGAGTTTGACTTTTTAGGTTAGGAGTAGCTAACTTTAATGTTAAATAATTACAAAACATTTAAAACATAAAAACGAGATATCAAAAATGAAAAATACGCATTCGGATATTTTTGTAATGGGCAAAATGGTTTATCCCTAGTCTTTAATTTCTAGTCGCTTATGTTGTCTTATATCTTGATAACACAGCAGTTAAAATTTACGCAGTTGTTAAAACGGTATAGTGCGGACCCGAAGTGGGTAGAGCACAGATATATCATATTGGGTTGCTTTAGGCTTCACTTCGAGCAAAGAAATACAACTGTAGCATCCATCTTTGGTCTCCTTAATCATCAAGCAGGATTAGCCCGCTTGCTGTTCATCTTGTTTTTTTCCAAAGATTACATAGTTTCTTTCGCGGTTCTTGTTAAATTATGACATACATAGACTATATGTAAGCGAGCAGTACCCTAATGTGCAAAATTTTTCTTATGTAGTGTCATTCAAGGCATTAAGAACGTAATATTTGATATCACTTAACTGACATTTTCATTCTTTAGAAGTGATTTCTGTTGTTTAGTCAAATATTTTGATGATAAACTATCATGCATCAACTTAATTTGTTTTACTCTTTACACTGTACTATACTTTATACTCTACTGTATTTAACACTGTACTGTTCTTTATACTGTACTTCTGTTCACGGTGTTGAAGTGACCAAAAGTATTTTAGAGAGAGTGACATTGTGAAAGTGGCTGAAATGACTTGAAATCTTTTTAGATATAGCTCAGTTAAGAAACAACACTTAGCCAGTTAATTCACACAGTACAAGCTAAGACGTATAAATACGAAATAGAAATAGTTAGTGAAGAGAGAACAATTATCTTCTTGTTTATAAGCGATCATACAAGTATATCCACAGACCCAAAATGTTTCTTTCTCCTTGTGATTGCATGTAGAAACACTAATCACTATTCCCATAGTCAAGACAATGAATTGAACCAATAAGATGATGAAATAAATGTGATTAGTCTGAACATGCAACAAGAAAAAGTTATGCACTTTTTAAATTATTGTATTTCAAATCAGAAGCTTAAAGTATAGTAGGTTATTGTTTATATATCACATAACACATCACAACAAATACATCGGTCTCGTGTCTGTTTTGCTTTGTTTTTTTATTTCGCGCAAAGCGACTCGAGGACTATCTGCGTTAGCCGTCCCTAATTTAGCAGTGTAAGTCTAGAGGAAAGGCAGCTAATGATCACCACCCACCGCCAACTCTTGGACTACATTTTTATCAATAAATATTGAGATTAGCCGTCACTTAAAAAGTACCCCACGGCTGAGAGTATGTTTGGTGGAACGAGGATTCGAACCGACGACCCTCAGATTGCGAATTAAGCACTCAAACCACCATGTCGTGTTGGACCCATACACTTTTTTTTAAATTTTATTTTTACCTCTTGGTTGAAAAAAAAAACAACTCTTAAGGCAAATCCTAAATCTTTTAAACAAGAGCTTGTAAAATATTTGTTCTTAAGTGTTTTGTTTAATTTGGTTATTATTAATATTTATATACATAAAATATTTGAACAAAGATTAAAGGAATCATTATGTGTATTATAATATAAATGTGTAGTAATTAGTATAAGAATATATTTGTTCGACAAGTCTTTAAATATTTATATACAGTTATTTAAACGTTTCTCGATTGCATGTAAATTATTTTCTAACAGTTAGTAAGAAATGAAAAAAATACCCTTTACGAAACGTTGAGTGTTAAAAATCTCTTAGAAGAATAAATGATTATTTTAAATTGGAGCCATTGTTGGAAAAATAATAACG
The DNA here is from genome assembly GCA_011833715.1 of Carcinoscorpius rotundicauda. NCBI lineage: Eukaryota > Metazoa > Arthropoda > Merostomata > Xiphosura > Limulidae > Carcinoscorpius > Carcinoscorpius rotundicauda. The sequence goes on from CM022398.1 coordinate 25,156,662, forward strand.
GATATTTGTTTTTCCAATATCAGAGTTTCTTTCTGAAAAATGACAGTCATGTAAGTGGCTAATGGAGTCCTAATAAATGTATAAGTTACACGGATCCAAGAAGTGAGCCATTTTAGTTACATCATTTTCTATACCTGTTCTGGACTCATATAGAAAGAAGTTTCTAAGGCGAACTTGTGCAAAGTACACTTAGCGATGAAATGCTTCATACAAATTGATGTATTCACACACTCAGTGATTCGATGAACTGTTCTTAGCGCGGTGTTCATGTTTTTAGTTTCTATTATCTTTGTAATACTCTTTTGAGATGAGTTATTTGCTACATGTAAAAGTGTATGTCTTAAATATTAATTTATCAGAAACATATTTTGTTTTCTATTATGGTTCTAGGTTTTATAGTTAATTGTTTGGCAAATACTATGCGAAGATTAATTTGTTTTTTTGTTAGCATGGTATAACATAGTTTGGAATAATATGTGTCATGCAAGATTTTACGATAAAACTTATTACCTATTACACAGTGTAATTATGGACGTATAGTAAACTATCTTCAACTCAGTTTAAACAGTAATATTTATTTTTACCGAACCAGTGGGAGACTGATTATAAAACGAAAGCATCTCCTTTAATTAATATAACTAAAAATGTCAAAATTTCAAATACATTAAATTGAAGAGAACATAAAACGACAAATATTTTCCGCAATTTATTATTAATTATTAAAAAAAGATAGAAAAAAGTGTTTTCACAACATTTATCAAACACCACGTTCGCCCGTTTATCTCCTTCTAAAACAGTTCACAATTGGTAAACATAGAGATGGCAAACTTCCTACAGAATTGTCAAACTTTTTGTTGAATTACAAATGGTATTTTAAAGAACGGAATAATTGAGCAGTGATCAACCTTATTATGTGAAATAACATATGTTTATATTTTATCTGCACAACATACGATATTATATGATTGTACTGTTGCTCGAGTGCAGACGTGAATTTTCGTTCAGGTAATACGGAAATGGAAGGATTAGTAGTAATTATCCAGGCAAACACACGATCTCATAAATGAAAATTAATTTATTTTTCAACTCAATAAAGTACCATATTTAATATAAAAAACATGTGTGTTTTAAACCGAATATCTGAACATATGGGCTATTAAGACGTAAACAACTTACAAATCAAGTTTATATTAGGCCTTATAAACTTCACATTAAGAGATCCCAAAGTTAAAATTTGTGTAATGATATATTATATAGCATCAATAGTTTGTTTCGAACGGTAAGTACCTTTCCAATGAAAATATTAATAAAGGAAAATGTAAAGGGAGACAACAACAACCACGAAAAATTCCGAAGTCATCACAAAAAAATTTTGTGCAGCTACTCACGTTATTTGGTTCATTTATCATACAACTGTAACCTGTCTATTGAAATCCGTTAAAGTGAAGAAGAGAAAATTGCCGTTTCTGGAAGGGTGAGTGAGAGTGTTGTACTATAACTATAATTTTAAGTCCGTAGGCAACATTAATGACAATATATATATTAAATAGCGAGGATAAAAAAAAATATGCAAGCCAAATGCTCTCACAGAAATATAAAGTTGATATTCTGTTTAAAATCTTTATCTTAACAAACTTTTACCATTACAAAATTAATTACTTCATGATATTTCACTTATTTATGGTTTTATCATAAAGATATTATTTTGAAACAACATTTGTCTTATATTTGGTTTCTATGCATGCAAGAAAAATTTCTGTATTGGCAGATTTGACATAATGGAATGAGCACAGTCTTACATTTATTTCACATTCAAGTCATCTGTTTTAACAATAAGTCTGCCATTTCATGAGACTTAATACGAAAATTGACGGGTGTCATCAGACAAGTACTCCAATACAAGACTAAATCTGGTGTCATAAGACAAAGTACTCCAATAAAGACTCAAGCTGGTGCCAAAGACAAAGTACTAAAATAAAAACTTAATCTGATGTCATAAGACAAAGTACTCCAATAAAGGACTCAATTTGGTATCATAAGACAAAAATCTTTAATACAGGATTCAATCTCGTGTCATAAGACAAAGTACTTCAAAAAAGGACTCAATCTGGTGTCATAAGACAAAGTATCCCAATACAGGACTCAATCTGGTGTCACAAGACAAAGTACTCCAATACAAAACTGAATCTGGTGTCATTAGACAAAGTACTCCAATAAAGGACTCAATTTGGTATCATAAGACAAAAATCTTTAATACAGGATTCAATCTCGTGTCATAAGACAAAGTACTTCAAAAAAGGACTCAATCTGGTGTCATAAGACAAAGTATCCCAATACAGGACTCAATCTGGTGTCACAAGACAAAGTACTCCAATACAAAACTGAATCTGGTGTCATTAGACAAAGTATTCCAATAAAGGACTCAATCTGGTGTCATAAGACAAATTACTCCAAAAAGACTCAATCTGGTGTCATAAGACAAAGTACTAAAATACAAAATTCAATTTGGTGTCGTAAGACAAAGTGCACCAATAAAAAACTCAATCTGGTGTCATAAGAGAAAGTACTTCAATAAAGAACTCAGTCTGGTGTCATAAGACAAAATAGTCCAATACAGGATTCAATTTGGTGTCATGAGACAAAGTACTCCAATAAAGGAATCAATATGGTTTCATAAGACAAAGTATCCCAATATAGGACTCAATCTAGGGTCATAAGACAAAGTACTCCAATAAAGAACTCAATCTGATATTATAAGACAAAGTACTCCGATACAAAACTCAATCTGGTGTCATAAGACAAAATACTTCAATACAGGATTCAATTTGGTGTCATGAGACAAAGTACTCCATAAAGGAATCAATCTGGTTTCATAAGACAAAGTATCCCAATAAAGAACTCAATCTGATATTATAAGACAAAGTACTCCGATAAAACTCAATCTGGTGTCAAAAGAGAAAGTACTCCAATAAAGGACTTAATCTGGTGTCATAAGACAAAATACTCCAATACAAAACTCAATCTGGTGTCATAAGACAAATTACTCCAATAAAAAATACACTTTTGGAACGTGATACAGAGTACTCCAATACAGGACTCAATTTGGTGACGTAATACAAAGTACTCCAATAAAGGACTCAATCTGGTGTCATAAGAGAAAGTACTCCAATAAAGAAGTCAATCTGGTGTCATAAGACAAAATACTCCAATACAGAACTCAATCTGGATTTATAAGAAAAAGTACTCCCATAAAGAACTCAATCTGGTCTCATAAGACAAAGTACTCAAATACAGGACGCAATCCAGTGTAATAAGACAAAGTAATTCAATACAGAACTCAATCTGGTGTCAAAAGAGAAAGTATCCCAATACAGGACTCAATCTGGTTTCATAAGACAAAGTACTTCAATAAAGAAGTCAATCTGAGGTCACAAGACAAAGTACTCCAATAAAGGACTCAATCTGGTGTCATAAGACAAAGTAATCCAATACAAGACTCAATCTGGCGTCATAAAACAAAGTACGTCAAAAAGGATTCAATCTTGCGTCATAAGACAAATTATCCCAATACACGATTCTATCTATTGTCATTAGAGTAAGTAGTCCAATAAAGGACTTAATCTGGTGTCATAAGACAAAATACTTCAATAAAGAACTCAATCTGGTGTCAAAACACAAATTACTCGAATAAAAAACTCAATCTGGTATCATAAGACAAAGTATCCCGTACACAACTCAATCTGGTGTTATAAGACAAAGTACTTTAATACAAAACTCAATCTGGTGTCATAAAAAAGTACTCCAATACAGAACTCAATCTGGTGTCAAAAAACAAATTACTCGAATAAAAAAATCAATCTGGTATCATAAGACAAAGTATCCCGTACACGACTCAATCTGGTGTCATAAGACAAAGTACCCCAATACAAGCATCAATTTGGTGTCATAAAACAAAGTACTTAAATAAAGGACTCAATCTGGTGTCATAAGACAATTACTTTAATACAAAACTCAATCTGGTGTCGTTAGACGAAGTACTCCAATAAAGGACTCAATCTGGTGTCATAAGACAAAGTAATTCAATACAGGACTCAATCTGGTGTCATAAGACACCGTAATTCAATTCAGGACTCAGTCTGGTGTCATAAGAGAAAGTACTCCAATAAGGACTTATCTGTTAATTTTAAATAGCATTTTACTTCGAAAATAATTTGTCTGTAAATATTATTTGCTTTGAAAAAAGTTGAACTGTTTACGTTGGCATACAATGTTTGATTAAATAAAACATTTTTATGAATATTAGATTCTGATCGGTCTGAAACAAATACAAGACAGTTGGTTAGACCATATTTTACCATGTGTTATGTTGGTAATGTTGTTCGTGTGCTACTGGTGCTCTGCTACAACTCCTGTTACTTCAAGGAACTTCAAACACCAGACTGGCTACAACAACCAACTTGGTGAAAATTTGTCTGTGATTCCTCACAGACTGTAATTATGATTCGAGCGCCCTAACTTCCTGGCCATGCTAGACCGGATTATAGATTATCTCAAACAATATTTTGTAAATAGAAAAGCAACATTTTTTAATCTTACGATCAAGTTGCAATATTTTTGTTTAAAAGTATTTTATGTATTACTGTAGTTTGGTTCCCTTTATTATATTGCCCTTAATAACCAGATTACAAATTAAAAGAGTATTAACTAGGTAGAATTATGAAATAACGTAAAATATTTATACGTCATATGAACATGTACGTCAGCAATTCTGAAAAATTATGAGTTTTGTTTTAATATACTAATATCGTGAATATATATTACGCAACAGTGCAGAGTTCTATAGTTGTTTCATTGAATTTATTGTTGTCTGTTTACTGTTGATTGTGTTGTTGGTCTAGGTGCGGGTACACGTTATTTGATGGTTTTTGAAGAATAATTTTGATGTCAATAAACTCTTATTTTATTTGGTTGATTTCACCATTACATTTATTGGGTGAACGTTACCTGAAACATTATTCCCAAATTGTAGAATGACTGTCTAAGAACAACCTCTAAAAATCTTCTTAATGTAAAATTAAACTAAAGCCTAAACGTTTCTTTTACATAAGTAAACGGCAATGGGCTAATTCATTTTGTGTAATAACAACTAAAACTAAAGTAAATAAGGAAAAAAATTGACATGACAACTGAAATAATTTAACATTCATGACTTACTGCAAAATTATAGGCTGTATCTTCTTAGAGGTGTGGAGACCGCCATGGCCAAACGTGTTAAGATGTTTGACTCGTAATCTGAGGGTCGCGATTTCGCATCCCCGTCGCGCCAATTATGCTCGCCGTTTCAGCCGTCGGGGCGTTATAATGTTTCGGTCAATCCCACTATTCTTGGTAAAAGAGTAGCCCAAGAGTTGGCGGTGGGTGGTGATGACTAGTTGTCTTTCCTTTAGTCTTACACTGCTAAATTAGGGACGGCTAGCACAGATAGCCCTCGAGTAGCTTTGTGCGAAATTCAGAAACATACAAACAAACTTAGAGGTGTGTAAAAGCAAACTGCATTTCAAGGTTATCAACTACATGAATATGATATTGAAGTTCGTTTTGACCTTTCAAATCAGACACTTGATATTTGCTTTGTTAAAGTATAAACGGCGGCTTATAACATTCACGAAGGTGAATGAAAGCAAGTTTTAAAATTCAGATGGTTGACTGCTTTTTTTTTTATGTATTGTGTCAAGCAGGTCTGTCCTCTGGTACCACTTTAATACAATATTACTAAGGGAGGTAAAAACGAGATGAGAAAAAACAGTAAAAGAGCTCGGAATAAAAAAAAAATTACCAAACTGAAGTAATATTATTTGGTTTGTCTTGAATTTTGCGCAAAGCTATACGAGGGCTATCTTCGCTAGCCGTCCCTAATTTAGCAGAGTAAGGCTATAGGGAAGACAACTAGTCATCACCACCCATTGCCAACTCTTAGGCTACTATTTTACCAACAAAGAGTGCGATTATAACCTTCCCATAGCTGAAATGGCGAGCACATTTGGTGAGACCCTGGGATTACGAATCGAGTACGTTAACCACCTGGCCATGCCGGACGTTGTTGTTTACTCAAATCTCACATTTATTAAATACACTCTTGTCGTTTTTTTAAATTATTTTTTATAACTATGTGATCTATAGTGGACTCACTTTCATATATCAAAATATACTTTTGAGACTCTCGCAAACATTTTTATTGCGCTAAAAAAAAGGTTGAATATATTCCAGGTTATTTACAGTGTATACGGTCTACGTTATGCACCGTGTAACTTTAATGTTAAAAACGTTAGCTCGTAATGTAGCAGTGCAAGAATTTATCAACCATATTATTCAAACTTATCTTTAAGAAAGAAAAGGAGAAGCCACATTATGCAATTGTTTCATATAACTTATATGCAGGAAGCTTGACGTCAAATAAACTAGCCCCTTTGTTAAAATACAGAATAAACTGCTTAACTATATATTTTTCAATACCAGCTAAAAGAACAACCTCTTTAGACGCACATAATATAGTTTGAACATTATTTTTTTCTGTCTGTGAAACTTTTACGTTAGAAATTGCAATTTTGGTTTCATGTAAATTTTTTCATTCATCAAAATATCAGAAAAAAAGAGGATATTATGTAATTCTATGAAATAATGAAATCGAAAATCCTTATTAAAACCAACGTCTCTGAAATTTTAAAAAAGGTTATTCGATGTAATAAACTAAACTTTCCTGTGACAAAAGAAAAACTTAAAAGGGCACACATTAATCTAAATTGGTTAACAGATAATGTAATATAATGAAAATCGTTCATTAAGGTAAGAATATATACATTAAATATATGTTGTGTGACATGTTTTTAAGTATTGATTAGTTGAGACAAAGTAATCTTTGTTTCAATTAGTCTTCTCTTTTATACAATTATACAAAAACCGTCGCTGAACGTGAAAAATTATTGTTGCCACTAAAGCATTAAACTAAAGAAATAGTTGAACAATGAGTTATCTTGACGTTGTTACAATTCAAGTATTTTTTATTCTTATTTACACCCGAAAAGCTCTCAAAAAGCTTTGTTATTCCAAGCAAATGTGTAATTATCTTACCGTTTAAAAAACAGAAACAAAAGTAATAAACTTTAAACTTTGAGGAAAATAAGATGCTGCCAGAAAGGAATATGAAATTATTGTTTTATATTGTTAAATAATGTTCTTTAACGTAATAATAATTGAAAATGTTGAAAAGATTACACGAAATTTTTCTTCAACGTTTCTGGTTGAAAGGTTATGATATTTAACAGTATTTTGTAGATGTCTTTATATATCTTACGATATTTACACACTAATTTAATGTGCTTCACTTAAGAAGACTGGTAAAACTTAAAATACGTTTATGTTTTATTTTCTCGTGTCTCTTTAGTTGATTAAATATAAAACTACAATGCAGTAAGTTTTCTTTAAAAAGTGATTGAATTTTTTCAGAACAGTGTAATAAGTTCGCGACTGCTTGCAGAAACATTATGAATATATGCTACGAAAATTTCTTAGCGTACAATGAAAAATTGTAGACAATGACTTGGTTTTACAATGTTTGTTATTTAAAAATAACATTCATAGCAGGACGTATTGTAATACAAATGAAGTCAGTATAAGTAATAAACATTTGTTTTAAGCGCAAATCTCGATAATGAATTACCTCCACTTTCCACCATGAAGAATAAAAATCCCGAATCTTAACTTTCTAGCCCTCCCTGCCTGCTAGTGAGTCACTTTGGAAACATGTCATATGTTTCAACAAGAATACGGAAAACTTAAAAATCAGGGTGTTGAAGACTGGTACTCAAAGACAAACAATGAAGAGTCCAAGTACAATAATTGAAATTTGAGTTAATGTCAAAAATCAATATAACTAAGCAAAATAAACTGAGTTGATTCATTTTGAGTTCAAGATAACGTAAAAAATCAAACTGAAACAAAAACGTGTCAAGACGACATTCATTACAATTTGGATGTAAATAAAATATTCATAAAGATCGTCCTTCTACTGGATAAAATTATGGTCAATGGAATGATATTTAGTGCCTTAATTTTGGTTTATATCATAAACTGTGATTGGTGTTCAATAGAATACTGGAATAGTAGCTCTTTAACCAAACGTGTGTCTTGTTTAAGGATGTTCTAGAAACACTAAAATATACAAGCTGTGCAAACGTATTAAAAACGTTTACGTAAATACAGGAACAAATAGCCTGTCCTGAGCAGCAAAGTGTTGTAGTTGGTAGCAAACATATTGACGATGCAACCTTATGAACCCAATATCAATCTGGAAGAAATAGACTTAAAGAGCGATTTGGATAAAACCAAATGGTTGCATTTAGTAATATATATAAGACTGTGGGAAACTCCCCTACCAGTGTCTTATGATTGTTGCAGGTGTTTATACTGGCAAGTTTAAAATGTGCTTGCAATATATCTTAGAACCTACTTTCATGTTATCAACGCTCATCGATCAAATACTTGAATACAGTATAGTCACTGTAAGCTTGGTAGCCGTACTTCGAGACAAAACACAGAAAGCACTTTGGTGATCACGACATTACACCCTAGGAATCTAGAGTGGCTCACGCTGTATTTGTGGTTTTTAACATTTGTTGAGTAGTGGTTGTTATGGAGGTCTGTTTTATCCTCATTTCTTTATATCACGTGCCTGATCAGTCGCGAAGTACAATTGTACAGTTTGTCCCATCTGTACCAGGCAGGGTAAACCAAATCACTCGCAGACCTCTAGAGAAGGTAATATGATATATCAACTCAGCTTTCTGTCCGTACCAGTAAAAACGTAAGCTGAGAAAACACAGTCAAACACGAACTACGTTTTATTATGAAATGCTTTTAAGTTTTCGTGATTCTCAGCTATGAGCAGGTAATATTAAGTACACTGGTGATAATGCCTTACACAGTTTATGATTTTATTTTCCAGTTAGACCTACATATTACTTTGGCTAAACATTTAGGCCATCATTTCTTACATAGCAGTACTTTATTTACAGATAAATTATTTAGGAAAAGACAACGTAATAAATAAAAAATATTCCAATGTTTCTCACTCTAATCGCATAAACTGTATGCACGGTTTGAAATCATATTATTAAAGTCGTTGTTTTTACTTTTTAGAAACACTTAATAAAAATATTCCATGCAAAATCAATCTTGAAAGAATACTTTAAATTATATATGTAAAGTATAGTTGACGTAGTTTTGATTCTAAAGAAGCTACTGCCTTCTAATTTTTAATACAGTATTTAAATCAATTCAGTTTGATAAAACAGATCTACAAATTACATCTCATTTTAAGAGTATTAAAACATTCTGAAATTACTGTATATGTAAAAATGTTTAAGATCCGTAACGTTTCCTCAAAAATCATGGAAAGTTTTTCATCATAATGTTTAAGAAATAGTGAATAAACATTTAGCCAATAGTCTGTGATGAAATAAACATTTAGCCAATAGTCTGTGATGAAATAAACATTTAGCCAATAGTCTGTGATGAAATAAACATTTAGCCAATAGTCTGTGATGAAATAAACATTTAGCCAATAGTCTGTGATGAAATAAACATTTAGCCAATAGTCTGTGATGAAATAAACATTTAGCCAATAGTCTGTGATGAAATAAACATTTAGCCAATAGTCTGTGATGAAATAAACATTTAGCCAATAGTCTGTGATGAAATAAACATTTAGCCAATAGTCTGTGATGAAATAAACATTTAGCCAATAGTCTGTGATGAAATAAACATTTAGCCAATAGTCTGTGATGAAATGGATATTGACATAGCCTATTACTGCTGTGTAAGAAGCTTCATAAATGAGGTGTTCGATGTCACACCTGCGATTTCTCCAGCTTAATTAAAAAAAAAATACAATGTAAAATAATTTATTACGTATAGATTTGGTATTGAATATTAAACACTAAATCAATGTGATTAGCAAATGCGAGTATAAGAACCTCGGGTTTTAAAGTTTAAAATATTTCTTCACAAATATCAGAGGGGAAAAAATTATTTAACAAAATTGTCTTACCTAAATGAAAAATACAAGTACAAAGATATAATTGTGCTTTGAAAACAGATTCAAGATTCTATATCAAAATGATGTCCCCCCAGTGGCTCAGCAGCATGTCTGTGGGCTTACAAAGCTTAAACCCGGGTTTCGATACTCGTGATGGGCAGAGCCCATTGTGTAGCTTTGTGTTTAATTAAAAAAACACAACATCAAAATGATTTTAGCGCCTCGACACATCATTACAGTCCATGTCGCCACCTTCAGTCATGCTCTGTCTTACGACTATGTATTTTGACAATAACCAGTTTATTTCCCCAGTCACTTGAGGTACATGATAGTTAAATGACAGACATGGCTGCTTAATAAACTCATATTCTGTTGCTTTCGTTCCCAGATATTAACTCTTTCTGAGTATGTTGTTTACTGCTGTTAGAGACAAGTGGACTGTTTTTACAATTGATCTCTGTGTTCCTAAATTAACGCTTGGTGCAATATGCTGAATTTTACTTATCACGGCTGAGGTAGGATTTGTTCCAAGTCTTTTTCTGGATGGTTCTGATCCTAAGTTGACCAATATTTCCCAGTACCATTAAGTACAAGGGATGTACTCTCTCTCAGACGTTCTAAATCCCGAACTTAATACATTTTTTAGAATTGAGTGCAGGAATATTTATTATCCGAAAAAAAGACATTAAACATAATTAATAAAAGCGATATATCTTTGGTAACGTTACACTATCTATAAAATTCTAAAAATTTTCGAAATATGATTTTGATACCTCCGGTTCCACTACATTATATCGGTTGTGGTTGTTAGATGGCGTGCCTATTTATCTAGTAAATAATTTTAATATAAAGTACTCGGTCATCTGTGTTTAACAATAATTATTTTTGTACAGAATTTATTTGTGTTATCTTAAACAACAAATTACACCTGGAGTTGAACCTATCGTTCGGAGTTTCTAACGTACGTCACCGTTTGCAAAAATAATTATATCCATATTTCACTGATAATATTATAAATAATGCGTGTTTATCATGATTTATTTCAATAATATTTACATTTGTTGCGTTGCTTAAACATCAAGAACAAAGACGTTTCTTCAACCTGACTCATAATTTCGCTTTTGTTCTATGCTCACAAAACATAACTGTGTAAGAGGGAACCTACCTGTAAGCGACTTGCCAGATAGCTGAATCCACACAGGAAGTTTAGTTCTTCACGCGTATTTGACATGAATAGTTTGAAGTTGATCGTAGTTAGTATCGTTTTACGTTAAGTATTTCACAATAGAACTTTAAATGTCTGAATTACCTCGCTTTTGTAACTCTGGATGTGAAATCCTTGCGTTATGTTATTGTCTCAAGTTTCCAGCAGACGCGTGGCTCAACTGAAGCCTTCGAAGCGGCCGCTCCACAAGGTAAAGATCCCACAAGTGGGCTTTATGAACCTTTACGTTGTGAAGAAGAGGATGTTTGTGTCGGTTAGGACGATAGCAGCCAAGTGTTTAAAATTATTTGGCTTTTTGCCATGTGTAATTACAGTGGGACACAACCAGTGGCCAATCAGAAGAAAGAATTTGGTATGAAAGGACCGCCCTGGGGCTAGTTTTTGTGGTTAGATTCACATTGTTTTGGCTATGCGAGATAGAGATTTTCATGATGATAAATGAATACTAACGTGTGAAAAACATGACTATCAAAGATTCCTTTATTTGATAAGTTACCTGCAAAACATGGCAGCCTATTGTTTAGATAGATACTGAACGAAGCATCTAATACTACGAGTCTTTACAAACAGTTGTTTTCGCCTGTGTTGGAATTTTTTTTTCAAAAATTAGAAAATAAAATAAAGTGGATTTATCTGACGCTGCATTTGTAGTGTGATATTTAAACTTAATGTCACCTCTCGCACATAAACCAGAAATATTTTTCTTAAATTTGCCTCAACTTAGGATGTAGGTTATAAAAAAGTGAATTTGTTTGTAAACTATTTATAAACGGGTTATTTCGGTCATTGACGCAAACATGCAAGAGCCATCTGCATTAAGTATCTTAAATTATGAACCGACAGATTACAGAGAAGGCACTTAACTAACAGCACCTTCTGACTTTAATAATGTGATTTGAAGTTTCACTGGAAGTTTGGCAAGCCAGTCTCGACCCACAACTGAAAGAATTAATCCTACGTATGTTATTGGGATTTAATACAGAAGAGTATTGTCGACTTTAACCAGTGCTTAGGTTTGTCACTTTTGCATTAATAATGTGAAAAGTTTAGAAAAATATACAAAACAAATTGAATCACATACAGAATTATATTTAATATTTTCAGATTTACTATTCATCTTGTTTATAGCCACATGCCAATATAATTTTCATATTCGTTGATCAAATCTAAATAGAGAAATGATGATTTCTTACTCAAAAAAAAAAATTCAAAAAATGTTGTATCAACGACACTTGGTGAGGAAAAATAGTTTTATATTAACGTAATAAATCGTTCCAAAATATTTCTCAAGGTTTTATCATTACAAAAATATTATGTTCACCTAATACAGTTTCTTTTTTATGGCTCTATTGCAATAAAGTCACTATACAATTTAAGCATGATTTCTCAGGTTTAATTTAAAATGTTTGCTGAAACTTTGATAAATTACTCATCTCTTTTTTTCTTTTTTTCTAACTCTATAAAACTAAAAATATGTAATTTAAATACAAGTGTATTTGTGATATTTACGAGGGGGATAATGAAATAAATACTTATAACAGTTGTTGTTATTCGTTTAAATTAAGCAGAAAGCTACTCATTGGGCTATCTGTGCTCTGCCCACCATGGGTATCGAGATCCGATTTTTAGCGTTGTAAATCCGCAGACATACCGCTGAGCCACTGGGGGAGGCGCTTATAACCAAAAGTGTAATTAAATGTCCTTCATCTCTCGGCATGACTTGTATTAAGATATAGCATTTTGTCAAAATTATAAATAGAGCTGAGTAAGACCTACACAAAATAACACTGTCATAGAACTGATTTACTTAATTTAGGATAAGATAAAAATTGATAAAATCTGGCTTGCAGAAAACACACACTATATCTAATTAAATCTCTCTGTCACATTTGGCTCGTCGTTAATTTATAGAATTATTCTTAAGCTCAATTGTTGTAAGCTGCACTCTAATCGGTATCTGAAACAAGTATTGAAAGCCCTGTGTTCGTGTGTGTTTTCTTATAGCAAAGTCACATTGGGCTATCTGCTCAGCCCACCGAAGGGAATTGAACTCCTAATTGTAGCGTTGTAAATCTAGAGATATACCGCTGTACTAGCGGGGAGCATTATAAAATTCCCACTGCTGAAAGGGCGAGCATCTTTGGTGTGACGTGGATTCGAACCCGCGACCGATGGAGTATTGAAAGCTATTATTGAAACGTAGGCAAGACGCCTACTAAGGGAATGTCACACTTTTAATAGTACGGAAATAGACAACACAAGAGTGAAGTGATACCTTGATTTAAACTTTAAATGGTGCAGATCTGGCAGTTAGCGTGCCTGGCTGGGATAAAATGGTCCAAGGTTCGAAACATAATGCCGCTGAACGTGCTCCGCACTTTCAGCTGTAGAACTGTAATAGAACTCACTGAAACACATTTAGCAGCAGATAGCGCAGGCTGGCTGCATTTCTTCTGGCTGGTAGTTTAAAATTAGAGCCGGATGTATCACAGGGATGTTTGACCTGATTATTTGTGTGAACATAATTTGTGGTTTGGGTTGAAAGTTTTAACCGCATAATACACTGATTACCCCAAATGCCAGAAATACTACGTAAAACCCCACAGTGGCTCAGCGGTATGTCTGCAGACTTACATGCTAAAATCCGGGGTTCGATACCCGTGGTGGGCAGAGCACAGATAGCCCATTGTGTAGCTTTGTGCTTAATTCAAAACAACAACACAAACAACTACTACGTAAAACAGATCTGCATTCACTTCATCTTTATACAGGATGTTCGGAAAGTCACTGTGCAGTTTTATAATCATATTTTATTCAGTCTGTTTCAAGCCAGCAACTGATAGCGGTGCTCAGAAACAAAATAAGAAGAATCAAGGCCTGTACTGATGCCAACGGGGGTCACTTTCAACAGTTTATAATTGTCATTCATATTTACCTCCTGTATTCTATATTGAAACATATCTGTTAATACATAAACAAATGCATGGTGACTTTCCGAACACTCTGTATAAGATAAATATTTGCGTGCTCGAGAAATAAAATCATCAGGACTTTATAAATACCGCGTTCGAGATGAATAACAAATCAAGGATCAATGAATCCCAAGTCTACAGTACAGGATTATTTGAAAAAAATACTCCAATTAAAAAACCCATGGTCTGAAGAAAGAACCATCAAACTAGGAGACTAATACTGAAGATTTTTCAGTTAATAATGGTAAAGGAACAGTCACTTCTGTAGTAGAACAATGGTTAGGGATCTACGTGAAATTATGTTTTATAAGCATACCTTCCTACATAAGTCAAAACCGAAACGGTACCTGAATCATCAAGATCAGACATTTGCCCAATGAAAATATGTTTCATGAATTACGCTTTATATTGTTCTACAGTGTTGGCAGAATTAGAGTGCAGCAATAATCTAATGACGTCGTGAATCAATCCTGCAGAGTTTCATTGGATAAGGTATTTCAGATGGCGTAATGTTGTGAGATAGAGTTAAGTTTTTGGTTTTACTGAATGTTTATATTTTTGATATATTAATTAAAATACAAGCGTCAAAAATGTCTGCTATGCATAGTACCATGGTCTCAATATCATCGAGAATCTACGGGCTGTTTTAAAACAAGGTATCAGAACACTTAGGACTGGGAACAGTACTGCATAAAGAATTATCAAAAGGCCTTATCTTACTTATAAGATTATATATAATAACTAAGGGATTGTAAAGAAAAAGACGTGGGAAGATATCAGAAGGACGAATATGGATGGCATCAGTGAAGAACGAGAAACGAAAGAAGCGTACCATGTGGACGAGAGTACGGAAACGATCGTAAGATCAATCCATCAGTACTCAGAATAAATGCAACCTGGTATATTTGATTACGGCGAGGCATTGTTCTAGTAAGTAAGTAGCTAAGTGATTGAGTGAGTCATTTCATTTCATACAGGATAGCGGGTCACTAGAGATAGCGGGTCACTAGAGAGCTACGCCCTTTCTTCAGCTAGGAGATGTGACGAGAAAAAAGAAAAGAAAGTAAAAAACAATGGATGAGTGAGGAAGATCTGTGTTAAATGACAAGAAACGTTGTGACAAAGCGAACTTATTGGCCTAGAAAAGGCACTATGCATATAATGCCTGGCTTGTAAGAGATTTGTGGTTATAAATATCTCATATCTCCGTATTTTCTCTAAACTCCTCTGGTACATAACTACATGTCAGAGTAACCATCACATCCAAGAATGAGTTTTTATCTTATTCTATTTGTGAATTATATCTGTTCAGGTGATTGATGAATTCTTGATTCTTGTATTTAATGTTTGTTCCTCAGTAGCTCAGTAGTCAGTCTGCAGGGTTACGACGCTAAAAATCGGGCTTCAGTAGCCATGCTGGACAGGTTACATAATGCCCATTGTATAGTTTTGTACTTAGCAACAACCAAACCTATCTATGGTTTGGCTATATAACTTTGCTTTTGATAATTAATTAAACGTGTAGCATAATCTTGCGCAACAATCACATATCCTTTGAAATAGTAAATAACCCATTTATCTTCTTCATATGACTCACGTGTGTGAAAAAGTACGTTTAAGTGATGTTTCATGTTGTAACATTACAAGTTAAATTAGACATGTCTGTTTTGAACATTTCGTTAATATAAGCAAACATTTGTTTTCTAATCTTTCACTGGTAATCCTCGGGAGGTCAGCGATGAGTTTCAGAGTTTATAACACTAAATGGCCGGGGTTCGGTCCCCCTTGGTGTACTCAGTGAAACACCCCATTGTGTAACTTTTCACTTAAAAATAAACGAAACAAACCTTTGGTGACGTATACAAAAAATTCTTTTGTTGGGAAACTATTTAATTTTCTTCAAGCTGACAAATAACTTCTTGTAATATCATATAAATAAGTAGTACAATTGTTTTCCAGATAAATGTATTTCATTCATTACATCTATTTTTTATATCAAAAACAGATTGATCTGTGTGTTTTAATTATTTTACCAGAAAGCAAAAAGTCCTGGTATGAATAAGAGTAACATCTCTATGGATGTATTCATTAGTCTCGATAAAAATCATAATGAAATGAAAACTCTTACCTACTTTCGATATACTGTGAGTAAAAACTGACATCACGAAATGCCCTAGTAGGTAAAATTAGCATGAAAACAAGGCGCTGTTACATTATACAAACATTAAGGTAAATTTTAAATGAATGACCTCTTAGCTTGTTAAAAAAGTGACCTCTAATTCTACCAAATTAATAACTTTTCATTCTGTTAAATATAAAGTATTTATTGAGTCTTTATTACTGTTGAATATGTATGTGTGTGTGTTTTCTTATAGCAAAGGCAAATCTGTGATTTTAGTGTTGCAAATCCGTAGACTTGTCGCTGTACTAGAGCAGGGCTATAACATATAATAACAAAAATAGATAACTTTTCACTCTACTGAATGATTAATGTTATAATATAATCAATGATAAACCTTTGACACAATTACGTAAGCAAGATTTCACATACTCAAACAGATTATCTATAATACTTACAAACCAGTAATAGTTTCACTTATTTCCATGTTATCAATCAAAGGAAATATCATGCTGTGAGATGAAACTCGTTAAAATGAAAAACAAACAAAACAACTTAACACCGTTAAATAAATATGTTTTTTTCATTAGACCCGAGTGCATCAGAGGTAAATCTACAGATTTACAAAATATAAATCTGAGGCTCAATTTTTAGAGATAGACAGAATACGGATATCCTATTGTATTGTTCTGTACTGAGGAAATAAGAACAACGACGACCTCTTTCCATTACCAAGCATGTGAAACTTCACATTTTCAATGGCTAAATTTTACAACTATTGAGTGAATACTCGTATTAAATAGGTGACTTTGACGTACTGAAACTTTTTGCAATAACAGATCTATATCTTTTTGTATGATTAAATTTAGGAACATTTACACCATTGGGAAAAAAAACACACTTAACGATATACATTTTTAAATTGAAAGGGATTCATCCATGAACGTTAAAACCTGTAATACATTGAAAAGGATAAAATTTAAAAGCGTTATATAAAGACTTATCACATTATAAAATGCATAGCTTTTCATGATATCAGATTGGTAGCCTTTAACTTTTTCAATTGTATCCAAGGTTTCAAGAATTTTTAGTGCACTGATATTTCGTTAAATACGGTATTTACAATGATGAATATCACACAATATTTGAGCTTGAACCTAATAAAAATATTTTAATTAAATATACTTAAGTAATTTACTTCAAAATATATTTAAAATCAATTAAATAACTGAAAGATGTAACTTGGATTAATATAAAAATAAGTTAGGTTCTGATAAAATATTGAAATCTCTCCAGCATAAATCTGTAGGCCGGGCATGGCCTAGCGCGTTAAGGCGTGCGCTTCGTAATGTGAGGGTCGCGGGTTCGTGCCCGAGTCGCGCCAAACAAGTTCGTCCTCCCAGTCGTGGGGACGTTATAATGTGACGGTCAATCCCACTATTCGTTGGTAAAAGAGTAGCCAAAGAGTTGGCGGTGGGTGGTGATGACTAGCTGCTTTCCCTCTAGTCTTACAGTTCTAAATTAGGGACGGCTAGCAAAGATAGCCCTCGAGTAGCTTTGTGCGAAATTCAAAAACAAAAACAAACAAAACATAAATCAGTACCAAATCGTTTCCACGTATCTTTAATATCCAGTGTAATGACAACCAAAACATTATTTGTCAAATTTCTAACTTATTTCGATCGTTTACTGTTTATAGTACACTTCAGGCTTCTTAATCTTAAAAAGTTGTTGCACGCTTAAGAATTCCATTGGAAAATTTCCGCATTTATTCGTAGTCAGTGGTAAAGGAACTTAGAAGGATGACTGACTGACCGAATTAAGGTTTCTTTATTAATTTTGTAGGTACAATAAGTGAATTTTGACAGCATATGTTGGCAAATCAACCAGATAGCTTACGAGAATCTTCGTTAACACACATAACGATTTTTTTTCAGAAGCTACGTCAGCCAGTGGGCCAGAGGTAAGTTTATGGACTTAAGGTTTTAAATTTCAGGGTTTGATTCCCCGTCGTGAACAGAGCACTGATAGCCTATTTTGTTGCTTTACGCTAAAAACAATATCAACCTGACCCCAGCATCCAGACATGAGTTGAAATAAATGGAAGTCTATTCAAAGAAATATCTATTGGAATAATCTTCCTGCAGAACTTACACACAGTTTGATGATTATTCTTCACTCACTTGACGTAAACTGTAAGTATACACTGCACAAAAGAGAGTTGAGACCTGATATCCCACAGGTGTGGCGTATTATTCAGGATAATTAACGGGCAATAAATGTCAAATAACAATACAAACAAAAGAGAGTTGAGCTCTGATATCCCATCGGTATGGCGTATTATTCAAGATAATTGGCGAGTTATAAGTGTCAAATAACAATATAAACAGAAAAACAGTTGAGATCTAATATCCTATTGGTATGGCGTATTATTCAAGAAAATTAACGAAGAATGAATGTCAAACAACGATATAAGTTATTCAGTTTGTTTGTATTTAACTTTCAACTTAAATCAATTGCTGTGGTTTTTTCTCGATACAATTTGAATAGAGCAGTTTGGATCCAAAGGATGAAGAACGCTTTAAAACACGATATTTTCATATGCATATAGTTTGAAAGTCATAATTTATAACTTATGTTTACTTATGATGAAAGTATTACTGTAAAGTTTCAATTAAACTTTTTTTGTGTATATAAGACTTAGTTATAAGTCAATTTAGTCTTTTGTTTCTTGGTTATTTCCAGAAAACGGAGATTTTTGCAAAGTCTGATAGTTAATCATTACATTCATTTTAACACTAAATCTTTAATTTATTTTACAAGGAGAGAGAAAAATTGTTGATATTAAAGACTTGGGTTAGGCACAAGTTAAGCATTTAATGACTCCACACTTAAACAGTAACATATGTCTCAGCAATTTATATCAGATGTTTAAAGGGGATTTATTGATCGCTAAACGTTCTCAGAGAGGACTGATGGTATTACAGGAAAGGCATAATCAGAATTGGACATGGTAGATGCAGTGTGGTTAATATATCATGACGCTTCTTCTTTGCTTCTACTCGTACGATCTTAAAATTGTGCTGTTCGTCGAACACTGAATCAACGACAGTGTGTTTCGTTCTTATTCTTTCCTTTCATTAAAATTGCTGGTTAAATTGTTTGATATGTGTAGTTGTACTTTTGAGAGTGTTGGTTATGATGTTCGATATATGTAGTTATATCTTTAACAATATAGAATGTTAGAATGTTTAATATGTGTAAGAAGGATGCACTTATCATGGGTGTGTTAACTTTTAGTTTTGATCTAAGTAAGTAGTTTGTTTTGATCTACAAATGTGACTGCATATTAACGCTTGTTTTCAATAAAGACTGGTGATGCGAATATCTATTCTATTAACATATTTATGGTTAAAATAAAGCCCACTATGTTAATATTCAGTCTACTTCTATGTTTATGGTTACAATAGACAATAATGATGTAAATATCAATTATGTTTCAAAAACTATTCTATTAATTGAAAGCAATTTATTTACAGCATTGGAATTAATGTAATATTGAAAACAAATGTACGACTTATGCATTTAAATTACTTGTATTACCATGTCCTGATCACATGATAAACATCCCCGAAACAGTATTATCTATGATAGAAAGTCTTTGTGTTTTTGAATAGCAAAACTACATCGAAAGGAAACGAAGCCCGATTTTAGCGTAGAAAGTCATCGTTGTCCCACTGGAGGTCGGTGATAGAACGATTTGCTAACTTAATACATGCAAAAAAAACTTATGGAAAATAATAAGTAGTCTTAGTAAAAACAAATGAAACTAAAGACGCTCATGATTAAGGAGGAAAGAAGCTTATTTTTGCCTATTTTTTATTTCAAGTTAATGTAAACAAATGTATTTTCAGCATCTAAAACTTTAGTGCTTTACTAGTAAAAAGTTATATCTATATTACTAAAATCTGTTTTATTTGATGAAAAAAATAGCATCAAATTAAACGAACGTCATTCGCAGAATGTTCATTTATCTGTCACGTGAGTCCTTGAATCAGACGTCGCTGGTTATATCTTTTTTTCAGCCCCTGGATATGTAAGCAACACTGTATCCCTTGAGTACAGCTTATATGAAAAAGCTTGAAATGTAAACTGACAAGCTGTAGGTAAAAACCTATCATATAACTTTTACTATCTCATTTTTCGTATTACATTTAACGAAAAGAGATCATCCAAAAAAAACTCGCAAAAACTCTAAAGTGTGTGATCAGTATGTAGTCATTTCATCTATAAGTTTATCCATTACATGCTGTATTAATAAAAAAAGGTTTTAAAACGTTATATAATTGTAAGTGATTTGTCTTATATTTTATGAGCCCAGTTCAAATTAAGTCGAATAACTGTCTTAATTTTGTCATTCTAATAAAGAGTAGAACCAGTAAAATGTTTTTTTAAACATTCATTTTACATAATTGATAATATACATTTACTCGCTGAGCACTTATAATCAGCCCCTCGCCAGTACAGCGGTATGTCTGCGGGTTAACTACGCTAAAATCATGAGTTCGATTCCCCTCGATGGGTTCAGCAGGTAGCCCCATGTGGCTTTGCTATAAGAAAACATACACACACACACACACATCAAGATTCAAAAAGTACATAGAAGATATAGGTTTCAAGTCTGAAACAAAATTCAATGAATCATACTTCTGCCTATATCAGGTCTCACTCCAGCTAGATAGACGAGTCAATGATAGAATTATGAAAGCCAGAATAATGATTAGATATACTTTCTCAACGAAGTGTTCCGTTTCAAGGATTAAAAAAATAAAAATCCAAAATTAAGAGTAACAAATATTTTCATATCTTACTTTTGAAGCTCATATGTTGTGTTGTAGCTTACAGGGTACATAATTATTCTCGTGATTCACGGCGTGCGCTCGTTTTATTGACATCACGACTGTACAAATTCCAATTTTAAGTTTTCTTATGTGACGTCATTGAATGACTGACAGACAGTAACCAACACTAAGTGGAGCGAGTGGTTAAAATAGGTGAGTCTTCCAGACGTCCTTTGAATCCCTTTCGGAGAAATAATTTTCATAATATTTGTGATAACCCAGCGTAAAAAAAACTTTAGTCTTAAAAAAATATGTTAAAATATGTTACTGTCAATAAATAAATTACAATAAACACGCACTTTCTCACTTATGTGTAGAATAGTAATATGTACTTTGATGGTGAAGACCATCAGGAAAAGCATACATATATTTGGCACGTATTAAATTGTAAATTTGTTAATATAACACTATTATAACTTATTATATCAACAAGAATATAGACTACATGTTCGTAGTTATTATTAATCTTGAACATTTTTACACTACTTGCTAAGCTCGCAAAACACATGCATAGCAAGATTAAAGATATCGCTTACTTACAAATACTGAGTCTTTATTGTTCTAACAAAATTACTGAGTCGATAAAACCAGAGACTGCTTAAGTTGAAAATACTAACAACAAATTTCTTCAGAGTAAATTACAAAAAATGATCATTACGTCCTGGGACATTAACTAGTTCATTATATCTAATTAATAATTTATATATGAAGTTATATGGATATCACTACACTTTTTACTTAACGCACCAGTGGTTCGATTCCCTTCGGTGGACTCAACAGATAGCCCAATGTGGCTTTGCTATAAGAAAACACACACATGCTTAACGCACAGAGTATCATGGTTTGGTCTACTTGATTGTTACTTTTAGTTTATGCCTTCAAAGTGATAACTATATTCATTATGCACGTGATAAGCTTGTTTGTTCGTTCCTGTCAAAAAAATCTATGATATTATAATTTGTTAGCCTTCAAAATAATCATCTATGGGAATCTTTCAGTCTTCATCAATAAAAATATCAGAATTTATTATATTAGTTTACAAATTATGCTTAAAAAATCAACAAAAAATGTAAAACTTCGGTCATTTTTAACATCGTTTGTATTCGATAGAATGGTTAACACTTTTAAGTTTTAAAGTTTCAGTATGATTGAACCTATTTGTCGTTCATATTTCAGCATTATTTTAATCTTTGAAAACGGTGTTATGTTATGGACAGAGTATATTTTTCTCTCAAAATATATATTTTGTGCTCGTAATTAATATAACTATACCTAATTTTCATACAAATATATAAGATGTAAATTTAAAACTTTTATCTCAGTCATATTAGATTAGAACACTACATTTTAGCCAATAAAATAACTGTCTGCTGTATTAATAGCTTCGTTCTTAATAAATTATTATTAATTTCTGATCAAAATAATATTGGTTCGAATTTGGCCATAGTTCACAATGCAATATTCTGCAGCAAAAAAGAAGAGTGTAATTTTGTTTTCTACTGCTATAATTGAAAAAAATCGAGATATTTATTACCCAGAATGTACGAGTCAGCTTGAATAGAAAACAAAATGTCAAATAAAAACTTCTTTACATTCCAGTAAAATTCAGTTATAAAATAGAACAATAACGTTGTTGTATATAATGAGATTTCTTTTAAGTTCTAAAAAAAATGACAGTGTAAATCATAATTCATTTATATAAATAAGATAACTTCAGCATTGTGAATAATATATACTTGTTTATACTCCACAGTAAACCAATAGTTGAATCCTAGAGGTTCGTCTAAAACAAACTTTCTATGTAAAACACTTTAATAACTGTTACATATAAAGAGTTGAAAGAAACTTCGTGTTAGGCCAAGCGTGACGTTATGCCGGCTCAAGAGGAAAACATCCAATCCTGACACTTCATCTCCACAGGTGCAAAAAGTTTTATAAGAAGTAAATATGCAGAATGTTAACTACTGACAGAAAAGTTTTTCCCCCTCCCACCTTTAGAAAAATAAATCCATCGTATTAAACAAGTATGCCCTAAGGACTTGTAAATGGAATGTTTAGTTTACCCGCTAAACTACCTTCACTAAAGATCGTTATATAAACATATAAATAGGAAAATTATTGCTCAGAAAAGACATCAAGGATTTCACAGTTGTACCTCTTAAAAAAAAAACAGGGCATCGGAACGTAAAAAAGTTGAATAAATGTATTAAATTTTATGTCTTGTTCGCGAATAGAAAGAAGATAATGTGGAAAAGGCAATTGCACAATGTAATGATGTGCTAATTATCACGTATCCTTAGATCAATAGTCATATCCATGCTTATAGTGATAACATATCTTTAGCAATAGTTTCCGCCAATCATTATAATACGCAATAAGCATATTTTAAAAACAGTTCATGCGTATATATTGCTGATAAATTAAATTATATGATTTAAAAAACAACAAATAAACGTGTGTACCACATGCTATATTAAAGTGAAACTGTAAACAACTGCCCCTAAATGAGTAGTTTGTTCTTTTAAAAAAAAAAACATCTTAAAAGAACTTCAGTTTTATGTTAAGAACGAATGTGCCTCAATGTTATGTGATAAGTTCTTCAATTAACACTTTTGCTTCTATAGAATTTTGTTTGTTCGTAACTAAGCACAAACCAACACAATGAGCTATCAAAGCATGGGTCTCAAAACCCGGAATATAGCTTTATAAGTCCACACACATGTTGCTGTGCCGCTGGGTGGCGCTTCCAGAGAGGCTCAAACCGTCAACCAATAAAATAAAAAGCTGAAGCATGAAGACGACTGACATTGTAAATGATAAAAGTTAATAAAAATATAAGTTACATTTCTGGTTTTAAATTGAATTTTAAGGCCATTTAAAATAATTTCTTATCTTCCTTTTCTTTAAAACAACAACAACAACAAAAACAATATTATCTTATTAAGTGTATTGTTTAGTTTTTATAATCAACACTTCAAACTTCAGTGAAATAGTTCTACAATTAGTAAAGTACAGCTCTATATAGGGTTATATGACGGTTATATATATGTATATATAAAAGAAAACATCGGGAAAACGAAAAAAAAAAGAGTGATCAGTTTATGTTGAGTTTCATGCAACTTGTCTGTGACAGTATGTGCGATTTTATATTATTAATGCTAAGCAAAGTAAATGAATTAGATTATAATCTGGTGGGAACTAAATTGTTATGACATATAACTTTCAGTCACGCATAGCTTAAACAGTGTTATATGTATTTATATGATGTGGTAGAAACTATAAATGTTGAAAACGTGAACAGAATAATTTTAAACAATGTAAAGTAGATGTGACGGTCACAAAACCATAGGCTCGGCATGGCCAGGTGGTTAAGGTACTCGACTCGTAATCCGAGGGTTACAAGTTCTAATTCCCCTCGCAACAAACATGCTGGGGGAGTATCATGATGTTACGGTCAATTTCACTTTTCGCTGGTAAAAGAGTAGCCCAAGAGTTGGCGGTGGGTAATTATGACAAGTTGTTTTCACTGTAGTCTTACACTACTAAATAGCTTTGCATGAAATTCAAACACAAAACCGCAGGCTTACCCGATATTTTAAAGCTGTAGCGTCATGCTTCTATAGCCAGTTGTTTGTAATACACTTGAAACGTAATTACAACCTTGGAACTTCTGTTTCGAGATAAGAAACAACGCAAACGAAGAACATTAGGAAAAGTTTTTTTCGTTTAAAAAAATTAGCCATTAAATCTCTTGGATTAACAACAAAAGACTGTTCACAGCTTGCTGACATTTTTTATAACTTATTTAAAAGAAATAGTTGAACGCAATAAAAACGAAAGAATATGATTTCTGAGTAAAAGTTTGGTTTGAATTTCGCGCGAAGCTACACAGGGGCTATCTGATCTAGCCGTCCCTAATTTTGCAGTGTAAGACTAGAGGAAAGGAAGCTAGTTATCACCACTCACCGCCAATTCTTGGACTTTTCTTTTACCAAGGAATAGAAGAGCTGAGCGTCACATTATAAAGCCCCCACAACTGAAAGGGTCAGCATGTTTGGCGTGATGGGGATTCGAGCTCGCGACCTTCAAATTATGAATCGAGTGCCTTAACCACTTGGCCATGCCGGGCATTTCTGGCTAACGGTATTCATGAAATGAGAATTAGTTTCTTCAACAAATTTAGGTGAAAATAAAAAAAATAACATACGTCATCAAATCGTTAATTACCCACTTCATTCTGTATTAGTTAAAACAACAGTAATAAAAGTTTTCATTATTTATCATAGCTAATCAACAACTGAAATTTAAAAATGTAGATAAAGGCAGCTTTATTCTAGTTAATTTATTTTACCGCTTCGAACGATTTGCAAAATGAAAAAAAAAAGCTCATAATTTTTTTGACAGACAATTTAAATTATAAAAAACAGTGAATAATAAAAAATTCTAAAGTCGAAAAAAGGAACTTTATTGAAAAATTAAAAACACATTACAGAAGTGCAAAACACACCTTGGTAATTCGTGCATGTGTTGCTCCAAGGATCGCTGTTCCAGAAATTCACTGTACCTCTAATTTACTTTTTTTCCGAATGCTAACCTTGGATTACGAGATTTCCATGAGCGTGAGTTAGTGTAGATAAATAACCCAGGGAAATTCCCATTCTCTTCCATGTCAATCACATCCTTGACCACTCTAGCTTAAAGTAAGCGGATCTAAAGTCGAGGAGGAGGTCGGAGGACACCCACGCGCACTCTCTACAACACGCGGACAACAATATCGAGCAAGTGAAACAGTCTTTCTTAATGAGAAACAACTGTGTTTTTAATATACTTCATGTGAATCAAAGCAGCGTCTCTGTTAAAAAAATAATCGAGAAATTTCAAGTAGGAACACGATTATTTAAAAACAAAACCCAGCAGAGGAAATATAAACAGATCAGCTGAAGCGCATTGCCAACAGAAAAGTATCCTCAAGCACGTCAATCAGAATTTTCAACTTACCTAACTCTTAACAGTTTAATGTTTATTGGATTTTGTCTAATACACACGTGACGAAAACAATATTCAAACTGAAAACATACATATTTTTTTATTTAAATTGTTTTGATGAACCATTTAAAATGAGTAAAAATTATGGAATGTAAATACGTCACGTAAGGTTAGTCTGTTTTAGGTTTTTTTTCGTTGCATCTGGAACAGTAAATTTATACTCATGTTTAACATTGTATCTCTATAAATACTGAAACATTTATTTGAGGAGGTGAGTGGAAGGTAGTAGTTATTTACATACTAAACAATTTCCTGAAATCTACAAGTTAATTAGAAGATGCAACAAATATCTTGCATCAATAAAAACATTTCAAATACCATATAGATATATATATGGATATTACATCTAATTACAAGGAAGATATATTTATTCTCAATTATATTGGCTTTTAGCAGATATAGAATTAGAAAAAAAATATGTATATATCTATATAAAAAAACTTTATTATCTAGTATTGCGATATATAAAAATAGATTTCCATATTCCAAGTACTTTACAAAGTACGAGAGAGACATAAACGATTTCTTTGTTCTTATATAGCCACTACTTTGGATCTAAGTACGTATTTCTGTACAGGCTAAAACTAACGTCTGATATTCATTAATTGTTAAATCATTACCGCAATACGAAGCTTCATTTGAGTTACACGACTTAATTTTTTTAAAAATTCTATCTGTTATCTGTGTGACATTAACTTCTTCCAAAACCACCAGGGAATCTTCATGAAGATTATCAATATTTTCATAAAAAACGATTTAAAAGTTAATTAACTTCATATTTAAATATACGATTTTCTCACAACTAGGCGAAAATCCACATGATTCTCGATAAGAAATTTCTTATCAGCTATTTATAACTTGATGTCAAAATCACAGGTAACTGTAGAAACAAACAGATATGCACAATTAAAATTTATTATGAGGCAAACACTATATTTTTAATCAGAGAGGATTTGCTTGTTTGGCATTAGTGAGGTGTTTTTTTTTTAATTAAGCACGAAGCTACCATAATTGGATATTTGTGCTTTAACCACTACGGGTATTAAAACCCGGTTTCTAGCACTGAGCCACCAGACACATCGCTGTGCCACTAAGAGGAAGGAACGAAAAGAGTATTTAAGCACATTCTCGTATTGTATGGTAAATTAATACGCTGATTAAATACCCTGTTAAATATTTTACATTTTAAATATAATTTGTTTAAACTTGTTTTTTAAGCGGTTTGTTTTGCAGTTAATTAATCTTTTTGCTTAAAACAATAGAATTTTGTTTGTACGTGTTGTAACGGATTTGCTATCATATATCTGTTTCATTATCGATGTTTGTTGAAGTTAAATTTACATTTAGAAATGTGAATAATTTATACTATTTAAAGCCGTTTTCGACCTTTCCTCCTATTGGCTAACGTTTGTAAATTTCAAACATTAAAAATCACTTAACTTCAGCGGGTTCACACTGGACATTAATATTTTTACTAAGACATCATATGATTTCAACGGTGAAAAATTTGACGTGTGATCAAAGAAACGTGTGTTTCATGCTATTTTAAGTTGTAATACGTAGCACTATATAGTTATTAAACATCTTCTTTTAATCAAAATATATTAACGTTTTAACAATTTAGTATATTAAAATTAATTTGCTTTTGTCTTATTTCTTGATTTGGGGACTCGGCATTGCCAACTACTAAGGGTGCTCGACTTGCCAATTGAGGGTCACTGGTTTGAATCCCTGTTACACCAAACATGCTTGCTCTTCCAGCTATGGGGTCTTTATAGCGTGAGGGTGAATCCCGCTATTCGTTGGTAGAAGAGTAACCCATGTCTTGGCGGTGGGTGGTGACGACTAACTGCTTCCCCTCTATTTTTACACTGCTAAAATAGGGAGGGTTACGTTAGATAGCCCTCGATATTAAAAAAAGCAATGTATCCAATACAGTCCAAAATGCCCTATATAATTTTAATGTCTTTGTACAGAGGAAATGGTTTGTTTAAACTTAAAACAAGTTAATGGCATAAAATATATCTACATTTCTGTAACTAAAGCAAATATTAATATACTTTTATCCAAGATACTGCACTACAACAGTATTTAAAACTATAGTACACGCCGTATGGTGTAGAAAATGTACATTTTATTCCCACATGCAATTTTTTTATCCAAATACTTCAGCTCACAGTTAACGACGCGATTTTTATTATGCAGTTATGATATATATATATATATAATTTTCCATATGAATTTGTACAATGACAAACAGAAATCAAGTTGCTTGTAACTGATTGTTTTATTTAATATTTGAAAATTAACAATAACGCGTTTTTTTTTCTTCATTTATCTTTATGGTGTTTAAAACAATCGAGGTACTAATTTCTAAACGACACTTGTTTATGTCTGACATCCAAGGTTAAGATATTTAAAAACCAAGGTGAGATGGTTGAATATTGTCAATAGATTTTCCTTTTCCGAATAGAAGCATTATTCAAGCTCACGACGAGGGATGATAATCCCCGTTATGCAAATATTGATGGTTAATACTGATGTAAGTACGTGCATAAAGGCTGAAATTCATACATTAGATGAACTAATGATTAAGTCTTTTGTTTCTTCTCTTTCTACAACTGAAACGGTCAGTTAGCAAGAAGTCACTTGTAACAATAATTTACTAATGAAAAACAAGACAATAAGATATATCAGTGCTTAAAATAAACACTATATATCTGATTACAATATAAACATTTCATGTCAGATTTATTATAAACCGTATATCGGTGAAACTATGATAATAAACATAGAAACATGCTTCCTACTGAATATTATGTTTGTTTGTTTTGTGAACTCAGCGCAAAGCAGCTACAAGAGGACTGTCTGTGCTAGTCGACCCTAATTTAGCAATGTAAGACCAACCGCCAAATCTTGGGCTACTCTTTTACCAACGAAGAGTGGGATTGACCGTGCTTTATAACGCCCCCATGTATGAAAGGGCGAACCTGTTTGGTGTGAAAAGACACAAAAATGGTAATATATTGATGCAAAGAACAAAACGAAACATTAATAGAAAAGGAAGCTTTATATTCACACGGAAGAATGTACAATATTGTACATAGAAAGATCTGAATCACAACGTAAAACGGGCCTGGCATGGCCGAGCGCGTTAAGGCGTGTACTCGTAATCCGAGGGTCGCGGGTTCGCGCCCGCGTCGCTCTAAACATGCTCGCCCTCCCAGCCGTGGGGGTGTGTAATGTGACGGTCAATCCCACTATTCGTTGGTAAAAGAGCACCCCAAGAGTTGGCGGTGGATGGTGATGACTAGCTGCCTTCCCTCTA
The DNA here is from genome assembly GCA_011833715.1 of Carcinoscorpius rotundicauda. Taxonomy (NCBI): domain Eukaryota; kingdom Metazoa; phylum Arthropoda; class Merostomata; order Xiphosura; family Limulidae; genus Carcinoscorpius; species Carcinoscorpius rotundicauda. Next base: position 25,186,346 of record CM022398.1, read on the forward strand.
GTCTTACACTGCAAAATTAGGGACGGCTAGCACAGATAGCCCTCGAGTAGCTTTGTGCGAATTTCCAAAACAAACAAACAAACATAATGTAAAAATAATAAAGGTACCACAGAGAGGTATCAAGAGACTAGGCTATTTTTTTTATTTCAGATAAAAATAACTAACTGTACAATTTTATGAAATTAAAAGTTATGCAGCGAATAACAGATGCTGTGTTTGTTTTCATATAGCAAAGCCACATAGGGCGTTGTAAATCTGCAGACTTACCGCTGTACTAGCTGGAGGCTCTCTCGGATTACGAGTCGAGTGCCTTAACTATCTAGCCATGCTGGACTCCTAAAAAATGTTATTTTCTGCTCCATCTTCGCATACAACTTCTTATTTTACTATATCAACAAGAGGACCATAATAAAAGTTAACTAACTGTTACAACAAATTAATAATGTCATAATTAAAATAATAATTTGGGTTGATAGTAGACGATGATTGAGCTGCGATCTTGTAATTAGATAAAATCGACATTACTCTGCAAAAAATAAAATAGATTCGGACGTATGAATTTTGTTTTTCAAATAATTGTACTTATTTGTAATAGTATTAGATTGTCTGAAAAATGACGGCGAATTTTAAATTTTAACTTTAACAAGAAACAAAAAAGTCAAAAGCAAGTTTATTAATCAAGATAGGAATTTAGTAAAACTATACACCTTTGCTGACGAGAAACAATATTATTTATTCCACGACGATAAAGCTCTGAAGTTCTAGAATTCACAAACTCCTTAAAGCAATTTTCTGCTGCTGCTCTGTTGTTGAATCTTTTGTCCTGTAAAAAGTTGTCCAAATGTTTGAAAAAGTGGTATTCAGTGGGTGACAGATATGGGGAGTAAGGAGGAAGATGCAATGTTTCATAGCTCAATTCGTTGAGTGTCATTTGAGCAAAGTGTGGTCGAACATTATCATGAAGCAAGATTGGTCCTCTTCGACTGACTAATACTGGCATTTTTTCATCCAACTTTCTATGCATTTCTTCAAATTTTTGACAGTAAATTTCCCTGATGATATTCTGGTTCTGGTTTAGTAAGCTGGATAATACCAGCCACATACGATGACTATAATCTTCTGTTGGTGCAACTTTGGCTTTTGGAAGTGTTTTGGAGCCTCGTCACGATTGAGCTATTGCAAAGTTGTAAAAGGACCACTTTACGTCGCAGGTGAAAATTCGATTAAGAAATGAGTCATTTCTGTTACGAAAAATCAACATAGAGCATAATTCGAAATGACATTTTTTGTAATTTTCACTGACTTCGCGTGGAACCCACTTGTCAAGCTTTTCACTTTTCCAATTTGCTCGAGCTGGTCCAAAATTGTGGAAATGCCAATATCAAATCCTTATGTCATTTGTCGAACAGTTTCACGCGAGTTTCTTTCTACTAATGTTCTTAGTTAGTCGATTCCAACAATAGAAAGATATCCTCTGCCCTCCTTATCTTCAAGACTCACATCTCCATCACAGAACCTCTGGAGCCAGTGTTATACTGTACGTTCAGAGGTGATTCCTTCACTCCATGTTTGATTGATACTGCTTACAATGCATTATAACCAAGTTTGAATTTATGCCCAAAAATGATGGAAAACCTTTCAATTGGAAAGGTCAGAAATATTGGAAATAAAGTTTTATAAAAGAATAAAAACATAATGAATAGAAGAAAGCTTTAGTTTTACAATAGTGTATATGAAGTCGTAAAACAGACAGGTTTATTATCCCTATGAATGACCAAAATTTTGATATTAAAATTTGCCATTATTTTTTGAACAACCTAATGCATTGTTTATCTATTTATTTGCGAATTAAGATATTTTTACAAAGACCTTTTAACATTGTTGAATGTTTTCTGAAAGACCAGAAAAGAAATCTATATGTCAATTTAAATTTTAATAAATTAATGGATTAATATAATTAAATAGAAGAAATATTGTATGTGCAAGTGCGTGTTATTAAACGGAGCACGACTGAAGTGTGCCAGTTTTTTATTACGATTTACAATATTTCATAATTTAGAAACGTTTTGCATTACAAAATTAGAAACTTATTATGGTTGTTATTGAATACCTAATTAACAAATTGATGCACCTGAGACTTAGTCAAAACCATAAAGTTAATCAAAAATATTTTAGAGAAAAATCATTACTGATAATTTTTCTCTTTAAAACTTTCAAATATGCCATTATTTTCAGTATACCTCTCTCAGAAATATCATAGAGCGACAGGATATACGCCCGATTAACTTACTTTCTAAAACGTTAGGAGGTTTTCTATTCATTATTTTAATGATTTCTAAAACTAGAAGATTGCTGTGATTAGATCACCAAACTCACACAGACTCCACCCTTCCTCCACCCAATTATCGAAGTGATGTCTCCTTTTGTTATTCACAGCGATGACATCAAAATCAGGTCTTGGTGACTAAGAGCAGAGTTATGGTTTAGTTCGAAAGTAATTTAGTAACTGTAGCTCACGCCTTTTCCTACGTCATTGTAATGTAAATCATCCCAGGCGGTTCTCATTATCCACTTTTAAGTGCTTGAGATAATAACACTGAAATACGTATAATATGTAACTAGCGGCAGCAAACACTAAATACGGTACTATACCATGCCACAAAACCAGTGATGTATAAATGCAGTTTAAGAAAACTAATCAAAAGCAATATTATAATATACTTTACACAACTTTTAATGGGCATGAGTCAGGGCGGATGCCCGAAACATAAATTAATTACTCAAACTTCATTTTATATCTTTCGCATTACACTTTAACACATCATTTACTATTCTTTTCACTTGATGAAAGTAAATATCTTGAAGAGTGTCGATGCAGTTTTTATTAAAACGATACTTTTATTCGATTTGATAAAATTTATAAGGATATTTTTATTGGAAACAAAATGTACTTAATTTACCTAAAACAAGAGTACGTATATACTCCTTTTTTTTACTAGACAGTGAACTACATCCTCGTTAATTGCGCTGTATTTTAAAAAGTATTGGTCCCAAAATTATCTAACTTCATAATTACATATTAAATTGTTCGAAACTAAGGCAAAAAATGGATCACGTAACTTCAAAGTATAATCTACGGTGCCATTCATAAAAAAGCGCTTAAGCTGAACTACATAAGTCTGATAAATATTTTCTTGCGCTTCTCATCGCATGTACTTTTACAGTTTATTTTATTATTTTGTTTATCGAACCTTAGCCTGTAGCATACAAAACGTAACTTTTAATTGTTTGTTTGTTTTTGAATTTTGCGGAATGCTATACGAGGGCTATCTGCGCTAGTCGTCCCTAACTTAGTAGTGTAAGTCAAGAGGGAAGGCAGCTGGTCATCACCACCCACTGTCAACTCTTAGGCTACTCTTTTACCAACGAATAGTGGGATTGATCGTAACGTTATACAGCCCCCACGGCTGTAAGGGCGAGCATGTTTGGTGCAACCGAGATTTGAACCGGCGACCTGCAGATTACGAGTCGAATGCCTTAATCCACCTGGCTATGCAGGGCGTACCTTTTAATTTCTAGATAGTTCCTGAAAACGACAATTATTTTTGTACTTCACGGTGGTCTTTTAATTTTTACTTGAGTCTGTAAAAGAATGTACATCTTTAATAGTCTTTACTAATTTATCAGCTCAAAATTTCGCTTATCCTGCTTGTTCATGTCAATTTTCACATTGTGGTTCGTATTTGAAGCCCATTTCTCTTTACTTTGAAGTCTCCAACTACATGTATCAATTTTAAGATATTCTTATATGTTTCTGCAAAGTGTTTTATAATTCATATTTTCCTAATTTGGAATTCATAAAGCATAATATGAGATATTTAGCTTGTTTTAACCTTGTAATTCGTAAAATAATATATTATTATCTGGGTTTTCTTCTCTTTAAAATATTTAACAAAATGTATCAGAATTTTCTTTGCTTTCAAATTATTATGAGAATTTATTATAAATCAGGATTTTTTTCTATTTCAACCATTATTGAGTATACAGTAATCCATTTCTGAGTCTATTTGAGTGTATAGAAGTACAGTATGCTGTACTTTGGTATAGTATTAGTTGTAAGTGATAGTGAAGAAAAAATGCATTATAAACCAGTTTTATATTCTACGGAATATTTAGTTTGATGTATCACAACTTTTTAATCCTTTTAATAATTTGAGTATGCCATATTTCACGTTTCATTACGTTGAAATTATATCCACACCGTAATACAATTTTTCAAGGTTCTTTTGTTTGTAACAAATCACACCAAAGTTCTTTTTTCATTTGGAGTCTCTGGAAACTCAGTTTTCTTCATATTGGAATTATTAAATGAAACTTTATTTTCTTTGTTATTACACATGGCCCGGCATGGCCAAGCGTGTTAAGGCGTTCGACTCGTAATTCGAGTGTCGCGGGTTCGAATTCCGGTGGCACCAAACATACTCGCCCTTTCAATCGTAGGGGCGTTATAATGTCACGGTCAATTCCATTATTCATTGGTAAAAGAGTAGCCCAAGAGTTGGTGGTGGTTGGTGATGACTAGTTGCCTTCCATCTAATCTTACACTACTAAATTAGGGACGGCTAGTGCAGATAGCCTTCTTGCAGCTTTGCGCGAAATTCAAAAGCAAACAAACAAACTTTTCAAAAATCTAAGATACGTCAGTAAGAATGTAAGTTTCGTTTACATCTGGAAACGAATATATATATAAGTGATCCAAGATAAAACATCGTCATATAAAGATCATGTTTTAAGGAATAGTTATGATAAATCCATTACAGTTGCAAGAAATTCGTAAGAACAGAGTTAACATAAGTAAAAAAATGAACACTCTGAACTTTTTCTAATGTGAAATATTTTTATATTATCTTCATATAAAAAAGTAACACAAAAATGATTTAATTTCTACTGGTTCATCTATCTTTCCTATTCGTTATTTTCTTTCAAATTGCACATAGTTGGAAAGTAGAAAAACCTCACTAATTTTTTACACAGTAGTTATTCTCAAGTAACATTAATTTGACACATTTAACAATGTCCATTCCAATACGAGTCTTTACATTTTCTATCTTGATCGTGGTGCCTCACCGCGGGTGAAAAGATCACGAATAATTACTTTATTCACATTGGCTACAAATTATTTTGTTAAATAATAAAAATATAGCCAAAATCTACTCATAAGTTACTGTGTGAGGTTTAACTTAGTTTATTGGAAATCTTTTACCTTTTCAAACTGCTTTCACACCTGCTCCATAATGTACAAAATCACATTTGTTGCCAGTATATTAATATTTTTTTAGTCGTCTTGTGAGAAACATAATTTGTTTGTTTGTTTTGGAATTTTGCACAAAGCTACTCGAGGGCTATCTGTGCTGGCCGTCCCTAATTTAGCAGTGTAAGACCAGAGAGAAGGCAGCTATTCATCACCACCCACCGCCAACTGTTGGGCTATTCTTTTACCAACGAAAAGTGGGATTGACCGTCAGATTATAACGCCCCCACAGCTGGGAGGGCGAGCATGTTTAGCGCGACTCGGGCGCGAAACCGCGATCCTCAGATTACGAAGTGCACGCCTTAACGCGCTAGGCCATGCCATGCCTTTGAATTAAGCACAAAGCTACACAATAGGCTATCTGTGCTCTGCCCACCACTAGTATCGAAACCCGGATTTTAGCGTGCAAGTCTGCAGACATACCGCTGAGCCACTGGGGGGCTGAGAAACATAAAATATGGAAAATTGTAATTGCCTTATTTCTGGATTGAATCGCTTTTTCAGCGTGAGTAATGGGAATTTTACGTTGTAATTGTGATTGGAGAGCTGTCACATCAAACATGCTCGCCCGTTCCGCCGCAGGGGCGTTATTATATTACCATCAATTCTACTAATCGTTAGTTAAAGAGTAGCCCAAGAGTTGGCGACGGGTGTTGATGACTAGTTATTTTCTCTCTTGTCTTACACAACTAAATTAGAGAAGGCTAGCGTAGATATTCCTCTTCCAGCTTTGCGCGAAATTCAAAACCAAACCAAGTGATTAGATAGCTATTTCTGTATTCATTTGTAAGTACACGTATAGAAGATATTAATCAGATATGCTTGTTCTGAAAAGAAACGATTGTTACCAGTCTGGAAATTTAGTTTTTTTTTCAATATAAATAATAAAAGTACGAACATAATGTCTCAAACATTAGTTATCTTCATAGTTATGTTTCACCAAGAATTTGTTTAAAATGCCAATAATTTCAACATTTTCATTTATTTTCAAACTTGTTTCATATGACCTAGATAACATTAAATGTGGTTTAACTTACACATCACTTTACATTCTAAATGCCCACATTTTTAATATATTCATAAAGAATAAACTATGCTTTTAGTGACTCAAGAGAAAACACGCAACCACGCAAATAAAAATAAAGCTATATTTTCATTTCTTTCTAGAAATTAGTTGTGCATGTCTACGTTTCTTATTGTGCGTTTAAAAGCAGGTACTTTCTGAACGAATCAACGTCTTTTACAATTTCTCATAAAACTAAACATTATCATGTGGTACTTATTTTACTACAGTTTTTAAGGGAAAATATTGATAGTAACAATAAATTATACGTGGTTAACGCAGTTTAAAGCTGAGCAAGAAACTGGATTATTCTAAACTTCTACTTATTTAGTTTACCAAAATATGGCTTATTGTGTACCTATTCGTTAAATAATATTTTACACAAAGAGTTGATTTTTAAGCTATATGCGGAGAAATAAAGATTATGACAACACCTGCGTTTGGACATAAGTGCTGAAACTATTCCCGTCAAGTAAAATTTCTAGGCTTACTTGCCACCGGAAGTCAACTGTTTGCTTTTACGTCGCCAGCTGCTCTCACCTGCATTAATATACCAAGCTTGTTTTCTTTTATATGTGCTAAACCATGTTAAACAAGATGTGGGTTGTTATACCCTAGCGTGTTTCCTTTCATCTATGCTAAACTACGTTAAACAGGCTATGGGTTGCTGTGTTAGGGTCTCTGCTTTTTAAAGTCATAATGTCGCTTTTTTTTTCTCTCTTTTTTTTTTTTTTTTTTACAGACTGCTTCGCTCTTCTCTCAGCACCGCCGTCAAAGAGAAACTTCGAAGGAAGGAAGCCGAAAAATATATTACATTCTATTCGCACGCTCGACCTTCTCGAAACGTTCATCGAAGAAGTGAGTAAGCGTTAAGAAACAGGATTTCGCAATATTCTTTATCAGACTATCTTTCGTTATCCCAGAAGGATAAGTTTTATATCTCATATAAAAACTGTCAAAGATTTATGAATTAACTCACTCGCTGAATGAGTTATTTGTTTATCCTACGCTTTACATCTGCTCACGCTTACTGCTTAATGACAGTATTTTTGAAAAATTTTAAAAATTGCACTCGCATATTTCTAATATCGACATAGTTAAATATTTGATAAAAGCTTATTTCAACTAAACTGCGTAACATACTGTATAACTTTATAATGAGGATAGGAGCTCACTGTTTAAAATTTGTACTTAGTAACAATAAATAAGCTGTATTTAAGAGACTCGTATAGTGTGTTGATATTCCCAGGTAGGCTAAGCTCTATTACAGTAATCAGACTAATTGATGGCGCATAAAGCTAAAAATGAGATTTTGATACTCCCATTGGGCATTAAAAAGATGGCCTATTATGTATGTTTGTATTTAACAAACAAATAAACTGACTTGTGACTGTGTTTTGCAAACAAACTCACTTTCAACTCTGTTTCGCAAACAAATAATTGACTTGCACATGTCCTTGACAAACAAATGAACTAGCTTGTAACTGTGTTTAGCAAACAAAATAGTAAAACATTTATTTTTACTGAAAACCAAAACTGAAACAAAAGACAAAAATGAATATATTTTACTGTACTATTGAGAAATCTGAGGAAGATCTGATGGAAGTTAGTGAGTATTTGTAACCTTGTGTTTCGGACTGAGAAACATACCACTCTATGTATAGGATACTAATGCTGTTCTTCTTGGGGTGAGTATTTTAACAACTCCACTCTAGACCATTCACATCAGAAATGAAGAGAGGAAATAGCTTCAGTGTATCATATTACCCTCAGTGAAAAAAAGATCTCTGTCATATTTCACGTAGTATGTTTGACTTTACACAAATATCAGTCTCAAGTAAGCGTACATGTTACAATAGATAAAAGATCCAGAACACTAGATAACTAGAATAAAAAAAACTTAGGCACTTCCTTGATCGGGCCTGGCATGGCCAAGCGCGTAAGGTGTGCGACTCGTTATACGAGAGTCGCGGGGTCGTGCCGGCGTCGCGCCAAACATGCTTCCCCTCCCAGCAGTGGGGGCGTTTTAAGTATTGGTCAATCCCACTGTTCGTTGGTAAAAGAGTAGCCCAAGAGTTGACGGTGGGTGGTGATGACTAGCTGCCTTCCCTCTAGTCTTACATTGCTAAATTAGGGACGGCTAGCGCAGATAGCCCTCGAGTAGCTTTGTGAGAAATCCAAAAACAAACTTCCTTGATCAACGCTCTATAGTTTTGCGATGATATTAGAGTCCAACAGAGGATAGAAAGTGCCTAATGAACACGTACGTACATTTGTAAAACTCTTCATTAAGTACACACCATGTGTGATGAATGTAACTCATTATTATAGAAGAGTGTTCTGTATATTGCTTTTGTTCTGTGTACTAGTAACTTCTGGCAGACTGGATGATTAGAAACTCAGTAAAAATCATGAAAAGTCGTCTCCAAAACCAGACAGAAGGCCGGAACTGTTCAAAGACAACCATTCAACATGCAACAAACTATATAGAAACTTAATCTAAACAAGTAATTATTGTAAACTGTATATAATCTGTGTGATAAAAAGGACGGGCATTATTATTAAACGCTTATTACAAAAATATAGAACACTGTGGTCAACACAGGCGAACAACAACAATCAACGCACGTAGAAACTTCTTTCTCATCTAAAACTTCATTCACAACGTTTTAACCTTATGAGGGTACAGACAACAATTCATATGAGAACATGAAAACAACAGTGTTAAAAGAGCAATGAAAAGTGCTCCATGGTCACTAAGTGCAGCTAGGTTGGTGAGAAACTAGTGATGCAATCTGTCTCTCTATATCTGTGTATAGGGAGGGAGCACCTGTCGTCACCACTCAAGTGAAGAAATGTATGTGGGGACTGAAGTAATGATGAGATTTTCAGTTAGAAATTTTAAATTATTATTGTTCAAAGACAATTCAAAAACGTTTATAAGATATTGTGTTACTAGTTATTCAATAACAATGTTTTTCATGTGTAGGTGATATTTGGCAATTTCAGGGTCGCTAAAAGTCTGTTTGGCATGGCAAGGTGGTTAAGGCACTTGACTCGTAACCCTAGGGTCGCGGGTTTAAATTACCGTCATACCAAACATGCTCACTTTTTCAGCCATGGGGAAGTTATAAGGGGCCGGTCAATTCAACTCTACGTTTGTAAAGAATGGCTCAAGATTTGATAGTTGGTGATTATGACTAGCTCTTTTTCTCTAGTCTTACACTGCTAAATTAGGAACGGTTAGCACAGATAACGCTCTTGTAGCTTTGGAGTAAATTAAAAAACAAACAAACATTATATTTATTATTCAAAACAAAAATTCGTTTTCAACGAAACCTTTAAATTTTGAGAGCAAATCACGTCCTCGAATACTTAGCACAACATCTAGTGATTTTACCGATACTCCAATATTATAACGCCCCCACGAGTGAAAAGGTTAGCATGTCTGGTGCGACGGGGATTTGAACCCCCGATCCTCAGATTGCGAGTCGAACGCCTTAACCCATTAATAAATACGCTTATATCAACTACCACATCTCTACTGAAACTTGAGCAATATTTTAAACCTTCATTTATCTAATAATATATCTAGTTTTTAACGTGGGGAAGTGTTAATTGTTTCATCTTCAGATAGGTGACAAAAATAAATCTTTGGATATTTAAGGCTCAGTATATACAGCCTCTCGAAATAACAAGTTTTATATTAAAACTACTTGAACCATGTTTCTGTGTGTTACTGCTTTTACATGGAGGCGTAAATACATAAACGAAATGTAACTGAATGAAATAATATCAACTCGTATTCTAACACACTACACATACGTATGTGTCATGGTAAACACAACTAAAACGTTGGGTAGGTTTTACTATCAGGGAATGTGTAAAGGTAATTACTTTTATAATAAATACATTAGGAAAACGAGTTCTGTTGAATTAGGCTTCACTATCCAGTAATCAAAACAGTATGAGCTATTTTTATGAGGGTTAAAATGTTTCCTGGCAGTAAAACTTTGTAATAAATTGCTATGAAACAAAAAGATAGAATTTTGGGAAATAAAAGTTGTAATTACCCTAACCAAACACCTAAGACCTTCACTGTTTTTATAACCTTGATTTTCTAGCTTTAGCAACGTATTCTGAAGTTTTGTGGATAATTTATAGCTCAATGTAATTGGAAAACAAACAAATTATTCATTTCTTTTCTGAGTATGACCAATAGTGAACGCAATTTGTTTATTAAGTAAACACACGTATCTTATTAACGTGAACTACGTATGCAAGTAAAGCGTATGTATCTTCTGTTGACACATTAACAAGGCTAAAAATTTGCTCTTAAAAACAAACTGTTGCTATGGTAACTAATTGTGTATTTAGTATGTAGCAACCCCGTTGAGAGTTCGATTCCACGCTTTGGACACAGAGCAGATAACCTGTTGTGTAGTTTTTCATTTAACAACGACTAATCAACAAGTTTATACATGTATATATATTTACAATGCTACACAACTTAATAAATATAATGGCACTAAAATATCCCTTGTTTGTTCACCAAAATTACAATAAATCAGTATAATATGATGTTACCTGCTTTTATGCATACCTGCAAACATAGCATTTTTACGCATATCTGTTTTAGTATTTTATCAGGAGATAAAACGTATCTATAAAGTTGCCAATAGAAAAGTGGTAATGATTGAAATTGTACTTACAAATGAAAAGTGATACCTATTTCGTCTGTCATTTTACATTTAAAGTCACTTTTTTGTAACTTAATAAAATTACTAATAAACAAAAAACAAATTACTCCGTGTAATGACTACTATTCATGCGAATCCTAGTTTAAGATTCAAAACTAATTACACCAATCAAAAGGATGCAAATTGTAATTTTGTTTTATTCCATTGTTCTTAACGCTTCAATGACTTCTCAATAAGTATGGAGTCTTATATCGCTAAAAACATTGTTTCGATACTTATGGTGGGCACAACACAGATAGCCCATTGAGTAGCTTTGTGTTTACCAACAAAACAAATACATGTATTTCAATTATTTATGGAGGAAGGCATATTTTTATTAAGTTAATTTTTAAAATTAACAGTTAAAATTTTATTTAGTTTGTACAGCAAGTTTAACATTGTGGAACTTGTATAAAAAAAGAGTAACAAATAATATTACCGACGGGGCCCGTCATGGCCAGATGGTTAAGGAAGTCGACTCGTCACACCCAATGCGTGTGCCCTCACGGCCGATCAGAACTCTTTTATCAACGAATAATGGGATTGACCATCACATTGTAATCCTCCCACAGCTAAAAGGGTGAATATGTTTGTGTGACGGAGATTAGATCATGTGACCATCATGTTGGGTGTCGATTGCCCTAATCACCTGACCACAAAATAGAGGAGGTCAACTTTTATATTAGACGACCCAGCGACATCACACACAAATACAAATTGTCGGTTACCAAAACAAAGTTGCGATTTCAAGGTATCCAATTAAAGTGATCAAGAGCGGACATTCACTGTAAGCAAAAACCTGGGGAATTTTGAATTACTTTAAAACATTTTAGAAATTGAGTCAGAAAAATCTAGGTTCACTAGTTAAGACTATCAGCTTTTTCAAAAAGAACTTTGTTGGTATGTTTTGAAAATTGTATAGGTTTATCCTGTAAATAATACATTTATTAACCCACAGCTAAACAGTATTTCCTAGAACTAATTATAACGGTAAATATATTTGTATAATTAATTTCTGATAAAATATTCTGGTCATCGAAATTGTGCCTTAAATATTTTCTTTTTAGTTTTAACACTGCAAGGATGACGTTTGTTTCATCAATAACAATGAAAATACCAGATGTGAAAAAAGGATTAAATATATGGATAGAAGGTTTATCACATATCATTAGAAAGATGCTTATACAGTGAAGCATTGACACGTGTGAAAGTCGTGGCGCCATGTGTAAAATATTGAACGTTATATACATTTACTTCACTCCAAATTCCTAACCACTAAACAATGTAATGTTAGCTGGTATTTATGTTGAAAGATTACGTCACGGTGCTATTCTACGATGGTTGTTCGTACAGCAGATTTGTTAAACGTTGTACGATCAAAGAGCACGTTGAAAAATAGAGCCTTCACTGTTTTACACTAAAACAAAATGGTTTTCGAATGTACTTTCTCAGCTGATACGGAACACCAAAATCTTCATCATACTGAGAGCTGTGATTACGAAACACATTTTTCCACTTCTATCCGTCCCCTAAAAAATTAACATTAAGAAGAAGTTGAACATACCTCTTGATACTGGAAACAAGGATTTAAAGTTGATAAGTTTTCACAAAGTAGGCCTGACATGGCCAAGCGCGTAAGGCGTGCGACTCGTAATCCGAGGGTCGCGGGTTCGCGCCCACGTCGCGCTAAACATGCTCGCCTTCCCAGCCGTGGGTGTGTATAATGTGACGGTCAATCCCACTATTCGTTGGTAAAAGAGTAGCCCAAGAGTTGGCGGTGGGTGGTGATGACTAGCTGCCTTCCCCCTAGTCTTACACTGCTAAATTAGGGACGACTAGCACAGATAGCCCTCGAGTAGCTTTGTGCGAAATTCCAAAACAAAAAAATTCTCAAAGTAAAGATTCGCACGGTTTCAACCACACTTTGAAATCACAATAAATATTCCAGAATAAATTAAAGTTGCACAACATATACAAGTCTGTGAATTTCCTGATACACCTCTAATAAACGTTTAACTCCTTGATCTGCTTAAACATGGCCTTGAAAGCCGGTGTCTAACCAGAATGGACAGTTTCTTGAAATGTTGTCAATAAGTGTGGTCTAAGACTGGCCTCGGCATTGTTTGCAGAAGCTAAATGGAAATTGTGGTGTTGAAAAATAGCGTGTAATAATGGCCACCAGACTGAGCACGATCTATGATAAAAGACATTTACAAGGGCAGTAGAGACCTGAAATAACGTTATTTATTATGAAATAAAGTTTAATCAGTGATGTCGAGAAAACCCACTTTTAGCGAAATATATATGCAAAAACGGCTCGTTTGGGTTGAGAAAATATTTTACATAGAAGGTGGAAACGTTATTCGCTCTTCTATGTGAAATAAGGCTTAATTGTGCTGCTAAATCGCTCTAAGCTAATTTATTCCCGAAATGACGTACTGGCATAAAAAAGTGAGCATATATTTTATCTAGAAAACTGTTCATTCAAAATAATAAAATGAGAGAAGTATTCATCTTATAAAAAGTAGAGAGTAAAGAATAAAAGTTTAACATTAAAATAGTCAGTTTATTTTTATCATATCGTGTGCTGTTTAAAATTTACAGAACTATGACTGGGGTGCTAACATGAGTAAAGGTGTTGCTTTTTCTCGAAACGTCGAAAGTGCAAGGAATAAATACGAAGTTATTCACAAGTACAGGCGTTGAAAAATCTATAGTCTAAGATCAAGAGAGACTCCATTAACTATTCGACAGTCTAGACTATATATATTTAAAACTGCAATAAAGATAATTTATGACCAACTAAAAGCCAAAGCTTTGAGTCGCTTTAAATTTCAACAAACTAAGTCAGTCTTTCGATACATTTGGAGCATAAAATGCAGATTTAATATTTTTTTTATGTAAACATGAAAAATTTTACAGTAACACGAATACTTGAGTAAGCTGGAGAAATCAGAAATTTCAAACGGTATTTCACCAAGTAAATGACGGCAGTGTATTGTGTTGGATTTATTTTACACATTTATTTTTATATCTATATTTGTTTGAGTTAAATTTATATCTAGAAAAATACTTCACTTATACTGTTAAATATGTATTGTACAACTAATGCTGTAGAAGATTCTCGAGCTTAAGAATAAACAATGTACTTCATTTGTTTGTAAATTGTAGTGATGGTAAACACAATGCTCCAAGATACAGTATATATTGTTGGTTTACCACAGTTGGTATACTATAAACCTTGTAACCTATAACTGTGATTAATGATCATTAATCGGTAACTTGAGGTTATTTTACTAGGAACGCTTATAGATTTCGAATATTACAAACCGTTTAACTTCAGTGGATTGAAATCGTAAGACGGCATTTGTATGTAAACATTATTCAACTTCAGCTATAAAGAACTCACGAGTGATTAGCGATGAGCTGGCTAGTTCTTGATTAAGTGAATAGCCAATATATATATATCAGCTCGAAATTAATTCGCTCATAATAAATCTTCGAAAGATATCAAGGAAGTTCCGGATTAAAGAGAAGTCTCGATGTGGCTTTAAGTTTGTAAAACTTTCGCATATAAATTATTATTTATGATGACAATTTTGATTAATTGTATTATTGTTAGATTATTAAAATACATTTGTCTTACGAAAGAAAATTGTAAGTATCGATCTTGTCGGTAAATATAATAAATTAGATACATTTATTTAGATTTAAAAGTTAATTAATTAAGTCAGCTTAAGTCCATATGAAATTGTAGTACGAAACATAATAAATACGAGAGTTATCCGAAATAAATCGTTTCACTTCAGAATGTGCAAAATTTTCATAAGGCAATTTTCTTCCTTGTATTCATATAAAGCGCCATGTGGTGATAATAATATATATATCTGGATATGGCTGATCTCTCATGAATCACACCAACAAAATCTCAAAAAAAGTTAAGCATTCATTACTATTTCAGACCATAATCACATAATAGCATTGCATTATGTTCTAATTACAATAAAACATAACATACCACAGATATCCCAAAACACGTAACTCACATAACTTTTAATTATTGTAACGAATTTATTATTATACATTTATGTTAACGTGTATATTTGTTTCAGCTTAATATATGTATTGCGCAAGTACCGCCTGTTCTCTAAATTTGTAGAAGATTCTCGGGTGTAAGAATCAGCAACATATGTTTTACAAAAACCACTGGCGTATTGTTGGGCCAATTACATTTTCGAGAATCTCGCCTAATAAATAAGTATAAAAGCTAGACATCGCAGCATGAAAAGACGAATATATGTTGTTGGCCTGCTACAGTCAGTATACTACAAGCCTAGAAAGTTATAACTGTGATAAACGCTGATTAATCGTAAAAATTGAGACATTTGACCAGGAACGTTTATAGATTTCATAAATTACGAACCGTTTAACCTCAGTGAATTAACTTTGGATATTACTATTTTTATAAAGATATTAAATATCTATCTTTCTCTGTGAAAAGTAAGCTTGTAATCGGAGTTAGGCCAAACAAGAATAGAACTAGCTAGCATTCCAGTTAAGTGAAGTCCACCAACATGAAATTAATTCGTTTGTCGATAAAATATTCTGTTCCAGACCAGATAGAAGACTGAATGTTGTTTTTAGCAGTTTTATATAATAATAATTATTTGTAATAAGCGTAATTATAAATTATGTTGTTTTTTGTGTATTAAAATATATTTATCTTAAACTGATACAGGGCCTCGCATGGCCAAGCGCGTAAGGCGTGCGACTCGTAATCCGAGGGTCGCGGGTTCGCGCCCGCATCGCGCTAAACATGCTCGCCCTCCCAGCCGTGGGGTGTATAATGGGTTTGCGCCCGCATCGCGCTAATCATGCTCGCCCTCCCAACCGTGGGGTGTACAATGTGATGTTAATCCCACTATTCGTTGGTAAAAGAGTAGCTCAAGAGTTGGCGGTGGGTGGTGATGATTAGCTGCTTTCCCTCTAGTCTTACACTGCTAAATTAGGAACGGCTAGCAAAGATAGCCTTCGAGTAGCTTTGTGCGATATCTCTTGTGTAGCTTTCCTCGAAATTCCAAAACAGACAAACAAGATATACATACAGGCCTGAAGACGAATTAAAGCAAAATTTATATAGAAAAACAGAAACTTTTTTCACGTTTTAATTATAAATATTCGCAATATTAAAGTGACAAATAATAGATGTATAAGAAAACTTTGTGAAAGGAAAAAATCAAATTATGTTTAGATTATCTCAATGGAATACTTTCGTCATTTTATTTCCAAAAAACCTTCTATAATATACATAAAAACGTATCAGAAGTAAATGTTAAAAAATGGTGTTTTAATCATAATTATTTTGTTTGTTTATTTCAACTTAAGATTAAAAATTAAAGACCTTTAAAGCATAATTACTTTAGTATATCGCCGCAACAGATAAGCCACGTAATTATTCAGCGAAGAAAACTACAAGATGGGGGTTTCTGTCGTGATTCTTTCTGAGTCGTTTAGTTACTACAAGTTGAAGTTGTTGTTGTTGTTTTTGAATTAAGCACAAAGCTACACAATGGGCTATCTGTACTCTGCTCACCGCGGGTATCGAAACCCTTATTTTAGCTTGTAAGTCCGCAGACATACCGTTGAGCCACTTGGGGGCTACAAGTTAAATGAAAATCAACCTTGTTGACTAAGCAGCCTTTGTAGTGCTACATACCAGATGAAAACTCCGTCCTTAATATAAAGTATTAAAAACAAGATTTTGATTCAACTGGAGGGCCTGGCATGGCCAAGCGTGTTAAGGCATTCGACTCGTAATCCGAGGGCTGCGGGTTTGAATCCGAGTCGCACCAAATATGCTGGCCCTTAAGCCTTGGGGACATTATAATGTGACGGTCAATCTAACTATTCGTTGGTAAAAGAGAAGCCCAAAAGTTGGCGGTGGGTGGTGATGACTAGCTGCCTTCCATCTAAATTCCCACTGCTAAATTAGGTACGGCTAGCGCAGATAGCCCTCGAGTAGTTTTGCGCGAAATTCAAAACAATGATTCGGTTGGATTTATCACACGGTCATACATTTTTTTAAATGTGTAACCAACAATAAAAAAACATTTATTTATTTAATATCTTCCTAATTCTTATCACATGAAGGAATTTAATAGAAAGAACTTTTCTTACTTAATTAAAATATGAAACTTGTTTTCACTTCAATAGGAGCTACTAATTGTAAAATTGTTTTAGTATTGTTATTGTATTCACTTCACTTTATTAAAATATAATATTTACTAGCAGTAGCGTTTATTGCACGCCTATCTGTCCGCGAACTCAAAATATTCTAATTGTTTAATGTATCCTGTGTCTGCAAATTTACAAGTAGTCAATATCAACATATTATACAGAACCCGCCCACCTAAATGGATGTTTGTTTGTTTGTTTTGAATTTCTCGCAAAGCTACATGAGGGCCATCTGCACTAGCATTCCCTAATTTAGTAGTGTAAGACTACAGGGAAGGGAGCTAGTCATCACCACCCACCGCCAACTCTTTAGCTCTTTTATCAACGAATAGTGGGATTGACCGTAACATCATAATGTCCTCACGACTAACAGGGCAAGCATGTTTGGTGTGACGGGGATTCGAACTCGCGACCCCTCGGGTTACTATTCGTTAGTAAAAGTGTAGCCTAAAAGTTGGTGGTTGGTGGTGATGACTAGCTGCCTTCCCTCTAGTCTTAAACTGCTAAATTAGAGACAGCTAACGCAGATAACCCTCGTGTAACTTTGCGCGAAATTAAAAATAACAAACAAACAAACTATACAGATTTTCTTGTGTTAAATTTTCATTAATATTTAGTTATTGTTTAGTTTGTTTATCTTGGAAGTTGTACGGAGCTTCATTTATATAGATTTCTCTAAATAACCCCAAATCACCGATTCCCAGTCTTCGTACTAAAATGTTTTGGGCTGAATGAATCATGTGGCAGGTGTTGAATAATCTAACCAAACAATAAATTCAAGTTTGAGCAAGTGCTTAATTATAGTTAGTCGAGAGATTTTCAAAAATCTAAAGGTTTAGCACATTTTAGCTCACTTCATTAAATAATTCTGTTCCTAGAGTTACTCTATGTTTAAATGTTACTCCTTTGTTTCAGAATGTACTAATTACTAGGTGTTTTGAGCAATTCCATATAATAAGTTGTACTTTGTAAAAGAAATTATGCATAATAACTGATTGGTCTCGAAGATAATCTTTTATTGTTATTATGTATGTACTTTTGTCCTTTTGTTTATCCTTTGAAAGTTCACATGATGAACATGTAGAAATCGCGTGATTGTTGTAATTCTAACAATAATTATATTAATTCATTATTTTATGCATTATATAAATAGTTCAGCCGACAGATGTTGTAATGTAATCTATACTTGACACACACTCACTTGTTAGGGCATGATAACTTTGCTCAAAAACTGTCTCTGACATGGACCTGATTTCTTTTTTTCGAAAGGCAGCATTTGTCAACATCTGCTAAACATCTGTGCTATCATTAACTTCTAATTATTGTTTAATAAAAATTGTTTTAGAGAAAAAGAAAGTTTATGGTTTAAAGATTTTACTGGGTAATTTATTCGGAGAAAATGTTTATATATCTGAAACTGTTTATGACTGACTTCACATAGAATGCCTCTACTCGTGTGAAAATGTCCCTCCATTCTTAAAAGAAACAACTCTCTACTACATCTATACGTTTCTTTTAGCACTAAAGATGTTTAGGTTTTTTTGGCCTGTGTTATTTTTTGTTGAAAATACCTAAAAATAATGTGGAATTTCATATCTATAGACTGTAGTCAGATACAATTAACTTCGTTTTCTAAGTTGTTGATTTTGTTCATTTTTGCTGTGGGTTACTCTTTAAGTGTCCGACATGTGTTTTTTTCATAAGAATATAGAACTGCCATACATGACTGACTCAAGAACTGGCTTAAATATTTGATTGTTATCCTAGTTTTGATATCGTTGATTTACTCGAGGAATTGGTTGTTATCTTAGTTGCGGTATAATAAAATAAGCCATAACATTTTATTTTGTCACACTGCAAATTTTATCTGCTGCAAATACGCTAAGCATGGTGATAAGATGTAAACTACTTTTACAACTGAATTTTAACCTTTTATAGTCACTTAACAATATTTTGTGAAACGAAAAGGAATTTATTAACCATTTTTGAGATCCAGGTTAAATTAATGAAACTACTTTAAATTCAGAAACAAAGTACTACTAAGGCATTATTCTAAAGCGCCGATTAGGTATAAAACGTTTGTAAAATCAATGGGAAAATAATTTTTATAGTGTTTCTTTTCTTACATAACTAAACACCATTTCGTCTTTAATATTTTTACGAACTTTAATTCATTGTGCTTGTTGTCTACTGAATAAACAGTATTTTTTAACCAAATAGTTTTGATAATTACTTACACAACCAGAATTACGAACAGAATAAATTATACTTTGTTTTTCCATACGCCTATAACGTATTTATATAAATAGGGCTAGCTGTAGCAGTTCTTACTTCGATCCTGTATTAATGAAACTTCATACTTAACATGAATATATTTCCAACAGTAGCGATTTAATTAGTAGGCCAAAATCACGTTTATGTCAGGTTCATGGTTATGAAATGTTTTTTTTATTATTAATGACAAATTTCTATGCTTGCATGTAAGTTATTTAGATAGTTAAAACACATGAAATGGTGCTGTTATTATTAAACACATATCTCTTAAAGTCACAATGTTGCGTTAATAATGCACAGATAAAGTTCAAGACCTCTTATATATATGATTGTGACTTCATTTTCACTTTCTTATAAAATCTGTAAATTTAAGAGCACAGAAGTGTTCTAAATATGTTAAATTTGTATTTTTTAAAAGAAGAGATCTTCAAGCAAATCAGTGTTAAATATTAAGTCTCTATGGTTAGATTGTTTCAAACGAAAACGTACGATGTTTCATGTTTCAGAATCTACTAAACTTGGAGATTTCTTTCAGCCAGAATTAGGCTAGCATTCTTTGGAGAAAGGAAAATCAGATTTATGTTGTCTGTAAGAACATTTTAATTGAATTTCTTGGCAATGAGTTTAATTCATTATTTTGTTCAGTGTAAAATACAATATAAATTTATCAATCAAACAGAAAGTGTAAATAAAAATAAATTAATTCAAAACAATAAGCCATTGTGTAAACATATTTCTACAGTGCATAATCTACAAAAAGTCTAACCTGTATCAGAAATTTGGTTAATAATGTGTGTGTGACTCAGTGCTAAATCATCCTTCATCTTTGTACCATGTACAAACTGTAATCTAATGTTAAACACAATTAACAATGTTCAGTTTGTGTAACTTAGTTCCAAGTAATCCTTATCTTGCAGTACAAATCGCAGTTTGAAATCATTCGACAGTAGGCAAGAATTTGCTCATAAAGTTATACATTTGCACACTCCCAGAATATACTTTAAAAATCATCTATCAACATAAAAAACATGTATTAATAATGACATTTACAATATACACTTTTTATCTTGATGCGGTTTTATCAAACTTTAACATTTAAATACGTTTTACTTTCTAAGAAGTTGAGAGCAAAACTGTATGCAGAAGTGAATTATTTAAGTAAAAGCAAAAATGATTTATCACTGAACGTTTTACAGAATCAGGTATGGAAAGCTGAGACACTATATTGTTTGCTTAAAAACGAAGAAACTTGACCAGAACTGGTTTTCTTCGATAACAACAAAAGCGGCTAACACAGAACAGTATCGGGTGGAAGCCTATTTCTCTGTAAAAAACTGACATTTACGAGAATTTCAATTTTGTTGTCATGCGAGATAAATGGTCCCCGTCTTGTGCTTCGATTGTTAGACTTAAATTATTGTACGAATATTTTTTGATAGATTGCGAAGTACAATAACAGAGAATACTCTTTGGGTGCTTTAGTTGGACGAATTTCTTATAGTTTTGAATTTAAAAAATTAATATATGTAGATGATAATGTCTTCTTTCTCCAGTTTTGGAAGAAAGATGGAGATGATTCTCGTCCATAAATCTCACAACAAAAGCATTTTCAATGCTTGCAGGTTATAATAAAAGTACCTATTTGTTAGACGACAAAAAATTATTTTTAAATCAGAAGTTAAATATCGTGAAAGCTTGAACACAAATTTGTGATCGTAATAACGTGAAAAATGATATTTTCTTGACTAGTCAAATAAGGCTATAAGTAGAGTACCAAATTATTCAATACATTTGGTTTCAATACTTCAGTTGGATTAACATATAATTTTAAGTAGAACATGAAAGATTTGTACAAAATCTATAAATTATCTGCAAGTTTTATTTTAACAAACTATAATAAGCGAGCAAAACGTTAAAAATTTTAGTATAAGTTACGTTTATTAAAGCGATTTTGGAACCTCACCAATTCGTTACAGTCCATGCTATCATATCCAATTCCAGTCTATAGGACAATAGAAAAATAGCTTTTGCTCAGCTTTCTCTTTTAAACAAGAGTCAATTTAATTCTTCGACACTGTTAGATAATCAGAAAATGTAGCATTGTTTAAAATATGCATAGAAAAAGAAACAGAACACATGTTCGACATCTCGAAGAAGGTGACTTTTGTTCTGTTGCTTACGTTTTCGTTATCAAAGAATAACAGGCTTACGCTATGGAAAGAAAAACCTATGAAGCTCTGTGTAAATGGTTTCTCTTGAATTTCGCACAAAGCTACGCGAGGGCTATCTGCGCTACCCGTCCGTAATTTAGCAGTGTAAGACTAAAAGGAAGGCACCAGGTCGTCACCACCCACGGCCAATTCTTGGACTACTCTTTTACCAACGAATAATAGGATTGACCGTAACATTATAACGCCCCCGCGGTTGAAATTGGCAAGCATGTTTGTTATGACGGGAATTCGAACCCGCGAACCTCTGATTACGAGTCGTGTGCCTTAACCACCTGGCCATGCCGGACCTCTGTGTAAATACAGCCTCAAGAGGATTCTGAAGGAAAGCAATATGCTTGGAAAGTTAGATGATCGTACTTTGCTTTTTTTTTAAGAGCCAACTCTTTGTGTTTTTTTATCTAATTAGAATTGGCGAATTACTAGTGAACAAAATGTTGATATTGAAAATAATTATGTGGGCTGTTACAAAAGTTTAATACAAGGGGGCAAATACTGGTGACATTTGCAATAGACAACACTAAATCAAATCAGTTGGTGTTCTTTGATTCTACCAGACAGCTTTATTAATCCCAATGTCTGTAATAGCTAAACAATCCGATCTAATTAAAATTAACTGCCGTTGATTTAGAGAATAAGAGACAATCCAAATATACCAATCTAATCAGAATAATAAAAATACGGATATAAGAATATTAATAATTACTAAATAATAAAATCTATAACCATATTAGCGAAAGGTTTTAAGTCTACATAAGAGATTATAACTTTACAAGCAGACAAATAGGTGTTTACACAAGTTGCACGTTTCTGGAACCTACCACGTCATCGTGGCATCATAACAACGTTTGACACAGATGCAAACATCACATAATTGTTATAAAGGTGCGTAATATTTACCTTCAGTTTATAATCAGGACAGTCTCAATAGATTTAATCAACTTGCTTTAACACTCTGATGGAAACAAATATGTAGCTTGATTCATTAATGAAACTTAAATGCTCTTTGATTAAACCTTGGTCTAATTGTATTTAGAGCTTCAGTCGTCACTTTTAATAGCAAACACATTTGAAATTAGAAGACTTGAAGCTCTCTGCGTTGTTTGAAATTAATGTATAAAACCTCTTTCTTTATATATATATACAAATATATCATGCTCGTCCCTAAAAGTCATTATTCAAGAGTTTCAAGTTGACACCGTTTGTAGTTAAACTAAACCTCCATAAAGTCATGTTCCCCACTTTGGTGCAAAATACAATGAGAAAAGATTGATTACGAAAAACCTTATTTTTTCAGTTTGTTCATGACTGTAATTCTAAGTTTTTGTTTTGAACACAACTATTACATATGCATTTAATAATTTCAAAATTATGAATTTAACGAATTTTTCAATGAAACATTTCGCATTATAATTATCAGGCAGTTGAAGTTTATTGGAAGTCTAGCAATTGAAGTCACAATTATTTCTAATCAAACAAATTGAGAAAAAGTAAGGAGTGTTGTACTAAAGTAATGCTTTCCAAAGAAATTTACTTTTACGACTGTAACTCATGCCAGTAATTTGTGTTTCTGTTTTCTGTAGGGTGTTCTGATTTATTAGGGTTATCTATTTATTGTTATTTCTATTGACAGTATCGATTATACATTAGGCCATCCCATAAGTAATGTCCGAAAATTTAACACAGAAAGTGAATCATCATTTCTATCTTTGTAGAAGGTTTTAATGACTAAAATATGTAGTAGGACGTGTATAAAAATGTTCAGACAAATAAAAGAAACTAATCCAACTCTACTTTTTCATATCATTAATCAAGTAAACACTTATGAAGATGGATGTGTCTGAGGAGCACGTTAGGTACATAATATATTATGAGAGTTCAAAAAAGGCAATAGTGCAACAAAAAATACACGAAACATTCAAAGTGTTTATGGTGTAAAATCTCTCTACGAAAGAAAATTTGGAAGGTGGTTTCAGATCTGGTGAATACAGCTGAAGTGATGCGCTACGTTCAGGTCGTCCTGTTGAGTTTAATGATGACTTGCTGTTGGCCGTACTTGATCAAGATTGTGCTGTAACAGTTAAAGAATTAGCACAAAAGCTTAAGTAAACTCATTCAACAGTTCACTGTCATCTGCAACAGCTTGAAAAGGTGTCAAAACTTGAAAAATGGGTCCACCATAATTTGACAGAAGCCAACCTGAAAGCAAGAGTGGACATTTCCACTTCTCTGTGCTCTTGTGAACATAACTCATCTTTATTTTAAACAAGTTAGCGACTGGAGGTGAAAAGTGGATATTTTATAAAAATGTAAGTGCCGCAGACAATGACTCAGTGCAGGTAAACTGGCTAAAGTACAGCCCAAAATGGACCTTCACCCTAGGAAAGTTTTGATAAGCGTTTGGTGGGATATTGTTGATGTGATTCACTTTAACTTGCTGCCACTCATTGTAACTATTACATCAGACATCTATTACTAACAGTTAGAGCGATTGAATGTTGTACTGAAAGAAAAGAGGCCTACTTTGATCAATCGTAAAGGTGTTGTGTTAAAGGATAAAGCACAGCCCTATACAGCAAGGATCACATCTGTAAAGACTGAAGAGCTAGACTGGAAAGAACCTCCACATCCTCCTTATTTTACAGACATTACTCCATCTGATTATTATCTATTTCGGAGTTTGCAAAACCATCTTGATGGAAAAGAACTAGGAACACATGAAGATGTCAAAAGTACCCTCTCTACATTCTTTTCCTCCAAAACCCAAGAGTTTTATAGAAGTGGCATTCAGAAGCTTATGAATCGTTGGAAGGAAGTAATTAATAATAATGGAACATAAATTATTGATTAAATAACATTAAACGCTTTTGAAATCCTTTCTCTTTACTTGAGAGATGCCCTAATATCAAGTATTTTTATTTTGTACATTGGCTCTTAACGTTATCAGAGCGATTGCTTTGCATTGTTAATTTAATTGAAAACTAACCTAACTCTCTCACATTGTCAAATGAGAGTAACCAGAAAGAAAATTAATTTAGCTATAGTGATTGCCAGGTTGACCTTCAGTCTTCGTTTTAAGCACATAGCTTATTCTGATAAGAAGGTATTATTAATTATTAAGTAAACATCTGGAGGACGATGACCTCCATCGGAAGTCAGTGTGGGTTAAATCTGCCTAAACGTGAAACAGTTTGGTAAATTGACTATATCTGCTAGAGCAAAGAGAATCAAAGTTATTGGTGAAGTGAACAAAAGAAAGTAGAATGCTGTATATTTCTTTGCCTATCCTGTAGAAGAATAGGCATACAAACGAAATTACATAGATTCTTACTTAAAAAATAACGATTAGAAATTGCTAACTAGCTTATGTTATTATGGCTTAAAAGATAAGTCAAATATATTAGTATTTTTTTACATTTGTTTCTTAAAAGTGTTAAATTCGCACCAGACATATATTACATATGTCGTTATGTGCAGGACCTATCAGAAGCTCATAATGTAAGTTATATTTTCTCATTACGAATCCCGGCATGGCCAAGTGTGCTAAGGCATACGACTCGTAATCCGAGATTGCGGGTTCGAATCCCGGTCGCATCACACATGCTTGCCCTTTCAGCCGCAGGGGCACTATAATGTAACGGTCAATCTCACTATACGTTGGCAAAAGAGTAGCCCAACAGTTAGCGGTGGGTGGTGATGACTAGCTGCCTTCCCTCTAGTCTTACATTGCTAAATTAGGGACGGCTAGCGCAGATAGCCCTCGAGTAGCTTTGTGCGAAATTCAAAACAAAGAAACAAACTCATTAAGAATATTCTGTGAATTACGATTTTTACACTTAAACACATTTTACAAGTTACATGTTAGATGAATACATGATATTAGTAAAACATAGGTTCATAGAAATCATTAAAATACGAAACTCTATGATCCGAGCGCTTTCTAAAGGTGAGCCTTTTTAATGACTATATAGATACAAATGTATTACAAATAATGTGTAGAGAGAGTGCGTGTGTGTTGTCTTCAAACAGAACTACATCCTGCTGTGCTGTGTTACCAAGGATAATCTAAATCCCTGATTTTAACGTTGTAAACCAGAAGATTTACTGTTGCTTCAACTAGCGACTATAGTTAATAAATCACTAATAAGTGCAAAAGAGTTGTTTTAAATTATATTTCCAAACATATTTAGTGAAGGAAGTTATATAAAATTATATAAAGATGTTAAATACATATGCTTTTCATACGCCAAGGTTCTGCCTGTTCATACACTGTTCCAGTTCTTCAAATTTTCAAAACTTCGCATTTAAATGTAACAAGAAATAAATTATCAGCTTAAAATACGTAACCACGCATACTCTGTGAAACTGCAGTCTTTCTTACTGTCTCACAGATAGCCCATTGTGTAGCTTTGTTCTTAATTCAAAACAACAACAACAACTTACTGTCTCGAGTATCGTTTGACGCCAAAAATAAATAACATTTTAAAACAACCATAACACATTATTATGACAGCCAATGTGACGTGTTGAAATGGGTGTCCAATATCGTTCTTAAAAAAGTCTAGTAACTTTTCCACACATCAAATTCTCGTTTAGCTTGTCATAGAATAGAAATTGTACACCAATACAAAATGAAATACAATTACATTTTGTCTCCATAATAAATATAAAATCGAACAATTTACTTTAAGTTTTAGTTAATACGTTATCGATGGGAAAAAACAGTAAATGTGATTCTGTCATCATTATTCATTAGAAATATTCGTTTTTTCTCAGAGAAATAATATTATCATTCGTATATATATGTGCTAAAGGTAACACAAGAGAGATATTAGCCTTAACATATTGACATAAAACAGTTAAACCTTATCTTCGATGATGTTTTTATTATTTCTAAAAAAACAGCCATAAGTATAAATAATTGGTTAGATGTGCTAAACTGTACATGAAGTGAAACAGCATATTTTTCGGGTATGACTTGTGTCCGTTACAAAAGTGTACAGTTGGGTTAACTGTAAAGAAATGAGTGTGTGTTTTCTTATAGCAAAGCCACCTTGGGTTATCTGCTGAGTCCACCGAGAGAAATAGAACATTTTACTTAAGCGTTGTAAATTCGAAGACTTACCGCTGGACCAGGGTATGAAGGAACGAACGAAATAATTCAGTAATATTTCACAATTACTCAAACTTGCGTGCCTGGTGGTCCGCCACGGCCAGGTAGTTAAGGCACTCAATTCGTAATCCGAGGGTCGCGGATTTGAATCCTCCTCACACCAAACATGTTCGTCCTTTCAGCCGTGGAGTCGTAATAATGTGACGGCAAATCCCACTATTCGTTAATAAAAGAGTGGCTCAAGAGTTGGCGGTGGGTGGTGATGAGTAGTTGCTTTCCCTCTAGTCCTACAATGCTAAATTAGGAACGGTAGCATAGATAGCCCTCGTGTAGCTTTGAACGAGATTCAAAACAAACCAAACTTGAATAGATGGAAAACATCAGTTTTTTTATTTAAAAATTATCAACTTATTATTTTTTTTCATTTATTTCCGAGCTTTTACTCGTATTTCTGGTTATCCTGTTTTATTGTATTGAATTTCAGTGAATGTTGACACTAAACGAATTTTATGAAAGCAGTTAGAGTTATTGTGAGTCCTAGCGGATATGATAGATAGTATGACAGTCAGTTAACTCGTTATAAACCTAAAACATGTTGTTACCGTATATTATGTGCATGTGATATGACACTCAAATAACAGTACTCTGAGATGTATGTCGCCACCGATTCTTAGAGGATCTAGGACGATCTTCTTAAAGGTTATGAAATAAAAGGAAACGTATTTACCTTCAGGAATGATTTACTGGCAACCGTATTCAATTTAACACCCAAAGTATTTCGTTATTAATAAATTATGTGCAATTTTTGAATCATCTAACTTCAAACAGTTGTTAACTGCAATGTTGTCGTTATAACTGGCGGTTGGTATATATTTCGAGCAAGTCTACTTCTCCTGTTTTACGAAACACTACAGTGATGAAGTTGAATTATTGCAATATTTTAAATATTTTTTTTCAATGCATGTGTTATATCCTGCATTTGATTTAAGGCGCATTTGAAAGACATTTGTTTAAGTTAAATAACTGACTTGATGTGTTAAGAAACGTTTCTGTCAGAGAAATTGTTATATTTCTTGGACTTTAAAAAAAAAACACTTGTCCTAATCGCGAATAAAGAAAAAAAAATATGTGCTTCATTAAATCTAATCCAAGTTATTGTTAGATCCGCAAATGATTAAAAACGTAATTCAAAGGAATATTATAATGATTTATTATCAGATATTAAAATATATAATGTTTGTATGTTTATATAATAGCAACGATATAAACATGAGAAAGAAGCGTATTCCTTTGATAAAATGTTTCAACTTCTCAGAGGAAACATGTTTTATATTATATTTTAAGATATGATTTTACATTTCTTCACTCACTAGAATAAAATAAACGGTCCAAACAGTTTATCAAGGTTTACATTGATTAATCGCCTAGCAACAAACGAGAGCATAACATTTCACGTTTTAAAACTGTATAGATCAGTGGTTCCCGATCAGGGATGCGAGATAGCATTTCAGGGGGTGCAAGATAACATTTGTTTTGGCCACCTTTACCTTTATTCTTAAATAAATAATTACTGTGAGGGAAGCGAGAACATATTACAAATTTTTAGGGGTGCGGGGCATAAAAAAGGTTGGAAACCACTGGTATAGATTATAAAATTCTACTTTTATGTGAAAAAAATCATCGCTACTATGAATTTTGAAAATATAAATGTTTTCCATTAAATCATGTAAGTGTTTTTTTTGCACTTACAATTTTACAAGAGTAACCCTAAATGAACAATATTAAATGTTTTACCCCAAATTAAGCAAATACTGAAAAGAGAGAAAATAAGAAATCATATTAGGTGACGATTATGTTAGATTTTATAAATGATATATTCATTGTTGAATTATTATGTCAAAAATAGATATTATGTTAAAATCATAAAAAATTACTTTTGAGTTTAAATTATACGAAATTAAATGCCAATTATATTTTTGATTAATCACAGAACAAAATTAGCATCAGCACTATATCGTGTTCTGAACTTAGATTGATAGCTACAACCGGACAAATTTAGAATGTTTTAATACACTTTTGTATACCGGTTTCATTTTTTTATCTGTTGATTTTTAATCTTTTAAGTGTAAGAGTGTTTCAGGAAATATTCTTGAATAATATCGTAAATTTGAAATTACACGTGATATAAATAAACTTCACATTTCAAAAAGCTGCCTTCAAATATAACTGAAGTGATATTTACTAAATAAATTTAATAAATATTTCATAAAATTCTAAAGTTCCAAACACACAACGTTACGAAGCTTCCAAAAGAAATTTAAAATATATGCACAGTAAAGTTAGTAATTATTATACGGTAGAATAGAAACTGAGACCACATAAATATTAACCATTAGAGTAGGTCAAACTACCCCATCAGTGGAAAGACAGGTGTTATAGAATACGTAGTTTCCAGATTAAACAAAACTTGTAACAAAAAATAGTGAGAAGTGAAAAAAAAGACTTGAATCGTCTTTGTTAATGAATAATCTGAAAAAACACTCAACAGAATACAATTAAAAAAACAGACAAGCAGGAAATTAGATGTATAGAACCATATCTTTCTATATCAAATAACTGAAAACAAACAAAACACATACAGATAACATACAGTCAGAATGTCATTCAAAAAGTCACAACATGATCACTAAAGACCTAGTGGAGAGCGAAAATAAATGTTTGAAACATACCTTGTAAGTGTGGAGTCCAGTACCATAGAGAAAAATAAAATTTACGAAAGGTAAGAGCATATTAATAATTCAAGGCTCTTTACTTCGATCTATTTGTAATCACATCACATCAGAGAAGCAGACCGTGTAGAGAAATGAAATAATGCTGAAACATTGGGTTAAGAGCTACACACGAGAAAAAAAGCCTTGTACTTGTACATTCAGACATGTAAAAAAGAAATGTTCTACTGTACATTCACACGTGAGAAAAAAACAACTTTCTGCTTGTGCATTTACACGTGAGAAAAAGAAACTCTCTACCTCTGCATTCAGACGTTCCTCTATCTCTACATTCACATATGAGAAAAATAAACTTTGTACCTTTACATCGACACATGTGAAAAAGAAGTCTTCCATTTGTACATACAACAAATTGATATCATATTAACTCTACTTAAGCTAGAAATCAACGAAACATGAAAACCATTCAAGAAATTATTTCTTTAATCGATTCAACCACCTAGATTCATAGAATATCTTATTTTATTTATTTGTAATCTTCTCCAATGGGGAAGTGTTAAAAGACAAAGTGATTCAGATGGTTGTCATAAGTAAGATGATTAGATACAATTCAAACACAATAAAAAAGCTCATACGTAGAGTTCTTGAATGGAAGAAAACCCTTCCAGTGATTCTTGAATATAACTTTCTCTTTACGAGACTATAAATAATTTTAAGTTTTTTTAGAGACAAGAAGAGAAACATCAGATTATTAAGAAAATAGTTTAATCAAATACCATTAAGATTAAGAATCTTACTGTTGATAACTCCATCACAGTACTACTATTTACTTAAGAAAATTATAAGAAAGTAATTATTTTTACATTAACAGTTTAGGTTTGTAAAGAATATTCGTAGCTAGTTGTTATAACAGTAAGGAAATTTATATTTTTATGGTTCAAAGGTAAAGACTGAATTATAATTATTTTTACTTGCGAAACGTCAGTGTTCCATATATTAGAATTAATGTGTTTAGAACAATTTCTCTAAACCTCATACCTATAATATACATTTTTAGTGTTAGTGACGATGGGTGGAATTTCCCCCAAATCGGTATAACTTAGTGACAAATGGTGCATTGAGTAATAAATTTGGTTTAAAGTTTATTTTTAGTATAATAACAGCTTGTCCAAACATGCGCGCCCTTTCAGCCGTGAGGGCGTTATAACTTTAAGGTCAATCCCACTATTCGTTGATAAAAGTGTAGCCTGAGAGTTGGCAATGATGACTAGCTGCCTTTCATCTACTCTTAAACAACTAAATTAAGGACGGCTAGCACAGATAGCTCTCGTGTAGCTTTGCGCGAAATTCAAAACAAACCAAACCTATATGTATACACTATGGCGACTCAGTAGCCGTATTGTGGGCTTGTAATGTTAAAACCAGGTTTCAGTACCTTTGGTGGGCATAACACAGACATTCCATTATTTAGTTTTTGCTTGACGACAAAGAAACAAAACTTATATATGTTTAATTTTAAACACACACATACACACTCATAAATATGTATGGTTACTGTGTGAGTAAAAGACGTTTACAAAAATCATACATATAATTTACATTATACCACTATATAATACCTCAATTTATTCTTTGCTGAAATAATTAATCAAAAAATAGTAACTAAAGTTTGGGATTCATTTTTTCATTCCATGGCTGTAGTGTAATATTAAAGCTACATTCACTACTCTAACTGAATATAACGGTTTTTCAACACGAGATGAGAGTCTTCAACTCTTTCACTGGCGTTAGTGAAGAAACGGTATTATTCTTCAAACTTTTAGAAATTTAGTATTTTCAAGTTTCATATAAGTAATTAACATAAAACATGTATTTCTTTTTATTATGTATCTAAAAATCAGCCTAACACTATGAAAGTTGTGTATTTAAAGATAACTCGAACGCTGTAAGAGACGTGTTTGCAAAAGTAAATTTAACACTGGAAAAGAAGTGTATCTAAAAGTTAACCTAACACCAATAGATTTATTTATCTAAAACATAAATTTAACACTTGGAGAGATGTGTATATAAAGATAAATCTAACACTGTAAGAGGCATGTTTCTAAAAATAAATTTAGCACTAACAGATTTGTTTATCTAAAATATAAACCTAACACTAAAAGAGATGTGTATCAAACGCGGTTAGATTTGTTCATCTAAAACGTAAAACTAATAACGGTAGAGTGAATTATTTAGCTATAAACACTGCAGTAGAAAATTAAAGTTCAAGCTACTAAAATTAGTGTTCCCTAGTAGGTTAATGGTAAGTTCAATCCGGGATTCGTTTTGCCGCTGTTGAGAAAGTGTAGATATTCTACTATGTAGCTTTGCACTAAAATACAACAGAAATTAATTAAAACCAATAAGTAAAAACAGAGATCGCATCAAGGGAAATAAAAATAAATTCTATTGTTTCTGGATACAGTTTCTGTCCTCCTTAATATCATAAGCTATCGCTGCTTAAAAAGTCTTTGGGTAATATACGATTTATCACTTAAGAGCCTTAATAAATTTTACGACAGCGACAGTATTTTAAAAATATTCTAAATATCGTTTCTAGTGATAATGTCCCTCCTGCAATACATCCAAAGAAAATTATATTGGAACGTATAAACCAAAAATGAGCAACTACTTACAATATTTTTTAGTAAATTATTTCAAACTGAAATAAGTTTAATATTTATATTTTCTTAAAGATACTTATAATGTGAACGTTTTACATTTTGTTCAAGTAATATGATCTATTACGTTAAAAACAGGCTAAAAATTAAGTTATTATTTGTAACTTTGATACTAGTTTTAACTTCAAAACGTTATTGGCACACCTCTTTACGATAGTCTTAAGAGTTATGATAAGTTAAGAAAAAGAGGTTACAGGAAATTCTCTGACTCAAATAACATTTCCAGTATTATTAAATATCATTTTTAATCTCTAACGCTAGTATACAGAAATATTACGATTCCAAAATACACATATATCTTTAATAATACCATTCACATTTAGATTTTTTATTAAGTAATGTATTTCACTTACACTGAGCGAAACTACGACCTTAATTAATTAAAGCTTCAGCGAATGCTAAATAAAGTCTTTTTTTTCTCTTTTTTTTAAAAATGTTTTAAATACGTTTATATGTTTTTGTTGTTTGGTTTATTGAAGATAAATTTGCACTATGGAATGTTTAAACTTTCCATTTAAAACTTTGTTATAGGTAAATGGAATATCAGATATAGTAAATCACAGTTTCAGTTATATTAAACATTAAATTTCACACTCTTTAGAAAGCAAAATACAATAACCTCTCCTAATAAAATTACTTTAGAACAACAACAAAAACAACATTTATTATATAGCAAATGAAATATTAAAACATGAAAATTACTGTTGATGTGTCACAACGAGTAACGTTGAGTTCAATCTTATAGTAAGCGTTCTAGTTTAAAAATTATTTTAACAGCTGAAGGTGTATAGGTTTTTAGCAAGTATCCCATTATAACATTTAACTGTTTTTTGTAAGCTTAACGATCTTTTTGATTATGACTAGAACTTATCAAACTGCACGGGGAACAGCAGTTAAAGAATGAATTGAAATTTTCATTAGTATTTCCACAATAGAAAAAAACTCTTCAGATAAAATTTGTGATGAAAGGATACGGTTAAAAATTTTAATAATTTCCACTACTTATGCGTTAGTTACTCGAATTTTTTTAAATCCAACTAAAAATATATACTCTGTGAATGTCTAATAACATTTATAGCTCTTAACACGCCTTCTTAAGTACTCTAATAAAATACTCCTTTAAAATACGGACGGAATGAAGTGACAACAAATGAAATAAAATTTCCGTTTAAGCTAAATCCTCAAATACGTAAGGCGTTTGTAAGTTATCGCGCTGGTTATTAAATGTCGTACAAATGATGATATTTTTTTACGTATAAGTAACAAATGTGTATTGGAGAAATTAGTTCTCTACTTCTGTCTTCAGCAGCCTTAGAAATCATGCTTAAATTAAGCAGGCCAAAGCCCCTGTTAACTCTGTAGTCAATTGAATCACATTTGTTATTCATAAACATTTTGTAAAAATATACGAGATAACTTGTTCATGTTATGATCACGTTTCTTTATTGTTGTAACTTTCTATAAAACAGAGTAAAATGTTAATATGGACATTAAAATATTTTGGGATGTTAAACAGTTTTGATACATATATTATATGCGTGAAGATCAGATTTTTTTTAAAGTTAATATTTCATGTTCACGAAATAGATGTCTTGAATACACATTTTGTTTATAGTTTATTTGGTTTTGACCACAAATCTGAATTTTATCTTAATTCACTAGCTACAAATGTAAACTTTATCCATAAACATTGAATTAGGATAACGATTACTTTATTTTAGTGGTTCGGAATCACAGTCCAAAGGTTATAGGTTGGAGACTTGCCTGTGCCATATTAAAGCTTACTTTATGAACTATTTACCTTAATTACTTCAGTTTACCAGCTGTATAATAGGTAAAACTAGATACCTGGGTTTTAAACTGGGAGAATGTGTCATCAACTCCCTACCCTCGTGCGACAGGAAACCTGTTTAGATATCCGATGTTTTCCACGTGGAAAAAATAATTAACTTACTTGAACTTTTTCTTATTTTAATGCAGTTGAGAATATAACAGTCAGTATTCCAGTTTAGAATAATTACGTTTGACCCTAAAGCCTGACCGTATCTTAATTAAGGCTTGCAAAAGATACATTGGATACAATTTTGAATATTTAACTTACAAACGTGAACCTACAAGAAATAACCGTTTATATAGATAGGTAAGTAGTCTCTTGAAATAAATATTCAGAAATATTTATCAGTTCAGTTAAAAAGTAAATACACTGAGTTCCTACTAAATATATATAAGCTGACCGAAATCAAGCAATAATCGCAGTTCTAGAACCAATACTCGACTCGTGATTTATGCTGTTGTTGTTGTTGTTTTTGAACTAAGCACAAAACTACACAATGAGCTATCTGTGCTCTGCCCACCACGGGTATCGAAACCCGGATTTTAGCGTGTAAGTCCGCAGACATACCGCTGAGCCACTGGGGGGCGTGATTTATGCAGGTATAATGATACCAATTAAATAAACTTGTATTAATGTGTTGTTCAGTATTTTTTTATAATCACTATCAAATCAATAGAGTTGTGTGAAGGATCTTGCGGGCTCGTAATGACCTTACAGTTTATTACATAAATGTATTTGAGAAACTTATGTACATTACACTAATAATTGTAATAAATAGTACATAAAGGTGAATAGGTAATGATTAGTTTACCTGTTTTTGCCTTTTTAATTTTTCTTTTCCTTTTACCACTCTAACTTATAATGATTCATTTTAAATCGAGTATCCCTAAGGAAAAAAAAACTGGAAGAATCAAAGAAACAAAGAATAAATTTCGGAAAAACTGTTTTCGAACTGGTCAAGTTTGAGGAATTTCAACTTTCGCTAAAGTGTGCTAGGATTTGTGTGTTTTGGAATTTCGCACAAACCTACTCGAGGGCTATCTGTGCTAGCCGTCCCTAATTTAGTAGTGTAAGACTATAGAAAAGGCAGCTAGTCATCACCACCCACCGCTAACTCTTGGTCTATTCTTTTACCAATGAATAGTGGGATTGACCGTCACATTATAACGCCCTCACGGCTGGGAGGGCGAGCATGTTTGGCGCGACTGATTTTAGCGTTGTAATCCGGAGACATACCTGTGATGTCGAGAAAATCCACTTGCAGAGAAATATAATTTTGTGAACCTAACGATGACCGAAGAAGGTCGAAACGTTGTTTGCTCTTCTATGTAAAATATTTTCTTAACCCAAACGAGCAGTTTTTGCATATTTATTTCGGAGACGTACCGCTGTACTAGCGGGGGGTGTGTGCTAGGAAGTGAATTCGTAATGAGAAAAATACTTGAGAGGAAGAGCAGTTTGGTGAACAAAATTTTAGTAAACGATTGAATGTAAAAAATATTGGACGATATATCAGAATAATGACACAGAAAGCAGACCATATGCATGACTTCTTGATAGAGACAGGAGGGAGAACAGGGCCTTATGACATCGAACAGACGCTGGGCATAACATGGTTAGCCTTAGTGTAACTGAGGGATTTGAAAATTTTCTATCGTTTATTTTTGCAAATATCAAAATTTAAGACGCAAAATGTAGTTTCAGGTCCTATAACAGGATTATGGTAACCTGTTATAGCCTCAACACCTTTCAAATAGCTCTGTAACTCAGTAAAACGTTAAAGCTAAGCAAGCATCTAGAAGTGAATGACTAGTAAGGAAGCAGCTAACAATTGGATAATAAACGACAAATAAATGGATGATAAACGACTAAACACACAATGATAAGAAATTAACGAATGGTGGTAAGTTACTGACAAGTTAATAACACGTAATTAGCTTATGTCTGACAAGAATATCTTCTCCAAACATCTTTTACATAAACTCTCCGGTCAGTGAAATGTTTTAGGATCTGGAGCAGTACAGTGACATGTATATTTTCAAAAGCAGTAAATGCACTCTGTGGAAACGAGAATTATAAGCTTACTTACTAGGATTAACTCAGCTAGTTTGTTACAATGATCTGTGCACCATCCAATAACTTCACACTACATCAGAAGAATCACATGACCCAAGCATTAAGACACTTAATAAAACAATAAAGTAGAAATTTATCAAGATTTATACATGCACAAAGTACGGCAAAGTTTCACTTCAGTAATTATAATGATGCTGTACATTTTTTTTCACAAAATCTGA
Organism: Carcinoscorpius rotundicauda; assembly: GCA_011833715.1. NCBI lineage: Eukaryota > Metazoa > Arthropoda > Merostomata > Xiphosura > Limulidae > Carcinoscorpius > Carcinoscorpius rotundicauda. The sequence goes on from CM022398.1 coordinate 25,222,888, forward strand.
GTATGTAACATGACATGAAAGTTCCATCTTTTAGATATATTAAGATGAAAAAACGCCCTAAGGATAGCTTTTTCGTAAAGCATGCACCTGTGTAAAATAACACGATCACTGATGTAATTATCAAAAATTATAGGTATAAGAATCGATTATTAATAAAAGTACGTTCTTTGCCATTTTACTAGTTTAAAATAACAAATGTTTTGGGAATGGGGTGGGACTTAACGTGTAAAGTACCCTCAAGGGCACTTTCTTTTTTGACTTTTACAATAGCGTCTAATGCTATAATCACACGGACTGCTAAAGGTGGGGAATGCAGTCTGGCGTTGAAACAAGCATTAGGGGGCCGTATATTAAATTCTCACTACCTGAAAATATCTTCATGTTTCCATAAATTTACCCCATCATTATTTTTCTTAGTTTAACTTTAAAGTGCCCTGGGTTGAAGGGTATGGCTTTCGTGTTGCCTACAGTGACAATGCAAGACTAGTCTACAACTTAAGATGTGTGAACATAACCAGGGATTTATCTCCATGGTGCATGGCAATCATGAAACAGATCTGTTGCGAGACCGAGACGAACGTGACTGCAAGAAACAAATAAAAAGCTGTATAAAGTATAGGAATGTGGACCTTGACCCTGTAGGAGTGGGATCATGCACGCGCACCACGCAGGCTAATCCAAGTTCCACCCATATTTGGAGTGCCAGCGTTTGATTTGAAGTGCCATATTAAGCACTAAAGCCGGTCGGTCAATAATGATTTTTCCTGTGGTTAAGAATGAAACTTATCTTTTGCCGTGAGCTATTTAGAGTTAATTTGAGTGACCAGTAGAATTTACGACTAATACATAATTTATTTCTGTAAATATAACGTCTTAACTTTACTCGATGACTACAGATAAATACTTCCGCTTATTCTTAAAAGAGCGTTACCACCTAAATTAATTAACAGAAGTCCAGTATTATATATCTCAGCCAATTTACTATTTGTTAACAGAACTAAAACTATTTTCTAAATGTTCTTAATTCAAGTCTCACAATAGTTTAGGTGATGAAGATATTTCGGTAAATACTAGATATTTAGTTTGAACACAGTGCAGTTTGATCTAATTCTACGGCTTGTTTTTAATGCATATCAACACAGCTTTACAGAGTTTAAGTGATAAGAAAATTTATTCGTATAGATGCAACAAGTGTATACTTGTACGTTCTGGAAAATCGATTACATTGTAAATTCTTTTCTAGATTTTTAAGTTTGATTTAGTTTAAAGCGATACAAACTAGACCACTCGCATCCCTTCCACCATGGAAAACTGAACTCTAGATTTTACCATTAAAAATATGTATGTTCAACGATGACCCACTGATCTTACAAGTGTCAAAATTTAAATCATAATATAGCTTATTTTTAACATCAAATCTTTGTACACAATTATGCTTCATAATTTGAAGCAACCAACCTATATTTCCAAATTCCGTTATTTGTATTCATATTTGATGAAGCCAGAAAAAAAATGTTGAAAACAAAGATAACCAACAATTAAGAAAATAAAAGAAAACTCGAACCAAATTGTTATTTTAAAAAAGGAAAGTTGGCAAAATTGAAGGAGAATAATTAGCACATCCCAAAATCAGAATCCACACTTTAATTATTCCTTACTAAAATTCATTTATTTCGACTGTATAAATTGTTTCAAATTTTCAAATTCAGTCATTGTAATGAAAGTCATTCACCAACTTGTGATGTTAATTGTATAAAAGCAATTTATTCAGGTGTGGTTTGGAATGAAAGACATTGATCGAATTGTAGCGTGGCTTGTAACAAAAGTCACTGACCAAAGTGTGGTGTGATTTTTATGAAAGTAATTTATCTGTGCATGGTCTATAGTAAAAGTCACTGACCAAAGTATAGAGTTATTTTTATAAAAGTAATTTATCCGAGTGTTGTTTGTAACGAAAGTAACTGACAAAAATGTGGTGTAATTTGTATGAAAGTAATTTATCTGAACATGGTTTGTAATGAAAGTCACTGACCAAAGTATAGTGTTATTTCCATAAAAGTAATATATCCGAGTGTTGTTTGTAATGAAAGTCATCGATGTAAGTTTCATTTACAATGAAGGTCATTGACTTAATTAAGTGCGATCACATTTCATCTATTTTTTTCAATGATATTTTTATTTGATCAATTTTTAATTGCCTGTTTACTTTTTAACAATTACACTATATATTAAAAATAAAAATGTCGCATATAAACTCGGTAATATAATTATACATATGTTTAGTTGAAATATATAATTATTTTAAATTATAAAATAACACGAAATGTAATTAATCTCATATGATCAGCACGTGTTTGAAACCACAAAAATTGGATACGTAGAACGTTGTTTTAATTGGTAGAAGTTCGTTTATAATTCGCAAAATAATGCAAATAAGCACGAAAGAGATATTTAAAATGCTTCAGCAAAGCTGTCTTAATGTCGAGTACGTCAAGAGCAATACTGTATTCTATATACCAATATCATTTGATCATTTTGAAATTTAATATTACTTCTGAATAACGTTGATATGTGAACGAAAATTAGTATTAAAAATCGTCTACTAATTATTGAAAACATTAGAAAAATTCTATGATATTGTATTACACCAAACTCTTAACGTTTAAGAATTAAAATAAATCTATCCACTGTTAAAAACAACAACTTATACGCTGAAAAATATTGTTTATGGTTGAATCAATAAGCAATAACGCATTTCTTTTTTCTCTTGTTAAATAGGATTTCAAAGTGAGAAATGATAAAAACCGTAGCATAAAGATGCATTACTGACATTTGTTGAACACAGCGCCCTCTTGCAAGGTAGATGATTCCAGTAAAGTCCTCAATATATAGAAATTCAGAAGACCTTTTTTAAAGTAACTATTAATCATGATTGTAATGCATTGTTTCTTCAAGGGAGAACTCGATCGCTATTAAAGACATATTTCCGGTTTTTCTTCTAATATTGCGTCAGGAACTCTGAAAATGATTTTGGTGAGAAATACAATAAAAGTGTAAGAGCTGACTGTTTCTGAAAACGCTTTATATGTGTAGCTTTCAGATGCCCTTTTAAAGAACATAAATAATGTATTATAAAACAAAACGACCTCATATCTGCATAAAAGTAAATCTCCAGACAGCAATATGTATATATATATATATATCCTACAAAAATATTACTAAAATCAATTTCAAAAATATAATTCACAAGAATTTAATAAGCTTTTAAATATACACACATAGAGCGATAAAATGTTTTCGAGCTCTTCACTCGTTGGATAATATATATATATAACTGTTTACAAGTTTGAATCTCTCTGTTAGCATTTCTTCAACCAAATTCAGATATTTCACAAATATAAAGTCCCCCGGAAACATTGTTTTAAGGGAATTCCAAGTTATACAACATGACTATAATAATATACTCAAAGAAAAATAAAATTAACATTATCAAATAACCATTTACAGGTAAACTGATATAAAATGAATTACTGCTTAAACTTAAAGAGTTTCACAAGCACGTGGAATTTCCAAAGAAATGGAATTGACATATTTTCAGTTTTTACCATTTAAAACATGTTTTCGTTTGTGATATGTTTGAACTTATTCTAATATTACGACACTGTAGCTTACATTTCTAAGAAAGGCGACCACAGTGTGTTCAAAGTGATTAGAACACTGTATGTAATTTGATGAGATCCTTGATGGATCTATTCCAAGTAGACTTGCCAAGTTAGACAGGCTTGTTGTAACGAAACCACTCGACATGTTATAAAATTTATCGCCTGAAAAGCTATAATATAAGAGTACTTATTTGTTAACGTATTTACTTTGTTTACTGAATACTGAAACGCTTTGTGGTCAGTCCCCCAGTGGCTCAGCGGTATGTCTGCGGACTTACACGCTAAAATCCGGGTTTCGATACCCGTGGCGGGCAGAGCACAGATAGCTCATTGTGTAGCTTTGTGCTTAATTCAAAATAACAAATAATAGACTCGTGGTCAAAACAATTTTGGAAAGTTTTACTGTACTTGATCGAAGACTTAACAGCATCGTTGTTCAATTTCAGTATATTTATGCTCCCCGTTAGTACAGCGGTAAGTCTACGGATTTACAACGCTTAACTCAGGGGTTCGTTTCCCCTCGGTAAGCTCAGCAGATAGCTCAATCTGGCTTTTGTTAAAAGGAAACACACATTTTATATTTAGCTAACTTGTCAGGTAGTAAAATAGACTAATGAAACTACAGATGAACATAAAAATCAATTATGGACTAATGGATGGATCGAAAAAAAGACAATTAAATAAGTAAATAGATTTAAAATTGATGAAATTATTAATAACATTTTCAAAACATATTATATAATATTATTCTTTGTTTCTGTTTCGAAATTTAAATTTATTAATCTTAGATAAAATAATCCAGTTTCGTGGAAGATCTACAATGTAGATCTACCTGCAGGTCGTCGCGGGTTCAAATATCTAACAAACATGCCTGTTCTCTCAGCCGTGTGAGCGTTATAATGTGACGTTCATTACCACTATTCGTTACTAAAGAGCAGAGTAAGAGTTGGCGATAAGTGTCGTTATGTCGTTTAGCTATCTCAACTCTAGACTTACGCTGTTAAATCAGGGACGGCTATTACAGGTTGTCCTTGAGTAGTTTTGTTCGAAATTCAGAAAAAAATTTATAAAGTACAAATTTACAAATATCACAAGCTCTCTTTAAAATACATTATATATGCTTGATACACTGTTTACTAATTGGATACGCACATAATGTTTGTTTGTTTTGAGTTTCGCGCAAAACTACACGAGTGTTATCTGCACTAGCTGTCCCTAATTTAGCAGTGTAAGACGAGAGGGAAGGCTATTAGTCATCACCCCCCCTCCCAACTCTTGGGCTACTCTTTTACCAACGAATGACCCATTAATAACGTCCCAACGGTTGATAAAGCGATTATGGGGATTCAAACCTGCGACCCTCAGATTACGAGTCGACAGGCCTAACCCCCTCGCCATGCTGGACCTCAAGCATAATGAGGCGTCTTATGTTATGCTTAACCATACCTCTTTACTTACAACGATCTCCTTCCCTGTCCAATGTAAGATTTCACTATCAGTATTTACCACACGTATAAGAGCAAAAAAAGCTATGCACTAAGGAGAGAATCAATAATATTACCAACAACGAAGTGTGCTTTGTTGTACTTACTTCAAAAGAATAATTTTAATGGAACCTTCCATTAATCTCTTTTGGTTCAGTGAACAGATTACAAAAAATAGTTTTTTTAAGGCCTCTTCGGTTCTAGAAAAGGTAAACTATGTGACAAACAATGCTACAGTAAACACAGTAAATAGAGCACTCATAAAATTATATTTATTAACACGTTAGAATTGATACAGTTCTGTAGCACTGATTGTTGTCAAATAATTATTGAGTTCCAAACGGTGATCATTTCTTGTTAGACAAATCACAGAGCATTAAACATTTATTGGCAAGCAACAACAGTAGTTCCTGTTGTTGTTGTTTTATATTTCCTGATGTTAAGACTTCTCGAAAATGTTATTAATAAAATCGCTACTTAAATTGCTTACTTCGAACTATTGAAATATACACTATCTAACTGTATCCACTCGCAATAAAAATACAGTAAAACACACTGGATTAAGTTTTATCTTTATATTTAAACCAGCTGGTTATGAATAGCCGCTTTAGCTTATACAGGTAAAGGTTTATAGCTTGTGTATAATGTCGTGCAGTTGTTTGACTTGAAGTTATATTTGAAGTTTTGGCGAGTGAGAGAGAAAAAAATGATGTTATTATCTTATAACAAAGCATACAAATACAAACATTTGTTATGTATGTTAGTTTTAAAATACTTTTTTCTAATTTCATTGTTCACTGAACGATAGAACCATTTTGGAAAAACGATAAACAACTTCCAAAAAAAATATGTTTAATTACTTGTTCTCGTTGTTTCGGTTTATGCCTTTAGTTAAGCCGAAACGTCGAGTACAAGTAACTAAACTTGTTTTCTGAAGTTTTTGTCGCTTATACATAATGTATAAAAGCTAGTTCGTTGATTTTTCAAAAGTAAAAGCATATTGGTTTATTTGCCATGTCTGTAACAGGAAATTAAACCCCAGAATTCAGTCTTGTAACAGGGACATTGTTGCTTCTAGTATTAACATTGTTTAAAAATTCTTAAAATTCCGTTTTTAAGGCAATATTTTAATAAATCTATTTGCACACGTTAGGGTTTATCCAATTTTGATCCTGAAAATACACCAATTTTGTTGCATATTAATCATACTTAATACTGTTTTAAGAATATCTTACTATAATGTCTCCTCTGTCAGTTTCATTCTATCGTTGTAGAAGAGTGTATCTACCATTAGTATGCTAGAGATATCGTAGTTTTGGTTTTCCAACAACGAGACAGCTTTATACTACACAGTCGTTCTAATACCTTTCATCATTAGCATGTGAAATAAAATAATGAAGTTGGAAGGCTTCGGTATTCTTATCAAGGACTTTGTCCAGGTTCTTTAGAAGAATTTAGAATACATTTAAATATTTCATTTTTAAATTATTTTTCTCTATACCTTATGTTAGCTGTTTTAAACTCTTTTAACAGTAAATAAATTTGGAAAACTAGTAACAAGTAGCAGTGCATGGTACATGGAATCTTATAACAAAAATAAATAAATAAACACTTTTTATTGTGTTTGCTTGGTACCGTATTCATTTATAAATTTTTAACAAAGACACAGCTTTGTTTTCACACAGTCGTTCTAACATTTTTCATCATTAGTACGTTGAATAAAATAATAAAGATGGAATAAAAAAGTCTCGTTAAGAGCGTGACCAGTTTTCAAAACGGCAACTACAATAAAACGCATGTGACAGAGATGACTGGAGACTTTCTGTGTTTCAATCAAAAGCCTAAACCAAAACACACCTTTGTCAATTAGTTTGTGTGTTACACGTATTCCAAGATTATAGTAAGATATTATTGTCTTGTATTTCGAATATTAAGATTAAAGTTTGTTTGTTTGTTTTTGAATTTCGCACAAAGCTACTCGAGGACTATTTGTGCTACCCGTCCATAATTTACCAGTGTAAGACTAGAGGGAAGGCAGCTAGTCATCACTACCTACAGTCAACTCTTGGGCTACTCTTTTACCAACGAATAGTGGGATTGACTGCACATTATAACACCCCCACAGCTGAAAGGGTGAGCATGTTTGGCGCGACGAGCGAATATTAAGATCAGATACACATTGTTCAAAGGATCATAGTAAACTGCCTTTCAGAGGTTTATGAGCCCATGTATATTTACCAATATTTAGCAAAACAATTTTTTTGTTTTTAAGCATATGATACGTCATCCTAGTATATTGATGTGATAGGTCATCCTAGTATATGAAATAAATTGGTTATCTTCATTGTTTTATGTTATTTCTATTTAGTATTCGATTTTAATTTAATTTAGAGCTTTTTTAATCCTGATTCAATCAAACCTTCATCCTCCTCTCTCAGGAAGAAACAAGTGAATAATAGCTAGCAATTGAATTCCATTAAAAAACCATCCGGTTGTAAGAAACTTTATTAGATATATATCCACTTATATACCTTGCTGTAAAGTCTTACAAAAAGGATTCGCTTATTATTTTCTAGCATTTATACTTCAGGGCTATGACTCTGTTTTCAATGCTTTTGTTGGATATTAACCCAAATCATCTGGAGACAGAGACGAGCTGTAACAATGGAATGCTTTGAAAGCTCTTCCACTAAGAGCTTTGTTCACTTCCTTTCGTAGAATCTAGAAGAGATTTAGATATTTCACATTCAATTTAATTTAAGCGTTAATCTTGAGTAATCTTGCTAAAAAACATATCTATTTAATTAAATATCAAATAATATACAACATCTGGTTTATAATAATGGAGCAGGCGAGAATAGTGGAAACATGTGCATCAGTGTGCAATACATTCTTTTTAACTTGTATATCACTTTTCACTGTGGCACATTATTTTCGTGAAATGAAACTTCTGATAAACAGAAAAACACAGTGCCTAATATAATGTGTGGAGTATCAAAGTAATTGCCATTCAGTGGCATAGCGGTATGTCTAGGGGCTCACACCGGTGAAAACCGGGTTTCAATACCCGCAGTGCCCAGAGCACGTATAGCCCATTGTGTAGCTTTATGCTTCATTCTAAACAAATAAACAAAATCGAATTAATTTCAGACTAATCCATAGCTAAGTTTTAGAGGATTTTAAATTCTTTACACACTTTAACTTCTCCAGAGACCAATCTCCCCGTGTTTATTAATAAGTACAAAGCTCGCCAAACGTGCTCACCCGTTCAGTCGTGGGGGCGTTATAATGTTACAGTCAATCCTACTATTCATCGGTAAAAGAGTAGCTCAAGAGTCGGTAGTGCGTGGTGATGACTAGCTGCCTTCCCTCTAGTCTTAAACTGATAAATTAGAAACGGCTTGCGCAGATAGCTCTCGAGTAGCTTTGCACGAAATTGAAGAAACGAAAACAAAAAACAAAGTACAAGGCTACATAATGGTCTATCGATATCAGCTCACCAAGAGTAACGAAATCCGATCTTTAGCATCATAAGCCTTCAGATTTCATCGGGGGATGGATAACAAGGATAACATATAAGAGTAAAAGTATGTACTTAAAGTCAGGGACAAAAGGAATAATTCATGGAAAGGGAGTTTTAGAACACTGTAGCTTAGTTTTTATTATGTATACTTATATACTGCTGTGAGACAATAGTATTACTCTGAGAAATATTCATAAATTTCAGAAACTGCTCTTTTATCCTCTTCCGCGAAAACAGTAAAATCAAATTCTGCTAAAATAATATTTTGACAAAAAAAACATGTATATATTTTATTGTGCGTTTTAGCTTATTCAAAAATATGTTTTTTTTGCATAAATATAACATTATTCGCGACTCTTTCATTTATCTGATCAGCGTCCAATACAGATTTTTGTCTACTTAACCATTACGAATACAGAATAAATTACTTAAGATACAAGCAAATAGAATGGACGAGATAAAACTTAAATGCTTATACTTATCAAAACCTAAGCTAAGTGAAATATCAGTAGAATATTTTATTATTTTCTAGTTTAGTAAATGTTATTTGTCTCTTGTGAGACCGCACACAGAGAGAAACAGAAATTAAAAATTACTACACTTATTTGTGTTTTTTACAATAATGTGTAATTTAAAAGGTTTACTGCCTGATTCACTAAGACGTTGTCTAGTCCTTTATTCACGTTTGTACAGAGTATATTAAAGTGCACCATCCACTTACAGTTTGCAAGGAGTTTGCTAATATAAATATACATTTACTATTTTCATTATATGGAAAGTTAAAGACCAGAGATAAATGTGTTTCTACTGCCGTCTGACAAGAATATCTTATCACAGCGACTGGGATTTAGAATCTATAATCCAAATAAAAGGTTTTTTATTCACGTTTGTATAGAGTATATCAAATTGCACCATCCACTTACACTTTGCAAAGAGTTTTGCTGACATAAATATATATTTACTATTTTTATTATATGGAAAGTTAAAGACCAGACAGAAAAGCCTTTATACTGCTGTCTGAGAATGATATCTTATCACAGTGACTGGAAATTAGAATCCACAATCCAACTAAATTGCTAGGCTGTTTGTCAGTCGCTAACGTTTAGAAAATTGTCGCTTTATTATTATTTTTCCTCAAATAGTTTATGATGATATTTTGTATGCTGTTGTACGTAGGAATTCGAATCCTGGTTTTGTTTGATTATCAACATTGAGCATGAATCATGCGGTACTATATACTCGAGGAAACTTTCTTACCGCCTGGTGTTTAGTTTAATAGAACAGATTGTCTTTATCCTCTTGGCAAGTTGCCTGTCAGACAGAGTCGTGCCTAAGCAGTGAGGCTTTTTTTGTTCTTTGAGTCATTTTAGTCAGACACTTCTAAAAATTTGGCAGTTGTTTCTAGACATGCCAGATAAAAACCTAGACGATATATTTATGGACATGTTAAAACTGCAGACTTGAGGATTGTCTGTGACAGAAAATAAATGCGTTGTCTCTTAAAACTTCAGTATTTCACTCGCTTTTAAAGTGCCAAATCCATATACATTCAAGTATCGCGTTCATTCCTATGGCTAAGAAATAAAATTAAACTCAGATCAGTGATACAAATACATCCACAAGTTTTATCAGAAATCTTATGAGATAAAACTAATGTTTTAAACATGTAATTCGATTGATGGATATTAAAATTTTAATTCAACGTAGAGTTTGTGGCTGCATTTTAATGTGTTATGTTTTATTTTTCATTGTTAAAAAATTGTTTATGTACTCAATGTATGTCAATGAAAGATGAACAAAATAAACCACGCTCAGATACAGCATTGGCAAGGTAAAAAAAAAACTCAACGAGTTAAAACCTGTAGCATAAAACAAATGTGAACAGTGGATTATTCAAACATAGCTTTCCGATCCAAAATTTGCAAAACAAAAACTCATTGCTTAACTTTTGTCATTTTATTATTTAGTTTTTTGAGGTTCCTAAAAGCAGGTAACTACTAGATGCCTAAGGTGCTTTAATTAACCAATTTTCATGCAAATTATAGAATACTGTTTGAGATTTATTTGTACGTCTGTCATTTTCGACTTCAATAAAATATTATTTTAAACATTCGCTTGTACTGGTTGTTTTATAGTTATAAACAAAGCTACGAACAGGGTTATCTGTGATCTTCCCATCAAAGATATCGAAATACAGGTTCTAAATGCATAGATCCGTAAACAAGCCACTGTGGGGGAGGAACACTTCAGTTGTAACTTTAACTACTTTTTTTTGTTAGTCTTTATTGTCTTCACTGGAGACCACAAAAGTATTAAAAATACAAATAAAATTTCGAAAATTAATAAATATGCTAAATTTTCTTTTATTTTGTAAATACAGAATTATTTATTATTAATAACCAAATGTTTTGAGAAAGTAAAAGCACATATATGTGTTTATTATGTTAATATTGTATAACATTATACTTAACACTCCAAAATATCGTTAATAATGAGGATTCCCAGGTGAAAAAACAATTCTTTATAATCTTTATAACTACGAACGTAAGAGAAGCATATCTGTTACTTACTCTCGCTACCAAATTAATGTGAAGTTCCGGTCTAAATACTTAGCTTTCTCTGATTGGAAAATAATAATAATTAACTACGTAACATTTTGTAATCTGCTTAATATACGTTTAATTTTTTGAAGCTAAATCTAATGTAAAAACGAGTAATTTTGCAACATATCAGTTTGTTCTACCTATAATTGCTAGAACTCCATTCCACTGGTGTCTGAAAATAACAAGATAGAATAACGAAATACTTCAATTTTTTACTCCTCCCAATGATTCTGATATTATTTGTCAGTTTTGTTCTATCGAGGGAAAATCTATCTAATGAAAATTTTAGGTAATTCCTTTTTTCCATAAATATTTTCTGTCACTTACACTCATCCAACTACCAAGAGCACTTTCATAAAAATTAATCATGAAACACAACATATTTCAGAGAAGACATCTGAAAACGTAATGCCGCTATCTTTCATATTCATTTATTTAAAAAAGTTGGCAAAGAAACAAGATGTTTGTATTAATACAAAAGTTTGAAGTTTCACTACTAGTTGAAACTAGTGAAGTGAGAAAAAGGTTTAGTGTGACCAAACTTCATAGACATTTATCATTCTTCTATTGAGTGCGAAAAAAATTATTGTTATTTAAATTGATCGTTTTTTATTTAATAAATTTAAAACGCCCTATGAGAAACCCATAGATGGATGGTAAGAATAAAAGTGTGCAAACATTTATGTGAAAATTGCTTGATGGAGCTTTTTATTATGAAGTGGGTAAAGACACACTTAGGGAAGAGCTGAACATTCTGAACTTTGAAAAGTAATTTTCCTGAATTAACAGCAGTTGGTGATTAGTAAACGTACTTCTACTTCAATAAAATTATGATTCTTAGGTATGTGTGATATAATGAAGTTATCAAATATTTAAGTACACATTTCACATTATTTAATAGAACCTTCACGGCCTGGTATATTCAGGTGTTTAAGGCACTCGACTCGTAATCTGAGAGTTGCGGATTTAAATCCTTGTCACACCAAACATTCTCGCCCTTTCAGCCTTTGAGGCTTTATAATGTTATGGTCAATTCCATTATTCGTTGGCAAAAGAGTAGCCCAAGAGTTGGCGGTGGGTGGTGATGACTAGCTGCCTGCCCTCTAGTCTTACACTGCTAAACTAGGGACGGCTAGCGCAGATAGCTCTTGTGTAGTTTTGCGCGAAATTCAAAACAAGCCAAACCAATCAAAGAACTTTCTTTAGTTATTAACCAATAATTACTTATAAAAATAGGTTTGGAAATGTGGTGTTTGCTTGCACAAACCCAGAATTAATTTCTGTTTTGGAGAAGAATGACGGAAACAGTGGATAAAGAAATATTAGGAATGGACAATAGTTTTTTTAATTTGGTATTTATGCACAATAAAATATTAAATATTAACCAAAATTCTCATTGTTGTTTATAATTTCATTTACGTCCTTGAACAACGAGTGCTGTTGAATATTTGTTTTCCCACTTGTCTATCAGCTCAAAATTTAAAACGGTTATATACAGATGGGCGTGTGTGTAACTTTAAGCAATGGTCTTGAACCAGACAAACTGAAACGAACATACGATGCTACTGTAATATAACGTATAAAACTACCAAAGATTTTCACGAGTAAAGTATTCATTATAATGTAAAGATTTCATATTCCATAGTTTGTAGTTTATAAAGCGATCATTAAAAAATCTTGCAATTGCAAAATATTAGTTTCCTGTTTAATCTTCCTTATTACTATTGCGACTTTATATTAAGCTACACGTGCTCTGTTCATCGAGAGAAACTAAAACCCAGATATTAGCATCATAAGTCCGTAAACATGATTGACTTACGGGTGGACATTGTTATTACAAACTGCTTTTGGCAACATCAATGTTATCAAAGCTTTTAGTTAAAATGTTTCATTATCTCAAATATTTAGCTTGTACCCCTCTATGCACATATGAAACTGCTGTGTTTAGTGATGTCGAGAAAACCCACTTGTAGAGAAATATATATGCAAAAACGGCTTGTTTGGGTTGAGAAAATATTTTACATAGAAGGTCAAAACGTTGTTCTCTCTTCTATGTAAAATATTTTCTCAACCCAAACGAGCCGTTTATGCATATAAACTGCTTTGCAGTGAATATGATACATTTAATAACACAGATTTAAAATTCTATGTAAAATATTTTCTCAACTCAGACGAGCCGTTTTTGTATATAAACTGATGTGTTTGCAGTGAATACGATAGAACTTTAAATGTGTGTGTGTGTTTTCTTATAACAAAGCCACGTCGGGCTATCTGCTGAGCCCACCGAGAGGAATCGAAGCCCTGATTTTGCGTTGTAAATCCGAAGACATACCGCTGCATTAGTGGGGGGCTTTTAAATCCACAATAGTCAACTTTTAGTGTTTGTATCTAAATTTTTACTGACATGTATTTTGTTGTTATAACTTTATTTTTTTCGCCGAGCTATATGCACAATGTAAAAACACTTAGAGTGTTATTTTGCCTCGTAAAACCAAACAAACTGTATTCACATTATAAGCTCGAAAAAAAATACAGATTTGTTATTCCCTGTTGTTAGGGGAAACGTCAAATAGTTGCGTTAAATGATTAAGGAATTATACCGTATTTACTGAAGTCAAGTACTAAGGTTATACAAAAAAAACTATCATGTTATGGATTAATATTGCATATAGAAGCAAAATAATCTGTGTCCAGAAAAACAAAAATGCCCAAATATAAAAGTATATTGTCCTTATACACTAAATAACTAGTACTGTGCTAACCACGTCTGATGGTAAGTAGCAATAACTAGTAGGATAAAATGTTATTACGGGTGTGTCTAAAGAGATAACAAGCATTTGTTACTGTAGAGAAACAGTGAGGGAAAGAGTAATCAATCACAACTTGGGATAAAAATATCCATGTGTCTCAGTTCAATACCAACATTTGCGGTTCTTTTAAGCAGCATTCCGAGATTACACAGTTTGGTGGAACAGCTGCTGATAATTCCATTAAGAAGCCTTAAGACTATTTTTGAGATACACGTGCTATTAGGAACATTTACCAGAATAGGGTTAATAATTTTGCTCTATTGTAAATGATCGAAATTGATATGAAAGCTACTGTACTTTTCAAGGTCGTTTCTTATTTTAATACAGTATGTATTGATTATCCAACAGAAGTATTATTTGGTGTATCTTGCCTCATTCAACATGGAAAAAGCTATCTATTTCTTACTTCTATGGTTGTTACAATATACTAGTTTCTTGAGAAGTTATTTTTACCGTATTGAATTTAAACGGTAAATTTCAAGATTCATATATTTCTTAGGTAAGTATTTTTGTATGTTTTCGTTGTTGTTGTTGTTGTAGTTTTGTTCCGGTTTTTCTCATATGACTCAAGATAGCATCAAATTAAAAATTTCAGTTTAATAATTTAAATATATAGATGACATGTGATTACAATTCCAAAATGAAGTTTTGTTGCTAGAAACTATTTTGCTAATATGTATGAAAAACGATAACGTTTTATTCTGTTAATCATGACGATATTTTATTCAACGCAACTCGAAGGAAAGAAACAAATGATCATTACTCAGCAAATGTTAGTATCTGTAAACCTGAATAATAAATTTTTACTTTCAACCATTTTACACGCATTGTGTATTCTTGTTGTTTTGTTTTTGAACTTGGCGCAAAGTAGCCCGAGGATTATCTGTGCTAGCCTCCCTAATTTAGCAGTGTGAGACTAGAGGGAAGGCAGCAAGTCATCACCATCCACCGCCAACTCTTGGGATAGTCTTTTACCAACGAATAGTGGAATTGACCGTCAGATTATAACGCTCCCACGGCTGGGAGAGCAAGAATGTTTGGTACGATCGGGATTCGAACCCGCAACCTTCGGATTACGAGTCGAATGCCTTTACACGCTTGGCCATGCCGGGCCCTTGTATATTCATTACGAAGCGTCGTTTCACCCTTAACAGTGTGATTGATTGCAGGTACAATATCCTACATAACAAATGTAATATATAAAAAGGAAAAGGACAGATGACGAGTGTGGACGAGAAATTTGAATGTCAATGTTCACACCAATTCGATGTCATTTAGACATAGGAACTTTCTGCAATGTCATTAAATCCAACATCACCACAGACATTTTGCCAGAACTCGAGCCTTATTTCCTGTTTTAACATGTAAGTTCCGGATAAGTGGACAATTAGCGATCGTACTTACTTCCATTTGTAAAGATGAATACTAAATACTTCTTTGGTATAGAGTAGTGGTTCTTAACTCGCTGATTTCTCCAAGCCCGTTCCCTTGGCTGTGGTTTCGCTGGATACTAGATAGGGACAGTGGGAATCTCGTTAATCCATTCATGCGCGTCACTAATTAGATGACGAGGCATTTGGTTACCTTAAGAGAGTCATATGCAGTCATATACAGATGCAAGGCGGTGGAGTCAACATCATCGAAGCGGAAGAAAACCTGAAGGCTTTTCAAAAAAAAAGCTACCGTTATGGAAACGACAAACGGAGAATGATAACTTTGTAAACTTTCCCCTGCTGGACGACTGTGTAAGTAAGATCGAAGATGTGTCTGAAATTGGAGACATTTCTGTACTCAGGGAACTGAAGCAAGCAGTTGCCATGCACTTAGATGAGCTCGCAAAGTCTCTCGACGGATACTTACCCACCAGAGAGTCAAATCCAGCATGGGTGAGACAGCCGTTCACGTTTAGTGTTGCGACAGCAGATGTCAATGATGAATACCTAGACGAAATAATTGAACTTCAGCAAAGCCAGGTTCAACAGCAACTTTTCAGAACAACGACGCTCTCAACGTTTTGGTGTCACCAAATCCTAGCGTACCCTCTTATTGCTGAGAAAGTCCTTGAGATACTCATACTGTTTGTTACAACGTATCTTTAAGAGCAATCTTTTTCGGAGATGATAGACATAAAAACGAAGAAAAGGAACAGACTTTATTGCGAAAATGATATGAGTGGTACTTGCCAAGGTGAAGCTGCGCATTTCTGAACTTGTCTCTGAAAGGCAACAGCAAAAGTTTCATTGATTTGCAGTAAATATTCATTGAGTTATGTTTTTGTTTTCATGTGAAATTCATGTTTGGTTAGTTTTGTTTTTTAAACACAGTGACATTGTGTGCAACTGATGCATGGTTCCTTTTGTGCACCAATAAAATATCTACTTATGTTTTGAATTTGAAAAAAAATCATATATTTTTTTTCAATTACGAAGGGTTCAGTGAATGCAAGTACGAAACTTCCGGGGTTCAGTACCTCCAATAAGGTTAAGAACTACTGGTACAGAGAACCCTCAACAAGGTTAAGAACCACTGGTATAGAGAACCCGCAACAAGGTAAAAAACTTCTATTATAGAGAACCCCCAACAAGGCTAAGAACCACTGGTATAGAGAATACCGAACTGTGAAATTCAAATGCCACAAGCTGTACGTTACACATGCGTAATCAAAAGGCCGAAAAACTGCTAAACTTTAATAGCACATAAGGTCGCGAATTTATAAAAAAGAAAAAACTTAAGAAGTTAAGCAGTCCAACTCGTGAAAAGAGCAAAATAATTTTTAGATAATTTCAAATGTTGTTGTTTTTTATAAAAAGGCAAAAAAAATGTAAAACCAATGTAAAAGAAAACTAATTAAGTGTTTATCATTTCAACTAGACGATATTCATCTGGACCAGAGAATTGGCCGAATTATTGATACCGTCTTGCTTTCCAGGGATTATAATCATTTGTTTATGTTTTTATGTTTGTTTACGATGTATTGTTTGGTTTTGAATTTCGCATAAAACTACACGAGGGCTGTCTGCGCTAGCCATCCCTAATTTAGTAGTGTAAGACTAGATGGAAGGTAGCTAGTCATCACCACCCACCGCTAACTCTTGGGCTACTTTTTTACCAACGAATAGTGGGATTGACAGTCACATTATAACGTCCCTACGGCTGAAAGGGCGAGCATGTTTGGTGCGACCGGAATTCAAACCCACGACCCTCAGATTACGAGTCGAACACCTTAACACACTTGGCCATGCCGGGCCAATAGTGATGTCAACATATTATGTCACTGTGTCCAATTGCTCTTCCCATCCCAGCGGCAAAGCTGTATGTCTTCCGACTCGCACCTCTATAAATCGGGTTTCAATACCCGTGGTGTGTAGAGCAGAGATAGCTCATTGTGTAACTTTGTGCTTAATTCCAAAACAAACAACGTGTTCAATATAGTTAATAATAACTCTTTCATTAACCGTGACTTTCAGTTATTGATTTTTTTCATATACTTGTTTTTGAGTAAAATTAGTTTATGCAGTTGAATATATCAACAAGTTTCGTTTTAAACGCTGTGAAACATGGTACTAAGGAAAGGTTATCTCTTTAATTTTCCATGGAATGGTACAAACACGTACGATATAGGATGTCTCACGGAACTGCTCTGGCAGCTATAGTAGGCGTAAGATTCACATTTCGCCTTAACCACCTGGCCATGCCGGGTACTTTACGATGTAGATGCACATGTTTGTTCTTCTGTGTGCTTAGATCTTAAAGTAATTTTTCGGCTTTACAGGTTTCATAACTTCTGTCACTAAACATGTTTAATAAAGTCAAACGAGTTTTTAGATCACTGTCTAAGATCCAACAGATTCAGATATTCGAGTTATAACTATACCATTAACGTAAACAAATGCACTCCATAGGAACTGTTTCAAGTGATCTGTATTAATAACTAATGTTTTGCTATTAAAAATCTGATTTGTAAATGTCTCAAATGAAATACATAATTATTATAATTCATTTGTTTAATTTATTTCGTACCATAATATTCATTGTTCATGAAAATTAATAACATATATAACGCCTAGACCACTACAATGTTTGTCATATCCTAGCCGGTACAATCAGCTTTAGTATTGGTGTAAAGACCTCGTCG
Source organism: Carcinoscorpius rotundicauda (assembly GCA_011833715.1). Taxonomy (NCBI): domain Eukaryota; kingdom Metazoa; phylum Arthropoda; class Merostomata; order Xiphosura; family Limulidae; genus Carcinoscorpius; species Carcinoscorpius rotundicauda. The sequence continues at coordinate 25,241,105 of CM022398.1, forward strand.
GCACCGAATATCACATGGGAAGTGTAATTGACATAACATTCTTTCCTTTGCTTTCACGCAAACGGTTCTTCGAATTACTAATGTATTTTTGTTCCATTGACGCTGTGGTTGTTTGATCCGCTCCAGGAATGGAAAAAAAAAAGAGACTGAAAAAAAACAACTAACATAGTGTTTCGTCTGTTCTTACAAATGGTAATGAAAGCTAATTCAAATTAACTAAGAATAATATAAATAAATAATTCATCGTAAAATTAAAATACATAAATAATATTGTGTTTCCTGTTCTTACCATAAATAAACTTTTATGAGTGACTTAAATAAAAATTACATCAATTGAAATTCACTTGCTTTATCTAGTTCACATCATAATGTTTGTTGTCATGACTAATATGTATATAAATGTGGATGAGAGGGTAAAGTTGTTTATTTGCTTGAAGTTAATCAAAAATCTGCCTGTGCTTTCTGAACACGAGTATTGAAACCGGTGTTTATCCTTGTAAGTTCTCAGACGTAACGCTGTGACACTGCGGGGCTTACTATCTCTATCAGTCCTGATAAATATGTAAAAGCCTAGGCAGCACTGAACATTAAATGTGTAGTTTGACCGATATGCTATAATATATTTGTTTTTACTTTCATTTGGAACTACATAGAAGTATGAGGACAGGGAAATAAAAATAAAAACTTTGGTATACTTTATAAACCTTACCATTTATGGCTCTTTTTCGTTGTTGTTGTTGTTCACTTGTGGTATTACTATGTTATTGACCTACTTCAGTGGATAAGTTTCCTTATTTTTCTCAATGGTGTGTTTTAATAACCCGCTGGTTTCTTTCCTTTTTTCTTAAATCTCTCTCTAAGCGTCCAGCTTTCCAACAGTTGCTGCAGACAGTGAAAAGATATGAGAAGGTGTGGTCTTCCTACGCTCATGACAGAAGAGGCTTGCGAATTGAGATTACGTGTGGTAGATGATGTAATTTTACCACTTTATAGGTCTTACTTCTTCAAACACCTCAAAGATATAACTTATAAATCCTAAAATTATATTTGCATTGATTAAACTGACAATATATGAATGAACCATATTTTAGGAAGCATTACTCTATACAGCATGAGCCGTCAATAGATTAAAAATAAACTCTAATTTAATAAAGTAATTTCCAAAACCACAATTAACAATTCAACAAATTAATATATGAATTTTACTTTGGTAAACCTTACACAAAAACTACCACTAAAAACATGACTTTTGCTCCTTACTAGTACAACGGTAAGTCTACGGATTTACAACGCTAAAATCAGGGTTTTGATTTCCCCCGCTGAATTCAGCAGATAGATAACTAGATGTGGTTTTGCTGTAAGGAAACACACACGCATGACTATCCAACTTATAAGTTAATGGAACCTATTTATACTATAGGCTTAATATGTTCCAATTCATTTGTTTTTATATCAGTCACACGTAAAGTTAAATATTCTAAGTTAATCTAGATACAAGTTATATATATATATCTTGGAATATATTATTAATGACAAATCTTCTCTTAATTTGTGCGGATTTATAACGCTAGAAACTGGGTTTCGACACCCGTGGTGGGCACAGCACAGATAGTCCCACGTGTAAGTTTGTACTTAATTCCAAACAAACAAACTCTTAATGTACATTATTTTAATTATAATCGCGGTGCTAAACGTGTTATCCATATTATCAATCACAAACAGTTAGCTTGCTCTGATACGATACCTTTCTTAGAATTTCGAAAACTTTATTATTACATTATAATTTATAAAAATTATAAATAGTACGGTTTTGATATAATGAAGTGTTTTTATTTGTCACTTTTACTCAGAAACATTTCATATTAGAATATTCAATACATATTAAATAATCGTAAAACAACAGAAAGTAATTAAAATGTGATTTCAATGAGAGTTCAGTACAGGGTCACCTGCTATAAATTGTTTTTATGTGGTGCCTCTTACCAGAACGTCCGGCATGAGGTTAAGACACTCGACTCATAATCTGAGGGCTATAGGTTTGAATCCCGGTCCCACCAAACTTGCTCTTCCTTTCAGCCGGTGGCGTTATAATGTTTCAGTCAATCCCACTATTCGTTGGTAAAAGAGAAGCCCAAGGGTTGGCAATGGGTGGTGATGACTAGCTACCTTCTCTCTAGTTTCAGAGATGGCTATGAGCGAATTTCAAAAACAATCTTACAAAATTTTACATTTGTACTCTCACCCGACTACGAACGTCGCGCCATCTCTGGATTGTTTAAAGAACAAATACGAATTTATATGAATTATTTTTATTTTGTAATACGTTAGTTGTATACATCAGTCACACCGTATTGAAAGCAAACCAATTTTTATGTTATAATATAATTGAATAATTGGTGTGTGCTTTTTTTTAAATAATTTCGCACAAAGCTACAAAATGGTTAATCTTCGCCATCCGCCTCTAATATAAAAGTGACAGCTTATAGAGAAAGATGCTATTAAACACCAATAAAGCTATTCTCCTACCAATGAATAGTATAATTGACCATCACATTATACTTATGACATCCCCACAAATGTAAAGAAGAATATATTCAGTTTAATGGAGATTCAAAGCATCGTCCGCTTGGGTATTTAAAAGTCGAGCGACCTAACCACTAGGTCATACAGCTGCTCAGCGGTATGTCTGCGGACTTACATACTAAATCCGGGTTTCGATACCCGTAATGGGCAGAGCACAGATAGCCCATTGTGTAGCTTTGTGCTTAATTCAGGCTCACTCCACTTAAACTGCTCTCGTCCAGTTCTCCCGTCCTTCCTCTCACTCACAAAACCCCACTCCACTTCTGAAATATTAAATATAAAGAAAAAATTCCACGGATATTTCAAAAATTTCCCATGTAAGGGGACGAAGAGGAACTACAAAGTTCCTGAACACCCCAGTTGGAGAGAGAACTCTTCTGATTTCTCTCTCTCTAAACTGAACCCCTGCCACGTTAGTTTGCTTTGCTTTGCACTAGGTCATAGAGTACCTTACCCAATCTCCTTTCACTCCATAATATCTAAATATTAAGCTTTTTTATGGGACTGGATATAACAAAGTAGCTAGAGTGCTCAGACAATAAACTGGAGTGTTGTAATTACATTTCCTCTCTCCCTCCCTCAAACAATCTCTGTAGTTTGGAATCGTGGGTGCTCTATGAAAGGAAATATCAAATCTCACTAGTTTGGCAGACATGAGAAAAGCAAAAGTTGACAATTAAGTGCTGTTAATTAGCATATCAACTGATATGCGTCAAGAATATTTGATAATTTAAACATTTTGCACATAGCTATGACTGTATTTAAAGTTACTCTTTTTAGTATGGAAACAAACGGTTAACTCGAAAGAACAACACCATTGATTACTTTCGTTGTCTTACATACATGTAACATATATTTTTGCATAAAGTAAGTGGAAAATTCGAACTCATTGGTTAACTAGTCGTGAGTCTCTAGTGGGTACGCGGTAACACTAAATACCGAGTTTGTAAACTAGTTGTGGGCAAAACATAGATAGCCCATTGCGTATATCTGTGTTTAGCAAGAAGCAAACAATCAAACAAAAATACTGGTAACCGACGTATAAAATTTCATTTAGTCAATTATAATAAAAATGTTTTAGCTGCGTCCATGGAGTGCACTTGGGGGTAGGGATGGTGTAAAGTTATTTGTAGGAAGAGTAAATAATATCTAATCGTTAATATCGAAATCTTCGTGACAAACATGAAACTGGCAGAGAATCAATGCTATATTTAATTGTGTGTAGCACTTCGTCCAGTATCTCTATCAATAGACAGAGAAACTTCTGTCCGAAACTACTTATCACGTGCTAAGAACCTAAACATGTAGTCGGTATTGTTGAAAACCCATTGTTTCAATTCTTTTCGTGTCGATTTGTTGTTTATGCAAGATGGCTGTCTTGACAACATGACAAAAACATCAGATGTTTATCTTTTGTGATTACAGTCTAAATAACAAGGATAAAAAAGGGTGTTAATCTAACAAACGTGTTACGATTTGATCACGTCGTGCACAATATCGTTAATGAGATCTCTCAGTTCTTTTCGCCAATAAGCATGACTATAATTGACTTGTTTTAAGAGAAAGAAGAACTCCAATAACAAGAGAGCCGAAAATGTAAGAAGACATATTTTTGTTCCTTCAAGGCTATCTGTTTATAACAATATACTTTACTCCAGAGATCACTTTCTGGTGTTACAAATGGATTGAAGCTTTAGGTTGCATAGCAAAGACAAACAGCGTTGACGTGTGTTTTACGATAATGCATTACCAAAAGACATTTTCTTTCTCATGCCCGATTGGCAACATTTCCGGCGCTCACTCAAACAGAAGACATAAAATGGAGAAGGAGGTCCTCAGGATCATCCATCATTGGAGTGTGACAGCTCACGTGCGGATGTGAACAGTTCGGTTACTTCCGGACTTGAGCTGTACCTCCATTACATGAAACGAAGATGTTCCGGTCTAATAATGTTATGACAATCAGACTACACAAAACTGTGTCCTCCTTATTAGTGCTAGTATCAAGTATTACCTAAACACAATTTTGTTTCAAAGCTGTCATTCTTAGAAGCAAATGAGAATCACAAATTCCAAATATTTTTGTGAGATAACATTATTTTGGGTCTCATCACCTTTTTTTCTTTCTATCAGTGTAATGTAATACTTACAACTCCCAAAGATGATAAGTTAAACCTGCCTCTCATATGCGCGTGCACTTTACACTGTTATTGAACCAGACTGTAAGTGAAGACTGAAAAGTATGTTTGATTATTATTTGTTTTAAAAGCATTGATTTGCACATATATATTTTACATATATATTTCACAACCGCAAATTTATTTGAATTTATAAATAAAATGGGAAATAGCAATTAAAGATAAAATGTTTAAAAAGTTATACCACAACAAAGTTAGTTTTATTTTATAATTCAATCAGTTACATTAAATGTTTTGTATTTATCATCCTTCATGTAAACAATACTAAAACGAAACGTTTTGACCATTAATAGCTCGTTTGTTTGCAGTTAAACACAAAGCTACGTACTGGATACGTCTGGCATGGGCAGGTGGTTTAAACACTCGACTCGTAATTCGAGGTTTGCGGGTTTGAATCCATGTCACATCAGACATGCTCGCCCTTTCAGCCGTGGGGGCGTTATGATGTGATGGTCAATCCCATTATTCGTTGGTAAAAGAGTAGCCCAAAAGTTGGCGGTGGGTAGTGAGGATTAGCCGCCTTCCCTCTAGTCTTACTCTGCTAAATTAGGGACGACTAGCGCAGATAGTCCTCGTGTAGCTTTGCTCAAAATTAAAAAACAAACAAAGCACAGTGGACTATTTAATCTTTGTTAATTTCTTGTATCAAAACCCAAATTTTATCGTTATAAGCTCTCAGACACAGATAAGCTCTCCGAAAATTTGAAGGTTGCATACAATAGATATTTAAACAAAGAAACTGAAAACTCAGTTGTAGCTTGTTTTCTTCATTTAATAATTTTAAATTATTTTACATGTTTGACGTTTTGAAACTCAAGATGTTTGGTTGTTGTGAAACGCAAAGCTACAAATGGCTATCTGTGTTCTGTCCACCACAGGTATGGAAATCCGATTTTAATGATTATACTCACAGTCGTACCGCTAAAATTCAGGAAACAAGATTCAGTGCTTATTCACAATGAGTTCTGAGTAACCGTTCCTAGAGTAGTAAGTATTAGCTCTAGCCACAATTACAACACAAGGAGGCTTTTAAACGTTACTCAGACTTTATATTTGTTCGCCCTATATTTTATATAAAACACTTTTTCTTCATATAAAATACAAAAAATATACTCTCGATACGTCTTACATCCAGTGCTTATTCATCATTTGCAAATGTTTAATTTATCTAGGCTGAAAAGGAATTTCGTGCGTTTGCTACCATTTATTCACACTAGGCAATTCTTGTAAGCTCACTTTTGAAATCGAGGAGTCTGTGAAGCTTCAGACACAGCACTGAAGGTGGCTTGTTCATGTTAAAAATAATTTGAGTGATTTTTTATGCTATTTCAAGAACGCCACATGCTTGTTTTGTAAATTGATTACCATTCACAATATTTTTGTGTATTCGACGTCGTATAGCTTTAGTCTTTTACCGTATAGCTTCCGTTCAAAGCTTGATTAAATTTTAAAGAGTACTGCTACAGAATACTGTAATTTTGAGACTTGAAAAATAAAACAAAGATACGCGTATAAGTGTACAAATTTATATAGGTATTTATCAATAAACAACAGCTAAAATTATTTTTTGAAAAGTACGTTCTCTTATGAAACAGTGAGACCTTTTGTTTTTAGTTTGTTTATCATTAAGCGCAAGGATACGTAATTGACTATCTGTTCTCAACAAAATTGGCTATCTGTTCCTATCTGTTCCCAGTCTTTAGTATTAGAGTTATAAATCTTCGGAGTCACAGCTGAGCCACCGGAGTCTCGACGAGACACATTATCCTGTTTTAAAATATCTGGAAAAGGCGCAGCCACAATTATCACCATTGCACTTGCTTGTGTTGAAGCAGAACAGTTACTGTACTGTCACGCTTTAACAATGAACTAATATACACTAAAAAGTGTGAATCGATTCCCACGACCTGTACAAGGATTTACGTATCTTGCATTTAGAACGCATTTAACTACACGAAACAAACTAAAAAGTTGAAGAAATAGGCTTAACAAAAGGAAACTTTTATAAACTCTGTGATTTGTATGTACGTAAGTATAATACTACACAATGGACTATCTTTGTTGCGCCGACTACGGGTATCGAAACTCGGTTTCAAACATATAAGAATGTAGACTTACAGTGGCAAGGAAGTCAAACGTAATGCAAGAAGAAACAAAAAATACACGTGGATAAAACACAAAACACCGCATTATCTCATAATAATAAAGACAGAGGTGAAGTTACTGTTGAAATATGACAAATGTTTAAGAGATAACATATTTTGGTAATAATATAAATAATGAATGAATGTATAAAAAACATCATTTAGTTTACAAGGTCGTGTATCCCGATTTTTATTAACTTCTCCGATGTTATGTAGGTAAATAAATCGAAATATCTAAATGGCTGATATTTTTTTATTGTTGTTAAATTTCTGTCATATATATCTTAACGGCCCAGCATAGCGAGGTGAATTAAGGTATTCGACTTGTAATCTGAGGGTCGCGGGTTCGAATCTTCGTCATACCAAACATGTTTGCCTTTTCAGCTGTAGGGGCGTTATAATGTATGGTCAATTCCACTATTTGTTGGTAAAAGAGTAGTCCAAGGGTTGGTGGTGGGTGATGATGACTACATGTCTTCCCTCTAGTCTTAAACTGTTAAATGAGGGATACCTAGCGCAGATAGCCAACGAGTAGCTTTGCGCGAAATTTAAAACAAAGAAACAAAATATTGAAAATAATTTTGAAAATATTGCTAGTAAAAAGTATGAAAACATGAATATAATTACGTCTTTCGATTCGACAACTGTAGAACAATGAATTATACCAGGCAAAAATTATTATTCTATACAACTTTCTCCCTTAAATCTGTCAAAATACTCTTATTTCTTGCACTTTAATGTATCTCCATTATTAACCCCCTCTAACCACCATCTTAAATAAGTCAGAGTTCCTTCGTTATTAGACGCCAGAAATTATTTATTTCTTTGTTGTAAACCAGCAATCGCTTCTTTCTTCGTTTGAAATGAAGAATTGTGCAAAGAATTTATGTATATGAGCTTGGATTCTTCTAGAGTAGGTGTCTGTAACTTTTTGGCGATAAAGTCGAATAGTAAAAGGACAGCACATACTCCACTTATTTAAAAATAATATATTCAAAACATGTCAGACTATGTAGAAATACTGTTTACACTATGAATATCACAGCTGTATCTCAGACTATGAATAATTATTTTTATTTTTAAAAGTACGTATAGGTTTATTCAGTTACTTCAGAATCCAATTGACAAGATAAAATATTTTTTTTCTGTTTTGTTCTTTACTACGCATTATGCAATAAATGTAATTTCGTTACTTCGTGGGTGACCACAATTGTATCTTGAACTTTAAATAGTTGTTTCATTTCGTCAAAGTCTACACAGACGATTTCAATTACCGTATAACACCCTTTGACAAACTGTTTCCTATTTCTTTATTAAACTGTGAAAAACACTTTAACATGTCGTTCGTCATGTCTCACACAGGCTAACACTACGTTTTTTTTCCTTTTCTTCTGACTTAATTTTACTTTACTTCTCTTAACTAGCGATCATCGAGTTGCTTGTGTATATATTGCCCAACTAAATGCCTCGAATTTTCTCTTAATTACGCAAGCGTCGCTGTAAGATAACAATACTTACTTTATGCAACAACAAAAATACTGAAGATTCGGGTTACACGACTTCAACAATATTAGTATAATCTAGACAACAATGTAATTGGAAGCAGAAGGTACAACTCGTACATAGTTACATAATAAAATCTGTAACAACTGAAATTGTAAAGCAATCCATCTTCAATACTCCTGATTTAAAACTAAAACGTCGTTAAATACTAGCCAATAGCATTTTATTTAAAGAGGATATCGCCATCTCTTGAAAATTGTAATTATAAGCAGTATTTTTGTATAACTTAGGTACGGTTAATTGTTTTGAACCGTTTTATACTTGTCCATTAATGGATTGAAACGGAAGTTAATTATTTATCGAATCCAGTCTTGACAATAAACTTAATTTGCGCATAATGTGTGACGTCTTTACGGCTTAAACGTTTTTGTTATAAGTTTGGATGGAAAAAAGATGACGGAGAAAAATAAATTTGTATGTTCCATTTAAATGTGAATGGCATGTCAGTTAAAGACTCACTGATGCAGATTTAAACCACATGACGAAAGCTCGAACAGGAAATTGACACAGCAGGAAGATCGTTATTTCATTTCTTTAACTCACATTTGGAAACAAAACTGAACCAGATGGTAAAACAAAGATAAATACTTATACCATAAGATGCTGCCTAAATGAAAAGCTCAACTCAATAGGAGGGTGATGTCTTGATTGTAAGCCAGGTTTGTCATGTCCGTCTAGTTAGTCATCTAGCGAATAAATAACTCATCATTAACCCCTGTGACGCAGGAAAACTGCAAGTAACCATAATCTATCAAACACATTACTTAAAAGTCCTACCTAATAGAGGATCACGACTGAAACGATAGATATTGCGATTAAAACCTGCAGTGAAATATATGATTTTTACCCAGCTCGATGCCGAAAATCTGTGTCATGTAGCCTCATAGGATGGAAGAAAACCGAAACGTATCCACTCAGTCACGTTAAGCACTGATTGCAAAAGTATTTTCAATTAATTTTCCAAAGCCAATTGTTTACTATATTTAATACAGATTCAACCTCCTCTATTAAGGTTGATTTTACGGTAATATTGAGCAAACTAATGAGGTTATAAGCACTAGGAAATTGTATTAAATATTTATTAATAAGACTGCATATTTGCCTTGATTTTTTTTTTAAATTTTAATTGGTAATAAGAATGTTCATATTTATTCTATTGTAACAATTTAAAGTTACAAAAAGTAAACTTTATATTAAAATTAACGGAACAGGTTATTTTACTCGTTTGAATATCAGCGTAACTGTTATTATAATTGATTTATTTTTGGCAGGCCTTTAGTCTTGCCGAGTCAGGTTTTTTTATAGGCCTAACTAAAAACGTCAGGATTTATATAAATAAATAAATAAAAATACACACACAAATACAAATGTAAAATATTTGGTTATAAAAGCAACCTCAATAGTACAACACTATAACAGTTTTATTTTCAAGTACCCATTGTACAAACTGTTATTTACACAACCGAGTAGAAGTGCATAATAAGTTTTTTATTCATAAAATTATTGCGTTTTTTCAAAGATTTGCATGTAGGCTATTTTATATACATAAGTAACACAGAAAAGAGGTTAACTCATTTGTTTTCTTTTTTGAATGTACGCTAACTGTAAACCGAAAAATAGTGAAATTAAAACAGCTTGAATACGTTTAGAGCTTCACTTGGTTTTATGTTTACATGATAGTATTTTTTGTATGTTTCTTATAGCAAAGCCACATCGGGCTATCTGCTAAGCCCACCGAGTCGAATCGTACGTCTGATTTTAGCGTTATCAATCCGTAGACCTACCGCTGTACTAGCGACGGGCGGCAGATGATAGAACAGCGTAACGTTAAATGTTTCAAATCAGAGGTATAGCGTTAATAATCACGTTTCCTGAACCAAGAAAACGTGTAGAAGTCTTGAAACAATAGGAACACGACCCGGCTTGTTTTGTGAGATAGGTGTAAATAAAAGTTAAAAATAAAAATGTTAGATTAGTAAAGTATCTTCAGTGTGTTTAAAATCTCAGAAGAAAAAAAGAAAAACGAATTAGTGTCGTTTACATATTCTGTCACATGTTTTGAAGTGAAAAAAACCCACTGAAAACAAGTTTTTGCTAATTTAATGGTGTTATATTGTAGTATAAAATTGTTCAAACTTCTGTTTCAAATTAATAACTAAAGGAATATACTACACATTGTAAAACGGGGATTTTCATCCATAAGAGTCCCCCAGCGTGGAACAGTGGTAAGTTTAGAAAAATATATCGTTAAAGTCTGGGGCTCGAATTCTTACAATCAGCACACCATATAACCTAGTATAGCTTTGCTCTAAAATAACCGACCAAATATTCCATGTTTGGAAGACGTCTTCTAACCTGAGTGTTGCACTTTAAGAGACTAGGGTCGTTTATCTTAACGAACAAAACACATTGAATCAAATTTACCTAAGATGAAAATTATGACATAGTTTAATTAATTACGCTTTTTAATAATTAACAAATATTAAAAATCTAATAAATGAAGTGATAATGGACATGTATATTGGCACGATACTCTAGAAAATCGCTCATTTGTGGAACATATGTAAAAAAAACACTATTTCACTCCAACAAGAACCACATTTTCTTTATTTTAAAATATGTTATTTAATGGAGTATTCATTATCACTCGACGTAGTCTTGGTTGAGGGGCCATGAAGATAATTTCATGTGTTATTCAATGGAGTATTTATCGTAACTAAAACGTAGCGTGGGACGAGAGACCGTGAAGATAATTTCATGTGCTATTCAGTGGAGTATTTATCGTAACTAAAACGTAGCATGGGACGAGGGCAGTGATAATCATTTCACCCTGTTACAAATGCTTCTTATAGGTACCAATACAACATTGTAAGTTCAAGATTATTATCTGTTCCTTTTACTTTTTACACAAAAACAATTACAAATTAAGGATTTATCTACCAAAAGTAGAATAAAAAACAAACATAGAAAACAACAATTTTATAGGCAAAGCATAAACTGAAACTTAAATCGAACAATGTATTTAAGTAAAAAAGAACTGGAATAAGGGTGAACATAAAACATAAATATATGGCCTTCAACTTTATGTTTGTAGGCGTAAGAAGACCTTCAGATATTTCAAAAATTCAATACAAAATTACTCACGTTTTGAGACAGAAAATGTATTCTTTGTTTTCCGTGGAAGTTTTGATGTCCATACATTTCATATGAGCCTAACAAGGCACTTACGTAAAAATTAGGCACTCTTGATCTTGTCAAAATATTTCATTTTTTTCAAATAATTTAAAGTTTGTTTATTTGTTTTAGAGAAAACCCAGATTTGGCTATCTACTGTGTATACCAGGTGGAGCCACGCTGAATAATCGCATCCCTTAATGGTTTTTTTATGAATTTCAGATTTTACAGTAAACAGTAATATGATTTTATTTTGTTTCTTTCTCCTTAAGCAGAAAGCTATATAATAGGTTATATGTGATGTCGGGCCTGGCATGGCCGAGCGGGTTAAGGCGTGCACTCGTAATCCGAGGGTCGCGGGTTCGCGCCCGCGTCGCGCTAAACATGCTCGCCCTCCCAGCCGTGGGGGTGTATAATGTGACGGTCAATCCCACTATTCGTTGGTAAAAGAGTAGCCCAAGAGTTGGCGGTGGGTGGTGATGACTAGCTGCCTTCCCTCTAGTCTTACACTGCTAAATTAGGGACGGCTAGCACAGATAGCCCTCGAGTAGCTTTGTGCGAAATTCCAAAAAACAAACAAACAAACAAACATATGTGATGTCCTCACAATTGGGATCCAGACCATTACGTTATCGGAGCCTGGGACGCCCTCTTATTGGCATGTAATTTACAATATAAGCTTATAGATATTTAATTCCTGAAAAGGTTGTTTTATATCTTTTCCCAAAACATATTCGATAGCATCACACCACCTACAAACTACTAGATAATATCAAAATGTAGTTCTGATAAATCTCTGTTGCACTTCAATTTATACCGATTGTAATTACCATGTGATTTACTGAGTAATATATTTGTTTGTTTGTTTTTGAATTTCGCGCAAAACTACTCGAGGGCTATCTGCGCTAGCCTTCCCTAATTTAGCAGTGTAAAACCAGACGGAAGAAAGCTAGACATCACCACCCACGACCAACACTTGGACTACTCTTTTACCAACGAATAGTGGAATTGACTGTCACATTATAATACCCCCACTGCTAAAAAGGTGAGCATGTTTGGTGCGACGAAGATGTGCAAACCCGCGACCCTCAGACCTTAACCCACCTGGCCATGCCGGGCCTGGGTTCTATATTTAAAATCGTTTGACAGTATTGTACTCAATATTCTATTACTTTAGATGAAATAAGTAGATTTAATTTAAATCCAGTAAAGTATTACTTGCACTATACACAGCTTTATATAATAAATATACACAGAGAAAGAATTTTGAGACTGAGGTACAAAAAACCTCTAATTTTTTAAGCTTCAAAAAGTTATTTTACTTATAAATGAATCTTTAATGCAAATTAACGTACTTTACAAAACGATGAAATATAGACACATTTTTTTTCATACAATGTCCTATCGCCCCATCTTTTCATCCAAAGTAATTAAGTGGCGACTCTTATAAAATGTTCAATCTGATACTGAATGAAAAAAAAAGAAAAAAATATTATTGGTAACTAGGTAGTCGTCACGAGGCGGCAGTAACATACTTGAAGTTTACAGCTGATAACATTCGATGTTTCTTAAACTCTCTTAACCTACGAGGTACAAACATGTTTCGTGGTATATAACAAAATGAGCGACATCTGGTCAATATAGCGGTCAGTACGCAATATCTCTTCACTTTTATTGATGTTTTTATACGAGCATAATTACTTAAACGTCATTCACGGAACCTTTTCAGTTGATTAATTACAGGAAATTATATAAGATGCAAGTTAACAATGTGTCGAAACAACTCATTAGCACATGAAAAGATATACAACATGACATGGTTGTAATTAACTTTCATCTGACCCGTTGATTCTTTAGCGAGTTTCGTGTATTGTCAGATTGTATAAAAAGAAGAAGACAAAAGATGCCTCTAACTCACTTCATCAAAATTTCATTTTGTTGTACAAATAAACCATAGTAACTTAAAGGAAATTTTCTTCTACTACCAGATGGTTGTAGGTTTTGTTTTGAAGTACATTACTATCTAAATAAAAAATACCGTCTCTTCGCTGTATTTTTATTTTTTGTTTGGTAACTTTGTGTTTATAAATTTGTGTTAAGAAACTTTAACGCTGACAGTTACTACAGATAAGGCTTACTGTCTTCCGTCATCAGTGACTAGGTTTATTTCTTTCTACAGTGGTATAAAATCTATACGGAAAGTCTGCAGTACAACAACTAAAAAAATCCATCAGAAGTTATAACCTTACGTATTTTTCTTATTGTGTTTCTGAATCAAACATGCATAGTGTTTTTTATTGTTTTAAATGCCTTTTTGAAAACGTTAAATTCTGATTGAAATTTTTTCTGAGGCATCAAATTTATAAAATGCAAGATGGACAGTTGTATTGTCACAAAAACTTAAGGAAGAAGTAGATAGTCGATCAGACGACTTTTTTAAAAGTGAAATATAAAAATAAACATGTGATGTAATTATTTCGGCAAATACTGCCATCTAGTTGTTAAATGAAACATTTTCATTTTATATAAATGTACACTAAATATGAAAATCACACATCTTATATATAACGCTATAAACCGAGAATCTAGTCCAAAGATTACCAGTAATGAAATCAAACAACACAAGAATTTGTAAACAAATATCCATGTCTCCTTCCGTTACATTTCAGAGTTACCTGTTTCTACAGTTTATTTATAAATGTTTTTAAGCTTGTTTGTTTGTTAGTTTTAAATTCCGCACAAAGCTACACAAGAGCTATCTGCGCTAGCAGTCTCTAATTTAGTAGTGTAAGACTAGAAGGAAGGCAGCTAGTCATCACCACCCACCGACAACTCTTGAGATATTCTTTTACCAACGAATAGTGCGATTAATCGTTAGATTACAATGCCTTAAGGCTGAAAGGATGAGCATGATTGGTGAGACGGAGATTCGAAATCGCGACCCTCAGATTACGGTTTTTATGCTTTTAACTGCTGAAGCAAATTATTTAGGCACTTGTACAAAACAGTTTAAAGTTTCAGTCATTTTGAACGTTAATCCAATTTACTACCAGACCTTTATTTAAAATTTGAAAAGTGAGTGAGCTTTGGTGAAAAACGTTTCCAGTTCAGTTATATAATGAGTAATTAGACTTCTTTTTTTCAATAAGATGAACCAACATTAAAATTATATAATGATTATATCTAACTATACATATTCTTTTCACATATTTCGAACGATAATCGCTAATTCAAGTTTTGTGTTAATAGCTACTGAATTTCAAATGAAAAAAGTAAGCGTGAAAGAAATTCTTATTTTAAGCATTGTTCTGGGACAGCATGACAAAAGGTAGGTAGTGCTAATCCAAGTTTAGAAAAGACTGAATTTAAGTAACAATTGTCGCTTAATCATATTCTGTCTAATACTTTTGATGTAATTCAAAATTTAATATTGTTATCAAAAATTGAGCCGTTAACAGTTTAATTTTTACGCTACTTAATTGTATTTTTTAACCTTATCATCGCTGGTATCTTATACTGTCACTGAAGTCTATCATCCGTGTCAACTAAAATAAGCCAAGGAAAATGTACAGAATTCTTGCGCTCTAACAAGTCTTCTACCCATATAATTTGTCTTCGTACTATTGAAAAAAAAATGTCTGTAATTGGTCCTTACACTTAAATCTCAGCCAATCAAATTAATTTTTATTCTTAACTTTAGTTCTATAATAGGCTGACAAGCGTGTTTGTTGTTTTTTTTATTTCGCGCAAAGCTACTCGAGGGCTATCTTCGCTAATCGTCCCGAATTTAGCAGTGTAAGACTACAGGGAAGGCAGCTAGTCATTACCATCTACCGCCAACTCTTGTGCCACTCTTTTACCAACAAAAGTGGGATTGCTCGTGACATAATAACGCCCTCACGGCTGAGAGGGCGAGGATGTTTGATGCAACGAGGAGTAGAACCTGTGATCCTCAGATTACGAGTCGAACGCCTTAACCTACCTGGCCATGACGGGCCATGCCAAGCAGGTTAGAGTGAGCTTTACCATTTCTTTTTAACTTTTTGGACGTGGACACCATATATTTGACCAATGAAATGACACAAAACATATTCAGTTGTAATGACTTTTTTATGTTGAAACAACCAGGTACTATGATTTCCTTAAATTGTGTGATATTTTGCAATAACAAAACCTTTTGTAAGAAATTTATCAAACGCTTGACATAATTCCAAAAAAGTATTGTATCATCGCATTCAAAGTAAATGTGTTCAACTGTTTCACTAAATTTACCATAAAGACAACAGATGTCATCATCAGTTAGATTCATAGCTTGGTATTAGTCATAACTGATTTAAATAATCTACATCATCTATTATGTTTTGTTTATACTTTGAATATAAATTCTGCCCCATATATCGCCATTGTGGAACAACAACAGAGTTAAAAAAATGATTCCAACCAATTTACACTTTATTATTACTCAGTTGATTTTGAAGATATTTATTAATATCTTTAATAGTGGTATTGGCAGAAATTTTGTGTGGTAAAACCCCAGAATTTTATTCTACTGAATATGTAAAATTCTCAGTCGCCTCTCTTCAATGTTCAGGTATATTACCCCGCAAGGCTTAAAGTTTTGTTAAAAGCTATTAATTATTATTGTTGTCAACGTTGAAAAAATTTCCAATGAACTGTTGATTAGTATAGAGGATTTAAAAAAACATGTAATCACTTTATACAGAATATCACTCTTAACAAACAATTTACTTTAAAAGCAATTATCATCAACAGTTTTAATGTGAGGACTTAAAATAAATGGTTCTTCTTTAAGGCCTTCCAAGCTCTCAAGTAATATATCAGATCATCCCTAAAGTAATGTCTGATTTTAGGTTTAGAAAAGGAGAATAGATTTCAAATGCTTTTAATGTTATTTAATCAATATTGTATGTTCCATTGTTATTAATTACTTTCTGCCAACAATTCCCAAGCTTCTGAATGCCACTTCTATATAATTCTTGGAGTTTGAAGGTAAAAAAGAAGAGAAGATACTTTTGACATCTTCATGCGTTCCTAGTTCTTTTCCATCAAGACAGTTTTGCAAACTCCGAAATAGATGATAGTCAGATGGAGCAAAGTCTGTGGAATAAGGAGGATGTGGAAGTGTTTTCCAGTCTAGCTCTTCAGTCTTTGTAGATGTGATCCTTGCTGTATAGGGCTGTACTTTATCCTGGTATAACAAAACACCTTCACGATTGGTCAAAGCAGGCCTCTTTTCTTTCAGTGCAACATTTAAGCGCTCTAACTGTTGGTAATAGATGTCTGATGTTATAGTTACATTGAGTTTCAGCACGTCAAAGTGGATTACATCAACAATATCCTACCTATCTTATCAAAACTTTCCTAGGGTGAAGGTCCATTTTGTACAACACGGTAAACAACGAACGATCCTGTCTTACATCTCTATCAACTGGTATTTGGGACGTGAGAAATCCATTAAATTTGACACGACTAATTATTTCAAGGTAGTGTACTTTAATCCAATGAGCAAACAAATTCATCAAATCCATATGCATGTAACACTTTGAATAAATATCCACGGTTAACCAGTCCAAGGCTTTTGACAGAATTTCTTGATCATTCTGCTTGTGAGCATAACTAATTACATCTTTCAGTATATGATATTTCTCTCTTCTTTAGTCCATCAGACTGATGAGGTGAAACTATATGATCCATGATACTCGCTTCCAGAGGACGTAGCTGTTTTGAATGAAGTTAGTATTTCCTGTATCTCTACAATACTAATGGGACAATCACAATGTGACCTTTGTAGGTCAGCTAACCTCGTGAATGAATATGAGATACAATTATTCATATTCTCTTCTGACAATGATTCCATCTTGTATAGATCAGTATGGTAACATATTCCTGGAAATTTTGTTAGTCATTGAAGATACGATTATTTTTACCTACAAAGTAATTCATATTTTTTTCCGCTGTCATTGATGTTGAACTGTAAAAAAAAAAACACTTTTTACCTTCCTCCACCCACTCGATATTCGCTCTTAAACATGTACCTGTTGTATTTTCGTCTTCAATTCCTTCTATTTGTTCTTCCAAATCCATGTATTTGTAAAGTTTTGAATATAATTTCTATCCCAATGTGTTTCTTGTGTACACGAGATATCACAGCGCAGAGACTTAAGCAAATGTTTCAGTCGAGTGATGGTATATTTACCTTGACCACAGCAAATGTTTAATGTTGCAATACGAACTATAACGTATTGTTGGAAAGGGAGGCATTATAACTTTGTATAATTGACCAGCCTCTTTCTTTCACCCTTGTTAATTTTAGTCTTTGGTCGTTTACTCTCTATTAGGGTCGATATTCTCGTCTTCTTGGGTTTTTACCGAAGTTCCATCGATTTTATTCTTTTCCAAGTAACGAGACTAAACCACCATATTAGCACTTGAAAAGTTTGAAACATTGCTCATATCTGCTGTCAATTCGTTAAATGCCACCGAAACCGATAAGATATCCGTTATTCCATCGTCAGCCTCGTTGAATGACCTCTCCATTCATCCTGTAGGTAAGGGAACTACCAAAGGCTCCTCTGAAGGGATGTCCTGCACGTTGCAGGGATCATTGTCGTGTTCCGTTATATCAACACCCTCGACCGACGTATTACACCCACTATCTCCTACATTACATGGCTTACCATACATCATCGTTGTTAAAATTATATTCGCGTTAATTATCGGACGGCCAGAATTTGAGTTACGGAATTTGTTACAATGGAAATTATAACATTTTTGGTCATGTGGTCTTTTTGCACCTGAATTTTGGGCACTCTTGAAAAAGACGATTTTCAGTCTATTATAAATTGCATACTTTGTGTTGGTATTTACGTTTAAGGTTATAAAACCAACGTGGGTGTGTATGTCTATGCAAGAAATGCATACCATATGATAAGGATAAAATTCCTGGTGGAAATACCACCATCCATTACCTAGAATGTTTGTAATGGGCAGGCAAAGTAAGAAAATGCCCGGCATGACCAGGCGATTTAAGACGTTCGACTAGTGTTCCAAGGGTGGCGAGTTTGAATCCCCGTTGCACCAAATATGCTCATCATTTCAACCGTAAAGGCATTATAATGTGACGGTTAATCTCACTATTCGTGGGTAAAAGAGTAGCTCAAGGGTTTGCGGTGGGTGGTGATGACTAGTTGCCTTCCCTCTAGTCTTACACTGCTAAATTAGAGATGGCTAGCGCAGATAGCCCTCAAGAAGCTTTGAGCGAAATTAAAAAAAACAAACAGTAAGAAAATATTTGTAATTTTTTTGGTGTTAAAAGTGGATAGTTATTTACTGAAGAACAGTACTCATCTGATGATCCTTCTTGTAAAGATAGTTACAATCGTCAGCTTTTGTGTACTGAATTTTGGCAGGTTTTAAATAAAATAAATTAACAAAATAAAAGGCTACTACTGGCCCAACAATTACTGTCACATCTGTATTAATATATACTCTCAGAATAGTTTAAACCCTTCCTCGTACGCCCCCCAGTGGCTCAGCGGTATGTCTGCGGACTTACACGCTAAAATCCGGGTTTCGATACCCGTGGTGGGCAGAGCACAGATAGCCCATTGTGTAGCTTTGTGCTTAATTCAAAACAACAAAACAACAACCTTCCTCGTACAGTGTGAATTAGAAACGTTATACCTCCTTTTCGTGTGAGGTTCCATCCTTCAGGCCAAGACAAGCTCATTCATTTTATAAGTAACTGAGAAACCAGAAACACAGTCCTTCGAATTTAGTACAGAAGTTTCAGAGCTTGTGATCATTTGACAAATGAAAAACAGAGTGTTGTAAATGTTAATGTACGGTACATTGAACGTATGCTAGACAGTAATACAAAACCAGATTTCACGAAGGTAAATTTTTCATGATGGCTTACAAGTGTGTTGTTACAGAACTTAATGTCGTCGACTTTTACAATTAATACTTAAAATTGAGTATTTATTGCTTTCAACATGGCATTTGCTTGAGAAGCTGATAATTAATATTCTGAAAATAATAATCCATATGTACCTGATGTTTTAACTTATGACCGGATGTGGTCCTAAAGGTTTTTCCATAAATATTCACAACCATTTTTTATTTGAAATTATTGCCATGCACAAAATAAGCTTCATATACACAACCAAAAAATGAGTTGCCAGCAAACTTTAAGACTGCATTACTTATTAATGTAAATGAGCCACTCGTGATCTATTATAATGATGGTTACTCAGGTTTTTAGTGAAATGAATTCGCTACTTATTCATGCAGATACTATTACTTAAGCATAAAATGTTTGTCCTTATGAATATGGTTCAGTGGTTGTGTGCTCTGCCTCCGGATTCGAGAGTTCATAGTCTACATTTTGTTGTCATAAAAACGCAGTTTGCGATTTGGGAACATTAGACGGTTATAACTAACTAACAGGTCAGATAAGAGTACCTTACGTGTTGTAGGAAACTTTTTATGAATGACTATCATCTTTCTAATTTGTTAGCTCAAAATTAGCGACGCATATATGCAGATTGTGTAACATTTTGTGAAATATGAAAAAAACCTTCATGTCTGGCTCTTTCAGATTAGATTTTAATTTCAATTATCATACTGTTCGAGCATTTTATGACTATTATTGAAAAATACTTTGAATTACAACCACTCATTTATCTAACTGATCTATGTCATCAAATACTCATGTATTATAAGTATAATTGGAAAAAAAAAGATATTAAAGAGACGAAATACTTTTAGTATGCAAAGTTACTTGTTAAACACCGTCATTGCAGGCCTGTATTATTTGATATAAAATATAAAGAAAAATATTGAACGAAACAATTTAATCAATTGGCAAAAGATTAAAAGGAAGCGAATGCAGCAAGTAAATAAATTGAACTGCCTTAAGATACCTTAAAAAACATGATCTAAATAGAAATGAAACCAGTTCCTACCTCTGCGACCCACAAACGATGGGGTTACACTGTTACTGTGTTGAAGCTAATACATTGTTTGTAGCTGCTCGAATGTTTGATCAAGAAATTTATGGCAAAAGCAACTGAAGCAATAGACACTGAGAGAGATTCTGATGTATTTATAACTTTTCCTATGGTATACCTATGACCACATCAGCAAAGATCAACTTGGTATTTGTATGTCTAATTAATAACTTTTTTTTTTTTTTACTGACCTAGGCACAGTAACACAGAACTGGATGTTGGAAATTCCCGAAACTAAATTCTAATCAGGTCAAGTATGAAATAACTGAGACATCCGCTTTGTTTTGTTCAACTCTAACAACATGTAAACGAATAAAAGTGAACAGAAAATGGAACAAGGAAATTAAAATAGGATAAACTCGATACTTTCTATATTCAATTAATAATATTCAGTATTCAATTAACAATATTCAATTAATAATATTCAATACTTAAATAACTATAATCAATTAATAATCTTCAATGTTTAATAAACAATATTCAATTAATAATATTCAATACTTAAATAACTATAATCAATTAATAATCTTCAATGTTTAATTAACAATATTCAATTAATAATATTCAATATTTAAATACTAATATTCATATAACATATAACTAAAATTATTTGCATCTTTAGTGTGAATTATTTAATACTAACCTCGCCTCCCAGTGGTTCAACGGTATGTCTGGGGACTTACAAGGCTAAAAAACCGGGTTTCGATACCCGTGGTGAGCAGAGTACAGATAGCTCATTGTGTAGCTTTATGCTTACTTCGAAATAAAAGAATACCTCTCTTCTCTTTGATCGCCTATCGTGAGGCCTTTGAGAGACAGTTCTGCATCTTTAAACGTAAATTACGTTTCTGAAGTTATTATTATTATTATTTTGAATTAAGCACAAAGTTACACAATAGGCTATCTGTGCTCTGCCCACCACGTGTATCGAAACCCGGATTTTAGCGTGTAAGTCCGCAGACATACCGCTGAGCCACTGATACCATTACATTTATTTTTTGTTGTATGTTATAATTCTGTATTTATCTTCTAATACGTCCTCTTTTAAATATATTTTACTGTTTTAAATAGTTGTCGATTGTAACAAGAAATTAACTTTTGTTTTCTCAAACGAAAAAGTGCAAGATATATATATATATATTACCACCAATCAAGATGTACTTTATACTGCTCCAGTACACTAAAAACATGTGGAAATCAGTTAGTAATTTATTAAATAATTAGCAAGTCAGCTATTACAAGCCAGAAACATCCATATATCTGTATCAAAGAACACACAGACTGAGCAAGTAGCCCTGTCATAGATAGTCTCACGCATATTGTGAAGAACAATGTGGTAAGGAACGCATGTAGGTAAGCTATATGGCAATGTTGCGTAGCATTGACCTCTATACGTGCGTTGGAAGTTCCGGGTTTTGACAGAATATGTTTTCCCTAGAGATAAGGTTAGTCGGGTACTTTTACAGTGAGCAAACACTCTTTCTTCTAGCACAGAGGTTTGAAAGACTAGACAGAGAGACGTGGTTGAAACAGTTTAGTCTTGGGGCTGTTATCTTATCTGTTTAAAATTTATGTATACCTAAAAGCTTTCCATTCGCTAAGAAAGAGGTTTACTGTACAATAACATTCTTAAACCGCTTACTTTTGCAGTTTAAGTATTCACTATTGTTTTAACATAGAACACATAGATTGCTTGCCTCTAAAGTTATGATACACTTTCGCAAAAAAACTTGACATTTTGACAAGGTAAGGTCACATTGTTTGTACTGTGAATTTCACTCAAAACTACTCGAGAGTTATCTGCACAGCCATCTATAATTTTGGAATAATAGAGACTAGAAGGAAGGCAACTGGTCAATTCTTAATCTCTTGTTACCATCGAATAGTGGTATTGATCGTTACATAATGACGCCACAACGGCTAAAAGGACGACCATACTGCAGATAGCGAGTTGAGTGCCCTAGCCAAATGGTCATGCCAGGCCAGGCAATAATATTATTAGTACGGTAATCAATAAAACTTCTTATTAAAATACCTTTTATTATCTACGTTCAACTTCAAATACTTACTAAAAACATAAAATACAGTATTCTTTAAATATTCATTTTGTACCTTTGGTTTGGAATGAATCGTAAACTGGAGAACAAGAAGGGGCTGTTAGCCTATAGACTGAGAAAAAGTAACTTCAACAATACCGTTAATACTAATCAGAAAATGCCATATCATAAGTATGACAAGGTAAAACTCTGTGTTATATAATAATGTCTTTCTTGTAATAACGATTTGATGTCTGTTTTTATTTTTTGTGTTTGATAAATACATTTATGGTATGCAACCAAAATGCTTTAAAAAGTTACAAATATAAAACAAAACGAAATATCAAACTTAAAAGAACTTGACTTAATTATTCAATGAAAAATGTTTGTAATATTTTTAAATAGATGCAGATAATACAAAACTTGTGTTCGTTAAAATATAAAGGCTCTGTGCTAGAAGAAAGAGTGTTTGCTCACTGTAAAAGTACCCGACTAACCTTATCTCTAGGGAAAACATATTCTGTCAAAACCCGGAACTTCCAACCCGCGTATAGAGGTCAATGCTACGCAACATGACAAACTCATGGCCAGGTGGTTAAGGCATTCTGAGGGTCGCGAGTTCGAATCCCCGTCACACCAAACATTCTCGCCCTTTCAGTCGTGGGGGTTTTATAATATGACGATTATAATGTGATAATATAAGATTATATGAGGTTTCGTTATTCGTTGGTACGATTGTAGCTTGAGAGTTGACCATAGGTGGTGATGACTAGCTGCCTTTCTTTCCTCTAGTCTTACACTGTTAAATTAGGGACGACTAGCGCAGGTGGTCTTTCTGTAGCCTTGCGCAAAATTCAAAACAAAACAAACATAACTAACTCATTTTCATTATCATTGTAACAAATATTGAACGCAGTATTTATCATTTAGTGAAAAGCCAAAATAAGAAATTCTATAGTAATAGATGATAAGTAATGTTTGTTATGTTACATTAATATTAAAATACTATAATATCAGCAGAAACTGTAAGTACCATAAATTACTGACCTTTAAAAATAATTATGTGAATAAAAATGCACTGAATGGTCCCTCCCCCGGTTGTTTACCGGTCTGTTTGAGGGATTTCAGTTAGCAGTGCTTGGCACGATAGAAAAAGACCATTGTTCAACACTGCTGTGTAGCATCAAACAAATAAAGAACAATTAATTGCTTAAAATAAGTAAACATTTGAATATCTCTGTAGAGGGCGCCGTAATTTTATTTATTTCTTTATAAGCACAAAGGTTGTGTGGTTTTTTATAGCAAAGCCACATAAAGCTATCTGCTCAACCCATCGAGGGGAATCGAACCGCTGATTTTAGCGTTGTAAATCCGGAGACATACCGCTGTACTAGCGGTGGCCAAGTACAAAGGTAAAGAGTGGGTTATTGATTTTTAACATTATACCCTTTGCTTATTCTTCAGTCACTTGTTGAAAGCTAAGATCTCATAATTTGTTTCGTTTTTATGTTTGTTACCTGATTAATATTCTTATTAATTTCTTAAAATTATTAAGTTAATCTCTAATTATTTTGAGAATGCAACACTCAGCTTAGATCAATTTATTTTGACTATACAATTATGTATCATAATATTAGCACTAAATTAAGTTTAAATTTCTTATTCTATCTGTTGCTACAGTATCGACCAGTAAGCAAATAGTAGAATTATTCTATAATGCTGAGCAGATATATTAGATAGTAAGGTCAGCTTATTTTTTAATTTGAATATATTAACACCTGGTGAGATAGCAAAATGGAACTGCATGTTAAGCCCTGTTACTGTTAAGCACAATAATTGACTTCAGTGTCTTAAAAATAAATAAAATTCAATTATAAAACTTAAGAATCAAGAGACGAATTTTACAGCATTTGTTTTCGATGACTTTTAAATATTCTATATAATTGTAAGCTATTTAATAAAACATTAGTTAATTTGAATTGCTTTGCTTAGTTCATGCAGTTGCACACCAGGTTTTTGATGCTAGGTTTGACTTGTTTTTATTTGTCTACAGATTTGAACAACGAGTAGCAGTCCTCGTCTCCACTTTTTTATACTATCAGCCAATCCCATCTTATTTAGAAAGTAAATTGATGTAAAAAATGATAGATAATTTAACGTTTCAAAATACTTTGAAAAGTGAAATAAATTAATTAATGAAAAATAGCCGAAGGTTTCTGTCAACCGATTGTCTACCAGTGATCGGTAGTTCAAAATTATGGACAGCGCTACTTCGCACGAGTTTTCACTGTATGTTTGTTTTGAATTTTGCGCAAAGCTACACGAGGGCTATCTGCACTAACTGTCCATAATTGAGCAGTGCAAGACTAGAGGGAAGGCAACTAGTCATCACCACCCGCCGCTAACTCTTGGGCTGCTATTTTATCACCCAGTAGTGAGATTGACTGTTATATTATAAGCCCCCACAGTTGAAAAGGCGAGCATACTTGGTGTAACGGGAAATCGAACCCGTGACCCTCGGTGGTTAAGACCACCTGACCATGTTGGGCCTTGTGTTTGCACTGATGTGCTACGACAGAACTTTTTAATTGGGAGCAGGAAAATCTGTGTTATGGTCGATTTTAATATTTTCTCTAGATGTATTGTAACCGTAACCATATCTAACAGTGAGAAGTTTCCATCATTCCTATAGCAGAATATAGTGTAATGCATGTAATGTAATACATTTTAAAAGAGTATGGTACATTGTTTGTAATGTAATACATTTAAAATCACACTTGTTTTCTTAAGCAAGGTTTGAAGTACATCATCAATCGTTGGATAAATGTACATGTTAGTGAAGTTTTACTTCATTCACTGATATATTTCGTTTTGAATGTCTTTCTTGTTAAGGACAAATCTTTATTAATACGATATTTGTAATATGAAATATTTTCTAAAAGTAATTACAATACAGAATAAAAGAACGAAATACAACCAAATAAACGAAGCATGTGGTAATACAGCAATATTATAGAAGTATTTAGAACAGACTTGACTGTACCGAAGTTTTGTTATTATATGAAGTTTGGAGTTCACTTTCAATGGATAAAAATTCTTTAAATAAAGTTCAATATGATACGATCAAGATGAAATTACTGAAATTCGTAATAAAGACGTGTGATTGATGTTTTTCACTATGTGTGCGAGTCGTGAAGTCTGGTGGATTTGACAGTTTTTTTACCAATGTATTCTCAAGACATCTGGTATGAAGAGTAAAACTTTAATTAAAATGGAGTACTGAACAACGTTCGACTTTCTTGAGAATACGCTTTTACTTTTTTCCAAGTGAGTTTCTCGCCATCCTGAAATATTTTACCAGTTCTACTTGTTTATTTATTTATCTTTTATTTTGTATTTTAATTACCTTTTATAAAATGATTAAACTTTATAAATATTTACAACTAATAATCTATCCTGTCAAGTATAGCTTTCTGGAGATAGAATGTGTATATTTTGAAACATTAACAAGCAGAACTAGTAAGAATAATCAATTTCATGTTGTATACAACGAAATTAAAAACGTAAATTTTGGGTATCTCAGTCATACATTTTGACATCAGATACGTTTTAAGCTTGCCCCTGTAAAAACCATTCTGTACAGATGATTCACGAAGCTGGTTTACATGGTGAGCGCGTCGTACACTTGTTTGACAAATGCTGATGAATAGAACCATATTTTCTTAAAGTTTCAAAGCATTGGAGCTTACACGTGTGTTTTATTTATTGTAGTGTTAAGTTGAAGTTTTTGTAATGTTACACCAAACTAATTCCTGCCAAGTACCATTCCTGTGCTTGGGACGCTGCACGTGGTCAAATTCATTGAACTTTAGTTCATTTGCAGGGTAGTGTTAACGTATACGTTCTTATCAATTTTGTCAACAGAGTGAATCGTGTAACTTATCTTAACTACAACCACGTGTTCATATATATAGAGTGAACCATGTATATATATTTTGTATTATATATATATATATACACAAAAAAACGAAATGACTTAATCTCGGTGATGTTTGCCCTAATGTAGTCGAATAAGTAGAATAAGTTATTTGGAAGCTCATGAAGAGGCTTGTATATAATAATTATATCAAATTACCAGCTACTTATATTGTATGTAATTACGAATAACGATTACAAAATAACAAATTATAGCGTAACGTATGACATTAAGTGCATATGATATAATTTTCCTTATGGTTAGTTTAACACAATCCATGGTAATAAATGTTGTCAGAGCGGCATGCTCAATGAAATCACCCATTGAACACATTGGCGACCATATCCACCCACATTCTTATATAATATAATTCCACAGCAGACCTTACAATTCACTGTCATGGATCTGTATATATGACTATGTACGAAAAAAGTATACACACAATTATATACATAAGTCTGAAACATTGTAAACAAGCTTTACAATGATATTGTTCCTTACGATATGTCAAGGCCTAGTAAATGTATTTTCCACCTAAAGAAACTTTTATGCTCACACGGACTAAGAGCTAGTTCAGAGACCACTAGAATTCAGGTTCATTTGTATATAAATTTGAATTACTGACCAGACAAAAAAGATAGCAAGTCAACACATAACTCTCTGCCACACTACAAAGGCAATGTTTGGCCCCCTTAACTGAACTATGAAACTGACTGTCACGTTTAACAAATAACCCACAGCTGACAGTATTCAGCAGCGTTACGACTCGATCTTTTGGCCTTCTAATCTGTAGATTGGTATGCAAACATCAAGGTCATTAGAAATCAGGTCATTTAAAGACAAATCGGTGTCTGACATGATCTGGTGGTAAAGATGCTCAAATCTCAATCAGTAAATGGCGGAATCTAATTGTCTCACCAAACATGCTCACCCCGTTTTATTATTTAACTATAAATCCAACTTTTTCTTTGTAAAATCATGCCCCGAAAGTTGGCAATAGATAGTGAACTTCCATCTAGTCCATCACCTCAAAATTAAAAACAGGTAGCGCAAATAATCCTTGAGTAGCTTTGCACGAAATTCAATAAAATACACAAACAAATGTTGCTCATTTCTTCTGATACTCTTCCTATTGGATAATATATTATTCATTATAGCTGTTCAACAATGGTGTTACAGTTTTAATTAAATTGTCATATCCGAATAAAACTATTATATTTAACCGTAATCTAAGCGTATATGCTCATTGACACGCATGTTTTTGATCCTACACTCACTAATAAACAGTGTTAGCCTGAAAATCAGTCATAAAATATCACTGTTTTGATTGTTCTTTGTAAATACTAAAACAAAATAAACAACTTAATTAAATTGACTTTTGTTTAATCTGTAAATGCTGTAAGATTTTAAAATATGTTTGTTGCAGCAAATTTGAATATAACTAATGAGAACTTTTGCAAAGATTTGTAAAATTTAGTGCAACAAAATCTTAGGATACGGGAGATATTATATACTGGTGCATGACTTACACAAACTAGATATAAAGCACTTCGCGTGAGAAAGGCAACTGGTTAGCACTATTTTACTGATGTAAATATATCTGTTATACTAATACAGAACATTTTCTAGAACACGTGAGAAATACGACAACACTTTTTCCTAATTAAGTGTTATATATTTCATTATTTACCGTGAACATTTATAAACATCAACTACTAAGACATAATGATTTTTTAAATTACTTAAAATGTGAGAATATTCTTGATACGTGATTTCATGATATTTCAATATACAACTACAACAAAAATCTAACGTTTGTTAATTTAATAATTTAGATGCTATTTTTTAAATTCTGCATCTTATTATATTTTTCCAAAACTACAAAGTCATAAGCAGGAAAAGTTTTTAATTATATGATAAATCTCTGTACGTCTAAAGCTCTCGATGATTATATTTTTGAAAGCGAAGATTTTGCAAAAGACAAAATTTACTTCATATTATGTTATAATCTGTGAAGTATATTAAATAAAATTTAATATTTAGTCGCTATACATTTACGAGAATCAACTCGTGCTAATTAATTTAAACACGTATTATTTATTCGTTTTGACAAAAAAAAACATTATAATATATCATGGGAAACTTGGGATATAACTGAAACGTGTTCACGTTAAGCTATGCCAAGTAATGTTTCAGGGTAAACATTGTAAAGATAGAACTACGTTTAGAAAAAAAATGTTCAAAGATAAGTCAGTATATCTAAATTTTGGCTGTAGACCAAATGTTGTGAAACTTGTCCCTAACCTCAAAAACAAACTGACCGCCGTAAGATTACAGGGTTTGATGTTCAGATGCACTGTTGAGAACTGACATAGGATACAATCTGAACAACACGTATTTTTTCTTAGTAGCTGTTGACATTAATGACATGCTTTTACAATCCCTTTACGCAATAATAATTACGATCATTAACTGTGTTACATCTAAACCACATTTAAGAACATCCAATCTACGGTAGTCACAGATGACCTGACAGTGAAGACCGACACAGAAAGCAATGTGTCTTCATGTTTGTTTGTTTTTTGTAAACGAGACGTTAAACATTGTTTACAACCTAATACATTGCACAATAGTTGGTTGTTTATCAACTTTCGCTAAAGTTTTGTTTAAACTTCAGTCTGTTGAAGTAGTTATACTTTTTTCAGCAGTGCGAGAGTTTGTTCTTCTTTCACTAAACAGCTGTATGTTTTAAAGATTTACCTATCATCTTCCTAGAATTAAGCTGTATTCAACAATTTGCCTTCCTTCCTACATCTGCTGCCCCCCGCTATTACAGCGGTATGTATACAGATTTGCAACGCTAAAATAAAGGGCTCGATTCCCTTTGGTAGGCTCAGCAGATAGCCCGATGTGGCTTTGCTAAAAGAAAATACACACAAACTCCTTCATCTGCTAACTTGACGACCTTCAACTATTAGCCTTCTCTCCTTTATTTGCTAACTTGATGACCTTCAAAAATATCATCCCTCCTTTATCTGCTAACTTTACGATCTTCAACTATTGTTTGTTTGTTTTGGAATTTCGCAAAAAGCTACTCGAGGGCCATCTGTGCTAGCCGTCCCTAATTGGGCAGTGTAAGACTAGAGGGAAGGCAGCTAGTCATCACCACCCACCGCCAACTCTTGGGCTACTCTTTTACTAACGAATAGTTGGATTGATCGTTACATTATACGCCCCCACAGCTGGGAGAGCGAGCATGTTTAGCGCGACGCGGACGCGAACCCGTGACCCTCGGATTACGAGTCGCACGCCTTACGCGCTTGGCCATTCCAGGTCAGCTTGAACTATTAGTCTTCCTTCCTTTATCAACTAATTTGTTGCTCTTTTCTATTGGCACTTTTTCTTTCTTTATTGCGCTAATCTGTGCTCTTCGTTTTACTAACCCGTTTACTCTCTTGCAAGAGCTTTTATTATTTTTTGCACCAATTTCTTGTACTTCATGTACTAATTTATCAATCTTACACTAAAATGTTTTTTTTTCACTAATCATTCATAATTTTCACTAACCTGCCATCCTATTTATATTATTCTATGATTCTTATTATTGTGATCTATCATCTTTCCAAACTTCAGTGCTTAATGTACCGTTTAATATGAATATTCGCGTATCAGATAATTCTGTTATATTATTGTTTGATGTTGTTTGTTGAATTTTGTGCAAAGTTGCTCCAGGTCTATCTGCACTAGCAATCCCTAATTTTCAACCAATAGACAAAGAGACAACTAGTCAACACCAACCACCGCCAACTTAAGGGTTTCTTTTCTTTTGGTTTCTTTTGAATTGCGCGCAAAGCTAAACGAGGGCTCTCTGTGCTAGCCGTTTTTAATTTTGCAGCTAGTCATCACCACCCACCGCCAACTCTTGGGCTAATCTTTTACTAACGAATAGTGGTATCTACTGTAACATTACAACGCCCCTACGGCTGAAAAAGCAAGCATATTTGTTGTGACATGGATTCGAACTCGCGACCCTCGAATTACGAATTGAGTGTCTTTATCATCTGGCCATGCCTGGCGCCAACTTAAGGGATACTCTAAACTAATAGTGGAGTTATGACTTTAGCCCATCCACAGATATAAAGTAGAGAGCACTTTTTGACTTAAAAGAATATCAACTAGGAACCCTTAGATTTTCATTCTAGACGAATTTACTAATTACTCACGCCAAATCCATAGTAATGGATAACTTTAATTGGTAGCCTGTAATCGCCTTCTCTTGTCAGGTGTGAAACTTATTTTTGGTCCTCTTTATACAGTTTATCAGCTCTAGCTAATGTTAGCCATGCTCATTAACTATCACGTGAGTACACTCGCTATTTACATTATGTTCAACCATTATCCCAGTGATATCTTATGATGTTTGGTCAGTTTAGGAGATTTAATGAATTCCACTCACCATGGATTATGTCAAGTAATATTCATAAATATAAAATTGTAACAAAAATAAGAATAAAATAAGAAATTATTCTAAACATTATCGCCGGTAATGTTAAGGAAACTAAGTCTGAAAATACACTTCGTCGTCAAGTGCATGAGAGAGAAAATGTTTTCATTCGCAGTCAATGCGTGATCTGAAAAAGTGTTCCCGGCAGTTTACAGTCTTATAATGTTTGAAACCCGGATTTTAGTATAAAAACTAACACAGCTTTAAGTCAATGAAAATGTAATGTGTGCAAATCCACACATTTTAAGAAAATACCGCTTAAACTGCAAATTCAAAACATTATTTTGACTTTTTAAAGAAAGAACTTCAACTAAATTTCCACATTCAAATGTTAAATTATTGTACATCAAGATACAACATAATTTTTTTTCCTTGCAACATATTTAATTACAGATGTTTCATTTTTAATCATAGAGACAATGAGCTTTATAAAATGAAGCAAGTGTTATTCTTAATTATTGGTCAGTAAAGAAAATATAATTGTTCTAAAAAATTAAAAGTCGTGTCCAGTGATTCACTTTATATTTTTAAGAAATGTTAAGTACAACTTATGCATCAATAAACACTTATATTTCAACATATTAACTCGATCACTTTCTGAGGCCACAAACTTTATATTTCGGCCTGACATGGCTTGGTGGTTAAGAGACTCGATTCGCAATGTGAGAGTCACGAGTTCGAATCCCCATCTCCGAACATGCACGTTCTTTCTGTCCTTATAACGCTACACTACTCCACTATTCGTTGCTGAAAGAGTAGCCCAATAGGTGTCAGTGAATGGTGTTAATTGGCTGCTTTCCCTATAATCTGTACCGGTTAATTATGGATGTCAAGCGCATTTCGCTTTTGAGTAGATTTGCACGAAATTCAAACCAAATCTTTACTTTTTCTTTTATATTCAGCTTAATTTTTGGTAACATAAAAGCACACAATTATAAATATAATTACATCATTTCGTATTTCTTTTAAATAATTACGTATTCTTAGCAGATTCTATAAACTAATATTTAATCAATACTTGATATCGTATGTCCATAGTTAAAAATTTTAACCTTTGCTAAACTCCATAATTACAAAATTGGGAAAAATAAGTATAGTTGTGCATTTTACAAATGTTTCATTTTTTTTAGTATAATTGTCTTTATTTTCTTCAATTTTGACACTTAAGCATAAAATTCTTAAAAATATTAGTGTTGTCTTCATAACACCCCATAAAAAGAGCTGAGCAAAAACATTTTATGATCTTTTTTATATTTTAAATGTCAAGCAGAATAATAAGTAGACCAGGTAATCGTATTAAAGGAAAGCTAAATCTATGGAATTGTTTGTTTTTAAATTTCGCACAAAGTTACACGAGGACTATCTGCGCTAGCCGTACCTAATTTAGTAGTGTAAGACTAGAAGAAAGGCAAGCAGTCATCACCACCCACCGCCAACTCTTGGGCTACTCTTTTACCAACGAATAATGAGATTGACCGTAACATTATAACTCCTCCACGGCTAAAAGGGCGAGCATGTTTGGTGCGATGGGGATTTGAACCCGCGACACTCAGATTACGAGACGAACGTCTTTACCCATCTGGCCATGCCGGGAAAATTTGATGTTTTCAATTTTTATTTTAAACTATATGTGTAGAAGTTTTTTACTTCACTAAATTAAAAAAAAATAAGGAAGATTCTTAGAAGTAAGCCAAAAACTAATGGAAAACGTAGGTATTTTGTTAAATTGTATGTAAATATGTATAACATAACGTCTACTATATTACTGATATAATATCAAATACAATAGCGCAGATAGCCTTCGAGTAGATTTGAGCGAAATTCAAAATTAAACAAAGACACAAAACATACACAATATACTGTAATTTGTGAAATAAGTCTCATGTAATCGAAGTGACATAGGTCGTGCTTATGTGTGAAAATTTCTCCCTTACGATTTATCAACAAAAAAAACTTCATATGATAATGATAAATATATTGTATAATATCTAACTTATATAAAAACCAGTGTGTGTCTCGAAATAGAAGGAGTCATAAAAGTCAAGATGTACTTATCCAGGTAGTATAGTACTGTTACTGACTGCCCAGTGGCGGTGCTTGAAGCCTTGTAAGTGTTGAAAGTATTGGTATTATATGTTAAAAGTGAAGTAGTATGGGATTACCTAGCCGAGATAAAATTTATCATGAAAGTAAAATGTATATTCATTTTTAAGCTTAAATATTTTTCTGAATATATCATCAACGTATTTAATATTAAAAGAAACTTTGTCATCAAAGAAAATTTTAACTTAAAAAATCAACAGATATTTTTCAAGTTTTCTGATATGTTACGTTTCATTTTATGCTTTTTTATACTTTTCTTGCTAAACAACATGACATAAAATTAATTGTTAGAACTTAGTGATACCAAAATTCACTGACTTTTCTATGTATTAGAAGTTGCCATTATATAGTTGGTTTTTAAAAATAATTATTATATGAATACGCCACGAATTCATTTCTTGAATGATCCTAATTTTCATTGATTCACAAAGGAATTTACCGACGTTTGACTGCCTCGACTGCACTTTCTTACCACTGTATTAGTCAAGCTTTATTTAGTAAAATTTATTTTTTTCAGTTACGTACGAGATTTGAGGATAGAATATACTATGGGGTGGAGTGGTAGTATTTTCCCCACAATTTTTAACGGACTTTACCCCAGTATATATATATATATATATACAATCATGTGAAGAAGTTAGGACACACTATGAAAGCCTGTGTATTTTTGTAACATTTTTGGACATGTAAATATTTAATCTCAATTTCAACATTACTGAGAGATTATAGGAAAATAACTAAACAATTTAAACTGAAGGAAAGACTTTTCAAGATCTTCTATAAAGGTAATTCTTCAAAAATGCATATTCTAACTTAACAAAAGTTGGTACACCCCCACATTTATTCCCACTTAAAATGGCTCAACTCACACAAAGGTGTATCACACCAGATGCACATGATTAGAAGATCGTTACTCAGCATTTTGAATGATGCTTGCTCTATTTGAACCTCAGATATTTAGTTTGATGTGCTCCTGACTGTTGAAGTGAGAATGAGCACCATGGTGAGAGCAAAAGAGCTGTCTGAGCCCTTCAGAAAGAATATTATAGCAGCGTATGAGTCTGACAAGGGATTTAAAAAGATCACAAAAGATTTTGAAATCAGGTATTCTACTGTCCGGTAAATAGTCAACAAGTGGAGGGCTTTCAAAACAACTAACAACATGCCTAGGTCTGGTCGTCCAAGCAAGCTCACCCCGAGAGGAGACCGCAAGATGCTAAAAGAGCTCTCCAAACATCCTAACATGTCATCACAGGACCTACAGCAGGCTGTGGCTACTGTTGATGTAAAAGTGCATCCCTCTACAATCAAAAAGATACTGCACAAGTTTAACTTGCATGAGAAGTGTGCAAGGAGGAAACCTTTGCTCTCTAAGAGAAACATCAAGGCCAGACTGAAGTTTGCCAGAGAGAATGTAGACAAAGGTCAAGACTTCTGGAATAATGTTCTTCGGAAAGATGAGTCTAAAATTGAATTATTTGGACACTAGAACAGAAAACATGTTTGGCGTAAACCAAATACAGCATTCCAGGAAAAGAACCTCATACCAGCTGTGAAGCATGGAGGTGGAAGTGTCATTGTTTGGGGCTGCTTTGCTGCAGCAGGAACTGGACAGCTCACAATCATAGAATCCACCATGAATTCTACTGTGTATCTGAGGGTGCTTGAGGATTATGTGAGACCATCTGTACGAAAATTAAAGCTGAAGCAGAACTGGATCCTGCAACACGACAATGACCCAAAACATACCAGTAAATCCACCAAGGCCTGGCTGAAAACTAAGAAATGGAGAGTTCTGGAATGGCAGAGTCAAAGCCCAGATCTTAATCCCATTGAATTGTTGTGGGGTGACTTGAAACGGGCTGTACATGAAAGAAACCCCTCGAACATCTCACAGCTGAAAAAAATTCTGCATTAAGGAGTGGGGCAAACTTTCTTCAGACCGATGTCAGACACTCTTAGATGGCTACAAGAAAAAAAGCGTCCCAATGCAGTTATTTCAGCCAAAGGGGGTAACACTAGCTATTAGGGGGTACACGTCCTAACTTTTTCCTCAGTTAGAATATGCATTTTTGAAGAATTACATTTACAGAAAAGTCTTTTCTTCAGTTTTAATTGTTTAGTTATATTCCTATAATATCTCAGTATTGTTAAAATTGAGATTAAATATCTATATATCCAAAAATGTTTCAAAAATACACAGGCTTTCATAGCGTGTCCTAACTTTTTCACATGATTGTATATAACATGTTGCTGGAATTTATATTAGAAGTGCGCAATGGGAAGCTTTTTTTCTGAGGTCTGAAGAGTGTATTACTCTATGTGATGTGACTTGTTTATTTTGTAACATAATCATTACAGCTGAAGTGTTTGAGGAAAGTAGGTGTCTAATGCTACTGACTGTTAGACCTTAACTTTGCAAAGCTCGTAATTTTTCCAGGAATTGCTATTGGTTTCAGTTTCTAATGAGGAAAATTTGCTAGCTGCGGTCAAGATGTTACAAGCTCAATGGTAGTTTGTATTTTTTATTTTTAGAACAAACGTATTATATTTAAGCCGTACAAAAATAACAATTAATTGAAAATTTTTGCTCTTTGGTTTGAAAAAATAAAACGCATCTGGCGACAAGTGAGTTTTGTCTGCTACTTTGGCATATTCTTTTAACTTGTACGTGTATATCTAGTGGAGACCATTAGTTATCTCAGTACCAAATCTTATCAACTTCCATTTCTTACGCCTTGTCTCCTAGTGCCAGGTTTATTATCTTACTAAACGATCAAGAAATTAGGGTCAGAAAAAAGTGTCTGGTTAATTTAAATCCTGTTGTTAGTTGATACGGTACACTTTGAATTGAAAAAAAGGGAAATTCCCAGTTTCATGTTTCGGAGACAGTAGTAAATCTTCCAAAGGTCTCTTGTCATTTTGATTTTTACCTCAGCAAAAGAGATGTGTGAAAGATCCGCTTGATGAAATGTGTTGTCTACTTTTAGGTCATATGTAAGTCATATTTCACAGCCTCATTCATTTATCTTGTAGGTCTGGTACAGCCTAGTTGTTAGAGGACTTGATATACAACTTGCGGTATCGAATTCCTTCACTGAACATCTTCCCTCTTTGAATCGCAAAGGCATTTTAATGAATCGATCAATCCAATTATTCATTGGTAAGATTAGTTTGGTTTGTGTTGAATTTTGCGCAAATATACACTAGAGTATGCGCACTAGCTGTCCCTAATTTAGCAGTGAAATACTAGAAGGAAGGTAGCTAATCATCACCATCCACCGCCAACTCTTGGGTTAATCTTTTACTTACGAAAAGTGGGATTTACCGTACCGTTATAATGTTTCCACTATTAAAAGAGTGAACATGTTTGGTGGGACGGGGATTCAAACTCACGACTCTCAGATTGAGGTTCAAAGTCCTTAACCACCTGACCATGTCGAGTTCGTTGTTAAGAAGTATCCTAGTAGCTGGCAGTGAAAGATATTGACGAGCTGCTTTGCCTGAAGTCTGTTGTTTCAAAATTAGAAACTGATAGCATAAATAGCCTTCAAGGAGTTTTGCGCGATGTTGAAAAAAAAATTACCTCGTATACATTAAATCATTCAGTATATACAGAGCTATCTATATAAGCTGCTGTCACTACTTGTTATACATTGCCCTTTGTGAGACCAGTCCAGTATATCCTATTCTTAAGATACTGTGTCCAACCTGAATGCCGCTTCCGCCACTATATCTTCCCTCCACCTTCTTTTTTGACTTCCCCTGGTTAGATTCCCTATCCTAGATTGTCATTTCATTGATCTTAATATACTTCTATCGTCATAATTTCTTGCAACATGCTCAGTCTATTCCTATTTAGTTCTTGGAATGAGCTTTACTGTATCTGTTATTGTTGTTACTTTTTTCTATGCTGTTATTTCTGCAAGTGTATTGTAGTGCTATGTGAAGTATTTTTCTTTTCATATTTCTTTGTGTGATTTTTATCTTTTTCCTTATATCTTGTTAGTTGTCCAGGTTTGGTCACCACATATTAAGGTTGGTGGTACACACTGATTTATGATTTTTTTTTTCATAGCAATGGGCATACTGTGATATTCTAGAATTTCTCTGTATATTTCAAAACATTGTCATCATGCCGGATGTAGTAGTGGAGCACATAGAACATCTAGAGAAAGAGAATTAATACTTTCGATCACTTCACTTTGGGAGTTGCATATTTAGTTATGATATGGACATGATAACATTTGATACTAGGTTTCAGTATCTGGATATGTTTTATTCTACCTACTATGATCCGAATACGATAACACTTGATACTGGGTTTCGGTATTTGGATATATTTTATGCTATCTACGCAAACTGATTAATGATATGGTCACGGTTCAAGAGATAGTGCTAAGGACCAGTATTCAACCCAAACGACTTTTTTTTAACATGAGCATCTTTGTCCTTTAGACCAGTTTTTATTATTGACTTGTCGATATAAAGCTCTGTCAGTTGAGAAAGACCTCGATGATTCCACGTCAGTGTGTCTGTTGTTATAATGATCATTATAACCAGAACTATATATATCATGTTCTTGGTGCATTGCCTGTATGGCTGGCTATCTTGGAAAAAGTAGACATGTATTTGCCACATTGGTTTAAGGAAATATATCCACGAACAATGCTGTACAGAAATAAAATTCCAAATTCCATCTGTCGTGTACCTAAATAGCCAGTTGTATTCACACTATAAAGGTACGTATTGGTATCACACCGACAGGTACAGCATTTATATTTCTGATATAGATATAACAGCCAATTCAGATATGTATCTTTGAACGTATAGAATAATATGATGATCTTATTCCATTTGTAACTGATAAACGCTGTCAATTTTAAGGGGTTAAAGAGACATAAAATATTGCAAGGGTCAGAATACAAGTGGAGTCAGTAGTAAAGAGACTAAAGAAATATTGTATCTTTGTGGTATCATACGATACTGCTTTGTAGTAAAGATCAACCAGACATGGAGATTGCTCTCTTTTAGTTCACCTGCTGGAGACTGGTTCATCGTTTTGGTCAGCTTTATAGGCGTCACCAGAATATTGAAGGCTTTGCAAAACCATTAGCTTTCTAGTTTGGCATGGAGCTTCTTTGTAACAAGTTTTACTATAATTGTCCAATGTGTTGAAAAATAAATTTTGAATTTTTTAAAGGTTGAGACCTCGTTAACCTGCTAAATGATGAAAAATAGGATTTAATGCGAAGCTTTTCTATTATTCTTTTCATTTTAATGTGAGATATCAATCACTAGTAACTATTTCTATGAGTAGATCCAGATTTAGATGATTAGTATTGTCTATATTTGAAAAAGTATTTAAAGCCTACCGATTTATATCTGCTACATACTTGACAAGCTAATTGTGATCCAGTGAGATCTAACTCTACATTGGTATTACTCTCAGCTTTCTACTCTCCAAACAATTTCTATCCAGTTTAATAACACTTCCCACGAATCCACGGGATTTAATTTTTGTAACTAGTCTTTTGTGAGGCAACATATCGAATGTTTTCTCAAAATCAAGGTAAACCAAATCCATAATATTTCTTTTATTAGCTCTTGCAGCAACATCTTCAAAGATTGTCAAAAGATTTGTAAAACAAAAGTTACCCTTAATAAAACCGTGCTGGCTCGAAATGCTTAAGTGACTCTGGAATCCATCTTTAATCACACTGTCCAAAACCTTTCCAACTACTAATGTAAGACTAACTAGCCTATAACTGCCTGAACAATGCTTGTCACCGTCTTAAAATACTGAACTAAAATCAACTAACTTATGATCCTTTCATACTTTTTCACTACTCATGACATATAAAAAATATTTGTTAGCAATTCACAAATAAAATATTTAAGTTAATTTTAAATTTTAAGATAAAAGATGTCTTGTCCAGAGAATTTATCAGTTTTTAGAATTCCCAACTTTTATCTTACAATTTCAGAACTTAAAATGATATATTTGACCTCTATATTTTCCTTATACATAAAGTGTTCTAGTTGAGGCATAATATTTCTATCTTCTCTTCCAAAATCTGAAGATAACATATAATTTAACAAATTTATTATCTCATAATACACTGAGATCAGCCCCCCACCATTATTACTGAAAGACCCAATCCCATCCTAACATTTTGTTTGCTCATCATACGCCTAAGTAATTTCTTATTATTTGATCTAACTCTCTCTCAGTCAACCCTCTTTCATATCTAGTTTTTGCCCTTTCAACTTCCTTTTTAACCAGCTCCCTTGTTTCCTGTAATCCTCCAAGTCCTTATAAATGTGTGCGTGTTATATGGCAATTTCGTAATCCATGGCGAGAGTTTTGCTGAAATATCCAACATGCTGCTGCCACCAGTAGTTACGTCATTGACCTTGTTTTAGTTTCAAAATGGCTGATCTGTGATTGAAGAATATAATAAGAAACATTTATAACATCATTCAGAATAAATATTGTCACTCTTTGTACAGTAGTGAGAGTATGTAACTGCATTTTGACTATACATATTGTTATTGTTGGTGGAAGTAATAAGTGAATTTTATGACAACATCTGAGTACTATCGGTTTTGTTGGTACAATGAAAAGCGTGCAATCACGTATCTAGTATATGTTATTGCTGTTGTCATAGTTGCATTGCAATGCTCTTTCTAGAAACTTTGACTTGGCTCGTAACGAATGATGAGACTTCTGTATCCTCAGCACTGTTGTTATGTTAATATTACAGACATGTTGCTGTTGAACGCCATGTTTCTTTAGCTAAGATGTTACACACACCGATTGTTGTAGTACACTTTAGCGGCATTTTATTTTCACAATAAAAACAATTAACTATGTTTGCAAGTTTCGTGTTGTTAGGCGTAAAATTAACACCTTCAAACGAGTTAAATAGCACACTTACCAAAAATGATAAAAAATATTAAAATTAGGTACAGAAGTTAGCGATAAAACAAAGATTTATAAATTCATTGGATTTTATAACATTAGCGTGATTAATCAAAATGAATAAAAATTAACGTTACATAAAGATACCATCAAATATCCAACCTACAAACATTCCTGTCTTATATACATAAGTAGGAGGATATCCGTATACTTTAACGTTACGAACAATTACATTATACTTTGATATAAGACTGTTTTAGCCACTATAATTTCCATAATTTTATGTCTAGAAGAGTTATTGATAAGAAATTGAGCCTCTTACTTAATAAGAGCCATTAATCTCATACGGTTTTCTAAAACAGATTTCTTATCAATCATGTGCAGACATTAAACGGATCACAATTGCCCAAAGGGTATTTAGGAGAGATAACTTGTTTACTTGGATGTATAAAGTACATATTACTATATCATTTCTGTAATCTGAAGTCTTTACTCAGTAAACCACGAACCTGAGTTTATCACTAGTTTTCAGAAGATAATGACAGCATCATAAATTACTAGTGTTTCTAATAGGCAGGTTATTGTGTTCTTATCTTTTATGGTCAAGTGTTTCTGTTTTTCTCTTTTTGATAACTATTGATAATTTGGTGTGTTTTTGTTGTTGTTTTTTTGTTACGAGTTTAGCATTATAATTAAGCGCAACAGATTAAGAACTGAAACAGCTTTTGAAAGCTGTAACTATGTCTGTAAACAAAATTAGGAAATATATTTATAAGTATAATATGTGTAATATTAAAAAGTATTGGTTTTTTAAATATTTTGGATAATTTGAAAGACAAGTTTCGAAATTCGTTAGTTTTATATCATATACTCAGACAATACTAAATATAGATTTATTGCAACCGGTTTTAATATTTTTGTTAAATATTGTTTTCCAATAAAACTGTTTCATATAAAAATACAATAATAACTATTGTTATCCTTCTCTAACATTTTTAATTGAATGTCAAATAAAACGTATTGTCTTTTCAAAACAATAGACTTTTTAAGAACTTAGATTTTTGGTATAATTTAGCTCTATAGTGGCACCGCGGTATACCTGCAGACTCATTTCGCTGGAAACGGAGTTTTGATACCCGTGGTGGGCAAAGCATGGGTAGATTGTGCAGCTTTGAGCTTAATTCTAAACAAAAAAGTACAATTTAAAAACAAGTATATTAATATAAACATTCAAAAATGACTGTAAGTTATAGAAACAATATTTACAATCTATGGTTATTGATCCATTTATTTATATCCGAAATATTCATGTACACATAAAGTTGTTATGTTTATGTGTTTTCGTTAGTGATATACAGATATCAAACTGATTTTAGGCTTGGCATTGCCTGCTGGTTAGGTTCGAATCCCTGTTTCCAAAATACCCACCCTTTGAGCCGTTTGGGCATTATAATGTTCGGTCAGTCCCAGTTTTCGTTGGGAAAAAGTATTTCGAGAATTGACGATTCTTGAGCTATTATTTTACCAACTAAAAGTGTGATTAACCGTCACATAAAGAACTCACACAGCCGGCTGAAAGAGTGAGCACATTAGGTCCAGGGATTTTAACACTGATTTACAGGTTGTGAGTCGAGCCACCTAGCCACATGGCCATGTAAAGCCTTGAAGGTTTTTTAACAAAGGAGTCTTAAAGCTTTGTAGCTCAGAAAGTGAACAATTCAAGAATAATAAAATAAATGAAGAGGTTGCTCAACAGCTAATCGAAACTTCCAAGAGAACAATCCAAAGGAGAATTGAAATTCATATTGTTACATTCGAGATAATTTACTTGTGTGCTTTTTATTTCGGTTTGATTGGATATATAGAATATAGATTAATCCGGTGGAAAGAAATTATTTTTATCCAAGTAAGGAAACAGAGAAATAGATTTATTGATATTATTCTTAAATAAATCATGTGCATTTATTTATTAAGGCATGATGTTGGGTTATTTTGTCGATTTAGCTGCAAGACATCACACCCAACTTATCCGTAAGCTGAGGGTCGCAGGTTTGAATCCCCATAAAAAACAAAGATGCTCGCCGTGTCAGCCTTTGGGGCGTTATAATGTGGGGTCATTCCTGCCATTAGGTGGTTAAAGAATATCCCAAGAGTTGGCAGTGATAGTGATGACTAGCTGCATTCTCTCTTGTCTGACACTGTTAAATTAGGGACGGCGAGCGCAGATACCTCTCGTGTAGTTTTGCGCAAAATTCAAAACAATCAAACTAAAATAACCAAGAGTAACATTACATTATAGTTTAGCAACTATTACAAAAGAATAATGTAACAGACATGTATATTGCCAACTTTGTTAAATTAACACAAATAAATTATGATAAGATTAGTATGTAAATGTTTTAACAAATTTTACAGAATAAATTGGATGAAACAAGAAATGGATAAAAAGAGGTTCTTGTAATTTTTAATTTCCACAAACTTTTTTAATGACAATGAAAATCCGTTTGTATGTTTGTTTGTTTTGAATTTCGCGCTTAGCTACTAGAGGGCTATCTGTGCTAGCCGTCCCTAATTTAGCAGTGTAAGATTAGAGGGAAGACAACTAGTCATCACCACCCACTGCAAACTCTCGGGCTACTCTTTTTACCAACGAATAGTGGGATTGACTGTAACATTATAACGCCACCACGGCAGAAAGGGTGAGCATGTTTGGTGTGGCGGGCATGCGAACCCGCGACCCTCAGATTACGATTCGGACGTCTTAACTCACCTGGCTATACCGGGTCAATCTGTTTGTATTAAAATATTAAAACCTCTCACTGTGTGGCAAGTAAAATCCTTTTTGTGACTTAACACTAATTATCTTAACAAGTTAAGATTGTTACTTTTATATCGTTCCACATCGTTGAAATTAACAAATTTAATTAGCAATTAATAATAAATAAGTTTTTCCAATGATAAAAAGAATTTTGATTGGTTATAGTGAAGATAGACTGCTAAGTTTATTATACCTTTAGCAAAGTTATTTTGAAACAAAACTGTAGCCTGTTGTATTAGTGTACAAATGGAAATCTTAGTTTGTAAAAGTGGAACTGTTCGAACAAACTCTGAAGTTTCGACATTCTAATCAATGAGGCTTTGTAAAATTTTATGAAATGTTCTTTATGATGTTTGCGTGTGCCTTTGTGATGACTTTCGATCCTCTTGCCTGAAGATCATGGAAACGTCAAGCCCTATAGGAAACCTGTCACGCAAAATCAACTGGCGAATCTTGAGAAATCGAACATTTTACAAACCAGAATGTCGTTTTCCTTTGATATTTCCTCTACCTGAGCTGCTTTATTATTTTTAGGGTACACACAAAGGAATAACTATATCTCCAAATGGTCAATGTTAGCTGACCAAAGATGGCAACAATATTGACTACCAAATCCAAATAGAAATTGACGTCAGACTGAAATTCTCTCCACCCAAAGTTTAAGTTTGAATTTGTTCTTGAGCTTCTATCAGTTGTTCAGCTCTATTGTTCTGCTGAGACAAAGAACAACTTTCTTGAACTTGAATGAGCCTTTTCTACCTTGTACCCTACGTGCTCGAGTAGAGGTTAAATGTCCGTCCCACAATCTTTAAAAGAGCGCATTCAACATAGTATTATACAATTGATGTCAGAGTTGTCAACTATTAATTTTATCCTTAACTACGTATTTGGATAGTTCGTGATAGAGGAGAGTTATTCACAGCTACAGTGAGTAAAGCCCTCCAGGGGAATAGTGGAATGTCTGCGGACTTACAACGTTGTAATCCTTGTTTCGATACCTGAGGAAGTCAGAGCATATTAAGCGAGTGTATTAAGGAGAGGTGAAAGAATTATTTTTTATGAAAATAACTTTGAGCTTCGATTTCCTCGAAAGTTGAGGCATATTGGTGTCGTCAATTCACAGACATGTCATGAGTACTTGTGACACACCTTATGTTTTGCGTACAACATACTTCTACATTCGACTTGCAGCTTGCCACATTTCATGTAGGTACATGTTATAAATATGGAACTACAGTAAGAGCTTCTTTTCCAATACGGAATATGTTCAACGGACTGAACCCGAGCACATTCGAATATATAAGCATATTTATCAAAAACTTGCCAGAACCTGCGAAATTAAGTTGTTATAGGAAACTGGTTTTTTTTTCTTCTCTTCAAAACAACAAGCGGCACACTTCATGCTCACCAATTCACAAGTCACAAGCCAGTCTATTTAACATAAAAAATATGTTGACTACATGTTAAATACATAAGAATGTAAAACAGATAACATGTTTAAACTAAGCAGATTATCTTATATAGTGTTACAAATGTATAAATATCAACTCTTCAATATTCTCATCTTTTGCGTTGTAATCAGTTAAACTTGTTTTGTTGCATAACAGATTCTTTCTGATT
The DNA here is from genome assembly GCA_011833715.1 of Carcinoscorpius rotundicauda. NCBI lineage: Eukaryota > Metazoa > Arthropoda > Merostomata > Xiphosura > Limulidae > Carcinoscorpius > Carcinoscorpius rotundicauda. The sequence continues at coordinate 25,285,781 of CM022398.1, forward strand.
ACACTAACAAGCACTTCGACAGAGACATCTTTCAAACAGTTAGTTAATTACCAACTCCATTTTCCACGTGGTTCCAGTTAAAAGTTAAGCACAGAGCACATTGTGTGGTAAACTGCTATAAGTAATTACTGTATGTTTAAATTTTGGAGTTCAGTTTACTCAATTAATCCAAACGGGCGATCACTAACACTGTTATCAGGAACCAGTTGTGATGGATAATTTGTTGGAATTATAAAAATAATTGCCAGATAATGAGAATTAAAGGAAACTGATATTAATGTTCTCAAACCATATTACATATATACCAGCCGTCAGTTTGATAATGCTAATTTGCTTTTCTTTTCAAGTACAAATTGTACGCAATTAAGACACAACAAGACATAACAAAGATTTAATCTTTAGTTACTTTTACACAATTACTAAATTAAGGCTAGAAATAATATCAGTTGTTATTACTACAACTTTTTCAAACATTTACTTAGTCATAATGATGACAAATATATAGCAGCTGTTTCTATATGATATAAAATTTCAATTATTTTAATTATTTTAAGTTATATCTACAAAAAAAACATTGTTTATGGTTCTAGGAATTTTCGAGTATTGTATTCTGACGCAAACATAAATAGACAATACAATGTAAAGTATTCTGTAGCATTTTCTGTAGTCCAGTAACTAAGTACTACAGAATATAATTCCTAAACCAGTCGATTAAGAAAGCTAAAAAAATACAAACAGCTGAATCAGTGTTATTTAGTTTTTCTGTAAATAATATGTCAATACAAACATTTATATAGTAAGTAACAAATATTGAGAGAAATTGAAAATTATAAGAGTCTATTTTTATTTATCCATTTCTTTAATCATTCAAGTAGTTCTGTAAGAATTGTTATAATATTTATTTACTCAAACGTGATAATCTATTTTTAGACATAATTACGTATCTATTATATTCATTAAATTGAATGTTGAATACAGGCTGAAATATTAACATTAAAAACTTACAAAACTGTTAAGCCCAACATGGCTAGGTGGTTAAGGCATTCAACTCGTAATCTGATGATCATGGGTTTGAATCCTCGTCACACCAAACATGCTCGTCCTTTCAGCCGTTGGGGCGTTATAATGTGACGTTCAATCCCACTGTTCGTTGGTAGAAGAGTAGCCCAAGAGTTGGCGATGGGTAGTGACGACTAACTGCCTTTCCTCTTGTCTTACACTGCAAAGTTAGCGGAGGCTAGCGCAGAAGTCCCTCGTGTAGCTTTGCGAGAAATAAAAAAACAAGCAAACAAAACTGTTAGAGAACACGACAAAGAGGTGTCAAACACTCTAATTGATGTTGCTTACCAAAAACGCATAATAAATGCACTATCTTAGTGAAATGCCGTTCTATTTACAACAATGAAGCACATATTACTTCCCGTTAACTTGCACTTTTAAGATCTTATAAAGCAACAGAAATCCGATAATGCGCATTTGTGCAGTCGTCAGCTGATCGTGGTATATCCAGTGTAGGTTATTCTTTTTTAATTCCTTTTAGGGTAATTAATATATCTACTTTTATAATATGACTTCACTTAGCCGGAGCACTGTGGCAATAAACAGAAAATAAATGAGCTGATATATAATGTAACAAAACACGTGAAACCTTAACACAGCTCTAGCTTTTATTGTTAAATAATGCCAGCAATGTTAATCACGTTGATTCATGTAAAATATTTAAATTGAAAAGACAAGATACACCTTTTATGTATAAACTTTTATAATGTTATAAATTTACTTTGTTAAAAAGTCGAAGAAAAAGAGTCACATTGAAAACGTGAAGATGATTCGACTAAACAATAAATGTTTGACTTTATTTTAGCGTATTTTTGTAAGTTAAAGGTAAAAGAATATTTAACTGATTTGTATCTAAGGCGTGTTTCTGGATTAACTTGACCGATGTCTAGTAGATATTTAATGCGAGTTGATCAACTTGTGGTTGAACTGAGCCAATACTTTGTGTAACTTGATCGATATATATGTATGATTTGTTATAGAATTAATGGATGATTTTGACCGATATCTTATACGATGAAACTGGTTTATTGTGAGTTTAGTTGATTATCTAGTGTGATCTGTATTTGTTAGTGAATGATATTGACTGAAATATTGTGGAAATCTAGTGTGATTTATTCTATTTGTGGATGAACTTTGCCAATATGTACTGAGAAATGATCAATTTGTGGATGAGTTTTGTCAGTATCTAGTATGATTTAGTCTGTTTGATTCTGATCTTGACAGACATCTAGAGAAGTTTTGTCTATTTGTGGAAGATATTGACAAATATCTAGTGTAGTTTGTTATATTTGTATAAGAGCTTGATGGATATTTAATGTATCTTGGTCTATTTGTGTAATACTTTGACCGATATTTAATATAGTTTGATCTATTTGAGGATCATTTTAACTGATTCGTAGTTTGATTTTCATTGATTTTACTGACATAAGTCATATTATTCCTTAAGATATTAATCTGAGAAACATACAGACACATTCAGAAATTTTTTTTCAATTGTTTTAAAAAGTCAGTATATGCGATACTTGTGAAAAATCTTCCACACAAGCGTCGGTTATAAAATGTAGATATGTCACCTGTGTTTTGTACGAAAAAAGAATTTTGTTGCTTAATAATTTTTAAGATTCTTGTTATTTTGTATTAACTTTTATTTTTACAAAATCAAATACTCTTGACTGTTTTAATAACAGTTCTTTTCTCTTCAGAACAATAAGAACACTTTCAAGCTACCACTTTTTATTTACTGTTTCCAATACAGTTAAACAGTTCTTTATTTGTAACTTAAACAGTTACAATGACATATCAGACATGTAATAAAAAATCTTGTTATAGTAACCGACCAGTTCGTTTACCATATTCAAATAAAGCTCGCATTAATTTAATGTAATATAATTTTACGTTCAACTTATCACAGAGATTTATAAAATCACGTATATATATATATATATATATATATATTATATCACCATTTAAAATAACTTAATTCTCCTGTTCATTTGTGAATTTTTAGAAATTAATGTTTCAAGTTTGTTAAGCTGTTTCAGTTTTACTCTTATGATTAAATGAAAGTTATCATCCATCAATGATGGTATCAATCGTTTACTACAACTGTACTATAATGCATTTGATTTTAACATAACAACAGTGATACATTAATAAATGCTTTAACCATATAAACCTTCTCGTAATTTTCTTATGTTTTTTCTACCCTACATACATTATTAGTTTCACATAATAACACAAACATACGCATTTCCTAACACATGTCTAATCATCTGTTAGAATCGAAATCGGATTTTAACAAACGTTAATTCTCTGATTCAAACTGAAAAGCATACGTTTATCAGAGCACTAATTTGAAATAGCATTTCTATTTGTTTGCAAAATTTTGCTAAGTAATAACCAATAAATTTCAAGCCACGCAAAATTATTTTTAGTGTACAAAAATTTATAAAATACCGTAAGTTGCTCGTTTATTATAAAGCTCAAAGATACACAATAGGCTATCAATGCTCTGCCATCGCAGATCTCAAAACCGTCTTTTAGTTTTATAGGCTTTTAAACTAACTGATAAACCAGTGAGGGGGGGAGCATGTCGCAGAGGGTTTACAGTCTAGTCTCAGTGTATTATCAGTTTTTTTAACATTGAATGTGAACTAACATATGTTATGATTACTTAGTTAACGATAAGGATTAAAGTGGCCTAGTTTACAGCGTATCTCGCTATCATCAAACCGCATTTCATGCTGTTAGAATATGGTTTTGATGTGAAAGTCGCTTTGAGTGGTCCCTTTATCCTATTCAAGTAGCTTAACAGTTTGCGGTGTGTGCTTTTTGCTATCACCTAATCTTTTATCTCATAATTAAGAGCCGCCTGCGCAAATAGCTGTCGTGTAGATTTGTGTGAATATTCAAAGCATTTGTGCATGTGTTTTTTCTTATAAGCAAATCCACACTGGACTACCTGCCGTGTCTACCGACGGGAATCGAACTCCTGATTTTAGCGTTGCAAATTCAAACACTTATCCCTGTCTCAGCAAAGGAACATATTCGAAGAAAACAATTAAACTTAACGATAAAAATAAAATGCATTAGGAGTGTAATAGCATGAGATATTATAATTATAACTCAGTTGACTCTGGCAGGAGTTTTGTTTATTCAGTGTTAAGTGTTGTGTTTAACATCATGACATTATTTGTAAAATTCATATTTCGCGTGCACAGAAAACATAACAAAAGTAAATGCTCAAATTTAGTGCTTGTTTTTTATTCAGTTAGGAAACTAAAAATACACTGAGAAGCTAGGGTTAGCCACAATCAACCCATGTTTATAATTTTTCGCTTATTTCGATCTCACGCAAATACTTGAATCTATGGAATCGTTAAGAGACTCTTCAAATTAAATAACGAATTAAGAGATCGCTTTAACGAAACTATGGTTGGAACGGATAAAATAATAAGCCACGAACTCCATTTTACTTTCTAAGTTGAGTGTAATGGTCTGGCGATTACAGTGCTCGACTAGCAGTATGCGGATCACGGGTTCAAATTCCCGTTGTCGAGCATATTATAATGTGTAATGTGACGATAAATCCTACTATTCATTGGAAAAGGAGTAGCCCAAGCCTTGTTGATGATTAACGATTCTCCCTCTGGTCTATAATTTCTAAATTTGGAACGACTAGCGCAGATCGACTTTGCGCAGCTTTGACGAGATCCAAACTAAACTATCCATCCTCAATAAAATAGATGACTAAATTGCAGTTTCAGAGAAAAACTATTAGAGACTGAATGGTATTATGTGAAATGATGTCTTATAATTTCACTATATAGTATACCAAGAATATCCTGCAATTAATGGTATTGGTTGATCAAAACTTAAAAATAACTGTTCATAATATATTGTCCTTTTTAGACTCTTCGGTATCGTCATCATAAAGATTGTATTTTCAATTCCTGCTATAAATTAGTCTTAAATATAATATTAAGTAATAATATAACAGTTGAATTTTAAATAAGGTACAATGATAAGGTATTTTGAAAAGAAAGAAAAAATAACAACAGGAAAACCTTTTTCTTACAGTTATTTTGAAACAAATGGCTTAACTTTATAAAAGATAATAACTATTTCAGTCTATCAAAAGAAAGTAGAACGAGGGCAACTGGTTCTATTATCAGAAGGCAATGAGTATTGTCAGTGCTAACTAGTGACATTTGTATCTACCAATTTAATTCTTTCCACACTTTGCAAGACATTTGAAAATATCTAAATGGTTTATTTGAATAAAAGCTATTTAATAAACATAAGTAAAAACAATTATTAATCATTTTTGATCAAAGCAAGCAATTTAAATTCATCAAAATAAAGACAAATCCAATACTTATGACTAGGCTAGCCATGGAAATTGAAACTGGCCCTGTGTCTGAGAGCAGTAGGTTTGCTCTAAATCTGAAACCAGGCGTGACATAAAGGTTAGATGTTACAAAAGATATTTAGTTAAATTAGAGAAGCTTAAAAGTTGGCGATGGGTGTTGTTGTTTAGCTCCCTTCTCTCTCTGTAGTCCATGTGTTCAGTATTATACACAATTGTGTAGCTTTTCGCGAAAATTCTGAAACAATTCTATTTTCTAGACATTGATTTTCCTACCTCTTATTAGATTTGCTCCCTAATGGCACAAATGTATCATGTCTACAGACTCACACCGCTAGTAACCAAATTTCAATACTCATAGTAAGCAGAATAGAGATAGTCCATTGTGTAGCTTTGTGCTGAATACCAAACAAATAAAACTTTCCAGGTTTGCTTCCAAGAAACGTTTAACATCCTACTCTATTCTCTGTCGACTTGTGTAACTATGTTGTAAAGATTTAGTAAACTACATACTAACAGCAAAATCTCCAAGGAAACTCAACGTTAACAATTAAACCTCACGTCAGTGTTTTTAATAAAATAATCTTGACTATTTTTAAATGTTTAAAAGCGTAATATTGATTTTCAGCATAAATTATTTTTTATGTTTTTTGTTGGTGTGTTTTTTAACTTCGTGCAAAACTACACTAGAGCTATTGCGTTATCCGTCTCTAATTTAACAGTGTAAGGCTAGAGAGGAAGATAGCTCTGGGATTACTCTTTTACTAATGAATAGCGGAATTAACCTATACATTATAACAATCACAAAGGAACCAAACCGGACCCAAACCAAACTTATTATTGAAGTTGAAACCTCCTAGATGGGTCCAATGAAAAATAAGGAAGAGTTTTACATAACATAAATTAATCTTTTTGTTAAGTGAATCAGTGTGAGCATAAGCAATGAATCTCGAGTTAAATCTAGAAGACAAAAGTTCTTACATTTTTTATTTTTAACATCGTTTCGATCTGGAAAAAATATTGTTCTTTCGTTTGGCAGATAAAATGAAAAATGTGAAACGTTATTTTTTATGTGTTTCTTTTTTAACAACAAAGTTAAGTTTAGTAATATGGTCCGGCATGACCAGGTGTTTAAGGCGTTCGACTGGTAATCCGAAGGTCGCGGGTTCGAATCCTTGTCACACCAAACATGCTTGCCTTTTAAGGGGGAACTATAATGTGACGGTCAATTCCACTATTCGTTGGTAAAAGAGTATCCCAAGAGTTAACGGTGGGTGGTGATGACTAGCTGCCTTCCCTCTATTCTTACGTTGTTAAATTAGGGACGGCTAGGACAGATAATCCTCGGGCAGCTTTGCGCCAAATTCAAAAACAAAACAACAAAAATACACAATGCGTGTAAAATGGTTGAAAGTAAAAATGTATTATTCAAGTTTACAGATACTAACATTTACTGAGAAATGATCATTTGTTTCTTTCTTTCGAGTTGCGTTAGATAAAATATCGTTATGATTAATAGAAGAAAACGTTATCGTTTCTCATACATATTAGCAAAATAGTTTCTAGCGACAAAACTTCATTCTGGAGTTGTAATCACATGTCATCTATATATTTAAATTATTAAACTAAATTAGGGACGGCTAGCGCAGATAGCCTTTGTGTAGCTTTGCGCGAAATTCAAAACAAACCAAAACTTTATCAATTTCATTAGCATACTTGATAAAACTGTGGCTTTTATCAATAAGTAGTGTTATGTTATTAATTCATTATTCCATTGTCCATTATCGCAGGCGAAAGCAGTGTACTAAATAATAAAAATATATTTTATTAATTTTTTGTTGTGAATTCGTATCGAAATCTCTCTTTTTTAATCGATATTCTGTTCAGCTCATTGAACAAACACGATAATGAAGAGCATTGATCAGCGTATGTTGATTACAAAGGCGAATAAACACGACAGTAAGATACGTAAACGTACCTATGTTGAATATTAGAGACTGAACGAGATGGTACATAGCAAAAATGCATCTACGCTGAATTTAAGAGTCACTGCGGATTGAAAAAAAAATGAAACGAATTTGTATCAAGTCTAAGAGCCACTGAATGCGAAAATGAAAAGTTAAAACTATAAGCTGATGAGAAGAAAGGCACCTAGATTGAAACTAAGAATCATTGGACACGAAAATGAAGAATAGATACCATGTGCTGATGAGAAGCAAGGCTTTTAGGTTAAAACTAAGAACCACTGAACACGAAAATGAAGAACATTTGTAATTACTGAGTCCTTTTATTATTCTAATACCATGATAAACACGAGAAAAAAATTATACGAAGACGTACCTAATGAGAGTGTTAGACAGTCATTTGAATATTCTTCGTCTGACTAGAATACATTGAAATATTTCAAAATATGAAGACGTCAAGTATATTTAGAATAGAAACGTACACAATCACATTACTTTTAAAGTGATTAAAAGTCCAGTGAAATTTAACTATTACGTAAACTTCGAAAAACAGTTTTCTTTATTGTACGAAAGAGGAAGTCTAACCACAGTTAATTTTTGTTTTAATTGTTTTTAAGTTGCGTAATTTACTTTATTGCTCATTTATAATTTCACTTCTAGTATAATCAAGGAATTTCATACATGTAAATGTCCAAGCCTCAATATAATACTGTCGTACTGCATCATACGAAATTATTGAAATTATTGCAATAAATGAGTCAGTGATTTTTAAGTGAACAAATTTATTCATACCTACAAAAGCTCAAATAACTTTTGTTCAAATAAACAGTTCAAACAATTCGATATAACTTATATTTGTCTCTATTCCCATGATTCAAGTTTTTAATTCATAAATCCTGAAACATATTATTGTAGAAATCTCACAGAATGTAAGAATTTTCTGATTTTTTTAACAATCACTTGTGTTATTGTAGGGGTCTTACAGAACATAAGAATTTTCTGATTTTTTTACGATCACCTGCGTGTGTTTACATGTAATGAGGGTATCATGCATGAGAGAGCTTTATAACGATGTCAGTGTGTTTTTGTTTTGTTTTGTTTTGCCCTCGTCGTAGCTAAAATAATGCATTCAGATTAGAACAAAAACATGCGATCATCAAAACCTGAAATTCTGATATTTAATTTTCATGCAGTTTTACAATACTTTCACAGTATAAATGTCTATCAAATGTTTCACGTTATTTTATGTACATTATAAATATTTCTGAACTGTTCAATTTATTACACTGTGCAATAAAACAATTTCTCAATTGCTTATGCATAAGGTAAATGGAAAAGACCCATTTTTCTCTTCAAATTTTGCTTTTGTGATCTGGGTAATTAAATTTTAAAATTTACCCATTTTCAAGCACATTGTAGAGACCTTGGTCTAACCAAGTTGAATGACGAGCTTTTGACATCTAGGCTCAAGGAATAGGATTTGTTAGATGAAAGTTGCAAGTCAGAGGAAGCGTCACCAACATTGGGCTCTGCTTCTGCCACAATGTATCTGGTTTGTGTGAAGCAATTGATATTGCCTGTAACCAGAAAGAGTGGCGGGTCTTCATTGATGGCCCATCCAGAAGCTTCAAAGCTGTGTCACTCCATAACGAGAGAGTATCTGTCTCTTCTCCTGGCTCATTCAGTGCACCTCAAAGAGGAATACAACAGCGTCAAGATCTTGCTAGAAGCCTCGAAGTATGATGAGTATGGCTGGAAGGTTATCGGAGACTTCAAAATGGTGGCTTTCATGATGGGTCTCCAAGGAGGTTTTACCAAGTTTCCCTGTTATCTTTGCCTTTGGGACAATAAGGACGCTGTAGCGCATTACAACAGAAAGCACTAGCCACAACGTATCGAGTTCTCTGTGGGGAGGCACAATGTCAAGTGTGAGCCACTAGTGGACCTCCAGAACGTGTTGTTCCAACCATTGCACATAAAACTTGATCTTATGGAACAATTTGTTACAGCTCTTGATAAGAAGTGTGCAGCCTTCAAGTACCTTCGACACTGAGGCAAAGGCCAAAGCTGATGTCTTCATTGGACCACAAATAAAGAAGATTCAGGAGTGCACATAATTCCCCAAGAAGCTCAGTCGGAAGGAAAAAAAACTTGGGGCAGCTTTTTCGCAGTGGTTTGGAGCTTCTCGGGCTATCACAAGGCCGAAAATTATCTGAAACTGGTTGAGGCCCTAGTGAAAAACTATGGCAAAATGGTCTGTAGGATGTCCCTGAAAGTCCATATCCTTGACGATCATCTTGATAAATTCAAGAAGAACGTGAGAGCATGCTCAGTGGAACAAGGCGAGCGCTTCGACCAAGATATACTGGACTTTGAACGCCGCTACCAAGGAACGTATAACGGAAACATGATGGGAGACTGTATCTGAGGGCTAATACATGAATGTAATTTACATTACAGTCGCAAATTTCGAAAAACTACTCACACTTGTATAACTTTAGTACAAATACATGTAGATCTTGATTTACATGTTGTTTTATTCAGATCTTATTTAAATGAAAATATGCAAATTTGCACGTTTTTACATAGAAAATAGGTTAATTTCTAAATTTCACTATCCAGATCACAAAAGCAAAGTTTGAAGGATATGACCATTTTCTGTACTTTTACAGCATAAGCAATAAAGAAATAACACATACTATCCAGGAACAAAATTTGTGTTACATCGTGTTATGGAATAAGAAAATGTTTCAGACAAATAATAAAACCTTCATTCTTTCTTCTGGTGACATGGCGGTCATTTAAAATAGATTTGATATTATAATTGTCCTAACCATTTAGTTGTCTGTCTCTTTGAATCCATTAGGTTATGTAAGTTTACAAGGTGTTAACTTCAGAAGTAATATTCCAAGTCATGTAGCAATACCTATGTAATTATTTCACGTGACTTAATCTGGTAATTACTCACGAATCTAAAATGCTGTAGTTACAGCCTGATTCAGGTGTATTTTTGAGTAAACGTGTTCCGGGTAATGATCGTTACAATTGTTTAGCATCAAGTAATGAGAATTTAATTACAGGGATAGATCACATTGAACTGTATTATAGAAAACCCTTCACCTGTTCAACTTTGCACGAAATGTAGGTTAAAGACACTGCTGTTAGACCTTTTTTACCACCTTGGTTGTAGGTACGATTTTGAAAAATAAATGTTACGTACCATGTTTTGGAAGAAACTTATCTTTGAAAAAACACTATGTGAAACTGACCAACTGATGCGTTAATAAGTCTGTCTATATGTATTCTTCTTTTTCCAAGTACTTAAAAATCATACCAGTGCACCTGCCAAAAATACTCGTGATGTCTCTTATGCCCCTTCGTGCACACCTCTTTCGTGCTGTCAACGATATACAGAGGTCACGACACCTGGTGATATTCAAAATAATAACTTGTTGCATATTTCCCATGGCATGCAAATCAATACCTTAGATCCAACTAACATCTTAAATAGATAATAAGTTAAATTATTTCATGCAGTTGTTAAAAAATAAATAAAACGTAGACTGTGAATTATAGCTGATTGTATTGTTCCTCGTAAAGTGCGTGAGCTTTTGTTCAGTAACTCCATATAGCTTCAGGCTGCCAATAAGTTTAATAGGTCTGTTTCTGAGGACTGAACTTTTTCACGTTTTCCATTATAACTACCAGTCCATGTCTAACGATGATTTGATGCACCCAGCGGGATACTTTGGGCGCAACCAAGATCAAGAATCAAGTTTAACTGATTCATCTGGTTAGACTCCAGAAGGAACGTGAGAAAACTGCAATGATTAGTCAGAGTTTTATTCGTTGCTTATGTAATAGATCCGGACTGAAGCTGGCGAGCAATCGAAAGAAAAAAATTCCATATTAGTGATAAATAATAAATGTTACAGAGAGCATGTGAAAAAACCAACAAGGCTTGGTGGTGCAAGCTATCTTATTTTTTACTAGAAGTTGAAAACTAGAGTTCAAACACGAATCGTAACTGTCTAGAACTGGGCTTGTATTCAGTTAGTTAAATATCAGATATTAAGCAATTATTGTAAAAACAACTGGTCATACAACTTTAATAAGTAATAAATTGCGGAACGTTTTCAGTAAATATTTCATTAGCGTTCGAATGACATATGCTAGCGTGAATGCTATATTTAATAAGTACAATGGCGTCGATATTGATACCGTAATTTTTGCTTTGTGGCACAACGTATTTGATTTGGTATACAAGTCATAATAGCTTTACGAGGTTTTATGTCTAAGTAGTATTTATTTTACTTAATACACTCTGAGATGAGCTTCTAATGTGTGTGTGTGTGTGTTTTTCGTATAGCAAAGCCACAAAGGGCTATCTGCTCAGCCCACCGAGGGGAACCGAACCCTGAGCTTCTAATACACTTCTTTGAAGTTTAACAATAAAGTAAATGCTATACTATTGTAGTATGTATGGTTACAATGGAGCTGTTAAAAGCAAGTGCGATGCTGAAGCAATCAACAATAGAACGATGCATCTAGGCGCACTTTACCACATTCTAATATAATTAATAATAGGACCTAGCATCTATATGTGTTTTACAACATTCTTATGTAATTAATAATAGAATGTAAGATTTAGACTCACATTACCACATTTTATGTAATTAGTAATAGAATGTAGCTTCTAGACACACTTCTGGTATTATACATTTAGTCAGGACATTCAGACTAGAGAAACGAATAATTTTGCGTGCGAACTTATAAAAGTGGTGTTTATATGCATATATACATGTATACGTATGTATGGTTTGAGGTTTAAAAATGTATACAGTAACATTGTTTGTTGTTTTTGTTGTGCAACAGGCTGTCTACGGTCTGCCCAATGTATGTATATGTACGGTTTGAGGTTTAAAAATGTATACAGTAATACTGCTGTTTGTTGCTATTGTTGTGCAACAGGCTGTCTACCACATAATACACCGATTATACACTTTTTGATTACGTCGTTCTTAACTATTCAAGAATTGATTAGTCATATTCATATTCACGTTTACATTATAAGTAGAGATTAAATAGCAAGGAACAAGCCCACCTTCTGGGGAACCATGCTAAACATGTACTGACACTCAGTAATCATTTCGTTAACTTAGCTAGATAAAATTTTTGTTTCTAAAAATACTTCAGTGTGTACTGTGTGTATTTAGTAATTAGCCCGAAGCTTAATGGTGTTATATATTAATATTTTTAGCTTTACCTTAAATATGCGTGTATTTTCTAGGAAAGCTATAAAATCTTAGGTTATATTGATTATTTCTTTTATATCAGATAAACTAAAGTATTTCTTTTATTTATAATCATAAAATGCACTATATAATACAATATCATTGAATGCTCCATTGTATAGCACTGTTTCCATAAAAACTACATACGACTCGTGCTTTTAATTTAACTAATTCTTATTACATTTTTATTTCTGTCTCATTGTTATTGAATACAATCTCTTGTTTATAACGAAAATTAGAGGCTGATTAAGAATTCACAAACAAAAATCGTCCATCGTTTTTACTTTGTGTTTATATGGAACAACTTTAGATAAAAAGGGTTTACTTTGGGATTGGTTTTCAATTCATCAGGTTATGTGGAAAAAGTCAATCGATTATGTGTACTTCTTTTCTATCAGAAGGATTTATGATGCGATATTTTTTATGAATGTTATAAAAGTTGAAGTATATGGTAAATCCGTTCTTCAACTTTTAAGCGACAACTTGACCAATCTACCATACAAGATTTATGAAATAGTTTGAAATCCTGACAACTATATTACACTAAATTTCCTGAGGAAAAATTATCTAATTTCGAAAACTCGAAAACCTAAAATCCCTTTAAAAGCCTGCTTTTTCTTGGATCACGCTAATAAATGAAGGTTTTTAATAGAGATGACTATCGTCCTTCATAAAGTAAAGTATGGTGCAACAAAAAAGCCTATATAAAAATAGCGGCTTTCAAAAACAGTTTTTAAGTGAGGGAAAGGCATAAGAGATAATGGGTAGTGGAATCAGTGATCCAGAAATCCATTCTGTTTCATATTTATTATAGAATTAACTCTTAAAAGACAAAAGTGCTTGTTCTGGAAGGAAAGAAAAGAGCTAAGGAAATGTTACAAGTGCCTTTAATATTTTTTAAATATTTGTAGTTAATTTAATTTACTACCAGATAGTACCTTAACTTAATTTACTAACAGAACACCTTAATTTAATTTACTACCAGATAGTACCTTAACTTAATTTACTAACAGAGCACCTTAATTTAATTTACTAACAGATAGTACCTTCATTTAATTTACTAACACTTATTACCTTAATTTAATTTACTAACAGATAGTACCTTGATTTAATTTAATAACAGATAGAACCTTAACTTAATTTACTAACAGATAGTATCTTAATTTAATTTACTAACAGATAGTACCTTAATTTAATTTACTAACAGAGAGTACCTTCATTTAATTTACTAATAGAGGGTACCTTCATTTAATTTACTAACAAATATTATCTTAATTTAATTTACCAACAGATAGCACCCTAATTTAATTTACTAACAGATAGTATCTTAATTTAATTTACTAACAGATAGTTCCTTAATTTAATTTACTAAGAGATAGTATCTTAACTTAATTTACTAACAGATAGTACCTTAATTTAATTTACTAACAGAGAGTACCTTAATTTAATTTACTAACAGATAGTACCTTAATTTAATTTACTAACAGAGAGTACCTTCATTTAATTTGCTAACAGATAGCACCTTAATTTAATTTACTAACAGAGAGTACCTTCATTTAATTTGCTAACAGATAGCACCTTAATTTAATTTACTAACAGAGAGTACCTTCATTTAATTTGCTAACAGATAGCACCTTAATTTAATTTGCTAACATATAGCACCTTAATTGCAATAGTCTGAATTTATTTTTCATTTAAACTGGTTCTTAATTACAAACGTTCTTCTGTCTCTGATATACTTTAGTAAACGCCAGATTTAAACTGGGTGAAATGATATGGTCAGACAAAATAGATTTGAAATAAATGGGGGGAGAAATTGTGGGTTATGAGTTTAACACAATTTAAAGGTTAAAGATACACATCATAACATAACTTTTTGGGACCACCTAGGACCTATTAATCCATGTTAGCTGTTCCATCATCTAAACTAAGGTAAAATTACTAATAGGTAACTTTTTAAAAAATCTTAAAGCCAGTTCTTATCATTCATATCACAAGTTATCTTTCAAATGTAATGAAATTAACTTCCTTCACAACATCTGAAGGCAACCTATTCCAAACACCAAACACCTTGTTAGTTGATGACTCCTACCCTGCTAATATTTATATTCATGTACCCTATTCCTACTGTTATCGCTGTTAAATATGGGAAAAAATTATGTATCAACACCATCAATTCCTTTTATACTCTTAAAAACCGTAATCAGAAGCCCAAGTCTTTGGTCTTTTTTAAAATAACACACTTTGAGGTATTTTCTTTCTCCTTGTATGATAGCCTCTCTACATTTCAGGCACCATTCTAGTAACCCTTCTATGAACCATTTCCAACAGTGTCTTTCATAAAAATACACAGGATTGGACAGAAAAATGTTTGAAAGATTTTACTGACTTTTAACATACAGCTCAACAAAATCTTTGCTTTGTGTTTACAGTACACTGTATTGTTTGTAAAATAGCTTTATAAGGAAAGAAGGAACACAAAAATTGTATAATTATAATTTTTCCACTAATTGATAAACTATTAATTCAGCTATAACCATATTTTGCACGCACAGACTATAATATATTGGTTGTAGTATGTATCGTGTCTGTGAATATTTCATTATTTGTTGAAAATACATCTTATGTTTCACTTAACGCATTTATGATGTAATTTATGACGATTTTCTCATGTCAACTTTTTGTATTTGTATAATAAGAAACGTTTTGTGTCAATTAATTCTGTCATCAGATTGCAGATGCCATTCCATGATGTTATGAAGAAATTGCTTATTTGCTCTTAGTAACACCACAATATAGGATAAAAAAATGGAATATCGGTGACAGTCATTTTCATAGAAAAACTTCACATTTATGGTGCAAATGAGGTTTGAGATAACTCAAAATCTGTAAAAAGGAATTAACCAAAAGAATATCAAATATCAGGCAGTATCATACAGAAGTTATAGGAGACAATATCAGGCAGTAGTAATGCAGTGTGAAAATGCAAAGACTTGTTTTGAATTTCGCATAAAGCTACTCAACAGCTATCTGCGCTAGCCGTTTCTAATTTAGCAGTGTAAGACTAGAGGGAAGGCAACTAGTCATCACCATCCACAGACAACTCTTGTAAAGACTTAGTATACACAGAAGTTAGAGGAGAAACTTGATGTGGCTGTTCCTATTGTTTCTTTTAGCACAAAACTACAATATAGTATATTTAGGTTTTGTCCATGTCGGGAAATGGAACATAGGCCCGACATGGCCAAGTGAGTTAAAGCGTTTGACTCGTAATCTAAAGGTCGTGGGTTCGAATCCTGGTCGCATCAAACATGCTCGCCCATTCAGCCGTGGGGACGTTATAATGTAATAGTAAATCCTATCATTCGTTGGTAAAAGAGTAGCCTAAGAGTTGGCGGTGGGTGGTGATGACTAGCTGCCTCCCCTCTAGTCTTACACTGTTAAATTAGGGACGGCTAGCACAAATAACCCCCGAGTACCTTTATACGAAATTCAAAAACAAACAAATCGAACATGGATTTTTAGCGTTTAAACCCAAGAACTTACCGTTACGCAAATAATTATTTATCCCCAAAAATTTCACAAAAAACACCAATTATAGTGTTTCATATTCTAATGAGTTTTATTGTAAGTACGTTTTAACAACCACATTATTACGATGTACGATATTTGTTTAACTTGAGTTAATCGAACTATGTTACCAAACATCATGCACAAAGCAAAAAAAAAAAAAAATTAAACTGAGTCATCTAATCAGAACTATTTGTTCTGATGTTAAGAGATCGAAAACAACTGTAAAAGCGAAAGATACTCTCATGTTTATTTATAACAATTCTTAGTCTAGACAACATAAAAACATTAATAATTTGAAGCGTAATAAATCCTACAAAAAAAAAATTTACTTGGGTATCAAGCACTCACGTGCATCTCCATAATATACATGGCTATATTTAAAATGTAATTTTTCCTTTGCTATTAAGGTAACATCACTGATGAAAGTACTTTACTCTTAATTATGTTTCATTTGGATAATCAAAGAGCAACAGAGACAAATAGCGGATATGATGTCATACGTCTGGAGGAGGAATGCAATTATTTAAAACAATGATTATTGGTGTGTTGTAATAGTCAAGGAAATATACAATTATTTACTAGTGAATAGTTGCCGTCGACCTTTCCCTCCTACCCATTTACTTGAATATGAAACTTATTAACCTAATGGGTGCAGAACAACTGGACCTAGCAGTAATTAGGTGTATAATCCCACCCAAGAACCAGAAGGTGGAGACGTAAAGAACACACACTAAGCGAAAGTCTTTCTGACCTTAAAGATTTATTCCTTATTAACTTAATTCTTCGAAAAAGAAAATAAGCCACACACAAAAAGGAATAATTTCGAGATTTTCTAATTTCGGAATCCTGGTGTTTAAGTAATTTCTCTTGGTTATAAAGTCAAAGAAATTAGACATGTTAGAAAATTTCTGGAAGTATTATGTTTTAAATATATGACCTTAAATTATCTTTTGGCTTGGTAATCTATTTATTTAAAATAAGTATGAAATGAAAGTAAAGGAAATCTAATAAGATTTTTGAAACTAAACAAATATGTATATAATCTGTTTTTTATAATGAACAATAAAATATTAATTTTAGTAATATTAGTCATTTTATTATCATATTTTCAAAACGTTTCAAATTTTTTTTAAGATTCCACTTGGACAAGAAAACTAGAGAAAACAATATTTGTTTCAATGTTATATGAAGAAATAATTTAAAGTCAATTGAACTAGCAGATTTTTCATGCCATATTTTAACATTTAAAAAGGATTATCAAGCTAGCCTTAAAGTTTTGACGGAATAGCAGTATTCATAAAGATTATCCTATAGTTTAGACGGAATAACAATATTCATAAAGCTAGCCCTAAAGTTTAGACGGAGTAACAGTATTCATAAAGCTAACCCTAGAGTTAAGACAGAGTAACAGTATTCATAAAGCTAGTCATATAGTTTAGATGAAATAACAGTATTCATAAAGCTAGCCCTAAAGTTTAGATGGAATATCAGTATTCATAAAGCTTACTGTACAGTTTAGACAGAGTAACAAGTTTTATCAAACTAGTCTAGTCCTACAGTTCAGACGAAGGAACTAGCTTAATGAAGCTAAGAATCCTAGTTTGGAAAACAAGTAAAATGTAAGTGATCAACATATATGTGTAACCGCTTTTTTTAAATTACGTCACTGTTTAAACCTTGGAACAAGCTGGAAGAGGCACCTGAAGATGGGTATAGCATGAGATCATATCTTCCCCAATATCACTTGATGCAATAAAAATTTAAACCACCTTATTACCTAAGGTTCCGCCCTGCTTACAGTTGCGAAATAAAGCTCAGGTAACTTCTTCACCGACATGTAAATAGATAAACAACTCTTCCAGTGCCAAATTAAGTTTCAAATGTACTGTAAAATAGAAGAACGAGTACGCGTGTTTTAATAATTCATAGCTTAAATGCAACTTTAAGCTTGCAAACTTTCTGACGTTTGAAGGGGAATACCCATTGTTATTATCATACAAAATCTCAAGCTCAAATAGCAAAGCTCTGAAAGAGGATATATATGTGCTTTGGAATTGAAAACATAAGAAAACAATAATTTTCCTCAGATTTATTGCTATCATATATCATATCTGCAATAAAATTTTATTTTTGTAACTGACACGTAAGTTCAGTTCTACCTTTCACACAAATTTCTATATAAAACGAGTACGATTGCAAGTTGCATATCCGGTAAGTTCACAAAAACAAATAAGCTCTGTAAATTTTTTCCTCTTTTGACAACAAGGTTTAAAAGTTCATATGTAAACCTTCGGAACTTCAACAAAGGAAAAATGAAATAAAAGTTTATTCGAGACATATGGCTCAGTGTTATTTTTATTTAAACAGCTCTATTCGTCAGTGAATTCATATCATAATAAGGCATTCTAAGAAACAAGGTTTCCAAATGCATTTTACAACATCATACTTGATTTAGGATGACAGGTAGAAAGCTGGATAAAAATTTACGAAAAGTTAAAAAGAACAAAGCGACTAAATAAAATAAATAATTAATATTTGTAAGAATTATTGGCAGACTGAGTTCCTTTACGTACTAGTTTACGAACTAGAATGATTTTCTGCTGTCGTAACCAAGGCATTATTTTAACAATGTAAATAAAGAGTAACGCTGATGCTGTGTTTATGATATAGAGACGTAAACGTTGCTATGAAAAGATCAGACTTCCAGTCTTAAATCTGATCGTTTCGCACTGGGATAATATATTGTGTGTTACTATAAGGATATAACAGGTGTTATAATGGATGTTACCAGAATGATATAACAGGTGTTATACTGGATGTTACTAGAATGATATAACAAGTGTTATATTGAATGTTACTATTATGATATAACAGATGTTATATTGGATGTTACTAGAATGATATAAGAGATGTTGTATTGGGTGTTACTAGAAGTATATAACAGGTGTTATATTGGACGTTACCAGAATGATATAACAGGTGTTATATTGGATGTTACTAGAATGATATAACAGGTGGTATACAACATATGAATTAATTGCATGAAAAACTTTGGTCAAACAAAAATTTGCATGAAATTACGTGATACCATAAAGTCGTCATACTTCTTTAAAATTCTGTAAGCAAGATGTTTTTCACAAATTTAATAGTCATTGTATCATTACGGAAGAATCATATTTATACTGTGCTCTGTCTTTTAGTGCTATTCGTGGTACCAGTGCCTTGTTAACAACTTTCCTGAGGTTTAATGATAGTTAACTGAATACTAAAGCAGTTTAAATATAGATCAAAACTTGTGTTATTATTACAGGAAATAAAACAATTCATGAAAACAAATAAAGAAACCTGATGTTTGTTACAAATTGATCCATTACAGTCAAACCACACTTCACTGCTTGATTACACTTGTAAAAGATAAAATCAGATATTTGCAGATGTCTTTCCTCCACATTATTCTTAATGAGTCTCTCATACACATCTGTTGTTAGAGATAAGTAAGATTCATTATAAAAATATAAAAAAACAAACATATACAAAGTTTCATTTTACCCTTTTTTCTGCCTAAAAATCCTTGACGTTTAGTTAGTTTAAATGTTTTACATCACTATATTTTACTTCATCTTTAAAGTATTGGTTGTATTATGGTATTCCAAAAGTACAACAGAACTGTGATGACCAATACATGATTGACATGACCCTCACTTTAAAATTACAAATAATGAAGATAGATCAAGGTATGGTTTAAGATAATTGAATATCTTATAAAGAAGGAGAAATAATGATAAACATCAGGACGCTAATTAAATTTACTCTAGCATTTTGAAATTCTGTATAAATATATATTTATATGTAAATAAGCCTAGAGTATATTCATCATTGTGTAAAGAGAAAGACAGTATTATTAATTCTATAATTACGTTGACTGTGAGGTATCTGAAAAAGTTCAAGTGTTTTTGAAGTAAACTAAACTTGAATGCTACCTCTTAATGGGTCCAGTATGACCAGATGGTTAGGTGGTTAGGACCAGGTCAGAGGGTCAGGGGTTTAAATCCCCGTCGCACTAAACAAGCTCGCTCTTTCATCCGTAGAGGCGTTATAATGTGACGGTCAATCTCACCATTCGTTGGTAAAAAAGTAGCCCAAGAGTTGGCAGTGAGTAGCGATGACTAGCTGCCTTCCCTCTTGTCTTATACTGCTAAATTTGGGACGGCTAGCGCAAAGAGCACTCATGTAGCTTTGGGCAAAATTCAAAAAACAAAACATACAAACACCTCTTAATAATTTGCTATCCTTCATCGTACTTTTGTTCACTTTCATTACCTACAGTCTACACATGTCAAATGTAAATAGTTCAATATTTATTTTTCAGTAAAATGAGATACCAAGAAAGTAAAGCCTTATAAATCATATTCACAACTGGTCCACTTAAACAAAAGGAGCGTTAGAAAACTGACAGAGTTTAGGAGCAATCAGGAAAGTATTTTATCCCACTTGCAGATTCCTGTAAATAAGGCTAGTTTGTCAATATGTTGTGTTCATTAAAATTAATCCCTTTTCCTTTCAGTCATCACGAAAAGTTAGTTTAAAATAGTAAAGAGTTATACGTCTAGTGCATCTCTGTATTTTACTATATGTTTCGCAGCCACGTTAATTTATGAACATAATATCAGTAAATGTACTGCGATTTTGTCTCTAAGTTAGTGCGACACTCACACCGTCTTGAAACCAAGACACAGTAAAACCTGAAGAAAACATAGACAGTATATCGAGATCTTTTCAATGGAAACACACTAACCTTTTTACTTGTGATACGTAAGTGGAAAGCATTCATATAATATCAACCAACATCTGATAGGAAAACTCTGACAGTCCTCTCGAAACCTGAAAGAACAGAGCCTTATCAGAGAAAAATTATTTTTATATACATTACTACTGACCTATCTGATCATCCACCCTAACAAGGTTGATCCGTAGAAAAAGAAATGGTAGGGTAACCAATGACAATGTTTATTATGAAATAAAGTAGGGTTAACACAGTAATTTGTTAGATATCTACATCCCGACCAAAACTGTGTAAGTCAAGGCTTACGTTTCTTTGGAATTTGCATGGAAAAGTGAGGGAAAACTGAATTAATTCCTAAAGTTACAAAATACATATTTCTACTCTATCAAGTTTCAATATAAAATATAACGAAAAATCAGGCTTTTATCTTTATCTTGGCTACTTTTGTGATAGGTAATATATTGCAGTGATCTCTCTACTTATATTTTCCAGTATAACAAAGTCTTTATAATGATAAAAATATTAGTTCAATATTTCAGAACATTAAATGAAGAAACTACACATAAAAACATCATTTAAGTTGCAAGGCCTTGGTCAACGTGCA
Source organism: Carcinoscorpius rotundicauda (assembly GCA_011833715.1). Lineage (NCBI taxonomy): Eukaryota > Metazoa > Arthropoda > Merostomata > Xiphosura > Limulidae > Carcinoscorpius > Carcinoscorpius rotundicauda. The sequence continues at coordinate 25,307,427 of CM022398.1, forward strand.
AATATTGAGCACTTATTCTAAAAAAATGGATGTGCTGTATTTGCCTGAATATAATGTCCATTTTTTATCCTTCAAATAGCTCTGAAAACTTACTGCACGTTATATTCACCCGTCTTCAGTTTTTTAAAGGTATTTTACTAGAAGTTACCACTGACAATCATTAAAGTAACATCAATGGTTTTAAAAAACATATTTCATATTCAATACAATGGATGGAACGGATAATGGGAGAAACAATTCTAGTGATGACGAAAATATACGTGAAGATAAATAATTAGCTTAGTGTAATCCAACAAACAAACTTTTAAATAAATTTTGTATAATTGACACGTAAAAACAAAATTCAACGAAATATTTCCAGAAAGGTTTAATACATCGATAGTTATTTATTGTATATAGAAACTATTCAATACATATTGTAGAACTGATATATGAAGTTTCTTCAAGTGGTAAGCATAGCATAAATAGCTCATTGTGTAATTTTGCTAAATTCAAAATAAGCACATAATAACAAAAATGCTAATCTATTAAATACTGAAACAAATTTATGTTAATATTTGTAATATTTGCTAAAGATATGTTGTTTTACATGGGACATTTTTTTTTTATCCAAACTTTATCATATACGAACACAAAATGTGTTTTTAGGTTAAACATATGTAGCTTAATCTCAGGGTGTCATAATGCATTAGAATAATCACACTAAAATGATAAAAAACCCTTATTGTATTGAAAATACACAGAGTACAGCGATAGTGTTTTTGCCACGTACTTAATGTATGAGTTATTTGAGTTATTTGGCCATTTACTCACATGGTAACTGTCATGCAAAATTTTCTGATTTTATTTTACTTAGTTTAAAAAACAGACTATTTAAAATGTGACAAAATATATCCGTATACAAGTTGTTGATATTAACTAAAAGTTTAAGAAAACTTGTATCAAAAAATGTTTTTTTTCCAAAATCTAATTGTAATTTATTAATATTTACGTTGCTGAACACGGTTTAACAAAAACATCGTATTGCACTTGATTAAGCGCGTTAAGGCGTGCACTCGTAATCCGAGGGTCGCGGGTTCGCGCCCGCGTCGCGCTAAACATGCTCGCCCTCCCAGCCGTGGGGGTGTATAATGTGACGGTCAATCCCACTATTCGTTGGTAAAAGAGTAGCCCAAGAGTTGGCGGTGGGTGGTGATGACTAGCTGCCTTCCCTCTAGTCTTACACTACTAAATTAGGGACGGCTAGCACAGATAGCCCTCGAGTAGCTTTGTGCGAATTCCCAAAAAACAAACAAACAAACATGCACTTGATTAAACCCCTACGTAAATTACATATATTATCAGATTGGTAAACGCAACTGAAAAATTTACAGAAGTCTCTCAAGGAGAAATATTATCTTAATACACCAGGAAACCTCGTATTTTACTTCCTATTTCGATATTTATACGAAGTTTAGACTATGAATCCTTACATTTGTATTACTTTGGAAGATTGTTCAAGTTTTACTAAAACCTAAAATAACCTCTTGAAATATCTGAATTCACGGCTTCAATAACTTCTTTAATAGTACTGAATAAAATGGTTTCCAAACTCAAACCCCTCGTCATTTTCTCTGTTGATATAATATTTCGATAGTAAGGCATTGTAGGACTTCAAGGAACTTTGTTCAGGAAGATTAATTATTACTATTTATTCTCTGGTGAATACTTGAGCTTGATAAAAATATAATGTTACACATGAGAAAGGAAATGTGTATCTCAATAGTTGTTTTTTCTCTATGATAACTTATTTCCTTTAAATAATTATTTGTATCAATCTACATAAAGTATAAGCTTAGAATAAATTTCAAATAAATGCTTAACGTTTATTTTTTCCTTAAGATATAAAAACTGAATAATTTCATATTTGATATTCATAATAGGATTTCCAGATAAAAACATAATCTACTTTGACCGTTACCTTAATGTGAATATTCAGCAAAAATAATTGGCCTATTTAATTTTCAGCACGTCCTGCTAACGTTAAATAAAACCTCTGAAGGATATTAGATACTTGTGTCTTTTATTTCGTTATACTTTGACACATAAATACTTCTGACAAGAGAACAAAAACAAAACAACAGTACATAAGATATCAGAATTGTCCAATGTAACATTATTTTATGTGTAGTAAGCAAACATGTAAGTTCAAATCTAGTGGCGTTAAGCTGTGCCTCAAATGATTTAGTCCCTGTTTACTAAAGCAGGGGTTCCTAAACTTTCTCAGCACAAGTCCCCACCCACAGAACATTCTCTACTCTGATTGAGTCACCTCAGTTGATTTGTGGGAAAGAATTTAAAGTGTTAAGTAAACTAGGAATCGTATTTTTCTCAATCACTTTCAAAAACCAAGTGAGTTTACCCAACTTGTATAAAATCGTTTTCGTCTTCTTGAAATGTATCGCAATACATGAAAAGCATTATGTTATCACATGATACTTCAATAATTAAAACGTAATGTATATTAGTACAGTGTTAATTATTGTATTTTATGTTATTTTTTTCATTTAATGTCAAAAAAGAATGCGGAAAGAAATGCACATAATGTAAAGGTTATTTATTTTCACTCGATTCATATGTACAGAGGCATTGTGGTCAAAGTAATCAGGTTTTCTATACTGAGTTTACAAGAAACAACATTAGATCTAGACAACACGAGAGTTAGTACAGGTTTTTGTATTTTTGATCAAAAATAAGAATAGCACTAATAGCTAAAAGAAGAAAATTATTCCCTAAAGCATAATAATGAATATATTAGTATTTTAAGGTACTGTAATAATAATAACTTCCGATCAGAGAAAGCTATGTACTTAGAGCGAAACTCTAAATCAACCTTATAATAGAGTTTTCGTGATAAATTTAAGTAAATTAGTCTTAGTTTCTTCGGCTTTTGACAAATGGCGGAATACTATGCCTTACTTAAGAACGTTCATTTCCTAAGCAGCGTAGTAAATATACGTGCACAGAACTAGTGATGTACTATACTGTAATAAAACTGTAAAAATAAAAATTCTACATCATACAAGAAATTAGTCATACCGGACCCATTTCTTCTCCTCTGTAAATAGTAGAAAAAAAAACCTGGAAAAGCAAAAGTGGGTTTAAACAACTAACAAAAGTTAAGCCTCGTCTTTTTTTTTCTTTTAAATGACAGAAAGGAAGCTGAAGCTAACATAATCACTTAGAACACTGAAATTGATTTTCTGATGGGTAATTTTAGAGCTATACTCAGAGCACCCAGATATGTTTCTTTATTGAACACAGACCTTAAGTAAACATTTCCAAACAAATTATACGCTACGACTGAATACACGTCGTATGTTTAAATTTTCAGAGATACTCATTAAACTTCCGTGCGCTGTCACTGCAGTTAATGTTTTAAATATCGAACCAAATAGGGACTTTTTACTACAGCTCTGCATAGTTTATAATACCACGTATTATTAATAACTGTATTGATCTTTCGATAATTTGCAAGAATAAAAGCATTAGTGCTTTACATCTTGTAATTTCGTTTAACAAAGACAATGAAAGTCTGAAAGCTGCACTTTTACATGACAGTTATATCTCTTTATATTGTTTAAAAAATGAGATAAACTATCAAAATACATGGATTGGCCCACGTTTGTAAAGTAACTTGTCTGACAGATGATGATTATGTTATTATTAATAACTGTAGTTACTCATTTTCGTTTTCAAGCAAATCACACAGTTTTAACTAACAAGTTTTAATTAATCGAAAAAAAGAGTTTCGAATCTGGCTGTATGGAAACAAAGTTCCGTTATTTTACATGGATTAACAGAATACGGATCATGTGTTTTGGTATTTTGCCAGTTAGTCATGTCCTTTCTAACATCTAGATGCAAACAATTCAAGCATATTCAGTCTTATGATATAGGAGGAGTTACTGCTCAAGCCACATGCTTGACTGGCATTTAATGAAGTAACCACTAGCCTGATGACTCATGGCCGTTAACACATGTGTCCATGTAGGTCCAAAACATTGCTTTGTTGACTTTGTTATCGATCAATATTAAACAACGAAGTAATCTTAAGAATTGCTAACATGGTATTGTTTTACTGACGGATATCTCTGTGCGGTTTAACAGATTACTAATTCAATATTGTTTTACAGATTGCTAGCATAGTATTGCTTAAGGGTTGCTAGCTTAGTTTTGCTTTCACTTTAAAACATGGCAGCATAAATTCACACGTACAATCACATAATTATTTTACTATAAATTAACTATTGTCAAGTAATATCGTGGATACGTTAGGGATAACTAAAAGAAGATAACAAGAATCTCTCGTATTTCAATTTTCATAGAAAATACCTATTAATTTTTAAACTTAAGAAAGAAATGATTTGTTGTTGTGGCGTGCCATTTCAAAGAGATTCTTAGCATACGTAAATAAATTCAAACTAATATTTAAAAATGGACCATTATCTGCATTTTTTATTTCAAGTAGGTTTAATTTGTTACTTTGTTCCTCTAGTCTATACTGGTATATAAAAGGCATATCAATACGAGAACTAAAGGAACTAAAGTTTCTTTTTATAGCATCAAAAACACAACGATTTGCTTTACAGTTTCTTAGAAGTGTTCACTAACACAGAAATCTAAACCGATATTTTGATAAGAACAAATAACGAATCAAATCATTTAGTTCTTGTGTTACCAGATGAGGCAGTCTGTGTTGACGTAACACAGGAACGAGATGAAGATAATTCATTGTTTTATTCTCAAAATAACTCTTCTGTTTCATTTCTTGGCAAATGTGGCACTGTAGGATCATTCCCATGAGGTAGTGGTTACATTGCAGATGCAATATCTTTATACTTATTGTATCGTTTAAGTTTGCATGACTATTTTTATATCATAAGAACTAAAAATGGCAGACTTGATATCTTTTTATTCAGCCACTACTTTAAGCCAAATATGCAAGCTGTATGTAATACTTAGTGAAACTTAGTGTTTCTATTGGTCCCTAATTTTACGCCCAAAACAGTAAGTTACCTTTATCTTGTGTATGATGCTTTTCCTTCGTGTAGCAAAAACGGTTTTGGTGATCTTTGCACTTTCGAACTTTATATATAGACTGAAACCATTCAGCATTTTAATTTATTTTTCTGAAAAATATATAATAATTGATGCTTACAAAATTAGAGTTTAAATATTTTTAAAACAAAGTTTTGCAGACTTTGTGTATATTTATGTTGACTGTACGCAGAAAAAAGCAAAGTGGCATACTGAGTGAATGAGAGGTAACTGGGAGAAAGAAACATCTGACTCTGTTCCTTTCTCGCTCAGTCAAGAGATTTTTTGAATTTTCTAACAAACGAGCATGTAAAGGTTTCGTGAATATGGTACAGGAGCTCCGAGTACATTGTTTGTTTGTTTTGGAATTTCGCACAAAGCTACTCGAGGGCTATCTGTGCTAGCCGTCCCTAATTTAGCAGTGTAAGACTAGAGGGAAGGCAACTAGTCATCACCACCCACCGCCAACTCTTGGGCTACTCTTTTACCAACGAATAGTGGGAGTGACCGTAACATTGTAACGCCTTCACGGCTGGGAGGGCGAGCATGTTTGGCGCGACCCTCAGATTACGAAACGCACGCCTTAACGCGCTAGGCCATGCCAGGCACTCCGATTACATAAGTTAAGTATTACAGTGATCACCATAAAATTAAATATATGATCAGAGTTAAAACTCGAATATCAGTTACGGTAATAACACACAGAAATAATAAAAAAACGAACAATTATTCAGCTAGATGGGGTAAGTGCATTGAAGTACACATTAAAATGAGATTAGAAAGGTACCAATTGACTAAGCTTGTGCAAAACAGTAACTTTACTTATATTATTTTCACTGTATTCCCCAAAATAGTAGGATAACACAATGTCACCTGGTTATGAGATGTATCTATTCCACTTACATAAGAATGGCATTGTACAATGTTCTTTAAGTTCATAAAGGTGACCTGGCATGGCCAAATGGTTAGGGCGCTCGAATCGCAATCTGTAGGTCGAGTGTTCGATCCCCGTCACACCAAACATGCTCGCCCTCTCATCCGTGGAGGCATTATAATGTGACTATCAATCCCACTATTCATTGGTAAAAGAGTAGCCCGAGAGTTGGCGGTGGGTGATGACGCCTAGCTGCCTTCCCTCTAGTCTTACACTGCTAAATTAGGGACTAGTGCAGATAGTCCTCGTGTAGCTTTGCGCGAAATTCAAAACAAACCAAACTAAATTCACTTAGGTCAACAACATTTTATCTTTTTTTTAGTAATATTCGAATCTGTTCTTTTTAAACTACTTCAACACACTTTAACTAAAAAATGTGTGTTTGCGATGTGTGAGTATTTTATTATAGCAAAGCTACATTAAGCTATCACCTGGAGAAGAGTTTACGTCCGAAACATTATGTAAAATTAATGTTTTCCGTTATTTTACTACCATAGTATCTAGCTTTCTTCCTTTTAAGCTATATCAACCAGACAACTAAAATCAAGATATCGCACATAAAGGAAGTTATTAGATAAAGTATTCTTAGTTCGAGGATTTCCGATACCCGTGCATATCAAAACTTAGTTTAAATATCTACTGAAAAACTGACAGACATTGCTCATGCTGATATTGCTGTAGCAACTTATAACTAATCAGTCCCGGTTTAAGAAATTTTATGTTTTGTATTTTTGCATTTTTGGTTTTTATTGGGTGTTGGCGTGTTTTTTACTACTTCTTCGCGTAATTTGGATGGATCTTCACCAAATTTGGCCTGAAGGCTTGATGATTCATGGAAAACCACATAAAAAACTCCATTTTTTTATTGTGCGTTTCTATGGGTGTTGTTTACCATTATTTCACCTCTTGTTCATGGATTTCCACCAAATTTAGCATGAAGATTTGTTGAGTGCTTAGTGAGATACACATAGATTTGCGATTTTGCGTTATTTATGGACATTTTTGCGGGTTTATTTTTAAATTACATACGAGTAAAGCAGCTTCTCATGTGCTAAGATAATCTGTCATTAATCAAGAACTTACAAAACTTTCGTCCAGGGAAAAGGTACTCAAGCAAGAATGATATATTGTTTTAACTATTACTTTTACTTATTTGCAAAATTATAATACTTAACCGCTCTCTTAGAACTACTTCCTTTGAACTATTATTATGATGTATTATTTTTATGAAAACATAATATATATATATGTATCAAAAACACTTTGTTGTTAAGATGTTGATGCCCCTTAGTGGCACGTCTGCGAACTTAAAACGTTAGAAAGCCCATTGTGTAGCTTTGTGCAAACAAACAAAGAAAAAATATTTTGATTGAATTTCGCGCAAAGCTACACGAGGAATGTCGGCACTAGTTGACCCTATTTTGTCAATGAAAGACTAATAGCAGCTTGTCATCACCGCCAACTCTAGAGGAACTCCTTTAACCGACGAATAATGGAATTGATCGTCACATAATACTGCTCCCTAGGGCGAATGTATATGGTGGGACAGGAATTCGAGCCTATGACCCTCAGAAATTAAGAGTCAAGCTCCTTACCCACATGACCGTGTCATGCTTATATATTGAACACATAAGTAAGTATGAAGTCAATAAGCTATTTACAAATATAGCCGTTCCATATAACTATAAATAATTATAAATTCAAACACACGTGTAATTATTAGTAAACGACAGTCTATAACAACAAAATAAAAATAAGTTTTGCTTATTCCAAATTGAAAAAATGCGTATTTCAGATTGGTAATTCCGAAAACTAGTTACTTGGTTTCTGGTTCTATTACATAACATTTCTTTTTTTATCCTAAGACCTTTTAATAAATATGTTTCATTCTTTCTTTCATTTATTTAATACTAAAATGCAAGGAAAACGAATCGCCCTTAATCTCCTGAAGAAAAATAGTGAACTCTTTGAAAGCGCTCGAGTTTTGCGCTTCGTTTGAAAACCAGGAATACGAATCTTTCTTTTTCGGGTGTTATTAATTTTTCTTTACTTCGGAAATTCGCCAACAAATGTTTCACTCAACTATTGTAAACAGTTAAAAGAATTGCTATTATCTATAGAGTTTGCTGAAAAATGCAAATTTTCTACTTTATGTTATTAACTTGTTGTTTTTTACGGCTTTGCTTATCGACCAAACTAATGTCAAGAGTTTGTTTTTGGAATTTTTCGCAAATCTATTCAAGGGTTATATGCGTAAGTCATCCATAATTTACAAACTAGAGAGAAAGCAATTAGTCAACACTATACACAGCAAACTCGTTTACTAATAAAAAGCGAGATTAAATGTCCCATTATAATGTTTTCACAGCAGAAAGGATTATAATGTGTTCGGTTATGGTATTCGGACTCACAGCCTGATGATTATATGACTGAAACACCAACTATCAGGCCATACTAGGCTTAAGGACAAGCGAAATTGCAAAACATAAAATTAAATCGACAATATTTGAAGAAACAATTCTATAGAAGGTAATATTAAGTTGTATATCTAGATGCTGTTTTTATAATGAGTTAAATGCATCCTATTGTACACTTCAATTTTACTCTTATGCCAGGTTAGTATGATCAGCTCTCGGCTTGAAGACATAAACTCTAAAAAGTCAAGTTTCTATACCCCCTTTATTAGTGCAAATAGCTCATTGTGTGGCTTTGCGCTTAAAGACAAACAAACAAACTTTGTTCAGTATTATGGAGATCAGATCAGGCATGTGCTATGTTTCTCCATCAGAAAACGAAAACATTATAGCTTTGTAAGTGAGTGTGTAGCAATCTTTCTAGGTTCGAACGTAATTAGCTTTCTTTCTGTTATGTTAGCAAATAACTTAATATACCATCTTAGGATAGAAACATGTAAGATATTCATCTACTTGCAAAACGTGTAAATAAGTGAGGTATTAGGAATATATGAAATATTTACAATGTCGCTAAAAGTCTTATTGCTGCCATCTATGGGCATTATATGGAATTATGAAGCTGAACAAGACACTTCACAAAAAACAATTTTATTTTAGTTCTTTGAATTTATTTCTCTTTATTTATTGACAGAATAATTTACATACTTTTATTAGCTGTAAAGATACTTAAGGTTTATATCATTCGCATATCAATATAAGTAATATTAAATTAAACGAATTAAGCATTATTTATTTGAGTAAGATGATTATATTGTTTAATTGTCCGAGTTGCCTTTGTCATTATGTTTATACTTGTTTCTATGTCTAACTGCATATCTAAAATCTGCTTCTCTACTATTTGAAACGATACTAAACTTTTATAATTCGTTGTTTCATATTAATGTGCTAGCATTGCAAAGCCCTAAAAATGCACGCAATAATTTTCGTCAAATTCTCTATATAAATAATGTGGGGGAACGTAATAACAATATCGCATAGGGTGGAGAGAATGATAAGGTGTCCATTAAGCCTGCTCGATATTCTATTGGGGTGACTTAATTTTATCAACTGTGTGGCACTAGTAACAAAAAGTAATAACCTTTAAGAATTGCCAGCTATATTCATAGATAAATAGTGTTCCACAACTACAACAAGAGAATACACTCATACCAGCTAATATATTAAGATAGCAGTTTCTCTGTTGAATGACTTATATGGCTATTACTAAGATAGAGACAGACAAGAATAATTGTTCCAGAAAGCCGCTTCATGAACCGCCTGTGGTATTATAAGTTAAAGCTTATGAACATTTCTCAGTTGTAATGGACATTTTCTGGAAAAAAATATGGTAATTTCTTTACATTTTAAAAGCGTTGGATTGCTTTCATCTTGTTTTATATTTTGTGTATTGTTGTTTTAAATGTGTTTTAATGCTCATTAAGTGCTATGATATGTTTATGGAAATAAAAGTTCCTGACATCCATCTCCATCACTGCCTCTTACGGGAGATATGCACATTTGACGTCATCTTCCAGTTAAAGTTGCACTTAAACCGTATTTGACTGAATATAAACGCACTAAAAATGAGGCATTATACACAATACAACCATACATGTATCTTCATTTTGTATGAAAAGTGGCAGGTATGGACAGCTTTAAAGTAATTTATTTATTTATGTTTAGGGTATGACGCTTTTGTAATTGTACAAAAAATTATTCTTATAATATTCTGAAAACGGTTTACACGTATATTAGTTGGTTGTCTGGTTGCAGTTATTCATGAAGTTACACAGTGGGCTCTTTGTGTGTGTCCACCAATGATATCAAAACCCAGTTTCTAGCCTTTAAAATCAGCATACTTACCGATGTTCAACTGAAAGGCATTACACGTATATTACTAACTGGATATTTGGTTATTCAAAAAGGTAGAAATATAGTTCAAATAACACGACGTTTCCATCAAGTTTCATAGAATCACCACGTCATTTTGAGTTGGTTACATTGTGTAACACAAATTTTGTTCCTGGATAGTAGGTGATATTTATAAAGTGATTATGTTGTAAAAGTACAGAGAATGGTCATTATTCCCTTTAAACTTTACTTTTGTGATCTGAATCATGAAATTTAGAAATTAACCCATTTTATAGGTAAAAACGGGCAAATTTGCACATTTTCATTAACATAAAACTTGAATAAAACAACATATAAATCAAAATTTACATATATTTTTATACTAAAGTTAGACGAAAATGAACAAAAATGTTTAGAAGTGAGTAGTTTTTTCGAGATTTGCGACTGTAATGTAAATCACTTTCACGTATCAGCCCTAAAATATAGTCTCCCATCATGTTTTTGTAGAGGCGTTCAAAGTCCAGTATATCTTGGTGGAAGTGCTCGCCCTCCTCTTCTGAGTATGCTCCCATGTTCTCCTAGAATTTATTGAGAGGAGCATCAACCACTGCGACAAAGCTGCCCCAAGTTTTTTTATCCTTTCTACTAAGATTTTTATGGAATTCTGTGGACTCCAGGTTCTTCTTTATTTGTAATCCAACGAAGACACCAGTTTCGACCGTTGCATCAGGCAGCTAAGGGAAAAAATCTCGAAGTTACTTGAAGGCTGCAGACTTCTTATCAAGAGCTGTAACAAATTGTTCAATAAGACCAAATTTTATGTGCAATGGTGGGAACAACACTTTCTGGAAGTCCACTAGTGGCTCACACATGACACTGTGCCTCTCCACAGAGAACTGGACCCGTTGTGACCAGTGCTTCCTGTTGTAGTGCGCCATGCCTCCCCACAGAGAACTGGATCCGTTGTGACTAGTGCTTCCTGTTGTAGTGCGCCATGCCTCCCCACAGAGAACTGGATCCGTTGTGACCAGTGCTTCCTGTTGTAGTGCGCCATGTCTCCCCACAGAGAACTGGATCCTGTTGTAGTGCGCCACGGCGTCCCTACTGTTTCAAAGGCAAAGATAACAGGGAAACTGTGAAGTCTCCAATAACCTCCCAACCACACTCATCATACTTCAAGGCTTCCAGCAAAGTCTGGACGCTGTTGTATTCCTCTTTAAAGTGCACCGAATGAGCCAGGAGAGGAGACAGATACTCTCTCGTTATGGAGTGACACAGCTTTGAAGCTTCTGGATGGGTTATCAAAGAAAAGCCGCCACTCTTTCTGGTTACAGACAACTCCAATTCTCTCACACAGACCAGATAAATTGTGGCAAAAGTAGAGCCCATTCTGACAAGTGAAGAAGCTTGAAAAATGTTGGTGACGCTTCCTCTGACTTGAAAATTCTTGTAAGTTCTACAACATTCTAGAAAGTTCTTGAAAATTCTTGTAAGTTAGAGAAAATTCTCTATCAGTTACTCAGCACTGAATCTACCTGGAATTTTTTGGAAAATGGGTAAATTTGAATATTTCATTGCTTTCAAAAGCAAAATTTGAAGAGAAAAATAAGTCTTTCCTATTTACTTTAGGCATAAGCTATTGGGAAACAACACTTTCTGCTCAGCAACAAGAAAAAGTAAAAATTTTATTACACAATGTTATTGACATCGATAGTTCATTGTTGACATTATGGCACTTATCATTGTCATACAGAAGTTTTATTTCAGTCAGTGATGTCGAGAAACCCACTTGTTGAGAATTTTATATGCAAAAACGGCTCGTTTGGGTTGAGAAAATATTTCAATATTTCTGTATTGGAGAAACAAGTAGAAAAATGGAAACCAGATTCAAAGAACATAAAAAGTCACCTTCACACGTTTTCGAACACTGCAAGTCAAATGAACACAACATAACCATAGAAAACACTAAAATACTAAATAAAGAAACAAACATAAACAAACGCAAAATTAAAGAAGCCTTACTTATACAACAACTTAAACCCAAAATAAACCAATATAAAGGAACGCCATTATACCTATATTAATATTATAGATAAAATTATATATTCAAACATCTAACCCCGCCCTCTACATTACGACACTCAGTTACACAACCCCTTCCAAACATGTGGTCAGCTTCCGGTCAGTTACCTCTTTCTTTGTGAACCTGACGATGACCGGAGAAGGTCGAAACGTTGTTCGCTCTTCTATTTGAAAAATTTTCTCAACCCAAACTAGCCGATTTTGCATATAAAAAGAAGTTTTATTTGTTATTGATACATGTGCCTTTTATCATTCACATGCGCATTTTTTTCTTTAAGAACATTTCATTTTTTTCAAATTTATATTTACAAATAAATCAACTTCAAATTGTTGAAGTTGCATCCAGATTTTTGTTAATGCTTCAATTGAGTTCTCAGATATTAACTTGTATACTAGTCACCGAACTATTACACTTGTCTAAAGAGATACCTGAACTCCAAATATCCACCATTCCTTCCTAGTATGGTAAATATGAATATTTTTCTTTGCTTTTCTTAATATTTTGTATTCCATCTATAACTTAGTTTTGAAAATACGTGAGTCAATAATACGCCGCCCTTTATAAATAAAATGCATTCAAATAATTAACATAGGAAATTAAACGATCGAAAATGTTTTCATAGTGCAGACTAATATAAACAACAAAGTTTGTTTGTTTCTGAGTTTCGCGAAAAACTACACGAGAGCTACCTGCTTTATACGTCCTTAATTTAACAGTGTAAGACTAGAGGTAAGGCAGCTAGTTACCACCATCCACCGCCAACTCTTGGGCTATTCTTTTACCAACGAATAGTAGGATTGCCCGTAAGATTATAGCGCCCCCACGGCTAAAAGGACGAGCATTTTTGGTGCGACTGGCATTAGAACCCACGATCCTCAGCTGAAGAGTCGAACGCCTTAACCCACCGGGCCATGCCGGTTACAGTGTTGAATACTATAATTCTTGAATCGATAGAAAGCTTATTTATAAGAGCTAACACACACAAACAGACTTATATATATAAGTTCACGCGACAGTTATGTAAATTTTAACATATAAGTAAAAAAGCGCCGTAAAAACAGCATTTTAACTTAGATGGCACTTAAACATCAAGACCAAAAATGATAAAAACATTTAAATAAAACTAGTTACAAAAAATAGAACAAAAAAGAGATATTTATATCTGAGTTTATTTGTGTCTTTTATACACAACGTGATTGGATTTTGACCTTATTGTCTCGAAATGACTGTCAAATAGATAAATAGATTTAATTTGTTTGCTATGATATAATTGATAACTGATGATTAGATAGAATTACCTTTAATTCGTGCACACTCAGAATTTTTAAGTATAATATTACATATCACCTTCAAGTATGAATTATTAAAGTCCCATAGTACTCAAATTTAAATCTTTTCTATTGAATTTTTTAAAGATTATATGAGAAAGAAATGTTATCAGCCTGTTATTTGATAACAGATTGAAGATCTCACACATTCAAGACAGCTACAAGGTACTGTATGTTCAGCTAACAAAAGTGACTCCATTATTCAGTTTGACTCAAAAAAGTCACACAGATGATTGGGTAATTTTCAGTCTCTGACAGTTTTTACGTCTTTAGTTCTAAAGTCGAGCATACCTTTATAATAAGGACTACATAAAGAGTTGGCATTGATTATAGATCCCAGTGGAGTAGATATACGATAAAATGGCAAGAAATGTCTATTTCTGGCTGATATAATGAAAACTGATATGAAAAGGTTTTAGGATATGCTTTAGAAAAGGAAGTTGTTATATCAAGGCTTCCTGTTCAAATGTGGGAATCCTGTAACCTCGAGGCGGAATATGTTTGTATTTTAAATTTAAATAAATGAACGTACGTGTCACATTTTACGGAAATTTGATAATCAGAAAGGCCTAATTTTCTCGTTTTATTTTATTTATTTTACAGAATAAAGTTAAAATTAGAAAAAAAAAGTACTGCAAAACGCAAAATCATCTCCTTGGTGCAATAGTTAATCAAATGATTTTGAGTTACTGTTTCTTTCCTTTGAGCTAAAATAACAATCGCCTGAAGAATAGTGCTTACTTAAACTTTGGTAAAATCTGTGGTAAGCTCAGAAGTATACTGACTATTATGTGCATACTTTCTTTAATAAGTTTGTAGTGTGTTTTTTTAGCGAGACCAGGTCAGAGCACATTTAGACAGTATTAGGTGATGAGACGTTGCACAAAATGTTGTAGTTTGCAAGAATGTTAAAAACTAACGCTTTTAAAAGAAAATTTATCATGCTTCTCGTAGGAAGGCCCAACATAGCCACGTGGGTTAAAGCGTTCGACTCGTAATCCGATGGTTGCGGGTTCGAATCCCGGTCGCATCAAACATGTTCGCCCTTTCAACCGTGGGGGCGTTACATGTCACGGTCAATTTCACTATTCGTTGGTAAAAGACTAGCCCAAGAGTTGGCGGTGGGTGGTGAAGACTAGCTGCCTTCCCTCAAGTTTAACACTGCTAAATTAGGTACGGTTAGCGCAGATAGCCCTCGAGTAGCTTTTCGCAAAATTCAAAAACAAAACAAACAGAAATATTAGTGGAAAATTTATCTAAAACTTTCCTCTAAATGAAAAGAGGAAAATAATAAAAACAATTTCGTTAAGTGGACACCAGAACAGTGAAGATGGTTAAATCAATGACACGTTCTGTTCAAGACGTTCACCTATCGTTGATTCCGACCATAATTTCACTTGGTAATTTTCGTTTAACTTGCTGTTTTAAATCGACATATCTTTAAATCTTAGATACCATATTTAACACTCTCTGTGAACAATGGATTCTTGTCACATCATTTTAAATATTTTATTACTGAGAGGAAAAAGCCTTCTTATAAGTGAGCTGGAATATGCATCTGCGAGTCGTTTGTTTATGTCCCGTGAACGAAATACAGATCGAGTTTCTCACTTTGGGGACGTGGTTGTGTTATAAAGGTAATAACAATAAAATCCTACTATTCTCTCAGAGAATATTAACCCAATAATTTGCGGCGGGTGCTGTTGACTATTTGCCTTACTTCCAGTCTATCTGCTCACAACTAAGAAAATCCAACGCAGGTAACCCTTGTAGAGATTTGCCTGAATATCTGAAAACAAAAACAAAAAACTATGTTTAACGAAAACAGTAGTTACCATTTATGTCATAGAAATCACGTAGTGTAATTTTTAATGTGACATGCTTAAAAAAGAAATACAAATTAAATGGCTTTACGGTATATTATAGTCCAGAAATTACTGTAAATAAATATTAATCATAATGTAAAAACATAAAAGAAAACAAAAGGTACTGAAAATAGTTATCATAGTGTAAAAACATTAAATAAAAAATTAACTAAAGAAACCCAACTACAACTGATGTGATATTTTAAACCAAAGTAAATACCGATAAGTTTTTTTTATAAGTCAATCATCATATGTTTGTTTGTTTGATTTTTGAATTTCGTGCAAAGCTGCACGATGGCTAGCGCAGATAGCCATCCTTAATTTAGCAGTGTAAGACTAAAAGGAAGGCAGCTAGTCATCACCACCCACCGCCAACTCTTGGGCTACTTTTGTACCAACGAATAGTGGAATTGACCGTCACATTATAATGTCCCCACGGCTGAAAGAGCAAGCAAGTTTGGCGGGACTGGGATGCAAACCCGCGACCTTCAGATTACGAGTCTCACGCCTTAACGCGCTTGGCCATTCCGGGTCTAATTTCGCAATTAAAAAGTATTCAGAGACACCAAACTCTTTCAATGTAATGCTAAATAAACTCACCACCACTTGAAGAAATCAGTACGACATTAGAAGAAAAGTTTTTATCAATAGAATATTTTATTTCCAGGTGATACATTTGTTTACTTGGATATGGTGAACCTGGTATGGCCAGGTGCGTTAAGAAGTACGACTCGTAATCTGATGGTCGCGGGTTCGAATCCCTGTCGCCCCAAACATGCTCGCCCTTTCAACCGTGGAGACATTATAATGTGACGGTCAATTCCACTATTCGTTGGTACAAAAGTAGCCCAAGAGTTGGCGGTGGGTGGTGATGACTAGCTGCCTTCCTTTTAGTCTTACACTGCTAAATTAGGGATGGCTAACGCAAATAGCCATCGTGCAGCCATGCACGAAATTCAAAAATCAAACAAACATATGATGATTGACTTATACAAAAAATTTATCGGTATTTACTTTGGTTTAGAATATCACATCAGTCATAGTTAGCTTTCTTTAGTTAATTTTTTATTTTATGTTTTTACACTATGATAACTATTTGGCAACTAAAAGTAGCCCAAGAGTTGGCGGTTGATGGTGATGGCTAGTTGCGTTTCCTTTGATCTTACATTGCCAAATTAGGGAGGCTAACACAGATAGCCCTTGAATAGCTTTGTGCAAAATTCAAAAACAAACAAATTACGAAATCGATATTGGATTTATTTCGTCATAATAATTGAAAAATCATCTATGTTTTTAACCTACGTTATTTGTCGAAATTCAGTCACGGAAAATAGTTTGCCAAATATTAATTGTAGAAATAACAAAGCAGCTATTCACAAAAATAATTAAGAAGTGGAAACTTTCTCAACTACGTTTCATTGTTTAAGCTGTTGTTTAAACATAGCTGGTGTTTTAAGTTGTTACTGTCACTTAGCACTAGGGACACATTAACAATATTCAATTGCTGTCATGCAATAACTGCCAAAAAATGCTGTTAAAAGAGTATTTTTACAAATATAATGAAAAACTGGAAGAGCCTTATTACCTTATTAACGATTGGTCTTAAATGGAATGAAAAACAAACATATGCTGTTATCTTTCTACTAAAAAAAATTGTGCTTAATGCATTTTAAAGTATTTTCTGTTATTTCTAATACTACTTTTCACAAAGTTATTCAGAATTCTATTTTATTTTTACTCAATTTGTTAAATAATCTAGCATCAAAGTTTAAAGTCTTTAGTTGTAATGCAAAGAAAATATTATTGGTATATTTAGCATCTTACGTAAGGCATCCTATAAATAAAATGTGTAGAAAACTGTAATTTTTGTAATTTGTTTCCTTCTTGTAACCATAAATATTGATATACATGATTTATTTGAAATTAATAAACACGAACGAAAAACAACGTTAAACGTCATTTATTTATCACAAATGCTTGTTGCTATAATGTATTTTAACTATTTAAGATGTTTATTTGTTTTTTGTTAAACACAAAATTACATAATTAGCTATCTGCACATGACGACAATTAAAACTTGGTTTCTAGCATCACAAACCCAGAGATTTACAGCTGAACTATTGATTTAATATGTGTGCGTGTCTTTTTTTTAAAGCAAAGCCACATCGTGTTATCTGTTGAGATCTAAGATGTATTTTATAAACGTGCTTATAAAAACGAGAAACACATTGTTTGGTTGTTTAGCTCCAATTCACACAATTGATCCATCCGTGATCAGTCTACCTCAAGGAATCGAACACAGGTTTTTTATGTTTTAAGTCTGTTAGCTTATGGTTGGTGGATTAATTACTACATGCATTGTGGGTTAAAGTTATAAGAAACACAGAAATAACTCAAAAAATCGAAATTATTCTTCTGAATTTAACATTTTTACAGATCTCAGCTGCATAGATTGATAACAGTAGAAAATAACGTTTGGCTTTTTGTGAATGAAACATGTCACAAGGAACCGCATTTTAGTTTCTCTGAGTGAAGGCGTATCAAAATGAACAACATTTTACTTGCTGTGATGAAACCGAACAGGAATGAACAATAAAAGGAGAAGAGTTGCAGTCATGAAAAAAATATATATATAATTTTTAAAAGCAGGACTTATCACCTTTACGTAATGCGTTGCATTTTACAAAGACACTTTATCATCAAAAAAGCATTCTTTATTTTAACTGGCTCTTCTAGGATTGGCAATTTTTGTTTTATTCTCAATTATAAACTATCGCCGAAAGACACTAGCATATTTTAAGAATACCTCAATCAAGCAAGACGTTAGCTACGTTTGTAGACTAGATTTCTGGGCTTAATTCAAAACTGACACGAGCTTTATATTCTCAGACGAGACACAAACTCATTAAGTGAAACAAGAACTAGTTTCAATACCACCTGTTCATGTGATTGTCATTCCTTTATCCTAAAAAAACAATAAAAGTTAGACTTTAGTGACTACATTTTTTATGTGTGTTTTTTTTCTCACAGTAATGGTATGCAAACATCAAAGGTTTGCGATACATAATATTTACTAAAGCATTGTAATTTGCTTGAGTTTGCGTTATTACTTGTCGGCACGCTAATAACAGGAGGAATAACCTCCTGCTTTAACACAGGATCTGACGAATTTCCTGTAAAATTCAACAGATGTGAAGGCTTAACATCTTAACGCTGTAACTAGCACACATGTAAGAATCATTTACTTTATATCAGTCTTAAAATTTCCAGAAATGTAGCTGTACTTTATGTTAAGATAGGCATTATAACATGTTGTTCTCTCCGAAAATTTAACACAGAAAGTGAATCATCATTTCTATCTTTGTAGAAGGTTTTTATGACTAAAATATGTAGTAGGACGTGTAGAGAAATGTTCAGACAAATAAAGGAAACTAATCCAACTCTACTTTTTCATATCATTAATCAAGTAAACACTTATGAAGATGGATGTGTCTAAGGAGCACATTAGGTACATAATATTTTATGAGTTTAAAAAAGGTAATGGTGCAGCAGAAACTATACGAAACATTCAAGTTCTTTATAATGGGGAGTCTCTCAACGAAATAAAATGTCGAAGGTGGTTTCATAAGTTCAGATTAGGTGACTACAGCTTAAGTGATACCCCTCGTTCAGGTCGTCCTGTTGAGTTTAATGATGACTTGCTGTTGGCCGTACTTAATGAAGATTGTGCTGTAACAGTTAAAGAATTAGCACAGAAGCTTAAGTAAACTCATTCAACAGTTCACTGTCATCTGCAACAGCTTGGAAAGGTGTCAAAACTTGAAAAATGGGTCCACCATAATTTGACAGAAGCCAACCTGAGAGCAAGAGTGGACATTTCCACTTCTCTGTGCTCTTGTGAACATAACTCATCTTTATTTTAAACAAGTTAGCGACTGGAGGTGAAAAGTGGATATTTTATAAAAATGTAAGTGCCGCAGACAATGGCTCAGTGCAGGTAAACTGGCTAAAGTACAGCCCAAAATGGACCTTCACCCTAGGAAAGTTTTGAT
This sequence comes from Carcinoscorpius rotundicauda, assembly GCA_011833715.1. NCBI lineage: Eukaryota > Metazoa > Arthropoda > Merostomata > Xiphosura > Limulidae > Carcinoscorpius > Carcinoscorpius rotundicauda. Next base: position 25,327,072 of record CM022398.1, read on the forward strand.
AAGCGTTTGGTGGGATATCGTTGATGTCATTCACTTTAACTTGCTGCCACTCATTGTAACTATTACATCAGACATCTATTACTAACAGTTAGAGCAATTGAATGTTGTACTGAAAGAAAAGAGGCCTACTTTGATCAATCGTAAAGGTGTTGTGTTAAAGGATAAAGCACAGCCCTATACAACAAGGATCACATCTGTAAAGACTGAAGAGCTAGACTGGAAAGAACCTCCACATCCTCCTTATTTTACAGACATTGCTCCATCTGATTATTATCTATTTCGGAGTTTGCAGAACTATATTGATGGAAAAGAACTAGGAACACATGAAGATGTCAAAAGTATCTTCTCTTCATTCTTACCTTCAAACTCCAAGAATTGTGTAGAAGTGGCTTCAGAAGATTGGGAATTGTTGGCAGAAGGTAATTAATAACAATGGAACATACATTATTGATTAAATAACATTAAGACCGTTTGAAATCCTTTCTCTTTTTCTGAATTTAAAATCAGACATTACTTAATGGATGACCTGACATATAACCGTAATTATTGAGTAGTCTGTAGTTAAATCGTGTTATTAATATACTGATGCAATGAAACATGGAAATAGAAAACACATGGCAAAAATATCAGAGCTGATCTATAAAGGTTTTAATTTAGTAAGGATAAAGAAATAAAATGCAAACGTCTTAGTTCCAAAATACTAACATGATTTAATGTTCGTGCTTTCACATACATATGTCGTGGAATGCAAAAAATCCTCACATATCATATAGTGTAAACACGTGTTTAGATATTTTCTATCTCCTTTTGTAAGCAGCATTTCCCTTTATATTAATATATTAAGTGATAATAAATCAGATTTATTATTCTTTTATCATAATTTAGTACAATGATTATGACTGTTTAACTTATAAATACAAATGGAGAGAACGAGAAATGGACAGCTAGTTACAGTACTCGACTCGTAAAGCTTTCGTAATCGCATTTTCAACACCCCCCCCCCAGTGATATAGTTGTATTTCTGCGGACTCACAACGCTAGAATTTGTGTTTCGATACTCGTGGTTGGCAAAGTACAGATTGCCCATACTGCGATATTAATGGTTTTAAAAATTCACTCTAACTAACGTAATTTGTTACGTTATTCTATTATAATTAATTATAATATGCAATCCTTTAATGGCGTTATACCTTAAATACAAGACTTATTAAACAAGCATGTTACAACATAATTATTAACTATAGAACCTTATTTTATTAAATATTAACAAATTAATATGAATAATGTTTGAGACAAGTTAAAACATGTTTACAAACATGTTATATTATCATCTACCAAAGATAATTGTTTAAAACTACAGTAAGAGTAATTATGGTATTTATTAATTAAAGATATTAGGTAAGTATGAAAAAGATACCACAAAACTGTACTGCTTTGTAACGTCAAGCAGTCGGTAAACAGAAGTTTAATGGCTGAGTTCGAAACTCGCGAAACTGTAGTAGTTTCGTTAATTATAGCGTGTTTCTTCATTGAGGAGAAACAGCTAATTAGCTGGCCTTTCTTTATCGCTGTTTAACGTTAAATACTAGAATTTCATAACTGTAATATTTAATAGAAGGTCTTTTGTCACGTGGACATGATATAATCAGTCAGCGAAGGTTTTCTTTGAAGAAAGTGAGTCTTCGTCCACAAATAGATGATGAATACTGTGACTGGCTGAGTATAGAATATTGAATCAGTTGTTATTAACTGATAGGAAATTCTTAGAAGCGCAGTTTTCTATAGGTTTCAATTTGACAGTGGGGGAGCTTATTCATGAACGAAAGGCTTAAAGTAGCTAGAAAGTCACAGTCCTAGATTAACATTAACTTCTATTACTTTCAATATCATCATCAGAGCTCTTTGTTAAGCCTTTCTAAGGAATAAAACATCACCCCATCTCTCAACAGTTCGACTACGTAAACTATATGTAATTTTGAAAAAATCGTTCATTCGTTTGTTTATTGTTAAGCACAAACAACACAATCGATGGTTAATGATATTAGTTCTCTCACGTACTCATAAGATACCTTTGTTGTTATTTTGAATTCAGCACAAAGCTACACAATGGGCTATCTGTGCTCTGCCCACCACGGGTATCGAAACCCGAATTTTAGCGTTGTAAGTCCGCAGACATACTGCTGAGCCACTGGAGGGCCGTTCTTAAGACAAAATAACAGTTTGTTATTGTTATTAGGCAAATGGAATGCGGTAAAACCATCTAGTCGATACATAGCAATTTTGAAGAGAGGAATCTTTCAAACGTTTTGATAATATATAGGCTCTGTTAGCAACTTTGAAACTTCAATAAACAAAACGCAAGCATAAATACGGAAAACAGTTTTCATACCAAAATGAACTTTGTCCAAAAATCTAGTAATAAAACTAATACAAGGCGATTTTAGTGCAAACGATGCAAGCTTTCAATGAAGTCTTGAGTCTGTGTTAAGTCGATAGTGTACGACCAGAAATATTACAGATTTCTAAGGGTTATATTGACTAAGTCTGAAACAAATGATGACGAGTCACGTTTCTGCAGCTTATAAAGCGCCAAAACGGCTAACCATTGTTATTTTTACGTCAGATTATTAAGTGTTTCGCAGATTCTGGCTTTTTCCCGTTGCAAAGTGCATTTCCCAGATTTTGACACTACTTTTTCTGTAATAGTTGTTGTTCTTAATGTCGATATTCTATCATCTTTAACAGCCGTGATTTTGATAGAGAACAATTTGCGATTATCAGTGTACGAGTCTCAGATGCTTGAAAACCAGTCACGGTTTCATAATATATGTTTAGTTTTGTTGCTCAAATACTTCCTCATTAAGACTTCGTGGCTTCATTTATCTTGTCAAAGTCTGAGTAATGAAAACAGGTTTATTTTACTTCATAAAACGTTATCTGCTTGTTGTAAAATGTGCATTAATTAAAGGTAGAAGCTAATGTTATCTGGTGTCATTAATTTTCCAGTTAGATGCATGCCGCAAAAGCCTTGCGAAAGTCGAATTTGGAAAGGAAAAAATTATAGTGTCTGTTTTTATACGCAGATGGTTTGGGGTCCAGACAGGAAGATTTTATGGCAAGATTATATTTTATTTTATGACTAATTTGTCGCTGAGGTTCCGACAGAGATTAAGAAAAATTAGTTAAATAGAGTAACAGAAAATTCCCCGTTTGTTCCAGGAAACACGGTAATCAGCATACTTGGTGTTAGCGAATGCCTTAAACCTACCAGACAGCTACAGTTATTAGAGCTACGAAAACGGTCTTTAGCTTCACCAGACAAGTACATATACAGTAGTTAGAGCTACAAAATGAGTACGCAACTTTACCAGCTAGATAGGTATTTACAATAGTTAGCGCTGTTAAAACAGTATGCAGTTTCAACAGTGAAGCACGCATATGACGTATGTGGTAACAATGATATTTCCATTGTCTGATATTTGTGGTGACTAGTAGTTAATGACGAAATAAATATTTAATAAAATCTTACTATTGATAATTTACCAGAAATATGTTAACTGCGTAAAGTTAAATGTTCAAATAAAACATGAAATGGTATGCTTTTGTGTGAAAATATGTTTACTTCCTGTCACCAGTGTTAAATTTGTCTTCATCCCAGAGTGCTAGGAGTTTAATTTTGTATTAACTGATTACATAGCATAGATATTAATCATAACTACACTGAAATAAATGATTTATTCAAAACTATCAGATTAGCACTAATGGCTTATAAATATTCATTGCAATAATAAACCGTAACTCCTTATTATAGAAACTTTTTATTTTCTTAAATTTGGATTATCTCAGGTTTCTCATATTTCTTCCACATTCAAATAGAACTATTGGAATAAATAATTATTTATGTTCTGATGCTTGGAGGCCGTCATCATGTTAACCATGAAGAACATCACATGTTCACAAATAGATCAGCAGAAAATATACGGACCTAGAATTTCATAAACGGGTTCGATTCCCCAGACAACTAGCATATTCGTTCGTTTGAAATACCAGCAAACAAAACTACACAAGGGGTATCTGCGGTAACTGACGCTAATTTAGCAGTGAAAGACTAGAGGAAAGGCAGCCACTCGACACCACTCGCGGTCAACTCTTTTTCCAACACAATAATGGGATTGATCATTACATTATAGCACTCCCACTGCTGAAAGGACGAGGATTGGACCGCGTGACCTTCAGATTGCGAATCGAATTCCCTAACCAACTGACCATGACTAGCATACTTTGTAGTTTTACGCTCAAGTAAGTAACAGTAACAAAAACAATAACAAGAGGAAAATATTTACACGTAAAGTAAAATAAACAGCAAGTAATATTTTTCTAGCATACTTGAATACTTGAAACTTTAATATATAAAACGCATATTCGACTATACGAAAACCAGTAAAAAAATATTTCAATTCAGACTACTTTGTTATTTTGTTACTTTCGAGGAAGATTATAATGTGATTTAATTTCGCTGTAGTTGTTTTTTTTTTAAGTCATCCATGTATGTTAAAGGCGTGACTTAAGAGTCGACTGTTGTAAGAATTTCCGTCTGAGCTCAAGAGAACACTTACCGGAATTAAATACACATTGTGAGGTATAAAAGATTAAGCTCTCTTGGTGAAATTTGATAATGTTTATTTTAGTAAAAGCGAAACTGTGTTTGTTTTATGAGTTAGGCCTAAAATTGTCTAAGTGCAATCAGCATATACTTGACGTTGGTTTTAAGAATAAACTAGATGTCAGAAAATATTGAGTTGATGTATAGTTTTTCAAGAGGTTATGCATCCAGTAATTAGTACGACTGTAAGACGACCTACTTCATTAGAATAATTGGAATGCTGCAGATGTTTTGCTTGTGGCATTGGTAAATAACCTATTTAACTGATATTTTTAACTATTTAGACATTTACAAATATGAGCAGCTGACGGGTTTCCCCTTCCTTTATGCATGGAGAACGATATAAAAATTGAAAAGTTAAAAATAAAATATAAGCGGACAACATTGTCTTCAAAGAGAACAAGTGTATACAATACTCTGTGAGCAATATCTTTGATGTAGAAACTTTTGATCATTACCACAAGAAATTCGATCTGCGAAGTTTAGTGCTGCCATCTGACGATAGTCTCTTACTCTAATCCGCTTGCATATATATATTTTTTTTAAATAAGATATTTGTCGATTTTATAGCAGCATCATAAAATATATTATTAACGTTCAGTTAACAAACAGAATAGTTAAAAGAGACACACTTACAAAAGATTTTTTTATAATACAACATGATGGAACAGCAAAAAATATAATACTCATTCAGTGCTCTCTCAAAGAATGTTTTATTTTTTCCTCCAAAAGTTGACTGACGATGGGTGATGATGACCAGCTGCCTTTCCTCTAGTCTTATACTAATAAGTTAGGGACGGCTAGAGCAGATAGCCGTCGTGTAACTTCGCGCGAAAGTTCCAAACAAACAATAAACATATCGCATATCTGAAATAGGTTTATTTTTAAACTATTTTCTGTTGTTATTCGAGAGTTAATTGTTGGTGAATATTATGCACAGAAGGATATATGTGTTCTACCACTACAGGTATCGAAACCCTATTTTTTGGCACTCTAAGTCAGCAGACATACCACTGTGCTACGAGGAAGCGAAAGGTAACTGAAACCTGAAATATCCAGTTGTTGGTTGGTTTCGGTATTAAGCACATTAATGTGAAGCACGTAACTTAAGAAACATAAATTTATACCAATAACTTTTCCAAGAGGTATACTATAGAATTAGAACATATCAAAGTGTCTTATTCCTGTATTTTCAGGTTAATCGTTTATTTTCTTTTGAACATTTTACCAGTTTTTGTACAACATTTTTGTGTTATTATTTTTTTTGTGGGGGGGAGGATCTTAATCAGTTATCTAATTGTCGTTATTTAAAATCACTATAAAATAAAGTGAAAAAATAGTTTTAAGCTGAGATACTGGAAATATTTCTGCATTACGTGGTTGATATGTAGTCAGTAACACGATTCTGTAAACAACAAAACTGAAAAGTTAAATGAAGTTATTTATACGATGAAAAATAATTATTTGCTAAGCTTTCTTTCTGCACAATGAACTATTGGTATGGAATCGAATGGCACCAAATGCTACGAGCATATATATTTGGTAGAGACCTTATTGCAAGTACCCAGACAAACACCGTACAGATATTTGAAAACCTATATCTGCGTTCAGTTCAGAGGTAAAATACAGCAAGATACTCTGTAGGGATTTCGCGATATGGATGGTTTCAATAATTAAAAGGGTAAATTTCTTGAAAATAGTCATTGTTTAATTTTAGAATAATATTATTTACTTTGTGAAAACTCTTTAAGAACAAAAAATCATGCTCAAACACAGAAAATGCTCTATTTATGTATCAAATTAAAATTCCAGAAAACTCATTAAACCTGTGAAATATTTATTTATACCAAATGTGTTTAAACATAAAAAAATTAATTTCGTTGAAACACAAAGCTTGTCGACACAAAGACACATACATTATTTTCGGAATGGTCTTGTTTTGAATGTCATTTCTGTTTGTTTGTTTGTTTGAATATCGCACAAAGCTACACGAGGGCTATCTGCTCTAGCCGTCCCTAATTTAGCAGTGTAAGACTAGAGACCGTCCACCACTAATTTTTGGGCTACCCTTTGATCAACGAATGGTATAACTGACTGTCAAGTTATAACGCCCACACAAGAAAACTACCACCATATGTTTAAAGAATCTGGTTGGTTCTCTAAAGAAAAGGTTTGTTCCGAATAATAGAGTTTCGATACTAAAGCTAATGTTGATTACTGTTGAGTTTCAATTTCTTACTTGTTGTTTGCTGGTGCGTATTCACGAAATGTCATGATATCTAATTACAAACACCTTAGGTATGGAGAAAGGCTGTTGTTTGCTGGTGGGTATTCAGGAAATGTCATGATATCTAATTACAAACACCTTAGGTATGGAGAAAGGCTGTTGTTTGCTGGTGGGTATTCACGAAATGTCATGATATCTAATTACAAACACCTTAGGTATGGAGAAAGGCTGTTGTTTGCTGGTGGGTATTCACGAAATGTCATGATATCTAATTACAAACACCATAGGTATGGAGAAAGGCTGTTGTTTGCTGGTGCGTATTCACGAAATGTCATGATATCTAATTACAAACACCATAGGTATGGAGAAAGGCTGTTGTTTGCTGGTGGGTATTCACGAAATGTCATGATATCTAATTACAAACACCATAGGTATGGAGAAAGGCTGTTGTTTGCTGGTGCGTATTCACGAAATGTCATGATATCTAATTACAAACACCTTAGGTATGGAGAAAGGTTCAATAATAAAAAAAAGAGCTAAGAATGCGACTCAACAGGAAGAAATCAAAATTGGAGGCCAGACTGGTAACTACGCAATGATAAGAAATAAGAAAATATAATATTAATTAATTAAAAAAAACAACGTGAATTAAAATAATCATAAGATTTTCGATTAAACGTTTTAAATACAGAAAAACAATCATAACACGCAAAGTGTCAAAATACTGAATGTGTTATTTTGGTCGACATTAGTGATCCATTCCGTTCGTGAACCGAAAATAACTACGTGGGTGACTTATGAAGATAAAAACTCATGCAAGTATATGTACAGGTCGTTGTGCTCATTACTGTTAAGGGTGATTATTATGAGAGAATTCAGGTTCTATACAGAACATGGAAAACATGACCACCCAGACACTACAGGTTAAAAGGTAACTTTCCGGGAAATTTCTAGTAGGTCATACACGTGTAATTTTTGTTTTTCAATGGTGTGAAGTGAGACATGCTCTTGAAGGTTATAGAACTGGTTCTAAGTAATGAATGGAGTTTAAAAAAAGAAAATAACGCAGACAATGATCGTCGACATCTGTTGTAAATGATATAATATTACAAAATATGTAACGCTTCAATTAGACCAACTACTAAACAAAATCATGTGATTCTCATACAGCAGAAATACTTAAAATAAACCAGTGCTATAAACTTACGGATTTAAACGCTAATTCTATATCGATTTAGTTTGAATTATTTTGTATCTAAGTATATATATATTAAGTAGTAAAACTGTCTTTAAAACACTTATTTTTTAAAATACTGTAGAATTTCTGTGCAATTGAAACAAATTTACTTGATTATCATGCTAACAAACACCTCGTATTAATATAAAATTGGTACGAAATAGCTGCTTTCCAAATATTAGCATACCAGTTTCAACCCTACCTCAATCGTTCTTAAATGTAATCATAAGCATAATAAGAAAATATGTATAACTGAACAACTTGAAAAGCGATACAGTGGTGTAAGAAAATATACAGCGCCATCTATGAACAAAAAATTATAAACCTTAATTTAATGAACACATTTTTTTCACGTTTTTATTTTTTACATAATTCAACGTTTTTGTCATGAGACCATTTCTACATTGTATTTGAAATTACTATGGCACATAACCATGCGCTTATAATATTTTCCTATTTCATGATGTAAAACTTAAGTTAATAAAAATTAAGTACCTGCATTCGGTGTGTCTTTATTTAAACTTTTTTTTTTAAATTTCACCATTCAAAAACGCTTTTAAACATGAAAGTTTATATTGTCGTTAGTATTGAAGAAAATCATTATTAATTCTAAAACTAAATTCGTTTGGTCGCAGTATAACTTTAATTGTTTGTAAAATATTCAGATGAATGAAACTGAAAACATTTTGCCAACAATTTTAATTGTCAGAAGAACGTGATTCGAAATTATACATCATTTCCCCATAACATGTAAGAAATTACCAAATAATTAATAAATACTAAAACATTTAATTTTCATATATTAACATCACAAAGGCAATTTGAAGATAGGTTTCTTTCTTAGGTGCCGACTACCAAAAATCAGATCCAGGTTTGTAAGATTAAATATAACTACTCTGTTTAGTTGAAGCATTTCTTTCCTTGAAGATGCAGAATTAGTTTTATTTATTCATGAGTATGGCCTGGTGATTAGGACCCTCAACTCTCTATTTTATGTCCGCGGGTTTGAGTCCCAGTCACCGAATATGATCGCTCTTTAGCAGTAGAGGCGTTATTATGTGATAGTCGGTCCCGTTGATAAAAAGAGTAGCCCAAGAGTTGGCGATGGGTGGTGATGACTACCTGCCTTCCTTCTAGTCTTACATTGATAAAGCACAGTTAGTGTAAATAACCCTCAGGTAGCTTTACGGGAAATTCAAAACAAACTAAATTAATATTTTTTATGTCTAAACGATTTGATTCCCACTCACCACTTGCTTTTACACGTCTCTTGAGGTTTTTCTAATCCTTATGATGTTTGCAGCAGAAGATGCTCATTAATCATAGAAAAACATTTTGGTTTAGCTTGTTTTCTATTAATGGATAAGTAAGTAAATGTAATTAAACATATTTACTTTTTTATTCGTTAGAATATATTCATATTTAATTTTATATACTATTGACTGGACGGGTTCACATAACGAAGTTGAGTGTCTTATAACTTAAAATTAATTAAATAATCATTAACAATTATTAAATAAATTAAATAATCAATTAAAATTCACTTATGGACAGCATGTGGCACAATTAAATTGTTTTATAATGAAACTCTAACTGAAAGTAGTAAAAAAATGAGATAGTTAAAAAAGCTCCAAAATTGGTTTGCATTAATCACACTAGATGACGCTATTATTAAACTTCATTATTATTAAATAATTTAGTTCGTCAATTGCTGGAATACATGGAAAATAACAACATAAATGCAAATTTGATTGACTACTGTTGCACAAAAACAAATTTTGAAATGGAAACTACGTGTTTGTAATCCATTTCTGTTTGGCTATTGTTGCATAAAATCGTGTTTTATAGTGAAACTGCTTCTTTTGAATTCAAATCAGTTTGGCTACTGTGGTATAAAATTACATTTTACAGTGTATTAAAGTAAATTTTAGGACCGGCAAGAATAGTTAGTGGTTGTTGAAAAGAAACAAATCCGACTAATAAGTAGGTAATGAAACAAAGGTTTACGTTTCGTGCGAAGATAAATTTTTGAAGGTAGTAAATATGAAAGTGACGTTACACTGAAAGATTTCCAATCCATTTCTCTACAAGATAAGGTTGATGCACGTCAATGATGCGGTTAGAATTCTAAGATAAATAATCAGTCTTTTCCTATAATATTGTTTTTTACAAAGCGACAATTATTTCAAATGTACTTTGATCATTAGTTCCCTGGGAGTGTTACTTTTTATATAACTATATGGAAACGTAACAATGGCAAATAATTTGTTACAAAGTCAGCGTCTTTAATCATTAGAGAAAAAATACGTGTATTTTGTTAAGATCAATTATCTACTAACAGATGGCTTAGTTGTCAGAATCATGAATAAGTTTCATGATTTTTTTAACTTTTAAGTACGACTAGTATGAATTCGGTATCACATTAATTCACAATTTATTATGTTCCTCTATTTTTAGAATGAAGGCCATTTAGGTAACGTACCTCAAAATATATTATTTTATATACTTTATTAGAGAAAGTCTCTCACTCAACCACACAAAAGTTCCTGTCTTTGTGCTAAGTTACAACACTACATTCATAATTACTTGCTATTCACGATCTCTGTGTAATATGAAGAGATTTTATCTTGTTTCAAAAGGATCTACTCTTCAACGCTGTAGTAAGAATGATTTCAGGAAGTTTTAAGGCAGTCCTCGAAAAAAAAGAGAAATATTTTTAAATAAGCACACCATGAGCACACTACAGCTCCAAAAGCAACACCTAACAGACATAACTGAACGGACAAGCTCCATTCTGAAGAATCTTTTATTTCCTAACCATCGTATTGATTCACCAGAACCACTTTAATCATAGACAAAAGCTGTTTTACTGCAGATCGGTGTAGATTTGAAACAATGACTCAAAATGGATCCTCTTGACCATTTAGTGTCACCGATACTTCTGAGCTCTCAGAGTGTGTTAAGAAGTATATAGTTCCTGAAGACTGTTGACAAAAGAAGTCCATAGATAATAAGACTGCTATCTTACCAATTATCAAACAAGAAGGTAATGTCCTATCCTCCAGTGTCAGTACGTTACGTCACCACCTTACATGAATGATCATTAGAACCGCTGTAAATGATGACTTGATATTAAAGAAATTAGTTTCAACTCATTCGTGTGTCATCTTTAGTCTCACGTTGTCCTCTGACAGGAAAACTGGTAAACAATATCAGAAAACAACGTGAAACTAAAGAAGCCGCAGTAATTAGTCGAAATTGGTCTCTCTTTTGACACTTTATCAGTTTTGACAGTTTATCATTAACTTATCTACACAAAATTGAGCTTTTTATTACAACGATCACTGAAACTACTGAGCAATGAGGAACTAAAATTAAGCAAGTGATAACTCCAATAATCAAAAAGTATCTGTACATGTAAACAATCTGAACACCTAACTTATAAATGTTAATTTATTAAATCCAATGAAATAATTATAAATATTCCATTCTGTGTCTATGCTTTTATTAAAGTGTTAACTAAATTATAAACACTTTTTTTCAGATATATATGAGAACTGATCGTAAATGTATCAGTTCATTTCATTTTTCTACATGCATCTGTTAGTCTCTCTCCCTAGGGTAAACCAATACATACTTCTGTTGACTGTTTTATCTGTTGCCTCTCCTAAAACTAGAGTCTCAGTTAGTCTTTTGAGTGGTTACCTTGTTGATTCATATACAATTTGTGTTTATATTTTATTAGAAGTTGAATCTGATACAATATATGCAAAAACGTCTCGCTTGGGTTGAGAAAATATTTTACGTGGAAGAGCAAACAACGTTTCGACCTTCTTCGTCCATCGTCAGGTTCACAAAAACCGTTGTTTGCTATCCTATTTTTGCTATTTTCTCAACCCAAGAGAGCCGTTTTTGCATATATATTTCTCTACAAGTGGGTTTTCTCGACATCGCTGAAATCTGATACTGTTCCCACTTGTACAATGGTGTTTATGTTTCCCAATTCTATTACCTGTAAATGTTCTTAAAACTTTCTCTTTATGTGTTTCAGTATTAAACAGGGATGTATTAACGCATAGACACACGAGGCAGTGCCTGGGGCGGCAGATTTTAGGGGCCGGCAAATTTTGACCAAAAAAAAAAAGAAAAAGAATGGGCACCATTTTAAAATGTAGTCCCTTGTTATTAATTACCCCTGCCATTTATGCCGCCCCAATAACCTCTTGAACCCCCCCCCCACACACACACTCACTATTCCACCACACCGTCAGGTCGGTCGCTTCAAGTTTAAAATATTTCTAACCTTCCCTCCCTGAGTCCCACCTAATACGCCTCTCCCCCCCCCCAAATTCAATGCTGCCAGTAAAAAGTTGCAAAGTGCTGATATGGACATCGGACTTGTAGTCGAGCTTTATACTTCCTTGCTACAGTTTGTGAAAGATTCAAGAGAACTGTTCGATCATTTTGAAGACAAAGCGATGTTGAAGTCCAGCATGAAGACGTACGAAATTAAGCGAAAAAGGAAGCAAAAATTTTCAGATGGTGACACCCAGGCAGTAGAAGAAGGCAGAGAGGCATTTAGAGTAAATGTTTTCAATGTGATCATTGACAGACTTTGCTCAGAACTACAGCGAAGACAAACCGCTTATGTAGAAATCCACGCAAGGTTTGGATATTTGTTCAAAATAACAAATCTTGAACCCACTGATGTCATCAGTCAAGCTGGAACACTGTTGAAACTTTACCCCAATGATTTGGAAGTGAGCTTCGTAGATGAATGTCTACATTTCCGCGCACATCTTGGGAGTATGAAAGTACAAAATGATGACTCTTCTGCGTTAGCAGTATACAGAAATCTGCGAGCTAAAGGACTTCAAACTGTATATCCAAACCTGGATATTGCTATGCATATGTTTCTGTGCATTCCAGCAACTAATTGTACATCAGAGAGATCTTTCTCGGCTCTCAAACGTGTGAAAAATTACTTGAGATCAAGAATGGCAGAAGATAAACTAAATGCCCTGTCACTCCTCGCCATTGAAAGTAATATTGTTTGTAGAATAAACTGTGACGATGCAATAAACATGTTTTCGGGACAGAAGGCCAGGAGAAAGCCTGTATATTCTGCCGCAGAATAATATTTAGTGATAATTGATTTTGATGTTTCATTTTTTATTGTGTTGGAAAATAAACGTTGTGTTGATTCTGAATGATAACAACTGTGTTTGTCTGTTGTTGTGATGGTGATGCTTAATGCAAGTTGTGGCACGGAGGGGGGGGGGCGGCAAAAGTATCAACCTAACCTTGTGCCAAGGGGCGCCGAAATCCTTAATACGTCTCTGGTATTAAAATGCTGTTTTATCAACACTGACTGTTGAAAACAAAACTAGATATCGGTGTTTGAGCCACAGAATAAATTACATATTTTTTACATGTTATTAAACACATATAATTCAAATTAAAAATAAACAAACAGTTATATACCCCACCAATGTTGAAGAACTGACATGTTTGTGTTAGTTTTATAGCGTTGTTTCATTATTTCACTTTACGCGAAAATTCTGAAACAAATTATATTCTTAATTTTCCCCCCTAGGCTTTTCCTTGTAGGCTTATGACGCTAAAAACCGGGTTTCGATACAAAATGTTCATTGTTTTATCTTTTTAGAAAAATTGTTTTGTAATTGTTTTTAGTTAAGCACAAAGCTATACAGTAGGTTATCTGTGATCTTTTGAATATTTATTCCTCTATCTTTGTAATGGTTTATTCGAAACAAAATTTTAAGACTGCTGAATTTTCTGCTTTCACCAAGTATAACGATGGATTTGTTTACATTATTGATATTCCAGATGTAACTTAAAGTATATAATATTACCCAACAGTTCCTAGATCGATTTATAGCCAAACGTAACTTTAATGTGAACTTTCTTAGATCTTCTATACCAGCACGTTTTATTTATTTTTTATAGTAACGTCACAGTAACGCCATCTATTATGTCCACCACGAGGAATTGAATTCCAGATTTTAGTTGTAAGTTCATAGACTTACTGTTGCCCAATCAGGAGATGTTCTATGCCTAAACGTTTCATTACTAATTATCTTAACAACCGAAACGCGTAAAAGAAACTTATACAAATATTTGTAGTCTGAAGCATGAAGATATAAAAAGCACAAAAGCTAATCAGAAGGAATCGTACGTCAAATTAGTCATAATTTATTTCTGTTTGATCAAGCAAAAACCAATATTATTATGCACGTTAACTAACTTTTTGAAACAGCCAAGAATCCCGCTTCACAGAATTTTGTTATAATACATGGATATACAATGTAAAAAAAGTTCACGTAAACGATACATATAAATGTAGGTAACCTACGCATGTCTGATATTCTCTTGTCTCAGATATTTAGATAATATAAATATACATATGCGGGTGTAGGTTTAACATGTTAGTTCTGTACGGGAATATTTATTTAAACTATTTTATTCTATCATCGCTAAAGAGGAATTATTACCCAAACAATTATTATTATTATTTTACATGTTATAATATCAGTCTAAATTAATACGACTGACATGCTAATCATCTGAGGCATGTTTACATTATAGACAAGTTATATATGAAAACAACATTTAAAATATTATTGAATTGTAATTTAAAGCTTTCTAATTATTCTGATGCAGTCAGTGTGTTTACTGAAAGCCATGTGTCACTTATTTATGAAAACTGTCAATTTTACTTTTTCTGAACCATCTATGAATCTTTTTGTTCGTGACATTTAAGAAAATTTATGCTCATTTGTTTTTGTGTTGTTGTTTTTGATATTCGAAGCCGTGGTCATCATGTTAATATATAGATCCACAATAGTTCACACATTCATCACGTAACAATGCACATCAATGTACAAGGCCTGGCATGTCCAAGCGCGTTAAGGCGTGCGCTTCGTAATCTGAGGGTCGCGGGTTCGCGCCCGAGTCGCGCCAACCATGTTCGCCCTCCCAGCCGTGGGGGCGTTATAATGTGACGGTCAATCCCACTATTCGTTGGTAAAAGAGAAGCCCCAGAGTTGGCGGTGGGTGGTGATGACTAGTTGCCTTCCCTCTAGCCTTACACTGCTAAATTAGGGACGGCTAGCACAGATAGCCCTCGTATAGCTTTGTGCAAAATTCCAAAACAAACAATGTGCAAATTCATGTGTTTTAATTAGTTACCTGGGAGTACTTTTGTATATTAACATGTAAACCTTGTATGTTCCTCTGATGTCTACATCTGAATGCTTAGCTATAGTCTCTAAGTTTAATTAAGAATAACACTTGGGATAACCTTTTGCACTTAACAAACACGATGTTAATAAGCACGCGCCTGCCCACGACTTGATACTAATATTAATAATTTTTAAACAAAAAAAAACATTACTTCAGGTTTTACATTGAAAGATATGTAAATTTAGTACAATGAGAAAACTAAATCCAGTTTAACCACCATTTTACATCCTTGTTCAAGGTCGTTATACTCCTCTGTTTGTAACAACCTTTCTAAAAAAACAAAAATGTTCTCGTATCTACAAATCATGCCAGTATTTCAGATCAGAACATAATCAATTATAATAAAATTTATAGATTAACGAAAGTGAAAAGCATTACTAGTGATACATCTGTAGATTCACGAAGTAGTGAAATCAGAAAAAGATAAAAATAAAAACAAAGTCAGGGTTACTTTAATTGCATTAAAATACTAAGTAACCATCTAACTGACCATTCAATGTAGTAATAGATTATGTAATTTATAATCATATGAGTTGTAATCTCGTGACCAACTCAGTGAATAAATACTTTTCATAAACTGAGACACGAGATAGTGAGCGATATAGCTATTATTATTAATATTGAAAAGTACTTTGGAATACTTTTTTTGGAATTAAGTGTTTTTTTCTGGTTATTTTCTTGATTCCATAACTCATTAAGGCAAAAGTTTATTCCAAGTGTTGTTATAGCTAAATAAACTATTTTTTATAATATTATTAGACCATGGCATTTCATTTAGATCGTTATATAGCTGAATATTAATGTGGAAATATTAAACTTGTTGATGTCCCTAATATTCAGTTCACACTCAGTACAGAAAATCATGATTCTCAAAACTGGGAGAACACACTCTTTATTTTAATAATAATAATCCAATGATCCAGGAATATGCCTACAAAACTGACATGTGACAACCTGCTGTAGCTGTTCACATATTTGGAAAGCTCAGTCATGTTATATGAGGACAAGCGCAGCCCAATGGTTTGCGTGATTATATACTAGTTTGAGATCTAAAGTTACGGCCAAGAAATAAAAAGCCGCGTCCCGAACTTTCGGGTCATGGATTCATCACAAGAATGACAATCTATCCCACTTTTCGGTCAAACAAAATAGTCCCAAGAGTTTGTGGTGACTGTTGTTGACTTAGCCGCCTTCCCTCTTTGAAATTACTAAGAAAAGAGTGGTCTTTAGTCACGAGCATGACACGAGTACTTTGAGAGAGATAGCTCTGTACAAAATGTAATGATTTTCTTCGTTTACCAGGGGTTAAATAGAGATTGTACTTATTTCTTGTTAGATTTAAGGCTTCAGACAAAACTGAAATCTAGTTGAAATTGTTATTGAGGTTTTATGTTGTAGACAGATTACTTTTGCTTAGACTCTAGTATCAGAGAGCTAGAGATATACTGTTGAGGGAGCATGTTTATATTATCTAACACATGCTCTCTCTAGCTAGCAAACACAAATACTTGTTAAAGTGTTGAACATGGTTTTAAATACATATTGTGATTGTTCACGACCATCTATTTAGGCTCTTTCTATGGTTCAAATACTTAATCAAAGGCAAATGAAATAAGATACTGTTGTGTTATAGAGTATCCATCAAGTCCTCCTGTTTTTTGCGGTTACAACAGATCATTGTGATGGAAACTTGAGAACAACACAGTTACAACTTGTTCACATCTTTCAATAATAGATTACTTGTTTACATACTTCTTATATAGTTTGTTTGTTGATATGCTCTTCAATGATATATTATTCATTTACATGTCTGGTAAACCACTTATTCATTTACTGCAATAATATATTGTTGTTTATTCTTTTCGAGGAGGCCCGGCATGGCCAAGCGCGTTAAGGCGTGCGCTTCGTAATCTGAGGGTCGCGGGTTCGCGCCCGCGTCGCGCTAAACATGCTTACCCTCCCAGCCGTGGGGGTGTATAATGTGACGGTCAATCCCACTATTCGTTGGTAAAAGAGTAGCCCAAGAGTTGGCGGTGGGTGGTGATGACTAGCTGCCTTCCCTCTAGTCTTACACTGCAAAATTAGGGACGGCTAGCACAGATAGCCCTCGAGTAGCTTTGTGCGAAATTCCAAAACAATCTTTTCGAGGATAAGCTATTTATTTATATTTTTCAAGGATTGGTTGTTTTTTACACAACTAAATGACATATTCTCTGTTGACCATTAAAAATGATCTTCTTTTACATTCTTTAAAGCTATTCACTGAAAAACGTCAACATTTACCATAACATTATTTAAGAACTATTAGCTAGCGTGAATACATGAAAACTTAGTACCTGAATAATGTACATTAATTTTATACTATGTTTCATTAGATTTATGAATAGTGTTAATGTACAATGAATATACCTATACATAATATTAGTGAATACTGTCAGCTGACATAAGATAAGTCATGATTCCCTCTAAGTATTTCCTTCTGTTTGTCGAGAACCTTCAAATTAACTATTTTGTACGATTTGAGAATTTGCCATAATGAGTATTCTGAAATTTGTTAATTTTACTAATTTCCTTAGCGCCCTCTATAATACCTCATCTCCCCGTTTTATTACATCACACTTAAACATAATACCTCAATCCAGTAGATCATAACATATATATTTAAAGAAGTATACATTCGTAATTTTTTTCTGTACTCCAAGCTTTCATTTCTATGGCCAAGCGCGTAAGGCGTGCGACTCGTAATCGCGTGTTCGCGCCCGCGTCGCGCTAAACATGCTCGCCCTCCCAGCTGTGGGGGTGTATAATGTGACGGTCAATCCCACTTTTCGTTGGTAAAAGAGTAGCCCAAGAGTTGGCGGTGGGTGGTGATGACTAGCTGCCTTCCCTCTAGTCTTACACTGCTAAATTAGGGACGGCTACCACAGAGAGCCCTCGAGTAGCTTTGTGCGAAATTTCAAACAAAAAACAATTTATTTCTATTGTACCACAAGTGAAACCATTCTTGTACACGTAGCCCCCTGATGGCTAAGCGCTAAGTATATGAGCTTATAATGCTAAAATCGGACTTCAATACCACGCTATGCTGAGCGCAGATGTTTCATTGCGGAGCTTTGTGTTTAAAAACATATAAGCAAACATCTTTCTGGTACAAGTAAAATCGATTTGATTATATTTTAAATGAAACGAGAAACAAACTAAAAATTAACACTGATTTTGCACTCAGACTGATATTTTAGAATAATATGAGCAGCACTTTGAGAGCACGTCAAAAGGAGAACTTTTATTTATCATTCTAGCTAATGATAGGGTCGAGTATTAGTTGAAATAAAATGCCTGATGTTAGGATGTGTGCTTAATCAATTACAATTAAGTTACCGAATATAATAATCAGAATATGATGTGTCGGTATAGAGTATCATAACTTGTACTGTATAACAATTATGTTGAAAACAGTCAAAGAAGAAAATTAGCCATGTAACTAGTAGTATGTGTTTAAATCGCAAACACCTAGCCGTATTTTAGTATACATTGAAATACCCGCGGTATAAACACAAAACAATATACAGTTAAGAAAAATAAGCTATTATCATAGAACCTAAATACTGTGACACCCCAAGTACAGCTTTACCAGTTAACTTAAATATAACTGTTAAGGTTGGTTTGATTTATATCCTATGCCACTACCCACATGCAATCATAAAATGTAGGATTTTGGAACACTAACCTTTGGTTAGGCGTGTTCGCCTCTATACTACAGAGACGGTCTGGAAGCATGTAATTGACCTCAAGTGAAATGTTCAAAGTTCCTTATGAAGCTAAGATGAAGAACATTACTTGCCTTTGTATATCACTAATACTAGATAACAGACGTGTGTATTTAATTTCATGCAAGAAACTATAACACTGGTTTACAAAAAAATATTTTGTGTCTGAGGCAAGAATGTGAATAGGTGTTTTTTACTAATTTGGGTGTGCTGAATTCAAATTTATAAACAGTTTTGCTCTATCACCTCTAGTTTTCTGGCTTTTAAATAGTCTCATTTTAGTATATACAGAGTATATACGTGCTTATTTCAACAGTTGCAGCAGCTTATTACAGATAAAACAGGATAGATAAAGAACATTGACGGAATAAATATAACTGGATGACACAATGTACACAATTCATAGTACCTCAGACAGTTAGAAGTGTGTTTTCTTAGATGATCTGGTGTATTTTGCCTCCGGGATGTCACGCAAGAGCATCCAGCAGAAGTCTCCTATCATGCTGGGGTTCCACTTGCCTTGGTAGTTGCTCTCCATCTTCGTAATGTCTTGGTGGAATCTTTCTCCGTACTCATCACTCACTGCTCCAAGGTTTGGAGGGAAGAAGTTGAGGTGTGAATGGAGAAAATGAATTTTGAGTGAATTCGGCATCCCATATCCTCATAAGTCTTTTCTCAATACAGTCTTGGTAATTTGGTACGCGTGTGTTACCAAGGAAGCCACTACAGACTAACTTAAATGCTTCCCATGCTCTCAGTTCCTTCAAGGTAAGAAGCTCCTCAAAATCATTACCCTTCAGCACTTCTCGGATTTGAGGTCCGACAAAGATGCCCTCTTTGAGCTTAGCAGCACTGAGACCTGGGAACACAGTAGACAAGTGTTGAAAGGCAGCACTATTTTTGTCCATGACCTTTACGAAATTCTTCATCAAACCAAGCTTGATGTGAAGAGGAAGAAGCACCTTCTTTATGTCAACCAGAGGATTCTCCTTGACGCTGTGTTCGCCAGGAACGAAAGTGCTTCTAGACCCCCAGTCTTTCTGCTTGTAATGCTGGGATACAGCTCGACTATCCCAGAGACACAGAAAGCAACAGTACTTTGTGAAGCCCGCTTGCATACCCATAAGAAGACCAATGATCTTGAGGTCCCCACATAGACTCCACTGGTACTGGTTGTACTTAACAGCTTCTAAAAGAGGCTCCATATTGTCATAGGACTCCTTTAGATGGACAGAGTGTGCAGTGGGAATGCTGGGATATTTATTCCTTAAGACTTCGCTTGGAAGAGTCTGTGAAAATACGCCAGTCTGAAGGATTATGTGGCAAACCAAGGAAAGTGAACAAGCCAGGTACATTTGTGCAGTAGCACAACTTGTTTTCCATGTCGAAAAATGAAGCAAGATCTTTGTTCCGATTCCTGAAACTGGTGATCCGTCTTGATATATATATATATATATAATGTAATGCTATCACTTACATTTATTGCATAATAACTAAAAAAGAAGACATAAGTCACACAATATTAGAGATTAACCTTGAATGCATATACGCCTTTATGTACAGTACGTGTACAAAAAGTACAGAATGCATATCTAAAAAACTAGAGGTGATGAGTAAAAACGGATTTCAAATCTGAATTCAGCACCCCCAAATTAGATTAAAACAGCTATTTTTGTGCTTGCCTCAATTTCTTTGTAAACCAGTGTATCATACAATAGTCGTGATGACAATAAAAGCTGAAGACTGCCAAAGACCCCTGAATAGCTCCATCTATTTGGTCAAAGAAGTAACTAATGAAAGTAAACTGTACATGTGTGAAGGAAAACTGTGGAAGTTTTAAAAAGTTAAAAATTTACGCAACAGCCTTCTCGAGCCTTGGACACTTAAATCTCAAAAATGACGCTCGAGCCTCCAGTTCACTTTTGGCGCACGAAACTGTTTATAAATAGTAAATTTGGCAAACCACAAAAATCACTCACACTTTTTAAAAGCTCTTTATATATTTTACTAAAGATTACTTGAAGCAGAGTAAAATTCTTCGTCTAAACAAATTAAAACACATGAACAAGGTTTTTCTCATACTCTTAAATTAACGTAATCTTTAAACCATCTTTGAAATTAAACTACCTTTTCATATCAAAGATCGTCTACGACAGTAGGTTCTTAAAAATATACATGTGATGACTGTAAAGTTACCTAACTGAAACACTGAGTGCTGTTGTTTCTTTGGTGCCTACAAGTATCTGAAAGCGTTTTTTATCAATTTCTCTGTAATGTGCCTGTGTATGGAACACCATATATATAATCAGTTTTAACCTTTAAAATTATAGTATTAGACACGTATATGTTTTGGAACTTTGTACCCCCATGAAGAAAGACCATCTCCCTTCACACTTCCTCAAATTTACCAGTTTCAAATTATTAATTAAATGTTAAATCATGTGCCTCTCAGTTTTTATTGTGTATCAAAAATAAATATGGCATTGTAAAAGTAGTTTATTTACAAATGTGGCAGTGAAATAGTTGAGACCTATAATGTACTTTTAAGTCCATCTATACGCCTACAATCCGTTGCCATATGGAGAGAACTCAAAAAAATAAACATTTTACTTGAATTTTGAATTGTGCGTAATGGAAAACCGACTATTGATAAAGATAAAAATATTGTTATTTATTAAATATTTCACTTGTTATTTTTATCGTGAACACTTTGCTTATATCCAGTCTACTGATTCTTATCATTAATTTTACATAAGCAATAACTTGCTCTTAATACTTCGAACAACCCATTTTTGGATATATTTACTCTCCAGTATTTCTTCAATTACCACCACTATGCTTTTACTAAAGTACTATTAATATTAGACCACAAATTTGTATGAGTTCAATTTAGCCTACTATAAAGCTTTAATTTAAGCCTGATGATGGCCGAAATAGAATAACCAAATCGTCAAGAGCTGTATTGTCTTAAATCTCTTAAACATTATAACAAACATTATGGTAAATTACCTCTTAACTGATTAACATCATTTAATGCAGAAT
The DNA here is from genome assembly GCA_011833715.1 of Carcinoscorpius rotundicauda. Lineage (NCBI taxonomy): Eukaryota > Metazoa > Arthropoda > Merostomata > Xiphosura > Limulidae > Carcinoscorpius > Carcinoscorpius rotundicauda. The sequence continues at coordinate 25,349,274 of CM022398.1, forward strand.
AGTGATAATAATTCAAAGTTTAATAATAACAAAAAGGTAAATACACATATATGTTTAAATATTTACTTTTCAATGTTATTTTTACTTTCATAAAAGAGCAGTAAACCCTCTTTCATTTTTTATTTAATAATGTATGGCATCTATCCAAAACTCTGAATAAATAACCAACAGTAAATATCTATTGCAGGATAACTTAATGTTGTTAACAATTCAATGAACCGTACAGGAAACAATATCATATTTATTTATAAAGAATAATTTGAGTAAAATACGCGTGTCACACTGTATTTGTTCAAACATTTGGCACTGTAAATCGTGTTTTTATATTCGTGATTGTATATATAAACGAGTGTTTAATTTATTGCTTTACAATAAGCAAACAAATCAAACACTTAGAATGAGAGATGTTATTATATATCATTACTGTATACATTTTCTAGAGTTATAGCTTAAGAAATACGAATACTATTCTGTATCATAGCTCTTTCATCTTTTTAAAAGTTATTATTAGAATTCTTTCATGTTTCAGAAACTTATCATACGTGGAAAGAAATAGGACGAGCCAATCAAGTGATATAGAAAAAAACAAGAAAAACAACAACAACAATGGAATGTATGATTTGATACAATATATATATGTGTGCACATTTCTTTTTATTGATTCCTTCTATAAAAACAAGATGTACTGTTTTAGTTATTTTCAGCTTTTTTGTATTTCAAATCAATTGAATTAAACGTAAGAGACAGATTGTGTTGAATTACAACAGAGACAAAACTTCCCAATCATGAAAATTTTATTATGTCGACGAAAAAATAAAAAGTTAAACTGTATTTTTGATCTAATAAAATTGGCCCAAAATATAAACTTTAATGCTGTAATTAATTTGTTAGTATCAATAAAGGAAATTCATCACAGCTACTTTGAAACAATTTTCAAGAAAATTTAAAGAAATAAATTCTTACCCTAATAAAAGTTTCGGCTTAACGATACTCAAAAACTTAATAATGTTGTTGTTAATATCACTTATTTTAAAAAAAAACTTAATAATGTTGTTGTTAATATCATTTATTTAAAAAATTTAATAATGTTATTTTTAATATAATTTAAAAAAAAAACTTTATAATGTTGTTGTTTATATCATTTATTTTAAAAACTTGTTCATGTTGTTGTTAATATTATTTATTTTATAAAAAACCTTGTGTTGTTGTTGTTAACACCATTGTTTGAAAAACGTAATCATGATACAGTTTATGTACATTATCTTAATTCTTTATTACAAATGACCCAGTTAAGTATGAAATCAAAATATATATAATTTACTGGTTTGGTAATTCAATTTGATATCCGCTCGAACGAATATTTTATATATCTAAATGTTCAATCTCAAAGTACTTCTGTCTATAATAATTTGCAGGTTATAGAGTTTCAACTTGCTGTATTTTACTTCTCCTATAAGCCTAAATTGTTATAATCAACAAAGGTAAAATCTCGTATTATTCAATTAATATTTTAGCACACCCTACTGAAAATTAATACACGATTAAACTGGATCAGTATATAAATATCACATTTGAAACGAACTTGTCATATTGGATGATGAAATCACACTTCAATACAAAAATATTAAGGCGCTCGGCTTGTAGGCTGAAGGTCGCCTTAAGGGCGTTATAATGCTACTGTCAATCCCACTATTCGTTGGTGAAAGGGTAGCATAAGAGTTGGCGGTGGGTGGTGATGGCTAGCTACCTTCCTTTTAGTCTTACATTGCTAAATTAGGGATGGCTAGCGCAGATAGCCCTCGAGTAGCTTTGCACAAAATTAGAAACAAACAAAGAAAATATTATAATTATTGTGAAAAGCGAGGAATAACAGTGGAAGTATTCTGCAATATCTGAACAAGAAAGAAAAGAGTCAGATTAAATAATATGTTGTTTTTTATCTCAGAAACTTTAAGTACCATCTTGGCTATAAAACACCGAAACGGTTTTCCCAGACCAGAACCAGTCGTGCTACACATGGTAATATTTCTAGAACACTCGTATGCCAAACTCAAGGTATTCTACTTTTCTATTGTTATTAGTGTCGATCACGTATCGCTAGGTTGTAGAACGCCCTCGCACCGTAAGCTAGTTTCAAAGAGACATATTGTACAGTGACGTTTTGTTAAACTTGTGAAACATCGAAAAAAATGCGACAAAGTCAACATCCTTTAATAGGAACTTTGGCGCACGCTTATCTAAAACATACCTGGCCGCCTTGCACAATTTGACTATGCGATACAGTGCAATAACATCTTGAAAGTATAACACAATCAAAACAAACAGATTAAGAAAATCGTTACCATTAAAATTGTGTCTACAAAACTAGCAAATGACTGTTGAGAATAAGAATGTTCAACAAAAACTTTACTCTTTTTATTTTAGTGCATTTTAATGGAATGTTTCGATAATGTTTTTATGAAATTAGAAAAATTCGAATATCGTTCAAAAAACTACGATACTGCTTTTAATTATTGGTTTGTTTTGAATTTTGCGCGAAGCTACTCGAGAGCTATCTGCGCTAGTCGTCCCTAATTTAACAATGTAAGACTAGAAGGTAGGCAGCTAGTCATCACCACCCACAACTGTTGGACTACTCTTTTATCAACGAATACTAGGTTTGACCGTTACTTTATAACCCCCCCCGGCTGAAAGAGCAAAAATGTTTGGCGTGACGGGGATGCGAACCCGCGACCCTCAGATTACGAGTCGCACGGCTTAACAAGCTTGGCCACGCGACGGAGATTCGAACCCGCGAATTACGAGTCAAGTGCCTTAAACATCTGATGTCTCTAATTTAGCAGTAAAGGAGCTTAGTGAAGGTAGCCAGTCACCATAGTCTTCCGCCAACTCTTTAGTACTGTTTTCCAAAGCATAGTGGGATCTGCCGCCCCATCTGATTGGCCGATTATGTTTAATGAGACGTGGATTCGAACCCAGGACACTTAGACTTCAAGTCAAGTGCCCTAACCACTTGACCATATATTTTAATTTTACTTTTGCATAAAATTTAAATACTTGTCATATACCAAATATACAGTAAATTGTTTACTGTATATTTTTTTAGAGATATAAGTTTTTAGAAATTAAAATGGTTTATTTTACGAGAAGCTGATGAAAGTTCACTTAAGAATAAAAATACTGAAATGGATAAAGTTGTTGCACTGTAATAGAGCTCACACTCAAACATGTGTCCCTCTGATGGGACAACGGTTAAGTCTGCAGACGAACAGCCCTAAAATTCTGTGTTCGTTCCGCCCCGTGGACAAAACAGATAGCTGAATGTGACTTTGCTCTAAAATGAGTTCAAACACATACAAAGCACAAAAGGTACACTAACAGATTCTTTATTTTAGTATATTCGCTACGCTTTTTTATCTTTTTTGGTCGCTTTCGATTGGGTCTTTCATTTAAGGCCATGATTCATCAGATCAGTCAAATTGGAACACTCCAAACGTTACCAAAGGTGGCACTGTGCAATATACAATGCTAATTATTTGAAGCTTTCAGGCGTTTACATAATGCACGAAAGTCCAATATGCTCGTAATGGATGAAAGTACGTCCGTTATTCCTTTTCTATCCATTTTCCAACCTAAACATTTTTGATCACGCGATCATTATGCCTTTAGCAGTTTTATTTCTAGGATTACTTGTTTGATTTTGAATTTTGCACAAAGCTTCAAGAGAGATATCTGCACTAGCCGTCCCTAATTTAGTAATGTAAGACTAGAGCAAAGGCAGCCAGTCATCATCATTCACCGCCAACTCTTGGGATACCAAAACATAGTTGGATTTCTCACGTGTTATAATGCCCCCACGGCTGAAAGGGCGAAAATGTTTGTTGTGACGGAGATTCAAACCAACGACCCTCAAATTACAAGTCGAGTACACTAACCACCTGGCCATGTCGGGCATGTTTTAAGAAGACTTATATAGAGTGATCAGTTGAAAGTTTTTGCATCTTTTTATAGCGATTATCCTTTTTATCCTTTGTCATCCAACTTTTGAACTTTTCAAATATTCTAATATTCTACAGCATGTTTTCACTATTATTGTCAAAACAAGCAGTCTAACTTTTAAAAACAATATACTTATATTTACAAATCCAGGTTGACATTCTAAAGCCGCATATAAATAAAAGGAAACGGAAAAGAACACCAAATATAGGTAAATGAAACACATTCTGACTTATGACTTCCAGGGTTCGATTCCCCTCGGTAGACTCAGCAGACAGTTTGATGTGGTTTTGCTATAAGAAAACACACAAACATACACTTAAGTCTTTAAAATAAATTAGACAACAACCGAAATCGGTTTATTTTGGAGTTCGTGTAGCTTTGTTGTTTATTTTAAGTTTTGCCTCTTTTGATATATAAAAATACAGTTCTATATAATATCAACAAACTGAATATTTAGTAATAGTGATTTTCACACTTTATTATTTAGTTATCAATACTTGCAAATCCAGCGCTTATTTAAACATATGTTTTAAAATAAAAAAAATTGATTTTACACATCCGTAAAGAATGATTCTTTGACAGAACATATTAGTTGGAAACGAATGGTTCCAGATCATTAGATACGCTTTCTACTGCATAAGCATCTTCGAGATATTAAGCAATAAGTATTTTGAAATGAGAAATTGTAACAACGTAGCAAAATGTTACTCAGAAAATAATGGTACTTTTTATTTATATATATATATATATACAAAGGATTTGACTACTTTATATTAATAGGATTTGGGTATGGAAAACAGTAGCTCACGTAATAACAACAGTTAATGAGAAGTCGCATTGGAATTTCTAGCATAAAAGCTCCATTGTTTACATTTTCTTTCTCTTTGTAGGTAGTGTGATACCATTAAAAACTCCTCGCTTTTGAAAAAGGTACGCATCAGTTCTTTTCGACGCAAAATAGTAATACTACTCGAGGGCTATTTGTGCTAGCCGTCCCTAATTGAGTAGTGTAAGGCTAGAGGGAAGGCAGTTAGTTATCACCACCCACCGCCAACTCTTGGACTACTCTTTTACCAACGAATAGTGGGATTCACCGTCACATATAATGCCCCCAGCATTATATTCGAACCCGCGACCCTAAGATTACCAGTCAAACGCTTTAACCCACCTAACCATGACGGGCCTGTATTGATACACCATGTTAATAAAGGAAGTGTTCGAAGTATTAAAGTGCTAAATTATTTAGACCCGGAATTGCCAGGTGATTAGGGCCTTTAACTCGTAATTCGAGGGCCGCGGGTTTGAATCATCATCACACCAAACATGCTCGTATGTTTCTTAATGGATAGTCTTGGAATGTGGTATGCGAAGTAAAAGTTCAGTGGAGTACATCAACGAAAAATATGTGATATTGTGGAATATTACAATCTAAGCTACAGAAAATAGGAAATTGCTAAATTATAACTCCTGCTAAGTTCACACAGTGCATCCTGTATGCTGTTTTGACCGCATAGTTCAATGCATGCAAGTTCCTCATTGTTAAACACAGACACAAACAAAAATCTGAGGGTCGCGAGTTCGAGTCCCTGTCGCAACAAACAGGAAACAGGCTCACCCTTTCAGCCGTGGGGACGTTATAATGTTACGGTCAATCCCACTATATTTGGGTAAAAGAATAGCCCAACAGTTGACGGTGAGTGGTGATAACTAACTGCCTTAGTCTTAGACAATAAATTATACACGACTAGCGCATATAGCCCTCGTGTAGCTTTTTACGATATTAAAAACAAACAAACACAAAGAAAATGTTTCAGAGGGCAGCGAGAACTAGGCTACTAATCAGAACATAACAGTCCGTGTCAAAGTTTTTATTGAATTGTAAAGCACGCTGTAACTATATTAACAAACAATCTCATCAGGTATGTGAACGCCATTTTAAACATTCTTCATCAAAACGACCGAATAATCCTCAATTTGTAAGTAAAGCATTTGATCCTTGAAACAATCATGTGTTGAATCACGTTTTGGATATATTCGTCTTCTTTCACTCGTCATCTTCTAAAGTAAACAGATTTAAAGGTGCATGATCGGCAAATACCAAATCACAAACTTCGGCAAGCTTAGGATCATTACTTAAATGAAAGCTACGTTATGTTCTTCTCTGCAAAGAAATTTACCTAAATTAATCTGGCAATAGTTTTCTTTGGTATTAATTTGAAATCGCAGTTACTGATGAGTGTATAATCAGAATAATCTTTACTAACTTATCATAAAACACACGTGTCTTCATAAAGAACTGTTACCTATGTTATTTCATACTCTTTAAGAGCAGTTTATGATTCGTTTACAAAAGTTTACTCCCAGTCGCACCAAACATGCTCGCCCTTTCAGCCGTGGGGGCGTCATAATGTGACGGTCAATCCCACTATTCGTTTGTAAAAGAGTAGCCCAAGAGTTGTTTGTGGGTGCTAATGACACGCTGCCTTCCCTCTAGTCTTACACTGCTAAATTAGGGACGGCTCGCGCAGATATCCTTCGAGTAGTTTTGCGCAAGATTTAAAACAAACAAACAAAAGTTTACTCAGGATTACAGAATATGTTTACATATAGAACTAAAAAAACTAATTAATGCTTGATCACAGCCTCTATTGCTGCTTAAAAGAACAGCTTTTTTAGCAGTCTAAAATATCCCGAAATTGCGAAAAGATTTCATTTATTTCTTTGTTGTTACGAAAAAAAACACACAACAGGCTATCTGTACTGTGCCCATCGTGAGCATTGAAACTCGTTTTTTTAGTTATAAGCTAAATAAGTACAGATTTAAGAAATCACAACATTTCACTTGAGTACAAGTTTTATTGATAACGTGATATAATAGTTTATGACATAATAGAGAGAACCGAAGAACAGAGGATGAAGGCAGTCAGGAACATCACAGAATATTTAAATTGTGTTTTGTTTTTCTTTTCAAAAGGTCCGTGAAAGGGTTAAGAACAAAAGCTACACCTTTGTTCACACTAAAAACAGTCAGTAAGAGATCTTCAGTACCAAAGCTTTGTTAAACCTACACTTCTTGGAATACCCTTTAAAACACAACAAATAACATTAATCATGCTTAACTCCAATAGGTTTCGATTTGTCTGGCTACAAAATAAATAGTAAAAACAACTATTTTGTATTCTTTGACAGATTGTTTCGTCAGAGTATTCATGATGAAACTTTGTAGAATGGAGGCAACTGACTGTTGTGAAGACACAAGTGTAGAGCACGGCGTTTCGAAAGTCTTTCGTTTTATGTGTCTTGTAGAGAAGAATTAACACGTTTCGAGCAACAATAACCATCATTTATTTCTCTAATATATTTTTTAAAAAAGTAATAACTTCATTGGCCAATACGTAAAAGGTATTTTTTCACCTTATTGAGAGTTAAGGCAGTAAGTAATTGTTTCTCGTGATTTTTTTCCAGACATAATTTTTCTCTAGTGTAACCCAAGCATGCTAAATTTACAAGGACGTATCTATTATACTGTACTTGTTAAAGTATCATGTTATTATTGTGGGCCCAAGGAACAAAAACTGATGAAGACTGTAGTGAGGCCAAAATATTTTAAGCAACCCACTTATTGTAGTGTTACTCTGGTTAACCCTACATAGCTTTCAGTAAAGCGACAAATTAAAACTGATAAATTATTTCAACAATTACGGAAGTTTTTTTTTGATCAACCCTATGTGGCTTCTAGTAGCATGACAGATTAATATTGATTAATTATTTCAGCGATTAAGGATGCTGTTTCTCTGATCGACTTTTTAGTAGAATGACAGATTAATATTAATTGATCATTTCAATAATTAAGGATGCTATTTATCAAATTAACTTTAGATAGCATTCAATAGAGTAACAGATTGTTATTGATTAGTAATTTCAAAACTTAAGGATGATATTTTACTGATAAACTCTACTAGCCTTCAGTAGAGCGCTAGCTTAATATTAATTAATTATTTCAACAATTAAGGATGTTTTTCTTTGATCAGCCCTGCGTGGCTTCCAGTAGCATGACACATTAATATTGATTAATTATTTCAGCAATTGAAGATGCTTTTTTTCTGATAAACCCTACACAGCTTTCAGTACATTAACATATAATTATTGATTAACTATTTTAAACTTAATCTGTCAATTTTATTTACTTGTCAGTCGATCGGGGTTTTTAAAATTAATCTTCAAACAAGATTTCCACTTTGCTTCTAAAAATGTGATGTTTGTATTCTTGGTGTTGCTTAATGTTGGTTTTGTGTCTATAAAATTAAAAAAAAAATCTTACCTTTATAAACTCCATTTTCCGTAGATTATAATAAATTACAACAAAGAAAATGTTTTGATTTCCCAAAAAGATTAAATAAAAAATAAGCAAAAAGTAGCACGTGAGCTGGCCACGGTTCGTAAAGGCTTCCGTGATGAAACTGTCATTACAACAGAACTTTAGTGTTTGACGAATGACGCCTTGTAGGAACGTCACACAAAATAAACTATAAACAAGAGTTTTCATTTAGAACTGACAGTTTATTCTTCATTATGATCTATCCAAGTTTTTTTTATTTTTGAGTCTTGTTGAATAACACTCATCCAATAACTCCAACTGAAGCGAATTTTGTATAGAAATGTTCATTGATCGAAGCTTTTCACTTCTTTTTTTCAAGAGTTTTGATAATATAGAATCAGAGACTAGTAGTGCTTAGAAACGATTGAATTAATATATAAGTATAATGGATTTTTCTTTTAGCCCAGGGGTACGATACGCACGACTGAGTTAATGGTCTTTGAAATCACCGATTACTGATCTCCTGATTCATTGAAAAGAAGTGTAACTACCACTTCTCGACACGCAAAATAAATGTAGCTCTTTTGTTTGTTTTGAATTTCGCACAAAGCTACTCGAGAACTATCTGTGCTAGCCGTCCCTAATTTAGCAGTGTAAGACTAGAGGGAAGGCAGCTAGCCATCACCACTCACTGCCAACTCTTGGAGTACTCTTTTACCAACGAATAGTGGGATTGACTGTCACATTATAACGCCCCCCACGGCTGGGAGAGGGAGCATGTTTGGCTTGACGGGGATGCGAACCCGCGACCCTCGGATTAGGAGTCGAACGCCTTAGCACACTTGGCCATGCCGAGCAAGTGTAGTTCTGATACATCAACACTGCAAAGCAAACAACAATGGGCAATGTTGCACATATATTGTGTTTTTTTAAATAAAAGTTTTTCTACATCTCCATTATTGTTAACAATAATCAACAATGGTTATAATAATAGTAATTATCACTGGGTCTCAAGGAATTATTACTTCATTTACACTTAGTTTTGTTCATCAGCGATACATGTTATAAACTTCATGAGGTTAATATTTGTCAAACAAATGGATTTGCTTAAACAATGTGTCTCAAGCTAATCTATCTTACCTTCGTATGCTATATTTGTATAGAATAAGAGCTTTTACACACAAACATCTTTATTGATATCTTAATTTACTGTCTTCTTTTGTCTACGTGCAAACCTATGACTAAATTACATTTAAAATTTGATTTGTGTGTTTGTGCTGTGCCCAACAAGGGTAAAATATGGTATTTAGCCTTGAATTACAAAGAGTTTAAGATATACAATTAAAGAAAAGCATAATAAATTTAATAAATTTGGATTGACTGGTATAACGATAGATTTAGAATATTATAGGAAATCGAGAACGATTATCCGAGATGACTCGAAACATTATGCTCTGCTAAGTCCATTATTTATTGCTGAGTCACTGATAGGATAAGAATTATTTTACGAATGTGAGAATAAAGTCACAAATAATTTTATTTAATATTTGTATTCTATAAATTCATTTTAAAATCGGTCCGGTAAGGCTAGTCGACTAGGCTGCCAGAGTTAGTCCCGGATGGTGATGACTAGCTGCATTCCCTCTAGTCTTACACTGTTAAATAAGGGACGCTAGCTTTGCGCAAAATTCAAAACAAACAAACAAATAATTTTGTTTTTCTGTTCGAAAATGCTCTAAATAGCATCTTTTAACCTACAGTTTTAAACTTTCTATCAGAAGACTGTAATTAGTTTCTATGTTGATCAAGAAGTCTGACAGCTTAACCAAATTAGACTCCACAATTAAAGTACGCATTGCATGTTAGATTATCTTAATTGTTACCAAAAAACTTGTTTAGCAGGGAAAATGGTATTTATTGAAGTTAATGTTCCATGGAAACCATTTGAGGTTTGTATTTAAAAATGATTTTTTTTCTTTGTTTTTGGAATTTCGCACAAAGCTACTCGATGGCTATCTTTGCTAGCCCTCCCTAATTTTGCAGTGTAAGACAAGAGGGAAGGCAGCTAGTCATCACCACCCACAGCCAACTCTTGGGCTGCTCTTTTACCAACGAATAGTGGGATTGACCGTAACATTATAACGACCACACGGCTGGGAGGACTAGCATGTTTGGCGCGACGAGGATGCGAGCCCTCGACCCTCGCACGCCTTAACACGCTTGGCCATGCCGGGCCCCGGATCCTAAGATGAACGAAGCTGCGGTTTCCAACTGAGTTCTTCATTGGCAATTATCTAACCAAATTTCGGACAAAAACTATTTCTAATATTAGCTCTATTTCAGAGCAGTTAGTTCACAAATTTATTGAGAAATCTATTATCTTTTGAAGAAGTTTCAATCTTCAAGATAATGGTAAAAAAAAGGGTAATAAAACGACTATAATATTTTATTACTCCTGACGGTCTTTCTAAATACTGTACATTATACCTGTTAAATAATATTAATAGCACAATCGTTCAACTCGGAATGGAATAAATGTTTATACACATCGGTATAGCTAAGTAATCCAATTTGATTGTAGATTGTTGTTTGGAGTCGCTGTGCTGACCTGCAAATACCGAATGGCAGTTTTTTGTTGATTACCGCTACAGAGCTACTAACCTTGAACCAACTTAACATTGTTCAGCCAAGGTTATCAATTACACTTTCTGGTCATATGAGTAACAAAAGATGACCCTTTTCTAGTTTAACGTTTGTAATCAGACCGAAAATATTAGAAAGATTACATTAAAATTACAAAAGCTTTTTAAGTAATTATGTGGGTGTGGCATAAATTATTTTCAAAGTATTTGTTATTGTTTTATTGTTGTGTTTTTCCTTCTGAGATTTACTGTACAATAATAATTTAAGGTCACTGTCGTGGCCATTTCCTGGTCTCATACGTGTATATATATATACGTGTACAATTAAATTGCTTGCCATAGTATTTAACATTTTGATTTCACATACAGAATACAGTGTTATACCTTTTTAAGTATTAATAATTTCATAGTTTTAAGCAGTTACTACTTTATCTCGCCTTATCTAGGACTTGCACAATGGTAAGAGTTTTTAAACTGGAAACAATTTTTAATAATTGTTTTATTAGCTTTTCAATATGAAAAATAGATAGTTAAAATTAGTATTACTTCTTTGGTTTATTTTGTTTCGTTTCTTATCAACACAGCACTTACATAGACGAGCACTCAGTAGAACGAATGCGACTTTCTGACAGTGCTGATCATATTCGGCCCTCAAAAATTACAAAAAAGGTGTCCATCTTTATAAACCGACAAATTTATAAATCTTTATAAAGCAGGTAATATTTAACTGAACTACAGAGCCAAAGCAGCATGCAAAGTCAATACCCATGTTAACAAATAGGTTTTATTTTATATTTTGTGACTACTTAAGTTGGAGCATAGTTAAAATTTGTACCAGCTTACGTCCAAATACAATCAGTTGTTTTTGAGAAATATTATTGACAAGCTCACACACGCACACAGAGGTGAAAACATAACTTTTGTTACGTTTGGTGACTAGATAATAATATTATTGCAACTATCATACAGGCCTGTAGCTCTTTTTATTGAAGGTATTGGAATTAACAAACTATCTAAGAGAAACACATTGTAAACTATTAGAAAAAGTCATTCCTCTTCGAACGCGTATCATAAAATGGTCTAAATTTCGAAAACTAGGGAAAATATATGATTTAAGGGTTTACAATATTTTTCCATCTTCGAATTTTCAAACAATTTAAAATAAATGAAAAATATATTAAACTGCACAACTTGCAGCATTATCTATTATCAAACTGGGTACTGAAAATTATTGTGACTTTCACGTACCAAACTATTTTACAGGTAAGTCACTTATATATATATATTCCTGTTTATTACACTATCTTCTTCTCGAATGTTGTTTATGGTATCGTTAAAAGCAGTTTAATTTTTTTTCCAAAGAAACCGACTTTCTTCTCATATTATATTTAAAAAAGAAAGCCATGACAAAGCATTTGGAATAATTTAGTTAATACAACAGAAACGTTTTGCATTATGTTTATCAGTTTAATGTAAAATTATTTCCAATGTTAAATAGAATTAAAAGACAAAATGTGTATAAGATGTGTATCTTTTTACTCACCAGGGTAAAGGTCTGATTTTCCCACCAACAGTCGTGATTTTCTTCTATATCTTACTAGTCAACTCACAAAAAGCTCCCGAATATACATCGTCTTATTCCATACCCGATAACAAAGATTATGGTCTAATATTGAAACCTCTTGGCGATAACAACAGATACCAAGAGGTCCCAAAATCGGTATTTGACATCACCAGCACATCAACAGTAAGTTCCAAGATACATGATGAAAATCCAACATCAGAAAATGAGTTTAGTGGTGCTTTCGAATGGGTTGGGCGTCCGGAAATACATCGTTTTAATACATCAGATATAAAGATAAGAAAATTATCCTCTAGAATTGGTCTTAGAAAAAGAGGAAGAAAAAAATCCCGAAATGGAGATTTTCGTCAACCATTTACTCGACCATCTAGAAATTACTTTGGTCACAAAAATGGAGAAGTGCAAACAGGTTACTATGTAAGTAAGTCCAGCGGTCATTTAGAAGATATGATACAAATTACACCATCGAGTAGTACAGGAGTAATACTTAACTCTCCGTCTCCGTATTTAAAATTTCGTCGTTTTACACCTTCTCGTCGAAGTAATGTCCTAAAAGATCGTTTTCTTACAAATGCTAGTTCACCATCAAGACATTTATTCAAACGAAGACTTGCCAGTAGAAGTGGATATGGGGGTGGAAACAGCAATAATCGGCGCTTCGGCCGAAACTACTATAAAAATTTTCCTCCATCAGACATCATTGCTAAGATTGGTTCAAAGTACAATCCTCCCTGCCACGGACCTGAATGCCACAATCATCATAAAGGAGTGGTAAAATTTTGGTGGAAGAAGGTCATTAAACCGAAGAAGCCTATCAAATACATACCAAGTCCCTATTATACATTACAAGACGGCTATGGTAGTGGCAAAGATAGTCATATTGGCGGAGGAAATGATTATGGTAATATTCACGGACAAAGTAATGGATATAATGGTCATGGAGGAGAGAACGGGAAAATAGATTATTATAATGGTGCATACGGAGGTGGTTATGGTGCAGGAAACGATTATGGAGGTAATGTGAACAACGATTACGATTATTCTTATGGTTCTGGCCCCAAGGACTATGGTACCTACAAAGATTAACACTAGTGATGGTGAAAGCAGTTACAAAGTTATTTACGTATATGTATGTTAATGTAAAGACAAACTTGAAATCACATATTTTTCTTGTTGAAAGTTATAATGAACATCGGACGACATAGTGGAAGAATCCGTTGGTATTAAACAATTTGAAGGAGCTTTGTTTACAACTATTTTTAGACTTTATTTTTATTCTTTTTCCACGTATTGTTTTTAATTATTGTTATATTTAATGTTCTAATTTGCTTTAATCTATGTTAATAAATTAAATTTGTAAATATACATTTAAATTATATAAACTTATAGATATAGCTGACATTCAGTTGTATGTAGTTAATTCATTTTCTTACATTATATTTTCCACTGTCCAAGTCTCTCAGTGGCTGACTTCTATTCCTAGAAACCAGATTTCGATATCCGTACTGGGGAGAGCACAGACAGCCCATTGTGTAGCTTTGTGCATAACGTACAAATAGTACGTGCAAATAATAGTTTTTCTTTTCTACATTTTCATAGGATGTGAACCCACATGAACTAAAATGCTTGAAATGAATATAGTTGCAGTTCATCTAATTGTTAATTTAGACTTAAAAACAGACTATTAATGTTCTTACGGAGATAATAAAATACAACTTGTTCCCATTGTAAATACAAAGAACGCTTTAACTGTAAAATAAATACAAAGTAGGTTATGTATGCGAAACGATGATAGAATTACACAATTATTACAAAAAAATTGTTTTTAAAATTAGGAGTCATGTCTCAAAAGTGAAATGAAAAATGCAATCAGTATTTGCATTACATTATACAAAAAATGTATTTTTTCTTAGGATTAAAAACGGAAGAAGGATCCTCTCTCTCAAAAAAATTAATTTACGTTTAAATGTTTTTTGTATAAAGCTTCCTAGTGGAACATGTCTCCGGACTTACAACGCTGAAAACAGGGTTTTCTCAACTCGTGATGGGCAGAGCATAGATAATCCATTGTGTGGTTTTTGTATTTAACTTCGAACAACGTTAACAAAACACGTGTGTTATTGCACGTTTAGAACATGTCTACAGCATTTTAACGATTTCAACCATAATCTACTCCTGCCAGTAACATTCATTACAAGAAAAGGTAATTAAATTTGATAGTTACATACACCTTTAGTAACGCAACTAAAGACATATATGTTAGAGAGAATAAACTCTAAATAACAATGTAATGACCGGACATTTTAAAGTTGCATTCGATGATTTTGGTTGATCAAAATACAGTACAATAAAATAGACAATATTTCACGGCTCACATGTTTATTATTTCTATTGATGGTTCGTCATAACTTATGTAAAATGAGATGTTTTCCTCTTCAGTGTTAGCAGTTTTGGTTATTTTATTTAACCAATAATTTTATATTCATTTTTTCATTTTTAAATTTTAATATAGCTTCAAGATTCATATTTAGACAGAGCTGTATAAAGTGTTTCACGATTTTATTATACGAGCATTTTTTTATGCTCCACTCTTTCATTATCGTGTAATTCAAAATTATCCATAGATCATAATTATTTAACTTAGCTTAATTTGATCTTTCCTAATTCAATTAAATTTACTATATAAAAAATTTAAACACATTCTATTGAGTAATTTTTGTCAAATTCTGCTTTCGAAAAAAAACAACAGAAATTTAATACTTCGAAATTCAGATCTTCTGTAACATTAAACACTTTAAAAACATATATATTTGACTGTTAGCACCCCAAATGCACACTAGATGATAATGTCTGTTGTCAGTAATTTTAGTGTTCTCTAAAATCCTTGAGCGTTAGTTCACCGGTGTCGTTTCTATAAGCTTCAAGCGCGAACAGTCAATAGATATCTAATTCTAACTTGTTTTAAAACATGTACGTTAGCAACCTATAGAATTAAGCTAAGTCCTAATTCATTAGACGTATTTGCATACTGAAATCTATAACTTTAGTATGAAGCTGAAAGTAAAGGATTTTAGAGAAGTTTGAGTCTAATGAAAGTTTGGATATGAAATTATCGAGAGCAATTGTCTTCACTATTAGCAAATAAAGGTTTCCGGTTTTAACATTGTAGATATTAATAAAGGAAATTTTAATTAATGTATTTAAGCTAGTTTCTGGGTATAGTAGTTATTTGAGTCAGATATACACTTCTGGCCAAAATCTTAAGACCAATGAACATAAAAAAATATATGCATTTTGCGTTGTTAGACTCAACCACTTATTTGAGTAGAGCTTCGAAAGATGAAAATAAGAAAAGGGAAAATAAAAATAGAAAACTTTTTAGGCTTAAGATTTTGGTTAGCAGTGTATCTTATTATTAACTTTATTTTTATATCGTTGAAATTAAGGAAAGGGAAAATAAAAGTAAAAAACTTGTTGGACTTAAGATTTTGGCCAGCAGTGTATCTTATTGTTAACAGTATTTTTATGTCGTTTGAAGATTTCTGTTTTAGTTTGGAACGCTTTCTTAATGTTTTAACAGAAACTGATTAAAGTTTCTTAAAATAGCTCAGACTATATATTTATAATATAATTCGAGTAGCTAGGCTGAATTAAATAATTTGCAAATTTCGATCTTACTGAAGTCTATCTAAATCTTATTGTGTTGTTACAAGGTGAAGTCATTATACTAAAATGATTTTGAATATGTAAATTAAGTTAACCACAGTGGAAACACGGCAACTATTAAGTCATAAAGGACATTATATATCAGAACCTTTCTTAACATTATTTTGCCTTTTATGCGTAGTATGATGCCATCGAAAATTGATAGTTATGAGAAAGATATGTAATAACCCTATCCAACGAAAAATATTTATACCTAGATTATAAAGATGTGTTCAGATAGAGGATTCCATGGCATTGAAAAACAAAGGAATATGTATCAATTTGCGACGTTAGAATCACCCAGAAAGAGATCAGTAATAAGTCGTACTTTAGTCACGGTTAACAAAATATGACGTCTTATGACAGGTGAGAATTCGGAGAACGCAGCTCAGTGGCGAAAGCTGTCTACTTTCTCCAGGCAACGATACTCAACATAACTGAAAATACTCCCCGTGTTAAAACAAAGCCAAGGTCATTAGAATAAAAGAAACTTCCAGTCATACCTCCCGTTTACCCGTTATATATCTCAAGAAGCTAATGAATGACACAGGTATCCAGGTACGAAGACCTACCGACCAAATCATGAAGAACAGTGTTTATAAATTTCTGTGAGATTGGACTGTTGTGAAGGTTCAAGGAAACCGTGATTCTCGCGTACTAGATGGATAAAAGAAATCGTTCATGGAATAATGGTGTTTGGATACGAAAGTCTTACAACTGAGTCTTCTACCACGAAAACTATGCTACGTTGTCATTTTTAAGAAGCAAATAAATCATGACCGGACTTGGCGACATGAACTGTAATGATCTGTGATGCTCCAAAGTCGTTTCAATATAGCATACTATACCACCTGTATGATATTTTTAATGTATTTAACTTCGTCGTTGTCTTAAAATACAACCTCACTTTTTTATACATTCGCACAATAAAAAATTTCGTTAGAGATTACAAGAAAATATCTTTTACAGCTTTATCGCTACAAATTATTTTATTTCCTTTTGGATAACATTAATTTTTTGTTGTTGTTTTGAATTAAGCACAAATCTACACAATGGGCTAGCTGTGCTCTGCCCACTACGAGTATCGAAACCCGGATTTTAGCGTGTAGATCCGCAGACATACCGCTGAGACACTGGGGGGGCGATAACATTAATAAGTAAAATAATTATTATCTGTAGCATTCAGTAATACAAGTTCTATATTTTGTTTATTACAAATGCTATTTGAAACCATGTTATGCAGAAGACGGAATACATAAGAAATATTGATTTAAATCACTTAGAATCTTGTATAACTCATCACTCATTGTTTTATTTAAAATTCATACCAAGACAAATTGAACATTTCCGCTAAGTCGGTTTTAAAGCGAGACATGAACCATTATGTTGATTTTTAAAACGTGGAATTGAAATACTTATTTCGGAAAAGAAATCAAAAATTGATTAATTCTTAAAAAAGAAAGATTTAGCAACTATTCTACTTCCTTCATCCCAGATACAATAACAGAACATTCTTATACGGTAATCTGAATATGAGCATCTTTGGAGGAAAATATTTGTCACGATAGTAAGATGAAAAGGCCATTCATGAGGAATAGGCGCTGTTTTTGACGTTGTTTTTTATTTCTAATTCTTACAAAAATATACCAATGTCTATAAACTATCTTTGTTTGTTTCAAAGTCAACCAAAGCTAAGATTCTTCGAAATCATTCTATTAAAACCACTTATTTCAGATAAAAAACAACTGATCAACTACAAAATTTAGTTAATTATCACGTGCTTGTGTGCACTGATACATTCTAGAGGGCGTTTTTGATATAATTCTTAAGAGCCACATCGAACTTCCTGTGTGTTCATCGGGGGGGAATCGAGCCCCTGATTTTAGCGTTGTAAATCTGAAGACTACTGTCTCAGTGAGGGATTAGTTCTAAAGAAGAGACGTGTATCGTTTTTTGCGGTTGTGGTATACCACATTTGATAAAATTCTGCATTCGTTTCAACGAAACGATTATGAAATTATTTGTTTGCACCGACCTAGATATTTATTGGATTTCTTTTGTCGTATAAACAGAAGACAACCACTTAATTATTTTACAAATATCAGAATGTTTAGAGTATTTAGTTACTATTTTTTATCTTTATTATGGAAGCAAGGTTGATTGGGAAAAATGTTGATGGGTTTTTAATTATCACTCAAACCGTTAAAGTTAGAAATTAAAATATAATTAGTTCCTGAAATTGTTGACTCTGATGCATACCATGAATTTCAGATGAGATACTATACAGTTAAAAGTTGTTCTGTGTGAACTTTTTTAAGTCACTTCATTGTTTTAAAGCAAAATTTCATTAGATTATCTGCTGTATCCACCGTGGGGGATCGAATTAGAACTACCACGATATCATCAGGTAAAACAAGAACTTGCAATATTTTAATGGCGTATCAAAATGAGTAACAAATAAGTACAGTGAAAGATTTGATCAGCTAAAGAATCCAATGAAGCAAATATAAAAGTATTAATTTCGACATATTGTACAAGATTAACAAAATAATACGTCTATTCAGAGAAGGTAGGGTGATATTCTAAAGCTCACTGCACATGCACACTGCTTAATCAGCGAAAATGGCTACTGTTTTATCACGGATTTACGAAAAACATTTGTCATCTAAATTTATTTCCTGAAACACTGGCAAAAGTTAACAAATACAATGAAAGGGAGGACCTAGGATAATACTGAATCCTGCATAGGTTTTCAAATTCAGCATAAGTACATAATGTTAAGTTACCCTATCTTTCCTTCAGACGTTGAACAATATTGAAATAACTGTTGCTCTACTTGTAGAAACGTATTGTTAATGGCTTTTCAAAATGTCTTTTTTTTTTCCATTCATTTTGACAAAATTGACACATTGTTTACAGTTTAACTGGACGAATAACGAACACAAGTCCTAAAGCTTACAATATTGTATCGTTTCAACTAAATTATCATTTAGCCTATCGAACTTGTTGGTAATTCCTCGGTGAACTTCTAAGCATGGTGCTATGTTCTTAAGAGCTTATGAAAGTCAGTTACCACCATAAATATCCTGATGGTATCAAAATGTCATGAGGCAAAAAACTCACAGACATTCAAAGAGTAGCGTATATTTCATGCAATTCTAGGGATACCAGTGCCTGAGGCATTTTACCTGCCCATTTCTAAATATGCTACGAATAGCGTACTGAAGAAATAGAAGAATATTGTGGAAAATCAGCCTAGCAATCTCAAATTAATCACTTAATGTTCATTTTAACTTCGAAACATATTGCGAAACAATACAACAAAGCACTGAGGTCCGGCATGTTTAGGGTGTTCGACTCGTAATCTGAGAGTTGCAGATTCGAAACTCCGTCACACTAAAAACGTTCGTCCTTTCAGCTGGAGGGGCGTTATTATGTTACGCTCAATCCCACTATTCGTTAGTAAAAGTGTAGCATAAGAGTTGGCCGTGGGTAGTGATGACTGACTGCTTTTCTTCTAGAATTACACTGTTAAATCATGGACAGCTAGCGTAAATAGAGCTCGTGTAGCTTTGCGCGAAATTTAAAAACTAACTAAATATTGTATTACTATAAATCTAAAAGTCTGGGATTGAAAGGCAGCATTTCCTTTGTGTACAGAGATATTCATGCCACTGCAACCTATATAATTCTTGCTACAGATTTGAATGTAAAGAACTTATTCTTGCAACGTTGTCTTTTGACAGAAGAACAATAGCAAACCACCGTGTGACGCGATGCATCTCGTTACTCTCAGTTTGCTTCAAAGGGGTGAGATTGGGCTTGATGACTCCTGAATAATGGCAGTACCCGTCTCTACACGCAGGAGTGATGGCCATTTGTCATGGTTTGGGCCTGCCCTATACTGTTTAAACTTGGTCCACTGATAATGGTTAAGACTTCCTTGTCTGTTACGTCATTCACAATAATGTTAGTGAGGTCTCTTTCACTATACTAGTACAAATGGTTGGTAGCAAGTTTTATTAAACACTGTACTTCATCTGCGAACATTGAATTTTGGCTTCATCGGCGCACAACAATCTCCTCCTCAAAGTGCCTTGTTCCAACGCATTTTGTATATATTTATATATCTCAGTGCTTGATTGACTAATAAGTTTAAAGGATTCACGTTTGAAAGTTTATTTATAGCTAAGAAAAAAAATCCTGCGAGCGTAGTTGTTTACTTCACTTTCAACTTTCTGTAAGTTGTAAAGTCAGCAATAAACTTGAAAAAGAAGTAATATATATGTATATTCTTATTCAATTCTCTAAACTCTGATAAACTTTTAAGTGTTAGAAAATGCAAAAAATTAAAACATTTTATTAAAATAAAGTCGAGAACAACGTTTCGATCAAACTCTCTCTTTGTTAACCTGAAGATGACTTTAGAAGGTCGAAACGTTGTTTTCTGATTCATTTTAATAAAAGTTTTAATACCCATACTAGTCGTCTTGAGATGCATTTTTCACTTCGAGTGTGTTTCTCGTCATCACGTAAAACGTTTTAATCCACAAGAAATATTACTTTAACGAGATAATGAAGTTGAGGATTGAAGTTTGTTCGAATCTGCCTTCAGTTATCAAAATTTCCAGCTGAAAGATGGAGTAGTTTCACTCGAAAAAGAAAGATTTTCATTAAGGTGTTACAGATGGTATATGTATTGAACAATATATAACCACTCCACGTAAAAAAAATTCATTATAAATACTAAATATGAATTATGGTTGTACTAATTTTCAGAAAGACCTACAGGAAGCTTTCAGTACGTAAAATATATATATATATATATATATATATTTCATTAACTGAAAGCTTCGAGCTTAATAGTAACCCAGATTTTCCTGTAAAGTTTGTTATTGTTAAATAAGTGTATACATGTGTTTTTATGAAATGCCCTTAAGACTTGAAACAAAGGATCATTTAATTTATTAACGGTTTATCTAATTACTGAATAAATGTCTTATTTTTAAGAAAGTATTCACGAAGTTTTAAAAAAATTAAAATGAACACGAAGTTGTTCTTGCTAAGACATTTTAAGTATCAAATAACAAAAGAGGCAACAAGTAGTTTTGTTACGAATGTTTTTTATGTTGTTTTTATTGTAAATGTAGTTTTTAAAGAAATATATTGTTTGTATGTTTTGTATTTAGCGCAAAGCTACTCGAGGGTTATCTGTGCTGGCCGTCCCTAATTTAGCAGTGTAAGACTGGAGCAAAGGCCAGTCATCACCACCCACTGCCAACTCTTCAGCTACTCTTTTACCAACGAATAGTGGGATTGACCGTCACATTATAACGCCCCCACACCGAAAAGGGCGAGCATGTTTGGTGCAACTTGGATTCGAACCCGCAACCCTCGGATTACGAGTCAACCACCTTAATCCACTTGGCCATGCTGGGTCAAAAGTTATATTAATACATCTGATACTATGATCCAAACGAGATATCTTTCATTACAACAAGTTATTCCAAATGCAAGCACAAATTAAAGTGTATTTCAGTAATAAGATTAAGTATAGACTTAAAAAGAAGTATCGCTCAGGTACATGTTTTTTTAATAGTATTCGTACTTTTTATGGGAAACTGTGTTTCAGATTATACTGAAACATATATATATATCATACAGAACCTTGCTAGAAAAAAAATACAGTTATAAACTCATCTAGTAGCACAGCGGAATGTCTACAGACTTACAACGCTATACCCGTAGTGAGCAAAACACTGATAGCCCGTTGTGTAGCTTTGTGCTTAATTCTACACAACAGCAACAAACTAAAAAAGCCATGTCATTGATAAAAGAAAATCTCATCTGAGTTAGAAAACCATTACGCCATTAGAAAAACATTAACTCCTTATTTAAAAATAAATAACAATTATTAAAACTTAATGACCAGACTACAGCCTATGACTATAAATGGTTTGACATGCATTTAGCTTTTTTATTTGAACTTCATATTAATTCTTGATAAATAAAAGAGCTGTCACTTCATATTTTACTGATCTCACCGTTGTAAAATACTGATTTTTACAGTACACACCAGTCACATTTTTCCAAATAAATATAACAGAATTAGACTGGAGTAGCCCCCCAGTGGCTCAGCGGTATGTCTACGGATTTACACGCTAAAATTCGGGTTTCGATACCCGTGGTGGGCAGAGCACAGATAGCCCAAGCTTTGTGCTTAATTCAAAAAACAAACAAACAAGACTGTAGTAAGATTAAAGTTATAAAACTTTTGTCTTATTATCTATTAAGTAAAATATATCTGGAATATTTTATGTTTGGTGTTTGTTTGTCCATCTAGTATATGTATGTTGTTTTATGTTATTTAACTCTGAATTGTACAGTTAGCCTTTTCTTCACTCATTTATATATATGTTGGATAATTACATATGTACCTCTTAGGTATACAGAACTTCAAAACAATTTGACAGTGCTCAGACGTAAGCTAACTCGAGGATTTACTAACCGCCTAAAATTCACAATAAAAACATATAAGGGCTAATTTATGTTGACTTTACAAATTGTTATGATATCTGGGATAACAATTTTAAAACCATTTTGTTTTGTCCTAACAGGATGACATTGTTGCTAATTGTTAAGGTTGCAGCCAGTTCACAGGTGTTTAAACTGAAAGTACAGTTCGTGATAAATTAGTGCCTTAACCACCTGGCCATGCCGAGCCCGCAATGTTCTGTTGAATTTGAATCTTGTAGCGATGGAAATGACAGCTTTTAAATGAACAGAAAATCAGTTGTAATAACAAACATAATATAATACTGAACTGAAAGGGCGTTATAATGTTACAGTCAATTCCATTATTCATTGGTAAAAGAGTAGCCTAAGAGCTGGCGGTGGGTGGTGATGACTAGCTGCTTTCCCTCTAGCTTTGCACTGCAAAAGTAGGTACGACTAGCGCAGATAGCCCTCGTGTAGCTTTGCGCGAAATATAAAACAAACAAAAACATTACAACGAGGCTCTTTTCTTATACACTTACATTTTAAATGTTAGCTACAATTCCCTGAAGTGACCCCGACAGAACTTTAAGGATTCAATTTTAGAAACTCTTACCCTTCAACATCTTTCTTTTCTGTTAATGTTTGTACACTTTGCAACATTATAAAAATCATGAGATAGGCGAATTGCATAGTTGTAACTCATAATTTACTGCTTTAAATTGGTTTCTTATTTTCATTATAAATCCTTTGTTCTCATTCTGCTTGACATCCAGTGAAGTAAAACAATTAAATGATTCTAGCTGCACAGTTTTGAAGAGTTTCAAGAATTTCTGTATTTGTATCCTGTTTATTCTCTTCAATCACCTGTAACTACGTTATACATTATTTTACTTTATTTTAAAGTAGCAATACTTCAATAAATGAACTAAAAATTATATACAGGGAGTTTGGAAAGTCACGGTGCAGTTTTGTAATTATGTTTTCTTCAGTCTATTTCAAGCCAGCAACTGGTAGCTGTGTTTAGAAACAAACTAAGAAGGATCCAGGCCTGTATTGATGCCAACGGGAGTCACTTTCAACATTGTTTATAATTGTCATTCATATTTACCTCCTATATTCTATATTGAACATGTACGTTATTAAGTATACTCTTCAAAAAAAGAAACGCAAAAGAAATATTTTTTTTTATTTTAAAGAGAAATATATGTAATAACGTTACAAGCTCAGAGTATGTGATGTTACACGTGTTAAGGCACTGACTGTCAGACCAAAATGGCAATAAAAGTTGTGCACTTTGAAAACGGAGAAAAACATCGGATTTTTTACCAAAACGCATTCGTGTCCAATAAATTTATTTGAGAGATCTGCATGTTCTGCAAGTCCAACATGTGCAAAATCCCTATAAATGTGACAGGTTCTTGGTTTCCATAGCTCAGTGTTAAGCCACCGACACGCAATACAGTTACGCCAAGACTGACTGAATCACCAACAACATGGATCAACTCGTGACCGTCCACGATCGGCAGACCTCGTGTGATCACGCCATCGCTACATCCGGTTACGTCACCTGCAACGTCTACTGCCTCAACCATACCAGAGCTGCGTAGGATTTCCGATCAGACAGTACGCAACCGTCGACGAGATTTTTAGGCCCCCATGTGCAACCTATCATGGTGAACGTCAACGACGTTTTTCAACATGACAACGCCCGTTCTCACACAGCCCAACTCACCATTGTCTTCTTGAGACACCATAACATCAACGTTCTTCCATGGCCCACCAGATTTAAACCCCATCGAACATCTTTGGGACGAGTTGGACTGACGTCTGCGACGGCGACAGCCACAACCGCAGACACTACCTCAACTTACAGCAACTTTGCAGGCTAAGTGGAAAGCCATTTCACAGGATGTAATTTTTCATCTCATCGCTTTTATGGGCAGCAGATGCCAAGCAGTTATTGATGCTCACGAGGGGCATACTCATTATTGACGTTGAGTGACGTTAAACTTCAACTAGTGAATGTGGACTTCGCAGACTTTGGATGTTCAGCAGTGAATGAGTAAAGTTTCACACATGTCATACAGAACTACCCGGAATAAACTTGTTAACAATATGTCTCAAATTTTGTCTTTTGCGTTTCTTTTTTTGAAGAGTATATATAAGTTCATAGTGACTTTCTGAACACACTGTATAAGAATACAAATAAAAATATATTTTATTGACACTTACCGTGGCACATTCAATAAGCTTTATAACACGCTTATTATAGTGTGTTCTTAATAACATACAATAAGTTGACACTTATATTTGTTGATCAAAAACACTTTTAGATTAATAAAAAGCATCTATTTACGTCCTATAATGTTTCGTGGCTTATAAACTTTAAAAAAGGCCTCGTTATACTGTTTTTGTTTGTTTTATATTTCGCGCAAAGCTACACGAGGGCTATCTACGCTAGCCGTACCTACTTTTGCAGTGCAAAGCTAGAGGGAAAGCAGCAAGTCATCACCACCCACCGTCAGCTTTCAGGCTACTCTTTTACCAATACAGTACAGTACGTCGAAAGAACAAGACGGAAGTCTTTTTTTTTTTGTAAATTCTTTGGATTAGTTTCATTTTTGTTTGTTAAGCGTAAAGGTACATAATATGCTATCTGTGCGCTGCCAAACATAGGTATCGAAACTCGATTTTTAATGTTATACCCCATCAGGCTTATACCTGAACCACTGGAAGGAATTTTTTGTAAACTATTTAAAAAATTATAATTTTACATTGCCTCATATGTGCCAATGATCCTTGTTCAAGCTAAAACTAGCACTTACTGATAATTCACCATTTAACTATTTAATACTGCCAGGGATATGATGTATAAGGATCCTTCAATGTAAAATAATTAATTATGGTGATCTCGTACTAAGTATAAACTAATTCATTAAAAAAGTATTAAAGATTTCATAAATATCGTTACTTTAACAAAAAATTCTGGAATTAAGCTTATCTTTTGAGAAATTAAAAATGTGTAGTTAATTTTAAACGCCTACTTCTGTGCGTGTGGGACTCGCCTTTAATTATTTAACTATCTCGAATACATAAAAAAATGACGTACTGGACATGTTCATGTTCCGATTTTTTATCGCTTATTTACTGCTGTTGTATAGAAAAATGATATTCCTAAGAATAGTGAAAATATCGCTTACTAATACATATACATATAAAAACTTAATATCTTCTGGAAGATCTGTTTTATTAATACACTAGCGTCGAGTCATTAGATGGGATGAAATTTCAACAGCTCTTACGATCTGAAATGTTATGTTTATCAAAAAGTAGAAAATCCGTCTACTATCATGATATTATACAAAAACCTTTTCCTTATTTTATCAATTTAAATATGTATTTAAGGTATTTATAAAATTCTATGTATAGTAATGATGCACAAAACTAGGAGGGCTATTTAAGATTGGTCCGGCATGTCAAAGCGTGTTAAGGCGTGCGACTCGTAATCTGAGGGTCGCGGGTTTGCATCCCCATCGTGCCAAACATGCTCGCCCTTTCGACCGTGGGGGCGTTAAAATGTTACGGTCAATCCCACTATTCGTTGGTAAAAGAGTAGCCCAAGAGTTGGCGGTGGGTGGTGATGACTAGCTGCCTTCCCTCTAGTCTTACACTGCTAAATTAGGGATGGCTAGAACAGATAGCCCTCGAGTAGCTTTGTGCGAATTTCAAAAACAAACAAACAAACTATTTCAGGTCATAAACTATATGTGTGTTATCGTTTCTAAACTTGAACCTAATTATCTTGCCTCTGAACTCTTCATTATTAACCTAGGATACAACGATCTTAGCCTAAAGTGTTATCTGATCTAACAAGTGTCTTCTCTACTTTGATCTAGTTTTAGCAGGAAAGAACGTTTCTATTTAAACTAATTTTGTTGTTGTTTTTTGTTTTTACGAAACTGAAACAACATAAAACTAGTTACAGGTTTGAGGCCAATATACGACCTACTTGACAGATACGCACAAAATGATTCGTATTGTATGATTTTATTATTTGATTGTTTAATACGTAATTAAATAACAAATAAAATCTCAGTAAATAAGCAATCAGTAATTTATGGAAATAGTTCTCCACAAAATTCAAGTTTGTTTTTGTAATGCAAAAATATATCTAACCATTTTAATATTTCTAAAATTATTATACAAGTTGTATAATTAAAAAACTATTTTAAGCGTATTTAACATTCCTTATGTTTCTACGCATGCCAATACATGTAACTTTGTAGTGCGTAGAAATTTAACTCAATAAAACAACGTTGATCCTAGTGTAATGAAACTAGTCTTTCACGGGTTAAAATATCATCAAAGGATATTATAGACCTTCTAGTTTGTGTTTTGATGTTCGTTTAAAGTAGGCCCGGCATGGCCAAGCGCGTAAGGCGTGCGACTCGTAATCCGAGGGTCGCAGGTTCGCGCTAAACATGCTCGTCCTCCCAGCCGTGTGGGTGTATAATGTTACGGTCAATCCCACTATTCGTTGGTAAAAGAGTACCCCAAGAGTTGGCGGTGGGTGGTGATGACTAGCTGCCTTCCCTCCAGTCTTACACTGCTAAATTGGGGACGGCTAGCACAGATAGCCCTCGAGTAGCTTTGTGCGAAATTCCAAAACAAACAAACAAATCGTTTAAAGCAGTCACCAAGACAAACAAGTTTTGGAACACTAAATAGACGTTCACCTCTATTGTCTTCACTATTTTTCTTCTGCCTACATTTATAAGTCGGAGAACTTGTTAGCAGCTTGCATTGTGGTGAAAGACCCTGGTTTACTACCCTGCACATAACAAACTCCACTATGGCGAACATTGGCCCGTAAGTAGACAAAACAAAGAATTGCTTGGGAAATGATGCGACTCCTGGAATAAATAATGTTTAATCGTACACGTGCCAAGCCTTTTTAGCTTCTAAAAAAAAGTTATTTCACCATGTACCTTCTTGAGAGTGGAGATCTTATCTCGATTTTCTGGATTTTTTTTCTGAAACAGACTGAACAAGCAGTGAAGAAGAACATGAGGTTGCGCCCTCTCTCTTCCCAACTTGGCACAAATAGATCGTTTTTCGTGGTGCCTACTCACACTTCCGAACAGTCGTATCGCAGACTGGCTTCGAACAGAATTAAAACTGGTTTTAATTCTAATGATTGTATTCACTTGTTTTGATGACACTAGGATAAAGCGATCAGTTGCATTAGAGAATCACTACAAGAGAGACTATATAACGAGGCTGACTTACAAGACAACAAAGTTTCTAGAAACTGCCAGTATTGAGTTTTCATCAAACAGAAGGACCCATCGTCTACAAGGATCATGTTTCTAAGGAACAAGGTATTTTTATTATACATATGTATATGTAAATACTATATAGCCAGATACGCTGAGGTAAAGCTTTACTTCTTCTGTTTGTTTTCGTATATCGTTCATAATGATTGCTTTAAAAAATCATATTTTATATATATTTGATAAAACTATTTTAGCTTAAGACACGTACCTCACAGGTTCTATTTGCAAGTTACAAAAAGTAAAGTTTTGGTTTGAGGAATATCGATAAGATTTGGGTAACATGTCCTGTCAAGGATAAAATGTCCAAGCACATTTCGCTTTGCACACATTTGGCGTTTGTCTGTGCCAAAAATCTTTCATGAAACAAATGTTCCTTCTTCTCTTCTTTATTTCAAATACTTCTAAGCGAAACTTAATGTAAAAATTTGTATTTCTGTTGGAATTAAAAGTAGCTAGTCTTGCTGAAGTGTGTCACCAAATTGAACAAAACCTGTTATTTTAATAAGGAGAAATTATGATACGTCTGTGTCACTCTATAAAGTAGTTCTTAATTTTATATTAATACCTTTGTAAGTTATTTCTAAGTAAATAAATATTACAAAGAACTCCGTCGATATCTAACTTTCTTAGTTTTGACGTACACAACTGTTTCACATTAAACATTTTAATGCTATTTCATTATAACTTTTTGCACTCGCAAGCATGCTTAGTACTGGGATTTGAATGTTCTTGCTTTCAAAATGTCATTCCACGGATGATAGTGAAAATAAAATTCAAGAAAATATCCCAAGTACCAAGTATTTTATGGAACAATTTGTTTGTTTGTTTTCTGAATTTCACAAAAAGCTACTTGAGGACTATCTGTGCTAGCCGTTCCTAATTTAGCAGTGTAAGACTAGATGGAAGGCAGTTAGTCATCACCACCCACCCCCAACTCTTGGGCTATTCTTTTACCAACGAATAGTGGGATTGACCGTAACATTATAACGCCCCCACGGCTGAATGGGTGAGCATGTTTGGTGTGACGGGGATGCGAACCCGCGACCCTCAGATTACGAGTCGCACGCCTTAACACGCTTGACCATACCGGGCCCTCAGTGGAGGGAGAGTGTGTACGTGTGTGAAAGAAAGTACCAGCCTTTTTAAATTCAGGAGTAATTTGAGTGAGGGCATAGAGAACATTGAGGGGGAGAGAAGGAGTACAAATGAAGGCTCCACGATCGTTATAACTGATATTAAATCCTCACACAGAGAAGAAACGTAAACAACAGCTCTCTTGAGAAAGATTACATAAAAATTCTGCATTCTCAATTTATGTCCAATTTGTCGTCCATTTTTGCTAAATATTACTATATTGGTCACTTTTGGCTCACGTTTCTGGTTCAGTGGAAAAATCACATAACCCACGTTACTTCCCGTACCAAGATATATAAGCGACTTGAGTTTGTAGTTTGTAGCTTTTCAGATGTGGACGTGCGCGGATAAGGAACAAACCCACAGAAAGAGACATTTGCGCTTTTATATATGTATCTAGGCCTTTATGGAACAGACACATGAATGGTAAAATCAAACAGATTCAAAAAATAATTCGAAGTACCATGTATTTTATGAAATAGATACTTGAATGGTAATAGCAGGCAGATTCAAGAAATTATTCGCAGTATCAAGTATTTTATGGAACAGATACCTAAATGATAAAATCAGACAGATTCGAAATACCATGTATTTTATGAAATAGTTACTTGAATGGTAATAATAGACAGATTCAAGAAATTATTCGCAGTACCAAGTACTTTATGGGACAGCAACTTTGATGGTAGTGTCAAACAGAATCCAGAAATAATTCGAAGTCCAAGTATTTTATGGAACAGACACTTTGATGGTAGTGTCAGAAAGAATCAAAAAAATATTCGAAGTACCAAGTACTTTATGGGACAACCACTTCAGGTAATTTCCACACACACATCATCTAATTTGTTCGTTATAATAATGTAATGGTTAATCACGTGCCCTGCGAAGCGAGTGGACTGCAAGAACTGATTGAAAGAAAATGTTAAAAATAAAACTTTACGTTCAGTTACCTTTTACAGAAACCAGAAACTGTTATAAAAAATAAAGTAATGATAAATTCATGTGAAGTTAGAATTCCAACAAATCTGTAGTGCGTGGAGTCGAAGTTATAAGTCGATCAGAAAATAGAACAAACAAACAAAGCACACGCGTTTAAGACTAAAAGGCTTAAATCTTCAATGCAAAAAAAATGCATTAATACTATATGTATTAATAGTTGAAAAGTACTATACATACGTATAGATAAGGAACTGACCAAAGTGCGAATATTGTCTAGAAAAATGTAGAGGTTTATAAAAGTAACTGAAATACTTAAATAAACTTGATATATCTAAACAAAACCGGCATTTCTCTACGTTTGCTTATTGTTTTGTTTTTATCTGTTTGGATCTTTAACTGTGGCGTAAATATGGGTGAAAATGCTCTATAACTGTATAGTTCTTTCAACTTATCATAGCATTTAGAGCTATTCATTTTAAATCATCTATTCAATTACATTAGTAAAAACGGAATATACGTATCAAAAATTATAATCAGAATTTAATCTAAACGCTCGATTTCACTGCTATAGTTCTTAATTTTGGCATAAAAAGTGCAATAACAAGTATTCGCTAACGACGAAAAGCATGACTATTTCAGTAGATGTGTAAAACATTATCCAAGAATAACTTTACCGTGTGCTTTATTTGCTCCGAGTAGTCTATAAAGTGATTATATCGTACCAAACCGGACCACGTGCATGCTATGGTCATATTAATTCGCCATTATTTAAGTACTCTTCTCATCTTTGTAACAATCTTTTAATTCACTCAGAAAACGCTTCATTATTGTCTGAGTCAGACATGACCAGTTGATTAAGGTATTTTACTTGAATCTGAAAGTTATCGTCACACCAAACATGCTCGCCTTTTCAGCCGTGAGGGTGTTACATGTGATGATCAATCCCACTATACGTTGATAAAAGAGTAGCCTGAGAAATGGTGCTGGGTGACGACGACTAGATGTCTTTCCTCTAGTCTTACACTGTTAAATTAGAGACGACTAACACAGAAAAAACTAACAACCTTATTATTCGTTCCTTACCTAGTTTTAAATCATTTTTTTTCTGTAAGCTTTCATCCCCATTTGAGGGCCAGTCTTTGGATGCATACATAAATGCGTTGCTTTTTATAATTATGTACTTTAAACGAAGCTTCTCTGACTTCTCTTAAGTATTACTTTTTTGAACAACTAGTGTGCCATTGTGATTGCATCCAAACTGTTGCTCTTGTGACATTTCGACATTTTGGTACTTTATATTTGGAAGTTAGCTTTGAATATATCTTTGTTTTGATCTCAACGAGAGCAAACACTCAGAGATTCTGTTTTTATATACAAACAGTCTCTCATACGCTTTACAAAACGTTTAGAAATGGTGAGTGTTTCATAGGTGATGTACTACAACAATTCCATGTTGTCTGAACAACATTATTTGAACAAAGATTTTTGTTGTTTTTTTTTAAATTTCGCACAGAATTTCTGCACTAGTCGTCTCTAATTTAGCAGTGTAAAACTAGAGGAAAGGCAGCTATTCATAATCATCCACCATCAACTCTTGGACTATTCTTTTACCAGGGAATGGTGGAATTGATCGTAACATTATAATTCCCCTACGGCTGAAAGGGCGAATATGTTTGGTGTGACGGGGATTCATGCCTACAAAATTGGAGAAATTCATTTAAGTGATAGTTTTTCTTGCTTTTAAGCTTTAGTACTTTTTGTAATTATTTCATATCAACAAACGCAAAATTAAAAGAATAGACATCGAGTAACGTTCAAAAACCTGATTTTTCGCGATTATTCTCTTGTTATAGACTGGCTAGTTTACTTTTTGAAGCAAAAATAAATATGTTAAACTTATAATTTGATTCTTTTGTTTCTTTTAAAAAAATGCTCAGCATTCTTCTGTTTGATATACTAAAAGTTACAAAAAATATTTTTTATAGAGTTATAATCAAAGAAACGTGTGAGATGGATAGAGTAACGACCTTAAAATCATGTTTTCCAAGTTAACTTGATCCTCCATATTTACTCGTGGTCTTCGTTTTCGTATTCATAGTACGTTGTGCTCACGTGATCTGAATATCTGTTGGCCATTTGTTGGTTAACTTTTCTTGTTTGATTATTGTACTTATGAAACCTACTTTTGTTCATTGAAGGCTAAAAAAATACGAAAATACATTGGATTTTTTTTACGAAATGAGACTTTAATTACATTACTTAGTTGGTACTTTTTACACAAATCATTGTTTCCTTCCTTGATAAAGTCACGTTAGGTTTAATCTGTTAAAAATTATTAATAGAATTACCAATCAAATTAGAAAAAAAAAGAAATTCAAAATATAGAAGACTGTTTGTTTGTTTTCGAATTTTGCGCAAAGCTACTCGAGGGCTATCTGCGCTAACCGTCCCTAATTTAGCAGTGTAAGACAAGAGGGAAGCAACTAATCATCACCACCCACTGCCGACTCTTGGGCTACTCTTTTACCAACGAATAATGAGATTGATCATCACATTATAACGCCCTCAAGGCTGAAAGGGGAGTATGTTTGGTGCGACCGGAATTCAAACTCAGGACCCTCGGATTACTAATAGAACGCCTTAATACTTAATAATAGGAGAAGCAGATTTATTTTTTAACAACAAGAAAATGAAAAAAACACAAGAAGTTTATGTAGTAAGAGTTTATGACAATAATTTATAGAAAAATAATGAAGAAAAATATGTGGGAATGGAATAACATATCGTGATGTTGTTTTTCTTTGTTTTGTATTGATTTTATAATTTCTGAATACGTTTATCAGATATGTAAGTTTATTTTTCAAAATAACGTATTCCTTACAGCGAAACATTTTATGCCGTATTGATATAAATTCTTAATATTCTATATTTTATACATTCAACTATTCCTATCTAATGATAAAAATATAATGCACGGGAAATAACACTCATGACTTTGAACACCGTTGATACCATAATGTGATTGAATACCAAAATAAGATACAACCTGATTTTCTCATAACTGGTCTGTCAAAATCGTCCCCCGCTGATACAGTGGTAAGTCTATGAATTTACAACGTTTAAATCAGGGATTTGATTCCTCTCGGTGGACTCAGCAGATCGCTTGCTATCGCTTTGTTATAACAAAACATATACACACACACACTCCATCGAAATACACAAACCTTGCCAAACTGATACTTAACACAAACATTGAAGAATATTTACACTTATATAGAAGCGTTCCGAATACATGTAGTGAAATAGGTAACAGAAATAAAATCGTTACAAGTTATCATAAACAGTTTATGGAATGAAAATACTTTAGAACACAACAATCTAAATCACAATTAAATAAATTACAGACGTTTGATTTTTACACAACAAGTTTATAATTTAGCTGAGTAAGACTAGAGGGAAAGCAGCTAGTCATCACCTACCACCGCTAATTCTTGGGCTAACCTTTACCAACAACTAGTGGGAATGACCGTGACGCTATGACGCTCCCACAGGTGGAAGGAACTCTCGATCTTCAGATTACTAGTCGAAAGCCTTAACCACCTGGCCAAGCTGGGCCTCTATAACAATAACAATAAACATTGTATAAATTATGCAGTACAATTCATTAAAAAAATAAGCACGAAAACGAAACCTAATAAGGTGTTTAATCATGTCATTACTTCAGATTACAATAATTAATAAAGTTAGTTTGTTTCTTTGTTTTTGAATTCTGTGCAAAGATACACGAAGGCTATCTGCACTAGCCCTCCCTAGTTTTGCAATGTAAGACTAGAGGGAAGGCAGCTAGTCATCAACATTCACCACCAACTTTTGGGCTACTCTTTTACCAACGAATAGTGAGATTGATCGTCACATTATAGCGCCCCCACGGCTGAAAGGGAAAACATGTTTAGTGCGACTGGGATTCGAACTTGTGACCCTCAGATTACGAGTCGAACAGGCCGATTAAATGAAGTAATAATAAACGTAATAATAGAATAGAACTTAAGGAAAAGGCTAGCCAAGAAATTATTTTTAAGCTTTATCATCACCAAAAGCAAAATGTAAGAAGAATGAGCTTCCTGTGAATACTTCACATATGTGAGAAATAAATTCATAATTAAAACTTCCTTTGAACAGCTTTTTATAAGCCAACGTAAATATGAAAAAACTAATTAATCACATTTTATGGTTTGTCCAAGAGTGTAACCAGTAAGTACACAAACTACTGTTTTAAATTAGTTATTTTGCTCAATGAACTTTTCTTATGGCTAATGAGTTTGGACCACTGTGACTGCTCTTTGAAACCTCTTGAATGGTTCTAGGGTATGAATTATTAATAATACTGTTAGTGGTATCGAACGTGTTAACTTATATTTAGGTAGATATTGCTATTCTGGGATTTTTCTTTTTAAATATTTTTCAATGATTAACATGCAGAGTCTTAAATCAAAGAGTCCAGAGTTTGAGCCTTGATAGCATTTTCAATCATAGCACACCACAAAATTGATTTCAAACCAGTTATTTGTTTAAAAGATTAAAAGAACCAGAGAATATCTTGCAGCAGCTAACTATATTTCGTTTGTATTTCAAAACTAGGAATGAGCAAGTGTTAGTAATCAGCTGTACTTTATACTTATAGTTCAAAACTAGGAATGAGCAAGTGTTAGTAACCAGCTGTACTTTATACTTATAGTTCAAAACTAGGAATGATTATGCTTAAGCCTTTTGGATCTTTGACCTTCTCGTTTATTCAATGAGTCTCGTAAGGTGCTGTCCAGGTTAAGGTTTTAATTAATGAGAACATGTTCAATTAAACTGTATGACCACTGATTGACCTAAAAAATAGGGCAGATTGTATATATATGTATACACATGTATATTGTGTGTGTGTGATGTTCCTAATATACGAATGTTGTTTGATTGCTCTACTTTAGCAGTCTTTGAACTCCGGACTGGCTCGTTCTTTATACGTACATTCTATAGAAACCTAAATTAAAGTCAATAAAATTGTTCCAGAAACACAACAATTATACAGTATACGCTTAGAATATAACTAACCTTGCCTACATTTTATCATTTTGTCACATAATTTACACAAATAAAGCATACTATCTAAGTCTCATTTGAACTGCATGCAACATGTAAACTATTGTATGGTTTCTTGTTTAATATTTCAAAACAATGTAGAAATATTTGTTCTTTTACATATACTTCAAATTAATTTAGTGGTAGAAATCTGTGATTGATGAATAATAGTGAACTCGGTTATATACATGTATGTCCGATATCATTCTCTGAGATTTTCAACTATATGGTGAAGGTTTTCATCATTTATTCAATGAATAAAATATAATAAAATTATGTGTATGAGAATGTGAGAGGAAAGGATTGTATCATAACACATTTGTGTTAAGGACGAAGAAATGTTTCAAATCTTAGATTCAATCAGTGATAAACATCCTGCGTTTTCCTCTACCTTTACTTATACAGGATGTTCGGAAAGTTATTGTGCAGTTTTGTCTGTTAATAAATATATAAGTGCACAGTGACTTTCCGAACACCCTGTATAAGACCTTGTAGTATGATAAATATTAACATCAACATTAAAATAAAGTATCCACTTAGACAGAGGTAAAATTAACGCTTACAATGTTAAAATCCGGGGCTCAATTCCCTGCAATGCACACAGCAGATAACCCGATGTGGTTTTGCTATAACAAATATATATACAAAAGATTAATAAACATTCATATTAAAGCTACAAATTAGAACAAGCTATAATGTATTTGTTATACAAAGAGCGGGTGCTATTACGGGTCTAAAATAGCTCACCCATCTCAAACGTATATATATATTGAAAGTGTGATTTCAAAGGCAAATTTACGTTTTATAATTTTGTCTTTCTACTCATATCAAAAACAATTATCACTATTTCAAGCATTGTTAACACCAGGAAGTTATCAAAAGATTTTTAATTGTTAATTCTAAATGGTCCAAAAGTTAGTTGTTCCAAAGAATTACCAATTAAGAAAACTTTTAACAACTTTGTAACGTTAACAATGCTTGAAAAGTAGTCCAAGTGTTAGTTGTCCCAAAGGATTAATAATTAAGAAAAAGTTTAACAACTTCTTAACGTTAACAATACTTGGAAAGTTGTCCCAAAGCATTAACACCTAAGAAAACTTTTAACAACTTCTTAACGTTAACATTACTTGAAAATTGGCCCAATAGTTAGCTGTTCCAAAGGATTAACAATTAAGAAAACGTTTAACAACTTCGTAGCGTTAACAATACTCGAAAGGTGGCCCAAGATTTAGTTGTTCCAAAGAAGCATACTAATTCCTTTTAATCTTCATCTGTTTCAGGCTAAAGTACGAATGTGTCTGAACACTACAAAAGAAGAGAACAGAAATATAATAAATTACTATCAAATTTCAACATTTTAAGTGAAATGTTATCTATACCTCAGAAACAACTAACTTTAAATAATCATGTTTGCTCGATTATCTTTTATCAAGCAAGCTAAAATGTATTACAAATATATCAAGCACTAGTTTTCTGTAGTGTTTCATTAAGTGATGACCAGATTATTTAACGTTTCATGTATAGTAATATCTTGGAGATATGAATATCATTCATTTTTAACTGATTTATTTTATTAAAGTTTACTAAGATACAGATGTCTTATTCTACCTCAACTATTACGTACAAAAACACCTGTACGAGACATATTAGAAAACATATCTTAACATGATATTCAGTAACATACACCATTAGAGTGAGTAGGTTTATCTGCACGTGTCATAAAGAAAGTTGATATGAACATGCTTCAATTAAAACCATATTTTAAATACCAAATTAATTTATATTAACATTTTTAAAACTCATAAAAACCCTGTGACAAGTAACAAAATTTCTCTGTAAGAGTATAATAAAGGCGTGAATTATCCAATACTAAATTAAGCTTCTCACAAGACGTCACGTGGTGTCTCTTGGCCAAGAAGGGTTATAGTTGAGAAAAGTTTAAAATACCATTATATGTTAAATCTAATTCAAATAATAACGAAAAATACAGAGAACTGCTGAACACAGTTTTTCTAAATATCTCTTAGAATAGGTACACATATTTCACTGCTTTCTTATTGTTAATTCTCCAGCAAAATATCCTTTAAAAACTGCAATTAGATCAGTTTCATCCTGATGAGGCAACTGATAAAATATATTCTATACAAGTTGTACTCCTTTTAATAATACGAGATTTTTCATAGAAGTATAATAATTGTTTTATTATCATAATTATTTATTAAACGTCATTGTTCTTAAAAACATCATTATAGTGACTGATTATGTGCAATAATACGCAATGACATATAGAAAGCAAATATAATATAAATATATTCTTCATTCCTAGGTTTTAATTACTTCTGTGGCGATACTGCTCTGCCTTCAGTGGTCTCGTGGAGATGATAAAATAGAAGATGAAGAGCACGTGAAAGACCGGACTTCTAACGAATCGTCTGAAATAAGAACGTATTCTTCATTCTCAAAGATAAAAATAGCACATCCCCCAAAAGATGTCAATAAAATAAAAAATTTTTTATTTAAGAAACCACTACTTTTACGTCCATATCAGGACTGGTCACTTCGGATAAATACAGAGACTACGCCAACTTCAAGTTTTGCCACAACTTCTGACCAAACTCTAACAGCACAGAATGAGCTTCCAGAATCTATTTCAACACCACCTACAGTTGGAACCCCTTCTGAGTCTCAGCAAGATAAAACAATCTTTTTTGAGCCTAAGGAGAAGAAAAAAGCAGGTGTTAGAGTAGAGCATTTCTATAGCAATAACCCTTTCATAAGAACCACCACAGTTCAACCTGAGGCAAAAGATTCAAGAAAATCAAGTAATTCTGAAGATCATATATCTTCACCATTTGTCTCTAACGATAGTGTTCCGAAAGCTCTTACGAATACAGAGAAAAATGATCACAGTGAATTCAAAATCTACTCCGATGATTACCAACGCAAAACCACTTCTTCCAAACAACAAACTAATTCTCCCCAACGGTATTTTCCACTTTACAGAGACACAGAACAAGCTGCGCCTTCTTCTCATAGATTAAATAAGCCTTCCGAAGAAAATCTTACTCGGGATTTTCACCCCATTCAGAAAAATGGTCATAGTGATTTCATAATATTCTCCGATGACAGTCAACACAAAAATGTTTCTTCCAAACAACGTACTAACTCTCCACGACGTTACTTTCCTATTTCTGCTGATAATAGATCAACTACACGTTCTTTCCATAGGTTTAATGAGCCTCTTCTTGAAAATCATACTCGAAATATTCATCAGATTCAAAGAAATGTCGAAACCTTGGAGAGCATTGAATCAAATGAGTTTAAAGAACCAATTGAATATTTTATACCTCTGAACATTAAGTTAAATCCTCTTACTACAGTAGTCACAAATTATCAAGGGAATAAATCCCAGATCAATATTAAAAACTCCAAGTTTTCTACTCTCGAACCAAAAAGAACGAGACCTAATTCACAAAACAGCCAAATATACTTAGAACAGTCACACACTGAATTAAATCAATCTAATAAAAACTTAAAAGTCACACCAACAATCACACAAGAAGCTCTCAATGAACATACAAATTTCGGTATAAAACTTCCAGACAATTCAGCCAAATTTATCTTGAATACAGGTATTGATGGATCACCAATCCCTCTTAATAAAAACATTAAAAATGCTCCAGTAGAAACAAATTTCCGCAAAGACAACAAGTTGCGATTTGTGACTACTGCTAATCCAGAAGAAATATATGATCACAGACGGCCACCACCAACACAACCAAACATTTTTTCTTACTTTAGAAGAGAGAAAGAAACTATTCCACATGTTCAAGTCTCGCCATTTTTTCCCGCACCTGCTCTTTTAACACCTGTAGGTGAATCTACTGTTGAATCTCAGCATGATAAAATAATACCTTCCGAACAATACAAGGGTAATGAAGCTGTACAAGTGGATAATATTCAGAACAGTAATCATTTTACAGAAAACATTAAACCACAGTTTGAAAATGCTTTCCCAATAACACCAAGAAAGCCTTTACACTTTGGACCAGTAACAACTGAACCGAACGAACAATTTTCAAAAAAAATAAACAAACCAGTAAAATACAAATATTCGAGGTTCAGAATACATTCCGGTGACAATCAATACCAAAATCCATCCAATAACCAGAAGATTCTTCCTGCAGAACAATCTGATCCAGCTAAAAGTCCTCTTATAGATACACAGTATTCTCCTGGTTCTTTTCTTAGACTCGAAACTTCTGAAAAAAATCTTAACAACTATCGAAATCAGCCACAGAAGCAAACGGATACATTAACGAATGTTCGATCAAAGGATTTTAGCGTGCCACGTGAATATTTTATTCCTTTAGACGTTGCGTTAAAGTCTCCCAATGCGTTAAATCGTCAACGCTTTTCAAAAGAAACAGATCCCGGCATTATAAAATCCAAGGATTCAACACACGAAACACTAAACGCCAGAAAAAACCCACAACAACAACAGCCTTACTTTGATCACCCATCTAATTCATCGAAGAAACAATATGAGACTATAACATTTCAACTCGAACCCTCTACACAAACTCCAAAAGAACAAAATGTATATGATTTTAGAAATTTTGAATCCAATGTAAATAGAACTTTAATTAAACATAACATAAATGAACAGAACTTTCCATCTGTGACCAATTCGCATAATGAACACAATATCGCTAGACCAAAAGCCATAATAAAAGGAATGACAACTCACGTACAACAAACACAAAGGCAACCACTTTTGCAACAATATCCTTTTACTTATTCTAGAAATGTGTATAAAAGTACCCCTCGTGTTAGAGCAGCACCTCTTCTCCATGGATATGTTATCCAAAAGAATGAGTACTCAGCTCATACACCACCAGTAGCTAAGTCTGTTGATATATCTAGAGAAAGTGGAAAATCATATTCTGGACGTGGAAGAAATACTGAAGATGATGTGAGAATAGATAGATTTCGTCACCCTAATCCTTTTGTAGATACAAGCGAAGCTGAGTCTCAAGCCAAAATTCCTTTAACATCAGGACAACAACAATTTGATATACCATTAGCTGAAACTCCTATTATACGTGAACCCAAAAATTCTAAAAAACCACGAAAGTTTGAATATTCAGAATTTACTTCTTATTCAAGTGACCGCAGTCACCCAACTTCTTCTAACAAACAACAAATCTTCCCCTCGGAACAGATTCCTCCGAGATCAGGTCCTCATATTTACGAGAAACCTTCTCTGGACTATTCTACTGGATACAATAAGCCATCTGAGGGGCATTCTCTTCCAGATAGCTACGAACAACAAAGAGATATTGGATCCTTTGAGAGAGTTAAAGAAAATGGATACAGCATTCCCAGTGAATATTTACTTCCTTTAAATATTCCATTTATTCCATCTTCTTTTTCACATTCTAATATTCCAAAAAAAGAAACACAATCCTCAAAAATAAACTCTGAGGTAATTCAGACTATAAAAGCTAAAACAAGTTCTCAACGCCATCAACCATATTTGCAGCATACCCCCAATCACTCAAATAAACAATATAAACGCATAACAGAGCAATATACTAACACTCCATCATCTCAAATCCAGTATAACAGCTTCGATTTTAGAATTCCAGATACATCAAAGAAATTTTACGCAGACACTGCCATCGACAGACCATCAATAATTCATAACCCAGTACTTGAGAGTTCCACTGTATCACAGAGAAAATTCAACTCCCCTTTTGTTAATGAAGCCAAGCCTGAAAAAATACAAAACCCAGAAAGAAATTATAGACCAAAAGCAACACGGCCTCCACTAACAGTACTCGATACATCTTCTGTTTTGAAAGATGAATATGGAGTTCCTCCTCAGGTTGAGTCATCATCAACTTTCTCTCAATATGACGATCCTGCTCAACGTGTAGCAGAACTGAGAAAAGAATTTGAACAAATTGAGCAAACAGCTCCTGCAGGTTATCAAGACCCCTTTAGAATCCAGCATCACCACAGCCATACATTACCTACTGTAGGATATACAGGATACAAGTCTCTTGCAGACAGTGACACACGACTACAAAATTATCCAGAAAAAGAATCAATTCATGATCAGCCCGTGCAAACTTCCTATTTACAGAATTACCCAGTAGATTTAAAATATCATCCTACCAGTCCACCAGAAACTAGGGATCTCAATTACGAGAATCCTTCAACACCCATTTTCCATTTGCAGCCAAAAAATTCCCATTCTGCAACCTCTAGTAGTTCGAATAATTTCCGTTTTCCTGAAACACAAGCTGTATTTCGTACACAACTACAACCCAATTATTATGATAACAGACATAAAGAAGTCTCAAGTCCGGAAATAAAACCTAAACCAACAACTCCAAGTGCCAAAACTAACAGCGATAAAGGTTGTAAGACTATTGTAAAAGAAATCCACGACGTACCTAAAGGATCTAAACCAGAAAAGTTAGACTCGCAACCAACAAGCATAATTAAAACTAGGATTTGCTTCTTCCCAGAGGATTCCCCTGATGAACCTTCACAGCTTGCTGATGTACAAAGAGAATTTTACGAACCTGTGAAATTTTCTTTTGATGATTTTAGAGAAGAAAAATTAACAGAAAGAAATCCGAAGGACGAAGCCATACGATACCAACCTACGAATGACAGAGATACTTACAAAACACATAGTAGATCTGTTCCACGAAGTGTCGAGGAGAATAAGGACAACAAGCATGACCATCATTTGCAAAGATTTGGTAGCAGTGAAGAAGAAACATCACTTTATGTTGATGAATTTCCGTACTTTTCAACACATTTTAAGGAGGGCATCAATGCTAGGTCACATGAAAGAATTCCAGTTCAGCAACCTGGAGAACAAACAGCTGCATCCAACAGTCACGAAGAACGCCCTCTAAGCTACCATAGTCGTACGCTAGGAAATCGTGACAGTAGTCCGTATTCTGGCTCAAGATACGTAACTGACGACGATATTGCTGTGAAGTCGCTCTACAGTACAAGAGACAGAAAAAAAACAGTACGTAAGCCATATAATGGTTATAGAAGTGGCTATAGCAATAGAAGCGACGAAAGTCAGCATAGAAGAAGACCAAAGAATTACAACAAAACCTTTTCGTTTTACAAGAAAAATAACGACGATAACAATCCAAACAGTTACTCTGAAGAATACGTTCGTGGAAGATTTAGGACATATTCTTCTGACAACGACAACAAAAAAGAACGATCATAAATAGACCGTATCAGATTTATGTACTGAGACAAACATTTTTCTGTATTTTGCCTCAAAATACTACCAGTTTTATTTCACAGTATAAATGTTTTTTGTAATGTAATATAAGTGTCGACGGGAAATATTAATAAGGGCTTCTGTTGTGGCATTATAAATCAAACAAATCTCACTGTATCACGAACACGCAATCATTTCATAAAAGGACATAAGGAGCACGTTAAAATTTGAATTCTTAGGATAATGTACTGAATAATTAATATATTTTCATCAAAATAAAAACCTTAATGAATATTATACTACAGTGCCTAATTATTTATCTAGATACGGTTGCATTAGAAAATATATTAAAATATTTAGAACTTTCCTACCAACGTTAACTTCAATGATATAAAAATGTCCCACATAACTGATACCACTGCTTTGTTTTTAGATATTGAAGACACACAAATTGCACTTTACACCTACTTCTTATATAAAATATGACATTCTTCTTCATACATTTAGTTTCATTTTATGTATCAATAATACTAATTTACTCTTATCATTAGATCCAATAAAATATATTTAGCGATTGAAATATAATTCGAGTTTTCGAAACCTTCTTTCTCATTTACTGAAGCACCTACAAAAATATTGTTCATGATATAAAAAGTTTATTTTAACAAAAGTTGTTTATCAAACCTTGGATTACTTTTTAAATCAATGTTGAGAGATAACTTTTCTTATAGTAAGAAACTTAAATCTACAATTACTTCACTGCTTATATGTAATATTGAAGACAAATGATGTTTGGGGAAGCGGTAAATCTACGTATTTCAGGGGTTTTGATTTTCTCGGTGCACACGGAAGATAGCCCGATGTGGCCTTTTTATAAAAAAAACAACAAATATGTCGTTATATGGGTTATGCTATAAAATTTCGTAACGTGTTTTATC
The DNA here is from genome assembly GCA_011833715.1 of Carcinoscorpius rotundicauda. Lineage (NCBI taxonomy): Eukaryota > Metazoa > Arthropoda > Merostomata > Xiphosura > Limulidae > Carcinoscorpius > Carcinoscorpius rotundicauda. The sequence continues at coordinate 25,392,756 of CM022398.1, forward strand.
ATGACCACGTAGTACGTTATTCTGTTTTCAAGCCGTTTTCCAACCGACTTGATTTTTTATAAGCAGGACTAACATGTCCTAAAGGTTAGCTTAACAGGCTGTATATCACAGGGTCAATAACTTGCTGCCACAGAAGAAAAAAAATTACGCTCCGCGCTTAGAGCATTTTGATACATTGTATGTGTGGCAGTGAACCCTCACTATTTAATTAGGATAATATGTGGCCCAGCATGGCTAGGTTGCTAGGGCGTTCGACTTACAATCTGAAGGTCGCGGATTTGAATTCCTGTCACACCCAATATTTTCGCTCTTTCAGCCGTGGGAGCGTTACAATTTACGGTCAATCCCATTATTCGTTAGTAAAAGAGTAGCCCAACAGTGGGTAGTAATGACTAGCTTCCTTCCCTCTGGTCTTTCGCTGTGCCTTAGGAACGTTGAACTCAGATTGCCCTCGTGTAGCTTTGCGCGAAATACATAAACAAACAAACCCCACGATATTTTCATCTAATTTCCCAATCTTCTGGATTGTTAAAATTTAATTGTCCACACATACATGCGTGTGCACATCATCAAACCAATGTATTTATTTTAATGAGATGGTATCAAACTATGATAGTGGATCTAATATGTTGTCTATTTGGGGTATTAATGCATAATATATTTTAAAAAACCATTAATCTCCAGTGAATGGATTAATTAAATCTTAATAGTAATAACTATTTATTCGTTTGAGGACAAGAGATGTGTTTCCTGATCAATACATCAATACCACTATTAGAGCTTATTCCAACTTACACCATATTTCATCACTACGTAAGATAGGTTTTTGAATTTAAAAAAAGCTCGACATTCAGAGGCATTCATTTAACAATTTATAAAGCATTCGTTTTACTGTAAACCAGAAACTTTTACTGAATACGTCAACATCTTATTTAATATTTAAAATCCATTAAAGACAACCTTTCATCGTAGCAGTCTACTTTGCTTTGCGTCTCATGCTCATGAACGACTCTGATAACAGACGAATCAGCAGACAGAAATGCTTTACAGTTTATTGTTCGTTTGTTTTAAATTTCAAGTAAAATTAGAAAAATTCTATATGCACTAGCTGTCCATAATTTAGCAGTGTGAGACTAGAGGAAAGGCCATTACTACCCGCTGCCAACTTTTGGGATACTCTTTTACCAATGAATAGCAGATTGACGAAATCATAATAACACCCCCGTGGTTGATAGGACGAGCATGTTTGGTATGATGAGGATTCGAGCCTGCAATCCTCAGATTATGAGTCGAACTCCTTAACCACATGGCTTTACTGCCTAAACGAATCAGTTGATTGTAAAACTCTTGCTTAACTGTGATGATGAATCTTGATTTGGTGGCATATGGAGTCATACAAAAGAAGACACGTATAACGACATTTACATGCGGTAATAAATATTTATTCCTTTTTTAGGAACACCGCAACTTCGATAGGTGTCATGCTGTCATTAAAATTACTTACGAAAGGTAAAATTTTTCCGTGTTGTTACTCGTTACTATGGTAATACAACTGTTTCTAAATGCCAAAATAGCAACTGTTGAAACACTCAAGTCTCTGCTTGCTCGTGTCAATAGGTAGTCACGTCTAAAATATAATATTTCCAGATATTCTCCGAACATATTATATCCTTTTTTTCGTGATTCCATTATAAGCAACGTATCTAATAATCAAGTAATATTTACTTAATATTTGTCTATAACCACAAACGTTTGTAGACTATTCAATTAAATCATTTTTTTTCTAGAAAATATTCGTATTCCTACTTTGTGTTGTTAAATTCAGAATAATTTGTTCAAACATTCTCAACTTTTGCCTGTTACTACTACTACAACTTTATCACCGATAGCAGTTTCAACGTCTGCAAACTATAAAATTTAAGTAGCTAGTTATCTCACACATTAAGAAAAGCACTAGAACATCAGCCACCCACGTATTAATGGCTGCACCTAATAAAATGGTTTCATGGTGTATATAATTAACAGAGCTTTAAAGTTTACGTGCTGTTAAAGACTACAATGAAAAAAAAATATTCTGAACTTGAAATGTTAGGAGATGATTGATGGCTGAAACATGAAAGATGTGTGTCCTCGTAATTTCCGGATATACAATGATAATAAAATTCACGTGCTGAGGAGCTGAAAGACCACTAGAAGTACTGATTGACATATTGACTCTCCTGGCCGAACAAAATTAATTGCTTCTTGGTTTTTAAAAGCTCTTAACTGAGCTCTGCAGCTAAACCACATATTTAGAATTAAATACCTCAACCTGGAATTTCACAATGTACAGAACCGCAAGTTTTCTTACCTGGTGTGCGTGTATAATTCATATAATTGGACATCACGTCCAATTTTTAGTGCATAAGCCATTCTTCGCAACCATAAATGCAAAGTGTTGGTTCTCATGATGTCTTGAGCGTTGAAATTAGGGTAAATAACAATGCATGGTGAATCTATGAGCACCTCCCTTCAAATTCCTTTCTTCAATTATACGAGTATGGATTTTACTTGATAATATCGTGGTAAACATGTCATTCCAGTCCAAAGGAATGGTATGGGTACTGTTACCTGAAGCAGTTAAAGGGCCATGAAGCTATTGTGGTATTGTACATTACCTAGCAATTCTGCTCCATCTGTAATAGTAGTCAAGATAAGTAGTACATAATGATACCTCGCAAATAAAAGTAATTTAATGTAGAACAAAGTCCGTGTATAATTCTACACATAATAGCGACTAATATAGAGGGTTTGCTTTGACCATTCCACATGCAAACCCTAAACCCAAGTGGTTGGTCACTGCACTTTACATGGAAATAGACTGTAGGTGTATTTCACCAGATATGTACAGATAACTGTTTTCAATGCTACTAAGAAAATGTAATTAGCGTCAACAGTAGTTTGGTTTGTTGTTAATTCGCGTAAAGCTACTCGAGAGCTACACTATCTACACTAGTCGTCCCTAATTTAGCAGTGTAAGACTAGAGGGAAGGCAACAAGTCATCACCACCCACAGTCAACTCTTGGGCTACTCTTTTACCAACAATTAGTGATATTGACCGTAACATTATAACGCCCTCACAGCTGAAAGGAGGAGCATGTTTGGTGTGACAAGGATTCTAACCCGCGATCCTCAGATTACGAGTCAAATGCTTTAACCACCTGGCCATACTGGGCCGAACGTCACCATGATATGGCATGCTTTTTTTCTCAAAATTTGATGTCTCGATGTTTCTCCCAGCCGTGGGGGTGTATAATGTGACGGTCAATCCCACTATTCGTTGGTAAAAGAGTAGCCCAAGAGTTGGCGGTGGGTGGTGATGACTAGCTGCCTTCCCTCTAGTCTTACACTGCTAAATTAGGGACGGCTAGCACAGATAGCCCTCGAGTAGCTTTGTGCGAAATTCCAAAACAAACAAACAAACAAACAAACTCGATGTTTCTAAAAACATTTTTAAAAACATGTTTAAATTTGAAACACTGTGTCATATTTTTAATTAAGTTTATTAGTAAAATGTTACGAAAAGAAAGACAGGCATTCGTAAAATAAAATAAAAAATTACGAAACATGAAATACTCGCCTTCCATTTACAAATACTATGTAAAACAAAAATCTTGTAAAATATCAAGACCAAAGGCCACAAATTGACATTTAAATACAGAAATTATTAAGAATTAAAAACAAAATTATTTATTCCCTATTCTTCAGTCACTTAAGAAACAGTAAATCTCACAGCAGAAAGCACAAAACACCCAAATGTTTTTATAGAAGATTAGTGACACTACCATTTTCTCTTTGAAATTAGTAAATACTCTTATAATACACCTTTTTTAACAACATGATGCAATTAGAGAGCTAAAATAAACTTTAACTTCAGGACGCCACTTAAAATAACTGAATAGCTGATGCTATAAAATATTAAGTTAAAATATGACGTTTGGATTAACAACAGCAAATTTGCAATATAAACAATACTTGTGCTTATTTACAAATATTTTTTAAATATATGTTAAATTTGTTTTCTGTTTTTGAAAACATAAGTCTAGCTTAGACTAAAGCTACGTATTTTGAAGTTGTCAAGACAGTTTCGAATCTGTGCATGACCGCAAACTGTTCCAGTTGTTTTTGTAAGGTGTGATATGAATGAAGGCAGTATTAGGTAACCACTGACTGGATACATTTTCTTTCATTTGTAATCTAAAATGAGGTATAGCAGCTGATAACTTTAATACAGATTCTTACTTATAAGTTTGTTTGAAAATTCCTTATTAAAATGAAAAAAAAATATATATATATTAACACTGAGCAGAAATTATAGCTTTTTAATTTTATTTTCCACATAATAAAATGCATTAAAACGTAAATAACTTAAATAGAAATAACTATTGAGAATCGATAATGTATTTAGTCATTATTGAACAAGTTATTATAGAGATTAGAGATAGTTAATAAAATAATATAATTCACCAAAGTTAATAATACGTTTCAAGTATAATTATGTTTATGGACACTAGCTGATACTCTTAACGCAAAATAAATTTCATATTCTTCACGAAACGGTACGGAATAGATCTGTCAAAACTTCCTCCATGAAATCGCTTTGCACGAAACGGTACGGAATAGATCTGTCAAAACTTCCTCCATGAAATCGCTTTGACATTGCTGTAAAAAGTGACAGAAATGATACAGAAGCTTGAACCACGTGACAAAGAGTAAAGCACAGATAAAGCCAACCATTCTGATAAATGTTACGACCACTGCTGCATCATTTACAGGAACACGTAACAGATTCATTTGATGAGAACCGAAGATTTTTAATGATAACGACAAGACAATGGTAGCAGCAAGGAACATTTGAAACGTATGAGTACAGTAACAAACACTGAATTCTTGAACGTTTCAGAATATACCTGTTCTCTCTTCTGCAAAGTATGTTTAACGGGGGTTGGTTATTGGGTACAAATATTTACGAAACGGTACGAAATAAATCTGTCAAGAACACGATTAGGAAAAGAAATGTTTTCAATGATAATTCGTTGACTTAATTTAAATTTAACAAAATACACTGTACATAATACTTAGAATAGTAGCATCGTTACTAGCTTTAGACGGTTCTTTGTTTTAGAGCAAAGCTATCAGCTGTGTTCACCTCAGTTATACAGCGGTATGTCTTCGGACTTTTAATGCTAGAAATGGTGGCTTCGATTCCCCTGGTGGGCAGAGCTCAGATAGCCCAGGGAGTAGCTTTGTGCTTAATTACAAAAAACAACAACTTACTTATAAAGTTTAAGTATTTTATAAAAACTAATTAAAATACAAAATAAAATGATGAAATAAATTTGAAAAACAACCAAACAAACAAAGGATATGATAATACAACAGTATTATATAAGTATTCAGTACAGACTTAACAGTAGTGAAATTTAGTTATTATTTAAAGTTCATTGCGAGTTCATTCATGGCAGACAAACTTTCTTTGATCAAATTTTAGTATTGGATGATACTTTGTTTTTTAGGATCTTGTATAAATACACATGTAGTGATTGTAATGTGACTTACATCGGTAAAACTATACATAATTACATCTGAGAGCCTGGGAACATATGGGATTATAAAGAAGAATAGTAACGAACTATCAAATCCACCAGAATCCACAATTTGTACTCGTAGTTCATTACGATTTTCAAATTAATCTCATTTGAATACTCCTATAATGAATTTTAATTAAAGAAAATATATCTTTTGTAAGAGAATTCCCAACTTTAAATAATAACACGACTTCATTATAATTAATTAAGTCTGTTCGGAATACTTATATAATATTATTACATAATATTCTTTATTTATTCGGTTGCCTTTTAATTTATTTTACACTTTTATTCTGTATTTAAATTGTTTTTTTTATAAAATATTTAAACTTTATAAATATTTACATCTAATAATCTATCTAGCTCATTATAGTTTTCTAAGATGGAACATGTGTATTCCGAAATGTTTAACAATTAAATGTTTGTTACTGTACACACGCGTCAAATGTTTTTGTTGCTTTCCTGGTTGTTGTCCGTCAGATACAAGTAAAGACGTATCAGGATTATCTCAAATTGAAATACATTTATTGCTGTCCAATTTTCTTTAAGTAGGTAAGATTTTCACAACTATTATTATGTTCTTCTCTTGCGTATTTGAACGTAATTTAATTTTAATGGATCACAATACTCGTTTTCAAAATCATTCCACTGTTTTTCATAGCGCCCTCTTTTGATCGTTATAAAAGGTATCATATAAAATCTGGAGAAATAATTTATTTGTAAAAGGTATTTCTATCGAATACTCTTCATTCACGTTGACTATGATTTAGCTATATTATGTTTCACATATTCACAATTCGAGTAACAATGCAGTAAAAGCAATGTTTCCAAAAGCACAAGACTATAAAGATATAGTCATATAAACCAATGATTAAACTTCTGTTATTGTTATTAAACTAATCGATATAGAGAACACGTGCTTGTCTACGAGCTAAATTTTACACAAAAAGGAAGTGGAAAAGAATTAAATATTTTAACCAATTATAAATAGCTAATTTATTTCGTAATTACGCATATCATTTTATCTTACCTTCAGTAAAATATGCTAAACTATAATACAGCTGAACATTGCCTTCGTAACTGATTACATGACCCACCCATGTTAACTCTTCACGAACGATAAAAAAGTGTGTATTTTTGTATTCATGAAAACATTATTTTCACTTGTATAAATAGTATTTTATACAACTCTAATCCTCATACTGAAACAGGCCCAGTTTCTTAAGCTTTGCAGTTATATTTGAGTTTGCGTTGTTTGTGGGAAAATATAGTGGGCTGGAGCATATATCAGGATTACTGTAAGAGAGAAGAGATGGTTTTGTTGGCGATTGTTGTGTTTCTAAAATAGTATAGCTTTTTTGTCTTCATAATGAAAATGTTAATGGCTGTTTTAGAAGGTTGTTCTTGGATGTTGTTATTGTTTTTGTAATTTAGCAAATGCTAACTTCCAGAAGGCCTTTCATGATCTTGAAATTTAGTGGACACAGTTATTGTTTTTGTGATTTCTGGTCTCATGATAGCTTCAGGCAGGGCACTTCTAAATAATTTAAAAAGATCCACCAATAATGGTGGCATTGGTTGAAGAGTGGACAGGCCTGATTCCAAAACAAAGAAAAGGGCTCACTTGGCTGGTTGAGGACTTGCCAATAGTAGAAACTTCATTTCAGGATCTTTAAATTCCCTTGCTAAGCCTAAGAAAACCTAAATGTTAGAGATATGTTTTGTAGAATATTGCTGTCATCGGCTCCTTTTCAATCATGGGCAGACTCAGTTTCACTCCTGAAGATTTTGGAACTTTGGGCTACTGTTTGAAATTGTTGGTATTCCCAAATAAAACATAGGTTTCCGTGATGAAATACATAAATAACAAGTTCAAACAAAGAAAATATCGAAACTTCCTGGCTAGTCAAAATAAAGAACAAAATCAAGAACTTAGTTTAACAGTAACAGTTTGGACGGGAAATGATTCAGCTAGCAGTTTATTTTTAAAAGTTGTAACAGCTACAACCTGCTTTGAATTATAGTTTCATAAATGAGATACTAAAAATGATTGCTCTGATTAACTACCATACATATTGTATGAGTGATTGTCTCTCATGTGCCTGAAAGCATCCCAAACCAACAGGAAATGTATAGAATATACACTGCCATACTGCCATAAACTGCCATACTCCATGATTGTCAATCTTAGAACTGAGACTTGGGATCCTTATAAAATTAACTAAAATCAGACTGACCACTAAACAATTGCTGGTCTCTAATTTTTAGATACGAGTACATTAATACAAGTATCTCACTTCCACATAACTTTGCTCAGTACAATCGTAGCAAAATTTGAAGCACAGATGTTACTTGCTGTGTCTATACAACCACATTCCATATCAGCTTGTGATACAATTACGAAAATATATCCACCTAAAACGCACGTTTATAATTATTACTATCAACATGAGTGAAAGTGTCACATCACAACTAATGAAAACATTGGATAAAACAAGTACATGCTTTCTGGTTTCTTGTGATACCTAAGTGTGTTTCGCCTTCTACATTCAATTTTACTCACAAATATTTATGTTCGATCCGGTTAAAATATTTTTTCAATAATACTATTGAAAACATTAATGCAGAAGTCTTTCGATATTTTCAGTGAAATATCTACTCGTGCCTGAATAATGCAGTTTAAAACTCAAAACACATTCATACCAACTTAGGCCTGGCATGGCCAAGCGTGTTAAAACGTGCGACTCGTAATCTGAGGGTCGCGGGTTGGCAGCCCCGTCACGCTAAACATGCTTGCCATTTCAGCCGTGGGGGCGTTATAACGTGACGGTCAATCCCACTATTCGTTGGTAAAAGAGTAGCCCAAGAGTTGGAGGTGGACGGTGATGACTAGCTGCCTTCCCTCTAGACTTACACTGCTATATTAGGGACGGCTAGCACAGATAGCCCTCGAGTAGCTTTGTGCGAAATTCAAAAACAAAAACAAACAAACCTACCAACTGCAATGAAAAACTTAATGGGTTCAACATACCACCTCATAATCTCACAAGCATCTACAGCTTTTCTTCATATCTCAGTATTTTTCTCTGCACATTTGATTTATGGTTGAATATAATACTCATGAATGAATACATGTAAGATATTAGGCAGCATATGCAACACTGCATACACATAAGCATGTATATTAGTATACTAACATGTACGTATTTACTTCAACATCAAATATTATTGCTTTATGCTTATAATAGCCCACAGACTACCCAAAGACGCATTGCTATATTACGGAAACCTGTGTTACAACTCCCAAACTACATGTCTCAATGACACACTCCTTGTCTTTTTACCGCCATTTACAAATGAACCTATAAGCTAGATTTTATACCCACTAACATTAGCTGTCCTAATTGCATTATAACCAGTTGGTTATCAACATCGGCCTGTACATATTTCACAGATTTTTTTTTTCATTCATGTAACTGTCCTAATTTGAAGTGTGTAAGTTAATTCCAACTGTACATTCAAGTGCTCGATGCCAATGGAGCTGTAACTTCACTCTTCCATTGACAGTTCCTCATCTGACTTTTCAATATTTTTTTACTTATTAGACTTCTCCTCTGATTTGTGGTTCACCCAGAAATAGAGAGGCTCACTAACACACTCATCCACGTCCATCAGTTGCACATAGTAGTGTGAAGGACCGAACTATTTAAAAAAGAGATAAAGACCAGTCGAATAACAGTCGAGTTTTTGAAATATTGCAAATATATATGAAAACCATAAACGGTCTCCCCACTCAAACTAGGGTTTCCTTGGTGACTTGCGATATAAAATCTCTTCTGGTTTTAAACAGCTGTTGATACACAAATTCGTAAGTCTCAATTAACAAAGACTTCAAGTATTTAATCTATTCCTGTGAAGACTGTAGCATTTCTGCACTGAGAATGAACCACGTATAATGTCCACAAGATGATCTTTTTTTTCAATCAGACATAAGAAAGATTGGGTATGAGTTAAAACTGGTTTATCTTTTCTGGGTTGCATGATGTGGCATCTTTATGTGTGATAAATATTTGTCAGTTTATTTTATCCATTCTACCAAATAATCACGCTAGCTTGAAACAATGAAATGATACACTCATCATACTTAAAACCTTTCGCAAATTGTCAAATAACTGTCTACTAAAATCCATGTATTTCTCCAGATGCTCAAAACTAACATATTCATTATTCAATGATGGACTGTTTGTCTCAATGAATTAATGCATTTTTAAGTTTCGAAAATGTGGTTTACACATTTTATATACAACTTACACATACATATCTACTGACTTCAAGTATAACGTTAAATACACACGAATTAATATCAGTATTTTTATTGGTATTGACATAGCGCATATTAAAACAAATTATGTACAATAAAAACAACCGTAATGATCAATAGATGGCGCACTTCTCGTTGATGATTAACATAAATCTTCATAAAATAACAAAATGAGGCATATGATCAGAGTAGAGTAAATGCCAGCAAAAATCATTCTAAGTTTCTCACAATAAATTTAAAATATATGTTGCGGTTAATGGAATATTTCACCTTCTTAAGCTTCGTGCTGTACTAAGCCCTCCATACAGAAATTAAAACAACACCTGATTAAAGAAAACGAAAATCTCACATTATTACTTTTGCTATTTTACTTTTTATTCCTTTAGTCTACCTCAAACGAGTATCCTTTGTTTCTATAAAGTTGAAAGTTTTTCATTTTTTTTCTTAACAGTGTTTGATACACTTGGAATAGTTTTGAAATAAAATATTTTGAAATTTTTTTCCAAAAATATATTTCAAAAATTTTCAACAACAACTCTGTGATACATTTCAAATTTCTACGTAGTGGTGAGAATTATCTTTTTTTGTAACCATGCTCCATTAATATCATCTCTAGAGTGTTACAACGCTAAAATCAATGGTTCGATTCCCCTCGCTAGGCTCAGCAGATAACCCGATGTGGCTCTGCTATAAGAAAAACATACACACAGGTACTTCCTGTCGTAGTTTCTCTGGTGTCATTTTTTAAACCAGTGATACCTTATACAGGCACACAAAGGATATAATATGATACGTAATGCCCTGCGCTCTACAGCTTGTTTGTTGTTATTTTTTTCAAATACCTATACTGACTATATAAACCCTCTGTGCTTGGTAACCTAAAATGCGATACTGAATGTATCATAAAAAGCTGGTTAGAAACGTTAACAGAATACATTTACATTTACGCGAATTTCAGTGCAATGTTTTTATCAAATATATATTTATATAAATTAGTATCTTTAAAAAATGCTTTCAGCAAAGAAAGAACTTGAAGGAAAATAATGGGGTAAATAAAGTTTATTACTAAAATAAGAGCTATGATCCACATATATAGATGGTTTGTTTGTTTCTCTCCAATTAAGAACATAAGTATGTTATGAACTATTTGTATTTTGTCTCCCAGCGGTCTCACAATCCGGTTTCGAGAGTTCAAAACCCGCAAACACACCGTTGTGCCACTTGGGAAATGTGCATAAATGGAAAAAAAAATCACTGCATAAAGTAAAGTTACTTTATTATATCAATTACGTATTTATAGTTCTGTCGTAAGTAAAAGTAGATTCGTAAGAGGTGGAAAAAAGTTATAAAATCAAGTAACTAAAAAAAGTCAAACATGTTTTTGGAAGTTTCTCTTGGAATGAACAAGTTAAATAAACTGATAATAATTATGTTACCTTGTTTTTTTATATGCAAAAACGGCTCGTTTGGGTTGAGAAAATATTTTAAATAGTTTGTTTTTGTTTTTGGAAATTCGCACAAAGCTACTCGAGGGCTATCTGTGCTAGCCGTCCCTAATTTTGCAGTGTAAGACTAGAGGGAAGGCAGCTAGTCATCACCACCCACCGCCAACTCTTGGGCTACTCTTTTACCAACGAATAGTGGAATTGACCGTCACATTATACACCCCCACGGCTGGGAGGGCGAGCATGTTTAGCGCGACGCGGGCACGAACCCGCGACCCTCGGATTACGAGTGCACGTCTTAACGCGCTCGGCCATGCCAGGCCTATTTTAAATAGAAGAGCGAACAACGTTTCGACCGTCTTTGGTCATCGTCAGGTTCACAAAGAAAGAGGTAATTGACAGGAAGTTGACCACATGTTTGGAAGGGGTTGTGTAACTGAGTGTTGCTATGTAGAGGGCGGGGTTAGATGTTTGAATATATAATTTTATCTATAATATTAATATTGGTATAATGGCGTTCCTTTATATTGGTTTATTTTTGGTTTAAGTTGTTGTATAAGTAAGGCTTCTTTAATTTTGCGTTTGTTTATGTTTGTTTCTTTATTTAGTATTTTAGTGTTTTCTATAGTTATGTTGTGTTCATTTGACTTGCAGTGTTCGAAAACGTCTGAAGGTGACTTTTTATGTTCTTTGAATCTGGTTTCCATTTTTCTACTTGTTTCTCCTATATAGAAGTCGTGGCAGTTATCACATTGTATTTTATAAATAATGTTGGTGTGGTGTTTGTCAGTGTAGTATAGACCTCAGTTTTGTGCCTGGGTTTTGAATAAATTTAGTATTAACTGGAATGTTATATTTTGTTACTAGTTTTTGCCAAATGTTGGCTATTTGTCTGCTGATGTCGGGAATATATGGCATGCAGCAGTATATAGTTTCGTGATTTTTTGATTCGTGAGAAAAAGTTACTTTTGTTGGTTGATTTTGCTTTCTGTCTAGGTGTGTGCGTATGATGTTTTCTACGGTTTGTGGAGGAAACTTATTGATGTTGATGAAGTATTGTTTTAAATTCAACATTAATTTTATTTTGTGAGCATAGTTTTATGGCTGTGTTTATCTGGTTTCTTAGTATGTTGAGTTTTTGTTTTGTTTCATGTGCTGAGTCCCAAAGAATGTATAGTCCAGTATGGGTGATTTTTCGGTGGATTTCTGTTTTGAATTGTGTATCGGTTCTTGTAATTTTGAGGTTAAGAAATGATATTTGATTGCTTTCTTTCTGTTCACATGTGAAGTTAATGTTGGGATGTATAGAGTTAATATGATTGAAAAAATTAAGTATGTGTTCTGTAGATCTGAATCCCGCAACCATATCATCTACATATCTGTACCAGTATAATGGTGGATGTAATGCTGTGTTAATTGCTTGTGTTTCAGTTTGTGTCATAAAAATATGTTACCTTGCTCAGACAAATTTATGACTTATTCTAATGGTTTGTTTGTTTTTAGCACAAAGTTCTGAGTTCTCGCCTCTGCGGGTGGTCGAACTCTAGAATTTATCATAGCAATTCCGTAAATTTACCAGTGACTTACGAGGATGCACTATATTTAATACAATCGTTGTGAAAGTGTAAAACTATTAAAATACTTCTTGGCAGTCCGCTGAATAAAACAAGTTTAAATTTACGTACAAGGAAACGGGAAAACATTTTGATTTCTTCTAACACAACTGCATTTCTACATCTTAAAACAATGTGTTGATGAACCTTATTTTACTAAATTTAAACTGCATGACTAAGAAAATCGAGGTGTTTATTTTAGCGTCAAACAACCAACTGTGTTTTTCGGACATTTTTTAAATTTGAAAAACTGTTTCAGTATTCTTATTTCCTTTGTAATAAAAGTAAACATATGATAATTATAATGAACATATGATAATTATAATAAACATATGATAATTATAATAAACATATGATAATTATAATAAACATATGATAATTATAATAACAATATGATAATTATAATAAACATATGATAATTATAATAACAATATGATAATTATAATAAACAATATGGTAATTATAATAAACATATGATAATTATAATAAACATATGATAATTATAATAAACAATATGATAATTATAATAAACATATGATAATTATAATAAACATATGATAATTATAATAATAGTGCTACTAGAACACATTTAAATGTGACACTTGGAACTGCCCTAGTTTAAAGAAACCACAATATAAATGAATATTGTATGAGTTGTATTTGTGGCGTCGCCTATTATGTGTTTTTAATTGTTTATTTGTAATTCAGTGTAAAGCGACAAGGTGGACTTTCTGTGCTCTGCCCACTACGAGTATCAAGACCCAGTTTGTAGGGGTGTGATTCCAGAGAAATGCCGCTGGGGAAAGGCCTTTTTGTGATTATATAATTATGTTATAAGAATTGTTTTAATAACTTGAAAATAAACTTGAGTGGTCTTTTTTGGATATATTGTAAATGTTATGGCTTTTAGTTTTGTTATTATATAAGCATAATTATGTGCACACAGTTTTTATGTGTCTGTGTGTGTTTTTCTTACAGCAAAGCCACATTGGGCGATCTGCTGAGCCCATCGAGGGGAATCGAAGCCCTGATTTCAGCGTTGCAAATCCGTAGACTTAACGCTGTACTAGTGGGAGGCACACAGTTTTTAAAATAGTTATTAATTCACCTATTAGTGATGTCGAGAAAACTCACTTGTAAAGAAATATATATGCAAAAACGGCTCGTTTGGGTTGTGAAACTGACGATGACCGAAGAAGGTCGAAACGTTGTTCGCTCTTCTATGTAAAATATTTTCTCAACCCAAACGAGCCGTTTTGCATATATAATCCACCTATTATTTAATTTTTATAACTAAAATATCAAATAAAAACAAAACTCCTTTTTAGAAAAATCTTTGGTATATCAATAACAAATGGTCTATTTATTTGCTTGGAAAATAATTTAGTTTCATTTCGAGTCATTTAATATCGGCTGTTAAGAAAAAACAAACTTTTATCAAAACTATCTTTAGATATCTTGAGAAATGTATGCCATTTAATTTTACGTTTTTAATTTTACATAGTTTTCTTGAGAAGTCGTTAATCTGAACGCATTTGTCGAATCAGTCGCTTTGAATAAAATAAACACCAATAGCAACTTGCGTCATTAAGTGATCAACATAAAAGCTGATATATACAACTGGTAAACAAAAAACAAGTGTATGTACAAACTACAAAATAACATTTCATTGTATTCATAAAAGACATACTTTTCTTCAAACCAGTAACTCACTCACAGAATACAAAATGCATAGTTTGGGTCACTTTCCAAATAAGAACGTATTCACAGTTTGTTTGTTAGAGCAAATAACGTTGTCATTTTCTCGTTAATCACTGTTTTGTTTCAGGCATGATAGGACGACTTTAAGGCTGCATCGACCGGTGGACTGTTACCGAGGACAGATTGTCACCACACTTGAAAAGGCACGACGTATGACAACTCTTGACCAGTGAGTTCTGCTTAGTCGACAGTTAAGCCCGTGATCAGCTAACGTGGCGTTATAAATATGTGGGCGTAAGATATGAACTGTAGAAGCAGTCATATTAACGATTTCTGACATCTCAATATTTCCGCTTTATTCAGACAACAGCAAAACTACGAGACGTCTGAATCATTTTGTGAGAGTTCTCATAGTAACACTGGCCAGACAAAACGTACTATTTGTAAAACTTTGCGAACATTTTGAGTACATTATAAGTACTTTCTAATCAGATGACCGCGGTGGTAAGATTTGAATGACCTGATTGTGCCAGTATCGACTGTGACTTCGTATGAAGTTTCGATATCTGATGTAGTTTACGTATACATCCGTAAAGGTTGTTCTTTGAAAAAAGTATCATAATCTGCTACCCGATACTCAGTGAAATTGTTTTTGGTCAATAATTATCGCTTTGTTTTCAGTTCTGGTCGACCCCTACTTGACCTTCGCGAAGTCATGTAAGGACTAACAACTATTAAATATTTTTAATAGATAGTGGCTCTTCAGTTTGAAATGTGTGTATGAGAATTACAGATTAGATCTCCTTCTGTGAAGATCTGTCGATTCTAATGTATACCCGGACTGTACCTAACCCGTATTTTTAATGTCCATACTAAAAGAGGTTCACTGTATTTCAATCCGCAGGGATTTGTGTACTCAACAAAGGAACCTAAATATTTAATTTGTTATCTATTTCACCTGTTATTATTATTTTTTTAAATTAATGACGTTTAAAATACTTTCTCCTTCATTAGTCTACTAGTAAGCATGCTGGTTTATAGTGCTAAAATTTGGTTTTCGATTCAAGCGATCGGTACACAAGTACGAATAGACCATTGTGCAGCTTTTCACTTGATACAAAACAAAAGACATTTAAAAGCTCTAAATATTAGTTATCTAATTTATTAACAACTAATGACGTTTTGTAGCTACTGAAAAATAATGTTGTTGTTTGTTGTAAAGCACAAAACTAAACAAAGCATTCCATTCTGTCTGTGAGAAATAACATTAATACAGGAATTGTGTGTGAGCGCGCCTTTGAAAAATAATACATGAGCCACTTCAAGAATAATAAACTATTATTTTCATCTCTAATGGGGGCTCGGCGTAACCAGGTGAGTTAAGGCATTCGACTCGTAATCCGAGGGTCGTGGGTTTCAATCTCGGTTGCACCAAACATGCTCGCCCTTTCAGCCATAGGGGAGTTATAATATGACGATCCACCCCACTATTCGTTAGTAAAAGAGTGGTGATGGCTAACTTTCCTTCTAGTATTATACTGCTAAATTATGGACGGCTAGCGCAGATAGCCCTCGTGTAGCTTTGCGCGAAATTTAAAATAACAAATAACAAATCATCTCTACTAGAAGCTCCCGCTAGTACAGCGGTAAGTCTACGGATTTACAAAGCTAGAATCAGGGGCTCGATTCCCCTTGGTGGGTCCAGCAGATAGTCCGATGTGGCTTTGTAATAAGAAAAACAAACATAAACACTCTAATAGGACAAACACCCTGTATGTCTTCGGATTTACAACGTTAAAAACCGAGATTCGATACCCCTGATGGTGCAAAGCACAGATAGTCTATTGTGTAGCTTTGTGTTTGATTACATACACGCACGCATATCAAATAGTAACTACAATTATCGCAACAAGAAAACAATTGAGATCCTTGCTTAAGAACTGGTAGTTAAGCATTTAAGTAACTGTTTATTATATATAATAAGGATAGATGACCCACGTACGAAAGAATAACAGAAATTACTTTAAAGTAACTGAACATAAAGAACCACAAATAATAAGTTTCTAAAGCCACTAAGTTCATCGTTTTTGTTTTCTCATTCCTTGTTTGTTTTGAATTTCGGGCAAAGTTACTTCAGGTCTATCCTTTCCTAATTTACAAGTGAAATAATAAAGGAAAGGCAGCTAGTCGTCATCACCCACCGCCAGCTCTTTTGTACCCTTTTATAAACTAATAGTGGGATTGAGCGTCACATAGCGTCACGGCAGCTGAAGTGGGGGAAGACATTTGGAGAAGTGAAGATTCGAATCTGCGATCCTAAGATTGCTAGTTAAACGCCCTAACCATTTGGGCATAAGATTAATCTGCGATCTTAAAGTTGCTAGTTAAAGCCCTAACCACTTGGCCATAAAATTAAAAAGAATATGGAATCAACTAAATGATCCCAATAAATCAGATTAGCATTTAATCAGTGATGTCCAAAAAATGGAAAGCACCCTATCAGACACGAAAAAATTTAAACCAATACACATAAATCCAACAAAAACACACGAGACGCAACTGAACAAATTACTACTAAAATGAAAAAGCCAACACAATTTCACAAACACTTTATTCCTACTTACGTAAAACCGACTCACGCACACCACAAATATACGCCATCCCCAAACCTCATAAACCAGGTTGTCCATTACGACCTATAATGTCCACATATGAATCGTTTAATTACAATTTTGGTAAATACACAGCATGGACATTCTCCAAATATGTAACATCAGTCAGCTCATTCATCAAAGACTCTTTTACTTTTAAATCTAATCTAAATCAACTTAATCAAAAAGCCTTAATGGCCAGTTTTGATGTTATATCCCATTTTACAGAAGTTCCAACCAGTGAAGCCTGCAAGATACCCTTAGAACTCTATACCCGAACCCCTAACCCAATTATAGACATTCCCAGCAACCAATTAGCAACTTTCATAGAATTCGCCACGATAAAGACAAACTTCATGTTCAACAATCACAACTATATAGAAACAAATGGCCTAAGCATGGGCAACCCAGTATCACCAGTTCTAGCCAATATTTTTATGACACAAGTTGAAACACAAGCAATTAACACAGCATTACATCCACCACCATACTGGTACAGATATGTAGATGACACGGTTGCGGGATTCAGATCTACAGAACACATACTTAATTTTTTTCAATCACATTAACTCTATACATCCCAACATTAACTTCACATGTGAACAGGAAGAAAGCAATCAAAGATCATTACTTAACCTCAAAATTACAAGAACCGACACACAATTCAAAACAGAAATACACCGAAAAATCACCCATATTGGACTATACATTCCTTGGGACTCAGCACATGAAACTAAACAAAAATTCAACATACTAAGAAACCAGATAAACACAGCCATAAAACTATGCTCACCTGATAAAATTAACGATGAATTAGACAAAATAAAACAATACTTCATCAACATCAATAAGTTTCCTCCACAAACCGTAGAAAACATTATACGCACACACCTAGACAGAAAGCAAAATCAACCAACAAAAGTAAATATATCTCACGAATCAAAAAATCACGAAACCATATACTGCTGTATACCATATATTCCTGACATCAGCAAACAAATAACCAACATTTGGCAAAAACTAGTAACAAAATATAACATTCCAGTAAATACTAAATTTATTCAAAAACCAGGCACTAAACTGAGGTCTATACTATGTAAGAACTACACTGTCAAACACCACACCAACATTATTTATAAAATACAATGTGATAACTGCCACGACTTCTATATTGGAGAAACAAGTAGAAAAATGGAAACCAGATTCATAGAACATAAAAAGTCACCTTCACACGTTTTCGAACACTGCAAGTCAAATGAACACAACATAACCATAGAAAACACTAATATACTAAATAAAGAAACAAACATAAACAAACGCAAAATTAAAGAAGCCTTACTTATACAACAACTTAAACCCAAAATAAACCAATATAAAGAAACGCCATCATACCTATATTAATATTATAGATAAAATTGTATATTCAAACATCTAACCCCGCCCTCTACATAGCAACACTCAGTTATACAACCCCTTCCAAACATGTGGTCAACTTCCGGTCAGTTACCTCTTTCTTTCTTTGTGAACCTGACGACGACCAAAGAAAGTCGAAACGTTGTTCGCTTTTCTATGTAAAATATTTTTTTCAACCCAAACGACTCGTTTTTGCATAGATATTAGCATTTAATTTCAATAGTATAGAGCGTCGTTATCGAAGAACAAAGAATAAAAAATAAATATTTTTTAAAGAAATTGCCGATTAAATACGAAACTCCTGACCTCTCAGCTATTCCATTTTCAAATTATTTTTGTATAAGTGGAAGGAATTATCTGTCTGTATGTATCTCCAGTCTTCCTCCGTGGTTACATTATTGTTGATATATTTCTGTGCAGAATAATTTTAAAACGTAAAAGATTCGAACCCGCGTTTCTTAGAGTGTCTGGAATGTCTCAACCAATTGGTGAAGCTGTATTTTTTATTTTACTGTTTATAAATAAACAACTATTTTCTACTTTATAAGCTGAGATATATTTTCCGAACTTCAATGATGTGATTGGATAAAAAATTAGTCACACAACTGATTGAAAAATCTTCCAATGGGCTATTTAGATGGTATTTATTAAATCTTCAGATCACTGGCTTGTTCATGTAACGTTAAATACTGCAGAATTCCACATACATCGTAACGTTAATAAATATTACATATTTCTATGTCACAGAACTCATCGAAGGAAACCAACCAAAAATTTGGGTGAAACCACTTTGTTTATATGCAAAAAATACACGAAAAATCCTAGCATTAAATAACAGAATTAACTGTGATAATGCTGGTGCCTCCAGTTTATTTTGTTTGTATGTGTGTGACTCATATCTTATTAGATATCCTATAATCAGTAAAGTCATGGACCCACAAGTAGATAATTGGTGCATAAATAGTTTATAAAAATGTTTCAGAAACAAATAGAATCCAAATGAACTCATTGATAGTTCTGGAACTAAACAATAATACCTTTATGATATTGTGAATACATGCAGAATTAAAATTTTGAAGTCACTATTTAAATACGTATTCATCCAAATATAATTTAGAATTTCTTATAGTCTTTTTATGAAACACATTTTATATTTATCGTATATTTATTTTGATAAGTAATCGGCATCGGACATTCAAAACATTAAAAAATAATGTTTTTCAAACAAGTGCCAGTGATTTATATCCAAAATTTATTAAAATATTTTTAAACTGTGGTTTATAGAATAAAATCAATTTTTGTGAATGTGTTGTTGTTGTTTTTTTTATCGCAAAGCCACATCAGGCCGTGTCCACCAAGGGGAATCGAACCCCTAGTTTTAGAATTGTAAAATATGTAGACTTATCGATATTTTTTGCAAAATTGTATTAATGTGAAGAAAAAAAATTACTTTTGTAACACAGCGTTTTATCTACACAGACTTTTTTTCATAACAAAAAATATTAAGAGTCCGAAAATTTGATTAAAAGGGGTCTTCTGGTTAATAAAGTTTGAGAACCGTCGGCTAAGAAGTAATATTTTTCATTGTCTTATGTTATGGAAATGTATTTTTAATATTTCAAGTTTTTTTCCTAAACATTTTGAAAAATTATCGAAAATTTAGGAGCATTATGTGTATGCACACAAATGTTATTACTTAGCACATTTCTTGAATTTGTAAAACTGTTTTGTAAAATTACGTTTCTGACTGCAAAGAAAATCTTTTTTGCGTTTTAAAAATTTTGTTTGTTAGATACAAAACAGAATTTCGAAATGAGGTATCTGTAACCTGTCAGTCGCGGGTATCGAAACTTGATATTTAGCGAGAAAAAAACCTCACACCTTTCATAGCGTTCGCGATCTTGTAAAATCCCGACTTTATTTTCCACGCATAAATCAATTACTCAGTAACAATTCATAAATCCTTTTGTTGTGGTACATATACATATAGTTTAAAAAACTCCAAGTGGTTAAATTCTCACTTCTGATGTGAGCGATCCTGGGTTCGATTCCCGTACGAGTCAGCTGTTACTCTCTTCATCTGTCCAGCGATAATTATGGTCCGGCATGGTCAAGCGTGCTAAGGCGTGCGACTCGCAATCTGAGGGTCACGGGTTCGCATCCCGGTCGCGCCAAACATGTTTGCCCTCCCAGCCGTGGGGGCGTTATAATGTTGTGGTCAATCCCACTATTCTTTGGCAAAGAGTAGCCCAAGAGTTGGCGGTGGGTGGTGATGACTAGTTGCCTTCCCTCTAGTCTTACACTGCTAAATTAGGGACGGCTAGCACAGATAGCCCTCGAGTAGCTTTGTGCGAAATTCAAAAACAAAACCAAGAAACTCCACTAAAGGCGTAAAACTTTTTGATTTGACTGCTGGGCTACAGCCTGTCATTCTTTGTTTATGATTTTAATATTCCTGCCGCTAAAATAAAGAAAAGTAGACAAATCAGAATCGTAATAAATAATAGATCTTGAAGAATGAAACCTGTTACATGAACTTCAAAACTGAGAAAACAACAGACAATTTTATTCGCATATTAACAGACACTAAAAGTCAAAGTAAACAAGAGCCAATGGTATAATGTTCTCTTGTGGCCCGGCTCAACTCGTAATATGAGGGTCGTTGGCTCGAGTCCACGTCGTATCAAACATGCTTGCCCTTTCAACGTGGAGACGTTATAATATGACTGTCAATCCCCCTATTTATTGGTAAAAGAGTAGTCAAAGAGTTGATGGTGATTGGTGATGACTAGCTGCTTTTTATCTGGTCTAAAACTGATAAATTAAAAAAATGTCCTTGTGTCATTTAGTTAAAATACAATTCATTGCAAGTTAGTTTCAAATTTCTGGGAGAAAGCTCTTAAAGTGTTTATTATGTTACCCATATATTTCTACACATTAAAGAAGTATAAATAATATCTAATCGTAAGAATATCCTGTTTTTGAAAGGTTAATAAATATTTGGTGGCATGAATACTTTCTAAAATAAATAGAAATTAGGACACAATAATTGATATAACTAGATATTTGAAACATATTATCGCAAGTTAATTAGGGCATGAATGAGTTAGGGCTGTAATTCATACATCTTAACTATACACCTGATCTCATGACGTTTATTTTAAACTTTGAGTTTTTACGTTTTCAACGTTGTGTATTTATATATAATTACAATAGTAAGACCAACGTATAGTAATAATTATTACAATTTGGTGCTGTTGTCATATAATTAAATGAAATCTATATAGAAACTACAAAATTCAATAATTACTAAAATCATTAAGTCGATTTACCAGTAAAAGCTTTGAAACTTTACTTTGTTACTATGGTGTTTTTTCTTGTTTCATACGAATAAAATATGACTAATAAAGCTGAAAATGTAATAGATACTCCTTGTTTTCTTCATTGTGGAATACATTTTGGTCCACATTGTTCACAGTAAAGCCATAACAAAGTTTGTTACATAGGCATCGTCACCACGAATTTTATTTAGCACAGCTTGGAGGGTTATGTAATTTTGATAAATTTTCAATGTTTTCCATACGTCACAGTAATTTTCTTAATGATACTAAGTTTATTTTGTATTTTGGAGGAACACAGTTACGAAGCAAGGTATTTTGTTCCACTAAGTTTTTGTGCTTCCTGTATAACTATATTTGTACAAAATATTGGCATGATTCTTTGGATTGAAAAACAACTGTATTTTTTATACATGGCTTTTATAACCTCGTCAGTTTTTTTTCTGGTGTTAAATGCGCAAATATACAAAAAGTGTAAAGTTCCATATTTCGGGTAATGGTAAATAATGTGGATTTTAAACACAAACAACTAGAGTTTTCAAGTGACTTATTGCACTTCCCTTTATAGTTATTTTCAATCAACTCTTTACTACTATACCCTCAATGGCCTAGCGGTATGTCGGTAGTCTCCCAACAAAGGTTTCGATAGGCAGATCCCCCGACACTCCCTCCTGTACCTTTGTGCTTAATTTCGCACAATAAAGCTCTGATATTTAATTATTAAAACAACTTTAAGTAAATTTTTAATCAATTTACACTTATTAAAATTATTTATGATTTTTAATTTGGTACATAGAGTTGAGACTAACTTAAATCAAATAAGCTAGAAAAACTTTGTAAAATATAATTGGGCTGAAAGTCACATTAAAAGTCGGAAACCCAAATGATCATTCAATGCATCCTTATCATTGGTTATAGTGTGAGTTTTTATTCATTATTTTTTTTTTAGTAATCAGTTTGTTATAATAGCGTATCATTTATTCCTACATTATGTCCGATCAATCGTATGAAATTGTAATACAACCTGTATGTCTTTTATTCATCAATTTCTCATTTTCCATGTCAGTTATTAATGTTTATATCAGTACGTCAATTATAGACCATTATACGAACTACCTATTTATCAAACCAATTTTTATATGATTAGAAATTACTGTCTATCTGCATACATGAAAGAGGTGCGTGGCCACGTGGTTAATTATTTAGTACATTAACTGAACTTTAAAGTTTTTATATTAACTCTATCTATACAAAGGATTGCTCGAACTTTACATGAAGATCTATCAGGCCAATCATCAGTGCAAAATCTCCAGGTATACCTATGTTTTCATTGTTTTATTAAATAAAAAAGGTAAATATTAAAAAATAAAACGTTCACGCAGCCCAAGCCATTCTGAAGCATTGCCATACCTGAAGGATATAATTACGAAAGAGAACTATTTGACCCATAACGTCATTGTGATGAAACTGGGCAAATCTCCTGGTACCGTTAACAACTTGGGGCTTGCAAAAAAAAAATTACAGCTGTTCTTATGATAAAAGGTCCGAATAGACTTGATTCACCGAAATGCCATTAAATCAAATAACTACTACCCTCATTATACTATAGTGGACTTCTGTATAAACGTAGTATTCAAATAACCACTGCCCTCATGATACGATAGAGGACTTCTGTGTCCTTCGTACACATACAGTGGGCATTTAGGGGAAGTTTCTTATAACAGAAGTTTTAATGTTAGCAAAATTAGTTTATCACGACCAATATAAATGAGTACAGTCAACGACAGAGAAGCGAGTGGAGTTCAAAGGTGTATTGGAATCCAGCATAATGAAATTCAGATAAACAACAAATAATTCATTGAAGACAGATCGTAATTATTACAGATAAAATACGAAATACTCTCCGAAGCAGAAAACTGACGAACTAGTTAAAATATCCTCGATTATTACAGAAATAAACTTGTGCTTTAGTACTTAAACATGAAACACAGTACATAAATGGATAGTTGTTGTTGTTTTGAATTAAGCACAAAGCTACACAATAGGCTATCCGTGATCTGCCAATCACGGGTATTGAAACCCGGTTTTTAGCGTTGTACGTCCGCAGGCATACCGCTGAGCCGCTGGGAGGGCTATTAATGGATAGATAATGAAGCAAAATCTGTCCAACTTTGAATTGTGAGCCTGCTAAGTGATATGTGACAAGCTATTGACCATTAAATTATTTGTGAGCTAAAACAAATTCTATACACAATTCGTTAGAGTTTGTTTCCTTGCTGTAATTGAAAGTTCAACCACTGATTGAGTAACTGTCGTACATTGTGCAAACACGTTCTTGTAATAGACAGTGACCCTCCTTATTGGCACAGTAGAATGCTTGCATACTTACATTGCTAGCTATCGGGTTTCAATACCCAGGGAGGACAGAGAAAAATAATCCATTGTGTCGCTTTGTGCTTAATTAAAACAAACATAGAGAGTAAAAATGTTTGATGTCTATGCTCATATCTGTGCTTCTACATAAAGAATGTACTAAGGGTCAATTACTTATGTATTATATTTCATAGGAAAACTTTCCACGCCCAGTGTGACTTCCTATTTTCCTGTTACTGGAACTGTATTAATTTTGTTTGAATTAATTAAAAGTATTATTTAATATTTGGAGGGTTATTTTTCAGTTTTCATTAACAAATCAGATGAGACAATGTTAGCCTTAAAAACAATAACAATAATCGACAAGTTATGAGGCAACTCATCAATGAATTCATTCACTTATGATCGGATTCTCTAAATAATATACTCCTTATTAAAATATAAGCAGATGGACTATTTTAATCTTCAAAATATCGTATCCTTGTGTTATTATCATTGGACAATTCTTCACTTCCGGATTAAGTATCCATGTTACTCCATTATAACAGTTCCCCCATTTTGTCCGTCGTCCTTTGAGAGCAGTTCCTATTTTCTAAACGCGTTTATCTTCAGTTTCTAGTAATATGCTATTTCAAATTGCAAAAGGCATTTACTTCCCTTAAGTTTCAGTCCTTCCTCTGGGCCCGGCATGGCCAAGCGTGTTAAGGCGTGTGACTCGTAATCTGAGGGTCGCGGGTTCGTATCCCTATCGCGCCGAAGATGCTTGCCTTTTCAGCAGTGGGGGCGTTATGTTACGGTCAATTCCACTATTCGTTGGTAAAAAAGTAGCTCAAGAGTTGCCGGTGGGTGGTGATGACTAGCTGTCTTCCCTCTAGTCTTCCACTGCTAAATTAGGGACGGCTAGTACAGATATCTCTTTAGTAGCTTTGTAATTCACAAACGAAATTAGTTATACCTCTGAGTAAATATTTGCCTTATTACTATTGTGATGATTACTTATAAACTTCTATCACAGGAAGTTTTCGCATTATTTGAGTGGACTATCCTGCAATTGGTGGATGATATTTTTAGTTGTTTATATGTAAGTTTATTTAATTCAAGTTCTATTTACTTAATTCGAATACCCTTATCTACTGCGACATTTATGAATTCGTTGCATGCCAAATAATTCATCATGTTACGTAAAATATATTTGTACAAAATAAATGGAATGAACCTATTAAAGTATTGAGTAAGTTTGGGTAAGGTCACGTTGTCTTTTTCTCACTTTTTTGTTCAACGTTGCTTTATAACATTCTTTTTGACGTGACAATGAGGTCTATCTTTAAAAAAAGTCAAGTCACTAGTGGTTAGTAGCTGCTATGACTCTCATCTGTCTGTAGATCGTTTAAGAAACTGCTAAAAATTATAATTATAATAAATAATTATTTACACTGAGAGATCAAAAGTTTTGTAAGCTAAGTGATTAATTTTAATTCCATTCGATAGAACGTTTGATTGTCACCGATAGTATGATCGAGTTTTTAAATCAAAAATTAAATTAAAAGATAGACTAAATTTTTATCTTCCTGCTTCTCATTTAAACAGCAAAAGTTGTGTAAGATGGAGCGTAACACAAAACTTTGTTAATTCAGATTTGTTGAACGTACCATAAAGATCAAGTTTACAACAACTCTAGCACTCATGAATAATAATATATTGAAGAGCAACCAAATCCTAGAAAGAAGATAAAATTCTGTAGATTTAGATATTTACTTGTCAACTTTTAGTCTTGATTGTAAATCTAGACGGAGGAAAGCAGTTTTCTATTGTCTACTACGTTTCATTGCAAACTACGTAAACACGCATACAATACAATACAATTTATTTTTCTGCTTTGTATTATGCAGTTTTTAGTTGTATAAGCTATCTGAAAACGATTTATTTTTATGTTTTGTATTTGCGTTGTTTAAACTGTAGCCAAAACTCGTTTATCTTTGTAGTCGTTGTTACTTTGTTGTTGTTTTGTATTTCGGCGCAAAGCTACACGAGGGCTATCTGCGCCAGCCGTCCTTAATTGTGTAGAGTAACACGAGAGAGAAGGCAGCTAGTCATCACCACCCACCGTCAACTCTTTGTAATAACTGACTTAAAACCTTAATCTTCAAAACTCTGAACAAAATAGAATTCCTTATGACCTGTGGTTGAGATAGCTTCCGTGAGTGTGTCCGAATTCAGTGTAATGTCTGCATTATTAAGTTCAAATATTTGTCTTCAGGATTCATAAAGGTTTCGTTACAGTTCAGAGATTATAAAAGAGTGCCTTTTCTAAGGCTTGATAAAATGCTGTACTGTACAATATGGGTGGAAGGTAGTACAGTTAACAAGATCATAGTTATTTTTTTAATGATACGTGTTTGTGCGACTCACTACATTATACAGTAATTGAACCATGGCTCTTTACTTCCAAACTAAGAAACCTAAACATGCGTGGAAAGAAGGGATATATACGAAAATGTTGAGGAAAAGAAAATAACGAAAACTATCCCTAGGCACCAGTCATGCTCTAAATGTTGAATAACTATTACTGATCAGTCAGTACAGTTTTACTGAGATGTCATTTTTCAACGAAAGTTCTTTTCTACCATACGGATGGTTGGTTTTAAAAGTTACAACTATCGCTAAATGGAGGAAAGAAATAAGCAAGACAAAATTCATTCTTTGCATTTCAAATGTTTAATTGTTTGATATTCGATGTTCTTTTTTTAAGTTAGGAACCACTCCCGCTTTGTTCTTTGACGTAAACAAATTATTACGAAATCAGCCCGGCATGGCCAGGGGGGCTAATTTGAGGGTCGCGGGTTCGAATCCTTGTTGCACCAAACATTTTCGTCTTCTCAGCCGTTGGGGTGTTATAATGTTACGGTCAATCTCGCTATTCGTTGATAAAAGAGTAGCTCAAGAGTTGGCGGTGGACTAATTGCTTTCCCTCTAGTCTTACAAAGCTAAATTCGGAACGGCTAGCATAGATATCCCTTGAGTTGCTTTGTTTCGGAACGGCTAGCATAGATATCCCTTGAGTAGCTTTGTGTGAAATTCAAAAACAAATAAACAATCTAACGAAATCATATTTGTCTAAAATTCATTGTCAACTAAAGTGTTGCTTCAGCAATTAACCATGAATTTTTACGTTAAGATTCATACAATTATATATCTACATACATATATATATATATATATACAACTTGCAATTAGAATGTCAATTACTATCGAGATACTTCTATACAACAATCTCAACATCCTGAGAGGAAAATAAATTATAAAGATTAATTTTATATTACTTTTTTCGTTCGTTGTAAATATATTCTTAAGTGTTCTAACAAGTAAAATTCTCTGACCAGTTATATTCCTTGGCTAGAAAGATTATAATTAGTTAATGAATTATAGCAACTATAATGGATTATAGTTGGGTTGAAAAAGCCAGGAGCCTCCCAGTGACTCAGCGGTATGTCTGCGGACTTATACGATAAAATCCGGGTTTCGATAACAGATAACCCATTGTGTAGCTTTGTGCTTAATTCAAAAACAAACAAGAAAAAGCCATGAAATTACATTTAACGACAGTTTGCATTCAAATTATTAGAAGATGGAGAAAATGAATAGAAATCAAGTATTATGTAATGAAAATCTATTATTTTTACTTCAAAAACCGTTTTACGTTTTTAAACGTAAAAGTACTTTAATATTAAGTACATTTATCTGCCTGTTTAAACCTTTTTTATTATTCAATCATTTCTGTCTAGAGTATCTTGAATAAATTATAACCATTGGTACACTTAAAATCTTAAAAACTCTCCTATTATTTTTCTAGTATTAATATTTAAAAACTTGTAGATACATACGAGGGCTGTTCAAAAAATACGCGGACTGACGTCATAAAAAAATGTACTTTATTTCGAAGTTACAGGTCTGGGACCCCTTCAAAGTACTCTCCTCCCCAACGCACACACTTATCCCAACGGTGTT
Organism: Carcinoscorpius rotundicauda; assembly: GCA_011833715.1. Taxonomy (NCBI): domain Eukaryota; kingdom Metazoa; phylum Arthropoda; class Merostomata; order Xiphosura; family Limulidae; genus Carcinoscorpius; species Carcinoscorpius rotundicauda. The sequence goes on from CM022398.1 coordinate 25,421,244, forward strand.
TTCACGTGTTGAAACAGTCCTGGTATGCTTTTTTTGTAATGTCCTCCAGCTCCTTCGTCACATTTGCCTTAATCTCGGGAATCGTCTCAAATCTTCTACCTTTCAAGGGTCTTTTGAGTTTGGGGAACAAGAAAACATCGCAAGGAGCAAGGTAAGGTGAGTAGGGGGTGGGGAAGAACAGTTATCGAGTGTTTGGCCAAAAACTCACGAGTTCTGAGGCACAAATTTTGCAGCATCGCTGTGCATCTTCAATTTTTCGGTCAAAATCTTGTAACAAGAGCCAACTGATATCCCACACTCTTCAGCAAATTTCCTGACAGTCAGACGTCGATTTGCCCGCACCAAGGTGTTGATTTTGTCGACGTGTGGGTCGTCAGTTGAAGTGGAAGGACGTCCAGGATGCTCATCATCTTCAATGGACTGTCGACCATCCTTAAAACGTTCATGCCACTTGAAACGTGCCGTACGCTTCATAGCAACATCACCGTAAGCTGTGTTAAGCATAGCAAAAGTTTCAGTCGCAAATTTTTCAAGTTTAACACAAAATTTCACAGCAAGTCGTTGCTCCTTCAGGGCATTCATTCTGAAATCCGCTAAGCAAAAAAAAACTCACTTCACTTAAAACCGCGTAGCTAATACACAAATGAAGATATCTGCAATCGAGAAATGGCGTCGTAATCATCTGATCTGTGCAAACCTAGCGACACCAAGCGGATTCCCCTGGAACCAAGTGGAGCCGCGCAATTCAAACAGTCCACGCATTTTTTGAACAGACCTCGTACACATATTTTATCCAATATCTAGATTAGGAATAATCGAAAGGTTTGTTTGTTTAGGAATTTCGCACAAAGCGACTCGAGGGCTATCTGTGCTAGCCGTCCCTAATTTAGCAGTGTAAGACTAGAGAGAAGGCAGATAGTCATCACCACCCACCGTCAACTCTTGGGGTACTCTTTTACCAACGAATAGTGGGATTGACCGTCACATTATACGCCCCCACGGCTGGGAGGGCGAGCACGTTTAGCGCGACCCTCGGATTACGAGTCGCACGGCTTACGTGCTTTGCCATGCCGGGCCTAATCAAAAGGACACTGTATAAATTATTTATAAAACAACCTACTAATTTAATAACAGGTACCTTTTTCAAAATAATTATAATTACTATTTATCTTGTTTCAACTAGACCTCTGATTATTTCAGGAATAAAATACGATTTACTTTGTCTAAAAATTAGAAAAACAATAGTCTATGGACATTAACATTATTAATATTATTTTTCTGGCTAAATGTTTGTTGTTTACGAAAATGTAATTTACTTCGAGAAATTAAGGAATGAATAAACCACGAATAAATGCGTTTTATATTCGAGCGTTTCGTACTAGTGAGTCCATTACTCTGTTAAACATTTGTCCAAATCAAAATATTTATCTTCATTTCAAGATAATTAAATTCTGTGTAACAAAAACAAGTTATATCTTGAATATGAGATTACACCTCAAAAGCAAAAGTAATCGCTTTTACACTAACGATTTCGTGGAAAGTAGAAACAATGTCTGTATTAGCATTAACGTTTGTCTTACAATTTTATATTTAACAATAGCTTATGAGCATATTTCATAATTAAAAACTAAACCTCTCTATTTCTGTCTTGGCCCGACATGGCCAGGTGGTTAAGGCGATCCACTTGTCATCTGAGGATTCTAATTCCCGTCACACCAAACATGCTCGCCTTTTCAGTCGTGAGGGCGTTATAATGTGCCGGTCAATCCAATTATTCATTGGTAAAGGAGTAACTTAAGAATTCGCGGTAGATGGTGATAATTAGCTGCCATTCCTCTAATCTTACGCAGCTAAATATGGGACGGCTAGCGCGTAGAGCCCAAGTATAGCTTAGCGCGAAAATTCAAAACAAGCATACCTTTTCTGATTGAAATCCTTAACAAGTATTTTTACCAAAGAATAGTGAAATTATAACGTAACGTTATAATGGCCCCAAGCCTGAAAGGACGAGAATATTTGAAGCGACTTGGATTCGAATCCACAAACCTCGGATTACGAATTGGACACCTTAACAAACTTGGCCATGTCGGGCTTGTCGACAGGATTTTTGATAAGATCCTATGTAATCGTTAAAGGATCTTGTAAAAGATGCTGCTTAGAATTTAGTAAATATTATAAGATGCACAATATTCAGTACATTCTACAAGATATATATTCTCAAGCTGCTATCCAGGATTCAATCATTCCTGAAGATCCTTGTGAGAGGTATACCTTGAATATGTTTGTTTATTTTAGAACAAAGCTTTGTGTGAACTGCTAAACATTAACATTCAAAACTCGCGTGTTTTACAGAAATATAAAAAAAGGAAGAGTTTAATTTTAAAAAAAAGTTTCCAAATGAAATTATTTTTTTTCGGTTCCGAGTGTCTATTTCACTAACTGGTATTCGTTTTCTATTTCATCTTTTTGTTATAGTGTAATAAGAAAATAGTCTTAATAGTCTTAAATTCAAGTCATTTTTAGTGTTAGCTTAGAAAATGGTTAACACAATCAAATTAAAAATTCAACTAAATCATGCAACTGTTGAAAATACATTAATTTGAAATTATTACGGAATAACTGTTTTCTCTGACAGTTTACGTCAAACCTGATTTATGCTTCTCAAGAAAATATTCTCAATAAATATTTCACAATCTTTGAACTTATAGGAAATTTCTCATGACTATTTGTGTATGTTTCTTTGAAATTAAGCACAATAGCCTATCTGTGCTCTGCTCACCACGGGTATTGAAACCTGGTTTCTTGTGTTGTAAGTCTGCCACTAGGGGTGGGGAGGTTTTCCGTTTAAAAGGATCGTATAAAACTAAAGTGTAATTAATTCTGAGAACCCGTGAGATACTGGTGAGTATATAGACTTAGAAAGCTAAAATATGTGGGTTGATTCCTCTTGAGTGGACCTCAACAGATAACGAAATGTGAATTTGTTCTAATACAAATCAGTAATTATGATTTGGAAAAACAATTAATTTTCCATAACTATGAAATTGCATATTACACTGGTTTACAAAGAAATTGAGGCAAGCACAAAAATAGCTGTTTTAATCTAATTTGAGGGTGCTTAATTCAAATTTGAAATCCGTTTTTACTCATCACCTCTAGTTTTTTAGATATGCATACTGTACATTTTGTATAAATACTGTACATAAAGGCGTATATGCATTCAGGGTTAATTTCTAATATTGTGTGACTTATGTCTTCTTTTTTAGTTATTATGCAATAAATGCAAATAAATCAGATGAAGAAATGCCTCCAAGGGAAGATTCTGCCAAGTCAATCTCTTCCGAAGATATTGACTCTTCATATTCAGGAACAAGTGGCAACGAGCCACACTGGATCACGCAAGAAGACCTGAATGACCTTGCTCGTGATTTGTATCTGTCAAAACAGCAGTCAGAGCTCTTGGCTTCTCGGCTTAAACAGTAGAACCTAGTCCAGGAAGATGTAAGGATCACCAGTTTCAGGAATCGGAACAAAGACCTTGCTTCATTTTTCGACATGGAAAACAAGTTGTGCTACTGCACAAATGTACCTGGCTTGTTCACTTTCCTTGGTTTGCCACATAATCCTTCAGACTGGCGTCTTTTCACAGACTCTTGCAAGCGAAGTCTCAAGGCTGTGCTTCTGCACAACGGGAATAAATATCCCAGCATTCCCACTGCACACTCTGTCCATCTAAAGAAGTCCTATGACAATAGGGAGCTTCTTTTAGAAGCTGTTAAGTACAACCAGTACCAGTGGAGTCTGTGTGGGGACCTCAAGGTCATTGGTCTTCTTATGGGTATGCAAGCGGGCTTCACAATGTACTGTTGCTTTCTCTGTCTCTGAGATAGTCGAGCTGTATCCCAGCATTACAAGCAGAAAGACTGGGGGTCTAGAAGCACTTTCGTTCCTGACGAACACAGCGTTAAGGAGAATCCTCTGGTTGACATGAAGAAGGTGCTTCTTCCTCCTCTTTACATCAAGCTTGGTTTGATGAAGAATTTCGTGAAGGACATGGACAAAAATGGTGCTGCCTTCCAACACTTGTCTATTGTGTTCCCAGGTCTCAGTGCTGCTAAGCTCAAAGAGGGCATCTTTGTCGGTCCTCAAATCCCAGAAGTGCTGAAGGATATTGATTTTGAGGAGCTTCTTACCTTAAAGGAACTGAGAGCATGGGAAGCATTTAAGTTAGTCTGTAGTGATTTCCTCGGTAACACACGCGTACCAAATTACCAAGACTGTATTGAGAAAAGACTTATGAGGATATGGGATGCCGAATTCACTCAAAATTCATTTTCTCCATTCCCACCTCAACTTCTTCCCTCCAAACCTTGGACCAGTGAGTGATGAGTACGGAGAAAGGTTCCACCAAGACATTACGAAGATGGATAGCATGTGGAACCCCAGCATGATGGGAGACTTCTGCTGGATGCTCTTGCGTGACATCCCGGAGGCAAAATACACCAGATCATCTAAGAAAACACACTTCTAACTGTCTGCGATACTATGAATTGTTTACATTGTGTCATCCAAGTATATTTATTCCGTAAATGTTCTTTATTTATCCTGTTTTATCTATAATAAGCTGCTACAACTGTTGAAATAAGCACGTATATACTCTGTATATACTAAAATGAGACTATTTAAAAGCCAGAAAACTAGAGGTGATAAAGCAAAACTGTTTATAAATTTGAATTCAGCACACCCAAATTAGTAAAAAACACCTATTCACATTCTTGCCTCAGACAAAAAATATTTTTTTGTAAACCAGTGTTATGAGAAATTTTGCGTTGTTTTTATTTTATTCAATAATTCGTTTTCATTCGCTTACTTGCTTAAAGTTACAACTTAAACTTTACTAGCTTAAACGTAGAGTTGCAACACATGTCAAGGTTAAGTTCAAATTACTTTTTCAAAGTCATTAAACGAAAGATAAACACAAGGCTAGCTGTCAGCTCGTCTTACTGTCTGTTGTAAATAACTTCAATGTTATTATAAAAAAACTGATTGTTGCGTTTACTCGTAGTATATTTATGCATGTTGAAATATGATAGTTTTCAAAAATCGTTTACCTATTTAGTTATAAAGGTCTCTACACAAGTGTTAGCGAAAAGAGCGCAGATTAGTCTTTAGGTAAAACTCTGGCATGGCCAGGTGGTTAGAGCGCCCGACTCGTAATCTTAGGGTTGGAGTTTCGAATCCCCGTCGCACCAAACATGCTCTTCTTTTCATCCGTGGGAACGTTATAAACTTACAGTCAATCCTACTATTCGTTGGTAAAAAGTGTAGTCCAAGAGTTGACGGTGGGTGGTGATAGTCTTCTAGTCTTACACTGCTAAATTAGGGATGTCTAGCACAGATAGCCCTCGTATAGCTTTGGGTGAAATTCAAAAAAACAAACAAGCAAATTGGTTTAAAATAACGAGGCTCACATCGTGAAATCAACCACCTGAAAATTATGTCGTGACTTGTTTGCAATGAACTCGGAAATCTACGAGTAATTTTTGGTACCAGCCTAGCTTACTGATATTGAAACCGGTTTATCATCATACCTAATTCACATACAAAGTCTATTTAAACAGAAGTTTTTCTCAATACATAGAAAAATGCTAAAGAACAGATATAACAAAAAGTTCACTAAAATGAGGAAAGGTTTTTATGCACTAGATAGCATATTGCTTTTTATTGTCTTTTAAACCCCGTGAAGTCAGTAAGATGTGTTTGTTTTGTTGTTCAGCTCCCATGTACACAATATGCTACCTATCTCTGTGTCCACCGTGGGTATTGAAAGTCAATTTTTTGCATTATTTGTTTGTTTCTATATGGCTGTATTAGGCTACATGCTGTGTTTATTGCCAGAAACAAAACTCCGAATTTTAATGTTGTAATGCCGTTGACTTAAAACTGTCCAACTGAGGAGCACGTGCATTAGAAGCGAGTCAGTAAGAAAGTGAACATAAAATCCCAACAAATCATGATCGAAACATATATATATACATATTTAATAACTATTTACTGTCGTTTAATATTCAAAATGTTGATTACGACAATATACATGAGCACTCAGCAGTTTAATTTAAAATAAACTTATGTGATCAATCTCCATGGCGATACAATTTTCTTAACTGTTTGGTTAACGTTCTACAAATTAATCATATTTTATTCTTTACGTAAAAATAAATTACAAGATTTGTATTACAGTATTCTTCATGATTACGTTTTTAGGGAATTTTCTTTCTTTTTGCTGTAATGATTTTTAAATGGAAAAACTTTCGAGTACAAAAATGTGTTTCAGTTGCTATCCTTGAAATTAATCAGAGAGTGAATTTTTGACCTATTATAAAAAGACTTTCACGCTTCTCGAGTTTTGGTTAGCAGAACAAATTATTTTAATTACAAAAGCTTTGGTTTCTTGAAGTGGTTCTTCCAGTAAAAAAAATTATGTAATTTTTTAACAGTTTGTATTGTAAGGCTTGTAAAATTGATTAGTAAGGTCAATATCCGTACGCTTTAAAAAACACCAAATGGAACAATAGTGACACCTACATTTACTTACTCAGAGAGTTAACACTAAAACACATCATAATAGAAACACCAAAGGTTTTATTTTAGGTAAATATTAGTTACACTCAATTATTGTTTATGTGGAATCGAGGAAATAATTAAGAATGTTACAAAGTGCAAGTTTTTCCTTTTAGTGAAAAATGTTCTTTATATTTCAATACCAATTTGGTTCTATAGTGCACTTTTTAACTGCTTTTTCATTTTTTTTATCTTTACGAGATTAGATTGACGTAAATAGGAACCTATAATTTTTTATCCTGTTTCATCATATTTATGGACCGCGACGATTACAACAAAGAATGGTATATCAAGGAGACTGACACCTAATACGGCAGCAACAACAAAAACTTATATGTACAAAGGTCCTTTGTTTAATTTGAAACAATCAACATAATGATAGACCATCGCAAAACAAGAGTATCCAGTACTTTCCAAATGACAAAACTAGGCCAACGTGTAAAAAGCATCATTGTGTATCTGATACTTGTTTTCTACTTTCTCTATTAGCAAATGCGCTAGTTAAGCAAAGGTTTAACGAAGGAATATATTATCTTCGTATTATATATAACGGAAAACTGACTTCTATAGTAACTGTAGTTTTTCTTATATTATACGTATTTGTTAACTCTTTTGTTCATCTTTAATTAGTTTTTGTTTGCTTGAAATGAAGGTAAGACGATTAGTCAAGAACACCCACCGCCAAGCTAGTTTTTACCAGTGAACAGTGGGATTAATATTCACATTACGACGATCTCTCGTCTGAAATAGCAAGCAAGGTCACTAATGGGATTTGATCCCGCGACCTACAGGTTATGAATCAAACTTTCTAACCACCAGACCATACCACGCCCTTATTAAATGGTACACTATGTTCTGAAGGAGAAATTTAATGTTAGACCTCTCTCAAAATGGATCTACGGCGAGACTGAACACTAAAAACTTGATTTCGATATCCGTAGTGGGCACAGCGCAGGTAGCCCATCGAGTAGCTCTGCGCTTAACAACAGACAAAGAACAAGGAACCTGATATATTCAAAAACATATCAACATAAATATTTTGTTCCCATTATTTTTCCAATATGTTACTGATGCTTACCAGAAGCTCAGCAGTGAGTCTGTGGACTTTTGATACTAACAATTGTGTTTTAATACCCATGGTGGGCATAACACAAATAACCCATTACGTAACTTTGTCCTAAACAAGAAATGAACAAATTAAATCGGCCTTTATGCTTTTAATCAAAACGTAACTTTTAAATGCGCAAAAACAGTTAATAAATGATACATATATTGATATTACATACAACTGTCAAAGGGAATTTATGATACTCTAACTATGACAAGACAAAACCATTCTTATAAAGTAATCTAAATTATCGGTATTTCACAATGAAATAAATATCGTAACAAAAACGTATTCTATCGTAAAAGTTAATTACATTAAGGTTTATGTTTTCTTCTGGGTTGATAGATAATCTTATGGAAACGCACTATCAAAAACCAGTCTTATAGCTACAAAAGAAGGTTTATTGAAGAAGAACACGGCAACAATATAATTTTAGGGACAGTTTCGTATTGTAATGATGCGATCATTTATCATTATTGTCTAATGTTAAGTTTGGTATTAAGTGATGACCCAGAGTTTGCACAACTAGACTCTGAGCTTTCATGTGGTAGCTTTGTCGAAGAAGGAGAAATAAGATTTATTTATTACTATTACCAATAGTATGCTGCCAGTATACTGTCCCATATTAATACCCTATAATTTATTTTTCTAGTTACCCGATACGGTTTTGTTTCAGTTTTACTTCACCATATAATAATCTAAATTAATTTAGGTGCGTTAATAATTTTATAACATTTTGTCGAATTCGCTATTCAATATCATATAGTGGACCAGCTGTTTAATAATTATATTTGCGTGTTAGAGATGTCTTTTTTACCAAAGTTAGAACTGAAAGTATCAGAGGCATACCATTTGCTACTGATTGCCATTTCGCATATTCACATATTATCAACACAACTTAGATCAAAACACAAAAGACACACCATTAGACCTTTTGTAATATTGAAGTGTATATAATTTTATGGAGTTTTGAATCTGTTCTATTTCACCATGCAGTAACCTAAATTATTTTACATATGTAATCATGTTGCCACATTTCATATAATTCATCAATTAATATTATGTAGAGGACCGACTGATTGTATGCATGTTTTAAAGAGGTCTAATGGTATTTCTGTGGTTTGCTGAACCAGAATGTGCTAATAAGCCTTGAATAGGCGAAACTACAATTTATAGTAGAGGGTGCAGTGAATCAGAGATTGTATTAGACCTCTAAGTCGTAAATTCTCTTTTCAATTTCACTTATGGTGAAAAAGAAATTAAATATTTAACAAATGTATATGTGTGTTTAAACATATGGTACTTTGTTTCTCAGCAGCCTTATCCTTTCTTAGTGTCACTAAATAGCTTTAATGACTGCCTGTTTTTGCCTTACTAGTGCAATGGTAATTGATATCCTGCCAGTAGAATTATGAAGGATTTAATACATGGGCCCTTCAGCCTTTTTGTGGTTAGCTTTAGCCTCGCACACACTAGCAAATAATAGAAGTAATAGTTTTACTATACTTTTTTCTTTCTTTCTAGAGAAAAACGATTTCGAAATGTTTGTTTGTGAGCGATCTCTACTTGTGGTTCATTAAGTTCATCAATCCATATGCTCTATTGTTTCCAGTTCTGTCGTTGTGCTTCTTGGGTGTAAGTTGAATACAGAATACAGAATGTTGTTGCTTTGCAATACAATAAATGCCAAATCAACTCAATAACTATTTGTGATGCAGGAGTCATTTGTGTCATTGATGAGTGGTAACTGTAGGTGTTGACGAGGACTAGAGGAATTGTGAAAGTGGAGATCTTTGAAACAGACTTGTATCGATGGTGATCCATTCTGATTGTCAACTTCCGTGCGTTGTTTCAGTGTAGCTATTATCCATCTTACAAGTTACATTGATGCCTAGTCTGAGAATTTTGTCTTTAAAAAGAGAAGTTGGACTTCAGTATAAGCAGTTTACAGATCTAAATCTATTGCCAAGATGTACAGAGCATTTTCAAAGCTTTCCCACATATTAGATGTGAATTTTGCAAATGTGGCAAGATTTCATTCTCATCGTAAAAGCAATCAAATTATGACGGTAACTGTGGTTCAACCTAAAGATAAGCCTTCTAGATACAGTTTTATTTGGGGTCTTCATGATGATTTTTAGAGTAATCACTCATGGTTTGGATAAGGATATGATAGAGGCATCACTCCATATTTCTGATTTACTAACAGTGGCCTTGTTGTGTTCATACTCTGGCACAAAGCTCAACAGATTGGTTTCTGGAAGATTCCTAATGGTAAAGTTTGATGTGTCATACGGTCATGTAGCTTCATCTTTCGAAGTATCGATGGATTTATGTATGTTGCCCTGGTTGGATGTCCGACACTGAAGTCTCCTACCGCTAGATACATAGACATATAGGTTTGTAAGCAACTTTTGGTCTTAAAAATTATGTGCTGTGTTACACATTGGTGAATCTAGTAGATGTTGATAGCTTATAGTGTACTACTTGATTCCAGTGATTGTACTGCTGAACATTGATATATTGCTTAAAATTAATACCAACAAACAAAATATTTAACATGAATAGATCTATATAAAATCCTCATATTTTAAAAAAATGCCATCTAAGAAAAAATAATATAAGTGCATAAATTATATTGATAAATTAACTTAATCAGTCTCCATATCACACGAATCTGTGATTTCTGAGAAACTATAAGTAGAGCTTAGCTTCTTCATATTTTCTGTCTAAAAAGTTTGAAATTTGGAGAAAAAAAAACAGGTGAAACTGTTTAACGTAATCCATTGTTATAAAATTTTTAGATAAGAAGGAAATTTAGTTCATACAAATGCGGAGATTACGAATCAATGCGCACAGGAAACTTTATTTTACCAACGTTTCGCATTCAGTTTTCTTTCCACTGCATCTCTTCAAAATTCGGAAACCACAGATCAACAAATACAGAAACTGACCAATTTAATTTCTCAATATAATTAATTTACTTGTTATTGCTCATTTAAATTTCTTTAAGATGAAATGTCTTTAAATTTCGAGATTTCATTTCTTCGATTTTAATGTTCTCTTTATTCATACACATTGTTTGCGATATGAAACTGTACGTAAGACGCATTGTTCACATATTATTCTTTGATTTGTATTTGTTCTAACTACAAAACTTGTTAATACTAGTCGTGTTTCTGTAATACACTCTACCCAAAAGTTCAAGTTTGTTTTCACTCGTGGAACTTTGATTGTTCCTTGTTCTCCAATTGTTTTCTAACACATGAATAAACTTCAACATGTCTTCTTTATGGTCTAGTTATAGTTTGATTAAAATGTGAAGTGCTTCGCATGTCGTGAATAACTTTAAAGTAACAACTTAAAATCATCTCAATAACTAATTACTTGTAAGAGCTATATCCGAAAATAATTGAGGAAAGTTTAGCGTAACAATAATTTTTTATGGCAAAGAACTAATTTGGGTGCAATCATCATTTTAAACAGTCTATGCATACAAACAAGAAATTTGGTTTGTTGCTTTTGGAAACATGATTTTTATAGCTCAAAAATAAACTAAAAATGTATTGTATGTTTTCAGTTGTAATTGTAAGCCAGTATCACAGTTTTATGCAGGATAAATGACTCAGCCAAAAAAAGGTACAAATATAACAAAGATATCTTAATACAAACGAAAACAAATTGTATTTAAAGATATCCCCAGTGTAAATAATCTTGAGAGTATGTGGTTTGGCATCGAACTAGAACATTGAATATAATGTTTTACTTTCTCTGAGACCTTGACGCTGTATGTCCTCCTCTTTATTTTTCAAAATCTAATTTTTTTTTTCTGGTACAAAACTTTATTATTCAAAACTGTAAACTCCTGATAAACAATATAACAGAAACTATTATCTCTGTACGAAATATATTAAACTTGAAAATATTTTGTAAAATATTTTTCAATAGTATCCTTTGAATTTTGTACATGGTATTTACGGCAAAGCTATTAAGACGAGCTTCCTCCTTCCCTAATTTTGAGCTACTGACCAGGAGAAAGACAGACGGTCAGTAGCACCTTAATACCCACAAGCATGCATCAAAGGGATTGACTGTCACTCTTATAACGTACCAGTAATTTAATGGCGGACCACATTTTGTAGAAACGCAGTGATATGTGCCTGATTCGCCAGCTCTGAAAGCCAGTGATCTATCATAGGGCCAATCCGCGCTTCATCGGTGTCATTGTTGTTTTAGATACAGCGATAAAATCTTAACACTAAACGAACCTGCAAGAAAATGCAGTAAAATATATCAGAGTAGGAAGGTTATACGATTAATAAACACGTCCTATTATGTTTATGTAATTCTATACAACAATTTACTCGGACATATCGTTTATCTAGCTGTTTAGAGTGAATGTGGATCGGGAAATAAATATTTTTAAGTACTAAATAAGTACCAGAGAAATAATAATCGTTAACAATTATAACCAGGCATTTCTCAGAATTTGTTTGCAAAAGACAATGGATTATTTATGTTAATTTAATATATTTTACTTACGATGGTGGTGCTTACAAAAATATACCTAGTTTAAACTTTTTTTTATATAAATATGTTTAGTGTGTATTATAGATGTATTCCATACATACTTTTCATGATTCCCATTTAATTAATAATATGTGAATTAGCATAGCCAGAGTTCAAAAAATGAGTAGACTATTTAAATATATTTCAAAATAAAAGTATTAAAATGCCCTTCCCCTTGTCGCTAGGTCAGGTTTATTTGTTTGTTTTGAGTTTCGCGCAAAGCTACTCAAGGGCTATCTGCGCTAGCCGTCCCTAATTTAATAGTGTAAAACTAGAGGGAAGGCAAAAAGTCATCACCACCCATCGCCAACTCTTGGGCTACTCTTTCACTAACAAATAGTGGGACTGACCGTCATATTATAACGCTCCCACGGCTCAAAGGGGCAAGCCTGTTTGGAACGTAAAAAAAATTTAAATATATTCAAATGTTATCATCTAATTTTACATAGAAGTGACAGCTTAAATACTTTAAAATTTTCCTTTTATATTTGAATGTTGCTTATACTTACAAAATGCAAGGTACATGTTTTTGGTAAATTCACGATTTTTTGAAAAAGGTTTACTGATGAAAAATGCAATTCAGAACATAGAGAAACAATACGATGCATGACAGGGAATTGACAGGTCTCTATATAAACATTTATTTTAAAACTTTTATCCCTTAAAATGAAAATCAACAACAATTATGTAATTTTGACTAATAGAAAGTGATAACAATCAAATTATGCTAGGCATAGCCATGAGTGTTAAGGCATGCGACTCGTAATCTGAGGGTCGCGGGTTCGCATCCCAGTCGCGCCAAACATGCTCGCCCTTTCAGTCGTGGGGGCGTTATAATGTTACGGTCAATCCCACTGTTCGTTGGTATAAGAGTAGCCCAACAGTTGGCGGTGGGTGGTGATGACTAGCTGCCTTCCCTCTAGTCTTACACTGCTAAATTATGGACGGCTAGCGCAGATAGCCCCCCGAGTAGCTTTGTGATAAATTGCAAAAACAATGCAAACAAATTATGCTATATAGTAAAATGCTGTTTTTAATATCAGTTAATTACAAACATTCAACAGAATAAGAATTAGGCACGAGGAACTGCACCATAAATATATTCGTTGTAATTAAAGTTAGCAATTTCAGCTTCTAAGTACTATAGTAAAAAACTCAATGGAAAATGCAATGATTGTAGTTTTTGCATAGAAGGTTTGACGTGGTCGACAAAGAAAAGCATAATCTACGTTCAATGAATTAAAAACTATCGAAAAGATCTAAGGAGAATGTAAGACATGATATTAAAAGATATATTTTGACTAGTTTTCCACCTCAAGTCATATCAGTTTGTTTCACTAAAACTCACATATAAACAGTTACATTCTTGGTCATGTTTTCACTTACGCTGTTGGAATTCCTTAGACAGAGCTAATTCTCAAAAGTTTCGTGTATAATTTTTACTTCAATAATATTTTTTTCTTCTTCAGTGAAAACACAACTAAAAGCTACAATATGTAATTATGCAGTCTCTTTCATTGATTGTCTAATCAAACAACGCTGAGTAGCCAACTTGACACACACTATCACACTTGAAAATTTAAATTCAAATGTAACCTGAAATTGTATATCTACTTATATATGTATTTGAGTTTTTAGCCTATGACATTTCAGTGATAAACAGCTAAGAAAAACGAGTTCTTGGTAATTTTGAAATCGAAAAGAGCGTAACGAAAACAAAACTTTCTGACGAAGTGCTTTACTTTCGTGTGAAAACCCTTAATGCCTGGTAAGGCTGTAAATGTGACTGTGCTACCAAAACTTAACTTCACACTCCCTTAACTATAATTTTAAGATAACGCTAATCATTCCTGTAACTTACTTTTTGGTACAGTGGCTTTACGGTGAACTGAATAATAAAACTATTTTTGCAAGGGTGTGTTTCTCGTAATATAAAAGTTAAGTCCATGGTAATAACCTATCAACAAATAGATTCATTTCTAAAGTAGATTATAAAATGTACATATATTTATTTTTTCCAAACTAGATAAAAATTTACCTTAATTTTTTATTACCTTATTATGTGTTTATTAACGGTTTATTGTAACATTCCTTTTATCTAATTATTTTTTCGAAACTTAACATAATAAAATATATAAAAGAAGTGATTTATTGTAATTTGGACAAGTTCATAAATAATTGAAAATTCTGGGTGACTTATGCAATTATATAATTTATATGTATACGTCTGTATATATTTTTGTTTTTTATTATTATCGATAAGACAGATTATTTAATTGTATTTAGGAAAGCGTGTATATTACATCTTCCAGACCATAGCTTTAAGTTGATAAATAACATTAAAATTGTTAATAGTTTCTTCCAAAAATGTTATGAAATATTTTAGATGCTTACCTGATAGGGGCAAATTGCATTTCAGCCCCTTAATTAAAACAAAAGGGTGTTGTTGTATTTAATATAACTATCTGAATAAATATAGGCACGGTAAATTATTAGTAGCCTCTATTCTCCTTTAATATATTATTACAAAGGCATAAAACAAAGTGTTTGATCTTAACGGTCCCCCGATAGGTCAGTAGTAAAATCTCGAATTCGGTGGGTAAAGTGCAGATAGCCTACTGTGTGACTTGGTGTTAAGCAAACCAGACACTTGTTTGAACAAACTTAAAACGTAGAGTGTTGTGACAGAAACAGTTTGCTGGTCTATTCTGATTTATCTAACGATCTACACTCACCCTCACTGCATAATAAATATAGATACAACTACATTCCTATTAATGTTACGAGCTGTACCCTTAATTATGGCATAGTACATGAACTTAAAGAATATCTGGTAAATTGTAATAAATAAGGCGTACGGTGATATAAGTGCGTTTAATTTCACTGCACTGTGACAAATTTCAAAGTCTGGCTTTGGGAAAACATTATTCGACGTGTCATGCTAAGACGTACAACGTAACAATATATCATACAAAACAAATTTTAATTATCAGTAAATAATTTTAGTAATGAAATATCAATGACACTAGACGATGGAAGTCCTTGTACACTCACGTTATACAAAACATGAATCCAACAATTAAATATGGGCGTTAAAACGAAGTGAAGAAACTCACGTACATACACAATTACCTACAATATTTGGGAACTTAAACAAAATACATATTCGGTTATATGAATAATAATGTAATAAAGTAGTTAGAGTATTAGAAATTGCGCAAAGAAACGTAAACTTGGAGGCTCGTTCCTACGAAGAACATCTTAATTAGCTGTTTTTACGATACGCATGGTCCAAGCACGACCGGAAGAATATTAATGGAAAATAGGAAAAGTAAAGTGGGACAAAAATTGTTCCAGGTGAGTGAACTGACTGAACGATTCTCCCCAGTCCGCTGACTGGGGACTGTCGACGCCTTTTACGAGCCACAGCAGGGTAATCAACGAATCGAAAAATTCCTCTGTCTTTAGAAAAGGCAATTTTTTCTTTGTTTGTAAGTTTTTTATGTATGTCAGTTGGTTGCCTTGAGCTAGGACCTGCTTGACACATACTAACTAATTCTCCCTGTAGCTAGAGGATGGACAGCGAAAGGTATTTAAGGCTGAACGAATTCAGGAGTCAGCATCAGTAGAAGGCCTCTAAACTCTGCTCTGCGGACATAAAAAAGAAAGTGTCTCTCACGGTTCGAAGCAAACTGTGTAAATTGTTGTAAAAGGATAAAGACCTTGTTCGAAACGCTCAGTAAATACAATATTATAAACATGAAGTCTTCAAGGGCCCTATGGGTAAGTATTTCCCTGTCCATATGATTTTATATGGACATTACCTCCCATAAATGGAATCCCCAGGACGGGTGCAAAATTATGATAAAATATACTTGGATGACATTTAATATAAAGCAAAGTTTTGTCAAAACGGTTAGCAGGAATAATGTGTTAAACTGCAAAATTTCGAAGTAATTTACACAGCTAAGGTTACATAATCTCAACTAAATGCGTTTAAAAGAATGTTGATTTTTAACAGAGATATTTAAAAAAAAAAGTAATGTTGCTAAAGAAGCCAAAATTGTTAAAGCGATTCTAATTGGAGAATATTTTAGTAACATCTGATTGCTGAACAATAACTTCGAAAATAATGGTTTGGAACTTTATGGTGGTATCTGTATAAAAGGATAATTAACACTAAAATATTCACATTTTTTTTTAATAATTAGTATTCATACACTTATAATACACTGCTTATAATAAATTTATAACAACGAATTAAATAAATAAACAAATGATTTTACCTCTTTAAAATGGTTTGTTCGTCTATAACAATTGTCTTAACGTCATATTACCTCAGGTCCAAATCGGGCTCTTTATATTGCTGGTTTCTCTGACTGTTGCTGAAGAGGTCAAAGAAGTAAAAACAGAAGAAACCGTTGAAGAGGTTAAGGCTGTAAAGGCACAAGAGGACTTGCAACCTGCTGAAACCGGTTATGGTGGAGATTACGGAAAAGGCCATAAATCTTACGACAGTTACGGACATTATGGAGGTGATTACAACCATGGTGGCAAAGATTACAAAGGTTATGATGACTACGGAGGCAGACACAAATACGATAAAGGAGGTCATTATTACGATAATTATGGCAGAGACAAGCAAGGTTATCACGGGGAAGGAGGAAAACACGGGAAGCTGTATGGCAACGATCAATATGGTAACCAAGGCAAAAAGGGGGGCCAATACGGAAGCGATTACTATAAAGACTACGGGCACAAGAAACGTGGCCACAAGAAAGTGTACCACAAGGAAGAGTACAGTGATGACAAATCTTATTACGATGATTTTCATGACAAAGATTACGGAAAGAAGTACAAAGATTATCATGACTACTATGATCAGCATGCTGGTAAACATTATAAAAATTATGACAACAAAAATTATCATGGTGGAAACAAATATGGCGATGATTACCATAAGTACGGCAAAGGAGGATACGACAACTACTACGGCAAGGACTACAAGGACGGAGGCAAATACTACAATGGTGGGCATGGTTACAAGAGTGGCGGAGGAGGATATAAGAAAGGTGGTCATGGAGGCTATATTAATCACGGTGGTGGTGGTTACGGAGGATATGGTGGTGCTGGGCATGGAGGATATGGTGGTTATGGAGGATATGGAGGCGGTGTCCACGGAGGATATGGTGGAGGCGGTGTCCATGGAGGATATGGTGGTGGCGGCCTTGGAGGATATGGTGGTGGTGGGCACGGAGGATATGGTGGTGGTGGCTATGGAGGATATGGTGGTGGCGGTCATGGAGGATATGGCGGGAGCGGCTATGGTTATGCTGGCAGCCAAAATATTTTAACCTTTTCAAAAGCTTACGACGATTATGCCAAAGGACTTCTGAACTATAGTCCCATTTACAGTAGTGTGTATTAAAGATCTGTGAAACAAAAATAAGAAATATAATTGAATTTCTTGATATGTACTTAACTCTAAATATCCAGTCTCTCTGGACATATGAGGAAAGGGCAAGTGCTACACCAAAGGCTCTGAATAAGTATTTTTGGTTATCTTTCTACACGGTGTAAACACGTTAGTCATTTGAAACTATAATTTATTTCTTGTATTTGTAATTTACAAATTTTTCTGTCCTTTTCTGTCCTTAAATCTTAATCAAGTGCTGTTGTTTTTTGCAAGGGTATATTCAACTGGATGGAAATCAAAGAGTCAGTCTCTGTTACTGAAGAAAATGGCTAGAAATGGCGCATTGGAATTTCTAAAATAAATAGATTTTGCATTTCAAACTATTGGGTGTTTACAAAAATTAAATATATTTGTGCTAATACCATAGAGGTGTTCTTCATTTTACACTTTTACAACAGTTAGTTTTTTTTATTTAAACGTATCTGGTTAGTTCTATCATATTAAACCATAACATATGTCAATAATGCTTAGCGTAAAAAAATTAAATGCACGCTACTTTTGAATTTAGTTAACAGTTGCTAATGTAAATACACTGCATCAAGCTTGGTTGCAACAAGCCAAGTTTGCAAATAATGGCCAGCCTTATTAACTAGCATATACTGTTATATTTCTTATTAGTATCAAATACGTGGAATATAAATATGATCTTCAATAGCGGTATATGAGTTAAAATATTATATTAACAGTATTGATACCTGTGGAACATAACGGTAAAAAATGAATGATAGTACGTACTTAAATCATTTGGTAAAAAGAGTTTGTGTGTATTTGTGTGTGTGTGTTGCCACTGTAAACAAAATATGGATAATCCTGATTTGTACAAAAACACGTGTTACAGTGTTGAATAAACGCATTACATAAAAATTCTTATAATGAACTTGTTGTATTGTCTAATCACTTTACATACCAGAAACGAATCCTATATTTGTATTCAAATAAAAGAAAACCACCATGGTCTAGTCCTCCCAGAAAAGTCGACAACTCTAGATGATTTTCATAGGTTACACAGATGCAATACACGTGTATAATGTCTGTCATATTCTCAGAATTTTGATTGAAGAGTAATAGCACGTGTACGCACACTTTAGCAACTTTAATATTATACTGGAAAACAGCTAAGAGTATAAAATAAAATTGTACTTAATTTTATTTTTATTGATAGTAATTCTTTGTTTAAATTAACGTCTAATGCGTCACTTTTTATAATTACAATACATAATTTTATATCGAGATTGTTTTTTAACAAAATATTCATATTGAATTAAAATTTTGTTCAACAACTATGAGTTTCTGTGACCGTTTTATAAATACATGCGTAAAAAATTAGCTTTTAAAGGTATTTCTTATAACCAATACTGGCGTATAGTCAATCAAAAATAACGGGACAAGTACTACCATCCCAACCCTATGGTATATCCTAACCTTACGTTTCATAACTAAGTGATATATAAATTTTGCGTAATCCAGCTGGGTCAACAAAGAGGCAAAAAAGTGTGATCGAGGTAGTTCGAAATGGGTATTCTTACGTTTTTTTATGTTTTATGTAGACTGAACGCAACAGAAAGACACAGATAACAGCTTCTATAATTTATTACAATAAACTATTATATATATGTAACAGATATAACATAGATTATATAATAACAATGACAGATATTCAGTTTCAACATTCAAAGTTAATTACAATACAAAACGGTACTAGTTTCAACTGTCAAAGTTAATTACGATACGAAATGGTACTGGCCTGTGTCCAATATAACGATCTAAAATGAAAGTCTCAAATTCCAGTCTAAGGTGTGAATTTGGTCCCACGAAGAAATTCCGAAGTTCAGAAACAATTCACAGTTCGATAAATTCGACGAAGTTCTTTTCACGATGCCTCCGATGAACGTCTCAAACTTGTCGCCTTCAATTTTTCCGGTCTCCCCTGGCTAGTCCGGTACGTGCCGACCCTCAGCACAACCAGTAATTCGAATGAATCGTAGAGATTGACGAAATAAAATCACAGCTTCTGTAGATCTAACTTCAGTCACAAATCAAAGTTGAATAAACACACAGCAAACGTTTAAACTTTCTCAAATGAATGACTGACTCTTCTTTTCTTCTCCTCGCGTCACCTTCTTTTTATACTAGTAGGCCTACTTCTCGAACAATCGCGTAACTTCCACAGAACTCCAGAGCAATCCGCGCATGTCCGTTCTTGCACGAGACTCAACGTCTAGATACTAGGCCGCCAAACATTTCATTTACATAAATTTATAAACATATGATTGATCTACCTATTTCTAGAAAATTCTAAATGCTATTTTAAATGAATAACAACATATTTTTTATTGGTTTAAACTTTGAAACAGTACAAATATGGAAATATAAATAATAGAGATGGAAATTTAAACACAACACGGCATGTTGTCGTTTACAAAACATTTACATAACACTCTCCCCCTTAAAAGCAAAAAAAAAGTTTGAACTTGTGAAAACCTTTTTTTTTGTTTTTTTAAACCAACTCAAAAGGGTTAAATCCAGTAGGTTCTTGAACAACCTCACGAACTGCAAACAATAACAAGAAAACACCCTCATCCCAGTTCTTTGAGTGTTCGTGGCAGTAATTTGGTGGAAACGATTAAGAACACCTTGTGACTCAGGATGGTAGGCACTGGATGAAACTTGATGGATATTTAGTTCATGTACGGCTTGTTGAAATGTCTTGGACATAAAAGTTGAGCCATGATCTGATTGCACAACTTTTGGAATCCCGAACATGGTAAAGAATTTGACAAGAGCCTTGACAATGTTTGGAGCAGTGATTTTTTTTCAAAGAGATAGTCTCAGTGAAACGTGTAGAAGCACATATGATTGTCAAGAGGTATTCATTTCCTGCTTTGCTTTTTGGCATTGGGCCAACACAGTCGATAATGATCCTTGAGAACGGTTCTTCAAAGGCAGGAATAGGCTGCAGTGGTGCTTTGGGAATCCCCTGATTTGGTTTTCCAGTCATTTGGCAAGAATGGCATGTCTTACAATAGTCAACAACATTTTGGCGCATCTTTGGCCAATAGAAATGTCGTCGGATACGATCTAGGGTCTTTCTTACACCTAAGTGTCCCGAAAACACATGATCATGAGCAAGACTAAGAATATCATTCAGATAGCATTTTGGAATGACGATTTGGTGAATAACATTCCACTCTTCATCAGCAGCAACGTCAGGAGGTCTGTATTTTCTCATTAACACACCTGACTTCTGGTAATAACAAATAGGGACAGTTCCTATTTCATTTTCATCAACGGCCAGTTGTAGAAGAGAACGAGTTTCAGGATCATTGTCCTGTTCCTCAACAAGTTTGTTACGATGAAGAGAGTTGAGAAATGACTTGGAGTCATCAGTAGAATTCAAAGTTGAGTCAGAAATCTCATCGATGTGAGACATGAACGTATCAGATAAAGGGAAATCCTCTTTGGACTCCTGAAAACGTGTTTGAGAACGAGTAACAGCACAGGCGGGGAAAACATCAGGAAACTCTTCAACGAGTTGCTCTGTACTGGGACTAACAACAGGTGCTTCAACAACACGAACCTCTGGTACCACCTTACTACCAGCCAAATCATTCCCCAAAAGCATAGACACACCTTCAACAGGCAATGAAGATTTAATACCCACAGTCACTGGGTCCGAAACTAAGTCCGAATGCAAATCCAATCTATGAAGAGGAATAGAAACGACGCCACCTTCTACACCAGAAATGAGCACACTGGCCCCAACAGATGACTTTTCAGAAAACGGAAGTACACTTTCCAAAATCAAACTCTGAAAAGCTCCACTATCCCACAGGATTTTAATTCGTTGTAGATGTGAATCGCCAACAAAAGAAACAAAACTTTCAGTGATGAAAGGCTTAAATTTGTCCTCAACAAGATCTTCAGGTACATCAAGAATATTGGGCTTAGAATTTACAGTGGACTGGACAGGGACAAAATTATTGGGAACCAATGATGTATCCAACGAGGGTTTTTGTGCCATGTTGCTTGGCAAGAAAAGTATAACCTAATACTATTTTTAGTTTATGTACTGAAGTATAAAGGAGAAAAAATTGTTGATTTGTTAATTTACTCTCCATTGATTTTAGAGATGTTTTTAATCGTTGGTGATACAACAGAAAGTAGCTTAATTCAAAAACGATTTAAGATTAAAATTCAATCAATATTTTTTACTATAATGGTAAAAATTTATGCACTCAGCTCTAGACTAGATGAGTCCATACTAATGTCGTTACTTCAGGCTTATCATACCAGCACTTACTACACTCATAAGGTTTCATTTCACTCACCTCGAATAAACAGTAGAAATACTAAGATTGTTAGTTTGTTTTTGAATTTCGCACAAAGCTACTCGAGGGCTATCTGTGCTAGCCGTCCCTAATTTAGCAGTGTAAGACTAGAGGGAAGGCAGTTAGTCATCACCACCATCTCTTGGGCTACTCTTTTACCAACGAATAGTGGGATTGACCGTCACATTATAACGCCCCACAGCTGGGAGGGCGAGCATGTTTGGCGCGAACCCGCGACCCTCAGATTACGAAGCGCACGCCTTAACGCGCTAGGCCATGCCTGGCCCGAAATACTAAGATATTGATTAAAAAATAAGACTTAACAGTTAGTTCTTTTTGTTCTTGTTTAAATAAATTAGTGTCCCAGTAAACAAGAAACTACTGAGAAACTGATTAAAAAGTGAGACTTGCGCTGATTGTTCTTGTCTCTACTTAAAGAAACTAGTGTCCGAGTAAACAGGGAAAATACCAAGAAACTGACAAAATAAAAATAAGTGAAACTTACATTGGTCATTCTTCTTCGATATAATAAAACCAACAATGTATTCACGTGTACCATTTTATGTAAAATCTAATTTAATAACATGATAAAGGTGTGAAGCTGTGTCAAAACTCATTACATTACATGGAAATGTCAGGAAGCTGTGTTAAAATTCATTACATGACAAGATAGTGTCGTAAAGCCATGTAATGATTCGTTAAATAACATGATTATGACAACAATCACGTGGCAATCACTATTCTTCAGCAGAATAAGATGTTTTTGTAGAAGTTTTAGGATATATCTAAAGACATCCATAGCTTTACTTCTGCAGCTATATATATATATATCACTGTTTGACCATAATATTGTATAATAAATTTCCTTCTCCAAATACTCAAATGCATTTTGAATATTATTTAAATGTAAAGTGTATGTTGCATCTAAGTATATCATGATAAGTTAAGTATCTAACTGGTAATAAGTGTCTCGCAAGTCATTTATAAGCATGTTGCCTCAAAATAGTTTTACCAGAAAACAACTGTAATGTATATGTGTAAATATTTTGTAAACGACAACATGTCGTGTTGTGTTTGAATTTTCATTTCTATTATTCATTTTTCCATATTGATATTATTGTTTCGAAGTTTAAACTAATATTTTGTCATTTATTTAGGGTAGCATTTAGAACTTTCTTGAATTAAGTAGACCAATCATATGTTAGTAAATGAGTGCTGGTGACTTCGTGTCTAGACGTCAGTCTCGTGCAAGAACGAACACGCGCGGATCGCTCTAGAGTTGTATGGAAATTGCGAGATTGTTCGAGAAATAGGCCTATCGGTATAAAAGACGGTGACGAGAGATAGATTCAGTCATCAGTTTTTATTCGAAGAAAGGGAGAGATATTCAGTCATCAGTTTTTATTCGAAAAAAGAAGATAGATTCAGTCATCAGTTTTTATTCGAAGAATAAGAGTGAGATTCAGGCATCAGTTTTAGTTATTTGAGAAAGATTAAGTGTTTGCTGTGAATATTCAACTTGGATTTGTGATTGAAGTCAGATCTACGGAAGTTGTGATTTTATTTCGTCAATCTCTACGATACATCTGAATTACTGCTTGAGCTGAGAGACGGCGATTTCATTGAACTGTGAACTGTTTTCGGAATTTCTTCGTGGGACCAAATTCACACCCTAGACTGGAATTTGAGACTTTAATTTTAGATCATTACATTAGATACAGGCCAGTACCGTTTTGTATTGTGATTTATTTTGAAGTTTGAAACTAATATTATTTTGTTTTGTAATTAATTTCGAATGTTGTAACTTAATATCTGTCACTATTATTATATAATTCATGTTATATCTGTTATATTTGTTAATAGTTTAGTGTAATAAATTATACAAGCTGTTATCTGCGTTTTTCTGTTGCGTTTAGTCTACGAAGAACTTAAAACATAAAAAATACGTAACACAACAAAAAATGTTTTTAATAACTTTGAAAATTGTAGCAGAAATGTGATATTATAAAAAAATTACCAAACATAAAATGGTTTGCACAGAGAATTAACACTGTCGCAATAGTGAAGGAGTTAAATCTCATTATATGTCACGATAATGTGGTGTTAAGCTTCACACGCTTTAATTATTAAAGTTATTTCAAACATCATTATATGACACTATAATGTGGTGAAGTATGAACAAAGTTTACCATATGATAGATGTGTTTGCGCAGGATCCCCGAAAGTGTTTTGTTTCGATAGTAAATCACAGCAAAATAAAGAATAAAAAATATTTTTATTTCTTGATTTTGAATTTCATATTTCATTGCTGTGTTTCAATCTCCAGAATTTACAATTCTTCTCGTAATTCGAGACAAATGTCTGTTCATCTGACCTAACAACAGTATAAATTGCAACATTGACCTGTTCAGTGCCGTAGACGAAATAACTCGTCCAAGCCGATCGGTAACACAGTGCCACGAACGAATAAATTCATTTTCAATAATACCTAACTTCAACGCTAGATGTCAGCATCATGTAAGTATTTGACCTACTTACAAATTGTTTCACTTTCGATCCAAAATGGCGTCACGAAGAAAAGTTATAAAAGGAAAAAGCATTAGTTTTATTTTGAACTTGGTTCGGAATTGCCGTAGCAGCTGAAATACTTGGCAGTCAACAGGTTAAACATTTTATATATGACGCCATTTTTGGTAGAATCACCGTTTTAAGATTTTGTTAATTTCTTTTCCTTTTTTTTTTCTTCTTTGGACAACTTGGTATTTAGCTTTTAGGTCTTTTGTTTTTCTATATTCCTAATATTTTCCCAAGAATTACAGGCGAAGTGATCTTATTCTAATGTTGTAGCTATACTGGTGTGCTGGAAGTGTAGATGTTAAATTTCTATCTCAATATTTGCTATTTCACATCTTTTATATTTAATTATAGCTCTGAAAATGTTTAGTTCAATTATTGTTTAATACAATTAACCTTTTTAAATTTCGATGCTACGAATATTTTTATTGAAACTGGTACTATTTTGTGACGTTTGCAGTCACAGAGAAACCTTACTCGAAGTAAAGGGTTATATAATTTCCACCTTAGAAATGTTAGAATGTGTGTCTTATGACCCGCCTATAGCACATCATAATTCTTTTCAAGGCACATTGTAATAGAAAATTAAGAGTAAAAATTACAAGAAACGACGTGTTTTGACACGATTATAAACACAATTATTTAATATAAGTTACAACATACTACTTTCAGTAAACGTTCTACCACATCAAGGCAAAATTTTACAGTATCCGTTAAGTAAGTATTTTTACTTATTATTATACCAAACAACGTCGTTTATTGTAGTTGCTACTCTATACCAGCACAATGTGCCTTAAAAAGAATTATATCACAACTGTATAAAGGTGTGAATGTTTAAATAGGTGACTTCGGCCTCCTCTCGGGAAAATAAATTTTATGTTTTAAACTGTGTTAAATATGAAGAAAGTATTTTACATGTTGTTTTCTATTTTGACATTCCTTTTTAACCCTACAGTTTCAAGCAGTCATGCCATAGTTCACTCCCAATGTACGTACAACTGTCTCTGTAGAACTGATGTGTACGAATACATGACCTTCGCCTTATGTTCTACCTTAAAAATGATGCTTGCGTTTCCAGTCTAATTATTTTATTCAGTGGTATGCTTTTACATTTACACTTTACTGTTTGAAAAATTATTGTAAAAGGAGATTAGACATCAATCATACAAAAATACTGAAAAAAATAGGCAAGATTTATGGATATCAAACACCTGTTAATAGATTCCATCTAACTGTTATTATTGTAACATATTTTCTTTAATATCAATGTTTGTTTTCGTCACATATATATTTAGATATGGATGTAACTTATACTGTTAAATGTGTGTTGCAAAATTCTCATTTATTCCCTGAATGTGTATGTAGACGATTCTTTACTATACGAACCAACTATATACTACGTGTGTATATAAAATACTAGTGATTAGCAGTATTGTTGCCAACTGAACTTTTAAGGAACTCGCCTGAAGTTTATAAATCGACGCGCCAAGAGACAGTTTTATATTGTTAGTTTGCTGCAGTTAATATGCAATATACCTCGGAAGCTATAACTGCGATACGGGCTTATCAGTTGAAGAACTATAGATATTTGGCCAGGAACGTCTATAGATTTCGAACATTATAAACAAATTAACTACGGACGTTAGTATTTTTACGAGGACATTAAGTATTTTCGTCAGTGAAAAGTCATCGTTTAAATGGCATAAGACTAGCGACGAATAGAGAGCTGGTCAGCTACTCGTTAAATGGACTGTACTAATGTCAACTCGAAACTAATTCGCTCATCATAACCCATCTACACCAGACATAATACTCGATATTGTTTGTATGTTTGTAAAACTTTTGTATATAAATTATTATTTGTAGTAACCATTGTTATAAATTATATTATTGTTTGTTTGGAATTTCAGTAAAAGGTATTAGCACTACCCG
The DNA here is from genome assembly GCA_011833715.1 of Carcinoscorpius rotundicauda. Classification (NCBI taxonomy): domain Eukaryota; kingdom Metazoa; phylum Arthropoda; class Merostomata; order Xiphosura; family Limulidae; genus Carcinoscorpius; species Carcinoscorpius rotundicauda. The sequence goes on from CM022398.1 coordinate 25,447,852, forward strand.
TCCTTAATTTAGCAGTGTAACACTAGAGCAAGGCAGCTAGTCATCACCACTCACCGCCAACTCTTGGGCTACTCTTTTACCAACGAATAGGGGGATTGACCGTCACATTATAACATCCCCACCGCTGTTATAAAGGTAAGCTTGTTTGATGTGACAGGGATTCGGACCCATGACACTCAGATTACAAGTTTAGTGTCTTAACCATCTGGCCATGCTGGGCCTGCTACTGTTTGTACATTAAAGTATATTTCTGTGAAGAAAGAAAATTGTGTCTATCAATCTTGTTAGCAAATATCATACATTTAATACACATAAACATTTTAATTAATTTCTAAGTTAGAATTACAAACAAATTGATTCTTTTTCAAGCTATTCGAAATCGTAATAAGTATCATAATAAATCGGAGTCTTGTCTGAGGTAAATTATAATGTGGAACAGTTTCAAACAAGCACTATGAATAACAACGTTGCACTAGGCTAATTGATACAAAAGCGGTCAAACAAGATTTGGTGTACTTAGTATATATGACTTCAGATTTTAACTTTATTCTCTCATAAAATGAATATTTATTTAATATGAGTATTTAGTTAAATAATTCTTTTATTTGTCATAGTTATTCAAATATTGTGTAATTTTCTAATAAAGCTGATACAATTTCACATAAACTAACAGCTAATCACAAAAGTAATTTTGTTTATGGAAGCCAGAAATATATAAAAGCTCAAAACTTGGTTAAATGTTTTCATAATGTATGCTTAACGCAAAACTGAAATTCACAATAATTTTGTTTGTATTTTGTCTAAGTAGTTGATATTTGGTCCCAAGTATCATGACATTATATATGTACATCTAATCTTTAAAACAACAGAAGTTACTTACATGTAAAATAAATAAGTATATTAAAAGTGGTAGGGAAGAATATAATTGTATACAATAAGAGCATTTAGAGGCAAATGTTTTTCATGCACAGGACTTCAACATATAAAAATCCTTAAAAACAACCAATTTCAACCTTCATTTACTTTAAATTCGTAAATCTGCTAATTACGAGCAGATACAACTTTACGGATATCTGTGATAAATGTTGCGAATTTCCAGTTGACTGTGTTTTGTAGATGCATTGTTTATATTGTACTTCAGCCACAAAAAGAACATTTTAGAACTCCTGTGGTAATTTTCTATGTAATATCCAAGATCTAATTAGTAGATGAAGTTATAACTCGTGATTTCGTATGAATCTGTTTCCTTCGGAATTTTTTCCCGTATAACGATGCCTGAGAACACCATACGCACCTACATATGAACAAAGAGAAAATTTAAAAAAATTGTTTATAACGTTACTCTTAAATGGCTAGAAATTTTATTTTCGTTAAAAAAACTTAAAGAATATCTTAATTAAGTACAACAGTTAGAGTGAGACAGAGTTTACATTTCCTATTGAACACTATATATGAAGTGTATAAAGATTCAAAAGAAATGTTGAAGATGGTATTGTTTCGCTCATTAACTTAACACTGCCTTATCTGAATTTATAATATTCTCTAATACCGGTAGAAAAACATCTTATTTCTTATTAATATCAAACCGATTTATAAATTCCACTCAACATTTTTTACTTCGCTTTAAGTATCATCACATTCAGAAAACTTTATAACTTTATAATACAACTCTTTGTCACTATTATTTTGCAAATATTGTTGAACAAAACAATATTTCCTCATGAATACGTCAACTCATTGTCCATGAATACCTTGTAACTCGCGTCAATACAAAATCATACGTTCTTCGAAGCGTCGCTGAGCTATTTATAATAGAGTGATATTTTGCAACTTATACTCGATTATAACGTGTAATTTAAAGTGTGTGTGTTTGTACTTCAGCACAAAGCTATACAATGGGCTATCTGTGCTCTGCTCACCACGGGTATCGAAACCTGGTTTCTAGCGGTGGGAGTGCACAAACATACCGCTGTGAGACTGGGGTGAGTAATTTAAAATAAATTGACTATGTGTCGATATATGTATGTTCTTAATACGATACCGCTCATTTTTTTATTTCGAATACTCATGTGAAACAATAAATAGAAAGAGTGTTATTTACAGAAACAAAATGTTGGAACTTGAAAGAGCGACCTACGTTATTTAAGTCTCCATTTCTAACAGTCCACCAGTGGCACAGCGGTAAGTCTGCTAGCTTGTAACGCAAAAAATCGGAGTTTCAATACTCGCGGTTGGCACAGCACAAATTACCCATTGCGTATTTTTGTACATAACAACAAACAAATAATATACATATAATGCTCAAATTCTCTCTGTCTGTTTGCTTGTTTGTTCGCCCCGTTCACTACTCAGATCACACTTACCTTATGTGAAGGTACATAAAATGCCAATTTTTCGTTTATATTCAGGTGAATCGTCTGCTACCCGAGCTAGTAATTTTATCAACATACACATTACAGAATAAATTATACATAGACTTACGATTTGTTTACATTTAATTTATAGTATATAGCATTATAGGCGTATTTAATTATAGTTCAATAGCTATATGTCTACTAATACATCATATACTTAACCTCATATTTACAAAGGAAATATGTGTATAATTAAAATACCGTGTGTGATAAAGATAATAACAGGCCTAGCCTATAAAGTAAAATTATGCCATCTACCATAAAATAGGCTACGTGAAAAGAGTCGAGTCTGCATAGCTCGTAGAGCGTTTGAGTGAGGTGGAAGACGAGATAAGCCTACAAATCGTTTTTTTTTTTATTTGTATTAGGCCTACTTATTTATAAGTTATTAATTATAAATCTACTAATACATCATACATTTAACCTTACATAAAAGAAATGTATGCAGAATTAGAATGTTATGCTAGAAGAAGTAAACAGTAGGCCGAGCCTAATAAAAAAATTATGCTGCATTCCAGTAAACACACCAGGAAAAAAGAATAAGGCTTACATCATAATACTTATTTTGTGAAATGAGACTAAAGAGAAGTCAGTGAATATATTTTATTCTACTTTTTTCCACATTTTGATTCAATATATGGAAGATGATTTTTTCCTTTTGATACATTATAAAGTACAATATTGCATTTTGATTGCATTGTATTTCATACATCAATATCCTAACGTGAATACGGAATCACATTCATAAAAATATATTAAATTTACATTAAAGGAAATTCAACATAATATTGTATTTATATTGCTACGGATTAACTGCTATACATTTATTTTAATATCTGCGTTTGTTTCAGTTTGATGCATGTGGCATAAATCGTCGGATATGTATTGTGCAAGTCACGTCTATTCTCTAAATTTTTAGAAAATTCTCGAAGTAAAAATCAACAATATTTGTTTTACGAAAACGTTAGCGCGTCTTTGAACATTCGAGAATCTCGCTTTAAACTGTACTAATTGATGTTGTTGTTGTTTTGAATTAAGCACAAAGCTACACAATGGGCTATCTGTGCACTGCCCACCACGGGTATCGAAACCCGGATTTTAGCGTGTAAGTCCGCAGACATACCGCTGAGCCACTGGGGGGCGTACGAATTGAAGCGCCAAGAGACAAACAGTTGATTAGCTACAGTCAGAATATTACAAGCCTCGGCAGCTACAATAGTGTTTAACACTTATTAATCGGAAAACTGGAGATATTGGACCCGAAACGTTCACAGATTTTGAACATTTTGAACTGTTCAACTTCAGAGAATTAACTTTGGACGTTAGTATTTCTACAAGGACATTAGATATCTTCCTCAGTAAAAAAATGAGACTGTAAATCGCGTTAGGCCTAACAAGTATGGAGCTAGTTATCATCTCCATTAAGTGAAGTGTACCAGCGAATTAAGAGTGAATTTTCGGCCACCTGGGTATTTGAAATCATAATACGTTAACATACGTAACAATAAACTGAAGACTCTTCCGAGATAAATTATAACACGTAACATAATGAAGTGGAGGCTCGTGTCCAAGTTATAAATTAGAGGCAAAATTCGTTCTAAATTAAAATTCAAATCTTAATTCAATTTATATTTATCAGTGCCAACAAGATTTTATAATGTCTGATTATTGAGGTTTTCTTGAATCACCCTCTATCGAACAACTAGAAAACTTTTAGAAATTTTAAATGTTAAACATTTTAAAATTATACGTTAAAATCAATGAAAAATGAACTAAAAAGTGTATTGTTGTAATATTAATCAATGATAATTTCTTGTCTGAGGAAGCATTAGGACAATACTTTAGTGTTTTCAGTAGTCAACCAAAGGTGAATGGTAAAAATAAATTAGAAATCAAATTAAAACTCATATGAATCAAATTTGTACAAGTTCGAATCGGAGCCGAAAATGAGAAAAAACAAGTCCGTATTAAAGCAGAAAGGGAAAGTAAACGTCTTGAAGCTTAACAAGGCTGTATCAAAACTGAAAAAGAAATTATACTGAAAGAAATGGAAATTAGACTCAAATCCGATCGACCAAGGCAACATGATAGCTTTTAACTCAATTTATATATTGATGTACCACCATTTAACGGAAAATGAAGTTGGTAAATATTTCCAACATGTTGAGAAAGTTGTCACAATTATTACAGTGTTTCAACTGTTAAAGCACAAGAAACATAAGCTCTTCTCTCTCTATAGAAGATTGTACAGATTTTGATAAAGTTAAAGCAGCTATCCTCAAAGCATACGAGTTATTGCTGGAGGCTTATCACCAATATCTTCGAGCAAGCAAAACTGTCAAACTTATATGGAATTCGCCCACGAAAAAGAGGTTTATTTTGATCTAGGGTATAATTCTATGTACATTGGCAACAGTTTTGACAGTATGTTTACAGACTCACACCGCGAAAAACCAGGTTTTGATAACTGTCGTGGGCAAAGCACAGACAGCCTATTGTGTAGATTTGTGTTTAATTTCAAAAGAAACAAACAGTTTCGACACATTAAGAAGAACTTAAACGCTGTGTAAGTGATGGCCTCAAACTTATTTGGGTGAAGGGAAAGTTGAAATACTACAGGAAGCAGCTGCTTTTCCCAGGGGTAACACTTTAACTCATAAAATCACTTTTTATAAAAAAAAATTCCTGCCATCTCAGAAAAAACTAAACCCGCTCAATCCACTAAAATAGGTGAATTATCTAAAATATCCAGGTCTGCTACTTTGAAGTCTTCAGAGAGTTTGGATAAAATGTCATCAAAGCCTGCCTGCTATTTCTGTAAAAAGACCTAGTCATGTCCAATTGTTGGGGTTTGAAAAATAAAAAAAAGAAAAGAAAGAAACACCCAGTGTGTTCGTGTACATATACGGATAAAGTTTCATCAGATATTATCCACTCGGCTGCTGATAAAAAGTCTGATATAGTTTGGGCGGAATTTAGACTTTTTGTGTCTGTTGGTTCTATGTCTTTGACAAATGACACTACTAATTCCATACTCATACCTATTTTATGTAATACTGGGACGACTCATTCATTGTTGTTTGAAGGTACATTGCCTTTAGGTTTGAGTTCTGCCACTGGTGAGTCTGTTATTGTTCAGGGTATTGAGTGTGGCTTTGTTAATGTTCCTCTTCATAACATTTATATACCATCATACCAAGTTTCAGGATTAGTTGCGGTTGGAGTAAGGACTACTATATCAATTAAGGATGTATCATTGTTGTTGGGAAACAATTTGGTTAGGGGAAAAGTTGTTGTTGAACCCATGATTGTTAGCAAGCCAATCACTGCTTCATCTAAGGAAGATGTTTTGGTTGAGGAGAATCCAGACGTGTTTCCATCGTGTGCTGTGACTCGAGCTCAGGCAAAGAAATTAAGCCCAAAACAAATGGTAGAGATTTGTTCAGAGAACGATATTATAAATTTGTCTCAGACATTTTTGTGTCCGACAGGGATCTTACGAATGAGCGTTCTACTGACAATTCATTGTTGAATAATAATGAACGCGATAAATCTGATTCACCTGGTGAAGTTCGGTTTTCTAGAAGCAAACTAATCGATGAGCGAGAAAAGATTCACGGATATATTCGTCACTTAAATATGCACTCCAAAAAGATAAACTGGAGAAAGTTCCAAATTATTACTTTTCAAAAATGTGTGCTCATGAGAAAATGGAGACAACCAAACACACCAGCATCAAAGGACTGGCTGTAGTTTATTAAATTGTTGTTCTAAGAGCATATCTCATGAGGAGTCAACAAGACACGTGATAAAATTATGAGACTTCTTTTGGCCAAAAATTAAGCAAAATATTTTTCAATTTTGTAAAACTTATCATACCTACCAACTGATTTGTAAAACTAACCAGAAAATTCCCGTTGCTCCTTTGAAACCTATCCCAGCTTCCAAAGAAAATCTCAGTCGTGTGATCATTGATTGTATTAAGTAAAGAATATAGCATTTGTGTTTAAGCACTTTTACGTGCTAAGTAATTTTATTATCATATGGCTATTTATACTGATTGTGTTGTATACTGCTATAATTATTGAAGTTTATTATTTATACAACAAAACGCGTGCTGAGAAAGGGAAGATTCATGAAAAAAACAAAGTTTGCTGGCCATACTATACATAAGAGATATTCCACAACGTGTATATAATATTATACTGTTTTGTATCGAATTATTCCTTACCTCGGTGCGTTCCTTCACCCGAAGAAGCTTGTGGTAATGGAGATAGCTTCCCATCTGTGACATCTTTTGTATCCTCATCTACAAAGGACTGAATAAAAAAAATATTGATATATATTAGGCTTAAGTTACCTTTAACTTACAAGCACTTACTGCTCTTAACTATGATGTTGCCATTATTATAGTTTCTATAAAATAACACACGAAATATATTGAAAACCTCGTAATTTACTTTGTGTGAATTGGTACAAACAAAATCAGTTTTGATGAAGATTATTACAATTTGTTTGCACCTTTTAACATCAATTACTAGCTTTTATCGCTTTCAAACTGGAAACCAAATTAGACCATCCTTCGAAGCTTTGACATTCATCAAGCAACAGGTTTGAACAAAACTGTAAACAGAAATGTCATCAGTAGTTGTTTCTGTGTTTTATAGTTACAATTCTGAGGTGATTATTTTATTCATAATGTGATTAATAAATGTTCAGATCTATTATGTGTAAACGTGGTTTACATAATAGTGGCCCTAGCTTTAAATTCAAATATATCAACATTCTTAGAATCTAAATAATTCACTGTTATTTACTTATTCATTGTCCATTTGAGTCCATTCAGTGACAGGCAGTTTTATTACGCACCTTGCTCTCAACAGGCCTAACGACTCTCATGAACGCACCAATTCGCTTGGCCTCTGCTCTTTCCCGCGCTGTCACAGGGGTGGAGTCCAGAAAGTTCAGCATGGGAAGTTTGTGAATGACATAATACCTGTTTTTCGAAACAAAACCAGCATATCAATTGAACTACTTAGACGTTAATATTGTAACGAACTCCTACTATCTGATGCTTGAAGCGAAGTGTAATACATTAACAAAACAACACAGTTTTTGTACAGGGCAGAGTTACAGTTCTCATGTTTTTGTGAAAACTTGAATGAAGGGAGAATATGTCGTTAGGTTATGAACGAGAAAGCATTCTGTACTTAAGTAAAACAATTTTCGTGGGCTGAACCAGAAGAATTCTCAAATTTAGTTCCGTTTACCTGATGTCAGTTTTTTTTCGCCATAAGACAAAAACAGCCTTTTTCGTTCACGTTAGTGACCTATATAAATCCATTCTTTATTCAGAGAAACATTTTCAGGATATGTTTATTTTATCAAATATATATATATATATATTTAACTTTGAATAATGCCATTAAATACGCTCCACGAACTGAAAGTATTTTTTAATTGTCACAAACGTACTACAGTTTTATAGAGTTAAGTACACAAAATCAAAAGGAAGGACTGCGTTAAAAACAGCAAATTCAAACTTCTAATTATAACAGTTTGTTGTAATCAAAAACAAACTGAAACAAAAATACATAAGCAATACTGTTCTAACTGCAAGGATCCCACGGTAAAAGCTATAATGTGGAATATAAAATATACTCTAAATTCTGAAGGATACATTTTATATCTCATATTATAGCTTTTACCCTGGGATCCTTTTAACTAGTGCAGGGTTTTTATTTATTATTTATTTTTGTTTCGGTTTGGTTTTGGTTATAAATATTTATATATTTAACGTTGATTGAGTTATGTCATTAAATCTGCCTTACGAACTGAAGGTTTCCTCCGTTTCATAAACTAATCATGTACAGACAAAAGCACTAACATACCTGTATCGCTGATAATCGTCTTCATCCTTTTCCAGGTTGGAAAGTTGGTCAGGGCAAGCTGGATTACCCAGAAGACTTAGATAAGTCAGGTTCGGGTGACACTTTACTAACTGATTCAGTAGTTTATCCAAATCAGTAATCTTTAGAGGGGAAAAAATTCTTGAATGAGTACTAATAGCTAACAAATGTCTTATTAAAGATAAAGTGCATATTCTTAACGTGCATAAAGTATAGCACATGTAGAGATGAATACTAATTTCTACCAAATTATATTTACAGCAAAGAAAGCTAATATTGTAACAAGAGAAAGTAATACATTTAAAGACCTAATCGGAAAAGATTGATGTTGCTTAAAATTCGAATTAGTTTTCCTTTTATTAGTCTAAATATATCGTAATTATATAATAAAAATGTAAAGAGAATTATTCGTCCGGTTTAAATCTCAAAACGTATTTTTGATTAAATAATATAACCTTATTTTTATTGAGAGAAAGTGTTTGTAGATGAGGGTTTCTCACGAAATTTGCATTATCGGTGAGTTCGTTGTTGTCTAGAATCAGTTGTTCTAATATACTAAAATCTTCCAACGTTTCCAAAGATCTGAAAAATTCAAAAACATTTGAAGTTATTATTACAGTCTGTGAAATGGAAATCAGGTGGAACTTAGTCGGCTTTACACTGAATTAAATAACTAATTTAAAACAAATTACTGCATACATTATGGGTTTCAACAACCGCATACGCGAAGTTCATAATCAAAGAGAAAATTAATTAGAAATGCCTTTAAATAAGAGTGGGAAAAGTTATTGAAATAATTCGTTTCGTGATTTGTGCTAGCTCGAATCACATGTCATATATGCTCTATTTTAAATCTAACGTGTTACCCTTTTACAAGCTTGACTTGATAATAGTTCATTTGTTAAACATAGACAACAATATTGTTATAGCTACGTGCAAAATAATATTTAGCATGCAAATACTCATCAAGTATTTATTATTGATTTTTGTTTACTCTCTATTACCCGAGGAATATTTCCGTAGATAAAAGGCATTTCTACTAGCGACAAGTTTTGATGTTAGGGGGTCATTCAAATACTCATCAAGTATTTATTATTGATTTTTGTTTACTCTCTATTACCCGAGGAATATTTCCGTAGATAAAAGGCATTTCTACTAGCGACAAGTTTTGATGTTAGGGGGTGATTCAAATACTCATCAAGTATTTATTATTGATTTTTGTTTACTCTCTATTACCCGAGGAATATTTCCGTGGATAAAAGGCATTTCTACTAGCGACAAGTTTTGATGTTAGGGGGTGATTCATTTACAGTTATTAACAGTGTTTTTTGAGGGTTTTTATAAGGATATTAACAAATGGACGCACAGATTCATAAACCAGCGAAAAAAGTCTTTGCTGGAGCTAGTACAAAATGTGTTCTAAAAGTTTATCAAGTAACTTTTAAAGTAAAATTTAATGTGACACTACCAAAAAACTGAATAACGTTTTAAAATTTAGGAATTCATATCTGCTGTCACAAAAAAGTAATTGACAATAACAGCACAGATAATTGAATGAGGGACAGCACACAGATACACTAGATACGTAAGATATATGGATGGTTAGAGACTTACGAGCCACCCTGTTTGTTAACTGGAGCCTAGCCTGTCTTTTCCCGGCCTTAAAATTATATACTTTGATCTTTTTATCTTCACAATATAGCATAAAAAATTCGACCATTCAGACAAATGATTTTATGGTTTTGCATGTTCCATCAAATTCATAATGTAGTAATACTAAATAATACTCCATATGGGAGGGATTTGCACAATTATCATTACAGAAAATTAATTTTCTATTATTTGTGTCACTTTGAAAAGAGAAATATCCACTTCGATCTGATTTTCATGTGTGTTTTTATAGACATTAGAGTTTGAATAAAGGCAACATGTTATATTTTAAAATGAGATATAAAACAACTGTGTTCTGTGTGACGGTTATCACTAAAAACACAAGAATTAGGTAGCTGAGGGTGTGCCAATCTCCTGACTTGACATAGAAAGATGCTGTATACATATTTGATTCCTATCATATACAAGGATATTGATTTTTGTTCGATTAAGAACTATCACTACAAACTTCTTTTATCTTTAATGGATATTACTAATCAGTATTATATTTTATACATGTATAACATTCATGTTCTTATATACATTTTGTAGGAATAACTGATCCTCTAGCAGAGAAAAGGGGATTTACACATGATAATGAAGAATACCAGACAGTCCATTGCAATGACAAAAGTAAAAACAGGATTGAACTACAATTCTAAAGGGTTTGCCATGCCTTATTCTACTGGAAGTCATACCAGTAGCTGTCCGAATGGAAGTTCACGGTCTCTAGTGGAGAGAAGTACAACAACAAGCTCATTATTAAGAAACCGTAAAACTTCCTACACCCAAAAAATCAACAACAAGACTTTTTCAGGCATTCAGGAGAACTTGGCAATCTCTCACACTAAGAGGAAGACATCTGTCCCAGTCAAGTCCTCCAGTCGGACAGTTTTGGGAAAAGGAAGGACTGATCCTGCCTCAGTTAAGACAATTAATAAAGAAAATATCCAAACCTCAAGTATTGACCTTTCTGAGGATATAAGTAGTGACAGAAGCATTTCTCAGCATAACATGCACCGTGCGGTAAGCAAGGACAGCATTAATTTAAGTGGAAATAAATAATGTGAGAAGGAAAACCTAGGAGTATCTCAAATACCAAGTAGGTACCCTTATTCTGAAGACAAGTTAATTTTACAGGAGAAGGAAAAGAGACGACTAGAACAAGAGATATCAGATTTCATACATAGGTTCAAACGGTACGTTTATTATGTCAAACACATTAAATTTTAATTCATAAAAAAGTGAAATTCATTTGTGGCCATGCTAACTTGTTAACGTGATATAATCTAGAAAAAATATAAAGTTTCAGCAAACATGTTATATAATATCAAAAATTTACTTAAAATGTAAAATAAATAAATCCATACATAGGGTCTTTAGTTCACGCTCAACTTCATTTTAAATTATACTAGAACATATCAATGATCAAATTTAATTTAAAGTTATTACACGTCTTTCTCAATAAATATTTTGTAGCTTAAATTCCATTCCACAGTTAATTATATTTTATTAAGCATTTTGTTTTAAATGAATTAAGGCTGAGTGCTAGAGCAAAGGGGGCCTTTTTATAACCACAACAACCAGTGCAACCGAAGTAAGCGTTTCTGATTGGTTTATCATAGAGTAATGTCTGTGGTTCTGTATCATTACTTTGTAACACTTACATGGATTCGTTTTATTTTAATTCCTAATTTTACCTGATATCATTGTAACTCAGATCCAGACTTTTCGTTTGCATTCCATATGCATTCGCTAGTATAGACGGGATGCGTCGACAGTCTTGACTGATATACGAAAGCTGTAAAATAAGCTGGTATTAAAGACGGGATTCTGCTCGTATTTTTATAGACAAAAAGGAAAAAGCGAAGTAGAGAGTCATGCATTAATTGGCTATGATTAACCGTATGAAATTTTAACTGAAATAAAAACTTTCTGAAGAAATTAGAACTAAAAACGGATTAGGCCTCGTTCTAGTAGTTCCGCTATATGAACAATTCCTTCAACCAGTTAATTTCTTATGCCGCCAGTCTCAGCTTTTACTTTTGTTCTGAACAACAAGGCGTGTGAAAACTAGGAATGGAGCATTCAAGAAGACATGATTTAGTTTGCCTAAGTATCTTCCTCGTTAGTAAAGTTGTAGGTTCAAACCTCGATCAGTTTCAATTTATACTTAAAGATAACATTTTTTTTTCTTCATCGACAGTCACTTCAAAGCGTTGTTTAATAACAGTCAACCTAATTATTCTATAGGTAATCCTTTGTCTGTTCGTGTACGCATTAGATAATGGCTGACATTCGACTACGTCACTCATAATAATTTGGATACAAAAATTATTTACATATTTTGATGTCTTGTGTCTATAGTTTATACGAATAAAAAAACGGATATAGTTCCATCACTTTCATTTTGAACACCTATATTTTACTCACAATCACAAATAACGCAAATTTTTATTAAAAAAAGAATTATGTGAAAATATTTAAAAGGATAATAGAAATTTCATTTATTACAAAATATACCACAAATAATCTTCGGTAACTAGTAGATAGTTACAGCTTAAATACATATGCAACACTTATTTTGTTGGAAATCTAGTAGTAATTACATTCACGAAAATCAACATAAGTGTGTTTTTTAATATTTGTGGCAGTAATGATATTGTAATTGTTTCACAATAACAATTTACTTTTCAATTTATATATCTGTAAACAAGTGGAACTAAGAAGTTCATTTTCCAAATTCGTACAAAAAAGTCACGTGGTTAGGACGCTCGACTCACAATCTGAGTGTCGCAAGTTCAAATCCCCATCATACCAAACATTCTCGCCCTTTCAGCCGTGGGGTCGTTATATTGTGATAGCCAATTCCACAATTACTTCGTAAAAGAATAGCTCAAGAGTGGGAGGTAGATGGAGATGACTAGCTGACTTCATTTAAGTCTTACATTGTTGCATTTGGGGACGCAGATAGCTCTCGTGTAACTTTGCACGAAGTTAAAAATACAAACAAAGAAAACTGTATGTGAACAGCGATATCTAGTAAAAACGAGCCATAACTAAACAGAAACAAAAATGCGACACCTAAGCTTCATATTGCTTTACTTCTATGTCCGACTTTTTACATTCCTAAGGAGCCTGGCATGGCCAAGCGCGTAAGGCGTGCGACTCGTAATCCGAGGGTCGTGGTTTCGCGCCCGAGTCGTGCCGAAACATGCTCGCCCTCCCAGCCGTAGGGGCGTTCTAATGTGACGATCAATCCAACTATTCGTTGGTAAAAGAGTAGTTCAAGAGTTGACGGTGGGTGGTGATGACTAGCTGCCTTCCCTCTAGTCTTACACTGCTAAATTAGAGACGGCTAGCACAGATAGCCCTCGAGTAGCTTTGTGCGAAATTCCTAAACAAACAAAAAATATATTCCTAATTTAGTACACATTAATTTAAACGGTGCTCTAGTTTCCATTGTCTTTAAAGAGCACCAGAAAATTTGAGAATCAGTATTTTTGTTTTTATCCTATTAAAATAAGTTACTTTATTTTATACGCAACAAAATATTATTGCTAATACATGCATATTGCACAGTGTACTCCAAAAGTAAGAATTTTTTCATTTAAGGAATTTATTCTGTGTTTAATGTACTTTTATACATGACAAAATATATTGTCAGTACATGATTTTTACACGAGTATTAGTGTACTCTAAAATTAAGATTTCCTTGATTGAGGGAAGTATTCTATATTCATAGTAAACCATTTAAATACTGTCTCGTCCATGTTTAGGTAGCATTTGTTTATCATATGTGTTATAGTCGACTGTATTCTCAATGTTCTTACAGTGTTTATCACACTGATGAGCTACGATTGTATCAGTGACAGTGCAGTTTGTTTTTCACAATGACACATCATACAGATGTTACACTGATACTGCAATGTTTAATTATCACGCTCGTGTGTTACAAATGGTATCAATACTACTGGTCCGGCAAGGCCAGGTGGTTAAGGCGTTTGAATCGTAATCTGAGGGTCGCGAGTTTGAATCCCCGTCACACAAAACATGCTCGCCCTTTCAGTCGTGGGGGCGTTATAATATGACGGTCAATCCCACTATTTGTTGGTAAAAGAGTATCCCAAGAGTTGGTGGTGAGTGGTGATGACTAGCTGCTTTTCCTCTAGTCTTACATTGCTAAATTAGGGATGACTAGCGCAAATAGTTCTCGTGTAACTTTGCGCGAAATTCAAACCAAACCACTACTACTGCAGTGGTTATCTATGATAAATTATCTGTTGCATATATGTCATCATTTGTATTGCAGTATTTATTTGTCATAATGATTTCGTATCAACAATATTGTATCATTGACTCAGTAATATTTAATGATCGCATCATCTGAACAAATCACTCTGTTAGTGGCTTGATGACGTTCGTTCATAACAGTCTTTAGAAAAATTTAGGTGTTTAATATCAGAACAAGTTGTGTTTATTTATCGTTGTGGTGTGTGTGGCTGATTCACGCTCGGTTCTTTATTTTTTTCATTTATTGCTTATATTTTTCAGTTTTATGTTTTTATATTAATTATTAAAATTCCTGCACAATTAGTGATGTTTAATATTTTTTCTATTCTATACCGATAATAATGACAATAACTCTTCAAAACTTTTCGTAAGCTACTGTATTGAAAGAAGTTTATTATAAACTAAAATATGTGAGCTGATAAATATGGCTTTGTACACATATATTTATACTATTTAATAATTGTTATTTTAGCGAATTTCAAATGGTTCCCATCACGTTATTTCGTAAAGAACTTTTCACAGTTATTTTGTTCAATCTGGAAAGAGAAATATTACATACAGTCATAATGCGTGCTAAATACTTAGAAGTTATTATAAACTTAATGAAACAACGCTTTGTATTTAAAGTATGTATTAGATGTAGGTTTTATAGTTTACTCTGAACTGTGTAACGAGTTTCATCCGTATACAGTAATCGATATGTTTAAGACATCTACCTAATTTCACGCGAAATAACTGATATATGTGTAATATTTGCCCTTCATATTTTGCGAAACACATCATGGTTTATCTACAAAACACAAAATAAAGCAGAAACGCAAATACTTTTTGAATAATATACGATAGTCTATTAGGAAGGTTGATTTATATAATTCCCACGAGTTCAGTTTAATCTATTTGTTGTTCTTGTATTCCGGAGTTTTATCCTTAAAATTGAGAATGTGATGAATTGTTAAATGTTTCTAAAAGTATCTGAAGTTATATAATTGTATATTTGTTGATAGGCACGAGCTACACAGTAGTTTATTTGTACTATGCACATCATAAATATCGAAACTCGAACTTCAGTATCACATATCCAGAAACGTATCACTAAGCCACGAGCAAGCGTATTTGAATTTAAGGCATGGTTCTATATTTTGGGTTCCGCAAACTCAAGGGTATTCAAGAAAGATCTTCAGAGAATCTTATCTAAGCGTATACTTGTAAAACATGACGTAAAATTTCCAACTAACTTGTTCTCAATTAATATTAATAAAAGGCAACGGAAACCCACTAAATCAACAAGACCTGTATAAGTTACAGAGTTTGAACACAGCAATATAATAAAACTAATAGTATACATATTATACGTATGTATACGTCAAATAAAATACTTAGCGAAATTTATCTTTTTTCAAACTCGAATGATTAGTTACAAAACAACATGATTTTTAGTGCCTCTATGTGGAGAACTGTATATTAATATTATCGTTTTAATTACTGAACCTCCATACAAAATAATGAATCTACATAGTTTAAATAAAGACTTTAAACACGGTGTAATGACTTTCTACAATTACACCTCACGTCACCTGTCAAAGGCGCTTGTGTATAGATAAGTAACTCGATACAACAACAACTCGATGCAATGTAAAAGTTAGACAGAACTGAAGCATTTCCGGCTAACTTAAAATGAGTTTGTATACATATGTTCGATATTTAGAATTACACACGATTTGCTTACTGAGTTTTAAAACAAAAGCAAAATCCGCGAAGGCGTGAGTGTTAAAGCAACAAAGAAAAACGTGTCACTAAAGAAACTTTCATTGCCCCACTGATCTCAGAACTATTTTCGTATCAGTGATAAATCTCACTGTATCCGATATCGTCATGCATGATGGCATATATCCAAGCACTACATTTTGTATGGATGATCGTATTACTTCCATAGCTGTTTCCTGCGGGGATTTTCCACAACTTTCAGTCAAATCCACTTTATTCCTTACTGAAAAAGTAAGACTGCGAATGGTACTTCTTATTCACGTCTAGTACCATGATGTTATGATAACATCCGAAAAAAATAAAGAGAAAAGTAACCATAGAAACAATTATTTGAATTACCGCAGTAACCGACACGAAGTGATACTAAAGCCTTTGTGTTTTCAGGGAAACATTCTTTTATTTTTCTCCAATAAGCAGGTTAGCTGAACTAAACATTAAATCTATTATGCTACTTCAAAGTAAAATTGGCCCAGCAACTAGTACAAGAATTTTGACAGTTACCTTCAATTAGGCAAAAGTTCTTATTACTAAAGCGACATCTCTCGACATCTGTTCCAACTATTCTGACCACGTGCATAAAATATAATACTTTCTCCACACTAAATTATAAATTACTAATCGAATACAATTGTTCTCATTCT
This sequence comes from Carcinoscorpius rotundicauda, assembly GCA_011833715.1. Taxonomy (NCBI): domain Eukaryota; kingdom Metazoa; phylum Arthropoda; class Merostomata; order Xiphosura; family Limulidae; genus Carcinoscorpius; species Carcinoscorpius rotundicauda. The sequence continues at coordinate 25,464,523 of CM022398.1, forward strand.
ACATACAAAATAATAAAAACATAATAAACAAATTTGATGGCTGATTATTAAAAAATTAAAATGGTATGAGTTCGTAAGTTTAAGGCAGGACGAAAGGAATATTTTCTATTGAAGTTTCAACGCTTAAAATTGGTAATATGTCTTTTTTTATTTTGTGGAGCAATGTTTATTTTTTGAAGGAAAATTAACATCAGACTCTTTAAAACTACAATTAACGTACTTTTATGAACACCTAGTACATATCACAAAATATTTCGTGTATGATATTCAAACACACGTACTAACGAAGAGGTTGAAGTATCTTATATAGGATTGGATTTATTGATTTTATAATTTACTTATATTAAATTTAGTGATAGGTTCTTAATAACTATGAAAATTTTCTCGTAAATGCTGATAAAAATCGATTAAAGGCTCAACCGTTATTAAAATTTTAATCGCTTTAAGACAAGATTATGGATCCGATAAAGAGATTTTTAAAAACTACAATTCTGGAGCTACAAAGTGATAAAACACTGTAATCCAAGCGCTTTCGAAAAAGGTACCTTTCATCTTCAGGGTCAAACTGAAGAAAAATGCTTCACCTTTTAATAATGGTTGGGTTATAGGGTTTTGTATGTTTGTTTTTGAATATCGCGCAAAGCTACACGAGGGTTACCTACGTTAGCCGTCCCTAATTTAGCAGTGTAAAATTAGACGGAAGGCAGATAGTTATCACCACCCACCGCCAACTCTAAGAATACACTTTTACTAACGAATAATGGGATAATCCGTAACGCTATAACAGCTGCATGGCTGATTGGGGGAGCTTGTTTGGTGTAAGGGGAATTCTAACCGGAGGCCCTCGGATTACGAGTCGAGTGCCTTAACCACTAGGATATGCCAGGCCATTTATATGGTTTTATCACTTGTATTTAGGCTTCTTGAACCTTCGTGTTTTTTCTGACATTATGAATTTTCCTCTCGATGGACTCAGCAGATAACCCGATGTGGCTTTGCTTTAAGAAAACATATTATGAATTCTGGAGTTACAAATTTTATACATTCTACGCGTACATTTCTGCTCGTGTGTATGTTTCTACAGTTTCAAAATAAATGTAAACCTTTTTGTGCTTTTTTAAAAATATTGTTATTTTAGTTAAAACTGCTCTTATAAATACGTAATAGCTTTATAATAAAATATGGTTTACATAATATTTGTGAAGTTTCATGTGACACACAACAGAGAGTTCGTTGAATCAATATAATCAGTGATTATATTGTCATTTTAATTTCATTATTTATACTAGCTGGAGTACCTGTACCCTGGTGGATGTTATGTAAATTCATAATTAATGAAAGGTTATATTAGGACATGAAATGTTGTTTACTTTATACATAATTTTTAAACCATGAAACACCTATGAAACAGGAAAACACAAAATGTGAAATCGTAAATGTACATGTATCTCATCAGAACATGAAGGTTTGATGAGTCCATGATAACATGCATGTAAATTTCCATTGGAAAATACACACAAGTTTTTGCATTTTACGTTTTTCTTAAGTATGTTTTCCCATGGACCTAATGAACCTCCATACCAATTTTGGTAAAGATCCATCCGCACCCTGCAAAATACCTACATGGATATTAGACAGACAATACTATTATACTTATATAAATAGCACCAGTGCATTAGATCCGCATGTGACGTGTTCATTATGTCATGTCTGGACCCTGGGAATGGAAAAAATAAAAGTTCTCTGTGTCGGGAAATGGAGGAAGAACAAAAAAATTGCAGTATAATTAACTGCAGTTCTAAATTAGAGCATGCCATGTTTATCACGCTTACAGAACAATGAAACCCACATTTTTATAGATCGAGTGTTATCTGTGTTGTGTAGTAGCATTTCAAATTCGTGTATATGAAGATATGTTCTGCGTGTTATTTACTGCAATATGAAATAGATTTCAGAAACTAGGACTCTAACTTTGTCAACTGTCATTATGAGCTTCAAAACGGCGGCGATTTACAAAATTATGTATGCCTAACAACTGAAAACCTTGTTTTATGGTTCCCCTTGGAACGATGACCAGTGAAAAATATTATGTTCATTATACACTATTCGTTCGTGAGATGTTTTCGACAAGACGAACGTGCGCTTGGATACCAATGTTAATGTAATGATACAATCGAAACATCAAGATATTTATTTCTAGAATTGACTAGATATTTGTTTGGCATAAATATTACTGTGATATTAGAACATTGTTTCTGATATCTACTGTTTTACAAAGCAAGGTTTACAAATGCAAGCGCTTTTCACCTTGAAGTGGTATCAACATAAGACAGCCTACTGGTTATCGGAAGGAACACAGAAGTAAAGCTTTGATACAGAACATATTTTCCCTGGTTTTGCTGGTGAAAAATAAGCAAACCAGACATTTTTTGCCGAAGATACTTCTAGTAATTAAGAGTAAAAAAAGTCAAAATCAGATGGTCGCAGGTTCGAATCCCCGTCACATTAAACGTGCTCGAACTTTCAGCTCGAACGTGGGAGACGTTATACCGTTACGGTCAATCCCACGATTCGTAGCCCAAGAGTTGGTGGTCGATGGTGATGACCAGCTGCCTTCCCTCTAGTCTTACACTGCTAAATTAGGGACGGCTAGCGCAAATAACACTGTTGTAGCTCTGCACAAAATTCACAAACAAAAAAATCAATCCTTTAGCTAGCAGAGGCAAAAGACAAACGATATAACTTAACGAACATTACACATAAGTTACGCAAAGTTTAACAACATTACAAAAAAGAAACGGTATCACACGTGGCATTTTTCCTCATAACACAATATAAAAATTACGGATTGGCGATCTATAAAAGAAATTCAGAGAAATAAAATTACCGTAACAACTACGTATAAACACAAACTTTAATGCAACATTACTGACATACACTTTTTGCTCGTTGGTAAAAGAGTAGCCCAAGAGTTGGCGGTGGGTGGTGATGACTAGCTGCCTTCCTTCTAGTCTTACACTGCTAAATTAGGGACGGCTAGCACAGATAGCCCTCGAGTCGCTTTGTGCGAAATTCCAAAACAAACAAACACTTTTTGCTAGGCAGTTCTTTAATAATAGTATCACTCTGAATGGCGATTTACGTCTGGCTGAAACATTGCAAAAATTAATTTATATATGTGTATCTAAACTATCCATTGAATTTATCTGAACTGTGTTTTTTTTCAACTGACGGAATATTACTATTCAAGGCCAATATTACGAGGTCTGTTCAAAAAATACGCGGACTGTTTGAATTGCGCGGCTCCAGTTGGTTCCAAGGGAATCTGCTTGGTATCGCTAGGTTCGCACAGATCAGCTGATTGCGACGCCATTTCCTGATTGCAGATATCTTCATTTGTGTATTAGCTACGCGGTTTTAAGTGAAGTGCGATTTTTTTCGTTTGGCGGATTTCAGACTGTATGACCTGAAGGAGCAACGACTTGCTGTGAAATTTTGTGTTAAACTTGGAAACTTTGCGACTGAAACTTTTGCTATGCTTAACACAGCTTACGGTGATGTTGCTATGAAGTGTACGGCACATTTCAAGTGGCATGAACGTTTTAAGGATGGTCGACAGTCCATTGAAGATGATGAGCATCCTGGACGTCCTTCCACTTCAACTGACGACCCACACCTCGACAAAATCAACACCTTGGTGCGGGCAAATCGACGTCTGACTGTCAGGAAATTTGCTGAAGAGTGTGGGATATCAGTTGGATCTTGTTACAAGATTTTGACCGAAAAATTGAAGATGCACCGCGATGCTGCAAAATTTTTGCCTCAGAACTCGTGAGTTTTTGGCCAAACACTCGATAACTGTTCTTCCCCACCCCCTACTCACTTTACCTTGCTCCTTGCGATGTTTTCTTGTCCCCCAAACTCAAAAGACCCTTGAAAGGTAGAAGATTTGAGACGATTCCCGAGATTAAGGCAAATGCGACGATAGAGGACATTACAAAAGAAGCGTACCAGGACTGTTTCAACAAGTGGAAACACCGTTGGGATAAGTGTGTGCCTTGGGGAGGAGAGTGCTTTGAAGGGGTCCCAGATCTGTACCTTCTAAATAAAGTACATTTTGTTTTATGATGTCAGTCCGCGTATTTTTTTTAACAGCTCTCGTACCTATAAAGTTTCATTTTTACGAATGGACAACATGCAACAGCTGAGGTTTTCAAAAGTTTACAAAAGCTACATGAGGAATATCTGCACACACTCCAATTTTGAGCTGACAGACTTGGAGATCATAGATGTAATGTTTAAAGCATACCACTTTTTCCTGCATGCTTTCTACAATCAATCTAGTGTACTCTGACGTCCGTTTCTCAGTGTCCATCTCAACAACCCATTGAACAACAAAAAACTGGTGTTTTGAACGGTATATTTTCGAACGAATAGGATGAATATCCATTCCATTCTCCTGCTGATTAAGGTATGCAACGTTGAAAGTGAGAAATGAATTGAAACCATATTTTGGTAAATTCGTTTCATATTGATCTGATTTACAGACAGATATTCTTCTAAACATGTGACCTACTGTTGCCTGGGGCACGTAGATGACTTTTTTCATAACCTCCATGTTAGTGAAATCTCATCTCTTAATCAAAGTCGCACTTTGTTTATCACTGCTGGGTAACGAACGACTTGTTGCAAGTCTCTTTTGGAATGGCTCTGTTTCTCCAACTTGATCCACAACCCCATTTTTTTAATGTCATTAAGTACAAGGGATATACAGTACTTGAATTTCTAAATCTGAAAACTTATGATGTGTACGAATATTTTGTAGTGGAAAGGGCTGTTATACACTCTAGTATAGGGACATATGTTTTCCATTTCGTTTCGTCCTCCATAGTGGCACAGCAGTATGTCTGCAGACTCACACTGCTGGAAACTGGGTTTAGATAAGTGTGGTGGGTAGACACTGGACAGCCCACTGTGTAGCTTTGTGTTTAATTAATTCTAAACAAACAAACAAAATCACCCCTTTTAATTAAATAGTAAAATTTGGGCACATTTGAGACAGCTTTTTTTTATACGTTAACTCACTTAAATTAATTCACAACTGAAATTATTCACATGCCCAGTCAGAAGTTTCTCGACTAAAGTCTTCAATAGCTCTTGTCAGTCACACGCCAGAACACACGTTATCACCTTTATTATTTAGTATGTTGTATTGCAGTCTGTTGTTTACTGGTATTATAGATTGTGGAAGTGATAGTAAACATTTGTTCTTGGGTAAATGTGTGTCTTGTCTCTTTCTTTGTAATTTAACTGTCGCAACTCGTTGGGAAATACTCACTCACGCCAGAGAACCTCCAGTTATTAGTAGGCTTGATTTACAAGTGCTGTATTTTATATAGTTTATACGTTTGTATGAATCAGTTTGAGGTTAATTTACTGGAATTCATTTTACACTTTCTCCATATTCAGTCCCCAACTTATTACTATCGTTGCATATTTTCAAAAAATTTATATAGCTATATCGTTTATCACTTAAACTATCATCCATCAGGCAGATTGAAAAGCGTAAATATTCCATATCATATGATTTAGTGTGTGTGTGTTTGTCACGTAACTCCTAAACCGTTGGTTGCACCGGTTTCTAAACGACACTAAGCAAATAGTCTCGAATCTGAGGTGTTTACACAAACCTAAAACTCTTCACCCGTCCCCTTACAGAACCAGGATATTTTACAAAAACAATTTTACAGGAATTCCCCGAAAGCAGATCCAAATTTGACATTGATTTATATTATAGCTCATAAATAAGTGAGTGTACTTGTTATCAAGGCTCGGCATGGCCAGGTAGGTTAAGGCATTCGACTCGTAATCCGAGGGTCGCGGATTCGAATCCCCATCACACCAAACATGCTCGCCCTTTCAGCCCTGAGGGAATTATAACGTGAAGTTCAATCCAACTATTCGTTAGTAAAAGAGTAGCCCAAAAGATGGCGGTGGGTGGTGATGACTAACTGTTTTTCCTCTAGACTTACATCGCTGACTTATGGACGGCTAGCGCAGATAGATCTTGGATAGCTTTGAGCGAAATTAAAAAAACCCAACAACGAACAAACTAATTATCGTTGATAACTTCGTTAAAGAAATTAAACGTGCATGATAAGATAGTGATCATTAAACTGAAAAAGTGCCAAAATAATTATTCAATATTAAATCTCTGTTATAGCTGTCCTGTAAATGTAGATTATACACCTATAGTTCGCTAGTCACTTAACATAACGAGTTAGTTGCTTAAATCAAATTAATACTTCACTGTCAACGTTTACAAGTTCTACTTCACTCATTCTAACTTACGTTTATAATTCAGCCAAATATTCTTCACTAAAATGTTCATATTCGAATTAACAATTTATAGCACTATGAATAATCATATCAAGTATACCATGACACCTATTAGTAAACTCTTATCACATTATCGATATATCACGTTCAACCTTTTTTTTACTAAATAAATTTTATTTGAAAATTAAAATATCAATCAACAAAGGCGTGAAAAAATTATAGCCTTCCGACACTAAGTATCTGGTTCTGGCGTCTGAAGTAATAATGGTTTTAAAACCTAGTTAGGTGCTTACCATGTTAATGTGGAAAGCTTGTAATGAAGGACAGAATTCCATGACTATATCTAGTGCTTTAACTGTAAGTTACAATAACAGTCTATTGATAAGTATCATAAACCTGACTATTTTAAGCCCAAGAACACGTAATGCGTCACTTTCAGTTTATGGATTACCTTGGGAAAAAAATGGATTATGGTTACATAATTCATTTACATCGCTTACATATATAACTCGCTACATCTAGAATCCACACAATAAATAGACGGTGACGTCAAGCTGAAGTAACAGGTTTAAATATCTGAAGGTTACATGAAAATGAGAGAACGAAGTATACAAATATAACACACACTAAAGGTACTAAACCATACAGAAATACATTAAACCAGATCATTATTACTTTGTTTAGTATATAATGTCCTCATGCCATCTACCCCTCTATTATAGTCCATTGTACAGCTTTGCGACTAACAACAAACAAACGGGTTGTAATTCGATAGTATTTGAAAACTACTTGTGGTATATTATACAATTCTAAATATTCTTATGGTGTGTAAAGTAGAAACAAATAGTAGAAACATTCTACAGACAGCGAGACACACTAACGTAGCCTAGCCACAGATACTTAAGTGTGTCAGTTTGGTTCATTTGTATTCAAGGTAACAATACCAATGGAATAATTTCATCGGGTACTTCAACAGTAATGTGATGCGAGTAGCATGATTGTGGAAACCATGGTTTCTGTTGTTTTTCTATACTGGAAGCACTCACATAATGGTAGGATATAGCAATATTAAGAACTCGGTCGTAGCCTTAAAATACAAGATTGGTATTTTCTAGAGCACAGATCGATAAATACACGATGAGCTATCTGCACTCTGTCCACCACGGGAAATCGTTTCCAAGATTTTAGTGTTGTACGTCCGAAAACGTACCTCAGATCCACCAAAAAAATTGGATTGGTCTGTGTATTCTTCTAAAGCTGTAGATCTATTATCATTCATCAAGTAAAGAATGTCATTCGTGAGGAGCCCTCGCATGCTGTAATAACTAATTCAAGTGTCAAGATAGATCGATAACAATATTGCTAGAATGATGTCCTCTCGTACTTTTTTATTGAATTAAAGCAAAAGAAGCTAGATGACTATCTGCGCTAGCTATTAATAATTTAGAAATTACAGACTAAAGAGAAGACATCTACTAAACATCACCAACCGCCAATGCTAAAGCTATTTTTGCCAACGAAAGTGAGATTGACCGTCACATTGACTGAAAAAGTGAGTAAGTTCGATAAGAGGAATCGAAACTCTGATCCGCAGATTGCGAGTCCAACGTACTAATCACTAAGCCATGTCAGGCCTGCCGGTCTTGTACTATTTTCTAGAAATATTTGTTGTTTGTGCACACGGCATAATGTTTAGCGTACTGGGCTGCGTAAGGAAAGATCTAAAGATCAAGACGTAATGTCACTAGACAGGTTCCTAATTTTCACTCAGGATTGCCTTTAAAGTAAACAGTCAATCCCATTATTCAAATCAGGATCGCCATCTAATTTCATAAAAGTTGTAAAAACACCTAAAACGGATAGCGGACTTTAAACTACAACACGGCTGTTCTCTTGATCTCTGTCATTACGAGGAAGAAACACCGAACCGAAAACCTCTTCTTTCCTAACACTAATCAATATACCTCCCATGTTCCCTTCACCCTACTACCCAACAACTTCCGTCGCCAACCAGCAAACCCAAATTTATGGTTTGTAATAGACAACATTAAAAGACAAAAGTACCCAGACTACACCTATAGCCGAAATCAAACATCAAGACAAGTCAACCCAAACCCAGCCGACACCAGTAGAACATTTTCTATCATGAAACACCGAGAGCTCACAACAAACCTGATCCTCAACAGTCTATCACCATCCCTGCCCCTATCACTCATCTGCCCCGCATTCGTTGTCTAATTCGCCAAACACTTACTAATCGACACTTCCACAGAACGACCAAATAGACGAGTCACTCGCACAGTCACTCATTCTCCATTACCCCTCCACCAGTGATGACGAAGATTCCACCCCGATCAGATCTGTCCCCAGCCAGAGTTCATTCCTAAGAGCATTCCACCACCTGAGAAACTCCATGCCACATTAATTAACCTATAGTCTTAACTGTCACTATTGGTTCTCCACCATCATACCAACTGTATCTTTAATATCTCTATGGTAATCGGGCTCTGGTAGAAGATCGTCGCTTTGCCAGTGAAAGTGGGTTTTCTCTTAGTACTCTCGTCCCCCCTACATCGCATTCTACAGCACAGGATTTTTAAATACTCGCCGCCCTGAAGGACCACAAGCTCGATAGTGGCGCAAATGTCCTAGTTGCTTTGCGCCATAAAACACAAAACCAATCCACCAACCAGCTAAATAGTATCAAAATAATTTGATAATTATGAAACCTGGTTTATTAACGAATCAAGAATATCAGTACCTGTCAACGGTACCTTCTTTCAGACTTCCAGTTGTTTTACAGTACTCTCAAGTGAAGCTGCAAAATGGTCCTTAAAACCCAGTCTGCAGGTCACTGATACTGAACTCGTAGAACTGAGTGGGCTATAGAGGAGTGTCACTGTTTCAGGTGTTCAGTTGTCTACAAAAAAATTGATGTTCTGCTGCTTATGTTATCAGGAATGCTGTTGCCCTTTAGTGGCACAGCGGTATGTCTGCGTACTCACACCGGTAAAAATCGGGTTTCAATACCCATGGTGAGCAGAGCACGGATGATCCGTGCTTCAGGCTTAATTCCAAACAAACTAAAAATTCAGGAATGTTGATCACAAATATTGAGTTTGTGTTGAAAGCAAAAATCATTCATTACATTTAATTTATAATAGGCCCGGCATGGCAAATGCCTGTTAAGGCGTGCGATTCGTAATCTGAGGGTAGCGGGTTCGCATTCCCGTCGCGCCAAACATACTTGTCCTTTCAGCCTTGAAGACGTTATAATGTCACGGTCAATCCCACTATTTGTTGGTAAAAGAATAGCCCAAGAATTGGCGGTGAGTGGTAATGACTAGCGACCTTTCCTCTAGTCTTACACTACTAAATTAGGGACGGTTCGGTGCAGCGGGCTAACGATCTACTCACTTAAAAACCTGTTGAAGAATCCGCAAGTAATTGCGGCACTTTGTTCCTAGATGGAATCAAGTGGTGAATGAATGAATTTGTACTAGACACAATTCTAGCAGTATCGTTTTAGAATAAAATACAAAAGAAAACATATTTTCAACAGTATTTGTTAATTTTATCTGAATTTTAACAACCAAGAGTCACTATGCACGGTTCATCAAATGTACCAGATCATGGTTGACAGGTGGTTGTGCAAAAAAAAAAGTAGCAAAAGAAAGAAAAACTGCTCAGTATATATATAATTTAAATAATAATTATTTTACTTACATTTCTTTTAATTTCAATTTAAAGCTATAATGAGCTTAATTTCTCGCCCTCTATACATTCCTCTCCACACGCATATCAGTGGTATATTTCAGCGTAATCGAAGAAGAATCAAAGCTTAAATAATGGTAGTTTCTTTCTTTGAATACCACTTTGATTGGAGAAATTGAAGTTAGGAGATTAAATCCCATGCGATTTGTTAATTTCGTATTGGTTGAGGATACTCGAGAAAATATCCTATCAAAGGTCGTGTTGCTGACGAGTAAACTGTATGCAGTTAATAGTTAATGCAAAGAGTGAAGCCTCTTTTAGAAAGAGGTCTCCCATCATATTTTTAACGGGAATTACCTTGCTCCAAATCATTATCTGTCAGAAGGAACGTCACCCGAAAAACAAAATCCAATCCAAATATAGTATCTGTCTGTATTTGTTTTCTACATTTCCAATTACATAATGAACAAGAGAAGAACAACTGTGGTTTAAGCATGTGTAAGATGACATGTTTCTTTTTTTCATCTTCTTGAGATACTCATTATTTTCAGGAATGCGAGCAAGTAGTTTTGTACATACGTGTTTCAAAAACATTTGACAGCTTTAAAGAATGGCATTGGTGGTTCCATCTGTTTTAGCTTACTCATTAACAATACTTAGAGCTCATACCCAAAACATACTTGTTTAACTGAAAGGAAAATTAAAGTAAACTGCAGATCTACTTCTAGATTTACATTCTGAGAGTAAAAGATTCTTCTAAGCATGGAAATTTTAAAACTTTCTAGTTCACATAATAGAATGAGATTATCGTCGTCTTCCTCCTGAAGAACCAAATTCAACCTTTCAAAATCACTCAGCAGGGGCTTCATAAAAGTAAAGAAGTGATTCATGGAAGTCGTGGAAGTCCTTTTGCTACATATTTATTGAAAATTGTGCGGGCAGATTGGAAATGAATCTTCAGAAAAATCCCATTGATTGAGGATCTTCTTTACGCAATTGTTTCTTGCCAGCCGTCGAGTAACGAAAAGAGAAATCATCTATATTGGTTTTTCCCACCATTAATCAGCTTTAATAGATCCATGTAAGATTCGCTTCTGAGAGCAGACCTATGAAATCAGTTATTACTTTCTCTAGGCATATAATCAGTAGGTGATTTTGTAATTCCAAGATTTTATACTTTATGAAAATTTCACAAAATAGGAGCTACTTATAAACTTATAGTATCTAACATACCTATTACAATGTAGCTAAATTTTTACCATATGAATATTATTTTTTGAGTTATAAAAGCATTATACAATTGAAAATTTAAGAGAATTTGCAGAAAAATTAAATAAAGTGAATTTAAATACTTACTGTGGGCTATGAGTGCTCTACCCACTACGGCTATCGTAACCCGGTTTCTAGTAGTATAAATCCACAAATATACTGTTGTGTCTTTAGGCTGGGGGCAACATTAACGAAAATTTGTGATTTCATAACAAAAGACGTAGAAGGAAGATTTTGAGTAGGCCCCAAAAATATAATTTAACCCAACAATAACATTTAACAGCGTCAGCGGATTGAAAGTAGTCCAGTTTGTAATATTTTTCCTAATATGTCAACCCTCTATCAGATTTTCTTGTTAATACATCCTTATCCATGCTGAGAAAATCATAATCGGTTTTCCTCAGGCTGTTTCAAGTGCCCATACTTAAAACCTAATATTTGGAAATAAAATACCTTTCACTAAAGCTGTGCCACTCAGAAAAGAGGTTTAGCTTTGTTTGTTTTTAATTTCGCGCAAACCTACTAGAGAACTATCTGCGTTAGCCGTCCCTAATTTAGTCGTGTAAGACTAGAGGAAATGCAGCTAGTCATCACCACCCTCCGCTAACTCTTGGGCTACTCTTTTACCAATGAATAATGGGATTGACCATCACATCATAACAACCCCAAGGCTGAAAGGGCAAGCATATTTGGTGCGACCGTGATTCGTACCCGTGACCCTCAGATGACGAGTCGAACGCCTTAACCCATCTGGCCATGCCGGACTTGAGGTTTAGTAGTGTCAGAGTACATAAAATAGAAAAGTTAATACTCTAACTTCTAGCAAGAGTTTCATACTGATTGTGAAACCTATTCATAGTTCTCAAAAATAGATAAAACTGTAGGTGTCTCAAAGTTATAACCATTTTATTTATTAAATTATTCTATGCATATAAGGATATTGGTTTGTTTTGAACTGACCGTATCATTATTACGCCCCCACGGCTGAAAGGACTAGTATGTTTGGTGCAACGGGGATTCGAACCTGCGATTCTTAGACTACGAGACCTGCTCTTCAGAGAAGACCTGTGATGTTTTTTTTTAGCGAAACCTTAAATATTATTAAATTTAATACATCTTAGTGTACATCATGACTCATACATTCTAAATGAAGATGCTTTACCGTTCAGAAAGATGTAACATTTATATATATAAAAACAGGTAGTATGGATAAAGAGAGCTCTATGTAGATGAGCGAAGAATGTTTCGACCTTCTGTCATCGTCAGGTTTACATATATATTTTTCTCTGAAAGTGGGTTTTCTCGTCATCACAGATTTGACATTTGTTTTAATGTTATATAAAAGCTACATACGAAAGCATGCTTATGATTTTTAAAACGAAACATTCCAGGCATTAACTGACAATTGCTTCAAGATTCGTTAAAATATGTTACTGTTTGTTTGTTCTTAAGCACGTCGCTGCACAATGGGTTATCTGTGCTGCGCCTTCTACAGAATTCTAGTCCCAAAGGTTAGTATATAAACCTTCTACGTCACCCATTGAAAGGTCAAATTTGTTTATGCATATGATCGTTTGCTTTAAAGCTACAGAATGGGCGTTTGTGTTGTGCCCACCACATGTATTAAAACTCGATTTTTAGCACTATGAACCTTCAGGCTTACCATTGTACCACTGTGGTAGGGCTTTTGCATATAAACGACATTTTTGTAAACTTTAGTCAAGAAATAAAAGTAAGTAATTCCACAAACCACTACTTTACTTTAGGTGTATTTTTCAAACAAAGTTTTCAGAAGTTGGATTACCGCTTTTTAAAATATTTTACAATACACGCTAATCTGAACTATTCATTTCATAAAACTTAAAATAAGCGCTTGTTTCTTGTGTTCCGGTCTTTGAAGTAGTTTTACTGTGACTTAGCATTGCAGTACATTTTAAGATAATTGTTTAAATTTCACTTAAGAAACAGACACGTTAACGGAATGTGGCATCATGTTTTTCAAATCCCTTATCTAAAACATCTTAATATAATTTCTAAATTATAGTAAACATAAGAAACATCGGTTACACAACCATGCAATGTATTACACTTAATTATTCAGTTGCTATAACAGTTTTTGTGATTTTATTTCCTAGGTAAATAATGCTTTGTCATGTTCCAATATATATGTAATTTATCAATCACGTATCTCTCATTATTTTCTTCTTCTTTATTAAACTGTAAATGAGAGGCATAGCTGAAGGCCAACAATGCCAAAAACCACTTTTGAATATCCGTGGTGGTTACATCTCAAGTAGCATATTGTGCAGCTTTGCGCTTAACAACAAACAAACAAACTATTTAGTAATTGTCATAGAAATTCTTCTGAACAAAGTCGCTGGTCGAAGTACGCATTAAGAGCCTCCGTTTTTCTCTCTCTCTGTCTCTAAACAACGTTATGCTCATATCTTGGTTCACAAGCCACTGTGTTGAGGAAACTCAGATTTTTGATAAGAAATACAATATGTGTACAGACAATACATGACATTAAAACTTCAAGCGATGAACGAGCCAGCATTAGTTTTTTTCATGTACTGAGAGGATTATTAATTAAAGCGTTCGTCATCCTAAGTGTATTCATATCATAATTAGAAATGTGTCATGAACGATTCACTCGTTGTTTGAGTGAATCAATGGGAATCGAGTCTCGTTCGAGTCGATAAACAAACTATGTGATAGGAGAAGGAAAATGACCGTTAATATAAGTTCATAATATGGCTCAAACTCTGACGCATCTGGTACAGTAATCATCCTGGAGTTTCGAACTAAAATATACACACTGAATCCTCATCATAATATTAACAAATAACAATAATAACTCTCATTAGTATTACTACTGACACTTTTGGTTTACAGGATCACGACAAGTATACACGACCAATGTCGTGTTTTCAATTCGTCTTCAGTAGTTTCAGCAGATTGGATCTTGTAAGGTTGTTAAACTGTTGGTTAGACTATGTTAAATAGTTTATATTCTAATGTTTTATCCAAAACTTTAACAACGTGTAGTAATTTGTCAAATAATATTTGATTTCATGTTTGAGAAGCACAGCTACCTAAACAATCAACTTTACATTGTATATTTGGGCATTTTTTCTTCAAGTAATCTTTCATAACTGAGTGCTTTAATCTAGATGTGTTAGTTTTATTCTAATAAATCGTTGTTGTTGTTGTTGTTTTGAGTTAAGCACAAAGCTATACAATGGGCTATCTGTGCTCTGCCCACCACGGGTATCGAAACCCGGATTTTAGCGTGTAAGTCCGCAGACATGCCGCTGAGCCACTGGGGGGAAGCGCTCTAATAAATCGAATCTCTTGAATCGACTTATACACTGAACTGAATCCTATGAATCCATTCTGTAGAATGAATAGAACTATTCATCACCAATAATAACGTCTCGCTGATTCAACACAATTTTAATCAATTCGAAAATGTTCGTGTTACATAACCATGACAAAACAAGTTTAACTGCATACCTACGTAAGGTTACGAGTCTTGTAAATAAAGTTACGTAATTTTCTACGCGTCAATTGAAACAAAATCTGAATAAAATGAAACGAAATAATCAAACAAATTATAAGTTGGAATTATCTTACCTGACCATTTTCCAAGTATATAATATTGCTTTTACACTGGTTTTCTTTATAACTACTTTCACCTGGACTGGTATGCAAAGAGCTTACCGTTGAATCGACTTTTCTGTTCGCCGCCATATTAGGTGACGACATCTATCGGCTAAAATCGTTTAGGTGATAAGGTGAATCACTTCAGCGTGACCGAGTCTTTGTTCGGGTGGAATTGGGCGGTGGACTAAGAATACGTATATAGAGCACATGACGTATTGTCCCTGAAAAGTATCACGTGAAGGAAGTCCTACTTGTGTTGTATATAATGCATGCTTATTTCACATACAAAAACAGACACTCAAACAAAATCTATAAGATGCTGACTACATAATTTTGCTCACATAACTAAATCTATTTTATAAGAAAAAACTGTTTATTACCTCTCTGCAAATTAATTGAAGATAATTTTCAGATGAAAATTTATATTGAAGGGATGAATTACAATACTTAAAAAAATACAATGTATATAGCAAAGCATCATTAATGATATGTCTACTTTTATTTACCTTATCTCTAAGCTCTATTTATTTATACACATGCATATGTATATATGTAGTAAAATCAGCTTCTAAAAATTATAAATATGAATTATGGTTTATTTATTAAACACACAATTTTGTTTTAAAATCTGTAAATGAGAGAACATTTACAACTCCAGCAAAATATTTCAGTTTCAGTCACTAACTTTTAAATAATTGAATCAAGACATATAAGGGAATTTATTTTCTTTTTTTATTTATATTTAAAACATAAACTTGTATAAGTGTACAACTTGGAAGATTTTACAGTCGTTACTTATTGGATATCATATATTTTGATTTACAGAGTAATATTTGTAACGCTTTTTGTAAATATTGACCGTCTTTCGAACACACACCAGAGCTGTATCTATATTAATGCAGTGCTTGTTTGTTTATTTTATTATTACGCACGAAAGTAACCACTTTTACATGACGTATTGTAACTGAAAAGCATCACTTGAAGTCCTATATATTGTCGATAATGTATGCTTATTTCACATACAGAAACAGGCACTGACAGTTTTAATGAGCGTCGAAACTGATGTTGTAACGTCATAAACCCATAGTCTTACCGCAGAGTCACCGGCTAGTTAGCGCAGTGTTTGTTTATTTGAAGCTAAGCACAAAATGGGCTATGAGCATCGAAATCCGAATTTAACGTTGAAAGTTTGCACACATACCACTGTGATATGGAGGGGTCACTAGCGCAATGCTAAAACGTGTATGTTATTGGGTATTAATATAATTTACTTTAGAAAATTGTATGTAGATGAAAACCATGATGTAACACGTCTATAAAAATAAAACTTGTTCGCAAAGAAAATGCCAAGAGCTTTAGTTTTGCTGCTCTGACCATCTGTAAACTTGTTACTGTTTCAGAGTTTTCGTTCAGACTCAACAACCATATACGGTTATCTGTTTAATTATTACCTAAAATACAAAAGTTTGTTATAATTTGTATACACCTTAAAATATATATGATTAAAATAGAATATTATTGTTAAATGATATGAAATTTTATCCGTATGTTATATCATTATTTTTAGCACTGAAAATACACTAATAAGCAGAGTATATCACTTGACTAAAATACCAACAATTGGAGTTTGAAGATGTGTAAATATTTATATGTCTGTATGCGTGTGTGTAAACTGAATAAAATAATATTTCCGCCTGTCATTGCGAAATTGAAACAGGGAGTTTATGAAATAATTAAACTTAAAACATCTAGACGCATATTACTCCAAATAATAATAATATTTTTGCTGCATTTGCACAAAGTAACACCAAAATGTGCTTTGACAGGTTCATGAAATTTGGAAAACTGTCTATGTATTGCAGCACAACAATATTTTTAGCATTTCCCCTAAAGACACTTAACAATAAGGCATTACCTTAATATAGCCATTATTTATCAGTATATGTTTTTAGGTATATATAGTTAAACATACCTGAACACATAAACACGACAGATGTTGCAGCAAAGAAAATGTTTTATGTGTTCCAGTTAGTAGCTCATATAAGAGAACCTTGAATTCCTAATGCAAATTTGGTTTTATAACTTCAACTCAGTGGACTTTACACGTGAGGAAATTATACATGAAAGTAGTAATTCTAATTCTGCTCAACAGAGAACAACATGGGCTTAAATTGCTCGAGAGATCTAAAACCTGTATATGGTTGCTGGCTGAAAAATGTTAGCACAGGCTTTGACTTTTGCCAGGACCAATTGTTATTTTGTAGAACAGCCAATAAAATGATCTAAACATCTTCTTATCCTTGTCACTATTTAGGTCTAAATTTACAGAATTCTGTTTATTGATATCACTTTCAAAGACAATGACTGGAGCCATATTTCTCACTATCTGGAAACGTCCAAAGGTCTTTGTGAACCGTCTAGGGTACTCGTACTACATGTCGTGGACCTTTGTAACATTTTATCATAAACACTGTTCAGCTCAAGTGTCTCAGAAGCAAAAATATCAAAAGAAAAATTTAAGTATTTTCATCATTAAAGATAATACACCAACTTCATAACCCTAAACTTTGTTAGATTTGTACTCATTTAGACACAGTAACTTAAACAAAAACTAGCTCATTTCCTTACTACTGGTGTTTATAGGATTTAGTTTTTTTTATTTGTGGGTAGAAAAGGACTAATGAGTTAGTTTAAGGTGGACAGAAGAATAACACTTTCGTGATAGTGTAAACCATATTAAGGGAAAATTTACTAACATTTACAAAAATTAATCCCAATACCACAAGTGAAGAAGTTTCTTGGGGTGAAGCCCCCCAGTGGCTCAGCGGTATGTCTTGGACTTACACGCTAAAATCTGGGTTTCGATACCCGTGGTGGGCAGAGCACAGATAGCCCATTGTGTGGCTTTGTGCTTAATTCAAAATAACAACAACAACAATCTTGGGCTGAAAGGAGCAGATTTCTCAAGTAAGAGTTTACCATTCTCCCTCGAAGATTAGACCTTACCTAAATCTTTTATTACTGATAATTTTTTATAAACAAAGTAAGAGTAAGAAATATATCTAAGAAGTTACAATTCGAGATAAATTAAGCAACCCGAAGAAATAAAATATTTTTATGCGTGGATCTCTAGACATACGCAAAAATATATTTTAACACAACTGCATGATAATGAAAATTATCTTAATATTTTTTATATTTTTTTAGATTTAGAAAGTGTTGTTAGCTAGATGTTGTCTTATCGTAAGGACAGCATGTACTACTTTATGGCTTTGTGTTTAACTTCAAATAAACTAGATTACTAAACTTAAGCATAATTTTAACGAGATTTAAACAGTTTTTTGGTAACTTTGTGCGTTGGATTTTTTTTCATGAATCGTCATTTCAGTATCAAAGAACATTTGTTTCTGTACAGCATATTTATATCTTAATAATAAATAAGCGAGATTTGTTTGCTTGTTGAATTTTGAGAATCATTCCAAATTTATAAGTGACAGGCTAAAGAGAGAAAATTTGGTGATGAGGGTGCTCGACTCGCTATCTGAAAGTCGCCATTGCATATCCCCATTACCAAATATTCTCGCATTATATGATTGTCGGCTGAGGCAGCCAACAGGGTGTAAACATTCTTCACGATAAACAACAAATGTGTGTGTTTTCATATAACAAAGCCACACCGGGCTAACTGCTGAGTCCACTGATGGTAATCGAACCTCTGATCTTAGCGTTGTGAATCCGTAGACTTACCGCTGTACCAGCAAGGGGGCTAAACAACAACTATTAGCTGACATCGAAATAGTAGGAAATTAAGTAATTAATGGATAAAGGCTGCTCTTAAGACAGTTAATCATTGCTTCCCACGGCGACACCTTAAAGCCGAATTTAATGTCTAAAATATTTCTTTCTCACCATTTTTTATGTTGTGATGTTTAACTAAAGTGTTTTTATAGTTTTAGGATATTGCGTAGTATTTTGGTATGGCTATTTTGTATTTAAAAAAATGTGTCGAATGTTGGTATGCAGATTCCAATCACTTTAAGTTTATGGAAAGGGATTTTGTTAAAACATATCATACTTTTAGCGGTAAACAAATGTATTTTGGATGTGTATTGCGCAAGTCGCGCTTGTTTTCGAAATTTGTAGAAGATTTGTGAGAGTATGAATCAATAGTATATTCTTTACAAAACCACTAGCACATCTTCAAATATTGGTGAACATTCGAGAATCTCGCGAAATGAGTATGTAAAAGAAACCCATCACACACTCCAAGGCACAGTAATAGACTATTGTTTTGTTGGTACAGTCAGTATGCTATATACTTCGGAAGCTATGATTGTGATAAACACTAATTAATTGGAAAACTACAGATATTTGGCCAGAAACGTTTATAAATTTCGAACATTACAAACCGTTTAACTTCAGTGAATAAATTTAAAACGTTAGTATTTCTACGAGGACATTAAATATCTTTATCAGTAACAAGTCAGTTTATAAGCGTTGTGAGACCAGCCAAGCCAGCTAGCTTAAGCGATATGTAACAGTATTAACTCAGAACTAATTTGTTCGTTGTGTACCTGTGCCATCGATAAAAGACTCAGTATAATTTGTAAGTTTAAATAAATCTTGTATAAAAACCAATATTTTTAGTAAGTGTTTATAATAAACATTATTATTAATTGTATTGTTGTTTGTATATTAAAATATGTTTGTGTTAAGAAAGTAAACTGCAAGTATCAATCTTGTCGGCAAATATCGATATTTAATTAACTTTTAAATTCAAATGTTCGGTTATTTGAAATTCATAATACTTACGTAATATAATAAATTGGAGACTCGTATGGAATAGATTATAATACGTAACTGTGAACTTTGCCCCAACTTAGTGAAAACAAAAAGCGATTAATTTTTAACCCATATTTGAGTTATATGAGTTACTATCGTAAAATAGATCTTTTCAAACAAATTGTCAGAAACAATAGCTTAACCAATTTTGGTACTTGAAAAATTAGTTATTTTAATCTGCTAAAAAATATAAAATAAATATATTCTGCCCTTACGACTGCATCTCGTGGTAAGTATGGAAGAATGAATATTTACGTATTCTATATACGCTAGTGGCATGGAAAATAAAGTTAAATTAGTGAGACAATTTGAAAATGTCTATGAAGCTACAGATAGGCCATTTTATATTTCCTCTAGCATTTCCTAAGGAGCGTATTCATCCTAGCAAATTACATTTGTTATATTTAATAAATTGATTTATTAATTAGAATTGATAAATTTGATAACATATAAAATGAATTTTCGTATAACATCTTTTATAAATTTTTGAACAAATAGTTGTAGTTGCATTATATTTGAAGCATTTATATTAACACTATTTGCTCGTAGTGAATGATGACGCATTCTTTATAAAACTTCTAGTATCTAGGATAAGTAGTTTTGTTTGTTTGTTTGTTTTGATATTTCGTACAAAACTACTTGAGGACTATCTGTGCTAGTCGTCCCTAATTTAGCAGTGTAAGATTAGAGGGAAGGCAGCTAGTCATTACCACCCACCGCCAACGCTTGGGCTACTCTTTTACCAACGAATAGTGTGATTGACCATAACATTATAACGCCCCCACGGCTGAAAGGTCGAGCATGTTTGGTGCGACGGGGATGCGAACCCGCGACCCTGAAATTACGAGTCGTGCGCCTTAACACACTTGGCCATGCCGGGCCAGAATAAGTAGTTTCGACAACTGGAATTCATAATATTTCAGATATGTCAGTTTGCTCTTTCGATAAGTTTCACGCAAATTAGGCACCCTGTGTTCAATCATATGATTTAAAACTATTATTAAGAGTCCATAGAGTCCATAACATTTTACTTCGGTAGTGTATAAGGCCATCATAAATAATAAGGACAGCCTGGCTCCAAAATTGCATGCTTATATAATAGGAACGCTGAAGAGGTCTCAAATTATTCTCTACCGATTCTTCAACTAACCTTTTCCATGCTACCTTTAGCCTCTAAAGTCACTAGAAGGAATGTTACCTGTCTTTTTTTCTCTAGCGAAAGTGAACTGTTTCATTCAGTTAATTCTATAATCTCCAAGGAATGTGTTCATCAGTTTAGCATAGCCAAAGCGAGAATCACCATCTACTGAGCACAGGTCATGACTGATGGAACCAATATCTGACAGAAAAAAATGAATCTACAGTTTAATCTATATAATGCATGGTGTTAAAAGCGCCATTTTATAGGACGCATGCGTAAAATAATACTTATTCTTACAACACTTCTGCCAGCACCATATAAGGGATGCTGAACCATGTTCCAATTTTTTACAACCGAATATACGCCTTTTGCCTGGCTGTCAGTTGAAGAATGATACACACCTGAAAAACAAATATAACTCTAATATACAACTCAGCCACTTTCACTTTGATACGGTATCGTTAACGTAGGTATAATCATCTGATTCAGTCTCGAAGCAGATAACATACAATTATAGTTACCCAAAATCGATAAACAAATGTCGCACGTCGGTGTTGTAGTTGATGGTCTCTCTTATCAGGTCCCTAAATTCTTGTCGAAAGTTTGAAAGCGGTTTCCTTTTCTGATAACAAATATGTGAGATCTTTGGATTGTCTGGACTCCATCTGTCCGATAGCCCTCTACATAGGTGGAACGTTTGTTATTTAAGACCTAGGAATTTGAAGCAATTTCTTCTCTGTAATTCACTTTAAAATTGCAACTGGAAAAAACAAAATTATTTAATATCACCTGTACATAGAATAGATTGATTGGTTTGGTTTCTTTGATAAGAGAGCGAACATGTTTGGTGTGAAGGGGATCTCGAACTCGCGATCCTCGGATTACGAGTCGAGTGCCCTAACCACCTAGCCATGCCGGTCCAGAATAGGTTGAACAGCCAGTAGCTTGTATGTCAGATCACGTGAATGGTCATCAACTGCTTAATTTGCTTAATAATCAAGTGAAGACTGCAAGAGACATTTTATTTTGTAACGGTAATATTTGCTTAGTCATATCTTTAATATTGCAAACAGCGACTACCTTTTATTTACCTTAAGTGATATATGAGGCTCAATATTAATTAGATGCTTAATATTTTACCATTACATATATATATATATATATATATATATATATAATACACCAATGGTAACATCGTACAAATAATCTAAAGTCATTTTTTCAAACATATTTGATTATTTTCTTCTAATTTACAATTTGTTCAATAAAATATTGGTGATTTTCAA
Organism: Carcinoscorpius rotundicauda; assembly: GCA_011833715.1. NCBI lineage: Eukaryota > Metazoa > Arthropoda > Merostomata > Xiphosura > Limulidae > Carcinoscorpius > Carcinoscorpius rotundicauda. Next base: position 25,486,780 of record CM022398.1, read on the forward strand.
AGCAATGAAAACAAATATTGGTATTTCTTTAACTTTATTTACACTTACAGATGTTCCACAAAATATGAGCAAAATCATACGTACAGTTTTATCAACAACAGCAAACAGACATACTTGTCCTTACACACACGTAAGTCTAAGCAACTTGTAAATAGCGTTTCTGAAATAATTACTTGATGACGTTACTTCAATGTGTTCTTAAGCCAATAGAAGTTTTTTTTTAAGATTTTGTTGAGATTCTATTTCAGGGAAAACCAATGACTGTTTTTAATATTTAGTTTCAATGGATTGAAATACCAGTTATTTTTGCAAACTTAAATGTATATTTAAGTGTGTTTCTTTTATTTCAAGGAAACTTTTGTAAACGTAATCGTCATACGATCACAATACATTTTATTAACATTGTTAACAGCTCCACGGGATAGCATGTTTGGTTTTGTGAACTGATATATTAAACGCGAGTGCATGTTTAAATGTACTTTATATATACATATTTTGTATTTGGTACTGTTGTAAACAGTAGGGGACTATATATTATTATCCAAAGTAACCTGTAATTATCTTATTCCTGCTTGATTCTTTTTGAAGTAAAGCAAAAATAAATAGTCGTGATTGCCTGGAATAAAGATAGGTTAAAAACAATTGAAGAATGATATATTTAGATACAAATGTATAGCATGATACCTAGTATGTAAAGTTTAACACGAGCTCATTTATTTTGCATTACTAAATAAATTCTTTACTAAAATTAGAAGAAACTATGAGTTGTTGATTAGAGTATAAAATTACATCTTTGTAAAAAAAATCAGCTGAACCATTTGAACTAAAACAGATTATACAGTTGTACACGATAAGTATTTCACAGATAACGTATAGTTGTCTACTGAACAGTCATAATGTGTGTAATGAAACCACTTTTAATACTACTGAAGATCCTTGTGGGGTCTCTTAATGTTTAACCAGTATAGTGTATTCCACCAGAAGTTAAGTTTTAAAGCAGTGTATACATTTACGGATAACATGTGATAGGTATAGCACATTACCTGTATAAGTCTACCATAAAAACGCGTATACAAATGTTTTATACGATATTTTATTTTTTAATTTTATGTCTCCATTCAAATATTAAGTTTTCGTTTAAAATTCTTTTCTTAATATGTCTTTAACGACATTTATTTATTATGTTGGATGATTCATAACAACTTATTCGATTATATACAACAGTAACCGATATCAAAGAATTACTTGTAAACGTTTTTGGTTTATGTGAATAAAATAATTAAAAAGTAGTGCTTCGAAACTCGTATGAATTTTGTTAATTTGACATAAAACAAAAGTTTCTAGGAGGAGGGTGAATCTATTTTGGGTTTTTTAAATGACTAAAATGTTTTGAATGAGGTTCATTATATACATTAGTTATTTTACTCAGGCACTGATCGCTTTTTTCTAACACATTCTGTCAAATCAGAAATATCACGATCACTAACTGATGTTTAAGTGATTATTTTATTTACGTTTCAAACAACTACCTTTTTATTATTCACTGTAAACTAGCTTGTGTATAAAAGAAAAGAAACTCAATCAGTGTTCTGTGGAAAACTAGTCTAGTGTTTGAATGGCAGCAACACAAGTTCAAGTTAAAAATAACATAATCATTCTGCTAGCAAACTACAACATTTGTGTCCAATTTTGCACATTTTATACACACATAATAAAAACGTGAACGTTACAACACAGCAGTATAGTTGCATATACACAATGTTGAACTGGAAACTCCGAGTAAGTTTTTGTTGCTTATTTCGCTAGGACAATCAAATTTGTGTTTGGATAACAACAAATGAATTAACTATTTTCGCGTAAAGGTACACAGAGCTTATCAATGCGCATATCTTTGATTAATTTTGAGCTGATAGACTACAGGGAAGGCAGTTAGTTAAAAGCACCCACTGTCAAAATTCGTGTTACTCTCAAAACGTATTACCGTCCCCAAAACAGAAAGTGTCCTTTGTTATAACAGATGTGAAACATAATCTGTCGGATTCACAGTCCGAGCACACTAACCACTAGGCCATGCCCGGCCCTTGAGGAATACAGTGTTTGTTATTGTGCAACAAGAGAATGCTTGTGTTGATTACAACACAAATAGCCCATTGTGTAGTATTGTGTTCAACAGCAAACAAATTTAAAACTTGTATGGAATACATTCTAACAGGCGCTTGTATTACTTGGAGGAGATTTATCTTCGTGATTAAAAGACACCTTTACTCCAATCAATACCTGAAACCTGTAGCACTGCCCTAAGTATTTCATGCAAATATTTGAACAACAAACTACCTACATCGATATTTAGTGTTACAAACAATTTTGCAGCACTCTTGGGTTACTAGCTTTTTTAGTAACCAAACAATTTTATATCCCCCTTTTTTTGTAATAAAAGTGCTTTTGTTTCAGATAACACTTCTGAACAGGTCTTTCAGACGACCATAGTGCTGTGGATCAGAATAACTGTTTTGGTACAAGCTTTGATACTTTAAAATAGGAATTAGGACACCACTGTCTTTGCCTATTTTAAAACAAACTTATATACATACACGTAACTAAATATATGTCTGAATAGAATCTATAATATTTTCTCACGTCATTAGGGTGAACTATTTAGTAGATGTACACTTAAGTGCGTGTGGTATGTGTTGTAACAAAGGAAATGTCCAACATTCCTTTGATATTATAGTAAATAAAGTTCGTGCAAACAACATTTGTGAAACCTATTCTATCAAAACATTTCTCAACTGTTTTCTTTACAGGCTCTTTATTTAAATATCTTTATCTGTTCAACGCCACGCTATAACTTACGTCTATGAAACATAATGTAAAAATAGATCAAATATGTGAAAGCATTATAAACCGCTCATGATGGACGGGATCAAGTTGATGAAGCTTTAATATCTTTGGTAATGGGAATGTCTTTCCGGTATAAACAGAACACTATATACAAGTTTCATCTGAGACAAAACGATCAATGGCCACATTTGTCACAACACATACACATTTAAAGTTTGTTTTTATCTTCTAGCCTTCCATAAATATCTGCTCGCCATGATGCTCAAGCCTCCAGTAACGTCGAAATGAATTAACGAGTAAAATCTTGTTAAAATTGTCATCCGAATCCATTCTGATAAGGTCCGGTTGTTACAGAATAATCCGTTTTGTTCACTACAGAATATGAATACATCATTGGTCTGTAAGGTTTCAATCCCAAAGAGAAGTAGTGTGGTACGGGCTGAACTAATGAAGATGTGTTAGACGTGGCGCCGGTTTGTGGCTCCGCCAAGCTTCCCGGAATTCCTCCCGTTTGGACTCTGTAAGGAAATTCCACTGACTTTGTTGATGTATGATTTCTTATAGCCATCAGTTCTCGCATTCTATTACTTTGTGACGAAAATGGAGAATACGGAAAAGCTGCAGAAGAAAAGCGAAAAGAATGACGCGTCAGGTTCTCCCTAACGTCACTAGATGGCGGACTATGATGATTCGGTAAGTGAAATGCTGACCCATGTTGAGAACCTGATATATAAATAAATAAAGCGAGATCATTTCTTCCTATGATACAATGTTATAGCAAACAAGTTGTAAATATTTTATGGAAACTTAGAATGAAATAAAAGATAAAAGCGTTATACACCTATCATTTCTTTCTTTTATCTATAAGCTGTCGAACTTAAAATGCTGTGCAATAGTAATGTTAATTATACATTTTTTCTAATGAAAGGGGGCTATTTTTTGAACATCCAACATTTTCATGTATCTCCAAATAGCAATAAAAGATTTGGTCCCGCTACTGGTAATATATCAAGTTGCAGTGTATTCACTCTTAATAGATCTGCAAATTATTAAGCTACCTTTGGCTGCTCCCCTCCTTATAGAATTACAATAATATATTCGATAAGATATATTATTTTTTTGCATTACAGAAGTGTTTCATACAAGATGAAATACACTCAAAACTCCTTAGGAATCGTGCGATACTATGATTTTTGCCGTGCTCTAATTGTTGACAGACATTCACACTCGTACTTATTACTTCGGGTTCCCAAATGTCGCTGCAGAACTGCATTATGTAAAAATCATCTTTGATATTAAGCACAAAAATACACAATGGGCTATTTTTATTGTGCCCATCACGAACATCGAAAGCCGGTATTTTTCCGTGAGATCACGCAGACTTGCCGCTGGAAAGATTTGCTTGTTTGTTTAGAATTAAGCACGAAGCTATACAATAGGCTGTCTGTGCTCTGCCCATCACGGAAATGGACACCGGATTTTAAGCGGTGTGAGTCCGCAGATATATCGTTGTGCCAATGGAGGACACGCTGGAATGAGTAAGAATACTTTAAAATAAATGAACAAAAGTGTATTGAAACAATAAATGAGTACATTTATGCCACCAGTGATATTTCCTAAGACCTGAAGGAAAATTTGTAATTTTGGTCAGAAAAATTTAGTTTACTTTCAAACTGAAAGCTACTATTGACTTATTTTGTATTAACCATTCAACTGCTGAATATTCAAAAGTTGATATTATAAAGAAGTTCCAAAGCATCCATTTAGTGTTAATGCTCATAGTTCTATGAAATATTTTCTATCTAAATTTTGGTGTCTTAAGCTTATAAAATATCGTTAATAGCGAGGGTAGCTAGCGATGAAACAAATCTAATTAATTTTCACAAGTAGAACAGTAAAAGAATTATGTACATTCAACTGTACTGATGGCCTGATTGATTTTTAACTTTCCTCTAAATTCCAGTGCCCCGGTGGAACAGCGGTCAGTTTATGTAATTACAACTTTAATATCTGGATTTTAATTCTCCGTATTGGACATAGCATGTAGCTCAGTGTGGTTTTGTCGTAAACCAAACAAACAACAATATCAGATATTGTAAAATTACTAGTTATTACAAATATCTAGTAGTTAAACTAGTACATAGTTTACTACGTTCGGAAGTTATTATTATTTATGCAATTAATTGCTTCTTATGAACGTAATCCCTAAATATTTTAAGTATAACACTAGGAACCAAAATTAAAACTGAAAGCAATGCAGTTTTATATTCTATTTAATTTATTTACTTAACATTATCCACATCGAAGCTAAATTCAAATTATTTAGAAAGAAAGGGGATTATTATATAGTACTTATCTGGACAGACATCAAAAATTAAATTATGCAGATAATAAGGTAAAAATAAATTCTAACCAAATACCAAATGAGAATACCCCTTTTGTGATATGAAATAATAATGATCCAGTGTTTACTAACAATTAGTCATTTTGTTTCTGAAATTTAATATTAATGAAACTAATTTTAACTATCAAAAATTGTCTTATTTGTAACTAAAGATTATCGCATGTTAAAGAAACAGAGAATGAAACGCTTTTAACCTCTCTACCCAGCAAACTCAGTCCGTAAAAGAATTTAAATCCAACAAATAATCGATAAAAAAACAATTTGATTCATTGTAGTAAAGTTTAAATAGGTTTTGTTAGCCTTTCTATGAAAATTACTGAAGAAAATTATCCACGTACATTTTTGAATGAAAGACAAGAACTTACCGGACTGACCATTTTTAACTGCTAATTCTCCGTACATTCTTAATCTGGAAGAAGGCCTTAGGGTCACTGGAGGAATCTTACACACGCTACAACTGCAAGAGCGAGTTTTTGTATCAGCTGGTTCCGATTGAATTCCTAGGAAAATTAGAAATATGACCATGATAGTTAATGTTATTAATTGCAATTAAAAAATTACAGTACACAGTTGATACAAGGTGAAACATAATTAATGGTCAGTTGAATTGTAAAGACGGCTGGTATGAATATTAAAACTTTATTTTAATTAAAGTTTCAATACTCATATCAGCTGTCTTTAGAATACGTTTTAATTTCAAGTAGGTTTTTTTGTCATCGTGAATAATGGTCAGTTAGTTTAAACTTGTTGTAATATTTAATGATATTCAGGTAAAATAAATTCAATTTATTGTCAACTGTCGTGATCAATGGGAAGAAAGGTTAAGGGAACTTTTCAAAAAATTAAATGATATTTTGTGAAAGTACAAGAAGTTATTACAAAAGAGTGTTTTCGTTCTATTAGTCGTGCACAAAATTCAGTTTAAAAAATCGTGCAAATGACTTTTCTTAGATAAAAATACATTTTTTGCCTGTAATTAATTACTAAACAATCCGAAAAGCTAATATGTCTAATTGAATACATCGTAGAATGTCCAGTTATTTAATTTTATAGTATAATTTCTCTTTATTACTAAACAGCAGTTGATTTCTTCCTTTTTTTTATTACAACTTAAGACAAAAGTTTCTAGCAGTTTGTCTTGTATGTTGCTGACATTTCGCTAAGTGTCCATTTTGTGCATGTACGAATGATACTTCAAAATAAGCTTATTGTTTTGAATAGACAGACAGCAGTTAGAAACTGTTACAAATTTAAAATTAATAAATGTTTCTTAAAGCTTGTCAATGAGATCAAGAACTGTACTTGTCTGAGATATATCCTGGGCTTTAAGACACTTAATGACGCTTTGAAGCCCTTCCTTAATCGGAATGTGGGGAAAAGAGTTGATATTAACAGGTCCTTCAGCACCGCTAGGTAAAGATCCAATCATTCTTGGAATAGTGTTGTAGAGAGGCTTGGTTAATGAAACTGGAGTCACAGTTACTGGAAAGACTTGTCTTGAAATTTGTTCATGGCCCCAAACCTTCCAGAATTCTTTAATTACAGGTTCAATTCCTGGGCTCTGCAAATAAATAAAGAAACGTTCTGTTTTAATTCATTGAGATTAAGATTTTAAAAAATCAACTAGAACAATGGACAGAGATGAGATAATAAGCAGACAGTAAATCATCTGGGATTCATTCTTATTGTCAGAGAACTAAGGTATAACGGATGTATATTGTTCGTGATTCCCTAGTCTTGAATCACACATGACTTCCATAGATAACATAAGATATAATATCATATACAATAATGCTAAAACGATAACAATATTACAGGAATAAACTATGTTTGTAGTTTTGGTTGTTGATAAACACAAAAGTATAACTATCTGTGCTCTGCCTACTACGAGCATTGAAACCAAAATGTTTCCGTTGTCAGCCTGCAGACTCACCAAAGAGCTGCTGGGGTATTCTGCGTGTGTGAGCTTAACCTTTTATAAGACATATCTTATTTGCAGATTTAAATTTATTGCTAGTTTCAACTCAAAATTAGCCTCAATATTTTTATGTCAAACATACAGACTTAGAGAATATTTTTAAAGCTATTGATTGTCATTCTAATGTAGAAAAAAGTAGGTCGAGGTCTTAATCTCTATAACAAATAAAGAAACACTTAAAATTTGATTAAGTTTGAAAGCTCAATCAAAGTTCCCTTTAGTACTACACTAAACTAGTTGTAAACCTTCAGAGGCTTAAGCGACAAATTCTAAAACTTTTTAAGCAGATCAGATGGCACTTTCTGATTGGTGATAAAATGAAACTACATCCTCTAATGCCTAACAAACAAAATTTGCTTTAAGTTTTTAAGATATTACAATTCAGTTTTTTTACTATTGTTGTTTATAGATATAAATAGTGCTTGGAATAGCCTGACGGTTAGGACACGCGACTTATAAAATATGGGTCACGAATTCGAATCTCGTTGCCGAACATGCTCGCCCTTTCAGCTATGAGAGCGTTAATATATTATGGTCAATTCTACTATTTGTCGGTGAAAGAGTAACGTAGGACTGGATGGTGGGTGATGTTGGCTAATTGCCTTCACTCTCTAGTGTTTCACTGGTAAACTAGGGACAGCAATCTGGGTGCCACCAAAGTTTGCTCAAAAATCATTGATGACGCATTAGTATCTAAGGTACTCAAACAGTCGCAAGCAGTCGACAAAATAAAATAAAAAGTTCGAAATATTGTTTAACATAATGCTTACAATTTGCAGCTCATGTTTTAAAGTTTTCTTCTTAAATTGGATATTTGTGTTAATAGCTGAATCTGTATTATAAGCACAGTTTTAGTGATTGATACTAAATAATAACGACAACCTGCTAGCATATAAAAATATAGTCTCGTTTTACAGAAGATACTGTAAATGTACAAAACTTTGTAGCATTGCCACAAGTGGGCGGTTTCTAAAACGTTAGAAACATTGAGCGTCGTTAAAACACCCTAAAGTCAGCGTTGTCATAGTGACGCTGTTGTGTTCTGTATAGAGATTATGTGAATCACAGGTAAACTAGATGACAGGAAACTTTACAGATCTGATTGACAAACGCAGATATAAAGGATAATGTGACGTGAATATTGTTTGTTTTTGAATTTCGCACAAAGCTACTCGAGAGCTAACTGTGCTAGCCGTCCCTAATTTAGCAGGGTAAGACTAGAGGGAAGGCAACTAGTCATTACCACCCACCGCTAATTCTTGGGCTACCCTTTTTACCAACGAATAGTAGGATTGGCCGTACCATTATAACGCCCCCACGGCTGAAAGGGCGAGCATGTTTGGCGCGACGGGGATGCGAACCCGCGACCGTCAGATTATGAGTCGCATGCCTTAACACGCTTGGCCATGCCGGGCCGTGACGCGAATAAAGATATATAATAGGCGATTCAAAATACAAGGAAAACACAAGTTCGTAGTCAACTAACTTAACACACAACCACTTTAAAACAATAAATAAAAATTAGTGAAAAGAAAGTTGTAACTAGCAATTATAATTATAAAAAAAAGATGGAATAAAGAGAAACGTAGATAATTAAACAGGAAATCACACGAATAGAAGGAGACCTGAAGACACGATGGTCAATTTGACAAAATTCACACGAAACAATAAGTAGGTTTCTTGACTGACCTCGGGGTTCCGAACTGGAGTTCAGAAATTGTGTTAAATAAGTGTATAAAATCTCAGACCAAACTAATCTCAATCAGAGGTCAGTTGTACAAATATTCAAAAACCACGAATTACTAACTATCCCACGTGGTAGTCAAAGTAGTTTGTTTGTATGTTTTGGATACTCGAGCATAGAGTTACACAAGGGCTATTTTCACTTCCACCAACTGATGTGGATTTGATTGCCACTCTTATAACATTGTCACGCCTTAAATTGCGAAGCACCGTATCTTGTGGTAATGAAACGCAAAACATAAAGGCACTTGGGTTCACATTCCTGGACATTAACCAATAGGTGATCCCCCCTACTCAAAACAGCCTATAGGAGCAATATAGGTTACAAATTTACATCATGATTTACAAATCACATGATCATAGCGAAAATTCATGGTTTCGGAGTCAGTACATGAACAATATTAAAACTGCATTTATCTAAGTAATACTCAAAATGTAAAAAGTTAGACTTTGTGTGATAATCATACCACAATGTTTATAAAATTCAATGATGCAGTGTGGACTCAATGTGTCTGTTGCAAACTTATACAGACGGACAACGCCACCAAATAGCCATGTTTATAAATACATATTGCTCTGTAACATTACCAGATGGTCAATGTTTCTATACTATACAAGCATGCACGATATCGTCATGAAATTTGTAACATAAATACACAGTTTCGATACATATATATAATGACTGTTAATTAAGTACAGTAAGTGAAACTCGTAAAACAATCAATGAATAACAAAATCACTTTTAAATTACAATGGCTATATCGTAGTCTAGTGTTTGTAGAAACCTGGATAATCGATTACAATGGCACAGTGAAGTCATTTGGCTGGTTATTATTTTGTGTGTGTGTATGCCACTGTGGTGGTAACCTTATTAATGATAATATATATATATATGTATATATGTAGTTGAATAACAGTAAAGTCAGTAAACAATATATATACATATATATGTACATATACATAGTTGAACTAAATTAAAGTCAGTGAAAGTTCTCTTCAGTAAGAGATAATTTTGAATTTTGACGATAGCTGTCATTACGAATATTTTATTAAAACTGCATCTCAAGATGGCGACAATATTTTCGACTCAATTCCCATTTCATTACAGACGCTTTATAACACATTCCTCTTAATTATTCTGTTGGATATCCTACATCAGGAATTTGTAACAACAACTTATTCTATCTATATATCTCTTATCTTCCTCAAGTCATTGTTCAGGGTGGTTTTTGTTTAATACTCGAACTCATCATTACAACGAACAGAAAGTTATCTGAAATTATAATTGTATGCAGTATAATAAATTCAGTGACACGTAGAATACTAAATTAGTACTGTTATAAGCTATGATTTTAAACATGCAATAATCAAAGTACTGTTAAAATAAACCACAATCAAATATGAACGTACACGTAATTACAAATCATCGGTTCTCATACGTCTATTTTTCATTTCTTTGTCAACTCTGGCGTATTATTTATTACAATAGAATTTTGAAATTTATCATATGAATCACGTAATTATATATATATATATATATATACATATAATTCGAACTGCTGTTAGTGTAAACTCATTAGTTGGGAGCTTAACAGTTAATATTTATTGATTAACTTCATGATAACGAATATATATTTTGTTAAATCAAATGCTATTACAGAGATTGAGTGAATTACATCCAAACGATTTTGGAGTATCACCGAGCAGTTACAGTTCAGTCGTGTTCTTTCTGATGATATTGCATCTCTAATATCGCAAAACAGTTTTGATTACAAAATGCTGTGTCTTTAAAGATGTCATATAAACATCATACCTTTCCTCCTTGCAAGCTTTCTATAAGCCAAATAACGATAACACCGGGTTTCCAGTGCCCGTTTTAATGTTTTGATCATATATAATTTTAATAGACGATTTAGCTGATATTTATTCGTTTGGAATAACATAAGTATTTGTTTCATTCTATTTCATTCTTCAAATAATTGCTTATGCGATTATTTAATGGATATGTCCGTGGAAGCAGCTTGTATATAACGTGACTTGTGTCGCTTTTCCAGGCGGAGATCCTTATTAATTATGTACTGTACTGTTATTTGAAACACGTAAACGACGTTTGCCTCTGACTGTTGTGTTTGTGCATCCTCACCCATTAAAAAACGCTGTTCTGTCAAATACTGTTGATGTACAAGTTATTATAAGTATCTTTCTTTATAGCCTTGGCTCCCAAGTTGACCTATTTTTATCTCTTCAGCTTATACATTTTAATCCTAAATCTAATCACGCCTTTATGTCTGAGTGTATGAACATTTTCGGACGAATAAGGTTGTATCCTGTCGTTCCGTAAAACTCGAGTTCCGCTTGTGTTGCATTATAATCCCAACGTTACATCAAATGATGTCAGAATGTAAGAATCGTGATATATCCCGTTCCAATGAGTCTTTATATCAGCTGGGGTTATCACAGAAGTTGTCAATTTGTGTATTCAAAATCGTGTTCATATAACGTACTCAGCCCTCTGTACGATCCGTGGTATTACTTCGTAATAAAGTGAACTCTTGAAAATTAGTGGTGACAAACATCAAAATATTTGTGAAACATCTCGTTTTAATTAAGTGATCGCTAAAGTATATAGTGGTTGCTATGTAGAAGAAATATACGAAGATTCGTCGTTAAACACGAAATAACAAGGTACAGGTATAATTATTTTAAATTTTAAATTTCCCATTATAAATATAAATGTTTGACCTCTTTCATTGATCCTACTTACTGATACTGTCACAGATAACTACATTTCTAATACTTTCTAGTAGCATAGCAGATAATTTTCGAAAACAAAATATTGCTCTGCGTAGTCAAAGCGCTTGTAGAAGTTGCAGGGAAAGTCTACTCGCATTCTTATGTAATAAAGCTTTCGAAACAACATTAAAAAATGCAAGCCTAACCCACTTCTTTTAATAGTATGTTATTAGCATTATGTATATATATATAAAACAGTACGTGCTCTCTTTCTTCAATCCCCCAGTGGTTCAGAGGTATGTCTGCGGACTTACAACGCTAAAATCCGGGTTTCGTTGCCCGTGGTGGGCAGAGCACAGATAGCCCATTGTGTAGCTTTGAGTTTAATTCGAAAGAAAAAACGAACAACTCTTTCTTCAATATCTAAAGCCTTCCGGCGACTCAGCTGTAAATATATGAGCTGAATACGCTACAAATATGGGTTCGATACCCACGGTTTTCAGAGTACACATAGCTTATTAGAATATAAAATCAGTATGTATATTTCCAGAAAATAGTAAAAGAAATAAATTACCTTAAACATCATATCAACTTTCCTGAAGTCGATGAGCGAGCACCCGTGTCCTTGTAGTAATTCTAACACTGACAGAAAATAGGCTGGATCTGTTGTGGTCAGCTGTCTCAACACTTCCTGTATGTTTCTCCGTAAGAGGTCTCTGTATGATGCAAAGTAGGGCCGTAGCAATTTTTGCTTTATACAGAAACACGAAGGGAAAATGTATAAGTTTTATGTCGCACAAAACTAAAATTAACTTCAATTCATCCTTATAGACGTCAAGCTCAATTTTATATGTATCCAAGTGATCACAGCCAACCGAAAGAGTAGCCCAAGAGGTGGCGGTGTGTGGTGATGAATAGCTGCCTTCCCTCTAATCTTACACAGCTAAATTAGGGACGGCTAGCGCGGATAGCTCTCGAGTAGCTTTGCACGAAATTCAAAGCAAACCACTCTTATTGTATGCTCTTATAAATACAAGTTAAATAGAATGCTTTTGAATGAATTACATTAACTGAATATGTTACATCATAAGGGAATGCTTAATTGATATATGGTTATTTTATGTTGTTTTTTTCATAAAGTTTGTTTGTAATTAAGCAAAAACGGTTTGTAATATTGTAACTCCGTAAATATGGAGAAGGAGCATAAAGTTGTAAATGACGGTTATGATTAATTTAGAACTATTTTTAAATCGAAATAATTAGTAAATAAATATTGGTTTGGTTTGAATTTCGACCAGAACTACTGCAGGGATATCTGTATAACCGTACCTAATTTAGCAGTTATAGACAGCTAGCTAGTCAATACCACCCACAGTCAACTCTTGGGCTACGCTTTTATCAAAAAGTAGTGGGATTTACTGTTAAATTATAACGCCCCCAATGCTAAAAGGTGAAGCATTTTCGGTGATGTGGGTTCAAACACGAGGTCCGCAGATTGCGAGTCGAGCACCCTAATCGACAGGCCGTGCCAAGCATGAAAAATGTATTGATCAAAATGAAAATATTCTAATATTTTTTTTAAAGAATCATTATTTTACTTTAGAACTTAACTTTAATTAAGTTTAATAAATAAGCCAAAATCTAATTTGTAATATAAAATATTAAAAGGTAATTTAAACATTTTTGTGGATATGATGAGGAGCGAAAATTACCAACAATTATGTTTATCAATAGCTAAAAGTAAAACTCAGTTCAGAGGTAGAGAGTACAAATATATGAAAATTCTGTAAATGGTCATGAAAGTGAAGGTTTGGAGTTTTTATTAGTGCATTTAAAATAGTTTTATTTATTTTTATAACAACAACGAACGTTGAGAAGATAGTATTTAGTTTTATCGTTTGTATTTGATACATTGAGTTTACAGTTTACAATTGATAAGGGATAAACTGGGGATATTATTTATTTTATAACCCTAGGATCAAAGTTAACAAACTAGGTATTGGTTACTCTAGTTTATAAATTTATACTACTTTTGAAATTTCCCAAAATTGATCAGTTATTAATATCATGAGAAAAAGGCGTAGGTAACCTACGTAAAACTACATTAACTCAATTTGTAAGTACAGAAAAACTACATTTGAAAGTTTCTATAACCAAACTACATATCATTTTTGGAATAAATGTAAACGGTTTAGAATATTTCTTTAATTTTTGAACTTTAAAGTTTCAGCATCACAGTTCTGTTATTCTAGGCAATCATAAAACTGAGTATGAAACACAAACTTATAAAATTATTGTATAAGGTAAAAAGGAGCAGTTGATTAAATTGTCCTATCTAAGACAACAATTAAGTAAAAATTATTGTATAACGTAAAAAAAGAGCAGTTGATTAAGTTATTTTATCTAAGACAATAATCAAGTAAAATTATATTGGTAAAACGAACAACCAGATAGTGACTTCTTTAATCATTAAAAGTATTCTCTAAATGATAGAGAGAAACATTTTTCTCATGATCTAAAATTTATTATTTCAAATATTTTGTTCAATTTGCACAACTTTTGGTCCTTGCCGATTACTCTTTCTGTAGTAATGGAACTCAAGTTAGTGATACGACTTGGACTGTTTCCATTAATTAGACTGGTAAACATAAAAATGTTCCAAATTCAAGTTTAGAGAAATTAAAAGGCTTGAAGCATTTGAGTAAAAATCCTAATCTCATTATTTTTAACCCTGACAATGATAATAGTACTCCAGTTTTAGACAAAGATATTTCTAACCCTGACAATGATAATAGTGCTCCAGTTTTAAAAAAAGATATTTCTAACCCTGACAATGATAATAGTGCTCCAGTTTTAAAAAAAGATGAATATTTAAGAAAAGTTGAAGATATTTCAGCTAGTTCTGTTAAATTTATGAAGTTTAACCATAATCCCGAGTGATACAAGAAAATAAGCTACAAAGATAATTATTGAAACTAAAAACAGTAATATTTAATGTTCAACTATAAACCTAGTGGTATAACAGAAGAAGCTACAAAAATATCTATCGATACTGAAAACAAACAATGTTTTACATGAAAAACAATATTTGAGCTTTGAACTATCATCACGTATTGTCCATACCTCTTTTATGGTTCTCCTAAATTTCGTAGAAAAAGTGCACATTACGACCTGTAGTTTTTAATGCTGAAACTTATAATAATTCTATAGCTATTGTTCTTTTTTTTTTGGTCGAATTACTATGATTTCTCACCAATAACGAATACGCGTTAAAATACAATTTCAAGTTTTCCAATGGAACACAGCAGATAAAATTTGAGAGTAATGTTTACTGTGTAAATATCCTCAGATGAACAACGTTAATCCTATAAACTTACACCAATAATATCAGATATTCCACTCCCCTTTGTGATTGCCCAATGTGGCTTTGCTTTAAAACAAACAACATCATTGGGTCAGTTATGATGTTAATTCGCTGTAAATAACTAAATCATTAGAAGAGACTGTACAGTAAAATGTCGATTTGATCTTTGAAAACAACAACTCCAACAATTTAGTTATTGTTAAAACCGTTTGTTCGAGGTTGATGACCTTTGCTACAAAAGAATTCCATTTTCTTTTTAACAGCAATTTTTTATTAAAAAATTGATCGTGTCGCCATGAGTTCTGAACTAGAACTCTCTTTGGCCAATTTTTTATGCTATAATGAAAAACGATGGTTGGAAGACTGCCCCATATAATTTAAATCGCCTTACTATCGCAGATATGAGGATAACACTTTACCATTTTCAGGTATTCTGATCAAGTATATCAATTTCTTACTTATTTGAATAATAAGTCTGACAATATAAAATTAATTGTAGAGTACCAAGGAGACTGTTTGTGGATGCTTTGCTTTACAATAATAACAGCCACTTTCAAAGTAAACTAAACCATGAAAAACATTTACTGGTTTGTACTTTAATATTACAATTCTTATAATAAATTCTTTAAATAAAAGATTGGTCAAAATTTTGTTTCTTTAATACGTATAAAGTATCCAAAACTTACAAAACTCTTCTTTGTTTTTTTAAGCATGTAACTACACAATAAACCATATTCCTACATTAAAGTTATCAAATGGAGGTTTTATAAATTTACCTGTTAACCTCGACAAAAGAATACGCAACTCTAAGATCCGTTATTATTACAAGATTGTTACAAGATATTTATCACAACATATTACTCTAAAAGTGAGAACTTTATCGAATGAAATCATTTCATATTTTTCAAGTAATAGGAAACAAACTTTGAATTTTGTTCACCTTTTAAATCAGATCACTATTATATACTTTAGATACTAGTAATATTGTGAATTCAACACAAAGTTTGAACTGCCTTATACCTTATTGCACTTAATTAAACCCGCCTCTTTTCTTATTTCCTTCCGGTATAGCCCCCCAGTGGTTCAGCGGTATGTCTGCGGACTTACACGCTAAAATCCGGGTTTCGATACCCGTGGTGGGCAGAGCACAGATAGCCCATTGTGTAGCTTTGTGCTTAATTCAAAACAACAACAACCTTCCGGTATTTTTATAAAGTTTACCCGGCTCGGCATGGCCCAGCGCGTTAAGGCGTGCGCTTAATCTGAGGGTCGCGGGTTCGCACCCGATTTGCGCCAAACATGCTCGCCCTGCCAGCCGTGGGGGCGTTATAATATTACTGCCAATCCCAATATTTGTTGGTAAAAGAGTAGCCCAAGAGTTGGCGGTGGGTGGTGATGACGAGCTGCCTCCCCTTTAGTCTTTCACTGCTAAATTAGGGATGGCTAGCACATATAGCCTTCGAGTAGCTTGGTGCGAAATTCCAAAACAAACAAAGAAGAAAAGTTTACCTTGTGTGACAGCGATAGCAATGCAGTATATAATACTATAATGTAAACTACTCTGTAATTTTGACAACAGTAGTAATTCAACATGTAGTCCACTTTTATTGTTGTAATTAAGATTTGAAGAAAGAGAAGAAAAACAAACATACTTTGTTTGACATTTAATAAACACCATAACTTTACCAAATAAAGCTTCTAATATTCGAATGATATCAAAAAAAAATATATGTTAATATAATTATTCAAAGAGAAAATAACTTTTAGTGCTAAAATATACAAGACTATATGTTTGGGTGTACTGATACGTAATAATTATAAAATGGAAAGTTTAAGAAAACTAGGCGACAATGAAAATGTAAGACGAGTAATACATAGGGTTAAAAACGTTCACGTGAGAAAACACTTAATTCATTTTGTGCTAATATTACAAATACTTATTTATTCTTTAATGAGTTTGAATATTTAATGTAATAGTGTTTTAATCAGTTATTGTTATAACTATAAAAATATAATATAAATTGTTGTTAATCAGGAAAAATAAACGAATGCCAATTTATTATGTATTTCAATTTACGATTACTGCATGTATTCGTAAATCAATAGATGATTTATCAATCAATGAATTAGAAAAAGAAAGTTTAACATTAAATCAAATCATCCACATATGACACATAGTTTGGAACAAATTCCTGTTAAATTAACAAAATTAACAGATGAAGTAACAAGATTATTTGGTTTCCAAAATAAATGTAACTTAACACTTACGTTTAATATATAAATGATATTCACAATTTGAAAAAATAAAAACAACTTAAATATATCTATAATACGAAATTGTTGGGGATCCATAATAATTAATAATTTCTTGTGAATACTTAGTTATCATCCAAATTTAACACTACGATAGAATAATGTTTCATATTATCGTTTCTTAATTTGGTGATCTGTGTTTTGTTATAGGAAAGCCACATCAGAATATGTCCAGTGCAAGTAATCAAACGTTGCTTTTAGGGTTAGTAAATTGGAAGACTTTCTACTTTCCCCCCGAAAGACTATTTTGGTGATTATTATGAAGATACTTTATTTTTCTCTATTTGAATTTCAAATGAAGTTCAAAGTATTTAAAAGAATCACATAAATATTATTGCTAGAGTTTCCTATATTTTATTGTGTAAATTATAACGGTATTAAAGGCAGACGGTCTGGTTTCGTAAATAATATTATGCTATTTGCATAAAAGATGTAAACGTTTTTGTTGTTCATATGTGTGAGACTTCCCTTACTGAAATACATTTTCTATGTGTTTTTTTTTCTATTTAAGCAATAATCAGGTTTGACCGTAATAACTATTGAAAACTAGATGTTGGGTTCTTTATACTATAATCATAAATGAATAAGTATCTCTTTTATTAATAAACAAAGATTAAATATTTTAATGGAATTATGATGTACAATGTAATGAAATCAAAATGGAATCGTACAAAAGAAAATATAGCTCCAAAAACATAATATATATATTTCGCTTCTGTATTTACAACAATTATATTTTCAATAACCAGGATTATAAGCAAGTGATAAGAATTCTAATACGAGCTAACTATTTTACTTGTATAGCAAATTTATATCTTTACTATTAAAATATTAAATTTATTGAAAACTGCACAGATATTTTTACTTTAACCTACAGATATATAGTTGATCTAATTAGTATAAATAATCCTGAAATAAATAATGTTAACACTATTTATCCAGTGGAATTAGAAATTGAAAATACTCCAATATCTAATACATAAGCACAATATTTAGATTTAGGAATTGAAATAATTGGCAATGATATCAGTATCAATATTTTTAATAAAAGAAAATATTTTAGATTTTTAATTTATGGTTTACTCTTTAACAGTAATGTACCATACCTTTCTGTTATAAGCATTATAACTTCGTAGTTATTCAGATAGTGTAAAACTTTTAATAAATTACAATATTTTATCAGTAAAGTTGAAACACTCACACAAAAGTTAATAGTTAATGAATTTAATAAAGAGACTTTAAATAAAATTATTAAACTATTCTGTAACAAATATAATAAAGTATCAAATAAATACAAAGAAATAAAAATTAGAGAAATTTTACTAAAATTCTTAATAACTATTTTTAGTTATGAATAAAGTCATTTAACAACTTGGCATTACTTTATGCAGACGTACACCTTGTTGGATATAAAAGCTTGTTTAGAGCATGATAGTCACCGTATACTTAATAATTAGGTGGTGGTTTGGTGCTATACTAGTTTATTTTGATAACTGAATGGAACTTTATATACTAGTATTATTCATTTACTGGGCTACCAATTAGTGCCTTTCTAACATAATGAGGGTTGGAATGATAACTTTAAGATGTAAGTTTTTAACTTACTTATCCCGAAATGGTAGTACTTATTCTTATTTTTATTTTTCAATAACTTTTAATTTACTTTGAAAAGCAGTCATCTACCCACAGTCATCTGCAGGCAGTGTGCATGGTGATATAGATGTGGGGCGTAGTGGACTTTAGCGCCCACATCTCGCTCTCCTAATTTCTATTTCTATATCCATTGCTACTCCTTTATTTTATTTATTTGTGTGCAATTGGCAGGAAATGGAGGTTAAAAATAATAGACAATGTATCCCCACCACAATATGGGCCCTATTTCCTTAGCCACCTCCAAATTCTAGGGAACATTTTATGTCTCGTATTATAGCTTGTACCTTGAGATCTTTTTAATTAGTGCAGTGTTAATGTTTATTATCATTTATTTTTGTTTTGTATTGTTTTTAGATTACAACAATTTAATATAATTAGTCAGACATTTGAATTTGTTTTGTATTGTTTTTAGGTTACAACAATCTAATATAATTAGTCAGACGTTTGGATTTGTTTTGTATTGTTTTTAGGTTACAACAATCTAATATAATTAGTCAGACGTTTGGATTTGTTTTGTATTGTTTTTAGGTTACAACAATCTAATATAATTAGTCAGACGTTTGGATTTGTTGTTTTTAACATAGTCCTTTTTTATTTTGTTCACTTAACTTTATCAATATTAATTTCCTCTAATATATATATTGTACTTGTGGTATTCAAAATGTTAAAGTAAAGAACTAAGAATGATATTTTAGTGTAATTCTGTATCAGGGCTTTAAAAACGGTTTCTTAACAAACCTTTATTAAACTTTTAAAAACATTATTCTACTATGCTATAATTGCACCAACTCTTTCCATGGAGCTAGTGAAACATTTTTATTATTACTGCAGCAAAATGCCGTCAAAAATCCTTCCGCCCTCTTCACTCGTTTTATGAAAGCGCAACGTCGCAGTTTCCGTCACATGCCGTATCTTCTTACGTGCATCCGGGTAACTTTAGAGGACTGACAAGGGGGACTTTTGAGAGAGTGTAATACCAAGGTATGGTTCTTGTTCCATCGGATGTTAAATTATATTTACTATCATACTTAATTTATGTATGTTTTTACGCGAATCACTACAAGCATTTTTTTAACAATTAACTAAATTATGAAACTATAATAAGAAAGGCATAAATTTATTAGTTTGAATTAAATTTGAATTTCATCTTGTTATACCGTCTTAATTAACCTTCCATTGTCCTAGATGTTACTTTTTTAAACTAACTAATGTCCACTAAAACAACAAATATATCAGAGGAGTTACTTTCCTTCTAATAGCTTGTTATGTTCTAATAATGAAGCCACCCTATATTGTTGGTCATAAAACTTTGTTTCCCAGTAGTCCAATGGTTTGTCTGCGGATTCCCCCCGTAAGAAACCAGATTTCTGTGCCCGTGATGGGCAGAGCACAAAGAGACCATTGTGCAGATTTATGCTTAACTTTAAACAAACAAACAAATAGTAAAATATTAATAACAAATGTTCGAAAATGTTCACATTCAAAGATGCTCTTATAAACCTTATTTTAATACTGAAGTGGAAAACATATGAATTCTGGATTAAAGTTTCGTATCAAAAGGTGTATGTTGGTTTATATATATATATATATATACACACACACACGTATATGGCTTTTAAAATATATAAATATATCATTATAAGAAGTAGGTTTTCCACAATATTTAAACATTTATTTTTCGAAAGTTTGTAGCTCATATAACAATTATTTGCTTACTTTTCAATATTCGCATAAACTGTACGAGAACTAACTGCACAAGCAGTTCATTATTTTAAATATTTTTAGCCAGTCACTCACTGTCAACTAACGGGCTACTCTAATCACATAGTGGAATTTGACTGTCACTCTTATACCGAACGTACGAACCGGTTTATTTATCTCTGGAAAGCCCCATTCCGACAAACTAATTTTCAAGCCATGCTCGACACTGTAATACGTTTTGACAGGCAGTTACAAAAACTGAACGTTGCTTATTCAGAGATTAAGTTTTTGGGTTGTTTTAAATTTTGCACAAAGCTCCACGAGGGCTATCTGCGCTAGCTATCCTTAACCTAACTGAAAAACTAGAGTGAAGGCAGCTAGGCATCACCATCCACAGTCAACTCTTGGGCGACTCTCCTACTAACAAATAGTGGGATTAATCGTACTTTATAACGTCCTCAGAACTGAAAGGGCGATCATTTTTGGTGGGACAAGGATTCGAATCCGCAACCTTAAGATTGCGAGTCAAACGCCCTAACCACCTGACCATACCAGGCTAAGAGGTTAAGAAGAATATTGAATTAACTAAATGACCCCAAGGAATCATATCAGCACTTAGTATTAACAGTAGCACGTATAGGGCGTTACTGAGGGAGATGAACAAAGAATGAAAGATAAGTGCCCATTATTTCTTAAAATAATTGCAAATTAAAAAAGAAGCTTCTAACGCTTGATCTCTTCATTGTTTTATTTAGTGTTTTTTAACAACTTTTGTATATGTCTTTGACATAATATTTGAATAGAATAGGTTTGGTTTGTTTTGAATTTCGCGCAAAGTTATATGAGGACTATCTACGCTAGCCATCAATAATTTAGCAGTGTAAAACTAGAGAGAAGTCAGCTAATCATCACCACTCGCCGCCAACTCCTGGGCTACTCTTTTACCAAGGAAACATTAGATTGACCGCCATATTATAATGCGAACACGGCTGAAAGGGTGGGCATGTTTCGTGTGAAAGGGATTCGAACCTGCGTCCCTCGGATTACGAGTCAAGTGCCTTAACCGTCTGGGCGTATCTGACGTTTGTATGCCAGTAAAATATATATATATTTATAATATTTCGAGGAAAGAACACTTCAGAAAAGAAATTACCTGTGGATAGATACAGTTAAACTGCATATTTTGTGACACATCGACAGAAGAAAATAGAACAAAGATAAATAGATGTTAACTATATCAATAGTTTCTGGATAAATGTCTGATATTTCGATCATAGGGCGTCTAAAACATTTACCTGTGGTTAAATATAATTGAACTGTATGTTTTATGGTTCACAGTAAAAAGATTCATTAATGTGATAAACTTATGTTAAAATGTATCAGTGTTTTATGTGCATATATATATTGGCCAATCGTAACTGATATAGTACAAGCGTGACTCCGCCCTCACTGTAGTATTCTGTTGATAACAACGACCTACCTTTACATGCATTATGAGCTCCTCTGTTGGTTTTTCCTGGAAACTGTGGCATGTTCCATCAGACTGGGAGTCTGCAACTGTCTCAGCACACACGTTGAGTACAGCCTCTCTTAGTTTGGGACTCAAGTTGACCACCAGAGTCTGTCAAGTGAAAAGATAAATATTAATAGTTTCTTTTTGTGTTTACTTACTGATTATAAGCATTATTTTATTACAAGTTACCTTATTTTCAGTAAGAGAGAATATGTTTTCGAACAATACGACGTTTCGATCATTGGTGAGATCAATCTCAAGTACATAAGTTTTTGGAATGCTATAAAAAAATAAAGTTTCTCAATATAATTTTCCTGCAACATGGCAACATGCTTGAGCAAAACGCGTTTAAGTAGAATAGCATACATAGCTGACTAAATATGTAATAGTTAACAGGTACTCAGGAACTTAAAGCTCGTATGAAACCCATTTTATCATACAATATGTATTTGTATTACGTTCTTGATCACTTGAGCTGAGAAGTAATAGAAAAAATAATTTCTTCATTCTAGACAAACAAATATGTAAGATGTTAGTTGGATATTCAACAAAGAAGTGTAAACCCGATTCATTTATGAGAGTATGAGCATGCGTTTATGTACATATATGAAAACAAACAAAGATATTTCATTACCTGAAACGTTTAAAATGTTATATTTGAACCAACCTAAAAATTCAAAAGTAGATAAAGAAACTAATGCAAAATATTATTAGTAAGACATTATTACTTTTTAAACTTTTTCACGTAAAAGATTGTTTAGTGTAGGTATTATTAATTTATTTATTTTATGAGTTAATGTTTTGCGATTGCTTATTTTTATTTAAAAAAAGCTGTCTATTGTTAGTGATATCAAGGCAAAGGAGATTTGTAGAATGCCTCAGTGAGAAACATAAATAGCAGCGACCAGAGAGCACAAAGAGAGCCAAAAGTAAAGGCGAGTGAAATAGAGTGTTAGGCAGAAAAAAGTTCGAAAACGTAAAGTTAAGCGACGTAGGAGTGAATATGTGGATATTTTAAAATGAGATTAACAGTCTTCTGACATTTCAGGAAAAATAATTCCCTTCGTCAAAGGATGTTCCAAAGCAACTGAATCTGCCTGTGTAGACTCTGACAAAAAAAACACACGATTATTTGAAAGTAGGCCTAAAGTAAAAGCGGGCGAGATTCTAAAGTTAAATATATAACTACAGTAAGGCACAAACTAGTGTAAGCGAATCATACAACGATACTAATGACAACATAGAAACATAATTCGGCATGTCAGCTGAATTTTAAAGCAACTGAATTAACCTAACTGGAATTTTGACAATAAGAAGAGAACTATATGTCATTTAAGACATATCACATCTGTAATATACACAGTCCATATAATTTTAATACGTACGTTTAACTTGTTTTAAAATAATACAAAACTGTTCATTTACGTCGAAGTACAAGTAACTTTGAAAGATTCAGTTGTAAAAAACGTTACACATATAATAAAACATTATGCAAACACATCATCCAATACGCCCCTGTTTTTGTTGCAATTCTATGAGTAACATCTTGAGCACTAAATATCATTAATATTAAGATCATTCTAGTCACCCTTAAATTTGCTATCTTAATGTATCTAATTATTTGAAGAATGTCTTTTTCATGACACTGTTTTTGAAGCAACAATTGAACTACAGGAATGAATAAAAACCCTATAACCTGAGCGCTTTCAAAAAATGGACCTTTCAAAAGCGCTCGTGGAAAAGAGATTTTATGCATTTCCATCAAAACATCTTGAACTTATGCTTTCGTAACGTCGTAATTGTACAGTAGGAGTAGTATTGTATATTGTCTCATTTGTGATAAATTTGTATTTGTTTAAACAATAATATTTTACGCTTACGATTTCTGAACTCGTCAATAGATAAATTAAGGTCGTTAGTCTCAGACAGATACAATAATATAACTTCTCAGATTCTTAAATAAACTTTAAATTTTTACGCGATTACTTACTATTTAAGTTAGTAAGCTAAACTTCAGTTTAGTCTTTTTAAGACGCTATTATTTTCGTCATTTTTATCACAAATAGGTGTATTTGAAGTTGTTATTTTTACTTGGTCGATATTCCTCTATTTTATTTTTCATCCACACATTTTCCATGTTTGAAGCTTTTCTCAAAAGAGGCTGTTTTCTATTGAACATTGCTCCATTTTCTCTCTTCCATTTTTTTCGTCAGCTAGAACTCGGTTTTTATATTTAATATTTTTTATTTTTCATTCTTAAACATATTGATAAATTATATAGATTCGTATATGGATGTTGATATAGTACTGTTAAAATATATATACATTCATTTAGATGAATAAAAAATGAGTAGTTTGTTTTGTAAGCACGAATTCCTCAAATAAATTCTGAGCAAATGAGCTTTTAAGATTGAAATATTTTACAAGTTAGTAATATCAATATTACAACTTATTTACACTCTTACAGTAGAAGGGAACTTTAAATAACAGTAAAAGTGTGTGTGTGTGTATGTGTGACATCATCTGTCATGTTTCAGGGCAGTATGAATATTTACATTTTATAATATTCGTTGTATATTTTATATTTCTGTTTTTAACACCAGAAAGTAAAAAAAAAATATTTTCATTAATATCAATGTTTAGAAAAAAAAAGATATTTCGACATCAGTTACCAATGCTGCAAGACTGTCTCATGTGACGAATTTACTTATATATATTTATTGTAATATCAATCTTTATTTCACTTAAATATATATATTTATAAATGCATATAAGCTATATATTTAAATCTGTTTTGCGAAATTCATGCCTATTTACTAAATTTGTAGAAGTATTTCGAACAAAAGAATCAACAATATATGTTTTACAAAAGCATTAGCGTGTCCTCAGTATTGTTGGGCCAACTGAAATTTCTTAAACCTCGCCTAAATTTATAAATTGATGTGCCGAGAGACAGTATATATTGTTTGTTTGCTACAGTTGATAAACTATAACTGTGATTAACGCTTATTAATCGGGAAACTACAGATATTTGATCAGAAACTTTTATAGATTTCGAACATTACAAACCGTTAATATTTCAACGAAGACAATGTACAACTGCAGCTGTAAAAAACTCACATGTGATCATCGAAAAGCTAGCTAACTCCCCGTTATTAAATGAAGTGTACCTATATTAACTCAAAATTAATTCACTCACTGTGAAACATTGATAAAATATTCAGTTACATACCAGACAGAAGAGTCAGTAATGTTTGTGAGTTTGTAAAACTTTTGTATATAATTTATTATTTTCTTATAACTGTTATTATGAATTGTATTATTGTATGTATATTAAAACATATTTGTATTAAGAAAGTAAAGTGTGTGTATCAATCTTGCTGGAAAACATTGCTTATGTAATATATTTCTACGTTAAATTCAATTGCTAAATTTAAATTACACTTGAACTCAGTTTCAGGCGATGTGAAATTGTAATACGTAACGTAATAAATTGGAGACTCGTCCGAGATAAATTATAACATTTAACATTTTATTTGTATATTGTAAAATTTTCTGACAATATAAAGTTTAAGGTAAGAATACCTCAGTGTTTGAAACTAAAGGTTAAAACGAATTCTCGTAAAACAATTTGGTATTTTCCTAGATGCTTTTTAAACCAATTGCACGCAATACTTCAGTACTATGGGTGCATTATAATATTCGAAAATTAAAGTACAATTGAACTGAACAATTCATATAGAACTCTGTCGCCTTTTTTATGCATTATACTTAAAAATAACATTAGGATTTTCCCCTTATATCTAACATTAATGAACAATGAACTAGAAATTTAAGTGAGTAGCTTTTTCATTTCCCAGAAGATCATGATTTTTTCATTAAGGTTTATTCTATGATATCTGTTATATTAATTAATTTTACAAAAAAGTAAGACAGGTATGGTCAGGTGGGTTATGGCGTTCGACTCCTAATCTGAGGGTTGCGGGTTCGAATTCCTGTCGTACTAAATATGCTTGCCGTTTCAGTCGTGGGTGCATTATAATGTAACGGTCAATCCCACTATTCGATGTTAAATAAAGAGTAGTCCAAGAGTTGATGGCTAGCGCAGATAGCCTTCGAGTAGCTTTTCGCAAAATCAAAAACAAACAGAAAAAGTAAAAGATTCGGATAAATCTTTGCCAAAATCTAGATAATAGAAAGAACGTCTACGTCAACATTACAATTAAAATTAACTTAATATTCAACATTGTTTCCAACGAAGAATAAATAAAGGTTGAAACTTCTTTAAGAAATATTGTTGATAATTTAGTTTCTTCTGATTTATTTTATATAGATTTGTGACTAACATATAGGAGGAAAGAATAACTGCACGAAACTTTATCACAACTTGGACAAATTGTTCTCAGTCACCAATCGGACAGTGAAAGAAATTATAACACTGGATAATTTATAGTGTTCCGATAATGGATATAACATACATCGTTAATAATAAACTAAAAGTTTGCAAAAGAAAAAAACTAAAACGATGACCACTAGTCCATCAGACGCAAAGTATATTTTATTTGTTGGTCGTTTGTTTCTGACACAAACATTTATGTGTGTGTATATATATATATATATATATATATAGAGAGAGAGAGAGAGAGAGAGAGAGAAACTTGTATCGAAGGTATCCTTTAGCGAAAACGTATCAAGAAGCAAAAGTACACTATTATATACCTTCTGGTTAGATAATAAATAAATCCCAACTATAGAACTACTATGTAACGTTAAGAGAATGCCCATGGTAACAAATAGATGAACTATAAAATAAAAACTCTGAAATTAGAACTGTTTTTGAAAACTGTTCTTCCTCCTTCAAGGTTGAATGATGAAGATGTATCTTCGAAAGCGTTGCTGTGAATGGAATTAGTATTAATAGCGTTGTAAGTGTCCTCAAAATTACGATTTCACTTTTGGTTTCTTATATATTCCTTGAAATATATATAAAAACGACGTGACCGCTTCTTATAGAAAAAAAATATTATTAATCTAAAATAACAACGCCTAATATCATATTTCATTCAATTAAGTTTGAATATATTTATTACATACGTAAATGTTATAGGTGTATTCGTGTAAAGTGTGCCAAATTTTATGTAGAGATTTCTATAAGAAATTATCTTGCAATTTTTTGGATTAAACGGTGTATTGCATGACGATAATAAATCGATTTATATTACAAGTGCAGCCAAAACTAGTTTTAAAATTTAAGTTTCAACATATATTTTAGAGAAATCAGAACTAAGTTTCACTGTTTTTACTCCTAAGAAGAGAAAACAGAGAGACAAATGCTAGTTTTATGACTTATATTTCTCTGCTTTATGAGTTTTTGCACAGCCTAACAAAAAACAATACTCAGTGAAATGTAGTTTAGAAACATATAATTCGTCCGTGTACACACTGTCTCATTGAATTTAAACAGTTGATTTACTAAATGTCTTAAAAGAAAATTATGTGTTGATAATGTCGCGAATTATATTTTTACTTATAACTAGGATTTGAAATGTTTTTTTTATAACTGCATCACGAAATGCGCAATATTTTCATGATATTTATTTCGTAGCTGAATGGTTAATATTTCTAGAAATCCTGTGACTTCTTGGCTTTAGTGTAACGTCCTTGTTTTTGTTTCAAATAGCACCACATCCTTTTAATAAACAACTATTAAAAGTAATGTTTACTTATATGTTCCTAGTTCTTACACGGGAAAAGATATTATTTCATTAGTATTTCAGACAGTGTAAACAAAATTTATAACAGAACTACGCTTCCAACGCAAATTTCTGCAATGTAACAAAACACAATGATCTGGAGAAGACCTAACACAGTGATCCGGGGAAGATATCATAAAAAACGAAAAATCGTGCTACTCAACAATGAAGACGCTTGTTATATATTACAATCATAAGGAGTGGGTTTTATATATATGAACAATACGTTGAGGTTGTTAAATAAATTGTATTACAAGGCACCAACTTAGTTATTTCTTTTTATAAATTGTTCAAGCAAAAAATGAAAGACACCAGAACTGTAACATTGAAAAGTTGAAAGTAATCAAGTTAATACGAGTTTTTTATTTTAATTTTTCGTATGGTCGGTTTCAGAGCAAAATAAGTTACCTATAGTATTAAACAGACTTTTTTTATCTCAAGAACGTTTCTAAACAACAAATATTTTTGCTTATTTTCTATCTATTGTCTTTACATAACATTAATTTATTTTAAAATTTTACAAGCTAAAACAAAACGAGGTAGATTTTAATCAAAGAAATTTCAATAACTTTCGTAATAAATTTTTGCAGAGTATTTCAGCGGTGTATTAATTTAAATACTTGGAGTTGAATGCTATTTCAAAATGTGTGATTTTAATATTATTCAAATTGAAAATTTGTATATAAGAGCGATTTTCACGTTTTCTTTATTACCCAGCAATTCCGTTATAAAGTTCTTGGAAATACGATACTTAATACACACTGTTAGAACAGTAAGCATGTTCTTAAAAGTTAACTTTTATTTTGTTATTAGTCTCAGCTTTATCAGTAACAATGTATCTTGTATGATACTGGAATGTTAATAAATTTAATAATTAATAATTTTCCAAATTTCCGAAATGCCCATTGTGCATTGGCAAGCTCTTCCAAAGGCACAGCGGAATGTCTGCGGACTTATAGCCCGAGAAACCTAATTTCGATAACCGAAGTTGACATAGCATGGAGGCCTGGCATGGCCGAGCGCGTTAAGGCGTGCACTCGTAATCCGAGGGTCGCGGGTTCGCGCCCGAGTCGCGCTAAACATGCTCGCCCTCCCAGCCGTGGGGGTGTATAATGTCACGGTCAATCCCACTATTCGTTTGTAAAAGAGTAGCCCAAGAGTTGGCGGTGGGTGGTGATGACTAGCTGCCTTCCCTCTAGTCTTACACTGCTAAATTAGGGACGGCTAGCACAGATAGCCCTCGAGTAGCTTTGTGCGAAATTCCAAAAACAAGACATAGCATGGATAGACCCTTGTGTAATTTTGTGCTTAACTGCAAAACAAATTCCATCGGCAAATAAATAAACATATATATAAATGAAAATTAAGGTTGAATTATAAATACAATTTTAGCATAAATTTATGTGTTCTGTTATTTTTGTATTGTATATTGTTGTTTCTTCACATATTTCCACTCTACCAAATTTGGATTTTTTCCTTCTCATTGCCTACGCTACCATTGGTAGTCATTTGTTCAACCTTGTGTGTGTTTTTGTCAGCAAGGTTTCTCAAAACGGACAGAATGGATTTTGACGGAAATTAATATACACTTGGACTATGACTAAATTTAAAAGCGTTTAGTTTTTGGATGATCAAGGTCAAAAGCTAATGTCACAAAATCATGTGTAAACATGGGGACCGATTTTTCATACTACTTTTATCTATAACTCAGTCAAAATTGACTGAAGTTTTGTGAGCAGATATAGAATATAATTACACATTGTCCTGCGAGAAATTGTTTGTTTCCGTTGGTAAAGGCGGACATAGGTCACATTTTCCTATACCATACTGCGTGTCGGGGATATTCACCATACTGAGTTTTGGGGATATTCACCATACTTAGTGTCGGGGATATTCACCATACTGAGTGTCGGGGATATTCACCATACTGAGGGTTGGGGATATTCACCATACTGAGTGTCGGGGATATTCACCATACTGAGTGTTGGGGATATTCACCATACTGAGTGTCGGGGATATTTACCATACTGAGTGTCGGGGATATTCACCATACTGAGTGTTGGGGATATTCACCACACTGAGTGCTGGGGATATTCGTCATACTGATTGATCTTCTAGTTTATTTTGTAAATCTAAGCCATTTATATTCACTCTCTTTATTCTTTTATTCGCTTATAAACAATGTGTTTTTTTCTCCTCTTTTATTTCTATACAATAACCACTTTTCTCGTATTTTCTACAATTTTTTCAGAACATTTCTCTTCTCAGTTCAACACATCCGTTCAATTGTTCTGTTAATTACGTTCCACATCTCCAAAATATGCACTTATTTCCTGGTCTTTGGGTCTATCCTAATTTTTTTTTCTCCGCATATTTTTCCACCATCTGCTTTATTCTATATATTTTACCCTTCAAACTTTCTAACTCACTTTTAAACAGTCCACATTTTCATATCCTTTTATTATGTTCCATTCAAACAAAATATAATTCTTTATAACGTATTCTTAATCATTTTTTTTTACTTTCAACTGAAACCTCTCG
This sequence comes from Carcinoscorpius rotundicauda, assembly GCA_011833715.1. Taxonomy (NCBI): domain Eukaryota; kingdom Metazoa; phylum Arthropoda; class Merostomata; order Xiphosura; family Limulidae; genus Carcinoscorpius; species Carcinoscorpius rotundicauda. The sequence continues at coordinate 25,517,317 of CM022398.1, forward strand.
TCTTTCATTCTTTCATTTTATTTCCTCTTTCTTTCTAAGTTGCTTTAAACGATCTGTCCCGGCATGGCCAGGCGGTTCAGGCACTTGACTCATAATCTGAGGATCGCGGGTTTGAATCCCCGTCGCACCAAACATGCTCGCCCTTTCAGCCGTGGAAGCGTTATAATGTGATGGTTGGTCAATCCCACTATTCGTTAGTAAAAGAGTAGCCCAAGAGTTGGCGGTTGGTGGTGATGGCTAGCTGTCTTCCCTCTAGTCTTACACTGCTAAATTAGGGACGGCTAACGCAGATAGCCCTCGTGTAGCTTTGCGTGAAATTCAAAACAAATCAAATTTAAATGATCCATCTGAAAAGTAGGCAAAGTGTATATAAAATCTCTCTCTCGGGATTTGGGTAATCATATGTACCCTGGAAGGTCAGGTGCGCTTTGACACATTCCGCCCTCCTTTACTTACATGATCACGCAGTGTAGGTTTGTATGGCTAGTGCTTTAGGGTCAGAATGGTTTGAGTTTGCTCCGACCCTTTTCAGGGTAATATCTATGTACTAGTTTCATACGTTTACAAGTACTGTTAGCTCCAATCAATAAGAAATCTAGTTTGATAGTGGCCTCTTTTTTTTCTTTCTCCCCTTTTATAGATATATTTTTTTCTATTTATTTTTGTATTTAAAATATATGTTGATAGTGAAGAAGTATTAAGGACTATCCTCATCATGCATGCGGTACCTGTCTGGTTCGCATAGTAATTCATTTTTCATCAAAATTTTATCAAAATACGTTATTGTTCTATGCAGAAGTCTATCTGCTATGTTTGGTATGTTTAAATATTTGTGTATGAAGTTATATTATGTTGCTCTTGGATATTTATATGTTGTTGTAAGGAATGTATTTTGTATTGTTTGTAGTTTGGTTTTGATTATTTTGTCACTTAGAGTAATGCAAGCTGGAGCTGCCTAGTCAGTTACTAATCTAATGTAGATTTCGTAGATTTTTAGTATATTGTCTATTGATGCTCCACTGTTCTTGCCAGTTAGACTCCTAGCATAGTTGGTTCTTCACCAGACTTTACTTTTAATTTCATATACATGGTTAATCCATATTAATTTGGAATCATAAGTTAGACCGAGAAATTTTTCATTCGTTTATATTTTCGGCTTTACATTTTTGTGCTTTATCAGCTTGGTAAATATGACTAGTTGTGTTTCTGCTGTATTTATTTTTATTCTGTATTTTAGGCAGTATTCACTTATTCTCTTTAACTGTGGTTGTATATTTGTGGCTGCTATTGCTGGTGTTGGAGCACGTTTCCAGACTGTCACATCATCAGCAAACTGTGAGGAGTATCCCTGATTAGGATCCTTCAGTGGCATATTGTTTACATACATGATGAAGAGTATTGGGCTAACCACCTCTCCTGAGGAACACCAGCCTCTGGAGCAAAGTACTCAGAAAAGATTCCCTCTAAATTTATTCTACATTTTCTGTTTTCAAAAAAGTTAGATAACCAAGAAATAATTCTACGCGATAGTCCCATTTCTTGCATTTGGAACCGTAGACCATTGTGCCATACAGTGTCAAATGCTTTCTCAATGTTAAAAAAGCAAACGACAGCGCATTGTTTTTGTTAAAGCTATGTATTATCTCTTCAATGATAATGTACATAATCATAGTATTTGTTTTTTTATTTTGAATTTCGCGCAAAGCCACATGAGGACTTTGCGCGATAGTCGTCCCTGATGTAGCAGTGTAAGAATAAAGGGAAGACAGCTAGTCATCATCACCAATGCTTGTGCTGCTTTTTTACCAACGAATAGTGGGAATGACCCCCACGAATGAAAGGATAAGTATGTTTGGTGTGACGGGGATTTGAGCTCGTGACCCCGACATAACGAGTCGAGTGCTCTAATCACAGTATTTGATCAATACACTGTAAATCATATTATTATGTATATGAACAGTACCAGAGTGTCTTCTTTACCGAATTCTAGTCTATATATATGAATATAACATCAGCTCTTTGACAATAAAACGAGCACGTATATCAGAAGGGCACCCAATTAACACTATTTGCAGCAATAAATAAATATGTATATCAGAGATTGTTTTAAAATAGTCACTTACCGAAATTTTCCACAAACCTGTTTGTAATCGTTTCTTTGACAATATTCTCATCAAACTCTGAAAGTGGCGACATACTCCTTCTGTGGTGTCCCTTTGGTAGAGTGTAAGTAGAACAACAGGAAAGTTTCCTCTTTTGGGAAAGCAATATAAGGTAAAACATTTTACAGAAATATGATTTGAGAACAAAATAACAAGAAAAATTAATCCAAACAAAAAACGCTACAAAATGTACGACTTAAGTTGTGAGATTTATAACCATAACGATTAAAAGGCAAATAACTAAGTTTGTAATTTTAATTTTTCTGTTGTTGGTTCACAAGGGAATTTCAGAGGAACCTTATTATATTCTCGACTTTGATAAAACACCCTCTTGTTCTAGAGAACAACAGCTGAGAGATTATGTAATGGTATTGTATATTAATCAAGAATCAAACAATATTTTTTGAGATGTAACGAATGTTATGATTGATCAGAATTGCGTTCTTCTTTCCTGAAAGTACAATAATAATTTATTTAAATCAATGGTCAGCTGATTTCAGATCACCATTTAACTTCTGTTACTAGGTTATTCTACTGCACTGATATGAAAGAAAAGCCTAACCCTTATCTAGTATTACCCAAATATGAATTCTAAAACAGTCTTTGCCTTTGTTTACGAATAAAGTTCCTAGGTATCATTAATTATTTTAACATAGAGTGGCAATAAGTATTATATGTATATAAAACGTTGCTTTTAATTAACATAAAAACGCAATAAAAAGTCCTAGTTACTGTTGTTAACTGCTGAGCTTACATAAACAAAACATAATTTTCAAAATTAAAAAAAAATCTAACAAAGATAGGGCATAATAATATGTTTTACCAAAAACACAATTTCATATCACAGATGTTTTTCCCATAATATTCTGGTGTAGTCGGTGTAACGAAACACGTCAAACGTTATATCTTTGTTTTATTCCAAATAAATTACTGAACTATTAATTGTAAGAACCATCAAGTTTTGGATATTATAACACTGAGAGCATAACTGTCCGTAAAAAAAATAAAATATTGCTAATGAAAAATGGATTTGATTTTATTACAATGTAAATACATTATTGCCTTCAATGACAGACGGCACTTCGATCAAAAGCTCTTCAATCACTATTTTCTAAAAATTAATCACAACTACAAATCATAAAAATACTACGATAAGCCCAGATAACATATAAAAATAATATTTATACTTAATTTATTAGGATAAATTAGTAAATTTGCGATTTTCTTCGAGCAATGGAACTTCTTCTTTTGTCAAAAGTATTAAAGTATTCGTATAATCAACGGCAGGCTATTGCGATTGGCTTACTTGTTGACGTAAGGAACAAGTGTAACGTAAGTCTGAAATCCCTGAACAATCTCCAATCCTTGATCAAAAAACAGGCCGGAACTGATGTAACGCGGCTTTTCTGGATCGCCACCTACTTCCGCAGCATTGGACCAATCACAAAAGCTTTTAATTGTATCTTCCATAAAAGGGAAGGCAAAGGTTATGTGTTGTTTTCCTGGACGAATGGAGAAGCTTTTGATTGCCTGTTAAAAATAAATAAACGTGCCACGAATGTTCTACTAGCCATGAAAAAAATAAAACAGGGTAAAAAACAATTAATGACCATTAATTGTTTATCGTTAGAAAATTAAAAAAATATAAGTTAATGAATTTATAAATAATATTTTTGCTTATAATATTTCAGAACATACATTTTTAAATACCGGAAGGTAGTTAACAGTTATTCTAGTAACAAAATTACTCAATTTTTATTCTACTTTTAGCAACAAAAACATGAAGTATTATAAAGTTTCACCGAGATACCGAAAAACAGAAAGTTAGAATAAGTAACAACATTTTCAGGATCATATAACATTACTTCAAAGCTTTTCAAATCATTATAATTTATATCGAGTTTAAATGTCGTCATGCCAATACTAATGAAGCAAGAAATAGATAAGAAGAAAATATGGATATATAACAGTGTTTATATGTGGCAATAATAGTGTAACTATATATATTTTTTACAATGCAACAAAGTCTACCACACTTATAAGGAACAACTTAGCTTACAAACAACTATTTATTTGACAATGTTTAGGGTTTTTGAATTGTTTTATAATACTATGAAAGTTGGTTGTAGAATAACTAAATAACAAAACAATACTAAATTGAGCCCCGGATCAGTAAACTACATTACTGTTTGTTTGTTTGTTTTGAAATTTGTGCAAAGTTACACGAGGACTATCTGTGCTAGCCATCCCCTAATTAAGCTGTGTAAGACTAGAGGGAAGGCAGCTAGTTATCACCACCCCCTGCCAATTCTTGAGCTACTTTTAAAGCAACGAACAATGACACTGACCGTCACATTTTAATGCCCCCACGGCTGAAAGAGAGAGCATGCTTAGTATGACGGGGTTTCAAACCCGCATCCCTCAGATTAAGAGTCGAATGCCTCAACCATCTGGCCATGCCAGGGCTACTGACATGATTCCAGATGGTGTATTAAACTATAATACCATAATTTATTATGTCGGAAATGTTCCACACTTCAAAACAATTGATAAAACATATCTGAAAATTTGTTGAGGCTTCTGGACAATCCCTATTCCAGGTACTCAAATAATTGTTTGAATTGTTTAAAATCGCCTTGCTAACAACAGTAGGTCAATCCTTTATCTTTATTGACGTGCGAAAGCTTAAGTGTTTGATACAGATCCAAGGAAATAAACAAAAGGTTTACCACGAAAAACATTCATATTCATATTCAACTGCAGTATGGATTGACCGGTTTGTACTCAGTTTATAAGATGGTAAGTTATTTCATAATTTCTAGCTAATAAACTAGAGTTAATGCAACTGGGAAAGAGCATCTAGAAGTCAGGTCTTGGGCTACCATTCAATTGGAATTTACCGTAACTTTATGACGTCCATATGACTGCTGAAAGGATGATGTTTAAATAATGATGTTTGATTGTTACTCTTATAACACATCTAATGCCTCAAAGAAGTGAGTGAGATTTTAGTTTATTTGTTTTTGGAAAAAAACTTGATCATGATCCACTGAGCCTGAGCTATGTGGTCCTGTATTTGATATACTATGCTAAACTTGAGCTATTTTATAAAGCACCAATTTCTAGATTGGGATAAAAAAATCAATGTTTAGCTTGATTTTTTAATGATCTTAGAAAGATAAAGCTTTTCTTAATATATTATATATTAAAAGAGGTTGTTCCCTTTCTGGCCTGGCATGGCCGAGCGCGTTAAGGCGTGCACTTGTAATCCGAGGGTCGCGGGTTCGCGCCCGCGTCGCGCTAAACATGCTCGCCCTCCCAGCCGTGGGGGTGTATAATTGACGGTCAATCCCACTATTCGTTGGTAAAAGAGTAGCCCAAGAGTTAGCGGTGGGTGGTGATGACTAGCTGCTTTCCATCTAGTCTTACACTGCTAAATTAGGAACGGCTAGCACAGATAGCCCTCGAGTAGCTTTATGCGAAATTCCAAAAACAAAAAACAAAAACAATGTTCCCTTTATTCTTAATTTAAAATTCCTGAATGATTTGTAACTGAACTAAATAATTTACAAACGTGTTTAAAAGTAATTAAGTGAAAAGCTTTCTTTTATTAACAAAGGAACTAAAACAAAAAGTCATACACACACACACATTATATTTTGAAATTACAGAAATTTAGTTGTTTGTTTCTACCAGTAAGGCCCGGCATGGCTAGATGGTTCAAGCACTCGACTCGTAATCTGAGGGTCGCGGGTTCAAATCCCCGCCACACTAAACATGCTCGCCCTTTCAGCCGTGGGGGCTTTATACTATAACGGTCAATCCCACTACTCGTTAGTAAAAGAGTGGTCCAAAAGTGGGCGGTTGGTATTGTTGACTAGCTGCCCTTCCTCTCGCCCTCGTGTATCTTTGCGAGAAATTCAAAACAAACAAACCTATCAACAAAGATATTGACATGATATTTCAGTATGCAAGCACTAATTGTTGTGTTTTGTTGATATCAATTAGTTTGCAACACAAAGATGCGCAATATATTTTATTTTGGAGCATAATCTTAAACCCATTAATTATTATCTTGGTGAACTCCTTACAAATATATATATGATAAATGGAAAACATTCGTATGTTTTAACTATTCTGATATTAGATTATGTCATTTGATCATCAAAGAATAAAAAGTAAAATGCTCAACTAAAAACAAACCCAAAACATTTTATTCAACATGTGTAAAGGTTTCTTTTGCACAAGATGCCAGTTGAACAAAACAAATTGCAGATATGTACTGTTATTAATCCTTATCGAATTCAATATATTAAAACATCTCAGCCCAAGAAATTAGTCAACTTATGATGAAAGAGAGTTTTAAAATTTTAAAATATATGAGAACCTAAAAACGTAATACAATATTTTAAAAATGGAATATCATGAGACCTATCTAATAATATCTTGTTCAGGTTATACGTGTATGTATTAAGTTTATTTGATATTAGGTAAAAATCTACCCAATAGGATATTTGTGCTCTGCCTACCACGGGTATTGAAACCCAACTATCAGATTTGTAAGTTTTAACTTATTAAACAACTACAAAAAGACTCTTATTTCTAAGGAAACCAAGCTAGTAATACGTAAAATTAGTAAGACAAACCATTTCTACCGTCCAGCTCTGGTATTGCAATTATTTTGTTTCGTATACCTGAGAAGCAAATTAAGGTGTATTAATGATCGCGTATATAAATCATTTGTTCACAAAAACAAATACATTTTTATTTTGATTTCTCGACGAAGATGGAACCCTTTTGGAATGATAAACATAGCAACACCAAAGCCAAAGTTTTGATATTGTGCCTAGAATAATCAATGAATCAAAATGTTTTAAGAGCCTGTTTAAACAATTCGGATAACAGGATTTGTTTCCAGTCTGATAAGTTAAAATTCAGATCCGCTGCATTAAAAAAATAAACAAACTTCCACGTATAAGAATGTAGTTCGGACTATGAAACAAGATTCGATTTATTTCAATGAATAATTGTTACTTGGAGCGTTTTATCAAAATATTTTCGTCTTCTGAACAGAAATTTCTCAAATTGACTGCTAAGTTTTTAAAAAAATCAAGTGTTAGGTACAATAGTGTTAAATTAAATTAAATAGAAAAAAAATTAACATTCTAAACAACCATTTCGAAAGTTAACCGTATACGAAAAGAATACATTGTGCACGTATTTCTGCAAGTCTTTTCAGTATTGGTAATTTTTAAAGGGTTGTAATTCATTGAGTAAAAGATACAGTTGTAAATCAAAAACTTCATACCCATATATTGTATGCATTCTATTTAGAGATAAGTGTTATACAATATGAAGAAAATTAAAGGGCAAAATTAGAAATATGATAAGACAAGCACTACTATTATTAAACAATACTGATCACCCACATCAGTAGATTGATACCTAATCCAACATATCTGAATGAAACAAATGGACGGTCAATCAGCCTGCACTATACAATAGTCTTACCCAGTCTTGTTTAAAATGTTGCTTCAAAGTAAATTGCAGGGTTTAAAGTTAGCTAAATTATTCATGAACTATTTCGAGACTTACAGAAGAGATAGTTAAATGTTTCACTCATTTGTAAAATCATCGAGACTGGATACGAAGGTCTCAAACTGTCGTTAACAGAATGTGAAAACAATTACCAGCTCAGTTGTATAATTGCTCGGACATCTGGACAAGACAGACCATCAGCCATAAAATTATCGCTGATCTCTATTGATTCTAGTTCTCAATCGCAAGGCATCAGCTCTGAGATTGAATCATATGTTGAATGCGTAAATGGATTCCATTTAAACATATAGACAAATAGAGACATACTTCAATGAGCTATAAGAAAAAAGTTATTTTTTTCATTCTGACATCAAGGTATAAAACAAATTGTCTAGAAAACGTGATATGGAAAAATGATCATTACACAAATTAGCCGCACTGTATCCTGACGGTAGGAGATATAATTGCTAACCATCTGCAAAAGTAATTCATATGTCTTATAATATCTGTGTTATTTCTATAGATGATTCTTACTTCACTCTGTAAACAGATGCACACTCATTTGTCGGGAATCTTCAACAAGGTGCGAAAATCTTTTTTAACAGATCTAACACATAGATATTTAATGGTTGAAATATTGTGTAAAAAGGAAAAGGTACTGGCGAGCGTAGTGACTTTTGTGTTTTACGGAATGGTACCATTAATATCACAACTTATTTTTATGCAGAAAGTTGAGTACATTATGTGAAAAGTATTTTGAATGTGCAAATAAGAAAATCACGTAATAATCAAAGTCTCAGTGAAACAATAAATACCAGAACTACAATTGGACATTGTTTGGTGTTCGTTGGTAGCTCGATGCCACTGAAAATTGATGATTTTTTGAGAAAGTATGTAAAAACGCATTCTGATAAAAAATATTCGCACATTCAAATTATAAAAGTGTGTCCAGATTGTGCATTTAGAAATGCATTGGAAGACAAATGAATATGTCAACTTGAGGCACCAGAACCATACAGAAAAAGACTAACAAAAAGTCGTAAACTAGTTGTGATAAACAATGTAGAACATTTTGTAGCCAGTGAGAATCTCAAAGCATAAAAGTTAGTGGCAAAACTGTCGATTTTCCCAAGCAACAATATACAACTAATCAAACTAATGTTGGACAAACGATAAAAGTTACCCCTAAACAAGTTGCTTGCATTACTTATTTTTTTCAGCAAACGCATACTTCTAGCAATAAAAGAATAAAAGATAAATTTATGTTTTTCCGTTAAAAACGGCTTATCGGCCAAATAACACTATGTAACAAAAGGTTTACTTTTTCTTGTTCCTGGGCAGAAAGCGTTATTTCCCAATTGCTTATATCTAAAGTTAATGGAAAATACCTATTTTTCTCTTAAAACTTTATTTTTGTGACCTGGGAGCGTATTAGGAAAATATGAAAGGAGACTATATTTGGGGTCTGATACATGAAAGTGATTTACATTACAGTCACAAATCTTGAAAAAATACACATTTCTAGATGTTTTTGTTCATTTTTGTACAACTTTAGTATAAATACGTGTAAATCTTGATTCATATGTTGTTTTATTCAAACCTTATGTAAATGAAAATGTGCAAATTTGCCAGTTTATACATAGAAAATAGGTTAATTTCTAAATTTCATTATTCAGGTTACAAAAGCAAAGTTTGAAAGGAATAATGACCATTTTCTGTACTTTTACAATATAAGCAATAAAGAAATAACATATACTGTCCAGAAATAAAATTTATGTTACATAGTATTACCGTATGCAAAGTCTTTTGATTTATTTGTCATTCGACATATATAAACTTTGAACAACGCGACTCATAGGTGCAACAAATATTCGGCATGTTTTGAAAGTGTAATGTAAAAATATAAATACTTAATTTTAAACACTACTACATGAATATTTTGTATGTTAAAACATTAAAAATGAAAACATGCTGTCGCTAATCAGATTTTGGTGTAAATGATGAAAAAAGTATTACAATAAGAAATTCTGAAACATTAACAATATGTTTTATGTTACAACTCGGGAAGTGGTAATTATGCTTTTTATAATTACTATCTTTTTTAGAAAATCAGCAAATTCCACATATTCTTTTGAAATACAGACATAACTCTATTAATCTCCCATTCATCGTTCAATTAACCAAATACAATTTTTAAGCGTTTTTCAAAGCTATATTTTAATAATGGTGAAAAATAACATTATTCGTATCAGAACTCGAGCCCACTATTCTACAGTACAAAAATGCTATATTATTTTACAATATTAACAAATTAATATTAATAATATTCATATTGTTGTGCATCTTTAATGCTTACCACAGAATAAAATAGTACATACATTAATAAAATGGCACAAAACTTAGGGTTATTTACGCAAACACTATTCTCCCTACGTGGCTTGACTCAAGATATTACCATAACTTATCAAACTTTTTACCGCTCACGTACACAATTGGCACGGCATACCGGGTGATTAAGGCACTTGACTTACAATCTGAGAGTTACGAGTTCGAATCCCTGTCATACCAAACATGCTCGCCCTTTCAGCGGTGGAGGGATCATAACGTTCGGTCAATCCCACTATTGGTTGGTAAAAGAGTAGCCCAAGAGTTGGCGGTGAGTGGTGATGACTAGCTGCTCTCCCTCTAGTCGTACACTATATCAGGAAAAGCGAGTGCAGATAGCCTTCGTGTAGCTTTGCGCAAAATTTAAAACAAACAGTTTCATCGTCCCAGAAAATATAAGGTAAAACATTAAATCAAAAAATATATTTTTGATCTAGAATTAAAAAGAAGTAAATCATAAATCTCCAATTGTTGATCTTTTTTTTCTCTAAAACAAATTCGCACTATAATAAACATGTTGAAATAGATTGGACAGCTGAGTTAAGTGTGCAGTGTTTAGTTTCGCTAGGCAGAACGTGATAAAGCATGCGATGACTCAAAATCTGTATAGCTATAAATCTGCTGTCATATTTGATATATGAAAACAAAAATGTGCGATGTAACATCATTTAAAAAGAAACTCGTTATATTAACGTCATATAAATGGTATTTATTCATGTGAACATATGGGTGTCGTTCTGTAATGTGTATTCAATTTGATCATCAAATGGCACGTGATATAATGCATGTTACGTTGCACGTATGCTAAGATGAGAAGAAAAAATTGTAGTCTTTTATTGGTTGCCTGCTATCTACTTCTTGTAGATACTTATTTATCAACTGCCGAAATATAACGTAGTATTCAACGTGAAGAAGCATCGTTTGGTGAAATCATGTTTATTTCCATTTAAAGTTTTCGTGTCTAGTAACACGCTTCTCCAAGAGTATAATAACGTGTGTATGGGTTTTGTTTTTTCAAGTTGTTGCTGTTTTGGAATGATAGATCATGGTTGTGTAATGGAGGTAGTGACGTAACCTTCTTTCAAAATCTGACCGTTGATCACAGGCAATGATACTACTATGCTACTTTTTTACGTGTAAAAATTATCCCTTTTTTTAAATATAAATAAACAGCTGTTAGTAAAATAGCCGTCATTTATATTTCACTGATTTTTTGTTAGTACTCGCTGAACTCACATCAACATGTTCTTTTCTACTTTAGAAACTCGGATAACAGATATGTTTTTTTTAACTTTTCACGACAAATAATCCAGCTCGTTGAGGTCGTTCATTTTTTGTATCTACAATTTAAATCACTAGATGGCTATAAAGAGAAACTTTCCAATAATTCTTTTCTGAAAACAATCCTACGTGTACAATTGTGCAAGAGTTTGTAAGAACCAAAGCCGTTTTAATACAAAGGATATCAAGAAAATCACACATACCTACTACACTAGCCTTTTATTAATGAAATATGTTTTTAATACTGAAGAGTATTAGTTTTCCCTTTATTATCAAATGCGTGTTTTACCATCTCCAAAAGGTGGTCATAATTTAAGCTTTTAATTATTCAATCAAAAGTTTTTGATTAATCAGGTAATATTATACCGTATGAGTTTGTTTCTGATACTTTTCAGGTACAGTTCAAGTCCCAACATTTTCTCAGTCCTAAGATAATAACTAAATTATTATCACTCCCTTTCTGATGTGAAATACATTTAAATAGAGATCCACCAATGTTGTAATATTCTTGTTTTCATGGTAGAAAGGAAGAGAAAAGAACAACAACAACTCTGCATTATATTGTCGTTCAGAATGCAAAACCGAAAATAAGAAAAAAACAGATGATATAAAGTAAACATTCACTATTACCTAGTCCAAGGATTCCTGTCAAATCAGAACCCCGGAACATTTGCATCCTGACTGAGACCCAACATGACGAATTTATAGATATCTGTGTACCTTAATAATACCGAGTATCTTCTACACCCTTCTCGAGACTTCCCAAAGCCTCCCCCATATTTTGGGAGCCCCTGATCAGTGAATATAAGTTTAGAAGAATAACGTTTTAAAAACTACAGTTTGCAACAACTTTATATGATGCGTGCTTTATTTACAGTTTGAACAGTCCTTGAGGTTGTTTGGACAGTTTGTCAACAAGTTTAATAAAACCGCACACGTAAATGGTTGAATTATCAATTTCTTATATAAGTTACCTTGAATATTAAGATCCAATAATCTGAAATATAAATGAATTCAAACAAATCATATGAATTCCAAACTCATCAAAATTCAATTCCATAATTACTATGACAATATATATATATTTATTTCTTAAGATCCTTTACAGGGACAAGAAAGAATGCACACTTGAATTTGAATATGTATGGATCTCTTTTTTTATGAGCTAAACTTATCAATACATTCTAATCTCATTGTATAGTTCAGTCTCAACACCTAGCTCTCTATTATTTAACGTATTTTATTTACTTTTAATTATGTGAGTATATCAATATAAAAAATAATACTAGCAAAAGACTTAAGTTTATATTTGATTTATAATATTATTAATACAATCATTCTTATTCAGCTTAAATAAATAACATTTATTTGGAAAACATCTAATTAAACATAAAAATAATAATTTTATAATACAAATCCATTAAATTTAGTAAAACATTTAGAAAATTACAGATCGAAATTCATAGCAAAACCAATGTCGAAAACTGTCACCAATTGGACCGTAAATGGCATAACATTAGCTAATGTTATCATTAACCATAAACTTCACATTTTTTTTTACTTACAGCGATTTCTCAAGATAAGAAATTTTCAGACGAATATCTGAGTAAAATTTTAATATTTAGAATAAAAATTATTCAATCGTTAAATATTTCTGTGCTATATTTCAAATACCTGCTGCACATTGTCCGGTAAACATCCTATTAACCCCATTGTCAGCTGGTTGGAATCACTTTCATGAAAGTAAGACCGGGTTACATGATGACTGGTGGAATGTAGAGTTTTGTCTTTCTGTAAGTACATATTTCATATTATCATACACTAATCGTAACCTAACTGTTTGTTATGTTACTTTGGAATATTTTACATGTTTGTTTAGAAGAATAACGTTTTAAAAACTACAATTTGCAACAACTTTATATGATGCGTGCTTTATTTACAGTTTGAACGGTCCTTGAGGTTGTTTGGACAGTTTGTAAACAAGTTTAATAAAACCACACACGTAAATGGTTGAATTTGAAACAAAAATATCAGGTTATACTGTCACCAAGAAAAAAAACATGCATACTTACAGCGGGTATCGAACCTCAATTATTAGCATTATAAGTCCTCCGACTTACCGGTGGAATACATAAAGATGTTGGAAAGAAGTATTTGTGCTTGCTTAAAGTTAAAAACAAAGCTAAACAATGGGCATTCTGCGCTCTGCCCACCATGGGTGTCTAAACCCAATTTCTAGCGTTGTAAGTCCGTAAACAGACCACTATACCACGGGAGGGGGGTGAACTACAGAAGCAAGAGCTTTCGTGATTCCTAAATCTTCAATCTGAGGTATATCAGTGCACCAGGAAGTAGAGTTCTTTATACGTACTTAACTACACGGAAGCTTGCTGTCATCAGTATCTAAAGTAATAGTAATAAAATATGTCGTGTAATTAATCTGAGAAGAAAGAACGTTAGGGGTGTGTTATAGATAGGTAATTTTTCGGTCGGTATGATTGTTTCAAACATTGTGTCACTGACACAATTATTAGATTTCAATGTTTTATATAATAAATATAATACGTGGTTACCTGTCTGGTCAAGTCCAGTTGGGTATCAAAGTCCAGGTTTTTGGGCAACTGGTTAATTTGAGAAGTTGATTAAGTTTATTATAGGCAGACTTAGCAAACCGAACTGTAGGTCTTTTCCAGCAGTTAGTAATATTAAGTTGACTATTAGCTTTAGTGATGTAGTCTCCTTTGTTAAAAACAACAATAGCACCATATCTGCTAGTTTGATTACAATACTGCTGCTTAATTTAAGATTATTAAAATGACTTTTTCTCTTCTTCTGTTAGAGCTACTTAGGGAGTGTTTTAATGATCTTAAGTTTTGGATCATATCTTTTACAAAAGATTTAACGCGTTTTAAAATCTGGTTCTCTGTTTCCGAAAAATAATCCAGAAGACAGTGCTTTGGAAAGGATTACTCGTTGATTGTTGGGAACCTGAGATTTGTTTTTTTTAATTCTTAATGTCTGTGCTTCTAAGATGATACGTGCACGTTAGAAAGAGATTTGATTTTATTAATAAAATTGATGATTAGGAAAACCTTTATTGAAGACGAGAACTTTTGCAACGAGAAAAGGTCTGTTTGAAATATTGGTTATCTCGTGAAACAATGAAATAAGTCTCTTTTCACTTCTCAGCTTTCTCATGCAAAATTCAATGCCAAATGTTGTTCTTTCATTCATACTTAAAATAATTTTAAAAATAAGTATGAGACCTTGATAGACTTTGTAAAATTTGGTTGTGGTTGCTTTATGATGACGTCTTATAGTGATTATACATATAGTAGCAGTGATTACAGGAAAACATTGGTTGTACTGTATGAAAACTCAAAGAGTATTCTCTTTTATAACTAGAGATCCTAGGTTCAAGTATTGTTTCATTTGTTATATTTTTAAGTAAAATATGATATCAACATTTTGATACCTAATCTTTAATTAACAATTAGTTATACCTAGCATATTTTACTTTGCAGCTTTCAAATTCATTTGACTTCGGTTGTTATTCATTACATAATTATCGAAATATTTGTAAATCAATTTTTTTATCCAAGATATTTACTGTATTTTGGCAAAAACTAAAGTAATTTGCGTAAGTTCTGAAACAGTATAATGTCGTTTGTTATAAATGTAATTGTCATTAGCTCATAATATGATAGATTCTTTAAGTCTGAAAGCTTGAAATGTTCGTATAATTTGTATATTGTTGGATATTCTTTTTCAATGTAACTGGAATTTTTCTGTTTATTTTCTCTTTCTTTTGAAGTAAGAAGTATTCGTTTAAAACTATTAACTTTGTACTGTTGGTGAATCCTATCAGAATGGAAAGTGTTTTATTAAAAATGCAGAATGAATAAAATTGTAATTGAAGTTCGGCTTGGTATGCAGCCTTCAACATAAAATGTAAGCTAATGCAAAGTAGCGAGAAATTAGGGTAACTGTGAGTAGAAACGTTTGTGTAAGTGAAAGGCAACCTATGGCACGTGCACGAGATACACATAGTTTGCTACTAGAGGGCGTTGTTTAGAAGCTACAGTTGCAGTAACATTGGGTTTGTGGAACTTCCAAAAATAAGGAAGTATTAGGTGAAGAAGTCAGAAACGAAATGAGAGCCGAGATATGTGAATGTAAAATGCTGGTAATTGATAGTTTAGAGTTTAGAAGTAGTGTGTATTTTGAGGATTAGGGACAGTAAAGCAAGATGGATATGATAGTGTGAAGTTGGAAGCTAAGAATAGGGTTAGGAGAACGCTAAGGGAAATGGAGCATTTTAAGTTGAAAACAAAGATAGAAATTGAACGGAAAATCAAGTGAAATTCGTTGCTAAAATTTGTACGAGATATGAGGTTTGTATGTTGAGGGAAAAAAAATGTGAATTTTATTTGTAAAGCAATATGCGACTAATCTGGTAATGAACTGGATTATACTGTTGAGTGTGTCTTCTCATTGTAAAGCCACGTCGGGCTATCTGCTGAGCCCACCGAGGGAATCGAACCCCTGATGTTAGCGTTGTAAATCTGTACTAGACAGAGACTTGTACTGTTGATGCAAGTGTCACAAGAGTTGGATTGTTGCGATGAAATCTCATTTGAGCTAGCAAGCTTTTCATGAAGTCTGAAGCTCAAAATGAAAACAATGAAATGGTTTACAGAAAGCTTGAATGACTGATAAAACTGCTACAGTTGTACAGCGTTTCAACGAGCAATAACCGCGAGTATAATCTCAGCTTGTCAATACGTTATACATTTGTAATAAAGTTTCTTTCACCACTCATTCAAGCTTTCTTTAAACTTTATTTTTTAAGACAAGGGCTGTTCTTCATCAGATTTTGATTTATCGTATTAGCTATAGTATTTTTAAGTTCCAAAAAGAAGATATCGGTAGTTCGCTAGTCTGTTAGGGCTAAAACGAGCATAATCGGGTAAAGAAAAGGTCGTATCGATGGCATCATTTGAAGTTGATTTTTTAATTGATTTTGAAAGAACATAACAGTCATGAAAAATGTTATATATAGTTTTATTGGTGCTTTAGCACACTAATAATGCAAGATGCTTATGTTAGGAAACAGTAAACAAGTATTCTTATCTGACGTGGGCTTAAGACACAACGTAAATCATTTGTCTAGCTCATATCTCCCGCCTGTACTAATTATTTTCTTTTTTATCACACACATGCCCTGTTTTTGTCATTACGTATATCAGGAATCTGTCACGACAGCAACATCTCATTAAAAGCCAACAAAAACATTTTCATATTGTCAGCGTGAACCCCAATAAATAAACATCCATGACTTTAGCACTCATCAACTTTACACTTCTCGCTCATTTTTAATACACCCACGAAGAAGGAAATGTCTACCCTCGAAAAACTCTCGAATTTACGAGTTGCTTACTTAGTGATTTTTTTTCCCATTTTCCACCCTACACGAATCCTCAATATCGCAACTCATATAATTTATGCCTGACAAGGAAGTTGGTTATCGTAAAACAGTTTATCAGAATGAACTCTGGGAATATTGCAACTGAGAGACTTTTTCAGATAAAAATAAGAAATCTAAGACCCACGTGACCAAACATATCTCCACAGTGATTTAGCGGTATGTCTAAGGGCTTGTAACACTAAAACACTGAAATTTTGATATCCGTGGCGAAGACGGCATATATATTCCATTGTGTAATTTAGTGCTTAACAATAAACAAATAAAACTAAAAATCTTCCATGTTTTTAAGCAGTTTCTTTAATACAATAATGTTTGTTTGTTTTTCTTGAAGAATTTAGTAATTTTCTGAGGCTGAGCTATGACGATAGAGTTGTAAATAAAAGGTTTTACAGAATGTCAAAATGAAATTGTGTGGCAGCCAGTCAGTTTACATGCAACAAACTCTTACATTAAATATTAGTGGTTCTCAGAATCTGAAAGTGGATCTTAACCCTACCTTCAGTTATACGTGAAAATGTATCAGACCACTTCTGTTACAGATCAGACTGTATGAAACGCAACTTTGTCTACTTATTTCTTGAATACAAAGACACGACGGGCTATCTGTGCTGTGCCCTCCTCGAGTACTAAAGCCCTTCCGACTTACCACTGCCTCCCACTAGTACAGCGGTAAGTCTACGGATTTAAAACGCTAAAATCAGGGGTTCGATTACACTCGGCGGGCTCAATAGATAGCCCGATGTTGTTTTGCTATAAGAAAATCACACACACACACACACTTACCACTGGGGTAACGAAGGAAAATATAATTGCAGTAGTATCACATACACTGTAGTTCAATATTTTCGTCTTTATTTCTGGACTACTCAAAGAAATGAAATTAAACTAATATTACATCGACACAACATTATTTAGTTGAAGCACATTAAAATAAAAACAAAAAATTACGTAGTTGTATAAAAACATAAGTTCAGTTTTGTATAAGTACAAACCTTGTAAATTTATTGTTTCGGATATTGTTAACATATAACAGGTATTGGCATCTGTAAGGATGTAATAATTCTGTCAAACCAATTTACACATACATACATATATAAATATATCCAATAGAAACACACTGATGTCTGTAAGAGAATATACATTGTTCTTCGTAAGTAAATACACTCTTCTAATTGGGAAATGGAAGTTTTGTCCTTTTCTTAGTTCTTGTGACATTTTCTTGGTTACACTTCTAAAGTTTGTAAGAATTAGGTCCAGTGGTTTAGATAAACAGAAATTTCATGTCAATTTAAAGTGTGGCCATTCATGAACATGGATCTCTTGGTCTTCGTAAGTCTATACAATTTGTTTATGTATTCTCTCGATTTCTTTAAACACACATAGAAGTGGTTTTAAAAGACGCTATATTCTAATTAATGTAACTAAAAGAACAGATTTAGATGAAGATTTCGTTTATGCTAATACTTTTTTAACTGTAAAAATAAAGTAAAATTTACAGACACTATTGTCTGAACAATAAGTTTATATGAAAACAAGTTTTGACACTTTCACGTGTTCTCTTCAGTCCAGTATTTTTTGTGAGAGAAGTGCGTACAATTTATTTTGTATATTTCTCTGGCAATCTTGTGACCAAGTTTATGTTGATGAAACTGGTAAAAATTTTAAAACAAGAATCGCAGAACATAGAAGCGATGTTAAAATTCGTCAAACAAATTATGCTATGGGGTGTCATAATGTTACGTTCAATCCCACTATTTGTTGATAAAATAATAGCCCGAGAGTTGACGGTGGGTGATGATGACTAGCTGCCTTCCTTCTAGTCTTACACTGCAAAATTAGGGAGTGTGTGTTTGTTTTCTTATAGCAAAGCCACATCGGGCTATCTGCTGAGCCCACCAAGAGGAATCGAATCCCTGATTTTATCTTTGTAAATCCGTAGATTTACTGCTGTACTAGCCTGGGGCAAAATTAGGAAGGTTAGCGCAAATAGCCCTCGTGTAGCTTTGTGCGAAATTCAAAACAAACCAAACAAATAATGCTAATTTTCTTCACATGAGAAATCTTGATCATATAATTAACTGTAAGTAATCCAATATGATATATAAGAGTCAGAGTTATATCCAAATAACAACTGTCGAAAGATCTTTAGTTTATAAATTGTCAAAGTTAAAATCTAAGAAGGGACTTGGAACGAACGTTATAAAATAAACTGTGCTTGTTTTTCTCTCAAAGAAAGCTGAGCTCAAAAGAAGACACGTGAACGTCTCGAAACCTGTGGATGTAAACTTTATTTTACATTGTATATTGATTTCCTATCATTTATTAACAGTCTAACGAAACTTTTCTGAAAATTGTGCACTTTACTTTTTTAACACTTATTTTGGGTTAACTATATGACTTATATAATTAATATTTCTAAGGACAACTTTTGTACTGTAGAAAATATTTAAAAAATTAAACAAAATATAAAATAAGGTTTGTAACTGTAGGTTCAGAAAAAGTTTTTCGTTCGTTATTTTTTTTAATTTCTTGATTATTAAAAGAGCTACAAATGCCTTCAGTTAACTCATCTCAATTCAAAACAGATCAAATTTAAGAAACTTGAATTAAACTCACATAATTAGCCATATAACTTAATTGTATCGACTCTACAACACTTATAATCTAACTCAAAATTATAAACAAAATATTCAATCTGTTATAAGCATATTATATTTCTGACGAAGCCTAAGTGTAGCACAGAACTGAACCACTCAGTTGGCATGAATGGGAAACGAACTGACAACAAACTACTGTAATATAGGAAAGGCTATAACCAAGCAGACTAAGGTAAAAACAATTACTGGTTTACAAAACTGTACTTGTTTAAATCTTACTTTCAACCATTAACATTCGGCATATCATCTTCTTCTCAAACTTCAACCTTATTAACGTATATCAGATTAAGAAATTCTGGACGTTTACCAGATGTATTTTGCCTTAGGTTGCCATAAAATTTACAATGACAAAAGCTTATTGTGTTTGAGATATAAACATTGTAATAGAACGACAGTTTTGTAATATTAATCACATACAAAACTTTTATTTAAGATACTACAAAGTAAACATTGAACTTTCAACCTCGTTATCATCTAATGTTTTAAGTTTTTGTTCTTATATTTCTATACTAAAACAGTATTTAACAGACATGCATTTAAGCAAGCTAAAATAAAGTATATACATTATAAGCTTGTTACTTTATTGTTCATAGATTTTCTTGCAAAATGTGTTTTTAAATGGACGTTTACATTTTAAATTCCTCACCTTGTGATTATCTTCATCCATTATACGGAAAGTATCGTTGAACCTTAAAAAATAATTAATACATGTGATTACTGAACGGTTATACCTAATACATATGATTATTGAACGGTTATACCACAACGAAATGATGTAAATATTATATACTAGTACACCACAAGCTTGTTTTACTCATACATACATATATATATATACATATGTCATAACACATTGCGAGGTCTTAAAAATAACAGTAATTATGTCGTAACACAAAAAAATGATTTTGCTAGCATTAACGTTATTTTGTAACACACAACAAATTTATAATTAACACAGACATAAGTATATTGTAACATACCATGAAGACGTAGTAACTAACCGCTATTATGCTATAATACAATTTTAAGATATTGTAACTAACGTAGAGACATACCAAAAATACGTAACAGCTAACCGCAGTTATATTGTAATGCATCACAGAGCTGTTTAAACTAACACAAACATGTATTATAATACACCAAAAAATGTTGTTACTAAAACAGTAATGCATTATACAACACACTACATAAAAATAACATAAACTTTAATAAAACTGTAATGCACAATAAATGTTCTGTAAATAACCCACATACACGTATTATAGCTCTCAAATAAGACGTAATAACTAACCACAGTTATAATCTCACACACCATCACAAAGACATATCTAGTACAGAGACGTAGTACATTTTATGTTATAATATGAACTGTAAACAACATTACCTTTAACCACACACATATATATCTTTAATACGGAGATGGTGTAAATCCAAAATCATTAACTGAGTTGTGCCCATATTAGTCTATAGTCTATCTAAAAGCTCTTTGTTTAGAAGATATAAAGTAGTGGTCTAAAATGCGTAAACTAGAGAAGCAGCACGAATTTTTAACCCTGACAAAAACAACAAAAATCACACTCAACTGTAGCTATTTTTTTTTATCATATTACTCTCACTTATTCAAGTGTGGGTGTTCAATCCAGATGCGTTTACGCTGTGATGCCTTTGAACATGCTTCACGCACCAACTCTGAATGCGTTATAAGAGTGGCAGTCTGCTGCGTTGTTTTTTGGTTCAGAATCAAATGTAGCTCTTATGACATTTTGAACTGTTGAACACTCTATAACTTTACTCTCGTGAGTTTCTGACCCGACCTTTATTTCAGGCTAAGGTTGAAGATATCAGTGATATCGCTACAACATAATTTTGTGGCCTTTAGCTTGATTCATGCAATTTGCAATAGACAAGTACAAATAAAAACATGTAAAAGGAATTTCATAACGAGAAAACAAACAGTTATACTTTCTATGATTTAAACAAACAGTGTAGCTAGAGTTAATTTAAATACTGCATTAAAGTGAAAAACGAACAGTTTAAGACAATAACCTTTAAATATATAACACTAGCCGTAACATACTTATTTTAATTATCTGTTTCTCACTAAATACAATAAACTAGCTGTGTTTCTAAAAAAATGTTCAGTTGTTCTTTCGAATGTGAGACCGAGTATACTTCGCCTCCTTTTCTAAAATATAGAAGAAAAAAGCACCTTTTTTCATCAGATTTCTTTAACTAAGTCCAATAACGAACTCAAGTCAGAGTGGTGCATTTTATTTTTAGATCTTGCGGGTATATGGGTATTTTAAGATAATCTTATAATAATTCTTAAAACGTATATTCATTTAGTCACGCATGTTGATGTTGACATAGCACTGTATTTTGATTTACGCGGGTTGATCTTTATAATCTCCCACAATAAATTACAGAGATTTATGTTGGTTTAAAAACTCGAACAGCACTTTACGTGACACCGGATTTAAAGGTCAAACTCAGGATCTTCTAAGGCTTAACTTTATTTATCTCAAATTTAGACTTACTGATCAGAGGAAGAAAACCAGTCAGTAGCACATCAACCTAAACGATTACTTTTCGCTAAACAACGGATAAAAAAACACACAAAAGAAACATCAGTTGTATTACTCCAAGGGTAAGTTAATGGAATATGTTCATCCTTATATTGCGGCTCAAACCTTGGACCTTTCTATTCAGCAACCAATGACGCTAACCACTGATCCATGTCTGTCTCACAGACATTAAAATCATACATTTTTTTACATAATGGTTGCGTTATTTATCTGGAGGTTTCTATTGAATTTTTTGTAGTTTAAAGAAGGTAAACATCATTATAAATACTCAAAAACTACTACTTGTATATTTTTAACCCAGACCTTAACCTTAAAAGAACATTTAGTAGCGTACGTTGATTTGATTTAGCATCAAATTTTGTTCCAAATAGAGAAAAAAAATAGCTGTATACCTTTGAAACATTTTTGGTAGTAATATCTGCAATTCAAGCAGGTACAACGTAGGACAACTTTTATAACAACTAATTACGACAAGCATAATAGTTCTGACAATCACTTCACAAAATTTATGTACAGCAGGTAATAAGGACACAGCTCTAAATCAGTTTACAAGTGAGACTATTAATAGTCTAAAAATATTCATAAGAAACATTGTGACATGAGTTTACTTGTTTTGAATTTTGCACAAAGCTACACGAGAGCTATCAGCGCTAGGAGTCCCTAAGGGAAGGCTAGTCATTATTACCCCCCGTCAACTCTTGGGTTACTCTTTTACCAACGAATAGTGGGATTGACCGTAATATTATAACGCCCCAACGACTGAAATGGCGAGCATTTTTGGTGTGACGGGATTCGAACACGCGATGCTCAGACTACGAGTTGAGCGCCTTAACCATCTGGCCTTGCCGGGCTCTGACACAAATTAAAAGCTATGATATTGAACTCAGAAATTAAATTTCTAGTAATAACGACAGTG
Source organism: Carcinoscorpius rotundicauda (assembly GCA_011833715.1). Lineage (NCBI taxonomy): Eukaryota > Metazoa > Arthropoda > Merostomata > Xiphosura > Limulidae > Carcinoscorpius > Carcinoscorpius rotundicauda. The sequence goes on from CM022398.1 coordinate 25,540,329, forward strand.
GATAGTAGTTATATCAACAAATGTGAATTCAGAATATCAGGTGAGATTGTTACTTAGGATAATATTTAAGATAATAACGGAAAGAGATAAAATTTATGGCTACAAATTAAAACTTACGTAAGTTATCATAAGCCTAAACATCGCTGAAAAAACGTACGAATTCTTAAAGAAAATTATGCAAAACTTTATATTTCCATAGTTAAAGAACTTCAGCTGTCAGTTTACGAACTCAGGTATGATAAATGTTCCCTTTGGTTAACATTTAAACTTTTCTTATGAGGAGAAAGCAATTTATAAAATTTACTTATTGGCATCCATTTGTGATAAGTTTTGCGCATAATTCGTAACTAAGAAGTAATCACTTTCCACAGTGTATTTCACAGTTTTGTATACAATGTGTGATTGATTTACGGTTTCAGTTATCTGTAGAATTCTTAAGGATCGGAGTTTCTATTGTGTTTTCTTTTATTAATTATAACATTATTACAACTTCGAACAGATGAGATATTGTACTAAAGTGCAATCAGTGAATCTTGGTGCTGTTTCATACGATAGGATTTTGTTGTATTTATCTTTATTAAAACTATGATATATTATGCGAAATGTGAGACACTAGCTTTTATCTCTTTTTGCCTTCTTTTTATAGACTATTTCATCATAGTAATTCACGTGAACAATACGTCATTTTTTCCCTATCGCATCGTTAATAAAAATAGCAAATAAATAAATTAAGTAAAATAATATATCGACAGCTTTGAAACAATTATTCAAAAACCCAAGTCATGATATTTTTGGTAGAGTGGTGAAATAAACGTGAACTTTTATTTTCTGTGGTTTCCACCATTGGAACAAGTTTATATTTTACTGTTACTTCAAAATCTGTCCTACAAGTTGCATGCAGCTTGATACTGACAACTATTAACAGTTTTCATAAATAATTAATAAAGCAGCTGAAAGTTCGTGACATGTTCTCACAGTACGTTTGTATGTAGTGAACAGGAGTTCATTGTTAAACTACGGTGTCTGGTGCTATAGTAAGAACTAAAAGCTTAGTATTTCAAATGTTTCATGTACCTATTCAATTCCGTTTGTTGTCGTGTTTTTTTTTAATTTCGCTACTTAAGTACCGTTATAAAATTCTCCTCACTGGCTTTTCATTGTCTGTCTTTACGTTTCAGTACTTTCTGTACTAAATCGAAATGTTAGCATCGAAGTTTTTAGAGTAACTGGTCGATTCAATTTAAATATTATTTATTCTGCTCTACCCACACCTCTGAGATACAAATAACAACCAACTGACTATCTGTTGTTCGGTATAAAATATGGTGTTTAAAATTAGTTATCTTACCTTCACACACACACACACATATATATATCTTCTGTGTGGTTAATATTTCAATTCCAGCACCGATACTAACTGGTTCTTAGTCACTTAGTGCTGTATTTATGTATATTTCAAAAATAATGAGTTTTAGTAACTGCTTATCTGTACTACCGACTGGTATTGATAAAAACAACGTTTGTCTTACTTATAAAAGTTACAATCTAATAAAATTTATAATCTTATAAAAATGGATTATGTATGGAGTCGTATAGTGTACATTTTGCAAAAAAGTGTATTCATTTCTAAATAGATGTTTTAACCACATTAAGATAATTATTATTCACTTTGTGTGAAAACTGGTAGCTTTTGTTAAAAAAAAAGTCGTAGTAGTTGTAATAACATACAGATAATTATATAATTCACAGAAAACAGTACAAATTTTTGCAGAGTTAATGTGTAAAAAAAACAACATAAATCCTTCCTGTGATATTCCATAAACATTTTTATTTAACAAAGGAAATTTTGACCCAATAATATTAAACGTTTCTAAATAGTAAGTATATTAATACCTTTGACTAGTCTATCTTGCTCAAATCATGAGTTTTTTATGTTTTTTGTAATATGCAAATAATTATGTGAAATAAGATCTGTGTTTTGTTTGAGTGTTTAATAATTCGAGTATTCGCGTGCCCGTATCTGGATAACAAAAATGTAGAAAATGAAGAAAGTGAACAGATTTGTTTTCTTTCTTATTTGGAATAATATAACAGTGTAACGGATTTTTTGTTATATATTTATTTTAATATAAATGTTTGTTTTAGTTAAATATATATTTAGAAATGCATGTACTTTATACTATTAAATGTGTATTATGAAATTCTTGCCTATGCTTTGCATTTGTAGAAGGTTCTCGAGTGTAAGAATCAACAACGTACTATGCATATATGCAAAATACCAGTGATTGCCAGTATTGTTGCCAAAAGAACTTTCGAGAACCACGACTAAAGTTTATAAATAGACGAACCGAAAGACAGTTACATATTGTTGGTGTGCTACATTTCTAATACTATAAGCCTCAGAAGTTATAACTGCAGTTAACGCTTTTTAATAGGGAAAGTATAGATACTTGATCAGAAACGTTTACTAATTTGGAACATTATGAATCTTTCAACTTCTGGGAATTAACTTTGATCATTAATATTTTTAAGAGGACATTATATATCTTCATCGGAGAAAAGTCAGCTTGTAAACAGTGTGAGACTAGCTACGAAATAGAGAGCTAGATAGCTGGCCGTTAAAGGAACTGTACCGATGTCAACTCAAAATTAATATACTCATTGTGAACCGTCGATAATATATTCATTTCTAGACCAGATAGGAGACTCAATATTGTTTATAAGTTTGTAAATCTTTTGTATATAAATCATTATTTGTAATAACTTTATTACAAATGTTATTGTTATTTGTGTATTCAATATCTTTGTATTAAGAAAGAAAATTGTGTATCTGTCCTGTTGGAAAATATCATAAATGTAATACGTATTGACTTTCAATTAACTTCAAAATTAAAATTAAGATTTATGGAATAAATTATAGTACATAGCAAACAGCTTGTCGTTCTGAAATTACTGCGTTATGTGGGGTTCTATTTGACAAAATGATATTAAAACCAACTGGCTGTCCTCTAAACTCACGATGGTCAACCTCTCGGTTTTTCATCCAGTAGCACATAAAAAAGCGTTGTTAACAATTCAAAATCACTAATTTTGTAATATAAAAACAATTTTTGAAGGTTCAATTGACTGCAGAAGAAATATACTACTTCTGATAGTTTACATTAAAATATCAAGAGGTTAGAAAACAATTTGAGGTTAAAATCTTATGTTTAACTTTTGTATTAAAAAGATTTTTACATTTTCTAGCCATTATATTAAAATTTCTTGATGCATTGATGCTTTCGTTTTGTAACTATGTAATTCTATCTAAATGTTTGGCAAATATATTAGTTCTTTTTCAATCTTACATATAAGACACTTTTTAAATTTCATTTCCAAGTGCAAAAATGTATTTCCAGTGTTTCATGGATTTTTATTACTCGTAGGCAAGCTTGTTAATTTTCTAAACTAATCCAAAGTTACGTTGGGCAAAGATAAGATTCAAATTAAATGTTTTTGCATGTCAACTATGTTAACAATTGAAAGAGTGAAAAGGTTAAAATACTAGTTTTGTTTATTGATACATTTAAAGGATTCTCGTTAACGTATTTTTTATATTAATTAGACACACGTTTTTCTAAACGAATGTAAAACTTTGTTTTTCTTATTCGTTTAAACTTCCCGGTTTTATTTAAAACACAAGCATTTTTTTTTAAATTATTAAGAGTAAATGAATCAATAAACACTTCACTGTTCCGCAAATAATATATAAGTTGACTATTTCGATATTTTTTGCACTATTAATAACTGAAACAGTGGACAACTAAATACCGTCCAAAAAATTAATGTAGTTTTAAAAAAGCTCATATTGACTGAACAAATCATTCTCTTTGTAGTTTCAGAAATTTTTTCAATTGAATTTAGAGGATCCAGTTTTTCTTTCTTTTTAAGTTAGCGCAGTCAAAAAATATAATCCTATATTTTTGCTTTCTAACTTATTGTTGAATTGTTTTATAAAAACTTATAAAATTCGCTTATGTTTTCTATTTTTTTCTCTTTCCATAAGTCCAGTTATGTACTTGATCTTAAATGCAAACGTTTCTTTGTGTTTACGTATTTTTGTGGCTAAGATATTTAAGATTACGAACATTATTTTCATTCTGTTTTAAAGACTAACTTCTGCCAGTTATTTTTATGCGAAGGGTTGTAAATGGCACCGTATATCATTTAAATTATACCTATTGGATTCTACAAACAAATATATATTGTGGTTGTACTTTTATCATTACATAACTCTTACCTTTCCTTAACAATATTATCAAGAGTTGAATGAAAAGTTGAAAGAAGACCAGGGGACGTGGCAGAGGTGTAGTTACTCATATTTCAGTTCTTTAGTGTCAATATTCCTCGTGCTTGAGAAATAACTTTCTCCGTTGTGTTTTGATGTTATGCAATGAAGCTTACATTCCAGGAGAACCGCTAGGCTGGTGGGGTAACTTGGTTTGCTGCAACAGCTTCGGGACTTGTTGTCCACGTGGACGACCTTCAGAATAACGTCTAACGCAATACCTCCCACCAGTCGAGCAAAATTCGTTATATATATATGTATATATTATATATATCAAAAGGCCCAAGTAAAGTGTGAGTTCTTTACGGGTGTTTCTTGTTACTGTAATGGTTGCTCTAGCTGTAAGCTGGTGAGCCTTACAGAAACTTGCTCAGTCCCTGAACACCAGGTTTCATGTTTCCCACGGCGTGACGTCAGACCAGCAATGTATTACTTCGATTTGTAATTCCATCTTACTCACTCTGTTGTTTTCCACGGGTGTAATCACTAGAACGTTCGTATAAAACTGTTGCGGGAGGAAGAGGTGCGTACACGAAAGCTGTAATAGAACTTCTTCCTTTTATTATATCTATAATTTAAACCGCGTACGAATCATTGAGGCCGACAGAGGCTACTCAGCTTTTTACATCTAAATTTTCGATAAGTTGATTGTTAGTGCCAAGCAACAAAGTTAGGTTACGATGTATTTTTTTTTTACAATAATACATCTATCAGTCATAAATTTTATAAATAACACAGTAGAAATATGATACATTCATTTAATCAACGGTTTCCGGTCCTCACCAATTAAAGCAAGCTATGTGTATTGTGACGTGGTCATTCTTATTACCAAACACTTGTTGTGCAACGTACAAATTTTCTACACAAAATGAGAATCAAATCGATAAGCAATAGCAACTTTTGTTTGACAGTGTAAGATATAAAGAATTAGACGTCATAGAAGACGCATCGTAATGCTTGAAACAAACTTGAATTAGCATTTCTTAATAACAATACATATTGTGTCCCAACTGTTATCTTTGGTGCAGTTCACCACTAGCACAGCGGTAAATCTGCGGACATAGAATGCTGCAAACATGCCTTCGATACCTATGGTGGGCAGACCACAAATAGCCCATTGTGTAGCTTTGTGCTTAAATATAAACAGACAGACAAACAATCATTAGTAGAGAATTAGAAAGTTAACACTTAAGACTTCAGTTACAAATAGAAGAAAAAGTTAAGAAAAATACACAGGTCTGCGAATTTAAACTTCTTAAAAATTGTTTTGGTTTAATAACTGTTTCTCCATAATTCAGCTACGAGATTTTGAAAATAATATTTTTTTTCTACCGTGTAAGATTTTATACAAATCCGAAAATCTTACTCAGATTAAATTAATATTTCTTTTACCACAATGAACACTTTCTTATTGTTCCCCGCTGGTACAGCGTAAGTTTATGGATTTATAACGCTAAGATCAGAGGTTCGAGTGCCAGTAGTGAAATCAGCAGATAACTCTTAGTGACTTTGCTATTAGAAACACACTTACATTTTTTATTCTTATTTTTGGGTTCTGAAACGATCGATGAATCTTTCACGTTAGGATTGATCTAGAGAAATCTACAACAAGTGGTTGTCAACATTTTAATATAACAAAATGTGACCTGATTTCAATGAAAATGATTCATTTACGTAAAAGTGCATATGATGTTTTGTGAAACATCTGTACCTAACGGAGAAAAATGGATATCATTTTATGAGTAGGTGTACATGAATTAGTATAAATCACGTAAACTTTCAAGACAGTAAAACCATCGCAGACACGTGATATCAGCTCAAAATTTATTTTGAGCTACCTGCTATTGAAAATTAAAGCTATGTTTAAAAACTAAGAATATGTTATTTTAAGTTATATAACAATACGCTGTTCAAATGCTGATTATTTTTTAAATGCCCGAAAAATAGGCACTAATGCGCAGTTGTTTGCACATCATACTAGCGGAATAAGCTGAACGTAAATCAATTATCAGTTTTAAAATGTGGATACTTTTCTAACATAACATGGTAAACCAAGGTGTAATTTCAAGTTTTAATAGCCGCACTAGTAATTTCTGAAAACACGATGAAACAGTCAATAAACTCTGCCCTTTCTATTGTACTAGGCATGCGTCATAGAGACGGGAAACCTAGTAATTACTATTCTAATACAACTTTTCTTGCTTGAATATCTATTGTGACGCATGCTGTCAACTAGGTTCTGACAGGTGTCTAACGTAATTTGTCTCCAATTTGTCTGTGTTAAAGTCTGTGGTCTCGCTTTCTCTGTAACTTCCCCATATGATCCATCGTGTAGTTTCTATACTTAAAATCTTTTGCTCTAGACAGATCAGACCAAGAGTTTAAAAAATTATTTTAAAACCGCTTTTGTGATACCGTATTTTCCGGTTAATAAGCCGAGGCCAATTTTCAGCTCTGAAAATGAGGGTTTTTGCTTATTACAGCCCAATAAGCCGAGGCTTATTGATAAAATTACCTCGTTCCAGAAATTTATCATTTATCATCGCCAAAAACACAACTACCCTCTACAAATGATTGGGAATATGGACGAGACTCCGATTTTTTTCGATATGTTTGGAAACAAAACCGTTAACAAAGCTGGCGAGAAAACCGTTTGGGTTAAGACAACGGGCCAGGAGAAACAACGTTTCACTGTAGTCTTAACGTGCTTTGCTGATGGGACAAAATTACTGCTTATGGTAATTTTCAAAAGAAAAACATTTCCTAAGAAGGAGAAATTTCCGAAAGGAGTGATCGTCCATGTATTGTGATTGAACGACGACGAGGAAGACAACATTCCACTCACTCAGCTAATAACATCAGAGAATGACCCGTACTACGACCAGGTCTCTGCCGAGGATTGGAAACTATTATTTGGTGCTTCTGACGATGAAGATGATGAATTTGATGGATTTTAATAAATTTCTGAAATTAAAGTGTGTATTTTTTTATGAATTTTGTTATTTCTATGAATACATGTCATTCGTAATGTATAGACCTTTTTCTATTAATAAATAAAGTTTATTCAACTGAAATAACTCTGCCATAACAGTGAGATCAAAGGTATGATTTTGGGGCCGATTTTGGTCTTCGGTATTTTTTGGTCCAAAGCTGGCGATCGGCCAATAAGCCGATCCCCAAAAATCAGGTCCAAAATTTAGGGCCACAAATTCGGCTTATTAGGCGGAAAATACGGTAAGTGTTTGACGTCAAAAAGCAATGATCTTCTAGAACAATGTATTAGCACACTGACCGAAAACGCTATTCTTCTAGAACGTGTTTATTTATGAACTTAGATATGTATACACTTTACGAGTATTTCAATTAGTTAAACGCAGCTCATACTATAGTAGTTGTTCACAACTGAGGTTGGTTAAGTCCCTCACTTGCCTGACGTTAGATCATTTCTTGATTATAAATTTAACGGCCCGGCATGGCCTGGTGGTTAAGTAGATATTATCATGTACCATTTTAATATTCACGTATGAAAAGTCTTAAACTCTGAGAATTTTACTTAAAATTTAGTGAGACGTTTAGACAGTCTTGCATTCTATAATCAATGCTAAAACTTTGTATATGTCTAATGAGATACTTCCATTGTCCAATATAATGGTAGTCGTAAAACTACTTAGAATAAATATATCTAATTAACTGAAATAATCACTCAGATATTTTCCACCTGAAAAATATTTTACCTAATCAGTATGATATTTTATTAAATATCCAGACAAAGAAAAACAATTTTTATACGAGCATGTAAAAACTCAGTAGAAACAAAACCATAAGGTCGTTACATTTTTTTACTTGACCGTCAAATTATTTTTACACATTGTTATTTTTAAAACAAATGTTGAGCCGAACAAAGAAAGAGTGACGTAAAAAATTAAGTGTTTTTTTATAGCAAAGCCACATGGGACATCTGTTCTGTCCCCTAAAGGGAATCGAATGCTTGATTTTAACAGTGTAAATCCAGGAGGACATGAAAAGAAATATTTATTTTCTTTATCAAAACTTTATTAACTGTTAGACACAACAGGTTGTAGCTAGTTGTATTTAATTGAAAATAGTTTTTTTTTTTACTTTTTATTTTAATTTTATATAAATTAGAAACTATTTTCAGTCTACCCGTCTACTTTAGAATTTGTGAAACACAGTAACATTTCCGTATACCTTGACCTTAGGGTACTGTTATGGGTACATTAACTACCAGGGGAACACGCAAAGCATGGTCGGATGGCTAATGCACTCGACTCGTAATCTGAGGGTCGCACCAAACATGTTCGCCCTTTCAACCGTTGTGACGTTACAATGTGACCGTCAGTCCCACTTCTCGTTAGTAAAAGGGTAGCCCAAGAGTTGGCAATGGGTCTTACATATGCAAAAACGGCTCTTCTGGGCCCAGAAAACACTTCAAATAGAAGAGCGAACAACGTTTCGACCTTCTTCGGTCATCGAAGAAGGTCGAAACGTTGTTCGCTCTTCTATTTGAAGTGTTTTCTGGGCCCAGAAGAGCCGTTTTTGCATATAAAAGTTCTCAACAAGTGGGTTTCTCGACATCACTGAATGGGTCTTACACTTCTAAATTGAGGACGACTAACGTAGCTTTGCGCGAAATTCAAAAACAAACAAAGAAAGCGTCATACCTGATCTGATAACATTCAATGCAAACATTAAACTTCACATTACATAATCATTTTACTTTTTTTGATAAATCATAATACGTTCAATAAATTCGCTGATATTAATACCATTTCCAACAGCTTGTTTAGGTAAGGGTTTTAACTCTTTAAGAGACATGGATGTACAATATGTAGATTAATTAAAATATAAATTTTTAATGTTATATTTCCTACAGTATTGTATTATAATTATTCATAACAGTGATACCCCAGTCTTCCAAGTCCTTACGTAATTGCAGGGTTTCTAGCAGTGAGGAAAATAAAGACCACTTACTGTAAATCAACATATAATTATAAACACGTTTATTGCCTCGTATAAACAATTCAAAGTCAGTTATGAACTATTAAGTCCTTCGTTCACTGAAGCGTAAATGTGTAGATATTTAGAAAATACAAGTTTAGATCATTTATCTGTCACATTTCTGTACTGACTGTAAACTAATATCACAACTTTTATACATTATAACATTTTCCGTTTGCATATACTTTCAATCTGTTTATATATTCTTGACCGAAGTCCACCTTACACGTATTATTTTGTGTAAACCTAAGTCAGTTAACAGGTGTTTCGTTTTCTCTGATACAGCCATAATGGTGAAACTTTGGCTCAAAAAATTATGTTTTATGAAGCAGTAGATCATGTCTTTGTTTTTATGAATTGTTTTAATTCGTTCTCTCATTGGTTTTCGTCTCATAATCTGTAAACCTTTTCGTTATACCTTTTCATGCTACATTTTTAGTTGTTTTTCTTTCTTGAACTGAACAGAAAAGTGTTTGTTATTTATTTTTCCTCGTCATTCAAAAACAAAATCGATTGTTTTTAAGCTTTGTCCGTTTGTTGGTAAGCTGTAATTTGTATAAGCCTAGAACTAATATAAAAGGTCACAAGTTTGTTTGCTTTTTGCGTAAAGCTCAATTAACTGATCCAATAATTTCTAAGAGTTAATATCCAATATCTTAAAAATTTTGCTGGACGAACGAGTAAAGCTTCGGGAAATATCAGTGGAAATTCTAACATAATATATGAACTATAAATTTAAATGTAACTATTAATCTTACTGGACTAGAGTGTTTTTCCTTGATCAACAATATAATTTCTTAGCTCATTAGTCCTACCACGAAACTGATGGTTCAGGTTTAACAAGCTACACGTAATGTACGTGTTTAACCCGATCAAAGGAGTGAGCCTGAAAAAGATCGGGTTTGAATATAAAGCATTAGTGGAAAACTAGCTTACAGATAAAAGTCATTTTTCTATTAAAATGCCATGTACTTTTGGGCGAGAGTGAAGTGACTTCATTTTAATTTTTGTTGATTTTGTTACTATGGTTTCAAGAATTAAGTAATTATTCTGTTTTTTTCTCTTGTTTGGCTCTCCAGTAGCAAAAATCCTGAAAACGTTAATGAAGGTTCTTTAGAAGGATTTGTCTGTTTGTTTGCTCACAACAAAGAAGCTTGGTTTAGAAGCTTTACTTTAATTTGAAGGTGTGAATGTTTGATCCGCACGAGATTTTAAGCCATGAATTCATTCTGAAACGTTACAGATGACGGAAGTTAAAACTTATATCTTTACGATGAAGTTGTCTAACTATTTGTAAAGGTTTTTACTTTTGTCTAACGAGTTATAGTCGTATTTCTAATGTCAATTGAAACGGAGATCTATCAACAACGAAACTTGCAGAAATTACTACCATTAGTGGTGTCTAAGTTGTTACATATTAATTTTATGATGGTTTTGATCCTTCCCCAAGTTTACATATATACTCTTCAAAAAAAGAAACGCAAAAGGCAAAATTTGAGACACATCGTTAACATGTTTATTCCGGGTAGTTCTGTATGACATGTTAGAAACTTTGCACATTCACTGCTGAACATCCAAAGTCTGCAAAGGCGAAGTCTACGCTTACTAGTTGAAGTTTAACGTCATTCAACGTCAATAACGAGTATGCCCCCGTGAGCATCAATAACTCCTTGGTATTTCCTGCCCATGAAAGCGATGAGATCACATCCTATAGAATTACTGTCCACTCAGCCTACAAAGCTGCTGCAAGCTGAAGTAGAGTCCACGGTTGAGATTCTCGCCGTCGCAGACGTCGGTCCAATTCGTCCCAAAGATGTTCGATGGGGTTTAAATCTGGTTATATGGAGGGCCATGGAAGAACGTTGATGTTGTGGTGTCTGTGTGAAGACGGGCGCTGTCATGTTGATAAACGTCGTTAACGTTCACCATGATGGATTGCAAATGGGGCTTAAGAATCTCGTCGACGGTTGCATACGGTCTGATCGGAAATTCTACGCAGCCCTGGTATGGTTGAGACAGTAGACGTCGCAGTGGTGGTCCTATCCCGAAGGTGACGTAACCGGATGTCGCGATCTTGTGCGGGCGTGGTCACACGAGGTCTGCCAGATCGTAGACGGTTATGAGTTGATCCGTGTTGTTGGTGACGATTCCATAGCCTTGTGATGGTTCTTGGGTGAACATTCACAGCTCTGGCAACATCTGATCGAGATTCGCCTGCTTTCAAGCGATCAAAGGCGTTGTTGCGTTGTGCTTCAGTCAGTCTTGGCGTAACTGTATTGCGTGTCGGTGGTTTAATACTGAGCTATTGTAACGTTATTACATATATTTCTCTTTAAAATAACAAAAATATCCCTTTAGCGTTTCTTTTCTTGAAGAGTATATAACAGGTGCTAGAACAACTGAAGCGCACTGAGGGAAAGAAGTGTGCTAAATCAACAGTCTAGTTGTTTTCCACACAAAAGACACTAACCGAGTCTGTGTATCAATAAGAATCAAATGTTTACATGTGTTTAAAATTATTGTTTCCATCAAAGGAGAGAAATATTTAAACAGTTTGTGATGCACAGTAAATTAAATATTATTCCAACTTGCATTACTTAAAAAGACCGATATTATAACAATAAAATTTGATACATTAACATTTTTTTTGCTTAAAAATCAAAATATTTCTTGAAGCTTTAAAACAGGTATATTGCCACTCCCAACAGTACTACCCAAATTAATTAAGGTTTCATTAAAATCCTAAAAATTAAATTATTTGATTTTTACTGTACAATCATTTTTTATTCCTTTCTAATTAATTATGGTTAATATTGTATGTTTTTATTTCAAGGGACTCCATCACTGACTTTATAAACAAGAGCATAATTTGTACATAGCGGCTCTTTTGTACTTTGTTTAAGAAGTTCATTTATCTTGTATGAAAATTCTTTTCGATAATACCACAGGCATACCTTCTTGAATAAATTCCGTTAAGATTTTTAATGTAATAATTCATAGAAACTTTTAATATGAAGCCTTCTCGTATGGTAGTTAATCATAAATATCAACCTAAGTAGCCATATTAAGAAGTCTCATCAAAGTATTTATTTTTTGTTTTGAATTTCGTACAAAGCTACACAAGATCTATCTTTGCTGGCCATTCCTAATTTAGTAGAGTAATACTGGAGAGAAAGCAGCTAGTTAATACTACCTACCACCTACTCTTGGGCTACTCTTTTACCAATGAATAGTGGGATTTTCCCGTTACATTATTACGCCCCTTCGACTGAAAGGGGCAAGCTGAGTAGGGTTCGGGTCCACGACCTTCAGATTACGAGTCGAACACTCTAACCCACCTGGCCATAGCAGACCACAATTAAAATAACATTTACATCAACTTTGCGGGAAAGCTTGTAAAGCTAAATCTAAATGATTTATGTTCTTTAAAAACAAATATGTTCATATATGTTTTTAAGCTCAAAATTACACCTTGAGCAATCTATATTATCCTCACCACAAGTATCTGGCTCCAAAATTTAACGTGATAAAATACCAAGCTAATAAAAGAACTATTTCTAGCATAACGAATAATTTTTGAAAATGATAAATAAATAAACTTCCCTTAAAAATAATAATTTAATCAGTGAGTAGAATATAGTTTGTTTTGTTTTAATTTTGCTTCTATTCCGTTTGAAAAGTTCAAGTAATTTTAACTGAAATTTTATTCGCAGTTAAAAGGTACAATTAAATCCACATCAAAGCACCAAAAAATTTCCACACCTAAAAAACACGTAAAGATCCTTCAAGTAAAACCATTTTCATTATGTACATTTTGTATTTAAAGTGAATTTCAATATTTATATTTTACCAGTCATCTTATCGATCTGTGAGAATAGTAACCATAGTACAACATTTAGCTTAAAAACTGAATAATTTCAAATTTTCTCTTTGATTAACATACAGCAAAGATGTGATGGTGTGCGCGTGTATTTTAAGCCTGCTTTCAGTGCTACAAAAACGATAGCATAAACAGGCATCTTATCTATATAAATATCATGATTATTTCTATTGTTTTGCTTTTATTAACATAATACTTTTTTATTTTACAAAGTTCATCATTCAGTGCTGACGGGTGAATGAGTTTTGTTCTTATCAATGTTACGAACTTTTCTGTCTTTAAAGTAGATTTTACAAAATATATTCCTATCTTTTATGCTATGTAAAGATAATAATTATCAATTGTCAGTTACTAAAAATCACAATTTACCCTCGCAGTTTCTATGATTCTTGAGAAATTGCTCTCAAAAAATAAAACTAATTAGTTAAGCTACAAACCTGTGATTTTCGTAGCTTTTGTTAAATATTACTGAAAATTAACCGTATTTATTTCGTTTTTCTAGCTACCCTAATCCAAACTAATCTCAAATTTCAATATTTAAAGCATAAAGAATGTATTGGATCTCTTCCAAGATTTTAGTTTTCGACCACGAAAAAGAAATATTATGTATTATTTTACCTAAATTAATATATGAAAATCATATATAACGCTAAACATTTCCAGATGAAATTCAAACTATAAATATACTTTTATAAATGTTTACTTAGGTCCTTACCAAAACATTCAAGTAAATGAAATAGTTGATACAAACTGTATGTCAAATATCTATTTACAAAAATACGTAAACGTCTCTAAGGTGAGTTCATTAGATATATAATACAGCTCACAGGAATATATTTATTTTTCATGCGATTTTTATGGGAACAGTTGTGTATGTGTGCAGTTGTACATAAATAAATACCTGAAGAACACGTGAAGAGAAAAACAACAATTAGGCGTGTAAATTTAGCCCGTACAGGTTCTGAAATATTTGAAATTTTGTCACTATCTCAAATACACTTTCTAATTTCAACCATTAAAAGTTAACTTTAATTTTTGGTTGTCACTCTTATTCTGAAATTCATTAAAGCAAGCATGTAATTAATTTCCTCGAAAGAAGATCAAAAGCCACTTTGAGGAGTCGCTTGTTTTATCCCTCTCATCAATATGCAGTAGTGTGTTATTTGTCAGTCAGTGAATGGATATTTAAATGACGCCACATGAGGGACGCTTAACCTTCTAATTTGTACTGTTGTTAGTAAAACGTAAGTATGGTCATGAATCACGAGAAAAATTGTGCACTCTGTAAACTACAACACAGCATAGCATATAACTTTAAAAGCAAAAAAGAAAAATATTTGTTACTTTTAGTTTTGGTTTTATTTACTCTTGAAACAGAATCCTTTCAAGGAGCCTTTAGAAGTACATTTAATATCATAACCAGCAGTCATTGTTTGCTTATTTGTTTCATCCTCAGATACAGATTTGCGCAACTATTTGCACTGTGCCCAAGGAATAGATCGAACCCAAAATTGTAGCGTTATATGCCTTGGTATGAAACCACTGAGTTACTGACAGACGTGACAGTCACATTCTATTTGTTTGTTAAATGTACTATCATTCCAATAAATTGCATCTAAAGTAAGCATACAAGCAGAAGCTTCTTACACTTATGTTATCTATCTATAAAGAAACTAACATGTGCTTGTTAAAGATTAAAACATAAATTGTATCTTCAGCATGGGTTAAGCAATTGATCTCTCGTTCCACAATAGAACCTCATCATACAATTAAGACATTCCTTTTGTATAACCAAGAAGGTTTTTAATGTCTACGAACTATCAAAGAGATAATTATATTCTACATTTATAAAGCTTCAACTGTGATATAAAAGCTGAAACAATGTTGGAAGGTCATGGTGAAGGGGTCTATTTATTCTTTTTTTTGACTTACGAATAATTCGAGGAAGGATAAATGCGTTTATCTTGTGGTTTCTCTTCCACAGAACTGACCAAGATTTGTTTTATTACACAATTCTGTCTTTATCCACTGAACAAAACTGGCCATATGTGCTTTCCTACACAACTATATATATATCGCTGAACAGAACCTGTGCTAATGTACTATATTATACAGCTTTAGCTACGCCCACTGAACAGAACTGGCAGTGTTGTCTTTCATTACATAGCTGTCCTTCTCTGCTGTACAGAACCGATTATATTGTGTATCATCACACAACGCTTCAGATTTACGAATACTTGGAGAGAAATTACGATTTATGCTACATACATATATGTGCTTCAATTATTATTAGTGAAAAGAGAATAATGAATTAACAAAACACTTTCTTATATTATTATCATGTTACTAAGCGTGTACTTTTCGGATCTGTTATATTACCGATAAATTATTATTTGAACATATTAGTTGCTAGTATCATTACTTTCTGTTCCATACAACGTGAATGAGAGTTTTTAAGAAAACATATCATACATATCTAGTATTAATACATTCTGTAAGTAGTTCATGCTGCTGTCATTATTCATATAACTCTTCTAGTTGTAAGTCATAAGGATTTTATGTTTGTTCGTGATATTACTGGTTATCCTTTGTGAAAAGTATAATATGTTTTCATAAAAACATTCTCTTGTAGTCTACTGTAAATACTGTCGTATGGTTTCATGAAACCGCCCTCTGGTTGTCTCTTCTTGATGTTGTTTTCTAAGTACAAACCTGCACTATGGTATATCTTCACTATGTCCATCCGAGAGACTTACATATTATCATTCAAGTTCGTAAATATACCACTGAACCACCAGAGGACGTTGTTGTAAAAGCTGTCATGTCTCTTCGTGATGGCAACATCTGACTTCTTTTATTGTTGTCCCATTTGGTCATAATGAATCTTTCTGCTTCTGAACGCCGTAGACAGTTTCATTGTTTTACGATGACGTTTCCTAGATAACTGTTGCAGCGATATCATGTGTATCAGTAGTAATTTTGAAATTAATTCGATTTTGAGAAGCCATTATTACTTGTCCCTTGTAACTTCGTTTGTTAGTATGCTATGTTCCTATAGCTCGTAACTTTATTAAATTGTTATAATCCTATTATTTATTGCTCATCATACCCTCTTACAGTTGTCTGTTGCGAATGTATATTGTCTGTCTTGTTGAGGTTCCATTAAGTTGTTCAATATAATGATTTTTGTCATACATTACAACTTTATCTACTTCTCTATCATGATTATATAATCTTCTGAAGCAATAATATATTTTATATTGAGTTTTAACCGACTCTGCTGTTTTCAAGGAGTAATTTATTTCATTTGACATTTTTCAGATTTCTATTATGTTTAGCATATAAAAATAAAATATTTACAATAAAACACGTTTTCTTCTAAATTTTGTCTCCTGATGAGAAAGTGACAAATATTTCGATTTAGAACGCTAAGATCAGAGGTTCGATTCTCTCGGAAGACACTGCATATAGACTGATCGGGCTTTACTTTGACTAAATACACATATACATTTGAAAATTGTAGTATGAAACACTTATTCAACTTCGATAAATCTTAAGCCTACAGTTCCTAGATCTCTTTGTTAGTATATATATATGAATTCAAAATATGAATAAAGATTTTTTTCACAAGTCAACATTTTATAACTGGAGATACAATACATAATACGATTTTCTTATTTGAAAGGTCTTAAGCTTAAGAAAAAATGAAAGATATTGTTTTCTAATAAACAGTTTTTGCTTCGTATAATATATCCATCAATTTTATCTGGTACGGTGTCGTTACTATGGAATTAAAACTACATATGTAGATTAATTATTCAAACGAACAAAATTTCCACCTGTCGCCGTTTGGTTCCTAAACATAGTCGGGTCCTCTTGTGCTGCAATGGTAAATGCTCTGTCACGTGACATAGAATGTAAATATTAGGCCCAATAAAAAGGTTTCTGATTGTGTGAGCCTATCGACCTAAACAGGTTAGCGTGAGAACGAGCTCACGTGTACCGACTGGCTACCAATCGTTTGCAGATTAATGACTAACAGACAAACACCTTCTTTCTTCAACCCACATTGTTGTGTTTTCGTTTCAACTCGCTTTAAAATAAAATATTTTGTATATGCAAACAAAAGGATAAATATGCAAATAAATAGGATTATAAATATTTAAATTTAATGCTATTTTTATTAGATCATATGCTATTTTTATAACGAACAAATATTAGAACACAGTAAAAAATCTTTAGTGAAAAAATAATAATATAAGCCACCAATTATCGCTCAATGTAAACCAAAAACATTTCTCACTAAACTAATATTATTCACCTCCATCTGTTAGAAGTCACTATTGAGAGCGAAAACTTATATTTCTAAGTCATAACTAATTTAAGTTCGATAAGTGTTTATTTCTTTTTGAATTTCGCGCAAAGCTACACAAAGGCTATCTGCATTACCTGTCCCTAATTTAGCAGTGTAAAACTAGGGGGTAGGCAACTAGTCATCACTACTCACCGCCAACGTTTGGGCTATTCTTTCACCAAAGAATAATGAGATTGATCGTAACATAACAACGCCCCCAAGGCTGAAAGGGCGATCATGTTTTGTGTAACGGAAATTCGGACCTACGAGTCGAGTGCCTTAAACCACCTAGACATGCTGGGCCTAAAATAGTTGGTAAGACAGCCTCTCAGAATCGTAAAGTATTTTAAATTAATGTAAAATAAGAAAATTTCAGACGACAACCGCCAAGTTAGCCCCAAACCTGCCATAATAAGCATTAGTGCTCTTCTCCAGTAATTTCTGTGCCTGAGAAACAGCGCTAACAAGTTATTTCTCCATCACTCAGATATTACTCAGAAACGGGTGAAAAAAACACCAGTCGCTCTTGAAGACAGTCATATTAATTAATTAAAAACTTAAGGAGTAACAACATATTATTATATTAGCTATTACAGCTTAATACTGTACCTAAAATGAGAAAGGTAAATCACCAATACAAAGATTACCTCTTCAAATATAGTTTGATCAATAAATGCTTTGCTTTTGGTGTGTCACGGTGTATCTACTGCTGAGAGGAGTTAGCTAGAAACTGATTTTATTTGAAATAAAAATGTTTATCATTTTAAAAATGTACCTGTTTAAATAAATTTTTATAAAAATAAAAATATCACCATAAAAATGGTTATCATGTGTGAAGGAAAAAGATCATTATAGAATAAGGGACATTTTGTTCTGACATAGTGTTATTTTAAGGTATAGAATTAAAATTGATTATATTCCGAGTGAGAGGCGTTCAAACAACTCATGCATGCTTTATGAGAACGTTTTTCCTGTCACAAATTAGAGAATGAAGAGGAACACCTTGTGAATGTATTGAGAATTTTTATGATAAAAAAAGGTACATAGAGTTGTGCAAAACACGTCAAAGTCCTCATTTCCTGTCTCGTGCTGATTATTTTTGCCAAAGAAAAGTCTTTTAATGATACACACACGATAATACGTTGGTTGACATGTGCCAGATTAGACATGTTAACTTTTGTTTATTTTTGAAGCAATACACTTACGTAGTGCCTTCTCTCTTTGAAATAATAAAATGACAAAAACTCGTTTGAAAAACGTTCCCTCCTTGTTGATAGTTATCTAATAATGCCTCCTTGTGGACACTCATATAATAATAAGGAATTTTGTAGAGAATTCTCTCTTATTTACCATCTGGTAATGACCAAGATTGTCAGAGAGAATCTTTTTTTGTTGACCATCTGCCAATTATCAAGAATGTTATAGAGGATCTTCTCTCGTTCACCATCTGATAATGATCAAGAACGTTATAAGAAATCTTCTCTTGTTGGCCATCTGGTAATAATAAAGAATGTTGTAGAGAATCCTATCTTATTGACTATCTAGTAATAATAAAGAACGTTACAGAGAATCTTCTTTCGTTGACCATCTGGTAATAATAAAGAATGTTGTAGAGAATCATCTCTTGTAGATATATTGTAAAAATAAAGAATGATGTGCGGATTTCTCTCTTGTCGACAATTATCAAATAATAACGGCCGTTGTTAGAAGATCTATGAATCAAGAATGTGTAAACTTTGTTTTGAATAACGTTTGGAACCGTTTCAAGCAAATGGAAGATGTTTTAAAACAATAGGTTAGATTAAAAGTAATAGAGATATATTAAATGTTGTATTTTCGAGGCACATCATTTAAGAATTCCAAACGATATTTCTAGACGCAATTACGGCTCAAAAAATGGCTCTGAATTTGTTTTATTGTTCTTGGCTTCAAAATGCAGACTTTTAGCTTATAGCTCCATTACCTTTTGACCGATTTTTGTTCTTATTACATCTTTAGATTGATGCATTTGACTAAGCCTCAAAGTCTTATGGGTTAATTTACTGTAATCCTGTTTAAAAGAATTCTAATTTGAGGATAGACTGGTAGAGGTCCAGAGGAGTAATAAACACGAGATCGGGGAAAGGCGCATCCAACACTGGCTATTGTTGGTGCACAAAAATATAGCTCATAAAATTAGGGAGAAACATCTCATAGAGTAATTTATCCTAATTCTACCTTAAAGAATTTTAAATGTCGTGGTTGTAGAGAGTGCATTGTCGCTGAACCATAATATTCTACGCTAACCACAAAAATAGCGAATTTAAAACAACTACTTTGTGGTAATTTAACAGCTGTTAAAAATTGAAACCCGTTTTCTCAGATATTCACTGTAGGTTTTTTTTTTTATAATACTATACAAAATCTCAATCCTCAGCTATTCGCTGTATGATTTTTGTTATAATACTAATAGAAATCTCAGTTGTCGCCTATACACTGTAAGGTGTTTTTATCACACTATACGAAATCGCTCTTGTGATTTATTTAGAGTACGATGCTTACTATTACTTGTTCACTTGTGCAATTCACTCTCTATGTGTGCTAATCAAGATTGGTTGTGATATGCGAGATGAAAGGTGGACCTTTCTTCTTCAGGAACACCTTTCGAAAGCATTTGAATTAGAGGATTTTTATTTCACCTCTATCATTTTTGAAGCTACGTGTTTTTTAACATCGTGAATGTGTTTTATCAGACAACTCTAACCAGTGAAAACTGGCTAGAACGCGCTTACCTAAACTAAATTCATATTTCAATAAAATGTTTTTTCCTCACAGTGTAACGAAACGTGTAATACGCAATTTCTAATTGTCTTTACTGTAGCAAACAAGCCTCTTTCTTCTTTTAAGACAGTATTTACGTCAAGTTGATGATAAAATAGATCATAATACGTAGACGAGGTAATGTGTTACAGTGTAACAGGACATTCACTGAATTGTTATAAAATCTTCACTGTACCATAACATTCTATCCAATTCATAGCATAAATATGTCAATTCTATTGTTGCAAGACCTTCAAGGAAGTAAAACATTCTGATGAGAATGTGTTTAAGATGGTAACCTTATCGTACAACAGTTTATTTTTATTATAATGCTAAAATTCTTAATTTTTGTATTCTACGTTGAAAATAGTATTCTACCTTTGAATTCTTTACATCTTTATTGAAATGTTTTTGTAAACTGAGCTATTGATGATAAACGCATACAAATACTGCCTTAGTTTTCTAAACAACATAACTCACTCTGAAACACACTTTCATTTCTGCGATCATCGTGCATTTTCTTATAAATACACATATTTTCTCAACCTAACTTCATTACTAATTCATTATTAGCTGAGTCTATAGAAAAATTTGATCTACAATAGGAATATTATCTGCTTTCAAATAATTACGAAACACGAAATGTATGTTTATATGAAAAGAAAACCTTTTCTTGAATGACAAAACTTCCAGAGCAAGTCGAGTCGTACACCTACGCATTTATAATAAATTTTTTCCAATACTTGTAAATATATAATTAACCTTAAAATGAACCTGTTTTATGTGTAATAACATATTATTTTCTATATTACATTTTTAGTATATTGAAAACATTGTTAAAAAAGAAAAAAAAGCAAAGAATGTTTGTTTTAGAATTTCACATAAAGCTAGCCGTCCCTAATTTAGCAGTGTAAGACTAGAGGGAAGGCAATAAGTCATCACCACCCACCGCCAACTCTTGGGCTACTATTTTACCAACGAAAAGTGGGATTGACCATAACATTATGACGCCCCCACGGCTGAAAGGGCGAGCATGTTTGGTGCGATGTGGATGCGAACCCGCGACCTTCAGTCGCACGCCTTAACACGCTTGGTCATGCCGGGTCAAAAGCAAAGAATGTCACAGAATTCATAAAGCCTTTATCCAGAAAATAACATATATTTTTTTTAGTCAGCATTATTAAAACTACATCAAGAACAATAAATTTAAATTTAACAATGTAAATCTTCATTGAATCAGATATAATAAAATTATCAAAATAAAAAAGTTGAATTATTTAAGTTAAATTTGGAGTAACGTACTTTTCATGAAATATAACTCTAAAATGGTTCAGTGGTAAATATGAAAGCTTATAACGCTAAAATCTGTTTTTTGTAGCTTTTTGTGCTTAACAAAATACAAACATAACACAATTACACAACATAACATAAAAAATTGAATAATTGTTTGCTGCTTATACTTCATAAAAACATACTTCACTTTTTAAAATATCCATAGAAATAAGTACTATCAAATATCTTGTATGGAGGAACTAGCTGAGAATATGAATTTAGGTAACAAATGTGACAGCTCTTTTGTACGTTTGTAAAATTAGGAAGTGTTTACTTTTTCTCTGTGTATTTGACAAAGTCCTACTATAAATATACATTTTTTCTTTTAGTTTCGAGCAAAGCTGCAAGAGGGCTATCTAAGCTAGCCGTCCCTAATTTAGTAGTGTAAGACTAAAGGGAAGGCAGTTGGTCAATACCATCCACCGCCAACTCTTGGGCTACTCTTTTACCAACGAATAGTGGGAGTGACCGTCACATTATAAGGCCCCTACGGCTGAAAGGGCGAGCAAGTTTGGTGCCACGGAAAACTACGAGTTGATCGTCTTAACCCACATGGCCATGCCTGGCCTATATACATATTAACAAAAAGCTTAAACACAACGTATTAGACTTAATGCAACATATGTGCTTAGTGTGTGCATATATATATATATATAATAGGTAATTAATCTGGAAAATTAATATTGTTTTATAAGTAATACACCACTATCCAATGTAATGAGCCATTTGTAATTATTATTATTGTATGATGTTTTGTTTTGTTTGTTTTTTGGAATTTCGCACAAAGCTACTCGAGGGCTATCTGTGCTAGCCGTCCCTAATTTAGCAGTGTAAGACTGGAGGGAAGGCAGCTAGTCATCACCACCCAACGCCAACTCTTGGGCTACTCTTTTACCAACGAATAGTGGGATTGACCGTCAATTATACACCCCCACGGCTGGGAGGGCGAGCATGTTTTAGCGCGACGCGGGCGCGAACCCGCGACCCTCGGATTACGAGTGCACGCCTTAACGCGCTCGGCCATGCCAGACCATTATTGTATGAACCAAGCTACTTTATCAAATCCAATCAGCTTCAATCGATTCATCTTCCAAGATAACATTTACGTCACAGTTCCACTTTTCCTGAATTAACTGTTGAGTTGTAATTTAAGGTACAGTTGAAATTTATTTAAATTAGTAATGTATATTTCGATAACGCTGAGGAATTATTTTTTAAAATAAAAATATTTTAACTATAAATCCCTAATTGGCCAGTTGAGAAAAAGTAATAACTACACGTGCTTTTTATACTTGTAGTACACATTAAATAAGTCTTAAAGGATATTTTCTATAAACGAAACGACTATTTACTTACATTATTAAGAACTTGGAAACAAACTTGACACGAATAAGTGATTAATATAATATTTTGTCGCATTAAAGCACAACTAAATTCTGTATACAAATTCATATTTTGACAAATATCTTACTGCATTATATCTCAAAATTTAGCACTGTAGCCAAAACTTCAAATAAAATATTTTCCTATCTATGTTATATTTTGTTGTATTGAGGAACATGTTACGGTAGAAATTAGCGATCGTGAAATCAACGAATAACAATTATTCACAAATTTATTAAATCACAACGAAGATAATTTTTCAGTGACAATATTTACATAATTATTACTTGCACAATTATGAAGCAATGCTGACACAATAACAAAAATACTAACGATTAGCTGACCTGGTTAGAATAAAAAAGATTTAATACAATATGCATAAACAAGCCCAATTTCACGTAAAATACGATTACACCTTTTTCTTAACCGCTACATAAGAGTCCAAATTTTTCTAAATGCTCAAGCTTGATGACTCTTGGCAGTCTGTTAGGTCTGTGTAGAAGTTACTAACCATCCACAGCGACATTTATACACTGTCATCGAACTCTCGAAATTTCTGGTCTGTATAACATTCCGCACGGGAATGTCATCACATATTCTCTGGAATGTTCGATTCTAGCATGTTTGCTAACCTTCAATCTGCTTTCCAGAAAGTTTCGACACCTTACAGATCCTGAGGCTTAAGTCACAAGCTTTCCAAAATATTTGGATTAAAATTATTCATATCAATTATGCTAAGGATTGTGACCAGGTATTAAGTTCATTATTATAAACAGTGAGATTTACGTATAACCATTACACTATTATGATTTGATATTAACACTACTATTTAAATATGAATGCGTGTGCACAGTGTTATGTATATGTGTAAATATTTTGTAAACGACAACATGTCGTGTTGTGTTTGAATTTTCATTTCTATTATTCATTTCTCCATATTAATATTATTGTTTCGAAGTTTAAACTAATATTTTGTTATTCATTTAGGGTAACATTTTAGAATTTTCTTGAATTAAGTAGACCAATCATATGTTTGTAAATGAGTGCTGGTGACTTCGTGTCTAGACGGGTAGTCTCGTGCAAGAACGGACACGCGCGGATTGCTCTAGAGTTGTATGGAAATTGCAAGATTGTTCGAGAAATAGGCCTACCGGTATAAAAGACGGTGACGAGAGATAGATTCAGTCATCAGTTTTTATTCGAAAAAAGAAGATAGATTCAGCCATTAGTTTTATTCGAAGAATAAGAGTGAGATTCAGGCATCAGTTTTAGTTATTTGAGAAAGATTAAGTGTTTGCTGTGAATATTCAACTTGGATTTGTGATTGAAGTTAGATCTACGGAAGTTGTGATTTTATTTCATCAATCTCTACGATACATCTGAATTACTGCTTGAGCTGAGAGACGGCGATTTCATTGAACTGTGAACTGTTTCGGAATTTCTTCGTGGGACCAAATTCACACCCTAGACTGGAATTTGAGACTTTCATTTTAGATCATTACATTAGATACAGGCCAGTACCGTTTTGTATTGTGATTTATTTTGAAGTTTGAAACTAATATTATTTTGTTTTGTAATTAATTTCGAATGTTGTAACTTAATATCTGTCACTGTTATTATATAATTTATGTTATATCTGTTATATTTGTTAATAGGTTAGTGTAATAAATTATACAAGCTGTTATCTGTGTTTTTCTGTTGTGTTTAATCTACGAAGAACATAAAACATTAAAAAATACGTAACAGAAAATTGGGGGCTCGTCCGGGATATCGAACAAAAAATTTAATTTTATTATAAAATAAGATTTATATTCTATACAGATAGACAGCTTGTATATTTATATTGGCATTCGAACTTGAAGATTTTATAAACGAATTTAATCGGAATTCCTCTTTCGAATTAATCAGTGAATTAAAAAAATCTGAATTACTTGATGTTGGTAAACATTTTAATTTAGAAGTGAAGCAATCAATGAAGAAAGCAGATATTAAACAAATTATTGTTGAACATTTGGTCAGCCAAAAAGTATTACCTCAAACAGTTGCACAACAATTGCCTGTCGCTCATTTTGACCCAGATTTCGAATAAAAAAAATGGAAATGGAAATGAAATTTCGTTTAGAAATTAAAAGCAAACGAATTGAGGCAGAACAAGAAAATAAACGTATTGAGGCAGAACAAGAAAATAAACGTATTGAGGCAGAACAAGAAAATAAACTTATTGAGGCAGAACAAGAGAATAAACGTATTGAGGCATAACAAAATCGTATTGAAGCAGAACAAGAAAACAAACGCCTTGTTCTTGATGCCGAAATACAAATAGAACGCATTAAAGCTGATAAAGAAATCAGTATGAGAAAGGCACAGACAGAAGAAAAGGTTGTCCGAATGCAGTTGGATAATTTTGATGCTTCCAAACAAATTCGTTTAGTACCTCCATTCAATGAAAAAGCTGTAGACAAATATTTTCAGCAATTTGAAAAATTGGCCCTTAGGCTAAAATGGCCAACCAAATATTGGACAGTATTACTCCAGAGTGTTCTCAAGGGTAAAGCTCAGGAAGTATTTTCCAAACTCACGGCCGAGCAAAGTTATGATTACGAGCACGTCAAAAAATGCATTTTGAATGCATATGAATTGGTGCTAGAGGCATACAGACAAAAATTTTGTGGTTACAAAAAGTTTGACAGCCAAACTTATGTCGAATTTGCTCGTGAAAAAGAAACTCTGTTCGACAGGTGGTGTGATTCCAGAGAAATTAAAGATGATTATACGAAACTCAGAGAACTCATGTGAGTCGAAGAGTTTAAAAGATGTATTCCCGTAGAGATAAAAACTTATATTGATGAACAAAAAGCTTCCAAAATTCATGATGCTCCTGTCTTGGCAGACGAGTATGCTTTGACTCACAGAGATTTCTCATACAAAAGCAAAACAAATCACACAACAAAGATACCCAATGACTCATTCAAATATTATGCAAATGTCGACAGAGACAAAAAAGAGCATACTTCTAATTCTCAAACGAAGACTCCATCTTATTCTATAAGCTCATCATCTACTAAAAACGTGTCATTCTCATCCAAAACATGTGCTTATTGTTAGAAACCTGGCCATCTAATTTCTGAGTGCTATAAGGTAAAAAACAAGCCATCACCCCATAGTTTCATTTCGCCCTCGTTGGATACATCATTGGTTCCCAATGATTTTGACCCTTTCCAGTTCACTGTGGATTCTAAGCCAATATTATTGATGTACCTGAAGATATTGTTGAGGACAAATTTAAGCCTTTCATGACTGAAGGTTTTGTTTCTTTTGTTGGCGATTCACGTCTACAACCAATTAAAATCCTGCGGGATACTGGAGCTTTTCAGAGTTTGATTTTGGAAAGTGTACTTCCGTTTTCTGAAAAGTCATCCGTTGGGGCCAATGTGCTCATTTCTGGTGTAGAAGGTGGCGTCGTTTCTATTCCTCTTCATAGATTAAATTTACATTCGGACTTAGTTTCAGGCCCAGTGACTGTGGGTATTAAAGCTTCATTGCCTGTTGAAGGTGTGTCTATGCTTTTGGGGAATGATTTGGCTGGTAGTAAGGTGGTACCAAAGGTTCGTGTTGTTGAAGCACCTGTTATTAGCCCCAGTACAGAGCAACTCGTTGAAGAGTTTCCTGATGTTTTTCCCGCCTGTGCTGTTACTCGTTCTCAGACACGTTAGGAGTCCAAAGAGGATTTCTCTTTATCTGATACGTTCATGTCTCACATCGATGAGATTTCTGACTCAACTTTAAGTTCTACTGATGACTCTAAGACATTTTTCGACTCTCTTCATCGAAACAAACTTATTGAGAAACAGGACAATGATCCTGAAACTCGTTCTCTTCTACAACTGGCTGTTGATGAAAATGAAATAGGAACTGTCCCTATTTGTTACTACAAGAAATCAGGTGTGTTAATGAGAAAATACAGACCTCCTGACGTTACTGCTGATGAAGAGTGGAATGTTATTCACCAAATCGTCATTCCGGAATGCTATCGGAATGATATTCTTAGTCTCGCTCATGACCATGTTTTGTCGGGATACTTAGGTGTAAGAAAGACTTTAGATCGTATCCGACGACATTTCTATTGGCCAAAGATGCGCCAAGATGTTGTTAGCTTTTGTAAGGCATGTCATTCTTGCCAAATCACTGGAAAACCAAATCAAGGGATTCCCAAAGCACCACTGCAGCCTATTCCAGCCTTTGAAGAACCATTCTCAAGGGTCATTATCGACTGTGTTGGCCCAATGCCAAAAAGCAAAGCAGGAAATGAATACCTCTCGACGATCCTGTGTGCTTCTACACGTTTCCCTGAGGCAATCCCTTTGAGGAAAATCACTGCTCCCAACATCGTCAAGGCTCTTGTCAAATCCTTTACCATGTTCGGAATTCCAAAAGTTGTGCAATCAGATCAAGACACAAATTTTATGTCCAAGCTGTTTGAACAAGCCATACATGAATTAAGCGTCCATCAAATTTCATCCAGTGCCTACCATCCTGAGTCACAAGGTATTTTTGATCGTTTCCACCAATTTACTGCCACGAACACTCAAAGGACTGGGATGAGGGTTTTCCCTTGTCTTTGTTTACAGTTCGTGAGGGTATTAAAGAATCCACTGGATTTAACCCTTTTAAGTTGGTTTAAAAAGACAAATAAGCAAAACAACAAAAAAAAGTTTTCACAAGTTCAAACTTTTTTTTTTTACTTTTAAGGGGGAGAGTGTTATGTAAACGACAACATGTCGTGTTGTGTTTGAATTTTCATTTCTATTATTCATTTCTCCATATTAATATTATTGTTTCGAAGTTTAAACTAATATTTTGTTATTCATTTAG
This sequence comes from Carcinoscorpius rotundicauda, assembly GCA_011833715.1. Classification (NCBI taxonomy): domain Eukaryota; kingdom Metazoa; phylum Arthropoda; class Merostomata; order Xiphosura; family Limulidae; genus Carcinoscorpius; species Carcinoscorpius rotundicauda. Next base: position 25,568,295 of record CM022398.1, read on the forward strand.
GGTAACATTTTAGAATTTTCTTGAATTAAGTAGACCAATCATATGTTTGTAAATGAGTGCTGGTGACTTCGTGTCTAGACGGGTAGTCTCGTGCAAGAACGGACACGCGCGGATTGCTCTAGAGTTGTATGGAAATTGCAAGATTGTTCGAGAAATAGGCCTACCGGTATAAAAGACGGTGACGAGAGATAGATTCAGTCATCAGTTTTTATTCGAAAAAAGAAGATAGATTCAGCCATTAGTTTTATTCGAAGAATAAGAGTGAGATTCAGGCATCAGTTTTAGTTATTTGAGAAAGATTAAGTGTTTGCTGTGAATATTCAACTTGGATTTGTGATTGAAGTTAGATCTACGGAAGTTGTGATTTTATTTCGTCAATCTCTACGATACATCTGAATTACTGCTTGAGCTGAGAGACGGCGATTTCATTGAACTGTGAACTGTTTCGGAATTTCTTCGTGGGACCAAATTCACACCCTAGACTGGAATTTGAGACTTTCATTTTAGATCATTACATTAGATACAGGCCAGTACCGTTTTGTATTGTGATTTATTTTGAAGTTTGAAACTAATATTATTTTGTTTTGTAATTAATTTCGAATGTTGTAACTTAATATCTGTCACTGTTATTATATAATTTATGTTATATCTGTTATATTTGTTAATAGGTTAGTGTAATAAATTATACAAGCTGTTATCTGTGTTTTTCTGTTGCGTTTAATCTACGAAGAACATAAAACATTAAAAAGTACGTAACAACAGCATGACAATGTTGTGTACACGTATTCATATTTTGAGAGTATCTTCCTGCACTTAACCTCATAATTTAGCGCTGCAACAAAAAATGAAATGCTAAATTTTTGTCTTCACAATATATAAGTGAAATTGCTGTAAAATGTATTATTTAGAGTAAAGAAATATCTTTTCTAATAAAGCCTTACTTATACAATAACTCCAGCCCAAAATAAACCAATAAAAAGAACACCTTTATATCTACATAAATAAATATATCCAACATCTAAGCACGTTCTTTGCATTCTTACACTCAATTACACAACCGCCTCCAAATATATGGTCAGCTCCGGTCAGCAAACTCTTTCTTTCTTTGTAAACCTGTTTGTCTGTTTGTTTTTGCATTTCGCGCAAAGCTGCACGAGCGCTATCTGTGTTAGCCGTCCCTAATTTTGTAGGTATAGGACAAGAGGAAAGGCAGCTAGTCATAATCAACCACCACCAACTCTTAGACTAATCTTTTACCAACGAATAATGGGATTGACCATCACATTATAATGCTCCCACGGCTGAAAGGGCGAGCATGTTTGGTGCGACGGGGAGTCGATTCCGCGACCCTCAGACTACAAGTTGAACGCCTTAACCCACCTGGCCATGCCGGACCTGACAATGATCGAAGAAAGTCGAAACGTTGTTCGCTCCTCTACTGTTGCTTTCTCTACCTATAGCAGCCATTTTAAAATATATATCTTTACACGTTTTCTATTACTCCAGCACTAATACTACTGAAACGGCACGCAGACCTTCGGTAATGTACACAGAAAATGTAATGAAACGTCCAGCTGCCCCAGTTGGCACAGTTCGTTCCACGTCAGCGTACAGTAACATATTGTTATAACGTATTTGTACATACGTATATAAGTGTATGTGTCTATTTCTATATATTTTTGTGTCTATGCTTATTCACTTTAGTTGAAAAAATGTATATTACGAGAACTACGTTTGTTATTATGTATTTATTCATCTATTATTATTTATAGATGCACATATATAAATTGTTCCTTGGAAAATTGTAACTGGAATTTGTAACTGCACGATGTAGATATGTAAAAGTTATGTAATTTATATTTCATACATTTCAAACCAGGCAAACGTATTTGAGGATAACTGTATATAAATATGCTTTTTAGCAGCGCATGTGGCTTGAGAAGTATGTAAAATCGGTATCATACACTTTTTATATATTTACTATACGTATTTAAGCAGGCCCGGCATGGTCAAGTGGTTAAGGCACTCGACTCGCTATCTTAGGGTCAGGGGTTTGTCACTCCAAACATGCTCCACCTTTCAGCTATGGGGGCATTGTATTGTAACGGTCACTCCCACTATTCGTTGGTGAAAGAGTAGCCCATGAGTTGGCGGTGTGTGGTGATGACTAGCAGCCTTCCATCTAGTTTCACACTGCAAAATTATGGACGGCTAGTGCAGATAGCCCTCGTGTAGTTTTGCCCGAAATTAAAAAAACAAACTTATTTAAGCTCAACATTAAAATACATTTCAGTTCACGATGATAGTTATAAAAATGCTAGGTGATCAACTAATATTCGAAATTACAGACTAATCACTGATTATCCTTTCTAATTGAAATCCTAGTAATGTGTTTGAATGCGTTTTGTCTGCTAAAACTGACCACATAAAACTTCGAAAGTCACGTTACACGTGCGTCCATTACCAACCTTCGCGTGACGCAAGACAATTTCGTTGTACACCGTGCAGTCACCAAGTTAATCATTTACAGTAGCGCTATCACCTGGTCCATTTGTTCACACGTAGATTATTGTTCTAATATTAATTTGAATTTATTGTAATAAGAGTGCTGCTACTTCTGTTTACTATTAGAAGTTGAATAATAGCGTGATTAAGGCATTTGTAATGGAAACGACAGAAAGTACATGTTTTTACCGAGAATAGGCATTTATTTTGGCTGTGAATCTTTCCAGTATCAGTTTAGTAGTCTAACGGAACAAAATATTAACACAACAGAAAAAAGTTAAATTTAGTTTGTAAGAAAATGGAGAAATTTATGAAAGTTTATTAACAAGGAAAGAAAGACTGCTTGTTGTGTTTAGCTTCTTTTGAAAGTGTATTTTGTGTATGAAATTACACATTACGATTAGTATCGAAGAGTTATGTGGTTCTTGTTTACATAAACAAAAATCCAAGTGAACTAAAAATTAACTACACGACTTAAAAGCCTCATGTGGACATTTAACACATAATTTACTACAGTCTCATAAACACTGTTGATAAATACTAAAGAAACTGTTGAAATAGGAAAGCATTATCCTATTAGACAGAAGTTAGAAGTCTATATTGAAATGAATATTGTTTCCTGAAAATCTAACTTGGCATGACCAGGTGGTTAAAGCACTCGACTCGTAATCCGAGGGTGCGGGTTCGAATCGCCATCACACCAAACATGGTCGCTCTTTAAGCCGAGGGGGCGTTATAATGTGACGATCAATCCCACTACTCATTGGTAAAAGAGTAGCCCAAGAGTTGGCGGTGGGTGGTGACGAATAGCTGCTTTCCCTCTCGTCTTACACTGCGAAATTAAGAACGGCTATCTCAGATATCCCTCATGTAGCTTTAAGGGAAATTCAAATCAAAATCTAAAATATTATGAACTTTAACGTATTTCAATTACAAATACATAAAGTAATATGACAGAAATATTTTACAGTTGTTAGGATTCATTTGAATTATTTAAGTTTCGCAATAAAATTTAAAATTTTTACAAAGTACATGATTCGATGACGAATGTTTTAAAATATTCGCTTTATTGTGAAGTTTACCAAAACTCTTCATAAAATAAATGCTTGAGCTATGATACGTGAATTTTGTAGCTGTCTATTTTCAAAAACAATTGTTGAAAAAGGTGTTGGTAATATGTCGATCAAAATTACTAACATAAATCATAATTTGTCAAATGTCTCTGTATACGCGGATGACCTCTTTTAACTGTCACGAACCGCTGAATTGTTTGTCACCAAATTTGACACGTACCCGTTCAGCAAAGGGTGGGAGACATACAGACCGATGGGAATGAAATAAGTCGGTCAAATTGTAATGTCTTCCACATTTTAAGGGTAATTTTAATACCACATTTTGGTCAGTAATATATTTCAAAATAGCACGAAAGTGACACTTATAGCTGTATAAATGGCGAAAATTAACTAGATCTGTATATATGTTTATCAAAGTTAAGATAGCCTCTGCTACATGAGATCAGTTAACTGAGTGATTAAATTCACAGCGTATACTTTCTACAGTTGCTACTGACTAAGTTATCAACATTTCCATTTAATAACAGGGTGTATCGTGTATTCACACGATACCAGGGGACACACGGAGTTCCAGAAAGAGGTTTGTTAGATAGTGATCCATTCACTCTTCTGGTAGAATGATCTACAGTTAGCTCAATAATTGGTAAAGATTACGTTAACAAAGACGACGTTCATAGTATTTATAAAAATGTCCAGTCAGATTAAGGCCCAGTAACTGTGTTTACCAAGGATGGTAAATACAAATTCATCTTGGCTATAGAGCAGTGGACTGTTGCTTTATCGTCTCAAAAGAACCTTATATCCATAAAAGTAGAAATGCAGCGTTGTGAGGTGGGCATGGTAGATATGACAAGGAAATTTTTCACCCTTCTAAAGCGTCCAAAACATCCAACCCCTGCCAAATCACTACTCCAGTTCCAGAACCTTTTACTAACGAATAACACAAGCATTCCTTAAGATTTTCTTATCTTTTTTTTAAATTTAAAAAGAGTTGTTGTTTTTTTTAATTAAGCACAAAGCTACACAATGGGCTATCTGTGCTCTGCCCACCACGGGTATCCAACCCGTTTTTAGCATTGTAAGTCTGCAGACATTCCGCTGAGACACTGAGAAGCTATAAAAAAAAAGAGATCAAATGCGATTTATTTGACCATATAAATTACTATGATCATTTTTCGACCAGAGTTTGATATCTGAACGCTTTGTGAAAAATAAGATAATTTTCTTCACGATTTTTCCTGCTCACGTGACATTTTTGTTTGCAAGGTACATCTTCTGAAAATTACCACCTAGTTACTGTTGAATGAACCGGTCAGCTGGTTTACGGTCTGACCTTCGTGTCTCGATGATCTTCTCAATAACAAGTACATTTCTTTCGATTTTCATTTATTAAGGGTGATGAAAAATATATTTGAATAGTGCGATAGAGAAATATCTTTTTATGAGGATTTCCTTGCGAGGCAAAGCCCAGTTATCACAACTATCTGAAATTTATGAAATCATTGTTCTTACCTTTTGCTTTAAATATATATCTCCACAACATTTAGTCAATATTCTAAAAATTCAGGATTTATTTATGTCACGACACTCATTTCTTACCCAAAACACAGTTTCAAGTCTGGACAACTAATTGTAAACACGACAGATCTAACGCCTTTAAAACTTTTATTTAAACCATTATAGACCTAGTAAATGTTTGTTTACTGTTGTAATTAGTGGCTTCCTTAAAGTGCATTTTCTCTTACTTTTAGACAACCCTATGAAAGATCTTTTGTCCTTTACATTAACTAAAAATCAGTACCAATATAGTATTTGTACTGACCAGCTTCAATTCCTCCTATATCCTTACTGAGAAGATTGTGCGAAGAAAATATCTTTGCTGATATTTAAAAATCTATGAGATATCACGTAATAGTTCTCGCATTATAACCTTTTAATGTGTTATAAGAATGACAATAGTTTTCCCGTAAAAACAAAATGCATAACGACTTTATCTTTAATTGCATAACGATTCGTTTGTGTACAAACTAGCACACAGTTTGGAGAATGAGTTTACATCAATAAAGCAGCGTTATTTCCTAAAAGTCGTTTAGATTTAAATCTTTTAATATTAAATCTTTCTTCGTGAAAGGCATCACCTTTCAAAAGCGGTTTTCAGGTTTTTTGCTCATGAATTCACTCATTCTCAGGCCACGCGCATGCAGGTAATTACAGTACAACATTCTGAAAATATAACAGCTGGCAATGACGAGAAATTCTTTTCACGCCTACCAAGGATTTTCTATTCCAGTTCTAGTGTATGATTTCGCAAATCGAAAACTATATTTTCTGAAATCAATGAAACTGCCACCTGGTAACAGCACCAAATTTAATGTAACTAGTTCCATAATCAGCGGTTATCAAAAATCAAGTTCTTTGCTTGATACGTTGAATTTACACCACAGAGTGTAATTGGGATATCATAGCATGAGCTGTTGAGCTAAATAATTATCTGTTGGCAGTACAAATAATTTGCAATGTTAACTGCAATAAAGGTGAATGACTTTTGAAAACAATTTAAAGTACCTTTTATAAAGCAATTTAGAAGCGAAAAATATATACACAGATACAAATACAGATTTTGTGCACACACACGGATTAGCTTAGGCATTATGATACATTCAAAGCATGGGTATATTCTACCAAAAATGGATTAATTTATTCCTGCATTATTTTATGGAAACATTTTACAAAATATGAATTCGATGCTTTTTCATAAAATGATCCAGCATAGCCAGGTGGTCAGGGTGCTCGACTTGTAATCTGAGGGTCATAGGTTCAAGTTACCGTCACACCAATTATGCTCGCCCTTTCAATCGTGAAAGCGTTATAATTTTTGGTCAATCCCACTAATCGTTTGTAAAAAGAGTTGCCCAACAGTTGACAGTGGGCAGTAATGACTAGCTGTGTACGTACACTGTGTCATCACAGCTTTCCATAATTTTGGACTGCTGGCCAGCAACTTTGGTTATACTCGCCACCTACACAGCTACTTTAACCCACATAACAAGAATCACATCTTAGTTCGAACCTTAAACATTCTCATCTGCAGTTTTGCAGGCTAACCACCAGGCACCAAACTGTTATTTATTCATTTCGACATCTAAATAAAAGTATATTTAAATGTATTTATAGTTGAAGTACTGACACTGCCTAGGATCCATTTTAAAGCGTTAAGTGTCACTTTTATAACGCATTCTAATGGACTATGTGTCTCTCTAATACCGCACACAAAACTTTAAGTACAGGAATTATTTCGTGATACCCCAAAAATTTGAAACCAAATTACCAGCTCCGAAATGCAGAACTCTGTCACAAGAGGTCAATCCCGCCTCTCAACAGAAGCATTACAGGCCATGACAGGCCAGGAAAAATCGTATAAAAAAGAAAAGATTTCTAGTATAGGTGGCCTGTATGTTGTAAGTAAACCTTTTTCTCTTATGAATAATTTAAAAGAATAGATTAGTAGCAGCATATGTGCCATATATTATTCGAGTTCTATATAAATATTTGTTTATTTTTGGTTAGTAAAAAACCGCGAAAAACACCATAAATACTTTCTTGTACTTATTAATGTCCGAATAAAACTATTCTAGAGCTACGTTGTAAATGACAGAAATTTTGAAGGATTTTATTCTTTTGAGAATTAATTGTATTATTGAAGTTTTATTATACTAATTTCAAACTACACTTTTCATTCGAGATCGAGTTACTGTTCCTGATTTCTTCTATCTACTGCGCTGATGTTTTTATATATTCTGGGATTCCAATTAGTTTTGTTATTTATAGAAATATTAGGTGGAAGAACGTTTGAAACATTCATTTTGAATAAAAATTCCAAAAGGTTATAAAATCCACCTTTTTTACATTAGACGTGCACAAGTTGTTCTTTATTTAAACAAATAAATACTAGATGGTTATAGTTGCACCTTAAGGCTCATTCATTTGACCAGTGGTTAGGTTATCTCATAATAATAACCAGATGAGAAGACCCGTAAGTTGGAGTAAACAAACAAACTTTAAGGACATCAAAAATTGTGATGAATCTTTGCTTCTAGATTAAGCAATATTTCTTAAGGATACAGTTCAATTTAGCTCTATTAAATGATGTAATATCATGTTTTTAAAATACTGGTGGTGATATATATATATTTTACAATAGTTACATCAGACTAGGTGAAGAAGTTCTCTGGTGATAGATTCTCGTGTCTTTAAGAAAAAGCTGTTTTTACTGCATAATTTTACTAATTCTATTTGTATATGTATAAAGATAGAGATATTATCTCTATGTCAGTATTACTGACATATGTTTAAATATTACTGGTTTACATTAAACAATAATAAAAAATACTCATCGTTAATCATACTGTGGTGTAAGATTTCTTGACATCAAAATTTTTCATAAGTTTTAAACATTTTCTTCAATTAAAGTTATGTAAAATTAATCTCAGCTTCAAGTACAATATTAGCTTGGATATAAACATTTCATTATATTAGCAAACCATTCCATAATTAAGAGAAACTAATTTGATTTTTATGAGATAATTATGAATTTACATAAAAGTGTTATTTGAATAAGTTATATGAAATGGCGTTGCATGATATTGTGGATAAGACGCTCGACTCGCGGGATTGAAACCCGTCGCCGAACATACATGCCGTTTCAGTCGTAGAACCAACTATTCTATTGTAAAGGTTAACCCAAGAGTTGATGATAAATGATATCGCTTAGTTGCCCTTCATCTAGTATATCATTTCATAATTACAGTCAGCTAGCGCATAGCCTTCGACTAGCTTTATGTCAAGTTCAACAAACAAAATTTACCTGAAACCTTGTTGTTGTTGTTTTGGAATTTCACACAAAGCTACTCGAGGGCTATCTGTGCTAGCCGTCCCTCATTTAGCAGTGTAAGGAAGGTAACTAATCATCACCACCCACCGCCAACTCTTGGGGTACTCTTTTACCAACGAATAGTGGGATTGACCATACACATTATACACCCCCACGGCTGCGAGGGCGAGCATGTTTAGCGTAAAGCGGGCGCGAACCCGCGACCCTTGAATTACAAGTCACACGCCTTACGCGCTCGGCCATGCCAGACCTACCTGAAACCAATGAAATACATATTTATAACATTGCCTTCATCAGAAATATTTATATTTTCTTTCCTACCTTGTATCGCATATTCAATAATCCTTTTCTTTTTTACTCTTACTACAGAATAACCTTTTCTTTAAATGTATTGTAAGATTACATGCATCATTTCATATATAAGTATCAATTGATTTATAAACAATCAACTATCTATCACATCAAAATATCTAGAATGTCTATTCTCTAAAATTATATTTGTCTTTTCTCTTGCATTAGATGAACAAGTAATTATCTATGTAGCTAAAAACACAAGAGCCTAAACCACATAAATGTCGGTTACGAAACATTCTGTTTTGCCATGATTAAATGCATATTTATAATGGAGGAGAAATAAATTTCCTAAAGAAGTTTATGTACGGTAATTTTTATCTTTCAGTCAATAGAAATTTGCTGAAACCAATACTGATATTTAATAAGTGTGTGTATGTATATATATATATATATATATACTTATATAGAAATGGATATTGTTTTTCGTTTTGTTTTATTACTTGTTTCAAATGATAAATTTGAGCTCACATTTGAACCGATAACGACGTTAGTTTCTGATGCAAAATTACATTTTTATATTTTTTCCACAATATCTGAAGACTTATTTACATGATTAGTTTTTTATTCGTTTATTCGTAGTCTTGCCACAATTCGCCGTATACGTTTGTGCCTAATTTCAATATAAACTACTGCATCTGTTATATTTTATCCCTTTAAAACTTTCAATCAATTCAGAAGAAAATAGTCTGAAATATGATTGCAGAAGATAACGCGTGTTACACACGCGTGCGCTCACTCAAAACCACGTGATCATTGTATCTTTATTATTCCTTCGATAGACTTCACATTCAGAACAGAACATTAGCAAAAATATTGTAACCTGCTGCACCTCTCTGTACTTTGTATCAACACAAAACCAGCATACAATTGTGATATCCTTTTAACTTCATTTTCATTGAAACAGAATAAATGTAAATAACACATCAGGTTTGTTCATCACTCAGTATAATTTGCACTGATTCACTTTTTGGGTTGTGTTATATAAAATGTATACATCTGATAGATAAAACCATCGCCAAATAATATTTAAAACTATGTATACATGTGCTTACGTATTAACTGGATTAATAGACCATCATACAAATATTTTAGCAAGTCAAAAAAGTTTGGAGAATCAGTTACTGAAAAATGGTCCTCATTTTTTGAACGACATATTTAAGATTTACATAGTTTGTTATAATGCTGGTTTCATGTGTCGAAGATGTGTATTTTTTTATTTAAGTTTAATATGCTCCTAAGGTATTAGAGGTAAATTCTTGTTTTGCTTTATTTCAATGATTTTTAATTATAATTAAAGTAAATTTCCGTTGAAAATAGGCTTAAATATTGTTTAAAATTATCATTTTACATACGGACGTTAATGCTATAATAAACACAGAATCGCCTTTTGGTTTTTTCTTACTCCAATAGGAAGATATTTTACAAATGACATTTGTGCTCAACTCTGATAAATATAACTTTTGTGGGGTCATATGTCTTTAGAATATACGCTATATGAATGGGGACCATCTATATTCATAAAGGAAAACACATGTGATTTGCATCATTTAAAAGAAAGCGTTTAGTAATAATTGCTTATCAGCATTTTAGTGTGTGTGAGCTTCACACATGCACAATTTGTTTGTATGTTTTGAATTTCGCGCAAAGCTACTCGAGGGCTATCTGCGCTAGCCGTTCCTAATTTACCATTGTAAGACTAGAGGGAAGGCAGCTAGTCATCACCACCCACTTCCAACTCTTGGGTTACTCTTTTACCAACAAATAGTGGGTTTGACCGTCACATTATAATGCCTACACGGCTGAAAGGACAAGCATGTTTGATGCGACCCTCAGATTACGAGTCGAACGCCTTAACCCACCTGGCCATGCCGGGCCCACATGTATAATAATTGATTCAATGAATAGTTGTTAATTATTTATTGTAGTTGTTCCTATTATACCAAAAATACATTCAATAATTGTTATATTATTGAATAAAATGTCTATATTTGACACACTTCATCACACAACTTAAAATGAAAACTTTTTTCAGTTGTATGAGATCCTGATAATTTCCTCTTTCATCTTAATAAAAAAAGACAAAAATAAATATTTTTGGCTCATATTTGTGTATATATTCACATGATCAATTCTTGTTCACAGATAGTCTATTTGTTTTGGTATCAGTGTATAACCATTTGGGATGTTGAACCCAACCATAAACAAAGATAAATTCAAGAAGACTCGTAAAAGTGTCAAATCTTCTTTTCGTATAAACTGTTGTTGCATAACGCTGGATCTAAACTTTATTCTGTATAACCTGAAGAAAAGTTAAGTACTGCAAATCTCGAACAGAAACTTTTTTTGTCTCCTTAGTATCCATTACAGTTAGTGTTTGTTCTTCAGTACTTTTCTAATCCCTCTTTGATTCTTTTTAAACATTATTTTAAAACAAATGGAAAATAGGAACTTTACTGTTATCTTGACATTATTTAGTGGGTTTCACATCTTTCATAGTTTGTATCGCTGTTGTAAATACAAACAAATTATTTTTGTAACCGTAACTCATGAAATAATAATATAGAAACACGTTAACAACACAGAAGAATATTGTTTGATGGTATTTAAAATCCACATCATTTTTACTCATTGAAGGAAGGATACGTTTATAGAAAGTACACCTGGTTGTCTTAAAATACAGTTGGCTCGAGATATCCTAACTTGTCAATTTGTATTGAAAAGGAAAACAGTCAGTTCTAAATATTATGAAGATATGAGTACCGTAACCTTAGAATATAAACTTAAAGTAAAAGAACTTTGTTTTGTTTTTGTCGAAAAACTTACAAAAAATAAATTAAGTACCACTCTGAAGCTTCTACTGAGGTTTTGGCTACATGATAATTAAAATTAGTCCATCATGCACCCACATTTTCCACGTTAAGCCTAATTATTCCTTTACTTACATTGATGGATCGGCATCGACAGGTGGTTAAGACACTCGACTTGTAATTCGAGGGTCACGGGTTGAAATTCTCGTCACACCAAACATGCTTGTCCTTTCTGCTGTGAGAGCGTTATAATGTTACGATGAATCCCACTATTCGATGGTAAAAGAGTAGCCCAAAAGTTGGCGGTGGGTTGTGATGACTAGCTGCCTTCCCTCTAGTCTTACATTGCTAAAATGGGGACGGCTAGCTCAAATAGCACTCGTGTAGCTTTGCGCGAAATTCAAATCATTACTAGCGATGACAGATTTAGGTCTAACGCCTTGAAAAAATTAGTTAAATAATCATTCGCTTTATTTTCCATATATCACATACACTGCTGGCCAAAATCTTAAAGCCAATGAACACAAAGAAAAAATATCCATTTATTTGAGTAGAGCTTCGAAAGATGAAAATAAGAAAAGGGAAAATAAAAATATATTTTTTTTAGCATTTAATAGGTGAAAACATGACAAAGCCTAAAACGCTGACAGAGTTTAAACGTGGCACAATTGTCGAGCTGCAAAATAAAGTTCTCTTTCAATGTGCCATCGCTGGTGAGATTGGGCGTAGTATAACTGCTGTTGCAAACTTTTAAAAAGACCCTGAGGGATACGGAACGAGAATTACAAGTGGTCGACCTAAGAAAATTTCGTTGTCGTTGAGCAAGAGGATTTGACAGGTTGTCCGGCAAGACACCAGCCGATCGTTGAACCAGATTAAAGTTCTTACAGACGCAGAATGCAGCTAAAGAACAATAAGACGGCATCAACGAGAGAAAGGTTTTAAAGACCGTAAACGTCTTCAAAGGCCACACCTTCTTCCACACCACAAAACAGCTCAGTTAAACCAAACATGGGACGTAGAAAAGTGAAAGAAAGTTTTCTTCTCTGATGAGAAAATTTTAACCTGGATGGTCCAGATGGCTTCCAACGTTACAGACACAATAAGGATATCTCACCAGAGATATTTTCTACACAACACAGTGGAGGAGGTTCCATCATGATCCGGAGTGCTTTCTTCTTCCATGGAACAATATAGCTTCAGGTTATACAGGGGCGTCAAACAGCAGCTGGCCACATTGACATGTTGGAGAGAGCATCCTTATTGACTGAAGGCCCTCGCTTGTGTGGAAATGATTGGATCTTTCAGCAGGACAACGCTGCAACTCACAATGCCCGCAGGACAAAAGACTTTTTCATGGCGAATAACGAGATTTATTTGGACCATCCAGCGTGTTTGCCCGAACTGAATCCCACTGAAAATGTTTGGGGGTTGATGGAAAGGGAAGTCTATAGAAATGAACGTCAATTCCAAACAGTACATGATCTCTGAAGCCATCCTCACCGCTTGGAATAACGTTCCAGCCAGCCTTCTGCAAACGCTTATATTGAATGTGCCAAAGCGAATGTTTGAAGTTATTCGCAATGACGGCCGTGCAACTCGCTACTGAGACCTCTTGTTAGGCATTTCCTACCCTGTTTTGGACTTCTTTTTGATATGATCTTAAACTTTTGACTAGCGAGTATTTAGGCTACTTTTACAGTGTTCACATTTTCCATGTTAAATGCTAAAAAGTTTTTTATTTTTATTTTCCCTTTCCTTATTTTCATCTTTCAAAGCTCTACTTGAATAAGTGGTTGAGTCTAGCAACGCAAAATGCATATTTTTCTTTATGTTTATTAACCTTAAAATTTTGGCCAGCAATGCATGTGTTCAGATAATAATGAGCGAAAGATTTAAGTTGTTGTTTTGAATTAAGTACAAAGCTACACAATGGGCTGTGTGCTCCAACCACCACGGTTATCAAAAACCGGTTTTTAGCATTGTAAGTCGGCAGACATACCGCTGAGCCGCTTAAGATCAAATATTTAAGTCATTTTAACTATAAAAAGACTTTCATATTTTTAGAATAGAAAATTAAAAAAAACATTTGATATGCTAGAAAAAACTAAAGTCAACAATGTATTCGTAATGAATTATATGTTTCTCTTTTATTGTGTACAATGGATTTTCATATCACATGTTTCCTTAAAGCAAGATATGTAAAAAATGCAATATTTTTAAAGTGACGTTTTTGCAAAGAAACAATTTAATTAAGAAATAATCAAAATTATAATTTATTTATCGTTTATTATTTTAAAACCAATTTTTACGTGTTTTCTTTAATTATCTGAAGAATGAAATATTTAGGCTTAGTTTACACACAATACATTTCATTCATTTCTCTACCTGTGTAAGTTAGGGAGTCTGTGCATGGCCAAAAGGGATTAGCGTGTGTCGTCTGTGAAGACCCGGCATGGCTAGGTGGGTTAAGGCGTTCGACTAGTAATCTGAAAATCCGGGGTTCGAATCCCCATCATACTAAACATCCTCACCCTTTCAGCCGTGGAGGCGTTATAATGTTTCATTCAATCCCACTATTAGTTGGTCAAAAAGTAGCCCAAAAGTTGGCGGTGGGTGGTGATGACTAGCTAGCTACCTTCCCTCTAGTCTTACACTGCTAAACTACGGACGGCTGGCGCAGATAACCCTCGTGTAGCTTTGAGCGAAATACAAAAGACAAACAAAACAAACTCGTCAGTGAAATTAATAATTCAAAGTCCGCTAATCGTTGTCACAAATAAACGATTAGTTTTTTGAGGCTGTGTGTTGGCTATTCGAGTCACAGTCAAGTCCAACTCTGTTATAAGACAAGAGTACCCACAACGTTAGCGGTAGATACTGTTTACTTCCTCCCTTCCCTTTAATACATGAGCTCAGAATTAGAGACATATATAAGCAGCTTCTTGCGTAGCTTTGCGAAAAATTATGAAACAAACAAACTATAAATTAATTCAACGTCTTGATGAGAAATTTGTTTATAAATTGTTTATTTAGTCCCCTATTCCATTTAGTTTGCATTCGTAACATACATTTGAAGGGAAGAGTATGACACTAATCCAGTAGGAGATAAACAAACAGTTCTTCAGTACAATAATATCTGAGCTTACGAATCGTTGTTTGTTAATTTACTACTATGTAAAACGCAAGTTATTTTGATGTACAACTGGTGTTCACTTACAATATCTTACTTCTTTGCGGATCAATATCGTCGGCTTAGCATGGCCATGTTGATAAAGCCATCGACTCGTAATCTGAAGGTCGCAGGTTCGAATCCCCATCACATTAAACATTCTCGCCCTTTTATCCGTGGAGGCTTTATAAAGTCACGCTCAATCCACTATTCCTTGGTAAAAGAGTAGCCGAAGAGTTGATAGTGGGTGTTGATGATTAGATGCCTTCTCTCTTGTCTTACACTGCTAAATTTGGGACGGTTAGCGTGTACCTTTGCATGAAATTCAAACCAAAAAAGCAAACTTAATATCATAGGATGTATTTTCTTCAAAAAGTTGCTTATGTTAATGTAAAAAAATTCCTTTCGTGAATCACTCTCAGAAGAACAGCTTATAATAATGAATCTGTTATCTACTGGCATTTCGTTGAGAATTGGATAAAATTGTATTTTTATTATTTTGATTCTTCACAATAATATAATGTATATTTTGCTTCTGAAACGCATTATTCAAAAATATTGAGGGTGACAAAAATGAATTTTTTTATGTGTCTGTTGTTCTTATAGCAAAACCACATCGGGCTATCTGCTGAGTCTACCGAGGGGATTCGAACCTCTGATTTTAGCTTTGTAAATCGATAGACTTACTGCTGTACCAGTAGGTGACCGTTTAATAGCAAGTCGAGTTTCTTAAATTTCGTATATTTTATTAAAGAACATGGTGTGAATTCCTGCCTTTTTTCTTTTTTTTTTTTACTCTAACGGAACGAAACTCTTGATAATGAACTGAGGTAATTTCTGACCACTGCATCTCAGAGCCCTAAGTCTCAAGGATCCTATACTTAAGAAACTTTATAGCAAAATCACTAGCAAACAGAAAATGACGTGATTGCACGAAGACGGACTGGAAGGCTTGGCTATTGGAAAACAGCTAGTGCCTCTAGTTGAACATGCTTTCTCTTTGAGTCTGTTTTCGATTGCGGTGGGAAATACACAGGTGTCCTCGTTTAGAGCGGCAATACTTCTGTCTGCTGTATTACTGGACGATTCATGCGATACAAGCCTCTTCCAACTTTCAGACTGTGTAGTGGCTGGGAATTTTTTTTTTATCTCTCCGCCTCCTGCATATACCATACTCTCTAACTCGGGTCTTTTCTCACGGTTCTTCCGTCTGTCTCTCTTTTGGTTTCAGGGGGGAAAAGGCAGATATTAGACAAAATGCTATGGTTTATTATAAACAACACCGAGTTCGTGTTTTTATATAATTGCTGCTGTAACACCGACTTCTTCTTATACAAATACAAGTCCGTAGTTGGCAAGTAACATCATATCTCTTTCTGCTTCTCTTAAGGAAAAAAGAAACAGAGAAACATAATTCTTCTTTTCTAACAAAACTTTCGCTAAGTTTATATCACGTTCGCTTAAAGAGAACTAAACATTTCAAGTTTATTTCGGTAAAAAAGCTTAAAAGTTTCCGTTAAAACGAATTATTTAAGTACATTTAAACGGTGGATCAACAGATGTGGCTTTGCTAGAAGAAAAAAAGAACACACACATACATTTAAAAGATATAATTTATTTTTGGCTACGAATAAAATATTGCGAATAATTTTAGTTCAACTTGCGTTGTTGAACGAATATAAATAGACCATCGTACAGTTTTGTGCAAAAACGAAAAAAAACACGAACAAACTACATGATAGTTTCATATCGTAAGTATGCCATTCAGCAATCCATGAGCAAAGTAATATTTTATTAGGAAGAAAAATGCATTTCAATGAATTCATAATATAATTTTATCTAAAATTTAAATTAACTTTTTTAGTCAAATACTAAAATAAAAAGGTTTAGATTTTAATACTCGTCGATTATTTTGCCGCAAATCGATAGAAACGGGTTTTGACAGCTTGAAGTACCTGGTCATTAGTACTTATTGTTTCTTATAGTGTAACAGCTAAACAAGCTTGTAAGATCAACTATTTTTTAAATATAAATTACTAATGGCTACCATGTTACAGTCTCTTGTATTAATTCACAATAAGTTCCCTTGTGCAAAAAATGTACAAGACTTAAATTGTTTTGTTTTTGAATTTCGCGCAAAACTACTTGAGGACCATCTGCGCTAGACGTCCTTAATTTAACAGTGTAAGTCTAGAGGAAAGGCCCACTACCAGCCCTTGGGCTATTCTTTTACCAACAAATAGTAGAATTGACCGTCACATTATAACGCCACCACGACTGAAAAGGCAAGCATGTTTGGTGTTGCGAGGATTCGAACCCGCGACCCTCAGATTACCAGTCGCACGCCTAAACCCAGCTGGCCATGCTGGACCGAGACTTAAAATATTTTATAATTCAATTTTACAGCCTTTCATTAAATGTAGAACATACGCAAACAACTCTTGGAGAACATTTGAACAGCCATAAATCTTTTATTAACACCGAAAAATATCTTCTTGATGCTAAACACTTCAACCAACTTGGTCATTCCATTAGCGATGTTACTCCCATCAGCAGTGAAACAGGATTTAAACTAAAACTGATAGAGAGATAAAAAAAGCTTATTGGATTGTTAAACTAAATACTGTTTAACCTTTTGGAATTAATCTAGATCCAGGAATCAGTTAGCTCCCTTCATCGGTGTCATTTTTGTCAGAAAAACCATTTTTATTCTTTGCTTATTTCTTCATTTAATATGGAAGTTAAATTTCCTAAAACTTACTATTTGTTCACACCTGATTTTATAAGTTGATTAACATAATATATCTTTTGTAATCAATATCCACGTGTCACCTTTATTATACTTAAGTAGTTAAGTTCAGTTTTAAATATTCATATCATATATTTAGCCATTTTTAAATAAAATATCCAAAACACCTTTTCACATACACTCTCGCCATTGGCTACACTTACACTATATAAGAAATGAAACACGTACAGCAGTATACAGAGAAATAGACATTTCCTAGAAAACCGGATGACCTTCATGATGTTGCTAAACTCCTTTTATATGTTTATCACTCTTTTGATTAGACCACCATTCTTAGTTCTTCTCTGAAGAAGAAAGGTGCACCTTTCACAAGCGCTCTGATTACACTATGTAACACAAATTGTGTTCCTGGATAGTATGTGTTATTTCTTAATTGTTTATTTTGTAAAAGTACAGAAAATGAAAATTGTTCTCTTCAAACTTTGCTTTTGTGACCTGGATAATGAAATTTAGAAATTAATCTATTTTCTATGTAAAAACGAGCAGATTTGCACATTTTCATTTACATAAGTTCTGAATAAAACAACGTACGAATCAATATTTACATGCATTTATACTAAAGTTATACAAAAATGTTTAGAAGTGAGTAGTTTTTCGAGATTTGCGACTGTAATGTAAATCACTTTTACGTATCAGCTCCCAAATATAGTTTTCGTTATACGCGCTCTCAGGTCACAAAAGTTTGAAGACAAAAATAGGTCTTTTCCATTTACTTTAGGCATAAGCAATTGGGAAATAACACTTTATGCCCAGGAACAAGAAAAAGTAAATATTTTGTTACATGGTGTTATTGTTGTTTTTATTGATTTTTTATCAAGACTTCTTAAACCCGCATGTTTTCCTAACATCTTGAATGGTCTTTCATTATTATTTACTCAATTTCTAATAGATAACTCTTTTAATACAATTTTATATGGACATTTGTATGCATTAAATTAATTTGTTTAACTTGATCTAACCTAAATGGCGGCCCCCCAGTGGCTCAGCGGTGTCTGCGGACTTACACGCTAAAATCCGGGTTTTGATACCCGTGGTGGGTAGAGCACAGATAGCCCATTGTGTAGCTTTCTGCTTAATTCAAAATAACAACAACAACCTAAATGGCGAAATATTTGTGTCGTACAAGCAATTGTAGATATTTCTAAGTAGAATTAAGTTTATATATGTGTTAATAACGTTCATTTGGCACCAAATGTTTTACAAGGTAGTTTTTAGCATCTGTTAAGATGCTGAAAAAAGTTTAGTTTATTTAGTGCTTCCAAAACTTGTTAATTAATTTTTACAAACCAGAATGGCTTCTTCTAGCCTTTCGACAGGTAAATGAAGTATATTCAGAAAGTAATTTAATACAATTTGAAAGTAAAAACATTTTAGCAACGGTTTTAAGTGAGAGTTAAGATAATGGTTCTTAAATATGATTGGGATGAAATCGAAACACTTATCTCACACAAGATAGTTTCATAAAAAGTGCTTGTGTTTAGAAAGAATCGTAATATTTATTTGCTTTCTAATAGACTTTACTTATTCTTGAATTAAAATGTTATCATTTGGTAATGTACACTTTAAAGTGACACAAAATAGTCGATGTGAATTTTTTTAGCAATTGTTCATTTATAAACAGCTTTTGCTTATATTAAGTCACAGAAAAACGTTTAAAAAACGTTGGCAAAGCCAAATATTTAACTAACCTTATCAGTAGAAAACGATGAACTCTTTACATAAAAATGTAAGAAAAATGCAATTTTCAAATGTATTATGAAATTTCATTCACACGAATGTCCTATTTCTAATAAAGAATAGAGAAAGCAAACTAAATTAAACAACTGGTAATAAAATCTAAAAAAATACTGGAAATCAAAAGTAATTTAATAGTTCAGACAATTCGGTTTTTTTATTATATTATTGGTTTCTCGTTATCAATTTTTCACTTCAGTATAAAACTGAGTACTAGTCATTCAGTTACATTACACTTCAGCCACCTCGTTAAAAAACAAAAAATAATATAAAATCTGCTTAAGGATATAAACTACGGATAAATAGAAATATTATCATAAAAGAGCAACGAGCAATTAAACTCAGATATAATATATATAAACAAAATAGAACATATCTCAAAACAAAATTTAAAATAATGTTCTTAAAATCGTTTCCGACCTGAATGGTACGGTTAGTTATTGCTCAGTCAGACATCGTTGTGATTCAAATATGGCTATTCATAACTTTGAGCTACTTAAGGAAAGACAGCTAATTAGCAGCAACTGTTATATTTATAATGTGGTATGTTTCAAACAGAGCATATAAACTGTCATAAGTGTTTCTTAACAAACAAATAACAGGTTGTTTTTTTCAATGTTTTTTCTCATTAGAGTGCCTATCGAAAATGAAAGATTAAATTAACCATTGCTTAACAGAGCTTTAAACTTTTGTTTGGTGATGAAAAGATCTCTATGTTTAGGACTTTTATTATTTATGTTACTTAAAACTTATTTGATGGTTATTATGTTTTTAATCAAGTCCTTCTTTTCCCTCAGTTCTAACCATATGTTACAATCGTTTGCAAAATGTTTTTTATCTCAGTTCTGTACATAAATATTCCCAACATTTGCTAATTTTTTTTGCAGATATAATAATTTTCAGGAATGTTTTAAAGTAAATAATGACGAGCAGTTCAGCTGAGCGAATGTGTTTCTTTTAATTCCTACTTGTGAAGGAAATTTTTCCACCTCAGCTCTCGCATCTTCTACTTTAACTCTTTTTCCTAACTTCTAAAGACAAACTTTCATCTTTGTTTTACCTCGTATATAATACAACAATCAACACCCTATAGATTTTTGAGTTGGTTCTTTTTAATCAACCGATTGTAGTACAGCGGTAAGTCTCCAGATTTACAACACTAAAATCAGCGTTCAATTCCCCGCAGTGGTTTCGTAGATAGCCCAATTTGGCTTTGCTATAAAAAAACACACACATACACTTCTTAATCAACAAAGCACAATGGGGCTGTAACACTGGTAGCATGCTTTCCATATGTTTATTGGAATAATATTCACTCTCTTATTTCTTTCATAAAAGTAGAAATGCATACGTAATTCTTGTTTTACCTGATACATAATAGGGGATTTCCTGATATTTTGAGTTTATATGTAGTAGATTTGCTTAAATTTGTGAAATAAGTTGTTGTTGTTTTGAATTAAGTACAATGCTACACAATGGGCTATCTGTGTTCTGCCCGCGACGTGTATCGAAACCCGGATTTTAGCGTTGTAAGTCCGCAGACATACCACTGAGTCACTGGAAAGCGTGAAGTAAGTTATTGAAAAACACAATTCTTGCTGAAACAAAAGAGACAAGGTGCGCCACTAAACATCTAATGTTCTCAAGCAAGGGCGTAGATTTTTTACACCCGATGGGGGAATGATTTTTGCAACCACTTTTGTGGACTGTTCAATTTGCAAATTGATAATCTCTGATCCCGTTAACCTGAAAGCTGTAAACATGCAGTCACAGAGTAATCTTGTTGCCACGATACTTCAAGGTTTCCATGTAAGTTTGTATAAGTGAGGTGTTGTGAACAGTTTTCAAAATGTCAATAGAATAAAGACAAATGTGTCACAAATTAACTGCCACATGAATTTATTCCTGCACACTGCACAGTATAAAAGATGGTCATTATACTTGACAAGGTTACAAATAGCTTTCATTGCATGGATTACGTTTTCAAATATTAATAAAATTAGTAATTACCCTTGATAAGTTTATATCTACTGAAAAACTAAACTGTTCATTTTGTTTGATAAAAATAATTAAAGTATTTTTCCGAACTCTTAAAAATCACACATTAATACAATGTAGCACATAATTATTCATACTTGTTATTGAAGTAAGATTCATTTAGTCCTCTAGTCTACATGTTCCCAAACGTAGACCTCCTTTGTGATGATCTGTTTATGAATTCTTTCATAAGCTCTTCTATATTTATTTTGTCAACCTCATCTCTGTGAGTGTGACAAACTGCTACATGGTTGAGACGGCACTGATACATAGTTGACCTTAAACACGTCTTCAACCGTCTTAATGCAGAAAAGCTGCGTTCACATTTGTACCTGGATACTGGACATACAAGCAATATTTTCATGAGAAGAAACACTTCACTAAACATCTGCTGGCTTGTTTCATGCATTTTACAGTAAGCATCCTTCACACCTTTCAGAGGTACTGCTTTTGTTTTTCCTTTGAACATGGGCAACTGAAACTCGAGCCGTTGTGCAGAGTTTTCTGGATAGAAGTTTATAACCGAGTTGTCAATCTTGCCAAACGTGATCATGTTCTGAAGTACCTCAAGTCATTGTTGTCTGCATTGAATCTAGTGGTCAGATGTTCTATGACTGTGTCCACAAATTTAAAATATTGGCTTCTGTAGTAATTTTTAGCTGTTGCAGAATGGGATGTTGAGCCATCATCTGTGATCCTTCTGGGGGGTCTGCGAATGCTTGGTAGTTCAATCTAGGGAAGTTACCTTATTCTCAGCCTCATCAAATATCTTATTGTAATTTTCCTGTGTTTGCAATACCCGCAACTGCTCAACTGTCATTGCAGATGCTTCAATCATGCCAGATACTGTCGTTGATTTTGCTTGGAATGCACCGTTTAGTTCCTCTGATGCATCTAATGGATGCTGAGCCATCAAAAATTTTAAAATAGCCTTTTCTTTGTCAAATCTGTCCAGCAGACCTCGTGCTTTCACTGATACATCTAATTTTTCATTTGCTAATTCAGACAAAGAATCAACAATGTCACTGTAGTGATCGTTAGCACATGTAATTGCAGATAGGAGACACAACCAGCGTGTTGAAAACAATGTATTTAACTGGACCATCAAGGCTGTCTGACGATACAATATTTTTAAAGATTGTCTTGTATTTGCCTGACCTCTGAAGCAAGACACCAAATTTATGTACCTACTGGATAGAATCTCAAACATATTTACAAGCTTCAACTGTATGTTGCATTATTAAATTAGTCTTATGTGCTCCGCAGTGAAAAAACAAAGCTGACGGTTGCTTCTCTTTTATTTTTTTTATTTTTGCCTGGCATCCACTGTACGCACCACTCATGTTAGCGGCTCCATCATACGTTTATGCTCTTAATCCTGACAGTGGTAAATTGAGTCTAGTCAGTACATCAAGTATAGACGAGGATATTGTTTTACCAGTTGTATTGGAAACACTGTACAAACCAAGAAATGTCTCATGGACGTCAGGGTTCTCATCTACATATTGTACACATATCGCTTCCTATTCGGCACCTGTAACATCTTGAGTGCCATCAACCATTAATGCAAAGATTTTACTTTGCTGCACTTCGTGTGCTATGTTCCTCAATATTTGATGCAGAACATCTCCATTATTTCATTCTGAGCCTGGGATGTTGTAAATGTGGTTTTCTTTGACAAGTAGGCCGTTAACTCAGGATCTTCTTCTTCCAGGAGCTTCATTAACTACAGGAAGTTCCCCTCCGTATCAGTATGTCCACGTAATGTTAAACCTTTACGTAGTAAGAAATGTAAACTTCTGAATATTTTGGTTAGACTTCTTTTGCATTCTTCCTGCTGCTTCTTTTTTCCATTGTGTAGCTGGACAGTCACTGGAGTTACATCAAGTGAACCTTCTGGAGATATAGCAAATCTGTGCTGAGAGGAGGATCGGTGTTCGTTTAATTTCTGTTTTGCCTTTTTCCAGTTTCAAAAACCGGTGGTTATGAAGGTATACTCCTCTGACCTCTCCAATTTCCCTGTAAAAAGGTCTCTATTTTCCGTCTTGACACAATGAAAGCATATAACTTTTTGAGTCTGATTGTCGAAGTGCAGCCAGATTTTGCTTTCTGTCGTGGTATTAGTTGTGCGTCTGGATGGTATGGCTTTCCACACTGTATCTGTGGAGTGTCAGATTTTTCATTGCTGCACAAACTTGTTTCACAACTATCTGGTGATTCATGATGTGCAATAGTTGCACAAGCATTTTCAGACTCGTCTTCTGATGAACATGGTATTTCTTCTGTATGGCAAGTTTCTATTCCTTTGCTTGAGGTTGTTGGATTATATGCATCTGCATCGTCACTTGTAGTACTGGCTTGTAGAACTGTCTGATATCGGAAAGTTTCAGACGCTTGCTTGTCATAATTGAAATGTGTTTCCCAGATGACTCAACAGGCTAAAATACAATCTTTATTGAAAAACTCTAACGTACAACGAACGAAGATAGAACAGAATGGAAATAGGACTGAACTGTACAATGTATTTAAGTCAAACACGCGAACATCACAGTAACTACCGAGCCGACTGACCGCCTGAGCATCGCTGGGACAATGATGTGTGCTAGTTACAACACAAGTAATTGCAAGTTTCTCGAGAAATACTTAAGCAATCACAAACATTTTATATTCCTGTTAAAGCTCATTAAAAGGTAAACCCGTTGTTATATAATGTCTAAAAGTACGTTTATTAAATAAAAACACCTAAACAAATACAAGCAATAAAATTCGAGTAGAGGTTTCAGGCCGTTGAAATTGCTCCTTTTGTGTTCTAATTATACAAGAAAATACAATCTTTTTACTATCTATGTCAAAAAAATATATTTTTCTTTGACCATAAATCACCAGCACTTTATTAAAGGGCGGTGATAATCTGAAATTTCATGGATTAATGAGGGCCACAAACACTGGTCTTACGAGCCCTATTGTAAAATCGAGGCTCAGACTAAAGGGAGCGGAGTGGGGTGATGTAGGGCGCGTCTGGATCCGAGAGACCAGAACCTGTCGTTAACTGTACACTAAACATACACTAAGGTCATCGGCTTCGGTAACTAATGGGAATAAGGCATTCGACAATAAAACTGGTTAGATATGCATAAGAACAAATTGCGTAGGAAAACCGCACAATATACACATAAGATCGATGCAGCTACAAGCTACAAATGGCCTGCCAGATCTAGATCACAGGAGTTTACACTTGGGAGTAATATTTTCAAATTTCATGCTCTGTTCAATCTGTTGTGATATATAAATTTTACTTAATCTTAAACTACGTACAAGACGTAGGTAGATTCTGTGATAGTGCTTGCAAGCCTTGCATGTATACTTAGATTTACTGACTGATACTTATGAACTATCGCTCAGATCGAAAAGCTTAGAAGCATGCCTATAATAAAGATGTACATTTCGCCTACTGAAAAAGTCTACATCTAGGCCTAATTATATAATTTGATTTCTAAAAACACGAGAATCACAAGAACAAGCACACAGTTTGTAGGCCTGTGATGCAATAAAACGATTCAACGGACCAAACTGTAGGGGGGATGATTGTATGCACCATACCCCCCACTTAAAATTAAGTGTGATGTAACCCCTCCACCCCCACCCCGGATCTACGCCCTTTTTCTCAAGTAACTATGGTTTTACATTTTTGTAGCTCACCCATTCAAGTTATAAATGTTATTACACATGGGTTCCAATACTATTTTAATTTTACAAATGATTCCTCAACTATATTCGAATTGATCTTCAAACTAATTCGGCTCAGCATGGCCATGCGGTTAAGGAACTCGACTTATAATCCGAGGGTCACGAGTTCGAATCCCCTTCACACCAAACATGTTCACCCTCTTATCTGTGGGGGCGTTATAATGTTACGGTCAATCCCACTATTTGTTTGTAAAAAAAAGTAGCCCAAGAGTTGGCAGTAGGTGGTGATGACTAGCTGCCTTACCTCTAGTCTTGCACTGTTAAAATAGAGACGGCTAGCGCAGATAGCTCTCCAGTGTCTTTGCGCAAAACTCAAAAACAAGCTAAACCATTTCCCTAAATCTAGGGGCCTGGCATAGCCTAGCGCGTTAAGGCGTGCGCTTTGTTATCTGAGGGTCGCGGGTTCGCGCCCGATTCGCGCCAAACTTGCTCGTCCTCCCAGCCTTGGGGGCTTTATAATGTGACGGTCAATTCCACTATTCGTTGGTAAAAGAGTAGTCCAAGAGTTGGCGGTGGGTGGGGATGACTAGCTGCCTTCCCTCTAGTCTTACACTGCTAAATTAGGGACTGCTAGCACAGATAGCCCTCGAGTAGCTTTGTGCGAAATTCCAAAACAAACCCTAAATCTAGATCGTTAGTGAATTTAGCATTTTTTTCAGTTCTTTTAGTTTCAAGAAGTTCAATAGTATTTTACATTCCTTCTATTTATTACAGCATGGTTTTCTTCTTTGTTTGAAATATTTTATATGTAAATCTTATATTTTAGTTGAGCACAAGATCTAACTACCAGCAGTCTCACATTTACTGAATGTACAATCCATCAGAACATATGAAAAGAAATCCACAATCGAGATTCGACGTACTCTAGTTTTTACCGTCACTTTGTCAAAAATGTTTCGAAATAAACAATATTTCGCACAGTCTGCTACATAATCAAAGAGATAGATTTATAATTTAAAGAATTATATGGAAATATTGGTGTGTGTTTTCCACTTTAACTATAAACTGTTGTCTGTATGATAGTTATTTCCTTTTGTGTTTAATTATTTACTCTCAAACATAGCTGTGGAGACTGTTACTAACTGGTAGAACTTCGCAATGCGCCATATCATTACATCGTAATTGTAGTTTTGATATTTGAATATAAATGGATGTTTAAAATACTTATCATATGATTTTCTTCTACTAAGACGAGGATATTCCATTAGTTCAGAAAATACAGTCGACTGTAATATTCAGTTTTCAACGTTGTTTACTTTATTTTCCAAAAATGCTTTAAGCTCTTTTCCTATTTGATTATAAGGAACTTTTAATAAAAAGATCGGTTTGTTGAAATACGTTATACATTGAAACTTGTATTAATCAATTCTATGTTTACAGTGAAAATAAATAATGATGCATTGAAAAATTTAAACACTTGCGCATGCATTAATGTGTACTCTAACTATTTATACGATTAATAATTTTAAATATGTGTACATTGAAATCGTTATATTTTATTTAGACCTAATACATACATATATATTTATATATATATTATATTTGCTTTCAAGTCCGGTAACCAAGCATTCGATTTGATGTGCCTCATTGTTTGAAATCTCCAACTGAAATCCATAACTGTTTCTATAAAACATAAACATTTAAAAAGTATATAGTTAGATCCAACAGTTTTGCTCCAAATAGCAAAATCTATTTATCATCAGAATAATATCTTGCACTGCAACGTACATGACGGTTACATTTCATAACAGTTACTCAGATGCATCAAAAGTTTTTATTGGAGAAACATTACCTTTTAATTTTTTAAGCTGTTATTTACACTTTACACTACTAGTAATTATTATGAATGTCAAGTGACACAGGACTGAAGTTTTTTGTAAGTCAAATTTCAAATGCTTTAGTTTCGAATTTTTCTCCTCACTAATCTTTTTCTTTTTTATGAGATGCAGTAAAAATTCGAAATATTTTTTAAACATTATGCATGTAATAGTTATTAGCCGAGTTAATGCCACTCAGTGTGAATTTGTTTATTTTATTCAATGGCACGATTTGCATTAAGCTTCGTTAAATACTTTTGTCGCTTTTAGGATTTCAATAGTTGAATATGCTTTAAGTTTTTTGCTTTGAATTTCGTGAAAAGCTACACGAGAGCAACCTGCGCTAACCGTCTCTAATTTAGCAGTGAAAGACAAGAGAGAAGGCAGCTAGTCTTCACCACTCACCACCAACTCTTAGGCTACTATTTTATCAACTAATAGCGGAATTGATAGTTATATTATAACGCCCTCACAGATGAAGGGAGAAGTATGTTTGGTGTGACGAGGATTCGAGCCCATGACTCTCAGATTACGAGTCGAGTGCCTTCTCCACTTGGCCGTGCCGAGCCTTAAAATGTTTAAGAGCTTGTGTGAGTTTGTCATTGTTTCTGTAGAATATTTATGTAGAACATCTACAGAAAATTCCAGAAAAAATAGTATTTTTTATTCATGTTTTCCTTTGCCTTTTGGACTGCATATGTATAGTCATAAGGTTATATTTAAAGCCATAAGTAAAAAGTGTTTAACCTATTAAAATGAAAAAAGTGGTAAATAATTATGGTTATGTTTCAATAATATTCCTTACTTGGAAAACGGAGGAATACAAATAAATCATTTACGTGTTGACAGAAAACACCACATCCACCTCTGTACCAAATATTTTACATTAAAACGTTAAATGTATTTTCAACTGTATCGTGTTATAAGTAATATTTACGAATATAAGATTTTCCAGAAATCCAATCAGATCATTGTATTGAACATTGTAAAATAGAATGCTAAATATACGAAGCAGTATAAAAATGAATTTAACACCCCAAAAAGATGGTTTTTGTCATATGATAGCTAGGCTTTAACCATTAACCAAGAAATAAATAGGCAAGTGTATTGTATTTCATTTGTAAAATGAGGTCTAAAATGAATTAAAAACTGTTTAAAAATCTTAATAACAAAATGTATATTCTAGATCAAATTTTGATCTCACGCAATCAAAAGTAATTTATGCTTAAAGTTTAGATTTTTGATAATGTGAGAAAATTGAATGAGTGATAACACAATTTACCATTATAGTGTCCACTTCAGACCTTTATCAAGCAGAATTTTCCACGGTATAGCTCACTCTTATCTAGTGCAAACTGCAAATTAATCCAAGACTAACACATCAGTCAAAATAAAAACATATTTTTAAGTGAGGGATAAAAAACCTATTTATAACTATACAAAATGGATATATGTTTAATACATTAAAATAATTACGAACAATTGAAATTATAGTTATAATATATAATTCGGTGCAAGTAAAATATATAAATTTAAAAGCTTTTTAAAATTCATGCCGAAATATATCTCAGTAGATGAGTAACAATAAGCAAAAGTGTTTAGTATTCCATCTTCTAATACTGGTACAAACTTTTCAAAAATTAACTTCTCCTGTAACTACGTGTATTATTGCTTAGCCAATATTTATTGGATACCATCAAAATAAAATAAATACGTACAGTACATTTCTAGCCATTCTGTTGCTATGAAGCGTCTTGGTCAGAAAAGAAAGTGTTTGTTTGTGTTTTTAATTTTGCGCAAAGCTACACGAGGGCTATCTGCGGTAACCGTCTATAATTTAGCAGTGTAAGACTAGAGGGAAGACAGCTAGTCATCACAACCAACCGCCAACTCTTGAGCTACTCTTTTTACCAACGAATAGTGGGATTGAATATAACATTATAACGCCCCCACGGCTGAAGGGCGAGCATGTTTGATGTGACAATGTGTTGGAAGTGAAACTAGAAAAGAGACGATGAACACAAAATTCAAATTTAAGACAAATAAAACAGAACTACAGGAGAAATTAATTTTATCATTAAAATTATAGGATTCGCATAGCTTATTATGTCCAACATCAAAGACAAAACATATTTAAAATAATTGGTTGGTTAATAAGTAGAGATTGGTTAATTTCGCCCAAGCTATCACATGACGCCACATTTACAAATGAACGTCGACATAATCTTTATAGATATACATATATACCTATACATCAAGTGATGAATTAAGGTATTTTACTTACTGTTATCTGTTATACAGCTTATTCCTTAACTGTTTGCAAATTGAATTCCACATATTTTATCTTACATACACGATTTTTGAAAACCGTTTTCAGTGAGATAAAAAAAATGATTTTAATACAGCTATTTAATAGAATTGCTTCCCATATCAGCAAGTTCCCAGTGTATCATATTATAACCCAAAGATTCAATACTCTTTCTTAATTATTAGTAATACTTTTGTGTGACTACAAAAAGTAGTTACTCAAAATTATTATTAATAATAGATCATTTACAATATTAGTCAGTGATGATGAGAAAACCTATTTTATAGAGAAAAATATATATGTAAAAACAACTATTCACGCCCTCTACATCTCTACACTCAGTTACACAACACCCTACAAACATGTGGTCAGCTATCGATCAGTTACCTCTTTCTTTCTTTGTGAACCTGACGATGTCCGAAGAAGGTCGAAACGTTGTTCGCTCCTTTGGATATAAAATATTCTCAACCCAAACCAGCCGTTTTTACATATACATTTACAATATTTATTTTACATATATATGTACAATATTTATTTCCAGTGTTGACAAGATATTTAATAATGTCAAGCTCCCAGGATGTCATCTTCTACGCCAACTAAAAATCTGTAAAGAATGGGCATTTCTGTCTAATTATTTATAACATATTCTGAATAATGTAAAAAATAGTGTATAATAATACAACATCCCTATCTCTGTTATATCCAGGGCTGATATGGTATTTCAGCCCAACATTAGGGCTTTTAATGCTGATTGGAATACGACAAATAAATTAGTGGTTGAGATAATTGATACGAGCAAGTTGTTTATTTGTATTTGAGTAGAAATGCACATTACACTAGAAGGATTTCATGTATAAGATATAGCAGTAGACATAATAAAATATCTTAATACATACTATATGTTTTGATGTAGCAAACTTCTTGTTACTTTTTACTGTGTGGAGCATTTTAAGGTGGTAAAATGTAAATTTTTATCAGACGTATTCATCTTTCAGTGCTTATTTCTCCAACTTTTCTCTCTCTCTCTCTATATATATATATATGTGTGTGTGTGTGTGTGTGTGTATATATATATATATATTTGAAAACGGTTCATTATTTTTGTTTTGTTTTCTTACATCTTACTTGGAAAGGTCACAGAACATCGAGACAAGTAGTATTCGTTTATCTAAATAGAACAAAGTCGTCTATGTTTCCTTCATTGTTAACAACAAAATTTCCTATTAAGTCTATTGCTTCCGGTTTATTCTGAAAATTAAAAAAAGCCAAAAATCTCTTTATAAATGCAAAAAAAAGCTGATTAGAAACTTTTTTGTGACTTGAAACTAGAAGTAGATTGGATAGATATATCTTGATGTAGAAACATATTTTTCATGTTTTATTTCTCCTATTGATGAGAAATTGGAATATTTTTAATAACAAAAAATGATATTCATCAATAATCGTATAAATTCAATTGAAATTTATGAAGATATGACCAAAAGAGAATGTTTCAAAAATAATTTAAAAAATTAAATTACTCAAATACATGTTTTTAATCATTTAATTCGAACAATACTGTTTTATCGCCATTATTTCTTAAATGCATTATAAGTTATAAATTTTATCTCTTGTAATCACGACTGTCAAGATATCATTCAATCAGACTTTATTTGTAGTGATGTGGTTTGTTTTGAGCTTCGTGCAAAGCTACTCAAGGGCTGTCTGTGCTACCGATCCTAACTTAGAAATGTTAGGCTTGAGAGAAGGCAATCAGTCATCACCACCCATCGCCAACTCTTTAACTACTCTTTTACCAACAAATAATGGGATTGGCCGTCATATTATAATAACCCATGACTGAAAGAGCAAGTATGTTCGTTGAAGAGAATTCAAACTATGAACCCACATATTGTTTGTTTGTTTTTTGAATTTTGCACAAAGAAACTCGAGGGCTATCTGCGCTAGGCGTCCCTAATTTAGCAGTGTAAAACTAGAGGGAGAGCAGCTAGTCATCACCACCCACAGCCAACTCTTGGACTACTCTTTTACCAACAAATAGTGGAATTGACCGTCACATTATAGCCTCTTCACGGCTGAAAAGGCGAGCATGTTTGGCGCGACGGGCATGCGAACCTGCGACCTTCAGATTACAAGTCGCACGCCTTAACACGTTTGGCCATGCCGGGCCCTCAACCCACATATTGCGAATTAAACGTCCTAAATAGATCTTCATGTCTTAAGAGAGTACGTAACACACCATACTCAGCTCAATAGTCTAACGGGCCCGGCATGGCCAGGTGGTTAAAGCATTCCATTCGTAATATGAGGGTCGCGGGTTCGAATCCCCGTCACATCACACATGCTCGTCCTATCAGCGGTGGGTGTGTTATAATGTAACGATGAATCCCATTATTCATTTGTTGATAAAAGAGTGGTCCAAGAGTTAGTGGTGGGGGGTGATGACTAGCTAGCTGCCTTCCCTCTAGTCTGACACTGGTAAATTAGGAATGGCTAGCACGGATAACTTTGTGTAGCCTTCGCGAAATTCAAAACAAACCAAACTTGTTTCCTTTTTCCATTGATTATTCAACACATGTTTAAAGTGTAAAGCTGAAACAGGGATTTAGCGATGTTAAATCATAATAAATAAACGCCACTGCTGTGCACAGAAATGAATTAAAATATAAAATTAAATATGATTTATCAAGTGACTTTAAATATCACAGCATGTTTTTTGTACTTTTACTTTTGAGTTTAATAGTTTTCTAAAATATTAAGCTTATGCGCTTTTACACATTGGTTTAAGTCAATGATGCTTCACAAGAGTCATAAAGATACCTTTATATAGACGCTATCCTTGTAAATTTATATCTTTATTAGATCGGATACAGAAAGTGTTCGTTTATACATACCCTTTAAAGTAGATTAGTATCAGGCAAATAAGTAAATTAAATATTCTCGATATACGTTTAAACTTTACAAATTAGCATGAAAGAGATATAACAGATGGCGCTACCTATAATTTATAACTTACAATAATAGTTGTAATAAATCAAATAATTTCATATAAATTTCCAGATTATGTCAGAAGATGCTAACTATATCAATGCAGGCATCATTTTATTTGATTTGAAGTACTTTATTTATTAAATGTAGCTTTTAAAATATCAGAAATCTGATTTAGTTTGTTCTTTATAATGAGCTTAATATTTATGTTCCCTCTGAATATCATCACTTTTCATAAATGATGTAACACACAAAATTTTAAATATCCTTAAAATAAAAGAGAAATTGTAAATATTATGCTTTTTATCAAACTATTGTGCCTACTACTGCCATCTAGTTTCCAGTTATGTATAAACTTAGTTTCCACTTAATCAATATTGTTTATATTACTAAATTAACAATAGTCAAAATGGTTAAAGAACCAACACCAGTATTACAACTGAGGCTAATCGGCTCATCAATCTCACACACACTATAGAAGTATTTGTCGTTCAACTTGCAAGAGAACTGTTTTGTAAAACAATTTGCTGCTTTTGTGGTCGAGAGTAGTAAGGGTACAAAAAATATTATGAAATTCATTTGGTTCTAGAGATTAGAAAATGATTAAAACTAGAAGCAAAAAGTTTAACTTATGCTTAAACTACAAACAATTTGTTTTCACTAAAGAGGTTTTGATTTTTTGTTTTCTCCATTATAAGGTTTTTAATATTAAATTTATCGATTTTATAATGACTAGGAATCCACTTGAAGTAAAAATGTATTCTAAAGACGGCTGGTAAGTGTATTAAAACTTTAATTAAAATACAGTACAGAATAATATTTCAACCTCCTTAGGTCATCTTCAGGTTATGGATATATGTCATGGGGACGAGAGGGTGAACGGGTGCAAGCTTGCACAGAGCGTTACAGTTAGATATTAGGTTATCAATTAATATATAATTAACGTAATTAATAATTATATGTAATTAACAGCCTAGCATCCGAATGCAAGACCATCCTTCAATCTCGTACTATCGTCGTTATGACATGTCCAGTAACGATCAGTTGCAAACTCTCTTTGTTAACATGAAGATGAAGAACTTAAGAAGGTCAAAACGTTATACTTCACTCTGTTTTAATTGATGTTTTAATACCCTTATAAGCCTTACCCGTATGACACCACGGTTAAGACCCTCTACTCCTAATCCGAGGGTCACGGGTTCGAATCCCTATCACACCAAACATGTTCGTTCTTTCAGTTGTAGGGGTGTTATATGTAATTGTCCATCCCATTATTCGTTGGTAAAAGAATAGTCCAAGAGTTGGTGGTGGGTGGTTATGACTAGCTGCCTTCGCTCTCTGCTAAATTAGGGACGGCTAGCAGAGATAGCCCTCGTGTAGCTTTGCGCGAAATTCAAAACAAACAAACAAAAATGATAATGCTGTAAGTAAGGTCTAATGTACCTGACCCTCCTGGGTATTTAACATCAATACCTAAATATCCACTCAGCTAGACTCGAACGAAGCTGTTAATAAACTTGTCATAATATCAGGCCAGAAAGTATTCGCTTACTGTTAACCAACACTACTAATTAGGAATGTCGAATATTTATTAAACACAACTACGCTCTCTTATTTTCTTAAAGTATATTTTACGACAAATTCTCTATTTTTGTATGCAATAGAAACTATAAAATTAACACTGTAAAATATCAGCGGCTCTTTGAGGCTTCATACGAGTTATAGTTTAAAAATATGTTTGTCCTTAAAATGGCTTTGTTAGAGGACATTCATTGACCCTTTGTAGGTCAACAAAAGTCTACAGGCTTAAAATACTAATATTCGAAGATCGATTCCCAGTGATCAGACAGCGCTGATAGCCATTTATGTAGCTGTACACACAGAAAAATTATTTCATTTATAATCTTAAAAGGAAACTAAATAGAAACAATTCCATGACAAATAAATTAATTTTTCTTTTTAGGCCTAGATACATGGGAAGTTGATGACGTGTGATATATCAAATCAGTCATTAGATAATACGTTTATTTACAGATGTCTTGTGTTTAGAGTTCTCGAGAACGAGTTTGCAATCTATAAATACAAAAAATTGCTTTGAATTTATCCATCAAAATTTAGTTTAGTTCCCAAATGTCATTAACTTGTCTTTATTATAAATAACAGTTTGAATTTCTCCATCAAAAGTTGGTTTTGTTTCCCAATATTATTAATCTGTCTTTACTGCAAATAATGATTTAAACAGTTCATTATATTTATCCTTACATTGCGTTTACATATTCAAGTTTCTTCGATGATATGGCAATATAACTTTGAATTTCCAAGACTAAAAACCAGATTTTGATATGGGTGATATAAACGGCATTTACATCCCATTGTATGTCTTTGTGCTTAACTTTAAAGAAACAAATGGATATTCATTGTTTTTCAACTTTTGAGCTTATATATATTATTATATAAAGCTTTAAATTTTTTTCGTGTAAAAAACAAAGATATTTATTATATCTTTAATGTCAAAATTTAACATTCTCATTGTCGAGTGTACAAGTAACTCACAAATATAAGTTTATATAAAGCACCATTGGCATGAACATTTAGGAAATGTCATATGATATGGCCAGATGGGTTAAGGTATTCGATTCGTAATCTGAGGTTCACGAGTTCGAATTCCCGTCGCACCAAACATGCTTGCCCTTTCGGTCGTGAGGGTTTATAATGGTACGGTCAATCCACTATTAGTTGGTAAAAGAGTAGCCCAAGAATTGGCAATGGGTGGTGATGACTAGCTAGACCTTCCCTCTAGTCTTGCATTGCTAAATTAGGGACTGCTATCGGAGATAGCCCTCGTGTAGCTTTGCGCGAAATTACAAAAAAAAAACCAAACCAAGCATCTATGTTTACTTATTACAACTCTGCTGTATTTACTACAAGTCACTTAAAAGAGCTTCATGTGGTGAGCCTTTGTTCTTGACAAATGTCAGTAAACATTTTTTTCAATACCCTACGCAATAATTTATGTCCTTGCAGCATTCTTGGTTTAGTTATATTTAACATGTGTCAACTAAACAGAATTTGTGCTTTAGAGAAAAGAGCAGAATGAAACAAATTATCGGATCAAAAGCAGTGTATCTCCCGCTAGTACAGCGGTAAGTCGGCAGATTTACAACGCTAACATCGGGGGTTCGATGCCTCTTAGCAGATAGACTAATGTGGCTTTGCTATAAGAAAAAAACATCCAAAGCAGTATTGATCTCCTAGGTATTCTAAACAGAATTTAACAAACAAGAGGAAAGCATCTTTACATTGATTTTTATAAAAGTGTTCTCGTGTTAGATATGAGTTTGCAATGAGAAATGTTGAACTGCAGGTGCCTTTGAAATATTCATTTATTTTAAACCTCCTAGACGCTTATTATGATGACAATAAATATCATTTATGTAATAATTTCTCTGTGAGAAGTTTTATAATAATTCTTCAATGACAGAATTAAGGATAATGAAGTTTGGAATCCTTCTGTGTTTAGTTATTAATATTTATTCTTACGTAATATGTGGAAAATCGTTCTGTTTTTTTTCCTTTTCATTGATAAAATCTATTTTATAGCGCAATGTGAAGTAATTATATAATTACTAATGTTTCTAACTAGTTATTTCTGCGTTGAATCTGGACTAGAAATGGCACATATTACTTAATTACACATATGGGTACAATCACACCAATTATAAGAAGTTTAACTGCATAAAATAATTCTAAATAACCAAAAATACTTCTAGAATAGTTAAAGAGAATCTCTTACCGTAAATTTTGTAAATCAAGTCCAGATAAACAAAGTAGTGAAATTAAAATTAACAACTATCAATTAGTAACATTATGGCCGCTGGAACTAACACTGATTTTATTTACATGAATTGTAGATATTGCTAGGTATATTACCCTAACTAGACAAGATTATCTGGTGCACGAATCTTCATATCTGACTTATAATAACTAGAATAGTCGACTTACGCATCCACGTTTTGCTAGAATATAAAACGCGTATTTCAAATATTTATTTTAGTATCTGGCTCAGTTTCAGTACCTGCTACAGCTCTTTATTTTTACTTAATTAAATTGAAACACGTGATACAAATATTTGCCTATCTTCAATATAACACCAGTTATAAACGTTTAATTCCGGTAGAGACACCCACGTAATTTGTGGCCTCTGGTAAAGAGACTTACTAATCTGGATTCCACTTCTTATATAAATAGTTGCGTTGCTAGATACAAATTCCTGTTACGCAAATGCTTTCGACAGACCCCAACAAATTCATATTCAAGTACTATTCCTCATTTTTATGTTACTGAAGATATTTATTTTATGATCATCTTTTCTATTTACAGTTCTTGGACTGATGCCACATCCACTCCTTAGCTCATACTGTGAATAAAAATCAATGTCATACGAGTCTGTGACATCATTTCGTCATGTGGCGGTAGTTGAATCTCAGTTTGGATAACGCGGTCCTAAACGAATGAGTATAACTTGTTAATAGTTTACTGCCTACTTTGGTATTATTTGTTTATCCTTTTATTTCACGGAGAAGAATTATCTTCTTCGCTTTAATTTTGTTCAGATCTCGTTTCATGTTCGCAATTACAAAGAAACGCTAAACAATGTTTCATTCTTAAAGAGTAGGTATATTCCAGTTACATCTCAATATAGATCCTATATGTGTGTGTGTATCTATCTATATATATATAACCATAACACAAATTATTCAAAACAAATCTGTATCTTCCACACCTTTAAAGATAGTTAATTATTCTATTTGTTCAATTGTAAAAATATAAGCATGCTCTTCTGGTTTTAATTATATTAACATTCTGCGTGTTACTAAATATATTCCGAGATAATTCGCTCTCACACCGTTTTACAGAACCATTAGTAATTAGTTTCCAGAACAGAATGTAATAATTTTATCATATATCTGTTTGCACATTTTAATTGGATTAAGAATTCAGTGAGAGACAGTAACGAGATTGGCCCAACATAGTCAGGTGGTTAAGGCACTCGACTCGCAATTTGAGGGTCGCCGGTTCGAATACCAGTCACATCAAACATACTCGCCCTTTCAACCGTGTTGGCGTTATAACGTTACGATCAATCCCACTATTCTTTGGTAAAATAATAGCCCAAGAATTGGCGGTGGGTGGTGATGACTACCTACCTTTCCTCTAGTCTTACACTGCAAAATTAGGAACGGTTAGCTGAGATAGCCCTCGTTTAGCTTTGTGCGAAATTCAAACAAACCAAACCTGTAACAAGAACGACCAACGAAATATTGAATGGCGAGTATACAGCTAAATGTTTGAAAACAATTATAGCGAACACTTGAATAGAGTTTTATTGTAGATTTCTCGAAAATAGATTTTTTCTTTAAACTCGGAAAAAATTACCGTTGATGAGGGTGATACTTATATTTCAAATACTCGTGTAAATTAAATTGATTTTTACTAATCAGATTTATGGAATATCCTATGACAGCCGTATACACAACATTTTAAACCCGAAAGTTATCCTGACTGAATTCAATTATATTATATGAATCAGTAGATTAAATTTTATTTTTTGGAACTTAATCAAGGCAGAGTGCTTGAAAGTGGTTTAGAAAAATGTTCAACGTACTTGTATATAATGCGTTTTTGTGAGGCCTACTAAAGCTTAGGATAATGATGCCTATATTCTGTTATGACAGTTTATCTAAAACTATACTAGTATACGTGATGATGTATTGCTTTGGAAAGCATGTATATGATAATATACGTGTATGAATAAATATTGTTCACGTGTATGAATTTTGCATAAGATCATTCAGGAGTTTTGTATAGCACGAATAAATCAATTACACTAAGAACGAAACTGTTGAATAACTTTGGAATGAAAAACACAGGATTTAATGTGAATGTTAAAAAAATTGTGGTTACTGAATAATTATTAAATATATACGGAACTTAATATTTTATTAAGTGTTGGTTAGATAATGTTGCAGCTTCCACACTGTAGAATTTTATAGAACAAATAACAGTAAACTCAACTATGTTTGAAGGAAACTATAGAACTTGATTTGGAATTTTCAGTAATGCCAGTAAAATATTTCTAGATTATATCACATCAAAATATTTGGGACTGGACAAATTTATCTGTAGTAAGTGAATCCTACATAACAATTGCTTTAAAAAATTGCTAAATATAAACCTGTTGTAACCTGTGGTTTATAGTATTAGGTGGTCGAATGTTTCAGCTATTCAAAATGAAATATATGCTGAATATTTGTAACACTGTATCACTGTAAGGTTCAATTCAACAGCATGGAATTGAATATTGTGTGCGTTTGTGTGTAGCAGAAGATAACAGCCAGCCGGTGTCGTTTTCATACCGTGCCTGACTTCAAGGTCTTCTCTGACTTGAATTAAACTTATATCTCAAAATAGGTCAACAGGGAAGTGAGATGTTCCTGTTAATGGAACTCATAACTCATAGTCAGGACCAGATTATTTATTCGACACAATAGGCCTATGAAAACGATGAATCCATGAAAATTGTCCTCAAAAGTTAATCTTTGGTTTAACTTATAAGGCTGATAGGGTGGGTATACGAACAGAAGGTACCTCGATTTCGGCTCTGCACATAGTTATAAAATAGAGACTGGCACCTGTATGACAGCTAGCTTGTTTCAATTTTCTCTGTAGGAACCGCGCCTACAGTCTCGTCTCCATTTCTTTTCAGCTGGACTCGGTCTCCATTTGTTTAACAACATAACAGTGGAGAAGCGAATGTCGCAGGATTCCAGGAAAAATGTTAGTTGTTTTCATTGTTTTGTAAGGGCAACAACGGACAACACAGCTGAGTGTAGGTTAAAAACGGGACTTCGGTATGCCTGTAAGCCTCTAGAAAGACCACTTGACCACAGCAGTACTTTCAAACTCTGTGTTTAAAAATAACTTTAGGCTAAACAATTATTGTGATAACTTGAGTTTTGCAACTTTAGACCCACACTTCTAACTGAAATTCTAACCATCCGCAATATAATTGACCCTACCTTTCAATACTGATGTTTAATATTAGAGATCAAGTGCTTAACCCATCTTTATACCATCATTCCGTGGGATCAGTTTATATTACTATAATTTAATAAATAGTAATTTTAAAAAACGGCACAGTAGTGTTACAATCTTTAGTGAAGATAATTTGTGAAAGAGTTCATTTGTATGAATTGTCTCATCAGTATTAGTTATTCGTTTCTTAGTGTAGCTTGATGCTGCTAATCCAGTAGTTTAAATATGAACATCAGACAAAGAATAGCCAGTATGAGGTAAAATACCAGCAGAAATAATTCTTAAATGTTCGTTAAAAGTCGTCATGAAAAATTCAAAAATCTTTCTCTAAATACTGACTCATTCCATAGGGCCAAATGGAAGAGAAGAAGAATCAAAACTGTTTCCCTTCTAATGTCAGTTGTGTTGTCATGTGTGTTTGTTTATTTTTTATTTCATTAACCTTTTAAATTTGCTACTTAATAATATAGGAAGACTTAAAAAACTTTCTCTTGGTGACGTTGAAGATTTAGACTCCTACGTTACCGTTCCAAAGACCTTAAGGACCAGCCTAACCTTTTACTCTGTGAGGCTAATGGATTAAGATGTGCTATTGATCGACACATAATACTTATGGGATTGACCACAGGCTACAAAGGATGTACTGTCACGAAACACCATTAATGATAAGTCTATGTCTATCTTCAGTGTGACTATTACATGCTACACCCCAAAAAGATCGACCTTCCTGTGGTTGTAACTTCATACGTCTTTCAGACACTGTGAGCTGTAGAAATTCAACCATCACTTTGGTTAGAGAAGTCAGTGGTGTCAGTATATGCATAGTTAGGGCATCTAGAATCAAGGCAGTAGACCTACAAACAATCTGAAGCTTCCGTCAATTCAACCAACATCCAAGGCCAACCACTTAGCGTTTTAGCAGATACCAGTCCTTAATTAGCACTATCAAAAATTTATACATACAGCATTTGTATTTTTAACATAGGAGGCTGGTCAAGAAAGTAGCCAGATTTGTTTTCATTTGTTATCTATTGTTCGAGGTTGTTCACCTACGGCATTACGTGTGCTTTTAGGTGGGAAATATTTCTGTAAAACTGAATACTATGTGAAAGTAGACAAACAGCTCGTATGATACCTCGAGGATAGAGCCACCTCATTTGTTAAGAGAAATTACCAAGAGTACATATACCTTTAGAGTAATAGCATTATTGTTTCACGTATGTAATGTTTTGTTTTCTCAGTTTGGAACGTCCCTACAGTTATACCAAAATATTTTTCAGTCCTACAGACTGTAATAAAGGGGCCGTCCCAAATACACAATTGCACACTAGATAACTCTGAATATCTTTTGTTTCTGAATAATGACACATAGTTTCCAGTCTCTTTCTTTCATCAAACTAGAAAATTTAGATTTACTTCTGAAACATTATATTGTGAGTCCTTACAGGAATACCATAATAGCTTATGTAAGCCTTTAATTACAGATTTTAAAAACTGTAGGCATTTTCTTACTATGAAGTTTATACTAACATACGATGTCGGTTGATATATAGATATTTAATCTCAATTTTAACAATACCGAGAGATTATAAACAATTAAAATTGAAGAAAAAGAAAAGACTTCCAGATCTTCTGTAAATACGATTCTACAAAACTGCATATTCTAAATGAGGAAAAGTTAGGACATCCCCACATTTATTCCCACTCAAAATGGCTCAATTCACACAAAGGTGTATCACACCAAGTGCACATGATTAGAAGATCGTTACTCAGCATTTTGAATGAGGCTTTCCCCATTTGAACCTCAGACATTTAGTTTTGTGTGCTCCTGACTGTTGAAGTGAGAATGAGCACCATGGTGAGAGCAAAAGAGCTGTCTGAGGCCTTCAGAAAGATAATAAGAAATTTAAAAGAATTTCAAAAAATTTTGAAATCAGCCTTTCCACTGTCCGGAAAATAGTCAATCAACAAGTGGATGGCTTTTAAAACAACTGCCAATATGCCCAAGCCTGGTCGTCCAAGCAAGTTTCCCCCGAGAGCAGATCGCAAAAGATGCTGCAAGAGGTCTCCAAACCTACAGCAGGCTCTGGCTACTGTTGATGTGAAAGTGCATGCCTCTACAAAGGAGAAAAACTTTGCTCTCTAAGAGAAACATCAAGGCCAGGCTGAAGTTTGCAAGAGAGAATGTAGACAAAAATCAGGACTTCTAGAATAATTTTCTTTGGACAGATGAGTCCAAAATTAATTTTTTTTTTTGGATACCAAAACACAGGACACGTGTGGCGTAAACCAAAGACAGCATTCCAGGAAAAGAACCTTGTACCAGCTGTAAAGCATGGAGGTCGAAGTGTCATGGTTTGGGGCTGCTTTGCTGCAGTAGAACCAGGACAGCTTACAATCCTAGAATCCACTGTGTATCAGAGGGTGTTTGAGGAACATGCGAATTTGTCTGTAAGAAAATTAAAGCTGAAGCGGAACTGGACTCTGCAACACGACAATGACCCAAAACATACCAGTAAATCCACCAAGAACTAACTGAAAACTAAGAAATGGAGAGTCCTGAAATGGGCGAGTCAAAGCCCAGATCTTAGTCCCATTGAGATGCTGTGGGTGACTTGAAACGGGCTGTACATGTAAAAAAACCCTCAAACATCTCACAGCTGAAAGAATTCTGCATTGAGGAGTGGGGCAAACTTTCTTCAGACCGATGTCAAAGACTGGTAGATGGCTACAAGAAGCGTCTTACTGCAGTTATTTCAACCAAAGGGGTAACATTATATTAGGGGGTAGGGTGTCCTAACTTTTTCCTCAGTTAGAATATGTATTTTTGAAGAATTACCTTTACAGAAGAACTTGAAAAGTCTTTTCTTCAGTTTCAATTGTTTAGTTATATTTCTATAATATCTCAGTATTATTGTTGAAATTGAGATTAAATATCTATCTGTCCAAAAATGTTACAGAAATACACAGGCTTTCATAGGGTGTCCTAACTTTTTCACATGACTGTAATCACTAGAATACACTACCTATAGAAATTTTCTAGAAACACTAATATTGTTATTTTGTTAAAATCTTCCAACTATAATACCACATAATATTCTAAGTATTGTTACTGATCTGGATAATTCACTATTATACGCTTCCCACTGCTGTAACCATTTTCCTACCTTCATTCTCCTAGCATCACTAG
This sequence comes from Carcinoscorpius rotundicauda, assembly GCA_011833715.1. Lineage (NCBI taxonomy): Eukaryota > Metazoa > Arthropoda > Merostomata > Xiphosura > Limulidae > Carcinoscorpius > Carcinoscorpius rotundicauda. Next base: position 25,610,822 of record CM022398.1, read on the forward strand.
TTTGGTTGCTATAATACATTGGCCTAATTAATACATGGAATACAATTTCCTTTTTAAGACTTTTAGTAGCAGTTTCATGATTTCTAAAATGCACGAATTTGTCCGTTTTCTGAAGTTAGCACAGAAACAAAATGAATTGCAAGAAACTGTTTATGTGCTAACAAAGAAAAAAGTAAATTCCGATTAAAAAGTTCACGTGCATGATCACATACAAAAGTTCCAGCGGTTTTCAAACGAGACCCAAAACTTTAGGGCTTTCAAACAGTTCACTATTGTTTTCATGAGTTTTGAGTCTCGTTTGAAAAAACAGCCAAAATATAAGTTATGAACGACGTACTTGTGTCACACTGGACATCGAGATAATGGTATTTCGAGGCGTAACTTATAATTTATAGTAATTGTAGTTTCCTTTTACAAACTCAACTCATTGTTACTGACACGAGTACTGCAGGTTTAAATGCAACTAAAGATTACAGCGCACAAACACAAATACTCAAGTCAGAAGCAAGATAACGAATAATGCTGTTAGCCCAATTATTCGTAATTATGATAAATTATGGATCACATGCATAAAAGAAGATTAAATTAAATTTAAAACTATCTGCTTTCCCTCTCGTCTTATACTACTAAATTAGGCGCGGCGAGAGCAGCTAGAAGTCGTGTAGCTTTACGCGAAGTTAAAAAATAAACAAAGCCATGTTATATATATTTATATATTTGCCACATTTCCTAATACATAATCTAAATTTATAATTCAGAAATGTTTGTATTCCCTTTCTTTGCTGTTAATAAAAGTAGCTTGTCACATATTTAATGAGATATCATATATTGTTTTCTCTGATATCAATGCCTTTAATAGTATCATTGAAGAACACGCCTACTTTTTAAACAATACAAACAGTTTTTGCACTTCTTTGCGCATAAAAATAGGAGACGTTTTTCTTTTCTCATTGTTATAAATATTTTCAGGCAGGTATAATTTTTATTCAACATATGAATTGTTTTGAGTATGTAATAAGCTACTTCAACACAGATGTCTGTTTTCAAATCGTTCATTAAACTTATATTACCTATTTGTAATACTTGTTTCTACAACGCGAAAAGCCTAAACATTCTTCTTATGGTTTGTTTATTTTTCTTCCTGAAAGAATACCAATTGTGATCTCTAGCGAAAATAAAGTATTTTACGCTAGGTCCGTTTGTTTCTTAAAAAAACACAAAAAAAACTCCTTTCAAATACTGAGCATGCGCACTTACTGGCAAGTTCTCTTATAAAATCTTTTGGTAGTTCAGAAGGTTGTCTCGCATGCCAGCAGCAATCGCTAATTTCGTTTCATAAGTTCCAAAGAATAGTCACTTAGGCTCGATATTAAAGTCACAGCTTTGTGTTGCTTCTAATTCACTCAAATACTTTTCCATAACATTCTCGTCAACTCTTCTATCTATCCATGTATACCTTGTATTTCTTAGTGAAGGTTAAATTTCTGTAAAGATAAAATTCGATAAATAACTTTACTACGTTAATAAATTTAAGTCAACTTGAGGTAAGTTGCACGTGTCTTATGGCAGTATTCGATAATATAGCAGATAAATTCGACTTAAACCTCTTGCGTGCAGTTTAGACTTAAACTGTAACTTTTCTTTCATGTCTTATCAGCAAACAATAGTCTTAAGCTTTCATTTCAATACAGAAAATCTATTATTGTGTTGTCTGATTGTCCTGATAATGTGATAAAGACAGACATCCGTCTGAAAACATCTTAAAGTAAAACTGCTTTATTAATGTAAATTGTTCCAATATTTAAATAAGTACCAATAATTTTCCATATTTTTGCTGTAAATTATTTGTTATTTAACTCTCTTATTGTCTTCAGTAATTTTAATAAACTCATTTGAGAAGAGTCCCTTCAAACAAAAGTCGGAAATATGGAGAAACGTTTTTTTCTCGATCCTTTAAAATAAAAACGAAGTAATCGTATTGGGGTTGTATAGCAAATGAAAACAGCATTAAGTATGAATAATAATTATATAATTTACGTATAATTTAAATATAAAAAAGTGTCCGTCTGTGTGTGTATTTAGACCTTAACTAGCCTGCTACTTGACCATTTCTTTAAAATAATCGAGGAGTTTATCTATCTGTTTAAAGCGTTTCTTACGAATTACATTAATAAGATACAGTTTTTTGCTTTCAGTCTTACTTCATCTACTGCTTAAATGATGTTCTGAAACATTCACACGTGTCCGTTCTACTTTGTATCTTAAACGATTATAAAAGTGTTAAATCTTTATATTTATAGCTTATTTAAGCACGGTGTTCTTGAATGAATAGAAATTACTTAGAAAACTAGTACTTTACTCCAATGAAATGTATAAATAAATAAAACTATTGGTATTTAAAATTGTTTGTTTTGAATTTCATACAAAGCTACACGAGGGTTATCTGCGCGAGCCGTCCTTAATTTAGTAGTGTAAAACTAAAGGAAAGGCAGCCGGTTATCACTCTTGGACTACTCTTTTATCAAAAAATAATAAGACTGATCGTCACATTATAACGCCCCCACGGCTGAAAAGACAAGCACGTTTGGTGCGACGGGAATTTAAACCCGCGATTCTCAGTTTACGAGTCGATCGTCTTAACCACCAGGCCATGCCGGTCAACAAAAGAATGAATGTTAGTACTTATCGCATGATGGTATCATTGTTCACTTAGGTTTTAGCTGATATTTGGAGAAAAAAAAAAAAAACTTATAATCTTAACTTGTACTCTGCAACAAGCGTTAATATTCCTGGAAAAGATTTTAAACAAAAAGGTACTTTTGTGGCATAAGCCATTTTTGATGGTAAGTATAGTGATATTAAAAAAAACACCTGTGTTTGTTTTTTCTGTCTGTATTTTAAATGTAGGAACAAAGTGTGAAAAAAGTCTTTAAAAAAGTTGTGATGTATTGCCATAAAATTAAAAAAGTGGGACGTAAAGGAAATTCTATGATGGTCTGAAGAATATTCTAAATAACAAAAACAATTATTTATGGTATTCGGTAAATAAAGTTTAGAATCTCGCAAAAAATCTGAGTCGTAGTAAAGACGTGACAAAGTAGACCTAACTAATACCGATAATGGATTAGGTACGTTATGTAAGAGGTAAAAAACTTAATAGCACCGCGTTTCTTAAGTGTTCGTTTTTGTTTGTGTTTTTAACAGAAAATCAGTTTAAAGTTAAAGTGTTCTATGTCGCTTCTGGTTGGTTGTCGATTTGTTAATTTACAAGTATCATTTTAACAAACAAGAAATTTCAGTTCTTTATATTTATTCTGTTTCATATTATATACATTGAGAGCTATTACTAATTTTTATATAAGGCCCGGCATGACCAGGTGGTTAAGCTCTCAATTCGTAATCCAAGAGCCGCGAGTTCGAATTCCCGTCACATCGAACATGCTCGTCCTTTCAGCCGTAGGGGTCTTACAGTGTTACTATCAATCCCACTATTCGTTTGTAAAAAAGTAACCAAAGGGTTGGCTGTGAGTGGTGATAACTAGCTGCTTTACTTCAACAGTGCTAAATTAGAGACGTACAGTGCAGATAGCCCTCGTGTAGGTTTGCGCGAAATTCAAAACAAACCAATTTTTCTACAACATTTATAAACATAAACAAAATTTTGACGTGAAGTCTTTCATCCTGTTTGTGAGTACATATTTCATATTGTAAGAAAACACGCCCATGAATCAAGCAGAAGAACAGATAAAAGATATTTAGCTCTAAATTAAAAAAACATTGAAGAACAAACGTCTTAAATCTCACGACCTATATGTGCGACAGTTGATTCAAAACATTAGAGGAACTGTATGATTATATAATTTTTATTTTTTTCAGACTTCAATATAAGTATATGTATTTACTCTTTTTAAAATACGTGCGTATTCGTTTCTTCTTAATAAATCATTCAAGAAAAATCGTTATATTTTTAGTAAATATTTTCTGAAATACTTGGCATGGTCTGTAAGATTAAATTGCTGGTGTATATATACCTTCTAATCTGATAGCCTGGCATAGCCAAACGTGTTAGGGCGTGCGACTCGTAATCTGAGGGTCGCGGGTTCGCATTCCCGTCGTGCCAAACATGCTCGCCCTCCCAGCCGTTGGGGCGTTATAATGTGACGGTCAATCCCAATATTCGTTGGTAAAAGAGTAGCCCAAGAGTTGGCGGTGGGTGGTAATGACTAGCTGCCTTCCCTCTAATTTTACATTGCTAAATTAGGGACGGCTAGCACAGACAGCTCTCGAGTAGCTTTGTGCGAAATTCAAAAACAATCTAAACTGATAATACCACCTCATATTCTGCGAAACACTACAAACATACTACACATTAAAACATAAATTCTAGAAATTATTTGTGTTTTGTTAAACGCAAAGCTACACAATTATCAATCTGTTTCATAGCTACAACAGGTATCGAAACCCGGTTTTTAGAGTTATAAATCTTCAGCCTTACCGCTGAGCCACTGAGAGGCAAATTCTTAAAAAAGGTCATATGTTTTCGTGTATGTTGTGATGGTGCAACTGTAGAAAATCCTGTACTGTGTCTTCTTATTACGGGGTTTTATTAATGGCTTGGGAGTAAGTACACAGAACTATAAATACAATGATTCATGTTTCACGTACCGTTGCAGAAAAATTACACATAGCACTTTAGAGTCTTTCCTCTAATCTATAAATTCTAAAGTATGGACGGTTAGAGCAGATAGCCTTTCAATAACCTAAATAAAATTAAAAGTTTATTATTGAAAACTATCTTATTTATTAACCCTAAATTGCCATAAATCTAGATATCTCTTAAAACTACAAAACAGTGGAACATTTATTTTTCCCTTATTTCTATAAGTTTTGCTGTTTTATCATTCGATTTAATTCATCAAAACTTATTTGTAACTTGCTTAATTCTATTTTAACTAAATATATTTTTATGTTAGTCTTTATGGATAGATTTATTTATTTCTTTGTTTACTACTTGCTCTGTGCTTACTACAAAAAATTACTTTAATTTCAAAAAACCTATGGACTGGTTTTCCATCATAAACAATTTTACCTTTATTGATTGTTTACCCCAACTATATATTCTTTAATAAGAATAAACAAACTAAAACGAAATCAACGAGCTTTCAGATTACTTGAGTGTTCTAAAAGCATGAAGATTGTGTAATCTATCAAGCAAAAACTTCAAAATCTCAGCTGAAATGAAGCAAGAAACGGGGGAAGTAGATAGTTCCAGATGATATCTAAAAGCCATAAGATCACATCGGTTCTTTGAAATGAAAGTATCACTGTGAACAAGTGCTTATATGTTATTTCTTTATAGGGAACTCAAAATTAGTATTTGATCTTTCTTAGACCAAAACTGATATTTATTTCCCTGGGCAGTGCCAACATACAAATATTATTGTACGATTGAAACAATTGACTTTTTTTTCATGAAAGTAAAACGTCTTTATCTTCCACACACGCAGAATAAAAGGGAGAGAATCTCCCACCCTTAAATTTGAAGTAAGCAAAGTTTTATAATACAATGACAGAACACAATATGTTTTATAATACATCATAAATAAGAACTCAATTATAATAATGAACTTTATTTTAAATAATGTCATAGTTGGTATGCCTTTTACATTTAAATCGTCTCATTTCTATAATAAAAAGTAGGAATAACACAGATAATAACTTATCTCACACTCAATATCTGTGTTAAAAACAATTTCTCAATTCGGAAACTATATTATTTTTTTTAATATGAACAGTACGTGGCCTGTGGGCAACAAGCCACGCTACAAATCAGAAGATCCAACAGGCCATGTACTGTTCACATTTCTTTAAAAAGACAAATAAATATAGTTTCTGAATTGAAAAATTGTTTTATAGCGTTATAAGCAAGGAAATCAGTCCCTCTACTTGTTTAAAACTAGCCGCGTAAACAATGGTTGTTACTAGCTCTTTGTCCTCTTTCCTTTAAGCATGTTCTTAATTAGAATTGTCACATCTAGGATTTAAAGACCTCTAATCTTGTATTTAACTTATCGCATGAAGTGGCGGTCAGGCTGTGCATTTGAAATAACTGCCGTAAAGGTTCTGAAATATAAATATTGTTATTGTGACAATTTCTTGTTCTGAGAGTTTTATTACTATTCGTATTTTGTTCATAAATTATTTCGATTTTTATTTTTATTTGATTTTATCAATTAAAGTTTCACAATTATCTGTCGTTATGTGCCAGTGTATTTGTTGTGATGTAACAGTATATTCAAGTTTATTTTTAAATGAATTTCTAAATTCTTCAAACTGTATCTAAGATTTGTTTCATTTATAGACGTTATTGACATAACTACTTATTTATTTAGTTAGAAGATACTTTTGCAGCTTTCCTCTGTTCTTGGTTTGATATTTCTAGTTATTGATGGATAGTCCTTGAAACTGTATAATGAAGTCCAGAATTTTGTTATTTAGCTTAATTTGTTTCGACGTGTAAATGTTTGTTTTCCATGAAAGAAAATTAATGTTAAGCCGAATTTCAATCAAGTGACTGCACATTTTGAAGTAGTAGCTAAACAGACATTTGTTAATTTATCACTAGTGATTTCAGGTAAACTACTACACATATTTTCGTCCACAGAACTAAAGAGTGAATTATTTTTCCTAAAATCCTTTCTGAAACAGTGAGTGATAACCGCTAATAAGCTAAGTTGTTTCCCATTCCTATGTTATTCAGGGAATAGGTAATTACACTGTAAACGAAACTATTTGAGTGATATACCTCAGGGATGACGTGTGATCCACAGATAGAGTAAATAACTATTGGGTAGTTAAGGACTGTTTGCTTTGTTTTGTCATTACTGAAATTCGAGAAAGGGTCAACACAGCTGATTTACTGATTGGTCCTCAAGGAATGTGATTGTCAGACGCTCAACAGTACAAACCGAGGTCAAGGATATTTCGTAGTCAAGGTAACTGAGAATATTAGGAAATTACGATCGTCTCTTGATCGTTGTTTTTGCGTATTTAAGGTAATAAAGTTTTTACTAACATACAATATGAACTTTATTACCCGACAGTGAAATGAAAATCATACAATCGCAACTAAATTTTTATTAGAAAGGAAAAGCTGTAATAATCCATCTACTCAAAAACAATGTCTGTATTAAATATCATAAATTGCATTCCAAGACATCTTTTTCTAAGAAATTGCAATAATATAATTAATTTATTATTCAGGTTTGAAAGGTTCAGATTAGAAACATATTTTAATATCATACACTGAAGTAGGAAAAGGGTCTTACATTGATTTGTATGTTTGTTTTTCTTATAGCAAAGCCACAATGGGCTGTTTGCTGAGTCCACCGAGTGGAAATCGAACCCTGATTTTAGCGTTGTAAATCCATAGACTTGCCTCTATACCAGCGTGGGAGTTGACCTAAATAAATTATAAACCTTACTTAAAATTAACAATATAAAAGTTCTGCATAATTGAAATCTGATACTGTATATTTTATTCTACTGGAAGGTTAACTGTTACTTTGTGATTCGTTTTAGGAAAATATTACCTTCAAGAGACGCCTAACTAGAGTTGATACCCACTGTACTAAAACGAAGGTAAGGTTTTATCTAATTTAATCAGTCATGGATGTCTTGAACTCTATCTGGTGGAACATTTCATCTGTTGAACAAAACGTTTCATCAGTGGTGTTGCTAGATATTAGAAACAACTTTACGCAGAAGACTACGGAGGAAAACTCTTCCATTCCCCAGGGACTTCAGGCTATTATGTACATAATGTACACAATCATCGCTCTTGCTGCAATAGGAGGAAATGGAATAATATGCTACATAGTAATGGCCGACCAGAGCATGCGCACTGTAACCAACTACTTCATTGTCAATCTAGCCTTAGGAGATCTATTGATGGCCGTTCTATGCATTCCTTTTACTTTTGTGGTTAATTTGATTCTTCATCGTTGGCCGTTTGGTACAGTTCTGTGTAAAGTAGTGACCTACGCCCAAGCAGTGTCTGTGTTCGTTAGCGCTTACACCATGATAGCTATTAGTATTGATAGATATGTAGCAATCATAAAACCCCTGAGACCTCGGATGACGAAATTTCAAGCCAAACTAATGATCGTATTGGTATGGTTGGTTGCACTTATTACTCCATTGCCAACTGTTATCGTTTCTAGTCTTGTAGCTGTAAGGAGTTCTGATAGTCTCCATTGCACCGAGGTCTGGAATCATCCAGAACAACGATATTATTATGGAATGGCATTGATGACACTTCAGTATTTTCTTCCTCTGTTAGTACTTATTTACACTTACACGAGAATAGCCATTGTAGTTTGGATAAAGCAGACGCCAGGAGAGGCAGAGGACAGCCGAGATCAGCGATTAGCAGCCTCGAAACGAAAGGTAAGTGGTTTAAGTTTTAATTTCGATCGCATTATGTGTCACAAACAAATTAATAATTACAATAATCAGAGGTTCTATTCCTCTTGGTGGATGCAAGGATGTGGCATTGCTACAAATAAATGCACATACAATTATAATAATTAAGCAAAAAATCTGACATCTTGAAACATGCATTTTTATTGCATTCTAAATTTAATTTTGGTTAAAGTATTTTCAAACTTTGTTCATTTATTGTGAGCTTGACTAGTCGAGTACGGGTTGTGGGTAATAATAAAGAAACAAATTAAAGGAAAGTCGTGTTACTGTTGCAACAGAGAAATGAGTCAAACAGAAAGCACTGGATAATATAAATGCAGTTTGCTCTCATGGAAAATCAAACCTATATTGTTAGTTAGAAATATGCTACATTATAGAATTAGCCTAGTCTCACACACAGAGTTTCAGTATTGGATCATCAAATTATCTTACCGTAGCGTACAAAATTAATAATAAATCATTAGGAAAAGTCAAACAATTATTTTGGGACACATCATTATTCAGATTTCAATAAATAATTACGAACGTATAAGCAACTGTTTTGAGGTATAGCGTTTAGTGAAACAAAATGTTCTGGCAAGTGTGAGTTTTTCTTATAGCAAAGCCACATTGGGCTATCTGCTGAGCCCACTGTTACGTATTTTTTGATGTTTTAAGTTCTTCGTAGATTAAACGCAACAGAAAAACACAGATAACAGCTTGTATAATTTATTACACTAACCTATTAACAAATATAACAGATATAACACAAATTATATATAATAACAGTGACAGATATTAAGTTACAACATTCGAAATTAATTACAAAACAAAATAATATTAGTTTCAAACTTCAAAATTAATCACAATACAAAACGGTACTGGCCTGTATCTAATATAATGATCTAAAATGAAAGTCTCAAATTCCAGTCTAGGGTGTGAATTTGGTCCCACGAAGAAATTCCGAAACAGTTCACAGTTCAATGAATTCGCCGACTCTCAGCACAAGCAGTAATTCAGATGTATCGTAGAGATTGACGAAATAAAATCACAACTTCCGTAGATCTAACTTCAATCACAAATCCAAGTTGAATATTCACAGCAAACACTTAATCTTTCTCAAATAGCTAAAACTGATGCCTGAATCTCACTCTTATTCTTCGAATAAAACTAATGACTGAATCTATCTTCTTTTTTCGAATAAAAACTGATGACTGAATCACTCTTGCGTCACCGTCTTTTATACCGATAGGCCTATTTCTCGAACAATCTCGCAATTTCCATACAACTCTAGAGCAATCCGCGCGTGTTCTTTCTTGCACGAGACTACACGTCTAGACACGAAGTCACCAGCACTCATTTACAAACATATGATTGGTCTACTTAATTCAAGAAGGTTCTAAATGCTACCCTAAATAAATGACAAAATATTAGTTTAAACTTCGAAACAATAATATCAATATGGAAAAATGAATAATACAAATGAAAATTCAAACACAACACGACATGTTGTCGTTTACAAAATATTTACACATATACATAACACCACCGATGGGAATCGAACTCCCAAGTTTAGCGTTGTAAATCCGTATACATACCGCTGTACTAGCGGAGGGCTGACAAACGTGAAAAGTCACAGTTGAGTAGCTGTCGATGTCTAGAGTGTCTTGTGCTGAGAATAGTATGATATTTATTACATTCTACAGTAGGCAACATCAAACTGTATTACAAACAACGTAAACAGAAGCACGTGCGATTCTATTTTTCTTTCATTTAAGCCTTTTCTTTCCTGGAGGAGTCCGGCATGGCCAGTTGGTTAAGGCACTCAAATCATAATTAGAAGATCGCTGGTTCGAATTCTCGTTACTCCAAACATTCTCACCCTTTCAGCTGTGAGGGCATTAAAATGTGACGGTCAATCCGACTATTCGTTGGTACAAAATAGCTCAAGAGTTGACGGTAGGTGGTGATGACTAGTTGCCTTCCCTTTAGTTTTACACTGCAAATTGAGAAATGGCTTGTGCAGATAGCCCTCGTGTAGCTTTGTGCAAAATTTAAAAACAAACAAACAATCTTATTTGGATCTGAAGCTAGTTTCTACTGTATTTAAATAAGTGCTAAATTCTGACATACTCGTAACATTCTGAGACAGTCAGATTCCTATAGCGTTGATCCGTGAAATAAGTCCAAGCAAAACAGGACTTTTTAATTCTCAAGTTGCTCCAACTATGTTACAAATAGTATTCACATTTATTGTAGGTCGACTAGATGATGTGTGTTAACATTTTTAACAAATAAGCGGCAATTTCGTTTTGTAATGCCTATATATAATTAACAAATTGCAGCGAAAGACTATATACGTGTTACAGGATTGTTAATGTTTGTTAGCTTAGCTGTACACATATTACCAAATAATTATAAATTATTTCTCTTAAATAAATAAGCAGAGAATGGTCCCATGGTCAGTGTTCCCAAATTGTTAAGCGTTTGCTATTAAAATCATTCGTAAAACCACAAGAATTTAACATTTCATAAGTTTTAATTTCTTGTTTCATTGGATTTGCTTGTTTGTTTTTGAAATTTGCACAAAGCTACTCGAGGGCTATCTATGCTAGCCGTCCCGAATTTAGCAGTGTAAGACTAGAGGGAAGGCAGCTGGTCATCACCACCCACCGCCAACTCTTGAGCTACTCTTTTACCAACGAAGTGGGATTGACCGTCACATTATAACGCCCCCACGGCTGAAAGGTCAATCATGTTTGGAGTAACAACAATTCGAACCCGCGACTCTCGAATTACGATTTTAGTGCCTTAACCAACTGGCCATACCGGACTCCTCCAGGGAAGAAAAGCTTCGGGGATTCGAGCTCGTGACACTTAGAGTACGAGTCGAGTGTCTTACCAGCTTCGCCATGCGGGGCCCCGGTGTAGTTTTTGTTTGTATACACATTTTTATTTACTTCTAACTTTTTAAGGATATCTAATTTTCAATACTTGATTAGAGTTCACATTTCTAATAAATGAAGTTTCAAGATATTCATGGAATTGTTTCGTTTTCTATGTTCTGTTCTGACTAGTTTTAATATTGTAATTTGTATTCTGTGTTCATGGTATTTGTTATTAAAAAGCTGGAAAGATTTCCTATTCAAATGAAAAAGAATAAAGCTGTCTATATTATACAAGATTATACAAAAATTTGTGAAATGGATTCAAAATAACTTTTCAACCTTTATATTTGACTTCTCTCATAAACTAAACAAAATTATATAAACTGGCAGTGAGTTTAAAAAGAGAGAAAGTAACGGTTCTTTCTCTTTGATATGAACATTGTGTTCTACGCAATCCGATAAAAATCATGATAATTACATATCCGCGTGCGTTACGAGGTTAACAAAACAAAACTAACCACATTTTACAAAATATACACGGTAATGATTATTGCATTATGGCAACATCAAAAACATTAATAATGAGTTAAAACAGTTTCTGTATATGAATGAAGTAGATAAAAGCACTAGCAACCTATGGAAGTAAATTTTTGAAACTTATTACGTTGCTAGAAGAAATAAATTATGTATTTGCATATGAATAGATCTAGGTGATAAAAAATTCTCTCACTCTTTCGATATAAGTAAAAACAAAGAAGAGCACGCGCTTATTTAGACCAATATTTATGATTAAGTGAAGGTATAAACAAACCCAAATAAAATTTAGGGGCTTGTTTGGTTAAATATTAGCTGTATTTTATCTCTGTTTCATTCTCCTGAAATTAAACAAAACCCCCTGTTAATCGAAAATATAGCTGCTATAATGGTGTTTATGATAGCTGTACTATGAATGGTGTTTATGATAGCTGTACTATGAATGGTGTTTATAATAACTGTGCTTTGAATGGTGTTTATGATAGCTGTACTATAAATGGTGTTTATGATAGCTGTACTATAAGTGGTGTTTATGATAGCTGTACTATAAGTGGTGTTTATGATAGCTGTACTATAAATGGTGTTTATGATAGCTGTACTATAAATGGTGTTTGTGATAGCTGTACTATAAATGGTGTTTATGATAGCTGTACTATAAATGGTGTTTATGATAGCTGTACTATAAGTGGTGTTTATGATAGCTGTACTATAAATGGTGTTTATGATAGCTGTACTATAAGTGGTGTTTATGATAGCTGTACTATAAGTGGTGTTTATGATAGCTGTACTATAAATGGTGTTTATGATAGCTGTACTATAAATGGTGTTTGTGATAGCTGTACTATAAATGATGTTTATGATAGCTGTACTATAAGTGGTGTTTATGATAGCTATACTATAAGTAGTGTTTATGATAGCTGTACTATAAATGGTGTTTATGATAGCTGTACTATAAGTGGTGTTTATGATAGCTGTACTATAAATGGTGTTTATGATAGCTGTACTATAAATGGTGTTTATGATAGCTGTACTATAAATGGTGTTTATAATAACTGTGCTTTGAATGGTGTTTATGATAGCTGTACTATAAATGGTGTTTATGATAGCTGTACTATAAATGGTGTTTATAATAACTGTGCTTTGAATGGTGTTTATGATAGCTGTACTATAAATGGTGTTTATGATAGCTGTACTATAAGTGGTGTTTATGATAGCTGTACTATAAGTGGTGTTTATGATAGCTGTACTATAAATGGTGTTTATGATAGCTGTACTATAAATGGTGTTTGTGATAGCTGTACTATAAGTGGTGTTTATGATAGCTGTACTATAAATGGTGTTTATGATAGCTGTACTATAAGTGGTGTTTATGATAGCTGTACTATAAATGGTGTTTATGATAGCTGTACTATAAGTGGTGTTTATGATAGCTGTACTATAAGTGGTGTTTATGATAGCTGTACTATAAATGGTGTTTATGATAGCTGTACTATAAATGGTGTTTGTGATAGCTGTACTATAAATGGTGTTTATGATAGCTGTACTATAAATGGTGTTTATGATAGCTGTACTATAAGTGGTGTTTATGATAGCTGTACTGTAAGTGGTGTTTATGATAGCTGTACTATAAATGGTGTTTATGATAGCTGTACTATAAATGGTGTTTGTGATAGCTGTACTATAAATGGTGTTTATGATAGCTGTACTATAAGTGGTGTTTATGATAGCTGTACTATAAGTGGTGTTTATGATAGCTATACTATAAGTAGTGTTTATGATAGCTGTACTATAAATGGTGTTTATGATAGCTGTACTATAAGTGGTGTTTATGATAGCTGTACTATAAATGGTGTTTATGATAGCTGTACTATAAATGGTGTTTATGATAGCTGTACTATAAATGGTGTTTATAATAACTGTGCTTTGAATGGTGTTTATGATAGCTGTACTATAAATGGTGTTTATGATAGCTGTACTATAAATGGTGTTTATGATAGCTGTACTATAAATGGTGTTTATAATAACTGTGCTTTGAATGGTGTTTATGATAGCTGTACTATAAATGGTGTTTATGATAGCTGTACTATAAGTGGTGTTTATGATAGCTGTACTATAAGTGGTGTTTATGATAGCTGTACTATAAATGGTGTTTATGATAGCTGTACTATAAATGGTGTTTGTGATAGCTGTACTATAAGTGGTGTTTATGATAGCTGTACTATAAATGGTGTTTATGATAGCTGTACTATAAGTGGTGTTTATGATAGCTGTACTATAAATGGTGTTTATGATAGCTGTACTATAAGTGGTGTTTATGATAGCTGTACTATAAGTGGTGTTTATGATAGCTGTACTATAAATGGTGTTTATGATAGCTGTACTATAAATGGTGTTTGTGATAGCTGTACTATAAGTGGTGTTTATGATAGCTGTACTATAAATGGTGTTTATGATAGCTGTACTATAAGTGGTGTTTATAATAACTGTGCTTTGAATGGTGTTTATGATAGCTGTACTATAAATGGTGTTTATGATAGCTGTACTATAAATGGTGTTTGTGATAGCTGTACTATAAATGGTGTTTATGATAGCTGTACTATAAGTGGTGTTTATGATAGCTGTACTATAAGTGGTGTTTATGATAGCTATACTATAAGTAGTGTTTATGATAGCTGTACTATAAATGGTGTTTATGATAGCTGTACTATAAGTTGTGTTTATGATAGCTGTACTATAAATGGTGTTTATGATAGCTGTACTATAAGTGGTGTTTATGATAGCTGTACTATAAGTGGTGTTTATGATAGCTGCACTATAAATGGTGTTTATGATAGCTGTACTATAAGTGGTGTTTATGATAGCTGTACTATAAATGGTGTTTATGATAGCTGTACTATAAATGGTGTTTATGATAGCTGTACTATAAATGGTGTTTATGATAGCTGTACTATAAGTGGTGTTTATGATAGCTGTACTATAAGTGGTGTTTATGACAGCTGCACTATAAGTGGTGTTTATGATAGCTGTACTATAAATGGTGTTTATGATAGCTGTACTATGAATGGTGTTTTATGTTTCTAAAGAGCATGTTGGGAATGCAGTTCCTTCTTCAGAAACAGCATCGTCAGTATAGTCAATAATTTTACAAAATGCTTAGAAAACAGAGGAGAAAGCTCTAACCGTTTCCGCATTTAAATTCAAACAGGTTGTTTAATAATTCGGTTGTGTCTGAACTTGAAGTTTAAATTACCTATAGATTGAAATTTTGTAAAAGCCTGACTTATAGCATATTAATAATAAGGGGTCCGGCATGGCCAGGTGGTTAAGGCAATCGACTCGTATTCCCAGGGTCGCCAAACATGCCTGCCTTTTAAGACGTGTGGGCGTTTTAACGTGACGATCAATCCCATTATCCGTTGGTGAAAGAGCAGCCCAAGAGTTGGCGGTGGATGGTGATGACTATCTACCTTCCCTCTAGTCTCACACTACTAAATTCTCTCGGTTAGCACAGATAGCCCTCGTGTAGCTTTGCGCGAAATCCAAAACAAAACAATAGTAACGAAGTCAAATACCTATAATGAAATGTTTTAGGCTACTCTAAAGAGAATTTGTACTCAAAAAATAACTTATCATTGTACATTAAGTGTTGGCATTTACCTGCTAAGTAAAAATTTACTAACGCAGAAATTGTATATGTACGCCTTGATTTTTGTTTCCTTGAATCTAAGCCTACTGAAGTTCCGCTTTTAAAGAGAGTAGATATCAATATGAATTAATGTGGCCAAAAGAAATCTAGGTTTAGAAAGTTCTCGGCCTCACCTGTTACTGATATTGCGTCTGAATATTTCCTAGGTTTAAATAGTCATGAATAACCAATCTATTTAAGAATATAATACCCGTATGCTTATTCTCAAAAAAGTTTCAAATTGATACATTCGTTATATCACACTTCTAGTCCAGGAGCTTGATCAGTGTAGCCAGAGGCATTTGCAAACGAAAAAAACAAACAATGAAACCCCACCAAGCGGAGACAGTTTTCATTAAAAGTATTGTAAAAAATTCATATGTTATATGTTTGATTGCTATTAGCTAGTTATTATTTACGAGATACCTAATTAAAGATAAACATTTATTCCCATTCTCTACTCAACTAGTTGGTTTCTTTGTTTTAGACTAAAGCCATATTGGACTGTCTACTATGTCCACCTCTGAGAACTGATTTTTTGCGTTATAAGTCAGTAACATTACTGTTGCCACAACTAAAAGTATTGTGTAATAAACGCGGTAAGGCTGGTTGTGCAATTTCAGAACAACCAAAAGAAATTGTAAAACATATTTTGTTAGATAGACATGTTCAAGGCACTAAAGATATTAATCCTTACTACTTACACCAAATAATAAGAGTTTCGATCAACGGGATTCTTTCGTACATTTTATCTCGAGATCACATAGTAGCGTTTCTTCAGTCAAATGCGCTGTACAAAGAAAGCATTATCACACACCATTCGTGGTTAGAACCAACCATTCATAGGCGATTCGTTAATTTCTTTCCAATCTACTTAAAAACAACATATTTATGTGTATTAAATTGACAATGAACATTAAGATTAAACCATTAAAAACCTTAATGCATTTTTAAGTTGTTAGAATTGTTTGTGCTGTTGGAGGTGGTTCAACATTCCTCAGCCTACAGCTTTGACTCATATTGAATCTTAGTTACGTCTGTCATTATGATGTGTCGTTTTATACTTCAATACGCCATTGCACATCTTTATTAATGTAACCTTGAAGTTTTTTCATCATTACGTATGAAATATAGATGAGGTATTTGATGATGTCGTATGTAATACTAGATTCGAACTTTGAATTGGTAATAAATTCGTCATGTTTCAGCCACTGATTAAATATTTTCAACTGTTTTATATTACATGAGTGAAGATAGCACCTTATAGTCTTGTATACATATATACCTATCATATCGTTTGCCTAACATCACGTGGTTAAGGCACTCGACTCGTAATCCCAGGGTCGCGGGTTCGAATCCCCATCACACCAAACATGTTCGTCCTTTCAGCCGTGGGGGCGCTGTAATGTAACAGGAAATCCCACAATTTGTTAGTGAAAAGTTGTAAAAAGTTGACGGTGAGTGATGGTGACTAGCTGCCTTTCCTCTAGTCTTACACTACTGAATTAAGGACGTCTAGCGTGAAGCTTTGCGCGAAATTCAAAACAAACCAAATCTAAACCCGCTGATGATTAAGTAATATTGGTGGAGAAAGTTGTGAGTGATAAATATTATGACACTTATGTTTAAAATGGTAATTTGATACATTTATGGTGAATATTATTTCATTTTACGTTTTCTATTAAGAAGAAAGTACGTTCTTTAGTATTTCATCTCAAGAAAAAAATATTCTAATGGACACAATGCACAATAAAGCTGTAAAAGAATAAATAAATAAGCATATATTGATACGTTACTAAAACCCTAATACGACGCAAAAAATTATCAATTTGTTTAATCAAGCGGGGCTTAATCTATCATTATTATGTTCTTTTCCAGTAATGAGTTAAATTGTACAGTAACCATCAACCCACCAAGGATTCTAGCCAGTTAACAAAGCTTTTTATTCTGTAGATAAATATTTTGTTTGTTTGTTTTCTTATTAAGTAAAAAGCTAAACAAAGGACTATCTTCCTTTGTCCATCACGGGATCGAAACCCGATTCCTAACAGTTCAAGTCCGCAGACATGTCGTTGTGCTACTAAACGACAGATAAACGTTAAGCATGCTGTAGGTTAAAAGGATGAACATGACAGTTTTATTGGGATTTCTGACACCGTTTAATAACATTCAGTGCATATAATTTTTTAATTGATATAAATCGAATTTTCATGCACTATATGATTACGTAATCAATTAGGCGTAGCCTACTGTTTAGCATGCTCGTTATGTGAAACCGAATGTTCATGGTTCGTGACCTTTTACTACAATAAGTGTGTAAATTCGAACTGCTATGAGAATGTCAATCAAATCTCATTATTCGGAGAAACGCAGGTATTCGAAAACCAGAGAAGAATTCCCTTGACTATCTGTGTTTTTTTCTAGACAACCAGTTCAAATTTTAGATGGTTTTCCACAGATAGTTCCATGTGTATCTTTGAGCGAGAATTTTGAAACAACTTGATAACAGAAAGCTAAAAACAAAATGGCACTCTGTTGTGAAAATATTGAATGTTAATGATGCAGTTGCTAATTAGAAACTAAAACAAATATGTGAGACTTATATTGCTTGTCTTAAGTAAGTTTCCTCTCGGTAAACACAGTAATGTAAGAAAATTGATATGTTTTCGTACTTAGAAACATGATTCATTTATCAATTCTTGTTCTATTAGTTTATAATAAATATAAACTAATGACTGACTCTTCTTCTTTTGAAAAATTCTAATGTCTGACTCCTCTCTTCTTTTTCTCGCATCTTCGACTGTTTATATATTTGTCGGACTCTTTTCTCGAACATTCACCGGAACTTCGACAGAGTAATCTGCGCATGTATGTTTATGCACGAGACTCTACGTCTAGACGCTAGGCCGCCAAACATTTCCATTTATAGTCATATATTTGATCTACCTAATTCTAGAAAATTCCAAATGTTATTCTAAACGAAGAACAACGTATTTCGCTGCCTAAACTTTAAAACAGTAATACAAATATGGAAATATAAATAATAGAAATGAAAATTTAAACATAACACAACATGTTGTCGTTTACAAAATATTTACATGACATTTACATAACACTCAGCAACAAAAACGTTCAAACAAATACGTTGGGAATTCCAGTTCGAATGAACTTCATACTCGGCTTGAAGTAACAAACAACAAGCTGATGTTAAAGTTATTTAATAGCAACCTCGATTTTAACTACTGACGACAAACATGCCAAAGACCGTCAAAACTGTTCTTTCAGTCTTATAATATCGTGTTAAATCTTATAAGTCTGTATGTGTAGTTTAAAAAAATCAAACTGTATAGTTGGAATAAAATACAGTTTATGTAAATAGGGATAAGAGATTATTATATGCTAAATCAGTCTAATACGTTCTACACAGCCTCGCTTAGTTATCTAATATATAAGATCTTATTTTGTGATCTGTCTTTGTTTCTTTTTCTGAAGCGTAACTGTTATTGTTTTTTTGTTACCATGATACGTACTGTGCGTTTTGGTTAAAAGGAAACAAAAGTAGTCTATTCTTATATTTGTCAGGTTACTTGAGTGGACTGGTTTTAGGGGGATTTCCACGCCTCAACAACAAACCTGCAAGAATACTGTCGATATATTGTTTTTTTTACAATATCATTGAAGGTCGTCTGCTTGGTGAATGTGAAAGTTCTTGTTTCAGTGCACGTCCTGTTGTTAAATTATCAATATTCACAGATAACCTACATTTAAACAAAAGTTTCGTTTAATTTCAGGCAATTTAAACATATATTCTCTTAACACATTTGCATGTTTCAAATTTGACTATTATTCTCATTGAGCTAGCATTTGCATTTAAAAGTTATATGACCTTTATGGGTTTTTAATTCATTTTTAACTTACCATATTGTGACTCAAACAATTTAAGTGTATGTGTGAATAGCATATGGGTCTGATAAATCAGATCTCACAAGACACACCTGTTTGTTTTCATTGGGACTTCGCTGTTTCTTGCATTTTAATAAACTGATGTAAGAAAACAAAGGATGAAAACACAATCTGAAATGGTCGTACAACCATTTATGAATTATAATACACACTTCTCTCTTTTTCGTCAACGGGAAACTAAAAATACAATATGTGACGTAGAGACCTAAGACCCTCAACTGTGGACTGCAATGTCATCTATTCAAGACTTATCAACACAGTTTGTGTCAGCAAACCAAAGAAATATAGGTTAGGCCTCTTTAAATAGTGATGTACGCATGACATTTATGAGGATTTTGTAACTCATGATATAGTAACCTAAAGTTAATTTACGTGTGTGAATAGTACGAGGTGGTCGCTAGAAAAGCGGAAAATTTGTCAAACAACTATTTATTTTTACAAAAAATAACTTTTACAAAGTTTTTTAAAGGCATATGTTATATTACACTCATAGATGCTCAAAATGCATTTTATGATATTAAAATCATGCATTTTATTCATGATGTAAAGAAATCTAAATGGAAATGAGTAAGCACGCATTTTATTCATGATCTCATCTGACCCTCAAATTTTCCGCTTTTCTAGCGACCACCTTGTATTATGGCATTAGGCTTCTACGTCACAGGTTACATTTTCAGCTTTTCCTTGGTGAAAAGAACAGAAATCGGTGATATAATTATTAAATTGTTAGTGCCCCACATAATATTGAATAACAAATTAGATGCAATGCCACAATACTATTAACACAACTTAATTATTTACGGTTACCCCATAAATAAAATAATTCTAAAAGTTGTCGTTATGAGGCCTAACCTATATTTCTTTGGTAAATAATCTTGCACCTATCACGGCTTCTTGTTACTAAAAGAGTAGTCCAAAAGTTGGCGGTGGGTGGTTTTGACTAGCTGCCTTCTCTCCAGTCTTACGCTGCTAAATTAGGGACGGCTAGTGCAGATAGCCCTCGTGTAGTTTTGAGCGAAATTTAAAGCAAACCAAACCAATCTCGACTTCAGTGTTATAGTTGCCTGGGGTTTAAATCTTCTACAACTTCTTTACACCTTTTAAGCCTTATTTGGATCTTGTCTAACTATGGTCATACAGCTCGAATTTCTGCTCCATTTCCTTTTGTCTTCCTTTCCAGGTTCGAGAACGCCATGCCCCTTTCTCATCTGTGAAGCCTTTAGCTTCGTTATGTCCAGCGGTGTTTCCTGACTCAAAATGTTCTCTTTGCTACTGCACTTGAACGTCCATTCCATAAGCCTGATGACTCATACCTCGTCTGGACAATTTGTTTAACTCTTGTCATATCACTTCCTTCTGATGGTCCTGAACATGTTGATTTACTAATGTAATTATATTTACCCTGCTAATGTACAATCTCGTGGACACCACCTACTGTTAGGACGGAGTCATGACCCACAATAATATTTCATTGTATTAATCACTTAGTTCAATACCGTAATCACTTTATGTTTAAAATAACTGATACAACAAACCGATGATTCGTTGCACCATATATTTCCTGCCTCATTTCTCACAGTTGCACATTTTTCCAATGGTTTTCATACTTATTTCGTCCTTTCTCTTTATCCCAGCATCTATTTTCATAGTTGTCTCTTAATCCTCTATAGTTCATTTTACTCAACTTTATTCGTCAGATCTATCATCTGTATAGAGGGCGTAACCTTCGACAATCCTTTACTGAAATAAAATTTTACTCATATTTTTAATTACTTTTCTGACCCAAGCTGTGCTGATGATCCTTAGATTTCAATTTAACCGTTCTTAAAATAAAAAAAATATTTCATATTAGCAGTTAACGGTTGCATGACCATGTTTGATGATATTTTCAATTTTTATTCTATAGTATATTAAAGTATAAGACACGACTAAGCAGTAGTGGAAATTAAATTAATGCATCTTTGAAGACTAGGCTTATCCGTATAAAAGCAAAACATAAATACGTTCCTTTTAAGAAAATAAGAATATTCATTGAAAAAAATACAACGAAAAGTTACTACTAACTAGACTGTGATCATTATTTATGATATTAGAATCACGTGAATACAAATACTGAACAATAACATTGGCCTTAATGAAAAAAAATATATAAAAAAATTCGAGAAAGTATTTGGACTGTTATAAGTAACATAATTATTTCATACTAATTTTGGACATATACATAATCATTGTGATTATGGGAAGGGTATAAAAACCTGCGATAGTGACCATAATAATTTCAGGGAGGCAAATAAATATGCAACAATAATTGTTTCAAAAGATGTGAAAATATGGATCCAATATTAGATATAATTATATCAGAAAGACATTCGGAATACAATTACAAACCATTGAACTGTATATTTTTAAATATGTTTGTAGCCACAAAATGTTTTGCATTTGGTGTACTCGTACGTTGTGCAGTGTTTGTTTTTAAATTTTAGCGTAAAGATAAGTGAGAGCTATCTGTGACAGGGAATCGAACCCGCGACCCTCAGATTAGGAGTCGAGTGCCTTAACCAGCTGGCCATGTCGGACCAGCAAGTTTGAACGAAATCACACAGAACATTTCATTTCTGGTAATACATTATACCTTATGTGAATAACAACAGTATAAACAACTAAACATCACTTACTGGTAAAATATCAAATTGTTAACAAATTATCATTTTTATAGAAGCTTAAATACAGAAAAAGCTCTTATTTTTTAGTGCAGGACATACGTTACTAATTTTTGAGTAAATTTTGTTCTTTTCGTTGATGAGGAAATCACATCAAAAATCTATAATATACGATCAGTTGAAGAATAAGTATATTATAGTTATTTATAAAACCTGTAGTTCTCAAATGTGAACATTTTGTTACCATTCATTATTATGGTGTATCTTGCTTGTAAATTACGTAAAACATAGCCTAACTTCTGAGCGATTTGTATATTTTTGAATTTCGCACAAAGCTACTCGAGGGATATCTGTGCTAGCCGTACCTAATTAAAAAGTGTAAGACTAGAGTTAGTCATCACCACCCACCGCCAACTCTTGGGCTACGTTTTTACCAACGAATAGCAGGATTGACCGTCACATTATAATACCTCCACGGCTGAAAGGGCAAGCATGTTTGGCACGACGGGGATGCGAACCCGTAACCCTCATATTACGAGTCGCACGCCTTAACACGCTTGGCCATGCCAGGCCACTTCTGAGCGAAGACTCACGTGCCGACTCTTTGGTCTTAGCTCTAATAACTTGTATCAGAAGGCAATGAATATTTCAGTTGAAGAGCAATGGGGAATTATATAGGTAAATCAGAAACTGGCATTTTACTGATTTCGTTGGCAAACCAACAGTGCACAAATTCTTATGAGCTTCGGAAGATGGGTTTCAAATCAAACCGAATGCTTAGTAAAACGTCTTCAATTACATAAAGGACACGCCATAAATTAGAAGGCTCAAT
The DNA here is from genome assembly GCA_011833715.1 of Carcinoscorpius rotundicauda. NCBI lineage: Eukaryota > Metazoa > Arthropoda > Merostomata > Xiphosura > Limulidae > Carcinoscorpius > Carcinoscorpius rotundicauda. The sequence goes on from CM022398.1 coordinate 25,633,847, forward strand.
GATGCTAAAATGAATCTACATCTCACAGACTGATGCAACTCGTTTGTGTCAACTCACAATCACGTGCACGTGTTCTCGTTGCTCAGTTAAACGAAGAACCAGTTCTATTACGTTTTGTTGCTTGAAGTATTTGCTTGTTTGTTTTTGAATTTCGCGCAAAACTACACGAGGGCTATCTGCGCTACCCACCCCTAATTTAGTAATGTAAGACCATTGGAAAGGCAACTAGTCATCACCACTCACCGCCAACTCTTGGGCTACTCTTTTTCCAGCGAATAGTGGGATTGACTGCACATTATAACATCCTCAGTGCTGAATGTGCAGTATGTTTGGTGTGACGGGAATTCTAACCTGCTACCCTCAGATCACGAGTCGAGCGTCCTAACCACCTGAACATACCGGGCTGCGAAGTGTTTCCTTTATAATAATAACTAATAAATGATAACGAAAAACATATATACATGTATAGATCTCGACTGCAAAATAAATTTAAAATTGGTTACTTAAGTCATAATTAGCAATGAAGCAATGTACTAAGAGTAAGTTACCTATATTTAAAAGAATATTATTGCAATAAGTTTATATCAACAACATTATCAGAACATATTAAAGCTCCACTTGTATACGTCGATGTTTATTTATATTTAGTCCCAAAACATACATGTATTTAAACAAAAGCAATGAGATAGTAATTGGTAGTTGATACACACAGAGACCTTGATTTAGAGAAAAAATATCAAGTTCAAATTACTAAAGATTAGTAATAACGATGACCTAGAAAACTACTTATTTTCAAGTGTTGACTATTGCAAGCAGACAGTTGCAGGTTTGTTAGCTCTTGCGTGATAAATGAACTATATTCATGACGTCAAAAAAGCACAAAGGTTCAAGAAGTCTTGAGAAAAATTAATGAAAACCCATACGACTAGAGCTCTTTTAAAATGTGAACCTATCTTCTTCAGAGGTACACTGGGAATGATCTGTATTGAACTGTATTGATATATATGCAAATACAAGTAAAACCTTTTCAAGATGTTACTGTAATAAACGTTTTATTTTCAATTGTAAAATAGTTTCAGAATAATTATGAGTTTTATGTCGATTGTTACAGATGGTGAAGATGATGTTTATAGTGGCTACAGTCTTCACACTTTGTTGGTTGCCTTTCAATATCCTGATCGTAGTGGGCGACCAGGACCAATCAATCTGGTGGCACAAACATATCCAATACGTTTGGTTTGTTTGCCATTGGCTGGCTATGAGTCATGCCTCCTACAATCCCATCATCTACTGTTGGATGAATTTTAAGTTTCGTAACGGGTTTCATCAGCTAATTTATGGTCTTCCTTGTTTTCGATGGGGTCGTCATCACCTTTACCAAGAAAAAAGCCTTAGAAGAAAACATATGCACAACAATCTTCGAAACGCCACCACCAAGGTATCGATGTCATCTAGCACAGTAGCCACACAGGATTATGGTCAATCCATAAGAAAGTCCAGAGCAAGGTTCGCGTGTCGTGTTTCAAGATTTGACGAAGAAGCAACTAAAGGTCGCAATTTTGAGTAAAGGAAAGTCAATTTCATTTCAATTTAAAGTTTGAACGAAAAAGAACAAAACTTGCAGACATTTTATATGATTTAACAATAAAAAGTTGAGCTTAAAATTTTCTTTATTTAGATATTCTTAAACATCACTGTTTTGCGTTCAGATTGTCTAAATTGGATTATCCGCTAATATAAATATGAAGACAGAAGACAATGTGGCACTATCTATATATCACTTAACTTTTCTAGGAGGGCCAAGAGGGCGCTCATTAAATATTTTAATAATGTTCTTTATATATCTTCACATTTACCGCAAAAGTTAATTTCGTGTTTGATTTTTTTTAAATATCTCTAACAAGAATTAGTAATCAAAGTTTGTGTCACCGGGTTTGTCTTTTTGTTTTTGGGGCATCTCGTAAACTTAAGGGTAATTGTTTAATTCCATGATATTAAACAATTTGATATTTAGATATCCTTGCATTATTTAGTAAACCAAGAATAAATGTTCTCTTTTTGTTCTTTCTGATAACTTTTGTTATTAGTAAGCCAAGAGTATATGTTTCATTGTTCTTTTTGATAACCCTTAACGCTACAAACAGAAGATGATAGATATTCCTTGGATTTCAGCTAACACTGGTACGTGAGCAATATATTAATATCCACTATCACTGATTAGTATGGCAAATTTGAAATATTAAGATATATATCTCAAAACGTATTAGTTTACTTTTGAATTTCGCACATTGAAGGAGGTTCCATCATGATCCGGGGTGCTTTCTTCTTCCATGGAATAATGAAGTTTCAGGTTATACAGGGGCGTCAAACAGCAGCTGGCTATTTTGGCATGTTGGAGAAAGCATCCTTATTGACTGAAGGCCCTCGCTTGTGTGGAAATGATTGGATCTTTCAGCAGGACAACGCTGCAATCCACAATGCCCGCAGGACAAAGGACTTTTTATGTCGAATAACATGATTCTTTTGGACCATTTTGCGTTGAAAATGTTTGGGGTTGGATGGCAATGGAAGTCTGTAGAATTGGACATCAATTTCAAAAATTGCATGATCTTCACGAAGCCATCTTTACCACTTGGTTTGTTTGTTTTTGAATTTCGCACAAAGTTACACGAAGGGTATCTGCGTTAGCCGTCCCTAATTTAGCAGTATAAGAATAGAGAAAAGGCAGCTAGACATCACCACCCACCGCCAACTTTTAGGTTACTCTTTTACCAACGAATAGTGCAATTTACCATTACATTATAACAGCAGCATGGCTGAAATAGCGCGCATGTTTGGTGCGATAAGGATTCAAACCCACGACCTCCAGATTACGAGTCGAGCGCCCTAATTACCTGGCCACGTATCAGTAAGACGAGTAACTGCGAGAAAAGAGTGAATTTATTTTAACACTATGTGACCATACAAAACTAGAAAACTCCTTCTCTAGTGATTGAAGCAATATCATTAAGAATATTCATTAAAAGTTTACTATTTTATATTATATGTACACTTATAAGATTTTGCGATTTTCACATAATACAATTTGATTTCTGCTCACTTACTTATCTGTTGATTCTTAATTGTAAACATAGGAAGAATATGAATAGGTAACTTAATACTTTTAATTAATTGCAATCCGTAAAACATTTGTAGTAGTTTTCATGCGTTTTGTTTGAATTTTCTTTATTATATCATTTTTACTTACAGCAGTTAAGCTACGTTTTTTTTTGTAAGCATTACATGTTAAACAGATAAATCCTGGTCTCTTTGAAAATATTCTATGTGGTCGGACAAACAAACTCACGGAGAAACAATTTGATTTAATTAAACTACGCATACATAACTTTATTTAATAAAACTACACGTAAAATAAACAATAACATATAGTAATAGTATTTATAGAAGTACACAGAGTATGAAACAGTTATGAGCATTCATTGTTTGACACAGTTTTACGCATTGAAATAAAGCAATTGACAAAAAACGAAGAATAAAACCCGTTGTAAAGAAAAAAGTAGCTAAAAGGTATTGATAACAGTCTATGAAACGAGTTGAAGCTAATGTATTGCAAAGTCAAGTAAATGTAAAATTATGATAGAGGCCAACCTAACTGAATATGCAGAAACGTCTGAATAAGTGTTCACAAAGTGATAAGCACATGGTTTGGAACGAACTGCGCATTCTTATTTTAGACGTAAATGTGTCGTGAAAGCCCATAGTAATTGTATTTAGAGTAATGTTAATTTTTAGGGAATTACATATTTGTATGAAAAACTATGCGAATAAAAACTAAATTTATACTCTAGGCTAGTTGAAAAGAACTGAGAATAGTACACCACATTGAGCTTTCGTGTGTTATTCTCAATGCATTACATGATTGACTAACCAAAAATCAGATAAGGTGATTCTGAATGAAAGAAAAAAATACGCAATAGGACGTCTCAGAAAAAGGCCTACCTAACGATATGAAATTTGTAGTGGTTTGATTGAAAAAATGCAAGGGAAGGTCTGGACAAATAAACGAAAGTATATTATTTATATAGATTTAATGCTTGCACTAATGAGCTCATGATATATAAATGTTCTCATAAATATGCTAGAATTGACTGATTGTTTGGAATTAAGCAAAAAGTTGGACAATGGGATATCTGTGCTATGCCTACCACAGGTATCGAAACCTTGTTTCTAGCCATGTTAGTCCGCAAATATACCGTGTGCCACTTGTGGGCTTCTTTTAATAAATTGTAGTTGAAATTATCGTATGGCGATTACCGAATTGCATGTATACACAGTTAGTAGCTTAAAATCTTAGAAGCTGAGGATTGCTCCATTCTTGTCATTCACTGTACCTAGTTTGACGCAATTTCTTAATAACTTGGGAACCGGCTCTCGGACGATTGATTTTACTATAAATTTGGCCTAGGATTAATATGTTTTAATTGCCACGAAGTGAAATGGTGTGAAGTCGATGGAATCATAAGAATTGAAAGTTTCTCGTAAGAATTGCATCAGTATTACGTCATTTTCATTCATGGACATCGATAACAGTCTTTGAAAAGGGCATTTTGTTTTCCACGTGTTTATAAGTTATAAGACTGGTTTGACCGTCATACTACTCATGAGCCAAGCGAGTGTTGTTCGGATATCCCTTATTACTAATCAATAAACCAAGCAGAATCATAAAGTTTATTACTTATCAAATTAAACCTTCTTAGAAGATTCTTTAATTGAAACTATTAAGCCAACAAAAGGACCTTTTTTTAGAAATCTTCTAAGCTACAAATTGTTTATTTGTTTGTTTCTAAGCAGAAAACTACACAAAGAGCTATCTGTGCTCTGTCCAACTATGACGTCAAAATCCAGTTTCTATCGTTGTAACTCAGCAGACACACCACTTTGCCACCAGGGGTAACTACAAGTGGACGTTTTTAATATCTCAGAGTACTGATTATAGTAAGCACTGTGCACGTACTTTGCAATTTTTTTTTAAATAAGCAGTTAGACCAAATGTAGAATTTTACTGATTAACGAAGCTTGAAAAGAGAATGGACTTGTTCTTATTACAAACTATTCTTCTGAACGCTATTTGAACATTCCTTTATTCTAGTTAACTAAACTTTCGAGCATTTTTTGAATATTAATGAGTACTAAATTATGAACCAAGAAGACTTTCTTTGGTTGTCTCTTAATAGTAACTAGAGAATCAAATATGCTTTAAGTACCACTTAATTCATTTAAATATATCCCTTTTAAACTAATTATTCATATTGTCGCCATTTGAATATTGTACAAAATTAGTTATTCAGCCGTATGATCGATTTTTTAACGCTTTTAATTTGGAATAGCAAATCATGAGCTGTTTTTTGACATTCCAGAACTAGAATTATTATATCACTTGTATATGTTTTGGATATTCTTCAACTTAAACGAATTTAAAACTTCAGGAGTTTAGCAATAAAAATATCTGTATTTTACCGAATGAAGAAATACGTTAGGTTAGTAGAAATACTTCATACAAGTATTATGATTCAAAGTGTATATTTTTAAGGAACGTGAGATGCTGTATTATTGCTTCTACATTTGATTAAATAAAAACATACTGAGTTCTCGTGCTTGTCGCTATAAGTATTATGTTATCATTTTAAATAAATCAATAATCTGAACAATGATTTCCTGTCCACAAAAGACCCCTTATTATCTGTATCTAGTATTTGTTTCTATGTGCATACCTACGCATACGATCGTTTCGCAATCAAAAATATTTTGCTTACAAGATCTATTTATGTCATGTTATTCTTTTCATGACAAAGAGACACAATAGGCTATCCGGGCAGTGCTCTATACGGAAAATCGAACCCTTGCTCTTGGTTAAGCTTACTGCAAACCCAATGAAGAGGAGGAGGTATCATAAGGTCTACATCGGACTTTAAAAATGTAGACGATTATATAAACGTTTACATAATGAATTTAATTACTCCAATCAAGCTCAAATATGCTTTAATAAACAAAATATTTATTACACTTCTTAACCTTTCTCTTGCTTCCAATTAAAATATTTGAATGTCAAAATCTTCGCCGCCTGGTAAGTCTGAAGACTTACAAAGTTAAAAAACAAGTTTCGATACTCGAGATTGGCAGAGCAAAGGTAACCCGTTGTGTGGCTTTGCGCTTAATAACAGCCAACTAAACATACTGAAATTTTTAGCATAGTACGGAGCCCATTTTAAAAATCAAATAAGAGAAACTTTTGTTAATCAAGTATCTATGTTGACAATTAGGGTCACATATGTGGCTTTACCGTTTAAAAAGTTTCAATATTGTATAACACACAAGAAGGAATAATAAATCTACAGAATATAGTAAAGTATTTAAACTAAAAATGATCATTTTTGAGCTAAAGGAACTTTTATGTTCTTGGAAATTCGCATAACAGAAAATGTTTCATTTAAAAACTTTTTTCTTGTCCTTAAATATATCAAACTAACTAGAATACTGTGCAAAGGACACTAAAAAACGCATGGGGTCGTTAACAAAAGATAACACTTTTAAAGCATCTTAAAGCAATACTTTTTTTGAAGGATGGTGTTATGTGGAACTGTGGAGAATGTGATTTGCCTATGGTAAACACAGGGTAAAAGCCCCTAAGAAAAAACAAATATTCCTATTTTATAAACACTTTTTTTAAAAAATTAAAACAATAATTCAACCTTTTATATATTGTGCTGCAGTAATTTAAAAGTTGGAATAATTCATTTTATTTAATAATAGCTCGCAGAAAAGAAGGTGTGATAGAAAAGAATAGCATTTTGAGAGCACAGAAGTGGAAAGAAGGGGGGATATGAACTCACCCAGCCACACCCTGTTCACGTTATGCTTATATAAGTATTCTTTATTTTGTTTAATTTTCTCGTAAAGCTACACAAGGGCTATCTGTGTTAGTTGTCTCTAATTTAGCAGTGTAAGACTATAGATCATCACCAACCACCGCCAACTCTTGGGCTACTCTTTTACCCCCAAATAATGGACTGTCACATTATGACGCCCCACGAATGAAAGGGCGAGCAAGTTTGGTGTAATGGGGATTCGAATTCGAAACTCTCAGATTACGAGCTAACCACTCTAACCACCCAACAATGCCGGGCTGCTTACTTATTTAAGTGTTATACATAACAGTTAATATGATTTTGAAAGAAAACTACGTACGCCACATTATCAAGTTCGAACCATTTCCCGAGAGGAAAAAAAATGATTAACCCACTTTAAAGGAACCTTCATTTATTTTCACTTCAAATCAAAAGTCAGTAAAATATAAAAGAAATATTGATTTATCTTTAGCTAGTCAACATAACAAGGCCTATTGTGTTGTCATTATTGTTCATGTACAATATTTTTAGATTTTTAAAGCAATCGGTTTTTATGATTGATCACAGACATTGTTATCTTCAAATAGTATATATCTTCAGCACATGTATTTGGTTAATCTAATTTGCCACCAGGTGATACAACTTCAGTCATAGGTACTTTGCGGCGAAACTCTGGTGGAAATTTAACAAAACACGTGCAGCACGAGGGAAACGCGAATGAGTCCAAAAAAGTTGTTTTCTTCTTTGGATGGATCGCTAAAAGTCGTTTGTAAGCATATCTCTGACGACACCGACTTCGATATCCAAATGGCAAGCTCCCTTCAATAAAATCACAAGACTTTCCTTCTTCACTAGAAGAAGAAAAAAAAAAGGAACTTTGAAAAAAGAAACAGTGTTAATAAAAAGAAACCGTTTTTTGAATACTGACATAGTAATAATTCTACTGATAACCACCAAGGTAAGTCTAATAATATCAATCTGTTTATTTCAACATTGTAATCGCTATTATTATTGTCATTATTATCCATTGGTGGCATTTTCTAAGAATATTAGCAATTCCTAACCTATCTTACCATTTGATAGAATCAGTTCGGCTTAACCACTAAACAAGGTTAAATATTAAGTCGTTATGTTTGACGATATTGGTATATTATTTTAAAAGTACATCTCAATTTTATGAGTAATTATACTATATGTAAAAGCTTCCGTAGTATTTGAACATTCACGGAGACGAACATCGCCGTCGAAACAGCTAGTGTAATCCCTCGATTCACTTGTCTTTTTAATAATGAAAATGAAGAAGGCTGATTGTTTTGTTTTGTTTTTTGAATTAAGCACAAAGCTACACAATGGGCTATCTGTGCTCTGCCCACCACGGGTATCGAAACCCGGATTTTAGCGTGTAAGTCCGCAGACATACCGCTGAGCCACTGGGGGGCAAGAAGGCTGAAACATGGGACATTTTATTTACAAGGTTCGAGCGTTTCGGAATACTCTCGTTCCGCCTTCAGCGAATTCTCAATCATGTTATGAAACTGATTACCTAAAACTATAATATCTTCATTATTAGACTTTGTTTTCTCCATCATGAATTTATAACTCGCCTTTTGTTACAAACACGGCCACATTTAAAATTACTATGAGACTTCTACAGATTCGTTCTGTGTTTGTTTTTGCGTGCAACTTTTAAAGTAAAGCCATGTCGAGCTATCTCTGAAGATCACCAAGATTAGCCCTTGCTGTTAGGGTCGTAAATCGTTAGATTAACCGCTATCTCGCCAATCGACAGTACAGACTCGCACTAATGGAACATATCAATAACAAAATCCCTATGAAATCGAATGTATGTCAACATACCTTACATAAATGTGGAGTAGTTACTAATTAAAATTATTTTTAAATTATCTTAAGCACAATAATGAACGCACTCTTCCTGTAATGGAGAGTCTATTTATTTAAAAATCTCAATTTTAACACTTGTTTTCAATAATTTGTTAGCGTTTACTAAATCGTTACAATTTATTTGCTTGTCTCAAATACCTACTTTCTGTTATATTCAATTTATTGAAGTTAAAAATGCTTATAAATAATTTTAGAAATAATTTCTAAGTTCGTGTTTAGATATAAAACTTTCTTGGGTAACTCATAAAATGAGCTTACAAACACGTCTCTGACGTTACGAACTGTTCAACTTTGATATCATTGATGATGTAAAGCCATTTTTTGTCCTTATTTTCTCCTGCTTTTGGCTTAAATGTTTGCATAACAGGAGTACAGATAGGGTCCTCGGAGAAATCCTTAAATGTAGGAGGGGATCTTCCTTGAATACCAACACCAGATGTTTCCAGTAACATATAGAGCACGTCTTCAGGCAGTGATCGAACTGCTTCTGAAATATGTCTACTGAAAAACAAAAGATGTATTTATTTAGTTAAACTTTCCACGTTAAACGTTTCTTGGGTAAATTGCAACGGCTGCTCTAACACCACATTACATTAAATATGCTAACATTTAGACTTCCTGAACGATATTGGTAACCAAGAACAAAAACCGATTAGTTTTAAAATAATTGAGGTTGAACAGTTTGATACAGAAGACTAACAAGAAAAAGAAGCCTACTGATATTTTAGTTTGCTTTAAATATGTCAGTTATTTATCAACAGCATACAGTAAATGTGAATTATGTTCGTGAAAGAGAGGTTTTCTCAACTACGACATGAGATACAGTGCGTGTGGGGGGGGGGATCTGTATATATGTATATACACACACGTCTTGGGGAGGGTATCTGAGAACGTATCAAGCAGATCGAATTTCGAACAGATTAATTTGCACCGCAAATTCAATAAATAATGAAGCAATTATAATTTTAATAATACTGGTATTATTCTTATTACATGTGTATGTAGAAATTAGTACTTATAATGTAAGTACAAATATTTCACTCTGTTTACATTCAAGTAGTAATTATAATGTTGTTCCAGTTTGCTTATTAGAGAGTAATACTTATCAATCTGTATTCAAAGCGGGTATTCATAGTCGTAAAATTATAGCTTAATATTATACCATAATATTAATACAATTCCAGAAGGCGTCTGCATAGGGTTCAAAACATCATTAACCATAAGAACTAAGGCAGAAAGGACTATTTACAAATTCCAGACTTGAAAATAATCATACTACATATTATACACTTTAACAAATATGAATTAAATTTAAAAAACAAACTTCTATTCAACTTAAGCATCTTTCTCTGGAAAATAAATCGATTATTGCAATCAGTGGTGAATCATCACAGAAGGAAAAGTATTTCAGAAGTAAGAGTTTGTTTTTTAATATTAATTCCTATATTTTATTTGGTTGTAGAATAAAGTTATTCAAGAATCGAATTTTTTTATTACCAAAATCTCGAATATTTTCCCGTTTTATGTCATTCATTGAGGTGCATCGGATAGTGCGAGGCACGGAACATCTGAGTCACTTGGCTCTTTGTACAATATTTTGGCCACATCATGGCCAGGTGGTTAAGACGATCGACTCGTAATCCGACGGTCACGAGTTAAAAATTACGTTACACCAAACGTGCTCGCCCTTTCAGCTATAGGAGCGTTATAATGTAACGATCAATTCCACTATTCCCTGATAAAAGAGCAGCCAAAGAATTGGCGGTGGGTGGTGATGACTAGCTGCCTTCCCTCTAGTTTTTCACTCCTAAATTAGGGACGACTAGCGCAGATAGCCCTAGTGTAGCTTTGCGCGAAATTCAAAAATAGTCTTTCGATACTTGCGGCCCAACAGTAGCATAGAGGAACGTCTGCGAACTTATAAACACTAGAGACCAGATTTCGATACCCGTGTTGGTAAAAGTACAGATCGCCCATTGTGTAGCTTTGTGCTTAACTACAAACAAAATATATATATTTGTAATGGAAACAAATGAAAGCAGCTGAACCTTTTTACTGAATTTAACAAGGATTTTGAGGTCAGCCGCAGAATTAATGGAGTCAATTCCAATCCAGGTTGAAAAATTAACTAATGAACGTTATTTAACGAAAGGTTTCAACAGGTAACGTACGCAAGATTCCAAAGGTCGCGTTGATCAATACTCGATACACAGTTAGTGTCTGTGTAATTAATTATTTAGTGTTTTATGAAGATATAAACAATTGAAGAATAGCTGTTTAAAAAGTGAAACTACTCATTTTGATGTGGAGATTATTCTGGAATTCTACATTTCAAACAATAATTAGATCTTATCTGGCATGACGATGGTTGATGGTTACAAAAATGTAACCATTTATGAAATGCCTATCCTTGAACTCGTATAAAAATAAGTCGAGATGCCTTAAATAAAGTACCATTTTACAGTTTTTTATATTTTTTAATTTGAGTTAAAATACCATTTGAATCTTCCTGAACATAATCCAACTTTTTTTATTATTATTCAAGATAAAATTTCATTACTGAATTGTAGCGATTAAGTCTGCCTTCATAGCATTTCATTACACTTGTGCTATAAAATTGCTCTGAGTGAAAGGAGGATTGGTTTTGGTATTTGCGCAAAGCAACATCGGAGATATCTATACTAATCGACACTAATTTTGAACTGGTTAAAGAGAAGGCTCTTATAACTGACAGCTCAGCCACCAACTCTTGGGCTAATGTAGTAGAACAGTGGAATTTTTCTCTTGATGTTATAACGCAGCTAAGACCACAAAACATTGTGACAATTTTGACATTTTTGTGAGAATAAGACGCGAACGACACTAAACCACAATGTGGCGCTCTAGTCATTAAACAGGTCCGATGCATCAAATAAGGGGAACGTGCATTGAAAGCTTGAGCGCAATTTAAGGTTCCCGAAGAAGGCGCACGGTTCAAAGTTAACCAAAAATTAAATTGTACAAACAATGCATCAAATTATGGCATACATTAACCTACTAGTTTAACAAGAATTGATAATATTTATTTTAAATCTTATACAATATTTTAAATGTTATTACAGTAATGCATTATTTATTTCATAATTATCTATATACGTTACGTTCTAAACGTCTTTATGTGCAAGTAGGCTGAACACGTACGTTACAGTTGTACCCTATCCTAAACTACTAATCAGAGGTAAGACAGCTAGTTAGCAGCACTGGCGTTACAAGGGTTTACCGAGCTCTTTAAATCGAATAATGTGATCAGGCTTGAGTCACATTCATTACGTGCCCACAATTAAACTTCCAGAAGATATTCAGTAACATAGTCTGTCGAATCCTTCATGTCACAGCTCGTTACACTAAAAGTTACATCATGATCGACTTGTTAACATATTTTAAAAGTCAATTAGAATTGAGAAGTCGGGTAAAATTCGATTAAACATTTTTTTTTAGTTATTTACTCAATCAATTAGTCCTTTTGAGTGAAATTGTGAACAAACTTCTCTAAATGACTTGTGAGGAAATATGGGAAATCGTTATTGTATTTCTTTATTAGATTTAATTTTGCTTTCCTAGTTAACGACAGCGGCAGTTCTACGGACTTGCAACGCTGCAATCCTGTGTTCTATTCCCGGCAGTGAACACAATAGATGACTCTCTATGACTTTGCTCTGAAACAAACGCACACTGAAAGTTATCAGTTAAAGATCCAAATTTGTTGTGCTTAAAAATAATATTTGGCTCAGAAACGCACTGTGCTCCGATGTTATTTTTTAGACATTTTGTATGTTCATTTATAGTTTTATTTTGTACCAATTAATTTCCACTGTAAAATAAGAAAGTTTATTAATGTAAAACATCGGGTACTAGTTATTTACAACAAAATACACCCCTACTAACTGTCTTAGGATTGGTTTTCTGAATTTCGCGTAGAGCTACAGGAGGGGTTATCTGCACTAACCATGTCTAATGTAGCAGTGAAAAATCAGAGGAAAGAAAGCTAGTCATCATTACACACCGTCAACTCTTGGGCTACTTTTTTACCAACGAATAATGGGATTTACTATCACATAAAACCCTCATGGCTGAAAGGAAGAGCATGTTACGTATGACGAGAATTCGAACCTGCACCTCTCAGATTACGAGTCGAGCACCCTAACCACCTGGCCATGTGGGCCTACTTCCAAGTGAATATTCTGCATAAAATCATTGAAACTGCATCTTGTGAATTTTATGATAAAACGTAAAATTACAATTTTCACTTAGCTTCTATGAAAGTAAATCTTTTTTTAAAAGTTTACAGAGCTCATTGAATATATTGTACAAATCATCCGCTAAGAAAATCGTTTGACAAAAAGAAATATGTCCCTATATTTGATTGGAATACAATTATTTCAAAGTATATATATATAAACTAGTGCAGGAACATTCATGTGTGTAAACTATAAAGTAAAAATGCACTTTATTACACACAGCTGATGTGATACTAATAATATTTATATACAGTCTGAGGATTTTACTTATAACCACACCATACAATCCGTTTCAGGACGACATAATTTTTAGGTTCAATTAGTGTGTAGTTACGAGTAACATATATATATACAGAGCTTGAATGTTACGCTTACATATAAAAGCGTATTCTTTTCAGGACTTTATTGTGATTAAAATATTGTGTGAATTTTAGGGTAAGCTATACAAATAGTCAAATGCAATGAAATAAAATATATTTTACTTGTTCAAACATTATGCTGTCGTTAGTTAATATACAATCGTATTGGCCGTAGAATCATGATTATAAGTAAAATGTATACTCTATATCAATCTTGCAAACATTAACTTTCGTACTTTTTATTAAAATTATAAAAGGAAGATTATTATTATTAATTATTACTCATTATTGCAACTTTTGCAAAGTCACTTTTTGTAAAACCTTAAACTGTTAATGAATGTATAACATGTTAAAATGATAAAATGTATACGAGCAAAAGAGTTTGTAATATAAATAAATAATCAAACAAAGAAGCTGTTTTGATCTCATTTATTGTTGATGGATTTATTGTCATTCAGAAAAACAATAAAAAATGCTTTGTATTCTCGTGGCGTCACTAATTTTGCAAAATATGATAAAAATTGATGTGACGAAACACTTTAAAATGTTTAGTTTCTATAAGAGAAAACCTGAAAGTGTCCAAGTAATTAGGTTTGCTGTAAGTAATTGACTTCTAGAAAACCGTTTGAGAATGCATAATATCAGCGTCACCATACATTAAGTTGGACCATAAAACACGTTTATAGAACTGTAAAACATAAAACATTTAATTTACGTATTAAAGCATGCTGTCATTGGTGAAGTTAAACTATAAATTTGACCCTAACAATAACATAGAAACCTATATCGTTTTAAGAACTACAGAGAATAAAATAGTTTTTTAGATTATTTTGTAACATGATCTATACGATGTCTAGAGTTTGAAAGTTTTACTTTAATATGAAAAACCCTCCATGTAAATTGTAAATTAAACTAATATACAAATATTTACAAAGTGCACTATACAGTTTAGCCAAACTGTAATATATGAAATATTAAATTTATGTATTCAGAAACGCTTTGCTTATTGTTATGATTAAAGAGATACTATAAGGTTAACCTTAAAAATAATGCAGAAACTAATATTGTGTTAAGTACTATACAAAATAAAAAAACTGGTATAATTATATAATATAACGCAACTTAACAATAAACCACACCCTACTGTGGTTCGCGAGTGAGCCACATAACAAATCATCAGGGGTAATCTTTTTGTCGAATCGCTCAGTGACGCACACCTTATATCCTTTCGCCCATAAATACATACCCACCCCTCTGACATCATTTTGTGGTACTATGATGTTTCGTGACTTTCCTGTCTTGGAACCCCCCCCCCCAACTGATTGGCAAACATTTGTCTCCCACCCTATTCAAGCCTTCAGCATCCTTTTGTCGCTGTATATATATATATATATATATTGGTGAATTACTTTGGTTTCTTAATTATAGTTTAGCCATTGAAGTTTTCTTCAAATATGACCTTCAATATGGATTCAGGAAACAACAATTGCTTTTCTTCCAAATTGAACAATAACTTATGACAAATATCGCATTTTTATAACACATACTACGTCATTTTGTATTAATTAGCATTATTCACTTGTACCTTTGATTTATACATTACCATCTTTACATTATAATAAAATAAGGTCATGACGAAAGCTAGAAACTTAATTAGAAACTTTAAAAATAAACTAGTAAGGGTTTTAATCGGATTTCTCGAAATGATAGATAAATACAGCAAGAAAAACACAACATAATCTTGCAAACAGGTCAGCATGATTAGTATACTAGGTAGAATATTAATTAAGTGGGAATAAATAAATAAATAAGATGTACAATTTGTACTTGAATCATGTAAAAAAAATGCATCTGAACCTTTGTATACATACATACACACATGTTTCAAAAAGCACTTCCGCTGTTCGGCAGTGTTCGTTCAAGACAATGAGAAACACCATATTATGAATTACAACGAATATGCCAATTCAACCGATGGATATAAAAGCCATTGTTCAAAATCACATTCCAAACTTTTGGACAAGTTACTGCAATAGCGCCATTGATAAAATAGCATAAGCTTCAAGGTGAAATGTGTAGCAATGTTTAAATGTAATCGTTATCACCAACAGAAATAATATCAAATAACTAGTACACCACAGGTATAAAACAGCGTGACGATTATTCCTTTAGTTCGTACAGAATTAAGAACAGAGCTATCTGTGCTCGTTCCACAACACGTATCGGAACCCGGTTTCTAGTGTCATCCCTCTGTGGCATTGAGGGGCACGTGACGATAATGTCATCATAACATACCACACAACTGTGTACATTGTCCTCCCTATGGTGGAAGTGGGTTAATATTAAGTTTCACAACACTGTGTCCGTCAATTTCCTGATCACGGTCGTTAACTTGTTTTGATCAAAACTGTTTCAAAATATCACTTTTCCTTTCAGGCGACCGTGATCAGAACTTTTATATTCGATTTATTATCTTGCTCTCAATTAGACCAATAAATAAATTTGGATACTTTAATCAACTAAATAATTAAAGTATCTAAGTTTATTTATTGGTCTAACTGACAGTATGATAATAAAATGAATATTAAAGTTTGTTTTTAAGCGCAAAGTTACACAGCAGACTATTTCCGTTGTGCCCCCTTGCGTGAATAGATCGATACACAATTTTTAGCGTTATAAACCTTCGATGATTAGAATGCAGTAATTCGTCATTTGGGTGCCCTCATCACTATCCGATAACATCATAAGATATTACTAAAGTTTTACTTCACGAACACTTGTGTAAAACCTTTTCTTCTCAACATGAAATCTCTCACTAGAAAGACTAGATATTATTGGCAGTCAGTTAAAGCTCCGTTGTTAACAAAACTTCTTAATGCGATGAAAATGATGAAATGTTGGAACGCCTACATGTTTTTAACAGTTTTGCTAGTATTTAACTTGATATCTTACATTCTTAAACTTCATTATACAAAAACAAACTTACACGAATTCTATAATAAAAAAACAACAAAGTAATAGCCAGAAGAATCCTTAATGTACCTGTCTGTTTTCGAAGTGTTTGTTTGTTTTCTGTTTTTTTTAAATTTCGCACAAAACTACTTGAGGGCTATCTGTGCTAGCCGTTCCTAATTTAGCAGTGTAAGACTAGAGGAAAGGCAGCTAGTCATCACCGCCCACCGCCAATTCTTGGGCTACTCTTTTACCAACGAATAGTGGGATTGACCGTCACATTATAACACCCCCACGGCTGAAAGGGAGAGCATGTTTGGCGCGACGGGGATGCGAACTCGCGACCCTCAGATTACGAGTCGCACGCCTTAACACGCTTTTTTTAAAAGTTTACAGAGCTCATTGAATATATTGTACAAATCATCCGCTAAGAAAATCGTTTGACAAAAAGAAATATGTCCCTATATTTGATTGGAATACAATTATTTCAAAGTATATATATATAAACTAGTGCAGGAACATTCATGTGTGTAAACTATAAAGTAAAAATGCACTTTATTACACACAGCTGATGTGATACTAATAATATTTATATACAGTCTGAGGATTTTACTTATAACCACACCATACAATCCGTTTCAGGACGACATAATTTTTAGGTTCAATTAGTGTGTAGTTACGAGTAACATATATATATACAGAGCTTGAATGTTACGCTTACATATAAAAGCGTATTCTTTTCAGGACTTTATTGTGATTAAAATATTGTGTGAATTTTAAGGTAAGCTATACAAATAGTCAAATGCAATGAAATAAAATATATTTTACTTGTTCAAACATTATGCTGTCGTTAGTTAATATACAATCGTATTGGCCGTAGAATCATGATTATAAGTAAAATGTATACTCTATATCAATCTTGCAAACATTAACTTTCGTACTTTTTATTAAAATTATAAAAGGAAGATTATTATTATTAATTATTACTCATTATTGCAACTTTTGCAAAGTCACTTTTTGTAAAACCTTAAACTGTTAATGAATGTATAACATGTTAAAATGATAAAATGTATACGAGCAAAAGAGTTTGTAATATAAATAAATAATCAAACAAAGAAGCTGTTTTGATCTCATTTATTGTTGATGGATTTATTGTCATTCAGAAAAACAATAAAAAATGCTTTGTATTCTCGTGGCGTCACTAATTTTGCAAAATATGATAAAAATTGATGTGACGAAACACTTTAAAATGTTTAGTTTCTATAAGAGAAAACCTGAAAGTGTCCAAGTAATTAGGTTTGCTGTAAGTAATTGACTTCTAGAAAACCGTTTGAGAATGCATAATATCAGCGTCACCATACATTAAGTTGGACCATAAAACACGTTTATAGAACTGTAAAACATAAAACATTTAATTTACGTATTAAAGCATGCTATCATTGGTGAAGTTAAACTATAAATTTGACCCTAACAATAACATAGAAACCTATATCGTTTTAAGAACTACAGAGAATAAAATAGTTTTTTAGATTATTTTGTAACATGATCTATACGATGTCTAGAGTTTGAAAGTTTTACTTTAATATGAAAAACCCTCCATGTAAATTGTAAATTAAACTAATATACAAATATTTACAAAGTGCACTATACAGTTTAGCCAAACTGTAATATATGAAATATTAAATTTATGTATTCAGAAACGCTTTGCTTATTGTTATGATTAAAGAGATACTATAAGGTTAACCTTAAAAATAATGCAGAAACTAATATTGTGTTAAGTACTATACAAAATAAAAAAACTGGTATAATTATATAATATAACGCAACTTAACAATAAACCACACCCTACTGTGGTTCGCGAGTGAGCCACATAACAAATCATCAGGGGTAATCTTTTTGTCGAATCGCTCAGTGACGCACACCTTATATCCTTTCGCCCATAAATACATACCCACCCCTCTGACATCATTTTGTGGTA
Organism: Carcinoscorpius rotundicauda; assembly: GCA_011833715.1. Classification (NCBI taxonomy): domain Eukaryota; kingdom Metazoa; phylum Arthropoda; class Merostomata; order Xiphosura; family Limulidae; genus Carcinoscorpius; species Carcinoscorpius rotundicauda. The sequence goes on from CM022398.1 coordinate 25,652,220, forward strand.
CTATGATGTTTCGTGACTTTCCTGTCTTGGAACCCCCCCCCCAACTGATTGGCAAACATTTGTCCCCCACCCTATTCAAGCCTTCAGCATCCTTTTGTCGCTGTATATATACATATATATATTGGTGAATTACTTTGGTTTCTTAATTATAGTTTAGCCGTTGAAGTTTTCTTCAAATATGACCTTCAATATGGATTCAGGAAACAACAATTGCTTTTCTTTCAAATTGAACAATAATTTATGACAAATATCGCATTTTTATAACACATACTACGTCATTTTGTATTAATTAGCATTATTCACTTGTACCTTTGATTTATACATTACTATCTTTACATTATAATAAAATAAGGTCACGACGAAAGCTAGAAACTTAATTAGAAACTTTAAAAATAAACTAGTAAGGGTTTTAATCGGATTTCTCGAAATGATAGATAAATACAGCAAGAAAAATAACATAATCTCGCAAACAGGTCAGCATGATTAGTATACTAGGTAGAATATTAATTAAGTGGGAATAAATAAATAAATAAGATGTACAATTTGTACTTGAATCATGTAAAAGAAATGCATCTGAACCTTTGTATACATACATACACACATGTTTCAAAAAGCACTTCCGCTGTTCGGCAGTGTTCGTTCAAGACAATGAGAAACACCATATTATGAATTACAACGAATATGCCAATTCAACCGATGGATATAAAAGCCATTGTTCAAAATCACATTCCAAACTTTTGGACAAGTTACTGCAATAGCGCCATTGGAAAAATAGCGTAAGCTTCAAGGTGAAATGTGTAGCAATGTTTAAAAGTAATCGTTATCACCAACAGAAATAATATCAAATAACTAGTACACCACAGGTATAAAACAGCGTGACGATTATTCCTTTAGTTCGTACAGAATTAAGAACAGAGCTATCTGTGCTCGTTCCACAACACGTATCGGAACCCGGTTTCTAGTGTCATCCCTCTGTGGCATTGAGGGGCACGTGACGATAATGTCATCATAACATACCACACAACTGTGTACATTGTCCTCCCTATGGTGGAAGTGGGTTAATATTAAGTTTCACAACACTGTGTCCGTCAATTTCCTGATTACGGTCGTTAAGTTGTTTTGATCAAAACTGTTTCAAAATATCACTTTTCCTTTCAGGCGACCGTGATCAGAACTTTTATATTCGATTTATTATCTTGCTCTCAATTAGACCAATAAATAAATTTGGATACTTTAATCAACTAAATAATTAAAGTATCTAAGTTTATTTATTGGTCTAACTGACAGTATGATAATAAAATGAATATTAAAGTTTGTTTTTAAGCGCAAAGTTACACAGCAGACTATTTCCGTTGTGCCCCCTTGCGTGTATAGATCGATACACAATTTTTAGCGTTATAAACCTTCGATGATTAGAATGCAGTAATTCGTCATTTAAGTGCCCTCATCACTATCCGATAACATCATCAGATATTACTGAAGTTTTACTTCACGAACACTTGTGTAAAACCTTTTCTTCTCAACATGAAATCTCTCACTAGAAAGACTAGATATTATTGGCAGTCCGTTAAAGCTCCGTTGTTAACAAAACTTCTTAATGCGATGAAAATGATGAAATGTTGGAACGCCTACATGTTTTTAACAGTTTTGCTAGTATTTAACTTGATATCTTACATTCTTAAACTTCATTATACAAAAACAAACTTACACGAATTCTATAATAAAAAAACAACAACAAAGTAATAGCCAGAAGAATCCTTAATGTACCTGTCTGTTTTCGAAGTGTTTGTTTGTTTTCTGTTTTTTTTTAATTTCGCACAAAACTACTTGAGGGCTATCTGTGCTAGCCGTTCCTAATTTAGCAGTGTAAGACTAGAGGAAAGGCAGCTAGTCATCACCGCCCACCGCCAATTCTTGGGCTACTCTTTTACCAACGAATAGTGGGATTGACCGTCACATTATAACACCCCCACGGCTGAAAGGGAGAGCATGTTTGGCGCGACGGGGATGCGAACTCGCGACCCTCAGATTACGAGTCGCACGCCTTAACACGCTTGGCCAGGCCGGGGCCCCTTTCGAAGCAATTTTGAAGAGCAAGCTAAAGTAATTAACATTACATTTGACAGAAGAAATTAGTTCAGCCATAAAGGATCAAGTGTGAATAGATAAAACATAAATAAATGAATACAAAATGTCTCTAGCTTTGCAACCTAAACCTGCACTGAAGGAATAAAAGCTCAAATGAGCGAGGAAGTACTTGCTAAAATATGTGAACCGCCGCCATCCAAAAGTGATCAAATGTAACATGGATATTTTTTCATCGAAAGAGCATTATGTATGTTGTGGCTGAAAATAGGGGCTAGGGCAGCCAACATCCCTATAAATAGCATTAGTTTCAAAGCCCGACATTACCAGATACTTTTATTAATATTGAATATATTACACGAAATATCGGCCTGGCATGGCCGAGCGCGTTAAGGCGTGCACTCGTAATCCGAGGGTCGCGGATTCGCGCCCGCGTCGCGCTAAACATGCTCGCCCTCCCAGCCGTGGGGGCGTATAATGTGACGGTCAATCCCACTATTCGTTGGTAAAAGAGTAGTCCAAGAGTTGGCGGTGGGTGGGGATGACTAGCTGCCTTCCCTCTAGTCTTACACTGCAAAATTAGGGACGGCTAGCACAGATAGCCCTCGAGTAGCTTTGTGCGAAATTCCAAAACAAACAAACAATACACGAAATATCTTTTACCTCACAAAATACTTTCATTTCTACCATTGTCTTTTTGCGTCTTTAGGTATCGTAGACTTAAACTCAATAGTAACCAAATAGCAAGTTTAAACTCTTCAGAAATTCTATTCTTAGGCAATTTTTTAAACATATTACAAATAAAATTAATTTGGGTATTTAATACATAGTGTATAAATAAAAATACAGAAAATCTTATATCACATGAAGATTTTTAGCAGAAATTTAACATAATTTTTACGTACATATAATTCCGAGGTGCCCCAACACATGCATTCTTTTTTAATTAATGTCTACTTAGTTTTATGAAATTATTATAAACGTATCTTAGTCTCGAGTAATTTTATTTTTTGAGGGGCTTATTTTGCACCAATGGCCAATTTCCTTCTCACTATTCAAGATAAACATTCTTAAGCATTTCTAAACAAAATCCAAATACGTGATGACGAGAAACCAACTTGAAGTAAAAATGTGTTCTCAACACGACGTGTATGGGTATTCAGACTTTTATTGAAATAAAGTAGAAAACAACATTGCTCTGTACTTTAATTAAAGTTTTAACACCCATATCAGCCTTCTCGAGAATACAAAATTTTCCAAATGAACATGTGCTTTAATCCTCCAATCCCTGTAAAAGATTTGATAGTTCAGATATTTATTTAGTTTTAAGAACAAACTTTTCATTAATAAACATAAACATACTTAAAAACATTTCAGTTTTATTAAACATTATTATATATATGAAAATAAAATGCTTTTGTAATTACTCTGTAAATGTACATACATGTATACAAGATATGTTTCATGTATAAATACATTTATAAAAGACATTTGTCTTTGGGGAATTAATTTACGGCTAAATTGTAACCTAAGTAAATGGTCATTGTAAATATAATTTAAAACTCAGCGTGTCTTATCTCGCATAAGGTATGGTACAGGAAGATGAAATTGCAGATGAATATTAAGAATACTATGCGAATGCAAATATTACAGTTATCGCATGTTACTTCTACCAGGGATGCCTTTGTAATTTCCTTTGCACATTTTTCATGGATGTGAATTGGTCTGTCGATCGCTATGTATCTGATTTATTTAATATGAGACTCACAAATGTGGAGGAAGGTTAACTGGTGAGCTATATATCTGATTTATTTAATATGAGGCTCACAAATGTGGAGGAAGGTTAACTGGTGAGCTATATGTCTGATTTATTTAATATGAGACTCACAAATGTGGAGGAAGGTTAACTGGTGAGCTATATATCTGATTTATTTAATATGAGACTCACAAATGTGGAGGAAGGTTAACTGGTGAAATGTTATTACACAAAAGAATGGGTTGCTGAGGCAGTTCTCGGGGAATATTGTCCAAAACATCAGTACAGGACTGTGTTCCAATGGTACCATGCGCAAGTTCATACGTTTTGATATAGGCAGAACACCGACACTTGCTGAAATTATTGTCGAGGTCACAGTTGCACTGCAGATGGTTCCAATGTGTCGGTATTTGGGTATTATTGTTAAATACCCAGGAGGGTCAGGTACATTTGACCTCTTCCTCCTTTCCGAACATTCATAGCATCAAAAAATTGTTTTTTTTATTATTTTTTATAGCTTTGGGCCAGAGTAAAAGTATAACTTGATGTTCAGGCCCATTTCAGGGCTCAGACCATGCATGGACGAACAAGAATTTTTTTTTTAATATTCTTTCTCTTGTGTGTTTTTTCATAGAAAGAATGCTACTACTACCACTTGAAGTAGCATGCATACACACACAGTATATTAATAATTATTATTCAATAATTGTATGATAAATAATCAAGGACTAAGAGTCTAGTGCATAGTGGCCAGCTTGAGTTACATTACTTAAATATATGTTAAAAGGGGAAAGGTATTTAGGACTATTTACATCATGTACGTGATATCTGTCGAGATCACACATTAATTCGTTTTTATGCCAATTCTTATTGAAATATTTTAGAGTGTTATGTAAGAGTCTTTCAGATATTTTGTCCATGTCTGCATACTTGTGCATGAATGTGGTTGAGGTGCTACGTGGTACTTTATAAGCTGAAGTTAGTACTGAATTTTGTATACGTTGAAGTTTCTGTGTATGTGTAGGTGCTATGTTAATCCATGCAGGTGATGCATATTCTATTGTTGGTCTAATGTACGTTTTGTAGATTTTAAGTATGTTGTCTGGTGATGTTCCTTGGTTTTTACCTGAAAGACTTCTTACATAATTTGCTCTTTTCCAGATTCGTGTCAGTACATTTTTGATATGTGGTATCCACGTTAATTTTGAATCATAGGCTAGACCTAGAAATTTATCAGAAGTAGCAGTCAGTAAGAGTGATCCATTCATATATAGTTTTGGATGCACTGCAGAACAACTCAGCTTCAAGTGAATTTGAATGCACGCTATATCGCCCGATGTCCTGATTTGCCAACATCAGCTGTTCGTGAGGCTCTTGGGTTAACTTTTATAGATATTTTCTTACAAGCTGAATTCTGTTCAAACACTGTAAGAAATAAATTTAACCAGATATGCTGATTTTGCATTAGAGTTCTTGACAAGATAGAAAATCGTTGACTTCCATTCTGAAGTCTCAACACGCACAGATGTATTATCTATTCAAAAATTGATGCACGTGTAACATTTCCTACACACGCACGTATTCATGACGCTAAGATGACAGTGTGGTGTGATCTCACAAGTTACTATTTTATTAAATCTTTTCTGTTGTTGTTTTAAAACATCATCAGCAGATAGACTGAAAAACCTACACATACGGTGGTGAGACCCTAAAAAAGCTCACAAATAATATAATTCGTATGCTACAACAACTAATATACATATATATATATACATCACAGTTTACGTAAAGGATAGTAAAGTTGCGCATATTGGTATTCAGTTGAAACAGGTCTTACGGTACAAACTGATTGTTAGGTATTAAATGCATATGCGTACCGTAGGAAGCCTGAAACATATCCAGAACTAAGGGACGTAATTGTCCAAAAAATGGCAGTTAAACAACAATAACAGACAATTTATATACTCGTATACATGACAGTTTGTGTTAAACAAACATGATGAGCTATAGAGGTTGTGACAAAAGTAGGTATACAGTAGTTATTTTATTCACTGAAATTGTTAAAAATAAAAAAAACATGTAGAAAATTACGCAGAAGTGTGAAGAGCAGTTTGCAGAAATGTGTCCGCTGCAAAGCCCACCAGTTTGACCACATCCCAGAATATATTCTGCTTGGTGGGTAAATAAAGAACTAATTGTATTCTTACTTTTGTCACTGATATGCCCGTTTAATCTGGTAAGCCCCGATATTGGACAGAAAACCTCACAAGCACGAAATATGATAGGTGTAATTAAACTAATATATTCTGCTTTACCTTTGCTTCCAATTTCTTCGAACCCCGTATTTTGTGAACAGACACTTCACAAACACTATTTTACGATAAGCACGAACAGGATACAAAAAAATAAACAAGCAGGTATGATATATCAGATTGGGTAGACTCGTTCCGAATTATGATACTTGGATAGAGTTCGAACCCTAATCACAAGACTGCCGTCTAAACAACATTTGAAATGAGAACATGAGAACAGATGTATATACATAAAATTAGAAAACGTTTATAGAAACTTATATATGACCTCGTGTCTATAAATTCATTTCTTTTTGCATTGAGATATAATAATAGTAGTCATAATTTCTATATGACCTCATTCATACACGTAGTGCAAATATAGCGTTTGTTTCATTTTTCTTTTATATATATATGTGTGTGTGTGTACTTTTAACATATTTAGCCACGTGTATTGAGACGGATTAAAATAATTCTTCGTCTTACTAGTTAAGTAACATATACACAGCCATTATGCCCTTTCGATAATATGATATCAGACATCGAGTTTCTCAGTAAATCAATATGTTCTATTTCATTCCATCTATTCATATTATAAATAATTGCTCTATTATAAGTAATGCTTCCCCCAGTGGCATAGCGCTAAGTCTTCGGACTTACAACGCTAGAAACCGTAATTCCATACCTGTAGAGACGAGAGTACAGACGGACCATTATGTATCTTTGTACTTAAACTACAAACAAATAATACATAAAGCTATAACAACTCTAACGGTACAAATAAAACAGTTATATATAACTTTGCATGGCTATATAACATCAGGACAATCTAACTACTGCAATATTCCACGTACACTAAATGAAAAATGTTTTATATTTGATTTGTTTAGAAAAATAATGACTGAAACTTACATAACGTGTAGAAGTAAAAAAAGAAAACACGGAAAAATCTATATAAACAAACTTTATATTATTCGTGTTATTTGTAATGTCTCTAAGAATTTCCAGTGTATTTAAACATAATTTTTTTCTACTGTTTTCCTGTTATGCATGTTTTCATTTCCTAACAGCAATGTATAGATGCCCCCTTCTAATATATAACGTATGGATCTTTATTTCACTTTTATTGAGCCTTGCCAATTAAAGTATGTTTGTGGTATTAATATAATTTTCTAAGAAAGTTTTGTATTTAAGAAATTAAATAATAATCCGAGATAAGTACGTGGTTATTTATTTATAGAATATGGGCTGATATAATACAGCTTAAGTTTCAAAAGTTGTTTTTTTTTAATTCTAGCTAACACCACTATACAACAATTAAATAAATGGGTATAGTTTTAACAATTTTTTTTTCTATTTGGACGAGCTATTACCGTTTATGAACCTTGTTTGAAATTTTAAAATATGTTTAAAGATATTATAAATTAATATAAGTGTCACTAAATGAGTAAATACCTACTGTGGATAATCTTCTATGTTCTCACAAAACGTACTATTTGTCGTTCGTGCGCAAACAGGAATCCCAGAATTATCAACAGGTGGCGCTAAAACTGAATCATCAGGAAATACGAAACTTGACCCGTCGTGACCACTCGTGGACTCCAAAGAATAACGATTATTGGCAGGAGCCGATTCTCTTGGTTTCCCGTAAGAACTGCCACTATCATGAAACGCAGATCTGTGCACGGGAGGGTATGTAAAGACCAGTTCTAACGGTAACAGAACCAATACCTGTCAAATATACTAAAATACGTAAACATTCTTATAACTTATTCGTTTCTAATATTACGTCCATATTTCTTCGTTTACCTTGACTAGTCATAATGTATAAATAAAACCAACTGTTAACAGTAGGAGTTTATATGTGTTTTCACCACACTTGTCTACATTTACATATAATTACACGTACGTATAAATGTACATAAAAGTAGGTATTTTTGTATAACTAACGTCATTTCATCGCACTTTAAGACCAATAACACTGTAACATGGCAGTGTTGTTTACTCTTTGTTTTGTCAGTATTTATATTTGCTACTTAAAAAAAACTTCTAAAGCTATCGTCTGTTGTCTCTAATTTTAAATACCTTACCATCAAGGGATTGACTGCCACTTTTATGAAGCAGACACTCAGCTTAATATCCATAGTTCTACTAAAAAGCTGTTCTGTAAATAAAATATACCTAAAAGTTATAGGTACATGTTATCCAGTCTTACGAATTTTCGTATAAATAAATCTGACATTCTTTGCCTCGATATTGCCTAAGACACTTGTATACTTACATTGTCATAAGAACTACATTTAGTCATCTCCAAACAGAACCCTAAATTATTTCGAATATTAGCCAGTACCGGAAGATGATCACTTCCTGGAGCTGCGTATCAAGATTATCACATAGATGACCGAAACTTCTGTGATATTTTCAAGATGGCAAATGTTTCAAAGAGTAAATCTGAGTTATCTCACTTCAACCAAATTTGATGAATGAAAGAAACTGACGAAATGTATTGCAATTTAAGACGATCTATATTCACAAGAGACGATGTTACGATACCCATAGTAGATCGTGTTTTATTTCTAATTTAAATTATGTACACTACGTAACGTCCGCCCCTAAAGGGGGACAGTGGAGCATGAAAACTGATGTTTGTATTGTCCACCGTGTTTTTAAGCCAACACTGGATGTATGTGTAAGGTTTTATTGTTTATTTTCTGACTGTTTCATTGGCTCAGCATGGCCAGGTAGTTAAGGCACTCGGCTTGTAATCTAAGGTTCATGGGTTGGAATCCCTGTCACACCAAACATGCTCGCCCTAGGAAGGTCTTGTTAAGCGTTTGGTGAGATAGTGTTGGATTACATCCACTTTGGGTAACTGCCATTTAACGTAACGATTACATCAAACTTTTATTGTCAACAGTTAGAGCGCTTGAATGTTGCACTGAAAGAAAGAGGTCTGCTTTGATCAATCGTAAAGATGTTGTGTTACACCAGGATAATGCACGGCCCCATACAGCAAGGATCACGTCTGCAAAAGCTAAGGAGCTGGATTGGGAAAAGCATACATATCTTTTTTATTGCCCCATCTCATTATCATTTATTCCGAAGTTTCCATAACTATCTTGAAGTAAAAAAGCTTGGAACACATAAAGATGTCAAAACTACCCTCTCTATATTCTTTTCCTCCAAACCCCAAGAATTTTATAGAAGTGGCATTTAGAAGCTTATGAATCGTTGGCAGAAGGCAATTAATAATAATGGAACATACATTATTGATTAAATAACATTAAAAAGAGTTTGAAATCCTTTGTCTTTCTGAACATAAAATCGGACATTAGTTAAGGGATGATCTCGCATAGGTCATGAAAATGTCATAAAATCATTTAGAATACCGACACGAACGTTTATAAACATTATCTGAATGTAGCTACATATATATAAAAAGAATTTGAATTAAAACAGTTTTGAAGACTCATCACAGTCATTGTCATGTTCTGTCTGACGACCGTACATCCTGAGAATAGCACTGCAGCGTGGTTTCCATCGTAAAGTTTCTCGTAAGACTGTCACATCTGAAGCATCTTCCTCCCAACTGCTGCTTTCTGTAATCCATAAAACACAACAGAACGACAATATTCAAGCTCTCTTTTTCAAATGACCGCTTACTAGGAAATTTACAAGCGATATGACTGATAAGTCTTCAAATGGAATAGCATGAATACTTGTTTATTTCTCCAACTGTTTGTGATATGCAAAGGTTGAACTGATATGGCATGGAAACAGCCAATGCACACCCGACATGGGTCACTTTCCCCGAGGAAGAGCCTTTATATTTACGTTGCGCACCGTTGCCTAGACACTAGGTCAGTTTTTGTCTGTTTTGATTGTTGTATTTTAGGTCCTCACCTGTTACAAAACGCAACATTTTTCTTACCAGGGATGTGGTACAACTTTATTACAAGTCTCTTTTTGAATGGTTCTTATTCATTTATTTATCATCTTTATTAACAATAAGAAATAAATGTCAGAGATGGTTATTATACCTTTCCTTAAAGCGATCAATTTTTGGAGGCATTGCACAACCTATGTAATGCCAGATAATTTTAAAATGGAGTTCCAATATATATATATATATATATCTTGCTCTGAGAGTTTGTCAGTTGTGATCACCATGTGACTTGTTAATTTGCATATTCGAATTCGTTTTAATATTACTGTTCAAGCTGTATCATGATATAAATTTCAAGTTGGTACAGCACTAATCACTTCTTTGTTCTCATTAGTGTTCTCCCATCATGAAATAATAAATTACTTTTTTCACCGCTTCACAAGATAGTTGTTCAACCTTAATATGTCCCCTATTAAATGTATAACTAAATTAGTGTATTTTTTTATTTGTTTAATCACAAAAATAGCGAGATGACTCCATTTAATCAACGCTTTTACACAGCTCTAAGTCAGTCATCCATAACATCTTCAAGGGTTTTTGTAGCTAGTGATTTAATTACCTAAAGAAATCAGTTGATTCAGAGACTGCTGATGGTGTGGCACTAATGGAGGGTCGTAAACTAATAAAAACAGCAAAATCATCAAAATGACAGCGTAACGGAACTAAAATAAAAGTTGTAGAACCATATCATAATTAATATGCTTATAGCCGTGGATAATTTACAAAATCATAAGTTGCGCAAAGTAAAGATAACACATTTCCGTTATAAATATTCAAGCTAACCGCTAAAACACTGACATACACCGACTTGTTAACTGTATTAAAGCGTGTCTTGTTCCAGCTTATTCTTCAGAAAATAAGTGAAGATAAAAATATATTACGGTACCGTTCTAATCACTCTTCCAGAGTCTGTTTTCAAGCGTTAACATTTTAACAATGGACTCTTCTTTCACATTTCTGACAGGATAATTAGTAATAGTCCACGAGTGGTTAGCTCATGTGTATTTAGTCTAATATTTACAAGGCCGAAAAGTTTTTTTCGAGCAGTTAGTTTTCTGCGATAATATGTATGTCTTGCGACCAGGGAACAAAGACGCATGTACGAGAGGGATACACTTACCCAGATGTCTATACTTAAGAGTTTATGTAATGTGACGGAATAAGAGTCTAATAAGGTAAGCACGTTAACGTAAGTCACGTTCTGTAGTAATGACGGGAAAGCTCATTCAGACTTGCGAGAAAGCTTTATGGTACGTGACAGATTAAAACTTGTGACGGTAAATTAGACGCGTCAGTAACCTTCAAGTATTTTCCTTCCTTACTTCCAAGAAAGGTAAACATGTTTTTGTTTTTAATCATGACCTAGCACAAAGTGGAAAAACATGTATCTTAACACGTGCATTCCCGTCAACTATCTTGGTCGACTGGGATTGTGCGTTTCCTTGGGAGCATTCACTTGTGTATTATTTGTATTTATAACAAGATATAAATATTACGATATTTTTTTCCTGGACGTACATTTTCGCGAATGTGTTTAATGGTTTTTGAAATTCTTTGTCTTCGGTGTTACAAAATGCACAGCAACCGAAGTAATATGATTCGGAAATAGTATTATCAAATAAACGTAGTATTTTAAAAACACGAAAGAGGGAGCTACATTCCTAGTGAAATATCACCTCTAGGAACAATCCAGAAAAACCTGATTTTCCAAGGTTATACACACAAGAAGTTTTATCATATTACCAGAAGTCACTGTTAAAATTTTCGAAGACACATAAAAGCCTATGAAGTTAAATTTCACAAACTTCCCGTTAATAGTTCTCGCGGGATCGAAACATTGAAATGTTATCTTCTCCGCAACATCTGAAGTAAACAAATCAGTTCAAACTTCCGATATTTTATTTAATTTTCAAAAAAAAAAAGAATAGTTATCAATACATTAATTAAAATCAATACGTGTTAATTAAAATAACATCAATACTTAAGTAAGATATCTGTGGTTTATTTTTATGAAAATATTAAGATTAAATACGTTAAAATAATTAAACGACTATATTTGTAATTAATTCCACAAATAAATTTAGCTTTTTATTAAAAGAAAAAAACTAGGAAAAGTAACATAATTCAAGAAGGCTCAATAATGTAGTTTTTAGTAAAAAAAAAAACCCGTGTTCTGACAGCAATTGGTCTTATACTTTCTAAATCAGCAAAGATTCAACACCTCGAAATATGTTTCCCTTTGATTTAAAAGCTCAAAACTTAAAATCATTTACAAGTTTTTCTTCACTTCCAGTTTAAGTTTTAAATGAACGCGTTAAACGACTTATGCGTTCGGAAGTAGTTTACTGACATGTCAGCTGTTGCACGTATAGTTTAAGTGAAACTACAGTTCTTTAGTTTCAGTATTAAGACAAAATACAATGTGTATGCTGTTTCCATCTTGTTTACTTTAAATCGATTCTTGGTTTGTTGAATTTCGCGTGAGAGTACTCGAGAGCTCTCTGCACTAGTCGTCCTTAATTTGAAGTGATATACTAAAGGGAAGACAACCAGAGTGAATTCGTGCGCTACTCTAATAGAACAGCAGATTTCACTGGGACTCTTGTTAGACAGACACCCATGGCCCCAAAATATCGGTTTTTGTAACACTACTTCAACTTATTTTAAATACTAATTATAAATAAATAAACGTTTATTGGACAGTGTTATCATAATAGTGTTCGTTTAAATAGTGCCGAACCTGACTTAAGAGTGAGTTTTGCTTAGGTTGTGGATCAGATGGGTGGTGATTCGTAGCCTATTGCTGCATATATCCATATATCCATATTCGCTATTCGGTCAGGCAAAAATAACAAAAAAAAATTGCAGGTTGGCGATGAAACAGTGGCACTAGTTCAACCTTAGTGACAGTTGTCCATAGAATACCTCTCTTTCCCCTTGTAGGTAGCTTTGCACACACACACAAATTGTAAAAAGTGAAATTCAAAGGTTCCAATTATCTTTTATTTTTTGCTTTCAAAACACGTGTTGACGACTCTTTAGCATTCTGATTGAAGATAAAATGTACAAATGAAACATAGTCCAAGACCTTAACAACAAAAAATAGTTTTCCCAGTGTTCATGCTCTCATTGAAAAGAGAGAGAAAAAAAACACTTTACCGTTGCCACCAATAACTTTTTTAATGTTTAAAATAAGGACGAACAATCGCCACCAGAGTAATTTATTTTTAGGTTGGGATTATTGCAAATGCCTCTTCAAAAGGCTTATTGTGATAAAGAATATCGGAAGTGTAGTGTAGTTGTCCACGCGTTTCTGGCGTGAGATACTTTTCGATATGTTGGTACAACACTAACAACGGTTAATGTTGTTCCACAAATTATACTTTATTCAATGCTACCTACTAAATATTAATAATGTTACTTACTTACTTTAAGTCTATACCTTTTACAGATAATCACGAAAGGTCTCCAAACCTGCATTAGATGTATAATAAACTTACCAGCAGACCGTCCATGGTTTATCACACTACAACCAACTCTTCACAAACATAAACCTCATAATGCTTTAGCTCCCGTTGTTTTGATAAGCTACCTGTACGCACTGAGAATACTTTCCGTTTTATTCAGTTGAAACTTGATTGACTTCAAGGGCACTGAGCAAGTTTCAACCCTGAGGGAACTGTAAACAATGTACTCATTTTCTAACAGTCGTAGACCATATCGGACATTCGATTGGTTTACTACTATAGGGCATATTAGGGGATTTTTAGCTAGGAAGTTTATAGTAGGCATACCAGTGACATTTATGTTTGTCACACTTCAAGGAATATTTTCATTTAATAAATTTATTTTGACGCCCACATTTTCACGTGAACTTTTGTTTATTACTTGTGTGACAATTACGTTTTTTTATCATTTGCCTTTATTCTCACAGCTAGTGTGATGTGATATTTAGCTTTTAACTGTTAACATTCGATAAACCATCACTTTAACAATCGAAAATAATTAACGTAGAATATTTCAATGTTTCCAACTTTTTGTATAGCAGACAAGTCTTGCCATCTGTCGGAAAATCATCGTACCAGCTTTCTCATCTTTAATATTTTCTATAAATATCGATGTGGAATTTCCTCACAAATTTATCAAATGATAGAAATTCAGGAACAGGTATCCACTTTATAATTCAAAGATATAAATAAAGTTTATATCGTAGTACGTGACTAGCTCCGGAATCACTTATAAAACGGTGAGTTATGACTTCACGAGACGTGTGATATTACTAAAATACAATAATATGAACTACTTGTCTGTTTGTTTTTTAAATTTCGCGCAAAGCTACACGAGTGCTATCTGCGCTAGCCGTCCATACTTTAGCAGTGTAAGACTAGAGGGAAGGCACCTAGTCATCACTACCCACCGCCAACTCTTGAGCTACTCTTTTACCAACTAATAGTGGAATTAACCGTAACATTATAACGCCCCCACTGCTGAAAGGGCGAGCATGTTTGGTGCGACCGGAATTCAAACACGAGACCTTCAAATAACGAGTCGAACGCCTTAACCCACCTGGCCATGCCGGACCTAATATAAACTTATCTCTCATTTTATGTGGACTTTTTGGTCTATGGCTAGGAGAAAAACTAATAAAGGACGTTGTTTGCGTTAAAAATATTTATTGAAAAAAAAATAGTGGCAATTAACGTATCCTTAATCCTTGATAGCACTATTCTATAAGGGTCGAGCGTGGCCCACTGGTAGCCGTACTGAATTTTGAGGCAATGAATGCGTCATAAAGATGACGGTAACAAATTTCACAATTCAATCAGATAAAACAAGTTTAGGAATTGGTGGAGGATGCTCTTCGCTAGTTATTTTCCCTCTAGTTTATTAGTTCAAAGTTAGAGATGGCTAACGCAGATAGTCTTTAACTAACATGGAGCGAATATCGAAAGAAACTGAATCAATATCGGAATTGTTCTTTTTGTTGTTCGGTGTAAAGGCTGTTGATTGACACAACGAAATTTTATGAATTAAAAAATAATATATGCAATCAAAGAATTAACAAGAAGAGTAAACTATATCACGTGTATGGATGTTGCTTATTACCTAAAACATTGAAAATATATTTTATATTTAAAATTAATGTGTGATGCATGGGCCCAGCATGACCAGGTGGTAAAGATACTTGTCTCGTAACCTGAAGATCGCGGGTTCGAATCTTCGTCGCACCAAACATGCTCGTCTTTTAAACCGTGGGGCGTTATAATGTAACAGTCAATCTCACTAGCGGTTGGTAAAAGAGTAACCCAAGAACTGGCGGTGGGTGGTGTTGCTTAGTTGCCATCTCTCTAGACTGACACTGCTAAATCAGAGGCGGCTATCGCAGTTAGCTCTCGAATAGCTTTCCGCCAAATTCAAAACAAACCAAACCATATATCCATAGTGTAATATATTAAGTTAACCAGCACTGCAGTAAAAAAACAACAACATTAATAGTGAGGCATTTAGTAATTCACTACAATACAATCGTTCTTGGTTTCTAACATTAAGTTATTTATATTGTAAATTATTAATCAAGTTTAGAATAATTTCTTGTAAACGAATTTTCTTCATAAAATAAAATCCAAAACCTGCACCGTTTAATGACATCTTTACATTTAGAGTGAAAAATTATGAAGTTGAATAATGGAGTTGAAATATTAATGATAAACAAATTAGAATTCAAACAGCTCTTATAATTATTTTAAAGCTATTCTTGAAATTCAATATTTTAAAGACAAAACAGGATTAATTATTGCATCTCAAAAATAAACAAGAGAAAATCTTCAATATCTGTAGCACTTAAATTCCTTTAGGCAGGATTAGAGTAAATTAATGTCCGAGACCTTTGTTTCCTTTTTCATTAGCTATATTTTCGTGCGCCAGCAATACCAAGCTTCGGGCGTGAGCATACCCAATTCAATTTTATTACCCATCAAAATCTCAACCAGTCTACCTTCAAATTGAAATTCTTTTAGGCAGTGTTAGAGTAAATTAATCTATAAGACGTTAGGTTTGGTTAATTATGTCGATGTAAAAGTTTGACTACCCGAGCCCAAAACTGTAATTTGACCTCAATACGGTCAAAATGTGACGGAGTTATGAGCTACGGATTTACAACGCTAAAATCAGGGGTTCAATTCCCTTCGGTGGACTCAGTAGACAGCCCGATGTAGCTTTGCTTTAAAAAAACACGCGCGCACTATGAGCTAAATGTTTATAGTTGAAGAAAAAAACTGAGAGCCGTTTAGCCGCGACTAAAAACATTTAGATTGATAGTCCGTGTAATATTACACCACAATAAAGTTGACACTTTTTAACAAATATTCTACGTTATAGTCCTATGCTATAAGTTTCCAATAAGGATAACATAACAGTATTTCGATAGCTTGGTCTAACCCTTACCTCTGCCGACAAAGCCTTTCGTTCAATACTAGAGCTCGTCATATCGACTCTACTACAACACACAAGCGTTTTTTAAAACGTTACTTGTATTAATCGTTATATCGTCAACAATGGCATGCGATGCACAAGATACGCGATCGAAACGCTGTCGTGTTTGTCTTGCTAGAAATCCGTGGTAAAGGACCACTAAATAAAGGATTTGTAAGAAATTATCATCAGCTTTATTACAATATTTCATCACACAAACTACGAATCAATAGATCACGCTTCGCAAGCATGAATATATTATATATTGTATGATCATAATTTAGAATTATATTACATTCTTGGAAACAATAGAATATTTTTACAATGATTCTCTTAAAACTATAATATCATTAAATGTTCTATTATATAATATTCACTACTATACTTTTCTATCACAATCTGCATTGTATTATTTAACAATATTCTATACTCGTGATTACAAGAAACCCACTTGAAGTAAAAAATTTATTTACCCGAAGGTTACCTGAAGATGACCTTAAAAGGTCAAAACGTTGTTCTGTACTTTATTTTAATTAAAGTTTTAATATCAATACCAGTTGTCTTGAGAATACAATATTCTATACTGTTTAGATTTCTGTGATGCAACAGGCGTGTGTGTATATATAGCCACGTTAGGCTGTCTGCTGAGACCACCGAGTGGATTGAACCTCTGAGTTTTAAGTTGTAAATCCATAGATTTACAACTGTTCCAGCGAGGGACCAAAAGGTGTCTTCAACTTTAAATACGTTTCTAAAACTGTACAATTTATTTTGAGCAAATGATTTAGGAAAATCGACAGTCCTATTCTATTAGCCAAAGGTTATCTTATAAACTTTTCATCTAACATTAATATTTCAGTGACGAATTTTTATATATTTGTATAAGATAATTAATGTTTATCCTAAATGATCAATCCAACTTTATGCATACAAATTTACTGCACATATTCTTTCTAATGCCTTCAAATCCAAGTCATCAAATATCTTTTCGTTGGTGTTCATTTTAGATATGGCAAATATATATATATATAATTATAGCATAAAAATGTTGGGCTTGTAAACATTTAAAATCGTCAAGGGATAGAGTATAACGTACATAACATGATGAAAATAAACCATAAAAACTGCTCGGTAAATATTATATGCAATAACAAGGAATATTCAGAATGGATTAAAATAACCGATAAGAATAAATTAATCAGACAGAGAATAAATCAGAAAAATAAGGTGCATTGAGGCAAAATTAAACATGAAAAATCAAATTACTTTATGAAAGAATAAAATACCTATGAATAAATTACAATGAAGGAAAACACAAAATACAATAATAAGTTTCATTGAAATTACTTAAAATATTGGAAAATAAAATGTATTAAAAGTAATGAAAAACTTTTTTTCCAAGTATAAAAAATAAGTATTGGTGGAATTAACTTATAAAAACATGTGATGTTTGAGACAAATGAAACATTATTATGAGAAAAAATAGTACTTGCACAAATAATTACAAGAGTAACTTATCTGCGTGCGTGGGAAGTTTTTCTTTATTTTTCACTTAATTACACAAAAAGGAAACACAGAATTAGGACGACAACATTACCATATGTGTGAGTAGAAAGTAGTGAAGATAGTGTTATATATTCACTACAAATGGAAAGATATATGAAGAATATATCTGACACCCCTTAGGACCCGATCTCAAACAACAGTTTTATGCGTTAATGTTTTGTGTGTGGATTTATTTATTTGTTTATAGGCATTTAACATGTCTGTATCGTTATCATGTCGAGTTGTAATACGTGCTTTCATTTCCTAGATTTTGAAAGCGTGTCTAGATTTGGTGTCTCTTACTAGATTTGTCAATCGGTTTGCCATTTTTGGTCACACCATTCAGCTGAAAGAGTCTTTTGTATTTGAGATGTTTGGTGGCTATCAAGTGCTATAGAGTAGGGTTAATCTCGCAGTCAGTGAAACGTCCTGCATGGCCACCAGATTTGTTCAGAATTCTGCATACCTAACATCATACATGAGTAGTATAGGCAGGTCATTAAGTGTTTATTTACTGTACGTACTTAGAACTGTCTAGACATTTTCACAAACTTTGTGCATTCAAATACAAAATACCAAAACCAACAGGAAATGTTCCGTGGCCAAAGCACGAGTTTTCCTTAATATATATTTAAAAAAAAATGAAACATCATCTATTTATTTTTCCTCGGAATATTTTTTCCAGATTCTCTTAATCAAGAAAATGTGTCGAATATGAGCAATAAATTACATTGTATTGCTTTACAATACATAAAGTAAAATATTAAATTACTAAGTAAAGTCCTCATTTCCTCAATGGAAGTAACAGAAACTGGGGATCGCATCAATATATCAAAACATTCAACTTGTTTTATCGATGTATTTTATTTTTTTAGTTAAATGAGAGTAAACTTCGTGTACGAAAGTAGTTTCTTAGAACTTAGTAAACGAGCAGCTGGAACCAAGTAATAACCCAGCAAAGGTAAATAATTGATATCATTGTGCGACAGTGATAAAACAGATGTCTGTAGTTTTCTATATTTATAACATTGTTGGTTTGGAGTATTTCTTTCGATTACATCTCTTCGTATAGTTTTTGTTGTTTGTTTTTTAGTAATAGTTACTTATTAGCTGTAACATGTGTCCTAACCTTTGTGAGTATACAGAGGATTCAAGTAGCGATCAATTTTTTCATTACCTACCATTACTTTTATAGCCACTCCGAGAGGTGTTCTAGCCCCAAATAAACCTGTTGAGACATCAGTCCATCATATCTGAGAACGTGTTCCAAGCCTAACAAAAACATTTTTGAAGTTTCCTGGTCGGATAACGGTAAGTATTCGGTTTAATAATGCTAAAATCAGAGGTTCGATTCCCTTCGGTGGGCATAGCAAATATACCAACGTGACCTTACTATAATAAACATGCACGCTAGTTTGTAAGTTTGAGTTCGAGTGTAGTTTTAAATATGGTGCTGCACACTAGTTTGTAAGCTGGGAAACGAGTGTAATTTCAATTACGGTGATTGCATATATATGAATTAATATATGAGTAATAAAGTTGATTCTCGCCTCTACAAAAACACAGAACTAAAAAAGAGAACACTGGACTGGTCGCATCTCAACCCGATTTGTTAACTTCTATGTTAAGTCCAGCCCAAAAAAACTTTTTTATGATAAAGAAATTGGAGTGTCAATTCAAGTACAAAAATCTTCACACAGCACATTGTGTTCTATGTTATTGTTTCAAAATAATTACTTGAATCACCTTTACAGCACCCAATCGATACAGAGCTCACAGAAACTTATTTTTGTTTACTTAAGTTTCCGAACACAAAACCAGTTGTTACCCCTCAAGAAATTTGACTTTACGTGCAAAATACGACTTAATCATATGTTTCAAACAACCAAATATGCTTTTAAGTGGTTGACATTACTGTGATAATGTAAGAACAGATACAAATACCTAGAAAGAGGGATAGGCATAACCAGGTGATTAGGGTGTTCGACTCGTAATCTGGGGGTCGCGGTTCGAATCTCCGTCACACCAAACATGCTAACCCTTTCAGCCGTGAAAGCGTTATAAAGTGACGATAAATTCATTGATAAAAAAGTAGCACAAGAGTTGGCAATGTGTGGTAACGACTAAGAGCGATTTTTCTAGTCTTACACTGCAAAATTAAAAACGATTAGCGCAGACAACCCTCGTGTACATTTGCGCGAAATTCAGAACAACAAACACAGGAAGAGAATTAAAAATGCAAATAAATAGATACTGTTTTTTATAGATACCATAAATCAGTTTAAAGACATTTATATTAACAAACACTACCAACAACTAGAGGTACAATATAAATCCTGAGGAGAATTGAACCCCTGATTTTAGCGTTATAAAGGCGTATACATACCGCTGTACTAGCGGGGAGCCTGAAGTGGATGTAACTTTTAGAGCTTCAAGAGTCTTTTTATGTTAAACGACCCCCTTCTCTTTAGTATGGGCCTGGCATGGCCAAGCGCGTAAGGCGTGCGACTCGTAATCCGAGGGTCGCGGGTTCGCGCCCGCGTCGTGCTCAACATGCTCGCTCTCCCAGCTGTGGGGGCGTATAATGTGACGGTCAATCCCACTTTTCGTTGGTAAAAGAGTAGCCCAAGAGTTGGCGGTGGGTGGTGATGACTAGCTGCCTTCCCTCTAGTCTTACACTGCTAAATTAGGGACGGCTAGCACAGATAGCCCTCGAGTAGCTTTGTGCGAAATTCTAAAAAAACAAACAAAACTCTTCAGTATTATTTTAAAACTATATTCGAGCTGGTATTATTAAATCTTTAGGAGCATCTTATTGTAGACAAACATATTTCTCTAGGAGTAGGGGCTCACTTTGAGAGCTTACTTGATTGCTGCTACGCACAAACTACACAATGCTGTGTTTATTGTTTTTACCATTACGAGTCTTCAGACTTAGCACTGAACAAGCGGGAATGGGGAAAGAGAGTAACACTTACAGTCAGATTCCGTCATAATTGGTCGCTTAAAGAGTACATAGACTTTTCTTGTTATTCGCTCATGCTATAAACCATATGACTGACAAAAACTTTGTAACGTAAAGGGGTGGAGTGGTATTATATTTAAAAAGTTTGTCACAAAGATAATAACTACACAATTTATTGGTGTATACATTCACTTGTAAATCATACTTCACAATGTAAGCTAAAGTTAAGTTTGTTTTGTCTTTGCACATAAAAATTAATATATTGCTCAAATATGTATATGTATATAGTCTCAGCTACAGTATATGATTCGTAACGCGTGCAGTTCTCTACTACAGTCAGTGTTCTCGTGATTTTCGGTTTCTAGCAATACTATTACAAGATATGTAGTATTTTTTTCTTTTATATCTGCTCAAAGTGTAATCTAATTTAAATATATTTTTATATATCTTCAAGCCAACCGAGATAAATTATTATATGCGGCTTTTGTATTAACACATTATCTGAACATATTCTATATCGAAACTAAAGAAACGTTCTGCAAGTTCTGGTGAGTTTTAAACCGTCAAATAAAAACTGGCAAAATATTAAGAGAAAAATCCATTATTTAACCATTTTCATCAGCGTCGCCATCTCATATACATGTAATTATCTCAATATGTTTTCCGAACAGTTTTCATAGTACGTATTTTGTTTAACAGAAAAAGGTAATACATGAAGTCCCTTATACAACGCTTTTGATAATAGAGCGCTTCTAAGGTTTATCTGAAAAATGTATAGCTTAATAATTATCGTACAAACTGAACAACATATATTATATTTAAATGAAAGGAGAAGCAAAACCTTCATAGGGACTGTCAACTCTGTCATTATTTCTCAAGATAAAAGTTTTCAAATTACACGCTAAGTGTTTCCCACCATTCATATTTCTGCAGAAACTTAGCACTAGACAACATCGCGAATCTGTAAGTTTGACCAGCAAGAAGAACTCATGCTTCAGATCAAGTAATGAGCAATCATTAGGCAGACAGATAACCACTGGGATCAGTTACGTATTTATTTATCAAGAAGTAACATTTCTGAGATTAAACGTTTTACTATTAATCTCGAAAACTCGTAGTTAAGTAATTCTAACCCTGGTTTAAATGTGGTACAGCACTTTAGTGGAAGTCAGCACTTAACAGTACAACAGTTATAAATATTTCAAAGATTCTCCATTGTTATGAAACATATAACAACTTAAATTTACTAATTTGCGTCTAATTATCTTAAAATGTATTTAATACACAATGTGCACGTAAGCAAGATAATGTAATTAATATTGCATATTTTCACATGTTCCTTGTGCTTTAAATGCTCGAATATCATTCAATAGATAACTTGGTCATTTCTTCGAGTAAAAAAAAACTGAAAAAAGAAATTCAGCTGCTACCTGAACATTTTTAATCACTTGACAAATCAAAAACGTTCTGCGTTTAACTTAAATAAAGAAATTAATTATTTCGTAAATAATGTTGTGTATATGACATAATTTGTTCTTTAGTTTAAGCGTTCGTGTTTGTCACCGAAGTAGTTTAATATTAAACTGTAATTTTCTTTGCTTATTTTAGCACAAAGCAGGGATCATACCATGAATTCTAGCTTTATTAAATCTCACGCTTACCGTAAGCTCGCAACTAGTATATATAATATAATTTTATTTCACGTGTATTTTACGTTTTTAAACCACAGTGCACTGTCTCTACCGTAATTTACGTAAATTAATCCATCCAAAAAAAATGCGTCAGTAACTTTATTTTCGTTCCCATTCAAAAATAAATAAAAGAGCAAAAAACATTTCATTAATATATTAAACTTCTTATGTTTGATATTTCAACCTACAACTACATTCACTTTCTGTCAGAAAATGTCCCCGTGATAACTGTGGTTTTGTAGTTAGCATGACTTTACCGTGATTCCGGAAACTTTTGCCAGTGTTTTCTGACAGTTTCTTTAAAACGCTCGCTGGTATTTCGGACTGTAGATGCGCTATAAAAGTGAAAATCAAATTCATCTATTTGATGAGACAAGAGAGGCCTGAAAGTTGACATTGAGTTTTGTCACACCTGCAGGAACGTTCATACGCAGATGATCCTTGAGTACTTCTCAATACATCTTGAATCAAATACATTTTACAAAGACGTTCAGATGTCATTCGTTCTATGTATATTTATTAAATCATTTCGATTTTAATATTCTTTATAAAACACTATTAACAAAACCTTTACAATGGCTAACAAATAAACTTTTGTTTTTAGTCATACTATCAAACAAACATTATTGTACGGAGTTGAAAGCATGTTTCAGAATAGTTTAAGGACTTGTGAGTGTTGATGACTAGCTGCCTTCCTTCTAGTCTTACACTGCTAAATTAGGAACAGCAAGCGCAGATAGTCCTCGCGTAGCTTTTCGTGAAATTCAAACGAGACCAAACCAAAACGGATGTATTGTGATGCATGAACGCAATCTTTTGAACGAATATTTCACTTTTTACATAGTAGTTCATTTAACTAGGATTACGAAACAGGTCATCTGGAAAGAGTTATAACAACATATATTTCTTTCTGATTCAATGCATATAATTAAAACTATGATACGAACATAGATGTTTAAAACATAATATGCACAAATGAATTCCCATAAGATATTAAGTGTTTAGGAAAACTTTATTCTAAAGGCATATATTTGCAAATCAAGTTTGATGTCACCTAAATTCTTCTTTCGGCACCTAGCCCGTACACGTACTTCCCTATAAACGTAGTTTTGCTTTTCAAAAAGTAACTATTTATGGAACTTAATAAGAGTTTTATTACAATCAGTCACTTACTCGAAAATATACGAAGGATTATTTGTATATGAAAAAAAAATATCACCTTACTAACGTCTACTTGAACAGCTATGAAATAGTTCACAAACCACCAATTGTTTTTATTCGGAGATTTAGGTTGGGCAATTTAATAATTCTGAAGCAAATGCTTTAAGCGTTATTAAATAAAGAGTTTTTTAATTGTTGAATTTTTTCACATAGTTATCCGAGGGCTATCTGCTTCAGCCGTACTTAATTTTGAAGCGATAAAGGGGAGGCAGTTAGTCAAGATCACTCCTTACCAGTTCTTGGTCCACTCTTTTACCAACGAAGAGTAAGATTAATCGTAACATTATAACGTCCCAACGGCTGAAAGGAAGACAATGTTTTGTGAAATGAAACGCCCTCACCAGGTCTTTCATAAGAAAAATTACATTAGTTTTCATGCAGAAAAAAAATCCAAAAATTGACCAGATACTTACGTAGTATCTAATTGTGCATTTTAAGTAGCTGAAAATATTTAAGATATTTGTTGAATTTCATAATTTAAGTGTTGACGGTATTTCGTTCACTAGGGGGATTCAAAGAAATGTCAGAACCCTATACAGAGAGCACTGAAGAAGCTTAAACACACATTAAGGTACACGTTTTTTACTTGTTCTTATCCTTGTCAAGATAAAAAAAAAAGCATTGTAAAAGCCATCACTGCTATACTTTGAAAATACCATAACAGGACAACCAAGTGTGCTTTAACTGGGATTTGTAGTTGATCACTTCAGTAGAAATAAAGCGATGGTAAACAGAACAAAGTAAAATCGTTACCAAAGTAATATAAACGGAATTGGTTGGTGATGGTAAAGTAACAAAATTTAAGTACGTACTTTACGTTCAATACTATTGCTTTATAGAAGGATGAGCCACACGGACAAAGTTTTCGAACTGAAACCAATAAATACCAGCGGGCAAAGGCATCAATTTTACACTGTAATCAGCTTTAGTATGTTAGTGTGGCAGTTGTAAAGGAGAACTGTCGTTGTATTTTGTTTTTATACGTATTTCAGTAGTAATATCAATAAACACTATTAATGAGACAGCTGAAAATCGTGAACTTTTGACATGAGCCTATATTGCACATATTTATCAATAAACTTAAGAAAATGACCTATAATTTCATAAACCAAAAACCTTCTGAAAATCTTTAAATAAGTATTTAATATTTTATTTATTAATCCTTAATATTCAGTTGTATTAAGTTATCGATGTTCACATGATTTAAAGTTTCTTTAGGCGTATTGATAACATAAGGTTGCAATGGTTAACAATCTTGTTAACAAGATTTTTATTGTTTTCTTACAGAAGTCAATTTTGGGCATGATTAATAACTTGTTCCGGTCTTTAAAAGCTACGAAAGGTCTATTTACAAATAGTTATAAATAGATAGAACTGGTATTTCTACCTGCTCATAGTCGTCTATATAAATAGAGAGTGCTGGTATTTCTAGCTGCATATATTCGTCTATATAAATAGATAGAACTGGTATTTCTACCTACTCATGATCATCTATATAAATAGAGATAACTGGTATTTCTATCTACACATAGTCATCTATATAAATAGAGAGTGCTGGTAGTTCTAGCTGCACATAGTCGTCTATATAAATAGATAGAACTGATATTTCTACCTGCTCATAGTCATTTATATAAATAAAGAGAACTGATATTTCTACCTGCTCATAGTCATTTATATAAATAAAGAGAACTGATATTTCTATCTACACATAGTCATCTATATAAATAGAGAATGCTGGTATTTCTATCTGCACATAGTCATTTACATAAATAGAGAATGCTGGCATTCAATAGAAACACCAAAGAGTTGATCTTCACTCAGCGAATAATGGTGTTGTACCGTCACTTTTATGACGTGACCACGGACAGAAAAAATGGAGAGCGTTTTAACAACAGGTCGCGAATTCTTGGACTCCCAGTGCAAACAACGCTTACTACTGAAACAGACGTTTCGAAACAAACTTTTGAAAATTGTATCTATCTGCCTCATAGGGTCGTTGTGAAATATTGACATATATTTTACGGTTCAAATTAACATCTTATTTATTCGGTACCGCTTGCAATAACGGAAATATTCCGTATATATATGTATATGTATATTATATAAGATGTATTGCTATGTATTACAACACTCTACACCAGTGATTTTTTTTATGATTTCACATCATAAATGCTTCAAAGCAATTAAAGAGCGTTGAGATAATGTCGCACGGAACATTGTCCAAGTGTGCTTATTGGAGCAGAAAAACTTTAATTTGAAACCTAATTTAATTTCCAATTATTAGGATTACCAAAGCAAATTGTCTTTGTTGCATGAACATTTCCGAAAAAATCTCGGATTTTTCACACAACATTTTCAACTAGATTTCTATTGAATTCACACTGGCCACTAAACAACCTGGCGAACTTTAGTAGCTGTACTATTTCTTCCAACATACTTATTACAAATAAAGTGGAATCATTGAGCCGTGAAAAAAACTAAGATTGGCCCGACATGGCCAGGTGATTAAGGGTTTCGACTTGTGATCTTAGGGTCGCGGATTCGAATCCCCGTCTCATCAAACGTGTTCACTCTTTCAACCTTGGGAGCGTTATAAAATGAGAGTTAACATCACTATTCGTTGGTAAAAAATTAGCTCAAGAGTTGGCGGTGAGTTGTGATGACTAACTGCATTCCCTTCAGTCTGACACTGCTAAATTAGGTACGGCTAGTACAGATAGTCCTCGGGCAGCTTTGCGCCAAATTTAAAAACAAACAAACAATGAAAAATCTGAGGCTATGGCAAAATTAATGAAAAATGAGAAACTCAAAATGTTAATAATCTAGGCTGTTGTCCAAAATAAATAAAATTTGTAAAACGTTTCAGAACAATTTTGTGAAAAATTGCAGTCTTAAACAATACTGGTTTGTTTGGAATTAAGCACAAAGCTACCCAATGGGCTATCGAAACTCGACCTCTAGCGATATGAATCCACAGATGTATCGCTGTGCTACTGTGAGGCCGAAGATACGTAAAAGCATATCTGTGTTCTACCCACTATAGGTATCGAAACCCGGTTTCTAGCCTTGTGAGTCCGCAGACAACCCCCACTGTGGGGGTTGGGGGACAACAATATTGAAAACATGAATGAGCTACAATATATAAAATGTCAACGTGCTCATAAAAGTGTGTAAAATACATTAATTTCTGTTTTGAATTTTCTTTCTGTATTCACCCTTGTGCAAATTAATTGAAGCAAATGGTCATTTTACAATATTTTCAGCATATTTTCACACAGACGACGTTATTAGCTGTGTTTTTCAGTACGGTCGATATATGACTATATATAGAATACATGACGAAATTTTGAGGGATATTACGTCATTCGAAATTGCGTTAGAAGGGCAAGAAGACCAGTCACAAAACAACTTTTTACCAACTCAATGAAGAAAAAAACAGTATCAATGACACCTGAAATACAAGAACTGCACGCAAGAACAATGGAGGAAGGTGTTATTCAGTGACGAGACTCATTTCTTCGTACAAGGTCAAAGAAGTTTGCATGTTCGCAGATCTCCAGGTAGAAAACTTCGAGAATCTCACATCAATCAGTTCGTTAAACATCCCTTGAAGAAGATGTTTTGGGGCTTTTTCAGCTACTATGGAGTTGGAGGCTTACATATTGTAGAAGGTATGATGTGTACATCGAAGTTTTGCAGATAAGAGTCGTTCTAGAATTGAAAAAGAGATTTTCAGACAGATCTGGCTCAGTGCCACACATCGAAACTTGTGAAGAATTTTGTGATTACAATGCGAATAAAGGTGCTGGATTGATCTGGAAACTCTCCAGACTTAAATCCTATTGAAAATCTTTGGGCGATTTATAAAGAAAGACTTCGGGGAAAAGACTGTACTACGAAAGATAAGCTTAATGAGACCATAATTGAGGTGTAGTACCACAAACCAAAAATTAGTAAAGATTGCAGTCAACTCGTGGACTCGATGTCAAAGTGGATTAATGATCTTCTGAAAAATAAAGGCGGTCATATCATGTAATAATATGTGAGTAATTTTTGGATTCTCAGAAATAAAACTAAAAAAAATTAATAATCGTACATTTCCGTCTTGTTTCAATTAATTTGCACAAGGATGTAATATAATCATGTGATTCGTTTTACAGTTTTAATACTCAGTCTGCGAGTCAACCGGTGATGATGTGGGCTTATAATTGAGCATAGTTAATTAGATGTCGCTTTGGAAAATAATTTATATCATTTAGTGAGTTCAACAAATAGATGGCAGATGGGTTTTAATTATAATAAATGCAAGTTATTACATGTGGGTTAACATAATATGAATTATAAGTTGGATGGAAATAACCTTAACAGTGTTATAAAAGAAAGATATCTTGATATAATATTCGATCAGTCTTTAAAGCTATCCAAGCAGTGTGCTGTTGTTAATGATTGGGCAAATAGGATTTTATATTGCAATGAAATATTGAATACAAGTCTAAAGATGTTATAATTTCATTGTATATGTCACTAGTTTGGCCACATTTGGAATATTGTATTCAGTTTGGGCTTCTTATCTTAAAATAGAGATCGTATTGTTGGGAAGGACTTAGAGGAGAGCTACCAAAGTGCAACCTGGGATGGTAGAGTTGTTACATAAGGAGAGATTAAGTTCCTTAAAACTGTTTTCCATTAAGAAAAAAGTTAGAAGGGATCTGATTGAAGTGTTTAAGATTGTAAATAGAATTTATAATGCTCGTGCATCAGTATTTTTCATTCTTAACAACGAAAACAGGGAACACAAATACAGATTTAGGCAAGATAAAAGCTGTTTACATTTGAGGCAATTTTAAATTTTAAAAGTAGCGTGGTTGGCTTATGGAAGGGGTACTATGGAAGCAAAAAAGTTTAGAAAGTTTAAAAGAAAATTTGATGGAAACATGAAAGACTGGTTTCATGACTTTTTTGTTGTTCAATAGTTTCAGTTTGGCTTAGAGGATGGGACAGCCGAGATGGGCCAACAGGTCCTTGTTGTCCCTAAAGATTTTGTTATATGTCAAAATGCGATTTTTTTAAATTAACAACTCGAACCATTTTAGTTCCAATTTGAACATTGGAAACCTTCGCATTCATATTCCGCCTACCTAATCCATCGTAATTCAATTTTACTCACTCACAGACTGTTTACAAACTCAAAATTTGATATTACATGAGTTAAAAATGTTTGGCTGAGATAAATATAATAATGAACTTGTACAACTAAACTTGTAGAGAAAGTAAGACCTAGGTAATCTTACAGTTCATTAAATCTTTAGCTATTACTTTAGTACTATGCACACAAATGTATTTTAGATCAGAAAATGAAGTTATTTAGAAACTGCAACCATATGCATGATATGGGTTTACCAAGACAATAACACGACGAAAGCTATCCTGGTTTTTGTTTCATGTATTTACTCCCAAAGTGTCATTAGACATTGTAGCCTAAGGCTCATGCTCTGAATACCCAATTGGTGTTTTAAAAAATCAGAATAGAAAACTATGATGGATATCATAGTTAAACGCCAAAGATGTTTACACCTCTGGGCACGAACCTCAAATCTTTTAAGCTCGTATTGACGCTTCTAATTTACTCATCGTGATAACCAAAGGAAACAAATTGCGTAATACAAAATGCATGACAACGTATTCTGTTCACGTATATCAACTGGATTTCAAAGTTTAATGTTCTATATTTTTCTATATTTGAACTTTGTGATAACGTAAAGTAACAAACTTAAAAAATACATGATTTTTTTCAGTATATTCTTTATATCCGTCCTGACCCTAAGACCTTTACTAATGTTACAGTAAACACATGTTAGTGTACTTCGTTAAATTTTGTCATTTTTTCTTAAATATTTTTAATTAGTTTGTTTTTAAGCAATAAAAATTCAACTTTATAAAACCTTCAGAAATAATGTTTTGAAACAGAACGCTTTAATATACATTCAGCTAAATAAAGAAACAAACGCAAAATTATAGGCGCGTTACTGATACAACAATGCAAGCCCAAAATAAACCAATACAAAGGAACATCTGTACACCTATATTAATAAATATAATCCAACATTTAAGCACGCCCTTTGCAGTCCTACATTCAATTACACAACCGCCTTCAAACATGTAGTAAGCTATCGGTCAGTAACCTCGTTCTTTCCTTGTGAACCTTACGATGACCGAAGAAGGTCGAAACGTTGTTCGCTCCTCTACATAGTGCTTTCTCTATCCACACCAGCCATATTTTTAATATATAATTTTCCCTACAAGTGAGTTTGTTCGTCATCACGGATTCAGCATCTTAAAAAAACGGGTATATGAAAAATATTATCAAATACAAATTTAAATTATAATATTTTTCAAATGCTTATTTATAACGTACTTTTTCATTTTATGTGTATTATGATGGAATTGTTATATGCCTGCTTTGTACACCAAGCATTTCGTACTCAAGTGAGTACTGGTGGAAGTAAATGTGAGTCACTTTTAAAACATAGGTCTGAGTTAGTAAATACTCAGTCACTCTTTACAGGTGAGCATTAGTAGTGTGAAAGTATATATTTAATATACTGTTCAATCTCAACAGGGTGAAAACTCTACTTTCACTCAGAAGCTAGCTTAGATCAGTCAAGGGATTTTGAAATCTCATCCTAAATATCTGACAAAAAATATTGAATTCTGTATGTTTTTATTTAAGATATCTATCTTTAAAAAATTAACAATAAAAGCTTTAGTTTGGACTAAAGCTAAATCATCTGTAAATGTGATAATTGAATGAACAGACCGTATAGTAAAACAGCATTGTCTACATTAACTTTATTAATAAATTATCTAAAGTTATACAGTGAAACTATGAAAAAAAAACATATTGTTTCCTGAAGATTACCTAAGAAGATCAAAACATTGTTCTGTACTTTATTTTGATTAACGTCTTAATACCAATGATAGCCGTCTTTAGAATACAAACAAATTGTTTGTCGTAACGGAGTTAAATCACCTGTAAAGTTTGTAATATAGTGAATATACAATACAATAAACTACCTCTAACTGGGCTGCTCATATTTTACCTGTGTTTTTTATAACGAATGTGTGTGTGTATTTTCTCATAGCAAAGCCACTTCGGGCTATCTGCTGTGTCCACCGAGGGAACTCGAATCCCTGATTTTAGAGTTATAATTCTGTAAATTTATCTCTGTTCCAGCTGGGGACTTCTTACAACGAAATGAATACATGTCATTTGTATAACTCCACTGTAGATGTGCCAGAAAACCTAACAAAGAAAGTATGTAGTGTGTTAGATTGTGAAAGAATTAGAACCAACCAGAAAAACCAAATCTGCCACTAAGTTCTTAACAGTATTTTATCGCTCTTTTTACCAATACTCCATGAAAATTAGGGTTAACATTACGTTTTAACGAAGTAAAACACGTAACTTTAGTTATCTTACGTAGTAAATTATTAAACACATTAAGAATGTGAGTACATCTTAATCAATTGTTTGTTTTGAATTTCGCGCAAAGCTACACGAGGGCTAAATACGCTAGCCAACCCTAATTTAGCAGCTAGTCATCATCACTCACCGCCAACTCTTGGACTACTCTTTTACCAAATAATAGTGGGATTCACCGTCACATTATAACACCTCTATGGCTGAAAGAGCAAGCATATTTGATGTGACGAGGATTCGAACCCACCAACCTCGGATTACGAGTCGAGTGCCTTAACCACCTGGCCATGGCGGACGTGTTAATAAGTATGTTGTATCTAGAATCTTTTACTACACAGCTGTAATATTCTCAGTAAAATGCTAAGAACTTGAGAAGTATATAGGAAAAAACACATATATATAGTTTTAGGTTTATTTCGTGTTTTTATAGGTTACTGCGAGATACAATTATGGTTTGTCATTCACTTACCATTCAACATACAATACTATTATAAAAATTGGTTTCAGCTTTATTGTTGATAGTTTCTAAACTGTACGTTGATCCAAAGCTGTAAACAAAAACAAACAATTTCCTGAGCTTTTATCATTTATCTTTAAAGAAAAAACTCTGTAGAAAGAACTAAGTTATTACTCTAACCAGTTCTTTCTTTGTACATTAAATGTACTGCTGTTTTTTCATCATTAGTCTTACTGCTATAGAGCGCACCTTGCTCCGCCTCTGACCATTTAGATCTTTCGCCAGACAACTTTAAGTTATTGATGCTTTCTGTTATCCAGAGGGTGGAAAAGGTGGTCCGTCACCCAAGCAGCGCTGCTCAAGCTTCAGGTTTAATCCTGCCTAATGGATTAGATCAGATAGCTTTGCGTGTACTGTACTTCAATCGATGAAGCCTAAGATTTGTTGTCTGCGTTGTTTGCTTTTCCCTTTTCTGATTTTCGTGGAAAGGAAGAGAGAGAGAAATTAAGAAAATAATCTCTTATTAGAAAAGCTAGTAAAAAAGTTTGGGCTCAAATATTCAATTAGATAGTGAAGTGCAAAAAAAGCTATAATCCGATAGGTATGTACGGAGAAAAAGAGAGAAATGTAAAAGTTACGAGCTGTTTCTAAAATAACATATTAAAGAGAAATGAAAACAAATAATACTACTATACATTCATCAGGATATTCAAACAAAAAAGATTAATGGAAATTATAGGAGAAGGAGCTCCTACTCATTTAAAAGAAAGATAAACAGTTTTGAAGATCCAGTTTAATAGTTAAAGAAATTAAGCAAGAAAAATAATACAAGTGTACATGTGTCTCCAAATTATTTATTTTTAATGTCTTGAAAAGTATAAATAAATGCTTAGTTTGATTCTAACATAAAATTACGCTGGATATATTATTATATTACTCTCTTCATTAAAAATGAGTAAATAAATATCGTATGCAATTTTAAAAATGTCTAACACAAAATTAGAAAGATAAAAATATTTCTAAAATATAAGGTGCATTCGCGTGATAGAATTTACATTTTATTTTAAATCAACCATTAAATGCAAGTAAATATTCGAAAGCAGAGTAGCAAAGTATGCTGTAGGCAGCTTGTTATTTTGTACAATCTCTGCTGAAACCATTCAAGGTTATGTTATTTTGCAAAAAAAGCTGCCTGCAAACCGGTATTAATCAAAATTTACTGTCGTCACATCGTATTATTTGAGTAAGACAACGTGGCAACTTAGAGTTAAGACACTAAAAACATCTAATCTTATCAAATGAGTCCTGTTTTCGGCTTGTTAAGGCTTATGGTAAAATTCGTGTTCGTTGTTTACCTGGTAAGATGATGAGGTAAGACTGTCTTTCCCAACAGAACACACAAGATGTGGTGCAGTACCCGTTTGAACAGCTATTCATCAGAGTGAAAAACTGATATTCCTATCCACCAGAGCCTCCTATAAGTATTACACGGGGATTATATTTCTACTATATGAAAAAGTAAAGTTTGATAATAAATTTATGTTCAAGGATGACAAAATCTCTGTGCACAGTGCATGTATCGTACAGGATCATGTCGATCAGAAGGACGTTACAAGATTACCGTGGCCAGCAAAGTCTCCAGGCTGCAATCCCATTGAGAACTATAAGGGAGAATTTGACTGGTAAACTTCTAACCATGACTCTAAACTATTTACTGTAGCTGAGTTACAGCACCTTTTAGATACAATAACCTCATCAATAGTATGCCAGGTCACATTACTAATGTTATTAAACTACAAAGAGAGCCAAGCAGTGTTTAATATGAATTGATATAAGGTTACAGACGGTATTTATAATACTTTAATGTTATATTTTGTCATTATTTGTGCTTTGGTAAGGTTTTGTTATGAAAGGTGAAATGCTGAATTACAAACTTTTCTAGCGGTATCCAATAAAATTGCTTGCTGTTCCAATAAATATCCATAGAACCTATCACATTACACAAAATGCATATGTACTTGTTTAACATGACACGTATTTCCAAGTTTGGCATTGTCAAGTGTATTCATATTCCATTTTATTAATAATAATCTTACTTGTTACAAAATATTCACACATCTCGGCTAAGACTGTGGAAAAAGTAAGACATAACATTTTCGTTATTGCGTATTTATTAGCCCTCCAGTGGCTCAGCGGTATGTCTGCGGAATTACACGCTAAAATCCCGGTTTCGATACCGGTGGTGGGCAGAGCACAGATTGTAGCTTAATTCAAAACAACAACAGCGTATTTATTCTTCTAAAAAAAACATAAACTGGAAAGTTACATTTTGCCTCAAAGCAAACAAAATCCTTTCTAATAAAATATTAACCATCATCAGGAAGACACAATCGCAAATTTTATCTACCACTAACATCAAAATTCAACTCCATAGAATGTGGTTTATTAAATCGCTGGGATTAAAATTCGAAACCAAACAAACAAACTTGCCATTGTATGATGCGCTAAAGTTCCTTGTAATAATAATAAATAAGAACAAACTTTGAATATTCTGATTAAATTCATAATTACAATTTACCCTATTGTTAATTACAGCTAACAGAAACAATAAGAGTAATGTAAGTTCGCTAGTGAATTTAATTATTATTATTAATTTAAATGAAAATCTTCACAATTTGCTATTTGTGTTATGCCTACATTGGGGATCACACCCCGAATTTGTTACGTTGTGGGTTATAAAGTTTCCCGTTAATGCAGCAGAGAATGTTTTTCTTTATTGAGAAAAAATATTTTAAGAGCGAGGTATGATAACTGAGTAAGTGATCAAGTTAAGATAACTGCATTAGAATTTTTTCAATTATATATTTATATGATACAACTATACATTTGTCATGCAAGTTCTGAAACTGATCGATCGATTTACTTCTACGGGATCATTTTTATACGAAGTACCAAAACAAAATAAATGCGAGTAGGGGCAATGCAGTTAATAACTAACATCAAATTGCAACGTCCCCTACAATATTGTATCCGTTTATACTATCGTCCCTGAGATACGTGACCAGCACCGGTTAGTTTCCGTCGCGCCAAACATGCTCGTCCTTTCAGCTGTGGGGGCGTTATAATGTACGATCAATCCCACTATTCGTTTGTAAAAGAGAAGCCCAAGAGTTGGCGGTGGGTGGTGATGGCTAGCTGCCTTCCATCTAGACTTACACCGCAAAATTAGGAACGGCTAGCACAGATAGCCCTCAAGTAGCTTTGTGCGAAATTCATAAACAAACAATCAAACAAACCGGTTATTTGCAAGCTCTCTTTGTTAACCTGAAGATGGCCTATGAAGGTCAAAACGTTATTCTGTACTTTATTTTAAGTAAAGTTTTAATACCCTTACCTTTGAATACATGCTTAGGAAAACACTCTTCACACTTTTACAGAAGTTTGTATTGCCTTTTGTTATGTTTTTCGTGAAGGTAATTGAAGGTAATAATCGCATTTCATTCTATGATTTTTTTTCGATTTTTTTGGGGTAATAGCTAGTAAGTTTCTTTAGAAATGTGGAGTAGTTTTAGAATAAATTTAAAGAAAACTGTACATTATCAAGGTGAATAAGTTTCACTGCCATTAAGTATCCATATATATTCTTTTATGCACAAAGCAACAATGATTCTTTTTTCTAAATAACAAATGTTGAAACTTACATATTTCATGAAGCAAAATAAGCCAGTACAAACGTTTCTAATGTGACGATGTTACAATGGTCAGCGGCAAAAGCTGCCCTCGTACAACTAACAACGATACGCAAAATAGTCAAAAACAATATCCGTCTGGGAAACTGACACAGTACATGTGTACACAAGTTGCTTCCAAGGCATATAAGTTTAACCGTCGCATACCTCAAACAACGTTTATCGAAGAGACTTTTAACCATCTCTTGTTACCCTGCCAGGATCACGTTAAGAACCGTACTCTACCTGTGGTGCAGAACTAATGATACTTTACCAAATAATTTAATCATTGTTCTTTGAAATTGGTTGCATTTCTCTTTGTTATATATGTGATAACTTCTATTTTTCTTTAAACCTTTTTTATTTCTCTCTGTCAGTATTTAATCAATAGGTTTTATATTAACTATAAAATACCTCTATCAGTACATTTTACAGCAGCATATATTTATACGTTTCAATTTTTAAAATGTAATCTTAATATTTTTAAATATAATTCATTAACAGAGGTATACTGTTCTTTGATATTACAGAATATGGTAGTCCAATGGAATGCCGACAGTGATTGAACACGATATCTTGTTTTTTTCTTTTTTCCTTCAGCTCAACTTATAAACGGCATCAGCTTTTGTGGATTGCTTTATGTTGGAGTTTATATCTCAAGCTGCTTTGATTTTGCTTCGTTCGTGAGGACCATAAAACTTTAACTCGTAATAGTAACCTTACACAACATCTCTAATGGGAAAAAAAAGTTTGGATTTTTCTTGCGGGCGAAGCTCTATCTAGGGTGGTGCCGTTTAGTCGTTGAACAAAATCAGCTGGAGGAACATTAAGTACAGAGCATCTGCTAATCTAAACGATGAACCAAGTAGATCATCTCTATTGTAAACATGGTCGTTCTCAAATCTTGTCCATCACTCAGACTGTTACACATTTTTCACAGTCTACTCGTGGCTTATTGATAATGAATCAAATACTAGGATGAATTATCGGTTGATAAGAGCATAATAGAAGCCATATATTGCACTATTAACCTTACCGAGGTAAAAAATCTGTTTGTTAAGAGTTCAATTAGAAAACATAACTATAAATGTAGAAAATCGCACACGTACTCGCAATGTCTAATAAAACCGACCTAACACTATAAATAAACAAGCTGATTTATAGGATACCGTTATCTATAAAAAATTATTATGAATATTATTTTGTAGCAGACTCAGAGCAACTGTTGATTTTCTTTGTGATTATGTGATTATTAAATCTATTTCCATTTGTCCATTCGCGTGTATCTTGGTGAATAGGTATAAATTTAATATTGCTAAAACCATAAGGAGCCAGGTTTAAAGGTAAACCACTACAGGCAGACCAGAAAGTATGACTAGCCAGGTTTATAGCTAAACCACCACAGCCAAACCAGAAAGTATAACTAGCCAAGTTTATTGGTAAACCACCACAGGCAAACCAAAAAGTATGACAAGCCAGGTTTATAGGTAAATTACCACAGGCAAACCAGAAAGTATGACTAACCATATTTATAGGTAAACCACCACAGGCAAATACGAAAGTATGACTAGCCAGGTTTATAGGTAAACCACCATAAGCAAACCCGAAAGTATGACTTCGAGAGAAGAAAGTTGTACTATGGGTGCCATAATTAAATCGATTTGCATACAACAAATAATACAATAACTATGTTATTTACTTATCTTTAATAAAAAGATCTTATAAATTGCTTTTCGTATTTTGCTTTAAAACCAAAGGAAATGTTTCAAATTAAAGTTCCCAAGAGAGTAAGAAAAAATAAGTTATTCAAAAACACACATATGCTTTTCCCTCATTGCCTTGCTAATTATTCGTAGGCTGTAATTAATATTAAGTTCTGATCTGACAAGCTGCTGTATAGACTATAGTTAAAAGTAAACTTGGTAATGAGTATAGCTAATTGAATATATTGTTCTTAAGTTCTTACTTATAAAAATTAATTTTAATTTTTATTTGTACGTATCACATCATTTTTGTTAATTTGAATAAAACAAATTACAAGCAATACCAAATAACCTTTCTTATAATTATTACTGACAAATAGTAATAATCATATTATAATTAACTTCAGAGAATTTAGTTCAATCGGGTTAATAGCATTATTAAATCAATTTTATCACGTTATATATCTGAACAGTAAATATAAAATCAATAATTCATTTTATTTAATTAAAATAGAATATAGTATCATATTTTACTTCAATACCTCAAATACAAATTACGTTTCCTTACTAGCGGCTTTAATTTTATTTTGTAGTTATAATTTCTTCAAGCTAATGGTTGATGCTTTACAGTAGAGTTACACAATGTGCTATCTGCCATCTGTCCATCATGGGAAATCGAACCGCGGAATTTGGCACTGTGGTACCGGTAACTTACCGCTAAAGCACCTGGTTTCGGTTTGTTTTGAATTTCGCGCAAAGCTACTCGAGGGCTATCATTGCTAGCCATCCCTAATTTAGCAGTGTAAGACTAAAGGGAAAGCAGCTAGTCATTACTACCCACCGTTGACTCTTGGGCTACTCTTTTACCAACTAATAGTGGAATTAAGCGTAACATTATAACGCCCTCACGGCTGAATGGGCGAGCATATTTAGTGTTTGGTGTGACGGAGATTTGAACCAACGGATTACGAGTCGTTTACATTAACCATCTGACCATGCCGGGCCTGAAACACCTGAAAATAAAAGTTTATGCTAAATCATCTTTGGTATTAAACACCAAAAAGTACGTGATTTATCCACTTTTTAGTTAGTGCATTTATATATTTTAGACACTGAATTAGGGAAAAATATTTTTCATTTATACATAATATTTTTTATTATTTGAAAATAGAAATAATATATATGGTAACAAATATTTCACAGGACAAATATCGTATAGAAATAGTTTCAGTACAAATTTTTCTCCACTGTTATTTCTCTAACGATATTATTTAACTTCTTAGAACTCTAGTGGCTCCTTCAAATATTTTTTTTCTCCGTCTCTCTCAAAAATAAGAAAACTGTAAATAAATAACACGGGCAAAAACTTGACGTTACACTGATTGCAATTGAAACATAGCAAAGGCAAAACCAGCTGACCCAATCCATTAGACAGATGTAAACCTGGAGCCAGACGCTTGGGTGACGGCCTACCTTTTCCATCTCCGGGATAAGAGAAAGCATTAATAACTTGGAACCGTCTGGTGGAAGATCTAAATGATCACAGGCAGTGTCAGTATAAGTGATGGGAAAAAGCAATAGTAAATTTAATATGTAGTGAAAGAAGTGGTCAAGGTAATAATTTTCTTTTTACAGACTTTTCTTTTTTTCTGTGCAAAGATGGATGATATTTGTCCAAAAAAAATATTTCTTTTCGTTTACAGCTTTAGCCCAAAGTGCTATAGAAAATATAACATAAATGATGAAATTTTGATCAAAACCTTTTATAACAATATTCGTTAATGTATTGAATGACAAACCTTAACTGTATTTCAAAGCATTCGATAAAACACTTAATAAACTTTGAAGTGAAATAAACGTGTGGTTCTTCTGAAACTGTAAACTTTTTCTACAAATGTTATGTTAATACATTCTTATACACTTGACTTTGTAATTAGGTTTTTAGATGCAACATACTTTATTAAGATTCACTCGAGTTCTAAACTTCTTTAATTTTCAGTAATTACAATAAATAAGGTGGTTTGTTTTAACTTATTACTGAGATAAAACAAACCACTTTATTATTGTAATTACTAAACATTAAGGAAGTTTAGATGTGTTTGTTAAAAAAATTGAATAAATAGTGCTGAAAATACTATGGCTGTTATTGATTTTCCGCGTGGAAACCAATCGTTCTACACCCTAACAAACTGTGATCAATGCACATAGTTTTTGTTGTTTTTTTACTGTACTGCAGAGAACCCACTAGCACATCTAAGTTTATTTATATAAATGGTTTTTTGTTACGTTTCCCTTGAGGAAGGTAAATACAGCTTTCAAATGGGCTAGATTCTTTCAATGTTAAGGTGTCTCGGTTGTCATATCTCTTACTTATTCGCTGTGAAGCTTTTTTTTGCGACTCGCGTTAACATGTCACGTAAGTTTATCATGACGTTAGAAATTCCAAGTACCTCAGTGAATCAACGCCTTTATTTTCTTCAGCTATTAGTCAGAAATAAAACTTATTGTTTGAAATTACCTTTGAAAGAAATGATACATTCTTAAGGATTGAAAAATAAAAGCAACATTTAAATGTTCTATCATGTAATCTGGCTATGGTATCAACAAAAATTGTGATAGCGCTCAGTAACCTGTACTTCAGAAACAAAACATTCTACACTCAATACTCCAATAACAAATTCATAAAGAAAAAAAGATAATGTTTTTCAAGAACTACCGTTAATACAGGTTAAGAAAGTATTCTTTTTTATGTATATTATCTGCATCAGAGTTAAACAGAAAATATGATGTTACGTGGACAGAAATATGGTACTGATACTGGTTGAAATATACAATAGAGATCTATACGTAACTTTGTTTTGCCATTGGTTGTAGATAAGCAAAAACCTACACAGAGGGCTAACCCGTTTTCGACTAGTGTGAGTCCACAGACCACTGGAGTACCCTTTCTTTGGCAACAGTTTTACAAATATAATGTTGTTGCTTTGAATTAAGCAGAAAGCTACACAATGGACTATCTGTGCTCTGTCCACCAATTGTAACGAAACCCAGTGTTTAGCGTTGTAAATCCGCAGACATACCCTTGTGTTACTAGGAAGCAAGTACCATCTATTAGTTTAAACCTGAGGGAATTGACAATTTAAGTTTACAGGTTAATTAAATATCGCTATGTATCACATTTATGATACTTGCTGGCAAGACGGATACACATAATTTCTTTTAAATAGAAATGTATATTTAGTATATAAGCAACAATACAATTTAAAATAACGGTTATTACACATATTGACCTATATATACAAAAGTTTTACTAACAATATTTAGCCTTCTATCTGATCCGGAACTTTCTTAATATCTTATCGAAGATTCACTATGAGCAAATTAATTTCGAATTGATGTAGAAACATTTGACTCAACAGAGAGCTAGCTAGCTCTGTATTCTTTCTTCGCTGGTCACACGTAATAAAGTTACGTAATATTTTCTTTAAAATATTAATGTTGTTGTGAATTTGGTGAAGTTAAATGGTTTGTGATGTTAGAAGGTTATAAACGTTCTTGGTCAAATATATGAAGTTCCTGATTCATCACAGTTATAGCTTCCGAGGTTTATATTGTATCAACTGTAGCAAACCTACAATATATACTGTCTCTTGACACGTTGTGTTGGTTACATTTGTAGGTGTGAGGAGAGTTTCTAGAAATTTCAGATCACACAACAATATAGACGATAAACTGGTGTCTACCTAAACACGTGTAATATTTATTCTTACACTAAATAACCTTTTACATTTTTAGTAA
This sequence comes from Carcinoscorpius rotundicauda, assembly GCA_011833715.1. Classification (NCBI taxonomy): domain Eukaryota; kingdom Metazoa; phylum Arthropoda; class Merostomata; order Xiphosura; family Limulidae; genus Carcinoscorpius; species Carcinoscorpius rotundicauda. The sequence goes on from CM022398.1 coordinate 25,693,357, forward strand.
ATAGACAAGAACTTTGCAATACAGATTTAAGAACATAAGTGCACTTCGAAATATAAGTTTAACTTAAACAAAAATAATAATATAATAAATATATAATAGTATATCTATCACACATCACATCTATTATTACAGAAATTAGTAAAGTTTTTTTTCTCATTGATTTCTTAACGTCTATTTCTAAACTTTTGGCAATTTTGAGCAATTCACTTTTGTTATATCTTTTTAATTGTTCCTAGGAGAGTAATTCAAGAAAACCTTGATAATCAGACATCATCAAATCCTGTTAACACTAAAAATATAAATTAATACTTGAATTTTAATTTAGAACGAATTTTATCTCTAATTTATGTCTGGGGCGTTGTTGTTGTTTTGAATTAAGTACAAAGCTACACAATGGGCTATCTGTGCTCTGCAAACCACGGGTATTGAAATCCGAATTTTAGCGTTGTAAGTCGTCTGAGCAACTGGGAGACTGTCCGGGACGAGCATCCAATTTATTATGTTACATATTCTAATTTGAAATAGTCTGAGCATTTTATGTTAATTAAGAAGTTAATTAAATGTCGATACGTATCAAACTTATGATATTTGTCAACAATATTGATACATACTATTTTCTTTCTTAACACAAATATATTTTTATATACAAACAACAATACAATTTATAATAATGATTATGATAAATAATTATTGCAAATAATAATTTATATACAAATGTTTTTCAAACTCACAAATAATATTGAATCTTCTATCTGGTCTGGAACCGAATATTGTACTGACGGCTCACGCTAGTCGAAATAATTATATGTTGATACACAGTTACACTTCACTTCACACAAGCTAGCTAGCTTTTTCACACGTGATTTTTTTCCCGACAAAAATATCTTATATCCTCGTTATAATAATAACGTCTGAAGTTAAACAATTTGTAATGTTCGAAATCTATAAACGTTTTTAGTCAAATATCTGAAGTTTCGTATTAATAAGCGTTAATCACAGCTATGGCTTCCGAGCTTTATAGTATACGCGTCGTGTTGGCTACATTTGCAAGCGTGAGGAGAGTTTCTACACATTTTAGCCTGCACAACCATGCTGACAATACTCAAGTGTTTATGCACTCACATATATTTTGTTTATTTTAAACTCGAGGTTCTTCCACAACTTTGGCGAATAGACCGAAATTTCGCAACACAGACTTAACAGCATAAATTATGAACATTTTTAAATATAAAATTAAAATAGATAAATAATGGTAAATTTGTCACGCATCACACCTGTTGCTTCAGAAATTAACAAAAACAGAACCTAAAGACAGTTTCACAGTTGCTATATAAACATTATAAGACTAATTATAAAAATAATTATATTTCTTACTCGCTCTTACTGAATAATATTAGTTCCAGTATTTTACGTGTGGCGACTCTGATAGAAAGTATATTCGTTTTATTAGCGCATGCGTAGTGTGACTTACAATTCACTACTTTATGATCACAAACCCTGTATATCCAAATCATATTTTTATTAATTTGTAATAATTTTATCCTACTTAGCTTCATTCTGCTCTTACAGGAATTAAAAAAAACTGAAGCCCTCTTATAAGATACTTGATTCTACATCACGGAATTTTTAAAGCATTATGTTTTCAGCTTCTGTTTTATTAGTACCATATTGATTCAGTTCACTGAAGCGAAAAGTATTATGTGACTGAATAATTCTATCTATATAAATTGCCAACAATAAAGAACAAATTGTTCTTTAAAAGGAGGACATATTTTTTTTTATATGTCAAAATGGGTCGGCAGTTCTTATGACAGTTATTGTTTTCTCCTAGGTGAACCATATTAAACGTATTCATGCGTTCAACCGCATTTAGTGAAACTCTGCAAATTCTGCCCCCCAATAGCTTAGCGGAAAATCTGACAGCTTATGACGCTATTAGTCAGTTTCGATTCCTGTTGTAGGCAAGGTGCTAATAGCCCATCATGCAGCTTTTTGTATAAAAGAAACAAGCAGAAAATACAGAACACGTTACGATTTTGAAGCAAAACGAATTAACATATACGGTTTTATAAATACTGTAAAGCTTGTTTCTCATTGTTTATTAACATATATTCAAAACAATGCTGAAACCCTGAAACCGTTTTTGTCTTTTAAACTTGAATAAATGTGTAAGATGTATTCTAGTTTGAAATACCGATCACCAACCATAACAAATTATAAGAGACGTATATTAACATATATTACCATTCTTCAGTGAAAACAATAGAAATAAACTTTACACTACTTTTCTTTCAGTTAGAAAATAAGGTAATTTATGTAGATTATGCTGGAGCTAGTAATGTGCACAGTTTCTCATAAACATTTCAAGAAACTTAAGCCCGTGATGTAAGTTCCAATTAAATATCCTTTAAAAATAGTAATAATAACTTATATCATTATTGTTTGAAAACATCGCATGATATTAAACTTCGTCTGTAATAACCATAAACAGTTTTACTCTAAAATAAACTGCGCTACAGCCAGTTCTCCAAAGTTTTGAGTTGTGGCGCGATTAAAGTATTAAAACAAAAAAAATCAGGTTTAGACTGATTTTATTTTTGATTTCTAATTAGACAGAGAGAAAGTGGATGGAAAACTCAGCGATATTTAAAACAGTTTATATCAAATAAATAAAATCACGCCACCTTTACTGCTCCACTTTCTCACACAATTTGTATACTAACCATTTCATATTCATTAAACGTTCACTAATAAATATAAAATATAATATATTTCACAATATTGAAGAATTAATAATATACCTAGATCGTAAGCGGTGTTCTTCGATAATAGTTATAACAGTTTGTTTGTTTGTTTTTGAAATTCGCACAAAGCCACTCAAGGGCTATCTGTGCTAGCCATCCCTAATTTAGCAGTGTAAGACTAGAAGGAAGGCAGCTAGTCAGAACCACCCACCGCCAACTCTTGGGCTACTCTTTTACCAACGAATAGAGCTTTGAAAGATGAAAATAAGAAAATAGAAAAAAGCATTTAATAGGAAAATGTGAACACTATGAAACTAGTCTAAATACTAGCTGGTCAGAAGTTTAAGACCATACTAAAACGAAGCGTTAATCGGTAAATACGTAACAAAGTTAGTCATTTGTGTTCAAGCATTAGCGTTGTCAATATCTCCCTCTGACATCTCCTGTGTTACATTGGATAAAAACATGGCAAAGGCTAAAACTTTGACAGAGGTTGAACGTGGCAGAATTGTCGAGCTTCAAAAACAAGGCATCTCTCAACGTGCCATCGCTGGTGAGATTGGGCGTAGTAAAACTGCTGTTGCAAATTTCTTAAAAGACCCTGAGGGATGCGGAACGAGAAAACGCCGGCGGCGTTGAGCAGGAAAATTCGATAGGTTGTCCGGCAAGACACCAACCTAACCAGATTAAGGCCTTTACAAACGCAGAATGCAGCTCAAGAACAATAAGACGGCATCTATGAGAGAAAGGTTTAAAAACCGTAAACTTCTAGTAAGGCCACGCCTTCTTCCAGACAACAAAACAGATCGGTTAAACTTTGCTGAGAAGCACCAAACGTGAAACGTAGAAAAGTGGAAGAATGTTTTGTTCTCTGACGAGAAAAAATTTGGCCTGGATGGTCCAGATGGCTTACAACGTTACTGGCACGAAAAGGATATCCCACCAAAGACAATTTCTACACGACACATTGAAGGAGGTTCCATCATGATCCGGGATGCTTTCTTCTTCCATGGAATAATGGAGTTTCAGGTTATACAGGGGCGTCAAACAGCCGCTGGCTATTTTGGCATGTTGGAGAAAGCATCCTTATTGACTGAAGGCCCTCGCTTGTGTGGAAATGATTGGATCTTTCAGCAGAACAACGCTGCAATCCATAATGCCCGCAGGACAAAGGACTTTTTTATGTCGAATAACATGATTCTTTTGGACCATTTAGCGTTGAAAATGTTTGGGGTTGGATGGCAATGGAAGTCTGTAGAATTGGACATCAATTTCAAAAATTGCATGATCTTCACGAAGCCATCTTTACCACTTGGTTTGTTTGTTTTTGAATTTCGCACAAAGCTACTCGAGGGCTATCGGTGCTAGCTCTCCCTAATTTAGTAGTGTAAGGCTAGAGGGAAGGTAGCTAGTCATCACCACACACTGTCAACTCTTGAGCTACTCTTTTACCAACGAATAGCAGGATTGACCGTCACATATAACGCCCCCACGGCTGAAAGGGCGAGCATGTTTGGCGCGACGGGGATGCGAACCCGCGACTCTCAGATTACGAGTCGCACTCTTTAACACGCTTGGCCATGGTGGGCCATTACCACTTGGAATAGCATTCCACCCAACATTCTCGAAACGCTTGTATCGACCATGCCAAAGCGAATGTTTGAAGTTATTTGCAATAACGGCCGTGCAACTCACGATTGAGACCTCTTGTTGGGTATTTCCTACCCTTTTTAGGACTTGATATTTAGGATAATTTTATAGTGTTCACATTTTCCCTATTAAATGCTAAAACGTTTTTTATTTTTATTTTCCCTTTTCTTATTTTCATCTTTCGAAGCTCTACTCAAATAAGTGGTTGAGTAACGCAAATTGCGTATTTTTTCTTTATGTTCATTTGACTTAAGATTTTGGCCAGCAGTTTATTTGTGAAATAGCGGGACACATTTTAGTGGATATTTGAAAAAAAAACATGATCATATTTTATGTTGATAAATTTAAACATCTTGTACAATAATGTTAGTCAATATTTAATTGGAATGTATTATACATTTTGTAATACTCGAAAAAGCTAGTACAGCGGTAAGTCTCAGGATCTACAACACTAAAATCAGGCGTTCGATTCACCTCGGTGGACTAAGCAGATAGCCCTTTACGGCTTTGGTATAAGAAAACACACACATATACATTCTCGAAATAAATAACTTTTTTGTAAATATTAAGTGTTTAAACTAAAGAAGCGTGTGCAGGGACAAATCATGTAAAATTGAAAAACGTATTATTTTTTTTCTTCGAATAAAGACAAAAACTAATGTAATCTTATGTATTAAAATATAATTTGTGAAAATATAATGTATATTTGCTATCTTCGTGAATGTTATGGCAACTATATGTTTATATATAACTGTTGTCTGCTATATTACGAAGTTCTTAGGTTTTGTTTTTTTCAGTCATAATGTATACGTTTATAACAAAATTGAACCACGACAAACGTGTGTAGTTAAGAGGAAATCAGTGTTTGGTGAAGACTGTCAGCATTTCCCTGTGAATGCATTTCCAACCACTGACGTTGAACGATTTGTATTCATTCCAAAGCGTATTGTGCTAACAGCATTTCTCGTCTTTGCCTTTATGATGGGCTTGTTACAGATAGTATCGTATAGTTTAAGATATCATGTCATGCGCCACCACCCGTATAGTAAGAGGATTCTCTAATAATGAAATTATCTTAAAGAAAATGAACATGTAATGCTTCTGTCTAGCTTCTACATAACACTACATTATCAAACTCTTTGCTTTAAAAACTCAAAAATTATATCTTTGTATTAAATATACAATTTGTTTTTGCACTCTCTAGCTAATTATATACATGTATTTATGTATACCTTAGTACATAAAATCTAGCACTAAAATGTATAAACTTTTGTTCAAATATATCTTTAAGTTATATTTTGAGTACGAAGCCAAACCTATTGAAGCATTCTTTTGTATAAAAATTTGGAGAAAAACATAACTTCAGTCAATGAAGTTTATTACTTTCAACAATATCTTATCTGAATGTCACAAATAATGCTCCTCATTTCACTTGCACAGAACAAAAATGTGCTATTAAGCCTAAATAAATGTCGAACAAAAAAGCACTTTATTTTGAACATTAAATCAGTAGTGTCGTCACGGTGTTTATAACATAGTATTTTCACTTCGTAGGAATTTTGTATTGTTTTAATAAACATCTCACGTATATTTAATTTGTATTTAAGATAGTTAAGCATTTTCTATTAGTTTTTGTTTCTTTGGAATTTTGCGCAAAGCTACACGAGGGCTGTCTACGCTGGCCGTCCCTAAAAGAGCTGTTGTTGTTGTTTTGAATTAAGCACAAAGCTACACAATGGGCTATCTGTGCTCTGCCCACCACGGTTATCGAAATCCGGATTTTAACGTATAAGTCCGCAGACATACCGCTGAGCCACTGGGGGGGGCGCCCTAATATAGCAGTATAAGACTAGAGGAAAAGCAACTAGTCATTACCACCCACCGCCAACTCTTGGGCTGCTCTTTTACCAGTGAATAGTGGAATTGACCACAACATTATAACACCCCTACTGCTGAAATGGCGAGTATGTTTTGTGTGACGAGGATCCAAATCGTTTTCTTTCAGATACTCAAGTTAAAAGTAAAACAATTCTATTATTTATCAATGAGTACTTAAAGTAATTAAAACAGTCAAGCTGTTTGTCTGAACTACTTATGTAGTCTCAATGATCGCTAGGTTAAACCTAAGTGGGTTAAGCCTGCTCCGTGAACTGAACTTTTTTAATACAAAAGAATTTTTAAGGCAAAAGGTGTAATAAAAAAATGACAAACTGATAGACTTATCTAGTAAGAGATAATAAATCTAGCGAAGATTTCAAAGTATGGATATTGGCGGGAGTATTAAAACTCACACACAAAGCCTTAACACTGCTGTCTAAGATGGAGCTCTCAGGGACGGTAGATCTATTTCCAAAATAGATTTCCATTTGTATTGCAATATATCATATACACCCACTCATACCTTAAGCATATGGTGACGCTTTCCATACTTTACTGCTTCTAATTTTACTTTTTCTGTAGTTTAAAGAAATTTGTAAAGCTTTCCACACACGTAAATTAATGTTTCTCGTACTTATTTATTTTAGTTTCATGTTTTATATTTTTCTAACGAAGTTTAAAAAACTTCCGATGAGCACACAAACGCGCGCCTTACTCTTATTAATTATATAAACTATCCTATAATACAGTGCACTTTATTTAGACTTTGTTAATTCGATACTTTGATTTCTTTGTTATTTTTCCCATGAAAATGTTTGGTCAGTTGCGTGTTTATCATGAATATAACGTGAAAATTTTGCTGTGAGCTGAAAATACAAATACTTTACAAATTACTTGTCACGTGGCTTGACACACAATAGATAAGTATGCGAAACCGGTAAGAAATGATACGGTTTGAAAGAGACAAAAAGATACGTTCTGTTCTGTGTTTGTATACACAACAGAACTACGTTGATTGTTCAGAAAAATTCATTGTGTTACGTTGAACAAAATAAAAACGTTCTCAGTTTCGTAACAGCCAAGATACTGGGACTTCGGCATTGTCAAGATAAGACTTACATGGACGTTCTCGCGGGTACACACGGTGGAGAAAAACTAAGTGAATAGCACTGAATACAGCGTTAAAAAGATAAAAGACCATTTTTGTAAAAGCAACAACTATTGTATAGTAATCAATCACAAGAGAAATTTTGAAAGAAATGTGAAGTAATACGAACTTGTTTTTCACATTTAATTTTCATGAATTTTCACACTATAAGTGTTCGTTGTTGTTGTTGTTTTTCAGACGCGTAGATTAGTTTAAATTTTTGAAAGGTGTACGTTTATATTAACTGCATTTATGGCAAATATTATAGACTGGTTACTAAATGTTGGAAATTCAAAGTACTGCCATAGTTACTGTTACGAACATATTTTGTTGTTAATATATTTCGAAAATATAAATGCTCACAAGGTTCACATATGTGTTGCACCTCTCAAATCACGGTTTATTCAAGGCAATAATTAAATTTTTAATCTAACCACAATACCTTAACGGTATTACGTGTATGCATATCTGTGTTTTCATTTGTGTTTGCGTGTGCATTTGTGTGTGTATGCATATGGAGGTGGGTGTCACCCATGTGTCGCCTTGGGAGTGACAGAGAGGGCAAAGCGTTGAACAGATGCATCAGCTGGTTTATATACTTATTTCTTACAACTCTTTTTATCCTCATTGTTGATGTCATGAACTGTTTTAAGTTTTACTAAAACAACCTTAAACGGCGTGGTGTGAGAATCCGTTCACGTGATTTACTCTGCCCTAACTTAGGAATAATATACAACGTAGTGTATATTATACAAAGTAATACAACAACGTATTTTTCTTATTTTAGATGTTACTCTTTCGTTATGGACATTCGGTGGAAAGTAAGAAACTGAAACAAATGCAGCCAGTGAATTTCCTGAGATAACAAAACTCGATTCTTTGTTTTCAATGAGTAATGACATTTACAAATTACAGTATCGAGCAAATCCTAAAATTCTTTTTTCAACTAAAATAGGATTCCAAAGGATTTGCTTGTCTTTTGTCAAAAAGCACTATTTTGTTCACTCTCTGGTGTTTTCTTTGTCTAATAAAAAAAAACAAAAGCCAAATGACTTAAACAAGCTGTGATATAACTCTTGTTAGCTTTTAATGTGACATACAAACCCAGAATACAACAGTTTCTCTATTGATTCTATATCCTCTTAGACTTTCAACCTATTACTAGAAAATATCAAGCATAACAGGTGATATCTGTGTATGGTGTGTGTGTGTGTGTGTGGTTTGAGGATAAAAATAAGATAAAACTAGAGCACTTAAGAAACAAACAGTTTCGTTAGAACAAGACGTCTAAGTAAACTATTTTATACAAAATGTGCTGTCAGTATTCATATGAGAACTGTTATGGTCCATGGCGTATTCTTATTAAGTATAAAGTCATCAATAATACTTACCATTATCATATCAACTGTGGCTTGAACTGAGATGTACAAGGATGGAGAAGTTGCGTCTACCATGTGACAATGTAGTCGACAAACTGTGAAACGTGGTAATTTATTATATCCTGCCATGTTTAATTAACAGCCTTTTGTGCAAAAATAAAGTTATTATAAGAAACTCAAGCTCACTGTATGCGTAATTTTTAACAGTTTAACGTGATGGTTCTTACTTTTACAAACTTATAGAATGACATAGGAATTATATAGAAAAGATTGATCATTTGTTATGTGAGCAGAATTATAATAAAATCTTAGGAAATTCTGTTTCTTTTTTATAATTCTTAATATTTCCATTTTCCTCTCCCGGAATGCTTTATGTCCGATCATTTTATCCCTAAGCTAAAATGAGCCTTGAGGCCATTTTCAAAACTATAAAATGCGCATAGGTTACATACAATTTATTTAATAATAGATGTGAAACCCTCGAATGTCTTAACAAAATATTATTCGGATGCTGAAAATCAAGCTCTAAGAGAAAATAATAATTGGATCGAATTAATACTTTTTAACTTACCATATATCTTTCATACACCACATTGGTATTCAAACCTCGGATAAATTAAGCATTCACTTTTATCTAAGATTCACCATGCACAGGATTTACCATAATTGTAACAAGAGCGTGTAACTAGTAGAAAAAATAGCCAGAAATGACAGATATTGTAATCACAAAACGCACGATAGCTAATTCACGCTATCGATTCATATTAGCATATCACATAAGTAGAATGTATAGTGTGCCCTAAGTGGACTTCATTGCGTTCAATATGTTTTCTTCGTAAGCGCGTTTATTTTTGAAATACGTTATCTATAGGCTGAATGTGTTTATTCTTTCAAAATATTTTTGTGCACGTTAACCCTAAGATATGACTCTGTACGACAATTTGTTACTGAGACACACATTTCATCCAATCAGTACCTTTTTCTTTGTTGTTAAATGACTTCCGTTCCATCAAAATGTTTCAAAACTGTTAGAGACATGTTGATCTATCATTTATTCTTTAGTTTTGCATATATATTCTTCATTCTTAAATACTTATCATATATTAATAAGCTTATTTTTCGGTTCCCTATCATTTTATATTCTTTAATATTTTAGTTTACTCTACGAGTTTTAATAAAATCATTTCTGAAAATTAATGTTACCATTGTTTACGTTCTAGTTTAGTTTTATTCGTCTTAAAATATATTTTTTATACAGAGCTTCAATGTAGTTGATTTGGAAGGTTTGATCTGTTTTAATAAACCTCCTTTTGCTTCTTTAGTTCTATATTTTTACTGCATATTTCTACTTTTCTTTTATTTCCGATTAAACTACTTTTTTGGGTATTTCATCCTTCTGAAAAATGTACTTTATTGTTACACATTTTCTTTACTTACAGTATTTCTTGAGCTTCCAATGTTGACTTCGCTATAACATTTTTTTTTCTTTCCACTGACATTAAATTTCATCTATTTGTCAACATTATTTTGTTTCATGAAGTGGCCAGTGGCTGAGAGAGGTCGACCCGAAATATGAGGATCACGGGTTCGACTCCGTCCCATCAAACATGCTCACTTTTTCAGCAGTGGGAGTGTTATAATGTGCGATAAGTCCTACTATTCGTTGGTAAACGAGCAGCCCAATGGGTGGTGGTGACTAGCTGCCTTTCCTTTAGTCTTACATTACTATATTAGGGACGGTTAACGAAGACAGCCTTCGTGTAGCTTTGTGCAAAATTCAAAAACAAACACATAAACAGTTCATGAAAAAGAAGGTAAAATAATTATCTGTGGCACCATTTTTTGCTTTTTTCATGTGTTTTTAAAAGGCATCTTTTTCAAATTATTTTCTCTCAAAAACTTTCGGGCATTGTAAAGTAACATTCCAGTTTACACTTATTGCATTTCGTGGTCACTGACTTTCCTGATCAAATACTTTTAAATGTAACCCTAATAAAAACGGAGATAATATTATGGGTATTAAACATTTCAAACAAAAGACTTTTCAACAGATATCACCTTTCTGTGAAATAATTCTACGAGATTAATTCCATTCTTAGTAACTTTATCTGTAATGGTAATAAAGTAAGCAGTAAAATATTATCTTCCTAAAAAGAAACACATTAGAGTGTAAGCTATTCCTCGTATATAAAGCGCTTGGAATTTTGTTTATTCTGTATCCCATAGACAAGAAATAATTTTCCAACAACATGAAAGTTTATTTTACAGAATAAAAAAACATTTACAAAGACAAACAAGCACAGTTTATTATCACTCAGGAACTTCTCTCACGAAACATTCCTCTTTTGTGGGAATTTTTTAATTTGCCTTTGTATTTTGTTTGTTTTTACAGGAATATTTGTTTCAAAAAATAGTTTTTGAGTTTCATGTAAAGACAGTCGAGAACCATCTGCTCTGGCCGTCCCTAATTTTGCAGTGTAAAACTAGAGAGAAGACAGCTAGTCATCACCACCTACCGCCAACTCTTGGGTTACTCTTTTACCAACGAACAGTGGGAGTGACTGTCACATTATAAAACCAATACAGCTGAAAAGGACGAGCATATTTGGTGTGACTGGGATTCGAACCAAAGACCCTCAGATTACGAGTCAAGTGTCTTAACCACCTGGCCACGTTGGGCCTCACAGGTATGATAGAGAAGTTGAGAATTTATAAAGTGTAGAAGACAGTATTTAAATCATTCCATTTTAATGCAGTAGATAAGTAGATAAATTGCTGCAATAATCTATTAGCTACCCTGACTTACAACAGATTGCATTAGTTTTAATAGTGGAATTACAATGCAAGAAACCATGTTTCAATATCCATGGTAAGCAGAACACAAACATCCCATTGTGTAGCTTGGTGCTTTATTTGAAACAATAAAGAATGATTTTTAATAACCTTAGTGCCATAGAAGGAGAGATCAATTGCCTTATTCATATATCAATGCAAGCAGATAACCGATAGCTTACTTACCATTACCAATTAATATGCGCATGGTAACATTGGAGCAGAATGAAAGAAACGCTAGTAATATCACGGTGTGCTCATAGACGTACAACGATAAAATCCGGTGCTCGATTTTCCGCAACAAAAACAGCAGATAGCTCAATGAGGCTTTGTTCTAGCCCTCTAGTGGCATAGTGGTATGTCTACGGATTTAAACGTTAGAAATCGGATTTCGAGACCCGTGCTGGGCATAGCACTGATAACATACTGTGTAGTTTTGTACTTAATTTCAAACAAACAAGCTTTGCTTTAAAACCTAAAACAAGCAAACAAACAGAATAAAAATAAAATGTGTGTTCAATAAACACACACTGTTTCAAAATGTTGATTAAATCAGAAATATCAAGCCAAACCATGGAAGTTCATACCTTAATATTTACCATTCGCGGGAAATTGTGTTGTACTTGTACATTTTTTTATTTCTATGCAACTTAAAAGTGTCAGTTTGAAAGCTGTTGGAATATGTTTGCTAAGAAACATAAAAATATTCTGAATAAGAATAATACCTATGAAAAGTCCGTGTCACCTTCCATTCAGATGATGTTCTAAGCGTTCAGTGCTAATGAAATTCATGAAGTAATACAATATTAATAGTGGAAACTCGCCAAGCGTTGTTCCATAATCATTTACCTAAATTTTCAAATCGTAGCATTTTATTTTTCGATTACTTCTTCACATTGAATAAAACGTTTAATTAAACATTGTAAATTTCATAATTTAAATTTCTGATCAGCCATGTAGTTTGATCTTCAATTTTCATTATAAAATAAAAATCCTTTTGATGTTGGTTGACTCAGATCAGTCATTGTATTTGATGGGTTTGTACTTCAGCATCCCCGTCGCGCCAAACATGTTCACCCTTTCAGCCGTAGGGGGGTTATAATGTGGCGGTCAATCTCACTATTCCTTGGTAAAAGAGTAGCCCAAGAGTTGACGGTGGGTGGTGATGACTAGCTGCCTTCCCTCTTGTCTTATACTGCTAAATTAGGGACGGCTAGCACAGATAGCCCTCGAGTAGCTTTGTACGAAATTCAAAAACAAACAATTAAAAAGTAACAAAATCCAAACTCTTTGCTTGAAGATCGAAAACATTTAAAATATAGCTAATGAGACTCAGACTCTCCTAGATTAACATTTTATTCATCATTAAAAATGTCAGTTCTATAAAACAAAAGAAACTTACAAACATACTTTCAAGTGACTTCCTCTGAACACTCATATACACTCTTACAAGCATATATCAATTGCTATCTTATTTCTGCAAGTTTTCACTTAAAATCCTATTAAACATATTATTGTTATTGTTTACGTTACTCTGGTGTATGTCCCATTCCTTTATTATTCACTTATACATATTAATATTGAATAAAGATTTTAATCATTCATATCTTCACAAATCTCTTTCTCTCTGACTGGCTTTGATCTGGGTCAAGCATGAAACACATGGTTTTGAACATTTATTAAATTAACAATTACACCATTATAGTTTTTACCACGTTTTGCTAAAGACTTCTTGAAACGTCTCAATCAAATAATTTGGAAGAAGAAGAGGTTACAAGCGATATTTGAACGTATTGTCCCTTTAACTGTTTAAAACAGCTCAATAAGAGAACACTTTATTTCCAAAGCATTGTGCTGGCTAACCATAAAAAATCGGGTTGATAAGTATCATTTCATCAATCATTTTGACATCTGGTTTTGTTTTGTTTCTTCAAGATTTTAAAAGTACACAGGTTCTTTTTTAAATGTATCAATGGAAAACTTTAAAAACTGAAAAATGTTTAGCTCTATACACTTCTTCCTGCAGAATAATAACAGGATAATCATTTATTACAGTTCTATTCTGTCCTTTAGTTCCCTTTTGGGTATAGTGGATATTTAGAGTCAATACAATATGTCATCATGCCTAAAAGATAGTTTGTTAAAACTTATTTTACTGGAGTCTATTAGTATTCTTGTTTCTATTCTACTTTTTTATTACAATCATATTATAAATTATAATTTTGTGATCGAATTCCATTACTCTTCCATTCACCTAAATAAAACTAGGAAATATATTATACTGAACAATATAAACACATCAAGGATACCATCTTGGTGATAACTATTGTAAATGATAAGGTAATCCTTTAAATCTTTTGCTGCGATAATTTTAACATATTAGATATTTCAGTGAAAAATGTTGAAGCTTGGTTTAGTACAGACTGAGTTTCATGATAACGTTGTTTTTTTTCACTAGAATGGTTACTTTAAAATGGATAATTTCTAAAAATTTCACATTCTTTAAAAAAAAACGTGTAAAGGCTTACAAATATATGTATTATATTTTACAATTTCTTTTAGTGCACGAAGAATTAGTTAAATATAACTTTAATAAAAAATATGAGATAAGTGGAAATTACTGTGTTTCTTCCATTACAAAGTGTTTATACTGTGATGTATGTTTCATAGATACACTCACGTGATATTGAATGAACGAGCTCTACCGCACGTAACAGCTTCTTCTAGCACTGCCAGCGATATATGTTTAGCTTGTATTAAGTTGAAGTCTATATAGTCGAGGGTAAGGCAGCAAGCTCGTGGCACCATCACGACCACGATCACATTGAGTTAGCCCATGGAATGAAACAGACACTTCAATCTCCGTGGTTAGAACGAACTGTTTACTGTGTTTCTGCTCTCTACCCAACCACCTGAGGGATAACAACCTATCTAACTCCTACGCATGTGTATATATACGCATTTATAACATCGTGTCCGGTTTCATGCTAAACCAAACTTTAAACCATGTTAATTTTTCCGTTTGTGTTGAGCATAGCTTGTATTGGATTGTGGAAACCCAATGGTAAGATAACATTTTAAACAAAACAGCCTATTTTGTTTGATATCCTACGCTTTCTCTACTGATTTTAATTAACATAAGAGTTATTATTGATTTTTTTCATAAAACTGCTGTTGCAAATACAGAAATTTTCAACTACTATTATCTCAGATTTATTTATTTCATTCTTTAGTACATTACGAATTATAAGTAATTTGTCATTTGCATTGCATTATTATATATTTCTAGAATAATATTCAATCTTATACTTTACGCAGGAATAGTTCACTCTCTGAAAATCAAAATGTAACCTGTAAAGACACTCTTCATAATATGTTCACAAGGAAATATTATTGATTTACTTATAATAGTGTAGTGTATTTAAAAGCTACATCTCGGTACCACGTCTGAAAATCGCTCAGACAGGGATATAAACAGAAACAATAATGAAAATCAAAGATCAATTTACCTTTGCGACAAATTAGAGAAACTTCAAAAACATTTTGTACAATGACTTCACTATATGCACTTACTTGCATACACTTTATTCACTTAAAATTTTAAATGGTAACTAGTCCTAAAATTACTTGAAATGCCACATTTAAGAACTTTTTTTTTAAAAGTATACTGAGTCCTTATATAAGGCTAAGCTTATGATCAAATGTGCCCTCTAGTTGCTCAGCGGTATGTCTACGGACTTACACGCTAAAATCCGGGTTTCGATACCCGTGGTGGGCAGAGCACAGATAGCCAATTGTGCAGCTTTGTGCTTAATTCTAAACAAAAACAAGAACATGATCAAATGTTCAAAGATTAAAATAACAGAGGTAAAAGAACTTAATAAACATAACGGCAAAAATCTGATAACATAGTTTTTGTGAATTATTTGATTATATGCTTTTAATTTCGTAGTATTTTCAGTTATTGTGATAGCTTAAATATTTCCACTTATATAAAAACTTATGTTTAGAAGGTGTTTTCCTTAAAATGAAACTTACGAGTTTCCGAAAGCACTTGTGAACTGTATGATGGTAATAAACACACAACAGCTGTTTATTAGAGAAAAATCAGAGTAAATCTTTAAGATGTTGGTTTCTTTACTGATCCAGTTTTCCTTTTTTTACATAATTTTCACTTTTTCCCCCTGATTTTTTGTTGTTGTATCAGTCATGAAGAATTAGCTCTTAAAATGGATCCAAAAAGTAAAATTTTGGTTAATATGTTGTGCATTACGAATTATAAGGGTGATAATGAATGTTATATTTCTTTTTGAACAATGAACGCTTAAAAATTGAATATTTAAAAAGTGAACGCTTTATACACCTTGAATATTTTAATAAAAGTATCATGCAAATAGTGCAGTTTACATATATAAAATGTGATTTGCTCATTTTATAATATATATATAATAAGTTGACAAAAGCTATTTATTACAAATAGACAGTCAACACCAATGAAATCATTATTATGATTATTAAAATTAATTTTCTTCCTCAACTAGAGACTTCTGTGGTTTTGAAACATGTGGTGGGCAGAGCAAATGTCGCCAATTGTGTAGCTTTGTACTTAATTACAAACAAACCTTCAACTAGATAATAACGAATAATCTTTGTAAACCAGTAACTGTTTTAATAGTTTCTCTTTACTTTACCCATTTTTCTTACTAACGTTATTTGTTTATTCGATTGAAATTTTAATTATTCTCAACATTACTATATTTTTCTCCTGATATTAACGAAAATAACTTCTCAAAACTAAATACTGTATTGGATACTTTCTCCATTTTTAATTTACTATTTTACAGTCTATCTTAATTTCCTTTATAATGCACACATAATAAATAACATTTCTCATATTATGATGTTTATTATCTTTATTCCTTATAAGTTATCATCCCTGTAGTCTTTGTCTATAATTTCTAAAAAAAAGTAATAGGATATGTTTATTTTAAATTTTAAACACCTTTAAAATCATACTTTTTATATTTTAAATTACGTTTTTTGTTGTTTTTCAATTCTATTTGTTAAGTTCTCTCGTGTTTCTCTAAGTCGAGTTGCGACAATTATACTTCTTTTCAATTTTCTCTGTTTTAGTATTTCCTATAATTTATCATAAACAATTTATTTTCTAAACACACTTATTTGTTGATCTTTGTTTCTATATGGTTGACAATTTTCTTATCTTTTTTTCACATTTTCTCTTTCTTGTTTCTTTCAAAACATACTTTACATATTCTACTCATACCTCCAGTCTCGTGTTTCGTAACTCGAGCTACAATATCAGGCTAAAAAGTACCAGAATCATCACGCGCCGCCTGGAAAGCAAAAACTTCAATAAAGACCGTGTACAAAACGGAAACTGAGTACATCGGGTTAGTGTCATGCAGAAACCAACGAAGATTTACCGACTTTTCATCCTGCAGGGTTTGCTGGACTTCTTTTTGTTTTATAAAGTATTCTTCCCGCTCTTATAGAGCATAGATTACATGTATGTGTATATATATTGTTATATATTTCAACAAAATAAGCAAAAATAACACTTAAAAGCTTTGGATAGCGCAACCTCTTCTCTCTTTTGTTGATAGCTGATATTTTACCTTATTTGGACATCTGTAAAAAAGTAAACGTCGGTCGAATTGCGTGTCTAAATAAAACATACGAGTTATAAAATACTAAGTTAAAATGAATATATTATAACATGCTCTCTTTTCTAATTACACAATGTAGATAGACACACACGCATAAAGACAGACTTACTAATGACAAATGTATATATAGATGTCAGGTCGTTAGCTTGCAAAACTAACTACTTTTTGTTGTTTTTCTAGTTTTTCGTGCAATGGTACACAAGGACTCTGTGCTAGAGATGCCGAATTTTAATTGATTAGAAAGAAGTAAACTAGTCAAAAGCGCCCGCCACCAACTCTTGGGTTATTGTCACTGAGTAGTGGGATTTAACTGTGACCTTTAAGGCGTAGCCAAAAGTTTAGATGCTCGATTTGTTTTAGTGGTAACGGAACGCAAACAGCGGGCTACCAGAACCTCAGTCTGCCACACTCAGGACTGTGCCACACCCAATGATTGATTAGTAGGACAAGTGCATAGATATTCCAACTATTTATTAGCAGAACAAATATATATATATATATATTTCAGTTATTGATGAATAGAACAAGTATATATATATATATTCATCTGGTTATTAGTAAAGCATATATATACAGATTTCAATAGTTGATCAATAGAAGTCATACATATATACATATTTCGGCTGTTTCTCAGCAGAACACACACACATATAGATAAAGGTATCTTAGTTACTTCATTAACGAAACTGATATACATTTCACTTAGTTATTAGCAGAAGAGGTAAACATTTCAATTATTTGACAAGTGAAACACATAGGTTTAGACGTTTGTATTTGCCAGATCGAAATATTGATTATTTATTGTGTTTCTTTTAACCAAACATAACTCAGTTGCTGGATCTATATAGAAATGATTTACACAGCATTTTTTTTATTTATTAACTCATTGAAAGTGCGTAACTCCTATTATTGTCAGTAGCTTTAGAATAGAAAGTACCATCACTGTTAACTTCTTTAAACACAGTCAGTACTTGCCCGTGTAGATTCGTCTCTTGTCAAAATACTTCAGTAGCCCCTGGGAACAATGTTTTTTTATGACTTCATAGCTTTACAGGAAAACTAGTTTTACAGGTAAATTAAATAATGTATAAACCGTGGAAAGCGAGTTAAGCACTTCATTCACTGTTGACTAACCTAAAACATGATTTTATATATATGAGAACAAAATGGTTGAAATAAATGTTAGTAAAAAAACGCTCAGAAATAAGTTTCTACTCTTAGTCTTCCGGTGAAGAAAAACCAGGTTATATATAAATATAGCCATTTGTTATACAAGACCATTGAGGTGTAAGTTACCTAATGATAAATACATTCAGTTTGGAAAATTAATTTCAGCGCCTATATATATTCTTATTATCGAAGTATTTTTATTCAAAAACTAGTCGTACTGTGTTCAACACGTTATATCAAAATTATTTTCAAATGTAAATCACAAGTAACGTATGTAATAGTTTGTGTTTGTTTGTTTTCTTATAGCAAATCCACGTCGGGCTATCTGTTGAGCCCACCGAGGGGAATCGAACCCCTGATTTTGCGTATGTAATAGTGAAAGTAGTGTATCATCGGACGAACATTTACGAGTTATTATTCTACTCTATAAGTTGTTTGGTATTAAAGGGTGTGCTTTTGATGTAATATTTTTCAAAACAGAAAATTAATGTTTCTGTACTTGGTTTACAATTGGGTTTAAAACATTAAAACAATGTTATACAGTAAAAAGCTTAATTTATTGTTAGTTTATTTTATCTGGATGTTTTACATGACAAAGTGTCATAAAATATGAGCATTTTGATTAATCCAGACTATTGACTTTTCAAACACTTAACAATAATTTGGTGTATCCAAATTACATTATGTAGCTTTGATATTAAAAAAGAGAAGTAAAGAAAGAGTAGCGGTAAAAAAATCTATTATTTGGTTCCAATAATTATCCAAGTTATTCGTTTTAGCTGGATGTTCGTTTTTACATTTAATTATTTCAAAGTAACACAGGAGGAGCAAATTAAAACAGCGTAATGAATACTGAGAATAACAGAACTTTAAAACAAGCTTAATGGCTTTCCAGAAATAATGTTATAAATATCAAATGATTTTTACCCAAATTCCCAGTAATAAATTACAGTAACCAGGAACAAACAAACAAAAAGATTCAAAAGCAATAAAACTGTTCGTTATGTTTGTTTGTTTCAGCATTCTGGGCAAAGCTACAAAAGAACAACCCGCGCAGAATAGTTCATGATTTTGAAGTGACTGACTAGAGGGAAGGCAGCTAGCTAGTATGATTTGTTTGTCACTGTTATATCATGCTCAATCATAAGTGTAGAGCATGTTTTTGCATCAACAAAAAGCAGACAATCAACCCTAGGCCATATGGCCGTGCCCAGGCATTTCTGTCTTCTTTTTTTTTAATATTAAGGCTTAATAATGATTACTGTATAGCTAATCACGAGCGTAAATGTGTTTTCTGTAAACAATAAAATCTTAACTTATTCAGCAGCTGTTTAACACTTTGAGAATTTTAACTTTTTTTT
This sequence comes from Carcinoscorpius rotundicauda, assembly GCA_011833715.1. Lineage (NCBI taxonomy): Eukaryota > Metazoa > Arthropoda > Merostomata > Xiphosura > Limulidae > Carcinoscorpius > Carcinoscorpius rotundicauda. The sequence goes on from CM022398.1 coordinate 25,713,205, forward strand.
TCATTTTCTTCTCACAGTTTTGCATTAGTAGCTCCCAAAGAGCTGTAAGTAAAATTCACAGTAATTTGCTGTTTTTGTTTTAGATATAATATTTGTAGATGTTGTTTCCATTTCACAGAGTGCTATAAAATATATTGATGTCAAAAATATAAAAGATCAAACTGAAAGACATTTTTGGCCAAGTGGTTAGGGCGCCTGGTTCGCAATTTTAAAATCCGTTCCCAGTCCCATCAAACATGTTCGTCCTTTCAATCTTGGGGTTTAGCACAGATAGCCCTCGAGTAGCTTTGTGCGAAATTCAAAAACAAGCCTAAACACGTAATTTGTGTATTTGAATTTCCAAAAAACTGGTATTCAGCTAAGACCAACTATGCTTTTAAAGTATTATGTTTTAAAGTTGTATGCAACCGATGCAACCGGCGTAGTGGCTTTTAATATTTGAACTTTGCAAAATAAAAATCCCTAAAAGAAAACAAGAGTCGCTTCTTTTGCAACACTAGTGTGACTTTTCATAACTTTTATACACGTTAACAAAGTTGATCAATATAATTGATTGCTGTGTGGCGTGTACCACTAATTAGAACGTGCCAGAAAGATACAGTATTTCAAGTCCATATGCATGCAACTCACTCGTGTAAGTGGCACGTTCCTAGTGTACGAGCGCTATAAACGTTAGCAGAATGTTAAATGAATCCGCCCGTAAGGGTGTTAATTTCACACTAAAGGTGTCCGTGTTGAATAAACTTAGGCATAAATGTGCTGAGTATTTTACAGTTTAATTCAAATCATTAAAAGTTATAGATCCCCAAACATCTGAGAGTCAATGCATACCTGAGTACTTTCCTATGCATTTCATTGTCGTTTTGAAACTGACATGTATTATAAATACGAAACTAAGGCTCTTCACGTTACGTACGTGGCCCTATTTTTCGTGAAAGTTTATTTCGTGCAGCATTAAACTGTTCTCCTATATTCTATATGTACATATATCATTTTATATCAGCAACACTCTTTGTTTCATTCGTGAGTAATTATTACAAAATAACAAATTCGATGAACAGCAATGCGTTGAGAAATCGCATATTTTTTTTAAGTATATTTTGAAGAAATGAGAACAAAGAAACATTTTTTAATCCAGAAAACCAGTGAAGCATTGTAAGCCAGTAATATTAACAGTTGTAATAAAAGTCAAGTCAAACTGTATATTTTGTTCGCATTCCTCTTAATTTCTCCATTAGATGGCAGTTCAGGGATATTTAAAAACTTTATTTCTAATTTTTCAGTGCCAGAATTCTTTATCTCTGCTGAACAACAGAAGAAAACCTATTTTAACACAATTCATAAAATAAAGTATTTTTAATTATTATATTTGTATATTATACAATATTTGGAAAATCTACAACGACTACCAACCGTCGTTCTTAGTTTTGAGTTTAATAATCAGAGGGAAGGTAGTCAGTTATTAGCATCTTTCTTTCCACCATCTACCGTTAAGGATCGACTGCCATTCTTACAGCGTACACAGTTTAAAGTTCACTATACAATTTGTAGGATTTTATAGATTTGAACTAGCCTTGCCAGATACAAAATCTAGAGTTCCACCCAAGGACCAACCCGCGCCCATTTTATATCTTTAAAACTAGTTTTCCTATGGGAATAAATTTTTTCACAGAAATATATAAAATTATACTTTGAACACAATACAGAAGAAGAGATGCCCGGCATGACCATGTAGTTAAGGCACGCGACTCGTAATTCGAGGATGACGGGTTCAAATCCCCGTCACATCAAACATGCTCGCTTTTTCAGCCATGAGGGCGTTATAATGTTACGGTCACTCCCACTACTCCTTAGTAAAAGAGTAGCCTAAAAGTTGACGGTGGGTGGTGATGACTAGCTGCCTTCCCTCTAGTCTTACACTGCTAAATTAGGGACAGCTAGCATAGATAGCCCTCGTGCAGCTTTGCGCGAAATTCAAAACAAAACAAACCAAAAAGAAAACGAATTTTGATACTGAATGAATGACCTCCTGAAGAGTGACTCTCAGAAGACAAAACATATAAACACCTGAAATGCTATTTTCACACACTTCGTATTTAAAATCCATAATTGGTATATTAGATATAATGTAACAATAAATATTTGCAGCTCAACGAATGTTAAATGTATGAGATTATAGACATGTTTTGCTTAAAGCTAACTTCGCGCTTCGTCCATTTAAAGAGATTTAAAGGAAAGGAAAAATCTCAATAATTTTAAACTAAAAATACTCTGCTTAGGCAAGAAGTTAGTATGTTAGTATATCAAAACCAAAGATATAAAATATAGTGAGAAAATCAGTGGAAGAAATTATATATCATTTTAATTACTTGCGGACAAGAAAACTTCTGTAAAATTACGCGCAAAGAAGATAGTTAAAAAGAAACCAGATTCAAGACCTAAGATTCATCTCTGAGTTGCAAATGTAAAAGTAAATCCTATGAATACGCGTTCCAGTAAATCTTCATAAATATTTTTCTCAGCTTTATTTTAATTCTTTACTTGTACAGCATCACATATGCTTCTGGTGTTAATATTAATTAAACAGAATTACTTTTTGTTCTAGTACCCCAATGGGACAGTGGTAAATCTCCGAATATATAACAGTACATTTAAAGATTCGATTCTTCTCGCGAACACAGCAAGCAGCCAGAAGTTATTTGCTATTTAAAAGAAACAAAAACATACATGCACACACCTTTTTCTGTTTCATGAAAATCATCAAAAAGTACATACAGCACACACGATATATATTCGGTTGACTTCAAAATCTGCACGAAAATTAGTTTTACTTGTGAATGAATAGAAATTCCTCCCCCTCAAAAAAAGTTATTATACGTTACTATGTCTATGAATATTCTGTCATTCTGGAAGTACTTTCTATTTCCAAAAAAATTACGTAACTATTTTAGAAATGGGCATTAAGAGAATAACAAAGAGAAAATTAAAATGGCTATGAAAATGATAGAAACCAAGAACTTGAAATGTTTTAGACACACACACCTGGCATATTAAAGAATCTCTGAATTGTTTGTTTGTTTTGTGAATTATTTTTGATTAGTTGAATTTCGCACAAGGCCACACACAAACTATCTGCACTAGCTGTCCCTAATTTAGCAGTGTAAGACCAGAGAGAAGGCAACTGGTCATCACCACCCACTGCCAACTCTTAGGCTACTCTTTTACCAACGAATAGTGGAATTGACCATAACATTATAACGATCTATCCCATGGCTGAAAGAACAATCATGTTTGATGTGATGGGGATTCAAACCTGTGACCCTCAGATTACAAGTCGAGCACCTTAACCACTTGGCCTATAAAAAACATATAATCGTATATATGTGTATATATATATATATAGTCATCAGAAGTCAGAAAGATGGAAAGTTTTTTGGATTTTTTTACAGCAGAGGCAAACATTTAGATATTAACGCCACCCGCTTAATAATATAAATATACTTGTTACGTTTATACTGGTGTTATGAGTTCTCAACCTTATATTTCCATGGCAACGATGCTAATATAATAATATTGTTTTATAAAGTTGAAAATAAAATCAATGTTATAACAATATATCATACATGCAAAGGAAATTAACATCTAACAAAGAGGCCTTGTTTCACACATATTTAATAAACACAAAATCAGCATAAGCTGTACAGTGTCTACCAAATAATGAGTTAGTAATGATTTTACAAACAGATACTCAAAATTATAGGTTGTTTCAAAAAATAAATTACTAATAGAAAATCTATGTCATGCATGTTTATCAAAAGATACCAAAGACTATATTTTATTTGCTCTCTCCGACAAAAAAAAACATTGTTTTCCATAATCAGATTTATGAACAATATATTAAGTTATAAAAACTTGACTATTTACATAAACAACTCCATTTTTTATCAAATAATATATTGTAAACATACATATCAATTCGCTATTTCATAAGCAATATTTTTGGTGATTGGAAAAACCTCTAGAGGGGTTTAGTTTTGTTTGCTTGTTTTGTTATTAAGTTCAAAAATATAAAATGAGCTATCTGCGCTCTGCCCACCACGGACTACCAAAGTCTGTTTTTAACATCATATACCTTCGGGCTTTCCGCTGAGCCACTGAAATAATAAAAGCTAAGCAAAAGTTCCACGTTTGCATTCAAGATTTTAAGAGAGACCTAACAATAATTGTCACACGGACTAGTTATAACCAATGTGTTGGGTGCGTTCATATATTTACATTTATGCATATATCTGTTCAACATTTAAAGCCAAATAGTGTAAAAAAATTGTTCAAATTCTCTCACATGATTATTGTGTCTCTTTAGAAAAGACTGGCCCTGCAATAACCTCAGATTCAAGAGCTAGCAAACTGGGTTCGAATCTATGCGAGATACCACAAAACACTGTACACGTTACAAGCCTCTTTTGATCAGTAGTACAAAATTAGTGACGGCTACGTGTGATTCTAGTAACATTGTCATGAATAAAAATATAAATATATTAGGAAAGGTTAAGTGATTGTATGCTAATCTTTTTACCAAAATATTCTATTCAGTATTTATACTATACTTATAGAGCAGTGATATATATATATATAAAGTACTCAGACATGGTCCTGATATTTTAACGGCTTATTTGATAGTTTTCCTTACAAATATATATGAAGATTCTTCAGATGAAACTTAGTAAATATGACCGACACAGCAACTTTAGAGACGATTACTTTGAAGAATTTGCTTAGTTTTCAAACGCAAAATTGAAAAATTAACTTGTTCCGTAAATGAAGCCATTTTAGTCTTTTGTGTTGTTGTGACAATCTTCAAAAAGTAAAGCAAATTGTAGAAACCTATTTCAATGAGGTTATTGTGTAATATTGAAATATGGCAGGTAACTCAGTAACTCGTTTATACGAGTTTGTTTGAATGATCCTTCCTTTTTCATAGACAAATATTATAACGATTATTTTGTTCTTCAAACTTTTAATTACAAGACTGAGTTCCGACAAATGCCGAACTTGAATCACAGAATACAATAATATCTGGCAGCAATATGATGATATATTTAAAAATATAATATTGATAAGATGTCAACAGTTTTTCACCAAGAATAATATATTTGAATACAAGATTTTTACCTCGTTATTTTTTTCAAGGACACACCTTACAGCTCTGACTAAGACACATAAAAGGATTGCTGATAACTTTGTACTTGATTTGTTTCTTTCGAATTTTCGCGCAAAGCTTCTCTAGGGCTATCTGCGCTAGCCGTTCCTAATTTAACAGTGTAAGACTAGAGGAAAGGCAATTAGTAATCACCACCCACCGCCAACTCTTTGGCTACCCTTTTTACCAACGAATAGTGGGATTGATCGTAATATTATAACGCCCCCACGGTTGAAAGGGCGAGCATGTTTTGAACCCGCGACCCTCGAATTACGAGTCGAACGCCTTAACACACTTGGCCATTTTGTACTTGAACATTCACTAATGTGTAACATAACCTTTTTAATAAAATTAAAAATCTAAAATAGCTTACCAATCTGGACGTTTTCAATCGTTTTTTACAAACACTTTATTTTCGTATTAGAAGTACAATCATCCTGTGTATTATTTTAGAATACTTTTTTCTTTTACTTCTATATAAAACTACCTAGACATTCATGAGAATGCTTATACGTTATAAATGTCAGCATGCACCTTGTCAAAAATCATAAGTTAGAATGCGAATTAATAACGTTTTCGTTATGCAAAGCGTTTCTATAATTATCTAGAAATGTCATTTATCATTAGTTATCAACAGTATAATGCAATACAGAGTTATCAATGTTGATACTGACCAGGAAAGGACATGTGAATAATATGTGTTTTTATCCTTTGCTATCAAAAGCTAAAGATCCCTTAGGGATCATGAAATAAAACCAGTGATCTCTCTGTCGAATTTATTTCGGTAGTATATGAGAAAAAGTGCTAATATCTTGAAATCTGTATAGTTTCTGTAGTAATGAAAAGAAAATTGTGAATTATGAAAAAGACTCATGAATAAAATGGAGAAAAATTAACTTGAAACAGAACTTATTAAATAAAAAGGTCTGAAAAAAGCTCGTGACAAAAAAACACGTAAATAACATGGTTGAAGGAAATTCAAAAGAGAAAATTGTTCGCCACACTGAACAGAATCAGACCAATTGATTTTCATGGAACGCTCGAGAAGCGCAGGTGAGCAGACAAGTGTGGGGGCCGGGGGCAATTAGCAACGTCTGTACAAGTGATGAACCATTTTTTAGGTCTTCTTGCATCAAAGGATGGAGGTAAAGATGGTCTTCTAATGAGATCAAATATAAAAAATTAACAATTTTTATTATGTGACTTTTGACGAACTAAAAAAGGTTATATCACTCATGTCTTGTAGAAAATTATCTTACACTAATGTGTAATAGGGAACGACCAAAGAGGGCGCAAATAGCATTCATAAGAGAGTTATTTTTTTATGCTTGTGAAGTGGAAAAAAGTTGCAATAGAGCTCTGATAGTAGAAGGGAGATTATAAGGAAAAAAATTGAGTTTTAAAGGTATTTGTGAAATCTTTGCAGATGTAAAATTATTACCTAACGGAATAGAAATAAATAAAATGGATTTAAAATAGATAAAGGGTGATAGTGCTAGAAACATTTGCACAGCTGACCATGATTTTTTAATAAGAAAATACAATTCATTCAATCAAATATGGCAGAATTAATGTCCAAGAAAACGTTATCTCTTTGTTCCTCTTGAGTGCGAAAAGTAATCTGTAGCGGATTTACTATTATATGTTTATTTTAATATCGACGTTTGTTTCAGTTAAATATACATACAAAACTCCATGTAACTTATTGTGCCAAATATATGTCGCAAAATTACCGCCTATTCTCTAAATTTGTAGACAATTCTCGAGGGTAAGAATCAACAACGTGCTAAAAACGTAAGTAAAATATTGTTTCCAAATGAACTTTCCAGAACTTTGCCTAAATTTATAATTCGACGCACCACGAGACACTTTAGTATCGATGGTTTGCTATAGCTAGTGTACTATAAACCTCGAAAGATATAAATCTGATAAACGCTTATTAATCGAAAAACTTCAGATGTTAACCAGGAACGTTTATAGATTTCGAATCTTACAAATCGTTCAACTTCAAAGAATTAACTTAGGACGTTAGTATTTCTACGAGGACATTAAATATCTTCCTCGGTGAAAAGTGTATGTGTGTTTTCTTCTAACAAAGCCACATCGGGCTATCTTCTGAGCCCACCGAGGGGAATCAAACTCCTGATTTTAGCATATTAAATTTGAAGGCATACCGCTGTACTAGCGGGAAGCTGTAAAAAGTGAGCTTGTAAACCGCGTGAGACCAGCCAAGTATACAGCTAACTAACTTTCCCTCAAGTGCTCATTTATTTGTTTTAGAATTTCGTGCAAAGCTACACAAGGGATATCTGCGCTAACCGTTCTTAATTTAGTAATGTAAGCCAAGTGGAAAGGCAGTTAGTCGTCAATACCTGCCGTCAACTTTTGGGCTACTTTTTTATCAACGAATAGTGACTTTGACCGTCATATTATAACGCCCTCACAGTAGAAATGGCGAGTTTGTTTTATGTGACGAGAATTCGAACCCGCAACCCTCTAATTTCGAGTCAAGCACTCTATTTACCTGGCTATGTCAAATCTCCCGTCGGGTGAAGTGTACCTGTTCATCAATGTAGAATTAATTCGCTCTTCGTGATCCGTCGATAGAATAGTCAGTTTTATATCAGATACAAAGCTCAGTATTGTTTGTAAGCTTGTAAAACTTTTGTATAGAAATAATTATTTGTAATAATCGTTATTATAAATTGTATTATTGTTCGTATATTAAAATATAGTTGTGTTAAGAAAAAAAACTGTGTATTAATTTTGTTGGCAAATATAATAAATTTGATACGTATCGCCATTTAATGAATTTCTATTTTTAAATTTAAATAACGAGTTAACTCACTGTCAGGCTATTTGAGATCCGAAAACGTGACATAATAAATTATAAACTCGTTCGGGGTAAATTATGACACGTAACAATTCTCCCTTGTTATAAGCACCACACTTTCTTTACCACAGATCGACCATAACTTGTTTTAGACCCTTTTTTTAGTACTTCTTTAGAGTTTTGCTTCTTGAACTAGATCCGTATTTCTTCGTTTTACAGTACCATTAAGTAAAACGTGACCAAAATTGTTGCATATTTTGTAACAAATAAGATTAGTCTTATTAAGATGGAATACAAATGGGTGGCGAATTTTTTTCTTCCTGCTGATATTCAGTAAAAAACTGTTTTTGTAGAATTATGTTTTTGCTGGTTTTTTTCCTTTCCGTGTATTTGTATAGTTATGAGACGTTTGGGATTGAAATGAAAAGGTTATTCTAAGCGGACTGCTATTGATTATAAATAAGGAATACTAAACGTTTCGAAAGGCTAACAAAAAGTGCGATTACATTGGCATGGCTACGTTGTACCTAATATTACCACTAAATGCTTTTTATGATGAAAATATTTCTATTAAAAACATAATACACTGATATAAGAAACAACTTATAAGATGAATATGACGTTTGCATAAAGGCTTTGTTCGTTGATTGAGACTATACAAAATGTTGTGGAAATTGTAAAGTTCACTTTGTTATCAGTGTGGTACTCTGTCAGAGACGACATCAAGACGTATGTCTAAAACCAAAATATTATCATACCACTGTAGAGACAACAGCAAACGTTCAGAAAATTCTGGTTTATTCAGTAATGTGAAAATAAAAGTTGGCAGCAATTAACAATGCAGATCTTGTGAATGAAGATGTTACGTTTGTTTGTTTTGAATTTCGCGCAAAGCTACACAAGGGCTATCAGCGCAAGCCGTCCCTAATCTAGCAGTGGAAAGCAGCCAGTCATCACCACCCACCGTTAACTCTTGAGCTATTCTTTTACCAACAAATAGTGGGATTGACCGTCACGCTCTCACAGCTGGAAGGGCAAGAATGTTTGGTGCTGTAAGGATTCAAATCCGCGATCGTTAGATTACGAGTCGAGTGCTTTAACCACCTGGCCCTGCCAGGCCTAGGCGATGTCTTTTTACTTCTGTCAATTGCTTTATTACTTCATACTTATTTGTTTAGTTTTACTGTTAAATTATTTCCACATGTCGTGGTTATCTCTGTGTTTCTGAATGTTATTTTATGATTCAAGAACATGTTGGTATATTTTTTAAAAACCTTCATTTGATTAAAAAGACGATGAATTTTACTTTCATATCATTATAGTTATTTAAAAGCTCAAATCCATAATAAACTTCACTTGAAGAAATTACGTGTGTTTTAATCCAGTAGTGAGCGCATTTATTATCATTACAAAATTTTTTATCTATATTTACGCTCTAATGTACCATATATTAATATGTTTGGCGAGAAGCATTTATAAAAAGCTCTCAAAAAAATGTGAGATATAATAATATGCTAGGATAGATTCCACACAAACATGACAATCATAGTAGATAGTTTTCAGAATAAAATATAAATATGTTATGAGCATACTAAAGGGCATATTTAATTTTCATCAATTAACGTTACAAGTTTTTCATTCTAGTATGCGTGTCACAATTACAAATAGAGGTAGCATTGGGTTTTAGAACTAGTAAGGAGTATTGGTTGAAAATAATATATTTTAATGTGGCCGTATTATCATTGTCTAGTCCTAAACAGGTGATCCAATAAAACAGCCTGCTTGAAATTGACACTTAGGATCCTCTACTCTAAAGATATGTATACATTTATATATATATGTATATAGATGGTTGATTACACTTATGGCGTAGTAGCGACGTCCCTGAACATTACCCTTGAAACATTACCTGTTTATTCGTTAATGGACTTGTTCTATACATTATCACTTTATAGAAATGTCTTTAAGAAGTAAAGACGGCAAGCTTCATGTGTAGAATATGTGCATGCGAAAGCACTCTAATGGACACACTGGTGCTTTATGGTTCGCTGTAACATCCATTATCTGCGGAACTGGAGTGTCTCTGTAGAACTATGAATTTATCATACATACACCTATAAAACAAGCATGGGTTGTTAAGCTTTGTCGACAATATCAGGAGTGAAATATAAGTCTCCTAATCGTAGATAGCTATTGTCATCTCGTATCTTTGGACACAATGATACTTATATGTATTGAATTCGGAAGAACCAATCACCAGTATTATTTCACAGTAAAACTTTAAACAAAGCATATATATAGTAGTTTTGAGAACTTTAATGGACTGCAAGTGCCTACTGAAAAATCGAAAACAACGCTCCAGCCTCTACACTGCAGACTTCTTCAGGACTTATTGTATTAAAATTATAAATATATTTGTGATAAGGAAATTAAGCTGGTTGTTGAAGCGCACGAGTGAGCTAAAGAGGGAACTGTATCAGTTAAATATTTCGAGATGGCCAGTCCATAAGAAGGCCTCATCCAAGTCGAACCGTTGTTTCCTTTTCTTTCAACAGGCAGTTACAGGCCATTAGCGCTCTTGAAACTAAAGTATCAGTATACTAAGTATATTTCATTGTATCCAATCAAAGAAAGTGAGCTGTGATTTTGTTCGTATGTTTTGTAGTGAAAAAACGAGCGTATTTTATATTTTGTTCTGTCCAATTGTTCGTCTGTTTAACTCTTCTCAAATTTAATTATATATCCCTTTTTGGAAAGTCTTTCTGTAAGTCCCGTCAAACATGCTCCACTAATCGACATTTGAGACATTTCTATTTTTAAAACTCTTCTTGTCTCTGCAAACCAATCGATTTAACTTTTGGTCTTCTCCTAAATCTCAGGATAAAGAACTATATTTATCCATTCACTTCCTCTTCCAACTTGATTTTCTCGGTGTCAATTTCTATGTTATTTTATCAACCTATACATTTCACTGCTTCAGAGAAAAAAACTTAGAAGAATTTTCAGTTTTATTACAATATTACTTCTTTATTTTTATTTACTTATTCGTGTGTCTTTATTGTTATCTCCTGAATATTAACAATATTATATTTAATTCGTTTCTTCTTTATTAACAAGCTATCTACAACAACTAACATACTCACTTACCTAAAACAATAACTATTTCTTGCTGAAATACTATTAAAATTAGACAGTGAAGACGGACTTTGCCTGTATTCTAAAAAATACATTTGATTAACTCTTCGCTAAACCTCTTTGCTACAAATGTGTGTTAACCCTTAAACAGTGAGAATATTGTAGGTAGCAGCATTATTTGATGATGGTCGCCGTTTAAAGGTTAACGTACGATTATTCTGGATCAGAAATTAACTAATGTATTTTGTTGTTCGAACATCACAAACTACTGCCACCACCAATCAAATCCTTTTTCATCTTAAAATTATAAATGTATATTTGAACAATAATTTTGAATTTAAAACCAACTGAAAATGTTTTTATTTGATTTATCTAAACCACTTCATTATTACAAAGAATGGAAAACACGCACGTTTTCCGTTAATGATGTGAGAAAAGTCAAACCTCTGTTTAACAGCGACAACAAAAGAAGAACTAATTAAATGGATGAATAATCACCTCTAAAATGTATATAAAATAACAGAACATAAATGAAAAGGAAAACACGTCAGGTAGTTTCCAACAACAAACTCGAGAAGAACGTTTAAGAAGCACGTGACTTGCAGTTAAGGAGACGAAAAATGAAATCATATGTTAATAAGTTCCATTAAAATACTTTGGTTTTCCAAAGATTAAAAAGTTATCAAAGTTCTAGGCTCTGCAAATAAAGAACCTAAAGGAAAAACCGAACACCAGGAAATGTATTTTGAAATAATTGAATTATCCTATATATGAAAAAAAAACATTAATAAACCTTAAACGTTAGTACAAAACAGATTTTATTTTTGTGTTTTTGAAACTCGCGCAAACCTACACGAAGACTATCTGCGTTAGCCGTCCTTAATTTAGCAGTGCAAGACTAGAGGGAAAGCAGCTAGTTATCACCACCCACCGCCAACTCTTGGGCGACTCTTTTACCAACGAATAGTGAGATTGACTGTCACATTATAGCGCCCCTACGGTTGGGAGGGCGAGCATGTTTAGCGCAACTCAGGCGCAAACCCGCGACCCTCAGATTACGAGACGCACTTACGCGCTTGGCCATGCCGGGCCAAAGATTGAAGAAATAAAAGTAATATTCGTTTAATTTTTATACAAATGGTGTGGTCGATATTAAACAGAAGGGGTTAGAAATATCACATAAACATTTGAAATCAGTTTAGGTATTGTTTATATTAGGTTAATGTGTTAGAAGTAACATTATGATATAATGATAACAGCAGAAATGGGATTTGTTACCACACTTTTACATAAATCAACTGTTAAAATGTTAATAATACAGTGTTGATAATACAAAGTTTGCCTATTCATAACATACACATACACATCTATATATCTATATGTATAATAAGTACTAAAATATCAAACAGTTAGCAATAAAGAGAAATATGAGTTCACATGAGGAGCATTTAACCGATGATATACCAGTGATCACAGTACAGAAATGTTTTTGAATAAATGAATGGGTTTAAAAACATACATGAAGAGATATATTACATTATCGGAGAGAATTTGTTTTGTTTGTTTTGGAATTTCGCACAAAGTTACGCGAGGGCTATCTGTGCTAGCCGTCCCTAATTTAGCAGTGAAAGACTAGAGGGAAGGCAGCTAGTCATCACCACCCAAAGCCAACTCTTGGGCTACTCTTTTACCAACGAATAGTGAGATTGACCGTCACACTATAACGCCCCCCACGGCTGGGTGGGCGAGCATGTTTGGCGCGACCGGGATGCGAACCAGCGACCATATCGGAGAGAAAAACATAATCACATTTATTGCTTATAGATTGTTTGTTTTTCACAAATGTTTTAATAAACAATGAGAGCAGGGTATCAATTGGAATGTATTTCAAATTCTTTTAATATTAATAATAGCAGATTGCCCATGCTTTTGAACAGACATTTTAAATTTCAAATAAATAGAAACAAAATATAATATCATTGTAATTGTTATAATCGGAAGTGATTAACATTTTTTATTGTTAAATATTTGTGGGTCAAATACAGATGAAAATCCGTTTATTCATCAGGTAGCTAAATGTTGTTTTTTGTTTCTTTATTGAATGAACACTGCAAAAAGCTACAAAAGAGCTATCTTCGCCAGCAATCCCTATTTTTTGAAGTGATAGTTTCGGACAAGAGGCAGTTATCAACTGACAGCTCTCGGAGTACTCTTGTCAAACCGAATGTTGTATCACAATTTTAGTACCATTCTTATAACGCTTCCAAAGTTTGGAAGGTGTTATTTTTGGTAGGACCTTAGATCTGCACTCCTCACTGAACAGTTCGCTCGGCCAAGTGTTTTTAAATTTTAATAATACTTGTATGTATAAAACGTAAATTTGTATAAGATCTAATTACATATAGAATAATATCTTCACTAAGATAACTCAAATACTAGAAACAATGGTTGATTAGGGCGCTAGATTGCAATCTGAAGGACTTGGGTCCGAACTCTACCACTGAATATACCCTTAGAGCTTTATGGGCATTATAAGGTTACAATCTGTCCCATTTTTGTTGATAAAAACTAATCGAAGATTTAACGGTAGGTAGTTTTAACTAACTGCATAGATAATTTTTATGTAGCTCTGCGCGATGTTCAACAAAACTAGAAAACAAGTATAAAAATTACTGAAGACAGAAAATCTGTATCACATTACAGCCACTTCAGGCATAAAGTCGAAATGCTTATGAGCACCGCATGCATTTGACATTGTTTGGAGTTACATTAGTAGCGTGATAACACCAAAAGTCGGTCGCTTTTAAGAAGGATTAGTAATATCTCTTTCCTACGCAAACTATATATATATTCATATCATTAAATATGTTCAGATCGCGGTTTTACAATTACAATATTATACCTTTCATTTACTGGCATTAGAAAACAAAGAAACGTGGATTAAGTTAGAGTCCCAGGATCATCTAAAGAGAGACCTGCAACAAGCCTCTTCAAAACCGCGATAAGAAAGGTGCGATGTCTTCTAATAGATAAAAATCTACAAACATAAACGTTACGTATTTCACATGTACACAAGTTAATTTCCTGTCATGTTTGTTGAATTTTCACATATCTTAAGCGGCTGTAGAATGAACCGACTATTCCTGCTACTCCACACAAAGACATTTCGATCAAGATGTCAGATACAACTATGGATTACATTATATCAGATTTAAAATGACAGATAGAAAACCGTTGTTCTCGCATACTAGCTTGCTAATTTAAAGCATTCGGGTGTCATTGTTGTACTTAAGATAGATTGGTTTTGCCAAGCATAATTTTGCAATGGAGGCTGTAGAGTTATTACCAAAATGTACGTCCATTAAATACATTACAATCGAACATGGTAGGTTGTACTGTAACGATCTGGTGAAGCTCTAAATCTATTTTGATATAGTGTACTTAAGATCTTTATAAATATTAGACGTCAAAGCGACCATTCATTTGTCGTAGGTTCTTGAAGGTTCAACTCAAGAAATGTGTACATGGAAAAGGAAATAAAAATTTATTTATCTTTTCCTTAAAAAAAAAATTATTTTTGTAAATTGAACTGGTAAAAATATAAATGAGTAATGAAATGAGGTCCGACAGGGTCAGATGGCTAAGGCGATCACCTCGTAATCTGAGGATAGCGGGTTCGAATCTCTCTCCCACCAAACATGCTGGTCCTTTCAGCCGTGGGGGCGTTATAATGTTACGGTCAATCCCACTATTCGTTGGTAAAAGAGTAGCCCAAGAGTTGGCGGTGGGTGGTGATGACTAGCTGCCTTCCCTCTAGTCTTACACTATTAAATTAAGGACAGCTAGCGCAGATAGCACTCGTGTAACTTTGCGCGAAAATCAAAACCAAACACCGATTCTTCTTTATTGCCTATTTCATTACTATGATACTAAATCTAAGCACTAATGGTCCGTGATTGTTACAAAATATATCATAAAAATGAGAACCATGCACTTCTTTTTAACTCCACGCAGTTAAGCTACGCTTTTTCATTTTGCTTGTAAGTGAAATTGATTGAGAGAGAACACCATATGATATAAAATTTTCATTTAGTATTTTTGGACGATAAAAGAACTATTTTCTCATTTCCAATTCTTGAAAATAATCCACGAATATTTTTAATTATTTGTTTCAATACTGTAAATTTTTTGAACTGTATGCTTTTTTTTACCTACCCCACAGCGATATGTCTGCGCACTTGCAACGTTAAGAGTCGGGTTTCGACACTCGAGGTGGGCAGAGGACAAGTAGCCCTTTGTGTAGTTTGTACTCAATTACAAACAACAGTATTTATTTTACGCGGCCACCCGCTTGTGCAGCGGTATGTCTCCGGATTTACAACGCTAAAATCAGGGGTTCGATTCCCCTCGGTGGGCTGAGCAGATGGCCTTTCGTGGTTTTCGTTTACAAGAATGTTTTTCTGTCAGCACAGTCGAATCGTCAGAAGAAGTACCATCTTGATTCTAATATTAATTTTTATGTGAATAATATTAAGAGAAAATCTGTTTCTTGTTTTTCCTTCATTTTAACAAATTTTTACTGAAAAAGAGAATTTTTTTACCGAGTTATTCAGCATGTATGTGAATTAACCAAAACCCAATTAATTTATGGTAAAACTCCCGGTGTTACTGTGTTCTCTTTTTTATACTTAACACCATCTGGATATATATAAATATAAACATTAATATCTGCCTGTTACTATTGTTGATTCAACTGTAGTTGCTACAGATATTTATGTAAAAAACAAACTCCACTGATAAATTTTGTTTTTTCTTTGAAATATTTAAGTAAAGTGAACAACTACTATTCTGTACTCCTAATTTTTTTTTAAAAACTGTCCCTATGTTTACAGTCACTTGAAAGTAAAAAAAAATACTGCTTCTCGCGTGACCTCACAGGCAAAACCTATATAGTGGTATTATAAGTATGCTGTCCTGCTTATAAAATGTGTAATGCATTAGTTATCAACGTGCTCGAACTTTAAACATTGCCGCAACATACTGTTCTATTAAGCAGGCTGTCTTGTTTAGTGACTGTTTATAACAACGTCTTTTTTACTTAAGCAATTAAGTGACTTTTGAAAATCTTCACGGGTTTTCAGCAGATTGCTCCATTCAACAAAACTTACTACTCGTAAAAAATTTAGGGATAGATCACCCTTCCTATTACCTTATTGACTAAAAAACACAATAAATAAAATTAATCTTAAGGAAATTATATTGATTCATTCATCATAAAATTTAACCTATTACAAAACTAATTATTTATTATTTAATTCTAAACTAAAGACCCGGCATGGCCAAGCGTGTTAAGGCCTGCAACTCGTAATCTGGGTTCTCATCCCAGTCGCGCCAAACATGCTTTGTGCAAAATAAAAATAAAAAACAATCTAAACTAAATACATGAACACCAATTATAAAAACAATCGTTGGGTTTTTCAAAGTTTATTTTTTTACGTTTGAGATATCTGTTTTGTTTTGTTTTATTTCATTGTTCAAACCAAATATACACAAAGGTCTATCTGCGTTGTGTTTATTTCGGGGAATCAAAACTCGTATTCATCGTTTATGAGACCCCAAGCCATAGGCGAAAAACTAAATTACTGTTTTCGATGTAGTTGTTTATAAATACAACAAATTAGGTTTAAAAAAAAAAAGAGGGAGGGAGAATTAGGCCCCAAAATTCAATCGATTAACATATCAAATGCTTATGTATAAGAATTAAAGCGTATTAGAAGAGCCGTCCCGTATCTTCCGTTTTGAATTTCGCGCAAAGCCATACGAGGGCTATCTGCGGTAGCCGTCTGTAATTTAGCAGTGTAAGACTAGAGGGAAGGCAGCTAGTCATCACCACCTACTGCCAACCCTTAGAATATTTTTACCAATGAATAGCTGAATTAACCATCACACTGTAACGCCCCCACGGCTGAAAGGGTGAGCATGTTTGGTGCGACGGGGATTCGAAACCGCGACCCTCAGACAACGGGTCGAGTGCCTTAACAACCTGGCCATGCCTGGCTTATCTTCCGTTTCGAAAATATTTATATTACGGGTTCTTTTATATCTGTCTCTCGATAACTTATCTGTACATTTAAGGGATTATAACATTAATATTTTGTTCAATAAATTCAGTAAGCAAAGCATAGATATCCCAACGTGTATTTTAGAACTTAAAAACGAACAAATTAACATTTTAAAACACATTATAAATTTAAACAAAAACTTAATAAATGGAAAGTTTCACAACTAACATATAAAATAAAATCAACAATTGATGGACTTGTGAACCATTAATCTCTTGTATAATATGTATGTTTTTTCACAAAATAATCTGAATATGAAACAATCGATTCAGCAGTTACTCGTACATAAACCTAAAAACTATATAATTAGTCAAGTTTAGCATCTCTTCATTTAAATTTTAGCACGAAGGTTATGTCCAGACAAACCAATCATCTTACAGGAAACTAACAATAGGTTTATCACTATGTTATACACCAAGGAAGTTACATCTCTGTAATTACGCAATAATTTACATTAATCTTACAAGAAACGTGAGATTATTAAATTCCGTTAACTCATCATTTGACTACTTTCTCTGGTAACGGTAATTTTAGTGGAAGTCCCGAAACAAAGATTGAGATGTGCTATTAAGCATAGTACAAAGTTACCAGGAACTGCGTTTAAGTGTATTTTAATTATATACAGCATTGAATAGAAACAGACGTAGTCTCAAATAAGAGATTTCTAAGTATGTTTTAATCACCAAGAATGATACTAAGGGTTACTGCTCAAGTTTCCAACAAATAATTGTAACCAAATTAAAAGTATGGAAAAAGGAATTATAATAAAACAGGTTACAACGATTCGTTAAAACGTTTTGCATTCTTTGAACAATTTTAAAACAATAGATGATTTATAGTTTTATACTGAAGTTTTTCAAACGTCGTTAAATCGTTAAACAAAATTTACAGCGAATAAAAAATAAATACAACACAATATGTTGCAATTTCTGAAAATAATGTCACCTATTCGACTAATATCTTGACATGAAGTGAGAAAATATAGTAAAAATAAAATATAAAAAATTCTCATAAAAATCAATCTTCAAATATAACATTATATAGAAAACAATATCACGACAATAGTTAAACCCTACAGACAAATAATGATTATTTTATACTTCTAGAGTTCTAACAATGAAAGAAAAAATAAGAACTGAACATAAAAGTAAAAGTAATAAAATAGCTTTATATAAGTTATCAGCTTTTAGCCTGGGAAAAAATATTTATATTTTGAAAAATAGTCAAACAAGTAAGTCCACTTTAAGTGCGCTCGACTTGTAAGCCAAGAGTCGCGGGGTCGAATCCCGGTCGCACCAAACATTCCCACTCTTTCAGCCATGGGGACTTTATAATGTGACTGTCAATCTCACTATTCGTTGGTAAAAGAGTAGCCCAAAAGTTGGCAGTGAGTGGTGATGACTAACTGCCTTCCCTCTAGTTTCAGACTGCTAGATTAGGGACGGCTAGAGCAGATAGCTCTTGTGTAGCTTAGCGCGAAATTCAAAAACAAATAAACAAACAAACTACTTTAAGTAAGAGTAATGACAAAGAATTCGTCGTCAGTAAGAGGTGAGGAAAAATTATAGAAATTGCCATAGACAAGTAGGTACGTTTTAAGGTATAAATGTCTGGAAAGTTGGCTTGTGTTAAACTGTGAAATTTTTGAGTGTAACATCATTAGTACTAAAATAAATCCCTTACACATACATGTAACATAGGATACAAAGACGCCTTCAGAGATATAAGCAGGAACCGAAAAGATAAGAGGTTGAGGGGTATAGCATCATATGTTACGTGTCTGCTTTAATACTTAAATAAAGCTACACACCAGCTAGTCCTAATTTTAGACTGATAGATTAAAAGGCAAACAACTATTCAACGGAGCCCATCACACATTCGTGGGATACTCTAATCGAATAATGGATTTGACCATCATTGATGCATCGCACTTGTTGCTCCAAAGCCACGATCTTGCAGCAAAGGAAGGCCAACCATACACCCTCCTACTTTCAGTCTGGAAGCTAACCGTTAGACTATGGCAGGTCTTAAAGTAATACTTTAGTTTTTAGAGTTTTGTAACATTGGTAAATATTGCAACAGATAAAAAAGACACATTTGAAAATTAAAATAAGATGTGGAACACAAAATATATTTAATTGGAATTACAATGTGTCAACCTCAACATTATGCTCATCTGGAATAATTTTTAACTATTGACCAAAGAGAGTCCCATAAGTGTCCACCACTTTGTGTGGTTCTTTGAACGGAAAAGCAATATCGAGGGCTTGGCATGGCCAAGGGTGATAAGGCATGCGACTCTTAATCTGAGGGTCGCGGATTCGCATCCACGTTGCGCCAAACATTGCTCGCCCTTTCAGCCGTGAGGACGTTATAATGTGACGATCAATCCCACTATTCGTTGATAAAAGAGTAGCTCAAGAGTTGGCAGTGTGTGGTGATGACTAGCTGCCTTCCCTCTAGTCTTACACTGCTAAATTAGGGACGGCTAGCACAGACAGACCTCAAGTAGCTTTGTGCGAAATTCAAAAACAAACAAACAAACAATATTAACTGATCTTTTTTTCGCGTGCCCGCAGCTGAAAATGCTGAGCGCGTTCAACGGCGTCGGTTTTAAATTCTAGACATTTCTATTTGTAGCTTACCACGATAACTACTAGACAACGTCCGGCTATTAATATCCTTCATAATAAAAACCTTTGTGACACTACTTATCCTGTAAATTTCCAATTAAGATATAATGTTCGCTGGCAAAGTAAACAAGAATACAGCATTATCAGAAGAGGATAACCTAAGTTTATCCAGTTACCAATTACCACGACTCTTACCAGCTCTAAACTACACCGAATCATCATTTCTATTCATCATATCCATATTAATGGATTCAAGTACAATCTTAAACCTAAATAAAACAAATAAGTAAAACAGTTGTTCTACTTGGGCTCAGAAGTAAACAATATTTTATTCTACCGCTCAGCAGTGAGTCTAGTTATTATTAGCTTCTGAACGTAAGTAAACCAATGTTTTGATTCAAACTAGGATAAGTTAAACACAGTCATTAAAGATGACAGTTTTCTAAAGATAATTAATCAGAAATATTGTAACATGTAATGACAATAAGATGATTGAAAGGGCTAGTATGTTTAATGTGACGGGGATTCAAACCTGCGAGCCTCAGATCGTGAGTCGAACACCCCAACCACCTGACCAATTTCATTAGCTGTCCTTAATTTTGAAGTGGTAGACTAGAAGAAAGGTAGCGAGTCAACACCATTCACCGCCAACTCTTAAGCTAATCTATCCTCATTTGACTGTCACTTTTACGATGCTCCCAGGGACACAAACCACAACCTCGAATCCACAGTTCGGCACGCAACCACTTTGTCAATCTCAAATAGTATTACAAAAAGAAATATTCACAATGTTTAAAATATATGTGTGTGTGTGTGTGTGTATATATATATATATATATATATATACACCAGACAACAAAAGGTATAATAAAAGGTCTGAAAAGTGACAAGCGAAGTGTCCAAAGCGCTACTTAGGGCAAATATCTTAGCAACCTAGCTCAATTAAATTGCTTTTTCGTTGCTTCCGACATAACAGATAATTCTAATAAATTACTGAAGAGCAGATCACACAGCAAACAGTAGCTAACAGGTTACATACAAGCAATCTGAGATCTTATCGACCTGCTTTTCAACCAAATTATCTTCAACAATCCTAATTAAAACAGTGTCAAGATCATCTTTGATCACAAATTCCTTTCTGACATCCAGTTCTCTCTACAAATAAACTTAAATTCTGTCTCGATTATGTTGATGGTTAATATCGTGATTGTGGAAACAGTCTGAAAAGCGTTACTCCAATTGCAAGGTGCAGCTAAACATGGTAAATTCAAAGATGGCTTTTCTCCGAGAACATTCTAGTATTTCTAGAGTTTTTTGCTGGTGCAGTTAGTCCTGAGTACGACTTAACGGGCAATTAAAATTCTTCCCCTTTGTGCAGGAAATCTTTGAACAAGATAACTGACAGGTCAGCAATGTTTTTCTCTAACGTCGATCCTTATAAAATGCTTCTGATACCGCCTACATGGTTGTATTTTATATCTACCTCTTACATCACACCCGCTAAGTCAAACTGGGAAAAGCAATGGTGAAGAAGTCGAAAACGTGTTATCAAATACCACCTGAAGATTTACATAAAGTTTAATCTCGATGTTGTAAAAGGCAGTACCAAACTATGACTGTCAACAAATCGAAATGTTTTCGCGGAATAATGAATGGCAAATGAGTTCCTTACCTCTTGGTTCACTGCTCATCAATTTTTGAAACATACAACACCCTACCTGCTGTACCTAAAGCAGTCTTGAATCACATATTCATATAAAACATTATAAAACTTAAGTTTTACTCAGAAACCCAGAACTCTTCTGGTATACATTAGGGACGGCTAGCGCAGATAGCCTTCTTGTAGCCTTGCACAAAATTCACAACCAAACTGCAAGTACTGGCAAAAAAACAGCGATTATGACGAAAGCACCATAAGTAGTGAGTTTAATAACACTTTAGACGAACGATGTTCCAGATCATTTAGAACTAGTTAATGCATCTTTGATCGTGTTAAGCCTCATGTCACACAAGGTGTTTATTGAAAAATGGTAGCAAGTTTCCACATACACTCAAAATCACTTGTAAATAAACTAAGAACACAAAGGCTCATTGGAACTACGTCTTAGAACTTGGCAAAAGTGGTTGAAGAGGATTGCTAAGGTTCTAGTTCCTTTTTTTACTTTTTATTTTAAACACCCATTGACCTCAAGGTGCAGCCGGAAGAAGCTCTCGATTTTATGTTCTATGAACTTTCACTTCATATATTTCTTTATCTTTTTAACTGTAATAGTAAATATGCATAACCTCATCGCTATTGCATTTTAGGCCAAAGGATACTCTTTCGTAACCTTAATTTGTCATTTTTCTGATGAAGACATTGTTGTGGACTGATTTATAATGTGAATTTCTGGAACTCATTTCTGTTACAAACAATCTGCCACACAAAATTTTTCGTTTCTTTTTTTCATATGAAATTGCATTATTTGTTTTTACACCAGTTAATAATATTGCCGTAAAAATATCGTTCCTAGGAAAGGATATTAGATATGTTATTCTTCTACCTACCTACCTGTAGTAGCACTGAACTGTAAAGTTGTCACGAGCTGAATCTGTCACCTGTGGCGCTACGGTCTGCATCTTTGGCGACACGCCATTGCAGTATAACATGTTAATCATTCATACAAAGTGTGATTAACAATATGCATCACTAAATAAACCAATTTCGCTTTCTTTTAAGATGGTAACAAAAACAAAACAGCCTTCATTTTCTGTTTGGCATTACGTAAGGAACAAATAAAAATTTAAACTGTCATATCTTAATAAATATATATTTATTAATTTCTAAAACGCTGAGTAAATGCAAATATTATCCGATAATATACACGATTAATATAATCTGGTCATTCAAAATTTCCATACATGCTTGGAGAAGTCAATAACGAGCTGAAGTACAATATCAAGACTTTACACAATTCATCTTTCTTTCTTTTTCCTTGTATAACACAAAAATCGAGGTTCGAGCCCAACGGTGAACATTCAATCATTTAGTTCTTCTCTAAGGCAAGCAAACACTTTCTCCAGCGCTTTTCTTTAAAAGTTTAACTTTTTAACGTTCAGAATCAACAGTACTGTTTATTAAAGATGGCGCGGCATGGTCAGGTGGTAAGAGCGCTCGACTCGTTATCTGAGGGTCGCGGGATCGAGTCTCCATCACACTAGACATGCTCGCCCTTACAGCCGTGGGGGAGTTATAATGTGACGGTCAATCCCACTATCCGTTGGTAAAAGAGTGGCCTTAAAGATGGAGGTGGGTGGTGATGATTAGTTACCATCTTTCTAATTTCCTACTACTAAATTAGGGATGGATAGCGCAGATAGCCCTTGTGTAGCTTTGCGCGAAATTCGAAACAAACAAAACAATCATTAAACACAAAATACATTACTTGCAACTACAGAAATAGCAATAAAGCATAAACAAACGTTATTGTGAGAGAAGGGGAAAGAGACGAAAATAAAAATTCAATGTTAACACAAATTTAAACATTTTTACTGACACAAATATAAATCAACAACGTTCAAAAAACGTTTCGGCCAGATGCAATGCAGAATATGGCGTATCCTATTTTATTTTTTATTTAATTATGATTGTGTTTAAGATAGCCCAAAGATAGAAGATGTGAGAATAAAATGAAAACTACATTCATCAAAAGCTCTAGACGAAATGGCAAAGACAGCTACGCTTTAGACTTATTTCTCTAGAATGGCAAAGCATCAAAAAGAGGCGTGATCATGGCTTGTTTCATTATCAGAATTAATGGTTACTCTTTATTCTACATTGTAATAAAAAATCAATTCTCTTTTCAATTCCAGAAACAGCCCGCTAAAGTTTTCACGAATAAAACTATTTTCATAAAGAGTTCAAATCACTATATGCAGATTACAGTCACGCACGTTCTTGATTAAACGGACGAAAGAGAAGGTTCCAGCTCCGCAATTATAACTAAAATAGGTGTTTTTTAATCATATGCAGCTAACTGAACACCTATTCAAGTTGATTTACATCTGGGTCTATAATAAAATAAAAACAAATGGAATAATAAAGTTTATCGAAAACACGAAAAGCTTAACCCTTAGAGATAACAATTTGAACAAAAAAAATATTTTTATATTGCTACCACCAGGTCATTGTACTTCATAAATTAGTATTTAAAGCTTACATGATAAATTCAATTTTATCAACTTACAATTCCTAGGATATCAACAGCAATTGTTCCTCGCTTTAGATCTTTTCAACAAACGAGAATACACATAAATATTTTTAAGTAGTGTTACAACACATTTCATTACGTTTGGTTTGGTTTGTTTTGAATTTCGCGCAAAGTTATGTGAAGGATGTCCGCGCTAGCCGTCCCTAATATGTCCACTGTAAGACTACAGGGAAGGCAGCTAGTCATCACTACCCACCGCCAACTCTTGGGCTACTGTTTTACCAACGAATAGTGGGATTGACCGTCACTCAGAACGCTTCCTCAGTTGAAAGGATGAGCATGTTTGGTGTAACAGGGAGTCAAACCCGCGACCCTTAGATTACGAGTCGAGTGCCTTAACCACCTGGCCATGCAACGAATCTAAAAGAAAATAACTTACATTTAAAAAATCCCCATAAATATAACGTTTTCTCTCCACTTTTCCAAAGATATTCTGGTTGATAAAAAAGAAGAAAAAAAACAGAACGTATACCTTTACTTCACAAGTGTATCAGATGAACGTAGTAATATACTATGGAAAAATTGTGTTAAATAGCAACTAAATAAGCAGACATATTTCAGGAGAATAACGGATGTAAACAAATGTTGATTACCTATAAGGTGATTTTTTTGCTTCTTTTTAAATAGACTTTGATTTGATTTGTTATTTGTGAAACATTTGTACGGTGTTATTTAAGTTTCTAATCATAGTTGTCTTTCTTTCTAATCAGATACAAGAAAGATGGTCACTCTCTAACTATCTCTAACAATTCATTTTTAATATAACTTTGCGAAACTTTAGAATATCCTTCATGTTCCACGCTTGAAAACCTTCTTAGATTTCTTGTGTTTAACGCGGCATGACATCAAGAGTTTGGCTAGCTTACTGAGCCGTACGAAAAACCCATTATTGAAAGCAGAAAAAAAGAATTGCCATTGGAGAAGAAGAATTACCAAAACGAAGACGAGTAATCCAAACTGAGAAAGAGAAAGCTGCAACCGGAAGTGCAGTATCATCACCGGAAATGAATCAGCTCAAGCATAATGAATACTCCAAATAAAGTAAAAGAAAATCATGTCACCATCAGGGAGGAAAAAACTTCTTTTCAACAAAAGCTATTTGTTCTAGTCTTTATAATCTGGTTAAGTAATAACCAAGACAAGCACTAAAACAGAACTACAGTGCAATAAAACCTGAGTAAGTATTTATAATTGTCTTATGCATAAGAAACTGTTATTTCTGAAACGTGTCAACCTTTCTCCTATAATTCATCTCTTCAGTGATGGATTTCAAAGTTTCAAAACAGTCACTTTTACTGATCATTTACAGAAAAAAACGACAATTGGGGATTTTTTATGTTGCAACAAATGTGTACCTAAAAAATAACAGTCTACTTGTTTAAACTACAAAAATAGAACTCCCAGGATATAATTACTTGCTGCATTTTTTAAGTTTCATTATAAATTTGGTTATAATGTAAATAACAATTGAATATTTTTATTTAATTTTTACATCTTGCATGACTGCTTCATGTGACTATCTTACTAGTCAAAACATTCTGAGCTGACTTAACTTTGTTAGGTTTTACTAAGATAACAAAAGAAAATAATGTCAATAGAAAGAACTATACAAATGACGATACAATGCATTATCATTGTAAATTTTAGTTTCATTACATTACGAAATTATAGACTTCAATCAGCTAACTAAAACTGGTCTATCTACCGTTTAGTCCTCATCTTCATTGTTAATTTACTTTTCATCATAAATTTTTAATAAATCAACTTTCATAATTTATTTGTACAGCTTATCAAACTACAATAAAACGAGCAGTTTAAAGGAATTAACAAATTTTACTGGGTCCTTACTTTACATGGAGAGAGTATGTAAATATATTTTGACGAATTAAACTCATTCTGTTTATATATGTTACGCAAACAGTTTAAAGCTTTATTTTCTTTAAATGTATCCTCAATAGCTCTAACCAACCACTAAGAAGCCTCATAAATATGTACTGAAATGTTTTAGACTAGGGAACTGCACTGATTTTGTATGATTTGCATACAATCGTAAAACAAAATGTGTTCCTCCTAATCTCCAAAGCGATCATGAAGCTTACTGTCTTATCTGTCTTATGTTCCAACTTATCTAATTTTTACCCATTAGCGACAGAATAAAACATTTAGTTAGGAAACATGTACGAGGAATATCTAGATGGGGCGACTTTGAAGTTATTCATCCATTTAAATTAAATTCAACGTAACTACTATAAGATAACATTTTAGATGTGACTTAATTAGTAGGCCCAGCATGGCCAGGTGGTTAAGGCACTCGACTCGTAATCCGCGAGTCACGGGTTTGAATCCTCGTCACACCAAACATGCTCGCCCTTTCGGCCATAGAGGCATTATAAAGTTACGGTCAATTCCACTGTAAAAGAGTAGCCCAGGAGTTGGAGGTGAGTGGTGATGATTATTTGCCTTCTCTTTAGTATTATACTGCTGAATTAGGGGCGGCTAGTGCAAATAGCCCTCGTGTAGCTTTGCGTGAAATTCAAAACAAACTTAATTGATAGTATAATTGTAGCGATAAAACATTTTATTCATTCAGTATTGTTCTGGGCAATATTCGTACTATCAAATGGGTGCTTGGGACATTTTGATATTTAGTTCTGTTCTCTAAAATTTTTGTATTGAATCAATGTCTCAAGCTAAATATTTTTTTCTTATAACTTCAATCCTTCTTTCTTACCCACTTCTAATACTCGCGTCTACTTGACTACGTAAAAAAAAGTTATCTTTCACATTAAGGACATCTGTACTCGGCAGACATTAGGAGAAACATTGCACTCAGTTTTACTAACATATGCAATTAATAGAAACTTAGGATTTTATATGCAAAAAACGGCTCTTTTGGGCTCAGAAAACGCTTCAAATAGAAGAGCGAACAACGTTTCGACCTTCTTCGGTCATCGTCAGGTTCACAAAGAAAGAGGTAACTGGCCGGAAGCTGACCACATGTTTGGAAGGGGTTGTATAACTGAGTGTCGCAATGTAGAGGGCGCGGTTTGATGTTTGAATATATTTTTATCTATAATATTAATATAGGTATAATGGTGTTCCTTTATATTGGTTTATTTTTGGTTTAAGTTGTTGTATAAGTAAGGCTTCTTTAATTTTTCGTTTGTTTATGTTTGTTTCTTTATTTAGTATTTTAGTGTTTTCTATGGTTATGTTGTGTCCATTTGACTTGCAGTGTTCGAAAACGTGTGAAGGTGACTTTTTATGTTCTTTGAATCTGGTTTCCATTTTTCTACTTGTTTCTCCTATATAGAAGTCGTGGCAGTTATCACATTGTATTTTATAAATAATGTTGGTGTGGTGTTTGTCAGTGTAGTTCTTACATAGTATAGACCTTAGTTTTGTGCCTGGTTTTTGAATAAATTTAGTGTTAACTGGAATGTTATATTTTGTTACTAGTTTTTGCCAAATGTTGGTTATTTGTTTGCTGATGTCAGGAATATATGGTATACAGCAGTATATGGTTTCGTGATTTTTTGATTCGTGAGATATATTTACTTTTATTGGTTGATTTTGCTTTCTGTCTAGGTGTGTGCGTATAATGTTTTCTACGGTTTGTGGAGGAAACTTATTGATGTTGATGAAGTATTGTTTTATTTTATCTAATTCATCGTTAATTTTATCTGGTGAGCATAGTTTTATGGCTGTGTTTATCTGGTTTCTTAGTATGTTGAGTTTTTGTTTTGTTTCATGTGCTGAGTCCCAAGGAATGTATAGTCCAGTATGGGTGATTTTTCGATGGATTTCTGTTTTGAATTGTGTGTCGGTTCTTATAATTTTGACAGAAAGCAAAATCAACCAATAAAAGTAAATATATCTCACGAATCAAAAAATCACGAAACCATATACTGCTGTATACCATATATTCCTGACATAAGCAAACAAATAACCAGCATTTGGCAAAAACTAGTAACAAAATATAACATTCCAGTTAATACTAAATTTATTCAAAAACCAGGCACAAAACTAAGGTCTATACTATGTAAGAACTACACTGACAAACACCACACCAACATTATTTATAAAATACAATGTGATAACTGCCACGACTTCTATATAGGAGAAACAAGTAGAAAAATGGAAACCAGATTCAAAGAACATAAAAAGTCACCTTCACACGTTTTCGAACACTGCAAGTCAAATGGACACAACATAACCATAGAAAACACTAAAATACTAAATAAAGAAACAAACATAAACAAACGAAAAATTAAAGAAGCCTTACTTATACAACAACTTAAACCAAAAATAAACCAATATAAAGGAACACCATTATACCTATATTAATATTATAGATAAAAATATATTCAAACATCAAACCGCGCCCTCTACATTGCGACACTCAGTTATACAACCCCTTCCAAACATGTGGTCAGCTTCCGGCCAGTTACCTCTTTCTTTGTGAACCTGACGATGACCGAAGAAGGTCGAAACGTTGTTCGCTCTTCTATTTGAAGTGTTTTCTGAGCCCAAAAGAGCCGTTTTTTGCATATAAAATTCTCAACAAGTGGGTTTCTCGACATCACTGAGAAACTTAGGATGTTTAGTGGATTCATCAACACACTTCCTTTGGTGTTTAAAGTTTCTTAAATCTTAGCGAGTCGGGACCAATAAGTTTGTTCTTGTTTTATAAAATTAATATTTGCAAATAAATGTACAGTGAATAATGATAGGGCTCAACTTCCTCAGACTACAGTGATATATCCTCACTCTTGTTGTAGATGTGTTTATTACGTGAGAGTAAATTATTATGTTTCACGGTCTCAGAACTCTTTTATATAAGCATTGTCTCAAAGACTCAACAATCACTTAAAAGGTTTATTTTCTTTTGGAATGTAATTTGCTTTGGTTCATAGTGTAAGATTTTTAAACTCAGACTGGTGAAACTGAAAGCTGTTGTCAACAGTCCCTGCATATTTGGATACATTTTCCATCTAACGTTAGTAAGAAATAATGAATCGAAATTATCAATTTATGTTTTTGTAAAACAAATCGCTAAAATCTCGTTAACTGAGTTATTTACATGAAATAAGGTAAAGAAAATTGAATTGCAATGAAACCCGAAAACAAATTCCATACAGAGCTATAATTTATTTGTAGGACATTCGTATAAACATTGTATAACTTGTAAAATTAATCGATTTTGCAAACAGCAGGTTCAAATCCCTTCACTTTAAATGCTTGCCTTTTCATTCATTGGGTTGCTATAATGAAACGATCAATCCAAGTTTTGGTAAAGAGTCGTTCAAAAGCTGGTAATGGTTTGTGTTGACTAGTCGCCTTCCCCTTAGTCTTCTAGTTCAAATAGCCTTGAGTAACTTTACGCGAAATTCATTAAAAACTGTCGTTTAGCACGAGTACTTTATTATTATTAAAACATGTAAAGAAACAGGATTATATTTTAATTAAATAAGTTTTCTACTCCAGGAAATATGTTTATCAATAATAAAAAGCTGTTGTTTACTCCCATCATACAATGCATCTCTTTTTATTGTACTTTACACAGAATACAACGACAAACTCTTACGGAAATATACATTGTATTGTACTGTGTATTGTTCCTAAAATAGCTAACAAGAACTCGTAAAATGTATTAATGTTAATAACTTATATCTTATTGATGTATATCACTCTTATAAATGTTTTACCAATTTTTTTTAATTATTTGAACAGAATGTGCAGGACATCCTTGGAATTCTGAAAATATTCGCTGCAAAAGGTTCACTCTTTGTACACATCTCCAGGATTCACAGAGACCAAATGGACCTATATATCCTTTAAGTATCTCTAAAGTGATCAAAACAAATATGAAACATACATCGGTGTCACTTACGTGGAATAGAAATGAGGTTTCCAGACTACTACATTTTCTTGGCATATTTCAAATAAAAGAGAATCCAGAGATTCTCTATCCATTCCACCATTTGCTAAAAAGATTTCGCCGGCAGGTGAAACAAGAAACAAAGACAGTTGTGAGTGGTCAAACCGCTGTCTTGATCTGTCCCTCTGACAGACGAATTGTTGAAAATATTGTTTGGAGTAAAGGTGAAATCTGAGTTTCATAAGTTAATAAAAATTGTATACTAGTTTAAAAATTATCAATCTAACGAATAAAACCCTAGTTTTAAACTTGAGATAGATAACATTTTCTTAATGTTAGTTTAGACTCAAGTAATTAAATAATCCCATGTTAGCTCTGGAAAGTTCAGTCGGTTAACAAGCGTTCTATAAATTAAGACTGGTGTATCGATAATTAGCAAGTTCGTAATAATTATGTTAATAATATTAGGTTTAGAAATTCTATAAATAACTCTTACACTGATAAAGGTAAGTCTAGGAAGTTACTCAACATTATGTAAGTTTATTAAATAGATAAGCTTTAGGCTTGATTAGGTAATAAACCTCAGTTTGAAATTGCAAAATTTAGTTATTAGGCAAAACATTAGCGATAATAAATTCTAATTTGGTAAGATTTATGTTGATAGTTGTAGGTTTAGTAAGTTAGTTTTCCACATATCATTAGAAATAGAGTTATTATTTAATAACCTTAAATACAAATAGTGTAAATAAAAATCCTAACTACTGTTATCAAAATAATTTTATATTAAGAATTTTAGTATTAGTGTGTTAAAAAAACAAAAACAAGGAAAATAACAAACGGACAAAATAACTTACTTGGTGTTATTTTATCTTCCGTTGTTATGTCGTAAAATTTTGTGAGAGGCATAAATCATGAAAGTTCTGGTAAAATGATTTGTTAACAAGAAACGTAAACACCGTAATGTGGTTTTATACTACAGCGGCAAGTTTCCATATTGATATACGAATTTCTATAGTTAACCGGTTTTTTTTTCATTATTCAATGAAAATAATGAAAATCCAGTCCATTTAACGATAGTGTAAGCGATTTATTTCTTTGACTAAGACATATAAATTCTACAAGCTATGTTCCTATAGAGACCTAACTCACAAATAAAACTTGGAAGTCAGATGTCAAATTTCTTATATGCGACACATCTCAAAATTGGCTAATTCAATGCTGAATTACTGGCACAGTAACAAATTAATCACACTCTGACTGACTAGCCTGATTAGCTTTCTGACTCATTCGAGTCTTTGTATATCATAATATTTGTCTTTATCCAAATCTAACGAAAATTCGAGACGTCATCATCACACTATGCCAAAACATCCTCTAATTAAACAACACAAAATGTCCCAATTAAAATGTTTAAAACACAAGCTACAGCAATACATATGTACTCACATAGAGAAAAACAAGTAACTGCTTATACTATCACTGAAATAAAATTCAAAATTAAAAACGTAGAAGGCGTAAATTACTACAATAAAACTTTAACGTAAAATAATATATTCCATAAGAGATGGTCATATAGAGATATCTATGCATAGAAGCACGAACTCATTTTGGAACTGAATTACCAATATCTAGAGTACCGACATATTTGTGTTAAAAACAAATCTCCAACGCTGAATTAGATTTGTACAAAAACGATTACCATGTCTCAATCGATAATTATTGTTATTATGAAAACAGAACATATAACACAATTTCCATGACAATAGCGTTAGCCGAACCTTTGAATTTAATTTGTAGATATAAGTTCAAATCGACTGACGTGGTATTGTCTATAAGTAAAGTCACATATAGTATTCATTTCTAATTCATAAAAACTTTTAAACTTATTGTTGTTGCATATTAGATTACCAATAACCTGTAACATTGTAACCTCTGATTGGTCTTAATCCGAACATGAAACCTAACTTGTCTGAGTCGTACCAGACACCATATTGGTCTATCATGTTTATCGTAATTTATTTTTTTGTGTATCATCTCACAAAACAAATGCTCGCCTGAAAATAAGCACACCATGTTTTTTTATATAATAATAATACATGGTGTTGGAATATTTTTGTATTTTGAGAAAAAGCAATGTATTCGAACTTTATGTTTACCATTTCAGACGGTCTCACCTTGCCTGTTAACCCTAGACAAAGTATTATGTCAAACGGAAGTTTGTCTATACAGAAGGTAACACAAAGTAGTGACGGAGGAGAATACTATTGTCGTTACCATGACGATCGGCATAGATCAAAGAATTATGTAGTTATTCTCCGAGTTGCAGGTAAATCAGATTATACAGTGAACTATTTCTTTCTTTCTTTTTCTTAGTAAATACGAAATGCGGATCACGTTTTGCACAGAGCTAACTGTACAAACTAGTAAGTAATTTTATGCTTGTATAATAAGAAAACAAAAAGCTGCCACTTGAAAGTAAAACAGCTTATTTTCTCTTAAAAATAAATTTTAACATAAAAACAACTAATTTTTTGAGCTCTAAAATTTCATTTTCGGGGCTTTTAAAACTTATTTTCTTTTTGTTACTTCTAAAAAGAAGTTGCTGTACTCACCATTTTTCAAGAAAACTTTTAAAGTTTTTGCGTTGTGTCAAGATAATGTCTAAAGTGTTGTCTGCAGAATGTTTCCCCAAATAACTGTCACAGATGCGAAGACGGTTCTATTTCTTTATTTATTCTATTATAACAGATAGTGCAGCATTCGTTTCTTATAAACAGTTGCTAATGGTAGTATTGTTGCAATAACTATTACTTTAAAAGAACGACGACTTTAAATTATTTAACTTTTAATATTATTCAAGGATAGCAAAAATTTTGTGAGCCAATTTCTTGCCTTTACATTTCTTTCGGGAGTTGTTGTTGTTGTTTTTCGATTAAGCACAAAGCTACACAATTGGCTATCTGTGCTCTGCCCACCACGGGTATCGAAACCCGGATTTTAGCGTGTAAGTCCGCAGACATACCGCTGAGCCACTGGGGGGCTTCTTTCGTGAGAATACGAGTATTCTAAAACACGTCTGTAAAAGAAAGCTTCTTTGTCACAGAAATTTTCACTAAATAAAATACTTATTTACTTAATTATGTGGCAGAAGTGGGAATAATTTTAACAAATTTTTAACAAAATATTAATCATGTTTACATAGATATATTTGTTAAACATTACATTATGATAAATAAACACTATTGAGACAAAGTTTATAAACAAAATGTCAAAGGCTAATAAGGCTTAATTAACTGAATAATATATATTAGGGCTATACCATTGTGAAATTTAACAAGAAACTCAACATGCATCATTCAAAAATTTTTATAGTAAGTACCTGAGAAATTTTAACGAGCCGTAAATGATAACTAGTTCATTTATTTTCACGTTAAAACACTTTGAACTTGATTTTATTACCCCTTAAGATCATAAAATACTTCAAAAATAAACCTAAACACTTTTGATCCAACAAATGATTCGATTTAAAACCATGAAATTGATATAAAAATGCTCACAGAAGTATAAAATATGTTTCTTAACACTAGATGTTTTTTTCTTTTTCTAAGGATTGTAGTTTTGAGCTACGTCAGCTCTCGTCAGACTAACTGGATTGATTTCACAAATCTATCAAATACACTTGTCTGATTTTTAGCTCAAATCGCTTTGTTCACTGCAATGAATCAAACCCCGAATGTTAGTGTTAAAAGTTAAAAAGGTAAGTTCACTCAGCAGTTGATCAGCTCACGGGATGATGGGTCTGCCGTCCATCCCACTAAGTTCATTAGATCCGAAATAGCCCAAAACTGCAGACGTCAGTTGATGGACGTACTATCTGATATGAGCCAGCATAATGAATGCTTATCGTATTAACTGCATGGTAGTAAATCAAACTATTCATTTGAGCCACCAAAGAAGATTTTGACAATTATTCTCCCTCAAACATAATTATTTTTTCTTTCATTTTTAATTTCCTTACCTATAGTTAGAGGTTTTTTTCGTTATGGATGTTTTTACACCGTATCTGAATAAAAATAACTAATTGTTCTTTTATTTTCATATATGAATGATTGAAAGATATCCATTAGTATTACATAAGGGTTATGGTGATTAAAGGAAAATCAAAATGTCTAGATATAAAGGTACCTAACTTTATTCTGTAGTTGATAAATTCTTCAGTAAAATCAGAACATATACCCCAAAACTAATTAGAAGCTAAAAGATTTTTTCATTATTTCGTTGATTTTATAAGAATTTTATTTATTACCCAAATATACGATTGATTGCTATTTTTACTTGTTTAGCAGTTTTGTTGAAATTACCACTTCGTAGCTGTTGTTGTCTTAGTTCAAAACTACATTGCAGGCCATCTGCACGTATACGCTGCGGAGAACTGAATGTCAGATTTCTAACGCCGTAGTAGTAACAGACAAATATAGCATAGAAAATAGAAAGATGTGTGTGCATGTTTAGTAAGAAATAAGGGTTTCCTAGTGGCACAGTGGTATGTCTGCGGACTTAAAACACTAAAAGCTGGATTTCGATACCCATTGTGTAGCTTTGTGCTTAATTACAAATAAGAACAAATAAAAAATACATAAATAAAGTTCATCAATATTACTTTCACATTTTCCAAATAAATTAAATTTTCCGTTCCCAGTGGAATAGCGATAAGTCTAAGGATTAACATCGTTAAAATCCAGGTTTTGATTTACCGCAGTGAATGCAGTTAATAGCTTATTGTGGCTTTGCTGTAAAACAAAGAAATAAATTACGATGTTTGGTTTACCTGACAGTTCTTTGGTAAAATTTCGACATTTGATGTATATATGACAAAATATTTCTCTCCGTGTTACTTTTTGTGGTTTCTAAGAAACATTTTTATCTCTTTTGGAAGTGACTGAATGACCCACGAGTCGTTTTATCCATCAAACTTCAAGAACATCTGCACCGCTATTTGCTGTTATTACACTGTTCAATCTTTATTGTATATTCTTCGCGTCTGAAAACTGTTCTTCTAATAAACGCCTGTAATAGAGAAAAGATTGTGAAACTCTTCTAACTTTCGCTTTAAAGCTCACAAACTATTTTCGACACGTCAATCACAGCAGCATTAAATCAGTTATTTTCTTTTCAGAACCGCCGACAATTTCTTCTTTCCAGTTTCCTTCAGACGTTGTACTGGGGATGCGAGTGAGGGTAATGTGTTCCGTGATTCGTGGAGACCCGCCATTTCATTTCACTTGGTTGAAAGATGGATCTGTTCTCTCTGCCAGCGGCGGCCTGAATGTGCAGTATTTCCAAGATTATAGTATTCTTTCAACAGGAAATTTAGTGTCCAAAAACTCTGGTAACTACACCTGTAGTGTCAACAACGGAGCAGGGTCTGCAAGCCATAGCGCCCCCTTGACAGTAAATGGTAAAAATTCGGTTTAGAAAATTGTCATCTTTGAAAACTGCAAGCTTTTTGAAAAGCTTCAATTTTCTTTAGCGCAATAAGGTGAGGTACAACTATTATCAAACTAGCCTAAACCTAAAATAACGTACTCTTTGGTCACGTTATTAAGCAAACATATCTATAATTATTTTATTAATTACAAACTTTCATACAAAACACCTATAAATAATCATTAATTTTATTTAAAAGTTCAGCTTATTTCAAACTAAAATTGTGTCACGAAGGTTGAAGTAATTTCTTATAATGATTTTACATGAATCAAACACAAGTTTAAGATCTCAAAGTTCTGAAGACAGTTCATTATCCGACAGATTATTCAGTGGCTGTTTCAGTGTATTAGCGAATTAAAGCGCTGTGTTTTACATTAAACGTCAAGTATTCGTATTGCATAATATGTTGGAAGAAAACACATTCCAGATTTTAAAATATTATGCCAATTTCTTTTCGTGATGCAAACAAAGACTTAAAAATGACATTGTTCAACTTTTCAGATATGAATGCAAATTAAAAAAAGATTATTCAGAATTACATATCCGTGTTTTGTATGTATGGTGTTCAATATTCGAAATATGGCTTTAACTATGCAAATATTCTTTTTATCTTTGTGAATATCGTTTAGTTTAGATTGAAGTCTAGAACAGATCGTTAAAATGTTAATTTACCACAGCGTGTATACATATATATACTCTTCAAAAAAGAAACGCAAAAGGCAAAATTTGAGACAATTTTTTAACAAGTTTATTCCGGGTAGTTCTGTATGACGTGTGAAACTTTGCACGTTCACTGCTGAGCATCCAAAGTCTGCAAAGGCAAAGTCCACGCTCACTAGTTAAAGTTTAGCATCACTCAACGTCAATAACGAGTATGCCCCTCGTGAGCATCAATAACTGCTTGGCATCTCCTGCCCATGGAAGCGATGAGATAACGAATCACATCTTGTGGAATGGCTGTCCATTTAGCCTGCAAAGCTGCTGCAAACTGAGGTAGTGTCTGTGGTTGAGGTTGTCGCCGTCGCAGACGTTGGTCCAACTCGTCCCAAAAATGTTCGATAGGGTTTAAATCTGGTGATCTGAAGGGCCAGGGAAGAATGTTGATGTTCTGATGTCTCAAAAAGACAGTGGTGAGTCGGGCTGTGTGAGGTTGAGCGTTGTCATGTTGAAAAACGTCGTTGACGTTCACCATGATGGGTTGCCCATTGGGCCTAAGAATCTCGTCGAAGATTGCGTACGGTATAATCAGAAATCCTACGCAGCCCTGGTATGGTTGAGGCAGTAGACGTTGCAATGGTGGTCCTATCCCGAAGGTGACGTAACCGGATGTCGCGATCTTGTGCGGGCGTGGTCACACGAGGTCTGCCAGATCGTGGAAGGTCACGATTTGATCCATGTTGTTGGTGACGATTCCATAGCCTTGTGATGGTACTTGGGTGAACATTCACAGGTCGGGCAACATCTGATCGAGATTCGCCTGCTTCCAAGCGACCACTGGCGTTGTTGCATTGTGCTTGAGTCAGTCTTGGCATAACTGTATTGCGTGTCGGTGGCTTAACACTGAGCTATGGAAACCGAGAACCCGACACTTTCATTGGGATTTTGCACATGTTGCAATTGCAGAACATGCAGATCTCTCAAACAAATTTATTGGACACGAATGCGTTTTGGCGAAAAATCCGATGTTTTCCTCCGTTTTCAAAGTGCACAACTTTTATTGTCATTTTGGTCTGACAGTCAGTGCCTTAACACGTATAACATCTCATACTCTGAGCTTGCAACGTTATTACATATATTTCTTTTTAAAGTAAAGAATACCCCTTTTGCGTTTCTTTTTTGAAGAGTATATATAGTTATATAAAAATGTCATATAAATGTTTAAAAAATCCATTGTTTCAATCTCTAACTGGTATTATACACTTAACTGTTTAACTTTTATTAACAAAATGTGAAATTTTAAGTTCATATGCTAATGTACTGAACTATGTAAACAGATAACTTAAATCAACACGAATCTTGCCTCAAAAAACGTTTTATTTAAGTGCACTTATAGTGTATAATTCCATTGTAAAAAGTACCAAGATATTTGTGAGGCATCAAGAACACCCAATTTATCAGTATTATCATTACTATTGGAAACAGTTATCACAGTGTAAGTGCTACCTGAACAGATATCACAACTCTAAAGAGCCAATAATGTCTATTTCAAAGAGTCAGTTTCCTCCGACTTTAGCAAATAAACAACATGCTTTGTTGTTCTATTAGTACAGTTCTAATAATTTTGCGAAAGCGCCTTTTATTCATTTAGAAGTCTAAATATTTCTAAAATATTAAATCATGATTTGCAGTGACACAGCGGTGTATCTGCAGACTCATAACGCTAAAAACCGGATTTTGATACTTGTGGTGGACGTACTAGAGGTAGTCCATTGTGTAGCTTTGTACTTAATTACAAACCACGATTGACTGATTGTTTGGTAAACACGAATACGAAAAAAAAATGTTTAATTCGTAACAGAGTATATAACCAATCACGCTAAATGAAAACCAGAAAACCTTAAGTCCTTGCTTCCCAAAATATTCTGTACTAATTGGTATTCATAACAACCCAAACTAAGTTATTGTTAATTATCATCGCAGTCAGGTAAAGAGTTGGAAGTGGCTTCTAGTGGCTATTTCAGTGAAAGATCCAAGCGTTGCTAACACAGCTTTCATCATTTTGTATCATTTCTACTTTGGTTGCATAGAACAATCATCACATATTAAATCAGCCTATTTGTAATTTATACTTATTTTAAGTGTATTAAATATCTTTGAAAGCTAGTATAAATGTATACTCTCTCGCGTGTTAATTAGATTTGCCTATATATAAGCTAATTTAAGTAGGTTAACTTGTGCATCAAATACAACATTAATTTCCAAAACATCATTCATCAATGGAACCGGGACTTCGGCATATAGCATGCTAATATCACATTAACTTCATCAGTATGCGAGCTAATGAGCTTTGGATATTAACATTAATCGGTTTATCTGTATTTTCGATTCTTGCGAAAGCGTGCTTAGATTACCTTTTAATAAGGTAGTAAACTTGTAAAATTGTCTTAAAATATGAAAACATTAAACACATTATGTTACAGTTTTCAAGTAGAAGTGTATATAATTTTAAAATTATTTACTAGAAATAGCATCTTAATAATTTTATTTAGTAATTATTCTAATTTGAATTACTGATGTGAGTATATATATATATATATAAATCAATTCTAGTCTGAGGGGTTGGATTCTGTTTACAGTTCCTCCAAGCTGGATTTTGGAGCCACAGAATTCTGAAGTTATCTTAGAAGGATCAGTTAGAATTGACTGCAGTGCAGAGGGTTTACCGGCGCCTACAATAACATGGAGGAAAGCTACAAGTAAGAAAAGTGTTCTTACTGTGTTATAT
The DNA here is from genome assembly GCA_011833715.1 of Carcinoscorpius rotundicauda. Lineage (NCBI taxonomy): Eukaryota > Metazoa > Arthropoda > Merostomata > Xiphosura > Limulidae > Carcinoscorpius > Carcinoscorpius rotundicauda. Next base: position 25,752,191 of record CM022398.1, read on the forward strand.
TATATTCATTATTCTATGTTTGATTCATCGAAAAAAGAGAATGTTATTGATACACTCACTTTTAACTTTACTTTCCCCAACTTTATTTTATTAATGACAATAACATCTTAAACAATAACGATATCGTATCATAAACGCAATAGTAATAATTAGAAATCAACGTTGGTCATTTAAGAATTGGTTATAATAAAGATAAACAACAATAAAAACCTATTATTTTAATGAGAATAAACGAACATGATGCATTTTAATATGAATTCTATGTGATATGATTATACCTGATTAACGTTCTCGGAAATTAAATTTATTAACCAGTGAAATTCATTATTCCAGTTCAAACACTGTTATTCAAAATTCAGTTGTAATTAAAAACCAGACTTTTTTTTCATGGAAATTCACTTAGGTGAACTTGAAAATTAAATAGTTTCAAGGAAAATAGACAAATATTTAGTTTAGACTCTCCAGTTATGTATTATTACCTTTAATAATTATCCAGTTTCTTCCTGTGTCTCTGTGCTACAAATTATACAAAATTATTTATTCTCATGTATTTTCTGCTAGCAATACTACCTTCATATTGCAACTACATACCCATCAGTTTGACATACCTTTATTAATTCTTATATAGCTTTGCCACAAATACTTATTTAAGGATTATTGTTTTCTGTATTTTCAATCATTTTTATGCAAGGCTGGGGACAATTTCCGATGTCCACCGAATTGTCAACACATACTCTATAACTCAACTGAAATACTACCTGCTTCTCAACACATATTCTAGTTCTAACTCAACTAAAATACTACCATGCTTCTCAAAATATATCCTAGTTCTTACTTGACTAGAATATTATCCTGATTTCCATCATGTATTTTAGTTCTAACTCAACTAAAATAGTACTCCGGTTTTCATCACATATTCTTGTTCTAACTCAACTAAAATAGTATCCTGATTTTCATCACATGTTCTAGTTCTAACTCAGCCAAAATAATACTCCGATTTTCATCACATATTCTAGTTCTAACTCCACTAAAATACTATTCTGTTTCTCAACATGTATTCTAGTCTTAACTCAACTAAAATAATACCCTGATTTTCAATACATATGGCATTTCTAACTTAACTGAAATACTACACAAATTTTTAATAAATACCTTACTTAAAACTCAACTTAAGAGAATTAACTTCATATTAAAATATACCTTTTGGGCAGGTATTTTTCATGAAATTAATGAAATACTTTGGCTTTAATTTTTATTTTTTCTGATCAGTTCTTTAAATTAATAACATTACTTTAAACTTAGGGCCTCAACAGTTTTACAGATTAATCACATAAAATGTGATAACTGTGATTGTTTATGATCTGCTTGCTTCAAGATCATAGATCACATTATTTATTCTAATGACTCAATATTCTTTGTTAATGTATATGATGCATCTCGTTCTGACTTAGTCATGTTTATAGAAATACAATTAGCAATGTAATGAAATGATGAAACGAATCACTTTGCCAATGTATTATTTACAGTTATTGTTCTAACTTACTATTTTCTTGTTCATAATGTTAAAGTTTTTATAGAATTTTATTTTAATTATATGTCGTTTATCAGATTTATGAATAAATTATTGTTTGCTTTACACTAATTATTTTACTTTCTGTTTAAAAAGAAGGTTTGATATAACATTTTAACCATTTATTTCAAATACCATGGTAATGTGCTTAAACTTTACTCTGAAACTTGTGTAATATACAAATATGTGTAACAAGCGTTACAAAACGTTTAACCAAAAGTGCGTATAGAAATCAGTAATGATGGTTCTTTCTTTTTTATATCTACAGTGTATAGTGGTAAATTTCTGGGCTCACATAGCTAAATCCAGGGTTCGATTCCCATAATGAAATAGTTCACGTAGCCTGTTGTTTAGTTTTTCACTAAAACAAACAATCTATTTCTTAAAGTATATAAACCTAAATGAAATACATTGAAACAACATTTTCGTTTATTTAACAAAATACTCTTAAGGAAATGACTCTGTAAAACAATTACCGCCCTAACAAAGCTGTCACTTACATTTTCTATGAAACAATTACCACCCTAATAAAGCTGTTACTTACATTTTCTATGAAACAATTACCACCCTAATAAAGCTGTTACTTACATTTTCTGTAAAACAATTATCACCCCAACAAAGCTGTCACTTAATTTTTTTTGTAAAACAATTACCACCCCAACAAAGCTGTCACTTAAATTTTCTATAAAACAATTACCACATGAACAAAGTTGTCACTTAAATTTTCTGTGAAACAATTACCACCCCAACAAAGCTGTCACTTACATTTTCTGTAAAACAATTACCACTTGAACAAAGCTGTTATTTACATTGTCTGTAAAACAATTACCAGCCTCACAAAGCTGTCACTTATGTTTTCTGTAAAACAATTACCACTTACATTTTTCTTTTTATGTCTTTCCTGCTTAAACATAACTCAGAAATTTTAATCTCGTATGTGTAAATTTTCCGTTCTCATTTTCCTTATATTTTGCTAATTGATTTCTTTTCTTTAGATAATGAACCTGCAGATTATACCCCTATCTACAACAGTCACAAACATACTGTGTATCCAAACGGTTCTCTCTTCATTCATTCAGCTAGCAAAGACGAAGAAGGTTATTACCTATGTGAAGCTAGAAATGGTTATGGTGCAAACTTAAACAAATTAACCAACCTTACTGTACATCGTAAGTGTATCTAATTAACTGGCCTAAAATGTAAATTTTACAAAACTTAGTGATATTTTTTTATGAGACTCAAGGCATTTAGCAAATACAATACCTATCTATTTCAGCTTTGTTTAATTACACGTCAACCTTTGTTTTTAAACTAAGTTTTCGTATTTAATTTCGTGAGTAATTTTTTCAGCATTAATTTATTCGTTTGGTCTCAGAGAGATACACTTCTGTAAAACAGTATCTTTATCAGCTTTGTTATAAATATAAAAACACAAATAAATATCCTTCTGCCGAAACGAATGAAGCTAAAAAAAAGTACATTAGCATTCTTTTAATTTCTTAGACTGTTCTGTTTGTTCGTTTTTTTTAATTTCGAGCAAAGCTCCTCGAGTGCTATCTGCTCTAGTCATCTCTAATTTAGCAGCGTAAGAATAGAAGGAGGGCATCTAGTCATCACCACCCAGCGCCAACTCTTGGGCTACTCTTTTACCAATGAATAGTGAGATTGTCCGTAACATTATAACGCCCCCATGGATGAAAGAGCGAGCATGTTTGGTACGACGGGGATTCAAATTCGCGACCCTCATATTACGAATCGAGTGCTTTAACAACCAGGTTATGTTGGGTTTATGCTGTTCTGTTTTCCTGTTTGTTGCAGGAAAAAAATGTCATTTTACTATCAACTCTTACATACTAAAGTCAATTATTTACATACGAATTCACGTATTATCTTAGTGTGTTTTGCAAAATAACTAATTCGGATGTTTGTATCACTTTCAGAAGGCTTTTACTGTTAAAATATGATATTTGATCTCGTGTTGAATACAACGCATATAGTCCATTATGTAGTTTAACATCAAACAAAAAAGTTTTTATTTACTATGTACAGCAACATAAAATGTCATCAAAATTTGTTTTACGTTGTTACTACACGATAAAATGATAAGTTTGACGCAGATTATGCTCCCCACGAGTACAACGATATATCTTCAGATTTACAATACTAAAATCACGCGTTTGCTTCCCCTCGCTGGGCGCAACAAATCGCCCAATATGACTTTGGTAGAAGAAAACACACTGATTATTAAAATTCTTTTTATTGAAGATGTAAAATAAACGTTATTTCACATAAGAATTTACTAATACAGAAAATAACCTCCTTCTACATTAATGCCGCTAAAATTCACAGATATTAAGCAGTAATTTAAATTTATTTTCAAATAAAATTGTGATCGTTCTTTTGTTATTTTGAAGGAAGTCTTATCTTTCAAAATACAACAGCTGTATAGCTTATTTTAAAGCTGATTATATTGTACCATTTCTACCACAGTCGTTTGTACACGTCTCACTTATTTGTCACTTACTGATGTCTTGGTTGGACATGATCTAATGATTCAACTTTCACTGAACTCGTTCTGCACTTTTAGATTTCTACATATTTAATGAATGACAGTCAGTTCATTATGTAATAAAGGTTAACCTTGTCTGCAGTAGGTGTCGCTGACTGGTTGTTCTTGCTCCAGTTAGAATTTCTAGATTAAAAACAATTATGCTTGAATTTTTGGGATCTTTTACTTGACCTTTTACCCCCGTCTGAGTCGAAAAACATACAACTCAAATCGAAAATGTCAAATACCTTATAAATGTACAGTCAATTTCAAGAAAACTTCAAGACTTTTATTATATAAAAAGTTAACTGCACTTTAATTGTGCGGACTCACACCTCTAGAAATCGAATTTCGATTCCCGTTATAGGCAGAGTACAGGTAGTCCATTGTGTAGCTTTATGCTTAATTTCAAACAAACAAACATTTTATTTAAACAAGATGAATATGCTAATGTTGTAAGAAGTTACTATAAATTGGAGCTGCTCGAGGGCTCTCTGCGCTCGCCGTCCCTAATTTAGCAGTGTAAGACTAGAGGGAAGGCAGCTAGTTATCACCACCCATCGATAACTCTTGGACTACTCTTTTACCAACGAATAGTGGGATTGACCGTAATATTATAACGCCCCCGCGGCTGGGAGGGCGAGCATGTTTGGTGCGACCGGGATTCGAACCCGCGCCCCTCAGATTACGAGTCGAATACCTTAATAAGCTTGGTCATGCCGGGCCCAGAATTATGTGATAGTCAGTTCTTGCATTTAAAAACTCATCCATGTTATTTTAAATAAAACAGAAAATAAAATAATGAACTATTAACTTGTTGATCAGTTATATTACATTTATATTGCAGTTATATTACAGTTATATTACAGTTGATCAGTTATATTTTTATAGAAAAAAACGATGATAAATGAACAAACTGACACTATATCTTATATATAAGTTTTTTCTCATTAACTAAAAATAACAGAGAACTTTTGTATCTAAACACAGATTCAGAGGTAGAAAAGGATAAATAATATGAACAGCAACTAATCTGTGTTGAACTAGAATTTGTTATCTAATCCTTCATTAGAAATGCTACTTACACAAAGAATGTCAGATGTTCATTTTAACCTTTAAGTTGTTTGTGGATTCACGGAAAAAACGTACATAAAGGATAGATGTAAATCGAGCTGATGCATACTAAGTCAGTATGATGGCCTAACCTAAGTATTTGTTGTTGTTACTTTCACTTCTGAATGTCAAAGCTAAAGCGTTCATTTGAATTATGTTATTTAAGAACATAGTTATAAAATAGGGTTGTGTTTATTACGTGTTTTTGTTTTTGAGAACGCTATTCTTATAGCATCTTTCGTATCGAAAATTCGTGCATTCAAATACACTTTCACATTGCATTTACTTATTATGGAACAGAAATGCATTTTATTTTACAATAAAATATATTTCACCGACAAAACATCCTCGTAGTATTTTATAAAATAAGTTACTATATAGATCCTTTAGAAAGTTATGCTATATTTCCTCATAACAATATATTCTTTGTAGAGCCTCCAATTTTTGCCGTCAAATTCAGATCTCATTCTGCACAGAAAGGCCAGTCAGTCGGTCTTTCCTGTTCAGCGGCAGGAGACAAGCCAATAAAATTTACTTGGAAGAAGAACGGTCGTATGTTAACCAACAGCTCGAGATATAAGTAAGAGATTACTCGTACACATAAAAATATATATTATAGCATGAACTAAACAGTTTGCTTTTTTAACGACTAAGGTGAGGATTTCTTTTTGTAATACGATTTTTATATGTTTTGGAAAACCATTTAGAGGTTCATAATGCTTTATGATTTTGTAATACTTCAGAACCATTTAAACACATACGCAACCCAATAAATCATCTTATTTCAGTTTTCAGCTTTACTAGTTTTAAAAGATAAAATTGATAACAAAAGCTTTAAAGCAGAAACTGAAAACGAGAGATCTCTAAAAAATAATAATTTTAACATAGAAAGATACCCTATAACAAGAATGTTTTCAAAGGATGTTCCTTCCTGCTGCGGGAAGGTTTGTTTCTTTGTTTTTGAATTTAGCACAAAGCTACTCGGGGGCTATCTGCGCTAGCCGTCCCTAATTTAGCAGTGTAAGACTAGAGGGAAGGCAGCTAGTCATCACCACCCACCGCCAATTCTTGGGCTACTCTTTTACCAACGAATAGTGGGATTGACCGTCACATTTCTAACGCTCCCTCAGCTGAAAGGGTGAGCATGTTTGACGCGACGAGGATGCGAATCCGCGATCCTCAAATTTCGAGTCGCACGCCTTAACCCACCTGAACATGCTGGACCCTGCGGGAATGAGAAGGAAAAAGAAAGAAAAGCGAACTTCATTACAAAATAACAGAAATTAGGCATTTCTGCGTTTGACCTTTAAAAACGGTCATTTATCATATCTATTTCTCTATAAAATATTTAGCTTCTGAATAACAATATATTTATGCCTAATAAAGTATAGTTAGTATCTGTTGAATGTTTTAAAACGGAAATACTTTCTGTCACACGTAAATGTAGCTTTTCTGTGTACCAAAACACAAATAATAGTTTCTCACAAGAATTGACCCTATTGTCAATAACAAAGTAAAATAACTAGTCTTGCAGTATTCTTAGAAACCTAAATACAAAACGTTCATCAAAATTGATTTTCAATTTTTTTTACTCAGTGATAAATAACCACTAAGTTCCTTGAAGATATGAAGCTCAAACACGTAACAATTTCTATCAACATGATTCCAGTTTAATGAAAATAAAGAGTAATTAGTTGATAACATTTAGCATGATGAACATTCAGTACTTTCTTGTTGTTGTTATTTCATTATAAATTGCTCTTCCTCACTCTTTCTAGCCTGGCATGGCCGAGCGCGTTAAGGCGTGCGCTCGTAATCCGAGGGTCGCGGATTCGCGCCCGCGTCGCGCTAAACATGCTCGCCCTCCCAGCCGTGGGGGCGTATAATGTGACGGTCAATTCCACTATTCGTTGGTAAAAGAGTAGCCCAAGAGTTGGCGGTGGGTGGTGATGACTAGCTGCCTTCCCTCTAGTCTTACACTGCTAAATTAGGGACGGCTAGCACAGATAGCCCTGGAGTAGCTTTGTGCGAAATTCCAAAACAAACAAACAAACTCACTCTTTCTTGTACAAATATTGAGTCTTCTATTTTCTCTGAAACTGAATATTTTACGACGGTTCACAATGAGCAAATTATTTTAGAGTTGATATCATTACAGTTCATTTTACGGAAAGCTGACTAGCTTTATTTTTGGCTGGTCTCACGCTTTTTACAAGCTGACTTTCCACCATGGAAGATATCTAATGTCCTCGAAGAAATGCTAACGTCCGAAGTTAAACAGTATAATGTTCGAATACTATAAACATTCTTGTTCAAATACCTGTAGTTTTCCTATTAATAAACGTTTTTCACAGTTATAGCTTCGGAGGTTTAGAGTATACAGACTGAAGTAAACCAACAATCTTCAACTGTCTCATGGCGCGTCGGTTTATAAACTTTTATGGTGAAGTTTTTAAATGTTCAACTGGCAGCAATGTTCGAATATTTGTTACTGCTTTCGTAAAACATACATTGTTGATTTTTACACTCGAGAATCTTCTATAAATATAGAAAATAGGCGGAACTTTCGCAATACTTATTTAATAATATGAGTTACATGCATTTCTAAATACATATCAAACTTAAACAAACATAGATATTTAAATAAATATATAATAGTAAATTCCTTACATTCTCTCAAACAAATATTCTAAAATATATAATTTTTTCTACAAATTAATTAAAAAATAATCAATAAGCAATCATCTTTTACTGTAGTAGCACTTTTTCTAATTCTGTATTAAGATATTATATCAATAAGAGATCTTTATTGTGCCTTACTTATATGCTTTTATTTTATTGTTTCGCCACTAGGTAACTCAAAAAATAATGAATTCAATTATTTTTTCTGATTGTTTTGAAATCAGCCGTACAAAATCAATCTGACCAAAATATCGAAATCAAATAAACACATACATCAAATTTAATACCGAGCTAAGTTTTTCATTAAAGAATAAAAAATTAAATGTGGTTTTGTTTTTGTCAAAGATTGTGAACAAATTAATGTTGCTGCGATGTGTCCTGATATTGAGTAATAAAAATTTTAAAAATATCCACATTTTAAACATGTATGCTCGGGCATGCATAACATCAGTTTATATACCTTACTTAATAACCTAAATATCCAAGGTATAAATAAAAAGAAAATATAATAATATATAATTTGTAACTTTGCGAAATAGATAAGTGCACTAAAATACCTGAAAGATTAAAAGTCTCAATATAAAGTGATTTTTCTAATTTTTTTTTAGATTTTCTTCTTCAGAATTACAACAGTCAACTGCAGTTTCTTTACTAGAAATTATTAATGCTGACAGAAATGACTCGGGAATTTATTTGTGTCGTTCTCACAACGAATATGGACGTGACGAGATGAAAATCCAGTTATTAATCCAAGGTAGTCAGATTCAACAAAATAATTTTAGCTTATTATTTACTAATAATATAATGTATAATTTATTGCTTTATTATCTTAAATAACGTAACTTTTATGATCATAACCAAATATCATTATTGAGTGTAAAGTAACACTTAACAATGAACAAAGCATTGCATTGTTATCACCTATTTCTTCGGTAGGTCACGTTTGCCTGTGTGCGCCTTGTGTGTTTGTCACGTGAACGCAATAACATGTAACAGCCAAGTTTCTGAAATTATCATGTTTTTCCTGGTGCTAAGGTATGAAGATCGTTACTATACATTTCAGGAACGAAGCGCCTGAGTGAAAGAATAATTCTCACTGAAAATGTTTTTATTCTGATAGATAAAAACTCGATCGTGTTTGTTTATATCGCGTAAATATTCCAATAACACATACATATACTTCTCTAGTATGTTTAGCAAGAGCGTGAGGGTTGTATGTATATATGTATAGAATGTGATTTTAAAACTATAAAGTTTTACAACTCGACCTTCATATGCGCATGAGCGTACAAATACTTTTGATTGAAGTCAGTAACGTGCACTATAATTTAATAAAACAGCCTATGCACATAACAGCTTACGGTTCGTCGGCAACCCATCAAAAAAGAAAAGACTATTTTACTTTCCTCTAAGACCAAAGAAAATATAGAACCTCAGTATACACTAATGCAATCTAACCTAAAGAAAAAGGTCTTCTGCGGGAAAACGTGAGTTTTCGGATTTACAACGCTAAAATCACGGTTTCGATTTCACTCGGTGGACACAGCATGTATTTTAAGAACCGCAAGTTGTCTACGTCTGGCTATCTCGTCGATAGCCTAAGTAGAAAATTCTTAACTCCAAAAGAAATGTTTAAACTTTTTTTTGTCTCGTGTTTTTCTTTTTGGTTTGGGCGTGGCCGTAGGGGTTAACATGGTCTGACTTTGAATTCCGAGTGTTCATGGTACACGTGTCAATTTGCACTTTGATGTAGTGAGTACTCTTTAAAAGTAATAATCAAATCATATTATTCAATCAGAGACAGTTGTTCTAGAGTTGACAGTGGGTCCTACTAACAAGCTCTCTCCTATCTGATCTATTAGTTGAAACTTAGGCACGGATATACATATCCCTTTACGAAATTATGTACGAAAATTGTAAAGCCAGCCGACACAACAAACCTTTTTTGTAAGATAAATTATAGAAAGCTAAGAATGTTTTAGTGCTATAAGTAGTATCTAAAATGTTTACATAATTACGTGTGTACGTGTAACTAAAGTAGTAGAGCTTTTAAATCTCAAGCTTTTTCAGAATTTCAAAGTTGTTTATAATATTATCTTTCTAGAAGTACCCGGGCCACCATACAACTTATCTGTAACTAACGTCACAGGAAGAACTATTTCATTGGTCTGGGAAGAACCCTACACAGGAAATAGCGACATCTCTCGATACTTTATAAAATATCACAAGGAACTACCAGGTAAAATAGTCGAATATATATATGTATATATATATAAGTTTTGTATTAATCTTTTAACACTTGTTATTTATTACTTCAGTTAAGTTTTTTCTTTAACCTGAGTCAAGTACACCTTGGAGTATGAAACTTTTATAGAATCATAACACCAAAAGACGTTGCATTCCTTCAAATGTTAACACTATGACTATTATTAAAAGCAATGTTACTTCATGTTTGTATCATCTAACAGCATGAAGTTGTTATTTATGACAATAATAACATTAAAATGAAAACACTAAAAATATGGTTATAAACTCAATGAACACAAAGGAATCATTAAGCAATCTAAAAATACAAAAGTGAATCGCAGCTCAAAACAAAGTATTTTCTATCAAAATAATCAATAAATAAATTACTTTTTACGGAATAGTTTATAGCAAGCATGCTAAATTTGTCTAGAAGTTACAATACTAATACTAGCTTTAAATGACTGAAAGCTATTCGAAACTGGCGTTGAGGCTGTTTATTTTTGAATTTCGGACAAAGCTACACGAGGGTTATCTGCGCTAGCCGTCCCTAATTTAGCAGTGTAAGACTAGAGGGAAGACAGCTAGTCATCACCATCCCCCGCCAACTCTTGGGCTACTCTTTTACCAACGAATAGTTGGATTGACCGTCACGTTATAACGCCATTACAGCTGAAAGGACGAGCATGTTTGGCGCGACCCTCAGATTACAAGTCGCACGCCTTAACACGCTTGGCCATGCCTGGCCGGCGTTGCAACAAATTAAGTTCTGTGAAAAATAAGTGTCACGTTGGATAATAACATTTTGTATATATTGGATAATTATAATGAAAATTCTATATTTAAAATGTTTTTATCTTCTTATCCTAGGGGAACTAAGTCTCATCAGAAGCTCATTAAGGGCCATAAGTCTCATCTGTGAAAGTTTGGACACTGTTTTAGAAACTGTCATAAAAAAGTGTTCAAAATAGTTTCTATCATTCTTAATTAGCATACCAAGCCTAACCAATGATGAACATACTGCAGGCATCATCTGTTCTGGACAATGTTTACTGAACATCGCAGTCTTATTTCTAATGGTCACTTTCATGTCCTTCAAGATTTTTGTTCAATTTCTTTTGAGAAAATGTAACAGTCAAACGTCTATTAATGTAGTGTCAATGTTTATCTTTACGTTAATGAATGATTCATGATTTTGTCGTTAGTAAAAGTGCATGTCACAAGACTTTTAATAATATGAAAAATATGAAAATTACCGTGTCTTGTCGGAAATCTTCATTCTTAGTGTTTTAATCTTCCAGATGTGGATCATATAATGTGGTTTTCAATATTTTTCTTAATGGACTCTGTTTACCGAAAGTTTAGGTACTGCCGGTTTGTTTCATCAACACCTTCGAAGAAACAAGGATCGATGACAAATACAAAAATAAGAAGGATTCTGGTGAATTTAGCATAGAATTTCATGTCTGTGAATGGCAGAATTTTTTGAGTTAACATGTCCATTAAACGGAAACTGATTTTGTTTGTTCAAAGGATGTTTCCTAGTTACGTTTCCCGGATCATCGACTCGAACATAATTCAATGTGTAAAATAAAATTTCAAACATAGGTAGCCATCCCTAACAGCATGCAGATGTCCAAATTGGTAAAGTTTGTGGTCTTTATCATCGTTAATAGTTTCCCATTTGAGTTTATGGCAGTTCAAGTTATCGAGTAATACCTCTTTCACTATCCAAGCTGAGAGTATGTTTCTTAGCATTGCCTGAGCAACCTCCTTTACTGTTTTCATGGCTACAGATGACTGCACAAAAGAAAGTTGTAATTTTTACATGCAATTTCTTCAAGCCTGTGAATTAATTTCTTTAACGCCCTTTGAGAATTGTCCTTGGGCCAACGTAAAACTGATATTATTTTTATGGCACAATCGAACATCACGCAACTGAATCATACATATGTAAACATATTTTATTCAAATAGCTAATCAATATTGCTGAGAAAAAAGGGAAAGCTGAACAATAAAAATAATGTTAAATTAAAAAAAAACAATGGGAATATCCACTATAATACAGCTTTCAAATATACTACCCGTACTATCATATCCCCTGTAAAACTTCTTAATGCACCTTTGGCGAAATTTAGTTCCTCTAAAATAAATGTACAATGAACGTTTTGATGGTGTTAAATACTTAAAATATTCTTCCTTTTCACTGCCTAGACCTCCATTACTTTTCAATAAATTTCGATTTTAAACACACCATGAAAATATTTGTCTGGTTATATATATAGAAATTACTAACTTATCTAGAAATTCTAGCTACATAAATTATAAAACTTTGCATCTCATCGTCAATTGTTGTTTTTTTAATTTCGCGCAAAGCTACACGAGGGCTATCTGCGCTAGCCGTCCCTAATTTAGTACTGTAAGACTAGAGGGAAAACAGCCAGTCATCACCACCCATCGCCGCAAACTCTTGGACTACTGTTTTATCAACGAATAGTGGGATTGATCGTTAAATTTTAACGCCCCCACGGCTGAATGGACGAGCATATTGGTGCAAGAGGGATTTGAACCCGCGACTCTCAGATTACGAGTCGAGTGCCTAAACCACTTGGCCATACCGGGCCCGTCATCGTCTGTGATATATAAAGATTGTTGTAGTTACGCATTCTAAATTATTATTATTTAATGTATGAAATCATTTTGATTTTGGTTGCTTAGTTCCATTATAGACTTTTTGTCACATCTTCAGTGTTCAGTGAAACTATGAAATGAAGTTTAAAAATACTATCAACAGCACAAAACATTCTTCAATGAATTCTTGGTTTGTTTCACTAAGAGACTTCTTGGATATAACAACATATGTATAGAACTAGCACTCTGAAGTGAACGTGGGTTTAAATGAACTTAAACACTAATTTTGCGTGTTCACTGACGATTGCCATCCAGTGGCATGTCTTCAGACTTACCCCGCTAGGAACACGATTTCGATACTCGTGGTGGGCAGAGCATAGCTAGCCCAATGTGTAGCTTTGTGCTTAATTTTAAACAAAGAAAAATAAAAAAACACTGAGGATTTGAAAATTGTTTAAAGAATAAATACATAACTTTAGGATAAAATAGTGAATTGGTAAAATATTTGATATAAAAATGTTAATATATTATTTACTGCCTCTACAACCTGATAAATATTTAAGAATGTTGCTAGGTCACCAACGGAATCAGATAATTAACCGAACGGTTGAAGGGTCTCAGCGTACAGCTGTACTCAGAGGTCTAGAACCAGATAGCTATTACCTGGTGAGTATTGATGCTCAAAACATCATTGGCAGGGGAAGAGAGAGTAACCGAATAAGAGTCAAAACCGGACAGGAAGGTAAGAGAATTTATTTATTTAAAAACTAGTTATTACTCACAAGTTTCTGAACCAAAATATAATTAACTTTTTTGTCGTAATTGACTCTCGCTCAATATAAATTAAATTTTAACTTCATTATTGTACTGGTTAGCTGATATTGTGCGTCCTGTAACATTAATTCAACATACACTGAATTTAGGATTCTTACAAAAATACAAAATACAGTACTTCTTTTGTATACAGTGTTTATAATATAATTCATAAGATCAAGTGAGCCATCTTACGAGTCAGGTTGATCTAAGAGTTAGTCTCCCTCACACTTGAATCTATACCGTATGAATAACATTTCATCTGCAACACCAGACCTCGTGAATCATTTGTCATTTTGGTGCCTGTTCACTCATGCTCGCACGTTAATATAAAGAAATGGAAAATTAATTAGAGCAACCAGCTTCAGGAACCCTGGCATGGTCTGGTGGTCAGGGAATTCGATTACTACTTTGTGGCAACCAGCTTCAGGAACCCTGGCATGGTCTGGTGGTCAGGAAATTCTATTCTAAAGGTCGTGGGTTTGAATCCCATCGCCAAGCCTGTTCGTTCTTTCAGTCGCGTGAACGTTATGATTTGATTGACGATCCACTATTCTTTAGCAGAATCTTATTCCGTTAATTGGTTACAAGTAGCGTTAAGTAACTACTTGCCATTTAGATTTTCACCTCAAAAGTAGGGGAGGTTAATACAGATAACCCTCGAGCAGCCTTGTGCGAAAGAACGAACGAACTTTTGAATGTGTAAGTTAGATTTCTGAAAACTTAATTTAGTGCTTTAGACATTGCAGGCTGGACATTAAATGAGTGAAAGTATATTTTCAAATTTATCTTATACATTTTACTTATAATATAAAACAAAATTAACTCGTTATAAACGTTAATACAACATTAAGATATTTCACATAATTTAATGCACATCACAAAAACAAGCCAAACACTCAAAAAACAATATGAAACGTGCGTAGTTTTTATCTTACACGTATTAATTTAATTAGACCATTTATGTTGCTGTGTTATCGTTTTTTTCAGAAGTCTGCTAGATTTCTTTATTTTTTAAGATGTTACATCCTGTTTAGGAAAATACCAACTTGATTCTTTCAAGCTCTTGTAGCTAACGAACGAGTTGGAGAAAATAATAATAAAAATAACAATTTTACTAATGCGTTCGTTATTGTAGTTCTTGTCTTACTTCATACTGCATTAAGATTTTATTCATCATACATTTAGCTCCAAGTGGTCCACCGGAAGAAGTTGAAGCTCAAGCCACGGGTCCCAATTCCATTAAAGTGACATGGAAGGTAAAACAGATACCACTATGACATTCATGCAGTACTTTTTCCACTTAATGATCATGCATTTTTAACAGGGTTTAATTTTCGATGTTTAATCATGCGTTGTGGGTTATTCAAGTGCATTCGTAAATGTTTTTTTTCATCAATAATATACACTTATTATTTGATTTTATATATATATATATATATATATACTAAAATGGGTGAAAACGTGGCATTATTTCAACTAATTGTAACCAAAGTGGTTGAACACTCAATGCTGTATAAACTCCTATCAATCATTATAATGAATCCATTTCAAACTTAGCTTTGCCTTGCAAGAAATAACTTAGTTTGATAAATAAAAGCACATAGTTTGTTTTTGGCTTTTCTCCTATCAGTCTTTAATTTTACTAAAACATGTCATTATTTTGCGTAGAGAAACACATCACTCTGTACCTTCGTCCAGTGGTGTAATTCTATATATAAAAGGTTTACTTGATGTTAGGCGCAAAGCTACAAATGGGTTAACTGTGCTCTGCCCTCCGCAGGTACCGAAACCTGAATATAGTATTATAAACTTTCAGATATACTGCTGAGTCAGTAGAGACAATAAAATGTTTAATAACCGAGGAGCTGAAACGGCGTTTCAACAACCACATTTATAGTTAAACAGTTGTTAGATGAAACAAACAAATGAGTGATTTTAATTTCTCTGTTGGGTTTTTCTATATGTATATTTACGTAAAATAAACTCTGTCAATTACAATATTTCCTTTCTATGTAAATAATCATTTATTACAAATATGTTAATACTGCGACGCGCCCCAAACCTCCTAATAAAGTTCCTGGATGTTTCCCAGGAGAGCTTTAATTCTATTACATCATTATTATATGTAGTTTAATGGTGTTAAACGTATTCCTTTACAGTAAACTATACCAGTTATTCCAAAATGGTTTTTAATTTTATATATTTATACATTAAATACCGTTAGTGATACTTCGCACTTCTTAAAAGTTTTTAAACTTTCTGAGAGTTCACATTTTGTGTTTTTTATACTTTTATTTTAATATTCACCGCTATATTTTAAAGAATACTGCTAGAATGATTTTGTTGAACAAACCTCGTTATTATACCTACATCACTTGTTTTATTAAGTTATTAATAACATGTGAATTAAAATATCTACATTCGTCCCCCACTAGTACAGCGGTATGTCTCTGGATTTACAATCAGGGGTTCAATTGCCCTCGTTGAGCTCGGCAGATAGCCCGGTGTAACTTTGCCATAAGAAAACACATAATATATCTACATTTGTTTCACGCCAACAGACATTTCTTAATAAATGTATTAGAGGGGAGATATTGCAGTGATAACACCTTCCTTTACTACAGTTGGTATATGATAAGGTGGCATATATTTTAATTCTTAGATGTTTGTTGGGCCCGGCATGGACAGGCGGGCTAAGACTTTCGACTCATAATCTGAGGGTCGCGGATTCAAATCCCCGTTGCACCGAACGAGCTTGCCCTTTCAGCCATGGGGGTGTTATAATGTCACGGTCAATCCCACTATTCGTTGATAAAAAGAAGCCCAACAGTTTGCGGTGAGTGGTGATGGCCAGCTGCCTTCGTTGGTAAAAAGTAGCCTAAGAGCTGGCAGTGGATGGTGATGACTAGCTGCCTTCCCTCTAGTCTCCCACTACTAAATTATGGACGGTTCGCACAGATAGCCCTCGTGTTGTGTGGAATTCAAAACACAAATAAACATAAGTTAGTTACTTGTTTTAAAAATCATACTGGCATCATTGTGAATACACATAATGTTTTTTATTGTTGTATCATCAATTAATAGTTATTTTACAATATATATAGAAAAATTGCTTTAAAAAATTGTTTCACATATTAGCCTCATAATTTAATGAACAAGTTACAAACATTTCCGTACAGTATAAGTTCTCTAGCTAAAGAATGGTTACGTTGCGAATATGCGTGGCGACTTTATTTTTTTTTCTTGTTGATTAAGGAAATGAGTACAGAATAACTTGGATTGTCAAAAATAATTGCTAATTAACACTAAAATTACGAGCACTTAGGTAAAAGAACACAACACATTCCAAGTCATTTTGACGATCTATCGATGAAAAAAGAACATTTCTGTAATAATTGTGATGTTTAATTGGCATAAGTTATGAAGATTATACACTACTTAATACTACAATAGTATGAGTACGGTGTTGAGTTTTCTTGTTATCGTAGCGTACTGAATATCATTTTTTGTGGTAACAAACATTTCACTCTATTATAAAAGGAAACTGTATCTCAAGACGGCCGATATGGATACTAAAACTTTTATTAAAATAAAGTAGAGAGCAACGTGTAGACCCTAGGTCATCTTCAGGTTAACAGATTTAAAAGAACATAATATATTCCAAGTCATTTTGACGATCGATCGATGAAAATGATAATTTTTGAGATATAGTTTTACTTCAAATAGGTTTCTTGTTATCACAAATAAAAGGAAACAATCTTTTCTCTGTCATCTTCATGTTTTAAAGAGTTACAAAAAGTACTGTGATAAGCAATATACTTCAACATAACACTTCTACTGGCTTTTCTACTCTCGTTTCTATAATTTCTAAGTACATTACAAACTGAGACATATATATATATATATTATGTTGAGATTTATTTTGATGCTAGATATCCTAAGCTTTCCTAACTGTCCAAAGATATTAACACGGATCAGTGTTTGTAATTAGCGTTTACTAATACTATATATCTTCCTTCATTTTCTTTTAATACCCTCTAGCCTCCCCAAGAAGATTACTGGAACGGGAAGATTATCGGCTATTACATTGGCTACAAACCCGCTGGTGAAACACTACACATGTACAAAACAGTCCACGTGAAAGACGTGATAGCACGAGAACAGTACCACCTGACTAATCTTAAGAGATCAACAACCTACCACATCACAATCCACGCTTTCAACAGCAAGGGACCTGGTCCTAGATCTGACGAAGTGCAAGTAAAGACATTGGATGATGGTAATATTGCAGGGAATTATTCATGTAGTGACAAACACGTTGTACACTTCGGTTTGGTTTGTCTTCTAAAATGAAATTAGTTCAATATACGTTTGAAATGGTTTTATCTGATAAAACATCGTTAAACAACGTTACAATTTACTATTGATCACCTGAAACACATAATAGTAATTAACTTTATTTAAAATGTTCACTATTGGTCATATGAGAGAGAGTGAAGCATGCAGACTTTTAACATATTTATGGTGAGGTTATGTTTACTGTCGGTGAACTGAAGTGAAAACACCAATTACTTTATCAGCAAATTGCCAGAATACTGATTCTCAACACGTAACAAGTCTCCTTCAATTGGCGATAAATACCTTTAAAAAAAGTTAACCGGAATAAGATTTATTTTCCTATCGAGTAATTCTAGATGTTTACAGTAAAATTATTGATATTCATGCTAAGTAAACACCACTATGTTTACACTAACTAGTCTGTTATCGGATTGTATGCAAGTTCAGTCTTTCTCAATTGACAATAAAGGTGATTAAAATGGAGGACTTCAACCTTTTATTATCACAAGATAAGCTGGAGGACTCGTCCCCTAGACGGAAATTATGTAAATTCATGATTAAAAACATAAGATATAAAATGTTGTTTCCCTTATATGTAATTATAAAAACAAAAACAAAAAAACACGAAAATCTCCATAAAAACTGTTAGACACAAAATGTGAAGCCCAAAGTTCGTGTTTAGTGAAGATCTACCAACATGAGACGAAGCAGTTGTAAAAAAAACACACATAAAAATGCCTATAAAAACCGAAAAACTAAACATTTCTTTGTATCTTCCCGTCGACTCAATGAACCTCCATACCAAATTTGATGAGAATCCATTAACACCCTTTGGAAGTAGTTAGTTACATGAACACACAACAGAGAGTACTATCATATTTATGTAAATATACGTATAGGCCTGTTTTTACTTTATACATAACGCATTAGTCCCACACTGGGACAGTGGTAAATCTAAGGATTTACAATGCTAAAATCAGGGGTTCAATACCCCTCGGTAGACACAGCGGAAAACCTAATGGTGTTTTGTTATAAGAAATATACACGCACACATTATGCATTAAATCATCAACGCGTATATTTTTTACTTATTCTGACCAATGCTTAATATTTCTTTATTTTATATACAACTGTAGTTCCTCCTAGTGCTCCTGATCTGAAAATGATATCCAAATCAACATCTTCGATAACTTTAAAATGGTCTCAACGAGCAACATTTGGTGCAAGTGTAGTAGGTAAGGCATTACAATCTGTATTGTGTTTTCTTAGCTTATTTTTAGCTTTTCATCTAATAATTATAATCAACATTTGGTGGAGGTGTAGTAGGTAAGGCGTTACAGTACGTGTTGTGTTTTGTTGGCTTTCTTTTAACCTTTTATTAATCTAATAATGAGAAGTAGCAGCAACCTCGTAACCAATGTTAGATAATAATAAAAAAATTAAAATCTTTTGCTTTTAATATACCACTTAATTAGAAGGTGTTTATATTTTCACAAATATAAAGACAAGTACGACAAGTTCTATACTTATAGGATATTTTTAAGTTACTTATACCAAATCCGTAACAAATTTATTTTAGAATACACATCTTAACTGGAATAAAATTTTGAAAATGTTCTTATTGTATTAAATCGACCACCTTGGTACGTTTTACAAAATCATATTCTCTACCCATTTTTAATATATTCCAGCAGTGTGACCAGCTGTTTGTAGGAAACTGTATTTTCAATTACTTTGTAGCGAAGTTTGTCTGAGAGAATTACTTCAATGGCTTCTATCATAAGAGTGATGGACTTGTGTCACGATTTTTTCTCTCTTTCTAGATTCTTCTAACAGAGAACAACTTTTACTCGTCACTCATGAAACGTGTTTATTCTTAGGTCGTGATTTTCATCGAGTTATCTAAGCCGCTTAGAAAGTTAAAGTTCTGTGGATGAAAAATAGGCCTAAAGTGTATAAGTTCTATATGTAATCTGTGAAGCTTATTCTGTAAATTCCTTGCCAGGCAATCCCTTCGGTTTACCATTTATGTTATAAAAAAACTGAAGTTGCCAGACAGCTGTAATCAACTGTAGTTCACCATACAACTAAAACACCCATTACAAAAAGAATAAAAAGAAGAAAACTCGGTTAACTCCAAGTAACACTTTTTTACCCAATAGAACTACAGTAAAACAAGTCGAAACAGAAAAAGATCCGTGTACCAAAGAATTACCCTGTAAGAACTCTCAAGATGTTTGTCTGAGTATACCACCTAAATTTTGATCAAACAGAGAAATAGAAAGTAGATTTTCTTTGATATCGATACGACACAAACACAAACTACTACAAAACAAAACTTCATTTAATGTTCTTGCAAAATATTATTAACTTCTCTTCTTTTTTTCTAAATGTACCTTAAAGTTTACTCCAACTTTTATCGTATTAATTAAATCAACGTGAATTCTTCTTCGATTGATTTATCTCACATTCATACATAATAAATACTTTTCAACAAGCAATCAAAGTTTGGAGAATAAACAGGAAGAAATAATACTGTAAAACTCTAGAAACTTAAATTGATTTCCATAAGAGCTTTAAGAATGATTTTTGTAAAAATTGATTTTGTATAGTAGAGCTAAATAAAAATTTGAAACGTAAGAGAAAATATATCTAATGTATTTTAGAATATTATAGTTTCTGGAACATAACTATAACAAGATATTTTGTTCATGAAAATGATCCGAAAGTTTCTCGTGCCATAATTTTGTCAAGAGCATTTATATCTGTTGGAAAGTTAAGACCTGTAAACGAAAATATATATATATATAACATAAGGTTCTCACAGTGTTAAAATGATTCAAACTAATGGACATTTAGATGTAATTCTTCTACTGTTATGGAGACATATTTGGCGAGTGAAAAGAAAAGGCACTCCTGAAATTTGTTCGAACAGATTTTCTGTGTAGATCTCAGTAAGTCATAAAATATTTAATGATTAGTCATTTCGCGTCAGAGCAGAACATACTGGCTATTTGTTATTTGTTAATTTGTTGTGGTTTGAAAATGCTCATACAATCAACGTTGTATAATACACAATTAAAATTATATTTAAAATCAATCAAGAGTCATAAAAGATACTCTATATTTCGACGTAGAATGTCCTTTACAACCGTTTATTGGTTTTTAATTGAAATTATAACAGTGCATTATGCAATGTTGATCGTTTGGGTATTATAATATCATAATATTTACACAAGTTTCTTGAGTTTTAAACAATTATTTTTTTTAATATCAGTTTATTGTGACGAATATGAGTATACTTTTATTATAGTAAATATAATATATCTTTTGTTCTTTAGACTATAAACTTCATTATTGGGAAGAGAATGATCAAATGGGGTGGACAGTTATTCCCATAGCAACCAACCTAAACCAGTATACAGCGCAGAACCTGAAATGTGGAACAACTTATCAGTTTTTTATGACGTCACACAATAGTGTTGGTAGGAGCGAACCGAGTAATAAACTTATAATCAGAACTACAGGAGCAGGTACATTGTTATTTTAATTATAATGTACGTTTAGCTATATTTTAAAATATACAAAAAAGTTAGAGTTTAGTAAAAACAATACGATTATGTCTTACGATTGTTTGTTTTTGAATTTCGCGAAAGCTACACGAGGGCTATCTCTGCTAGCCGTCCCTACTTTTCCAGTGTAAGACTAGAGGGGAGGCAGCTAGTCATCACCACCCACCGCCAACTCTTGGGCTACTCTTTTAGCAACGAATAGTGGGATGGCCATCACATTACAACGCCCCCACGGTTGAATGGGGGAGCATGTTTGGTGTAATGTGGATTCGAACCCGCGATCCTCTTGTTACGAGTCGAGTTCCTTAATTACCTGACCATACCAGGCCATGTCCTACGAAAAGTCGTTTCCTTACGATACATACTGATAAAAAAAATATATTTATTTCAGCAACATTTGAGGTACAACTTTACTGTTGTTTGTTTGCATTTTAACGTATGCTTGATCTATCACATACAGAACAAACTGTTAAAATACACTTTATTAATGTTAACTGATTTCAATACAAACGAATTTAATATTAAAAGTAATAATTTTTGGGGGTCGCAAGTAGATTTTGTTAAATGAAGTACTATTTTTTTAAATCCCATACATATATCACAGGTGTGTCAATTTTACCATTTAAACTGTAAAAGCAACATCTTAGCATCTTTTTATCTGAGACAGTAGTTTAAAACAGTTTTTCAAACAATGAGACTAAAAATAAACACTGTCAAAAAAACAAAAAACACGAGTTCCAGTGTGATAAGGGTTCAAGACGTATCTGTGAAACAGAAATCAAATATCGATATGAATAAACCATCTATCAGAGTTAATCTCTATTACCAAGAAAATAAATATTAACACCAGGTATGGATGCTTAAGCCCACAAAGTTCCACATCTAAAACATCTATTCACTTTCTGCAGGCTGTTTTAGGAAAATAGTCGGAACTCATCTCCTGAAAAGAACAGTCCAACAACGATCACGCGAGTATATGAGCAGTGAAATAGTTTCAAAGTAAACATTACTAGTACTATATCAATGAATAATGTTTTTTTTTCAAAAAAATCAGAAAAAAAGTTTGTTTTTTGTCTGTAATTAAGCACAAAGCAACACATTGTGCTATCCGTTTCTAAAATAGTAAATACACCAATATACCATTGTGCCACTCGAGGCTACGCAATGGGCTATCTTGTGCTTAGCTCATCACGGGCATCGAAACACGGTTTCTAGCGAAATGACCCTCAAACATACCACTGTGCCAGTGAGGAGCAAAAAAAAAGTATCGTTCAGAAATAGTGACGTTTACAGAAGTTTATGTTATTGTGAGAAGGGATTTGTTTGTTTGTTTTTAATTTCGCGCAAAGCTATGCGAGAACTATCTGCGCTAGCTGTCCCTAATTTAGCAGTGTAAGACTAGAAAGAAAGCAACTCGTCATTACCACCCACCGCCAACTCTTGGGCTACTCTTTTACCAATGAATAGTGGGATTGGTCATTACTTTATAACGCCCCTACATTTGAAAGGGCGAGCAAGTTTGGTGTGACGGGAATTCGAACTCGCGACTCTCAGACTATGAGACAAGTACCCTAACCACCGAGCCATGTCGGGCCTTAGGGGAGAGAGACAAGAGTTAATATGGATGGGCAGGAAAAATGATTTTTTTTTTCACATCATTCACAGTCACAGTGTAGAGAGAGGTAATTTTAAAACCTTCAAATTTTAAATCCTAATAGTGTTGCTTGGGAATTGGGGCGTGGTCTTGCTTGACATCCTTCTGTTCAGAATATATAAATATCATAAATTAATCCCACTTTTCCTGTAAGTTAGTGTTCCTCTTTCCTTTAGCTCCAGTGTCACCAGCTCGTGATGATTTTATTAGCACCAACGCAACCGAAGCTATTTTGAACTTCTCTAAATGGCAAGATGGTGGCTGTTTTATCACCTCTTATACAGTCAAATTGAGACAAAAGTTTCACAGTCGTTGGAAGACGCTGGTGGACAACCTTCCCTTTAACAAATTACCTTTTCAAGTCACGGCTTTGTCCTCAGCTACTTGGTATGAAGTCTTAGTTGTTGTACAAAGTTCCGCAGGTGCTACCGAAGCTATGTACGATTTCAGAACACAAAATAAAACACGAGGTAATACAATTCTAAATTATATTGTTTTATTACTGTCTTTAAAATTCATAAGGACCTAGACGTTGCAGTTTTTAATTGCGTATTCACAAAGTACTAATTTCCTTTTTTTACCAAATAGCAATCGCAATACTGTTATTGTAATCTAATAGGAAAAAAACTGCCATCAAATAACACAAACACAAAGCTTACAAGAGCGTCTGTTTGAATTCTTTTTGTACTAGTTTTTATTAAAAAAATAAACTTAATAAAAGAAACTACCATGATTATTCTGTTTAAATTATTGTTTGTAATACAAGGAAAATTAATATATAATCAATATAAAAATAATTAAATAAAGAGTAAAACTTTAGTGCTATTTAATTTATGTTTTTTTTATTTCTATTTATTTTAATTTATTTAAGAAATGGCGTCACAGGAAACTGTTCACATACCAAAGCCTCGTGCCAAATCTTTCATTATTGATTTGGAAGTACTCGTACCTATCACTGTGTCCAGCTTTGTTGTGGTGGTGGTAATCATCGTTGGCTGTGTACTGTGTATCCGAGAAGCTCGATCCCATCGTCGCATAAATGGTGAGACACCTAAATACAATAATTTTTATTTCTGTCCACAGATTATCTTTTAAAATATCCACTAGAAACAAACGTCTAATTAAAAGGCCATGGTGAACTATTTAAGAATCATGTGGCACTTTTCTTTTGTCGAGTGGGTTCGACATTTCTGATACCTACAACAATAGTTTGTTTGGCGTTTCATAACACAAAGTTACTAGGCAAGGGGCAACGTCTACGGATCAGTATGGCCAGGTGGGTTAAGGCGTTCGACTCGTAATCTGAGGGTCCCGGGTTCGAATCCCGGTCGCGCCAAACATGCTTGCCGTTTCAGTAGTGGGAGCGTTATAATGTGACGGTTAGTCCCACTATTCGTTGGTAAAAGAGTAGTCCAAGAGTTAATGGTGGGTAGTGATTGATAGCTGCCTTCCCTCTAGTCTTACGCTGCTAAATTAGGGATGGCTAGCACAAATAGCCCTCGAGTAGCTTTGTGTGAAATTAAAAACAAACAAACTGCACCATTTACAACGAAACGTCACGTTTTTCAAACACAAATTATAAAGTACACCTAGTACATATTTTGTAATGTGAGTCCAAGACAATTAAAGCTGTTTTGACAACATCTATTGTAATTGAATTATCTAATCATTTAAATTAACAGTGTTGTAACCTTGTTCTTTCGTTGGTTGTTTATTTTAAATTATCTTGTGAAAACAATTCAAAGACCAGTTCATGTAACAATAACAAATTAGTTTGTTTCATTTTTATTGTTTTTACATGCTCAAACACTGTGGTAATTTGTATGTCACATTTAAGACTAAAGTACGAATAAACTTGTTTGCACATTTCACGGTCGATCGATCAAGTAACTGAAAACAAACACCAGTTGAAATGAAAACGACTGATTCACTCTGTTGATTAGAAACAAGTACATCTTTTATCTCAATGCTTCTCTGAACCTCGTATTTATAATTTATTTTTCAAATTTTTAAAACAAAAATCTGATGTCAAGATTTTTAGAACTTTCTAAGCCTACATTTTTGGGCCCGGCATGACCAGGTGGTTAAGGCATTTGTCTCGTAATCCGAGCATCGCGGGTTCGAATCCCCGTAATACCACCCATGTTCGCCCATTCAGCCGTGGGCGCGTTATAATATAACAGTCAATCCCACTATTCGTTGATAAAAGAGTAGAGCAAGAGTTGGCGGTGTGTGGTGATGATTAATTGCCTTTTCTCTAGTCTTACACTGCTAAATTAGGGACGACTAATGCATGTAGTCCTTGAATAGCTTTGCGCGAAATTCAAAGCAAACTTACATTTTTAAACTTTTAATCTTGAAGACATGCGCTCTCTAGCTAACATCTAAATTTAAAAAAAATTCAAAACATAGCTTATAATTACAGGTTGAAATAATAAATATCATGAAATTATAAAACTTTCCAATACACATGAAAATTTTGTGATGTTTACTTTTTCTTGCACAAACAAAAAGCTTAGAATTATTTACGTATGCGTTGTCATCTATTGTACACTTTAAAACTAAGTAAAAAGAAATGTGAATTTGACGAGAAGTAATTGTTTCAAAATTTCGGAGGGCATGCTACGTTTTGAAAACGTGAATTACATTAAATTTAAAATAAAATTCATTTCTGCTTGGTCTTGGGATATATATTGTAACATATTTAGTGTTATACATTTATTTCAATATCTACGTGTGTTTCAGTTTGTGACGTATGTTGTTAAATGCGTATTGCGCAAGTTCCTCCTGTTCTTTAAATTTATTGGCCCGGCATGGCCTCGCGCAAGGCGTGCGACTCGTGATCCGAGGGTCGCGGGTTCGCGCCCGCGTCGCGCTGAACATGCTCGCCCTCCCAGCCGTGGGGGTGTATAATGTTACGGTCAATCCCACTATTCGTTGGTAAAAGAATAGCCCAAGAGTTGGCGGTGGGTGGTGATGACTAGCTGCCTTCCCTCTAGTCTTACACTGCTAAATTAGGGACGGCTAGCACAGATAGCCCTCGAGTAGCTTTGTGCGAAATTCCAAAACAAACAAACAAATCTTTAAATTTTTTAAATATTTTTGAGAGTATGCATCAACAATATTTGTTTAACGAAAACGATAGTGTGTTTTCAAACATTGTTGAACATTCTAAAATCTCGTTCAACGCACCAAGAGACAAGTTATTTGCCAGCTTCAGAATCCATAATTGTGATTAACGCTTATTAATCGGAAAACTACAGAATTTGACCAGGAACGTTTATAGATTTTGAATATTACAAACCGTTAAATTTCAGAGAATTAAGGCCTGGCATGGCCTAGCGCGTTAAGGCTTGCGCTTCGTGATCTGAGAGTCGCGCCAAACATGCTCGACCTCCCAGCCATGGGGGCGTTATAATGTGACGGTCAATCCCACTTTTCGTTTGTAAAAGAGTAGCCCAAGAGTTGAGATGACTAGCTGCCTTCCCTCTAGTCTTATACTGCTAAATTAGGGACGGCTAGCACAGATAGTTCTCGAGTAGCTTTGTGCAAAATTCCAAAACAAACAATCAGAGAGTTAACTTCAAACGTTAGTATTTCTACGAGGACATTAGATATTATAGTGGATAAAAACTTACGGGTGCTTCAAGCTAGCTAGCGTCAAAAGATGTGTTCAGGTACATCAACAAATAATTAATTTGCTCTTCGCGAATATCGATACAAGATACACGAGACAGAAGACTTGGTTTAGTTTGTAAGTTTGTAAAACTCTTGTATTTGAACCATCATTTGTCATAACTATTTGCTATAACCGTTATTATAAATTGTACTGTTGTTTGTATAATAAAATATATTTACGTTAAGAAAGAAAATTGTGTGTATCAATACTGTTAGCAAATATCATCAATTTGATACGTATCGACATTTAACTATCTTCCTTTTCCAAATATTAATATATAAGTGACATAATAAATTGAAGACTTGTCCAAGATTAACTATAATAAATAACATAATAACATTCAGAAGAACTTCTCTTGAGGTTAAACAGTAAATTATTGTACTAATTAGAAATTTAATAAACCATTGTTATTGGTACTATAAATGTGTATGCAGCCAGTGATAGCAACTTGTTGAGTATTTATGTTTTAGCAATATTTGTTCACAGAATTTTGTGCAAAGCTACACGAGCTATTCAGCGCGAACCGTCCCTCACTTTGAAATAAAAAGCTAGAGGGAAGGCAATTGATCAATACCACTCATCGCCAACTCTTGAGCTACTCTATTGCTAATTGATTTTGGGACTGAGTCACATTCGCCACCATAGCTGAAAGGGCATATTCAATAACGGAATTCAATCCCATGATCTGCAGATTGCGACTCGAGTGCCCTAACCGCCAAGAGTTGTTTTTATAATGTAAAACAAACTTCTATATAATATCGCATGTATTGATAAGGCCTTGCTCATAATAAAAGATTGGAAGTTCTTGTATACTTGCAACACGTTATCAACTTGAAAAAGTTTTATCATCTTATTACTTCTAAAGTACAATTTCAAATAAATTGACACATATATTTTCTATAAATGAAAATCAGGACTCTGGGTCGGATTGTTAGGCACGGATCATATATGCTTCGTAACATTTTAATCTTAATATCCGTTAATATGCATGGACATTTAAATGTGCAGACGTTTCACAGATGGGCCAGGCCCGTCGACCAATGTACAAAATGTGGCCTACAGTTGGTACAGTACAGTCGATTTCGGGTTTTTCACCTGCCTCTTTTTAGAGTACACTGTACAAACCTTACCATCTATTCACAGGTGATAGTTAACGTGGCAAAGCTGTTATTACAAATACGATTCCTGACAATTTCCCACAGCCATTACAAGTAAATTTTCGTCACTTTCAACTCTTTAGATGTTGTATTGTCTCATAGATAGGGAATTTTACAGGATTAGTCTATATGAATGCATGTGGAATAGTTAGAAAAATAATACAAATCTGAAGTATGTGGGACCTTGAAACATTTTTAAACTATGATACTAATACAGCTGTTCATCCACACTGACTGAGACGCCGTTAATCCAAAATTAAAGTGTTTAATGTGTAACAGATATTTCTTTTTTGAGCAGTTCAAAATAGATATTCATTTACTGTAGATAAATTCAGAAATAATATAAAAACATTTCAGTAACAAACATTTAACATACTTTTTTATACATCATTGTCCGTTTATTTAAGTCATTCTAATTTAAACACCTTAAAATTCTGTTTCTAACATAAGGCGTTAAGTCTCTTGACACAAGAATTAGCTTTTCCGGAGTACCCTTGTAATTCAGTTCAGGAAAAACATATATTTTTATTTATTTATTAGCTGGAGACTGATGCTGAGAAATTAAATACAAATTGATGTCTTACGACTTGTTTTGAGTTTGAAATTGAATGCGACTGAAAGTTGTATTTTAAAACTTTGTGTAATACGTAAAAATTACGTTTTTTAAACAGAAAATCAGGTATATGGAAAGACGTCTCAGGATGTAATACAAATGAAGGATATTGGCAATACACCCCCTTTAGACTATGTATCAAGTGAAGATGGTACTCAGCGTTCATCGCCCTACTCTCAATCAACCAACCACTGCCCTCCCAGAGAGTCAATGTTCGATTCTCGGCCAGGTAGAGATGTGAGCTCACTTTCACTTTTTCTTAATCCAGTGAAAATTTATGGACTTTACTTAATTTCTCACAGTATATAATAGGGGAGAACTGAGCTTTCTATTACTATTTAACACCCACAATGTCTGTAAAGGTTTAGATTAATCAGGAAACTTGCTGCTCTCAGATACTATTAACGTGAAATATATTTCACGAATATCTTATATCTCGACCTTACTAGTAACACGTTTTGTTAAAAATGAATGATAACTTTATATTTCCCATTTTAGAGGAAGAACTTCATCCGTACGCCACTCCCTACGATACTTTACCAGTCGCACCCTGTAGTGACAACCAACACCAGCCAGGAACCTCTGGCATCCACACTCTTACAAGGAGAGGGAGGGACAAGCGCACGCATAATGTCTACAGCAGGCAGGTAAATTTAAAATCACTTGATTTTGTCTGACTTTCAAAACAAATAAAACTCATTTCAAAAACAAACCTTTAAAGACAATGTTGTACATCGTTTTTTTTAATATCAGCTTTGCGCCAATTTGTCTATAACAAACTGCTATTAATTATGTAAATAAAAAACACACTACTTCATAATTTTTCAGCAGATCAAAATGTACTTTATAGTACATAAAGTATCTTTATGTGTTGTTTTTATCTCTTTAATCTTTTTCTTTCAGTTGATATTGTCATACGTAAATTCTTAGATTTGACGTATTAATAAAGACTTAAAAAATGAATCCACAATGACAGTATTAGTAAGAACAACTTCAACACAACTTAACCACACCCTACCGAGAATAACTGAAACAAAAGATAAAGCAAGAAAATAAGACTGCATCTAAGTTCAAGAAATAAATGGTATCGATAACTAGAAGTGGTCGGTATATTACTGTCTTTCAAATTATCTTAATAGGAGCCAACCATTAAAAAAATAGTTCAGAAAATCCTGCAAAATAACACATGAAGAAAATGAAACTACCACATGACACAGTTTAGTTCCAAGAACTAAATAATTGAACAAACTACTGGACTTAATATCTCTAACCAACCAGCCAAGTAATAAAATCCAAGTAGAACATGTAAAGCCAACCTAAATATGGTAAATACGATTATAATAGAAAACCTTCATTGGTTAATTTATTTGGGATGAGAATAAAAATAACACACGGCCTGCACTAGTGACTACAATAGTTAGAAACTGGCTAACATACACAAATGGCTAGCATTTTGAAATTTTGTACAGAAAGCTAACCTACTAAATATAACAAACAAGAGTTAAATTCAAATGCACTCTAAATTCATAGATAAAATTTTCGTCTTGAAATGGTCTTTCTCGAAAAATCAGAAAGGCAGATTGATAATCGGTGAAAGTCTATCCCATGGGTTATGTGTGTGTGTGTTTTATTTTGTAGCAAAGCCACATCAGACTATTTGTTGAGTCCACATGGATTATGTATAGGAAAATATTATACACGTTATAAGTTCCGAAATAAACAGCTTCAAAGAATACACTGAGCTAGTGTAGAATATAGTTATATATCTGTTATATTTGGTACATCAGTCATGTGAATTGGAAATCAAGAGCAGTATGGGTCACCAATTCTCTTTCATGAGGAGACAAAGCATATCCTGGATGATTAGCAGCATAAAAAATTATAACCTGAACTGAGATTTGAACCGTGATATCGTTAAAAAGCTCCACACTTTCAGATGTGGAAATGTTTTTTTGTTTAAAAAAAAAATAATTTATTCTGTAATTCGGTTTTAAAAATCAGACAGGGCCCTAATGGCAGCTGATGTTGCTAACTGGGTACTGTCCCTCTGATCAGTAATTAAAGTTATGGATAGCTACTTCTGAATGCTAACGGTCCTTGATCTGACTGTTTAGCCCATGTGTTGTGAAAGATATCTTTCAGATTGAAAATTATAATTCCTGCAGGGTGGAACAAAAACATTAAACATAAATTAGGTTAGTAAAAAAAAAAACGATAATTATAGAACAATGTCAATAATATGTTCAATAAACTTTAGAAAGTCAACATTTTCTCTAGTCATGAATTAACCTTCTTAGTTTGTATTGCAGTTGTGATCCTGGTGTTTGTTTAATTTAAAATTTTATAATATTATGACATCAGTGTACCTGCTTAAATTGTCGTTACTGGTACCAGAACTAAATGTTAAAGGTATAAACTCTGCCAATTCTATCTACCTTATTAGACCCTGTAGCTTCCACTGTTCTTGGAGCATACTGTCAAAATCCATCATTTTATCTCTGTCTTGCTGACTGACGAATCTATACTTCGAATCAGGCGCATGAAGTTATGAAGAACTCAGATAACAAAGGAAGGCATGCAGTCACAAAAGAACAAATAAAATGAATCTTTACTCACAGAAATCTAATGTATTTCATCTACTAACCAGCTTCAAACTGACTGCTGAAGGAAAAAAGAAAGTTCCCTAAACGTATCTACACCAAAATAGAAGGAATGAAAAATAATGTAATGCCTCAATTTCAAGTCATATCAAGGCTCTAGTGTAGAATACCATGATTCTTGGATCATCTGCGTCAACGAACATTCCAAATACACAAGTTCTCTTCTTGTAATGAATGAAATCGTACTCTAGGGAGTCTGATACAGTAACGGAGATACGATTTCATGACTGCTATCAATGAGTATTTATTATGTACTAAACAAAAGGTCTTCTGGAGCCTCAACGGTAAATCAATGGGCTTATATCGCTAAACATCGGGTTTTGATACCTTCGATGGGTAATGAACAGATAGTCCATTTTACATCTTTGTGCTTTATAACAAGCTAACTAATCTAAAGTATTGGCACTTTTTTTTACGATCTTTTTAGAGCCGATTTACATGAATGTCATTAAACAGAACAGTTAAACGAAAATTTACAAAAATTACCTTAGTATACCTTATCACAGCTATATTCTGTACTAATTATAAGAGTGAAAATTACAGTTATTTTATCTATAACGCTTTAAAGCGTATGTTTCAAGTTAACTGGCATGGTTATCAACAATATAGTGAAACTAATTACAATGTATTTCCAAAGGTGTCGCATGTAATGCACTAAATGAGTTTTTTTATTGCGACAACAAACATATGAAGGCCCATTTCCAGGTGTACTTTTGATTATTTAAGTTGATATAGTTTAATACTTTAAATACTAGTATTGATTTAAGACTGACAAAAAGAATCAATATTTATTCCAAATTATTTTCAAAATTTGTTTCCAAATTTTGATACAAATATATGCAACATTTGTAACCCACATGAGCATAGCAATCCTTTGTTTAGCCCTCAACACTTCTGGGCTCGGCCTGGCCAAGCGTGTTAAGGCGTGCGATTCGTAATTTGAGGGTCGCGAGTTCGCATCACCGTCGCGCCAAACATGCTCACCCTTTCAGCCGTAGGGGCGTTGTAATGTGA
This sequence comes from Carcinoscorpius rotundicauda, assembly GCA_011833715.1. Classification (NCBI taxonomy): domain Eukaryota; kingdom Metazoa; phylum Arthropoda; class Merostomata; order Xiphosura; family Limulidae; genus Carcinoscorpius; species Carcinoscorpius rotundicauda. The sequence continues at coordinate 25,784,482 of CM022398.1, forward strand.
CGGTCAATCCCACTATTCGTTGGTAAAAGAGTAGCCCAAGAGTTGGCAGTGGGTGGTGATGACTAGCCCTCGAGTAGCTTTGTGCAAAATTCAAAACAAACAAAACTTCTGAGACATTAAAAGATAAACTATTTTTTTGTCTTAAATACAAATAATTAGGGTTATTATAAAGAAAATTTCAGTTCAGGGCGTCATAGCTCAGAAACGGTTTGGCATAGAAAAGTGATATTGCATAGGAGTTTTAAGGGCTATGTATCATGGGCATACTTTTGCTGCAACTGTTATGTTTCAAAAATCTGGGACACTACTGCAATTTCTTTCATTTACTTCTTATGTGCTCAAGTGAACTTGCCAATCACAGTACAATCCGTGATGATGAGAAAACCCACTTGTAAAGAAAATTATATATGTAAAAACGGCTGGTATGTGAAGAGAAAGCACTATGTAGAGGAGCGAAAAACTTTTCGTCCTTCTTCGATCATCGTCAAGTTTATCTAACATCTAAGCACGACCTCCACATTTCTACACTCAATTATACAACCGCCTTCAAACATGTGGTCAGCTACTTCTTCCTTTGTGAACCTAATGATGACCGAAGAAGGTCGAACTGTTGTTCGCTCCTCCACATGGTGTTTCTCTATCCATACCAGCTGTTTCCATATATACAACTATAGTACAGTTTATTCAGCTAACAAGGAACAGACAAGTGTGTAGGGAGGTAAACCAGTGAAATATCACTGCACAAGAAATCCAACACACACTGATGATCTTGTTCTGCGCGCATGCTTTTAACTTTGAGAAGACAGTTTGCACTTATTGACAAACCGCTTACAGATAGACTACCGAACGGATACCTACTGTTTCAGACAAAGGCCAACATAAATATGTACTGTTGAGGTGAGTCCTGCGTAGCAGTAGGTAGTACACGTTAAATGTTTGCAGCAGTGCATATTATATCGCACTTTGTCTATATTCTATATTTGTCAATTTCAACTATTCATGAGGATCTTTGCCGACAGAGGTGTGATGTGGTGAAAACGCCGTACAGCCAATATTTTGAACGAGTCTCACCTTAAAGTAATTAAACGCATTCCATCACTTATTTATTTAGAACTACACCACTGCTTTTTAGTCAACTTTTCGAATGTTTTCTTGCAACCTGTATCGTATTCAAACACTGTGAAAAACTAATTTGCCCCATGTTAATTACGCATTGTAGTTCTTGCCAAGACTGAAAAATTGTGGTTAGTGACCTGCAAATACCCTGTGAACTGATGAATCAAACTCCGCTAAATCTCGAAGTGTCAACATGCACATTTGCATAATCTGATTGAAAAACTAATCCATATATAAACAGTTTATACGCTTTTCCACGATGCCAAGGTAAAAGTATGGTATTTGTTACTGAGTCATATATATTTGAAGAATCGTCAGTACTGCAAACCCAAACAGTCAGTGATTAACAGTATCTTGCAATACTCACAAACAATGTAACTCCAATGTTGTGGCAACGAAATGCAATACATACAATGATTTTTCATAAAAAATCACTTTCACTGAACCGAACACAATGATTACTGGTTGATAAGTTCTTAAAGTCACGAGGGAACCATGAGGTGCCTCACACATTTCCAGACCTCAAAAATGTAACTAAGTAGCCACTATACAAGATGTGATGGATATTGTCGTTGTAATGTCCGATGCGACTTGGATGCAATTCATTGTGGACGAAAAAGAAGCACATTTTGAACAAGTACCGTATTTTATGAAACATTATTTATTATGGCACCTCTAGTGACAACTGTGACATTTGCATGATTATCTTAACATTCCTACACACTTTCACATTCATATGTCATACCGTTTGTAAGATAAAACTTCTATGCGAAACTTTAGATCAACTGGTGTGAAGATGACCTCGTGCAGCCTAACATTAGTCACATAGAATATAGTTAAATATTCGCTTATTCTTTTGCCATTGTGTTACGAATTCATATACTTGACCTGAACAAAATAAATGAAACAGGGAATTGGCTGAAGTAAAATAATAACTTCGTCCCGGATTTTATTTTCGTCATAAAACTTCTCTTCCCACAGATACTGGATTGTAATACCCGAGATTTAACAATTCGAAACATTATACTAGATAAACATTTTCTCCACTGAACTTTATTAACTTATGTCTTAGGTTTGAGGTTTTGTGTTCCTTATCAAGGATTTCACAAGTCAAATCACTTTGAAATAGACACAAAAGTAGGAGCAAAGTTTCAGCGAGAAAAACAAATCATATTAAGTTCTCACATTTGATATTTTTAACTACGATTTGATAAAATACCTGTTTCCATTTATAAAAATATATTTGCTAATTCACATCGCTACAGGTTGACAAAAGTACAGATGGCCCATGTTGTAGCTTTGAGCTCAATTCCAACAAACCTTTAATAAAACAATATATTTACATTATATTAAATTGTAAAAGTAGATAATTTAGTTATTTTGTCTGTAATAAAATAATGATAATTCTAATGTTTTAAATGTCACAAAATTTTTCTTTCAGGATGAATCAGCGAGAGCGGCCTTATGAATCGCTCGTGCTGATCACTGAACCAAGCTCTTTCGAAACCAACAGACAATGGGATTTCTAAGCACTTTCAAAAATTGTGATTTTATTTCAAAGAATAAGGCTTTTTAATGTTATTAAAAGTTACTGTCAATGATTTGTACGAAAAACATGGATGTTTCTCAACGAGTCAACTCAAGAAAGGTGGAAAAATCACTCCGACCGCGATATTTAGAAACTATATCAAAGGTGATATAAGCAAAATGCCTATTTCTTAAAAATCATAAACCTAGTTTTACTGGATCTTTTTCTTTACATCTCTTTGAAATAATACAAACAAAAATCAATTTCGAAAGGTTAATTAACCATTTAAATGTTAGATAAAAAAATCATTTATTTTGTAACGGGACATTTCGACTCGAAAAATTCGACATTTGGTTGCTTTACCAGAACAGTTATGTGAAAATGGAACAATCAGTAGAGCATCTTTTAAAACTTTAAACACCATTTTATCAATTAATTTCGGGATGCATAATAAAAGTAAATTTGAACCCAGTTGTACATAAAGCAGAAGCCGTAACACAGCATAAAATTATTTTTTATTCTAAACACTCAACAGTGGATGTAAGCTGCGTATGTGTATCATAAGTCCATCATTTACGATATAAAAATTTTGACAGCTAGGTAATGTCTGTAATCAAAAACCTAATCGCATGTAACACGTTATACGTTCTAATAGATTCATCGTCAAATGAAAATGCCAAGTTCGAAAATAATTTTTTCTCTATCGTTATATATAATTGTTTGTGTTGTGATAACACATTTACCTTTAATTCATTACCATAAAAACAATCAATTCTAGTTGTTTTTGCGTTCTGAATTTCTTGCGCGATAGAACTATCAGCCAAGATCATTTAAACAACATGAAATAGAAAATTGTTAAGTAAGCGTTGAACAAAATCAGTTGAAGTTCAGCAGCTTGAAAATTGTTTAAAACAACTTGCATATAAACAGAAATAATGTTTACTAAGTATATCCCTATAAATTGTTTATTGAAGTATAAATTCTATGTTTAAAATAAAGAACAATTTTAACATCGTTTTCTTCATAATTTCTGATTTCCAGAAATTCTAGCACCTCTGGAGACCAGGTGTTTAGGGCCTTTAACTCGCAATATGAGGGTTGCGGGTTCGAATCACAGTCCAACTATTCTCACCCTTTCATTTTTGGGGTATTATAATGTGACGGTCAATCTCACTATTCGCTGGTAAAAAGAGTGTCCCTTGAGTAGTATTTATCGTCACATTATAACACGCTCCGACGACTGAAAGAGCGAGCACGTTTGGTGCGACGAGGATTCAAACCCGCGACCCTCGAATTAGGAGTTGAGTGCCTTGTCCATCTGGCCATGCCAGGCCTTCAATTTTTCCATAGAATTTTCATCAGTAAAAATTCCAGAAACCAAAATCAAAAACTTTTAGAAAAAGTACCATTACAATTGTATATCTGAATGAGCAAAAACTGAAATATAGAAAAACTCTACTTACGTGTAAGACAGTACAAGCATTCAAAAACTGCCAACTTTTGCAAGCCATAACAAGAATTTCAAAATACTCAAATATTTCTTAACACATATTTGCATTTCAATTTATTTCTCACTTTGATATTTCATTACTCTAAAACAATCTTCCTAAGTGGCGTATTTATTATAAAACTGTGCGTGTTTTCTTATAGCAAAGCCACATTGGGCTGTCCGCCGTCTCCACCGATGGCAAGCGAACCCCTGATTTTAGCATTGTAAATCCGTAGACTTACCACTATCCCAAAGGACGACAGCATGGTAGCTGAGACATTTGTGTAGGAGAACAAATTCAACAATCGTGAAAAGCCCACTTGTAAACACACAAAACTATTTCAAAATGATAGAATCACGGAAAAAACCTAAAAAAAACACCACCAAAATCACCCTTGTATACCAATAACAATATTGAGTGACAAACAGCAATTACTAACTATATCGTTCACTAATTAGTTCTTGACTCAGTTTGGGAAGCTTGGCAGGGTAATTACTCACTGCTTGGGTCATGAGACTGACATGTTTCAGCTTTAGTTTAAAATAAACCTGAATACTAAGCTTTAAAAAAATGCATCTGTTTTGGTACATCAAAATTATTCCTACTTTAAAACGTAAGAAATTCTAAAACGACATTAACTCTTGCTCCAAATGCATGTTGTTTGTTACACAAACTTTATTCACATAAAATAGTTTTATTCTCTTGACATTCATAAATACCTTGGCACAAAGTTTTTTCAAACAAAAATACGAGTGCAATAGACAAACACTTAACATTTCGCATATAGAATGAGCAATTGTATAAAAGTCGCTGCCATCTGTGTTGGATATATTATTATCCTGCACAATAGCTGTGTGTGATTATGGGTATAATAATTTATTACAACTGCATATTATAAATCTCCGAATCATTGTTCTAATCTGGGACAGATGATTTGTCACTTATACACCAATCAGTGCAATAGCAAGTCTATGCAGGGAATTTGGGTTAAAACTTGTGTACACCAACGACTCAGCATCCACATGACAAAACTTTTAGCGTGGTCAGATATGCAGGAGATAAATAATGCCATCCTCCGTATACCAACATCATCAAAAGTAAGAGTGGTCTGCCAAATTCCGCCATACTGTTGCTTGAAAATTTACTTGGAAACGTTTTTTTGCAGAGCATCCTCAGTGAGAAGCAACTGTAAACGCATGTATATATTTACAGAAGGTGGTGTGGCATGCTTCAACGACATTGTTGCCACTTCTCCCTCTGAAAACTACATACAAATATCCTAAAGCATTTCGGTTAAGATTCCTGCAGAGGATATAGATGGACTCCAAGATGCTGTACAGTTTGACAGAAACCAGCCTTTCACTGAATAATCTGCTACGCCCTTTACTTTCCACGACCTGCAAATGTGCCGACAGAATTAAACCTACTGAGAGTATTGAATTTTGGGAGTACTTTTCACCATATTTCCTATATTTGCAGTCAGGTTAAATATGCTAAAAATGTTCTATGAGCTGTAGTCTTTGGATCGAGAATGATTTTGCTGGGATCTCATACATGAACTAGTGGTAACAACAAGCCATTGACAATTCCTACGATTTCACGCTCACATATTTCCTTGTTTCGTTGTTCTTCATTCACGTGTACAATCTGCTGAGTACAATGCTAAAAACCAAGGTTCAATTTCCCTCAGAGAACAGATCAGTCCATTTTATGGCTTTACACACTTAAGAAATATGCACACGAATGTTAATACATTTCTGCACATAAATGATAAAAAACACACTTTTGTTAATAATTATTCAATATTCTTGAACATCCTAACATATCTCTTAAATCAACTCCTCTAGTCAGCAAAATAAATCAACATAGAAGCTAATGTGTTAGCATCAACAATTTTAATATTTTACTTTTTGGGAGAATTTTAATTTTCTCTGTTTTAATTAGTTAAAAGTACTATTATTACACCAATTATTTCGTGCTAAAATATTCAATGTATTCAGAAGACAAATGTTACAATTTAACAGGCGTGTCAAAATATTTGATAAAGAGCAATAAGAAAGAGAAATCTAATTTTTTTTTTACAAAAAAAAATTTCAAATTACAGAACAAAAATTATGAACGAATACAAAAAAAAATGACTTAAATCCGACACGCTGAAGAATTTATTGATTCATGTTGACAGACTTGGTGAAACAATAAAAATCAAAGATCACGGTGGAATATACCAGTAATATTGGCCGAACCTAAAATTCTATTTACTAAATTAATTTCAGTTCTTATTCACTTTAACGTCGTAACCTAACCGTATTAGCAAGTCTCATCAACGTAGTCATTTTGAGATTTAACACTCGCATAATTCTTGATGACGAGAAACCCACTTTAAATATGCAACTCAAAACGGCTGGAATGGGTATTAACACTTATTGATAGGCAGAGAACAACGTTTTGACCTTCATTACGTCATTTTTTAGGTTAAGGAAGATCGAAATGCCGTTCTCTACTTATCAATAAGTTTAATTCCTATACCAGCCGTTCTGAGATACACTCGCATGATCTTTAAATCACGGAAAACAGTTATTTTCACCTATTTAGTTATAAAATTGCTTGAACAAGTTTATTCATAAGCATACCTTTCAATACTGCATTGGACAAACCTAGCTAATTACTTTTCACATCACCAACTTGTTCACATGCCATAAAACAATTTTACGTTTTTGGTTATAGCAGCATTCAATATCGAAGGTTGATGTCGTGGTAGGAATCCGCATTTCAAAACTAACGAGTTGGGTTTAAATTCATCTTTTACCACAAAATATTCCTTTTGAGCCGTGGATACGTTATACGAGTGACAGTTAATCCTTTGGCCTACGTGGTCGGTGCTGTTCATTGTTCAAATAAAAGACGGCAGAGCATACAACATTCCATGTAAATTGAGAAAAATGTGCGAAATCATTATTTTACCATTAAAAATATAATTGTCTTTCAATATTGATTATTTCACCATAAAAAAGAATCGTAAGAGCTGATAAGTTTATATGCTCTATGAACTAAAATACTTTAGATTTTGTAACAGCAAATATATAAATACGTTCAAATGACAATAAAGGCCGGGAAATTATCAGTTCCTTTGCTATAATTCGTTATAATCCTTGTAATTTCATCTGCATACATCACAAGTCATTATACGCTAATATTCCGCCTGATAAAGGCACGCAAATTAAGTAGAGATCTAACATTTCCTGATAACACTCAAGACCGTGTTTTAACTAAAAATCAAATCATGAAACACGAAATTACGACTGCTATCGTTTTGCATTTAATAATGAGACAATGAAATTGACATTGTACTAATGGGGTCGTCACTTGCTCCTATACTGGCTAATTTGTTTCTTTATGAAACAAGTTGGTCACAGTCGTGTGGGTTCAGAATTGAAATCTTAAGTTTGTAAAAAATATGTTGATGGCACTTTTACTGTATACAGAAAGCAAAACCATGTTAAAATGTTTCTACATTATTCAAACTGAAAACACAGGAATACTGAGTTCAGTGTTAAATGAAAAGAATCTAAGCTGCCTTTTTTAGATCCAGAAATAAGACCAAGTGGAACAGGCTCAAAACTAAGCACCATCACAAACCAACTTTCGGGCTGTACTGTACCTGGACTGTTACAAAAATAATTTAATATATATTTTAGTTCATACAAACTTACCAGCTCTTGTAGTTAATTTCATGATGGACTCATCAATACTAAAAACATTTGATTAAAAATGACTTCTTTATAATACTCATATTCAAAAATACTTTTGTTGACATCAAAAGTTTATAAACTGAAAATTCCTAACCTCAACGTTTCCAAGTATCATATCAGTCTGGTGTTACTTTTCACTGGTTTCCACTACATCAGACTAAAAAGTAAAATCAAAAGCATTCTGCAATCAATTTACCCCCAAAGCCTGCCTACGAGTAATCTTAAAAGCCGAACAAACGAATACGCAACTTTTTCCAGATTAAAATCAAAATAATTTTCAAAAAGTCGCTGATAGTATATAATATTTGTTTCCTTGCTACAAACAAGTTCATACTGGTTCAACGTTTCGAGCCTTAGCTACCAACCATATGTGGTACATGAATCCCAGTAGCATTACAGTTTAACTGACTTGTTAGTGCTCATTTGAATAGTTCCACAATAACAAAGGTAAGCATGTCCGTATTCAATAAATCGTACTTCTAGTACTTTCCACCAATGAGATAAAAACGGCATCACAATGCGCTTAAAAATGTTTTTAAATGCATGATGCATTTGTTACCTATAATTATGTTATTAGAGTTGTGCGAGCAAAGATGTAGTCATCAAGAGGCCAATATGGACCAAAACGAGTGGCAATATTTCTGAAACAGAAAAACGATTTAGCAACCTGGCATTAAGCCTTCAATCAATTCTGATCATTAATGTCATGTGCATACTTGACTTGTTCCTTGTTGATGCATGTAATCTCCTGCTTCCAAACTTTCTCGAAAGTTCCTTGTGTGATGAGAAACTAGTGTGAAGATGGAAACAGGTAGAAGGCTGAGCTCATGATAAAAACATACTTTACACAGCCATATAATGAGCTTATGGTATTTATAATGAAAAAACAGAACCTGTAATGCTTCATTCATTCATCACCAAAATATGTTCAAAAAGTTTGAAAATAATGCTGAAACTCATAGATTTGTTTAAAACTGTTATGAATTCTTAAATAAACCTAGATATGAAGTACCTACAAACAGAAAAAAATAATAAAAGATTTCTTGGATGTGTAAGTTGACTACTTCTGCTCATTAGTTTTATGTCTGTCACCAAAAATAGTTGTTTAAATTACATTAACAAAAAAACCAACCTTAATTTTTTGTAATAAAATGGAATAGCTCAATAAATTTAAATTGATTTAAATTAGTAATAACCATTCATATATTAAGGGCTGAACTTATCCAGTTTAAAAACTTTTAATCCTAACTCTACTAAAGTTAAATGCATATATGAAACATTAGTCAGTCAAAAGAAAGGTTACCATACTGGTTGACAAAAACTAATGTTTCCTAAAAACCTCAACATATTTACATCTACTATTGTAAATAGACCTACACCTTTGTTTCATAGTTTTTCAACAATTTATTATGTACATTTTACTTATATGTGAAACTACTTCTGTAGAAAGCAATGATTTCACAGGTGTAATATGCACATTAATTTCTAATACTCAATTAATTTCAGATAAAATGAATATTTAAAAAAAAATTAGAAATATACATGTGAAAGGTTAGAAAACGAGTCCAGAGTCCAGTGCCACGCAATCTTCCATGGCTGCTTAACTTCCTCCTAATCTATACTAAAATCACTTTTCTTGTTGCTTAAGTCAAAACAGATATTTAAACTGTTTTACTAAAACTGACATCTGATGCACATTGGTGTAACTTAAGCACATTAACTGCAACATTAATTTCACCTTTACTATATACAATCAAAATCTCTGCAGTTAAACTCTGTTCCCTTGGAAACAGCTCTTGATCCCAGTTTCTTTTTGTAAAATACTTTTGTTAATCACTACCTTGCAAAAAAACTACAAATAAAATGCCTATTTATTATTCTGTTACACTCCTTGCAACACACTTCACAACTGGTTTTTAATACCAATTTCCACAAATACAATATAGATAGCAGACTCAGTGTTAATATCAAGGACTTCACTCTAGAAACCCCAAAACATTTTATAAAATATTGTTGTCTTAGTAGAATAGTATGTTTAAAATTTCATGACAAGTCATTTCTTCCTTACACATAAAACAATTATTTACTAAGGAGCACAGGCATTCCACTACTTTTACTGGAAAACAAATTATTTAAGTCTGATGGTTTGTAAAGAATACCAAACCTTATAGAAAATATTATAATTGTCATTTAAAAGGTAATTCAGATATTTATACCATTGAAAGGAAATGAGTGGATTTAAAACTTTATTACGGAACTTCAGATTTCACAGGACACAAGAAAAGTATTAGAGATAATACAAACGTTTAATTTATCGGACATTTTTGGCAGTCTTCAAAGAATATTTTTACACTAAAAAAATCATTACTTTCCATAAATATAAAAACTTAAATGTTGGAATGCACTGGAATTTTAAAGGTTAACATGATGTATTCCTTTAAAATTAAGATAACTAAATGTTTGTTATAACACTATTTTTATATAATCCCTCATTTAGTGGCTATGTTCTCACTTTTTACACATTAACTAGGGTACACACAACACTAAATAAACATGAATAAAGTAATACTGAGATACACTTACCATTTGGATAAATTACACTGGCAAAATTTGTTCATAAAACATCTTTCATGCAGAAATTAAAGTCAAAGAAATCAAGAACTAAACTTAATTTCCTTACTACAAATAACAAGTATTTTGGTTTGTACACTTCAAGATAAAAGTTCTAACAAACAAATGCTCAACAAGTACCTGTACTTATTGGTTGTAAACTGCTGTCTAGAAGTATTGGTAATGATGGAATATAGTTATTTATCCATAAACAAAAGTGGCAGCAAGTAGAGAAATTAAATATGATAATGAGTAGTAAAACAATGTGAACAAAGTGGTAACTAAAATAAGTTGGAGATGAGTTGATGATCTAATGCGAAATGGTTGAATCATTTTATAAATATCATCTAATGAAACATTTTAAAAGTGCATCATGTTTCAGTGTACACCACAGACTACAACAGAAAAAACTTTTGAAGAAAACCAGTATTAAATGCAAGGCACTGGTACAGATGAAACATGAATAAAGTGTCAAAGCCTAATTCTTACCACTTTTGCTGACAAGATGATACATCCAAATTCAAACAATTAAAATATCTTGCTTACTATAAATCCAAATTAATTTTAGGGAACTTTCATTAATAAGAGCCAAAGTATATTCAACTCTTTGGGTAGTAAAACCTTAAAAAATATTTAGGACTATTGAAGCATTTCATGCATATACTTTAAAACTTCTTATAGCAATAACCCTAGTAATGAATAATAAAATACATTAATTCTTATACAAACCTAATTTTATTGTAATTCATTGTAATATGTTTAGTTAAGCAATAACCAAAGAGACAGTAACTATTTTCATTCTTCAGATCTATTAAAATAAGAAATGGAAATTATAATAAAATTCAATTCTAGACAACACAAACTTCAAAACCGAAAAAGATTACCTCAGAAAATACCAGAAAAACCTTACAAATATTGAACATGTTTATATAAAACTGGACAGACAACATCCCAAAGTTAACTTTATGTTTAATGGGTTTGTCAGTGTTTATGTTGTTGTTGTTGTTGTTCAGAAAGATTCAATGGTCAAACCAGTTCATTCCCAGTACTAAAACCAAAAGGCTTACTATCATACAATACCTTCAATAATAATTTTTTTTTTTAATTAGCTATATTAAAGCTTACCAATTAAATTTAGCAGAAACTTAAAAGAAAATAATTATGTTTAACCTTGTAGGTTTTTTTTTTCAATGTTCTATCATCAAGTGTAAAAATAAACAACCACTGAGACTAGATCAGAGTAACAAAAATAAGAAAATCTTCAAATCTTTCATTTACTGAATGCAGGTAATTCAAAGATATTCAAAATATCTGTCAGTGGCTCTTCTCTACAGCAGTTTTTTTAAATATAAATAACCTAAATATGTTTTTAACCAGGTAACAAAAAACAATTTTAATGGGTTCAATCATTCACCTTCAAACTTTTCTTGTATCCATATATTGTCAATTGTTCTCGTGCAATCTGAAGTTCCAATAAGCAAGTATCATTTGTATATTTACAAATGTCACAAAACTCCTCACATTTAATATCTTAAAAAAACAGTGTCAACTCTTAACTTTAACATGTAATCTGATTTATTTACTTCTTAAACATAAATATTTTTGAAACTTTCAATACTATTAATTTGTGGAAGAAAAATATTACATTACTAATATAATGAAACTTCATGAAAATGAAGTATACATCCAATTATAAAGTGACCATTTTATCACTTTTCAACATGATGTGATATCTGTCAAAAGAAGATCACTTCAAAAAAAATTTATGCAGAAATTATTATTGAATAATGAAGTCCATATACACCAGTGGACAAAAAACAATTTCACTCAACAAATGACAATGTTAAAAGATTTTATGTATAACTGATTCTTCACATCATGTTGCCCATTCCTCCAGATCCACCAAAAAAATTTCCTCCACCCATGCCACCACCTAGTAGGAGAAAGCATGTTAACTCAAATGGTACAAAATGCAGGTAGAAACCACTATATACAATATATACAACATAGAATAAAATATGGAACTAAAATTACAGTTTATATTTGCTTCTCTGCAAATTCTAACACTATTTTTTGTAAAATATACATTTCATACCATACAATATTTCCTGTTTTCAGAAATCTTGCAATTAAAGAAACAAAACTGTGCATCTTCCTTTTCAAGTTTTCAAACAGTAAATAAACACATCTTACCTCCAAATCTTCCCACTCCACCTCCACCTCCTGAATTCATCTGGGAACTCATTCCTCCACCAAATCCCCCCTTATTGCCATACCTTCCGCCAGGACTAGAGCCTCCAAACCCTCCATAGCCCATCTGGTTACCCATACCTCCACCAAAATCACGACCTCTAATATTTCCTCCCATATCATCCATAATATTTGTGCCAAAGCCATCAGAACCACTTCTCATGGGCTTAGGTGTTGAATTTAAAAACAGCTCTATATAGCGGTGTTCTACATTAAAAACAGAAATAGTTTGATTTTTGTTAATTAATTTAAATACAGATGTAAAATGTAGTGTTTTGCAGAGATACTGGTTCCTCAATCAAGTCCTTTGATCAAATAATTATTTGGTTGCAGAATATTAGGTTAACATATTTAAAAAGTTTCATCAGTTTCACAAGGAACTAGAAAGTATGGACATACACATAAGCATGATAAAACAAAAATTTAAATTTTGTAAAAAGATAAACTTAAAGCTACACGAAATGTACAACATTGCAACAAATGATAATTTAATAATCCTTGGTAAACACTAATTCTGTAATGAAGTTCTATCTAGTTTCCAACTGTCACTATTTTTTGATAAAAAGGATTTCAGGAACAGTTTAATCTTCTCTGAACATGTTTAATGTTTATTCAAATCTTAACCTGTAGTGTATACCTGTGGTACCTATTTGAGTATGTTCAAGGTCACTAAAATTTTTGAAAACTTTACTAACAATATTATCACTTTTACTGATTCAATAAATTGAGAAATTATCTCAACTATGGCTTCTCATCATTGCTATCAGTAGAATGATAATAAAAGTCCCTTAAAGCAATAATCTAATCTGTTACACCTTTGTTGAAACCGTACAAACACACATTGGCAATATTATCTCAGCACAAAATTCCGATGACCTAAGCCAACATTTAAAATAAGTGTGTTCTCAAAGGCCAACATTTATGTGGCAATGAGAAATCAATTTCACAAACTGCAGAACAACTAGTTTTCTATATAACAAACAATTTATATTTATTTCCTTTTTTTATTCAGAAATAAATTAAACTTGTTTTTCTTAAAATATAGAACAAATCAAGAAGTAAAGCAAACAATTAACTCACTAGACAGAGGCTGCTATGCCATTTCAAATTTCAAATGTGGAGAATATCAAACAAAATTATTTTAATGTTTTTATATAAAATAACATAAACTTAGTATTCTGACATCACAAACATCTAATTTTAAATAATGCCGCATTCAACATACCACGTGACTCACTAAAATCTTTACAAATGTGTTATTTTTAATATTTACTTTTAAATTACAAAATTAACTCATCTATGATATTAAAATTTTAATTGTAATCTACAATTGGATTCCAAACATACTGATATAAATCCATAAAATAGTTCAACAATATTTTGACTGCAAGTCAACAAACATAATGACACGAGCTTTAACCTGTGACCCACAGCAAAAGGGTTAAGTATGTACTATGTCTGACAGAGATAAATTAATATCATAATATGTATACTCTGTTTGTTTTGACACAGTTAAAGTTAAACTTTATCAAACCTACTACAATCAGTAGTAGACTATTTGTTTCAAATCGACATGAAGCCAAACTACTTAAAAATTAAAGTCACTATGGTATCAGTGCATGACCCAAATAGACAGATACAGTTTTAAGAATATCAGACTAACCAGTTCGCTATGTGTCACTGCATATATTTTCACCACAATGAAAGGATGCACAAAACTTGTATCAAGCTTATGACAGGTTCAGATACATACAAATACTAAACAGTTTAATAAGACCCAATAGTTACTTTACATATTTCTCTTCTAATCAGAGATTTTCTGAAAGTACTTAAAATTTCTCAAAGAAATTTACAAAAACATTTTATATATTCACAAAGTATTTTCAGGTCAGTGCATTCCAATCACCTTAACTGAACATCCACACTTAAGTAAGTTCCCAATTCTTACCCATTTTTTCTTTATCTCTACTCATTGCCTTTACTGCTTCTTCATGACTAGCAAACTCTACATCGGCTTCCCCTGAAGGTCTTCCTGTTTTGTCATAAAGTATCTCAATCCCAATTGGCATTAATGGTCTGAAAAACTTTAAAAAATTTCCTTTATCAGAATAACCTGGTGTTACTATCATACATCAATATAATTCTTAAGCAACTACATGTATATAAAATATAAAACTAGATGCAGCACTTACATCTATGATATCTTGTCTAATAGCTCTGAAGGGTAATCCACGCATGTGCACAAAGTGACCTGACGGGCCATAGTCACATCTTCTGCCATTAAATCCATTGTTATTAAACCTGCTACCCAATCCACCTATAACATCCATAGGTTCCATGTTCCGTCCTGGTAATTTTGATAACACTTTATATACTTTTCAATATTTACTTTTAAAATAAATAAAGCTGTGTACAAGTTCACAAAGTTTTTTTTAATTAAAACACTCTGTAAAAACACTAACTATCAATTTTTAAAAACATAAAAAGCTTAACAATTCAGTAAACTCTGTAAAACTTTAAAATCACTTCAAAATACAGAAACTCTGTAAATATATATCTAATTGGCTTATTATAATTAGTATATAGCAGTGAGTTACAGCTATACTGTAAACAGCCATATGTAAATAACAACTGCACCATAACTACACTGATTTAGAGAATTTACACAATTAGTTGTGATGGTACTTTAAACAATGCACTGAATAATTGGAAAATTACTATACACACGTAACATTTCACCAACAGTATGCTCAAACTGTGAGCATGTTAGTATCTTAAAACACTTTAATAAACAAATCAATATTTTGATGTGCAAGTACTGATTACTGAATTCAATAAAGAGGGTAAAATGGTATAATTATGTGCATTACCAAAATAACAGTTCAAATATACAATTCACAATGTATATCCTGTATCTTAATAATGGGAAAGAAATTAAGTACTTAGTGTTTCTGTTAAGTGTTGTAGTTTCCACTAGTGAAAATATGAAGGCACTCATTATCAGTTGCTATGTAGCAATTTAACTTATTATGTGCATGTTGTGTACAAAATGATCTAGCTTGCTAAGAGACCATGCAGTATTTTTACATGTTATGCACACTGATAAACACATGCTTACAACAAAATTCAAAATGATATCATTAACTTCTGGTCAAAATAGCTATCTAGATAAAACTTACTGTTTTTCTTGCAAGTAAAGCAAAAAATCTGCACAAACAGCTTACAGGTCTAATAGATCTTGAAGCTGATTTTGAAACCACAGCATCAGGAGAAAACCACCAAAGTATTATGCTTAATATCTGATCAAAGCATGTTCATCTAATTCAGAGTCAAGCAGAAATATTCTAATTTTTAATTTCATAGATGTATTTCAGTCGCAAACTGAATTTATGACATTCTGTTGATCTAGTTCTTCCCTTAGATGGGTTTCAAAACAAACAGTTGAGGAAAAATAGCTAAGGTTTTGTCCTTAATCGAATTAAGTCACCACAAATAAAGTCCTTTCACTGAAGATATGCAGTTTCCTCAACTGCATTATAGAACAATAATAGCTCATGAATGATAACTACATTATTTGAAAACTGAATCAAACTGTAAAAGCAAAAGGCAAACCAAATGTCAGGACTGGGAGGAAATAAAGATTCTATAACAAACACTACAAAATTCAGAAAATAAGAGAAATGTCTTCAGATAAGATGAAACAGCGTGTCCAAAAGAACCTGCTTGTTTATGGATAACAGAACTAAAAGTCCTGTGAAACAGGCATCAGTAAAATCCTGAAATCCACCACACAAAACACACCTATGGAATATATAGCAGTAAAATTCAAAATCTGTTTGATAAAAGGAATAT
Source organism: Carcinoscorpius rotundicauda (assembly GCA_011833715.1). Classification (NCBI taxonomy): domain Eukaryota; kingdom Metazoa; phylum Arthropoda; class Merostomata; order Xiphosura; family Limulidae; genus Carcinoscorpius; species Carcinoscorpius rotundicauda. The sequence continues at coordinate 25,801,077 of CM022398.1, forward strand.
GCAATCATATAAATTCAATCAACATCAAGGAAAGACTATGGGAATAAACCTTTACTAAAAGCATCAACTGAATTAGCTATAAAATTCAGAATGAGAATGACAGTTATGTTAATGCTGTGTTAACAGTGAAACTGCCAATAACAAATTATTGCAAGAAAGCAGAGCTTATATAAAAATCTCGATATGTAGAAAGAAGTATTATAGAAAAGATTATGCATACTGTGCATTCTGTAGAAATACAATCAGACATTTAAAGTAATGTCTTTTAACAGCATGAGAGCAAGTAAACAAGGAAAATGTTCAGCATTTCAGATGAAAGTCTCACTATTTTTAGTAATTTCTTTACACTCGATACTTGAGACAAACAACTACATATTTTTTTATTTTCTAGTTCTAATATGCAATTTTGTTTTAAAATCAGATACAACTCAATATTTTTCAATTTTTAAGTCTCAGAAGTGAGAAATTATCAATTCTCATATTCATCCCTAAGTAATCAAATTTATGCCATTTAAACAATCAACATGTACAAATGAATAAATAAAAAAAACACTTTTGGCACAGAAAAGTTTTATTTACCAAACTCTGTCTGAAGAATATACTTGTTTCATTAAATTATTCTGCATTAGTCTAAAATCTTCTGATATTTAACATTTAAAAAGTACTTATAAATAAGACAACTAAATTTCCTCCTAATTCTACATCTATACAACTTAAAAAAAAAACTACCTCCTCTGTTTGGTATCCCTCCATAGTTATTACCAAAGTCTCCATAAGTATCATCATCCATAAACCCTAGAAAATATTATAATTAAAAACATTACTTGCACAAAGCCTGGTATTCATATATGGCAAGGATAAATACAACATTAAATAATTAACTGCTAGAGGCCACAATATGACAATTTATGTAAACATATCTCAGAACATAAAAAAACAAAAAACGTGTCAAATAAATTTTTACATTACACAAGACACTCCTAAATAGACAAGAGTATGCATTTTTCTTATAACAATGCCACATCTGGCTATCTGCTAAATCCACCAAGGGGAATCAAACCCCTGATTTAAGTGTTGTAAATCTGTAGACTTACCACTGTACTGGCATGGAACCATAAAGAAAGAAGTTGAAAATAATATACCACAGTTTCTGCACATTCACAAGTGCGATTCCAAATTGTACAAAATAAACAATATAACTCCTCAGTCATGGTTTGCAGAATTACTAAAGTTGGTAATAAAATATAAAAATATGTATATATAAAGTAAATAGAATATTAGAGATATATGGATTTGTCCAAATGCTGTCCTTAAATTTTCCTCTAACTGCTAACTACACCATAAAGTCAAACATTACATTTCATGTCATTTTGCAATCAGAAATTCTGTTTGTGCAATACAAATTTGTACAGCCTGACAAGATAAAGCATTATTCTGATTAAATATTTGGGTCCATAAGGGTAGGGGAAACAAGTAGTTAATAAGAAAGCTCTTACATAATACAAATACAGAAAAAAAACACCCCAAACTTCGATGGCATAAATTTCAGGTCTTCTTTAATCAGAAACCAGTAACAAAAGAAAATGTATCTTCAGTAAAATACAATAACAAATTAATAAATGTTCAAAAGCATGAAAAGCCAGACATCTTAACATAAATGCCAAGTCCCACTGATTGCAAATTCCACAAAGTGGAGAAAGAAGAAAACAAAATGGAGAAGATGTGCAGCCTACCACAGATGTTGATGATTCACATCAAATAGCAACAAGAACAAGACAATATCTACACAAGTTAAAAAGAAAATAAATAAAATTTCTAAGCCTCTAACTCTTGGGAAGTAGTTCAGAGATTTAAAGACACCAAAAATGAAAACAAGCAAAAATGTTATAGATGAGTTGCATGAAAGGAGGATGTAGCTTCTCCAACACAGAAATGAACAACTAGCCATGAAGCTGTAAACAAAGAACATCACTATGATGGACTGATTTTTCCACACAGTGTGAAAAGAGGTTACAAACTATCATCCCCCTATAAACACATGACACAACAGAAGAAAACATGGCTGAAATGGTTGGTTTGCAATAATAATTCATGCATCATACCCTTTGTTTGTTTTTGAATTTTGCACAAAGCTATACAAGGGCTATGTGCACTAGCAGTCCCTAATTTAGCAGTGTAAGACTAGAAGAAAGGCAGCAACTCATTACCACACAATGCCAGCTCTTGGGTTACTCTTACAAATTAATAGTGGGATTGACCATCACATTATAACACCCCCACGGCTGAAAGGGCAAGCATGTTTAGTGCAACTGGGATTTGAACCTACAACCCTCAGAAAATAAGTCAAACACTTTAACCACCTGGCCATACGAGGTCTCATCATACCATTACACAAACAAAAGCCACTGTCCCTGGTGATGAGAAAATCTTTGGCAGACAAGGCACAAGATACAAGTGCACATGAGAATCCAGGAATTGCAGTCTCATATACACCAAATACTGACTTGGTTCATGCTGAGACTTGAGCTCATTGATGATTCATCCCAAAGAAGAAAGTAACTCAGTGGTCAACCAAGAACAAGTATTAAACTAGAAAAACAAATGAGTTGCAACAAACCTATCACCTTTACAATAACTGATATTCAGAGTATGTAGAAGACAAGGCTTCAAAACCACATATATGAAGCAAGTTGACACCAGACCAAAAAGAAAGGTAATGCACTAACAAATCATCCCTTCACTGTAAAAGCAGAGGTGTCAGGAAGATGGATTAACCTGAACATGATGTGAAGAACTTATTTTCCTCACCCACAAACCATGAAGACATTCTCTTTTAAGTCATACTTAATACGTAGAAACCACCAATATGAATATAAAAATGTTCATGTGATGCATGAACTCTTACTCTTCTACTGAGCTACTGCTTCAAAGTTTGGTAGAAAATTTAAAAACCAGATTAAAGTGGGGAGGAAGGGGTGAAAATACCTACTGGAACTATCTTTTCAGTAAAAGAAAATTATAACTGCTAATACATAATTTTTTTCCCCTCACAAAATTAGCTAGAATCCCACAATGAATATGAGGAGGGACTGGTAATGGGAATGATAGAAGCATCCCACCACCACCAAAAGAGTATGAAAGATAACACTGAAAATTAAGCATCAGAGCTGAAGATTCAATGAGGGGGAACTACACTACCGCTGAACCAGATATATTCCCCCCTCCCCTGTGAAAATCTGTAGAAAATAAAGGCAGTAAAAAAAAAAAAAGCACATTTAAGTGGGAGAGAAATGTTAGAATCATGTTCCAAACAATAGAAAATAAATACAGCTCATTCCAACAAATAGAAAAGTGAGTAAAGCATTGGATGTGCCCTAAGGTGTAGAGCAGTCAGAGCATAGGTACCATACTCTGTAATGTCAACTACATACAAAATTCATGTCACTCTGAACCGACATCCATGCGAGGGTAAAATAAAGATCATACCAAATGCATCACAAACCCGAGAGACCAGGCAATTGAGAATCACATTTCCCAGGTATATCACAAGTACTAACACTAAACTATCAATCCAGAAACCCAAAATCTGGAAGGACGTCTATTGCATACAATCAACTCCTCCCACTTTAAACACAACAATCCAGAAATTAATAATAATCTCACATTAAGATAGGATAAGGTAAAGACAGAACAGTGATAATCCCATGTACCATGTCTGTGAACCACAACATGGACAGAGAAAGGTAGCCAACATGTCCGAGGACAAAATCCAAAACCTAGTCAAAGGATACCAACATCTGCATGGAGGTGGAATGAGGGCTACCAACGGAAAGGGTAAATTGTTTGTTTTTATTAACTGATCTCTCCTTTGTAAATGCATCTCAAAGAGGAAGATAAGTCACACACACATGTAAAACACCACCCTGAATGATTACAGCCATTTTTGTGTGGAATCGATTGAGAAAAGTGCCTCCACAATCTACCACTCCCAGTGGTTGGAAATGGAATGTGGTAAGGGCTCCATGCTTCAACAGAAAAAGAAGGGTGAAAAGGTAGAGTACATAAAAATAACATCACCTGATGCAGTGTAGTGAGCAAAAATTAAACCAAGGACTGGCTTGTCATAGAATACTGAGGAGGGGAGAAGGAAACAAGAAAAGGAGATATGAGAGGTGGAAAAAGAAGAGATCACAGATTATTCTAATAAAAACTGAAAAATTGTTGAAGAAATGGTAGCAGTGAAGAAAATCAGCAAGCTTCCCACCAGACCATATTTTACTAGATAGTTACTGGTACTGTTGGCAATGTGATGTGTGTCAAAGAAAAAAAAAAATTAATATGAGGTACTTCAAAAAAATGATACGGGTAAGGGTTGAGGAAAGGAAGGATGGGAAATGGGAAACAGGTGGTATACAAGGCTAAAACTGAGATAAACATGCAACAATATTGGTGAGGGTAGATTGTTATTGGACCAATGCCACTTGTAGCTCTGGTGTCTCAAGGAATGCATCAAAAAATGTATCATAGAAATGGATCATATACGTAAATCCCTGAAATAAATCAATGGTAAAAAGATGCCAACTGGAACTCCATCACAGTCTAGAAAATCCCAACAGCAAAGAAACCACATATGCAAAGCCACAAAGACAAACAATAAAAGAATGGAAATAAAAGAAAGAAAAAGGTACTGCTGAATGTTGGGTAAGAAACAGGTAAGAATACTGAGCATGTGTCACACTGCCTAAGTAATCTTCAAAACTTCATTGACAAATCTTTTATCAAAAATACTACATTAAAAAAAATCTGAATTTTATCTATAACAGATTTTTAAACTTTACCAATAGCTTATCAACATTTATATCTCAGGACAGCTGGTCTGGGTATTAACAGTTTTACTAATAAAGCAGAGAACAATGTTTTGACCTTCTTAAGTCATCTTCAGGTTAACAAAGGTTTATTTCAAGTGGGTTTCTCATGATCATGAATTACTTATCAACATTTGTGAAGAAAAACAGCAATTTCAAAACTGTAATAAGTATATCTTCACACTTTCTAGGATCAATCCAATGGATTGAACCAGTCACAAAGAACCAAGTTATTTGGTTTATTTGCTTCTCAAATACAAATATGTTTTTAAAGTTTCTTTCAGAATGTATTGCAGAATGTAAACACAGACAATCATTTTCATGTTTTCTTTTAAACTCCTCAATTTAATATCATTTAAAGATTTTATAGTTTAAAAATGTGAAAATGTTGATGATGGAATCAAAGAATACATTTTAAAACACCTGTAATTAATAATACTATATATTTGTGAATTTATCATTGCTTATAAATTTTAATTTCCACTTTATGAACAATTGTAATATCTGCAAAGAGATCATTGAGTATCATTAGTTTTTTCCTGATGAATAGTAAATATTGTCCTATTTTATATTTATGTGAAATAATTGAGACATGAAGTTGGTATTACTAATGGTATAATTATTCAAGATATTATTCTGATCTTTATTTTATGTAGTATTTCCAAAAGTTGTAACTGGGTTACCAAACTGTTCCACAGTTCAAGTCCTGGTAACTCCACAAAAAGCTTTCTGATTGAGATGCATACAAATATGCATGATATATAACACCTGACAATGGCATAAGAATTCACTGGTCAAAACATTGTGAAAAAAAAAGTGAGAATAACAGTCCAATAATTGTACCATTAGTAACTGTACTGTCTTGTTTTTCTAGAATTAAAGCAAATATAGAATTTTGGGTAAACTGATGGATTCTTTACACTGCATCATGGACACCCAGAAATTTAAAATCAAATGGTTATTGACAGAATGAGAGCAACTTAATACAAGCAAAAGGCTATCAATGCTTCAGGGCTAAGTCTACCTAATTTTAATTATCTTTCATAACCCAAAAGTGTTAAGTGAAAATATGAGTACAGGTTTTCATTTTATAATATTTTACACATGCAATTTGCTACTTAACTCATTTAGAGCTATAATGAAAAAAAGCTTAATTTATCAAATTTATTTTTAATCATACACAAAAAACTACAATTCAATATGTTATAAAACACATAAATCAGACTTTTGACACAACCAAACAATAATTATACGTTACAAAATCAGCCAAGAATACTTATTTCATGAAATTTTGTTACATAGTAAAAAGTTGACAGTTAAAAGGTCATTTTTTAAGATAAAAATAAAAAATCCTACTAACTTCACTAAAAAGAAAAACAACTTTACCTCCTCTTTTTGGTAACCCTCCATAGTTATTACCAACATCTCCATAAGTATCATCATCTATAAACCCTAAAACATAAAACTTCGATCAAACATATTATTTGCGCAAAGCCTATTATAAACATCTTGAATTGCTAATATACTTGTATTCCTATATGACAAGGACAAACACAGAAGAAAAACATAAACTGCAAAGTTTCCACTGTAGTAAATCCAGAATATCTTAAAACAATTTATTTCACAAGTAGGATTTAAATTTTAAAAGAAATCTCTGAAAACAAAGGAGCTAAGAGCTGAGGTCACCACACACTTCAATGTCATTCTGAACTGTAAAAAGAAAACTACAACTGATCTCTTCAATTAGGATTTTTCAACTTGTGTTTTCTCATAGCAAAGCCACAGCAGGCCATCAGCTGTGTCCACCAAGGAGAATCAAGCTCCTGATATTAGCACCATAAATCTGAAAACTTCCCCCAGAGGAATTCTTGAACTTTGAAGAGATATCAATGTGATATAGATATCCTCTAATGTAGTTGTTACCAATACCCACTCCACAAGATTTCTGCCAGTCCACAAGAAAGTTGAAAAAGTTTCATCCATGCAATAAAAAAGTTCTGCAAAAGTTAATATTATATGAAGCCTTACATGACATACTTAGATCAGAAGTAGCTGATCTTCACCTATTTTTTTTGTGTGAGATGTAACCAGAAATTAACTTTTAAGGATTTAAGGTACACAGAGAAACTGACAGATAAGCTGTACAAGCCAATTCAGTAACACAAATTCTGTTTGATCCATGGAGATTTTATTGTATAAACTATTTTGTGACCCTCTGTTATCTTGTTATATATAAATAAATTAAAAGCTGATGTCTGTGCAAGAATTTGCTTGTCTACCTTTTGAAAAGATGTACACAAACAAAGCTCAACATTCACTTTTGAAATAACTGGAGAACAAGCATGAATAGTGTTGATGTCAAATTTTATTTCACAAGTATGATATTCTACACAAATTTGTTTGGAAGTATTCATACTATCATTACTCATATTTCAAAATGTGACATAACTTAAGGAATAAAAATGTAGATTTATGGTATGCTCTTGTTGAGTAGCTCTTAGCATGAAAGAAATCCTCAACAATTACTTTTTGCAGTGGACAGTACAAGTAGCTCAGAGCTTTGGGTTTTAGTAAATGAAAAAATGTAACACAATTAGCTTTTTAGAGTCCATGAAATAATTTAAAGTGATAGATTAAGTTTAAAACTTTTCCTTTCAATGGAGACTGGTATTTTACTTGTATGTTGTAAAAAAAGGAATTTGATTCCTCCAATTAGACCAAAAAGAGATTGGTAGGTGGACTAGGGATGAGCATTAATGGGAATTTAACATATAAGCTGCTCAAGAAACCTGGCTTCTCTAAATAAAGCACTATGCAACAACCAGAGAGCTGTAGCTGAATGGCTTTATTCAAAATGGACATATAATTCTGGAATACACATCTTCAACAAAGTAATAAAATGTGGATTTTTTTAAAATAGATGATGCAGTAGGGGTAACTAAGGTTCAGCTTTGCATAGCAAAGATGAGAATTTAACATGATAGTGGTTTCAAGGAAGTTGAAGAAACTGGCTTGACACATCCTGCTTCCAGAAAACTAGTCTGTAATAACTGCATACCAATAAACTGAAAGAATGTGTGTTTGTCATTGTAAAGGCACCAAACAGAGCACAACCAATGAAAAGATTAAAGTGAATGCTCTACTTTATAGACAGCTAATGATCTCTACAAAGAAAATCTCAGAATTATCATAACATCTGACACATGACAAGCTTAGAAATAAATATGATTAGAATGAAGTTAAAAACAAAGAGACAGTACAAAAAAAACATGCAGGATAAAGTTCCTACCTAACTGGTGATACTATGTAATCTAAGACAGAATGACAACGAAGTTAGATTAGGAACTCTTTACCAATCACATGGAAAGGTCCACGTTTCCAAAAGACCAATGAATAAAAAAAACCAAAATTCAAGAATATAATGAACCCCATGTTTCCACATGAATAAAGGATTTGAGACAGCCACCTAGAGAGGATTGAATGGAGGGACTGCTCAGAAAAAGTCCTATTGCTTGCATTGAAAAGGCTCATCCTCCCTTCACCTCTACACATCTTATTCAAAAGGAACAAAAAAAATGAGAAGCAGAAGTATATGACTGAAAAATAAAAAGTGGGTAAAGCAGGATAATGGCTATTACATAAAGTGCATTGAAAAATGGATTATGACTGGTAGTAATATAGAATGCCAAAACATTATTCAACTCATGCTCACAAGTTTTTCTTGATTGAGAATCAATTCAGAGGAAATACTAAAATGGAAATTTAAGAAAGATGAATGTTGAAGGTTATCAAAAATTCTGGAAAGGAAGCAAACCCTTTAATAATAGTTTAAATCATATAAAATGATCAAATAATGTACTTTGATGTAAATAATCCACCACCTAATGCACAAAAACTGAAAAAAAGTAATCTAAAAAACCTTTTAATCACATATTACCACCACTTGTATACACCCTGCAAGCAGTGACAAATTTTGAAAGACAAGAAAAAAAATAACAATCCTTATGGTAATGCAATAAAACCCTCACTACACATTATTTCCAACAATCAGAACATTCTCCATAATCCACCAGAATACTGTAGTGGCTGACCGTACACACACTCTGACCTGAAAATGAGATGAAAGGTATGCAGATGAACACAGCAACAGAGAATCTAAGTAGTGTGTTTCAATTGGGTGAAAAATGTGCAAGAGTCACAGAAACAAAAAAAAATTACAAGAAATACCAAACAAAATAAAATATGAAGTGCAAATGTGAAAAGCTACAAACACTGGAGATGATCTGAAGGCTTGGATTATATCATAAAGATGTGGGCTTTTAATTATTCACAGCCCTGATACACCTTCAAATGCAGCAATATGACAAGCAAACTGGTACTGATGATTTTAGGTGAGGATTTTCCTAGCGTTTCAAATTCATGAAAAGAAACAGACAATATGTAAAAGCCAGGATGACCATTGTCCTGAAACTATCCATGGACTAGAAAGTTAATGGGGAAAGCTGCTTGGAGTTTGTTGAAAAGCAGATTTGGAAACCCATACAACATATTTTCTGTAAATGATCAATGGATTCAAAAGTATTCATATTTATATTTTGTCTTTTGACCAAAGAATAACTGGAATTGCTAACATATATACATATTAAACAAACAGAACAAATATTTGGAATAGAAAATTCACAACTTCAGTCTTAAACACAAAAATATATTTACACTATTACCTCTGCATAAGTATATCCACATCTGTCATTTCTGAAAACTAATTTAACATGTAGCCTGCAAGCTGAGGGAAAAACATGGTATAAAAAGCCGCATGGTATTCATTACAAAAATATTGGGATGGATGTAAATCTTTGGCAAAATAACCCACAAGCAATACGAGGGCAGCTAGAGAAAGCAGAGCAATAAGGTCAAGGACGATAAATGTACAAACACAATATCTGAATATACAAACCATGAACCAAATAACAGAACAAGGAAAAATAGTAAACCTTCTAAAGAAACCAAAATAAACATTAATTAATGAGTTAGCTTAAGAATTCACAAGTCATAAAGTAGAAGCATAAAAGCAACAAGTTATCAGTGTTTCAGCCTCAGTCTGCCCAATTCAAATAAATTTTCATAACCAAAATTTGTAGAGGAAAATAGTAACACAGTTTCATTTAATATTTTTAACATGTCATTCATATAAAACTCTGAAACAACTTTAACAAACATTAAAAAACAGTATCATCTTTCACATTTTCCCTTGTGAAAAAAATGTCTAAAGTAATCAAACAATCTCTTATAAAAGGTAAAATTAAAATTATGGCAGAACCAAACAGCAAGTGCATGCTCCAAAATCTGAGAAAATTGGTTTATAAAATGAATTAAACATTACTGAAAAATTATTATCAAAATACTTAAGATATTTATAAGCAACATATTAACTTGAAAATTTGTTCTAACACAAATTATTAAACCAAAAAATAAAACACTTTACCTCCTCTTTTTGGTATCCCTCCATAGTTACCACCAAAGTCTCCATAAGTATCATCATCCATGAACCCTAAAACATATTTAAAAAATATATCAAAAATGTCATTTACACAAAGCCTGTTATAAGCATCTTGGATTGGTAATATACTGGCCAGTTATTTGAAAATGGTATAAAACATTGCAGTATTAAAGCAAAATATATTTACTCATTACTTCATTTAATTCTAAAATCAATTTTTCCTCTCTGTATTTTTAACATTCACCACATTTAAACTTCACTAAAATACCAATTTCTGAAAGTTTTGCAGATGGCAATTCTTGTCACTTTTTTCACATAAATGCCAGACCCACAATTACTGAAAGCACATTTTACATATTAAAAGTCAACAAAAAAAATTATTTCAGATTTCAATCAAATATCTACCAATAGTTCAAGATCAATTACATTATCTTCCAAATTTTAACATTTTCAGCCTCAAAATGTTTTCACTTTTGCACATTGTAAAATAGCTGTGTCTAAAAATTACCATGATGTGCATGATAGCATTTTAAATGAAGCATCCAAATATAGAATACTTATGATTCTTTACTTTTACAGTTTAATACATTTAAAACTGGATTGTGCACAGAAGAACATTTTAGTTATTTTTATAAATCTGAACATAAATCATGAATTTAAAAGTAAAAACTGTATACAGATATAAATAAGTAATGATATTCATAGCAGGGTTATTTTTAAAATGAAAATGGAATATAAAAGATAAAGCAGGAAAACAGAGTCAAATGATTTTACAGGGTGATTATTCAAAAGGTATTAAGTTTTCTTGCAAGCAATGGTTCTCACTATAAATACTTGTTTCAGGTTTATTTTTTACTTAACTATTGCCCTAGTCTGTTATTCTGGGAATATGAAATAGACTACTTCACAGAAAAACCACAGCATATTTATATATCTGTAACAATATTATTTAAATGAATATTAACTGTAAAACTATTTACATAAAAGCCTATATTTAGATATAAGAATCCTAAGCTAAAGAAATGGTTTTAACTGAAACATTAGAAACATACTGTAAATAACACATGAGGATATAAGTACACAGTTAAAAGTAGACATGATGAATAGAAGTATCTTACAAAAAGCAATTGCACAAAGAAAAAGAGATCACAGATTTACTGTTTGCTCTTGACCTGTTCAGTTAAAATCTGGTAATAACCAAACAAGTTCATTTTGATAGCTCAAGTGCTTTTAATTAAATCTGTCTTTTGATTTTTTTCTGTGTGCAAGTAAAGCTTAACTTTTGGGTTTTCAAAACTTACCTCTGAAACTTCGAGAGCCTCTATTAAGCCCACTGCGGCCACCAAGACCACCAAGTCTATCATTTCTGTCATATGGGCTTGGTCTGGCTGACATCATTCGCATTCTTTGGTGGCCCATTCCTATCACAGTTTTCACTTCCTGAAGACTGCTCTTGAATATCTCAATGTACCTAACATATTTCAAATCTCAACTTAATACTTACCCAATTTCAAAAGTTCGTACAAATTGGCTGCACAAAGCAACTATTTATCAGTAACATTAACAAATTATTTTCAGAAATAAAGAAAAAGAATAGCCCTATACTAAAAAACAAATGCTCCACATATATTTAAAATGTTCATGATTCTGTGAAGATATACAATTTTTAAAAAGTGTGCAACCCTTTAAGATATAAAGGTACAAGTCTTCTTTAATAATGCTAAAATTTTAACAGTAATTAGAAAATTCTATTAACATTCAAATTTTAAAATCTAAACTGTATGGAACTATGCATCAGATTTCATAATTTTTTTTATAATATCTACTTTCTATAAACTGAGTGTGAATTTTTACAGAAACAAACAGAGGATTTGCTTATGAAGTGTCAAATAAAACTTTTAAAACACAAACTATACTGATGCCCAGAAAAACTGCACCAAGAACCTTGCATTTTTATGAAATCATGACATAAGCAAAGGATTATCCCAAGATACAATACTTGAACAATTAAGGCCTATTTATTCACTATTTCAAGTGTAAAAAATATTTTGCATGCACCCAATGAATTATTAATGAAGAACGTACTGTTGCATTTTCACTGTGCATCAGTACATGAACATTCAAATACTGCTCTCTTAATTACACTTATGTAACTTTCAAACAATTAATAATACACTAAATTTTAACTGAAAACCATATGAAAAAGCAACACTCACAATTAACTAGCTATACATATTTATATCAGTAGTCAAAACATTTTATCACAAATGAAATAATCAGAAAAAACAACGTCCATTTAAAAATCATTCATGCCAGAAAGAAAACTTGTTTAACACTTTTACAAGATCATTAACACGAAAATACATTAACTTGTTTCACGAAAAAAAGCTACAGACTAAAAACATTTAAAATACTTGCATGTTTAAAAGTTAACTAATACACACATTCTCCAAAAGTAGCGTGATCCTACAGTTATCATTTAATTGTATAAAGTGGAGGACTCAATAAAGTAACCTTCATTTGTCATCAAATTAAACATTTTTGGATTTTCATACATCTTAATTACAGAAAATTAACTGATAGAGAATGCACGTGAGTTTCATTAAAATTACCAATATACATAAACTGCATTGGTTAAGTTAAGAATCATTACCATATCACATATTAGAAGGTACTTTTGAAATATGCTGCTAATGATTAATGAAACAAATAATTTCAGCTTAGAATTTTTTATGAATCTTTTGAAATACCTTCTTATAAACAGTTTTCAATTCCCAATATTTGCAATCATGTTAAGCAACTTTTTTTTCTCACACTCCATTTAATTAGTCCATTACAGATATCCAGCAAAAGATATATAACAGCATTTCAGAAATATCATTTAATCACCATATTTAACTGCTCAGAAAACCTTCTACCAAACATAAGAACTCAACTGTTATACTGAACACTATGGCAGCTTTAACACACAACAATCCAAGCCAGAAATGTTCCACTTCAATCACACAAACTTCAGTGTTTTACTTTGGGGCTAAACCAACTTTGTAACAATTTTTTACAGAACTTTTGAAAGTAGAATGTTATATCCTAATATTTAAACTTAATTGCTTAAAGATGAATATCCAAAAGTAAGCATTTAATTTGACTAACAAATGCTGACCACTGTGAAACTTTAAAATTATTAACATTCACAACTGAACCTCATCTTTATACAGATTATTTTAAAACTTGTACTACCCAAAGTGCCACATGAATTCTAGATTTCTAGGAATGTAATACAGGATGAAAAGGGAAACTGAAACTTATCAATTTTAACTGTGCTTATGAAATACACCATTTAAACTATACTAACACATATTGTTTAGTTGGGAAAACAAATGGCAACAAGACAGAAAAATTACTTCACAAACATCTTATTTCATGACAATGTACAATGTTCAAAATAATTATGCATTATTCACTAAATGTTACGTGTGTGTGTAAATAATTAAAGAGAGAGAAAAAGATAAAGGTATGTAAAATTTTGAATAAACAATAATTGAATTTAATCTCCATGAACAGACTACTTTTACAAGGTTGTCAGATAGATTAAAGCCACTCTAGTTCTCAGCTAACTTGGAACAAATGGGGATTCTTTAAAAGTATATCAAATGCTATGTTAAATGTTCTTTCATAATTAACAATACATTTCCAAAGTCTGAAGCAATTATTACATCGGATTTTGAGCCTTAATTAATCTTGCACATAGATGTTAAAAGTAGCATTAGAAGACCTGGTGTTGCTTGTATGTCATTAGCTCATGAATATATAATGAAACTATTTAAAAATCCCAGTTTCTATATATATAAAGTTTAAACACATTAATTTTCTATTAAAAAAAAATATATATATATATATATATTAGATAAACATTGCTTACCTATCAGGAAAAGTAAGTCATTTAACAAAACCCAGGCCCCATGGTCACCAAAGTACATGTATGCTGAACACACCAAAACATACCCACCACTGCAAGACATATCACACCCAGCAACTTTAACAAATTAAAAAAATTAACAATCATAAATGAGGCCTAGTTGACGGGCATTAAACACCGCCTGGATGCCCTTTATCCCACCTGTGCCCAATTTTTTCCTTGTGTTTCCCCATCGCCTTTTCAGCTATATCCCGAGAATCAAACTGCACATAAGCCTCCCCTGTGCTTCTCCCCTGGATGTCTGTTGGTAGCGTGATCCCATTCGGAACAATCTTCAACCCTTCAGTTGAAATCCAACCCAACAGAAATATGATACATAAAATTTCCCAGGTGTTAAAACTTGATAATCTCACAGAAAAACTATCAATAGCAATGTTGAAACCAAGCTGTCAACTCTCTTTAAACAAGTCTAACTAGCCTGGAAAATGAAAATAACACAGCTAAAATTTTCAAACCCTGTAAACTTACTTCTACTGTAGTTTTTACCCATTTTATAATTCAAATGAAGCAAATTAAAAATTTATGTAAATTATTTAAATTCAAACTGGTTTATACACTCAACTATATTTTAAGTTATAATAAACAACTTAATAAAATGAAAAGTGTTATCTTTCATAACAAATAGAAACAAACTCCTATAAATAGTAAAAACTGAAAATTTAAGTTATAAGATCTTCTATGATTAATAACCCTAATATATTAATCTAGACAAATAAATTCCAAATACTGATCAGTTCTCAAGATGTTATAACACTGAGACAAGAAGCTGTAATTATGTGAAAAGTAAATCCTTATTAGGGCCAATCATAATAAATCTTATTTCCTCAACCCTATATTCATTTATAACATTTAAATTGCAAAATTTTAGTTCTACAACAAATAGGTTTTCAGGTAAGCGACATCCATACTTTTAAATCTTAAACTGTGTAGATTAAACCCCATGCCTACCACAAATAATATATAAATTTATCCTTAAATAAAGAATACATTTTTGTTTTATGCATAAAACACTTTGTTAAAAATTATCATAACATAAAAATGAAATTCACATTTACCTAACAAACAGAAAGCATGCATGGTTAGCATTTAAAACAATGTTTAATGTTATGAGTGTATACTGAACAGTCATGTCAGAAACGTGGATGTTTACTAAATCTTGTTTCCATGTAAGCTTCTGTATATGTGAATGATACCCAAAGTGCTTATACTATTAACTCTTGCAGGATGTGATCACACTTGCACATGGAAATTTATATTAATTTTAGGTTCACAACTTTTTATATCTTTATATAGCAATTAAAAGTGAAATTACAGCTGTCATAATTTAGTATGCGAAAACAAACAAAAGGTTGCTTAATTTATGCTTACTATTGTGTTATAACCTCATGTGTGAGTAGTCAAAGTTTACTACTCTTTAATAATGAACAAAAGTTACTTTTGTAGTTCATACTTTAACCAGTTATTTTATTGGTTTTCTAAGTAATTTACTTCTACTACAAACAACAGTTTTAAAACCTCTTTCTCTAAGATCAGTGGTTCTTAACCTTGTTGGAGGTACAAAACCCTGGAAGTTTTATACTTGCATTTACTGAACCCTTCATAATTGGAAAAATAAAATATGATTTTTTTCACATTCAAAACATAAGTAGATATTTTATTAGTGCACAAAATGAACCATGCATCATTTGCATACGTGTTCTTGACCTGCGTTGAACCCCTAAGACTGACTCACCGAACCCCTGGGTTTCATTTGAACCCAGGTTAAGAACCACTGTCTTAGATTTAAGACCCCTTATCAATCAATAAAAAACAGACCAAAAACAACAAACAAATTGTAATAATTAATAAAATATTAATGCTATACACAATGAAGATGATAAAGCCAATATATCAATAACCAAATACATAAATACAGAAGACCACACTTAAATTACATTTTACTAATTCAAACAAAGCATAATTATTTTGCAGTTACAAATAGTTGCTACACACATTCAGCTGTTTTTCACTTTTAGATGATAATTCCCTGAATCACTAAATGTGAGAAATATATACATGTAAAATAAAAAGTGTATCAACTGGACAGCAACAGCACACTTAATATTTTGCTCAGTTAATCATGAGCTTTGTCAGAAAACTCATACAGACCTGTGAAGCAGAAAACAGTTTAATTCATTCAGTTCATAGACACAGTGTAGTCTGCACTGCAAACTACCTCATTATAAAACCTGAATTCAAAAAACACTACCCCTCACTGCATGCTTTCCAGAAACCCTCTTCCCATCTGAGAATGACAGCTCTCCAGTGTTCATTTCAGGAATACACACACATTCTGCAACCAATGACTTTACCAGCATGAATATCCATTTCATTTTCCAGCTGCATGACTGAATTGATATCAGAGATCAAAATATCACATTGCAAAAGAATTTTTAATTTGATCCAAGGAACTATCTTTTTTTAGTTAGTTTGCCCAATCAGGAATGTATGGTCCTTCTGTATTCCTTTAGTTATCATGAACGAAAGTGAACATATTGCATGAATTAAATAAAAACAATTTCTGAAGAAATGTAATCTTCCTAACAGCTTTCCCTGAAATGAGTGTAATTTTACATAATTATTTCTATCCTCTCTATCAAATATCCTTTTCCATTATGTTGTGAAATATTGCTGGAGGCACAAATTTTATATTTATGGATTTTCACCTATTACAAGATGCCATACTTTGTCAAGTTGAGTGGTAAAACTTGTTGCAGGTCTATTTATGAATGGTCTTGGTGCCCCAAGGAAACTCATATTCTTCTGCTTTCCAATTTCCATAAATTAGAAATTTTAAATACTCAATCTGCAAACATTATTATGGTCTCAAAGCATAAATATTTTCACCAGAAAGACCTGTTATATGCCTTTCCAATACAAACAATTTTTGATTGCATCACACTACTTGTAAAAATAACAAATGTCAAAATATTATTTGAATGCACTCCCACTGAGATTTTCAGATGTGGTTGTCTTATTTGGTGATTTCATATTCATTACTTTAAATCTTATATCTATTGCAAACTATAGTGTCTATCCAAGTATTCACCTGTCTTGTCTGAAAAGCTGCAGACACAAGCAAAGCTCAACATTCAATTTTAAAAGAGAAAAAACGTAAATAATGTTGACGTCAAGTTTTACTTCACAAGGAAAATATTCTACACCAAACTCTTAAGAAATAATCATACTACCACTCACATTTTAAAGTGCAACATAAGAATAAAAATATAAATTTACCACAAGTTATTCAGTAGCTCTCACTATGAATGAAATGTTCAACAATTACCTTTCATGGTAGTGTGTGTATAAGTAGCTCAAATATAATAATTTTAGATAATACATCTAAGAGAAATACCTGTAACTGGCAAGAAAAACCAAATTCATCAGTATCTGAGAATTGTACCAATTTGTTTTATTAAGAATTCCGATCAATTTTAGGGATTGAAGCACAAAACTTGAATTGAAATTTTAAAAACTTTAGTACATGACTGACAAAATTCACATGAAAATGCTTATAAAAACTATTAAAACTTGAAATAAAATTAAAATAATTAGTTGTTAATTATTTTAACTTTTGAAAGTCTATTATTATAACCAATATAGAGGCCATTATGTGGTGATATAATGCATGTGAATACAATACTGCACTCACAGTATCATAAAGCAAGTTTCTTTTCATTTGTATTCAAAGTCGGTCAAATCAACAATTATGTATAATTGTTGAATTTAGACTGTAAAATAAAAAGAACCAACAATGTAACACATTCAGACTTGTGGAAATGGTGTCTTACATACTAAAAAATAAAGAGTACAAACCAAGTCATGCGACTATTTTAAATAAACATCTTACAATCTTATTCATCATCAAAAACCTCCCCAATTTTTCTTTTTTCTATAGCTTTCTTAATTTCCTAAGTTACTCAAATTTCAATTTCAAGGTCATTAAAAGCTAAAGCATCACCACTGCTTGTATTATTATTCATACTAATCAATAAATTAGTGACTTAATTGTTATCTAAACTGGAATGAATGACAACTGCTATCCATTTCAGTTTACTCATTAAAAATACTCTGCATGAATAATTTGTCAAGGAAGACAGTTGTTAATTTCAATACAAATACCTAAAATTATTAGCCTTCATTCAATAATGAAATAAACTATCAAGTGCCTTTATATATCAATACAGGTTAAAGATTTTAATATAGAAAAGTTAATCCATCATACAAATATTTAATAACTTACAGACAACTACATTTCATATAATATAAGGAAATGACAAGGCATACCACACGTATACATATTTTTGGATTGAACACATGAAAGTACAATTTCAATGATAAAAGTACAAAATATGGCATGAATGGTTTCTTATCACACCAGGCTATCTGCTCTGGCAGAAGGAGGATTGAATGCCTAATTTTAACACAATAATACTCTCCTACCAGGAGTCAAAATATGGCAAGCAGTATCTCATGTTGTTTTTAGAATGACAAAGAACATTTTAAAAAAGTCGAAAAAATTCTATATCTTCATCTACAAAGTAGAATTATAGTTGAAATATTTAGACTGGAGATTTTGATTTAATGTTCATTTTATTAACATGTTTTAGGTAAAGTAAAAAATAAACACTTAACAAATTTCAATTCCTCCACCTAACAGTAATTTTTATTTGAGAAACAAATATAAGCTATCCACTTGCATAACATGCCAGCAAATAAAACAAAACTGATAACCTATTTTCTTTGTATGTGTTTACTGCTTACTGAAATTTTAGCCCTCAAATTAGATATCAAAAACTACACAATTCAACAAACTGGATTTTTTGTTTTACAGTTTGTAAGCTCCAGAAACTTAACAGCTCAAAAATACATTGTTTAACAGGTGTGTTGTTTTCTTCCATTCAACCAATTTAATTACGGTTTTCTTGGAACTTCTATATATATATATCATGCAAAATTAAAATATATACACAATTGAAGACTTTTACTTAAGGCTAACATATAGCATCCAAAATGTTTACAACGTTTCAACATTATTTGGAGTGAAATTGCAAGACCTAGTGTCACAACTTTTTAATTAGGTCATGTAACCCATGTTTAGGTTTACTATTTTTGCATAATTCTTAGAGGAGATCTTAATGCATTTTTACACAGATATTTGCCAAACCTTTGTTTCTATTTACTAATCAAATTTTTTCTTTACTTCATCTACATAGATTAATGGATATTACCGGTTCTAGAATCTCGTAGTCTACCCAATATTTCTAAATTCTTTTGTTATATCTTCTTTCCCTAACCAAATTTTCAATCTTTTCATTTCTTACATATCTTGTAATTTTGCTAGGTTTAACTACAAGTTTTAACAGAAAAAGTTTGAATATACAAAATGAGAGTATTTATAATGGACAAACAAAATGTAATTTGGAATTGTTTAACAGAACATACGAAATGAGTAAGAAACAAAGATATTGTAAACTGAGCCACAGCAGAGTATGTACAAACAGAGCAATATAAAATGTGGGATAAAAAACTAATAATGGCTCAACCAAAGGGTATAACAGCTGATAATAACTGTAAATCTTCAGAAATAATAAAGTATAAAAAATATACTGAATTATTAAACACAAACCAAGATTTAGTAAATATTTGTGCAAGTGTGTGGGAAAGTGTTCTCTAAATATTATGAAGAAATATTAAACCTAAACACACGTCATATTACCAGATTAAAAAGCAATAAATGTGACTACAATGGCTTGCAATTGCACATTAAAACACTGAAAAGTAAACTTTTTCGAGGCCACAAATTTATCTGAATTTTAAAAATTTTAAATTGTGTATCTATTACAACATCATGTTATTTATTTCTTCAATCTACTTTTCAGACTTAGCTTCTTTCCTTACATGGATTGTAAATTTCTAATTTTATTCAATACTTCATTCTCTCTGCATCATGTCTTCCAATAATCCAACTTCATCATGATCACGCAATTTTTTGTACACTGTATAAATATAATAAATTACTCCAAATGGTTTGTTTGTTTTATTGACAATTACTTTGACAACCAAATATTCAATTAAACCAAAAACCTGTTTTAATAACTGGCACCTCAAGGTGGGCTTTGCCTCATAATGAACATAGAGGTTCTGTGGGAAGCCTTTTTGAAATAACTGTACATTATAAAAGAAAGTTGTAATTTTTATTAATAAAACATAAAAGAAATACTCACTATTTCACAAGTTCACATAAATTTCCCAGCAATCTTTCTTTTAATAATGCAGGCTAACACATGACATCATTAGGTCTATAACTATATTATTAATTACAAATGTGGTTTTTAAATCAACACTTAAGGAGCTTATTGCATAATGGTATACTCAGTGATGTCGAGAAACCCACTTGCTTAGAATTTTATATGCAAAATATTTCATTAATAGAAGAAATGACATCAATTTTATTCAACAATGTAGAAAGGAACAACTAACCCCTTATTTTGTAAAGGTAAAACTTTCAAAAAATTTTCATAAATACACAAACATTATTCAAAATTTACAGAAAAAACGACTTAAAGCCATGTTGAACACAAAATACAAAGAACTGCATGACTTACAAAAACAAAAAATGAACCTATACCATCAACTAGCATGCTGCATTAAACCAGAGATTTATGATCTTATACAACGAAACATAAACCAAATCAATACTAAGAACGACAGAGCCAAAAAGATCTGCCACAACAAAAAAACTAGAACTAAAATGTAAACAACAGAAAAGACACCAAAATGACAAACCATTGACTAACCTCATAATTAACAGATCCGACCGACAATTAAACACAGACGAGATACATCTACTTAACAAAGGCCTCAACTTCGCTATAGCACCTAGGTACATTCCAACCATAGAAATCAAAACATGTTTAGAAGACCTAGCCAGTAGACTTGTGATACTTTCCACAGAAAACAAAAACAAGGAAAAAACCGAAAACAACCAACAGAAAGAAGACAACTTAGATAATTTTATTGACATCCAACAGCCAAACTTCCCAGGTAAAATTACAAATTTATATTTTCGAGAAAACCTAAAAACAACATCTTAAACGATTTTTTTCAAAGAATTTTCTTACAAAACCATCAACATAATTTCACAAAACAGAAAACTAAAAAACAACCTTACAAAAAGAGACATTAATTCCATTTAAAACCTAAAACAAGACAGAAACATAAAAATTCTAAAAGAAGATAAAGGTAACGCTATAGTAATAATGAACACGAATGAATACATACAAAAAATGAATAACATCCTATCAGACACGAACAAATTTAAACCAATACACACAAATCCAACAAAGACACGAGACGCAACTGAACAAATTACTACTACAAATGAAAAAAGCCAACACAATTTCACAAACACTTTACTCCTACCTACGTAAAACCGACTCACGCACACCACAAATACACGGCATCCCCAAACCTCATAAACCAGATTGTCCATTATGACCAATAATGTCAACATATGAATCGTTTAATTACAATCTTGGTAAATACATAGCATGGACATTCTCCAAATATGTAACATCAGCCAGCTCATTCAAAGACTCTTTTAATTTCAAGTCTAATCTAAATCAACTTAATCATAAAGCCTTAATGGCCAGTTTCGATGTTATATCCCTCTTTACAGAAGTTCCAACAACAGAAGCCTGAGAGATAGCCTTAGAACTCTATATCCAAGACCCTGACCCAATTACAGACATTCCCAGTAACCAGTTAGCAACCATCATAGAATTCACCACAATCAAGACAAACTTCATGTTCAACAACTAAAACTATTTACAAACAAATGGCCTAAGCATGGGCAACCCAGTATCGCCAGTTCTAGGCAATATTTTAATGACACAAATAGAAACACAAGCAATTAATACAGCATTACATCCACCACTATACTGGTACAGATATGTAGATGACACAGTTGCAGGATTCAAATCTACAGAACACATACTTAATTTTTTCAATCACATTAACTCTATACATCCCAACATTAACTTCACATGTGAACAGGAAGAAAGCAATCAAATATTTATTAACCTCAAAATTATAAGAACCAACACACAATTCAAAACAGAAATCCACCGAAAAATCTCCCATACTGGACTATACATTCCTTGGGACTCAGCACATGAAACAAAACAAAAACTCAACATACTAAGAAACCAGATAAACACAGCCATAAAACTATGCTCAGCAGATAAAATTAACTATGAATTAGACAAAATAAAACAATACTTCATCAACATCAATAAGTTTCCTCCACAAACCGCAGAAAACATTATACGCACACACCTAGACAGAAAGCAAAATCAACCAACAAAAGTAAATATATCTCACGAATCAAAAAATCACGAAACCATATACTGCTGTATACCATATATTCCTGACATCAGCAAACAAATAACCAACATTTGGCAAAAACTAGTAACAAAATATAACATTCCAGTTAATACTAAATTTATTCAAAAACCAGGCACAAAACTGAGGTCTATACTACGTAAGAACTACACTGACAAACACCACACCAACATTATTTATAAAATACAATGTGATAACTGCCACGACTTCTATATTGGAGAAACAAGTAGAAAAATGGAAACCAGATTCAAAGAACATAAAAAGTCACCTTCACACGTTTTCGAACACTGCAAGTCAAATGAACACAACATAACCATAGAAAACACTAAAATACTAAATAAAGAAACAAACATAAACAGATGCAAAATTAAAGAAGCCTTACTTATACAACAACTTAAACCCAAAATAAACCAATATAAAGGAATGCCATTATACCTATATTAATATTTTATAGATAAAATTATATATTCAAACATCTAACCCTGCCCTCTACATTGCGACACTCAGTTACACAACAACTTCCAAACATGTGGTCAGCTTCCGGTCAGTTACCTCTTTCTTTGTGAACCTGATGATGACCGAAGAAGATCAAAACGTTGTTCGCTCTTCTATTTAAAATATTTTCTCAACCCAAACGAGCCGTTTTTGCATATAAAATGGTATACTTAGCTGTATCGTGTAATGGCTGTTATTGTTATAATTTGCAACATTCATAAGCTAACATGGTTATGTTTGAAGTGTCCATCTCAGATGCAGTGTTATTTATGAGATATTACTTTAATGAATACATAAAGTACAATTAGTTGGTAGGCACAGGGTTAAACCTCAGTAAATACAAATTTCTCCTCAACATTAAACATTAAGACCTTATTTTGTTTTCACACAATTCCATTTTACAAATCAAATTTTTTTCAATAACTCAACAATTTTTCCACTCATTTGTAAGTTTTGTATTTTTGTGCAGTATTAGATTCTTTAATACTACTCTGTTGCCAAAATATTAATGTTCGTAAAATAAATTATGCAAATAAGACATTTTGTAAAGTTACAATTGTAAATTATTCTCCAAGTTTAATTTTGTTTAGAACTTATGATTCGTTATTTTTTTTTACATTACTTAATCACTTACCTGTGAAAAACTGGGCAATCTCTTCCTTTGAACACCCAAAAGGAAGCCCCCGAAGTCTCACACAACCATCACTTAAAGCGTCTTGCTGGTGAGCTCCAGTTCGCTTAATAACCCAGTTCATTTCACTTTCTTTAGATCTGAAAACTTTTGCAAAAACGAGTCCACAATAATAAAAAGTTATCACAAAAACAACACACATCCCTTTTAAGTAACATAGGAAAATCCAAAAGAAAATAGATTAGCAAAAAAATGAGCCTCAGATCTTAGATATTGGCACTCCTCATTTCACTTTCTTTAAATCTGTGTCCCTTAAAAAATACATGGACAATTATAAATTCAAATTACTCCAAAAACAACATACATTCCTTCTTACATAATATAGCAAAATCTGAAAGTAAATTAATTAAAAAACAAGGAACCTTAGCTCTTAGATATTGGTCCTCCTCAGAAAATGGAAATATAAAAAGAAATCATGATAAATTCTCAATGGAATATTTTGCTTTTCTTCCATAACAGAAATAGGCATGTTAATTTCTGAACTACTCAGGTTTAATTTGCATATTTTAACAACTTATAATTATTAATACTTACATTTTGTTCATTAAATTGTTCTTGAAATATTAAAGCAGTAATCAAGAAGTCTAGCCTTTTTTTTTCCATTTTACTATACCTGCTTAGTGTTTTCTTTGTGTAAATTCATTTTTGATAAATTTTATGACCATTTAATTTTATTTAACACTGATAACAAACAAATTAAATGCATTACTATTCCAATAAAATCTGGCTTTGTTAAAGAAAACCAAAATTTCAGGGGATACAGATACACAAATAACAGTGTGTAATCTAAAATGAAACTATACAACACTTAGTGTTTTATAAGTTGTATTACACATTAATGTATACAAGAAATTCATCTTCTTGTACCTTCTATATATCTGTGTCCCATGTGTTCATTATGTTTTTCCAATGCTTTTTTCACATCTTCCTCACTGTAGACTTCAATATAAGCTTCTCCACTTGGTCTTCCTTCCCGTGATAGTGTTGTGTGTATACCATCTTCTCCCCCCACAATCTTAACATCTAGTTAGGAAAATAAAACCTCTTCCTTTCAATAAAAGGTTTATTTTCTCTACCTTATCTCTAAACAGGATCAGTCAATCTGACCAACCTTGTAACTACCACAAAAAAAAACATTTCAATTACCCTTTTTCTTTCTAAAATGACTTCAAATTGTAACAAACTATATTCATCTTAAAAAGCTTTAAACTCATAATAGTATACATCTACTTATAATTGTATTGTTTTATTGCCCTTTTGAAGTTAACTGCTATCTACACCATTATAAATAATTCAAAGAATGTGAAACTCACTTTACACTCAAATTACATTACCTACAAGGTACTACAAGCATGTAGCTCAGAACAAGCTGAGCTGATTGCATGCATGCCGTGTAATAAATATTATATATTTTACCTGATCCAAACTTCAATCCTAAAAAAGATCCCTAATTTTACATTTTAGTTACTTTTATAATAAATACACAATGAACACGAAAAACAAAAAGTACTTATAAATCTTTTTTTCTGTTGTTGCTTGTTAAAAGCACATAAGCCTTTTTTTTAATACTAACAGTAGTAATACATCATTTTTATTCATCTAAATAATGTACCAAAGAACAAACTAATAGCAAACAAATATTAGACAAATTTCCTTAAGTCTAAAAATGTTTGTATTTCTAACCAGAAGTATGTTTGTACTCTGAGTGAAATTAACAATCACCTCTTCAGAACACAATGTTGTACAATACTTCACTTGAAAGACAAAACATCAACTTCCTATTGGTTATATCCAATATATAATTAAATATCAGAGAACTATTAACAAATCCTTAAATAGGCGATGTGACAGGAAAAGTATGATTTTCCAATCAATAGCTCTGTAACCAAACAAAATTGAAGGCTATAAAAATTAAGTTTTTCTGAGCAATTACGATTTTATAGAGAGTAAATTACATTTAATTTCATACTTTTGAAGGGATGATTGATAAGTTAAAAACAAAATGTATACAGAAAACATGCAAAGCATTTCACACTTGAGGAAATTAAAGATTTTTAAAAATACTGCCCTCTAGACTTAAAATTTGTATACTATTAAAATATGGATTATTAGATAAGATTTTGTTATACTAACTGGTGTAACATAAATAAACAGTAGCTAAATAAAATTTGGAATGCAAGACACTAAAAATGAACAGTAAAGAACATCAAGAGTGAAAGAATCCAAAATGCATCTGTACTATTACTTCCAGCTGTACTTTTGCATGGTAAGACCTTACTGATAAATACAAGTATAAACAAGCATCTTTTGTTTTCAACATTATAACCTTTAAGTATTTTGTTTTTGAGATATTAATAAATAATCACACTTCTACAATTTCTTCAGAAGTAATGCTGACAGCAATAATGCATTACCATTCATACCATATCCAAAATCGGCAATCTTTGCTAAAGGCATCTGACAAATGTCAAACCCATTATTAATTGAGCTTTTTAAATGTCATGCTGTTTGCTATTTAAGAGCCCCAATCTTCCAAAATAAAATCATGAAATAAGCACTAGTATACTTAGATTGAACTCCTAAACCCTCACCCTTTTCATCAAGCATAAATTATTACAATATGATGACAATAATATCACAAAAAATTTCATTAATCAACCATCAATATTGCACAATGGATTTAAACCCTTTGTTTTCAAAATAATAAAACAGGCTTAAAGAGTGCAGAGTTATATAATTTTATTTACTGATACACAATACACTTTGTTGGCACCTATGACAAATGAGCTGGAAACTTCTAGTGGAAGTTTAGGTACAGAGTTATTGATATACACTAAAATAATGAGTACTGACAAAAAAAGTAAGTGCCCTTCAACTTTGAAGTAAATAATCATTTTATTTCCTGTCACAAAAAAGTCTTGAAGCAATTCTTTAGATAATTTAGAAGTGACATGTTAAAATTGTAAATGGGTGATTAAAACAAACCATTGATTACTTACATGCAGCAATTATATTAATGTACAACAAAGTAATCAAAATTATTATTAAATTTATTGATATCATAAAAGTATTTAACTTAATAAAATTAATGTTTCTGATTATTACCATTTAATAAAAATAATTATCCATATAATCAAAATATTACTATTACATTTATCATTATTTTCTATTAATTCAAAAGCTTAGTATAATATAAACAAGTTTGTCTACACATAAGCACATGAAGTATTTGTGAACTATAGTTTATAATACAAAATGTGTATCTTCCCAAAATTTGGTAACTTTCAGTGAAGATTACAAGTATTTTGTACACAAAACAAGACTTTTTAATGAAATACTTTTATTAAAGATTTCTTATGAACCTATCAAGACTGTTTTGTTACTAGCCTGAGTGCAAAATGACTTCACATTACGATTAAAAAAAAATATTCATTCCAAAAATCTCAAATATCATTTGCATAATCTCTAAAATCTCCAAAATACAATTTAAACATTTGTTTACAGTTAGACTGTATATTTTGTTATTTTCTATACCCTAGCTACATGGGGTCTCATTTCACCATCCTCGTAACCACAAAAAAAGGAAGTATAAATTGTGCTTTTTACAAGCTAGAATGAATGCACATTATAAAACAAAAATGCAAATGTTTACTGTAAGTAGCACAAGTCTCATAATACTATACATTTATATTTTTCTTATACTGACCTTCCACTAGTGCCTCGCTAACATTACACAACTTGCATTAATGCAGTGCACATACACTCGTGTAACATAACCAATAATAAAAAAACTGACCTTGGCTGTGTTTTAGTGGACTAGTATTTTATAATATAGTCACATTTCAATTACTGTATATTATTTATGTATACAGATTATTACTATTTAGTTTAACTTTTCTTAAAATACAGAAAATCTGATAAAATGTAAAGCAAACAACTATATCTTCTAGCTACAAACTCTGAACTCGATTGCTACTGGACATAAATTGATAAACCTATTATAATTTCACACATGGTGAATACCAAACAAATTTTTTTTAGGTCTTACATAAACAGATGAATAACCAAAAAATCATAAATGACTCTACTTATACCACTGAATTCCATAATTTATTAAGCTTAGTAAATAATATGTATTTAGATTTTAAAAAATACAACATGAAACTTTGAGCAGACAAAAGACATGAGCTCCCTCCAAGAAATCTTGGTTTGAAAGAATGTTTGTTTTTGAATTTCACACAAAGCTACATGAGAGCTATGTGTGCTAGCCATCCCTAATTTAACAGTGTAAGACTAGAGGGAAGGCAGCTAGTCATCACCACCTACTGCTAACTCTTGGGCTACTCTTTTACCAACAAATGGTGGGATTGACCATTACATTATAAAGCCCAAACAGCTGAAAGATCAAGGATGTTTGGTGTGACGGGGATTTCAAACCCGAGACCCATGGGTTGCGAGTCAAGTGCCTTAACCAACTGATCATGCAGGGCCTTGAAACAATGTGGTAGCCTTTTCACAAATTAAAATGGCTCAGACAAATATTAGAGGGACATTCTAAGCTGTCTATTGGTTACTCACTTGTCATACATTAAAGTAACAGTATACAAGGAACCAATCACAAAAACAGAAAAGGCTAAATTGAGTCATTGTGTTTGATTCAGTACATAAGCCATATTTCAGCAAAATAAAAAGATGGCAGTTCTTATTTTATATTCTAGCTTGCCAACGTTGGTAATTCGAGTTCCTAATTTGTAAGGAAGTATATACTTGGTATTTTAACATCACAAACATTAATTTTAAATAGTGCTCTATTCAACATACCATGTGACTCACTAAAATTTATATTTAGGAGTGTTCTTTAAATATTTTTAAAATCAATAAATTAACTTATATATAATAAAATTTCAATTATAATCTACCATTTGATTCCAAACTTGTTGATATAAACTTGTAAAATTGTTCAATAAAATTTTGATTACAAGTCAAAAAATGCAATTGCAGGGCCTTTGACCCCTGCCTCATCATCTCACAAGGGTTAATTAGTTCATCATGACTCGTAATTAGAATGAACTATATGAAAAGATTTGCAAAAAAAACTTTTGCTTTCTCACTAATGCATGATTACACAATTTGAAATACTGAGAAAATAGCATGTACTTTTGATGCCCTTCTGCAAAATATTATCAATATATCACCTAAAACTACTGTATTCACAAAATTACAAAAATTTATTCCACAAAACCAGATGTGTGTATATTTCCTTTCTCAGTAGGTTTAAATATATACGTGTTCAACACATAAAGATGCAAAAATATATTACTGATAAAACTTACAAGCTTAAGTTTACATTTAAATGCACTAAAATATCTGATTAAGATGTTATTTCATAAGAGATACATATCACTATCTTAAAGATAATTCAGCCATGTTGAGTTAGCTGAAAAATGAATAGGCTTTCTTACATTTCTACAAGTCAACAAATGCAAGTTATAATAACAAAAAAAACTTGCCTGAAAAGAAATTCATAATCTCTTCTTTTGTTGCTGACCAAGGAAGTCCTCGAACACGAAGAACATATCCCTCGTTATCTTCACTTGACATTTTGTTGTTTACTTTTGCTAAAATGAATAAGACAAGAAGAAACATTTGAAAATACAGCATATGCAAAACTTTACAACAAATAACAAATGTAAAGTACATATGATAAATAATATCTAAAATCATTAACATTTCTGCTTGTCCTATTTAATTTCAGCCGAGCGTATTAAGAAAACAACTGTACATGTGCACATCTTTATAAACAAAAACCAACAGCTGTTTAGTTTTTATGAGAGTTCCATGGAACGATGTTAAGCAAAATCAGACATCTAATTTACTTTCACTACAGGCGTGGTATCATATACACAAGTTCATATACACATTTGCAAATCAAGTATTTATACTATAACTTTTGATGCAATGTATGCATCTTCACAAAATTTAGTAGACTTTTAGTAAAGACTGCATATTTTTTGTAAACACATCAGATTTTGTAATGAACTATTTTTTCCTAAAGAATTTTGTAAATATAGTCCAAATGCAAAATTATTTCATGTTATGACAAAAAACTATTCCTTATTCCAAAAATCTCCAATATAATTTGTATAATCTCTAAAACCTCCTAAATACATTTCACACATTTGTTTTTAGCAAGACTATTTTGGCTATTATTTTCTCTTTGCTAGCTATGTGGAGTCTGTCAAGTTGACCAATCTAATCACCATAAAAAAATTAGGAAATATAAATTATACTTTTTTCATTCTAGAAATACTACAGACAACACAAATAGAAATGTTTAGTCTAAATAGCTTAAATCTTGTAATATTACATATTTGTTATTTTATTGACCTTCCAGTAGTGCTAAGCTAGCATTACAGAAGTTGCACTGACACAGCACATGCACTCATATTACCATACCCAGTAACATAAAACTTACCATCAACCTTTACAAAGTGATCTGTCTTGGCTGTTTGATTAGATGAGTATTTTGTAACATACAATTACATTTCAATCATCATACATTATGTATATAGACTACTTAGTTATACTTCTTAAAATGCAGAACACCAAATAAAAAAGACAAGCAAACAATTATCTAGCTATAAGCTTTGAATTCAATTGTTGCTTGACATAGTTTGCTAAGCCTTTTAAAATTTTACATGTGGAAGATATAAAATATTTTTTGTTTTATATATGCAGTTGAATAACGAACAAATTATAAATAACTACATTGATACCATAGAATTCCACTAACATTTGTCAATCTTAACCCCTTAACTAGAGGGAGACAAGTTAACTCAGAAGTAACTTCTGAATGTTAACTCGTCCTGATGTCATTTGAGCATTTCTATGATGGGGAGGAAGTTTTATCTTGTTTGAACAATTATTTCTTTTATAAATATTCTACACTGTTTACTGGACATTTTGGTTATATAGCTATGTAATGATGGTGCAATTTAACAGTTTTTTTAACCACCATTTATTGTCTTTTTATATCTCAAAGGCATTATTCATAATGCCTGAAACTGTACAGCATTTTAGTCACCAGCCACAGTTTTGAACACTATTTTTTTACAAAACTATGACTGAAATAAGATTCACACTGCTACATAAATATTTGTATTTTGCAAACAGTCTTATACTGGATGAAGTGGGACACCAGTAAAACTTTTCAAACTGAAACCACCAATGAACATATTTCACAAGAAATGCAAAGAACTGTACATACCTGAAAGGGAAATTAATATTAATGAGAGCCTCATGCTCTGGAAAGATAAAACTTTCCCTCAAACAACACATACCAATCAAGATATCTCACTTCAGCATCAAGTCATACAGTCTTTGTAAAGTTTACACCAGAAATGATAATTATTTTAAGGCAATTATTTCCAACATGCTTCATGACCATTGCATCAGGTCACTAATGCAGCCACTATTGGACAAAGACTATTGTGTTCATGTGGACAATTTTTACAGCAGTCTTACACTTTGACTAATTGCTGCAAATACTGATGCCACTGAAACTGTGATATTGTACAGAAAATTCCTGCTTATTTTATATTCTAGCTTGTCAATGTTGGTAATTTGAGTTCGTAATTCACATTAAACTACAGACTTAAGTCTTCTGACACCACAAACACCTAATTTGATCCAGTGCTGCATTCAACATGCTACAACTCAAATTTATATTTAAGTGTGTTGTATTAATATATACTTTTAATTTAAGAAATTTACTCAAATAATGTTAAAGTTTGAGTTTTAATCTACAATCTGATTCCAAACTCAGATATAAAATCATATAATTGTAATTCAATAAAATTTTGAATTCAATACAACAAACCCAATGGCATGGCCTTGATTAGCACCCCATCATGATAGAGTTAAACAATAACCAAATGACCCATCAAAAGGTCCAAAGAAGTAATATCCTTTTTAAGTTGTGTTTGTCAAACAGCCAAGCCTATTTGATGGCTTTCTATACTAAAAAATTTTCAAAAAAAAACTTAACACTACTAATATTTACAGTTTTACAACTTCCATTCAATCATATCAAATTCCAGACTTAAAATACTGCAAAACTACTACCTCAGAGAGGCCAAAGCTGAAGTATACCACTTACCTTAATATTACAAATTTAAATGCCACATTTAAAAATAGTCCGATAATTATTTGGTTCTGTAAATTTCTTAAAAAATTGCATACAAAACATAATCATTACCAGTGTCCTTATAATGATCACTAGTATTAAGGGCTCAAAATCAACAGAGGCCTAAGATACAATGGGCCCCCAAAAATGCTGGCAAGCTTCAAAATGTTTGCTAGGTAATCCCCAGGACCATTTAAAATTGAAAGAGCCATTAAAAGTACAAGTTTAATAAATTTATCTGAGCATTTCTTAACCATATAGAACCATGAATGGACCTTCAAGTTTACAAATACTCATCAACAATCCACAAACTTCATCACTATTAATGCCCATCAAATGAGTGTTTAGCTTGAAGATGCATGCTAGCTGTGCTGATATATACATGTGTAGCTTATCATACCTAACAAGGAACTTGTACACATAAATTTTTTGGTACGTATATATTTTAGTCTGAAAACTTTTAGGTTCAGAAGGGGTCTGAAAAGTAACAAGAGGTGGCCAAAAATTTTTCTATTTACCTTATTCAAGAAACCTTTGGTCAGATAACTAATAAGTATGCAAATAAATTATTTTTTTAATACTCTGACAAAATAATGTGGAGCTCAATATTTTTTGAAGTATGAGACTGATTCACAAGCATGGTTGGTGAGTAAGATAAACAAGGAGAGTGGACACCTCACAGTAAAAATCAGAAATAAACTGAGACAGTGGGGAACTGGAGATATGAAACAAGGAGTTTGCTGAGACAGAGGTTGACACTGAAACTAGATTGCTTAAATATAAAAGGTGACTTGACACTGATGATGATAGCAGGAGAATTGAAGAAAACGAAACTAAACTAAGGATATAAAGTTCAAAGTTAACATGCAATTAAAAAATAAGGGTGATAATTTGGGTCTGAAGTAGCAATTCATGGTAGGCAATAAATACATTTAAAACTGTACATCCAGCATGCTGTAAGGATGAGTTCATGACTATAAAGCAAAGTTCATTGTGCCATACCAAATCAATAGCTTTTCAAACATAGTCATGGTTGTATGGTTTCTCTTAAAACCACAAAACATAGTTTTAATATATCTAACAAGGTGGTCAGTGGTTTGTCTATGTTTTCTGTATTTTATTGATAATTCTGTTCATTCATTCAAGGTAAGCATTTACTGATTCATGATTAATGTTTCCATCAATTGACCAAGGGTGTTTAACAAGCTAATGGGTCTTTAGCTGCCAGGATCAGATATTTACCTTAGGGATTACCTTAATAATAACAGATCTCCAATTAAATGGGTAATATCCTGATGGTAATTACATTATAAATTGTTATCAATTAATGATTTCTGGATTCATTTGCTAATTCCATTTTTTCCTGGGTTACTGCATTTTATTTTACTAAGGTTAATTTTGATTACCTCTAAAGTTATAGTGCAGGTATACAAATCAATAGAACCAGAAATATGTGATACAAAAACTGAAAAGTTAAATGAAAAAAAATATTAATTTATATTGTTAAAATGATGTTTATCAAACAGGATGAAAGTTAGGGTTACAAAGGCACTTTCAAATATTGCCCAAAAAGTTAAGATTATTTGTTATCAGTAGTGACAATGTTGTTATACTGAATATTACTTATGATCATGTTTGTTGTTTGTGAAAGACAAGGATGGGTTAAGGGTTTTATTGACTCAAGGCTTTTCAACTTGTAGAGCCCTCCCCCCCCCTTCGACATAGAAGCACTACATGTAATGTTTATAGTCACAGATGAAGACCCTGGGTTTCAGCACAGAAAGCCCATGCCTTAATCTGGGGTTGGTGATAAATTTGCATTTCTGCCAGAATTTGAAAAAGACATGTTTGGATTTAACTGAAGATAAACAGCAGCTTCTTGGTTTGAAGTGAGTGAAGTGTAATGTCATGGATTCATATGAAGTTGTGTCTGAAATTTCCATCAATAATTATTAATTCATAAATTTTGAGTAAGTATTCAGAAACATAAGTGAGGATTTGATGTTTTAAAAAAGGCTGTTTCTTTGATGGCTTGAGTTAGAGCACTGAATACGTTAGAGGTGTAATTATCCATTTAAATTTGTCCACAGTTGTGATACACCTTGTTTAAAAACTAGACAGTTGAGGATTCTTTCTCTTTTGAAATTAGCACAAATTAATATACTACAGTGATCCCCTAAAAATATTCTAAATAGTAACTGTTAATGAAAGAAAAAACACCTGTGAAAAGAATCAATGCTACCTTACGAACAATGTGCTAGGTGCATTAGAAATGCTTTTTGCAGAGTATAAGATCCATGCACAAAACTTGACTATTCACAACTAACACAGCCTTACAATAATTGGATCAGTATGTTTGCTAGTCCTTCTGTAAAAAGTTAACATTTACATTATATAAGCAGTTACTGAAAACGTAATTTACACAACATAAAATAAACATTGACTGATGAATCCTAATATTAGAACTATTACTTCCCATTAGAGTACTGGTCTTTCAATTACACAAACTTCTAATGCTTATATTAATATGTTTTAACTTAATTTAGTATGTCTTGAAATACTCAAGAAAATATTAATTTCATAAGGTCATCAAAAGAGGCGTGCATAAGGCTAATGATAGATTTATCAACCATATTAGTACTAACAGAGCCATGCCTAACCTACATATTTTTCTTGAAAGTAGGGTACAACCTTAATCAGTGATGTATCACATGAAATCTTGTAAACTTTATTCATTTTAAATTAGCATCAAATTACACAATTTAAATCTTAGTCTTAGCACCAACTTAATATTAATAGTCATCTATAATTTAGTGTAAAAATATAAGAAATAATGTTAAGTTACTATTTCCATGTTAGTTAATTGTTACTTTATAAAACATTTAAACTTTAACCTCTCTTTCTCTCTCTGGAACTTGTGTATGAAACTTGTAAGAGTGAAAGGATAAATGAAAAGTAATTGTTTTTTTTTAATTGTACAGTAAACAAAATTTAAAAACTAAACTGCCAGTATCACTTGTCTTATATTAATATAATAAGACAAATTAAACAGGGATGTAGCTCAAGTATTATTTTGTAGTTTAGAATAATAACACTACGTGACAACATTTTTACTTTTTGTTGTTCCTGGGCAGAAAGTGTTATTTCCCAATTGCTCATGCCTAAAGTAAATGGAAAAGACCTATTTTTCTCTTCAAACTTTGCTTTAGTGACCTGGGTAATGAAACTTCCAAATTTATCCATTTTCCACAACACTGCAGCAAGATTCAGTGCTGAGCAGCTGATAGAGAATCTATCTTTGCCTTTTGGACAGCAAGGACACTGCAGCACACAACATTAAGCACTGGCTACAATGGACAGAGTTCTCGATGGAAATGTGCGGTCTCAAGTGAGCCACTAGTGAACCTCCAGAAGGTGTTTTTCTCACCATTACACATAAAATTGGGTTTTATGAAACAATCTATCACAGCTCTTGATAGGAAGTCTGCAGCCTTCAAGTACCTTCGACACTGAGGCAAAGGCCAAAACTGATATCTTCATTGGACCACAAATATAAAAGATTCAGGAGTGCACATAATACCCCAAGAAGCTTAGAAGGAAGGAAAAAAAAACTTGAGGCAGCTTTGTCAGAGTGATTTGGAGCTTCTTGGGCAATCAAAATATGTGGAACTGGTTGAGGCTCTGGTGAACAACAACAGCAAAATGGGCTGCTGGATGTTCCTGAAAGTCCATATCCTTGGTGCTCATCTTGATAAATTTAAGGAGAACGTGAAAACATATTCAAAGGAGCAAGGTGAGTGCTTCTACCAAGATATACTGGACTTTGAACGGCCCGACCAACGAGCATATAACAAACATAATGGGAGACTATATTATGGGTCTAATACGTGAAAGTGATTTACATTACAGTCGCAAATCTCGAAAAACTAGTCACTTCTAAACTTTTTTGTACAACTTTAGTACAAATACATATAAATCCTGACTCAGATGTTGTTTTACTCAGGCTATGTAAATGAAAACGTATGAATTTGCCCGTTTTTAATTTCTAAATTTCATTATTCAGGTCACAAAAGTAAAGTTTCAAGGGAATAACGGCTATTTTCTGTAATTTGACAACACAAGCAGTTAAGAAATAACACACACTATCCAGGAACAAAATTTGTTATACAGCGTAATATGTAACCGAACTGTAAGTATAATAATGGCCGCCTGAAATAAGACAGTGAACACACATTTGGTTACTGAATGAAGTATTATTACAACGCAACGCAAATCAAAACTGTGGTGCAATAACCTTGGCCTAAAATTAATTAACAAATGCATATTGAAATCTCATATTTTTCTTTAAACAAAAAGTTCTAAGATTAACAAATTATAAACTTACCCTAAAAGTAAAACTACGTAACACTTCAAACCATGAACGGATCAGTACTTGTAGCAAACTCTCTTTGTTTCACCCTACGATAAACCAAAAAGTAGTTCAAAATACACAAAAAATAGTTCTCTACCGCACGTTTATTGTAATTTTTAAAAACCAGAGTTGAAGCTCGTGTTTAAATAAACTTTTCTGTTGTATATTCTCTCTAAAATTATGTAATATAATGAAGTTAATAGAATATTTTAAAATATTTGTAAATGGATTTATCCATTACTAATGAGATTATTACAAATCTGATTCTGTCATAAGTTATTATGTTATATATCCACAAAGATGCATATTGTATTTCTATCGTTTCTTTTTCTACCAGCCCCCTTCGCTGGTACGGCGGTAAGTCTATGGAGTTACAACACTGAAATCAGGGGCTCGATTCCCCTCGGTGGGCTCAGTAGATGGCCCCATCTGGCTTTTTTTATTTGCAAAAACGGTTCGTTTGGGTTGAGAAAATATTTTGCATGACTCGCTCTTCTATGTAAAATATTTTCTCAACCCAAACAAGCCGTTTTTGCATATAAAATTCTCAATAAGTGGGTTTCTCGACATCACCAATCTGGCTTTACTATAAAAAAAGCATGTAAACACACACACACAAACTCTTTTTTCTACCAAATGCTCTCTACACAAATTTACATGTAACTTCGAAGAATTATACTTTGGTCCTATAAGCTCAAACATCTCTTTCGTTTATTATTATTCAGGCCTTTTTGTTTGTTTGTTTTTGAATTTCGCGCAAAGCTACACGAGGGCAGTTAGTCATAACCACCGCCAACTCTTGGGCTACTCTTTTACCAACGAATAGTGGTAGTGACTGTAACTTTATAACGTCCCCACGGCTAAAAGGGCAAGCATGTTTGGTGTGACGGATATTCGAACACGCGACCCTCGGATTATAAGTCCAGTGCCTTATCCACCTGGTCATGCTGATTGACCTTTACGAAAAGGCCAAATGTATATTTTGGACTCCTGTGCGGTCATACTTATAGCAGTCAAGATGAAACTTGCCACAATAATAAATTTCCATTGACATAAAACAGTTGGATCTACGCATTTTGTAATATATGTAAAAGCGGCTGGTATGAATAGAGAAAGTACTATGTAGAAGAGCGAACAACGTTTCAACATCCTTTGGTCATCGTCAGGTACACAGTCAACAACAACAACTTTATATAAACAAATGGCTTAAGCATGAGCAATCCAGTATCACCAGTTCTAGCCAATATTTTTATGAATCAAGTTGAAACATAAGCAATTAATACAACATTACATCCATCACTATGCTGGTACAGATATGTAGATGACACGACTGCGGGATTCATATCTACAGAACATACACTTAATTTTTTCAATCACATTAACGCTATACATCCCAACATTAACTTTATATGCGAACAAGAAGAAAGCAATCAAATATCATTTCTTAACCTCAAATTTACAAGAACTGATTCTCAGTTTAAAACAAGAATCACCGAAAAATCACCTATACTGGACTATACATTCCCTGGTACTCAGCACATGAAACAAAACAAACACTCAATATACTAAGAAACTAGATAAACTCAGCCGTAAAACTATGCTCACCAGATAAATTTTATGACGAACTAGACAAAATAAAACAATACTTCATCAACATCAACAAGTTTTCTCCACAGACCGTAGAAAACGTTATTCGCACACACCTAGACAAAAAGCAAAATCAGCTAACAAAAGTAACGATTTAAAAAAATCACGAAACCATATACTGATGCATAATATATATTCCGAACAGCAGCAGAAAAATAACCAACATTTGGCAAAAACTAGTAACAAAATGACATTCCAGTTAAAACAAAATTTATTCAAAAACAAAGCACAAAACTAAGATCTTTTTTATGTACAAAAGTTTATAAAATACAATGTGATAACTGTCACGACTTCCATATTGGAGAAACAAGTAGAAAAATGGAAACGAGATTCAAAGAACATAAAAAGTCACCTTCACACGTTTTCGATCACTGCAAGTCTAATAAACACAATATAACCATAGAAAACACCCAAATACAAAATAAAGAAACAAATATAAACAAACACAAAATTAAAGAAGCCTTACTTATACAACAACTCAAGCCCAAAATAAACCAACACAAAGGAGCACCTTTATACCTAAATTAATAAATATATCCAACATCTAAGCACGCCCTCTACATTCCTACACTCAATTACACAGCCGCCTTCAAACATGTGATCAACTATCAGTCAGTTACCTCTGCCTTTCCTTATGAACCTGACAATGACCGAAGGTTGAAACGTTGTTCGCTTTTCAGTTTAGTGCTTTTTCTATACATACCAGCTGCATTTACACACATAATTTTCTCTACAAGTGGGTTTTCTCGTCATCACGGATTGCTACGCATACGCTAGTCATCATCACCCACCGCCAACTCTTGGGTTACTCTTTTACCAACGAATAGTGGAATTGATTGTAACATTATAACACCCTCACAGCTGATAGGGAGAGCATGTTTGGTACGACAGGGATTCGAACCCGTGATCCTCGGATTACGAGTGAAACGCCTTAACCCACCTGGCATACTGGGTCCAAATAATGTAGGATATGCTCATATTTGGTCATTTTGAAGAAGGGAGACAAATGGTTGAATAAACCAATAATTGTAGAGATTATGGTCACTTACTTAGCAACGTTTCGACCAGTTTATTTGAAATTTAGTACAAAGAAATTATTGACAGATCTCGAAGAGAGATACAGACCATTTCTTTCTTTTGCTCAATTTTTCCGTAAGGAAAGAACAATTTTGAAGTTTTCGTGAACTGTTTATATGTATGTCAACCGATCTGCATTGAATTTGATACAAAAATATCTTTTTGCAGGTCCCAAACAGTATTATAACACTTTTAAATTTTTCTGGTGTCAAAATTCTTCATGTTGGAACTGTGTGGTGGTGACATGTTTAATTCTCCCGCGAATGTTGGCGTATTTAATTATTTATTGTTGTAGCATTGTTCTTTCGTTGAACAGACTCTTTTAAATTGTTCGGTAAAAGTAATTCTAAGTCCAATCCAAGTGACGATAACTAGTGTTTTTTTGCTTTAACATTTCTACAAGCTACCTTCACTTGTTCACTTTTATGACTTGTATATATAAGTTTACAAATAATGTTCAAACGAAAATACCTCATTTATGGTACTATAACTAACGCAAACTTACAAATGGTACTACAACTGAAATAAAAGTAAAGTTACTTCTTCAGCTTCATGGCTTATCGATCGAATAATTGAATGTATGTGACAGTTGACAGTGGCCAAAACATTTCAATGAATAACTAGTACCAAACTAACTGTTTCTTTGTTTTGGAATTTCGCACAAAGCTACTCGAGGGTCATCTGCTCTAGCCGTCCCTAATTTAGCAGTGTAAGACTAGAGGAAAGGCAACTAGTCGTTGTTGTTGTTGTTTTGAATTAAGCACAAAGCTACACAATGGGCTATCTGTGCTTTGCCCACCACGGGTATCGAAACCCGGATTTTAGCGTGCAAGTCCGCAGACATACCGATGAGCCACTGGGGACGGCAACTAGTCATCACCCATCACCACTTACCGCCAACCCTTGGGCTACTCTTTTACCAACGAAAAGTGGGATTGACCGTATCATTATAACTCCCCCACGGCTGAAAGGACGAGAATGTTTGGTACGACAGGGATTCTAACCCGCGATCCTCAGATTACGAGTCGAACGCCTTAATACACTTGGTCACGCCGGGCCAATTCTAGATGTTTATCACATGGAAAATTCTAGGAGTTTTAGTCCTAATGTTATACACTTTTTCACCTGAACGTCATATGAATTATATATGCAAAAACGGCTCGTTTGGGTTGAGAAAATATTTTAAC
Source organism: Carcinoscorpius rotundicauda (assembly GCA_011833715.1). Lineage (NCBI taxonomy): Eukaryota > Metazoa > Arthropoda > Merostomata > Xiphosura > Limulidae > Carcinoscorpius > Carcinoscorpius rotundicauda. Next base: position 25,841,553 of record CM022398.1, read on the forward strand.
TAGAAGAGCGAACAACGTTTCCACCTTCTTCGGTGAACCTGACGATGACTGAAAAAAACGAGCCGTTTTTTCATATATAATTCTCAACAAGTGGGTTTCTCGACATCACTGATTGAATTGAACGTCATATGCTTTTAGCCAACATTTAAATTAAAACATCGAAGATATAAAAATATGTTCCAGGTCTAAATACTGGTTTAATTTTTAAAAAAACAATAAAAAAATAAAGTAAATTTTACACAACAGTAAAGATGAATGTACAACTGTTGGATGAATTTGTTATTTGTAAAATTGAATGCGAATGTGGAAATATTTATATTGTAAAACCAAAACGTTTGTTTGTTTGTTTTTGAATTAAGCACAAAGCTACATAATGAGCTATCTGTGCTCTGCCCACCACGGGTATCGAAACCCGGATTTTAGCGTGTAAGTCCGCAGACATACCGCTGAGCCACTGGGGGGCCAAACCAAAACGTAATTTTGGCGATAGCAGAACAAATAAGTGAAACTACACACACCATATTATAGGGGGCAAGAAACTATTGGCTGGCCCTAAAGATATTACAACAACTAATACTCGAGAATTGATGGAAATAATAAAATTTATAAATAATTAGAAATGATTAAATAGAGATGAAGATACAGCGAATATTTGGTTGATAATTGGCGAGACCTGTTGTGATATGTATGCACAAATGTAAAATTACAGACCGGTCACATTATATTTAAGAAGCAATAAATTGTGAAATTCAGCGCTTGCCACTTCTTTCCTTAAGGTGACAGTTAATACGTTTAAATATGTACAACAATAATAATCTTCATTTTCTTAAAATGATTTTAATTGTGTATTGATTTTAACGTTGTTTATTTATTATTTTAATATTATACACAAGTGCTGAAATAAATATATATGTTGAAGATATAGTTTACAACACTGCCCTTTCCTTTTACCGAGTATTTCAATGTGTTTTTCTCTCAGAACGGGAAGTACTCAAAGAGGAAAGCCTCTTATTTCGCGTAATCATTAGTTGTCCTGCACCAAAAGAGTTTCTCCTTCCTGGGTGGATGATCAAGTAAATCCGTTGGTGGCTCCATCTTTAATGATTCTTTGGAAGTAATTCTGAGAGGAATCTTCTGTTGCATAGCACGTCGAGTTCCTGTTGACAAATTCTTTATTGATGTTTCCCACCTGGCCACTTTCTAACTGATGTATTTACAAAGACAATCACAGTAGATAATCTTTAGTTCTGATTACTTACTATTGTGGGTCCCCCTACTGGGACAGAAGTAAGACTACGGATTTACAATGCTAATATCAAGGATTCGATTCCCCTTACTGGACACAGTCCAGTGTGACTTTACTATAAGAAAAATCACACTTAGCATTGTGGATCCTGTAAACAAAGAGGAATAGTTTGTTGTTTACTATTCCATCTATTCACTCCAGAAATCAGTTCAAACTGGAGCTAATAAGCCTTTCTCAGTACCTTTCCTTCATAATTCATAATTTTCAGTAGACTAGTGTCAAACTGTCCAACTAAATTCCGGAACTTGATTTTAAAATTTCACAGCCGAAGTAGTTCAGAAAAGTCCTGCAGAGACAGATGATACAGCAGTAGCAGTAAGAGATATATAAATAAAGTTTTTATTCCATACTACACGGTGTTTCAGGATTGAACTTTTAAGTAAATGCAGAAACAAGTGTAGTTGGTTTAATCCTTGCATTTAATTATTCTTTTTTCATATGTTTTATTCTGTCATTGATGTTTTTAACTCAACGATGCTCTTTTCTATCTCACTGATTTTCTTAATGACGTCTTTTTACACTGCTTAAAGTTGGAAAGCACAACATTTCTGTACTTAATCATTATTCTCTTCAGTCATATTTATTTTTTATTTTAATTATTTTTAAAATACTTTTTTCACACTTTTTAGCTCTTACATCCCCGTCTCTTACTTCTTTTGTATTTCAGTTTCCTATAAATTCCTTCTGGGTTATGTTTAATCTTCGACTCCAGTGATGCTTCACTCTCGCTTCTGAATCTAATTGCAAAGAGATTTGTTGAAAGTGAGCGAAGTTATATTTTGTTTTTAACAAAAAACTCATAAACCACTTTTGATACCAGCGTTACAGCATAGTTTTTTCGGCAGGTATTTAAAAAATATTATTTTGTTATTATGCATAATACTACAGAAGGGTTATTTGTACTACACCCATCACAGGTATCGAAATTCGTTTCTAGCAGTTCAAGACTAGAAGCAAGGTAGCTTGTCATCACCACCCACCCAGGGATGTATTAACACATAGGCACACGAGGCACGTGCCTGGGGCGGCAAATTTTGACCAAAAAAAAAGAAAAAGAATGGACACCATTTTAAAATGTAGTCCCTGGTTATTAATAACCCCTGCCATTTATGCCGCCCCAATAACCTCTTGAATCTGGACCCCCCTCCACACACACACTCACTATTCCACCACACCGTCGGGTCGGTCGCTTCAAGTTTAAAAGATTTCTAACCTTCCCTCACTGAGTCCCACTTAATACGCCTCGCCCCCCCCCACATCATCAACCCATCCGCCCTCACCTCAGTTATTTATTTGTGTTTTTCAAAACCCCCAACATGTTTTTTACTCATGTTGACACACCAAACAATGAATTACCTGCTACTCAGTGTGATACGCCTACACAAAAAATATTTTATTATGGCCTAATAACGTATTTTGTTTTGTGAAATTGCGTATACGAAAATTCGGATTTTCGGTTGCTTCAGGCTATTATCTGGAAAAATATATTTTGAAATATTCTTCCTCATCATTCACAGTTTAGCTTAATTGATTATTTTTAATTGATTGATTGAATATGCGCTTGTCTAGATTCCAATAGTTCCTTCAAATTCTCTAGCAATTATAGGCATTTGTTAGAATAAAGAAGGGGTAGTGGCAGACTCCAGAATACCAGAACAGAAAGGCGCACAGTCACTGGAGCAGGTGAGCGTCGGCGGAATCGGCTGCGGGTGTCAAGCATAATCGTTTTTGCAGGCCGCCGACCGCGCTCTATCATTGAAGTTGACTCCCAGGGGACGCGGTTGTACCGCACGGGGTCTGGATAGTTTGGGGCGATACAGGTATTTGTTACTGGTAGTATAGAATTTGAAATAGTAAAGTGTGTTAGAATTTATAATTTGATTGTCAATAGCCCAGCACCCGTTAACATGGATACATCGGCAGTAATATAAATCAGTAGTGCAGAAGCTCCCCTTTTTCGTGTATATTTTGTTATGGACTTATGGTTGCAAGTCAATAATTGTTTTACCAACTATCATAAAACTCATTATCTGCCGGACGAATATATGGTTCACCAACATATTTACAATATAATCGACAATATAGATAATAACTTGGTAAGTGATATTGGTGTCAAAGTGTAGAGTTCGTTATGCTTTTACTTATTCCTCCGTTACCCAATATCTTACTGTAAGTTATATCGTGTTGTTAGTGTCCAAACTTCCACAAGAAGCACAATTCTTGTGAGGGCGAGGGTCACTGGGGTCAAACGGCTCACGGATCTCTGTGAGGTTCGCGCGGCTGCCATAAATAGCTCGATCCCACCAAAATGATTCAGATCCTGATGATCTGAGATGTGAAAGTAACAAATTCACTGTCAATACTCAATATACGATCAGTGGATTCTAGTGATATCGTCATGAGTAACATACGCCGAAAATTGAGTGGAGCAGCTTATAGGAAGATAGCAAAGTTAAAAAATTAAAACACACGTGAAGTTTTGGATAAGACACCGACGATGGAGGCCTTTTTTGCTAAACAAAGGCAATAACAGCCTACTAGCGATGGTGTACAAACCAATAGTGATGGAGGGAACACACATGACGGGCCTAGCAGTAGCAGTTTTGAACAATCTGAACGACCCGAATATATCGAACTGCAGCTTGAACAAGTGACGTCATCAGTAGCAGGGCTAGTAAGATCTGCCGGTTGCTTGCCTGAAACGTCAATGGTTCCAGCAAGTTTTTCAGACAAAGTAAGTTCAGATCCAGTAGAGTGGATAATAGATGATTACACAAAAGATTATATTGCTACACATGCCATCCTTCAAAACGATGACTCGGATTTCAAGAACTCTGTGAAAAAAAACGGGGAGAAAATCAGATCTGTAACCAAAGGCATGTTTGAAAGAAAACTGCAAAATGCCGAAAAAAGTAAGCGGACATATTTGGTTTATTCAGAGAGCAAAGGTAGACTATTTTGTGCTTCTTGTCGTTTATTTGATTTTGGAAAAAAATCCAAACTGGCTTACGAAGGTTTTGATGACTGGAAAAATGCTACTGTCCGGCTGAATGAGCATGAAAACTCTCCTGAGTATCGGTCTTCAGTTTTATCTCTAGTAGCAAGGGGCAACATGTAGATCTCCAGATGGCCATACAGCTGCACGACGAAATCAAATACTGGAGATATGTACTCACTCGTGTGGAAGCTGTAGCGAAAAGAGTGGCTTTACGTGGGCTTCCGTTCAGAGGTCGGGATGATAAGTTTGGCTCAGTACACAACGGCAACTTTATGATGTCGTTAGTTGCGGAGTTTGACCCCTTCCTCGCTGATCACATTCACCGATATGGCAATGCTGGCAAGGGATCCACGTCTTACCTGTCTTTCAGTACTTGCGACGAATTCATCCAGCTTATGGCAGACCTTGTTCTAAAGAACATTTTAAAGGACGTCAAAACTGCAAAATATTTCTCAATCAGCGTGGACTCGACGCCAGATATATCCCATGTTGACCAGTTGGCATTCATCATCAGGTACGTGAACAGTGATGGTTCACCTATGGAACGTTTCCTGACTTTTATACCCAATCCGGGCCACAAAGCTGAACAGCTGGCAGATGTTGTACTTAGCCTGCTTCAGTCATATGAGCTTGACATTTCTGAATGTCGTGGACAGTCTTACGACAACGCCAGCAACATGTCTGGTCAGTACAGTGGTCTCCAGGCTCGTATCATGGAGAAAAATCCTTTAGCTGTGTATATCCCATGTTCAGCACATTCATTAAATCTTGTAGGAACGTGTACTGCTGAATGTTGCAGAGAAGCATGTTCATTCTTCGAACTCTTACAAAGTATCTATGTTTTCTTCAATGCTTCAACCCATCGTTGGAAAATTCTACAGAAACACCTGTCCGCAAATAAAGAAAGTCTCTCTTTGAAGAAACTCAGTGACACTCGGTGGTCCGCTCGTGAAGATGCTTGTCAAAGCCTCAACAGAAACTGGCAACAAGTGTTTGATGCCCTCACCACCATGGAGGGAAATGCTATGGAAAAACCAGCCGCTGGACTTCTTTCCAAATTAGGAACGCTAGAAACAGCTATTTTGTCCACAGTTTGGGGAACAATACTGGAAAGATTCAATGCTGCCAGTAAAAAGTTGCAAAGTGCTGATATGGACATCGGACTTGTAGTCGAGCTTTATGCTTCCTTGCTGCAGTTTGTGAAAGATTCAAGGGAACTGTTCGATCATTTTGAAGATAAGGCGATGTTGAAGTCCAGCATGAAGACGTACGAAATTAAGCGAAAAAGGAAGCAAAAATTTTCAGATGGTGACACCCAGGCAGTGGAAGAAGGCAGAGAGGCATTTAGAGTAAATGTTTTCAATGTGATCATTGACAGACTTTGCTCAGAACTACAGCGAAGACAAACCGCTTATGTAGAAATCCACGCAAGGTTTGGATATTTGTTCAAGATAACAAATCTTGAACCCACTGATGTCATCAGTCAAGCTGGAACACTGTTGAAACTCTACCCCAATGATTTGGAAGTGAGCTTCGTAGATGAATGTCTACATTTCCGCGCACATATTGTGAGTATGAAAGTGCAAAATGATGACTCTTCTGCGTCAGCAGTATACAGAAATCTGCGAGCTAAAGGACTTCAAACTGTATATCCAAACCTGGATATTGCTATGCGCATGTTTCTGAGCATTCCAGCAACTAATTGTACATCAGAGAGATCTTTCTCGGCTCTCAAACGTGTGAAAAATTACTTGAGATCAAGAATGGCAGAAGATAAACTAAATGCCCTGTCACTCCTCGCCATTGAAAGTGATATTGTTTGTAGAATAAACTATAACGATGCAATAAACATGTTTTCGGAAGAGAAGGCCAAGAGAAAGCCTGTATATTCAGCCGCAGAATAATATTTAGTGATAATTGATTTTGATGTTTCATTTTTTATTGTGTTGGAAAATAAACGTTGTGTTGATTTTGAATGATAACAACTGTGTTTGTCTGTTGTTGTGATGGTGATGCTTGGTGCAAGTTGTGGCACGGAGAGGGAGGCGGCAAAAGTATCAACCTAACCTTGTGCCTAGGGGCGCCGAAATCCTAAATACGTCTCTGCACCCACCGCCAACTATTGGGCTACTCTTTTACCAACGAATAGTAGGATTGACCGCACATTATAACGCCCCCACGACTGAAAGGGCGAGCATGTTTGGCGCGACGGGAATACGAACCCGCGACCCTCAGATTACGAGTCGCACACCTCAACACGCTTGGCCATGCCGGGCCTATTAGGGACGGCTAGCACAGATAGCCCTTGAGTAACATAGTGCGAAATTAAAAAAAACAACACAAATCGATCAAACGTTAGTTGCACTCTAGCTAACGTCCTCGAACGTATAATATAATTATAATTTATGCAATTTTTTAAAATTTAATTTTCATTCTTTTAAATTGATTTACTGAATTTTACGTAAAGATGTTGTTGTTGTTTTTCAATTAAGCACAAAGCAACACAATGGGCTATCTGTGCTCTGCCCACCACGGCTATCGAAACCCGGATTTTAGCGTGTAAGTCCGCAGACATACCGCTGAGCCACTGGGGGGCTTTACGTAAGGAAACTTAACTTTTCATAACTAATTTTCCTTCTATTAACTATTACAGGTTGAAACGTGAGTTCTATTCGGTATTACAGTTAACGTATCTTTCATATATTATAAAATATTGTTTTACAACATTTTAATACATTCAGATAGATTTTGTTGTTTTTGTTTTGAATTAAGCACAAAGCTACACAATAGGCTATCTGTAGCTCTGCCCACCACGGGTATCGAAACCCGGATTTTAGCGTGCAAGTCCTCAGACATACCGCTGAGCCACTGGGGGGCTATTCAGATAGAATAGAGCTTGTTGCATTTCTGGTTTGTGTAAAGGTATACGTTATGTAGATATTTATGATTTACCCATCTGTAATTCACATTATTTTTACACCAATTTAACAATTTTATTTGAATAAAAAATAACATTTTATAAACTTAAAATATTAAATAAAACTTGAGTTTCCTTCGGTGTTACATATTGTACGGCTAGAGGCTAGACGTTTTAATAAATCTTTTAAATTGGTACAACTGCAAAATTTTTAAAAAAATAGTGAAGAGTAAAATAAATTAACGAGAGTTCAGTACAGACCAAAGATATTCTGTACGCAGTTGTGGGAATCAGCCCTTGGGTTGTTAATTAGTTCAAATTATATTGAATCCGAAAATATGTAGTTGGCTTACATTGTTCGAGCATAAACTCACAGATGTATCCGTAAAGATTGAGACATTTTGTTGTTTACATCGACGAATGTCATTTTGTTTGTTGCGAAATGGTTGTAATAATAAATGTAGAAGAGGGTTTTAAGTTATAACTGTGCTGTTTTGAGACAAGCATCAAAGAGGCTTAATAGAGTTTGTAATGTTTTTTTAATATAATTTCAAATTCAACATCAGTTTCAAATACAGTTTATCTTAAAGAGTAGAAATGAGCTTTCTTTTGTAAGTTTTTCTCATATATTTTTATAGCGTATATTTTATATTTAATTTCAAGTCAACTTGTTTTAGATTACATAAAGTTATACGGCAAGCTAAGTAACATTACTAATGCTATTAGTATTACTATTAATATGCTTAAGAAATTAGAATTAGGTTTTTAAATGGCATTATTAGTGTTAGAAGAGTTTAGAAAGTAAAAGGTAGATTGACTGTCAGTGTCATATAAGAATTTAATTTATCATTACTTAAAAAAACAAGCATAATAGTATTACTATTAATATGCTTAAGAAATTAGAATTAGGTTTTTTAAATGGCATTATTAGTGTTAGAAGAGTTTAGAAAGTAAAAGGTAGATTGACTGTCAGTGTCATATAAGAATTTAATTTATCATTACTTAAAAAAAGCAAGCATCCAGAGTACAAAATCCAAGCCCTTTGGCTTCATCAACTTCATTTCTGTATTGTATATTTCTAATTTTTTATATGTCGGTGATTTTCAAATTGTATTAATTTTTATGGTTTTTGTATTTGTATTGATCATGAAAGCTTATATATATACATACATACATATATCATTATATGCCATTGGTCTGCTAGTGGTACAGTAGTAATTTGACAGATTTACAACACCAGAAGGAAAGGGTTGATTCCTCTCATTAGACACAACAAATAACTTGGTTTCACTTCACTAAACACATGTACAATGCTGTTGACTACTTTCCGTTATTTTTCGAGGATCACACATTGAAAACAGCTGTTTGATTAGATCCATATATTTCTATTATATACTCCAACCAACTGTTAACTTTGAAAGAAGTTACTTTTATAAATATAAACTTTTTCATAATTACAAGCACTTGCCATATTAGAACTAGGAAGTTTGAAGATATTCTAAGAACTTTTGTAAGCTAATTGGATATTGTAACTACTACACAACCTGCAAGATAAAACCCAAATGTACTATGTATAGGGTAAATCACAAACAAAACTGAAATTTAGGCATATGCTTATTTATTGTGTCATCTTTTATTGGAAATACTTAAAAATATTTAAGTTGTTTTAGAAACTTAAAAAATAAGTGAGAGATTTTTTGTTTCACTGTGTTATGCTGTCAGATTAAATTAAATTGAATATAAACTATCTGACCTACTACTATTGATGCTACCATCCCATTCCAAGCAATCCATAGAAACTCCTTTTCTCATATTCAAACATTATCTTTGGAATCACTTCCAGTTTCCTTTAAACTCTTTCATTGTTCCATTTTATACCACACCTAAAGAAAAACAAAATGATGGTTTAATGCCCTCCTTAAATAAATCGATGAATTTGTTAAGTAATGGATGATTTTGCAGTTCGATTCTTTAAGTTTTGTGTTAATGAATATATAAATTATGAACATCAAGGAACTTTCTTGGCCAGTGCTTCTGGTTTGATGGGCAATCAAGAGCACTTATATATAATACTTTATAAGTGTTTGTTTACAGAACCCCTTCTCCAGTAAATGACATGACGGCTTCAGTTCCTGCATTTTAGGGAAAAGATATTTAAAATTCATAAGAAAAATTCAATATTATCACATATATTATAAACACTCCTGTGTTATAGATATTTGTTTCATGACAGTGCATTAACTATAACCTTTGTTGTGATGCAAATGTGCAACATTTTTTGCTTTTCTTCTGATTTTATTATTATTATTCTCAACTGACCAAGTGAAGTGGCATGTATGAATTATAAAATGAAGCGTATGGCTACAGACACAAAAATAAACAAAAAAAATTGGAAAAAGTGTTACACTATTTTAACAATAGAATTATTCTTGTAGTTGACCCTGTTTGCTGAGACGATTTTTAATCTCCAGCATAAATGTGATGGTATCATTGCATAATACTTAGGCATGGATTTGCATGTTTTGTATGAGATTTATGAGGCAAGAAATTGTGTGAGCCTTTCAGTGAGATGCGAGTTAAGTTGTTTTTAAAGACCTTGATTATAAAACTGCTTTGGCATAAAATGGAAATAAAAATTATAGATGCATATTAGTTTAGAATTTATATTTGTATAGTGCTGTTTTTCTGCTCTAAGATCTTTCATTTTGTGAAATACAAAAATTTAATTTTACCAGACCATTTGTTGAGATTTTTATTGTATAGTATGTGGCTTGTTATATAAAATGTCAACTTAGAATAATAAATTATGAACATTTGTAATTTATGTGACAATATTTCACAAAAGTGATTTTAAATTTGCATAATTAAAAGTATTCTATCATAGTAATACAAATATACTTCAGCACTTGTATTTTGCATTATGAGAAATAATTTATCAGAATATGAATTGAAAAGCACATTTCTTGTTTTTTTAACATAGCCATAAGGTTATAGTAAAGCTGAGGAGACTGTTTAAGTATGGTTAGTTTTTATGGCAGTTCATATAACTATACATGTATGCTTTGGTTAAGTCATGTATGAAACTTTTAGTATATCTTTATAAAAAAAGTTTTATGTACAAATATTTCTAAGTGAAAAGCAAAATCATGCACTTATGAATTAATAATAAAAGCAAGTTTGAAATGTATAATTTAGTAGTTCCTAAACGTAATTTCAGTGGAGGTCGTTCCGCTAAAACATTTAAACCAAAGAAGAACATTCCAGAAGGCACTCATCAGTATGACTTGATGAAACATGCAGCAGTCACACTTGGAAGTGGAAATCTACGTCTTGCAGTATTGTTACCAGATGGAGAAGATTTGAATGAATGGGTTGCTGTCAATAGTAAGTACGTGCATATATGATTTATAGTGAATTGCTAAATGTGAGAGCTAATTATTTTAAAATTTCAGAGCCTAGTTTAAGCATGTGCATATAGGTAGTCAGTTTTGCTGACTTTGTAACTGCCATGTAACCATGAAACTATGCTAGTATAACTGAAAGTGCATCTTAATGACATTTTTCAAGCTTTTTGTACACATTATAAGTCTATTGTACACAAAAATTCAGAATTTTTAATAGAACATATTTATTAAAGATTTATTTATGAATTTATGAAGCATTTACTGAGTTAAAGTGAAAAGCAGTTTTCAAGCAAAGGATAAGAAATATTTCTTCATACAATTTCATATTTAACTTGCATAAACCACTTTCACCTACAAAATGAATACTAAAAGTACCTATTTTTGTAAAACTTTACACTTTTAACTATTTTCTCTATCCTAACACAAACTGCAGGGAAAGCATCTGCCACAAAAGTTGAAATTTATAAAATCAAATCCAAAATGTGTTGCTTTTCTCTAAATGGGTGCAGATTGTAACATAAAGTTACAAATATTTATCGTGAATAGCCTCATACAAATAAAACTTTATCTACTTTCATTTGGTTTTATTGCACTGTGAACTGTGTCTAAATGGTATAATAAATCAATAAAATGTGACAAAAATTTAAAAGAAGCTGTTGATTTGCATCCTGCAGTATCAACTTGGACATGCTCTTTGAGAAGAAATGTTTTTCAATAATATTTTGTCTGACCTAATAAATTTTTAATTTTTATATTTTAATTGTTTTTGTTAAAAATGTATAACATTGAGAAAAATACACTAAAGAAACAATGAGTTTAGCATTTACTTTATTTAACCTTGATGCCCTTTACTTTTGGGTGCATAATCTAGTAAGCCTGTTATTTTACATTGTGTTAATTGTCCATGTATGTATTTTAGAACACAAAAGTGTATCAGGCACTACAATAAAATATTCCAAAACTACTAAACCTCGCTTTCTAATTGACCTATGAATAGGTTTAAACAATTTCATTACATTTCGGAGCAACATAGGCTCTATGATGTAACATATATTAATGTTTGAATGTTTATAATGAACCATTATATCTATACTGTAAAGCTGAAACTGCTTAGTGTTAAGCTGTTGTCTTCACATTAGGTACGTTATTGGTAACATGAAAATACATCTTGATTCTTATAAAAAACTTTTTCTTCTGTAAGAATTAATTACTTCTGAAAAGAAGTACTTTGCAGTGCTTTGATTTTATACTTTTCAGCAATTCTTTTAAGAGATTTAGTAATGTGAATTAATTATTTTGACCAGTTATCTTTCAGGTTACAATGTAACTTGTATCAAGCATGTATATAAACTTTTTGTAGTCTTGTCTATTCATCAGCTTCTTCCTACAGTGTTACTTTACAAGATGTGTGTAACAGATCTTGATTCACATTTATATTATCCAGATCTATATCCTGATTATTTAGTATTTGCAGAGAAGTAGAAGAGAAATTTTGTTTTCTCTCAGATTCACAACCTTTATCTACTTTGTGGTCACTTATATATTAAGGGTTCTAAAACTTTTTATTTTATCCATTAACTTCCAAACTTATTTTGTAATAAACAAAAAGTTGTATGATGATCTCTTAAAAGTGTTTTCCTCTCATTTCAAATTTTGAGTTTTGTAATCAGATGTTATTACAATACACACAATCCATGATTTTAATAAAGTTAGCTGAAGTAGTTGCATTTTTCAACATATAACAGTTGTTTTTTTTTAATGTTATCAATTTTAAAGTCACACAATGGAGAAAAATGGTATGAACATTTTTAGGATTGCACCAGTGTATTAGTAAGCTGTTGACCTGGCATCAATGTAACTTAACATTTCGGGACAACATGGGACCAACTCTTCCATCATCTAAACTGAATTAAAATAATTTTTCAAAAATATTAAAGTCAGCCCTTATCATTTATATAGTTATCAAGCTTTTTCTTAAATTCACTGCCTCTGCAGCATCCAAAGGGTAGTCATTCTATTAGAAAAATAAAACAGCCTACCATGCCAAAATTATATTTTTCCTAATCATCCCATTAAATATGAAAAAAAATGATAGATCAACACTATCAGTTCCTTTTACAATTTCAAACATCTCAATTATATCTTTTTTTAAGAGAAAATAGTTTAAGAGATTTCAGTCTCCTCCTGATTGAATATTATACCAAGATACCTTTCTTTTATAACACTATTGAAACTATTCCAATCAAAATTATAATTCAGTTATGATAATCTACATGCAATATCTTGCATTTATTATAATTAAACCCATCTGCCCTTTATTTGCCTTACTCATTAATGTTTTAAATCCTTTTATAAATTAGCAGGATTCTCTACACAGCTAGCAATACCCAAAACCTGGATGCCATCTGCAACTTTTAGTAGTTTATTAGTGATTCCTTCATCTACACTGATGTAAATTAAAACAAGCAAAGGTCCTTTAACTAAGCCATGAGGTACTTTTCTTGTGATGTTAATTAAGTTTCACTGAACTCCATTTTTAACAGCCCTCTGCTTTCTTCAATCTAGCTACTTTTCTGTGAAATTTACTCACTTATCTCTCATACCTATAGAGTTAATTTTTTTTACAAGCCTTTTATGTGACATCCTATCTTGTGATTTCTTAAAATACAGATACACTAAATCCACACCCTTACCTTCATCTACGTAAACAGTATCATTTTCAAAGAATGTGACAAGATTTCTCTTTGATGAAACCACATTGACTATCCAGTAAAGTTCTAAACTTTGTTAAATGACTTTACAAAGCATCTGTTAACAGACTTCACAAAACTTTTCCCACAACTGATATAAAATTAATGGGTGTATAAGTACTGAGACAATATTTATCACCTCCTATGAAAAGAGGAATTAAATTTGTTTACTTCCAACCATCTGATACCTGTCTACTGTTTGAGGACTGACAAAAAAAAATAGTAGTTAATGGCTCATATATCCAATCTTTAACCTCTTTCTTAACTTTTAGTGAAATATTATCTGGTCCAGGAGCTTTGTCATTTTTTTAAACTTCCCAATTTTTCTTAACCAGCTTAGAATTGATGCAATCATCTTGTTTGATCTTATTTTCATTTATCAATTATTCAAGATCTGAAATAAATCTTTGTGAGTAAAAAAATCAAAGAAAAAATGAAATTTAATAACTCTGTGATTTCAAGATCATCAGATACTAGCTTTCACTTGTTATCCCTCAAGGGTTCTGTCCCAGTTTTAACATTTTGTTTATCCTTAATTTGTTTAAAGAAATTCTTACTGTTAATATCTACATTTTCAGTTAACTTTTTTTGTACATCATTTTCTATTTCACCAACTTTCTAGATCTGTAATCATCTAAATCTTTTGTCATACCAGTCAATTCAAATTTCTTAAATTTAGGATGTTTTTGTTAAGTTTTTTCTTAAACTCTTAGTGAGCCAACCTAGTTTTTTTTTGCAGCTACCCTTTTCTTTCTACAAGGAATATATTTACCTTGAATATTTAAAAATTATCTTTACAAATTTTCCACATCTAATCAGTATCTCCAAATAACACAGCTGTTGGCCATTTTTGTTGATGTAACTGATAATGATAAAAGTATCTATGCTTGTTGCATAAAATGTAATGATTTATAATAGTTGACATAAGAATGTTAAATTATGTAAAAATCAGCTTAGTTGGTCTCATTTGAGAGGATATCTGATGAGATTCTGCTTGTATCAGGTGTTTATATATTTTCTAATTAAATGGTACAGCTTTGAATTTTGTGTTCAGTTTTATAAATTTTTACTTAAAAATCATTGTTACAAAAATAAATAAATAATTAATTTCAGTATTACAGTAAAGTTATACAATTTGAGTTAAGTATTTTATACGTAGAGAGAATATTGAGATATTTTTATCCATTACAGCTGTAGATTTTTTCAACCAGATCAACATGTTATATGGCACAATTACTGAGTTTTGTACAGAAGAAAGCTGTTCTGTTATGTCTGCTGGACCCAAATATGAATACCATTGGGCTGATGGGCAAACAGTTAAGAAACCTATCAAATGTTCTGCACCAAAATACATTGATTACCTCATGACTTGGGTCCAGGATCAGTTGGATGATGAGGCTCTTTTTCCTTCCAAAATTGGTGAGCGTGATTGATTATACAAAAAATATCTTTGAGTTATACAACTATGAAAAAAATGTGAAATGGTAAAAGAGAAGAAAAACATTATAAAAAACAAATAGATTTAAATTGTGTAAATTGTTAATAAACAGTGATGATAGGCAGTTAGAGTAGTGGTTTCCTTTTCGAACTAATTTGTGAAGCATATGATTTAAAAGCACTTAGATTTTCTGATTCAAAGAGAGTAAAAACAAACAAACCCACAGTATCTTTTGTGTGGTTAACCCTTTTTTAAGGAGCTCTATGTAATGTACACAAGTTCATCTGCACATTTGTAAAACATCAAGTATTTGTGCAATAACTTTGATTCAACATGTGTATCTTCACAAAATTTGGTAGATTTTAGTACAAGTTTACAATTATGTTGTATGTCAAAAATCAGATTTATTAGTGAAATATTTTTATAAAAGATTTGTTTGTAAAAATAGTCTGTTTCATTAATTATCTAAGTGTAAAGTGATTTCGTGTTGTGATTTGTTTCTTCATCCCAGAAATCTCAAAAATCTCAAATATTTCTGTCATCTCTAAAACCTGCTAAATACATTTCAAATGCTAGTTTTTAATAAGACTTTATATTTTGTTATTTTCTATTCTCTAACTTTGTGGGGTGTGTCACTTGACCAACCTGATAACCATCATAAAGAAATTAGGAAATAAATATAAAATTTTTTTTCATGCTAGAATGACTATATGTAACAAGGAAATGCATATGTTTAGTCTAAGTAGCTTAAGTCTGATAACATTGCATAACTTGGATTGACGCAGTGCACGTGCTCTCCTTTATGTATTCAGTAAAAACTGGATAAAACGGACCTTTAGTCTTCTCGCTTCTCTTGGCTGTGTTTGGGTCTGGTGGTAGCATGTCTGGCAGCTTTTTTATCTTCATTGTTTGAGTTCCTATGTTCTTGTTGGAAGAATTAGTCATACTTTTTTTTTTTTTTACCCTTCTTCCCTTATCCAGCATACTTGTTTCTTTTCCTCCTCCTCAGGATTCCTTGTTGTGGCAATATCTATCTGAGCCAGTATAAGGCCTTCTTACATGATAGTCATTTGCACTTGCTTCATGCAGTTTTGATGATTTATTCCCACCTTCTTGTGATTCCTGAATAGATTGAGTTCTGGAGGACAATCATTGACGTGTCCCATCTCACTTTATATATTTCCACTTTACAATTCACTATGAAATCCCACCTTATTCATGAGTGGGCTTTTTATCTAGGTATTTGTATGAATCCAGTGCTTACCTGCATTTTCCCATATCAGAGAACTCTTGTCCTTATATTTGATTTGTCTATTGTGGGCTGATTTTGGCATCAGACATTTTCTTGTGGATGGTATGAACCTTCACTATATTTTCATGTACAAGGGTTGCTCTTTCAATCTTACATAGGTATCTGGCTTCTCACTTTTTCTGAATTGGAGTTAGCCTGTCATACTCATAAACTCCTTTTTGCCCATTTCCTTTCCATCAGTTTTTTACCTCTACTCTCATTCTGATACCAATAGACTTCTGTGCTTTGTGTGTGCCTGTTTTGTTGTACTGTTTGCATGGCTTACATAAGGGGTTTCTATTCCTGTTTGGTTTTCCCTAGCAACTCTCTTCCTCTGTGGATTTTTCTCCCTTTACCCTCACCACTTGGATTCATTCTTCAATCCAGTTGGCTTTTTCCTCTTTGTCACCTTTCCAATATATGTTGTTCCACGTTACTTCCTCTAATGTCCACCACATATTTTCCTCTGCTTCTTGTCTTGGTTGGCCATTGGAGGAGATACTACAGTCAGATATCCGAACTATCTATCAGGCATTCATCTCCCATTATCTCCATCATGTCAAGGTGTCTACATTCTTGGAGTAGCACCTACTACCTGTGGCTATACTTCATGCTACAGTGCAGCTATAACACCAGGTAAATCTTTATTAATGCTTTCTTTTCTTTTAAAGTACCTTGCTTCGAAATTTGTCATTTGGATCCTGCTTTTTAATGATTATTGTCTGATCAGGTTTTATTCATTATATCCAAATTTTTATGTTGACTTGTGTGTTTTTCCATAGCTCTGCATGCTAATCTTTAAGATGGGGTGTTTCAAGGGATTACTGGAGGTAAATAACCTTATGATACAGTCTTCAGAAGTAGGTCATCCTGGATCATGCCACGGCTGGATGACATGAGTAAATCAGAAAGGGATATCTGTACATCCTTGCTATGGTCTGCTTTTCAAAATTAGGTTTCATGATTACTCATTGCACTGTCTCAGATGTAGCAGTCCCTCCAGACTCCAAGAATTCCTGACTTAATGGCACTTGTGTGTCATGCTGTGGAGTTATTTTCTCACATCCCAGATTTTAGAGTTTGAGGTGAAGATAGTATGATCCTAATTTATCTTTGTGTAGATGTTGGTACCCAGCAAGAAGGTTTTGGATGTAGTTGATTTACTAAGCCATAGCAATTCTACAACATAGGATGGATTGTCCTTTAGCCACTTTCCTTCTGTGGGATTGAGTTATTTATTTATTTATGTGATTTTGATGCTTGTAGTGCATATTGTTGGATGTGTATCATGCAAGTCCCAGCTGTTTTCTAACTTTGTAGAAGATTCTTGAGAGTAAGAATCAACAATATTTGTTTCACAAAAATGATTACACATCTTTAAAAATGGTTTAACATTCAAGAATATCTCCTTAAACCATATAAATCGATGCACCAAAAGGCAGAACAATTTTTTTTATCACTATAATCAGTGTAGTACGAGCCATAGAAGCTATAATCGGGATTAATGCTTATTAATCAAAAAACTATAAAATTTGATCAGGAATGTTTATAGATACTGAACATCACAACCTGTTTAACTTCAGTGAATTAAGTTATGGCATCGGTATATTTACAAGGACATTAAATATCATTTGTGTGTGTCAATCTTGTTGACAAATGACATAAATTTAATACATATCAACATTTAATTAACATTTAAATTAAAATTTACAGTTTGAAACTGTAATACATTATGCATGTAACATAATAAATTGGAGACTGATCTGAGATAAATTACAATACATAACAATCAACAATATAATTTCTCTAAAATTAATTTTAAGGTAATAATGAATCACTGTTAAATTGCAGCCACAATTAGCTTTACTTCTCTTTAATATCTTACTATATATAAATAAAGCATGTTCTTTGCATGGTATATTATTACAGTACTAACAGTAATTTTGTTATAGTAAATGTATTTACCATCAGTGTTACATCTTGTTCGATGTCATTATAATAATAATGATGTTAGCTTTTCAGCTACTTTTTATAGTTTGACTTTATTCATTACTTCCTGTACTTAAACATTACATCAACAAAGATATAATCAAACACACATGTACAGCCACAGTGAAGTAATGTTCTTGTTATCAGAATATTTTTATTTGAAACTATGTTCTTCAATAAAGAAATAGTTCTTGCATAAACTTTAAGTTATTTTTCTAATTTATTGAATCTTGAATACACAAAGTGGAGAATTGTTTTATGGATTTTTGTGGTACCAGTACCAGTTAATTTGTTTTATAAATCTATTTTTATTAGCACTAGCTTTGTCATGACATTTTAATCATAAAAATTAATTTATATTACTAGCTTATCCTAAATCACCTGATCTAATTATTATCACAAGTTATTACCAGAATTACAGTCAAGAATATCACTAACAAACAACAATACTCAACTGACAACAACAACAAGAAAAAAGAGATTACAAGCAAAAATGTAAAACCATATATTTAATTAGCAATATCTATTACTGAGTTAATTTTCATCTGTTTTATGTGTACAGCTGCCCTGTATCAGATATTCAAATTAATTACATTATGGTCTTGACTTTGTTGTAGACTTCTGTTAAAATATTGTATCACAACAATATTTCTTATCACACCAACTCCACATTATGCTGTTGACATCCTCCTATCATCACTTCCTTGTAAACAGTGATGATGTAACACTGAATAAGTTCCCACCAGTTGAATGTATTATGCTACATAGCTATTAGGGATGGTACAAGGAGTGACAGTGGTCTTTTAGAATAATGTTGACTCTTTTTCTCATTATCATATATATATATACCATATGTTTTAGCAAGAAAAAAACATGAAGCAAGCTTATCATTTGATACATCATTTTTCACCAAATTAGAGAAGTTTATTGGAAATCAGCTCCCCTCATCAGTAACCCCAGAAAAGGGCAAAGTAGAAAACTAAACTCCTTGTTGTAGGGAGCTGTAAT
Source organism: Carcinoscorpius rotundicauda (assembly GCA_011833715.1). Classification (NCBI taxonomy): domain Eukaryota; kingdom Metazoa; phylum Arthropoda; class Merostomata; order Xiphosura; family Limulidae; genus Carcinoscorpius; species Carcinoscorpius rotundicauda. Next base: position 25,860,654 of record CM022398.1, read on the forward strand.
TTATATGACTGAATTTTTCTTTATTCACCACAGTACACCTACATTTGTAAACATATTTAAAGAATATAAGTGGTATTTAGCACTAGTTGCTTCAGAATGAATGAAAGTCATTGCGATAAAAAAAAAAAATGCTTAAGTGCAAATATAATGAGTTATCTCCTTAATCACACTTTAAGAGAAAGATCTGCATGTTAACGCTCTAGTATGATGAGACAGATTTGAGTTACAACACTGTATGTAAAATGATTAACTTTTACACATTTGGTTTATGGCAAATCAATGGTCCTTTGACAATATTAAATGTCATGAGTATACTTGTAGAACAGACTCAAGAATGTTTGTCAAAGCCCTTTATGAAGAAGAATATTAATACGGAATGTTTTTAATGAAACACAGTTCAAATAATTTGACAGTGCAACACAGCTGTGAAAGGATTTACTGAATACACTCGAGAAACACATCACAATCCTCTGTGAGGAAAGATCTTTATACAGAATATTTAGAGAAGCAAAACAATTTAAAACATTTTAAGATCCATGAAAGAATTTGCAAGAATACATTCAAAAACAGTAACAAGCTTCAAAACCACATCCCAAACAAGTACAGAGCAAACTTAAAAATTTGGCTTAAGAAAAAGTACCCTTCCACTCTAAAGATAATAAACAATGATATGAAGTTCATGAAAGTTTAAAAGTATTCAGCCATACCACAAAATCAATGTCTAATTACATGTGAAAGATGCAGTAATGCTGGAATTAAACCAATTCCATTCAATAACATACCCATCAAGTCCTTTAATTCAGAACCAATAATCACCATATACTAAGTTTTTAAAAGCCAATGTCCACAGGTTCATCTGTTATTAATAAAAGCTTTCTACTTGTCAAAAATAAATCATATACAAACAAACTTAGCATAGATGCTACATAAAGAGTTTTTATCTCAAATCTATCTATATGTTGCATAGATGTTACATAAAGAGTTTATCTCAAATCTATCCATATCTTAAATCATGGCTTTATATTGTTTTACATAACTTAAGTGGCCAGTAGTAGTTGATTCAGCATTATAAAGATTGTATTAAGTGTTGTAATAACAGTAAAGAAAAAACTGACAACATTTCAATTATTTGAAACACTTCTCAAATATATTAATATAATTATATTTATTTTTATACATTCTTGTTCTAAGGAAGACATTTATAGGCACTGATCTTTAAATTTTGCTTCCAAAATTTAGATTAATCTTTAAAATGAAAGGACAGCAAGAAAGAACACTTTTTCTGACTTGTGATTCATCAGAATTCATGTAAATCAGTATTTTATGCTCTTTCTGAAGTGTAATATTTCAGTATTGATGTGTACAAAATATCAAAGGAATAGTATAACAACACATTCATTTTCAAAATAATACAAGAATGTTATAATTATCATTTTAATCCAAACAAAAATGCACAAATTTTGCCAAACATTTTGAAAAATATTTCAAACTGTCACTGCTATAGTTATACAATCAGTAGTCAAGTTTTAAAATTGTGGAACAAATAAAACTTGTTGATATTTCATAAAAAGTAATTGATCCTGTAATGTATATGAAAAAAAATAGCAAACTATAATAGCTGTGATACATCTTCTACAATTCATAAGTTAGTACTGTTCAATTGACCTCTTCATTACATACATTTAACATTAAGATATCTCAAAAGCAGAAAAGACTGGGAATATAACCACATACATTTAACATTAAGATATCTCAGAAGCAGAAAAGACTGGGAATATAACCACTGTGGAATTTCACAAGGAAATTTTTCATGTCACATTAAACTGTACATTTATCTCAATTAGTTTACTTTAGATTCCAAATTAAAAGTATGTAAAAACAGGATTTTAAATCCATCTTTTGTATGTAACATTTTTGTGCCAACACAAACATTTTTTCAACCAGGATGGATGTGATGGTAGACAAAAAAAACCTATCCAAACATGTAATATTTCTTTTCTACAAAATGCAACGTTTAAGACATAACTGATTTCAACTCCCTTGATATGTTGCTTTAAAATTATCTCTTCACAAATGTCTGTAAATGCTCAGAATTTATTTGCATTTTACTTTACTAAATCCAAAAATGAGAAAATCAAAAGCTGTTCTCTTCTTAACACCCTTAGCAGCCTTTCAGTGTAATCACAAAATCAAATTAAAGAACTACTTCCAGTGGTGGATTAACAACATGTGGTGTCACACAGCTGTTGAACATCATACTGAGTTTTATGGTCATGCAAAGGAAAAAAACTTACTTAACACATTCCACCAGACAAAAAGGGAAATCCATGAATTTACAAAGAAATAATTGAAAACAACTAAATACAGTAATAGTATAATAACTTCAGCTCTGATTAATATCAGTGATGCAGTGTCTTGTTTGAAGATACTTTTTTATTCACATCATAAATATACTTAACTTGTGTAAATTAATTAATTTATTTAATATTTTTAGTTCAAATTTGCATATAGTTGAAGACAATTTGAAGTAGAATATAAAGTTGAAAAAGAATAATTACATAAATATTTCGTTATAATTAATACAGTACAAGTTTTTGACATAATTCTAAACACTGGTAAAACTTCCATCACATATTCGTCAGTCTCATAAAAAGCTTACATATCTTTACAAATCAATGAGCAAATACTCCTTGTAAACTGTATAACAAGCTATCATTAAATCATCTTACCTCCTTCATCGGCATTTTCATCTTTATCATTTCAGCATATCGGGTTAAAACTTCCCATGGGGCATGAATTTTGACAAAGTTTACACCAACTGAGCACTATTGAAACATAAAAAATAAGATGTAACCTCATCAAGGTTTTCTTGTTATCTATTTTCAATTCAAATGGTATTGTGAGTAAAAATATAAATAAACATACGATTTAAAACATATTTCACACAATTCAAAAAGTTTGAAAATTTTAAGATAATAGTCCAAAAATATGTTTTTCAGTAATATAAATAACTTTTTTCATATTTTAACACTCTTACCATGAGCTCAGTAAAATCGATTTGCTTTGTGGCCCCAAACTGACCTTTAGTTTTCATATTGTGACTTAATGTTTTCATGTAACTTTGAAATTTCACAAGCTTTCAGTAAACAATACCAGATTTTTGTATATAAACACCAGAAAGAAATCAAAGTATTGACTGCTCCAAGTGGTTATTACATAAAATAAAAAATAATTTCCTTCATCTGAAAATTATCAAATTTCATTTGTGTAATCTCCAAAACTTCTTGAATAAATATCAATAGTTTTTCTCAATAAAACTTCATATTCTATTTTCTCTACCCTAATTCTCTATGCATTTTTTCAGTTTGACACTCCTCATAAACACCATGATAAAAAAAAGGAAACAAATCAAAATTATCATTATGTTCTTTCCATAATGACTGCAAATTCTAACAGGAAACTATTTTATCACAAGTAGCTTAAATATTGTAATAATATAATTTCTACTGAAATATTTTTGTTTTGCTTTTTGAACTGTGTCTAACTAATAATCCCACCACAAAAGTTGAAAATCCCATGACAAAGTGTATCATATATCACATGATCAAATAATGTAACTCATGAACTGCTCACAAGCATACCTTGTGAAGCATTTGTAGTACTATTGTTATTTTTCTCCATCTTACCTAATTAAACCTTCTTCAATTTAACAACTATCTACTTTTTTACATTTTATTTACTTTCATTATAATGAATAAAAAAAATAGATGTGAAAAACTCAATCCAACTTTCCTTCTGTAGGATTGAGTTATTTATTTATGTGATTTGTATCACTTTCCTTACTTATCTCTCACTTGGAAGTATTTCTTTCCTTTCCTGCTATGTGTATTCATCTCTGTTCATGGGTAAGAGATACCTTCACTAAATAGTAAAAGGTAATTTTGTGAGAGAAGGAAAGTACCTATCAGAAATACATTTTCAATATAGGAAAATTATAATATATGTTAAATTATACAACTGTCTGTGATGTTCTGTTTCATTAGTCTGCCGTATTGGGCTTCTAACAATGTATACGATATTATTATTGTTTCACGATAATTTTAATGTAATATATTTATGATAATGCTGTAATTATGCTTACGTATGAAACATACTACTTATATGCAGTATAAAAGTAGAGTTACAAAATGTTTTATGATTAGCTACAAAAATAAATAGAAAATAGATGCTGATAAGAAGCAAAAATTTAAAGTTTAAAAAACAAATTATAAGACTAATATACCAGAGTACACAAATGTTAAAGTATAAGTAAGGTTATTAAAGGTACTTGTATTGTATGTTGCTTTTTGAATGGCAGCTTAATTAAGTGTCCCATCCATTGTATTTTTTTCAATTTTGGATTAGTTTTTTGATGGGTGTGTCTTTAAAATCTTTAGTTTTTTATAACATAGCAATTTTAACTAGGTTTGGATTATTTATGTTTGGGGTTCCATGTTTCTATAGAAAGTGTTCTTCTGGGGTAATTTTGTTTGTCAAGCATATGTATAACATGCTAATGTGTTTTGAAATGCATCTGAGAAAAGGTCTTCCAGAGTTTCCTACATATATGAGTCTCCAAACACATTATGCATGATTTTATAGACTGCAGGTTTGATGTGGCACCTTTGCCCTACCCCATTTTTCTATTTTTATAAGTAAGATTGAATATGACAGATCATGGCAAAATAAAACAGTATTTACTCAGGTACAACCTTGAATTGTTTCATTCTTAAAGTAAATTGTTATACTTAAATAAAATCTAAACAATTACTGAGACTATTATTACCCATTAGATCTTATTTTGAAATATTTAATTTGTAAAGATTTATTTTTCTTTCATATTATTATTAACAAGTAATATTTTTCAGTATATAACTTCTTTGCAGTCAGGTGATTTGTTTGTATGATAACAGTACAAAGATGACTTCTTTCATTATTGATAGTGTTGTTTGAAACAGATTTAGGTAAGGACTGTTCCTATGGGATGTAGTTTTCACTGCAGAAGGTTTTACTGCAATAAATTGAAATTAATGTTCTCCCATTCCTCTCTTCATGCTTTTGAAATTGCATAGGAGATGAATCTGGTAATTTAACTATTCCTTTTACATATGATTTAGCACAAATTCCAATTTGTACTTGGATCTTGTGCAAAAAAATCTAACATATGACTTGATGTCTTGTATTGATGGAACTATATATTATTGTCGGCTAATGTGCACAAAGGTGATGGGTTTATAATAAAACAGTTAGCCATCTAGTTTGCATGTTTCACCTGTTGTAATTTTCCTGACTATTGAGGTGTCAGACACACCATTCTGATTGCAATGTGCAGCCACCATAAATCCCTCATAAAAAAAATTTTCAACAGATATGTAACATTTTTTGAATATTTTATCACTGGCAGGTGATCAGACTCTTCAATAAGCATATGTTTTTGACAGTTCTTCCATTTTGTATGCTTTGGAAAAGACTTCAAGATACTGTGGTTCTTGTGTCCTCTTAGATTGAAATCAATATATATGAATTATCTTGCTAACAATTCCTGGGGAAGTTCTCACCATGGTCACAGTAGACGTGTCCTAAGATTACATCCAGTGACAAGCTATTTAACTTTTTCACTATTTCCAATGTGTGTTTAGGAGTAGTCAATTTTCTTTTTCTTCTGAAATTTTACCTTTTATTGCTTTACCAGTATTATTCAGTGGATTTTTTGCTTTCCTCAAAGCATCAAAAATGTGCACCTTGTATGACATTATAAATAAGGTGACTTTGTGTCAGATAGCTCTGTAGTTGGTCATTTTCAGGAGCTGTCTGCTCTTACAAGTTACCCTAATCTAAACTAAACTATTAAAAAAGATCAGAACTTTTTACTTTTGTAATAATTTACCATGGGCAAAAGCACTCTTGCAACTTGCCACCATACATTGTGAGAAACTCTCTTCACATATTTCATTTATCTTTGTGAAAAATTTTTATTTATTATTGGTAACTGTGACTCGGAGAGAAAGGAATTGTACATTTGCTGTTTTCTGCTTGATTACTTATATTATGTTGGAAAAAACAACAACTATATGTAGAATTTATACATGGTGGTTTCTCTGCATTAAAATAAAATATTTTTATTTGCAAGTTTTAGTCCTCCATTGAGCAACAATGCTTGCTAATTAAAATATCTTAATGTAGAGAAAATATATAATTCTATATATTAATTTCCCTACATTATAAATCCTAAAAAGTAACTATTAAAAACTTGTAATAATTTAGTTAAGACTATTTCTTTTGAGCTTTGAATTTTTTAAAATACAGGTATCATATTTGTTGTCTCCCATAGAATTAAAGCAGAACATTTGACTCTTGAAGTTATAAATTCAGTGCATTTTTCTTAGAATGAAGTTTTACAGACTTTGAATATTTTGTCATTTTGAACTTGTAATAAATTTATACTGTTAACGTACAGTTATTGTACTTGTACTATCACATTTACATTTCAAGCATATCTCAGTAGACCTGTACATAAGTGAAAATTTGTAAAATTTCCCTGGTTGTGCAATTTTTGTTTGTTTATTTGGTGAGCTTAATTTGTGTTAGATGTACTCTTGCAATACACATACACATGAATGAAAGTTACATTAACATTATAGAATTGTGACCTAAACAAATATGAAAATGTTGTACATATACCTGCTGTGGTTGTGTGAACATCTAAATAGAACAAATTTTTCTAAATGTTTTTATTAGGTGTTCCATTTCCAAAGAACTTTTTTTCTATTGCAAAGACGATATTAAAACGACTCTTTCGTGTTTATGCCCATATCTACCATCAGCATTTCTCTGAAGTAGTTCAGCTTGGGGAAGAAGCTCACTTGAACACAAGCTTCAAGCATTTCATCTTCTTTGTGCAAGAGTTCAGTTTGATAGAAAAGCGTGAACTTGCCCCTCTTCAAGAACTGATTGAAAAACTTACCAGTAAAGACAAGGACACTAAACCCACTCATTAGCATCTTATGATTTTCAAAATGGAACTTTCATAAATATGCCTATCTTTTATATGTTCTTGTGAAATTTAACTTAATTTTCTTAAAAAATAAAAATAGTTAATTGTATTTATCAGACTGTCACTAGCACAAAAACATGTTCCTTTTTAAAATAAAATATTTGTTCTGATTTTGAGGGTGAACAAATAATCTAAATGCACATATAATATATGTATTTATTTATTTAAAAATATTAGCTGTATTGTCAGTTTTATGCTCACTGAGTTATAATGATTTTCAGTTATACTTGTCTTTCCTTTTAATTACACAGGAAAAATTCAATTACATAGAAAATTTTGGAAATTAGCATTTACATTTCTTTAAAGAAGAATTGATCTCAAAATTGTAATTAAACTGTACATTAATAGTGTACTTGTTATGCAATATTACAGAAACTCATGCTTGTAACATAATAAAATAAACAATTTTAAAGTAACTTTTGAAATTTTTAAAAATTATTTGTATGAAAAAATAGCCATTTTTTCACATGAGAGGTGAGTGTATTAAGTATCCTGTAATAATTGTAACAAAGCTGATTTTAAAGAATATGTATTTTATTCTTAAAAATCTATTATGCAGTATTTCAGGATGTTATTGATGAATAATTTAATGAGACTATTTTTGCTATAAAAACTGCTTCTTATGCACTTTTTTGAATAATTTGTTAAGTCAACTTTTCCCAGATAAATATTTGTAGCAGTTTGAAATTGAAATTTTTTCTTTACATATTATTATATAAACATTCAAAATCACCAACCAAAAAAAACACTTCATACTTAAGTATATTTTATATTATGTGCCTAAAATTATATAATATTTTGCAATGACAATAAAAGTTTCTCTGTATGTTTAAAATAGGACCATTTTCATAATAATGGGTATTTATTTGATGTTTTGATCACTTGCAAATTTGTTTTAAGGTGAAATGTTTTAAACATAGTTATAGATTCATATCAGTTTTATTTTTAGCTAAAGCATTCATTGTTATTGAAACATTTCTTTGTATCTCCTGAAACATAAAACCAGCAAATTAATGGTAACAAAGAGAAATTCTGTATTATTTAACTTCTTTTTTTATTTAATGAGTTATAAACCCATGTTAATCACATAAAATTATATAAGCAACATTTCACTTTTCTTGTATTCATAATTATGCTTACTGCACAGTTACATTTAAAGATAGTAACAGGTCATGTCTGTATACATATCATTGTGGTCTAAACAATGTTAATCTACTTTTAAACTGTTGAGAACATAACTTGAATTTTTAAAAAAACAAATTCTGATAAAGCTTGTTTAAATCAATACAATCCCTATTAGAAGTTGTTTGATTTAAAACATGTTATTACATTGAGTTAACAGTTTTAATCTGTATATAATTGTTTTGACATATTTAAATCTCTCTCTAGTTTCCTGTTAATGACAAATATTTAAAAAGTATAGTAGTTTAAAGCTTTCTATAACATATTGTACCAATTGTTTAGTACTTAGTGGTAGGGTAGAAATATTGGTAAATGTATACTTTCAGAGAACAAATTTTACCCATATACTAAAATTCATGAGAGCAAATTAGAACTTTAGAATGTTTGAGCTTATAATATTCCATTATTTTTGCTATTGGTAGATACTTTCTCAAAATATGTTTAAATATTGTACAAAGGGAGATTGTTTTCATAATTTCAAAATATCTTTTTTATAGATGAAACATTTAACAGTATTTTATTATTTAGCTTCAAATCCTTCAACATATTTCAGTTTTTGCTTCAATGGACTGCCCCATTTCTACAATGAGGTGATGGTTTAGCTTTTACACTGAGAGCTTTAGGTAGAAATTAACTATTTAAAACACTTGAAATAATATAAATATTACTAGATTTTTAACAGTAATACACACACACTGTCACACCACATAATTATAAGTAGCTTAATACATATGTGCACTTGTTTTCAAATATGATAAAGCTTGATTACAGAAGTGCCCTTAATTGTGATTTGTAAAGCATATTTCATACTATCCTTTATTTTACCACAGTAATTTATTTTTATGCCTTATATTCAGATTGAAATCTGGTAAATCCAAGTATTTGGTATGCTAGCTATAAGTATTAGCAGTCATTTTGATTTTTTCCTAGTTAAAATATCCAGGATTTTAAAAAGGTGGTACTCACTGTAACATGTATTTGTTTGTAGAATGTTTTTAATATTATTTCGTTTTGATGCTTATGTTACGTCATCAGTGAATATTTCATTTTTATAACTTGAATATTAAATGCTAATAAATATTTTTCAGTTCTTTATGCCCAGTAACCTATGCACTATGAAAAGTTCTTTTTTAAATATAGTGGCAGATCTTTTATAGAAACTGCAACTCCCAAAAAATAAATATGTAACAGATATTGGTATTTTACTACAATATATATTTTAGCAACAATTCTGAGTGATAAACAAAATAATAATCACTGAAATGTATTAAATTATTTCCTTTTTCCAATGTTTCCAACATTTTATAAAAGAATTAATTGCATTGTAGTAGATTTACATTGTTACATGTTAATTTTCTTGTGAACAGTCATAGACAAACATTAAAATATCAAAGCCACTTTGTGGAATAGTAACTTTTTTAAATATATATTAAACTGTTTAAAAATAAGACTCTCTACTGTCATTGCAAAAATTAAACTAGCTTTTTTCAAGAAAATTTCTTGAATGAAACATCAGAATCAGTGCATCATGTTAAATGGATTGTGGCTATTCTTACGTTTTTCAAAAATACCAAAAGAACACTTGAAAACTCCCCTCCCTTATGTATTTGAATGTTTGGTTGAACAAAAACAACAAAAACCTAACATTAATAAACATAAAGGATTACTTTCTTTTTTCCTTACTTATTTGTTGAATCTTTTACAAAATGTGTTGTGGTACAATTAAATAAAAATTTGGGGAGGGGGAATTTAAACCACAAAATAATGGTAAATGATAAACAGATGTTTTAAAGTTCCCAATGTTAAGATGTCTTTCATCCAGTATTTTTAAATTTCTTAAAATCATCAAAGAACTTGAAGGAAGACATGGCATTTTCATCAAGCTTGCAGAAAACACTAGTACTTTAGTCATATGGTATAAGGGTTTATATATATTAAAGGTGTATAACGAAAACTTCAAGGATGATTGCTACTAACAGATACTGAAGAACTTCCACTGTGTTTTGACTGTAGAAGAACCAAGAATATCCTACCTAAGATCCAAAAGCCTGAAAACCTCGGAAGACCTTTAGTTTCTACATGTAACCGTACAACTGAGTTAATCTTTAGTTCATTACACAAAATCATGATCCCTATAATGCATTCTTTTAATCTCTATAAAAGATATCACTAACTCTCCTCAAGCATTCAATGAAATTTTCTAGATAACTTCTAACCCATTACTATTCACAAGTCCTTTTATACTGTCATATTAGTCTTGAAGCTTTTAAGTTTTATTTCAACCAAGAACAAGTTCTAGAGCCATCAAGACACTTTAGTAAGACAAACTAAACTTGACACTAAATATCTTCTTTTTTAATGATTCATTTTAAAAATAAAGTAACCATGGATACCAAGATTGAATTGCCATTTACTAACCTGTTAAAAGGTTGCACACAGCATTTCAAAATTATGATTGACGTATGCCTGTTTTATACTGATAATACATTGACAACATAATTGGAATTTTAACTTGGAACATGAATCTATAAGTTGGTCACTTCTGTGAAAATCTATCCTCCAGCCTTTTAATACACAACATTTCAAGAACTCAACATTATTCTAACAATAACTACTAGAAATTCCATTATTTATCTGTTATAATCCTGGTAGCTCCAATTTGTTTAAAATTTCATTCTTAGTTCAATGTCTCACCATCTTCATTGTAACTTTAAAAGTTGTACTGCAACCATCAACAAGTGCTAAAACTATAAACATACATTAGAAAGACTAGCCAAACTCATTTTGACACCAAATGCCTTCTCTTTCAATGATCCATTTTACAAAGAAAGGATGTAGTTGTGAAGATGGTTTGTCATATGTCAAAATATTTGTAAGCTACACTGAGTACAAAATCTTTAAAAGAAAACAACTGGGAAAATCCTTTGATGTCACATCCACAAAACTTGGAAGTACATATAAAAATAAATCAATCACTTTTTATTGTTATGGAGAAAATCTAAAGACTACATTTGATTGAAGACCCCAGAAGTAATTACTTTCCAATGTGGTATATGCTTTAATTTGCAAGCTAATTATGCAACATGCATTATATGAACACCAGTCTTCAATATTTAGACTCAACTCCACTTACACAATAAAACAATTATTCAACTGTACAAATAAGTGGTGAATAAAATAGGTCACATGCTATCTGAACAAGCATACAAAAATGCCTAGAACTGTGATCCAAACAAATTTGTGGCAAACATTTCAATTATCATATTAGCCACTTCAAAATACTGACAATCCATCACTCAGAAGAAAAATACAAGCTTATCTATTGGCTTTGCCCCACTTAATCAAAGGAAATGAATGATTTTCTGTAATTTTCTTTACCTATACATGTACACACCTTTCTTGTGTATATACACATTTAATATTTACATATGTATTTTCTTCAACATAGTATTTTATTTTTTAGACATCACAATATTAGCTATCTTTTTAACTTATGAAATAATGACGTTTCATCCTTGTAACAATGCACAGCACCCTCAATTATATTTTTAGTCCTTTTATCTTGCAATTTACTACACTAAATTATTTTAGGTATGTAATTAATATGAATGTAATAAGCATCTACATCACAGATTACATTTTCAGTTTTATCTTTGATGGAAAGAAATAAGTTATATCAATCCTTACTCACTTGATATTATTATTGACATTTTTTTCAAACTTGTAAATATATTTAAGACTAAAATTTTTAATTATCATTTATATCTATATATGAGCATGAATATTTTTCTAACTTTAAAAATTGATTTGCTATTGGTCACATGTATGCTTCTATAGACCTGTTACATGATATTCATTTCAAACATTGTGTGCTGAGAACCCTCTGTGGTATTAAACATTTTGTTTCATCAAACTTTAAAATCATCAGAGGAAAGATATCTCACTCCGAAATGTTGTAATTGAAACATATATTCACTGTTTATCACTTATTCTAGTGTATGTCTTCCCCTCTTGTATGTTTTTTTGCATATTTTGTCAAAACTAGGTTAAACGTTTCTCACAGAAGAGATAAAAGTTTAAGGTTATCAAAAATAACGCTCTAGAGTCTAGATGAAAAAGGAATTTTTAGCAGTGTTTTGCTTAAATCTCTACTGAAGGGTTACCTTCATTAGCCACCCATAATTATGAAGTGAGAGATTAGAGGAAAGGCTAACTGATACTTGTTAACGAATAGACTACTCCTATTGAATAGTGACAATTGATCATCACTTTTATGAAGCACCTACAGCCCCAGAATGCAGCATAAACCACAAAACATTAAATACACAGTGCCCTTGAATAGTTATTCATTTTTACACCTTAGATTTCACCCCAAGACCTATAATACAAGAGGCAAGTATCCTACTAACAGTGCTAAATTGTTAGCTCCCTAATAATGTAACTTATCACAGTTTGCACTGTTTGGAAGTTCAGTTTAAAACTTGCCACCTGATGTTGCTAAGTAAACCTACAGAAATGTACTGTTTAGAAGGGAAGAAATTGAGGTTTTTAAACATACTTACTTGTTTATTGATAAATAATTTTTTTTGACAAGTTCTTCTAGTGAATATTCAGGTTTCATTCTTAAAGTGTTACAAGGTACTATCATCTTTGGTGGCATAATTTTTATAACAATATTTCATTATTAGATCAAATGACTTATTCCATTTGTGTTGTGCCTCATGGGATCCTTCTTTGCATTTTGATTAGAACTTATAATCTGTCAATCAAGAATACTTTCAGAAATCCCCCCAAAATAACGCTTCATTCATAAAAAGCAGACTTCTGTTTTATTCAAAAATGGTAAGATCAAACTTAATATTTAATTTTTTTAAATTGTACATTAGTTGTGTTTAGCTTATTTGTTGAAGGTTATCAGAACCATACAATATAAATTTATTCAAGAGCACATGCATAAAAATTAGAGATGTATTTTTAGCTTGAACCATTTTAACAGACTTAATCAAAACAAAACAGCCTAATTGGTCACATTCAAATCATGAAACCCAACCTAAAATCTGAAGAATTAAAATACTTGGGATCTTTAAATTTGACAGACATAATTTTATTAATGGATAAGCTTTACGATCCAAAATTATCAAACTATTCCCAATAGATAAAAATTCAACAGCTATAAAAATATTTTATTTTAAAAATCAGGAAATCTTTTGAGCAGTTCATCCCATTAGTCAAGTCTCTCTGAAAGAAAGGTTAGTAAACCTATCTATTTAATTTGAATAGAATAATCAAGATATTCATTTATTACAGCTTACAACTCTTACACTAAAACTGGTTATCACAAGATTTCAGTTTTAAGATTGAAAGTAATGAGGCAAATGTTTTCATCTTCCACTAACTTAGCAATAATAATAATAATAATCCCAGTTTTGCAATATATTATATACATATACAATTGAAAAGTTATGTTTTTAGTGCAATTTAATCACCTCCAAACATAAAAAACATCTCCCTATAGTAGTAGCACAATTACTTTCTCCACTCTCATAAAATCATATTGGATAATTTTTAACTTAATAATTGTTAAGTAATGTACAGCAGTATCTTACCATACAATTCAATAAAGTTAACTCTTAGCATATACTACTTTTAATAGAATTTAAGTAAATGCTTGAATTTTTTCACCACTGTTGAAATATTTCATCAACTTTCAGCATTAAGTCTTGTCAGAAAAACATACTAGGTTAGAAAATATAGAGAAAACAGAACTTTTCTCTCTCTTATCTTGTTCATTTAACCCAATGAGCATTGAACTTTAAACTGTTGGATTTTGACGAAGCTTTTTAGTCTAATGTCTTTAGCACCTATAATAATTGAACAAAAAAATGTTAACTGCCTGTGTGTTCAGAATGTCATAAGGTCAAACTGTGAAAACTATGATGTGTAGATTAAGTTTAATGTGAAATTTACAAAAAAAGAGGTCTTTGTCAACATAAAGTTATATACTACATGTTTATGTTTATTAATTAATACAGAACAAGAACAAATGAATCAGTTTAGATATTTCTACTTGATATGAAAAATATATGCTTCTAATATTTCAAATAAACAAAATGGTGCTTTTTTCTTGTAAAATAAAATCACAAACAAACTTCAGATGAATGGAGGATAATTTTATGCTTGTCCTTTATATTTATGGTTTACAATACAAAAGTTTTAGATTAAAATATAAGAATTAGTGAAATACAAGACAAAAATCAGTTTCTGGTGACACTTTTTACTTTCCTCTTTTATTTTAATTATACGATGTAACATTTGTATTTTTCTTGATTCAGAATATAACAAAAACTTCATAAGAATTTACAAGAGTTTAACTATAGACTTGTATGACATAACCAAATAAATGCTAATCATCTGCTGGTCCAGCAGAACCCATTCGTTGAGGATCCTGTGATGGATAGTGTATTGCTGGATGGGTTGGTGGAGTCTTGACTGTTTGGCTTTGTACTGACGTACCTGGTGGAGGTCTTGGAGGAGCAGAAGGAGGTGGTATACGAGGTGGAGGAGGAAACATTCCAATGGGTCGAAGTGCAGGTGGTGGGCCAGGTGGTGGAATTCCTGGTGGACGCAGAAATGGTGGCGGAGGAGGTGGATACCTTGGTCCTGATAAAAACAGGTTACAACTAAACACTGGAAGAGTTTCTAGAATGAGCTCTTCTCCCTAAGATTATGTATTCTGTTGCTTTTATTATAAAGTCATAACAGTTGAACAGCTTTCCCTATCTTTTACCTAACATATCTGCCAGTAGGCTTAATTTAGTATGAAACTTCAAACTGTTACTACTACATTCTCAAAATAACACAACATTAACTAAAGTTGTAAAAAAATTAACAATAATACCAACTGGCTTTAAATAAAAACAAAATTCTGAACCACTGACCACAGAAAGGCAAGAGGCTGCAGCACTAAGTTACTGCATTTTCTTTTACTATATATTATTTAGTTACTTATTAACAAATTTATTTTTACAATATTTAATTATTTTACAACAGATTCCTACTTAACATTAGAGGAGAATTGATCTTATACCAAAGTTAACATTATCCTAATCTGAAAATATATATTTGAGAAATACTAACTTCCAAGCAAAAAAACAGCTATGTCCTTTGTGCATCTACCATTGAGATTTGCATGCCACTAACCTTGACATAACTTCCACCTAAAATTCACATACTTAACATGAACTGCACTGGTACATTATGTCATCATCACATAACAAAAGCCTCCCCACCAACCAACAGTACAAAAGTACAATCTCTTGTGCATTAACACTTCTTAAGTACTTGCACACAGAATAACTAGAACCCCATGTTAAACTGGTGGAAGAGCCAGTGCAAATTAAACCTAGATGAGCTCCATACAAAAAAGCACCTGAATGGGGCAGTCCATACATCCTTGGGAGACTGCATGTCAGCTTGACCAGGGTATATTATTTGCTCACGATGTAACGGGAGAAAAGTAAATAAACTCTAAGTGTTACAGGGATATGTGAAATAAAAACATGACTGTCTGAGAACTTTCACCCAAACAGTCAACAACAAAAAATAAGTGCAGTGTGATATGGCTGTGATCAGACCATATTGAATGTGCTCACCTCAACTAAAATTAAATAGATGGGTTTCGGGCTGTAGGAGGAAGACACACTAGCTGTTTGAGGAGTATCATGCAATACAATGACAGTGTCACCAATGTCCTACTTTTCACCATATTGTTCTAAACCCAATCAATAAGAAACACTCCAAGAATCACCACCCCAGAGGCTAAAAACTGGTAAATGAAAAGGTTCTTTTGTACTCAACTTGAAAAATGGTGGAGAATCAATACAGGGTAGACTTTAAAAAACTGTCCAGATTCCCATCTTATGCTTTTAGAACGGTCTTTTACTTGTGACAATGCAATAGGTGACAATGAAAATATATTCTGAAAAGTCAACAAGTGTGAGCCAAAGAAGTGGGCACTAAATGAGTCTGACCCAATAGGATAATTTGATGTGAAGAGTGTCAAACCTGACATCAGGAAGCGACAAGAGAAGGAGGACCTGGAAGCTGGAATGGGAAGATAAGGAGCAGACTAATCCAGTACAGAAACATGAGTAGAAGGTCAAGGTTGAAACTCACCCTTAAAAGAAAACTGAGAAAGAGAGAGCAAAAATAAAAAACAAGGGGTTTACTCCCCAAGCAGGTAAAACATTCCATAGAATGAGACAAATATTTAACTATAATTCACATCAAATAAAGAAATGAATAATAAATGGGAAATAACATGAACTTTCAAAAGTTGCTAAATTAATTGTAAGATTTAAAAAAAAAAAAAAAAAGAGTGAGAGAGAAATAAAGATAATGAAAGATCATACCTGCTGAAGGTAAAGGTGGTCTGCTTGCATTTGGTGGAGGTGGAAGTGGTGGAGGAGGTGGTAGAAGTATGTTTGTTGTGTCTGTCAGGTTGAAATAGTTGTTTGTCAACTCCTCTGGTGGTGGTGGTAAAGCTAAAAAGTAGATAAAGATTTTGATGGAGCAGTTTTTAAAAGTTTAAACTTATAAAAGCAAATTTTATTTAATATAATGTCTAACTGAAAGCAACAATTAAGAAATTCATGGAGATATAACCACAGGATTGGTATATTAGACACTAATGCACAAGGAATCTAGATATGAAAAATGAATTTACTATGTTTATCTTCAGAAAGCGTTGTAAGCTTTTAATAAAATGTACATGTGTGTTGTAAATAAAAAAAATAAGATGTGTCACAAAAGCACTTGTGCTCAATATATATCTGTGAATTTATACTGTCAGTTTGATTTGGACAAGTTAGAGCAAAAATTATGTTTATGTGAAAAATAAAAACACTTGTTCATCATATGGTTTGCACATTGTATTTGTACAGCTCCTAGAACCTCCTAAATGCATATCTAGTTTTTTCAGTATTCCTGCATTTGGTGTTGACTGTCCTTTACCACAAACTATTGATAAATTAGCAATGTATGATAAAATGGATAGCTGATACCTGTGACATCAAATACACATGTTGAATGGCAGTTTGTAAAAGGTTGTGGCATTCACACTTTGAATCCCACCCAAGCATGTAAGGCTAAACTAATAATTTTCATTTCTTCCTTTGAACCTAAAATTCAAACTCTTACTTTATTACTCCAGCAGATTACTCATTCCACTCCTAGAACCTTTACACTGCCCTCTAGTTCAGCCTTTATTTTACTGGTGAGTTGATTTAAAAGAAGTTGTATTAATTTTTATTATAAATACAGATTTCCTAATATGAATATGAAAATAATAATGACTAAACATGAAGTTTGTGCATACATTGTAAAATTAAGACACTGCCACATAATACTGTCTGTTTATAATTTTATGAAATCTTGTCTGTAAACTTCTTTGTTGGCTTTTAAATTTTATGTACTTACTGTCATCTTATCAAAGTTGGTTTTAACTAAGGGAAATATGCAAGTGATTCAAATATTTGTCTGAGGCATTTGGCAGGAGATGACAAAACAGAGACAATTGTAAAGAGCATTTAAAAATCACAAAGAAATCTAATAAATCACCAATGTAGCATATACAATAATAAGACCTAGGATAACAGAAGTTTTTTGTCACTTGTTTATGATACATGAAAAATAAAATGTAACAAGTCATATTCCCATTCTGGATTTGAGTTCAAGATCTATAGTACAGTTTGCACAATGGTCAAAGATTAATCAATTTTTCATTTGAACCAAGGGCAGATTTTCTCTTAATTACATGTACACACTCAAAAATACTACAGTTTCTCATCAAGGTGATGCATACCCAAAAAGTTGAAACTGCAGAATGGAATCTTCTGACTGTTAAAACACAAACTGATATCCTTAAAACCAAGCAGCCTGTAATGTTAACTTCTGACTTATTTTCAACAAAAATATTATACACAGTAATAGCAGCTGATAAAATGATAATTTTAGAAAGAAAGTTAACTTGGATATTCATGTATAACTTATCCATGCTGATAACATTAAGGCAGGCATACATCTCTTCTACAATGTAAAACTACCATAAAAAAACAGTCATTTGTAAAAACAGTAGGTATATGCCCATTACTACTGCAATGAGCATCACACAAAATTCATGATGAAAAATCTATTATACATGTACTTATAACTAAAAAATCTTGATTATACTTTTTACAGTCACCATTAAATGACTCAAAAATTTGATGTAATAACCGAAGCAGTTTATTAATAATTCACAATCACAAACTTTACTGTAATCACTCAAATGTCAAAGACTGAGGAAAATTTTTATCCACATGTTTGAACACTAATGAAGTCATAATAAAATGTACATGAAGGTCTAAAGTTATCCTCTTATAACTTCACCTACATTTTGGTGAATCATTATGGTATCAGAATAGATGCAATTAATTTTTTTACTTAACTCTTGCTACAGACTCTGTTGAATTGGCCATGTTTTTGACTCCAAATTGACCTTTATAGTTTCCATAGGGTAACCTCTAAAATGTTTTGTGTGTATTCCCAAAATTTTTGCAAGCCTTCACTATGTATTAACAGTTTTCTGAAGACAAAAAATCAGATTTTTTAATTTAGTATTTTCACTAAAAATACCTCCACAAATAGATGGATTCAAAGTGTTGACTGCTCTTAGTGCAAAGTGATTTTCATGTTATAATCAAAAATATATTTTTCACCCAAAACTTTTCAAATTTCACTTGCATAATGCTTAAAACTTCATAAATAAATTTCAAACGTTTTTTCTCAATAAAACTTCACATTTTTTCTCTTTCCTAGTTCAAAATGAGATTGGTAACTTTGACTGAGCTCATAACCACCATAAAAATGAAACAAACCTAAATTACCCTTTTTCTCTTTCTGGAATCACTTCAAGTTGTAGCAAGGAACTACATTTGTTCATTCTAATTAGTTTTAAACTCGTAACAGTATACATCTGTTTATACTTAAATTTTAGTATTTTATTGCTACTTGAATCATGTCTAAGTAATAGTCCAACCACAGAAGTTGTGAATCATTTGGTGAATGTTAACTCACATTATCCTATCAGATTACATAAAGCACAGGCTACTTGCAAGCTGTTTGCAAGTATATCTCATGAAAAATTTATCATTTTTTTAACATTATTCTAATTTAATAAGATTCTTATTAGATTTTTAAACTTTAGCTACTTTTATAATAACAAATAAAGAATACACAAGAAATGCACAACATATTACACTAATCTGGATCTTTTTTTTTGCTGTTGAATGCTGGTGAATCTTAAAACCTATGTTTCTATATTATGGTACTACTGCACTAAACAATGCACCAAAGAACACAAAATAACAACATGCAAAAATCAAACAATGTACAATATCTATTATGCTGTTTTTTGGCTTTTTTAACAATGCAACAATAACTGTTAAAAATTTAGCTATCTTTGCTGATATGTTTTCCATAGGAATAAAATTTGAATTGGAAAAATAGAGAATTATATGTACAGGAAACAATTTAATGCAATATGTCATTTGACAGATTGAAACCTTGGCTTTTTATTGGTTAAAAAGAGTATAGTATTAAACGTCAGAGTGGGATACAAGTAATTTGTAAAAGAAAGAATGTAACAGGTAAATATTGTAAAAGGAGTCTGATTTTCTATTTTGTTTTTCTATCACCAAATAAGATTGTAGGTTATAAAAATCATACTTTGTCCAAGTGATAAAAATATTAAAATGAGTAATTCATTTCAAATTATGTACTCCTCAGAAGGTTGGGAAATAAATGTCACAATTCTCATACTGGAAATGAGACTAAGCATTTCTTAAATATCTCCTTAAAAAATTAACAAATTAAAACTTTTATAATATTAAAATTAGATTTATTAACTATGTTAAATCTTGAATGCAACTCATGCACTCTGACTTACTCATAGCAAGAGAGTTAAACAGGAAAAAAAATTTACAAAAGAAAATGTTTTCACACACTTATCACCACCCCAAGGTAAAAATATTTGTGCTTGTTATTAATTTAACACCAAAAAAAAGAAAGAGTAAATAAATAAATTATTCCTAGTTCAATAACTAATTTTATCTTATATTTTTAAAAAATATTGTACAAAATACAACTAGAAAAGATTAAAAAACAATATTGTTTTGCATTTATTATTAAAATTTACTTATATGAGTACACAACTTTTTAAAATACTTGTTCAGGATACATTTTAAATAATATGCACACCTTTATCATCTTTTTTTTGCTGACAGATGATGCAATATTCATCTTTTACTAAAATGTCCTATTTCAACTATGTCCCTACAGATGCAGTTACCAGTTATTAATCACATATCAAGGTTTTATGAACATTTTTCTTGGTCTGTCTCTAACAGCAAATAAGTTAGAGAAGAAATGAGCAAATATAAAAAAGGAAATACAGACCTCCTGGTAGTCCTGGAACAGGTTCTAATTTCTTTTCTATTCCTTCCTTTGTTGCTGAAGCTGCTGCTTTAGCCTGACTTCTTCCCCATTTGATTACAAGTCTACGGCCACACAAGATCAGCTTATTAAAAGACTGTTCAGCAGCCAACTCGGCAGCAGATCGTGACGTAAACTGTATAAAAGCACACTGTTGACGGGATACCATGGTAACAGATCGAATCTCACCAAACTGATAAAAGTAATCTCTGAAAGAGAAATTTGTAAGACACAATGTCAAATTTTAGAATAAGTAGATTTGAAACTTTCTTTTAAAGTTGCAAATTTTACAAAACTTAGATATTATGTACTTTACACGAATGCCAGTTTCTAAGGGAAAATAAATTTTAGTGTTAACCTTTAATATATTATTTAATTATATTTTTACACTAAAAACACTTAATGTGAAACTTTATAAACTTTCATGCAGCTGTAAGTTCAGTTTATCACAAAAAATGTTTACGACTTTCATTACAGGCTTGGTATAATATACACAAGTTTGTCTACACAATTGCACACGTTAATTATTTTCACTAACTTTTGATACAGCATGTGTATTTTCAAAAAATGTGGTAAACCTTTAATAAATATTTCAAGTATTTTGCACACACAAAATCTTTTTTTAATGAAATATTTTTAGTAAAGATTTAGAAACACATTTTAATATATATATGTATATATAATTTCTTACTATTTAGAGATAAATTATTAAACATATATTCCTTAAAATATAAAATAATAAATCAAGAAGAAAGGTAAACAACTATCTATTGTCATTACTACCTTTAATCTTGCTTACTGAACATACATTATTGAGCCTCTTAAAATTTTGCATGTGGAGAATATATAAAACACAATTTTTTTAGGTTTTATATACACAGTTGAATAACAAAAAAAAATCACAAATAAATATAATGATACCATAGAATTCCACTATATTTTAGAGCTTAGTAATTAAGATGTATGAAGCTTTAAAAAAAATATGAAACGTCAAACAGACTAAAGACACAACCAACCTTCTCGAAATCTTGGTTTGAAAGAAAATGGTAGCCTTTTCACAGATTAAAATAGCTGAGAAAACCAGTATCGGACATTCTAAGCTGTCAATTGATTATTGAGGTTAGTTTATATAAGGAAATGTTTCAAAAATAGAAAGAGGTGAATGAGGCCACTGCATTTAACTCAGTGCATAAGCCATATCTCAGTGAAATTAACAGATACAAGATTCTTATTCTACATTCTAGCTTATTAATATTAATAATTTCAGTTCCTAATTTGTATAAAACTATAAAATTAGTATTTTGACATCACAAACATCTAATTATAAACAGTGCCGCATTCAACATACTACGTAACTCACCAAAATCTATATTTGGATGTGTTCCTTTAATATTTACTTCTAAATTACAAAATTAACTTGTGTATAATATTAAAATTTGAATTATATTCTACAATTTGATACAAAATTTACTGACATAAATTCATAAAATTGTAGTTCAAAAAAATTTTGAATGCAACTCAACAAACTTGATGTGACTTCTGATCCATGACCTGTCATGAAAGGGATAATTAAGTTTTTGAATGAATGTGAATGTATGTATGTACATATGGAGACGAGTAACACTGATATGGGTAACTTTTATAAACTGTAAAATGCTCTATAAAACATTGTTAATGCTAGGTATTGAACAATCATTCCAGAGTTATGGTCTTCTTCTTGGCTTCTTATTCCCCAAAATTCTTACTTTTTGGCATTTAAAAATTAGAATTGCAGAACATTAGAAAATACTAGATTCACAGATCAAACAAAAAGGATTTACAGTACAGACTATTTCAATGGTTTGCTTTACTTTAACCAAAAGTATACTGAACATGGTGAAGAATGTAAAAAAACAGCTTCACTGTTATTACTTTCAAACAAGTTGACTTTCAGTTACAGTAGATCCTGGTATTTAAGACCACCCCTTCGGCAGAGCAATAATGGTCTTAAACAGCAGGTGGTCTGTTATTGCAGGAGCCCATTTTTTGCATGTTTTTTTTATTTGTACATATTTTGAAGTTAACAAAAAAACAAAGAAAGGCTTTTGATTTGTTTCTTCTTATATTTTTTTTCTTAGCACAAAACAAACCATTGGAGGCAGTGAAGTCATCCAGATTCATTTCTGTGGCTTTCATCAGTGCATATTCCTTCAAGGCTACGCCAGTAACAGGGTGGTTTTTGGCACATGCAGCACAAAACCAGTCCCACATCTTTCGTTCAGCTCCATGTAGACTGTTTTCCGTGCTTTCTGATATTTTTGGCCACTGTTAGCACCATTTTGCCACAGTGACATTATTTTTTCTTTGTCATTTACTACGCTCTATATTTGTGTCTTTCCAACGTTCATGGATTCTGCAATTTTTCTGCAGCTTTTGCCACCTTCAAACAACTTTACAACTTTCACACAATCTTCTAGTGAAAGCACTTTGCGTTTTCGACAATCAGCCATGACTTCACAATGAAGATAAAGACGTTTTGAATAGGTGTAGAGCAAAAGAATCAAATTGAAACTGAATTTTAATAAATATATGCCTCCTATATATACCTTAACCGAACTGATAATTTTTGGTATGATTTGGTCTACTAATCTACTAATTGGATGCAACATGTTTGTTCAGCAATTATCAATAAAAAGCTGGCGTGTGGTGTGGTTTTGTTTGTTTAGCAATATTTTACATCAGTACATTGGACAAAACTGTCAATTATCAGACGTGAGGTATTATGAAATGACCGTTAAGACCAGCATTTAAGCGACCAAACGACCGGTTTTTGATCACACATGGGCGGTCTCTGGTCGCGTCCAGCGGGTGGTCGGTCACTACGGGAAAAATAACATTGAAAGCCGTCCATTGGCAGAAATATGGTCGGAAACACCGGGTGGTCGGCGACAGCGGGGGTCGTCCAAACCAGGATCTACTGTATTATTCACAAGATATATTTAACAGCAGACTTGTATAAAATAACAAAAAGCACTTAAAATCAGCAAACATATACTATTTGAATAATTACTTGCCTTAAATCTTTCTCAGTCATTTTTTCTCCAAGATTCCCAACATAAAGTGTTGTTATGAATGTATCTTCTGGAGGTTCCAACTTAGGCATTGTGTCTGCCCTTCTCAACAACTTATCAGCCACAGGATCATTGATACCATAGTACCGATCCTTAATATTTTGGTCAGCTAGTGGATCATCTGGATCTGTTGGTTTTTCATGTCTGTGAGGGAAAAAAATTACAGTTTATTTTTTGTATTTATGTACAATATGCTTTATGATATTCAAACTGAGTTGTTTAAAACAAACTACTGATTTCAAAACACAATAAATCTTTCTATAACAATGTATGATGAACATTATAGCACTTATAATGAACTCAATACCTCTGAGAAATTATTCTTCTGAAGTAGAATATTTCACATATTTCATGATTAATATAAAAATAGCATTAATTATTTATTAAATGATAAAATATACAAAAACAAATGAAAATAAATATACAAGCAAAAATATAAACCAAATTTGTTATTTAGAACTTCAACACTTCGCTTTAGAGCTTCTTCTGGAGCACATCACCAAGGCACAAACCAAATAGAATTTATTAGTTAGAGAAACTGAAGTTTGTATTGTCAGTTTTAGTTTGTGTTTTAGTAGGACACTCCTGAAGAAGCTGTAAAGTGCAACATCAAGTGCCCAGTTAATATGCATTACAAAAATTTAGTGAAGAATATAAACCATTTACTTCCAATAAGTTTGAATATTCAGGTAACAGTATGATACTGATAATTAGTAAACATTGTAAAAAGACCACATTTTAACAAACAGCTTAACAGATATTTCACTAGATCTGGGAATTTAGGAAACTCGTTACTTTCTGTTCTTCAGCAATATAAACAATGAACAGTTGTTCAAATCATTTACTATAATATACCTGTAAGGACATTCTTCTCCACGCTTGCATTCTCCTTTCACCCAGAAACTACATATATGAGGTCGATTTCGTTTATAGTATGGTGTAGTGCGAGCCAATTTCATGAGTAAATCACTTGGTGCTTGAGCTTTAGCTAAGGTTCCATATGGTTGAGTAGCATCTAAGTTTTGTACCTGAAAATCAAATTTGTGAATATAAACTGAATTATTATAAAAATATCCAAATAACTAATTTTTCATAAAAAGTTGTAAATTAAGAAAGGCTGGTTAAATTCATAATAATAAAAAGATTTTCTTGCTGAGAAGTATGCATTATGTGCTGTATCTTAGAATTATTTTTCATCAAAATTTTCACCATTAAAAATGTCAGACTTTCAGAAAAGTAAAAAAACTAGACATTTTTCAGAACTAAACAGCAATGGGAAATTATCAGC
Source organism: Carcinoscorpius rotundicauda (assembly GCA_011833715.1). NCBI lineage: Eukaryota > Metazoa > Arthropoda > Merostomata > Xiphosura > Limulidae > Carcinoscorpius > Carcinoscorpius rotundicauda. Next base: position 25,885,858 of record CM022398.1, read on the forward strand.
ATCATACATTAACACAAAAATAGCTAAATGAAATTGTTGTTCAAGTGGTAAATGACATGAAAGGCTTTTCAGCCACTACTGTGTTTTCTATATTTGAGCCTTGTCAGCATAAGATATTGTTCTTCTTTACTCTTACTCAAATGTTCTTATAATAACTCCACTGAAAAAGGCATACATCCTATTTTGCCATTTGGTGTGTGCTCTGTTCCCTAACACTAGTCAAGATCATTAATCCTCTCAACTAAAATATCCTTTATTGCACATGATTCAAAGTTTTAGTGTCTTAATCTTATTAAACTACCATGTTATACCAATTAGTACAGCATAAAAATCTTATCAGGTAATCCATATTTTAAGAGTATACAAGTTTTAAGATGTAATTCTACTGGGCAATATTCTAAAAAATCTTGAATTTCCCCCTAATACGACGTGTGCAACATTTTCATTAGGTATCTTGTCTTCTCTATTTTTTTTTTTACATTACCCATTGCAAGAGTAAGAAATTAAATGTAAATTACTTACTATTAAAATCATCATTGTTCAGACAAATCATAATTTTTATAACATTCAATTATGTTTGGTTACATGGCTATTGAAAAGAAAATCGGACCCTTCCTGCCAGATTTCCTCTTTCAGGATATGGTAACAGTTCTCTCTTATGTTTAATTGTATACTACATTCAATCAACAAAAAACATTTTCATCTATCAAATTATGTATTGTGTAACATTGTGTAAATTTCAGTCAGGTACAAGAAATGTTCCAGTGAGAAACTTAATAACTAACTTTGATGAATTTGTAATGGCTCTTATTACATAGTTAGAAAGCCAGAGAAATTTTGAGTAAAGGAATGTTGTCTACTTTTTACATGTTGTTATTCTACATTCTTTGGTGCATTATTTAATTAAATAAAAGTTATTTTAGTGCATTACTATCATTAGTGTTAAAAGTTGAGTTAAGTGTTATCGACAAATGACAGCAAGAAAAAAGACGTTTATGATAATAAATTAAGAATAAACATGTTTTTCATGTTTATTCTTAATTTATTATTATAGAAGTAACTAAAACAAAAATACTTTAGATTAAGTAAAATAAATAATAACAGTAGTATTATAAAAGTGTTTCATGAGACATGCATGCAATCAGCACCTGTGTAAAGTAATTTGATAGAATTCAAAGGTTCACTCCAAGGGCAATAAAACAATAAAATGTAACTATAAATAAATGCATACTGTTACATGCTTGAAGCTACTTAGGATAAACGAATGTAGTTTCATGTTACTATTTAAAGTAATTCTAAAAAGAAAAAAAAAGGTTAATTGAAATTGCAAGGCTGGCCAAATTTACCAATCTCATTTTGTGTTTGGAAAGAGATAATAATAATCAAATATAAAGTTACACTAAAAAACGTTGGAAATTTATTTAGGAAGTTTTAACAATTACATAACGGAAATTTGACATTTTTGAGCTGAGTATTTTCAATCTTAATAAGAAATTACTTTGCACACAGACAATTCAAAATAAATACTCAATATATTCATGGATAAATATTTATTTTAGTTTATTAAAAAATACTTTACCAAAAATATAATTTGTTTTTGTATGCGAATAGTTTATAATGCTGACTGAAAGACTGCCAAAGTTTGTGAAGATATACACATACTATCTGTAAAGTTAGAAGTATAAAGAGTACCAAGAGGCCACTTGGTCAAAGCCCTTGTTGAGAGAGTTAAGTGATAAGACATTATGCAACTAATATTAGATAAATCAAAAGAAATATCTTAATGGTGTTCAATATGGTGTTAAATGATAAGACATTATGTAACTAATATTAGATAAATCAAAAGGAATATCTTAATGGTCTTCAATATGGTGTTAAATGATAAGACATTATGTAACTAATATTAGATAAATCAAAAGGAATATCTTAATGGTCTTCAATATACTCTCTATTGAACTACCTGGTCTCATTTTAATTTCATTTTATCAATAAAATCACAAATAATTTTGTGAGAAAATGAGTTACTGGATGATTTTAAATTGATACAAAGTTTATACAAATCTGTATGAAATATTTTTTCTTCAGTTTACAAAATTGTTGTATGGAATGAAATCTTGAGAAACCAATGTAAAATTTCTATTAAACAAGGAGAATAAATATTTATTTTGTAAAGCTCAAACTATAAAATATTTTCAGTGATGTCGAGAAACCCACTTGTTGAGAATTTTATATGCAAAAACGGCTCGTTTGGGTTCAGAAAATATTTTAAATAGAAGAGCGAACAACGTTTCGACCTTCTTCGGTCATCGTCAGGTTCACAAAGAAAGAGGTAACTGACCGGAAGCTGACCACATGTTTGGTCATGTTGTGTAACTGAGTGTCGCAATGTAGAGAGCGGGGTTAGATGTTTGAATATATAATTTTATCTATAATATTAATATAGGTATAATGGTGTTCCTTTATATTGGTTTATTTTGGGTTTAAGTTGTTGTATAAGTAAGGCTTCTTTAATTTTGCATTTGTTTATGTTTGTTTCTTTATTTAGTATTTTAGTATTTTCTATGGTTATGTTGTGTCCATTTGACTTGCAGTGTTCGAATACGTGTGAAGGTGACTTTTTATGTTCTTTGAATCTGGTTTCCATTTTTCTACTTGTTTCTCCAATATAGAAGTCGTGGCAGTTATCACATTGTATTTTATAAATAATGTTGGTGTGGTGTTTGTCAGTGTAGTTCTTACATAGTATAGACCTTAGTTTTGTGCCAGATTTTTGAATAAATTTAGTATTAACTGGAATGTTATATTTTGTTACTAGTTTTTGCCAAATGTTGGTTATTTGTTTGCTGATGTCAGGAATATATGGTATACAGCAGTATATGGTTTCGTGATTTTTTGATTTGTGAGATATATTTACTTTTGTTGGTTGATTTTGCTTTCTGTCTAGGTGTGTGCATATAATGTTTTCTACAGTTTGTGGAGGAAACATTTTAACATGTGATAGGCAAAATCATGTTTTGGGTTGAGACATTCTCAAAATCTCCTTTCCACAAAACACACTCACAGTCAATGACTGACTTCCAAAATTTTATAAAGTGTATTACCTTTAAGTCACACAATCCTTCAATTCTCAATGGGGTAATAGTTTTATGGTTTTAAGAATGGAGTAATTATAGTAAATGTGGTTAACCACTTCCATGCAATAATCATTAAAACCTAAAAGCCAAATAAAATCAATCAAAAAGGTGTATAATCATGACAGAGCAGTGAAACACTAAAGATTTTAATTTTCTTAAAATTAAAAAAAATAATACAATAACTGATACCTTTAAGCCTAGAAGTATAACACTAATTCAAAAAATAAGTTTAAAATTTCCAACGGTATTAATACTATCACTCAAAAAGATTGATAGTACAAAATAACAATTATTACTTCACTGCTTCTAAACTATTAAAGTAAAATAGTTTCAAATTCCCTTACATTCTGCAATATTTTATATCAACCATTAATTAGCTTTCACTATTGTGCAAAAAAAGATAACTTGGAAAAAAATTATGGATCATCTTTTTAAAACATTAAGTTTACTTTACAAATTCAGTAAAATATCTTTCTAGATTCTAGCTAGTGCATAATACCCATGAAAATCACTTTATGCTATATACAGATACGCATGTTTAAAATTAAAATTGGTTGCACAATTATATAATTATAATAATAAAGTATATTTTTACACAACATACTTAAAGTTTATAATAATCTCAATTTCTGGCTATCAGTACTTCTTTTTGATGAGACAGAGCCAGATATGGCAGTGGATTTGGTTATGCAGAATGCAAGCAAGAATTTTATGAAAATGCAATGTCATAAAATATGACAAAGACATCTTTATGACAAGTATAACAACATATTATTAATAGAAGGACTAGTTTTACAATATAATAGGCAAGTTCTCTTGAAGTCCAGCATAAGAAATCTAGTAAATATTTAAAAATATTCATTCACCTCTCTTTCCATATTCTGTGAATAATATTCTTTGTTCACTTCTGACTTTGGCACTTCATCTTTCAGATTCAGAGCATGATCCCTGACCTGAACTGGCAGCCCTAAAAATCATGGGATGAAAACAGTGTTACACATACTTCAAATATTGAACTAAAATATAAATAAACTCATATAAATTAAAATCTGTGATGATGAGAAAACCCACTTGTAGAGAAAAATACATATGTAAAAATGGCTGATAAAAAAAAAGTTTCTCAACCCATAACAGCCGTTTTTACATATATATTTTTTTCATACAAATTAAAATATATACAGTTTAATAACACATTTATGATCAAATGATTATGCAGATGTCATATTACAAATCAATAACAATCAATTAATAAATGTTCAAGGCAGTGTTCACAAGCTACTTCACATATTGAATGTATACGTATAAAACATGCAATTTGAATTTCTATGAGAAATGACTATCATTTCTTGTTTACATGCAAATAGCAGTTTTTTTGTGTATATTTGAATGAAAAGGGCACAGGTATGAAATCAAATTATCAAATTTTATGTTTACTGGACTTTTCAAATTACAATAAGAAAATCCAATACAACATTTACAAGATTAACTTAAAAATTCATAACATTATGAAACCATGCTGATAGTTAAAAACTGTAATCAGTTTTATGTCCTGTATAATTGTACTCACTAATGTACCTGAATACATACAGCAAATTTGTGACAACTGGATACCAATCATTGTCATGGATGGCAACCTAAAATCAATTAAGTCTGATGACTAGTTATTAATTTATTTTTTGACAAGCAGATACTAATTACTACAGTGTTTAACATGTATTTTGGTTCCTAATCTGCTCCCATATTCCCAAAATTCCTTGAGAACTGTTTTTGTGTTGTATTAGTCAAGATTTGATATTGGATCTTTTTGATGGAAAGGAACTATTTGAGTGGATAACACAAGACTTTTCATCAAGAAAACTCAGAACTAAACTTTGTACACTGCTAACATAAATAAAACTTCTCATGACTTCCCCAAAAATCACAGCAGATTAACCACTGATATCTACAATAAAAAGTAGTTAATAATTATTATCTAGTTATAAAAAACAATAAATATTATTAATTAATCATTAGACTTTTAGCTGTGACTGAATAGGTTATGTATCACAAGGTACCTGAATATTTTACAGTTTTCATCTTCTTGGGCATAATCTTACACTTAGACCCTAAATCATTATCTATAATAGGTTATTCATAATTACAACCATTTTCTAGCAAAAAATCAAGAACATTAACTTGATTTAAGAATCTTTTTTTTTCAAAGCAATTTATCAAGTTAAAGTACAAAGGTTTGTGTTAAAAACATACCTCCAACAAATTATTTCTCACACATTAAAATATTTAAATCACTGTAAGACACTAACATGTATTATATACTAAGATTCCATGTTACTGGTACACATTATGCTTTTAAATATGTTACTTTTTTCCTTATGGTTCTACATCTTTAAATTATATTGCTTTCTCAGCAAATCTTTTCACAAAATTCAAGCTATGAATGCACCCACGGAATCAGAGCCTTTGATGCTTATTATGATTACAAATATGAGAAGGTTCATTTTTTTAACCACTGCTTTACTTACAAAAAACAAGTAGACATTTTTATCTGCAAATAAACTTTTATATTACATTGTTTTATCAAAAACCACTAGATACTGAACATCTTCACTTTTTTTTCTGCAAAGCACTCACACAATCACCATCTAAAGCTGATTGGGTTCAAAACTGAAGTGCTTGGCTGATCATGGTTTGGGATTTTTTATCAAATATTAGCAAGTATTTAATGTATAATAAGTACTACCAATCAGAGACATTTATGAAGCTGTGGCATGCAGGCATACCATGCATTTTATACCTTTTTATTTATATATTTTCAGGATTAATAAGTTACTCTGTGTATGAAAAGTTTTCACATAACATGTGGTCATTACAATTTGTTACATTGCTTTCATTCTAGTTGCCTTAATTCTTTGTAATTTCTTGAGACAGCATTTGCACATGGATATCTGTATGGCTGTAAAGCTGCACTTCATTCATGAACGTAGACAGCAGTGTCCTCCAAAACTAGATGATACTTTAAGATTATAACTTCCTTTATGTTTCAAAGGGATTAATCAACAGTGAAATAGGTTGATTCACATTTTGAGAAGAACAGCATTATATATAATACCATGAGCTCTTGGTTAGTTTCCCCTCTTTTTCCTCTGTTAAGCTCAAATCCTTATTTTGCTAAGTGATTAACTTTTTTTCTGCTAGAGTTTAACCTGTAGCCATTAGTTGTTAACAAACATTTTAATAAATTCTTAGCAGAGTTTAAATACAAACTTAACTATCAAGAAAAAACACCATCTTTCTTCTAATGCATTTATCTAACTTTGATTGTTTTTAAGTTTAAAGTTTTCTTTTCACTCTGTATTTTACAAAGTATCCACTTTCTTTATTAAATACGTTGGAGATATTTGAAAATGAATAGTTTTTCAATCTCCAGTTATTTTTCAGGCCTATTTTGACACTCTTTAGGAAATACTTGTTTACAGTATGAATACTACAAGACATCTTTATGTTCTTATATATTTTTTTGTTAAACATGCAACAAAAAAGCCAAAAGAAAGCTATGCTTAACAGTAGTTTGTTCATTTGTTTGGTTCAAGTGAAGCACAAAGCCCACCATGGGTACCAAAATCCACTTTCTAGCAGTATGAGTCCACAGACATACTGCTATACAAATGTGGAGCAGGTAACAGTGAAAAAATGTGCACAGTAAATGGCTATTATGCTGTTTCAGGTATAGTATGTGCAATCCAAACAAAAAATAATACCACAAAAAATTGCTTGAATTTTGAGAAACAAGACTGTTAATTTTCTGTATATAAAAAAAAGTTACAATGTACATGGTACTCATAAGAATTCTTAACCTGTCTTGAACCTCCAAAATACAAATTAAATACTGTTCTAATTTTTTTTAATGAAAGCATAATTTGGTCTAGTTTCTTAAAAAAACATGTTTGTTATCCAGCAAACCGAACATAACTTTAGAAAGAGAACTGTACAAGTTATGAATAATCAATATATCTCAGATTTGTGTAACAATAACTTCCAATCAGAGCAAGCTATATAATCAGAGCAACACTAAACTTCAACCTCAGAATTAGTATATCTCCTTGAATATGCTTTACTTACATTTGAACTTGCAGAGATTAAAATGCATTGTTTCATCACACTTGTACATTTACTACCAATAATATTTTGCCACAATTCCAATAATATCTCAGAAAATTCAGCATGTTTAGATCCAGGTTATTCCTAAATACACATACTAAACTGATAATGCAAACCAAATCTATAATAAAAGTATAATAATTAGAAATAAAATTTAAAAATGATATCTGAAATATTAAATCATACAAACAATACCGTTCACTAGTTGTTGGATTAAAGCATTATTACAGAAGTAAATTATTAAAAGATAAAAAAAAATCTAGTATAACACACTTGATTTTCCTTCAGTTCTCTTTAACACATTTTCAGCACAAAATTATGTAACAGGCTATTTGTGCTGTGATCACCACGAGTACTAAAAGATGACATTTAGCAGTCTGATTTTCAGGCTTACCAGTGTGCTACTGGAGGGCTCTGTCTTTTGACCAATGAAAATTAATTAAGCCACTCCTAATGCCTAATATTTTAAGGAAAACTTAAACCTAAGGTACTGATATTATGAGTATGCACACACATACATATTTCAATAAATGTTGATTTGTCCACATTTCTTAATCAATCAATACCAAACTTGACAGAGTGATACAAGATGTCAAAAGAAAAGTCAAGGTTGGATTAGTTTCAGAAAAACTATCAATGTTGTCTGACCCTCAGCATTAGAATTAACAAAGTAACTATTATTGTTTGAATTACTGAAAACAGAATATCATTCTTTTCCATACTGGTAACTCTATGTATTCTTATTGCACTTTTAACATTTATTATGCTTAGAGAAAAAACAAAACAACAGAAGGACAATTTTATACCCTTTGCTGCAAATGAGTTTTATGTTACCCATCCAACAGCTGGTTATAGATAAAAATAGCACTGGTTTCTTTTATCCTACAGTCCAAATATTGTTAAAAATATTTCATTAAAAGCATTCTCTTGGAAAAATTCCACTACAATTTTATTCAAATTTCTCAGGAATAAAATTAACAATCAAAACAATTATTTCACCCTATTTTTAAAATTTCCCTTCATATGTTACAACTTACCATATTCTAGATCTAACAAACATGTTTGACAAATGTTTTTCAGCTTACTACACGTTTGACAAACTTCTGTTTTCTTGAAACGCATGCGAGCACCTGGACACCAACGAAATACTGTAAATGGGCGTGAACAGATCTTGCATTCTTTTCCAAATCGATCTTTGGTCTATTGAGAAACAATTTGACTGTAATAGCTTACATAAAAAAATATAAATAAACTTTAGAATTTTGGTATTTTTTAAGCATTCCCAAACATTGCATTCGTTTTTATTTCATAAGCTCATTTCAAACAATGTATTTGATATTTTACCATATATGGAACTCTTTTGTTCTTAAATAAATACAATAACGAGTTTAAGTGATCTAGAAAATTTTTCACAATTTTTTTTAAATAATGATAGAAAGAGAAACAATTGACTTTAGCAAAAACATAATATCCAAATGTACAAGTATTTCATACAAGAGTTTAAAAAACATCAATTTTGATATTCAATATATACTTTATAGTGTATATGGTTTTATACAAGTAATAAATAATTATTCTTCCTTGCATTACATACAGTTTAGTTGACTGACATGAAATTCACAGAATAAGAACATCATAGCATGTGGAATACAATGACATGATACAAAGCTGCAATGCCTCCACAGAACTGCTTCCAAGTTTGTAATAGAGCTTTGCTTGGAATACTTTATCCAGCAGACTAATTATTCTTACTCAGCTACTTAATGAAATACAAATAACATTACCAAACAGGGGGTCAAAAGCACATTCCATATCACACAAATTAAATTACAATATTAATCAAAACTTTTAATCTGTGCTGTCACAGATCAAGAAGATAGCCCAAGACAAAGTGATTAGTCATGCAAATTGTTACCACAGATTATGAACAACCTTCCTTACATCTGAATATAAATTTGGATGAGCCTTGTATTCTACATAAATGCACTCAAGGACTCATTTATATATACCTGAATATTTTATTATTTTATCTTCCTCAACACAGTTTTATAAGTAGACTCTAATGGACTTATTGTTATCTGAAATATATTATTCTTCTTTATAGTATTTTGCTGTTACTATCATACATTCCCACAAAATGGTCACTGAAATTATGGGTTTTACATTTAACGATCAAGAATCAACTTTCACAATGGGCTGTATAAGAAAAGGTGCATAATTCAGTGTATACAAGTTCCCTTAAACTGGTTGAGAAGCAGTAATATTTCAGTTTAAAAACATTCAGAGAACAAAAACATATTCACATTTAAAGTATTTCAAAGTCATCAGTTCACTCTCATGACGGTTTCTTTTTGTTTTTGCATTTCACACAAAGCTACTCAAAGGCTATCTGCACTAGCCATTCCTAATTTAGCAGTGTAAGACTACAGGGAAGGCAGCTAGTCATCACCACTCATGCCAACTCTTGGGCTACTCTTTTACCAATGAATAGTGAAGTTGACCATCACTTATAAAGCCCCCATGGCTAAAAGGGCAAGCATATTTGGTGCAATGGAGATTTGAACCCACAACCCTCAGGTTACAAGTCAAACGCCTTAACACACCTGGCTATGCTGTGCCTTTCATGATGGATAGACATTAGTTATTACACTGTGACACTTTAAAAATTAATCAAATCATACAAAAACAATAATGGTAATAAGTTAAGTCATTTTACCCAACTATAAAATTTCGACTCAATCAACATTATAAAGGAGCATTCATGATTTGTGGTAACAAAAGAAAGATAAGTGTCTGGGTTTACACTCCTGCTCTTGTTTTATTTTTTTATGTTCACCCATAGCAGTATATCTGATAGCACTGATTATGGATTATTCTTCTGCAACTCAATTCTCATTGCAACAAGCAGTTTGTGAAATATTATGGTATTATTCAAACATTAGCATAGGGTGACAATGGTAACATTTATGTTTGGTTATACAGGGTGTTTGGAAAGTCACTGTGCACTCACATATTTATTAACAGACAGTTTCAAATACAGGGTGTTCAGAAAGTCACTGTGCAGTTTTGTAATCATATTTTGTTCAGTCTATTTCAAGCCAGCAACTGATAGCAGTGTTTAGAAACAAAATAAGAAGAATCCAGTTCTGAATACAGGCCTGTATTACATAGACATATAATTGAAACCATAAGGTGATCATATTAGGCTTTAAAAATTGCAATAATTTATTAAAAACAACATGCAACCTTTTTAAAGAAAACCTTACCATTCGAATGTAAGGGTTGTCTCCGAGACATGTTTGGCATAAAATTGGAAATTCCTGAAATCAAAAGTAAACAAAAATAAGAAATCTCCAATGTTATTAAAGTTATTTTAAGAACAAGTGTACCCAGTACAAACAGAACAGATTCTAGCAAATTTACTTACACAATTTTCAATCAGTATGTAAAGAGCATAATGTGTAATTTACTATCAATGTTATTATAATGACTCTGGCTTTTCCCCTGATCATTTTTCTGGCAACTTATGCTTTTAAATATACTTTTATAATTAGTCTATAGTTTACTTATTCAACCTGTTGCCAGAAATGACAGCTTGCCAAGTATCTTTGTTTGTGCATTTGGGTTGTTTGCATTCTACATGGTTGTTTTTGTAAATCTTGTAAACATTTATTTAATATCTTAAAACTACTATTCATGTTTTTCTTATGGATATGTTTAATAATCTTCATGTATGTATTCTGCAATTTTGGTAGTTGGTGGCAGTAGTATTGAAATTATTTTATTGCTAAAAATGGTGATTATAAAGTTGCTAACTCACATTGTTTACCTCTAAATGAGTTTTGTGAATTTAATTTATGAAAATATTTTATCTTTAACACATTTATGATCTGAACAAGTCTTGAAGATACTATTGGTCCATAAAAGTGGATGCACATTCTGGTACCCTTCATCACATGTTTATATTACAACTTCATGTAAATAATGTTACATTTAAATGCCCTCTATTGAATAAAGAGAAAGCATTCTTCATGTACGGCATGGTTTGAGATTGTGTACAAGACAAAAATTATTATAACAAAAGTACTAGCACAAGGTTACAAGTTTTACCCATAGTTATTTATGTGTACCTTTACTTAATTGTAAAAATTATTTTTAAGGAATCCATGAGATTATTTTCATGTTTAGTCACAGTAGTTTTTTTTTTGTAACTCTCAGTATTCAGGATACCAGATGTGTGTGATTGTTTCTTAGTTGTGTTTTTCTTTACTGACTTGTTGCCTTCTTTTTCGTAGTTAAAGTATAACATGCAGTTGAGGTGAAACAGTTTTCCAAAACATCCACACAGGATAATGACAAAATAAAATATAATGAAAGTTTGCCCTTAAGTTCCACCATCCTAGAGGAGTTCCTACAGTTCTTAGGTTACCTACTTCAATATAATTTCTAAGACATTTAGTCAAAAGAGATAAACCACAAACTCACACTAACTCATAGAAGTCTCTGTATCACATATATTTAATACTGAATGACAGAGAAACTTGCAAATTTAAAACATAATTTTACTGTTTGTGTACTGAGAACGTCAGCTCCAGACAAAACATAACAGAAAATAACATTCTATGTCTTTTTCTTATATTTGATTCTGCACTTGTCATTTCAAATTGCCTTATATTTATTCACTTCAGCAGTGGATTATAACACAAAAAAATTATCTTTCTTACTGTCTCTAGAATATTACCTCAAATTCTTATAATAAAAATTATAACTTCTGCCCGAACAAATGTTACTCAGTTAGTTGACTAAATGTTTAATAAAACATACAACATGCAAATGGAAAGATATGTTTAATAAGCATATTAATAAGTGCGAGAGGTTGTTAAAGGCATTTAGAGAAAAAGACAAAATTTATCTGTGTCAGGGATACTACTAAGAATTGACTGTGATGATAAAATTACAAGTAGGTCACTAAGGTTAAATGTCAGGCTTTGGTTGATATGTAAAGATTAGCTAGTTGGACTTGTGGGACCAGTTCAACAGGAGAATGAAGCTTTTTAGAATAGTTGATTTATGTTTAAATAGGGTGGTGTTTGGCTTGTTTGCAAGGGCTATTAAGTCAGCTACAAACTTGCACTAGACAATGGTGAGGGCTAGGAGGGCTTAACATAGGAAATCAATACAGAAGTAGTTCTAGATATAGGCTAAATGGTTGCTATTTTAATGCTAGAAGCATAAGAAATAAAACAGATGATTTTAGAGCAGTGGTAGGAAGGATGGATTTTGATATAATGGGAATAACTGAAACATGGTTAAATGTAGATTATTTTAATGATAGGAATTTCTTTGAAATACAAGGTTACAGAATAAACAGAGAAACAGTATTAAAGAGATTTTCAGTGAAAAGATGCTGCAAGGTGATTTATATATGAATATGCAGAAGTGGGAGGTAAAAAGTTAATGGTGTGCATTTAAATTTGCACCAACAGAAGGGAGTGCTAGCTGATAAAAGCTATTATGTAAATTAAAGATACATAAAAAATAGTACTGTTATGGTGTGAATGCCTTCATGCTCGAAAGCGTTACTGTAATTAATTTACTTACCCTTAGACACTAATATTAGGCCTATCATATTTTTAACACTATATTTTATAAGTAATCCTTAAGGATTTTCAAGAATTAGATGAGTATGTAATTGTTATAACAAATGATTTATATAAATAGTGTTTCAACAACTTCTGCAATTGTTGTGTTCCAACAAGTCTGATGAGCTCTTGTTTGAGCAAAATGAGTCATTGGCAGTGAATACAGAGAACATAGTGTTCTTTTAACACTGTTATTATATACTTCTAATTCTTGAAAATATACAATGTAATGTTAAACATATATACTCTTCAAAAAAAGAAATGCAAAAGGCAAAATTTGAGACATATTGTTAACAAGTTTATTCCGAGTAGTTCTGTATGACATGTGTGAAACTTGGCACATTCACTGCTGAGCATCCAAAGTCTGCAAAGGCGAAGTCCACGCTCACTAATTGACGTTTAACGTCACTCAACGTCAATAACGAGTATGCCCCCCATGAGCATCAATAATTGCTTGGCATCTCTTGCCCATGGAAGCGATGGGATGATGAATCACATCCTGTGGAATGGCTGTCCACTCAGCCTGCAAAGCTGCTACAAGCTGAGGTAGAGTCTGTGGTTGAGGTTGTCAGTGTCGCAGACTTCGGTCCAACTTGTCCCAAAGATGTTTGATGGGGTTCAAATCTGGTGATCTGGAGGGCCAGGGAAAAACATTGATGTTGCGGTGTCTCAAGAAGATAGTGGTGAGTCGGGCTGTGTGAGGATGGGCGTTGTCATGTTCAAAAACGTCGTTGACGTTCGCCATAATGGGTTGCATATGGGTTCCATAGCCTTGTGATGGTGCTTGGGTGGACATTCACAGCTCTGGCAACATCTGATCGAGATTTGCCTGCTTCCAAGCGACCAATGGCATTGTTGATTTGTGCTTCAGTCAGTCTTGGTGTAACTGTATTGCGTGTCAGTGGCTTAACACTGAGCTATGGAAATCGAGAACCCGTCACTTTTATAGGGATTTTGCACATGTTGCACTTGCAGAACGTGCAGATCTCTTAAACAAATTTATTGGACATGAATGCGTTTTGGCAAAAAATCCGATGTTTTCCTCCATTTTCAATGTGCACAACTTTTATTGTCCTTTTGGTCTGACAATCAGTGCCTTAATATGTGTAACATCACATACTCTGAGCTTGTAAAGTTATTACATATGTTTCTCTTTAAATAACAAAAATATTCTTTTGCATTTCTTTTTTTGAAGAGTATATTAAGCCTAATATCAACGGCTAACAAGAAAATTAATTATTAGCAACCAAACAATAAAACAACTCAAATATTCATCTAACTGTTGTGATTATTTCATTGAAAATTTATCAAATGAATTTTACTATTTCAGCACAGACATACTTTGCATATATTACATTACACCAAAAACTGGAAAACAAACTTTTAAATAAAATATTGACAGAGAACATTTGATTGTACCTGGAATATAACCTCTCTTCTTCAGATCTCATACTTTTGTCTTTTTATGCTATTGGCTTCAAAATATTGCAGAATACTCAAAGTGAAGTCTAAACTTCTAGAGTTTTAGGATCTATTCATAGTCACATTGATTACATTATACACACCTGCAATGGTTTTATTTTCTTGAAACTTTTTACAAGTTTTCCAGTGATTCCTGTATGCTGAATTCAAGTGTTATCCATTTTGTACAGACTTCCCACAAAATACCATATGTACTTTTACTTAAGTGAATCATTTTCATTTGAATTGGGTCACATTTTGTTGTACTTAAAATGTCAGATTTCTCTAGACCAATCACTACATCAAAGTCTTATCAATCATTCTGGAACTCATGAGAAACACAAGACTAATATATAAACAGTTAACAGCCCACATGACATGATAGATTTGGATAGTATTTGTTTGTACGTACACTGACTTTTTTTTAATATTATTTATTCATTTTTACAGCAATAAAAAGTTGTGGAAATAACCCAAACATATTCTGTTATATTTGTGATAAATTTGTTGGAAAGAAACAATGGCAAAACATCACAGAAATCATCAAAAAATGTATTACCCATATTTTGGAATAAAAATTAGGGACCAAGACAAAGCATGAGTTCTTCACAAAGTTTGTACCAAAAAGTTGAGAAAATGGACTGAAAGTAAATAAAAGTCTTTGCCTTTCAAAATTCCAATGGTCTGGCAAGAGCCTAAAAGCCACAGAGATTAGTGCTATTTCTGCCCATGTAACATGCAAGGCTACAACACCTGAACTAAAAAGGAACTTTCTTACCCGAACCTTCAATTTCTGTAACACCTGTTGCTAATGGGCCTGATGTACCTGTATCTATTCCAATGGATTAGGTTGATGTAGTTTCACATGATTCTGAATCTGACATCAATAAAGATGATAATAGGAAAAAATTTTAGCCTGAAACATCTAGTAAAATACAACCTTTCATAAAAGGTAAACTTGAAGATTTGACCCTTCCAAAGGATTTGTCAGAGATTTTTGGACTAAGAACTTAGTTTCTTCAGAAACATTATTTGACTGGTACAGAAAGTATGAAATATATTGGATACCACACTTCACCCAAGAAGATTCATTGGTTTACTGATATAATACCATTGAATAAATATCAATACTTTGTTAAAGTATACTATGGAGTAGAGTCATTTTTGATAGGGTATATGCTAGTGTACAAGAAAAAGCCAAACCAACTTGAGTGCTTTCAGTAATAACTTTTTGCTTCCTCTCAAACTATTATATGACCCAATTTACTAGTTTTTCTCAACTCCTCCTTCATACAATTTTCTAAGCTATTGTTTTGTGTAAAAATTTATCAACTGTTTTCAAAATCTCAAAACACTATGTTATTTTGTTCATCTATATAATATACATCTTCATGAAAAATTAGATTCATCACCATCAGTCAGCTATTTCTAAGTCTTTTTGGATTACATAATTTCTTTTTTCAACCAAATCTCTAGCTTTCCTCTGGTTCTATAAATCTTCCATCCTATCTCTCAACTTAAATATCTTAAAACATTTAATTTTAACTGGCATTACTGAACAAACCTGTATTATTTTAAGCCCAAGAGAGCATATTTACTGCTTGATAATATTAGGAAGTTGAAAATGAATTAAGTTGTAAGATCTCAGTGAATGCAATCAAACCAAATCCTATCCTAACTCTGAATAATTTTCAGTGACATACTTGAGGGATTTGACGTTATTAAAGAAAGGACAAGTATCTAAATTTATTTTTATAGTTCTTTTTTGTTTTTTGTTTCTTTCGTTTACCTGATTCAGAATTAGAAATCTTAAATCTGTCAAGCTAGCTATTTCAAACCAAATGGCAGTGGAGTGTCAAAGCTTTTCAAAATTATAAAATGTCAAATTTTGAAGAAAAAAAATCCTCAGCTTATGCAACAAATAGATCATGATGTACCTAACTCATAGTTCTAATGATTAATTTTGTTGATTGTGTATGAGAAAGTATGCCACTCATTTTCATAGCATTAGGATTCATGGGAATAATGATATTTATGTTGGTGTGAGATATTTGAGTAAAAAGCAAGGATACATCCACAGCTTTGCCAAGAAAAAAATTAACTGATTAAATATTACAGGGTTCCCAATAATCAATACCAGTTTGTTTTTTTTATTTCTGAAACCATTTTACTGTTATCTAATATCTTTATCTAGTGTTTAGACAATTTATAATGTAGTGAAATACATATTCACTCATATTTGATTTCAAAAACTTCATCTTGT
The DNA here is from genome assembly GCA_011833715.1 of Carcinoscorpius rotundicauda. Classification (NCBI taxonomy): domain Eukaryota; kingdom Metazoa; phylum Arthropoda; class Merostomata; order Xiphosura; family Limulidae; genus Carcinoscorpius; species Carcinoscorpius rotundicauda. Next base: position 25,902,516 of record CM022398.1, read on the forward strand.
CCTAGGCTTAATAGAATTGGCATGTGTTATAATAAATACACACATTTATTCAGTAATATAGTCTTTTCAATTGTTTCTCTGAAACAAGTTTCATTGGATGGAAATCATTACTTTCAAACAATACATTTTCCATTTCTTGCCTTTTGGAAATCTATAATTACACTTGTATCCAGTTTCAAGCTCTAACATACAATGTTAAATATGATGAACCAGCAATAAGAAGGAAACCTGTCTTATTCATATAGTTCACATGATTTCATATGGAGCTAAATTTATTATTCCAAAAGAAACTTTTGTTATATACATGGTGTTATTAATTTGTGTTTAAGAAAAGTTTTACTGTTTATACCACTTCTTGCATTTTAATAATAAAAATACAACATTATATGACGCAGTGATAAACTCAGAACATCCTAACACTGCATGTTGCTTGTACCACTTTATAAAACTTGTGGTTGTATATAAAAGTTGATTATATCATACTGCATATTAATCACTGTGTGATAACTTACACTGTCATCTAAATATCTAGCACTCCAAACTTGAGATTTGCAAATGTTATAACTATTTTAAACATAGCCAATGGAGAAATAAAATTTGCTAACACTAGCTAGCAACTATGTTGAAATAGATCAAATCATTTTTTTTCCCCAATTTATATGTGACAAAAAAGTAACATAACACCTTCCTAAATTTCAATCACCAGTTGATTGTTTAAACTAGTGGTTACCAACTGTTTTATGCCTTATACTCCCAGTGAAACCTTTGAGCCAAGAGTATAAACATGATACATATAAAACTGATAAAAAAAACTTTAAAAGATTTATATTAATAAAAAGTTAAATACAAAAAAAGAACTTCAAACATTAGTGTTAAATAATGGGCTGTTAGAATACATTATTAACTCACAGAGGTCACTATCCAATTTTGATATGTAAGGGTTTATTTTTAATGTTTTTAAAAATTTCTTCAGTACCCTTAGCACACCCCAAGGGGTACACTATCACAGATTTTGAACCACTTTCTTAGATTATAGTGTCCAGTATTAATTAATCAATTATTATGGTTAATAAACTAATTACTCACATAGTAATATTAGTGATACAAAACTCATAAAATTTAGAGTTATTAACATTTAATTTCCAAAAACTACTAATTCGTTAATTGAGTCTCACTGTAATTTCATCATTTACGTGATAGTTATAATACAAAACGAAGTTGAAAATAGAAAGTATTTGTTCTATCATAGTCTTACGATACCTGGTACGTTATATGAATCCAAGCTATTTTTATTGTAGCTAAGTTATAATAGAGATTCTGAACTGTCCAACTTCTCATTAAAATTAATTGAATTATAGGTATTAATAATTTATTCATGTTAATTACAATTCACAATGTCAAAATAAACTTCAGAAGTTCACATAAAACGTACAAGTTATAATTATGTTTCACCAACACTGTATAGTGACAGCTTACAAGCATCTTTTCCTTATATTGTTTTATTACGTATTATTTTTTAATATCCAACGATTCAAACCAAAAAAATTACTAAAATAAATGTCTTTCTTACCGCGTCTTCCCAATTCTGCCGGTTATATGTATTCGCTCCTTTGGACGTCGCCATTTTTCTACACTAAACAACAACCACCAGATGGCAGCGCTGCAAGTTCATTTACATAAAAATTTATTTTAGGTTTAATTAGTTAGTACTTGTTCACTGTTTTTACAAATAGATAATTAAAAGCATGGTGTAAAATAAAGTTTTTCGTCTTGATATATACCAATCAATTATATAGCAGTAACTGGCAACCACAAAAATATTTTCGGTAAACAAAATGTAAGAAGAGGAACAGTTCAGTAAACAGACTAAATAAATGGGCGCTGTTTATTTTTTTTAAATTTTGTGCAATGTTTGTTTGTTTGGAATTTCGCACAAAGCTACTCGAGGGCTATCTGTGCTAGCCGTCCCTAATTTAGCAGTGTAAGACTAGAGGGAAGGCAGCTAGTCATCACCACCCACCGCCAACTCTTGGGCTACTCTTTTACCAACGAATAGTGGGATTGACCGTCACATTATACACCCCCACGGCTGGGAGGGCGATCATGTTTAGCGCGACGCGGGCGCGAACCCGCGACCCTCGGATCACGAGTCACACGCCTTACGCGCTTGGCCATGCCAGGCCAATTTAAAAAATGTCCCGCGCCGGGCAGGGAGCCCGGGTTTCCTGGGTTTGTGCCAAGTTTCCCCAGGTCTACTAGGCGATTAGACTACGACGGGACAATTTTGTGCAAATGTACTTTAGCGCTCGCTGTCCCTAATTTAGCAGTGTAAGTCTAGAGGGAAGGGAGCTAGTTATGACCACATACTGCCAACTCTTTTACCAACGAATAGTGAGATTGACTGTGCCATTATAACGCCGCCAATGCTGAAAGGGCGAGCATGTTTGGTGCGACGGGAATTTGAACCCGCGACCCTAAGATTACGCCAGGCCATAAATGGACGCTACAGGTGCTTCAACGTAAACACAGATGTGTAGTTTGAATAAGAGTTACTAAAAATATTTATTTTCAAAAGACGGTAAGTTACATGATTGGTTGCCTTAGGGAAGGAAAGGCTGTGTTTGAGTGTTTTTCTTACAGCAAAGCCACATCTCACTATTTGCGAGCCCACCGAGGGGAAGCGAATCCCTGATTTTAGCGTTGTAAATTCTTAGACATACCGCTGTACTAGCGGGGGGTAGGGAAGGAAAGGAGAAGAGACAATGATGTCATAGTTACTCGAAATGACACTTAGATGGCAATGGGAAACATTGACCAGTTGCAATGACAGTGTAAATTGTCTGCCACCAGAGGGTATATTGCTAGAGCTACTAATTAGCACCAGAGGACGCATTGGTAGGATGACAGTGCACATATATCAAAACAACATTAACTTTTTAGTAACAATCAACATTTCAAAATTAATAATTTAATCTAATTTGCCTAATGTTGTGTTTGCAGTTTTCCTTTGTAAGTAAAAACCAAATACGTTTTACAAAGGCAGACTGTGTTTCTATAGATAGATTATGTTACTAAAGTACTTTAAGCAGATGATCTTATTAGGTGTATTCTGTGTGTGTGTTTTATAAAGGTAGAAGATGTTTGTTAAGGGACAGTGATGGTATAGATTTATAGGACTGCATACAGGTTTGAACTTGTCTCAACTTATAGCCCCCCAGTGGCTCAGCGGTATGTCTGCGGACTTACACGCTAAAATCCGGGTTTCGATACCCGTGGTGGGCAGAGCACAGATAGCCCATTGTGTAGCTTTGTGCTTAATTCAAAACAACAACAACAACAACTCAACTTATATTTATATTTTTCATTTATATATTTAATGGTTCCATTCGAAGATAATATTACTGAGGTTCTATAGGCAGATAATGCTACTAAATTCAATGATAGCACAGTTTGTAGGATCATCAGTTGATCAAGTCTTTTACCTTATCTTCCTGGCATTATTGTGACAATTATCCACCACTTTATGGATAAAACACTTCACAAACGTATTAGTTCTAAAGGTTTAACATCTATATTTAACTTTAATCACATACTCTTTGCTGTTTCTAGAGCTGGAAAGTATAACTGTCACATTCAACATACTAATTTAGGTAAAACAATCTGCTCTTTCAGTCTCATCAACTTTATAGTTTTCTCTTACATACATTTCACAAAAATAGAGTTACTTTAGACAGGCAGTGTTTTTATGGTTCTATAATTTTTTTAATCTAATATGTTTTGGTACTGAAAATAAAACCTTTATTTTTGACACAACTATTAAAACACTTGTTACTTTTGTCAGTTTTATTATACATATCATTCATTATTTAAATGAGGCAAATACACTGCTGGCTAAAATCTTAAAGCCAATGAACATGAAAAAATTGCATTTTGCGTTGTTAGACTCAACCACTTATTTAAGTAGAGCTTCGAAAGATAAAAATAAGAAAAGGGAAAATAAAATAAAAACTTTTTAGGTAGCCTTCTGCAAACGCTTATATTGACCATGCCAAAGCGAATGTTTGCAGTTATTTTCAGTACAACTCACTACAGAGACCTCTTGTTGGGCATTTCCTACAATATTTAGGACTTCTTATTGGTATGGTCTGAAACTTTTGACCAGCTAGTATTTAGGCTAATTTCATAGTGTTCGCATTGTCCTTGTTAAATGCTAAAAAAGTTTTTAATTTTTATTTACCTTTTCTGATTGTCATCTTTCGAAGCTCTACTCAAATAAGTAGTTGAGTCTAACAATGCAAAATGCATACTTTGTCTTTATGTTCTTTGACCTTAAGATTTTGGCCAGCAGTGTATTGGAGTCAATAGTTTAAATAAAACATACTTACATAAAACATACATCAGTACAATTACCGTACTAATGATTATATAATTATTTAAATCTGATATTTACTTGATTTGTTCCGATAAAGTTTAAAGCATCTATGTAAATAATTGTATTTATTCATTACTAGAAAACTATATTTTTACATTTCTGTAAATATGTTCAGAAACCTTTTTCTAGAACTTGTTTCTTTCTGATTAAAACTACTTGCATTTAGGTAAATCATTAAGTTAACTATAATTATCGAAAATAATTATATATAATACTCTACCTAAGTAATATTCTTACAATTTGTTTTACTATGTATATGCCATTGAATAATTTCTAGATGTCAACTGACTAATGCTACACACGTGCATATGGTGTTATATCATATTGCTGACATCTCAACTAATAGCGTGTTTTTCTCATAGCAAAGCCACATCGGGCTATCTGCTCAGCCCACCGAGGGGAATCAAACCCCTGATTTTAGCGTTGTAAGTCCTTAGAGTCACGTAGACTAGCGGAGAGCCACCTGATGACAAGTTGAAATAATTGATCCCTTGTATGAAACCAAGTGACGTGTTTGCCTCAGGCTAAAACAAGTAATGCTTTCGTTTATATAAAACTGAAGCCAAACCAGAAATTCTATTTCCGTATCGTTCACGTTCAACATTCACTTTATTTACTCTTTAACACTCTAACTTTTCAGTTTATCAAAGCTTCACTCACATTTGTCACAAATTACCACAGCTGATAACAAAAAAAAAGTTGACAATCATACTAGGAACTTTAGTCCTAAAGTAAGTGATTATTCTTAAACTATTTCAAAAGAAACATTTCCGGCTATGGATTTTAAAATAGTTAAGGTAATGTCAGTTATCATTTCACTGTAAAATTATTCAAATCATTAGTTAAGAATCAGTGTTCCGTGTGAAACTCTAAATACCACTGTTTTCACACATACTGAAACATTTATTCAATAAACCAAGTAAAATCTCATCAAAAACAGAAGATTGTAAATTTAATATTCATCATACTTTAACTTAACCAGCAATAGTAAGCTTTTGTATGTCACTAAATTTGGTTTGTAAATATAGTTTAATGGTTCTTTCACTCAACATTGTGATATAAAACACCAAATATGTGTTCACCATATTCTGTTTCTCGGTATTTAAGGGGACTGTATATTTCATTTACACTTAATACATGAGTTATGATTTGTCTAGTTATAAAGTGCTTGTGTTTAATTAAGTATTTTTAAAAACAATAATTTATCGCAGGTTTATACACATAAGTGTACACAAATCATGCGTTTTGTAATTTACTAATCGATAATTTTTATATTATTACGTCATGTTACTTTAAGTTTCTACGTTTTTATGTTCTTTTGTCGAGTACTGTTATATCATAACGTCACGTAGTTTGTAGAAGTTCTAAACCTTAAATATATAGATGTATAAGCGAAAAAGTTAGTGCAATTAAGTTAGTGAAAGTAAAAATGAAGTTGGACTCTATGTGAGTTTGGTAATAACGGACGATTTCTAAAGTCAGTTTCACAGCTAGTATTGTAATAACAAAGGTAAAGGAGAATAATTTATTTTGTCAGAGGGTGTTTTAAAGTAATTGAGCCCGTCTGTGTAAACTTCTGTGAAAAAAAAAGACAATTATTTAAAGATTTAGATACAAGTGTGATAACCAATAGTGCATTGAATTTGTGTGCATATGGTTAACTTGTTTTTAATATATTATTTTGTTTTGTTTGTTTGTTTTGGAATTTACTCGAGGGCTATCTGTGTTAGCCGTCCCTAATTTAGCAGTGTAAGACTAGAGGGAAGGCAGCTAGTCATCACCACTCACCGCCAACTCTTGGGCTACTCTTTTACCAACGAATAGTGGGATTGACCATCACATTATACACCCCCACGGCTGGGAGGGCGAGCATGTTTAGCGCGACGCAGGCGCGAACCCGCGACCCTCGGATTACGAGTCACACGCCTTACGCGCTCGGCCATGCCAGGCCTATATTATTTTGAAACAAGTGGATTGTGTGTTGTCTGTTTATTATTGTAATTCATTCTCAACAAGTCACAAACTTTTATTGTAAAGAGCCAGAGCCCTATAAAATCTGACGGGACACCTATATTTCAATTAGAGTACAATTCGTGTATACTTTCTTTTCATTTAGACTCCATGAATTTATTATTTATGTTTCTAACAAATGTGTTTCGTTTAAATATCTAATACAAGACTTGATACAGGTCTATTAAAATATGTAAGTTAAGTCACAAACTTTAAATAAGACTAATATCACACATACTGAAACATTTAGTTTCAAAACTAAGTGAAATCTTTAACTTAACAAGCATAATAAATTTTCAAATATATGTTGCAGTTACATGACTTATAATGTTAGTCACGTAATATGGCTTATAATACTAGAAGCTATATCTTGAATACCTATGATGAACACTTATACAAAAATATCAAATTTTATTATTCATTTTGGCATTTGCAATCAGTGTTAAATCTCAAATGAAACACGTTTTAAACAAGTACACTTGAAACCTAACTTAAGATCATTGTGTCTAGTTTTTAATATTTTATGGTAAACTCAAGTTTGGCAAGGCAAATGAACACTTAAGAAAGTTTTAAAAACCTAAGGAAGTCTTATATTTACCTAGATACACTTGAAAATTTATAAATCAGCAGCGATAACACATTTGGTTTTGCTGAAGAAGTTATTAGGTTGTCCAAAAATAAATGTCGTTTATGAACTGTGAAGTTTGAAAATGTCTAAACCAGTGTTGTAAAACATGCTTTAATCAAAGTAAGCGCCATTTGCTTCAACGCACTTTTGCCAACGTGTAATGATGTTGTTTGTGCCCCTGCTGTAAAAATCAAAATTTCAATGGTCAATGACCTCCCTGAAGGCATCTTTCGCAACTGCATGATTTTGAAAGCGTTTATTGTTCAAAAAGTTGTCAAAGTGCTTGAAAAAATAAAACTCTGTTGGAGAAATGTCTGGGGAATAGATGGGTGAAACAGAACCTCGATTCCTAATTCGTTCAATTTTTGGAGCGTCATCCTTGACAGGTGTCATAACTCTGATTTTGTTAATCTTCAGTCAGGTCATGTGGAACCCACTTATCCAACTTTTTTGTCTTTCCATTCGCACTCATGTAGTTGGCAATGCTTTATTTCCTTGTGCCTAGTTCTTCTGCAAGTTCATGTACTGTTGAGCGAGAGTCTGTCTCAAATGTTTCTCTTTATATGTTTTCATCTTAAGATGGTTTCCTTTCACGATCTTCGCGGTCTTCAAGACTTTCATTTCCACGTCGAAACCTTTGGAACCAACGTTGATCTGTTGGTTAAGTAACAGATCCATGACCTAATGCCTGGTTGATGTTCTATGTAGTTTTGGTAGTTTGTCGTCCAAGTTTGAGGCCATAGAGGAAAATCAGACGAAAGTCCTTTTTGTCCATGATGCCTTGTGGATTGCGAAACTTACTCTGAGTAGAGTTGAAACAGAAGACAATTAAGACACCTTATAACGACAACGCCATTGATAAGTTACTCAGTATTCAGTTTCTAATTATCATCGAAATAATTCTCACATTTATTTCTGGACAACCTAATTTATGGAATGTAAAACATCAGACATTAGGTTAATGCTGATATTTATTGTAAATATTACAAAATAAAGACGTTTTAATCAGTAAAGGTGATATATGCAATCATGGCTTTTTCTTTCTTTAAAAGGATAATTGAACAAAATAATTTTCTTCAGAAGAAAAATATCCATCATCTTCACTATCTTCTAGACGAATCCTCATTTGAAATATATTATGTTTGTTATACATAACCCCTATGTTTCAGTATAGTAATAGTTGGAATATCTGAACGTTCAATTATATGACTGGTTAAATAAAACACGTCTTAAACAAAATGAATAAAATACTCGTCAAACTTTTTTGTATGTGGATGATGATTACACGGTAGTACGTTTTGAAAATACTAACCGCAAGGTATACACTCATAACTCATGACTATAAGTATATTTGTACATTGATTTTTAGACACACATATATTTTAACCCGGGAAAAAGAAACTCTCCAAGAGTCTCCAAAGCGTAAAATTCTGTGAAAAGTGCTTTTAACCTTTGTTCATTAGTAACATACTTGTCAACATTCACTACACGAGAAACGAGCTATTGTATTGTCATGCTATATTTGAACAAAGCAAAATCAAGAACTAATATATAATACAGTTCTTTGACTATAACCGTAAGAATTAGACTATTCTTACATAAATATGAAGGATCCGTCAGATAATGTGTTAAATACGGTGATGTTACATAACTCTGTCCTTGGAACGGTAAGTACCATTAACACCACAGTGGATGGGCATTTCATTGCAGTCATATAAGTTCTGTGATCTCACAACAAAGGTAAGATACACAAGAAAATACATGTCTAACCTTCTACATGAAAAGAGTTTATAAAGAGTATCTTAATAAATTCGTATAAAAACATATTCAACATTCACCAGCATGATTAAATTTACCTCCAGAAACTGCTGTACAAAGACCATGCTGACTTAAGTTAGTATTGTTCCTTTTACATGCAATATAATATAGTTTTAGTGTTTGTATCTTAAATGTGAAATATACTATTATAATATTTGTGAAAATTAATAAAATTCTTTGCAGTAATAGAAATAAGATAAAGTAATAATATGTTATCATATGACTCTCCCTTAATTCACAGTTATAAAAAACTATGTTCTTGTATTAAGAAGTGTAGTATTGAATAAAAAATATTATTTACTCTTAATGTAGTTTTGTGATCATCGATATAATTGTTCTTTTGATGTAAATAGGTATATAAAATGGACCGTCTTGCTGTTTCCCTGTCCATTTTGGTTGGTAAATAGAAAATGATTTAGGGACCTGTATTTCCTGGCAACATTAATATCTAATGTTGAGACCATCTGTGTAAATGTCCTAGTGTCTAAAATGTAGAAGCCCCATTTTAGTAAAAGACAGTTTCCCTCGTATAATATACAGAGACAAATAAAAACTTATACTTAATCTTTGCTAGACATAGAATGACTTTCTTAGATTAAGGGAATATCTGAATGCATGGAAGTAAGACTGCCCACGTTTCTGTATAAGTTTTTCTTTACTATAGGTTTCCAATGAGGAAGATGGTTTAGGCACTTAATTTATAATCTGAGGGTCAAGATTTCGAATCCATTTTTCACCAAATACGCTCGTCCTTTCAGCCATGAAACATTAAAATTTGTGGTTAATCTTACAATTCATTGGCAAAAGAGTAACCCAGGAACTGGTGGTCAGTGGTAATGATCACATGCCATTCTTCAAGTTCTTTACAGATAAATTACAAATGACTAGTACAGATAACCCTCGTATAGTTTTGAACAAAATTCCAAGCAAACAAAGTAATTCAATGAGAAGAAATGTAACAACATCTGGATCATACACATCTTGTGATGCATGGCTTTACCTGACAAGACCTTTTGCCCAGTAACAAAGCTCATTGTGTTGGTTGGAAATGTAACAAGACTCAGTTAAAACATTGTTTATATGGTTTATCAGGGCATTTAATAGAGGCAGCCAATCAGCACGTGTCTGAACAGTCTGAATATCTACTCAGGTCGTGAATAAAAACAATCAATTAAAGGTATATGAAATTGTCACCTGATAAACATTTTGTTATAGTGATTTGTATGAAACTGTTTTTCTTCAGACCATAAACTCTTATGAGATTGGTGTTGTACTACTGCTAATGATATGGCATAAATGCCATCATCTCATTGGATTTAAGAACTTATTATGAAATGTTTGTTCTCCACTTAAGGAGATTATCATGACATAAATGATGGTTTAGATAAAATCAATGGTATGCCATTAAAGTAAACCATATGATATCTTAACACCATACCATGTTGTCATAAGAGTGAGTTTTATTCATGTACATGGTATATACACATGGATGTTGCAGATACTGCTTCAAATTAGGGCATGGATGTCTTTGTCATCGAGATGCTGTTGAAATGTTTTAGAAGGTAGTTTTTTTCATATTATAAAAATCTACAGCTGCCTTGATTAGCTAATATCTTTTAAACCTTGAACTCAGTTAAATGGATAGCTTGAATCTCAATTAGGTCGAAACATGATTGTAAATCAGTAGTCTACATTACGATGAAATCAAGCACTGCTTTCTCAAGACTCAGCATCAAAGATTGCACTGTCTATCATTGAGTCTTTCTTTTCCAAACAATTACCTAATCAAAACATTTAAAGAAACAGTCCAGATCATCCAAATCTATACTCTGGAATGCTGTGAAAATACTCTATTTTGTCTCCTTTACAGAAACTTATAATGGTGATGGTAGCACCTTATTCAACACCAGACTAAGACACTCTCTGTGTCATGACATAGACTTTTTGTTGTTGTCCAAAACTCCTACATTTGGTACCTGTTCCTGGATAGCAGAGAGATGAGTTTCTATAAGAAAGTTACTACCCAGTTTTGCATGATCCCAGAATTTCCTATGATTTTCTTTTGTTCTAAAACATGCTCATCCTTAAAAGTTCTTGTTTGTTATACTGTTTATTTTATCAACTAATGACACTTACTGCTTTTTCTGCAAATAAAGAAGCTTCAATAAGTGAGCTTTGTCTGCCACTGGTACTTCAAGCCTTCTGTTGTTGGTCATGAGTAGCAATTACCAAGTTAGGGTGTACCTGTCCTGTTCACCAAAATTGCATATCTCGTATGGTGAATGCTATATTCAATCTCAATATCTCTAACTCATAAATCACCACATCAACCCTCAGTTATATGTATCTCTAGTGCCTGAAAAAAAAATTAAGATTTAGAGCCTGAGCTTCAGGAATAGAGATCCCAAATTGTGGCTCTCTGTTCTGAGTCTACAACTGGATTGATAGCATGAATATTGGTTTTTATATCAAAAAACAAAATGACAATGTCTATAAGAAAACTTCTCTTAAGGACTGTCGCTCTCAGACTATGGTCTATCATCTGCAGTGGCTAACTTGTCCTTGCTCACAAGTTCTTCAGTTGGAAAAAACTATTTTCGGTTATACAATGCTCAAAACGTGTATTATACAAGAGTTTGTATGAGCACGAAAAAAGCATCCTCTTTAAGAAAAACAGAAAATTTTACAATAACAAATCGTGTGAGTACGGCATCAAAACTCAACCTTATTACATGATATTTTCAGATTCACTGATAATCATACCGGTAAAAATAAATAACTTCAATCATTCAAAATGCAGCAGGAAATGTATGAAATAAAAAGGAGTTAAATTTCTGTTCGAAATTAGTTAAAGAAAAGAGAAAATAACATGTAGAACGAAATAGAATAATCTTTACTTAACTATAGTAAACAAATACACAAACGACTCAAGATAGCATTCATTTTTAACTAACTACTATTTCTTGTCAGAAGAAAATCTGAAAAAAAATTGACCTAGGGTACGAAAACTAATGATTGTATGCTATACTTCTTACAATAAGGTTAGTTCTGTATTTCTTGCAGTCAGTTTAGTTCTTACAGGGAGAACTTGTCACCAACATTACTTGATTTATCATGAGGATATATAAAAAGTACACATCATTCAGGTATCATTAAACTTTTATGCAACAGATGTTACCAGAAACTGCTATACCATAAGAGTTTGTTTGTTTTGAATTTTGCACAAAGCTACTCGAGGGTTATCTGCGCTAGCCGTCCCTAATTTAGAAGTATAAGACTAGAAGGAGGGCAACTAGTCGTCACCACCAACTTTTAACTCTTGGGTTACTCTTTTACCAACGAATAGTGGGATTGACCGTACCGTTATAACGCCCACACGGCTGAAAGGGCGAGTATGTTTGGCGCGACCGGGATTCGAATCCGTGACCCTCGGATTACGAGTCAAACGTCTTAACACGCTTGGCCATGCCGGGCCTACCCCACAATCGTACAGAGTTATTCAGCAACATCTTTGGTAGTAAAGTTCATTAACACGAAAACGAAAGATCTGGAATAGTGTTTCTTAACATTCCACGTCACATTTCTCCTTCAGCTTTATCAAATCCTCCCCATTCTTAAATCAGTATGAAATAATAAACTATTTGCATCATTATACTTTATTTTTACAACAGTAATTAATGACATTCAGTTAGAAAACAAAACAGTTATTGTCTAATAAGTAATTAAAGGTGATTGTTTGATAAAAAGTGAAAAGAAATAAAAGGCAAATTTTATATCTATAAAGCTAAATACTTAATTAATGAATAATTAAATTATAGGTAATTATTTGACCAAATAAGAAATAAAATTTGATTTCAGATGGTAATTTAATATCAGACTTCCATTCGAGTTGTACAATTTTAACGAAAACCTTGAGAATCGTGCTGAAAACTAAATGAGAAAATTGAGAAACAAAACAAATCAATTTTGCTAGAAGATCGCTACGCTCAGAAATGTTGAAAACTCCTCCTTTTTTCGTCAAAACATCCGTAACAGTACTGCAGACACATTTAACTTGTTGTTGTTGTTTTGAATTAAGCACAAAGCTACACAATGGGCTATCTGTGCTCTGCCCACCACGGGTATCGAAACCCGGATTTTAGCATGTGAGTCGCAGACATACCGCTGAGCCACATTTAACTAAGTAAGTGATCAGAAATACAGAAGTACCTGCTGAGCTTCCTCAGCTAATTTGTTATGTTCGACACTGACTTGGGAATCCAGCTACGTTCATCAGTTGTTTTTTGAGGCATGGATCGGTTTCACACTGCTATCGTTTTGTAAGTCCATCAAATCGTCGATCTGTTCAGAGTCCATAGCCAGATACTCATTATTTTCGCAGTTAAAAATAAATGTATAAGTAATCCAAGTAAGGCCTGGCATGGCCGAGCGCGTAAGGCGTGCGACTCGTAATCCGAGGGTCGCGGGTTCGCGCCCGCGTCACGCTAAAACATGCTCGCCCTCCCAGCCGTGGGGGCGTATAATGTGACGGTCAATCCCACTATTCGTTGGTAAAAGAGTAGCCCAAGAGTTGGCGGTGGGTGGTGATGACCACTGCTAAATTAAGGACGGCTAGCACAGATAGCCCTCGAGTAGCTTTGTGCGAAATTCCAAAACAAACAAACAAGTAATCCAAGAGGGAAAGCTCAACTGCTGGACATCGCTAAATCTGTCGTTAAACATAACATACAGATTGGAAAGATGTTCAAAGATAATGTGGAGGATCCCGATTATCCTCCTCTGCCCAAATATCTTCACTGGTGGTCCAAGTGGACCTCGTTGAGAACAACTGATCTAGAACAATGTATGACCAACACAAAAAACAAAGCCAAGACATACTATTGTCAGTTTTAATGAACGTTCTGTACATGCACTGAAAGTAAAGTTAACTTTACGTAAAATTTCAGATTAATTTTGATTTTTAACGGTGTTTTGTTCAAATGAATTATTCAGAATAGTCACCAATCAGTTTTATGTATTGGTAAAATGTATCTTATAATTTCCTGAAAATAAACACTGCAAAGAAATTATTATTTTAATATTAAAGATTACATAATAGAACATATTATGTGCATTTAAAAAGTGAAACGTGTAAGCACAACTTTAGTAATATAGAAAAAAATTCCAAAACTATGATTTGAACTTAAATAGAGTGGTTTTTAAAATTAATTTTGCATATATAATATTGCAGCTCTTTAAAAGTTGCTGTTTGAAGTATTGTCTGTGATGGTTGAGCGGGTTTCTCAGCCAATCGTGTTACTGATATATTTCAAAAATCCGCTATATTGAAGCCGGTGTCATTGTCACATGATAACAATAGTTATTGATAATAGAACATGGCGCCTTTATTATTACGGTTGTTCAGAAATCGCAAACAAAAAAGTAAATATCATTATGGATTGAGTCCTGTGTCAGATAGGTAAGAGTTAAAGAATGTTTAATTCGTAAGAAGTATGTAAGGAAAACGTTTTTGGCAGAATTTCTTCACGTCTTTTATTAGTTTTGGTATTACAGTAATGATAGAGCAAATAGGTATTTAAGTTGTATTTACGGAAATGTAGAATATAAGTCTAAATAGGTTATAATTTCATTCTATAGGTAACTGGTTAGGTCAGGTTTGAAGTATTGTGTTCAATCGTAGGCTCCTTATCTTAAGAAAATCATTGAATTGTTGGAAAGGGTTCAGAGGAGGGTTATAAAAATGGTACTTGGAATGAAAGTTATCGATATATTAATTTCAGAAATCTTACTTTTAATCTCGGAAAAAGTCAGTAGAAATAATTTTAGTCAGTATAAAGTATAACTAATTAAATAGTACTGTAGAACTACTACTTCTGAGTTCTAGAAGTACTACAGTACTAACTAGGTAATTTATATTAACAGGCCCTTGACGAAATAGTGGGGGGAGAATTTTGTTGAAAAAATGAAACTTATTTTTTCTTAATTTGAAAAGAAAATATTTGGACACTTTTATTTGTAAAAGAAGAAAAGATATGTCCTTTTAGCAATGGGTGTGCAAAAAGTGATATTTGTGGCTAAATACAAGAAGCATTGAAATCTCCAAATAACGCAGAGGTATTCAGGAATCGTGCATCTCAGAATGGCTGATGTGGGTATTAACACTTATCGATAATGATAGAACAACGTTTTGGCCTTCCTAGGCCATCTTAATCTGAAGGTGACCTAGGAAGGTCAAAATATTGTTCTCTCCTCGTCAATAAGTGTTAATATCCATATCAGCCATTCTGAGATACATTTTTATTGTAAGTGGTTTTCTCGTCATCAGATATTCAGGAATCAGTTGGAACTACATTGGTAGATATTTTGTGGCAAGAGTATTTTGGTTCTAAAGTTGTAGCTGCTTTCAAAGTGTTCCTGTGTACTCATCCAACTGCTGACTTTTGTGATGCCTTGACCTCGTCTAATAAATTAATGGTGAAGCTGTTTTTAGCTTAGTTGAAAGATACACATAAAAAGGTGCTTGCATAATTAATAATGCTGAGAATGTGGCATTATTGATATGTACTGAATTTACCCCCAGCATATAGACACCAGTATTAAGACTGGAGGGTGCCATATTTCACTTACAAAATTATCAATTAACAAATGAAAACTTGTCTCAAAAAGATGTGTTCAAAACCCTACCCTTTTTTGGGATTTTGGGACTGAACTTATTTTTAATATTCAACAAATTGTTTTGTAAAGATACCCCTTGACTCCTGAGAGATGTATTACTACTATTATTATTATTAGTGTGACATTTTAAGTACTGTGTAAATCTTAATTTTAATTAGAGCTTATGAAAGATAATAAGATAATATCATATTATTGTTATAAAAGTAATTTTTTAAAGGTTATTTTATTGGTATTTGAATCTTTTACTTTATATGCCTACTTTATTACTTTTAAAAAACGTTTACAGTCAGAATACAAGTTTAAGACACTGTGATTGTGACTGTTGCTTGGCACTTCTTTAATGTTTAATGTTTTTTATAATTTATTATGTGGCAATGAACTTCTTAAATTAACACATCAGGTTTATCAAAGTGGGATTGATTTATCTTGTTACTAATCAAATAGGTTACAAAGAGAATTTTTAGAAACTTTTTTTTTGCAGTCAAGCAAGGAGGTAAAGTGATTATAATTTAAAGCTGTTTGGATACATATAAACTAGTTGACATTCAAGTAATTTTAAGTAAAATGCATTCAGACTCTACAAAGACAGACATTGCCCTCTGGTGTTTGACTTATTGGCCAAGGTTTGATTTGTATGCATTCAATGGGCTTAACAATTTTGCATTTTTAAATACAGATGCACAGAGTATAAACCATTAGTTTAATCATTCTCACCTCTGTCTTGTTCTTTATTGTGTTTACTATTTGTAACTGTAAAATACCCTTGTCATATAATTTCATTTTATAGGTCATTGGTTTGTGTTTGGTCTTTGGCTCCTTACCCTAAGTAGGACACTGAATTTTTGGAAAGTGTTCAAAAGTGTGTTCATATAATGATATCTTGGTTGGATAGATTGTTATGTGCAAACAGGTTGAGATAAGAAATTGTTTTCTAGAAGAGTTAGATTGAGGTATTAAAGACTGTTAAAGGAATTCATGGTGTTGATGGATCTTTCATTTTTTTTAATACCTTATGATAATGATGAAATTTTATAGAATGGATGGCAATTGCCTGTTGTGGAAACACAAGTGTTGTGGACAACGTTTTGAAAGTCTTCTGCCTTTGGTCTTCAAATCAGTGTGTGTGTGTAAGTGCTGATGGTCTTTTATAGTGTCCTGGTAGATTGTGGAGAATGTGTTATGATTGGTTGAATTATCACTGTTTCTGATTGGAGGAGAGATTTCCTGTAGATTCAACCAATGGCAACCACAGGTTACTCACCTCTAATCTGGAATCTCTGTTAAGTGAAGGTTTAATAGTGTTAATATGAAATGACTCTTTGATTTTTCTTGTCTTCCAGAATTTGTTTATGTCGATGATTCTAGTTTTCTCCTAGTTTATTGTGTTTAGTTGACGTGGCATGCTTTGCAATGGCTGAATTTTGTGTTTTCATGAGTCTTGTACTATATGTTCTTTTGTTCTTGTCGCGAGTTTTCTTCCTGTTTCTCCAATGTCTGTATTGTTTCAGGAACACAGAATTTCATAATGACGTTTTTGAGATTCTCTTTGGTAGGTTGCTGTTTGTTTTTAACCAGAATGGACTTTAAGGTATTGTAGATTTCCAGTGGACTTCTATATTGAAATTTTTGGTTATACATTTGAGTTTTTCACTGAAACATTGTAGGTATGGTAGGTAAATTGTGGTAGTGGTGATAATTTTTTGATCTTTTCTTTCTGTTAAGGTCTCTTCAAGGAGATTTGATGAAGGAGAAGGTGTAACCATTCTGTTTAAAACTCCGTGATCTTTTGGTGTTCTGTTTTGATGGATATCTTACTTCAAATTTTTTCTACTCTCTTGTTTAGGCATTGGATTATACCACATTTTATTGAGGTTGGATGATAGGACTGGAAGTGTAGGTATCTGTCCATGTGGAGGGTTTTCTATATACAGTTGTGGTAATTTGTCTTGCTTGTTTACTGATGAGTATGTCAAGAAATGATACTGTTTTGTTCCTCTATTTCCATTGTAAAATGGATTCTTTTGTCTACAAAATTGAGATGTTCCAAGAAGACTGGTAAGTTTTTGTGACTGTTGTCCTCTACACTTATGTCTCCACAACAGGCAGTTACCGTCCATTCTATGAAGTTTTATCACGAATACTCTGCCTAAACAATCTGTCAAAGAATACCTTATGATAATGATTGAACAAGAGCTTATAAGTATAAAAATTTTGGCATAGTAAGAATCATCTGTCTTACAGGGTAATTGACTTTTGGAATAGGGTGCTTTCAGATGTATTGGATGCAGTACAATTTAAGGGATTGCTCTATCATATTTAGTTGATAAGGGCTGGTTGTAACTTCCTTTAAAGTATTTTAGTTTGATGAATAGGATAATCTGAATGCACTGGGGCTTTCTGTATCTCTGCAGTTCAAAGCATATACATTGAATTTCATGAACTTTCTCTACACTTTTGCCGTTTGCAACTATCTTTACAATATACTTCTAATCTTCATTCCTTACCAAAGCATCCCACCTGGGAATGTGTTTTATTTCCTCGGTGGGCAGTACTTTTTCAGAACAGACGATCTGTCATTGCTCTGTTTGACCTTCACATGTGGGCGCAATTGGCTGAATTGGGTCTGTCCTTGGATAACATTGCAGATTCCACAGGTCGGCCCATCCTACTATGGCTTATTACAGCCCCCAAATGTGACCTTTCTTTCAGTCACCTGAAAGAGGCAGATACTCCAGATTGAAAGTACCGTCTTTTATTCAATGAATATCTTTCAAACAATCATTCAGTTCCCATTTATACAGATGGTTTCAAATTAGGTAATTCAGTGGGCTTTGCTATGGGTCAGTAGTTGCACGCAGAATCCCCTCTACAGCTTCTGTGTTCACTGCTGAACTGTATGCCATATCTCTTGCCCTGGATCATGTTGCAGCTGATCAGTACTCCAACTGCACTATTTATACTGATTCACTTAGTTCTATATTTGCCTTGGAATCGCTACACGTTAGCTCACATCCTATTCTTGCTGATATTCAAAACCGACTGGCCCATTTCTCATTAGCAGCAACTTCAATCCAATTTTTCTGGATATCAGGCCATGTTGGTATTCACCAGAACGAGCTTGCACACATGGCAGCTAAATCTGTCTGCCTCAGCACCATCACCCCTATGCCTATTCCGTAAATGGACTATGGTGTTGTCTTCACAGCTCGGCTCCGTGCCAGTTGGCAGTCCACTTGGAGTGAACAACGCGACAAACTTTTTCAAATGAAACCCAAAATTGGAGTTTGGCCATCTTGCTTCTGTAAAGTTCAGAAGGAGGAAGTTGTTCTCACTAGGCTACGCATTGGTCACAGTTTTTAACTCATCATTTTCTTTTATCTGGAACTGATGCACCAATGTGTAGTTTGTGTAATACTCAAATCACTATCAGCCACGTTTTACTTTCTTGCCATCGTTACAATTCTCAACGATGACAATATTTTAAACATATTTTTTCCCAGGGTCACTCTGTAACATTGGACAGAGTTATTGGTGATAGTGACTCTTTCCACCTTGATAACATTTTTAATGGCCATTAATCTTTTTAATCTCATTTAAATGTTGCATATTTATTCATTGCACCTTTTTAATTATGGGTTTTTTTTTTTTTACAGTTTTAATCTCTCTCATTCAATTTGACATTGGACAATGGCCAGAACATTAAATAACTCGACACCAGGAGTGGAAAGGCCAACTTCATATGACTAACGCTACTGTTTGAACTATCCTTTTGAACTACTCGTTAGTCGTACTGGCGAGTTGTTATTATACTTTTGCTGCATATCATTTCACACTTTTACCACCTTGCTTTTTAGGACTGGCCTCATTGACTCATAACCTAGAACCAGGACTGGAAAGACCAACTTCAGGTGACTGATGGTGGTTTTTATACTTACCTGTTAGTCTTCCTGGCAGGTTATGATCATTACCATTCTGCTACAGATAGTCCTTTACAACTTTGTTGACTGGATGTCAACATTGGTGTTTGCGCTGTTTTCTGTTTTAATTGACGTTTTGCTTTTATCTTCAATTACTTTTACAAATTTTACTCCATTTACTTGACTCTTATCTTTTTACTGGACATTTGGCTACTCATTATTATGATTTTGCTTGGTGTTTTTTAAAACTTCTATTCTTTTACATTTTGATAACAGCTGCTGTGACACATAACCCGGAACCAGGACTGGAAAGGCCAACTTCAAGTGATTCTCGGTGGTTTTTGAACTTACCTGTTAGTCTTCCTGGTGGATTATGATCATTACCATTTTGCTAGAGTAAATACTTTATAACTTTGAAGACTGGATGTCACCATTGGTTTTTACACCATTTTCTGTTTTAATTGGTGTTTTGTTTTTACCTTCATTTACTTTTACAAATTTTACTCCACATACTTGACTTTTATCTTTTTACTGGACATTTGGCTGCTCATGGTTGTAATTGTGCTATGTGTCTTTTAAAGCTTCTATTCTTTTACATTTTGATACTGGTTGCTATGACACACAACCCAGAACCAGGACTGGAAAGACCAACTTCAGGTGACTGATGGTGGGTCTTGAACTTACCTGTTAGTCTTCCTGGTGGGTTATGATCATTTTCTTTTTGCTGTAGTAAAAACCTCACAACTTCTTATACTCTGCATTCTATCTTAACGTTGTAGACTAGGTGTCAACATTGGTTTTATACTTTTTTGTTTTACCTTCATTTCCATTTGTCTTTTACTACATTTACTTTATTTTTACATTTTTACCGGATGTCTGGCGCAGATAGCCTCAGTTGCTTTGTGCTATAAAACACTAAATCAATCAGTCAAAACTCCATAACGTTTCTTTTTTCATTACTCTCCTTCAGGTCTTCCCTCTGCACAATGTCTCTAGGTGACAATGAAGGTCGCCTACTACTTAATTTCCTCTGGCTCTGACAAGCAGGCATATTAAATCTATTTCTTTTTTTAACCTACCTAATAATTTATTGTGTGCAAGATTCGAAATTAATGCAGTCATCAAAATTTGTACATGGTGAAGCCTCAAACAACAAAAAAAAAACGTATATTTTTAACTTTTCTCCAAATAAAGGAGTATTCACAACAAACGACCAACATTATTGTGGCTAACTTCATATCTACTACTACTACTTCTGTTTATAATCATTACTATTAACATTTCTTTTGGCTCATTTTAGTGGTTTCCTTTCTTTATGAAGGAAAATACTGTATCGTGTGCAGAATCTCGAAGCTCCGTAGGTTGCCGAAATGTACATTGATCGAGTTTTGGATGTGAGGGGTCGCAGAATTGACATTTGTTTTCGAAGCGCGAATAAATTTTGTGCTTGGATTTTATAAATAAGAGATCTCTGTAACAGTAATACTAAACATAAAATATTATTTCTAAGACATATTTCTTGGCTGCTTATGTTTGGAATTAGGATACTTTAGTTGTTTTGTTACAATTAATGATAGCTATGGATAAGGCTAAAGGCTATCACAGCTATAAACAAACAATAAGGATGAGATATAGTATATGGAAAGTAATAATAAGAGTAATTATATGTATATATATGTAATTAGTAGATATTAGCTAACTTGAAAAATGACGCGCGTGAACTGTTCTCTACTTATTCATTTAACCCTCATCTTTTCATGTACAGAACGCTACTAATGTTTCGAAGGTGAGACGAAAACGTCGATGCCTTTTCTCATACAATAGTGGTTCTTATCTACATGAAAAATATTGCATGTTACTTTAATTCAAATAAAGACAAACAATTTCAGATTTTTTTTATTCTATCCGAATTTTCAGCTTGCATGTTTCAAGGGCCTGTGAACTTCATAGTATAAATGTATTGTTTGTTATTTCAGTTTTGCAAAATTTGTATGTGACAAGCATCCTAATAAAGAATTATAGATAATGTGATTTTGGGGATATATTAGTTTTTTTTGCATTATTGCTTAACGTTTGATAACATTGAAGCGTTACATTAGCTAGCTTCTGGCTAAAGAGCAATAATACACATGACTGGGCTTCATGTGAGAGAAAGGAAGCGGCACGTGATAGCGCGTGGTTAGATTTACGTCTATGGTGTGTTTGATAATAAAATTACTGGAAGAGGAAATATCTGAAAGAATCCACGATATAAGACTGCAGTTTCGAAGTTTTGTATTGTCAGTGACAAGTCTTTAATCACATTCGCCATAGAAATGCAGTACAGTTTGCTATATTTTTTTAAAAGTGTTTTTGGATTACTACCATCACGAAATGACATCTATAATTATTTCGGACTGAAAGTTGGAAGATCACCAGAATTTTACCAATATAAAACGTAAGTCTATTGGTGTTAAACAATATAATTTACACTCTAAGGACATAAAGGAATATTCAAGGATGAAGTTATGCCCCCCTCAATAAAAAGTTAAAAAACACTTTTCAGTTTTTTTCCTTTCTTTTTACTGTACAGGTGCTTCTGTAAGGAAGAATAAATATTAAAGGACCGTTTTTCTTATCGATTTTTTTCCTTTGGCTGAGAAGATGTGTACACTGTGAAATAAATCTGACAGCGAATGATGTTTGCACGTTGTAATTTAATGGAATAACTTTTTCAATCCAAAATACAGTAGTGGGTGAAATAAGGGAAAATGTAAACGTTTTCCCTACTACATTAAATACTTTAACAATTTAAATTGGCAAATTTGGCTTTTTTATTTTTGTTTTTATCGTTTTCCGTTAGATTCGGATAATTTATAACTAGTGTACAATTGCAAATCAAGGAATTTTGTAATGATATGATAAATATTTTACTACGAACTATAAATTGATTCTATTTATCTGTATCGTTGTTTATTCTTTCTGCATTTTTCTCTATTTAGGGGTATGAATAGGCAGTTAAGTGTTTTTTTTTTTATTGATGAACAGAGAAGTATGTAAGAAGTATGAAAAAAATCAACAATGGGAATGCATCGATAATTAATTTTCCATTATGTATACAATTTCAGCGTGCTTTAAAATAGTTTCTTGCAATATATCCGTTGGTTATTAAGTTTAATGAGAAATTAGTTTATGTAACCGCAATATGTTGATTTATTTGAAAGTAACGTATGCTAATATGCAAATATTAATGTAAAAGTTTAGACCTGAATTATAGATGTGAAACGTTCTCTTGGGAAACTATTTAAATAGCATCAGTTTTATACCAACAAATAGCCCGTTGTTGCTTTGCTGTAAGAAAAGGCATTCAACAGAATGGACACAAACGTGGAAAACGTAGAAATATCAGGGAAACTAATAAGCAGAACAGGGAAAGTAATTATCAAGAAAATAACTTGAATGTCATTATCTCACGCCGTTATTTATTGTTAGTACCGAATGCTTTGATTATAATATTTTAATAACTGAAAATGACGCTTTTCTCATGGAAAGACGAAAGTTGGCCTTTTCTGTGACCAAATGTTTGCAGTAATTAATGTGTTAGATCTGAAGTCTTAGGTGATTATTTCTTTTTCGTTAGTTCGAAGCTTAAAAATTATTGCATGGGTTCAAACATTTGTTTTTATTTGTGTTATGTCATGCTAGTTTCTAACAGACGTGATACTTCTATTACAAACGTGAAGCGGGAATGTGTTTAAACTAGTTTTGATTTAGGTATCAGTGACTTGTTTTAAGTCTGTAAAATATACATGAAAGAATTAAGATATTTATTTATTTATAGGATACATTGTGTTGAAGTTGTAACCGTGTTAAATTCTAAGGTAATTAATCGTAATTGTTTTTAGGTGAAAGGTGTTACCATAATTTTATCGAAAAGAAAACAAAACAGCGACGTTTTTCGTTGTTTGTGTTTAACCCAGATTATCGAACTTAAATAGTTAGTGTATGCTGGTTTAATGATATTCTTTGTTACTAGTTGGCCTGCTTTGAGTATCTTGGAAAAACAAATTTCAACGTGTATATGGAGTGTGAATCAGAAATTTGTTTTTGAATTGTAATTTGGAAATGTTGACCACTACTTCCTAACCCAACAGGAAGACCGAGCGTGGAGTTGTGGTTAGTGTGCACCATCCGAAGTTTGGAGTTGTGGGTGCGTGAAGTAGCGTGATGGCTGAATCCTTGTATTTAGTTCTTCAAGGGTTGGCATTTTGCACTGCTGACAAGCTACCCTCTCCTTTATGTATCATTTCAAAATTAGGGACGGCTATTCGCAGAAAGTCCTTTGTGTAGCTGTGCGCTAGAGTAAGTTTTAGTAGGTATACAACATTTTGTTGTAGAAGATGTTTCGAAAATATGACTTATTATCAAGTACGTTTTATAATGAGAAACCCATTTGAAGTAGTTTTCTAAAGACGATTGGTATGGGTATTAAAACTTTAATTCAAATAAAGTATAGAACACCGTTTCGACTTTTTTTAGGTCATCTTCAGGTTAACAAAGAGGGTTTGCAACTGAAGCTTATTAACCTGAAGATGACCTAAGAAGGTCATTGTTCTGCACTTTATTTTAAAGTTTTAATACCCATGCTAGCCATACATTTTAGTTAACTGTATCATTTACGTTTGAGAAGAGCCACTATTGAAATATTGAAAGTCCATGGGATACTTTCACATTAAATCGTCTATGAGTTTATGGCACAAATGCTAATATTATTTATTCGGAGTAATTTTGTTTTGAAGTTCGCATACTTGTGAGGTCTCATTCATACATAACATTATATAAGCCATTAAACAACCATTAATTTGATTACGGATGATAAAAATGAGCACGAGTTGCATTGGTTCTTGTTACTCAGTGCTTTGAGGCATTTAATAGTACATGTTATTGCTTGAGAAAGTTTTACGAGAGTTGTAAGTGCCCATGAGAAAACGCTATCACATGACGTACTAGTATGTTAAAAACTGATAATTTGCTTATGTGATGAGTGATATTTTATGTGACAAAATGCAAATGTTGTCATATGAGTGTGATTGTTGTTGTGTTTAACCTTTATTTCTCACATGATTAAAATCTGAAGAAAATTTTTTATTGACCTCAGAAGTTTATGAAAGTTAACAGGCATAATTAAACTAAAATATAAGGTTTCATTTTGGCCCAGGGCATATATTATTTCCTTGGTAGGGGGCCAAAGAACACCTGAAGGGCATTGCCCTCTTTTAACCACCCCCATCTAATATACAGTGGTGTTGTCTGTCAGTAGACACAAGTGACATCACGTAAGGAATGCTTAATTTGCAGTTTATACTGTTGTAAGGTGAATAAAATGTATGCATGCTGTGAACCACAAAAATAATAAATAGTTTTTACCCCTAATTGGTTTTATTTACACTTGAAACACAACATTGTTGGCAGGGTCCTCAAAAAATGTGGCTACTGTTGGCTGATATTTTATATTAATATAAACATGTAATGATACTGAAAATAAAAGCAGTGTTTCATGACAAAACCACATAAGTGCTTGTGAGTGAACAATTGCTACAGAATTTGATATTTGTTTTATAAAATAGTTATGAGCAAGTATTATTCAGTTATTTATTATGCTACATATTTAGAAATAAACTAATTAATACTTTTAATAAGTTAAGTTGTACTTAGGAATTTATTGTAGAAATGTAACTGTTATTACATCTGTTTTTCTTGTGTAGGTTTTAATAAGTTTATTTTCTATATTTGTTACAATTTCCAGTTTTAAGTATGTAACAGAATATTTTTAGTATTTGATAGTGTTTTTTTTTAACGTTTTAGATTAAATAATTTTTATTATTTTATCTTGTTTAAGCAGTTATTATTGTCATAGTGATTCCATTTAATAACAAGCATCCCAATGGCTTGTTTTTGTTTTGCTGAATGTGATAATTGCTGTATTGGCCTGATTATTGGGTGATTTTGAATACAAGGTGCCCTCCATTTTCAGAAACCATGGAAAAGAAAAACATTGAGTGTGTCATAACTTCATTTTTTAGGTCAGCAAAATCAGTACTATAATTGACCAATCTGCAGATGGATTAGTTGCAAGAATTAGCTGCGACTTTGAGCAAATGTCTGGCATATATGAATAGATGAGTGTCATCTGGATTGTCAGGAATATGACATGCATAAGTAGAGGAAAAGGAACTTGTGATAGGCTGTGATTGTAATGCCACTATGAATTTTGAAGTCTAATTAATAATCAGAAAACATCACCTTAATCAGTTTAACACAGTAAACTTGTTCTTTTTATTTAGTATGCTTAAGCCACAGACTTTTGATTTGTTTGTAGTGATAATCAAGATGTTTTAGCTTACTATTATGTGGGCCCCCAGTGGCTCAGCGATATGTTTGTGGACTCACACGCTAAAATCCGGGTATTGACACCCGTGGTGGGCAGAGCACAGATAACCCATTGTGTAACTTTGTGCTTAATTCAAAACAACAACTACTATTATGTCAGATAATTTTTAATGGCCTCATAGATCTAACTAAAACACAATTGTTGCATATTTAATATTCAGAATCTTTTCTACTCACATTACCACATAATGCATTTTCCAGTGTAGAAATTTATTGGCTGCATGGGGCTATTTAAGACAGCAAAAGATAATGACTAAACTTTTTTTGCATTGATTCTCTCATAACATAATGGAACTAAATTCAGAGTATTTCTGAACCTGCTGAAATTCTACCATATTTGATAATATTCTGACAATTTTCTATTCCTTTGTTTTGGGAAAAAAAGATTATCAAAATGATACCATAAACATGTAAATGCAAATGTGCCAAGTGTGGAGTATGTGGAAAATGCTCTACATGTGGCTGAAATCATGATGGCAAAAATTTAAGAGAAAATTAAATGCATTTTAGAATGGGTCATCAGTCTGGATCAAAAGTACAGAAGATGAGAAAATCATAAACACAACAAAACTATGCTGAGCTTCCAGATTCTGTACTTGAAGGAACTAAGACTTGCTTGTGCAATCAACAGATGTACAAGTGAGCTATGGACAACATTTACAATGCATTTTTCATATTCCCATTTTCTAAGCAGCAAAGTTTGATAAGGAACACTTGGTGAAGACATCAATGAAAGGTATTTCATATTTCACACAGATGGTTTTTTTGTGTCAGTAGTGTTTACAAGAATTACCAAAGTTGTTTTCTCAGCATATTCAAATCATCTTAGACACGTTGCTGATTGATTACAAAAAATGCACTGGTAAGGGTGAGATGATGTCCAGAATAAAGCTTTATCATGACATTTATATGATGCTAAAGATATTGATTGGAGGTTCAGTACAAAGTAATGTGTTGATAATCTTGTGATGTCACAATTTCCAACTGAAACAAGTAACGGGCTTGTTCAATGACACATTGCCAGAGGAGAATCTTCCAGGAGGGAAAATGTACACAACAAAGTGCAAATGTTTCATCATATTAGCATCTGAGCAAGATTTGGTAAATTAAAAATATCATTTGTGAAATGTGATACTTTTGTTATGTCAGCTGCAGTCAGATTCATCTTGCTTTATCAAATGTACAGTTACTTTCATGGGGGTGCATATATTATTGAAATTGGAAGTGTGTTGATATCTCTGCCAAAAATCACCAGAAAAGGGATTTAAGATTTGATGTATACTTTGTGGAAAATTGTAGAAACATTTACAGGAGAATATTTATAGAATTGGTAAATGCTTTAACTTTCAGTGGTATGAAAGCTTTGACTACTGTGTACTATACAGTTAGGATTTTGGGGAATGATTTATATGATTGTCTGGTTTTTATCAATGATATAGTCAATCCTGGTGTACAGGATGAGTGCACAAACAAAATGCTGGTTGTGAACAAACTTGTGAAACATTTGGATGATGAAGCAGCATGTTGTGGTGATAGCTCATAATATGATTTCCATTGTATAAATCATGTTTTGAATAAAAGTAGTGTTCACCAGCTCAAAAACATTTTCATACTTGTCAAATACCCTTTGCTTTCTTGGTTGATTTGAAAGAAAATGTTCTTGCAAGTCATTGTTATATGCTTGGTGATGTATCAGAATGAAGTTGTGTATGGGGTACTACATTTACAAACTCAATCAGTGGGTAGAAATTTCAAATATAATACAAACAGTGTTTCATGAGAAACAGTATCATATGGCATACTGTTTAATGGATTACAAGATGAAGTTCAACCCGTTATATTACTGTGAGAAAAATATAGAGCGTCTTGGAAAATGTAGATTGAGTTTGTGGTATAATGGTTCAGATTCTTCCAACTGTGAATCCTGTTGTAGATGTTGCAATTGGAAGGCAACAGGCCAACTTTGTTGTGTGTGTGTGTATATATACCATATTACTTTGAATTTAAGATGCACCCCATTTTTAAAAAGGGATTTTTTCAGGAAAATTGATGATAATTAGAAAGGAGTAAATATGCTTTAAATGTTTATTAACAAATCAAAGATGTTAATAGTAGTATTAAAATAAAATATTTAAAAAATTGTAAAATATACAGGAAATTAAAAATTTTCATTGCAGTAATGTTTCTTCCTGCTTTATTTAATCGGAATGCTACTCTGTTTCTTCTGACTCACTGTTATATTCTGATGTTGAAACATCTTCATCACTTGATTCACTGATTCCAAAGAATGTCATCGTGTGTTCCATCTTCTGTATTGGATAAACAACATTTTAAAAATGATTTTTTAATGATATTGTTCGACACTTCTTTCCAGGCTTTTGGAATCCTCTTCACCATTGTTGATGCTTGATGCCCTTTCTTTTTTTGCCAGTTAGTGTCAGAGCATGATTATCTTTATTTAACCAAGCATCATAATTCTTGAGGATACGATCTTTGAATGTCTTGTTAACAGACACATCAAGAGGTTGTAACTGACCTGTCATTCTGCCAGGATATATCACCAGATCACTGTTTTTGTTTCTTAACCTACTCTTGATTTTATTGGAGAGATGGCCACAAAATGCATCCATTATAAGTATGCTCCATTGCTTTAGTAATGCACCAGTCTGACATTCCCATACACATTTTAGCCACCCTTCCATTAACTCTGATGTCATCCATTATTTATTTTTTTTTCTTTTGTAATGTAATATTCTTTTGGCAATGTTTTTCTGTTTTAACATGACATACTATAGTAATTTATTTCCATATGCATTTACACATAGCATTACACTACCTCTTTTAACTTTTCATAACCAGTGGTTTTGATTGTCACCTGTTTTTGTCCTTTGACTTTTATAGTGTAGTTGTATGGCATGTTGGAAAACAGCTGTTTCATTTGTGTTACTGATTTGGTTGAGGGAATATTGATTCATTTGGAGTAGACCAATAATGTTGATGTTTAGTAAGTTTTGTTTCAAAATCTAATGGCAGTTTTTGACTAATTGTTGTCCTTTACTCTAATGATAAACTTTCCCATTTCATGAATTTCTCACATTAGCCATGACTAGCCTTGAAAGAAATACCACTATTTCCAGCACATTAAAACTTCTCTTTGTTACAGGCCCTTCTTTACTTCATAACTCTCTGAAATACACAACTAAATACCCTATTTCAGTGTTAAAATTCCATAATTAACATTCCACAGAAGTTGGCATTTTTTGGGGAAGTTTTGCCATCCATAGGTATGCATTATGTGTTAATAAATTTATAACATCAGATACAAAAGTACTAACAGTTTATTTAAATGTTTGATGAAACTGAACTGTCTGTAGGACTTGTGTAGGTTTCTGTGCATCATAAAGATGGATAATTGTTAGTAGATTTGTCTTTGAAACTAACCTAGAAATCTTGTACAAATCCTTGGGACACAAGATAAAAGTGACGGGCCTTGTTTTTTGGCATAAATTGTAGTTTAAGTTCTGTATCAAGTTGTATGGTTTCACCTTTTTGAATACACGAGGAAAACATCAGAGAGTATTTTTTTAAGTTAACATATTCAACATAACAGGATTTAAGTTAATAGGATCATTCAAATTGAGACATCTGTATGTCTGGATTTTAAAATATGCTAACTGTTTAGTGATTACCTAACTATACATTTTTATCTGAAGCATTAAATGTGGGAGTTGACTCCAGAATCATTCATTGTGTTGATTTGTATTTAAGATATTTCACTTGAAGTCTTAGTGTTAAACACAACAGTAGATGACTGAGAGTAATATTTTCTGAATATTATATTTTTTTGACAGCTGGAAACCTTTAAAATTCAATGGTTCAAAGCAAGTACGAGCTCTACTTTTTCGAGAGTGTGATTGGAGAGGAAGAAAATTATTGTTTGATTCGTCATCTGTTAGGAAACTTTCACAACAGGAGCCAAACTCATTTCATACCCAGAAGAAGAATAAGATTAACTGTAAGATCTTAGGGTTAAATACTGCATCTCAAAGCAAATTTGATGAGTGCAAAGAAGTGACCAGTGATGGCTCTGTCTACCAGGTGATAATATTTAAATGTTGTAAGAAGTTGAATAAAATTTCTAAGAAATACTTAGATGAATGTGTATTTATATATGTATTTGTAATTGGTTTTACAATGGTTTAGTACATCTATACTGTTTTTATTTTGGTCGGTTATTCATCTAGGCAATGTATTTCTGTGAAACACAAGGAATCTTAACTGATTCTGCATCTTCAGTGTACTTTAAAGAAACACTGTATGATGATATATATGTTAGTATGCTGAATTTATGCAGTTGTTTGTAATTATGCAAGTTTAGTTAATTGTGTGGTATCTAAGTTTCTTCTCTCTCTGGTGTTAATATTTCCAAAACATAAGTTATTTAATGATTCTCTGTTTAAACCATTTGTAACGTGTAAGTTGTGTACTGTAGTTGTAGTTTACGATAATATGAAGAACATGTAGTTTCACAAACTTGAATGCGTTATATATTTTAATATTTTTAATTTAACTATATGGCAGGATTGTCTTATTTATTTTTGAAGTTCCTCATCTTGTGTCCTGTTGTTAGTATACATGTAGCTATTTTTATTAGTCTTTGGAATGAGAATTAGTTTCAGCTGTTTCAATCTCGGATGTGTTATTTTGTAAATGCACCTATATTATCAGTTATCTTGAGCTATGGGTGACTGAGGAAAACTGATTTAACATCACCCATTGGGATCTTCCAGTGTTACATTTTTGTGTTCTTGTGTCATTATATTCATGTTGCTCATGAGTTCTTTAAAAGGTTACCTGTTGAAGGTGCATCTTGGTAATATCTTGATTATTTGACAATTTTTTGTGGTAAACAGTGATTGGCATCACAATTTCATGCAACTCTGAGCAGAATTCCTCCATTCTTATTTCCTAGTCACAGCAGCAATATAGCCACTTGCTGTTCAGGTTAAATGTGTTTCATTTTATTGCAGTCAAAGGTTGCTTTATAGATTATTAGTTTCTTCATGGAACCAGTAGGTGCCTTTCCTCATTTTCCATATTAGTGTAAAAATATTGTGTCATATTGTCTTTAAAATGGGAATTCCAAAGATAATATAACACATATAGTTAGTTAATTTTAGAGATATCTAACTCTACTGTTCCTGATGTGGTATTCTTCCCACATAATAACATTACTTCAAATATAACATGTGACCCACTTTTAAAAAGGGATTTTCAGGAAACAATTTTTAATGATGATTAGAAATGAGTAAATATGTTTTAAGAGTTTATTTACGAATCAAAAATGTTAATGTATTTAAAATGAAATATAAATAAAAATGTTCAGGAAATTAAAAAGTGTCATTACAGTAATGTTTCTTCCTGCTTTCTTTCTTTAATCAGAATGTTACTCTGGTGTTTCTTCTGACTCTTTGTTATGTTCTGATGTTGAAACATCTTCACTTGATTCACTGTTGTTCCAAAGAATGTTCTCTTGCATTTCATATTTTTAATCTAATGGTGATTTTTGACTAATTGTTGTCTTTCGCCATAATGATAAACCTTCTCTTTTCATAAATTTCTCACACCAATCACAAATAGCCTTGAAAAAAATACCACTATTTCCCACACATTAAGACTCATTTCGTTACAGGCAGTCCTTTGCTTTGTAACTCTCTGAAATACATTAAAATGGTAGCATCAGTTTCACAATGTCTTATTTTTTCTTGAGTAAGAAAATTACTTGGTTTTCATAGTATGCCAATGATGTACATTTGCTCTACTCACTGGCTTCTTGATTCTCAGTTTGTTCAGCACACAAAATAACTTTTATTTTAAATTCAGCATTGTGTGTAAAACATTTTTCTTTGGGTTAAAAATGCAGTAAAAAACAAACAAACCAATACAATAGCATTTGAACAACAGGAAAGTTGCACAAATACATAAGATAGTGATATCCAACTGCACTACAAGAGAGGCCCTGGCATTGGCATATTTGACATTTTTATGTGTTTTTTAAGCCTTTCTAAGCGAAGTTCTGTTTAAAATATAGTTCAGTCTGTTTGTTAATGCAGACTTTTTTGAAATTCTTTGTTATTCATGGAAAATGATGTTTTTGAAGCTTTCAAAGAGTGAAAAATAATACCTTGAATGTAAGATACACCATAATTTTCTGTTCAGAAAAATGTGATAAAAGGTGTGCCTTAAATTTAAAGTAATAGAGTATTAATGCAATACAAAAAAATGTGAATGCATAGAATATCACAGGTATAAACCTGGCACGGGTAGTATCATGTAAGTATGATAAGGATATTTTACAGATGCTACATAAGTATGTATGAATGGTAAAAACCAAAGGATAAAAGCCATAAATCTTAAAGTACAAGACAAATGGTTATAAGTAGTATTAAAGAAAGAATCTTTAAATTTTATTTTTCCTTTAAAGATGTTTATTTGAGCATGATCTATGCCAGTTTTGTACACTATAGCATATTTTCTGTGTCATTTCAAAATAAACTATATATGTATACAGACAAACCCATTGTAATTTAATCTATTTTGAGTTGTAATAGATATGATAGTGGTACAAGAGAAATGTCAGAGTATTCTGTAATAATATGTTGTGCCTTGTTAAAAACCAAGATTAACATTATATACCTTTATCTCTGATATTCACAGTACCTTAAGCCTTCTTCTGATGTTAAAATGCTTGGTGAGATGATATTTGGTTCTGTGGCCATGTCATACAAAGGAAGTACTGTTAAGGTTCATACAAATAGGTAAGTTTATTGTTTCCTTATGTTTTATCTTTGAGGTAGTTTATTTAATGTTTTACTATTGTGTTGCTGGTATTTTTTCATGTGTATTATGTATTTTTTAATTAACAGTCATTTTAATGTTAAGTGGTATAATAGTTGACTTTTATTACGTAATTGGAATATCTTTTGTCACAATTTTTCAAAGTGCTTGTACTGTGCACTGGATAACAACGGTAAACTAGTAAAATAACTTGAAGTAATACTATTTAGAGTTTGTGTTTAACTAAGAAAATTCATAACAGCATACGAATTTTTATAAAATTCATGAAATTTTATCTCTTAATCTGTTTAACAGTTGTGCAGTTTAGGTTTAATATTTTGTTGTGAATATGGAATCATGCTCCATTTGCTGTTGCTGTTCCATTTTAAAATACAGTCCTCATGCTGAAGAACTTGTGTGAGTTAACGTGTGTAATAGCTAAGTGTTATTTAAAACATATGACTAGATTTTGTTGGGTTTGACAGCTATTACTGTATAACTATTTCATGTATGTGTTACTACAAACACTGTATGAGTATTTAATGGATGTTTTTCAGCTACCTAACACTGTATGACTGTTTATTCTTGTTCTTAGGGTTAAGTAATACAAAATTAATGTATAATGTTGATGTGTCAGATGAGCAACACATGGCTACTTATTTTTAGTACGATAACTAATTAAGTAATGACAGCATATCACTGGTATGCACAATAACTTAAAAGTATTATACTAATGTTTGATACTTATGTGTGATATGAGAACTTAGTAAAATATAAGTATTGACAGCTGATTATTAGTATGTTCATAAACAGAATTGCTTGTGATTGGTAAATGTTGAATTTTTATGTTATGTCTATTAATTGGTAATATTTGCATTTTGTTTATATATGTACGTGATGGGTACAGTATATATGTGTAGTTTATAACTGAAGGAATGAGTATAATGTCTTGAAGTGGTTTCAGTACATCTAATGTTTATGTTGCAGAATTTTGAGTAATGAATGCATTTAAAATTGTAGTATTGTTTGGAATTGTTGGGAATTTCTTTTTTTTATAGATATACTAAAATAAATATATTCTGATAGTTTTTATAGTTTCTAGTTTTTACTTAAATGTAAATAATAGATCTTGATATGAATATTATAAGGCCTTTGACTTCTGTATTTTTTAGAATGTAAACAATTTTTTTCCTCTAATATTAATCAATACCATTGATTATACAAAATGGTAACACTAGAAAGATGTTAATCTAGAAGATAGTTTATTGAAAATGTTTTAAGATGGAAACCTTCATCAGATGATATTTAAATAGTTGCTAATATTCTATTGAACCAACATCTTACGTTCTGATGAGTGTTTACATGCAAGCAATTATTATTTTTTACATCACCAAGTTTAATAATTTTGTATTCTGGAGTTGGTTATAAATAGGCATATGTTGACTCTCACTAGGCTTACCATGGTTTGCCCATGGTGAGTTATGTCACATGTTAGTATTATGTAAGAAATTTGATGTCATCAGAATTTTCCTAAGAAAAAAACCTAAGTTTAATTGTTTATTTGTGTGAGATCTAATGGCAGTCATTTTTTCTAATAATTTAAGATTACATTGTTATTCTGAACTATGGATTTAAAGCTGTTAACATTTAATAAAATAAAAATGGAACATTTCATATGTGTAAGTGATTAAGGTGTTTCTTAAGTATGATTAGATATAATCATGATAGTGTAAGAATATAGTATAAAGCAACGATTCAGCGTTCAAAAGACTATTTTCATTGTAAACTTACAGTTGTAAGACAGTGAATTTTAGCTATGTTTGATAATTGACTTTAAAATGAAATTGCATGTTTTACTTTGGTGTTTCATTTCTTTAGATCTTCATCAGAACTGATGATTAGCATTGTCTTCCCTGTACCATTTCGAAATCAAAAAACAGGGTGAGTTAAATAAAAGACATTTTAAATAATATATTAAAATAACTACCATGAAATATTTAGAGTATTAATGTATCTTTGACATTTTGACTACAGAGGTAAGTCTTGTACATGTAAATTACTATTTTTATTTTAATCAGCTATAGGTTTAAAGTGCGTTTTTTAGAATAAGCACTTAAGTCGCTTGTTTTTTTTCCTTTTAATTAGTTAATTCAGCACAAGCTCTGTCCTTGGGACTGACATTGTGACCATTTTATTTGTTGTAGTTTTTGTGCTGTTACTTTTAAATTAGTAAGCATGTTTCCAAATTTTGTAAGATTATCAATAAATATAACAAGGCTTTCATGTGTTCAATATCATAATTTTTTTTATTAAGCCCTGAGGTGTGTTAAGCAATGTTTTTCTCATGCATTTTTTATTTTTGCATGTTACCTATCTAACATGGAAAGTAATTTTATTTTAAGGTTAAAAATACTTTTAGATATCAAAAACATTTTCAGATTTCACATGCAAAATCATTATAATGTCCAGTTAGTATTATCAAATATTTTGTAAGAAAAAAGAAATCTTATTTTTACTGACAAATCTCTGCATTGGTTCACTTGACTTGATCGATTTCATAACTACCATATAAAATTAGGAAATTGAATTATACCTTTTCATTTCTAGAATGACTACAGGTTATAAGTGAAAACATAAGTTATTAGACTAAATAGCTCAAATTTTGTAATATACATTACCTTGGTGGACAAAAAAGTGCCCTTCCCTGAAATGTTGTTAATATGTTATATCTTTTGTTAGATAACAATATAAGTAAACTTATGTTTTTAGAACACACTTGATGAGATCTCGTCAGATATGATCTGAAATCATATTTCTAAAACTGGCTTTTGTAAATACCTTAACTTTTTATGATTTTAGTTACATATTCTCAAAAACTGTTCTGCATCTGTTATTATTTCTTAGATCTTCTCATTACAGTTAGCCTACTAAGTGATCAGTGAAGTTTCCCTGCAGTAACTTGACAAAAATGACACACAAATAACAAAATAATACAAACCAGTTTCATAAATTAATGTTTAATTGGTATTCTTTTGGATTTCAGTATTGCTTCATATTTGTGTGGTATGTTTTCAATGAATTTTTGCAGATTCATCATCCATGTTTGGTTTGTGATTTTTTTTCATTTTTTTTTTTAAACTGGTTCAACCTAGCCTAAAATATTTTAAGTTGGATTGATATTGGGTGATTGACCTGGTGATTGCATAACATCATCTTTCTAATTTCTAAGATATTTTTAATAACTCCACAGTTGCACTAGTCACTTAATAATAACAATAGTAATAAAGTCCCATAGACACTGCCTGATGTATCAGCATAAATAAGAAAAGTCAAAGAATTTTAAAGGAAAAATATAAATTATAAGTGAAAAGATAACGACACGGAATTGCACATATTAATGCTATCACTACAGGTTTTCTTTACTGTACATGACTCAAGATTTTAATGTCTTACATTGAAAATTTTATTAAACTACTTTATGTGACTGAAAGCAAGTACCTATTGAAAATATATTTTCGGTGTTGGAAAATTATGACTTTTAAAATGAAATACTAAAAGAGCACTGTGACCTTCTACAAAATTTAGAGGTTGACAGCCAAAGTATTACACAGTTAAGTGAAGATAAATATCAAAAGATAGGTCTGCATTAAGAACAGCAAATTTGAACCTGCAATGAATAATATTTTAATGAACAAAACAGTTCCAAAGAAAATATGAATTGAAGATGCTACATAAATTATAATGATCTCCAAGGTAGTCTATAATGTGGGATAAAATGTTGTGGGTTTTGAGGTGACTGTTCAAGTGGGACCCACATTATGGTGGGAGACACAATGTATACTAAGTTTAAACTCTGTTGCCAATCTTACATGTTCAATATATATATGTATAAAAATATTAACACAAAATCATTAAAAAAAATTAAGTTAGGGGAACAAGATGTGGGTGCCCAAGCCCATGATGTCCCACATCTACATCTTCCTGCACTGTCTGCTGACAGTTGTAAGAAGGTCAAATAAGAGTATTAAAATATTTTGTGATAAATATAAACATTTTAAATAAATATAATGAATTAAAAACTAAGTTGTTGCATTATTAAGTATTTTTAATCTTTAATAAGGTTATTTAAACAACTTGCCACTAATTTTACGTGGATGAATACCTTGTTGCATATAAAGGCTCAAGTAAAATCTGAAAATTGGTAGTTACAGTAGACTGCACAAATAAACTTAATAGGTGGTGGTTGGTAGTTATACTATTTCAGGTAACTTGGTTGGGTTTTTATACAAATTACATTTATCTACTGTGTTACTAATTAACTTATTTTACTACAATAATGAGGGCTGGAATGCTAACATCAGGAAATAAGTTTATCTTAATTACCCATTGTGGTAGAACCTTATTATCATTTTTCTGTTTTTCTTTTATTTTATTACCTTGTAGAACATTCACTATCCAACAACTGTCAGTAGGCAGTGAAAGATGATATAGATGTGGGATGTTGTAAGCACCCACATTTTGTTATCCTGACTTATTCACTATCCAACAACTGTCAGTAGGCAGTGAAAGATGATATAGATGTGGGATGTTGTAAGCACCCACATTTTGTTATCCTGACTTATTTTTTTATAACTTTGTTTTGATAGTTTTTGTTTTTTTTCAACATGTGAGACTGGTGAACAGAGGTTAAAACTGGTAGATAATGTATCCTTACTGCAATGTTCTACTTCTGCAGTTACCTCCAAGACCCAAGGTACATTTTGTATCCCACTTTATTGCCCTTGTCCTGGGGATTTTTTAAATTTATGCACTGCTTTCAAGTTTGTTTTTTTGTTTGGACCTGTTTTGTTCAGCAAATGGTTTGTGTGTGTATGTGTATAATAATTATTATTATTCTATTGTAGAATAAATAAAAAAACCAAGAATTTAACCTGCACTTGATAACATGGTTATCCAGTTTTTATTGTAACTACCTCTGTTATTAAAGGTTCTTTAGTAAGCTTCAGCCATCATTTAATTGATTTAATAAAATATAAGTTTCAAGATGTGCCACTTAGTTCTTAAAATGTGCCACTGACATTTAATAACAAACTTAAACAGTGTATTAAACAAAAACTTTTACTATAATTCATCCAAGAAAACTCAATGGTGTAGTGGAAACAGTTTTTAGGTGTGAACAGTATTCATTGAAAACTAAGATGCATAACATTAAGATTTTTTTTCTGTTTTCATGATTTTAATAACAGTATGTTGTACAAAAATGTTTAACAATAAATCCTAGTTCTAAAGGACCTTTGTGGTGCAACAGGAACCATTGAGTAATAAGTTTATCCAAGGTGCATTGCTGAAAGATACTCTTTTTTATTATTTCATCATAATCTTTTGCTTTTTTTTACTATTGAAATGTTTCTGAACATGAAATGATCCATAATATCCAAAAGAAAGCCTCTGACCTGTATGATGAATACTGAAGTAAAACCACAAAACCTGACATATTAAGCTGCATCTTTACATCAGGCTACTGAAATGACTTAAGTAGTATTTCATAATTTTGTGAAACTTTGAGATGTTTTGTCACTGCTGTTTATTTTTGTTTTATGCACAAAAATTTAAGTTTTTTTGTTCTAAAGAAGCAAGAATTCAAAAATATTTTTTGTATCTATGACATATTTATATAAATTATATTTTTGTAAATAAAACATTTTGTTTTCAGAGACAGTGACCTAGAAGACTCAACTTGTCTACTGAATTCTAATAGTGGTATTTTTACATCAAAATGTGGTGAAAAGATGGAGTCACTATGTGTAGGTATGACACAGCATTAGTCCAATAAAGATTAGAAATTTGCTGTTAATTAGTTCTGCTGCTGTTCTTGTTATTTGCCTGTTTTAGCTAGTATGGTTTGTTTTGATAGTTACATTGTTGAAAACACACACACACACACAGTGCTGTGAAAATTTATTAGAACACTTCAGCAATTGTCATTTTATGAGCTTTCACACAAAATACTCATTTTGAAACTAATAGTAATTATTGCAATGTGGTCTTATAGGAACTTGTTATCAAGGTGATGCACAAACAATGTTTAATTTTCTTTAATGCAAAAAACCCCATGGAAACCTAAGATTTGCTTTATGGGTTTAGTATCTAGACTAGGGATGGCAAATCCTTTTGAGGGTGTGTGCCCAAACTGGGAAAATCTAAGAAGTTTTTGCACATGCCCATGGTAATATTTAGCAGCAAGCTGTCATTTTTTATTATTCTGAATTATTTTAAACGAAACAGCTTTAGGAGTTGCATGTCATTAATGACTATTGTAGTTTATAAGAAATAAAATTAATAAATTAGAAACAATAATAATGGAATTTTTTTAAGGGAAGAGGAGTCCTCTTGTTTATTAACCTTTGTTCATTGTTTTACTATTAACAGAAAGTATTTTGTGAAATGATTAGCTTTGGATCATACCATGTAACATAAAAGAAAAACAAGGAAAGGAAAATAAGCATATTTTGCTCTTAGAATTTTGCTGCTGCACCAGTGATGACAGGTATTTTATGTCAGGCTTTTATTTGGTTGTCTTGAGAAATTTGCATGCAGCACTAGTTTCGTGAGCAAGTCTGTTCCTATAATTACACTTTACATAGTTCATCACTGAAAATAATGACTCTCATAAATATGTTGATAAAATTACTGTTAATACTGCCATTGTGACATTTTTCAGACAGTTAAGTATCAGGAATAGAATTCCAGAGTTCAAAGAGAGATGAGATGTCTTCCGTGAACATTTCTCACTGCTCCTGGGTTGGTAAAAATCATTTGTTGCTGCATTTGGTGATAATGGTAATCATTATATATCTCATGGGCTAGCATTAGGATGTAAATAATCCAGAGGTGGCACTGCATGCCGTTTACCACACATGCCATAGATTTGCCATTACTGGTCTAGACTTTGTTGTGACTGCATCATTTGCTGTAAATAAGATACTGTATGAATGCATAGTATAAACGGTGAGTAAAAATTGTTTAATATGGGATGTTGAAGAAATGCTTTAAATATTATGGGATTTTATTGTGGTTTCTTAAACTAATACGCAGCTTTATGTTGTGGTTTTTCAGCAATTGTTTGGTTTTATAGGTGGTATTTTAAATTATTGTGGGAGTTATGGAAATGGTTTAATTACTATGAAATGTTATAGGAATTTCTTTACTATTTTTGTATGTTATACTGTTTTTTCCTGAACAATTATAGTATGACATAGATGCTGTGGCTTTTGTTATTTTGCTTAGCAAAAAAAAGCATGACCTGATTTTGATGCTAGTCAATACATTAAATGATGGCTTTAATAAAATATTGTGATCAAAATTCTTTTTAAAACATTTATTGATGAAAGTTTGTCCTGAAATATTCTGTTGCCAACAATTAATCTCTTAACTTTGGTGTTTTCTCTGAAATGTCTAGTGACCAAAACTCATACTGAAACATTTAGTGGTAAATGTGCATGTTGAATTGTTTCATGATAAAAGTGTGCTATGAAATGTTTTGTTATCAGTATCCACCCTGAAACATATGGTGGTAAATGTCTGCTCTGAAATGCTTATTAATCAAAGTCCACCTTGAAATATTTAGTGGGCAGTGTCCAGTTTGAAGCATTTGAATATTCAAAGCTAGGCATAGGAATGACAATAATATATTCTGAGCGTAATGTGATGTAAGAATGTTTTAGATGCCAGTCTATCAGTAGTAGTACAGATGTACAAGTGTAAATAGTTTGGGTGTTGGAGTGGCAACAATAGATGTGTGTGTGTGTGTGTGTGTGTGTGTGTGTGTGTATTGAAATTGAAAGTCACACATGTTAAAAGTTCAGGTACAGAAGTGTCAGTAATTCAAATGTGGTACTGTTATTAGTCCAGTGGTACCTTGGTTGTCAAACTTAATCTGTTCCAGAAGGCTGTTTGAAAACTGAATAAATTTTTCCCATAAGAAATACTGTAAATAAAATTAATCCCTTACAGACCTCTAAAAATTATACATTATAAAGCATCTTCAGTAAAAATATTGCTTATTTATACCTGTATAATGATACTAACATGCATAAAGTCAACCACAAAAACTATAAACATGATAAAAACACTAAATGAAAATTTAACTGCACTTTACCTGTGCTGAGGAGAGTTGATGGCATAAGTGAAAGGTAGTGAGGAACGTGGAGAGTAGGAGGGTTATTATTGTTTGGAAGGGGAGTCACCTTCCATAAAAACGTGAGGTAACTCTCCTTTTCAGGTTCTTTCTCATTTCTGTCTGTTTGCACTGCTACAACCTGCTTGAGACTCACTGGTTCTATTTTTCACCTAAAATTTGTCTAATGAGGTTTGTTTCTGCCTGCATTTTAAAATGTTTCTGAAGTAAGACATGGCATTGTCATTGAAAAGGTTTATGCTGTGGTTTGCTACACCTTTGTCAGGGTGAAATTTTTTTCACAAAACTTGAACTCTCCCCATTTTTCACATATTTTCTTAATTAATGAACTAGGAACATCCTCCCTTCCCTCCTCATCTGAAGACACTTCTTCAGTTGCCTTCTGTTACTGCTTTTTCTGAAGGTCATGGAGTTCTTCTGTGGTGAGCTCAGTATTGTGGCAACTGTGGTGGTAACTCCTCCACATCATCATCTCGCATTCGAGCCCATACACTTGCTTAGTGAGATAATATCCTTGACAACAGGCTCAGCCTCAAAGGCTTCAAAGTCTATATCTGCTACTGAGTCTGGCCACAATTTCTTCCAGGTTGAGTTCATGGTCCTCAAAGACACTTCCCTTCAGACTTTTTCTATGATTCTCGAGCAATGGAGGATATTAAAGTGGTTTTTCCAGAACTCTCTGAGAGTTAACTCTGTATTAGAGGTCACTTCAAAGCACCTTTGAAACACTGCTTTGGTGTAGAGTTTCTTAAAATTTGATATGACCAGCTGGTCCATGGACTGAATGAAAGGAATTGTATTAGGGGGCAAGAGCTTTACCATAATGAAACTGTACTGGTGGGAGAGCAGGTGCATTGTCCATCACAAGAATGGCTTTGAGTGGCAACTGTTTTTTCATGAGGTCATTCTTTACACTTGGGGCAAATGCTTCATGGACCCACTCCATAAAAAATTGCCTGGTTACCTATGCTTTACTATAGCCCTCCACCTGATATTTAGTTTACTTTTCAGGATATTATTTTTCTTAAAAACCCTCAGATTCTCAGAATGGTACACAAAAAAAGCCTTAAGTTTTAAGTCTCCTTGTATTACTGCATAACAATAGAGCTAGCCTGTCCTTCATTGGCTTGTGTCCTAGCAGTGACATCCTTGGTGATGAAGATCCTCTTTGGCATTTTCTTCCAAAAGAGGCCTTTCTCATCGCAGTTGAACACTTGTTGGGGAAAAACCCTCAGCTTCTACAGAGTCCTTAAATTCCCTAACAAATTTATCAGCAGCATCTTTGTTAGAACTGGCATCCTCCCCATGTCTCACCACACTATGTATGGCACTTCTCTTCCTAAATTTTTCAAACTACCCCTTACTAGCCTTAAAGGCATGCAAATCTTTGCTTTCTCAAAAATGATGGTCTAAGAAATGCTATAACCAGCTGTTTTTTGTTTACCCACATCAACAATTTTTCTACCTCTTCCATTGTTTGTGTTCTTTGTTTTGTAAGCACTTTCACTCCTTTGATGACTTCTTTATTTTTCAGTATGGTGCAGACTGTAGACTTCCCCATACCAAACTGTGTAGCAAGGTTAGACACGAGAATGATCGCTCTCATACTTTGCTATGAGATCTTTTCTCACCTCTATTGTGGCTCTAACAACTTTTTTTTTTATTTGCTGCTTTCATTTTCCTTCTTTGACCCCATGGTGGCTTATTTGGTGAGAATATTCAGAAGAAAAAAAAAAGAACATTCTCAGCAGATTTTAGCAGATCTGAGCGATAGATACAGGTAAAATGTTTTGGGCAAGCTTGGCGTAGGCCGAAAATGATTGAAGGGTTGTTTGGGTTATCAGTCAGGTTATTTCGAGGGTTCAGGCCACGACAGCTTGGTTCAGGAACAGATTTTATGTTCGACAACCAAGACTTCTTTTTTTTTCTCAAACAATACGTTCAAAAACCAAATTGTTCGAGAAGGGAGTCGTTTGAGAACCAAGCTACCCCTGTATATTCATTGTTAGTTTGATACTTTTGTTTGAATACAAGATGGTAGGACACTACTGGTGAATAAGAGAAAGTGTAGTTCTAATTTAACAGTGAATATGAAATAGTGGTGTGATAACAGTGATTGAGAGATACTAGAATGTTTGCTTAACTGTTATAGAAATCATTTGCTTAAATTTTATGTGGATATTACTGTTGATTGCACAGTATGCCCTATTGATTTAAAAGGTTTAACTATTTTGAGATGTTTTAAGAAAGGGTTTATTCCACTATTATGCAGTGTTATACAGTTTTGTTTTTTTATAGTATGATAAAAATATATTGTTTTTTTACTATTATGAAACTAGTGTATAGCCCATCAAAAATGACAGGGCAAGTACAGTACTACCACCCCCACCCCATAGTATACCCTGACCTCAAATTTCATAGGTAAATAAATACATTTTGTAAAATTAAGCTTAACCATCAAAGAAGTATTTAAAGTGCAGCTGAGATAGTACGATGTAGTTTGTGAACCAATTAAATTTAAAGTCATTTGTGAAATGAATTCATTATGTATTTGTTGAATAATTATTGGTAAAAAAAATTGTTAGATAAGGAACTTATAGAAAAGCCAGTGTATTTTGGTAACATTATATTCCAGTATTATGATGGGTCTCAGAGGTTGAGTTTTACTTCTGCTCCAGCGCATTATTATTCAGGGAATGTTGTTGTACATCTTTCCAACTTGTGTTTCACTTCTGTTTAGTGGGTCTTAGATGTTGTGCATGTGTGTGCTCTAGCTTTTCTGTGGTCTTATCCAGAGAGTTATATTGCATGGGGCATATGTTGTCCCTCTTGCTCTCAATGTCAGGGAAATTCTTTACTTAAAACTGATGTTGTGTTGTGCAAAACAAGTCTGATTGGTTTAGATTTAACATGAACTGTCACCCTGGCACATTAATGACTAGTTGTGGATTTGCACATGCATATTTCTTGCAGATAAGTGTGGAATTTGTCTCCTTTATTTCATTTAACTTGAGATGGATATGGTAGGACCCTTCTCTTATCATGAGTAAGATAGGTATGCCTGATGCTATCTAGATTTGGATTTGAGATGACCTGCTGAATACAGTGCAATGAATCATAGTCACTTTACACTATGGAGCATATCTGTTTTAGCTTTTGTTACTGTAGTGTTTGTGAATGGAGATCCCACACTCATTTGTTAGATTT
This sequence comes from Carcinoscorpius rotundicauda, assembly GCA_011833715.1. Taxonomy (NCBI): domain Eukaryota; kingdom Metazoa; phylum Arthropoda; class Merostomata; order Xiphosura; family Limulidae; genus Carcinoscorpius; species Carcinoscorpius rotundicauda. The sequence continues at coordinate 25,946,666 of CM022398.1, forward strand.
GGGTTTGAACCTGCCAAGATTTTTTTTTTTTTCCTTCTTTGGATATGGTCCTCTCATTTTCCACTTGCGTATGAGACACCTATTACCACACAAAGCAAAGAGTATACCTGGCATAAGTGTATTGTGGTCTCTCGTGTGTTCCTCTCCTGATGGGGGTTCTCACTTTGTGAGTTTTTTGTTTTTGATGCTTTCAAGGAATACTTCTTGGTATCCTTCCACTGGTCAATGTGGAGTTCTGTGTATATGTGCAAACAGGGTTAAGATACTGCACCAGAAGTTATAATTTTCTACTCTGAAAATTTGTTTCTGATAGCTATATAGCTCATTTCACACTTTTCATTTTTATTTTCCATTTAAAATCAGTGCTTGTTTTCTGTTTGAAAGTGAGGTAGAATTGAATAGATGGAGTCGTGTGTCATGGGACTGTATTGCACTCCTATTAGTGCAGGGTTGCTGCATGATTGTGGATCATGGAGTTGGTGAGTGTTTCAAGGCCAGTGATATGTGAACAAATTTTGTATTTAGAGGGCAGCATTGAACAGGAATAGTTGTGTGAATGGAGGTAACTACCTACCTATTGGAAATTTTCAGTGTAAAAAACAATTTTAACATCCAGTGGTTACACTACAACAAAAATTCTATTGCTTTCCTGAAATTTCCTTACAAAAAGAAATATTTAAATATTTTTATTTTCTCGGAATGTGATTGTCTTTTAAGGGAGAAGTTTGGTAAACAAAATTCCATGAAGAAAGGTCATTGGCTCCCAGTTTTTTTTTTTCACAAACTTCTGACTTGTTTTTGATGGGTAATAAGTCAATAATGTTTGTGTTTTATGAACACACACAGCTTTGTTTTCATAAATGAAGTACCGTATTTCTCCGATAATAAGACCTAATCATAAAATAAGACCTAGTGTGATTTTTTGGGGATAGTTTTAATATAAGCCCTACCCATAAAATAAACCCTAGTTAAGAGTGGAAGGAAGAGGAAAGAAATAAAAAAAATTAATTTATTAATTAGTTTAATAGTTAGTTAATTAGTTTAAGTATTAATCAGTTAGTTTAATAGTTTAATAATAGTTTATTTTAAATGGTTAGTTTAATAGTTTTTTATAATTTTTACTTTGTAACTTCATTTTTTTAATATATCAAAATAAGACATCCCCCGAAAATGAGCCCTAGTGTCATATTTTGGAGTGAATATTAATATAAGCCCTGTCTTATTTTCGGAGAAACATGGTAGTATAAAATAAGAAATAATGCTTGCTTTATTTTGATACACATATTTTTGTGTTTGTTTAATGTAAATAAAATATCATTTTAATGTTAACAAGTATAATGAATGTTCATATAGGTACTATCTAAAATTTCTTCTTTCAGATCTAGTCATACACATATTTTATGTAAATTTGTATAGTTAAATAATCAGGTGGGTAACATCAGACTAGATGATACTTGAAACTTTATAGAATGGATGATATCTCCAGTCTACAAAGTTTTTTCTAATGAATAGATAATATTTGTGACAGATTTCGAATAATTCACATATTTTCAGCTCATAGTGTACCAGTTGATGTTCCAGGTCACAGCTCCAGTTTAAAACAGTGGAACAACAGCAGTTATCCACCTTCTGGTATTTCATTTCATTTTTTCTTATTTTTGGTGGTAAATATTTCAGTTTTTTTTTGACATTAGAAAACTATTAATTTCTTGAATTTTGTTATTTTGTAAACTGATTAAATGTTTCCAGCTATGGTCATTTAATTGTGATTAGTAAGTTTTTGTTTAATTAATATATTAAACTCAGTTTTTAATTGTATTTATTGGCTTCGCAAGTAATTGCACAATTCATGTAAAAATGAGTTAATGATAAGCATTAAACATAAGCATGTGCATTTAGAACTATGATGTGTATTTCTTGTTTGTCAGAAAATTGACCAACTGAAAGGGAGGTAGGTAATGTGTAAGTTGAGTAATTTTTTGTTTTATTCACTGAATCCAAGGACATCTTTAATTGATAAATGTCTATTAATCCTAATTATTCCATACAAATTTGCTGCCCTACATTGAATAGCTGTATGTTTTTGACACCAATTATGTATCATTGCAAATTTTTATGAAATATTCTGTGTGTCATAACATATATTATGCCAAAATTATATTTGTTGATTGTGCTCTGAATGCTCTCACATAAACAGGTTTTTTGCTTAAAAGGTGCATGTGTAATAGATTTCTCTCCTCATGTTACTTGCATTTAAACTAGGTAGCTGCAGATATCTTCATTTGTGTATTAGCTACGCAGTTTTAAGTGAAGTGCGATTTTTTTCGTTTGGCGGATTTCAGAATGATCTGAAGGAGCAATGACTTGCTGTGAAATTTTGTGTTAAACTTGGAAAATCTGCGACTGAAACTTTTGTTATGCTTAACATGGCTTACAGTGATGTTGCTATGAAGTGTACGGCATGTTTTAAGTGGCATGAACGTTTTAAGGATGGTCAGCAGTCCATTGAAGATGATGAGCGTCCTGGCCGTCCTTCCACGTCAACTGACAACTGACAAAATCAACACCCTGGTGCGGGAAAATCGAGGTCTGACTGTCAGGGAGCTTGCTAAAGAGTGTGGGATATCAGTTGGATCTTGTTATGAGATTTTCACAGAAAAATTGAAGATGCACCGCATTGCTGCGACATTTGTGCCTCAGAACTCATGAGTTTTTGGCCAAACACTCGATCACTGTTCTTCCCTACCCCCTACTCACCTGACCTTACTCCTTGCGATTTTTTTTTTTGTTCCCCAAACTCACACAATCCCTTGAAATGAAGAAGATTTGAGACGATTCCCGAGATTAAGGCAAATGTGACGAAGGAGCTGGAGGACACTACGAAAGAAGCGTACCAGGACTGTTTTAACAAGTGGAAACACCATTGGGATAAGTGTGTTTGTTGGGGAGGAGAATACTTTGATGGAGGCCCATACCTGTAACTTCTAAATAAAGTACATTTTGTTTTATGACGTCAGTCTGCGTATTTTTTGAACAGCCCTCATATTTACATGGAAAATAGGTTAATTTCTAAATTTAATTATCCAGATCACAAAGTTTGAAGCAATAATGACCATTTTCTGTACTTTTACAACATAAGTAATTATGAAATAACACATTATCCAGGAACAAAATTTGTGTTACATAGTGTTATAGTTTTAATAGGAATAAAACATAAACATATGACCTGTCTCCAGTAAACAAGGTTTTGCAACAATATCAGCTTCATGCCAAAGTAAATTTCTGAAGAAGTCTGTACTTTTTTTCACATGAATATTCTGGTTGAGTTTAGCTTGCACAACTGCTGAATTTGAAGTAAGAAGTCCAGTGGCATTTTAAAAATAAATTATTATTGCCTAAGTAATAACTATTTTGTTAAGGAGTAGATGAATTTACACTTAATGTTTTTTAAAAAAAATATGTGAATCCTGATCATCATTATGATAAACAAATGAAGCATTTTGTTAACTTTATTTATTTTGAAACCTCATTTCTTCCAAGTGCTTACATAAATGTTGCAGATTTTGTCAGATGCTAAATGGATTTATTAGGTTTCCAAATAACAAATTTGGAGAAATTAGCATATAGTTTCTGTAATTTTTAGTAATGTTTTTCAAGATGGTGATTTTGTTTTTAAGTGTTTTGATTATCAGTGTTTAAATAATAATATTGTTTGCAGACTCTCTATATTCCAGTAGCAGCACTAGCTTATGTAGTTTTCCTGACACTGCCAGTTCTAGTCTGTCTCACTCTGGTAGTTTCAGTAGCCTCCAACGGCGCTGGCTTCAAAATATGGCCACTAGCATGGATGTATGGTTGCAACGACTCTCAGAAGATTCTACTCAAAATGAAGAGACAAAGGTTAGGGTACATGAAATAATTTAAGATAGTTATTCTACTTATTTTTAAAATCATTTTTCTGTTCTTCATGCTTTTGTCCTCAATACACCTTGGAATGAGTCGAGCCTCTATAGTGCTCATGAAGATTGAAGTAAAGCCAACCAGTTGTTGTTGCTGCTACATTTTATATTTTCCTGTTTCTCTATTTACATTAACACAAAACTAGGAATATCACTAGAATTGAATGCATTTGTAATTGTTTTTATAGGAATTACTGAAAATTGTATCATTGTGGTACTTTGACTGTTAAACAAGAATATCCAGATAAAACACAATTGTTGTCAGTGATGAAGCACATTTGCACATGAACAATTGTACATGGTACTTTCATGACTTCCTTCAGTGAAAGTGAGCAGTATTAAACTCAAGGAAGTAATGTCAATAAAAAAAAAATCAGAGAAGTTTTGTTAAGGAAAGTCAAATGTGGGTTGGGAATGGATGTTATGTTTTACTCAAAGGAAATGGTGGATTGATAAATAAAGCAGGATAAGGTGTCTAGCACACTAAAAGTTTGATTTTTTAAAATAAAGATTACAAAACAGGTCAGACTTGCATAACTTAAAATTAACTGAGACAAAATTAATATGGTAAGTAATTATTATGATTTCCAAAGATACCTGAACCTTGATCATTGTTATTAAGTCTGTTTTAATTGGTTGTATGTCAATTTTGTATGATTAGTCCTCAGAAGTTCCAAAGAACTGGGTATTACACTTCTTTAAGGACTTTTTAATTGATAAACATCAATAAATTATGAGAAAGGCTATTTAATTAACTTAGTTATTTTTTACTTTGCATTATTGTAAAACTACAATAGAACATCTAAAGTATATTCTAAACAGAAACAAAAATTATTGGTTATTCTTGAAGAAACTGGAATTTCCTTTCATGAAAAGTGGAAGAGTTATTAGAAAGACAAATTGGAAAAGTTAAATTTATTATTTCATTTATAAGTTAGTGCTAAATTTACAGCAGGTGGACGATTGTAAGAAGTGGGATAGGCTGAGTGAAGGAACAAATGTTAGGTTGGGGTTAGTATAATATATCTTCAGTATATTTATAAGATACATTACTCCTGAATCTAAAAAAAAGAAATGACTAATGCATTGCGAAGGGTAATTTCAGTAAAATTTAAAGCCATTCATTGTTTGATGTGTCTTTTACAATAGATCACTGTAACTTTACAAAGTTATATTTTATTTTGTGACGTGTTTGTAATATGTTTAGACACTTATTTTTACAGCTAAAGAAATCTTCAGAACAGTCAAGAACAAGATTAGGTCTGAGTTTGATTATATCATTAGAAGAGGAAAGTGAAGAAGAAGACGGGTGATTTAAAATTTTTTTTTTTTAATTTCTGAAATTAAAGGTGTTTGTGAATATGACAAAATGCAAGTTTGTGTGGTGCATTTAGATAAACTATATGTAAATTATTTAGGACCATTACATTGTAAGGAATCTGATTCTCAGTTGTTTCTTGAAGCTTTGAAAGAAGTAATCTTTTCTTGGAGAAGCATTTCTTCTCTTTAGTTAAAATATGCAAAATTTATAACTTATGCATTTCATTTAGCTTAATTTTTAGGAAGTTTTCAAAAATTAAATAAATAAAGAATAACTTGACAGTTACCATAGATGATAATCTTAACAAAATTTGCTAGAAGTGTGCCTTAAGAATGCCAGTTAAAGAATTTAAGAATTTTAATGATTTAATTTAAAAATATTCAATTTTCAAGTTTACTGTTAGCTTGAAAAATAATAGTAATAAATACCATACATAAATATTTGAAGAAAAATTTGTTTGATATGTATTATGTAAATGAAAACTTTAAAAATCCTTGGTGATTTTTAGGAATGATGGCACAGAAAACTTTAAAACTTTTGAATAAAATATTATTCTTAAAGATATTGTAGAGTAAAGTAGGACTAATATTAACCATATATTCTATTCATTAACCTTTTCTAAGCTATTTTTATATGCAAAAACGGCTGTTCTGGGCCCAGAACAGCCGTTTTTGCATATAAAAGTTCTCAACAAGTGGGTTTCTCGACATCACTGATTGTCTTTTCTAAGCTATGTAACTAAAAATGTGACTTATTTTTATTTTATTATTTTTAGGAGATTTCACAGTTTCTTTTTCTCTCACATTGCACTGATAGAAGGTCACATAAATCGCCTGAAAGATACTGTGCTGGAAAGTTATTTGAACCGCAAGAACTTTGTAAATGCCATATACAAGGTATTGATAAGCAGATGATTGTCATAATAAACTTCGTGTTACTTGTGTTCATACTAGTGGTTTTAGGTAATTGGGAACAAATCTTTTAAAAAATCTTGTATTTAAAAAATAATAACTTCTGTTACTGCAAAATTAATTACATGAATAGCTTGTGATACTCCGAGTCCATTTAAAACATTACAGAAATAACATACTGTAAACAGCAATGACTACTCATAACACACTAAATAGCACTTCATTTATAAAATAGATAAGTTTACTATTGGCACTGGAATATGGTATCACCAATAACACCTATTACACATTGTAGTGATTTTATATTTATAATTAATTCCTGGATTTGAATATCCTTAATACAGGTAAAAATCACTCAGTATTTAACAATATTATTTTAGTTTTAAGCTGTTGTTGGAGGAATTTATTTAAGTTGACTGTGTATAGCAAGACACTTTCATGTTAGACATAAGAATTGAAAAGCACATCTAATGTGAAGTGAGAGGACAATGACACATTACTTTGCATTAGTAAAGTAACAATTACACACACACACACACACACACACACACACACACACACACACACACACACACACACACACACACACACACACACACACACACACACACCTATATTCTTGTTATATATATTCACTTTTTGTTGCATATAAGGTCAAAAAGTGTGTATTTGAGCTAACATTGAAGGGAAACTTATGGTAGATGTGATTTTTTTTTTCTAATTGTTTCACACATTCTGTCAAATCAAGAATTGATAGACTTTTAGTGTTGTATTCAGTTTTTTTTCCCAAATTTGTATTATTTTCTTTTTATAGCTTATTTCTTATAAGGGTAATGTGATGTGGGCTTAAGTTCATGCTGCTAATACATATTTGCTGGAATAGACTTTCCATAAAGATACACTAGGAAAAGATCATCCAAGTGGCTCAGTGGTGTGTCTGTGGATATAAAATGCTAAAAGTTTGTTTTAATAATCATGGTTGGCACAGCACAGAAAGCCCTTTGTGTGGTTTTGTGCTTAACTACAAACAGACAGTAGGGAAATAGTAATTGTAATTTATTTTTAAGCACTCAACCAAATTTTACATCATAATTACATTTAATAGTTCTTTATTAAATTTATTCATTAATATAATCCCATACATAATGTACATCAGCTATTCTTTAACATAATTTCAGTTTAATGAAATAATTATCAAATTAACTAAATTAATGACTGTTTGTGAGATGCTAAATTTTTTACTTTTTATTAATATATAGTCAATGTTGAACTTTCAACTGTTAAATTGTAGCAAATTAAATGTGTTTTTGATTTCTATAATTAAACATACAATTGTATACATTTAATACTTTAACATAATACATAAAAAGTAGGGTTTAATTTCCAAAGAAATTTTCCTTAGACCACAAGTTTTAATAAATGAAAACTATCCACAAGATCCCCTCGGAGTGGATTCCTGTACGTGGTGAGGGGACCTCCCAGGGAAGGTTCTGTCTGGTTACCTTCTCTGGGATCTAAACATCCACCCACGTGTTTGCTGTGCGTGGCGACCCGTGAAGGGGAGGAGAGGATCCTGATGGTTGAGGGGTCCAACCCTAACACACCACTTTGGCCTTGAATTCCTGTAGACGGGCGGCCCTTGGGTGGCCCCCCTTGGGTCAATCGGCTGGTCCACCTGGGCTAGAGCCAACCAAGTACCAGTGTTGGAAGTACTCAACGGGTGTTGTGGACATTGTGCCTGATGCTGGTGTTTGGGTATAGTGCTCACGAAACCCTGGCGTTGCTGCATTGTCCTTGCATGACTTTGTAGCACGTCCCCTTGTAGGGCTCCATGGTGGGTGGCGTCAGTGAGTACCGAAACTTTTCTCTTTCCTATGGATCCTACAAAACATTTAAATAAAATTGTAAAAAAACAGTCAATGGATAAGCAACCACGTCTTGAATACTCAGAACAGCAATCTCCAACATCAGTAACACACGTACCTCATTTTCTGATATTGCATTCTCTTTCAGAAAAACCTTTAGGGCAAATGTCCCCTTTTTTTATTCAAAAGGGGCTAGAGGGACTTGCTGGCTTTCCAAAGTCAGTAAAGAAGCTTCGATCAGGTGACATATTGGTTGAAACATCCACATCCCACACAGTGAACTCCTCTTGAAATCAAAGGCAATTGGAGATGTACCTATTGAGGTTACACCCCATGCTACTTTGAACACTTCACGAGGAGTTATTGTTGAAAGGGATTTGAAGAATGTTCCTCAATCGGAGATTCTCGCTGGTCTCTCCACTCAAGGAGTTTCTGCAGTGAGGCACATCTCCACTCGCAAAGATGGAGTCACACTGCCAACAAATACCCTCGTTTTAACATTCACTTCACCACGTGCACCCGCCACCATCAAAGCAGGTTATCTCATTTGCAGGGTTCGGCCATACATTCCAAACCCTCTTCGATGTTTTCAATGTCAGAGATTCAGCCACTCAAAGACATCTTGTCGTGGTTCCCTGACATGTGCTCGTTGTGGAGGCAAGGACCACGATGCCTATGATTGTGACATAAACCCACATTGCGTCAACTGCAATGGTTTTCACCCCTCTTACTTTCATTCTTGTCCAAAATGGTTGGAGGAAAAAGAGGTGCAGCGTTTGAAAACGACACATAACATTAGTTATCCTGAGGCTCGGTTATTGCTGTCCACAATCCCATCTCGGACATATGCTACTGCAATCCATTCCACAACTACAGTGGAAGTGCAGACAGATCTCTCTGTGCCTCCAAGAGAATTGTTTTCAAAACAAATGAAAAGCCTTTTGCCCTCCGTGGTTAAAAAAGTAGATGAATCGACTTCCACACCCATCTCTGTTCCTCCCATATCTTCCAACAAACCTCAAGATCCATGTCCTTCAGTTTCAAATACAGGCATTTCTTCTGATACATCATTTTCTCCCACCACAATAAACAAAACAATTATTCGTCCACATCCTCAGTCACTTGATTCCTCTTCCAATAACAAAAACCTGCCCACTTGACCCAGAGCAGGATCCATGGAGGTTGATAGACCTCCTCTGAAGAAAGATAGTAAAGAAAAAAGACGAGGTCGTAAACCGAAGGGTTCTCCAACCACTTCACCTGCCCGTCCTTAAAAATGGCCACCTTGATACAATAGAACTGTCGAGGTTTACGTTCTAATCTGGATGATATCAAAACGCTGATTGCTTCCTACCATCCTGTTTGTCTTTCTCTACAAGAAACATTTCTCAAATCTGTTGATACAGTCTCCATTTGGCAGTTTTCTCTGTACAGAAATGACAAGTTGTGTGATGGTCGAGTACATGGAGGGGTGGCACTTTTGGTTGATCAACATGTGCCCACCCTGTCTTTGTCACTCAACACACCCTTGGAGGCCGTAGCCATCCGTATTTCCTTGGGTCATACCATCACTGTTTGTTCTCTGTACCTGTCCCCTGGAGTGACATATGATCAATCAGACCTGGATGCTCTCGTTGAACAGTTGCCATCTCCATTTCTAATCCTGGGGGATTTTAATGGACATCATCCCCTCTGGGGAAGTGCTGTTATTGATGGGAGGGGTTGATCTGTAGAGCAGATGCTCTCTGATCACAATCTTTCTCTTTTCAATACTGGTTCTTCCACTTACTTTCATGCACCAAGTCAGTCATTCACTGCCATTGATCTCTCAGTTTGCTCCCCTTCATTATTCTCCCATTTTTCATGGAGGGTTGACAGTAATCCACAAGGCAGTGATCATTTTCCGATTGTTTTGAGAGAGACTGGCCGTGGTCGATGCCACCCTACCCGCGTGCCCCGGTGGAAGCTGGATCAGGCAGACTAGTCCACTTTCACTGCTCTTGCAGAACTTGATCCTGCCATCATCAGTCAGTCATCAATAGACAACTATGTTACAGAGGTGACTGACTGTATTATACATGGAAGGCTCAAAAACGGGCCTGGGATACTTTTCGTAGATATCCCACACTTTCAAATCGGGTTGCTTTCCAACGGGCCCGAGCACATGCTAGGTGGGTAAGACGTCAAAGCCAGAAGGAATCTTGGATTAAGTTTACAACCAGCATATCTTCTACCACCAGCTCCAAGATCATATGGGACAAGATTCGAAAGGTTAATGGGCACTATAATTCTGTTCCCCTCTCGATCTTACTCTCTGATGGTCAGGAGGTGATTGATGTCCGAAACATCGCTAACACTCTAGGTGAAAGCTTTTGTCGGGTATCTAGCACTTCTGCTTGTTCCTCCACCTTCCTGGCCATCAAGACTCGGGCAGAGCGATCACCTTTTTCCTTTCAAACTGACTGTTTCTTTGACTATAATAGTCCCTTTACCCTGGTGGAACTAAAAATGGTCCTTCATCGGTCTGCCAGTACATCTGTTGGACCTGATGATATTCATTATGACATGCTGCACCATCTATCTCCTGATTCTCTTGTTGTCCTTCTGATTGTCTTCAACCGGATTTGGCAGGAGAATGTTTTTCCTGATGCCTGGCACCAGGCTATTATTTTACCTTTCTCTAAGCCAGGGAAAGATCCGAAGATTCCTTCAAACTATCGTCCAATTGCTTTGACGAGCTGTCTCTGTAAGACCTTAGAAAGGATGGTTAATGCTCGTCTTGTTTGGTTCCTTGAATCAAACAACCTCCTCTCACCCACCCAGTGTGGGTTCCGTCGACAGCACTCCACCACAGACCACCTAATTCGTTTTGAAACATCTATCAGAGAGGCCTTTCTCAACCGCCAACACCTTGTATCGATATTCTTTGACATAGAGAAGGCTTACGACACAACATGGAGGTATGGTGTTTTGCGAGAGCTCCATACATATGGGTTACGTGGCCTTTGATCATATTGCAGCTGAGCAGTACTCCAACTGCACTATTTATACTGACTCACTTAGTTCTATACTTGCCTTGGAATCACTTCACATTAGCTCACATCCTATTCTCACAGATATTCAAAACCAACTGGCCCATTTCTCATTAGCAGCTACTTCAATTCAGTTTTTCTGGATACCATGCCATGTTGGTATTCATGGGAACGAGCTTGCAGACATGGCAGCTAAATCTGTCTGCCTCAGCACCATCACCCCTATGCCTATTCCGTACATGGACTATGGTGTTGTCTTCACAGCTCGGCTCCGTGCCAGTTGGCAGTCCACTTGGAGTGAACAACGCGACAATAAACTTTTTCAAATGAAACCCAAAATTGGAGTTTGGCCATCTAGCTTCCGTAAAGTTCGGAGGGAAGAAGTTGTTCTCACTAGGCTACGCATTGGTCATAGTTTTTTAACTCATCATTTTCTTTTATCTGGAACTGATGCACCACTGTGTAGTTTGTGTAACACTCAAATCACTATCAGCCACATTTTACTTTCTTGCCATCGTTACAATTCTCAACGACGGCAATACTTTAAACATATTTTTTCCCAGCGTCAGTCTGTAACATTGGACAGAGTTATTGGTGATGGTGACTCTGTCCACCTTAATAACGTTTTTAATTTTTTAATAGCCATTAATCTTTTTAATCTCATTTAAGTGTGGTATGTTTATTTATTACACCTTTTTAATTGTGGTCCCTTTTTTAAAGTTTTATTCTCTCTCATTCAATGTGACATTAAACAATGGCCAGAACATTAAATAACTCGACACCAGGACTGGAAAGGCCAACTTCAGGTGACTGACGCTTCTGTTTGAACTGTCTGTTTGAACTACTACTCGTTAGTCTTCCTGGCGAGTTACTATTATACTTTCACTGCATATCATTTCGCACTTTTACAACCTTTTTGTACTGGCCATATTGACTCATAACCCGGAACCAGGACGGAAAGACCAACTTCAGGTGGCTAACGGTGGTTTATATACTACCTGTTAGTCTTCCTGGCGGGTTATGATCATTCCCATTCTGCTACAGGTTGTCCTTTACAACTTTGTTGACTGGATGTCGTCATTGGTTTTTGCACCATTTCCTGTTTTAATTGCCATTTTGCTTTTATCTTCAATTACCTTTACACATTTTACTTCATTTACTTGACTTTTATCTTCTTACTGGACATTTGGCTACTCTTTATTACGATTTTGCTGAGTGTCTTTTAAAACTTTTATTCCATTACATTTTGATAGTAGCTACTATGACACATAACCTGGAACGAGGACTGGAAAGGCCAACTTCAGGTGACTGACGGTGGTTCTTGAACTTATTCGTTAGTCTTCCTGGCGGGTTATGATCATTATTATTATGCTATGAGTAAATAGTTTATAACTTTGAAGACTGAATGTCACCATTGGTTTTTACACCATTTTCTGTTTTAATTACTGTTTTGTTATTACCTTCATTTTCTTTTACAAATTTTACTCCATTTATGTGACTTTTCTCTTTTTACTGAACATTTGGCTACTCATTGTTGTGATTTTACTGTGTGTCTTATAATACTTCTATTATTTTACATTTTGATACTGGTTGCTATGACACATAACCCAGAACCAGGACTGGAAAGACCAACTTCAGGTGACTGACGGTGGGTCTTGTACCTGCCTGTTAGTCTTCCTGGCGGGTTATGATTATACCTTTTTGATAGAGTAAATACCTTACAACTTTTTACACTTTGCCTTCTATCTTAACCTTGTAGACTAGGTGTCAACATTGGTTTTATACTTTTTTTGTTTTACCTTCATTTCCATTTATGTCTTACAACATTTACTACATTTTTACCGGTTATTTGGCGCAGATAGCCTCGTTGCTTTGTGCCATAAAACACTAAATCAATCAATCAATCAATATCCACAAGATAAACTCTAAGTTTCCAAATTTTCTCTAAACATCTTTTATATTTGAGTATTGAACAATTTGCATAACACCTTTTACATGTTAAAAGATTGTTTTAAAAATGTTAGTTTAAATCTTCCACAAAGTGGATCAATATTTACTTTCATTTGGAAAACATTCACATTTGAAATAAATCAAAGAAATACTCCTGTGTTATAAAATGGAAAAGTAGGTACAAGAGGCCTGTTAACCCTTTTGTGTTGAGCAAATTATTTGAATGAAGTGAGAGACGTGTTGCCAAATATAATAAACTATTTTAGTTGTATCAAAATTTCATATATTAAGCAGTTGGATAGTGCTATTAGAGATCAACATCTTGAGAAACTTGTTAAAAAGAAATGTTGTATAGTTCCTTCAATAAACTGAAATTAAAACCATTGCTTTAAAAAAAACACTTCAATTTCTTTCTTGAGAAACCAAGAAATTGAAATTTGTAGAAAAATACTAATAAGCAATATGTACTAAATTATTCACTTAGGATTATTATCAAAATGAGCATAATAATAATAATAATGAACATTACATCTGTGACAGTACTTCAGTATCTGCATTTTTTGTAAGCAAGGTATTCTGTGTTGTTTTGTTATTACTTTCGCTGAAAGTGTTGGTTGGATTGTTTAATATATCTAGTTTTATTTTTGTTATTGAAATTAATTTGCATTATTAGTGTAATATGTGTATTTTGTATAATATGTGTATTTTGGACTAAACTTGATATCTTAAGTTGATTTGAACCTCATGAGATGTTATGGTTTGCATTGGAAAATATTGTTAACAACAAGGGTTACTTAAGTGACTAATCAATGCATTTTATTTTTATGAGTAAAAAAAATATTTAATTAAGTATATTCATTTCCATGTTAATATTTCATTTTGTTTTAAGTAGGGTAGCTTTCTCTGATTAAAAATTGGTATTAAAGAGAAAATAAAAGCATGCAATATTTTAATTTAGATATATTATGATGTTTAAATTTTGCCTGACATAATTTCAAGTTATTTTAAAGGAGTGTGTGTTTGACAAAAGGAATTGAATCTTCAAATGGTAATAGAATCCACCCTGCTAGCTGGCCTATGGCAGAAAAAAAATGTTGAATATCTTCAGTATTTCTTATTTAAAACTGAGAAATCGTAATGGTGGTATTTTGATTGCATGTGTTGTTGGAATAATTGTAGTAAAATATACTGATTTCAATTATTGGATTATTTTCATGACTTGTTACAATAACCTTTTAAAGCTGAATACATTTGAATTAAAAAAATTGAACATAATGTTATAATGGTAATATTTTGTTTAGTTATAATCAAACACTAACAACTAGAAATATTAATTTTGATTAGTTCAATATTTTTGTGGCATTAATTTAGCCATCATTTCTATTAATTGATCACATGACATGACTCTTAATTGATGTCATTAGTGTTTATAGGTTAATCACCCAAATCTGCTGCTGAAAATTTATTATGGCAAGTTAATACAGGTTCATTTATTTGGCAGAACTGTATAAATTGAATAAAAAAGCAACTGATATACTGAGGCTAGTGTTTTTGTTTATTAGTGTTGGATCATATCAGTTACAATTATAAAGAAGAAGATTAATAAGCTTACAAGAAATTGCATTCAGAGATTTTAATTTGGTTTGAAAGTAAAATGTGTCACGAATACCAGAAGTGCAATTTACTTCATATATAATAAGAAATGCATTTGTTTAACATTTTCTGCAGGGTGTACAGCAACTTCAGGTGTCTCTGCAAGATCTTTTCACAGGCCCTCGTCTCTCATCTCCAGTGTGGTTGTCTATGATGTCTCCCAATGTTAATCATCGTGTTCATTGTGCAAAATTTATTAGTGAACTTGTCTCACTGATTGAGGAGTTTGATACTAAGTATACAAATTTGTGAGTATCTTAAAAATTTCACCTTGTTTGACACCAAACAATGAATAAATTTTAAGTACTTGAGAGAAGTTTTATAGAGAGTTGAATCAGGGAAGTGATTCCCATTTGGTAATTAATATGTATGAAAATACTCTTAAATGGTTAGTCAGACTTAACTAGAGTTTTAGACTGAAAGTAATTTTAATTTTTTTAAAATTACTTATTGATTTTAAAAGATTGTAATTAATAGAATTGGTACACCTTTTAAACCTTAATTATCTATGTAGAGTAGGATATTTTTGCTACATGTTTTAATCGCATTTTTGCAACAAGATACATGAAATGCACCAATTATACTTGTTTTTTTATGTCTTGCAAGGCATTCTACAGATAATACAATAGAAACAAGTTTAATACATTGATGTTTTATTCATCTTCAGTCCCGGTTTGTAAGTTGTTGGCATTTAGAATCATATGAATATTTAACATAGTATTAAAGATACCCTTTATGAATATTTTAGAGCTTAAAGAAAATTACAAATTAGTGTGAATTTAAAAAATTATTCTTTAAAGTTGAATGAATTTTAATAGTTAAATGCTAATTGAAATTTGTGCTAATAATGGTGTTTTGTTAATGTACACAATAAATATGAAAGATGGTAGTTTTTATTTTTTTTCTCATTTAAAATATCATTTGAGCAGCTTAGGCTTTACAATATTTTCCATAACTTTCTTTTTGTTCAACCAGTTTATAAGAAATATCTCAAAATGACAAAGATTTGATAAGAATTGTTATTTTAAAACATAAAATCAGTGTTTTAAGAACTTTTGTGACCAGTATAGAAACAAAATGAAACATTTCTTGTTTGAAAGAATACAGGAAAGATAAATTATTTTGATGTTTATAAGTACTTGACAGTTTACTGTACTACAAAACAACCAGTAATAATTTATTTGAGAATTTTTAAGGGCATTTTATTACACACACACTACAAGTAATATCCTTTGTCAAAATATAAGCATTGTCAGGGTTATAACACATCAATGCATGAAATATTCTGAGAATGACAATTTTGTTAATCTCTATTAAATGGTTCTGTTAAAATCTGTTAAAACTTTTAGTTTGCAAATAGCCACCTGGAGTAAATTAGCAGATAAAAAATTGTGTTATGCTGTTCAAGATGTAAATTTAATGTTTTAATTGTTTCTTGTTTTTCAATTTTTTTTCAGCTTTGTCAGCACTTTGTTGACAGCTGTTCTGACACATCATTTGGCATGGGTTCCTACAGTTACCCCATCTGATGTTGCAATAAACCAGTTTGAACATCGGAAACACAAAGCTCGTTGGGTATGTAACTTGTTATGCAATAAACATATCTTAAACTTTTCCATATTGATTGGGATCATAGTGTATGTTATGTTTTGAAGATTTACGTTAAAATTATTAAAATATTTTATGAATGTATGCTCATAAACTTGGAATCAAACTGTAATTCATAATTCAACTTTTTGTATTATAAATTATTTAATTTTTAGTATAAAGGAATTATAAAAAATTAATATCAAAGTTTTGTGTGCCACATGGTGCATCATCATCTTCATTGAATCGGTTTGTATTGTGGGTGTCATAAAATATAAAGTCCACACTTTTAATTGAATTAGAAATTCAAATTACCAAGTTCGACAAGTTAGAACATGTATAAACCTCCTACCTTTTCTGTATGCAGAGGTATTATTATATTTTAGTGAACCAGCTTCTTTCTCATTTGAAAGTACTTGTTCATTCATAATGGTTTCTCAATTAAATGTTTATAACCAACTGAATGCACTCATTTTGAATTATGCAGTTTTTTCAGTCTTACTGAATCGCTTACATGGGTAATGCTGTTATTACCTTTGCATGATTTGAAGAGTGGTGATGAAGGTGATATACTGATAGGAAATGAGATTTTTTAGACCCAAATAGACCATAGTTAGAAAGTCTAATAAATTACTGTGGTATTGGTATATTAATTTATAATTTTGTTTTCTTGAAAAACTTGAAAGTAAGACTTATAAAAATTATTCTTTTTATCTCCAAGTGCAAAATTAGATGCAAAGCTTGATGTGAGTGGAGAAAAACTTAACACAAGTAGAAGAGAGTATTGTTTTCTATGTATTTTCTTATTAACTGTTTTGTGTTTTAAGAAAAATAAGAAACTTGAGAATTTATTTGTAAAAAGTAAGAAATATGCATGTGTCATATGTGCTTTATGTTTATATTATTTGTATAAGGTACATTTAACTTTGTCTAGATGTAATGTTGAAACATTTTGAAAAATTATACATGAGTGTATTTTATATAATTCAATGAAGTTTTTAAAATAATGAGAAGGAAATAACTTTTTATAGGTGGATGCACTGGCCAAGTCTCATCCATACAACCCATTGTGGATGCAGTTGGGGTAAGCTTTAAATATGTATTGCACATATAGGATTATCATGTTACAAATGTTTTTGAATTATGTTTTGTAAACAAAATCTCTTTTTATTTGTCTTATACTTTTTGGAAGGTAAAAGAGAGATCCTTACCAGTGGAATAATTTTTTTGATTTATATTTTTCTCCAATTTTCTCCACAAAAAGTAATTAAAATTCCAAGAGGAACAGCTTTCATTTACCTGCACTTGATTTATCAGATCTTTCAACAAAAACAAGTCTTAGAGGCCTGAAAACAAGTTGCTCTTCAATCAACTGATGTCAAGCAATGCATTTTGTTAAAAAACTAGTAAAGCAAAACAGCATAAAATATTCAAATG
The DNA here is from genome assembly GCA_011833715.1 of Carcinoscorpius rotundicauda. Lineage (NCBI taxonomy): Eukaryota > Metazoa > Arthropoda > Merostomata > Xiphosura > Limulidae > Carcinoscorpius > Carcinoscorpius rotundicauda. The sequence continues at coordinate 25,964,381 of CM022398.1, forward strand.
ACTGCAGGAAAAAGGAATCAAAATTCATAAGAAGTGTGTGTGTGTGGTACCCTCACTCATTGCTTTTTGTATGGTAATTTGATGAAGTGTCTGTAGCTTGGAATATAGTTTTAAGAGTTCAAAAGTTGAAAAATATCTTTTGCAAAACATTTCAGTGTATACTCGTGACTTGTGTAAACAAGAATCATCTGTTTACTGTTTATCATGAATTTATTCTGAACACGGGTTTTGTGTCATACTGAGACTAACACTGTGCATTCACATGATTTTTAGGCTTGGCCATTTACTCATATCAAGAGTATATTGTGGAATTTTTTTATCTTAAGTTTTCATAATTGATAATGGTAAGCATTTTTTATCAGTGGATGATACATATAATAATTTAAACAGATTAAGTAGTGTAATAGGTTTTCTTTCTGAATAAACAACCCTGCCTTTTAATCCCAGCTAGTGTAACAGAAAAATTTCCTTCAATATAGTAGTTTTTTAAGTTTCTTTTATATGACTTCCATGTGGATTTTGGATTTTCAATGTATAATTTTTTACTTTAATTTTATTGTTTCGGAGTTTTAAGTATATTAAAATGCCACAAATATATCAGTTAGCATTTGCTTTATGATCTCTTTTCAACTCAGTGTCATTGTACAGGCTACTGAATAATTTGTAAAGAAAAGATTTATTTATAAAACAATGCTTTAAAAAGAGAGCATGATAACCATTGCACATTTTTGAATCTAGCTTAGGTATTTATAGTTAATGTACAACTTATAATGGAGTAAGAAGTACTACATGATCAAACTGTACTATGATGTTATGTAATACATGCACAGCTATTGATGTGAAAGCCAGATTCTTCTTCTGTGAGCAAATAGAGCAAAAATTGATTTTAACTTTTAAATGCACACTGTTGTAACAGTAATGTATACCAATTCTAATGAATCGGCTGCATGATCCAAAGTGTAATTACATTTATATAGTTATTGAAGTTTTATACAGTCATAAGAGGGACAACTTTTAAACACTTGGTTTATTTAATCTAATGATGTCTGCAGATGCTTAATTTTCCCCTTGTCTTTATAAACATTTTTGTATTTAATATTAATTTCTATAAATGTGTATATTTTAAATTATTTTGGCATTTTATTTTAAAATTTCTGGCTGTTTTTATCAGTTTATTTACTTTCCACATCACTTGGACACTTTATTAGAACTGTTGTGTTATTCTGCTTTTCAGACAAGTGCAACTGCACATTGTTAGTAAGCCTTATTTGCTCAAAACAAGAATTGGAATATTTTGTTTTTTTTTAATTTACATTTAGATTTTACAAGTTTTGATCTTTCAAAAATCGTTGATCTTGTATCACATCAGTTAATAAGGAACTTTTGAAATGTAGCCTAGTGAATTGACATTCTGCTTAAAAGAAAAAGAGTATTTTTAGCTACTTAGAGTAGTTTGTGTGCTGTGCTGTTATCTTATGGGAAGTCCACAATCTAGTTATCAGTTTAACACTTTAGAATTAAAGATAAGTATATTTACATTAATTTAACACAAATATAATGGGCCCAGCATGGTCAGCTAGTTAGGTCACTTGAATTGTAATCTAAAGGTTATGGGTTCAGATCCCCATTGCACCAAACATGCTCACCCTTTCAGGAGTAGCCCAAGAGTTAGTGGTTGTTACATATTTTTTGTTTTATGTTTTTCGTAAACTAAACGCAACAGAAAAACACAGATAACAGCTTGTATAATTTATCACACTAAACTATTAACAGATATAACATGAATTATATAATAACAATGACAGATATTAAGTTTAAACCTTCAAAGTTAATTACAAAACAAAATGGTGTTAGTTTCAACCTTCAAAATTAATCACAATACAAAATGGTATTGGACTGTATCTAATATAATGATCTAAAATGAAAGTCTCAAATTCCAATCTAGGGCGTGAATTTGGTCCTACAAAGAAATTTTGAAGTTTAAATGAAGAAGTTCAGAAACAATTCACAATTCAATAAATTCCACAAAGTTCTTTTCACGATGCCTCCGATGAACGCCACAAATTTGTCGCCTTCAATTTTTCGGATCTGCCCGGACGTGTCGACCTTCAGCACAACCAGTAATTCTAAAGAATCGTAGAGATTGACGAAATAAAATCACAGCTTCCGTAGATCTAACTTCAGTCACAAATCCAAGTTGAATAATCACAGCAAACACTTAATCTTTCTCAAACGAAATGACTGACTCTCTCCTTTCTCGCATCTTCGTCTGTTTATATATTGTAGGCCTAGACTCCTCAAAAAACCGTGAAACTTCTACAGATCTCCAGAGCAATCTGCGCATGTCCGTTCTTGCACGAGACTAAACGTCTAGACACGAAGTCGCCAGCATTTCATTTACAAACATATGATTGGTCTACTTAATTCAAGAAAATTCTAATTGTTACCCTAAATGAATAATATATTTTATTAGTTTAAACTTCGAAACAATAATATAAATATGGAAATATAATAAATAGAAATGAAAATTTAAACACAACACGACATGTTGCCATTTACGAAATATTTACACGACATTTACATAACAGTGATGCATGGTGATAACTAACTGCTTTCTCTAGTCTTACACTGTTAAATTAGTGATGGTTAGTGCAGATAGCCCTTGTGTAGCTTTGCGTGAAATTAAAAAAAAACACCAACAAAACATACAAATAATGATTTACAATGCTATTTACTAGTAGAGTTGCCACTTAATTTGTAGGTGTGAGAATTTCCTATCACTGCAGATTTATAAGTTTTTAATGTTCCTCAGGGCTGTTCATTAAATTCAAAATAATACAGGAAGTAAGTTTTATGGATAATACTTTATTGGTTATTTTACCATTTAAATAACATTCTAATAAATAAAACACTTCAAGTCCACATTTCAAAAAGTTCCACTGTATTTGAGTGCCAAAGAAAAAGATATCTACCATTTGACATTTTTTCTTTATATTCATGATTTTATTAGTATTTTTCCCAATACAAAATTTCATGTTTGTGGTATGAGTATTTTTTTCTAATTTTTAAATTCATTCCATCTTTGAATTAATGTGCAAATTTTCAGAGACTTTTCAAGCAATATTATAAAGACAAGGCTAGAGAAATTGATAGTTCAGTTAAAACAAATTCAGGTGGAACTGATTAGAGAGAAACAGAAATTACATTTGTTATTGAATGTAAACCACAAGTACAGAAATTTTTGTGTAGCAAGATAGTCTTCATATATGATATGCAATAAATTTAATTATGGTTCATGATGATACTTTACTATTTTGACATATGGAACCATTAAAAAAAAAAAGAATGTCAAATGACTAACCAGATTTGAATAATTCACTGTAAAGTTCAAGTATCATATTTACAAAGTATATGAAACAAAAAAAATAGGAAAATGCACCAGAGAGTTTAATATTTTTTAATATTTTGTGAGAGGCGTGTCCCAGTACTAAATATTTGACTTTTTTTCCCTTTGATTTTAATACTTATAATAGATTAATGATAATGTCATAAGTTAACTGTGTGTTATAAAATTCTTAATAAAATAAAAAGCAAGTTACAATTATGTCTATTTTTGTCTGTCAGTTTTTTACCCATTATGCGATTGTATTTCAATTTAAATTTTATATATTTTTTTTGTTGATTAACTCTGACAACTGAAGAGGGTTGAAAACTAGCTTTAAAAAACAAAAACTGAAGGGAAAATGTGAACACTGTGTAAACCTGTTTTTTATTTTGTTTTTTTCAAAAGCCTTTTAATTTTAACTGTGTATCACTATTTTAAACAACAATGGCTCTTCTACTTCCATTTTAATATCTTTTTGGTTTTGTTTCTTCGTTTGAACTAAATTTTTAAATGCTTAAACAATTATGACTAGGAAAATTTGAATAGTGTAATTATTTTAAAATGGTTAATGTAATGTAGGTGATAGCTGAGACACTTGAAACAAATTTTGTTTTAAAGTTTTAGTATTCTCAAATGGTGAAATAATAATCCCTCCTATTTTGTTTATTCTTAAGTGACCTACATGGAGCTATTGGAAGTCCAACGAAGTTAGCCAAAACTGTTATCAGTGGGAAGAAAGCTGACATTATTATTCGTTTCCTTTTCATTTTGAGCTATTTCATACGTTGCAGTGATATTTTTGAGTGTGACTGGGAATGGCCAGAGGCTGATGTGGTAGTACAAGAAAACAAAGAGTAAGCTAAATGAACTTTGTTACAAAATTACTTTAAAATACTTTTAAATGATTTCTCCATAAATTTTTAAAATTCACTCATAAAACATTTTATTTTTAGTATACATGTTTTAAAACTTGCCAATATTTTGTCTTTGTAATTTCATCTTCATTATTATTAATTTTCTCAATATTGTCTTTAAGTTGAAAGTTTATTGCTAATTTTTTTTGTTCCAAATGTACTTTAGACAAAATTAGATTGACTTCAGAAATGCTATGAGTAGATTTGATTTTGTATTAATTATGTGAAGTTATGCTGAGAATACCATTTAATAAATCTATATTTTGAAAAGATCTTAACTTGACATTGTAATTATAAAAATATATTTTGTTCTGTGTAGCTTTGAAGATGTCAATGTAATTTTAAACATGATTGTGTTAAGTATAAAATGATTAAGAAAATATTCTTTCTGAGAAATGGTGTTAACTGAGACAGTGGAAATCTACTGTTCAGCAGTACATTTAAGGGCTTATAATATTTTGTTTCTAGGATTTGATCCCTGCTAGGGGCAAAGTGCATAAAACCCATTGTATAAGCAATAACTGACATAAAATTGTTCTCATACTAAGTTTATTGTTTGAGCCAAGATTGGGTTAAACATTACAAGTTAATGATAGTGATAATCTTAGTTGGGGGGAAAGATTATAAATTTGCATTTGATATTTAGTAATAAAAGGGAAGTAAACAACAAAAGGCTTGTTAAAGATTTTTTTTTTTTTTCAAATATTTTCCAGTCTGTAAAATATATATGGTTAGACACCTTATATTTTTGCCTGATGATACAAAATTCTGGATTATTTTTCATTTATTGTAGTCAGAAGAAAAAAATATCTTTCAGTTACAATATGTTATGTATTAATTGTGTACTTTATTTTGTTTCTCAGAAAAAAAACTGTAATAAAGTTAAGGAAATGCTACCAATAACTTTTGTTGTAACTTACAAATTATCAGTATTATCAATATATTTTAAAGTTAACATAAAAAATGCTAAATAAAATATTTTGTGATTTTTTAAAGTTCTGATACTATATGTCACCTCCTTTTCATATAAGTTTTTTTCATGATTAGTATTGTTCTTTATTTGTGCAATTTTTGCTCACCACTAGCCTTGATGCTTCCACCTACTTTCTATGCCTGCACTATATCATACAAATGAGCATGAAACAGTCCTCCATTAAGAGGAATGTAACATGCCCTGTCAGTACAGTTGACTCCCTCTGTACTGCATAACACATTCCTCACTTTTCAGTTTTGCATTCTGTTGTGCAGCTGTGCTTGTTTGTTACTCAACTTTTCATTCAGTAGTGTGCATTATTGATTCTTTTTGCAATTTTTAAGTATCTTATTTTCTGGTCACTTAGTTTTTGTGGGAATTTTTTTTTTTCCCTTTGATTTTCCACTACATTAATTCTCATATCAGTGTTTCCACTACAATTTCAGTTGTGGTTCCCTCTGCTGTTAAATAACGAGCCACCAAATTGTTCATCAACATGTTTTTTGGCATTAGTGATATGAGTGTCTGTCAGTTCTGGCACTATAGGGTCAAGGTTGACCATATTTGTTTATTTATGGCACCCTTTCACAATAAGTCCTTGTGTTCTTCAGGTGTTGTCAGAAAAAACTCCCTTTTGTTTCTTAGCCAATTCCTAGTTGCTCACCATTTTTTTGGGTTTTATTCCCATTTGTTTGTTGTTCTCAAGGAGATTGGCCTTCTATTGATGATTTCTCCATTCTCAACCATATCAATCTTTCTCATTTCACTTGGAGTTTTTCCATGCACTTTGATAGGTATCCAGTTCTTTGGATAATGGAAGTGTACATCTGAGATGCTTAACTTTCACATTTTAATCTCCTCCTGGCTTCCTGGTGTTTTCTTCATATTGTTCACAATGGCTGAGTTTTCCAATTCTGCAATCTTTCATTTCAACTTGCTTCAGCTCGTTATGTCTTTTGTTGTGTGGGCTAAGCATTTGCCTGTCATGATCATTAGCATAATTTGTAGTTTTATCATAATATGATGACTGGCTACTTTTGGCTCCATTCCTACAAGACTCCCTCACTCACACACATTTTATCCTATAGAGAACTTCTCATGTGGGTTAATTTATCAAGTTGGAGATGCCTTTTCTCACCACACAACAATACATGATTCTTTTGGGGGTGTTTCAACATCTTCATCATTTGAAGCCAGCATTTTCTTCTTTGTTTAAAGTTAATGGAGCTCCTGATTTCAAAGGAAGCTGTTATATCTTAGGGTTGTACATGCATCTTCAGTGGATGTTGTACAATTAAGGGAATCTCTCTCAGGATTCCTCTTTACCTCCAGCTTGATTTTATCATATGGATTGACAGAAACAACACATTGGCTGATGTTCCTTTGCCTCCTTCCTGTTCTGAGTTGCATCTGTTTACAGCTGCTTCTCTCATAGGATGAGGGGGTACATATGAATTCTTGGGAAGTTGCAGGCCATTGGAATGTGGATAAATCTTCCTTCCACATCAATCTCTTGGAATGTCTTACCATTTGTTTTGCTTTTGGTTTATTTCCTATCAATTGATAGGAAGCCATTTTGTAATAACGTATTCCAACAACTCTTCTGTTGTCTGTTACAATATTTTACGAGGGGCACCTAATAATGTTCTCACTTTGATTTTCAAACATTAAATCTTTTTTTGTAGGTCCAATCTCAACATATCCTCTTTCTGGTTTGTCATGGGTGTTCTGAATTTTATATTTAATCATTTATATTGTTCTAACAAAATTCTGCCCAAACAGTTGCCCCAAGCTTCTCAATTTGTTGGTGGTTATACTCTTAGTTTGATACTATTTTCTGGATGCGTATTCCAGACACTCCAATTTTAAACTAACCCTATTCAGGTTTCTGGTCCTTTGAGTATGGGTGCTTTCAGACAGGATTGAACCAGGCTTCACCTTTATGCCTATCGTCTTCTTTCTTGATTCAAGCCACTGCATGTTGAGCCATTCTTGTTGCCATATTCTGACCTGCTCATCTGTGGTTTTTTATCCTGTTCCTCCTGTAACTATCTCCTGCTTTATTTCTTACATTTTTCATCCCCTTCTCTGGCAACTTCAATCAGGCATATGTTATCCTGTTGTGGCTGCACTCCAACATCACTTTTAGCATTTGTCTGGTCTCTTGCAAGGCAGTCCAGACTGTATGCAGGTAGCCTCCTTTCTTTCCTGTTCTGTTTATTCTTTTCTCTCATCTGTTTGCCAGTTAAAATGGTGCAAGTGTTCCCATTGTTTCTTGTCCTTCCAACCTACCTTTTGTCACTTTCTAAGTGGTTCAACAATGGTTTGTTGGTGTCCACTGTTGCAAGATATAATGTGCCTCACCTAATCTTTTGTTTTTCTTTTATCCTATTGTCATCTTTGTTTACCTCTTCTAACACTCCTTTATGGTTGGTATCTTAGTTTGGTTCTCCATGCCATTATCCTTCCTTCACTTGAACCTTTGACTACTTGCTTTTTGTACCAATTTTTCTAACAAACATTTTTTTTTTAATGTAGATGTCATTGTTTAGATGTTTTTTCTTAAAATTTTCTTATTCTCTACCACCTTTATCTAGGTTATAGAATTTCCTCAAGATATCTGCTGCTTGCAAGATAGATATCACCTTCATTCCTGTTTCCCTCTCCTCTATTTTTCATTTCTGTTTTCACTGCAGTCCTGATAATTTTGTTTGTCTTGTACATGCCCTCTATTGTTATGTCTGAGGGGACCTCCCAGGGAAGGTTCTTTCTGGTTATCTCCTCTGGGATCTAAACATCCACCCACGTGTTTGCTGTGCGTGGTGACCTGTGAAGGAGAGGATCCTGGTGGTTGAGGAGTCCAAAACTAGCCACCACTTTGGCCTTGAATTCCTGCAGATGGGCTGCCTTTGGGTGAACCCCCTTGGGTCAGTCGGCTGGTCCACTTGGGCTAGAGTCAACCAAGCACCAGTGTTGAAAGTTCTCAATGGGTATTGTGGACATTGTGTCTGATGCTGGTGTTTGGGTATATTGCTCACAAAACCCTAGTGTTATTGCAATGTCCAATGTCCCTTCGTAGGGTTCCATGGTGGGTGGGGTCAGTGGGTACTGAAATTTTCTTTTTTTATGGATTTTCCTATGAAAAATTTAAATAAATTGGTGAAAAAATAGTCAATAGGTAAACGACCACATCTTGACTTTGAGCACAATCTTCAACATCTGTAACACACGTACCTCGTTTTCTTATATTACATTCTCATTCAGAAAAACCTTCAGGATAAATGCCCCCCTTTTTTTATTCAGAAGAAGGCTAGAGGGACTTGCTGGCTCTCCAAAATTAGTAAAGAAGCTTTGATCTGGAGACATATTGGTTGAAACATCCACATCCCAACAGAGTGAACTCCTCATGAATTCAAAGGCAATTGGGGATATACCTATTGAGGTTGCCCCTCATGCTACCTTGAATTCATCACGAGGAGTTATTGTTAAGAGGGATTCAAAGAACATTCCAGAGTTAGAGGTTCTCGCTGGTTTCTCCACTCAAGAAGTTTCTGCAATTAGGCACATCTCCACTTACAAAGATGGAGTTACATTGCAGACAAATATTCTCATTTTGACATTTACATCTCTATATGCTCCTGTCACCATCAAGGTAGGTTATCTAAATTACAGGGTATCACCTTACTTTCCAAACCTTCTCGGATGTTTCCAATGTCAGAGGTTCTGACCACTCCAAGATGCCATGTATTGTTCCCTGACTTGTGCTCATTCTGTTGGCAAGGTCCTTGATGCCGATGAGTGTGACACGAACCCACATTTTGTCAACTGCAATGGTTCTCACCCTTCCTACTTTCATTCTTGCTCTAAATGGTTGGAGGAAAAAGACATACAGCATTTGAAAACGACTCAACATTAGTTATCCTGAGGCTCGGAAATTGCTGTTTGCCACTTCATCTTGGACATATGCTGCTGCGCTTTGTTCCACAACTACATCCATGGTTAAATAGGTTGATGAATCAACTTCTATACCCATCTTTATACCTCCCATACATTACAAAAAATCCCAAAATTCACATCCATTGGTTTCAAATACAGGCATTTCTTCAGATACATCTTTATCTCTCACTCCAAGATGCAAAAGAATTGTTCGTTCGCGTCCTCAGTCACTGGAATCCCTTTCTAACAACAAAGACCTGCCCAATCGACCCAGGGCAGGATCCATGGAGGTTGATAGATCTCCTCCAAATAAGGACAATAAGAAAAAAAAAATGTGGTCATAAACAGAAGGGTTTTCCAGCCACTTCGCCTACCCATCATTGAAGATGGCTACCTTGAAACTGTGAAACTGTCCACGTTTACGTTCTAATATGGGTGACATCAAAATACTGATTGCTTCTACCATCCTGTATGTCTTTCCTTACAAAAAACGTTTCTGAAACCTGCCAATACAGTCGCCTTTCTGCAGTTTTCTCTGTACAGAAATGAAAGGCTGTGTGATAGACGAGTACATGGAGGGGTGGCACTGTTGGTTGAACAGCATGTTCCCACCCTGTCTTTGTTACTCAACACATCATTGGAGGCCGTAGCTGTCTGTGTTTCCTTGGGTCACACCATCACTGTTTGTTCTCTCTACCTGTCACCTGGAGAGACAAGATCAATCAGACCTTGATGCTCATGTTGAACAGTTGCCGTCTCCCTTTCTAATCCTACGAAACTTTAATGGACATCTTCCCCTCTGAGGAAGTGCTGTTATTGATGGTAGGGGTCGCTCTGTAGAGCATATGCTCTATGATCACAACTGTTCTCTTTTAAATACTGGTTCTTCCACTTATTTTCACATACCTAGTCAGTCCTTTACCAAATTGATCTCTTGGTGTGCTCCTCTTCATTATTTTCCCATTTTTCATGGAGGGTTGACAATAATCCACTTGGTAGTGATCATTTTTTTGATAATTTTGAGAGAGACTGGCCGTGGTCAATGCCACCCTACTCACGTTCCCCGGTGAAAGCTGGATCAGGCAGACTAGTCCACTTTCACTGCTCTTGCAGAACTTGATCCTGCCATCATCAGTCAGTCATCAATAGACAACTGTGTTACAGAGGTGACTGACTGTACACTGAGCAGCTGCTTGTATAATATTCCTAAAACCTAGACACGTTTTCACTATATCCTCGTCTGTGGTGGAATCCTGCCTGCCACATGGCATGGAAGGCTCGAAAACAGGCCTGGGATACTTTCTGTAGATATCTCACACTTTCAAATGGCATCGCTTTCCAGCGGGCCCGTGCACACGCTAGATGGGTAAGATGTAAAAGCCAGAAGGAATCTTGGATTAAGTTCACAATTAACATATCTTCTATCAACAGTTCCAAGGTCATGTTGGACAGGGTTTGAAAGGTCAATTCTCTTCCCCTCTCCATCTTACTCTCTAATGGACAAGAAGTAGCTGATACCCAGAGCATTGGTGATACTCTAGGTGAAAGCTTTTGCCAGGTATCTAGCACTTCTTCTTGTTTCTCCACCTTTTTGGCCATCAAGACTTGGGTGGAGATTTCACCTCTTTCCTTTTGCACTGACTGTGTCTTTGGCTATAATCGTCCCTTTTTCACTGGTTAAATTGAAAATGGCCCTTCATTGGTCTGGTAGTACATCTGTTGGACCAGATGATGTACACTTTGTCATGCTGTACTATCTCTTTCCTGCTTCTCTTGATATTCTTCTAGATCTGGAAGAAGAATTTATTTCCTAATGCCTGGCACCAAGCTACTATCTTACCTTTCTCTAAGACTGGGAAAGATCCCAAGGTTTCTTCAAACTACCATCCAATTGCTTTGACAAGCATCTCTGTAAGACCTCAGAGAGGATGGTTAATGCTCATCTTGTTTGGTTCCTTGAATCAAACAACCTCCTCTTGCCCACTCAGTGTGGGTTCCAACGACAGCACTCCACCACGGACCACTTAATTTGTCTTGAAACATTAATCCCAGTAGCCTTTCTCAAATGATAACATCTTGTATCAACATTCTTTGACATTGAGAAGGCTTATGACACAGCATGGAGGTATGGCATTTTGCGAGACCTCCATAAATATGGATTACGTGGCCATTTATCCATGTTTATTAACATTTTTTTAATGGATTGGAGATTCCAAGTTCGTGTGGGTTCAACACTTTTCCATTTTTTTCTACACTACAGAGGTTACTGCCATCACTGAAGAACTCCCTCTTGCTGTTGCAAAAGGGCTCTATGTTGACGACTTCACATCTCGTGTCAGTCGTCGAACATGAGATATATTGAGTGGCTGCTACAAACCCTGATCCTGAACTTTATATCGGTGAAGTTTCGTCACCAGTGGTTCCTGAGACCTCGTTCTTGGGACTACTCTTTGACCATAATCTGACTTTTATATGGCACTTAAATCAACTACAGGTCAAATGCACAAGAGCACTGAACATCCTCCGTGTCCTCTCTGCCACCAGTTGGGGTGTGGATCGATGTTTTGTGTTAAAGATATATTGTGCTCTTATTCGATCAAAACTCAACTGTGGATCACAGATCTATGGCTCTGCCAGACCCTTGGCCTTAAAAATGCTGAACCCCACTCATCATCAAGGACTTTGACTCTGCACTGGGGCTTTCTGCACCTTTTCAGTTCAGAGCTTATACGTAGAATCTCATGAACTTTCTCTGTACCTTTGCCGTTTACAATTGTTTTTACTGTATTTTTCAAAACTTTGTTCGTTACCAAAGCATCCCATTTGGGGATGAGTTTTCCTTCCTTGGTGGGCCATACTTTTTCAGAACAGACGATCTGCCACTGTTCCTTTTGGCCTACGCATCCAGGAGAAATTGGATGAATTGGGTCTGTCCTTGGATAGCAGAATCCACTGGTCAGCTCATCCCACTATGGCTAATTACAGTCCTCAAATGTGACCTTTCTTTAAGTCATCTGAGAAAGGCAGTTACTCTTGATTGGAAGTACAGTTTTTTATTTACTGAACATCTTTCGAACAATCTTTCCATTTCAATTTATATGGATGGTTCCAAATCAGGTAACTCTGTGGGCTTTACCATGGTTTATTGTGGTTTGATGGTTGCATGCAGAATCCCCTCTACAGCTTTTGTGTTCACTGCTGAACTTTATGCCATTTCTCTTTCCCTGGATCATATTGAAGCTAAGCAGTACTCCATCTGCACTATTTATACTGACTCGCTTAGTTTTCTACTGGCCCTGGAATCACTTTACATGGCTCAAACTATGTTCTCCCTGATATTTAAAACCAACTGGCCCATTTCTCACTAACATCTACTTTTATTCAGTTTTTCTGATACCAGGCCACGTTGGTATTCGCACGAACAAGCTTGCAGACATGGCAGCTAAATCTATCTGATCTGGCACTATCACCACTGTGCCTACTCCATGTGTGAATTATGGTCCTGTATTCTAGGCTTGGCTCTGTGCCAACTGGCAGTCACCTTGGAGTGAGTGATGTGACAAAGCTTTTCCAAATGAAACCATATATTGGATTTTGGCCTTCTAGCTTCCATAGGGTTTGGAAGGGTGAAGTTGTTCTAACTAGACTATGCATTGGTCACATTATTTTTTTACTTTTTGATACTGGCTATAATGACACATAACCTGGAACCAGGACTGGAAAGGCCAACATCAAGTGACTGATGGTGGTTTTTGTACTTATCTATTGGTGTTCCTGGCAGTTACGATCATTACCATTATGCTACAGAAAGTCCTTTACAACTTCTCTTACTCAGCTTTCTCTCTTAACATTGTAGACCAGGTGTTAACATTGGTTTTATGTTTTGTTTTGCCTTCATTTTCTTTTATGAATTTTAATAAATTTACTTTATTTTTACCTTTTTACTGGACATTTGGTGCAGATAGCCTGACTGCTTTGTGCCATAAAACACTGAATCAACCAACCAACTGTTATGTCATTCACACACTGTTTTCTTCTGGAGTTCCCACTCATGTATTTTTTTTCTCATGGAATTTTTCTTCTACCTGTAATCTTTCTGAGTCACTCATAGTGGTTGGTTACCACCAACTTATTCAGTTGGCTTGTATGTCTTTGTCTGAGGGTTTTCAGTTCATTTTTTGAAGTCTTTGCACATCAAATTTGTCATATCACCCTTTTTCCACCTATTCTCTTCCATCATTCATTAGAGGAAATTGTTCAGGCTGGCATACACACTGCATACTGTCAAGGAGCATCACATAAATCATATAGCTTTTTCTCATCTGGCTATTGATTGCCACCTGTTGTCATTCTTCACACATTCCTTTGGCTGTGAGAGGATAAGTTTTTTTATTTCTTATCACTACAGCATTAACCTTTGCTTATTTCTGAAACTTGTTCCATGGTGAGCGGTGCCTGTACAGGTATACTACTGAAATCTGTACCATATAGCTGTTTTTGGTCTCACTGTTCACCAGTGAGATGTGTTGTTCCCCAAGACTTGAGGTTTTTTTGTAGAATCTTGCTTTGTATATGTGGCCCAAACCAAATTGTACTAACTCGCAGATTATCATGAGTAAGACAGTATGAGGATTGCTAATTGTCCACCTGACACTGGTTATATAAATTGGTATTTGTGTGCTTTTAAAAATAGGATTTCTACTGCGTAGAATCAGTAACACTCAGAAGGATGCTACCCCAGTAGCTAGGAAATGGTAAGTGGCAATGACTCTCATACTACACTGGAAGTGGAGGTGGACAATGTGGTGAAGAGTCTGAAGTTATTGTTTATGGTATGTGGTCTCTTTCCACTGTACATTGGATGATAAATTCCCAAAGCCACCAGACTGCAGTTGACCCACCAATATAAATTCTACTTTCATGCTGTTGTTCAACACCCTGGTCTGGTGTTTGTTGTGTACTAGGTTCACACATATGTTTGCTCTGGGTTTTTGTAATGAAAGTTTATTTTCCCTTTTGGTTCCTGGATTTGAGGTGAAAATGGTAAGGACCATCCTCCTACTATGGACAGGTTGATAACTACTTAATGTTACCTGGTTTTGGATTGAATGTGACCCACTGATTGAGGTCTGTTGTATCCTCGCCATCCTGTATCATCTAGCACATCCACTTGCCGATTGAATGTGCATCTTTCTTACCCAGTTTTGCCATATGTATTTTTATAACATGTGAAGAGTACCTGGTTCAAATGAGGTGTGGTCTCCCTGCACATTTAGGGTTTCACATTTCATGGCTTTCCTTGGCTACCTTCCAAAAGGTAAGGTATTATATTGTAAATTAACGTTTTCCAACACTGCAAATGTGTTTCTGTTAGCTATTTTCTTCTACTTGCACTCTCCATCTGTCCTTCCTATCCCAATGCATCTCTTTTAATGTAACCTTGAAATAATGATTGTGCTGTAGAGAGAATCAGCTATGCTTGGAGGGTGTGTTGCACTCTTATTCGTGGATGGTTGTTTCATGTTGCAGCAGAGCCATGTTGCTTGAAAACTTGTGAGTATAGGTGATCATATAGAGAGCTGTACCAATTGATAAAAGGGTATTATGTGAGAAAGAATAATTATCTTTCAGAAATAAGTTTTTCAGTGTATGAAAATGTTAACTTTTCAATGCTTATTGAAGGATGGAAACCATATTCTTTATACTTCAGCTTTAATTTCTTGATTCTACCCAGCATTTCAGTTTGCAGATTTTTCAATTACATTTGAAATTTGCAGATTATAATGCTGATTTTGAGTTGCAGTGACCAAAAATAATATGAAATTACAACAGTCTAATAGAATGTTACATAATGAAATATGGTAAAAAATTGTTAACAGGTTAAAATTGCTGATCATAAAGTAATAAAAATAAATCCCATAAGAAAGAATAGTAGTTTTATGTGGTCAGGCATTGCATCTATTAATGTAAGGACATAGATTGAACTACTATGTATATGTGATTCCTTAATCTTAGATCATTCAGATCACCCTGAACTGTATGACTTACCCACATATAAATTTACATACCTCTAAGACCCAAACTTTTCCATCTGCAACTCTCCATTAGTGTCTGTGTGTTGGATACTTAAAAAGCTACTTTACCTTTTCCTCAACAAATTTCATTCAAATCTAAATTGCACCAGTGACTCTCTCAATATGGAGATGGTTTACAGATGAGTTCAAACACTATACTACTTATTCTCCATGTTATTTCTATGTGCCCTTCCATTCCTACAGAAGATAGTATAAGCTCAGTTGTAAATCTTATTAGATTAATTACCCTTCCCACTACCAGTGATATCTTTTTATAGAGCTCATCAAACATTTTCTCAAATTTCTCAACAACAACAACAACAACTACTTTAAATTCATTTCAACCCTCTACAAACAAACTGTACTATGGACAATGACATTTCTGCAATTTTGGCTTCTATTTTTTAGGTCTTTCTTTGAATCATCAACTTGTACTCAGTGGAGTTTTGTAACTAATCTTGAATCAGATAAATGATACAAATACATTCGTAAAATTTTTGGAATTCTTTGAATTCCTTAAAAATCAACACCCTAACATGAAGCTTACACTTGCTCGTACTGATAATGTACCCTTTCATGATGCCACGGTTACAACCATGCATTAAACTCATTTTCTACACTATAGCTCATAATATTCTCTGCTACCCAATGGGGTGTCATTATTGGTCAGTTTAATAAAACTGAAAAAAAACCTGCAATACCATGGAGTGCAAGATATAAGCCAGAATGAAACTTCAAACATTTCTCTTGTCTAATGTTTGTCCATAGAGTTATGTTGCAAAGAATTTCAGTAATTTTTACTCAAGAATTTAACAAACAATGAAAGGAGAAAAACTATCATATCAAAACACTATTTCTTGGATATGTCCTTTGTGGATAAACATTTAACTTTTCACCTTTGTCAAGAGATTAGAAGATCTGGTTTGAATATTGAAATCGTAAGAAAATAATGTAAAAAAAAAACAAAAACGTAACTGAAGGATGTATTTACTCATTCAGCTTTTAAGTAACAACATTTGATGCAAATCCAAAAAGTGTTTTAATAAGGTCAGTGGTTTAGAGAAATCCTGCATACTTAAGAATGCTGTTTAATTAAACGACATATGCACAGTGTTCACCACATACATAAGTGAATCCAGTCATCCAGTGTACGATCATTTTAAACAATATGTTTATATTACTGTGAACATTGACAACAGAGAAGCCACTTCCTAGCATTACATGAAATTGCACTCTATAACTAATGAGATGCCTGTTTGAATTACAATCTTAGACGTTTGTCATAGTTTTCTTGACAGGAATTTCTTTTGATTCAGTGTAAATGCCTTTCCATTAATAGCTACAATGTTTGGTTTCTGTAAAACTTATTTCATGTAAAGTTTATTTTATATTTGTGATAAGCAACTATCATGTTTGGCAATACTTTCAGCACACTTAACCATGCACTATTTTATTATACCTTAATATTCCTTTTTGATTACCATAATTTAAAATCTGTTTTGCAATGTGTGACATTCAAATACTCTTGGGGGGGAAAAAAAAGTAACCCAAAATGTTGAATAGCATGTAAAGCATTTATCTGAAGCTGTTACTTTTGTCTTCGTTGGAAATGCTTAGTAAAATATTAGAAATTTTATTAAATAAACTGTGGCTCCCACACTAACAACAAATAAAAACAGTATAGCTTTTGTAAATATTAATATTTGCTTATAAGATACCAATCAAAATTTTTATAAGTTTTCAGTTTTTATGTACAGTCTTTGTTGTTTTTTTTTGTTAAAAAAGTAATTCTATCTTTCTTTTTGAAGGTATTGTAAAACAAATGAACAAACTACAAATTGTACTCGGGAAAGTGATACAAATAGAAGTTACTGTGACAGTCAACATCTCTTTCGATATTCACCTGATGAAAGAGATTCACTTGGAAAGTTTCAACGTGTTCAGAGGATAAAACATAACTGTAGCAAAGAGGTACTTGGTAATCCCGAGAGAGATCAAATTGGGATAATCCCAACAAAACTTTTATATAAATGTGATACTATGAAAGATAAATTTTGGATTCATAAGCAACAATATTGGAAATCTTGTAGAAATCTTGTATCTCCATGTTTAACAAAAGGCTTGAGGCACAGAACATCAGTGAGTGATTCAGAACTTCTGAAAAATCATAATGGTTTTGCACAGCTTCCAGAGGATAAGGGCAGAAACAGTGCTGTGTTTATGGTGGGAGAGAGTCCTCCAGTTTCTAAATTGTGCAAAAGGATACAAGAACAATGCAATGAACAGTATTCAAGAGACAAAGAAATACTTTTCTTGGATAGCTTGGGTTACAGCAGCATGGAAGATGTATCAGAGCCTACAGAATTTAAGGAAGAAAGAGAAGATAAAAGAGATATTGTTGATAAGAAAGTAAATGATTCATATAAACATATAGTTGATTTAACAGAGATTGACAATTTAGTAACAGTGAAAGAATATTATCCTCCTGAAGTGAAAGTTGAACATGTGAAAAATACATTTGCAAGTGCACCTTTAAAACATTCTAAAGCTTTTCCCCTTTATAAGATTAAAGATACTTTGTTGCTTAAGTCTAATGGTGTCCAAAATTTTACCCAGAAATCTGGAGATTGTTCCAATTTTGATGTAAAACCTTTACTAAGAAACATTGATTTTGATAATGACACAGTACGTCCAGTAAGGGATGTACAGAACAAGAAAATTGGGTCAGAGACTATTAATAAGACCAAGAAATACTTTGAGACATACCATGGTGTTGGGCTTGTCCCTGAACTAAAATGTACTTCAGATGTGTTCACTGGGGATTATGTGCTAGGAAATTTGACTCAAGAGAGTCATAAAGAACTTGGAAGTCAGAAGGTTGCTAAAGCTAAGGAAAAGATTTTAACATCTTATCATTGTAGCTCAAGCAAAACTAAAGACTTTTTATCTGTAGATTCCACTGTCCATGAGGAAGGTTATCAAAGCTTGGATGAGAAACCTGCTGCAAACAGAAATGCTTCATTAGGAGCTATCTTAAGGTCACATGAAGAAAATCCATTAGAAGGTGTAACAGAATTACCACTATCTCAGTATGTAGTTTTTTGTTTTCATGAATTGTTAAAAATCAGTTTATTTGTATCTTTTTAAAAAATTATATTGAGAAAATGTTTTTTGTACTTATTGCTTTAAGCTCTGTTTTTATTGTATGAAATGCATACTTTAACATTTTTAATAATAAAGCATTGTATGTATATAATTATAGGTAGTTTAGCTGTGGTGTATTATATAACTATGCTATTTAAAAGTACCCTGTAAACTTTTTCTCACAAGATATTATATTTTTTCTTAAATGGTTTGGTTCATAAAATACATGAGCTATAATTATCTTAATGTAAACATTTAAATGATTTAAAACAAATTTTTAATTCAGAACTTGAACTTTTTGTGAATATTGCATACATTTTAATCTAGTCAACCACATTAGGCTTTTGATGTGAAATATTGCATTACTGAAAGATATATATATATCTGTGTTCTTCAAGTACAAAAATGAAGACAGATAATTAGCATTAAAAACAAAAAACGACTTCTGAAGACTTGTGAAGAAGAAGAAAACGTGATTGAGTTGGTTTATTATTTCATTTCCACTTTAGTCAGTATCTTATCTTTTCTCAAATGTGGGTTACTAAGAAGGTAAAATTTAAAGTTTATTTTAAATATCACTTATTTTGGACCAATTGGAATGGTGATTATTGGAAAGCAATGAGTGTATGAAGTGAAATATAATTTCTTCATTAACTCTGCTATATTAATAGTGATGTGTGTCATGTCAGTTAAAATATTCGTTTAGTGAATATGGTGCATGTGGTCACCAGCTTCTCCATTTGGAAGTAATAGTAAGAAACTACAGTCACTCAGTCATCATCAGTATTATCTTAGAGTGTAAAAAATTAGTTATTTATAATTTGACTATTTATTTTGAAAGCTTTACATGTTGAAACCAGGTTCAGAAAATTTAATTTAAAGCTATGTTAGATTTAGAATGATTTTGAGAGTTAATAACTGTTTAAAAGCTCTTGTAAATAAATGCTAGATATATTCACACTTGAATAGTTCATGTATATAGTGCAGTGATGGTTGTTTTGATGAACTTTTGAAAATTAGGCTTCATATACTGGTTGGAGTCAATATGAGCTTTGTAAATTTGTGGTTAGGAATGCATTTAAAAAATGTTAGAAACTGCATAACCCAAGTTATGCATTGTTGTCTAGTTTCTAATTAAGTGTTAAAAAGTCTTAATAGATATTTCGTGTTATAAATGCTAATGTTAGTAACAAGAAAAGGAAACAATTACAAAGAATAATTGCAAATTTAACATGACCTGCATTGAACTAGAGATACACTAGTTTTCACAGTCCACTTGAATATAAAAGTAGACCAGTGGTTTTATTGCTGTAATTAGATAGTTAGAAGAAACTTTAGTGTATTTGAAATGTACATTTTTGCATCCTAGCAGTAAATGCTAGATATTAGATAATTTATAAGACTGCAATAGTTTTTGACACAAACTTGATTCTCCAGAATCTTTGTAGTCTTAAGCGTGTGCTATAGGTCACAAAGATTATTTACTTGTGAGAATTTTACTGTCTCAAATCATAAACAGTGTTTATTGGTAGAGATGTTCTTACAGAAATATTAGTATTATATAATAATTTATTATTCTAGGTCTCTTTTTAAAGAAATGTAGCTGCATTTCTAGCTTCAGTTAGTTTGTATGTGGGTCTGTGTTCATTTTGTAATAATTAAATGTTTTAATTAATGTAGTTGTAACTAATATAGTGTATAAAGTTTTAAATAGCTGGTAGAACTGTTAATTGAACTCTGGTTATGTAACTGGCATGATAAAACCTGCATTCAACCTCCAAGTCAATTTCAGTACTACTACCATATCTTTATTGTGCATATATTTCTCAAATGGTAACTCAATAGTACATGAAATATATGCAAAAACGGCTCGTTTGGGTTGAGAAAATATTTTACATAGAACCCAAACGAGCTGTTTTTACATATAAAATTCTCAGCAAGTGGGTTTCTCGACATCACTGAGTACATGAAATGATTAACTTTTCCTATGAAGTGTTATTAAAGATGCACAGCCTAATGGATTAAAAACGTGTTTTTGTTGCCAAAAAGCAATAACTTATTGGCTTTATTAAAAATGACATGAAATCCATGTTTACCACTAAGTTTTTTTTTTTTTATTGGTTGGCTGAGTAATAATAGTGCCAATGATTGTTAAGCAGGTTACTAGACAGTAGATGTTTATTACCTTAAATGGAATTTTTCTAATCAGGTTACAAATCAAACAAGATTGTTCCAAAGACAGTGTTCAAAGTAATTTTGGTTGGTCTCTCTTTGCTGGAGTTTCTGATCATTACATGACCGACTTTTGTCTCCAGGGTGTGAAAGGCTCAGTCCAAGACTTGAACATTAGAAATGATCTAATCACTTGTACTCAGGTAATGATACAAGTTGTATTTTCATTGAAGTTAAAATAGTTTTGTGTATTTCAAACAGAATGAATTAATATTTCTTTAATTTTTCTAAATAAAACTTACTATGTATGATGAATAAATGTTGGAGATACAGATAGTTTTAAAGGTCAGCATATTTTGTTTTGTAATATTAGAGAAGTTAGTCATTTTTATTAGAATTAAAGACAAAGAAAGAGAATACATGTAAATTTAATGAACTTTTTAATTTTTAGGATAAACAGAGATTTTATCATAGGTTATTTAGTCTTAACACTCCCATTATGGGTTTGATCTTGACAATCAACTTTGTAACTATTTTGTGCTTATTATAGTTTTCACACTAACTTCAAAAAGTTTACAAATTATTAATAAACATTATTATGCTTCTGTACACAATGTATCATTTTTTATTATGTTTTAAGATTTTTTAAAATAACGATTTCCTTGTACATCTTTTTGTTGTAGAAAAACTGTATATTTTATCTGCTATTTTTACTATTACATCACTCAATAGGTTTGGTCCAGTTGACCAACCTTGTAACCAACATTGAAAATTAAGAAATAAATATAAATTATGCTTTTTTGCATTTTAGAATTACTACAGGCTATAACATGAAATCACAAATGTTTGGTCTAAATAACTTAAATCTCATAACAGTATACAGCTATATATATTTATTATTTTTAGTCTTTTGACCTTTCAGCCATGTTTGACTAAAATTACATAAGTTGCAAAGATCACTATATACAGTAATATAAATAAAATTGATGTGTACAAAGCAATATCTCTTGCAATTGTGTTTGATTAACTAGTATTTTTTAATATACAATCATAGTTTGCTGACAATACATTACATGTGTATATATATTATTACTATTTACAAATAAGTTTTTAAGTTTCAGTTATTTTTCATAAAACATACAAGCTTTTTTACTTATTTGCTGTTTGACATAAGTTGTTAAGTCCTTTTAAATTTCTCGTGTGTTGAGGCCACCTGTGATATGACTAACTGTGAAATGAAGATGTATATTCAGCCCAAGCATGTCTCTGTGTGTATGTGCTTTTAATAGTGATCAAAGACATTCTGGAGAGAATTTGGACTTGCTTATTAAAGTTTTTGTTGTTGTTTGGGGGTGGTGG
Source organism: Carcinoscorpius rotundicauda (assembly GCA_011833715.1). Classification (NCBI taxonomy): domain Eukaryota; kingdom Metazoa; phylum Arthropoda; class Merostomata; order Xiphosura; family Limulidae; genus Carcinoscorpius; species Carcinoscorpius rotundicauda. The sequence goes on from CM022398.1 coordinate 25,986,338, forward strand.
TGACATTTCATGAGGCCATTTTGGATCAGTCACCTCCTGCTCTCTTTGTGCAGTTTTGAGGCTTTTTTCTGTTGTCTTTGGATATACTCTTTCTTTGATGGAGAAAAAGTATGAGGGTGGTTACTTAGTTTATTCATCTTTCACCTGATATTGCAAGGAGATTCACAGCTAAGTTTTATGTGACAGGATTGTTGTGTCTTGAATTTCACACTTTTCAGAAGCACACAGTTTGACTTTCCATCACCAAGAGAATGTAAATTTAGATTTTCTAAGACTTGATCCTCTTTTGGACATACGGGGTTCTAGACTGAAGCCTGTGATCAATTTGAACAGGTCAGTTTTTCCACATTCATCTCATCTGTTCCTCATAACATTCTCAGATATTTATTTTCCCTCTATATTTTGCCAGAAGCCTTTCATTGTTCCCCATATCAAATTGATGAATTGCATCCTTTGCTGACTTCTACCTTGGTCAAATTATCAGCTTCTTCTGCTCTTTCTTTGATTTTTTTGGTCTGACTGGTATTGGGACTTTTTGGGTAGAGATATTCTGTTGGAGGGACTTTGTCCCTCACATGAGTTATGTGAGGCTCGGTTTTTTTTCATCCCTTAGTGTTTGTAGGCATTTCAGAGATGTTAGAATCGTGGATTGATGGCAGCAATTTGCAATCCTTCTTGTCATTTGGCCTTTCAAATTTCTTTGACTGGAAGTCAAGGCACAACTGTTCATTGTGTGTCCTGACCCTTAACTTCAGTTCCTCCATCTATTGATACTTAGAATTGATTCTAATTTGTAAGAAGCTATAGACTTTGTATTTGAATATTACGAACGTCTAAATATTACTTATTAATTTACTTATTAAATATATGCTTTAAAGTTAAGAATATAAATAGTATATATACTAAAACTTGATATATAATCTACCGTTTGATATCAAACTTATTAACATAAATTCATAATAATAGGTCAATAAACATTTGAATATAAGTCTACAAATGTGATAACATACACTGTGATTTCTGACTTCAGGAAGACTTATTGAGATAAGTACTGGATTCTAAGTTTTCTTTACCAGTCCTTACTGCTTGTTCAGAACAAATTTAACCAGGCTTTTTCAATTTTAAATAAGTAATGTCTTAAAGGGATTTCATGTTCAGATGTAACTACTCAATCTGTGGTACCAATTATTTTATTGAAGGTTTGTGAAAGGAATGTTATTTTAGAGCAAATGTTATATATTTAATAGATTTTCAAAAGTGTGAGAATCGTGTTAGGTGTTTGAGGTACTGGAAGAAAATTTGTTAAAATTCAGATTTAATAAAAGAAGGTACAAGAACCATCTATAAAAAATTTTTCTCTGTCATCAGTCTTCTGCACTTGGTGATCCAGTTGCTGAAACAGTCTGTATTTTAGCTGACACAGATCAGTGGTAAGTGTTAAAAAAAAACATTTAAGTCGATGTAATAAGTAGGTATTTAATAATTTCTATTTGCTTATAGTTAACAGACAGTTTTTATTAATGTAGAATTTTAGTTGGTTCTATATTTATGTTTTGTGCCATTCAAATAAACTTAATGGGATATTATATAGTCCATTGAATTCGGTGTTATTTTTCTATCTTGGATTGATATCATTGAAATGTTATGATGATTTTATATCAAATTTGTTAGTGAGAATAAACTTTCTCATTTGGTTTGCTAAAATTTATTCTGTCAGCTGCAATAATAAAATAGTAATTTGTTTTTACTGTTGCATGTTTCATAAATCTAAAACAATGCTATTATTATGTAATCAGTTTTTGTTCTTATGTTCAGTAGTTTTAACCATGGTTCTCATGAAATAACTTTAATTGATTTTCTTCTGTATCTTAGAGAATTGGCCCACTGAGCTCATGTTGAGCATGATATGCCACTTATTTTAAAAATATTGTGCAGGTGGTTGAAGATATTTAACATCAATATATATATGTTTAACACAAACTACATGTGTAATCTTTATGTTTTTCATATGAAGAATGATCAGTTACTTAACTTTTACAGTTCCACTTGCATTATTCAGGTTTCATCAGTAATTTCTTGATTTCAAACCCACTATCAAGAATATTAAGGAACAGAGTGTATCTTTTGTAGACAATGTAATCCATTCAGTGTATTAGGTTAATTTGCATTTACTTGGAATTTGAACTTGGACTTCTAAGTAATTAGTTAATTAAGCAATGCACACACACACACACACACACACACACACACACACACACACACACACACACACACACACACACACACACACACACACACACACAGTGTTAACAAGTACTTCTATAAAAGTAGAAACATAATTTATAATTTTTCTTTCTGTTTGTCTGGTATTGCATAGAGGTCAGTTGAGGCTACAGTTATAAATAATGATAGCTTAGTAACAAAAACCAAAATAGAATTTAATTCAACTATTTTAACCTTGTTATCTTACTGATTTCACAAAAACATGGCAAGAGTCTATTAAAATGATTTATTTTGGTAGTGCTTGCTTAAAGTCTACAGTTTAATATTTGTCTATCTTGAGTGGGAGAGGAGTGTCTTTACGTGCAGAAACAATCTTTTTTTTTGTCCATTCACATGTAAATTTCAAGTCATACTCCATGATGATGAGAAAAACCCACTTGTAGATAAAATTGTATACTTAAAAACAGCTGGTATGAGTAAAGAAAGCTCCATGCAGGGTAGCGAACAATGTTTTGACCTCCTTGGTCATCATCAGATTAACAAAATCATACTGCTTTATGTTGTATTATTTTAAGTACATCTTTACCAATAATTGATACATTGTGTACTTTTTATGTGACAGGAGTGTACGTTTAGTTTCAAGTAATCGAGAGGAAGGAGACAAAACAGGATCTTGCAGTATACGTGTTGGCATGTCCCCAATTGTTTCAGGAATGTGTGAATCTGTGGTACATTTGTGCAAGCTGAAGCTGTCACCTGAGTTTGTAAGTGTGGTTTTTATGAAGATTGTTGTATTTTTTATTAGACTTGTAGTGCTGCAGACTGGAAGGCTCACTGTGCTACGGTGCTGACTTGATGTTTATGACATGTTCATTTGGCCCATTTGACATATAACACACCATTTAGTTGAAAGTACCATTACTATTTTATTTGTAACCAATTGGAATATTTCATCTCTGTATATTATGCATGGCCAGGGAGTTTCACTCACAGTTTGAGGATTACAGGTTCAAATTCCATTCTACCACATGTGATAACTTTTTAAATTGTGGGAGCATTTTGGTGTGATGGTTAATTCCATTATTAGTTGGGAAAAGATTAAAGAGTTTGACAGGTGGTGATGACTAGCTGCCTTCCTTCTGGTCTTTCACTGCTAAATTACAGATGGATAGTGCAGATAGCCCTCATGTAGATTTGCATGAAATTGAAAAAAACAAACAAAAAACAACTAATTGTGCAGTTTATTTATATGTGAGTCTCATAAGTATACCTCCATAATTTATGTAATTTAGTTTGCAAATAGCAATAAGTAAGCGATTTTTATTAGTATTTTTATCTTATTTTGTATTGATAAGGCTATGGGTGAGAACATCTGTTTTTGTGTTTTTTTGTATTGCGTTAGTTATCAGTTCTGTATTCATACCAATTGGTGAATGGCTTAAATAAACTCTCAGACTATTTTTATTATTACAGTATGCTTTTGTTTAACATTTTATGAAAGATTTACATGTTGAAATATGGTGAATTATTGACAAGCTGTAAGCGAGAGTACTTTATTTATAAGGAAAGTTCAATAAAAATCAAATTTAGATGTGATTGGTAGCAAAACAAAATAAGTAATATTTATCTGAAAATTACATTCTCTACAAATAGCTCTGCATGTGTTATGCAAAAAAACTCAAATTATGTATTGAAAAGTTGTGCAACTGTTGAAGTAATTCAGCAACTAAGAAGATCATAAACTATGTGAAGCTACAGAACAACAAGAACTTGTATGAGATATGTTTTAGTTTGAACAATTTTGGCAAGTTTAAGAAATTGGTATATCTGCTGTAAGTTGACCTTGACACTGTCCTAAAGTTTTTTTTATATTACAAACCCCTCTGTGCTAACATTTTTTTTTCACAGATATCTAATCTTGTGGATATAATTAAATAAAGCTACAGTAGATTTTTTTCCAACTTTAAATTGCATATTTCATTCATTTTCAGTTCTCTGACCATTTTTCTTGATTTTCTTGGAATAGTATGCTTTAAAGCACATGTCTGGATGGATAGAATTTTACAGTTTTTACAATACCAATGAGACAATTATGGCACACCATAATATGGCTTAGTTGGTTTAGATTTTGCAGTTTCTGGGTAATTTTACAGTGAATGCTTCTTTACTCCTCCAAAGAGCCTTGGTAGTGAATCAGATCTTGGCACTTTTGTGATAACTGGCCCTAGGAGGTCATCATCCTTAGATGCAGAGTCCTCTTCAGCTGAGCTATGTAGTTCATTAGAAGATCAAATGACACCTTCTTCTGCTCTTACTGTTTGTTATACAGCACTTTTTGAATACTGATAAATTCATCCGATAGAACACATGTTTCTAAGTCCATTTTGGAATTTATTTACTGCAAGGATGGTATTTTGCCATCTGAATGAACATATATTTGTTGTGTTAGATAATACACTTCAGTATCATTTTTTGGTTACTATCTTTTTCTTTCTTTTTGCTTTCAGCAAATTAGGAGTCATGTGTGGTAAATATTATCTTTACTAATCTTTTATCCATCCACATTAAGAGTAGTGTATTGCCTTTCTCTCAGTATGTAACCCCACTCATTCAAAGTGGTGCCTTCAAGTTTCAAGGATGCTGAGAATCCATGGTTGACTTGAACAGTTTTACAAGTTTGTATCTTGTTTACAAAAAAACAACTAGATACTGGTATTCCATTGTAAAAGTTATCCATGTATTCCTTGTAACTCTGATCACACAAAGATTTAAGAAGATCATCATAACTTTGAATTATGGAGCATCCCATACCACAGTAAAAGCTATATTTCTTAATGCATGTGATCATGCTTCATAAAGTATATAACCTTTCATAACATTTGTCTGGTTTCTTATGGTTATAGATTTTAAATATGAGCCTCCCCATCCATTTTAACATGCTATCAGATGAGTTATTTTGCAAAGAGTTTACAAACTCTTTGTTAATCTGAAGGTGACCTGAGAAGGCTGAAATGTTGTTCTCTACTTTATTTTAATACCTATACCAGCTGTTTTGAGATGAATTTTTTACACTATTGTCAAATGTGATTTGAGCATTGCATTTGTAGTCCAATGCTTGTTCAGCTGGGGGAGAGAAAAGAGAGTCAGACATTAGTTTTATTTCAAAAGAAGAGAGTTAGTTATTTGAGAAAGATTAAGTGTTTGCTGTGATTATTCAACTTGGATTTGTGACTGAAGTTAGATCTACGGAAGCTGTGATTTTATTTCGTCAATCTCTACGATTCATCTGAATTACTGCTTGTGCTGAGAGTCGGCGAATTTGTGACGTTCATCGGAGGCATCGTTTAAGGAACTTTGTCGCATTTATTGAACTGTGAACTGTTTCTGAACTTCTTCATTTAAGCTTCGGAATTTCTTTGTGGGACCAAATTCACACCCTAGACTGGAATTTGAGACTCTCATTTTAGATCATTATATTAGATGCAGGCCAGTACCATTTTGTATTGTGATTAATTTTGAAGTTTGAAACTAGTATTATTTTGTTTTGTAATTAATTTCGAATGTTGTAACTTAATATCTGTCACTTATTATATAATTTGTTATATCTGTTATATTTGTTAATAGTTTAGTGTAATAAATTATACAAGCTGTTATCTGTGTTTTTCTGTTGCGTTTAGTCTACGAAAAACATAAAACATAAAAAATACGTAACAGTAGGGAAGGTGTTAACAGCAACCAGTACTACATCAAAATACTGAGTTTCATTCTAGGTTTTAGGTTTTATCATATCAACTTGTCAACACTACAAGCTGTCCCACTTTGATCCCCTTCCAACATAGCCTCAAACTTTACAAATTAGGCCTTCCCAAGTCTATTTCAAATTTGTAACCTTTTTAATTTACATCTCTAAAGTTAACAACTGTTTTACTTTCAGTTTTACATAATGTTTAATTGTTTCGTGTATACTGATTTGTTTTTGTAAATGGGAAAAAATGAGATTAGTGTCTGTAAATAGATGTTTACAGGATAGAAATTTGTTATATATTAACTCAAAGCAGTCTAATAAGATGTTTTACTTTTTTCACTTGTAAACTTCAAAATTTAATTTTATAATAATATTTTTGTGTATTGTAGTTGTTTGATAAACATTTGAATGCAGCTTGTGATTTTTATTATTTTTATGACAGTTTAATGAAAGTAATTCTATTTTAGTTTCTTTTTCAAAAATAATTTTGTCTGATTGTTTTCTGGGCAGGTCGTAATTGTTGAACAAAGACTTTTTGAAACTGTTTTACCAAGGTTTATAGAAGAAACATTCTCTTTTATAAATTAATTATAACTCAGTAAATTTATGAGTTCAAAGTTATGCTTGAAATGGTATTAGTTTGGAACTTGTTAAAATGATGCTTGTTTGAGAAGTATGACCAGATATTATGACAGCAGTATTTTTCTATATGATGATGAATGAAAAACATTTCCATTGGTAGCTAAATAGTGCAAATAAGAGACAACTTTTCAAAGAATTAGAACCTGATCATAGTCTTGAAATTTAGCTAAATGAATCAACTGTATTTTTTTAATTTACTTAATTGAACTTAAAATGTTTGGAAAAATTCATGAAAATTGGAATCACCTAATTAGAACGAAGGACTAAAAGTGAAAAAAAATCACAGTTCTTTATTTCTGGTGTAAAACTTTTTGAAGTAAGTATTTCTTTGCTCATCCTCGCAGAGGAAAATGTAAAATCAATTGTGGAAGAAATGCAATATAACAAGCCCAGTGCTTTTTACTGATTGTTAAGTATGATATTCCTGTGTTTTCTATCTTCATCTTTAGTTGTATTGAATTCTTATTGTGTACAAGCTTTCACAAAAGGTTTTATTGATGAAAGTCTAGAGGATTTATATATACCTGATTGAGTAATGTATCCAAAATTATTTTTAATAGCATATCTTTCACATCTGACTGAATGGAGAATCGGAGGTATGATTTCTGTAGACTACAGAATGTAGATGCCCTTTTTTTCGTGCAAGATGTGAAATTATTCACAGGAAATGTGAACACTTCTGCTATTTTTGATATCTTGTGTCTGACCTTTGGCATTATTGGGTTAATTTCTTTCACAGTTAAATGTTTAGGATAACAGTACATTTCTAAATTTAATTTTCAAAGTAAAATGTTTTTAAATGCTCAGTGAAATCTTGCATCACATGTTATTGTTCCTTTTGTTTGTAAATCCGTACGATATTTCTGGGATGTTTTCATACCGAGGTAGTTAAAGGAATTTAGGGTAGATTTGTGGAGTTGATGATTAGCTTTGATTGTTAATAATCATTGCAAATGACATCTTCAACTCTATCTGGATTAGTGAGCACCTTTTAGGTGTCAAGCGTGCACTTGCATATGAAAATTTAAAATTTAGGTGAAAATAATAATTCTAACTATTTTAACAATGTTGTACTCAGAAGTATTTTATTTTGTGATCTTGTAATATTTATTTAGATCAACCTGAAAGTAAAAAACAATTTCAAACATATAATTATACACAGTTTCAAGGGAGTCTTGCCTGTAAATAATGCCCATTAATTAAAAATAAATAAATTTTCTCCTAAAAAAATGTAGATACTATCATCCCTCAAGAAAATAATTCTAAGGACTTTCTATCTTGCACAATGTTTCTTCTCTTAATTTCTTTCATTTTTTATTTCGACATTCTGTTGTTTCCAACTTTATCTTGTAGCGTGTGGCCTAAACAACAGTTAATCAATTTCAGCTATGGAGGAAGGAAGGAGAGAAGAAAAAAAGTGTGTGTGTGTGTGACAAAAAAAGTCAAAACTGAAATAAAATTAATTATTTTAATGTTTTTTATAAATAATGTCTTGCAACAAAACAGGATATTTCACAAAATAAAATGTTATAGAAAAACAATATGAATTTTTAAAGCTGAATATTATCTAGAAAGTTTGTTCCAAGTTTCATGCAATTTTAAGGTATTTCTGCTGTGACAAGGAAAATAAAATTAACATATCAACAAAACGGTTTGGAAAGAGTTGAGATATGAATTCTCTGTAAGGCAACATTAAAACTATCTCTGTGCTAATTAAATATAATGCTATTTAATGCAAGAGATGAATATTAACTTAGATAGATTTTGATAATGTTATTTTTATTTTTAAAATTTATTTTCTTGTAGTGTTTGATGCATCTGGAAGATAAGCTTCAAGAACTCTATATACGCAGCAAGTCGTTAAGTTCATATCTTGCAGATGATAGATCTCCTGATAATCTGGATAATGCTGTAGCAGTTCTTGGGTTTGACCGTAATGACTTGCCTCTTCTCATGTCTGTTGCCTTAACTCATGCAGCACAGTTTGATAGACCTACGTGCTGATAATGATGAATCAACATCTTTTTGAAGAAACAAACAGGTGGATTACACTGGCTTACAGAATATTTGAGATAATTGTGTATTTCTTGTACTAAACCGGGAAGGAAAGAAGTGGATCTTGTTTAGTTCGTTACAGTTGAGAAAAATTATGCTGCACAGAGATGTCAAAAATTAAATATAAAATATCATTAAATAGTTACAAGCAGTTATGTTACATTCAGTTACATTTGTTAAAGTGTACTTCTCTTGTGTGTGCCATATTTTTGTTTATTTTTTCTTTACAACTGTAGGGAAGTAATTATATTGAATGTTAGAGTACTTTTCAACTAATCTCTTACTATATGTTCCTAGTAAACCAGACTGTCATCGTACTAAATAAATTCACATATTTGGTCAATAATGTAATAACTATAGGTCAGCAGCTTATATAATGCACTTTGAGTTAAAAATTAACTTATCGTTGATGGTTTATTTTAAAATATTAATGAGGGGGAATAGAGACTTGGAATTTAAAATTAATTTGAAGTGAGGCAGTGAAATTAACACTAAAATCTTCTTTGGTATATTTAGTATGCTTGTAACTTAGATTTTTCTTAATTTGGAGCATATTCAGACTAAAGATAGTTTAATGTTTATCTTGTACATTGTAAGAACTAATTCTTTCTGTCAATGACTTGTGGTTTTATATATGTATTTTGTGTCTCTAAAGCTTTTACTAAAACAGTTTATTAGCATTTGCATGTGAATTTACTGTTAATTTTGAAAAAATAATGTACTTAAAAATGCTGAAAAGTTGGTGAAACTAAAAGAAAACAATGAATCAATTCCACAGTTCACTTGAATGTGTTGGTGATGAGTGAGTCAGAGATGATAAAATCAGAAGTGGAAGGAGAGTTTTCTTCAGCTGTGTTGACAATGAGGAAATTATTACAAATTCTTTGATTTGAATCATAAGTGTCAAGAATCCAAAACAATCGGGAATATTATTTAAATCAAGAGAGAAACTTTACTACAAATCCACTCTTTATTTGAAATATGGTAGACTGGTGTCCATAAGTTGAAGAGAAAGTTATTTTCGTCTTTCTTAACAGTGAGGAATGTTGCATATGTTAAAATAAGAGCATTTACAGCAAAAGAGTAGAGCCTAAGTATATAATGTGTTGCAAACTGTAATTATGAAATACAGAAACAAAGATTGAAGTTATAAGTTAACTACAGATGCTCTGATGGTGAGAAACAGAGGAAAAGAATTGTGTGAAAGACATCATTATTGCAGATTTGTTAGATAAAATTCTTTATTAAATTGACTTGAAAACCATAAGTATTACATTTTTATAATTGCATTATTTGAACTTGTGATAAGGTGAAAAGAAATACCAAAGAGCTGCACATAATTTATTTTTATTTGCCCAGTAGATTACTGCTTCCCTATTTTAGTATATTTTCTGATATTTTTATACTTTTAGTTTAACCTAAAGTTTGTCAGCTCACAAGTTCTGGCATGAGAAAGGTTTTCTGTTTCTTCAGAAATTAATTTTGCTTAAAGACCCTAAATTATGCAAAAATGTATCTGAATGTCTTTATATGTAGAAGATTATTGAGTAATGTATATTTAAAGAAGTTAAGGAATGAAGGTAGTGTATTAGTTTCTGTTCTGTGTTGTGAAATGTTTACATATTTATTTCTGTTTTAACACAAGTAGTTCAGCTCATGTTTTGTGTCTTAAATATGATTATCAAAGTATAATATTAATTTTTTGTTATGCACTAAAGTTTGTAAAAAAACAAAGATTTCCATGAAATGTGGCCCATGCTTGTAAATTTCAGTTTTCATATAAAACACAATGGGAAGAAATTTCTCATTTAGTGTAACATCTTGAAAATCTAATTTTTGATAAACTTAATGTTAATAAATGTGCTTTTTTTCTTTTTACTGTTGTATCTTTATCCTTGATGTTTATATTAAAATCTTAGTACACCATCTTATAAACATAATTTGAAGTCTTCATATGGAGATGGTAATCTTCATTGTCCTGTTTGTACATGTGTAACTGGTTGTGAATTAATTTAAATGTTTATCAACTTAAATTCTGATTGTTTGAGTTAATTTTCTCAATGTACTTTATTGCTTTTGTTAATAATGAATGTTTTATTAGACTTGTTTTTGTTGAAAAGCTTTGTTGGCTAAAAATGTTTTTTCATGAATTTAAGTAAGTTATTATTTCTTAATGAATTTGGTAATTTTGGTAGCAAATTGTTCTTCAATACATTTTAACCACAAGTGATTCTACAGTAGTGTTTTTCTTTTTTATAAATATTTATCTTTACTGAAAAGAGTTAAATACTCCAACATTTTTATTATTTTGTGTATTTCCAACTTATTTCCATTGTCTACATTTTGATACCTGTACATTGAATTTATACACATGCTAAATGTGTTTTATTTGAGAAAGAAAAAAAAGAAAAAATAAATAAAATAAGATTTGTATGGAACAAGATTGTCAAAGCAGGACCCTGTTTCAAATCTAGTTTAGCAGAATTTAAATAAACATTAATGTGTGTGTACTGTGAATACTTCAGGAAAATATTTGGGTTAAAATGACATAGTTACTAACCTGTACAGTGAAAAATCAAACAAGAATCTTTTTATATTTCTCTATACAACAAGAAATAACAGAAAAACTGTGACCAGACATCAATATCTTGGTGTTTTTTTTAAATCCACTCTTTGGTGTAGTTCCTTTGGTTTAGTTCTTTCAGGCTCCTAAAGGGCCTAACAGATAGCCAGAAGCAGTCAGCAACTTGTTACTTAGCTGTCAAGAAAACATGATTTTAGATGTACATTAATACACGAAATATTTCAGTTTATATGGTATCTCAAAAATATCCTATGTCTTACAAGCTAGTAACCATTTTTTGCTGCAGTTTATACATGAGAAAAACTAATTGTATTATCTAGGAATTGCTAAGATATTTATTATTTAAGAGTGAATTGCGTGTGAAATATTTAAGTCCGTTATATTGGTTTAGTTAAAAATATACTCCCCTCTCCCCAAGCTGTGTTTGGTGTTATTTGAATAAAATTATTTTATTACTGTATGAATACACAAATTTTCTTTCAAGTTAAGAATACTGTTTAACACTACATGTGCCTGCAAAAATATGGTATAATACAGAAGTTAATTTTTGATCAATAAAAACTCAAATGGTAAGTTTAATTTTTAATAATGTTACTTAATGTGTTTAAGTACAACCTTTTGTTTTTGTGTGTTCCTAAATAAGTGCATAAACAAGTAACTTATGGATTATATAATTATATTTCTATCAGTTTGAGGTTTTATCAGTAATTAATCATTTATCTCAAATGATTTTTTTTTTCTGGCTTTGCACAAGAATGTGTTCTCAGCCAATCATATCTAATGTGCAAATGTTTCACGGAATTATATATACCTCTAGGTTTTCACACTAGTTGTGTAACAAGATAAATGTTCAGCAGCTAATTCCTGCCTTGGTGACATCTGAAATGTATATTATTTTGTGACGTATTTGCACATGAAGAAAATGTGAACTTTTATGAAGTTAAGAACACTGTTTTTAATTATTTTAATCCAAAAGCAATATTTTGTTTCCAATCAATTTGCCCTTTGTTTCAAGAAAAAAATTTTAATTCAAAATGGGACTGTGATCTAATTACTTCAGAGAAATATTAGTAAAAACATTAGTTTTAACCTATTATTTATTTGGTAGTTAATGTAAAAAAAAAATGCAATTTTTGTCTTTTGAAAACTGTTTTAAACTTTTTGTTTTTTAAATTGTTACTTGGTCACAACAATCCTTTTTCATACACTGAGTGTTAAATTACCAAATGTTTCAATCATTCCAGTTGCACTTTACCAACATGTAATAATATAGCTTTGGCAGTTTATTTCACACTTTTGTTTTATTGGTGTTGTATACTACTCAAATTCATTTAAAATGCATAAAAGAAATATGATGTATAGTTATTAATTGCTGAATGTCATTCACTTTTTATTGAAAATTATAAAATTAACATACGTAACTTGCTTGATTACATACTGTAGACTGAAGACTTTTTTGCTGTTTTTTTTTGTAATGAGTATTGAAAAGCTTCTTGGAAAGAAATTTTAAACAAAATGTTCAAAGCTTAAATTCTCGAAACTAATTAGGCATTTTGCAAACATAGCAGAACTTTCAGACCTTGACTGATTCTGGCACCCTACAACTGAAATTGGCCGAGGTGTTTGGAATGTATAACAATTGTGTATAATTTACTGAAAATATTTTCTAAAATGTGATGTAATGAGAAGAGACCTAGTCTTAAGATTTAATACACTGATTTCATTGTCTTCCTCAGGGTGCTAAAATCAATGTTACTGTCAGATTAATACGTACAGTTAACTTTTTATTTAGATGCTATCAAATGTTGATGACATATTTTGTGAATATTGTTCTTTGTACAGTTTTTAAATACACGTATCAACGGATCTTATACCTATTTAAAAGTATGTATAGTCCTATTTTCTTAGTTCGTAAGTTTTGATGTATAAAGTGCAATAAAATATATTTTTGATATAAATAAAAAAAATTTCAATGTTTAATCTAAACGTATATTTACCACGAAACAAGAAGCATCGACTAAATAGAAAAGACGTGTTCACGTAATATGTAACCCACTTCGTTGCCTCGTAATAGTGTACGTTATGGTTACGTGGGAGAAACAGGTATGAAGTTACACATAACACCACGTGGTTTTGTTGTTCTTTAGCAGATAATGAAACTATACATATAGAGAGAGTTGGTTGTGTTATGACAAGCATTTTTCTTAATACTTACAGCGAATTTACCTGAATTCAATATTGTTAGCATTACATAAAAAATTCACTTGAATTTCCAGTGACAATAACGCTAGGTATAATATTGAGTGGTGATTTGACAATGACGTCAGTGATTACCTGGAATGTTGATTGTTCTAGTTTGAGAATACACTTCAACGGATAGCTTAGTTTTCATAATGTACAGTAAAATTTGTTTTAGGCAGAATCGCAGCAACGTGGTGCATCTTCAAATTTTCGGTCAAAATCTCGTAACAAGATCCAACTGATATCCCACACTCTTTAGCAAGCTTCCTGATAATCAGAGCTCGATTTGCCCGCAATAGGGTGTTGATTTTGTCGACGTGTGGGTCGTCAGTTGACGTGGAAGGACGCTCATCATCTTCAATGGACTGTCGACCATCCTTAAAACGTTCATGCCACTTGAAACATGCCGTACGCTTCATAGTAACATCACCTTAAGCCGTGTTAAGCATAGCAAAAGTTTCAGTCGCAGATTTTCCAAGTTTAACACACAATTTTACAGCAAGTCGTTGCTTCTTCAAGTCATTCATTCTGAAATCCGCCATACGATTTCACTTTAAAACCGCGTCGCTAAAACACAAATGAGGATATCTGCAATCGGGAAATGGCGTTGTAATCAGCTAATCTTTGAGAACCTAGCGGAATCAACTGGAGCAGCGCAATTCAAACAGTACGTGTAATTTTTGAACATACCTCGTATATAAAACTAGATGAAGTGTTAAAAGTGTTTCAAATAAATAGGGTAGTATTAGTACTGTATTGACGCCATGTGTCATTAGTTCACATATAAATGCCATAAGAATGATTATTGGCCTGTTTGTTGATGTAAATCACCACTACAGCATGGTAAGGTTGAAATGGTAGCAACTTGAGTCACGCTTGCCGAACAGCTTAAGTTTTGACATATTGACGTGAGTTGATTTCTCGGGTTCATGAAATTATATCAAATTCTTTATTATTTTACAGTTCTAAAATATTTTTTATTCTTTAGTGTATTGTTTAATGTTTATCTAATATCAACAGTTACATAATTTATTAATTACAAGATGTATAGTACTAGAATTATACCAAATTGCAAATTTTTTTTTAAAGTTTAAGGCTTAATTGTTAAGTTGCCACTTTTAATTGTTTTAAATGATCTATGCCAGTCCTACACTTTAATAAACAATGACAGAAAGCTCTAAAACACTTTGGTTATACATGTCTTACACCAAGGTGATTGAGTAATTCTTATGCTTCAGTTCATTGACGTTTAAAAGTCGTGTGCATTAATTTTTACTGTTTGGTTTGTTTAGTATTTCGCGCACAGCTACTCGAGGGCTATCTGTGCTAGCCGTCCCTAATTTAGCAGTGTAACACTAGAAAGAAAGCAGCTAGTCATTACCACCCATCGTCAACTCTTGGTCTGTAGTTACTGTTATTTACAAAATTGTTTTCTTCAGCAAACGATTACTGTTTATAGAAGCAATCTATAAATTATTCTTTTTCCTTTAATGCTACTATAAGTAAAAGTATCTGTTAAAAAAGAAATATATATATATATACATACATATACACACTTTATTGTTATGAACATTCATTTGCATTGTAGTCTAATACAGTTTGAGCTGACCACAAATATTAGTAGGATTATGACCAAACATGCTGCTAACAGTGATGAACTAAAGCATTTTAATCATTGTAAGGAAGAATACAAAAGTTATAATTTTCCTTTACTTTAAATGTATGTCCAATAGGTACCTATCCTCCTTCGTAATATTAGAAGTACTGCCTTCTATAAGCAAACATTTTCCTCATACATGCTACAAGCCTTGCACTTCACTCTTGTAATTAATATATTCCATCAATCAATAGTAGCATACCACGCTCACGTGCCTTCCTCTACATTCTTCACTTCGAAGTTTACGAGAAGGTATGAACACGGAAGAATTGGTGGGAAGTGTGAGAGAAAGGTATGTATCGAAAATAAATTTTCAGTATGGGACACTTATAGCTTCTGCTACGGTACTTACCTCCAATCACAAGATTAGCTAGAAACCCAGGTAAAAAATCAACTCCATTTATTATGATCAGGCCACATTACATATACACCAGCAGAACACCACCACCCTAAACTCAACTGAATGGTTCAGATCTGTTTTACGTGGAACTAATCCAAAGGCTTGGAAAAGGAAAGTAGCAAGGACTCGCACATTTCACTCGAGGAATGAGAGTTACAATGCATTGGGGAATCATGAGAAATATTAACATCAGAGACGGTGCAATGGATTATCACAAAACCTTATTCTGAAAACAAACCATACTGAATTGTTCACTGTTGACATGTCAAGGATGTGGAGCAATCCTATTCTGCTTTACCAATTACGTCCACGGGTGGTGCAGTCTGGAACAGACATATTTAAAAAGCAATTATCGTGAGGTAGATTACCTTCCAGCATTTGTGTGTAACCTCATCTTGACAGTGAGCATGTGGAGCAATGGATGAAAATGCATGATTCAAGATGACTTACAGCACAAATTTAGAGTTAACGAATGCCTGGTCAGAAAACACCTGCCAGTGAACATGATTCATATGGTAAACAGTGAGATAAAAGCCACTGGAGAAATTAAGAGAATGAATAAACTTTACTTGGTAATGTCGCACCAAAGTCTGAAGAACGGTCATAAGCGGTATAGAGTATTCAAATTAGGGAGAAACTAAGAGATGATGCAGACGGTGGGAGATAAATATGCAGAAAATTTTCAGAATGCAGAATCTCATGCATTGGACAATGAATTCAAGGAGAAAGGGAAACAGTAAGGAGTAGGAAGGATGACTGAAGCAAGTGCATGAGGAAGAATGGTAGGAAAGAACTAATTTGAGCCAAAATGTGGGCGCACTGATAAAAGGCGAGGTTGAAAATATAAAAGGGACGATAATTACCAGAGAATAAATAGAGATGGAAACATGTATCCTAGAAGGTAGCCCAACGGGCTCTAGAAGAATGAAGAGCCCTATCCAAACATAGAAGTTTTATTTGCATATAGTGAAGGAAAAGAGAAGGAAATAGGAGAAACAGCCCTTCTCAGTGCAAAGTCTGTGGGAGGAGAAACAAACCAGATAAAAGATTAATTTGTTTTGAATTTCGCGCAAAGCTACACGAGGGCTATCTGCACCAGCCGTCCCTAATTTTGCAGTGTAAGACCAGAAGGAAAGCAGCTAGTCATCACCACCCACCGCCAAATCTTGAGCTACTCTTTTATTAACGAATAGTGAGATTGATCACCACATTATAATGCCATCATGACTGAAAGGGTGAGCATGTTTAGAGTTATGGAGATTCGAACCTCAGATTAGGAATCGAGTGCCTTGACCACCTAGCCATGCCAGACCCCAGATAAAAACAGGTAGTGGGAAAAACGCATGTGAAATATCAATGGTAAACGAATCTGATCACCGATACCTATCGGTTAAGAAAAGAAAATATGCAGTACGAGAAAGAAGCTACATTTAATCTTAAAATGTGGTTCAAGTGGGTTTAAAATAGGGAATGATTGATCACACAAATGACTTAATATCCATTAGGACACCTGTGAGTGTGACGTAATTAGCAAGAATACACAAGCATGGGCAGTGCGGGGAAAGTAGAAATATCATAGCACCATAAAAATGGAAAGTACAAGATAAAGAACACCTGAAATCCAAAAAGCTAGGAAAACAAGACCCATGTGCAAAGATCTAGGTGACATTTGCAATCACACGAGCCAGGGTGAGCTAGTCAGGAAGAAACCCCTAGCAATGTATCAACAATAGAAGACTGACCACTTGCATTGTTAATAACACACATAAAATGGCCAGGTGGAGCGACCTAACAAGGAGGCAACACAACATATGAAACCAGAGCAAATGTTCAAGGACCTAATGAAAGATGGATGTGAAAACACAGAATTAAGAGGGTGGGGTGTAGAACTTGTAACAAAGATCGACAAAAGGTAGGGAGAATCAGAAGGGATGGGGGTGAGGAGTAAGCTTCTGTGTTCACCGCTGAACTGTATGCCATTTCTCTTGTCCTGGATTACATAGAAGCTAAGCAGTATTCAAATTGCACTATTTATACTGACTTGCTTTATTTTCTAGTGGCGCTGGAATTGCTTCACGTTAGTTCACACCTATTCATGCCGATATTCAAAACTGACTGGCCCATTTCTCATTAACATATACTTCTATCCAGCTTTCTGAATACTGGGCCATGTTGGCATTCGCGGGAATGAGCTCGCCGACACTGCAGCTAAATCTATCTGTTCTAGCACTATCACTGCTGTGTTTGTTCAATACATAGACTATGGTCCTGTATTCAAGGCTCGTCTCCATGCCAGTTGGCAGTCGACTTGGAGTGAGCAACATGAAAACAAGCTTTTCCAAATAAAAACCTCCATTGGACTTTGACCATCTTGCTTCCATAAGGACTGGAAAGAGGAAGTTGTTCTAACTGGACTATACACTAGTCACAGTTTTTTAACTTATCGTATTCTTTTATCTGGGATTGATGCACAATGTGTTGTCTGTGTGACTCTCAGGCCACAATAATCCACATTTTACTGTCTTGCCATCGTTACAACTTTCACTGCCTTCATTATTTTAAATGCGTTCTGTCCCATCCATAATGTTTGACAGAATTATTGGTGATGGTGACACTGTCCACCTTATAAATGTTTTTAGTTTTTTAAAGGCCATTAAACTTTTCAATGACATATAAGTTTTTAATTTATACATTAGGCCTTTTTAATTAGATTCCCTTTTACGTATCACAGTACATCTTGTTCGATTTGAAATTAGAAAATGGCCGTATAGTCAAATAACTCGAAACCAAGACTGGAAAGGCAAACTTCAGCTGGCTAATGTTGATGTTTGAACGACCTGTTGGTCATCCTGGCGAGTTATTATTAAAATTTTACTGCAAGTCCATTAAAAATTTTATTATTTTACTTTCTGAAAATAGCCCTAACATCAAATAACTCGGAACCAAGACTAGAAAAAGGCCAACTTCAGGTGACTCACAGTGGTTTACGAACTTACCTGTTAGTCATCCTGGCGAGTTTAATATTTACAATCATGCGACTAAAGACCTTTACAACTTGGATTACTGTAGTTTTTCTCTTACTGCTGTAGACTAGATGTAAAAATTGTTTTTCATACTATTTATGTTTTTAAACTGTTTTGCTTCAACTTAATTTCCTTTTATGAATTTTACTAATTTTACTTTAATTTTAACATTTTAGTGGATGTTGGGTGCAGAAAGCCTAGTTGCTTTGTGCCATAAAGCACCAAACCAAACAACCTTCCTCAGTGGTCACACTTTTTTATAACAGACATTCTGCCATTGTTCCTTTTAACCTTTGTATCCAGGTGCAGTTGGATGAACTGGGTCTATCGTTGAATGATATAGCAGTTTCCACAGATCAGCCCATCTCACCATGGCTAATTACTATCCCCAAATGTGACCTTTCATTGAGTCATTTGAAGAAGGCAAATACTTCTGATTGGAAATATTGCTTTCTATTTGCCAAACATCTTTCGAACTATCCTTCCATTCCCATTTATACAGATGGTTCGCAATCCGATGATTCTGCCGTGACTTGGTTATTGTACACAGCTTCTGTGTTTTGGGAAGCTGGCAAGTTCCTCCAATACCTTTTGAATGAAAAATGGAGACATCTGCCCAAGGATTTCTAAGATGAGAAATGGATAATCAGAAATTGAGGTGCTGTAGCGTTTGCTGTACAACAGTCGTCCATGCTTGGTCGTTTACCAATGATATCTTTTTCAATTTTTCATTTGTATTTATTTCGTAAGAAAGAGGGGTATCCACAATAAAGAAGCAACATTTCAGTGTGCATTGACCCTACCCACCATGAAGCCCTGAACAGTGCCAAACAAGGATACTGCAGCAACACCAGAGTTTCGTGAGCATTATACCCAAACACCAACATCAAATACAATGTCCACAACACCTGTTGAAAACATCCAACACAGGTTCTTGGTTGACCCTAGCCCAGGTGAACCAGCCGACTGACTTAAGGAAGGCACCACAAGGCTGTCTGTTAAGAGGAATTCAAGGCTAAAGTGATGTTTTTGGATTGAATGTGGGAGGATGTTTAGATCCAAGAGAAGATAAACAGAATCTTCCCTAGGAGGTCCCTTCACCACGTTCAGGAAACATGGAGAAGGAAGTGGAACAGTTGCCAAAGTTGGGGGGTGATGTGAATGTGGGTGTTGTCCAGTCACTGATACAGTCCTGCAGGGAAGAAAGAAGAGAAATGGGGCAAAAAGAGGATCCCAACCAAGGCTATACTATTCAAGAAATGTCCTTCAAAAAGACCAAAAATCAGCATGTGGAAATTTTAAAAAGCAATAAAACCTCGTGAGCAGTGACTGAATTAAAAGAAGTTTCTGAACAAAATTCTATTAAATTGCAAAGGAGAAGGCAAAGCTTAACAGATACTTGGGTTAAGAAGACCCTCAACTGGATACGATAATGAGTGAGTTAAAGGAAGGGTATCTGCATATCGGTCCACAAGCTTATCTTGGTCACCAGAGAAAATAGCTGCAGAGTAAAGTGGTGGATTTTAGTTCAAAAGATACTGGTCAGGGGCGTAAATCTTTTACACCCGATGGGGGAATGATTTTTGCAACTACTTATGTGGATTGTTCAATTTGCAAATTGGTAATCTCTGATTATGTGAACCTGAAAGCTGTAAACATCAGTCACAGAGTAATCTTGTTGCCACGATACTTCAAGATTTCCATATAGGTTTGTATAAGTGAAGTTTTGTGAACAGTTTTCAAAATGTTAATAGAATAAAGACAAATGTGTCACAAATTAACTGCCACATGAATTTATTCCTACACACTGCACAGTATAAAAGATAACCATTATACTTGACTAGGTTACTAATAACTTTCATTGCATGAATTACGTTTTCAAATATTAATAAAATTAATAATTACCTTTGATAAATTTATATCTACTGAAAAACTTTTCATGTTGTTTGATAAAATAATTAAAATGTCTTTGCGAACTCTTGAAAATTACACATCAATACAATGTAGCACATAATTATTCACACTTGTCATTAAAGTAAGATTTATTTAGTCCTCCAGTTTATATGTTCCCAAATGTAGACTTCCTTTGTGATGATCTGTTTATGAATTCTTTCATAAGCTTTTCTATATTTATCTTGTCAACCTCATCTCTGTGAGTGTGACAAACTGCCACATGGTTGAGGCAGCACTGAGACATATTTGACCTGAATCACGTCTTTAACCGTCTTAATGCAGAAAAGCTGCGTTTACATTTGTAGGTGGATACTGGACATACAAGCAATATTTTCATGAGAAGAAACACTTCACTAAACATCTGCTGGCTTGTTTCATGCATTTTACAGTGAGCATCCTTCGCACCTTTCAGAGATACTGCATTTGTTGTTCCTTTGAACATGGGCAACTGAAACTTCAGTCGTTGTGTAGAGATTTCTGGATAGAAGTTTCTAACAAAGTTGTCAATCTTGCCAGATGTGATCATGTTCTCAAGCACCAGATACTGCCTCAAGTCATTTTTGTCTGCATTGAATCTAGTGATCAGATGTTCTATGACTGTGTCTGCAAATTTAAAATATTGGGTTCTGTAGTAATCTCAAGCTGTTTCAGAATGGTGTACTAAGCCATCACCTGCGATCATTCTGGGGGTTTGCGAATGCGTGGTAGTTCAATAGGCACCAGATCTAGGGTAGTTACCTTTTTCTCAGCCTCATCAAATATCTTATTGTAATTTTCCTCTGTTTGCAATACCCACAACTGCTCAACTGTCATTGCAGATGCTTCAATCATGCCAGATACTGTCGCTGATTTTGCTTGTAATGCACCGTTTAGTTCCTTTAATGGAGCTACTGGATGCTGAGCCATCAACAATCCTAAAACTGTGTTTCCTTTATCAAATCTGTCCAGCAGACCTCTTGCTTTCACTGCTACATCTGATTTTTCGTTTATTAATTCAGACAAAGAATCAACAATGTCACTTTAGTTATCATTAGGACATGAAATTGCAGATAAGCGGCACAACCAGCGTGTTGGACACAGTGGGCGAATGTATTTAATTGGACCATTGTGGCTGTCTAACAATACAATATTTTCAAAGATTGTGTTGCATTTACCTGATCTCTGAAGCAAGTCACCAAGTTCATGTACCCACTGGATAGAATTTCGAACACATTCACAAGTTTAAACTGCGTGTTGCATTATTAAATTAGTCTTGTGTACTCCGCAGTGAAAAAACAAAGCTGACGGTTGCTTCTCTTTTATTTTTGCCTGATATCCACTGTACGCACCACTCATGTTAGCAGCTCCATCATAAGTTTGTGCTCTTAATCCTGACAGTGGTAAATTAAGTATAGTCAGTACATCAAATATAGGCCAGGATATTGTTTCACCAGTTGTATTGGAAACACTGTACAAACCATGTCTCATGGACGTCAGAGTTCTCATCTACGTATCGTACACATATTGCTTCCTGTTTGGCACCTGTAACATCTTGAGTGCCATCAACCATTAATGCAAAGTTTTTACTTTGCTGCACTTCGTGTGCTATGTTCCTCAGTATTTGATGGATGAAGATCTCCATTATTTCATTCTGAGCCAGGAGTGATGTGAATGTGGTTTTCTTTAACAAGTAGGCCGTCAACCCTGGATCTTCCTCTTCCAGTAGCTTCATTAACTGCAGGAAGTTCTCCTCCGTATCAGTTTCGTCCATGTAATGCTAAACCTTGATGCAGTAAGAAACATAAACTTCTGAATATTTTGGCTAGATTTCTTTTGCATTCTTCCTGCTGCTTCTTTTTTCCATCATGTAACTGGACAGTCACTGAAGTTACAACAAATCTGGTGTTCAGGACTGATGTTTGTTTAATTTCTGTTTTGCCTTTTTCCAGTTTCAAAAACCGGTAGATATGAAGGTATATTCCACTGGCCTCTCCAATTTCCCTGTAAAAAGGCCTCTATTTTCCGTCTTGGCACAATAAAAGCATAAGACTTTTTGAGTCTAATTGTCAAAGTGCAGCCATGGGAACTCATCAAACCACTTGCCCTACAAGTTGATATTTTGCTTTCTGCCGTGGTATTAGTTGTGAATCTAGATGATATGGTTTTCCCACTCTATCTGTGGAGTGTCACAATTTTCATTACTGCACAAGCATTTTCAGACTCGTCCTCTGATGAACATGGTATTTCCTCTGCATGGCAAGTTTCTATTCCTTTGCTTGAGGTTGTTTGATAATCTGCATCTGCATTGTCACATGTCGTACTGGTAACTGGCTTCCAGAACTGTCTAATGTCGGAAATTTCAGATGCTGGCTTGTCATAATTGGAATCTGTTTCTGAGATGACTCAACAGGCTAAAATACAGTCTTTATTGAAAAATTCTAACGTACAACGAACGAAGATAGAACAGAATGGAAGTAGGGCTGAACTATACAATCTATTTAAGTCAAACGCGCAAACCTCACAGTGAATACCGAGCTGACTGGTTGGTTGATTTAGTGTTTTATGGCACAAAGCAACTAGGCTCATCTGCGCCAAACGTCCAGTGAAAAGGTAAAAGTAAATGTAGTAAAATATATAAAAGGAAATGAAGGTAAAACAAAACAGCATTTAAAAACATAAATTGCATAAAACCAATGCTGACATATAGTCTACCATGTTAAGAGAGAAACCAGAAGGAAAGAAGTTGTAAAAGATTTTTGATAGCATAATGGTAATTATTATTACCCGCCAGGAAGTAACAGGTAAGTTCAAGAACCACCGTCAGTCACTTGAAGTTGGCCGTTTCAGTCCTGGTTCCGGGTTATGTTGTCATTACGGCCATTATCAAAAGGTAAAGTAATAAAAGTTTTAAAAGATGTGTAGCACAATTGTAATAATAACTTGTCAAGCATCCAGAAAAAAGGTAAAAGTAAAGCAAATGTAGAAAATTCATAAAAGGAAATGAAGGTAAAATAAAACAGCAATTAAAAAAAATGGCATAAAACCAATGTTGACATCCAGTCTACAATGTTAAGAGAGAAATTACAGAAAGAGAAGCTGTAAAGGACTTTCTGCAGCATAATGGTAATTATCACAACCTGCTAGGAAGACTAACAGGTAAGTACAAGAACCACCATCAGACACCTGATTCCGGGTTATGTGTCATTACAGCAGCATTTTCAAAGGGTAAAGTAATAAGTGTTAAAAGACATGCAGCAAAACTGTAATAATAACTCGTCAGGATGGCAAACAGGTAGTTCTAACAGCAGCATTAATCACCTGAAGTTGGCCTTTTCAGTACTGGCGTCGAATTATTTAATGCCACGGCCATTTTCTAATTTCAAATCGAACTAGAGAGATTATAACTCTTAAAAGGGAACCACAATAAAAAGGTTTAGTGGAGAAATATAAAACACTTAAATGACATTAAAAAGATTAATAGCCGTTAAAAAACTAAAAACTATAAAAGTGGACATTGTTACCATCACCAATAACACTGTCTAATGTTATGGACAAACTATAGGACAGAACATGTTTAGAATTGTGTCGTGGGTGAGAGTCGTAACAATGGCAAGAAAGTAAAATGTGGCTAAAATAAAAATAAAGTAAATGTAGTAAAATTTACAAAAGGAAATGAAGGTAAAACAAAATAGCATTGAAAAACAGAAAAAAAAGCATAAAACCAATGTAGACACCTAGTCTACAATGTTAAGAAAGAAAACAGAGTAAGAGAAGTCGTAAAGGGCTTTCTGTAGCATAATGGTAATGATCATAACCCGCCAGGAAGACTAACAGGTAAGTACAAGAACCACTGTCAGTTACTTGAAGTTGTCCTTTCCAGTCCCTGTTCCGGCT
Source organism: Carcinoscorpius rotundicauda (assembly GCA_011833715.1). NCBI lineage: Eukaryota > Metazoa > Arthropoda > Merostomata > Xiphosura > Limulidae > Carcinoscorpius > Carcinoscorpius rotundicauda. Next base: position 26,010,734 of record CM022398.1, read on the forward strand.
TATGTGTCATTATGGCCAGTAACAAAAAATAAAGTAATAAACTAAAAACTTTATCAAGATGGTCAGAGACGCTGTCACCAATAACACTGACTAATGTTACAGACAAACTTGGGACAGAACATGTTTAAAATAGTGCCATTGGTGAGAGTCATAATGATGGCAAGAAAGTAAAATGTGGCTTACAGTGATTTGAGTGTTACACAAACTACACACTGGTGCAACAGTTCCAGATAAAAGAAAACTATGAGTTAAAAAACTGTGACCAATGCGTAGTCTAGTTAGAACAACTTCCTCCTTCCAATCCTTACAGAAGCAAGACGACCAAAGTCCAATATAGGGTTTTATTTGGAAAAGCTTGTTTTCGCGTTGCTCTCACTCCAAGTCGACTGTCATCTTGCACGGAGCCGAGCCTTGAATACGACACCATAGTTCATGTATGGAATAGGCACAGTGGTGATAGTGCCACAGCAGATAGATTTAGCTATCGTGTCTGCAAGCTCGTTCCCGCAAATACCAACGTGACCTGGTATCCAGTTTTACTGGATACAAGTAGATATTAGTGAGAAATGGGCCAGTCAGTTTTGAATATCAGCGAGAACAGGGTGTGAATCGACATGAAGCAATTCCAGGGTCAGTATAGAACTAAGCGAGTCAGTATAAATAGTACAGTTGGAGTACTGCTTAGCTTCGATATGATCCAGAGCAAGAGAAATGGCGTACAGTTCAGCAGTGAACATAGAAGATGTAGAGGGGATTCTGCATGCAACCACCAAACAGCAACAAACCATGGTAGAGCCCACAGAGTTACCTAATTTGGAACCATCCGTATAAATTGAAATGGAAAGATTGTTCGAAAAATGTTCAGTAAATAAAAAACAGTACTGCAATCGGGAGTAACTGCCTCCCTCAGATGACTTAAAGAAAGGTCACATTTGGGGACTAATATGCCATGGTGGATGAGCTGACCAGTAGATTCTGCAATGTTATCCAAGGATAGACCCAATTTATCCTGGATGTGTAGGCCAAAAGGAGCAATGGCAGATCGTCTGTTATGGAAAAGTATGGCCCACCAAGGAAGGATAACACATCCATTGGTGGGATGCTTTGGTAAGGAACGAAGTTTCGAAAATACAGTAAAGACAGTTTCAAACAGCAATTATACAGAGAAGGATCATGAGATTCTACGTATAAGCTTTGAACTGGGGAGGTGCAGAAAGCCCCAGTGCAGAATCGAAATCCTTGATGATGAATAAGGTCCAGCATCTTTAAGGCCGAGGATATGGTAGAGCCATATACCATTGATCCATAGTCGAGTTTCGATCGAATAAGAGCACGATATATCTTTAACATAGAACAAAGATCTGTTCCTTAACTGGTGGTAGAGAGAATATGGAGGATGTACTGTGCTTTTGTGCATTTAACCTATAGCTGCTTTAAGTGTGGTATAAAGGTCAGCTTAGGTCAAAAATAAGCTCTAAAAACATGGTCTCAGAGACCACGGGCAGTAAAACTTCACTGATACGGAGTTCAGGATCAGGGTAAATACCCATTGGCAGCAAACGTGCATGTAAACGGTTTTAAAGAGAGAAATTAAAGCCGTTCCCGTACACGATCGAGAGCAGTTTGTAGCTGCCACTCAATATATATCATGTTCGACGACTGACATGAGATGTGAAAGCCGTCGACATAGAGCCAGTATGCAACAGTTAAAGGGAGTTCTTCAATGATGACATTAATCTCTATCTGGTAGAAAAGAATGGGAAAGTGTCGAACCCACAGAAACTTGGAATCTCCTGTCCATTAAAAGTTTTTCAATAAACATGGGTAAATGACCATATAACCCAGATATATGGAGGTCGCGGAAAATGCCAAAACTCCATGTTGTATCATAAGCCTTCTCAATGTCGAAGAATATTGATACAAAATGTTGTCATTTGAAAAAGGCATTTCTGATTGACGTTTCAAGTCGAATTAGGTGGTCCAAGGTGGAGTGCTGTCGTCAGAACCCACACTGGATGAGCGAGAGAAAGTTGTTTGATTCGAGGAAACCAAACAAGACGAGCATTATATGCAAAAACGGCTCGTTTTTGCATATGAAATTCTCAACAAGTGGGTTTCTCGACATTACTGAAGACGAGCATTAATCATCCTCTCTAAGATCTTACAGATACAGCTTGTTAAAGCAATTGGATGATAGTTTGAAGGAATCTTGGGATCTTTCCCAGTCTTAGAGAAAGGTAAGATAATAGCCTGACGCCAGGCATCAGGAAAAAAATTCTTCTTCCAGATCAAGAAGAATATCAAGAGAAGCAAGAAAGAGATAGCACAGCATGTCAAAGTGTACATCATCAGGTCCAACAGATGTACTGCCAGGCCAATGAAGGGCCATTTTCAATTTAACCAGTGAAAAAGGGACGATTATAGCCAAAGACACAGTCAGTACAAAAGGAAAGAGGTGAAATCTCCACCCAAGTCTTGATGGCCAAAAAGGTGGAGAAACAAGAAGAAGTGCAAGATACCCGGCAAAAGCTTTCACCTAGAGTATCAGCAATGCTCTGGGTATCAGCTACTTCTTGTCCATTAGAGAGTAAGATGGAGAGGGGAAGAGAATTGACCTTTCGAACCCTGTCCAACATGACCTTGGAACTGTTGATAGAAGATATGTTAATTGTGAACTTAATCCAAGATTCCTTCTGGCTTTTACATCTTACCCATCTAGCGTGTGCACGGGCCCGCTGGAAAGCGATGCCATTTGAAAGTGTGAGATATCTACAGAAAGTATCCCAGGCCTGTTTTCGAGCCTTCCATGCCATGTGGCAGGCAGGATTCCACCACAGACGAGGATATAGTGAAAACGTGTCTAGGTTTTAGGAATACACTGAGCAGCTGCTTGTATAATACAGTCAGTCACCTCTGTAACACAGTTGTCTATTGATGACTGACTGATGATGGCAGGATCAAGTTCTCCAAGAGCAGTGAAAGTGGACTAGTCTGCCTGATCCAGCTTCCACCGGTGAACGTGAGTAGGGTGGCATCGACCACGGCCAGTCTCTCTCAAAATTATAGGAAAATTATCACTACCAAGTGGATTATTGTCAACCCTCCATGAATAATGGGAGAATAATGAAGAGGAGCACACCGAGAGATCAATTTGGTAAAGGACTGACTAGGTATACGTGAAAATAAGGTTAGTGGGAGCCGTGAATAAGGCAGGGGATAAAAGATGGACTATGTAACATTCGATCTCCTAAAACATAATGCATAGAAATCTGTCATCAGGTTACTTACACCCTAGGTCTGTAACACCCCAAAGTGGGAAAACGAACTTCAAAATTCGTAGCACAGAAAGTTAACACTAAACACAAACGCAGAAAAAGTGACTTACATGAACTGATAAAAACGAATACATAATAATCGAGTTGAAGAAATCAAATTAAGTTGAAAATTAATCACTTTGGGAATAAAATAAAGTCGAACATGCAGCAATAAAGATAAAAAAGCACGTTCAAAGTCAAACGTTATCAAATGAAAAGTGAAAGTTTTCTAGAAGAAGTCACATGTCACATGAGCATACAAATTATACGTTCATCCATCAGGTTTGATGGATGACGTATGACAGTTTGCATAATAAACAGGTTGAAATTAATATATACTATTATAACGTTTGTTTTTGGAAATTCGCACAAAGCTACTCGAGGGCTATCTGTGCTAGCCGTCCCTAATTTTGCAGTGTAAGACTAGAGGGAAGGCAGCTAGTCATCACCTCCCACCGCCAACTCTTGGGCTACTCTTTTACCAACGAATAGTGGGATTGACCGTCACATTATACGCCCCCACGGCTGGGAGGGCGAGCATGTTTAGCGCGAAGCGGGCGCGAACCCGCGACCCTCGGATTACGAGTGCACGCCTTAACGCGCTCGGCCATGCCAGGCCGTGCTATTATAACGAGGAGGGGGGAATACACGGCTTGTAGCATGCGTAAAGAAATAGTACAAAGAGGGCTGCAGTGATTGAGAATATCTAATCTTGTGAGAGAATATAAGTACCATATCGGAAATGGTGAATTTGATCACCTGTATTTACTGTTGGTTTGATTACTTGTTTTATGTAGCTAGTTTACTTCTGTGAGAGCATTGATTTCATAACATTTTAAAGAAACATAGGCTTAGTGCAGCTTTTCATTTTTTTTTCCACTAACTAAAGTTTATTATCTTCCAACAAAAAACTGTTTTCAAGTTCCTTAATTTTCAAGTAAAAGTGATGTGAGGTTTAAACTTATTGCATTAATTAACTATTAATGAAGTAAAGCATCTCCACTTAGAAGTTATTTGAACTAACTTTATTGCAAAAAATGCATTTATTGTACTTTATAACGGTAAACGTCTGATGGGCAAAGAAAAAAAAGTGGAATCACGCACGTATACGCATAGCATATAAACTAACCACCAAAAGGTGCCATAATACCATTGATAAATGTTTTAACACATAATTCAATGATCCTTTAAGTAATAGATTTAAAAATGCAAAACTGTCTGGGTTATAATTCCACAACATTGATTTAAGATTTCAAAACAGCTAATCTTTACAATATTTAACTGTAGTAATTTCAATTTTTTTCTTACAAATACTGGAAAACTGGCTATACTGCTGTGTCGATTATGCCTTCCATAAGAACTATTTTGCTTTTATACCAGAACATTAAAGACACATAAATCCATCATGCATGTACACACACACACACACACACATACATATATATATATATATACATATGTATACACATATAATTTAGTAAATATTCATCACACAGATATAATTTATAATAAGATACTATTACATATTATGGTCACATCTTACTAACAGTTTTATTTTTAAAAATTATTTTATTACTGAAATACAGACAGAGAAAGAGAGTATCTGTATTTCATTAGACAGTATGTGAAGAACTTCAAAGTACAGAAACTATTTAACAGTTTTAAAATTTTCAGGTACTAAAAATTCGATTCTAGAAGATCACATGCACTTTATACAAATGACAGATAAGGATAAAAAAAAATTCTTTACAAACTTCAAGCCATAAAGATCGTTTAAATATGCTAAAACTAGCATTTTATGAAATGGTTCACTTTTGGTTCTGTACTATACAGATAAAACCTGTGAATGAAAGATAGAATGTTCTTGTGTGAATTTTGATAGAACTTTCACATTTTACCTTTTTATGTTAAACTATTTGTATTTATAAAGCTAATGTCAATAAAGAACTATAAAGGAAAAATTCTGATGTTATTTTAATCATAACTCATTACATCTGTGATATATTTTATTTTTAAATTTTTAAATTATTTCATGGATACTAGGCACCATATTAGTTGGTAAAATTCTTCATCAACTCAAGGTGAGAATAATTAATTTAGGATTTTCCCTCATTTCGGTTATCAAGTTAAAACAAGTTACAAAGTTATCATATACTGTGTACAAATTTGGTCAAATTTGTTCTTGATCTATAATGAAAACTTAACTTGAAACTTAACGTTTTTAGAATGCAATTAAAATATCAAAATGCTGACCTACTGGGGAAATTGGTGGTATTACAGATAAGTATTTATAAAACTGATAGAAAATAAATACTGATAATAAAAAACAAGTACTTTTATGAGTGGTATTAAGACATTTAATTAATGAAGAAGAAAAGCCAAAGATGAAAATAATGTGAAATAATTTTACAACAAGCTCTTATCACCTCCATTATTTTCTTCCTACAACAATTGAAAAATATATTTATGAACTTTTTTCAGCTTAAACTACATTATAGATACTTTTAAACTGTTCTAAAATGTAATTTTCTGAATAAGTTCTTATTGAAGAGAAAAGAATCCTATTTGTGCATTCATTTCAAGCTCAAAATGTCATATTTTTCAAACAAGGTAAACCTAATTGTTTATACAAATACTGAGCTAATAACCAATATACTGAACCTAGTGGTGGTGTTTTCTTAAAAAACACATAACATGAGGTTATTTTTAAAGTGTCCAGAGTTAACTAAAACTATCTTGTGACCTGTTCACCATCACATGTAATGAAACAGAGAAGATGATTAAATATATAATTTTTTACCATTGTAGCTTTCCATTCATGCTGTAAAAAAGTAATTTGTTTCAAAAACTCACCTATATGTTACTATAGAAATTACAATATTTTCAAGTCCTAAAATCTTACATAAAACCTTAACAAAATATTTTATATACTAAAAACAGTAACACAAATAAAGATTAATACTAGGTTTTGTATTCAAAAACTTAATATATTTTGAAATGGGTACTACAAAAAAATATAACCACCTATTTTAACAGGCTCAGATAAAATGGGTGTGAAAAATTAACAATGATCTTAATTATTAGTCCTTTACAAAGTCCTGAACAAGAAGAAAGTAAACTACTGTTACACAAACTTTACTTGTCTATAGCATTTAAATTCTTCTTGCTTAAACTACATTATCCAATACCATTCATCCAATACAAAACAGTTAGAAATTCATATCTCAAACCTGTACAAGTAGAAAATCTCAAGATTTGTAGTATTTTACACTCATTTTGTTAACAAATAACTTATTTCTGCGAGAAAAAATTCTTATAATCAGCTACTCGTAAATAAGAGCTGTAAAACTTACTGATATTGCATAACTTCAAATGTAAGTTAAAAGTAACTACTATGTTAAAAAATTCTGTACAACATATGTTACAGCACTGTGAGAATATCATTAGATTATAAATTAATTAAAATTTAAACAAGTATTAAAAATATACAATATTTGATAAAAACAGTTAACAATAACCCTACATGTATGAAAATCTATGATTTCATACATAAGTTAATCAACAGAAAATTATTCATAAATCCCATTGAACAAAGAACCTTTCGGAGATCCTTAAAATCATTATTATATGCTCTGCTAATAAATTCGTCTAAGTATAACTAACTACCTTGTCTAAACTTTCTTTTTACTATAAAACAGATTTCTATAAACCACTGGAAAGTTCAGTCATGTTTTATTTACAGTACAAAGAACAAGAAGATTTCCTTAAAACTGATAACCTTACAGAATTAGGATGAAGCATTGGCACAATGAACAAATTTTCCAATATATAAAGCTATATTTGCTACATAACTTACCGATATAGGCTAAAAGTAGCTACTGTATTACAGAATTCTGCACGACATATTTTACAACAGTGTGAGAGTATCATTAGATTATAAATTAATTAGAATTTAAACAAGTATTAAAAATACACAATATTTTTAAAAACAATAACCCTACCTGTATAAAAATCTTTTACCTCACACATAAGTTAATCAACAGAATATTACTCATAATTTCAATTAAACACAGAACCTTTTGGCAAACTCTTAAAACCATTGTTATATTTTCTGCTAATAGTAAACCAATATTTTTTAAACAGAATTTCTGATCTTGCACACATAATCAAGTTTTTTGTTTTGTTTTTAACATTTTCACCTATATTTGGTTAATAAAGTAACAACTTTTAATTATACCCATATTCTTTTATGTTTAGATCCTGGATTTGGTACAGCAAACCAAATTTAGATCCTGAGTTTGGCTCAGTAATTAATGCTTTCTAAATAGAAACTTGTTTTATTATATTAAGAAACTACCTTTTTCTAAACAAATTCTGATTTATCAAACCATCCCTCAAATATCTGCAATTATAGTTCAGTGAACCTGAACCAAATCTATTACATATAAATTATAGTTAACAGACAATGATGAAGCTTTTTAATTTTGAAATTCTTGTTTTAATATTCTACATTTCTGTATATGGTAAAACAAACCAACTTTCTACACTCACATTTTGTTTCTGGAAAAGTTAACAACTTCATACAATGAACACATTTTCCATCTTGAGATTCTTGTTTAAATACAATTAACTTCCTATGCTTAGAAAGTTGTGTTTTAAATACATTAAATCAGTTAGTTTATATCCAATTTTAATCTTTGGTATAATGTGCCTTTTATTTTGGGTAAAATTTAGTAGCTAGATTTACAACTATTAATTCAGGGCATGTACTAAAGGCCTTTAACACTCCTACGAAAATTGGGGCCTAATAGGCCCCAGAGCAACTTGAAAGGTTATTAATATTAGGCTAATAATTTTGTATTTAAACGAAATTGCCATTCACTGACCCTATCCCTTTATATTTTAAGGAGCAATATTATTTTGACTTTTCAGACATTTGCAAAATAATATTTAAAAATTTTTTTAAAACATCCACTGAGGGCATTACTTTAGTGGATGTAAATATTTTTTTTGTAGGAGTGTTAATAATATGTACTTATCTAGTAAATATTATACTTAACTAATTAATACTAAACAATACTGCAGTTACACAAGTAACAATTGCTTTTCACACAATATCTTTCTTTTTGACATTGGGACATAAGTGAGTCAAGATACTGTTTATATTTTTGTGGTTGTCGTGACAAAGTGAAGATAACGCTACAACTAGCAATTGTTTTAGGTGGCTGCATGCATTTTTATAAGGCATAAAGATGTACATCATAATTCCTTATCTTAACATTACCTTAGTAATTATACAATGAGTTTATGATAACAAACTACAATCACTTGCAGTTAGTTTTTCTTTTAATGTTAGGGAAGTTTCTTAAAGAAAATAAGACTGTAATTCTATTGATGATCAATTTAACAGTTATATTTGGTATCTGAAATAAGAAACATTTATTGATAACTTTTGACAACATATTTCTTAACTTAGGAAGAGTTTATGTTAAAAATATATGCTTGACATTAACATTTTCTTACATTAAAAAGGCAACTTCAACACAGTTAGGTTTACAGTTTCATCTTTTTTTTTCTTTTTTTAAATAACTCAGTTAATATTTAGTATTAAACAAAATGTACTGTTTAGCACTGCAAATACTTTAAGTGCATTTTTTATAATCCTTCAGGTTCAACAATTTTTGAATAACCAGAATGGTGATAAAATTCACTTTCATATCTAATTTAATACTTGTGAATAATTTATCAATAGCATCTCATGACTTCTTAAAGTTATAAATATTCAGCAGAGAGGAAAACCTTCACACAATATCATTATTCATTTCTCTATTTGCAAAGAGAACACTAACATGAAAAACAAACAAATCTCATTGTTATTCCCACCCATACTGCTTACGTCGTTACTTGAAAAGATTCCAATAATATATCAGATGCTCACTAAAAGTTATAACGATATATAAAATAAACATTATTTACAAATAAAAGAAGGGGACACAGATAAGCAATTTGAAATTCTACAAATTCCATATTCACTGTCTAAAACAAAATCAAAGAATTACATCATTTATAAGTAAATAACTAAAAAAATACTGCTGGAATAACAACAATTAAATTGAAAGAAACATAAAGAATGTAAAGGAGTAACAAGGCAAAATATAGTACACATAAAATAAATGTACAATTTTAACCTGTTCAGTGCTGTAGATGAGATAACTTGTTTAAGCCAATCAGTAACACAGTGCCACAGACGAGTTGATTCGTTCTCAATAATTCCTAACTTTAACGCTAGATGTCAGCATCATACATGCATTTGACCTACTTTCATATTGTTTTACTTTCGATCCAAAATGGCATCGCAAAAAAGGTTACAAAATGAAAAAGCATCAGAGTTGTATTTTGAACTTAGTTCAGAGTTGCCATAGCAGTTGAAATACTTGGCAGTCAACAGGTTAAAGAAGATTGCATGTTATTTAGATTTGCTGAAAGTTGTTTGATGCAAATAGTTTCTTTAATCTCTAATTCCAAATCTAGTAAAGGATATTGAACTTTCATAATTCATGCCATGTTTCCTTATTATGGTGGTTTACAGAGGAAGTACAGGGGTTACTCAACTTTTTTGTGTTCTTATGAAAATTCCCATATGTTCATTGGTTCTAACTAGTAGACATTTTGAGTTACCAAAATAGGAGGTTTTACAGTCTCCACACGTGTAACTATATACAAGCCATGGAAAAAGAGAAATCAAGAGATGGATTTTAGTAAGTTAAAACTCTGTATACATGATGTGGGTTTATTTGAAATAAACTTGGGGTTAGTGATGAGGAGTTATGCATTTAATTTGAATTTTTAGATTTTGTTTACCAACGTGTGGAAGATAAGAGTGTATAGCAAGTTTGGCTGAAGTTGAATAACCCCTGTGCTGTATAGTTAAGAAACAGGACAATGTTAACAAAGAAACTTCAGTATCCTTTGCAAGGGAAATACTGATTTGGAATTGTTCATTAAAGAAACTCTCTCTAACAAACAACTTTCACCAACACTGACTAATGTGCAGTCTTGTTTTAAATTAGACTTTTTCAATATGCACCGTACTTCTGTTTGTTACTCATTCAGATTATATGTGTTTTAGTTAGTTTTGATTATCATAATTGCAGTAATGTATTTTAGTTATTTACTTAGAAATGATATCATTCTTTTATTGTGATTTATATATTGAATATGGAATCTGTAGAATTCCAAAATTTTTATCCTTTTGTGTTATAGTAAATGAAGTTGCTTAAGTACTGTTATATGTTTCACTGCAAAACTTCATTTTCTTCTGAACATGTTATATGCTTACTAACAAAACTGTGTTAATAACTTATATCAATTCATAAAAGTATATGTTACAATATTTAATATGTGAAAAAAATTTAGGAAAAAATGATTTCAAGCAAGTTTTAAGATAATTTAGAAACAATTATTATGCATGTTAAAAAGTGCTGTAAATCTAGCTGAAAATGAGAGGAGTCATATAATTTTCAATAAGAATTACCTTTCAAATACAAAACAAAACAAACATAACAAAATCTTCAAAACAGTTTTTCACAAAATCATTTACTTAATTTCACACACACACAGACTTTTTATTCAAATCTGTACATCTAAAACCTGTCTTTTCCACTGATTTAAAGTATGAAAAAATAATTTTCACAAAATCCTATAATGAAAACTGTATAAATTATTTTCAAGAGTAATTTCTGGGAAGAAACATAAATTTAAAATACTGCTAAATCTCCTAATATCTCCTTTGTTAAATAAAATGGAAGCACTTTTATTGTTTATGTGAATGTACAATTTACATGTACTAATTAAATTAATTTTGACTTAGTAAAATGTTTACTTAATATTTTGCTAAATACTTCTGGTGAAACCATTCTGAATAGTCACGACACTTAATAAGATTGAATGTGTGTACTAACTGTCTTGCTTCATACACATGTTTAAGGTCTTCTGCACAATGAATGTTTACCAACTTTCTTTTAAAATCTTAATATGATGTTATTTAAATAGTATATACCTTTAAATATTCGTGAATGTCTACTGTATTTAATAAACTTGAAAACAGACTATCCAAATAATTGTTTTTAAAATTTCTTGAACTCCTATCACAATTAACAAGATTAATGTTCTTAGTACTAACTAACTTGCTAAATACTTAAATTTAAACATGTTTCATTCATGCCATACATAATGCTGATTGTACTTAATGTCATACGTATTCTTTAATAGTTGTGTTCAGAAATCCTTGAATCTTTATTGTGATTAACATGGCTTAATGTACTTAGTACTAGCTAGCTTGTGCTATACCTAAAATTCAAGGTCATGAATCCATATCGTATTTAATAATGTTAACTGCACTTAATACTATACGTATTCTTTAACATTTCTGTTAAAAAAACAGTGAATCCATGTCAAGCTTAAAAAGGCTGAATTTCAGGTAAAATGCATCTATGGTTATGATATGAAATGAAAGTATACTTAGCGATTTTACTGAAAACAATTTTAAAAGATATTATATATGTATATAATACTTCATAAATATTTTGCACAATATATAAGCTTATCTGCTTTAAATCCACTTTAACACTTATTCTGTATATTCACCAAATCTAGCTTTAAGAAGTACATTTATTTAGCTTTTTAAACTTCATTGATATATGACAAATACACAGATAGAATAGTGAAGCTTGAATAAACTGTATCTTACATAGTGACTTAGAGAAATTTCAGATAAAAAACATTTAATTTTAAGGAATTTTATCCAGATAGCCATAGTAATTCATAAAAAGAGCTAATGAAAACAGTGTATAATATTAAAGGCAAGTACAATCAAGAAATTTTTGGCCTTGAAGTTTACTGGAACATGAGGATTATAGAAAGAAAAGATTTTATGAAATATTTAAAGCAAAACTGATTCAGAGTTGTATTTTCTCAGCAAATGCCTAGTCTCTTCATCTACACTGACATTAAATTCTTGATCTATGACCTCAACTCCTGGAAAGGTCATACACAGGGCTCAGTGCTGCAGAGAACTCTGAGCAGGAGCAGGTGGGGAAAAACTTCTTGAATCACAACATACCTTCAAAAACATAGGCTAAACTGTGGGTGGCCAGATGAAGCCATATTAAAGTGGCCACTGACTAGTCCACAAAGCTGACAGATTTGACAGAACTACCCTGACACAGCTTTACTTATGGGTAGTTGGATAGGAAGATGAGCCTGCACCTGAGCAGTGAAAATGAACATTTTGCCACTTTCCATCCTTTTTATGCCAAACTCTGGTTTCTTCAGTTTGCTTGGTATAAGCAATTCCAGACCTGTAACAAATACCAGAAACAACTGTTCCAAACAATGAAGCTAAAACACTACAATATATTTTCTTGCACTGGATTTTGGAATTTTCAGAAACAATGACAGTCATCAAACATGAAAAATTTAGTACTTTGTTTTTGTATGACTGCTAATTTTTTGGTTAATTATGCCTGTTAAATTGATATTAAACTTTAACTTATACAAAAGTAACATTCATGCTTAAGTCACATACAATTACAAGTATCTGTAAATACAGATGTGAATCATAATTTGATTCACATAATTTATAATGAATGTTTTTTTTAATACAGTTATGTTATTTTATAGAAATATTATATTAGTATCTGTTGTTAATGCTATTTATGAGAAGTCATTAAATTAACATTTTATTTGAGGAAACAAACTTAGGCATATGTTGTAGATTAAGAGAAAAAATGTTAAACTTATTAATTCAACAATTTAAAAACTATTCAGTTGATTCATTAATAAAAAGTGGGGTGTTAAATCTGAAAATATGAAATTTTACATTTTTAGAATTAAAATGAGTTTCGAACAGGTACATACTTCTGAAATATTAAATGCTCTTTCTTGTAGAGTTTGTTTTGATGTCGTTAACAACCATGCAACTTTATGTTTTGAGTGTTCTTGACAAAATGCAGAGCATAAATCAACTTATCCAGAGTTTTTTACTCTTACACTTGACTTACGGAGCCTATACAGATTTCTTAGTAGCAGTTATATGGTAAAACTACCTCCACACCTTGGGTATGTATTTCAGAGATAAGTACTTATTTCATATTTAATTCTAAAAATGAAAAATTCAAATAAAATAGACTTATCTCTGAAATACTAAAAGACAAAATACCCACACTGAGATGGAAAAGGAACCTTTAGAGTCATAAAGACCACAGTGCTCACAAAAAATAATTGGACTCTTAAGCAGAAACATAAATACAGTTATGACAGAAAGTGTTTGTTCCCCTGTGTCCTGAGTGACTTTTTTGCTCATAACTTAAAGTATCACGATTAGCCTGATAGAAGTATAGTATATTACCAATATTATACTAACACACATCTACATCAATTTTTATGTAAATTAAACGACAAATAAACTGAGTATAAACAAATAACCAAAAATAGGAGAAGCAGAAAGTGTTCGTACAGTTTAGAATGTGTGAAAAATGATATTTTTGTAAAACTTTGGTTTGGTTTGGCAAATAAACTACATTATACCATTCCAGAACTAGACACTGGGTTCATAATCATTGGAATTTGGGCAGCAAAAAATGTACTTCTGGTAATTTAGTAGCGTTTCCATCATTATCTGCTTGGTCACCATGGCAAACAGGAAACAACTGTCCAGTGATTTAAAAAAACAAATCTTGTTTGTCTCTTTCTAGTATTGCTACACAACTTAATGTGCCAAAATCTACTGTTCAAAGCATAATTGCCAAGTTTAAGCTAACAGGATCAACTGCTAACCTCCCTCGTTTCAGATGTCCCACCAAAATTCCAGAGAGAACGAAGAGGAAGGTTCTCAGAGAAGTTAGTAAAAACACTCGTTTAACACATAATGGCATACTGAAACTGGTAAGGGAAACTGGGGTTGAAGTAAGCACCTCTACAATTACGAACATGTTACGCTCTTCTGAGTTCAAAGCATGCCGTCCTCTTAGGACTCCATATTTAAAGCCTGTTCATTTAGAAGCACAATTGAGGTATGCAAGAAAGCATGTAGATAAACCCTTTACCTATTGGAAGAGTATTCTTTGGTCAGATGAAACTAAAATTGAGCTTTTCGGTCACAATGATGCTTGTTATGTTTTCTGTAAGAATGGGGAACGAAATCTTCCAAAGAACACCATCCCTACAGTTAAACACGGAGGTGGCTCGATCATGCTATGGGGTTTCTTTAGCTGTTCAGGCATCAACTGAATTATGAAAAAAAAAAGAGTATGTTGATATACTAAGCATTTGTATCAGGAATGATACTCAGAACTTGAGGCTTGGGCGTCGTTGGATCTTCTACCACGACAATGACCATAAGCACATATCAAAATATGTGCTAACTTGTTGCAGAGGAACCATATACGTGTTCTGGAGTGGCCATTACAGTAACCCGATCTCAACCCAATTGAAAACTTTTGGCATGAGTTGAAGACCAGGGTTCATGAGTGTCATTCGAAAAACTTGAAAGAGTTGGAGGCCTTCTGTAAAGAAGAATGGAAGAAAATACCAGTCGAGTACTGTCAAACAATCATGGAGGGCTATGATGGGAGATTGCACCAAGTAATTCCCCCGAAAGGCTACACAACTGACCATTAAAGTAGATGCACGAACACTTTCTGCCTCTCCTATATTTGGTTATTTGTTTATAAACAGTTTATTTGTCATTCAATTTACGTAAAAGCTTATGTAGATGTGTGTTAGTATAATATTGATAATATACTCTACTTTCATTATTGTAATCATGATACTTTTAAGTTATGAGGAAAAAAACTACTCATAATGCAAGGGTATGAAGACTTTCTGTCATAACTGTACCTGTTTTTTTTTAATGTCCTGATTTTGGTCAAATCTATTATGATACTGGTCCACTTCACTTAATTCTCCCATGATTCTAGTCCATTGACTTCTCCTTTGGTTTTAAGTTCTATGGAATCAAGCAGAATTTTAAAGAACTTAGAACCAGAGGAAAAGTCAATAGACTAGAATCATAGGAGATCTCAGTGAAGTAGACCAGTATCATAATAGATTTGATGAAGATCAGGACATTAAAAAAACAGGGGGATATTATTTTCAGCAGGGTACATCATTACCCTAGAGTACCTTTAAATAACATATAAAAAGGGGAATAAAACAGCATGTAGGTACCTATGAAACCATGCACATTCACAAAGACATATAACAGATATACAGGGTCAGAGTACAGTGCACTTGTATTAACAGTGGAAGATTCTTAGAGGAGAAAATATGAAATAAGTAATAACTGGACATGCTTCTGGGATTAAGACTCCTTACATTTCCATCTGAGAAGGTTGGCATAGTTACAAAACCAACCTAGTCAGTAAGCACCAAGGAGAATTGAAAAGACCCTGGCAAACCTGAGGATGGGTTTGACAACTCAAAAAGAGTTCAATGGGAAGGCTAAATTAAGTTAAGAAGATATAAAAATAAAGCTGTAAAGTGTTCTACATCCTGAATGAAGCTATAAAACATTCTATGGAAAATGGTCATCTTCTCTCCAAAGTTTCAAATCCTATGTAAGAATATGTAAAAGTGGCAGTCAAGGTACCTGCTGAGGCACTATCAACTACCAGGTGTCATCCTCTGTGTACATCCAGAAGGTATTATCCTCTTCTAAAGAACCAGCAAATAGAGTGTAATCTTGTTTAGGACAATTACAAGAGCATATGTAATATGTTTTACTCCTGACTGGACAGATTCAATCAAATACATAATCTTTTATCATAAAGTAGAGACTGTGATTATTTTTTAATTGAGTGAATCCTCAACTCTAGATACCCTAATAATGTTTAATGGGATGCATAGTTATATGTGGGCTACCATGCACAACATGTGTTTGGACCAAAGTGGTAACTAAAGATGTAACAAATATTAACACACCTGATATGGATTCCATCTGGCTTGAAAAATCATAACAAAAAACAATAAGATAAAATTAAATCAGTTTTTGGTTATATATAACACAAAATTCAAACTTATGGTGCTTGGGAACAGAAAGAATTAATTGCATAAAGCAATTTTATATCCGCCAAGCAAAATCTGAAAAATGTGATTCATTGTAACATATAAATGTCCTTTTGCAAGACATCTCAAAGGATCAGTACCTGGGAGATAGCAATGAATATCCATAACTATGATCAGGCTAGCTAGTGAAGGTAACGCTATAGAACTGGGTATAAAAATTCAATTTGAATAGAAGTAAATAAGAGATTTTTCAAAAAAGAAACTAAATGTAGGAATGCTAGTATCAATCCTTTGCAAAATAGTATGGATGGTATTTGCAAATGCTATCCTTAATATTTTTTTTGCATTTTATTTGAAATATTGATATTATTCATCCTTACATTTATCTCCGTTTTTGAAAAGGTTTTTTTTTAGTTGCTTTTATAATGCAGTACTTCAATAGACACAGGATGGCTACACTTATAGCCACATTCAAAATCGATGAGATTACTATTTATCTATTATTTACTGGTAGTTCTTTTCACACTGTTCTTAAGCTCTTTAAAGGAATACTAAATTTATGTAAGTAATCTAACTTCAAAGAGAAATAATAACATCTTTGATAGATCATTCAGGCCGAGAATTCATAATGAAACTTTGTATAATGGACTGCAACTGCCTGTTGTGGAGACACAAGTGAAGAGGATGAATTTTCAATATACTGTTGTCTATACCTGTGTCTCCACAACAGGCAGTTGCCATCCATTCTACAAAATTTCATCAAATAATAACATCATTTACACTAGAATTATGATTTAAAAAATAAAATTACTGCTAGTTTATAATACTTATAAAAGCAGATACTCTGTTCTAAACTGTGTCATCTTGGTGAATTTAGTTGACCCATTTTTTTAGTTTTTTAGTTATCATATGATAAAAAAAGAAGCAGAAGAAGGAAAAACAAGAAATTAAAACTTTTCGATATGAAATACACAGACATTCTCAGAACATGTAGCTCAGTCATCACTTAAATGTTATTATAAAAGGAAACACTGTATTGACTCATAGAGCATTTGGATCTACAACTAGAGATTAATGAAGTAGAAGAGGAAGATTATTTTAATGTAGCAACAATAAACAGACAACCTATCATTGCTACTGAAAATCCAAAGGGTAGTGAGTCCACTCTATGGGGAGATGCCAAAATATTCATCATACTGCGAAAATGATGTGTTGAAAATTAATTTACAGAATTAAATAAGCTGCAGTAAAGCAAAAGCCAAAGAATAAGTTCTGGCCTGTTTGTTGATATAAGCCATCATTTTATAATCTTCTGTACGAATGAACACAAAATGGTGAGGTAGAAAGTGAAGAAACTTGAGACAAGCACACTGAATAGTTTATGTTTTAACATATTAATGTGAATTGTTGATTTCTGCACTAGAATAATATGGATTTCCCAATACAGTGCCCCAACATGTTCAATGATCTGCAGGAGAAGAAATGAACTTGCTGCTATAAATTCTTAATTAAGTCCAAATTAGAAAATCTCAAGTTGTAGAAGAAAAAGTTAAGTGCATAATAATGGGTCTGAAGTCAAATGCCACTGAAAAGCAAGGTTTTGTCAGAAATGTCACAAGTGAGTGCTTTCCAAAGAAATGACTTTATAAAGTAAAGTCATCATTCCTAAAGTAGAAAGGATATCTCTGGTGGTGCATGTGGAAGACAAACAAGTTAGTATATGAAGCTTCAAAGTGTTTGCAACACCATATAAGAAAGATAAAGTTTCTTGAGCCTTGCAGATCCAAAAATGGTACTGAATGCTATTTGCAGTTATGGATGATCTACCCAAAATATATAACCAACTGGGTGGTCAACGTAGCATAAGCAAGAAACTGAAAGGACTAGCAAATGCTTTGACAACATCAGAAAACATATGGAGCAGAAGTCAGGGGAACGGTTGTGAACTGTTGAACTAATCTCCCAACTGCAAATACAAAAAAAACATTCTAGAGTGGCATATAAATGGAGAAATTAAAAATAAATACCCTCTATATTTACTTGTGTGACACAAGGAAATTTGAGTATTAATGGCCAAAATACATTGATCAATAAGGATCTAATGCTGCAGCCATTGTATCTAACTTCATGTTACGAATAATAAAGTTTTTGATAATGGCAGAAAATTTGCATCAGAGGCTTCAGAATTTATAATGAACAAAATTAAAATGATTACTAGGAAAAAGAAAATTCTAACTTGGTATGTATTTTGGAGTGTTGACAGCTGCAGTCAATATGCTTCATCTAATAGTTTTATAAATCTAATAAGTAGAGAAAAAATAAATAATAAATCAAACTGGACTATAAGAGTGTATGTGTGTGTAAATAAATAACCAAACAAAATAAAAAAATATAATAAACACCTTTCCAAACTGAACACATGTAAAACTTCATTCCATGGTGTTTCTGACAGTCATTTAACCTAGATGGGCTAATGAATGATATAATTTACTAACCTTCAAAAAAATAAGGGTGACAAAACTGTTTAATTGCAAGGTATGACCTGACCATGAAAACATTTTTCTGGTTTAAAGTAACCAAACCATAATCTGTTTATAGATGAGAAATTATTTGCATATTAAGTAACTTTCAATATGAAATTGAGTGATTTTTTGTTGAATAATGGACAGTGTCCAGTTATTTTATAGACCATTACCTAATGGTTTTCACATTGATAACATTTGACTCAAAAATTAAATCTTTAAATAAGTTACATTCCATATTTTAAGATTAAAAGTAGAAATGAAATAATTTTCATAATAAATGTATAAGATAAAAGTTTAAGGCAACTGTATCTAAAGTGAGTTAAAAAAACAGAAATTAATATATAGTATGTTATTTAATTCCACATGAAATTCATGGGCATATAAGTTAAAAACTTATTTATTATCAACTATACAGAGTATAATAGATATTGTTATGACATTTCAGGAAGTTAACCTGATACTTTCAGATAAAACAACTAGAATGAATGAACACAAAATTTAAGTAACATAAAATAACAACTAGTAGATGAATACGTCGATACTCAGAAGTATTTGGTAGTTTTTGCTTTTTTCTATTTTTTCAAGATTACACACTGTAGTTGTACTTAATGATGCCAGGCTAACCTGATGAAACATTGTAACCATAGTTACTATGCATTGTGTATCTGGTTATAAATAAGTCTTACGTCTTAGTACATAGATTAAATATAAAACATGTAGCTAAAATGGGAATTTTTCTGTACAAAACAAACTTAAATTGTATGAAATTGAACTGTTTGCCACTAGTTAAATAAAGTAAATGATAGTAATATCTTGCATATCTTCCTAGCTATTAAACTGAATTAATTTTACTTAAAACATATATATGATATAAATATATATATATAACTTAAAAATTCTAAGAATATGTCTAACTACGTCTGTAACAAGGTCTTTCACCAAACCAGGGCTTAACAGGCTAGTTGGTTCAGAGAATAATTATACTATGAACTTTCATGAACAATAACTAAGCTATTATATGAGTTTGTAAGTAGTTTTATTAATTTATTTCATCTTGACTTGTAAATATATAAAAAACTATGTGACAATTAAGCACATCATGTTAGTTATTCAGTTTTCAAAGAGCAAGGAAAAGGTTAATTTGTAATTGCCTAGAATTTCTTAACAAATAAACTTATTGATACATTCAGTTGCTTTTCATTAGCAACAGTTTATGGACACAAGCAATAATGGGGGATGGGATTTTTTCTTCTTTCTGTTATAAATGTGTAATGTACATATCTTGAAACCAATCAGGTGAAGTGACATAGGTTGGCATCATTGAGAAGGAAAAAAGTAGGGAAAAGAAAAATTGCAGATTTTTTTGAAATACTCAATTATTAATAATTCTTAGAAATATTTTATTGTTCTTTGTGAACGTTTCTGGATATCAATTGTGTGGAGTTTAGTAAAAAAAATGGTAACCAATATTTAAGGAAAAAGTTAAAAAATATAGATTTTATATGCAAGGTATAATGACAACAGATTTCCAGTGTGCATCTTTACAACAAATACTGAACTACATTTAGTTTTATGTGATATTGCATACAAAAGTACCCACTGTGATTCAATTTATACTTTTGAAACAAAAGTATAATTCACATTTACGGACTTGCTGGCTTAAACTTTGTTATCTCAATAGCATATATTCAAAATAATATTCACTTTTATGCTGATACAACATAACTCATTTCAATATTCAGCATTTTGAATGAAGGTATAAGGACTGGGTTAAAAGATCTGATAATATTTTGGATTAAGAAAAATTAGTTGTTTTTTTAAATTTTACATAAAAGTATCAGTTGGAATTAGGTGTTTAAATTTAAAGTATGTTATTATCTACTTACTTATTTACACACTGTGTAAGAAGTTTATATGCAATACAGGCTGCATCTTCGCCAAGTAGATGAACTGTAGGATTGAGGACTGTTGTGTTCAGCAGCTTGCTATTTTTCCCTAAAACTTGAAATAAATGGTACTTATTTAAACAATTCAAATGGAAAATAATTTGCTATTAACCCTTTCACTGTGGCTTGGATATATATTTTCCAGTGCTCAAACTTCCTCACATTGGAACTGGGGTGTTTCCCATTGTCATTCAAAGCTGCAGCTTGTGACATATCGGAGTGAAGTGAGTTGGAAAGAATTTATTGACATCCCACCTAACGCTGGTATATGATTTGCCTCATTATTTTCTAATCATCCCTTCAATAACAAACAAGATGCTTAAACAAAATGTACAACTGTAGTCTAATATTGCTTACATCACTGCAATGGCAAGTAGTAACCCTAACTACTGTGTAAATATTCTTGATGTGCTTGACTCAAATAACTTAGAAGATACTGAAAGCAAGTTAAGCAGAGTTAGAATGCATGATGATGAAGAGACATTGACACGAGAAGATGCTAACCCAAGATAATGAACCTTAACCATGTAGAGAAGGGCATAAAAAATATCAACAATGGGAAATATACATCCCAGACACAGTAAATGGGTTAATACTTTCACTGAATTAGTTTAAGATAAAGTTGTGAAATATTTTAAACTGTTTGATAAGAGAGATATTTAGAATGTCAGATATTACATTAGTAAATATATATATATAATTATTATGTTTGAGAACAAAGGGAAGAAACCTCAGTGCTTATCCTGAAAATCAATTAACCAATACCTTATACAGTATTCATATATGTACTTTTTGTCATCATACAAGGCAAACTGATTTTGTACTATGATTTCCAAACACTAACTTTTCATCAGTTCTTAAACACAATTTAAAGTTAATATTTACCATTTAATTTATAAAAGCTCACCAAACATAAAATTATGAACAAATTGGTTATGTTTTAAATACTAATTTTAAACATAATTTCGTGAAAAAATAAATTTTGAATACCTAGAATACCACAATAAAACTTCATTCTTATCTTTCTTTGAGTTTTACTCACGTTACACTTTGTCTAAATACTTTCCCATCCTATTATTTCATCAACAGAAGCCTGAAGTGTGACCTTATATTACTATATTCTTTGAACCAATTTTAGAAAGACTGATATGACAATAGATATGCAATATTTTCTTTTTTTTCTAACATTTTGAACAAGTATACACAATATGATGGTCAAACTGACGTTAAAATATAAAATGAAAACATTGGTAAATAACTGTGAGACCTATGTATAATAGTGGGTCAACTGTTTTTGAAAAACTGGTAATTCATTTCTCTACCATCATATGAATATTTGTACTTATTAAAATGATTGCACTTTTGACCTAATCATTAAATATTTATGTATTTCCATGTTACAACTCTAAGAAGTTGCCAGATTTTATATTTTTGATACTAAACTTTGAAAACATTACTAATTTATTTTATGCTATGAATGTATTTTAAATTAATTTTGATGAAGAAGTACAGAAATAAGTTATCACAAGAAAAAAAAAGCATTTCTCAATAAAAAAATTGAAATAAATGTTACTGCAAAATTAACAAAAAATATATAAAGTTAATTGGCAAAATTTTGTGTAAAACAAAGAATGTATAAATGGCTCGTTTGGGTTGAGAAAATTTATTACGTTTTTTATGTTTAATTTAGTATTATTATAGGAGAAAATAACAATTTACCATTATCAAAGTAAAACTTATGAAAGTCTATTCCTTCAATCAAATTTCCCAGGGCTTCAGGTTCAAAAGCTGTTATTTGGGAATCACAGTATTTTCTGGAAAAAAAATACAAAAAACACAAACTTAAAGACTTTAATGCTTCCATAAAATCAAATTTCACTAAATCAGTTTGAAGACCAAAAAAATATTAGATATTTCAACGTTGTAATAAAAAAATATTCTAGATGAAAATAGGTTCCAGTTGGGATACATATGTGAATAATGTTCATAATATTTTGATTAATTTCATGGTAAATGTATGTTAGGTATATTGGATTATTTCTCAAAATTATTTCTTCTTTATTCTCTTAAAAAGCTTACTAGATTTCAAAATTTCAAATGTATCCATTAAAAAGTTAACATACACGAATTCAAAACACAACAAATATTTGTTAATTAACCTAGGCACACATTTCAGAAGAGAAACTAAATATGATAATTACATAGCATAAAATTAACATGTGTAACAATATTCTCCATAGATACTAAACATGTTCTATTCCTTACATGTAACTTTCAAAATCCCCATTGTTTATAGCTTCTATAAGCTGCTCTGTAATTTTTATGATTTCTGACTTGCGTGCTGTAAAAAACAATAGCATAATTTGTGGTAAAAATGATAAAACTATTTAAATGATACATAGTAAGACACTGTAAAAGAATAATTACAGTTATTATTTTCGTAACTATAGTTATTCTATTTCTTAACATACAAATATATATATTATATAAAAAGTAAGCAACAATCAACTGACATATTACAAGTACATTTTACCTTTGTATCATTTCTGTATGTTTTTAGAAACATGTTACACATACAGAAATACAAAAAATTTTGAAATTTTAGACAAGAATAGTGTTAGCATAATTACAAATTATTGGAATACAAGACTGTTTAATACTGTAGAAAGTTAAACATCTTAAGAACAGAATGACTTCTGTCATTTGAAACACAACAGGGTGAGAAGTTAAATAGAACATCCAGTTGTATGGCTATTATAAAAAGAAAATTATAAAAGGTATTTCCTTGTATATCTCATGCCACGTACTAAGTCTGTATACAAGAAAGTTATGAAAGTTGTTAATAGGAGACATGAACAGCTATTTTTGAATGTGAAAAAAGACTATCACATGTGTCTATGACAGATATATAAAGATAAATTCTGCACTCATGCAAACAAAAAAGGTATGTTACCATGTTAAGATGGTTGTTAAAGTTGTATTAATATTAAAAAGTTAACCATATTTGCATGGTTAGGGATTGAAGTATATATGCCATGATTTTTAAAATGCTTTTCAACACAGTATTATTATGTATATAATTCTAACATTAAATACATAATACTATGTTGAAAGGCACTGCTAGCTTAGTAACAATTTGTGGTAAAGGAGAGTAAATATCAGGTATAATACACAAACATACTGAAAAACCGTGTTTGTGTGTGTGTGTATATATATTTCAGAGGTTCTAGCAGTTCTGCAAATACATTATGTAAAATATACAATAAACAACAACAATTTCATTTTTCTCAGGAAGATAACCTTGCACTCTGACTTGCCAGAGTCTGAGCCAAATTGATGTCATTAACTTACAAACATATTTTAAACAACAAACATTTTTGTAACATTTTTTTGTACCACATACTTGTACATTGTACTAAAGTTGCCATATTTTATACAAATGCACAGAGTAGGCTCAAAATTATAGTAAAACTTCCTTCTGCTATATGGGATCAGTACAACAAAATGACTCAATGCACATTTGGTACATGTGTAAAGGTTGCTAAAGCTGTATTCATTTCTAAAAGATTAACAGAATGTTACTAAAGCCATATTCAGTGATTATATATTTTAAGGATCATGCATATATTTGGATTCTTTAAACGTAATTTTGGTTTTAGTTTAAAGAAATTAAAACAAAACTATTATTGTTTTCTATCTGCTAACTTGTGCAAGGATCACTGCACTTTCATTGTATTAAATGGTTTGTAAAGCGATTTATTTATAATTTTTATGGAAATATTCTGTTTGTTGTTTTGAACCACAAAGCTTTTTCCTTTAGTTTCTCAGACACTTCATCAGATATATTTATTTTTTTATTGTGGTCTTGTAAATAGCAGATATTTTGTAATCACAGTATATCAGTTGGGAAATGTAACTTATTGTTTTGTAGACTTCATTTAATCATGGGGGAATCAAAGTAAATGAATCTCTAATGAAATTAAAAAAACTTTTATTATCAGGAAACTAATTACTGATTTTAAACTGTGTCTCCTCAGTGTAGATACATGTACATGATGAGAGGACTTCCCATAGAAAGTTTTGTCTTTTTAGTTTCCTTCCTCTGGGATCTGAACATCCATCCATGTATTTGCTGCAAGCGACAACCTGTGAAGGGGAGAAGAGGATCCTAGTGGCTGAGGGTTCTAACCCCCACACACCACTTTTGTTTAAAAAAGATGACTGTTTTGAAAGGTTTCAGAAATGTTTCCTGCATAGAAAGACAAACAGGATGATAGGAATCAATAAAGGCCTTAATGCCATCCAGATTAGAATGGAAACATGGACAGTTCCACTGTATAAAAGTGGACATTTTTACTTATTCAGAGGAGAACTGGATGGAGAACCTTTTGGTTTATGACCAAGCTGATTGTTTTGCACTCCCATCAATCTCTCTATTTGCTTCTGGTTGTTTTTAACCAGATCTGTTAGAAGAATGTTTTTCCTCATACTTAGTGCTGGGGTATTTTCCTCCCTTTCTCTAAGCCTGAGAAAGATCTAAAGATTCCTTCTTACTATCATCCAATTGCTTTGACTAGCTGTCTCTGTAAGATCTTTGAGAGGATGGTAAATGCTCATCTTGCTTAGTGCCTCAAACCCAAAACCCTCCTCTTGCCCACCCAGTGTGGATTTTGTCAACAGTGCTTCACTGCTAACCACCTGATTCAACTTGAAATGTCAATCAGGAAAGCTTCACAAAGGCTAACAGCACTACATGGAGGTACAGCATTTATTCATCAATGTGTGGGCTTTGTGTCACTGAATTCACTATCACCCACAATTTACTGTCATTCTGTCAATATGACTGTGAGCAACAGCTACATTTTAGAAATGTTTTTTCTAGAAGTTCACTCCTAATGTTGGACACTGTCTTTGGTGATGGTGACACTGTCCAATTTGCTTGTGTTTTTAACAATGTATGAGCCATTGGCCATTTCTTTTATCCAAATTTTGGATGTTGTTTCATTTTAACTCTATTTATTTGTTACAATAATTTTACTTTTATATTTATTATCAGACTTTCTGCACAGATAGCTTAGTTACTTTGTGCCACTAAACACCAAATAACCAACCAACTAAAACTGTGTATGGAAATTCAGCTTGATTTAAGCTAATAGAAATCGTGCTATTCATTATTTTCATATTTTTTTCTCTCAAAGTCTGTATTGAAAGGTTTTGTTTGTGATCAGGAAGTATCACAGTATGTTCAGTTTTACGTAAATATTTGTCAGTAAATTGGCTTAGTAACATGTAATCAGTTTCCTGGCTACAAAAACTGATTAACAAGGAATAGCTGATTATTATCTAAATATGATTAATGACACATTGATTTACTTTTTAATGGTCAAAATATGAAAAAGAATTGACAAGTAATATTAAGCTTTATGTTTTATTAGTTACTGGTTTTTGTTTCACATGTTGGTGTTACAACTCACAGAAAAACTTTTCCAAACTTTCTCAAAATAGCTACAAGGATTTTTACATGTATTTGCTTGAGCATTTTTATATATCTCATTAACATTCACAAATTTTTAAAATCTGTTTGAATTGACAGCTTCCACCCTTGATAAAGCTGTATGTCAACAGCAGTAGATCTCACTACATAGCAAATGATATATGTACTGTCATATAATAAGTTCTCTTCCACAACAATGAAAAAAACAGTTGATGTTGTTGATTTTAGGATATTCTTAGTCTGCTGCTACCTCACTTGTCTATTTTCTTGTCTTGAGATGTAAAATAAGACATACAGTAAAATATATCTATCAACAAGAACTAATGGGATAGATATTATAAAAGTTTCTGCTTTGAACAATACACTCTCTGTTTTTGCAGAACAATAAAGTTTTCACTCAATCATATTAAAGATATGTTTCATTGTTATGTACCTACACATTATATTGAAATAGAATCCACATATTACATGGCACTTTCATGTGTCATTCTCAGTCTGATGGTGTCTCGCAGAAAGAAAAAAAAACCACTCATCTTATGAGTGGAAATTTGGTCAGATATTTATCATGGAATGCAAGTGTTTGTTGTTTTCACAACACACATTATAAAAGAAAAAATCAGTATCAAATTCACCACATAAGCTGCATGCTAGAATGAACTTTTCTTTTTCTGTGAGACATCATGAAAATGCCAAGACTAATATCATATTTGTGTCAAAAATTCTAAAATAATGTTGAGTTCAATTTTAACTAACATACATGATATTTGTGTGTTCACCTCTAAATATTATATGTCAGAGCTTGAACATGGCTGGGAACAGTATTGTGTATCTGTCAACTGCAGGACCTGAAAATCTATCTTTCTGTGTGAGATAATATAAAAGTGGTAAAACTATTGGAATATTTACATAAAAGTTCCAAAATGCTGAATACTTTCATTTTAACTAATATCAATGATACTTTGTACTCATCTCTACACACTGCATGCCAGATTTTGGATGACTATGAATAACAATTGTATATCTGTGAATTGCAAAACCCAAGGAGCATACTGCTAAAAAAAGGCATTATTGACTTTAAGGAAATTCATTTCTATAATAATACTTAACAGCTGGATACTGTCATTGTTGAATATTTTTTTTTTGGTTATTTTGTCTATGTTTTGTGTTAAACCACTGATCTGCCACGATATGATTTGAGCAGAATTTATGCAGAATCAAATGTAAATAGATTGTGAATATTCTGCATCAAAAGTTGTCTCAAACCTGTTGATAAATAAATTAGATAATAATACAGAATATTAACAAAATAACTGGCCAATTATTTACGACTAATTAATTAGTAATTGGGCAAGTTCCATATTTCATACTGGTACATCTGTAGAGTGAATATAAGTACATAACATGTGCTAAAGGAAGGATTTACGAAGAAGGAAATATAATACTTACGATCAACAGGACCAACATTATTAATCCTTATAGCTAAAGAGATAGAAAAAAAACATTTCAGTGAAACAGAGCTATTAGTAATTATCTATAAAGTGGAAGTCAGGAAATATGTGGAATTACAAAACATAGATGCTTAATTTTTAACAAAATACATAAAATTCTTCTACATTAGACACAAGAGGAAGCAATTTGATAATCAATGCATTACATATATTTGAAAAACATGATACTACTGGGTAACTATAAAGTCATTTCAGGAGATAGGTGCATAGGATAAGACAAAAAAAATGAGACTGACTTAACGGTTTTGCCTTTCCTCAGTAGGAAAAGTACCCACCTCGAACAAAGGAAGAAAGTTGGCCAGGCTCAGAACTGAGCTTGGCTAGAGGTTTACTGTCAGGTAATGAAGCTTTGACTTTGAAAAAACAGAAAAAGAAAACAAAAACAAAATAGATGAACAGAAGCAAATAAATCAATAAAAAATAAAGTTAATATTTTAATTAATGCAGAGTATAAATGAAAAGTTAAATAAAAAAGCAAATTTTGTTTAATTAAAAAAAAGCAAGTACGTGAAACGTACATTAATATTTTGCCTTCCAACAAAATGGACTCTGTTTGTCTTTAAAACCTCACAAAATATCAATATTCAGAAATTACTGAACCTAAGAAAACCAAAATGTAAATAAACTTTATAAATGGATCTGAATACATTTTAAATTCAATGCTTGTGTTTTAAGTGCCACTGTATGTGGAAAAATTAACTCAAATGAAATAAAAAATACATGGCACTGAAGTAAGCTGAAATCCTCTAAAAACACATACACAATCACTCTATTTAGGTTTAGAAGGTGGGAAAAACATCTGGGTACCCCATCCGTCAACTAATAATATATTAACTATTGGTATATTTATCTATCTCACATTGATGTAGACTAGCAAAAGATTCAATTAATAATCAAATAGGTCTGTCTGTTCACCTTCAAAACATGACATAGAATGATACATATCCATGTATGATATGACAACCTCCTTAGCAATTAGGTGTGCCCTTAGTGAAACTTTCAACAATTTTTTGTTTCAAAGCACAAGTTGTTTTCACATTGCTTCTTTGTGACAATTTATTTGATAAAGCTGCACAGCAAATTAATACACAAGATTTAAATATGGTGGAAGCCCAGGCATTTTTCCAGCCTTGTGTGTGTGTGTGAATATCATAATAAATTACAAGTTGTCGCTATAATAAACATTCACTAACTCAGTGAGGGAATATGCATTCAAATATATGAAGTCAAGCAGAAAAAGAAACATCAGTTTAAATGAATTTTAATCTGTTCCTTAGAACTTGTTTGATAAAGTAAAGCTCTAAACTCCAGCCTAAATACAGGAAAGCACTTCATGGTATTGCTGGCATTACTAATGTATCAGCTGCAGTATTTCAGTTTATAAATTATACTACAATCATAAGTCATACTGTTTGAATTATTAATGTAAAATATAATGCACATCTATCCAGTATAAATATAAATTCCATATAAAATTAAATAATTATAGTAATTTAAAGCTCTATGAACTGCAGCTTACAAGAATAATTCATGACTTGAACTCAAAAACATCTTAAGCCATATCCCTAATCTTTTTAATACAAAAAGACAGAATGCCACTACTTGATCATGCATACTCAAGAATACTTATTATACTGGTATATTTTTCTGATTAGGTAGAATACCTATAAAATACCAACACTTGCTTCTAGATCTAAAATATCTCTATGTTACAAATCAAACACTTTTCTAATAGTTTCAGTACATACATATATATATATGGTTCTACTACAATAATCCTTCTCCAGGGTTGTAAAAAGTTTTGTAACTGTGATAAGGAC
Source organism: Carcinoscorpius rotundicauda (assembly GCA_011833715.1). Taxonomy (NCBI): domain Eukaryota; kingdom Metazoa; phylum Arthropoda; class Merostomata; order Xiphosura; family Limulidae; genus Carcinoscorpius; species Carcinoscorpius rotundicauda. The sequence goes on from CM022398.1 coordinate 26,040,406, forward strand.
TTCAATTAATTAACCATTTAGTCTTTCAAAAATCCAAACTTTGTATTACAGGAATAATAGAAATTTAAAGTATTATTTTTTGCTTTCAAACAAAGTTTGACCAAGAACGTTCATTTCACTATTAATAAAAGAATAAACAAAGCAAAAAATATTTAAATAAATATAAACTGATGCACTAAATATATAAGTAGTATTTTTTTCAGTTTTAAATTTATGATACAAAACAATTTTATGCTTAAATTTATTCTCAAAAATGAAATGAGGTGATGCCAAATTGTTTTGATATTGAAATACCACACAGAGGATTAATAAAATATTACAGCTTGAAGTAAGTAAAAAATCAAGAAAACATTTAAAGAAACATTACAAACATTTTTAAAGCTAATCACCACAAAGAAATAAAAATGGATTTTATTATATGTTTAGCAGTTTAGGACAGTAAATATGTTCCTATAATATTAATAAGGTACTTTCACATTTAGAAACTGCATCAATGGTGAGGACAACAGAGATATTCACAGGAGAGCACTAACCTACCTGAATCAACATGAATAACAGTTTTGCTTCGCTCTGGACCAGAGGAACTACCATCTATGGGTTGAAGCAAATAAGAAGGTAAAAGTGGTGAAAGACAGAGAGAAAAATAAAAGATTTTAGTTTATGTTACAGTAGAAACACTAAAACAAGAAGAATAAGTAAAACAATTAAGAATTAATTTCATGGTGTTTGTATTTAAAGTAGAAATAAATATGATTCTTAGACTGTACTTGTGAACGTTGTAGTTATAAGTATAGCAGGTAAGTATTTAATGAATGAAATTTGATAATGACAAAAAATGTAATTCTGGAAAACTCAATTAAAAGTATGAAAAATCAATATTAAAGCAACTAGCACAACAGTCTAATTCAAACAAGACATGTAAAAAACCAAAAGATACTATGAATAAAAATTACCTTTCACTTCTTCTTCTTCCAGAGTTGTGCTGCTATCAGTTGATTCTTTTACTTGAGATCCTTCACTTTTTTTATTTATAATGCTACGACCTAGTACAATCATGTAAAACAGCACACTTATAGAGTGTACTCAATAATTGAGTTTGATTATAGTCCAAAATCATAGATAATTTGATAAGATAACCTGAAAACCTATCTTAATTTAAAGAACATTTTAATTATATAGATTAAGGCAACTGCATAAATCAAAATAACTTTTTTACAATTTTTTAATTATATTTAATTTCCTAAGTTACATGCTTATATTTTATTAATATATAAAAGAGACAAAATTATTACATAGTATCATATGCAATCTCAAAACCAAAAGAAAATTTAAATTTTTTAGAAAGTTAATTTGAGATAAATGATACTCACTAGAAAAGTTACGAGTAGCCAACATTGTTGTCAGAATAGCTCCCTGTGAATTATAGAAAATGAAAACTAAAACGTTTACATTCTTTGATCATTTACCTTAAAATATGTATCATTTTCATTAAATACATTTTCAGAAAGTATTTGAACTGAAGGGTGGTGACTAAGATTATACATACACATAAGTAGCATTTGTTGTTAGGATCTGCTTTTAAAGTTAATTAACACTACTATATTTAAATCTATAACTTAATGGATTTTGAAGGTGAAGACAAAAATTGTAATTTGCATACTGTGAACAGTTAAAACCCTGTACATTTTGATGTTTAGAAGGATATATTTCAATTTGATTATGATCATAGACTTTAGTAAAGAAATTTTTTTTTTAATTTCGCACAAAGCTACATGAAGGCTATCTGCACTAGCCATCCATAAGACAGCTAGTCATCATCACCCACCATAACACTGTTACTTCTTAATAGCATACTCTTTAGCATGATTTTTTAATAGTTTAAGTGTATTGAACATTGAGCTTTATATTTCTCATTATTTTCTAAGGAAGAATTCAGTATAATTTGAGAATGTCTGTACAACTTCATTGTTCTATTAACTCTATTTTCCCAAATCAAAGCTGTAGCCAATTTACACAGTCACATTTTTCTCAACTTCATAAGGAGTAGTTTAGTATAGTCAGAAAAATCTTATATTTTATTTACTAAAAAGTTACTTATACACTCTGGTTGTTTTTTTTCCATGAGTTTAATATTCTACATAATTTTGAAAAAAAAAAAGAGTTAGAGGGGTCTGATTAAGGTGTTTAACACTATTATGTCAAGGGAACTGAGAGTACTGCTGCATGATCTTTTTCATACTTACTGGTTAGAATAGACTAAAATAAATATATGTTTTGGATAGGTATGAGTTATCTTCAGTTAGACAACTTTATTTTTCTAATAGGGTAGTTGGTCTTTGGAATGGGTTGTCTTCAGAGGTGGTAGTTGTAGCTAATTTAGGGAAGACTTCATAAATATTTGAATGATAAGTACTGGCTCTAAGTGTTTTATTGTTATTTTAAAATTTAGTTTACTGGGTGGGATGGCCTAAATGCACCACAAGGTTCCTTGTTCTCAAAATATATGCATATATACATAGTTTTAAATGCATCAAGCTAGATAAACAAACATTTTCTTACTGCTTGTTACTGAGAAAAATTAATAAATTCATAAAAATTACATTTAATAAGATACACTTTAATAATTCATGTCTATATGTTTTATACATATGCCACCAATTTAAAATAAAGCGTGTAAATACAAAAATTGATTTTATCAGAGACAGCAAAGACATTTGCAAAAGAAAAACTAGTTAAAAACTCTTGGTTTAATTCAAATTATAAAACATCATCTTTTTAAGTACGTGCAATCCATACAGTTGAAAATAAATAAAATGAGATGTGCACTACCATATATAACCATCATAAAATTTAGTGAGGAAAAGACAGCATATGCAATTCATTTTAATACAAAACAAATTTATTTTTAATTAATGTAAAGTTAAAAACACACAACAAAACAGATATTACTAATACTGATAATTTAAGCTGTTAGATTTTATAATTCTCCTAATACATACTGAAGTAGGTATTAAACTAGAACACTGAATATATAAAAAAATCTTATTTATGAAAACTTAAAACTAATTAAAGAAACAGCTTAATGCATTAGATGATGAAATAACAAAAACATACTAAATTTCTGGTTTAACACTCCTACGAAAATTGGGGCCTAATAGGCCCCAGAGCAACTTGAAAGGTTATTAATATTAGGCTAATAATTTTGTATTTAAACGAAATTGCCATTAACTGACCCTATCCCTTTATATTTTAAGGAGCAATAATATTTTGACTTTTCAGACATTTGTGAAATAATATTTAAAATTTTTTTTTAATACATCCATTAAGGGTATCACTTCAGTGGATGTAAATATTTTTTCGTAGGAGTGTTAATATGCTTAGTTTTAATAATGATAATCAAAATCTTATCCTACCTTAAGTTTACGTCTAGCATTGAATTTTTTCAAGCATTCTACAGTCTCCTGGCGATGAAGAGTTGAGGCCACTCGCTCCCTCTGCTAAATAACACACAGATGAAAAAGTTAAATTACAGCAACATTGGCACATATATATATATACATTATGTAAGATATAAAATAAATCTTTCTTTGAGATAAATTATACACATACACATACATATATGCACATTGTGGGTAAAAAGTATTCAGCCACAATCAGTTTGCTTTAAGTATTGTATATAAAAAAATGAAAGTCAATGCCAAAAAAAAAATTTTTCAACTAAAAAAAATAATTCCAGATATTGTTAAACAAATAAGAATTGAAAGTTAAAGAACAGTAGCACCTAATTCATCCATCATACAAATGAAAATCAATAAAAACTATTAGACAAAGCATTCTTTAACATACAACTGCTACTTACACAAATCCAGGGGTGCTTCAGAGCTTCAGATGCAGTGATCCTCTTAGCAGGATTCACAGTTAACATACTGTTAATGAGATTCTTGGCCTCGGGAGTAACAGTGTCCCATTCAGGGGATGGATACTAATTAAAACACACATACTTGTTTAATTTTTAAGTTCTATAAGCTAAACATTCAGTAAAGTATTGTACCATTATATAAAAATATACTATAACATAAGTACTGCATACATTATTTTAAGGTAATCTTTAAATGTTATAATCCTGAGTATGTTAGAAAACACACAGGTTTGATCACCTAGTTTTGAACATGGATTTATAATAATCACAATATAACCACCATTTCTTTTGTTGAAAATATTTTTGGTTAAAATTTCATCGTTAAAGTATGCAAATCTTTTCCACTTCTATGTCTTAAAAAATAAAAGAGGATAGATTCATGAGCTTCTGTCCTAAAACTATATTCTAATTAAAACACACATACTTGTTTAATTTTTAAGTTCTATAAGCTAAACATTCAGTAAAGTATTATACCATTATATAAAAATATACTATAACATAAGTACTGCATACATTATTTTAAGGTAATCTTTAAATGTTATAATCCTGAGTATGTTAGAAAACACACAGGTTTGATCACCTAGTTTTGAACATGGATTTATAATAATCACAATATAACCACCATTTCTTTTGTTGAAAATACTTTTGGTTAAAATTTCATCGTTAAAGTATGCAAATCTTTTCCACTTCTATGTCTTAAAAAATAAAAGAGGATAGATTCATGAGCTTCTGTCCTAAAACTATATTCTAAGTGAGCCACCAAGTTAAAAATCAAAGGAACCTTACTTAGCTTGCTAAGTTATACAGATATTTAATATATTATGATTTACCAATAAAAACACTGTCAACTACACAAAATGATGATGCTTTTAGTGGATAAACCATGATTTAAGACAGTACTAAAGCTCATATTAAAATAACTGAAATTTGAAAACATAGTGCATGCACTTTTCAGGATTGTGCTAAATACAGGAATGTGCTTACATCATAAGCTCCTGCCTTAATCTGTGCATATAACCTATGTTGATCTTCATCCCAAAAAGGAGGATAGCCTACTAGCAGTATATAGAGTATTACCCCTAAAAGATATGAGAAGAATAATACAGTTTCAGCTGTTAGAAATTACAGTAGAGGTTTAAAATTACTTACAAAATAATAAAATTGCAACATCAATCTTAAAAGGCTAAAAAAAACTATTACATTAATTTTCATACACTTCACATAGACTTAAACTATTAAAGTAACTGAGAAATAAAGAAACAAAAATAAACAACTACACTCATCCCAAAATAAAAATTTGGATTTGGATTTATCTTGATTTTGCCCTTAATCTCAGCAACCACAGGTTAACCAATTTGCTGTGGAATTTTAGGACATTTGTGAACAAGTTTTTGTTTTACTCAGTGCGTTCTCTTCTGTTATGTTTCATTTGCTATATTTGAAGTTGTTTTCCACATTACATTTCCAGAATCTGGGTTCTTGTGAGTGCTACAGATTTATCTGTTGGATATCAGTAAACCTGAATATTAAATGCTGGGGAAAGAGAAAGGAAATTAAACATCAGACTTTAGGAACACAAACACAGTCCAGCCTTTGTTTGTGAATAATATTCTTGTAAATGTCAAGAGTTTGACATAATTGATAGTGATAGCATTTTGAATAATACTATGCAAAAAATCAAACGATTTTGCCAAATATCAATTGATATTCTGGATTAACCCTTTATTTTTTGAAGAAAGAAACTAGTTTGACATGAAATTTTAACTTTGGATAACTTCTTTATTGACTTCTAGTCAAATTATTTTTTGCTTTTTACCATTTATCCAATGAATTCTGTTTACTTCAAAAAATTAAATAATGGTTAATTAAATTTTTAAATGAAATTTGTTATGACAAAATTCAAATTTTAGTTCTTAAAATTAATATAAGTTATTACATAAAACTATTAACAATTCAACCATCAACAATGATAAGCTTTTCTTGAAGTGGCTGAAAAAAATCTTTGTGTATTTGTTAGATAGGGTAATTTTAACTGTTAGCTACTAGCTGGCTGATTTATATATGTTTATATTTTTTATTAATATTTTGTAATAACCTGTTTGGCTGATAATGCTGAGTTAACCCAATAAAATGCAGAGAATAGATTTATTTCCCTTAACCTTCAATTTTAGCCACTTTTAACTTTTTTAAATTTTAACTTTCAGTTTATTGTGCATGGTATCTCTTTAATTTGATATTAATTAATAGATATTATCTATTAATGTACACACCCACTCAACTACCCTAACAGGTGGATGGTTTATAAAAACAAAACAATGAATACAAATTCAAAACACCACATATTTAATTAAAATTCAAAAATCATTACACAGATGAACAAATTAATAATGTAATTTTCAGTGCCTATGGACAGTTAATCAAAGGTGTGACATACTTAATACACTATACAAATATCCATAGAAAAGCATTAAAAAAGTGGAATTCAGAACAACTTACATCAATATGAAAAATGTAGATAATATAAATTGCAGACAAAACAAAGACTCAATCAAGAAATACATGTAACCGTTATGTACACAAAAATAGTACATGTATATAATCAACTTAACACTACATAAAAATTTGATACCTGAAATGACAAAAAAAAAGAGAAAATACAATTTGATAGATATAAAACTCTTTGTGATAATACTAAAACATAACAAATGCATTAATGTACAAGCAGATATTACATAAAGAGAGTAACTAACCACATGCCCATATATCAACTGGTTTACCATACGGATCCTTCTTAAGTACTTCTGGTGACAGATATCCTGGTGTTCCTGCAAAGCCTGCAAGATATGATACATTAAATTTAATCTTTAGTAATAGACTGCCGATATCAATCTTTAGTTGAATTAGTTTGATTTATCGATTAATGTGAAATACTTTTAATCATTGTCAACATACTTTAGATTATAATTATTGATGGACTGTATTTTTAAGCTACTGACTTCTTGAATAGGAGTTTATTATGTACTAGTATAAACTTCTCATGCAAGTGAATGGTGCTCAATAATAATATTTAATTTCTCAGGTCTTTAGGTATAATGGGTATACTTCAGCTGAAAACATCTCTTTCTCGTGGAATTATTCAGAGCTGTAGTAGTTACTTCTTTGCAAATAAGTTAGTTAATATTTATGGAGATGAAAATTTCAAGTATTTTGTGTTTTCATCCACACTTGCTATTGTAATTTATGTTAAAAAACTTTTATCTCGAAATGCAAAGTTGTGTCTAGAGGCTATGCAATGTTAGTAATTTTGGTAATCTCACATTTTCTAACTTATTTTCTTATTCCGCATGATCTTATCATTCTAAACATTAAACCTAAATCTTAAAACTATTTATAATCCAAAAAGCCTTTGTAGGTCATTATCAATCAGAGATTTTTTACATTAGATGCCTTGTCCTCATCTTAAAATTAACATTACATTTACCAGAATTAATGTAGTACAACAATAAAACATTGTAAACAATAAAACTTAAAATAAAGATTAAATAATCATGACACTCTAATGTAAATAAACAAACATGCTTTTTATTAAGCACAAAGTTACACAACAGGCTATCTGTTTTATACCAACTGATAATGTCAAAATCTGATTTTTAGCATTGTAAACCTTCATATTTACTGTTGAACCACTGGAGAAGGAGAATAGTAGACTGAATATAAGGAAAAAAAATCAGATTTAGAATAATTTTGGCTACTACTGAATAAGTTACGCTTTACAAAAATGCCATTCTGAAGTTCTCTGTCAGAAGGTTCTAGCATTTTAAAAACATAATATATCTAAACTAAGAGGATTATTTATAGATCTTTTCCAAAATCTTTCTTCTTAGAGACAAAGATAAATATTTGTAATTCTAAGTAAGCTCACATGCCCCAAAGAACTGTGAAGAAGAGCATGTGAAGTTGAACTAGCTCTTTGTTGTTACTACATGTTTTACATTTTTTGATATTATCTGCACTAAGTAGAAATTCTGTTCAAGCTTTTTTTTATAAATAACGTTTTATCATTACAATTAGTTCAAAGCTATAGAAAAAAACTGGTTCATGCATCTTACATTTTTATAATAAAAGATTCTCGACAACCTTTATTTTCCTTCATCCTATATTTTTATTTTCCACATGTAAATTTATTACGTGATTGATATTACAAGAAAACAGCTTTAGCCAAAATGTATCTTAAATCATATTTCAAACCTATACTAACAAATAATGCTGTAGGTCTATCCTAGTGTTGAATTCAGATACTGAATAAACAAAACTGTTTAAATAAAAGTCAACGAGTGTATTGTTGTACAGCCTATTCTGAGTAAATTTGTTTGTTCCTACAGCTGATCTACTAGTTTCCAGGAACCAGTAAGCTAGCTTCAAAAGTTGCAAAAATCTGTTCAGGGTAGGTTCTGCAAGAACACACACACAGAAATTTTTTCTCAATGCAACATCACGATTTCACTGTCATTCTGCAACAGATCTAAAAAAAAATCAGGATATACAGGGCTGATATAGTACAAATTTAATTTCTTTAACCAAGACACGAACAGTAATAAATAGGCCTACTTATTTAAATGATTTAATGCAAATTAATGCTAAATTTGGTCCACTTTTGGGGATTCCCAATAAATAAGTTTTCTTGAAATATGCTGGCTTTTTTAGGGGTTGAGTGAAACATTTCATCTTTGTAATTTGTTTGGTACCATTTGTATTTGACATATATGCAAATAATGGATCTAATTATGTTGACACGATGTCAGGAAAACACCTGGATTCAAATAAATGTTGATATAAAGTAATAAAAACTTTATAATCCAAGCACTTTTGAAAAAATGAATCTTTCTTGTTCAGGAGCAAACAGTTTGCCCTGTGAAGAAGAAAGATCCACCTTTCAAAAGAGCTTGAATTATATGAATTTTAATCTTTTACATGTATATTTAAATTAACATCCATTTAAATATTTAATTTCCAGATACATAAGTACAATAGTTAAATTTCATACTTTGTCAAACCACAAAATAAATCTTTATTTAAAAATATACTGAATTCCAAAACTAATTTCACAAATTCATGTAATTATGATACACATGTAATATAGATTTAGTTAGGAATATGTAGTCTTAATGTTAAGGATAGGTACTATACTGAATGGGTGCCTAGGATGTTAAATACTAATGGGGTTCCCATGTAAACAAGTAAAGGAGTAGACTTAATTTCTGCTTAGGAAGTTGGTTTAATCTATTAACAGTCATGAAAATATATACTATACTAGCTATCTCATCTATCTGCACTTTCTTTTTGGTTCTTGGTTCCTGTTTTGACATATGAATTTCCTAAATCTAATTAATTTTGGTAAATGGACTTTTATTCCATATTCTGTATATGGTGTTTTGTTCAATATTACTGTTATGTTCCATGTAGGTGGTTTCTTACTGTTTGGACTGCAGAATACCAGTAATATTTATATAGTGCTGAAAATGGATATTATATTTTGTGTACATGCAAGAACTACTGTAATCAAAATTTAAAATAATGCTAATGTTTATGTTGTATGACTTTAGGAAATGGTTGTATTTATTATTGCCAATATATTTAGCAGGAGTAGATTTTGTTTTTGTACTTTTCAGGGAAGATTTGAAAAATAGAATGAAAAGTGATGCAATGTTTTTATAGTTTTCTCTCCTGCATTAACAAGTAATGATCCTAGTGTTAAACTCAGACACTGAATGAGCAAAATAAACTTTTCTAAGTAATACCTACTAGCAGGGAGAAAAGCATAAAAATAAATAGACACAATGATAATTAAAAAGGAATACTTCAATTACCTCAATAGCATAAATAGAAAAGAAACTGGAAAAAAAAACGCATATCTTTCCTTATGAAGTTATTGAACAAAAAATGTTAATTTTCACTTTTTCTTAGCTTACTTGCCCACTTTTGTTAGATTCCAGAAACAGGTAGCAATAGGTTATGTTTCACATTTTGTCTGAAAGAGTGCTTAACAGTAAACATTAGCAGGTATAATCCACTTTTACCTTTCTTTGGGTTATGTAAAATGTGAGAGAAATTAGCTTCCTCCATCTTGTATATTCAACAAAAATATTATAAAACATATAATACATATCTCTACATCAATATAAGATTCTATAAAGTTAGAAATGAAGATTTATTTACCACAGGTGATTTACAACTACATCTAGTAGTTTATTTTAAGATGTCAGTGACTCCAACATAATAAAGTTTGCCATGTAACAACTTTTTAGAAGTAGATAGGTTAGTTAGAGTCACAAAGTAATAGTAGACAATGAATCTAATACTGTGGCTTTAGAATATTTATATTTATGACTACTACATCATTCATTCCTTTAACAGAAACAATAATCAAAAGTTATTTTTTGCCATTTCAGCAACAAACTAGTGGGAGATACAATACAGAAAGAGTAATTAGCAGTAGTGAAAGAAAAGCTTTTTTTCTCATCTACATCACTTACCATACCAAGCTTGCTGGTCTCCCTGCACTTCAATAGCGAGACCAAAATCTGCTAGTTTCACAGCTGCTCCTTTAGTCTTGCTTGCCAAAAGAAGATTTTCTGGCTGGTGGAATGAGACCAAAAATAAGTTCAATATAAATCCTGTTAAGTGAATGTTGATTTAAACTGTATCCACAAATGTAATATTTCTGAATAATTATACTGAGAATATATACTACAATATAGGTGTATATGTTATAGATAAATGTACTTCATACATGCTTACCAGAATCTTAAAAACAGTTAACTACTCAAGACATCATTGAAAACTTTGTGAAATGTTAAAATTTCACTTTACGGACATAAATATACACTAGAGTTGTTTATAATAATAAAGTTTCTAAGGAGACTACAGTATGATTTTGTATTTTCATTCAGAGTGAATTTGAGCTGAGTACTGAATACGTTCACAGACCATCCTATAAAATTCGCTATGATTTTAATACTGATTTTTGAAGATGTTTCACAACCAATAGTGAATAATTACCATTTCAGATCTTTCAACTGAAAATCAAAAGGTAGAATAATTCTAGGAAGGAATCACACAGTGGAATGAAACACAAATATTGCTATATAAAAAATAAAGGAAAAATTTTATGTTTGAAATACTTTACAGGCTTAAAATCAATTGTCTTTACATGTAATAATAGTGAATATCCCTATATACCCATTAATTATTTAATTAGATAACACATCATCGAAATACATTTACTCATTAGCCAACAATAACCATTATTTGCTTTTAAAGTTCCTTTGAAAGAATTATAAAAACAAGGAGGAATTACACAGATTAAATGTCTTCATGCTTCACAACACATGTAAAATGACTTACCAGTTCTTTGAGCAAATGTAATTTCTTTAGATCAAACATGTAATATTAATCACACTCAAACTTTTAAACTTACCTTGAGATCTCTGTGGACTACATTATTCTGATGACAGTGATAGACACTTTCCAATATTTGTTGAATACAGTGACTAAAAGTTAAAGAAAAAAAGTATTAAAAATAAAAAAATAATTATTTACATTTTGGTGCCCTCTGGTTTCCAGTGAATGTGATCTTTAAATGACATAATATTATTATTTTATGAATAACAAATAACTACTCAAATATTACACAGCTTAAAGGGTAATGTAGTAAAACAGAAGAAATAACATTAGTTTGGTACTAAACGTTATACTTAAAATACCAAAATCAATTTTGACAAAAACTGAATGATAAGTATACTGTAATTATATCATATAGTCAGAAGATTTTTTTTAAAATCAGCATTTATTATTCTTATGTCCTTCTCACAAACAATATGCTTCTGAATAGCTTATTTATTACTAAATAATTACATTTTAGTTAGATATTTGTTCACCAGATGACAGAATTTGTGTTGCCAAACCTAATGGAGTTTTGAGCAAAAGTGAAAAAAAACAAAGAAACAATACTCATTTTGTTGTAATCAAAATTAGATAAAAAAGCGATTACGATGTTCCTCGAGACGTCCGTTTATTTGTCTGAGTCTTTGCACATAACTATTCCTAATTTTGAATTGGCTGACTAAAGGGAAGTCACCTAAGCAATAGTAACCACCGCCAACTCTTAGTCTATAATTACCTGATAGAATAATGAGTTTTAACTTTCACTTTTATAAGGATCCCATGACCACAACTTCAGATGCAATTGTTGCGGCAACGAACCACGGAATTATCATATTTACATGCTAGCCAGTAGGCCACGCCAAACCAAATAATAAAGCACGGGAGAAAATATCCAGAAATAAGTACAAAGATATTGTGTGTTTCAATTACATCACTTAACACGTGAACATTTTAGTTAAACCAGATGAAGTATTTGTTTTTTCTTATAGCAAAGCCACAAAGGGCTATCTGCTCAGCCCACCGAGGGGAATCAAACCCTTAATTTTAGCGTTGTAAATCCGGAGACTTACCGCTGTACTAGCGGGGGGCGCCAGATGAAGTATGCATTAAGACTATCATTTTATACCAAAATTTCTAGTGTAAACACATGAACAAATTAAATAAACACATTAAGTCGACAATTTTCACACGACGATGAAAACTCGTGAAAACTGGGTTGCCAAAAAAAGGAAGAAAACGGTTGTGATTCCTTATTTTCATCACTTTATCTATTTCACTTATATATTTAAAATTATCGTTGTAAAACTTTATCTTTTCATTAAATATAATCTAGTGTGTGTGTATAAATACAAGTCCTATAAATACACACACACCTTAAACAATCCAAAATAATGTCAACTGAAAGTGACTTCATTTGTTCCTGCAGTTACAATTACTTGTTCATAACTACTAGTCACTCATTTCAGCCTCTTATCTGTTTGACGCATTCCAAAGCACACCAGTCTATCCGACATGGTATAATACACGTAGTTAACTCGCATATTAAATTATTTCTCGTAAAATTAGACATTGTAAAACAGACCACAATAACTCAGTTGTGATCTTCGCATGACGCGATTTAAACAACACCTCGTATTCTTACGATACATTCACTGCAATCCCTATTATTATGTCTATATATATATATAATGCAGAACCGTAATATGATTATTGAAATGCTAATTCTAAACAGACACATGGTTGTGTAATCGCTGTTCAGGTTTTACAAAGTTGTTGATCTTAAGATATTTTTTATTACAACACACCAAACACTTTTACCAAATGATCGGCGTCAATGAGCGAATTCTTGATTGATTTTTCACTTTGAAAATTGAGACTAAACTTACTTTGTACCATCCTGATGGAGAAAAAACAAAAAAACATGTCATATTAGTTTCATAAGATCATCCTCAAATTTAAATGTTTGTTAGTAGCCAAACTTTATAAGTAGTCCTTTGTTTATTTGGATGTTTGTCGCCAAACCTAAAACTACACAACAGGCTATGTGTGCCATGTCCACTATCAAAACTCGGTTTTTAGCGTTATAAATCTTCAAACATACTGCTGAGTCACTTACTGAAAACACTCAATATAAGAACGTTATGTGAATAAAACAGTCATTACCAACATGGGCAAACTTCAGATACTGCCCAAGGTTTTCTAATTACCAATTTATAATCGATATTTCCCACAATTGGTACATTTTGTTACTCGACTGGCTTTTAATATGTCAGTGAAGAAGGGTTGGCGTCTTTTTAATTATAATAAATAACATACAGTTGTTATACACGTAAAATATATATTTATATATATATTTCATTTAATGCTTTTGTACACATACATTCAAGTCCCAAGTAATATTCTTTCCGCTAATAAACACGCATTTCCCTCTTAAATAAAAGGATTTATTTTTCGATATATAAATTACATATTAAATTTTGAAATACTGAATATATTATTCGTAGTAAAGGCGTTTAAAAAACTATTCAATGCAATTTAATTAATTATTAAAAGTTTTTGGTTTCCTCAACGTGTTTATACTATTAGTTTGTTAAACAAAATTAGTTTAATAAGTCAGTTTCTTTTCAATTCAAAATAGCTAGTTTACTCTGCTGAAAATACTATTGTAGATCCATTTTACATATTTTTTCTACTATTACACTAATATCTATGATGAAAAGAAATTAACATTTAACCAATAAAAATATTTTATGAACACGAGTGATATTTGTTTTCTATTAGCAATATGATTAAAACTCCACATTAACTGCAATAACCAGAATAACTGAGTGAAGTATGCACTGACAAACCCCTAAATTGTGGTTTACCTGCAAGGCATGGATTAGTGTGTATTCAGCGTCATCTGCGTGTAATTATTTTAAGAAAATCCAGTACGTATAAAAAGAAAATGCAAAGGTCTTTCATCATAACTCGACAAACAGACGAAAATAAAAACATGAAAGTATTAACAATACGCACTCGACTTCATTAGTCTAAAATATAATAAATCACATCAGATACAAAAAATAGTTCAAAGCGTTAATAAGTAATATTTCTACTTTGGCTTTTGATTTCTGAGTCTGTAGTTCATTACAAAATTATGAGTCACCATATATTTTCTTTTAGACGAAAAGTTATCAGAATAACTGAAAATGTATTTTCCAGGAAAAAGCAACATAGCTGTATACATATTGCCATTCATATTAAGAGGAACTCGGTGAAGTTGAACTGTGCTCTAGCTCATTTGGTGTCCCTTAGTGGGTTAGTGGTAAATTTCAGAATTACAGGACTAAAATACGGGACTCAATTCCCCACGGTGAACAGATCGCAGATAGTCCAATATGTAGCTTTTTGCTTAACAATAAACACACAAACAAACAATGAGCTATTTATAACGTTTGTCTACTTTACAAGTATTTAAAAAATGAACAGGACAAACGGTCTAATCGGAATAATCCGATTGGTAACAAAATTAATTAACGATTTTAAGCACAATGTGAAGCCACTCATGTAATTTATAATGCGTTAAGCGTTAGTTAATTGCGAACAAACTCTAATTGCAATTAAATTATTTTGAGCAATCATATAACGAAAACCAGGTTTTAAAAACGTTGTAAATACTTTTTTGAAATCAAAAGTCTACTTTATAGTTGCAAAAGTATTGGAACGGAAGATATGTTCTAATTTAGAAATGATTTCGGAGATTAAACCAGTCTAGTTTTTCTAATCCTTCTACCGGATTATTGTTATAAAACCCACGATGAAATCGCACGCTCTTTAAAGTTCACTTAGAAATAAAGACCACCATGTTAAGATAAAGAAAGTACATCAAAATTTAAGATAAGACTCTAATAATTAAATATCTACAACTAACTTTCAATTAAAACTACTCTTCAGTTCTATTATTCTTAACTCTTTGTTTGTTTGTTCTTGATATTCGCGCAAAGCTACTTGAGGGCTATCTGCGGTAGCCGTCCCTAATTTAGCAGTGTAAGACTAGACGGAAGGGAGATAGTCATCACCACTCACTGCCATCTCTTAGGCTACTCTTTTACCAACGAAAAGTGGGATTGACCGTCGCATTATAGCGTTTCCACGGTTGAAAAGGCGAGCATGTTTGGTACGAAGGGGATTCAAACACGCGACCCTCGGATTACGAGTCGAACACCTCAACCCACCTGGCCATTTTTCTTAACAATTTTTCTTCCTGATAAAATTAAAAGGTTAATGCGTTCCAGGTTTTATCTCATTGTATGTCGGTTTCCTGATTTTCAGGTTTTAGTTTGTTTCTTGACTCAGTTACATAATTTGCTGTGTTTTGTGCAATGCGAGAAATCTAACCAAGAATTCTGTAAATTTGTATATGCATTTAACTGAAGAGCCAAATTCTATAACTTTTACTTTTATATTCGCTTTCTGCAATGTTCCAAGGTCCTCCAAATTAGAAATAGTTGTCTTCAAAATGTTTTTAAAAGATTTCTTTTGGTTATTACTAGAATGAAATTAGGTTATGGAAAGGCCTTAGATTTTACTAAATGCTAATTTTATATTCCTATTTTATCGTGGGGATAACTGATTGGAATATCACTTTTTTATATTTATTAAGCTATTACATATTTTCGCTATGCCCATGTTTAATCTGGGTGTCTATGGAATCGTGATTATCATCAGCAAGGAGATTTTGCTTTCTCTGCAACGCACATTGTGACAACTGTTTCATCAAAAACCGGAATGTGTTGTATTCCCTAATTTTACTGCAAGTTCTCCATTACTCCTGCTATATACAAGGGCTACTAACAAGAAGAGATTTCAAACTATCTTTATCAAATGTAGCTTTTAGGTAACTAGGATTAATTCAGAACACATTACGTGAAACACACTTGAAGTGAAGATGCATTCTCACGACGTCTGGTAGTATTAGCACTTTAATTAAAATAAAGTACAGAGCAACGTTTCTTAACCTAAAAATAACCGAAGGTCGAAACGTTGCTTTGTACTTTATTTTAATTAAATAAAGTACGTTTGAAACCAACTGAGATGCAAATTAATTATATCATTGGAGTTATTGACTAGAGTCCACTCAGACCCTCTATGAAATTTTATTTTTAAAAACTTCATTTCAAATTATATTCTTTTCATTGGTGATAGTGAAACTTCACTAAAAACATCAAAAATGTCATGTTATTTTTTATTTTCTTGTTTACTGAAACAAAAATACTCAAATACGTTGTACCCCTTGGTGGTTTAGCTGTAAGTTTATGAGCTTATGACGTAAAAAATCGAGGTCCGATACATGCAGTGAGCACAGTACAGATGGTCCATTGTGTTGCTTTGCTTGTTCTTGAAACAATACTGCAAAGTTATGAAACGTAAATCATTTCGAAACAGTAGCACCTGTGTCATATCTCTAGGTGAAACGATATTCTTGTTCTCAGCTTATATGATAATATTCAAATCTAAGTGATATGTGAGAAGATAAAATATTTTATTTTTAATTACCCTGATTTTTGTAGATTGAGCGTGGCCTATAAAATATCATTTTGTATTAAACACACACACTGCTGTATGACATTTCTTAGCCGTATTGATAATACTCACATTAACTTCACTATAGTGAACAAATTGAAATGAATGGGGGATGGTTATTTCTATATGTAAGCTAAAGAATAGTATGTATATACAGGCAGTTAATGTAAATTCCGATTTGTTATATATATATTGTTTTATTGTTTGTTTTTGTTTATTTTGCGTTAATGGAACACAAATGAAGAATTCGCAGACCCATAGTACGGAATGATAACCATTAGACCACGAGTCTTCCCTTAAATAATAAAAATACATTAATACAACACTTCCTTGCATGATATGTTAATTCTATTTTTATGAAAGCTTGGATCATTAATCAATCATCTACACGAGTTTAAGAATGAAATATTTAAAAATATCGTACGTCTTTCTTATAACCTCTTTGGTTCCCATTTTAGAAAACTACTTTATATCTCACAAGAGACGATACATCATAGTTTAAAATACCATTCATGTAATGATATTCCGTTACAATTTATTACTACTCTTGGATGGCTAACAATCAATCTTCTTTGGAAGACGATTATATTAAAAAACATAGTTAAATAAGTAGTGTCTTTTGTATCTTACGATTAAAAGAAGTGAAATTAAAAAAATCAACAAACGAATTTAGATTCACCCATAAGAAATAAAATGCACTACATATTAAGCACATGGTGCTATCTGTAAATCTGAGAGAAAAGTGGAATTCAATCTGCATAAGTCGTTATAACTTTCCATTTTTTTCTAGAATATATTTTCTAAAGTAATATTGATAAAGAAAGAATGCATTCTCTAAAACGTGAATTAGGGTCACAACATTTAACAGCTTCTATTAAATAAACGTATAAACATGTCAATACTAAAAGCCCACTTCTTACCTATACAAAGTACAATACCACTGACCACGTAAGGATATTAGTAATTGAGATGCATTTCATCTTTACATGATTTGACTAATATGATAACACTAAATCCTTACTTTATCTATTCTTTGCTAACATTTGAAGTACAGTTTAGACTTATGTGGTTAAGCATAGCTGTAATAGTTCAATTTCATCTACTTCAATAGTTAGGGTAAATTTTAGTGTTTTCAGTTGGAATGATAACAGTTGGTATTACATCTTAATCTATACGAGTTTATTTGACGTGATAACATTTAATGTCACAACTCAGTTTATATGAGTTATATTGGTATTACAACATTATGTATCACAGATCGCTCTACTGTAGTTCACTCCAAATGTCTTAAGCTAATATAATAACATTTAATATGACATTTAAGTCTTAATCAATCCAATTGGTATAATAAAATAAAAGCTTAGTTACATCTTAAAAATTAAGTTGGGGTAATAACAATTAACATTCAGTTCAGTCTTATTTGGTTTAGTTGGCGTAATGAAATTTTAAACACTATCTAATTCATACTTTTAAATTCTTGTCAGGCAAAGTGGAGTAAAGTATCACTTCACTAAAGTGTTTAAGATTACCTCGTGAAATTGAGAACAACATAACACTGAATTAACAGAGTTATAGATGTTGTTTATTATGTAATCTTGTTTTTTACATATTTTGTAAATAAAATTTTTAACAAAAACATAACCTGATGTATGAAGGATGTAACAGAAGTCCGGACCCATAGGGGAAAAGTACACAATTTATTGTTAATATATTTGTTATTCAAATTGCATACCATTAACAGCCATAAACATAATAATTTTTGATATACTGTGCCATCAAGTATTTTCATTTTTTTAATATGTACAACTGAAGTTATAACTGAGTTTAACTATAAAACTGTAATTTCTATTTTCCCTATAGATCCACACGTTAGAGAAACTGTATGCATTAACGTATCTGCTCTTTCATATGTAATGTATGTAACGAAGTTTAATTTTGTGGAACAGAAACTGCTGTTAATTGATGCTGGAACAATGTTTGGAGTGAGGGTGTTTAAAACAAATCACACTCTTTCTAACACCAGCAGCAAGTTCATAGCTCCCTTACACTTAAAGTCAGGGAGTGCTATCATATCCCCAGAATCCCAAGTTACAAACCCTTAAAAACTGTTCAGAGAAACAGATTAAATATCGTGAAATTTTAAGAAACATTTTTAGTAGATTCTAACCTTATTTAGATTTTCAAGCATATCTCTTTAAGCATTCAAAATATGAACCACCACATTGTCTTTGAGACAATAAAAAGTTTTGTCACCTAGAAATATCAGTATTAGCATGATGATATTGCTACATTGATATTTCTTCGTGACAACGTTCACGATAACACAAAAAGGAATGTTTGAAGCATATACCTGGATATAACTGTAGTACTTATACCCAGTACTGCAGTATGATATAAAACCTATTCAAGTTATATTTAGCAGTCATTACCAGACTTTCGCTTAACTGAACTAGTTGTTAACCCATTTGCCAAAACATATGCTGTTCAGTGTTTACAACAGTTTATGTGCTGCTACCACAGAAACCAACTATTATTTTCACAAATATTTAAAAAGTGAACGTAATTTATGAAATGTGTAACAGTGAGAATTAGGAGAAGGATGTCTAGTGTTTGAAAGTGGAAAATATAGTGTTTAAGATTCTTGCTAATAGAATGAAAGATTCTATGTTCACAATGTATGAACAGAGTTTCCAGATCTGTCCTGCAAGAGTTGCTGAAACCTTCATGGATTACTAATAAAGTAATAAGGCTTAGCAATAAAGAAATTCAGAGAGTAAGCCTGAAAAAACCCAAACCTAATTCCTTTCGTTAGTACATACATGAAACAGTTGTTGCTGCTTGCTCTTGCGGATAATTGAATTACTTCTTGTAATTCGTGAGTTTATCGATATTTCACAAAGAATCTCAATCTAGTGAACATGGTTATCATAAAAAATCCTAACTGCAAGTAAAAGTTACTGTGGTTCTTTAATCCTTAAACAGTTTCTATATGGATGCAGGTGAAGTACACCAGAGTGCTCGATTAGTTCATAAGTTCCACAGTCTATGGCTCCAGTGGTGATATAAACAAATATAGAGATTTCAGTTAATTATTACATTAAACTTCAAAATGCTTTCACTGCACATGCAAGAAAGAACTTGAGTAGTGGCTCATGTTAACAGCTTAATAAATAATTATGAACTTTACCTGGCATCGGCTTCACTGTAATACTCTCTCGCCACGATATCTTCAAAGAGCTCTCCACCTGTTACTCTAAAAACAGAATAAAATTAATTTAGTTAAATATATAGTTTTCTCATGAGTACTGAAAGTTTCACCATATTTAACCATAATATTTAGACAGACCAAAACTATAAATGCAAAAATCAAAATGGTAACACTAATTGGTATTACCAATGCAGTAATATCATAAGAAACAACAAATGAAGGTGAGATAAAACTGATATACCACTTACAATATAATTATAGCTCGAGTACATTTCATATGAATCTACAGAGAAGTTGTAGCAAATAGGTCCCCTCTTTCGATTAAATTACAAAGATGCCAACTATTTCAAATGACTGGGTGTAATGATCGTAAACAGAGCCCTTTATCATTTGCAGCTACTAGGCCTGATCAATGTCTCTGAGCTGTTTATTATTATTATTATAACTATTATTATTTATTACTGCTATAGATTGCTCATTTATTACTATGTTTTGTATAATTAATTAATTAATTAAAAAAATCCTTTGAAATTGTTTTTTATTTAGTTCAGAGTAACAAAGATGCTGGTAAAACAACATTGAACATGCATGAACAGAAAGCAGAAAAAGTCTTTGTGTAAGGACAAGTTTAAATCATGTTATTATAATAGTTTTGCAGCTGTTGCAGCCTTTCCTTTCATGAAAATGTCTCTGGATGGTTGGGAGTCATAACATTGTCCATTTGACTGCATACACATCTTGTGTGTTATGATACTGCTCAAAACTGAGGTGCTCAAGTTTGGTCTGAACTTGCTTTTGATTTTAGTCACTAAACTAAATATCCTTTCAATGTCAGCATTAGAATGGAAGATTGTAAAAATTCCAAGCATAACCCTACACAGAATGTCATATTTCTGGTTGCCATTTCCATCCTTAACTGTAGACAGCTAAACCCAAAACTTGTCAACATTCAACTGAAGGACAGTTTCTGTGATAGTATCAATTTGATAGTTCAAATATTGCCCTTCCAACTTGTCAATAGTGTCGTGCTCATGTGTATTGACAAGGAGAGGATACCTGTCAGTGAAGAAGCATAGTAAAGAGAAATCTTTGCTGACTTATGTTTTGGATCAGCAACCACTGCGTGGATCAGAAGTTCATCATTTAGAGGGAAATGTTTCATCATGTAATTTGTAGCTGGAATATAGTATTTCTTAACACTCATGTAGAAGCTGATCAGGTCCAGGTCCTTTTCATATTTAACAATGTATTACTTGGCAGCATTTCCAATAGAAACTGCCTCATCAAATTTGTGTAAGGATTCATTGTTGTAGTCAAGTTCAATGATGTTGCCTTCAAGATATTCTGGCTTGATGTATCTGACAAGTATATTTTTAACTTGTGTAATCAGAATTCTATGCATAATGTGTATGCAAGATTCTTCTCTTTGCAATATCAAATTTGCTTGCTCAAATAGAGGAATTGCAGACTGAAGAAAAAGACAAAATAACAAGTTCATTTTGTTGTCCAAGAAAACTGTTAACTTATCTAACTTGATCTGCGCATAACTTTTCTTGGTTATTTCCTTGCTAGCTTTCGATTTCTTCTCTTTTTTCATTGATTGTCTCTTCTTTAGTTCAAGGTCAGACTGCCTAAACACATACTGAATTATATCAAATGTTTTTTTGTCTGATTTTGGAGACTATTGTCTTGTGTCCCTGTGTGGCTGAGAGGATGTCTTGACTGTGTCCCTGTGTGGTTGGGAGGGTGTCTTGACTGTGTTCTTGTGTGGCTGAGAAGATACCCTGACTGAGATGCACGTTTAGATCCTTTTGAATCTAGTTTTTCCTTTTCACAGTGAAAATACTTCTTCAGTGGCTTCCACATGTCTAATATTTTATTGAGGTACACCCCAAGTGATAGCCATCTTGTGTTAACAAGTTGTAGAATTTTTCTTGTTTCTTTGTCATACAATCCTTGAAACTCTTTGAAATAATGTGCTCTGCTAGCACTTTTGTCTAGAAAACAGTAGATATCTATCAATATATCAGAAACTGAGCAGGACAGTTCTCTGGAAGCTTTCTGGGCAGCAATATTCATTAGGTGACAGGCACAGCCCATGAAGTAAATGCCAGGCTGTTGTCTTGAGATGTATCCCATCACACAGTTTCCCATGGAATTTTCCTCTTTCTTTGTTAGTTCGTGGTCCAAAAGCTTGAAAATATTCTCTCCCGTTGAAGCTTCTTTCCATTCCATCATTGTCAAAAGGGAACAAACATATTTTTCAAAGCAAAGGGTCAAAATATCATACAACAACTGGATACAGTTTTGAGTCATCCATGTCTGTGGCTAAACTGTAAACACTGTAAATAAATATGCTTAAATATTTTTTTCATCTTCACAACCCAACATTTGTACAATGGCTTTGATTTTGGTTGAAGCACAGCCATATTTTTTTCACAAAATCAGAGTCTGGGATGATTGGCTACAGCTAGGGTTAAATTATGAGCAATGAAGAATTGCGTGAACATCATTTCTGCATTTATGGTTTCATATTCCGAATTCTTACTCATAAAGGTCGTTATCTGCATTGTTTTTGTCTTCACCTCAGTCTTTTGTTGGTGAGAAGCCGATTTTGTATGTCTGGAGCAATCGTTTATCCCGCCATGCGCCACAGAAAAATTAATGTGACAAACTGTACAAAACGCATGACTGTCACTGACTTTTGATGCAATTACCGGATATTTTGCACTATACTCTTTCCTAAATTTTTGGTTCACAGTTTTAGTTCTTTTAGATTTGCCAGAAACAAGACAATCAGGTGAACGAAGCCTCTTTTTTTCCAACTTGTGAACGATCGCATTGGTGTTTCTATGCCGCTTAGAAAACAAAAAAATACCCATCTACGCAAGCGCTTAATGGCTGACAAGCACTGATGGCGTAACTATAGATTCCGCCACGCACCCAGTATGGGTACTCAAACTGTTGGTAGACGTCGGAGAAACAAATATCTTTTATTATTTCAAACACACATAATTATCGCAAGTAGCCATTTAAACTATGTCTTTTATTTATCATCAAAATTTATTTGTATCTGGTTGTTTAGTTGGTTGTTTAGAATTAAGCACAAAGCTACACAATGGGCTATCTGTGCTCTGCCCACCAAGGGTATCGAAACCCGAATTTTAGCGTGGAAGTCCGCAGACATACCGCTGAGCCACTGGGGGGCATTATTTGTATCTCATTAAAAATTTTCTTTTCATCCTTTTCAAGCCCTTTATCACTTTATTGTATAGGCCTATATAATATATAATAATTTAGGAATTGCAACACGTCGTAATATTTGTCTGTATGAGAGTATAGTCATAATGTATACACCAAAATCGTAATGATTATGCTCAAATCGTAATGGTTGGCATCTCTGAAATTATACAGATACTAAATTAAAATAATTGTTTCCAATACTTTCAATATGGCCGCGTAGGTATGATGTGGTTGTGATGGAGGATGTTGGATTTGTTTTTGTGAAGGAGATAGTTAATAAATTTATGATATACAAAACTAATGAGCATGTAGGTAATTTAATAAATTAGAAAGACTAAATCTTTTATTCATTATTATTTATGATCAGAGAATAAGAAAGTTTGTTATTAAGTTCATCGTTGGTTTTCAGTCAAAATGAATTTCTGAAAACTATGTTTGGGTGAATCAGTGCAACTCCTTGTTAGGGCTTTGCATCAATACTTTTAAAACATGGTAGAGATTATGCGATGGGTGAAAATTAGTTTACGTAATATATTTAGTATATGAACTGTTGCTTAGGAGTAT
This sequence comes from Carcinoscorpius rotundicauda, assembly GCA_011833715.1. NCBI lineage: Eukaryota > Metazoa > Arthropoda > Merostomata > Xiphosura > Limulidae > Carcinoscorpius > Carcinoscorpius rotundicauda. The sequence goes on from CM022398.1 coordinate 26,064,348, forward strand.
AAAAATAGTGTGAATTTTATCGTTATAAGTTGTGAACGGTAAGAATAATGTTTTAACAAAATATACTGGTCTTGTGAGAATATATACTACTTCTCACTAAAATTAACCAATCAATAAACTGAATAAAAACCTTGTTTTAATTATCTAGCTTTAATTTTCAGTTACTTAGGTTCTAAACTCAGCAGTTCGTTCTTACTAATCCAATAACTCAACAGAAAATAATAACAGTAACAGCCGAGACCTGCTAAGTAGATTATACATTGTATGGTATTATCAGTAATCTAAAACATTTGTAGAAACTATGGACGAAATGATATACCCTGTAAGATAAGACCACATGATTAGTTAACACGAATTAGCAAAATGTAACCGTCACAAAAATTACGACAAAAACATTAGAAAGGTAAATCCTTTTAAGAAACAACGGAGGTCGATAATCGTCACTAAACTAAGCTATTAGCAGAAATTACAATCTGTAGAAATATTATGGGATAAAACTTGCCCAGAAATTATAATGGTTATAGTAATCAATGAACAGTATAGATTATCGAATTATGACTTTCAGCGTTAGAAGTCCTCAAGCTTGCAAGTGAATCAATGGGAAACCGAGTTGTTAAGAATTTGCATACAACGTAGATGTTATAAAATTTGAAATTCTTATTGATGAACTCAAACCTGTTCAGAAATCAATATCTCTAAGCAATACTCAGTGAGGTACGATCTACATAGCAATTACAAACTGACAATAAAATACAGTGGGCTATGTAACGTTTGAACAGAAACTCCAAATGTCCAATAATGCTCATCAAACTAATGCATAGAAATAAGTAATTGCAATAAATTTTTCGATAAGGTAATATTCCCATAGACCAGTAAATTTAAACATGTACACAAGTTACAGATGGGCATTAATGTATATCAAATTAGGACTTGAACGGGAATTATAAATAGCTAATAGTTTCTCTAAAGTTAAGGCTTCAACATAAATCATAGACTGATAACAATGTTCGTGAATTTAAGACTTGAAAAAGGAATTACAGACTGGTAATAATATGTATCATGTTAAGATATAAACAAAAATAACAAACTGGTAGTAATGTTTATCAAGTTCAGATTTGCACAAGAATTAAAATAAGCAATAACCTCTAGGTAGTTAAGAGTCCCAACAGGAAGTACAGGGTAAGTAATAATGTCTACTAAGTTAAAATCTGCATACAAATTACAGACTTACAGTCTAATTAGTAAGGCTACAACTAAATTATAGATTGCTAGCGTTCAGTATCTCAGTACCTGCACATAAAAAAAAAGATAGTGTGTCACGAAATGACTGAATAATCGTTTTCATTATCACCACTCACAAAGTAACAGTTATACAGAGGGAATAGAACCAACTACCGTATATCTGCTGCAGTAAACTGCTCCGTCGGGATGAAACATTCCACTCCATAGAAGTACTTCCTCAAATGCCAATGAAATAAATATAGCCTCATATTGTCTGTTATAAGAAATTATCTCCGTTCCATAAGAATTTAAACCTTCTCGGTAAGATTATAGGCATTGAAACCATATAATACCAAAGAAAAACAACACAAAAAATGATTTTTTAATTTCGCGCAAAGCTACACGAGGGCTATCTGCGCTAGCCGTCTCTAATTTAGCAGTGTAGGACTGACTAAATGGAAGGCAGTTAGTCATCACCACCCATCGCCAATGTTTGGGCTAATCTTTTACTTCCGAAAAGTGGTGGAATTAACCGCCGCATTATAACGCCCTCACGGCTGAAAAGGCGAGCATGTTTGGTGAACCGGGGATTTGAACCTGCAACTCTCATATTACGAGTCGAGCGCCCTATCTACCTGACCATGCCAGACCTAATGGTTTTTATAACCATTAGTCATAAAAATAATAGTTTTAGAAGCACAAATCTAAATTTTCATTCACCGTGTTCATTTTTTTTATGGATTGGCATGAACACACTTTATGAAATGTATTTCATAGTATTTTAAAATTTTATTCACTTATGGTGCTGAAAAATATTTCTATTGTATACAGTTTTAAACGTTGTTTTTGACTGCCTCTCTGAATTCGGATTTACGAAAATATCATATAATGAATATTCACTTCATTACATCATATTTTTACTTTAATGACATCGGATAAAACATACCAGTTTTAAAAATCTGAAATATATTTGATCATTACAAATATTTGATATGAGAGGAATAGAAGAGTTGCTGACTTGACAAAAACTAGATTTCTTTTAAAGTATAAGCTTAGGAGCTGGATAGAAAAACAACAATATAAAATGATTGTCAGTTCTCAGTGATGACGAGAAAACCCACTTGTAGAGAACAACATATGTGTAAAAACGGCTGGTTTGGGTTGAGAAAATATTTTATGCAGAAGAACGAAACCTTGTTCGCTCCTCTGCACAAAACATTTTCTCAACCCACACCAGCCATGTTTACATATATAGATTGTCAGTTCTCTCAATACAATACAATATTCTAGCTTAAGGAACTTAAAAGATACTCGTCAGTTATCTCAAGATAATACAGTATTACAGATTAAAAAGCTAGATAGATAAAAAAATACTCAGTTCATTTCAGATAATATAGTATCCTAACTTAAGATGATAGACAAAAAAAAAATCGCAGTTCTCTCAAGAGAATACAGTACTTCGGCTTAAGAAGTTGGACAGGAAAAATGATTGTTAATTCTTTCAAGATATTACAGTAACCTGAGCTTCAAACATTGGACAGGAAAAAAAAAGCTCTCAACTCTTTCAAGATTTTGCGCTATCGTGACAAAATGATGTACTGTTTTATGTAACAAGCAATTTTCAATGTGTCACTGAAACAGCGCATCTACACGGCCACTAAGTGCGTGACACACCTTCTATTTGTTCTGTGGTTTTGTCTGGAAATCCCTAAAACACTCTCTTCTTGCGGTGCTACACAACATCATTTGTCTTCTGTGTCGTGATTTTCACTCATGCTTGAAAACAAAAACAGAGGTTCGGTCAAAATGTATATTTTTAGTCTTGTAGATTATTATTATTTTAACAATATCAACATACCAAGCTGCTATAAAACGTAATTTGTCAGATCTAATCGATACATTGGCCTCGAAGCTGTGGCTTTAGTATTTGTTCTATACTCCATTTATTTACGCTGAAATGCCATCTATCGACGTTAGTTTTTTTACAACGTTATTGCCTGATGTTTTTGAAAGGTACCGTTGCTGACGCTATATCTTTAAGAGGAAGACTGGTGAGTGGTGTTTATTGTTGTCCGCACGGCAACTCGAATACGGAACGAAAGTACATTCACCCTTAATACACCTATTGCACGACACTTCCTGGAAATAGTTATTTTTCATTCTGAAAGGTCAAGGGTGAATTACGTTTATTAATATCAGCTATCAAAAGAAAAAAAGAACTTCGATTTTCCACATGGATAACACACGCGGTATTCTAAAATCAACCTAATACAGAGTGTAACTCACTGCTAATGAGAATGACCTAGGAAGGTCGAAATGTTGATCTCTGCTTACCATTTAAAGTGTTAATATCTATACCAGTCGATCTGAATACATTTTTATTTCAAGTGGGTTTCTCGTCATCAAGAATAACTTACTGCTCAGTTTCTAACATTTGTTTTAACTAATAAAAATGCCAATGCATTCTGCAAGTTACGGTTTTTTTTTCCTTTACTTTTATAGTCATAGATTTATTTTTCTATAGGTTTTCAAACAACCTAATACCTCAAGTACAGGAACTCTGGAGAGTTTCATCTGCTCATTCACCTAAATTTATAAAATGTGAGCTACGTATATAATAATAAGGTTATAATAAACATTGGCTTCCTCATTTAGAAAAAAAGGAGGTCGATATAGCTATCTCGTTAAACTAACTACATTTTATATATGGCGTCTGCTAGCATATTAATCTCATTAAGAATGATAATGGTGTTATCAAATATTGTACATGAAATATGACCACTGTGTACTGCATATGAAATACTTCTGACACGAAAGGCTTAATGTAATAAGCATTGTGTTGGCTAAAATTAGAAAACAAAGGTAAGTTTATAAAATTCAAGAGAAAATTACTTTCAAGCTGGCACCTTACAGAACGTTAGAAGCCCATAAAGTTAAAAAAAACAAACATTCTGTATTTTAAAGGGAGATACATGGTCTTTGTGTTTCATCGTTTTTTTCCCCTTCTAACCCGCTTCTTTTTCAGTTTTTATTTAACAATAACTCGTGATATGGAGGGCATTCTTGAAGTAAGATCCAGGGCAATATACCTCAGATGTCTCCCTGCTCCGTCACTTCTGAGGGCCTTGGATACACTTAATTATGTACTAACAAGTTGTTTGATATGAAGCACCAATCTGCACAAAGGGCCATCTGTACTCTGCTCATCACAGGTATCGAAACAAGGTTTCTAGGGGTACATGTCCGCAGAAATATCGCTGTGCTACTAAGGGGCTATTAATGAGTGATTCCGTTGTTAATTAGTTGTTTTCCCTTTTCACACATAGCATTACCTCAAGTGTAGCAAAGTTGTTTTTTTGCTTCTGTCATATTATCAATCAAAATTTCATTATCGTTGTCTTAGGTACTGTTCAAGCACGTGCTTGTCCAGGCCCAACCTTGTTACTTTAGTAAATACAACTGTATAAAAAATATACACTTGAAATACATTGACTCAGTGAAAAGAACCACAGGTGTCGCTGAAAAACTAGTTGTTTGTTTTTGAGTTTCGAGCAAAGCTTAATGAGGAATATATCTGCGCTAGCTGTTCCAAATTTAGCAGTGTAAAACTAGAGGAAAGGTAGCTAGTCATCACCATGTACCGCCAATTCTTGGGCTACTCTTTTACCAACGAATAGGATTGACTGCACGTTGTAACACCTCCACAGCTGAAAGAGCGAGAATCTTTGGTGTGACAGGAATTCGAATCCGCTAAGATATCCCTTGTGTAGCTTTGCGCGAAAATTCAAAACAAACAAACAATCCATGCATAAATTTCTCCGCTGATACAGTGGTAAGTCGATGGATTTACAACGCTAAACTCAGGGGTTCGATTCCTCTCGGTGGACTGAGCAGATAGCCCGATATGGCTTTGCTATAAGAAAACAAACAAAACAAACCATGCGTGAATGTAAAAATGAAGGTTTTAAATTTACCATGAAACGCCACCTGTGTTCTTTTTGAAAACTTATTTCTTTTCAGTCCTGTATATAAATTGAACATGTTAAAACGTCTAATCGGTAAAGAAGACAATAGTCATAAACACGACAGAAATTATATTTATTATCTTATAATGTTTTATACAAATTCATCTTAAGGTAAGATTGTTAAAAGAAGCAAGTATATTTTCCTTTGAGGACTTTTATTATGTATGTTTACTTGCATGACGAAAAATTCCCATGTGAACTTTTGAAAACAAATCAGAATGTTATTAGGTATTCACGGCATAAAAAATCCTTACTTACAGATCAAATATTAAGTAGTGAAATGATTCCTCTTGAATGCTGTCATGGAGACGAACTGGAAAAGAAAAAAGAGCATCTGATAAATGCAATTAAACGTGATTAATTACTTTAATTAGGTATAGCAGTAATTACTCATTTATCAAGTTTTCCCAATTTAGTTTCTTGAAAGAACAAACGTTTCAATATTAAAGTGTTACCGCTAGCCCTTGAGCGGATTCTTTGAACGAAGAATAAAACATTTGAATAAACAAACACGACAGGCACCTATGTAGAAAATAAAAACACTTTAATTGATTAAAAGATAGCTGTACCACGTTCAGAGTAAAAGCGAGACGCTTCATTATGTACCCATGTATTGGAAATAATCGACAAAACAACGCAATAAGGATAAAATGCAAACGTCATGAAATCGTTTTCACTCAAATGTATGAAGTGTGAGGGGAAATCGCTTCACAATTCTAACAGTTGTTGATAGTTTACACTGTGATTAGCTGTCATCCAACTAATCGGACAGGGCCACAACAGTATAAAAGTACAGAGAGTCATGCTATTAATATAAATTGCGTGGTGGATGCACTCGCGCCCCCCAGTGGCTCAGCGGTATGTCTGCGGACTTACACGCTAAAATCCGGGTTTCGATACCCGTGGTGGGCAGAGCACAGATAGCCCATTGTGTAGCTTTGTGCTTAATTCAAAACAACAACAATCTTATCAGTTAATAACTATCACGCGTACTGATGTAGTCAAATTAGCAAGCCTCGTATTATTTGTGTACAAGATATTTAAAAAATAGTAACCTATTCTACCTTTGCGCGAAATTCAAAACAAACTTATTCTACATTTTTTTAAAATAAAAGCAGCCTCCCAATGGCACAACGATAAATCCCCGAATGTATAACATTATAAACCGAGTTTCGATACTCGTTGTGAACATAGCACACACAGTTCATCGTGTGGCTTTGTACTTAACTACAGATAAAAAAAGTATGAAAGCAGAAACGAGAATTACAAAAATTTGTTTGTTTATCTTAACAACTATGTTAAGTGCATTTGTACTTTAGTATCTGTCTTTGTCTTTTGAATTTCGCACAAAGCTACTCGAGGGCTATCTGTGTTAGCCGTCCCTAATTTAGTAGTTAAAATAAAACACAGTTTTTTATTTTAGATTTTAAACACTCTCAAAGAAAAAAATCTAGGATTTCGGTATAACATGTAAAACCGAAGTATTTATGTGTTATAATTCGTTAAGCTGATCAGTTAAGTTATAATTCATATGCAGTGTAATTATCATACATGAACAATGAATGCCAAAAACACCAATTGCATATATTGCTGATGTCGACTTTTGTTGCTTAAACTTGTTGCATAATTTATATAAAAATAACAAAATAGGTATTATCTGGTTAGATAAAACAAAAGCATTGTTGTATAAATACTGCGTTTTAAAGATCCCCAAAATATAGCACCACGTTAAAAACGTAACCACAAAAACGATAATATATTGATACAATTCTGCTTGCGTGTCTGCTGGCAAGTTATTTACTATACATTAAATTATTTGTACAGGTAGAAATTAAAAACACACAAGTTCGCCAAGTAGAACTTGGTTCGACAGTTATATATACCAAAATAGTTTTGTTTGAACCGAGAATGTATCATACAATCAAATCCTCACATTGAAATTTTGTGTATGCGTCTATATTCACCAAAATTAGCACAAAACTTATTGGAAATTATACAAATGTTAGTTATCATGCTAACGGCCTCTAAACCTTACTTTCCCAAGTTTAAAATGAAATGATTTACTCAAAGATGAACATTGTAGACTAAAATACAATATCGTAAATAGAAATGATTTCAAAAAGTAACGATTGATGCTAGAACTTGGGTGACATATGAACCCCAAGTCGGACTTCTAACGCTCATTCTTAATGACTTCGCTTCAAGGACTCTATCTCCCAAACAGATAAGACTTTTTCTAGACAAAATTGCTATTTTGAATTAAGCACAAAGCTACACAATGCGCTATTCGTGCTCTGCCCACCACGGGTATAGAAACCTGGTTTTTATTGTTGTAAGTACGCAGACATACCGCTGAGCTATTGGGGGGCTCTGGACAGAGAAGACTTAAGCTTGTCCTGAGACTGATCTCTCTTTAAAAGAATAAAGAAGGCTTTAAATGAATATTTGTCAATTTTGTAAAGTGCTCTATCAATACAAAAGAAACCCATTCTACATCAATTTAATCAAAGTTTATATCAGCATAAACCTATGTGGTACTTCAATTATTTTAATGGTTTCTGTTACAAATATGAAATCAACGAAGAAAATGATTTTTATGTTAAATATCTGAAGTAAACTGTGGTTAGAACAGAAGAAAACTGTACACTGCCAAATATGAATACCATAAATTAAAATTTTGAAATAACTAAATCAAAAGCCTCTAGAAAAGATGCCTAAAAATGAAAACTTATTATACATTGATAGACGGAAAAGGATAATGCTAAGTACTACTGTATCGTTTCTCAATATTTTGAGCTTTATAAATTTAACAATACTTAAAATATAGGCCTGAAGATACGTAACATGCAAATTTAAACGTAGGTAGATGGATTTAAGTTTCATAAAATTTTTCATGCTAAAATACAAGGTAAAATTAACGACCAAGTCACAAGTACTTCATTGTATCAATAGTCCATATAGTATACTGTACATCTTTCTAATTTGTTTCCAATTTCGTATTTTTACTTCAGAATCATTTTGGCTAAAACACTTCTTTCAAAATTCTAACGTAACTAATATAATAAGTGTTAAAAGCAGTTTCCTAAAGATATTTCTTTGAACAGCAAAATCAGTAATTATAGAAAGCGTGAAAACTTTAGCGCAAATTTAATGTGTGTATTTGCAAAAGATAAGTAATTTTTAGTATTGAGGTGTGTTTTATTTCTGAAGAAAATTACGTAAAATTATGCTACCAGACGTTGAACAAAACACATGCTGAATGATACCACAAGAGGTATTGCACCGGACTTCCTGTTGTGTACTTCCCACGTACTACTGTTTTGAGGTACCTAGGTAGGGACTTAGCGATTCACCACCTTTTTATTTTTTTTCGGTGTTTCTTAGAAGAAAATTATAATTTTTGAAATTACGTTTAGAACTGTTTTTCTTCTTAAAATAAACAAACAAAATGTAATGCAAGTCATGCAAATGATATCAGTTACAAAACTTTATCCGTAATAAAGAAGCGGGTATAAATGAAGCAAGCTGAACCTAGGGGCTTTTAGCGTGAAGAACATATCAAACATAAGAAATTAATGCTCTTTGATTAGGAAAAGGTTAGAACCTCTAAAAGTTTAAAATTAATTTTGCCGAAGTTGGGTTGCTCTTGGGTTTGGGAAAAAAGTTACAACCTCTAAAAGTTTGAAATCCTTTTTGTCGAAGTTGGGTTGAAAACACTCGTTTTTTATACGCTTTAACTCTAAAAACCTATGAGTGAAAGCAAAGAGCATGTGACACGCAATGTTTGAGATGACATGTGCGTATAACGAGTCTTTATTCGTAAGTTATTTGCTGAGAGATTTCATGACTTTCAAGTCTTTTGTCTGAAAGCTCATCTGAAACAGTTGACCTATTTCTAAAAGCATACTTTCTATGTCAATATCTCAATAAAAAAAATCAATATTCTTCAGCAATGAGTTATTTTTATATGTCGTTTTATGGGTTTTGAAGAATAAAAAATAGCATTAATACAACTATGATCATTGGCAGAAGTAGAGTGGGATGTACCAATGTACGTACAGATAAGGAAAAAAGAAAGGTAGTATGTTTACTACTGGTACTTCATTAGTTTCATACAGAAATACGCATAACCTTTGCGTCTGTGCATTAACAATATGCTACGTCATTGCTTTTATTCTCCCAAAACAGTAACCTGCCCCCCCCGTTACCCGATACATCCAGACCGGCGCTTCTTTCTAACCACTTTAAACGTTGACTATGACTACACTTATTGAAATGTAGGTTTTCACTTGATAACATACCTAATCTAGCTAATTAATTCATAACAGCTAGAGTCTTAATTAAAATGTACTTTAATTAAACGAACTTCTAATACGCAGGTGCTTGTTGTTATAAACAAACACGTGTATCACTTCACTATCGTCATGACAACGATGTTAGAAGTTCACTGTTGTCGGTTGTTGTTTTGAATTAAGCACAAAGCTACACAATGGGCTATCTGTGCTCTGCCCACCACGGGTATCGAAACCCGGATTTTAGCGTGTAAGTCCGCAGACATACCGCTGAGCTACTGTGGGGCCACTGTTGTCGGTATTTTCTCGTTTATCCCAAAACTAGGAATAGCAAGTTGTGTTACAAATTCACGTTTTTATTGTTTAATACAGTCAGATACTTCACACCGACCTGGAAAAACAATTTATGTTGTTTTATTGACCTTCCACATGAGAAAATAATGAACCTTTCTTCTGTCTTCATTTTGATATATTCAACAAAAAGCAATTTTTCTGTGTAAGACTAATAACACTGGTTTACAAAGAAATCGAGGCAAGCACAAAAATAGCTGTTTTAACCTAATTTGGGGGTGCTGAATTCAGATTTGAAATCCGTTTTTACTCATCACCTCTAGTTTTTTATATATGCATACTGTACATAAAGGCGTATATGCATTCAGGGTTAATTTCTAATATTGTGTGACTTATGTCTTCTTTTTTAGTTATTATACAATAAATGCAAATAAATCAGATGAAGAAATGCCCCCAAGGGAAGATTCTGCCAAGTCAATCTCTTTCGAAGATATTGACTCTTCTTATTCAGAAACAAGTGGCAACGAGCCACACTGGATCACGCAAGAAGACCTGGATGACCTTGCTCGTGATTTGTATCTGTCAAAACAGCAGTCAGAGCTTTTGGCTTCTCGGCTTAAACAGAGGAACCTAGTCCAGGAAGATGTAAGGATCACCAGTTTCAGGAATCGGAACAAAGACCTTGCTTCATTTTTCGACATGGAAAACAACTTGTGCTACTGCACAAATGTACCTGGCTTGTTCACTTTCCTTGGTTTGCCACATAATCCTTCAGACTGGCGTCTTTTCATGGACTCTTCCAAGCGAAGTATCAAAGCTGTGTTTCTTCACAACGGGAATAAATATCCCAGCATTCCCACTGCACACTCCGTCCATCTAAAGGAGTCCTATGACAATATGGAGCTTCTTTTAGAAGCTGTTAAGTACAACCAGTACCAGTGGAGTCTGTGTGGGGACCTCAAAGTTATTGGTCTTCTTATGGGTATGCAAGCGGGCTTCACAAAGTACTGTTGCTTTCTCTGTCTCTGGGATAGTCGAGCTGTATCCCAGCATTACAAGCAAAAAGACTGGGGATCTAGAAGCACTTTCGTTCCTGGCGAACACAGCGTCAAGGAGAATCCTCTGGTTGGCATGAAGAAGGTGCTTCTTCCTCCTCTTCACATCAAGCTTGGTTTAATGAAGAATTTCGTGAAAGTCATGGACAAAAATGGTGCTGCCTTCCAACACTTGTCTACTGTGTTCCCAGGTCTCAGTGCTGCTAAGCTCAAAGAGGGCATCTTTGTCGGACCTCAAATCCGAGAAGTGCTGAAGGACACTTATTTTGAGGAGCTTCTTACCTTAAAGAAACTGAGAGCATGGGAAGCATTTAAGTCAGTCTGTAGTGGCTTCCTTGGTAACACAAGCGTACCAAATTACCAAGCCTGTATTGAGAAGATGCTAAAGACATAGGAGGATATGGGATGCCGAATGTCACTCAAAATTCATTTTCTCCATTCCCACCTCAACGTCTTCCCTCCAAACCTTGAAGCAGTGAGTGATGAGCACGGAGAAAGATTCCACCAAGACATTACGAAGATGGAGAGCAACTACCAAGGCAAGTGGAACCTCAGCATGATGGGAGACTTCTGCTGGATGCTCTTGCGTGACATCCCGGAGGCAAAATACACCAGATCATCTAAGAAAACACACTTCTAACTGTCTGTGGTACTATGAATTGTGTACATTGTGTCATCCAAGTATATTTATTCCGTCAATGTTCTTTATCTATCCTGTTTTATCTGTAATAAGCTTCTGCAACTGTTGAAATAAGCACGTATATACTCTGTATATACTAAAATGAGACTATTTATAAGCCAAAAAACTAGAGGTGATAGAGCAAAACTGTTTATAAATGTGAATTCAGCAACCAAATTAGTAAAAAACACCTATTCACATTCTTGCCTCAAACAAAAATTATTTTTTTATAAACCAGTGTAATTACTGTACTGATTTCTTTCTTTCTCTCGCATTTTGTGATCACTGACAGGAAGAAAACATTTTTTTTTAACATTTTAGTGGTGTTAATAAAAGAGCGATTTTGCTGCTGTCCTTGCACTGTTTCTCAAATTTACAATATTTAAATCCAGAGTTAAATTACTCACAACAGCCAGAACGCAGAAAGCCCATTGCGTATGAACAAATGATGCTCCACAAAGTGTAAGAAAAAAACTGAAAAAAAATTAAACGTGTCAATTTATTGTTTCCTTTTTATCTTTTACCCAAGTCCATTGTGTATCTTTGAGCTAGAAAAACAAAACAAAAACCAACAACCTTCTCTATTATAATTGTAGATACTCAGACAAAAATTGAGAGACAGATATGAATCTCTTTTCTCACCACGTGGTTGTCTAAGCTTATTTTGCAAGCCATTGGATAACATAACACTGCAGATAAATTGAAAATAAACAGGTCAGCAAATGTAAACTTCTTAAACAGCAAATCAAGATTAACTGGCTGTTATGTATTAGAATTTCAAACCGCCTAAAACCGAGTTAAATTGTAATTTAGATCCAGAAATTAAATAAACGTCCATATGTATCCAATTTATATGTGCCAACAAGACTGATACATTCAGTTTCTTTTTTAATACAAATATATTTTAATATGTAATTAAATGCATAATACAATTAACAATAACGGTTATTACAGATAATGATATATATACAAAAGTTTTACAAACAAAAGATACTGAATCTTCTACATGATCTTGAACTTCTTTGATATCTTATTGAGGGTTTGCGACAAGCTAATTAATTTTGAGTAGATATAGTTAAAATTCACGAAACAAGGAGCTAGTTTGTTGCGTAGTCTTCTTTCTTCGACTGTCACACGTAGAGATTTTCACTACTGAAGTTGTGTAATGTCTTCGTAAAAATATTAATGTCCAATATGGATTAGCTGAAGTTAAATGGTTTCTAATGTTCAAAATCTATAAACGTTTCTGGTCAAACATCTAAGTTCCCAATTAATCCCAGTTACAGCATTCGAGGTTTATAGTGCATCCACTGTAACAAACCAATAATATATATCGTCTTTTGCGCGTCGCTTTGATTACATTTATAGGCGTAAGAAACGTTTCTAGAAATTTCAGCTTACACAACAATATTGACGATACACTTGTGTTTATATTCACACATACATATTGTTGATTCTTACACTCGAGAATCTTCTACAATTTAAGTGAATAGGCGGGAATTTCGCAATACTGATTCAACAGTATAGGTTAAATACATTTCTAAAGATAAATTAACCTAAACAAACATTGAAATTCAAATACATTTGTTGCTTGTTGTTTGTCAATAAGCACAAAGCTATACAAAGGACTATCTTTGCTCTGCCTACCATGAGTAAAGAAACCAGACTTCTTGCAGTTTAAGTGCGCAGATATGCCGCTGTGTCACTACTGGACAAAACAGATATGTAACAATAAATCCGCCACACTGGCTCACTCGATTATAAACGTTTTTAAAACGTGCAAACTTTGTTTGAATAAGTGAAGATGTAATTTTGGAAAATAATGGATTTTAGGGATAAAATATATTAAACTGGATATATCAAGAAAATATCATTATTCATGAAAATGCGTCACTGAAATTGTATGATAGTGTTCTCTAGGCAATTCAATTGGCTAATAAACGTAAAAGAAATTTTTTTTTCCCTTCTTTGTATGAATGAAGTGCCAATACTTATTAAATGCGTGTAAAAATATTTTTCTCACTGCTGTATTAACATCAAAAAGCTTGCACAACTTTTAAATTTCATATTTTATACTCAAAGCTTTTTCTATATTGAAGTCCATTAAAGTGTATGTTTTTCTCATTACAAAGCCACATCTGGCTATCTGCTATGTCTACTGAGGAGAAACGAACTTCTGATTTTGGCGTTGTAAATCCGTAGACTTACCGCTGTACCAGCAAAGGACAAAGTCAATAGAAAGCAACTTTTTGATTATTTAGAAATATGATCAAGTTTGTTTTTTTTGCTAATTGTTCATGTTTATCTATCTTCATTAAAACAACCAAATCAGAAAACATGAAGATGGTGAACTTTCTTTCTCCTTTGAACTACAGCAATATTTTGTTGATGAAATGTTAAGATTAAGAAGCTGTTCAAAAACAAAACAAAAACATGCTATAAGTAATTATTTGACGCGTTTAAAATAATAAAATTGAATTATTAACATCGTACTGCAAGAATTTAAGAAAAACATTATTGGTACAGTCTTACCAGATACTGCTAATCAGATGCTACGTGGATTAGAAAAACTCCTAAAGACTAAAATTCATGCAAATATAATGGGGGAAAATGACGTGATAGCTTAATATTAGAGTTTTTTTCTATATATAAATAATTGAACAGTGACAATATTTAATCAATAATAAATGATGACCCCCCAATTACGCAGAGGTATTTCTGCGATTGTTTATTTTTGAATTTCGCGCAAAGCTACTTGAGGGCTATCTGCGCTAGCCGTCCCTAATTTAGCAGTGAAAGGCTAGAAGGAAGGCAGCTAATCATAACCACCTACCGTCAACACTTGAGCTACTCTTTTACCAACGAATAGTAGGATTGACTGATACATTATAATGCCCTCACGGCTGAAAGGGCGAGCATTTAATATAAATACTTCTCAAGATATTGCACACTTGTGTGTTTGTGTAGCCTTAATATAGTGCCCTAGTTACTCAGGGCACTAGCCCCTTTAGCTACGGTGTTACACACAGACTTCAGTGTGGAAATACTGATGTAACATACAAGACACTGTACAAAAACAGACTGTTATCTTTTCCACTGGTAAGCCAAGCTATGCTTCATGGATACAAGATTCCTTACTATGAAATTAAGAGTAACCATTAGTCATGTAGATAACACTTTCACCTTGAGAAGAATGGTATTGTTGTTATTATTATATAATTATACGTTTTCTCAACTTAGGAAATTTAATTATCGTAATAGTCAAACATACACACAGTTTTCTAGTAACAGCGTTACAAATAAACTCGTCTTTTAAATTAATGCTGATTTTATTACGGTCAAAAAACAGTGTTACACTATGTTTAATTTGTGCCCAGTTTCTATGTGTCAAACTCTGTCAACGTTTAGATAATTTAGATTTTTGTTTCGCAATACATTTTCATATCCTGAGGTTCCTACCAGATTACTTGACAGCAAATAGTTTAATCCTGAGAAAAACGCAACATCATTCAACAAAATGATGTTCAGTTAATTCTTAAATTACTTGAATAACACATATGTAACTCAGGTTCGAATTCGTGTAGCCTCTGTAATATAGTTTTAGTGATGTAACTGAGTTTTTTGTTTCAATATGTTTCTAGGAGAAACTTTTTGTTTATTTGACTCTTCCTGTAAGTTTTAACGGTGATCTACTGGTTACAAACAAAGACCAATTACAAAATTATCAGTTCCATTAAAAAATCAAATAAAAAGTAACCAGAACAACTGATAGTAACATTTCAACTTGTTAAACTGGAGTACATAAAAATTATGATTTATAGAAAAGTGACTAATAAGATTCACAGCAACTTATTCTGGAGTGGGCCAGATAATCAATTGTATAGAAATTACACGTTTCAGCAACTGAACTATTGACGTTCGTAGTTGAGGTGATACTCCAATCGTTATTCCTATAACAGTTATCCAGATTTTCAATTTTAGATCGATTGCAGATTGAAATAATTAAACCGCAGGCATTCGTAACGATGTTGTTGTTTTGAATTAAGCACAAAGCTACACAATGGGCTATCTGTGCTCTGCCCACCACGGGTATCAAAACCCGGATTTTAGCGATGTAACACCGCAGACATTCCGCTGAGCCACTGGGGGGCCATTCGTAACGAAGGTGATACTCTCGGAACATTTATTCTATGGTACATCTGCACCTACATCACACGACGAATATGTTTTTAAATATTTTAAAAATAGGTATATTAGGAATGATTTTATAATGACTAAAAACAAGTTAGAATATTTCCTCTATTACTAACATATGACAGGTGATTTATTACCGATTTAAACTAACTTGTGAATCATATGTAAACAACGTTTAATAATAAATAACAGTAAAAACCTTTGATTGACATTAAAACGGAATAGTAACAGCTTGTGACAGTGAAGAACAAGTCCTGAATCAATGAACCGCAGGAAGAGAGCCTCAAAACTACATCCAACGAGCTTGCCCTTTCAGCCGTGGGGGTGTTATAATGTGACAGTCAATCCCACTTTTCGTTGGTAAAAGAGTAGCCCAACAGTTGGCGGTGGGTGGTGATGATTAGTTGCCTTCCCTCTAGTCTTACACTGCCAAATTGGGGACGGCTGATGCAGATAGCCCTCGTGTAGCTTTGCGCTAAATTAAGAATACAACAAATAACAACTCCCCCCTAAGAACTCGTCAGTTGGTTAGTTACATTTACAAGCCACACGTTAAGCTATTTACTATATAACTTGTGAAACACATATGCGCACATCAAGTTTTTATTACAAGTTTGAACAATCACGATAAATAAAGTTACCGTATCAACTGATGATCACAGTATTCTAACTCAAACCAATGCTCGAGCTTGCTGACAGATAAATAGATTCTTGAAATCACCTCCTGAATCATTAAGCTCTCAAACAAAGCCAACAATGTTTAACCAAACTAAACAGCAGTTTTCCCCAATGGGTCTTAACCTTTTGATCTTGAGAAATAACACGATTCGAAAACTAATTTTGAGCTCACGAAAATTTTGGTTTTCTTCCGATATAGTAGTATGATCTAAGAGTTTCCGTAAACGTATGACACGCATACACACAAAAGTTCACAGAATATATCAGCGAATGCAGTCCAATAATAACCAAGAATGCTTAAGCAAGTATGAAATTTCAAAAACACACATTCTATACTATTATAATATGAATCATAATATTAGTTT
Organism: Carcinoscorpius rotundicauda; assembly: GCA_011833715.1. Classification (NCBI taxonomy): domain Eukaryota; kingdom Metazoa; phylum Arthropoda; class Merostomata; order Xiphosura; family Limulidae; genus Carcinoscorpius; species Carcinoscorpius rotundicauda. The sequence goes on from CM022398.1 coordinate 26,081,148, forward strand.
TTGTCACACAGCTTTAATAAAGCAACAGAACCACAAAGATAAGAGACATTAGAAACTTCTGCTAACGTGTTTATAGGAAATTCAGTATTAACAAAACTTTGCCTCTTTGTAGAGAAATGAAATTAATCAGTGGATCGCATGTAATCTACAAAAAGTTCTAATTCTTCTGTATATAAATATCTTCAGTTAAACATACAAAATATACATCAAAGAAATCAAATTATACTCGATCGTTAGAGTTATGATTCAAAGATTAATGCATAAGGATGAGTTCAAAATTAAAATTGTAAGCCGTCTGAGATACTGCAAACTTTTACAGGTATAGAAAAGCGAATAAAAATCAACGAACTGCGGTATTCACATACTGTCATATCTGTAAGCAATACGATGAATGATGTATTTATAAATGAAATTCGAATACCCAAACACAGTATTACAAAGCAAGGTTTTAGCCTGGAGGCACTTTGTGCTGTAAAGGTGTAAAAATGTGCAAGTTATTTTGTTATTCGTTGCTAGAGAGCAGCTACAGGGTTAGCAGTAGACGGTGTTTACTAGTTGCTAGATAGATTACCCTCTTCTCTGTCGCTTCCAAATCAAAGAAGACTTGCGCATGTAGCCATCGAGTAGCATTGGACGAAATTCACAAACAAAGCAGAGAGGATTTGGAATAAATAGAAGACCCGCAGCCGGCTTTGGTTCAGAGCCCCAGCTTGTAGACATATTCAAACAATTCGAATGTTTCTATTACATGACCAGAACAGTAACCTCGGCAGGTATTCAGTTCACAGGAGCTAAATTCACCCTTTCCTAACTGGGGTGTTCGAGATTTCATTCTCCTACACCCCTCTCGTGACAATCAGTATAAGCTTGTCATGGAGGATTGGAGATGTTTCGTTACCATGAACTTTGATGATTTTCATTTCACAGATCTGGTGTCAGAAATGTGCGGCCGAGGCAAAGAGGTGGCAAAATGAGGCGATGACGGAAAGATGACAGTTAGTGGTTGTTGTCTGGAAAGCGTACCAAACATCCTGGCATGTGCGCGTATGTTTACAAAATTGTATACGTACATATATACACACTCTTTACTGCACACAGAAATAGGATAAATAACGCCAAATAGTTTTGACATTGGTGAAAGTTAAATGAAAGTAAACATAAATATTAATCTAAAGACAGGTTTGAACGACTCTGTTTCAGGATAACGTATCTATAAATCCTATGCCAAATTTTTTGATGTGGTGAGAAAAGGGTCATTCACGTCCATATAAAAACTGACTGCATTTCTTTTTCTTCAGAATAATTAAAAAAGTTACATCAATTTTATAATAACGTTTAGTCTTACTCGAAATAAGCAACGTAGGACTAAACTTCAGGAATTTGTCAGATAACTAGAGTACATTCATACAGTTACTAATCTCTTGAAAACACTCCTTTTAAATTACCAGGTAACAGAAACTACTTGTTTGGCAAACATAAGATCATTCTAACGCTAACTCAAGCAGTGACGCCTATTGGACAAATTTGTAAAATTAACTAGAAAATTCGTGACATATTTAAATTACAATACAACATTCTACAACATAATAATAAGACTTTTAAGCATATAACAAACTCGAATAATTCAGTCATTTTAATCTGCCTGTCTCCTATCGCAACATTAACATCTGAATGCACTCTGTGTGAAAATGAATTAAATTGAAACAAACAGTCTCAACACCGTTTGTGGGTCAAGTGACATGGAATTGATCGCTAACCATCAAATTAATGAAATATGCAAAGAAACAAGCATGCAGTTAGATTGTATACGAGAGTTGTACACTAATACTATCGGTTAAATATGTCACTGTTGATACCACTATTTATGTCTAAGAGTAGAACCATATATCATCCACTATTCTCGATATCCTTACAGCTACAGACATTTGGGGGCACATGAAGTGGGGAACACTAGTTTTCACAATCTCTATATCAAACAGCTTGTGACATAAGACACAATACAAGACGAACTACAAACGCCTGACTTGCAGAAAAGCAAACAAAGATGAAGTATCAGTAAACACAAGCAACTAGTTGCCTTCTCTCTAGTCTTACACTAAATTAGCCTAGATAGCCCTCGAGTAGCTTTGCGCGAGATTCAAAAACAAATACTATTGTAATACAAATTATTTTTGATGATTTTATTCCAACTGTAGTGTAACAAGATTCATCCAACATTAGCAATGGATAATTTTTTTTAAATTTTAATTTAAGACTTGGTAGTAGTTTAGGTTTTAAAGACCTTAGGGGAGACCCCTAAGAAAAACCAGGGACGCTCAGAAACTTTTGGTCTCTTCAGCCCCACACGCGTATAAGTTATGATGTGTGATGAGGAGAGAGTTATAAAAAGAAACAAATTGAATAGTGTATGTCGGAATATAAGGATAAAATAGGAAAGATGAGGAGCGGGAAAACTGGACTAGTACGCTATGGACGGAGCATTGGATAGAAGTGCCAAACCCCCTTTTTAATAGTATATATAGTAATGTAACTATACGGGTGTGTTGGGCAATGGATTCTTCTACAATAGATTTGTGACTCGTTGACGATAAATTAACAACATGCACTCCGTTTGTTTATAAAATGATATATTAAAATTAAGTTAAATGTACGTACAAAAATTCTTTACACGATCTTATACACTATACAGTTCTCTTGTCAAAAGTCCTCTTAGGCCAGTTCAGTTGATGAGCTGAACTATATTTCTTTATTTCGATCACAATAGCATCCGTGTATAATTCACTTACACTGCCAGATGAGTTACTACATTTGTATCCTGAACTTCCAATAATAGACTGTCTTTTGTCAAAGTCCACAAGACAGGTTTAATTAATTTAGAACACCTTTCGAGGAGGCAATTTGCCCTCCTTACTCCCCTTTAGAACCGTTAATTTCACTATAATATATCAACCGTTAGGCCTATCACTCCCACAAAGGTTAACATTACGTTTTCTAATTTTTCTTGACCGAACTTCTTTTTCTCGTGACTTTACTCTTGCTATGTTTCCGTCCATCTGGGCGCAGCTATTTATATGCCTTTCACTCAAGCCTTCTAGAAAATAAAAAATCCATAGCCTCGACATCAATGAATTAGAAACGCAAAATAAATAAATTAATAACGAAAACACTAAACAAGTCATTCTTACTAATTTCAATATAGGCAACTTAAAAGACCTGGATTAATTGAACTACGATATTAATGAAATGATAACTTTTAAGATAAAAGTGACAGTTTTCTTTCAGTAGATAGAGATGAATATAGATAAGACGAGTTTATAAACACCATTACTAAGTGAATCATCTATTTGAATCACATATAACGTTTATTCAATCTTGAAAGTTTTTGTTTCCGACTGCTGACACGTCAGTACAGTACGATCGATGAGGATGCAATCAGAAGGAATGTTTCTATTTATTTCCACACAAATGTATTTTTTAGTTTCTTGCATACCAGTTGGATATAACTAAGTTCATTAGATAAGTAGGTCTGCCTGCACGTATAGGTGGTGATTTAAAGTTAGTGAAGACTCAAATGTCACAACTTCACAAACTTGCAATCACATCTAGAAACCAACGGCTATTTTCACGAAAACTATGACTCATAACACTGGAATTACAGTACATCAACTCAATTATATACCTATAAGGGCCACGATAGAGCCATGTGTTTGTGCGTTTTTCGTATAGCAAAGCCACATGGAGCTATCTGCTGAGTCCACCGAGGGGAATCGAACCCATGATTCTAGTGTTGTAAATCCATAAACTTACTGCTGTACCTGCGTTACGGACACAGTTTATTTTTGTGTCTATTTTTTAAATGTAGTTTTGGACATGTTTTGTAGAAATTTTGTAAAGATGTAGTCTTCGACCGAGCTCACCGTCTTTCTTATTATAAAATGAGGCCCGGTATGGCCAAGTGAATAAGGCACTCGACTTGTAATCTGAGGATCGCGGGTTCGAATACCCGTCACACCAAACATGCTAGCCCTTTCAGCCGTAGAGGCATTATAAAGTGATGGTCAATACCACTATTTGTTGGTTAAAGAGTAGCCCAAGAGTTGGCGATGGATGGTGATAACTAGCTATCTTCCCTCTAGTTTTATACTGCTAAATTAGGGACAGCGAGCGCAGTAAGCTCTCGAGTAACTTTGTGCGAAATTCGAAACAAACAAATAAAATTTTGTTTTAATTTTGCGCAAAACTACACAAAGACAGAAAGGACGAACATATTCGGTGATGGAGATTCGAACCCGTGACACTCAGATTGCGAGTCAAGCATTTTAACCACCAGGCCATGCAAAGCCTTAAGCTTTAGTCTTTCGAAGGGAGGAAAATTTGGATATGTCATAAATAAATTCTGTATTGAATTATCTTACATCCTCGACTTTGTAAACAGATATCATATCGTTCCACATTCTTCCATTCATGTTTAGCTATATTATTTGTCCTTCACATAATTTTATTCGGGATTTTGCATCTTATGGGGCTGCCAGAGCTTTTTGAGTTTCAGACCCACTCATTTTGTACAATTTCCTTCGACTTGGCTTGGCATATCCAGGTGGTTAAGGCACTTAACCCATAAACCGAGGGTTGCGGGTTCGAATTCCCATCACATTTAACATGCTTGCCCTTTCAGCCGTGGGAGCGTTATAACGATACGGTCAATTCTACTATTCGTAAGTAAAAGAGTAGCCCAAGAGTTGGCGGTGAATGGTGATGAGTAGCTGCCTTCACCTCTATTTTTACATTTCTAAATTAGGGACAGCTAGGGCTAATAGTTCTCGTGTAGCTTTGCGCGAAATTCGAAACAAAATCCTTCGACTTGATTTGACAGAGATTGGTTGTTCTAAGATATTTTGTCCCACGCACACTTCTGATGCAGTAGTATTTTATTTTTGCCTTACTATTCAGGCTAGTGCTTGTCTGTCACGATTTGTCAACTTAGTTTTTTGACCACTATTATATATTTCTGATGCATTTTTATTTTTCGATACTCATGCTGTCATATCTTTTGACATGTTACTCGGGGACACATGCCAGTGGGAATCAGCTAGATATTCACCTATAATCATACCTCTTTGAAAACCTGACAGATCTTTTTAAGTTAACATTTGTGAGATTTTGCTCTGAAGAAAGTTTGATCAAAGGAATCATTTTTTATACTTCTGCTATCAAACAAACGTACTTATGTGTTATTAAACCAAAAAAAGCTGATAGCCTTTGATGTCTTTTTCCATCAGTTAAGTATGGTAGAAGATCTTTGATAGTACAGACAGTTTGAACAGTTGAACTTTCTAAAAGGTAAAGTAACAATAAATGACTACTTAGTTTTTATCGCAGACAAAGCTCATCGTACTATGAATAATGTATTCCCTGGCCTGCTGCATGAAGATAACCATTAATTAATCATGCAGATATGATTAAAGATTGGTTCAAAGAGCACACCTAAATTGGCCACCATACACTCCAGGACTACATATTTTGACCACTATACTCAACATATCTACATAACTTGGCCGCCATACTCAACATATCTACGTAACTTGGCCATCAATACTCAACATATCTACATAACTTGGCCACCAATACTCAATATATCAACATAACTTGGCCACCACACTCCCCATATCTACCTAATTTAGCTACCACACTTACCAGATCTACATATTTTGACCACCACACTCACCAGGTCTCCATAATTTGACCACCAGATCCACTTGTTACTAAGTGTGTTTTGCGAGTTTTTGAAACCAATATTCGATACAGATCTTCTCCACTAACAATTTATTCAACAGTTATAAGAACCCTTGTACGGCGAATCGTCAAAATATTGTAATCTAATAGCACAGAAACTTGTTTAATCAGTTATATGCTGTGTTAATTTGTATTGTTTGCTCATGAGAGCCAACACGATGATAAAAAATAAAATCCAGAAATTATCAAATTTTTCTATTCATTTGTTCAGTTCATGAATTATTTGAAAATTTTATACAGACAGAATTATGTGTGACTAATGATCGACCATAAAACGCCCGATCTGTTATTTCACGTACGTTACCACTGTTAGAAATGTTAGATTTAGTGTGAACATGTTATTAAGCCAGAATAAATAATTTTCAACTATTTGTGAGATTAGGCCGTTTGGCAATTTATTTCTGCTAATGATTCAGATAACTAATAATATTTACTATGTTTACTTCATAAGTTCTATCACGAAGTTAACATTTAGAATATGCAAATATAATTTACTGTAACTTCACCATCTTCCAGTGGAAAGACAGATAAGTGAAATGTAATCTCTCTGAGTTTACATGAGGATTTTCAGAATGTTAGTAATGCGTTATAAAATGCGCTAAAATTACATTTTTGACCAGCTCTTCACGACAAATACAAATTTCTACCCAGAAAGTTGCTTAATTATATTCAAAGTTTAAATTAGCCGTAAAATTGTTCCAGTCAAAATACAAGAAATAGAAATGATTCCAAATTGTAAGCTGACAATATATTTATATATATCGACAAGATAAACGACCGTGTGGAAATTCGTTCTCTTAAATTTTGTTCTTTTAGTTATTTAATCCTTAGAAATAACAGCTGGAAAAACCAACGTGGATCGCATGCTTTTTATGGGTACACCCTTAATCCTCACGCTGGTACACATCCTCTTAGGAGACTTTGCGACTTTAATTACCCAACCAGCTTAACAAGTCTCACACTGGAAGCTGAACATCTGAAATATGCTATTCTGTCCTCTAAACCTTTGTTCTATAATGCTTAAAATCAGGTTTAGCGAGAACAGTCAAGGAACTAAACCTTTATTTTCAATAAAATAACATCAACAAGAGTTCGCATTATTTACTCAACTTGTTAACGGTTTCCCAGGTAACTAGAAACTAGTTGTGTATTTAAAGTGCTTTGTGTAAAGGAAAGCAAAGTTCATTTTCTTTATGTTGAAAAGTCAGCAGTTTTATACTGATAATCTGCGATGTAGCAATGCAATAGTTTTATCCGTCTGTAGGCAGCTAAGGAAATAAAAACAGAAAAGCTCCAATGGAAATTCATATACTTTGCTGACAAAATACACATATACACATATATAGATATATAGTTTTAATTTGCATCAACTACTCGAAAACTGTACCACAGATATTTATTTGTAAAAAACACTGAAAAGTAGTTTTATCTACAAATACTTTCGTAAATGAAAAGAACCTAACCGGCAAACTTCATAATTTGCAAAGTAGGAGAGCAACTGGTCTTCACATTTTTATTATTCTGTAATAGTAGTAATAGAACACTTGTGGCTTATTAAAAACGTAAATACAACCATTCCTTTACATACTGGATTAGCAACGTTTGTACTGACTTTACACGAAATGTCACTGCAAACACACATTACTTTTGTTTGAAAAATTCGAAATTAAACAGGTTGCCCTTGTCCGAAATCATAAACTGATCTCGGATTATTATGTTTAAAATGTATTTATTGATCTATACCTTAGATCCACGAATTGGGAAGGGAGCGGTAATCCTTTCTTGTAGGGTTTTGTGGGGTAAAGGAATTTCATTCGCACAGACATATTACCTCCCCTCAATTTATTCTACACATAAATGCGACCTTCCCTTTAGTTCCATGCACCAAAAAGCAATAGCCTTCTAAAAATGGGGGTAAGTCACAATGAAATACCGAAGCTTACTCAATTGGTATGTGTAAAATGTATTTCGTGGTAGTTATTCTGTCAACATGGATTTGATGCTGACAACGCTACATAAAAGTGCCTTAACGAATATTTATTCTTAATACAATGAATGAACTGTATGACAAGGGATAAACGGCGAAAATAGGACTTGAAAATGCAATTTACAGGCTAAAAATGTATGGCACGATTTTACAGATTATTGCTATAATGATGTCCATTGATTACACACATCCATAAAATTAACTGACCATATCTTAAAATGATGCCATCCACAGTAACTATATATGATGCAATCAAAACTGATATTAATGATAATTTCTTTGTGTTTTCTACAGAAACAATATGTAGATTAAACAGCCTAAATGTGTGATACGTATTGATATATGACAGTTTTATAACGGAATCCCTAAAAAGAATTCTCTAGTTCCCAACTCAATGTATCAAGATTAAACAAAAAATAGATCTACTGGTCCTCTGGGTATGTGAACATGAATTTTACTTATCATCAGTTTAAAGCAAACCTTCCACCCTCCCAAATAAAACACGATAAAATAGAATGACAAAAGACGGATTAAAGTTTTAAAAATAAGCTTTTTGTCGTGATTAGAATGTTCAATTTTTCATAATTAACAAGTGTACATAATATCTATAGAAGTACCTGAAAAAATTAACAAATATTACAAGATTTCTAAAAAAAAAAGGTTTGACCATATGAAGAAAACGTGAAAAAAATGTAAAGATAATTCTAAATTAAACGAGTTCATGAACTTTGTGAACATACTGGCCCCTAATTACGATCCGGCGTAGTAATATATTAACATTTCCATAGGTGGGAAATTTTCGAATACCTTTCTTTGTATAATGCCCCTTATTGTGCACTTTTTCTTCTTCTAAGGCCTAGAGTGATCCGTTTTACAAAATAAACCGTTTTGAATAACAAGTAAAACAATTTAGTCACATTCAAAATTTCTATCAATTATCTTTCAGGCATAAGTTCTTGTTTTCTTTGATTTTCCTGGTTGTTAGTTGTGACATCTGTTTAAAGTTTAAGTACATAAGATACGTTTGTTTTAAACAAGATTTACGTTTCACAGTGAGTCGCTTTTAGTTTATATAATTTCCATGCAGATATTACACTGTAATTTGAATTACGTTAATTTCAAGGGCCGAGTCCACTATTTGAGAACAAAGGGTTTTAGTGTTCAATGGTAGGAACCTTTGGTACGTTTAAGTTGTTTTTATTTTTATTTCATGCATACACTATAAATAAAAATACGTTTATCACAATCGTCTTGTGAGCTATAAGACGTCCTCTTTTTTATTTTAGGAATTAAAGATAAAAATGTAAAAAAATCAGTACTCACTCACAAGTATTCTATTTTATGATTGGGTCATAATATGGAAAGCATAAGTGTGTTTGTATTTGGCATCCTAAGATATATATATATTTTTCTGAAAATGTAAAAAAAGAGATAATTTTCTTTTTGTGACGTGTAGAAAACAACAGTGATCCACCTCTGGCTTGCGTGCACAGAACTCTTAGCCCAGAATCTACGAAGCCCCATTGATAAATAATAAACACTCCCCAAAAACAGAATAATGCCTTGATTAATAATACAATACGATTTTCCAAAATCATCACTTTAACGTAACTAATAAGTTGACTATTATTAAATTGGATGAATTAAGCTTGTGTTACACTATAACAATTAACGTACTCCCAACTTGCACGATGCCAGTTCTTCACTAGCCCTAGTGGCCCGGCATGGCCAAGTGCGTTAAGGCGTGCGACTCGTAATTTGAGAATCGCAGGTTTGCATCCCCGTCGCGCCAAACATGCTTGCCCTTTCAGCCGTGTGGGCCTTATAATGTTACGATCAATCCCACTATTCGTTGGTAAAAGAGTAGCCCAAGAGTTGGCGGTGGGTGGTGATGACTAGCTGCCTTCCCTCTAGTCTTACACTGCTAAATTAGGGACGGCTAGCAGAGATAGCCCTCGAGTAGCTTTGTGCGAAATTCAAAAATCAAACAAACACTAGCCCTAGAAAGATCACAAAAAAATATAAATTAACGTCAACGTTACAGTTCCGTGGTACTGGTATCAATAAGAAAACATTTCAGGCGCCCTCTCACTCTTACGTCCTTTATCCTCTTTATCACATTTGAATCTTTGAAGATCTTACTTGCTAATCAATATCACTAAAGCCATGCTGAAGTTACTGATGAGAAATGTCCAAGTTAGATTTTTTTTTAAACTACCATTTCACTATTTAAATGATTCTTTCTTGCTTATCAATAATCGAGTTGTTAAAGGATAAAAAGAGACGATTAAAGCGACTTTTCAACAACTTAATCACAGAGCTGCTTACTGTATAATTTAAAACTAGACAACAAATGGATAAAATGCAAACACACATATTTAGCCTGACAACAATATTTGTGATAAAAATTATCTTATGACAAACGAATCATAAACCACACAACACTAGCGTGATATTAAAATTTATGTTAGAAAATCGTTTTATGACAAATGTTTCTTTTGTTTATTTTGAATTTTGCGCAAAGCTACTCAAGGGCTATCTGCGCTAGCCGTCCCTAATTTACTAGTGTAAGACTAGAGGGAAGGCAACTAGTCATCACCACCCACCGCCATCTCTTGAGTTACTCTTTTACCAACGAATAGTGGGGTTGACTGTCACATTATAACGCCCCCGGCTGAAAAGGCGAGCATGTTTTGTGCAACAGGGATTCGAACTCGCGACCCTCAGATTACGAGTCGAACGCCTTAACCCACCTGGCCATGCCGGACTTAATGCAAATGAATCATAAAACCACATAACAACTAGTGTGATATTAATATTTCTGTAAAAAAGTGTTTTATGACAAATATATCATAAACCACACAACACTAGCGTGATATTAATATTTGTGTCATATAGTTGTTTTTATGTAACAGTTGAAAACGTAGAACTAAAAAAATGAAATTTTTACTTTCAAGTTATTATATGTCACATTGCTTTGCAAATTATATTGTGTTACGATGCATTGTAAGTTACAACATGTCAGGAAGATCTGCAAAATACAATGTCAGGACGCTCTGCAAGTTACAACATGTTACAGCGCTTTGCAAGTTATATCACACTGATTTCGACATTTTCTTATAATCAAATTTTCTTTAAAGATTAAAACGCGTTTTTACAAAACACAACTACAGAGTCATAGAGAAAAATCTGATTCAGTGGTCTCGTAGGTCATAATTACATTTTCATGTTCGGCGCAATTTCAGATGACAGAAGTGGATAACACTTAAATAAACGAAACAGAAGATTCACGTTATATTAAGAAATACCGTCTGATTAAATTCTAGTATCTGTTATGTATTTATCGTCATTCAAATACACTTAATTTCAGGATATTCGTCACTAGGCCGACCCATCCCCGAGGTTGAGAGTGGTCCTATGCTTATGATTACGTCTAAATCCCACTATACAAGCCTCCCAGTGGCAAAGCAATATGTCTGCGGAGTAGCAACGCTAGAAACTGTTTCGATACCTGTGGTGGGCAGACCACAGACAGACCACAGGTATCTTTGTGTTTAATTCCATATAATCACTAAACACAACAACAACAACAACAACGAAAAAAAACGTTATTCGGTTAGAGTTGTTCACAAGGTGGGTGTTGTTGACATATAATTCAAAGTTAAGTGCGTCTAACACAGATATCCCTGGAGAAGCTTTGCGCAAAATTCAACAAATAACTTGTTGTATCAACACCATTCCTTAAGACATGCAAGTCTGTTCTCTTTTTCTCTGTTTATAATCACTTAAACGACACGCCCCTATTTATTTTGTTATTTATGAAGGAGATTACTTTGAAACATTTTTTTTTCATCTCCATTAAACACTGTGTTTAGAATACAATAACACGTGAAAGTTTACCCTTACGACGCCATTAAAGTGAAAGCTGCTTTTTTAATATAAATATTACACCAAGCATGGAGGTTTTCTATTGCATTTATTGATTATGGGGTTACACTACCGTATGCGGTCTACCGAGTTGGAGGGTCTACTCATAGTATTTATTACTAAACGATGTGAGGTAAAATGGTAACATGTGATATTCGAAGTGTACATCGTTTACTCAGCAAACTGTTTAAAACAGATCACACGCTATAGTGTGAATATCTTGCATACAGTAGTAACACCGTTTTCATTTCTCTTATTGAATAGTCTTCTCGTTGCTTGATCATGGAGTCTTTCTTATGAGTGTAAACACTGTGTAAAACAAATCTGTTAAATAAGAGACAGGATAGCGCACTGGTGCTATCAGTTCAGAATCGATCTACTTAATGAAATTACCTTAAATTAATACACCAAGTAACAGTGAAATGGCTGATAACGATATTTCGTATTACTGTCCTTTCAAATGAAAACAAAAACAATTTAAAATTAAAGCGTACAAAAGTAATACAAAGTGTAGCATGAGAAAGTCTTGAGAAGTGTGGAAAAAGAATTTAGTAAATTCAAAGAAATTCTTTTCAAAAAGCTATACAGAAAAAAGAAGGCGGTTATTCGACAGGCAAATAGAGCACAGGAAGATCATTTCACCGATAACGCTTTGTCAGCACAGCGGCAACAGAAGGCTTCCCAGCAAGGCGAGCGATGAGCACTCATCCGAACAGAACCATCAGTAAAGATATTGACATAATATACGAGCTTTAGAACGCACCCTCGAGTTATTTCGTCTAGAAAATGGGAGATACTTCCAATTCGTATTATCAAAGTGATACGTATTTTAATTCGTAAAAAAATCAAGAAATAGACATTATTGAAAAGAACCTTTAAAGAAAATGGAAGTGTTCTTTTGCCTATTGTTATGGTGCCAATTCACTCACTATCTCCAATTTTCGTTAAATACATTGAGTCAAGTTACAGTAATACATATAACCGAAAATAATAAATCATAAACAACTTATAGACAAAATACGACACACAACACAAATGTACGTATTTTACTTTCTGGAATGCGTTAAAATTAGCTACGTTCAAGCCCAATTTCAAAGTCAACCAAGCATTTTTATACACGGTTCTCATATGTACCGTATTTTCTCTTCTGGATACCTGAGCCCAAAGATTTTTACATAAAAACAAAAATAAACATTTTTTGTATTGCTTTGCTGACTGAGTTCATTGCCAAACGTTTTCTCTACCGTCTAAAACTTGAAACTATGTTTTTATATATTGCCTAAAAGCATAAAGGAGTAATGGTTTTTTTCATTATTTTCGAGGCCTTTTCTTCCAGTTGTTTTATTTCGTCATTCAGCAAACGTTTGTCGAAATATTCTTAGAACTTCATTATTTTAGAAGCGTTTATAGACAGTAATGGCTGTGACAACTGACAATGAGTGACGATCAGGTCAAACTAGCATGTATTATATACAATAAAGAGATATAAAAAAAACAGCTTAAACCAAAGCGGTGAGGATAAGCCAGTATGCATTATATATAATAAACACTTTAAACCAAGTTGGTGATAATAAGCTAGCATGCATTATATATAATAACAAATACAATAAAGAGTTTAAACCAGGTTGATAAGGGTAAACTAGTATCAATTATACACAATAAACAGATATAACACAGAGCTTAAGCCATTCTTTCATAGTATATATGATTAACAAACAAAAGTGAACTGGGAAGCAATTGCCAAGTTCAAAATGGCACTCGGAGACATTTCTTGGAAAAGGACGTTTCAAAAGGTTTTCTAAAGAAGAAAAACGGAAAGCTTTCGAAACTTTCTTTCTACCTGACTACACTTGTAGATTAGTCCTCAACAATCTTATTTACAGATTGTCACTCTGAACAACGCAGTTGCTGGTCATTTCATTTTAGTTTGTTCAGCATACACCATGGTAGTCAGGATAAACGAACATGCATTATATATATAATAGGCAGATACAAGAAGTTAGTTTAAACCATGGTGGTCAGGATAAACTGGCACGCATTATATATAATTACAGATACAAGGAGTTAGTTTAAACCATGGTGGTCAGGATAAACTGGCACGCATTATATATAATTACAGATACAAGGAGTTAGTTTAAACCATGGCGGTCAGGGTAAACTAGCATTATTACAGATAAAAAGAGGTAATGAACAGTTCGAATCACATAATAATGCAACGCATTTAAACAAAAAAAAACATATACTGAAAAATTATGTAAAGATATATTTATATTGTGTGAAACTTTAAAAACTTCTCTTCGTTGTCACTCTAAATCATTTTAGTTTAGGCCTTCGCGTCAATGAATTCTAAACTTGTACGATACGTTTGAAGAAAACGTTAACATCAGACAGCACGTAGGCAACAAAGCGCTTAGTGTGACAGACACATCTATTTAAATAGAAAAAAAACAACACACACACACAAAACAAGTGCTACAAGATTGAATAAACTCTGTATCCGTACAGATCAATCAATGAATCACAATTTGTCAACAAATGTGTCTATAGTGACAGACTTCAAATGGATGGTTGGTTAACAGAATAATCTAGCAACCTCTCAACAGACACATTATACTAGTTTGACGTGTCTATAATGAAATAACATTAATGATTAAGTGTTACTGGCGAGAAAAATCTACACGGTGATATCACATTGTTAATAAGTAATGATTAATGTATTGATTATTAAACTTTTGCACATACCTAATGCCGCACATTTATTTTTGAATTTCGCGCAAAGCTACACAAGGGCTACCTGCGCTAGCCGTCCCTAATTTAGCAGTGTAAAACTAGATGGAAAACAACTAGTCATCACCACCCACCGCCAACTCTTGGGCTACTCTTTTACCAACGAATAATTACATTGACCGTCATATTACAACGCCCCACGATGAAGGGGCGAGCATGTTTGGTGTGACGGAGATTCGAATCCGCGACCCTCAGATTACGAGTCCAGCGCACTAACTACCTGGTCATACTGGAACTGTGACGCTACAATGATGACATTAATTTATTTATTTTTCTTTCCAGTTTGTTCCTAACAAACGTCTCAATTCGAAATGTTTCCTTTTTCCTCTCTATTAAAAACACTTAAGTGATTAATCTCAGTTTGAGGTCACGTTGATTCGGTAGTTTTCGCCAGCCATACATATAAAATTAGATGGAAATATTAATGTACTCGAAAAAAAACAACATAGCTCTAAATGAGGAAAAAACACAATACTCAAACTCAAAAGTCCGATTTTGCATCCTAATACAGTAAGTGGTATCCAGAACCGGGACTTTATAATGATCATTTGCATGTTCTGTCACTACGTTTCATATAAACGAAGGATTTTTTCTCATTTTATAACAATTTTCAGAACACAAATAAGTGAAAAAAAAAATCAAAATATTTTCATGTATCGTTTCAAAAGCAAAAATGTATTTTACAAATAAATCACATTTGAATTTTAAACACACAAATAATTTAATAACATTTTCTGACTGTATTGTTTGTTGACTGTTACACGATGGCCTGTCTGTTCTTTGCTCACCGCGGATATCGAATCACAATTTTTAGCATGATAAACCTCAGAGCTTACCGCTGAGTCACTTTGGGAGATTTTAACCCTAAAATAACTTTTATTTTGGAGTAACAATGAGAAGAAAAAATTATGATGCGAAGTAAGTAACAACAAAAGCATCTCAGTAAAATACACTGAGCGATGCTCTTTTTGTGAGTGTAATTTCTAAATCTGTTAAATGCTGTAGAGATCCAGAAAAAGAGGCAGAATAAATTATCGCTACACTTCATCTAATATGTTAATTTGAAAACTATAAAAACAAAACACGATGTAACTAGGTGCTGAACAGGTTTACAAAATAAAATAAATATCTGAAAAAAAAAACCAGTTCATTTTGCGATAAATGTACGTAATTTATAGGTTTTGTATCCCTGATACACTATCGAATTTCATGATTTACAAAAACCTTGCAACTTTCGCAGCAAGACGACTGGAAGCAGAGGAAGGACTAACATTTCTTGCTTTGACGAGCTCAACAGGGAGACCAAAAGCCACACAACCAACTCTTTACAGATCGATAATCATGCAGGTTGTTAACTGCAGGATCTCTGGTTCAGCTGAGCGCTAGTCAGTAGTTCAAACAACGAAAAATAAATAAAACGGTCTTCAAAAAACCTACTAAAAGTTTCACGATATTTGTACCCACAAACCAAGGAAAGGTCAGAGTAAAAAAACAACAACAATAAAACTTCATGTTTGGTCAACATTTAACGTCGTAATAATCCTAATAACAAATTGAAATATATACATATTATTCTTTAAACGTTAAGAAGAGATGTTAATTGTCTTATATTGTGTCTGGGTAGTGCCAAATGGCGTTTTGCCAAATTACCGCATTTAAGCACTTCGGTGTAACAAGGCAAGACACTAACGCTTCTAAAGTATAGGACTGGAACCTCGTTATGACACGAGCAGTATGACTAGCGAGAAAAACGCGTTACAGAAATCCGGGCAGGAGACAGGATTCTTCAGATTCCTGCATGTATGCTAGTATTACTGGATAGGTGGCGCCACTATACTGCAGATAGAAGACAGTCCTCCATTAGATAATAGAATACTAACGGTAGTAGTTTAATGATTGAAAATTTAACAAAATACAATTATTTTTAACAGCATAGAGTGCTGAAGTAAGGTAGTAAGAATGTTCGTTTACCTGCGTCTCGTAATTTCTTGATTTTGTTTTCTTGTGTTTTATACAAAAAATTGTCATTATTGGTTCAACAAGCTAGGAATATGTTCATTTCGTAATGTATTAATTTTTCGAGAGATATGAGAATCTATATAAATATAATGGTACTGTCCATTGTCTGTCCATGTACCTAATTCTCACGGTGTGGATCTTCATAAAATTTGGTATGGAGGTTTAGTGGGTACACGCGGAGAAACATATTAATTTTCGGTTTCACATTTTGCGGTTTTATCTTGTGTTGTGTTTTTTTACCACTTCTTAGCCCCCTGTTCACTGAACTTCACCAAATACAGCAAGAACGTTTGTTCATTTCATGTACAAACAGATACAAACAGATTTGCGGTTACACATTCTGCGTCTTGCAGTTTGTTGTTGTTTTTGTTTTACTTACAATTTTTCAGGTTCAAAGATAATAATGAAGTTACATAACTTCCATCCAGTGGACAGGTACTCCAACTAGTATTAAATAATAATGAAAAACAATATATTATAGTATGGCTTTGAAATAACAGACATGTTACGCAAAGTTTTGATGTTTATCAAGGTCAGTGTTCAGCAGTTCCTGTTATACCAAAGTGATTAGTTTGGGTGTTTTGAAGTACAGTATTTAAATTATTTACAGAATATCAGTACAAACCGAGATATTAGTTTATCTGACTAAACAGATGTAAGCAATGTTTGGTACCTCTGCCACATTTTGGTTGCAATTAAGTGTATGCAGTAAAAAACGGTTACCGTTACATAATACAAAATCTACAACGCAAAGCTTAGAATTCAAGATTACTACTGCCAGAGACCTTCTAACGTAGAAGTGAATTTGTTGACTACACAGCTGGCATCGAAACTATACAAGATCAGTAACACACCAAGTAGTTTACATTACACGAATACAACTTCATAAACCAAGTAAATTTCATGAGTTGTTTTAGTGCTTTTTAAAGAAATCAAAACCTTAGCAATCATAAAATTTTGAGCCCAATGTGCAAATTATACTTTGATGGTGTCATGAATGAGAACGCCGCTGAGGTTATGTGTACCACATGCAAATACCGAGAGGTTGTGTACTACATGGGTCCAATACGTACACCGCAATTTAAAGTTGGCATATCAAGTATTAGGATCGCTACACTAAAGCTGGATATACTGCTACAAGCTTTCATTATACTAAGCGTTTTTGCTTCTTATTAAGTCTAAAGGAGGCCTAGCATGGCCAAGTGATTAAGACACTCGAATCCCCGTCACACCAAACATGCTCGCCCTTTCAGCCGTGGGGCCATTATAATCTGACGGTCAGTTCCACTATTCGTTGGTAAAAGAGTAGCTTAAGAGTTGGTGGTGATGACCAGCTGCCTTCCCGCTAGCCTTATACTGCTAAATTAGAGACGGCTAGCGCATATTGCCAAACGACGTACATGAGGTAATTTCAGATGATGATTTAGTAACTGAAATCTTCAAACAGTAAAAGACGTAAACTGGAATTTATCATTTCTTCTACTGGCATATGTAGATCTCGTATCATTTAAGCTGGAACAAATTATACGGCAAGTCAGAAGGCCGAACTATGAAGTTCTAGCTGAAAATTGCAGGCCATCTTCTCAATAATAACTCCAATTCTGTTACCAGGGGTCTTGCTTTAAAAAAAAATAACTGTTAAGTAAAACAAAATGCACACAGCTGATATAAAGCTTTCATATTTTTAATTAGAGTTATGTTTTTACTGATGGAAATAACCTTTCTGCGCTCATAAATATCAACCTAAAATTGGTCTTTTCTACCAAAAATTGGAACTAAAAAGAGTATTGAAGTTTACAAGCCAACTGACAAAGCGTACACGTCGTGAAAAAAATGGTTTTCTTATGAGAAAAATTGATAACTAAGTCAAACAGCAGATGCGGTAGCTTAGTATCTAAAGCAACTTCCCGATATGAAATGTATTAACACTCAGAGGTTTGAAGTAAATACACTGGATTTGTCTCTACTTGTTATGCTATGCCTATTACATAATATTTTGTCTTCTTCCAAGAAGAATGGTCATTTAAAAATTTATATTTCTTATGAGCCGAGTCCTTATATCGAACCCTGTGTAGTCTCAGTTTTTTTTTACTTTTTAAAGAAATAGACCCATAAAACATATTAGTAGGAAAATCCTCTGGGATTAGCCCTGCAAAACGTCTACTATAGTTTACAATAAATCGAAGAAAGACAGATATTTACTAAACTGTATTCTAGAATTTGCACTCTAGAAAATGAAACTTATTTCAAATGTTCAGACTTTTGAAATCACAGAAAGTTTTCACATATGATAATAGTCACAGCTGTTTCATCGCAATATAACCATTCCGAAAAGTTGGTAAGCATACCTTTTATTGCACAATTACACAACAACTACTTAATGCTTTAATGTTTTATAAATTAAGCTCGCTTACATATTATAAGCTAATTAATTATTTTTTGACTTAGACATACGATAACTAGAGAAAAACTGAACAAAGATTTTATAATAAATGTACATAAGCATCATAAGAACAAATTACCAATTTAATTTGAGCAGCTTAAGTAAATGAAAGCAGATTTATAATACACAAAGCGTTAAAAAGAGGACTTTTACTGCGATGTTTCGGCTTGTTTATGTTCCTCAATAAATTTCTTTCCCGCAGAGATTTAAAACCTAAGGTTCAGATGTTTACGATATATTAAGTCAAGCTAAAGAATCCCTGATAATGTAAAAGACTGAATACTATCTGATGAATGGTTAAATTACAGACGTTTCAGTACTATAACGGCGTTATATAAGAACCTGTTAGACACAATTTGAAGTTCTTTTCCTCTCTCATTCGAACATCAAATTAAGTTACAATAACGAAAAACAAAACTTATGTTAGATCCAAATCAAAACGTGTAACCCAATACTTAACACACGAACGTAATCGGTCAGAACTAGCCTCTCAAGTTGCTACACTGTTGCAGTGAAAAACTATATGATCGAAATGTCTTCTTTGGGAACAGTTACTGTACTTGAATTAGAGACAACAGTTTATTAACTACGTATAACGCTACACCATAATATTAGATAAGTTTTTCTTTATATTGCTTAGAATAAAGGAGTGTCTCTCTGGCTGATTTGTGAATTAAAAACTTTTGCTATACAGCTCTCTCTGGTAACAAAAAAACAGCCGTAATCTCACCATTTCCCAGAGAGTTATCAATTTTAACTCTCATGTTAAAAACAGCAAGCTATATTCTTGTTTTTCTTGATATGTGTGTCATATAAATTTATACCTTCGTTGATGTATAACTCTCTGATAAGAGATAAAATAAGCATAACATTTGTAGAAGTTACTCATTCTAAAGTGAATAAAAATGAATATTTTACGTTTAACTGTCCAATAGGTTCTAGCTAGAAACAGCTGAAAGGTTGCAGACATAATTAATGGCTCTAACTCTCAACCTCGGCCGTATTTTGATTATAAAAAATAACAACATTTGACTATAAATTCTCAACATACACATGTACGTAAGTCTGTCGTGTTATTATATAATTTTTAAAGGAAATTAATTGGTGTCTTATATATAGTATAGTTTGCTTCTACTTCTTCCTGTCTGAACATAATGCAGCGTGAACTGTTGACATGAAGAAGGAAAACAATCAAACTCTTAAGTACTGCTTCACACCCAATCCAATCTCATCACACCAACATTTCAAGATAATTACTGGGTGAATTCCCGAGGAGCACATAGATTGACAATGAACGCTAAATATGAGCGTTTGTAGAAGTCTTGTGGAAAAAGCCGTTGATTGATGTCTGAGAGATTCTTTAGAAACTTACTTGGCTTAAGATTTGTGATTCAAAATAGCCCTACCACTATGACGTGTCAGTTTCTCTTCTTTTACCGCTCCAGTGCTTGGAGGCTTCTTATACGACCGACTTCCCTTCGGTTGAGCAATCATAACTTTCAACTTTCTTTGACCAATTGAAATTGATCTAACTTTTGCTAGCTGCATCTTAGATACAAGTACTAATCATTTATTTTTGTAATAACAGAAAAAAAGTGATGTAAATTATTTCTCCTATCAAAATAAATTCTTTCACTCACTTTATTTCTTCGGTAGTTCAAGTATCTAAATATTCTTAGTAACTTTAATCGTGGTAACGTATAGAAAGTATTAAATCAGCAAAATAAAATAAAGTATTATTTGTCAAGCTTTGGAGAGAGGGGAAGAAAAATGTGGGCTGTATCTGGTACACGAGGTAGAAATATATGAGAAGCAAACATATCCTGTTTTATTCCTATTCATATGGGTTTATACACACTTTTAAAATTAAAAACTAAACAGTGAATTCTTGAATACAAACATACCATAATTATTTTAGTTTTATGTAAACCCCTACAAGTTATTGTGTGTGATTCACTTCATAGTTTGTTTTGGAATTTCGCACAAAGCTACTCGAGGACTATCTGTGCTAGCCGTCCCTAATTTAGCAGTGTAAGACTAGAGGGAAGGCAACTAGTCATCACCACCCACCGCCAACTCTTGGGCTACTCTTTTACCAACGAATAGTGAGATTGACCGTCACATATAACGCCCCCACGGCTGGGAGGGCGAGCATGTTTGGCGCGACTCGGGCGCGAACCTGCGACCCTCAGATTACAAAGCGCACGCCTTAACGCGCTAGACCATGCCAGGCCATCATTTTAAAGACGAACTACTTTCCATCTAAAATCTAGTATTAAGTAAGGCGTGAAGTTAGGGGTATCTTTTACTGGTTTTAACATTTTTTATGATTGAGAAAAAAGACACTTTTGGGGCATTAGGAAAGGAAAATAGGGGCTTTAGCCTACCCTTCTGTACATGTCAATAGTTAGTTAGTTCAGATACCAATTAATTATTTCTTGCCTTGCCATTTGTACTGTTTTGTATTTATGTGCGTATTACTACGGTCTGCTGGATAAAAACGTCTTAAGATTTTAACAATCAAAAAGTTTAATACCTTTTAAAACAAAACATTAAAAGTCACCCTACTAATAAACTAGAAATACAATCAGGGGTATGTTTGCGTATATAAGTACGCCTACGTTAGTTAATACAAATGTACTGAAAGATAGGTGATAAATGTATTTTCTAAATCAATTGTATTTCCCCAGGGGGCCCTCTATACGTTTTTCACCTACTTGGATGCATTGACTGAGACTGCCTCTCTTATCTGTCTATTCAACTAAGTTTTTTTGTGTGTCTGACATGAAAGATTACAGACCATCAATCGTAAGTTCGGCCCTAGGTTTTATAATCACCGATTTCGTGTTATCAAATAGCGAGAGAGAGAAACAAACAAAAAACAAACAAAAAAAACGTTTCTTTATTCGTTACTTACAGCATGCCATGTTATATTACACAAGTCAGGCAAGTGTTCAAGAAACACTTACTGCGTAAACGACCAAACAACTTAGTAAAGTAACTGAGGTATGACAGAAAATTTAGAGTAACACTAGGAAACATGCACAAATGTCAAACTACCAAGATAACACAAAACATTTGATCGTGTGAGGTATGTACATTCCATTGGCTGACGATTCATAAAACTAACGCGTTTGTCTTTGGCTTTATAGTGGCAAGTGAAAGGCCTTAACACAATTAGATGACAGTTCTTTAATCAATGTAGAAATTTCGAATCTTATAAGATTTTTTCTGTGTATTATAAGTGCGTGTGTGAAAACCTTCAAACAAAATTTCTTGTAGCGTCACCTGGAAATCAATAAAAAGCAGTCACTTACGTTCTAAAAGTTATAGGACATAAATTCATATTAAATATAAAAGTAGATTTGCCAGGTGGATTTTTCAGGCTTCTTTGTCAAAAAAAGGTTATTTTAAAAATTTAAGAGAAATTAATCAAAATAATTTTCCTTTTATATAAATATGTTTTGAAGTGGAGAAACACATGAATAAAATCTCAAATCAGTTTTGGTGAACCAATCAGTGGCTGAAATTTGAATTGAATGTGTGCTGATAAGAATAAAAAGTTTTCTATCTGTTTGTAATTAAGCACAAAGCTAGTCAATGGGCCATCTGTGCTCTGACCACCATGGGTATTTACACCCATTTTACAGCGTTGTAAGTCTACAGATATGCTGCTGTGCCGCTGGGAGGCACGAAAATGTGTAAGTAAATATTTGTGAAATTACATAAAGTATAATAAGATTAATAAAATTTGTTAATTTAAAGGTGGGATAAAGATCGTCAAAAAGTAGAGAAACAAGTTGAATCAAAAGGCAAATATTATATTTTCAAGCCTAATGAACTTACTGGAAACAAATAACAAATGTATACCAAATAATAAGCATATGTATTGGTATGCAATTACTAAAAAAAAAGTGAAGTTGTTCTTAAAGGACCTTCTGGAAAGCAAAGATTGTATCATCAAAGATTTAATGAAGGATTCCTTCAATGTCACAGTCTAATGTAACAAAAGATGAGCAGTAACAAAGCAATATCGTGGTAATAAAATAATGTTTCTTCTAATATAATGCAGCACAGATTAAAACAATGTAAACAGACTCAGTAACATGTATACCTTGCTAGATCTGCATGACACATATGTATGTTCTTCAATAGTCTGTTATGCACAAGTGTTTGTTACAATAAGGCAATACAATAATGTATGCAACTACAAAACAGACAACAGCGACACACTTAGCGTAATTCACCAACTGTCTACAACATTTACAACCACTACCTTAACACCAACTACTTAAAAATATCATTAACAATATGAAATAGTGCTATATCCAGTGGTAATAAAAACTGAATATCCACTCACGATATCAGCAGGAAGAATCGCCACTGTAGTCTGAGTAGGTAAATCTACTATGGTAATCGCCCAATGTTGAAAAATTTGCTCAAATATAGTCGAGGAAATCTGCATAGAAACAGCAAACTCCAGTAACGATGAACAACAGTGACTGGAGTATCGACATGCAACAGCAAAATACAGAAAATTTAACGTGTCTGTTTTCAATTAATATGCTAGGAGAAAGTACGTGTTGTACTTTCCAACTGACGCAAACACTAGGAAAACACCGGGTTTTTATGACGTAAAAAGAATAACTTAAACATTTCGCAGAATGACAAATGTAATGAGATCAAATTATGTTTAAAATACTGTCTCATTTGTTGTTTTGCGAAATTCCTGTGCGGTTCCACATTACAGTATACACATCCCTTGCAATAATTTTATAATGGTATCAAAATACGGATTTGTATTTTTAGTAAACTGTTAACAGCAGATATTCAGCATTGTTTGCTTACATTTTGTGACCCATATTTGTAGACTTTAAGTTATCAATTTTGAATTATCTTGAGCGTTTGCTTTGTTAAGGCATAGATAGCAATGGGTAAAAATATGTTTAGAGTAAGACACTATCCCAAATAAGCAAATATAACATTTTAACAATAGAACAGCAGCCTTTTAAAACAAAACAAATACATCTAAAACATCGATTTAAATAAACCTTTGTGCATTTGAAAGTAATTATTTACTGAACTAGGAGTCTTTGTGCCTGAGATTCGTGTAAATACGTCTTTAGCGCGCGTCGAGTACAAAGACAGATGCTCATAACAACATCTCACCTATTATGTATTTATAACTGCACAAACCAACTTTCAACGAAGAATAATCAACTTTTACATCGTTCGTGGACATTCGCAGCGCTTCATATAGCATATTTCTCTAGGTTTCGGTGCAAAATACTCAGCCGATTTTGCGTTAGGCTTGTGAAAGAATAATATTCATAATACGAACAAATGGGCAAATTTTGATTTTCGAGATTGTTATTTTGTTATTTTGAATTAAGCACAAAGCTACACGATGGGCTATCTGTGCTCTGCCCACCACGGGTATCGAAACCCGGATTTTAGCGTATAAGTCCGCAGACATACCGATGAGCCACTGGGGGGCGATTTTCGAGATGACGAGAAACCTACTTGAAGTCAAAATGTACCTCAGGATCGCTGGTATGGGTATTAACACTTTTACCAAAATAACTTTGTTAACCCGACATGGTCAAAACATTGCTCTCTGCTTTATTCTGGTAAAAGTGTTAATATCCATACCAGCCACCCTGAAATACAAATTTTGATTTTCCCTGACAGCAGTGAAATCTGTTATTTTACTTATTATCAATGATTGGATGATCTTAACTATTGAAACGAAAGCTTCTGAATGTTGTTTCAAGAATATTTCATTTCTTTAAGTGGTTTTGGTTCGAATGTTTTAATAGATTTTAGCAACTTCCAGCAATCCCTATTATGAAGCACTATCGTGGTATACTTGTCGATATTACACAGAATTAAACTTTTCATTATGTTAAACATTGTAGTTAGAGCTAGAGAAAAAGTCAACAAATATTTCTATAGATAACAAAATAGATAATACAAAATATTCGAACAACTAAACATATATACTGTTGTGGTGTGAAAGCCTTTTTATGTTAGGTAAGCATGATTATAATTATACTTCTCAAAAGACACTAATGTTAAGCTTATTATATTTTAATAAGTGTAACACTAATGTCTCATAGCAAGTATAATTAATTGTTGAGCGTTAAATAACAATAATTTAAAAACACACTTTACATATTTGATACAATTAAAGTATGTTAGAAATAATAAAATAAAACAAGACATACTTGATAAATCTAACACTAAAAGCTTGCACAGGTTATAACATATTTAACATTTTGAAAACACATTTAATACGAGTTATTATGTTTTACTTCAGCTGATACAACATATGTTAATAGACGAGCTGAACTGCCAATGAAAGTAGTTTTTATAATGTAAAGACATTGAATGGGGGGTAATTCTTTAATTAAAAATATTACAAAATTCTGCCTTTTTGCTGAAGCCAAATAGAAAATATTAGTATAGTGGATGAGGTCTAGAACATAACCTCGGAAGAACAAACGAGAGAGGATGAATGAATCTCATTACAAATTATGTTATGAAAATAAGTCAACATCCTTCCTCTATCTATATCTATATGTTTGTCTGACAGTTAACTTATACTGACGTAAAATATGTGTTATAGAATGAAATTCGTAAAAGAGAATTGAACTATTTCGTTGTGGCATCTAGCTAGCAAGCGAAAGCATTTAAAACTGGCGTGACTGGCAAATTCCCACAGTAGTGTACGTGCGTCAGTTTTCCAAAATGTTATAAAATTATTAATGATTGTTAACATCTTAAAATCTCGTTCCGATATTTCAAAACAAAAAAGCTATAATTTTGATGGGAAGAAATAATAGGAACTTCAATTTTGAGGGTTTTTAAGATCTTGATGTTTGTAATTAAATTTTAATTAAACTGCTATAAAGCGACTCAGATTTGATTTACGATCTTTCAAAAGAATTCCTGTATAGAAAAAACAACAGAGATAAAGTAGCCAAACATGTTTAGATGTTGAACATAGAGTTGTATTAGTTTGAGAATGGAAAATCTTCACAAACTTTCGTTTGAATCTTAGTACACAAGGAAATTTTGAAACATCTTTATCTAATTGATCATTCTTTCGGGTTTTTGGATAACAAAAAATTCAAGCCCACATCGCAACTTTATAAACGTAATTCCAACAACGAATTTTAATATAAGTTTTCTTAAATATATTTCACAAAATATTAAAGTGCTTTAATTATATTTAATCTATAGATAAACTAAATGGTTACAGCTGCAATTACTTTTAATAAAAATATGTCTGCTTGTCAGTTTTATCAGCGTGAATGTTTACATTATATTGTTTGTACTGGAGAAGAGCCACATTAAACTATCTATCTGCTGTGTCCACCGCGGAGAATCGAAGCTTGGATTTTTGCGTTGTAAGTCCGTAGACATAACATTCTTCCACCAGGGGTACCATTATACTCTCCTAAAATGAGTTCATTCTTTCTTCTTGGGTTTTGTTTGTTTTGAATTTCGCGCAAAGTTACACGAGCGCTATTTGCGCTAGCAGTGCCTAATTCAGCAATGTAAGACTAGAGGGAAGGAAGCTAGTCATCACCACCCACCGCCAACTCTTGGGTTACTCAGTTATCAACGAATAGTGGGACTGATCGTCGCTTATAACGCCCCCACGCCTGGAAGGGCAAGCATGTTTGGTGCGACGGAGATTCGAACCCGCGACCCTCTTCTTGGGAAAGGATTGAATATACGAAATAAATGTGATATAATCAAGTTGGCATATAGTACTGAGACTTTATCTATACAGATAAATAATTAAAAATTTCACGTGTTATTTCTAGATCCACATTGTTTACGCGTTCTCTCATGGGTAAACAACCACTATTATGGAATCGAAAGTCTAAACAATGTATGTAATAGTAGAAGCTATCCAAATAATGTTTCGAATTATCAATACGTTGATGAACGGAAACTAACACGTATAGACATATCACTACACATATTGCTGTTTCTAAAACTGTGATAATATGTTAAATTGTTAGTCTATGTCTATATTTGTGGGTAATTTCCTTTTGTGATTGCTGGTTACAACATCTCATTTCCCATGATGTCTTTTTTCAGGTCCGTAGATTCGATTTCTCATTATGAGTATCTTTGTAAGAGCTATAGAGCGCGGTCCTTGCTGAAAGCTCTTCGGTAAATAATACGCTCATGCATGGCCAATGGGACGAGTGAAAAGTGGGGGTTAGGAAGCTTTGGAAGCCCAGTGTAAATACAATGCTTATGCTGTTTTAGATCCTAAATTCATAAAAAAAATAATAAGTTAATGATTAAGCACAAAAATAATAAACCTTTGTAATTTCTGTAAACTTTCTAAGGTTGAATACGCTTACTATTTAGTACCGGTTGTACCTCCCGTTAGCAAGCCATTTCGAACGGTCTCTTTCGTATAGATTGGCGTTTACCAATCCACGCACCTCGAGGGCGGAGCCATGTTCCAGCTCTGAGTGTAGTATTATTCTTATATTAGGAACAGTTACAAGTTTAATTAATTACCTTTATGATTAGTATCATTTGGCAAACACGGCATGTATTTATTAAAAAAAATAAATGGAACTGGTAATTCACAGCTAATTTTGTAACAAACAGGAAAAATCCATTGCGATTATAGAGAAATGAATTACTTGCACTCTATAAAGGGCATGTTCATTGCATCGTCGTATTCAGACGTATTGGTTCCTAATGCTTTAATAACAATTTAACAGAACTGTTTATTTGTATATTAAGCGTAATACTACAAACAGACAATCTGTACTTTGCTCACCATAAGTACTTAAATTTATATTTTAATGTTATAAGCCTTCACATCTACCATTGAGCCAACTAAAAGTTAAAAAAACAAGAACTTTACACTACGTTGTTAAAAGATTTGTCTATGTCCTTGCTTATTGTGATAAGAGTAAATTGAAAGATAAGTTAACTGACTAGGGTTTCTTTTAAAAAATACGCCCATTTTAATCAAGCGAGTTGTCACTTAGCAGCACGTGTGCTACACCAGTCCGAGGCAGCGGCCCACATCTTATACCTAAACAACATTTCTACCATACATGACTAAATGCATTGAAAAAAAGCATACACGAAATTCATTACGAAAACTTTTCTTCATAACAAAAAGATTAATTTAAAATGTCATCACAATGACTAGAACAAAAGGATGAGAACATGTCACACACAAACAACATATACAAGTTCAGATCCTTAAAGTAATTTGAACTCCATTAAGTTTAGGCCGAACGTATATAAAAAACAATAATATTAATTCAAGGTGTCACAAACATGACAACAAAATTGAAAAAAAAGAGAAGACAAGCAATATGTTGCATGTCAATTGAAGGCATAAAAATAATAAAACGGTAATGTAATACTTATGTAAAAATACTGCAGAAAGTATGCAGTTTTAGTTGGTATACATAGAATATAGCGCACTGTATTAATACTGATACAAAAACCTATCTAGTTTACCTAACCTAAATAAAACGAAGGATAGAAAACCGTAATGAGTGCAATAACTACCCTGCCTTCTCTCTTTACAATGTCAACGTCCAGGGTTGGTATTAATTTTATATTATTTGTAAGTATTATAATAAACAAAATTGAAAAAGGCAATATGGATTACTCGGATTGCAAACACAAACTGCCACATTATGGAGTTAACAAAGATGTGTATAAGTACAATAATTTAAATACGCATACATGATTGGTACGTATGAAAAGTGTATGTTAGTTTTTGGAAATCCCAACAGAACCTTGAAAAGAGTCAATAAAAATATTTTTACGAAATTTTAAAAATTAGTTAATTTTACATGCCCTCATATGAAGTAACTCGTGGCAAAACGAACAGACTTTGTGTGTAGAATTTTAAGCATTAAAAATGGCTTTATGAATATTTTTGTGTTAACAAGTATATGTTGACGAGAAAAGTTATCGCTATAGAAAGAGTACGTGATAAAACGTACACTGAAGGTACACATCACGAGCACCCTAGGAATGGGAAAACATAATCAGATTGATGTAAAATTCATGTCGATTCTTGGACTATACAGGACTGCATATCCAATGCGCATGCGTGGATATTTTTCCTTTCAATTATGAAATAATGATACTTTTGAGCACAAGACGTGTTGAGTTTATAAATGACTCTTTTATTAAATTTCCACGAAACAAGTTGGGTGTTCACAAACACACTGATAAAAGAATCCATGATTTTATTTTAAAAAAATGGGTTGTTTGAAAGAGTAGAAGAAATTTATTATACACGTTTCACATATTTAAGCAAAAAAATATTACACTTTCAAGTTTACTTATGATCAACATAAGGTTGACATAAGCACATAACATTATAATTCCACTGAATGTCCAAATGCAAGTACATACAGGAAAATGAGTACATTGTATTAAAATGATTTTGGAGTGTAACCACGTCGTTACAGTTCATATCGCTACATTCAGCCATACTCTATTTTATGATTGTATATTTTGACAACACTTTTCGAAGCGAAGTTTAACTCACGTGAAGATCCGTCCTAAGGCTATTATGTCCGAAACACTTCTTCCCGCAGTTTTCTCCTGTTAGGTACCACTCAGGAAAATTTCGTTTTTTTTTCCTTTCCATGAAATTTTGTGGAAACAATTGCAGTTGTTTCTTCAGCAAGATGTTCATCTTGATTATGTTGAGTACTGATCTTTGGAAACGTGGAAGACTTTCGCTATTGACCTTTGTCTTCGTAAATTTTCACCTATTACAAGATGCTGCACTATGTTTACCACTGAAGGGGTACAACTTGTTGCAGGTATGTTCTTGGATGACCTCCATGTTGCGTTGATCAAATATCAATTAGTAAAAGGATATCTCTGCCTTGGAAATTTCAAATCCCGATATGAACACGAACTTTTTTTCTCCTGTAAGGGTTGTTAAATGTAGTTCCCAAAAGCGACCAATTTCCTTTATCAACACACTAATTACGCAACGCCAAACAAAGTCAAAATACAGTTCTGTTGCATTCCGTTTCGTACTTTATATGGGTTACAGTTGTCATGTGAATTGTTGACGTACATATTCAAAATCGTTTTAATATAACGTACGGAAATATTTGTACCGTAACAATGAAAAAATTTAAAATAGCTGTTTATTTATTGCAATTACTGATTTTGAGACTCCTGAATGTGTATCATATGCACGTCACCAAAAGTATTTCCAATACTTTACGGAGTCAGAAAAAAAAGCAGGATATTTCATTATCAATGAAAAATTACCCCTAGAAAGTCACACAGTCTCCGAATTATAGAACAACTTAGTTACACTAAAATAAACAACAAATTAACTGAAACTCACGTCTTTTGTTCAGAACTGACTTATCTTACTTATTATCCAAAAAAACAATACAGTATTTGAAATTACAGTTAATTTCTTCCAAAGAAACTTACTATAATTTCTTAAAACCGGTCACTTTCTCAGATTTGTCAGAGAAATATAATTGTTCACTCATAATAAAAATTCGATACCTGACACGAAGTAAAAAGAGTAATGCCACTACCTGAGAAGGAGCACAGTACATTAGTGTGAAAAGTTATTAAAAGGTTAATTATTACAAATTATATTATCAGCATGTCAAGGTATTACTTCTAGCAAACTGTGCACATTTAGAGAAAAACACCTACAGTGAAAAGAAGTTTCCGTCTACGGTGAAGAAAATGGATGATAAAAATATTTGAAGAAATTGTTTAAAAAAGTTACGCTTCCACTCGG
Source organism: Carcinoscorpius rotundicauda (assembly GCA_011833715.1). Lineage (NCBI taxonomy): Eukaryota > Metazoa > Arthropoda > Merostomata > Xiphosura > Limulidae > Carcinoscorpius > Carcinoscorpius rotundicauda. The sequence continues at coordinate 26,111,904 of CM022398.1, forward strand.
TTTGCTTGTTTTCTCAATTAAGCAGAAAGCTACACAATGGGCTATCTGTACTCTGCCCAGCACGAGTATCGAATCCCGGTTTTCAGCGGTGAGAGTCCGGAGGCATACCGCTGTGCCACTGGGAGGCTTCCTTTGTTATTCTTCCGATACCAGACTTTAAAGCCAGAAAATTAGTTGGAACCTGCAGAGACCTAAAGACCAACCTACTCATCAACTTACCCTAGTAGCATAATTTTAAAACATTTATAGACAATTTTCTGCCTGGCGACAACGCAGTATTCTTACATATGTTTCATAATCCATTCAAATGGATACATCACAGTATCTGAAACTCGTACGTTTACGGGTATTTTTCTAACAAGCACAAGCGAAAAGTGTCACAAGCTTCATTGTACTTCCCTATTTTGTTTCCTAATTTTTTTGTATTCTCAGACCACTCAACTCAAATTTGTAAAACATGACGAATTAATAAATATCCAACACAAAAACGAAGACAAGCTTATTCGCTGAACATTACCTTAACTGAACTTTATATTAAAAATACTCGATTTAATTACTACAGTAGTTACACATTAAACTATCCTCTAAATGAAAAGACAATACAGTCACTTTTGCTCCACCAGGTATACATGTATTGGTAAGGTTTTAAAGAAAAAACATATGTTAAGTTGACTACAAATTTATCACTGCCGGTATCAAGAAATCCATATGTGTTTTACCCCTTTTTCTTTGTAAATCATGTTCTATGAGCTCTGTAAATGATGTTTTAAAAGCATGAACATTATTGTGTTTGTTTATAAAACTATAAATCCGCAAAAAGAAAGATATATAAAAATAGTATTATGTGAAATTATAATCATGCTGTTCTGTACTTAATGGTTATTTTTTGATGTAACTTTCAAAAGTTTTTATACTCCTCTAAATATATTTTTAGGATTGTAGAGGTTTATTTATTTATATATATTGCAAGAGTTGAAACTTATTGCCAGTTTTTCTATTTTTTACGGTGGAAGATAATAAAAGATCGACATTAAAACTACGAGAAAGTGAGTTTATAAATAGCTCAATGTGTCTTAAATACAGTTAAAAAATGGTGGGTGAAAGGTGGGGGGAATACATTCCACAAACAGGAAGTAAACAAAGGTTCTAGCTTCGATGTTCCATGAATGACAGCTGTTACACGCTTGTCTTACTTGGACTGAACATTTGTCTTATTTCAACACCATATTTCTTCCTTATAGAATTTGGACACGCCGTCAGGGAAGTATGTTAGCGATACAAATTTATGCCAGAAGAGGAGGGGGAAAAAAAAGATACAATTACACCTTACGAATAGTAATTAATTCCATTTTTATGAAGCTCACTTTTATCAAGAATATTTATTTGTATATATATATATATATATATTATATTTCTGAAGAAGATTAACTTTCTATCTGCAGGTCCGTATTACGATGTTTAACACTTAAAAACAACAACAACAAAAACAAACAAATACGAAAAATTCCTCTTTAGATATAACAGGTTAGGGTCTGGTTCACCTTTTGCGCGCAAAATGAAAAATGAAACAGCAAACGTATTTCAGGGTATTTTTTTTATATATAAATTTTGCATCTAGTAATCTTTCAGAACTGGCCAGCTACCATATTAAGCCAAAGGTTTGTTTGTGTTTTAGAGCAAAGCTGGACTGGTTTATTTGCTCTGTCTACCGCTGTCCCACCGAGGAACGAAAACTAAGAGAGTTAACAAAACACAGAGAATGGTTAAGTGTACACTTTTTTTTTCTTATTGGTGTGAATTATTCTTAACCTTTTCTAGCACTTTCCATTTTGTCACTGTGGATATAGCTGGTTTAAAGAATGCTAAACCAACGATTTCCTCACTGAGATATCACAAATATCCAGATAATACTTGACAGACAGATTCTCAAAAAGTGAAGATCACCTTTTTCCTAGTTAACAAAGCATCGTAAGAAGTGAAGATCCCTGCGAGGAGCAGAAATGGGATCAGAAACAGTGAACCCCCCTAAGACAGATTTAAACAACAAAAATGAAGATGTCATGAAATTCCTCTGTCGTCAAGACTGAGTTTAAACTGCCCCATTCATATCTTGAGAACATATAATGTTTTGGGCATATGTCGTGCATGTTTCCATGTTCCAGGTGGCATAAATCACACCTCTTTCCACGAAGAGGGATGCACAGTGGACCTGAATTTTTTGTAGAAATTCTATAAAGTACTATCATGTCATATTTTAAAAGTAAAAAGTGGCAGCGTGTGTTGCATGGATTATTTACATATGAAATGTGCTTGAGCATTCTCAATAATGTGGAATATTTTAGAATATTATAGAATGTACTAGAACATTCTATAATGGTATAATATTTCAGAATTATTTAGAATATTTTTGAAAAACTTAGAATATTCAGAATATGCAGGTATAATTTGAGCTACAAGGTAAAATTTCAATTACCTTGAGCAACTCCTAAATGTTATTAAATAGAGATAAAATATAAGAATAAAATTTGGCGTGAACTATTTATTTATATATTAAAAACTTGGTGGAGCAAACGTGTTATATCTCAAAGCTTTGAAAATAAGAATCGTTTTAAGCATTTCACATAATATTATCTACAAAACATACTGTTGTATTATATATATCATTGGCCCGGCATGGTCAGTTGGTTAAAGCACTCGACTCGTAATCCGACTGTCACACCAGACACGCTCGCCCTTTCAGCTGTGAAGGCGTTAGAATGTGACGTTGAATGCCACTATTCGTTGGTAAAACAGTAGCTCAAGAGTTAGAGATGGATGGTGATCACTAACTGCCTTCTCTCTAGTCTTACACTGGTAAATTATGGACAGTTAGCCCTCGTGTAGCTTTGCGCAAAACTCAAAATAAACAATATACATCATTAAGCATAAGAAACAATTTACTAGTTATTTTTAATCACGAGAAAAATTGAAATCAATACAAAAATATTTCAAATCGACCTTTTGACACACATGTGTATATTATATTTTTAAGAAATACGTGATGCAACATACATGCATAACTTGACTATACTAATTAATGTCTGAAAAACGAACATTCAACTTTCATGTGTCCTTGACTTGTGATTCTAAACTTACACTACAAGTTTTGGAAATGTAATAGTTGAAAGACAAACAAACAACAATGGGTTGACATTAAAGAAGGCAATTCATGCCTGTTTTAGTAATAACTGATTTTCCTACTGAGAGTACTTTTACCACGTCGAGAAATGCGAAATGCATTTCAAGTATCTTTAATATCGCTTTATAATAATATGAATATTTTATCACATCACATTAGCCTTGTTTTCTAGCTCTGGTTATCATTCAGTTTAATATTCAGTTTTCTTATTAACGTTTGGAATTTAAAAAAACACAACACAAACTGAATATTTAACAAATCTTGTATTTCAAGCTTAAACACTGGCGTGATTTCTTCTCAGTTTTGTTCCAGTATCAAAGCGCTCCTTTGAATGTGTGTGGGGGCGGTGGGGTGGTGGTGGAAGACTCCTGTATGCATATTAGAAAAAATCGCTTTTCCAATTTCGATTTCAATGGTTGTGGTTAACATAGTAAATAAGATGTCAACCTGGATATGTTCCACCGCCTATGCTAAGTGTTTTCACACTATCATCATTTGCCTTCTTTAACAAGCACGTATGGTGGACTTTGATGATACATTTTATATATTTAGGAAATTAGTACACTTATACCACACCTGCTGTCAATGCTTTTCAGCTCTTTGCTAATATTCGCAATTAGAAAAGAAGTAGTAAGAAAAATGTTCTGTATATATTTTACGTTATGTAGTTTTTCTTAGACACTGCACGAAGCTCATACAGGTCTCACCCGTAAGTGAAAAGTACAATTTCCGAACAAGGAAAACTACATATGAGGCGCGCAAATTAATAGAAATCTTGAATATTTGTATACACGGGTTTGTTGTAAGAATATTACGAGTTTTAAACACACATTTATTTATCTTTACCATCATATAATCATAAAGAGAGAAGATACTCTAATATGTTTGTATGTACTACTTACTTCGTTCCTCGTTAAATGCATAGAAATTACAAGTATATTACGGAAACAAAAATCAGATAAAATATAGCCTTCAGTAGTTACGACAAAAAACACGTTTATCTACTACCTACGTTCCTTGGACATGCGCAACGAAATGATTATTCCAATGTTCAAAACTTAAGGTTATAGTAATTAATGGGTTATACCAATGTAGACACAGTTCTTACTCAAATATAAGAAAGAAACAACGTGAAAACATAAATAAAACAAAAAAGAAAATACATATGCATCTGATACTTCTTATCAAGTTTGTATTATATGAAGAAAAATAAATCAATCTACGTGTTATTACTTTTTACAATACAATATAGTGAAAATAATTGCCAACACGTCTCGAAACATGTAACATAATTTGTTTAAAACGTACTATAAATATAAAGGCATTTATGGACGTAGTTATTACAGTTAAATATTAGTAATTTTAATATTATGTGAAATAACAATTCTGTAACTAATACTACTTTATTTCGTTGAAACCTGTTAAATAAAAACTAGCCTTCACCGACACTAAACGAATGAAATTCAACTTGTGAAAACGAATACTGCCTTCTGTATAGTGTGTGAGACAGTGAAACTGACAACTAGAGTGACCATATTGAGTAAACTATTATAATGGATGAAACTATATGAAGCTAGCCGACACCCGCCAAATATTTGCGGTCAGGTTTCCTATAATAATACAAACAAATGAAAATCTACACGTCTTTAGCCTAACATTAGCTAGGCCTTTATTCTACGGCCTATATTCGATAAAGTTTGTTTATATGTTTGATAGTATGCAAAGTTCCATAATGGACTACCTGTGCCTTGCCCACCACGGATATCAAAACTCGAATAATGTTGTTAAAAAAAGGAAAACTCGTATTTTATCTTTATAGCTTTCTAATAATTCTTTTTTTTTAAACAATACTTTGCAAACTTTTGTGTTTCTGTTTTTTTTTTATTTCGCGCAAAGCTACAAGAGGGGTTATCAGCGTTAGCCGTCCCTAATTTAGCTGTGTAAGAATAAGAGGGTTTGTTTTGTTTTGAATTTCGCGCAAAGCTACAGGAGAGCTATCTGCGCTAGCCGTTCTAATTTTGAGCATAAGACGAGAAGGAAGGCAGCTAGTCATCACCACCCACCGCCAACTCTTGGGCTTCTATTTTACCAACGAATAGTGGGATTGACCGTAACATTATAACGCACCCACGACTGAAAGGGCGAGCATATTTGGTGTGATATGGATTCGAGCCCACGACGCTCGTGATTACTATCTGCCTTCCCTCTAGTCTTACACTGCCAAATTAGAACGACTAGTGCAGATAGCCCTCGAGTAGCTTTGCGCGAAATTCAGAACAAACAATTTCAACGCAACTGGAAATTCTTCTCGGAGAAACTAACGCAATTACTATTTACTTACGTCTCATCAATCCACAAAATTTGTGACTAGTTATTAAAAATATAGTTTAAATGGATTTACGCAAAAAAAGTAAAAAAATACTACTGAGAATTATTTTGGACGAGTGATATATTGTTTACTAGCCTTTCTTTTTCAGTAGTATATTACTTCTGTATGTCAGTCTTTTCGAAAATTACATAGTCATGCAGAACACGCTTCACAGCCCTTTGGAATGGTGGCCACTCACACACGTTTTCATTTTACCGCGTACGGTAAATGTGAATGTGTTGCAAAGCAGAATCCCGGCACTTTAAGAAGCGAGTTTTTGTCATGCTCTAACGGTACTTTTGACAGATTATAATGATTTTTAGATATTGAACTATCAAGCGCATGATATCTGATACGTTTCACTGTGCACAACTAAAGACTGCTAATATTTCCCATATAAAATTCCAACAGCGCCACCATATTATCTTTTTTTCGTTATTCACTTTATTGGAGAATTTTTTTTTTTTTTGTCTACACTAATAACCTACATATTTGAGGTGTTTTCCATTCTCTCCCTAAGTATGCTGAGTGGGCCTTGTCAAATCTCTAGAGGTATCCAAATGCTTTTGGCAGATCAGTGTAGATGCCAGTAATAACCGATTAAGAACAAACCGTAGATTATTTCGTTGTTGTTGAAACACGTTTTTATGAAAACCGTTTCATGTTACAAAAATGCATCACAACAGGTAGAAGTGACAGATATTCACATTTTGACAAGCAAAAGGTATTATACACTCTTTCAAGTAATTTTCGTCAACCTAATGAAGAAGGACTTCTGTAACCAAACGAAAGTCATAAATTGATATATATATATATAAGTTATACTAAGTCAGTGGTAAATGGGTAAAGCAAATCTTTGTAGTTTTTAGCATGGTAATTTAACATATATTTATTTTGTATTTCATTGACGATAAAACTAATACTCAGCTCTTTGATTTGTTTGTTTGTTTAGAATTAAGCACAAAGCTACTCAATGGGCTATCTGTGCTCTGCCCACCACGGGTATCGAAACCCGGTTTTTAGTGTGTAAGTCCGCAGACATACCACTGTGCCACTGGGGGGCCAGCTCTTTGAATTACTCACAACTGAGATGATTTTAAAAACAAATTATACAGAAAATACATCATTGTAATTACACTAAAAATCTATTTGAAAGAAAGATGTGCTTTGAGCTTGAGATGTAAATATATATAATACAGTGTGGGTTTAAGCACTGTCCTTTTATATACAACTCTGCCCGGCACGGCCAGGTGGGTTAAGGCGCTCGACTCATAATCTGAGGGTCGCGGGTTTGAAATCCCTGTCGCATCAAACATGCTCGCCCTTTCAGCCGTGGGGTCGTTATAGTGTTATAACCAATCCTACTATTCGTTGATAAGAGAGTAGCTCAAGAGTTGGTGGTGGGTGGTGATGACTTTACTAAATTAGGAGCGGCTAGCGTAAATAGCCCTCGTGTAACTTTGCGCGAAATTAAAAAAAACAACAAAAAACATTATATGCAACTCAAACGAAGTCTACAAAACACTTATTTTAGGTACATTACCAATTACGATATAGTTGTATTCACATACATTGTGAGATTAGATTTAGTTTTTTCTTCTTATAGATGCATCACCAACTAAGGCTCAACTGTTTTTCAGATATTTATTACCTAAGATTCAATTTTCTTTTCAGATGTGTCACAAACTAAAGCTTAAGAAATGTCTTCTCGTACTTTTAACTTTTTTACACAATTGTTAAAGAGTACGAATCCGATCACGTATTTTTCTCCTGCACCGTAATTTTTTTCTCTGTTACAATCGTATAAAATTGCAACAAACTCTCCAAATATCTTCAATACTTTGAATATTAATATTTTCTTTTAAACACCAGAGCTAACGATTCTGGAGAGAGTTTAAAAGTATATTTATATTGTCGTTTCTCAAAAAAAATCTAGAACCATTTCCAAAATTATTATGTCAAAATATAAAGGTCGAGACTAGCTTCTTAAACGTATCTTATCCGTATAACCCAAACTTAAGACGTAATTACGGTATCTTGTACAATATTCATTTAATAAATCAGAACTCTTTGTGTCTTACATTTTAATCTAAGACTGACGATACACTCTGAAGAGCTACAATGATAGACTGGTGACAGTTTCTATAAAAATCAATTATAGACCGGATTTACTGTATTATAAACGGTAATTATAAAATGGTGCCAGATGTACCATATAACACGAGAGAATTATAAAAGAGTGGTGCTATATAGAGCAACATAATTATAAGCCCGATTTTTATTCTTAAAACACTTCAGTTAAAAGACGGTTATAGTGAATAAAACATGAAAAAATTTAGATCAACGATACATACGAAGCCAATAATATTTCACAATAATACTGAATGAGTGAAACTATAAACACAATAATAATACGATTTCATGACAAAATGAAAAATCTAATTATAAAAGTAATGCTCTGCAAAATACTAAAGTTACAAACTGTTCACATTCTAATTAATACTCCGACAACGGACAAGTGAAACTGTAAAAAGTGACATTATAATTTTGTGATATAAAACCAAAGAACTACAAAGATAAAAGGTAATGACCTGTAAAAACCTCCAATTACAGTATATTTATACTCTATCCAATACTACACCAATGGTTTAATAAAACGATAACACAGAAGTTTTTACGGTGATTGAAAAACAATTCAGTTGTTGATAGGAGCTGCTTTACAAAACAACACACTATAACAAAAATAAAGTTTTTAAAATCGGTATTTTTGTTCAAACAAACATTTTCAGAACACTTCAAAAGTTTCTAAACCTGTTTGTTATTTTAAAGTTAAAAAATATTATACTTTTAACTTTTACCCAAACTTAGTTAGCTACGTAAATACATAACCACTTCTTACCTGTAACTTCTGACATACCAGGATGTATAAGGTGATAAACTCTTTATAAAATGAGATTTTATTTTATTTTTTGGAAAACAACATGATACGATACAAATACTGCATTCATACAATACGTTTTAGGGATCACCTCTATTTGGATGTAATTTAGTGAAGTCCGTACAACAAAAAATAAACTGCTCTAACTAACAGCAATTATCCAATTTAATTTAAAATAAAAAAAACACACGTGTTTTTCGAATTACCTGCTTAAACACCCAAAGGAACCTAATACAATGAATATATTTTGACAAGAATTCTACATGTAAACTTGCATTGTTTTCCCATCCCTTGGCAACTGAACTGTTATGTTATGTAAAAATACTAATGTTTCTTGTCCATTGTATTGACTCTGATCCCATGTTTCATTTATTGTCAATGGATCGATCGTGAGAAATTGAAAATATGGAAAGGAATGTGGATTCTTTTCCTTTATTACATTGTGAAAAAACTGTTCACCCAGCCAAACTTTTAATTAATAAATGTATATAATACGGATTATATAAATGAATCAATTATTTGTTAATTACGCAGCATATTTAAGAAATAAATTCACTGAAAAACATCAATTTATATGTCACGTCGATCGTACTAAAACATGTTTATATGTGAACTGTCTCTTAGGTTTTCTCTCTTTGCCAATGAAAAAATCGTTTCATTTTAATTTTTTATTGGTTACATCCAGTACATGTTTGAAACGTGTAACACAGCAGTAACACTGAGCTTCCCATTCTCTCGAAGTTTCTGAAAACAAGTTTCTAGCTTTTTAGTGCTTATACAACAAAATATATGTTATTTTCTCACTGGCCTGCCCCTCCCCTATTCCCCATAAAACGTTTCCAAACTATGATAATAGATACACGTATGGACAATTTCTCGCTGATCACATCTATTAAAATCGTTGTGTACAATACCTGGTACTTTCGTAAACGTATTTGTACAACACGTTTATAACCTCATGCATGCTCATTCTCTGAAAAAGTTACAAATATAACAGGACAAAACGACTGATTTTCAAATGTTCTTTGTATTGCACCAAAACATTAAAAACTTAAACATTTGTTAAGGTTTGTGAAACTAGAACTGTAAGCAAGTTTGTCTCCAGTTAAGCACGAAGCTGCACAACGGATTGGTTGTCCGTGCTGTGTTCATCATGAGTACCGAAACCTGATTTTTAGCATTAAAATTCCATAGACTTACCGCTAGCGGGTACTGAAAGCAATTTACAAAATCGATATGTCACAGTTATATACATGTGAAACTATGGTGTGAATGCAATGTTTATTTTACACGTGTTACATGTCCTGGAAAGACCACAGTCCCATTCCATTGTCATATTTTCTGTTTTGGCTGTTGTTGCTGTAAGATTGTGTGACAGTGTTACCTGAACTTAAATGATGAATGTTTTTTATATAACTATAAACTGTTAAAGCTATTAAAATGTTAGAAACCGAAAAAACGCAATAACAAGTGGATCTTTGTGGTCTGTTTTCAAAATTTTATGATCATGATATCAAGCAATTTGTCAGTTTAAAGTATTGGAAAATCGACTACGTTACAAACTGAATGTAATCTGGACCAAAACCGTTAGAAATTACCAGTCCACTGTGTGGTTATTTCTGATTGGACGGTAAGAAACACACTTCAAATTTAAGCCTTAAAGTGAAATGTACATCACCAAAAAGCTGGGCTTCAAGATTTTATGTAATCATCAATGATTGCCAGGTTCAAATCTGGAGAATCAAGAGTACCATCTTAATGAATACACCCGTATCACATATGGTGTAAGGTGGCATCAACACGAATGGATGTGCAGACGAACAGATTTACAATATTCACTTTTCAATTAAAGCAGTCTTAGTAATAAAGCTTTTTTCATTTGAGCTTAAAGAGTTAACCTACTAGGTTTCACTATTGGCAAGGTAATTTTTACAGTTAAAACTGTTACAAGGTTATGGACCAGCTAGCAAAAAATTCTTATATTTTGAAATCAGCTCCACAGAACAATTACCGAAACTTATTAGAAAATGTGTGTCAACATTTTAATCTACTCTGTGCCACCAGAAAGTGTGGAGTTGCAATGACCGAAAAACGGAGCATTTCTCAATAACTACATTGAATATGTCGGCTGCTCAAATGTACAGGGATCCTGCATTGACGCCAAAAATGCAAATAGTCATAGTTTACTCCGCCATGTTGGATGCTATATTTTTACATTTTCCTTTTAATATATTGTTAATCGACGCGGTAAATAGTATCTGTGATGTCCATAACGAAATCTGTATCATAACTGAAGAGCATTAGAACCTCCTTTTTCACAACTGGTTAAAGATCTTCAAACACTTGAATCTTATATTGATATTGGTTGCTAGAAAGAATATCTCACGTCCAACATGGTAGTAGTGAACGAAACAAAAAAAATGTGACGTAATTTGCAAGACCTGTATCATAACCCCCCTCCATTCAATGTCGTCATCTTGCCTGTTAAACATTTCCTTCTAGTAGATTACAGCACTCTCTACTCATGCTAACAATGCCATAAACACAGAGACTATCCAGTTTTAGAATTTTTATGCATATTGCCAAGACGGTTTATAGCGTCAGATAAAGCTATATTAGAAGACATTTCTCTTTTTCTTTCATCTTTGGCAAAAGCAAGCATTTGATGTCCGATATGGTGATGTAAACTGCACTCAAGTGACCTTTTTGACGTCAATACAGTATTAACTCAGAGATGAAAAGATTATATGAATGCAAGGGTTAAAGTTTGAGTACATTCTATACTATTTTTAGCATTGTTTTGTAAAATGTAACTCTTTTGGACAAGTTGATTCAGAACCTTGGTTGGGCCACATTAAATTTGAGTATCTTTCATCGTGAAAGAAATGCAACTATAAACACTCTTTCAATGAAATTAGATTTATTAGGTGTATTTAGTTAAGGTGCTTCAATATTAAATATGTTGTTCATTTGGCAGAAGAAAAACTTTAGAATTTTCTCCTTTAATAGCTTTTTTGGAGCACTTTTTACGTTAGACATTCAATTGTTTGGTATTTAAAAAAAAATCAAGATATAGCCTTCAGCGACAGAAACTAATTAGCTAATTACCGTACTTTTTCTAGCATTTATTGTGTAGAACAAAACAAAAATAATGCAAAGCCAATTGACTTAGATATATTAGTCACACAATTTAAAAATCATTTAGCTACAGCAATTCTAACTGGAAAATCTAAAACTTTACTGTGCAAGTTACAACGTGAACCAAATTCTGCAGTTCACTTCAAACATTCAGTCTGCGCATGATAATCATTAGGATACACGCCCAGTCGCCGTTTTTATGATGTGAAAAAAACATATAAATTATCATTCACTGTTCTTAATGTTTCAAAAGTACTTGCTTTAGTGACAGTTCGCGTCTTGAAGCTTAAAATGTTATCTTATGCTTTAATACTGATAACATATTTATTTCCGTAGCTTATAAATTTCAAACACATAAAAACACTTTCATCAATACATCTATTTATAAATACGTTTTCTGATAGGGAACACCACAGTTAGAAGCGACAGTGTTGTGAAGAATGTACGTCATTACTTCACACATAATCAATCAAATTTACATAATAATAAAAAGGGACACCATCACACACATTTTAGACAAATTAAAATGTTGGAAAATAAAATGCATACGTCTTAATTACGTAATTTTGTTTCTTAATAATATACAGAGTATTTAGAATGTTGTATTCAAACAATTTGATTACAGAAATCAGCAAGTTAAGTGACTAACGCAAAGGAAATAACGTTGCTATAGAAAAGCATGTATCGAACTCATGTTCTGTCAGTATTTGGCTTTACTTATACGCTGTGATTCCACTGAAAACTGATTTTTTTGAAATGGTATGTAATAGTTCTTACCAACGAAAACTTCATACACTCAGACCTCATACAAAGATAAATTCAGATCAAAGATTTAAAATTTCCAAGAGGGGGATGCCATTTATACTCAAAGACACTAAAAACAAAACAAAAAGGGGACTAGAGCTCGACACACCACGGTTATGAAGAAAGAAACGAGTGACAAGTCTAACTCAGCTGGTGGTAAGTAAAGCGTAGGCTTTGTAACAGTTCCGATTTCACAAACACATACACCAGAGGTAAAATCTGAGTTCGTGTTTCAGGATACAGTACATAACATAAACTAGAAGTATATCTGTCCGGAAACCAGGCCAACAGAGTACGAGTTCACCAATACAAAGAATTTTAGTCATATTTCCCGTTCAACCGTAACATACCACAAACACCTAAAGAACAAATTGATTACTCGCGCTATTCCATAGAAAGCTATACAAGTAAAGTCGCAAGATGTGGTGGCCATTGATTTTACAAATGAACTGTTTGAAAAGGTTGCTGGGAAAGTGTCATCTTGGATTATGGATAGCAAACAACGACAGTTCTTTTTGTTTCTTTAATGGACACTCCGATGGAATGTGATGACATAGACCGTAACGACATGTTGAGACTCAAGCACTAATTAATGTAGTTAATCTTCTTATTGTAAAGAAAAAAATGCAGTATGGAATTCTTGAAATAATTTATCCTTAAGACATTATATTTATTCCATAAGGAATTCTAATAAGATCTCTCTCTCTCTCTTCCTTTCTGTTTGGGTTATTTTTCCAAGATAATTCCTATTCTCGGTTATGTTAATCACCCAGTATGAATATAACTTGCTCGAAACAAGTGGACACGAAACGGCATGTGTAGTACCATATTGTTTCCCAGGAACTAATGAGATTTAAATACACACAAACCGAATGATCAAACTGACCTGTATTAATAGATATGTATGATAACAGAGCATCATATATTGATTGAAGGCTCAGAAAATTGTTCTAAAAGTGTTTCGACAATCATATAAACCCTCGTCTTCCTGGAAATTCGTTTTAAATCTTTAGGACTCCCTAACACGTTGTGCAGACAGGTGGAAAAGAATTAAAGATAATAGAAACGTTTTACACGTAAAACATTACAGCTATATATCCTGTGAATACGAAGTTCTCCAAATATTGTTGTAGATAAAACAGCTTCTACCCTCTTCGGATTACCCACAGTTTGTTATACATTTTATTTAGGATTATTGTAATTAGACACAGCATCTCTAAGTTGATGAACCTATGATCTCGAAAAGCATAAAATCCAAAATTATTTCTTAAAATACAAAACTCTATGAAAACTAAATTAAGATAAATTTAAAACAAATTGTACAAAAGATACTATATTGTAAAGACACTAGATATTTATTTGAATATAAAGATATGTTTAAGCTTTATATTTACATATATAAATATATTATAAATATCAACGATACATATGTAAGCACTATTACTTCATATGCAACTTAAATGAAGGCTAAAATTATTTTAAGACATAATCAATTAAGATATAATTGTTTTTCTCAGATACACTGTGAGATAAGGTTTAGTTTTTTCTTTTTTAACTTGCATTATCAACTACGGCTTAAATTATTTTAAAAAGATATTTATCGACTAAGATTCAAAAATATTTTTTTCAGAGGTATCACGAACTAAGGCTTCAAATGTTTTCTCTGTACTTTCCTTCCAACGTTTGTACGTATGTATGTATTCGTATCACGTTCTTGACGTCTGACTGAAGTGGTAATGCTTTAGTATCAAGAATGGCAGAAACATTAAGGATTCTCCGAAGACAATGCACCATTACAACGCAATTGATGACTATATGACCAGGAATGTAACAGAAATAACTTCTTCACTTTCATCAGCTACTCACACTTCTAGCTTCCGGAACTCTCAACAGTGCGACCAAAGCGTAATTATTGAGTTAATGGCACGCTTAGTCTTATTAAACCGATGTTGTTAATTTATAAATAAATAATGAGTAATTAGTTTAATGATTCCCTAGTTTTAAAATCATCCAGTTAGTTGCTTCTATAAAGAATCCACATAGTTTACTCTGCATACAATGCAATAACACACTAAATCTAGTAGTAACAACTGTTACGAAATCTTTATTACGTGATAACACAATTAAGGTTTATACTTTTGTAATAACAGAATAAATGCTCATCAAATTATAATAACTAAAGTTTATTAATAGCAAAAATTCCATATGAATAAAAAAATTCATCATATATTTTTTAAGGTGTTCATTTATTGTTTTCCTACATAATGCAGTTTTAATGTAATTTTTCGACGTTGGTCTTAATATCTGTTGGTTAACATTACAATCGTGAACTATAGAATAAAACTTGTTGTCGTTGTAGCTTGTATTTGAATGATCAGTTTATAAAATGTAAATCCAATTGGGATCACTTGTGCTGTTCTACAGCTAAGTGACCTGTTTAGATTTTACACGTATGACGACAGGCAAGTAGAGTTCTGAACGAATCAATTCTGCTCAATGGGAATACCCACATTTTAAAATATGAAATTAAAATAACAGCAATTATTGTGCTATTTTCTATTTACTTCACGTACAAGTTAACGTGCAGAACTGTGAATCTTAAGGCCCACCATTTACGTCTCATTACCATAAAATTTATACTCTCCATGTTTGGGTCAAATGTATGTTATAAAAGCAAAAGTCAATTACCACTATTCAATTACAGTAGATGAGATCTAACGATGAGTGATGTTGACTAGCTGTGTTCCCATTAGTCTGTTGGTTCGAAATTAGCGATGGATAGTTTAGGTAGCCCTCGCTTAGTTTTGCGCGAATGTCAGAAACAAAGAAACCAGCTGCTGCATTTTCACTTCTATTATTAACTTGGCCCATGTGGAGTTGTTGCGTGACTATTGGTCGAAGCCCTTTTACCGAAAAGACGCGTATCAGCTCGATAGGCAGAGAGACAGGTGTGAACCCCACCCTATCGTAGTATTAACTTCATCAGAATAAAGTAAATAGTCTTAAAAATTACAAATTAAAAAAAAGTTGAAGAAACAGTCAAGTCTGAGAAACCATATGCTTAGGTATAACAATCTTAATTTTCTGAGGGTCGCGGGTTCGAATCCCCATCGCACCAAACATTCTCGCTCTTTCAACCGTTGAGTTTCTATAATGTGACAGTAAACTCCACTATTCGTTGGTAAAAGAGTAGCCCAAGAGTCAGCGGTGGATGGTCATACACTGCTAAATTAGGGACGGCTAGCGCAGATAGCCCTTGAATAGCTTCGCGCGAAATTCAAAAGCAAACCCTAATTTACAGTTGCTTATCAGAGTGAGGGCAACCAGTCAGTATCAACCTCCTCCTACGCGGGAGTAAGCATCCCTGAAAGTGAGGAATATATTCAAGGATATTTTGCGATTCAAGACTAGAAATTTCAGATCTGAATGGAGGAAGAACAGCTAAATTGGGTTGATTCAGAACCAGTAAAGGGTTGAAATTATTGCATTCATATGAATTCAGAACAGCTGCATCAGCTCAAATAACAGTATTGAAATGACTGGCTTTATTAACGATATTAGTTTTGCGAGAGTAAAAAAACACACTAACTAGCGTGTTTTAGGGCTGTACAACTAAGGTTGAATTACCCACGTGTTGGCAAATGACGAATTTTGTTTGGAAACTTTACTCACAGGTTATAACAAATAAAAAGAAAAAATAAACTGCCCAGTTGACTGAAATCTTATCTAATGTCCACTAAATTTAGTACAAAACAATAAAAAGCTGACGTACATGCTTGCTACACGTACTTATACTGTAAAGAACTTTAAATGAGGTCATTTCTTATAGAAGATTCCATTTGTCAATTGTTGTTTTTAGTAACTGTTCCCGACACACTATAGTGTAGTTACTACACACTGTTGATGACCGAGTATGGTCCAGAAGTTGTCGTAACAGACTGTGCATCTCTGAAAGTCTGTGGTTCGAGTCCTGTTACCTCCCAGCCACTTAGAAAAAACATCGCGCGTTCCGAGATGAGGTTGTAGATCAGATCTACCTATTATTATTTGTGAAAGTAGCAGTGTTGATTATGCATGAATATCATCAAAATAACACAACATATTCTGGTATTCTGGTCACAATGACAAAAGTAGTTTTTACTGATTTAGTACGATCTGTGAAAGTGTGTAAAAATAGGTGACAAATATTGGTAAATATTATCTTAGCTACAATTTGTTTAAAAATCTAATTTTCCTTTTTATTTATAATTTAGTAACAATGCGGTCTGCGTAAAAGCGAAAACGTTCCTCCTATATCTAGTGTTTTGAACCAAAGGACATTTTCCGTTATTTGAAAAGACATGACAAGTGCTTTCGTGCCTCAATAGATTTAAAATGAATTATCATCTATAATAAAAAATGCGAAAGCCGTGTTAGCCAGTCAGAAAATAAAACACCTTATAAATCACAACACCAGACACAAGACTCAAAAACTCATCAATGTTAACATAGGTTTGTACCACACGCACTCGTTCTAAAGGCACTTTACTACATAATCAAATACTGGGAAGATAGTCGTAATAGATATGCATGCAACTGTGCTTTTTGTTTCCCAATAAAATCACGCAACCTTTGACCTTAGAAAACGTAAGAGCAACCGCAGTTATTAAAATAAAAAGAACTATGTTTGAAACTTGCATCAATATTTCTTAATAATAATCTTTCTAAACATTTATATCCATCTATCTATCTATCTATCCATGTTTACATATGACAAGCTTTTGCGTTAAATGTTATTTAGAATATTTGCAGAAAGATACACAAGCTCTTTCTGCGCATTGTTGTTACTAATTTGAAACTTATAAACTAAAGGGAAAGCAATAAGTCAAAAGCATCCATCGCCAAATCTTGGGTTACTCTTGCCTAACTGAATAGTAGAATTTGACACCACAGTGTGGAGCGTACTTTTATGGAGGTGGAACGTGTGCTGTGAATAATTGATTGTCTTCACAATCCAGAGACACTAACAGATTGGCCACGCCTAGTCCTCAGAGATGTAAAACAGTATATTTACTTTTACTTTAACCCTCATCCTGAGATTTACAACCTGAACAAATAGTCTTGCGTTTGATTAATGTATATTTTAGCAGATTAAGTTAGTTTAAATCAGATTAAATTCTAACTGAATCGATCTTACGTAGCTAAGGGTGAATTTTGAGCTCTTGTTCAATATCCATAATTTTGGAAACAATTTCTAACTAAAATGATGGTAAGTTACCAATAAAATAATGTTTTGTATTGACTAAGGTTACTTACTGGTTAACCAGGTTTTTCAGACTTTCAGAATAATGATAGCCTAATCAAAATTATTGTAGGAGCTTTAAGAAAGTTACAATTATAATATAATAATTCAAAGTGTCCAAGTTGTTTGCATTTCAAAATAAGTAAAACGTTGAGTTAGGACTGAATAAGATGTCATTAAATGATTTTTAAGTAGATTCCATTGTTCCAGTGTTCACATGCTCTCACCATTTAGGCTTAACAAGAATTAAGACTAACATGTAAACAAGTTACGTAGGTGTAGTGAAGCCTAAAATAAAACTGGATAGAGAAATACTTCAAACAGATTACATAGTTTAATATCTGAAATAAGTACAACATCAGCAGTTTGTTCTGTTAATTCTGAAACTTTGATTAAAAGGTATTAGAAGATAATGCGAATTTACTCCAAAAAATAACAAACTGATTTGTCCTTTATATATTTTGCACATGGTTCAACGCTCTTAATATGGGTAATTGGTTGAAGCCCCAGTTAGGATATTTTGTTTATCATTTTATTTAAATTGTTCGTGCCTACTGTTGTTTCCTATTGCTGTTAAGTGGTTCAAAATGTGTTTTATTAATTTTAAAATTCAAGATGTGAATTTTTTCCCCTGATTTGACATTACTTTTTATAATTATCTTTAACCTAAAACGCTTAAAATATGTTTTTAACAACGAATTTTTCCATCGTTATAAAAGCTTACTATGCTGTTTGATTTTGGTGTACGACAAACTTTCATGGTGCATAGTATATGCTGTATATAATACTGCTTTTTTAGTCTGAATAAAGTGTTGGCTAGACATTCTTCTGCCATTAATTAATGAAAAAAAAAAACAGACACAAAATAAAAGAACTAATAAACGTATAGAAATTATAAGTCATTCATGATTCTCCACATGATATTCAGAATGACATTTTAATTGTTTAAGTTGATTGAAAAATGAATATATTGCTGTTGTTTTGAATTAAGCACAAAGCTACACAATGGGCTATCTGTGCTCTGCCCACCATGGGTATCGAAACCCGGACTTTAGCGTTGTAAGTCCGCAGACATACCGCTGAGCCACTGGGGAAAAAATATATAGTCGTCTACAGCAAAGATTTCAGCCTGCATTGCTAGCTTCTGGGTAGCTTTATGCGAAATTCAACAAACAAAATTATATCATTTTGATATTATAGAAAACTTTAAAATAATATCACTGTAAACATACATAAATCGAGCTACACATCTATAGTGTTCCAAAAGCCTGATGTCATTGTAACATTGTGGACATTTAATATTGCTTTTCTCTCTTTGATGATTTTTTTTTTTATAATGACAGGATAACGTGTGGAGGTGATCTGAACAGAACGTTTCCAACACTGTATTGATTCAGAGATACAAAAGTTTGAACTTATTCTTACAGACACATGTAGGTAACTAGCCAAACCGTGTCTGGGATTTCCTGTAAAAACAGTGAATAAAAACGAACCATTTTCTACGAACAACAATTCGCGACTTTTCAACTCCATAAGATCTCGTTTGTTTGGTTTTAAATTTCGGGCATAGCTACACAAGGGCTATGTGCGCTAGCGATACCTAATTTAGCAGTGTAAGACTAGAGGGAAGGCAGCTAGTCATCACCACCACCACTAACTCTTGGGCTACTATTTTACTAACGAATAGTAGGATTGACCGTCACAATATAACCCCTCCACGGCTGAATGCGCGCGTATGTTTGGTGTGACGGGGATTCGAACTCGCGACTCTCGTCTCGAGCGCCTTAACCACCTGGCCATGGCGGACCAAAGTTCTCATACACAATTGATAGTTTATTCTAGAAATGTTTTATATAAACATCGCCTATCCATTTTTATTAGCTCACTGTGATCACGTAGTTTGAAAGAAAAACACATTTTCAAAGGTAAAAATAAAACGACGATAATGTTTAACAGTTCCAACAGTGTGTGTGTCTGTGTCTGTGTGTAAGAACGTTGTAACACTCAACTGTCGAGTAATTTATTATAATTCATAACATGAAAATAGAAGAGAATTAGAGACTATACACACAATAAAAGAAATACGTTCACTGCAAAACATATAAAAGATTATCGCTGCCCATAAAAAAGACACAAATATGGAAAAAACAATGTGAAAAAACAGACTGAGTACCGAATACTCGATAGTTTGGTGTCACAACGTTCTTCGTAAATATATTTTTTTTCTGGATTCTTAGAGACTATTGTAATTCGGTTTCTACTTTAAAGAAAACTTTATTCGGATTTACTGAACGTAAACGACGTCACTCATGTGCTGTAATTACAGCTGTTAAATAACAAAAAATATCCTATTATGTTCTAAGTCTCTATTCATGTAAGTTATAATGATTTACTGCAATAGAGTTAAAATAACATACAATGTCAAGCCTTGATAAATTACTCGCATATTGGAAACCTTATTTAAGATTACATTTACAGGAAGCCTAACTACATATGAAAGTGATTACGGTTTGCGATTTCAATGCATAATTTTAAAGCTCTATTTTTATTGTTTGTTTGTAGTTAAGCACAAAGCTACACAATGAGCTATTTGTATTCTGCTTACACTTATTGAAACCCAGTTTCTAGAGTTGCAAGTCTGCAGACATTCTGCTGTGCCATTGAGGAGCGTAGTGTTATTAAACTCTGCATGCAGATACATTTCACGTCTTATTCTGAGCTACACAAATCAATTCTATCACAGACGTTTTTGTTTATTGTTGATGATTTGAAACTTATGTTATGAATCTATAAATATTCTTACGAAACCAAACAAAACACGTCTTGAACGTTAAGCTATAAGGTTTTGACTACTAGAACATACATTCGCTACATTGAAAAACATGGTAATAATGAAAATAATATTTTTATAATCTTTTATAATACGCTATATATACATTTGTCCACGAAAAGGGAATTTTGAGTACTTAAGATTGCATATCTTATGAAAATGAATAGGGATCAACTGATCTAAAACAAAACAAAACAAAAGAAATAATACCGAACCGATTACTGCAGTAATGTTAATAAAACTTTAGGAAACTCAATGTAAAATACGTGAAGTTTATACAACTGTATAGAAGATGTAAAAAGAGACTCAAAGAAAGTGGGGTTTTAATTTGGAAATACAAAGTCTATTAATGATACGTGACTAACTTATTATGCTCTAAATCTCTATTTATACAATACAAGTTATAATGCTTTATGATCAATATATCAAATTTCCGTGTCTTATCTACATTATATAAGTTAATCTATCAATCCGCTTTCGTCAATACCACTTCCACTTTCAACACTACAAAGCACAGTAATCGACTGGAGATCGTTTAGTAGGGTTCTTTATGGCTACCGATCGACACTCTATTTCGTTCAGGTTTTCACAAAGGCAAGACATGCAGTGTACATTTACTATAAGTCTCTATGAGTAAACGTAAGGATGTCAGACAAACCAAAATCCAAAAGGCTTGTTTGTTTGTTTGTTTGTTTTGAATTAAGCACAAAGCTACACAATGGGCTATCTGTGCTCTGCCCACCACGGGTATCGAAACCCGGATTTTAGCGTGCAAGTCCGCAGACATACCGCTGAGCCACTGGGGGGCATTCAAAAGGCTTCCATGAATGTGTTTAATGCATCTGAACGACAATTTGGTATTTCATTAAATAACCAAACTAACACTTCTTGTAAAGTTAGAAAGCTTGCAACGTCATCAACATCTCTTACAAACCACACAGATACATAGCTATGTTCTATGGAAACAGATGCGCCATTTCTATATTTGGAATAGTAAAAATTTTATAATATTTAACTTTATCTTATCAAGGGGAAAATCATAAACGTTTGCCCTGAGTTTTCCAGAAAAAATATGAGACATCGATTCATTTATAAGAAACATTACACAAGGTCTTGTTTGTTTAGAATTAAGCACAATGTTACACAATGGGCTATCTGTGCTCAGCCCACCACAGGTACAGAAATCCAATTTCTAGTGGTGGGAGTTTGCAGGCATACCGCTTTGCCACTAGAGGATTCAAGTTTTAAATAAAATAAAAATAAGATATCACGACGCCAAATTTAACATCAAAACTGGACTGAAAGAAATACTTTTCCTGTGCATTCTTACGAGTCCATATAATATGCTACTCTATAATCACTCCATAAATACCTATATCCTTCTCCAATGTTTTTTTTTATTCTTGATGTAAAGCGAAGAGTCTAACTATATCTAACTTGCCCTTGGACTGAGCAAAAAGGCACTCTGAGCCAAACTTGGAAAAAAATGTGGTTTTAATGTATATTTTTAAAGTGCTAAACACTTCGCACATTTCACGTCTTATTTTGATTTTCACAGTTAACCTTATCACAGACTTGCTTCATATTGTTATTGCTGATGATTTGAAACTTACATCATGAATTCATCCATGAAAAAAGAAAATTATGCGCACACTTACGAATATAATGCGGTATAGTGTAAAAAAAACAAAGGATTTAAGAAATCAGAAAGGAAATATTTGTTTAAAAAAATAGAATATTCACCACACTTACTAACACCTAATTAGTAGAATGATGTAAACACTACATAAATTAATTTCTTAACCACAAAATAACGCACGACACAATACTATCTGTAACTATTTCTATACATCTCATTAACAAGAAAGGCATCAATAATTACGAAATACATTTAGTATTCATCAGAAATGTTTAATATATTTTAACATTCACTACAAACACACTAATACTTATTTATCATATACAAACAATGTTATTAGTTACCCACAAAATCTTTTTTAACAAATATCAGACAAACTCAACAACGTATCCAAACGTGTATTAAAAACTTTTGCATTAAAACATATTGAGTACTGGTAAATGGTCTAGTATTATTGTTATTTTTAAATTGTGTAATTTACCTCAAAAGTTATGGATTGATGCAAAGATATTTACATAGTATAAACAAGGTACAATATAAGTTACAATGCTTCACTACTATATTTATAGAGTCAAAATAAAAATTTTGAGCGTTGATACTCCCATATCAGAAACCTTATTTATGATAAAATGTACCGGAAACACTACTGCATGTAATATGAAATCATAAAAGTCCAAACTAACGTTTTGTAAAATGAACCAATTTTAGGTTAGACTTACCACATCCTGTAAATTATATTCATGGGTGGTTCTGTCGAATAAATTACACAACAATCTACACTTTCAAATGCCAAAACAATTTTACAACCAAAATAATTTTTTTCTGTACATATAAATGGGAAAAGGTTTTACATAGAATGTAACATTTTTCAAATTTATAATATAAATTAAAAAACAAATCACTAAAGAGACACGGAGTGAAAATAAGTACATCGGCAACAATGCATTCTCGATCTAAAGGACAAACACTTCTTAAAATCAATATTTTTCTTCTAAGATTAATATATATTCCACATATTGTTTGACAATCAGCAAGAATTGTACGAATATTTTCGATGACACGCGAAATAAACCTGATACTAAACGAAAAAATCCAGATCTGAAGGCAATACTTATCAGTTAAATATTTTTCATTTTTACGAGTTCTTCAAGGAGTAGCACACTTTTCTTCTACGAGTCAGTTCAAGAATTAAAACATTTTTCTTTTTATTTGTTAATAAAGGATTAGCACACTTTTCTTTTATGAATCACTTCAAGAATTAACACATTTTTCTTTTTACTTGTCAATAAAGTATTAGCACTTTTTCTTCTATGTATCATTTCAAGGATTAACACATTTTTCTTTTTACTTGTCAATAAAGGATTTGCACACTTTATGAATCACTTCAAGGATTAACACATTTTCTTTTTACTTGTCAATAACGTATTAGCACTTTTTTCTTCGTATCACTTTGAGCATTAACACATTTTTCTTTTTACTTGTCAATAAAGGATAAGCACACTACTTGTACGAGTCAGTTCAAGGATTAATTAACTCATTTTTCTTTTTTTACTCGTCAGTAGAGTATTAGTGCACTTTTCTTATACGAGTCTGTTCAAGGATTAACATATTTTTCTTTTTATTTGTCAATAAAGGATTAGCACAATTTGGAGTAAATTGAGGATTAACACACTTGTATAATTGGAAATATCTCTGCATTCCTTTTCTTCTATAGTAATTTAACATGGTAAATTAACTGTTAAATACTTGCCTGTGTCAGGGTAATAAGTGGGTATGAATAAATAACACCATTTTAATCGTTTCATTTTCAAACAGTCTAATAGCGATGATCGCACAAGTTTATAGAATTTCAGTAATTTTCGTTAATGTACGCCAATTGCTTTCGTTGATAACTGACTTATTCAATTGAGCTTAAGTTTCTACCTTTTAGAAAATATAACACTTTGAAAATGTGTGTATTTTACATTAGTGCGCGGATCAGTGTTAAGTAAAATAACGGAATGTCACAAACATGATATGGCGTATATCGTACAACAAACATTAATTATTCTGAAAATATTTGACAAAACATACTTTTCGTATTTGATAATTTAAAACTGAACGCCACCTTGTGCGAGACATGGACTTAAAACAATGGTAGTTTAAAGGTCCGACTCTCTTAACTGATTCGCAGAACTGATTGTCACTTTTAAAACATTCAGCGGCATGATGCCTCAAACTTCGTACCCCCGATCTGGTCTACAGCCAGAAACTCTAGCCACTAAGATATGCGAAGCGAACAAGCATACGAATTTTGAACTTGTAGTCAGCTGCATCTCCATTAGGTGTATGTTACATTTTACTAATCTGGACAAGTTTTATGGATGATTTACAAAAGGAAGTAATACAAAAATCAGATTGAAAAAAAAAACGATTTTGAAACTGAACTTCACACAACAGTACGCTGATACAAAACAGTCGTTGATTCCTTCGCACCAATTACACAACACAAAATATTAAGCACTGTGAATACTGAAAATATCTGACACAAATATAGTTTGTAGTTGTACTGTACACATAGCGTTGATTCTTCTCAAATTATTTAACACTTTTTTTACGTTTGTTTGTTTTGTTGTTTTTGAATTTCGCACAAAGCTACTCGAGGGCTATCTGTGCTAGCCATCCATAATTTAGCAGTGAAAGACTAGAGGGAAAGCAGCTAGTCGTCATCACCCACCGCTAACTCTTGGGCTACTCTTTTACTAACGAATAGTGGGATTGACCGTCACATTATAACGCCCCCACGGCTGAAAGGGCGAGCATGATTGGCGTGACGGGGATGCGAACCCGCGACACTCGGATTACGAGTCGCACGCCTTAACGTGCTTGGCCATGCCTGGCCACTTTTTTGTGTAACAAAGGATAACATTTTGTGCGGTCTTGGTGAAGCTCAGTGTCGTTTTTTTTAAAACTCCCAGTGCAGTACTGATTCTTTTTTTGGAAGCAGGCACCCTAGTTCAGTTTTTTTTTTTTTTTGTATTTCTTGGCAGTTCAGCTGGCATACCGTATGCTGAGGTACCGTTAACTATGCCAGATTCTAGTAGTGGTTAAGAGCTGCGTTTTAGAAGCGAAGATTTTATTACTGGCTGAACCGTAATTTAGGAAGTGATATTTCTCAAAAATGAGTTCGAAGTTAGGGCGCTGAACCAGCAACCTGCGGGATCTATACTCATCGCCGAATATGCTTGTCTTTTTATTGGAAGGGAGGGGGCGCGTTACGCCAAATAAAACTGTTCATTTGTAAAGAGTAGCCTAAACGTTGGCGGTGAGTGATATCTACTGACTGCCATAATTATCACATCAAACCATCTGCGACTAACACAAGTAGCTGTCAAGCAGTTTTGTGCGAAAACTCGATAAACAGCTCTTTCTCAGCTTTTGTATTTGATACAAAAGCTAGCCGGACGATAGGTCCAGTGATGACATTTTCCAAAACTTTTACAAATAAATATTTTACAGTAATATTCAACAAATGTCGATTCTTTTGAAACCATTCGCTTGAAAAAAAAGAGTTTATCGTACAATTCGTTTTGTAACTATAAATATCACTAGTTATTTTTTACTATAACGTTTAAAAAACGTAAACATTTAAGAACAATTATCTTAAAAAACCACTTTAAAAACAAAATACGAACATTCGTATCCTGATGGAAGTTTCGTAATATGTACTGGACAAAATAATTGGTTTAAAGGAAGAACACGTTTCTAGCGACATATCTAAACCAAAAGAAATATCTAGGTGTATTTCCCGAGTTACGACTGGAATGTTATTTCACGCTTCGTGAAACAGTCCTCTCTCCATTTTACAAAACACTATCAATGAGACCATATGGGAATTTTTATACATTTATGCGTTTTCGTTGTATAGATTGCTGGGAAGCTAAACTTTGTCTAGTTCAGTAAGTTTTCCCCCTTTGTAGCGGTAAAAGAAGGCAGATATATGTACCACAGAATACAATTTGCTTCCCAACGTAAAAAAACAACAAACAAATTACGATGAACTGTGTCTTCTGATTACAGAAATACAAGTTAGTGTTTTTACAGCTTTTAACATCTGGGAGTAAAAAGGTTTGCATAATTCAACATAAAAAAGAGAGTTAAAATTTACTTTGCAGATGAAATGCTTCTACTATTTAATTCTATTTTACAATTGGAGAAGTCTGAAATATATTTGGAAAGTGAGAAACTACTACTACTGAAAGCTGACTTAGTGCAGTCCTAAAAACTACTGAGCATTTGATATTCCTATAATTTTTGGACACCTAATTCATATTAAAGAACTTCTCCCACTATTCAAATTGACTAATAAAGCAAGTAATCAGATCTCTTCTACTGAAATATGGCAAGGTGTTAAGTTACGTCACTTTATCAGTGTGGAAGTAAAGGTCTAAATCACACCAGTTAAGAGTATTAAAAACGTTGATGTCTTCTAATTAGGGACAGCTCAGTTAATACGATCAATTTTTAAACTTGTCCCAGTACTTCATCCTCGCAAACTTTCAAGGTTTGCGTGCTCTGATTATAAACTTTCGCGAAATGATTTTCAATGTTTTTTGTTGTTTTCTCATACCTAGAAGATGATTAGCCGAAACAGCTGTATGGTCGACCTCAAAATTCCTTTTAAACTCAGCAAAATCGCTCGACAACTCTCTACTGCTTCCATTATAGCATAGGTATATTGAACAAAAAATAAAAAAAAGTTAAGTGCA
This sequence comes from Carcinoscorpius rotundicauda, assembly GCA_011833715.1. NCBI lineage: Eukaryota > Metazoa > Arthropoda > Merostomata > Xiphosura > Limulidae > Carcinoscorpius > Carcinoscorpius rotundicauda. The sequence goes on from CM022398.1 coordinate 26,138,828, forward strand.
CACATGTTCTGTCATTCATGCCACCAGATGTCACCTTGATAACTAAATAGAATAGGATAATGATTTGTTTGAGTGTGTGTGCGTTTTCGTATAGCAAAGCAACATATGAGCTCACTGAGAGAAATCGAACTTCTGATTTTAGCGTTGCAAATTCGTAGACATACAGTTGTGCTAGCGGAAGGTCTAATTTTTATATGCAAAAACGGCTCGTTTGGGTTGAGAAAATATTTCAAATGGAAGAGCGAACAACGTTTCGACCTTCTTCGGTCATCGTCAGGTTCACAAAGAAAGAGGTAACTGACCGGAAGCTGACCACATGTTTGGAAGGAATTGTGTAACTGAGTGTCGTAATGTAGAGGGCGGGATTAGATGTTTGAATATATAATTTTATCTATAATATTAATATAGGTATAATGGCGTTCCTTTATATTGGTTTATTTTGGGTTTAAGTTGTTTTATAAGTAAGGCTTCTTTAATTTTGCGTTTGTTTATGTTTGTTTCTTTATTTAGTATTTTAGTGTTTTCTATGGTTATGTTGTGTTCATTTGACTTGCAGTGTTCGAAAACGTGTGAAGGTGACTTTTTATGTTCTTTGAATCTGGTTTCCATTTTTCTACTTGTTTCTCCAATATAGAAGTCGTGGCACTTATCACATTGTATTTTATAAATAATGTTGGTGTGGTGTTTGTCAGTGTAGTTCTTACATAGTAGACCTCAGTTTTGTGCCTGTTTTGTGAATAAATTTGGTATTAACTCACACCAATATGGATATTTCTATTTGAAATATTTTCTCAACCCAAACGAGCCGTTTTTGCATATAAAATTCTCAACAAGTGGGTTTCTCGACATCACTGAAGGTCTAATTTGTTTGAATGTTTTGCTATAAACAAAAAATTAGTTTTTGAAAAATATTACGTCCAAAACAAGTAAACTACAGCTGACAATATAAAAGTAAGAAATACTTTACGTGAACAAAGTTTCTTTTTCAGAAAGCACGACCTGTTTTTCTTCCTCTGATGAATCATTACTACTACCGACTTATCTACGAACGAAGACCGTGTCTTTTAACAGCAAATAACACTATACCATTCACCTTTATGCAGAGAATTCTGCTCATATTCAACAAGTTACACATAATACATAGAGAATAAGGTTTTACTGCCAATAAAATATAAACTAGTTACGAACCCGTTCAATGGATGGGAAAAACTCAGGGACACTCAAGGGGTACATAACAGATTTGGTGATAATTGGTGCAATATTTTGCAGGTCATAAACGGACACATTATTGACAACTGATGGTCTAAACAAACCAAAAGATCAGACACCTTAAATGTTAACATTCTAACTAAGCACATTTATTTACAAACCTGTTGTTATTTACTACAGCATTTGGTTGGAATGAAATAAACGTAAATGGATATAGAAGGCAAACTGCTTTGATTCTTTTATTTATTCATGTTCGTGTATCAGAGATACAAAAGGTAGCTTCATAACTAATTTTTGTAATAAATTTTTAAAAACAGCAAGTATCTTGTACAGTTTGTTTTGATATTATATACACGCATATATACATGTACCATTGTATGTACACGCGTACATCACACTGATTTTTTAATGTATATGAGGTCAGGCTCAGAGAAAGTAATATTACGTAAGTAAATTAATACAATAAATTAATGAAACTCCTCAGTTTGTGCGCGTGCGTACGTATTGGGAGAAGAGGTGGATGTTGGGTCTCTGGAGTTGAAAGACAAGGGTGGTCTCTAAGATTGTTACACTAAACTTGTTCGCATATGGACCTTCCAAAGTTGCATTAGACAAATCTCCGGGTTTCAAATGAGTTAATTTTGCGTACAAATGGGCCTATATAACTTGAGACTTAGGCGCAAAATTTTTTTTTATATATCACACAAGGGAATTTTTCATGAGTTGGTAATAAGTAAGACAAACGGCTCCCTGTAACTCCGAGGTAGCTTCCCCACCAGTCGACATGTCAGTGCTAATATCAGAATACTGGAAAGAAACAGTACTATAGAGCAATTAGTTTATATATTTGACAAAATCATGAAAACATTAAGTGTTTACAGCCCATAGGTCAGTACTGTTTTAAGAAACATAAATATGATCCCCACGGCCTACAGCTATAGTTCAGCAGAGACTAATAAATACAAACTATCAAACCAGGAAAAAAAATAACCCTGTATATTAACCATATTTTGCACGAGGTTATACAGCTGGACAATGCCAGCAAAAAATCAACAGGTCATTTGCATCATCTCTGCAGTTCCAACTCCCGCGTAGTCAGGGCGCCAAAAACACCAAAATTTAATTTTTGTGCTTGTAGAAGAAGTGCAGACAATGACCAAAGTTAAAAACCGTTGCTTTTGTTGGAAAAGTTCAACTGTGCTCTAGTATCACAAAAATTATTCTATACATTACACTACAATGACGTAGCAGCAAGACGGAAGCCACTACTCACCACAGACAATACTGTACATATACACCTGTCAAAAACTTACTTTTCGAGTAGCTACAAAGAATATATATATATGTATGTATAGGTTGCATTAGGCTGAGTATTCTTCTACAATAGGTGTCTGTGACTTGTCGATAAATTTGACGATAAATAAGCAGCACGTACTCAGCTTATTTTAAAATAACACATTCGAAACAAGTTAAATTTGTTACATAAAATTATTTACATTATGTCTATCATAGTTGTATCTTAAGCACTATACAGTTCTAGTCTTCTTTTCAAAAGTCCACTTAAGTCAATTCAATTGTTTTAGAATTCTGTTGATAAGCCGAACTATTCTTCTATATTTTATCTTAAGCACTATCAGTGAATGATTCACTTATTCATATTCTCTTTCCATCTTTCTTTTTTTTACCACAATAATATCGGTGTATAATTCACTTTCCGTTGCTCAGATATCGCAATAGTATCTGAACTTCCGATACTAGTCTACTTTTTGTATTTAGGCTTACTTCCAAATAATCGCGATTTTCTTGCCAAAATTTACATAGCCAAGTTCAGCTGCTTTAGAACTTCATTTTACGAGACATTATTATCCTAAAATGTCAGAAAACTGTTAATCTTACTTTAACATATCAACCGTTAGGCTATTCATTCCTTCCACCGTTAACTTTACGTTTTCTATTTTTTTATGATAGAAAATCTTTGTTTCAGCTGTACTTTTGTCTCTGTTCCTGCTTTTTTTTCATTCTCTCTATCCTCGACATCAATGAATTGCACGTAACATCCGATAACCTCTACATCAATAATTTAAAAACACAACTTTCAAAAATCGTTTATTTTAACTTTCTTATAATAAAAAAATAAAACAATCATCAAATGTTAACTCACAAAATAAATAAATTAATACTATTTACACTAAACAGTCTTTTATATTTGAAAAAACCAGTTGGGATTAAAAATATATCACATTATCCTGCAGATAATGCACAGATTTGCACAGTAATGAGACACGGGCCACGCCTGGATTTGGCGAATATCCTCCTAGGAACTTGTTATTAACCGTCTGGAAGTCACGACAAAATACGGCAATATTTCTGTCATTGAAATAGGTACCATTTGGAGAGCTGGACAGTCACGATTGACAGTATATAAAAGAATGGTTACTGCTGCATGTGTGTTTCATCGCAGCTTGTTTATTGCAAACGCGTTCCATATAATTAATTTCAAGAAAAAACCATCATCCAAGTTCTGTTTCAGGAGTAATGTGTAATCCAATAGGCTCACATTCATAAGTGAGATGTGTAACCGTGTGTCTGCTTAAGGCATTGTAAAGAACAGATCCACTAAATAATCCAGTAATCTGAAAGTATTTGCTTCATTCTTTTATGTATTTAATAAAACGACATTATTTCTGGAGAAGGCCTACTTACTTACAGGTAACCCGTATACATTCCATAATATTGTCTACTTACCCGAAATATTGTCACAATTTATATTTATACATTATCCGAGTCATGTACTTGACCATAAAAGACCTAATAACTCAGTGAATCAATGTATGTTCATATTTTGAAAGTCTATTTTTTGTAATAATGTTACAGAGAAACTGAACTTGTTATGAACATTACGTGTTATTAAATCAGTTTTGATAAACTAAACTAATATGGAAAAAAAACACAACTAAGCTGGTTGTAGTTTTTACGTTTCTTTGTTTTATTTTGAATTTTGCGCAAAGCTACATGAGGGTTATCTGTGCTAGCCGTTAATAATTTTGCAGTGTAAGACCAGAGGGAAGGCAGCTAGTCATCACCACCCACCACAAACTCTTGGACTACTCTTTTACCAACAAATAGTGAGATTGACCGTCACATTATAACGCCCCCACCTGGCCATGTGAGGCATAGTTTTTAGGTAATGAGTGTTTGTGTGCGTGTGTTTTATAGCAAAGCCACATCGAGCTATCTGCTGAGTACACCGAGTAGGATCCAACCCCTGATTTTAAATTATACTGTTGTCACTGTTGAAATTTTTCGTTTTCACTCACGATCGATGCATGTGATAGCTTATACATTCTTAATACGGATATGCTTTATTAGCATATAAAATAGAATACCATTCATAAAACTTGGAAAAATGAATTAAAATTGATGGTGGATGTAAAAACATACGACAGTAAATAGATAACATGAAGTTAGTCTTAAAATATATATTTTGATTAATTTATTGAATGGTGCTCTGGCGTGTACTACAGACGCAAAATAATCGACGATTATTGAAGTGCACGCAATAAAAGATAAAAGCTAGGAAACGCCTGTTTCTTAACGGGCAATTAATGAGACATAAATTGGTTTAGTTATCAAGTCGTGACACTTCAAGAGACGCGTTTTTCTTTTTAACCCTATACCAGGCATTATAGGTTGCGAGTGTGCTTTAGCTGTTGAAAGTCAACAAAGGTGACATTTTAATCTGTTTCAGAAGTTGAAAAATTATTTTAGGCTTTGAAACTATCAAAACGAGAGAAGAAAAAATAGTTACGTGAGGTTATGGCTAGTTTCATAACTGATTCAAATAATTCCAGTAAAGTCTAGTCATCGCGAAGTCTCAAACTGATCTTGACTTTTGACTTGGATGTACAGTAGTATGCGATAAGAACCTACTAGTTACGTTCTAAATCAATTTGTGCATGATGCTGTTTTTGTGAGCAAACGTTTCCCAAAAGAGAAGATGAAGACGTTACATATATACAGAGCCAACCAAAGGCGAGGTCAGGAGGGTCATTTGACCTGGGCATCAATTTTGGGCACCTTTTAACTTTTTTAGCATTTGTTAGGAGTTGCCGCTTGTTGTTTATAAATTTCGTCTTTTTATTATTTTATTTTGAACACGGGCCTTTAAAGCGAAAGTGTCCACGACCTCTCTGAACCCCTGAGAGGGCCAGTATATATATTTATTGTTCCAATTGATAAATCACATTCCAATCTGTTCGCAGACTTAGCTGTTTTCCACCTATTTTAAACAAAAACAAACAAACGCTAGTTACAAGATATAAATTATCTAAAGATGAGCTTCGAGCCTATAGTGAAAATTGTAATTGTCTAACATAAAACAAAATTTTTCTGTCTGTCTTTGATAAGAAAAACAAAACACCCATAACATTTCTTACAGTATTTAAAATTATACCTTTAATACGCATGCAAAACGAACATTAATCTTAAAATAAGACTCATTACAAATGTTCTATAAACGATAATCAAAAATGCACATGAACATTGAACATCCATTCAGACTTGTTTGTAAATAAATTTGTACAAAACAAGCAATATTAACTGTGTGTTCTGAACCACAGTATACAGGGTGTCCCAGAAGTCGCGCACCATACGTACATATAATAATGTCAAAGGATTAGCACTGCAACCCTCAACAAAGTAAAAGACAGTTTTATAAAGAGAATTGATGAATGTATCAAAGCAGAGGGTGAACAGTTTGAGCATCTGTTATGATTATTATCAATAAAATTGTTATTCATATGTATTAACATAAAAATTTATATGGTGCGCGACTTCTGGGACACCCTGTATAATTATGGGTAACTGTTTTTAAGGTATACCTTGCTGTTGTATATTAAGAGCAAAATAAAAAGGAAAAATAGTTTTCTTGACATTAAAGAGTTAAGCTAAAAGTGTGTTAAAAGAAATACGTTAATGCACATAACCACATAGTCTGCAGCAAAAGCAGGAGCTTAAATATAAGGATGACTGACTTCTACGTTAGTCCTTTCACCGTAGAGGCGTTTATTGTGATACCTAATCTCACTGTTCGTTGGTAAAGGGTAGCCCAGTAGTTGGCGATGGGTAGTGTTGAGTAGTTACCTTCTTCAAAGTTAGAGATGGTTAGCACAAACAGTCATCGGGTAGGTTTTCACGAAATTGAACAAAGAAACAAAACTGAAAAATCTGCGATAAATTTTAGGGGTTACAACGTTAAAAATCGGCACACTCTCCCTGCAGTGGACACTGTACATATAATCCATTGTACATATTTGTACTTTAAAACAAACAAAAGAAACTTAATAAGACCTGTGCACGTGAACATAAACCTGAGCTCTCATTCTCAGAACAATTAATAACCTGGTGAAGATACCTTGATTATGACGTTTCGGATGACTGAAAAAAAAAAAGACAGAAAACGAACAACAACCAAAACGTGGTCATTTAACTGTCATATAAACCCCCTATTCTGGTATTTTACTCATTAGTTCTTTCCTGATCTGCAGTATGGAAATCTTAATTTATCCCCGAATCTGTTTGTTATTTATTTACACATTACACAGAGGTCTCACCATTATTTTATCGAAATGCTTTTCTCCCCATCAGTGAATCGTCTTATGTTATCCTTCGTTCTTCAGACGTTTACCAAATTGCTAGCAATATAACTGTTTAGAAAATGAATGAAAACCGAAGGATGATGATAAAAAATTAAGGATGACTTGCATATCCTTCATGTTGCTACCAAACATTGTGTATGTTTATTACTGCTGTCAATATGATGACACCTGAAATAGTATCAATCTTTTACTTCCCTGATAACACTCACACACACACAAACATTATATACCAAAGTATACACAAGTAACATAATTATGTCTTTATGTACATAACTACACAAGTTATTGGTACCAATGATAGTTTAAAATCTCTAAATCAGATAACAATACAACCAAATAAAGGAGTGTGTTTGAGTTATGTGCCACAATAAGTTTTTAAAAATTACTCATAAGAGGATACATAGACTTACCAATATTTTGATGGTTCAACTTGCGGCAAATCCTTGCTTCTCTTTCCAACTTCTGGAAATCTGAAAAAAAAAAAGTTTGAATAATCACAAATGGAAAAAGAAATTAACTTTATTATGTGAACAGTCCACAACAGATCATTAGATTGGCAGTTAGAATGGTAATTTTAAACAAATTAATAGCTTAGCAAGTAAAATGGACCAACAGTTTCAAGTGGATTATTAAATAAACCACTAAAATAGATAGGATAATATATAGTTAATGTATCTAGCACATTGCTTTGGTATTAAAAACTGTTTACCAGTCAATGCACTAGGTAACTAGTTTTAAAGGTTTTTACAGAGCATACTGGTTCCAACTTGTAGATACACCCCCTATCAGGGAATTGGTAACACAAATAAAAAATAAAGTTGCCTTGTTTGTTTTAAAACAAAGTCTTATTGAGCTATCTACTGTGTCCACCATAGGGAATCGAACCTCAAATTTTAGTGTTGTGTGCGAGTCCGTAAACTTACCGCTGTTTCGCCGGGATTCATAAAGTTGTCATTTCTGTATGTTGGAATTTTTCCATTATAGTTTTCTAGTAACTGGACTCAAGTATTGGAGTCTATCACACACGATTCGCTAGAAATCAAGTTCATAGAATATGTATTAAAAAAAATATTTACAGTTATATTCAGTGATGAATTCTGCTTGTACTCTCTGAAATTCAGTGTAGGTTTCTTACCAAATTCCAAGAAGAGTAAAGTTTTTGAAGCTGTTAGAGAGATCCGTTATTCCTGTATTTCTAAGCAATTCAGTTTAAATAGTGAATGTAGCGGTATATTGATACTCCATAACCAATGAAGCCAAATCATGGCAAAAGACATTACACTGAAAGATAATTTTACAATTGTCTGTAATTTTTACACAAACAGCACAGACTTACACACATGAGGTAAACATTCCGGCATCAAAGAAGGTTTTGTAGTAATTTGGGTTTTAAACCGATTTATGGTTGGGGGACTTTTTCTTTAAATTAATTAGTTGTATGAAATGCTGTTTGAAAAACACATACAACAATTGTGTATGTATTCTCTTTGTTCTTTTCGCACCGTTTATTTCACTGCGTAGCTCTTGCATACATCATGAAATACAACATAAACATAATTAATACTTCAAATCGTCGATACTTGCTGAAAGTCTATAATTACAGAACTGAGCAAAGCCAAGTGTAGTACATAGCGAATTACAGGACATTACGTACAATTCTTAGACAATTAAAGATAAGATTCTTATTCCTTTTGGTTTTGACTCGGATGTATTACATTTATAAAACTGTATGAACAATTACTGTATACAAACACTTCAAAAGATTTAACAGTACCAGCAACCACGTATTATATTTTACCGGCTATGCTTTTTCAGGAGAAACTGTGTTTGCATCTTCTGTAAAAAAAGACGACCGAAGTTTGTATTAGAATGATTTGGTTTGTTTTGAATTTCGTGCAAAGCTACATCAGATCTATCTGCGCTAACCGTCCCTAATTTAGGAGTGTAAGATTAGAGGGAAGGAAACTAGTCATCACTACCTTCCGCCAACCCTTGGGCTACTCTTTTATCAACGAATAGTGGGATTGACCGTAACTTTATAACGCCTCCACTTGCAAATGTGCAAGTATGAAAAGCAAATATTAGATACATGCATCAAAGAATAATCAACTCTTGTTAGTTATTTTAGACGTGGTTTTGAATATCCAATGAATAACTAGCAAAGTTTGAAAAGTAAAAGAAACAACCCTCAATGCTAAAATATATGAAAATGAGTTATTTAATCAACGTGGAAATGTATAAAGATTGGTAAACTTAACCAATTTACTTAAGAATGTAAAACCTAAAAATGTTCAGCTTAGAAAAAAAAAAGGTTCGTGTTGTATGATTAGCAGTATATCTGATTTATGCTTGAATTTTATATACATTTAGCACCCAAAAAATTATACATTAATGTGAGTTCTAACTAGGACAAACCAAGTAGTTTATACCATTTTTACTACAGGAAATTTGATAATTCCAAAACACAAATATCTGTTCTTTAGAGGCTGGGGAAACTCGTTTTATGATCTGTTCACTTTATAGTTTTTTTACGCAAACATTTAAAATCAAAGGAGGTAAAAAATTATTCACAACACTGTGTCAAAACTTTAATAAAAGCCGTAATTACAAATTTTAAAGCACTCTGTTAACTGTCGGAAAATTTCTTTCTTTTTGAATTTTGCTCAAACCTACACGAATGCTATCTGCTCTAGCCGTCCATAACTTTACAATGTAAGACGAGAGGGAAGGCAGCTAGTCATCACCACCCAACGTGAATTTTTAGGCTACTCTTTTACCGACGAATAGTGGGATTAACCGTAACTTTATAACTCCTACACGGTTGAAAGAGCGAACAAATGGTGCGACGGAGATTTAAGCCCTCGACCCTCAGATTACGAGTCGAACGCCTTAACCCACCTGGCCATGCTGGACCTTGTCAGAAAGTACAGCTTGAATTAAAATTGTTGGTTATTTAAAGAAGGTTACACCATGGGTTATCTGTACTTTGCCCACTGAAAGTATCCGAAAATTCAATTTATAGCTTCATATGTTCTTAGACATAGTGCTGAGCTATCAGAGAGTGATTTGGAAGATCACAGTTGTTTACTGAGTTAACTAAACCTTCGTAATATGATGTTTATCACATGACATAATCTAATTTACCTTTCAGCAAACAGGTGTATCTCTTCAAAAGTTTTGTTCTACACATTCTTTACTATTTCTATGAATTCATATTGTAAATATGCATTGAAATTTTATTTCTTACAAGCGCCTTTCAGCCGCGAAATACTCTAAGAATTTTCCCTACTTCACATAATGTAATACTTGTACATAGAACGCACACTTCAGATGTCTTATTTTAATAAAAGCCCAACATGGCCATACTTGCACATTTTATATTAGTTTAAATACAACGTGCAAACTCGTTGCAATAAGTATGCATGTACATGTCTTAACAACTTCACACTGCTTTTTAGAATACAGCAAGACCGGTGAGTAAACTTCTGAGCAAGTTTTAAATTATATTCGACTTTGTGATTTTTTGTATACTTCACCTTTGAAATTTTAATGGAGTTTTATTTAAATTCATATTAAAAGGTGCCATCTGAAACCTGTGTACTTTAAAAAATCCACGTTATAATGTGACCATTAGTAGAATAACATTTTCAAGTGTTATTATATTCTGTTTTATTCTTATCTGGTATGAAAAGCTATTTTAAAATTACACAAATTACTCATAAAAATAATTAGGGGAAAATAATAAATATATATATATTTCTAAAATCATCACAGTTAATATAAATATTAAGAAAACTCAGGTCACATCCAGATATTTTTCATGTATATTCTCTAACACAGAAATATTGCTACATCGCTAGGCATAAAACCCCATTAAAAATACACTTCATTCTGATTTGTTTTGAGAAAATTTACGTCTGAATATTCGAGGTATTTCGAAATAATTTCTGGGAAACCTCTTAATTTGACATGTCCCGACGTAAACACGGAACATACTTGCCTACACTCGGGTGAAATATTGCTTAAAACAGAAATTGGTATCTGAAATTCATTCATCAAAAAGAGTAAGTGGGCATGTCCAAATTTGTTCAGTTAATGACCAAATATGTTACGCCCAACATGTAAGGACTGAGGACAACTACATGTATTTCAATCGTTTATGTATGAAAAGTCATGCACAGAAATATTTTCTGAACAGTTTGAAACTAAGTACTTGATATCAAATTCATTGTTACGTCTGAATCATTACATATTTACTGGGTTTTTCTTTTGTCTCTAGTAAGAAGCTTTCAAAATAACTATACCTGAATGGGTTTTGGCATTTATGCCAAGAGCAAGTTGACCGGGCCTGACATGGCCAAGTGGTTAAGGCGATCGAGCCATAACTCTATGATCGCGGGTTTGAATCCCCGTCGCACCAAACATGCTCGCATTTTCAGCGATGGGGGAGTTATAATGTGACGGCCAATCCCACTATTTCGTTGGTAAAAGGGTAGCCCAAGAGTTGGAGGTTGGTGGTGATGACTAGCTGCCTTCCCTCTAGTCTTACATTGCTAAATTAGGGACGGTTAGCGCAGATAGCCCTCGTGTAGCTTTGCGCGAAATTCAAAACAAGTTAATCCAATGTTTACTAACATGTGTGTGTCATAGATGTGTAAATCAACAGTGACGTTAACTATATTTCAATAAATATAAACTTACAAAGAGACGAAGAAATTAGCTGTACACGAAGAAATAAGGACAGATGAATATAACACTCCTAAACGTGTGAAAGTTAAGATTGGACAAGATTCAAGTCCCAAACTCTACTTACATGTTATACTGGTTCAACTTTAACTTTATTAACCAGTTAGTAGAGTCACGGGTTCAAATCCTGTTGGATATTTAGTTTCATTTTTCGAGAAAAATTAATTTAACAGAAGGGTAAGCCAAATTTTTATAGAAAATGATTCAACAACACTTCATAAGCAAAAAAGAAACAACAACAAAAACACACACATAAAAACAACTTTGTAAACACGGCAAATATATAAACACAGGGTATTTACAATATAGGCTTGAAACTGTGAGCCTGAATGAGAAAATCATTAAGGGAATAGACAGATAACAGCCGAGCAATTATGTATCTTTATGAGATACATTAGTTCATTCTTACGTAGACATACCTTGTAAATGCTTCTAAAAGCATATACTATTACATTGATTAACGGGGTTGTCTGCAGATATTGAAAAAGAAGGGCTACATGCAAGAAATGACTGTAATAGATGGTCCAAATAAAAGTCATCTGGTAAAGAGACATGGTAGACACTAATTATTGGCAAATAACATCAAGCGAGTTTCGATCCGGCCTCTGGAGATACAACAGCGTATACATTCAGTCCTTACAGTATATATTTAAACAGATGTGTCTTCTTACACTGGCTTTTACCACGTTAATAGGTGCAGAAAGCAAACAAAGGTTTCGTTCATTATTTCAAGAATAATTTGCTACTGTAGCAAAGGGCGTCAATCGCTTCTAAATTTATGAAAAGGACTGTCGTCTTTCTACCAACATTATTACATCCCGTCCTTAAGCGCAACTTAATGATTGTTACGCAGTTATTTCTTAGAGTAGCCTTCACAACAAATTAGTAAGATGAAAAACTACACACATTTTAACGATAACTCTAAATATCCAACTGTATGATTTAAAATAATGTCTTAGTCTATGTCATTATTACACTTTAACCGGTAAGAATGTGTGTTGTTTCTCATATAACAATTTTATAAGAAACAAAGAAAAACGAAACATGTTGATACCACGAATTCTCAGTAAACTTTCTAGTGCACGTCTGTTATAAACAAACTATTTTACTTACAAAGGAAAACATACGCACGAAAAGCGTATAACATAATGTTCCCTTAATTCAGTGACAAAACAAAACTATAAGCTTATAGTATGCGAATTTCCCAGTTTTAATGATCTTCATAAATACGTGTTATACAGTTCGTGACAAGTACGTCGGTACATTCTTTTATTTTTTTATCGTAAGAAATACTCCGTCACCAGGTTTACAGAGAATTTTGTTTTTATGATTTCAACAAAATGTATTAAGAATAACGTTACACTGGAGTTGTAGTTGACGTTTTGTATAATAGCACAACATTGCAAGATCACTTCACTGGAATTATAGAGGATTTTGTTTTTTCTATCAGAAAACAAGTCAAGAAAAGCCTCTTTAAAGGGCTAACGGATAGAAACTGATGTTATGAAATAGCGTTTAAAATAATTTTTCTTTTAAAATCACCATGTCAAAAAACTATTGGATTTACGAAAGAAGTTTTTATCATAAGAGTTCGAGTTTCTCTGTATGGGAATTTGGGTATGGATGTTAAATACCCAGGAGGGTCAGGTACATTAGACCTCTTCCTCCCTCCCGAACGTTTATAGCGTCTATCTTTAGGGATGATTTTTTAAATTTTTTTTAAGCTTAGGGCCTGAGCAAAAGTATAGCATCGTACTCAGGCCCATTTCAAGGCACAGTCCATGTATGGATGCACAAGGTTTTTGTTTTTTTTCTATTTTAACTATTTTTCTTCTAAATTTTTTTCTTTATATACATATATATTGTATTTTCATACAAGTGTTTTTTTACTTTTCTCCTTTTTTTCTTCTTATATTGTTTTTCTCAAAAAACTACTACTTATTGTAGTAACAATAGAAAAAAAAAGTAAAAATAAATAAATAAACATTTAAGAAATGGAAAATAATAATAATAATTAATTGTCTAGTGAAAGATGGCTAGCTTGTGTTACATTTCTTAAATACAAGTTAAAAGGGGAGAGGTATTTAGAACTATTTATATCATGTTCGTGATATCTGTCGAGATCACACATTAAGTTATTCTTGTGCCAATTCTTATTGAAATATTTTAGAGAATTATGCAAGAGTCTTTCAGATACATAAAAAAAATCATTTATTTGTTTTTGAATTTCGCGCAAAGCTACAAGAAGGTTATCTGCGCTAGCCGTCCCTAATTTAGCAGAGTATGACTAGAATGAAGGAAAGGCAACTAGTCATCATCACCCACCGCCAAATCTTGGACTATTCTTTTACCAACGAACATTAAGTTTGACAGTTGCATTAATATGCCTCAACGGCTGAAATACCGAGGATATTTGGTGTGACGAGAATTCGAACCAGCCACCCTCACAGTATAAGTCGAGCGCAATGCCAGGACGACAACGTCAGGAAACATCGATTAACAAAAACGAAAAAAAGGTTTATTATGACATGAATTTCATAGGAATTGCTTATGCCTTCCGAGTTTATAATAAATTTATAACAAAAAGTTTCAAAAACTTTTATTCATTACATTTAGAAACTTTTAGCTGTATAACTCCTCCTCAGTAAAAACAAAAATTCTTTATCGGATTTACAAACTTTTATCACAAAAACACCTTTTGAACAAACCTTTCTTCACAAGTTTTAAAGGCGTATTTTGTGATGTTCTCTGTTTGACAACATTCTTTTTTTCGAACTTATTACTGAAGATAAATTTTCACTGTCGAACATCGTTTTGTGCAACACTTTCCTCATCATGTCAATAAATTGACTTTTTTTTCTTCCATCGATAACGTTTTTTTGGCGATAAAAATGAATCGGAAGTTTGTTTTGTTTTGAATTCTGCTCATAGCTACACGAAGGCTATTTTGCTTGTTTCTTTTGAATTTTGCGCAAAGCTACTCAAGGGCTATCTGCGCTAACCGTCCCTAATTTAGAGTAGTGTAAGAGTAGAGGGAAGGCAGCTAGTCATCACTACCCACCGCCTACTGTTGGACTACTCTTTTACCAACGTATAGTGGGATTGAGCGTTACATTATAACCACCCCACTGCTGAAAGGGTGAGCATGTTTGGTGTGACGGAGATTCAAACCCGCGACCCTCAGATTACGAGTGAAGTGCTTTAACCATCTAGCCATGCTGGGCCTGGATTGGAAGTATTGACAACACGTAAACAGGAAAAATATTGAACTTCAAAACATTCTGGGTGAAAGTCTTTCCTCGGATATGTATGTAACTAACTGAAAATATTTCGAGATTGCCTGTTGGTGTACAACATTGTAATTCAACAAACGGAAAACTTGGTTAATCGTAAATCACAGTTGTAATACTATATACTGGAAATGAAATAAAATTTAAAAACTGAATAAAAACTCTATTATTTTTATATACATAACTTTCGATGAATCAGTTTTCTGTTTGTGTTTGAAATTGTATATAACTGTCAAACTGCTCGTAAACCTGAACACCTAAGCACCCTAATGAACTAAAGCTAGAGTTTCTCAACCTTTTCGATAGCACTTTTGCAAACCGCTTAAATGTAAATACAACGAAACATTATTACGTTTTATATATGATTACGTCTTTTCGTTTCCGTTTCAGTGAAATCCCACAAACCAACAAAGAAGTTGTGATGGGCCGCTAGTTGAGAAACACTGGGCATAAAATAGCTATTTTTAATTGCATAGAGTAATTCACTGCAACTTTTATAACGCAACTACAGTTGAAACTACAAAGCATGTTTGATAACACTACGTGTTGAACTAAAAGGACCAACAAATCACGAATTTAATACATTAAGCACTAGGTTATGGGTCGATAATTGTCACACAATCAATTTTAGGCTAGTCATACACATCTGAGAAAAGGAGTGGATATTGAATTTAATATTTTCTGGTAATCTCCAACCAATGTTCTTTATGCTCTTGCAGAACAGTGTTATCTGTTCCAATGTTTTTGGTGGGCAAAGTATTTTAGACCGGGTCGTAAAATGAATATTTTCTTTAAAATTAGTTTTATTTTTCCATATTTTTCTTCCTACACTAATCAAAAACATTTTTTTAAAATTAGAATCATTTTTTTAATCAGCTGAACATTGGGTCTCTTTTGGCCGAGATAATAGCACTCTATATTTTCATCTTTGTCAACTAGTAAATCAACTTCTGTCTTTACAAATTCGACAGTTCTGTCGGTTGCCATGCAATGTTACTGGATATGAAGACTTTCATATAGTCAACGCAACCCAACTTATCTGAAAATAAATAACTGTAAAACATACACCACAATAATAACTGCTATGTTTCAGAATGAAAGCTCATTTAGGCATTATTTTCGCTCTTGCATAAAACAAGATATGCTCTAAGATCTTCTGAAGACAGGAAAGTTGTGTATACATATACACACTGAAAGATGTGCGGGTTTTCTGTACAAGTAATGTGGGGTAAAGGTATAACTACGTTCCTTTCAAAATGATAAAAATAATATCCTTTAAAACAGGTTGAGTGAAACACTTCTCTGGTTCTCACACTGTTATAACGTAATTAATACCGCCGTACACTTCACAAATTACAGATAAGGTATTAATTACGTATGTGTTCACACTGAGTCGTTTAAGCATATTTTCAGGAATCATAAAATATTTCGCCATCTATACACAATATGCATTCAACACCTGTGGTGATTTATGGAATATTAAAAGCACCAGTTCTTTGTAAACTATCGAGTAGGGGAGAATGTGTAGTCCAAAGAATCTATACACGTCATTGTGTCAAAATGTAGCAGTATGATCATGTTCTTTAATATAACCAAAATCGATAATTTTCGGAAAGAAATATCACCGTCTTTTTCTCAGAATGGAATTCCAAGCATGAAAAGAGTCACAATGATAATGGTTTTTTCTTGTCACGTAAAAACAAACAAACAAAAAGAAACGTTTCTGAAATCGAACTGAATCTCGATTCGAATGCGGGAAACACATTTTGAGTTTATTTAGTAGCGAAGAAAAACTCGATATTCTGAGTAAAGTTATTAGCGCTGTATTAAATTTTAAAAAGCGCATTATAGTCCGAAGAAGTGTTATCAACAAATAAACAGCTGTATAAAACCTTACAGAAATTTACCCCTAACGTACCTTGGTGAATTTATTGTGCTTAATTGAAAATTACAACATGAAAAAAATTGCATGTCTACTAATCACGTATTTTTAACAGTATTTTAAGAAAGAATCTAATTTTCAGTGTATGGTTTATGAGCTTTTTAATTTTATCGCACAAATCTAAATTCCTGTAGACGCATAGTTCACAGAATTACTTTCTCTTAGGAAAGAAACATGGCTTCCCATTAGGAGGAATATTTAAGGCTGTAAACTCTACATGTAGTTTTCTTTTGTGTGCTCCTCACATTATTTTGTTCTAAATGTTCGAAGACAGGCGTATACGAGATATACATGAAATTGTTTGTTTGCTTGAAATTTTGAGCAAAGCTACTCAAGGGCTATCTGCGCCGACCGTCCCTAATTTAACAGTGTAAGACTAGAGGGAAGGCAGTTAGTCATTACCACTAACCGCCAACTCTTGGGCTACTCTTTTACCAATGAATAGTGGGATTGACCGTAACATTATAACGCCCCCACGGCTGAAAGGGCGAGCATGTTTGACGCGACTCTCATATGACGAGAGCACCTTAACCCACTTGGCCATGCTGAGCTTACATTATACTGCCACTGTTATTTCAGTAACATTTGTAAATAAAGTTTCATTAATTGCAGTTGCTAATGGCATTCAAGTACAATGGTTCCAAAACTCCTGCGCAGAAAAGCTTTCTTTAACATCTGTAGTGAACACTAGTTTATAGAATACATATCACTACTAGAAATAAACGACCTCATAACACCAAAATGTTGTTTTTATTTAATTAAACCCTCAACGTTTCTCTTTACAGTTTCTTCAGGAGTGTTCACTAAAACACAAACCGTAAGTTACAGAACAAAGCTTTAGAGCGTTTGAAGTGTTGAACCATGTCTCGGTTATCTGGTCTCTACTGATAACATACACTCAAATTTCACTTAGAAACTGACTTATATTTTGTATTTACGATGAATCTTTCTATGAAAGTACTTATTAACCTGTGCGTTTCACGGCATATCGTTTATTGTTTTATTTATTTGGCCCGGCATGGACAGGTGGGTTAAGGCGTTTGACTCGTAATCCGAGTGTCGCAGGTTCGAATCCCCGTCACACCAAACGTGCTTCCCCTTTCAGCCGTGAAGGCGTTATGATGTGATGGTCAATCCCACTTTTCGTTGGTAAAAGAGTCGTCCAAAAGTTGGCGGTGGGTGGTGATGACTAGCTGTCTTCCCTCTAGTCTTACACAGTAACATTAGGGACAACTAGTGCAGATATCCCACGTGTAGCTTTGTGCAAAATTCAAAAACAAACATTCCGCTATGCCAGTTTATCAAGACAAGAGCAAAAAAGTAATTTGTGACAGCATCTGCTAAAATGTATGAAGCGTACAAAACATATTTCGGCATGTCTGTCTGGGATCAAGATTGCACATTCAGAAGCCTAAAAGCTGTAAACTCTCATTTTAACTGCGAGCACTGCAAAAAAAAACAAAAAAACTATAGAAGGCAAAACGTACAATTTTTGCTAGTCAGATTTTATATTATATCATATTTTTAATTTCTTATAGTATAGCCCCCCAGTGGCTCAGCGCAATATCTCCGGATTTACAAAGCTAAAACCGGGTTTCGATACCCATGGTAGGCAGAGCACAGATAGCCCATTGTGCAGCTTTGTGCTTAATTCAAAACAACAAAAAACAACAAATTTAATAGTATAAATATATCACATAAAATATTTTATATGAACCTCTTACACATTAGTTGTGGATGAAATAAATTTATTCTTCATAATAATTTTATTTTGCTCTTTTGCAGGATGGTGCGGAGGAGAAAAGAGAGCCATGAAGTTCGCTATTCCAAGAATTTGGTGTTAACCCACTGACCACTCAAGCAATTGCTACTTCTGTATGGTGGACCCTTCCAAACATCGGGCTGGCAAGAATGCATGTTCTATCATGCATCTGGATCTTCCATCATCCATCGCTCCAGTGCCACACAGCCCTAAGCTCCATGTACCCATTCCGCCATATAGCAGCCATCCTCAGAAGAGAGCAGCAAATTAGAAGAGGAAGTAGACGTTGAAGATCCGGATTACAATTACAGAGGTGCAGCTGTGAAGAGAAAGCCATACTACCCCAACCAAAGAGATCTGAATAACAAAATCAGAGATCTTGGTCTAACAAATTCAAATTCCGAGCTTTTGACATCTAGGCTCAAGGAGTGGGATTTGTTAAATGAAAGTATGCAAGTCGCAAGTCAGAGGAAGCGTCATCGACATTTTTCAAGCTTCTTCACTCGTTAAGATGGACTCTGCTTCTGCTACAATGTATCTGGTCTGTGTGAAGCAATTGGAATTGCCTGTAACCCGAAAGAGTGGCGCCTCTTCATTGATTGCTCATCCAGAAGCTTCAAAGCTGTGCTGCTCCACAACGGGAATAAGTATCCGTCTCTTCTCCTGGCCCATTCAGTGCACCTCAATGAGGAATACAACAGCGACAAGACCTTGCTTGAAGCCTTGAAGTATGATGAATATGTCTGGGAGGGTATTGGAAACTTCAAAATGGTAGCATTTCTAATGGGTCTCCAAGGATACTTTATCAAGTTTCCCTGTTATCCTTGCCTTTGGGACAGCAGGGTCATCGTAGCGCACTATAACATTGGCCACAACGGACCGAGTTCTCTCTAGAGAGCCACAATATTAAGTGTGAGACACTAGTAGACCTCCAGAAGGTGTTATTCCCTCCATCACACATAAAACTGGGTCTTATGAAACAATCTGTCTCAGCTCTTTATAAGGGTCTGCAACCTTCAAGTACCTTCCAGACTTCTACCCTAAGCTGTCTGAGGCAAAGGTCAAAGCTGGTGTCTTCGTTGGACCACAAATAAAGAAGATCCTGGAGTGCACAGAATTCCCCAAGAAGCTCAGTCGGAAGGAAAAAAAAGCTTGGGGCATCTTCTTCGTAGCGGTTCGTGGCTTCCTGAGCAATCACAAGGCCGAAAATTATGTGGAACTGGTTGACGCTCTGGTGAAAAACTATGGCAAAATGGGCTGCAGAATGTCCCTGGAAGTCCATATCCTTGACGCTCATCTTGATAAATCAAGGAGAACATGGGAGCATACTAGAGGAGCAAGGCGAGCGCTTCCACCAAGATATATTGGACTTTGAACGCCGCTGTCAATGAGGGTACAACAAAATCATGATGGGAGAGTATATTTGTGGGATAATACGTGAAAGTGATTTACATTACTGTCTCAAATCTCGAAAACCTACTCACTTCTAAACACTTTTGTATAACTTTAGTATAAATGCATGCAAGTCTTAATTCATATGTTGTTTTATTCAGACCTTATGTAAACGAAAATGTGCAAATTTGCCCGTTTTTACATAGAAAATAGGTTAATTTCTAAATTTCATTATCCAGGTCATAAAAGCAAAGTTTAAAGAGAATACTTTTACAACATAAGTAATTAAAAAATAACGCATACTATCCAGGAATAAAATTTGCGTTACATCGTGCTATTTAATAAGTAGCTTCTGTTTGCGTATTGTTAGTTCGCTTTGACAAAATTTATAATTCACATCTTTCTATATTCGTGCCATATAAAAACAAGTATGTAATATTGTTGTTCTCTTCTGCAAAATGACTCGTGAAAGAAATCAGGTAGGGGTGTGGTTAGATTTGAGCTCTTGGTAATAGAATACAATAGTTTATCGCTAAAGCGTATAGCTTTTTTAACAGCAAAATTATTTACTAAACACAACGCACTTGATAACCCAGTACAGAAAAAAACTTTCAAACTGATTTCCTCAGATCTTGTATAATTTTGTTTGTTTGTAATTAAAAACAAAGCTACACAATAGGTTATATGTGCGCTGCCCACTACGGGTATACAAACCCGGTCTCTAGCGTTATAAGCCCGTAGACACACCGCTGTACCACTTGTTTTTGGAGGTGGGTTATATAGATATTTCTCAACAATAGAATTCCTAAAGATAGGCAGACCAACAAATTTAGATTTGATTAACGCACCACAGTTATCTTGTGAGCTTATCCAAATCTGTTCCATTTGCTTTATGTTGTTGTTGTTGTTACACGCGAGTTTCCCAAAATATCAGCCGCATTCGTTACATCTGGTGTGGCCTTTCATTTTTTATGAATCATTTGACAAGAATCGACAGAAATTGCTTTATGTACAGGTGAATTTTGCGAAATCGAGTTCATCATAGTCAAGACCGCACGTAACAAATATCTGGGTTCGTGCATTAAATGGCACAATAGTTAGCTAATGAATGTTACAGGTACATAACACATTTGGCACGAATGTTGTTCGTTAACTTAATGTTCAGTCACAAATGCTTATAATCCAATTTTCTCGGGAATGCACTATGAGAGGAAATGGATAAGAGCTTACATTGGATCACTTTAATCCGAAGCATTATGAACAGGAGAGGGATTATCAGATGCAAGAAGAGTAACAACTAAAGTCTTGATAAAATGTGGAGAAAAAATGACATCATTTCCGGTTAGTTTTCTTTTTCTCTCTCTGAATACATTTTTAACTTGCCATACATATTTTTTTTATATATGTCCTTCCTCACTTCATACCTAAATTTCATGTTGCATACAACATATTTGTAATCCTGA
Source organism: Carcinoscorpius rotundicauda (assembly GCA_011833715.1). Lineage (NCBI taxonomy): Eukaryota > Metazoa > Arthropoda > Merostomata > Xiphosura > Limulidae > Carcinoscorpius > Carcinoscorpius rotundicauda. Next base: position 26,160,289 of record CM022398.1, read on the forward strand.
ATGATGTCTCGATAAAAGCTATTTTAGTAAGAAAATTATAAGCAGTATGATAAAACACATTAGTTCCGCTTTAAAACAGTTTCAACTGGTTTGCTCTACTGGTCAAGTTAGAATATCATTAATTGACACGTGAAGTGCATGTAAGATTGGTGTTTATTTATTCAGTGATTACTTTTGTCCGTTGTACATTTCTAACACAAAATGAAACGTTTGAACACTTCGAAAAATGACAAAAGACTAGTCATGGCATTTCATATAAGAAACAGATTTATGATTAAACAGCCAACACTACTTATAAGTTATATCGTACCTTAATATTTAGCATACCCTACTAATAAACAATTGAATACAAATTGGAACAGTTTAAAGATTATGCTCAGATCCAAAAACAGCAACAAAGATTGGTTTGATCTGATTTTAGCGCAAAGCTGCACAAGGGCTACCTGTCCCTAATTTAGCAGTGTAAGATTACAGGGAAGGCAACTAGTCATCACCATCCATCGCCAACCGTTGGGCTACTCTTTTACCAACGAACCGTCATATTGCCCTTACGGCTGAAAGGGCGAGCATGTTTGGCGTGACGGGGATTTGACCTCGCGACCCTCGGATTATGAGTCAAGTGCCTTAACCGCCTGGCCACGCCGGGACTATTTTGCGGTTAGTTTTGGATTTTAAACTAAAAAGCCACGACCTGTGTGCTCACGGAAAACATGGCAGACCACGAGAAACGAAAAAGCACCGTTACCGTAAATGCGTAGGTAAGTAGTTCGTTTATTGTTCTCTCACACAAATATATCTTTTTTTTTTCAATCAGATAAATATCTTTATGGCACACCAAACACGATACACATATACACAACTAACCCTTCGGTAAAGTACGGTCATCCCTAGCTAAGCAGTGGAGAGTTTCTGGTAGAACACATACGTGAGAAACTGATATGATGGAGAAAAGAATGTAATATCACTATTTTTTTTAAACAGTTTACCACATTCCCAGTGTAACCCTGCGATGGAGGGTCGACCCCCACACTTTATGTGTAGGGGAAATGCCACTCCCATACTTCAAATTATTTCCCGTGTTACTTTCTTAGATGCAGATCGATCGTCGATGGGATTGTAATAGTCTGTAATATGGAACTCTTAATATCAAACGAATTTTTTATTATTAACTGAAATCTCTCTGATCTTGCACGTTACTGATAATATGCCTCAAATAATGAGTTGTGAATTAAGTAATAAACACCATAACTATTAAATGCCACTTCAATAATTAGCGGTTTTGTTGGAGGAACGAGTGACTAAGCACGATTGTGGCAATTCCTCACTTCTAAATTTAGCATTACATCATTGCACATTCCTTCACAACAAAAACATACATTCACATAAGGGAAAATATGCATTTAACTAACCCTACACTCGTAAAATTCCACAAAAAATATTTAATAATTATGATTTGTTCTTTGAAGAATGAAAACAACAATATAGCAGGACCTGCACAACAGGTTTATATAAATCTTCTCTAAAAGAAAAACCCTATGAAGAAAGTTGTGAAAAAACAACAACAGCACATAACAGGTGATGGTCAGAAATGACTGATATGCTGTTTGAAGCATGAATCTAATATGGCTTGAGTAATATTATTCTGTTCTTTTGAAAACTGAAGTTCGAAAGCAGTTCCTACAGAGTAATAATGTTTTGACTGATAAGAAAATAAAACACAATGATACCATAAAGAACATATGCTCTAATATCATATTACATTCACAGTTTTTAGGTAAAGTGTGTGTTGAAAATTATTTAAAAACATTTTCTCTGTTGTATGGTAATGATTCCTAATAGACAAAAGTTCATCACTCAAAAATCTGTATAGCCAATATAATTCGTAAGAATCACAGTTTATATAAGGTTTAAAGTAGCTCAATGTTTGTAATTAAGTGTTAAAAACACTTGATTCAGCTTTATTAGTGAATCATCCCACATGCAGCGAGAGTTAATTTTTGTTAAAGTTTAAATTTTAATGTAATTGAAACTGTAATGTATTTTGTCTAAACTAGTTACTTTTCACTGTTATTATTTTCCCTTTTATTTCACTAATACAACATTAATTCAAGTAAGTTTCAACCATAAATGTACAATTCTCCAAACATTTTCAGTTTTGTCTTATTGTAGGGTGCACATGAGATTAGGTTCATATTCTGAGAATTTCATTTTCACTTTGTTCATTATATAGCCACAGAGACATAAGTGGCTAATTCACACATCTAATAGAAGACACTGGTATTCAGACTGCAGCAAATAATTTTTTTATATATATGTATACATTCACAACACAAAAACAAACTAGAAAACAAGTTAGACAAGAACTGTTTTGTAAAATTCTATTTGAATAATCTGAAGAACTAGGAATTTTAACATGCACAAAAGAAGTGTAAAAGATCTTACTTCAAGTTTTATCCTTTGCACTTTATTAGCAATGCAAAACCTAACTAGTTTAGAAAAAACACCAAGAATTTAATATTAAAATGGTTGTTAAAAAATCAAACTTAGCTCTTTTCTGTGTTTGAAAAAATATGTCACAAAAATAACAACTCACTTGTTTCTACACATTAATGGCATTTCCTTGCAAGTTTTGTCATTCCTAACTATTAGATAATAAAATCTTAAAACCTTTCACATGAAAAGTGAGTAATTAAAAACAAGGCCAATATTTCTTTTCTTTATAAGGTTATTTTGGAATAGTATTGTTCAAACATTAACACAGACACAGTTTCTCTAACTCTATGACAATTATCTATACAGGTTAATCTATAATATGTCAATTTGAAGAGCAAATTGATTTTGATGCCTGATAATAAGTTCCATTACTTCATGTCAAATGTTATTTTCTCATTGTGGCCTTTAAAAAAAGTTTTACCAGTTCAGCTTAAGCAAAAAAGATTAACTATCAACTTGTAGAGAATACATGTACTATTGTTTCAGTGGATTACTGAAATATCTCCTAGATAACATATTTAATTTAGACATATTATAGAAAAAATTGCATCAACCAACTTCAGACATCGCTGCTTACCTCTGGCAGATAACTTTTTGGTATTGATAATCTTTGCAGCAAATTCTAAAGCAGTTGATTTCTGAACACATCTTCTTACAATGGAAAATGCACCTCTGAAAGAGCATTGATATATAAAAATTCATTATATTACATATCAAGCACAAAATATGAATGTGAAATGAATAGAAATGATTATGAGAAGATAATTTGTATAGTAATCTAATTAACTGTTTAATAAAAGCGTTTGTAAACTTAAATATACAAATATGTACATATGCACGCACACATAATACTTTACTTATCTGTCTCAGTTGTTTACTGGACAGGAAACTGGCTTGATAAAAAATAAAATGTAACCAAACACATGTATTTAATATTTAAAGGTTGTTATTCATGAAGCCTGTTGTAAAAGTAAATTAATAAATACTACCAGATTATGATTTGTTGTGGCAAATAAAAACAAATAACTAGGTAAATACATTACTTTGGAAAATATATACACTTAGAGAAGTAGGTTTTACTTAAAAAGAAATAGTAAAGAACTACAAAAGAATGTTTAGTAAGTTACATGGTATGTGAAGTGAAATATTTCGGCCTTCAGATAGAATTATATATCTGGCAACAATATGTTACAGCTCTTATGTCTTCTGGAACATTTGGTGTGAACACTATAATCTTGTTTTATAACCAGTTTCCTGTTTCGGAGAAAGACAAAATACCCAGCTAATTCTGTATGTTATTTACAACAGTTGCAGTAAAACAATCATCAACTAATTTTAGTAAAGAAAAATGTGTTTTTTTTTGTAATTAGTAACAAAATGGTAAACAGTGAAGGCAGATATATAATCAAGATGAGCTTAGCTAAAACATTTATAATTCATGAACATTTATGTATTGTTTTAATTATTTCATAAAAGGTTGCATTAATTTAAATGAAAGATAAAATCTTCATATAACACCATTGCTCCAAAATAAATCATCCCATGTGTTACATTATTCAGTTAATATGTAACAAGTGGTTCTAGTTCAGAAGAATATAACTTTTCACTGCATTGGTAAATATTACTGAGAAATATTTAGACCTATTAAACCTGCATCACAGATCTATTAAACGAGTAGAAATTTTGACCAGTACTATCTTATAGTAAATAATAATAAAGCTTTGAAGCAGTAGACCCAAAGAACTAATTAATAATGGGAAAATAATAGAGCTACTGCACCTGGGGCAAAATTATATCATCAATAAAATATAAATTTTAGTTAAAAACCAAACACAAATAGTTTTATATCAACTGCCTGTCATGTGACACTTTTTTCTAATCTTTTTTTTTTATTTAAACCTGTTTAAATTAAAGATGTACCCCTCCAATTCCCATTCACCCCCCAAAAAAAACCAATCAAATTATTAATTTACTTTCATGCACTTTCTTTTCCAGTATTTTTAATTTCTTTAGTTTTCTCTCAAAATGAAAAATAGAGGATGAAATTCAAAGTGTTAAAAGTATGAAATATAGTTTAAAATACATAGATGTTACCTTAAACATTTGAAAACAAGTACTGAACCAAGACATATATTAAATATATAGATAAAAGTAATAAAATATATATTAGAAAAACTGAAAATAGCAAGAAAAATTTAAAACCTGTATTGGAAAGACAGTTGTATCTTGTTTGCAGCTAGCATGTATTCTTTAACCAAATGAGTTTATTTCACTCGAAGTTCATCAATAAAAATGAGGGTCAAAACCTCATTAAGCAACCTATAAACCTTTTTATTAAATGAAGAATGGGGTAATATCTTTTTAGAACATTTACATAATATTCCAAAAAAGTGTCTAATACATGAATCTGAATTTTTTTTTCCTAGTGTGTTGCCTTTCAATAGTTACATTTTTCTGATAACACTTCATACCAGTCATTTGTTGTTGATAACATAACAGTTTTTGTAGTTCAAAAGTTCAGAAAGAGATCATTTTTACGGCAATGAAAAGCATACCTTAAGGTTTAACAATAAAAAGAAACTTTTAAATTGTAATTGAAATTATTATAAACATTTTCACATTGATGTAAGTATTAAAACTTGTGACAAACAGTTTCTATAACAAAAGCAAACAGTACTTTTCCTTTTAAAAACACATTATTCTGTAACTCTAACATGAAAGAAATCACTGTTGCTCATGTAAATGCTCATGGGTAATCACAATACAATTCCTCTTTACCCAAGCCAGTTACTAGGCTATTTTAAATAATATGACATTACATTCAAATTCTTTAGTATCAACATCAAGATTCATTTTTAGATGTATTTATTATTTTTACTCATATTTGTTTCATAAAATACTAATATGAAATATGAACAGATATTGCTTAAACTTTATATAATAATTTTAACATTTTTATCATATACTAGTAGACACATGAACGCCTCATAAACAGTAAGCACTGTACAGTGTTGCACGTCTATTTTAGAAATGAGTTATGGAAATTCTGTCATCAAAAATAAAGCAAGGCATGAAAAAAGAGAATTTTGTTTCTGTTGAGAGTTTTACAGAAGAGGTGAAATTCTCTATTAAAAGTTTTAATGAGTGTTTTGTAATTTAGTTATAAAGTATTTTTACAATGAACTTGCACATCACTTAAGAAAAAAAATATATGCAACATTTTTTTTCCAAGTTATATTCATTTCATTCACACAAAAGTACTAAGACAATTTTTTTTTTTATATAGATTTTCATGCGTACCCTCCCTACAGTGTGTAAAACTTTGAGTTTCTTATAAAATAGTTCATGTAATTTGTGTATAAAAAATAGTGTATTAGCTGTTAGGGATTTCTTGTTCTTATCTCAATTGACCCTTGCTAGAAAATGTATTGATTTAAGATAGGGCATCCTATAACCACATTACCATTTAAATTAGGCCTACACATGGCACGCAGCAGTTTCACTTGATGAATAAATAATGAAAATTATATACCATACAAAAAGAGATTAGCACACACACACACACACATACCCTTTATTATATTAGGTTGTGCTAAATTGGCTGATTAATTCTAATGTTTAACACTGCAGTTAATCAAACGTAATACTAATTCATTATGTAAAACTATATATTTATCTACACATTCTGTATTTAAATCAATATATACTTTTACTGATAGTAACCTGCACTAATAGAGTTAAGATGTGTAATGGTACAGATATGCCAGTTTAATCACTATGTGTAAATTACATTGCACAAATAAAAAATGATTACTTGTATAACATTATGTCAATTAAAAGTTATGCATACACATATATAAAAGTAGCAAGTTTGTACTTGTGTGGGTAAAAAAAATACAAAAAACATACAAAACAATTATTTCCATGAAAACATTTCTTACTAGTTTTTCTTGTATACTATATAAACAAAAAAACAAACATATAGTACTGTCTTAAAGAATAATCTGAATGTTTTGAACATTTTCTTGTAAAGACTACATTTTCAATGAAGATTCTAATTTCTATTAAATTCTTAGGATTTGCCACTTAAATTATTCATTTTACAAACATTTCCTGAAACTATGTAAGAAATATCCCATCAGTATTAAAGTATCCACTAATGTTTACGGTATTTTACATTAAATTCTGTGTTTTTGCTATATATATTGAGCACTGCATTTTAAACTAAAGCATACAGTATTGTTTATAACTTAGTATTAGATAACTTATGTAATAACACACTAAGAGATTACAAAAAAAATGTTAACATTTTTAAGTGTATTTTAAGAAACTGAATTTAGTATATTTCAACAATTTCTCTTAACCACTGTAACTTGTTTTCATTGTACATACAAAAGTTACCTCTTCTTCAGTAACAGGTAAAGAGAGTTAAAATTTATTTATAATTTCAAATATTTAAAAAAATAATGATACGTTCTGTATTCTCTAAAGGTTAAAACTAGATAAAAATACTTCATTCCATGAATGTTTATTCACTGGTCTTCAATTGTGTACCATAAACACCATCAGCTTCCAGAAGTTGTTTATATTTCTATATTCATAGCTAGCAATTTAGATTTGTAGTAATTTATCAGTCTCTAGATATCTTCTTCAGAGATAGTCTGGTTTGATAAATCTTAAGACTAGAGTAACTGTTGCTGTTTTCATTTCTTTGTTTTACAGTTTTGTTTATTGTAATACATAAATATTTTAGCTCTAGGAATATTTATTTTATTCTCTGTACCTAGCTATATTATCACAATATTATCAGACACAGAAATAGTTTTAGATTTGCCAGTGGTTTTTTTGTAAAATAACAGGTCTTTGATCTGGCTAGTGACAGCATTTGTTTACTGCACTGATATATGACAGATCATCTATTCTATGTCCACTGCAGTTATTAGATGTTATATGTTCTCAAGCTTACTGTTGAGGCACCAGGAAAGGGAGGGGAACACAGAGAAAATTCAGTTTTTTTAAATATCATATCTGCTGGTTTCCTGTTTCTTTAATGAAATTAATAAGCTAACTTTGTTACAAGGAGTTGGTGCTGAAACAGAGTCTAAGTTATAAATTCAGTTGTTCATAGCAAATAATAATGATACACTTGTGTTTCATCCCTTGTAACTGTGATAAGAAATAAAAATAATTCTTTGAAGTTCAAGATAGAGAAGAAGGCTGACTATAGGAACATATCTTTAAAAGTGACCACACTGATATGTTCTAGTCAACTTAATATATGATATGCTTTAATTCTGTCCACTAACAGAAAAATAATTCTTTGAAGTTCAAGATAGAGAAGAAGGCTGACTATAGGAACATATCTTTAAAAGTGACCACACTGATATGTTCTAGTCAACTTAATATATGATATGCTTTAATTCTGTCCACTAACAGAAAAAATGCATGTTTAATGCAAATACTTTCAGGGTCAAGCTCCTACAGAAACAAAATAGCTCTCTTATATCTTCTATATTGCATTAATTCCTATTATCAAAAGCAGAAGGTTTAATCCTCTTTGTAATTAAATTATAACAAGACAGACAAATTATTATAAATAATTTGTAATTATCATAAATTATCTGTATAAATACACAAGTCTGAATGCAACAGTTAAATAAGTAGAAATTTGTACTACATCATTATAATTAGGTATGTTAATTTACTCCCTCTTATGTAGATAAAGAGTATGTATCATTTACTTGATTAGCTTTACATAGTTTCAATCAAATATTATACAGTTTCTATATCTAAGAAAATCTTAAAAACAACAAACCAGATCTAATGTCATTAATGGTACTTATGTATTTCTCATGTTGAATTCCATGATACTAACTACAGTCTGCTTAAAGTCTTGGTGCACTTAATAAAGAATTTTCATACTAATAGGATGGCATGCAGTTGATGCCAATCACATATACTCAGCCTCAAGAGATGTTTGTTAGAAAATAAATAAAAAGGATATTAATTGTTGGAAGTAATTAGTGGAAAAATTGAATGAAAAATAATATAGTTGTATACAAAAATATCCCATAATTAGTGTTTAGAACTTTAACATACAATCAAAATTAATTTTACATTTACTTTAATGGTAATTTTTGGTGAATTAAAAAACAACAAACAAATGCAAAAATATTTCTTGACAGTAAATACAAGTGCATTTTATAAATAAAAAACTACTATATTAGTATGGAAGTTATTTGTTTTATTCAGGTCCCAAATTAAATAAATTGCCACTTCCTACACATGTATATGCTTTTTAACCTTACCTATAAAATAGTTTTAGTATAATCAAATAATTAAAACACTCATTCCACCAAAATAAATTTTTCATATAACATTTTACATTTATTTGTCAACATTAAATTAGTGATATATATATATATATATAATACATTATTTGCTTTGTAATGATGTAATGACCTGGAAATATATATTGTTATTGGTCATTTATATATAGAATTTATACATTTACTCTAGTTTCTAAAATAAAATAATAACAGATTTTTGTATCTCACCATTTTTATTATTGTGGTGTAGTACCTAAAAGTTTTACTTGATTATTTGACATACAAGTTTATAAGCAGAAAACAAACAAAAAAAACAAGAATAAATTATATGAAGCAGACAAGAATTATCTTGAGCCCCAGGATTTGGTTTCCCATCATAGATGTATATACACATGAAGTAACTTAATATAACAAAATATGCCAGTATCAAGTTCCAATCCTTCTACTACAAAGCTGGCTTATCAAAACTACAACACTTTTTGAAAATCTAAAACAAACAAAAAAATTAAATATCCCAAATACATTTTTAATTCAACCTTCACTCTGAGTAGATTTCTTAACTTTATTTTTCATAATTTTTCAAAATGTAACCAAATATTAAAGTATTTTTTACCTTTTATATCTAATATAGAGTATTATTTGCATATCATTGGTCTTACAATAATTTTGATGCATATTGCTTTTATTACTGAATATATACATCCATTACATATGTTTAACATCACATCTACTTGCTTCTTGTTCTAAATGATACATACATTATATTTCATTTTTAATAATTTTAGTTTCAAGAAAGTTATTGCTTTTTGAAGATTTTAATTTAAACAATTTTTCATATCTTTATACAAAACTACAAAGAGATATATTACCAACAAATAGACAAAACTTTTTTTAAGTTTTCTTAAACAATATTTAATTTTATCTTGCAATTTAAAAAGTTATGTCTAGTGAAAAGTAACAAATTAGTATATTAATACAACTGTTCATGCTATACACAAAATACATCAAAATAAATATTATTTTACAATTTCTCCTTATTTCTTATCTTAACAATTTATTCAGTAATAAAACTGTGAGGTGTCATTAATTTTTATAAAGTGATTTATTTAAAAGATGGCTGTAGCATTGTGAAAATTTATAGTCTTACATTTGAATGATATTTTTTTATTTGAAAATATCTGAAACTTTGGTAAACAGTGACACTGCCTACTTACATACCAGTAGTTTATTATTAAAAGCATAACAATTACAGGCTTAATGAGCTAACACAGTGACTAGTGTAACTTATATTGTTTGTCAGGATATAATGTTTGCTCCAATGATTCCTGATTAAAATAATTAATACAATAAAATTTTAAATTGCTGTACTTTTATGACCATTTAAAATAAAAGATGCCAGGTTATTATCATTTGGTTCAACTAAAACTTCAACTTGAATTTTCACAGTTGTAATTAATATTTCAGAAAGCTCCTATTTTCAGAATTAAAGTTAAGCTGTCTCTCACAAAATATAGTTTAAAGTATTTACAGGATGTGACAAATAGTCTGGGACATTAAAAACCACAAATTTTGGAAAGCATTTCCTTACTGTTATCCAATAGAACTAAAACATCAGATATAAACAAAGGTGTAACTGTTAGCTTTTGAAAGTACAAATAAGTAACAGACTTGTTAATATACTAAGAAAGAAAAGAAAAAAACAACAAACAATGCTTAGAAGTACAGGAATAAAACTGGTCCTAAATAGAGCTGCAACACCAAAATACCATTAACAGTTTTAAAGGTATACTTTTATAGAAATAAGCTAATATATCACATTATTTTCCATAAAAATATTTCAGAATCACTAATATAAAATGTTTTATTTGTGTAATTTTTTGTGGCTATTTACTTTAATAATGCATTGATACAGCCAAGGCAAAAGTAATTTCTGATTTGTATTCCACAGTGATTTTAATATACCATTTATATTTTATTAATTTATTAAAGCAATTATAATACACAGTCACTTATTAACTTCAGAATTAATATGTTCACATATTTTCACCTGTTTATTAGTTTCCTATTACATTTTCTCAATACATACAATTGTCTTAACTGTGAATAAAAAGTTACACAAAGATCACTTTATTTTCAAACCACAAAAAAATCTATCATTGATATTACCGTTACTTTACTAAACTATCATTACATGTAATACTTCGACTTAACGACTCCGAATATCTGCAGAGAAGGCAACATTACAAGTTAAAAACCGGCTTTGGAGTACTTATCGCAGTAGTCTATGAGACAGTGCAACCTGCACTACTCGCTACTACTAGTAGTAGTAGTAATTGTCCTACGCGTGGAGACCCTTAATTTTCCGAATAGTTTTACCTTTTATTCAAATCAGGATGCATGTTATAAATTATATGTTTTACTGTGCTACAGACTTCAGTATACTTAAAATGCATACACTTACTTTCCTAGCTCTTCTTTAACTTCATAATTATCGCTAAATCTTGTACAAGTTGTTGCAGCGCTCATATTGATTCCACAAGGAGGAGAGAGAGATGAAGATCAGATCTCGCAGAATACCGTACGTTTCGCGAGTCACTCGTAGTCTTTTCTTGAATGTCTTGCTGCGCGCGCACTTGAAAGTCTCATGCACCATTACATGCGGGTATTTATATATTTTACACGGTACCCCATTGCTTTTACACGGACTCCATCGATAGAACATAAATTAGAAGTTTACAAATTCTCTTTTGCACATTCACTATTTAACCTATATATAAAAGTAATTATATAGATAAAATATTATTTAACATAATGAATTACAATAAATAAAGTTTGAGTAAGCGTTCCCATTTGACATATAAGCATTTCATAGATTCCAAGAATAATTTGACGGTCATATTTATTGGTCAGGACCAGCGACCCTTTAGCCCTCTCGCTTTGCAACCATTGAAATATGAGTTATATGCATTGTGGGTCTCAATATTTTCCATGTTTACAAGATCTGAAAGAACGCCTCTTCTTGTTATTTTCGTTATCGACCCCTGTATAGGCACTACTTTACAAAGAGAGCGCTACATATAGATTAATACATGACTGACCCCTTCACACTCTTTAAAATTAACTTCAAATATAAACTTTATATGTGGTTGAATGAATTTATAATATAATCATGCAAATGATAAACAAACGTCAATTTCAGCTAAAAAGCCAGATATCTCCAATTTCTCATCTGGCTTCGAAGAACACAGCTAGCTAGCTGTCTGTGAATAAACAATATCTACACTTACTGTTGCTAAGCGCTATGCACATAGAAAATACGTTTAGCTAACATTCTATAAACTTCTTTAACAAGAGCTGTTAAAACTCGATACATCAGTCAACTGATAAGAAAATAACTAATACGAACAATTTATTAAACTGTTTTGTTTGTTTGTTTTGGAATTTCGCACAAAGCTACTCGAGGGCTATCTGTGCTAGCCGTCCCTAATTTAGCAGTGTAAGACTAGAGGGAAGGCAGCTAGTCATCACCACCCACCGCCAACTGTTGGGCTACTCTTTTACCAACGAATAGTGGGATTAAACCGTCACATTATACACCCCCACGGCTGGGAGGGCGAGCATGTTTAGCACGATGTGGGCTTTTATTAAACAAATTATACACTTATATTTTACATTCTAAAACAACTAACTCTTTATAATAAAGTTATATCTCGTTTATTTCAATTCTATGCGCTGCTTGCCAGTATTCGTGGAAAATTATTTATAAGGAAATACAGTGTTTTATGGACTATGATATTGAAAAAAAATAATGTAATTTATCAACTGCTCATTAAAACAATGACAGACGATATATTAAAATCTTGAGATATTATATTACTAAAGACGTAAAGCAAGACGTAGTTAATCTGGTTAGTTCGTTTAGCTTAAGACTATATAAGGGGTTTACTCACACCTGGGAACGCTAAATCAGATAATCCTAAAGAAAAAATACACGTATATTTAAAGACTGATCCATTGAAGCTTTTTCAAGTAATGTATATATATTTAAATCATACAAAAATAATATTAACTGTGGTTTGATCTTTAACACGTCACATAATTCGCAAGCAAATAAAAGTTTTCAGATTCACAAAAAACTCATTTATCCCATCAGTGCAAAGAAACAATAAAAGCCGTTCGGAACAAGTGCACAATCAAGTTCTTTAAATATTTTAAGGGAAACGCGAAAACAAAACAACAGCAACAACAAAAACGAAAACCAACTTATCTTGTGATGAGGTGACCACGCTATTCAAGTTGTTTACACAAAAGTTGTTTTAAACGTTTTATGAAAAACCATTATATTTCTTCATAGCCCTCTAAGATGGACTATAAATATACATTCTATTTTATATAATAACAAATCAGTGTATGTTTCTAGTGATATGTCAATGCTCTTTGACTTATAAAATAAAAATGCAATATATTTGTTGGTTGTTTCTGAATTTACCGCAAATCTACTTGATGGCTATTAGCATCAGTTGTCCATAATTTAGCAGTTATAGGCAAGAGGAAAGGCAGCTCTTCAATACCATCCACCACCAATTCTTAGACTACTCTTTTAATAACTAATAATGGAATTGGTCGTCACGTTATAACACCCAATCATTTGAAAAGGCGAACACTTTCAATAAGAGAGGTTCGTACCTTCGATCTGCAGATTGAGAGTGAAGTGCTACAACCACCAAGCCGTCCCATACCAGAGCGTTATGTGTTAATGAATAATAATAAGGAGTGGAAATGGACAATTTTGTTGTTCTGGTTTTAAATTTGAATCCCATATTTTAAGACTTATTTCGGTTTCTATACGACTTTCATCATTGTTATATACTGATGATTTAATAGCCTGTACACATTTAAACATTGTGATTTAAGTCGCAACAAGATTTTTTAGAAATACTTTGTTAAATTTTGTATTTCTTAGGTGAAATGACTATTGATCTTTGATATCGATATGTCACTGCTAGTTAATATCAATTTTAAAGGATATAATATTTTTATCTTGATTGTTGTATTGTTTTCCAAGCAGCTATGTGTCAGTTTATTGATTGGCCAAGTGTGCAATATACCTATTTGAAACCTTAAAGTACTAAAATGTGTCTTTAGTTTTTCATCTTCAATGAGTTTAATAAACACTATCTTGAGTTATGTTTTTACGTTTATGTACAATAACATTTTTAATGTTTCAGTACAATCAAGAATAAACAAAACTGCTTGTAATTCGTTACGGCGAAGTACAGTATTCACCTAAAACTACGCGTATCAAGATTTGTAATTCGTTACGGCGAAGTACAGTATTCACCTAAAACTACGCGTATCAAGATTTTTGGAATTCGTCTTGTTATACCGTTGATATTACAATTGCTACGTAAATATACCCTCACCCTGCTAGTACGGCGGTATGTCTACGGATTTACAATGCTACAGTGAGGGGTTCGATTCCCCTCGGTGGGCTTAGCAGATAGCCCAATGTGGCTTTGCTATAAGAAAACATACATACGCTACGTAAACTTATTACTCAATTTAAAAAGTGTGTGTTTGACTCCTATAAGAATAAATAGTTTCAGTTAATTTTTATATAAGGTCTCAATGCTTCATGACTTACACAACATTTTAGTAACATTTTATTTAGTATAATATTATCTTATACTTATTTTATTTACACAAAGATAATTTAATCCGAGGTCTGACTTTATGGTTCAGTCAGCAGGATGTTGAAATTAAATTAGTCGTTTGGAAACACTTTCAAAACCTTTACAGATTTATGTTAGACGTTAGGGTGGTCATTTTCTGAAATCCTGTGAAATCATTATACACTATCTTTGATTATCTATTTTAAGTTTTGGTCAGTCTTACCAATTTTTGCCGATTATAAATTTAACATAAAAATGTGGAATTCAAGTTGCGTTTTGTATTAATAAGGGTTGATGACATTCTATAAACGCTATATTTCAAATCAGATGTTGCACTTGGGATTATCCCCCTCCCCGGTGTCGCTAATGCTCATTCTGATGACAACAAAATTGACATTATAACATGCTTTTGTGAAAGGTGGGGAGGCTAGTCTTGGTAACACATAATGACAAATTTTCCACAGGTCCTTCACTATGGTTTGATGTATCACGATCATGTTTAAGTGGAAATAAAAACTCACAAGTTTTTCCATAGGACCTGATAAGATATGTGGTTAAATTGTATTAACGTGATTTGAGTTCCTTCCGCTTTCTTTTTTATGAAAACGGCCACTGGTCTCACAATGTAGCCAAAAACATCACCAACTTCACTTACTTGTTTATGTTATCTTGTTAACAGTGTCATGAGATGTGCCAAACACAAAGCATTTTTGAGTAAGGTAACGCTCTTTCGGTAACTATAGTCTTTACTTTGCAGATGGAAGTATTGTTCTGGTTTGTTATGGAACGTGGCATCTGAGATCACTTAAGGCTTAAATGCTTTGGTGTGCGAATTCATACATCCACGAAACTTCTTTTCTTTAAACACGTGTCTTGTGGCTCTATGTAGTTTAACGATCTTGTTCTATGAATATCTTCCGGGAAGGGGCTGACACATCCTTACAGCTGTAAGCATTCTGTGGTAACTTTACACTGCATCTGAGATTTGACAGAAACCAAATACAGATATTAAGAACATGTCGCTGTCATGTGCTGCAGGTCGAGAATGTGTTGACACTCCTCTAAGTTAATATCATGTGTAATGCCTTCCATGTTGGATCGCCGTTTAGGTACTTCAAAAACATTTTTGGAGATGGGAAAGTCTGCACACTCGATTCGCTCTTGGCATACTTTCATAATATAGATTTAGACGAAAACTACGTAAAAATCATCTTTATTATGACGGGTTAGGTGTGGCCTGTAGTGATAAGCGTCAATAATATTAAATATCAAAAAAGTCTAATGGTGGATCTTTTAATGGTGTTTTTCATAAAAGGTACTGCATATTATAATTTGTTTCATAAATATTTATGTCGTAATTCACACAAAGCAATCTTAAAAGTTTATTGTTTTAACTGAAATTAGTGTAAGGTACTTTTCGGTTTTGCAGTTTTCTTTCTTATGTATTAAAACATTTTGAAGCTGAGTTAATCACGTTAGATGTTGACTTAATTAAGGATCTGTATATTCACAGTTAATCAATGCCACCTGGCGTGATTAATATAAGCAAACTAAAAATACAAGTAATTATGTATTTAAAGTTATGAAAAAATTTACAGCGACTTTAGAACTTTAGATTCTATCATGTCTGTTTTAAAAAAAAAATTAAAATTGTAAACATCAGCATATAATTTGCTTGTTACTTTTATTCACTATCTCGTGTTTGTAATAAATTCCCCAAACATTATTTACTACACATAAATGACATTTGTTGTGAAAGGGTTAAGCGTCAGTAAAGGATTCATTGAATAGGTTTTTGTCACATGACCTAATTTGGATGCAAAATGAAAAAACAAACATATTGTTTTTAGTATTATAAAGAAATTTAGTAAATCAACTTAGCTAACAAACTACGTATGGATAAGATGGGCCCAGTATGGCCAGGTGATTTGGATATTCGCCTCGTAATCTCAAAGTCACGGATTTGAATCACTGTCACATCAAACATGCTCGCCCTGTCTGTCGTGTGGGCGTTATAAAGTTACGCTCCATCTCACTAGTTGTTGGTAAAAGAGTAGCCCAACATTTGGTGGTGGATGGTGATGACTAGCAACATTCCCTTTAGTCTTACACTGCCAAATTAAGGATGACTATCGCAGTGTATCTTTACACGAAACCCAAAGAAACAATGATTGAAATTTCTTTAATATCCTTTTAGCAACTCCATTGTTATCGAGTATCATTAATAAGATTTATACCTTATAACATCTAACACTTCAAATATTTCAATACGCTTCTCATGTCTGATTTTCTCACATGAAGAGTTATCACTATATTTTTCTAAAATTGTATGTTTCATGTTCATAAGAGATTATTTCCCGCTAATCGACCCTTTTCATCTGATCTGAACCAAGCTAACTGTAAAAAATAGCATTGGAGAAACACCAGTGAACACTGTGTAAATGTTTATTGAAAACTTTACTTGAAAAATAAGAAACCACTTATTTGCCAATAGACATAAATAAAAGGGAAAAACAAACAAATTATAATCATAAAAATAAATTACATTAACAAAAGTGACAAATAGAGATATGAAGAATGTTTTATAAAAATTAATAACACAAAAAACCAACAATTATGCCAATAAATACCATTCATATATTTGTGATCACCGTGGATGACTTCGAGATATACTCGTCCTTGCACTTAGTGGTCGAGTATACAACATCATTTCAGCTTATTTCCACTAATTTCTATATGTGCACACCAGATCTTACTTTACATACTCTAAATCTATATATGTCTGTTAGGTTGCTCTAATACCAGTGATCAATGTACCGTATATATTGGAGCTAGATGACAGCCCTATTCCCCAAGTCCAATGTCATGTCTTCCTCCAAATTGAGACTAAACATTCCATAAGGGACTAATTTTTTCAGCAGTAACATATTTCCTCACATTTTTAACAACAATAAGTAATTTTGTGAAATTATATTTACAATTCTTTCGGTATGTCATAATGCATTCTTTAAAAAAAAATCCGTAATCATGTTACCCAATGAAAACTTCTGGCATCTTTAAGTCTGAACACAAGCCAAGGAATATGCTCATGAACACTTTATGCAATAATGTGTTAGTGCATATTTAAACAGTTTTTTATTGTTCTTAATTAAGAAATCTGTGTTCTACCAACAATGGTAGATTATAACACATACAAAAACGTTAATGTTTGTGGTATACACTGGTAAGGATTAAAAATCTGGAAATCAGCATTAAATTAATTTTGTGCTTAAAGGAGATGCTAGTCAGAAACTGTCTACTACTTTTGTTTTCGTTTCTACAAAGCATCCATGCATTTTCACCAGCATTCATATTTGTTTCCTATAATTTTCCCAGTTATAAAAAAGGGCTCTTTCATCTGTTCTTTAACTGTCGAGGAAAATACACTGAGACGTGAGTATTAAATTCACATTTTTTATTATTCAAAATACTGAACTTCTGTAAATAGTAAAAGTTATTAAGATTAGATCAAGTCTACATGAAGACTAGTGGAACCTAACTGCTACACTGTCATATTCTTGAAGACTAGTGGAATCTAATTGCTACATCGTCATATTCTTGAAGACTAGTGGAATCTAACCGCTACACCGTCATATTCTTGAAGACTAGTGAAACCTAACTGCTACACCGTCATATTCTTGAAGACTAGTGGAACCTAACTGCTACACCGTCATATTCTGGAAGACTAGTGGAACCTAACTGCTACACCGTCATATTCTGAAAGACGAGTGGATTTGGTTTTGGTTGTTGTTAAGCCCAACTTTTCATAATGAGTTTTCTGAGCCCTTCTTACCACTGGTATTGAAATACGGTATTTAGCAAGACAAGTTTTTAGACTTACAGCTGAGCTACTGAGTAGGAGCAAATAACCACTCCTGTAACTTCAAAAACCGACAAAATCAGTTACGATTATCACATGACGTTGTAAAATATTACTGTCAATTTTTATTTTCAAAAGTTCACAAGCAACTGCTTAAATGGATGGTTAAAAGATCTAAATTTTGGAATTTAAAATTTCCGGGTAATGCATTTCGCAGAACAATGATAGGAATAATGCCTATCAGTCAATCAGACAGCTTGCCAAGTGTGTTACGTCTGGTGTTTTAAATGCTAAATATTACAAATATTATTAATGCAATATTAATAGTTTTAAAACTATTAGCTGCCCTTCTATATTTAAAAAGTAGACGTTATTATTATTACTTACACATTTGCATCGTTTATGCAAATATAATGTTATCCAGAATAAAGAGATACGATATTTTAAATGTTTATAGTAAATCTGTATTTTATTATTTATGGAATAAGTAAATTGTTCTTATAAATTAATTATACATTTTAAACAATTAAGTAGCTGTAATTACAGGAAATGCATTTTAATTAGGAAGCATTTATCATAATAACTGATGGGCAGACCTAAGGTTTTGAAACCTTACTATTACAGAGATAATTGAGTACTGAGAAACGAAACAGTTCAGCATAAAGGTAAAAAAATGGGTTATTCAACTGTGCTATTTAATTCAATATGCACAATTAAAAATAATTGAATATATATTTATGTATATTATTAAAAACGTGTATTAAAAATAGCGTTATCTGACCACCGACCGTAGCTCAAAATACTACTAGTTGCGCCATCTATAAATTAAAGATATAAATATATTTATTTCTCCTCGTTGAACAAAATTAACCCAATAAAATCAAAATTTATTTAATAAAAATATTATCGAGACGTTTAGAGTAAACGAATACCCATACTCACTACTCGTCTTGAAATCTGCGTGAACAAGTTATGCAAGTAATGAACATAATTTTACAAAACAAACTATATAATTTAGAAACATTTAATTTTGTTTTAGATTATTTTATTTGGGTGTATTTGATAGTAATGGGCATGGAAATGTGGTTAAGGTACTCAACTCATAATCTGAGGGTTTTGGATTCGAATTCTCTTCAGACCAAACATGCTTGCCCTTTCAGCCGTGGGGGCGCTATAATTTTACGGTCAATCCCACTGTTCGGTGGTAAAAGAGTAGGTCAAGAGTTGGCTGTGGGTAGTGGTGACTAGCTGTCTTCTCTCTAATCTTACACTGCTAAACTATGGACGGCTAGCGCAGATAGTTCTCGTGTAACTTCTGTACCAAAATTAAAACCAAATCAAACTGATAATAATATTTTAATAAAAATAAATATTATCAATATGTCCCTGTATAATGTTTCTCCAACAATGTTTCAGTATATGTAAGTATTCTTCGACGCATTACACCTATGGATTAAGCGATACATCTCGAATGTATCTCTTCAAGTAAAAGTTCGGGATTGTAGCTAAACCAATTGTAATACTTACAGAATACGAAATTCGTAATTTACAATGTAAGTAATAGAGTGATTTCTCTGAGCATTTCTTTCTCGAATTTATCTTGAGCCCCAAAAGAGATAAATTCATTTTCATATTTATTACGATACTTAGTAAAATCTAACATTTTTAAGGAACACAGGCAAAATGGATAAATAAGTATTACCATGTAGCGGCTTCCAGATGAATTATTTGTTTTGAAATATAAAGACGGCTAACAAAGGATTAAGGATAAAAACCTTTCAGTTGGCCAATATTTTCAAGCTTAATTTTTGTAAGTACAATATTATAATTTGCTAAATTTTATTCAGCATTCGAAACCATTTATGTTTTTTCAGTATTTAAATTTAGTTACTAATAGCAAAACATTGAACATGTGTTCCAGTGGGTCAGTATTAGATCTAACGACTTAGGAAGAATAAGATACAGTTACGACAGGAAACGTTCGTTCCGTCCCGAGTATTTTTTTTGCTCATAAAAAGTTAAAAGGTATCACGATTAAACTAATAGACGTATAATACATTATAAATATTATATTAACACACATCTATATACATTTTTATGGAAATTAAACTGTTTATAAACAGATAACAAAAAATAGGATGTGCAGAAAATGTTCGTACATTTCAGAAGGTATGAAAAACTAATATTCCCGTAAATCTTTTGTTTAGTTTGGCGAATAAACTACATTATATCATTCCAGAACCAGACACTGAGTTCATAATTATTGGAATTTAGCCAGCAAAAAATGTACCTCCGGTAATTTAGCGTCGTCTCCGTCATTATCTGTTTGGTCATCATGGCAAAGAGGAAACAACGGTCAAGTGATTTAAAATCCAAATTATTGTAAATTACAAGTCTCGTGTGTCCCTTTCCGGTATTGCTAAACAACTTAATGTACCGAAATCTACATAGTTGCAAAGTTTAAGCTTACAGAATCAACAGCTAATCTCTCTCGTTCCGGACGCCCCACCAAAATTCCAGAGAGAACCAAGAGGAAGGTTCTCAGAGAAGTTATTAGAAACTCTCGTTTAACATTTAATGACATGCAGAAACTGATAAGGGAAACCGGGGTTGAAGTAAGCACCTCTACAATTACGAACATGTTACGCTCTTCTGGATTCAAAGCATGCCGTCCTCTTAGAACTCTATATTTAAAGCCTGTTCATTTAAAAGCACGATTGAGGTATGCAAGAGAGCATGTAGATAAACCCTTTACCTATTGGAAGAGTATTCTTTGGTCAAACAAGACTAAAATCAAGCTTTTCAGCCACAATATATTTTCCATAAAAAAGGGTAACAAAATCTTCCAAAAAACATCATCTTTACAGTTAAACACATTGGTGGCTCAATCATGCTATGGGGTTTCTTCAGCTCTTCTGGCATAGGCAGCCTTCACCGCATCAACCGAATTATGAAAAAAAGAAGAGTACGTTGATATACTAAGCATTTATATCAGGAATGATACTCAGAACTTGCGGCTTGGGCGTCACTGGATCTTCCAGCACGACAACGACCCTAAGTACACATCGAAATATGTGCAATTCTGGTTGCAGAAGAACCATATAAGCGTTCTGGAGTGGCCATCACAGTCACCCGATCTCAAACCAGTTGAAAACGTTTCGAATGAGTTGAAGACCAGGGTTCATCAGCGTCATCCGAAAAGCTTGCAAGAGTTGGTGGTCTTCCGTAAAGAAGAATGGAAGAAAATACCAGTCGAGAACTGTCAAACGATCATGGAGGGCTACAAGAAGAGATTGAGCCAAGTAATTTACTTGAAAGGCTAAAGAACTGACCATTAAAGTTTTGCCCCTCCTATGTTTGGTTATTTGTTTATAAACATATTATTTGTCGTTCAATTTAAATGCAAATCTATGTAAATATGTGTTAGTATAATATTTATAATATATCTTAGTTTCATTATCTTAATCGTGATACTTTTTAACTTATGAGGAAAAAACTACTCATGACGCAAGGGTTCGAACACTTTTTGTCGTAACTGTACTTGCGGTGAAGACAGCTGACATCCCATATCCGTTTGGGCTGAAAAACAGAAACAAACAAAAATCAAACAAATGTAAAGCATATTCATAGCAATAGAATTTTTAATTAAACTTTACTCGGCTAACTTGAAATAAAATTGTTCACAGGGGTCGCATATCAATCTTACATTTCTCTGATCCAGGTGCTTTTCCTGCATTAGGATGTCTCTTGTTAGAGGTCTTCATTTGCCAAAAGTGAATGATTAAGTAGAAGTTCGAAAAATTCTTGACTTATGCTAGTTTCTCTTATTGTTTGTTATGACGTTTGGTAAATACACTTTAAAAATATTTTATAAAAGAGCAACGTTACGGCGTTTAATGTATTGAAACTCCGGTTAGAGGACCAAAAACTCACAACAAGAGCACGATTTTTAATTATTATTCTTTGCTAAGCACAAAGTTACATAAAGGTCTATCTATGCTCTGCCCACCACGAGTTTCATATAAGTCTGTAGACACACCATTATGCTACTGGTGGTAAGATTTTTAATTTGTTTAATAGTTCTGGTAATGGAACTGAAAAGTAACGGTCGTGCTAAAAATTGAGAAAATATTATGATTCGAATGGAAATATTTCAAGGCTACCAAGGGGCTCCAGTTCTTACAATTAAAAGGGGCTCTTATTTCTTATTGGTGACATATCCCTTTGTCAAACTTCTTTTAGTTGAATTTACTCTACGGATCTTTTGTTATAGCTGTTCTTCAAGGACCAACAACATTCATTTCAGCCTATGATAAATTAAATTAGTTTGTATTGTTCCATGTTTATTTGACGAGTACAAAACAAAACTATTTATTGAAATAAAAAATATTTAGACATTTCCTTTTGTTTAATTCTGACCTTGTCCTAACAGAGACAAAACAAGTTGACAATTAATCGTTTCATATTTACCTGATAATTAGGTATCTGAACTTCTAAAACCTTTCAAGCTAAACAGTAACAACGAAATCTGATTACATACATTAGCTTTGGTTAACGAACGTTCTGACAATAAAAATATTTTATCTTAGAACGGCTGGTATGGGTATTAACATTTATTGATAAGGATAGAGCAATGTTTCGACCTTCCTAGGTCATCATCAGGTTAAGATAAAGAGAGTTTGTCAGTGACCGCTGCTAGACACGTTTTAGGAACGAGAGTATAATTTCGGGGCAAGGGATTGTAGGGCGCTGCAGTTGAATGTTACGTTTTTAATTAGTATTGGTATTAAGGTGCTCCTTTTATTACTTTAATTTTGGTTTTAGTTACTGTTTAAGTAGGGCGTCTTTGATTTTGCATTTGTTTATATTTGTTTCCCTACTTAATATCTGGATGTTTTCTACGGTTATGTTGTGTTTATTTAATTTACAGTGTTCAAAAACGTGTGGTGTTTTTTTTGTGTTCTTTGAATATAGTTTCCATTTTTTCTGCTTGCTTTTCCAGCATAGAAGTCGTGCAGGTGTTGCATCGTATTTTATAAATTATGCAGGTGTTGTGTTTGTCAGTGTAGTTTTTACACAGTATAAACTAGTTTTTGAATAAATTTGTTGATTACTAAAATTTTGTGTTTTATTACAATTTTTTTTCCAAATGATGCTTATTTTTTCGCTAATGTTGAGAACATATGTTATGCAGCAATATAAGGTTTTGTAGTTTGTTGTATCTTGGGATTTATTGTTGTTTGTTTATTGTCGGCACAGCTGTGCGTGTGTATAATTTTTTCACGGTTTCTTGAGGAAATTTTGAGATGTTGATGAAGTTTTGTTTTATTTTGTTGATTTCATTGTTAATTTTATCGTGTGAACATAGTTTTGTGGCTATGTTTATTTGTTTTCTCATAATGTTGAGTTTTTGTTTTGTTTCATGTGCTGAGCCCCAGGGAATGTGTAGTCTAGTATGAGTGATTTTTCTAAGGATTTCTATTTTAAACTGTGTATCAATTCTAGTGATCTTGAGGTTAAGAAATGCTATTTGGCTAGTTTTTATCTGTTCACAGATGAACTTAATGTTGGGGTGTATTGAGTTAACGTGATTGAAAAAACTAAGTGTGTGTTCTGTAGATGTGAATCCAGTAATTGTATCATCAACATACCTGTACCAGTGTAGTGGTGGATTCAAGGCTGAATTGATCGCTTGAGATTCAATCTGTGTCATAAAAATGTTGGCTAGAATTGGTAACACGGGATTCCCCATACTTAGGCTATTTATTCGTAGGTAGTTTTAGTGGTAGTTAATTCTATAAGGGCTGTTAATTGGTTACTGGGAATGTGTATCAATGGGTTGAGGTCTTGGAAATAAAATTCTAAGGCTATCTTGCGGGCTTCACTTGTGGGGGCTTCTGTGAAGAGGTTGATTATATCAAAACTGTCCTTTAAGGCTTTATGATTTAGTTGATTAAGAATATATTTAAAGTCAAATATATATCACCATTAATTTATTCAAAAAACAGGCACAAAACTAAAGTACATATTATGTAACATAGTAACAACATAACCATAGAAAACACCGACATATTAAGTAGGAAAACAAATTAAACAAACGCAAAGTCAAAGAAGCCTTACTTATAAAGCAACTAAAACCGAAATTAAATCAATATAAAGAAACAACTTTATACCTATACTAATTAGCCCCCCAGTGGCTCAGCGGTATGTCTGCGGACTTACACGCTAAAATCCGGGTTTCGATACCCGTGGTGGGCAGAGCACAGATAGCCCATTGTGTAGCTTTGTGCTTAATTCAAAACAACAACAACAACCTATACTAATTAATAACGTAACATACAATTGCAGTGCCCCCTATCGTCCCTTGCCCGTTTATACTCTCGTCCCTAAGAGATGTGTCCGGCAACAACCACTTACAATTTTCTCTTTCTGATAGATTTTACAACAATAACAAAGAGAACAAAAGGTTTATCCAAAGATGACTTGTGAAGGTCAAAACGTTGTTCTCTCCTTACCGACAAAAGTGTTAATACCCATACCAGCCGTTTTGAGATACATTTTGATTTCAAGTGTGTTTCTCGTAATCAAGAATAAAAATTTTAATGAGCCAATCATAACTCATTGACTACTGTATATTACATAATGTGTGTAATTGGTAGCTATAAAGATCTATATGGGGAAACATACGATAAAGTGCCAACAACCTTTACAGTTTAGGTTTCTATAATTTATAAAAACAAGTTTATTTTTAGGGTTTTTACAGCATAAGTATTTCATGTATAAAATGGACCTTGTTAAACGTTATGCCAATTTTATCTTAAAGGAAAATTTCTGGTTCCTTACAGCTTTATTTTCTTCGCGCTACCTTGCAATCTAAAGACCACGTGAAACTTCAAGTTTTCTTAGCTTAAATATAGCAAAGAAATCTGATAGTGTATTTTATAAGTTTACCTTTCGAGTTTTTATAGGAAATACAAAGTAACAAAGCAGAAAATTACTGATGTTATTTTATCTAAGATGGACAAGGCCGAATTAAGAGTTTTATTCACCTTAGGTTTTTCAACTTATAGAGGGCCCCTAGAGGCAGAACCTCTACGTGTAACACTTTTATAGTTATAGCTTGGAGCCCTGGGCTTTACCTCGGTATGCCCACGCCTTAATCCAGGGTTGAAGATGAATGCTATTATGAAGACACATATAAATATTTAAATATTCATGTTCTTTCATTTGCTCAAAAAGGAAATGTGTATTATCATTATATACTTCTGGCATACATCGATATATATATTTCCGTGAAAAAGCCTGGAAATAATTTTACTCAGATCAAATGTCACATTGTTTCACTTTCACATTAAATGAAATTATCAATTGTAATACATGGATTAAATATTAACCTAGTCTTAATTATCTGTTATCTGAATGTGTGACTTACATGTGATTGAATCTTAATAAAGTTACAACTTTATATATTATTGCTTTTCTAAGTATAAATGCCTGCTGTACACACATTTTCTTTGAGCCAGTAACAGAATGTTGAGTACATTATAGTAAGGCTCGGCATGGCCAGATGGTTAAGGCGCTCGACTCGTAATCCGAAAGTCGCAGGTTCGAATCCCCGTCACACCAAATATTTTCTCCTTTTCAGCCGTGGGAGCGTTATAATGTGACGGTCAATGGTCAGTCCTATTATTTGTTGATAAAAGAGTAACCCAAGAGTTGACAGTGGGTGGTGATGACTAACTGTCTTCTTTCTAGTCTTACACTGCAAAATTAAGGACAGCTAGCGCAGATAGATGGTGTTGCTTTGCGCGAAATTAAAAACAAACACACATTATATTAAAATGATTTTGAAGTTTCGTCATATCACTGCCCTCCATTTTATCACTTCCAATCTAACTCTATGCAGCTCGACAATAGCCCTACAATGCAATTTTGAGTGCAAAAGGATCTGCTTTAAATACTTTCATGTTCAAAGTGTACCAATTCTCCCTGCTATTTTCCATAATCCATATAGTGTACGAAGACGATGGTTTTTCAGTTTCAGTGCCCCTCTTATTTTTTCTCATTGAGCCCCGATTTTTTAATATCCTTTGCGCACCACTAAAATATAATTTTCAGTATGTATTAAGTTACGCTTATGAACTTCAGGTTATAATGCAATATTTATTACAAACTAGGTTTTGTTGAATATTTATAATTGTTGCTGTTGTTTTTGAATTAAGCACAAAACTATACAAGGGCTATATGTGCTCTGCCCATCACGGGTATCGAAACCCGGATTTTAGGGTGAAGTCTGCAGACATACCGCTGAGCCACTGGGGGCGAATGTTTATGAACCTGTATAATTGGTATCATTTGTGATAATAGTTTAAAAAAATCAAACAGAACAACAACAACAAAAAAGGCAAGGAATCTGTATACACTGCTAGACAAAATCTTGAGGCCAATGAATGTAAAAAAATATTGAATTTGTGTTGTTAAACGCAACCACTTATTTGAGTGGAGCTTCGAAAGATGAAAAGGGAATATAAAAATTTAAAAAACTTTTTTAGCATTTAATAATGAAAATATGAACACTATGAAAATAGCCTATATAGTACCTCCCACTGACATCTTCTGTGTTACATTGGGTAAAAACATGGTAAAGGCAGAAAAGTTGACAGAGTTTGAACGTGGCAGAATTGTCGAGCTGCAAAAGCAAGGTATCTCTTAACATGCCATCGCTGGTGAGACTGGGCGTAATAAAACTATTGTTGCAAATTTCTTAAAAGACCCTGAGGGATACGGAACGAGAATTTCAAGTGGTTGGTCCAAGAAAATTTCGCCGGCGTCGAGCAAGAGAATTGGATTGATTGTTCGTCAAGACACCATACCAAAAAAAAAAGTCCTAAACAGGGTAGGAAATGCCCAACAAGAGGTATCATTAGTGAGTTGCACTGCCGTCATTGAGCATAACTACAAACATTTGCTTCGGCATGATCGATATAAGCGTTTGGAGAAGGTTAGCTGGAATGTTATTCCAAGTGGTGACGATGGTTTCACGAAGATCATACACCGTTTGTAATGAACGTCCATTTCTGTAGAATTCCCTTGCCATCCACCTTCAGACATTTTCAATGGGGCTCAGTTCGAGCTAACACGCTGGATGGTCCAAAAGAATCACGTTATTCGCCATGAAAAGTCCTTCATCCTGCGGACATTGTGGATTGCAGCGTTGTCCTGCTGAAAGATCCAATCATTTCCACACAAGCGAGAGCTTTCAGTCAATAAGGACGCTTTATCCAACATACCAATATAGCCAGCTGCTGTTTGACGCCTCTGTATAACCTGAAGCTCTATTGTTCCATGAAAGGAGAAAACACCCCAAATCATGATGGAACCTCATCCACTGTTTCATGTAGAAAATGTCTCCGGTGGGATATCCATATCTTGCCAGTAACGTTGGAAGCCATCTGGACCATCCAGGTTAAAATTTTTCTCATTAAAGAACAAAACCTTCGTCCACTTTTCTACGTCCCATGTTTGGTGTTTCTCAACAAAGTTTAGCCGAGCTGTTTCGTGGTGTGGAAGGAAGCGTGGCCTTTGAAGACGTTTACGGTTTTTGAAGCCTTCCTCTCGTAGATGCCGTCTTATTGTTCTTGAGCTGCATTCTGTGTCCGTAAGGGCCTTAATCTGGTTCGACGATGGGCTGGTGCCTTCCCGAAGAACCCGTCGAATCCTCCTGCTCAACGCCATCGAAATTTTCTTGGGCCGACCACTTGAAATTCTCCTTCCGTATTCCTCAGGGTCTTTTAAGACATTTGCAACAGTAGTTTTACTACGCCCAATCTCACCAGCGATGGTGCGTTGAGAGAGACCTTGCTTTTGCACTCGACAGTTCTGTCACGTTCAAACTCTGTCAGCTTTTTACCCAATGTAGCACAGGAGATGTCAGTGGGAGATGCTTGAACACAAATGACTAAATTTGTTTACGTGTTTACCAATTAACGCTTTGTTTCAGTACGGTCTTAAACTTTTGACCAGCTGGTATTTAGGCTAATTTCATAGTGTTCATATTTTCCCTATTAAACGCTGAAAAGTTTTTTATTTTTATTTTCCCTTTTCTCATTGTCATCTTTTGTAGCTCTACTCAAATAAGTGGTTGAGTCTAACAACACAAAATGCATATTTTTTCTTTATATCAATTGGCTTCAAGATTTTGGCCAGCAGTGTATATCGTATTATAATTGCGATTAAACTTTTACTTATTAAACTAAAATACTGAAATTGGTAAGTATCCAACAGAACCAAAAGTAATGTATAGAGTAGATGCGGTTCATCACCAAGTTATAGATAAATGATAACAGCTTTATTCATTGGTCTGCCAAGCTACTCTAAAGAAGAAACCCTAATGCTGTGGCCTGACATGGCCAGGTGGTTAAGACACTCTACTTGTAGTCTGAGGGTCGCGGATTCAACCTCCTCTCACACTAAACATGCTCACCCTTTCAGCCGTGGAAGTATTATTATGTGACAATCAATTCTACCATTCGATCGGTGAAAGAGTCGTCCAATAGTTGATGGTGGGTAGTGATGATTAGCTACCTTCCCTATAGTCTTACGTTGCTAAATTAGGGACGGCACGTGCAGTTAGCTCCCGTGTAGCTTTGAGTGAAATTCAAAACAAACCATACCTACTACTTATTCATTTCAAATGAAAACATAAATATAGAGCGTATATCGCGATATATAGCATATATTTCTGTGGTATCGCCAATGATTTATAAAGACTTTAGAAGTTGTGTATACAATATATATTACCTGTGCATATAAAAAAAAACAAACCTGAGTACAGTGTTCCCTCGTGTATCGCGGTAGATGCGTTCCAAAACCCCCCGCGAAAGGAGATTTTCCGCGAAGTGGGATCGCCGATTTTTACGTATATATTTATGTGCATTTAGACTTTTAAAACCCTCCCTGTTCAACTATTTAACCCTTCCATTACAATACTGTTCATTATTGCTGAAATAATAAGAACAATTATTTAGATATTAAGCCTTAAAATTAAAAAATTACGTATCTTCAGCAGGTGGTGTCTTTTCTGTGGAAGGTGAATCGGCAATTTCTTCGTCGGTCGTTACAACTTCAGGAACAGTACTTGCCACCGGTACCCATTCTTTCTTGCTCGGCTGGATCTCGCGTAGCCTTTGCAGACGCACAATGCGTACATCTATCGCCTTTCCAGTTGGTTCTGTTTCTATTTTTAAACTCAAATATATGTTTATATCTCAAAATATACCTGTTTTTTTCTTTACACTATTAATTATATTTATTTTTAATATTTTAATGGTATTTAATGCTATATTTTAGATTTAATGTTTATTATTTTATATATATGTGGGGGTCGGCCGAGCCCGCGAAGTGGCGAGGGAACACTGTACTATAAATACCCGCAAAAAGAAATGGTAAAGAACCTTATTTATTCTTGTAGGTATCCATTATCTTGTACAAAGTAATGCTGCTTCTTAGTAGCTTTAGAACTGTGTAAGTAAAATTATAAAATACGTAGAACAAATAAAGTTGAACTCTTTTTATGTTTTGTCAACCTTACGATAAAATGTTAAAAACTTATAGTCTCTGCCACCAGATGGAGGCAAACTACATTAGTTTTTTTCCAAATCGTTTGAGCTTTTTGTTAATACAATTTAATATCTTTAATATCTAACCTAGAGAAATCTATAAATTACGAAAAATAGTTCTAAAATAATTAGGTATTTATAAGTTATAAGCTTAATTATTTAAATATTGTATGTATTAAAGGAGACAACTGAAAAATAATAGTGTACTTTCGTCAGTACACGTATGGCTTCTATTAACTACTGAAATTAATGCTCTCCAGTACTGATTTGGTATTAGAACCTAAAATGACAGACTAATTTGTTAACGAAGAATATTCTTATTGGGTGGCTTCACTTTGTGCACTTTATCGCACAGATGTCTTTACACAAAAAAAATTACACGAAATAGAAATGGTTATGTACCTTAGTACATGTGATTTGTGAGAGCCTAATGTACAACTTGTAAAAATAATACATTGATTGATTATGAAGCTTGATATTCCATTCACTAATTATAAACTCTTTAAATTAAAATATATTTTTCTCTTTCTAAATATTTTATTCATAATAGTTTGTAGTGAGTAAGATCCATTTACTTAGATTATTTCCAGACAACAATGTATGTCAAAAGGTATCACGTGGTTTTCTTCACAATGTTTTAACGTATTTTATAATTTTTGTTGGGCAGATTATTTTGGATTATTTAGTAAAAAATTGTGTTAGGGTAACAAAAACGAATTAATTTATTTATTCTAATTTTATATAATGCTTACACAAGCTACTTTCACTTCAACAAAAGTTGTAGGCCGGTGTTCACAAATAAAGTTTCAACATAAATCCTTCGCTAATGGTACTATGCTTAACTTTCTATCATAAACTTACTTCTACAATTACATAGCTAAACAACTGAGTAATTAAATATACGTGATAACTTTCACTGAATAATTTTTCTCGCATTGAACTGATCACTCATTCGTTATTTACCCACTCATCACTAACCAGTTACTTTAGTTCATAAAATATCCATCTACTTCTATATACCACGAAAACATTCATAATTATTACATCGTTATGATGATTACCAGGCTTCTATATACAAAGAACTTAGATCAACACAAAAAATATAACTTACTATTAACACTTATAGTCTACCGTCAGTAAAAAAAAAAGATAATCGGAAATCATTAGACTACAACATATCCCTATGTTTCAACTTATTCGTTAGCAAAATCTATTCAAAATTCGATTTACCTGCTGTCTAGAAACCTAAACTAGTAACGTATTATGTTAGTATGCAATGAAACCAAAAAATAGTGACGGCACATTACTAGTAGCACCATTCCTTGTAGATGTTCAGAAAAATGTTATTAATGGAGTTAGAACAGCTCATTGAAATATTATGTATACTGTACATTCAGAAGTGATGTTTTTTGTGTTATACATGAAATTTTACTTTGGATTTAAGCATCAAAGAGTTTCTATAACACTGAAATTTATATAATAGCTTTAAATATATTGGATATAAATTATAACAACAGTCAGCTATTCTACAAAGAAATCCCTTGATACTGGTATAACTTGCACATGAAAAATCAACAACACAGAATTGAAAAAAAGAAAGATATAATGAATATTCTATAAGCTTATGAGTGAAATAAAAGAAGTACGTGTAATAATATGCCAACCTCATTATATATGGCATATGTAGTACCAACGAGGCCTTTTGTAAATTCTACGACGTAATAGGTTGGTTAAAATACGACAGGCATGTTAGTGGTCCAGGTGCTTTTATATTGCTAGCTGAATGAACAACAAATGTTATGTAATTATCATACTTTTTTATTCAAGTCGTTTATGAGTCAGAATTAGGATAGCATAAATATTATAATGACATTTATTTATTTTAACATCAATTATTTTTAACCCTTAGTGGCACAGCGGAACGTCTATGGACTGAGAAGGCTAAAAAAAGTTTTGAAAATCTTTGGTAAACAGAAAACAGATAATCCTTTATGTAACTGTATGCATAAATACAAACGAAAAAAAGCTCAGTGGTAAGTTTGTAAGCTTAAAACGCTAAAAATCGGGTTTCGATAGCCATCATGTAAAGAACACAGGTAGCCCATGACATAGATTTGTCCTTTAAAACAACCAACTAATCAACTTATTTATTATTATTAGGTTTACTTAAATCCACTTTACTATCATTGAGAATAACTGACACACCAGAAGACGAGTCGAATGGCATCGAATTTTTATAACAGTTTTATAACTTATGTATGAAACAGATGTATATTGTGTACTAAAAGAAAATGTAGAGCGAGCAATAGTACCTCGTAAAAAATAATATGAAAGTTCTATAGTCGTGCTAGTAAAATTAGGAAATATTTAAATTGAACTCCTTAGACAAGCAATGGAATTTTAATAAACTGATAGTTTTTACTACTAGATGGCAGCAAAATAAGCTAGTTCTTTTTAAATATGTTGCTCCATCCGTTAATGTAAGAAAGTTTATCCAATAGAAAATTATCCATAAAACAACATGATAAAATAATTAGATAATCAAGGTATGGCATGTAATTAAAAAAGACGCTTTTTAAAGCACATGTAAAATCAACATTTATCAATAGCTAATATTCATACTATTATGTATATATCTGGTGTAAGAATCTGAAATCTCGAACTGATTTATTGATGAAAGATATCCAAATTTCTTGACATCTTATCATAGCATTAAACAAATAATAATAATATTAACTAAATATTACTTTAGCTATTTAAACAATAAAAATATTATATTTTATTATTTTTCTTAACTTGTTAAGTTTTCATATCACATTTATATATTTAAAGTAAATTTAATCTTTTGTAAACAAGTTAAGTTAAGCTTTGTAAATTATGATGCTTTATTATGCCAGCTTGTTATTCTAGAACTTAAAACATTTTTTTTCAATTTGCCATGTTAAAATTTTATTTAATTTATCTTTGTTTAATTAAAAAAAATATGACATTTTTAAACCGAGAATGGTTCTCAGTGAAATAAAATTTCAAAGCTAGAAAATTTGGTTGTAACTTTTATTGACATACAGATATAAACAAAATTCATCTAAATATAAGATAATTTAAAATGTCATTTTCAGGGTTTTTCTTAACTGATACTTATGTGAAATAATCATCATATTAATGTTTTCAATAACAGGTAAGATATTATGATGTCCTTATAAATATGATATTTGACATAACAACTATGAATAGCTTCCTTCACCTACTCCAGTATACCTCTATCTGCAGAATAGGTTTTTAAACATCATAATTTGTGACCATTTGATCTTCTATTACTGGATAACGACCGCCCAGATAATTAGAACGTTTTTAAAATATGATCATCAGTAACATTAACAGATTACGTTATGTGACATTCTTTTTCTTAGCTTCGAATTTGATCTTCAACTTAAATCAACTTATCGAAAAGTAAAAAAAACACCCAAAAACCATAACACATGAAATACAAGAGATAAGGCTCTGTCGTATCTTATCATATAATACAAGAGAGAAGGCTCTATCATGTCTTATTATGAAATAGAAGAGACCTTGTTAAGGCCTCTGACTTGACGCTGAGTCAGCAGTGAGGGGGGAATAAAATGTAAAGTGAGGATATAAAATGAAAAACAGGAAGTAAATTTGATTTACTCATTGTGGCCCGAAATTACGTGTAGGTGAATCACTTTACATATCATTTGGCTCAAATATCAACTTGAAAGTTCAAAGCAAGATAAAAAAAAGACTAGCTCGTTCATATTATTCTTTTGTTTTATTTTTTCAGCCAGTACAAAAAAAGCGTGAAAACAACCTCATGTAAAATGTTGTTTTTAACCTCATAGCTACACAAAGGATTATATATTTTCTGTCTACTACCGGTATCGAAACCTGCATTTTACTAGTATAACTCCGCAGTCACGCTAGTGAGCGTGCCGCAATACGAAATGAAAGAGAAACTTATGGGATGACCAGACTGAAGCGAATGTAAGACGTAAATAACGTTTGTAAAGTCAAAAAGTAAAATGAACAGGTAACCATTAAAATATGTAGAAATAAGATGTAAGCAAAATATGTTAATAAGAAAATCATGAAATATGTTTGTTTTTGGATTTCACGTAAAACTACACAAGAGCTATCTGTGCTAGCCGTCCCTGATTTAGCGATGTAAGACAAGAGGGAAGACAGCTAGTTATCGTTATCCATCGCCAACTCTTGGGCTACTCTTTTACCAACGAATAATGGAATTTACTAGACGTTATAACGCCTGCACTGCTGAAAGGGCGGGAATGGGTCGTGTGACGGGGACTCGAGCCCGCAACCGTCAGATTACTAGTCGAGTGCCTTAATCACCTGGCCATGCCGGCCCCATTTGTATAAATCAGCGTTCGAAAAACGTGTAGAAAGTTGTATTACAAATATTGTTTACAGTAAAAATCATACTACAGATATACTTTAAAGAAATGACAAGATGTTTTCTCAATTAAAATATAAAACATAGTGAATCAAATTTTCGGGTGCCGAAGATTTTAAAAATACTAATAAATCATTTTTGTAACTTCAATCTATCCTTGTAGAATATCGATTTGTCCAAGGGATTAAGATAATGTCGAGCGCTCTAACCAGCAGGCCATGTCGGGCCGTGAAATATGTTGGTATAGAAATACACAGAGTATTCATAGATTTAGTATCGTGAAGAAGAGAGATCTTTTTTAAAATGTCGATCGTGGTTTTATGTCACTACGAGTTAAGTAAGATTTATAATTAAAGCATAATTTATGATATTGGAAAGGAGAGTACGCGGGAAAGAGAACCCCTCTGCCAAGTTTGTAACAGTAAATCATACTTTTCAGCAAACAAAAGTTATCAAGGCTGTTAAAATCAGTTTTTAACATTTATTATCTCCCGTCAACTTCTAGATAGATCGTGAACACGTGTAAACTCAAAGCATTATGATAGAAGATTAAAAGTATGGACGTCACTGTTGTAATTAAAATCTGAATTTTATAGCTCAGCAAAGATAATTAATTTAGCTGCTCTAATTCTATTTCCATGGCTTCCGTTAGTGTTTCATTAATATATAAAGAAGACAGAGCAGCTAAGCAACACTACTACTATATTAGTGACTTCTGTTTTAGTATATGCTTCAATATTAGTTTGAACCATGGTAAATTAACTTTTTTGGTTTTGCAACGTATTATAGAATCGACGCTTCCTAATTACCCCAAATCAGTAAAGACAGACGTAACAGTTGCGTTGCCAAGAAACCAAGACATATATTACTTTGATTGTCTTCATGATGTTAGGAAAACACGAAGGTTAAAAAAATCAATTAAAAACAGACATACGAAATCTCGATGAAGTTTCCCCTGATGAAAAAAGTTCCACTGCTCGAAAGTGCCCAGGTTAGGATTATGGGGATTCGTATGTTCCATTTAATGTGTTTTGATGTCAGTAGAAACAAGTTTATGCCATGATTAACTTACTCAGTATTGATACCAATATCTGGGTTATTTAAGTCTGTAAGATTAAAATTCACATAGTCGTGTTTTTAAACTATTGAAATTGTAACCCTTGTTAGGGCAATATTTGCAAATTTGATCT
Organism: Carcinoscorpius rotundicauda; assembly: GCA_011833715.1. Classification (NCBI taxonomy): domain Eukaryota; kingdom Metazoa; phylum Arthropoda; class Merostomata; order Xiphosura; family Limulidae; genus Carcinoscorpius; species Carcinoscorpius rotundicauda. The sequence goes on from CM022398.1 coordinate 26,195,879, forward strand.
TCCCACACTAATTGTTTTTTTTTTACCGTAAACCTATCCTGTGTCGTGTTATCAAATGAAACTACGATATAATTATAACATGGTAAATAATCTTATTGCATTTGCAGTATTTTATAACTACAGATGTAGTTTACAGACACTTGAATTAAACTTATAGTGCACCAATATAAAATTATTCGTACATATAAAATAACGTATTTTTATTTAATTTCTGTACTGCATATTGGTGTATAGAAGATTCATTAATACTAGAAATAAATGACCTCATAACATCAAATTATTGGTTATATTTAATTAGACATCAATATTTCGCTTTAGAGCTTTTTTTAGTAAACTCTCCAAACATGCTCACCCTTTCAGCCGTGGGGGTGTTGTAATGTGACGGTCAATCCCACTATTCGTTGGTAAAAGAGTAGCCCAAGAATTGGCGGTGGATGGTGATGACAAGCTGCCTTCCTTCTAGTCTTACACTGCTAAATGAGAGACGGCTAGCGCAGATAGCCCTCGGGTAACTTTGGACGAAATTAAAACAAACAAACAAACCTGAACACCAGAAAGATTATTTCTGGTATTAAGAATATTATTTGTATAATAAAGTTTGTTTGTATATTGTAAAAATCTAATTACCTGTGAAGGAATAATTTCTAAGATTGTTGAAAAACTTTTTGAACAGATGCAGTTTTTTAACTCGGCCTTTCAAGTATATTTTCTAAACGTTCTCTCAAGTTAGTTTTTAAGGTGACAAACATTTCCATATAGCTGATAAAATAAGCTTAATCATATTTTTTTTTCTGAAAGTGTATTAAACTTCTCATTCGTGCATAATACGAAGAACGGGGCGTGGAATAGCTTGGTGGTTAAAGTACTCGGCTCTCAATCTGAGGATCGCCCATCCGTGGGGATGTTATAACGTGAGGGTCAATCCCGGCATTCGTTGGTAAAAGAGTAATCAAAGAGTTGGTGGTGGATGATGTTGACCAGTTACGTTTCCTCTGGTATTATCACTGCTTATTAATTAGGGACGGTTTGCGGGAAGCTCAAAACAAACCGGAGAAATACTGGTGCGTATTGTAGACTTGTGTGCAACAAGGTAATAATGAATAACAAACATGAAGATGACAAATCTTTAAACTAACGAAATGTCAGGGTCGTTATATTAAGTTTTCAGAAATTTCCCTGTTATTAAAGTTCCTATTTAATTATACACCACGAAAAGTTTATTATGGCTAACTAACCAAGTAAATTTTGGCTCTTTTAAAGTTGCATTGAGTTATACTCTTTTGTGTAATTCACAAAAACACAATCAAGGAAATAATTAGTTCTACGAATTCTTTTTTATCATCTGTCCAAATCAGTTTTTGTTGATTTCTGTAATACAATAAAAGTCAATTAAAGAGAAAAGTAGCATACTTTACTTCAGTAATAAGAATTTTCGCTGTGGTGATCGTCTTAGGTGCTTATTTTTACGCTACTTGTGTAGTGTAATTTAAGGAAAAGAAAGAAATAATAATATTTGTGTTCTAGGTCACATAGAATAACTTGTGGAAAGTTATTCTTATATGAAATACTTAAAAATGCCCATATTTTATGAAATGCTACATATGTAGTGTTCTAAAAGATAAGTATAAACTTATACAATGGTGTTTCTCTTCTTCTCACAGTGAGTATTGAAACCTCATTTTTAGCCCACAGACTTTTCACTGATTTACTGGAATGATATATATATATATATATATATATACTTCGCTTTACCGAGCATTTTTTGGTAGTTTCGTCAATTTGATCAACCCGGAAGAGATTGAAGCTAGAAAGGGGAATAAGCGGTGCCTGAATGTCTAACTTATTTGGACAAAGAACATCGGTTGACAGCAGGAAACATCTCGCATTAAATGCTGATCTAGTTATTCATAGTATTGGGGTCAGAAATCTGCAAGTCTTAAAAGGTTATATACAATTGGTGACTCACCTCTTACCGACAAGTGCGTAATGTTTAAACGATCAACGAGTATTGTGATGAAGTAATTAGCGGAAAGACATCAATTTTTGCATCAACTACGTATCAGGGTTTCTAGATTTGAGGGAACTGAGGATTCTTCTACAGCAGTGTCTGTGATTTGTTGGGGATGAAATGGAACAGTAAATAGACATTAAATAATTTACTTTTTTAAATATAATATGTTGAAAACAGGTCAAAGATTACTAGAACAATTCTTTACACTATCAGATATCATAGTTTTATCTGAAACTCTAAATAATTATATTTTCTTGTTAAAGATCCACACAGTTAACTCATTTAATTTGGAACCCAATTGACAAGACGAATTATTTTTCTCTACACTTATCACAACAGTACAAGTGAATGATTCACTGACGTTACCTTCTAAGTTACCATAGTTGTATCTAGCACTTTAAGTAATTATCTTCTCAAGGTATTGAGAATAATACTGAACATTCGAGTAACGTGAGGTCAATAATATTAGTAAAGCCTAGACAACAATGTAATTGCATATATGTACGCCTCATACAGTTAGGTAATAACATTTGTCACAACTAACACTTTTCAGGCAATCCATCTTCAACATCCCTGTTTAAAAATCAAACAATAATTAAATATTGTCACAAAAAATTAGATAAATGATAACATTTACACTAAAGATTCAATGTACATCCAACACTATGTTTTACACTAAAGATTTAATGTACATCCAACACCATGTTTTACACTAAAGATTTAATGTACATCCAACACCATGTTTTACACTAAAGATTCAATGTACATCCAACACCATGTTTTACACTAAAGATTTAATGTACATCCAACACTATGTTTTAAGAAAAGTTAACGAGACAGATGAAAGAAGAAACTGGAGCGACAGGAACTAGAGAAACATGAATGTGGACCAAGAGTGTAAAGTGTCGAACTGTCGATAGAGACACTTTACAAGGTAAGCACCAACATCTGTAACACAAAATAGCAAGCAACATAAAACGGAACCTAAACCTATCGGTCTACTTACTTTTATTACAGGTAAGAAATAAAATATCAGACACCTTTCCCAATTTTGTGCTTGTAAGAGAAAATAACTCAAACAGTTCTATAGTTATAATTAATATGAATCGATCAATAATGAACTTGGTTCTGAATTATTTCTATACAAAAATATATACTTTTCGATTGTACTTTATTTGTATATAAAATCATAAAGAGAAGCGTTGGAAATATGATATCTATAAAGTACAGTTTTTTTTAATGCGTCTTTACTGATGTTGGATAGATGAATCCGCAACACCAATTGGGCTCGTCTAGGAATTTATGAGGGTTTTCGGAAGCAAAATAATTTGACTCAGATTTCTCTTTAGTACGAAAATAATTAGCTGCACAAGCTGAACTCAAATGAACGAATTCTTTATCTTGGCAACAAAAAGAAAAAACAGTGCACGTGCCCACTGTTAACAAGCAGACAACCTTTTCTGTTCTATGTAGTGTTTAGTGCTATTGACTTTTCTTTCTCCTGATTGAGTTCCGCAGAATCCAACACGATGGTTTTCAAAAAGAAAGCACGCTCTTTTAGAAGATTGACTAGTGACTAACTAAACTGTAAAAGTGCGCTTGGATCTCGAGTATGAAGTCATTTTTGTGTCCAGTGACCTTTGTTACCAGACAGCACTGATTCGGTGTCATTTTCAGTCAACATCATAATTGGCCAACAAAACATATTCCACTTTTATATGCAAAAACGGCTGTTCTGGGCCCAGAAAACACTTCAAATAGAAGAGCGAACAACGTATTCCAGTTTTATCCCGTTCAGTTCGAACATCTTACTCTAATGTTGAAATGTCTTTATAGACATAGGACACGCTCTTTACAGAAGAGAACAAAGAAACGAATTCACTGGAAAACAATAATGTTAACAATTGTTTGGTATACGTGTTGCTACTATGGCAGGAGTAAATTATTGACCAGATATTTTGAAAATTTCTAAATGACATGACATACCCCTATATCACAGATGTATAATATTTTACATAAGACACGTTATCATTGGTTCAAGTAACTATAGACTATCGATATACGAACCTCTGCTTTCACGACGTGAGACTGAATACATGTCATGTATAATTATAACTTTTTTGTTTTGGGACTAAAGCTTGATATCTCAACTGATAAGAATCTTTAAGAGAACACAAAAATTGCACCACATTTTGGGTGATATCATTGCATTCATGTGCGGTTACAATATGAAATGAAATGTTTACACATTTGGCATAGAGCAAAGTGAATAATTTTTTAAAATGGTTGTGAATAGAATGTAAATTTTAAACATGCAACAAACTGTAAAATATATATGGAAAAAAATTAAAATATTATAGAAAAAGATATTTAAGAAAATAAAATGTTGATTTACAAAACAAGCCTTTAAGGTTTTTTTTAGAAATATCGAGAAAGGAAGCTACAGTTAACTCAATGGTAAATTAAAAATAAGCTCATATTTCGCTGACTCACCTTATATGCATTATATTTGTGTCGTTTTTTAACCTTAAGATAGCATTAAAGCTTATTTTTTGCTGCACTGTAAAACTAAAGATCAGGGATTGTCTTTTTTCTTAATCTTGGAACCAGGGCTTGTCCGGTGGTAACTGTGACAAATTGTAGACTACAATTTCAACTTCTAGCCACGAAATGTAGCTGAACGTGCTCCGCACTGCTATGAAAGTGTTATAATTCTGACAACAAATCTCATTATTCGGCTGAGGATAGCTTCTGGAATGGCTGGTGCTACTTTATCGTTAACACTCCTAGATTAGGGATAGATATGCCTAAGCCTTAGTTCTTCTATTTCATAAAGTGTTAGCGAAGCTGAAAATGGTAGCATGACTTACCACCCTTGTAGACTTTTCTCCATACAACGTGTGATTATCCGTAGTCACACTACTTTCTGCTTTGACCGTAACACAAGATAAAGTTATTGGTATATGTTTTATTGGAGAAGGCATTTTTTTGTGACACGATTCTTATAGATTCTGAGAAGTACGTTTCTAAGTTCATGCATTATACATGAACATTTGAGTCCTTAAATTATTAGTTAATCCAGGTCTTACGGTAATAGCTCCTTCCCCTAATGAAAAAAAATGTCTGTTCGACATCCAATGGCGTTTATACAAGTTTAATACTGCAGTTATTTATAATAATACATAATGTGTACACTTTGATGAATTATAAGAGGTGTTTCAAAAAGTATCAAATAAGTTTAACAGATGTAATATTCAGAATCTCACTATGATTGGTGTGGTTTGGTTTATTTTGAATTTCGCGCAAAGCTACACGAGAGCCATATGCGCTAACCGTCCATAATTTACAAGCATAAGAATAGAGGGAAGTCTACTAGTCATCACCATCCACCGCCAACTATTGAGCTACCCTTTTACCAACGAATAGTGGGATTGACCGTAACATTATAACGCCCCCTAGGCTGATAGAGTGAGCATGTGTTGTGTGACGAGAATTCGAACTTGCGGCCCTTAGATTAGAAGTCGTTTACCTTAGCCACCTGGCCATGCCGAGCCAGTAGGTTTATTAATAAAATCGAAAGTCAAACGATGTGATATGTAATCCATTACTTTTAACAATTGCTGCTATTGTATCTATTGCTCCTGACTTAAGCAGTTATTAACTTATTTTAAACCAGTAAAAATGAAAAACGTAATTCCTTCGAGACGTTAAACATGCAGACGTCAGTGGTCTTTTGGTTAGCTTGTTCAGATTATGAATCCAATGATTTGTGGTTCCCGGCAGTTACCACAAAAACATGCGCTCCACTTTTTAAGGGTGAAGACGCGCCATAACAGCAGTGGCGGTTCGTTTAAGAAGTTTTAGAAGGCTTATCTTTTCAACATGAACTTGTCTTTTACAGTGCGTTATTCTAACAAGTAAATATATATATACAGAGAGAGAGAGAGAGAAAGGGTACATGTGTGTCACTGGGAAAAGTCTATTTATATAAAAGCTCGAAATGATTTTTCCTAGCAGTGCGACCCCCTCTCCTCACATGCACACGTGACGGAACATTCTACACAAACAAAAGACTTCACACCTCTTATGTATAAGAGGTGGCCAAATCCCACTATTTCGTCAAATAAGGCCAAAGATTAGCTGCGAATTCTGTTTTCTTTTTAATCTATCATTTCAAAATTAGGGAGCCTAGCATGGCCATCCGGCTAAGGCACTCTACTTCTAATCTGAGGGTCACATGTTTGAATACCCATCACATCAAACATTCTCGCTCTTTCAGCTGTGGGAGCGTTATAATGTGTGGTAAATTCCACTATTCGTTGGTAAAAGAGCAGCCCAAGAGTTGACTGTAGGTGATGATGACTATCTGACTTCCCTATCACTGCTAAATTAGGGACGGCTAGCACAGACAACCCTCTTGTAGTTTCGCGCGAAATAAAACAAACAAACAAAATTAGAGATGGCTATGCGCAGATAGTCCTATGTGAAGTTATGTATGAAAACAAACGACACAACAATTATATGATTATATTTTCCATACTTTAGATAAATTCGGGTACAATCTGTATCTTTCATCGAAAGGTGTCTTAAAATTTGTTTGTTTTAGAGAAAAATTACATTATGCTATCTACTATATCCACTGCGGAGACTCGAACCTTGCATTTTATCGTTGTAAATCCATTAACTTACCTCTGTTTCACTTGGGGCGTTTTATAAGACACAAAGCTTTGTTTGTTTTGAATTAAGCACAAAGCTACTAAATGGGCTATCTGTGTTCTGCCCACCACAGGTATCGAAACCCGGTTTTTAGTGTGTAAGTCCGCAGACATTCCACTGTGCCACTGGGGGGCATGCACAAAACAAAGACCAACTAATAAAGACTCATGTGATAAATTGACTTGTTTATTCACACTCTTGTGTGAATTAGTTTGTCTTCAAAGTTCGCTGGCAATGATGGTATTCTAAATTCTCAGTCTTATAGAGAAAACTACTTATGAAAACCTTTTTTTCAGTTTTGCTAATACAAGTTGACAAGAGGACTAGCGGTAAGCCTTAGGAATTACCAACCGAAAATCCAAAGTCTGATTTCACGTAATGAATGGAGGAGAGATAGGCCATCGTGTAGTTTTGTGCTTAAAGTCAAACAAACAAACAGTTGGATATTTAGACGATATTCCTAAGCAGCTCAACTTCCATTATAATAAGTGTCTGGACGCTGGCTGCGAAGACATTTTCAAAAAGGCTAAAGGTTTAGATATACATTAGAATTGTACCAGAAAAGATGGGCATGTGACCGAGTAGGATCGCTGTGATTAAAATTTGTTTTTCTCGTGAAAACAGGTTTTAAGATCAAAGGCTGGTTAAAAGCTTGTAATATTTCATTAGTTTCAATTTCTTCATTATTACCATATCAATGGTACTAAAGAAGACCCTTCCAGTTTCACACATTGTCTTTTTTATGTCATAGAGTTTTATTTTATAAAATTAGGATTTACATTTCAGAAACAAAAGCTTAGTTTGGGGCCTGCTAGGCCCCACTCTATTTTATGAAATTCTCTACTTCCTTGGAACATTACATAGTGCCATATAAATTTATTTACATCCATGGAGCACCACACAGTGCGGTCCGAATTTACCTACTTTCATGAAGCACTACATTGTGGGGTATGAATTTATCTGCTTCCATGGAGCACTGTGGAGGCTTTATTTATCAAAATTTTGTTTTTTGACTTTAAATCGTTCAATAATATCTTCCGAGCAATTGACTAATATATATATATATATATACACATGTACTTTTTCCAGCAGTAACTACATCCATTACCGCTAGGAGAGTGCCCGCTGCGATGTGGCTCTATTGAACGGTCTTAACATCGTCGCAGGCTCGATATATAAGTGGTAAACATGATGCCCATGGAACTCTCCTGTGGTGACGCCATCACACTGTATAAGTACTCCCTTTAACATAGTGCGATTACGTTTCTGCTTATATTTCTTTGAAATATATTTAAATTTCAATAGACAGCTCTTTCACCATTAAATCATTATGTGCTTATAATTGTTGTGTAACATAGAATTTATTTTAACTTGCTTTTAACAGTTTCTACTGTAGATACTTATATCTTAACACAGTAAACAATATTCTAATGTTTAACATTTCTGATGGGTGTCAGTCATGTATGTTGTGATATACATAATGCTCTTTGTTAGAATCATTTTTCAAGATAATTGATTTTAGTTAAAAAATATTGGTACGTGTTTAGCCATTCTACACAAACATCAGTTATTATATAATTATTCGAATACTATTATTACAACAGAAAAGACGTAACTTGGTATACACTGCTCAGTCTGCTGACTTAAATGAGTGTCAAATCTATGGAGCTTTTGCATGAATATTTTATAGGCTGGAGAAATCTGCATACGAAACAAACAAGTATTTCCTACGGTTATACCTACTTATATTGTTAATTATGGACGGCTAGCGCAGGTAGCCCTAGTTGTAGCTTTGCGCGAAAATCAAACCAAACTTTTGACTCATATTTCTTATGACTTATTTATCAAATAATACTACAACTATCATTGTATCTTTTTATTAAAAAAAGGTAAGTCTAGACATTAGAAAAAAGTGTTGTTTGTTTTTTCTCAATTATTACATTATTTTAAGACAGGGGCACTACTTTCTTCGTCATTAAATTAAATTTTAAAATTTAATAATTTTTTCTTTGTTTATTATTAGCCATAAAGTTACATAATGGACTATCTGTGATGTGTCCATCACAAGTATCTAAACTCAGAATGTAACGTTATAAACTCTCATGTTTTCTGTTGAGGAACTGAAGAGCAGTACTATAACATCAGAATCTTAAAATAATAATTATAACAATAACCATTTAGAGTAATTCAAACACAGACCTCGGTTTGAAATTACGAATTGTAATGCCATTTAATGTTGTCCTGTTTTTAATGTAAGTTTGTGAAAATACTATTATTAAAAAAAATAACTATTTATGAAAACGACTAATTATATAACAATTCAATTCCTACTTCAATTTTTGCCCCTCAGTGGCTCAGCGGTATGTCTGCGGACTTACACGCTAAAATCCGGGTTTCGGTATTAGTACTGGCGTTTGTAACAAAATTTGTTTATTTCTTGCAGAAAGTTAGATATTTGCACATCTCAAATTTTGAACTGAAGTCAACAGTATCTAGGTGCAACTCACGAGCAACTCTTAAATGACCGAATAGTGTGATTTTCCCGTTACCCGTATACTGCATCCATCGTCCTAAAGTAGGGAACGCGTTTTTTACTGCAACAGGAAGCGAACATTAAATCCTCAGTCATTTTCACTGACAGAACACTCTCGTGCATATGTAAAGCTTATAATATTTTAAGTATGGATCAAAATTATATACATTATAAATATTATAATTATATTATTATATTTATAACAAACATATTTCGAGAAAAACTTCAGTATTCCAATATCTTCACGATAATGGTAGCTTATAAACTGACTTGTTTCAAAATTTATAGAAAATGTAAAAAACAAAGAAAATACTTGAACTGTTAAGTGTGTTAAAATCTCTTAAAATTATAGAAACAGAACAAAAACGTTAAATTAACACATTAAATTTGCTACGCCACTGGGGTATGCAAAAGACAGTTAGACATTCAACAAAATTTTTCTGGAAGTTTGTTAAGTAATTTCCGTGAAAGCAGATATGATCTGTTTTTTAAACCTTGTATGAATATAAAGTTGAAAGTTTAGAATGTGTGATATTTTAAGCTATACAGTATAATACTATAGCGGGTTAATATAATACTGTAACGGAAATCTTATTTTGCTTATATGATACTGGAAAAACTTTTTTGTTACGCGATGTGCAACTCCAACTTTACTAACTTTTATCCTGCAATAAGGGTGACGATTTTTCCATTTTACCTCTGTTTCCCGTCACAGAGAAGTTTATCTGCCTTCATTCTCAGGGTGCAGATATGGCGTCATGAACACGTCACACGCCACATTATAATGGAACTTTTGCTTATATGTATGATGCTGGAAAAAACGTTTTTATTATGCGATGTTCCTGTTTTGCCTCCGTTTCTCGTTAAGAAGGACTTTATTTTTCTCCATTCTCACAGTGCAGTTATGACGTCATGAATACGTCACACGCGGATTTAATGCACTGGCGCCACGGGTAATCGGCCAGTTATTATTAATAGACTTTTACAGATGTGCAAAAGTTTTCAGAACTTAATATGACAATCTTTTGAAATGTGTATTACTATGTTCTTTATAACAAACAAACAATTTTATAGTTGCTGTTGCAATTCAGAGCTTACGCATTTCCCTTTCTTATAAACTCTAGCGATGTGAATTCAGTTGCTATGGTAACTTTCTGACTTACGATAGCTTTACTCCCCGCCAGGCGACAATACACCAAAGCATTCACGAGATAGGTAAAGTAAAAGAGGTTTAGAAACAATAGAAAACCTTTAGCATAACTCAGTTTGCTACACAGATGTAAATGATAACAAGCATAAGCGTGTATGTCTTCAGACCTTAGAGACTGTCAACAAGTAAGATAATGTAATAAAAAAACAACAGAATGTAGCTTACTGAGGCTGAAAGAACATTTGCAATGTCTTTGTGTTCGAATAAAGATAAAGAACAGTACATACATTTTCTTAAGTAATAAAAGGAAAATTTTACAATCATTTATCTTTTTAAAGTGACACATGTCTTTATAAATGAAGGCTACAATCTGTTGTTTTTTTGAGAGATAAAAAGATAAAATGTCAATTCCTTTTTCTTTGGATTGTACGTTTCGGATAATATTCTTAAAGACTGTCTCTGTACAGCATAAAGTGTATTTGTAACAAACGTTTAACTCACAATAGTATACGACACAAACACAAACAATTAATTCAATTTCTTTCAACACAAAAATGTTATATTCTTCAATCCGAACTCTTTCGAAAGGTGGATCTCTTTTTTTATTTTTCAGAGGCAAATTGAAGGAGAAAGATCCAAGCTTTTGAAAGAACTTATGTTATGGGATATCGTATCTTTGTGTTAAATTGATTTCTTAAGCCTACGCGTTTTCGAACACCACGAATGTAATTTCTTTCAAATATTTTTGTTAACCACAATCGTGTAAACGTTAAATCGTAAAGGTTTGTAAACTTGATTTTATAAAGGAAACAGCACAAAAATATGGTTTATTGTAAATAACCTATATGCTTAAGAATTGTTACTAATGAAGATTTAGCTTTAACATAAAACAAAACAAAAGCAACACACTTTCCCGTCTGTCTGAATTAACTATCTGAGTTGAGTACTGACAATCCTAGGGATTGCATCTACAAGCGCTGACTCCTTATGTGAAGGTTAACTCCTAGATGGTATAAGAGATAAAATTAAAGAAAACCATCACAAATTAAAAAAAAATGAATTGACTGATGCGACAAGAAATTTAAAAGGATATAGAAGATAATGATATTTGGTCAAACAGAAAATTAGGATATCCAAAAGAATTATATTGATAAACGTACGTGTACAAGAGATCTTTTCCTTAGTCTTTATAGAATCTGGTACCGTCATTGTTTGTAAATAGCTGACTTACCAGGGTTTCGGTTTTGGTTCATGTTCTAGCTTCAGGCTAACAGAAGTGGTATAATTGTGATGCCTTTATTACTGCATGATTCGTTTAATTTTGTGTCTCGCGTTTTAAAAGCTGATTACCTATAGGAGTTATATTTTCCCTTTTATGAAATCTTTGCATCATCTGTCAAGATGTAAACACGTTTTATATGCATGAACTAAGACCGGATATTTTTTTCTGGGTTTATCAGTTTTACTGATCCATGAGTTTGTAACCTTCTTTTCGCAGAAGTTGTTGCCTGGATTTGCTTGATGGTGGAAATACGCCTAAAGGTAAGAGCGAATGCTGTCAAACTGCTTGACGTTCCTTCTGCTTGTATGGTTTCTGTGTTACTTTACACCACTCTGTCATAGTTACTTCAAACACGAGAAGAGTAGTACTGAAATGTTTCCTATGCGAAATACACAGATGAAGCAAAAGAGCATAAGTAAGATAAATATATATAAAAGTTTCTTTATATTCAACATTTATTGTTTGCCGTTTCTAATTGTCGGTATTTAGGCCCTTTGTGTGGACCTAGGAGTGTCAGATATAATCTTGACTTCTTCCTCCTGCATTTATGGTGTTATTAGTATTTTATGTTTGGGGCAACTGTTAAATGTTGAACATAACATAAGTGACGGTATTGCTTTCACAAATGTTTATTGATATGAATTCAAAACCCCTATCAGAACCATATTCATCTGCATTCGAACGTTCATCATCGTTGCAAGGCTAAGAAAGAAAATGACTTAATAGTCATGACACTTGAAATTCTCTTAAGCAGGACTAACAATTTTTCCCTTTTATTAGCTATATTTTTGTGTGTCAGTAACATCAAGCGTGGGGCATTTGTATACCCGATTCAATTTTATTACTCATAAGGACTTTTAACAGCCTACTCTTAAGCTGAAATACATTTAGGCAAGATAAGAGTAGACTAATCTATGAGACGTTGGGCATGATCAAATACATCAATCAAAAGGGTTTAACTTCCTGAATCCAAAACTGTAATTAGATCTCAGATCAGTTCTTGTTATTTCACCAAAGATTTGTAGCAAAACGTTGACGGGTTTGATGTTCTATTAATATTTTAACTTTCATTCCACGTGGGGTATTCTGGCGATGAAGTTTTTTATCAGTAGATAAAAGTAGATAAGAGAGACGTCAGAAAAATATTTCCCAAGAACTAATAAGCGAAAAAAATGTCTCAAAAATAAGTAACTTGAAAATATAATTAATTATAATAATATTAATATCATTTACATGTTCTGATAATTTTTATCTAATTTCTACCACTTTTTGGGAAATAAAACAAAAAGAATTCAAACGAGTTTAATAAGAAATATGATTGAATATATATATATATATGTTTAATCGATCTCAATGTTCTTAAATTCTTTTACAGTTTATCTGATGTATCACTAAGCTCTTAAAATTCTAAACCAAAGCTCCCTTGCTAGAAAAGCGATAAGTCTACTGATTTACAACACTAAAATCAGGGATTCAATAACCCTCGGTGGACACACCAGATAGCCCGGTGTGACTTTGCTATGATAAAAATACACGCACGCACACATTCTTAACTAGATGCATTACTAGAACGTTCTTGCAAATAATTCTTTATTGGTCGATCTATAGTTGGAATTTTCGAACATTATAAAACAAGATTTACAAAAGGAAGCATCTAACAGTCTCTTGTCATAAGCGTCAGTTTGAGATTTCTTACATTTGTTAACTAGACATGTAATTGAAAAAGAATTAAAATATAAATTAAAAAGAGACACAACGACACAGAGAACATTTAATCGAGAAGCTTTATCGTAAACCGACAGTCTGGTTTCATGGATGATTGATAATCTTCTAACAATTTGCATTGAGCAGATTTTATGAGGCAGATAACTTTGTTAAGAATGTCCATTAATCTTCATACAGCCTCAAGTGTAATAAGAACTAAAACGAGGCAAGTGTATTTCATTTATCGGATGACAACTGAGCCCTAATGTCTTATAATAAAGGTAAAACATTAATTGACTGGATTTGCTATAGCGACTGAGGGCTGTGTTATCTTTTCAGTAGGTAACAAATTATTCTTAATTTTCTTTTGCTGTGGTGATTAAAGTGCTGTGTTATATTTTCAGTTGGTAACACATTTTTCTTAATTTTCTTTTGCTATGATGATTAAGGGCTGTGTTATGTTCTCAGTTGGTATTACATTATTCTTAATTTTCCTTTGCTGTGGTGATTAAGGGCCGTGTTATGTTCTCAGTTGGATAACGCATCTTTCTTACTTTGACTATTTGCTATTCCTATTAAAATAATTTCTTAAGGCTCGGACCAGTAGTAAACGTGCCAAATTGTGCAACTGAAATTACTTGATTTATATCCCATTACTGCCAAAAATGAAAAAGAAATCTTGGTACACACGTTTAGAATATAAAGAATAGTAAAAGTGAAAGACAAATCTCACTATTTGGTATGACAAGAGTAGACTATGGGTTGGCAGTGGATGGTGCTGATTATCTGCTTTAATTCTCTCTACCTTATCACTTTAAATTACGTTCGGATGGCGTATTTAGACTTCGTGTAGTTTTGCATAAATGTTTTTAAAAACTGCAAGTAAACATAAGGTTCTACACGGGTTACTGAGATTGTAGGTGCATTTAAAGCAATATATTTCGATATAGCTGTCATTATAAAAGAGGGGTTTCACCTATTATTGAACGGATATTGAAAAATTATATTTTACTAGAAACGTACTATATTTAGAATATGTTAACACAAACATTTCGTCAGTTTTGAACCGTGTAAAGCACTTAATCATTTTATATGAAACTGCACTCAGCCAGTATTTTACCGTCACTAGACTTAATAATTAATTATATTTCTTTACAGATTCATTCACACCATGTATTTGCTAGAGTCGTCTATATTTTACCAATAATATTTATATAGAAGCATGAACTATTTAAATTAGTTCTAATACAATGCAATAGTTAAAGTCATCATCTTATTAAGTGTACATAGTAAGTGCTCTAATTATTTTTGATGATTGTAACAACTTCGGAAAAATACAAATTTTGACGATGGTTGGAAAAGACAAGGCGAAGAAAAAGAATAAATGGCTAAGGTACAAAATGGTACCATAAGTGCTTTTCATCTTCCTTTTGAAAATAAATATATAAAATATGTGTGTGTATGTGGGCCATTATTAGTTTTTTTCTTATCTCGTCACTTTTTTAGAGATGTATTTAAAGTCCGAGATTATAGTTAAAGATAACTTAAGAAAGTTTGTCATAATACCCAGTATTGCATATCAATACCTTGTCTAGTTAACTTTATTTTGCTTGGCTTAGCTCTGTTTGTTGATAATAAACCATATGATTTTGACGTCACAATACATAACACTTGTACGTGATCATTATTCAGTGACATCTAAGGCCGACACAAGGGAAACGAGTGATAATGGAATACCAAAAGACAGAAGGTCCGGCAAGGCCAGACGGTTAAGGCACGCGACTCGTAATCCGAGGGTCGCGGGTTCGAATTCCCGTCACACCAAACATACTCGCCCTTTCAGCCGTGAGGTGTTATAATGTGACGGTCAATCGCACTATTCGTTGGTAAAAGAGTAGCCCAAGAGTTGGCGGTGGGTTGTGATGACTAATTGCCTTCTTTCTAGCGCAGATAGTTCTCGAGTAGCTTTGCATGAAATTCAAAATAAACCAAATCGAGAGAGAGAGAGAGCGAAATGATAAATAATATAACAAAACGTTTGTAATAACGAGAGGGTTGGATATTGTTTGGGACATACGCAGATTGGATTAAGATTTTCTGTTCCAGCTTCATCCTGGGGAGGAGAAAATACTTCTTATTAAATTTGCTGATGTTCTGTTTTAATGGATTAAGTTTTTACTGTAATTTCTGAAACATTTATTTTGAATAAAAATCACGTATTAACTCTGTTTGATCGGGTTGGACACTTACAAATAATTTCTGAAACATTTATTTCGAATAAAAATCACGTATTAATTCTGTTTGATCGGGTTGGACACTTACAAATATATATATGCACCCAAATCCGCTTAGAAAGCACAAATGATAGTAACGACTGTGGAGCGGAAACACGTTAACCTCGTTACCGGGGAACAGGAATGAGTGTCACCACGACTACAAACCCAAAAAGTTGACAGTGGTTCAAGATTCCAAGTTGAAATAGATAAATCTAAAAGAGATGATCCAAGAAAGGAGATGGTTCGGTTTTTCATCTTTTTACATTTCAGAGAATATCAGTTGTTTTAAAATGCTATTATTTGTGAAACCTGAGCGGTTTCTAATGTATTCTGTGACTTGATTTCTGCAGCTTAATAAATATCTTCAAATACCAGATTATGTTACTGTATTATTAAAGGATAAACTTTTAAGTAAATCACAGGTTATAAATCTACAGTAAAATCATAATAGCACATTTTTATACTTATATACATAATATTATTGCAAGTTTAGTTGCGTCAGTGCAAACATAGTCGAAACAGAAAATTACGAAAACTTTTTTTCAGGATAAAATACAACAATAAAGAATGTTAATATTACTACTAATGTTTTGTAACTTTATATGTTTTGATAATTATTAATACTTCAGAGTATACTTTTTCCTTTCCATGTTCTGATAAACATATAGATTTCATGAGAACTCAATATAGGCCTGTCATGGCCTAGCGCGTTAAGGCGTACGCTTTGTTATCTGAGGGTCGCGGGTTCGCACCCGAGTCGCGCCAAACATGCTCGCCCTTCCAGCCGTGGGGTCGTTATAATGTGACGGTCAATCCCACTTTTCGTTGGTAAAAGAGTAGCCCAAGAGTTGGCGGTGGGTGGTGATGACTAGCTGCCTTCCCTCTAGTCTTACACTGCTAAATTATGGACGGCTAGCGCAGATAGCCCTCGAGTAGCTTTGTGCGAAATTCCAAAACAAACAAAAAAAGAACTCAATAATATAACATATTTAGAAGAGTACCGTAAATTAGTCAAGGATTTTAAAAACTAGCAACAAATTTAAAAACTTGAGTATTCATTAAGTACATTGACTTTATGTTATGTGTTCAGTAAGTTATTTTGTTATATATATAATATATAATATATAATGCAATAACTTCTTAATTTTCTTTAACGGTTGGCTAATAAACATCCTCGACTCATACACAATTTTTTTACAATTATTTTATAAATAAATCATGAGTTTGTCAATACAAATAGCATATTTACTTTTACATAATTGTCTGAGCGGAAGTAATAGATATCTTATTAAACAAAAGACCACATTAATTAACACAGGGGCGCCCGGAATGGTCAGGTGGTTTAGGAGCTCCACTGACAATCTTCGGACACAAGTTTGAATTCCCGTCTCACCAAACATGCTCGCTACACTGGAAGGTTTTGTTTATAAGATATAAAAGAAGGTATTTACAACATATTCTACCAAATTACGCGACTCCTGTTTAGATAATCGTGAAATTTTACGCTGGGAAAAATATATTTTCAGGATGTTTCATTTTGTTTTCGTGGATTTCAACATACATATATATGTATAGTTCATCAAGGTAGTCGCTAGACTGCGTCCAAACTTCGTTGGTATTAAAAGCGTTACTACAGCATTTAGTATTTTGTTGTATAGTAACATTTTTATAACGTTTATCATACTAATATAATCTACAATTGTTTCAAAACTCTGTTTGTAACCAGTTTTTTTAAATCACAATTCCTAATACAACGTGAAGTACATTATTTTCTTTGAAACTGTACATAAAATTAACGACACAAAGCTTTAAAACAACTTGTCACGATTTTTATGTTCCACTCCTATAGAATAAATAGTTGAATAATTTTTAAGTAAAAGTAATTTTGTTTGTTTTTGGAATTAATTTCAAAGCTGCACAAGGGGTTTTGTGTGTTATGTTCACCACGGATATCGAAACTCGAGCAGTGCGAGTCCGCAGACATGATTCAGATATGAAGCAATAATTTCAATAATAATAAATAAATGTATCAAAAACATTAAGTTTACGTTTTTTGAGAATTCTGACCAGTAAAAAGCAACATAAAAAGTCATGGACATTACTTGTTCTTGATGACGAGAAATCTACTTGATATAAAAATATATCTCAGAAAGGCTGAGATATGTATTAACACTTTTGTTAATACAGCAGAGAACAACGTTTCGACCTTCAGGCTAACCTAAAGATGACCTCGGCAGATCGAAACGTTGTTCTCTGCTTTATTTGTAGAAGTGTCAACACCCTTACCAGCTATTCATGGACATTACATCTTTATTTTTATTGATTTGCTAAATTTTTGTTATATATGTTTTAATACATTGACATTATGAAAGTTTTGTCTAATATGTTTTAATACATTAACATTATGAAAGTTTTGTCCCATATGTTTTAATACATTAAAATTATCAAAGTTTAGTCACATATGTTTTAATACATTAACATTATCAAAGTTTTGTCACACGTTTCAATACATTAACATTATCAAAGTTTTGTCACACGTTTCAATACATTAACAACGCTTCTTTTAGTTTCAATACGCTCCTTTCATGTTCTTTGTATTACGTTATTTTACTCAAAAATTGAGACCGTGACAAATAAAACTGGGTCTTATAACTGAAATATCATTTACTTTTTCAGAATACAATATGATACACTTCAAACAGAATGCTGTTCTAATAATTTCTATCGTAAAGACCGTTTCCATACAAGTAGGTAAGATGTAATACAAAAAGTGAATAATCATTTCTGTCTTTGTAGAATATTTTAATGACTGAAATATGTATTAAGACGTGAACAAAAATGTTCAGACAAATACAAGAAACTAACCTAACTCCACTTTTTCAGATCATTAATAAAATAAACCCTCATGAAGATGAATGTCTGAAAAGCACATTAGGCATATAATGCTTTAAAAAGGCAATAGTGCAGTAGAAACTACACGAAACATTCAAAGTGGTTATGGTGCGAGGTCTTTCAATGAAAGAAAATTTGGAAGGTGGTTTCAGAAGTTCAGATCAGGTGACTAAAGCTTAAGTGATGGACAACGTTCAAGTCATCTTGCTGAGTTTAATGATGACTTGCTGCTGGCTGCACTTGACGAAAATATGCTGTAACAGTTGAGGAACTAGCACAGAAGCTTAATTCAACCAATTCAACAGTTAACCGTCATCTGCAACAGCTTAGAAAAGTGTCAAAACTTGGAAAATGGGTCCCCCATGATTTAATAGAAGCTGACCTCACAGAAAGAGTGGACATTTGCACTTCTCTGCACTATCGTGAACCTAACTTACCTTTTTAGGACAGATTAGTGACTGGAGATGAAAAATGGATATATTATAAAAATGTTAAGTGTTGCAGACAATGGCTCAGTGCAGGTAAACTGGCTAAAGTACAGCCCAAAATGGAATTCCACCCAGGAGTGTCTTCGTAATCGTTTGGTGGGATATTGTTGGCGTGATCCATTTTGGGTTGCTGCCACTCAATGTAACAATTACATCAGACTTCTATTGTCAACAGTTGGAGCGCTTGAATGTTGCACTGAAAGAAGAGAGGCTTGCTTTGATCAATCGTAAAGGTGTTGTGTTACACGGCCTCATACAGCAAGGATCACATCTGCAAAGATTGAAGAACTAGACTGAGAAAAAATTATTACATTCTCGTTATTCTCCAGATCTGATTATCATTTATTCCGAAGCTTGCAGAACTATCTTGGTGGAAAAAAAGAGCTCCGAACTCATGAAGATGTCAAAACTATATTTTCCTCGAAACACCAAGAATTTTATAGAAGTGACATTTAGAAGCTTATGAATCATTGGCAGGAAGAGGTTAATAACAATGGAACATACATTATTGTTTAAATAACATTAAAAACTTTTGAAATTTTTTCCCTTTTTCTGAACCTAAAATCGGACATTACTTAATGGATGACCTGACATATAAAAACAGGCTTAAATATAGTTTAATTGTTGGTATTTTTTGACACTTAGGAGAATAAACGTTAGACAGAAATAAAAAATAACGGTACTAATAAAAATAATACTCATAATCATGATTTATATAAAATGATTACAATAAAAAGATATGAATATTTGCAGAACTTGCAAACATTAAATTGCTGAAATGATAAATTTGAATTTTCGTATTAAAAGTAGCATATTTGTTTATTATACTATTAAGTTTTTAGCATCCAAAATATTATATTATCTCATATAGCATACTAATTTTGTATTGAAGCAGTTGGGATAGTTCTTACGTAATAAGTAACTTTTAATATAGTTCTATCTACAGTCTTAGATTTAGTATGTTACTATAAAAGAAATAAAAATTTATTGGAGATTCACTAGGGAGAGGTCATAGGTCATACAAGTTTATTCTTCCCCCTCCAGTTTTTCGCTTACTTTCAGTAAATAAAGCCACGATAAACAAATCATCTCTCTAATAACGTAAAGAGTTCATGTGGGTACAAACTTGTTTGTTAGCAGACATATAAGACATATACGCTGCTGTGAAGTAACCGATGCAGCAAGGAAAAACAGCTTTTCTAGAAACGTTGGTTGGGCTAGGTGCGGCTCATTTGTTAACGTGCAGGCCTATGGATTTGTCTGGCTAACGCAAAAAACAACACTTTGTGTAACTTGAGATCTTGTGTTATAACAGTGTCGAATAAGTTCCAATGTTTCGATTTTAGCAGCTAAAAAGTTGGTGCTTAGTGTTTTTGACAAATTGACTTCCCTGTAATCTATCAGTCCAGAATTAGATATGGCTAGAGTAAAGAAGTTTCCAAACCAAACAATTTTTGTTTGTTAAAGTTTGTTCTTTCGTGACTCACAAATTCTCCCTTCGTTGTTTACCAGGTATTTTGGGCTACTATAATACAATTTGTAGTTATCTTCTGGGCCTGTGGTAGACGTATGCAAATTAGATTGTCTAATGTAATATGGAACAAATTTTAATTTGGCTTTTATACGAAAGATACAATCGACTGATATTTGATTATACGCTAGAAAACACCATATCTAGTAATTAATCAACTGTCTCTTACCGACCGTACTGTTTTGGAGTGTCGGAATGAAAATATTTAAATTTACTATTTTTTCGTTATGCTATAACTTATTTATGTAGATATACCAAATATTTAAAAAATTGACTTTTGGTCTCTCTGGGTCACCATGTTCTTGTTTGTTTGTAATAGTTGTCTCTAATTTTGAAGTAATGGATTAAAGGGGAGGCAGCAAGTCAGTACTACCAGTGGTAAGCTCTTGGATTAGCTACCCTTTATAAACGGATAATGTGATTAATCGTAACATCATAAGTCCAACAGCTGAAAGAACAAGCATAGTTGTTGACAGGATTCGATTTCGAGTCGAGCACCCTTATTATCAGTTCATACCAAGCTATAATAAAAGTAATGTTTTAATATAGATTAATATATATTGTAATGGATTTGCTATTACATACTTATTTTAATATTGACGTTTGTGCAAGTGAAATTTATATTTAGAAATGTGTGTAATTTATAGTTTTAAATGTTTATTGCGAAATTCGCGCCTATTATCTAAGTTTGTAGAAGATTCTCAAGTGTAAAAAATCAACAAAATATGTTTTAAGGAAGACCTAGTGTAATGTTGCCAACTGAAATATCTAAAACCCTGCCTTAACGTTTATAAACCGACACGCCAAGAGACAGTTTTATATTGTTAGTTTACTACAGTTAGTATACTCTAAATCTCAAAATCCATAACTGTTATAAACGCTTACCAATCAGGAAACTATAGATATTTGTTCAGTAACATTTATAGACTTCCAACATTATAAACTATTTAACATCAATGAATTAATTTCAGACATATTTTTGTCGGTGAGAAATCAGCTTGTAAATGACTTAGACCAACAAATAGTAGAGAGCTAGCTAGCTACCTGTAAAGTGAATTGTACTGATATCAACTCGAAATTAATTCGCTCTTTGTGAACCGTTGATAAAATACACAGTTCAAGACAAGATAGAAGACTAATTACTGTTTGTATATAAACGATGTTTATAACAACTATTTGTAATATTTATTACTATGAGTTGTATTATTCTTCGTATGTTAAAATATATGCGTTAAGTTAAGAAAGAAAGTTGTGTGTATCAATCTTGCTGGCAAATGTAATAAATTTGATACATACGGACATTTAATTAATTTTTAAATCAAAATTATAATTTAACTCTTTGAAATTGCAATACGTAACTATATACATATACATATATCCAATATTTTAATACTTACTGAAAGTGAAACTTATATTAAATAAGGAAAGTAGTACTTATAAGTAGTACTTATAAGAGACATAAAAACTAATTGTTTGCTTCTAGTACTATCACTGATTCTTTGCCTCCTTAATTGACTGTGGAGATTACCGACCTACTTTCTTTCTTCTTGTCTATCGGATCAAAATTACGGACGACTGTGGTGGAATTCCGAAACAAATAACAGACAAATCACAGCACACACATTTTTCATTCAGAAAACTTGATAGCATTAAACAGTTCTGAGAAAAACATTTTGCACACTGGAAATGCATTGGATAATTCCAGAGCCCAGCGTGATCGATTTGTTAGCGTGCTGGTGAATTTAGGAATCCTAAGTTTACATTTCTTTGCCGCAATATTGCGCACCAAACTTTGGGGTCTTGGGTGCATTACAAGAATGACAGTCAAATTACAAGATTAGAGTAGCTTAAGAGTTTTGGTGGTTTCTGTTACTTAGATGCTTAACCTTTAGTTTATCATTTCAAAAGTAGGGATAGCTAACACAAATAGTCTTTGTGTTACTGCGCGAATAGCAGAAGCAGATAAAAAATGAAATATTACTATTCCTGATTGTACTTAATTAAATTGTATTTGAATCCTGGATATAGATTAATGTTTTTTATTTGCAAAGACAAAACTCCATCAATGAATATATAGAAGGTTGTTTATTAATTTATATGTTTATATTTTATAAGCATATTCTGGTTTTGTCACAAAGTAATTCCAGACTTTGGTAAAAGCGAACATATAGCTATGAAAGGGGGAACAAATTCAAAAATATTTTCAGGTGAGTGTGGCGTAACTGGAGGTAAGCTCTCTACTAAGACAGATGATAAATTGAGAGTATGAACAAAAAATCTCTCCTTAATATAATAATATAGGTAGCACCTAGTGACAAACGCAACTCATAAATTAATTCCTCTTTTGAACAGTCGTTTTACTGATCTTTTGTCTTAATCAGAAGTAAAAGCGTGGGCCTATTTCAGCTGCTGAACCAATGCCACTTTTCGTTGCCATGTAGATGTTATCGGGAAGATTTGTACAAACAGGTTGAGTTAAATGTGGCAAGTAGCTTTATTCTGGGCGAGTAAAGATAACCTGTGATATCTGTTTTGCACGTTCCCTCAGTTTCTTTTAATAACTGCTTTTAACGTTCTGCATAATTCCCAATTGCTTCTTGGAATCGTTCGGCATTTCTGATATCCGAGATGGCACGCACCACATGTATATAAAACTTCAAGGTCATGATATAGGATTGAGATATGATAAATGTAAAAATTATCTCTGATCGTGTATATGGACGGGAACTACATACTGATTAACATATGGACGGAAACTACATACTGATTAACATATGGACGGAAACTACATACTGATTATATGGACGGAAACTACATACTAATTATATGGACGGGAACTACATACTGATTAACAGATTGAAAAAAACTCAAGCAGAATTTGTTCTTTGTAGCATTAATATTACCTCACTGAGCCAGCGATAAAGCTACATATTTACAATACTAAAATCAGGGGCAAAAATTCCTTGTTGTGGACCCAGCAGATAGTTAGTTCATTGTGGCTTTACTATAAAACAAATATTTTGATGTTCATACTAAAATTGTAATGTTTTAATTATTAAAAGTTTTAAATCCTAAATCATCTATCTTAAATGATGGCACAAGCTAAAAACATAATCGTTATGCAAATGATTATTACATAAGTCACCTTCTTATGAGAAAATTTGTGAACCTGATCGGCTTCTCAACTTTATGTATTTTTAAGCTGTCCTATCTGTCATGGATGTACATAACATACATAGTAAAGACTAACATTCATGCATAAGGAGAATATTCTCTGAGTTTATTCTATGAATCAACTTAAGAGGGAAAACATGATCAATTTCGTTAAGATTATATTAAAATCAATTGATTCATTCTAAATTAGGTCTAATTAATTTTTTTTACAAAGCGAATTTAAGCAAAAAAAAGATTTAAAAATATTCTACCAATATTTTATGGGCTTAACATGTTGCTAAGTTAATTGAATTAGGAATACAATATAAATTCACTGAGATATTTTATTGTTTGTATCAGAATGAAACATTTTAACGATGTAAAATGCGACGATAGCTGGTTTTCTTTAATGTTTACATTATATATAAAGTATTAGGTATAATATTTACACATTCAGGAAACTGACAATTCTTTTATATAACACAATTTGTGAATCTCAAGAAATAGTTGAGTATTTCATCTGTGCTATTAAGACATATTTGATACTGAAGTTAAAAGCAAAAGAGTAAAGTATAAGGACTCGAAGAAAATTTATCACCAGAAAAAGGACGGATAAACACGCAACTACCATATGTTTGTGTGTGTTTTTCTACAGCAAAGTCATAACGAATATCTGCTGAGTATACTGAGGGGAATCAAACCACTTATTTTAGTGTTGTAAATCTGTAAACTTACCGCTGTACCCCCTTATTTTATAGGTTTTATATTTTTTTTTATGAAGAAGTGAAAACTGCGACCAAGAAAGACTCGAACCTATGACTGTTTTTCAGACAAATTCTGTTCTCTTGTTGTTTTTACGTAAGCACAAAGCTTCACGAATGGCTCTATCGTGCTTTGCCCACCACCGGTATCGAAACCGGTTTTTATCGTTGTAAGTCCACAGACGTACCGTTGTGACACTGAAGGGCAATTATGTTCTCAATAGTAAATGAATTTCAAATTGAAAGATTGAAGCATTCAAGAAGGAGTAGTTCAGGTGATTTTAGCACCTGCAAATGGGAAACTCGAATCATCTATCTGCTGTTCACTAAACCAAAGGAAAGATAGACATTTTAGGCCTAGCTAATAAAAAAAAAATGTATTGCCTATTATCGAGGAATACAACAATCGAGATTATTTGCAGGTTTTATGTATAAGTTAAGACTCTGCACAGATAATTAATGTTTATAATTTCATAACTGGACAAACATTTTATAAAACTAGTAAATTATTAAAATAGTTTTTTATTATACTATTAGTTACGTAATATTGCACAGTTTCTATCGATCAGAGAACGTTATCTCTATAGTGTTTAAATATGCGTTGTCGTTACAATGAAGTTGTGGTCAATTATCACTTCGAATTATGTCAACATTAAACAGTAAAACTATAATAGATTCCAACTGCCAAATTACTTTTGAGAGTTAAATTTATTTGTAGTTACAAGAGAGGGAGTGATGAAATGTACGACGAAGCTGCACAATGAGTTTTCTGTGCTCGACCCACCACGGGTATCTGAACCCGGTTTCTAGCGGAGGGAGTCAGCAGACATATCGCTGTGCCACTTGGGGACTTAGTTGCAGGTAAGCATGAAAGACTTATTTTAGAGTGACAACAATTTAGATCAATATAAATATAAGTATGAAAACATAAACATGTATTTTAAAGACGGCTGGCATGGGTATTAAAACTGTATTTAAAATACAGTACAGAACAACGGTTCAACCTAGTTAGGTTAACAGAGAGAGTTTGCGACTGATTGTTGCTGGGCGCATACATGTCTTAGGAACGAGAGTGTAAACGGGTACGAGGAGGCATTGCAGTTATATGCTATTATTAATTAGTACAGGTATAAAGGTGTTCCTTTGTATTGAATTAATTTTGGTTTGAGTTGTTGTATAAGTAGGGCTTTGATTTTGCGTTTGTTTGAATTCGTTTCCTTACTTAGTATGTCGGTGTTTTCTATGATTATGTTGTGCTTTTTTGTTTTGCAGCGTTAAAATGTGTGGTGTTTTTTTGTATTCTTTGAATCTGCAATAGAAGTCGTGGCAGTTGTTGCATTGTATTTTTGCAAATTATGTTTGTGTTATGTTTATCAGTGTAGTTTCTACATAGTATGAACTTTAGTTTTGTACCTGGTTTTTGAATAAATTTAGCGTTTACTGGAATGTTGTGTTTTGTTGTAAGGTTTTTTTTTACAAATGCTGGTTATATTTTCGCTAATATCGGACTTAGATTCACTTTTTGTTTCTGCAAGACATTTAGTTCTTTGTATTTTGAGTTTGACATAGTTTTTAGCAGTTTGTTTCTACAAGTTATGGGTAATGTTTGTACACTAATTAAAATTCTTGGATACTTTTGTCTCGGAAAACTTACAACAAAACATAACATTCTAGTACACACTAAATTTGTTCAAAAACCAGACACATAAATATTCTATTCTACGTAAAAACTACGCTATCAAAGATCACACAAACATTATTTATAACATATTATGTAACAATTGCCACGATTTCTATATTAGAGAAACAAGCAGAAAAATGGAAGCCAAATTGAATGAATACAAAAAGACACCTTCACATGTTTTTGAACCCTGCAAATCAAATAAGCATAACATAACCATAGAAAACACCGAGAAACTAAATAAGGAAACGAATACAAACAAACATAAAATCAAAGATGCCCTATTTATAGAACTCAAACTAATATAAAGGAACACCTCTATACCTATATTAATTAATAACCTAACATCTAATGCAATGCCCCCTACAATTTCGTACCCATTTAAACACTCGTCTTTGTAACATGTGCTCAGCAATGGTCAGTCATCAACTCTTTTTGTTAACCTGAAGATAATCTAAGTGGGTCGAAACATTATTCTGTACTTTATTTTAATTAAAGCTAAAATACTTATACCAGTCGTCTTGAGAATCAGTGTCATCACGGAAGACATAAACATATTCTTCATGTATTAATAACGTTTCATGATTAGAAACTCCGATCTAAGACACTAGTGTTATTCTTTCTTCATTTGAGATTGAGTTTAGTATTAATCATTAATCAGTGCATTCTCAACTTACTTAATTATCGTAGAGTTGTCATCTGTGACAAAAACATTTTTATCAAAGTATACTGTGTGATCTTTTTTCAAAAAGGGAGTCACGGTGGTTTTTGCAAGTTCATTAAAAGGATTTAATACCAGAATAATAAGGCACAAATGATTAAAGATTTAATGAAACTTATAAATGCAAAAACGTTCTGACTTTTTACTTCTCTCGAGAATGACAAGCTCGGTCTTCAAATTAGTCGTTTGTTTTTTACCTCCATCACCTTCGATAACCGAGGTTATGTTTTAACCTCTGTTTGTCAGCTAAATTTCTCGCAGATTGCTGAATGAGATCTGGAAGAAAGTTGTTATAACAGTTGTGCTGCAATGTGACTTAAAAGCGATTAGTTTTTTAGGGAGTCAAGGTTACGGAGACGTCACGAAACTCCAAAAAATCCTGATATGTTAATACGGGGACAGATTCTTCAAAATAGTTTTGCTCTCAACTTCAGTCAAAAATGATTGAAAACTCCATTAAATGTCGAGATGTAACAACTTTATGACGCATGAAGTTTTTTTCTTAATACAAGGATATTTTGATATACGAATAATAATAGAACTCACAATAACGATTATTACAAATAACAATTTATATACAAAAGTTTTACAAACTTACAAAAAATATTGAGTTATCTATCTGGTCTGGAATTGAATGTTTTATCAAGAGTTGACAATGAGAAAATTAATTTTGAGTTGAAATTAGCATACTTCAATAGACGGGTACCTAGCTAGTTTTTCATTGATCACACGTGTATTTGTACAACTAAAGTTATCTAATGTTTTCTAGACATTCTTACATCCGATGGTAATGCGCTGAAGTTAAATGGTTTGTATAGTTTGAAATACAGAAACGTTTCTGGTTAAGTATTTGTATTTTCTCAATTAACAAACGTTAATCACAGGTATAACTCTAGAAATCTATCTAATATCAACTGTAGCAAGCCAGTAATAAATATATACTGTCTCTTCCCGTTGAGTTGGTTATCTTTTATAAGCTTGAGAGAAGATTTTCTAGAAATTTCAGCTAAAACAACATTACTGCACACATCGTATATTTTTTATTCTTAACCATACATTGGCCCTGCATCGTCAGGTGGTTAGGGGCTCGACTCGTGATATGAGGGTTACGGGTTCGAATCCCTGTAACACCAAACATTCTCTCACATTCAGCCGTGTGGGAATGCTTTTATGTAACAGTCGATCTCATTATTCGATGGTAAAAGAGTAGCGCAAGAATTGGCGGTAGGTGGTGATGATTGACTGCCTGTCCTGGAGTCTTACACTACTAAATTAGGGACAACTAGCGCAGATACCCCTCGCGTAGCTTTGCGCGAAATTAAAGAAACAGACTACTTACAAGCATTATATACATTGTTGATTCTTACGCGCGAGTGAATAGGCGGAAACATTGCAATACACACTTAACAGTATTAATTATATGCAATTCTGAATATCTATGTTATTAAAACAAACATTAAAATAAATATATAATATTAAATCCGTCATATACGCTTATGTGTTATAATTCACTTTGAATACTGCATGGTGGTTAAGGAGGTTGCATTTTTTGAGGAATGTTGAATGTCATTTGTATGTCTGAGCAGTTTGTATGAAGGTCCGGCATGGCCAGGCGGTTAAGGCACTCGAATCGTAATCTGAGGGTCGCGGATTCGAATTCCCTTCACAACAACCATGCTCGCCCTTTAAACGTTATAAAGTTACGGTCAATCTTACTATTTGTTGGTAAAAGAGTAGCCCAAGAATTGGCGGTGGATGGTGATAACTAGTTGCCTTTCCTCTAGTCTTACGCTGTTAAAATAGGGACAGCTAGCGCAGATAGCCCTCGTGTAGCCTTGCGCAAAATTAAAAAAACAAACCGAAACAGTTTGTACGAACAAGTTTAAATTAGACGTGTATCTGAATGACTTTTGAAAATGAAAAAAAATATTTGATTTTAAAGACGTTATTCTTTAAATAAGTGATTGTTTTGTTTATATATACATTTAACCTGCTCTGTGGAGGAATGTCTTCTACTACTACAAAAAATACAACGCTGGAAAACTCGATGATTATTAGCGAAAAAGAATTTGAGAGAGTCATCAATAGAACTGGAAATTTATTAGTTTTCTACAGTTGTAAACATTAGTCAGTTGTGTGAATAATTTTGTACAAACTAAGGAGCAAATATATGCATGCAAAAAAAAAGTATGTCGGAATTTTTTGCTCAAATGTCCAGTAATCTGAATAGCATCGATCACTAATATTCTAATTATTGTCATTACTGAAAGGAGTTATGAAAAATAAACTAAATTCAACAGCACCTTACCTACCTTAAGAGTGCAAAATGTTTCATACAATTAATTAAATGGAAGACGGGGTTGACTTCTCACTGATCATAATTTACATGCACCTGAGTGTAATATGCGTACTTGTTTAGGAGCAAAGTCACATCAGAATATCTGCTGTGCCCCTCGCGAGGAATTTAACCTTGGATTTTAGCGTCATAATACCGTATGTTTATTGCTGTCCAGTCGAGGAACAAGTAGAAAATAATTTTTAGGCACATTTGTATCATGACTGTTTGTTTGTTTCTTGAATTTCTTACAAAGCTACTCAAGGGGTATTTGTGCTAGCCGTCTCTAATTTAGCAGTTTAAAACCAGAAGGAAGGCAACTAGTCATCACCACCTACAGCCAACTATTGAGCTACTCTTTTACCAACGAATAGTGGAATTGCCTGTCACATTATAATGCCCTTACGAACAAGTTTTTGAAGTTAAACACAAACCTATTTAATGAATTATTTGTGCTCTGCTCACCAAGTATGTCGAAATCCCGTTTTTGGCTTTGAAAGTCCACAGACATACCGCTGTGCCACTGGGGGATATTTCTTGAGAAAACAATTTTGTGTGACATTTTTGATTATCATTGTTATTCAGTTCATAAGTTTCGTAATTTAGAATAAGGATACCTATTTTATATTGTTAAAACTAAACCTAAACAGTACTCTAAAGTTTAGGATACTATTACAATAAATTAATGGCTTATTTCTTTATTGTTAAGGGAAAGCCACACAATGGGTTACCCGTGCTTTTCACACAATATCGTCGGCTCCGAATATGGAAGGCATAGTTTGGTTGACTTATTGCAACATATTTGTTTTTGCTTTCACTCATGACCTCTTGAATTAATTTTATATTCGCAATTGTAGAGAGTACTAACAAATTCGTAATTCAACTATGGCGATTTTTACCCTATTTTCTATAATAATGAACTATTAATTCTGAATTATGTAGACTAAACTGCTTTTTCCACAACTAAAATCACGCATTTTTTCGTTATGATTAAAAATGAGTTGTTTGTGTTACTGTTGTTTAAATTTCAAATCAATTATTATTAAACTCGGTTCTGATTCGCAGAATTTTTGTTTCTTGAGAAACTTTGAAAACATGATCTTAACCCAGTAAATCCAGCTGTTTTTAACCGCTAGAGGCTGCTATAATCGAGTGAGATTTATGAATCGTATAAGTACTCTATTTTTGTGTATGAATAGACGTATAGACAGATAAATCAGGTTACTTAGAACATTCGAAACCTCACATATGATTTTTCAGAATTTATTCTGACTGAATGAATGAAAAAAAGAATCTGTGTAAAATGACACTCTTTTTTGAAAGTATCCACAAGTCATTGAATTAAACTTAATAATAGACAAAGTAGATGGCGAAGCACTGTTGAAGGACACAGATTAAAAGGAATATTTAAGATTAAGTTGAGATGATGAAGCAGAAACTGACAATATGAGGAACTCACGCCGATCACCTAGTGCTGGACTATAGACGTCACACAGAGTGAGTGTCTTATACAGCCCTTGAAGTATAACGCTGGAATGACTCTTTTAAGAAAAAATCCGCAGCAACAGAGAAAAAGCCAAAAGTGCAGTCAATCAGTCACGTGATATCCTGATCCTTACATCGTCTTGCATGCCACATTACCCTCATTACATCAGGCGTTACTTCCAATAAAAGCGCGCACTTCCATATAAGTGAGGAGTGTAGTTATCTCGCGTGAAGAAAAGGCATTGACCAAACTGAAAAATTCTCCACGCGGGCGTTTCATAAGATGTGTAAAGTTGTATTTATTTATCGGAGTTAACTAACTAGTTTTGTATTTATAATTTATGCCAGGAGTATACTAGTACCGTAAGTAAAGAAGTGGATTACGGTATATCATTACCGCATAAGTTCTGAGTATAAACTACCATCTCTTAGCACATCTCCTGAAAACTACAATAAAACGAGTATGCTATTTAAATATCATATAATTTTTCATTTAATTGTGACTTTTAACACCTTGAAGAAGTTTCAAAGAACTACGGATAACCCACGTTCAACATCTCCATTGTTCTATTAACATGTAATATACATTTTTGACGTATCTTATCTTTGTTCACGCATAGGTTTGATCTTTGGACAGTCGTTTGTTTGTTTGTTTTGGAATTATGCACAAAGCTACTCGAGGGCTATCTGTGCTAGCCGTCCCTAATTTAGCAGTGTAAAACTAGAGGGAAGGTAGCTAGTCATCACCACCCACCTCTTAGGCTACTCTTTTACCAACGAATAGTGGGATTGACCGTAACATTATTTCGCCCCCAAGGCTGGGAGGGCGAGCATGTTTGGCGTGACTCGGGCGCGAACCCGCGACCTTCAGATTACGAACCGCACGCCTTAACGCGCTAGGCCATGCCAGGCCCCTTTGGACAGTCGCGGTCTCTGCTAAAATAACGTATTTTAACAAAACCTAAATAAAGCATACAATAATATGAAACACAATTACCACAAACAACAACGAACTCATTATTTTCGCTTCAATTTATTGTTGAAAAATATTACTTGATTATAAATTTCAGTATAAAAATAACGTTAAAGCTTAATTGAAAATCTAGTGTTCTCAGATAAAGTTAGATATACTTATTTATAGCAGTTAACAAAAAATTAAATTAAACAAGGATCATATCGATATACTACAAGCTATTTACGCATTTTTTTGTTTTTCAATTTTGCGCAGAGATACACGAAGGTTATCTGCACTAGGCGTCCCTAATTTATCAGTGAAAGACTGGAGAGAAGGTAACAAGTCATTACTACCCAACGCTAACTTTTGGTCTACTCTTTTACCAACTAATATTGGGATTGTTCGTTCGTTATAATGTTTTCAGGGCAGAAAAGGCTAGTATATTTGGTGTGACGGGATTCGAATCTGCGATCCTCAGATTGCGAGACAAGCGTGCTAACAATGTGGCCATGACCGGACCTCACTGACGTTTAAAACTAAAATTGCTTGATGCGCTTTCAGTGCGTGCAGTCTTTCACACAATCATTAACAAACACATAATAACCAACTTATTATTATCCGTATTTAAAACGAAGTGTGTTTATGGAATATTGTGAAAGGTATAGAATGAAGATAACTTTAAACACTTCAAACTTCTATTTTAGTTTACGTATTCGTTTCGTATATTCGAGATAACAACAGAAAATATCTTTCAGTGATGTCGAGAAACCCACTTGTTGAGAATTTTATATGCAAAAACGGCTCGTTTGGGTTCAGAAAATATTTTAAATAGAAGAGCGAACAACGTTTCGACCTTCTATTTAAAATATTTTCTGAACCCAAACGAGCCGTTTTTGCATATAAAAAAGAAAATATCTTTCCTTCGTTACCTAGGAGATGCTGCAACATATTCCGTTTGCTTACCAGTTTGGCACGACAGGTTATATGTTCTGCTCGTTCAGTTTATTTAGCAAGCCATCGCGAAATTCATTTAATTTCCATGTTTAAAGTGCGTGTACGTAAACATATTTATCTCCATTACCATAGGTGTTTGTTACATAACTCATTAGGTGTTTTTTATTATTTGTATTTTTATGTTGGTACCTTGGCAAACCAAGGTGCCCAAGGTTATTACTTGTGTACTTTATTAAGATAAGTTGTAATTTCTTTATTTGCATTGTCTTTTTAATTTTGTTGCCAATAATAGATTATTGGTTTCTTCTTCTGATACGTAAATTGTATTATTTGAATAACTGCTGTTCAAAATTACATCTTTTGTATATTTTTTGTTTCTAATTTATTAGATTTGTGGTAATTTCCAGCATGATAATCTGTAGAGTTATTGATACATGATAATTTATTAACTTGTGTTTTAATTGTTGTATTTCTGTTGGGGTGGGATAAATAAAGAGAAAAAAAAACGTGTGCTGTTGAGATCCAAGCTTTAATTTTGAAGAATAGCCAAGTACTATTACTAAACTTGGAAAAATTTCCGTAATATATGGCATTGTCTGTGTACGTCAGTTTCACTCACATTTTGATCTTTTAGCAGAGTACTGGCAGGGAAAATACAGCCAAAGATTTAAAACTAGTTCTGGTTTTTCGAAACGACAATATGGGCGTGATGATCAAACCTGGCAGCTTTCCAGTTAGTCTTGAAGAAGTTATGACACTGATCTGATTGTTGTAATGAATGGATTGATAATGGTTTGGTATCCATGGGACTACGAAACCTTACATTAACTAATTAAAACACTTAAATTCTAAAAGTAACAAAATATTTCGAAATGTCTTTATATAACAACAATTATATTATCGGATAAGGGTGCTTACAGCAATACCTCGGAAACGAAGAAGTTTAGCTTCTAAACAATCATTAAAAACAAATCGAAAAATACAAATACATTTTCAATAAAGACAAATATATAATTGCGATTGCTCCCAGAAGTATTAGAGTAAAACAAATAATTTCTTCTTAGTAAAGTAAAAAAAAAACATTATTTTATGGTTTTGATGTATTACTTTCTTATTCTAAGCGCTACGTGTGATTGATCACTTATTTCTAGTCCGTTGATAGAAGTTATATATTTTAGTTTTTCAAAATATAGTTTTGTAGATAATGTATTTACTATGAGTATTCTTGTCATGATATATGCTTTGCATTAGACAAGAAACTTCTAGTTACATATGCACACATCCATCCAAGAAACAGATATCAGTGAAATTATGAAAAATTGTGAGAAAGTGGCTCAAATAAAAAATAGAAGTAAAGAAGTGTAGCAAACAAAACCTCAAATTGCGAAACTGCATGAAGAGGCAGTCAAATTTATGAGGGGTGGAGAAGAGCTTGACACACAAAACAAGAAATAAACAGAGATGAATTATGGGTGATACAAATACAGAGAATCACAAATGTGTTTGAAAAACGAAAGTGAAAATGTTGAGGTACATACGCCTGATGCAAAATGTGTATTTTAAATAGGCAAATACAAACGGAATTATTAAATTCTTGAATAGAAATACGTAATCACTGAAATTTGAAGCATGAATATGAAAATGATGTCAAGAAACGTAAAGAGAAGGAACATGTAAAACATTACAGCAAAGGTCTGGGTTTTAGCATCACTAACTGATAAGTTGTTTATATATTCTATAAATATATGTTCTGTGATGTTTACTTTAATACTACTTTGTAAGGGTAGCCAGGTATTTAACTGCAAAGTGTATTGTGCTGTTGTTTTATTGAAAGCAATGGCTGTTGTAGCGATTAAACTGTTTGATAATTTAAATATTTTCAAAAGAATCAAATCATTCAATGGGCAATTTATATGAGCGTAATTTATATCTGTGTATATGTGAAATAATTATAAGAATTTATGGATTTTGTTCATGAAAAAGGCAAGTGCCACGAAAATCCATTCCATTAAAATCTTAATTATCTAAACACTAAAGTATTGTTCCCACGGTAATTCAATAATGTAACTACTTAATTAGTAACAACACGTTATCTAAAAGAAATTCAACCATAAAGACGCACAGAAGGTTTTAACACTTCTAACTTAGTAGATGTCTTTTAAAATTGGGGAAAAACGAGATGTTTGAAAGATGAGCAGTCCCTCGATAGAACAGTAGTAAGTTTGCGGACTTACAACTCCAGGGTTCAATTCCCCCAGGTGGACTCGTTAGATAAATCAATGAAGCATTGTAATGAAATAAACAGACAAACAATGATTGGTAATACCATGAAATTTTCTTTCCTATGGAAATAAATGTTTTATATTTATAATGCATGAAATGACGTTCTTTAATAAATGAAATGTCAAACAGATGAATTATTCCCAATTTGGCTTTGTTGAAACTGTCACTTATTGATAAAAAGTGTAATAAGTGGAAGCAAACAGTTAGATCAAAAACAACCTTGAGTTGAAAATAAATATTTTTGTTTTTGGAAAGAAAAGTACATTTCGCAAACATGTATTTACGAATCTTTTTTACCTTTAGACAAATTGTAACTGGCTTTACCCAACTGACTCGGATCAACTGAAGGTAAAAAATGTAACAAAATATCTTTTTCTCTCACATAGATTGAGAACTCACTCATATTTGCCACATTTATCTCTTTTTATTATAAATATGTGCTTACGTTGTTTAACGATAACTCTATTATTGATGTAAAAGAAATGGTTACTGATTGAAATACATTTTTTTATTTATTTAAAGAGTTATAAATGAATATCTGGACTTCTTAAACTCTGCAGCATCGAAGTTATATGAGTTATGAATCTTATTAATTTTAAAGAATTTTTATGTATATCCAAATGCATACAGGTTTATTCGTGATGACGAGAAACCCACTTGAAATAAAAACTGTATCTCAGGACGGCTGGTATAAAGCAGAGATTGCAACTTTATTATTCGGAATAGAACTACAGCTTACAAAATCAACCAGATTCTTTAAAATATATGGTGGTAGTTTTCCTTTTTAAAATAGTGTTTATAACTTTTTTCATGGTAACACCATGGAATTTAGATTAACAGTTTCTTGTCATCACTCCACTGCATTCGGTAGAACTGTATCATGCATCATTATTTACGCTGTCTAATCTAACATCAGCTGACACAAAATCCTTTTTAATTAGATTGATTTCTTAACATTTAGCAAAATTGTGCTGAAGAGTTGGCATTGAATAATAAATAATAATGGTCCATCTTTTTATTTTTTTTGAAAAATTGAGCTATAAACTGTTAATATAGTTTGTTTGGACTAACTAATACTTATGTATCTATATGTTTTTTCAGCTTATAGTTTTGCTGTTTATTAATAGATGTCTTTAATACGAATGACAAAAACTATAAATGATGTAGTTTTACTCTGAGGTGAAGCTGTACTAAAAATGTTAGAGTGATAGTTACATTAAATGAGATTCCTAATTTACCTAAATTTAGACTGTAAACATCTATCAGTGACCCAATTTTGTAAAAAACAACAACAACATAAAGGTGAAATTTGTTTTTTTTAGATAAAATTTTCCTTGCTTTTGGTGCAAAAAAGAAAGAGAAATTTAATCAAAATTAGAGATTTCACATCTCAGGTGTTTTTAACGGATAGCCTTGATATGCAAAGTAAAAGTCTAGTAGAGTGCATCCACTGAAAATATGTGATGATTTGGATTACCACAGTTCAGAGCTACAGAAGGTGGAAAATCGCTAAACTATTTAATAACACGTGTTCATTGTTTTTTGGCCGTTTTTCATGTATCTTGAATGTTAAACAAAAACAACACGATTGAGTCGTTAGGTAAAATATATGATGGGTTCGTCAACATTACGAAAGCCTTAATGGTTCTTCCATAATTTACCCAATTAATTAAATGAATATCCAATTTAAAGCGTATTGGCAACTGTAGTTATAAATTTATTGCGAGTATTTGATATAATTATAGTAGCAGGTCTATCGCGTTTTAACTGATTTAGCCGAAACAACAACTTTTAATTTTTGATATGTTTTCTTTTTAAAACCAGTTTCAAACTAATAATCAATATTTTTAATTATTATTATACTAAATATCTACTCCATCAATCATACACTAGACACCCATAGGCATATTCAGACTCGTGTTTGAGAATTAGAAGTGAGGCTAAATATCACTGAACCCAATTCAATTAGTTGTTAATGAAAACTGTTAGAATACTTCTGAGTTGACAATTTCTTATTAGATAAAAAAAAGTAAATATGCGTTCAACATCAGCACCACCAGAGTCGTTTTTGCCTTTTTCATTTGATCAGCCTATGTACATAAGTCAGTGCAGTAGGGTATTAAACTGACTTCGTTTTTTTTTGTCTTTTTGATGAGACTATTCTGCTAGAGAAGGTAAAACTACGGATCTCATTATAGAGGAGATAAAATTTCTACAACACACGGATCACATGACTGGGAAGATAAAATTACAACAACACATGGATCCCATCAAGGACCTGCGTAAGAAGAATATTGAGAAGGTGACTTACAGCTTTCATTGGGAAGTCCTACGGAAATTCTGAACCATAAGGTAAAAAAAAAAAAATTGTAGGTTTCGTACGTACTAAAAGCTAAATAGCACATAAAGGATACAAAGTCTTACGTACAAATTAATAACACACTGATGGCAGCTCTTCCCTTAGCGTATGTTTTCTTATAGCAAAACCACATCGGGTTACTTGCTAAGTCCACCGAGAGGAATCGAGCCCCTGATTTTAGCGTTGTAAATTCGTAGACTTACCGCTGCACTGGCTGGGGCTTCCCATAGCGTTACTACGAGACAGCGTGTGACACATATAGTTCCCATAAGTGAAAATTGCAGGTGAGTATTACTAATAGTATTTCAAATTAACATTTCTTCACTTACGAACGCAATAAATAGTTATTTGTTTGTTTTACAATTTGTGTACATTCAATGCTATTGTAGAGGATAAGATTTTTGTTTTTCTCTTTGCAATTCGTGACTTCCGTGCTTTAAGTTGTTGTTGTTTTGAATAAAGCACAGAGCTACACAATGGGCTATCTGTGCTCTGCCCACCAGGGTTATCGAAACCAGATTTTTAGCGTTCTAAGTCCGCAGACATATATCAATTTCTTTTGTCTAGTTAAGTGCAAAGAGTCATCCTTTGCTTATAAAAATTCCAACGTCATAAACTAGAATCACTAAACAGTTAAAAACTATAAAAATACATGACGTATATTCACATCGAAAATATTTTGTTTGATTAGAGTATATTATTCTGAATATTACAGCAAACGTAGAAACATAAGTGTTTTACAATAGGCTTTTAGCACATATGCTATCATTTTAGTCCCCTTTATTTTCTGTCACGGTTATTTCACTCCCAGTAACCAAGGTCAAATGTAATAAAGACATTTGAAGCTACCAGTATCCTCTCATATAATCTATTATTACAATAATTCTTAGAACTCCATTAAAAATCTTTCAACATATATAGAATTGATTAATTTCATAATATGAATTAGTGAAAGCGTACTTTCTAACAAACGTAATTGTAACTGTAAAAGCCGGTAAGCGAAAAAAATCCCTGGGATTAGGTTTTGAACTCGGGAGAAAAGCTTGAACTATTATTTTCCTATATACTATCGTGTTTATTGAAATTTAAGTTTTTATAAGATATTTCGGTTACATAAGAACTTGAGTTAAAAACAAGTGGGTCTGGCATGACAAGGTGGTTAGGGCGCTCGACTGGTAATCTGAGGTTGCGGATTTGAATCCCCGTCACACCAAACATTCGCCCCCTTTCAATCGTAGAAGTATTATAATGTGCAGTTAATCCCACTCACTATTCGTTGGTAAAAAAATAGTCCAAGAATTGGTGGTGGGTGGTGATAACTAGCGGCTTTCCTTCTAGTCTTACACTGCTAAATTAGGGACAGCTAGAGCGCATAACCTTTGTGTAGCTTTGCGCGAAATTAGAGGAAAACACTTACAAATAACAAGTTCATTAAATAATCACTTTAATATAATCAATGATAGCAAGCATCAGTTAATAAACCAATAGTAACCTCTTACCGAAAGGAAGGAATTGTTTTGTGAATTATTCGGTGCTTTATATGTTATTAATGGCTCAATGAAAGCATTAGTACAGTCAGTAATTATGGTTTCGTAGCTCTACGGAGGATCTCAGCTGTTAGAAGTGTTTATTTCGTTCGTGATGACGAGAAAACACACTTGTAGAGATGATTATATATTTAAAAACGGCTGGTATTGGTAGAGAAAGCACTAATAGAGGAGCGAACAATGTTCTCTACCTATACCAGTCGTTTTTAATTATGTAATGTTTATTTCATGTTTTAATTGCAACTGTTACCTTCGTTTAATGTAAATGTTTAATTTTTGTATGAATTGCACATATCACGTATATATGAAGAGGGACTTCGGCTCACTTGTGAAAAAACAAATTTGACCAGCAAATAAAGCACTTTTAAATAAACTACCTTTCACTTCCCTTTTTCTGTTGAGGTCGTTAGAAACGTGAAATCTGTTCCTTACAGATTTCCGAACCCGCGACCCTCGGATTACGAGTCGCACTGGCCAAAATTTTAAGGCCAATGAACATAAAGAAAAATGTGCATTATGCGTTGCTAACCTCAACCACTTATTTGAGTAGAGCTTCAAAATATAAAAATAAGAAAAGGAAAAATAAAAATAAAAATTTTTTATCATTGAATAGAGAAAATATGAACAATATGAAATTAGCCTAAATACTAGCTGTTCAAAGGTTGAAGACCATACTGAAACGAAGCGTTAATCGGTAAACACGTAACAAAATGTATTCATTTGTGTTCAAGCGTTAGCGTCGTCAACATCTCCCACTGACATCTCCTGTGTTACATTGGGTAAAAACATGGCAAAGGCAGAAAAGTTGACAGAGTTTGAACGTGGCAGAATTGTCGAGCTGCTAAAGCAAGGTCTCTCTCAACGTGCCATCGCTGGAGAGATTAGACGTAGTAAAATTGCTATTGCAAATTTCTTAAAACACCCTGTAGGATACGGAACGAGAATTTCAAGTGGTCGGTCCAAGAAAATGTCGGCGGCGTTGAGCAGGAGGATTCGACGGGTTGTCCGGAAAGACACCAGCCGATCGTCGAACCAGATTAAGTCTCTTACAGACGCAGAATGCAGCTCAAGAACAATAAGATGACATCTACGAGAGAAAAGCTTTAAAAACCGTAAACATCTTCAAAAGCCACGCTTTCTTCCACACCACGAAACAGCTTGGTTAAACTTTGTTGAGAAACACCAAACATGGGACGTAGAAAAGTGGACGAAGGTTTTGTTCTTTAATGAGAAAAAAATTTAACCTGGACAGTTCAGATGGCTTCCAACGTTACTGGCACGATAAGGATATCCCACCGGAGACATTTTCTACACGAAACAGTGGAGGAAGTTCCATCATGATCTGGGGTGCTTTCTCCTTTCATGGAAGAACAATGGAGCTTCACGTTATACAGAGGCGTCAAACAGCAGCTGGCCACATTGACATGTTGGAGAAAGCATCCGTATTGACTGAAGGCTCTCGCTTGTGTGAAATGACTGGATCTTTAGCAGGACAACGCTGCAATCCACAATGCCCGCAGGACAAATGACTTTTTCATGGCGAATAACGTGATTTTTTTGGACAATCGAGTGTGTTCGCCCGAACTGAACCCCATTGAAAATATTTAGTAGTGGATGGCAAGGAAAGTCTGTAGAAATGGACGTCAATTTCAAACATTGCATGATCTTCGTGAAGCCATCTTCACCACTTGGAATAACATTCCAGCCAGCGTTATGCAAACGCATATATCGACCATGCCAAAGCGAATGTTTTCAGTTATTCGCAATGACGCCGTGCAACTCACTACTGAGACCTCTTGTTGTGCATTTCCAACCCTGTTTAGGACTTCGTTTCAGTTTGGTCTTAAACTTTTGACCAGCTGGTATTTAGGCTAATTTCATAGTGTTCACATTTTTTTAATTAAATGCTAAAAAAAGATTTTTATTTTTATTTTCTCTTTTCTTATTTTCATCTTTCGAAGCTCTACTCAAATAAGTGGTTGAGTCTAACAACGCAAAATGCATATTTTTTTCTTTATGTTCATTGACCTTAAGATTTTGGCCAGAAATGTATATGCATTTTTAACTCTGTGTGTGTGTTTGTTATTGCAGTTACACTCTGTGTTAGTGAATGCGCTTTTGCCTTTCCTCTTGCCAGTAGTTTAAAATTAGGGACCTGGTCCCTTTGTCTATGTGTACTTATAATGCCGCTCAGGTAGAAGCTATAAATTTCGAATGTCTAATTGAAAGAGCCATATTTAGCAAAAAATACTTTCTCAGTATACTAGTAATGAATGCAAATCCCTACAGGCTTTGATATAATGTTGCATTTTTAGAATATTTGTTCTTGATCTTACAGTAGAATATTACTTACCTCCTCTGAGATCACGTAATGAGTTTAAGACGTTGACAAACAGGGCAGTGTTTCTCAGAGTTGTCGATGAGACTTTAGAAGGGGTGAATAAAGATCTATGGGTGAATATGGGAGGTCAAAAATGACCGTTAAGATAAGGTTGGCTTACGTAACTAACTGCCCTTCGCCTAGTAGCGAATGACGTTCTTTCCTTTCTGGAATCTTTCAAAGTAATAAAATATCCATTATATTCTAGTTACTGGTTTTGTTTCATGCTTCTTAAAAACATTATTTAGGGGGTTGATGACAGCTTCACATATTTCTTAATTCAAAATAATTTGTAAAACGCTGATATACAGTGCCCTAAGAATGTTTAGATGTGATTTAATTTAGATTCTTCTACTAAACAGTTCATGACGTTTATACTCTTTCTTGAAGACGAGTTACCAATGTCATGGTGATATAATACTGGGTATTCTCTTTCATCAGGAAATCACGAGTACAGTTTTATTCGTGGAAAGTTGTACATATAGGTCATGTTAAAAACGTTGCATTGAACAGAATACAGGCACCTAGTTTTATTGCTGCCGTTTCTTGTAATTTCAACAAAAGGCCAATGAAACTCTATAGGCTGCACGTTAAACAAGACCTAGAAAATTGTCCCATGACGTTCTTGTTTCCAGGTGCATGAGCAGGAAATTAATGATTTCTGACAGTTATGTTATTTAAACAGTTGTCGTCAAGTTTTTCATACAACTTTCCTAGCCTTGTTCAGATTGTTTAATATACTAATTCCCTTTCCACGGTTTGTAACTAATCAGTAATGTAAGTTTTCAGAAAGTTGCAGGGATTTTGATTTTGCTCTTTTTATATGATTTTGTATTATGAAAGGTATACAAAAATATGCTTCAAAGTATCTTATGTTTTCACGCTCGTTGTTCACAAATCATGCTATTAGGTTGTTAAGCAAAGGCTGATGGAGTATTGTGAGGTTCAGACTGGAAGATCGGTTCACAAAAATTACATTTATGATTTTGTCAGTCTCCACCTCCAAATGGTTGAGAACAACAGGCTGTGGTGCAGCCCACGTTGCTATGGCATGTCTACAACCTCTTTGTAAAGACCGGATACATTTGGATGATTTACATACAAATTGCCTGACTGAGCAGTGTCTCATATGTGTATTTGGTTACGTTTAGATTCAATTAATTATTAAGATAAAAAGCTTTAGATGCTAAACTTAAGCGTAGATTCATTTACTCCTTAGTTTTTAATTTTATAAGTAATGTTTCTTTATAATGTAAATTTAGGCAAACTTAATTGACTCGAAGACAAAGTTCTGAACGAGAGTAGAAGGAAAAGAAGTATTTTGAGTGTGTATTACGAAAGCAATACATACGATGGACTCTGAGAAAATGTTTATGGAATATATTACACTGGCCAAAGGAGTCAATATTAAAGAATTCATATTGCATAAATCAGTTAACACTAATTATTTTAGAGTTTATGTCGAATTCAAATTCAGTTCTAACATAATATATTTTCGATTTAAAAAACATATTAGGGAAATGGATGCTACTTAAATATTCTTTGAACTGGTCAGTAAATACGAAGTTGTTTTGTTATTAGCTGTTTACTACATTAGTGACTTCTGATAGTATGCATAAATTAAAAATTGGAAACGCATGTGTTTTTTAATATTTTTCATACAATTTAAATTCGGTATATAAGGAAAAACGTTACTTAAAATGTTTACAATTCAAACTCTTTCACTAATAATTTTTTTTTTTAAATGTGGTTTGGACCACAGTCATTCTAATATTTTTAATACTAAAATATCTTAAACAGGCTAAAACTGTGTGAAGATATAAGTAGTTTGGTATTTCTACAGTCGAAGAATGAAGACTGGACAAATAGATGTAAACCTTCAAAAATGCTGGTTGAAAAAAGCACAGCACAAACAAGAGTGATCGTAGAAGGAATACAATTAATTTACAAATATAAGGTGCACACAAATGTAAATGCTACACTAGCTCACCTTAGATGCTGCAACAAATTTAAATTGAATGAATACAGCAAATAGAATGGAGTGAAAAGACGATTTCAAACTGAAATTCAGAACACGAATTGTTTTGTCATTCACCATAGCAACACAGCTGAAAATATATTGTTTCCTGAGAACAATTCACAAGTAAAGTACAATTCTGGAACAAAGAAAGCAAAGGAAAATAGTGGAACTTATCAAACGTATTGGCACTCTGGGAAAAATGCAAACATTTTAACTCGAAAGCATCTTAAAGTTTACGACGGAGACTCATTAACATGCTCTGCGCATGCGCAATCTAAGCATGACACTACCAGCTGCATTTATCAGTGAGTTACGAAACAAAAGGAAACATTTAACGTTAATTTTGTCGATAGGACCTGAAGGAGGAAAGATAGATATAACTTCACCACGGAGATGAGTTGTTTTTGCACAGAGCTAACTATAGATGCAATTTTTTACATAAAAAATGTAAAATGTTTAAAGTCTAAAACCTGTAAGCTCTAATGCTTTTTCATCAATCTCTTACCGATACAATTATTCAGATAAGAATATTTTAGTTTAATGCCTATCATATGGATTACAGAAGATACTATTCATGGAAACCCATTTAGAGAATCAAATCATTTTCGTTATTTCATCTATAAACATACATAGAAAAATACTTTTTGCTACACAGCAAATACGATGGCCGAGTTTCATTTTGGTTTAAAATTTTACACTTTTCTTCGTTGAACAAGCTTCGTAAAAGACATAAATAATAATGCATTTTGCTGTACATGTTTCGACAAAACCAATTGAGGCACATGAAACTATAACACATATATTGTATCTCCCTTGTAAGCAAGTGTATTTGTTTACTAATTTTAGATCACTCTGAGAGTTGCGATTCGCAGGGAAAACAAAGACCTTTTCCTCAGGCGCTGTGTAGACCGAGAGATAATGTGCTTCGGGGTTTGTACAGTGTGGTTGGAATAATGCGTTTTCTTTACAATAATAACTCATTGTTAAAATACTTTTATAAATTCCCGCATCGAGGGACGTTGTAATCGATTAGACAAGTTCAAAAATAAACATAACTCAGGGAATTTTCTCTCGTATTCTACGTGTATTTATAAACAGTTTCAGCAAAATACGTAGATGAAAATTATATAAACAACGGCCGGTACATTTCACATTTACAATATTTTATATATGAAATTCTTTATTATTAATGCAGGAAAAAAATCACATAGACTGAAAATACTCTGGTCGACGCACTAAAT
Source organism: Carcinoscorpius rotundicauda (assembly GCA_011833715.1). NCBI lineage: Eukaryota > Metazoa > Arthropoda > Merostomata > Xiphosura > Limulidae > Carcinoscorpius > Carcinoscorpius rotundicauda. Next base: position 26,240,337 of record CM022398.1, read on the forward strand.
GAATTATATCAATGCAGTGGAGCCGTATTATTCTTTGTGTTTTCAATTCTGAGCTGCATCATTTGAACATTACGATCTTGATTATATATAATATTTAAAAAGATGGTTACAGTAGAAAAAATATAACATCTAAGGGTGAAATTTAAAATGATTTTTTTCATGTTTGTAAAATACTTTAAGCTAACTGTTCTTGTTTTCTATACTTTGCATTTATGTTTTCTTTATTTGAATGAAGTATTATTTTTTCATTCTCGAATTAACACGATTAAGCGTCCGATTAGCTCTAGTTTTAATAAAAGTTTATTAAAATGTAAAAATTTTCGTCTGAAGGCGAATGCTATCAATCGTTTTCAATTGTGATGAAAGTATTTTTAAATAAACAAATATATTTATGTGTGTTTTATTATAGCAAAGCCACAATGGGCTATCTGCTGAGTTCACCGAGGGGAATCGAACCCCCGGTTTTAGCGTTGTAAATCCGTAGATTACCGCTGTAAGTGGTAGCCTAATTATCTATGACAATACTGCAAAGAAGATATCTGGATGTTTCACTCATGTGGAAATTCGTTAAAGGAATGAAAGCCAGCTAATCATAACAGATTGTCCCGAATTGGCTGTATGTCAAAGCATTGTTAACAGCAAATGGAACTACTTTCAAGCCAAAAAAAAACACGTGTCCGGATATTTGCATAAGACTATGACGCAAACAAACGATCGCTTCTCGTTGATGTGACTTGTTGCAATAGTACGATACCTGCTTTGAGAATAATTTATATGTTCGCAGCCGCAAATGGACATTTTGTGGGTGGACAAACAGCAAAATATTTCACAAGGCTGATCTGCCAGCAGTATATCCACAAAACAGTCCGTATGCAAGAATATCAATAACCCGATTAATGGGCTAATAACATGTAGAACCATATTTTTTTTCCTTTATTGTGAATAGCACTACACCTTACAGATAAACAACAGGATTATACTCGTTCATGAATAACCTGAAACCAGATTTAACCCTCATTTTCATACAGAAATGTAACACATAAGAAGGTGATGAAAATATGGTGTGGACGGAAACAAGTATTGGTGAAGTTATCAATATCCTTTCATATGACATGCATGCTCACCGGCCTTCAATCTTATCAATCATCCTGTCAAGTGGCTTCAAATAACAGAGCTGTTTAAAAAGAGCTCGTTAAGCAGAATGGCAGTAGGTACCTGACAACCTAGATGACACCGTGATTTTAAGCATGCAAGATCTATGCAAACAGCTCTTAATGATTTTGGTGATCATACTCTGTATAAAGGCCCAGCATGGCCAAGCGCGTTGAGGCGTGCGACTCGTAATTTGAGGGTCGCGGGTTTGAATTCCTGTCACACCAAACATGCTTGTCCTTTTATCCATGGGGGCGTTATAAAGTGACGGTCCATCCCACTATTCGTTGGTAAAAGAGTGACCCAAGAGTTGTTGGTGGTGTTGATGACTAGCTGCCTTCCCTCTAGTCTTACATGCTAATTTGGGGACGGCTAGTACAGATAGCCCTCGAGTAGCTTTGAGCAAAATTTAAAACAAACAAAATAATCATTCTTAGCTCGTATTTCTTTTGTTTTGCTCCCCGCTAGTACAGCCGTAAGTCTGTGTATTTACATCGCTAAAATAAGGAGTTCGATTCCCCTCGGTGGGCTCAGCAGATGGTCCAATGTGGCTTTGCTGTAAAGAACAAAAGTCTTCCATTTTATTTTATATACATACGTGATAACCGTTATATTTTCTTATTAGTGGCACTTCAGGGTATAAAACATTAAATACAATTTATTCAAAAATTTAAAATAATTATAAAAAATTAACTGAGGAAGCTATGAATATTACAGGATAAACAAGGAACGAAATTTATTTAACATTTTAGATTTGAACAATCTCAAGTAACTTTAGCTAGTAGTCTATGAAAAGTATTATTTGGTCAAGGATAAATCTTTGGTTTAAGAAATGAATGAAAATGGGAAAGAACTACAGAAGCTTTTCTTCATATTTGTTTACATACGTATCGAATATTTTTAAACGTCAAATTGATTTGTATACATTTCTTTCGGTGACAGGCATATAATTTATTGTGCATTTTTGCATATAAGTTATCAATGTAGTTGGAATAAAATGAGTTGTTACATTTCTTGAAAATTTTGTGTTTACTTAAATATAACGTATGATAAGTGTACAGTTTTGTCACTACATTAAAACAGGGCATGACAAAGATAAATAGCTTTTCTATACGATAGAGCCACAATGTCTTGAGACACTAGTTATCTATCGCCGGCATGGGCAATCTTGAAAATGTTCGATACAGATGCATCATATATCAAATCAGACAGAACATACTGCAAGCCGGGTCCTGAATTATTCGCATGAAGTATCTTCGTATTTGTTTTCTTGAAACCCCACGAGAGATAAACAGACAAACAAACACGTCAATATGTTTTATGGAAAACAGAAGCAAGAAACATATTTATTTTTTGACAGAAGACAATATATTATATCAGAATACGAAACTTATGATAAATGGGAAACAATATTAATACATACGTTTCTTGATTATCTTGATTATCGTAATATCCTAGTGTTTAAACACAAAAAAATTCAGCTGGTGATAATTATTTCTGTGAAAGGAAAAAATCTAACTGAGTGTATGGATAATGTAATTGTTTTAACTTCTATGTATAATGTTTCTTTTATAGAGTTAACTATCTTTTAAAAAGTATTGTTTTTTCTTTTTAAATCAGCAATGTATACTTGTATTAGTTGCAATAGCTACAAAATAAATCTGAGTTAAAATCAACCTGTTTGAGCGTGGACTATCAAGATAGAACATAATTGTGTTGGCTGACGTATAAACTCTCTGTTGAGTCTAGAATATATACAATGCAAGTGTAATTTCACAACACAACTATGAATATAAATACATATAATTTCCAACTGAAAACCGCACGTAATTTTTTTTTGTCGATAACACCCAAAATATATGTGTTTATACCGCTATAATAACAAGCTTTTGTGTAGTTTAAACTTCCCAGTGGCATAGCGGTATGTCATCGGGCTCACTTCACTAGAAAACAGGTTTCGATACCCGTGACGGGCAGAGTAGAGATAGCCCATTATATAGCATTGCGCTTAATTCCAAACAGTTTCTGTAAAACCATTAGAACTTAAATTTTCTTTTTTTTATCACAAATTTTAGACCTACTGATTTTTAATGCTTCGTTGGATTTTGGTGTTTAAGTATCAAATTTTAAAATAATTTTGCTGGGCATATAATGGTATTTCGGAGAACCTTATTTCTTTCAACGTTCAGTCCAACTAACGATATTCTGATATAAAACGGAATAATTCTTGGTCAGTTAGTTGTTGGGACAAATATTGATCTGAAATGAAATTTCTAAACCTTAATTTTAAATCCGAAATCGATAAACAAAGACGAATGTGGAAAAAAATAAAACATCTGCAAGTTACGTGATTGTCTTTTATAGCAAAGACAAGTCGTAGAAGTCTGTGCTTGGGAAACTCTACTTCTTATTCTGTGCTATAGCAAAATGGTTGTGTTAATTTACCACATAACTATCTTTGACAGTGGATAAGTTGATACTCACCCTTTATTATTTTACCACGTATTTCTAGATATGTCGATGACGAATGATGTAGTTGACCCCAGCTCGTGTGCTTTCTTTACAGATTAATCCCACAGCGGAGTTAGTTTTATTAGTTTGTTTTCTGCTTTGTAATTATTATGTAAAAATATTTAACACTTTTGAGGTTTAGGAAAATAAGACTCAAAATGCAAATTACTGTTAGAAATAAACCATTGTTGTGTTTAAGTGCAAAGTTATGCAATGGTCACAGCAGGTGCCGAACCTCTTTTCCCAGCATGATAAGCTGCAAACGTATTAATAAACTATTGAGAGACAGGCTACATTAAAACCCTAAAATCTATGTGTCAGGGTTAGTTTTGACTTTAAGTACTTATTATGCCATATTAAGCTCCACGTACTTGAAAAATAACACCAATTCAAATTACGCACGACTACATTTAAAGCACTTGTGGTGTAACAAAAAAAGTCGCACTCACTTGTGGTATAACATACAAAATCGTCGCAGTTACTTGAGGTCTGAAATATGAAAAAGTCGTAGCTACTTACATATGATATATAAAAAAAATCATAATTTCCGTGCATTAACTTTTAACTGATGTAAATTACGTTACGTTGTTTTAAGGTATCAAGTCATTGAGCACTCGTAACAAGATATCAATACAAATAATCAACTTACTGTTGTGTACTTATAAATTAATACGCCGTCGTTTATTCAGTTGTATAAAATTTGTAGTTAAGCAGAGAGCTACACAGTGATTGTCTGCGCCATGCTCACTACGGGTATCGAAACCCCGTTTCTAGCGTTTTAAGTCTTAAGACATATCGCTGTGCCATGGGGGGTGGCGTTTATTCAAAGACATGAAACATTTGTTTTCTTAGAACAGAAAATTCTATGTATACCTTTAAGATATTAATGGAAACAAGCTCAGATTTAAAAGACAACTTATTTCATAATATACACAATCACGAGAATTCAACATTTAGAGTAATGGGTAGCACCAGAACGAGAATTCAACATTTAGAGTAATGAGTATCACCAGAACATGTATCTCAGTGCCGTTTACATAAAAATGTGAACTGCGTTTTCATTTTCTTAGATTCTGCGTTTGGTGGAGTGTCTGCCAATAAATATTCAATGAAATGTTTATTTAGTGCCTATTTTTTCTTCAACAGTCTGTCAGAAAAAAAAAAATTAAGTCAATATAGTGCCTTTCAGATGCTCATGTTGCATGAAAACATATTCATTAAGGACTCAAATAGATATACGGGATTGAGACACACGATAGCAAAATTTTAGCGTTTGTTATAAAAAACACTTGCAATTTGGCGACAGAAACCTCTTATTTAATTAAGAGAAGCTAGACCGTTTACAAACATTTGTGTAATCTTAAACTCATGCTTTCTACTTTCTTCTAGAAGTTTTTAGAACTATACTAAAATTTGTAGCATTGTAAACTCGTTTCCTAAATTCTTCTAGCAGTTTTTACAACTATACTAACACTTTTAGTATTATAAACTCATGCTTTGTATTTTCTTCTAGCAGTTTTTAGAACTATACTAACATCCACTCAGCAGTATGAACTGCTTATACTCATTCACTCAGGATTATCCACTGCCCATACCCATCCATTCATCAGTATACACTGTCTATGCAGATACTCTTAACCGAAGAGCATGATTGACTACAAGAGCTTGATCGGCCAAACAGCTTAAAGCGTGAAGCTCTTGTTTTCTCTCCCTAGGGGTAAATAAGACAAACACATCATATGATTTTTTAAACAACTAGGGAGAATGAACCTGCGGATGCACATCTCACCCCACAGTAACCTCCTTCTTAAAACTGGTACTGAGCACATTCTGTATCTAATACTGTGGCTGGATTTAGGGCAAGCTCTTCAATTACAGTATATATTCCACTGTTGTGATATTAACTTTCATCAGTCATGTAAGTTAAAATCTTTTGCTATACATTTTCTAACCATTAAATTCGCTAAAATCTCTATTGCTGTGGAAACTAAGATATCTTTATTTATATTAATATATATGTGGCGACTTTTGCCAGTGTTAATTACTATTCTACATTTGGAAATCAATTTATGTATTGAAAACACCTACAACCATTAGTTGAATGACACCTGTCAGAAACATGTAATGACGTTTAATGTCGGAAAGTTCAGATACACATTTCAAAGGTACAACCATAGTTTACTAGTGTCATAACAATTTAGCTTTGTATTATCTTGTATATAAGAACACAGTTCATTTTACTCTATATTCAACAAACTTAAATCTTACTGCTTACGAGCTCATTCTTATTCCATGTCCTAAAATGCTGCTTTATCAACTATATTGAGGCAAAGAATGTAATGTAATACGTACGTTTCCCATTTGTAGGAGATATTTAATCTCGATTGTTTCTTCTTTCCGATGGTGTTTGGGTATTTGCCCTGGAGGGTCAGGTTCACTTTGACCTCTTCCTCCTTCCTTAACATATTTTCCCTAACTCGATTGTTTGATTATTTGTTTGCTTGTTTTTTGAATTTCGCACAAAATTTTTTGAATTTCGAGGGCTATCTGTGCTAGCCGTCCCTAATTTAGTAGTGTAAGACTAGAGAGAAGACAGCTAGTCGTCATCACCCACCGCCAACTCTTGGGCTACTCTTTTACCAACGAATAGTGGGATTGACCGTCACATTATAACGCCCCCACGGCTGGGAGGGCGAGCATGTTTGGTATGACTCGGGCGCGAACCCGCGACTCTCAAATTATCAGTAGAGCGTTCCAATTACCTCGGCCTGGCATGACCAAGCGCGTAAGGCGTGCGAATCGTAATCCGAGGGTCGCGAGTTCGCGCCAACGTCGCGCTAAACATGCTCGCCCTCCCAGCCGTGGGGGATATAATGTGAGGTCACTCCCACTATTCGTTGGTAAAAGCCCAAGAGTTGGTGGTGGGTGGTGATGACTAGCTGCCTTCCCACTGCTAAATTAGGGACGGCTAGCACAGATAGCCCTCGAGTAGCTTTGTGTGAAATTCCAGAAAAAAACAAAAAAAAAACGAAAATCCAATTACCTGACATGCTAGGCCATTAAAGTATAGGAAAAAGCCACACTATGGGCTATCTGTGTTCCTCCCATCGCAAGTGTTAAAACCTAATTCCTATTGTTGTAATTTCGCAGAGATACCACTTTGCCACTGGTGGGCAAAAATGAATGTTTGGGTGAAAAAACATGGATCCGACCCCTTAGAGGACTAAACATTGCTAGTTGGGAAAGGCAGCTTCTTGTGTTTATGACACCATCTGATATCTTACTTTTCTTTCGTTTCATGTTATTAAACTCTATTTTTAGACTAAGACTTCCGCACTGTAGTGCCTAACAGTACAAGAAATAAAATATCATATTACTCATTTTACTCAAACAAAACCGAGATGCTTGACGTAATTGTGAATTGAAATTTTAAAATATTTTCGAAATTTTGAAGATTCAGAAGTTTGAAGTTATCATTGTTTGTTTAAGAAAAAGTAAATCAAATCCTTTATTATTTGTAATATGTTTAACATCCAGTATAACTGATATTGTGTTAAATGATAATGTTAATAAGTGGTATAATAACAAATATTTAGCTCGAGATAATATGTATTAGTGCAAAATAATAAGTTTGGATAAAGATTCTTCATTAAAAAACTATGTGGATCTGGTTACTGAGGTTGTAGAGAGAGAAACCAAAGAAGATGGATATGGAAGTAGACATATCATTTGATTCCGCTAAAGATTAAATAGCACACAAAGTTGTCTCGAATTTAGAAGAAGAGTAAAATCCCGACATTACTGGCTTCCCTACTTTGTCTGCTATCGTTATACCTTTCCTTTTGTTAATTTTTAATACAAATTTTATGATTATTTTACAAGAGAGTAATATTTTACGATTGGAAATTCTGGTTTTACTTCTTTTAACAGTAATGTAGGGACTTTAATCATCATGTGAACTACAGAAGACTTAGTCTGCCATGTGATCATTATTTGGATCAAGTGAAATGGCTATTTCCATCCCTATTTTATTTGTTTCCTTTAATCAAGCTCAGTAGTCAGTCCTAGATGCTTTTCTTATTCGACTATAATTTTTTTCGTAATACTTATTTGTTTACTTTTTGTGAGATGACGTACGTGGGTTCTAAGTTATAGTGTGTATTCCAAAGCTTTATAAATTTTTATTGAATAATAATAAAATAGATGGTCAAAGATCGTAAACAATGTTTTGCTTCATCAAATGATAAAATTACAGTTACTGCTGGAACTAAGTATGCAGTAGGCCTGTGGAAGAAAGATGATGATAAAGGAAAATAAGAAATCAAAATTTTCACTATTCGCTGATTTTCGACTTTTGTACGCTCTGGACAGTTGAAAAGCGGCATATACATCGGAGGTAAAGTGATTATGCCAGATAACTTCTTATATCTAGCTTCTGACGGTTTGTAGAAAAAAAATCTGAGTTATTTTGTATTGCTTTGATACGAGCGTCCGTATTATTCGCACATAGAAAATATTAGGGCACTTTCCAATAACTTATATGCTATCTATCTATTGTGAATATATAAATTTGTATATTTTTGAACGTTTGGTTCAAATAATTTACAATAGTGAATCATAAGTATGATTTTGATATTCAATATAAAAACAAGCTAAATACATAGAAGCAAGAAATATATGGCAACTTTTAAAACAAATAAGATAATTATTATATTGTGAAATACATATTCTCGAGTTTTAGCAACAAATGGAAATCGCTTTTATTCTAATAAAAGTTTATATATATATATTGCGCTTGTATCCTCTTCCCCCCCACAAAAGTCCAGAAAAACTGGACATAGTTCTTAAAATTATTTACTTACTTGTGGTAACAATATTAAAATACGTTTTGGTTTAGGGTGTATATACATATTTCTTAATATAATAATTTTCACTAGTTAAAACGAGAAACTTTTAAAAATACTCTAGTAATGTCCATAGTCTGTGCTGAAATGTTCTATGCAACCAGCAACGACAAAAGACAACGACGTTTCTCACCTTTAGTTAGTAATTTAATTATTTCTTCAGTGTTATTTGTTCCAGGTTTTTGATTGGTTCAAATTGTCTAAAAGCGTTTTTAATTCTAGTGGTCTTTATATTCTTCTGACAAGAAAGTGGCTGCTCTGTAAGAGCGTCTTAAGAAGACGTTTGTTTTTTGTTGTTGTGTAGTATAGATTCAAGATGTTTCAGTAGATATAGCTGAGATTGAAGTTGTGGCTGGTACTCAAGAGGTTTTTTGAAGTATTTGGAGGTTTTGTGCATGTTGTACATGATGTGGAATAAAATGAAATTAACAATTTTTTTTTCCGGTTAAGTGATTTGGTATTTGGATTTTTTGCTAAATATATACCAGTTCATCCCATTAGTAATGTCCAAAAATTTAATACAAAAAGTGCATCATCATTTTTGTCTTTGTAGAAGGGTTTGATGACTAAAATATGTAGTAGAACATGTATAAAAATATGCAAACAAATACAAAAACTAACGCAACTCCACTTTTTCAGATCATTATTCAAATCAATCCATATAAATATGGATGTGTCTGAGAAGTACATTAAGCATATAATGCTTTATGAGTTTAAAAAAAAGCAATAGTGCAGCAGAAACTACACGAAACATTCAAGGTGTTCATGGTGCGGAGTCCCTCAATGAAAGAAAATGTGGAAGGTGGCTTCAGAATTTCAGATCAGGTGATTACAGCTTAAGTGATGGGCAACGTTCAGATCATCCAGTTGAGTTTAATGATGACTTGCTGTACTTGATGAAGATTGTGCTGTAACAGTTGAACTAGCAAAGAAACTTAACTCAACCCATTCAATAGAAAGAGTAAACATTTGCATTTCTCTGCACTCTCGTGAAAGTAGCTCACCTTTTTAGGAAAGATTAGTGACTGGAGGTGAAAAATGGATATATTATAAAAATGTTAAGTGCCTCAGACAATGGCTCAGTGCAGATAAACTGGTTAAAGCACAGCCCAAAATGGACCACAGCCACTCAATGTAACGATTACATCAGACTTCTATTGTCAACAGTTATAGAGCTTGAATGTTGCACTTAAAGAAAAGAGGCCTTCTTTGATCAGTCTTAAAGGTGTTGTGTCACACCAGGATAATGCATGGCCCAATACAGCAAGGATCACATTTACAAGGATTGAAGAGCTAGACTGGAAAAAACTTCCACATCTTCCTTATTCTTCAGACCTTATTATTTGTTTATCATCTATTCCGAAGTTTGCAGAATTATCTTGATGGAAGAAAAGTTTGGAACACATGAAGATGTCAAAACTGCCATTCTTTTCCTCCAAACTCCAAGAATTTTATAGAAGTGGCATTCAGAAGCCTATGAATAGTTGGTAGGAAGTAATTAATAATAATTGAATATACATTATTGATTAAATAACATTAAAACTGTTTGAAATCCTTTTTCTTTTTCTGAATCTAAAATCGGACATTACTTAAGGCCTGACCTGTTAACTTAAAAACACCTTCTGAATTTTTTATTGTTTTGAGTTCTGCGCGCCTCATATAGATTAAATCAACTTTAGCATAAGTTCTTTTATCTGCTCGTCATGGTCAGGTGGTTATGGCGCTCGACTCGTAACCCCGGGTTCGAATCCCCGTCACACCAAACATGCTCACCCTTTCAGCCGTGGGGGCGTTATAATGTTACAGTCAATTCCATCATTCGTTGGTAAAAAACTAGCCCAAGAGTTGGCGGTGGATGGTGATGAGTAGCTGCCTTCCCTCTTGTCTTACACTGCTAAATTAGGAACTGCTAGCGCAGATAGCCCTGGTGTAGCTTTGAGGGAAATTAAAAAACAACCAAATCAATCCATTTATTTTCTTTGTGAACTATAAAGTTATTGTTTGCACTTTATAAAGTGGTTTATTGTTTCTCTTTTGCTCTTCTTATTTTGTCGATGATGTTCTTTATACATGTATGAACAGTTTGGTTGTCTTCCTGGCTAATGAGAACCAGTATATTTTTAAGATTTCCTTAATAAGCCATGGTTATCTGGAAAGTCAGAGCACTTTTTGTCAACAGGATTAGATTAATAATCCTCGTTTACGTGTACTCTTGTATAAAATCCATTGGATTTTGACGAACGGCTTTATATGCCGTAGTAACGTCAATACAGGCGACATATAGTTGATGATCAAGTGGAAAGCTTTTGGTGAAATTACATGGCAAAGCAATATCAGTTTATTTAATCAGTGAATTTTCTATCTAATGGTAAATCATAAATCAAAATTTGTAAGAGATAAACCTTCTGGCGCCATTTATCTATGAAAAACAAAAACATGTTGCTAAACATGCAAAAATGTCGCCGATTAGTTGAAAAACAAAAAGAGATAACACAAGTCTAAATGTTTGTCATTTTCTCAGATTTTTTCCCTTTCTTTTTTCGTATTTTAAGGAACATTTGTTTTCCCTTTTTGCACTTAAACTTGTCATGTGCGATCAAGCATGACTAGGTGGTTAAAGCACTCGACTTGTAGTCTGAGAGTCGCGGGTTTGAATCAACTTTACACCAAACATGCTAGCCCATTCAGCCGTGGGGACGTTATAATGTAACGGTCAATCCCACTATTCTTTAGTAAAAGAGTAGCCCAAGAGGTTACGGTGGATGATGATGGCTAGCTGCCTTCCTTCTAGCCTTACACTGGTAAATTAGGGACGACTAGCGCAGATAGGCCTCGTGTAACCTTGCGCAAAATTAAAAAAAACAACCAACCAACTAACCTTTCATGTGTAATTAATATCTTTTGAAATAAACTTTGAGTATTTTACTGACATTTTTAGTGATTTAAAATGGTTTATACCTTAAGTATGCATTTTAAAACATTTTCAAGGAAGTTGTTTTCATATTGAAGGCAGTTATCTTTCATTACATATCTAAACGTAAAGAACTACTTGAACAGCTCCCGTTCACCGCGTTCAATCTTCGTTGAAACTGTATTGCTTACGCTTCCTTTGTTTACTTCACTTACTCTGTCGAAAAAGCATTGTTTACGTATTTGATGTTTACATCAGTTAATTTTCCTTAAAATACTGTTTACACTTTTATTGTTTACCTAACTTAACCTCCTATAAAAAGCATTGTTTATACTTCTTATATCTGCCCACTTTAGTCTTCCTTGAGAAGGTAGTGGTTATATATTTTTGGTCACCTAATTTAACCTCTTTTAAAATAAACAAAATTCTGAAAAATAATTATAATGTATTAGAACAATAATTTGGATCTGAGTGTGTTTGTTTTGTTGGACTCGTACAGTAAAACTCAAAAGCTTCAATGTGTGTGTTACTTTAAACCACCTTACATTTAGAAAAAAAATGTTCATTTTTGACATAATATAAAGAATTTTTACAATTTGGTTTAATAACCCTGTGTGATTTTTGTAATGTTCATTTTTATACGTATTCTATCAAGATGTAAATGACCCATGACGGAAGTATATTTGTTTATATGTTTCAGAATTTTCGTTAAAGGCTACAGAAAGGGCTGGGCTATCTGATATATTAAATGGAATGCAGTCAACATTATTATCCACCAACTCTTGGACTAGTCTTGTCTGACTGAACAGTGTGATTTGACAGTTACTTTTATAGTGTCTAAATGCAGAATGTTTGTTTTCTGCAATGGGTTATGAAACATAAAATTCATAGACAAGGTACACTGAGAACTGAGTCACTTTTGACTTTCAGAAACATGTACTTAAAATAACAATATATAACGTAACTAAGTTTGTTTTGGAATTTCGCACAAAGCTACTCGAGGGTTATTTTTGCTAGCCGTCCCTAATTTAGCAGTATAAGACTAGAGAGAAGGCAGCTAGTCATCACCACCCACCGCCAACTCTTGGACTGCTCTTTTACCAACAAATAGTGGGATTCACTGTTACATTTTAATACACCCACGGCTGGGAGGGCGAGCATGTTTGGCGCGACGCGCCAAAATAAAAATAAAAATATTAAGTTTAACCAAATATTTGCAAAGTATTATTCGTCAGAATTAAATAATCACTTTGTACAACTTCGTAAATAATTATTGTACTCACCACTAATAAAAATATACGTTTAATCATACATATATTATTAACATATATACTTTAATAGAAACTTACAGTTTAACCAAGTCTATATAAATATATATTTTAAGTGCACTTCCTAGAAACAGAAACTTACACTGTCACGTGTAATAATTTATCTCTGACGATTCTTCGATTTATTATACTCTGTAGGTTACGTATTACGGTTTTAAATATCCGGGAATTTTAATTTAGACGTCAATTGATTTTTAATATGCATCACATTTACGATATTCACCAACAACAGTGATACACACAATTTACTTTCTTAACGCAAATGTATATTAATACACAAAAACAATACAATTTGTAATGACGGTTATTACAAATACGTTTTTTACATATAAAAATCTTACAAACTCACAAACAAAATTTAATTTTATATTCGGTCTGAAACTGAATATCTTATGAACGGTCCAGGGCTATGAGGCTCAAATTATTTTTATTTTGATACACAGATTCAATTGACGAGGATGGTTAGCTAGTTCTATTGTTTTCTTGGCCTCATACCAAGGAATATATCTGACGTTCTCGTAGAAATACGAACATCTACAAACGTTCTTAGTCAAATTGTATAGTGTAATTTTCTGATTAATAAGTGTTAATGATAATAATAGCTTATAGTATACTATAGTACACTAGCGTTTTCAAATATTGTTGTTTCTTACTCTCGAAAATCTTCTACACATTTAGAGAAGAGGAGACACTTGCTTAATACTCGTACAACAATACACGTCACAAACGCAGGTATTAAAATAAACGCATAACGGTAAATCCGTTATAACACTTTAATAACGTATGTATATATTTTGTATACCCATTAGAAAAAGAATTTTACACTTTTATCAGGTATATAATTGATATACCTGCTGGAAAATGTGCACTTTAATCAGGAATTTACTTTGTAGACTCCCTGGAAACAGGAATTTACACTTTAACCAGTTATCTGTAATTGATCGACTTCATCAGAGATAACCATTTACAACAAAATCTGGAATATTTTGGTGTATTCGTCAGGAAGTGAAATTAACATTTAGCTAGGTATATATTTTGGTATTATTACAAAATGTAAACGCACGTTACTTTATAGAAATTAACTTTCATGTCGACAAAATAAAGAAACAATAAACATCAGGGGTTCGATTTCCCTCGGTGGATTCAGCAGATAGCCCGATGTAACTTTACTAAAAGAAAACACATACACTTTCTTTAAGAAGTCATTTTAAACCCAGAATACGTTCATAGTAGTTGTATTAGGGGGGCTCACTGGTTTCCCAATTTGGTTGTTCTGTTTTTAGTTCGGTGAATTTATTACCTGTGGTCTCAATCGTCTACTCAGATACCAAGTACACTAGTATTCACCCCAATAATATATCGCTACAATGAATGTGCCGTCTATTCAAATTCAATGTTTAGTATAGATTAAAACAGCCACTGTAAAGTGATTTCTGCTGCAAGACAATATAAACTGGCAAGTGCACCCTGAAGTACTTCTGGAAAATAAATTATTTAAGACTAGACCCTTGCACGAGACAACAAAGAAGAAAAGAAGAACAAAGCCAATGTTTAAGCTTGATTTCTGGCGTCGCATCAAAGAAATGTACAGACCATCGTGGAGTCTCCTTGAGAAAGTTAATGCAAAGGTTTTAAAAGTTTAATAAGAAAGTAAATGTCTTTGGTGTTCTTCATATTATCTTATTTGAAAATAACTTAAGCCTCCATGGTGCATTTTGGCGGCTAGCCATAACAGATTTATCCGGTGAGAATTAATATAGGATGATTGGCTGAGTGTATAGGATGACGGCCGTTAATCATGGTGAAACCAAGCGGTCGATGGTGTTCTTTTCTGAGAGTCATCTATCAGTCAATGTTGAACTTAGAGAACAGGCAAAGAAATAAGAACACGTAAGATTAACTCCAGAACCCTACTACGTTTTTATACTAACTGCAAACTAACAAGTGCATGATATACGATACATGTGTATTTTACCATAAATTATTTTGCGACAGTCAAAGAGAAATTCTTTGTTGTTTGTTATGCAATCATTAAAACGTTGTTAGTTGTACTAAACAGCTCACAAATCATCATCGGAGATACAATTGCGAAGTAAAACATTCTTCCTTTCATGAGAAATAGGAATAAAACGCACTTTAACCACAATCTTTTAACTTAAAGATCATAAATATTACTTAGAAATGATTTAGTGTAAAAATGCATTCTGAGGACGGCTAGTACGGGTATTAAAACTTTAATTAAAATAAAGTACAGAACAACGTTTTGACATTCTTTGGTCATCTTTAATACTGTTGTTAACATGAATATGACCTGAGGTTTCGTGTAGTTTATTTCAATTAAAGATTTAATACTCATACCAGTCTTCTGTATATTACATTTTTACTTCAAGTGGGTTTCTCGTCATTATGGATTTAGTGTAAAGTTAAAAAACCTAATTATAAAAACAGTTTTGTAACAAAGCAATTATTTAAAATAAATTTGAAGTTATAAAGTTGCAGTCTTTTGGTTTGAATTTCGCGCAAAGCTACACGAGAGCTCTCTGAGCTAGCCGTCCCTAATTTAGTATGTAAGAATAGAGGGAAGGCAGTTGGTCATCACCACCCACCACCAACTCTTGAGCTACTCTTTTACCGACAAATAGTAGGATTGACCGAAACATTACAAAGCCCCAGGACTGAAAGGGCGAGTATATGTGACGGGGATTCGAACCCGCGACCCTCAGATTACGAGTCGAGTGCTTTAACCATCTGCCCATGCCGGGCCTGTAGTCTTTTGGAAGTTTGAATAAAGCGACGTAATTTGCAAAGGGAACAAAATGTCTACTTGCGTCTAGAAAGCTGAAATACTAAATAAATTTCCTCAACAAACATATAAGTTGATCTTTTAAAAGCTATCAACAATTAGAATGATATACTGGAAAATTATTTGTTTTTTTTCTGCACAGAAAGCTGCTTTAGTTTTTGTTTCTTTGTCCGTCGTTAAGTGTAAAGCTGCATAGTTGGCTGTCAATGCTTTGTCCATCACAGGTATCAATAATTAGTTTTTAGCATTACAAGCTTTTACACATGCTGCTGACTGGGATGACTGCATATCTGCGTAACACTATTAGCAGTATTTGTATCTAATAGAAGAATAATTCCTAGTCGGAATATCATGAACCCAGGTTTGCCGCTGAGTGCAAAAAGAGATATTCCAATTTTCAATTATCGCAAATGAATGAAATTAAAAAAAGGAAACAACTTCCATTCCGTTTAAAGATTAATTACGGCTACATAAAGTGCATCAGTCGCGGTTCACTATTTTAGAAGAAATTTTTAATAATATTACATTTATTTGTTTTTTTCAGGCGCGGATTTGCTCTGTGTTAGAACTCGGAGTTGCTGAATAGGATTTAATTCTATACGATAACGTAAAATTTTTCCTACCCGTTAAGCAATTTTTAGTAGGAAGCTGTTATACGGTTGACTTCTCTCTGTCCAGAATTAGGGACGTCGGCAAATGTCTTTAATAGCTTTCCAATATATTCAAATTGCGGTTTATCTTTTCCTTCTAGTCTGCATACGCAACACGTACTTCACACTGACCCCTCAAACTGATCTGTATCAACGTTAAAATCCGAGGTTCAGTCCTTTGCAGTGGAGACAGCACATATTGTACGTAGTGTAGCTATATGCTTAAAGACGTAAATACAATATTTTTGTTATCATATTTTCCTTTTCAAGTAATCAAAACTAATCTAACGTTATCCAAACTAAATCCGAGGGTCGCGAGTTCGAACCCCCGTCACACCAAACATTCTCACCATTTCAGTCGTGGGGGCGTTATAATGTGACGGTCCATCCCACTATTCGTTGATAAAAGAGTAGCCCCAGAATTATCGGTGGGTGGTGATGACTAGCTTCCTTTTCTCTAGTCTTACACTGCTGTAATAGAGACGGCTAGAGCAGATCGCCCTCGTTTAGCTTTGCACGAAATTCAAAATCAATCAAACAAACAAAAGGTCATGCGTTAAATTCACTGGGAAAAATTCTCATATGAATCATTTCAATGATTTAGAACCTGTAACTTTCTAATTATTTTAAACGTAAGCAGCCTAAAAGACTTGTTTTTCTCTGTTGTAGGAACGTTAAAAAGTTGATAATCTATCTCATTCGGGATTTGCTTTATATTAGCTGTATGGTGCTAACTCGTCTCCACGCTAAGCCAGCAGCCTAAAGTTAGCGATAGCTATGCCTGATTCTTGGTGATTCTGACCTGACCGCTTAGCCCAGATATCGTATTAGGGGCTGATAAGGTGGAAAATTACAGACAGTCTTATGAGAACGATCGTAATACAGTTATAACCTATATTTTCCTTTTCATTGAGATACTTCTTGAAATTTGTTTTGGTGTTCTGTTAGAAGTAACTTTAACGATATGTGATGAGTGAATGGCTTAACGTCTAAAGTTTTTCTGTAGTTTTAGGAAAGAGTATAATACAAAACACGCGTAACATTAGAATAGATGAAATATTGATAACTGGGATAGACAGTGAATTATTGTGATTGTTAGACAATAATTACATGTATGTCTTGTTAGTTATTGTTTGTTTGTTTTGGAATTTCGCACAAAGCTACTCGAGGGCTATCTGTGCTAGCCGTCCCTAATTTAGCAGTGTAAGACTAGAGGGAAGGCAGCTAGTCATCACCACCCACTGCCAACTCTTGGGCTACTCTTTTACAAACGAATAGTGGGATTGACCGTCACATTATACACCCCCACGGCTGGGAGGGCGAGCATATTTAGCGCGACGCGAGCGCGAACCCGCGACCCTCGGATTACGAGTGCACGCCTTAACGCGCTCGGCCATGCCAGGCCTTTAGTTATTGTTACTTAGTTCAGTTTTGTAAATTTTGCGTTTCATTTTCTACACAATAATAGAAATACAGCGAGGAGCACAGGGTGTATACGAAAATGAAAAAGTAACATTACTGATTTAGAAACAGAACTCGTTGAACTTTGTTTACTTAACTAAAACCACAGACCTTGAACAGCATATATTTAAAAAAAAAGTGAAATGTTTTCCTTATTATCAAGTTAATTGGAATTTTATTTGTTTATTTAACGAATAACTCATCTAATAATAGAATTCATCACTACAGTATTAACTGTAAAATTATTTGCATTTTCAAACGAACGAAAAATTCTGTGTTCAAAGCTTTAGTAATCAGAAAAGAAAAAGAAATCAAACATATTTGAAATGAGCCTAAAATGTAGTTAATACCATTATATAATAATTATGTGATGTATACAAAACATTAAAAATCATAACTGACTTACAATGAACATTTTATAAGCGACAAAAACCCATTTGTAGTTGAGATAAATGTTATTCCAGCGCCCAATTTAAGGTTTGGTTTGTTTTGAATTTAGCTTAAAGCTACACGAGTGCTATCTGCGCCAACCGTTTTTAACTTAGCAGTGTAAGACTAGAGGGAAGGCAGCTAGTCATCAACACCCACCGCTAGCTCTTGGGCTACTCTTTTACCAACCAATCTTGTGGATTGGCAGTAACATTATAACGCACCCACGGTGTAACGAAGATTCGAACCCGCGACCCTAAGATTACGAGTCAAGTGCCTTAACCACCTGGTCATGCTAGGCCATATTTATAAGATAAGTTATAATTTTTAATATATTAGACGTGCTTCATTCAGGTGACTTGTTGGCAAATTTACGAACTTGGAATGCTGAAGCCCCACTGAGGTACAGTCTGCGGAATTACGTATCTTTAAACTGTATTTCGGTATCTACGAGTATAATGGGCAGAACGCAAATAGTCCATTTTGCAGTTTTACTCTAAAACAGCAACGAGAAGGGGTTCTCTTGAACAGCTTTATGAGATCTCACATAAAGCATTCTGTTTACATTACCACAATGCCTAATGTTGCAAATAGATGTATGGTTTCAAACTCATAAATGATCTCCACTGACTCCGGAAACCTATAATATTCCCATCGATAAAACAATAAGTATCTTGTGTTTTTTTAGAATGGAATATTTATTGATGAATTACACAAGAAAGTGGAAGTATTTTTTATAACGTAACATTGTATGGAGTGCCTCAACATGATACTGATCTTCTGGAAATAGGACAGTTTGTATGTTGTACATATGCATTCAGCTGTAACAGTAATTGAATTATGCGAAAGTACTAAAATTCGATTCCAAACGACTTCCTCGTTAAAACACACAAACAAATGAAAAATATACCTTTAATCATAAACAACTAAAGATAGAGGTAAATGTGTGTTATACAATATCTGAGGTGTGTATTTTTTCTTAAGCAAAACAACATCAGGCTATCTGCTGTGTTCACCGAGGAGAATCGAACTCTCAGTTGTAGTGTTGTAAATTCATAGACTTAGCACTATCTAAGGACCATCGTTTTAAACTTAGATTTCTTACTCACTTACCACTAGAAATTCTTCATTATTTAACTTTCTTAACTTAAGAGCCCAGCATTGCCAGGTGGTTTAGGGAACTCGATTCGTAATCTTAGGGACATAGGTTCGAATCCCCGTCATACCAAGCATGCTCGCTCTCTGAGCTGTGGGGTCGTTATAATGTGACGGTCAATCCCACTATTCGTTGGTGAAAGGGTGGCCTAAGAGTTGACGGGGTGTGGTGATAACTAGCTGCTTTTCTTTTAGTCTCATACTGCAAAATTATGGACGGCTAGCGCAGATAGCCCTCGAAATTTAAAGATAATCAAACAAACCTTAACTTAAGACTAATCATTATTAAAGAAGTCCAAACGAAAAAGTATGTTTTGCTAGTATTATCGGGTTAACTAAACAAATTTCTGATACCGGAAATCAAGTAAACAATGTGTTTACAAGTGTTGTACATGTATAAACTCTTTGGGTTTATAGATTATCCTGAATTTATCACACAACGTTTGGGATTAACATAGAACTTAGAATCCTGGTTACCTTGTGAGCTTATAGTTATCGATTAATCAGTTTACTTCAACTTATAGCAAGCTGGTTGACAAAGTTGATAAGTTAAAGTGCATGCTAGATACCTTGTTATTTTATTTTCCTTCATTTTTTTCGGCGATGTTACTTGTATTACAGTATTTACGTTAAAACAGAAAAGTGTCAGAACGAAGTTTAAGTTTGAAGGATATAAAAATCACTTTAAACGCCGCAGAAAGAGTTGTAATAAAAAATAATGAATAAAACAAACAATTGTTCGTTATTGTGTCCAAACATATTTTAACCTTTTTGTTGAGAACGTTTAAGACTTCAAAAAGTGATTAAAACTAACTTCAGTATGTGAGAACAATAAAAAAGTTGGGTTTTTCCTTCCCTGGCATATTTTCATATATGACATATAGAGAATATTTTAATCTTTTAGATTCCCCAAAGTACATAATAGCATCAATTAATAATAGCAAAGCAAATAAAAATCTATCAAATTAATATTTTTTCAATATTAATGCATACAGAGCAAAACTATTTCCGGTGCCCGTTTTTACATTTTCTTCAGGAAAAACATACTCTAGATTCAGCAACCCTGTAAAAATCGCCATTTCTCTCACACGGTCATAATTTAAGATCCATACTGTGTTGTGAAAACAATAGACATTCATATAGAATTATACTGCTGTCTATTCCATTATTATGGCTGGTTTAACTTTCTCAACAAATTGATACAAGTAAAGAATAAAACTTATTATTCGTAGAGATAAAAGAGAAACAAATATATATTTTATTAGTTTTTAGAAAACCAAGTTTTTACCAACAAATTACCATATGTATAAGTTAGCCCTTTGAGTATTTTTTAATTAATTGGTTTATTATCAAAGTTAAATTTTTTCTTCATGATTTATTGTAGTTTAAACAACAGAAGTCCATCTATCTTTGTGTAATTAGATCCACAAAAATCAACGTATTATAGTTTATTTTAAGTTGACAGTTCATAACCTTTAAAGAGTCTTATGGGTAATTTTCTGTTCAGCTGTAAAAAAAAATATTTATCAGTGGTTATAATTCAGTAATTCAAATGTTCTGTGGAATAATTATATAATTTTGGAGACAGTGTATGATACTTATTTATTCAATTTTACGCCTTTACTCTATACTTCAATATTCACAGCGCCAGTTCTGAACGATAACATGTCATTAAAAGGACAGAGGAATTTTATTAACTAAAACATGACGCGTTTTAATCGAATAATTTTTATATCGAACCAAATATTTTTAATTTAACGAAAAAGTACTAGTAGTTAGTTATTTGGTATTTTTATATTACAATGTAAAATTAATGAAATAAATACATATGGTTTAAGGTTACTTTACAAACCATCCAAGTGCAAATTTGAAATGTCTTTAGGTTCAGGATTTATTAGTTATTTAATTTGTTCTCGTGATAAAATACAATAAACGACAACTTGCATCACAATAATACCTTTATTATTTATTTAAAAGGAACAGGAGAAACATGTAAATCTAAATGGTATTTTAAACATTTTTGTTGTGTAAATGTTATTGAAAAAATATTCCTTTATTATTTTCTAAGCAAACACTGAAACAAAAGTCATTACAGGTAAACAGAAAAAAATTAACAAAATAAAATTCTAAGAGCAATAATAAGTCTTTAGTCTATTCATAAACATCTATATGTTGAATATGATGATTATGTTAAGTGAGGAAATTAATGCTTGTGAATATGAATCATATTTGTTGCTATTAAATGGTACGTGTAATTAGAATCATATTACATAATTCTATGAAATATAGATCACTTTGCTGTTTACACAATATTGTTCATTTTGAAGATGTGAGAAAAAACGGATATACAAAATGTGCTTCATAAACAACAGTATTAATTCATATTCAATAGTTAAACTCGTTTACACAATAATTAATAGTAGGAGCTAATATAAAAACTTTGACAATACCATATCGCTCGAAATCATAAAACACAGATGAAATGGTTCGTAAGTTTGCAATTCTCACTACTAAGATAAAAAGAAATCCACAGTTTAATAGATACAGTGGAGAAAAACTTCGATGTGTCTATGACTAAATGTGGTCCCATTGTTCTAAATATACTTGAACATAGAAAATTGTACAAATGTTTGATTTTTATCTATAATGTCCAATGTTTCTA
Organism: Carcinoscorpius rotundicauda; assembly: GCA_011833715.1. Lineage (NCBI taxonomy): Eukaryota > Metazoa > Arthropoda > Merostomata > Xiphosura > Limulidae > Carcinoscorpius > Carcinoscorpius rotundicauda. The sequence goes on from CM022398.1 coordinate 26,262,303, forward strand.
AACAATCAGTATCTTTAAACTGCATACAATATCCAAATACCTATGAAATTGACACTTAACGCTATTCGTAGAAGTGAAGTAATCAATATCTTCTTCTTGGCATATTCGTTTTAGATGTATTCGAAAGATACGAGAAACCTATTTAATAACTACACGTGACAGAAGTTAAATACAAGCTAATAAACAAAAATAATTATAATTGCTCTCGGAATAAAAACTTGGTTAATGTTTCAGTTAAACAACTATAGTCATATGCGGATGAAAGTCTTTTGAACGAAACGTTGAATAATTATTATTCTATTAAAGTGATTTTAACAGCTTTTTTATTTTGTTCTTTACCATTCTACAATTGCACCTATTTGTTATAAATGAGCCAAATACAAATAAATCTTAGGCCTCCTGGGCGTGGTCTAATTCCTAATATAATGGGTTATATATCACAAAGTTTATGGATGTATGTTCGGATATGCCGTTGAATACGTTCAGTACTTTCAGTATTGGGTGCATTATAATAGTATCTCTCAGCTACAATATTCCGTTAAGAATAGCAATAAGTGACAAATGGCTGTTTGATCGGTTATCCTCTCCTTGTTCACTAGTTTTAAAGTACAAACAACCTTTTCTGAATCTTGGGGTCTCTTGATTGGCCGTTTAGCCCATGATTCACATAAGGCGCTGCTCAAAATGAAAATACCAAATACAGAGTAGCGTCTGTTTATGTGATATTAGTTTAAAAACAAAACTAAGTTAATTAACGTAATACGGCTGCTAGATAATCATGTTAAAATTTCATCTGAGAAAAAATGTTACCTGTAAACTAGAATCATAAAACTTCAATAACTTGCATTTTATTATGACATTGTGTACAAATTTTGAGATATGCTTATACCCTGATTTATTTTTAAGTAAAACCATAATCGATGCATAACACATTTAAGACAGAGTCCATTAGAATTATGTTTTAAAATTAGATTCACTCTGAACGTGCAAAAATGTAATTTTGTCAGTTATGACTGACACATAAAAATCCTCAAGCCAGGCTACTGAAACTTTGAAAGAGAATGAAATAACAACTAGCTTTTTTAAAACCTTAGAACATGAATAAAACCTATGTGCATACATATATACATACATGATTACAAGTCACCCTAAGCATTTTATTTCTAACATTACTAAACTGCCCTTTTAAAGTATTTTAGTAAATAACCAAACACATTTTGTTCTGTATACTGTTTTCAAGTTTCTTTAAAACTTTAGTATAATACACTTATAATAAGAAATCGGATGATTAGTAGATTATTATGAAACACACTAGTCAATATTATGACTACAACAAATTCTAACTATTTTTTTTTCTAAAACAACGCTATACAGCAATGCAATATGTGAATTACTTAAATTTCGACATATAGGTATATATTAACAAAATAAAGCAATATGAATAGAAACAAAACATTTAATAAATATTTCTAGGCTAAAAACTCAGATGCAATGAGCTATCAGAAACTCACACGTCTTTACAATTAGTAAACTTCTAAATGTATCAGAATCAGCTACTTCAAAGTGTATTTACATCAAGATCAATGATCGTTTGTTTCCAATTTATTTTTAGACAATTACATTTAAAATACACTTTCTCTAGATCCTGAATATTATAGACACCAAAACTAAAACCATGGCTCACTTTGTGAAACTCTCACCGAATCGTGCGCTTATCAAGATGTCATTACTGCTATTGACTAATTTATTCACTTATAAATAATTTATACAATTTGACTCATTCGTAAATCATCTGTAAATTACGAAATTGGAAGAAACTCTGTTCCTTTACAAAATTTCTCAAGATGAGTTAGTTGCACATGATTTATTAGTACAATATTCTTCTTATGAACACATCCGAATAAACGTTCACAAATATCTCACTGCAAGTAATGGAATCAATGAGACTAGCGATTCGATTTATAGATGACTCTGGAGTCTGAAAATCAGATAAAACTACCGAAACAAACTATCCAAACTACCCTTTGGATATTAATCATTATAAAAAATTGAAAGTTCCTTTGACGTGTCAACTCTTCTCTAAAAGTGATGTTTTTCAAATTCTTTAATCTTTTTGATTTAAAAATACATACATACATATATATAAATATACACATACATTTATATGTATACAACTGAGCACACAAGGCAAGTGTTCTTAAAACAGTATATACACTTACTATTCGTAATAATGTTTAACTTTTAAAATTCAGTTATTCACAACTAATTGTATTTACCTAAACTGACAACCATTTAAACTTACTTGCAGACCAACAATAGTAAAATCCTAACAAATAGTTAATTGGAACTCTATTCAAGTCAACAATGTTTCGCAAATCAAAAAGGTGTTATCAAAGCATTCAGTTTTTCTTACCGAATGAAAGCCTCAGGAAAGTTATATTAATAATACAGCCAAATATGTTTTTAAACTTATTTCAATTTACCAAAATGTTTAGACACACGCATGTAAAGAAAAATGAGAAAACCAATAAAACCTACACAACTTTAATCCTCATGTCTTACAATTACTACTGGAGAAATTTACACATTGTGATAAAAGTTAAGAAAATACCTTTACATTACAGATAAATATCAAAAACATTATACTTAAACCAACCTTTGTAGCTTTTTCATCGTTAATATATACATACATGAAAAAACCGTTGGTTTAAACAGAAATATATTATTTTGTATTTATCTGGAGTGTAAAGATAATTTTTTCTTAGCTTTTATGAAAACATTTAAGTTCCTTATGGAACGTTTGTGCATACAGTTTCAACACTGAGGCATAACCTTTCGCTTGTAAGTACAAAAGCTCTTAACATTACTAATAGAATATTCGTGTGCTTTTCGCGATATCAAAATATATCTTACGATAACCAATGATTTGTTACAAGGACAAAATATTACTCAGAAAATTGTTTGATTAAATGTTTAATAAAACTTTTCATTAATCCTTAATTTTAATAATTCTATCATTTGTTAACAAGCGAGACTCTTGCTCTTAACTACCCTTTAAAAATTCAAACTAAATAATCGGATATTCTCCAGTGTGTAGCGCTTTTACTTAAACGAAAACTGTTATAATTTCACAATGTTAGCAACAATGGAGCAGAACCAACTACGAAAGAAGCCTTAAACGTCACTTAAGCGAAGCATAACATCTAGGGGGGTATATGTGTCATTCGTAATAGAAGATGAATTCAACTGGAATTGTAACTGAACAGTGTGTCTTATTTTATAGCGAGCCACATCGGACTATCTGCTGACCCACCGAGGAGAATAGAACCTCTGATTTTAGCGTTTTAAGTCCGTAGACTTACCGCTGTACCAGCAGTGGCGAACTGAAGAGAATTACAATGTAGTTAGATACTTAATACTACTACGTTTTACTAAACGCTTAAATATAGTTTAGTTCGAACAATTCAACAATATTTACCTAAGAGTATCAGAGTAAGTGATATTTTTTTAATTATGATAAAGGTGTTATCTAAATTTTAATGTTATTTCTCAAGAGATTCTTATACTCAAATAGCTAATAAATTATTCACGATGAGCTCGTGATATTCAAAGCGACAGCTTTAGAAGTTTCTTTACACTAAGGCCCCCCTCCAAGGGCACAGCGGTATATCTGTGGACTTATAGCGCTATAAATTGGGTTTTGATACCCGTAGTGGGCAAAGCACAGATAGCTCTTTGTTGAATTTTGTGTTTAACTACAAACAAACACTTTACACCGAAAATCATGAGTAGTTGACTCATGCAATCATGAAAGTATACAGAGTATACTTATTGTTTGCTCTATAAACACAAAATTTTGTTTGTTTGTTTTGGAATTTCGCTCAAAGCTACTCGAGGGCTATCTGTGCTAGCCGTCCCTAATTTAGCAGTGTCAGACGAGAGGGAAGGCAGCTAGTTATCACCACCCACCGCCAACTCTTAGGCTACTCTTTTATCAACGAATAGTGGGATTGACTGTCACATTATACGCCCCCACGGCTGGGAGGGCATGTTTAGCGCGAAGCGGGCGCGAACCCGCGACCCTCGGGTCGCACGCCTTACGCGCTTGGCCATGCCAGGCCATTAACACTAAAATGGAAACTTTCAGCTCAAGGAATACAATATATTGTGAACTAAATGTAATGGTAATTTAGTGGTTTTTAAATTTTTAATGGAATTATAATGATGTGTAAAAGTAAAAACAGGATTTCAAAAATTAGTTTGCAGGGCAAATATTTTCCGATTGTATTTGTTAAAAAGAAAACAAATGATTGTAGGACTAGTAAATTCATATTTAATAAACCCTGAGCTCTAAATCTAATAACTTACACAGAACGCAAAACAAGTATTATGTTTAAACTCAAACATACATTTCATTGTCTCACGCCCAGTGGCACAGCGGTATTTCTACAGAATTACAACGCTGTGATAGGCAAAGAACGTATAGCCCATTGGGAAACTTTGTGCTTAGCTTTAAACAAACATATTCTTTCATTGAGCAAGCTATATATTCAACTGTACGTTTTGTCAATTATTATAAAGAATTTATTATATTGGTATTATTACCTAAGACATTGAAACATCAGTCTTATGACAATAAGACATTGGCCGCACACGTAACCCATTTTCAAGGAAAGAGATAAAAATTTGTTTTTACATTTTGTGTCTATGTGCTTTTTCTCGATTCTTACGTTACTGAGCAATCGTGTTAACAAATCAAAATAAAAGAAACAAAGACAGCCAGCACTCTTAGCCATAAAGCCATCAAATTTCCATCCAAAGTAAATAAGAAACAAACATTTATTTTCTTTCTTTAGAAGTGCTCAATAAGTGTCTCACATACCCTGCAGTGAATATTTTTATTTTTTATCGTGAGAATGGAAAGACTTAGAATGATAGTTACAGTATCCATGTATGTATATTTGTGGGCGTATGTTAGTGGGTCGCTATCCGCTACCCCCATACATCCTGTTTTCTGTCAATTCTCTTCTATTCATCCACCCCATCTCCAACCCCTACCAAGAAAAGTCTATAATGTGAACTTAAGTCACAGAGGCTTAAATGGGAAAAACTAAGATTGATCTTACATTCATGGACATTGTTATTTACCAAAGAAATTATCCAAGGTAACGAGAATTATGTAAAACGAGATATTTTTACGTAATTAAATTCAGTTTAAAAATTGTTATCTTTTTAAAACAAATTTCCATACAACTCTGTCAAAAATTTAATGTTTATAGCTATTAATTCATTTGACGATTCAGATAAGAAACATTGTGCCTGTACGTGGCGAGTTTAAATCAATAAATCAATCTATTTTTGTTTTTAAATTTCGGTGTGGTAATAGATTTTTCTTGAAATACGTTACTTCTTATGTAAGATTACTAATTAAATCTTGATTATAACATACATTAGTGTTATTACAATATTGTTAAATTTAAAAACTGTGACAGTCGAATTAGTGTGTTTGTTAATTTTACACCAACGTATTGATGAAAAGCCATATTTACTTGAACATGACAATCAAGTTAGGACTTAATTGTCAGTATAATACAAGATAATGTGACACATTTGAAAAGTAAAAGATGCTTTTAGACAGATTAGATCAGTAAAAGTGACGATAATTAACTTGTAACTTTTTAAAACAAACAACGGAGAATGTTTCGGCTAATGGGTAATTCTATTTACCTTCCTTGTAAATTCAGTAAAATTCAAAAAATGAGGAAATATGGTCAGTTGACATGTTAGAAAATCATAATAAGCAAAATATTTAACGTGACATAATGAACACGATGGATACGAGTACAAGTCTTGGAATTATTAGTATATAAGATATAGTTTACTAAAACATTTGCTATTGATATTTTCATTAAAATATGGACAACTGACACTGAACTGATAAAAAAAGTATGTTTTCTTGTGTATTGATTATTTAGGAAAAACTAGAGAGTTAATAGACGGAAAAATATGCACACAGCGATTCTGTAATCTTCACTTATAGGCATGAAAATCTACACTTCAGAGAAACAGAATAATGAAACTACTAGTAGAGTATTAACGAAGGAAATCAGCTGTTGTTCACTGATGAGATGTAAGTATCATAAACCGGTAAATAAAACAAGTCATTTCGTTTTATAGCTAACGTGGCAAATAACAAAAACCATTAAATTCTATAAGTTCCGATTAATCGACGTTTCACATCCTGCTTTATAGTAAGTACGTACCTTTATATAGAACATTCAATGAGCAGTTACATTATATGTGGCCGAACTGCGTTCCCTTTCTTTAAAGTTAACACCATAGTATATACAACGAGGTGAAATTCACAGTTTACGACACTTGAGAGCACATCGTTTTAGAAGATAGAAAAAATAATGCGTAGATACTGCAATATGATACGGCACGTTGTCACGTGATTGTGTTTAGATGAACCAAACAGTTATAAAGTAATGGAATATTTTCTACGAAATGTGCTCAAATAATTCTAGTTTCCAATGCTACACTGTATTCTGTCACACCAGATGCATTTTGACGAAAAAAGTTAAAAAGTATAATCGAAATATATACTCTCAGTAACGGTTTGATTTGAATCGGAAAAAAGTTTTGTAGCTAACATGTTAAATGTTACTGAACCGAGAATTTTTAAGCCACAAATAGTGAAAACACACAGATTATCAATTATTAATTGTTCAATTAAATTCTCATAGCTTTCATAATTTCAACATTATGAGTTTTTGAAAATTTCGAAGATGTTCTAGGAAGTGTTAAATAAACACTGCAGTTTGTCACATCAGTTGTTTGTTCATGACCAATACATTTGTTATATAGCTTAAAACCAGCTTAAGATTATTTAACATACTATTTAAACAATAGCTATTTATTTCCTTGCAAAACCACAGGTGAGAGCTTGGCATTGCCAGGTGGTTAACATAATCTAAGGGTCAGGGGATCGAATTCCCCTCATACCAAACATGCTTGCCCTTTCAGCCGTGAGGGCGTTATAATGTGGCAGTCAATCCAACTTCTTCTTGGTAAATGAATAGTCCAAGATTTCGCGGAGGGCGGTGATGACGAGCTGCCTTCCTTATAGTTTCATACTGTAAAATTAGGAACAGCTAGCGCAGATAGCCCCCATGAAGCTTAGCGGGAAACTCAAAACAAACCAAACGAAACTACAGGTGAGTACCGCTAACAACAAATTTATGGAATAAGCTTATCACGTGAAGAGTAGATCGCCCAAATATTATTTATTTGATGCATTTCTATGCCTTGGATAAACTGATGTGGGACCTCTGTTGATGCCCCCCAGTGGCTCAGCGGTATGTCTGCGGACTTATATGCTAAAATCCGAGGTTCGATACCCATGGTGGGCAGAGCACAGATAGCCCATTGTGTAGCTTTGTGCTTAATTCAAAACAACAACAACAACAACCTCTGTTCATTAGTTTTTAAGAATGGACTTATATATCCCAGGGAGCTAATAAGATCCAACTGCAAAAAGACTTAGGGAACTCAACTGTCCTAGGGCTTTTTATAATTGATCTTTAGAATAAAAGAAATCTAACCTATCAGATAAAATAAGATCCAACTAAAACGTAGTAAGATTAACTGTCAGTGATATGGATTATGTTATTTTCAAAGCTTAAGTGTGTTCTACCGGTTTGGGAAATTCGTGTTTCATACATTAGAAAAAAAATATGTTTTCTACTTCTAGTAAACTGATTAGGAAATTCGTTTTTATTCTTTTTCTATTATAGAAAGATTACGAAAGTTTTTACTAAGGAATTGTTTCTAACATTATGAGTTATAATGCAAATTATCAAGCGTGTAATTCAAACCGGACAAATCAAGAATGCCTTAAACATATGATACGTACTATATTAGAAATTTATCGTATGTTTGTCTGTCTCTTCAAGCTCATCCGCACTCCTGTGACTATTGTCTAAAACGATTTTCCACTTTTGTTCCTCATCTCTTGAGGATGTGTATTCTTAGTTGTGTTTGAGAAACTGTTGATGTAGCATCCGAGATTAGCATCTTAGAGTATGTAGCTGTCCTGTTCTTAAGAAGGACAATGATCGTCTTTCACTCCAGTTTTCACATATTTTATCTCCAACTAATATATGTATATATACATATATATACGTAGTTTAGGTCATTTTATTACAAAGAAAAAGCCAAGAAACTTAAAAAAAAAATATATCCTTGATGTTCACTCACGGTTTGATAATGATTCTTCAAGTCAGTCTATTTGAAAATTGTATAAACATTTTTCAATATTTTAAATGCATTAGGTTGTAGCTCATAATGGCTTGTTCAATATTCGTCAACACTTTGGAAAAATTTATTCCATGGCAGTGAAAAACCATCATTTAAGATTAAAAATATTCTTAGCTATTATGGACAACCTTGAAATTTCTTAAAACAAAATCTATGCATTTTCAAATATAAGACGTTTCTTGCGTTGACGCTTGTGTAACTAAATGTAGCTCCATTAATGTAGCTCAAGCACTTTGAGTTAACAGTAATCTTTGCTTAGATACATATTTTATATGTTTGTTATTTAAGTAAAACTGTTGTCGAATAAGGCTAAAGAGAAGGTTGCTCGCCAACACCACCTACCGCCAACTCTTGGGCTAATTTTTACCAATGAACAGTGGGAGCGGTCGTCGTCTTATAATGTCCCCGGGGCTGAAAGCGCGAGCATATTCGGTGACGAGATTTGAACCTGTTACCCCAAGACCCCAAGTCAACTATTTTAACCACTAGAATACTTATTTTAAAGATATAAAATTAACAAATCTCATTGAAACCCTTTTAAAAATATCAAAATACGTTTAGCTGGCTCAGGAAGATTACTAAGTTCTTAGATTATAGTAATAGACATAAAATATATATGTTGCTAACTTTATTTTATCAACTCGATAAAAGAAACTTTCGGACGTAAATATTTGGAACGATAAATTGCACTGTTTTAAATACTTAAGGGATAATCAAAGTTTTCTGTATTCTTGATACGGTAAAGTACAACGAGTTTGTTTATAAATTTCTTGCAAAGCTACACGAGGGCTATGCACGTTAGCTGTTCCTAATTTAGCAGTGTAAAACTAGAGGAATGGCAGCTAGTCGTCATCACCCACCGCCAACTCTTGGGTTACTCATTTTTCAACGAATAGTGGGATTGAGCGTCACATTATTACTCCTTCACGCTTGAAAGGGCAAGCATATTTGGTGTGATTTGGATTCGAGCCCACGACTCTCAGATTACGACACGAGTGCCCTAACCGCCTAGCCGTGCCGGGCCAGCACCGTAGGTATTACTACGTGATGTCAGTGGCATTTTCCGAGTGTATTTTTGTGCTACTAACTTTCAGATGGCTGGTGATGTTATCTGATATGCACATTACAGTGGTTTTACGAGAAAAGGAAACACAGTGTTTTCAGTTACCAGTTTGAACACCAGCAGTTTGTATAAAGAGATTCAGAATGGAGAAATATAACAGGGCCCTAAAATAAAATAAAAAAACAAGCTTGGACACTTCCATGATGTAGAGAGCAAAAGGTCAGCCAGAAGCTGATCAAAAACAAATCTTTACAAAGTGGCTACAAGTCTTACTAGCTACAGTTGAAGGATGAAAAGAGAAGTCCAGACCACTACTAAAATCAATTTAAGACTTGGTAAGAAGAAGGTATTTAACAATAATTGTGCAACTAGCGGGCGTCAACTTCCAGACTGAGCGAACCAGTCAAGATCAGCAGTTCTACCATAAGTAAGCACACATAAACTTCAGGAACGGATTGGTCAAACGCTACACGAACGACTAATTTGTTCACAGACGAATTACGCTTTAAATTGCAGCAAGATGAGATACTATACATGTGTGAAGAGTGGGTGAAATTGTGTCACCCAAGTTTCACGAACAAATGACATGAATGTGGCGGTGATGGCATTTCGTTCTAGAAAAGGATTAGTACTGTTGATCACATTGACCTTTCTGAGCTAAGACACACCACTATGATATACACACAATATAAGTCTGCAGTCTTACTTTATTTGTATCGCTTTACTGTAGGTCCAGCTGGTGAAGTCTTCCGTATCATGAATGATAACAAGCACCTCCTCCGAATCCAACTAGTTAGAACTTGACTTTCTGTAAGAACAGGATATTTAAAGTACAGAATGATCTGCATCAGATTTTTATTATCTTAAAATTGAATATATCTCTCTGGGAAGATGCTTGTTAGCACTTAATTCTCTATTCAGCAGCGTTGACCAACCAGAACAAGATGGGATGGATGAGTGTGATATATTTTATCACATTTTATGTATAGCTTGCATTCGTGTCCGTATTTTGTAAACAACAAAACTTCTGATTGTTTATGGACCTGAAAAGCATGTAGTATCAAATTATAAATAATCTCAAACTGAAAAAAAATGCATTCCGAATCATATTGCTAGTCATCTGACACTTCTTTTGCATAAAAAGCATCACACGGATGCCTTTAACGTTGTTTAATAAGACAAGATACGTCTCGCCATACCTAGAACGTAGAAAACTCACGTTGCCTTTTAACTACTTTGAGAAATATGTTTTGCAAAAAGTAACTCACCAGAGATGCAAATTGTTTTTCATACTCAGAATAAGGAGTTTCGTTTGTCTCATTTTATGAACTTGAAAGGACTTTTTTAGAAGTTATGCCAAATTTTGTAAAATAAACTTGATGTTTAGAATTGATCGTACGATCAGAAGGAGTTTCGATAAAAATAACAAAATACTCCATAAACTATTCAATACCGGAATAACCATTATGAGATCAACTAGAAAGTAAAAGGAAAAAACAACAAAAACAAACGTTTCCAATACTTAAAAGCAAAACAAGTGATTAAAAGACAGTTCGGAACCAGAACTTATTGATTTTGCGTCAAAGTGAACTCAATCAGGAAATGTTCTCGAGAAACTAGAATTGACGTTACAGTCAAACGTTTAATTAATACTTCATAAACTGTTCATACATTTCAGTTCTCTTAACGAGATTTTAGTGGAAGAAATGTTAAATTGGTAGCCTCCTATTCATATAATCGGATACAATAAATCTTTTGTATCAATTTAGAATTGTACTTCACAGCAGTCATGTAGGTATCTAGATAACCAAGTTTGCTCTTATTCGATTTTAAGTAATCTCACGAGTTTCCTCGAAGCATTGTACTACACTAGCATGTTTTTCTCTTTAAAGAATGAGAAAATGAGTACCGTTTATTATAATTAAACAATGTTTTCATTAAAAGAGTGGTTATTTAATAAATATTATTTATGCATTTTACTTGAATGACAAACTTTAAAACATGATTATTTTGCAATAATATAATTTATATCATATAAAAACACACAAAACAAAACAATAACATTACAACAATATAACATTAAATAAAAAATTGACCACAATATGTTTTTTCACCAAAATTACCTTGATAGTAATGTATCTCTTTTTCCAAGAGATTTGTTTTTAGTGTAAGAATCTAATTTGAATTTTCTGTTCTATGATTACAAAAATGTGTTTTACATAGATTTTCAAGTAATCGATTTACCTGAAGAACGTTTCTTATTGTAATTGTACAAAACATTACTACACGTTTTTTAAAACGTGACATAAAAAAATTATAATTATACTTTTTCTTTAAATGTATGCCATGTAGGGGCCTCATCATACATATGTAAATTTATATATATTCATAATCATTACCCTTATTGGGCAGGTTAACTAATTCCTCCGTCTTTAATTCGCATGCTAATGTGAAATGTGAGGGTAACTGAAACATAATAATTCATAAAGCTCGAAAAATACGGAGATTCAATAAGTTTTCATAGAAATGAATAAAATTCTTACAACTCGAGCACTTTGTAGGGGTGTACCTTTCTTCTTCAGGGGCAAACTGAATCCCAGTTTATCTCAGAAGAAGAAAGGTCCACCTTTCGAAAGCACTCGGGTTATAGGGTTTGTTTGCAATTTTATTAAAACATAATAATTTTATTGACTATAATATTAAACTGACTTATTGATACTGTTCGTGTATTTGATTTTGTGTTATTTGTAAGTTGTTCGAATTGATGCTGAAAAAAATTGTTGGTAACGTGTTTGAAGAATCTTTTTAAGAATATTCAGAGCTTTAATATCTTAAAAGTCTAAGATCGATTAAGGAAAATATTATTGTATTTCAAACATTTATTTAACATATAAACCTAAATTTAAACATTTCCATGTATTTGATGATTTCGACCTTGCAAAAACACGATCTGATGACTGGTATTTAATATAGGTTTTGGATCAGATTAGCTATACAGGTGTTTCAATCACTTCAAGGATTAATGTTTTTTTCTAAAGTCATTTATCTCTAGGCGCATTCTAAGACTATCTAACTTAAAACTTTAAACTCAGTGATGAAAACATAAACAGTTCTGTTAAGAACATTTCCCCCAATAACTATTTGGAGTTTTTCGTTTTGTAGATGGCAGAGTCTGACGTCCGAAATGACTAAGATGGCAAGCTCCTGCGTGACATGAATGCCAGGAAGTAGATGGTGCCACAGAAGGCATGCTTGCAGGCATCGGTGACATTTCTACGTCGCTATTCCCTTCCTCCTGCGCCTTTAGTTGAGTCGAGTAGAATTCCCAGAGTTTACTGACGATAGCTGTGACCAAGGTGCTACCGTGATTGTGTTCAATCAGTCGGAGCAGGAAGACTCCGTCCCAGCCGAGGTAATTGGATGAAATTTTTCGAGCTGACCTCGATACTTCACTCATGTTGACCAGCCTTGTTCTCCATAAGCAAAGTCTGATAAAGGCAAGTCGGTTACAGGGGAAGGTTCGCCAGATCCACAATAATAGACTAGCTGCATTTAATGGAAAAAGAATGGCTAGGTAAAACCAAATTACAGAATAGATTTTTTCGTTAAAAACGTTGATGGGCAGAACACACCTACACACATAGGTTTGGAGGGCACCTTGCATGGCGGCACGAACGTGACACAAAGTCTGCAGAGGGAACCGAGGAGAATTCCACCAGTCTCCGCTGGCTACCAAGCGACGCAATATTTCAGTTCCATGCCGGATATACCCCTTACCCAGAAAGGCGCTAAGGAGCAAGAACTGAATACCTACGTTGATTAAGTAAAAAAACTTCACTAAAATATACAACAAAGCCAAATAGCGACTCGGTCCCGCAACACAACGGCAGCCTATTAGGGGAAGACGGCAGGAAGGGTCAGTACACCATCCAACATTTCCGGTTATAATAGTATGGAACTGGTCGACAAATTCGGTTAACAAAGACTCCCGTTGCTGACATCCCGGGGGCAGTGCTGCAATATCAGAGGCCCGTTTAAGTAACCGTCGGAGTTTGATGCCTGCATTATGTGCACAAGCACTCCACATAATGAAAGGCAAATGAAAACAAACACCTTGTACCATTAGAATTACAGAGGACCACTGGTAGTAACTTACATTAATTCGACGTAGCTTGTTTCTCTGCACAGTGTAGACGTCTAATCCGTTGTAGTCTAATTCTTCAGGGGTAAATCGGATATCAGGGGGCTGCTGTGGCGGGTCAATGGTGTCGTCGACGTTATCTGTTGTCACTAGATAGTAGGTGGACGCCGTCCAACAGTAGCTGTTGACGTATCGTGCTTGGGCGTCTGTAAAGTAGGTCGGAGTGAAACACTGGATGGGATCGCCAATGTACTGCTTGGTAAAAATGGGAAGTGCGAGGAACAGGAAGACAAGTAAGGTGTACTTCCGGTTTAGCTTGTCTATTCCATCGTCGATAGGCACATGGAGGCCCCCGATCAGGTCGTGTAAGCGGAAGAAGTAGGACATCTCGCCCTGAGCCTGTCGGGGGCGGTGCGGTAGGTGTGTCAGGGTGGCGGGTGAACTGGTCGTCGTGAGCACGATGAAGGTTTAACGTGAAGTCTAGAAAGCCTGATAAAAACGAAATTCCAGCAGATTCACTATATGACTCTTGAGCTGACCAAAGATGGTCCACTTTGGCAGCTGACCTCACCAACACTCGGCTGCGTTCTTTTCTAGGTTTACACACATACAAATATTGAGAGAAGTGATGGGAAGTTAGCGTCAAACCGTTTTCAGTAATCGCTGCAGCCTTGGTCCTGATGAGCATGACCAGCGGTAGCGCCTCACCTGCAAAAGATGGAAAAGTATGTTTGACAATCGGAAAAGCTCAAGAACTTACACGCAGAACAAACCTGTTGTTAGAGCAATAATTCACACAGTATGGCTAACAGGAGTGTAAACTATGAACCATTGTTCAGGCTCATCGTCTGACTTTGTGTAAAGAAATTCGTAATGATTGGGTGAAGCTAAATTCTTGAAGAATTAAAGAAACAAAGAATTACTTTCAATTAACATTCTACATAGTTAGCCTTCGATCTCATCCAACCCCCCCCAAAAAAAACGTTTTCTAAAAGTAAAGTATTAATTGAAACAAAACGACTAAAAATGTATGGGTTAAACGTTAGAAAAAAATCATTGTTAAAATAAACATAAAAGTACACACACACTTATAGAAACATACATACATAATTTAGTTACATTTCAAAGTAGAAAATTGTTCTCACTGAATTAGTAGTATCACGTTTATTTTAAAGTTTCGCTATATGCTATTCAAGTAAGTTACAATTTTACAATATAAAGGAAGATCTTCCTTTGTGATATTTACACAACGTAATAAACAGTGATATGAAGTTAGGTTGCGAAGAAAAATGTTGATACAGACGTAATAAGACTGTATAGTGATTTGCTAGAGTCTCTTGTCATTAACTGCTCTGTGATTGTTATGTTTTATCGTAACTTTTGGTCAGTAAAGAAAATTTCATACACTAAAACCGGTTACTCTTGAATAATGCGCTGAATTATAACGGAGCAAAGCAGATTAAAAGCTGTTATTTTGCAACTTCGTAAATGCTAAGCACGTATAAATGTTTTCCTACCGAATAACTCATGCCACAGTTTCTGGTCACTTGGACAGGGTGTTGCAAATATGTATCGCAATTCTATTACTGGCCATTGTCCACTTGAATAGTCATCTTAGAAGAAGAAAACAGGCTACTCCCGGATTGAACAGTTCACAATCAAGAACCTTCAGGTCTTACGTTTTTAAGCTGTTTCACTTTTTCGAAGCATTAATAGTACTTCATGGTGAGAGAGTGTGTAGTAGTGGTCGACGGGACTATCTGCTGAGTCGCAGAAGCTCTGGCACGTGAAGCAAATGAAAATTTTGTATTTTCTTCATTGCCACGCAAGTCAACTAAAACTACCGCTAAAGTCGCGCACGTATTACGTTCTCCTATCTACGCGAGCACTGTGAGCACGTGAACTTTGCCGCGTTCTAGTTGTATGTGGCCCCTAGTGGTATACATGAATGTCTTCTTCACGCTCCGGATACACAATAAGTCACAATCGAATACCAACAGAAAAGAAGATAGATCCCTCGTTGTAGTCATCGCTTTATCCAATGGAGTATTCCATCTGAAGGCTCAAGTTTCCCTTGGGGGCTCTAGAGCTCAATGAATGACTCACTTCTTTGTCTGTTAGTGTCTTGATAAGAAAGGCCTTGACGCTATGCTCTGCCAACAGTCACCAATTATAACGTGGGTAGTCATGAGAAGTTACTTGCTGTTGTTCTATCCATTTACACTCGGTCTAATGAAAGCCTCATCCCTGTATAATTAGATAACAATGTCACATCGTATTCTAGAAAACTAACAATGCTTGTTTATAAATGAAATTCGATTTAATAAAATGTTTTAAAAATCAATTTAATCTAAAAGCTAATTGGGCCGCCGTACATTTTTTTTCTTTGAAGTACATAATCTAGCTGAGTTACGAAATAAAAAAGCATATTTTCTCAGTTGATGTAACACTAAGAATTGAAAGAAAAAAAATGAAATATATAAGCATTCACGAGGCAAGGGAATATTTTGTTTCAGTACAAGAGATCCAAGCTGAAAAAAATACGCAGCAAGAACTTTATCTGCACTAAGCCTTATCTGAAACATCTGATTTACTTTAACCTATTATCATAATCACGATTATAACACACTTTGTACAATACATTCATCAATAAAAACGAAACGTATTTTTCCTTTCTTTGAATATAAGCGTACTCGCTTATCAGCAACGTTGTCATGGAAGTTTTAAAGTTGTTGGAGGTACAAAAAGTAGCTACATGTGGTTTATTTTAGACAACTGCTGTTTTAATTCTCTTGTGTAAACTTACAATGTGCATGAAAATAATTTAAGAACAAAACGAGTTTCTAAAGATTTAACTTTTGCATTAAAATATGTCTTATTCGTTCACATATCAGACGAACAATTAGGCGAGTGAAGAGATTGTATTGTATCTTTTTTAGTACTCCATAATTGTATGAGATAGACAAATATTCATTGTATGTTTAGGGTTTTGACAATAGCATAATTCGAAACTGCATGATACATTGACGTGTAATGTTTAAAATTAATCCACAGTTGTTTAAGATGATTTTTAATAGTTTAAGATACTACGATACCTAAATTAGAGATGACTAGCACAGATAACCCTCCTTTAGTAGCTTTGTGCGAAATTGAAAGAACAGCAAACAAAACCAATTGTGTTAAAGTGTCAATAAATTTAACTTAATATTTATTATTATTTTGGAATGAGCGTTACGACTAAGATTTGAGTGCAGTGCTGGTTGACAACCTCAGCGTTTCACCTTAGATTACTTGATGTACAGATATACAGTGAAGACAAAAAGTGTTCGTACTCCTGCGTCGTGAGTAGGTTTTTCCTCATAACTAAAAAAATTTCAGGATTAGGATAGTGAAAGTATAGTTTATTATAAATACTATACTAACACACATAAATTTTTATGTAAATTGAACGACAAATAAACTATTTATAAACAAATAACCAAACATAGGACAGACAGAAAGTGTTCGTGAGTCTACTTTAATAGTCAGTTGTGTAGCCTTTCAGGTGAATTACTTGGCTCAATCTCTTCTTATAGTCCTCCATGATCATTTGACAGTACTCGACTGGTATTTTCTTCCATTCTTCTTTACAGAAGGATTCCAACTCTTGCAAGTTTTCCGGATGACGCTGATGAAACCTTGTCTTCAACTCATGCCAAACGTTTTCAATTGGGTTGAGATCGGGTGACTGCAGTGGCCACTCCAGAACGTTTATATGGTTCCTCTGCAACCAGGATTGCACATATTTCGATGTGTGCATAGGGTCATTGTCGTGCTGGAAGATCCAACGACGCTCAAGACGCAAGTTCCGAGCACCATCATTGATATAAGTGCCTAATATATCAACGTAATCTTCTTTTTTCATGATTCCGTTGATGCGGTGAAGGCTGCCTACAACAGAAGAGGTGAAGGAAACCCATAGCATGATCGAGTCACCTCCGTGTTTAACTGTAGGGATGGTGTTCTTTGGAAGATTTCGTTCCCCCTTGTTACGGAAAATATTGCGAACATTATTGTGGTCGAAACGCTTGATTTTAGTCTCGTCTGACCAAAGAATACTCTTCCAATAGGTAAAGGGTTTATCTACATGTTTTCTTGCATACCTCAATCGTGCTTCTAAATGAACAGGCTTTAAATATGGAGTTCTAAGAGGACGGCATGCTTTGAACCCAGAAGAGCGTAACATGTTCGTAACTGTAGAGGTGCTTAATTCAACCCCAGTTTCTGTATGTCATTACGTGTTAAACGAGGGTTCCTACTAACTTCTCTGAGAACCTTCCTCTTGGTTCTCTCTGGAATTTTGGTGGGGCGTCCGGAACGAGGGTGGTTAGCAGTTGATCCTGTAAGCTTAAACTTGACAATTATGCTTTGAATAGTAGATTTTGGCGCATTAAGTTGTGTAGTAATATAGGAAATAGACACACGAGACTTGTATGTCACTATAATTCGTTTTTTAAAATCATTGCTAAATTGCCGGAAGTACATTTTTTTGCTGGCTAAATTCCAGTAATTATGAACCCAGTGTCTAGTTCTGGAATGGTACAATGTAGTTTATTCGCCAAACTAAACAAAATTTTTGCATGGACTGTAACAATAAGCAACTGTCATAGCATTTTAGATTAATAAAACGTCTTACAACTCAATTGTTAAAGATTATCACAGAAATTTCCACTAGCATCGAGCCTTATAACTGAATTTTAAACAACCGTTTTAGCATTTTGGATTAAAAAAACGTCTTATAACTGAAAATAAGTATAATGTTAGTGTTGAAATATACACAGCTTTTGTAAATGTAAATAACTCATGCAGCACTATGGGCTACATATTGGATCAAATAGCTGAAATAAACTGATACAATAGTATAGAAATATCTACCGTTAGTGTTGTTGTTTTTAAATTAAGCCCAAAGCTACACAATGGGCTACTGTGCTCTGCCCATCGCGGGTATCGAAACCCGGTTTTTAGCGTTGTAAGTCCGCAGACATACCGCTGAGCCACTGGGGGGCCTACCGTTAGTGTAAACATGTATTAAATACTGAGAAAAACGACACGAATTTCCCAATATAAAATATCAAATAAAACGTACGTTTTCTTGTTTTCGATTTTTTTTAAACATAAAGCAGCCCATTTTAAATAACATTAGAATAAACTACATCATATTAGTTTAAACAACCATACTACAGAAAAGATTTTAACCTAAATCTACTCTCATCATCACAAAGTTGTTGTACTATGCAAATGATAAAAACCTAATCACATAACTACGGTCTCCAACGAGATAACCATATTACCATAATGATTTTGTCCTAATGTTCCATCTACCTCTACCTTTCTCTTAACGTAACTATAGCATCGTTTCCACATATTCTTTCACTGGCTTTATTGTACCTTCCTCTTCCAAATTTAACCTTTTCGACACAACGTTGAATAGTTTTCTTGTCGTTGTACAGGAGAACGGAACAAGCTCCTTACATGGTGTCAAGAACTTTCCAAAGCAGGAACAGTAAGATTAAAATTAACCAACATAAGCAACTAATGACGATCTTTTCGTATTTAATCAACTCTGATTATTATTTTTCTTTTGCAGTTTCATTCTCCTTGAAACTAATTTCTTGTCTCTTTATTTTTGAATCAGATTTGTATACGTAATATATTTAGTTAACTATATTCTTGGATGGAAAAATGAAAACTACTTGTCAGATGTTAGTTGGTTCTTTTTGTTTGCGAAAAAAGGATGAAGAAGAAAAATAAGGCAGAAAAGAAATGACAACTGCTGTAGATAAATATAATTAGTTTTCCTGTTTCCTTCTGTCGGATCTATATAGTTCGAGTGATGGTGTTGAAGATGAATCGAATGAACTAATCTGGAAGGAAAAATGACACCTTTTTTGGCGTTGAAAAAAATACTCTTTATGCCAATACATGAGATGGAATAGAAGCCATCAAGGTTATAACAACTAATACCGTTCTCAACGTTTTGGTATCTTGGAAGATGCAATTTACCCTTACCCTTTACTATTCTCCTTTTTGCTTTTTCTCTACACTGTAATTTTCTCTCCTGATTTCTTTTTGTAGATAACATTGTTACAGTAAAGCACCTTTTTTTCATATCTCTTGCACTGCACTTATTCCAAACGGCAAAAAATCACAATAAGATTTGACTGAAATAGAAACAGTATAACCAAATTAAGCTACAAGGTTTGATTTATTACTTATTTTCAAATTCATCACTTTGCAACTTGTTAAGTTAATGCCAGATGTAGTAAATTATTACTCGTCTAGTGTTTATTCGCAGGTGTTAATTAAAATTGTCAGTCTTAGTTTAATACCTAAATTCAGTTTCTCGATTCTCACAAATTCCTTTCAAAGCTTAACGCTGAATTGTCAATCATGCTGCGCATTATAACGTAACCCGGATGAGTCTCCGATTTATTATGTAACGTATTACAATTTCATGTAACCAGAAATTTTAATTTTAGTTTAGAAGTTAAGTGAATGTTGATATGTATCAAAGTTATGATACTTGTCAACAAGATTGATACAAACAATTTTCTTTCTAAATACAAATATATTTTAATATACAAACAACAATAAAGCTTGTAATAAAGGCTACCACAAATAATTATTTATATACAAAAGTTTTAAAATCAATATCGAGTCTTTTATCTGGCTTGAAACTGAATATTGTGTAGACGGTTCACTTTACCGTTTACAAACTGAATTTTCTCCGACGAAGTTATTTGATGTCTTCATAGAAATACTGACGACCGAAGTTAATTCACTGAAGTTAAACGGTTTATAATATTCGAAATCTATAAACGTTTCTGGATTAATGTCTATAGTTTCCTGATTAGTAAGCGTTTATCGCAGTTATAGCTTTCGAGGCTTGTAGTGTACTAACTGCAGCAAGCGTTGTGTTGGTTACCTTTTATAAGATTTAACGCGAGGTTTCGAAAGTTCACTTGACAGAGATCTAAATATATATTGTTGATTCTTACATTTGAAAATCTTTTACAAATTTAGAGTACAAACTGGACTTTCACATTACACAATTAAAAATATAAGTTACATGTATTTTTAAATACATATTAAACTGAAACAAAAATGGATATTAAATTAAATATATAGTATAAAATCCATAACAATGTTTTGTTATTATATACAAAGCTACACAAAGAGCTCTCTGTACTCTGCCTATCAGTATAAATTCGCGCTGTGTCATTCGTGGGCTAATTTGTTACAATCGCAATATTCGTGGTTCAAGTGGTGATGCTGTTGAATATATTCCTAACTTTCATGGTGCTTGCAATACAGAAGTGGCAGTCAATCTCGTTTAACACACGTATTCCCCTTTTGTGTAAGGTCAAAAATTATAACAATTAAGAAAATGAATAGCGGGTCTTGTAAACGAAAATAGATAACACAACGGTGTAAGAATACTGACAGTTATTGATAACGTACATGAAAGTTTGAAGGAACAAAGACAAAACTGCACTAACGTATCTATGTGAATTTCGAAAATGTTAAATAAAATGCATGTTTACATCTTGCACGAAGCGTATCGTTTTGAATGGTACTGAAACAAGTTATCTCTAGATAACTCTAGAGAATACGTTTTTTTTAGAGCCTACTCTCATCATTTAAAAGTTGTTGTATTATGAACCAGTAATAGTTGAATAGCTCAATGTTAGTTGCCAATGGTTGGTTTTGTTGTGAATTTCACTCAAAGCTACACGAGGGTTACCTGCGCTAGCCGTCTCTAATTTAATTTAGCAGTGTAAACTAGTCATTACCCCTCACCGCCACCTCTTGGGATACTCTTTTACCAAAGAAGAATGGAATTGACCGTCACATTTAACGCAATCATGGCTGAAACGGTAAGCATGTTTGATGCGATGGGGATTCGAACCCACGAACCTCGGATTACGAGTTGAGTGACTTAACCACCTGGCCATGCCGGGCCTTTAACTGCCACTGTGATAACTCAATTAATATAATGATCTTATCCTACTATTCAATCTTTATCTATATATGTGTTAACAATTACACCGGAAACTACGCTGCAGGGTGTTGTTAAGAAGCTTTGTCCTCAAACAGAGCACGACTGGATGTGGCGACATGAACTGTTTTAATATAACGTACTCATCATCTTAAAACAATCTCACCAGAACTGGTTGGTATAGAATTAGGAACTTCTTCGAAGCAGAAACTGAAAGACGAAAATTAGCTAACCAATAAAAGTAGCAACGATTTTTGCGTTTTCCTCCACCAAACGAATTTAATTAGTTTTACTTATTACTTGTTTTTTTTTCTGTAGACGTTTTCTTTTTCAATATTATTTTTCATTTTTTTTCAAAGAACCATTTCAGTAAACAAGATATATTATGTTTTGCTAACCATATATTTGTTTAGTTACAAGTAAAGACCATTTATCAGATTTTATCAACGTCATTTTTTCTTGGTTTGAGTAATTAAAAAGAAAACAATAATGGATGATCAAGCATCATAAAAGAAAAAGGAAATTAATTATTATAATGAATATTACTAGTGCCCTTTCTGCCCTCAGTCCCCTGTTATAATGAATATTACTAGTGCTTTTTCTGCCCTCAGTCCCCTGTTATAATGAATATTACTAGTGCTTTTTCTGCCCTCAGTCTCCTCTGTATCGTTAGTAAGTTAATGCTTAGAATGAAGTGAAGTTCTATACAGAAGTTGAAAATAACATCTTTCTTGGTATAACATTGGTGCTGCTATATGAAGTACAATAAAAGCTAATGAAGTCCATGGCATTCTGTACTGATATAAACTTGGTCCTTTGAAGGATGAAACCTATACTCACATCCTTTTGTTTACTTTCTTTTTCTTTCTTCAAATTTTTATTTCTTCTATTCAGGTAAAACACTTTCTCATATTCTCTGTACTTTAATATTGTTTGTTTCAGAGTTTTGAAAAAAGCCAGACAAGACCTATCGGCGCCTAACTGTTTCTAACTTTGAAGTAATAGATATCCAGTCAGAAACTTCCACGATAACTTTTGGGCCAGTCTTACCTGAATATGACCAAGAACCTCCAAGATTGGAGTGTATTTTTGCTGTAACGGGTCGAGAACAATGAATCTTTGAGAGAAAATTTTAACATATTAAACATTGGATGAACCCGGCATTTTAGTTAAAAATCAATAGCCTGTTTTCTGAATACTTGCATGATCATTAAAACTGCAATTCTAGGCCTAGTATTTATTTTTATATTTATGATGCTTTTATTACCTTTTGGACTTGTGGTTAACATAACAGGCTACGAAGAACAAGGTCCACAGTTCGAGGTGTGATGCATCTGAACACGATCTACACTTTTAACTGTGAGTGCAATATAAAAGTAACAGTCAGTTCTATTATTTGGTTCAAAGGTTTGGACAACAAATCTTTACACGGCGAATGTATCTCAGAACGGCCGGTATGGGTTTCAACACTTTTATTCATAAGCAGAGAACAATGTTTCGACCTTCCTAGGTCATCTTCATGCTGACAAAAATTACTTTATACGGTGAGTGCAGCTAACTGGTTACGTACTCTCTTATCAATACTTCAAAATCAGAGACAATTAAACCGGAACCTTAAGGGGCCTTTGACTTAGCCGAATAGCTCAAATATTCCAAAAGGTGTTGTTTAGGTTGAAAATTTCAATTCCTTCTAAAGTTTTATCTGTAGTTTACGCAGTCTCGCTATATTTGCTCATCATGAAAACGAACGCAGATTTTAGTCCAAGTTTCCGGTAAACTTCTGAATAAATAGTTTCTAATGTTTGAATTCATTTGATGCCAATATTATAAAGCCAAAAAAAATCTACCAAACATTTATATTACATATAAATAAACCTAATTTGAACCAGAAACCTAATTTTGTTATTTAATAATTCACTAATATTTTATGGTATCGTAAGTGTCATCAAAGAATTTTTCAATACAGAAAATTTCCTTAGCTCAGAATTACTAATTTGCAAAGAACAAATCTTAGTTGTAAGTTAAATATGTTTACACACGCATATATATATTACTTTTTGCAGGAAGTTTGACAATATAAAGAAATGAGCGAAAGTTTAGTTTGTTTTTCTTGAACATTTAAAGTCACTTTTGTAAACGAAAAATTCGATTAATTCTTTTTTTTCTTATGTTGAATTACAAAAGTTAAAGAATACCAATTTTTTCTCCCAAAATTTACAGTTCGTAGCTTAGCTCGCCGTATTATAAGTAAGTAGATTACATGAGTTTATGACAAAGGTTTTCCAGTTCATTACTGGGATTAACTCTTCATAATTATGAAAGACAGCTGGAATATAACGATAAGGCTAAAAGTAAAGAACTCTTCAGAGATACAGTTTTTATATTTAAACTGCGTACCGACTGATGCTGCTTTTAATTATTATTTTTCTAAAAAAAATTCTTATGAATGTTTAATGTATTATGTACTTTTTACCTCTTCTTGCAAAGAAAGAAGTTATGGTTAAACAGTAATCTAAAATAAATGTTTCAGCACAAAAGCGTTTTTAACGTATTTGTTACAGAGATACATAGAGGAATCAGAATACATCGAAAAGTATTAATAAGTATGTTTTCTGATCAAATTAAATTTTTCTTCAAAAGAATCATAAAAAAGTATTATAAGTACATTACGTTTTGTATATTATGACTTTTGGAATTTTTGTGAGATAATGTTTGTTTGTTTCTTAATTTCGCGCAAAAACTACACAAGAGCTATCTGCGCTCGCCGCCCCTAATTTTGCAGTGTATGAGGGAACGGAGCTGGTCATCACCACCGACCGCAAACTTGGGGTACTCTTTTACCAACGAGCATTGAGATTGACCGTCACATTATAACCACCCACAGCTGAAAGGGCTAGCATATTTGGTGGACGGGGATTCGAGCCTGCAACCCTCGGATTACGAGTAAAACGCCTTAACCAATCTGGCCATGCCGAGCCTCGTGAGAAAAAAATTAGCTTCTTAAGTGAGATGGTTTATAGTGAATTCTATATCTAGATCTCACTTAAAATTGTCTAAATAAAATAAACATATTTATTAATTTAATCCACATTGTGAAGTTATTGTGTATTACAAAATGTACCACTATCTAACTATTCCTCATATGCAGTTTATTTTATATACAAATATCTTGAACATTATTTTACAAGACAAAACCTAACCACAATCATCACTACATTTTTTCTCCCCATTTATTAATTATTTTGTATCTACAAGTACTTAAACAAAAGTACTGATATATCGAAATTCTTATTATAAATTAACCTTAATATTTCCACGTTGTCACGGTGAACATTCTTAAAAACAAAAGCTTTTGTGCTAAAATAGTTGTGTTAACGTAATATATTACCACAATATTTTAGGTTTCTTTCTGTATAGCTTGTCATTTGTTTTTATCCTGTGATATTCCTTTTCTTTTCGTATAATAGATTCATTTATCAAACGATTTATTGAAAGATTTATTTTGATGTCATGTTAATTAATTAATGATGATCATTTTATAGCAGCTCCTGAAGTTTCTTTCAGAGAAATAGAACAGAAGAAAGATTCTTCTATTTTATATAGATTTATATGGAATAAACTTAAATTAGAAATATTTTAAATGATATAAATGTATCCATGATAACGTTAGTTTTACTACTAGTAAAATAAGCAAATGTAAACACTAATGGAACGTAATATTAATATGAAGCACGTTTTTGCTTGAAAGAAATTTGGTTAATATTGAACTTAGAAAAAGAAGGAAGCGTTTTATTCGTTTGTCATAGTGATCAGGTGGTTAGGAAGCTTAAGTCTTGAGTTTGTATCCCTATTACACCAAACATGATCGCTCTTTTAGCTGTAGAGGTATTATAATAGACGGTCAATCCTACTATTCGTCAGTAAAATAGTAGCCCAAGAGTTGGCAGTGGATGTTGATGAGTAGCTACCTTATTTCTAGTCTTACACTTCTAAGTTAGGGATAGCTAGCGTAGATAGCTTTGCGCAAATTTCAAAGCAAATAAACAAAATCGTTTGTCACGGGCGATTTAAGAAAAACGACAAGCTTGTCCAAGAGACTTAGTAGTTTGCTTTAAACGGAAGCTTATGATAAGTTCCACACAAGTATGATCTGTAATTAGACGATACCAAAAACGAATCATAAGTTTCCTCATATTTGAAGGTTGAAGAGCCACAATGTTAAGGTTCGTGAAACTGTATTATGCTCACAAACTATGCAACTGATACGTCTATATCAGCGTCGGTCCCAGGAAAATTAGGTTCAACGAAATGACTTACACTTAAACATAAGAATTTGTGGTCATAAAATAATTAAGAACATACATAATTTTGTATTGTAAGTCGACACGACTCCAGTGGTATAGTGATATGTCTGCGGACTTATACTGCTATAAACTGAATTTTGATACCCGTGGCGTGCAGAGCACAGATAGCCCTTTGTGTAGTATTGTGCCTAGGAAAATAATGTGAGTCAATATTAAAAAGATATATTGTCTAAGAGTTATAAATTTATTGTCAAAAGACAAAATAACAGGGTTAAGTAAGCGTTATTAACTTATACGAGATTGCCTTCAAAAAACACTCATTTCAGCGCCACATTCGTACTGTTAGTTGCAGGATAGTGTTCATGCACGCATTCATAGCCTGATATTTTCTTTTTGAAGGTCTGTCAGCGCAATGCATAAGCGTAATTTTTTATTTGCACAAATGCTTCTTTCTTTTGTGAGGTACGAATCATTTTCCAAATGTCTAAGTTTCTGCTGGTCGCATAAGATCGCAAGTTTTGTTTTAAATTTCGCGCACTAGTCATCACCACCCTTCGTCAACTTTTGGGCTACTCTTTTACCAACGTATAATGGGATTGGCTGTAACATTATAATACCGCCACAGATGAAAGGGAGAGCATGTTTAGTGTGAGGGGGATTTAAGACCATAATCCTCAGATGACTAGTCGAGTCTTCTATGTTGATGGGTTCTAGTGTTCAGCAAATGTCTTGGAAAGTGACTGTTGCAGACAAAAGATAGGTCTGAACCTGAAATACTATTTTTTACACATATTTAATTAAATATAAATCATAAGAAAAAAATCGATAGTTTACCGTGATTTATAAAATTCGGAATTAGATACACCGTTGTTCTGCTAAAAATGACAAACAAACAAATAAACACAATGACATTTCTTTATAGGGACACCGACAAATGTACATTTTCGGTTTTAAATATTAAAACAAATAAATATAACAAAAATTAAAAGCCTGAATAAATATTTAAGTACGTTTTTAAAAAGTTATTATTTACTTAGTATTTTCAAACAATTCACATATTTGTTTTTGTTTTCAGAAACTTATGAAAATGATGAACTAACGGATCGAGGAATAATATAAAGAAAATGCCTCATATGAAAATATTATAATTCCTTTATCCATTTATGACTTTATTTGTTGCTTAATATAGTGGTAAAAATTTAATGGAAGAATCTTATAAAAAGGAATACGTACAGAAAATCAAAGTAGACTCTATTAAAGTTAATTCGAACCGAACATCTACTATTGAAATAAAAGAGGATATTTGGTGAATTGCTAATGAAAAAACTAGTTGTGTTTTCATCGTGTTTTTTCTTTGCTTTAATAAAATTCTCTGTCCTTGTAAACGCTAACTGTAATTAAATGAGCTAAATAAAAAACACATCTTATTTTGCTTGTCATCGATACTCCTGAATCATATAGAAAGTAATTAGAATTTATATAACCTCAGCTTTTTATTACTTCCGTTCTCAGATAATGTTAAGTTTATTAACGAAGTTTTCAGGCGCTCTTGTAATTTCCTAGTACGTTGGAGTATATTGCGAGCAGACGGTTATGATATTTGTGGCTTGAAAACAAAGCCCCTAAAAAGTAATGTCTTAAGGAACAACTAAGTAGTGATTCATCATTCTCATCTTTTAACATTCTGCCTCTTATTTTCCTTTACTTTTAGTTATTATTATTTTGCCGTCCAGATGGCGTAACTGAATTAATGTCCTCAATGTCCATAACGTGATGGTGGAATTTCTTCACAAAAGAGAGCTACTAATAATTTAGTTTCTTACAGAGTGTGGCTTGTTTGAGAGGATAATAAAGTTAGACGGAAAAAAAAAGTACTATACACCAACAAGTTTTTGCTCTTTCATTGCAACACATGTGGTCTAAAAAGGCTCTTCTCGTTCCTTCCAACGCGTTCTTTTTTCTCTGAAAAGAAGGACATGCACTCTTGGATGTTAGACCTCCTTTGTACCACATTTATTTCGAGAATTACAGATACAGTAAACTCTACATTTTGCACTTTTCTTACACTGATGATCGGACATTTAATCTTAAAGCATTTTAGTCAGTGCATCGTGACTATGTTTTAAAGAAATTGTTTTAAACGGTAGTCATTCATTCAAGACTTAAGGTTAAAATGTGTCAAGATAGCCAGACGTCTCATACATCTTACAACTAAGGAACACTATAACAACCAACAGCATGGACAAAAAGAAAGTCGGTTCTTCCAATCAGAAGCTTTCATTGCAATTAATGGACAAATACTGGACGTAAGCCATATATAATGCTGACGAACCAGCGGCGTGATTAAAGAGATACTCTTAAACTTTCTCAAAGAAAAAAGTCAAGTCAACGTGCGGTAGAAAGTCTTATGTTCTTGTAGATCACGTGTACATAGTAACGAAACTCTGTATATTGTTACTGAATTATTTTAGTTTAAGAATGTTTCCGTTTAATTAAATATATCATCTTTATTCCATACTTTAACATTAATTTTTCTTCGAATATAAAACTTGCAAAGCTGGACCTGATTTTTTAAGTGTAAAATTTACAGTCTAGTATGATGTAAAATGCTGAAATATATATATTTTAATGTAGAATAATTAATTTACTGTTGAAGAGAGCAATTGGTTGGTTGTAATCTTTTTCTCTGATGTAACACTCTTTAATTGTAACTTTATGATAAAAAGAAATAGTAAATACAAGAAGCAGCGGATTACGAAGGATATTTAATTATGTAAAAATTATTTGATTAATTAAATCTAAGTGTGAAATAATTCAACAGTTTTGCTATTTCACCATTTTATTGTTTTTTAGACAAAAATTTCCAAAAATTAATGTACTTATATTTCTAGTATCCATTAATATAGTGCAAGTGTAATCCGAATAATTGTTTAGGTTCATGATAACACAGTTAAAGAAATGGAATGTTCTACTGTTTCATGCCACTAAGCTTAAGCTAGAAAATGATTGTATTTAGTGTCTTAGTTTTACACCTGTTACATTAGCTAGAGTAGCCTTATGTTTGTGTTCTCTGATAGGACAGAGATAAGTTTACGAACGTACAACGGTTACTCAGTATTTTCAAAGCATTTTATAACATCCATTTAGCGAAATAGGAACCATATACCTTGTTGTTGCTGTTTTGAATCAAGCACAAAGCTACACAATGGGCTATCTGTGCTCTGCCCACCACGGGTATCGAAACCCGGATTTTAGCGTGTAAGTCCGCAGACATACCGCTGAGCCACTGGGGGGCAAACCATATACCAAAAATATGATATCTCACAATTACTAAAACATAAATAAGTAACAGGATGAAGTGTATATATTTTTCAATTGCAAAATTTTAAATAAAGAAATCAATTTTTCTGTGATTATCAACCATAACTCACACACTGTTAGATGATGTGTAACATAATTAGTAAGTAATTTCGCTAACAGTTTTATTTTTACGATGACTTATACCTTTATAAACCAGATAGTCTTTTTTTTTTCCATTTTGATCAACTGATTAGGTTCTCAATTCAAAAACCTTGGAATCCTAAAATATTATTTAAAACAGTAAAAAAATGGTGACGTAAATAACCCCTTGTTTTGTCGTATGTCCAGAGAGCCTAAATTTGATGTATTTGAAACAGTACAGTTCTGCACTGTTAACATATTGTTCGGACTAATTGGTAATTTATTATTATGTAATGGAAGTCCTGCATTTCACGAACTTAGCATCTGTTTCATTTCCTGTTTTGTATATGTCTAGCATCTGTTTTGTTTCACACTTGTTTTCCGTACACAAATCATCATTTATATCAACACGGTTTCCAAAAAAACCATTGTATGGTTAAGCAAGTTCTTGCTACTAATATTTTCTCACAATCAAGTGACAAGCAGAATAATTTCTTAGCAAATTTTCGTCACACATAAATGTTGGTACCTTTATTTTTGCAAACGGAATTGAATGAAAGCATTCTATAATCAGCTGAAAATAACCTTAACACTGTGTGAAAGTTTGTTTGTTTTGTTTGTTTTTTGAATTTCGCGCAAAGCTACACGAGGGCTATCTACGTTAGCCGTCGCTAATTTAGCAGTCTAAGGCCAGGGAAGGCAGCTAGTTATCATCACCCACCGCCAACTCTTGAAACTCTTTTACCAACGAATAGTGGGATTAACCATCGCTTTATAACGCTCCCACGGCTGAAAGGTCGAGCACGTTTGGTGCGATAGGGATTGAAACCCGCTACCCTCAGATTTTGAGTTGAGCGCTTTAATCCACCTGGACATGCCACGCCTTTGTGTGACATAGAGCTCTTCTATTTCTTTTTTTTTGTTGCTTTGAATTAAGCACAAAGCTACACAATGGGCTATCCGTGCTCTGCCCACCACGGGTATCTAAACCCGGTTTACTGCTGAGTCACTGGGATACGGTAAAATAATTTTATCAGTTTGCTTGTGAGCTAGCTCATATTTTTACTACTGATACAGGTGTACTAAATATACTTTGTTTTTATTTGTGCGAGGACCACCTTGTAACTTGAATGCTATAATAAACGATGTGGTTCACCATTATTTTGAGATATTAATATTTTTTACTGATTATAGATCAAAGTTAAATAAGTGTGCGTTTTCTTATAACAAAGTCACATCGGGCTATCTGTTGAGTTCACCGAACGGAATCGAATCCCCTGATTTTAACGTTGTAAATCATCTATAGACTTACCGTTGTACCAGCGTGGGACAAAATTAAATGTACTTTACTATTGTTTGTTTGAGAGCTAATTTCTAGCTTTACAGCTGATACAGCTATATTAGTACCTCACCACTGTTTGTGGGAAAATTACTTCACATCTTTACAGCTGATACAGCTATATTAGTATCTCACCACTATTTGTGGGAAAGTTACTTCACATCTTTACAGCTGATACAGCTACATTAGTACCTCACCACTATTTGTGGGAAAGTTAATTCACATCTTTACAGCTGATACAGCTGTATTAGTTATATCCGAATTCGAAAACAACAAATTGTACATAAATATTCATAATACAAGGGCAAAAAGAGAATATTAAAACACTTTTTTCTTGTTTAATATTAAACTTACAGCCAGGTTGTGTTGTGTCAATTCGATTAATGCAGAAATTATCTTTAAACATGTTTACAACTAAGGTCCAGTGTTTACTACTTTTAGACTGAGGTCCAACTTGATGTGGAGGGGATTGTTTGCGGTTTCTGATCAGAGTGTGAAATATAGCATTAAATCTAAGTCCTTAGAGTGCTAAAATTTGGGGTCCGGGTCGCTGCAGTAGACAAAACGCAGATAACCCATTTCACAGTTTTAATATAAAACAAATAAATAAGTTGAACTTAGAAAACTGAATGAAAAGAACTAAAATTATTTAAGGAGTTGTTAAAAGTACAACAATTAAAACAGGCATAGAACTCGACCTACGAGACATAGTATTAACATATTTTTTTTTTTACATTAACATGTTTGTTCCAACAAATGGTATAAAATCGTAATTTTGCCAAATGTATCATTTGAAAATAACATTAGTTTACACATGGGTCGTTTCAATTCAAACCAACAGTAGTTTACAGATAGTCGTTTCAATTCAAAACAACAGTGGTTTATACATGGGTTGTTGGATTTAAAAACAACAGTAGTTTGTTTGTTTTTTGAATTTTGCACAAAGCTACTCAAGAGCTAACTGTGCTAGCCGTCCCTAATTTAGTAGTGTAAGTAATGGGATTGACCGTAACATTATAACTCTCCCACGGCTGAAAGGGCGAGCATGTTTGACGCGACGGGGATGCGAACCCGCGACCCTCAGATTACGAGTCCACGCCTTAACATGCTTGGCCATGCCTGGCCAAGAACAATAGTTTATACATGGGTCGTTTGATTTCAAAACAAAAGTAGTTTTTATACATGGGTCGTTTCAATTCACAATACATAAATCAGAGTTACTTATAATTGTTGCACATAAAAAAACTGTAAGTGAATGATGGAATTGAAACAGAAACAAATTAAATAATTCTTATTCTAAAATGGATTTCCACAATAATCCCCTTATAGATATTTTAAATGAAATATTTCTCTTCGTCCAAACCATTATAAGAATTACAAACTGAGAGATAAATTTTGTTTTTGAATTTCGCACAAAGCTACTCGACGCCTATCTGTGTTAGCCGTTCCTAATTTAGCAATGTAAGACAAGAGGAAAGGTAGCTAATCATCACCACCCACTATTGGGCTACTCTTCTATCAACGGATTTTGATATTGCTCGTCACATTATAACGCTCCCATGGCTGAAAAGGCGAGCATGTTTGATGTGGCGGCGATTTGAACCCACGACCCTCAGATTACGAGTCGCACTCCTTAACACGCTTGGCTATGCTGGGCCCCACTGAAAGAGAAAAGCGGGAAATAAGATTTAATGGTTTAAAATATTTGTCTTGAATTCAATGACAGGACTACAGTTTGGTATATAATGGTAAATCATGCTCTAGGCATTTTTGTCTTATTCAACGTAATGACAAGAATGTCCATTCGGTTATCATCCCTAGCTTTTTAATTGGCGTTCTGAGTATTAGGAATGCAATAAAGACTTGCACTGGAAGACTGGAAAACATTTTTACCGAATACCAAATAATAACGGCTACTCGACGACATAAACATTTAAAGAAATATTCATATAAAACTGTAAACTAGAATAAAATTACAGAATTAAAATCTTGTGATGATGAAATATTTGAAGTATGTCACTACAGCTATTGAGGTTATACTTCTGAAATTAGGCGTTTAATTCGTAAATCTAGTCGTTAGTAAAAATGTGTATTTTTATGTTAATGTAAATCTAATGTAAAATATAAGAATATAAATTAAAAAGTATGTTTATTAGGAAACTTTTCTGTGACCTAAACAAAATGGCGGGCTACGTAAATAACTCTTGTGTATTTATAAATGTTTCAGGTTAAGTAGTTAGCACGTAGTATCACCTACATGAGTTTTAATATTTTCGAAACTAGACCTAAAACTCGATCACTTCAGAAGAATAAAGAATAGTCAACTATTCGAAAGGTTTCAAGTTTTGGGTCCAGTGTTGAAAATATTTATAAAAACTTTAGGGTACAACTTTTTTCTTGTAACAGGTTTCTTTAAATTGAAGGATGTTCAAATTAGAGTTAAGTGTAACTGAAAAATTAAAACAGATAAAGTTTATTTGTGGGGCCAGCGTTCAGTTCTCGTCAGTGTAAAACGAAATAACATGAGTACATGAGTGCGTTATAAGGGTGAAGTTCAAATCAAATCTCATCTTTGGTTTGACAAGAATATCTCAAGAGTTAACGATGGGTGGTGTTGATTAATTGTCTTTTTTCTTGTCTATAATTAGGAATGGTTAGTGCAGATTATCCTTGATTAATGAATATCCGAAAACTAAAAACAAACAAATCATACGCACCTTGATTATGCCAAGTCTTTTATTAATTTACTCCATACAGGGAACTACGCTCAATCAAATATAATTATGATAATATGTATTTATTTACTCTACGAAAATCTATGTATATTGGTAGATTTTTTACTTTATTACACTACTTGAAGCGTATATAACTAGCAAAATCTTTAGGCTAGGTAAGACGCCCTTAAAATTTGAGTATGTTTCAGAAAAAACAACAACAAGGCCATATAACTATATCTTAAAGATGGTCCAGGAAGGTCAAAACGTTGTTCTCTGCTTTATTAGTAAAAGTGTTAATATCCATACCAGCCGTTCTGAGATACATTTATATCTTAAATATTTTTACATCGCGATGATCAAAATTGTTTCAATATCTTAATACTAAACAAATAAATTTTACCTAGCTTAATAATATTATTATCTTTTTCTAAACCAACAAACTGACTTTGATTCACATTTCACAAATTCAACAGTAATTACACGCGCAATTACTCAGATAAACGAAGAATTGTGGGATATTATATAAAATGTTACACTGTGTAATTCATCATGAGAGACCTTTCTGTAAAAATCACTCATACTATTACAAGGTGTAAGGCTTTTCGATAAATCTGCCGAGCTGTTATAGGCTAGCATTTTGGGTTGCACATCGGAATATCCAAGGTTAAAATCAGCAATTTGCCTCTGAATAAATGCGGTGCTCAAGTTTAACTGTGACAATAATAAATATAAGGTAACCAATCCAGATATTCAGGTTAATATAGTCGCTAGACTGGATTCTATACCTTTGGTCATTAATTGAAATACAGCGTCAGCTATATCTGCACCTAGAGACTATGACCTTCACTTTATCTCCGAGTTAAAAGTTTGCACTCGAAAAGAAATGAAAAATGAAAACTCGGTGTCATTCTATGAATCGCTATACTGTGGTTACAAATGTGCAGGTTATCAATGTGTAGGAAAGAAATCAAGACATGAATGCCATAACTCTTTGTAATTTCGAAAAGTTTACTAAAACCCCGTAATCATAATAAGGTGTTTCACTAAAATTGACTGCTTTTTTCTATTGTAGAAAATAAGTGAGATTTAAGACGAACCTGAAATTTCTAAACAGGAAAACAACCTTTGATAGTAATTTTGTAAGAACTTTTCCTAAAACTCAGATATCAGAAGGCGTAAGGAGTATTACATTACATTAATATATGTATAAATATTGTTGTTTATGTGATGATCTGTTAGTTTATTAATCGAATAATATTTCAAGATTTATGGCAACAATTGTCAATCGATAACGATATTGTAATATCTTTCATTCTGCCTTTATCGGAATATTAAACTTGAAACTAACAAAGTGTTGCTTGGCTAAACAATAAGATCCTAATTTTATGCAAGTACAATTTCAACTTTTAGACTTTAAAAACACATATGCCAAACGCATCTATTGAAAATATATAAGTCCAGTATTGTTTTGCAGTATATTCGTATCGGTTATTTTCGACTATTTTGAATTTTGATCTTCAATCGACCTCTGTGGTAAGTATATGGATTTACAACACTAAAATCAGAGGTTCGATTCCTCTCAGTGGACCCAACAGATAGCTCGATGAGGCTTTGCTACAAGAAAACATACATGCTGAAATCTATATTTGATTACATATGTATAGCTTTGTTAGCTTTCACTTCATATATATAAATGGTCATTCGATGATGAAAAAAATATCTACAAAAGATCTTTTATGAACTCAGCACGACATGATAAGTTTTTTGAAAACTAAAGAAAACTAGAGAGGTTGTATTTCTAGAACATGTTATTTATGAAGATGCTGTAAAAAATCGAAATGTTGAGTAATAAAAAAACTGTATTCTGAAGATAGAACTTTTATATGTACTAACTGTAGAAATTACTACCAGTAAAATAATTCCACCTAGCGTTCGAAACGATTAAGAATAAAACTAGGACATGTTACTTGGCAATCGTTCGTATCGGCATGGGAACTATCATAAGAAATATACCTTATAAAGATCCTATACGTATATGTGCATATCAGACTTGAATTTAGCTTCATTTGGGTTACAGAATTATAACTGGAGATATTTTGGTTCGTACAAACTTTCCTTCGATGAGCTGTAAAGCAGGGTCAGCAATTTTTATTGTAAGAAATCGCTGGTATGTGTGTTTCGTGGGGATAAACGAAACGTCTGGTAATACTGGTTATGTTTTTTTGTTCCATGTCATTTAAACAAGCGACATTCTAAAGGCAGACGCTCTTATACCTCTATACAGATGGAGACTTTTGATGAAGTTGATGACTTATGACTTCATGCCACTTCGCTGCTTCTAGTGGATACCACATACATACACTTAAGTATTCGATATCACTAAAACATTTGTTAAAGCTGTTTGGTCAAGAGAAAAATAAAACTAAAGCATAAAAGAAAACTTTTTTACATTTACTCGAACTATAGCTTAAGAAAATGTAGTGTCTCGTGTCCATTAACCATCATCTTTAGTAGTCTTACTTCATATCCTCCTTTTTACTAAGAAAAATAGTAAGAACTTCAACTCTGAGGGATCTATAAGACAGCAAAATGTGGCTAAGACTAAACACTTACAAGTTTTGGAGAGTTGGCATTTTAACAAAAGAAAAACGGCTAAAAAAGAACATATACATTAAACCATTTCGCAGAAACATAATAGTTAAATAGAACTGCGAGATAAAAAGACAAAACGATAAAGATAATATAATGATAAGCAATAACGCAAAGACTTATCTGTCACAAAAAACTCTACACTTGAAATGATAAAACAAAAGAAAGAAGGTAATCAGCATCACCCACCGCCAAACCTTGAGTCACTCCTTCTACTATCTGCAATCCCTCTAGTCTTTTACTTCAAAATTAAAGACAGCTAACGTTTGTTTTGTTTTGAATTTCGCGCAAAGCTACACAAGTGCTATCTGCGCTAGCCGTCCCTAATTTAGTTGTGTAATAGAAGAAGGTTGGCAACTAGTCATTACCACACACCGCCAATTCTTGTATTACTCTTTTTACCAACGAATAGTGGGATTTACCATCACATTATAACGCTCCCACTGTTGAAAGGGCGAGCATATTTGGTGTGAAAACCAACGTTTATAGCCTTTGAATAACATTGTGTGAAATTCCACAAACAAACACTCCTGTAACGGACAAACGGCCCCTAAGTATGAAACAACGGGATACGAACAAAGAATCTTTAGATTCATTGGCATTAGAAAAACACAATTTAAGCACAACAAGCAATGAAGCATTGCAATGACAATAAAGATAAAAACAGTATTTGACACTAACCATTAAAAATAATAAAAGTTAACAACATTAATTTGAGAGAGATTAAAAAATAAAAGAATATCAAAGAATAAGAGAATGAAAGAATGGTTTCGATTTAGAAATAAAAAAACAGTAATAATACCTCAGGAAAAAGAGTAGAAATAAAACAGCTATAAGCAATGACATAAGAAAGACAAAATAATATAGCTATAACAAAAATTAATGGCTTTGAAAGAAAATTAATTTATATGAAGAAATAACGCGTTGAAATTATATTAAAGTAGAAGAAATAAATGCAAA
Organism: Carcinoscorpius rotundicauda; assembly: GCA_011833715.1. Taxonomy (NCBI): domain Eukaryota; kingdom Metazoa; phylum Arthropoda; class Merostomata; order Xiphosura; family Limulidae; genus Carcinoscorpius; species Carcinoscorpius rotundicauda. The sequence goes on from CM022398.1 coordinate 26,299,274, forward strand.
TATGATAAAGGAATAATACGCAATATCCCCTTTGAAACACGTTAAATACATTAATATAAGGAGAAAAAGTGCATTAATAAGACAATAAGTACAAAAAGATATCCAGGAAATGCACAGGAAAAACACAACAAAAATAAAAGCATTACAACATCTTTATCAGATTAGTGAGTATAATTTTAGTCCACTATTATGTTACATATGTATAAATAAAAGTTAGTGACGTGATCTAAAGAAAGACTTCAGGAACTTACAATTAAGGTTAGCAAGCTTGAGCTTTTGAAAGTGTAAAACTTAAATTATTTTATTAGATTAAAAGCATCACACTCAATCGTTGGAAGGATAAAAGCTTTAAGCGAGAAGTAATTACCAACAGATTATTTTTAGACGATTTTTATCATTTTCTGATTCGTTTTCTATTTTTTTTTCAAATACCTGAAAGCTACAAATTAATCTTGTCAGTTTTAATTATCTTTATTTTGAAAGAATAATTAATAGTCGTTTGTCTTTCTGTAGTTTTTGGCATTAGAGCAGTAACGATTTAAACGTAGAAACCTGTGAAAATGATACGTAATATTTATGACAATGAGCACTTTTGATATCGGTTGGTCAATGTTTATCTGAAATGGCCCATGTTCGAAAGCAGATGGAGAAAAGGGAAAAATATGAACGTTTTTTGCTTCTTAACACGTGAAATAGTGGAAATGTATAGGAACTGATAGAAAACCTGGAACAGGAAATGTTTTCTCATTCTTTAAGTCATCACTCCCACAATATCAGCTCGTCTTAAAAGATCACTTCGCGTGAAGGGGGAAAAAAATAGCTGATTTCCTCACGGCTGAATACGTACTGCCGGTTATATTACACAAAAGGTTCCAAAGTACCTTTAGACGACGTAGAAGACAAATTTTCATTCAATGGTTTGTGTTATTAGATATATTTGTAAATCATTCCAATCTTTCAGATAACAGTCAGCTTCATAATCTTAAAATATCTATAATTATGTCATTCATCGTATATGACACCTAAAATCGTTGATCCAAAATTTGTATTTCGCTTTTGTAAGGTTTGTTACGTGTGATACAAATATTGTGAGTTAAGCACTATTTATAAGCATACTTTTCTTGCATACACATCTTTCGCTCCTTACCTACATACGTTTTGTTTTTAGTTTCAAGCAAAGCTACAGGAGCTATTTGTACTAGCCTTCCCTAATTTAGTTGTGTAAGATAGAGGGAAGGCAGCTAGTCATCACCACCCACCGCCAACACTTGGACTACTCTTTTACCAACGAATAGTGAGATTTACTTTCATACTGTAACGCTTCCACAGCTAAAAGGGCGAGCATGTTTGGTGCGAGGGGGATTCGAACCTTCAACCCTCAGATTACGAGTCGTGTGCCTTAATCACCTGTCCATGCCGGACCTCTAACTATTCATATACAATAAAACATCAAATGAAGAAAAATCATATTTAAGTATATGTTTTACCTGTTGTAGATCACCTCTCGCAAGGTTATCTGCTCAATATGTACAAAGTTTTTAGCCTCATTTTGACGTTCTGTTTCTCTTCTTGGCCTGAAATGTCTTACGTTGTCCCCCCTTTCAACATTTGCCACCGTGCAACGTAACTTTGTCATATAATGTAGATGTTATAAAAATACAAGCATCACAGCACAAGTTGCAGCGATATTATGAACAATATTGTTTTTATTTAGACTCAAACTTCCATAATCGAAATACCAAGATTGAAGTATGACATTACTTTATGCAGTCAGGGCCAACATTATAAGCCGTAGGTAAAGTTTTACTGAAATACAAATTTCAGTTTCCAAATCCTATTATTGTTTCCGCTAAGCGTGAAAACCTTACTGCGGTTTACTTTATGTCTTTGGCATTCGAGATTATGGTGAGACTGAATCTCTACTTAAAGTCTCAGAGATGGGCTTAAAACCTATATAATATTTCTGCAAACATGCAAGTTAACGATGTATATTTTATCAATTTTATGTTTAACTGTAACGCGTAACAAAAAGAGTTGTAACTTGAACACCGTATAAAATTACATGGCGTTCGTTGATTATTATGAATCATGCATAAAAAATGTTATGTTTTGTAAGTCATTAATGTTTGTTTGTTTTATAATTCTGAGCAAAACTACAGAAGGACTATTTGTACATAGCCGACCCTAATTATGGACTAGTATGCAAGAGAAAAGACAAGAAATCAACAGAATTTAACTTCTGGGCTACTTTTTTCTCTGAGCAAAATGTGGAATTTGACAGTTGCTCTTTTAACGCTCCCACAGCTGATAACCACTGCCTAGCCCAAGTTAAAATGTAAAAGAAAGAAAATTACATCAATATTACAAATCAGTTTTAACAGGATTATACTGATACGTCAATTCTCATTTCATGTTCAATAACTTGATATTTCGGAAACCTAAAGAATTGCGTCATTTTAAAACCTAAGTGTTTTTACTTAAATACTTCTCTTGCTCAGTAATTCTTCAGTTATTAACATCAAAAATTTAGTATAATAAAGTAGAGAAACCTGCCAGTTATTTGTATTTATGCTGGAGGTTTAACTCTTATTTTAAAGATGTCCTGATACACTGATCGTATTAAAGTACATACAAGGGTTTGGATATTCCAGTATTAATTGTCAAGAATGTTTGGATTTTTTACTACAGTAACATTGAATTCAAAATTTGTGTACGTAAAACACTATTAAACAACGAAAAAAAACTTATATAGGGAAGCTTTATATATATATATATATAAAGGGAAAAATATAGACACATAAACTTTACACCGGTTTTAATGACCTGAGAGTATTTTGAATTTTATAAGAAAACAACATTGTCTCCATTTTATTTCTGAAAAGGCTTATCAAAACATTGACATAAGGTTTCTTTGTAAATTTACCTACATTTCTGTTTAAATGTAATACTTCTTATAGTGTAAGATTTTGTATGTTTTACGATCGTATTTATTTGAAAAGGCGCCATATTTTACAGGTTAAATTGCACTTGCACGTTCTAATGACAAACATAACTCAGCACATATAATCTTACTGTATTACAGATATGTTTCATCCATTCAGCGACAGAATAATGTGAAAATGTTTAACGCTTTAATTTACAAATTCAAAGATTAAATATACGTGTATAAAAAATGTTTGTTTACATTTTTAATGTAAAATGCACTTTATACGTAATCTCGAAGTGACACAGCGATATGTCTGTGGACTTACAACGCTAGAAACCGGTTTTTGATCCCCGTGGTGGGCAGAGCACAGATATGTAGCTTTGTGCATACTTATAAACAAACAAAACCTCGAGGCGGCTCAGCGGCAGGCCTGAAAACGCAGCTTTGTGTTTAACTTTGTTTAACAAACAAACAAACAAACCTTCTGCATATTTATAGGTAACGGTTTGTAGTATGCGCCATTTTGTTTTAACATACGTGTCTAATTTTTACTTCAGGACTTTTATATAAATATTTCATTAAGGTGCTTTATAAAGGCGTAAATTATGCAGATGATACACGGCAGCTGTTTAATGAATTATGAGTCCACTAACGTGTTTAATTTTATAAAATAAATAAGAGACAGGGTATATTACTGTTGGTTAAGATGCTACCATATTTAATACACATGCTGTTGCATCTGTGAAAATATCACTTATTCTTACTTATAGCAAGCCGTCATTCTGGTTTGTTTAATGAAAGAAAAATGGTACAAAATTAAAATTTGATATAAATATGGCTTTTCTCTTAGTTGCAAGATTATTTGTTGTCACTCTTAGTACACTTCATTTAGCTTGTTTATTAAAAACATAAATAACCATATTTTACAGCATGAGTTAAGGCTTATATTTGCAACATAGCTTTTAATTTCCTGATATATATAAGTGTTTCTCTTTTTCTGTGTGTCAACAGCAATATTTATATCCATTAAACGAGATGTTCTTCTTTACGCGAACGTTTTCTACAAATATTTCAGTGACACAAGCAACCACGATGTATTTTTGTAAGATAACTGTTTGTTTGTTGAATTTCGTGGAAAACTACTCGGGAGCTATTCTCGCCAGCTCTTTCTAATTTAGAAATAATGGAATAAAAAGAAGACAGCTAGCAAACAGCATCTCCGGCCATCTCCTAAGGTATTTTTAGTAAAGAAAACTTTGATTGATTGAAACATTATAATGACCCCACGGCTGAAAGGGTTTGGTCAAGTGATTCGAGCCAGCGACTTGCAAACTGGGAGTCGAGAGTCCTAACCAACAGGCCATGTCAGACAATTTATTATAAAAAAAAATCAATTTTTTGTTCAGTTCATTTTGTACGACGTTTTGAGGTGCGGATCTTTTTCGGGCAATAAACTCGATCTTGACTGCCTGACAAAGAACATTTGCTCAAAACGTCGCAGAAAATAAACTGGAAGAAATATTTTATTTAGACTTGCCAATTTATTCTTTATTACCACTTGTTCAGAAGAAAGACTGGTGGTGTTTAATTATTTCTTTCCATACTTTCTCTGGCGACATAAAGAAAAAAATGGATGGAGTGTTTTCTCTCGCACATGTGGTAGAGTTCTGAATTTCGGAGCTGGCGAACTGAGTTGGAACTCGTACAAGACCACAAAACATTCTTTGCACTTTCAGCTGTGAATGCGTTATAAAAGTGACAGTCAATTTCTTAACATGGATTGTGGGTGGTTACCTTCCCTCTGGTCATTAGCTGAAAAACTGTAGACCGAATTAATTTGTTTGTTTGTTTCCAGTTAAGCTCAAAGTTGCATAATAGGCAATCGAAACCGGTTTCTAGAATTTTAGATCTGTAGACATATCGCTGTGCCACTGGGGGGCGACAGCGTCAAATAGCTTTTGTAGCTTTGTCATGAATACAAAATACAAGTGAGTGCTTCAATGACGTCAGAAACTTACCTGGCCACATAACTATTTTAATAGTCAATCAGCTGATTTATGAAAATGCTGAAGTGAGTTCGAGATTAAAGTTTATCTTTCACATTTTAATCTTTCTCTGGCCATATAAATACTTAAGCAGTTTAAGAGAATGCAATTAAATGTATTGAAACATATTTTAAGAAATTTTTATAAGTTTTCAGTCGCGGTACAGTTTTTAATAAAGGCTCAAAAATCAAGAACTGAAGACCAGCAAAACAGAGCAAGTGGAAGGTTGGTGAAATATTTGAAGTAGCTACACCTAATAACACATTCACTGTTATCAATAAGTTTACTCCTCAAATTTTTTCTATGTACATACATTCTTGGAATAAAAGGTTAGTGCGTTTAGCATATAAGAAACCCATCCTTTCATTACGTACATAATAGTTTTAAACCAAACCAGTGGCTATTGTAGGTATTGCTACTAATATTCATCCACTTGAGTAATGATAAAATTAAACAAGAGAAACTGCAAAGATAGCAAAACATTTAACATCTAGTTCAATTATTTCCCTTCTGCTGGACCCTCCAGGTGATTAATATTGTCTGAAGAAGAAATAAGACTCACCAAAACTCAGCCAAAATGTGAAAGCTAATTTCAATCCTCGGATAAAACACAAATCGATTTTGATAAAGTGTAAGAAGAAAAGAGAATTGTAATAATAAAAGCAAGCAAATGTAAAAAAAAAAATTCTGAATCGATAAGTTTTGTGATAGTTTGTAGTATAGTTACTAGAGATAAGACAAAGTATTATAAAGGTTTCAGACAGATAATTATAAAGCAAGAATTATACAATCAACTTAGAATCAAAATAAAGAATAGTACATTAATCATATTTATACAAACTTGGATTTTTTTTTCTAATTTCTGATATTGATACAACGCTTCCAATTTCGGGAAGAATCTTAAATGAGGTTATTAATTCATGGTGCGGTCTTTCTAGTTTTATTGCAAAGTCTAGAAAAGACCGCAGACTCGTGTTATTTTGATTGTGTGTATTCTAAGGCGGTATTTGCGCTTCATGAAATGTCCTTCATTTCTCTGGAAAGAGTGAGTCGAGGGATGTCCATAACGGAGATCAAGAGCCGTAAAAATTTCGATAAACAGACGTAGATGTGGGTGGTAGATAGTCGTCGACCGTTACAAAGTACATCTTAAGTATTGGCACCGTGAGTCGATTAAGTGGATGCTAGAATTAAACAAGAAAACCCTCTTGTAATCATGTTAATTCGGCTAGATAAAATTTTATGGCATAAACATTTCCCGGGAAATGCACCATAATCTTATTTGAAAAAAGAAACCTAAAAACTCGTACAGATATTCACACATATAGAGATCTTTCTTATACTCCTACAGATATTCACCGAATTCACACATATAGAGATCTTTCTTATACTCGTACAGTAAATTTAGTTCTTTTTGAGGTATGTAAAATACGTCAGTACCTAAAAGTTTTGTGTGCTTAGCTCTTCCAAAATTGACAGGTAACTATTTGTTTTACTAGATAGTTAAGAAAACGGACACTAAATAACAAAAGTCGATGGTCGAATGCCCTATGTTTCGGTTCATTTTTAGTTACAATTCATTTTCCTGATTTGCTGGAAACACTTTACTGTGCCAAATGATAGCATTCTAAAACTAGATCGCAAGTAGAAGATGGTTTTGTTTGATAATCACTTACCTTTGTTTCACTGGACGACAAAAGTTTAACACTAGGTGGCTTCAGCAGCTTGATTTTATTATACAGGACAGTGACGTATATAAAACATTACAATCTCGCGACTCTCATGTAAGAGAGAGAGAAGACACGGCTGTTGATTTGGAAATTTTCCAGGAGAAATAATGCTTTAGGCACGGACAGCAATTCACATTATGGAACTCCTTACCACAGAGAGAGCAACCGGACAGCTTCACTCTTATTCAAAGTGGAACTGATTGTCACGCTAATAATGCCCCTATACCTAAAAATTCTGAAGTTTTTCAGCAGTATCTTTCAGCTCGAACCCTTGAACATTCTGATTCGCAATCTGGCATGCTAATTGCTATGTTTCTCTCACATCTTTATTGAAAAACTGCAGAAGAGACGTTTCGTCTAATAACAGAACATTGTTAACGTTTGAATCGGTCACAAATGAATTGTTAAATTGTCAGTACTTTACACAATAAACAATAAAACGTTTGAATTTTTAATCTTTTTAATCATAGTTTAGTACCTCATCCAAGTGGGTCATCGGTGAAGCTGACGGTGGAGTAGGGTTATAAGTAGGATTTTGATGTCCATGATTGGCAGAGTGCAGATAGCTTATTATGTAGATTTGTCCTTAAAAAATAAACATATCCTTATTTTTCATTACTTCTAGAGTTTCTAATGACTTAGTCTATTTTTTTATGTAATTGCGTTTTTCCACACAAAGAGCAGCGCATCAAAATGAGAAAACAAACACGTGATAAGCTGTAAAAACGGCCTTGTATGAACATGCAGCTGTAAACGTGTGTTAAAACGATTCGGTAACACCAAGATATATATGTATATTTCTCGTACAAACATGATGTGGATGATGATTGTTTTAGGACTTAGCTTTATCTATGCATTCTTCTATAAACCAATGTATTGGTATCAAACTAGCTTTTTCACATAATCAATAAATAGATTGATGTAATTAAATTTGGTCATTATATGCAGGGATTCTAATAACCCAACGTCTTAAATAAGCCTTCTAAAAATAAATATGAATTCAATCAATCATTCGATTCAAAACTTGTCACTGAGTTGTAGCATATTCGGGTAATTCCATCTTTCATGAGTGAGAACAAATAAAATAAAATAAGACTGGTCGTCGTACATAATGTTTTTAGTTGACTTTTATTCCATAGCTAAGAAATGCCACAACTATTTGAAAAGCTACACTGTTTATAGTAATCACATTTTAACGTCAGTTATGTTATTTTAAATACAAGTAATTCTTACTATTCAAAACTTACTTTGTTCATAGATTTAACTAATGAGCATGTTTTGATTTATTTCCCAAAAGAAATAACAATTACTAAGCATTTAATATGAACCTTTCCTGAAGTGTTTCTATCACTCTGTATCAAGACTGCACTTTGAATGATCACTGTATGACTTGGCTAGTTTACAGTAGGTGTTAACTAGAAATGTTGGACACCAATCACCTTAAAAAGTAATCTACCACAAGCTCTGTAATTAACTGATTGATCTTGAAACCAGAAATTGTAAATTTAAGTGCTATAAGAGTCATATAAAAACTGAGAAATTGCACATTTATATTTCTAGAAAATATCTTACTCGGCATCGTTACTACATATTTACGTGAAATAAAACGTCGAGATGGATTTGGTTTGTTTTGAATTTCGCACAAAGCTACACGATGGCTATCTGCGCTATCCGTCCCTAATTTATCAGTGTAAGATTCGAAGGAAGACAGCTAGTTATCATCACCCACAGCGAATTATTGGGCTACTCTTCAACCAACGAATAGTGGGATTGACCGTCACATTATAACGCTCCATAGTTGAAAGGGCGAGCATGTTTGTTACAACCGGGATTCGAAACCGCGATCCTCGGATTACGAGTCGAACGCTTTAACCTACCTGGCCATGTCGAGCCGGAGATTTTATCTTTATATACATACATATGGCCTGGCAAGGTCAGGTAGTTAAGGCACTCGACTCATAATCTGAGGGTCGCGGGTTCGAATACCCGTCACACCAATCCCACTATTGGTGAAAAGGCTGAAAAGGCGAGCATGTTTGGTGTTGCGGCAATTCGAACCCACGACCTTCCGGTTACGAGTCGAGTGCCTTAACCACCTGGTTATGCCGGGGCGAACATCGAGATCCATGAATAAATAAAAAAAAAGTTAATTAATATTAGCTCATTTTTTGTCACAAAACGTGGACACCAGGTCAATTAATCATCGAATAAATACATAAATTTATTCAGGTTGGTGCAATAAGCAAAGTCGCTGCCATGGAACTATTTGTTATGGCTGCATACGCTATTATTTGACCATAAAATTGTGTAAATTTAATTAATTGCGACGAAGTTGCATCAAACTCTAGGTATTACTAATTCATGTGGATGTGAGTTGATCCTATGACAGAACTCTCGATTTTGGAGCTGGTGAGAATGGTTCGAGTGTGGATGATACGAAAAATATTCCCTATACTTTCAACTGTATATGCATTATATAAATGACAACCAGTCCTCTAGTTACAAATTAGAAGGACAGTAGATAACCTTAGTAGCTTTGCTATAAATACCAAATATAATCGTGTCCTAATTCATAAAATTTGCAGTAACTTGCGATAGCTTAATGACACCTGATACATTCATAATACAAAGAAAGTAAAGTAAAACAAAAGTCTAATTTCAACCAAACAAAAAACAACCAAGAATCCACAGCAATATTAGGCTAGAAAGAGAAGAAATGTCAGTCACACCATAATAACATAATAAAATAGAAACCTTTTCAACAGGATTTGGATGCTACGAAACATTTTAAAGTATAATATACACGAGAAAACTTTTAGGTTTAAAACTTCGTACATGGATGTAAAACTGTTCTATCATACTTTTCCGCTTTTGTCATGCAAGTAATGTTATAAAATGATATGTTGTTCGATCTATATTAGATAATTTACGACTAGCATTACCAATCACGTTAGAATTAAAAGTAAATGCAGATTCACTCATACAAACTCGTTGTAGAAATTCACTCGTTTTTTTCCATTACGTGAGTAACTCGCGGCTTTGTTTGGATACTGAATGCTTGGGTCTTAACAGTTTGATTGTTTACTGGTTTTTTTTTAAATTTCGCACTAAGCTTTTGTGTTTTTGTGTGTTTTACTTATAGCAAAGCCACATCAGGCTATCTGCTGAGCAGAGAGGAATCGCATCCCTGATTTTAGCGTTGTAAATCCGTAGACATACCGCTGTACTAGCGGGGAGCACGCACAAAGCTACTCGAGGGCTATCTGTGCTAGCCGTCCCTAATTTAGCAGTGTAAGTCTAAAGGGAAAGCAGCTAGTCCTCACCACCCGCCGTCAACTCTTGAGCTACTCTTTTACCAACGAATAGTGGGATTGACCATCACATTGTAATGCCCCAAGGCTGGAAGGGCGAGCATGTTTGGTGCGACAGGGTGCAAACTAAGTGTGTTAAGGCGTTCGATTCGTAATTCGAGGATCGCGGATTCGAATCCAGGTCGCACCAAACATGCTCGCCCTTTCAGCCGTGAGGGCGTTATAATGTCACGATCAATCCCACTATTCGTTGGTAAAAGAGTAGCCCAAGAGTCGACGATGGTGGTGATGACTAGCTGCCTTCCCTCTACTCTTACAATGTTAAATTAGGGACGGCTAGCGCAGGTAGCTCTCAAGTAGCTTTGCGCGAAATTAAAAAAACCAAACAATGAAACAAGCAAAACAACTTATTAGTAAGCTGTTGACTCGCATTCTCTCGCTTTCCCAAGATGCAAACTTAAGAAAATAGAATAATGTATATAAAAGATTTGATAGATAGTTGAAATGAAGGAAGCGCTCCATGCAACTATATCGCTTGTTTGTTTTTTTTGCCTTATTGCTCCAGAGATATGCTACTTATAAGAGTATAATTAAATGTAGAGTAATAACCGACAAAAGTCTTTGTGTATATATTTGAAGAAAGTGTCTTAAATGAGGTTTTAAATCAACGTAACAGTAAAAGCAAAAACAATGTCCAAAGTAAAAAAAAAATGTTGTGGCAAATAATTGTTAAAAAGCAAGGTTTCTAAAATTTCTCGGAGCCAAAGTTAACTTGAAGGCTTGTAATGATATATTTAGAGCTCGATTCCTGTGACGAACACAAAATAGGTGAAGCTTTAGGCTAAAGCATGCAAATTATGTTCATTCTTCTTTCTCTACCTACTTGTCTGGCTTTATATATATATATATATCTTAAATGATAACTGATAAACAGTACATACTTACTTACAAAATGTAGTTAACGTCAGAACTTACAAATGCCCGCGTTTTGTTCCCAATAACGTCTCCAAGAAAGGTAATGTAACAGCAATTTTTTAAAATGTTTACTCGCTGGTTAAAGTAGGAATTATTTTTATGTTTTATGGAGTTTTCTTTTTTAAGCTAAGTACATTCTTAAACTGATATTAATTTCTTGCATCTATTAGTTTGGGAGAATACGTTGTTTTCCCTTAGATTAAAATGAAAAGCTGGATTTGTTTTGAACTTATAAGTATATTGAAGCTAGAAAATTACTAACCAATATGACGTAAAATAGCACAAGCAGCTTCTTTCTTCAGTGTAATGTTATTTTTTTCTGAATGTGTGTTGTGACTACAGTTCACAATGTTTGAAAAAATAATAAGGATAATGATTTCCTGCTTGACATGTGACAAGTGAAATACGTTTCTTTGCCTATGTAACAATGTAGCTACTGACATCTTAGTCCGAGAAGAAAGTAAATGATTTATGTTTATTTCAAGAACTAGTATGATGCCACATTGAAAACTTGGCAGTTTGTGTTTTTCATAAGTTTTGCTTTGTTTGGCTCCTCTAGTCTCTTAGCTCCAATGTACTCACTTTACTATCTGGGTTGTGCTTTAATAAAAAAAAATAGAAATTTTGTTCCCAGCAACTGTTTCTCAACAGGGAAGCGAAAACGTGATTGACGTATATCTTGAACGTGGCAGAGGCAAGAGAGAGACTAGCAGCGGTATTGAATACAGTAGCGTGAAAGCGATGATTTATGGTTTTATAACAAGTAAGACTGCTTTTCAAAGCTAGAAACACAATACAAGTAAGGACTCCTATCATTTAGAATCCTCTTACGTAGTTGACTGGTAAGGTAGGGTTGCAAATATAAATTATGCTTAGTTGTGAAAGTTAATAGTTAATTATTTATTTAAAAACGGCTGATATGGATAAAGAAAGCACTAATATAGGAGCAAACAATGTTTCGACCTTCTTCGGTCATCGTCAGGTTCACAAAGAAAGAAATGGTTACTGACCGGTAGCTGACCACATGTTTGAAGGCGGTTGTGTAATTGAGTGTAGGAATATTGAAAAGAATAAACTTACTTCTACAATAAGGAAGCCACGTACCTCAAAAATGATATATATTGAAGAGAATAAACTTACTTTTACAATAAGGAAGCCACATACCTCATAAATGATATATATTGAAGAGAATAAACTTACTTCTACAATAAGGAAGCCACGTACCTCATAAATGATATATATTGAAGAGAATAAACTTACTTCTACAATAAGGAAGCCACGTACCTCATAAATGATATATATTGAAGAGAATAAACTTACTTCTACAATAAGGAAGCCACGTACCTCATAAATGATATATATTGAAGAGAATAAACTTACTTCTACAATAAGGAAGCCACGTACCTCATAAATGATATATATTGAAGAGAATAAACTTAATCGTATAATAAAGAAGCCATGTTATTACATAAACAATGAATGAAGTACAAAATCATGTTAGTGTTGCAATAATGAAGCCAGGTCACAAAGTAAACTGTTAATTTTTAGGACATAAGGTCATTTATACAAAAAAGAAGCCATGCAACAATGTAAAGCATGAATGTTGAAAGGAAGAAACTAAGATGTTTTATAAGAGCCAAGGTTGAATAGAAAAAGGTGGTTGTTTAATAAAGAAGCCATGTTACAATTTCAACAATGATGCTAAGATGTTAGATATATTTATTAATATAAGTGTAAAGGTGTTCCTTTCTATTGGTTTATTTTGGGCTTAAGTTGTTGTATAAGTAAGACTTCTTTAATTTTGCGAATGCTTATGTTTGTTTCTTCATGTGGTATTTGTGTGTTTTTTATAGTTATGTTGTGTTTATTTGATTTGCAGTATTCGAAAACGTGTGAAGGTGACTTTTTGTGTTCTTTGAATCTGGTTCCCATTTTTTACTTGTTTCTCCAATATAGAAGTCGTGATATTTATTACATTGTACTTTATAAGTAATTTTTGTGTTGTGTTTTTCAGTGTAGTTTTTACATAGTATAGACCTCAGTTTTGTGTCTGGTTTTTAATAAATTTGGTATTAACTGGAGTGTCATATTTTGTTTCTAGTTTTTGCCAAATGTTGGTTATTTTTCTGCTGATGTCGGGAATATATGCAGTATATGGTTTCGTGATTTGTTAATTCGTGGAATATATTTACTTTTGTTAGTTGATTTTGTTTTTTGTCTATATAATGTTTTCAACGGTTTGTGGAGAAAGCTTATTAATGTTGACGAAGTATTGTTTTAGTTTGTCTAATTCATCGTTAATTTTATTTGGTGAGCATAGTTTTATGGCTATGTTTATTTTGTTTCTTAGTATGTTGAGTTTTTGTTTTGTTTCATGTGCTGAATCCTAAGGAATGAATAGTCCAGTATGGGTGATTTTTCGGTGGATTCCTGTTCTATATTGTGTATCGGTTCTTGTAATTTTGAGGTTAAGAAATTATATTTGATTGCTTTCTTCCTGTTCACACGTAAAGTTAATATTTGGATGTATACAGTTAATCTGATTGAAAAAATTAAGTGTGTGTTCTGTAGATCTGAATCCCGCAATCGTGTCGTCTACATATCTGTACCAATTGTATGGTGGATGTCATGCTGTGTTAATTACTTGTGTTTCAAACTGTGCCATAAAAGTATTGGCTAGAACTGGTGATACTGGGTTGCCCATGCTTAGGGCATTTGTTTGTATATAGTTGTGGTTGTTGAACATGAAGTTTGTCTTCAACGTGGTGAATTTTATGAGGGTTCCTAATTGGTTGCTGGGAATGTCTACTGATGGGTTAGGGTCTCGGATAGATAGTCATGTGAAAAGGTTAGGACATCCTATGAAAGCCTGTGTATTTTTGTAACAGTTTTGGATATATAGATATTTAATTTCAGTTTCAACAACACTGAGATATTATAGTAATATAACTAAATAATTAAAACTGTTTCAAGACTTTTCAAGATATTCTGTAAAGGTAATTCTACAAAAATGCATATTCTAACTAAGAAAAAAGTTAGGATACCTCCAAATTTATTACCACTTAAGATGGCTCAACTCATACACAGATGTATCACACCAGGTGCACATGATTAGAAGATCGTTACTTAGCACTTTAAATAAGGCTTGCCCTATTTAAATCTCAGACATTTAGTTTGGTGTGCTCCTGACTGTTGAAATGAAAGTGAACACCATGGTGAGAGCAAAAGAGCTGTCTGAGGACTTCAGAAAGAAAATTGTAGCAACTTATGAGTCTGGTAAGGGATTTAAAAAAAATTGAAAGGATTTTGAAATCAGCCATTCCACTGTCCAGAAAATAGTCAACAAGTGGAGGACTTTCAAAACAACTGCCAACATGCCCAGGTCTGGTCGTCCAAGCATGTTCACCCCGAGAGCATACCGCAAGATGCTAAAAGAGGTCTCTAAACACCTTAACATGTCATCACGGGACCCACAGCAGGCTCGCTACTTTTGTTGCGAAAGTGCAAGTCTCTACAATCAGAAAGAGACTGCACAAGTTTAACTTATATTGGAAGCCTGTAAGAAGGAAACCTTTGCTCTCTAAGAGAAACATCAATGCCAGACTGAAGTTTACCAGAGAGAATGTAGACAAAGACCAGGACTTCTGGAATAATGTTCTTTAGACAGATGAGTCCAAAACTGAATTATTTGGAAACCAGAACAAAGGACATGTTTGGCGTAAACCAAATACAGCATTCCAGGAAAAGAACCTCATACCAACTGTAAAGCATGGAGGTGGAAGTGTCATGGTTTGGGGCTACTTTGCTACAGCAGAACCTGGACAGCTCACAATCCTAGAATTCACCATGAATTCTACTGTGTATCAAAGGGTGCTAGAGAATCATGTGAGACCATCTGTACAAAAATTAAAGCTGAAGCGGAACTGGACCCTGCAACACGACAGTGATCCAAAACATACCAGTAAATCCACCAAGGACTGGCTGAAAATTAAGAAAAGAAGAGCTCCTGGAATGGCCGAGTCAAAGCCCAAATCGTAATCCCATTGAGATGCTGTAGGGTGACTTGAAGTGGGCTGCACATGCAAGAACCCCCTGAAACATTTCAGAGCTAAAAAAATTATGCATTGAGGATTGAGGCAAACTTTCTTCAGACCGATGTCAGTGACTGGTAGATGGCTACAAGAAGCGTCTGACTGCAATTATTTCAGCGAAAGACGGTAACACGAGCTATTATGGGTAAGGGTGTCCTTTTTCCCCAGTTAGAATATGCATTTGTGTAGAAGTAGATTTACAGAAAATCTCGAAAAGCCTTTTCTTCAGTTTTAATTGTTTAGCTAAATTTCTAGAATCTCTCGGTATTGTTGAAATTGAGGTTAAATATCTATATATTCAAAAATGTTACAAAAATACACAGGCTTTCATGGAGTGTCCTAACTTTTTTACATGACTGTAGAGTTCTAAGGCTATTTTGCAGGCTTCAGTCGTTGGGACTTCTATAAAAAGGGATATGACATCAAAACCGGCCATTAAGACTTTATTATTAAGTTGATTAAGATTATATTTGAAATTAAAGGAGTCTTTGATGAATGACTGGCTGGTGTTACATATTTGGAGAATGCCCATGCTATGTATTTACCAAGATTGTAATTAAATGATTCATATGTGGACATTATAGGTCGTAATGGACAATCTGGTTTATGACGTTTGAGTATGCCGTATATTTGTGGTGTGCGTGAGTCGGTAGGAACAAAGTATTTTTGAAATTGTATTGGATTTTTTCATTTTTAGTAATATTTTGTTTACTTGAATTTCGTGTGTCTTTTTTGAATTTGCGTGTATTGGTTTAAATTTGTTTGTGTATAACAGAATGTTTTTCATTTTTTGAATATATTCATTCGTGTTCATTATGACTATTCTTTATTTGCTTTCAAAATTTTAATGTTTTTGTCCTGTTTTAGGTTTTTAATGGAATTAATATATCTTTTTTAAGGTGGTTTTAGTTTTCTGTTTTATGAAATTATGCTGATGGTTTTGTGAGAAATGTTTTGAAAAAAATCGTTTAAGATGTTGTTTTTAAGTGTTTCTGGAAAATATAATTTTGTACTTTTTCGTGGGAAGTTTGACTGTTGGATGTCAATAAAACTGTTGAAGTTGTCTTCTCCCTGTTGATTGTTTTCGGTTAATTATTTTGTACTGGTGTAACAATAGGTCTAATAAAGAGATTTCAGTGTATTTAACACATTTAAACAGCAAAAAACTGTTTAAGAAAAAAATCTGCACGACTTAGATTATTGGATGACAATCAAAATTTACTCACCTAATACAATACATTTCACAAAGTGGAATATGTGCTCAATAATAAAGCTATTTAGAAATTAGGATTAACAAAATAATTTGATACTGAGTTATCATGATTACAATTAATAAACAAACGATTACTGATTTTCAAGAGCGTTTTCAATGTCATATAACACAAGTTTTGACGTATAACACGCATATTGATATCAAACAGTGTTTATTCGCATCCATTACGTAATTCTTTTGTAATACAAGCTATTTCCAGAGGAATCTTACCATTGATATATTGTCGAATACCTATGTGTAAAACTAAGATATTCATATATATATGTTACTTTAGATACAGTTTAATGTTGTATTATAATGTTTTGTAGAAAAATACATATTTGATTTCAAATATGCGCAAGAACCTTGAAATATGAGATATGTTCATTCAAATAGTACCCATTTTATCTAGCCTTTACATTATTCAAAGATAGCGTACAAAATGCTTATTCTTAAAGTCGAATTTTCAACAAATTTAATAATTGCCTTAGAAACTGTACTTTGGTAAGGTATAACTCCTGTGCAGTTCCCGTATTTTTAAATATTTTAGTTTTTGAGTAAAAAAATGAAACAAAATATGCGGGTCCTCGAATTAAAGTTCCTTTCGGTCGTTCGGCTATTTCCGTGACGTTTTACAACTATGACGTAATAGTTGCCAAACACGCTTCGTCGCACGCCGACCATTTTGTTCTTTTCAGTGCTGGTGTTTTATGTAAATCTATTCGGATTACATACTTTGTGAGACTATTTTTTGTTTTGATATTACTAATTTATGTTTGTTTTATGATAGCGTGGTTTACTGCGTTGCTTATGGTTATTAAAACGATTCGGCATCGGGCAAAATCTTCTTTTCTTTTCCGTGCAAGGAGAAGGAACCGGTAAGGTGGCGACAGTGGGTGCGGATTATCAATAGGAAGAACTGGACTCCTTCACACCGTGCAAAGTTTTGTCAAGATCACTTTGAACGCTCATATTTTGTGTCGGATCCCACCGTTTTGGATTCTGTGGGTTTCAAGCCAGGAAGGTTGAGACTGAAAAACCATCGGCAGTAGACAGGATCGTCCCCACCATCTTTCCTCGTGTGGAGCTGATCTGGGTACAGGTTCCACCTCTCTGAAGCTATTCTTTGCCATCACGAAAAGAACAAACTTAAAGGTATGTGTGCAGTACAAAGCGATAAACAATAACTGGTACAATATAATAATTTAAAAAGTAGAAGATTTTGAAAAATGTAACAAAACATACACATTTTACGTTCATGAGCGTGTTTTGCATTTGTGGCAAAACAATGTGTCTAGACAGTGGACAAATCTATCTCAAATGGAGAATATTCCAAATTTTAAAGCTGGTAGACCATTCTATAGATGAATTATATGCAAAAAACGGCCCAAAAGAGCCGTTTTTTGCATATAATTCTCAACAAGTGGGTTTCTCGACATCACTGATCATTCTATAGATGTTTTTGTATCATTTTTAAATTTGGAAAAATTTGAAGAATTCCATTTTTCAAATCTAACATTTCAAAATAAATTGAAATAAGACTATGTCTTGAACATGTTGAAATAATCAAGTATATGCTATGTATTTAAAAAAAAATGTTGACTTGTAAAAAATCAAATGTAAACTTCATGACATATTTCCTTAACTCATCATAATAAAATTAATTTTAACACAGTACTTTGACATTGTCATATTAAATGTAAATCTCATAAACCATGTTGTTATATAATTTTATATCTTCAGCTTTTAGACGAATGTGCTGTTGATGACACAGTGCCTACTTCTGTAAAGGAAGTTGTGATTCAGCCCACCCCTGATGATGACTGCCAAGACTCTAGAGCTGACTCATTTTAGAGTGCGTCTGTTCAGTTTGTTTGTTTTGAAATTTCGCAGGCTATCGGTGCTAGCCGTCCCTAATATAGCAGTGTAAGACTAGAGGGAAGGCAGCTAGTCATCACCATTCACCGCCAACTCTTGGGCTACTCTTTTACCAACGAAAAGTGGGACTGACCGTCACATTATACGCCCCCACGGCTGGGAGTGCGAGCATGTTGAGCGCGACGCGGGCGCGAACCCGCGACCGTCGAATTACGAGTCACACGCCTTACGCACTCGGCCATGCTAGGCCCATGTGTCTGTTTAGACTCTTGTGAGTTAATCATGATTGTTAGATTAAAGATTTATAAGTTGCAATAATTGATGTATTATTTTATTTGCTTTAATTTAAATCTAATCGAGAAAGAATGTTATTATCTCAATACCTAAATAAAATTCTATTGTTTTAGCCTATCCCAAGTATTCCATGAGAGACATGGACTGGCTGGTATTGTGTTTCCAGAGGTGTACAGGTATTCTCATCTTGGCTTGAAGACTGTATCTACCCAAACAGACAATCTTCCAACAATAGAGTTTGCTTGTGGTACTGGTAAGTTAGTTTAAATATGAATATAAACTTTTTATTCATGAATTAACAATATTCAATAGTTAAATTAGACTTATTAATATTATTTTGATTATTTATTATACACTATTGCTAGTAAACAGTACATTGTTCATATACATGTAATTCTTCCACTGATTTTTGCAGAATCAACACCTTCTGCAAAGAAGTCCTCTGTATCACAATTGACAGATGCTGATGATACTGACGATGTCCATGTGAGTGATGATGAAGGTGCTGATCCTGGGCTTAGCATGGCCAAGCGCGTAAGGTGTTCGATTCGTAATCTGAGGGTTGCGGGTTCGCATCCGCGTCGCGCCAAACATGCTCGCCCTTTCAGCCGTGGGGGTGTTATAACGTGACGGTCAATCCCACTATTCGTTGGTAAAAGAGTAGCCCAAGAGTTGGCAGTGAGTGGTAAAGACTAGCTGTCTTCCCTCTAGTCTTACATTGTTAAATTAGGGATGGCTAGCACAGATAGCCCTCGAGTAGCTTTGTGCGAAATTCCAAAACAAAAGTGCTGATCGTGACTAGAACTTGTCAGATCTGTGTCAAAAGTAACTGTTCTAGGTTCATTTAGAGTAAATCTTAATTGATTTTGCGCTACTCGACATTGTTCACAACACAAATTCAAAACAGACTCCGCCTCTGTTTCTCTGTTTGCACTGGCCATATTTACTTACATTCAACGCGCTGGCGGTTTGTTTGACGTCACTAATTCTTTTCCTAGCGATAAACGTAAAAACTAAAACGATCGGATTACCGTTTCGAAAGGGCTCTTTCTGCACCAAGTTCTATGTTTCATTTATCAGCACATATTTGTTTTATAGAAAAACGTGAACCTGCAAAATTAATCAGTATGAGTAGTTCTTTTGATTGCAATGCTTTATTTTTTCTGTAAAATTCACCTTTAAGTTAACTGGCATAAGATAATTTTATATTTAAGTGTATAACATGGCTCTAATGTCTAAAACTGATCAAGGTGCAAATAGTTAAAAACATTTAATAAAGTCGTGAAAGTGATTTTTTTAAACAGGATTTAGTTTAAACGCTCAAAATCTTTAACAGAAATCACTCAATTTAAAACTTGAACATTAATTAAAATTTGAAGAAGATACCTGTGCTAAACTGACGATATTAGGCTAAGAATAGGGTATTTTGAAAACCAGAGATATTATGTTTCTAACGAATTTACCAATATATATTTATTTGAATATCGATATTTGTTTTAGTTAAATATATGTTCAGAAATACATGTAACTTATATTGTTAAACGTTTATTGCGAAAGTTCCGGCTGTTCTCAAAGGCCCGGCATGGCCGAGAGCGTTAAGGCATGAAACTCATAATGTGAGGGTCGTTGTTTCGCGTCCATGTCGCGCGAAACATGCTGACCTTCCCAGCCGTTTGGGCGTTATAATGTGACGGTCAATCTCACCATTCGTTGGTACAAGAGTAGTCCAAGAGCTGGCGGTGGGTGGTGATGACCAGCTGTCTTCTTTCTACTCCTACACTGCTAAATTAGGGACGGCTAGCTGGAATAACACTCTTGTAGCTTTGCAAATTCAAAAGCAATAACAATCGCTTATCAAGCATATAAAATGTACCCATCGCAACACGGAGAGGCAGTTTAATATTATTGGTTCAATATATACTCTTCAAAAAAAGAAACGCTAAACGGATATTTTTTACTTTAAAGAGAAATATAGGTAATAACGCTACAAGCTCAGAGTATGTGATGTTACTCGTGTTAAGGCACTGATTGTCAGACCAAACTGACAATAAAAGTTTTGCTCTTTGAAAACGGAGAAAAACATCGGATCTTTCGCCAAAACACATTCGTGTCCAATAAATTTGTTTGAGAGATCTGAATGTTATCTGCATTTTGCAACATGTGCAAAATCCCTATAAAAGTAACGGATTTTCGGTTTCCATGGCTCAGTGTTACGCCACCGACACGCAATACAGTTTCGTCAAGACTGACTGAAGCACAACGCAACAACGCCATTGGTCAATGCGAATTTCGATCACATGTTGCCAGAGCTGTCAATGTTAACCAAAGCACTATCACAAAACTATGAAATCGTCACCAACAACATGGATCAACTCGTGACCGTCCACGATCTGGCAGACCTCGTGTGACCACACCGCACAAGATCGCTACATCCGGTTACATCACCTTTGGGATAGAACCACCACTGCTACGTCTACTGCCTCAACCATACTAGGACTACGTAGGATTTTCGATCAGACCGTACGCAACCGTCTACGAGATGCGGAAATCCGACCTCGACATCCAGTCAAAGGCGTCATCCTCAACCTGCAACATCGTCAAGCTCGGCTGCAGTGAACTCGAGCGCATCGGGTATGGCCTCATCGACGATGGAGGCATGTTTGGTTTAGTGATGAATCACCTTTTATGCTTCGTAGGCAGGATGGAAGGACCCGTGTTTACCGTCGCCGAGGTGAACGTTTTGCAGCAAACTGTGTGCAGAAAGTTGACAGATTTAGTGGTGGCAGCGTCATGATGTGGGCTGCCATCGCCTGCAATGCCAGAACAGACCTTTTGCACAATCGAGGGAATTTTACGGATCAACGGTAGGTCGACGAGATTCTTAGGCCCCATGTGCAACCCACCATGGTGAATGTCAACGACGTTTTTCAACATGACAACACCCGTTCTCACACAGCCCGACTCACCACTGTCTTCTTGAGACACCACAACATCAACGTTCTTCCCTGGCCCTCCAGATCGTCAGATTTAACCCGCATCGAACATCTTTGGGACGAGTTGGACCGACGTCTGCGACGGCGACAACCTCAACCGCAGACTCTACCTCAGCTTGTAGCAGCTTTGCAGGCTGAGTGGACAGCCATTCCACGGGATGTAATTCGTCATCTAATCGCTTCTATGGGCAGCAGATGCCAAGCAATTATTGATGCTCACAGGAGCATACTCGTTATTGACGTTGAGTGACGTTATACTTCAACTAGTGAGCGTGGACTTCACCTTTACAGATTTTGGATGTTCAGCAGTGAATTTACAAAGTTTCACACATGTCATACAGAACTACCCGGAATAAACTTGTTATCAATTTGTCTCAAATTTTGTCTTTTGCGTTTCTTTTTTGAAGAATATAGTTAATATAATATGCATCTCAGAAGCTATAGCTTAGGCCTGGCATGGCCAAGCGCGTAAGGCGTGCGACTCGTAATCCGAGGGTCACGGGTTCGCGCCCGCGTTACACTAAACATGCTCGCCCTCCCAGCCGTGGGGGCGAAAATGTGACGGTCAATCCCACCATTCGTTGGTAAAAGAGTAGCCCAAGAGTTGGCGGTGGGTGGTGATGACTAGCTGCCTTCCCTCTAGTCTTAAACTGCTAAATTAGGGACGGCTAGCACAGATAGCCCTTGAGTTAATTTGTGCGAAATTCTAAAACAAACAAAGCTATAACTTTGATAACGCTTATCAATCGGAAAACAAGAGGTATTTGACCAGGAATGTTTATAAATGTAAAATATTATAATTCGTTAAATATCTGTAAATTAACTTCGGACATTAGTATTTCTGCGAGTATATTAGATATTTTCTTTTGGAGAAATTCTCGTGTGAAAAAGCTAGTTAGCTTCCGATCAAGTAAAGTGTACCTGCCTATCAACACAGAATTAATTCACTTATCGTGAACCTTCGATAAAATATTCAGTTGCAGACAAGGTACAAGACTCGGTATTGTTTTTAAAAAGTTTTTAAACATTTTGCATATGAATCGTTATTTGTAATGACTATTTGTAGTAGCCGTTATAATAAATTATATTATTGACTGTATATTAAAATATATTTGTGTTAAAAATTGTGTGTATGAATATTGTTGGCAAATATCAAATAGTTAATACATATCAACATTTAATTAACCTCTAAATTATAATTCCAGTTCCTGGCTATTTGAAAATTGTAATACATAACTTGTTAATCGAAGACTTATGTGAGATAAAGTAGAATAACTAATACAATATATTTGATTCAACGTTTAAAACACCAGAAGCAAATGAATTAAATACAGTATATCTGATCTAGTAGCCAGATATTCTATATACAGATTAAACATGAATACTATAGGTCAGGGAAGGAAATCCGAATTAGTTTGTATGTCAATATTGAATCTGGTTGAGATGTTTTTGTTTTCTTTAAATACAAATAATCCATTATAAAAGAGTCGATAGGGATAGAGGCAGCTAAGGTTACCCGAGAAACTAAAATGAACCTAATGTAACGTATTGTTAGATTCAATAGGCTGTACACAACAGAGGTCCCCCCCTCTTAATGTTTTGATTGTTTTTCCCTTGAAAATCGAACGACGAGTTTTCAGGGAAGGAGGAAGAGAGAACATTGGAAAGAAAATGCTTATCGAAGTTGGCACAGGTCCGTGGAGAACCTAATTTTGAAATCACACAGTAATTACTAGCGAAATGTCAGAAAAAATAAACAAACAAATGTGGAAGTTCTGTCACTAATTAGACCGCGCTGGGCAGACATTATCTTTCCGCCTTCTTCTCTGCTCTTTCGTTTTTTTAAACTTTAAATATACTAATGAATAACACAAACATTACAGTACATGGCTAGCACATAAAATAATTATTTCGACCCAAAGTGATTTTTCAAATCATTTCTACCTTAATTATTTCACTGACCATATGAATATTTTTAGACATTTTATTTTGTAAAGCAAAATTAATTTATTTGCAATTTGAAATTAATTGAGATAAAATCAACCTCCACCATTCAACTCAAATGGCGTTGCTTCAGGAGCTACTACAAAAATCGCATAAAAGAACTAATGAAATCGTAATTAGGAGAACGTGAAGAACTCTAAAGAGGAAAGAATTTTAGGTTTACTAATTTTGATGAAAAAGTGAAAAGTCTCTAAATCGTTTCCTTATCACGCAGTGTTCTATGAATAAATGATTGTGAGATTTAAATAAATGATTGAGTTCTAACTTAATTTAAACTTATTACACAGAAATGTTTTCTATTTAACCAGTGTTTTATTTGAAGTTAAGCAGCAAAATGTTGTTTACCCACCGCGGGTATCGAAACCAGATTCTAGCGTTGCAAGTCTGCAGATATACCACTGTGCCTCACTTCAAACAAACAAGAACATAAACAGACGAAATGAAATATTAATTGAAATAAAATACGTCTACTGTAATTGTCTTTCATTTATTAGTTTCGTGTTAGTGTTTAAATTGACGAACTACAACTGTCTACTAAAAATACTTTGATCAACATAGATCCTACGTTCAACATGGAGGAGATAAAAGGTTTGTTTTCTTCGCTTTGTCCAATACGAGGAACCGGAACCTCGAATTTTAATATCGTAAGTTTATAAATTTTAAAATAAACATGTGACAAAAGCTGCTATTGAGCTTAGTGTACCAGTAAAGAAAACTTTGATTAAGTAAATTCAATGACATGAAAGTTCTGCCAGCTTTGGTTAATCAAGAGGGTTTCTAAGTGATAATCAACACCAAATTGAAGTCACAGATTGTGTTTATTTACACTATTGAGTATTTATAGTCAGTTAGTTACAGAGCGGCCTTTATAATTATTTTAGTTCTAATCTATATAATTATCTGACTCTATATCGAAACGTCTTAATGATTTACATTAAAAAACAATACTTTTTAGTTACATTTTAATTTCCATTCATTTTGTAAAAAAATTAAATCAGAGTTGTTTTATTTCTAAAGGTGCCGATTACAGATTGTTTATAAAATATAACTGCTAGTACAAGTAGTAACTTTTTCAACATTTGTATCACTGTAAGCAGTGTTAAAATAGGTCTTATACATTACTGCGAAAAAACACAATGTAGTAATGTGTGCGTATGTTTTCTTATAGTGAAGCCTCATCGGGTTATCTGCTGAGCCCACCAAGGGGAATCAAACTCCAGATTTTAGCGTTGTAAATCCGTAGATATACTTGCTGTACTAGAGGTGAGCATACAGTTATGTATTAAATTCAAATGATCAATGTTTTATAAGTACACAATTAAAAAAAAACATTTTGAAACGTCAATGATCATAAATCAGACATTCTTGATATTTTGATGTCCAATTGCATTATCTTCAAGAGTGTAAAATCAACCTCACTACAAACCACAAACATATATACATAAAGCCATTGGACATCTGACTACTTAGTTTATATACTGAAGATAAAGAAGCTCACCCAATCTGCATATTTTCTGACTTGCTAACTTTTTGTCTATCTTCAGATGTGATGATTACTTTTAGTTTGTTTAATTGTTTCCATATCTCCCCCGATATTTCTTTTTATTATATCATTCGGTTGAGTCAAAACATTTTAGCCTTTTAAGTAACATTGTATGTATGATATTATAATCAATTGTTGTAGAAGATATAACACACACACTGTTTTTGTGTACACTACAACATAAAGGTAGTGAGGTATTCAATTTAAAATTATATTTATATAATTGTGCTATTGTGTAGTGAAGCCATACTTTTATGACAAAATTCGATTTGAGCTAAACAGGAATGGAATAGAATAAAAACGAATAGCTTTTCCTCTGACGTAATTTTGTTTACTATTCATTTTATGTGGAGTTTTATTGTTGTTATTAAACATAAAGACACACAATGAGCTATCTGTGCCGTGCCAGTTTAGGGTATCGAAAGCCAATTTTCTGGCGTTATAAACTCAGAATTACTTGTGAGCCACCGGGAAATCGCAGTGTTTGAGTTTGATTTACGTTACTAAATACCTCAGTTTATTTATACCATTAGGTGTATATTGGTTGTATAACATTTAACACAGGTTGTACATTAAAATTCATGTCCTTTTTTTTCCTATAAATATCATGTCAGTTTTTACGTGATCTTCTGTTGTAGCTGTTGAAACAAAAGATTCGTGTTATACATGTTGTATTGTTATTTATATATATTCTTTTAACAGAGCATGGGGCCCGGCATGGCCAAGCGCGTAAAGCGTGCGACTCGTAATCCGAGAGTCGCGGGTTCGGGCCCGCGTCGGGCTAAACATGCTCGCCCTCCTAGCCGTGGGGGTGTATAATGTGACGGTCAATCCCACTATTCGTTGGTAAAAGAGTAGCCCAAGAGTTGGCGGTGGGTGGTGATAACTAGCTGCCTTCCCTCTAGTCTTACACTGCAAAATTAGGGACGGCTAGCACAGATAGCCCTCGAGTAGCTTTGTGCGAAATTCCAAAACAACAACAAATTTAACAAAGCAATTAATCTGGAAAAGATGAAAAATACCTCTTGACGTAATGCTTTTGTTTTGCAGTACATGAACAAATTTTTGCTTATTTGCATTTCAAAATAGAAATGTTCCACTCAAGAAATAGCAAAAACACGAACTCGACTTTCTTTACATCACCAAGTAATACAATTAAAAGATCTCACTGAACTAGGAATTAGGCGTAACCTTTCTTTTCATGAGTCGGCTTCATACGTATGAAACGACTGTGTGCTCTCCTCTTTCTTGATGCAATGTTATTTTGTAGATCTCACCTTGTTGTAACAAAATCTGCTCGTCGAATTGAGATTATTAATTTGTTTTTGTAAGAACACGGAATATTCAAAGTCCTATACGGTGGTAACTTTTTTCATATTAAATACAATATTAAGATGTTCTTTTCTTAATTGTAACTGTGTACCTTTAGCGATCTCTATAAATAAAAAAAACTCAAAAAGTTTTTATTAGTCATATTTGAACAATAATAATAATAATACAAAATAGTCTGATATGTTTTAGCAATATCCATAAGTTGTCTATTCCAAATTGTTATTTTTTTTTAATTTCGCCCAAAGTTACACGAGGGCTATCTGAGCTAGCCGCCCCTAATTTAGCAGTGTAAGACTAGTGGGGAAGGCAGCCAGTCATCACCACCCACCGCCAACTCTTGGGCTACTCTTTTACCAACGAATAATGGGATTGACCGTAACATTATAACGTCCCCACGGCTAAAAGAGCGAGCATGTTTGGTGCGACAGGGATGCGAACCCGCAACCTACAGATAACGAGTCGAAAGCCTGAACCCACCTGGCCATGCCGGGCCTCCAAATGAGAAATAACGTTGGTAATGTAATAATAAAATATCTGTGGAGATAAATTGATGAGAAAACAAATTGTTATTTATTTTTTCAACACAAAGTCTTCAGTATCTTTGGGATGCGATTTTGATCACAATCTTTTATCCATAAATTGGACTTCGTGTATCATTGTGTTAAATGTCACGTGTCTGTTTAGTTATTAGCAATTTAAAGGATATCAGAAGGTTGATGTGTGGATCTTGGTAAAGAATGCAATAGAAAATGTGAACATACTGTGCAATAAAAAAACCTCAATTCGTGACTTCATGTCTAAATTACAGAGCAGAGCATACAGTAGGTCCACAGCGGTTTTCTGAGATCAATTTGTTCCAATACACGCATAGCTTTTACTTAAACGAGGACAAAGTGGAAGGCGGAGAAGATCTTGCTGCTTCGTCGTTTGATTTTAGTGTTATGGATTAAAAAAAAAAGATAATGCTTCGATTTGTCATTCGTTTTGTTGTCGTACTCTGAGAAACCTGAGAAGTTTCAACACCTACTGTTCTATATTCGTTGAGTCAAGAAGAACTGACCAGTAGAAAGTCAAATCTTATCACACAGTTCGGAAGGGGGACTAAAGGCGTGCGTGTTCATAGTTTTCAAGCCATATCACGAACACGTGTAAATGCTTGTGACTCCAAGAGAGCGATGTTGGTTCAGCAAAGGAAGTCAACATCTCATGATAAAGTCAGAAAAAGCTAGAATACAATTTCTTTTGAAAGGTCCAACTGGTACAGCGGTTAGCCTACAAATTTACAACGTTAAAATCAGGGAATCGATTCCCCTGGATGGATTTAACAGATAAGCCGACGTGGCTCTGCTATAAGAAAACACACACACATATCTTTTGAATGACAAATTATTTTAGTTTTTTGAAAACCATGCTGCTTCGACTTTAGAAATATGTAATATAATTAAACTTTCTTTAATAATAGGCCCGACAAGGCCAAGCGCGTTAAGGCGTTCGATTCGTAATCTGACGGTCGCGGATTCGCATCAGCGTCGCGCCAAACATGCTCGCCCTTTCAGCCGTTGGGGGGGTTTTAACGTTACGATAAATCCCACTATTCGTTGGTAAGAGAGTAGCCCAAGAATTGGCGGTGGGTGGTGATGACTAGATGCCTTCCCTCTACTCTTACACTGCTAAATTAGGGACAGCTAGCACAGATAGCCCTCGAGTAGCTTTGTGTGAAATTTCAAACACCTCTTTAAAAATTTTGTTTAACATACATGACATAAAAATATCAAAATTTGCATTAAGATATATATATATTGCGTTAGGATTTTACAAAAGTATTTTACTTAACATTATTAAATACACACTTTATGAAACCACATTTTTTTATCAGTATAAAAATTAGATATGCAGGAAAACAGTTATATCTAAGGTTCAGTATTTTAATGTTAAATAAAAACAATAAAAAATGTAATATTACAGTTTTAACTCTGTATAAAAAGTATATGTTTATAAGAAAAAAATAAGATGCTTCAATAAATACAGAAATACGCTTTCACTAAATACTGTAATTATCTCTAAACACGTTCAAAGTATTGAATAACAAACACAATTCATTTTTTTTCAAGCTCAAACTTTCTTGCTGAAAAATTTCACTTCTTTTCTGAAAGATAATGAATAGGCCGAGTGTATTCTAAAGATTAATCCGGACTGTAAGCTGAAAAGCTTAAATTAGTGTCCCGTTGCTGCTAAAATGCGCCTTGCCTTTTGTAACGGGTTTACCTTAATGCGTTTATTTCAATGCTTACGCTTATTTAAGTAATTTTCTTTTTTGTATGTGACGTATATTATTGGCTGTGTATTGCGTAATTTCCGCCTGTTTTCTAAATTTATTAAAGATTTTTGATAATAAGAATCAGTTTATACTTGCTTTGTAAAAACACTAGTGTGCTCGAGCATTGCTGAAACTTCAAGAAACTCGTGTGAGTCGTATAAAAGCAATTATTACCCGAGAGACAGTAGAATATTATTATTATTAGACAGCTACAGTCAGTGTGCTATAGGCCTGGTCAGGTACTACTTGGTGATGAGTAATGTTGACTGGATGGCTTACCTTGTGTCTATCAACTCAGAATATTCTAAAATAAACAAACATATAATTGACCTTATTCCAGTTACTGCTTCGAATTTGTTTGGTAAACTTACATACAAATATCTGAACAATCAGTGATGACGAGAAAACCCACTTGGCGAATATAGAAAAAATGTTGCGTAACATTCTAAACTGGCAGAATAACATTTACAACATTAACGATGCTTCTCACAACAGAACAATACGCCATCGTTTTGAAAAACAAATGAATTTAGGTTTAATTTACCAAATACAATATATATGTGTTAGCATAATGCATTAAATACAATCACATATTTGAATTAATTAAGCTATAATAACAGTACTTGAGTTTGACCAACTGATGTTGAAGTTTCAACTTACATTTTTTTCTTTCTCGAGTGTGAATCATGTTTTCCTTTCCAATATTAGATACGAGGGTACTGTCCCTAAACTTAATTTTTGATATTTTTCTTTCTGTACAAGTCTTTCGCACTTGATTTGTTTTCTACAAATATATATGTGAATCGTAATCAAAATATATTTTGGAAGATGATTAAGAGATAAATTCTCAATGGTCTTCAAAGAATCTTTGGAATGTTTGATATTAGACGTATATACATAAATGAGTAGCGAGGAGAAAAATTGCAATTTCATTAAGGTAACTGTGAATACCTATTTAAATTTTAATTTCTATTGTATGAAAACAATGAATTGTGGATGGTGACGGACGCCCCATTTATTTTTATGTACTTTGGTTTCGCTATGGTGATATTTCTTTAAACTAAATTTATTTCACAAATAGAGTGTTTTCTCAGTCTCATTTCGTAGTTTTGTTGTTTTGGTTTAAAAATTTCTCACAAAAGCTCACTTTTAAGAAACTACTTACTTCCTCTTTTCAGAATAACATAGCTTTAAATTCCCCGCTTAGTTTAGATAAACAATATATTACATCAAAGTTTTATAGTTTGCTCTTAACATAATTTATTTATTCACATTCTCACAATGATTGTTAGAGGTTTATCTTCTTATTACATTACAGACAAGACCAGTGGAGCTGGATATCTTTTCACTTAAGAAGTCCATGTAACACACTTTATTTCATTAAGCAAGGGAAAGAAACAAGTTTACATAAGACGAAGTGACAAAACTGGTATAACTCCAGCTTTTATTGAAATTAAATCACATGATTTAAAACTAAGTGCAAGTTATTTTAAATTTTATCTCTATAAAAATCATAAACAGAAAGTCTAGGATACAGAAACAACGTTCATTTTCAGTTTCCTACGTAAACCGATTGAAATATTTTGTTATTTTGGTAAGGATGAAATTATTTTAGTTGTATTTGAATTTAAGCGTTTAGATAGAGAAGTTATAAAATGTAAATTTCAACTGGTTATATTGCTTACAAAATGGTGGTATCTGGATAACTATTCCTTTATAAAACTCATTATAAAGAAAAGAATCACAGTAATTAAAGCTGAAAGTTATTTTGTATAACTGAAAGAAATGTAAGTAAAACGTTTCCAAACGTATTGAAATTAGAAGTTCGACAGTAGTACTAAAAAGATGCTCCGGAAATAAGCGGCGCAGCTTATGGGCAAGTTTGTCTTACAGATGACCAAACATAAGCTTTCTCTCTTTTAATCCATCTAAAAATAATTTGAATTATTCTAAATGTACAAATTTATATAAAAAAATTAGTAATGATGGGATTTTGACGATAATTTATTTTATATTATAAAGTAAACAAAGGGTTTAAATGGTGTACCTTTCCCGTGAATCGGAAGACAACAGACCAGATTATGGGAAGAGGATACTTAGTGGTATAATTCCAAATTGCTGTGTCCATAATTCATAATTCTTGAGTGTCTACTTGTTTGAATGGTAGTTTTAATTTACGTCCAATTACATCCGCCATCAACATTTTGTATGCATCTTCAAATACCACAGACAGTTATTTCATTTTGTTCTGCTAATGTGATGAAAACAAAATGCAGCCTGTTTCACAAAGACTAAATAAAGCATAAAAATTACGTCCAGTTTCGAAGAAAGTCGCGAATATTATGAAACCACAGAAGGAACAAACTAGATTAGGAAAAACATTTATCACAAATGTTAAAAATATTGTTTATTTTGCACTAAACATAATGCAGGGTTGTCGAAAAATCGTGTTACTTCTCAACTATAAATAACAATAATAAGTATTTTCATTTTTTTGGTGAAATTAATTTCTTCTCTTAACCCATTTCGAATTAAAACTTTGAAACTGACCAATATGTATTTGATTTAAAAACGAGTACACTAAAAGAACATTTAAATGTTTTTGATGTAGGCTTGTGAACCACGTTAGAGAGGATCTTTATCAAAAGTTCAATAATTTTCTTTATATTTCTTAAATATTTCCCCAGAACTCATTCTGTAGATAATTAATAAAAATGTGTCATAAAACAACAGAAAAAAATAAAAGAAATAAAATATGAACTGAAATTCAACAAAACAAAGACAGCAAGAAGCGCCCTTTTTCGAGTAACTTTGTTTTTGAGGAGCTTTCAAGATACAAAATTTCTCAGTGTAATATCAGCTGCAGCTGCTTGTGTTGATCTGTTATCTTATCCTTTAGTAAGGCACTCGAAGGTTGCGGGTTTGAATCCCCATCACACCAAACATGCTCGCCCTTTCAGCTGTGGGGGTGTTATAACGTTACGTTCAATCCCACTATTCGTTGGTAAAAGAGTAGCTCAAGAGTTGGCGGTTGGTGGTGATGACTAGCTGTCTTTCCTCTAGTTTTATACTGCTAGATTAGGGACGGCTAGTGCAAATAGACCTCGTGAAGCTTTGCGCGAAATTTAAAATAAACCAAACTTTTTCAGTTTCAAAAAAGTACAAAATTGCATTTGCCCAAGTCAATAAATATAAAAGAAATTAAAAACTTGCCAATTTCTTTAAAACACGTGACAAAGTTATCAAAATGAAATAGTAAGATATATGAAAGCCCTTCAATTTAATGAAAGTGTGCGAAGTTGATGCCGTAAAAGGAAAGTATTAATCACTGTTAACTCTGTTGAAAAATCCAACTGATATAAGATTTCATCAAACTGTAGTTCGAGACACATTTAGAAGAGGTTGATTAAAACAAAGCTACTAGGGTAACATACACAACTGTGTAGATATTATCACGTTGTCATTAAGGGTAGACGATTTGGGCAGCTTAAAGACCATTTACCAGATTTACAAAAACCCTAGGAAAGACAAACCATATTTTTACAGTATTATTTGTACTAAACGCAAAAGAATAATCAATTTATCGCATCTGTTTGACTATATGCTATGCATGGTTAGTATGGAATTCGAAAAAGAAAACCTACAAACGATGGAGGTCTAATGAGATCCATATTGACGAGGCTGCTACGATGAATGATAGTTAAGATGAAAACGAGTTTCTCAGTAATCCTAAAAGAATATTAATTAATCACAGTCTTAAACTGATATCGTAGGAATTGTTTACACACTAGACTTGAAGTTGCTACTATAATATTCCCAAATCGGTTTTTAAAAATTCCCATTGAAAGATAAGTTTTTAAGTTTTCGCAAAGAGTTGAATCAATAAATGGTACTGTTTTCGTGCATCCTGCAGGAAGAGAAGATCGTAAATATGAAAATAACATAATTAATAACTATTTCATAAAACCATTATAAAAAGTATGTGATCACTAAAATGAAAAATATAATCCGTTTTCTTTCTTTTAGAGGAAATTTATAAAAAAAAATATTCCTTTGAAATGCATATACCTATATGCTAATCATTTTAAGGAACTTTTCTATGGGAAAACGCGGTCTTCAAAATAACCACGTCTGATTTGAATGTTATGGAAGTAGCTACTCACAATAAAATGTTATTGTTAGGCACTAATAAACATTTCTTAATTAAATTTTTCTTGTATACAGTGATTATACTTTGTGATGACTCAAAGATTAGTTTATAGCCCTAAAAAGTTGGGTCTGGTTCCTGTGTTTCTTGAGAACTGTTTTAAAACTTTTATGATAAACTTATAAAGGGCTATTTTTGCATAAACAGTCTAATTCAAAACCAGAATTGATATACTAGAAGGAAGGCAGCTTGTCAACAGCATCCAAAACCAACTAGTGGAAGGCAGTTACATGATAAAATAATGAGACTTAACCATTGCATTCTTACAGTCTATCCACTGCTCTAAAGTCCGAAGGAATTTTTTGTGGCAACTAGATGTCAACCATGAACTCTAAAGCTTATAGTCAAGACATACCAATCAAGAAGCTATGCCCAGTTCCTTTTTTGTGAAACATTCTTTAAAAGGCCGAGAATAAGTCCTTAAGGTTGAACAATTCTCTCTCCCCCATACACTGTTTATTGGTGGTATATTACGGACTTGTAACGCGGTAACTAGATTGAAATTTGTCCATCGTTTACCTTTGCATTAATAAAGCAACGATCAAGAGACCGAATAAACAGACTAATTAAAGGTAATTTAAATGTTAACAAATTATTTTGTCTCCAGTATATTGGTCACAAACTTTACATGACAAGAAATTAATTGTTTGATAATTGGTTGTTTTAAACTAGAAAATCACTGCAGCTATGAGTGTACAGTCATTTTAGAAAACTGCAAATAACTTTTAACAAGTACTGCATATTCGACAGTTTTAACTTTTTGTTTTAAGAAACTGTTTTAGTCAATGTCCAAGAGTAATGCGAGAGAATACTGGCGTTCTCAGTTATAAAACATAATAATAATAAAGGTCTGAGCAGCCCTGGGAAAGATGCTCTTTATGTCTGTAGCAGTATAACACTAGAAGGAAGGTAGCTAGTCATCATCGCCCACCGCCAAATGTTGGGCTACTCTTTTATCAACGACTACTGGGATTGATCAGCACGTTTTATCCCTCTCCCCCTACGGCTTAAAGGGCAAGCATGTTTAGTACGGTGGGGAGTCGAACGCCCTAACCACTTGGCTAAAAATAAAACTAAAGAGGAGGGAACCATCTTATAAAATGTGATGTTTGCCATTCTTTTTTGTTTTAACCACTATTTTTATTTATTTTTATCAGTTTGAATAGAAAAAAAATATTTTACTAAGTTTAGTTATATTTTTACTAAAACTAGGAAAATTTGTTTTTGGATCACATACTAGATTGAAAAATGAAATTACAAAGTGATACTTGTGCCCATAGAAAATGCAATTACTTTTTGTGGTTAACAATATTCAAACATAAATTTTCTAGCAATCACAAAATAAAAATGTTATTATTGTTTACTAGCTAACCGTAGTAAAACACAAACTTCTTCCCAATTACAAAATGTCAACCATCTGTACCAGTCAGCCTGTTTTCTCTGGCGTAAGCGCTTTTTTTTAAATATAGTTAGTGATAATTCAGCAAACCCCTCATTTGTCCATCCTACTTCTTTTTTTCTTTTATGAAACCACCAAAACATGCTATGCTTACACTGGTCTAAAAGGAAAACTGCAGACATCAGCGCTTTCTTTGATTGTCGCCACATTTCTTTTAATGGATGAGAATATACGAGGCTTACCAAAATCATGAGGAATATCTTTAAGCTGTGAATACTTACAGTCACTCAACTACTTTTATTCATTTATCGTAAAACTAAATTACAATTAATCAGATATCCGGAAAAGAATTTTTTGAAAACGGTGCAAATGGCTGCTTTCCATTGTCTCTTTAAAACGTAACGGTAAATTTATCAGGATAAGAATTCAGAAAAAATACTTACGTTCGCTTCCAAATTGTTGAAACATTGTTTTACGTACAAAATAAAATGTTTAAATAAGTTAATAATGATACTTATAAATTGTTGCTTAGATAACTTCGTGCAACTCATTTATCTGTGGGTTCGTCTTTTATCTTTAGTAACTACGCTTTATACTAACAAATTTGGTTTTTATTGTATGAATAATGTAATGCATTATATTTCATCTTGTCGGTTTTGGAGCAAGTTATTGCTCTGAAACAGCTTCTGAAACGATTAGTCATTAATAAAAAGGTTCTAATTATGAAATGTAAATATTATTATTGTAAATATGTACATATTGTTGTTGTGGCAATATCGCTTATCAAGTTTAACTTTTGCTTTACTAGTATGCATTAGTAGGTTTGTTAATGTATGCTATACACACGCAACTATGCGTTTCAAAGTGAGAAAACAAGCAATATTTGGAACATACTGACTAAAAACAATTCTGTTCAAATACAAGTGTCGTAACTCCCTTTCTACCACTCTTTAGCTGTCTTTCTGAAGGCGTTAAGAGTATGTATGCAGTACAACACCTTTGTGAACGTAGTAGGTGGCAGAGGACGATGATGTGTACACAAACACCTACGTGACTGCCAGAATGATTTTCTTTTGAATGTTCCCTTGTATTTTAATGGATGTAGGTGTATCCAAGACTTTAAGAACTGTTTCAAACATCCTATGTACTGGTGTATGTTTACGTAAATTGAAAATAGCAAACTTCCAATATATTGAAATGTTTAAACTTAGTAATTGACTCTAATTCCTGAATTTTTAGAGTGTACACAGCAACAGAATCCGACTAGTAACTTCTAATTTAAGTTCATTGTATCAAATATATTTCTTTCGTAACTCTGTCAAACCGTCATTTTATTAAGATTGAAAACTCCGAATTTTGTATTGTAAATTTGATTCGAAGGAATGTTTATTATTTGTATGGATTAAAGTGTTCTATACTATAATTTAGACAGAAAAAGAGATTAACATGTTTTATATATTATGTTAGTTAAAATAAAGTAGTAAGAAAACTATTTCATTTTATGATTTCATCATAATATATCTTTTCACATGGTAACAGTTTTTTTACAAAAATAGCCTGGTATTTCCTTATTTTTGTTGTTCCTATTTTTATTTCAATTATTATTTTCTTCTTCTTTACTTTAGAGAGCAGTCACTTTCCTACAACTATTTGCAGGTAGTAAATGGTGATCTAGATGAGCACCTACATCTTGCTCTCCTGATTTCTCTTTCTGTATCTATTGCTACTCCTTTATTTCTCATGTGAGACTGACGAATGGAGATTAAGACTAATACACGGTGTATCTCCACCATAATGTAAACCCTATATTCGCAGTCACCTCCAAAACTTAGGGTACATTTTATATCCCACATTAATGTTTGTGTAGTGTTTTTGTTTTTTTAAGTTATAATAAACTAACATAATGGATTCGATATTTTCAACGCAGTATTTCCTTATGATTTTGTTTACTTAACTTTATTAGTGTTAATTTTTATCTGAAATATATTCAATGTATGTGATTTATTCCTGACTATGTCGCACTTTTCCATTACATTGTTCAATCTTAATGAAATACCAGTTCAACAAATGATGAAACTATAATTAAGCCTAGAGAGCTGATTAAAGTAATTATATTGATGCAAATGGTATAAAATGTAATAGCAAAATATGTTTCACATATACTGCTCTATATACTTTTCATGTTATTACTTACACAAATTTATTTTGTAAAATAAAAAGTATAATCAACCTATTCAATGTGCTAAATGTAACATGGAATATCTGGGTCCAATTTCAAACCCATTGTATATACGTATAAATTTGCAAAGATCTCAAGCTAAAAACAATTTAATGAATTCTATAGAATGAAAACATTTGAGGATACACCCTTTTACCTTTGCTAAGATAACTATATTAGAAATTGTTATATTGATACCAATAGACTTCAACGAGAAAACATCTACATTTTGAAACTAAGAGTATTATATCCTTATTGATTAAACCAAGATTTTAATAATTCTACAGTTTTGGATTTGAGTAATGATTACTGTGATGCTAATTTTTCTTTACAGGTAACTTTTTCATAAAAGTAGGAAAACTAGATGAAAAGGAAATAACAAATCAAGATGGATTGATTTTTCAGACTTTTGTAGTAATTTAGGTAATCGTTGTTAATCTAGTACACGTAAATTATTTTATAAAAAGATTTATCAACTTAATATTCCTAAAATAAGAGCATTAAATAATGCAACAAACCATTTTGATTTTCAAAATGATCACGCAAAGCATTTACTTGTAGATATTATAAAATATCGATTAAAAGTCAATGAATTATCAAGTTTTGAAAAAGAGTGACTGGAAATCAAACCTTTGTATTTGATAATTAATTTTAGACAGAAAATATTCAATGACTTTCAGATTTCAAAAATTATTCATCAATCTATAAAAAAAATAAGAATTATAAATATGAAATTTTAATTGGTCCATTACTATATAAATGTAAATGTTTTTAATTAATTTAAATGTAGATGAAGTTAATAAGATGCCTTATGAGTGTGAAAATAGTTTATTGATACTTTTCATAAACATATATTTACCGGTAACTTGAAAATCATAAAAGATAGAATTTTACGTGAACTATTAAAAAGGATCTAAATACAAAATAGCTGTAAAATGTAATAAGAATAATATTTTAAAATCTATTGAAAACAATACTGATGATTATGTTTTAAACTTAACTATATTGTATCTTATTCACCTAGAAGGTTTCTAGAATGG
Organism: Carcinoscorpius rotundicauda; assembly: GCA_011833715.1. Taxonomy (NCBI): domain Eukaryota; kingdom Metazoa; phylum Arthropoda; class Merostomata; order Xiphosura; family Limulidae; genus Carcinoscorpius; species Carcinoscorpius rotundicauda. The sequence goes on from CM022398.1 coordinate 26,336,829, forward strand.
AAGTTGTATGCACTTAAAAATAAAAATAAAATGACCTTGTACAGTTTTCTCGTTTGATCAGTAAAAATATAAAATCTGATAAGTGCAAGAAAATTATGATATCGTTCCCACTGATAAGGTTAACTGTAACACTGGTGTTATTTGTGAAAAAACAAACTTTTATGCATTAAGTATGATAAAATAAATCAACAGTACACAAACATTTAAACTTATTAACCAATTCAAAGGTACACTAATTAATAATTTCAGTAATCCTTAAAATAAACAAAATTCTTATGTAGATTTACCTTTTCTTTATGCCATTCACTCCATAAGTCTCCATTTAAACTTATTTATAATTTAATAAGAACAATTACACGATTTACAGCAAGTTTTGTTCCTGGATGGTATGTGTTATTTCTTAATGGCTTATTTCGTAAAGGTAAAAAAATGACCATTATTTCCTTTTAAATGAAATTTAGTTATTAACCTATTTTCTATATAAAACGGGCAAACTTGCACATTTTCATTCACATAAGGTCTGGATAAAACAACATATGCATAAAGATTTACGTGTATTTATACTAAAGTTATACAAAAATTGAAAAAAATTGGTTAGAAGTGAGTAGTTTTTCGAGATTAGCGATTGTAATGAAAATCACTTTTACGTATTAGCCCCCAAATATAGTCTCCCATCATGTTCTCGTTATACGCTCCTTAGTAGCGGCGTTCGGAGTCCAGGATATATCTTGGTGGAAGCGCTTGCCTTGCTCCTCTGAGTATGTTCCCATGCTCTCCTTGAATTTATCAAAGATATGGACTTTCAGAGACATCTTGCAACCCATTTGTTGTGGTTCTTCACCAGAGCCTCAACCAGTTTCACATAATTTTCAGCCTTGTGATTGCCCAAGAAGCCCTGAACCACTACGACAAAGCTGCCCCGAGCTTTTTCCCTTCCTACTGAGCTTCTTTGGGAATTCTGTGCACTCCAGGATCTTCTTTGTTTGTGATCTAGCGAAGACACCCGCTTTGACCTTTGCTTAGGGAAGAAGTGTCGAAGGTACTTGAAGGCTGCAGACTCGTTATCAGAAGCTGTGACAAATTGTTTCATAAGACCAAATTTTATGTGCAATGGAGGGAATAACACCTTCTGGAGAACTTGGTTCTTTGGGTCCAGTGTTTCCTGTTGTAGTGCGCTGCGGTGTTCCTGCTGTCTCAAAGGCAAAGATAACATGAACACTTGGTAAAGCCTCCTTGGATAGGTTTATGTGTTCACTTAGGCAGCTGGAACTAAACTGAAGTGGTGAGTCCCTGTATATAATTTACTATGGAAAGTTTAAGAAAATTCTCATAAGTTCTACAACATTCTAGATAGTTCTTGAAAATTCATGTAAGTTCGAGAAAATTGTCTATCAGGTACTCAGCACTGAATCTACCTGGAATGTTTCATTACTCAGTTCACAAAAGCAAAGTTTGAAGAGATAAATAGATATTTTTCATTCACTTTAGGTATAAGCAATTTGGAAATAACACTTTCTGTTCAGGAACAAGAAAAAGTAAAAATTTTGTTACATAGTGTTATCAAACAACTGGATATACCATTAAATGAATTATTTAATATTTTACTTGTTAAAATTGAAATCGTAGAGGTGTCAATAATAAAAAGCACACTTTTCGGGCAATAAAGAATAATTAACGTATTTTAAAATGTCTAAAAATTGTGAACGAATAAATAATATTCAAACATTTGATTTCACTACATTGTACACCACGATTCCATTGAAAGATTTAATTTTTGTTTTAAATTCATTAAAAGAACAATTCTGTTAACCTTCTATAGAACTGGGAAAAAGAAAATTTAGGTCCAAAGACATAAAAGATATATTAAATTTCTGTATTTACAATAATTATATATTTTTCGAGAAATGGATTTTTTAAACAAGTAATAGGAGTTCCAATGGGAGCTAATTACTCTCTTTTTAGAGCAAATTTGTATATACTTTTGCTGCTAAGCAACAATACATAAAGGCCTTTGTTGGAATGTAATGTTACCAAAACGCATTGGCTTTTTTATATATCAGAAGTTGTTAATCGAACCGATTTTTTACCAGTAATTATTTCATGAATTCGGCAGAAATTAATATATTTGAATGATTTTAATTTTAATTGGATCAAAGGGAATTTATAGGAATTTGTGGTTGTTGTTTTGAATTAAGCACAAAGCTACACAATAGGCTATCTGTGCTCTGCCCACTACGGGTATCAAAACCCGGTTTTTAGTGTGTAAGTCCGCAAACATACCTCTGTGCTACTGGGGGGCTGGAAATTTGACCTATCGACGACACTTTTTTATATTTTGTTGATCGGGTTTAGTTTCACAAGTTTTTTTTTCAGTTAGTTATGAAATGTGAGATTAGGATATACTATTGGGTAGGGATGGTAATAGTACTTGTCTCGTAATTTTTGACGAGCTATACGCTTGTAAACATCATAGAAATAGATAAAAATGAAACATATTGGAAAATCTGGAACCAAATTATGAGAAAACAAAATCACAACACACAAAAAGCAAGGTGTCCTAATATTATCATCAAGACCAATAAATAGCTGTTAGAATTTAGAACTGTTTACATTGTACCAGTTAGGCATAGCCAAAATGTTGATATGTCAACATATGGATCAAGTGGTCCAAGGTTCGAAACGTTATGCTGTAGAACACGCTTTGCACTTTTTGTCATAAAAGTGACAGTCAACTTCCTTATTCGGTTCAAAAAGCCATTGTGACGGCAGGTTATTCTGGCTGATAGCCTTCCTTCTGATTGTGAAAAGTTAGAAGTAGCTATTGTTCTTTGACCAACCATTTAGCCAACTTGAGCATGCCACTGAGGTTGAAAGTTTTAGTTCCATTTTATATGTTACATGTCTTGCCTATTTCAGTTTATTGATGCTTTATACACAAAAACATTAGAGCGAATTCGGCAAAATGCTTACATTAAATATTCATTTAAATTTGGGAATAATTTGGTTAACTCCTCATTATATAATCATTTGTTGTAAGTTTGCAAACTTGCTCAAGTGGTTTTCAGTACATGATAGCACTCGTTTTAGACTTCCTTTACGACACTATCTTCCCTTATATATATCTCACAGGTATCTTTATGTTTACGCTGATTTCTATGGACATATCCTACTTCTATTTATCCGTGGGCGTCGTTTATGGCTCTGTGCTGAGTTATTCTTCAAACTGAAAAGATGAAGTGTCTAATCACGCCCAAGGCCCAGAAAAAGGAGAACGGTGTGTCCAAAACATACTTAATCATCAGAATGGACCGTCTAAATATTTTTGAATGAAACATTTAAATATTGTAGTTACAACTTTAAGAAAAAAAACAACAAAGAAGACGTGATAATACATAAACTTACTAGGCAACAGTAATCTGTAATTATTTATCTTAGAAGTTTCAGTTGAACGCTGTTGCTTGACAACGTAACGATATTAGTACTTGCTTTGCACAACGATCATTTAACATTTCAGGACCACTATTACAACACATTGTGGTACATTCAATAAGTATAGTTTGTGGCTATTTGGTGACATTCTCCATCAAAACAAATTTTATCTCTGATACATATATTGTTTGATAACACATATTTTCTTTCAATTCATATGATTTAGTTAAACAACATGTAAATAATTACAAGGATGGTTTTCAAATGTTATTATAGTTATTAATTCTACGAAAAAAGTGCATGTAAAGTAAACAAAAATCTAAAAAAGTTGAGCAAATTTATTTTTTTCTTTACACTTTATCAAATTCTTCTAAGGTCTTTAAGGGAATCAGAGTAATAAATGACATATCTCTCACAGAAAGCACGCCCTCCATTCATCAGCTAGAGGGCTGTAAACAAATTCTCAACTTTTATAAGGAAAAATTGGGATTGAATGGAAGGTATACGTGTAACGAGTAAATAAGATGAAAGACAGATGCTAAATAGCTAAATGGAATGACATATGACAAGTAGAGATAGCTACGTACATAAAAGGTAAATATGCTGATAACAGACAATAATATGAATACAAAATATGTAGATAGAAATATAGTTGGGCCGATGAAATTAAAATAATTTAAATATCTACAAGTGATGTGATCAAATTACTTCATCTTAAATAAAAAAATCATTTCTGTATTTTAATTCCAGTAAACCAGTTTCATTTTTTATTTTTCTCTTTAATTGGACACTCAACGTTCCGATTTACAGCTTCATCAGGACTGTTTCCATAAAACAGAAACCATAAACGACAGTTTAAACTATGAATTGAGATCTAATATACTGGCTCGGCATGGCCACGCGTGTTAAGGCGTTCGACTCGTAATTTGAGGGTCGCGGGTTCAAATCCCGGTCGCACCAAACATGCTCGCCCTTTCAGCCGTGGGGTCGTTATAATGTGACGATCAATCCCACTATGCGTTGGTAAAATAATAGCCCAAGCGTTGGCGGGGGTTGATGATGACTTGTTGCTTTCCCTCTAGTCTTACAGTGCTAAATTAGGGACGGCTAGCGTAGATAGCCCTCGAGTAGCTTTGCGCGAAATTCAAAACAAACAAACAAACAAGGTCTAATGTATAGCGTAGGTTTCACATGCCAAAGAATAACTTATTGTTGAAAGAATCGTATTAATAGATATTAAAATAACAAAAGCTAAGATGAAAGATTAAGATTGGTTGTTGGTTGTTTTGGAATTAAGCACAAAGCTACACAATGGGCTATCTGTGCTCTGCCCACCACGGGTATCGAAACACGGATTTTAGCGTGTAAGTCCGCAGACATACCGCTGAGCCACTGGGGGGCAAAAAAAAAGATTAAGATATTAATAATTATTGGCGCCATCCTTTATCCTTGTTTGGCTGCGGTTATACTTATTTAATGAATAGATATTATTTAATTTTTTTACAATGTACTCGATGGTTTTGGTAAATGTTTGTATAGAGAATGGTGGGTTTATGCCAAAAGTTATTTGTCCATGATTATTTAAAATTAATTTTCGACTGCGCTTCTTTCGTGTGATAGATTATAAAGATAATCAATGTTCGTGCGAAAGTTTCTTTCGGATTTACCAATGTAAAGTGTTGCTCGTAAGTCCCTACCCATCCATATATCTTATGTATCTGTGTGCTGTCTCTCATTCTCGCTGCATAATGTTATGCGACGCCATGTTCTGTGAGACATTTTTCTCAACATAGTAGGGATCATTGTTCCAAATGCCGCGGTAACAGCTGCCTTCAACTCATCATTAGTATTATAACGTTGTTTATAAAAACATATGGATGGGAAGGGACTTATGAGCCACTCTGTACGTATGAAGGCGGGTGTTATGTGTAAGTTGGTAAATAACTATATTTAGCAGTTGTTAAGGTGTTTACGTTTTTTACAAGCTGGTGAAGAAAAATTACAATTCAACTTAAGAAAATAAATAAATATTAGAGCTTATTACGTTTGTAAGTGCTGTATTTTTTATTCATTCCTTTAGGGATTTTTAATAGCATTTTCAGTTGCTTTCATGTCTTTCGTTTCAATTGTCTTTATTCCATCATTTTCACGTGCGCCACAAACGCTGCCTTTTCTTGCAGGCACTATCTGCTTGATCGATAAATCCTGGTAAAAAAATTTGCGCGATTAGACAAACAAACTTATGCAGTCGTAATTTTATTGAATAAAACTGCACGTAAAGTAAAGAGTTATGATATTTATAACTGTACAGATTATGAAACAGCGTTCAGTAAGTGACATGGCTTTACGAGATGAAACAACTAAGTTCACAAAATAGAAGATTAAAACACTAATGAAGAAAAAAACTAGCTAAAATCTATTTATAGCAGTCTATGAAACTACCCGATGCTAAAATCTATTTATAGCTATGAAACTACGCGAAGCTAAACTGTTGCAAAGTACAGTAAACGTTAAGTTGCAACAAAAGAAACTCCACTGATTACGAGTAAAAGTCTGAATGGGTTGTTCCTGTAGTGATAATTATATGGTTTTTGAACGAATTGCGCATGCGTATTTTAGACCTAACTAAAGTTAAAAACAGTATAGAATTTGTATTTAGTGTAATGTTCTTTTTTCTTTTTTAGAAATTTGGAAATCTTTTCCAAATAAAAAACTAAAGTTGAAATCAAAGCCAGTTGTTACGTGATAATAACGACGTTGTATCATCATGTACTATTCTCGATGCAATAAAAAGTTTGACTAAATAAAAACAAGGAAGGTACCTTTGGATGCAAAGTCAAAAAGCAATTCGGATTTTTCGGACAAAGGTATTTATAACCATATCGAAATGCTGTTTTTGATCACGAAGTTTGCGAGAAAAGTTCCAAACAGACAAACGCGAGTTTATTATTTATACAAACGTAGAATCTATAACTGAATTATAATCACCTAATAAGTGTTTATATTCTCAAAGAGAATTCTTCAGGACCGGTAACTTATCTATAAATATTTTAGATACCATTAAGTTGAAAATGGGGAAAATCTAATAACAACTCGTTTATAATTTACAATAAAGGATACCTGTGTTTTATGGAATCAAAAAAGACAATCGCTTTAGTTATATTCAATGAACTTTGTCATTACTGAAATAAAATGTTTGTTTTGAATTTCGCGCAAAGCTGCACGAGGGCTATCTACGCTAGCCGTCCCTAATTTAGCAGTGTAAGACTGTAGGGGAGGAAGTTAGTCATCACCACCCACCGTCAACTCTCTGTCTACTCTTTTACAAACGAATAGTGGGATTGACTGTCACATTATAATACCTCTACGGCTGAGAGGACGGACAAATTTGGTGCGACCGGGATTCAAACCCACGCTCCTTGGATCAGAGTCAAGTGCCTTATCCACCTGGCCATGCCGGGCCTGTCTGAAATTAAACAGAAATCTACACAATGGATATTTGTATTGTGGCCCCCAGGGGTATCGAAACCTGATTTCTAGCATTGCAAGTTCGCAGGCATACCGCTGCGTCAGTGAGTGGATGAACTGAAATAAAGGAGACTTTTCAATGAGCTGGAATGTTAAAAAAAGTTAATTACCGTATTTATTTTGTCACTTAACATCTACCTGCTTATTAAAACAATTAATTAAATATAGCACATAGAAGAATTGATGTATAAAGCTTGTTTCCTAATACAAATATTGAATAATCAAAGATGATAATATTAGAAACATACATCATGAAATTCTCAATTCTCTTACCAATTAAACTGTATTTTCGCACTGATCTCCTTACAGCAACTAAATGACAACTTTTCGATAACAAACGCTTCAGACAAAACTTGATGACGATAAAGAACAAGAAATTGGGTTCTTCATCAAAAGTTTATGAAGGAAATACATTAGTATGAATGAGAAGCCAATAAAAAAAGATGAGCGACTAATTAGACTTGAAAAATTAAGCTAAAGGTGCCGGTAAATAAGGGTAGATTAATGTAACTAATTTAGTCTCTAAAATTAATAGTTAAACCGAGCAGTACTAATATTGAATTTATAATTACATAGTAAATAGGCTTACTTCTATGCAAGTCTACAGTATTTTATGGAACCAATGAATTCCCTTTTGAAGTTATACTAACCAAACCCAAGTGAATACTGATAAATTCACTGGGGAACACTTTTTCACTAACTTTGAGTTGCATTGGATATTTTAACTGATTCTGAAGGAGTTTTAGGCGCTGATTTCAAATCTGAAATTAGTTTTTCTCTACAAGCTGTAGTTTGTATGAAATTTGAGGTTAATGAAATTGTACAAATGTGAACTTGCGTAAACCATGTATAAGCATTTTCACGTCCATATAAATAGCTAGCTTCTAATATTTTGATCATTCTTCTTTTGTTTCAGATCAAACATGGCTTCCAAAAATAGATATCATTGTAGACACAAGCCTGATGCCTTCTGCTACATATGTGGATGCTACACACTCAATCGTCAGAGACGTAACATATCCTCGTTCGTCAAGCGTGCCTGCAAAGCATATTTTGAAGTTCATCTTGGTGATCAAGACAAGCAATGGGCTCCTCATGTTGTGTGCCACAATTGTGAGGAAATGCTTCGAGACTGGACCAAAGGAAAACGCAATGGTTTGCCTTTTGGTGTTCCAATGATTTGGCGCGAACCCACCAACCATGTAACTAACTGTTATTTCTGCATGGTAAACAGAACGGGTGTTGGGAAGAAAAACCGACATAAGATTACGTATCCGAACATTCCCTCAGCTATTCGGCCTGCTCCGCACTCTGAAGAAGTTCCTGTTCCAGTTTTCAAAGGCTTGCCTTCATTGGACGATAAAGACATTGGACGTGATACAAGCGAACAAGACAGTTGTGACAGTGAATTGTCAGAAAAGTGTACACAATCGGAGAAGTGTTCTTCAGACACTGAACCTTTCCCCGTCCCCAAGCCTCTTCCCCAGGCTGAACTGAATGATTTAGTGCGGGATTTAGGTCTTTCAAAGAAAGCAGCAGAGCTTTTGGCATCAAGATTACAAGGCAGAAATCTTGTTGATCGCTCTGTTAAAGTATCATATTTCAGAAAGCGTGACCAGCTTTTTGTGACCTTCTTTTCAGAAGACAGACAGTTTGTTTACCACCATGACATTCAAGGGCTTCTCAAAGAACTGGGTGTACCTCACTATAGTCTTGCTGAATGGAGACTCTTTTTAGACAGTTCAAAACGCAGTCTAAAGTGTGTTCTTTTACATAATGGGAATGTTTATGGAGCAGTACCTGTCGGTCGCTCAGTGCATTTACGGGAAGACTATGATGATATGAGAATGGTCATGGACTTATTAAAATATCATGAGCACAATTGGATCATTTGTGTAAACTTAAAGATGGTCAACTTTCTTCTTGGACAACAGAAAGGTTTCACCAAGTTTCCATGTTTCCTCTGTATGTGGGATAGCCGAGCACGAGACAGACATTGGGTCCAGAAGGACTGGCCTATTCGTGACACCCTTGAAGCAGGCATGCCAAATATCATACAAGACCCAATTGTAAGCAGAGATAAGATCATCTTTTCTCCTCTTCACACCAAATTAGGTTTGATGAAGCAATTTGTCAAGGCACTGGAAACCGAAGGTGAATTTTCCAACACATCATCACAGCTTTACCAGGGTTATCATTTGAGAAGATCAAAGCAGGCGTGTTTGATGGCCCACAGATTCGAACCCTAATTCGTGATGATCAGTTTGTTGCTAAGATGACCGCTTTAGAAAAGGCAGCATGGTTATCCTTTGTGGCAGTCGTTCAGAACTTCCTTGGAAACAATAAGGCGGAGAACTACAGTGAACTTGTGAACAGAATGCTCCTCGCTTTTCGTGATCTCGGGTGCAACATGAGCATCAAGCTTCATTTTTTGAACAGCCACCTTGATAAGTTCCCTGACAACCTGGGGGTTATGAGTGACGAACAAGGAGAACGATTCCACCAAGACCTAAAGGTCATGAAAGAACGCTACCAAGGGCGCTGGGACAAAAGTATGATGGCTGACTACTGCTGGAGCATTAAACGAGATTGTCCAGATGAAGTGTACAAACGCAAATTCCTACCTGAATAAAATACACAAACAAATTGATAAGCTATTCCTATAATTTCCTATAATAACGAAAAATTAAAAAATAAATAAAAGTATCAAATTGCATAAAATCTGTAGCTTGCAGACAAAAACCGATTTCAGATTTGAAATCAACACACTCAAATTGACTATAGAAAGGTCTTTTTTTAAATGCAACAAAATGAGTGTTCCCCAGTGTAATATCTATTCAAGTGAAATCTTGTTGAAAAAGAACAAATATAATTATACAATGCAGTTTATAATCATGCATATTTCATTTGATATTCTATCTTTGCTATAGTTATAGTAGATTATTAAATTTTCATTAGCCATATAATATTTATACGTTTTTTTATTTTTCTTTATCACGTGTACTTGAGATAAATAGAAAAGTGTTTCGATGCAAAAGTTATGGGCTCTTACATTTTTTGTTTTGAATAATGAATATTAAATAACATTATTTTACGATAACTCATAGTAGTTTTTAAACTATGAGTATTTTTATTATTTTGTTGAAAATATACTGGATTTTTTCTTTTTTATGTTACCAGTGTTGAAACAGGATAAAAAATATATACGTGTTATATATATTCACGTGTTTACAGTTTTGATTTACTTTGAATTTCACGCAAAGCTCACAAGAGCTACCTGCGCTAGCCGTCCCTGATTTTGCAGTGTAAAACCAGAGGGAAGGCAATTAGTCATCACCACCCACCGCCAATTATTGGACTGCTCTTTTATCAACGAATAGTGAGATTGACTGTCACATTATAACGCTACCACGACTGAAGAGGTGAGCATATTTGGTGTCGCGGAGATTCAAACTTGCGACTCTTGGATTACGAGTCGAGTGCCTTAACCACCTCTATTTGTTTGTGTTTTTTGTTTTGCATTTCGCGCAAAGCTACACGAGGGCTATCTGCGCTAGTCATCCATAATTTAGCAATGTAAGATTAGAGGGATGACAGTTTGTCATCACCATCCACCGACAACTCTTGGGCTACTCTTTTACCAACCAACAGTGGGATTGACCCTAACATTATAATGCCCTCACGACTGAAAGGGAAAGCATGTTTGGTGCAAGAGGGATTCGAACCCGCGACCCTCAGATTACGAGTCGAACGCCTTAACCCATCTGGCCATGCCGGGCCCGCCGGGCCTCTATATTTAGTGTGTTTACAGTTACGTAAACTAACATTCTTGTAAATAAATCACGTACTTATTAATTTCAGCAATACTTCTTTGTTTGTTTGTAATTAAGCACAAAACTATACAATGGGCTATCTGTGCTCTTCCCAGTACGGGTATCAACAACACAGTATTTTTCGTTGTTGTACAAATTATAATTTCGCTTTAAGCGTAGATTACTGAGCATTTCAGGAAATTATTATTATTCCATAATCATAAAAAAGACACGTGTAAAATATTGAAAAAATATAAATAAGAGTTCTTAAAATATTCATTTTTGTGCATCACAACAATGTACGATGGTTAACAATACCAGTTTATCGTCGTAAAAATCTATCTGACGAAAAAATAAATTATTGAAAAAAATCATTGTTACTTGGCTGTTCCATCCACAAGTCACAGTAGACGAAAGATGCGCAACACTGTAAAAGTGTAAGTTCGTGTGTAAATAGTTGCGAGTAAAAAACGGCTTCAAAATAAGTCTTGAATTACGTTAACTGATCGTAAAAATATTATGTTGGAAGAAATTTTAATTTTTCTACTTGACTGTAATACGATTGACAACTTTTTATTATCCTTGTAGTAAATATAAAAACAGTTAATCAAAGTAATTTTTTTTCACCATGAGAACAATCTAAAATGTATAAAAAGAAGTACAGCTTGTTCAAATAACCAATTCAGCTTTCACTAACATTATAAATAATATGCTGAACCAAATTTTCGAGTAAACTTTTGATCTGCATTTAACTGTAACAGAAGAAGCTGCACAGTTATGGGAGTTTAGCCTAGAAAATTTCTAAAATATCGTTTGCAAATACAATGTCAGATCAGAATGGAATCAATACCATTTCATTTTGAGTCATACCTCTTAAACTGGCAAATATTTACAACTTATATAACTTTGGAAGAATAGTTTGTTTTAACGTATTATATAATATTCTCTTGCAGTATCTGGTATTATGAAATTTTCGTTGCCATATCATGCCAAGTAATACATAATGTCATCAAAAATCAAATTTGAAAATGAATTTCATTATTCCTAATCAATATTCCGGAAAAACTAGATGCATAATGTAAATTGACTTCTAATTGATCTTTAATGTACATGGGTTGTATATGTTGTATTAAAATGATTTTGAGACTCACTAAGTCGTTAGAGTACATGTCGCCATGCCGTGCATTTTGAAAACAGCTCTGCAACCTAATTTCCATTGCAAATGCTCCATCTTAAGGTGGATATGTCAAACTCGCACGGCTTCTTCTCGCCTACTTTCCATAATCTTTATAGTATAGGTGGACGACAGTTTCCCAAAACCTTCTTCAACATTTCCTTCGCATGTTTTTGCATAGAATAGATGGATAGCTGTTTGAGGCACATGATGATTAAACGAATATGACATGGAAGCAACTTTGGTACACATGTTTTGCGCCGATTTCCCAGACAGAAATCTTTTTTATCATGTTGTGTACCGTGGTCTACGACACATCTACAGGTTTTACCACTGATTTTGAGTTCATGGATTCTCATCTATGACAATACTCCGTACTTTACCACAGCTGGAGTACGACGTGTTACGTGTTTTTTTTAGATGTTTCTGGTGTCCTAAATTGATCCGTATTCCTTTGTTTTTCAATTACCACAAGTAGAAAGAATATCTTCTGATCTTGAAAATTCTAAATCTTCAACTTGAACATATCTTAGTGAGCTGAGTACATAAATATTTCTTATGAGAAAGGGATTTTTTTATATATTCCCCAGAAGCAATAAATCTTCGGTGGTATCCGACCAACGCCTAGTAATGTCATAATGTAGGTATAATACATTCGGTTCCATCCAAAACTTTATATCGAATATAGTTATTACATGCTAAAACTTGTTTTAATATAATATAATTAATTTTATATTTTACTACTAGTTAAGATTCAGTTATAGTGAAATAAAAACAGTTTTTGATCAGAATAAACGGAATTCAAGTTTCTACATATCTTCTGTAGTGAATGAAATGATAAATATGATTTAAAACTGACATTATTATACAAGAATAATACGATTTATAATTTAAAACAGTTAGAGAACATTGCACGTGTCATGAGCACATTGTGATGCTGGTGTGTATGTCTGAGAATTTATTGATAATTAAATAATGGAAGATTTGGTAAATTTATCTGGAAGAGCACTTCACGTGGCTTGGCTTACTTCTCAACTCAGCTTCAAGAATTTACCACACTTCTGTAAAATACATAAAATTCGAGTTACGAAAATTTGAAGACCATATTAAACATTCTTTATATGTTAATTGCTTACTGAAAATTTAATTAGGTTTGCAAATTGCTTTTGAACGAAACAGTTTAAATATATACCCGGAATACTCTATTCACATTAAGCTAACGAAGTGAAGAACGATCGCAGAAAATGTAAAGCTAAGTAGCATAATTGAAATAAAGTAATAAACGTTTAAGATGCAGAGAAATGTCTGCAGTCTTTAGCTCTTTCATTATTACAATTTTTGTAACTTCGAGACTTTAAATTAAGCTTTGTAAGAAATTTAAGAACCATCGTAACTTTAGAAAGATGAGGTATACATTGTTTAAACAATTAAAGTTGAAAACACCATAAAATGGAAATAAAATAAAAGAACTGAAAGTTAAATCAGTCGAAGATATTATCTCTGTCTGAATTACATTGAAAATAATATAGAATAGTTAATCTAAAATTTAAATGTTTAACACTTACTGGTATTCACACTTGCTTATTTTTGTCATTTGTTAATATCAGATAAAATTAAATAATAATTCAATTATTGGAAAATAACTCATTAACAACACGCGTGTAGCTTCATCATTTTACTACCAGGTAAATTAATGGATCAGTTACAGGAAAACAACTCATTAGTGGTACGTATGTAGCTTTATCAAATAACCACCAGAAAAATTAGTAATTTAGTTATAGGAAAACAAGCTATTTCAATGTTTTATTATGGTATTTAATCGCATTTCAAATCAACATTATATTAAATAGAGAAACAAAGTAATAAATAGGTAAGTAGAATTATAGATTTATAAAGAAAATACAGAATGACAGAGCTGTATAGAAAAACATACAGATTACAGACAGAAAAAAAACACAGAAAAATTAGTAACTTCTCGTAACAAAAATATAGCCACATGAAAAGAAAGCTGTAACTGAAAGATAGATATGTTTAAGTAAATAGCAAGCGAATTTCGCCTTACACAAGGATATATCTTTCACAGATAGCATTCAGTTGTAGAAATAAGTTAGAAAAGTTTGACCATTTTATAGCAACACAACGAACACGACTTTGTGAACACATCATCAAGTTCGTATTCGTGCAGTTAGTTCACTGAACCATGAACATATAACTTCACAAAACCATTGTCCCTTTATGACCTTTAAAAGTTGTAATCACAAGTAACTATTGTCATTTGTGTTTTACATCTAATAAATATTGTTCCTGAGATTCTGATGATCGTTATTTAGAATTATTTTCAAACGTTTATGAATGCTTTTTGTCAACATGTAGCGTGTATTTGCAGTAAGTCAACATTCGTACTTTTTAAACTAATACAATTTCTTTTATGAACTGGCATTCAAAGATGGAGCTTTAACGTCACTTAATTTTCCAAAACTGTTCCCGACAGGACAACGATAAGTTTAGAGATTTTAACGCTAAAATTCATGGCTCGAATCCCGCAGTAGAAACAGCAGATAAGCCAACATAGCTTTGCTTTAAAACAAATAAAAATTTGTATCATAACATTTTGTTTCAATACGATTTGTTTACTAATTTATAATAAAATGTGAAGGTTTTTTATTTTCTGAATTTAAAACTCCTTTCCATCTAAATAAATCGGTATAAGCTTAAAAGAAAATTTTCTGGTCTTAAAATTATATAGCTTAAGTATTATTGAATAACGCATACTGGACTTATTGACTCAGATTACATGCGACAAAAACCTGAAATATTTTACCAAAGACTTGTAAACAGTGAACATCACATAAAATCCTTCACTTTGCATTTCAAAATAAATAAAATCGCATTTAGAAAATTATATTTAACACATTCATTACACAGGCCTGCGATAATTCTATTGTCTTGAATTTTTCCATTTTCTACAGGAATTATTGTACGTTGAATCCGAAAATTCTATTAATTTTTCTCTTTCACGTACATGTTTTTCACAAGACGTCATATGTACTTGTACTTATGTGAATCACTTTCTTTGAAATCGGGTCACATTTTATTAGGTTTAAAATATTGACAACCAATTCCTACGGATTACTTCAGACTAATCGCGACGTGAGAGTCTTATACAATTTAAATGTTACAAATTTAATAATAAAAATGTTCATTGATAAACGAAATAGTTATTTGTTATATGTAAAAGTTCTGTTTTCTTCCAGATCTGTAAAAACTCCTTACGTGATATAAAAAATATGAATATTATTTTCGTAATTTGCGCAGCTGAATTATAGTATTACGATCAAAATAACTTTTACGTAGTTTAAATTTGTTTGCCTGTGCTATCTACACGTTACCTGAAATGACTACTATCTTCACTGGTTAAGACCATATACTCGAACTTCAATTTCAAACGATTATACTTTTCTTACGGGCAACTTTTCCAGTGAAAATATTTCTTGGGGTTATTTCTTTCCGAAAGCAATTACAGTGAAAGCGGAAACAACAGCAATAAAAGTTTATGTTCACATGCACAATCATTGTAATATTGATTAATCGATGAAATCATACAAATATGTTATCATTGTTATCTCTACTTACTAAATTTCTTTTCTAGATGCAAATTCTGTGAAATTCTATATTAATTTAGATATTATGCAATAATCTTTACATTTCAAGTCGGTAGACGTAACGAAGTATAAAATCTGATGAAAACATACGTCAGCAAAGCGGTTTCTTTTAAGGGAAAGCTAACATTTTCAAGTTTAAGTAATAGTTGTGTGCCTTTTTTTTATTAGGCCAAGATCCAGCCTTTCTTGAGTGGAGGGGCCAAACGAACAGATATAGAGTACACAATTATAATAATTAAAGGGTTCTTTAAATTGATTATATTAGCATCAGATCAAAGCATGCGTGTGTGTTTCTTATAGCAAAGCCACATCAGGCTATCTAATGTGTCCACCGAAAATAATCGAGTTCCTGAGTTTAGCATTGTAAATCCGTAGACTTACCTCTGTTCCAACGGGGGACCAGCTCAAAGCATCCTACCTACTTCATTTTGACTAAAATCCATCCAATAAAGAAAATAAATAATTATCTGTACTGCTCTTCAGTTCTGACTTGACCAGGTGGCTAGGGCGCTCGACATACAATGTGAAGGTCACGGGTTAGATTCCCCATCACACCTAACATGTTCGCCCCTTCACCCGTAAGGATATCACAACGTCAATCCCACTATTCAGACTAGCTCAAGAGTTGGCGGTGAGTGATGACGACTAGCCGCCTTCCCTCTAGTCTTATACTACAAAGTGACGGAGGGCTACCGTGTAACTTCGCGCGAACTTCGAAACAAACAAACCGTTTTTTCTTAGAATGATTAGAATGTTGTTTCATGAGTTGTCCATGCTGGGTCTCATTAGTTGGTGCAGTTGTTGTTAGAGACTGTCATGGCACACTAGTCTGGATGTAGTGGTTACAGGTTCGAATCCCCTCCTCGAACATGCTTGCCATTTCAGCTATGGGCCGTTATAATGTGACCTCGTGGGATAGAATGAGTTGGAGGCAGGTTGTGTTGATTTTATTGCATTCTCTTTTGTCTATCATTTGAAAATGAGATGTAGCTAGTTCTCTGGTAGCTTTATTTGTAAAAAAGTCAAAATGAACACGTTTTAAACATTATCCACCGTCATATCACACGAGATTCAGCTATCTTAGGAGATTTAGGTTAGCTTTAATTCCATATACTAACCTAACATTCAAAAATAATACTTATAATAATATGGTCATGAAAATAGATGTCAAACACTTTAACTAATATTCTGGTGACTTGCTTCCAGCATCATGGTATATTTCATTTTCATTGAAAGCCATGCTGTGCAATTACCTCCGATTTAAAATTTAATATTACAGGAATAAATAACACAGATAAAGAACATATATAAACATCCCTTTGATTGTTTCTTTCCATAGGCAGTTTCACGAACACCTACATTTATATTGGCACACAATACAGAAAATAGATTTTATCTTGTTTGTTTGTTTGTTTTTGAATTTCACGCAAAGCAATTCGAGGGCTATCTGCGCTAGCTGTCGCTAATTTTCCAGTGTAAGGCTTGAAGGAAGGCATCTAGTCATCACCACCCACCGGAAACTCTTGGGCTACTATTTTACCAACGAATAGAAGGATTGACCGTCACATTATAACGCTCCATAGTTGAAAGGGCGAGCATGTTTGGCGCGACGGTGATGCGAAAGCGCGACCCTCGGATTACGAGTCGAACACCTTAATCTACCCGGCCATGTCGAGCCGGAGATTTTATCTTTATATACATACATATGGCCCGGCAAGGTCAGGTAGTTAAGGCACTCGACTCATAATCTGAGGGTCGCGGGTTCGAATACTTGTCACACCAATTCCACTATTCGTTGGTAAAAGAATAGCCCAAGAGTTAGCGGTGGGTGGTGATGACTAGTTGCCTTCCCTCAAGTTTTACATTGCAAAATTAGGAACGGCTAGCGCAGATAGCCCTAGTGTAGCTTTGCGCAAACTTTCAAATAAACCAAATACATACATACAACAGAAAGCATACATTTGATTTTGGTATCATGCATTAGACTTGGTGTATGTTTATCAAATTTTCTGTTCATTGAATTCGATAAATTTAGAGATAAATGACAAGTAAACTGAGTCTATGTTCTTATAATTCTAAACATAAATAATCTAACACTCTATGACTAACTCAAAGGTGTTTATTATCTGTCGTGCTGGTGCGGGAATGACATAGGTTCTAACATGCCAGGTTAGTGAAGTCACGAATTCATGGTTTGCAATCTTTAAACACAAGAACGTGCTTTGTCTTTTGGGTGTGTGTGTGTAATCTTTAAAAGTAATAGAAAATCCCACTATTAAATCAGACAAAAGTTGTTCAGGAGTTAGCGATAAGTTTCTCAGCTACAAATTGTGGATGGTTACGTACAGACACCATGTGTAGTTTTGCGCAACAGTTCGAAGCAAAGAATCAAATCTGTCTTGCCACGTATGTCAAATGGATAATTACACTCTGGCGTTGTTTAAAAATATTCTTAACATAACAAAAAATGATGAATTATTGAAAAGAGAGATAATAAATTGTATCTATAAATGTTTGCTTTGAATTTTGCAAAAAGTTACATGAGGGCTACATGCGCTAGCCGTCCCTAATTTAACAGTGTAAGACTAGAGGGAAGGCAGCTGGTCATCACCACCCACTTCCAGTTATTGAGCTACTCTTTTACCAGCAAATAATGGGATTGACCGTCACGTTGCATCGCTCCAACAGCTGAAAATGCGAGCATATTTGGTACGACGGGGATTCGAACCCGCGACCCTCAGAATACAAGTTGAGCCTCCTGACCACGTGGACATGTCGGCCATGCACAAATCATTATCTAAGTTAGTTTACATATTGCCTGAAATTTCTAAATTCATTTTTCTGTTGGCAGTGAATAAACGCATTTGAAAACGTAATAAAATATAATTGCATTCCGGCATTTTCAGATAAGTAACCATAAAATTCGAAGATAAAATGTTAGAATTCCAGAAAATAGCTAAGTACATTAAATTGAAAAAGTTGTTATTTGAGCGCAAAAATGCATAATGGTGTACATGCGCTGTGTAAGATGTTGATGTCGAACTTGAAACCTATCGTTATAAGCCTACTCTGTTAACGTTAGGTCACAGAGAGGCATCGCAAAGAGAATCTTTTGAATATGCCTTTCATTTTCATTGAAAAATAACTGAAAGATATGAAAACAAAAGAAAACCAACCTGAAGAGTATATATTAATTTGTATTGTAATAATTTCTTCGCATTTGAGTATCGAAAAATGTGGAAAAATAGACTAGGAAGTGGAAATTTAAGCCAACAGACGTACTTCAATAGATGGAAATTAACACTTTTTTGTTGTTGTTATTCGTTCTTGTGATTTAGCACTTCGAGCTTTACTTATATCAAGAGAAAATTTTCCCTCTTGTTCATGCTTTACTGACACCACATAACACTCCATCGCCCTGTGTACAATGCGATTTTATCCATCATTTACCAAGAATCACGAACTATTTGGTAATTATTATTACGAGACATACGCATACTATTCTTTATAGTAGAAGTTGGTTACGTTTTATAGATGGAAGCCAAGGTAACGTAGTCAGTAGCGAATTAGCTTTAACGTGTTTCGTTTATCATGATTTTTCTAAGCGTCTCGCTAAATGGAGCATGTTGGCGAATGCTAGCAGTTTTAAGTCATTTCCATCTGTTACAATCACACTCAAATGAGTTGGAAATTTGATATATATATATGTACGGAGTTGTCCCTGCATACATGAATAAAGACCGTTAAATTGATTTGTTTTTTCATTTCCTAGTTCCTAGTGTCCCAAGGCTTATAACTTAAAAAAACATGGTTTGGATACCCATAATTGGCACAACACAGATAGTCCATTCTATAATTTTGTGCTTAACAGTAAAACAATTATATAAATCTTACAATTTTATTTAAACTGAGCTACATTTCAGTTCCTGTGTTGTTTAAGTAAATATAAAAAGAAATGCTGGTTCAAAGTTGATTAGAAATTAAGAGTAAACAAGATAAAGCGATATTTGCAACAGTCATAGAGACAAAAAGGAAGATAAGAGAACTTAAAAACAACTGAAGAAACAGCAACTACTGTTTACCACTCATAACAAGACAAATTGATTTATAGCATTGCATCGCCCACTAACCCTGCTTTAGAGTCATAACATCGACAACATACAATAGAGTACTGAACTGGTCTGTCAAAATCCCATCTCTTCATTAGTAATTCCTGAGCAGACGCAAAGAGAAAGTAGGGTGCTCCTCATCACTTTAGATAATATGAACATGACACTTCGGATATGGTCCATACCCGCATAAACTTCAGTTACCATAGCAACGTTTCTAGAACTTCCACAGCACCGTAATAATGATAAAAGCTTTAATTTATATGTTTTAGCTTACGGACGGAGTGCACAGTAATTTCAGGGCTTAGGCGTGTGTATAATGGAGTTAAAGGACTGTTCACGTTGCCATTCATTAATGAGGTTCAGGCTTAGAGTCTCTAACTGACGTGTTTGAAAGAATATATACTGTCCTACACGAAAGTGTGAGATAGTCACCATAAGTATTGTAATTACATCATTATACCTACAATTCTAATTATTGTTTGTTAGCAAAATAATAGTATTCATTTATTTGACAAACTTTTACAATGAATCTGTTAATTCTCTTTTTGTCAAAATGTTACAGTGTTTTACAAATAGTCATATTATTTCATACTGAGAGCGAATACTATATTCTTCAGTTTCAATTACCTGAATTTTTTATCACTTGAAAGAAAAAGAGCACGCAACTGTTTCAGATTTAAAAACTTGTAAACTTAATTATTTACGAAACATAATCTGGGCTTAAGTTTAGGCTGTCAATAATTTCGGCTGATCCGAGAAATGTATTTTGAAAATTTTCACGGATCTCGTTAGATAAACCTTTCTTTTGGAACCAGAAATTACAATAATACATTTAAAGAAGGGAAAAAAACGAACTCTCAAAGATACATTTAAGTATATGAAACTTTACCAACTTGAAGTTATCCGTCGTTCACTCAGAGAATGAAGATCTTACTAATTATGGATTTCTTGCTCAGCATCTAACAAAGATTATTCATTATAGACAACTTTTTCATTGGGTACACAATGCGTTTCTTAAATAAAAGCTATACTGGTTTGTGAGTTCACTAGTTAAAAATTCAAACATACACACGTGTATATTTAGGTTTTCCCAATTAAGAAGTGGAAAATTACGATGAAAGCGTTAAATTATGTGATCCCAAAAGACCTGTTAAGGCCTTTTGTTTTTAACAGCCTTAACACTAGGTAGGTTGCTAAGACTTTCAAGTTTGTGGTTTGAGTGTCAAAGAGATATAATATCAAATAAATATACATAAAAAAATAAAGGAAAAATATTTGTAGTATGGGGCTCCAATTTTAAGCCTGGGTTAAATATTCAGCACTTTTTTATTTTTCGTATTTGAAAGACGATTTTTGCTATTTTGCTTCTTTTTGTTTGAACAATAGGTAAAAACTTTGAATTGAAACAATATGTTAAATGGTATTAGATTGTAAAAATAAAAAGAGGAAGTACAAACAAGATGTATATGCACGTGATACAAAGATAAATAAATGAAGGTGAAACATCGCGTGTTCTTGTGCATAGACGAAAGGCGTCTGCAAAATGTATGTTTAATAACTAGTTAAAGATAAATCAATAAATTAAGTCTAATAGATACACGCATATCTATATGATATTAGTATGTGTGTTTGTTTGGAATTAAGCACAAAGCTATTCAATGAGCTATCTGTGTTCTGCCCACCAGGGGTATCGAAGCCCAGTTTTTAGTAGTGGGAGTCCGCAGACATATCGCTGTACCACTTGGTGGGGGGGCGATATAAGTATATAATAATAATTTAGAAATAAAGGAACAAAGTGTGTGTATCATAGAAATGTACAACAAGATCCAAAACGTGTATGCAATGTAAGTTCATATTACAGTAAAAAAACAAAAAACTTTGTATTTATGCATATATGTAGTTTGTTATAAACAAAACAAGCTGAAACAAAAGAACGCCGCATCCACTAAAAGGATTCCTGTGGTAAAAGCTATAATGTAAGTTCTGTAAGTAACTGTGGAAATAGGATACACATCGCTGGGTAGATACACCGTCTATTAGCCTTAACCTCCGTTCGTCAGTCTCACATAGAGAATAATTAAATAATAAAATAAAATAAGGAAATAGAAATAGTAATACCAAAGTAAGGTATTTTTCTTCCTGTTTACTTTGGAGAATAGTCACCTTCCCACAAGTGTCTGCAGGTAATGATGGATGATATAGATGTGGGACGTTGTGGGCTACTCACACCTCGCTTTCCTAATGTTTATTTCTTTAGTTTATTTAATTATTCTTTATGTGAGACTGGCGAACGGAGGTTAAGGCTTCTAGACTTCCCCTGGGATTTACAACGCTAAAATCAACGGTTCGATTCCCTTCGGTAGCCACAGTAGATTGCTCGACGTGGCGTTGCTATAAGAAACACACATACACACATAATGATAGACGGTGCATCTCCACCGCAATGTGGGTCCTAATTATTCAGTCAGTTCTATATCCCCACTTAGCCTGTACCATAAGAATCCTTTCAATTAACGCAGCGTTTTTTAATTTTGTTTCGGCTTGTTTTTCTTTATACCAAACTAATGGTTTGGATTTGATGTTTTTAACGTAGTCCTCTCTTTCGATATTTTCTGTTTTATTTTACATAACTCTTCGGTAATAATATTTTTTTTCTCTCTCTACATATATATATGTATAAATACATTTGCAAAGAATGTTAATATTTATTTTTAATACAAACCTAGAATAGTGTTTGTATGTTTTTAGAGCAAAGCCACATCGGGCTATCTGCTGAGTCCACCTACACACAGAAGAACCTCAAGATATGTGTGTAGTATAAATATACAAGAACAGTACGAGACGTTTGTATCAATAAGTGTACAAATAATATCAGTACGCTAGTTATCAGAAAACAACTTTATTACGTATTAGACGATATGAGTTACTAAACGAGCTTTCGAAAAATATTGGTCAAAACAAATATATATGGAAAAAACGTAAGAAATGCTTCTTTTGTTAACGTAAATAAATAATTTTAATCTATCTTAGAAGAAGACGGTAAAATAAGCTCCCAAGATATTCAAAATCGTATATGCTGTTTCTTTTTTATTACTTAAAAAATTATGTCTTATTCTGGAAAGATAAGTCGTTTCGCCTATTTTATCACTTTTTACGACAGAATTGCACTTTTAACGATGTGTTTGCCGTTTTAGCCTAGTTTATCAGGTTATCGTTCTACAGTGGCTGAAACGCTCTTGACGTCAGAAGCGGAGAAGTTTACTAATAATATAAGTTATCTACTTCTACTATGATAGTAATATTGACAACCTGAATGCTGAAAATCACTCAAATTAACCCTTTGTTCCTGTGTCTTTTTGTACCACAATACATATCAATATGCGTGTTTTATGTTGGTGGAGTTTGGTTTTCTCGATTAATTTCTTGTGTAGAAGCATGTGTGTATGTTCTTGTTGGACAAACATGAATATGTAAGTGATGCGTTTTTTCTGTGCCGCATATTTTAAAACCAAAAACAGAAACTCGTACAGGTTATATAACGTAGCACTTGAAAAGGGAGTTTTTGAGGACGTTTGTCATCTGCGCATGTTATAATGTTGGTAGTTGCGTAGATTCGCAAACACTCTGCTCACTTGGCCAATTATTTTACGGCTAAACACTAAACCTGGTGGCCCCAAAATGAAAACCAAATTTTAAAATACTTACAAGATAAAACAATAATAGTTACTCTGATAGGTATGCGATTCAATTATCATAATATTTTAGAGTAGATTTTGGTTACAAAGAAGAAGGATTAAAATGAAAGATGAAAACTGTCTTCATTTCTATATTTCATTTTCCTTTTGGATTGTCTTATACTGTTTTCGTCAAACTTCAAGATATATTGATAAGTATTTCACTTATTGCTCTTTGGAAATAAATAAACGACATTACAACATAAACGTTCTAGGATTTACCCTTATTAGTTTAGAGATAGAGAAAACAAGAAACTTTATGATTTGTATCATAAAGTTAAAAAAATATAACCAATTTTTCAATGCATAAGGTCACAATAACTCGTACAGTTTTATTATCATTGTTATCTTGTTATATTTTCATATGAGAGGTATTATTTGAAAAAAAACAGCGGCGCAAATAAGATTTCTTAATATAAAGACTCAACATAACAAATTGGTGTTAATACCTTCCCTGTATAAGCTTCAAACGTAAGCTACTGCTTTTATTACTATTCAATAAAGAATTTTTGCTTTTCGCGTATTTAAAGTGTACATACTAAGTATTAGAATGGAGCTTTAAATACTAGGTTTAGAAATAGGTTTACATATATATATATATGTAATACTAGGAAAATTCTCTTAATGTTATCTGAATGAGGTGGATACATTTACTGAATTATAACAAATAACAGATATTAAGAAGAAGATTTCTATGTGGGAGATAAGGACTGAAATATTGTTTTTTTTAAGATAAAAAAGTGCAGGTAGCGAAGTCCAAGTTTCTTATGAATACTTTCTGCTTCTTTGTTTACAGTAGGCAACATTTCGGCTCCTGTGTTCAGTTAAGCAGTTAAGGGATAGCAGCTCTGTTAATTCTGCTTCAGTTTTTATTTTTGTAGCAAACTGTGACTTTACAAAACACAATGAATAAAGATAAACGTAGGCAGAAAGAAAAAAAAAAACTGAGAGAAAAGAAATTGACTTCTAAAGCAATTAGATATTCTTCAAATATCATTAGTTAATTAGATTTTATAATTTTTTAACCATGTTTGGATTTAACAGTTAGTTTTCATACTACGTGTATGAAATGTTTTTTTCAAATTATACTTTTGTAGAGGGATTAAATAAACTTTTGTACTATTAACGATTTCGAATTGTTTAAAACCGAAAATATTAATTTAACTAACATTTAAACATTCACTATAAGTAGCCTAAAGTTCTTAATGTTTTAAATTTTGCGGTATTTAAGAATATGTTTACAAACAACAAACACACACGTAATCTGGCTGTCACTTTGCGGTCTTGTCGAAAAAAAAGAAACAAAATTTTCAAGTGAAAGTTCTTGTTTTGTATCAATCAAATCACTCTTGGCAAGATGGGTGAAGTGATCCGAGCTCGATAAGATGAAGCTAGAGGAAAAAATCGAAGGGCCGTGAGGGATATTTGCTCTCCATGCGTTTAGCGCAAACCTAGATCTCTCGTAGTTCTCTCTTTTTTTTTTTTTACGGTGTTAACTCATGCAACCGTATATTTGACAACTTATTGTTTCGCCTAGCGTTGAACTTGTCGATAAAGAAAGCACTTAAGGAAACTGAGTCCATTTTTTACAACTTTTTGCACCTTTTGTGTCCGACATTATTTAATAAACTTACCGTGAACAACGATGTCTTCTCTTTCATGCGCTAACCACGAACAGTGTTGTCCTCTAGCACACTTCTGATCGCGTGCTACTGGTTCACACGCAAGGCAGTGGAATACTAGTGATCCAGAGTTGGGGCTTGTAGTCATTCCGAGCGTGCTCGTCTCTCTATGTGAGGGGGCACTGACAATCTGCCTGTCACCTGGTAATCAGTCATTTTAACTCATTTCTCTCTGGTCGTTTTCGTTCTGGCTGATGTAAGTTAAGGTCTCAGAGCAGCCTACCTGCACATTCAGACTTGAATCTACTCTCTTCAGCTAAGTAAATTATTTAATAAATATAGTCAAACGTTTTCCAGACTATCAAAGAGACAAATGCATCCATATTATTGATTTTTATTATTCATTTAAATAAAAAACAAGGGTAATGCTGAATAATCTGTTTATCTATCCATTATAAAATCTACTGTCTTGACTACTGAATATTAATTGGATTCACACTGAATCATAGCTTAGCATATGATTAGCAGCTATTATATTTATCGAATCGTCCAAACTATAAAGTGTTTATGTTTTGTTGTGTCACATCCACTAGGCTTTCACATAAACAGTTGATAGCAGATAAGTATCATTTTCATTTCTGTTTCTCTGAAAACACGAGAGATAGTGTTTTAAAGCATTGTAAAAATACCGGAGTATCTTCCACTCATGTTTGTATGATGTTTTCTTCTGTTGGCACTGACCCTTATTTCTTCTGTTACTTTAATGGTATTTTTATTTTTTAACATTTTCGGATTCACTTCTCCCAGTGTACTTATACACATATACATTACACACACATGTTCATATATAAAAAAAACATCAATTGGCGAAAACTAAGCAGTGAGTAGAATAAAATTATAAAAGTCGATCTCTCGAAAGATTTAGCTTTTGGAAAGAGTAGATAATTTATTTTCAGGAATATTCTCCAGTTACCTAAGCTGTCATATCTCGAATGTTGCAAGCCTAACTATCCACTCACTTGATCTTAGGATTGGTGTTGTAAAAACTCCAAAGTTATGCATAAGGTAACCTATGAATTCCAGGGTTCACTTGTTTTATGACATAACGTTTTGTAAGAAACGGTATGAAAAACTAAATATATCTAATGTTTCAGTAAAGAAAAAAATTAAAAGTTACATGATTTGTATATGGAAAAAATGGAAAGGCAATACGAGTATACTCATATATATTGAGTCCTATCGAGGAATGTTCACTAGAGTGAAACTATGAGGGTAAAACAGTTGAATAATCTCAGCTCACGAAATAGAGTAGAATAAAACATTCTGGTTTTATTTCACCATACTTGCAAGTGATATCAAGCACGATTCGAGTTTAAATTAGATTCAAAATCACTAACGTTTTGGCTCTAGGCGTATGTCGATGTGTCACTGAATGTATAGACATCGATTCGCTATCATAAAGAAATAAAGAGAGTACTTTATTCAAACTCAAAGAATGCTGACGAAAAAAAAGAAATAGAAGAGTTTTAGTAGAAAGTATCGCGAGGTTTACTGACGAAGGGAAAGTTCGAAGTTGTGTAAATTTCCATCTATTTGAGTGAAGAAAATGAGCTGAAATGTCTTGGTGTACCTCACTTCATACCGTTAGTGACGCAATACAGACATGAGAACTTCGTCTGCAAAATATATTTTGGTAATAACCATTCAACTGAAGCATACACACGCAAAAAAGTCATTAAATCTGTACATAAGACGATATTCTCACTTAGGCAGATTACGTGAACCTTAGTCAACACAGAAATAAAATTATGAAACAAATTTCTCAGAGCAAGCGTAGTAATAAATAAATATATATATATATATATTAGTATTTATTAATAGAATATCTTTTATGTCTTCAGGATGTTCGTGTTGTATGGTGACACGCTTTTCTGAGATAGGAATATTTCCCACTGATATGAAGCTCTCTTCAATGATAAACTTTTTTTCTCTCCCAGTGTGTGCAAAAATTGTGGGGATCATGAGGAATTTTATTACCAATTATTCTTTTCCATACGGAAATATTTGGTCATGCTAAACTATCTTATGAATATAAATATAAGAATTTAAATATCGCGATCTCTTTTTTAGTTGATCAAATTAAAACTATTAAAAATGTTCTGTTTCACATAATTTTTATCCCAGAATCGTAATGAACAAAGCTGTTCACAAATTAATTATTCGAAAGTAAAAGTTATCAAACCATTGAACCAAAAATGCAATTCAGTGTTCTTTATATTTTAAACGCGATATATCAAATCTCGCCGAAAGAATCCCCCAACATCAGAAAAAGAAAATCATTAACTACAAACGAAAGTTATTTATTTTTATTCCTGATCTTAAACTTGATCCTCTTTTGCCAACAAAATATGATAGATGTCAAGAGCATATGTCATTCATCAAATTGAAAGAAAATGTCATATGTTCTGTTTGGGGAAAAAAGAAGCAAAGTACATAACCGCTCAAATGAACACAGATATTATTCATCTTGCAGTTTTCAGTAGTTTTCATAAAATTCAGCATAATTTTGAACCAGACTGAGAAAAGTTTTACGCGTGGAAGGAAAGCAAATTTTTTTAGCCTGAGTTTAAAAAGAAAAAGCTTTTTCAGATTCTTAACTGAAAATCGAACATAAACAAACAATAGTATTGTTTATAGGGGTATCATCTTTTCTTTGTATAATTCTGACAAGAACTTACGCGAGAATGTAATTATGAATGAACTCTTTCTTGATGTTCTAAAACGCATTATTATACATATTTTGACACCCAAGAAGAATCGAAAATTATTATTGTATTGTTTCTTCATTTTATTTCCAATCATTTTTTAGACTTTGGGATTCATCACACTTCATCTATTACGTTGCGTATGGTATTTTTCAGCGACTTACATGAAAATATCTAAAATTAATTTAACTAATATCGTTAGAATACCCAAAATTTACTTAACTAATACTGCTCGAATACTATTTAAACAATATAATTGTTTTAAAACCTTGATAATTTTTTTTATCTGAATAACCTACATATTATAAATATAAGCTCATATTACACGAAATATCCCTCAGTAATCTTATTCATAGAAATAGGTATTTGACTTATATAGTACATTCTAAAGTTCTATATAATCCTAGCAAAGAGTATGTGCTTTCTTTCTGAAAGCAGAGCCACATCAGGCTATCTGCTGAGTCTATCGACGGGAATCGAACCTCTAATTTAGCGTTGCGAATCTGTAGACTTACCGCTGTTCCAGCGGGAAACTCTAACAGACAACTAGAGTTTCGTTAATATTAAAAGTTCTGACCATTCGTTTACAGCTTGTATAAATTTCATGCCTCATCATCGGTAAAGATACGCGAATTTTACGGCTGACGATTTAAAATGTTGCGCGCAAAATCCTTGCATCATATGATGCCAGTCTTGATTAAAGATATCTAAACTTATTTTATTTTCACAATGTTGTAACTCCCCCCTCTTTTTTTGCTTCACGTATTTTTTTTCAATAAACATTTGACAATCGCAAGTTTAGATTTGTTACATGAGAACCATTTTTTTGGTGGAATAGCGACAAGCTTCAGGAATTATAGTGTTAAAATGTGGGATTCGTTGCACGTAGTTGACATAGCATAAATAGCCCACTGAATTATTTTATGCTGAAACAAACAACAATTTTAAAGATAGGCAAAAAAACCCAACAGCAAACAAACTTACAAATCAAGTGCCCTCACCACATGATTATGCCTGCTTGATCCACGAAGAACCTATGAGATAACTAAATTATCGCCCCCCAGGGGCTCAGCGGTGTGTCTGCGGACTTTACAACGTTAAAAACCGGATTCTGATACTTGTGATGGGCAGAGCAGGGATAGCCCATTGTGTAGCTTTGTGCTTAATTCAAAACAACAACAACGACTAAAAAACTGGCCTTTATAAAGAGTTAATTCCTTTCTTATAATTTATATATTTTTAGAGTAACTAAATATTGTGTTCATATATATGTATTACTACAAAAACAAATACAGTGAAAACCTACCATAAATGGAGACATTGACTCAAAACCTTAAACTACTGGACCCTGATGTTTATATCTTTAAAATCGCCTGTTTTTTATGTCCAGTATTCGATCACTTTCACTAGCACGTGTTTTACTCCCACGAAAGGTAATCCTCATTTTCCCGAATATCTATTGAAAAATAGTGATTCATTTTTGCCAAATTGTTTTCTAAACTTTAAACACCTCCAAGATGTCAGTTACCTTTATCGATTTATTGTGTTACGTATAAATATATTCAATTGTTATAACCATTGCTCATATGTCACTAATCTGATTGCAAATAAGTTAATTGAACTAATACCTTATTGGTATGACTTGTGTGTCTCAAACTAAAAGTAGTAATACTTGTTATTGGTGCTCCAATGTTTCCCACTTGGTCAGCAGTAAGTCTTCGGATTTATAACTATAAAAAACTAGGGTTCGATTACCTTCGGTGGACACAGCAGATAACCCGATGTGGCATTGCTATAAGAAAAATACTAGTGCTCCAATAAGCAAAGCTGTATAAGGTCTATCTGAGTATAAATGTTTCAGTTTTGAGCTGATGGATTAGAGAGAAAACAGCTAGTCAAGAAAGAAAACCTACCACCAGTTACACAGGTCTGCAATGGTTTTATTATATCGAAATTACTACACATTTTACAGTAATTCTTGTACACTGAATTTGGAAATATCAGTTTTTCTCCATCACTTACAAATTTTTCACAAAATGTCTTTCGTACTTCTATGTAAGTGAGTGATTTTCATTGAAATCGGGTCACGTTCTAAAATGTTGACAACCGCAGGCTACAGATTTCTCTAGATCAAGCGCTACGTGAGAGTCTTATCGATCGTTCTAAAACCCAAACATAACAAACCCAACAATAAAAAAATGTTTATTGTAGTAAATGAAATAACACTTTGACCTAAGCAAGTTTTTCTTTCTCCAAATTTGTAAAAAAAATTTACGCGATAGAAAAAGTAAACATTTTCGAAACCTCTCTAGCTGAATCATAGAAAATCTGTTGTTGAAACCCAAACAAATTTTATGAAGTTTAAATTCACAGGTCTGTGTTGTCGAGCTATTCTATATGACCAAATTGTGAGATTCCTCTCTTACTTTTAAAAACAACTCACAGTTCCAAAGTGGATCGCGGTTTTCCAGTAACAGGTTACTACGTTCAGGCACTTAAATGTAAATACCTACTCAACCAATAGGCTTTATTTTCACAACCTTTCTTGACTGAAAGAGTTAGCATGTTCAATGATGGGATTTGAACTTAAGATTTATACTTTAGAGTTTGTTTGTTTTGGAATTTCGCACAAAGCTACTCGAGGGCTATCTGTGCTAGCCGTCCCTAATTTAGCAGTGTAAAACTAGAGGGAAGGCAGCTAGTCATCACCACCCACCGCCAACTCTTTTACCAACGAATAGGGGGGTTGACTGTCACATTATACACTCCCGCGGCTGGGAGGGCAAGCATGTTTAGCGCGACCCTCGGATTACGAGTCGCACGCCTTACGCGCTTGGCCATGCCAGGCCTTACTTTAGAGTTGACAAGAATCTTACGAAAGTTTAGAGGGCGTTAGAAAACGGCTTAAACATTATTTATATGACATTGTTTTGAAGACCACATTAAAGGTTTAATTTATGCTTAAAATAATAAACGTATCTTGTAAATGTTTCTACTTCTATTCTTAGACTAAAACAATAATAATTCCCATAGATAACAGGCGAAAAACCATTGCAGCTTTTATTAAATCTTATAAACAACGAATCAAAGAGAGTCTAGCAAAATACTAGAAAAAGAAAACACTTGGTTAATCTTCAGGTTATATTTCAATAATGAGCATTAATTTCGGTTAAAGAAACTATTGTTTACTGCTTCATAGTGCAATTAATCATAGATGGCGCTTTGAAACTACTATATCAGTCTAGAATATTTCTAGTCAAAATTGTTTTCTCTGCTCCAGTTGTCACATATACAAATATCAGGTGTTATTTTCTTTCAACAGTGTAATAAATTTATCATTTTCACAATATTTAGTTTCTTTATGGCAAATAAAGCAAAGCTACTCATGATGACGAGAAACCCACTTTAAGTAAAAATGTATTTCAAAGACTGCTGGTACGGGTATTCTAGTTCAACAACTCAAACCAAAATTGAATCAACACAAAGAAACACCTTTATACATTTATTAATTAATAACCTAACATCTAGCTGCAACGCTCCCTTCAATCTCGTACCTAAGACATGCACAGAAAACGGACAGTTGTAAACTCTATATTAATCTGAAGATGGCAAAAGAAGGTCGAAGTTGTTTTTGAATTAAGCACAAAGCTACACAATGAGCTATCTGTGCTAGAAGGTCGAAACGGTATTCTGTACTTCATTTTAGTTAGTTTTAAAAGCCACATCAGCTGTCTTATGAATATAAAGTTAACTGTGCAAATCCCTAGAACACCGTAACCTCGTGTTGTTGAAGCAGTTGTGATACGAAAAATTACATTCGAAACAAGAGTGAATAACCCAAACTGTTTGTTTACTTGTAATTTAGTACACATTTCCCTATATCACATGTAATACTACCTGCTATTGGATTGATATCAAAGTATAGATGACAAGAAAGACAGGGCATACGTGATTTATTAAATTACTTTTATTTAAGGCACATACAATACGGAAATCCAGTATAAACATACCTCAACGACACTATAGAATGCAAAACAAAAACAAGGTCATGTTTTTCTATGAAGATTCAATAAAGTATTGAGTACGTAACCTTATTAAAAATATTGTTTACAACATAACCACGTGAAAACCTACACAAAATATTCCCATGGTGAGCTTCACACGTGCAGCAAAAATTTGAACTTTATATAGTTCTTGTACTTCTCTTTTTTGTTTTTTCTTCCCACCACAAACTGTAAACAACGTAAAGCCAAAAGTTGAAATATACATGTATCAATCCTGTTACTATCACATGTCCAGTTTGATCAATGACAAATGTCTAATTCACAAAACAAAAGTATTGGATAGTCTCAAACGGATTACTTACCACCTGATGTCTTAAAATAAAGTTAAACACAATTCTTAAATTATTTATTATACAGGGTATCATATACAGTGAAGTATCAATGTTATCTTATACTTTATAAAAAGGTAAATAGCACAAGTGCTCACTAAATACTCCAAAAACTGTGTACAGAAAATAATACTACAACTTGAAAAAAAGTACAAAACAGATTTATGTAAAATAAAAAAATAAAAGGAACAGACCAGGGAAAACAGAATATTTGCATTAAATAAGACGACCTTAGCTATATATATATATACATATATTTTGCAAAAACAAAAACAGACCCTCCCCAAAAATAACCCAACAAAAAACAGTCCCTTTCCTTTAAAGTAGATCACAAAAATATAAAATACAAAAAACATTAATCCAGTAATTGTTAACTATTTGACTTCTCAAAACATATTAAATATTAAACTAAATAAATTTTAAAGAAATTAACTAATCAATATGATAAAAGCATATATTTATGTCAATCAAATACTAGCCATTGTTATGGTTCGTAGCCTATATAATCACTTGTGTCTACTTGCTAACTAAATTATACCCATTGCTTTTGCAAATGATTTACAGGGATCACCAAAGAAATCTCGAGAAAGCTGGTATGTAGTTACTTAACTGGGATCCAATTCTTAACCTTATTAATTGAAATACAGATGTGCTAGTTAGTTTTCAGGGATTGCACACCAGTGGAACTTTGATCAATATCCTCCCAACTTTTATATCAGGTTGACTGTGTTATCAGTAAGCTTGGTGTAGAAAGCTTCTTTTAACTTTACTTTTCTCATAATGAATATAAACAGAAGTACATATTCTATTATTTTATGATCTTTTCTAACATGATTAACTATGGCCAATAGATTATTTTTGTAGTTTTCAATGTACATTGTGATCTAACATTCTAACTGTTGTTGGTCTCTGTTGTTTCCAAGGTGTTCTGGATTCCACATGTATAAGAGACGATGTAAATGGTGTTTTTGTTCTTCCTTGGGTCTATAGGTGGTTGGCTGTATATAAGTATGACTGTATTATGTTGCAGCTTCCGAAATGCTGTCCTGACTTTATGTCGTTTGTTTATTCTCTGCATGTTTTCAGACCTTTCACAAAAGGGTGGATATGTTTGTTTGTCCATACTAAGTTTCCTATTTATTCTTGGTGTTCACATTGCAATTTTCTTTCTAATTCAGTGTTCAAAGTATTTGTTATCAGGGTGTTATAGTTATATTTGTTGTTTATTTTAGTAACGTCTGTATTATGAATACACAGGAGCCAAATTCTAATTGTTAGTGGTTGTATGTCTTTGTAGGTATAATAATAAATACTGGTGACAGGGCTAGTACCATGGATAGACCTTCTTATTTCTAGTAATGATCATCATATTGGAAATAAATTGTGTTGAGACAAAAAAAATGAGTTTATTAATCTGGAGAATATCAGTGTGATATGTTCTTTGAGACAGATAGTGCCTTAGTGAAAAAGATGGACAAATCAAAGTTGATCATTGTATACAGTGACACCACCATGACTGGATCATTATCTTAACATGTGAGAATATTTTATAAGTTCATGATGATGTATCAAAAACATTACAACTGAGTGGTTACATGATAAATTATCTACAGTTCCCTATTGGAAAGAGATGGTAACCTTGTTCATGAATATTAGATATACTACAGAAATTTGATTTGGTACTGCAGTGTAGTAATAATTATTTGACCATTTCTGTTCCAAATTTGTTCATGTTTCTTGAGAAGTCAATGAATCTGTGATCCTGTACTAGTGGTTGGATTAGACTTGGTGAACAGAACTCATTAATTTCTATGGAATAATACTAAAATCATGGAATATAATTTGTTGTTTGTCGTCAAGCACAAAGTTATACAAAGGGAAATCTGTGCTCTGCCCATCACAGATATTCATATATGGTTTATAGTGTTGTAAGTCTACAGACACACAGCTCTGCCACAGGGGTGGGGTGAAATGGAATATGAACTACGCACAGGAAAAGTTGGACAAAAAAATTTGTTGTGAAAAACAATAACACATTCAGTCAAACTAAGAGAGATAAATGACAAGTCTTAGATTACGTCTTTTAAAATTATCTAAACAGTTAAGATGATTTGTCTTAATTGCTTAAGATTAAAGCCTGCCTTTCTAACAGAAAGACTGAGAATCAAATCCCATCCAAATCTTATCATTACAGAGTGTAAAATAATTAGGTATCAGTATATTTTAAGACTAATTAAAAAAAAGAAAACAAAATATTAGTATCTAACTGATAGCCAGACTTAGGTTATTTAATATGCTACTAACTATAACATCAAAAAAGTGAAAATACATTTAGATAAAAGTAGTTAGTATGAGTTTGGAACACCTGTTCACAAATGTACTACTTTGTTAAATTAAAAATGAACAGTTTTAATGTGATCAGTAACAACAGCAATATTTATCAAACATACATTAGAAGGGTTACACAAGCAATAAGCAACACAGTTGCATCTAATCCAGCTAGAAATTAGACATGAGATGCCACTTAAGAAACATATCCAGAAAATAGTTTAAAAAATAGGACATTAAGACCACCAACTTATTAAAAATCAAAAGGAAATAATCTGTAAGATTAATATCTGTTATCAAACTATGATCCCAGTGCAGTACTGAAACATATACACACATACATGTGCTTGTTCAAATCATTTCATTCAAAGCATAAACCAAGGCATCAAAAAGTATAGTTTTCTACATTAATGATTTCTATTTCAAAGATAAGTACTTTTCACTACTAAAGGGAAGAAGAAACACATCTTTTTGAATCAGTAGACTATTTACTGAGGTTAGCAATGTTAAAGGAATACTAATTTGGACATATCAAAGGGTGCTTAATTGAAATATACAAACATTTCTACCAATAAGGTAGATGACCACTACTTCAGTGTGGGATGAATTAACACTTGGGTTTTTACCAAAATACACCAATGAATCAAGTTACAAAGCTGCAGTTTAAAGTACACTCAACTTCTTCTAGATGAAGGAATCAAACCAATGATGTTTTGAACCACACAACAAACATTGTTCTGTTTCATCATATAAGAATATTTAGTGTTTCCTCAAACGTTTCTTAGTAGTATAAAAATAATTAAGATCACAGTTGTAATTAGTCTGTTAATGTACACATACATTTTTTCAGGAAGTTTAAATCCTTTCTATGTATTTATCAAGCCATTTAATGAAGCCAAAAACATCCTATAAAATTCTATGCCGAAAAATAGCTTCATCCATTAACTCATCACTATAAAGTTTGATTGAGATATTAATAACTTTAGAAATGTTTACCATAAAACAGAATATGCAGAGAGAAGTTTTATTTTTTTAAGTCTACACGTGCACATGCAGACAAGCATAAGTTACTAACCATGCATTTTTAAGGCAGGAAAATTTGGACAAACTATGCAATAATGCTGGTAAGCCCAGCTATAATTGCTTAGATTTGGAGGATGCTTCCTCTCAAAATTACAAGTTTTTAACAGCAAGGTTAAAAATTTACTTAGAGCTTAGATTTCAAGAAAATCCACTTTTTGATAGACAGAACAGTTTAGTACTATTACTAGTGCATGATTAGTGTAAATTTCACAACCTTAATATGTGCACCCTCAAGTCCTAAACACTACACCAATTTCACTATAAATGTCTTTCAAAACACATATTTGAGGTATCACCAAAATGTCAATGACTAAAGTAATCATGTATATTGCAATAACCTCAATCTTCTTTTCCAGTTATGACTCTCCTTTTATATTTGTGGGTTGATGTCCATGTAGTTCTCAAACCACCAGATCTGAGAATGAGTACCTCTACATTCTGTTAAATACACATACGTGGTTCGTTTGCTTCCACCAATACTTAGACATTTACCTGTTGCTCCATGGATGATTGATCCACCCTGAAAGTCATAAAAAGTATAACATATTGGCTGTTAGTTACAAATTCATCTACAGAGTATTAAGTGAAATATTCAACTACTACACATAATCTATTAAAAATAACCTTTGCACATTAGTGTATGTAAGGCAAGAAATATTAATCCACCATCTCATGTTGAAAACTGCAATTCTGAAGTAAATGCACATTGTTTGGTTAAAAAACAAAAACTCTTTTTGATTCCTTTCTTGCACACACAAAATTGAACAGTATTTCTACAAAAACATATTTCTTCTAATTTGAACTTTTTCACACTTTAGTATATTAACAAATATCATAAGAATACTATATTTACTACATATTCCAGTATCCAAACTCAACACATCTTTTCTTTTAACATATTTAAGAGTTTCTCCAATGTTTGATATGAGATTGTAGTTTAAGTTTTCATTCTAGACATATATCAGTATCAGCATAAACCAATGTAATAATAATTACATTTAAATCAACTATATGAAAATTACGAAGGATTATAACATACTCTTCTATGATGATTATATGTAGCAAATATTATGTAGTCATAAGATTGATAGTGTGTGTTAATTACACATAAATATTACGTTAAACCTTTTTGCAATGTGCTCACTATAATATTATAATATACGAGTTTGTCTACAAATTTGCTCACATTAAGTATTTGCACAATAATGTTTGATACAGCACGTGTATCTTCACAAAATTTGGCAAACTTTTAGTAAAAGTTACAAGCATTTTGTATACAAAAAGTCAAATCTTTTAATGAAATATTTTTACTAAGGATCTGTCTGTGAAAATAGAGTTTGTTTTGCTATTGGTATGAGTGCAAAATGATTTCATGTTATGATTAAAAACTATTCTTCACCCTCAAAACCTCAAATATTATTTGTGTAATCTCTAAAACCTCTTAAGTGCATTTCAAATGTTTTATGTTATTTTTCTACACTCTCATCAGGTAGAATCTGTTACTTAACCAACATAAAAAATTAGGAAATAAATATAAATATAAATACTTTTCTCATGCTAGAGTGACTAAATATTACAATAACAAAATACAAAAGTTTAATCTAAGTAGCTTAAGCCTCATAATGCTATACATTCACATATATATTTATTATTTATCATATTGACCTTCCAGTCATGCCTGCCTAACATTATATAGCTTGCACTGACACAGTGCTCGTGCACTCAGGTTATGTATCCAGTAATATAAAATGGAGCTTTAGTCTTCCCTGTCTTGGACGTGTTTTAGTGTTTCATACAGTCACATTTCAATTATTATATATTATGTATGCATGTAGATTATTACTATTTAGAAATAAATTATTAAACTTTTCTTAAAATATAAAACAATAAATCAACAAGTGAAACAAACAATTATCTCTTCTTGCTACAACCTTTGCAGTCAATTGCTGCTGGACATAGGTTGCTAAGCCTCTAAAAATTTTGCACATGGAGGATATTAATAAACATTTTTTTTAGGCTTTACATATATATATATAAACAGTTGAATAACCCAAAAATCACAAATAACTACACCAGTACCAAAGAAGTTCCACTACAATTTATTAAGCTTAGTAACTAAGATTTATTAAGATTTTAAAAATATGAAATTTCAAGCAGACTAAAAACTCAACTTGAAAACTTGAATCAAAAGAATGTGGTAGCTTTTTCAAAGATTAAAATAGCTAAAAAAAACACCCTGGAGACATTCTAAACTGTTAATTGGTTATTCACATGTCATATACTGTAGTAAGAGTATACAAGGGACCATTTCAAAAATGGAAGGGAATGAGGCCACCATGTTTAATTCAGTACATATGTCGTATCTCAGAAAAATAAAAAGATACAAGGGTCTTATTTTATATTCAAGCTTCTTAATATTAGTAATTTGAGTTTCTGATTTGTATGAAATTACAGACTTAGTATTCTCACATCAAAAATGGTTAGTTTTAAATAATGCTGCATTCAACATAACATGCAACTCATTAAAATCTATACTCAAATGTGTTCTTTTAATATTTACTTTAAAATTATGAAATTAGCTCACATATAATATTAAAGTTTGAATTATAATCTACAATTTGATTCCAAACTTACTGACATGAATTCATAAAACAACTGTCAATAACATTTTGAAAACAAGTCAACAAATGTGATGACAAGGTATTTGAACCCTGACCTGCTGTGAAAGGGTTAAGTACAAACATCTCATAAATTTACTTTTGTATGATGCCATTCCTGGTCTTTTCTTCTACCATGGCATTTCATCATCATGATATTTTGTTGATGGGAAGTTCTGTGAGACACCTCTGCACAATTTTCTTCTTGTCTAAGTTCATTGTTAGATGAAAAAGCAAACACCTACAAAACAACAACAAAAGCAACAGAAAATATTATGATTTTAAAACAAGCATTGCATTATTTTTGAATACAAACAAAATCAACAGACACAGTAAAATAAATGTTTTTAAGAAAGTGCCAAACTGCTGCCAATCATTTCCAATTAAATTTTTGAACCAAATGAAAATAATATTATCATGAACATAATGTAAAATCATTGTGTATACGTATTTATTAAACAAAAAAGTGATAATCCTATTATAATTCTAAATTCATATTTACTATTACATACAATAAAATCTCTAATAAATGTAATAGTAACCAAATATTATTTCTTATACCAGTCTCTTAACAGCCATGTCAATTTCTACAAGACTGACAGAAGTATTTCCTATTTTTAATATTTTTACTTTTCAAAACTCAGACTTGCAGTCTCCTAGTATGAATTCTGACAATACTGCACATTTTGTGCCATAATTTTCAGCTACTGATTTAACATTTTCTTTATTTCCAATTGTTTGTTTAATAAACAAAGTTCCCTCTGCTTACTTGGCAAGACATTTCAAGATTATGATAATGTGAATGTAGATAGTAAGATCAGTCTACTTCTAAATGCATACTGAATTGGTAATATGACTTAGCTTTATTAATGGGAGATTAAAAATTGGCAATGCATATCTATGGGGCTTATATGATGACTTGTATGATTTCTACACTATAAATATAAATTAATATGACAATACTCATTTGGCATGTAATAGTATCAGAGAAAGTATGGAGAAATAAACCTTTGTTATTAGTATTATGCACAGTAAAAACAAGAGGTGTGGCAATACAGAGATACAATAAGAGTATCATATCCTGAAGCTGAGATACAATTGTATTGATACATTGTCCAATATGATACGATTATTGTATCCTCACGAAATTTGGCAAACTTTCAGTAACCTAACATGTCTTTGTCCAGTAAAATCTGAATTGCTAGTACTTTTGCTAAAAATGAATAACCCAATAAAGGAAGAAGAATAATTATTATTAAAAGTTTTTTTCATTTCTTTTATCAAAAACATTGCATGCAAGGTTGCATAACAAATTAACAGTAAAAAATAAATAATTAACTTTTTTTTTACTTTTCTTGCCAACTGCCATTTAGTTGATTGAACCCAAAAATTTGAAAAAAAACACCATTATAAAGTATGAAGTACTTAAATAAAACAATGGGAGTAATATAGACAATAAATTACAGACAAATTTTGTAACAAAACATTTGTAAAACTTCTGTATCTATATATGTATCATATCAACTACTATGATGAAGTACACACCCCTAATAGAAATAATTTGTTATATAATAATCTTTGATGAATACTTTGAAAATGTGGTTCAAAATATAACATTTGTAAATAATATAACTACTGATAAAGTATTTTCATTTAAATCATATGTTCATGCTATATATAACCATTAAAATTAGTCAAGACATTTTTATGAAGTTACAGTTTTGGCAGATTTCATTATAAATTGCTAAATATTCTCATTTAGAGCATTTATCACATACTTTGTCAGTTTCAGAACATAACTAATCTATTTAGCTCTCTAATATATGTGTACATTTCCGAGCTTTAGCATTAACAGTCTTGAAAGTTTAGAAACAATTTTTACTTGGTTCATTGTAACACCTCTCTGACTCTTGCAATAATAAAGTCCTAGAACTTCATCTCTGTCTTCCCTTTGAATACCAGTATCCAAACAGAGATTACTGATGGGGTTACGGACCTTTAAACAAAAGGAAACAAGAGCTATGAGACATAACACAACAAGTTGAGAAGTTTCAGAGACAGTAATTTTTCTTTTAACATTTTTTATGTGGAATGAAACAATAATTAAACTTACACCTATGAAAATATATAAATATAATAAAAGAAATTAAATGTCTTTTTCTAATAAAGTAGGAAAGATAAATTTAAGATTAATAATTTTTGAAAAAGTAATATATATTTTTTTTGAAAAATATATATAGAAGTAAATAAAAATATACCATTCCAAAAGCAAAAACATTTTGATCCACAATAAACTTTTGAGGATACACATTCTCCAGATACCATCCAAAGTCCTTACATTGTAGTTTGTGTCGAAGTTCAAGTCTCTTACTAATATCCCCATAGTTAACATACTGAAATGTTTAAGAAAAAAGAGAATGAAAAGTACAGAAACATAACTGTCTATTCTTTAAAGTATATTTAGATTTTTACAAAATCCCTGTAAAATTTCTGATTTAGGTGA
Source organism: Carcinoscorpius rotundicauda (assembly GCA_011833715.1). Classification (NCBI taxonomy): domain Eukaryota; kingdom Metazoa; phylum Arthropoda; class Merostomata; order Xiphosura; family Limulidae; genus Carcinoscorpius; species Carcinoscorpius rotundicauda. Next base: position 26,377,631 of record CM022398.1, read on the forward strand.
TCTTTATCCAACAGCAATTTAACAGATTTATTACCACATTTTGTATGCACTCACAGAACTTTATTCAGTTTCAATAAACTGAGATTATGTGGTAAACCCTGTGCACTCATAATTAATTATGAACTTGTTATACATATAAAAAAATGAACAATCCACCATTCATAGCATATAAAATATCAAATAAAAATAAATATTCTCCAAATAATGTTTAATATTTTATACATCTCTCTCTTTATAGATCAAGAAATTGAGTGATAAAAAGTAAATCAAAGAAAGCAATAACATATATATAATTCCCAAAATTAGTGTAACCATTAACTGGTAATGCACATACATTTTTTAAAACATATTTCATGTTCTCTTGAAAATCAGTTTTGTCACTTTGCAATACTCATATTCAATTTAAGAATTGAAACATCTTGGACCCTTTGACATACTTTTTACAAAACAAGTGTAAATGGGTATTGATTGACTCATTGAAATATACTAGTTTTGTAATAATTCAGTATCAAAAATTAGCCACTATTAAGCAACACTGATTTTGTTTACAGTTGTAAAAAAAAGTGCTAATACATTTATTGCTTTCACATAACTTCAAATTATTTCTGGTTCAAACAGCCATAAATGCAGCTTATCTAATTTACTACTGGTAAAACAGTTGTCAAAATCTGATCAGATAAATTATTCTTCGAACTCTTTACACAAAGTACTTTATTTCTCGTACACACATCAGAAAATATTATGTTTCTAGCTTCTTCTTAACCATTTCTAAAATGTTCCAAATTAATTTATCACAAGAAGTTTTCCACATGTGGATCTAAAATGTTCTTCATCCAAGTGTCAAGCTTTCTTTTTTTACTGTTATAAGACTTCAATTTCACAATTTACTAAGCAACATATTTTACTTTCTGAAATCATTCTGAAAGCGTTATCCATTTTAATAGCCAACTATGGAAGACTGAAATTATTATTATGCCTTGCCCCACTAAGAATACAGAAAGAACTTCAGCAGACTTTTCAAAACCTCTATTATGTAACACTTAAAAAGTTATAGAATCATCATCTGAAATTAAAGTACTGTTTATACTAATTACATAATCTGATAGTAAATTATTTAAGTTTCCTCAACTGTCTGTTTTCAGTTTACTATATTAATCTTCTTTAAATCAGATAAAAAAAATGACACGAGTAATAAAGTGGAAACATGTGAAATATTAATCACATTTCAGAATAACAAAACTAAGTCTCAATTTGTTATGCCAGTTTAACAGATGATCAGGTTAACTTCAACTTCCTTTTATTGTGGGCCAAGTTTGATTGTAACTGTTTTCAGTTCAAATTTATGTAAAGACCTTGAATTGACAAACAAGGAAATAATGTCTATATATAATCGCACACATGCACAACAGAATAAGAGAAACATTTAAAAATGTTATTTTAGGCTTTCTCCACAAACATGATATTTCTCACGAGCTTTCAACCTCTGATTAACACATTAATATTGGAGTTATCATTAACTACATTGATCAGAGCTAAAATTTAGACCAGTAATTACTACAAATAACTTAATATACATTCTTAAGTGTAATGATTAGAATGCATTGATTCATCTGTTGTGTACAATTTCCATTAACAATATTCACAGTCATAATTCCAAAAATTACTCATGGTATTTGGCTAACTTAGGAGATTTATGATTGTTTTAAATCTGTAAACTTACCCAAAAAATTCAAAATAATACTTATAATAGGAGGTATACAATCCAAAATTGAAGAAAGTAATGAGCATAAATATATACATAAATTAAATGTTTTACCAAATAATGTTAATCAAAACTAATATTAAAAAAGTAAATAATTTAATGTAGTTTAAAAGCACAGAAAAACTTGTTTTCTTTATGCAACATCACTGATTATGTCCCTTGAAAATCCTGATACCAGTAAATGCACAACATCATTTAATGACCAATGAAAGATCATATAACACACATTTTAATTTTAGAATAGCTTGATATTTAGAATGAACTGCTATGACAGACATCGGCATTTTACAACACTGAAAATGTATTTCCCATATTTATTTCAGAATGGCTGGTATGGATGTTAACACTTTTACTAATAAAGCAGAGAAAAATGTTTTAACCTGTAGGTGAAAAGTTCTAACAAACTACATGAGTGATGACTTATAGGTGCTGGTTCAGCATTTAGTGAACAGATTGTGTTGGAATTGATACCCAGGGAATGGTAATGTGGAGAAAAGCCAGCCAGATAGGTGAATTGTAAGTGGTGGTAATATCTAGTCCAAAACCAGGCAGCATCAGGATTTATTTTTGTACTATATGCATTAGAAGAAGGGTCCACATCATCAATACTAACAAAATACCACCACTCCACTCTCCCTGGAGTGGAATTTGTCACTCTTAAGAGGAATCCTTCATGGTTCAAAACTTCAGCAATAAATATCCACTATGTATAAAAATGGAAAGGGTAGGCATTTACATGTTGGAGAACCCAGAGAAGCTCAGTATTTTAAGATGGTGCACTGGGTAACCTTGAAAACTCTATTTTGAGAATCAAGCCAGTTGTGGTTCATTCAACTAAGACTGAAGGAATGGGCATCCATTCCAATACAGCTTTACTCATGATGGTCTATGATTAAATAAAATATACTGTAAGAATTTCTCTAGTGGCTTTAGGAAACATCCCTTCTCATCAGTGAGTGCTATCAGGCCTGAAAGTGCAGATTTAAGAAAGTATACCTTGGGAGGCGTCACATACAACCCTGTAACGTAGAAGGGAGTTCTCCAAAGGTCAGAGAAGAAGTAAAAGAATGAACCTACTCAGTGAGCCAGTAAGGTGTATTTACAATGGCAATGGAATGTAGCCTGTTAAAGCTCAAGAAGGGAAGAGATGGCTAGATGAGGAAAATAATGTGAGAAGTAGAACATGTTGTCTACATGCCAGCCTGACCATCTCCTACAATATGAGGAACCACAGAGAAAGTAAGGTGTGGAAAAACTAATTAAGATGAGAAACATCTATGATTGGATGCCAATCCTCCATTTTATTGTGAAGAACAAGATGGAAATAAAACCCTAAATACAGAAGATAAATCTATTCAACAGCATCTTTGGCCACAGGTCCAACACTGCCATGGACTCATGTTGGCAAAAAACAGGATCCTTTGGAAGAAGGAAAGTAACAGGAACAAAAGACAGTGGAAGAGGAGAGGAAAAACAAAATACTCCAAAATCAGCTGCAAACATATATCAAATGTTAACAAACCAAATGAAATGAACCCACTATTGCTGAGCCAATAGGATAGTTACAACCAAGACCCATAGTGCTGAGGTGTTAACAATTAGAAGGATAGATAGAAATAAATAAAAAAGAAGTGAAATCAGAGAGAAAAGATGAAATATGAGAATGATGAAAGAATATCTCACTTGAGAAGAAAAGAAGCCAGACAAAGAAATGACATCAAAAGAATGTAAAAACATGAGTAAGAATAGTGTCTCTACCCAATATATTTTAGTAACAGATCAACCAAACAGAAAAATTTAAGGACAAGACAAACACACCATTGTAGAGAAGATAAGTGAACAAGTATTTACCAAAAATCCCTCAGGAAAATGATGGATTACAACAAAAAAAGAAAGCAAATGCAGGAAAAATTGAATCTGAGAAAGTCAAACAGAAAGATCTGACCCTCAAGTTTGAATAAAACAGCTCAAAGTTTGGAAGGCTAATAAAAGTAATACAGTGAGATATGCTTAATCATATAAAGTAACAAAAGAAGTGGCCCTGGGTATGCATGCACTACAGTTAATGGAAAAGAAATCTAATATCAATTTGAAAGGCAATGAAGAACATAAAAGATAGAAGTAGTAATGGAATGAAAGTAAGTAACAAACTAAGAAACCCTATTCCAAAATTATGATAAAGATTTAGGTGTATACTAGACAGCAGAAGCACAAAATTAGACAAAGATAGTTTGTAGGAAATATGATAATATCTCTACTTTCAAAAACAAAATGAAGGGAGGAATTACAAGTATAGAAGAAATCCTAAGTTGCATGAAAGTTTCCATTTCCCAGTGCACAGAAGCCATTGCTTCCTCAACAAAGACAAATCTGACACCAGTGTAGTTTAGCATGTACAATGTCACATTGTCCCCAAGAAGGTAAAGTGGATAGTAGTGACACATGAATTAATGTGAAAATGAAATACCACAAAAGTTTCAAGTGCATAAAATGTTAAAAAATGAAAATCCAACATTTAGTACTTCCATAACCTGTGTGTGTAGATACTTCCATGAGAAAAATGCTTGCATCTGAATAGTTCATAAGCAATAAAGAAAGAAAGAAAAAAAAAAGATATCTGTTAAAACAAGAAGTGATAATTGAGCAATCACTGTAGAGGGAGCCAGCTACACTAGGAGGGTATAAGATTCCTACTGGTGGAGGGTTGTCACACACTCATTTACATGCAACAGCACAGCAATATCACACAAAAACACATGATTTTAGGTAGGAGTTTTAAGGCTAGTGTGGCAAGCGAAAACTGTATGTAGAGAGGGCCACTATTAAGTCAAGAAAGGTATTATGTGAGAGGAAATAAGGTATGTCATCAGAAGTTAGCATTTAATCACACAGTTGAGTAGTGGAATGAAAAGGTTACTATAGCAAAAAAACTAGTGTCCATTAAGGTGAAGAAACAAAAACCTATGTAACAAATACTAAAAATATAATACTCCAAAGCACAAATTGTGTGTAATTAAAAAAAACGTTAATTTATTAATCATATTATAAGCTGTGTCTTATATAACTAATCTATCTTTACCCCATGTGCACACTATCAATTTACAGAGTGTGCAGCCTGAAGTAATAATTTCTAAGAATTACATAAAATATATGAAACAAAATCATAGTAACAAAAAAACTTACAACTTTTTCCATTTCCAGTATAACAAATCTATCTCAAAACTTACTAATGAAAACACAACAGTGTTTACCAATATCAAATCTTGTCACTGTATTCAATCTTTCAACAAGACATGAAACCCACATATATGCATTTAATGGTCTTGCATAACAATAATAAACATAAATCACAAGTCTGAACTCAGATTTTACAATTTTTACATTTGTTATGAAACCTCAAGCTAATCCAAATAATTTTAAAATGAGATAACCGTAAAATGTTTAACCATGGAAGAATAAGTATACGAGGTCTGTTAAAAAAATACGAGGACTGTTTGAATTGCGCAGCTCCAGTTGGTTCCAGGGGAATCTGCTTGGTGTCGATCAGTTTGCACAGATTAGCTGATTACGACGCCATTTCCCAATTACAGATATCTTAATTGGTGTATTAGCTAAGCGGTTTTAAGTGAAGTGCGATTTTTTCGTTTGGCGGATTTCGGAATGAATGACTTGAAGGAGCAACGACTTGCTGTGAAATTTTGTGTTAAACTTGGAAAATCTGCGACTGAAACTTTTGCTATGCTTAACACGGCTTACGGCGATGTTGCTATGAAGTGTACGCCATGTTTCAAGTGGCATGAACGTTTCAAGGATGGTCGACAGTCCATTGAAGATGATGAGCATCCTGGACGTCCTTCCACCTCAACTGACAACCCACACGTCGACAAGATCAACACCCTGGTGTGGGCAAATCAATGTCTGACTGTCAGGGAGCTTGCTGAAGAGTGTGGGATATCAGTTGGATCTTGTTGCGAGATTTTGACCGAAAATTGAAGATACACTGCGTTGCTGCAAAATTTGTGCCTCAGAACTTGTGAGTTTTTGGCCAAACACTTGATCATTGTTCTTCCCCACTCACCTGACCTTGCTCCTTGCGATTTTTTCTTGTTCCCTAAACTCGAAACACCCTTGAAAGGAAGAAGATTTGAGACGATTCCCAAGATTAAGGCAAATGTGACGAAGGAGCTGGAGGACATTACAAAAGAAACATACAAGGACTGTTTCAACAAGCGGAAACACCGTTGGGATTGGTGTGTACGTTGGGGAGGAGAGTACTTTGAAGGAATCCCAGACCTTTAACTTCTAAATAAAGTACATTTTGTTTTATGACGCCAGTCCACGTATTTTTTGAACAGCCCTCGTATACTAAAACCTGTTACTTTAACAAATACAATTTGTTTCTAATTACATAACTTTGTAAAAACCTCATATGAAATAAACCCAAAATATATTCATGATTACCAAAAACTTTTAACAAAGCACTTTACTCAGATTTTAGTAACTTTAAAAGTCTATTATTATTATGTTTTTATTACAAGTTACCACGTATTACCCTTAGATCTGGTCTATGCATGTAAAAGTATCTCTTATAATCATCCATCCACACTTCAACTGTCCTCATAGTGTTGAGAGCATGAGCATCATTCTTTTCCGGGAAGGAGTAGGGGTGGAACTTATGAGAAACGTGACCCATGTGAGAACAAGGGATGATTTCCAAAGACCCACCACACATCCAAACCTATAAGCATAAAACATAAAAGTGTGAACAGTTGTATAAAGTGATTTAAAATTTAGCTACTGATATGACTTTAAGTTTGTTTGGGTTATTTACATAACATGATTCACGGATTTGACCATTAACTGGTAGACAAACCTTTTTGAAGAGAAATTTTTAATAATATGATTATATAAAGCTTACAGTTTTTTACATTAAACTGATAATCTATAAAATATTTATACTTATTATTAAACCAAAATCCCAGGTGTGCTTGAAGACTCAATAGTCCACCTTTTTTCTTTCAGAGGGTGCCTATCTATAGATTCTACACCTGACTTAATTCTGATGTGGCAGGGGGGAGACTAGAGTACCAAAAGTAAACCTACTTCATTGGTTGGGGGAGGGGGCTGATAAATTTCTAACTACTGTCTGAGATGCTGACATGATAGTTGTAACTGCTTGATCCACACAAAAAGAGCTAAAAGAAGACTACAAGAAATGTATACAGGTAAGTGGGGAAAACTATATATGGTTAACATCAAATCCAGTACCGATATTCATAAACACTTAGACTGATATCTTCATTTATGAACACCAAATCTAACGTTTCCAATTATACAAATAAAATCAATGTCTTCACATTTTAAAAGTTTTAACTTGTTACATTTAAGAATATTAAAAATCCAATCACACAAAAATTTATAAATGCATTTCACTTCTTACTCTAAAAGACATCTCTAAATTTTCACCACCCCCTAGACTCATTTCTTCATCATAGCTTCCAATTTCCCAAAAATAATTACGATCAATGGCAAAAAGACCATTTGTCATGGTTGGAGTCCTGCAATATAAAATAGTTTAATTTGTTTTTAGTTGGATTTCAAGTGTTTAAACTATTTTAGCTTATATTAAACAGTAATTCTTAAAGCTATTTATCAACTTCTAAACTAGGAGAAATATTATGTTAGTTAAAATTCCAGAGTTACATTGCTAAACTACAGTATATCAACAATCACTGTGACAGTGTTGATATTAGTTAAACTTTTGGAATTTATATTTTTTAAATAATAAATGAAAAAAGAATATTCCCCATAATGATCTGTTTTGAAATTAAAAGTTCTTATGCCCAATAAAACACAATTAACAACATTTAATTCATTTACCCAATACTAATTAATTATTATTTTCTACAATTTATAGATACATTTTGTAGCAATGCTAAGATAACATCAACATGATGAGTAAGTTATATTTAATTTTAATATTTAGGTTCTGTTTATATCCTTTGAAGTAACATAATTTAAAAAAAATTAAAATCAAAATTGAATTCTTTTGTATCATCTTCAGTTGTAGTCTAGGATATTTTTCATGGATTGCAAACAAGTTTTTACAACTGAGCACCCAAAACTGGCAGAAGTAAAACAATTCAATCCTAAGAGCAAAGGATTTTTTTTAAACTCAACTTCCAAATAACATTAAACAACAATTTTCCAAACACTTGCCTGAATCATTCACAGCTTCTGAAAATCAAGAACCTTTACCAATAAATAACAATCATAATGTATGCAAGTTTATGTTTTCAATAATTTTAATGTCATCCAAGTTTGTAAAACATATTTTGGCTCTATGTAAAACATAAATTAAAGTAAAGTAAGACTAGTGCCACCTTGTAATACAAACACACATATTGACACATGAGTAGAAGTAATTTTTCAAAAATTACTCTAAAAAAACTATTATCTTGTATATTATTTTACAATTAACCATGTAAAGTGCTTCACTTCTTATTGAAGAAATAATTTTTTCCTACATTTAAGTTTCTCTATTCAACTATTGATTTTTCATGTACATCATCACTTTAATGATTTTCTAAATTGTGATATTTTTAAACAAACTATTGAAAATAAACTTCATTTAATCTACAATATTCAAAATAAAATCTGTTTGTTTTTATGATCACTTTAACTCCTTCATTAAGTTACAATTTTCTGCAAATAATCAATTGCAATTAGTCACAATGATCTTTTAAGTGTCTTCACATGAGAAATATGGTATTAAAATTATTTTTTTATTTATGAAAATTTCAATCTTTTTAGTGAGAACTTGGTTGTTTTTATATTTTAAAAGTGGAATTTATGTTAAAATTGTTTTACTTTAGATGAAATATGGTTCTTTCTTTTTAAAAAATAAACTAGAAGTTTATTTTTACAAAACCTCACAGTATCAACTGATACTCTAACATTCTTAAATTGAGGAGTTAATTTGTTTATGAAAATTTAAGTTTATATTTAAACTTAGGACCAGGCCCAAAAGTTAAGGATACTTAATTGCTCATAAGTATTATTTTCTAACATTTATAAATGTACTTTGTATGCTTAGAATTTTTCTTGAAATTAAAAATGTTTATACAATACTTTGCTGGAGCCACAACACTCTTTCTGTGTTGTTCTTCCCACATAGGGATTTCTATTGAAGTAAAATGTCCATTCCACGTAAAACCACCAATTTGGAAGTCTGCTCTATCTTTTCCAAGATATTGTAAAGTTTTGTCATCAATAATATCCATTATTGGACAGAGTACAACTTTTCTGTTTTCCTTTATCCTTTGCAGTAATGGTTCTAACCTGGTCAAAAGACAAAATGAAAGGAAAATGTATCATATTAATCATTTATACTAAAACAACTTAATATGTTTTCATAAATTTGCACTTAAACAGATTTTGTAAAAACTTCAACAATTTTTAGTGTGTAATACAAATAATAGCATACAAATTAAAAAAATTAAAAGTAGAATACTGATCACATCAAACACGATTGATTTAATAAAGATTCTGATCCCTAATTGTATTTTAGTTTGAAATAATGATTAAAAACTATTGTTAGATAATAATCTCTCCCATAGGGTTTAAGAAAATATTTTAATTATAATTATTCATAAAATTTAATGAAATAATTCTATATTAAATTTAGCATGATTTTAGTAGAAATCCTCATACATAATACAGTTTGCTTGACATGACAGTGATTTTCCAAAGCTTTGGAAATTTGTGTATATTATAAAATAGTTAGATACATCTGAAGAAGAGCATGCTTTAGTTTCATGCAGAAGTTTTAAAAACAATATAAATTTGCCAAAATATCACCAACCTATTAGTACCAAGCCTAAACTAAAAGAGTAATAATTAATTTACATTAACAAAAGTTTTTGAATCCATTAACATACTACTGACTTGTATTAGTTCTTGTATTATTATTATTGTTGTTATTTTTGGCAACACTATGATTTGCCTTAATTATATATAACTCAACTTTGACTTTTCTCAAAATATTTAAAAGCAAAAACACAACACAGTTTTACTGAAAAAAGAAGACCAAATATCTTCTGTTTCTCCTATTTCTGTACATAAAATAGCACAAATATACCTAAAAATAAATATTTTCAAAGCCTTACTTTCATTTAAAATGTGGCTTACATTTAAATATTTCAATGAGAATGAATTTCATTTCTGTGTGTTTATAGTAAAAATAGAAAAAGAAAAAGAAGATATTTCATGTTCTCATTAATTCTATAGGCAACTGCATTTTTGCCAAACAATTTAATCAGTATGTTCTTGAATTATGTTTAGCTAAAAATGTTACAAGAACTTTTCAGAAAAGGAATTAAACTTAAAGATGGCTAATATCAATCCTTCAAAAACAGTGCAAATGAGATATCTGCAGATATCTGCAAACAGTGTAGTAGAATGTCAGGAGCAAAAATAAGATAAATTATGCTCAATTATAAGTATTTCTTTACTTGTTGTTTGATGCTGCGTTTCAATAGCCATGTTCTAAATACAATGAGGTTCCAACTGGTATTTAATGTTTGTCTATTATTGGCTGGAAATTTCTATTTCACTTTGTACCTATGCTTTTTAAGGGAACACCAAATTTCTGTAAGAGAGCTAACTTCAGGAATAATAACAACATTGTTTACACTATGATTTTTTTTAAAAATTACTACTAGTTATGATAAATAATTTTGTAAAGCAGGTACTACATTTGAAACTATATCACCTCTGTAAATCTGGTTAATACCACTGTTTTGGTTTTTGAGTTTTCATGTAATAAAAAGGAGAAGAAAGAACAACAAGAAATTCAAACTTATTGCTATGATATTAATAGACATTCCCAGAACTTGTAACTCAGTTTTTACATATATATTGTTATTGATGAAAACAGTGTATGGTATTGTAGAGTTCTGATAAACTATTGAAAATTAATTAAAATAATGTTCTGATAAGTAATCCAAACCATCGTTACATAAGCAATGCTGAAACTTGCCTGATACAGTAAGTTTATTTTAAGGCTATTTCTTCACTCAAACTAATCAAGTAAGAAGGTTAGTTACAAATTTCTAGATTTTTTGAAGATCATAGAAACATCTAAATATCAGTTTAGATTCTCAGTGTTTTCATATTAAAAAGATTAAACCTAGCTGTTTGAACACTTAGAGAAAATATGTCATACATCATATAATAATTCATTTCAATATACAAATATTTATCACACCAAATACATGAGAAAAGTATCTTTACAAGTTTATTACAGTACAAACAATGTTAAAATGCAATATATATATATATACTTAATTAGTAATAAAAATTTTAGTTTTCAAAACAGTAGGAACAGAGATGAAGTTAAGACCCCGAACCACAATAACACTACTTGTACATTATAGTTAGCAGTTCTAAATTTACTGCAATACAGAACTACATACAAAATAGGTTTCTGTCCTTTTAAGATTGTATTTTTATGCAACCTTATCACACTGTAAACTATAACTGTACAAGAAACATTTCTCAACCACGGATAACATTCTTATCTAACATGAATAAATGTTTTTTTTCCTAAATTCTATGTATTGAATATACATAGAATAATTTGAACTGAATAAACTTGATAGAATACAGTAGCACTGCATCTAAAGATAAATCAGTTAACTCTCTATGATACTGAAAAATACCCTTACCACATAATATTTGCTTCACAGTGAGAATCCAGAAATACCAGGACATCCGCAGTGGCAATTTTTGCTCCTGCTAGTCGTGCTCTGACCACTCCTCTATGTTCACTCATGCGTAGAAGTTTTATTTTGTTAGCTGACAAATTCTGTTTTATGTAATTTCCCAATTTTTCTTTCAAATGCTCTAAGAAAAATATATGTTTGATATATTAATAATAAAGTTTATTTTCAAATTATGTTACAGCAAAACTCATATATCACTCAAAGCCTTTAACGACATCTGCACCAACATTAAAACCAACAAACAGCTTCAACACTTCTGAATTAATTTTTTTCATTTTCAGATAAAAACAATGTATGAAAAAGTAATTTGTACTTAGTTTAACTAGTTACTGTGAAATTCTCAGAAGAGATAAGTTCTATTCAAACATTAGAGGTCATTAATTGTTGATTTACAGATTTCATACACAAGTGTAAAGACACTTTTTTGAAACCATATTATACTCAGCATCTTCAAAAGTTAAAGCATTGCAAAATTAAGGCCTTTAATCCCACTTAGTTCATTTTCACTTTTAAAGAAACTTCACAGAATACAAATACTTTTTAAAAGTTTTCTAATGGTTTTGGCTGTTTCTTATTTCTACAAATTTTGGATAGGAGACCAGAGTTACAATTTCACATATTCTATAACCTCTGATAACAAATCTGTCCATTTTTAGATAAAAAAAAAATAATTAGAATGTTGTACAAATTTATGAGAAATACAACATACCAAGAGTACTTGCATCATCTACTAAAATTATTTCATGGAGAAGATGAGAAGGGGTCCTATTCAAAACACTGTGTATCGTTCGAAGAAGTGTTGACCATGCTTCATCAATAAAGGTGATGATAATGCTGGCTGTTGGAAGGTCCTTATCATAATGAATGTTTTTACACCTAAGTATATTCAGATTTAATGAACAAAAAATTAATTACTGTTGTAGTACACACAAAAAGAAAATGTACTTTTTCAGTTAAGTATATTCTGATATTTATACAACCCTTTAGTTAGTGATGAAATTCTTATCACACTGTAGCAGAAATATTATGTACAAGTTTCACTAAAGCACACTACTTTGTAATAATTACTAAAATATAGTACTTGCAACTCATTCATGCCAAAACCAATTAAGTTTATCTTGGTATTCTAAATTTAACAGTTATTTCACATTTGTACAGTTTGTCACATAACATTATTGAAGAAGGCTGTTAAGTTTTTAAACTTCTGTCATCAATGTTTAACTATGTTTCAGTTATTTTCATTACATAAAAATTCTTCATTCCTATTAATGCTCTAAATTCATCTATTTTATTTCTCGTACTTCTACCATTACAACAGTAACAATAAAGCCTATTTTTATAACTACTTCTATGCTCATTTCCTATGCTCAACTTTTATCTGCCTCATATTCTTTTTGCATTTAGTTGTTTATGGCCACTGTCTAGTCCTGGTTTAAAACTTCCTTTATAGCAGAGTTAAATAGTCTTAACAAACAAACTAACCCCAATGCTATTTAAATGTAAAGTACCCATTCCAAAAAGTTCCTTTCTACCATTGAAATTCTCCCACAAGTCTAACTAGCTTATCTGCTCATCCTTACATGCTAACCTAAGCTTTGCATTTAGCCTTAATGACCTATTTATAACTTCATACCCATTGTTATTTCTGAGTAGTATCCCTGAGAAAATTAAGTTATGGCCCTTTTCTTTAAATGCCTTTATTAACCCCCTGTATGTAATAATTATCTCCACTAACCTACCTTTCCTTACATCATTAGCCTCCACATGCAACACAAAAACTGTATCTCTACTAACCACCTCTATGTTATCTCCTGGTCTGTCAGTTATATTCTCCACGTATGTTCTTGGAATGCATAATCTAATTCTTTTTTCCCTATTTATCACAGAAGTTATTCTATCTACATGTCTTCTCAAGGAATCACCTCTAACTATATCCTCCTTATCATCTAGATCTCTCTCTGATCCTTTTATTTTTTTTCCCTCCAATAATTTGTCATCTGCAGAAGCCAAGGACTGACATTTATTGCTCAACAGCATAGGTGCATTAGAACAAAATTCACTACTGTCTAACTTTCTAAAAAAGTCATTGCTAGCTGATGTATCCCTTGCATGTAAAAATATTAGCTCTTCCTGACATCCTGCTGTCATTTCCCACTCTACACTCCTCTTTATCTAATCTCTATATAATTAGGATAGCCACCAACTTCTCATCCAACCTACAGAATCCACATAAAAGGTTGATTTTTTTAAAAATATTGTTTATTTGATTTAGTTAAATAAAATCCTTTTTACAATTTATTTTGTTTTAAATTGCATAATTTGTGTATATAGAAGCATTGTTTTTCACAGGATTCCTTTTTTTTAATTTAATTATATATGTGAGTTTCATGTTCACTCCTATGTTTACTGTTAATGGTATTACTAATTGTTTCAACAGGAGAATGATAAAATATGGTTCAAGAGTTGAGTTTTACCTTAAAGACAAGTTAATTAATTTTTTTACTTTTAGGTTTTATTAATGACAAAGGAACATTATATTGTATTATTTCATAACATTGATAGGCTGTTATTATTGTTGAAAAAATTTTTTTTTTTGCAATTAACCATGAACGACACTCATTCTACAAAAAAGAAAAAAAATGGTAAATTTGATATATAATACTGTGATCCTTAACTTTTCCTCAAACCTCACTTTGGTAAGTGAAGTTTAAATTCTTTCTTTGTAAATGGTAATCATCCCTTATAGTTTAAGATATAATGTTAATTAGTTTTTAATAAAACTTTCAGTAATTTGTTAAGAGCATTTAGAAAGTTAACTATCAATTAAAAGCTGTCTTTTGCCAAATACACACATTATTTTCATTACTTTTTTAGTTAATGCAAAGAATTGTTTTCAACGTGCAATTTACATTATGTTTGGTTGCTTTCTTTCACAACCTCAGTGAAAGTAGTACAATTCAGATTTATTTTGTAATTAATATATTTCCTGACTGAATCTTTCATTACTTTTCAGATTTCTCTTATTACTCTTAGGAGAATCAGCTTTCCTGAGAAAACTACATAAGCCAAAACAAACAGTAACACTTTTAACTGCCATGCTCCACTCAATAACTTTTGAACCAAAATATCCTAATGTCCATATAACTCTGACAGTTTATAGATAACACCACAGAATTGCTCAATTTCAAACTGTATTCACTGAGCTTATCAGAAGTAGGAGCTTGCAATCTTTCCAAAAGCTTTAATAGAATTTTTTAGAATAAAATATGCATACGTAATCCACAAATAATTATATGCTTCCCCTACCACTATATATCTTCCAGAAATGTTTCTCAACAAAAATAAATGTATTACAAAAAAATAAGGTTCATGAAAATAGCCTGATTTCAACCATCCATAACTATTTTATTTAATTCATAAAAGATTCAAATATTTAATTTCTAAACATTGAGGTAAAAAATCTAGAATATACTCAATTGTGAAGTGTCCTTTCTATCTCAAACACTTTCTTAAAATTAAATAGCATAAATATTAATTTAAATTTAAAAAAATCACTTCTGCCTACGATAAAAAAATCAAAGCAGGAGAATTAAACGTTTTTTAGTCATAAAAACACAGATTTTAACCCTTTATTATCTCTGCACATACATTTATGCCAATTACAGTTATGAAAAAAAAAAAAACCTTCCATGGATGATAAAAGGTTAATAAAACATTAAAGCATCAGACTCTTATAACTGGTACATACCAGTCATTTAATAAAGTTTAGGATATTACTGGATAGTGAACAAAATTTCACTAAGGAAAAATCATGCCCTAAACATTAGGGCATATATTTGGTGCATCTGGATTTTCAGAAAGCATTAAACAAAGTACCACATAAAAGGCTTGTAAAAAAACATCTCTCTATAGGTGAGGGAATAAGTAGGAAAATTTGATACAAGAATGGTTGGATAGAAGAAAGCAGAAGGTTGTTACAAATAGAGTTTAATCAATGTAGATTAATGTCACAAATGGGGTACCTCAGGGATCAATCTTAGCTCAGACCCTTTCCTCTTGATTTACATCAATGACATAGATGTAGGAATAATTAATTAATTACTTAAATTTGCAGATGAAACTAAGGTATTGGGTGTTGGTGTGAAATGCATATTGCTGCATTACAAAAGGATTTGGATAATTTACTGAGTTGGGCAAATAAATCAGAGATAGGCTTAAATTATAATTTGTATTGGAAAAGCTTTAACAGTGTCAGGAAAGAAGGGATCTTGATATAATAGTCATCCAAACAGTGAGCTGTTGCTAGTGGTAGATAAATAGAATTTTAGGTTGCATCTAAAAAGGTTAAAATTTCATTCTTTCGATCACTGTTTAGGCCACATATAGTATACTGTGTTCAGTTTTAGGCTCCTTCCTTTAGAAAAAGACATCAAAGTACTGGAAAGGTTTACTACAATGGTACCTGGAATAAAGAGGTTGCCATATGAAGAAAGGCTAAAATCTTGAAATTGTTTTTTTTTTTAAATGAGGTAGGAAGGATCTAATTAAGGTGCTTAAGATTATAAAGAGAACTGATGGTGTTGATGCATCATCTCTTTTCATATATTAAAGTGAGAATAGAAGAACTAAGAAACAAGTATAAATTTTGAAAGGGTAGGAGTCATCTTTAGCTAGGACAGTTTTATTTTTACAACAGGATGGTTGACCTTTGGAATGTGTTCCTTTTAGATGGTATACAAGCATTAAATCTACACGAGTTTCTAAATGTAACAAACAAATTAAAATTGTAAATATTCAGATTTAGGCATTGTGTCTATCTGATACTCATTAGTTCTTTTAATAATTACTGTTAATATGTAGTTAAATGTTGAGAAATTCTGTTCTCTATTTTTGTTTTTAAATATAACATAAAATAACTAAATGAAGAAATTTCTTTAAAATATAAGTTCATTTCTAGGGATTTCATATAAAATTGTTTACTTCAATAAGAGAAAACTTTGGCAAACATGGCTCTCATTTATTAATGATATCAGTAAACTATTTAAAATATTCATTTTAAAAATGTTTGAATGTATAAACATGTTCTTGACTGTATCTTAATTTTCATAATTGTAAAAATGAGATTAATACCATGTTTTGATGACCATCCATAAACATCTACATATGTACTATGCAAATTACAAACTGAAGTGTACTAATAGTATCATATTAATATCATATCAATAAGGTGTATAGACTAATGTCTATCGAGAGAGAAAGAAAAGTAAAAAGACATAAAGAAGTAAACTTACAGTGGATGCCTAGCATCAGGTATGCTTCGATTAAGAGAAATTTGGTCACTGATATAAACATTAAAACCATTTGACCTAAACAGTTCTTCAGCTAATGCTTGCTCCTTCTGGCTAAGAATTACAGATTTTTCTCTTTCTCCAAGTCCTGAGGTTATTTTCATAATTCCATCATCATAGGCCACATTCTGGAGCTGCACTTCAGATTTATTATTACTTACATCAAATCCATTCTTATAAATGTTTTTTCCTTTTATATGTTTATCTAATGTTTTGACATCTTCATGTACCTTTCCATTGTGGCCACTGTCTTTTTTCATAATATCTGCTGGTAAGGGTGGAGGTAACACTCCTTTGTAATCATCCATCTTTTCTTTGTCATTTCCCTTTCTGTCTAACTCCAAAGCAGGTTCTTGAATTTGATGATAACCATCATGGCTTCCTGCAGACGATTTTTGCGAGTTTTCTGGCTGGAAAGGATTTATTCTTTCCACTATTTCTGAGTTCTTTTTATTTTTATTAGTCTCCTCTAAATACTTCTTCTCCTTGCCCGTGACTGAGAAAATATTTGTTTCTGATGGCGGTTTCAGAGACACTTGTTTATACACTTGACTATACCAAAATATAACACCCAGCGTGGCAGAGGCTATCAACAAAAATTTAAAAACAGTTAGACGACGACGTCTGTTAAACCACCAAGCAAACATATTCAAGTGAAACGTTCAGAGGACTAGTATAAACAGGCTTATCATGTGGCACGTCAAAAATTCCATAACACACATTACATCAAAATTAGTTCATAACAATCATGTCAGTATTACTCCAAGTGACAATCGGTAACACTAAACTACAGAACTGTCACTTTATATTTCTTTTGTTTTTATATATGGAATTGTTAACTACACAACAGATCACTTTGTGAATTTATATTACAAGTTAATACAAATTTTCTTAACTTTGGACAGAACCTACTAAACCTGTTCTCACGCTTACTACATCAATACAATCCACACAAACATACTGAGCTGCCCCCTATAATACACAATAATTAATGTAAGGCTGATCAGTTTCATAGTTCTCAAATTTTTGTTTATTGTAAAGCAAAAAAAACTGATAACAGATTAATTTTGCTCTGCTCACCATGGGTATTGAAATCCGATATTTATATCAAAAGACATCCAACTTACCGATGAGTTATCGAAACACTTAAATTTGCTAATGCTGACATAAATATAATTATTAATAACTGAAAAAACGATAACTTTTAGAGGGTCTTTCAAGATTGTTTTCAACTTTCTCTAATATTTAGACTTTACACCTTCATCAGGAACATAGATATTTTTGTAAAGAACTCTATCGCTCATTACTATTAATATCAATAAAATAACGACCTACGGCTGCGATAATGAGCCGATACTTTGCATTTTAGCTCAGTTAGTAATTGTTTGAAGTTAACCAAACACTCTATTTGGCCAAATATATGTAAACACCCAACTATCACACATACATGTGCTTGTTGAATATCTCATTCCAAAACCATGGGCATTAATATGGAGTTGGTCCCCCCTTTGCTGCCATAAGAGCCCTCACTCTTCTGGAAAGGCTTTTCACTAGATTTCAGAACATGGCTGCAGGGATTCGCTTCTATTCAGCCACAAGAGCATTAGTGAAGTGGAGCACTGATGCCGAGTGAGAAAGCCTGGCTCACAGTCGGCATTCCAAAGGTGTTCCATAGGGTTGAGTTCATGGCTCTGTGCAGGCCAATCAAGTTATTTCATACCAGCCTCCGTAAACCATTTCTATATGGAGCTCGCTTTGTGCACGTGGGCATTGCCCTGCTGAAACAAAAAAGGGACTTTCCCACCACTGCCATTCTTTCTTTACTGGGGCCTGGCATGGCCAAGCGCGTTAAGGCGTGCGTGCGATTCGTAATCTGAGGGTCGCGGGTTTGCATCCGCGTCGTGCCAAATATGCTCACCTTTTTAGCCGTGGGGGCGTTATAATGTTACAATCAATTCCACTATTCGTTGGTAAAAGAGTAGCCCAAGAGTTGGCGGTGGGTGATGATGACTAGCTGCCTTCCCTCTAGTCTTACAGTGCTAAATTAGGGACGGCTAGCACAGATAGCTCTCTGTTATGTAAATGTCGTGTTGTGTTTGAATTTTCATTTCTATTATTCATTTTTCCATATTTATATTATTGTTTCGAAGTTTAAACTAATATTTTGTTAATCATTTAGGGTAACATTTAGAATTTTCTTGAATTAAGTAGACCAATCATATGTTTGTAAATGAAGTGCTGGTGACTACGTGTCTAGACGTGTAGTCTCGTGCAAGAACGGACATGCGTGGATTGCTCTGGAGACCTGTAGAATTTTCGCGGTCTTTCGAGGGGTCTAGGCCTACAATATATAAACAGACGAAGATGCGAGAGACAAGATAGATTCAGTCATCAGTTTTTATTCGAAGAAAAGAGAGATTCAGACATCAGTTTTTGTTCGAAGAAAAGAGGAGTCAGACATTAGTTTTATTTCAAAAGAAGAGAGTCAGTTATTTGAGAAAGATTAAGTGTTTGCTGTGATTATTCAACTTGGATTTGTGACTGAAGTTAGATCTACGGAAGCTGTGATTTTATTTCGTCAATCTCTACGATTCATCTGAATTACTGCTTGTGCTAAGAGTCGGCGAATTTATTGAACTGTGAATCGTTGCTGAACTTCTTCATTTAAGCTTCGGAATTTCTTCGTGGGACCAAATTCACACCCTAGACTGGAATTTGAGACTTTCATTTTAGATCATTATATTAGATACAGGCCAGTACCTATTTGTATTGTGATTAATTTTGAAGTTTGAAACTAGTATTATTTTGTTTTGTAATTAATTTCGAATGTTATAACGTAATATCTGTCACTGTTATTATATAATTTATTTTATATCTGTTATATTTGTTAATAGTTTAGTGTAATAAATTATACAAGCTGTTATCTGTGTTTTTCTGTTGCGTTTAGTCTACGAAGAACATAAAACATAAATAATACGTAACACCCTCGAGTAGCTTTGTGCGAAATTCCAAAACAAACAAATAAACAAAGGCCTTTTCCAAACTGTTGCCACAAAGTTGGAAGCAGACAGATCTTTAGTATGTCATTGTGAACTGTAGCATTAAAATTTCCCTTCAATGGAACTACACAGTCTAGCCCAAACCATGAAAAACAGCCTTAGACCATTATTTCTCTTTCACAAAACTTTATAGTTGGAACCATGCATTCCGTCAAGCAGCATTATCCTGGAATTCGCCAAACCCAGATTCGTTCGTCAGACTGGAGCGACTGTAGCAGCAGAAATTTGACGAACTGACTTGTTTAAAAGGTGGAATCCTGTGACGGACAGTGCCACGTTGAAAGTCATTGCGTTCTTTAGCACGACCCATTCTACTGCAAATGTTTGTTTATGGAAATTGCACGGCTATATGTTTGCTTTTATGCATATGTTAGCAATGGGTGAGGCTGAAATAGCTGAATCCATTAGTTAGAAGGGGTGTTCATATACTTTGGCCATGTAGTATAGTCACAGAATGGGCTATAGTCTGTGTTTCTTCATATATACCACTATGCCATTGAGGTATTTGTCAGTGAAAATTAATTATTTCGTCAACGTTTCACCTGATGGTTTAATCAAGAGGTTACTCATAGAACCCTAATAAACATATATTCGGTCTTAGTAAAACAAACAGCTGACCTAATTAAGAATAACCATAAACAATTATCAAACATAAAAATAATGTGACAACGAAATAATTGTGATGGAAAAAACACGTTTATTTAATATCGAAAACAAAAGAATGAATAATGTGTGAACATGTAAATCTGATAAATGTGTAGATAAAATGTTATACTTCATACAAAAACCGTTAATTATACGTTATACATTAGGAGATACACTTGCAATGCCTTACAAGTACGTTTTTACAAAACTACAACATTCAAACATATTCGACAGATTATTAATTTTTTTTAAATATTGTCAGAAAACACCCTTTCTCAGCATATGAAGTGATACTATTTGCAATATATTTCAAATTTAAGCTCCATATAATGCATTTTCAACGTGTTTTCTTTTTCAACAATATGCTTTATTTCTAAATTAAATTATTAGAGAAACAAACCCTTTCTCAAAATTTTCTGTTTTAGCCCTTAAGAAAGCCTTTGAATTCTGCAGTCTAATATCCAAATCAAAATTCTGAGTGTCTGGTTTAACTTCACATGTATTTTCAGCTTCGACGCTGACAAACTAACTAGTTTTGGTGACTCACGCTCAAAATACCGTTTTAAAATGTTGATGTGACATACTTGCTTGTTTTGTTTACGATCGAGAGTTTCAATAACATAGTCCAAATTATTCAATATTCTAACGACTTTGTAAAATCTTTAAAATCTAGCCATCAAGGGACTACCTGGAATCGTTAGTAATGTCAGGACTCTAATTTCAAAATATCTAGCCTTATAATCACACCAAGGTTTTGGTTTTTCTTGATTAGCCAATATACTTTCGTAAGCTGTGTTCAATACTGCATTCAACCTTTACTTAAAATTCAAATCGTATTTCAGGATGTAAGATTGGTCTCCCTCGTTTTCCAATCAGCTATATCTGAGTAACAACAAAGGTCCTCTTACATCGTGAAGAAAGAATTATTTTCTGTTCCAAATGAAAAGTCCTGAGCAATCTTTTTCAAAAATTCATGATAACGTTCAAGTTATCACTGAGGATTGTCACTTGTAGACCCAAATGTATTGATACCTATTTTTTTATGTTTTTTAGAAAATCTGTGACAGAAATTTACTGTTCCTTGCTTGATCATTTTGACTTTTTTCTATAAACCAAAATACGAAAAAATCAGTCCCCTCAAACAGTGTTTCTGTGGAATTAATTGAGAAACAGATGGTTCTTGACTGATGGTTAAACGGAACTAACGTAAGAAATTATGTGTGGTAAACAAAAGAAAATCATTTTATTAAAACATCCTTTAGGACAAATTATATAAATGCGTATACTGAATGTATGCTGAAACAAACTAGAGCTTGTCATAGCTTCAGGTTAGTCTCTAGAAAGGTTGTTGTTTTCGATTAAGCACAAAGCTACACAATGGGCTATCTGTGCTCTGCCCACCACGGGTATCGAGACCCGAATTTTAGCGTGTAAGTCCGCAGACATACCGCTGAGCCACTGGGGGCTTCTAGAAAGGATAAATTCTACACTATAGGAAAATAACCTATTTATGTATTGAATTACTATAATAGTAAATCGCCACCAAACTACACCGAGCGAAAAATTGTTTTTATTTAAACTTTTCCCCCACAAATCCCTTCCAGTTTAATTTAAATGTATACTACTTAGTTCACTTTACATCCTTATGTAAAACTAACCTGAAGTTGAATACTATATTTTTTGGTTTGCTTTATGCCTTGTTGAAATTGAAGTATCCCAGCCTGTAGGTGGCTTAAAGAGGAGGTCAAGGCGAGGGACACGAAATGAGGCCTGTCAGTTAGATGCCCTATGGGAGGTACACCTGCCAACAATGGTACCAAATGTACTTTCATGTCCGATGGAAAAAATATATTTATGTGTTGCTTCGATCCTCTCAAGGATTGATCAGGCAGTGAAGGAGGTTAGGGTTGGGCTGATTCCCAGATTACGCTGTCTGTTGTGGATGTCATGAGCACCCAGGCTGGGAGTTTCTTTTGCTGTTATCATTACGACATAGATTCAGATGAGTCAGTTAACTCATGGGTTTTGGTCTTAAGTTTGGTGTGAATGAAGGAGCTTCCCCTTTAAAGTTTGTGTTTTGACGGTGAAGACCAGAAGGGAATATATTTTATAATAAATATTATTATTTTCACTTACTGTATTTTTTTATTGATTCATAATGTAAATTAAATATTGTAATAAAAATACACAAATTGTATGAGACAAGGGAGAGGGGCACAATTTGTACTATTGAATAACCCAACTCGCTGGAGTATAGTGTATTGTTAGTGAAAGTTCTGAGTTCAAACATCAGTTTCAAAGTTTTTAGGCACTGTGTTACACAATGTACTCTTTGTGCTTTGAACATTACTTGCATTAAAACCTAGTTTTAAGTAAGCTTACAAATTTATCACTTTACCAGTTTGGATTGTTTGTTTGTTTTTTGAATTTCGCACAAAGCTACTCGAGGGCTATCTGTACTAGCCATCCCTAATTTAGTTGTGTAAGATTAAAGGGAAGGCAGCTAGTCATCACCACCCACCACCAACTCTTGGGCCACTCTTTTACCAACGAATAGTGGGATTTATCATCACATTATATCGCCCCCACGGCTAGGAGAGCGAGCATATTTGGCGCGACGGGGATGCAAACCCGCGACCCTCAGATTACGAATCGCACGCACGCTTTAACGCGCTTGGCCATGCTGGCCCCCTGGATTAATCTATAAATAAATAAATTCGAGGTGGTATATCCCTTTTTCACTCACTGTTCTCTAGCATGTTCAGCCCGGTTGTTAATGTTGTAGGTCGGTAGATATATCGCTGAGCCACTGTGGGCGCAGACAAACATAGCGAAAAACACCACGGCTGTCGTTATTGTTTATTATATAAGCTACAGGTGCAATAAAAGTTACTTTTGATATGCTCGGTTTGGATGATGAAAATGTTATTCACTTGAATTATCTACCAGTTAACAAACTAATGAATTTACTACAGCAGATTTCTACCTCAGTTGCAAAAGAAATTATTGTTTTGAAAGTTATTCTAGTATATACTCACTGGGAAAAAAAAATCATCAATATACTTATCACCCACTTAAGGGCTTTGACTTTGCTGATGTGGATCATTTCTTTTATCATAATGCCTTAATGAGGATCAATGAATGAACATGTTATTATGCAAAAACACGATACTGGCTTATGTATGTTATGAGATAGAGAAATGGAAACAGTGAGACATTATTGCCTGTGTACATTGATTCAGTCTTGTGGACATTAGTATTTGATATTTTCTTTATCACTCGAAAAGCACTACCACTTAACCAGAAAAAAACAAACAAACGGATTATTGTTTGAGACTTTTTTGACGGTTCACGAAAAGGTGTAAGTTTACAGTGTATGTTTTCCATTAGCTAAATATAGATTGATTGTATTATGTCTGCTAGGATACTTTCTTTAGCTAAAAACGAAACGGACATTTAAATGTGTTGTCCTTTCATAAGACATTCATGAGAAAGAAAATAAGTTTTGACAATTCGAAATATGGAACTTATAATAATATGAATGATTTTTTTTCTTTTTTATTCTAAACTTATTCTTCCTTATTCATATCATTATACTACTGTATGCCTTTTGATATAAAATATAATAAGTAGCTTTATTGAAGCGCATTTCATTGTGTAATATACATTGTAAACTATAAATATTTTTCATATTTGTGTCTTTTGTCACATATGTAATTATTAGGCCAAGGGTCGCGGGTTCGCGCCCGCGTCGCGCTAAACCTGCTCGCTCTCCTAGCCGTGGGGGCGATATAATGTGACGGTCAATCCCACTTTTTGCTGGTAAAAGAGTAGACCAAGAGTTGGTGGTGGGTGGTGATGACTAGCTGCCTTCCCTCTAGTCTTACACTGCTAAATTAGGGACGGCTAGCACAGATAGCCCTCGCGTAGCTTTGTGCGAAATTCCAAAAAAACAAAAACAAAACAAAGTAATTATTAGGCCTTATATGAATGATTCTTTACTAATAGAAAAAAATATATTAAG
Source organism: Carcinoscorpius rotundicauda (assembly GCA_011833715.1). Classification (NCBI taxonomy): domain Eukaryota; kingdom Metazoa; phylum Arthropoda; class Merostomata; order Xiphosura; family Limulidae; genus Carcinoscorpius; species Carcinoscorpius rotundicauda. Next base: position 26,402,254 of record CM022398.1, read on the forward strand.
CACAAAATTACACAAAGGGCTATCTATGGTCAGCTCACCATGGGTATTGAAACTCGGTTTATGGTAGTAACAGTTCGCAAATATACCGTTGTTTCATAGGGGACCCGCAGTATATAAGTTGTTTATATGCACGTTAGTTTCAATGTATATAGACTGCTGCCTCGAAACAAAATTAAAACAATTTAACGATGGCAATTATGAAAACTTTTTTGTTTTGAATTAAGCACAAAGCTACACAATGGACTATCTGTGCTCTGCCCACCACGGGTATCGAAACCCGGATTTTAGCGTGTAAGTCCTCAGACATACCGCTGAGCCACTTCGAGATTACGTATAAAGTGCATTTTACATTAAAAATGTAAACAAACATTTTTTATACACGTATATTTAATCTCTGAATTTGTAAATTAAAGCGTTAAACATTTTCACATTATTCTGTCGCTGAATGGATGAAACACATCTGTAATACAGTAAGATTATATGTGCTGAGTTATGTTTGTCATTAGGGGGCGTTATGAAAATTACGGGTTCTGCTAAAAATCGGAACAACGACCACACCCCCAAAAAATAAATTTGCGTTGGGAATGGTCTTAACTTAATTTTTATTCTACTTTTAAATTTTAATTATGGTATCTAATTAATTTTAGAATAAATATTGTTTTAAAGACATCACTTGCAAAAAGTTATTATGAAATTGCAATGTCTTCTTTTCATTGTTCATAGAAACTCGTAACTTGCTTTTGAAATGTAGAACTTCCTTCTTCAACGGTGAATAAATAATGAATGTGAAACGTAAAGAGTGACACTGTGATTCTTTGATAGATTCTTTAGACAGAGTATTAATGATGAAACTAAGTTGAATGGATGGCAACTGTCTGTTATAGAAATACAGTTACCATCTATTCAACTTAGTTTCAACTGTTATGTAAATGTGTAAATATTTTGTAAACGACAACATGTCGTGTTGTGTTTGAATTTTCATTTGTATTATTCATTTTTCCATATTTATATTATTGTTTCGAAGTTTAAACTAATATTTTGTTATTCATTCAGGGTAACATTTTAGAACTTTCTCGAATTAAGTAGACCAATCACATGTTTGTAAATGAGTGCTGGTGACTTCCTGTCTAGACGTGTAGTCTCGTGCAAGAACGGATATGCGTGGATAGCTCTGGAGTTGTATGGAAATTACGAGATTGTTCGAGAAATAGGCCTATCGGTATAAAAGACGGTGACAAGAGAGAGATTCAATCATCAGTTTTATTCGAGGGAGAGAGATTCAGTCATTAGTTTTATTCGAAGACAAAGAGTGAGAATCAGACACCAGTTTCATTTCAAAAGAAGAGAGTTAGTTATTTGAGAAAGATTAAGTGTTTGCTGTGAATATTCAACTTGGATTTGTGATTGAAATTAGATCTACGGAAGCTGTGATTTTATTTCGTCAATCTCTACGATACATCTGAATTACTGCTTGAGCTGAGAGACGGCGATTTCATTGAACTGTGAACTGTTTCGGGATCTCTTCGTGGGACCAAATTCACACCCTAGACTGGAATTTGAGACTTTCATTTTAATTCATTGTATTAGATACAGGCCAGTACCGTTTTGTATTGTGATTTAATTTTGAAGTTTGAAACTAGTATTTTGTTTTGTAATTAATTTCGAATGTTGTAACTTAATATCCGTCACTATTATTATATAATTCATGTTATATCTGTTATATTTGTTAATAGGGTAGTGTAATAAATTATACAAGCTGTTATCTGTGTTTTTCTGTTGCGTTTAATCTACGAAGAACATAAAACATTAAAAAATACGTAACACAACACTGTAACAATTTTCGTACCACTGTTGTCTGGCGATCTGTATGTATGAGAAAAAGCAACTTTAAAATAAGAACACGTTTGGTTAGTTATTTTTTTATGAAACTACATAATATATTATCTGTTCTCTGCCCACCACGGCTATCTAAACCTAAATGGTTATAAACCTTCAAACAAGGAGGCTACTGCTTAGTAGATAACCTTGACAATAAATCCACAAGACTTAATATTTATGACAAGGATCACATTGTAGATTATAATATTTTTTCGCGTTCCTTCAAAATCAACTATGAATTTGTAGGTAGAAATATGTAAAAAAAAAATAGCATTTTAAAATCTATCACTTGTTTATTAAACTCCTTCGCCCAGGCGGTCTTTCCTCAAATGTCAGAATTCATCTGTTGGACTGAAAATTATGGGAGAGAAAATATTTCCAAAAGCTGCTTTGTGTGTAACATTATATGGTGTTTACGTTGTAAGCTGTCAAGTAATGAAACGTAAACGAACGTCATCATGTTTTGCGATAGTATAATAGAACAGACAAAAAGAGAAATATAACTGAGATCTGATACTATGCAAGGACAAATGAGGTTTCGAAACATGTTTGAATTTGAACGAAGTGAATCCCTCTAATATGTGATGTACTTGAAAAGTACACTTCAACTATTAATACTAGTTTTTTAAAAATAAAAAGATTCATAATAAGCGTAAAATTTGAAAAGAAATGAGATTACTTTTGCACATGGCAAACTGTGAGGACAAAACTAGATTTTCTCAACAATGTAAACAAGAAGTAATTAGGATTTTGATATATCTTTTCTTTCAGGCGTATAAAGCAGCTAGTTGCTTTTCTTTACCTTCTACTTAAGCGAAATTTTCTGAAACATTTACCAGTGAAAATTACAAGTTACTGTCGGAAGGGGGCTATAAAATTTGGAGTCATCATCTCAGAGGAGGAAAGGAAACTATAAAATCTACGACGAGTGAAGAATGGTGATGTAAGTTGTTTTGCTGAGAGATATCGTGAACTAGAAACTGGGTTTTGATATTCGTTATGGAAAATCACAGACCTTTGTGAAGCTTTTTGCATGAAACAAAAAACAAAGAAACTATTTTAAACAGTGAATTAGTTGTTGTTTTTTAAGTATACATTGACAGCAGCTTGTTAGTAGTGTTTGTAGAGTAAACTTTCTATAAGTTTCACAGTAATTTGCTCATTATAGACGAAATGTTCGAGATCTGGTTTGTGCATTGAATTATAACATGACAACAAGTAGAAGATATTGGTTATAAGCGTTATGTTAGTGTTATAATCTATAATTTGTACTCTTGAACAAAGAACTTGGAGATAATGTAAATTACATCGAGTGAAGTGATAAAAAAACACAATAGAAAATGAACGTAGTATATGAAAAATATTTAATAGACATTTCTTCATTGTGATCCGGTGGCGCAATGGTAGCGCGTCTGACTCCAGATCAGAAGGCTGCGTGTTCGAGTCACGTCCGGGTCAGAAAGCTTTTTTAATTTTTTTTTTATTGTTATTAAAATACTGCCTCAGTGATTGTAAAGTCATTCAAATTACTGCAGTTGTGCCTCAAATACCAATAATTAAACTAAAAGATTTTAATATGTGTATTATATGTATTGATTATAAATCGAAACATACAATTTTATTTGTGTAAAAATCACTGGTTGGTCATCACTGAGAATAGTGTGTAGGCTTTTGGTTTATTTATCTTAAAATAATATTGACGCATTGCAAAAAGTTATGCAGAGGGTTATTGGGATGACCTTCAGGAAAGAAAAGCTAATTTATTTTATTTCGAAGAAAGAGGGATCAGAAATGACGGTATTAAAGTTTACATATATATGGAGTTTGACAGAATAAAGGTTCCTGATTTCTTTATGCTGCAGTCAGAAGATAACAGAACAAGATAACGCAAGCTTAAGATCAGGAAAACAAGAGTAGACTATGGTTAAGGAACATTGATTTCTTGGATGAGTTGCCTTTAGATTTCTCAAGGGTGGTTGTGTAAGGATAGCCCTGAAGGACAAAATGGTCCCTTGTTCATATATTATGTTATGCCATTCATTTCAGATTCTTACCAATTCAAAGCTGAATACAAGAATATTATAAAGTCAAGAAGACAGACTACAAATGGTTAACGTGTTTGACTATTCCGAAGAGAATAAAGAAAATCAAACAAATGTTATTTTAAAAGTACATCAATTGCAAAATAGATAATAGTGTTTCAAATTTATCATCTGCATACATGGAACTGAGCTGCGTAAATACTATTTTTAATAGTATGTATTAGTATCGAGTCGTTTGTGTTACGTATTTTTTATGTTTTATGTTTTTCGTAGACTAAACGCAACAGAAAAACACAGATAACAGCTTGTATAAATTATTACACTAAACTATTAACGAATATAACAGATATAACATAAATTATATAATAACAGTGACAGATATTAAGTTACAACATTTGAAATTAATTACAAAACAAAATAATACTAGTTTCAAACTTCAAAATTAATCACAATACAAAACGGTACTGGCCTGTATCTAATATAATGATCTAAAATGAAAGTCTCAAATTCCAGTCTAGGGTGTGAATTTGGTCCCACGAAGAAATTCCGAAGCTTAAATGAAGAAGTTCAGAAACGGTTCACAGTTCAATAAATTCGCCGACTCTCAGCACAAGCAGTATGTCAGACGAATCGTAGAGATTGACGAAATAAAATCACAGCTTCCGTAGATCTAACTTCAGTCACAAATCCAAGTTGAATAATCACAGCAAACACTTAATCTTTCTCAAATAACTGACTCTCTTCTTTTGAAATAAAACTGATGTCTGAATCTCACTCTTCTTTTCTTCGAATTAAAACTGATGACTGACACTCTCTCTTTCTTCGAATGTTTATATATTGTAGGCCTAAACTCCTCGAAAGACCGCGAAAATTCTACAGGTCTCCAGAGCAATCCACGCATGTCCGTTCTTGCACGAGACTACACGTCTAGACACGTAGTCACCAGCACTTCATTTACAAACATATGATTGGTCTACTTAATTCAAGAAAATGAAAATTCTAAATGTTACTCTAAATGAATAACAAAATATTAGTTTAAACTTCGAAACAATAATATCAATATGGAAAAATGATAGAAATGAGAATTTAAACACAACACGATATGTTGTCGCTTACAAAATATTTACACATTTACATAACATTTGTTAATATGAATAACTGTTAATATAATATAATTCCGTACAACTTTGTATGCTGTATGTTGTTAGGTAAAACGAGCAAAACACATCAAAACGTGAAGTTTATATTGGTGTTATGTATATGTGTAAATATTTTGTAAACGACAACATGTCGTATTGTGTGAATTTTAATTTGTATTATTCATTTTTTTTCCATATTGATATTATTGTTTCGAAGTTTAAACTAAAATATGTTATTTATTTAGGGTAACATTTTAGAACTTTCTCGAATTAAGTAGACCAATCACATGTTTGTAAATGAGTGCTGGTGACTTCCTGTCTAGACGTGTAGTCTCGTGCAAGAACGGATATGCGTGGATAGCTCTGGAGTTGTATGGAAATTGCAAGATTGTTCGAGAAATAGGCCTATCGGTATAAAAATCGGTGACAAGAGAGAGATTCAGTCATCAGTTTTATTCGAAGGAGAGAGATTCAGTCATTAGTTATATTCGAAGACAAAGAGTGAGAATCAGACACCAGTTTCATTTCAAAAGAAGAGAGTTAGTTATTTGAGAAAGATTAAGTGTTTGCTGTGAATATTCAACTTGGATTTGTGATTGAAATTAGATCTACGGAAGCCGTGATTTTATTTCGTCAATCTCTACGATACTTCTGAATTACTGCTTGTGCTGAGAGTCGACGGCGATTTTTTTTTTGAACTGTGAACTGTTTCGGAATTTCTTCGTGGGACCAAATTCACACCCTAGACTGGAATTTGAGACTTTAATTTTAGATCATTACATTAGATACAGGCCAGTACCGTTTTGTATTGTGATTTATTTTGAAGTTTGAAACTAATTTTTATTTTGTTTTGTAATTAACTTCGAATGTTGTAACTTAATATCTGACACTGTTATCATATAATTTATGTTATATCTGTTATATTTGTTAATAGTTTAGTGTAATAAATTATACAAGCTGTTATCTGTGTTTTTCTGTTGCGTTTAATCTACGAAGAACTTAAAACATCAAAAAATACGTAACAATTGGTAAAGTGAAAGGTAGAATTTAAATTAATAAAGTGGTACCAACAATTGTTTATTGATGCTTGTCAGACTAAAAACAAGAATACAACGAAATAAAAGCAAGTCTTTTATGTACAAAATTTTAGAAAAGTTCTGGTTTCAGACCTACTTATGTATATTGCAAAGGCGTTAATTTCAAAATAAATTACTGTCAAGTTTTTTCAATGATTACATAAAATGTAATTTAGGGATCATGTTACATTACAATATTAAAAATGATGCCAATAAATATTTTTTAAATAGAGCCACATTTATTAGAAGATACTATATTCCAATTCAAAATATTATATGTTGTTATTCAATATTTCTTATGATATATAAAACAATGTTCTTACAATTATTTCCGGATATCGAATGGCTTGGCATAGCCTAGCGCGTTAATGTGTGCGCTTCGTAATCCGAGGGTCGCGGTTTCGCGCCCGAGTCGCGCCAAACATGCTCGCCCTCCCAGCCGTGGAAGCGTTATAATGTGACGTTCAATCCCACTTTTCGTTGGTAAACGAGTAGCCCAAGAGTAGGCGGTGGGTGGTGATGACTAGCTGCCTTCCCTCTAGTCTTACACTGCTAAATTAGGGACGGCTAGTGCAAATAGCCCTCGAGCAGCTTTGTGCGAAATTTAAAACAAAACAAACATTTGTGTATCAAGAGTGTTTATTTTATGTAATGGTAATATTGATCTATAACGAGTGTTTGTTTTATATAATAGCCCTCGAGTAGCTTTGTGCGAAATTCCAAAACCAAACCAAACCCAGATATTGACGAAATATTTTTACGAATCACCAGAAGAGGGTGTCCACTGGAGGGAGTGAAGCTTTATTTCAAACATGCACAGAAAAATGAACTATTCCAATTTGCACTTCACCCGGAAATAAACGTTTTGAAAAGAGAGAAAGATGCTTTCGTTGCTGCTAAAATTCGAATTAAATACTTAAATTCTCTCCGAGAATATTTTATAACTGGCTTTTAAGGTACTTTTAATGTTTTATAAAACAATATAAAAGCCAAAACTAGATGGAACTTATTTCTACTAAAATTATATTCACAGAGATACATAAAAATTTAAATTTGCTTCAAAAGAATCGTAATTTGTTTTAAATAATAATTGTTTCACCTGGCGTTTCTGGTGTTGAAAATATTTCTTCATGAAAATTTTTGCTGTCTTAATTCTTGTGCTTGTAATCTATGATGTTTAGCGACAATATTTCTCGAAACGAGCAGAATAAATATGAACAAAAGTTGGTATACGCTTGCACTTCGATCCAACTTAGTAGTGATTAGACTTGGAGAATCGAGGTGAGAGGAAGGTGAGTAAATTAAAAAAAAATCGTATCTGTTAACATGGAGAACGTTTCCTCCACTATTTTGTCCCCGCAGTGGCTCAGCGATATGTCTGCGGACTTACACGCTAAAATCCGGGTTTCGATACCTGTGGGGGGGCAGAGCACAGATAGCCCATTGTGTAGCTTTGTGCTTAATCCAAAACAACATCCACTATTTTTACTTTATAACACAGTAGAAAATGATTGGATTTTGATGAAACTTTGTAGACATATGTAGAATATCATTTCTTATTATCTTTTTAAAAATGACTGATGTGAGTTGGTAATGACGGAGATATGGACACATTTTCTGGGGGACGAATATCGCCATTACTGCGCAGCATAGGTATACCTTATATTGAGTGCTCCTGTAGTTAACTGTATGATTACTGCGAATAAACTGGAAAAAAATATTAGCAAACAAACTGTGGTGCTGCATAGCTGTATTTCTTCTTTCTCTGTGACATATGTATATATTTTAGGATATTGTATTTAAAAAATAATGGAGAAAGATATATCAATTTATTTTTATTATTATTAATTATCACTTAGCTGTCTTCAGTTAGACTGCTAGAGGCTAAATGTTAAGTAAAGGTGATTTATTTGTCAGTGGACTTCGGATTGAACTGCTGAAAACAGAATATTGATGTCCGTGGTTGATAGAACACAGAAAGTGTTATTGTGCTTAACTACAAACAAACAGTATGTTGGCGAATTAAGCCACATTTAAACACGCGAAAGAATGTTTATGGTCTTTAAGTACAAACTTATACTTGCTTATACATCCATCTCTAGTTTGGTTTTAGAAAAAGAAATGTAAGCCCGATTCTGAAAGAACAACAATTTTTGTTTGTTTGTTTTGGAATTTCGCACAAAGCTACTCGAGGGCTATCTGTGCCAGCAGTCCCTAATTTAGCAGTGTTAGACTAGAGGGAAGGCAGCTAGTGATCACCACCCACCGCCAACTCTTGGGCTACTTTTTTACCAATGAATAGTGGGATTGACTGTCACATTATACAACCCCACGGCTGGGAGGGCGAGCATGCTTAGCACGACGCGGGCGCGAACCCGCGACTCTCGAATTACGAGTCGCTCGCCTTACGCACTTGGCCATGTAAGGCCACAAGAACAACAAAAAACAAATGAAAAGTAATTTATAACATTCTTAGATAAATCTTACGAAATAAAAAAAAATCTGTTCATTTGTGCAGAACACTTAAGTTCTATTTTGATACCCCAACACGTTATACACGGTTTATTGAGTTCAGAAGCAAATTTGCCGATAATGCAGCTTTATTTACAGGTATTCAGAGTAGTTGTTAGCTAAGTAAAGTTTAATCTTTACACATGTTACACTGCACGTTCAGTCATAATGCAGCATATTAGTATTGCTGCTCTATTGTAAGGTAAAGTTTAATTTTGATATGAAATATGTTACACTACACGTGCAGTCACGATGCAACATTACTGGTATTATAACTTTATTTATACGTATTCATTGAAATCTTCTGCTACATTGTATGGTGTCTTTTACTTGTTAAAACAAGCTTTAAGTGACACTTTTTCACGTTGGACACTTTGAAAAGTCTGCAGCTAGAATTGTGCACGTCAAAGCTTGCTGCTCGTTAGAAATAGAATAGGAAACTGTGAACTGTAGCATAAGAAAGTATAACTTTGTGTAGAATAAACGTAGAAATAACAATTTCTGTAAATATATAAGTAGTCATACAAACTTTTCCTCTTGTCTTTTGTTCAACTCTAATAGCATAATAATATAGAATCGTTTATTGATAATAAAAGATATTGGGGTGAATAGCCCCCCAGTGGCTCAGCGGTATGTCTGCGGACTTACACGCTAAAATCCGGGTTTCGATACCCGTGGTGGGCAGAGCACAGATAGCCCATTGTGTAGCTTTGTGCTTAATTCAAAACAACAACAACAATTGGGGTGAATAATAACTCAGAATATACGATGGTTATGACAAGAAACGTTAAAAACTTGTGTTTATTTACAATCTAATGAATGCATCTTACACATTCTTAGGAAAGTAAGTCCAAGTGGAGATTGGATTCAAAAGGAGGTTGTTCATGTGAAATTTTCTTTCAAGTAAATGCTTTATACTTAGAAAAATACAACAAAGAATATGGCGAAAATGTATTTTGAATAATAATAATAAGTAGATAGTAACTAAACTTGTACTAATAGAGCGAATACTGCAATATTCATGAAGTTAAAAATAAACATATATATACAGTGCAATATTTGTGATGTCAAAAATAAATAAATACACAGTGGTTTTTATTAATTCAATCAGTATTATATTATTGGCAAGTCAAATATATGGATAAATATCAGTCAATAATCTTGTTCATATAGTGCTAGTATTGCATAATTTGGTTTAAGAAAATTCACAGATAATTAGTTATTTCTGTTTAGTTGAACTGTAACAACTTTTCCTTTTGACTTTATGACCGATTTTTGTCCCAGTCTTGTTAGTTAGGTTGTAATAGCATGTGCATGGACGCCAGTATTCCCGACTTACAAAAGGCTAGTAGATCTCTAAAATTAGAGTTAGAAATTGTTATGTAACCAAATTTTAACGACATGATATTTATGCTACCATCCTGAGTTGATGGGAGAAGATGAACAGGCTTTAAATATGGAGTTCTACGAGGACGGCATGCTTTGAACCAAGAAGAGCGTAACATGTTCGTAACTGTAGAAGTGCTTACTTCAATCCCAGTTTCCCTTACCAGTTTCTGTATGACATTATGTGTTAAAAGAGGGTTTCTACTAACTTCCCTGAAAACCATCCTCTTGGTTCTCTCTGGAATTTTGATGGCGTCCGGAAGGAGGGAGGTTAGCAGTTGATCCTGTAAGCTTAAACTTGGTTCAAATCAACTTCAACAGTAGATTTAGGTACATTAAGTTGTGTATCAATACCGGAAAGAGACACACAAGACTTGTGTTTTACAATAATACGTTTTTTTTAAATCACTGTACAGCTGTTTACTGTTCGCCATGATGACCAAGCAGATAATGACGGAGACGGCGCTAAATTGCCGAAATTAAATATTTGCTGGCTAAATTCCAATAATTATGAACCCAGTGTCTGGTTCTGGAATGGTATAATGCAGTTTATTCGCCAAACTAAACAAACGTTTGACGGGAATATTAGTTTTTTCACACGTTCTGAAATGTACGAACACTTTCTGCGCATCCTAATTATGGTTATTTGTTTATAAGCAGTTTATTCGTCGTTTAATTTACATAAAAAATTTTGTAGATGTGTGTTAGTATAATATTTATAATATATCTTACGTCTATTAGCCTAATCGTGATACTTGATGTCATTGGATGGTATGACATTCAACACCAGCCTTGTACCCCTGCCTGGTTTTTCTACTCAGTAAGTAATGAAATATTCTGACAACTCTAATTCACATGAACGTATACAAACCGTATATATTACTTTAAGCTGATATATTAAGTTACTTATGAACTTGTAATATTATCTTTTGTTCAAAGCATATGCACGGTTTATAACGCATTAAAGATAATACTTAATAAATTGTCTGAATGCATAATATTTCTATTATGAATCTATTATGCAGAATCGTTGTAAGAGAAATTTTATATAGCGATCTTTAACCCAAGGCGATTAGAATTAATATATATTCATTTTCAAAGTTATAAACATGAGTGTTAAGACCAAAGATTAGCTCTTTATCTCAAAGATGTGTGTAACTCGACAAAAGTGTTTGTGTGTCTGTTGTTATCAACGGACACAGATCTTTATCGGCAGAACAATGACAAATAAAATTCTACATATATGTATCAAGTTTTACAAAGTTTCTTTGGTGTTTTTGTATGTGTTAATTTTTCCCTAGTTCGTTATTTTCTTGAGTGTGTGATCAGTTATACTAAGATATATTTATATTTAGTTTTGAAACATTCTGTTACATTTCAAATTTCGTTTTTTTTTTACGTTTTCATTGGTACATGGCTTCAATGTCTCGATATTTACTTCTTTATCGTATGCGGAAAACCAGTTTACAGAAGTTCCATTATGAGTCTTCTTTAGAGTTGGCTTTTCAAGCTAGCTATTTTTCTTCCTTATGTTTAGAAGACTCCTACAACCAGTTTTAATGTTTTTGTTATATATTTTTTATTTTTCTATTCCTTGTTATTGTGTTAATGTTGATTATGAATAGTGTTGATAATATTGAAACGATGGTACTTTAATTTCCATAATTTTTTATGCATTTAGAAAGTTTTTGCAAACATAAAACAGTTGTTAATGCTAATTCCAATAGTTTGTTTCACATTTTCTAAACTTATTTTCATATCTTTCTTTTTGTCGTTTTTAGTCTTTATTCCCATTACAATGGGTTCTTCCATCCATATTGTGTGTACATTGATTCTATGTTAAAGCTACATATACTGCCAAAGTTCCCGAGATACTTGAAATATTTTTGTAAAATTTCTTTCACTAAAGTAATGTATTGCTCTTTGAGGTGCACCGAAAGATATTTAAAGTTTAAAAGGTCTAAAATTTGTCTAATATATATTCTTACCATTCAAGCAAGCAAAAATTGTCCGACTTACCTTCTAGAGTTTTCTTGCAGTGCTCGCAGGTAAAATGAGGTGCCCAGGGTTGGTCTTGATCCCCAACAGGCATGCCGAAATATGTCTTGTAGGCTTCACACATGTTATCAGATGCTGTCACAGAGTACTTTTTCGCTCTTGTCTTGATAAACTGGCCACACACATAGCAGAATGCATCTGGGGAATGCTTGCAGCTTCTTCATGCCATCTCTGATAAAATCAGATAGGTCTGCGTGTTCATTTAGACAGCTAGAACTAAACTGAAGTGGTAAGTGGTAAGACCCTGTATATATACTACTATGGAAAGTTCTACAACATTCTAGAAAGTTTTTGAAAAATTATTGTAAGTTCGAGAAAATTCTTTATCAGCTATTCAGCACTGAATCTACCTGGAATGTTCTGGAAAATGGGTAAATTTGAAATTTTTATCACTAAAAACCCAAAATCAAAGTTTGAAAGTAAGAGGTTTTAGTATACGAGGGCTGTTAAAAAAATACGTGGACTGGCGTCATAAAACAAAATGTACTTTATTTAGAAGTTACAGGTCTGGGATCCCTTCAAAGTACTCTCCTCCCCAACGCACACACTTATCCCAACGGTGTTTCCACTTGTTGAAACAGTCCTGGTACGTTTCTTTTGTGATGTCCTTCAGCTCCTTTGTCGCATTTGCCTTAATCTTGGGAATCGTCTCAAATCTTCTTCCTTTCAAGGGTCTTTTGAGTTTGGGGAACAAGAAAAAATCACAAGGAGCAAGGTCAGGTGAGTAGGGGGGTGGGGAAGAACAATGATCGAGTGTTTGGCCAAAAACTCACGAATTATGAGGCACAAATGTCGCAGCAACGCGGTGCATCTTCAATTTTTCGGTCAAAATCTCGTAACAAGATCCAACTGATATCTTACACTCTTCAGCAAGCTCCCTGACAGTCAGACATTGATTTGCCCGCACCAGGGTGTTGATTTTGTCGACGTGTGGGTCGTCAGTTGACGTGGAAGGACGTCCAGGACGCTCATCATCTTCAATGGACTGTCGATCATCCTTAAAACGTTCATGCCACTTGAAACATGGCGTACGCTTCATACCAGCATCACCGTAAGCCGTGTTAAGCATAGCAAAAGTTTCAGTCGCAGATTTTCCAAGTTTAACACAAAATTTCACAGCAAGTCGTTGCTCCTTCAGGTCATTCATTCATTCAGAAATCCGCCAAACGAAAAAATCGCACTTCACTTAAAATCGCGTAGCTAATACACAAATGAAGATATCTGCAATCGGGAAATGGCGTCGTAATCAGCTGATCTTTGAAAACCTAGCGACACCAAACGGATTCCCCTGGAACCAACTGGAGCCGCGCAATTCAAACAGTCTGCATATTTTTCAACAGACTTTATTCTGGTTTTGTTAAGGGTCGAGACAAATCGAACGTACTTTGTCTGGCTCTTGTTGAAGGCGATTTAGGCTTAATAAAATTTTACTAAAAATATAAGAAGAGGAACTTAAATCTAATTTATATCTCATCAGGACAACACATCACTCAAAGAACTCACTGAGGACTGCTGAAATCGGCGACAGAAGAGCGGGAAACCGCAAAGATCTCAACTACGGATCCAATAAGACCAACAAAAGAAATGGCGGGAAAAGCCGTTACGGCTGAACAAAAGATGAATAGTTAAGTCAAGCGAAACTGGTGGCAATAACATTAATAATTCCCCATTGCTAGCTCTGTGTAGTCTGGCAAAAAGGGAATTAAATACGGTAAAGAAAACAAAAAATGTAATAAAAAAAAGTAGTAAAATTAAGCGAAAGTTAATTAAAGAAATTAATTCCTCGGAAAACTCCGAATGTGAAGAAGAAGCAGTGATGGCTACTAATACTGAGGTAGAGGTAGCTACCCCTGCAACTAAAGTAGGGTCAAGTCCTGATAATGTAACGGTAAAAAACAGCAACACTGAGGATGTTGATATGCCAAAAAATAATAATGAAGAGAAAAATGACAGTGATCAAGACTTGGAGGTCCAAGACTTTATCACTGTCATATCAAAAAGAAATGTTAAAAAAAATAACCAACAACAATACAGTAGCAAAAACAAGACCACCACAATACGCAGTTATAATAGAAGGCATTCCGGGTCAGTATAATCAACCCCTGCTTGCCACAAAAGTAAAAAGATGCAAACCAAATGTTAATATAGTTAACATTAAGCGTTTGCCAAGAGGCGGAGTACTTGTGCAAGGGCAAGATGTGGTCGATCTCAACCGACTACTTAAAGAATGGCCAACAGATGCCTTTAAACCTGGAAATATTAAAATCCACCTTCCAGGAAGTAAGCCGCAACCAAAAGCAATTGTGGTAAGAGGGATTCATCAGACGATTGACCTGGACCTAGTTAAACAGGCACTTGACGAACAAAACATACCACACACAAAGACAGAAAGAATTATTTCTTAAAAAACACAAACACCTACAAACCTGATTAGAATTGACATTGATGACAGTTACAACATTCAAAATTTAATAAACAATGGAATATTGCTCTGGTATCAAAAATACTAAGTTGAGCAATTGAAAACTCCGGCAATTGTTGTAACACAGTGTTACAACTGCCAAAGATATGGACATGTTTCAGCAGCCTGCTTAGCATCACCGAGGTGCTGCGAATGTGGCGGGGAACACCATATCAACCAATGTAAAAAAGAAAAAGAAACGCTTAAACGTTGTAACTGTGGTCAAACCCACACAGCAAATTACAAAGGCTGCAAAAAATATAAACAAATAAAGCAACGTATTTATCAAATCAGAACACCAACAGAACAGAATCAACCGAAAACAAACAGTTTACCTAAAACAGACACACCAACAGAACAGAATCAACCGAAAACAAGCAGCTTACCTGAAACAAGTACATCAACAGAACTCAATAAAACAACAAAAATCACGCATGCAGAAATTTTAAAAGGAAAAGAACCACATAAACAACAAGTGCAGAAGACTAATACACAGAACAAGAACACATTAACACAAACACAAAAACCAAAAGAAAACAACATCACCATACAAGAAACGAATATTAACACAACAGACAAAACAAGACTGTTTTCAACAGTTTTCAAAAATGTAATAACTTATTTTATAACAGAATATACCAAACCAAACCAGACAACTAACTTTCTAGAACTACTGATCACTATAACCATAAAACACATCACACCTCATATACCCTACATTATAACTACACTAACAGGTTACATGCTCACAGCACAATGTTCACAGTAGTGTATATCAGCATCCAAGGTGCAATAGCTTCCAAGAAACATGAGATCGAAGATCTAATAGAAGAATTAAACCCCCGGATTATAATAATAAGTGAAACTCTAACATACAATAATAATAGATTTAAAATACCATATTATTCAACTATTAGAAAAGACAGAAAAATAAAAACGATGAAAACAGAGGCATTATGCTGCTCCACAAAGTGGATTTATCTGTAGTAGAAATCAAATTAAACAGTAGCAATGAACATGTTACTGTAGATATCCTCCAAACGAATAAAACTAAAATAACCGTAGCAGGAATTTACTGCTCACCCAATAAACAATTAGATACAACTTTACTTAATAACATCTTTTCCCACAATCAAAACACCATAGTTATGGGAGACTTAAACAGTAAAAATGTTTCCTTTGGATGCCGAAGTTCTAATTCAAATGGTAGAAAATTAATACAATTTATTGATGATAATAACATAGCTTTATTGAATGATACCACCCCAACACATACATCCTATTCCACTAACTCTAGTGACATACAAGATCTGTGTATGTGTACATATAATTTAAGCCAGAAATTAGTAAAATTTCAAGTGGGAAAAGATATAGATAGTGATCATCTCCCAATTTTTTGCGTCTTCGATCTCACCCCCTATAAAAATATAACATATAGGAAAGAAAAATTTAATTACAGTAAAGCAGATTGGCAATGCTATAAAAAAGAATTAGATAATCTGTTACCTGATAAAATTATTAAAGAAGTTAAAACGCATGTCGAAATGGACAACTATTGTCAAACAATCACAGATTGCCTTCAGAAAGCAGCCAAGTTAACAATACCAAAACAACACCATAAAACAACAAACAACACATAGAAACCCACCACAGAAATAATCAATCTAATAAAAAAGCGCAGACAACTAAGAAGACAGTACATGATTACAAGAAACAGAGAAACTAAAACACAAATAAACAACATTAGAAATCACATCAGAACTCAAATAAAACAACAAAAACAAAATAAATGGGACAGTTACTGTAATAAACTAAATGACATAACTGACCCGAAAAAATTCTGGTCACATCTTAAAAGATTCACAATTGAAAACACAAACACAAAGAAATATCCTCCACTTGAACATAATAAAACCACTGCACACACAAATTAAGAAATAGCCGAAGCTTTCAAGGATCAACTCCAAAATACATTTAAAACTCACACAGATCCAGATATGAATACAAACTTCTACAATAAAGTCACTAATCACATAGCAAACAATAAACATCAATATGAACCAATATTTCCAGTAAACATAACTGATACAAATACAGTTCTTACACTGATTATGAAAGCACATTACTAACAAAGGAAATATCCCTACATGAAATACTAGAAGCAATAAAAAACACCAAAAACAAAGCACCAGGAGAAAATGAAATACAAGCTATTCTCCTAAAAAAGGGCACTCCGAAATTGTTTGACCACCTAAATTCACTATTTAACTTATCGCTATCTTCAGGATATATCCCAGTTTCTTGGAAGCTGGCAAATATATTAATGTTTCATAAGGAAGGAAAACCAGCGAATAAACCAAATAACTACCGACCAATCAGCCTGACCAGCTGTGTTGGCAAAATTCTCGAAAAAATAATAAGTAATAGACTCTCCACATTCTTGGAGATAACATCAAAATTACCAGAAGAACAGAATGGTTTCAGAAAATTTAGACAAACGACAGACCATTTAATAAGATTAACCGAAACCATAATAGATAGTTTCAACAAAAAAGAATGCACAGTCGCTTGCTTCCTCGATATCGAGAAAGCATTCGACACCGTTTGGCACGACGGTCTAAGGTTCCGAATGAATGAAATGGAACTACCGCGAGGAATTATTCGCTGGTTATCTAACTTTCTGGAAAACAGAAAATGTAGAGTAAACGTAGAAGGAACTTTTCCCGAATACTTTACTCCACTAGCTGGTGTCCCACAGGGAGGGGTGGTTAGCCCTATACTCTTCATCATGTATTTAAACAATATGCCATTGAAGGATCCAAATCATGGATTCTCATCACAGTTCGGAGATAATGTGGCAATCTGGAAAAGTGCTGCAGCACCCACGATGGCAGCTACAAACATACAACCACAATTAAATAGAATTAGTGAATACTGTGAAAAATATAGAATTAAAATAAACACAGCAAAAACTAAGCTCGTGCTCTTTACGAAATCGACAAAACACAAAAAACAACAACCAGAAATATATATGAATGGCACTCTAATCCAGATTGCCCAATCAGCAAAATTTTTAGGTCTGACTTATGATTCAAAATTAACTTGGATCAACTACAGATAACATTTTGAAAATATACAAAACATATATTAGACCAGTAATAGACTATGCAGCTCCAGCATGAGTAACTGTAAGTAATAAAAAAATCAAAACTAAACTACAAACAATCCAAAACACACTTCTCACAACTGCATACAGAGTCCCGAGATCAATATCATCTAAATTCATTCATAATTACTCGAACATACCAACCATATCAAATAGACTCCTAAATATTACAATTAGATATTTTAACAAAAATTGGATGAAAAATGATTTATTATGCGAACTAGACAGGTACCTCACACATGATGAAGAAAATCCTAAATACCTCTCCCCAATTAACATATATTTTAAATATAAAGAAAAAAATTAAAGTAAAATATATATGTATATAAACTTTAAATCTTATATTTATAGTTTACAGATTTATGTATTTTAAAATAATAATGATAATAAAATAAAATAAATAGATTGCCACCAGCTAACTTGACCTACTGTGAATAATAGACTATAAATGGAGATTACCCTTAGAAGGACCTAACATACAAACAGTTAGGGAAAATAAGGAAGGAGGAAGAGGTCAAAGTGAACCTGACCCTTCAGGGCAAATTACCTAGATAACATTGATCCAAGACTTTATTCTGAGACAGTGATTCGATCTCGCAACCTGAAGTTTGGGAGATAAATGATCTAACTACTAGGCAATGTCAGTCCGTTTAGTTGATATTCTATGTTTTTCTTTTTCATTTAATGTTCTACTGCAGGACTTGAAGTAGAATAAAAGTTCAAATGGTTTAGGAATTTAAATAGTACCATTTGTTTCAGCATTTGAAGTAGTTTTATATATTATAGAACTTGAAAGAGTATCACATGCTCTCGGACTTGAAGTGGCATTGCATACGCTCTAGGACTTGAAGTAGTACCACATATTCTAGGAATTGGAGTAGTATTACATGTTCAAGGACTTGAAATAGTATCATAATTTGTAGGGCCTGAAGTAATAATACCACACGTTCTAGGCCTTGAAGTAATACCAGATATTTAGGACTTGAAGTTGTATCACATATGCCAGGACATGAAGTAGTATCACATTTTCTAGGACTTGAAGTTGTATCACATATGCCAGGACATGAAGTAGTATCACATTTTCTAGGACTTGAAGTAGTACCACAGGTTCTAGGACTTAAAGTGGTATCAAATGTTTTAGGAATTGAAACAGTTCCACATGTTTCAGTATTTGATGTAGTATCATGTATTATAGAACATGAAAGAGTATCATATGTTCTTGGACTTAAAGAAGTACCACATTTTCATGGACTTGAAGTAGTACCTCATGTTCTAGGACTTAATGTAGTATTATATGTTTTCGGACTTGAAGTAGTATCATATGTTTTAGTACCTGAAGTTGTGTCACATTTTATAGGACTTGAAGTAGTACCACTTGCTTTAAGACATGAAGTAGTGTCGTATGTTTTAGAACCTGAAGTACTATCACACATTCTAGCACTAGTACCGCATATTCTAGAACATGTGGTACTTCTTCAAGTCCAACAGCATGTGGTACTTTTTCAGGTCCTAGAAAATGTGATACTACTTCATGTTGTAGAACATTTTGTGCTATTTCGAAGAAGTACCACATGTTCTAGGACTTAAAGTAGTACCATTTGTTCTAGTACTTGAAGTGGTATCACATTCTCTAGGACTTGAAGTAGTACCACTTGTTCTAGTACTTGAAGTAGTATCACATTTTCTCGAACTTGCAGTGGTATCACATATTTTAGAACATGAAGTAACAACACATTTTTTAGAACTTGAAGTAGTTTCGCATTTTCTCGGACTTGAAGTACTATATGTTTTAGGACTTGAAGTAGTACCACATGTTCTGAAATCCTGAAGTGCATTTCTTCAGGTTCTCCTCTTTTGCTTTTACTGCATTATTTATGTGATATTTTATTCACTGTTTTACACGAGTGTTGTTCCTTTGTTCATTATTAAACAGATAAACATTTTTTTTACATTATGTTTTCATCTGAAATGAAGATCTAATAACATTCTTTTGAGAACGTTTTAGACTTTTTTACTGTTTCTTACGGGGGTTTAGTTACTTTAGTACTGATATAATACATAGACTACATGACAAGCTTATCTGTGGATGATGTTTTTTTTGTTTTAGGCTTTTTATATTTTAATAATAATCTTTGATATGATTGAAGGGATGATCAGTGTTTAATAACAAATTTTACAGTTCACTTCTTACCTGATTTATTAAAGGAATATGACGTAATTAATCCAAAACTGTTCCATCCTTAATATTTTAAGAATGACATAGTTTAAAATTTGAAAATATTGGACCTACACAAATCTTTCAAAAGACACAAAGTTGATGATATCAGCTTTCAATCCTAACTAATATCTTCAAACAAAGTAATTGTTTTATAAATGTTGAGGGTTTTGAAGTTGAGGGTTCTGGTTTTTGAAAGTGGAGTAAAATCTAAATTCATTGATGTCTTATTTTGAATATTTTAACTATGAATCACAAGTACACTTCTTGTAAAACCCTAGATTGCTTAAACCAGAATTACATTTTTTTTCTTTAAAAATGGTGCGTAAAAAGAATAATAATGATTACGGAAATGTCAGAAAGGTATTTCTTTATTTAATACATATTGATTTTTATTGATGTCTTTCAGAAATGTCACTGAAGTATGTATAACTATGCAATTTTTTAATCAAAATTTGTGATATGCTATTATTTATTTTGATAACATTATTTTCATTAATACTGTTATGAATCATAATTTATCGCTATTTAATATACACCCGTGTTAATTTGTTTTATGAAGTAACGTTTCTACTATCACGAAAGCTCAGATAAGAAATTAATTATAAGTTCGGCTTTGCTGAAATACAGTAATCATGCTCTCGTGACGGTGACAAGTGAAACGATGAAAAAATTGAAACTTATTTTATTTTGTTCAGCAGGGATTTGATATCCCTCTGTGGACTCAGCAGATAGCTCGATGTGGCTTTGCTGTAAGAAAACAGACACACACACACATTTTGTTCAGTAATTTTCAAAGGCAACTCATATATAATTATTTTAAAATGTCGAAGTTCCTCCGTGTACATTACAAACATTCAGATATTCAACATTTTTTATTACTTAGCTTTTTCACCTGTTATTATTAAGTATTACAAAACATACTTAATGTCAGTGTTTTGCTCAGCAGATAGCCCGATTTGGCTTTGCTATAAGAGACCACAAACTGTTTTGCTATTCAGTGTTAAATCAGGATGTGTTATTAAAATTATACAGTACACTTCACAGGAGGTAAATTGCATTCGATAATAATTTCAATAGGAGAAGAAAACTTAGTTACCAAGAATGGATCTCATTGGGAGCACAGATATTGTACTAGACAAGAACGTTTCTCAATAGGTGGTGAGCATTGTGGAATATGGTGAAAGATGAGTTTTAAAAAAAGTTTCTGAATTACGTTTATAGTGTTTTAATATCAAAAATCAATGTAATTTTTTTAAAACAACCATATCTACTGTGCAACTTCATTGAATAATGAATGTGTTAAAAACAATAAGCCCAAACCATATTTTCTCAATGTCAGAAAATTAAGTACTGTATTTATGTCTTGCGTTATAAAATTACCTCGGTAGATTTCATTGTTTATCCTTCGTATTTTATAAAAATAAATGAATAGTAGGCGCAATTTCTTCTTTCACGATTTTCTTCTATTCAACAACAACAAAAAATGTACGAATTCCCTTTTACTTAAGGTTTGGCATAGTCATAAGGCCCGACACAGTCATATGATTAGGGCGCTTAATTTGCAATCTGAGGAGTCGCGGAATCGACTCCTCATCCCATCAAACATGCTTGCCCTTTCAATCGTGAGGGTGTTATAACATAACCAACCGTCAATCCTACTATTCGTTGGTAAAATGGTAGTTCAAGAGTCGATGATGGGTGCTGATGACTAAATACCTTTCTTTCAGTGTTTCCCTGCTAAATTAAGGATGACTAGCGCAGATAATCACCGTGTAGCTTTATGCGAAATTCAAATCAGGCTCTTTACTTAAATCAGTTGAAGTTTATATATTTTTACTGTAACTCGAAACGATTTATACTTTGTTATAAAATTTCCATGTATTCATAATTTTTCCATGAAGTGTAATGTATTTGCGTTACTTAACATCAGATGCGTATAAACTGTAGTGGAGCTAAAGCACACGTACAACACATAAATAAATTACGTATCTTAAATTGATTCTATAAGCAATCAAATGTACACTTTGTGCTTAGTGAGAAACACCTATTGGATGATAAGCTCTTACAATAAAGTAAATCATTTGGTTTTGCTCAAGGTGATCAAATCCTTCTTTTAAAAACAAATATAGATAGTTTATGAATTAATGCAAAACATGTTCCCTTATTTGTGATCCATCATATTATTTATTCAAATTTATATTAGAATTACATTAGTATGATCATTTTAAGGTTAAAAGAAAATATTAATAAAACACATATTTATTTTACTTTCTCTAAAAGATACAATTTATTAGCGTTAAAACTTTATTATTCTTGTAACTTCAAAGACAAATGTCAAGTAAGAAGACTTTCAATTCATCTACACTGAATGAACTCAGTAAAATCTTAATTTTGTCTAACATATCAGATTTTTCTTAACAACTCTAATTAAGAAACATGACAGTTTGTTGTCTAGTAGTGAAAGTGCCTATGATTTCTAGAGTTTAAATGTATCTCTACGTATTCAATAAAACGCTTAATAGATTGATGTAGTTTTGGACCAAGACCGACAAAACTGAGGATTAACTGAAAATACTTTAAAATAAGTACCTGTATATAATTGAACCATTTATTACGAGTATTTGTTTTATATAATGGTAACATTTATTTATAACGAGTGCTTATTTTATGTAATGGTAACATTTATTTATAAAGAGTGTTTATTTTATGCAATGGTAACATTTATTTAGGCCCTGCATGGCCAGGTGGGTTAAGACGTGCGACACGTAATCCGAGGGTCGCGGGTTTGAATCCCTGTCGCAACAAACATGTTCTCCTTTTCAGCCTTGCGGTCGTTATAATGTACTGTCAGTCTCACTATTCGTTGGCAAAAGAGTAGCCAAAGAGTTAATGATGGATGGTGATGACTATCTGCCTTCCCTCTAGTCTTACACTGCTAAATTAGGGACGGCTAGCGCAAATAGCCCTCGAGTAGCTTTATGCGAAATTTAAAAACAAAACAAACATTTGTGTATCAAGAGTGTTTATTTTATGTAATGGTAATATTTATCTATAACGAGTGTTTGTTTTATATAATGGTGACATTTATTTTGTAATTTGTTATTTAAAAATATAATATCCTTTGAGTGACATATGAATATAGTGTTTTTCAGACAAATTCAGTGAACTGTGTTTGAAAATATAACAATAAAAAGACAGTTCTGAGAGTTCTGTCAATATGTGACACTCTTCTAAACACTACGCTTTTGTATAAGCTGTGTTTTTAAATTATTGAAATTTTGAATATTTGCTCCGAATAGTTTTCTCATAAATATTATAATGTAATAAAACACTTTGAAACTGCATTTCTAGCCTTTAAAATAAAAATAATAGTATAAATATATATATTTTGAGAAAACTTTTGTTTCTATTATATACACCTATTGTGTACTTACTATTTGAATAACTGCATGACTTAGTGCCACCTGTAATTCATACTATTCTGGATACAAAAAGAAAGTCCAGCATCGCCAGGTGGTTAAGGCGCTCGACTTATAATCTGAGGGTCGCGCGTTCGGGGCTCTGTGGTACCAAACATGGTCACCCTTTTAGCTGTGGGGGCGTTATAATGTGACGATCAATTCCACTATTCGTTGATAAAAGAGTAGCCCACGAGTGAGTGGTGATCTTTTTGAATGTTCAGTAAGGAAATTAGTGCATGTTTTAAACAAAACTAGTTTGTACAGAATTCTCGGTAAACTCTATATTAGTTCATTATTTCCTTTCAGTTAACTGAAACATATTGAATTACTTAACAGCAGGCGTTAAAGTTAATACATATAAATTAAATTTGGAAGTATATTTAACTACTTATGATACCTCATGCTGCACTTCAACTTTTCACTTTACCAACTCAAACATTTCAAAGCTAACAACATATTTCTATCTATATAATGACAGAAACAGTTAAAGAATTTAGAGTTCAACATCTATTAGGTTTTCAAAAACTCGTTATCCAAGTAAGTACTGTTTGTCTTTAATGGATCAAATATTATTGGATACATTATATAGATTCACTGTAAAGATATCATACATATTCAAGTGTTATACGATCATGACTGTTGTTACGAGAACTTTTGTAGAAGAATATAACGCTCTCATCAACTAAATTCTAATAATGTGTTTAATGTTAGAAAATATATCGACTCTGAAAATTATTAAAGGATTTTTGTAACCCTTAAAAGAAAGCAACTGGAAATAACTATGATGAAACTTGATTTTACATATTTTGTGACATTTAAAATCCAAATAAAAATTGGAATCGATTGAAGGCAATAAAGTACAAATAATTATCAAATAAAATTCATAAATACTTTGTTGTCATTACTCTTCGGCTGTACAATTTGAAAATGAATTTATTATAAGCGGTATGCTATGATATTTCTGTGTTTATAACAAGGCTCAATCATTGCATCTTTAACTAAGATTTTAAATTAGTTTTATAAGTTAAAGTCAAATATGTTTTTGTTGTTTTTTTTATTTTCATGAAGAGAAGTTTAGCGAGTGAATTAGTATGTCTTTTGCTTTATTTACTTTGCTGATTTCCAAATATGCCTTCTTGTTGTAGCTCGTGTATGTAGTTTTTTTACAACAAAGTTTGAAATAATAAAGCCTTTCAAATAATTTTTGTAAACTTTAAAATATGCTTGAAAAATATAACCGATAAATGCATTACCGTGACCTGTTATCCTGACAATCTATTTATGGTGTTTCCTATTCTGATGTCCACCTGGTGGGACAGCGCTCAGATTACAGATTTACAAAGTAAAAATGATGGGGTTTGATTCTTTTTGATGGACACAGCAGGTAGTTTAATACTGCTTTACTCTAAAAACAAACTAAACCTATTCGGATATTGGTTAAACAAATACGCTGAGCGGTATTTTCTAATTTGGATTTTGTTTTAAGCAATTTAGCGAACACCTTCTTTGTATTAGGATATTACTTCTGTCAAGGTACATTAAGAAAACCATGATCTTTCTCTTTGGTAGTTTTGATAGTAGCTTGTAATTAACCCTCGTACATGATTGTGTAAAATAAATTATTTTAAAATTTGGCTTATTTATCACAGTATCAACACCTCACATACAGCAATATATGTTATGAATATTTGTTATATATCTATTAGGTCACGCCCCTTAGTAGGACAGTGGTATGTCTGCGGACTTACACACTAAAAACCGGGTTTCGATACCCGTGGTGGGCAGAGCACAGATAGCCCATTGAGTAGCTTTATGCTTAATTCTAAACAAACAAATTATTAGGTCATCCCTAAAGTAATGTCTGATTTTCTTAGGTTTAGAAAAGAGAAAGGATTTTAAACGCTTTTAGTGTTATTTAATTAATAATGTATGTTCTATTATTATTAATTACTTTCTTCCAACGATTCACAAGGTTTTTAATACCACTTCTATTAAATTCTTGGGGTAAAGAGAAAAATAATGCAGGGAGGGTAGTTTTGACATATTCATGTATTCCAAGCTCTTTTCCATCAAGATAGTTCTGAAAACTTCGGAATAGATGATAATCAGATGGGGCAAGGTCTGGAGAATAAGGAGGATGTTGAAGTTTTTCCAGTCTAGATTTTCAATCTTTGCAAATGTGATCCTTGCTGTATGGGGCCGTGGATTATCCTGATGTAACGCAACACCTTTACGATTGATAAAAGCAGACCTCTCTTCTTTCAGTGCAACATTCAAGCGTTCCAACTGTTGACAATATAAGTATAATGCAATAGTTACATTGAGTGGCAGCAACCCAAAGTGGATCACATTAACAATATCCCACCAAACGCTTAACAAGACTTTCCCAGGGTGGAGGTCCAATTTGGGCTGTGCTTTGGCCAGTTTACCTGTACTGAGTTATTGTATGAAGCACTTAACATTTTTATAATATATCAATTTTTCATTTCCAATCACTAGCCTGTCCAAAAACGGCGAGTTACGTTCACGAGAATAAAGAGAAGTGTAAATGTCCACTCTTGGTCTGAGGTTGGCTTCTTTCAAATCATGGAAAACCCATTTTCCAAGTTTTGACACCTTTCCAAGCTGTTGCAGATGATAGTGAACTATATATATATGTAAAAACGGCTGTTTATGGGTTGAGAAAATTTTTATGTAGAGGAGAGAAGAACGTTTCGACCTTCGTTGGTCATCGTCAGGTTTACAAAGAAAGAAAGAGGCAACTGACCAATAGCTGACCACATGTTTGAAGAAGATTGTGTAATTGAGTGTATGAATGTAGAGGGCGTGTTAGATGTTTGATTATATTTATTAATATGGATATAAAAGTGTTTCTTTGTATTGTTCGCTCCTCTACATAAAAATTTTCTCAGCCGATACCAGCTATTTTACATATATATATATATAATTCTCTACAAGTGGGATTTTCTCTTTTTACTTACAATAAATGAAAAGGTTATGATAATTTACCTTTTTAGAAATTAAAAAGATCCTCATCGTTGTTTGACAAACCTGGTTGCTGTTTATCGTTTCAATGAATCCAGTAATGATTAAATGTTATTACAGTTGACGTTATTTTATCTTTTATTGTGCCTTTCATATGACTGTAAATGCTCATTTATCTTGCTTCGAAAAATTTGTTCCAATTAATTATTTTATTATTTTTTGAAAATGATTTGCATTATATTAAGAACATATTAAAAATACTTCGCGAAAAATGTTTTGTGCGAGTTTTGTAATCACGCGTGTATGTGTGTGTAAAATATTATGTTTACGTAGAATTATATATAATCAAAAATGTAACATTTGTGCAGCGAAAACACAAGCATTAGCAAGAAAATCTTTTCATGTGTAAAAACAATGACAAATTAAATAGTTAACCTTAAACGTGCATGAAGCTTATTGATAATTGTTATATTCTAATCATATTCATGTGTATATTTATATAAAACCTGACCGTCACTATTTGAAATTAAAAGTGTTGTTCGGGTGTAAACGTTTACAATTTCTTTTTACCTTACAACAGTGTAAAATAATAGATTCTATTTCTACGTCATAGGTTAAATTTTAAATTTAACGTTTGGTGAAAAGAGATGTATTATATCGTTGTAACTGTTAATGTCTAAAAATACCAGTACCATGAATTTCAATTTAATGGTGTGTAACGTCTAAGTTGAAGAGAAAAATATTTTGATGTTATGTTTAAATCTGCTTCTTCATAAAATCGTAAATAATTGACAAAAAGTTTTGTAAAAGAAATATTCTTACATGGTCATAGTCTAACCTTCTGAATTATTAATTGTTGTGACGAAGACATTTACGTGATTTAGCCTTTTTATCGACTTTACAATAAAACATATTTCATAAAGTGACAAAATTTAATCGAAAGAGTTTTAACATTTTTGTACTAATTTTTGAAAATTCTTATGAGAATAAGCTTCTAATATAAGAGTAATAGTAAGTCACGCTATCTGTAAACATATTTAAGTTGTGTTTCACATAGGGAATTTGCTGTTTATGTCTATCTATATATATACGATTAAATTAGTGTTTCTACTGCAGAAAATCTTGAAGATCTATTCAAAGACATAGCAAATCGTATTTCTGTTGATAAAAATGTTTAAAGTGCCGGAGTACCAACGCAACTTTAGTTAATACCGCCAAGAAATAAATATGTTTGATTTAAAAACAAACATCTCATTTAGAAATGAAAGCTAAAGGAAACAAAACGTTAGCCTTCAAACGTTTTGAAATTAATCCATGATTAAAAATTCATGATCAAGTAATTTCCAAATAATGATTAAGTATAAATTATTTAACTTTGAGTTGTTGGTTTTATGTTAATAAAATGTTATTCGTTTTCAGTTTCTATTAACATAGTAAGGTTAAGAGAAAATTATTTAGTACAGCTATAAATATAAATATAAACATAAAACCAACAACTTAAAGTTAATAAAATGTTATTCGTTTTTAGTTTCAATTAACATAGTAAGGTTGAGAGAAAATTATCTAGCACAGCTATAAATATTAGATTGAAAACTAATAAAGCTTTCTTTTTGGTTTCTTCCGTTCAGAAGTACAATTCAGTTGCGTAATGACAGTTCATATTTTCACGATTGTTTGTTTTGTTTGTTTGGAATTTCGCACAAAGCTACTCGAGGGCTATCTGTGCTAGCCGTCCCTAATTTAGCAGTGTAAGACAAGAGGGAAGGCAGCTAGTCATCACCACTCACCGCCAACTGTTGGGCTACTCTTTTACCAACGAATAGTGGGATTGTTCGTACCATTATAACGCCCCATGGCTGAAAGGGCGAGCATGTTTGGCACGACGGGGATGCGAACCCGCGACCCTCAGATTACGAGTCGCATGCCTTAACACGCTTGGCCATGCCGGGCTCTATATTTTCCATAAATAACAACATCAAAGTATCGTTTCCTGATTCTCAAAACATCTTTGATTATAGTTTATTTCAGTTTTGAATCATTGTTTATAAATATTTTATAACGATATTTTAATATAATTAGGACTCTCTGATATTGAAAGATATGTTAAACAATTCGACGTCTTTTTATCTTACTCTCAGGAGCAAGCAGTTGGTATCTGTAAATCTGGTTTTGACAAAACTTTTGAAGGTATGGACGGACAAATTAAAATATATATGTGAAAACGTATGGTTTTGGCTGAGAAAATTTTTATGTAGAGGAGCAAACAACGTTTCGACCTTCTTCGGTCATCTCCAGGTTCACAAAGAAAGAAAGAGGTAACTGACCGATAGTTGACAGCATGCTTGAAGGGCGTTGTGTGAGTATAGGAATGTAAAGGGCGTGCTTAGATGTTTGATTATATTTATTAATATTGGTATAAAGGTGTTCCTTTTTATTGGCTTATTTTGGGCTTGAGTTGTTGGATAAGTAAGGCTTCTTTAATTTTGTGTTTGTTTATGTTTGTTTTTGTCGTTGTTATTCTCGATGAAAATGAAGTAATATTTCGACGTTCTCTAAAGAAAAGTACTTTTATGTATTTTTTATTTTCGTAAACACTTTTAAAAACGATTATTATATTATAAATATTTGAAATGCTGCTTGATATTATATTAAAATTCTACCTTGGTTATATGTTTTGACATTGTATACTGTTTTAATTTTATTTGAAAAGACATAGAATGCACGTGTATATATGTGTATATGACATATTAATAAAGCTCTGAACCAACAGGTAGCGCTTCAGTGGCAGAAATCATACAGAGGTAGTGCAAGAATATTTTGAGATTTTTTTAATGGCTCATGGTTATCGCTGCTTAAAATAGGTACTATTCTAAAAGTTTTTTTACTTGTTTTAGAAAATATTCATAATTTGTTAGAACTATTTGTAAAGCAATAAGAATATAAACTGAAGTATAATTGCAATGTATTTTCATGTTGTTGATGACTGATCTTTCTGGATTTCCTGAAATATATATCATCGTGTATAAAAACAACAACCCGGATTAAACAAATATTGAAATTCCTTTAAATTTAAAGATTGGTTGCTTTCGTATGCATTAGTTCTAGGATACACTGGGTATTTTTCGTTAATATTTAACAATGAAATTTTCGATCATATCATTTGCTGTTGTTGTTGTTTTGAAATATGCACAAAACTACACAATGGGCTATTTGTGCTCTGCCAACCACGGCTATCGAAACCCGGATTTCAGCGTTGTAAGTCCGCAGACATACTGCTGAGGCATATCATTTGCAATGAAGGATATAATAATTTAATGTGAATGGCAAGTAACCTGTTAAAATTAGCTTAAGCTTAATTTTCATGTAGTCGCTATGTAGTACTAATTATTAATTAATTAAAACCTCATGTTTCATCTGTTATTCAGCTGTGCTGTTACTAAAAAAATCGATGTACTATTCACTATTCTGTGGTTTTTCTCATTAAAAAGGTTTTTCTTCAGTAAGTATTTCGGCCTGGCATGGCCGAGCACGTTGAGGCGTTCGATTCGTAATCTGAGGGTTGCGGGTTCGCATCCGCGTCGCGCCAAACACGCTCGCCCTTTCAGCCATAGGGGTGTTATAACGTGACGGTCAATCCCACTATTCGTTGGTAAAAGAGCACCCCAAGAGTTGGCGGTGGGTGGTGATGACTAGCTGCCTTCCCTCTAGTCTTACACTGCTAAATTAGGGACGTCTAGCACAGATAGCCCTCGAGTAGCTTTGTGCGAAATTCCAAAACAAACAAACAAACAAGACTAAGCATTTCAATGGTTTCCAGAGTATCCGTATTATACCGATTAATTTTATTTTACATCGACTCTGTGAAGCAAACTGATTGTTTAAAAATGTTTTAAATAGTTCGATTTATTTGTAACCGATCAAATAACATATATGGCATATGTTATTAGCCTGAAACTTATGTGTAACAAATAGTACATTTCAGGATATATTAATAATATTTATATTTTTGATATCCTTTTATATGTATATTTTGACTTTCATGCGAAATCATCAGCTGATGACCCTCAGAGCCCATTGACATCACTGCAAGTGAGTACTTACCATTGAAGATTTATTTAACAAATAACAAAATGAAAGCAAAACTCCTATCGCTCAGTGACAGTCTTTTATTTGTTTTAGATATGGAATTTGTTAAGTAAGTTTCTAAAAAATAAAATTAATCAAAAATTAACGAAAACGTATTCTTAAAAATTCATGTTAGCTATTTTAGCTTATTTTTGAAACTACTCTTGAATGATAATATACAATGGTACTTTGGAATTTATTTTCATGTGAATGTATATATATATATGTAAATATACTTTTTATCTCAGTGCACTTCACTTCTGAAGCTTAAGTCACGTGAAGACCTCACGAAACATTCAGGCAATTTTGTTAGACACAAAGCACTGGTCATCAGGAATGATGACTGATGGTTATTATTGCGTCGGACAAAAATTTAGATATTAAGTGTGTGATGAAACAAACTGTAATTCTGTGTCTCGTAAATTTATGATTATAATATATATATATGTACAATACACCAACAACA
This sequence comes from Carcinoscorpius rotundicauda, assembly GCA_011833715.1. Classification (NCBI taxonomy): domain Eukaryota; kingdom Metazoa; phylum Arthropoda; class Merostomata; order Xiphosura; family Limulidae; genus Carcinoscorpius; species Carcinoscorpius rotundicauda. Next base: position 26,433,226 of record CM022398.1, read on the forward strand.
ATACGCACACTAAGCAGTAAATGTGAATGATTGCAAATATACACTCAATAGTATCGCATGCTTAAGCAACTTTGATTTTAGTGCAGAAAATGTTGAGAATCATTTAGATATTACTAGTATGGGTGTTAATACATTTCCTTTATACCAAAGGAATCACATGACCTCCAAAGAAAGCTGGCAAAAGTTCAAGTAGGCCGTAATACATTTATACCCATTTCCAAACAACAAACTGTGTAACATTTTACTCTTCCTCAATATTAATTGAAACATCTTTTTATTACCTAATCTGACCATATTTATTTGTTTTATTACTTCATTTGATGTTTAAAGATTTATAAATATATGTGCAAATGTATGTTTGTATTTTTTATCTGTGGTAAAGCTACCAAGGCTGTCTGTCGCCCTTCCTAGTTTTGAACTACTGACCAGAGAGAAGAAAACCAGTTAGCCAAAATCTACCTTCCATCATCCACATTAAAGGGATGACTATCAGTTTTATAACTCACTGACAGCTTAAAGTACGGGAATATTTTGTAGTATTCCAAGTGTTCCCATCTGTTTCGCCACTCACAAAATGTTTTATAGGTTTCAGTAGAACTTTTACTTAGAATCTTCTTGTTTAGAGTTTCGTATGTAAGACTTAACAAGTTCAAACCGTTCAACGAAAAATTACACTTTATTAGCAAAGATTAACAAAGACAAGAAACTTTATAATCTAGTAATTTCTAAAATCATACTTGCATAGTTCAAGTATGATTTTAGTTCAAGGGCGTTTCTTATGCGCATATTAGTATACCAATAACAATATTATGTTATTTTAAAAAATAAATCACATAATTCTTCAGTTCAAAGATGTAACTTCCTTATTTTCTTTAAATGTCTAAAATAAAATGTTTTACTCGACTTATTAAATGAAACACAACTATTTTAAACAACGGCAACAAATTTATCTACTCAAAACAAAACCTACTAATTAGATTTTTTTGCAATGGTTCGTGTTATTGACTATCGTATGCTGATGCACTATGTATAGTGTTACGTATTTTTTTTGTTTTAAGTTCTTCGTAGATTAAACGCAACAGAAAAACACAGATAACAGCTTGTATAATTTATTACACTAAACTATTAACAAATATAACAGATATAACATAAATTATATAATAACAGTGACAGATATTAAGTTACAACATTAGAAATTAATTACAAAACAAAATAATATTAGTTTCAAACTTCAAAATAAATCACAATACAAAACGGTACTGGCCTGTATCTAATGTAATGATCTAAAATTAAAGTCTCAAATTCCAGTCTAGGGTGTGAATTTGGTCCCACGAAGAGATTCCGAAACAGTTCACAGTTCAATAAAATTGCCGTCTCTCAGCTCAAGCAGTAATTTAGATGTATCGTAGAGATTGACGAAATAAAATCACAACTTCCGTAGATCTAACTTCAATCACAAATCCAAGTTGAATATTCACAGCAAACACTTAATCTTTCTCAAATAACTAAAACTGATGCCTGAATCTCACTCTTATTCTTCGAATAAAACTAATGACTGAATCTATCTTCTTTTTTCGAACAAAAACTGATGACTGAATCTCTCTCGCGTCACCGTCTTTTATACCGATAGGCCTATTTCTCGAACAATCTCGCAATTTCCATACAACTCTAGAGCAATCCGCGCGTGTCTGTTCTTGCACGAGACTACACGTCTAGACACGAAGTCACCAGCACTCATTTAGAAACATATGATTGGTCTACTTAATTCAAGAAAGTTCTAAATGCTACCCTAAATAAATGACAAAATATTAGTTTAAACTTCGAAACAATAATATCAATATGGAAAAATGAATAATACAAATGAAAATTCAAACACAACACGACATGTTGTCGTTTACAAAATATTTACACATATACATAACAATAGAAGGAAATGACAAAGAATTCTTTAAAATCTTCAGTAAAAATAATACTTTTCTCGAGACGAAGTTTAATATAAATTGTACTGAATATCAATATTATACTGAAACTTAACAATTTCAATATATAGTACCTTCTTTTATATTTTATTCACATTGAAATCATTTTTATAAACATTATAAATTTTAAATAGAACAGATGTGTCGTTAATGAGAAAGAAATCACTATACAAATTTTACAAGTTATTCAATATATTTATACCTAAAATCATGCATTTCTAACGTTTCAACACCTACTGGTTTCGGATCACCAACCATAATTTCAGGAAACATCATAGCATCTAATTTCTTGTGCATTCTGCGTCTGCGTACAGCTCTAATAAAGATAAAAAAAATGTAGTTTTATTTTTGATGCACGGTTACCTAAACATACACATAATTATATGATATATTGATTACAATACTTAAATCATGATTTGAAACTATGTGGGATAGAGAATTTTGACTTCAGTACATTTCCCCAAGGGTTTATAAAAAAATGTACATCGTGCCATTCTGTTTTACAGCAGTGACAATTATTCAGTGATGTCGAGAAACCCACTTGTTGAGAATTTTCTCAACCCAAACGAGCCGTTTTTGCAGATAAAAGTGACAAATATTATACAGATCTCTTTCTAGTATCGATATTTTCCTTAACAACAGAAGAGTTTACAAATGCTTAATTATTGTTGAAAAACACAGGTTATTCTTGCAAAATAACATTATTTTATTATAATATAAGAATCTATATTAAAAATATCAACTTGTATTGAATTATTAATACTGGTTGAGGTGAAAATATAGTCAGTTTATTTTGACAGTCAGAACGATATTCAGTTTCGGATAACCGCTATTCTACATTGCATTATGCAAATGTGTTAGGTATAAACCAAATTAGAATTCATATGCGTTTAATTGCACAAGGTATTGATGTTCAAATACTGATAATTCATGATCTTACGTCTAACATAAAATCAACTGCCTAGAAAACACTCACGTTGAGATTAAATGTGCAGATCGTGTCATGAGAAGTTCTCGAATCTCTTCGTTAGTGAAGAAATGAAATAATTTAGGATCTGGAAGCCTTCCTTCTTTTAACATCAATTTCTCCAACAAACGATAACTTTTTGTAGAATTATCTGCGTATTTCACTAGGAGAGACTGAATACAATACTTTAAATAAATGCAAGATGTTTATGAAATTATTTATACTTGATTGCTTAAATGAAATATTAAGTGAATATTTTATGCAAATTTATATCATAATTATGCACAAATATAAATAAGTAAATAGTTTACAACATTTATTTACGGGTTCGCCGAGCTATTTCTTACAATACATTTAGGGCCTGGCATGGCCAAGCGCGTAAGGCGTGCGACTCGTAATCCGAGGGTCGCGGGTTCGCGCCCGCGTCGCGCTAAACATGCTCGCCCTCCCAGCCGTGGGGGTGTAAATATGTGACGGTCAATCCCACTATTCGTTGGTAAAAGAGCAGCTCAAGACTTAGCAGTAGGTGGTGATGACCACCCACTTTCCCTCTACTCTTACACTGATAAATTTGGGACGGCTAGCCCCGATAGTCCTCGCGTAGCTTTGCGCGAAATTCAAACAAACAAACTGTGAGTAGTGGTATGTTGCAAACTTGATGCATGTAATTTATTGGAGTAAATTCAGGTAGCCTAGTAGCCATTCTTATGACTCTGTTTTGTTAGAGCCGGGGTGTTATGACGGTGAATTTTTAAATGTTGTACGTAATTTGAGAGCCGAATTCGATTAGAGAGCTAATGTATTATTTGTAGATTTTATTGATGATATTGGGTGTGCAACCTTTATTATTTCCTGTAATTATTCTTAAGTGATAGATTCTCTTGCAAACTGTTTTTTTTAATGACGTTAAAGTGTTGTGCCTGGGGGAATTGTATATCAAACGTTATTCCCAGAAATTTTTTTCTTTGAGGCATAACCTTATTGTTTTGTTTAATATTTATTTTCTTTACTATTTTTGTAATGTCTTTATACGATAGCAGAAGTGTTATGGGGATGTAGGAGGATTCGCTAGCCGTTACACCAATTAAGGATGGCATTTAGTGATTCTTGTATTCTATTTCTTGCTATTACTGGATTGGGTGACATATTCTAGACACCACTGTCATCAACGTACTGTGAAAAACAATTATATGGTAGTTATAGGTATAACGTTGTCGGATTTGGAGTTTTGTGTTTTAGGAATAACATTTATTCTAGCTTTCTTCCAGGCGTCTGGGAAATATCTTACTGCAAGGAAATGTACATGATAGTAATAAGATATCGGTGAAAGTTATCTGTGGCCGTTTGTAAGATGATAATTCTAACACCGTTTTTTAGGTTAGCTATGAGTTTCTTCACTGTAATTTGTTTGCCAAAAATGAATGTACACGTGTTTAAGTTAAAATGTGGGTAATGTTAGTCAGGAATGGTGGGGTGTATAGATTTAGGCTATATGAGACGTTGTTTCCAGTGTTTTGTGTCAGAAATTGGTTGAATGGTTGATAGACCTTTCCAACAATTCAATTCTTTTTTAAAGTAAAGAGCCCAAGACGGATCACAAAACATCGAATGTGACCGAACTAGTGGCATATATAATGTAATTAAAATTTCGTTAGGCCTGTAATAATTCTGTTAATCGAACCTAAAATTTTATTTACCCAACCACTAGCAACAGCAAACTGCTTTCAATGACTTTGGATACGTATCAACCATTATTTATACCAAAATCCTTTTCTTTCATGACTTAGTTTAGGTTATTTCATTCTAATCTATTATTATAATTCAAATTATAATAACCCATGTGAAATATTTTGTATTTATCATAACTAAAACCAATTTGCCATTTATTTTTCTCACTCACTAAACGTTCTAAATCATTTTAAAAGTTATGCAAATCTAATAAAATTCTTGACTACTATTTAGCCTAAAAATGACTCATAACTTTAACACCCAAATGACCTTCCATAGTGTGTTTATGGACAACTTTTAATATTTCATGTGCCATGTGCATTTCTAAATAGTTAAGATATCTGTGGATCCTTTTATTGTTTAACGATTTCACTCCTTGAACCTGATCTTCCATGCTCATCATTGTCATTCACTGAAGAATCGATATTAGCTCAATCAGCCAAAAGATCTCCTTCAGATAAAAAATGTCAAGACATATCTACAATATTTTCTTGTTGCGTGTGTATAATTTATTTTGGCTTACTTTTCGCCTGAGTTCAAGTACTGCAGCCCTCCATTGGCTCAGCGGTATCTCTGCGAACTTACAACGTTAAAAACCGAGTTTCGATATCCGTAATGGGCAGAGCACAGATAGTCCATTTAGTAACTCTGTGCTTAATTCAAAACTACAACAACAAGTACACAGCACGAGGGAATCACATCAGAATCACCCCGAACGACAACATCATTCTTATGTGATACAGTGTTTGGCTCACTAACCATTTTGGGTTCACAAACAGCTTTTGTTCCAGCAAAATCATTTCTTAACAATAATGATACAACAATAATTCGCAGAGTAGGTCTTACTCCAACCACAACTAGTCCCGAAACTAGATCTGATGCAAAGTAAAAGTAATGAGTCACCGTTAATATCCTAAGCAATAACAGACTCATAAATGACGAGACTCAAAGGTAATATACCTTCTGTTATGTATATGTGTAAATATTTTGTAAACGACAACATGTCGTGTTGTGTTTGAATTTTTATTTGTATTATTCATTTTTCCATATTGATATTATTGTTTCGAAGTTTAAACTAAAATATGTTATTTATTTAGGGTAACGTTTTAGAACTTTCTCGAATTAAGTAGACCAATCACATGTTTGTAAATGAGTGCTGGTGACTTCCTGTCTAGAAGTGTAGTCTCGTGCAAGAACGAATATGCGTGGATAGCTCTGGAGTTGTATGGAAATTGCGAGATTGTTCGAGAAATAGGCCTATCGGTATAAAAAAGACGGTGACGTGAGAGATATTCAGTCATCAGTCATCAGTTTTTATTCGAAAAAAGAAGATAGATTCAGCCATTAGTTTTGTTCGAAGAATAAGAGTGAGATTCAGGCATCAGTTTTAGTTATTTGAGAAAGATTAAGTGTTTGCTGTGAATATTCAACTTGGATTCGTGATTGAAGTTAGATCTCCGGAAGTTGTGATTTTATTTCGTCAATCTCTACGATACATCTGAATTACTGCTTGAGCTGAGAGACGGCGATTTCATTGAACTGTGAACTGTTTCGGAATTACTTCGTGGGACCAAATTCACACCCTAGACTGGAATTTGAGACTTTAATTTTAGATCATTACATTAGATACAGGCCAGTACCGTTTTGTGTTGTGATTTATTTTGAAGTTTGAAACTAATATTATTTTGTTTTGTAATTAATTTCGAATGTTATAACTTGATATCTGTCACTATTATTATATAATTCATGTTATATCTGTTATATTTGTTAATAGTTTAGTGTAATAAATTATACAAGCTGTTATCTGCGTTTTTTTTGTTGCGTTTAGTCTACGAAGAACGTAAAACATTTAAAAAATACGTAACAGAAAATTGGGGGCTCGTCCGGGATTTCGAACAAACAATTTAATTTTATTATAAAATAAGATTTATATTCTATACAGATAGACAGCTTGTATATTTAAAATGGCATTCGAACTTGAAGATTTTATAAACGAATTTAATCGGAATCCCTCTTTCGAATTAATCAGTGAATTAAAAAAATCTGAATTGGTTGATGTTGGTAAACATTTTAATTTAGAAGTGAAGCAATCAATGAAGAAAGCAGATATTAAACAAATTATTGTTGAACATTTGGTCAGCCAAAAAGTTTTACCTCAAAAAGTTGCACAACAATTGCCTGTCGCTCATTTTGACCCAGATTTCGAATAAAAAAAAATGGAAATGGAAATGAAATTTCGTTTAGAAATTGAAAACAAACGACTTGAAGCAGAACAAGAAAATAAACGTATTGAGGCAGAACAAGAAAATAAACGTATTGAGGCAGAACAAGAAAATAAACGTATTGAGGCAGAACAAGAAAATAAGCGTATTGAGGCAGAACAAGAAAATAAACGTATTGAGGCAGAACAAGAAAACAAACGCCTTGTTCTTGATGCCGAAATACAAATAGAACGCATTAAAGCTGATAAAGAAATCAATATGAGAAAGGCACAGACAGAAGAAAAGGTTGTCCGAATGCAGTTGGATAATTTTGATGCTTCCAAACAGATTCGTTTAGTACCTCCATTCAATGAAAAAGCTGTAGATACATATTTTCAGCAATTTGAAAAATTGGCCCTTAGGCTAAAATGGCCTACCGAATATTCAGAGTGTTCTCAAGGGTAAAGCTCAGGAAGTATTTTCCAAGCTCACAGCCGAGCAAAGTGATGATTACGAGCACGTCAAAAAATGCATTTTGAATGCATATGAATTGGTGCCAGAGGCATACAGACAAAAATTTCGTGGTTACAAAAAGTTTGACAGTCAAACTTATGTCGAATTTGCTCGTGAAAAAGAAACTCTTTTCGACAGGTGGTGTGATTCCAGAGAAATTAAAGAGGATTATACAAAACTCAGAGAACTGATGTTAGTTGAAGAATTTAAAAGATGTATTCCCGTAGAGCTAAAAACTTATATTGATGAACAAAAGGCATCCAAAATTCATGATGCTGCTGTCTTGGCAGACGAGTATGCTTTGACTCACAAAGATTTCTCATATAAAAGCAAAACATCTCACACAGCAAAGAAACCCAATAACTCATTCAAATTTTATGCAAATGTCGACAGAGACAGAAAAGAGCAAACTTCTAATTCTCAAACGAAGACTCCATCTTATTCTCAAAGCTCGTCATCTACTAAAAACGTGTCATTCTCATCCAAAACATGTGCTTATTGTAAGAAACCTGGCCATCTGATTTCTGAGTGCTATAAGCTCAAAAACAGGCCATCACCCAATAGTTTCATTTCGCCCTTGTTTGATACATCATTGGTTCCCGATGATTTTGACCCTGTTCAGTCCACTGTGGATTCCAAGTCCAATATTATTGATGTACCTGAAGATATTGTTGAGGACAAATTTAAGCCTTTTATCACTGAAGGTTTTGTTTCTTTTGTTGGCGATTCACGTCTACAACCAATTAAAATCCTGCGGGATACTGGAGCTTTTCAGAGTTTGATTTTGGAAAGTGTACTTCCGTTTTCTGAAAAGTCATCCGTTGGGGCCAATGTGCTCATTTCTGGTGTAGAAGGTGGCGTCGTTTCTATTCCTCTTCATAGATTAGATTTACATTCGGACTTAGTTTCAGGCCCAGTGACTGTGGGTATTAAAGCTTCATTGCCTGTTGAAGGTGTGTCTATGCTTTTGGGGAATGATTTGGCTGGTAGTAAGGTGGTACCAGAAGTTCGTGTTGTTGAAGCACCTGTTGTTAGCCCCAGTACAGAGCAACTCGTTGAAGAGTTTCCTGATGTTTTTCCCGCCTGTGCTGTTACTCGTTCTCAGGAGTCCAAAGAGGATTTCTCTTTGTTTGATACGTCCATGTCTCACATCGATGAGATTTCTGACTCAACTTTAAGTTCTACTGATGACTCTAAGACATTTTTCGACTCTCTTCATCGAAACAAACTTATTGAGGAACAGGACAATGATCCTGAAACTCGTTCTCTTCTACAACTGGCTGTTGATGAAAATGAAATAGGAACTGTCCCTATTTGTTACTATCAGAAGTCAGGTGTGCTAATGAGAAAATACAGATCTCCTGACGTTGCTGCTGATGAAGAGTGGAATGTTATTCACCAAATCGTCATTCCAAAATGCTATCGGAATGATATTCTTAGTCTTGCTCATGACCATATATTGTCGGGACACTTAGGTGTAAGAAAGACCCTAGATCGTATCCGACGACATTTCTATTGGCCTAAGATGCGCCAAGATGTTGTTGACTTTTGTAAGACATGCCATTCTTGCCAAATGACAGGAAAACCAAATCAGGGGATTCCAAAAGCACCACTGCAGCCTATTCCTGCCTTTGAAAAACCTTTCTCAAGGGTCATTATCGACTGTGTTGGCCCAATGCCAAAAAGCAAAGCAGGAAATGAATACCTCTCGACGATCATGTGTGCTTCTACACGTTTCCCTGAGGCAATCCCTTTGAGAAAAATCACTGCTCTTGTCAAATCCTTTACCATGTTCGGAATTCCAAAAGTTGTGCAATCAGATCAAGACACAAATTTTATGTCCAAGCTACTTGAACAAGCCATACATGAATTAAGTTTCCATCAAATTTCATCCAGTGCCTACCATCCTGAGTCACAAGGTGTTCTTGATCGTTTCCACCAAATTACTGCCACAAACACTCAAAGAACTGGGTTGAGGGTGTTCCCTTGTTACTGCTTGAAGTTCGCGAGGTTATTTCAGAATCTACTGGATTTAACCCTTTTAAGTTGGTTTAAAAAGACAAATAAGCAAAAAAAAAGTTTTCACAAGTTCAAACTTTTTTTTACTTTTAAGGGAGAGAGTGTTATGTATATGTGTAAATATTTTGCAAACGACAACATGTCGTGTTGTGTTTGAATTTTCATTTGTATTATTCATTTTTCCATATTGATATTATTGTTTCGAAGTTTAAACTAAAATATGTTATTTATTTAGGGTAACATTTTAGAACTTTCTCGAATTAAGTAGACCAATCACATGTTTGTAAATGAGTGCTGGTGACTGACTTCCTGTCTAGAAGTGTAGTCTCGTGCAAGAACGGATATGCGTGGATAGCTCTGGAGTTGTATGGAAATTGCGAGATTGTTCGAGAAATAGGCCTATCGGTATAAAAAAGACGGTGACGTGAGAGATATTCAGTCATCAGTCATCAGTTTTTATTCGAAAAAAGAAGATAGATTCAGCCATTAGTTTTGTTCGAAGAATAAGAGTGAGATTCAGGCATCAGTTTTAGTTATTTGAGAAAGATTAAGTGTTTGCTGTGAATATTCAACTTGGATTCGTGATTGAAGTTAGATCTCCGGAAGTTGTGATTTTATTTCGTCAATCTCTACGATACATCTGAATTACTGCTTGAGCTGAGAGACGGCGATTTCATTGAACTGTGAACTGTTTCGGAATTACTTCGTGGGACCAAATTCACACCCTAGACTGGAATTTGAGATTTTAATTTTAGATCATTACATTAGATACAGGCCAGTACCGTTTTGTGTTGTGATTTATTTTGAAGTTTGAAACTAATATTATTTTGTTTTGTAATTAATTTCGAATGTTATAACTTGATATCTGTCACTATTATTATATAATTCATGTTATATCTGTTATATTTGTTAATAGTTTAGTGTAATAAATTATACAAGCTGTTATCTGCGTTTTTTTTGTTGCGTTTAGTCTACGAAGAACGTAAAACATTTAAAAAATACGTAACAGAAAATTGGGGGCTCGTCCGGGATTTCGAACAAACAATTTAATTTTATTATAAAATAAGATTTATATTCTATACAGATAGACAGCTTGTATATTTAAAATGGCATTCGAACTTGAAGATTTTATAAACGAATTTAATCGGAATCCCTCTTTCGAATTAATCAGTGAATTAAAAAAATCTGAATTGGTTGATGTTGGTAAACATTTTAATTTAGAAGTGAAGCAATCAATGAAGAAAGCAGATATTAAACAAATTATTGTTGAACATTTGGTCAGCCAAAAAGTTTTACCTCAAAAAGTTGCACAACAATTGCCTGTCGCTCATTTTGACCCAGATTTCGAATAAAAAAAAATGGAAATGGAAATGAAATTTCGTTTAGAAATTGAAAACAAACGACTTGAAGCAGAACAAGAAAATAAACGTATTGAGGCAGAACAAGAAAATAAACGTATTGAGGCAGAACAAGAAAATAAACGTATTGAGGCAGAACAAGAAAATAAGCGTATTGAGGCAGAACAAGAAAATAAACGTATTGAGGCAGAACAAGAAAACAAACGCCTTGTTCTTGATGCCGAAATACAAATAGAACGCATTAAAGCTGATAAAGAAATCAATATGAGAAAGGCACAGACAGAAGAAAAGGTTGTCCGAATGCAGTTGGATAATTTTGATGCTTCCAAACAGATTCGTTTAGTACCTCCATTCAATGAAAAAGCTGTAGATACATATTTTCAGCAATTTGAAAAATTGGCCCTTAGGCTAAAATGGCCTACCGAATATTCAGAGTGTTCTCAAGGGTAAAGCTCAGGAAGTATTTTCCAAGCTCACAGCCGAGCAAAGTGATGATTACGAGCACGTCAAAAAATGCATTTTGAATGCATATGAATTGGTGCCAGAGGCATACAGACAAAAATTTCGTGGTTACAAAAAGTTTGACAGTCAAACTTATGTCGAATTTGCTCGTGAAAAAGAAACTCTTTTCGACAGGTGGTGTGATTCCAGAGAAATTAAAGAGGATTATACAAAACTCAGAGAACTGATGTTAGTTGAAGAATTTAAAAGATGTATTCCCGTAGAGCTAAAAACTTATATTGATGAACAAAAGGCATCCAAAATTCATGATGCTGCTGTCTTGGCAGACGAGTATGCTTTGACTCACAAAGATTTCTCATATAAAAGCAAAACATCTCACACAGCAAAGAAACCCAATAACTCATTCAAATTTTATGCAAATGTCGACAGAGACAGAAAAGAGCAAACTTCTAATTCTCAAACGAAGACTCCATCTTATTCTCAAAGCTCGTCATCTACTAAAAACGTGTCATTCTCATCCAAAACATGTGCTTATTGTAAGAAACCTGGCCATCTGATTTCTGAGTGCTATAAGCTCAAAAACAGGCCATCACCCAATAGTTTCATTTCGCCCTTGTTTGATACATCATTGGTTCCCGATGATTTTGACCCTGTTCAGTCCACTGTGGATTCCAAGTCCAATATTATTGATGTACCTGAAGATATTGTTGAGGACAAATTTAAGCCTTTTATCACTGAAGGTTTTGTTTCTTTTGTTGGCGATTCACGTCTACAACCAATTAAAATCCTGCGGGATACTGGAGCTTTTCAGAGTTTGATTTTGGAAAGTGTACTTCCGTTTTCTGAAAAGTCATCCGTTGGGGCCAATGTGCTCATTTCTGGTGTAGAAGGTGGCGTCGTTTCTATTCCTCTTCATAGATTAGATTTACATTCGGACTTAGTTTCAGGCCCAGTGACTGTGGGTATTAAAGCTTCATTGCCTGTTGAAGGTGTGTCTATGCTTTTGGGGAATGATTTGGCTGGTAGTAAGGTGGTACCAGAAGTTCGTGTTGTTGAAGCACCTGTTGTTAGCCCCAGTACAGAGCAACTCGTTGAAGAGTTTCCTGATGTTTTTCCCGCCTGTGCTGTTACTCGTTCTCAGGAGTCCAAAGAGGATTTCTCTTTGTTTGATACGTCCATGTCTCACATCGATGAGATTTCTGACTCAACTTTAAGTTCTACTGATGACTCTAAGACATTTTTCGACTCTCTTCATCGAAACAAACTTATTGAGGAACAGGACAATGATCCTGAAACTCGTTCTCTTCTACAACTGGCTGTTGATGAAAATGAAATAGGAACTGTCCCTATTTGTTACTATCAGAAGTCAGGTGTGCTAATGAGAAAATACAGATCTCCTGACGTTGCTGCTGATGAAGAGTGGAATGTTATTCACCAAATCGTCATTCCAAAATGCTATCGGAATGATATTCTTAGTCTTGCTCATGACCATATATTGTCGGGACACTTAGGTGTAAGAAAGACCCTAGATCGTATCCGACGACATTTCTATTGGCCTAAGATGCGCCAAGATGTTGTTGACTTTTGTAAGACATGCCATTCTTGCCAAATGACAGGAAAACCAAATCAGGGGATTCCAAAAGCACCACTGCAGCCTATTCCTGCCTTTGAAAAACCTTTCTCAAGGGTCATTATCGACTGTGTTGGCCCAATGCCAAAAAGCAAAGCAGGAAATGAATACCTCTCGACGATCATGTGTGCTTCTACACGTTTCCCTGAGGCAATCCCTTTGAGAAAAATCACTGCTCTTGTCAAATCCTTTACCATGTTCGGAATTCCAAAAGTTGTGCAATCAGATCAAGACACAAATTTTATGTCCAAGCTACTTGAACAAGCCATACATGAATTAAGGGTCCATCAAATTTCATCCAGTGCCTACCATCCTGAGTCACAAGGTGTTCTTGATCGTTTCCACCAAATTACTGCCACAAACACTCAAAGAACTGGGTTGAGGGTGTTCCCTTGTTACTGCTTGAAGTTCGCGAGGTTATTTCAGAATCTACTGGATTTAACCCTTTTAAGTTGGTTTAAAAAGACAAATAAGCAAAAAAAAAAGTTTTCACAAGTTCAAACTTTTTTTTTTACTTTTAAGGGGGAGAGTGTTATGTATATGTGTAAATATTTTGTAAACGACAACATGTCGTGTTGTGTTTGAATTTTTATTTGTATTATTCATTTTTCCATATTGATATTATTGTTTCGAAGTTTAAACTAAAATATGTTATTTATTTAGGGTAACGTTTTAGAACTTTCTCGAATTAAGTAGACCAATCACATGTTTGTAAATGAGTGCTGGTGACTTCCTGTCTAGAAGTGTAGTCTCGTGCAAGAACGAATATGCGTGGATAGCTCTGGAGTTGTATGGAAATTGCGAGATTGTTCGAGAAATAGGCCTATCGGTATAAAAAAGACGGTGACGTGAGAGATATTCAGTCATCAGTCATCAGTTTTTATTCGAAAAAAGAAGATAGATTCAGCCATTAGTTTTGTTCGAAGAATAAGAGTGAGATTCAGGCATCAGTTTTAGTTATTTGAGAAAGATTAAGTGTTTGCTGTGAATATTCAACTTGGATTCGTGATTGAAGTTAGATCTCCGGAAGTTGTGATTTTATTTCGTCAATCTCTACGATACATCTGAATTACTGCTTGAGCTGAGAGACGGCGATTTCATTGAACTGTGAACTGTTTCGGAATTACTTCGTGGGACCAAATTCACACCCTAGACTGGAATTTGAGATTTTAATTTTAGATCATTACATTAGATACAGGCCAGTACCGTTTTGTGTTGTGATTTATTTTGAAGTTTGAAACTAATATTATTTTGTTTTGTAATTAATTTCGAATGTTATAACTTGATATCTGTCACTATTATTATATAATTCATGTTATATCTGTTATATTTGTTAATAGTTTAGTGTAATAAATTATACAAGCTGTTATCTGCGTTTTTTCTGTTGCGTTTAGTCTACGAAGAACGTAAAACATTTAAAAAATACGTAACACCTTCTAACAATAATCATTGAGTTGCTCCATTATCATGAAGCACACGAATGGACATGGGATTTGCAGGTGTCATTTGTTAACAACGCAGAATCAACAGACAAAAGAGGTCTCTTATTCCTCCCCTTCTACATCAGCCTTTATATAAGGAACCGACTGAACAATAGCGAAATTACATCCATATGCGAATGTAAACACATCTTGTTTTACAAATTTTCTTTTTTTTTTATCAAATACGAACAATCGGACATAACACGATTAGATTTCTGAGTTTCTTACAAAAATGTCAAACAGTCGTCCATTGTTTTGATGAAGTTTAATCCTGATTTTCGGATTATTTCGAACTACGGGAGTTTTTAGAAGAATCACCAACTTTAGTGGACTGAACAAACATTTTTTTTCTAAGATTGTAAGATTTTCTTGTGAAATGTAGTTTATGTGTTAAAGTGTAATAATCGGAGAGAATAGCTTTTTTTCTGTAATGTTTCAGCATTCTTTTCATTTACCTAGGTTTTGTTTTTGTAATGTGCTCAATTAGATGTAATTGTTTAAGCTTGTGAAAACTGTTGCTAAAAGCACTGAATTACATCATCAAAGAAATTAAAGCTCATTTTCTCGTGTGCAAATTCAATTTAAGTTCGATTATTTTGCTTGCAATAACCTTAACGATAAGTCTTTGCTACTAATTCGTATGATTTGAGAATAACTGCTTTAACCTTATCATGATCTGTATAATCTTGTAGAGTAAAAGAGTTGCGTAAGCTTCTTGAGTGTTATCAGTTAAAACACTTTGTAATAATAATGACCATTTTTCGGTGCATCATTCCATGGTTTGCGCAACCTTCTCAAAATGTTAAAAATATTTATCAATTTCATTTTCATTAAATGGTGGTACTTTACCATATCTATTAAGCTCAAAGTTATCATTTTAGTTTCGTCGATCAGAGTTGAATTTAATTTTCACCTAACTTCCTCTTTCGGCTTCAACGTGAACCTGTTCTTTCTCGTCTTCGATACGAACTTCTTGTGTTTAGTTTTCGGTTTCGATAAGAGCTTGTTCTTTTTCAGCTTCGAAATTAGTTTGTTCAGCGTTGAGATATTTATATGCTCTATTAGTTTCGATATGAACTTTTCAAGTTCGAATTGTTTGAGTTTCACCTAGATCCATAATTCATCTTTATTTCTCGATCTTGATGAACTAGTGGGGCCACAAGAGTTTTCCGCTCACGCCTCTTCAGACAACAAATCATCATCGACTAGTATTTCAATGGTAAATATTTTGTTCATTGACTTTTTAAGCTCTAAATTTAAAGCTATAGCAATTTCGTTTCATTATATATCTCTAAGTTGTTCTTAATACAACATGATCAATTCTTAATGGAAATGATAATTATAGATTTAATTATTGTTTGAATTCGAATTTACTTCAACTTTTGTTTCATCAGACACGCTCGTCCTTTCATCTATGAGAGCATGTAGCACTTGATACCACTATTCTTTGGTAAAAGAGTACTCTAACAGTTGACAGTGGGTGGCGATGACTAACTGTCTTTTCTCTGGTCTAACACTACTAAATTAGGGACGGCTAACCCAAATACTCTTAGTGCAACTAAGCACGAAGTTAAGAAAGAAACAAACGTAAACACACAATTTTTATAATTGCATGAAACTCTACTACAAAAACACTTTATTGAGAAAGACAAAAAGGTTTATGATAAAGTAATTTCTAAAATCATAGTTACATAATAAAATACGGACAAACTGATATATTTTTACATGTTCGAAATACATTTGATCAAATATTTCTATTAAATCTATGTAGTCTTTCAAAGAAAACTTGTACTAAGTGATATACCACAATATTTTTATGACGTATCAACGAAACAAAAGCCGAGTTGCATAAAACTCGACTACAAAAAGACAAAAATGACATAGTAATTTCTAAAATCATGGTTGCATAATAAAATAGGGGCAAACTGACGTATGTATCTAAGTTCGAAATACATTTGTTCAAATATGTTTATTCTATTAAATCTATCTCAGTTCCATACTTCAACAAATTCTCGTGATATATCAACGTAACAAAAGCCAAATTACACATTATTTATGTGAAATATAATACGTTGACATTAATTCTTAACATTTTTGTTTCCTTGAATCTTTTTCAGTACACCCCGGGTGGCATCGAGAATTACCACGTCACCTGTGTGGAACAGAACAACACAAACTGTCATTATAGAACATTACTCTAACTTCATAAGCATATTTTTAAAAATAGTAGTTTCAAAAGTTCAGTTGGATACACCTGTATGTCGTGTACCAAGTATTAAAATATTGTTACAGATTTGTTAGATACAAACAGCTCCTGGTGGTTTAATGAAATCACAGTTGCCGTTATTCCTGTGGTGCAGTGGTTAATACACGATCTCACATGGTTGTGTCTGTTTTCGTTTCTAGACCATTTCACATGGTACACTCATCATTTTTGTCCATACAGTATTAAATGTATTACAACCGTTATTATTGCTTCTGAAACATCTACGTCATACAGTCATCATTATATTCAATACGACTTCCCAGTTTTTGCAGAGATACTTAATATTTCTAATAAAAATAAATCTATTCAAAACTGTACAAACATTGAAACGAAAATGTAAGAACGTTTGTGAGCTACTATGAAATCATTAACCTTAACACGGTGTAATTAATTTAATAGATATTCTTCATCCTCTTTGCTTCATTCTGTTTGAACACAAAGCTACACAATGAGGTTTAGAAGCCCTGACAACTTAAGTATTGAAACTTGGTTTAAATCCTTAGTGCCAAGACTTACTGCTAAATCTATGAATGCAATCATTGTTGAACAAATAACTTTACATGTACACACAAATACCAATTAAAAAGACGCAACACCTACTTCTGGAGAAAATACTTTCTTATTACTTGATTGCAAAATTGTATTTTATTTTCAGTTTTTAGTAAAATATTCAGGCGTATTCGTAGATTTTGAATGCGATGACTTCATTAATAATACAGGTTTTTAATTGTATATGGTACATTTTCTGCATATTGAAGACAATTTTTATTTTTTTGATCGTATTATGTAGCAACATTTGACACGTAAAATATTCTTAAGGGTTTGTCCATTGAACTTAATGGTATTAAATAACAAAGGAATATGGATCACATGGGCCACAAGGACCATCCAAAAAAATAGTCTCCATCACATTGTACATTAGCTATGGTACACAGGTCATGACATCTCTGACAGGCAAAAATGCGATATAGAAAAGTAGGAGGAAACTGTATATCGGTGTTGCAAAATAAAATTTAATCAAAAATGGTTGATTAGGGAAATAAAACAAACAGATAAGGGACTTAGAGTAAGGCTTCGTTTGGACCATTTATTCAAATATATATCTTTATCAGGTGGAAGAAGAAACAAGTGTTAATATTACCATATTCTCGAATATTAGACAGACAATGGAACCTAGCAGGAAATATTGTGAACTTTGATCATGACAGACTTGCGACGCATACTTTTGATATGGAAAACACAATACATTATCTTGTTTGTTTATTTTTGAACTTTTCGTAAAGCTACACAAGGGCTATCTGCGTTAGCCGTCCCTAATTTAACAATGTAGGACAAGAAGGAACGCACTTAGTCATCACCGCCAACCGCCAACTGTATGGCTATTCTTTTACCAACGAATAGTGGGATTGACTGTCACGTCCAACACTCCTACGGCTCAAAGTTCGAGTACGTTTGGTGAGACGGGGATTCGAACTCACGACCCTCGGTTTATGCCACGAACGCCTTAACCCACCTGGCCATGCCAGCCAGGGTTATTATGAAGATGCACTGTTATTAGAAAGAATATGACTGAACGTGGCGACACGGACCGTAATGGCATAACGAGACTTCTTCTGTTCATTGTTCTGGTATATTGTTTTCAAACTCCGAACCTGCAACATCTGTATTATCAGTTTCTGTGGCCGAGCGCGTCAAAGCGTGCGCTCGTAATCTGAGGGTCGCGGGTTTGCATCTGAGTCGCGCTAAACATGCTCGCCCTCCCAGCCGTGGGGGCATTATAATGTAACGGTCAATCCTTCTTTTGGTTGGTAAAAAAGCAGCCCAAGAGATGGCAGTGGATGGTGATGACTAGCTGACTTCTTTCTAGTCTTATACTGGTAAATTAGGGACGACTAGCATAAGTAGCCGTTGAAAAGCTTTGTGAGAATTTTTAAAATAAATAAAAAAACAAATGATAAGTTTCTGAATCTACACACCCGTATTTGAGGCATTAAAACTAGTTGTAGTGAATTGTTTAGATATGCGATTAACAAGTTTCAGGCTGTTGTACTAGAAAAACACATAATTTTACTTTACTTCTTTTTCACACAATTTTGAATTGGTAATAATCATCAACAAACGAGTTTAAAATTTTTCACTTTCATTAAGGTTATTGTTATGTATATGTGTAAATATTTTGTAAACGACAACATGTCGTGTTGTGTTTAAATTTTCATTTCTATTATTCATTTTTCCATATTGATATTATTGTTTCGAAGTTTAAACTAATATTTTGTTATTTATTCAGGGAAACATTTTAGAATTTTCTTGAATTAAGTAGACCAATCATATATTTGAAAATGAGTGCTGGTGACTTCGTGTCTAGACGTGTTGTCTCGTGCAAGAACGGACACGTGCGGATTGCTCTGGAGTTGTATGGAAATTTCAAGATTGTTCGAGAAGTAGGCCTACCGGTATAAAAGACGGTGACGTGAGATAGAGATTCAGTCATCAGTTTTTATTCGAAGAAAGAAGAGAGTCAGTTATTTGAGAAAGATTAAGTGTTTGCTGTGATTATTCAACCTGGATTTGTGACAAAAGTTAGATCTACGGAAGCTGTGATTTTATTTCGTCAATCTCTACGATACATCTGAATTACTGCTTGTGCTGAGAGTCGGCGAATTTATTGAACTGTGAACTGTTTCGGAATCTCTTCGTGGGACCAAATTCACACCCTAGACTGGAATTTGAAACTTTCATTATAGATCATTATATTAGATACAGGCCAGTACCATTTTGTATTGTGATTAATTTTGAAGTTTGAAACTAATTTTATTTTGTTTTGTAATTAATTTCGAATGTTGTAACTTAATATCTGTCACTGTTATTATGTAATTTATGTTATATCTGTTATATTTGTTAATAGTTTAGTGTAATAAATTGTACAAGCTGTTATCTGCGTTTTTCTGTTGCGTTTAATCTACGAAGAACTTAAAACATTAAAAAATACGTAACAGTTATGTGTATAATGTGGGCATATAACAGATATACGGGTGTATAATTTAACATATTGTGGTATAAAGTGCATAGGCTTTGTGTAATAAAGTTTGCTTCGTGGAAATAATAATATGAAATACAAAAAATCCACTTGTTATTTTTAAGAGTATATTCCGTGTGTTATGGATTCTTGAATAACTAAAAGCTTTTCTTTTTATCGATAATTATAATTAAGTAGCTTAAACTACGTTTGCGTATCAAATATTCTGTGTTTTCCTTACCCGTCTTGAACGTAGTCGTTGCGCCTTGAACTGCTACCAGAGAAGGCAAACCATACTCTCTTGCAATTACGGCACCTGACGAATTAATTAATACATGTATCTTTTTGATACGTAAAAGTATAAGGTCAAGTTTCCTTTACACTCTGAACATACGATTAAAATCAGTAACATTGTTTTGTCTTCCAACGTTTCATACTGTTCAGTTTAATACAACGACACTGATTAATAACTCGGTTTAATCTTCCGGAGGTTCTGAGAGCATTTAAACATACGAAAGAAAAGATAGAAAAAACCCACAGTGCATAAGTGTTTTTAAAATTCTAATTTTTCGAAAGATTGAAATATCTGTATGTCGCATCATTGAATTATCCATGTGTAATAATTTCCTGTATCGATTTAGAATCTAATTATTTGAGTTAACTACATTTCTATTATTTTCACGAATCTTTATTCACTTCATTAGTAACACTTCCGTATAAAGTTTCTATTTCTTAGCCGGATGGCTTTGCATAACGAACAAATAATATGAAATAAAAGTAAACTTTCACTCGTTTTTAAGAAGTTAGTTTCCGTTCTTAAACTGTAGATTTTTTGCAAATACAAAAATAATTATTTTAATAC
Source organism: Carcinoscorpius rotundicauda (assembly GCA_011833715.1). Taxonomy (NCBI): domain Eukaryota; kingdom Metazoa; phylum Arthropoda; class Merostomata; order Xiphosura; family Limulidae; genus Carcinoscorpius; species Carcinoscorpius rotundicauda. The sequence continues at coordinate 26,453,708 of CM022398.1, forward strand.
TTTTAAATTCAACTCACCATGAGAAATTAGGCCTCCTAGCTCTGTGACAATACCACTCAGAAGTGGAAAATAAGGAGACCATCCTATGTCTGTAGAGTAAGCAATGAGAATATCTCCTTGCTGTGAAAATGAAAAGTTTATTTTAAAACAATTCTGAAACACAAAAGTATAACACATTATACAATTAGCTGATGTAGAAAATTGTGCTAGTTAAAACAAATGTTTTATTCTTATTATTTGAAATTACTGAAAAAACAAATTAAGCACACTTCTAGTCGCTTCTTTTTGACATGATACAATGGAACACCATCAAAGTTCATTATGATAGAGCTTTTGTCTTAGTTACTTCAATTTGGCAGTGAGTACAGTTAACCATCAATCTTTCATGACCAGTAAATATTTAGTTTGGCAAATTAAAATGAAATGTTACGGTGCAGCACACATTAAAAACCTGAAACTTTTTTATGTTCTATTTATGGGCTATATTATGTCGATTATTTGAGTTCAATTTTGACTTTTGATATTAATGAAGAAACACTATTGTTACACTTAAAGTATAAAATTTACTGCGATTTAAAAAATAAAAACAAATATTAATCAAATTTAGCGTGTGTGAGATTTATAGTAAAACCACATCAGAATATTTACTGTGCTCACCGACAGGAATCGAACTTCTGATTTTAGGGTTGTAAGTCTCGAGAGTTACTGCTCTCCCACCATGCTATGATATAATTTAGCAGTCATATCATTGTTAGTGAGAATGTTCTTTACTTTTTTCGCGACCACGCTGGAGTCTACAAATTTATAACGCTAAAATAATGGGTTCGAGTCTTATCTATGGACTCAACAGAAAACCCGATGTGGTTTTGATTTTAGAGAAAAACCTTCATAAACTCCTTTATTCGCAATTTTCATCTCCTTGTGTGTGAACGTAATGTCTTACAAATACACACGTTGAAAACTTGAACATCTCAGTTTTATATTAAAATACTATTTCTTTTTGGTTAAATGTGCCTAATAAATAAATAAACTAACCTTTAAACTGGAGGCATCATTGAGGTGTTTAGCAACGTGAGCCACTCCCTTCACAACACCCTGGCATACAGTGACACCTATTGTAAATATGAAAATAAATATTAGTTTTATCATTCACATAAGAAATCGCCAGATAAAACTTAGCAATAAATCAAACTTGTCGTAAGTCTTACTTTTAGGAAGTGAATTCTGTCGTGCCATATATGAATGATTTCTAGAAATATAGTATTAATAAAACATTTCTGATGGAAACAAATCAGTCATAAACTTTAAATAGTTTTTTTTGAAAAATTGATAAATGCGATGTATATTCCGTATCACATTGAACTTCATAAAGATACTTGTATCTGATTGTTATATTATTATCTGTGATTTTGAAACGTTTATAACTAGTGGTTTAAATAACCACACTTAATCGACATTATTATAAATACAAAATCGTCTCAATTTATTTTTTGCCTATAGATAAATAAATTAACAAACCATACCTCGTAATTCTTGAAGGGAAGAGTAAGTGTCTTCAACGTCTTCTGTAGAGATCTGTGAAAATAAAGATTTGTCAAGAGTATTCTAATTAGATATACTTGTAGAAATTAATATTTTTTAAATTTTGTTAATTCATAAATTTATTCCACCCAATACGTTCATTAAAAAGGGTGTTTCTTAGCGTATATTAGTATACCACTAATAATATTATGTTATTTTAAAAAAGAAATCACATAGTTCGTCAGTTTACAAATTTACATTTTTTATTTTCCTCAAAGCTATAAAATCAAATGTTATACTCGACTTATTAAATGAAACACAACTATGTTAAACAACGGCAACAAATTTATCTACTCAAAACAAAACCTGCTAATTAGATTTTTTTGCAATGGTTCATGTTATTGACTATCGTTTGACGATGCACTATGTATAGAAGGAAATGACAAAGATTTATTTGAAATCCTCAATAAACATAAGAATTTACTCGAGACGAAGTTTAATATAAATTGTACTGAAGATCAATATTATACTGAAACTTAACAATTTCAACATATAGTTCCTTCTCTTATATTTTATTCATATTGAAATCCTTTTTACAAATATTAGAACTTTTAAATAGAACAGATGTATCGTTAATGAGAAAGAAATCACTATATAAATTTTTCAAGTTATTCAAAATATTTATTCCTAAAATCATACATTCATAACGTTTCAAACACTTACTGGTTTCGGTTCACCAACCATAATTTCAGGAAACATCATAGCATCTAATTTCTTGTGCATTCTGCGTCTGCGTACGGCTCTAATAAAGATAAAAAAATCATAATTTTCTTTTTTAATTCAGGGTTATTAAACATACACATAATTATATAATATATCAATTACAATACTTATATAACGATTTGAAACCATGTTTAAAGAGAACTTTAACTTCAGTATATTTTCCCAACAGTTTATAAAAATGTGTATTGTACCATACTATTTTAAAATAATTGCAGGGTAATCTTACAAAATAACAAGTTATTTTATTATAACATAAGAATCTGTACTATAGTTATCAACTTGTATTGAATAATTGACTCTTGTTGAGGTGCAAATTTAGTCATCTAAATTCGGACAGTCAAAAAGTTATTCAATTTCGGATAGACGCTAGTCTACATTGTATTATGTAAATGTGTTAAACATAAACCAAATTAATATTCATATGCGTTTAATTGCACAAGATATTAACGGTCAAATACTGATAGTTCATGAGCTTACGTCTAATATAAAATTCACTGTTTAGAAAACACTCACGTTGAGATTAAATGTGCAGATCGTGTCGTGAGAAGTTCTCGAATCTCCTCGTCAGTGAAGAAATGGAGTAATTCATTATCTGGAAGCCTTCCTTCATTTACCATCAATTTCCCCAACAAACGATAACCTTTTCTAAAATTATCTACGTATTTCACTAGGAGAGACTGAATACAATACTTCGAATAAATGCAAGATGTTTATGAGCTGAACATTAAGTGGAAACATTTCATCTGCTTTAGCAAATTTGTAACATAATTTTGCACAGAGAAAAAAAGTTTACAACATTTGTTTAAAGGTTAGCCTATCTATTTCTTGCAATACGTTTATGTAGAATATGGGAAAATTTAATATCTGTACAGTAAACGTGTCCACTGATGAATTAAATTTTTTCATTCGTGGCAATTAGTGTAAAAATAACATTCTGTGGAACTTTTACGTTGTTTCTATAACATAATTTTATTATTTAGTACACCAGTATATATCATCATTGATAGGGTTTGATGAAAACTTGTAAATGTTATTACGTTTTTGTTCGTATCTGATATACACTGCTGGCCAAAATCTTAAGGCCAATGAACATAAAGAAAAATATGCGTTTTACATTGTTATACTCCACCACTTATTTGAGAAGAAATTCGAAAAACGAAAATAAAAAAAAGTTAAAATGAAAAAAACTATCTTTGTATTTAACAGAGAAAAATGTGAACAGTATAAAATTAGCCTAAATACCAGCTGGTCAAAACTTTAAGACCATACTGAAACGAAGCTTGAATCGGTAAACACGTAACGAAATTTAGAAAGTTGTGTTTAAGCATATCGTTGTCAACATCTCCCATTGACATCTCATGTGTTACAATTGAGTAAAAACAGGGCAAAGGCTAAAAACGTGAGAGAATTTGAACGTGGGAAGATTGTCGAGCTGCAAAAGCCACGTCTCTCTCAACGTGCCATCCATGGTGAGATTGGGCAAAGTAAAACTGCTGTTGCTAACTTTTCAAAATATCCTGAGGGATAGGAAACGAGAATTTCAAGTTATCGACTCAAGAAAATTTTGCTGACGTTAAGCAGGAAGATTCGATGGGTTATCCGGCAAGACACCAGCCGATCATCGAACCAGAATTAGGTCCTTGCGAACGCAGAATGCAGCTAAAGAACAATAAGACGGCATCTTCGAAAAGAAAGGCTTCCTAAACGTCTTCAAAGGCCATGCCTACTTCCACACTACGAAACAGCTTGCTTAAAGGTTGCTGAGTGGCACTCAACATGGGACGTAGAAAAGTGGAAAATTTAACCTGGATAGTTCAGATGGCTTTCAATGTTACTGGCACGTTAAGGATACTCCACCGATGACATATTCTACACGACACAGTGGAGGAGGTTCCATCATGATTTGGGGTGCCTTTTGCTTCCATGGAACAATGGAGGATCAGGTTATACATGGGCGTGAAAAAGTAGCTGGCTACATTGGCAAGTTGGAGAGATCATTCATATTGACTGAAGACCCTCGCTTGTGTGGAAATGACTGAATTTTTCAGCAAAACAACGCTGTAATCCACAATGCTTGCAGGACAAAGGACTTTTTCATGACGAATAAAGTGATTGTTTTGGACCATCCAGCGTGTTCGCTCGAACTGAACCCAATAAAAATGTTTGAGGTTGAATGTCAAGGTAAATCTATAGAAATGGACGTCAGTTCCAAACAGTGCATGATCTTTGTGAAGCCATCTTTAGCATTTGGAATAACATTCCAGCCGACCTTCTTCAAACGCTTATATCGACCATGACAAATCGAATGTTTGTAGTTATTCTCACTGACGGCCGGAAAATTAACTACTGAGACCTCTTGTTAGGCATTTATTACCCTGTTTAGTACTTCTTTTTGGTATGGTCTTAAACATTTGACCAACTAGTATTTAGGCTAATTTCATAGTGTTCACATTTTCACTATTCAATATTAAAAAGATTTTATTTTTATTTTCCCTTTTCTTATTTTCATCTTTCAAACCTCTACTCAAATAAGAAATTGTGTCTAACAACACAAAATGCATATTTCTTTTTAATGCTCAATGACCTTAAGATTTTGGGCAGCAGCGAATATACATTGCGGTGGTCATACTAATAAAATACTTTCTAATGCTCCATTTCTTTGAGGTAAAATCAAGCTAAATCACCTTACTCCTCTCTCTAAGGCAAACTCCCCGTCGAGCTTGTGACACGAGGAAACGTAGAATAAACCTGGAAAAAAATTACGTCCCTAATTTTATTTAAAATTTTCAAAATAATTATGAATTTTCTAAAGATCGTTGTTTCTTACTGTTCGATTTTCGTTCTCAGATTTAGTACAATTAGAAAGTTGAAAAAACTGGTAAAGCAAAGTTCGAGCACAAAGATAAAAGCGACAATAACATAGTTGAATCAATAATTTAAATTATCAGATTTAAAACATTGTTTTATTTGCAATTTCTTGAATCAGAATCCACTGAAAAAACACGTTATCAAAGTTTCTTTATTTTTTTCATTCAAAATCTGCAAAAATAACTGGTAATATCTAACAATGTAAGCATTCTGTTGAATTATTTTGCCAATTTTATGTAATGTGTAGTTTTTACCCTAGTTTCAAATATTCCTTACAAAATTATCAAGTGCCATGTTATGTGTGTTGAGAAAATAATTTTCATTGAAAATGACCACTTATTCAAGCTTGTTATTAACTGTTTGTCAACGAGCTTTGCTTTTAAAAAAGTATTTGATAAACGAAGGAAATGATCATTCCCAGAGAAATGTTCTTTAGAATCCTACGTAACACATTAACCGCCATGTTTTATGGCGATTGAAATAGAAATGAATATTTATTTTGGACAGGACATAATTTTCTATACACAGATTGGAATTAAGAGTTCATTGAAGATGTCAGTAATGTCACTGGTATAGGTTTATTTAAAAATGTAATATCACAACATTTATCCGCGACTACTTAAATATAAATAAGAAAATAAATGTGTATATATGTACATGTACAAAGACATACAGAATTATGTGTAATGGCAATGGTATAGCTATATTATTGCATTGTATTGTCAAATGATTACTGTTATCTATTTACCTGGAAAATTTCGTTGGTTTGTACTTGATTTGTTCAATAGCTTCTGTTATCGGTAATTCTTCTTTGGCAATGCCCATCAAATGAACAGTCTTTACCATAGACTTTCAGAGGAAGTAAGAAAAGAATTATACAACAAACGCAAATACCACGTTGAAAATTTACAACTAGTTCATTCAACGTGAGTTGTATTACTAACATATCTATACAAATTTCTATCAGTTAAGCAACAAGTGTGTTGAATAATGTTCAACACTGTCATTTGTTTGAACCTGATAATATTAAAATTAAAACAAAGAGAAAACATTAGTCATTTCAAAATAAATAAAACCCTATCAAATAAATAGCTTAAACCTAAATTAATGAATATTCTTGGATACAGTTGCACCTTTTCTAACCATTGTATCAATGTCTTTATGTCGGAGTGTCGTGCATATATATATTTTTTTTCAGTTTTCTATTTGTAGTGTGAATTGATAACATAATAGGGTCAAATTTTATAGACTTGCAGAAAAATGTTTGGCATATATTATAATAACTAGACAGGACATATACATCGCAATGTGATATATTTCAAAGAATGTTATGCAATTTTATAATGATAAAAGGACATTAATATTTTAACGATAGGTAAATCATAATATCAAGTACATTTTAAAAGCAGGTTTTGAAAGTATTCCGAGACAATATCAAATCGATTTGATTATAATTTTCACATGTCTCCTTCTGCCTAACTATTGGTTATTACGAAAAACACATAATATTGTTTATTTTACAACAGAAGATACAAGTTCCTTAACAGCATATGACGTGAGAGGAGGTTCAGCTTAAATTGGTCTTCAATGGTGTTGAATGAAATAGTTTTCCACGGTTTTATTTTTGGCATAATTCCCAGTATTATATATTCATTCGGCTAATTTCTAATTACTTATATGGCAACGAAAAGTGTATCGTAGAAATTATTGTTTGGCTGTTTATAAAATATTTTCCATGTTTCTACAAACTTGTTTAGCTCAACCTATCAAATACCAATGTATCCATCCGCTAATTTTTCTCAGTATATAAATTACGAAGTAACTTTTTGCAGTTATATCTGATAATACCAAGATAACGTGATGAAATACTGAAATTATAAGTATTATACTTTGACAATAAATGAGTTTTTAGTATTGTATGTTATTCCATTGGAATATAAAGAATCAGGTAAATTTAAGTGAAATTAAAACGGGATCAATCTTAATCAAAGTACTTGGCCTTAGGAAAAACTGGAATATTTAATTGTTTAAAACACAAAACTCTCAGGTAGACTCTATTGGTCCTATCCATTAAGAGTGCCTAATATGTGGAAGAACGAACTGAAACGCTTCTCTGGTTGTTGACGTTTTCTTGTGTTTTTATCAAACTGTTAATAAATTCCTCAAGCAGATTTCTGAAGCTGAAATCTCTGTTTTGAAAACTGGATTTCATTCCCAACCATTCAACAAATTAATTTTTCACAACTCATGTACTACACGTATGGAACATGAAACCTCGAATTCTACTGCTACTAACCATTAGACTTTCAAGTTGAGACGATAGTAGGGGTGCACTTGAATGAAATTTGTGACAATAACAGACATTAGAGAAGGCTGTAGTGAAACTCAATCCCATTAAACTATAAGTTCTTCTCAAGTGAAATAAGCAGCAAACAAAAATCACACAAACATTGAAAGTCAGAACTTGATGTAAGATCCATGTAACAAATGCTGAGAGAGATAAAAGCAAGAAGGCTGTCGATTCATTGTTGTATTCTATGGCAATAATCAAAATGTTATTTTGTTTCAAGAATTATTATGAGCTTGCAAAGATCAACCAAGTAAGTGTCAGACTTACATGCAGGAAGCTGTGTGGTCTCTTTGGAAGATTGTAAGAACATAAAAAATAATTTGTTTAAGAATCCCTGTTTGAGGCAAAATGTTAGTCTAAAAAAGATATAGAAGTCAGTTTCCGATGTAGAAGCCAGAAGAAAGGGTCTATAGATCTTCAGTCTTTTCAACAAGAAGTCATGTTTACTACCATGTTGAGTGTGTTCAGAATAAGAAAGTTATTTATATCTCTCTAAAGTCCAGTGACTAGACAGGACGAAATTTGCAGCGCTCAAATAAGACTGGACCGAGTACAGTAATGAAATAATCGATAACTTATTCGTAGTGTTGATTCATTTAATGAATACTATTAAATGTATGATCAAAGAGAAATTAACACTTCAAATTGACGAATTTAATACTGAAATTTAAAAAAGTACTTTCGGTAATTTCAATGAAGACGAGTATCCTCATTTAATGTATTAAAGTGTTGCTGTTTTTTAATTTCGACCTCAGAGTTAATTCTTTATTCCACCGAAAACTTCCTCCAGTGAGTGAGTTATGTACTCCGATCGGGAATAAATTACTGGATTTAATATAAACATGTTGTTGCCAGTGGTAAAGTCAAACTTCAACATGACCCACCTGTTACAGTTTATTTTACGTTCCGGTCTTGAATAAGAAAATTTCAGGTTAAAACACCCATTCAACTGTCCAGTATTTTATGTATCATAGTAATAGATTATATGCTAATGATCTGTAAAAACTACCATTTATATGACTTGTTTAAAATATTATTTTCTAAAGAATAATTTATTGAAACGAATGTTAAAAAGACTATCTGTAACTGTCAGTTTTACCTGCAACGTTTTCACTAAATATTGAGGATCCTCATTCCATGGCTTCGTCATGGTGTCGAACTACATGGATGTAAAAGAGACATATAGATATGTGTAATTAAAGTTAAGTACTGATCAAAAAAACATTATCTACGTAGAGCAAAACTGTAAAATTGATTTAGAAATAAGCATAAATAATTTAATACAGTGTTCTTATTTTCTCATTCATATTTAATGGAATCAAGTTTTCTTTGTTCTTAAACAAAACAAAATGAAACAACACAACTCGTAATATATGCTCTGATATCTTTGAGTATCGAAATACTATATTCAACATTATAAGCTTTCACACATGATGCTGAAACAGCTAGTGATAGAAGTAGATTTATCTGTTTCGTCAAATGGGTGTCACTTTTGTGAGCAATGTTTTACAATGTAATGCTGAAAATATGTTACAAGATTCAGACGCTTTAAAATATTTAGACTATTCATAAATCTATATATTATTCCGAATAAAAAATCGATATATATATATATATATATATACATATATGCTTCGCAAGCAATCCATAATAACAGTTATAATTTATATAAGTGTTACCGTAATTTGTCAAAGGTAATCATATCTCGTACATTAGTATTGAAACTCACCAGCTCAAAACTGTTATGATTTACTTAGAAATTTTGTTGCAAAGACTGGTAAGAGGATAAACCTGAATTAAACGTATTTTACATTAAATATATTTGTATATAATTTAATAATCGAATTTCCTGTGTTTCTAAAAGGAACAGTCAAATTCTATCGAGTAAGGATAAAAATTCACACTGTACGAGAGCTGTTCAAAAAAACACGCGGACTGACGTCATAAAACAAAATGTACTTTATTTAGAAGTTACTGGTCTGAGACCCCTTCATAGTACTCTTCTCCCCAACGCACACACTTATCCCAATTGTGTTTTCAGTTGTTGAAACAGTCCTGGTACGCTTCTTTTGTAATGTCCTCCAGCTCCTTCGTCGATTTGCCTTAATCTCGGGAATCTTCTCAAATCTTCTTAATTTCAAGGGTCGTTTGAGTTTGGGGAACAAGAAAAAATTGCAAGGAGCAAGGTAAGGTGAGTAGGGGAGTGAGGTTGAACAGTAATCGAGTGTTTGGCCAAACGCTCACGTGTTCTGAGGCACAAATTTCGCAGCAACGCGGTGCATCTTCAATTTTTCGGTCAAAATCTCGTAACAAAATCCAACTGATATCCCACACTCTTTAGCAAGCTCCCTGACAGTCAGACGTCGATTTTGTCGAAGTGTGGGTGGTCAGTTGAGGTGGAAGGACGTCCAAAACGCTCATCATCTTTAATGGACTGTCGACCATCCTCAAAACGTTCATGCCACTTGAAACATGCCACACGCTTCATAGCAACATCACCGTAAGCCGTGTTAAGCATAGCAACTGTTTCAGTCGCAGATTTTCCAAGTTTAACAAAAAATTTCACAGCAAGTCGTTGCTCCTTCAGGTCATTCATTCCAAAATCCACCAAACGAAAAAATTGCACTTCACTTGAAACCGTGTAGCTAATACACAAATGAAGACTTTTGCAATCGGGAAATGGCGTCGTAATCAGCTGATCTTTGAAAACCTAGCGACACCAAGCGGATGCCCCTGGAACCAACTGGAGCAACGCAATTCAAACAGTCCGCGAATTTTTTGAACAGACGTTGTTTTTATGTATTTTATAATTTTATATCAATTGGAAATAATTTATGCAAAGTAATTATAGTCAGCAAAGATGTGAAGTGAGAAACAGGTAATGGATGAGTCAAAAGAAATTGTTTTCCCGAAATAATTAAATTTTCTACTGTTATATATTTTATTGGGTTTTTAAATAGATAATTTCTCTCGATATATCTACCTCTTTCAAGCAACGATGTCCATGGGATGATAGAAATTCTCGAAATTTAGTCCCTACAATTCCGTCATCTTTTATCAGCCACTTCAGTGCTGTCTATTGGATCAAACTTTTATTAATGTAGTAACGCAAACTACAATTCCTAAAGAACTTGTATATTGACTAATATTTTCTCGATTGTGATGATAACGTATACCTCTTAAACAGTTATAACATCTGAAGTAAATAAATAGTATTATTTTTTTAAATTTTAAAATGAAGTAAGAATTCTAGAAAAGTAAAGAAACAAGAATTGAAACCACAATTGTAAATTCATAAAACTTAAATAAAGGGTAACACAAACTATAAGCACTAAAGAGCATCGTGTATTTACAAACTTCTTCTACATTATATAAGCTCTTAATTTTGCTTAAAAGTATTTATACGCTTTGCACAGACAGCTCAGAGACAAAAAGCATTTCTAAAGTATTTGACACGATACGTGTGAAACTTGCATCACATAAACCAGTGATTTTATAACATTTAAGACTTTATAATAGCTTTTTGGTTTTTTAAAGAAAAAAAAAATTCGTTGTATTTTTAACGAGATATCCACTCGAAATAAAAATGTACTTCAGTTTCAAGTTCTCGCTTTCTTCTTAGCATTAAGATGACCAAGAAAGGTCGAAACCTTGGTCTTTTCTTATCAGTAAAAGTGTTAATGCGCATACTAGCCGTTCTGAGATAAAATAGCTCTATTTCGTGATCATGAAAAGGACCAAAAGTCGAAAATTTGTTGGGAATTGAGATTTATAGCTAATACACCACTACTTATAATCCCCATAAAAATAAACGTATTTTCTTGATTTTTTTAAAAAACACTAAAGATAAGTATCAATCAATGTAAGAAACAACATAAAATTCAGAGCAGAGTTTTATAACTCGATTTATAGCTTTCAATAAACATTTAATGAAAAGAGAAATACTTTTTTCTTATGAAAGTTCTTAAAACCCACAAAATATTAAGGTACAACTGTCAGCATGATAGATGAAAAAGACATTGGGAAAACAATTTATTTTCAGTTATTACTACTTAAAATAGAACAAATAAAGCAAACAGTTTTTTTAAATCTTTACAATACTACTGTAGATGATAAACAACTACACAGATAAAAAAGTATAAAGTTTTAAATCTTTAGATATTTGAATTTTGATTTTAATTCATTGTTTGATTCACAGAATGAAAAGCTCACCAACCTCACAATCCATAGCATCGAAAGTTTTCTCAAAACCAGATTTACAGATCTCACTTGCAAGTTTCTAAAATGACAGATGAACAATAAAAAACATAATGTTGTTCAGTTTTCTAATAGAATGATTTTTTTACAAATCATTCAACTTGTCCAAACTTGTCAGAACAATGAAATATATTTATAAAACAAGGCGTACAAACATGAGTAGTTTCAGGGATTGGTACTATTACAGTATTTGTATTCGTTGTTGCAAAATGATTTAATTGATAAAACAAAAATGATACTTTATATTTCATGCGGCTATAACACTAGATATTACTCTAATTTTAACGGAATGATATAATTAAATTCTTAAGAACAGAAAACAATTTTTATTTGACACACATATATGTACTGTAATAAATTGATCTGATGATGGAGTAAAGAAATTTATGATTTTACTCTTAATGTTGACTACTTTTTTATAGTTTCGAAGATATGCAAACGTTAAGGTGTAATTAATATTTGTAACATATCTAAAGCATTATTTTGTTTGTTTTGGAAATTCGCACAAGGCTACTCGAGGGCTATCTGTGCTAGCCGTCCCTAATTTTGCAGTGTAAGACTAGAGGGAAGGCAGCTAGTCATCACCACCCACCGCCAACTCTTGGGCTACTCTTTTACAAACGAATAGTGGGATTGACCGTCACATTATACACCCCCACGGCTTGGAGGGCGAGCATGTTTAGCGCGACGCGGGCGCGAACCCGCGACCCTCGGATTACGAGTGCACGCCTTAACGCGCTCGGCCATGCCAGGCCCTAAAGCAGCAAAGGGGCTGGGTTATTCATCATTACAGCCCACTTGCTGTTATCAATCATTTTGATTGTTGTTATGTAAATGTGTAAATATTTTGTAAACGACGGCATGTCGTGTTCTGTTTGGATTTTCATTTCTATTATCTATGTTTCCATATTTATATTATTGTTTAAAAGTTTAAACTAATAAAATATGTTGTTATTCATTTAAGGTAACATTTAGAATTTTCTTGAATTAAGTAGACCAATCATATGTTTGTAAATGAAATGTGGCGCCCTAGTGTCTAGACGACAAGTCTCGTGCAAGAACAGACATGCGTGGATTGCTCTGGAGTTCTATGGAAATTACACGATTGTTCAAGAAGTAGGCCTACGGTATAAAAGACGGTGACGCGAGAAGAAGTGAATCATCAGTTTTTATTTGGAGAAAAGAGGAAAAGACAGTCAGACATTAGTTTTATTTCAAAAAGAAGAGAGTCAGTTATTTGAAAAAGATTAAGTGTTTGCTGTGATTATTTAACTTGGATTCGTGACTGAAGTTAGATCTACGGAAGCTGTGATTTTACTTCGTCAATCTCTACGATTCATCCGAATTAGTGGTTATACTAAAAGTCAACACGTGCGGAACAATTTACGGGAAATCGGAAAAATTGAAGGCAACAATTTGTGACGTTCATCGGAGGCATCGTGAAAAGAACTTCGTCGAATTTATTGAACTGTGAACTGTTCCTGAACTTCTTCATTTAAACTTCGGAATTTCTTCGTGGGACCAAATTCATACCCTAGACTGGAATTTGAGACTTTCATTTTAGATCATTATGTTAGATACAGGCCAGTACCATTTTGTATTGTGATTAATTTTGAAGTTTGAAACTAGTATTACTTTGTTTTGTAATTAATTTCGAATGTTGTAACTTAATATCTGTCACTCTTATTATATAATTTATGTTATATCTGTTATATTTGTTAATAGTTTAGTGTAATAAATTATACAAGCTGTTATCTGAGTTTTTCTGTTGCGTTTAGTCTACGAAAAACATAAAACATAAAAAATACGTAACACTGTAATATTACCTGAAGTTGCCCTGGAACTCCAGCACTTTCCACGTTTCTGCCAACAGAAATAAGCTTTGCTACATCTTTTAATAGCTCTTCAAGGTTTTCTGTAGACGAAGACAAATTTAATTATATCTTTAATATACTACGTGTATGTTAACATCCATTAGTTGGACTTAGCTGGATCGATTGTCATAATTTTTGTTGCCACAGGTGGCAACTATTCGTCAGTTGATATGTTAAGATTTTTTTGCCCAAAAAGGGAGATAAAAAACTGAAGTAGGGCATATTAAAACTTTATTTTATCCATTTTTGCATTGAAATTTAAAGATACAAGTGCTTAATCAATTAAATAAGTCAAATATTAATTTTCTAAAGACTGACAATACTATTACTTTTAATGAAGCTCTTAGGAATTTTAGAATGAAAGAAAGAAAGAAGGGGAACGTTGTCAATTGTTGTCCGTTACAGATAATTTATTTCCTTAAGGGTTACTTTCAGGTAGCTTAAACAAAATTTCATAAAAGAATAAATAAAAAATTACGAGTGTCTCTTCACACATTTTGTAACAGCCACATACAACCTGAATATAAGTATTTCTCACATTATACATGTTTTTTTAAGTATTTCTCACCTAATACATGCTCTGTAAAGTATTTTCACCTTAAGTTATCATTTGTGATGGACTATTCAAAATGCTTCAGCTTTGAAATGCTATACTTAAAATTATTAACTTATTATTAAAGCATAGCTATAATAATGGGAAATTTATTGAAGAAAACGTGAAGATAAAATTTCATTGTTTAATTTTTAAAGATTTTTATATAAAGTGTTAATTGTTTAGAACATTGTAGAAAAATTTTGCGAAATCTTATTATGTTCTCAAAAACTTAACGGTGACATAATCAATTTTTTTTTCAATTATCTGGTAACATTAAAGGTAAAGCCGTGAAATACAAACTAACATTAAAATATCTTCTTCATGAAATGCTACTTTATCATTCTACTTATTTTTTAAACGTTTAATGTAAATATCAAATGATTAATAAGTATGGATATCATGCTATTCTAAAACTACTGGTTGTTAGATTTATTTAGTTTAAGAATCTCCTTGTCATTACGTTTAAAATAAAATAATATCCAATTTTAAAAATTATTAAATTAAAACTGCTTTTTACTCTTCTAACTATTTCAGAGAGGGAAAAAACTTTCACTGTCACTCTTAGAATGCAGCCACAGTTTAAACTGCAGGTCATATTTTGTGTTATTTTTCATATTATAATCCGGATCACCAGCTTTAACTGAGCTCTAACACATGATTAATGTAAATTATAATTTGACAAAAGTCTGTGTATGTTTGTGTGACCATAAACTGCTGGAATAAGAGTTACCGGATATGTAAGGTACCTAGGGCCCACTTGGGAGTTAGGATCTGAATCCCCAGTTACCGTGGAACACTCTATGTCACTTTCATATTAAATCGGTATATCAGCTAATATGTGTCATTCTGTCTTCCGAAAATAAAGGTTCCTTCATTCAAACTTAGAATATTATTTGTAGGATGTATAAGCAGAGGCCTTTCTGTGAATTATTGAGATAATACGAGAATATTGCATTATATAGGTATACTGAAAGTATGAGAACATATGTAATTATAAAGCTAGAACTAATAAATGAAGTAATTTACCTTTGTAGCTGTCAATTAAATGACCAAACAACAATGTGTTCATCACTGAGGAGAACATTGTTATGATGAAGTGTAAAACTGCAGTCTGAAATATAGTTACCAAACATTAATACAACTACTAAATTTTACTTAAGTCTCAAAAAAAAAGAATCCTTTATGTAGGAATTACTAGGTACAGTACAAAATACCTTTTACACTTTTGAGTATTTGAATATTGCCCTGTATCGCTAAATCAAATTGCTCTTATTTTCTAACAACATGTAACAATATAACTGCACAAATCTCACCTCGACCATGTCCGTAACATGTAACGTTAGATATTCGAACAAGTTTTTGGCTGATCTCGTAACTTCAGTGGGAATTACGAATTTGAAAATTTTATCTTTTTCCGTTTTCATTTTTTTCTCAGAAAAATATCCTTCCTATGAAAAAAAGGTTCTTTTAATCGAATTTAATATCAGTATTTATTGTGGAGAAGCCATGCATATACAAAATCACTTTTTGCTTCCTACCCGAGTGTATGGTAATATCAGAAAGAAAATATACATTCCACGTTTTCTTTAATAAATAATCTGTATCAAAGTGCAAATTAGAGAGATATTTCCTTTCCTATTTAAACGATTCTTGATAATTATACATATCAACAGGTGCATATTTACCACTAGTTTATTTAGTAGTGTCTTCCACTTTAGAAGTTTTGGAATGTATCCAAATCTGTGGATCACTTTCTGCCTTATCTGCTCCCGTTCTTCTATTAGTCTACCAAACAAAGACAACTCCCAGGCTCGTGAGATCAAACTATCTTCTTCATCAACTTCCTTGATTATAAACTGGCTCAAAGCAAGAGGAATTTCTTTAAACACAAATTTTTCCCCATAGTATTTGAAAGGTTTTTTTTACGCTATGTTTCATATAATATAGGCCAATTTTATTCTAAACCACACCCTATGGATATATGTGATGCGAAAAACAAATTTAATATTACATGCTATTTTATAGGGACATTAACAACACCTGTATCGTAATACAATGAGTTTATTCATTTGCAAAGGTAAAGTATGAACACAAAATAATAATTTCAAAAATTTTTAACAGGACTTTCGGAAATGTTTAAGTTTTGTGAAAATTCGATCCAAACGAAAACCTTGTTAATTTGAAAAAGTGCAATACTCAGAAGCTAATATTTTTATACTTTATGTATTAATTAACTTCTTTTATACACTGCATAAAAACTTGAAGATACTATGAAGTAAATTAAAATAATTAAAAAAAAATAAAAATTCTAATTCGGAAACTCACAATTTATTACCAA
Organism: Carcinoscorpius rotundicauda; assembly: GCA_011833715.1. Lineage (NCBI taxonomy): Eukaryota > Metazoa > Arthropoda > Merostomata > Xiphosura > Limulidae > Carcinoscorpius > Carcinoscorpius rotundicauda. Next base: position 26,470,294 of record CM022398.1, read on the forward strand.
CACATTTTCCTGAGACATATATGTACGACCGAATCCATTAAGATTAGCCTACCTCTTCCATCACAAACATGCTGCGGTTGTGAGAAATAATAAGATCACATGTGAAAAGTGGAATGAAAGGATGCCACCGCCCTTGTATCTGATGCAAATACTTCTAAATAAAAAATAAATTTATATCTCCATCTCACAATTAAAATATTACCAGATCTAGACAAATTATTTTTAACAATTCTGGAAGAAGTTAATGAGTGATAATTTTTTTGTTTGATCAGGATAAAATTTAGTCAACATATTTTCTTCTTTTAGTGTTGCCATAATCTACACAAATGTCACTAGTGACAATACAAACACCAACAACAACGCAAAAAAATATTAATGTTTATGTCCCCCCAGTGACACATCCGAGTGACTGCAGAGTAACAGTTAAGCTTTGTGCTTAATAAAAAAAAAAACAACAAATTAATGTTTATACATTGTTCAATGAAATGATTAGGATTCTTATTTAACAAACTACATAAATCGTCTTCTCTGAGATTATTATTTTTTGCACTACTATATCATGTGAAGTTCTAAATTTTATGTTTTGGATGTTCATGTGTTTTACTTTTGATATAACCTGTGTATGAAAATGTTAATTCTGCAATAAAATGAAGAGATAATGATCAATAATGTAATAACTAAATTATGATAAAAATTATAGGTGTTAAAAACACATTAACATTCATGACATCAAATTGACGAGATCAAACTGAGTAAATGCTTACCATAAAAGCTGTTCTAAAAAGTTTATATTCTGTTGTTAGGCACAAAGGTGACGATGCTCCGGGAAATACCTCCCTGTATGTTTAAGAAAAAAACAAACGTTTATGTTAATATTTATGATATATTTATTTCGAACAGCTATCGACAGCAAGTGTAAACCACAAGTCACTATTATTTCTGCTGGGTATAAGTTTCGTATATTCTTACAACACAAATCTGAAAATTTTAATGTTGTCAGTAATTGTAAGTATTATCAAATTCTAAGTATTATTTTTGACAATCATATGATAATTAAATATTCTGTATTCATTAAGTGATACATGAAAGCAATTTTTAATAATGTCCATCGCTGATATCGAAACCAGATTGTTATTGTAATAAGATTACAAACTTACTTCTGAAAAACAGAGAGGCATGTAGCTTTGACAAAATCATTTCCTTGTTTTAAACTAAGCGTCTGTGAAAATATAAAATGAAATAAATGTTATATAACTAACCCCACGTTTGCTATGGTTAAGTGTTCATTTTCCGTTAATAATCCACTATCCACACCGTGCACTATCTCGTAATCAGTAGGTTTGTCCTCGGTAGTTATTGGTCGAGCCTGTTAGGTAATAAAAATAAAACTTTTTAAAGTCGCTTAAACTACTTTAGAAAATGTCATGTAAAGCCGTAGCCAAATACGAGTATGTTTGAAAACAACAACAACAAGAAAGTTGCATGTTTAAGCAGTACTAATTCGGAATATTAATTAGTCGCTAAAATAGTTATGATATTAAGGCACATATGATATTTTGCTGAATATAAATGAAAGTTCTTGTTAATTTCGAATTAGCTTCAAATATACAAAAGTAAATTCAGATCGATTCACTGAAATTTTAAACTATGTTGTTAATTCTACATAAGGCTTATGTTTGTTTACCCTGTTGCTCTGTTATCGATTAGATAATAATTAGATAATAATTATTGTTGTGTCGTATATACATGTTAAACCGCAAATTGTCTGTTACAGTAGAACAACATCATTACATCCGAGAAATGTTGTGAAAAGAACCATCACATGAACGTTTCAAAATATGTTAATTGTATAAAATTATACAGCTAAAAATATAAAATTTACTTAGCTAAGATTTTTGTTTAAAAATATAAATATTGTTTTTGATTAACTTTCTTAATAACTACAAGCTAATTTAAGAATACAGCATATTCTATAGATACGAAAAAAATAATTAATTAAATAGAGTAAAATTAAATAAATAAGTTGACAACTAAATAACGGGACAAAAGATGTGTTTTTGGCAATGCCGTATGAGGCTATCTGCTGTGTCCATCGAGGGGAATCGAATTCCTGATATTAGGGTCTAAATTTGCAGACTTCTTGCTGTTCCAGCGGTGGACACGTGATAAAAGGAGTAGGTTGCTTCTCAACAGGAGAAACAAGAATCCATAAATAAAAGGATGAAACAGTGTATTTTGGTTAATGATAAAAACTACACTTCTGTGTCATTATAACAATACTATGATTATGAAAAGGTAGAATCCTTCCGTTTAGAGCAAAATATATAGAGGAAGAGCAAATTGCACAGATTAACCTCCAGTGGTCAAAAGTCTCTTCTAATATAGAAAAAAATAATTTACAAATATTTTTGAGTAGTATCTTATGTAATCTATGTATCAATGCAAATGGTCGTGTTGTTAAACAACATGCTCAATTAAGGTTGCATTATGGACAGAGGGTAATCAGTTAAACTATTTTAAGTTGTACTTTATGTTTAATATACAGCATTACGGGAAATTATATTTGTGGCGTAATATTCTTAAGAACTGCACTGTAAATAAAATCATTTCAAGTTTTCAGAAGACTAAAAGTGAATATCTTTTGTATTATTTACCAATGAAGAAATATTACCTACCAATGCATATGGAGTGGTAACTGCTAGAATCTCTATTAATTAACTTCGTTCAAAAAGTTATAGCAGGATTAATCTTCCAGTCTATGCATAAATGATATCCTAACATGCATTTAAATAATCAAAATTATTGTTTCACATTTCGAGAACTCAGATACAATGGTAATAATTGCAGTTGACTGAGCCATTAACGTATTATCCTAGCCTTCGAAATGGTAAACGCTACCATTAATAGCTGTTTACTTTACGCACGAATGTGAGTTTGTCGAGTTATTAGACTGGCCAAGTGAAAAACAACAACAATATTCTCAAGTAAAGAAGAACAAGAAAATTGTTTCATTGGTCATAACGAGAGAAAAAGAGATTGAAGAAAGAACAAGCGGTAGCAGTAACAAACAAAACAAAACTGTCAGTGATGTCGAGAAACTCACTTGTTGAGAATTTTATGTGCAAAAACGGCTCGTTTGGGATGAGAAAATATTTTAAATAGAAAAGCGAACAACGTTTCGACCTTCTTCGGTCATCGTCAGGTTCACAAAGAAAGAGGTAACTGACCGAAAGCTGACCACATGTTTGGAAGGGGTTGTGCAACTGAGTGTCGCAATGTAGAGGGCGGGGTTAGATGTTTGATTTTGTTTGTTTGTTTTGGAATTTCGCACAAAGCTACTCGAGGGCTATCTGTGCTAGCCGTCCCTAATTTAGCAGTGTAAGACTAGAGGGAAGGCAGCTAGTCATCACCACCCACCACCAATTCTTGGGCTACTCTTTTGCCCAACGAATAGTGCGATTGACCGTCACATTATACACCCCCACGGCTAAAAGAGCGAGCATGTTTGGTGCGAAGCGGGCGCAAACTCGCGACGCTCGGATTACGATTCGCACGCCTCACGCGCTCGGCCATGCCAGGCCTACATGTTTGAATATATAATTTTATCTATAATATTAATATACGTATAATGGCGTTCCTTTATATTGGTTCATTTTGGGTTTAAGTTGTTGTATAAGTAAGGCTTCTTTAATTTTGCGTTTGTTTATGTTTATTTCTTTATTTAGTATTTTAGTGTTTTCTCTTGTTATGTTGTGTTCATTTGACTTGCAGTGTCCGAAAACGTGTGAAGGTGACTTTTTATGTTCTTTGAATCTGGTTTCCATTTTTCTACTTGTTTCTCCAATATAGAAGACGTGGCAGTTATCACATTGTATTTTATAAATAATGTTGGTGTGGTGTTTGTCAGTGTAGTTCTTACATAGTATAGACCTTAGTTTGTGCCTGGTTTTTGAATAAATTTAGTTTTAACTGGAATGTCATATTTTGTTACTAGTTTTTGCCAAATGTTGGTTATTTGTTTGCTGATGTCAGGAATATATGGAATATAGCAGAATATGGTTTCGTGATTTTTTGATTCGTGAGATATATTTACTTTTGTTGGTTGATTTTGCTTTCTGTCTAGGTGTTGAGGTTAGTCAACGGTTTGTCGTTTTGGTGTCTTTTCTGTTGTTTACATTTTAGTTTTTCTAGTTTTTTGTTGTGGCAGATCTTTTTGTCTCTGTCGTTCTTGGTATTGATTTGGTTTATGTTTCGTTGTATAAGTCCGTAAATTTCTGGTTTAATGCAGTATGCTAGTTGATGGTCTAGGTTCATTTTTTTATGCTCAGATAAAATTAACGATGAATTAGACAAAATAAAACAATACTTCATCAACATCAATAAGTTTCCTCCACAAACCGTAAAAAACATTATACGCACACACCTAGACAGAAAGCAAAATCAACCAACAAAAGTATATATATCTCACGAATCAAAAAATCACGAAATCATATACTGCTGTATACCATATATTCCTGACATCAGCAAACAAATAACCAACATTTGGCAAAAACTAGTAACAAAATATAACATTCCAGTTAATACTAAATTTATTCAAAACCCAGGCACAAAACTGAGGTCTATACCATGTAAGAACTACACTGACAAACACCACACGAACATTATTTATAAAACACAATGTGATAACTGCCACGACTTCTATATTGGAGAAACAAGTAGAAAAATGGAAACCAGATTCAAAAACATAAAAAGTCACCTTCACACGTTTTCGGACACTGCAAGTCAAATTAACACAACATTACCAGAGAAAACACTAAAATACTAAATAAAGAAACAAACATAAACAGATGCAAAATTAAAGAAGCCTTACTTATACAACAACTTAAACCCAAAATAAACCAATATAAAGGAACCCCATTATAACAATATTCATATTATAGATAAAATTATATATTCAAACATCTAACCCCGCCCTCTAAATTGCGACACTCAGTTACACAACCCCTTCCAAACATGTGGTCAGCTTCCGGTCAGTTACCTCTTTCTTTGTGAACCTAACGATGACCGAAGAAGGTCGAAACGTTGTTCGCTTTTCTATTTAAAATATTTTCTTAACCCAAACGAGCCGTTTTTGCATATAAAAACAAAACTGTGAGTGTTAACATTAACTCTCTGATATCTTTGAAATTTAATCTCCTGTTAGTAATATCAACGCCATGTGTACTCATCAATATCAAGAATTCTATATTTAGTTATGATCAGTCATATTTACAGCTCTTTATCCAGCCATGATCACCATCTATATTTGTTGTTTTATATCTATCTATTTATGAATATATCTAGTCAGAGTAATCCATATTAACAATTTCATATCTAGCATATGTCATCTATATCAATAGTTTTACAATTAGTCTTGGTAATCCATATTTCTTGGTCTCTACATACAAGTCGAATTCTGTTGTTAGACGGTGTTACGTATTTTTTATGTCTTATGTTCTTCGTAGACTAAACGCAACAGAAAAACGCAGATAACAGCTTGTATAATTTATTACATTAACCTCTTAACAAATATAACAGATATAACATAAATTATATAATAACAGTGACGGATATTAAGTTACAACATTCGAAATTAATTACAAAACAAAATAATACTAGTTTTAAAATTCAAAATTAATCACAATACAAAATGGTACTGGCCTGTATCTAATATAATGATCTAAAATGAAAGTCTCAAATTCCAGTCTAGGGTGTGAATTTGGTCCCACGAAGCCGAAGCTCAAATAAAGAAGTTCAGAAACGATTCACAGTTCAATAAATTCGCCGACTCTCAGCACAAGCAGTAATTCAGATGAATCGTAGAGATTGACGAAATAAAATCACAGCTTCCGTAGATCTAACTTTAGTCACAAATTCAAGTTGATTAATCACAGCAAACACTTAATCTTTCTCAAATAACTGACTCTCTTCTTTTGAAATAAAACTAATGTCTGACTCTCCTCCTTTCTCTTTTCTTCGAATAAAAACTGATGTTTGAATCTCTCTCTCTTTACTTCGAATAAAAACTGATGACTGAATCTATCTCTTGTATCTCGCATCTTCGTCTGTTTATATATTGTAGGCCTAAACACCTCGAAAGACCGCGAAAATTCTACAGGTCTCCAGAGCAATCCACGCATGTCCGTTCTTGCACGAGACTACACGTCTAGACACGTAGTTACCAGCACTTCATTTACAAACATATGATTGGATTACTTAATTCAAGAAAATTCTAAATGTTACCCTAAATATATAACGACATATTTTATTAGTTTAAACTTCGAAACAATAATATAAATATGGAAACATAGATAATAGAAATGAAAATTCAAACACAACACGACATGTTGTCGTTTGCAAAATATTTACACATTTACATAACAGACGGTGAGATATTTAGCTCATGCTAAATGAAGGTGAGCAACAAAAACGTTTATAAAATTACGTATTACTCTCACCTGCAGGAGAAATATTTTGTCGTTACTGATTGCCCATTCAATGTCACGTGCAGACCCGAATGACGACTCCACCTGGATATTAAAATATGATCTGAGACTCCAAAAGATAAATAATTTTATTTTTATTTTCTCAAATAAACAATAGATAATGGATTATATTTGCTAGCATACAACTGAAGAAAACTCGTTTGTTAGTTTATAGCATCAAGCTCACCAAGATACCAACTTTACCAAGTGACTCCACTTCTTCCTTTGAAAGACACAAAGCACGTGATATTTCCTCTTTTACTGTCTCTCCCTTAGTTCCACCCTCCTCTGAACATAAATTACAAACCTGTAAGCTGAAGTAAACTATAAATTTTCACTACCTATAGAAAAGAGACTTTACGTAATATTTAATATTATGTTTATAAAGAGAATTAATACAACGGCTGACTAAAACAGTTTAGTTTCAATAACTTTCATTTGTAATTCATCCAGTCAACATAACACATATCTGAGTTATTTTTATTCTGTGTATTTTCTTGCCATATACCCTGTGAAGGTAACTCTTGTACACTACCATTACATCGTTATTAAAAACAATTGTATTCTATCCGTCCATATTCAACATTCATAATTTATTCTCGATCCTATATTATCGTGCATAATACTTTAAATTACACATATGTTAATATACACCACGAAAAACGAATGTACAGTTAAACTTTAATAATTTCAGTCAGCAACAATCGCTACTTTTATAATATGGAGCAAATATATCAGTTTAAAACTTCACAACGAAAACATTAACATATACAGTTAAAGAATACGACGTGTATTGATCATCACTTTAAAAAGAAGGAATTAAAGAAGTAAAACAGAGATATTTTCTATCCTGAATATGAAGAAAAAACTTAATATTTACCATTATAATATAATATATAAAATATAATATTTTACATAAGTAAATTATTTGTTGTTTAAAATTGGGCATTTTATTTCTGTAATAATTATACAATATTAACTTAAAATATTTAAGAACAACTAAAAGCAGACAGACTTGTCATTTTGAATATCTTCTCTTTCTTTCCTAGGATTTGTTCATGAACACAGACGTCACCTTTGGCAGATTTCCGTAACGTATATGTATCGGGCTCTGAAGTTGCCGAAACGACTGACTAATAAAAATTAGATAAGTGTAATACATATTTTCTATAAAGATGGCACATAGCAACCAGATATATGATACAATAAGATCATAACATCTTTTTTTTTGTAAAAAAAGTTAAGGCAAAATTCTATATTCAATTCGTCACAGGATAACAGCATAGTTATTTGTTTAATACGCAAATGAATTAACAGTTTATTCACTTTTTCATTGTACTTTAGCATTGAAAATGTCTGCACTATGAAGTGAACCGTGTTTGTGAAACAAACACTACTTAATTAAGCACTATAACGCTACTAAACAGATGGTTATTCGCTTTTAAGCAACATGCTTTTTTGTGATAACTTATAAAAATAACATCTCATTTTCTCGTCGACTTTTAACCCTTGTAAAATGATTCTCTATTATAAAAAGATAAATAATAATTTAACTAGTTTGTGTTACCTCTCCCAATCCGTAGTTAGCTGAGATTGAGATATAAGACGGATGTCCTGTGACAGGATGAGCAGTAAACATCACCCCGGCCACTTGAGATGGCACCATCTCTTGGATTACCAATGCCATATGTGAGTCTACTGGTTGCCCATTTTGTCTGTGATAAAACGACATTTAAATTTATTTCTTTATTCTTTTCAGCATACGACTACAGAATGGCTTATTTGTACTGTGCTTTTCGTAATAATTGAACCCCAAATGATAGCGTTATAATCTTTTTCTATCTTCCCGCAGGGACACCAAAGTCACAACAAACAAGTGACAAACAAATGTCACAAACTAAATAAAGCTAATCAGATTTGATCTTGTTTTTTTATTTTTAAATGTACTATCCAAAACATTCATTGGCGAAAGAGTAGACCAACATTTGCCAATGAGTGGTGATGACTAATTGCCTTTCTTCTATTCTTACACTGCTAGATTAGGGACGGCTATCGAAGAAAGCCTTTGTATAGCTTTTGGAGAAATTCTGAAACAAACAGACTAGAGTGTCTAATATTATTCTATTTTCTGTAACCGTTTTATAAGTAATTTACTTTGCCAGAGTTTACATTTTTAAGTTATTGTGATGTGAAATACCAGTGGAAAGAACTGACTTATTTACCTTTGATATTGGACAGAATTAAACGCCACAGAGGACGCCCAACATTGACTAATAGCTGTGTAGATCTATGAAAGAAGTAAATATGTATCTTTACTTAAGGATCATGCTAATGATATCTTCTAATACTGATAATACTATATTTATGCTAAATACAGATCCAAATTATTAAAATTAGTTCGTTTGAACCGAATGAAACTCCTTACTTGAGAAAGACCTTTAACTCCAAGGATCGTTTTCATCTGCCCTGCTGCTGATGTTTCACAGCTGTCTTCCCCTAGTTAAAGATATAAATATGTAACTGTGATGTGTTTATTGCTATTAAGTAATGTACAAGATACTGTACACTGCATACTTTGGGTATCGAATTTAATTATTCTCAAATTTTTCTCCGAGTCACTGAGGAGTAGCATAATTGTGATTAACCGTGTGCTGTAACTGCAATAAAGATGGTGTTATTTTAGATTATTTTAGTTAGAATATTACAGAAACATAAAAATATCGAAGCATTCTTTAAAACTTCATTTTCTGTGGGTTCAGATAAATATTTATCAAACGTAAACAGACTAGAAAAGTGACATAAAACGATGGGCATACAATAAAAAAGAAATAGTAGAATACATAAAGAGGTTTCAACTCTATATTATGCAGAACGAATTGTTTTTTGGTGGTTTCAATCTTGCCAAAAGACACCAACATCCTACCAACATCTGAAGATCGTACAGCTAATCGTAGTTCATCTATATCTTTTGAGAATGTTCTCTTTAACGCTTTGGACACTTCATCTTTCAGTTTGTCTGTCAGTGGAACGTTTTCGAACTCTTCAACTGCACTGTAGAACAAATATAACGGTCAGCATCACACCTAGCAAACACTGATATATGTATTTGTGCATATGTATGTTTATCTCTTAAACTAATCATGTCTACTTTATAAGTTCTTCGATAACAGAACAGTGTATAAAGAATTATTTCATCTTTTCAGCAAGTTAAACTGTAAACAGCACTATCTTAGCCCAATACTTTAATCATTGCTCTCTTTTTACTTCTGAATTTACATATCGCTAAAAGAAATATTATTTCATCCACATTTCGCATCTATTGACGTAATCTATGGTATGCAGTTGTACAGCAAAGCTATATGGGACCATCAGCTGTGTTAGCCAACTGGAATCGAACCCATGATTTCAGTGCTGTAAACTCGTACACTCACCACTATCTCACAGGGAGATATATATCGTATGATATTTGTTTGTTTTTCGTGTAGGCTAATCAAAGGGCTGGCTCTATATTGTTAACTATGGGAATCGTGATTAAATAAGGGAACGGGCTTTGAGAAATTAGTTTGTGATTATCGACAAACCCCATGTTTTCTCGATATAAGCTTTCAGACTTACTGCTGAATCACTTAACCTCATTATTAAGGTTATGATAATTAGTGTCATGACGTGTAAGTAATTAATATCCCAAAATACTATTGCAGTTTTCTACAAACAAAAATTGTTATAAATATTAATGCCCTCTTACCTGGAACTTGCTCTTTTCAGAATATCGGTGTTTTCCTCGCTTGAAATACGTATAAAAATAACATTTAATACAGAAATTATTATTTAATTAAGCAGGAAACTTTAAATTCGAACTTACAATTTTCACATCAGAAAATGGTGGCATATGCCACCTTTTGCTTTTTATATACTCAAAATAAATTCACTTAGTTTATCACATTACCTTCACGTGTAGAAAGAAAAAGAAATTATTTATTACGATAATTACATTTTAACTCAAACAATCGAACTGTTGAGACGTTTAAAGTAAGCAACGGGCTTAGTTTAATGCCATCTCACAATGTCATTTAATATAATGTGGCATTGCAATTAACATTAGCTTAGATTTGGGATTTAATTTATGTTACAATTTCTTGAAAAAATTAAATTTGTCCAATAATTAGGTTGCTTAAACTTTCAATTGTGTTTTAAAATTTTGTTTAAATTACGGTCCACTTGAGAACCTTTACCACGTGAGAGATAACGAGCTTTTATAAAAGAAAACAGAGCAGAAATAACTGAATTTTAAGCTCCATAAGAAATTAATTGTATTGTCGATATCAAATTCAACATAATTATTTCTTCATGCAAGAAGGTGTGGAGGAATTTATCTCGTAAATCATTATCACAATGTAAATACGTATAATATTATTTATATATTTGATGTAATTATGGAATGTACGAAAATATTCTTTTCGACATTTCCAAACTTTCCTTAAATAAATTTAAATCTAAATATTCCAACAGTTTTATCACATAATTGTTTAAAGTTATATACTTTTCAATAATCCGATAGCTAATTATCTTACAACGCATGGAACAATGAAAAAACTCATTTTAAAATTCATTTTCTGAAAATATTTATATAATAAGATTACAATTTTAGAATTTTACAATTATGTAATTTTATCATGAAGTTAATTTTGAATGGTAATCGTAACCTAAGAATATAATTCAACTCACAGAGTAAGAAAATTATTCATAAACATCAAAATAAATATTGATATGTAAATAACTACATTACGACAAACAATATGTATTTCAAAGTCACCTTATGGCTTTCTGAACAGTACTAAAAGCCAGTTCTAACTGAGGATGTTCCACTAGGTGGCGACGAAAGGCAGCGGTAGTTAGAACAATGCCATCAGGAACGTAAAACTAAATGTCAGATAATGTTTAAACGCTTCATTAGCATCTGCTAGTAAATTTAGTTTTATAACAAAAATAGAATGAGTATTTATTCATATCCAATAATTTCCTTGTTTTAAATGAATGTCACATTGAGATATCTTCTGTGTGAAGCGCAAAAAACTATCACCTCATTTTAAAAGCTTTGGAAGTCCATAAACTCTCGTTGTTTTCATGATCACATTATTTAATAGTTGTGGAAAGAACTTATAATATTTTATAGAATTTCTAGACAATTACGATTTCTTTATTCTAATAAATTTCAAGTCCAATTACCAAATGAAACAAAAAGCACAGATAAGAAAAAAGCATATTTAATACTTCAAACTACAATATCGAATTCTGGAAATAAACTTCATCACGAACAAAAAGTGATTAAATAACAGCATTAAAATAACGTTTATAAGATAAAGTAAGTGTGAATATAACAAAACTTTACACGTTGTCTGTCTGTACAAAAGCAAAAAAGTTCAAGGCTCTCCTCGAAAAATTGATTAACTGCAAGAAATATAATAATAAAAACGATTAGCCTTCAGTTCTTCCTCAGCTTATTGAAATACACTAGAATTAAAAGTAGATCACCTTTTTAGTTTCGTTACTCAACTTCATTAAATATGCTAGAGACATTCCTTTCCCTCCAACTACTGCTGAACACGTACACAAAGGATCCGACAAACCTAGGACTTGAGGGACGATTGTATAGTCGCTTAAGTGTAAATCTGAAACAATGAATGTTGAATATACTTTATGTTAATTTTATAAAGCAACTTTATGATCCAAAGATTTCAGTATGACTCTGAGAAAAAAGTTTTAAGGGTTAAAACTACAAAGTACGTTTGTTTGAAGTTAAAAACAAAACTCTATGCTGTGCACACAATGGTTTTCAAAACTCGATTTTTAACCTCATAATCAACCAGCCTTACCGTTGTTACCTCAAAATTTACAAAATTGCTAGAATTTTGCAAGTTATAGAATTACAAGTAGATATTTTGAGTGGTGTATTATTAATTGGAACCTGTGATAAACACAAAAGATGTCATTTGTGAAATTTATCTGTACAAATGTGAAATGTACTTAGGTGGCAATATTTGAAACATCATTATGTTTCAATGATTACACACTATTGTCTGTGATGTGAAGTTCCATTGTAACACTTTAAGTATTCAACTACCTCAGTGCCATGCCCCATAAGGAAGAATTTCCCTTAAACTATGACGTGTTTACTAAATATATCACCTTGATGTGACGACATGAAGCGATGGGTTCTGTATCAGCAAGTCGTCCGAGAAAATTGCATTTAATACACTGTAATATGTTGCACATCTAAGTTACAGTTATTCGTAGCTTCGAAAAGTTTTGTTTAAGCTCTTAAAATCTTCAGAAAACATGTCGATTTCAAGGTTAATAATAACTTACCTTCACCAAAGAGTTGGATTTGTTTCTGGCATTGTTCCTTCTGTCTTGGTTTTCCATTTCTATTGATAAAAATTTAACATCACAATTAAATCCACCTTTCAACTTGGCATAATAATCGAAAAAATAATATTATTCATGTATTCGACTCTACTTTCACGTAATTAATTTAATTTATGCAGAATATTAATGTTTGAAATTTGAGAAAAAGTCATTAAAATTAAGATTTTATTTTCTTATCTTTTATTGAATAGTTCAAGTTGCTCGGAGAGCATAAATCTACGTTACTTTTTCTAAAAGACGAACAAAACAATTCCAACTTAGAAAGTAAACATTTTATTATTCATAATAAGATATTAGCCATCATTTTATTATTTCGAAAAAACAAACATAAATTAAACATAATAATATATATGTTTAGTTAATTAAATTATAATTATAAAATAACTTGTTTTTTTGCAGAAAAGAAAATATTTTAATGACAAACGAAAAGTATAATTTGAGAGTCATGGCGAAATTCCCTAACATGAGAAACTTTACAGCTTGTTAAGGATTAATGTGATAATATTAATCCTTAATTAATAAATCCTTAATTAATCCTTATTAATAAAATAATATTATTCATGTATTCGACTCTACTTTCACGTAATTAATTTAATTTATGCAGAATATTAATGTTTGAAATTTGAGAAAAAGTCATTAAAATTAAGATTTTATTTTCTTATCTTTTATTGAATAGTTCAAGTTGCTCGGAGAGCATAAATCTACATTACTTTTTCTAAAAGACGAACAAAACAATTCCAACTTAGAAAGTAAACATTTTATTATTTGTAATGTGATTAGCCATCATTTTATTAATACGAGAAAATAAACATAAATGAAACATAATGATATATATGTCTAGGTAATTAAATTATAATTAAAATAATTTGTTTTGTTGCAGGAAATAAAATATTTTTACTGACAAATGAAAAGTATAATTAGAGAGTAACAGCGAAATTCCCTAACATGAGAAACTTTACAGCTCATTAAGGGTTATTGTAATACAAAAATTGAAAAGCAGTGAAAATTCAACGAATATGATGTACGCACAGGAAGAAGAATGAAATGCAATTATCCTAGAAAACGAAAAACATAATTAAAATATTTTACTGTTATCAAATTATATTTCCAGGTGAATTCCAAAAGTTCAGAAAAATGTACTTCCAATAAATATTTAGACGAACTCCAAATAAAAGCACTTTCCAGAACAAGAAAGAAAAGTATTAAACAGGAAAAGCTACCTTTCACCATACTCCACAATACCCCTACCCTTCTCTCCATCTATTGAGAAACTTGCTAGTCTAGTATGATGTCTGTGTTCCCATTGATTTCCTCTGTAGGTAAAGAAATTTTCCTCTTCCAATGCAACTTTTACAGGGTACAATTTGTTTCCTGTTAAATACATATATCATTGATCATATGTTTAACACAATTATTGTAATCTGTTATTTTTGAAAATAACAATCTAACTGTATTATTTAACTGTGTAGAGTAAAGATAAAAAAATTACACAAGATATTTCAACAGTGAAATATGTGGCATAAATATCACATTTTTGCAACAGGATAACTCACTCTGTGACAAAAAGTATTGCAGTAAATTCGTGTAGTTACATATTATACTAAATTATAACAATGTCTTACCTGCCAAACACATGACAGTCCACTCTTTCCAAATTTCACCAGCTGGAAGTAGAGACAGATCACAGTCTTGTAATGGATGAATAGTATGATTTGGAAGAGCGATATACCCACAGTGCAAACTGGAACAGAATGGCAAGTTTATATTTCACATGTTAGATCACAAAAGTTAAACGTTATCAACAACTTCTGTTGCTACACAGATATAGAATATAATAGATCAAGCTATTAATCTTAATTTGTATTGCAAAAATAAGAAAAAAATGTAACCTTCAAAATATTTTCATAAATGAAAAATTAAATAAAATCTATTTGGCTGGAAGTTTGCGTAATTATTCAAATAATTAATTACTTCTTTTTAGAAGGAAAGCTAGAAAATAAAATGAAGAACTATGACCTATAGAAAGAAAACTAAAGCCCATTGTGTGAGTAAAAGTAAAGATTTTTAACTTCCATTATATCGTATTATTTATCAAAATTAATGAGTACGAAACAGATGTCATTACTTACTGAGAAGAAAACCCAGGTAAAGGTACAAGACTAATGTTGAATGTCATACCGTCCTATAATCATCACCAAAAGATAAAGAACAACAATCAGTTAATGATAACAATTATGAATGTTGCGTCACATGTAACGTACAATTAAAATTTTGTAAAAAAAATAAATTAATATTATATGATATCCTGGAATGGGAAAAATACTTTCTAAATAATAGTTCTTTTGTTTGAGATAATGATAGTTAAATTAATATATTTTTAATTAAGTGCTATTGCCTCGGAAGGAAAAATTACTTTAATTTCCTACAATGTACATTTCCTGAATAACCTTTTATTAGGAAATAAGATCTTCTAAAATATTCAATGTAGAGATATTTTAAAATACCAGGAAATTAATAACACAATGCTCAAAAAATTAAAGGAACAAGTACATTTTTCAGTATAGTTTCTTCATTACTAGATTTATGTATTAGTAACATATCTGTTTGTATACAAGTGTATTTTTTAAGCTTGCGAGTGAAGTTTGAAACAACTCAAACGAAACTCATTTCATTATATAACTCAACGTACTCTATATAACGCTGTTATGTGAAACATGTATTCCTCATTAATTCTCGAAACAAACACCAACATGGATCTTTTGCGGCTCGTTTTGTCATTGTGTACTTTCATTTTATGTACCCAAGCAAGTAGGCACCGTCTGACAGATAACAGGATGTGAAGGGCGTTCTAGATGCTGGAAGATGGCCATCACAGTAAGGAGGGTGGCACCGCTCGTCCGCATGTCGCGAACCGTAATCAGTCGACTTTGGCGACGCTAGCAGGAGACGATTTTTTTGGCAGGAGACCAGGTCAAGGCCGTCATCACTGCATAACAGACATAGAGGGCCGCTGCATCGTGGCCACCGCTATATTGGGGAGGGTGGCTAAGGCTCGGTCACTGCGAAATGACCTTCAGCATTCCACTGGAACCTATGTGTCGATCCAAAGAGTTCGCAATCATCTGCACAAAGGACGCCTTAGGGCCAGACGACCTGCAAGAAACATTATTCTGACAGCGCGAACGCGTGCAGCCAGGTTGGAGTTTTCTCGTTAGCATCTGGACTGGGAACTTCGTCAATGGGCCACCGTGCAGAGCAGGTTCACTGTGTCTCGTGATGCTGAACATGCGAGAATGTGGAGACGCCTAGGAAAGCGATTTTCTATTTGTAACATTGTGCAAGTCGACGCTAATGGAGAAGGTTCTGTAATGGTCTGGGCAGGCATACGCTTGAGTGCCAGCACGAACCTACTCATAGTCGACAGAGATGCTCTGAACACACGAGAACCATTATGGAGAAGAAGTTCTGGAACCCCTTGTGGGGCCTTCTGCAGGTGATGTAGGCGATAGGTTGATTCTCATGCAGGTTAATGCTTCAGCCCACGTCGCCAGACTTGCATGGACTTCCTTAACGAAGAAGTAATAAAGACTTTTGAGTGGCCAGCCCTAGCTTTAGATTTAAATAGGTTTAAACATTGTTGGGATGTGTTGTCATGGTAGACGAGTGGGTTGCTAAATCCCAAGATAATATCGATTGACTGATTCGAAGTGTGCCAAATCGGTGTTAAGAGTGTATCACAGTTTGTGGAGGTCACACTGGATGATGATTGTTTCAAATATTTTTTGAATAGAATCATGTAATCTGTAAGTGTTGTTTCATATAGAATATCAGTCTTGGTACTGTCAGTCATTTTTAAAAATTTTATTTCTTCGTGTTTTACCGTTCGTCACACATTAAAAAATGGATACAGATGGAACTGAAATAAAGCAAATTACTTAAAAGACTAAAAATATCATCACATTTGAAATACTGAAATAAATTAAATAAGAAAACGTACTTGTTCATTTAATTTTTAAGTACTTTATAAACTTTTGTGTGTATTATATGTATTCAACGTACCTTCATATGACCATAAATGTGTATGTAACGATCATAACGAGTCTCGTCCAATGAGTCTGGAAAGTTTTAATATGAACTTTTATGAAAAACTTATCATTGATTAATTGTTCAACAGCTTAAGTTTTAATTCAATGCTTATTTGAGAGACATATTTATGTACATACACGAAAAGGAGCTTAAACGTAGTGCCTCGCAATAAAATATAAGTGATAACAACATATAAATTTACATGAATTGGTTTAAAAAGCTTACAAACTGAAGTATTTCAATGAGGTGAATTTAAATTAATTTAAAATTGTCAATAAACAAAGAGTAACCCACATTTATTACTAGGATTACGAATTATGCAATTTTACTAGCAAAATAAATAAATTTGACTCATGAAGATAAAAGAAACTTAACTTAGAATTTCAAATAAACTTACTGTTCTCTCTGGTTTTCAATCCCCAAAGCAACATTTCCTTTTCATCTTCATCTTCAAAGATAACCGTACCTTTCCACTGGCCCCATTGATCATAGCGATCTTGAGATTCGGTGATCCTTCAAAATACCTTATTTTATCTTCTTTCGGATAGTAATAATTTGATTATATTTATAATTGTTTGTATTTTTATACGTTTTTAAATACTTAAACTTAATTATTTCTCAATGTACTGACATAATTAGCACATCCGTTTCATTCATACGCTATAATGAGGTAAATGTTAGGTTTTTCCAAAATAAATTTTAATGGAAATTTTGTGAACATTTTGATAGTCCTATTCTTTACCAGTTTATCTTCACGTACGTATACGTTTGCATGTTGATTTAGATATGATACTATTATTTTTAAATTAAAAATGCCTTTGCAAGATCGATTTTATGCAATTGAATGTAAACCAACCTTTCGTAAGAGGGAAATCCTTGCTTCCACGCACCACATGCTACAGCCTCACTAACAAGTCTAGGGAAAAAGTCTATCTTGAAGTCAAAAGGCAAACTTGTCACATTCCAACTAATATAATGAAATGGTTGCAAATAATGTCACAGTTGCGAATTAACTCTTTATTTCAAAAGAATTCTTATTGTAAAATAAGTAAAGTTTATTTTGTTGTTGTTACTGTCAGATTCACTTTGTCAATATTTTTCTAAAAAGTAAAATTGAAACACTTACATCAAAGAAAACTTCACATGTACATCCTCCTCTTGAACCTGAAGTCCAGTTGGAGTGATTTTCCTGTCAGTGATAACAGTAAACAGTTACAAGGCTCAATTATCAATCACGGTCGACATGATGTATATATTTCAAAACCCACTTATTCTTTAAAAGAATGACACTTTTAATATGCTTATTGTTACAATTATTCAATCAAATTTTCATTTTGCGAAAGTGTTACGGTAGAGCAGTTTGTGCTGATTTGTATCATTATAGTTATATTGCATGGAGTTATTCTGACCTTAATTATTTATCAGTAAAATCTTTCTCCAAAATTCGTACTTAGCAACTAGTCTAAACATTCTGCCCTTCGCTATTGTTAAAAATAACTTAATCTTTCTTGTACAACGTCTTGATCAGAGCATGAAAGATAATTGCAATGACGAATGTTCTGATATTGTGGTTTGTTGTCCTTGACTTTAATAAATGCTAGCATTCTCTGATAAACACCCTGAAGTAGGTACAGGTAAGAGTTTCACTCATCTTACCTCCAGTCATACTATAAAATCTCAAACATTTGATGAAACTGAAAATATTTTGATTTATTTCATCGAAGTGAAATTATTTTTTCTTTGTACAAAGGTTGTAAGCGTTAAAAATTATTGTTTCAAAATTAGTTAGTGAAATGATGGATGTATTCCTCTAGGGTCTGTAGAAACATAGTACGTAGATATACTTTCGGGCATTCCACAATTAATTTTAATGCACAATGCACTAAATATCACACCTTCTCCAATAGCATTACTTCTTTATCTTCCAAAACCACGTGCCATCATCAGTGTCAAGTCAATTACACTGGTTTACAAAGAAATTGAGGCAAGCACATAAATAGCTGTTTTAACCTAATTTGGGGGTGCTGAATTCAGATCTGAAATCCTTTTTTACTCATCATCTCTAGTTTTTTAGATATGCATACTGTACATAAAGGCGTATATGCATTCAGGGTTAATTTCTAATATTGTGTGACTTATGTCTTCTTTTTTAGTTATTATGCAATAAAAGTAAGTGATAGCATTGCATTATATATATATATATATATCAAGACGGATCACCAGTTTCAGGAATCGGAACAAAGACTTTGCTTCATTTTTCGACATGGAAAACAAGCTGTGCTACTGCACAAACGTACCTGGCTTGTTCACTTTCCTTGGTTTGCCACATAATCCTTCAGACTGGCGTCTTTTCATAGACTATTACAAGCGAAGTCTCAAGGCTGTGCTTCTGCACAACGGGAATAAATATCCCAGCATTCCCACTACACATTATGTCCATCTACAGGAGTCCTATGACAATATGGAGCTTCTTTTAGAAGCTGTTAAGTACAACCAGTACCGGTGGAGTCTGTGTGGAAACCTCAAGGTCATTGGTCTTCTTATGGGTATGCAAGCGGGCTTCACAAAGTACTGTTGCTTTCTCTGTCTCTGGGATAGTCGTGCTGTATCCCAGTATTACAAGCAGAAAGACTGGGGGTCTAGAAGCACTTTCGTTACTGGCAAACACAGCGTTAAGGAGAATCCTCCGGTTGACATGAAGAAGGTGCTTCTTCCTCCTCTTCACATCAAGCTTGGTTTGATGAAGAATTTCGTGAAGGCCATGGACAAAAATGGTGCTGCCTTCCAACACTTGTCTACTGTGTTCCCAGGTCTCAGTGCTGCTAAGCTCAAAGAGGGCATCTTTGTCGGACCTCAAATCCGAGAAGTGCTGAAGGGTACTGATTTTGAGGAGCATCTTACCTTAAAGGAACTGAGAGCATGGGAAGCATTTAAGTCAGTCTGTAGTGGCTTTCTTTGTAACACACGCGTACCAAATTACCAAGCCTGTATTGAGAAGTTGCTAAAGACGTATGAGGATATGGAATGCCGAATGTCACTCAAAATTCATTTTCTCCATTGCCACCTCAACTTCTTCCCTCCAAATCTTGGAGCAGTGAGTGATGAGCACGGAGAAAGATTCCACCAAGACACTACAAAGATGGAGAGCAACTACCAAGGCAAGTGGAACCCCAGCATGATGGGAGATTTCTGCTGGATACTCTTGCGTGACATCGCGGAGGCAAAATACACCAGATCATCTAAGAAAACACACTTCTAACTGTCTGCGGTACTATGAATTGTGTACAATGTGTCATCCAAGTATATTTATTCCGTCAATGTTCTTTATCTATCCTGTTTTATCTGTAATAACCTGCTGCAACTATTGAAATAAGCACGTATATACTCTGTATATACTAAAATGAGACTATTTGTAAGCCAAAAACTAGAGGTGATAGAGCAAAACTGTTTATAAATTTGAATTCAGCACACCCAAATTAGTAAAAAACACCTATTCACATTCTTGCCTTAGACAAAAAATATTTTTTTTGTAAACCAGTGTTATTTACCTTCCTCCTAGCCTTTCGTTATCATTATTAAAAATGAACTTCAGGGTGAAATGTCATTTTTGGCTCCAAAAAATATAGTATCAAAACGACCTTCCCTTTTATAGGCATATCATAGTGGATACTCTACAACATCAAAATTAAATATCGTGACGAACCCCTTGTAATATCAAAACTTTCTCTCCTTCGTTTAAAAGCGAGACATAATATATTAACGACCATATTAAATGAGTCGAGATTCAACCCAAAATAGAGACTAAAATCAAGGTCATAATCATACACTGAATTGTTTGTCTTCATTGAAACAAAGATATATTGTCCTTATAAAGAAATAAACTAACACTTCAAGATATGATTTATAAAAAACATTTTCAGCTTCTTAGAGTAGCCAGAGAATTTTTATATACAGAACAATAAACCCATTAATTTAAAAAAACTCCTGAAATTTGTAGAGATAATGTTTTTTTTATTTCTTCACTGTGATAGTTTCTTTTTCGTTTGCCATTCGTGTTAATTTTATTTGCTTAAGATTTTGCGTATTGGATATTTATTTCAGTTACTTAAAGTCGTACCTTTTTTTATGGAAATTTTTTTCTAACGCAAAGTTATTCCACCGGATCGAACTTCCAATTTAACGTTAATAGTATTCAAGTTTATCGTTCAGCTTCCAGAGAAAGCAAAGATGCCAAAAGTGACAAGTTTTGTGATAAACTACCATTCGAACAAAATATACAAAATACAAAAGCATAAGAGGCTGACGTTTTATGTCAATAACACAGTTGGTCTAGTGAAATACACTAGTAAAAGTAACAAAATGATAAATGATAATTATACATCTAGTCATTAAATATTATTTACCGTATTCCCAGAATACAATTATTTACTTTCAAATACATTTTTTTCTTATACTTTTTATTTGTTTGGTGTTTTTTTCAGGTTTTCACGTGAGGCTACAGAATGGATATCTTTTCACAGCCATCTCTAATTTTGAGCTGATAGACAAGAAGGTAAAAAAACAGTTTCAGATCAGTAACCCTGACAAATCGCTTCGCTTTTTTATCGACTGACCGAATCGTGAGATTTGATCATTTTTCTTAGAGCCCAACACCCCCAATGTTCGGAATACGTTTTTGTAGCAAGACACGAATTTGATAAAAACATGTTAATGATTAGGCTACGCTATACCTCTTATCTTATTAAATTAAGGCGTTTCTTGTTAGTTAGAATTATATTATATGCTGTATTTCATAGCTTCACATTATTGTTGAAATACTAGTTCAAACGATCGTTGCAAGACAAAATACATCATTGATTTAAGAAAAAAAAATGATACCGTACCCATTTATTTGATCAACAACTTGAAAAAATTAAAAGAGAAAAAAATTTTTTTTTGATGTCAATATTTTTGTTTAAAAATATAAAGATGAACATGAAACAGTTTTACCTTAACAGTCCATTATAAGATATTCTCCACTTTCGAAGTGGATTAAGACATTTTATTCGAATCCCAGCTGCTACAAAAGCATCTTTCTCTCTGTATAAAACGTTAGTTTTTGGATGAATCGGAAGTTGATACAAAGTATTTGTTTCTGCATGTTTCAAATGAAGCTGGACTTCCGCTTCATCACCTCCTCTTCTGATGATACGTAGAACTATGGTGTCGCCAGCGCTGTTTACTCCAAAGAAAAATATTTCGTCGCTATGCTGAAACAATTGACTTCTATTATTTTATCAAATGTAAACTCAGGTATCCTAATATTAATGATATGTTTTAGAAGTTTGCTTATTGCGTGCTCTGTTTCTTCGAAAATGTGTTCGTTATTTTTATTCAAACTTCAGTAAAAGATATAGAAATTTGCAAAACTAGTTTTAGATTTATACAACTTTTATTCCTGTCACTTACCATCAGAGAATCCCTAACAAAAGTTGATACTCATTAATTTCGTTTCTAACGTTCATTTCAGATTAAAACATCTCTGTACTTAACTTCAAATCAAACATGTCTGAAAAATGTTCCTTGTATTTTTATAATCAATGAATCGGGTGTGGCCTGGATATCAATAAACTCTTCCCGATTGCTTGCGAAAACGTCCAAGATCCACGGCTCAATGCCCTTAAAGACATTTAACACTTTCAGTTGCGGCGCTTATAAGAGAGAGATTTCATTTACTCTCATAATGCATCAACACTCTTAAAATGTAGAGCGCGAATTTACACGAGCGTATATATATAAATAATTGAAGACAATGCAGGAGTTTGAGCGTGGTATTGGGGTTATTATAAGTTACGAATGGGATTTGGGGCCCAGTGGGGATATTCAAGTATGTTATGTATATTGTTACTGCTATTGTTTCTGAGTTGGTTGAAATAAACAAAATGCATGTGACATCAGGACAACCCTGCAGATCAATAAATTACTAGAATATCATTGCATTCACACATACCTCGATTTAGAAAATATTGTTTATCATTTCTACCGTCGAATAGAAAGTTCTAACGTATTTACAATTATTCATGATAATTGTTTCGTTATTATACATACACAAAACAGGACAATATATTTAGAGCTTGTTTGTATTCCTGTATATCCATATCTTCTGCTAAAGTTACAGACCTGAAGACTTTTTTTACTTCCTTTCTTTGCAGATTGGATCTAAGACAAACAGTTTTACACTTTCTGTTAAATTTCAATGGATATTACATATGAAGTAATTGTTGTTTATCTCTTTAGAGTTCAAACAAAGTTATATGTGGTGACGATCTATTGTGGGGCACCAAAGAACACAAAATGAGGAAAGCGTTTCACAGCACCTGAACACGATCTCTGACCATCGTATGAAAACGACTCTAACGCTGCGTGAAAGAATACGTTTTCAATCGAGTTTTTATCTCGCGACTACCAAATTCTGAGTCAATTACCAAAGCCACCAAGCTACGCATGGATACAAAATCGGTAAATTGTTTTGAAATCATAGAAAATCATTTATTGAAAAAAAAGTAATTCTTCTGGCAGTTGTTTGTATTCTCTTGCGAACTGTTATATCTATTATAAATACATGAAATCGATCCTACTCTACTTTTCTTAAACGCCAAAATATAGATTATTATAATTGTTGTTGTTGTTGTTTAGAATTAAGCACAATGGACTATCTGTGCTCTGCCCACCGCGGGTATCGAACCCCGGATTTCAGCGTGTAAGTCCGCAGACATACCGCTGAGCCACTTGGGGGCAGAATATTATAAATAAAACACTATTCTAAACAGTTTAATAAGTTTGCTTATTAAAGTTTACTAAAGGTTTTGTATTACATTTGTTAAGCAAACAGCATGATGAAATATACTTTATCACTGCACGTCTGTAATTTTAATTTGAAATTAAATTTACTAATAATTTCAGCTGACAAAAACTTTCTGTAGATATCTAGGGTTTTCTAAATTTCTTTCTTTGTCGGATGCAATGACTCCAAACTTTACTGGCCCCTGTCGGTAATCGGTTGTAATATCCACAAGTCGCCGTTGCAGAGTGTTTCGTTTAAACAGTAAATACAGAAAAACAATAAAGTGTTTTACTCGGAGAAGAACACCTGAAAGAAGACAGAAAGAGAAAAAAAATAGTCATTTCTTTTATTGATCAAACATTAAAGGTTATAATGTTTATTTCTTTTGGAATTTCGTACAAAGCTTCTCGAGGGCTATCTGTGCTAGCCGTCCCTACTTTAGCAGTATAAGACTAGAGGGAAGGAAGCTAGTCATCACCACCCATTGCTAACTCTTGGACTACTCTTTTACCTGCGAATAGTGGGATTGACCGTCACATTATACCGTCCCCACGGCTGGGAGGACGAGAATATTTGGGGCGACGCGGGCGCGAAACTACGACCCTCGGATTACGAGTATCGCGCCTTACGCGCTTGGCCATGCCGAGCCAGGTTAAAATGACTTCAAACTACGACTTTTAAATTACCTCATCATTCATTTTAATTCAAACTTGTGGTTGAATAAGACATGAGGTGTTATTTTATGACACTATCTATCTTTAGTAATTAAAACATTTTTCTTTCTAGCTTGTTTCGAATACTCGCTCAAAGTCATGTTAATTTTGGGCTAATGAAATAAGTTTTAGTCCGCGGCATTCAACACCATAATGGTGTTACACTAATCGAATTATTTGGCTTTTTACCCTGAAACTAGCATTTCTTTCACCGATATTCAGATTCAACGAATACCCTGTTAAGTTGTTGTTCTTGAATTAAGCACAAAGCTACACAATGGGCTATCTGTGCTCTGCCCACCACGGGTATCAAAACCCAGATTTTAGCGTGTAAGTCCGCAGACATACCGCTTAGCCACTGGGGGCACCTTGTTAAGTGTAATTGCCCTGTATTTGCAATTAAACATTTATTTTCAATTATATGAATAAACTCATGTTACTATTACTGGTTACTATTACTATCATTTATTCTAGTATACTATACAGATACAGCTAAAAGAGATAAAAATACTTTAGAAATGTAATTCTTACTTTTACTTTTCTGTTTATTCAGAGCGCTGAACCATTCGTAAGTTATTCTGTATAAAAGTACTAATGGAAAACTCAGAACGTTAATAATAACTTCTAGTACTGAACGCATTGCGCCTCTGTGTCCTGTCGATGTGACATTTCTGAGTTAATAGATGTTTACATTCACTTTTTAAAGTAAATTCACAACGAAACCAGTTCTCTTGATAACGATGAATCACATGATACATCACTGTTGACCATGGACTTGCGACTCGTTTTTTCAAGAATTACGTTATTATTGCACCACATTATCAATAACTTAATTTGTTCAACTGAGTGATGAAATATCTGAAGCCATCATCCAAGTGTTGAAAATGTTCGTATCATGAAAACTATTTATCCAGTGTAATAAAACATACTGTTTAAAAACAACAAACCTGTTGGTCCATTTTGACTCTCCCATCCTCTGAGTCAAAGCTAAACTAAAACTATAAGATAAATAAATTTAAAAAATCTTAAAGCCAGCACTTATCGTTCATGCATGTATCAATCGTTCTTTTAAAACTACTCAAATTTACTGCCTTAATAAAGTTTGAAGGTAACCATTCAATCGGCGGACTACTCGACTTGAAAAGAAAAAAATGTATTAACTGAAGCAGGCTTCTAATTGATATAAATTTATATTCGGGTCTCCAATTTCTATAATTTTTTTATTTTAAGTACGAAAATATTCAGGCATTGGTATTAATAATTCCATTTATTATCTTAAACACTTCAATCAAATTCCCTTTAACTTTTCTTCTTTGAAGACTAAACAATTTTAAGGATTTTAACCTCTCCTAGTATAACAATCACTCAATCCCAAGTACCATTGTTATACCCGAAACCGAGAAAACCGAAAATTCCGTATCACTATTTTAGTTTTAAAGGTTAGTCGACTGGGGTGATTAGGGATATTCATATCCCCCTTCCTCTCTTCGCGATAGAATTCCTGTTCCTATTTTCTTGATTTTTTAATTTGTGTTGAGTTGTTTCCTGATTTGCTCAGTAGATATTTGAAATTAAAGTTGATTCAGAGTAGTGTGGAGAAACGTGCGGTCGGATCATGGTAGTCGAGAGAAGGAGATTAGGGCCGATAACATGATGATGACTGTTCAAGATAGATGACGTGATTGACGTAAGAAGGAAGGCAACGAACACTCGACAAAACATTCAGCAAAGGTTCCATGATCAGGGTCACGGAGTTGCTGAGATTGACAAATTCACGTGTTTTTGAATTTGCTGTAAGGGGAGGGAAGGGAGCATACTGAGAAAACTTACTTTCACAAGACAGGCGTTGACCAATTTCCAGAGATGACATGACGAAAAACATTAGTAATGATAGGTATATGAAATTCTGTGTTTGTGAAAGGATGTTTATTCTTATTTTAGGATGTTTTGGAGGCGATGTATATGTTTTATGGATATGTTGTCTTATGTGGAGTACTTGTCAGAAAATGTAACTTGGCAATTAAAAAGTTTCATGTTTCTTCTGTTTGATAGTACGGTCCGGCATGGCTATGTGGATTAAGGCTTTTGCCTCGTTATCTGTGGGTCACGGGTTCGAATTCCCCTCACACCAAACATGCTCAGCTTTCAGCCGTGGGGGCGTTATAATGTGACTGTTAATCCTACTATTCGTTGGAAAAATATAAGAAAAAATCTTCAACCGTTACACCAATTAAGGATGACATTTAGTGATTTTTGTATTGTATTTCTTGCTAATATTGGAGTGGGTGACACATTCTAGACACGACTGTCATCAATGTTAATGATGACATTGTTAATGTTAATGATGTTAATCCCACTATTCGTTGGAAAAATATAAGAAAAAATCTTCAACCGTTACACCAATTAAGGATGACATTTAGTGATTTTTGTATTGTATTTCTTGCTAATATTGGAGTGGGTGACACATTCTAGACACGACTGTCATCAATGTTTGGGTTTTAGCTAGATCTATAATTCATCTTTTATACTTAATCTTGATTGACTAGTCGGACCACGACAGAATTCCCGCTCACGCCTCTTCAGACAACAAATCATCATCGACTGGTATTTCAGTGGTATATATTTGGTTCATTGACTTTTTAACCTCTGAATTTAAAGCGAAAGCAATTTTTAGCACTTTCGTTTCATTATATATCTCTAGTTATTCTTAATATTTAAACATGATCAAATATTGATGGAATTGATAAAGATAAATTTGATTATAGTTTGAATTCGCATTTACTTCAACTTTTGTTACATCAGACACACTCACCCTTTCATCTGCGAGGGCATTAAAATGTATCACTCAATACCACTATTCTTTGGTAAAAGAGTAGCCTAACAGTTGACAGTGGGTGGCGATGACTAACTGTCTTCTCTCTGGTTTTACACTGCTAAATTAGGGACGGCTAACCCAAATACTCTTAGTGCAGCTTTGCACGAAGTTAAGAAAGAAACAAACGACTACAAAAAGACAAAAATGACACAGTAATTTTTAAATCATGGTTGCATAATAAAATATGAGCAAACTGACGTATGCTCGAAATACATTTGATCAAATATTTTTATTCTATCAAATCTATTTAAGTTCTATACCACAACGAATTCTTATGATGTATCAACGTACCAATAACCAAATTACACATTCTTCATGCGAAGTATAATACGCTGACACTAATTCTCAACATTGTTGTTTCTTTGAATCTTTTTCAGTACACCCCGGGTGGCATCAAGAATTACCACGTCACCTGTATGGAACAGAAAACACAAACTGTCATTATAGAACACTACAGTTATTTTTTAAGCATATTAATAGAAATACTAGTTTGAAAAGTTTAGTTGGGTACATTTGTTGTTGTGTACCAAGTATTAAAATCTTGTTACAGATTTGTTAGATAAAAACAGCTCCTGGTGGTTCAATGAAATCACAGTTGCCGTTATTCCTGTGGTGCAGTGGTTAATACACGATATCACATGGTAGAGTCTGTTTTCATTTCTTGACCATTTCACATGGTACACTCATCATTTTTGTCCATACAATATTAAATGTATTACAACCGTTATTATTGCTTCTAAAACATCTACGTCATACAGTCATCATTTTATTTTATACGACTTCCCAGGCAGAGGTACTTAATATTTCTAATAAAAATAAATCTTTATAAAACTTTACAAACATTAAAACTAAAGTGCAAGAACGTTTGTGAGCTACTATGAAACCATTAACACGGTGTAATTAATTTAATAAACATTCTTCTTCCTCTTTGCTTCATTCTATTTAAACACAAAGCTACACAATGAGGTTTAGAAGCCCTGACAACTTAAGTATTGAAACCTCTTTCAAATCGTTAGTCCCAAGACTTACTGCGGATTCTATGAATGCAATCATTGTTGAACAAATAACATTACATCTACAAACAAATATCTATTAAAAAAACATTAACACCAATTTCTGGAGAAATACTTTCTTATTACTTGAAGGCTAAATTTTATTTCATTTTCAGTTTTAATAAAATATTCAGACGTACTCGTAGATTTTGAATGCGATTACTTCATTAATGATGCAGGTTATTACAATACATTTTCTGAATATTAAAGACAATTTTTATTTTTCGAAAGTATTATGTAGTAACACTTGACACGTAAAATATTCATAAACTCACATAAAAAGGATGTTTTCAGATTTCGAATATTAAATTACCAAAAAGAGGTTTGTGCATTGAACTTTATGGCATTAAATATCAAAGGAATATGAATCACATGGGGCACAATGACCATCCAAAAAAAAGTCTCCATCAAATTGTATGTCAGATATCGCACACAGGTCATGAAATCTCTGACAGGCAAAAATGCGATAACGAAAAAGTAGGAGGAAATTGTATACCCATGCTGCAGTATGAACTTTAATCAAAAATGGTTTATTGTGGAAGAAAAACAATAAGTTACGGGACTTATAAGAGTAAGGCTTCGTTTGGATCATTTATTTAGTTATATATCTTTATCGGATGGAAAAAGAAACAAGTGTTAACATTACCATGTTCTCGAATATTAGACAGACAATGGAACCTAGCAGGAAATATTGTGACCTTTGATAACGACAAACTTTTGACGTACACATTTAGTGTCGAAAATACACTATTTTGTATAGTTTCTTTATTTTTGAATTTTTCGTGAAACTAAACCTGGGCTAACCGTCCCTAATTTAACAATGTAGGCCTAGAGGGAACGCTCTGGTTTTCAACAGTGTCAGTCGGCAGTCATTCCTCTGTGTCACTGGGAAGCGTTGTTGTTGTTGTTTGTATTGTTACTGGTGACATTTATATAGATTATGGCAACACTAAAACAAGAAAATACGTTGACTAAATATTATCCTGATAAAATAAAAGATCTATCACTCATTAACTTCTTCCAGAATTGTTAAAAATATTTGATCAAGTAATATTTTTATTGCGAGATACAGATATAAATTTATTTTTTATTCAGCTGTATTTGCATCAGTGTTATGTAAATGTCGTGTAAATGTTTTGTAAACGACAACATGTCGTGTTGTGTTTGGATTTTCATTTCTATTATTTATATTTCCATATTTATATTATTGTTTCAAAGTTTAAACAATAAAATACGTTGTTATTCATTTAAAATAACATTTAGAATTTTCTAGAATTAAGTAGATCAATCATATGTATGTAAATGAAATGTTGGCGGCCTCGTGTTTAGACGTTGAGTCTCGTGCAAGAACGGACATGCGTGGATTGCTCTGGAGTTCTATGGAAGCTACGCGATTGTTCGGGAAGTAGGCCTACTGGTATAAAAAGACAGTGATGCGAGAAAGAGAAGAGTCATTAGTTTTTATTCGAAGAAAAGAGAAGAGAGTCAGTC
Source organism: Carcinoscorpius rotundicauda (assembly GCA_011833715.1). Lineage (NCBI taxonomy): Eukaryota > Metazoa > Arthropoda > Merostomata > Xiphosura > Limulidae > Carcinoscorpius > Carcinoscorpius rotundicauda. The sequence continues at coordinate 26,500,284 of CM022398.1, forward strand.
ATTCGTTTGAGAAAGTTTAAGTGTTTGCTGTGAGTTTATTCAACTTGGATTTGTGACTAAAGTTAGATTTACGGAAGCTGTGATTTTACTTCGTCAATCTCTACGATTCATTTGAATTAGTGGTTATACCAAAAGTCAACACGTGTGGAACTATTTACGAGAAACCAGGAGAATTGGAAGGCGAAAAGTTTGAGACGTTCATCGAAAACACCGTAAAAAGAACTTTGTCATTCTCCATTCAAACTTCGAAATTTCTTCGTGGGACCAAATTCACCTCCTAGACTAGAATTTTGGATTTCTGATCTGAACTTTTGGACTTTCACTCTAAATCATTTTATTGGACTCAGGCCAGTACTATTTTGTATTGTAATTAATTTTGAAAGTTTAAACTTAATATCTGTCATTGTTATTACATAATATATGTTATATCTGTCATATATATAATAGCTTATTGTAATAAATTATACAAGCTGTTATCTGTGTCTTCCTGTTGCGTTTAGTCTATGAAAAACATAAAACATAAAAAAACGTAACAATCAGAAACAAGAGCGTTGGCATCTTTTCATTCCACTTTTCACATCTGATCTAATTACTTGTCACAACCATCTTTGTGCATGTTTGTGATAGAAGAGGTTGGCTTATATTAATGGATTAGGCCGTACATATGTCTCAAGAAAATGTGTTAGTAATAAGTTGTGAGTTTCCGAATTAGAATTTTTACGCTGATTTTAATTTAGTTCAAAGTATCTTCAAGTTCTTTATGTTGTGTACAGAACAAGTTAATTAATACATAAAATATTTAGCTACTGAGTATTGTACTTTTTTTTAGTTTACGAGGTTTTTTCTTGGATCGCCTTTTTACAAAACGAAAACATTTCCAAAAGTCCTTTTAATTATTAAGGAGGTGATTATTTTATATTTATACTTTAATGTGAGTTTACCTTTGCGAATGAATAAACTCATTGTATTACGATACTGATGTTTTTAATGTCCCTATAAAATAGCATGTAATATTAGTTTTTGTTTTCCACATCACATATAACCAAAGGGTGTATTTTAGAATAAAATTGACATATATTGTATGAAACAGAGCGTGGATAAAAACTCTTTCAAATACCATGGGATAAAAATTGTGTTTAATGAAATTCCTCTTGCTTTGAGCCAGTTTATAATCAAGGAAATGAAGGAAGAAGATAGCCTAATTTTACGAGCCTGGGAGTTGTCTATGTTTGGTAGACTGAGAGAAGAACGGGAGCAGATAAGGCAGAAAGTAATCTACAGATTTGGATACATTCCGAAACTTCTAAAGTGAAAAACACTACTGAATAAACTAGTGGTAAATACGCACCTGTAGATATATATAATTACCAAGAATCGTTTAAATAGGAATGGAGGTATCTCCCTAATTTGCACTTTAATACAGAATATGTATTAAAGAAAACGTGGAATGCATATTTTCTTTCTGATATTACTATATACTCGGGTAGGAAACAAAAAGTGATTCTGTATATGCATGGCTTCTTCACTCTAAATACTGATATTAAATTTGATGGAAATAACATTGTTTACAGGAAGGGTTTCTTTTTCTCAGAAAAAACTGAAAACGGGAAAAGATAAAATTTTGAACTTTGGAATTACTTGTACGAATATCTAACGTTACATGTTACGGACATGGTCGAGGTGAGATTTGTGTATTTATATTGTTACATGTTGTTAGAAAATAAGGGCAATTCGATTAAATGATACAAATGTATAAGGGCAGTATTCAAATACTCAAAAGTGTAAAAGGTATTTTGTACTGTACGTAGTAACTCCTACATAAATGATTCTTTTTTTGAGACTTAAGTAAAATTTAGTAGTTGTATTAATGTTTGGTAACTATATTTCAGACTACAGTTTTGCACTACATCATAACAACGTTCTCCTCAGTGATGAACACATTATTGTTTGGTCGTTTAATTGACAGCTACAAAAGTAAATTGTTTCATTTATTAGTTCTAGCTTTGTAATTACATATGTTCTACGTACTTTTAGTATACCTATATAATGCTATATTCTCATATTATCTCAATAATTCACAGAAAGGCCTCTGCTTATACATCCTACAAATAATATTCTAAGTTTGAATGAAGGAACCTTTATTTTCTGAAGACAAAATGACAGATACTAGCTGATATACAGATTTAATATACGTAAATGACATCGAGAATCCAAAGTAAAGAGGCATTCAGATTCAAATTCCCAAGTGGCCCTAGGGTACTTAACAAATCCGGTAACTCTTATTCCAGCAGTTTTTGGTCACACAAACATACACAGACTTTTGTCAAATTATAGTTTTCATTAATCCTGTGTTAGAGTCCAGTTAAAGCTGGTGATTTGAATTATAATCTGTGAGATAACACAAATTATGACCTACAGTTTAAACTGTGTCTGCGTTATAAGAGTAATAGTGAAAAGTGGATGGTACAGCGCTGTTGTGTGAAAGTCTTCCCTCTCTGATATAGATAGAAGAGTAAAAGAAATAGTTTCAATTTAACAATTTTTCAAAATTAGATATATTTTATTTTAAACCCAAAGTCGAGGATATTCCTAAACCAAAAAAATATAACAACCATATTTATTAATCATTTGATTTTTACATTAAACGTTTAAAGAATAAGTGGAATGATAAAGTAGCACTTTATAAAGATCGTATTTTAATATTGAGTTGCATTTCGCTATTTTACCTTCAGTGTTACCAAATAATTGAAACTTGATTATGTTACCGCTAAGTTTTTCATAACATAATAACATTTCGTAAAACTTTTCTACAATGTTTTAAATAATTAACACTTTATAAAAAAAATCAAAGACAACACAATGAAGTTTCTTCGTAACTTTTTCTTCGATAAATTTGCCATTATTGTGACTATACTTTAAGAACAAGTGTTATGTATATGTGTAAATATTTTGTTAACGACAACATGTCGTGTTGTGTTTGAATTTTCATTTTTCCATATTGATATTATTGTTTCGAAGTTTAAACTAATATTTTGTTATTTATTTAGGGTAACATTTAGAACTTTCTTGAATTAAGTAGACCAATCATATGTTTGTAAATGAGTGCTGGTGACTTCGTGTCTAAACGTATAGTCTCGTGCAAGAACGGACACGCGCAGATTGCTCTGGAGTTGTATGGAAATTACAAGATTGTTCGAGAAGTAGGCCTACCGGTATAAAAGACGGTGACGAGAGATAGATTCAGTCATCAGTTTTTATTTGAAAAAAGAAGATAGATTCAGTCATTAGTTTTATTCGAAGAAAAAGAGTGAGATTCAGACATCAGTTTTATTTCAAAAGAAGAGAGTCACTTATTTGAGAAAGATTAAGTGTTTGCTGTGATTATTCAACTTGGATTTGTGACTGAAGTTAGATCTACGGAAGCTGTGATTTTATTTCGTCAATCTCTACGATACATCTGAATTACTGCTTGTGCTGAGAGATGGCGAATTTATTGAACTGTGAACTGTTTCGGAATCTCTTCGTGGGACCAAATTCACACCCTGGACTGGAATTTGAGACTTTAATTTTAGATCATTACATTAGATACAGGCCAGTACCGTTTTGTATTGTGATTTATTTTGAAGTTTGAAATTAATATTATTTTGTTTTGTAATTAATTTCGAATGTTGTAATTTAATATCTGTCACTGTTATTATATAATTTATGTTATATCTGTTATATTTGTTAATAGTTTAGTGTAATAAATTATACAAGCTGTTATCTGTGTTTTTCTGTTGTGTTTAATCTACGAAGAACTTAAAACATAAAAAATACGTAACAACAAGTTTATAATTTTTACTTAGATTATAGTACTTTAAACCTGTAGCTTTTAAATAGTCCATCACGAATGATTACTTTAGATGGAAATACTTTCGTTTATAAATACAGTTCATTGCTCTGACAAGGCGTACAAACAATAGTAGCTTCAGTGATTGTTACCATTACAGTATTTGTATTCGTTGTTGCGAAATGATTTCATTGATAAAACAAAAATGATACTTCACATTTCATGCGGCTATAATACTAAATATTACTCTAACTTCAACAAAACGACATAATTAAACTCTTAAGAACCGAAAACAATTTTTATTTAACACACATATTATACACTGTAATAAACTGATCTGATGATGGAATAAATAAATTTATGACCATTATATGTCCTGAGATTTTACTCTTAATGTTGACTACTTTCCTTATAGTTTCAAAAAGATGCAAACGATAAAGTGTAACTAATATTTGTAACATATCTAAAGCAGCAAAGTGGCTGGGTTATTCATCATTAGAGCCCAGTTCTCCACACTTCTCAGAATCAACTATAATTTCAAATATTTAATCAGTAAAATAAGAAACAATCCAACACAAATTCAAAAAATCACGAAAATAAGAACAGAAATCCTGTCACTAACAGAGCAAGGTGGATATGAATATTCCTGACCACCCAAGTCTATTGACCTTTAAAACTAAAATTTTCGGTTTTCTCGGTTTCTGCTATAACAATAGTACTTGGGATTAAGTGATTGTTATACCAGGAGAGGTAAAGATCCGTAAAATTGTTTACTCTTCAAAGAAGAAGAGTTAGAGGGAATTTGATTGAAGTGTTTAAGATAATAAATAGAATTGTAAATATCAATACCTGAATATTTTCGAACTTAAAATCAAGAATTAAAGAACTAGCACACACTAATATAAATTTATATTAGGTAAAAGCCTGCTTCAGTTAATACAATTTTACTTTTCAAGTCGAGTGGTCGGCTAATAGTTACCTTCGAACGTTGTTAAGGCACTAAATTTAAGTAACTTTAAAAGAACGATTGATACATACATGAAAGATAAGTGCTGGCTTTAAGATTTCGTAAATTTATTTATCTAATAATTTTAGTTTAGCTTAGAGGATGGAACAGTCGAAATGGACCAACAAGTTTTATTTCACTGGATAAGTAGTTTTCATGATACGAACATTAAAGACTTGGTTGATAGATTCAGATATTTTATCACTCAGATAAACAAAATAAGTTATTGATAATGCGGTTCAATAAAAACAAAACTCTTGAAAAAACGAGTCGTAAGTCCATGGTCAAGTGTGATGTATCATGTGATTTATCGTTATCAAGAGAACTGGTTTCGTTGCGACTTTATTTAAAAAGTGAATATAACTATCTATTAACTCAGCAATTTCACATCGACAGGACACAGAGGCACAATGCGTTCAGTTCTAGAAATTATTATTAACGTTCTGAGTTTTCCGTTAGTACTTTTATACAGAATAACTTACGAATGGTTCAGCGCTCTGGATAAACAGAAAAGTAAAAGTAAGAACTACATTTATAAAGTATCTTTCATCTCTTTTAGCTGTATCTGTATAATATACAAGAATAAATAATAGTAATAGTAACATGAGTTTACTCATATTCCAAAATAAATGTTTAATTGCAAATGCAGGGTAATTACACTTAACAGGGTATTCGTTGAATCTGAATATCGGTGAAAGGAATGCTAGTTTCAGGGTAAAAAACTTGATAATTCGATTAGTGTAACACCAATATGGTGTTGGATGCCGCAGACTAAAACTCTCATTTCATTAGACCAAAATCAACAGCTTGATTATCGTTAAATGACTTTGAGCGAGTATCCGAAACAAGCTAGAAAGAAAAAGATGTTTTAATTATTATAGATAGACAGTGTCATACAACAACACCTCATGTCTTATTCAACCACAAGTTCGAATCAAAATAAATTATTAGATAATTTAAAAGTCGTAGTTTGAAGTCATTATAACCTTTAATGTTTGATCAATAAGAGAAATGACTATTTTTTATCTCTTTCAGATGTCCTTTTCCGAGTAAAACACTTTCTTATTTTTCTGTATTTACTGATTAAACGAAACACTCTGCAACGGCGACTTGTAGATATTACAACCGATTACCGACAGGGACCAGTAAAGTTCGGAATCATTGCATCCGAAAAAGAAAGAAATTTAGAAAACCCTAGATATCTACAGAAAGTTAATGTAAGCTGAAATTATTAGTAAATTTAATTTAAAATTAAAATTATTTATACATATATACGCTCGTGAAAATTCGCGCTATACATTTTAAGACGTTTGATGCACTGTGAGAGTAAATGAAATCTCTCTCTTATAAGCACCGCAACTAAAAGTGTTAAATGTCTTTAAGGGCATTGAGCCTTGGATCTTGGACGTTTTTGCAAGCAATCTGGAAGAGTTTGTTGATATCCAGGCCACGCCCGATTCATTGATTATAAAAATACAAGAAACGTTTTTCAGACATGTTTGATTTGAAGTTAAGTTCAGAGATGTTTTAATCTGAAATGAACGTTAGAAACGAAATTAATGAGTATCAACTTTTGTTAGGGATTATCTGATGGTAAGTGACAGGAATAAAAGTTGTATAAATCTAAAACTAGTTTTGCAAATTTCTAGATGTTTTACTGAAGTTTGAATAAAAATAACGAACACATTTTCGAAGAAACAGAGCACGCAATAAGCAAACTTCTAAAACATATCATTAATATTAGGATACATGAGTTTACATTTGATAAAATAATAGAAGTCAATTGTTTCAGCATAGCGACGAAATATTTTTCTTTGGAGTAAACAGCGCTGGCGACACCATAGTTCTTCGTATCATCAGAAGAGGAGGTGATGAAGCGGAAGTCCAGCTTCATTTGAAACATGCAGAAACAAATACTTTGTATCAACTTCCGATTCACCCAGAAACTAACGTTTTATACAGAGAGAAAGATGTTTTTGTAGCAGCTGGGATTCGATTAAAATGTCTTAATCCACTTCGAAAGTGGAGAATATCTTATAATGGACTGTTAAGGTAAAACTGTTTCATGTTCATCTTTATATTTTTAAACAAAAATATTGACATCAAAAAAATGAAAACTTTTTTCTCTTCTCATTTTTTTGAAGTCGTTGATCAAATAAATGGGTACAGTATCTATGTTTTCTTATGTTTTCAATGATGTATTTTGTCTTGCAACGATCGTTTGAACTAGTATTTCAACAATAATGTGACTCTATGAGATACAGTATATAATATAATTCTAACTAACATGTAGCCTCATGTGAAAACTTGAAACAAACACCAAACAAATAAAAAGTATAAGAAATAAGTTTTTGAAAATAAACAATTGTATTCTGTGAATACGGTAAATAATATTTAATGACTAGATGTATAAATATCATTTATCATTTAGTTACTTTTACTAGTGTACCTCACTTTATATCAATGGTGTAATCTTGGGATTTACAAGTATTCAATAAAAAGCTGTGTATATTGGTGAAGTATCAGAAAATTTTGGAAGTTCTTTTGATAAAAAACTCGTCATTCTAAGCAAAGTTATCATTATAATTTCATATTTCGATTTTGCCCACAAAAAGTGTTAGTTCTGGTAGGAATAATTGATTTACATTCATATATGCCACTAGATATGTGCACTATGTTATATGAAACTGACTATATGCTCAGTTAGAAATACTTATAATTTTATGTAGACACTAATTATGATATATTATCTGCGTTTTTCCCGATATTCATGTATCTAAATAAAGAGGAAATTAACGAACCTCTGATATAACCTAGATGAGCTTTAATCTAAAATATTCTAAATGGTTTGTTTTGTTGTTGTTTTCATTTTTTGAAATTAAGGAAAGAAATACGCTGTTTAAAATGTTTTGGGGATTATTTATGGATAGAAAGATGCTATTTTACAGCTTTCTACTTTCTACTAGTATACACAGGATGCTCCATAAACGTGGGTTCACAGGGAAATGAGAAACAAAGAAAAACCATAAAACAAACCACGTGAAATGTTTTATTTCCATAGATGCCGAGACTTTAAGTTATCAGTTTAAAGTACCTTAAAGCAATATTTCGAACACTGATGTAGACAACTCCTACAAAGTGTATTCCACTAAAATGGAGCAAATGATTAAGATATAAAGAAAAGTAAACATAAAAATGATCTTAAAATGTACAATAATAAATTTGACAGTTTTTCATTTATTTTATAGCCAAAAGCAAATCCTATTTATTTTGAGTGAGCATAATTTCTCATTTTTTGCTCATGAAATTTATAACCACTAATAGAGTGACCACCAAAGCGTTCAAGAGTAGACCAACTGTATTATTGACACAAAATGTCCGCCTTTCATGCTTTTGTATTTTGTATATTTTGTTCGAATGGTAGTTTATCACAAAGCTTGTCACTTTTGGCATATTTGCTTCCTCTGGAAGCTGAACGATAAGCTTGAATACTATTAACGTTAAATTGGAAGTTCGATCCGGTGGAGTAGCTTTGCGTTAGAAAAAGAATTTCCATAAAAAAAGGTACGACTTTAAGTAACTGAAATAAATATCCAATACACAAAATTTTAAGCAAATATAATTAACACGAATGGTAAACGAAAAAGAAGTTATCACAGTGAAAGAATAAAAAAAAACATTCCAGGAGTTTTGATGTGTTCAGCGTTCTGTATATGAAATTTTCTAGCTACTTCAAGAAGCTGAAAATGCTTTTATAAATCATATCTTGAAGTGTTAATTTACTTCTTAATGAGGACAATATATCTTTGTTTCAATGAAGGCAAACAATTCAATGTATGACTATGGTCTTCTTAATATAAGTGTCTATTTGTGGTTGGACTTCGACTAATTTAATGTGGTCGTTAATATATTATGTCTCGCTTTCAAACGAAAGAGAGAAAGTTTTGATATTACTTTGGGTTCATCACCAGATTTAATTTTGATGTTAGAGAGTGTCCACTATGATCTGCCGATAAAAAGGAAGGTAGGTTTCATACTATAATTGTTGGAGCCAAAAATGATATTTCACCCTGAAGTTGATTTGTAATAATGATAACAAAAGATTTGGAGCAAGATATATAATTAACTTGACAATGATGATGGCACGTGGTTTTGGAAGATGAAGAGGTAATGCTGTTGGAGAAGATGTAATATTTGGTGCATTGTGTATTAAAATTAATTGTGGAATGCCCGAAAGTATATCTACGTACAATGTTTCTATAAACACTAGAGAAATACATCTAGCATTTTAGTATTTGTTTGTTTGTTTTTGGAAATTCGCACAAAGCTACTCGAGGGCTATCTGTGCTAGCCGTCCCTAATTTTGCAGTGTAAGACTAGAGGGAAGGCAGCTAGTCATCACCACCCACCGCCAACTCTTGGGCTACTCTTTTACCAACGAATAGTGGGATTGACCGTACCATTATACACCCCCACGGCTGGGAGGGCGAGCATGTTTAGCGCGACGCGGGCGCGAACCCGCGACCCTCGGATTACGAGTGCACGCCTTAACGCGCTCGGCAGCATTTTAGTAACAAAGTCTAAATGTTGCTATTTGCCACAGGGTAACTCCCGCCTAATTTTGAAACAATAATTTTTTTAACGCTAATAGCCTTTCAAGAAAGAAGGAAATAATTACATTTAAATGATATGAATCAAAAATCTTTTCAATGTCATCAAATGTTTGAGATTTTAATAGTATGACTGGAGGTAAGTCGAGTGAAACAATTATCTGTACTTACTTCAGGATGTATAACATTCATTAAAAATATCAATTAAACAAACCACAATAACAGAACATTCGTTATTGCAATTATCTTTCATGCCCTGATCAAGACGTTGTACAAGAAAGATTAAGTTATTTTTAACAACAGCGAAGGTCAGAATGTTTAAACTAGTTGCTAAGTACGCGTTTTGGAGAAAGATTTTACTGATAAATAATTTCGGGTAGAAGTACATGCACTGTTAATATAATGTTACAAATCAGCACAAACTAATCTATCGTGACACTTTCGCTAAACAAAAGTGTGATTGAATAGTTGTAACAATGAGCATATCAAAAGTGGTATTGTTTTAAAGAATAAGTGGGTTTTGAAATATATACATCATGTCGACCATGATTGATAAATGAGCCTTGTAACTGTTTCCTGTTATCACTGATAGGAAAATCACTCCAACTGGACTTCAGGTTCAAGAGGAGGATGTACATGTGAAGTTTTCTTTCATGTAAGTCTTTTAGTTATATATAATATACTTTTTTAAATTTACTTTTTAGAAAAATATTGACAAAGTGAATCTGACAGTAACAACAACAAAATAAACTTTACTTGTTTTACAATAAGAATTCTTTTGAAATAAAGAGTTAATTCGCAATTGTGACATTATTTGTTACAATTTTCTTATTTTAGTTGGACTGTGACAAGTTTGCCTTTTGACTTCAAGATCGACTTCTTCCCTAGACTTGTTAGTGAGGCTGTAGCATGTGGTGCGTGGAAGCAAGGATTTCTCTCTTACGAAAGGTTAGTTTACATTCAATTGCATAAAATCGATCTGGTAAAGGCATTTTTAATTAAAAAATAATAGTATCATATCTAAATCAATATGCAAACGTATACGTACGTGATAAAATGAAAAAGAATAGGACTATCGAAATGTTCACAAACTTTCCATCAAAAATATATTTTGGGAAAATTTAACATTTAACTCATTATAGCATGTGAATGAAACGGATGTACTAATTATGTCAGTACATTAAGAAAGAATTAAGCTTAATTATTTAAAAACGTATAAAAATACAAACGTTAATACTGTCCGAAAGAAGATAAAATAAGGTATTTTAAAGGATCACCGAATCTCAAGATCGCTATGATCAATGGGGCCAGTGGAAAGGTACAGTTACCTTTGAAGATGAAGATGAAAAGGAAATTTTGCTTTGGGGATTGAAAACTAGAAAGAACAGTAAGTTTATTTGAAATTCTAAGTTAGCTTTCTCTTATCTTCATGAGTCAAATTTATTCGTTTAGTAAGTAAAATTGCATAATTTGTAATCCTTGTCACAAATGTGGGTTACTCTTTGTTTATTTACAATGATAAACTAATTTAAATTCATTTCATTGAAATACTCCAGTTTGTAATATTTTCAAAAAGAAATTCATGTTAATTTATATGTTGTTATCACTTATATTTTATTGTGAGGTATCACGATTAAGCTCCTTTTCGTGTATGTACATAAATATGTCTGCATTCGATTCAAACTTAAGCTGTTGAACAATTAATCAATGATAAGTTTTTCATAAAAGTTCATATTAAAACTTTCCAGACTCATTGGACGAGACTCGTTATGATCGTTACATACACATTTATGGTCATATGAAGGTACGTTGAATACATATAATACACACAAAAGTTTATAAAGTACTTAAAAATTAAATGAACAAGTACGTTTTCTTATTTAATTTATTTCAGTGTTTCATATGTGATAATATTTTTAGTCTTTTAAGTAATTTGCTTTATTTCAGTTCCATCTGTATCCATTTTTTAATGTGTGACGAACGGTAAAACATGCAGAAATAAAATTTTTAAAAATGACTGATAGTACCAAAACTGATATTCCATATGAAACAACACTTACAGATTACATAATTGTATTCAAAAAATGTTTGAAACAATCATCATCCAGTGTGACCTCCATAGACTGTGATACACTCTTAACACCGATTTGGCAGACTTCGAATTAGTCAATCGATATTATCTTGGGATTTAGCAGCCCACTCCTCTACCATGACAACACATCTCAACCATGTTTAAACCTATTTAAATCTAAAGCTCTGGCTGGCCACTCAAAAGTCTTTATTACTTCTTCGTTATGGAATTCCATGCAAGTCTGGCGACGTGGGCTGAAGCATTAACCTGCATGAGAATCAACCTATCGCCTACATCACCTGCAAAAGGCTCGACAAGGGGTTCCAGAACTTTTTCTCCATATCCTCGTGTGTTCAAAGCATCCCTGTCGACTATGAGTAGGTCTCTGCTGGCATTCAAGCGTATGCCTGCCCAGACCATTACAGAACCTTCTCCATTAGCGTCGACTTGCACAATGTTACAAATGAAAAATCGCTTTCCTAGGCGTCTCCACATTCTCGCACGTTCAGCATCACGAGACACAGTGAACCTGCTCTGCACGGTTACCCATTGACGAAGTTCTCAGTCCAGATGCTGACGAGCAAACTCCAACCTAGCTCCACGTATGCGCGCTGTCACAATGCTTCTTGCAGGTCGTCTGACCCTAAGGCGTCCTTGGTGCAGACGATTGCGAACTCTTTAGATCGACACATAGGTTTCAGTGGAACGCTGAAGGTCATTTCGCAGTGACCGAACCTTAGCCACCCTCTTCTGCAGAGCGGTAGCCACCATGTAGCAGCCCTCTATGTCTTTTGTGCAGTGATGACGGGCTTGACCTTGTATCCTGCCAAAAACGTTCGTCTCCTACTAGCGTCGCCAAATCGACTGATTACGTTTGGTGACACACCAATGTGTGGTTCCACCCTTCTTTCTGTCTGGCCATCCTTCAGCATCTGGAACGCCCTAGACACCCCGTTATTTTTCAGATGGTGCCTACCTGCTTGGGTACACGAGAAAAAGCTACACACTGACAAAACGATCCGTAAAAGATCCATGTTGTTATTTGTTTCAAAAATTAATGAGGAATGCATGTTTTACATAACAGCTGTATATATAGAGTACGTTGAGTTATATAATGAAGTGAGTTTTGTTTGAGTTGTTTCAAACTTCACTCGCAAGCTTAAAAAATACACTTGTATTCAAACAGATATGTCACTAATATATAAATCTAGTAATGAAGAAACTATACTGAAAAATGTACTTGTTCCTTTAATTTTTTGAGCATTGTGTTATTAATTTCCTGGTATTTTAAAATATCTCTACATTGAATATATTTAAAATTATTCAATGAAACATTTAGAAGATCTTATTTCCTAATATATGAAGGTTATTCAGGAAATGTACATTGTAGGAAGTTTAAGTAATTTTTCCTTCCGAGGCAATACGTACTTAATTAAAAATATATTTATTTAACTCTATCATTATCTCAAACAAAAAACTATTATTTAGAAAGTATTTTTCCCATTCCAGAATATCATATACTATTAATTTATTTTTTTACAAAATGTTAATTGTACATTACATGTGACGCAGCATTTATAATTGTTATCATTAACTGATTGTTGTTCTTTATCTTTTGGTGGTGATTATAGGATGGTATGACATTCAACATTAGTCTTGTACCTTTACCTGGGTTTTCTTCTCAGTAAGTAATGACATCTGTATCGTATTCAATAATTTTGACAAATAATACGATAAAATTGAAGCTAAAAATCTTGTTATTTACCCACATGATTAAAATTACTTTTCGATGGGTTTCTGTTTTCTTTCTATGCGTCACAGTTTTTCATTTTGTTTTCTTGTTTTCCTAATAAAAAAAAGTAATTAATTATTCGAATAATTACGCACACCTCCAGCCAAACAGATTGTATATAATTTTAATTTACGAAAATACTTTGAAGTTAACAATTTTTTTTCTTATTTTTGCAATACAAATTAAGATTAATAACTTGATTTATTATATTATATCAGCTATGCAGCAAGAGAAGGGTGTAATAACGATTAACTTTCATGATCTAACTCATGAAATATAAACTTGCCATTCTGTTTCAGTTTTCACTGTGGGTATATCGCTCTTCCAAATCATACTATTCATCCATTACAAGACTGTGATCTGTCTCTACTTCCAGCTGATAAAATTTGGAAAGAGTGGACTGTCATGTGTTTGGCAGGTAAGGCATTGTTATAATTTAGTATAATATGTAACTATACGAATTTACTGCAAAAATGTTTTGTCACAGAGTGAGTTATACTGTTGCAAAAATGTGATGTTTATGCCACATATTTCACTGTTGAAATATCTTGTGTAATTTTTTTATCTTTACTCTACACAGTTAAATAATACAGTTAGATTGTTATTTTCAAAAATAACAGATTACAATAATTGTGTTAAACATATAATCAATGATATATGTATTTAATAGGAAACAAATTGTACCATGTAAAAGTTACATTGGAAGAGGAAAATTTCTTTACCTACAGAGGAAATCAATGGGAACACAGACATTACACTAGACTAGCAAGTTTCTCAATAGATGGAGAGAAGGGTAGGGGTATTGTGGAGTATGGTGAAAGGTAGCTTTTCCTGTTTAATAATTTTCTTTCTTGACCTGGAAAGTGCTTTTATTTGGAGTTCGTCTAAATATTTATTGGAAGTACATTTTTCTGAACTTTTGGTATTCATCTATAAATATAATTTGATAACAGTAAAATATTCTAATTATGTTTTTCGTTTTCTAAAATAATTGCATTTCATTCTTCTTACTATGCGTACATCATATTCGTTGAATTTTCACTGCTTTTCACTTTTTGTATTACAATAACCCTTAATGAGCTGTAAAGTTTCTCATGTTAGGGAATTTCGCTGTTACTCTCTAATTATACTTTTCATTTGTCAGTAAAAATATTTTATTTCCTGCAACAAAACAAATTATTTTAATTATAATTTAATTACCTGGACATATATATCATTATGTTTCATTTATGTTTATTTTCTCGTATTAATAAAATGATGGCTAATCACATTACAAATAATAAAATGTTTACTTTCTAAGTTGGAATTGTTTTGTTCGTCTTTTAGAAAACGTACTGTAGATTTATGCTCTACGAGTAACTTGATATATTCAATAAAACATAAGAAAAGCAATTCTTAATATTACTGTTATATTTTTAACCACTTTTTCTCAAATTTCAAGCATTAATATTCTGCATAAATTAAATTAATTACGTGAAAGTAGAGACGAATACATGAATAATATATGTTGAATAATATTATTTTTTCGATTATTATGCCAAGTTGAAAGGTGGATTTAATTGTGATGTTAAATTTTTATCAATAGAAATGAAAAACCAAGACAGAAGGAGCAATGCCAGAAACAAATCCAACTCTTTGGTGAAGGTAAATTATTATTAACCTTTAAATCGACATGTTTTCTGAAGATTTTAAGAGTTTAAACAAAACTTTTCGAAGCTACGAATAATTGTAACTTAGATGTGCAACATATTACAGTGTATTAAATGCAATTTTCTAGGACGACTTGCTGATTCAGAACCAATTGCTTTATGTCGTGACATCAAGGTGATATATTACTTAAACGTCATAGTTTAAGTAATTCTTCCTTATGGGGCATGACACTGACGTAGTTGAACACTTAAATTGTTACAATGGAACTTTACATGATAGACAACAGTGTGTAATCATTGAAACATAATGATGTTTCAAATATTGCCACCAAAGTACGTTTTTCATTTGAACAGATAAATTTCACAAATGACATCTTTTGTGTTTATCACAGCTTCCAATTAATAATACACAACTCAAAATATCTACTAGTAATTCCATAACTTGCTAGCAGTTTTGTAAATATTAATGTAACAACGGTAAGGCTGATGGATTATAACATTAAAAATCGAGTTTAGAAAACCATTGTGTGCACAGCACAGAGAGTTTTGATTTTAACTGCAAACAAACGTACTTTGTAGTTTTAACCCTTAAAACTTTTTCCTCAGAGTCATACTGAAATCTTTGGATCATAAAGTTGCTTTATAAAATTAACATAAAGTATATTCAACATTCATTGTTTCAGATTTACACTTAAACGACTATACAGTCGTCCCTCAAGTCCTAGGTTTGTCGGATCCTTTGTGTACGTGTTCAGCGGTAGTTGGAGGGAAAGGAATGTCTCTAGCATATTTAATGAAGTTGAGTAAAGAAACTAAAAAAGTGAGCTACTTTTAATACTGGTCAATTTTAACAAGCTAAGGAAAAATTGAAGGCTAATCGTTTTTATTATTATATTTCGAAGAGACTTGTAGTTCGTCAATTTTTCGAAGAGAGCCTTGAACATTTTGACTTTTGTAGAGAAAGACAACGTGAAACGTTTTGTTATATTCACACTTACTTTATCTTATAAACGTTATTTTAATGCTGTTATTTAATCACTTTTTGTTCGTGATGAAGTTTATTTTCAGAATTCGACATTGTTGTTTAAAGTATTAAATATGCTTTTTTCTTATCTGTGCTTTTTGTTTCATTTGGTAATTGGACTTGAAATTTATTAGAATAAAGAAATCGTAATTCTCCAGAAACTTACAGAAATTCTATAAAATATTATAAGTTCTTTCTAAAACTATTAAATTATGTGATCATGAAAACACCGAGAGTTTATGGACTTCCAAAGCTTTTAAAATGAGGTGATAGTTTTTTGCGCTTCACACAGAAGATATCTCAATGTGACATTCATTTAAAACAAGGAAATTATTGGATATGAATAAATACTCATTCTATTTTTGTTATAAAACTCAATTTACTAGCAGATGCTAATGAAGCGTTTAAACATTATCTGACATTTAGTTTTACGTTCCTGATGGCATTGTTCTAACTACCGCTGCCTTTCGTCGCCACCTAGAGGAACATCCTCAGTTAGAACTGGCTTTTAGTACTGTTCAGAAAGCCATAAGGTGACTTTGAAATACATATTGTTTGTTGTAATGTGGTTATTTGCATTTCAATATTCATTTTGATGTTTATGAATAATTTTCTTACTCTGTGAGTTGGATTATATTCTTGGATTACGATTACCATTCAAAATTAACTTCATAATGAAATTACATAATTGTAAAATTCTAAAATTGTAATCTTATTATATAAATATTTTCAGAAAATGAATTTTTAAATGAGTTTTTTTCATAGTTCCATGCGTTGTAAGATAATTAGCTATCGGATTATTGAAAAGTATATAACTTTAAACAATTATGTGATAAAACTGTTGGAATATTTAGATTTAAATTTATTTAAGGAAAGTTTGGAAATGTCGAAAAGAATATTTTCGTACATTCCATAATTACATCAAATATATAAATAATATTATACGTATTTACATTGTGATAATGATTTACGAGATAAATTCTTCCACACATTCTTGCATGAACAAATAATTATGTTGAATTTGATATCGACAATTAATTTCTTATGGAGCTTACAATTCAGTTATTTCTGCTCTGTTTTCTTTTATAAAAGCTTGTTATCTCTCACGTGGTGAAGGTTCTCAAGTAGACCGTAATTTAAACAAAATTTTAAAACACAATTAAAAGTTTAAGCAACCTAATTATTGGACAAATTTAATTTTGTCAAGAAATTGTAACGTACATTAAATCCCAAATCTAAGCTAATGTTAATTGCAATGCCACATTATATTAAATGACATTGTGAGATGGCATTAAACTAAGCCCGTTACTAACTTTAAACGTTATATGCTCAACAGTTTGATTGTTTGAGTTAAAATATAATTATCGTAATAAATAATTAAAGGTAAATAATTTCTTTTTCTTTCTACACGTGAAGATTATGTGAAAAACTAAATGAATTTATTTTGAGTATATAAAAAGCAAAAGGTGGCACATGCCACCATTTTCTGATGTGAAAATTGTAAGTTCGAATTCAAAGTTTCTTGTTTATTTAAATAATAATTTCTGTATTAAATGTTATTTTTATACGTATTTCAAGCGAGGAAAACACCGATATTCTGAAAAGAGCAAGTTACAGGTAGGAGGACATCAATATTTATAACACTTTTGTTTGAAGAAAACTGCAATAATACTTTGGGATATTAATTACTTACACGTCATTACACTGATTATCATAACCTTAATAATGAGGTTAAGTGATTCAGCAGTAAGTCTGAAAGCTTATATCGAGAAAACATGGGGTTTGTCGATAATCACAAACTAATTTCTCAAAGCCCGTTCCCTTGGCTGTGGTTTCGCTAGACAGTAAATAACCTCTTATTTAATGGAGATTCCCGTAGTTAACAATATAGAGCCAGCCTTTTGATTAGACTACACGAAAAACAAACAAATATAATAGATATACATCTCCCTGTAAGATAGTGGTGAGTGTACGAATTTACAGCACTGAAATCATGGGTTCGATTCCAGTTGGCTAACACAGCTGATGGTCCGATATTGCTTTGCTGTACAACTGCATACCATAGATTACGTCAATAGACGCGAAATGTGGATGAAATAATATTTCTTTTAGCGATTTGTAAATTCAGAAGTAAAAAGAAAGCGATGATTAAAGTGTTGGGCTAAGATAGTGCTGTTTACAGTTTAACTTGTTGAAAAGATGAAATAATTCTTTATACACTGTTCTGTTATCGAAGAACTTGTAAAGTCGACATGATTAGTTTAAGAGATAAACATACATACGCACACATATATATGTCAGTGTTTGCTAAGTGCGATGCTGACCGTTATATTTGTTCAACAGTGCAGTTGAAGAGTTCATAAACGTTCCACTGACAGACAAACTGAAAGATGAAGTGTCCAAAGCGTTAAAGAGAACTTTCTCGAATGATATAGATGAACTACGATTAGCTGTACGATCTTCAGATGTAGGTAGGATGTTGGTGTCTTTTGGCAAGATTTAAACCACCAAAAAACAATTCGTTCTGCATAATATAGAGTTGAAACCTCTTTATGTATTATACTATTTTTTTTCATTGTATGCCCATCGTTTTATGTCACTTTTCTAGTCTGTTTACGTTTGATAAATATTTATCTGAACCCATCAGAAAATGAAGTTTTATAGAATGCTTCGATATTTTTATGTTTCTGTAATATTCTAATTAAAATAATCTAAAATAACACCGTCTTTATTACAGTTACAGCACACGGTTAATTTCAATTATGCCACTCCCCAGTGACTCGGAGATAAATCTGAGAGTAATTAAATTCGATACCCAAAGTACGCAGCGTACAATGTCTTGTACATTACTTAATAAACACACATCACAGTTACATGTTTATATCTTTAACTAGGGGAAGACAGCTGTGAAACATCAGCAGCAGGACAGATGAAAACGGTTCTAGGAGTTAAAGGTCTTTCTCAAGTAAGGAGTTTCATTCGGTTGGAACGAATCGTGGTTGCTCTGTGGTAATTAATTTCATTTCGTTAATAAAAGGTGGCTGAATATAAATTGATGTATTTCAAAAGCGTGAGGAACAGTTGTACTTCGCAGTATTTATTTTACAGTTGCTTCATTCGTTTTAAGGCATTACAGTTTCTTGCTCGACGTTTCATTTAAGTACAGATCAATTAGAAATATTATATTATTTCTCTATATCTAATTTTTACATGTTTAATATATACATTATTATTATTAGTTGACTTACGACTGTTAAAATTAATAAAAACAACTTGATCAGCTAATCTTCACATTCCAAGTGATTATTGTGTAAAACATAGCTCAAGCATTCGAAGAAGTACCAGGCAGACAGACCCTTTAACTTGGCAAAACCATATGTATTTCGATAATCTTATCGAAGTGGTCATAAAAACAACTAATTATAATAATTTGGATCTGCACTTCACATAAATATAGCATTATTAGTGCTAGAAGACATCATTATCATGATTCTTAAGTAACGATACACATTAACTTCTTTTATAGGTCTACACAGCTATTAGTCATTGTTGGGCCTCCTCTGTGGCGTTTAATTCTGTCCAATATCGAAGGTAAATAACTCAGTTTTTTCCACTAGTATTTCACTTAACAATAACTTAAAAATTAAAACTCTGGCAAAATAAATTATTTACAAAACGGTTACAGAAAATAGAATAATATTAGGCACTCTAGTCTGTTTGTTTCAGAATTTCTTCAAAAGCTATTCAAAGGCTTTCTTCGATAGCCGTCCCAAATTTAGAAGTGAAAGAATAGAGGAAAGGCAGTTAGCCATCACCACTCCCCGGATAATGTTGGTCTACTCTTTTGCCAATGAATGTTTTGGGTAGTACATTTAAAGATAAAAACAAGATCAAATATGATTAGGCTTATTTAGTTTGCGACATTTGTTTGTTGTGACTTTGATGTCCATACGGGAAGATAGAGAAAGATTTTTATATGCAAAAAACGGCTCTTTTGGGCTCAGAAAACACTTCAAATAGAAGAGCGAACAACGTTTCGACCTTCTTCGGTCATCGTCAGGTTCACAAAGAAAGAGGTAACTGACCGGAAGCTGACCACATGTTTGGAAGGGGTTGTATAACTGAGTGTCGCAATGTAGAGGGCGCGGTTTGATGTTTGAATATATAATTTTATCTATAATATTAATATAGGTATAATGGTGTTCCTTTATATTGGTTTATTTTGGGTTTAAGTTGTTGTATAAGTAAGGCTTCTTTAATTTTTCGTTTGTTTATGTTTGTTTCTTTATTTAGTATTTTAGTGTTTTCTATGGTTATGTTGTGTCCATTTGACTTGCAGTGTTCGAAAACGTGTGAAGGTGACTTTTTATGTTCTTTGAATCTGGTTTCCATTTTTCTACTTGTTTCTCCTATATAGAAGTCGTGGCAGTTATCACATTGTATTTTATAAATAATGTTGGTGTGGTGTTTGACAGTGTAGTTCTTACATGGTATAGACCTTAGTTTTGTGCCCGGTTTTTGAATAAATTTAGTGTTAACTGGAATGTTATATTTTGTTACTAGTTTTTGCCAAATGTTGGTTATTTGTTTGCTGATGTCAGGAATATATGGTATACAGCAGTATATGGTTTCGTGATTTTTTGATTCGTGAGATATATTTACTTTTGTTGGTTGATTTTGCTTTCTGTCTAGGTGTGTGCGTATAATGTTTTCTACGGTTTGTGGAGGAAACTTATTGATGTTGATGAAGTATTGTTTTATTTTGTCTAATTCATCGTTAATTTTATCTGGTGAGCATAGTTTTATGGCTGTGTTTATCTGGTTTCTTAGTATGTTGAGTTTTTGTTTTGTTTCATGTGCTGAGTCCCAAGGAATGTATAGTCCAGTATGGGTGATTTTTCGGTGGATTTCTGTTTTGAATTGTGTGTCGGTTCTTATAATTTTGAGCTTAAGAAATGATATTTGATTGCTTTTTTCCTGTTCACATGTGAAGTTAATGTTGGGATGTATAGAGTTAATGTGAGTGAAAAAGTTAAGTATGTGTTCTGTAGATTCGAATCCCGCAACCGTGTCATCTACATATCTGTACCAGTATAGTGGTGGATGTAATGCTGTATTAATTGCTTGTGTTTCAATTTGTGTCATAAAAATATTGGCTAGAACTGGCGATACTGGGTTGCCCATGCTTAGGCCATTTGTTTGTATATAGTTTTGGTTGTTGAACATGAAGTTTGTCTTTATTGTGGTGAATTCTATGAGGGTTGCTAACTGGTTACTGGGAATGTCTATAATCGGGTTAGGGTCTCGAATATAGAGTTCTAAGGCTATCTTGCAGGCTTCTGTTGTTGGAACTTCTGTGAAGAGGGATATAACATCGAAACTGGCCATTAAGGCTTTATGATTAAGTTGATTTAGATTGGACTTGAAATTAAAAGAGTCTTTGATGAATGAGCTGGCTGATGTTGCATATTTGGAGAATGCCCATGCTATGTATTTACCAAGATTGTAGTTAAACGATTCATATGTTGACATTATTGGTCGTAATGGACAATCTGGTTTATGAGGTTTGGGGATGCCGTATATTTGCGGTGTGCGTGAGTCGGTTTTACGTAGGTAGGAATAAAGTGTTTGTGAAATTGTGTTGGCTTTTTTCATTTGTAGTAGTAATTTGTTTAGTTGCGTCTCATGTGTCTTTGTTGGATTTGTGTGTATTGGTTTAAATTTGTTCGTGTCTGATAGGATGTTATTCATTTTTTGTATGTATTCATTCGTGTTCATTATTACTATAGCGTTACCTTTATCTGCTTTTAGAATTTTTATGTTTCTGTCTTGTTTTAGGTTTTTAATGGAATTAATGTCTCTTTTTGTAAGGTTGTTTTTAGTTTTCTGTTTTGTGAAATTATGTTGATAGTTTTGTAAGAAAATTCTTTGAAAAAATCGTTTAAGATAATGTTTTTAGGTGTTTCTGGAAAATATAAATTTGTAATTTTACCTGGGAAGTTTGGCTGTTGGATGTCAATAAAATTATCTAAGTTGTCTTCTTTCTATTTGAAGTGTTTTCTGAGCCCAAAAGAGACGTTTTTTGCATATAAAATTCTCAACAAGTGGGTTTCTCGACATCACTGATTGTTATTTCATCACGGCGATTGTTCGAGAAGTGTAAGTTTTTTGTGTTTTTCTCAGTGTATTTGTACTTACCTGTTTCCATTATGTCTGAACAAGCATACAGTACACCACCATTAACAGTACACGCTCACACGATCGTTAAGAAACTAAGAAATTTAAACCAACGAATCATTAATAGAAGAAATGACATCAACTTTATCCAACAATGTAGAAAGGAACAACTAACCCCTAATTTTGTAAAGGTAAAACTTTCAAAAGATTTTAATAAATACACAAACATTATCCAAAATTTACAGAAAAAACTACTTAAAGCCATGTTGAACACAAAATACAAAGAACTACATGACTTACAAAAACAAAAAATGAACTTAGACCATCAACTAGCATGCTGCATTAAACCAGAGATTTACGGACTAATACAACGAAACATAAACCAAATCAATACTAAAAACGATAGAGACAAAAAGATCCGCCACAACAAAAAACTTGAAAAACTAAGATGTAAGCAACAGAAAAGATATCAACATGACAAACCGTTGACCAACCTCATAATTAACAGATCTGACCGACAATTAAACACAGACGAGATACATCTACTTAACAAAGGACTCAACTTCGCAATAGCACCAAGGTACATTCCAACCATAGAAATCAAAACATGTTTAGAAGACCTAGCCAGGAGACTTGTGATACTTTCTCCAGAAAACAAAAACAACAAACAGAAAGAAGACAACTTAGATAATTTTATTGACATCCAACAGCCAAACTTCCCAGGTAAAATTACAAATTAACGCTATAGTAATAATGAACACGAATGAATACATACAAAAAATGAATAACATCCTATCAGACACGAACAAATTTAAACCAATACACACAAATCCAACAAAGACACATGAGACGCAACTAAACAAATTACTACTACAAATGAAAAAAGCCAACACAATTTCACAAACACTTTATTCCTACCTACGTAAAACCGACTCACGCACACCGCAAATATACGGCATCCCCAAACCTCATAAACCAGATTGTCCATTACGACCAATAATGTCAACATATGAATCGTTTAACTACAATCTTGGTAAATACATAGCATGGGCATTCTCCAAATATGCAACATCAGCCAGCTCATTCATCAAAGACTCTTTTAATTTCAAGTCCAATCTAAATCAACTTAATCATAAAGCCTTAATGGCCAGTTTCGATGTTATATCCCTCTTCACAGAAGTTCCAACAACAGAAGCCTGCAAGATAGCCTTAGAACTCTATATTCGAGACCCTAACCCGATTATAGACATTCCAGTAACCAGTTAGCAACCTCATAGAATTCACCACAATAAAGACCAAACTTCATGTTCAACCAACCAAAACTTATACAAACAAATGGCCTAAGCATGGGCAACCCAGTATCGCCAGTTCTAGCCAATATTTTTATGACACAAATTGAAACACAAGCAATTAATACAGCATTACATCCACCACTTACTGGTACAGATATGTAGATGACACGGTTGCGGGATGTCGAATCTACAGACACATACTTAACTTTTTCACTCACATTAACTCTATACATCCCAACATTAACTTCACATGTGAACAGGAAGAAAGCAATCAAATATCATTTCTTAACCTCAAATTATAAGAACCGACACCACAATTCAAAACAGAAATCCACGAAAAATCACCATACTGGACTATACATTCCTTGGGACTCAGCACATGAAACAAAACAAAAACTCAACATACTAAGAAACCAGATAAACACAGCCATAAAAGTATGCTCACCAGATAAAATTAACGATGAATTAGACAAAATAAAACAATACTTCATCAACATCAATAAGTTTCCTCCACAAACCGTAGAAAACATTATACGCACACACCTAGACAGAAAGCAAAATCAACCAACAAAAGTAAATATATCTCACGAATCAAAAAATCACGAAACCATATACTGCTGTATACCATATATTCCTGACATCAGCAAACAAATAACCAACATTTGGCAAAAACTAGTAACAAAATATAACATTCCAGTTAACACTAAATTTATTCAAAACCAGGCACAAAACTAAGGTCTATACTATGTAAGAACTACACTGTCAAACACCACACCAACATTATTTATAAAATACAATGTGATAACTGCCACGACTTCTATATAGGAGAAACAAGTAGAAAAATGGAAACCAGATTCAAAGAACATAAAAAGTCACCTTCACACGTTTTCGAACACTGCAAGTCAAATGGACACAACATAACCATAGAAAACACTAAAATACTGTTGTTCGCTCTTCTATTTGAAGTGTTTTCTGAGCCCAAAAGTGCCGTTTTTTGCATATAAAATTCTCAACAAGTGGGTTTCTCGACATCACTGATAGAGAAAGATTATAACGCTATCATTTGGGGTTCAATCATTGCGAAAAGCACAGTACAAACAAGCCATTCTATAGTCGTATGCTGAAAAGAATAAAGAAATAAATTTAAATGTCGTTTTATTCTAGGCAAAATGGACAACCAGTAGACTCACATATGGCATTGGTAATCCAAGAGATGGTGCCATCTCAAGAGGCCGGGGTGATGTTTACTGCTCATCCTGTCACAGGGCATCCGTCTTATATCTCAATCTCAGCTAACTACGGATTGGGAGAGGTAACACAAACTAGTTAAATGGTTATTCATTATTTCATGAAAGAGAATCATTTTAAAAAAGTTAAGAGTCTAAGAGAAAATAAGATATAACAAAAAAAGTGTTGCATAAAAGCGAAAAAGGATCCTTTTAGCAGCTTTAAAGTGATTATTTTAGTAGTATTTGTTTGATGAACACAGTTTTTTTCACAGTGCAGGCTTTATTAATACCATAGTACGATGAAGAAGTGAAGAAACTGTTAATTCTGTTGCGTATTAAACAGATAACTATGCTGTTATCCTCTGACGAATTGAATATAGAATGTTGCCTTAATTTTTTCACACACAAAATGTTATGAACTTGTTGTATCATATTTCTGGTTTCTATGTGCCATCTTAAAAGAAAATATACAATACACTTATCTAATTTTTATTAGTCCGTAGTTTCGGCAACTTCAGAGCCCGATACATTTACGTTACGGAAATCTACCAAAGGTGACGTCTGTGTTCATGAGCAAATCCTAGGAAAGAAAGAGACGATATACAAAATGACAGGTTTGTCTGCTTTTAGTTGTACTTAAATATTTTAAGTTAATATTGTACAATTGTTACAGAATAAAGTAAAATGCCCAATTTTAAACAACAAATAATTTACTTGTGTAAAATATTATATTATAATGGTAAATATAAAGTTTTTTCTTCATATTCAGAACAAGGAATATCTCTGTTTTACTTCTTTAGTTTCTTCTTTTCAAAGTGATGATCAATACACGTCATATTCTTTAACAGTGTATGTCATTGTTTTGGCTGTGAAGTTTTAAACTGAAAAGATTGCTCTATGTTATAAAAGTAGCGATTGTTGCTGAATGAATATATTCAAGTTTGACAGAACATTCGTCTTCAGTGGTGTACATTAACAAAAACTATACCGGATGTACTTTCGTTATAAGGGTTACGCACGGCAATGATCAAATCATATTTTTAGAAAATGCTTTATTCTTTCGTTATGTAATTTAAAGTATTATGCACTATAAAATAGGATTGAGAATAAATTATGAATGTTGAATATGGATGAACAGAATACAATTGCTTTTTATAACCATGTAATAGTAGCGTACACTTACTTTCTCAGGGAAAATGGCGAAAAAATATACAGAATAAAAATAACTGCGATATGTGTTATTATCTTGACTGGATGAATTACGAATGAAAGTTATTGAAACTAAACTGTTTTAGTCAGCCGTTGTATTGATTCTCTTCATCAACATTATAGTAAATATTACGTAAAGTCTCTCTTCTATCGGTAGTAAAAATTTATAGTTTACTTAAGCTTACAGGTTTGTAATTTATGTTCAGAGGGGGGTGGAACTGAGGAAGAGACAGTAAAAGAGGAAATATCACGTGCTTGGTGTCTTTCAAAGGAAGAAGTGGAGTCACTTGGTAAAGTTGGTATCTTGGTGAGTTTGATACTGCAAACTAACAAACGAGTTTTTTTCAGTTGTATGCTAGTAAATATAATCCATTATCTATTGTTTATTTGAGAAAATAATAATCAAATTATTTATCTTTTGGAGTCTGAGATCATATTTTAATATCCAGGTGGAGTCGGCATTTGGGTCTTCACGTGACATTGAATGGGCAATCAGTAACGACAAAATTTTTCTCCTACAGGTGAGAGGAATACGTAATTTTACAAACTTTTTGTTGCTTACTTTCATTTAGCATTAGCTTAATATCTCACCGTCTAACAACAGAATTCGACTTGTATGTAGAGACCAAGAAATACGGATTACCAAGACTAATTGTAAAACTATTAATACAGATGACATATACTAGATATGGAATTATGAATATCAATCACTGTAATTGGATATATTCATAAATAGATAGATATAAAACAACAAATATAGATGATCATGGCTGGATAAAGAGCTGTAAATATGACTGATCATAACTAATTATAGAATTCTTGATATTGATGAGTACACATGGTGTTGATATTACTAACAGGAGATTAAATTTCAAAGATATCAAAGAGGTAATGTTAACACTCACAGTTTTGTTTTGTTTGTTACTGCTATTTCTTGTTCTTTCTTCAATCTCTTTTTCTCTCGTTATGACCAATGAAACAATTTTCTTGTTTTTCTTTGCTTGAAAATATTGTTGTTATTTATTACTTGGCCAGTCTAATAACTCGACAAACTCACATTCGTGAGTAAAATAAACAGCTATTAATGGTAGCGTTTACCATTTCAAAGGTTATGATTATACGTTAATGGCTCAGTCAACTACAATTATTGCCATTGTATCTGAATTCTGGAAATGGGAAACAATAATTCTAATTATTTAGATAGATATGCATGTTAGGATATCATTTATGCATAGACAGGATGATTAATCCTGGCTATAACTTTATGAACGAAGTTAATTAATTGATATTCTAGCAGTTACCACTCCACGTGCATTTGTAGGTAATACTCCTTCATAATTCAAAAGATATTCACTTTTAGTTTTCTGAAAATTTGAAATGATTTCATTTACAGTACGATTCTTAAGAATATTACGCTACAAATATAATTTCCCGTAATGCTGTATATTAAACATAAAGTACAACTTAAAATAGTTAAACTGATTCCCTTCTGTCCATAATACAACCTAAATTTAGCAAGTTGTTTAACTACACGACTATTTGCATTGATACATAGATTACATAAGATACTACTCAAAAATATATGTTAATTTATTTTTCTGTATTAGAAGAGACTATTGACTGCTGTAGTTTAATCTGTGCAATTTGCTCTTCCACAAAATATTTTGCTCTCAACGTAAGGGTTCAATCCTTTCATAATCATAGTATTGTAGAGTTATGATCGCACGATAGCCTAGTTTGCATCATTAACCAAAATACACTGTTTCATCCTTTTATTTATGGATTCTCGTTTCTCCTGTTGAGAAGCAACCTATTCCTTTTATCACGTGTCCACCGCTGGAACAGCAAGAAGTCTGCAAATTTAGACCCTAAAATCAGGAATTCGATTCCCCTCGATGGACACAGCAGATAGCCTGATATGGCATTGCCATAAAACACAAATCTTTTGTCATGTTATTTAGTTGTCAACTTATTTATTTAATTTTACTCTATTTAATCAGTTATTTCTTTTTTTTTAAGTATGTATTTTATATGCTGTTTCCTAAAGTAAGCTTCAAGCTATTTTGGAGGTAAATAAGAAATTGAAAAATCAATATTAATATTTTTAAACAAAAGTCTTAGCTAAGTAAATTATATATTTTTAGCTGTATAATGTAAAACAATAAATATATTTTAAAACGTTCATTAGATGGTTCTTTTTACAACATGCTTGCCCTTTCAGCCGTGGGGGCGTTATAATTTGACAAGCAATCTCACTATTCGTAGGTAAAAGAGTAGCCCAAACTACTGGTGATGACTAGCTGCCTTCCCTCTAGACTTACACTGCGAAATTAGGGGCGGCTAGCACAGATAGCTTTCGAGTTGTTTTGTGTGAAATTTAAAAAACGAACTAACTTTTCACAACAATTCTCGGATGTAACGATGTTGTTCTACTGTCATAGCCAATTTGCGTTTTAACATGTATACACGACACAACAATATATACCTCTTATTTATTATCTAATCGATAACAGAGTAACAGGGTAAACAAACGTAAGCCTTATGCAGAATTAAAAACATAGTTTAAAATTTCAGTGAATCGATCTGAATTTACTTTTGTATATTTGAAACTAATTCGAAATTAACTAGATCTTGCAATTATATTTAGCAAAATATCATATGTGCTTCAATATCATAACTATTTTAATGACTAATTAATAATCCGAATTAGTACTGTTTAAACATGCAACTTTCTTGTTGTTTTCAAACATTCTCAAACATAATACAGCTTAACATGACATTTTCTAAAGTAGTTTAAGCGACTTTAAAAAGTTTTATTTTTATTACCCCACAGGCTCGACCAATAACTACCGAGGACAAACCTACTGATTACGAGATAGTGCATGGATTGGATAGTGGATTATTAACAGAAAATGAATACTTGACCATAGCAAACGTGGGGTAAGTTAGGTAACATTTATTTTATTTTATGTTTTCACACACGCTTAGTTTAAAACAAGGAAATGATTTTCTCAAAGCTACATGCCTTTCTGTTTTTCAGAAGAAAGTTTGTAACCTTATTACGATAACAATCTGGTTTCGATATAAGCAATGGACATCATTAAAAATTTCATTCATGTATCACTAAATGAATATAGAATATTTAATCATCATATGATTGTCAAAAACAACATGTAAAATTTATCATTTTACTTTTTGATAATCCTTACAATTACAGACAACATTAAAATATTCAGATTTGTGTTGTAAGAATATACGAAACTTTAAGTGAGTTCGAAAAACATTTATCTACTAATTTATGTTTTTATAATTTGGGATTTCACATCTGTCTTGAGTGTTTCGGAGAAAACTAACTCTTTACGTCATATCACCTGTAACGGATAGCAGCAAACTCAACCTAAACATCAGACCACTTATAAGGGACAGTGTCGATCACAAGATATATATATATATATATATATATTCACAAAAGGCAAATTACAATATACTCAGCAGAAATAATAGTGACTTGTGGTTTACACTTGCTATCGATAGCTGTTCGAAATAAATATATCATAAATATTAACACAAACGTTTGTTTTTTTCTTAAACATACAGGGAGGTATTTCCCGGAGCATCCTCACCTTTGTGCCTAACAACAGAATATAAACTTTTTAGAACAGCTTTTATGGTAAGCATTTACTCAGTTTGATCTCGTCAATTTGATGTCGTGTGTGTTAATGTGTTTTTAACACCTATAATTTTTATCATAATTTAGTTATTACATTATTGATCATTATCTCTTTATTTTATTGCAGAATTAACATTTTCATACACAGGTTATGTCAAGAATATTACCAACATATGAACATCCAAAACATAAACTTTAGAACTTCACATGATACAATAGTGCAAAAAATAATAATCTTCTCTGAAATTAGTCACTCCGATGTGCCACTGGGGGCACATAAACATTAAAATATTTCTTGCGTTGTTGCTGCTGTTCGTATTGTTATTAGTGACACTTGTATAGATTATAGCAACACTAAAACAAGAAAATACCTTGACTAAATATTATCCTGATAAAATAAAAAAAATATCACTCATTAACTTCTTCCAGAATTGTTAAAAATAATTAGTTTTTATCTAGTAATATTTTTATTGTGAGATGGAGATATAAATTTATTTTTATTCAGATGTATTTGCATCAGATACGAGGGCGGTGGCATCCTTTCATTCCACTTTTCACATGTGATCTTATTATTTCTCACAACCGTAGCATGTTTGTGATGGAAGAGGTAGGCTTATCTTAATGGATTCGGTCGTACATATGTCTCAGGAAAATGTGTTGGTAATAAATTGTGAGTTTCCGAATTAGAATTTTTATTTTTTTTTGTTATTTTAATTTACTTCATAGTATTTTTAAATTTTTTGTGCTGTGTATTAATTAATACATAAAGTATAAAAATATTAGCTTCTGAGTATTGAACTTTTTCCGAAAGTCCTGTTAATAATTTTAGAGATGATTATTTTATATCTATACTTTACATTTGCAAATGAATAAACTCATCGTATTATGATACTGATGTTGTTAATGTGCCTATAAAATAGCATGTAATATTAATTTTGTTTTTCACATCACACATAACCAAAGGGTGTGGTTTAGAATAAAATAAACATATATTATATGAAACATAGCGTGGATAAAAACCCTTTGATATAACATGGGGATAAAATTATATTTAAACAAATTCCTCTTCGTTTGAATCAGTCTATAATGAAGGAAATGGAGAAAGAAGATAGTCTGATCTCACGAGCCTGGGAGTTGTCTATGTTTGGTAGACTAATAGAAGAACGGGATCAGATAAGGCAGAAAGTGATCCACAGATTTGGATACATTCCGAAACTTCTAAAGTGGAAGACACTACTGAATACACTAGTGGTAAATATGCACCTGTAGATATATATAATTATCAAGAATCGTTTAAATAGGAAAGGAGGTGTTTCTCTAATTTGCACTTTAATACAGATCATGTATTAAAGATTACGTGAAATGTATATTTTCTTTCTGATATCACCATACACTCGGGTAGGAAACAAAAAGTGATTTTGTATATGCATGGCTTCTTCACTATAAATACTGATATTAAATTCGATTAAAAGAACATTTTTTTATAGGAAGGATATTTTTCTGAGAAAAAACTGAAAACGGAAAAAAATAAAATTTTCAAATTCGTAATTCCCACTGAAGTTACGAGATCAGCCAAGAACTTGTACGAATATCTAACGTTACATGTTACGGACATGGTCGAGGTGAGATTTGTATATTTATATTGTTACATGTTGTTAGAAAATAAGGGCAATTCGATAAAGCGATACAAATGTATAAGGGCGATATTCAAATACTCAAAAGTGTAAAAAGTATTTTGTGCTGTACGTAGTAACTCTTACATAAAGGATTCTTTTTTGAGACTTAAGTAAAATTGAGTAGTTGTATTAATGTTTGGTAACTATATTTCAGACTGCAGTTTTGCACTTCATCATAACAACGTTCTCCTCAGTGATGAACACATTGCTGTTTGGTCGTTTAATTGACAGCTACAGAGGTAAATTACCTCATTTATTCATTCTAGCTTTATAATTACATATGTTCTCATACTTTTAGTGTGCCTATTTTATGCTATATTCTCCTATTATCACAATAATTCAGCAAAGAGGCTTCTGTCTTATACATCCTACTGATAATATTCTAAATTTGAATGAAGGAAACTTTATTTTCTGAAGACAAAATGACAGATACTAGCTGATATACCGATTTAATATGCCGAAGTGACGTAAAAGGTTCGAAAGTAAAGAGGCATTCAGATTTAAATTCCCAAGTGGGCCCTAGGTTATTTTACATGTCCGGTAACTCTTATTCCAGCAGTATATGGTCACAAAAACATACACAGACTTTTTCAAAATATAGTTCACATTAATCCTGTGTTAGAGCTCAGTTAAAGCTGGTGATCCGGATTATAATCTGAAAAATAACACAAAATATGGCCTACAGTTTAAACTATTGCTGCATTATAAAACTTTAGAAGAGTGAATGGTACAGCGATGGTGTGTGAAAGTCTTTTCTCTTTAAAAAGTTTCAAAAGTAAAAACATTGTTGTAATTTAATTGTATTTTAATCGTAATGTTAAGGAGATTCTTTAACTAAATAAATTTAACAACTAGTTGTTTTAGAATAGCATGATATCCATATTTATTAATCATTTGATATTTATATTAAACGTTTAAAGAATAAGTAGAATGATAAAGTAGTATTTAATAAAGCAAATATTTTAATGTTGGTTTGAATTTCGCTATTTTACCTTTAGTTTTGCCAGATAATTGAAAAAGAAATGATTATGTTACGGTTACGTTTTTTAGAACATAATAACATTTCGTAAAACTTTTCTACAGTGTTTTAAATAATTAACACTTCACATAAATATCTAAAAAAAACAATAAAGTTTTATCATAACTTTTTCTTCAATAAATGTGCCATTATTGTAACTATATTTTAATAATAAGTTAATAATTTTGAGTTCATGTATAGTACCTTGAAGCTGAAGCATTTTAAATAGTCCATCACGAATGATTACTTCAGGTGGAAATATTTAACAGAACATGTATTAAATGGAAATACTTAACAGAACATGTATTAGGTGAGAAATACTTAACAGAACATGTATTAGGTGAGAAATACTTAACAGAACATGTATTAGGTGAGAAATACTTTAAAGAACATGTATAAGGTGAGAATTACTTATATTCTTCAGGGTGAAAATAAAATAGAATATTAATAAAAAAAGCAGCACCTCAAAACTTTTCATCAGTTTGTGTGTGACTGTTTTGAATGTATGAAGAGATATTCGTAATTTTTTATTTTTTGTTTTATGAAATTTTGTTTAAGTTACCTGAAGGTAATTTTTAAGGAAACAAATTATCTGAAACGAAAAATTACAGACAGTGTTCCACTTCTTTCTTTCTTTTATTCTAAAATAACTAAGAGCCTCATAAGAAGCAATTGTATCCTCTGTCATTAGAAAATTAATATTTGACTTATTTAACTGACCAAGAACTTGCATCTTTAAATTCCAAGGCAAAAATGGATAAAATAACGTTTTGATATGCCCCACTTCTCAAAAAAAATCTTAACACATCAACTGACGAATAGTTGCCAGCTGTGGCAACAAAAATTATGATAATCGACCCAACTCACCCTGGCTAATGGATGTTAACATACACGTAGTCGACCATTATTATTGTAAGATTAAAGATATAATTAAATTTGTCTTCGTCTACAGAAAACCTTGAAGAACTATTAAAAGACGTAGCAACTCTTATTTCTGTCGGCAAAAACGTTGAAAGTGCTGGAGTTCCAGAACAACTTCAGGTAATATTACAACTAAAATAATTGAAAACAGCATGTGGGCTGTAATGATGAATAACCCAATCAATTTGCTGTTTTAGATATGTTACAAATATTAGTTACACCTTAACGTTTGCATATCATCGAAACTATAAAAAAAAGTAGTCAACATGAAGAGTAAAATCATAAATTTCTTTACTCCATCATCAGATCAATTTATTACAGTACATATATGTGTGTCAAATAAAAATTGTTTTCTGTTCTTAAGAATTTAATTATATCATTCCGTTAAAATTAGAGTAATATTTAGTGTGGTCGCCGCATGAAATATAAAGTATCATTTTTATTTTATCAATGATATCATTTTGCAACAACGAATACAAATACAATAATAGTACCAATCCCTGAAACTACTCTTGTTTGTACGCCTTGTTTTATAAATATATTTCATTTTTCTGACAAGTTTGGACAAGTTGAATGATTTGTAATGATCATTCTATCAGAAAACTGAACAACATTATGTTTTCTATTGTTCATCTGTCATTTTAGAAACTTGCAAGTGAGATCTGTAAATCTGGTTTTGAGAAAACTTTCGAAGCTATGGATTGCGAGGTTGGTGATATTTTTATTCTGTGAATTATACAACGGTTTTGAATCGAATTTAAAATATCTAAAGATATAGAATATTATACTTTTTATTGTGTGTAGTAGTTTATAATCTACAATAGTATTGTAAAGATTCTAAAAGACTGGTTGCTTAATTTGTTCTAATTTAAGTATTAATTGAATTGAATTTTTACCAATGTCTTTTTATCTATCATCCAGACAGTTGTACCTTAATATTTTGTGGGTTTTAAGGACTTAAGAAAGAAGTATTCCTTTTTTATTTAAATGTTTATTGAAAGCTAAACAAATCCAGTTATAAATCTCTGCTCTGAATTTTATGTTGTTTCTTACATTGATTGATACTTATCTTTAGTGTTATTAAAAAATAAAGAAAATACGTTTATTTTTATGGGGATTATAAGTAGAGGTGTATTAGCTATAAATGTCAATTTCCAACAAATTTTCGATTTTTTTTTCCATTTTACGATTGCGAAATAGAGCTATTGTATCTCAAAACGGCTGATATGGGCATAAACGCATTTACTGATAAGAAGAGTCCAAGGTTTCGACCTTTCTCGGTCATCTTAATGCTAAAAAGAAAGCGTTTGAAACTGAAGTACATTTTTATTTCGAGTGGGTATCTCGTTAAAAATATAACGAATTTTTTTTTGTTTTTAAAAACCAAACAGCTATTATAAAGTCTCAAATGTTATAAAATCACTGATTTATATGATGAAAGTTTCGCACGTATCGTGTCAAATATTTTAGAAATGTTTTTGTCTCTGAGCTGTCTGTGCAAATCGTATAAATACTTTTAAGCAAAATTAAAAGCATATATAATGTAGAATAAGTTTGTAAATACACGATGCTCTTTAGTGCTTATAGTTTGTGTTACCCTTTTTTAAGTTTTATAAATTTACGATTGTGGTTTCGATTCTTGTTTATTTACTTTTCTGGAATTCTTACTTCATTTTAAAATTTAAAAATATAATACTATTATTTTACTTTGAAGGTTATAACTGTTTAAGGGATATACATTGTCATTATAATCGAGAAAATATTAGTCAATATACAAGTTCTTTAGGAATTATAGTTCGTGTTATCAGATTAATAAAAGTTTGATTCAACAGACAGCAATGGAGTGGCTGGTAAAAGATGACGAAATTATGGGGACTAAATTTCGAGAATTTCTATCATCCCATGGACATCGTTGCTTGAAAGAGGTAATTATGATGTTTCAGACATATCGACAAAATTATCTATTCTAAAACCCAATAAAATATCTAACAGTAGAAAAATAAATTATTTCGGGAAAACAATTTCTTTTCAGCTCATCCATTACCTGTTTCTCACTTCACATCTTTGCTGACTATAATTACTTTGCATAAATTATTTCCAATTGATATAAAATTATGAAATACATAAATAGAATGTGAATTTTTATCCTTACTCGATAGAATTTGATTGTCCCTTTTACAAACGCAGTAAATTCGAATATTAAATTATATTTATTTATATATATATATATATGTGTGTGTGTGTGTGTGTGTAAAATACGTTTAATTCAGGTTCATCCTGTCACCAATCTTTGCAACAAAACTTCTAAGTAAACCATAACAGTTTTGAGCTTGTGAGTTTCAATACTAATGTACGAGATGTGATTACCTTTGACAAATAACGATAACACTTATATATATTATAACTGTTATTATGGATTGCTAGCCAAGTATATATATCGACTTGGGAATAATTCCTGGATTTATGAATAGTCTAAATATCTTAAAGCGTCTGAATCTTGTAACTTATTATCAGCATTACATTGTAAAACATTGCTTACAAAAGTGATACCCATTTGACGAAACAGATAAATCTACTTCTATCCCCAGCTGTTTTAGCAGCATGTGTGAGAGCTTATAATGTTGAATATAGTATTTCGATACTCAAAGAGGTCAGAGCATATATAACGAGTGGTGTTGTTTCGTGTTTAACAACAAAAAACACTAGATTCCAGTAAATATGAATGAGAAAGTCAGAACACTGTATTAAATTATTTATGCTCATTACTAAGTTAATTTTACAATTTTGCTCTACGTAGATAATGTTTTTTTGATCAGTACTTAACTTTAATTACACATATCTATATGTCCCTTTTACATCCATATAGTTCGACACCATGACGAAGCCATGGAATGAGGATCCTCAAAATTTAGTAAAAACGTTGCAGGTAAAACTGATAGTTACAGATAGTATTTTTAAAATTTGTTTTAATAAATTATTCTTTAGAAAATAATATTTTAAACGAGTCGTATAAATGGTAATTTTTACAGATCATTAGCATATTATCTGTTACTATAATATATAAAATACTAGACAGTTGAATGGGTGTTTTACCTACAATTTTCTTCTTCAAGACCGAAACGTAAAATATACTGTAACAGGTGGGTCATGTTGAAGTTTGACTTTACCACTGGTAACAGCATATTTATAAAAATTGCAGTAATTTATTCCCGATCGGAGTACATAACTCACTCATTCGAGGAAGTTTACGGTGGAATAAAGAATTAACTCTGAGGTTGAAATTAAAAAACAGCAACACTTTAATACACTAAATGAGGATACTCGTCTTCATTGAAATTACCGAAAGTATGTTTTAAAATTTCAATGTTAAACTCGTCAATTTGAAGTGTTAATTGCTCTCTGATTATACATTCAATAACATTCATTAAATGAATAAACACTACGAATAAGTATCGATTATTTCATTACTGTACTCGGTCCAATCTTATATAAGTGCTGCAAATTTCGTCCTGTCTAGTCACTGGACTTGAGAGAGATATAAATAACTTTCTTATTCTGAACACACTCAACATGGTGGTAAACATGACTTCTTGTTGAAAAGACTGAAGACCTATAGACCCTTTCTTCTGGCTTCTACATCGGAAACTGACTTCTAAATTCTTTTTAAGAGACTAACATTCTGCCTAAAAACAGGAATTCTTAAACAAATTATTTTTTATGTTCCTACAATCTTCCAAAAAGAACACACAGCTTCCTGCACATAAGTCTGACACTTACTTGATTGATCTTTGCAAGCTCATAATAGTTCTTGAAACAAAATTACATTTTGATTATTGGCAGAAGAAAACAACAGTGAATCGACAGCCTTCTTGCTTTTCTCTCTCTCTGCCTTTTTTCCATGATCTTACATCAAGTTCTGACTTTCAACGCTAGTGTGATTTTTGTTTGTTGCTTTTTTACACTTGAAAATAACTTATAATTTAATGGGATTGGGTTTCACTACAGCCTTCTCTAATGTCTGTTATTATCACAAAATTTCTTTCACGTGCACCCCTACTATCGTCTCAACTTGAAAGTCTAATGGTTAGTATCAGTAGAATTAGAGTTTTCATGTTCCATACGTGTAGTACATGAGTTGTGAAAAATTAATTTGTTGAATGGTTGGGAATGAAATCCAGTTTTCAGCTTCAGAAATCTGCTTGAGGAATTTATTAACAGTTTGATAAAAACACAAGAAAACGTTAAGAACCAGAGAAGCGTTTGAAGTTCGTTCTGCCACATATTAGGTACTGTCAGTAGCTAGGACTAATAGAGTCTAGTATATATTTTTGTACTTTAAACAATTAAATATTCCAGTTTTTTTTAATGCCATGAACTTTGATTAAGATTGATCTCGTTTTAATTTCACTTAAATGTACCTGATTCTTTATATTCCAATGGAATAATATACAACACTTAAAACTCATTTATTGTCAAAGTATAATACTTATAGTTTCAGTATTTCATCACGTTATCTTGGTATTATCAGATAAAACTGCAAGAAGTTACTTCGTAATTTATATACTGAGAAAAATTAGCGGATGGATACATTGGTATTTGATAGGTTGAGCTAAACAAGTTTGTATTAACATGGAAAATATTTTATAAACAACCAAACAATAATTTCTACAATACACTTTTCTTTGCCATATAAGTGATTAGAAATTAGCCAAATGAATACATAAAACTGGAAATTATGTCAAAAGAAAAACTGTGGAAAACTATTTCATCTGAACACCATTGAAGACCAATTTAAGCTGAACCTCTTCTCTTACGTCATATGCTGTTAAGGAACTTGTATCTTCCGTTATAAAATAAACAGAATATGTGTTTCTCGTAATAACCAACAGTTAGGCAGAAGGAGACATGTGAAAATTATAATCAAATCGATTTGATATTGTTACGGAATACTTTTGAAATCTGCTTTTAAAATTTACTCGATATTATGAGTTACCTGTTGTTAAAATATTGATATCCTTTTATCATTATAAAACTGCATAACATACTTTGAAATATGTCACATTGCGACGTATTGTACTGTCTATTTATTATGATACATGCTGGACATTTTTCTACAGGTTCATAAAATCTGACTCTATTATGTTATCAATTCACTCCACAAATAGAAAAACTGAAACATATATACACACTAGACTCCGACATTAAAATATTGATACTATGGTTAGAAAAGGTGCAACTGTATCCCAGAATATTCATTAATTTAAGTTTAAGCTATTCATTTAATAAGGTTTTATTTATTTTGAGATGACTAATATTTTTTCTTTGTTCCAATTTAAATATTATTAGGTTCAAACAAATGACAGTGTTGAACATTATTCAACACACTTGTTGCTTAACTGATAGAAATTTGTATAGATATGTTAGTAATACATCTCACGTTGAATGAAGCAGTTGTAAATTTGAACGTGGTATTTGAGTTTGTTGTATAATTCTTTTCTTACTTCCTCTGAAAGTCTATGGTAAAGACTGTTCATTTGATGGCCATTGCTAAAGAAGAATTACCAATAACAGAAGCTATTGAACGAATCAAGTACAAACCAACAAAATTTTCCAGGTAAATAGATAACGGTAATAATTTAACCTCTGGAAGTCTTTTTTTAAATTTATACAATAATATAACTACACCATGTCCATTACACATAATTCTGTGTCTTTGTACATGTACGTATATAAACATTTATTTTCCTATTCACATTTAATAGGCCTAGCAGCCCCGAACGCGTAAGTCGTGCGACTCGTAATCCGAGGGTCGCGCTAAACATGTTCGCCCTCCCAGCCGTGAGAGTGTATAATGTGTCGGTCAATCCCACTATTCGTTGGTAAAAGAGTAGCCCAAGAGTTGGCGGTGGGTGGTGATGACTAGCTGCCTTCCCTCTAGCCTTACACTGCTAAGTTAGGGACGGTTAGCACAGATAGCCCTCGAGTATCTTTGTGCGAAATTTCAAAACTGTTTTTCCTTTTCATATTTAATTACTTGTCGATAAATGTTGTGATATTACATTTTTAAAAATAACCTTTACCAGTGACATCTTCAATGAACTCTTAATTCCAATCAGTATATAGAAAATTATCTCCTGTCCAAAATAAATATTCATTTTGATTTACATCGGCATAAAACATGGCGATTAATATGTTACTTGGGATTCCAAAGAACATTTCTTTAGAACGGATCATTTTCTGTGATTATCAAATACTTTTCTAATAGCAAAGCTCGTTAACAAACAATCAATAACTAGCTTGAATAAGTGGTCATTTTCAATGAAAATTATTTTCTCAACATATATGACATGGCACTTGACTATTTTGTAACGAATATTTAAAACAGAATTAAAAACTACACAATATTTATAATTGGTGAAATAATTCAACAGAATGCTTACATTGTTAAATATTACCAGTTATTTTTGTAGATTTAGATTTTGAATGAAAAATAAATAAAGAAAACTTAATAATGTGTTTTTATTTATTGTTTTTTGATTCAAGAAATTTCAAATAAAAGAATGTTTTAAATCTGATAATTTAAAGTATTGATTCAATTTATATGTTACTGTTGTTTTTTTCTTTGTGCTCGAACTTTGCCTTACCAATTTCTTTAACTTTTTGATCACTAAATTTGGAAAACAAAATCAAACAATCAGAAACAACGAATTTTAGAAAATTTCATAATTATTTTGAAAATGTTTCATAAAATTAGCGATGTAAATTTTTTCCAGGTTTAATTTACGTTTCCTCGTGTCACA
Source organism: Carcinoscorpius rotundicauda (assembly GCA_011833715.1). NCBI lineage: Eukaryota > Metazoa > Arthropoda > Merostomata > Xiphosura > Limulidae > Carcinoscorpius > Carcinoscorpius rotundicauda. The sequence goes on from CM022398.1 coordinate 26,540,257, forward strand.
AGCTCGACGGGGAGTTTGCCTTAGAGAGAGGAGTAAGGTGATTAAGCTTGATTTTACATCAAAGAAATGGAGCATTAGAAAGCATTTTATTAGTATGACCACCGCAATGTATATTCGCTGCTGCCCAAAATTTTAAGGTCATTGAGCATTAAGAAAAAATATGCATTTTGTGTTGTTAAACACAATCTCTCATTTGAGTAGAGGTTTGAAAGATGAAAATAAGAAAAGGGAAAATAAAAATAAAAACATTTTAACATTGAATAGTGAAAATGTGAACACAATGAAATTAGCCTAAATATTAGCTGGTCAAATGTTTAAGACCACACCAAAAAAAAGTCCTAAACAGGGTAGGAAATGCCCAAAAAGAGGTCTCAGTAGTTAGTTGTCCGGTCGTCATTGAGAATATCTACAAACATTCACTTTGACATGGTCGATATAAGCGTTTGCAGAAAGTCGGCTGGAATGTTATTCCAAATGCTAAAGATGGCTTTACGAAGATCATGCACTGTTTGGAATTGACGTCCATTTCTATGGACTTATCTTGACATTCAAACCCAAACATTTTCAACGGTGTTCAGTTCGAGCGAACACGCTGGATGGTCCAAAACAATCACTTTATTCGTCATGAAAAAGTCCTTTGTTTTGCGGGCATTGTGGATTGTTGCGTTGTCCTGCTGAAAGATTCAGTCATTTCCACACAAGCAAAGGCTTTCAGTCAATGAGGATACTCTCTCCAACATGCCAATGTAGCCAGCTGCTGTTTGACACCCTTCTATAACCTGAACCTTTATTGTTCCATGGAAGCAAAAAGCACCCCAGATCATGATGGAACCTCCTCCACTGTTTCGAGTAGAATGTGTTATCGGTGGAATATCGTTAACGTGCCAGTGACGTTGAAAGCCATCTGGACTATCCAGGTTAAATTTTCCACTTTTCTACATCCCATGTTTTGTACCTCTCAGAAAAGTTTAAGCAAGCTGTTTCGTAGTGTGGAAATAGGCGGGCTCTTTGAAGACGTTTAGGAAGCCTTTTTCTCAAAGATGCCATGTTATTGCTCACGAGCTACATTTTGCGTCCGTAAGGACCTAACTCTGGTTCGATGATCGGCTGGTGTCTTGCAGGGTAACCCTTCAAATCTTCCTGCTTATCGCCGGCGAAATTTTCTTGAGTCAACCACTTAAAATTCTCGTTTTGTATCCCTCAGGGTTTTTAAAGAGTTAGCAACAGCAGTTTTACTGTGCCCAATCTCACCAGGGATGGCACGTTGAGAGAGACGTGACTTTTGCAGCTCGAAAATCCTGCCACGTTCGAATTCTCTCAAGCTTTTTACCTTTACCCTGTTTTTACTCAATGTAACACAAAAGATGTCAATGGGAGATGTTGACAATGATATGCTTGAACACAACTTTCTAAATGTCGTTTCGTGTTTACCGATTCAAGCTTGGATGTTTTGACCAGCTGGTATTGAAGCTAATTTCATACTTTTCACATTTTTTTCTGTTAAATGATAAAATAGTTTTTTTATTTTATCTTTTCTTCTTTCGATTTTCTACTCAAATAAGTGATGGAGTCTAACAATGCAAAATGCATATTTTTTCTTTATGTTCATTAGCCTTAAGATTTTGGTGAGCATTGTATGTCAGACATGACCAAAAGCGTAATAACATTTACAAGTTTTTATCAAACCATATCAGTGATAATATAGTATAAAGTGTAATAAATAATAAAATTATATTATAGAAACAACGTAAAAGTTCCACAGAATGTTTTTTCTACACTTTTCAATGGTCACGAATGAAAACATTTAATACTTCAGTGGACACGTTTACTGTACAGATATTAAACTTTCCCAAAATCTACATAAACGTATTGCAAGAAATAGATAGGCGAACCTTTAAATGAATGTTGTAAACTATTTATCTTTCCACTTAATGTTTTATTTGAGCAATCAAGTATAAATAATTTCATAAGGTTTAATACACAAACGTCTTGTAATTATTCGATGTATTGTATTCAGTCTCTCCTAGTGAAATACGTAGATAATTTTAGAAAAGGTTATCGTTTGTTGGAAAAATTGATGGTAAATGAAGGAAGGCTTCCAGATACTGAGTTACTCCATTTCTTCACTGACGAGGAGATTCGAGAACTTCTCACGACACGATCTGCGCATTTAATCTCAACGTGAGTGTTTTCTAAACAGTGGATTTTATATTAGACGTAAGCTCATGAACTATCAGTATTTGACTATTAATATCTTGTGCAATTAAACGCATACGAATTCTAATCTGGTTTATGTTTAACACATTTATATAATGCAATGTAAACTAGCGGCTATCCGAAATTGAATAACTTTTTGACTGTCCGAATTGAAATGACTAAGTTTGCACCTCAACAAGAGCCAATAATTCAACACAAGATGATAACTTTAATATAGATCCTTATATAATGATAAAATAATTTGTTATTTTGTAAGATTACCTTATGATTATATTAAAATAGTATGGTACAATGCACATTTTTATAAACCGTTGGGGAAATGTACTAAAGTCAAAATTCTCTTTCAAACATAGTATCAAATCGTTATATAACTATTGTAATTAATATATTATATGATTATGTATATATTTAAATAGCCCTGAATTAAAAAAGAAAATTATGATTTTGTGTCTTTATTAGAGCCGTACGCAGACGCAGAATGCACAAGAAATTAGATGCTATGATGTTTCCTGAAATTATGGTTGGTGAACCGAAACCAGTAAGTTTGAAACGTTATGAATGTATGATTTTAGGTATAAATATTTTGAATAACTTGAAAAATTTATATAGTGATTTCTTTCTCATTAACGATACATCTGTTCTATTTAAAAGCTCTAATATTTGTAAAAAGGATTTATTTCAATATGAATAAAATATAAGAGAAGGAACTATATGTTGAAATTGTTAAGTTTCAGTATAATATTGATATTCAGTACAATTTATATTAAACTTCGTCTCGAGTAAATTCTTATTTTCACAAAAGATTTTAAATAATTCTTTGTCATTTCCTTTTATACATAGTACAACGTTATAAGATAGTCAATAATATGAATCATTGAAAAAAATCTAATTAGCAGGTTTTGTTTTGAGTAGATAGATTTGTTACCGTTGTTAAAAATGGTTGTGTTCCATTTAATAAGTCGAGTATAGCATCTAATTTTAGAGCTTTGTGGAAAATATGAAATGTAAATCTCTGAACTTACGAACTATGTGATCTCTTTTTTAAATTAACGTAATATTATTAGTGGTATACTAATATACGCATTAGAAACGCCTTTTTTTAATAAACGTATTGGGATGAATAAATCTATGAAATAACAAAATTTTAAAAATACTATTTTCTACAGATATATTTAATTAGATAGCTTTTCACAAATCTTCATTTTTACAGATCTCTACAGAAGATGTTGAAGACACTTATTCTTCCCTGCAAGAATTACGAGGTCTGGTTGGTTATTTTGTTTATCTATAGACAAAAAATAAATTGAGACGCTAATGTATTTAAAATAATATTGATTAAGTGTAATAATTTAAACCGCTATTTATGTACGTTTCAAAATCACAGATAGTAATATAACAATCAGATACAAGTATTTTTACGAAGTTAAATGTGATACGAAATATACATCGCATTTATTAATTTTTCAAGAAACTATTCAAAGTGTATGACTGATTTTTTTCTGTCAGAAATGTTTTCTTAATACTATATTTTTAGAAATCATTCATATATGGCACGACAGAATTCACTTCTTAACAGTAAGACTTACGACAAGTTTGATTTATTGGTGAGTTTTATCTGGCGATTTCTTCTGTGAAATGATAAAATTAATATTTGTTTTCATATTTACTACAGGTATCACTGTGTGCCAGGGTGTTGTGAAGGGAGTGGCTCACGTTGCTAAAAACCTTAATGAAGCCTCTAGTTTAAAAGTGAGTTTCGTATTTATTAGGCATATTTAACTAGAAAGAAATAGTATTTTAATATAAAACTGAGATGTTTAAGTTTTCAACGTGTGTATTTGTAAGACATTACGTTCATACACAAGGAGATGAGGATTTAGATAAAATAAGTTTGTGTGAGGTTTTCCTCTTATATCAAAGTCACATCGGGCTCTAAGATTTTAGCGTTGTAAATCCTTAGATTTACCGCTGTACCAACGGGGTCGCGAATAAAATAAAGAACATTGTCACTAATAATTATATGATTGCTAAATTTTATCATATCGTGGTGGGAGAGAGGTAAGTGTCGAGATTTTCAACCCTAAAATCAGTAGTTCGATTCCTGTCGGTGAGCACAGTAAATATTCCGATGTGGTTTTACAATAAATCTCACACACGCTAAATATGTGTTTTTATTTTTTAAATCGCAGTAAATTTTACACTTTAAGTGTAACAATAGTGATTCTTCATTAATATCAAAAGTCATCATTAAATCCAAATATTAGACATAATAAAGCCCACAAATAGAACATAAAAAGTTTCAGATTTTTTAGGTGTGCCGCACCGTAACATTTCATTTTAATTTGCCAAACTGAAACTTTACTGGCCATGTAAGATTGATGGTTAAATGTATTAACTGCCAAATTATAGTAACGAAGACGAAAGTCCCATCCAAATGAGCTTTGATATAGTTCCGTTGTATCATGTCAGAAGGAAGCGACTAGAAGTGTGCTTAATTTGTTTTTCTAGTAATTTCAAATAATGAGAATAAAACATTTGTTTTAAGTTAACTAGCACAATTTTCTACATCAACTAATTGTACAAAGTATTAAATCTCTGTGTTTCAGACTTGTTTCAAAATAAACTTTTCATTTTTACAGCAAGGAGATATTCTTATTGCTCACTCTACAGACATAGGATGGTCTCCTTATTTTCCACTTCTGAGTGGTATTGTCACAGAGATAGGAGGCCTAATTTCTCATGGTGAGTTGAATTTCAAAATATTAAAATAATCATTCTTGTATTTACAAAAATCTTACACTGTAAGGACAATATCAAACTTTAGAAGAATGGAAATCGTTATCTTAAAAACTAGTGAAGGTTTACTTTTATTTTATATTACTTGTTCGTTATTCAAATGCCATCTTGCTAAGAAACAGAAACTTAACTTGAAAGTGTTAATACTGAAGTAAATAAATAATAGATATGTAGTTAATATAAATAATGGGATTCTAAATTGAAACAGGAAATAACTACACACGGATAATTCAATGTTGTAACATATTGATATTTCAGTTTTTCGAAATATGATTGTAAAACCACAAATGCATGTGCTTTTGAAAGAAGTTACATAAATTCCAAGTTAGTAACTTGCACAACTTAGTTCTTAACGTGAAAGGAGAGTGTGTAAGATTTAATTATCAATTCTATCTTTTTAAACCATGTTTAAATGTTTTCAGAAACTCCGGGAGGTTAAATTGAGTTAAGAATGAGTTACTTTGTATTAAATTGAACAGTATAAAATTTTGGAATACTAAACAATGAAACTGATTTTAATCATAAGTTAAGAGTGTAAAGGAAGCGTAACCTTATACTTTTACTCATAAAAAAGACACATGTATTAATTAATTCGTCAGGTGCCGTTGTAGCAAGAGAGTACGGTTTACCTTCTCTGGTAGGAGTTCAAGGCGCAACGACTACGTTCAAGACAGGTAAGGAAAACACAAAATTAGTGATGCGTAAACGTAGTTTTAGCTACTTATAATTATAATTGTCGATAAAAAGAAAAGCTTTCAGTTATCCAAGAATCCATAACACACGAAATATATTTCTTACAAATAGCAATCAGATTTTTATGGAATTTATATTATTATTTCCACGAACCAAACTTTATTACACAAAGCCTATGTACGTTATACCACAACGTGTTAACTTACACAACCGTATATCTGTTATATCCCACATTATATATATAACCTTATTCAAAGTGTAAATTTTTAAACTCGTTTGTTGATGATTATTGCCAGTTCAAAATTGTGGGACAAAAAAGTAAAGTAAAATTATTTGTTTTTCTAGTACAACAACCTAAAATTTGTTTATCGCACATATAACCAATTCACTATAACTAGTTTTGAAGCCTCAGACACAGATGTGTAAATCCAGAAACTGATCATACAGATGTTGCAGGTACAGAGTTTGAAAACAATATACCAGAATAATGAACAGAAAAAGTCTCGTTATGCCATTACGGTCCGTGTCGCCACGTTCAGTCATGTTCTTTTTAATAACAGTGCATCTTCATAATAACCCTGGCCCGACATGGGCCATATAGTCCTACATTTTTAAATTAGGGACGGCTAACGCAGATAGCCCTTGTGTAGCTTTACGAGAAGTTCAAAAATAAACAAACAAGATAATGTATTGTGTTTTCCATACCAAAAGTATGCGTCGCAAGTCTGTCATGATCAAAGTTCACAATATTTCGTGCTAGGTTCCATTCGAGAACATGGTAATATTAACACTTATTTCTTTTTCTACCTGATAAAGAAATACAATTGAATAAATGGTCCGAACGTAGCCTTGCTCTAATAAGTCCCTTCTCTGTTCGTTTTATTTCCACCATAGACCATTTTTGATTAAATTTTATTTTGCAACACGGGTATACAATTTCCTCCTACTTTTCCGTTATCGCATTTTTGCCTGTCAGAGATGTCATGACCTGTGTACCATAGCTAATGTACAATGTGAAGGAGACTTTTTTTTTGCATGGTCATTGTGGCCCATGTGATCCATATTCCTTTGTTATTTAATACCATTAAGTTCAATGCACAAACCTTTATGAATATTTCACGTGTCGAATGTTGCTACATAATGCGATGAAAAAAATAAAAATTCGTCTTCAATATGCAGAAAATGTACCATATACAATTAAAAACCTGCATCATTAGTGAATTCATCGCATTCAAAATCTACGAATACATCTGAATATTTTACTAAAAACTGAAAATGAAATACAATATAGCCTTCAAGTAATAAGAAAGTATTTTCTCCAGAAGTTGGTGTTAATGTCTTTTTAATAGATATTTGTTTGCAGATATAAAGTTACTTGTTCAACAATGATTGCATTCATAGATTTAGCAGTAAGTCTTGGGACTAACGATTTAAACCAAGTTTCAATACTTAAGTTGTCAGGGCTTCTAAACCTCATTGTGTAGCTTTGTGTTCAAAAATGATGAAACAAAGAGGATGAAGAATATTTATTAAATTAATTACACCGTGTTAATGGTTTCATAGTAGCTCACAAATGTTCTTACATTTTCGTTTCAATGTTTGTACAGTTTTGGATAGATTTATTTTTATTAGAAATATTAAGTATCTCTGCAAAAACTGGGAAGTCGTATAAAATGAAATGATGACTGTATGACGTAGATGTTTTAGAAGCAATAATAACGGCTGTACTACATTTAATAACACGTGGACAAAAATGATGAGTGTACCATTTGAAATGGTCTAGAAGCGAAAACAGACTCTACCATGTGAGATCGTGTATTAACCACTGCACCACAGGAATAACGGTAACTGCTATTTCATTGTTCCACAAGGAGCTGTTTTTACCTAAAACATTTGCAACAACGTGTAGGTGTACCATTTGAACTTTCCATCCTAGTATTTCTGTAAATATGTTAACAAAATAACTGTAATCTTCTTTTATGACATTTTGTTGTTTTTTTTTCCATACAGGAGACGTGGTAATTCTCGATGCCACCCTGGGTGTACTGAAAAAGATTCAAGGAAACAAAAATGATGAGAATTAGTGTCAGCGTATTACATTCCACATAAAGAATGTGTAATTTGGCTTTTGTTACGTTGATACATCATGAGAATTCGCTGAGGTATAGAACTTAGTAGAAATTTTCCTTGAAAGACCAGATAGATTTAATTCAAATATTTTATCACATGTATTTCGAACTTATAAAAATACATCAGCTTGGTCACATTTTATTGTGACCATGATTTTAGAAATTACTATATCATAAACGTTCTTGTCTTTTTCAATAAAGTGTTTTTGCAATCGAGTTTTATGCAATTTTAAATTGTGTGTTTACGTTTGTTTCTTTCTTAACTTCGTGCAAAGCTGCACAAAAAGTATTTTGGTTAGCCGTCCCTAATTAAGCAGTGTAAGACCAGAGAGAAGACAGTTAGTCATCGCCCCCCACTGTCAATTGTTAGGCTACTCTTTTACAAAGAATAATAGTATTAAGTGCCACATTTTAATACCCTCACAGATGAAAAGGCGAGCGTCTCTGATGTAACAAAAGTTCAAGTATATTCGAATTCAAACAATAATTAAATTTATCTTTATCAATTCCATCAAGAACAACTAGAGATATATAATGAAACGAAATTGCTAAAATTGCTATAGCTTTAAATTTAGAGGTTAAAAAGTCAATAAACAAAGAATATATCACTGAAATACCAGTCGATATTGATTTGTTGTCTGAAGAGGCGTGAGTGGAAAAACTCTTGTGGCCCCACTAGTCCATCAAGGTCGAGTAATAAAGATGAATTGTAGATCTAGCTAAAACTCAAACAATTCGAACTTGAAAAGTTCATATCAAAACTAATAGAGCATATAAATGTCTCAACGCTGAACAAACTAATTTTGAAACTGAGAATGAACAAGCTCTTATCGAAGCCGAAAATTAAATTCAACTCTGATCGACGAAACTAAAACAATATGTGTTTACATTCGCATATGGATGTAATTTCACCAGATCACCCGCTGTTGTTCAGTCGGTTCCTTATATAAAGGCTGGTGTAGAAGGGGAGGAATAAGAGACCTCTTTGTCTGTTGATTCTGCGTTGTTGATAAATGACACCTGCAAATCCCATGTCCATTCGTGTGCTTCATGATACTGGAGCAACTCAATGATTATTGTTAGAAGGTATATTACCCTACATTTGAGTCTCGTCATTTGTGAGTCTGTTATTGCTCAGGATATTAACGGTGACTCATTACTTTTACTTAGCATCAGATCTAGTTTCGGGACTAGTTGTGGTTTGAGTAGGACCTACTCTGCGAATTATTGTTATATCATTATTGTTAAGAAATGATTTTGCTGGAACAAAAGCTGTTTGTGAACCCAAAATGGTTAGTGAGCCAAACACCGTTTCACCTAAGAATGATGTTGTCGTTCGGGATAATTCTGATGTGATTCCCTCGTGTGCGTACATGTTGTTGTAGTTTTGAATTAAGCACAGAGTTACTAAATGGACGATCTGTGCTCTGCCCATTACGGATATCGAAACTCGGTTTTTAACGTTGTAAGTTCGCAGGGATACCGCTGAGCCAATGGAGGGCTGCAGTACTTGAACTCAGGCGAAAAGTAAGCCAAAATAAATTATACACACGCAACAAGAAAATATTGTAGATATGTCTTGACATTTTTTATCTGAAGGAGATCTTTTGGCTGATTGAGCTAATATCGATTCTTCAGTGAATGACAATGATGAGCATGGAAGATCAGGTTCAACGAGTGAAATATTGATTGCTGGAAGTAAACACGATCGTTAAACAATAAAAGGATCCACAGATATCTTAACTATTTAAAAATGCACATGGCACATGAAATATTAAAATTTTCCCATAAACACACTATCATTGGCTGATTGTTAACATCTTAAGTTTTAAATCAAATGCTTATGTGAGAGACATATCCATATATATGCACGAAAATGAGATTATTGGTAGTGCCTCGCGATAAATATAAATGATAACAACATGCAAAATTAAATAAATTGGTTTAAAAAGCTACAAACTGGAGTATTTTAATGCAGTGTATTTTAAGAAGTTTAAAGTTGTAAATGAAGGAGTAGCCAACATTTATGACTATGATTATGAGTTATGTAATTTTACTCACAAAACGAAGAATAAGATAAGGGAAACTTTACGTAGAATTTCAAATAAACTTACTACTCTCTTTTATTTTTAATCCCCAAAGCAACATTTCCTTTTCATCTTCATCTTCAAAGGTAACCGTACCTTTCCACTGGCCCCATTGATCATAGCGATCTTGAGATTCGGTGATCCTTTAAAATAACTTATTTTATCTTCTTTCGGATACTATTAATTTGTTTATATTTATAATTGTTTTTATACGTTTTAAATACTTAAACTTAATTATTTCTCAATGTACTGACATAATTAGCACATCCGTTTCATTCATGTGTTATAATGAAATAAATGTTAGGTTTTTCAAAACAATTTTGATGGAAAAATTGTGAACATTTTGATAGTCCTATTCTTTACCAGTTTATCTTCACGTACGCATACGTTTGCATATTAATTTAGATATGATACTATTATTTTTTAATTAAAAATGCCTTTACAAGATTGATTTTATGCAATTGAATGTAAACTAACCTTTTGTAAGACGGAAATCCTTGCTTTCACGTACCACATGCTACAGCCTCATTAACAAGTCCAAGGAAGAAGTCGATCTTGAAGTCAAAAGGCAAACTTGTCACAGTCCAACTAAAATAATGAAATTGTTACAAATAATGTAACAATTGTGAATTAACTCTTTATTTAAAAAAAATTATTATCGTAAAACAAGTAAAGTTTATTTTGTTGTTGTTACTGTCTGATTCATTATGTCATTTTTTTCTAAAAAAGTAAATTGTATATAAATAAAAGACTTACATGAAAGTAAACTTCGCATGTACATCCTCCTCTTGAGCCTGAAGTCCAGTTTGAGTGATTTTCCTCTCAGTGACAACAATAAACAGTTACAAGACTCATATATCAATCACGGTCGATATTATGTATATATATATCAAAACTTACTCATTGTTTGAAACAATGATAGTTTTGATATCTTATTGTTACAACTATTCAATCCAATTTTCGTGTAGCGAAAGTGTCACGATAGATTAGTTTGTGCTGATTTGTAACATTATATCAACAGTGCAAGTAAAATCTTTATCCGAAACGCGTACTTAGCAACTAGTTTAAATATTCCGGCCTTCGCAATTGTTAAAATTAACTTAATCATTCTTGTACAACGTCTTGATCAAAGCATTTGAAAGATAATCGCAATAACAATTTTTCTGATACTGTGGTTTGTGGTCCTTAACTTTAATAAATGTTATACATCCTGAAGTTGGTACAGATAAGAGTTTAACTCAACTTACCTCCAGTCATACTATTGAAATCTCAAACATTTGATGACAATAAAAAGATTTTTGGTTTATTTCATCAAAATGAAATTATTTTTTTATTTGTAGCAAGGTTGTAAACGTTAAAAATTATTGTTTATAAATTAGGCGGATTTTGCCCTGTAGCAAATAGCAACATGTAGGTTTTGTTACTAAAAAGCTGGATGCATTCCTTCAGGTTCTGTTGACACATTGTACGTAGATGCACTTTCGGGAACTCTACAATTAATTAAAAACACAATGCACTAAATATTATGCCTCCAATAACTTACCTCTCTTACCTTTCAAAACTACGTGCCGTCATCATTATCTACCTTTCTTCAAACCTTAACTTATCATAATTACAAATCCACTTCAGGGTGAAATGACTTCAACAAATATAGTATGAAACCTACCTTCCTTTTTAAAGGCAGATCATAGTGGCTTCTCTCCAATATTAAAATTAAAACTGGTGACGAATCCCTAGTAATATCAAAAACTTCATTTAAAAGCGAGATATAATTTTTTAACTACCACATTAAATGAGTGAAAACCAACCACAAATAGACATTTATATTAAGGGGGTCATAATAATACATTGAATTGTTATATCTTTATTGAAATAAAGATATATTGTCCTCATTAAGAAATAAATCAACACTTCAAGTTTTGATTTCTAAAAACATTTTCAGCTTCTTAGAGTAGCCAGAGAATTTTCATATACCGAACAATAAACCCATTAATTTAAGAAAAACTCCTGGAATTTGTAGAGATAATGTTTTTTTTTTATTTGTTCACTTGTCATAATTTCTTTTTCGTTTGCCATTCATGTTAATTTTATTATATGCTTAAGATTTTCTGTATCTGTTATTTATTTAAGCTACTTAAAGTCGTAACCTTTTTGTATATGAAAATTCTTTTTTTTCTAACAAAAAGCTACACCACCGGATCGAACTTCGGATTTTCGCTATTAGTATTCATGTTTATCGTTGAGCTGCTAGAGAAAGTGAAAATGCTACTAATGACACGTTTTGTGATAAACTACCATTCTGAACAAAATATACTAAACACAGACGCATGACAGGCAAGAATTTTAACGTAAACAGTTGGAACTTGAAACCCGTTTTGCGTTATTACAAAGTTCATGAGTTCAACAGTGTATTCTGCAAACAATTAAAAATATTGCTGACATATTGTGTCAATAATACAGTTGGTTTACTCATGAAAGCTTTGGCTGTCACTCTATTAATGGTTATAAATTCCATGAGCAAAAAATAAGGAATTATGTTCACTCAAAATGTATAGGATATTTTTTAATGGTTATCGTTGTTCGAAATATCGGTTTAAGGTATTTTAATTGATAACTTTAAGTCTCGGCACCTGTACAAATGAAACTTTACACGTCATTTGTTTCATGGTTTTTCTTTTTGTCTTATTTCCCTGTGTAACCACGTTTATGGATCATTTTGTGCATACTAGTAGAAATTAAAACGAGTATCAAAGAAACTAAGTCTGAAACAGTGGTGTAAAATAACATCCATCTATCCATAAATGATCCCTTAAACATTTTAAACAGCGGATTTCTTTCCTTAATTTCAAAAATGAAAACAACAGTTAAGCAAACTACCTTGAATATTTCAGAATAAAGCTTATCCTGAGGAGTTACGTTCTTTGTTATTTCAGTGGTTCGTTAATTTCCTCCTTATTTAGATATATGAATGTCGGAAAAAACGCAGATAATCTATCATAATTATGAATATTTCTAACTGAACATAAAATCAGCTTCGTTGAACTTAGTGCATGTAATATACTTATATACATGTAGTTACATGCATAAGTGTAAATCCATTTTCCCAACCAAAAATAAGACTTTTTGGGTGCGAAATCGAAATTTGAAATTTTAATCTTAAATTTGCTCAGAATGAGTTATTTACTAAAAGAGCTTTGAAATTTTTCTAACACTTCATAAATAATTATAGCTTTTTAGTCAATATTTGTAAAACCCAAGATTAAACTATGTGGTATAAAGCTATATAAACTAGTGAAAGTAGTTAAAGAATAAATGATAATTATACATCTAGTCATTAAACATTACTTACCGTATTCCCAGGACACAATTGTTTGTTTTCAAATACTTTTTATCCTTTTTATTTGTTTGGTGTTTGTTTCAGAATTTCACGTGAGGCTACAAAATAGATATCTCTTCACAGCCATCTCTAGTTTTGATCTGATAGACTGGAATGTAACAAACCAGTTCCATATCAGTAATCCTAACAAATCGCTTTGCTTTATTTTTACTGACCGAATAGTGGGATTTGATCGTTTTTCTTACAGCTTACCCACACACCAAATGTTCGGAATGCGTTTCTGTAGGAAGAAAACATGAATTTGATTAAAACATGTTGATGATCAGGCAACGCTAGACATCTTATTTTATCAGATTAAGGCATCTCTTGTTAGTTAAAACTAAATTATATGCTCTATCTCATTTCGTCGTTATGCTGAAACAGTTAAATTCCATAATTGTATCAAAGGTAAAATCAGGTATTCTAATATTAATAATACGTTTTTAAGTTTGCTTACTGCGTGCTTAGTTTCTTCGAAAAAGAATGTTTGTTATTTTTATTCAAACTTTAGTAAAACATCTAGGAAACTGCGAAACTAATTTTAGATTTATATAACTTTTACTCCTGTCACTTACCATCAGAGAGTCCCTAACAAAAGTTGTTACTCATTAATTTCGTTACTAACGTTCATTTCAGTTTAATATATTTCTGTGCTGAACTTCAAACAAACATGTCTCAAACACAGTCCTTGTGTTCTAAAATCAATGAATCTGGTGTAGCCTGGATATCAATAAACTCTATCAGATTGCTTGCGAAAATGTCCAAGATCCACGGCTCAATGCCCTTAAAGACATTTAACACTTTCAGTTTCAGTGCTTATAAGATAAAGATTTCATTTCCTCTCATAATGTATCAACACTCTTAAAATATACAGCGCGAATTTTCCTCGAGCGTATTTATATAAATAATTAAGGACAATGGAGGAGGTTGAGGATGGTATTGGAACCGCTGTTAGTTATGAATGGATTTTTGAGCCTAATAATGATACTCAAAAATGTTATGTAAATTGTTGCTACTGTTAAACTAAACTAAACTAACGTGGCAGGGGTTCAGTTTGAAGAGAGAGAAATCAGAAGAGTTCTCTCCCCAACCAGGGTGTTCAGGAACGTTGTGGTTCCTCTTCGTCCCCTTTCGTGGATTGTTATTAAGATTAAGTGGTGTTTTATATATATATATATGTGTGTGTGTGTGTGTATGTATATATATATATATATATATATAAATTAATTATTATTATTATTCTTGACTATTTGGGTCGAAAATGTCTCTTCTAAATGTTGTCTTGGATGGAGGCAAAGGCAGCAGCGGAAAGGAAGCCCGGGACCTGTACCGAAACGAAGAGGTTGAGTAGATGTGAACATGAATATTATTCAAATCCAGATCAAAATAAAACAATTCAAACGGCACGATTCAGGGTCTGGCAAAAGAAATGCCTGGGCTGGAATCTATAAATCCAATGCCTGAAGATTTTGATGTGGGGGAAACGGGAGTGCCCCGAGAAAACCCACTTTCACAGGACAGGTGCCTAAAGTTTTGCCTGTCGTGTGCCCTGTATCTGAGAAAAAGAAAAGAAAATGGAATTCGTGTTAGTGACATGAATTTTATTTGTTTAGATTCTTTGTTAAGTAGAATGTGATTCTTGAAATATGTTGTACGGTGAAATGTATTTTGTTGGTGCACTTGATAATTTGTGTAGTGATGCCGTTAGTTTGTTTCTGTTTTCTGCTTTTAGATAATATTTGAGAGAAAGCTCTGTTATTCTATCTCTTATCGTTGGTAAATTACTAATTTGGTGTAGATAGTTTGTTGGCGTAAATGACGGTAGGCCAAATGCGGATTTTAATATTCTGTTTTGCTGTACTTGGATTTTCTGGAGTGTGTTATTTGACATATTGTATGTTACTTGACATCCGTACTCTATTAGTGGACGGATGTAAGCCTTGTATATTTGTATAATGGTGGTTGGTGCGCATTTCGATTGTTTGCCGGTTATGGTCTTTAGATATGAAATCCTTTTTCTGATGGATGAGTGTATATTGTTTATATGTTAGTTTTGTGTCGAAAGTGACGCCAAGGAATGTGATATTTTTACTCATGTTAATGGTTGTGTTTCCAAGTGATAATTTTATTTTTTCTAGATTTTTTCTTTGCTTCTTAAGTTTCCTATAGAAAGTAATTGCTTGTGTTTTTGTTGGGTTTAACACGACTCTCCACTTGTTGCTCCATGTTGAGACGTTGTTTAATGATTCTTGTACGCGAGACATGGCCATTACTGGGTTTCTGGAGGTGCTCCAGATTGCGATGTCGTCTGCGTATTGTGAATTGTGTGTGTATATTAGATTTGGAAAAGGTATGTCACTGACGAAAATTATGTATAGAAGTGAAGAGAGGACTGATCCTTGGGGTACTCCTGCCGTTATATTAAATAATTTGGATATAGTTTTATTGACTTTTACTTGTGCTGTTCTATTGGTTAAGAAATTTGAGATCCATTTGACTATCGTGGGATTTATTTGCAGGTGATTTATTTTATATATGATGGCGTTGTGCCATACGCTGTCGAATGCTTTTTTGACATCTAGGAATACCCCAATGGTTACTTGATTGATGTTGTAAGCTTTGTAGATTGATTCGGTGAGTCGCGTGAGGTGATCTGTTGTTTGTCTATTTTTTCTGGAGGCATTTTGAAATTCTGGAAGGATGTTGTTTGATTCACAAAAATGTAGGAGACGGTTGGAGATAATTCTCTCCATCAGTTTGCCAAGGCAGCTTAACAGACTAATGGGGCGGAAATTATCTGGATTTGTTCTATTAGTTTGTTTCTTGGGGGATCGTTGTTATGATGGCTTTCTTCCACGTGTCGGGATAGTACCCGGTCGCTAGTGAGATGTTCATGATGTTTGTGAGGTGTTGTAGTAGGAGATTGGAGCTTTTTTTCAGAATAATATTTGTTGCTACTGTTGTTTCTGAGTTGGTTGATATAAACAAAATCAGGACATCAGGACAACCTGTAGATTAATAAATTATTAGAATATAGTTGTACTGAAATATATCTGGATTATGAGAATATTGTTTATCATTTCTTGTAGTATTTAGAGTGAAATGAAAAGTACTAACTTATTTACAACTATTCATGATAATTGTTTTGTTATTATACATACGCATCATAGGACAATATATTAAGAGCTTGTGCGTATTCCTTTATGTCGATATTTTCTAGTTGCAGACCTTAATACTTATTTTCTTCATTTCTTCTTCAACATTAAGCCCCCCAGTGGCTCAGCGGTATGTCTGCGGACTTACACGCTAAAATCCGGGTTTCGATACCCATGGTGGGCAGAGCACAGATAGCCCATTGTGTAGCTTTGTGCTTAATTCAAAAAACAAACAAACAAATTTTCAACGTTAAAATAAATCATTATTAAATCATATTAAAAATTAAACACTATTTTAAACAGTTTACTAAAATATGCTAAAACCAATTTTAAAATACAAAAGGTTTTATGTGAGATTTATTAAGCAAACAACATGAATGAAATATAATTTATCACTCCACGTCTGTAATTTCAATTTGAAATTAAATTTACTAATAATTTCAGCTTACAGTAACTTTCTGTAGATATCTGTACTAAATTTCATTTTTTTTTCTAATGCTATTATTCCAAACTTTACTGGCCCCTGTCGGTAATTGGTTGTAATATCTACAAATCGCCGTTGCAGAGTGTTTTGTTTAAAACTACGACTTTTAAATTACCTAATCATTCATTTTGATTTGAACTTGTGGTTGAATAAGACATGAAGTGGTGTATGACACTATATATGTATAATCATTAAAACATGATTTCAGCTTGCTCTGGATACTCGCGCAAAGTCATGTAACGATAATCAAGCTGTTAATTTTGGGCTAATGAATAAAGAGAGCAAGTCCGCGGCATTCACCATCAAATCCAATGTAACACTAATTGAATTATTGCGCCTTTTACTATGAAACTATTATTTTTTCCTCTGTATTCAGATACAACGAATAACCTGTTAAGTGTACTTACACTGCATTTGCAATTAAACATTTATTTTAGAATATTTTCTGGCTCCTGTCGAGTGTCTTTGCTGAGTTAATTTATATTTATTTCACTTTCTTAAGTAAATTCACAACGAAACCACTTCTCTTGACAACGATGAATCACATGATACATCACATTTGACCATGAACCAACGACTCGTTTTTTCAAGAGTTTTGTTTTTATTGAACCACATTATCAATAACTTATTTTGTTTATCTGAGTGATAAAATATCTAAATCCATCAACCAAGTATTGAAAATGTTCATGTCATAAAAACTACTTATCCGGTGTTACGTATTTTTTAAATGTTTTACGTTCTTCATAGACTAAACGCAACAGAAAAAACGCAGATAACAGCTTGTATAATTTATTACACTAAACTATTAACAAATATAACAGATATAACATGAATTATATAATAATAGTGACAGATATTAAGTTACAACATTCGAAATTAATTACAAAACAAAATAATATTAGTTTCAAACTTCAAAATAAATCACAATACAAAACGGTACTGGCCTGTATCTAATGTAATGATCTAAAATTAAAGTCTCAAATTCCAGTCTAGGGTGTGAATTTGGTCCCACGAAGAGATTCCGAAACAGTTCACAGTTCAATGAAATCGCCGTCTCTCAGCTCAAGCAGTAATTCAGATGTATCGTAGAGATTGACGAAATAAAATCACAACTTCCGGAGATCTAACTTCAATCACGAATCCAAGTTGAATATTCACAGCAAACACTTAATCTTTCTCAAATAACTAAAACTGATGCCTGAATCTCACTCTTATTCTTCGAACAAAACTAATGGCTGAATCTATCTTCTTTTTTCGAATAAAAACTGATGACTGATGACTCTCACGTCACCGTCTTTTTTATACCGATAGGCCTATTTCTCGAACAATCTCGCAATTTCCATACAACTCCAGAGCTATCCACGCATATTCGTTCTTGCACGAGACTACACTTCTAGACAGGAAGTCACCAGCACTCATTTACAAACATGTGATTGGTCTACTTAATTCGAGAAAGTTCTAAAACGTTACCCTAAATAAATAACATATTTTAGTTCAAACTTCGAAACAATAATATCAATATGGAAAAATGAATAATACAAATGAAAATTCAAACACAATACGACATGTTGTCGTTTACAAAATATCTATACATATACATAACACTCTCCCCCTTAAAAGTAAAAAAAAAGTTTGAGCTTGCGAAAACTTTTTTTTTGTTTTGTTTATTTGTCTTTTTAAGCCAACTTAAAAGGGTTAAATCCAGTGGATTCTTTAATACCTTCACGAACTGCAAACAATAACAAGGGAACACCCTCAACCCAGTTCTTTGGGTGTTTGTGGCAGTAATTTGGTGGAAAAGTTCAAGGACACCTTGTGATTCAGGATGGTATGCACTGGATGAAATTTGGTGGACGTCTAATTCATGTATGGCTTGTTCAAATAGCTTGGACATAACATTTGTGTCTTGATCTGATTGCACAACTTTTGGAATTTCGAACATGGTAAAGGATTTGACAAGAACAGTGAGTTTTCTTAAAGGAATTGCCTCAGGGAAACGTGTAGAAGCACACATGATCGTCAAGAGGCATTCATTTCCTGCTTTGCTGTTTGGCATTGGGCCAACACAGTCGATAATGACCCTTGAGAACGATTCTTCAAAGGCAGGAATAGGTCGCAGTGGTGCTTTTGGAATCCCCTGATTTGGTTGTCCAGTGATTTGGCAAGAATGACATGCCTTACAAAAGCTAACAACACCTTGGCGCATCTTTGGCCAATAGAAATGTCGTCGGATACGATCTAAGGTCTTTCTTACACCTAAGTATCCCGACAATGCATGGTCATGAGCAAGACTAAGAATATCACTCCGATAGTATTTTGGAATGACGATTTGGTGAATAACATTACACTTTTCATCAGCAGCAACGTCAGGAGGTCTGTATTTTCTCATTAGCACACCTGACTTCTGGTAGTAACAAATAGGGACAGTTCCTATTTCATTTTCATTAACAGCCAGTTGTAGAAGAGAACGAGTTTCAGGATCATTGTCCTGTTCCTCAATAAGTTTGTTTCGATGAAGAGAGTCGAAAAATGATTTAGAGTCATCAGTAGAACTTAAAGTTGAGTCAGAAATCTCATCGATGTGAGACATGAACGTATCAGACAAAGAGAAATCCTATTTGGATTCCTGAGAACGAGTAACAGCACAGGCGGGAAAAACATCAGGAAACTCTTCAACGAGTTGCTCTGTACTGGGAGTAATAACAGGTGCTTCAACAACACGAACCTCTGGTACCACCTTACTACCAGCCAAATCATTCCCCAAAAGCATAGACACACCTTCAACAGGCAATGAAGCTTTAATACCCACAGTCACTGGGCCTGAAACTAAGTCCGAATGTAAATCTAATCTATGAAGAGGAATAGAAACGACGCCACCTTCTACACCAGAAATGAGCACATTGGCCCCAACGGATGACTTTTCAGAAAACGGAAGTACACTTTCCAAAATCAAACTCTGAAAAGCTCCAGTATCCCGCAGGATTTTAATTCGTTGTAGATGTGAATCGCCAACAAAAGAAACAAAACCTTCAGTAATGAAAGGCTTAAATTTGTCCTCAACAATATCTTCAGGTACATCAATAATATTGGACTTGGAATCCACAGTGGACTGGACAGGGTCAAAATCATTGGGAACCAATGATGTATCAAACAAGGGCGAAATGAAACTATTGGGTGATGGCTTGTTTTTGAGCTTATAGCACTCAGAAATCAGATGGCCAGGTTTCTTACAATAAGCACATGTTTTGGATGAGAATGACACGTTTTGGGTAGATGACGAGCTTTGAGAATAAGATGGAGTCTTCGTTTGAGAATTATAAGTTTGCTCTTTTTTGTCTCTGTCGACATTTGCATAATATTTGAATGAGTCACTGGGTTTCTTTGTTGTGTGAGATGTTTTGATTTTGTATGAGAAATATTTGTGAGTCAAAGCATACTCGTCTGCCAAGACAGCAGCATCATGAATTTTGGAAGCTTTTTGTTCATCAATATAAGTTTTTATCTCTACGGGAATACATCTTTTAAACTCTTCGACTAACATGAGTTCTCTGAGTTTCGCATAATCATCTTTAATTTCTCTGGAATCACACCACCTGTCGAACAGAATTTTTATTTTCACGAGCAAATTCGACATAAGTTTGGCTATCAAACTTTTTGTAACCACGAAATTTTTGTCTCTATGCCTCTGGCACCAATTCATATGCATTCAAAATGCATTTTTTGACGTGCTCGTAATCATAACTTTGCTCGGCTGTGAGCTTGGAAAATACTTCCTGAGCTTTACCCTTGAGAACACTCTGAAGTAGTACTGTCCAATATTCGGTAGGCCATTTTAGCCTAAGGGCCAATTTTTCAAATTGCTGAAAATATGTATCTACAGCTTTTTCATTGAATGGAGGTACTAAACGAATCTGTTTGGAAGCATCAAAATTATCCAACTGCATTCGGACAACCTTTTCTTCTGTCTGTGCCTTTCTCATACTGATTTCTTTATCAGCTTTAATGCGTTCTATTTGTATTTCGGCATCAAGAACAAGGCGTTTGTTTTCTTGTTCTGCCTCAATACGTTTATTTTCTTGTTCTGCTTCAAGTCGTTTGCTTTCAATTTCTAAACGAAATTTCATTTCCATTTCCATTTTTTTTAATTCGAAATCTGGGTCAAAATGAGCGACAGGCAATTGTTGTGCAACTGTTTGAGGTAATACCTTTTGGCTGACCAAATGTTCAACAATAATTTGTTTAATATCTGCTTTCTTCATTGATTGCTTCACTTCTAAATTAAAATGTTTACCAACATCAACCAATTCAGATTTTTTTAATTCACTGATTAATTCGAAAGAGGGATTCCGATTAAATTCGTTTATAAAATCTTCAAGTTCGAATGCCATTTTAAATATACAAGCTGTCTATCTGTATAGAATATAAATCTTATTTTATAATAAAATTAAATTGTTTGTTCGATATCCCCGGACGAGCCCCCAATTTTCTGTTTCGTATTTTTTAAATGTTTTACGTTCTTCGTAGACTAAACGCAACAGAAAAAACGCAGATAACAGCTTGTATAATTTATTACACTAAACTATTAACAAATATAACAGATATAACATTAATTATATAATAATAGTGACAGATATTAAGTTATAACATTCGAAATTAATCACAAAACAAAATAATATTAGTTTCAAACTTCAAAATAAATCACAACACAAAACGGTACTGGCCTGTATCTAATGTAATGATCTAAAATTAAAGTCTCAAATTCCAGTCTAGGGTGTGAATTTGGTCCCACGAAGAGATTCCGAAACAGTTCACAGTTCAATGAAATCGCCGTCTCTCAGCTCAAGCAGTAATTCAGATGTATCGTAGAGATTGACGAAATAAAATCACAACTTCCGGAGATCTAACTTCAATCACGAATCCAAGTTGAATATTCACAGCAAACACTTAATCTTTCTCAAATAACTAAAACTGATGCCTGAATCTCACTCTTATTCTTCGAACAAAACTAATGGCTGAATCTATCTTCTTTTTTCGAATAAAAACTGATGACTGATGACTCTCACGTCACCGTCTTTTTTATACTGATAGGCCTATTTCTCGAACAATCTCGCAATTTCCATACAACTCCAGAGCTATCCACGCATATTCGTTCTTGCACGAGACTACACTTCTAGACAGGAAGTCACCAGCACTCATTTACAAACATGTGATTGGTCTACTTAATTCGAGAAAGTTCTAAAACGTTACCCTAAATAAATAACATATTTTAGTTCAAACTTCGAAACAATAATATCAATATGGAAAAATGAATAATACAAATGAAAATTCAAACACAATACGACAAAATATTTATACATATACATAACATCCGGCTGAATATAACATACTGTTTAGGGACAACACGAAATGGTTGGTCCTTTTCGACTGTCGCATCTTCTGAGTTTAAGCTAAACAAAAACTAGTAAATAAATAAATTTACAAAATCTTAAATCCAGGGCTTACCGTTGATGTATGAATCGTTCTTTTAAAGTTACTGAAATTTACTGCTTTAACAACATTCGAAGGCAACCGAACACTCGACTTGAAAAATGAAATTGTATTAACTGAATCAAGCTTCTACCTAATATAAATTTATATTCGTTTCTTCTATTTCTATAGTTCTCGATTTTAAGTACGAATATATCCAGATATTGATATTAAAAATTCCATTTACAATTTTAAAAACTTCAATCAAATTCCCTTTAACTCTTAATCTCTCCTGGTATAAAAATCACTCAATCCCAAGTACCATTGTTATAGCCAAAACCGAGAAAACCGAATGTTCCGTATCACCATTTCAGTTTTAAAGGAAAGTAGACTAGGGATGTTATAATGTTGCAGTCAATTCCACTATTTGTTGGTGAAAGATTAGCCTATAGTCTTACACTGAAAAATTAGGGACGGTACCGCAGATAGTCTTCGCGTAGCTTTGCGCGAAATTCAAAACAAACAAACGAACCTTGAGTGAAGGTATGTTGCAAGCTTCATGCATGTAAATTATTAGTGTAAATCTGAGTAGTCTAATAGCCATTTTTAAGATTCTGTTTTGTTGGAATTAGGTTGTTATGGTTGAATGTTGTGCGTAATTTGAGAGCCGTATTCGATTGGGGAGCAAATGTATTCTTTGTAGATTGCATTAATGGTATTATGTGTGCATCCTTTTTTATTTCATGTAATTAGTCTTAAGTGATAGATTCTCTTGCTAACTAAGTTTTTAATGACGTTAAAGTGTTGTGTTTGGAAGAGTCAAACGTTATTACCAGAAGTTTCTCTTGAGGGCAGAACTTTATATTTAATTTTTTAAATTTAACTTAATGTTTAATATTTAATTTTTAAGGTTTTTGTATTGTCTTTATGTGATAGCAGAAGTGTTATGGTGATTTAGGAGAATTCTCCAGCCGTTACACCAATTAAGGATGACATTTAGTGATTCTTTTATTCTATTCCTTGCTATTACTGGATTGGGTGACATATTCTAGACACCACTGTTATCAACGTACTGTAAAAAACAAGTATATGGAAGTTATAGGTATAACGTTGTCGGATTTGGAGTTTCCTGTATTTGTTTTGGGAATAACATTTATCCTAGCTTTTTTCCAGGCGTCTGGGAAATATCTGACTGGAGGAAAAGGTACGTGAAAGTAATAAGGTGTCGGTGAAAGTTATTAGAGGTCGTTTTTAAGATGGTAATTCTAACACCGTCTTCTCCAGGTGACGAGTTTTTTAGTATTAGAAGGTTAGTTTTGAGTTCTCCCATTGCAATCTGTTTGCCAACAACGTCGTGTACGTGTGTTGGAGTTAAACTGTAGGTAATTTTAGTCTGGAGTTGTGGGTGTATACATTTATTCTATATGAGACGTGGTTTCTAATGCTTTATTTCAGATCTTGGTTGAATGGTTGATTGTAGACCTTTCCTACAATTCAGTGTCTTTTTTAAAGTAAAGAATCCAAGATGGATCACAAAACAACAAATGTGTCCTAACTAGTGGTAATTAAAGTTTATTTATGTCTGCATTCAATAATTCTGTTAATAGACCCTATAATTTTATTTGCCCTACCACTATCCACTGCACGTTGTTTTGAATCGTTTTAGAGTCTTGCCAACCATAATTTACACCAATATATTTTCTTTCATGACTCTCTTTAGGTTATTTCATTCTGAACTACTCTTATAATTCAAATTATAATAACTCATATAGAATATTTTGCATTTATCATAATTAAAACCAATCTACCATTTATTTGTCTTACTCACTAAACTCTCTAAATCCTTTTCTAAAGCAGCAGCACAATACTGGCAGCCAGTATCTCACATTATCTTGATACCATCAGTAAATTTAACTAATTTATTGACAATTTCTTCATCTATGTCATTGATATAAGTCAAAAAGAGCAACAGTCCTAAGTCACACCACTTGCAACATTACTCCAGTTTGGCTGAGTTTTATTTATAACAGTTTCCAATCTAAAGTCTTTAGCTTGTGCTCTTCATTTTGTTCAAAATCGTCAAAAAGTTATGACCAGTGTAAATGATAATTGGTTGTGGTGATGCAGATACATATACATTGAAATATTCCACAGCTTACACTAAAGTTAAGTTTCTTTATCTTTAGTGCAATAATTCTTTTTTGACAATTAAAATTTTATTCGGAATCATTGCCTAATTCATAGAATAAAAAGATCACCAACCTCACAATCCATAGCTTTGAAAGTTTTGTCAAAACCAGATTTACAGATTCACAGCTCTTGATCTACCCATGATATTCGTTGTTTTATATCTATTTATATATACGTATATGTATATACCCAGTCACAGTAATCCATATTCACAATTCCATATCCAGTATATTTCATCTGTATTAATAGTTTTACAATTGGTCTTGTTAATTAAGTTACTACTGTATGAAAGTGATCCACAAAATTAGTTTTCCTCTCAAAATTTTCTCGTTACTGATTGCCCATTGAATGTTATGGGCAGACCCAAATGCCGACTCCACCTGGATATTAAAATATGATCTCAGACTCCAAAAGAGAAAGAATATGATTTTTATGTTTTTCAAATAAACGATCGATAATGGACTGTATTTACTAACTTACAACTGAAAAACACGTTGGTTAGTTTATGGCATCAATCTCACCAAGATAGCAACCAAATGACTCCACTTCTTCCTTTTAAAGACACCAAGCACGTGATACTTTCTCTTTTACTGTCTCGTCCTCAGTTCCACACTTCTCTGAACATAAATTACAAACCTGTAAGCTTAAGTAAACTATAAATTTTCACTACTAAATAAAGAGAGACGTTATGTAATGTTTAATATTATGTTGGTGGAGAGAATCAATACAACGGCCGACTAAAACAGTTTAGTTTCAATAAACCAGAAACTTTGAATTCAAACTTTTATTTTCACATAAGAAAATGTTGGCATATGCCTTTTGCTTTTTATATACTCAAAATAAATGCACTTTTTTTCCGCATTACCTGTAAGTGCAGAGAAAATAAGGAATTATTTAGCTTTAATAATTTATTACGATAATTATATTTTAACTCAAACAATCGAACTGTTAAACGTATAACGTTTGAAGTTGACAATTGGCTTAGTTTAATGCCATCTCACAATGTTATTTAATATAATGTGGCGTTACAATTAACATTAGCTTAGATCTGGGATTTAATGTACGTTACAATTTCTTGAAAAAATTAAAATTGTCCAATAATTAAGTCGTTAAACTTTTAGTTGTGTTTTAAAATTTTGTTGAAATCACAATCTACTTGAAAAGCTTCACCAAGTGAGAGATGACAAGCTTTTATAAAGGAAAACAGAACAAAAAATAACTTAATTTTGTAGTTCCATAAGACATTAATATTGATATCAAATTCAATCTAATTATCTGTTAATGCAAGAATATGTGGAGAAATTTATCTCGTAAATCACTATCACAAAGTTAATACGGATAATATTATTTAAATATTTGATGTAAATATAGCATGTAGGAAAATATTCTTTTCGACATATCCAAATTTTTCTTAAATAATCCTACAATAATTCGACAGCTAATTTTGATACAACGTATGAAACTATCACAAAACTCATTAAAAAAATCAAATTTCCAAAATGTGTAATTTCATAATGAAGTTTATTTTGAATGGTAATTGTAATCTAAAAATATGATCCAACTCACAGGGTAAGAAATTTATTCCAAAATATCCACCTTAAACAAAATATATGAGTTTCGAAGTCACCTGATGGCTTTCCGAACAGTACTGAAAGCCAGTTCTAACTGCAAATGTTCCACTAAGTGTCGACGAAAGGAAACTTTTTGTTTGTTTGTTTTTGAATTTCGCACAAAGCTATTCAAGGGCTATCTGTTCTAGCCGTCCCTAATTTAACAGTGTAAGACCAGAGGGAAGGCAGCTAGTCATCACCACCCACCGCCAACTCTTAGGCTACTCTTTTACCAAAGCATAGTGGGATTGGTCTTAACATTATAACGCCCCCTCAGATTATGAGTCGCACGCTTTAACACGCTTGGCTGAAAGGAAGCAATAGCTAAAGCAATAGCATCAAGAACACGAAACTAAATGTCAGATAAAGTTTAAACGCTTTATTAGTATCTGCGAGTATATTTAGTTTTATGACGAAAATGACATAACTATTTATTCATAATTTATAATTTGCTTGTTTTAAATGAATGTCACATTAAGATATCTGCTGTGTGAAGCGCAAAAAACAACAACAACCTGATTTTAAAAGCTTTGGAAGTCCATAAACTCTCGGTGTTTTCATTAACACATAACTTTATTGTTTTGGAAAGAACTTACAATATTTCATAGAATTCCTTTAAGTTTCTAGACAATTACGATTTATTTATCCCAGCAAATTTCAAGTTCAATTACCAAATGAATCAAAAAGTACAGATAAAAAGAAAGCATATTTATCACTTTAAACTACAATGTCGAATTCTAGAAATAAACTTCATCACGAACAAAAAGTGATTAAATAACAACATTAAAGTAATATTTATAAAATAATGTAAATGTGAATATAACAAAATGCAATCGTAGTCGGTCAAGTTCAAGGCTCTTTTCGTAAAATTGACGAACTACAAGTCTCTACGAAATATCATATAAAAACGCCTTAGCGAATTGAAATTAATAAGTATTAAAAGTATCTCACCTTTTTAGTTTCGTTACTCAACTTCATTAAATATGCTAGAGACATTCCTTTCCATCCAACTACTACTGAACACATACACAAAGAATCCGACAAACCTTGGACTTGAGGGACAACTGTATAGTCGTTTAAGTGTAAATCTGTAACAATAAATATACTTTATGTAAATTTTATAAAACAACTGTATGATCCAAATATTTCAGTATAACTCTAAGGTAAAAAACGTTTTCAGGGTTAAAACTTCAAAGTACGTTTGTTTGCAGTTGGAAACAAAGCTATCTGTGCTGTGCTCACTATGGGTTTCAAAACTCGATTTTTAACGTTATAATTCATTAGCCTTACCGTTGTTACCTCAATATTTACAAAGTTGCTAGTAATTTGCAAGTTATTACTAGTAGATATTTTGAGTGGAGTGTTAGTAATTGGAAGCTGTGAAAAACACAAAAGATGTCATTTGTGAAATTTATCTGTACAAATGAGAAACGTACTTAAGTGGCAATATTTGAAACATCATTATGTTTCAATTATTACACACTGTTGTGTATCATTTAAACTTCAATTGCAGCAATTTAAGTTTTCAACCATCTCATTGTCATGCGCCATAAGGAAGAGTTTCTCGTAAAATATTACAAATTTACTAAATATATCACCACGATGTCACGACATGCATGTCAAAGCAACAGTTTCTGAATAGGCAAGTCGTTTTAGGAAATTGCATTTAATACACTGTAATATGTTGCACATCTAAGTTACAGTTATTCTAGTTTCCAAAAGTTTTGTTTAAACTCTTAAAATATTTATTTAATAAAAAAATAGTTTTAAAAATCATATCGACTTCATGGTACTAATAATAACTTGCCTTCACCAAAGAGTTTGATTTGTTTCTTGCATTGTTCCTTCTGTCTCGGTTTTTCATTTTTATTGATAAAAATTTAACATCACAATTAAATGCAACTTTCAACCTCGCTTAACAGTCACGTAAATACTATACAACATGTATTATTTATGTATTCAACTTTATTTTGACCTAATTAATTTAATTAATGTAAAACACTAATATTTAAATTTTGAGAAAAGTCATTCAAAATATAACAATAAAATTAATAATTAATTTACTCGTAAAGCGTAAATTTACAGCACTTTTTTCTAAAACACGAACAAAACAATTCCAACGTAGAAAGTAAACACATTATTGTTCATAATGTGACTTGCCGTCATTTTATTAATCCGAAAAAATAAACATAAATAATAATGATATCTATATTTAGGTAAATAAATTTTAATTTTAAAAAAATAATTTGCTTTGTTGCAAAAAAAAATAAATATTTTTATTGACAAAAGAAAAGTATAATTAGAGAGTAACAGCGAAATTCCCTAGCATGAGAAACTTTACAGCTCATTAAGGGTTATTGTAATACAAAAATTGAAAAGCAGCGAAAATTCAACGAATATGTTGTACGCATAGAAAGAAGAATGAAATGCAATTATCCTAGAAAACGAAAAACAGAATTAGATTATATTACTGTTATCAAACTATATTTGTAGGTGAATACCAAAGGTTCAGAAAATGTACGTAAAATATGTATTAAGACAAGGTCTAAATAGCACTTTCCAATACAAAATGAAAAAAAGTATTAAACAGGAAAAGCTACCTTTCACCACAGCCCGGCATGGCCAAGCGCGCCAAACATGCTTGCCCTCCCAGCCGTGGGGGTGTTAAATTGTGACGGTCAATACCACTTTTCGTTGGTAAAAGAGTAGTCCAAGAGTTGGCGGTGGGTGGTGATGACTAGCTGCCTTCCCTCTAGTCTTACACTGCTAAATTAGGGACGGCTAGCACAGATAGCCCTCGAGTAGCTTTGTGCGAAATTCCAAAGCAAACAAACAAACCTTTCACCGTACACAATGCCTCTACCATTCTCTCTACCTATTAAGAAATTTGCTAGTCTAGTTTTATGTCTTTGTTCCCATTGAATTCCTCTGAAGGTAAAGAAACTGTTCTCTTCCAATGTAACTTTTACAAGGTAAATTTGTTTCCTATTAGATACATATATCATTGATTATTTGTGTAAAAATAAAAAATGAACATGAAACAATTTTACCTTAACAGTTTATTATAAGATATTCTCAACTCTCAAAGTGGATGAAGACATTTTATTCGAATCCCAGCTGCTTCATCAGAGAATCCCTAACAAAAGTTGATACTCGTTAATTTCGTTATTAACATTCATTTCAATTTAAAACATCTTTGTACTTAACTTCAAAACAAACATGTCTCAAAAACTTTCTATTTATTTTAAAATCAACGATTTGGGTGTGGTATGGATATCAATTAACTCTGCCAGATTGCTTGCGAAAACGTCCAAGATTCACGTCTCAATGCCCTTAAAGATATTTAACACTTTCAGTTGCGGTGCTTATAAGAGAGAGATTTCATTTACTCTCATAATGCATCAACACTCTTAAAATGTAAAGCGCGAATTTTCACGAGCATATGTATATAAATAATTGAAAACAATGGAGGAGTTTGAGCTTGGTATTGGGGTTACTTTAAATTACGAATGAGTTTTTGAGCCCAGGGAGATACTCAAGTATGTTATGTTAATTGTTGCTGCTATTGAGTCTGAGAGGGTTGAAATAAACATAATCTATGGAGCTTTAGGACAACCCTGCACAGTAGTAAACTACTAGAATATAGTTGTTTATATACCTAAATATATACTTGAATTATGAAAATATTGTTCATCATTTCTCGTAATTTTTACGGTCAAAAAGAAAGTTCTAACTTATTTACAACTATTCATGATAATTGTTTCATTATTATACATACACACAACAGGACAATACATTAAGAGCTTGTTTGTATTCCTGTATATCCATATTTTCTACTAAAGATTCAGACCGAAATACTTTTTTCTTCCTTTCTTTGGAGATTGCATTTAAGACAAACAGTTTTACACGTTCAGTTTAATTTTAATATGTAGTAATTCTTGTTTATGTGTTTAGAGTTATATGCAGTGACTATCTATTTTAGGGCACCAAAGAACACAAAATGCGGAAAGCGTTTCACTGCACCTGAACACGATCTCTGACCATCATATTATAACGACTCTAACGCTGCGAGAAAGAATACGTTTTCAATCGTGTTTTGTTCTCGCGACTACCAAATTCTTAGTCAATTACCAAAGCCAGCAGGCTACACATGGATACAAAATCTGTAAATTGTTTAGATATCATTGAAAATCATTTATTAAAGAGAAATTAATTGTTATTGTAGTTGTTTGTATTTTCTTGCGAACTGTTATGTTTATTTTGATTAAACGACTTCGATCCTACTCTACTCTTCTTCAACGCCAAAATAGTGATAATTAAAAATTAAACACTATTCTAAACAGTTTACTAAAATATTCTAAAAAGTAATTTAGAAGACTAACGGTTTTGTGTTACATTTGTTGAGTAAACAGCATGAATGAAATATACTTTATCACTGCTGATCTGTAATTTTAATTTGAAATTAAATTTACTAATAATTTCAGCTTACATTAACTGTTTGTTGATTCCAAACTTCACTGGCCCCTGTCGGTAATCGGTTGTAATATTCACAAGTCGCCGTTGCAGAGTGTTTCGTTTAATCAGTAAATACCGAAAAACAAGAAAGTGTTTTACTTGGAGAAGGAATCTGAAAGAAGACAAAAAATATATATTCATTTCTTTTAATAATCAAACATTAAACGTTATAATGACTTCACACTACGACTTTTAAATTACCTGATCTTTCATTTTGATTCGAACTTGTGGTTTTATAAGATATGAAGTGTTGTATGACTATATCTAACTATAATCATTAAAACATTTTTTAGCTTGTTTCGGATATTCGTGCAAAGTCTTGTAACGATAATAACGCTGTTAATTTTGGGCTAATGAGTTAAGAAACCTACTCCGAGGCATCCACCAACAAATCTAGGGTTATACTAATCGAATTATTAAGCTTCTTTTCCTAAAACTATCATTTCTTTCCCCAAAATTCAGATACAACAAATAACCTGTTAAATGTAATTACCCTGCATTTGCAGTTAAACATTTATTTTCGAATATAAATAAACTCATGTTACTATTACTGGTTATTTCATTCTAGCATATTATACAGATAAAGCTATAAAAGATAAAAGATACTTTATAAATCCAGTTCTTACTTTTAGTTTTCTGTTTATCTTGAACGCTGAATCATTCGTCAGTTATTTTGTACAAAAGTACTAACGAAAAACTCAGAACGTTAATAATAATTTCTAGTACTGAACGCATTATGCTTCTGACTCCTGTCGATGTGCCTTTATTGGGTTAATATATATTTATTTTCACTGTCTTAAGTAAATTCACAACGAAACCATGATACATCACACTTGACCATGGACTTACGACTGGTTCTTTCAAGAATTACGTTATTATTGCACCACATTATCAATAACTTAATTTGTTTATCTGAGTGATGAAATATCTGAATCTATCAACCAAGTCTAAAATGTTCGTATCATAAAAACTATTTATGCAGTGTAATAAAACATACTGTTTAAAAATAACAAACCTGTTGGTCCATTTCGACTCTCCCATCCTCTGAGTCAAAGCTAAACTAAAACTATAAGATAAATAAATTTACAAAATCTTAAAGCCAGCACTTATCATTCATATATGTATCAATCTTTCTTTGAAACTCACTCAAATTTACTGCCTTAACAACGTTCGAAGGTAGCCCATTCCATTGGCCGACCACTTGACTTGAATTGTATTAACTGAAGCAAGCTTCTACCTACTATAAATTTATATTACTGTCAACTTGTTCTATAATTCTTGATTTTAAGTTCGAAAATATTCAGGTATTGATGTTAATAATTTCATTTACAATCTTAAAAACTTCAATCAAATTCCCTCTAACTCTTCTTCTTTGAAGACTAAACAATTTTAAGGATCTTAATCTCTCCTAGTATAACAATCACTCAATCCTAGGTACCATTGTTATAGCCGAAACCGAGAAAAACGAAATTTCCGTATCGCTATTTTAGTTTTAAAGGTCAGTCGACCGGGGTGGTTAAGGATAATTCATACCCACCTTTCCCTCTTCGCGACAGGATTTTAGTTCCTATTTTTTTGACTTTTTGAAGTTGTGTTGGGTTGTTTCTTATTTTGCTCATTAGATATTTGAAATTGTAGTTGATTAAGAGTAATTTGGAGAGAAGTGCGGTCGAATCATGGTAGTCGAGAGAAGGGGATCAGGGCCGATAACATGATGATGACTGTTCAAGGTAGATGACGTGATTGACGTAAGAAGGAAAAGAAGGAAGGCAACGAACACTCAACTAAACATTCAACAAATGTCCCGTGATCAGGGTCACGGAGTTGCTAGGGTAGACAAATCCACGTGTTTTAGAATTTGCTGTGGGGAGGGAGGAAGGGAACACCCTGAAAAAAACCATTAGTAATGATAACTATTTGAAATTCTGTGTTTGTGAAGGGATGTTTATTCTTGTTTAAGGATGTTTTGGAGGCGATGTATATGTTTTATGGATATTTTGTCTTATGTGGGGTACTTGTCAGGATATGTAACTTGGCAATTAAAAAGTTTCATGTTTCTTCTGTTTGATAGTACGGCCCGGCATGGCTATGTGGATTAAGGCGCTCGCCTCGTTATCTATGGATCACGGGTTCGAATTCCCCTCACACCAAACATGCTCAGCCTTTCAGCCGTGAGGACATTATAATGTGACGGTTAATCTCACTATTCGTTAGTAAAAGAGTAGCCCAAGAGTTGGAAATGAGTGATGATGACTAACTGCTTTTCCTCTAGTATTACACTGATACATTAGAGACTGCTAGCGAGATAGTCCTCGCGTAGCTTTGCACCAAATTCAAAACAAACAAACAAACTTTAAGTAGTGATATGTTGCAAGCTTTATGCATATAATATGTTGGGGTGAATTTGGGTAGTCTAATAGCCATTCTTATGATTCTGTTTTGTTGGAGTTGGGGTGTTATGGCGGTGCATTTTTGAACGATGTACGTAATTTGAGAGTCGTATTCGATTAGGGGGCGAATGTATTCTTTGTATATTTTATTGATGGTATTGAGTGTACATACCTATTTGTTTTATATAATTTGTCTTAAGTGATAGATTCTCTTGCTAACTGTTTTTAATGACGTTGAACTGAGAGTCGTATATCAAACGTTATTCTTGGAAATTTTTCTTGAGGACAGAGCTTTATTGTCTTGTTTAATATTTACTTTTTTAAGGTATTTATAATGTCTTTATGCAATAGCAAAAGTGTTATGGGGATTTAGGAGGATTTTCCAGCCGTTACACCACTTAACGATGGCATTTAGTGATTCTTATATTCTATTGCTTGCTATTATTAGTTTCGGTGACACATACTAGACACCATTCCAAGACGGATCAGAAAACAACAAATGTGTCCTAACTAGTGGCATATACAATGTAATTAAAATATATTCAGGCTTACATTCAATAATTCTGTTAATAGAACCTGAAATTTTGTTTGCTCTTTGTATTTGTATCCACAGTACACTGTTTTGAATAGCTTTAGAGATTTACCAACCATTATTTACACTAATATCTTTTTGTTTCATGACTTTTTCAAATTATTTCATTCTACACTATTATTATAATTTAAATTGTAATAACCCATATGAAATATTTTGCATTTATCATAATTAAAACCAATTTGCCCTTTTCCTTATTTTCCTTACTCACTAAACGTTCTAAATCCTTTTGACAAGTTATGCAAACGTGAGAAAACTCTTGTATAATTTTAGCCTAAAAAATGTATCATAGTATTAACACCCAATCGACTTCCCACAGTGAGTTTATGGGCAACTTTTAATATTTTATGTGTTATGCGCATTTTTTAATAGTGAATATATCTGTGGAACCTTTTATTTTTCAACGATCGTGTTTGCTTCTAGCAATCGACACTTCACTCCTTGAACTTGATCCCTCATGCCCATCATTGTCATTCACTGAGGAATGGATATTAGTTCAATCAGCCAAAAAATCTACTTCAGATTAAAAAAATCTTGAGGACATATCTATAATATTTTCTTGTTACGTGTGTATAATTTATTTTGGCTTACTTTTTAGCTTCAGCGGTACCTCTGCGGACTTACAACGTCATCAACTTTAACGGATTAAACAGAAACATTCTTTTCTAAGGTTCTAGGACTTTTTATGAAAAGTAGTTCATTTGCTAAAGTGGAATAATCGGAGAGAGTAGTTTCTTTCTTTAATGTTTCAACTTTCTTTTTATCTAAGTATGTTTTGTGGTCGTAATGTGCTCAATATTTAAATTCCTCAATTAGATCTAATTTTAGCTTGTGGAAACTGTTGTTAAAGACATACAATTACATCATCAAAGAAATTAAAGGTCTTTTTCTCGTGTGCAAATTCAAAAAAGTTCGATTATTTCGCTTGCAATATCCTGAGCGATAAGTCTCTGCTACTAATTCGTATGATTTGAGAATAACTGCTTTAACCATATCATAATCTGTATTATCTTCTAGAGTAAGAGAGTTGCAGATGCACTTCTTCTGTTTAATTTTCGGCTTTGATAAGAGCTTATTCTTTCTCAGCTACAAAATTCGTTTGTTCAGCGTTGAGACATTTATATGTTCTATTAGTTTTGATATGAGCTTTTCAAATTCGATTTCTTTGAGTTTTAGATCAACTGGTGGGGCCACTTCAGACAACAAACAATCATCGACTGTTATTTCAGTGACATATTTCTTTGTTCATTGACTTTCTAACCTCTGGATCTAAAACTTTAGCATTTTGACCAATTCCATTTCGTTATATATTTCTAGTTTTTCTTGATAATCAAACATGATCAAATCTTGATGGCAGGGATAAATTTAAATTTAATTATAGTTTGAATTCAGATTTACTTCGAATTTTGTTACACCAGACACGCTCGCCCTTTCAGCCGTGAGGGCATTATAATGTGACATTCAATACCACTATTCTTTGGTAAAAGAGTAGCCTAACAGTTGACATAGTGGGTAGCGATGACTAACTGTCTTCTCTCTGGTCTTACACTGCTAACCCAAATATTTCTTGTGTAGCTTTGCACGAAATTTGGAAAGAAAGAAACGTAAACATACAATTTCACATTGCTTAAAACTCGACTACCAAAAATTTATTGAAAAGACAAGAAATTTTATGAAATAGTATTTTCTAAAATCGTAGCTCATAATCAAACATGAGTTTGATTATGAGTTCGAAATACATTTGATCAATCACTTTTCTTGTTTTTAATCTATCTAGTCTTTCAAAGTAAATTTCCACTAAGTTCTATGCCACAACAAATTCTCATGATGTATCAATGTAATAAAAGCCAAATTACACATTCTTTATGTCAAATATAATATGCTGACACTAATTCTTAACATTTTTGTTTCCTTGAATCTTTTTCAGTACACCCCGGATGGCATCGAGAATTACCACGTCTCCTGTATGGAACAGAAAACACAAACTGTCATTTATAGAACATTACTGTAACTTCATAAGCATATTTATAGAAATACTAGTTTGAAAAGTTCAGTTGGATACACCTGCATGTCGTGTACCAAGTATTAAAATCTTGTTACAGATTTGTTAGATAAAAACAGCTCCTGGTGGTTCAATGAAATCACAGTTGCCGTTATTCCTGTGGTGCAGTGGTTAACACACGATCTCACATGGTTGTGTCTGTTTTCGTTTCTAGACCATTTCACATGGTACACTCATCATTTTTGTCCATACAGTGTTAAATGTATTACAACCGTTATTATTGCTTTTAAAACATCTACGTCATACACTCATCATTTTTGTTTATAAGACATCCCAGTTTTTGCTGAGATACTTAATATTTCTAACAAAAATAAATCTATTGAAAACTTTACAAACATTGAAACTAAAATGTAAGAACGTTTCTAAGCTGCTATGAAACCATCAACACGGTGTAATTAATTTAATAAGCATTCATCATTCCTCTTTACTTCATTCATTTTAAGCACAAAGCACAAAGAGCTTTCCAAGCCTTGCAAACTGGAAATTTTGAAACTTGGTTCAAATCGTTATTAGTCCCAAGACTGACTGCTAAATCTCTGAATTCAATCATTCTTGAACAAATAACATTACACCTTTATACAAATACCTATTAAAATGATGTAACACCTACTGCTGGAGAAAATATTTTCTTGTTGTTGGAAGGTTATATTTATTTCATTTTCAGTTTTTAGTAAAATACGCAAACGTGTTCGTAGATTTTAAATGCGATGACTTCATTAATGATGCAGGTTATTTCTTGTGTATAATACATTTTCTTCACATTTAAGACAATTTTTATTTTTTTCGAACGTATTATGCAGTAACACTTGACATGTAAAATCCATATTTCTTTGTTATTTTATACCATTAAGTTTAAGAGACACATCTTTTTATGCTAATTTAATATTCGAAATTTGAGCACATGGGCCACAAGGACCATCCAAAAACAGGTCTCCATCAAATTGTATTTCGGCTATGGAATACAGGTCATGACATCTTTGACAGGCAAAAATGCGATAATAAAAAAGTAGGAAAAAACTGTATACCCGTGTTGCAGTATGAAATATAATCAAAAATGGTCTCTTGTATAAAAAAAAACGAACAGAGAAGAGGTTTATTGGAGTAAGGTTTTATTCAATTATATATCTTAATGAGGTTGGGAAAGAAACAAGTATTAATATGGTCACGTTCTCGAACATATGATAAATAATGGAAGCTATCGGGAAATATTGTGACCTTCGATCATGACAGACTTTTGAAGCATACTTTTAGTATGAAAAATACACTATATTATCTTGTTTGTTTGTTTTTGAACTTCTCGTAAAGCTACACAAGAGCTATCTGCGTTAGCCATCACTAATTTAACAATGTAGGACTAGAGGGAAGGCACTAAGTCATCACAACCCACCGCCAACTCTTGAGCTTCTCTTTTGCAAACGAATAGTGGGATTGACTGCACATTATAACGTTCCCACGGCTCAAAAGTCAAGCACGTTTGGTGCGAGGGGGATTCAAACCCGCTGCCCTGGGATTATGCCTCGAATGTCTTAACCCACCATGCACTGTTATGAATAAGAGCATGACTGAACGTGGCGACACGGACCGTAATGGCGTAACGAGACTCCTTCTGTTTATTGTTTTCAAACCCTGTTGCTGCAACATCTATATGATCAGTTTCTGGATCTACACACCAGTATCTGAGGCTTCAAAACTAGTTATATTGGTTATACATGCGATAAACAAAGTTTAGGCTGAAGTACTGAAAAAAAAATAATTTTACTTTACTTCTTTGTCACGCAATTTTGAACTGGCAATAATCATCTACAAACGAGTTTAAAAGTGTTCACTTTGATTAAGGTTATGTGAATAATGTGGGCATATAACAGATATACGAATGTGTAAACATAGTGTGGTATAACATACGTATGCTTTGTGTGATAAAGTTTGCTTCGTGGAAATAATATTATAAAATAAGGAAATCTGTTCGTTATTTTTAAAAAGCATATTTTAAGTGTTTTCAATTCTTGAATAACTGAAATATTTTCTTTTTATAGATAATTATAATTAAGGAGCTGAAACTACGTTTAAGCATCAGTTATTTTGTGTTTTCCTTACCTGTCTTGAACGTCGTCGTTGCGCCTTGAACTGCTACCAGAGAAGGTAAACCGTACTCTCTTGCAACTACGGCACCTGACGAATTAATTAATACATGTGTCTTTCTGATACGTAAAAGTATAAAGTCAAGTTTCTTTTACACTCTGAACATACGATTAAAATCAGTAACATTGTTTTGTCTTCCAACGTTTCATACTGTTCAGTTTAATACAACGACACTGATTAATAACTCGGTTTAATCTTCCGGAGGTTCTGAGAGCATTTAAACATACGAAAGAAAAGAAAGAAAAAAGCACAGTGCATTAGTGGTTTTAAAATTGTTATTTTTCGCAAGATTGAAATATCTGTATGTCGCAACATTGAATTATCCGTGTGTAATAATTTCCTGTATCAATTTATAATCTAATTATCTAGGTTAACTACATTTCTATTACTTTCATGATTCTTTATTTTCTTCCATATTAACACTTCCAATAAAGTTTCTATTTCTTGCCAGGATGGCTTTGCAAAACGAACAAATAATATGAAATAAAAGTAAACTTTCACTAGTTTTTAAGAAGTTAGTTCCCGTTTTTAAACTGTAGATGTTTTGCAAATACAAAAAAGAATTATTTTAATGCTTTTAAATTCAACTCACCATGAGAAATTAGGCCTCCTATCTCTGTGACAATACCACTCAGAAGTGGAAAATAAGGAGACCATCCGATGTCTGTAGAGTGAGCAATGAGAATATCTCCTTGCTTTAAAAATGAAAAGTTTATTTCAAAACAAGTCTAAAACCCGAAGGTTTAATACATTGTACAATTAGCTGATGTGGAAAATTTTGCTCGTTAACTTAAAATAAGTGTTTTGTTCATATTATTTGAAATTACTGGTAAAACAAATGAAGCACACGTCTAGTCGTTTCTTTCTGACACTAACCAATGAAACTTTATTTTTGCTTATTACAAGAGAATTTTCGTCATAGTTTCTATAATTTGGCAGTTAGTACATTTAGCCATCAATCTTACATGACCAGAAAAATTTTAGATTGGCAAATTAAAATGAAATGTTACGGTGCGGCACACATTCAAAAACTTAAACTGTTTTATGTTCTATTTATATGCGATTTTAGGTCTAATAATTGGGTTCAATGTTCATTTTTGATATTAGTTAAGAATTATTGTTGTTACTCTTACAGTGTAAAATTTACTGCTGTTTAAAATAAATTAAAAATACAAATTAATCAAATTTAGCGTGTGTGAGGTTTATAGTGAAGCCTGGAATATTTTAAGGTTGTAAATCTGCAGACTAACCGCGATATGATACAATTTAGCAGATTTGATTCATAGCCAATAGTCATGACTTATGAGTCTTTTGTGCCAAATTTTATTATATAACTTCCACAAGTCATAAGAAAATCTTTTTTCTCATAATTCCTAACACTCATATAATTATTTTCTTTACTTTATTCGTAACCGCGCTGATACGAATTTCCAACGCTACAATCAGGGGTTCGATTCTCACCGAGGGACTGAGCAGATATCCTTAAGTGGCACTGCTACTGACGTCACACTCCATTATTCGCAATCTTTATCTCCTCGTGTAAGCACGTACATATATACAAATAAACACGGTTAAAATTTAAATATCTCATTTTTATATTAAAATATGATTTCTTGTGGGTTAAACATGTACACTAAATACCAAACTAACTTGTAAATTAGAGGCTTCATTGAGGCTTTTAGCAACATGAGCCACTCCCTTCACAACACCCTGGCATACAGTGACACCTATATTAAACATGAAAACAAATATTAATTTTAGTATTCATCTTCTTAACATGAGAAATAGCCAGATAAAACTTAATCATAAATTAAACTTGTTTAAAAGTTTTACTTTTAAGAAGTTAATTGTATAGTGAGAATGATTTCTAGAAATATAAATTTATGAACACATTTGTGAGAGAGAAAAATCAAATCATAAACTGTAAATAGTTTCAAGAGAAATTAATAAATGCAACGTATGTTTCGTGTTGTATCTCATTTCACAAAGCTTTTTAATACTGGTA
The DNA here is from genome assembly GCA_011833715.1 of Carcinoscorpius rotundicauda. Classification (NCBI taxonomy): domain Eukaryota; kingdom Metazoa; phylum Arthropoda; class Merostomata; order Xiphosura; family Limulidae; genus Carcinoscorpius; species Carcinoscorpius rotundicauda. The sequence goes on from CM022398.1 coordinate 26,580,163, forward strand.
CGTGATCGTTATGTCGTTCATAAGTTTCGAATTATATATAATAAGCGGTTTAAATCACTACACTTAATGAACATTACTATAAATACATTAGCATCTACTGTAAATTTCACTTTATTTTTCTCTATGGATAAATAATATAAGAAAAAATACCTCGTAATTCTTGAAGAGAAGAATAAGTGTCCTCAACTTCTTCTGTCGTGATCTGTGAAAATAAAGTGTTGTCAAAAGTGTTCTAATAAAATGTATTTGCAGAAAATAGTATTTTTTAATTTTGCTATTTCATACATTTATTCCCTCAATTACGTTCGTTAAAAATGGCGTTTCTTATGCGTATATTAGAATACCAGTCGCAATATTATGTTATTTTAAAAAAGAAATCACATAGTTCGTTGCTTCAAAGATTTACATTTCTTATTTTCCTTAAATGTCTAAAATCTAATGTTATACTCGACTTCTCAAATGGAACACATCCATTATAAATAACGGTAACAAATTTATATACTCAAAACAAAACCTACAAATCAGATTTTTTTTCAACGATTAATATTATTGATTATCGTGTGAAGTTGTGTTAAACATCGATGAAAATTGTAAAAAAACATTTAAAACCTTTAGTAGAATAAGAATTTACGCGAGGCGAATTTCAATATAAATTGCACTAAATATCGATAACATTCTGAATCTTAATAATTTCAACATATGGTTTATTATATTTTTATTTACATTGAAATATTTTTTTAAAAATAATAGAACTTTCAAATAGAACAGATTTATCATTACTGAGAAAGAAATCATTATATCGATTTTATAAGTTATACAATATATTTATACCTGAAGTCACCCGTTCATAACGTTTCAAACACTTACTGGTTTCGGTTCACCAACCATAACTTCAGAAAACATCATTGCATCCAACTTTTTGTGCATTCTGCGTCTGCGTTTGGCTCTAATAAAGATAAAATAAATCATAGTTTTTTGATGCACGGTTACCTAAACATACACATAATTATATGATATATTGATTACAATACTTAAATAATGATTTGAAGCTATGTGGGAAAGATAATTTTGTCTTCAGTACATTTCCCCAAGGGTTTATAAAAATGTACATCGTGCTATTCTGTTTTACAATAGTGACAATTATTATACAGATCTCTTTCTGGCATCGATATTTTCCTTAACAACAGAAGGGTTTACAAATACTGGATTATTTATCAAAAGCTCAGGGTATTCTCACAAAATAACAACTTATTTTATTATAATATGAGGATCCATATTAAAGTTATCAACTTGTATTGAATTATTAATACAGTCAGAAAGATATTCAATTTCGGATAACCGTTAGTCTACATTGTATTATGTAAATGTGTTAAACATAAACCAAATTAATATTCATATGCGCTTAATTACATGATATATTGATGGTCAAATACTGATTATTCATGAGTTTACGTCTAACATAAAATCAACTGCTTAGAAAACACTCACGTTGAGATTAAATGTGCAGATCGTGTCATGAGAAGTTCTCGAATCTCTTCGTTAGTGAAGAAATGGAGTAATTCAGGATCTGGAAGCCTTCCTTCTTTTACCATCAATTTCTCCAACAAACGATAACCTTTTCTAAAATTATCTACGTATTTCACTAGGAGAGACTGAATACAATTCTTTAAATAAATACAAGATGTTTATAAACTGAGCTTTGTGAAATTATCTATACTTGATTACTCAAATGAAACATTAGGTGGAAACATTTCATGTTTTATGCATATTTATATCATAATATAAATATATATAAATATGTAAGTAGTTTACAACATTTATAAACTATTTCTTATAATACATTTATGTATAATATAGAAAAGTTAATATCTGTCCAGTAAACCTGTCCACTGACGTGTTAAATAATATTTTTATTCGTGACCATTAAAATTTTGTAGAAAACACTTTCTATGGAACTTTTAAGTTGTTTCAAAAATAGAATTTGATTTAGTAAGTACACCAGTATATACTATAATTGATATGGTTTGACGACATCTTGTAAATTTTATTAAGTTTTTGGTCGTGACTGATATATGTACATTGTGGTTGTTATACTAATAAAATACTTCCTACTGCTCTATTTCTTTGAAGTAAAATCAAGCTGAATCACCTTACTCCTCTCTCTAAGGCAAACACCCCGTCGAGCTTGTGATACGAGGAAACGTAGAATAAACCTGGAAAAAAATTACGTCCCTAATTTTATTAAATTTTTCAAAATAATGATGAGTTTTCTAAAGATCGTTGTTTCTGATTCTTTGATTTTGGTTCTCATATTTAGTACAATAAAAAGTTGAAGAATCTTGTAAAACAAAGTTCGAGTACAAAGAAAAAAGTAACAATAACATTTTAATTGAATCAGTTTTTATCAGTTTAAAAACATTCTTTTATTTTCAGTTTCTTGAATCAGAATACACTAAAGAAAACTTGATAATGCGTTTGTTTATGTATTTATTTGCAATGTCAATTCTTTCGCAATTTACCATAAGTAGGTGGTAATGTTTAACAATATAAGCATTCTGTTGAATTATTTTACCAAATATAAATAGTGTGTCGTTTTTAATTCCTGTTTTAAATTTTAATATTCTTCACAAAAGTAATAAGTACCATATTATATGAGTTGAGAAAATAATTTTCATTAAAAAGATGACTTATTCAAGCTAATTATTACTTGTTTTTTAATAAGCTTTGCTATTGGAAGTGTATTTGAAAAACATAGAAAATGATCTATCCTTGAGAAATATTCTTTGGAATTCTAAGTAGCATATTGACCGCCAATTTTTATGCCAATGAAAATAAAAAAGAATATTGATTTTGAACAAAACATAATGTTTTATATACCGATTAGAATTAAGAACTCGATGAAGATGTCAATGATGTCATTGGTATATATTATTTAGAAAAATATAATATAACATTTATAGACGAAAAATTAAATATGAATAAATAAATAAATTTGTACAGATGTATGTGTACAAAGACATACAAAATTATGTGTAATGGCAATGGTATAGCTTTATTATTGCAGAAATGTAAATAAGGCTTCCACAGGACAATAAAAATGGTTACCGTTATCTTTTTACCTGGAAAATTTCGTTGGTTTGTACTTGATTTGTTCAATAGCTTCTGTTATTGGTAATTCTTCTTTAGCAATGGCCATCAAATGAACAGTCTTTACCATAGACTTTCAGAGAAAGAAAGAAAGGAGTTATACAACAAACTCAAATACTACGTTCGAAATTTACAATTGGTTCATTCAACGTGAGAGGTATAATTAACATATCTAGACAAGCAACATAGTAATACGTTTGTTGATTAATGTCCGACGTGGTCATTTGCTTTAACGTCAAAATTTTAAAATACAATAGAGATAAAATGTAGGCCACCGCAAAATAAAGAAAAACCTTATTAATTGAACAGCTTAAAACAAAATTAATGAATATTCTGGCATATAGTTGAACCCTCTATAACCATTCATTCAAACTTTTAATATTGAAGTATAGTATATATATATATATATGTTTCATTTTTATATTTGTAAGGTAAATTGATAGCATAGCACAGTGAGACTATATTAACGTACATAAAATCTCTAACATATATTAGAATTATGGTCAGAACACATACGTCGCAATGTAATATATTTCAAAGTATTTTGTACAGTTTTATAGTTATAGTAAGAATATTAATATTCTAGCTATAGGTAACTCATAATATCGGGTAAATTTTAAAGCAATGTTTTGAAACTATTTCTTAACAATATCAAATCGATTTTATTATAATTTTCACATGTCTCCTTCTGCCTAACTATTGGTAATTGCTGGGAGAAACACATGTTATGTTTATTTTATAACAGAAGATCCAAGTTCCTTAACAGCATTTGACGACAGAGAGGGGGTTCAGCTTAAACTGGTCTTTAATGGTGTTTGGATGAAATAGTTTTCTATAGTTTTTCTTCTGACATAATTTCCAGTTTTATGTATTCATTCCGCTCATTTCCAGTTTCTTTTACGACCATCAAGCCCCCCAGTGGCTCAGCGGTATGTCTGCGGACTTACACGCTAAAATCCGGGTTTCGATACCCGTGGTGGGCAGAGCACAGATAGCCCATTGTGTAGCTTTGTGCTTAATTCTAAACAACCAACCAACCAAAACGACCATGAAAAATGCATCAAAAATAGCGTTAATTGTTAGACTTTGTATAAAATATTTTCCATGTTTCTGCAAACTTGTTCAGCTCAACCTCTTAAATACCAATGTATCTATCCGCTAATTTTTCACAGTATAATAAATCACGAGGTAACTTCTTGTAGTTGTGCCTGATAATGCCAAGATAACCTGGTGAAATACTGAAACTATAAGTATTATACTTTGACAATAAATAAGTTTTAAGTATTGCATATTTTTCCATTGGAATATAAAGAATCAGATAAATTTAAGTGAAATTAAAACAGGATCAATCTTAATCAAAGTACTTGGCATTAAGAAAAACTGGAATATTTAATTGTTTAAAGCACAAAAATATACACTAGACTTTATTAGTCCTATCCAGTGGCAGTGCCTAAGTTGTGGCAGAACGAACTGAAACGCATTTCTGGTTGTTAACGTTGTTTTATGTTTTCTATCAAACTTTTGATAAATTCCTGAAGCATTTTCACTGTTTTTATCTATTGCCAATAATAAAAATATTTTTTTTTGTTTCGAGAATCATCATAAGCTTGAAAAATCAACCAATTAAGTGTCAGACATGCAAATAAATGTGTACATTACTTCAAATACTGTAAGGACATAAGAATAATTAGTATAAGATCCCTGTTTTGAGCCAAAATTTCAGTCTCAAAAGAAGGTATAGAAGTCAGTTCCCGCTAGAGAAAGTCAGAAAAATGGTCCAGAAGACTTCAATCCTTTGAACAATAAATTATGGCCACTTTCATGTTGAGTGTGTTCAGAGAAAGTAAGTTGTTTATAGCTCTATAGAGATAGTAACAAGATAGGATCGAATATTCAGCGCTCAAATAAGACTGGACCAAGTTCAATCAATAAAATAATCAATAAGTTATTGGTAGTGTAAAAATGAAGGGAGAGAAAAAAGCAAGAAGTCTGTCGATTCATTGTTGTTTTCTATTGTAAATAATCAAAATGTTATTTTGTTTCTAGAATTATCACAAGCTTGAAAAAATCAACCAATTAAGTATCAGATTTACATGCAGGAAGCCGTGTACACTTTTTTGAAGACTGTAAGAACATAAGAAATAATTAGTACAAGAATCGCTGTTTTGAGGCAAAATTTCAGTCACTAAAGAAGATACTGAAGTCAGTTCCAGAAGTAGAAAGTCAGAAAAAAAGGGCCCAGAAGTATTCAATCTTTTGAACAATAAGTCATGTCCACTTCCATGTTCAAAGTAAGTTATTTATATCTCTGTAGAGTCGAATGACTAGAGAGAATCGAATGTGTAGCGCTCATATAAGACTGGACCGAGTTCAATCAATATAATAATCGATAACTTATTGGAAGTGTTGATTAATTTTATGGATACTATTGAAAGTACAATCGAAGAGCAATCACTAATCAAATTGACGAGTGTGATATTAATATTTTACAAGATACGTTTGGTAATTTCGATGAAGACGAGTATCTTTATTTTGTGTTTTAAAGTATTGTTGTTTTGTAATTTCGACCTCAGAGTTAATTCTTTATTCCACCGAAAACTTCCTCGAGTGAGTGAGTTACGTACTCCGTTCGGAAGTATATTTCTAGATTTAATATAAATATGTTGTTACCTGTGGTTAAGACAAACTTCAACATGACCCAACTGTTACAGTATATTTTACGTTCCGGTCTTGAATAAGAAAATTTCAGGTAAAACACCCATACAAATGTTTCATTTATCATTGTAACAATTAATATGCTGAGGATATGTAAAAACCGCAATTTATATGACTTGTTTTAAAATATTACTTACTAAAGAATAATTTATTAAAACGAATGTTTGGAATACTATCTGTAACTATCAACTTTACCTGCAACGTTTTTACTAAACACTGAGGTTCCTCATTCCATGGCTTCGTCATGGTATCGAACTACATGGATGTAAGAGACACATATAAATATGTATAATTAAAGTTAAGTACTGATCAAAGAACGCTATCTACATAGAGCAGAATTATAAAATTAACTCAGTAATGAGCATACATAATTCAATACACTGCTCGTACCTTCTCATTCATATCACCTGGAATCTAGTTTTCTCTGTTGTTAAACACGAAACAGCACAACTCGTTATTAGTGCTCTGACCCCTCTGAGTATTGAAAAAAACATTTTGAACATTATAAGCTCTCACACTTGCTGCTGAAACAGTTAGAAATAGAAGTAGATTTATCTGTTTCGTTAAATGGGTATCGCTTTTGTAAGCAATGTTTTAGAATGTAATTCTGATAATATGTTTCGAGATTTTGCCGCTTTAAGATATTTAGACTATATATAAATCCATATATTATTTCCCAGTCGGTATATATACTAAGATAGCAATCCATAATAACAGTTATAATAAATATAGGAGTTATCGTTCTTTTTCGAAGGTAATCACATCCTGTCCAGCAGTATTGAAACTCACCAGCTCAAAACTATTATGGTGTACTTAAAAGTTTCTCAACAAACGTTGGTGTGAGGATAAACATGAATTAACCGTATTTTACACTAAACATATATAAATATAATTTAATAATCGAATTTCCTGTTTTTATAAAAGGGGCAATCAAATTCTGTCAAATAAGGACAAAAGTTTACATTTTATTTATGTATTTCATAATTTTATATCAATTGGAATTAATTTATGCAAAGTAATTATAGTCAGTAAATATGTGAAGTGAGAAATAGGTATTTCTGAACTGCAAAAAAATTGTTTTCCCGAAATAATTTAATTTTCCACTGTTAGATATGTTTTGTGTTTTTGAAGAGAAAATTTTGTCGATATGTCCGAAACATCATAATTACCTCTTTCAAGCAACGATGTCCATGAGTTGATAGAAATTCTCGAAATTTAGTCCCTACAATTCCGTCATCTTTTATCAGCCGCTTCAGTGCCGTCTATTGAATCAAACTTTTATTAATGTCGTAACACAAACTACAAAAACTAAAGAACTTGTATATCGACTAAATATTTTCTCGATTATAAGGGTAACGTATATTCCTTATACAAGTATAGCATACAAAATTAAATAAATAAGAGTATTTTAATTTTTTTAATTTTTAAATGAAGTAAGAATCCCAGAAAAGTAAAGAAACAAGAATTGAAACCACAGTTGTAAATTTATAAAACTTAAAGAAAGGGTAACCCAAAACGGCTGTCCATTTCGTTGACATGAATAGAACCATGAAATCGAAAATTCGTAGGGAACTAATATTTATAGCTAATATAATACTCATTCCTTTAAATCCCATAAAAAGAAACGTTTTTTCTTGTATTTTTTTAATAACATTAAAGATAAGTATCAATCAATGTAAGAAACAACATAAAAATCAGAGCAGAGATTTATAGCTGGATTTGTTTAGCTTTCATTAAACATTAAAGAAAAGAGGAATACTTTTTTCTTATATAAGTTCTTAAAACACACAAAAATTAGTTAACTTCGAAATAAAAGCCAAAACTCGCAGCATGAGAGATTAAAAAGACATTGGGAGAACAATTTCTTCTCAGTTAATGCTCCTTAAAATAGAAAAAAAATTAAGCAACCAGTTATTCAGAATTTTTGCAATAATACTGTAGATTATAAACAACTACACACAAGAAAATGTATAACGTTTCATCTCTTCAGATATTCGAATTTCGATTTGAAATTATTATCTAATTCATAGAAAAAAGAATTTGTTCACCAACCTCGCAATCCATAGTTTCGAAAGTTTTGTCAAAACCAGATTTACAGATCTCACTTGAAAGTTTCTAAAATGACAGAAGAACAAAAGAAAACGAAATGTTATTTAGTCTTCTAATAAAATGTAGATTTGTAAAAATCATTCAACTTGTCCAAACTTGTCAGAAAAATGAGCTACATTTGTGAACTAAGACATACAAACAATAGTAGTTTCAGCGATTGGTACTATTACAGTATTTGTATTCGTTGTTGCGAAATGATTTCATTGATAAAACAAGAATTGATACTTTATATTTGATGTGGCTATAACACTAAATATTACCATAACTTTAACGCAATGATATAATTTATTTCTTAAGAACAGAAAACAATTTTTATTTAACACACACACACATATATATATACTGTAATAAACTGGTGTTATAATAGAATAAAAATAATTCATGACCATTATATAATCTGAGATTTTACTTTTAATGTTAAATACTTTCCTTATAGTTTCAAAAGTATGCTAACGTTAAGGTGTAATTAATATTTGTAACATATCTAAAGTAGCAAAGTGACTGTGTTATTAATTATCATTACAGCCCACTTGCTGTTTTCAATTATTTTAGTTGTAATATTACCTGAAGTTGTTCTGGAACTCCAGCACTTTCAACGTTTTTGCCGACAGAAATAAGAGTTGCTACGTCTTTTAATAATTCTTCAAGGTTTTCTGCAGACGAAGACAAATTTAATTATATCTTTAATCTTACAATAATAATCGTCTACTATTTGTACGTTAACATCCATTATTCAGACAAAGCTGGATAGATTGTCATAATTTTTGTTACCATGAATTAATATGGTTACAATAATGGTAAATTTATTGAAAAAAAGTTGTGATAAAATATTATTGTGTCTTTTTTATTTTTATATAAAGTGTTACTTATTTAAAACATTGCAGAAAAATTTCACAATATGTTATTAAGTTCTGAAAATCTAGAGGTAACACTCCAGTTTCAACTCTCTAGTAACACTAAAGGTAAAGTAGTGAAGTACAAGTCAACATTAAAATACCTTCTTTATAAAATGATACTTTATCATCCTACTTATTATACGTTCAATATAAATATCAAATGATTAATAAGTGTATATATATACACACTTGTATATATATATATCATGCTATTATAAAATTACTGGATCTTAGATTTATTTAGTTTAAGAATCTCCTCGACATTAGGTTTAAAATAAAATAATATATAATTTAAAAAAAATATTTAAATTAAAACTATTTTTTACTATTGTAACTTTTTTAAAGAGGGAAAACTTTCACACAGCAGCGCCGTACCGTCCACTCTTCATAATCTAAAGTTCACTGTCACTCTTACAACGCAGCCACAATTTAAACTGTAAGTCATATTTTGTGTTATCTTTCAGATTATAATCCGGATCACCAGCTTTAACTGGGCTCTAACACAGAATTAATGTAAACTATCATTTGACAAAAGTCTGTGTACGTTTGTGTGACAATAAACTGCTAAAATAAGAGTTACCGGACATGTAAAGTACCCTAGGGCCCACTTGGGAGTTTGGACTTGAATCCCCAGTTACTTTGGAACCATCTAGGTCATTTCCGTATATTAAACGGGTATATCAGCTAGTATCTGTCATTTTGTCTTCAGAAAATAAAGGTTCCTTCAATCGGACTTAGAAAATTATCTGTAAGATGTATAAAACAGAGGCCTTTCTATGAATTATTGAGATAACAGGAAAATATAATCTTGAATATGTATACTGAAAGTACGTAGAACATATGTAATTATAAAGTTTGAACTAATAAACGAAGTAATTTACCTTTGTAGCTGTCAATTAAATGACCAAACAATAATGTGTTCATCATTGAGGAAAACGTTGTTATGATGTAGTGCAAAATTGCAGTCTGAAATATAGTTACAAAACATTAATACAACTACTTAATTTTACTTTAGTCTCAAAAGAAAGAATCCTTCATATAGGAGTTGTTACGTACAGTACAAAATACTTTTTTACACTTTTGAGTGTTTGTATATCACCGTTATAAGTTTGTATTGCTTAATCAAACTGATTTTATTTTCTTACAACATATAACAATACAACTACACAAATCTCACCTCGACCATGTCCGTAACATGTAACGTTAGATATTCGTACAAATTCTTGGCTGATCTCGTAACTTCAGTGGGAATTACGAATTTGAAAATTTTATCTTTTTCCGTTTTCAGTTTTTTCTCAGAAAAAAATCCTTCCTATAAAAATTATTCGTTTAATCAAATTTAATATCATTATTTATAATGGAGAAACCATGAATATACAAAATGACTTTTTGTTTCCTACAAGGATGTGTAGTAATAACTTGTTGTTGTTTTTGAATTAAGCACAAAGCTACACAATGGGCTATTTGTGCTCTGCCCACCACGGGTATCGAAACCCGGATTTTAGCGTGTAAGTCCGCAGACATACCGCTGAGCCACTGGGGGGCGTAGTAATAACAGAAAAAATATATACATTCCACGTATTCTTTAATACATTATCTGAAAACGTACAAATTAGGATGATAACTTCTTTCCTATTCAAACGATTCTTGGTAATTATATGTATATATATATATATCTACAGGTGCATAATTACCACTAGTTTATTCAGTAGTGTCTTCCACTTTAGAAGTTTCGGAATGTATCCAAATCTGTGGATCACTTTCTGCCTTATCTGCTTCCGTTCTTCTATAAATCTACCAAACATAGACAACTCCCAGGCTCGTGAAATCAGACTATCTTCTTCATCCATTTCCTTCATTAAAGTCTGGCTCAAAACATGTGGAATTTGATTAAATATAATTTTTACCCTAAGTTATTTTTAAAGTGTTTTTTATTCACGCTATGTTTAATATAATATATGTTTATCACAAACATGCTACGGTTGTGAGAAATGATTAGATCAGATGTGAAAAGTGGAATGAAAGGATGCCACCGTCCTTGCTTTTGATGCAAATATAGCTAAAAAAAATTAAATACATCTGTATCTCACAATAATTATATTACTGGATCAAATCAAAATGATTTTAATAATTCTGGAAGAAGTTAATGAGTGATAAATCTTTTATTTTATTAAGATAATATTTAGGCAATATATTTTCTTTTTTTAGTGTTGTCATAATGTATATAAATGTCACTAGTAACAAAACAAACAGCAACAACAGCGCACCAAAAATATTAATGTTTTTGCCCCCCAGTGTCACATCTGACTAACACCACTAAAAGAACAGTTTGATGAAATGATTAGGATTCTTACTTAACAAACTAAATAAATATTGTTATATAAGGTTATTATCTTTTTAATATCGTATTATATGAAGTTCTAAAGTTTATGTTTTGGATGTTCAAGTGTTAATAACTTTGTTTTGATAAAATATATCTATGAAAATGATAATTCTGCAATAACAGAAAGAGATTAGATAAAATAATGTAATAACTAAAGTATGATAAAAATTACAGGTATTAAGAAAACACATTAACATACACGTTAATTAATGAGATAAAACTGAATAATTGCTTACCATAAAAGTTGTCCTAAAAAGTTTATATCCCGTTGTTTGGCACAAAGGTGACGTTGATCCGGGAAATACCTCACTGTATGTTTAAGAAAAAAACAAACGTTTATGTTAATATTTATTATACATCATTTTCGAACAGCTATTAATGACAAGTGTAAACCACAGGTCACTATTATTTCTGCTGGGTATGTTATAATTTGTGTTTTTCGGAAATGTATAATATTGTAATCAACACTGTCCTTTATAGGTGGTCTGAAGTTTGGGATGAGTTTGCTATAAAACAGTCAAGATAGAAGTCAAACCTCAAATTATAAAAACAGAAAGTAGCGGATAAATGTCTTTGGAACTAACTTGAAGTTTCGTATATCTTTACAACACAAATCAGAAGATTTTAATACTGTTTGTAATTATGAGAATTATCAAAAAGTAAAAAAATAAATATTACACGTTGTTTTTGACAGTCATATGACAATTAAATATTCTATGTTAATAAAATGATAAACAATGAAAGATGAAATTTCTAATAATGTGTTTCATTGGCTCAAAATACTCGAAAGTTTGCTCTTAGTAAAAATTAGTTTAATAATATTGTTTGAGTTGTTGTGCTTTCCGGTTGTAGTTTTCGTTTGTTTGTTGTAGGTCACAAAACTACACAATAGTGAGTCTGTGCTCTGTTCATCGCTGATATCGAAACCTGATTGTTATCGTTATAAGGTTACTGACTTACTTCTGAAAAATAGAGAGGCATGTAGCTTTGAGAAAATAATTTCTTTGTTTTAAACTAAGCATCTGAAAAACCGTAAAGGGGAATAAATGTTATATAACTAACCCCACGTTTGCTATGCTTAAGTATTCATTTTCCGTTAATAATCCACTATCCAATCCGTGCACTATCTCGTAATCTGTAGGTTTGTCCTCGGTAGTTATTGGTCGAGCCTGTGGGGTAATAAAAATAAAACTTTTTAAAGTTGCTTAAACTACTTTAGAAAATGTCATGTAAAGCTGTATTATGTTCGAGTATGTTTGAAAACAACAACAACAAGAAAGTTGCATGTTTAAACAGTACTATTTCGGATTATTAGTTAGTAATTAAAATAGTTATGATATTAAAGCACATATGATATTTTTTATTTTAAGGCCCATATGATATTTTGTTAAATATAAGTATAAATTCTAGATAATTTCCAGTTAGCTTCAAAATACTATAATGAATAAAGATCAATTTACTTAAATTTCATAATAAGTTATTAATTCTGCTTACGTTTGTTTGCCCCGTTGCTATGATAGCGCATTTTTGTAAATTAGGGGAAAATATGTTTTTAGCGTGACATTCTTAAGGTTTGCAGGTAAATTAAATCATTTCAGATTTTCAGAAGACTGAAAGTGAATATCTTATGTTTTATTTACCAATTAAGGATTTATACCTACCAACGCCTGTTAAGTGGTGACTACTAGAATTTCTATTAATTAACTTCGTTCATAACGTTATAGCAGGATTATGTTTCATAGCCATATATGAATGATATCCTAACATGCATATCTATATAAATAATCAATATCGTTTGACATTTCCAGTATTTTGATAGAATGGCAATAATCGCAGTTGATTGCGCCATTAACCTATTAGCATAACGTTAGGAATGGTACACGTTGTCATTAACAGCTGTTTTAATTGGTTTTCTACGAAACTTGACATCAACGTGAGTTTCATAAACTATTACACTGGTCATGTGAAAAAAATCAAGATTTTTGAGTAAAGTAAAACAAGAAATTTGTTTCATTGATCATAACGAAAAACAAAGAGATTGAAGAAAAAACAAGCATCAGAGGTAACAAACAAAACAAACTGCGAGTGCTGTCGTAAGTATCTTCGATATCTTTGAAATGTAACATTCTATCAGTAATGCCACTACTCCATGTATAGTCATCCATATTTAAAATTCTATATCTAGTTACGAAGTTCATATTCACAGCTCTTTATCTTCTCATGGTCATCCATATTTGTGATTATATATATATATATGTATATATCTAATCACAGTACTCCATGTTCACAATTGTCTATATAGTATTCGTCATCTATCTTAATAATTATACGTTTAGTCATTGCAATCCATACTCGTTGTTCTCTGTATACAAGTTGAATTATATTGTTAGAAATTGAGATAATAAGTTAGTACTATATGAAAGTGACCCAATAGACAAGTTTATAAAATTACGTTTTCCTCTCACCTGCAGGAGAAAAATTTTGTCGTTACTGATTGCCCATTCAATGTCACGTGCAGACCCAAATGACCACTCCACCTGGATATTAAAACACGATCTCAGACTCCAAAAGAATTTGATTTTTATCTCTCTCAAACAAACGATTCAAACTTGAAACTTAAAAAAGTAATAATTATTAAATCGAACACTTAACACCTAGCTTTTTTAGTTTTCAAGCAAATAACGTACGATACAAACAGTCTATATACATTTTAACGACCAATATAACAATGTATATACCTATTCTCGTTTCCCCATTGAACTGTAATACCTTGAAAGACTTTAATATTCTTAAGGTCTGATTTTAATTTACACTTTCATGATTAAACAATAACGAGTATTATTTAGAAATTAAACAGTCAGAATGTAAATATGACAATAATACTGTGTTTTTCGAATTTCAGATATAATTTCTTGATTTGTAAAGAAAATATTTCACATTTCTATAATGATCGAAGCCACAGCGATATTTTATAACAATTTAATGCATTGTATTATCTAGCATACATCTGCAAAACTCGTTTGTTAGTTTGCAGTATCAAACTCACCAAGATACCAACTTTACCAAGTGTTATGTATATGTGTAAATATTTTGTAAACGACAACATGTCGTGTTGTGTTTGAATTTTCATTTGTATTATTCATTTTTCCATATTGATATTATTGTTTCGAAGTTTAAACTAAAATATGTTATTTATTTAGGGTAACGTTTTAGAACTTTCTCGAATTAAGTAGACCAATCACATGTTTGTAAATGAGTGCTGGTGACTTCCTGTCTAGAAGTGTAGTCTCGTGCAAGAACGGATATGCCTGGATAGCTCTGGAGTTGTATGGAAATTGCGAGATTGTTCGAGAAATAGGCCTATCAGTATAAAAAAGACGGTGACGTGAGAGTCATCAGTCATCAGTTTTATTCGAGGGAGAGAGATTCAGTCATTAGTTTTATTCGAAAACAAAGAGTGAGATTCAAACACCAGTTTCATTTCAAAAGAAGAAAGTTAGTTACTTGAGAAAGATTAAGTGTTTGCTGTGAATATTCAACTTGGATTTGTGATTGAAATTAGATCTACGGAAGCCGTGATTTTATTTCGTCAATCTCTACGATACTTCTGAATTACCGCTTGTGCTGAGGGACGGCGATTTCATTGAACTGTGAACCGTTTCGGAATCTCTTCGTGGGACCAAATTCACACCCTAGACTGGAATTTGAGACTTTAATTTTAGATCATTACATTAGATACAGGCCAGTACCGTTTTGTATTGTGATTCAATTTTCAAGTTTGAAACTAATATTATTTTGTTTTGTAATTAATTTCGAATGTCGTAACTTAATATCTGTCACTGTTATTATACAATTTATGTCATATTTGTTATATTTGTTAATAGTTTAGTGTAATAAATTATACAAGCTGTTATCTGCGTTTTTCTGTTGCGTTTAGTCTACGAAGAACTTAAAACATCAAAAATACGTAACACAAGTGACTCCACTTCTTCCTTTGAAAGACACCAAGCACGTGATATTTCCTCTTTTACTGTCTCTTCCTTAGTTCCACCCTCCTCTGAACATAAATTACAAACCTGTAAGCTTAGGAAAACTATAAATTTTCACAACTGAAAGAAGAGAGACGTTACGTAATATTTAATATGATATTGGTGAAGAGAATCAATACAACGGCCGAGTAAAACAGTTTAGTTTCAATAACTTTCATTTGTAATTCATCCACTCAAGATGATAACTCATATCTCAGTTATTTATATTCTGTATATCTTTTAGCCACATACACTGTGAAGGTAACTAATTGTACGCTACCATTTCGTCGTTACGATGTTTCTGCCCATCCAGATTCAACATTCATAATTTATTCTTAATCCTATTTTATAGTGCATAATACTTTAACTTACATAACGAAAGAACTCGGCATTTTCTAGAAATATCAGTTACGTACTGCCCTGCGTGATTTTAATAACAAAGGTACATCTAGTTCAATTTTTGTTAATATACATCCCGGAAGACAAGTGTACAGTTAAACTTTTATATATTCAAACAGCCACAATCACTACTTTTATAATATAGAACAGACGTGACAGTTTAAAACTTCACAACCAAAACACCAACTTATACTGTGAATAAATATGACGTGTATTGATCATCACTTTGAGAAGAAGGAATTAAAGAAGTAAAATGGAGATATTCCTTATCCTGGTTATCAAGAAACAAACTTTAAATTTACCGTTATAATATAATATCCCAAATATATTATATTTTATATAAATAAATTATTTTTTGTTTAAAATTGGGCATTTTACTTTTTTGTGTAATAATGATGGAATATTAACTTAAAAGCAGACAAACTTAGAAGCATACAAACCTGTCATTTTGAATATCTTCTCTTTCTTTCCTAGGATTTGCTCATGAACATATACGTCGCCTTTGGTAGATTTCCGTAACGTATATACATCGGGCTCTGAAGTTGCCGAAACCACTGACTGATAAAAATTAAATAAGTATAATATATATCTTTTTCTTAAAGATTGCATATAGCAACCAAATATATGATGCAAGGCGATCATAACATCTTTTCTTTCGTAAAAAAATTCATAAAAATTCTATATTGAATTCGTCATAAAATAACAGCAAGCACATTTGAAATTCTTTTTAAATAAGTAAACATTTAAGAGATGTATAGAGTGGCACATAAAATCAGGCTGTTTTATAACGTTAGTTTGCAAGTTGTATTAGCTATATAAAGAATTTATGTATAACAAAAATGTGACATTTTGATAAATGTTAATACACTACATTGTTATCTTTTAGTGTAAAAATAAACGAGTTATTTTTACTTGCATAATTTTGCACAAAGCTTTTTCAACTTTTTCCTGATATACATTTAAAAAACACTTAAGTATAACAAAATTAAATTACAAATTTCAATACAAGCATTAAAAAATTTTCAAATTCTAAACAAACTATACTTACCTGTTTGATAAGCAACAGAATTAACAGTTTCTTCACTTCTTCATCGTACTTTGGTACTAATAAAGTCTGCACTGTGAAGTGAACCGTGTTCATCAAACAAATACTACTTAATTAAGCACTATAACGCTACTAAACGGATGGTCATTCGCTTTTAAGCAACACATTTTTTGTGATATCTTATTAAAATAGCATTTCATTTTCTCTTCCACCTTTAACCTTTGCAAAATGATTCTCTACAATAAAAAGATGAATAACAACTTAAGTAGTTTGTGTTACCTCTCCCAATCCGTAGTTAGCTGAGATTGAGATATAAGACGGATGTCCTATGACAGGATGAGCAGTAAACATCACCCCGGCCACTTGAGATGGCACCATCTCTTGGATTACCAATGCCATATGTGAGTCTACTGGTTGTCCATTTTGCCTAGAATAAAACGACATTTAAATTTATTTCTTTATTATTTTCAGCATACAACTACACAATTGGTTGTCTGTACTGTGCTTTTCGCAATGACTGAACCCTAAATGATAGCGTTATAATCTTTTTCTATCTTACCGCAGGGGCACCAAAGGCACAACAAACAAGTGCCAAACAAATGTCACAAACTAAATGAAGCTAATCAGATTTGGTCTTGTTTTTCTCTTTAAATGTACCAACCAATATAATCATTGATGAAAAGAGTAGTGCGGGTGAGTGGTGATGACTAACTGCCTTTTCTCTAGTCTTACACTGCTAATTTAGGGACGGCTAACGAAGATAACCCTTGTATAACCTTTCAAGAAATTCAAAAACAAACAGCCTGGAGCGTCTAATAATATTTCATTTTTATTTAAACGTTTCAAAAGTAATTTACTTTGCCAGAGTTTACATTTTTAAATTATTGTAAAGTGAAATACCAGTGGAAAGAACTGAGTTATTTACCTTCGATATTGGACAGAATTAAACGCCACAGAGGAGGCCCAACAATAACTAATAGCTGTGTAGACCTATGAAAGAAGTTAATGTGTATCGTTACTCAAGAATCATGATAATGATATCTTCTAGTATTAATAATGCTATATTTATGTCAAATGCAGATCCAAATTATTAAAATTAATTGTCTTTACCAATGCTTTGATAATATTATCGAAATAAATATGCTATTATCAAGTTAAAGTGGCTGCCTGCTTAGTAGTTTTTCGAATACTTGAGCTATGTATGACACAATAACCATTTGGAATATAACAATTAACTGATTAAGTTATTTTATTGATTTTAACAGTCCTTTAGTGGAGTAATAATAATAATATACAAGTAAAACACGTAAAAATTAGATTCAGAAAAATAATGTAATCTTCCTTATTGATCTCTAAGAAAATAAAAAGTCGAGCGCGAAACGTGTAATGCCTTAAAATGAGTGAATCAAATGTAAAAACAAATACAGCAAAGTAGAACATTCTTTCGAGATTTGTCAATTTATATTCAGCCACATTTTATTAACGAAATAAAATTAATTACCGCAAAGCAACTAGACACACGATATGTTCAAACTGTATTAAACTCCTTACTTGAGAAAGTCCTTTAACTCCTAGAACCGTTTTCATTTGCCCTGCTGCTGAAGTTTCACAGCTGTCTTCCCCTAGTTAAAGATATAAAAATAAAACTGTGATGTTTGTTTGTTGTTAATAAGTAATGCACAAAAATCAATACGTTGCATACTATGGGTATCGAATTTAAATTTTTAGTGCTATATGCTCTCAGATTTACCTCAGAGTCGTTGTTGTTTTGAGGTAAGTAAACACATAGCTTTACAATAGGCTATCACTGCTCTGCCCACCACGGGTATCAAAACCCTGTTTTTAGCGTTGTAAGTCTGCAGACATACCGCTGAGCCATTGGGGAGTGACATAATTGTGATTAACCATGTTTTGTAACTGTAATAATGATGGTGTTATTTTAGTTTATTCTAATTAAAATATTACAGAAACATAAATATATCCAAGCGTTCTTAAAGCTTCATTTTCTGTGGGTTCAGATAAATATTTATCAAACGTCAACAGACTAGAAAAGTGACATAAAACGATGGGCATACGATGAAAAAGAAATAGTAGAATGCATAAAGAGGTTTTAACTCTGCATTATGCAGTTCGAATTGCTTTTCTTAGTTGTTTCAATCATGCCAAAAGACACCAACATCCTACCTACATCTGAAGATCGTACAGCTAATCGTAGTTCATCTATATCTTTTGAGAATGTTCTCTTTAACGCTTTCGACACTTCATCTTTCAGTTTGTCTGTCAGTGGAACGTTTATGAACTCCTCAACTGCACTGTAGAACAAATATAACGGTCAGTATCACATCTAGCAAACACTGACATATATATGTGTGCGTATGTATGTTTATCTCTTAAACTAATCATGTCGACTTTATAAGTTCTTAAAAATAGTACAGTGTATAAAGAATTACTTCACTTTCTAACAATTTTAACTGTAAACACCATTAACTAGGCCCAACAATTTAATCATCGCTTTCTTTTTACTTCTGAGTTTACAAATCGCTAAAAGTATTATTATTTCTTCCAGATTACACGCCTATTTAAGTAATCTAGGGTATGCATTTGTAGAGCAAAGCCAAATTTGACTATCAGCTGTGTCCACCAACTGGAATCGAGACCCTGATTTCAATGCTGTAAATCCGTATACTCACCACTATCTCAACGGGAGATATCTAACGTATGATTTTTGTTTGTTTTCAGCATAACTCTAAGCAAAGGGTTATATCTGTTGTGTCAAGGTTATGATAATTAATGTAAGTACATGTAACTGATTAATATTCCAAAGTATTATTGCAGTTTTATACAAAAAAAAAGTGTTATAGATATTAATGTCCTCTTACCTGGAACTTGCTCTTTTCAGAATATCGGTGTTTTCCTCGCTTGAAATACGTATGAAAATAACATTTAATACAGAAATTATTGTTCAAATAAACTAGAAACTTTGAATTCGAACTTACAATTTTGACCTAAGAAAATGGAGGATATATCCATATAAGGATATAATGCCACCTTTTGGTTTTTATGTACTCAAAATAAATTCCCTCAGCTTATCACATTAACTGCAAGTGAAGAAAAAATAAGTAATTTTTAAGCTTTAATCATTTATTACGATAATTATATTTCAACTCAAACAATCGAACTGTTGAACGTATAACGTTTGAAGTTGGCAACGGGCTTTGTTTAATGTCATCTCACAATGTCATCTAATATAATGTGGTATTGTAACTAACATTATTTTAGTTAGGGAATTTATGTAGGTTACAATTCCTTGAAAAAAAGTAAATCTGTCCAATAATTAGGTTGTTTAAACTTTTAGTTGTGTTTTAAAATTTTGTTTAAATTACGATCTACTTTAGAAGCTTCACCGAGTGAAGGATGACAAGCTTTTACGAAGGAAAACGGAGCAGAAATAACTTAATGTAGCTCGATAAGACATGAATTGTCGATATGAAATTCAAAATAATTATTTGTTAATACAAGGAGATGTGGAGCAATTTATCTCGTAAATCATTATCACAAAGTTAATACGTTTCATATTATTTAAATATTTAATGTAATTATAGAATATATATGAAAATATTCCAAACTTTCCTTAAATAAATTTCAGTTATATACTTTACAATAATCCGATAGTTAAGTATCTTACAACGCACGGAACTATCACAAAATTCATTAAAAAAAAGATGTTATATTATGATCACAATTTTAGATATGTAGCACTTCGTATAATTTCATAATGAAATTTAGTTTGAAAGGTAATTATGATAAGGATATAATCCAACTCACAGAGTAAGAAATGTATTCATAAATAGCAAAATGAAAACTGATTTATAGATATCCACATTAAAGAAACTATATGAATTTCAAAGTCACCTGATGGCTTTCCGAACAGTACTAACAGCCAGTTCTAACTGAGGATTTTCCACTAGTTGGCGACGAAAGGCAGCGGAACTTAGAACAATGCTATTAGGAACGTGAAACTAAATGTCAGATAATGTTTAAATGATTTATTAGCATCTTTTAGTATATTTAATTTTAAGACGAAAATGATATGACTATTTATTCATATCTCAAAATTTGCTTGTTTTAAATGAATGTCACATTGAGATATCTGCTGTGTGAAACAAAAAGACTAACCACTGATATTAAAAGCTGTTTTCGTTACCAAATAGATCCTGCATGGCCAGGTGGATCACTTTTTACTTTATCTGCTCCCGTTCTACCGTAAGTCTACCACACCCTTTAGTTAAATGTAATGTGAAAAACTGAAAATTAATATTACATGCTATTTTACAGGCGCATTAACAGCAGTGTCATAATACAATGGGTTTATTCGTTCGCAAAAACAAACTCAGATTAAAGAATAAACATAAAATAATCATCCTTAAAATAATTAACAGGGCTTTCGGAAATGTTTGTTTTGTGAAAATTTGATCCAAGTTAAAACCTCGGGCAAAAAATTAATCCCCGATTAGGGAGTTAAGGCACTCGACTCGTAATTTGAGGGTCACGGGTTCAAATCCCCGTCACACCAAACATGCTCGCCTTTTTAGGCGTGGGGTGTTGCAATTTTACGGTCAATCCCACTATTCGTTGGTAAAAGAGTAGCCCAGGAGTTGTTAGTGTGATAACCAGCTGCCTTCCCTCTAGTGTTACACTTCTGAATTAGGGACGTTTAGCGCATTTAGCCCGTGAGTAGTTTTCCGCGAAATTCAAATAAACAAACAAACATTATCACAAAAGTTAATACTTTAAGAAAAAACTTCCAATATTTTACAGAATTCCTTTAAGTTTCTAGACAACTATGATTTATTTATTCCAGCAAATTTCAAGTTCGATTACCAAATGAATCAAAAAGTACTGATAAGAAGAAAGCATATTTAATACTTTAAAATACAATGTCGAATTTTAGAAATAAACTTCATTAAGAACAAAAAGTTATCAAATAACAGCATTAAAATAATGTTCATAAAATAAAGTAAATTCGAATATAATAAAACGAAATACGTAGTCTGCCTATATACAAATCAAGAAGTTCAAGGCTCTCTTCATAAAATTGATTAGCTACAAGTCTCTGCGAAATATCACATAAAAACGATTAGCCTTCGCTTCTGCCTTAGCGTATTTAAATTAAGTAGTATTAAAAATACCTTACCTTTTTAGTTTCATTGCTCAATTTTATTAAATATGCGAGAGACATTCCTTTCCCTCCAACTACTGCTGAACACATACACAAAGGATCAGACAAACCTAGGACTTGAGGGATGACTGTGGAGTCGTTTAAGTGGAAATCTGTAACAATGAATATACTTTATGTAAATTTTATAAAACAGCTTTATGATCCAAAGATTTCAGTGTGACTCTAATGTTGCAAACGTTTTAAGGGTTAAAACAACAAACGTACGTTTGTTTGTAGTTGAACACAAAGTCAAAAAATAGTGTATATGTGCTGTGTTTCAAAACTCGATCATCCTAACTGTTGTTACATCAATATCTACAAAGTTGCTAGCATTTTGAAGATTACAGAATGACTAGTAGATATTTTGAATCGTAAGGTAGTACTTTTAACCTGTGAGAAAAAGTTATTTGGGAAATTTATCTGTACAAATGTGAAGCGTACTTAGGTGGCAATATTTAAAACATCATTATGTTTCAATGATTACACACTATTGTCTTTCATTGAAAGTTCCATTGTAACGATTTAAATTTTCAACCATCTCAGTGTCCATGCATATTAAGGAAGAGTTTCCCGTAAACTACTACATATTTACTTAAGAAATCACTGTGATGTCTCGACATGCATGTGGAAGCGACAGGTTTTGTATCAGCATGTCGTCCAAGGAAATTGTGATTAATACACTGTAATGTGTTGCACATCTAAGTTGGAGTTATTTGTAGATTCAAAGACTATTGTTTTATTTAAACTATTAAAATCTTTATTTAATAAAAAAAGTTTTAAAAGCATATCGACTTAAAGGTACCAATAACAATTTACCTTCACCAAAAAGTTGGATTTGTTTCTGGCATTGTTCCTTCTGTCTTGGTTTTTCATTCCTTTTGATAAAAATTTGACATCACAATTAAATGCATCTATCAACTTAGCATAGTACTAGGATTAGTACTATACAACATGTATTATTTATATATTCGACTTTACTTTGACGTAATTAATTTAATGTATGTAATATTAAATCTGTGCTCTGCCCACCACGGGTATCGAAACCCGGATTTAACGTGCAAGTCCGCAGACATACCGCTGAGCCACTGGGGGCGCCAAGCGTAAATCTATAATACTCTTCATACAAGATCAACAAAACAATTCCAACGTGCAAAGAAAACACTATTATTTTTTATTAATATAAAAATAAACATAAATAAAACATAATAATATCTATGTTTAGGTAATTAAATTTTAATTAAAAATTACTTGTTTTGTTGCAGAAAAATAAATATTTTAATGACAAACGAAAAGTATAATTAGAGCGTTATGACGAAATTCACAAAGATCAGAAACTTTGTTGCTTATTAAGGGTCAATGTGATACAAAAACATGAAAAGCACATAATGTACGAGTAACAGAATTAGAATATTTTACTGGTATCAAACTGTATTTATAGGTGAATACCAAAAGTTCAGAAAATATGCACGTATAATAAGTATTTAAACAAACTCTAAGTATTAACTTTTTCCAGTACAAGATGAAAAAGTATTCATTAGGAAAAGCTACCTTTCACCATACTCCACAATGCCTCTACCCTTCTCTCTACCTATTGAGAAACTTGCTAGTCTAGTATAATGTCTGTGTTCCCATTGATTTCCTCTGTAAATAAAGAAACTGTCCTCCTCCAGTGTAACTTTTACAGGGTACAATTTGTTTCCTATTAAATACATATGTCATTGATTATATATTTTACACAATTTTTGTGATGTCTTATTAACGAGAAAAACAATCTAACTGTATTATCATACTGTGAAACTACGTACAGTAAAAATTAAAAATTAGATGAGATATTTTAACAATGAAATCGCTAGCCTAAATATTACATTCGTTTAACAGGACAACTCACTCTGTGACAAAAAAAAAAGTTTTGCAGTAAATTCGTGTAGTTACATGTAATACTAAATTATAACAATGCCTTACCTGCCAGACACATAACAGTCCACTCAGGCCAGATTTGTTCAGCTGGAAGTAGACACAGATCACAGTCTTGCAATGGATGAATGGTGTGATTTGGAAGAGCTATATAACCACAGTGCAAGCTGAAATAGAATGGCAAGTTCATATTTCATAACCTTGATCATGAAAACTAGATGTTATCTACAACTTCTGTTGCTACATAAAAAATAGAATATAATATACAAGCTATTAATCTTAATTTGTATTGTAAAAATAAGAAAAAAATGTTACCTTTAAAATATTTTCGTAAATTAAAACTAAATACAATCTGTTTGACTGGATGTTTACGCAATTGTTCAAATAATTTATTACTTTCTTTGTATAGAAAGCTAGAAAACAAATGAAGAACTGTGCGGTATAGAGAGAAAACAAAAATTCAATAAGAAGTAATTTTTAATGGTGTGGGTAAATTACAAGATTTTTAGCTTCCACTATATCGTATTATTAGTCAAAATTAATTGGTATGATGTGATGTCATTACTTACTGAGTAGAAAACCTAGGTAAAGGTACAAGACTAATGTTGAATGTCATACCATCCTAAAATCATAACCAGAATATAAACGATTATCAAATTTGCATAAAAAGTAATGTACAATTAAACATTTTTTTATAAAAGAGAAAACTTACATAAGTAATTCATCATATTCTGGAGGAGGAAAATTACTTCTAAATAATAGCTGTTTTATTTGAGATAATGATAGAGTCAAGATAAATATATTTTTTATTGTTTTAAGTACTTATAACCTAGGAAGAAAGAATATAGTAAAACATTATGCAATGTACATTTCATTAATATTATTTATATATTAAGACACACAATCTTACAAATGTTTCATTAAATAATTCTAAAATATTTAATGTAGAGTTATTTTAGAAATACAATGAACTTAATAATATAATGCTGAAAAAAATTAAAGGATTGTTTGTTTGTTTGTTTTTTGAATTAAGCACAAAGCTACACAATGGGCTATCTGTGCTCTGCCCACCACGGGTATCGAAACCCGGATTTGAGCGTGTAAGTCCGCAGACATACCGCTGAGCCACTGGGGGGCAAAATTAAAGGAACAGGTACATATTTCAATACATTTTTGTCATAAGTAAATTTATGTACGAAAAACATATCCGTTTGTATACAAGCGTATTTTTCAAGCTTGCAGTGAAGTTTCAAGCAACTCAAACAAAATTCTCCTCATTCAAGGAGAGTGCAACTCAAGGTACCCTACATAAGGCTGTAAGGTGAAACTACGCATTCCTCATTAATTCTC
This sequence comes from Carcinoscorpius rotundicauda, assembly GCA_011833715.1. Classification (NCBI taxonomy): domain Eukaryota; kingdom Metazoa; phylum Arthropoda; class Merostomata; order Xiphosura; family Limulidae; genus Carcinoscorpius; species Carcinoscorpius rotundicauda. The sequence continues at coordinate 26,605,367 of CM022398.1, forward strand.
AAAACAAACACCAACATGAATCTTTCGCGGCTTGCTTAGTCAATGTGTACCTTCTTGCGTTCCCAAGCAGTTAGGCACCATCTAACAGAGAAAAAGGTAGCTAGATCCTAAGGAGGGTGGCACTGCGCGTCTGTGTGTCACCAAACGTAATCAGCCGACTTTGGCGACAAACTTTTATGGCAAAAGACCAGATCAAGGCCGTCATCACTGTATAACAGACATAAAGAACAGCTACATCGTAGACCACTGCAAAATGACCTTCAGCATTCCACTGTAACCCATGTGTCGACCCAAAGAGTTCGCAATCGTCTGCACAAAGGACGCCTTAGTGCCAGACGGCCTGCAAGAGGCTTTATTTTGACAGCGCCGATCCATGCAGCCAGGTTAAAGTTTGCTAGTCAGCATCTGGACTGGAACTTCGTCAATTCGCCACCGTTCAGTGGACATACGAGAGCAAGTTCACTGTGTTTTGTGATGCTGGAGGTGCGAGAAGGTGGAGATGCCAAGAAAAGCAATTTTCCGCTTGTAACATTTTGCAAGTATACTCTTATGGAGGAGGTTCTGTAATGGTCTGGGCAGTCATTGTCAGGCCATATGCTTGTTCTGTCGGCAATGGGTTTACTTGAATGCAGGTTAGTGAGCGAGCCCACGTCGCCAGACTGTGTTTAGATTTCGTTGGAAGAAATAAAGACTTTTGTGTGGCCCGCCAGATCTCCAGATTTAAATCCGATTCAACATTGTTGGGACATTCAGTGATGTCGAGAAACCCACTTGTTGAGAAACATCCCAGCTAAAACTAAATTTATTCAAAAACCAGGCACAAAATTAAGGTCTATACTATGCAAGAACTACACTGACAAACACCACACCAACATTATTTATAAAATACAATGTGATAACTGCCACGACTTCTATATTGGAGAAACAAGTAGAAAAATGGAAACCAGATTCAAAGAACATAAAAAGTCACCTTCACACGTTTTCGAACACTGCAAGTCAAATGGACACAACATAACCATAGAAAACACTAAAATACTAAATAAAGAAACAAACATAAACAAACGCAAAATTAAAGAAGCCTTACTTATACAACAACTTAAACCCAAAATAAACCAATATAAAGGAACGCCATTTTACCTATATTAATATTATAGATAAAATTATATATTTAAACATCTAACCCCGCCCTCTATATTGCGACACTCATTTACACAACCCCTTCCAAACATGTGGTCAGCTTCCGGTCAGTTACCTCTTTCTTTGTGAACCTGACGATGACCGAAGAAGGTCGAAACGTTGTTCGCTCTTCTATTTAAAATATTTTCTGAACCCAAACGAGCCGTTTTTGCATATAAAATTGTTGGGACATGTTGTCATGGTAGACGAGTGGGCTGCTATACCCCAAGATAACATCGATTAACTGATTCAAAGTGTGTCAAATCGGTGTTAGAATGGTGTAGCAGCCCGTGGAGGTCACACGACATATTAAATGTTTCAAACATTTCTTGAATAAACTCATGTAAATTGTTTAAAGTATTGTTTTATATGGGATATCAGTTGTGGTGATATTGGTCATTTTTAAATTTATTTCTCCATGTTTTACATAAAAAATGGATACCGTTGGAACTGAAATAAGACTAAAATACTATCACATTTGGAACACTAAGATAAATTATATAAGAAATCGTACATGTTCCTTCAATTTTTAAAGCACTTTAAAACATCTGTGAGGGTTAATCTTTAGTAATTTTTCTGCAACTATATGTATTCAACATACCTTCATATGACCATAAATATATATGTAACGATCATAACAAGTCTGGTCCAATGAGTCTGGAAAGTTTTAATATGAAAATTTATGAAACACTTATCATTGGCTTAATGTTCAACACCTCAAGTTTTAATGCGAATGCTTATGTGAGAGACATATTTATGTATATACACGAAAAGGTGCTTAATCGTGGTGCCTCATAATAAAATATAATAACAATATGTAAAATTAAATAAATTAGTATTTTAATGCAGTGTATTTTAAGAATTATAAAATTATTAATTAACAAAGAAAAACCCACATTTATGACAAGAATTGTGAATTATGTAATTTTACTTACAAAACGAGTAAATTTGACTCAAGAAGATAAGAGAAACTTAACTAAAATTTCAAATAAACTTACTACTCTCTCTAGTTTTTAATCCCCAAAGCAACATTTCCTTTTCATCTTCATCTTCAAAGGTAACCGTACCTTTCCACTGGCCCCATTGATCATAGCGATCTTGATATTCAGTGATCCTTTAAAATATTTTATTTTATCTTCTTTCAGATAGTATCAATTTGTTTATATTTAAATTATATTTATAATTGTTTGCATTTTTACGCATTTTTAAATAATTAAACTTAATTCTTTCTTAATGTACTGACATAATTAGCACGTCCGTTTCATTCATGTGTTATAATGAAATAAATGTTAGGTTTTTCAAAAAAATTTTTGATGGAAAAATTGTGAACATTTTGATAGTCCTATTCTTTACCAGTTTATCTTCACGTACGCATACGTTTACATATTGATTTTTACAAGATACTATTATTTTTTTAATTAAAAATGCCTATACAAGATCGATTTTATGCAATTGAATGTAAACTAGCCTTTCGTAAGAGGGAAATCCTTGCTTCCACGCACCACATGCTACAGCCTCACTAACAAGTCTAGGGAAGAAGTCGATCTTGAAGTCAAAAGGCAAACTTGTCACAGTCCAACTGAAATAATGAAATTGTTACAAATAATGTAACAATTGTGAATTAACTCTTTATTTCAAACTAATTCTTATCGTAAACCAAGTTAAGTTTATTTTATTCTTGTTACTGTCAGATTCACTTTGTCATTTTTTTTCTAAAAGGTAAATTATATATGACTAAAACACTTACATGAAAGAAAACTTCACATGTATATCCTCCTCTTGAGCCTGACGTTCAGTTGGAATGATTTTTCTATCAGTGACAACAGTAAACAGTTACAAGGTTCATATATCAATCACGGTCGATATTATGGATATATTTGTAAACCCACTAATCTTTATAAGAATGCTACTTTTGATATGCTTATTTTTACAATTATTCAATCCAATTTTCGTGTAGCGAAAGTATCACGACAGATTAATTTGTGCTGATTTGTAACATTATAGTAATGTTGCATGTCGTTATTCTCCTCGTAATTATTTATTGGTAAAATCTTTCTCCGAAACATGTACTTAATAACTAGTTTAAATATTCCGACCTTCGCTATTGTAAAAAATAACTTTTTTAAAAAATATTTTTATCAAAGCATTTGAAAGATAATCGCAATAACGAATGTTCTGATACTGTGTTTTGTTGGCCTTGACTTTAATAAACGCTAGTATTCTCTGATATACACCCTGAAGTAAGAACAAATAAGTGTTTCACTCAACTTACCTTCAATCATGTTAATAAAATCTCAAACATTTGATGAAACTGAAAAGATTTTTGATTTATTTCATCGAAATGAAATTATTTTTTCTCTCTAGATTTTTGGACGCGTTAAACGTTATTGTTTCAAAATTAGACGGGAGTTGTTTTGTGGCAAAGAACAACATGTAGACTTTGTTACTAAAATACTGGATGCATCTCTTTAGGGTCTCTTGACACATTGTACGTAGATATACTTTCGGGAACTCTGCAATTAATTTTAATGCAAAATGCACTAAATATTACACCTCCAATAACACTACCTTTTTTACCTTTCAAAACTACGTGCCATCATCAGTGTCAAGTTAATATTCTTCCTTCCTCCAAATCTTAACTTATCATTATCACCAATCAATTTCAGAATGAAAATGTTATTTTTGACTCTATCAATTATAGAATCAAACCTACCTTCCTTTTTAAAGACAAATCAATATTAATATTAAAATTAAAACTGGTGACGAATCCCTAGTAATATGAAAACTTTCTCTTCTTCGTTTAAAAGCGAGATATAATATATCTCACACATTAAATAAGTCGAAATCAAAACACAAATAGACAATTATATTAAGAGGGCCATAATAACACGTTGAGTTGTTTTTTTCCATTGATATAAAGATATATTGTCCTCATTATAAAATAAATTAACACTTCAAGATTTGATTTCTAAAAACATTTTCAGTTTTTTGCAATAGCCCTAGAATTTCGATATACAGAACACTGAACCCATCAATTTAAGAAAAACTCGTGACATATGTAGAGATACTTTTTTATTTTCTTTTAATTTCTTTATCGTTTGCCATCCGTGCTAATTTTATCATTTGCTTAAAATTTTCTGTATATGTTATTTATTTCAGTTACTTAAAGTCGTAACCTTTTTGCATATGAACATTCTTTTTTTAACGCAAAGCTACACAGCCGGATCGAACTTTAAATTTAATGTTATTAGTATTCATGTTTATGTTTCAGCTACTAGAGAAAATGGAAATGCTACTAATAACACGTTTTGTGATAAACTACTATTCTGAACAAAATATACCAAATACAAAAGAATGAGAGGCAAAAACTGTGACGTAAAACAGTTGCAACCTAAAACCCTAGCGTTTTGCGTTATTACAAAATTTATGAGTTGAAAGTGTATTCTACAGAAACATAGAAATATTGCATACATATTGTGTCAATAATATCTTAGTTCTACTCTTGAACGCTTTGGTGGTCACGTTTTTTGTGGTTATAAATTTCATGAGCGAAAATTAAGGAATTATGTTCACTCAAAATGAATAGGATTTGCTTTTGGTTATAATAAAATTGGAAAAATGACATTTACTCAAACGTATTATTCTACATTTAAAGATAATCTCGATGGAAATATTCCTTTATACCTTAATCATTTGCTCCATTGTAGTGGAATACAGTTTGTAGGAGTTGCCTAAATCAGTGTTCAAAATTTTGCTTTAAGGTATTTTAAACCGATAACTTAAAGTCTTGGCATCTATAGAAACAAAACTTTTCACATGATTGGTGTTATGTTTTTTCTTTGTTTCTTATTTCTCTGTATCTGTAAACGTCGGTACGTTCACGGATCATCCTGTGTGTAACAGTAGAAATTAAGAAGCTGTTCATCCAAATGTTTAGCGTACCAAACAAACTAAGCCTAAAACAATTCTATAAAATAACATCCATCTATCCATAAATGATCCCTGCAACATTTTAAACAGCAGATTTTTTTCCTTAATTTCAAAAATATAAAAACAGTTAAGCTAACCACTTTCAGAATAAACCTTATTCTGAAGAGTTACGTTTCGGGTTATTTCAGTGATTCGTTAATTTCTTCTTTATATAGATACATGAATGTCAGGACAAACGAATATAATATATCATATTTAGTAAATACAAAGAATTATGAATATTTCTAACCAAACATGTAGTCGTTTTCGTGGAGCTCGGTGCATGTAATCTATTTATACACATGAAGTTACATACATGAGTGTAAATACTTTATTCCTACCAGAACTAATACTTTTGGTGGGCAAAATCGAAATGTGAAATTTTAGCGATAACTTTGCTAAAAGCTGTTTACAAATATTTACTAAATTTCTTTCTACTTCAACAACAGCACCCAGCTTTCCACTCAATATTTGTAAAACCCAAGATTAAACCATTTGGAATAAAGTTATATAAACTAGTAAAAGTAATTAAAAAATAAATGATAATTATATATCTGGTCATTAAAAATTTTCACCATATTTCCCACAAAACGATTATTTATTTTTTCGGAATGCGTTTTTGTAGCAAGAAACATGTTAATGTCAAACAAGAAGCTTTAAAACGTTAATTACCAGGCTACGCTAGACCTCGCATCTTATCAGACTAAAGCGTTGCTTCTTAGTTAAAATTATATTATATGCTATATCTCTTAGCTTCACATTACTGCAGAAATACTAGTTTAAACAATCTTTACATGACAAACTACCTCACTGATTTAAAAAAAGATTGATACTGTACCCATTTATTTGATTAACGACTTGAAAAACGAAAAGAGAAAAACGTTTTTATCTTCTTGATCTCAATATTTTTGTACAAAGATAAAAAGATGAACATGAAACAGTTTTACCTTAAAAGTCCATTATAAGATATTCTCCACTTTCGAAGTGGATCAATACATTTTATTCGAATCCCAGCTGCTGCAAAAACATCTTTCTCTCTGTAAAAAACGTTAGTTTCTTGGTGAATCGGAAGTTGATACAAAGTATTTGTTTCTGCATGTTTCAAATGAAGCTGGACTTCCGCTTCGTCACCTCCTCTTCTTATGACACGTAGAACTATACAGTCGCCAGCGCTGTTTACTCCAAAGAAAAATATTTCGTCGCTATGCTGAAACAATTAAATTCCATTATTGTGTAAAAGGTTAAATCAGTATCCTAATATTAATAACATGTTTTTCAGTTTGCTTATTGCGTGCTTTGTTTCTCCGAAAAAAAGTGTTCGTTATTGAAACTTCAGTAAAACATCTAGAAATTTGCAAACCTAGTTTTAGATTCATACAACTTTTACTCTTATCACTTACCATCAGAGAATCCCTAAGAAAAGTTAATACTCATTAATTTCGTTACCAACGTTCATTTCAGTTTAAAACATCTCTGGGCCCGGCATGGCCAAGCGTATTAAAACGTGCGACTTTTAATATTAGGGTCGCGGGTTCGCATCCCCCTCGCACCAAACATGCTCGCCGTTTTACCGTGGGGGAGTTATGATGGGATGGTGAATCCCACTATTCGTTGGTAAAAGAGTAGCCGAAGAGATGGCGGTGGGTGGTGATGACTAGTTGCCTTCCCTCTAGTCTTACACTGTTAAATTAGGGACGACTAGCACAGATAGCCTTCGAGTAGCTTTGTGCGAATTTCAAAAAACAAACAAATAGACTATCTATTATACGGAATCAAAGAACACATAATGCGAAAAGCGTTTTACAGCAGTATGATCTCTGAACATCATATTATAACGACTCCAATGCTGTGAGAAAGAATGTGAAAACGTTTCGATCTGGCGACAAGCAAATTTTGAATCAATTACCCTAGTCACCAGGCCACGTACAGGTACAAAATATGTAAATTGTTTTTATATAATAAAAAAAATCATTTATTAAAGATAAAGTAATTCTTATACAAGCTGCTTATATTCTCTTGCGAACTCTTATGTCTATTATGAATACATGACTTAGTTCCTACTCTACTCTTCTTCAACGCTAAAATAATGGTTATTAAAGATTAAACACTATTTTAAACACTTTAATAAAATATGCTAAAAGCTAATTTAAAAGACTAAAAGTTTTATATTAGGTTTGTTAAGCAAACAGCATGAATGAATTATACTTTATCACTGCACGTTTGTAATTTTAATTTGAAATTAAATTTACTAATAATTTCAGCTTACATTAACTTTCTGTAGATATCTAGGGTTTTCTAAATTTCTTTCTTTTTCGGATGCTATGATTCCGAACTTTACTGGCCCCTGTCGGTAATCGGTTGTAATATCTACAAGTCGCCTTTGCAGAGTGTTTCGTTTAATCAGTAAATACAGAAAAACAAGAAAGTGTTTTACTCGGAGAAGAACATCTGAAAAAAGAGAAAAAAAAGATCAAATATAGTCATTTCTTTTATTGGTCAAACATTAAAGTTTATGACGACTTCTAACTGCGACTTTTAAATTACCTGATATTTCATATTGATACGAAGTTGTGGTTTTATAAGATATGAAGTATGACACTATCTAACTATAATCATTAAAACATCTTTTTTTAGCTTGTTTCGGATATTTGCACAAAGTTATGTAACAATAATCAAGCTAGTAACTTTGGGCTGCTGAATTAAGAGACCTACTCCCCGGCATCCACCACCAAATGTAGGATTACACTAATCAAATTAACAAACATTTTACTCTGAAACTATCATTTCTTTCCCGTATATTCAGATACAACGAATAACCTGTTAGATGTAGTTACCCTGCTTTTGCAATTAAACATTTATTTTCGAATATGAATAAACTCATATTACTTTTACTAGTATATTATACAAATATAGCTAAAGATGATAAAATATACTTTATAAATGTAGATCTTACTTTTAGTTTTCTGTTTATCTAGAACACTGAACCATTCGTTAGTTATTTTGTACAACAGTACCAACGGAAATCTCAGAACGTTAATTATAACCTCTAGTACTGAAGACATTATGCTTCTGATTCCTGTCGATGTGTCTTGCTGAATCAATATAGATTTATTTTCACTTTCTTAAGTAAATTCACAACGAAACCACTTCTCTTGATAACGATGAATCACATGATGCATCACACTTGACCATGGACTTACGACTCTTTCTTTCACGAGTTTTGTTATTAGTTCATAATAAACAACTTATTTTGTTTATCTGAGTGATGATATATCTGAATTCATCAACCAAGTGTTGAAAATGCTCATATCATGAAACCCACTTATCCGGCTTAATATAACATACTGTTTTGGGACATCAACGGACTGTTGGTCCATTTTGGCTGTCCCATTCTTTAAATCCAAGCTAAACTAAAAGTATTAGATAAATAAATTTACAAAATCCTAAAGCCAACACTTATCACTCATGTATGTATCAATCTTTATTTTAAACTCACTCAAATTTACTGCCTTAACAACGTTCGAAGGCAATCCATTCCAATGGACAGAGCACTCGACTTGAAAAATAAATTTGTCTCAACTGAAGCAAGCTTTTACCTTGTCTAAATTTACATTTGTGTCTTTTAGTTCTATAATTCTCGCTTTTAAGTACGAAAATATTCAGACATTGATATTAAAAATCCCATTTACACTCTTACACAATTCAATCAAATTCCTTCTAACTCCTTTTTCAGGATTAAACAAATTTAAGGATCTTAACCTCTCCTAATATGACAGTCACTCCATCCCAAGTACCATTGTTATAGCCGAAACCGATAAAACTGAAAATTCCGTGGCACTATTTCAGTTTAAAAGGAGAGTAGACTGAGGTGTTCAGGGATATTCATATCCCCCTTCCCCTCTTCGCGATATAATTTCTGTTGTTATTTTTGTGATTGTTTTTTATTTCGCTCAGTAGATATTTGAAACTGTAGTTGATTCAGAGGAGTGCAGAGAAAGGAGCAGTCAGATCAAGGTAGTCGAGCGAATGCGATCAAGGCCGATGACTTGATGTTGGCTGTTCAAGGTCTATGACGTGATTGATTGAAGAAGGGAAGGAAGGAAGGGAACGAACATTCGACAAAACGTCACGCGATCAGAGTCACAGAGTTTCTGGGATAGACAAATACACGTGTCTTTGAATTTGCTGTTGGGGAGGGGGGTACAAAAGCACCCTGAAAAATGTATGGGCGTTGTAATGTGGCGGTCAATGTCACTATTCGTTGGTAAAAGACTTGGCGGTGGGTGGTGATAACTAGATGCTTTCCCTCTAGTCTTAGACTGCCAAATTAGGGACGGCTAGCGCAGAAAGACCTCTTGAAGCTTTGTGCAAAATAAAAAAATAATTGTTTGATAGTAGCTGCGAGATAATGTTGTTTATCGCTCCTTGAGTTGTGGTATGTTGCAAGCTTCATACATGTAATTTATTGGAGTAAATTTGTGTTGTATAATAACCATTCTTAGGACTCTGTTTTGTTTGAGTTGGGGTGCTATGGCGGTGCATTTTTTAATGTTGTACGTAATGTGAGAGTCGTATTCGATTAGGGAGCACATGTATTCTTTATAGATTTCATTGATGTTATTTGGTGTGCATCATTTATTATTTCCTGAAATTAGTCTTAAGTGATAGATTCTCTTGCTTACTGATGTTTTAATGACGTTAAAGTATTGTATCTGGGAGGGTCGTATATCAAACGTTGTTCGCAAAAATTTCTTTTGGGGACATAGCTCGATTCTCTAGTTTAATATTTACATTTTTGTGGCTTCTATAATGTCTTATGCAATAGCAAAAGTGTTATGAGAATTTAGGAAGATTCTCCGGCCGTTACACCAGTTAAGGATGGCATTTAGTGATTCTTGTATTCTATTTCTTGCTATTATTGGATTGGGTGACATATTCTTGACACTTATGTAATCAGCGTACTGTGAAAAACAAGTATATGGTAGTTATAGGTATAACGTTTTCAGATTTGGAGTTTTCTGTATTTGTATCAGAAATAACAGTTATCCTAGCTTTCCAACAGGCGTCCGGGAAATATCTGACTGGAGGTAAAGGTTAATGATAGTAATAAGATATTGGTAAAAATTCGTAGAAACTGATTTTAAGATATTATTTCTAACACCGTCTTCTCCAGACGAAAAGTTTTTTTAGTATTAAAAGGTTAGTTTTGTGTACCCCCATTGTAATTTTTTTGCCAAAAACGTTCTGTACGTATGTTGAAGTTAAGTTGTGGATAATGTAAGTCTGGAGTTGTGGGGTGTATAGATTTGTTCCATATGAGACGTAGTTTTCAATGTTTTATTTCAGAGATTAGTTGAATGGTTGATTGTAGATCTCTTAAAAATTCAATGTCTTTTTTAAAGTAAAAAGCCCAAGACAGATTACAAAACAACAAATGTAGCCAAACTAGTGGCATATACAATGTAATTAAAATTTCTTTAGGCCTGTATTCATAATTCTTTTGATAAAACCTAAAATATTATTTGCCCTACCACTATCCATAGCACACTGTTTTCAATGGCTTCAGATACTTATCAACCATTACTTACACCAAGATCTTTTACTTCATGACTCTGTTAACGTTATTTAATTCTCAACTAATATTATAATTCAAATTATAATAACCCATATAAAATAGTTTTCATTTATCGTAATTAAAACCAATCTGCCATTCATTTTCCTTGCCCAATAAACGCTCTAAATCCTTTTGTAAAGCAGCAGCACTTTACTGGCAGCGAGTAACTCATGTTACCTTAATATAATCAGTAGATTAAAGTAATTTTTGACAATTTCTTCATCTTTGTCATTGATATAAATGAAAAATAGCAATAGATTTAAGTTACACCACTTGCAACATTAATCAAGTTTGAAAGAGTTTTATTTATAACAATTTCTGCTTATTTTACATCAAGCCATTTTTCTGTAGAATTAGTTAACTTATTTCCTTTACCAATAGAGATAAGTTTCTTTCAAAGTCTTTTATGTGGCATATTATCATAAACTTTCTAAAAATCCAAAAACATCAAACCTATACGCTGTTTTTATTCACACCAGAGTATTTGCAAAGCATGTCAACGATTTCTAAGGCAAGATTTCCCTTACTGAAACCGAGTTGACTATTCGATAAAACTCTAAACATGAGAGTACATAACACAATCAGTACAAAATCCTTCATGATCAAAAAATTAAACAGCACAGGAAAGTACATCGTCACAAACGTTATCAATCCCTATGACCTAGATTATCTTTAAATCATACTCTTGTAATGATAAACTTCAATCTGAAGTTTTCAGTTTTTACTTTTCATTTTGTTCAAAATCGTCAACACATTATGACCAGTGTAAATGATAATTGTTTGTGGTGATGCACATACATATACAATAAAATATTTCACAGCTAACACTAGAGTTGACGTTTCTTTATCTGCAGTGGAATCATTCTTTTGGTGACAAATAAAATTTACTAGAAAAATAGCAAACAAGGTATTCGATACCTTTGTTGTCGCTTTGTAATAGAATAGCACAGCAATTACAGGCATGAACAACTCATGCGAAAGGCTTATCAAAGTCAAGTGCCATCAAAATAGATAAATTCTCAATGATTATCTTTGTTTGTCTTTGGAATTTCGCACAAAGCTACTCGAGGGCTATCTGTGCTAGCCGTCCCTAATTTAGCAGCGTAAGACTAGAGGGAAGGCAGCTAGTCATCACCACCCACCGCCAACTCTTGGGCTACTCTTTTACCAACCGTCACATTATACACCCCCACGGCTGGGAGGGCGAGCATGTTCAGCGCGACTCGGGCGCGAACCCGCGACCCTCAGATCACAAAGCGCACGCCTTAACGCGCTAGGCCATGCCAGGCCTAAATTCTCAATGAAGATATGACCTTTCCAAAAGTAGGTTGACATGTTTCAGAGGATTTGAATTTTTTTTTTTTCCAATACGTTTGTTGATGGTATAGTGACGTCAGCAAAATGTTTATAAACTTCTTGGTATAACCAGTCATTCACAAAAATTTCATCAACCTTACTTGTTTGTACGAGTTGTATAATTTACAATACAATCAATTCTAACATGACTGAAGGGTTCTGCAACAGCTGGGAAAGACTTGTAAAGAGCAATAGAGATTTTCTTGTTAGTTTGGCTGTCCAAATGACAGGCATGACAAACCTGAGAAAACTCTTGCCTAATTTTTAGCCTAAAAATTTCTCATGATTTTGACACACAAGTGATCTCCCATAGTGAGATTATGAGCAACGTTTAATACTTCATGTGCTGTGTGCATCTTTAAATAGTTAATATCTATATATCTGTGGATTCTTTTATTGCTTAGCGATCTCTTTGCTTCTAGCAAATGAAACTTTACTCCTTGAACCTGATCCCTCTTGTCCATCATTGTAATTCACTGAAGAATCGATGTTAGTACAATCATTCAAAAAGTCTCCAAGACTTATTTATAATATTTTCTTGTTACGTGTGTACAATTTATTTTGACTTACTTTTTAGCCTCAGTAATGCAGCCTTCCAGTGGCTCAGCGGTATCTCTGCAGACTTACAACGTTAAAAACAGGGCTTCAATATCCGTAGTAGGCATAGCACAGATAGCCCATTGAATAGCTCTGTGCTTAATTCAAAACAACAACAAATAATGCAGCACATCAAAATTATCCCGAACAATAACATCATCCTCAGGTGAAACAGTGATTGGCTCACAAACCATTTTGAGTTCAGCAACAGCTTTTCTTCCAGCAAAATCATTTCTTAAATATAATGATACACCATGATTTGTAGAGTAGGTCTTACTCCAACCACAACTAGTCCCGAAACCATGTCTGATGCTAAGTAAAAGTAATGAGTCGCAATCAATATCCTGAGCAGTAACAGATTCACCAACGGCGGAACTCAAATGTAAAGGCAATATACCTTCTAACAACAATCATTGAGTCGCCCCAGTATCACGTAGTATACGAATGAGTATGGGATTTGCAAGTGCTATTTGTCAACAACGCAAAATAAACAAACAAAAAAAGGTATAAATTCCTTCCTTACTACATCAGCCTTTATATCAGGAACCGAGTGTACAATATCGGAAGATCTGACGACATTACATCCATAAGTAAATGCAAACACATATTGTTTTTCCAACTTTTCTTTTTTTTTTATCAAACACCAACTATCGGACATAGCATGATCAGGTTTCTGAGTTTCTTACAAAAATGTCAAACAGTCGTCCATTGTTTTGATGAAGTTTTTTTCCTGATTTTCGCATTATTTCGAACCAGAGGAACTGGAGTGTTTAGAAGGATCCTCAACTTTATTGCATGAAACAGAAACATTTTTTCCTAAGATTGTAGGATTTTTGTATGAAAAGTAGTTTATGCGTTAAAATGTAATAATTGGAGAGAGTAGCTTCTTTCTGTAATGTTTCAATTTTCTTTTCATTTAAGTAGGTTTTATGGTCGTAATATGCTCAATTTTAAATTTCTCAATTAGATGTAATTGTTTTAGCTTGTGGAAACTGTTGCTAAAGATATAGAATTACATTGAAGAAATTAAAGCTCTTTTTCTCGTGTGCAAATTCAATATAAGTGTGATTATTTCGCTTGCAATAATATTAGCGATAAGTCTCTGCTACTAATTCGTATGATTTGAGAATAACTGCTTTAACCTCATCATAATCTGTATAATCTTGTAGAGTAGAAGAGTTGCGAAACCTTCTTCTGTTTTATCAGTTAAAACACTTTGTAATAATAATGACCATTTTTCGGTGCCTCATTCCATGGTTTGAGCAACCTTTTCAAAATGTTGAAAATTTTTATCAATTTCAATTTCATAAAATGGTGGTACTTAACCATATCTATTACGTTCTACTTTAGCATTTTGCTATTGTCAATCGGTTGAGTTTAATTTCCACCTAACTTTTTTTTCTGCTTCAATGTAAACTTATTGTTTCTCGGCTTCGACACAAACTTTTTTGTTTAATTTTCGGCTTTGACACGAGATTGTTCTTTCTCAGCTTCGAAATTAGTTTGTTCAGCGTTGAGACATTTATATGCTCTATTAGTTTCGATATGAACTTCACAAGTTCGAATTATTTGAGTTTTAGCTATACCTATAATTCATCTTTATCACTCAGCCTTAAATGACTAGTGGGGCCACTAGAATTTTCCCGCTCACGCCTCTTCAGACAACAAATAATCATCGTCTAGTATTTCAGTGATATATTTTTTGTTCATTGACTTTACAACCTCAGGATCTAAAACTTTAGCAATTTTGAGCAATTCCGTCTTGTTATATATCTCTAGTTGTTCTTGATAATCAAACAACATCAAATCTTGATAGAATTGATAAATATATATTCAATTATAATTTAAATTCGAATTTAATTCAGAAAGAAAGAAACGTAAACGCACAATTTCGAATTGCCTAAAACTTGATTACAAAAGCACTTTATTCACAAAGACAAGAAACTTTATGAAATAGTATTTCTAAATTCATAGTTGCATAATGAAACATGAGCAAACTGAGGTATTTTTATAAGTTCAAAATACATTTGATGAAATATTTTTCTTCTATTAAATCTATCTAGACTTTCAAAGAAAATTTCCACTAAGTTCTATACCACAACGAATTCTCATGATGTATCAATGTAACAAATTACACATTCTATATGTCAAATGTAATACACTGACACTAATTCTCAACATTGTTGTTTCTTTGAATCTTTTTCAGTACACCCCGGGTGGCATCGAGAATTACCACGTCACCTGTATGGAACAGAAAACACAAACTATCATTATAGAACACTACAGTTATTTCTTAAGCATATTTATAGAAATACTAGTTTGAAAAGTTTAGTTGGATACACCTGTATGTCGTGTACAAGTATTAAAATCTTGTTACAGATTTGTTAGATACAAACAGCTCCTGGTGGTTTAATGAAATCACAGTTGCCGTTATTCCTGTGGTGCAGTGGTTAACACACGATCTCACATGGTAGTGTCTGTTTTCATTTCTAGACCATTTCACATGGTACACTCATCATTTTTGTCCATACAGTGTTAAATGTAGTTTATAAGACATCCCAGTTTTTGCTGAGGTATTTAATATTTCTGAGAAAAATAAATTATATTTAGTTTAAATGTTACGTTTAAACTTTATAAACACTGAAACTAAAATGTAAGAACGTTTCTAAGCTGCTATGAAACCATTAACACGGTGTAATTAAATTTAATAAGCATTCATCATTCCTCTTTGCTTCATCTTTTTAAGCACAAAGCTACACAAAGAGCTTTTTAAGCCTTGCCAACTGGAAGTATTGAAACTTCGTTCAAATGGTTATTAGTCCCAAGAATTACTGCTAAATCTCTGAATGCAATCATTATTGAACAAATAACATTACACCTTTATACAAATACCTATTAAAATGATGTAACACCTACTGCTGGAGAAAATATTTTCTTGTTGTTGGAAGGTTATATTTTATTTCATTTTCAGTTTTTAGTAAAACATGCAAATGTGTTCGTAGATTTTAAATGCGATGACTTCATTAATGATGCAGGTTATTTCTTGTGTATAATACATTTTCTTCATATTGAAGACAATTTATATTTTTTCGAACGTATTATGCAGTAACACTTGACATGTAAAATCCATATTTCTTTGTTATTTTATACCATTAAGTTTAAGAGACACATCTTTTTATGCTAATTTAATATTCGAAATTTGAGCACATGGGCCACAAGGACCATCCAAAAACAAGTCTCCATCAAATTGTATTTCTGCTATGAAATACAGGTCATGACATCTTTGACAGACAAAAATGCGATAACGGAAAAGAAGGAAAAAACTGTATACCCGTGTTGCAGAATGAAATATAATCAAAAATGGTCTCTTGTGGAAAAAAAATGAACAGAGAAGAGGTTTATTGGAGTAAGGCTTTATTCAATTATATATCTTAATGAGGTTGGGAAAGAAACAAGTATTAATACGGCCATTCTCGAACATTTGATAAATAATGGAACCTAGCAGGAAATATTGTGACCTTTGATCATGACAGACTTTTGACGCATACTTTTAGTATGGAAAATACATTATATTATCTTGTTTGCTTATTTTTGAATTTCTCGTTAGCTACACAAGAGCTATCTGCGTTAGCCATCGCTAATTTAACAATGTAGGACTAGAGGGAAGACACTAAGTCATCACCACCCACCGCCAACTCTTGAGCTTCTCTTTTGCAAACGAATAGTGGGATTGACTGCACATTATAACGTTCCCACGGCTTAAAAGTCAAGCACGTTTGGTGCGAGGAGGATTCAAACCCGCGGCCCTGGAATTATGCCTCGAATGTTTTAACCCACCATGCACTGTTATGAATAAGAGCATGACTGAACGTGGCGACACGGACCGTAATGGCGTAACGAGACTCCTTCTGTTTATTGTTCTGGTATATCATGTTCAAACCCTATAGCTGCAACATCTGTATGATCAGTTTCTGGATCTACACACCGGTATCAGAAGCTTCAAAACTAGTTATATTGGTTATACATGCGATAAACAAAGTTTAGGCTGAAGTTCTGGAAAAACAAATAATTTTACTTTACTTCTTTGTCACGCAATTTTGAACTGGCAATAATCATCAACAAACGAGTTTAAAAGTGTTCACTTTGATTAAGGTTATGTGAATAATGTGGGCATATAACAGATATACGAATGTGTAAACATAGTGTGGTATAACATACGTATGCTTTGTGTGATAAAGTTTGCTTCGTGGAAATAATATTATAAAATAAGGAAATCTGTTCGTTATTTTTAAAAAGCATATTTTAAGTGTTTTTAATTCTTGAATAACTTAAATATTTTCTTTTTATAGATAATTATAATTAAGTAGCTGAAACTACGTTTAAGCATCAGTTATTTTGTGTTTTCCTTACCTGTCTTGAACGTCGTCGTTGCGCCTTGAACTGCTACCAGAGAAGGTAAACCGTACTCTCTTGCAACTACGGCACCTGACGAATTAATTAATACATGTGTCTTTCTGATACGTAAAAGTATAAGGTCAAGTTTCTTTTACACTCTGAACATATGATTAAAATCAGTTGCATTGTTTTGTCTTCCAACGTTTTATACTGTTCAATTTAATACAATAAAATTGATTGATGATTCGATTTAATCTTTAGGAGGTTCTAACAACATTTAAACATGGTTTGAAAAGATAGAATTGATAATTAAATCTTACACACTGTCCTTTCACGTTAAAAACTAAGTAGTGCAAGTTACTAGCTTGGAATTTATGTAACTTATTTTCAAAGCACAGTGCATTAGTGGTTTTAAAATCATAATTTTTCGAAAGATTGAAATATCAATATGTTTCAACATTGAATTATCTGATTATTTAGATTAACTACATTTCTATTACTTTCATGATTCTTTATTTACTTCAATATTAACACTTCCAAAAAAGTTTCTATTTCTTGCCAGGATGGCTTTGCATAACGAACAAATAATATCAAATAAAAGTAAAATTTCACTAGTTTCAAGATAACGATTTTTATTCTTCTAAAGTTAGTTATTATTCTTAAACTGTAAAATTTTTGCAAATACAATAACATTTATTTTAATATTTTTAAATTCAAGTCACCATGAGAAATTAGGCCTCCTATCTCTGTGACAATACCACTCAGAAGTGGAAAATAAGGAGACCATCCTATGTCTGTAGAATGAGCAATGAGAATATCTCCTTGCTGTAAAAATGAAAAGTTTATTTTAAAACAAGTCTGAAACCCGAAGGTTTAATACATTGTACAATTAGCTGATGTAGAAAATTGTGCTAGTTAACTTAAAATAAGTGTTTTTTTCATATTATTTGAAATTACTGGTAAAACAAATTAAGCTTGTTGTTGTTGTTTTGAATTAAGCACAAAGCCACACAATGGGCTATCTGTGCTCTGCCCACCACGGGTATCGAAACCCGGATTCTAGCGTGTAAGTCCGCAGACATACCGCTGAGCCACTGGGGGCAAACAAATTAAGCACACGTCTAGTCGTTTCTTTCTGACACGAAACAATGAAACTTTATTTTTGCTTATTACAAGAGAATTTTTGTCATAGTTTCTATAATTTGGCAGTTAGTACATTTAACCATCAATCTTACATGACCAGTAAAATTTTAGATTGGCAAATTAAAATGAAATGTTACGGTGCGGCACACATTCAAAAACTTAAACTGTTTTATGTTCTATTTATATGCGATGTTATGTCTAATATTTGGGTTCAATGATCATTTTTGATATTAGTTTAAAACGATTGCTGTTACTCTTACAGTGTAAAATTTACTGCTATTTAAAATAAATTAAAAATACATATTAATCAAATTTAGTGTGTGTGAGGTTTATAGTAAAGCCGCATTGGAATATCTACTATGTTCACCGACAGATGTCGAAATTCTGATTTTAGGGTTGTAAATCTGCAGACTTACCGTAATATGATACAATTTAGTAGATTTGATTCACAGCCAATAGTCATAACTTATGAGTCTTGTGTGGCTAATTTTGTTTTATAACTTCCACAAGTCATAAGAAAATATTTAACTCATTATTCCTAACAGTCATATCATTATTAGTGATAATTTTCTTTTCTTTATTCGCGCCCACGCTGATACAGCGAGAAGTCTACAGATTAACAACGATAAAATAAGGGGTTCGATTCTTATCGATGGACTCACCAGATAAAACAACTTATGACTTTTTTTCAGAAAAAACACACACATCCTCTTTTATTTGCAATCCTTATCTTCTCGAATATAAACGTAGTTTCTTACAAATAAACACGCTGAAAACGTAAAATCACATTTTTATATTAAAATATGATTTCTTCTGAGTTAAATATGCCCAATAAATACCAAACTTACCTGTAAACTAGAGGCTTCATCAAGGTTTTTAGCAACGTGAGCCACTCCCTTCACAACACCCTGGCATATGGTGACACCTGTAGTAAACATGAAAATAAATATTAATTTTATCATTCACATAAGAAATAGCCAGATAAAACTTAGCAATAAATCAAAGTTGTCGTAAATCTTACTTTTCAGAAGTTAATTCTGTCATGTCACATTGTTATGTATATGTGTAAATATTTTGTTAACGACAACATGTCGTGTTGTGTTTAAATTTTCATTTCTATTATTCATTTTTCCATATTGATATTATTGTTTCGAAGTTTAAACTAATATTTTGTTATTCATTTAGGGTAACATTTAGAATTTTCTTGAATTAAGTAAACCAATCATATGTTTGTAAATGAGTGCTGGTGACTTCGTGTCTAGACGTGTAGTCTCGTGCAAGAACGGACACGCGCGGATTGCTCTGGAGTTGTATGGAAATTGCAAGATTGTTCGAGAAGTAGGCCTACCGGTATAAGAGACGGTGACGCGAGAAGAAGTCAGTCATTAGTTTTATTCGAAGAAAAAGAGTGAGATTCAGACATCAGTTTTATTTCAAAAGAAGAGAGTTAGTTATTTGAAAAAGATTAAGTGTTTACTGTGAATATTCAACTTGGATTTGTGATTGAAGATAGATCTACGGAAGCTGTGATTTTATTTCGTCAATCTCTACGATACATCTGAATTACTGCTTGTGCTGAGATACGGCGAATTTATTGAACTGTGAACTCTTTCGGAATTTCTTCGTGGGACCGAATTCACACCCTACACTGGAATTTGAGACTTTCATTTTAGATCATTATATTAGATACAGGCCGGTACCATTTTGTATTGTGATTAATTTTGAAGTTTGAAACTAGTATTATTTTGTTTTGTAATTAATTTCGAATGTTATAACTTAATATCTGTCACTGTTATCATATAATTTATGTTATATCTGTTATATTTGTTAATAGTTTTGTGTAATAAATTATACAAGCTGTTATCTGTGTTTTTCTGTTGCGTTTAGTCTACGAAGAACATAAAACATTAAAAAATACGTAACACACATGTCAATGATTTCTATAAATAAGGAATTAAGAAAACATTTCTCATGGAAAAAAAATCAGTCGTAAACTTTAAATAGTTTCAAAAGAAACTAATTAATGTGACGTGTATTTCGAATCATTTAAAACTTCATAAAGATGTTCAATACTAGTGCGTGATCGTTATATTACTCTCTATGATTTTGAAACGTATATAATATGTCGTTTAAATCACTACACTTAATCAACATTACTATAAATACATTAGCATCTACTGAGAATTTCAATTTATTTTTGGTTTATAGAAAAATAAAATAACAAACCAGACCTCGTAATTCTTGAAGGGAAGAGTAAGTGTCCTCAATTTCATCTGTAGTGATCTGTGAAAATGAAGATTTGTCAAAAGTATTTTTATTAAATATATTTCTTGAAAATAGTATTTTTAAAATTTTGTTATTTAATACATTTTTCGCCCCATTACGTTCTTTAAACAAACATTTCTTGTGCGTCTATTAGTATACCAATAATAATATCATGTTAATTTAAAAAAAGAAATCACATAGTTCGTCAGTTCAAAGATTTACATTTCTTATTTTCCTCAAAGCTCTAAAATCAAATGTTATACTCGACTTATTAAATGGAACAAAAACCATTTTAAACAACGGTAACATTTACTCAAAAGAAAATCTAATAATTAGAATTTTTGCATTGATTTATGTTATTGACTATCGTATGACGATGTACGATATAAAGAAGGAAATAAAAGAATTATTTAAAACCTTTAGTAAAAGTAAGAATTTCAATATAAATTGGACTGAATATCAAGCTGGAACTTGACAGCTTCAACATATAGTTCCTTCTCTTATATATTTTTATTCAGATTGAAATCTTTTTTAGTTTTTGTTGCTTTTGGAATTTCGCACAAAGCTACTCGAGGCTATCTATGCTAGCCGTCCCTAATTTAGTGGTGTAAGGAAGGCAGATAGTCATCACCACCCACCGCCAACTCTTGGGCTACTCTTTAACCAACGAAGAGTTGGATTGACCGACATATTATAACACCCCCACGGACTAAGCGAGCATGTTTATCGCGAGGCGGATACGAACCCGTGACCCTCGGATTACGAGTCACACGCCTTACGCGCTTGGCCATGCCAGGCCATCTTTTTTTAGAAATACTAGAACCTTCAAACAGAACAGATGTATCGTTATTGAGAAAGAAATCATTATATCGATTTTATAAGTTATTCAATATATTGATACCTAAAGTCATACATTCATAACGTTTTAATCACTTACTGGTTTCGGTTCACCAACCATAATTTCAGGGAACATCATAACATCCAACTTCTTGTGAATTCTGCGTCGACGTACGGCTCTAATAAAGATAAAAAATTATGGTGTTTCTTTCTTAGTTCAGAGTCACTTAAATATACACATAATTATGTAATATATTAATTACAATACTTGAATAATGACTTGTTGTGTGAAAGAAAATTTTAACTTCAGTATATTTTCCCAACGGTTTATAAATATGTTGTTGTTTTGAATTAAGCACAAAGCTACACAATGGGCTATCTGTGCTCTGCCCACCCGGGTATCGAAACCCGGATTTTAGCGTGAAAGACCGCAGACATACGGCTGAGCCACTGGGGGTAGCATTATAAATATGTACATCATGCCATTCTATTTCACAAATCTTTTTCCAGCATTGATATTTTCCGTAACAACAGAATAGTTTACAAATACTGGATTATTTATCAAAAGCACAGGTTATTCTCACAAAATAACAACTTATTTTATCATAATATGAGGATCCATATTAAAGTTATCAACTTGTATTGAATTATTAATACAGTCAGAAAGATTTTCAATTTCGGATAACCGTTAGTCTACATTGTATTATGTAAATGTGTTAAACATAAACCAAATTAATATTCATATGTGCTTAATTACATGATATATGGATGGTCAAGTACTGATTATTCATGAGTTTACGTCTAACATAAAATCAACTGCTTAGTAAACACTCACGTTGAGATTAAATGTGCAGATCGTGTCATGAGAAGTTCTCGAATCTCTTCGTTAGTGAAGAAATGGAGTAATTCAGGATCTGGAAGCCTTCCTTCATTTACCATCAACTTCTCCAACAAACGATAACCTTTTCTAAAATTATCTACGTATTTCACTAGGAGAGACTGAATATAATTCTTTAGATAAATACATGACGTTTATGTACTGAACCTTGTGAAATTATTCATATTTGATTGCTCAGAAAACATTACATGGAAACGTTTCACATATTTTAGGCAAATGTATAGCATAATTATGCATAAAGATAAATATATAAATAGCATACAACATTTATTTACACGTTCACCTAGCTATTTAATTCAAATATATGTAGACTATTAATAGGGTTTGTGTTTTATATTTGTACGTTGTGGTAGTCATACAGACAAAATACTTTCTAATGCTCTATTTCTTTGAGATACAATCAAACTGATTCACCTTACTCCTTTCTCTAAGGCAAACTCCCCGTCTTGCTTGTGACACGAGGAAACGTAGAATAAATCTAAAAAAAAATTACGTCCCTAATTTAATAAAAAAATTTCAAAATAATTATGAAATTTTCTTAAGTTCGTTGTTTCTGATTGTTTGATTTGATTCTCACATTCCGTACAATTAAAAAAGTAGAAGAAACTTGTAAAGCAAAATTCCAGCACAAAGAAATAACAACAATAACATGTTAATTGAATCATTCTTTTACTTTCAATTTTTTCAATCAGAATATAGTAAATAAAACTTGATAATGTGTTTCTTCATTTTTTATTCAAAATTCCAATCCATTCAGAATTTACAAAAAGTAACTGATAATATTTAACAATGTAAGCATTCTGTTGAATTATTTTACCAATTAAAAATATTGTGTAGTCTTAAGTCCTGTTTTAAACATTCCTTACAAAATTATCAAGTACCATATTATATATATTGGGAAAATAATTTTCATTGAAAATGATGACTTTTTCAAGCTCGTTATTACTTGTTTTTTAACATGCTTTGCTATTACTAATGTTTTTGAAAAGCATAGAAAATTATCCATCTTTAAGAAATGCTCGTTAAAATCCTAAGTGAGATATTGACCACTGTGTTGTACACCGATGGAAATAAAAATTAATATTTATTTTGGACAAAACATAATTTCTATATATTAATTGGAATTAAGAGTCCATTGTCATCGATGTCACTGGTATATATTTTCAAAATGTAATATAACAACATTTATAGACGAGAAATTAAAATGAATAAATAAATAAATGTGTATATATGTATACGTACAAAGACATACAGAATGTGTAATGGCAATGGTATAGCTTTGTTGTTGCACGAATTTAAATAAGGCTTCCACAGGACAATAAAAATGGCTGTAGTTATCTATTTACCTGGAAAATTTCGTTGGTTTGTACTTGATTTGTTCAATAGCTTCTGTTATTGGTAATTCTTCTTTAGCAATGGCCATCAAATGAACAGTCTTTACCATAGACTTTTAGAAGAAGAAAGAAAAGAATTATACAACAAACTCAAATACTAGGTTTGAAATTTATAATTGGTTCATTCAACGTGAGATGTATTTCTAATATATCTAGAAAAATTTCCATCTGTGTTAAGCAACAAGTGAATAATGTTCAACATTGTCATTAGTTTGAACCTGATAATATTAAAATTGCTACAAAGGAAAATATTAGCCATCTCAAAATAAAGAAAACCTTATTAACTGAACAGCTTAACCCTAAATTAATGAATATTCAGGGACACAGTTGCACCTTTTCTAACGATTGTATCAAAGTTTTAATGTCGGTATGTATTATATATATACGTTTTAGTTTTCTGTTTGTAAGGTGAATTTATAACATAGTAGAATCAGATTTTATAAACCTATTGAAAAATGTCTTGCATATCTTATAATAAACAGTGATGACATATACGTCGCAATGTAATATATTTCAAAGTATTTTGTGCAATTTTATAATGATAAAAGAATATTAATATTTTAGCAATAGGAAACTTATAATATCGAATAAATTTTAATACAATGTTTTGGAACTATTCGTTACAATACCAAATCGATTTGATTATAATTTTCACACGTCTCCTTCTGCCTAACTATTGGTTATAGCGAGAAACACATATTCTGTTTATTTTATGAAAAAAGATCCAAGTTCCTCAACTACATATGACGTCAGAGAGGAGGTTCAGCCAGTTATGGTGTTTGGATAAATAGTTTCCCGTTTGTTTGTTTTTTACATAATTTCCAGTTTTATGTATTCATTTGGCTAATTTTCAGTTACTTTTACGATCACGAAAAATGTATCGAAGAATTGATTGTTTGACTGTTCGTAAAATATTTCACATATTTCTGCAGACTTGTTTAGTTCAACCACTCTAATACCAATGGATCCATCCGCTAGTTTTTATAGTATATAAATCATGAAGTAAATTCTTGTTGTTGTACCTGATAATGACAAGATAACCTGATGAAATACTGTAACCATTAGTATTATACTCTGACAATAAAGACGTTTTAAGCATTGTAAATTTTTCGATTTAAATATAAACAATCAAATGAAATTAAAACAGGATCAATCCCAATCAAAGAACTTGATATCAGGAGAAACTCGAATATTTGTTTGTTTTAAGCACAAAACTATTCACTGGACTATATTAATCCTTTCCACCAATAATGCCTGAGTTGTGGCAGAACGAACTGAAATATATTTCTGGTTATTAACTTTTTTTTGTTTTTTTTTCTATCAAATTGTTGATAAACTCCTCAAGTAGAATTGTGCAGCTGAAAATTGAATATCAAAGCCAATCGTTCCATTAATCATTTTTCACAATTCATTTACTGCCCGCAGGGAATATAAAAACCGGAATCCTACTGTTATTAGCCATAAGAATTTCCGTAAAGACAATAGTAGGCGTGAACTTGAATGAAACTCTGTGACAGTAAACAGACATTAGAAAAGTCTCCAATCAAACCCTGTCCCATTAAACTATAAGTTTTTCTCGAGTGAAATCCAGCAAACAGAAATCACACAAGCATTATAATGGGAGAATTTTGAAGCATTTGTGGAATCTTGGCCAGTGTAAACGTAATTTAAATGCTTCGAGTAGTGAGAAATTGTGCATATTACGAAAAGTGTGCCCAATATATATGCAACAATGAAGTTATATAATGAAGCTTGACCAAGAAGAAAAAGTATGCCAAATAAACCAAACACACGTTAATGAGATGAAAGTTTTGATAGCTATGAATCGACGCCACAGCAGGAGGTAAGCGACGGGAAATGTTTACATTAACTTAGACACAATCAGTGATGTCGAGAAACCCACTTGTTGAGAATTTTATATGCAAAAACGGCTCTTTTGGGTTGAGAAAATATTTCAAATAGAAGAGCGAACAACGTTTCGACCTTCTTCGGTCATCGTCAGGTTCACAAAGAAAGAGGTAACTGACCGGAAGCTGACCACATGTTTGGAAGGGGTTGTGTAACTGAGTGTCGCAATGTAGAGGGCGGGGTTAGATGTTTGAATATATAATTTTATCTATAATATTAATATAGGTATAATGGTGTTCCTTTATATCGGTTTATTAGGGTTTAAGTTGTTGTATAAGTACGGCTTCTTTAATTTTGCGTTTGTTTATGTTTGTTTCTTTATTTAGTATTTTAGTGTTTTCTATGGTTATGTTGTGTCCATTTGACTTGCAGTGTTCGAAAACGTGTGAAGGTGACTTTTTATGTTCTTTGAATCTGGTTTCCATTTTTCTACTTGTTTCTCCAACATAGAAGTCGTAGCAGTTGTTTTCTACTGTTTGTGGAGGAAACTTATTGATGTTGATGAAGTATTGTTTTAGTTTGTTCATAAAATTAACGATGAATTAGACAAACTAAAACAATACTTCATCAAAATCAATAAGTTTCCTCCACAAACCGTAGAAAACATTATACGCACACACCTAGACAGAAAGCAAAATCAACCAACAAAAGTAAATATATCTCATGAATCAAAAAATCATGAAACCATATAGTGCTGTATACCATATATTCCTGACATCAGCAAACAAATAACCAACATTTGGCAAAAACTAGTAACAAAATATAACATTCCAGTTAATACTAAATTTATTCAAAAACCAGGCACAAAACTAAGGTCTATACTATGTAAGAACTACACTGACAAACACCACACCAACATTATTTATAAAATACAATGTGATAACTGCCACAACTTCTATGTTGGAGAAAGAAGTAGAAAAATGGAAACCAGATTCAAAGAACATAAAAAGTCACCTTCACACGTTTTCGAACACTGCAAGTCAAATGGACACAACATAACCATAGAAAACACTAAAATACTAAATAAAGAAACAAACATAAACAAACGCAAAATTAAAGAAGCCGTACTTATACAACAACTTAAACCCTAATAAACCGATATAAAGGAACGCCATTATACCTATATTAATATTATAGATAAAATTATATATTCAAACATCTAGCCCCGACCTCTACATTGCGACACTCAGTTACACAACCCCTTCCAAACATGTGGTCAGCTTCCGGTCAGTTACCTCTTTCTTTGTGAACCTGACGATGACCGAAGAAGGTCGAAACGTTGTTCGCTCTTCTATTTGAAATATTTTCTCAACCCAAAAGAGCCGTTTTTGCATATAAAATTAACTTAGACACAGTTACTGAAAACAAGATAAGTCAGAACTTGATGTAAGATCCACGGAAAAATGCAGGGAGAGAAAAAAGCAAGAAGTCTGTCGATTCATTGTTGTTTTCTATTTCAATAATCAAAATGTTGTTTTGTTTCTAGACTCATCACGAGCTTGCAAAAATCAACCAATTAAGTATAGATTTACATGCAGGAAGCCGTGTACACTTTTTGGAAGATTGTAAGAACATAAGAAATAATTAGTACAAGAATCGCTGTTTTGAGGAAACATTTCAGTCGCTAAAGAAGATACTGAAGTCAGTTCCAGAAGTAGAAAGTCAGAAAAAAGGGCCCAGAAGTATTCAATCTTTTGAACAATAAGTCATGTCCACTTCCATGTTCAAAGTAAGTTATTTATATCTCTGTAAGTCGAATGACTAGAGAGAATCGAATGTGTAGCGCTCATATAAGACTGGACCGAGTTCAATCAATATAATAATCGATAACTTATTGGAAGTGTTGATTAAATTTATGGATGCTATTGAAAGTACAATCAAAGAGCAATCACTAATCAAATTGACGAGTGTGATATTAATATTTTACAAGATACTTTTGGTAATTTCGATGAAAACGAGTATCATTATTTTGTGTTTCAAAGTGTTGTTGTTTTGTAATTTCGACCTCAGAGTTAGCTCTTTATTCTAACTGTAAACTTCCTCGAGTGAGTGAGTTATGTACCCCGTTCAGAACTATATTTCTAGATTTTATATAAATATGTTGTGACCAGTGGTAAAATCAAACTTCAAATGGCCTCTTGTTACAGTATATTTTACGTTCTGGTCTTGAATAAGGATATTTTAGGTAAAGACACCTATACAATTGTCTAGTATTTTATTTATCATTGTAACAATTAATATGCTGAGGATATGTAAAAACCGCAATTTATATGACTTGTTTTAAAATATTACTTACTAAAGAATAATTTATTAAAACGAATGTCAGGAATACTATCTGTAACTATCAACTTTACCTGCAACGTTTTCACTAAACACTGAGGTTCCTCATTCCATGGCTTCGTCATGGTGTCGAACTTATGGATATAAGATGCAGATATACAAATATATAATTAAAGTTATGTACTGATCAAAAAATACTATCCACATAGAGCAGAATTATAAAATTAACTTAGAAATAAGCACACATAATTTAATATACTGTTCCTACCTTTTTATTTATATTGATTGGAATGCAATTTTTCTTTTTGTTAAACATGAAACATCACAACTCATTATTTGTGTTGTAACATTCCCGAGTATTGAAATACCATTTTGAGTATTATATGCCTCACACTTTCTGCTAAAACAGTTGGGGGTGAAATTATATTTAACTGTTTCGTTAGTTGAATACCACTTTTTAGGCAATGTTTTAGAATGTAACGCTGATAACATGTTACAAGATCCAGCTGCCTTAAGTAAGTGTTATCGTTATCTGTTGAAGGTTATCACATCTCGTACATTACTATTGAAACTCAACCAGCAGCAAGTTATTATGGTTTACTCAGAATTTTCATGAAAAACATTGGTGAGTGGTTAAACCTGAATTAAATATATACATATATAGAACTCATTAATCGAATTTCCTGTACTTGTAAAAGGAAAAACCAAATTCTATTAAGTAAGGATAAAAATGCGTATTCTATTAATTTATTTTATAATTTCATATCAGTTTGAAATAATTTATACAAAGGTTGAAATGAGAAACAGGTAACAGATAAATAACAAATAAATTGTTTTCCCCAAATAACTGAATTTTCCAATACTACATATTTTATCAGGTTTTTAATTTTGGGTTTGGATATATTTTTTACTCACATAATTAAAGAGATAATTTTATAGATATATCTGAAACTTCATAATTACCTCCTTCAAGCAACGATGTCCATGGGATGAAAGAAATTCTCGAAATTTGTTCCCTACATTTCCATCATCTTTACTCAGCCACTTTAGTGCCTTCTATTGGATCAAACGTTTAAGGTGGTAGCACAAACAATAAATCCAAAATAACTTGCATATTTACTAATATTTTCTCCATTATAAAGATAACGTACATCCCTTATCCAGGTGTAACATTAAAAGTGAATAAACAAGAGTATTATATTTTTCTAATTTTAAAATGAAGAAAGAATTTTAGAAAAAGTAAAGAAACAAGAATTAAAGAATAATCGTAGAATTACAAAACTTAATCCCTACTTTGACATTTTTATTAACTTTTCTGTAGGTCAAGGAAAGAGTAACACAAACTAAAAGTACCAAAACTTCATATATTGACCACCTTTTTCTCCATTATATACACTTTTAATTTTGCTTAAAATTATTGACACGCTTTGCACAAACAGCTCAGAGAGAAAATCCATTTCTAAATTACTTGACACCATTTGTGTGAAAAACTTTTAACACATAAATGTTTTTATAACATTTCAGAGTTCTCAATAGCTTTTTAGTTTTTTAAAGACAAGAAAAAATTCGTTATATTTTTAAAACATTCTACGTAAAAGATGGAAGAAGCAAAAAGGACAATAGTTCCATTTTGTTATTATAAATAGGACCAACAAATTGGAAATTCGTAATAAACTAATTTTCAGAGCGAATACTATTTATACAAATCCCATTAAAAGAAACGTTTCTCGTTTAATTTTTTACTAACACTAAAGATAAATATCAATGAATCTAATAAACAATTTAGACATCGGAGCAGAGATTTATAACTGGATTTTATTAACTTTCGTTAAACATTTAAAGAATACTTCTTTTTTATCAACGTCCTTAAAACTCACAAAATAATTAATTCACTTCGAAATATAAGGAACAACTGGCAGTATGAGAGTTAAAAGACATTTTGAAACAATTTTTTATTAGTTAATACTTCATAACATAGAACAAAATAAAAAACAGTCTTTTAGAATCTTTGCAATATTGCTGTAGAATATAAAGAACTACATACAAGAAAAAATGTAACATTCCATATTTTAGATATTTGAAATTCGATTGTAAATCATTGTCTAATTCATAAAATAAAAAGATCACCAACCTCGCACTCCATAGCTTCGAAAGTTTTATCAAAACCAGATTTACAGATCTCACTTGCAAGTTTCTAAAATGACGGAAAAACAATATAAAACATAATGTTATTCAGTCTTCTAATAGAATAATCATTACAAATCATTCAACGTGTCCAAACTTGTCAGAAAATGAATTATATTTATAAAATAAAGCGTACAAACAATAGTAGTTTCAGGGATTGGTACTATTACAGTATTTGTATTTGTTGTTGCAAACTGATTTCACTGATAAAACAAAAATGATACTTTATATTTCATGCGGCTAAACACTAAATATTACTATAACTTTAACAGAATGATATAATTCATTCTTAAGAACAGAAAACAATTTTCATTTAACACACACATGTATATATACTGTAATAAACTGATGTGATGATAGAATAAAAAAATTCATGACCATTATATAACCTGATATATTGCTCTTAATTTTGAATACTTTCCTTATAGTTTTGAAAATATGCAAACGTTAAGGTGTAACTAAGATTTGTAACATATCTAAAGTCGCAAAGAGACTGGGTTATTAATTATCATAACAGCCCACTTGCTGTTTTTAATCATTTTAGTTGTAATATTACCTGAAGTTGCTCTGGAACTCCAGCACTTTCAACGTTTTTGCCGACAGAAATAAGAATTGCTACGTCTTTTAATAATTCTTCAAGGTTTTCTGCAGACGAAGACAAATTTAATTGTATCTTTAATCTTACAATAATAATCGTCTACTATTTGTACGTTAACATCATTATTCAGAGTTAGCTGGATCGATTATCATAATTTTTCACACAATAACTGGCATGGCAATTATTCGTTAATTGCTATATTATGGTTTTTTGGCAGAAAGGGTGATAAAAAACCTGAAAGGAAATATTTGCACTTTGTTTTATCCATTCTTGCCTTGCAATTTAAAAGGTACTTTAAAAGTGCTTATTCAGTTAAGCCATTAATTTTTCTCAAAGTAGAGTATACAATAATCTTCTAAAGAGGCTCTTAGGAATTTTAGAACAAAGAAAGAAGGATTGTTTGTTTGTTTTTGAAATTCGCACAAAGCTACTCGAGGGCTATCTGTGCCTTCCGCCTCTAATTTAGCAGTGTAAAACTAGAGGGAAGGCAGCTAGTCATCACCACCCACCGCCAACTCTTGAGCTACTCTTTTATCAACGAATAGTGGGATTGACAGTCACATTATAACGCCTCCACTGCTGAAAGGGTGAGCATGTTTGGCGCGACAGGGATGCGAACCCGCTACCATCAGATTACGAGTCGCACGCCTTAACACGCTTGGCCATGCCGGGCCTAAGAAAGAAGGAAGAGGAAAATTGCCTAACATCGTCCGTTACAGACAATTTGTTTCTCAAAGAGTTACCTTAGTATAGCTTCAACAAAATTTCATAAAGAAACAAAGAAAAAATAACGAATATCTCTTCATACATTCAAAACTGCCACACTAATCCTAAAATTAAAATTCTTGAGCTATTGGAACTTCTAGTAAAATTTTATTTCATACTCACCCTTAAGAAGATAAGTATTTCTAACCTAATACACGTTCTGAAATGTATTTCTGCCTAAAGTAATCATTAGTGATGGACCATTCAAAATGCTTTAGCTATAAGGTATTATAATTAAAGTAATAATTCGTGATGGATCATTCACCCTTATTTATAGTTCGAAGAAAAAGTTATGATAAAACCTTATTGTTTTTCTAAATTTTTATATAAAGCATTAATTATCTAAAACACTGCAGAAAATTTTCACAAAATGTTATTATGTTCTGAAAATCTAAAGGTGACGATCAAGTTTCAACTCTCTTTACACTAAAGGTAAAGTTGTGAAATACAACTCAGCTTTAAAATACCTCCTTTCTGAAATACTACTTTATCTTCCAACTTATTATTTAAACATTTAATGTAAGTATCAAATGATTAATAAATATGGATATCATGTTATTCTAAAATTACCAATTAATAAATATATTTAGTTTAAGAATTTCCTCGACTTTAGGTTTAAAATAAAATAATATCTAATTTAATAAAATCATCTAAAACTATTTTTTACTCTTCTAACTATTTTAGAGTAGGAAGCCAGTCACTTAGCAGCCAATATATCTTATTTTCTCTTCAGAAAATAAAGGTGCCTTTATTCAAAATTAGAAAATTATATATAGGATGTATAAAACACGGGCCTTTGATTAATTTGTGTTGAGACCTTAAGATAATACGGAAATATAGCATGATATAGGTATAATGAAAGTACGTAGAACATATGTAATTATAAAGCCAAAACTAGTAAACGAAGTGGTTTACCTTTGTAACTGTCAATTAAATGACCAAACAACAATGTGTTCATCACCGAGGAGAACATTGATACAACGTCGTGCAAAATTGCAGTCTGAAATATAGTTACAAAACATTAATACACGTTTTTTTATTTTACTTAAGTCTCAAAAATAATAATAAACGAGAGTCCTTCAGGTATTAGTTATGAATCTTAAGTCTCAAAAGAAAGAATCCTTTATGTAGGAGTTACTACGTACAGTACAAAATACTTTTTAGCGCTTTTGAGTGTTTGATATCACCGTTATAAGTTTGTATTGCTTAATCAAACTGCCCTTATTTTCTAACAACATATAACAATATAAC
The DNA here is from genome assembly GCA_011833715.1 of Carcinoscorpius rotundicauda. Taxonomy (NCBI): domain Eukaryota; kingdom Metazoa; phylum Arthropoda; class Merostomata; order Xiphosura; family Limulidae; genus Carcinoscorpius; species Carcinoscorpius rotundicauda. The sequence continues at coordinate 26,637,997 of CM022398.1, forward strand.
TACACAAATCTCACCTCGACCATGTCCGTAACATGTAACGTTAGATATTCGTACAAGTTCTTGGCTGATCTCGTAACTTCAGTGGGAATTACGAAGTTAAAACTTTTTTCTTTTTCCTTTTTCAATTTTTTCTCAGAAAAAAATCCTTCCTATAAAAATTGTTTTTAATCAAATTTAATATCAGTATTTATAGAGAAGATGTCATGCACATACAAAATGACTTTTTGTTTCCTACCTCGTACACTCTAATACAAGGTCTGTATATGTACAAATAAGGAAAATAACTCCTTTTCCATTTAATCGATTATTGATAATTATATATATATATATCTTCAAGTGCATATTTACCACCAGTATATAAAGTAGCGTCTTCCACTTCAGAAATTTCGGAATATGTCCAAATCTGTGGATCACTTTCTGCCTTATCTGCTCCCGTTCTTCTATAAATCTACCAAACATAGACAACTCCAACGATCGTGAAATCAGACTATCTTCTTCATCCATTTCCTTCATTACAGTCTGGCTCAAAACATGTGGAATTTGATTGAATATAATTTTTACCCTAAGGTATTTCTTTTAAATGTTTTTTATCCACCCCATGTTTCACATAATATATATTTATTTTATTCTAAACCACACCCTTTTGTCATATGTGATGCGAAAAACAGAATTAATATCACATGCTATTTTATTGGCACATTAACATCAGTGACATAATACAATGAGTTTATTCATTCACAAAGGTAAACTCAGATTAAAGCATGAATATAAAATAATCATATCTTAAAATAATCAAAAAGACTTTCGGAAATGTTTATGTTTTGTGAAAATTGGATCCAAACGTAAACCTCGTAAATTTGAAAAATTTCAATACTCAGTAGCTTATATTTTTACACTTTATGTATTAATTAACTTGTTTTATACACGATATAAAAAACTTAAAAATACTATGAAGTAAATTAAAATGATCGTAAAAATTCTATTTTGGAAACTCACAACTTATTACTAACACATTTTCTTGAAACATATGTACGGCCGAATCCGTACATATAAACCTACCTCTTCTATTACAAACATGCTACGGTTGTGAGAAATAATTAGATCAGATGTGAAAAGTGGAATGAAAGGATGCCACTGCCCTTGCTTCTTGTGCAAATGTAGCTGAATAAAAAATAAACTTATATTTGTATCTCACAATAAATATATTTTTAGATCAAGTCAAAGTATGTTTTAAAAATTCTGAAAGAAGTTAATGAATGATAAAAGCTTTTACTTTATCAAGATAATATTCAATCAACACATTTTCTTGTTTTAGTGTTGCCATAACCCACATAAATTTCACTAGTAACAACACAAACTGTCACAACAACGCAACAAAAATATTAATGTTTATGTCCCTTTAGTGGCACATCGAAATGTCTGCGGACTCCCAACGCTACAAACCAGGTTTGGATACCTGTGGTGGGAGGAGCACATATGCCCATTGTGTAGCTTTGAGATTAATTCGAAAAAAAATGATGTTTATGTATTGTTTGATGAAATGATTAGGATTTTTATTTAACAAACTAGATAAATCGTCTTTTTTAAGATTATTATTTGCTTACTATTGTATTATGTGAATTTCTAAAGTTTATGTTTTGAATGTTCAAGTTTTAATAATTTTGTTTTTATAAAATCTATCTATGATAAAATAATGTAATAACTCAATTATCATAAAAATTTCAGGTGTTAAAAACACATTAACATACACGTTAATTAACAAGATCAAATTAAATAAATGCTTACCATAAACGCTGTTCTAAAAAGTGGGTATCCTGAGGTCAGGCACAAAGGTGATGTTGCTCCGGGCAATACCTCACTGAATGTTTAAGAAAAAACAAACGTTAATATTTGCTATATATTTGTTTTCAATACCTATTTATGACAAGTGTGAACCGCAAGTCACTATTATTTCTGCTTGGTAATTTAATTTGCGTTTTGAGAATATATATGATAATGACAATATAGCATATACCAGTTAGTTTGAGAAACCAAAATATAAATGCATACATGCATAATGAATTGTAATCAACACTGTCCTTTATACCTGATCTGAACTTTAGTGTGAGTTTGTTGAAAAACAATGAAGAAAGAAGTTAAACTTTAAATTATTAAAATAGAAATCAGTTGATAAATTTTTTGCATGTTTTTACAATACAGATAAGAAGATTCTGCAGGTTGTTTTTGACAATCATATGATAATTAAATATTCTCTGTTCATAAATTGATAATTAACGAAAATGATATTTTTAATAATATATTTCATTGGCTCAAAATACTCGAAAAGTTTGCTCTCAATAAAAACTACTTTAATCATATTGTTTGCAGAATTATACTTTCTGGCTGTAATTTTTGTTTGTTTGTTGAAGATCACAAAACTGCACAAAGGTTAATCTGTGCTCTGTCCATCGCTGATATCGAAACCAGATTGTTATCGTTATAAGATTACAAACTTACTTCTGAAAAAGAGAGACATGTAGCTTTGAGAAAATCATTTCCTTGTTTTAAACTAAGCATCTGAGAAAGCATAAAAGGGAATAAATGTTTTTTTAACTTACCCCACGTTTGCTATGGTTAAGTATTCATTTTCTGTTAATAATCCACTATCCAATCCGTGCACTATCTCGTAATCAGTAGGTTTGTCCTCGGTAGTTATTGGTCGAGCCTGTGGGGTAATAAAAAAAAACTTTTTAAAGTCGCTTAAACTATTTCAGAAAATGCTTCGTAAAGCCGTAGCCAAATATGAGTATGTTTGAAAACAAGAACAAGAAAGTTGCATGTTTATTAAGCAGTCGTTAAAATATTTATGATATTATGGCACAACAATATTTTGCTAAATATAAGTATAAATTCTCGTTAATTTCGAGTCAGCTTCAAAATAGTATAGTGAATTCAGGTCAGTTTACTCGAATTTTATACTAAATTATTAATTCTGCATTAGGCTTACGTTTGTTTGCCCCATTGCTTTGGTATCGATTAGATAATAAACAGTAGGCCTATTTTATTGTGTCTAGTATACATGTTAGACAGCAAATTGGTTATAACAGTAGAACAACATCGTTACATCCGAGCATTGTTGAGAAAAAGACTCATTCTACGAACGTTTAAAACATTTTAATTATATAAAATTAAACAGCTAAAAATAACTGATTTACTTATCTAAGATTTTATACTTTTCGTAAATGTTATTCAAAAATATTCTTCAGTTACATCTTATATAATCTAAACTACCCGCAAATAGTCGGGTAGTTAAATACCTTGCTAAATGTAGGTCGCATTATGGACACATTATGGGGACTCTAATAAAAATATAACTATTTCAAGTTGAACTGCATGTTTAATATGCAGCACCTTCAACCTTGTTTGACAGCACATTTCTGTAAATTACGGGAAAATATGTTTTTAATGTGACATTCTTAAGGTTCACACTGTAAACGAAATCATTTCAAATTTTTTGAAGACTTAAAATGAATATCTTCTGCATTATTTGACTGTCAAGGAATACTACGTACCAACGCCTTTTAAGTTGTAACTACTAGAATCACTATTAATTAACTCTATTAATAGTTCTACAATTGGTTATGGTAATCCATATTCATTGTTCTCCATATACAAGTTGCATTTCATTGTTAGACGATGAGATACTAAGTTAATACTATATGAATGTGAGCCACAAGACAAATTTGTGAAATTACAATATATTTTGCGCTCACCTGTAGGAGAAAAATTTTGCCTTCACTGACTGCCCATTCAATGTCACGTGCAGACCCAAATGCCAACTCCACCTAGATATTAAAATATGATCTCAGACTCCAAAGGATAAAGATGTTGTTTCTTATGTCTCTCAAATAAACGATAAAACTTGAAACTTAAAAAAACGATAAAGACTAAATAGATCACATAACACTTAGTTCTTTTAGTTTTGTAGTAAATAACGTACGATTCTAACTATATATATATACCTCTTAACGACAATATAACCATGTACCGTATTTTCCGGTTAACAAGCCGAGGCCAATTTTCAGCTCTGAAAATGAGGGTTTTTGCTTAATACCGCCCAATAAGCCGAAGCCTGGCGGACTGATGAAATCTAGATCTCTGCTCGTTTGGGATATGTTTAAGTCCAACCTATGTGAAAACGTTAAACCCGCGATCAAAAGATGCAATACCGATATTGCAGTTATTCCCGATGGGCTGACATCTGTGATACAGCCCTTAGATGTGTGTTTAAATAAACCTTTTAAAGACAGGCTCCGTCAATGCTGGAATGAGTGGATGGTTTCCGGCAATCAAAGTTTTACTGCTGCCGGAAATATGCGCGCTGCATCACTCGCTACCGTCTATGAGTGGGTCGTGAAATCATGGGACGATATAAGTGTTGAAACTGTAGAGAAGTCATTTAAAAAATGCAGCATCTCAAATGCAATGGATGGAATGGAAGATGATATGTTGTGGTTGGACGACGACGAGGAAAACAGCATTCCACTCACTCAACTAATAACACCAGAAAATGACCCGTACGACGACAAGGTCTCTGCCGAGGATTGGAATATTTTATTTGGTGCTTCTGACGATGAAGATGATGAATTCGATGGATTTTAATAAATTTCTAAGATTAACGTGTGTATTTTTTATGAATTTTGTTATTTCTATAAATACATGTCATTCGTAATGTACAGACCTTTTTCTATTAATAAATAAAGTTTATTCAGCTGAAATAACTCTGCCGTAACTCTGGGATAAAAGGTATGGTTTTGGGGGCCGATTTTGGTCTTCAGTATTTTTTGGTCGAAAGCTGGTGATCGGCCAATAAGCTGACCTCCAAAAATCAGGTCCAAAATTTAGGGCCAGAAATTCGGCTTATTAGGTGGAAAATACGGTATATACCTATTAAGGACTAATATTACAATGTATATACCTACTAATTATAAATATAACAATGTATATACCTATTCATGGCCCGGCATGACCAAGAGCGTAAGGCGTGTGACTCGTAATACGAGGGTCGCACTAAACATGCCCTTCCAGCCGTGAGGGCATATAATGTGATTGTCAATCCCACTATTCGTTGGTGAAAGAGTAGCCCAAGAGTTGGCGGTGGGTGGTGATGACTAGCTGCCTTCCCTCTAGTCTTACACTGCAAAATTAGAGACGGCTAACACAGATAGCCCTCGAGTAGCTTTGTGCGAAACTCCAAAACAAACAAAGAAAATATACCTATTCTCAGGTCCACATTAAGTTTTAATACCTTAAAAGACTTTAATATCCTTAGTCTTATTTTAATTTACACTTTCAAGACAATTTCAGTTTCATGTTCAAGAAAATAACGAGAATGATTTAGAAATTAAACAGTCAGAATGTAAATATGACGATAAGTCTGTGTTTTTCGAATTTCAGATATAATTTCTTGATTTGTAAAGAAAATATCTCACTTTTCTTTAATGGTCAAAGCCACATTGCATTTTATAATATAATGGATTGTATTAACTAGCATACATCTGCAAAACTCGTTTGTTAGTTTGCAGTATCAAACTCACCAAGATACCAACTTTACCAAGTGACTCCACTTCTTCCTTTGAAAGACACCAAGCACGTGATATTTCCTCTTTTACTGTCTCTTCCTTAGTTCCACCCTCCTCTGAACATAAATAACAAACCTGTAAGCTTATGAAAATTATAATTTTTCACTACGGAGAGAAGAGAGGCGTTACATAATGTTTAATATCGTGTTGGTGAAGAGAATCAATATTATGGCTGGCTAAAACACTTTAGTTTCAATAACTTTCATTTGTAATTCATCCAGTCAACATCACAACTCATATCTCAGTTATTTTTCTTCTGTATATCTTCTAGACATATACTCTGTATACGTAACTGATTGTACGCTACCATTTCGTCGTTATAAAAAACAAATGTGTCCTGTCCATACAGATTCAACATTCATAATTTATTCTCGATGCTATTTTATAATGCATAATTCTTTAAATTACAAAACGAAAGAACAAAGCATTTTCCAGAAATATCAGTTGCGCACTGCCCTGAGTAACTTTTATAACGAAGGTACATTTAGTTTAATTTTTATTAATACACATCCCGGAAGACAAGTGTACAGTCAAACTTTTATATATGCAATCAGCCACAATTACTACTTTTATAATATAGAGCAGACGTGACAGTTTAGAACTTCACAACCAAAACACTAACATATACTGTGAATGAATATGACGTGTATTGATCATCACTTTGAAAAGAAGGAATTAAAGAAGTAAAATGGAGATATTCCTTATCCTGGTTATCAAGAAACAAACTTTAAATTTACCGTTATAATATAATATCCCAAATATATTATATTTTATATAAGTAAATTATTTGTTGTTTAAATTGAGCACTTTACTTTTTTGTGTAATAATGATGGAATATTAACTTAAAATCAGACAAACTTAGAAGCAGACAAACCTGTCATTTTGAATATCTTCTCTTTCTTTCCTAGGATTTGCTCATGCACACATACGTCACCTTTGGAAGATTTCCGTAACGTATATGTATCCGGCTCTGAAGACGCCGAAACCACTGACTAGCGAACATTAAATCAGTTTAAATATATATTTTCTCTTAAAGAGTCAGATGCATCATAAAATGTAATTAGAATATTTGTTTTTTTTTCAGTAAAAAATATTAATAAGTGTGTTATACCGCCAAAACATTTGGCCAAAACATCCGTTAGTGTATTTAAATACACTAATTATATTAAACGATAAACTATTACAAATTCAAACAATTTGGATAAAAAATTTATGGTATTAAACCTATTTCTTGATCATCTAAAGAAAAATAACAACTAAACTCTATCGAGAAACAATTTACTTGCACTTAACTCCTGCATAAAATAATTCATAAAATATTAAGTACAGTTAAACACAGATTGTTTGAAAGATATGTTTAGTTTATAATTTTTATTGTATTTAATTAATGCCAGTGAAGAAAGTATAAGGGCAAATTTCTATATAGGATTTAGCATCGAATAACAACAGGCGCATATAAAATTTTAGTCAACACGTTTTTTTGTGATATCTTATTAAAATAGCATTTCATTTTCTCTTCCACCTTTAACCTTTGTAAAATTATTCTCTATTAGAAAAAATAAATAACAAATTAACTAGTTTGTGTTACCTCTCCTAACCCGTAGTTAGCTGAGACTGAGATATAAGACGGATGTCCTGTGACGGGATGAGCAGTAAACATCACCCCGGCCACTTGAGATGGCACCATCTCTTGGATTACCAATGCCATATGCGAATCTACTGGTTGTCCATTTTGCCTAGAAAAAAACAGCATTTAAATTTATTTGTTTACTTTTTTCAGCATACGACTATGCAACGGGATGTCTGCACTGTGCTTATAGCAATGATCGAACCCCAAATGTTAGCGTTGTAATCCTTCTATTTCTTACCGTAGGGGCACAAAAGACACAGGAAACAAGTATTAAAGAAATGCCACGAACTTAATAAACCAAATTCAATTTGATTTTGTTTTTGTCTTTAAATGTCCATGATTAGAGTGTAATGGCCTGACATGATCAGCAGATAAGGGCCCTCAAATTGCCATTTGAGGGGCTCGAGTTCGAAACCCCATTACACTAAACATGCTGGCCCTTTAAGCCGTGGAGACATTATGATGTGGCAGTTAATCCCACTATTCATTGGTTGAAGAGTGGCCCAAGAGTTGGCGATGGGTGATGATGACAAGCTACCTTCCTTCTAGTCTTACACTGCTAAATTAGGGACGGCTAGTGTTGACCTCGTGTAGCTTCGTGCGAAATACAAAAACAAAGAAATTTAAGAGTATGCTATTTTTCATATTTGTTTAAGAATTTCTGAAGTAATTTACTTTGCCATAGTTTACATTTTAAAGTGCAATACCAGTGGAAATTACTGAGTTATTTACCTCCGATACTGGACGGAATTAAACGCCACAGTAGAGGCCCAACATTGACTAATTGCTGAGTAGATCTATAAAAGAAGTAAATATGTATTTTTACTAGAGAGTTGCGCGGATAATATCTTTTGTTACTAATAATTTTATATTTCTGTCAAATGCAAACACAAATTATTATTTGTTGTCTTTATGAACAATTCGGCAAGACTATCGAAATAAATATGGTATTGTCAATTTAAAGGGGTTGTCTACATGGTACTTCTTCGAATAGTTAAACTATTTATAACACAATAACCATTTGGAATATCACGATTAGCTTATTAAGTTATTTTTATTGATTTTAACAGTCTTTAGTGGAGTAATGATAATATATATATAAAACATATATATATTACATTCAGAAAAATAATATAATTTTTTTATTAATCTCTAATAAAATAGAACGTCGAGCGCGAAACGTGCAATGCTTTAAAACGAGCGAGGCAAATGTAAAAACAAATACTGCCAAGTAGAACAGTTACTCATGCATTTTAAATATGTCAATCCATATTCAGTCACCTATTATTAATGAAATAATATTAATTACCACAGAGCAACTAGACACACGATTCGTTCGAACCGAATGAAACTCCTTACTTGAGAAAGTCCTTTAACTCCTAGAACCGTTTCCATCTGCCCTGCTGCTGAAGTTTCACAGCTGTCTTCCCCTAGGTAAAGATATAAAAATAAAACTGTGATGTTTGTTTGTTGTTAAGAACTGATATACAAAAATCTTTACGCAGCGTACTTTGAGTGTTATATGCCCTCAGTTTCACCTCTGAGTCACTGGGGAAAGGCATAATTTTGATTAATCGTGTGCTATAACTGTATTAAAGAAAGGTGTTATTTTAGATTATTCTAATTAGAATATCATAGAAACATAAACATATCGAAGCGTTTTTTAAAGCTTTATATTCTGCGGGTTCAGCTAAATATTTATGAAACGTAAACATCCTAGAAAAGGTGGTATAAAACGATGAAGTGGTCTCAACTCTTCATTATGCAGAATTAATCGCCTCTTTAGTCGTTTCAGTCTTACAAGAAGACACCAACATCCTACCTACATCTGAAGATCGTACAGCTAATCGTAGTTCGTCTATATCTTTCGAGAATGTTTTCTTTAACGCTTTGGACACTTTGTCTTTCAGTTCGTTTGTCAGTGGAACGTTCATGAACTCTTCAACTGCACTGTAGAACAAAAAAATATATACATACATATATATGGGAGTATGCGTGTTACTTTTTTAAACTAATCATGTCAAGTTGCTAAGTGCTTCAAATACTACATCGCATCACGAATGATCCCATCTTTTTAACAACTTAAACTGTAAACACTTTAATTATCGCTTTCTTTCTAACTTTGATTTTACAGTTCGCTAAATGTTTTATTATTTAATCCATATTAAGCATCTATTCAAGTAATCTAAGTTATACGTTTGTACAACAAAGTCACATCTGACCATCTGCTGTGTCCACCAAATGGAATCGAGTCTATTATTTCAGTACTCTTAATCCGTATGATCACCACTATCGCATGAGAGACATCTATCAAATGAATTTTGTTTGTTTATTTGTTTTTTAGAATACATCTGCGCAAAGGACTTGCTCTGCAGTGTTAATCACGGGAATCAAAACCCATGTTTTCGAGATATAAGCCTTTACACTTACCGCTGAATCACTTAAGCTCAAAATTAAAGTCATAAAAATCAATGTGATGACATGTAAGTGATTAATATCTAAAAGTATCGTTGCAGTTTTCTGGAAATAAAGGGTATTATACTTATCAAAGTCCTCTTACCTGGCACTTGCGGTTTTCAGAATTTCGGTGTTTTCCTCGCTTCAAATACGTTTAAAGAAATAAAAAAATGGTATGTAATATATAAGTTACTTTTCAAATAAACCTGGAACTTTGAATTCGAAATTATAATTTTGACATAAAAATAGTGGCGTATTCCACCTTTGTTTTTTAGTTACTCAAAGTAAATCCACTCAGTTTTTCACATTACTTGCAGAGAAAGTAAAAAATTATTTAGCTTTTATCATTTATTACGAAAATTATATTTTCTCTCAACCCATCAAATTGTTGCACGTATAACGTTTAAAGTTGACAACTAGCTTATCTTAATGTCATCTCACAATGTTATTTAATACAACGTGGTATTGTGACTGACCTCAGCTTAGTTTGGGATTTCATGTACGTTACAATTCCATAAAAACAGTGAATTTGTCCAATAATTAGGTTATATAAACTTTTAGTTGCATTTTAATATCTTTTTAAGTCACAATCTATTTCAGAATCTCTACCTAGTGAGAGATGACAAGCTTTTATAAATGAAAACAGAGCAGAAATAACTTTTGTAGCTCGATAAGACATTAACTGTCGATGTCAAATTCAACCTTATTATTCGTTAATGCAAGAAGATATGGAGGAATTTATCTCGTAAATCACTATCACAAAGTTAATAAATATAATATTCTGCAATAGTATAGCTAATTACCTCACAACGTATGGAACTACAACAAAATTCATTAAAATAATTCGAAAAAGTTTTTATTTTAAAATCATAATTGTAGCTATACAGCGCTTCGTGTAATTTCATAATGAAGTTAATTTTGAAAGGTATTTGTAATCTAATGATATAATCAAACTCACAGAGTAAAAAAAAATATTCACAAATAGCAAAATGAAAATTGATATATCAATTAAACAAACAATATGAATTTCGAAATTACCTGATGGCTTTCCGAACAGTACTAACAGCCAGTTCTAACTGAGGATGCTCCACTAGGTGGCGACGAAAGGCAGTGGTTGTAAGAACAATGCCATTAGGAACGTGGAACTAAATGGCAGAAAGATTTTTAAATGCATTATTAGCATCTGTTAGTATATTTAGTTTTATGAAGGAAATGATATGACTATTTATTGATATCTTCAATTTGTGTTTTAGATCAATGAAACTTTGAGATATCTAACCCCATTACGAATTATTTATTCCAGTAAATTTCAAGTTCAATTACCAAATAAATAAAAAATATAGACAAGAAGAAATCATATTTAATACTTTAAACTACAATGTCGAATTCTAGAAAGCAACTTCGTCTCGAACAAAAAGTGATTAAATTACAACATTAAAAATAATGTTTATAAGATAAACTAAGTGTGAATATAACAAAACGTTATACGTAGTCTGTCTATATAAAAATCAATAAGTTCAAGGTTCTTTTTATGAAATTGACTGGCAAGTCTCTACGAAATGTCATATTGCTACATAAAAGCAATTAGTTTTCCCTTCTGCCCGAGCATATTTAAATTAAATAGTATTTCAAATAGCTTACCTTTTGAGTTTCGTTGCTCAACTTTATTAAACATGCTAGAGACATTCCCTTTCCTCCAGCTACTTCTGAACTCATACACAAAGGATCCGTCAAGCCTAGGACTTGAGGGATTACTGCATGATCGTTTAAGTGTAATTCTGTAACAATGAATATACTTTATGTAAATTTTATAAAATAACTTTATGATCCAAAGATTTCAGTGTGACTCTAAGGTAAAAACTTCAAAAGTACGTTTTTTTGCAGTTAAACACAAAACTACCCAATGGGCTATCAGCGCTGTGCTTACCACGAGTTTCATAACCCGATTTTTAACGTTTCAATCCTTCAGCGTTACTCTTGTTACCTCAATATTTACAAAGTTACTACCATCCTGCAAGTTGTAGAATTACTAGTAGATATTTTGAGTCGTGTGTTTGTACTTGTAAGCTGTGAAGAAAAACAAAAGATGTCATTTGTGAAATTTATCTGTACAGATGTGAAACGTAGATAAGTGGCAATATTTGATACATCATTATGTAGAATAAGGTGACGAAAAACTTCACTCATAATTAAAGTAAAATCTGGTTAAAGTTGTGTTTTTCGTACATAAATACGCTTTGTAATCGTATAATTACATTTTTGTCTTTTTAACTGTCTACTACAATTTTAAGATAAACTTAAATCTCTATCCTTGTTTATCTCAAGAATTATGATGTACACAACTTAATGTTGTTGTTTTTTTACTTGCATATATACATATATATAAACATATGTTGAGAAACATTTATAAAACTATTCATGTAAAAAGTTGTTGTTTTTTTTGTAAAAAAGTCATTGTTATTTATTGTTAAATATTGTACAAAAGTGTATTCATTCATTAGCAAATGTAATATTTAATGCAAAGTTCTAATAAATTCATATAAAAGCTTTTAATAAGGTACTAGTTAATTGTTCAAATTATTTATTGTTATCACCGTTGTCTGGCTGTTGAAGACTTCAAAAAACCACCCACTGTTTTATTCAGAAAGTTGGCAGTCGATAAGATAAAACTAGCAATGGCAAGTTTCAAATAACATTTCGGATGAAGATTGTATTGCAGCATCAATTGTTCCAACAACGCCTAATCAAAGAGACAAAATGCGTTTAATTGTTTACTCGAAAACACCCCTCGGTGGTTCAGTAGGAAATCTGAAAGCTTATTAACTTTATAACGGCAGCTTAGACATCAGCAGTGAACAGATAACAGATGGTCAAAAGTTTATCTCTGCTTTTATCTACAAACAAACAAAAATACTCACAAAATATCAGGTTAACTAGATGACAATTATTTCAAATTTTCTTAAAGTTCTTTCAAAATGAAATAAATGGTTATCCTTTCTAATAATAGTTTAAAATAAAAATGTGTTGATGTGACAATGATTAGGACTAACTGCTCTTTATGTCCCACGAATTATATCCTAAATCACTCCTTACACTTTCTGCAAATGAATCATGCTCAGTAGTATTGTTTCAATGATTACGCACTATTGTCTACAATTGAAAGTTTCATTGTAGCGATGTAAGTGTTCAACCACCTCAGTGTCCATGCGCCATAAGGAAGAGTTTCCCGTAAACTATTACGTATTTACTAAATATATCACCATGATGTCACGTCTTACATGTGAAAGTGACGGGTTGTGTATCAGCAACACGTCCCAGGAAAGTGTGATTGATATACTGTAATATGTTGCACTTCTAAGTTAGAGTTATCCGTAGCTTCGAAAAGTATTATTTTGTTTCAACTATTAACATTTTTATTTAATTAAAAAATGTTTTAAAATCATGTCGACTTAAAGATGCTAATAAGAACTTACCTTCACCAAAGAGTTGGATTTGTTTCTGGCATTGTTCCTTCTGTCTTGGTTTTTCATTCCTTTTGATAAAAATTTACTATCAAAATTAAATCACAATTAAATGAACCTATTAACTTTGCAAAATAGCCGGATAAATACTATGCAACATGTGTTATTTATTCATTCGATTTTATTTTAAAGTAATTAATTTTACCTGTGCAGAATATTAATATTTGAAATTTGAGTTAAAGACATCAATAATATAATACTAAGATAAACAATTAATTTTCATACTTTTTATTGAATAAGTTCAAGTTACTCATGGAGCATAGATCAAAACAACTGTTGATAAAAGACGAATTAAACAATTCCAACGTACAAAGTAAACACTTTATTATTCATAATGTGACTACCTGTCATTTTATGAATACGAAAAAAGCATAAATATGAAAAAAGCATAAATAAAACATAATGATACCTACGTTTATAAAATTATTATTAACAAAATAGCTTGTTTTGTAGTAGGGAAGTACATTTTTTCAATGAAAAAAAAGTGTGATTAAATAGTTGAGAAACTTTATAGCTTTTAACAGATTAAGGTCATACAAAAAAAAGCAGCGAAAATTCAACAAATATGATGTAAGCGTAGAAAAAAGAATAAAATGTAATTATCTTAAAAAACGAAAAACAGAATCAGAATATTTTACTGTTATCAAAATATATTTATAGGTAAATACCAGAAAAATACACGTATAATAAGTTTTTATATAAGTTCTAAACATTAACACTTTCCAGTACAATATGAGGAAAATATTAATTAGGAAAAGCTACCTTTCACCATACTCCACAATGCCTCTACCCTTCTCTCCATTTATTGAGAAACTTGCTAGTCTAGTATGATGTCTGTGTTCCCATTGATTTCCTCTGTAGGTAAAGAAATTTTCCTCTTCCAATGTAACTTTTACAGGGTACAATTTATTTCCTATTAAATACATATATCGTTGATTATATGTCTTATTTACGAGAAAATAAATCTAACTGTATTATCATACTGTGAAACTATGTACAGTAAAGATTAAAAAATAGACGAGATATTTTAACAATGAAATAACCGGCATAAATATTACATTTTTGTAACAGTACAACTTACTCTGTAACAAAAAAAACGTTTTGCAAAAATCTTCATGTGTTTAGATATAATACTAAATTATAACAATGCCATACCCACTAGACACATGACAGTCCACTCAGACCAAATTTGTTCAGTTGGAATTAGAGACAGATCACAGTCTTGCATTGGATGAATGGTATGATTTGGAAGAGCTATATACCCACAGTGCAAACTGAAACAGAATGTAAAGCTTATACTTCGTTACTTAGATCATGAAAGACGTTATCAACAACTTCTGCATAGTTGATAGAATATAATAAAACAAGCTATTAATCTTAATTTATAATGCAAAAATATGAGTAAATTTAAGTTTATCTTAAAGATATTTTTATAAATTAATATTAAATACAATCTGTTTACGTAATTATTCAAATAATTTCTTTCTTCTTTTTATAAGGAAAGCTGGAGAACAAACAGAAAAATTAAGACGTGTAGAAAGAAAATAAAAACCCATTGATAAGTGATTTTAATAGTGTGGATAAGTGAAAATATTTTAGCTTCCATTATATCGTATTATTAGTCAAAATTAATGGTTAGTTTTGTAATTAATGAATACGATGAAGATGTCATTACTTACTGAGTATAAAACCCAGGTACAGGTACAACGCTAATGTTGAATGTCATTCCATCCTATAATTGTCACCAAAATATAAGGAGAGCAATCAGTTAATGATAACAGCTATAAAATTTGCATAACATGTAACATACAATTGAACAATTTTTATATAAGAGAAATTTACATAAATAATATATTCTGGAATGGAAAAATTACTTCTAAATAATAGTCGTTTTATATGAGATAATGACAGAATCAAGATAAATATGGTTTTAGTTATTTTAAGTACGTATAGCCTATGAAGAAAGAATATATTTAAACCTCATACAAGGTACATTTCATGAATAACATTTATATATTAGGACACAAACTTATAAATGTTTCGCTGAATAATTTTAAAATATTTAATATAGAATTATTTTTAAGCACCAAGAATTTAATAATATAAACGATTGTGTGAGTTAATCTTCAGTAAGTTTATCTGTAACTATATGTATTCAACGTACCTTCATATGACCATAAATGTGTATGTAACGATCGTAATGAGTCTGGTCCAATGAGTCTGGAAAGTTTTAATATGAGCATTTATGAAACATTTATCTCTGGCTAATTGTTCAACACCTTAAGTTTTAATTCTAATGCTTATGTGAGAGACATATTGTGTATATGCACGAAACGATACTTAATCGTGAAACCTCGAGATAAAATATTAGTCATAATAACATGTAAAATTAAATAAACAGGTTTAAAAAGGTGCAAACTAAAGTATTTCAATGCAGCGTATTTTAAGAAGTTTAAAATTGTAACTAATCAAAGAGTAACCCACATTTATGATAAGGATTATGAATTATGTAATTTTACTTAGAAAACGAATAAATTTGGCTCAAGAAGAGAAGAGAAACTTAACTTAGAATTTCAAATAAACTTACTGTTTTCTCTAGTTTTCAATCCCCAAAGCAACATTTCCTTTTCATCTTCATCTTCAAAGGTAACTGTACCTTTCCACTGGCCCCATTGATCATAGCGATCTTGAGATTCGGTGATTCTTTAAAATACTTTATTTTATCATCTTTTGGATAGTATTAATTTGTTTATATTTAAATTACATTTATAATTCTTTGCATTTTTATACATTTTTTAAAATTATTAAACTTAATTCTTTCTCAGTGTACTGACGTATTTAGCACATCAGTTTCATTTACGTGTTATATTTAAGTAAATATTAGGTTTCTTTTTCAAAATAAAGTTTTGACGGAAAACGTTTGAACATTTTGATAGTCTGTTATTACCAGTTTATCTTCACGTACACATACGTTTACATATTGGTTTCGACATAATACTATTATTTTTTAATTAAAATTGCCTTTACAAGATCGATTTTATGCAATAAAACGTAAACTAACCTTTCGTAAGAGGGAAATCCTTGCTTCCACACACCACATGCTACAGCCTCACTAACAAGTCTAGGGAAGAAGTCGATCTTGAAGTCAAAAGGCAAACTTGTCACAGTCCAACTAATATAATGAAATTGTTACAAATAATTTAACAACTGTGAATAACTCTTTATTTCAAACTAATTCTTATCGTAAAACAAGTTACGTTTATTTTATTCTTGTTACTGTCAGACTCACTTTGTCATTTTTTTTTCTAAAAAAGTAAATTATATATGAATAAAAAACTTACATGAAAGAAAACTTCACATGTATATCCTCCTCTTGAGCCTGAAATCCAGTTGGAGTGATTTTCCTATCAGTGACAACAGTAAACAGTTACAAGACTCATATATCAATCACGGTCGATATTATGCATATATTTCAAAACCCAATAATCTTTATAAGAATGCCTCTTTTCATATGCTTATTGTTAGAATTATTCAATCCAGTTTTCGTGTAGTGAAAGTGTCACTGTAGATTAGTTTGTGCTGATATGTAACATTATATTAAAAGTGCGTGTAGTTATTCTGCCCGTAATTATTTACCAGTAAAATCTTTCTCCGAAACGCGTACTTGGTAACTAGTTTAAACATTCCGACCTTCGCTATTGTTAAACATAGCTTAATCTTTATTGTACAACGTCTTGATCAGAGATTTGAATGATAATCACAATAACGAATGTTCTGATACTGTGTTTTGTTGTCCTTGACTTCAATAAATGCTATTATTCTCTGATATACACCCTGAATCAGGTACAGATGTTTCACTCAACTTACCTCCAGTCATACTATTAAAATCACAAATATTTAATGACAAGAAAAAAAATTTTTTTCAGTTATTGCATCCAGATGAAATAATTTATTTTGTTCTAAAACGACTGTAAGCGTTAAAAATTATTGTTTTAAAATAAGGCGGGAGATGTTTTGTGGCAAACAGTAACATGTAGATTTTGTTACTAAAAATCTGGATGCATTCTTTTAGGGTCTCTTGAAACGTTGTACGTAGATACTCTTTCAGGAACTCTACAATTAATTTTAATACACAATGCACTAAATATTACGCCTTCAATAACACTACCTCTCTTATCTTCTGAAACTACTTGTCATCATCAGTGTCAAGTTAATTATGTACATTCCTCCAAACATCAAGTTATCATTATTACAAATCAACTTCAGGGTGAAATGTCATTTCTTACTCCAACAAATGTAGTATCAAACCTACCTTCCTTTTCAAATTCAGATCATAGTGGTTACTCTCCGATATTAAAATTAAATCTGGTGTCGAATCCATAGTAATATCAAAACTTTCTCTCCTTTGTTTAAGCGAAATGTAATTTATTAATGACCACATTAAATGAGTCGAAATCCAACCAAATAGACATTTATATTAAGAAGACCATAATCATACATTGAGTTGTTTTTTTCTTTTTCTTCATTGAAATAAAAACATATTGTCTTCATTATGAAATAAACTAACACTTCAAGATATGATTTATAAAAACATTTTCTGCTTCTTGGAGTAGCCAGAGAATTTCGATATACAGGACACTAAACCCATCAATTTAAGAAAAACTCCTGAAATTTTGTAGGTTGTTGTTTTGAATAAAGCACAAAGCTACACAATGGGCTATCTGTGCTCTGCCCACCGCGGTTATCGAAACACGGATTTTAGCGTGTAAGTCCGCAGACATACTGCTGAGCCACTGGGGGGGCGAAAGTTGTAGGGATAATGTTATTTTCTTATTTGTTCATAAGTTATAATTTGTTTTTCGTTTGCCATCCGTGTTAATTTTATTCTTTGCTTAACATTTTGTGTATCTGATATTTATTACAATTACTCAAAATCTTACCCTTTTTCCATATGAAATTCTTTTTTAACGCAAAGCGACTCCGCCGAATCGAACTCCGAATTTAACATTATTAGTATTCGCGTTTATCGTTGAGCTAAAAAATGAAATGAAAATGCTACTAGTGACATGTTTTGTGATATACTACTATTTTGAGCAAAATATACCAAATACAAAAGAATGAGAAGCAAAAATTGTGACGTAAAACAGTTGCAACTTAAAACCCATGCATTATTACAGAATTCATGGGTTCAACAGTGTATTCTGCAGGAACATAGAAATATTGCTCACATATTGTGTCTATAATACAGCTGGTCTACTCTTGAACGATTTGGCTGTCACTTTAATAGTGGTTATAAATTTCCTGAGCAAAGAAAATAAGGAATTAATTCACTCAAAATGAATAGGTATATGCTTTTGTTTTTAATAAGAAATGGAAAGGTGTCATTTACTCAAACTTATTGTTCTACACTTAATGCCATTTTCATGTAAAATTTTCTTTATATCTTAATCATTCTCCATTATAGTGGAATGTACTTTGCAGGAGTTGTCAAAATAAGTGTTCGAAATATTACTTTAAGGTATTTTAAACTGATAACTTAAAGTCTCGGCATCTACAGAAATATAACTTTTCGCGCGATTGTTTTACGGTTTTCTTCGTTTCTTATTTCCCTGTGAACTCACGTTTACGTATAACAGTAGAAATTAAGAAGCTGTTCATCCAAGTGTTCAGCGTACCAAACAAACTAAGCCTAAAACAATTCTATAAAATAACATCCATCTATCCATAAATGATCTCTGAAACATTTTAAACAGCGAATTTCTTTCCTTAATTTCATTAATGAAAACAACAATTAAACTAATCGCTTAGAATATTTCAGAATAAAGCTTATCCTGAAGAGTTTCGTTCTGTGTTATTTCAGTGGTTCGTTAATTTCCTCTTTATTTAGATACATGAGTGTCGGGATAACGCAAATAATATATCATAATTAGTACCTACGTAAAATTATGAATATTTCAAATTGAACATGTAGTAAGTTTTGTTGAACTTAGCGCATGTAATCTATTTACATGTATCTCGTTGCATACATGAGTGTAAATCCATTATTCCTACCATAACTAATACTTTTTGTCAGCCAAACCGAAATTTGAAATTTTAACGATAACTTTGCTCAGAATTACGAGTTATTTACTAAAATAACTTTCAAAATTTTATAATACTTCACCAATATATACAGCTTTTTATTGAATACTTGTAAATCCCAAAATTAAACCATTTGAAATAAAGTTATGTAAGCTCGTGAAAGTTATTAAAAGATAAATGATAATTATGCATCAAGTCATTAAAAATTATTCACCATATTTTCCAGAATACAATTATTTATTTTTAAATACTTCTTGTTATTTATTTGTTTGGTGTTTGTTTCAGATTTTCAAGTGAAGCTACACAATGGATATCTCTTCACAGCCATCTCTAATTTTGAGCTGATAGACCGGAAGGTCAGAAACCAGTTTCAGATCGGTAACCCTAACAAATCGCTTCGTTTTCTTTTAACTGACCGACTAGTAAAATTATATCATTTTACTTACAGCCCACCTACACACCCAATGTTTGGAATGCAAGAAGACACGAATTTGTTCGAAACATGTTAATGATTAGGCTACGCTAGACCTCTCATCTTATCAGACTAAAGCGTTTCACATAGCTTCCCATTATTGTAAAAATACTAGTTCAAACGATCGTTGCAAGACAAACTACACCATTTATTTAAAAAAAGATTAACACTAAACCCATTTATTTGATTAACGACTTGAAAAAACGAAAAGAAAAAACGTTTTCATCTTCTTTATGTCAATATTTTTGTACAAAGATAAAAAGATGAACATGAAACAGTTTTACCTTAAAAGTCCATTATAAGATATTCTCCACTTTCGAAGTGGATCAATACATTTTATTCGAATCCCAGCTGCTGCAAAAACATCTTTCTCTCTGTAAAAAACGTTAGTTTCTGGGTGAATCGGAAGTTGATACAAAGTATTTGTTTCTGCATGTTTCAAATGAAGCTGGACTTCCGCTTCATCACCTCCTCTTCTTATGACACGTAGAACTATACAGTCGCCAGCGCTGTTTACTCCAAAGAAAAATATTTCGTCGCTATGCTGAAACAATTAAATTCCATTATTGTATAAAAGGTAAAATCAGTATCCTAATATTAATAACAGGTTTTTCAGTTTGCTTACTGCGTACTTTGTTTCTCCGAAAAAGAGTGTTCGTTATTCAAACTTCAGTAAAACATCTAGAAATTTGCAAAACTAGTTTTAGATTAATACAACTTTTACTCCTATCACTTACCATCAGAGAATCCCTAATGTTATGTAAATGTCATGTAAATGTTTTGTAAACGACAACATGTCGTTTTGTGTTTAAATTTTCATTTATATTATTTATATTACTGTTTCAAAGTTTAGACAGTGAAATACGTTGTTCTTCGTTTAGAATAGCATTAGGAATTTTCTAGAATTAGGTAGATCAAATATATGACTATGTATGGAAATGTTTGGCGGCCTAGCGTCTAGACGTAGAGTCTCGTACAAAAATATACATGCGCAGATTACTCTGTCGAAGTTCCGGTGAATGTTCGAGAAAAGAGGCCTACAAATATATAAACAGTCGAAGATGCGAGAAAGAAAGAAAAAAGGAGTCAGACATTAGTTTTATTCAAGAAAGAAGAGTCAGTCATTAGTTTATATTCAATTCAAGAAATAGTGACTTTGTTCGAGAAGTTTTCAACGTTCGCTGTGTGGTTAAACTTAACTTTGTGACTAGAGCTAGATCTACAGAAACTGTGATTTTGTTTCATCAATCTTTGCGATTCATTTGAATTACTGGTTGTGCTGAGGGTCGACACGTACGGGACTGTTTAAGAGAAACCAAGGCAAATTGGAAAACAACAAATTTGGGACATTCATCGTAAAAGGAACGTCATCAGAATTATTGAACTGTGAATTGTTTCTGGACTTTCATTTTAGATCATTATACTAGATACAGGCCAGTACCATTTTGTGTTGTAATTGATTTTGAATGTTAAAACTGAATGAGGAGGAATGAAAAGTACTAACTTATTTATAACTATTCATGATAATTGTTTTGTTAATATACATACACATCATAGGACAATATATTAAGAGCTTGTGTGTATTCCTGTGCATCCATATTTTTCACAAAAGTTGCAGACCTGAATGCTTATTTTCTTTATTTATTTGGAGATTGGATGTAAATGCAGTTTTAGTTTAATTGAAATGGATATTACATATGTAGTAATTGTTGTATATTTGTTTAGAATTCCAAACAATGTTATACACACTGACTATTATAAACAAAAAACACAAAATGCGGAAAGCGTTTTACAGCAGCTGAACACGATCTCTGACCATCATATTATAACGACTCCAATGCTGTGAGAAAGAATACGTTTTCAACTGCGTTTCGATCTCGCGATTAGCAAATTCTGAATCAATTAACAAAGCTACAAGGCCACGCAGAGATACAAAATCGATAAATTGTTTTGATATCATAGAAAATCGTTTATTAAAGAGAAAAAAATTGTTATTCTAGTTGTCTGTATTCTCTTGCGAACTGTTATATCTGTTATGAATACATGACTTCGATCCTACTCTACTCTTCTTCAACGCTAAAATAATGATTATTAAAAATTAAACACTATTCTAAACAGTTTACTAAAATATGCTAAAAACTAATTTAAAAGCTTAAAGGTTTTATATTAGAGTTGTTAAGCAAACAGCATGAATGAAATCTACTTTATCACTGCGCGTTTGTAATTTTAATTTGAAATTAAATTTACTAATAATTTCAGCTTACATTAACTTTCTGTAAATATCTAGGGTTTTCTAAATTTCTTTCTTTTTCGGATGCTATGATTCCAAACTTCACTGGCCCCTGTCGGTAATCGGTTGTAATATTCACAAGTCGCCGTTGCAGAGTGTTTCGTTTAAACAGTAAATACAGAAAAATAAGAAAGTGTTTTACTCGGAGAAGGACATCTGAAAGAAGACAAAAAAGATCAAATATGTCATTTATTTTACTGATTAAACTTCAAAGGTTATAATGACTTCAAACTACGACTTTTAAATTACCTGATCATTCATTTTGATACGAACTTGTGGTTGAATACGACATGAGGTGTTATGTGACACTATCTATCTATATTCCTTAAAACATATTTTTTTAGCTTGTGTCATGTAACGATAATAAAGCTGTTAACATTGGGCTAATGAATCAAGAGACCTACTCCACGGCATCCACCAACAAATCTAGGGTTACACTAATCGAATTATTAAGCTTTTTATCCAAAAAACTATCATTCCTTTCCCCTATATTTTCCTCCCAGTGGCACAGTTTTATGTCTGCGGACTTACACACTAAAAACCGGGTTTCGATACCCGTGGTGGGCAGAGCACAGATAGCCCATTTAGTAGCTTTGAGCTTAATTCTAAACAAACAAACAAAAAACAAAATTCCCCATATTCAGATACAACAAATAACCTGTTATATGTAGTTACCTTGCATTTGCAGTTAAACATTTATTTTCAAATATGAATAAACTCATATTACTTTTACTGGTTATTTTATTCTAGTGTATTATACAGATATAGCTAGAAGAGACAAAAGATACTTTATAAATGTAGTTCTTACTTTTACTTTGCCGTTTATCTAGAACGCTGAACCATTCGTAAGTTATTTTGTACAAAAGTACTAACGGAAAACTCAGAACGTTAATAATAACTTCTAGTACTGAACGCATTATGCTTCTGACTACTGTCGATGTGTCTTGCTGAGTTAATGTGTATTTATTTTCACTTTCTTCAGTAAATTTACAACGAAACCACTTCTCTTGATAACGATGAATCACATGATGCATCTCATTTGACCATGGACTTTCGACTCGTTCTTTCACGAGCTTTATTTTTATTGCACTGTATTACCAATAATTTATTTTGTTTATCTGTGTAATGAAATATCTGAATCTATCAACCAAGTGTTGAAAATGCTCATATCATGAATAATACATATTCGGCTGAATATAACGTACTGTTTAGGGACAACAACGGATCTATTGGAATATTTCGGCTGTCCAATCCTATAAATCTAAGCTAAACTAAAACTATTAGATAAATTAATTTACAAAATCTTAAAAGAAGCACTTATGATTCGTGTATGTATCAACTTATATTTTAAAGCCACTTAAATTTGCTGCTTTAACAACATTCGAAGGAAACCCATTTCATGGGCCGACCACTGGACTTGAAAAACAAAATTGTCTCAACTAAAGCAAGCTTTTACCTTGTCTAAATTTATATTTGTGTTTCTATTATTCTCGCTTTTAAGAACGAAAATATTCAGGCATTAAAATTAAAAATTCCTTTTAAAATCTTAAACACTTCAATCACATTTCCTCCAACTCTTCTTTTTTGAAAAGTAAATATTTTATGGATCTTAACATCTCCCAATATGACGGTCCCAACATGGCCAAGCGTGTTCAGGCGTGTGATTCGTAATCTGAGGGTCGCGGGTTCGCATCCCCGTCGTGCCAAACATGCTCGTCCTTCAGCCGTGGAGGCGTTATAAGTTACAGTCAATCCCACTATTCGTTGGCAAAAGAGTAGCTCAAGAGTTGGCGGTGGGTGGTGATGACTAACTGCTTTCCCTCTAGTCTTAAACTGCCAAATTAGGGACGGATAGTGCAGATAGCCCTCGAGTAGCTTTGCGCGAAATTCAAAACAAACAAGCCTTATATGACAATCACTCATCTCAAGTATTATTGTTTTAGTCGAAACCGAGAAAACTGAAAATTCCGTATCACTATTTTAGTTTTAAAGGACACTAAACTGGGGTAGTCAGTGATATTCATATCCCTCTTACCCAGCTCGCGATAGAATTTCTGTTGTTATTTTTGTGATTTTTTTGAATTTGTGTCGGGTTGTTTTTTGTTTTGCTCAGTAGATATTTGAAATTGTAGTTGATTCAGAAGAGTGCAGAGAAAGGTGCAGTTGGATTAAGGTAGACGAGAGAAGGGGATCAGAGCCGAATATGGTGATGGCTGTTCAAGGTAGATGACGTAACTGAGGGAAGAAAGAAAAGAAGGAAGGCAACGAATACTCAACAAAACATTCATGAAACGCACCGTTATGTGAGGATCAGTGGTTCAAATCCTCGTTCCATCAAAAGAGCCTTTGAGCCGTGGGGGCGTTATTATGTAATTGATTGGAGTAAATTTGGGTAGTCTAAGAGCCATTTTTAGGAATCTGTTTTGTTGGAGTTGTGGTGTTATGGCGGTGCATTTTTGAATGTTGTACGTAATTTGAGAACCGTATTCGATTAAGGAGCGAATGTACCCTTTCTAGATTTTAATGATGGTATTAGATGTGCATTCTTTGTTGGTTTTTTTTGTAATTTGTCTTACGTAATAGCTAACTGATTTATTTATGATGTTAAAGTGTTATGTCAGTGAGAGTTGTGTATCAAACGATATTCCTAGAAATTTCACTTGGAGGCGTAGCTTTATTTCGCTTTTATCTAGTTTAATATATACGTTTTAAGGTTTTTGTTATGTCTTAATGCGATAGCAGAAGTATTATGGAGATTTAGGATGATTCTCCAGTCGTTACACCAATTAAGAATGGTATTTAGGGATTCTTGTATTCTCTTGCTTGCTATTATTGGATTTTGTGAAACACTCCAGACAGCTATGTCATCAGCGTACTTTGAAAAACAAGTATATGTTAGTTCCGTGAAGGATATGTTGTTCATAAATATTGTGTAGAGGAAAGATAATATAACAGATCCTTGGGGGACACCTTAGGTGATATTAAATGTCTTGGAAAGAGTATAGCTTATTTTAATTACTGCAATTCCGTAAATTTAAAATTTAGTAATCGATTTGAAGATTTTTTGGTTTAGGAAATATGGATAATATCTAGTGACATTGTGCCACACTTAGTCAAACACTTTGTTGACGTCTAGAACGACTGCAGCAGTTGTCTGATTGTTGATGAATGACTTATATATGGTTTCTGTAATTTGTGGTCTGTCTTCCAAAACGTGAAGATTAAATTATAATTTTCCGTAGCAACTAAGTAAAGTTATAGGTGTAAAACTGTCGAAGTTGGAGTTTTATGTATTTGTTTTAGGAATAACAGTTATCCTAGCTTTTTTTCAGGCGTCCGGGAAATATCTGACTGATAGTAATCAGGTATCGATGAAAGTTATTAGAGGCCGTTTTTAAAATGATAATTCTAACACCGTCTTCTCCAGGTGAGGAGTTTTTTAGTGTTAGAAGGTTAGTTTTGAGTTCCCCCATTGTAACTTGTTAGCCAACAACGTGGTGTGCGTGTGTTAAGTTGTGGGTAATGTTGGTCTGGAGTTGTGGGGTGTATAGATCTGGTCTATATGAGACGTGGTTTCCAAAGTTTTGTTTCAGAGATTTGTTAATTGGTTGATTGTAAACCTTTCCAACAATTCAATGTCTTTTTTTTAAAGTAAAGAGCCCAAGACGGTTCACAAAACAACAAATGTGGCCTAACTAGTGGCATATACAATGTAATTAAATTATATTCAGGCCTACATTCAATAATTCTGTTAAAAGAACCTGAAATATTATTTGCTCTTTGTTTTGAATAGCTTTAGAGATTTATCAACCATTATTTACACCAACATCCTTTTCTTTCATGACTCTCTTCAGGTTATTTCATTCCAAATTATCATAACGGTTCAATTTATAACCCACACGAAATAGTTTGCATTTACCATAATTAACACCAATCTGTCGTTCTTTTTCGTTACTCACTAAATGCTCTGAATTCTTTTGTAAAGCAGCAGCACTATACTGGCAGCGAGTAACTCACATTACCTTGATATAATCAGTAAATTAAAGAAATTTTTCAACAATTTCTTCATCTATGACATTGATATAAATCAAAAAAGAGCAATAGTTTTAAGTTACACCACTTGCAACATAAATCAAATTTGAATGAGCTCCATTTATAACAATCTCTACTCTTTTCCATCCAGCCGTTATACTATAGAGTTAGTTAATTTTATCCCCTTTACCTATAGAGATAAGTTTCGTTCAATGCCTTTTATGTGGCATTTTGTCATATACTTTCTGAAAATCCAGAAACACAAACCTATACGCTATCTTCATCTATATAAGCAATAGTATTTTCAAAGCATGTTAACGACTTATAAGGTAAACTTGTCCCTTAGTAAAACCGTGTTGACTATTCGATAAAACTCTAAACTTTGTTAAAGGTGAAAGTACATAAAACAATCAGTACAAAAACCCTTATGATCAAAAAATTACACAGCACAAGAAAGTGCATCAGCACAAACGTTATCAATCCCTATGACCAAGATTATCTTCAAATCATACTCTTGTTATGATAAACTCCAATCTGAAGTATTCAGTTTTTGCTCCTCATTTTGTCCAAAATCGTTAACATGTTATTATCAGCATGATTGATAATTGGTTGTGGTTACACAGACACACATGCATTGAAATATTCGACAGCTAACATTAAAGTTAATGTTTCTTTATCTGCAGTGGAATAATCATTTTGGTGACAATAAAAATGTGAAAAGGAAATAACAGAGGGTGTTCAATACATTTGTCGTTTCTTTTTAATTGAATAGAACAACAATCACAGGCATGAACAATTCATACGAAAGGCTTATCAAACTCGGGCGCCATGAAAATGGGGTAAATTAACAATGAAAGTATGATCTTTCCAAAAGTAGGTTGATATCTTACAGAGAACTTTAATTTTTTTTTATTGTTTCCAATAGGTTTGTTAATAATATATTGACGTCAACAAAATGTTTACAAACTTCCCGTTACAACCAGTCATTCACAAAAATCTCAAAATTTCTTGTTCGTAGTGGATGGATAATTCACAATATAATCAATTTTCACACGAGTGAAAGGTTCTTTTAAAGCTGGGATAGGTTTTTGAAGATCAACAGATATTTCTGGTTAGGTTCGCCATCCAAATGACCCTTATAACAAGTTATGCAAACAACTTGAGAAAACTCTTGGCTAAAGAAACATCTCATAATTTTGACTTTATTGGAGCAAACAGAATTTTTTTCTAAGATTACAAGATTTTTCATGGAAAGTAGTTTATATGCTAACTTGTATTAATCGGAAAGAGTAGCTCCTTCCTGTACCGTTTCCATTATTTTAAGCTAATTAAGTTTTGTGATCGTAGTGTGTGCAACGTTGAAATTCTTCAATTAGATATAATTGTTTCAGCTTATCAAAATTGTAGCTAATAGGAATAGAAATACATCATCAAACAAACTAAAGCTCTTCTTCGCGTGCAAATTCATTATAAGTTTGATTATCTTGCTTGAAGTAACCTTGGAGATGTCTCTGGTAGAATTTGAAAATAAGTGTTTAACCTTATCATAATCTTCTAGAGAAAGAGTTGCATAAGCTTCTTGTGTTTTATCAGTTTAAACACTTTGTAATGATAATGATCATTTCTCGGTGCCCCATTCCATGGTTTGGGCAACCTTCTCGAAATGTTAGAAATATTTATCAATTTCATTTTCATTGAATGGTGGAACTTTACCATATCTATTAAGCTCAAAGTTGTCATTTTGTTTCTGTCAACCAGAGTAAAGTTTAATTTTCACCTAACTTATTCTTTCTCGACTTTGATTCGAACTTGTTTTTTCAGCTTCGAAATGAGCTTGTTCACCCTTGAGACGTTTATTTGCTCTGTAAGTTTCGATATGAACTTTCTCGAACTTGACTTCAAGTTTTAGCCAGATCTATAATTCATATTTATTACTCAACCCCAATTGACTATTGGGCCACTACAGTATTCCCGCTCACGACTCCTCCGACGACAAATCATTAACTGCTATTTCAGTGATATATTTTTGTCTATTGATTTTTAAACCTTTAGATCTAATACTTAAGTAATTTTGAAAAATTCTGTTTCGTTATATTTCCTTAGTTGTTCTTGATAATCAAACATGATCAAATCTTGTTGGAACTGATTAATATAAATTTAATCATAGTTTCAATTTGAATGGAGATCGAATTTTGTCTCCAATTCAGATCAATTTATTACGTTATGTATAACAATTTCAAATATGCCGGGATCGAATCCCTGTAATACCACACATACTCACTACAGAGGCGAGTTATAATGTTGTGGTCAATCCCACTATTCGTTGATGAAATAGTAGCCCAAGCGTTGGTGATTGGTTGCGATGACCAGCTGTTTTCCCTCTAGTCTTACGCTGTTAAATTCGAGACAGCTAACGCTGATACCTCTTGTGTAGCTTTCAGCGAAATTCAAAAACAAAGAAACAAAAACACACAATTTCAAATAGCCTAAAACTGAGTTGTAATTTAAATTTAGCAGTTAAATAAATGTCGATACATATCAAATTTACATTTGCCAACAAGATTCATTCACACAGTTTATTTCTTGTTATGCACAAATAAAAGTTAAAATAATGATTCTCACAAATCCTGATTTATCCTTGAGTAATGTCCGATTTTAGGTTAAAAAAATAGAAAGGATTTCAAACACTTTTAATGACATTTAATCAATAATGTATGTTCCATAATAATTCATTACTTCCTTCGAACGATTCACGAGCTTCTGAATTCCACTTCTATAAAATTTTTGGTGGTAGGAGGAAAAGAATGTAAAGAGGGTAGTTTTTAACATTTTCATGTATTCCAAGCTCTTTTCCATCAAGATAGCTCGGAATAGATGATAAATAGATGATAATTAGATGGGGAAAAGACTAAAGAATAAGAAGAATGTGGAACTGTTTCTAAGTTTGGCTCTTTAATCCTTGCAGATATAATCTTTGCAGTATCGGGCTGTGTATTATCCTGGTGTAACACAACTTTACGATTGATTAAAGCAGACCTCTTTTCTTTCAGTGCAACATTCAAGCACTCTGACTGTTGACAACAGAAGTCTGAAGTAGTCGTAACATTGAGTGGTAGCAACTCAAAGTGGATCACACCAACAATATCTCACCAAACACTTAACAAAACTTTAAGAGGGTAGAGATCCATTTCAGGCTGTGCTGTAGCCAGTTTACGTGAATTGAGCGACCGTCTGTAGTGCTTAACATCTTTATAAAATATCAGTTTTTTTATCTCCAGTCACTAACCTGTCAAAAACATACAAGTTACGTACACGAATGTGCAGAGAAGTGCAAATGTTCACTCTTGTTCTAAGATTAGCTTCTGTCAAATCAGGGGGTATCCATTATCCAAGTTTTAACATCTTTCCAAGCTGTTGCAGATGACAGTGAACTATTAAATGGGTTGAATTAAGTTTTTGTGCTAGTTCTTCAACTTTTAAAGCAGCAGCTTCAATAAGAGCAGCCAGCAGCAAGTCATCATTAAACTCAACAGGACGACCTGAACGTGGCGCACAAATTAAACTGTATTCACTTATCCGGACTTCTGAAACCACCTTCGACATTTTCTTTCATTGAAAGACTCCGCATCATAAACACCTTGAATGTTTCGTGTAGTTTCCGCTGCACCATTACATTACCTTTTTCAAACTCATAAAACATTATATGTGCTTCTCATACACGCGTTTTCATAATGGTTTGATTAATGATCTGAGAAGGTGGAATTGGGATAGTTTCTTTTATTTGTTTGAACATTTTTATAAATATTTTAGTTATTAAAGCCTTCTACAAAGACAGAGATAATAATGCACTTTCTGTACTAAACTTCAGGACATAACTTACGGAATGGCCTGATATATACAAAAGTTTTACATACAGTACTCACTTCTGTCCAGTTTTCATCGACTTACTGCTCTCGCAACAGGAGACCACCAACATTTTCATTAGTTTAGTGTTTATTGCACATATATTGTTCATTCTTACACTAGTATATCTTCTACAATACAGATTTAAAAGTATAAGTTACGTACATGTCTAAATATAAATTTAACTTGAAACATTGATATCACAATACATATATAATAGTGAACCCAATTAAAATTCAATTAATTTATTTTTCTTTTAGCTCTTCAATACTTCTGTATCTTGTTTGTTAACTGCACCGAATTACAAAAATTCCGGAATTCGAAGAAACATTGCATTCAACATTTTAGGCTAACGTTTTTATTTAAGATAATTTTAATATAAAAGGTATGAGTTATCTATTACATTGTAATACGTTGAATAAAATACGTTGTAATTATAGCTTAGCCACACATTATGCATTGGAAAAGCGCTCATTCCTTGTAAAAGGCACTAAACAGCATTCTATAGTAAGGTGTATAACATTTATACTCATCATAAACTGTTGGCTGGGCAACATCTATGCCTTTCCTCATTAGTAGGCTGTTTACCATTTTCAAATATTAATTGAAATGCGTCTTAAACAAATGGAATAAAATTACACAATCATTTCATTATATTATTTGGAGTTCAAAGGCCTATAGAGAAAATGTACAAACGTATTTGCGTTACATTTTGTACCTACGACAGAGGTATTAAGGCTCTACTACTGTCCCTATTTGTGAAGCATTGACCAGAGGGAAGACAATCAAGTCAACCATACTCTAGTGCCCATCATACCCACAAACATGTTTTAACTGTCAATCTAATAACTTAAACACAATTTAAAGCACGGAAAATACCGTGTGGTACAATAAGAATTCACGCTCGGATAACTAACTCTGTAATCCTTAGATATACTACAGATCCAACACATACCATAGATAATTTAATAATGTTAGAAAAACACGCGTTTTAAAAGAACGACAAAACCGTTATAATCCAAAGTCTTTTGAGGGGTGATGTGTGAAAATCATTTAAACTATTGAAAAATTTCATCAACTTCTATCGCAATTTCTTTAACATTCGTCTTTTTATTAAGGTTAGTACTCAAAATATTTGCAACGGAAAAATTTGAATTCAAAACATTTTTAATTGCAAAGGTTAACAAAGAAAAGAAACTATATATTCTTATAATTTCTAAAATCACAGTTGCATAGCACAACACTGAATTAAAATGTGGTAAGATATGAGCAAATTGAAGTATTTTTATAAGTTAAAAATACACTTGTTTAAATATTTTTATTCTATTAACTCTAGTTTGTCTTTCAAAGTAAATTTGCACCAAGATCAATGCTTCAACGACTTTTCATGATGTATCAACACAACAAAAGCCAAATTACACATTCTTTAATGTGAAATGTTTTATGCTAAAACTAATTCTCAACATCTTTCTTTTTTTTGAATCTTTTTCAGTACACCCTGGGTGGCATCCAGAATTACCACGTCACCTATGTTAAATGGAAAACAATTGTCATTAAAAAAAATGGAGGACAGTTATTTAATAAACATTTATAGAAATACAAGTGTGAAAAGTTCAGTAGGGTACACCTTCAGGCAATTAACAAGGCTTTAAAATCTTAGTACAAATGTTTTAATTAATAACAGCTCTTGGTGGTGAAATGAAATAGGAGTTACCAGCATTACTGTAATACAGTCGTCAATTCTATTTCTACAGAGTCTCAAACATTATATTCCATAAATACTTGTAGACCACATCACATAACACACCAATTTTGCGTTTGTAGTGTCACTATATCGCAGGTAGCACAGTCACCATTATTGCGTTTTGGCACGGCATAGCCAGGTGATTAAGAAACTCTACTCACATTCTGTGAGTGGCAGGTTCAAATAACTGTCACACCAAACATGCTCGCCCTATTAGCCGTGGGGGCGTTATAATGTGATGATCAATCCCACTATTCATTCGTACAAAGGTAGCCAAGGAGCTGGCAGTGGGTGATGATGACTAGCTGCCTTCCTCCAGTTTCACACTGCTAAATAAGGGATGCCAAAAGCATATTGTGCTTATGCAGCTTAGCTTTGTGCACAATTAAAAAACCCAAAACCAATTATTGCTTTAAACATACTTCCCGTGACACAGTCACCATTTTTATTTATACAACATCCCAGTTTTGTTCATTTTCAATGTTCAACTTAATTGCGAGAAGATTGTTACTCTTTAATATTTCAAAATTAATGTAAATATATCCAGAAGCAAAATATTGTATTGCTATAAAAAGTAACCTTAAAAACAATAAAATCACTGGTAAACTGTTTACAAACACTAACTATTGTGAAAGGGTGTTTTGTGCAAAGGTCAAGACATAATAATCTTTGGTTTTAAAACTAGCTTGAGTTACTTGATTGCATATGTGATAGATACCGTTAGACTGAAGTTTTTAAGAAAATAAACCATTTTACTTCTTTCTCAGACATTTCTTAGTCATTAATAAACGAATTTCAAAATTACGATTTTTGATGAACATATTAATGACATATAGGTGTGAATTTAAAATTCTGACAAATAAAGTATGCATAATTTATGTAATAATGTTTGCTTGAAGAAAATAACATCAAAATGTAGAAAACGCATGTTTATTACTGTTGTAATAAACATATTTTACTATTATTTGTTCATGAGTAACTGAAAGATTGTATTATTGCTAATTCACATAAATGTTCATTAAAATTACTGTATTACCCAAAGAGAGACATATTTGCTCATGAGCAATTTGAATTGCGTTTATATGTCAATTACTTTGTGTTTTTCTTACCGGTCTTGAACGTAGTTGTTGCACCTTTAACTGCTACCAAAGAAGGCAAACCATACTCTCTTGCAACCACGGCACCTAAATAAGTAATTAATATAACTATATATACAAAAACGGCTCGTTTGGGTTGATAAAATATTTTAAATAGAAGAGCAAACAACGTTTCGACCTTCTTCGGTCATCGTCAGGTTCACAAAGAAAGAGGTAACTGACCGGAAGCTGACCACATGTTTGGAAGGGGTTGTGTAACTGAGTGTCGCAATGTAGAGGGCGGGGTTAGATGTTTGAATATACAATTTTATCTATAATATTAATATAGGTATAATGGTGTTCCTTTATATTGGTTTATTTTGGGTTTAAGTTGTTGTATAAGTAAGGCTTCTTTAATTTTGCGTTTGTTTATGTTTGTTTCTTTATTTAGTATTTGAGTGTTTTCTATGGTTATGATGTGTTTATTTGACTTGCAGTGTTCAAAAACGTGTGAAGGTGACTTTTTATGTTCTTTGAATCTGGTTTCCATTTTTCTACTTGTTTCTCCAACATAGAAGTCGTGGCAGTTATCACATTGTATTTTATAAATAATGTTGGTGTGGTGTTTGTCAGTGTAGTTCTTACATAGTGTAGAGCTCAGTTTTGTGCCTGGTTTTGAATAAATTTAGTATTAACTGGAATGTCATATTTTGTTACCAGTTTTTGCCAAATGTTGGTTATTTGTTTGCTGATGTCAGGAATATATGGCATACAGCAGTATATGGTTTCATGATTTTTTGATTCGTGAGATATATTCACTTTTGTTGGTTGATTTTGCTTTCTGTCTAGGTGTGTGCATATAATGTTTTCTACGGTTTGTGGAGGAAACTTATTGATGTTGATGAAGTATTGTTTTATTTTGTCTAATTCATCGTTAATTTTATCTGGTGAGCATAGTTTTATGGCTGTGTTTATCTGGTTTCTTAGTATGTTGAGTTTTTGTTTTGTTTCATGGGCTGAGTCCCAAGGAATGTATAGTCCAGTATAGGTGATTTTTTGATGGATTTCGGTTTTGAATTGTGTGTCGGTTCTTATAATTTTGAGGTTAAGAAATGATATTTGATTGCTTTCTTCCTGTTCACATGTGAAGTTAATGTTGGGATGTATAGAGTTAATATGATTGAAAAAATTAAGTATGCGTTCTGTAGATTTGAATCCCACAACCGTATCATCTACATATCTGCACCAGTATAGTGGTGGATGTAATGCTGTATTAATTGCTTGTGTTTCAATTTGTGTCATAAAAATATTGGCTAGAACTAATGATACTGGGTTGCCCGTGCTTAGGCTATTTGTTTGTATATAGTTTTGGTTGTTGAACATGAAGTTTGTCTTTATTGTGGTGAATTCTATAAGGGTTGCTAACTGGTTACTGGGAATGTCTATAGTTGGGTTAGGGTCTCGGATATAGAGTTCTAAGGCTATCACGCAGGCTTCTATTGTTGGAACTTCTGTAAATAGGGATATAACATCGAAACTTTGTGATTAAGTTGATTTAAATTAGACTTGAAATTAAAAGAGTCTTTGATGAATGCCCATGCTATGTATTTGCCAAGATTATAATTAAACGATTAATATGTTGACATTATTGGTCGTAATGGACAATCTGGTTTATGAGGTTTGGGGATGCCGTATATTTGTGGTATGCGTGAATCGGTTTTACGTAGGTAGGAATAAAGTGTTTGTGAAATTGTGTTCGCTTTTTTCATTTGTAGAAGTAATATGTTCAGTTGCGTCTCGTGTGTCTTTGT
The DNA here is from genome assembly GCA_011833715.1 of Carcinoscorpius rotundicauda. Lineage (NCBI taxonomy): Eukaryota > Metazoa > Arthropoda > Merostomata > Xiphosura > Limulidae > Carcinoscorpius > Carcinoscorpius rotundicauda. Next base: position 26,672,635 of record CM022398.1, read on the forward strand.
TGGATTTGTGTGTATTGGTTTAAATTTGTTCATGTCTAATAGGATGTTATTCATTTTTTGTATGTATTCATTTGTGTTCATTATTACTATTGCGTTACCTTTATCTGCTTTTAGAATTTTTATGTTTGTCTTGTTTCAGGTTTTTAATGGAATTAATGTGTCTTTTTGTAAGGTTGTTTTTTAGTTTCATGTTTTGTGAAATTATGTTGATGGTTTTGTAAGAAAATTCTTTGAAAAAATCGTTTAAGATGTTGTTTTCAGATGTTTCTGGAAAATATAAATTTGTAATTTTACCTGGGCTGTTGGATGTCAATAAAATTACCTAAGTTCAGGCTCCCAATAAAATTGATTCACAACATGGTTTAATCTTTCAAAGATTATGAAAGTGAATAAAGACTACTTAAATACATAGAACAGATAATTAAATAGGAGACTTTGTTCCTTCACATTTGGAACTATGTAAAGCAAATAATGCACTAGGAACTAATTTAACTTCTTTCAAATTCACAGTGCACCAGGGTTCCAAATCCATAATTTTTCGAAAGATTGAAGTGTATCAATACCAATAAGAGTGAAGTAATATTTGTAATTGTTGTCTACATCAGTTTAGAACATTATTTAATTTAAATACACATTTCTCATTAGTAAATTTGTTTATTGGGTTCAGTACTGGCACTTCTAAATATATTTCAAATCAATTAATAAAATTGTTTTGAATAACGCAAAAATAATAGCAAATTAAAATAAAATAAGTAATAACAAATAAACGTGTCCCGGTCATTTTACAATTTTATTCATATTTTATGGTAATAATCATTCTTCATTAATTCTGTTTTATATTCTTAACACTTAAATATTTTGGTGATAATTTTTTTTAAAAGTACAGAAACAAGTTTTTCAATACTTTTTCAAAAATATACAGATGTGACTCACCATGAGAAAGTAGGCCTCCTATCTCTGTGACAATACCACTCAGAAATGGAAAATATGGAGACCATGCTATGTCTGTAGAGTGGACAATAAGAATATCTCCTTGCTATGAAAAATAGAGTTTAGTTTAAAACATGTCTGAACCAAAAAGATGTGACAAATTGTACGATTTGCTAACATGATAAAATTAAAGTAACTCGCATTTTGTTTATATTCATTGAAACTGAAAGGAGTGTGTGCGTTTTATTTTAACAAAACCTTATCGGGTTATCTGCTGAGTCCACCCTACACTTACCACTGTACCAGTGGAAGACAAAATTTAAAAGAAAAAGTAATTTAATTTAAATCGATTTCACGTGACAACTAGTAATACTCACTAACACGAATAATGTTTGTTGAAACAAAAGAGCTTCACTACAGCTTGTTGTTGTTAAACCAACAATTAAACTAGAATATTTACCTTCCTCTTTTAATTTCTTTCACATGAAAATTTTCCATTTAAAGAATGTCTCTCTGCCTGCTGTAAGAGGATGTAATCTGTTACCTTTTTGAAATTGTTAGAATTTGGCTGTTATTAAATTTATTCTTCAAACAAAAACAACCAGTAACATTTTTGTTTAATCAACTGAAATAAATTACTACAGTGTGACAAAAAATGAAGTAGTAATGTATGTTCTTTTGATATGCTATATTACGTATAATGTTTGTTAGCTTTCATATCATCCACCACGGGAAAAAAATATATTGTAGTTAGATGTGAAGAGAAAACGTTTGCAATTGATTAATTAGAGTAACAAATGAAGATTGATGAAAATTAAACATGATTGATTTATAGCCAAATATAATACAGTCATGACTTTTTACTGGTATTGTACATTTAACTGTATTATGTAAATGTGCAAGTTATAATTCCAGACACTAATATCACTTAGTATGAATTTTTGTTTTGTGCTTGCAATCCTTTTCTTCTCATGTACATATACAGATGCACGCAACTAATCAAGGTGAAATCTCAAACATTTTTAAGATGAAATATGGTTTATTTTGGATTAAACATGCCCAATAAATTCCAATTCACCTGTAAACCAGAAGCTTCATTCAGGTTTTTAGCAACATAAACCACTCCTTTCACAACACCTTGGCATACAGTGATACCTGTAGTAAATGTGAAAACAAATGTCAATTTTATTTTTCTCTACCAAAGAAATATGCAAGTAAAACTCTACAATTACTCAAACTCTAAAAAAATTAAGCAATACACGAACTTGTCACGAGTTTTACTTTAAAAAGTTAATTTTATAATTTCGATGATTGCATATCAATAATTTTTGGAGAGAGTGTACTGCAAAAACATTCATGGTCATTAACCTTAAATAACTATCTGGGAAATTAGTTAATGCAACATGTGCTTCACATCATATTTCATTTCAAAGATTTTTAATGCTAGCACATGAGCATTACGTTAATAGCCGTAATTTTAAAATGCATATAATAATAGGTTTAAATTAATACACTTTTCAGCATTACTATCAAAACATATTAGTATCTACTTAGAGTTTAATTGTTATCTATAGATAAATAAAATAACAAACCAGACCTCGTAATTCTTGAAGGGAAGAGTAAATGTCCTCAACTTCTTTAGTGACCTGAAAATGAAGATTCGTCAAGAGCATTCTAATCAAATATATTTATTGAAAATAGTTGGTTTTTAATTTTGCTATTTCATACATTTTTGTCTCATTACCTTCCCATGCACGTATTAATATGTCAGTCATAATATTATGCTATGTTTAAGAAAGAAATCATGGAGTTCATCATTTGAAATATTTATTTTTTCTAAAAGCTCTTAAACCAACTGTTATACTTAACGTCAAGTGGAACACAACCTATTTAATCAACGTAAACAAATCTACGTACTGAAAGCAAAACCTACAAATCAGATGTTTGGGGGAATTTTATTTATGTGTTAAATATAGACATTCTTATGATGATGCATGAAAATCTTTGGCAATTTACACTTTATTAAAAAGATCATTTAAAAGCTTCAGTAAAAATGAAAATGTATTCAAGATGATATTCAACTTAAATTCTATAGAATACCAATTTAAAAATTTACATCTTTACCTAAATAGTTTGTTCTTTTAAATCATTTTCATTTCCTCTTAGAATTTTGACAAAGAACAGATATTTCATTATTAATAAACAATTGTGATATCAACTTTAAAATTAATTCAAAAGTAAAACATCTGAAAAGCTTACGGGTTTCGGTTCACCAATAATAATTTCCGGAAACACCATAGCATTCAATTTCTCATGCATTCTCCGTCTGCGAACAGCTCTAATAAAAGAAAAAATAAATTTCTTCAAAACTGAGAGTTAGCCACAGATACATGAATAATTATACACTATAAAACACTTCATATTCCCTAAGTTGAACACTGTATTTAAAACTATGTAGGTTTTAAACTTGAGTACATTTCATCAATAACTTATAAATATATGCATTTTGTCATTTTATTTCATATTAGTTACAATTACTAAACAACTTTTTTCTGGCATTTGTATTTTCCATAACACGACAGATTACAAATGCTTTGTTTCATTTCACAAACAGCTTATTCTTATCTAATAAGAAATGATTTTAAGATAAAGATCGATATTAAAGTTCTCAAATATTAAATTTTATGATTGTTGCTGTAAACTGATTGAAGGACTAATATACTCAATTCACTTTGGACAGTGAGAAAGATATTGAGCTTTGGCTACCATTTGTCTATAGTGTATTGTATCAATAAAATTGTAAAAAAATGACAAAAGATAAGCATTCATATTCTTTTGATTATAGAAGGTATTGATGTTCAAATACTGAGAGCGAAGTAGTTTACGTCTAACATAAAATCAACTTCTGTGAAAACACTCACGTTGAAATCAAATGTGCAGATCGTGTCATCAGAAGTTCTCGAATCTCTTCGTTAGTGAAGAAATGGAGTAATTCAGGATCTGGAAGCCTTCCTTCTTTTACCATCAACTTCTCCAACAAACGATAACCTTTTCTAACATTGTCTACATATTTCACTAGGAGAGACTGTATATAGTACTTTATATAAATACAAGATGCTTATATACTGAACCTTATGAAATTATTCACACTTGGTTGTTTCAATAAAACATTAAGTGAAAAACTTTTCATTTGTTTTATTTATCCAATTTGTAAGAGAGGCAAAGATAAAAATACATTCGCAAATAGTTTAAAACATGCGTTTACAAATGTGTACAAGTATTCCTTGTGAATTGATTTAAATACGTGAAAGGTCAATATTCGTCCTACTTATCTTAACCTTAAGTTGATGAAAATATACATGTTCAACGAAACAAAGTGCAAAAGGAGTGCACTAAAATCTGAAGAAGCAAAATAGGAACATGAATGATGTAATAAAAACTCTTGTATAGGCTTGCGAGCTTACAATGAAATCATGGATTTATTATACAAAATTAGAATAAGCACAAACACTTTTGTATGTACCCATAACGAATTAGGCATGGACTGGTTGTTGGACAAACTCCCTTGTGATGCTCTACAGAGGAAGTTTTATTACATCATGCCCATTCCTACCTTGTTTCCTCACTTTTTGATGTACCTATGCTTTGCTTTCAATTTCTCTAAATATTTTTTCCACTTATTTCACACAAAGTGGCATGATCTTGTGCGCTATTTATTCTGCATGTCATTAGTGTGGGTGTGCACCATAGTATTAAGGTATGTGCATATAATGTGTTTTTGTTCATGTGTAAAATTGTTCAAAATATCAGTCGGCGAGATTAAAGAATTTGTAGTTTTGTGAATTATTGTATCTTCTCTGCTGACTTTCTGATGTAGATATACAACTGGTAATTTGTACATGGTTTCTTTATCACTTAAGAGTGTCTCTCAAATACTTTTCAAGAATTATCATTTGATTGTTAAAGATGAAAATGAGTAAATATTTTAAATTGTATGCATTGTGTATCCACATTATTCCTACTGTAGTTACTACCATACTTATGACAACCATAAATTAGTTACTCATGACCATTAATAAATGTCGAAGATTCGTTAACATATCGATGAAGTTTGTCAAAATTAAAGAATTATACATGTTTGAAACTTTTATGGTTTCCACAATAAAAACTTGAAATCACTACATCAACTTTAAAACAATGGAATAAATGTACAATACTACTGATACGCCGTGACAAAAACTTCACGTTGGTACAAATAAATGTTGGTTCAGGATGTATCAATATAAACGACAAAGTCTACCTGTTGATAATGCTCGGGTTAGAGGTTTTTTTTTTATCGTTCTTTAATTTAGTGTAGGACACATACTGTAAACAGTTCTTTAATGCCTCTTATGTACACATTGTAGTTTTCATACCGATAAAACACACTGTCACATTCATCTCTGAAATACAATCAACCTGACTCACCTTACTCATCTCTCTGAGGCAAACTCCCCGTCGTGCTTGAGACACAAGGAAATGTAGAACAAACCTGGAACAAAATTTATGCCTCAATTTTCACCAAAATTCTTCTTTAAATCACTAACAAATGTGGAAAGTTCGTTGTGTCAGTACCATAAACCTGACAATTGATTTTCATTTTGATACAATCAAGTATTAATAAATCATTACATCTAACACAGAAGTTCCCAACTGGTGGGTCGCGAAGCCTTGTTAAAAGTACCTTGGGATAACATTAATTTTATTTCATCAATAACATTTTCATGCTCTTACAATTATTTTTGTTTCGGTGCAAAGCAAAACGTGTGCTACGTTAGTTCAATGTCATTAGGTGACATTATGTGTGTGTGTGTGCGCGCGCGCGATCGCTGTCAACACGCGAGTCACATGTCCGTTGCTGATTGGCCACGCTCCCTGCCCTCCCAATACTTACCCCATCATTACTCTACCTGCACCCCCCCACAAGTAGTCAGTGTAAGATCTACAGTTGCCAAAGCGTTCATTATTCAACATTTTTATTTTATTTTAACAAAGATAAGTAAGCAGTAGAGGCGAGTTGTGTCCATGGCCAAACGGCGCAGATACTCAAAATGCTACCTCAACAATGGCTTCACCACTGTGCTCGCCAACGACGGCATCGAGAAACCACAGTGTGTTTTATGACATGCTGTCCTGAGTGCAGATTCAATGAAACCATCAAACCTCGAGCGTCATCAACATGGCATGAACGGTGTCTTAAAAGCCAAAGAATTAATAGAAGTGGGTCGTTTCAGCAGCAGAGTGGAACCGTAGTGGAAGCTTCATATAAGATTGCATTCGAAACTGCTAAACAAAAAAGCTTCACACGATTGGAGAAACACTTCTTAAAACCTGCATGATGAAAGCAATAAATCTTATTCTTGGAAAAGCCAGTGCAAAGAAGATGCAGCAAGTATCCCTGTCAAATAATACTAGAAGCACATTCTAAAATGTCTATGGATGTGAAGGAACAGGTTTTGACTGAAATCAAGGGTTCCTCTTTATTCTCCTTTCAGCTCTACAAGTCAACAGATGCAAGTTCATGTTCTCAGTTGCTTGTCTTCGTGAGATACATCAATTCAGGTGATACCAAAGACGAATTCCTATTCTGCAGTCCACTTGAAACCACAACAAAAGCTGATGATGTCATGAAAAAAGTTAACTTTTTTTCAAGACGAAGATCTTCAATGGGAAAACGAGTGTGGGATTTGTACGAATGGGGCACCGGCTATGCTGGGATCGAATTCAGGATTCCAGGCGAGAGTGAAGAAGCTAGCACCTCAAGCAAAGGACATTCACTGATATGCTCTCGCCGGTAAGACTCTCCCTGTCCCAGGAAGTGCATGAATCTGTAATCAAAATTGTAAATTATGTGAAGACTCAGGCACTCAACACTCGCCTATTCAAAAAACTATGCAAAGACATGAATGCTGACCACGAAGCCCTTCTCTTCTACACAGCAGTACGTTGGTTGTCGAAAAGAAACGTAATTAATCGCGTCTTTGAAATGAAAGATGAAATAAAGCTATTCCTTCGAGACTCAAGAAAGGAAAGATCTTGTAGCTCACTTCCAAGATGAAGCATGGAATAAAAGGGTTACGTATCTAGCCGACATTTTTGACCAGCTGAACAAGCTCAATTTGAAGCTTCAAGGAAGGGAAACACACGTTCTCCTTTTTCAAGACAGTCTACGGGCCTTTGGTTTTCCGACGCCAGTTCTGCAGTTTGGAAACAATCTTGGAAACATCGCTATGTTTGAAAAACTTTGTGGAGTGACGGATGAGTCTCAGATCCAACTGGATCAGTTCCTCGAGGATGAGATTACAGAACATCTTCAGTCTCTAGAAAAGGAAGACGAGTGTTACTTCCCCGAGCTGGTAAGGAACCCATTTTGTACTGAGCTTGATGTATCCAGCATCCAAGATGAATTTCTGTATCTAAGGAACGACTCTTCAGCTCGTGATCTCTTCAAGGTGAAATCCGCGACTCAGTTCTGGTGCGCTACGTATCAATCATATTTCAAAGTCAGCATGATAGCTTTACGTGTCCTTGTTCCATTTGCTTCTACCTACTTGTGTGAGACAGGATTTTCCACTCTTGTCAATATAAAAACAAAGAATAGGAACAGATTGGATGTTGGAGATGACACGAGTTTGGTTATGACAAACGATGGGCCACGAATATCAAAGCTTGCTGTTGAAATGCAACATCAGGCATCTCACTAGCTAGGTTGGAGAGCTGTTCATAAAAGAGATTGATAACATGTTTGATTACAGATTTACTTTTTGTTTCATTCAAATTTCAGGAAATAGAACTGGCCTTACATAATAGTGTGAGAATCCTTTTCAATTATCCGATGAAATAAAAATATTTCCCATACTCTTTCCTAACTTCCCAGTTTTTAATAGAAATAGGTTCTAAAAATTTATTTTAAAATTAAACAAAAATCAGTGTTCTCTAAAACATGTTTCAAGTGTCATATCACGTGTTGATGAAATAACAGTCATCTATCAGAGTTAGTTATTCAAATTAATTTCAACTTTTGTAATTTTACTAATGTTATGTAAATGTGTAAATAGTTTGTAAACGACGGCATGTCGTGTTGTGTTTGGATTTTCATTTCTATTATCTATGTTTCCATATTTATATTATTGTTTCGAAGTTTAAACTAATAAAATATGTTGTTATTGATTTAGGGTAACATTTAGAATTTTCTTGAATTAAGTAGACCAATCATATGTTTGTAAATGAAGTGCTGGCGACTTCGTGTCTAGACGTGTAGTCTCGTGCAAGAACGGACATTCGCGGATTGCTCTGGAGACCTGTAGAAATTTCGCGGTTATTCGAGGGGTCTAGGCCTACAATATATAAACAGACGTAGATGCGAGAGAGAAAAAAAAAGGAGGAAAGTCAGTCATTCGTTTTATTTCAAAAGAACAGAGTCAGTTATTTGAGAAAGATTAAGTGTTTGCTGTAATTATTCAACTTGGATTTGTGACTGAAGTTAGATCTACGGAAGCTGTGATTTTATTTCGTCAATCTCTACGATTCATCTGAATTACTGCTTGTGCTGAGAGTCGGCGAATTTGTGACGTTCATCGGAGGCATCGTGAAAGGAACTTCGTCGAATTTATTGAACTGAGAACTGTTTCTGAACTTCTTCATTTAAGCTTCGGAATTTCTTCGTGGGACCAAATTCACACCCTAGACTGGAATTTGAGACTTTAATTTTAGATCATTATATTAGATACAGGCCAGTACCGTTTTGTTTTGTGATTAATTTTGAAGTTTGAAACTAGTATTATTTTGTTTTGTAATTAATTTCGAATGTTGTAACTTAATATCTGTCACTGTTATTATATAATTTATGTTATATCTGTTATATTTGTTAATAGTTTAGTGTAATAAATTACACAAGCTGTTATCTGTGTTTTTCTGTTGCGTTTAGTCTACGAAAAACATAAAATATAAAAAATACGTAACGCTAACACTTTTAAATTTATAGTGAAACGAATTTTGCTATTGTAAAGTTCATGAAAAATATTGCAATTAATACAACTTCAAGTAATGTCCTCGGAAATCCTAAGTACAACATTGACTGTCAGTTTTATGATGAAAGAAAATATTTTGTACAGGACAATTTTATATACACCAACTTGCCTCAAGAGTTGGTTGAAGATGTCACTGATTAGCTAATTAATAAACGTTATTGAGTAAATTGTAATATCAAAACATAGGTAAACAAGAAACAATTAAATAAAGTGAATATTTGTGTACGTAAATATAAAAATACAAACGTACTAATGTCAAGGATATAACTGTGTTGTTTATATCAGTTTAAAGAACAGATACTTTCACTGTTACCACTAACATTATACCTGGAAAATCTCGTTGGTTTGTATTTGATTTGTTCAATAGCTTCAGTTATTGGCAATTCTTCTTTTGCAACAACCATCAAATGAACAGTCTTTACCATAGCCTTTCAGAGGAAGAAATGAAAGAATTATATAACAAACTCAAAAACAATATTCAAAACTTACAATTGGTTCATTCGGTACGAGATTACAACTAAACATATTGCTCATTCATACAATATTTCATATGTATTTCATACATTTTTAGAAATAATTTTTATTATCTACATAGCTATTGAGATCTCAAACTGTTATGTATTTGGTCATTAATTTTGTGAAAGCTAGAATATTAAGGTTTATTAACCAATTCCAGGACTGCTTTCATTGTGTCAAGACATTAGAAATTAATTTAACCTATAAATTACAGCCATAAAAACGTGAAAATGGAATATTATATTTTACTTTCCACTCTTCAATAACGAGTAGTGTGTATCTCACTGTATTAGATAATATACGGAGGATTTTTATGATATATCTTTCATAATGTTTGTTTTGAAATATCTATTAATGAATAACAGAAAATGTTAAGAATGTTATAAATAACTATCTACTTTACCTGCAACGTCAGTACTAAACTCTGAGGTTCCTCATTCCATGGCTTTGTCATGGTGTCGAACTGTATGAATGTAAATTTAATATTATAGTCTGATCAAAGAAGAATAGTTACGTAAATCAGGAACCAGACCAACGGAGCGCTCAATGCAAATAAGTAAATGTGTTGTTCATACATTTTTATCGTTATTAGGATGCTCATTTTATTTGCTGCATAACACAAAGTTATACCATGGGCTATCAAACTGTGCCTTATGCATCATTATTCCTCAAACTCACCACTGAGTGGTGGAAAAGATTAGAAAGCAGTTTCATAACTTGGTTACCACAACTTTAATACTAATAATGTCTTACAAGGCTTAGGATATTTCGTTAATTCCTAAGTCCACATGCTAAGTTAACAGCATAAAATAACAGTTATTGTTATACGCATACATAAAAATATAATACATAAATGTCGAAAGTCATCTTATCTCATACATTGCAATAAAAATTCATTAGCTCCAAATTTTCACTTGGAAGTTTCCAAACAGTATTTGTTTAAAAAGGTTAAGTAAAATCTATCAAGTAGGAAAATGTGAAAAATTTTCCTCATGATTTTAATTTTTATTTCAATTTAAATTAACTTATTTAAAGCTGGTGAGCAAAAACATGGAATGAACAATGGATTGTGGATAACAAAGAAAAATGCTTTCCTCAAATAGACATTTTATGAACTTTAATAATTTATATTTTGTACATACAGTTTGTAGATATATTTGAAGAAATAATTTTGACGATATATCTAAAACATCACAAATACCTCTTTCAAGCACCGATGCCCATGAGATGAGAGAAATTCTCGAAATTTGGTCCCCACAATTCCATCGTCCTTCCTCAGCCACTTTAGTGCCATCTGTTGGATATTATTAGTATATTAACACAAACTGTAAATTCTTAAAAAAACTCTGTATGTTGAGTATCGGTTTCTCCACCACATATTCTTTTAATTTTTTTCAAAAGTATCAATGCATTTTTCTTGGACAGCTCAAATACACAAACCATTTTTTAAAAATAACTTTCACCATCTTTGAAACTTTCCCCATATACTGATTTTTTTTTCCTTGAAGACAAGAAATAATTCGTTTGTTTTTACAAAACAGATGATAGCACTTCTTTTTATTATCATAAAAATATTAAAAAATGTAGATACCATAATAAATAATAAAAACAATATGACATTTACAGTCACTAGTAGTTGCACTGAATCCATTATCATAAACCTTGTTTTCTTATTTTTACCAATATGATAATAAAAATAAGTGTGAATTAATTATGATAAGATAGAGCAAAAACATTCGATAATCTGAAAACTGCAGTTGAATACCATTCAATAAATATTTAAGAAACTAAAAAATAGTTCTCTCTCAACTTATTAATAAACTAATTATAAATGAATTCATTTGCTTCTCAATATAAAAAAGTCATGCTAACAGCACAGAAAGTGAAAACAACACAAAAAACATGTCAATAACATTTACATTGCTGTCTTATAGTTCTGCTAATCTCAGTTAATACTGCTAAAAATCAAACTAAACTAATTAAGTAACAAATTGTTAAGAATATCTTAAAGAATAATAAAAATTACGAAAAGCAATAGAAGAAAAATATATAACATTATGCAATTTTAAGAGGTTTTTAAATTTGATATCTTGGATATAAATAATTGCAAAATCTAAAGAGCAGGAAATTTCACACACCTCGCAATCCATAGCTTCGAAAGATTTGTCAAAACCCAATTTACGTATGTCGGCTGCAAGTTCCTAAAATTTTGGATGAAGAAAAGAAAGTGTAGTGTTAACCAATATCCCTGTATAAATATTATTACAACTGTAATCGTTCTGTATTCAGTGGTACAATATTGAAAGAAATTAATTGAAACTTGACAGAAAATCGAGCTACAGTTGCAAAATAAAACTCAAAAAAATAGTAACTTTAGTGAATATTGCTTGTGTATCATTTGTTTTCAATGTTGCACAACATTGTTTTACTCATAAGAAGACAAAACAAAGTATTAATTGATGAGCTATATCATTGTGTAATAAATACTAAATATAATTGAATAATATAATTTATAGTACCCCACACCAATATAATTCCAGAAATCTCATATATAATGAAACAGACCGATGATGGAAATTACTACATTATGAGATAATTTGTTCTTCATGTGGAGCATATTTATTTTTACATTTGAAAATACACAAATGGTAAACTGTATTTAAATATTTGTAATATAACTAAACTAGCACGCAAATCTACTTGAAACATATCAAAAATAAAAGTTACATTAATGACAACATATACTAACAGACAAATACAGCAATTTTGTTGTCTTTAAGCACAACGGGCCGATAAAATATAGACACTGCAGTCAATCTGTTCCTCTACGATACTTACAAATAACTGTTAAAGTTAAATAATAGTCTTGTATGAATTGCTAATTGCGATTAACGAGCATCCTACAGCTGATAAAAAACTCCCAATATCATTGAAAAATGTTACTATAACAGGAAAATGAGAAATAGCGAAAGACCCAAAGACTCCAACACCGTCCAAAACATATGTGAAGTTTTTGTAATGCCTAAAAAAATTTTTAAAAGCACTTGAAAGCAGGCTAACACAAAAGTTTTTACTATGTAAGGATTGAACGAGAAAAAAAAATGGTCATTACATTCACTCTAACTCTATGTTTTCAAATAAACGGGAAAGTTGAGTTAAAGGCTTACTTATGCACATAATTGTCATTATCATGTTCTTCACAGCTCGTATAACAGTAATATTATTCTTTACTTCTACCACAAGTATTTTTGTGTGGAAATAGTAAAGAGGAAAAGTACTACTTAGCAGCGAGTTAAACTTATATATTATTTCCATGTTCCACAAATAACAGTTTCATGTATAGTCGCTAGATGACAGCAAATAAAAACTTTCGTTAATTTTCAGTGTTAAAACGTGATGTATATTAAAACAATTTCATTAAAAGTAAAGAATGAAAGAAAGGACAATCTAAATTATTATCTGAGGTAAGAAGATAAAATATTTAGGTATCTGACAGATCTGTGTGCAGGTTATTGATTTCTGAGTTTAAAAAACATTAGTTTCTTTATTATAAATAAAATACATTATACAGTGGTTTACTTTTGAAATTTTCAGTAGGGCCAAGCTTAGCAGCTAAGTGTGATACTTCATTGTCTGAGACCTATATGATGTTCTCCCTATTGATTGACATCTGACATGTGTAGGAGTTTATTGTATACACATGCAGTCAGTTGAGTTGTGTTAGTATCCACTGGCCACAGTTGTTATCCAAAATTAGTGAAATTGATAAAACTGTTGTGATATTAACAACATATATTATCATTGAATTATAAATAAATCTTCACTTATCAACTTACTTAAATAAAATCGTTTCATAATGTTAGAAAAAAATTGCAAAAATTAAGTACAATGTGAAGATTGCAATGCCAAACACTACAGAAACAATGTACGGATGAATACACAAAACCACAGAAACATTTATATTGTGGCATTATCTTTGCTATTCTTGATGGTATTGGCTGTAATATTACCTGAAGTTGTGCTGGAATTCCAGCACTCTCAACATTTTTTCCAACAGAAATAAGAATTGACATGTCTTTCAGTAGTTCTTCAACGTTTTCTGTAAACATTAAAGAAAGGGTCAAGAATATATTTACTAGCACCTCTTGATAAACTTGAAAACAGTCACACTCAACCAGAAATGAAAAACATTTGAACTGTGAAAACTTTTACAAAACTTCAACTTTTATTTTACATTCAAAATTTCAAAACAAACAAAAAATTATTCTAATTTATACATGTTTTAGAAGTGATTCTTACTTAAAAGTATTAACAGACATTGGGTCACTCAACATACTTCAGCATTAAAACATAAAAAATATCTTAATTATTCTGTATGATTATACAGAAAATTATAAAACCATTCAAAATTCCATAGCAAAACCTAACTTCCAAAAAACAGTACTAAAATCTTGCCTAGGTTTCCAGTAGGAAAAAAAACCCTAAACTGAACACAATTTACATCTAACGACCAATACATATGTTTCAGAGGAACCACATCGTAAAATTATTTTTAAACCGTGATCACAATAATGGCAAATTTATCAAAAGATAAATAAGAATTACTTTTCTTGGTTTAAAAATGTGTATTTTATTATACATGCAGTGAACGTTATTTTAAAGCTTCATACATAAATCTGACAAGATTGTTATTTGATTTTAGAAAAATAAAAGTTAGAGAACAGAAGCTTTCAACTTTATATTAACACTACAGGACATTGCAGCAAAACAATATGAAACATTCAAATACCCTCCTTCTGAAACTATCAGCTTCGTTATCTTTTTAATTCTTATTGTCTATATTAAATAGCTAATAACAATTATTAGGTTATTTCAAAACTGTCATTTATTTAAAAATATGTTGTAGAAAACTCTCAACATTAGTTGTCAAAATAAAACAAGAATAGATGAGCAAAAATAATTTAAATTTTGTAATTAGCAAAACTACTAACCTTATGTATTGCAGCCTGTAATTTCGAATTACTGAAAAGATGGAAGGATTCAGTCAGTGAAACCCTACCACCTACCATCTATTTGAGGAATTGTTTGCTTCTCTTAAAATAAGGCATCCACAACTTAAAGTACAAGAAACACTTTTGAGATTCACATGATATGGGCCTCTGGTTGGATAACTGTTATTCTCCAGATTTACAACACTAAAATCAGGGGTTTGATTCCATTCAGTGGACATAGCAAATAGCACAATGTGGATTTGCTATGAGAAAACGCACACAAACGTAAAATTCAAAAACATGGCTTGTTAGCTGTGAAATCAAAAGTTCTACTACATGGACAACCCTCACCTTTAAATAAAACTAGATTCATCATTAATTTGAATACATATGATTTTACCATTATGTTTAGCTGACCAGACTATTACCCAGCATAAAAATATAACAAATAATCTTAACCATGCAATAACCTAAATTACTAAAAAGCTGTTGGGTTTAAATTACATAAACATTTAAACTGTTATCCATTTGTTTGTTTTGATTCAAATTTCGTGCAAAGCTACACAAGAATTATCTGTATTGGCTATCTTTAATTTAGTAATGTAAGATGAGAGGGAAGGCAGTTAATCATCACCACCCACTGCCAACTATTGGGCTACTCATTTACCAATGAATAGTAGGATTAACCTTAACAATATAATGCCACTACAGCTGAAAAGATGTGCATGTTTGGTGAGATAAGGTTGTTTATTTGTTTTCCAGTAAAGCAGCATTACGTTATTTTCCATGTCCATATCGTAAAATTAAGTCCTGAAGTTTAGCCTTGTGAGACTATAAACTTACCACTTACGACCAAGGGACTATCACATAGAACATTCATAGCTTCTGAGGAATACACACACACACACACCACACGTGAAATACATGTACTGCTAATATATTGGAAAGTACGTAGGATGCAAGTTATTATAAAAGTTTAACTTGTGAAAGTAGTTAATTACCTTCATAATTATCAATTAATTGACCAAACAACAAACTGTTCATCACTGAGGAAAACGTCGATACGGCAACGTGCAAAAGTACAACCTGGAATATAGTTATTTAAAAACTGCAATATATAATTTGAAATATAAGGATACCTTTATTCATAAGACAAATGCATCAAGTCATATTTTTGGATACTTATTCTATAATACTCATATCATCTTCAAAAATCTGTACTGCAAAATTGAATTGTCCTTTAGTTACCAAATAAATATAATATTTTACTCATGAAAAATTTATATGTAACCTAATCTTACCTCAACCATGTTTGTAAGGTGTAAAGCCACATATTTATATCTTAAATAAAATTTATCATTAACATAATTTCACTCAACTTTATCCATAATGTAAAATCAGATTTCTATTTCAGCTAAAATTTGTCATTAATCTAACCTCACCTCAACCATGTCCGTGATATGAAAAGATAAATATTCATACAAATTATTTGCTGATTCCACAGCTTCTGGAGGGATTCGAAACTTTAAATTTTTTTCTTTTACAGTTTTCAGTCTTTTCCCAGGGAAAATACCATCCTTTGAAAAAGAAACTTAAACAAATGTAACACCAGTAGTTTATAATAAATAAACCACACATGTGAAAAATGTTAGATATTTTTATATCCATATGTACAGCTAAAACTCAGAAGAAAAGTTATAAATACCACATATTTCCCAACACTAGATTTCTATGGTTACTAACTAGGTAAAAATCTTTTTTCCATTTAAATGACATTTTATAAACACATATTTTAAGCAAACATTCACCATTAGTATATTCAATAGTGTCTTCAACTTGACTGTCTTCGGAACGTATCCAAATCGGTGGATTACTTTCTCCCTTATCTGCTCCCGTTCCTCTAGAAATCTACCAAACATAGACAGCTCCCACGTTCGTGAGATCAGACTATCTTCTTCATCCATTTCCCTCATTATAGTCTTGATCCAAACACATGAAATTTGATTAAACATAATTTTAACTCCAAGGTATTAATCCAAGCTGTGATTCATATAACTGTATTTTTGTTTCATTTTAAACCACATCATTTAGTTAGAAGTAATGACAACAGACGGGAATGAAAGTTACATGTCATTTCACTGGCAAGTTATCAACATGAAATTTTATTTTACAATGGCTTTATGCATTGAAAAAAAAGAGAACTCAATAGCATAGTAAAGTTTAAATAAAAAATGAATTATAGGTAGAAATAATGAGCAGAGATATAGGAAATGTTTATATTTTACAAAGTACTGATCCAAATGAAATACTCGATTTCATGCAAAATAATTTCAACACTAAATAGGTTATGTTCACCTATTTAATATATCCATAAAATAATTTCACGCACATAACAAAAACCAATTTGACCTAACAATAAAAATAAATTAAGAAATATAAATTCCTTAGTTGGAAAAAGATGATTTCGGCATTTTTTTGAAGTTTGTATTTGCTGTCTATTCCAATAAGATAAGCCTACCTCCTCTATCACAAATATGCCATGGTTGTGAGAAATGGCCATATCAGATGTAAAAAGTGGAATGAATGGATGCCACCACCCTTGTTTTTTGTTAAAATATAACTGAATAAAAAACAAAATGCATTATATTAATATTTTACAAATATTACTCTATAAAATGTCATACAGTATTTTAAAATGTTGAAAATACCAAAATAAACTTGCTAAAATATCATTTCCTATAAAATTTCATTTCAGTTGTTACTAACATAAAATGGTAATGTTGGTTGTAATTTCTCAGTTATATTGTTAATATTCATACGATTTTTAACTAATAACATAAAAAAGACAACTACCAATGACAGAAATGTTCATATATTTTGTTGAAATGATTTGGATTATTATTTAATATATTAAATATGTTAGTATGTATAAAACTGTTTTTACACAATCTTTTAAGAGCAAGTCTCTAACCTTCAATTTTTGTTTTTTGTTTCATTATACTCTATACAACAATGTGTTAATGAAAACGTATTATTTGATACAAAAACATAATAACAGAAAAGGTACACTATATGTATGAATGCCAAGGTACTCAAGTAGGCATAACATAAATATGCACAAGAAAAAAAAATCAACAGTAACAGAGTACTTTAAAATATGATTGCTACTCGCTTTCATCCACTTCTTTCCCCAACAAGCCCAGAAAACAAAGTAAGAAACCATCACTAAAATATTAAACCAGAAAGTGACCACTAATGTCAGTTTATACCTAAATCCATTCTGTGTTTCTTGGCAGTGCACAATGTTATTGTTCTTTCATAATAGCTACTAGTAATTAAAAGACAAATAATTCTAGTGTAAATGATATTATCAGTTATGTTTCAAAGTTTGTTTGTTTTTAAGAAACATCACTTTTCTTTGTACAAAACTAAGTATGAGTGAAACAGGGATTACCAGTAAATAATTTATGAACATTAGATAACTAACATGTAGAATACTTTACGCTTTCTACACTATCCAAGCAGTGTTTTTGAGAGAGCCAAAACCTATATTATGTGTGAAGTGAAGGAGTAAAAACAGAAAAAATAATACATTTTATTACATATTCACAAAATACAATAATTTTTCCAATAAGGACAAAATAACAAGTCACAAACCAAGTTATAATAATAATAATAATAAGAAGAAGAAAGACATTTTGTAAATGTAAATTGATGTAGGGATGGGCAGTGCCAAAACAGAATGCAAACTAATATATATAGATGACACAGGTATGTATGGATCATCCCCACATAATTTTCAATATTAACATTTGATGCAACATTGAAAATCCATATTTTCTGTAAATATTTCTGCAGTTGAAAGGTATATATTCATGACTGTTGGTGTGCAGTTTGTTAATCATAATATCATAGTCACATCAGTGTAGGCATTAAAGTAATGTAACCAAGGCCCTACACATAAGGAAAAACCAGGTTCAATCAAACAATCCTTTGATTATTACAGACACTCAAACTGACAAACTTTGTAATCACTTTGTATTCATGCATTTATTCTGTAAAAGTAAATTTTAATATTGAAAGTCATGTGGGGATAAAGTATTTACAGCTGTTTCATCTTTATATTCTTGGTAGCATTCCTTTTGGCACTGCATCATTTTATATATACAAAGTGTTTTTTTATTACTTGCAATAACAATGTAATAACTAAATTACAATAAAAATTATAAAAAGTTGTTTATAACACAGAAACATAAATGAAAAACAAATATATTAAATTAAAAATGCATGCTTACCATAAAAGCTGTCCTAAAAAGTCTATATGCCGTTGTAATGCATAAAGGTGATGCTGCTCCAGGCATAACTTCTCTGTATGTGTAAAAATGTAAATTGAACTCATTTTAAATTTGTCTCCTTTAGTTATTGATACTGAACGTATTAACAATTCTGTCTCTTAAGAAGGGTTTACTACAGTTTAATGGTGTTGATAGCGTAAGTTGTCTAAGTATATATAGTTTCAGATGAGTTTGTTTCACAACATCTAAAAGAGGAACCAAACTCATTCCACAGAAAACATTGTGGAAAGTAAGTAGTGATTAAAAACTACTGTATCTCATCACCATGTGCCACACTCCCATGAAAGGCCTGCAATGTCTTCTCGCTTATACAGACATCTGAAGTATTATTCAGTTTTGAAACAAATTAATATGCAACTGGTTTAATTCTGTACTATAATGAAGTGGTGGCCCATGCATGTGATAAATTTTCAATAGGTATTGCCACAAGCATTGACTGTTTGATCCTAAGGGATTAGGTTCAGATTGAATATCATGATCTGAATACATAAAACCAATATCCAACCTAAACACTGATTGTACCATATCTATTACAAAGCATACGACTGTTTCACTTTTAAAGAGTACAAAATTGAACAGTCATGTTTCAGTGATGTATGAGCATCCAAGAACATGTGTGTCAATGGTAAAAGCTGTAAATGTGCCAAAAAAGTGTGCACAACCTAATCAAAAAGGATTTATATTGGGTAATGAGGCCACCAGGGAATAGGGTTCATCAATATAAGGAAGTAAGTTATAATTATTTGGGCTGAACTGTCACTTACCTCAAGAATGGGTATGCATGGCATTCCATACAAAGACAAACAGATCAGGTCTCCTGACCAAGTACTTACGAATTTCTGTGCAGTGAAACTCTTCAAACAAGTGATAAAAGGTCTTGTATGAATAACTGTCGAGATCCTCACATCACACCCTTAGAGTTTTATTGCAATGGAAACTACTCTTCACGTATATTGTTTAGGTGTACAATTGTTACATAAGGCATGATTGGATGTGGCAACGAGTGCTTGTGTTTTCTTATAGCAAAGCCACAACGGGCTATCTGCCGAGTCCACTGAGGGAAATCAAGCCCTTGATTTTAGCATTATAAATCTATAGACTCATTGTTGTACCAGCTGGAGACTCATTGAGTGTTACCAGATGGCAAGGTTAAAATACTATTTTAATACAAAAAAACAACAACAACAACAAAAAATACACTTAATGTCTGTTTAGGAACTGAAATTACCATTTCTTATTTCCAAAAAACAATATTTACCTAAAACATATTTAAAAATAACAACATTCTGTATAACTTACCCCAAGTTTGCTGTAGTTAAGTATTCATTTTCAGTTAACATTCCACTGTCCAATCCATGCACTAGTTCATAATCAGTAGGCTTGTTTTCTGCAGTTATTGGTCGAGCCTATGGGAATGGTAGAAACAAAACTGAAACCTATTTAAAAATTATAATAAATGTTAGTCATGCTAGAATTTAAAGTCCATCATTTAGTTGTTTTTTAACAACAACATTTTTTATGTATAGTACATGCTTTAGCAATCTAGTTTTGGTTATTAATTGCTCATCAAAATATTTTGGGATGCTAAAGGCACAATAAATATTTTGAGTGACTTAGTTTGTTATTAATTCTACATCGTGAATATATAAGCTTGTTTATTCTTGTGCCATAATATTTTGCAGGTAGAAAATATTAGGCTTATTCTATATTGTCCATACAGGCACAGTATGTTAGGTAATAAACAATTATGGAAGATAATATAATAGATCAACTCTTAGGCCCAACTAGTATCAAGAACACCCAACTTCAGTGTTTTAAAATTATGTTAACTTGTATTTTTAATAACAAATTATGTTATATTGAACAAATAAAAGACATCTACTTTTTGTACTAAAGTGTTATAAGTATATTAATATTCTTTTTAATTTCTCACTGATATTCCAAATATCTTTAAGTTATCCAAAAGACCACAACACAGCAAATAAACAATTTAATAAAATATAATTCAATGAACTATACAAATAAATAACGTAAAAAAATAAGATGATTACTGTTGAACGGCTGCCTCCCTGTCAACGGTGGTTATAATTAAGGATAGCACCACGCTAGTTGGAGTATACACTGCTTATTTGTAGTTTAGCATAAATCTACAACCACTTCGAATATCAAATCCTGGTTTTCAACTTATCAAGTGCACAGATATTATGCAGAGCCACAAGGAATTCATAAATTTATGGAGAAAAGCCCATGATTTGGCTATTTTGTCTGGTGCTTAAAAAGTACTCTGACATGTGACAATAACCGTACAATATTATGATTATGAAGGAGTAGTATTTATAATGGCAGGTAAAGAAGAAGCACAAACCACAAATACACACACACACACACACAGTGAGAGAGAGAAAGATTGTGTTTATACACTATGTAACTTATTTACAAACATAACATGTGATATAACTATATAAGCTGAATATATACCACTACCACATATTTGTAATCACTTCTATAGTTATGATCACAAACTTAATATTAATAAAGGATCATTAACA
Source organism: Carcinoscorpius rotundicauda (assembly GCA_011833715.1). Lineage (NCBI taxonomy): Eukaryota > Metazoa > Arthropoda > Merostomata > Xiphosura > Limulidae > Carcinoscorpius > Carcinoscorpius rotundicauda. Next base: position 26,694,045 of record CM022398.1, read on the forward strand.
TTACTTTTATTGGTTGGTTGTTTTAAAGTTCCCAACAGAATACAGAAGAAATATCTGTGCTACTTCTACCTAATTTAGCAGTGATTGAATAGAGCAAAGGCATTTGGTCATAACCAACTCCTAAGCAACATGTTGCAATGAATAGCATGATTGATGGTCATACTGTAATGTCCATATAGCTGAAGGGGTAAGCATGTTTGGCGAGATGTGAATTCAAACCTGCATCACTCAGATTGTGAGTCAAAAGCCCCAACTACCTGGCCATGCCACCGGTACAACTAATTACAATCAACTCTGCTAACAGACTGAATTGATATTGTATCAAGAAAGAATACACACAATGGTGCGTGCGTGCGTGTGTGTGTGTGAGAGAGAAAAATATTCTAATAAGTATTTCAAGTTAGTACTATACGTTTTGCACACAGTACTTTCAATTGTCATGTACAGCATGTTTGTGTCAACTAGTGTCCTCTATTTATAAAAATATATATTTATTAATAATGTTTTATAATTCACATTTAAAAAGTTTATGCAATTAATATTTCATTAATTTTCTACAAGCTTTTTACAAAAAACTTTGAATTTCTTTGTAAAAGTCATTCGAATTTATAAGCTGTTGCCATAAGAAGGTTAAGCTCGCTTCTTCTGTGTTGGTATTTAAGTATGCGAATTTTTGAATACCCAGGTGGGTCAGGTACACGAGACCTCTTCCTCCAACGAAGGTTAGCTGCAAGAAACATTTGTGAAATCAAGTTTTGCGCTCACCTGTAGGAGAAAAATTTTGCCTTCAATGATTGCCCATTCAATGTCACGTGCAGTCCCAAATGCAGACTCCACCTATATATAAGTAAAAGTGATATTTAGATACCAAATTTTAAAAAATTATTTCTCAAAACAGTGATTCAAATTTACTTGCAACTGTAGTAATCATTTTTTTATTTATTTAAAAAGAAAGTTGTCAACTTATTGCTTTAAAAGATAATAGATTACACTATATCACTTAATATTTGAAGATTTCAGTTTAATAGCAAATAGTTTACAATTAATTTATAATTTACTTACAAAAATAACCACTTATTTTTCTAATATTAGTTAAACACTGAACTGTAATAATATTTTTAAGTGCTTTATCATTTTTGCAGCTTGGTTTTATTTAACACTTTCATAATAATTCAATTTAATTCTATCTCTCTTGAATGAGTGAGAGAGGGAGAATGTTCTTATAACAAAGCCACGTTGTACAAGCTGCTGGGTCCACTGAGGGGAATCGAACTCCAGTTTTATCATCGTAAATCCGGAGAATTACTGCTGCACCAGCGGGAACATAATACTCAACAAATAATTAAGGAGTATAAATTTTAAATAAAACCACCAAAAATATGAACAGATGCCAATTTCGAATTTTCAAAATAACTTTTCGATTTGGATGTACAAATAGTTGAAATTTTAATGCTGAATGAAGCATTGTTATACTTTTTCTAATAATGTATAACTGATTCATCTGATGGAAAACGAACATCTTATAATAAATTTTAAAAAACAGTGATACATAAAAGTCTTTAACATTGATATTTCAGAATTCCCTTAAATTTCACCATCAACGTTAATACCTGAACACGATTATTACATAATATTCAATTTACAAAACACAAAATTAGCATTAAGAAAGTTTTTGTATTCAAACGGAAGTTTAGAATGAACAGATTCAAGGAGTAACAATATTATAGAATGTGCAGCATACACCTTTAATTAATAACATTGTCAAGAGAAACTACCAAAGATAAAGGCTTAAGTATAAAAACTATATCTTCAAAATAATTGAAGTAACACATAAAATTCCCAAGAATTCAGAAATTATCACATCAGGGACAAAATAGAGCAGTTTGATATTATTAGTGTTGAATAATCGTTGAAACTGAAGAAGCATAACATTAAACTCACCAAGACACCAACTTCACCAAGTGACTCCACTTCTTCCTTTGAAAGACACCAAGCACGTGATATTTCCTCTTTTACTGTCTCTTCCTTAGTTCCCCCCTCCTCTGAACATAAATTACAAACCTGTAAGCTTAAGAGAACTATAAATTTTCACTACCGATAGAAGAGAGACGTTACGTAATATTTAATATGATGTTGGTGAAGAGAATCAAGACAGCGGCTGACTAAAACAGTTTAGTTTCAATAACTTTGATATCTAATTCATCCAGTCAAGATGATAACTCATATCTTAGTTATTTTTATGCTGTACATCTTCAAGCCATATACCCTGTAAAGTTAATTAACTGTATGCTAATATTATGTCATTATAAAAAACAATTGTATCTGTCCATCCACATTCAGCTTTCATAATTTATTCTCAATCCTATTTAATAGTGCATAATACTTTAAATTACACACCAGAAGAACACAACATTTTCTATAAATATCAGTTGCTCACTGCCCTGCGTGATTTTAATAACAGAGGTACATCTAGTTTAATTTTTGTTCATACACATCCCAGAAGACAAGTGTACATGGTATACACTTCCACATATTCAGTCAGCAACAATTGCCACTTTTATGCTACAGAGCAGATGTGACAATTTAAAACTTCACAACCAAAAAACTAACATATACTGTGAATGAATATGACATGTACTGATCTTCACTTTAAAAAGAAGAAACTAAAGAAGTAAAATGGAGATATTCCTTACCCTGGATATCAAGAAATAAATTCTAATTTACCATTATAATGTAACATACAAAACATATAATATTTTATATAAATAAATTATTTCTTGTTTAAAATTGAGCATTTTACTTTTTTCTGTAATAATGATGGAATATTAACTTAAAATCAGACAAACCCATCATTTTCAATATCTTCTCTTTCTTTCCAAGGATTTGCTCATGAACACAGACGTCACCTTCGGAAGATTTCCGTAACGTATATGTATCGGGCTCTGAAGTTGCCGAAACCACTGACTAATGAAAAATATAATACATATCTTTTTCTTCAAAAGCCAATTAAAAACATAGTAAGTAGAAATCAAATATTTTACAAAATACAAGTACAACTTCTTTTATTTGGAAAATGAAATGGCATATTTGTGCTTCATATCACGTACATTAATCTGTATTCCTTCTACCAAACAAAAAATAATTATAGGTTTCAGTAAATATGCTGAATATTTCATAGTATTAAACATTTTGCTCAATTATTTATTGTTTTAGTAATGAAGAATAAAAGCCAATTTCCAAAAAGAATTCACCGTTTTTCTTCGTTCACGTAAAATATAACAAGTTTTGTGAAAATTATCTTTGAATATGTGGAACATTTAAGAACTTAAAGAAATTTGTTTTTCTTGTGTCACTGTGTAAAGACCTTTACTTCAATAATAAACGAAAACAGACTTTCAAATCAGAAAAATGAAAAGGCTTTCATGATTATGTTATACCTTAACAATTGCTTATTAAAACGATATTTAAATGTAAGAAATAGACTTCATTTTATTTATACCAGTTATCCCAAGACCTTTTCAAATATAGTTCACAGAAGTAAAAATACATAAATCTAAGAAGTTCTAAAGCAATGAAGATTAAAAATAACGTGAAATTACCAACCAAAATTTTTGTTTTTCAAAAGAGAACTGAGGTTTTTAATTAATATAAGCTTTATTTGAGTTCGTATATCACTAAGTTTTTTCCCATTTTACTTTGATGTCAAGAATATCGCTGTCTTACAAAAGATAGCACTCAACTCCCTTTATCATGCTTCATCTCTGTTGTGAAAGTTTGTGTCAACTAACCTCCACTTGTCCAATGAAGATCTTCGATGTAAATTTAAATGTTCACCAAATAACTATTCACAGATGAAGCATTTTCAAAACTGCCATGCTGATCTTTCTGCACAACCAAAAGTAACTTTCAGGCAATATGCTATTATATCTTACTGAAATAATAAAATTGATTTTATCTTTAACACCTTACTAAAATTAGTCAATTTACTAAAGAGTGCTAGAAGAAAGGGAGATTATTTACATTACCTCTCCCAATCCGTAGTTAGCAGAAACTGAGATGTAAGACGGATGTCCTGTGATGGGATGTGCAGTAAACATCACTCCAGCAACTTGGGATGGCACCATCTCTTGGATCACCAATGCTATATGAGGGTCCACTGGTTGTCCATTTTGCCTACAAAAAAACTTTTCAGTTCCTTTCTTTACTCTTTTCTTTCGTGTAAAGCTATAAAATGTTCAATATATGTACTGGGTCCACTGAAAGGTTCAGATTCGAAATTTTATGGTTGTAACCCTTCCCAGTTATACTGCTTATCCATCAAAAGGATTTTATCAATTATACACAAAAAAGCCTAATCATATTTGATTTTTTAATGCACTAACGAAAACTAACAGGAAGTTTCTGATGACAGCGTATTACATTTTCCCCTATTTTTTTAAACATTTTAAAAGTAACATTTACATAATAAAATGTTATGATGGAAACTACTGACGTGCGTACCTGCGATATTGCACCGAATTAAATGCCACAGAGGAGGCCCAACATCGACTAATAGCTGTGTAAACCTATGGAAGAAATATACCTTGTTATTTTAGGTAGCTGACGTAATGAAAAAGTACAACACTCATTTTAAACCTGACGGTAATGTAACAAAATCATATTTCATTTATTTATGTTGGAACCTGTTTTAAATCAGGGCTTCCTTAAAACAGTAATTTCCTTTAACTAGCATGGATAAATAGGCAGTTATGGAGATTAATTAAATTATTTTATTCATGTATCAGTACCTGTTATAGCGAACATGATAAGTTTAGCTGTATTCCCTTCATGCCCTGTACTTCATTTCTCAAATATTAAAATTTTGAAATGTAAACACGTACCTAGTATGATGTTCAATTTGCGTTAATGTAATTCTAATAAATTTGTAGGAATGTAATACTGTATTCATATTATGATATTGTTGTGTGGCATACTATAAACATAATGCAATGCTGTACTTTATAGGGTGTAAAAAGAAAAAAATTCCACTTCAATGTATCAAATTAAAAAATCACTCAGGGGAAAACAAATAGAATAAAATAAATTCATTGACTTAACTTTAATTGATTTTACTCAGTAAGTATTACAATGTAAGCCTTGGCCTTATTTGTGGTCTATTAGTACACAAAAAAATGAACATGTTATACGCTAGGCCTACTATTTGCTTTTCCATGCAAAGCATTTAATTCTTTAGACATTTCTTTTGCATGTGACATTAAATATGTAAGGCATCAGTAAATATGCAATTACAAATCTATAACTAAATAGGTCTTTCTCTATTGTAATGATAATAAGCAAAAAACAATTCCAGGTCAACCCATTTCCCATCTCATGCAAGCACTCTACTAGTTATACACTATTAGTAATTGAGCGTTACGTTTCGTGTCATCTATCCTATGGCAGACAGCGTAATTTTATTTCATATGCTAGGCTTACCGATTGCTTATTTACACACAATATTCTTATTCTACATACATATCTTGTGTGTGAGGTGAAATGTGTGATGTGTTAGTAAATGTATAATTAACGATCTGTCACTAAATGTGCCAATAATGTTATATTCTAAATTAAATGTTAATTCGTATTTACCAAAGAATGCCAAGTTTATTGATGCCATATATATATTAACAATAAAATCATCCGTCCAGCTGGCAGGTGACAGACAGATGTGTAAACATAAAATTGTTTTGCACATCTTCATGTGAAGGAATTGTGAACTACGTAGTGAAAGCAACAAGCAAGCAAATAGAGAGATTTTATATTGTATTGTATGGACAGATGTATTAAAACAACTTGATGTCCAGAAATATTTGGCTACTCATTTCCAATACAAACATCTTTATATAACTAAGCCAACTGTTAACCTCCTTACTTGAGATAGTCCTCTAACTCCTAGAACCGTTTCCATCTGCCCTGCTGCTGAAGTTTCACAACTATCTTCCCCTAGTTAAAGATATAACATGAAGCTGTGATGTTTATTTGTTGTTATGCATCAAACTATAGAAAGGTACTATGGGTATTAAAATACAATCTTGATTATTGTAACTCACTACTGAGTCACTAGGATTAATTACTTGCTACGATTTTATCAATGCAGTGTTATTTTCAATAATTTTAATACAGAACTTATGTTACAATATAGAAAAAAACATTAAAATCAATGAAGCATTGATTGAGCTTTCACATTTGGTGGATCAACTAAAAATATAACCAATCCATCCAGACTGGAAAAAAGTGTGGTATAAAATGGAGGACATAAAATTAAAAGAATAAATGTGGAAATGTTAATATGTAAGAATTATTTTACAGTTCATTTTGAAAAATACTTTTTGTTTAAGTCCCTTTAATTCCATTAAGAGACACCATTATCCATACCTACATCTGAAGATCGTACAGCTAATCGTAATTCATCTATGTCTTTCGAGAAAGTTCTCTTTAATGCTTTGGACACTTCATCTTTCAATTCTTTTGTCAGTGGAGCTTTCAGGAAATCCTCAGCTGCTCTGTATAACAAACATAATGGTCAGTGTTAAGCCTAGCAGACACTCATATTCACGTTTGTTAAACCATTCTCTTCCAGTTTCTAAATTCTCATAAAGGAATTATTGCAAGTTTAATCTCCTCTCAGTACCTTGTAAAACAAACTCTAGACAGCACTTATTGTGTAATAACTTTATTGGCCACTTTCTCTTTTTATTTATACATTGATGAAATGATAAAAATTAATTTCATACACAAAATGTGTATGTTAAAATAATCTAGAATTGGTTCATGAAACTTGCATTTTAAATTTCTGAGAACAATTTGAAATATAGTTTATGACAATTAAACATTATTTCTTAAAAATCGAATAACTTAGATATCTTGTCGAAATATTCTCAACAAATATATCATAACTGAAGAAGGTATCTTAATATCTGAAATATATATATTTGATTACAGTTTAAAATTTCTAAACGTTTACAATGACAGTACCTTCATGATAGTAACCAGACACAACTTTCACACTTTTCAAAACCTGGGTGATAGATCGTCATAAAATCAAGGGGAGTGAACATGAGAAAACAAACAGTGATCTTTATAAAATAAGGGGTAAGTGTGAATAAATAAACAGGGAGAATTGAAGAAAATGTATATTAAACTTAATTTCCCATTTTCAACAGCATAATATTATTTATAGAAATTATTGATAACACGTGATTGAGACTAAAAAGGTATTACGGTAATTTTTGTCAACAAAAGTATCTTACATATCAATTCTCTCTTACCTGGCACTTACTGTTTTAAGAATCTCTACATTTTCCGAACTTGAAACATGTGTGAAAAAGAAAGGAAAGAAGGTGTACATAGATGTAACAAAACGAGTTATTCATAAAACAATCAAAAATAAAGTTTGTAACGTACTCTTAACATTATAAATAGCACCTTGTGTTACCTACTAATGCTTCCTATACATTCGCATTACCTGTAATACTGGAATAGATTACTTCAGTTAGTAAATAACCAATACTTATCACACGTGCTTTGCTTTAAGCATGTTTTTTGTTCTTACAGAAATAATACTTTATCTTTCTAATCAAATTTGTGAATGTGTGACGGTTTAAGATTAACAAAGTGTTCGTGTTCATCTCAGTATACACTAGATGTGTATGAAATACTATATTTTAATGCACTAGGGTATGACGTCTAACCTTAGCCTAGTTTGAAATATCTTAAAATGTTGCAATTCATTAAAAATGTAAAATTCAGTAATTAGGTAGCATATATCTTTAGAAGATGCATTTCAAAATGTTGTTTAAATAACAAATTACTTTTAGTGTATTTTAATATTGCATTCAGACCAAAATCAGTTTAAAAGTTTTTGAATGTTATAATTGATTAATGACGTATATTCTTCAGTAATTAAATAGGATACAGTCTCAGATCGTGTCCTAAAATTTTAGTGAAGATCTGGCTACACCCTGTGAAGTAGTTACATGGACATACAACAGACAGTGCTCTAATATGTGAGCAATCAATCAATAAGAGTTTCTAAGTTACCTGATAGATTTCCACACAGTACTGAGAGCTAGTTTTAATTCAGGATGTTCCAGTAGGTGGCGATGAAAGGCAGCAGTAGTTACAACAATGCCATTAGGAACATGAAACTAAACGTCACAAAATTATATTTAAATATATTATTATGAAAAAGATGACTAATTATTAATATCTTGTTTGATTACCAAGTGTCAAATCTCACATAAACTAATAGTGTTAGAATTAACACATAAAAGTTATATAAAATTCCTCTAAGTTTTAAGAGATATACATCTTATACATTCCAGTATACTGAATCCATGTTCAGTTATAAGCTGAATCTAAAAACATCAAATCAATGATGTTTAGTAACTTAATACTACGTTTCCAAAAATTCTCTTTCAAACACTAGAATCCACTTTATCAGTAAAGTAGTAACTTCCAGCACTTAAAAATCACGTTTAAAAAAAGGAAAAGTTGTTATAAATGAACAACTTGCCTCAATCTATACTGCTAATTGAACACCATTTTAATCTGTGCATCATGACAACTAAATAAAATCCTATTTCAAATAGCTTACCTTTTGAGTTTCGTTGCTCAACTTCATTAAACATGCGAGAGACATTCCCTTCCCTCCAACTACTGCTGAACTCGTACACAAAGGATCCATCAAGCCTAGGACTTGAGGGATTACTGTATAATCATTTAAGTGTAAATCTGTAAGAAAGAATATACTTTATGTAAATTTTATAAAACAACTTTATGATGCAGAGGTTTAACTGAGATTAAGGTAAAAAAATATTTGTTTTTTCAAATGTTAAAAGCAATTTTGTACATATTTGTAACTTTTTGTTTGTTTGTTTGTAGTTTAGTGCAAAGCTGCACAATGAGCTATTTCTATTATGTCCATCACAGGAATCAAAACCAAACTTTTGGCATTTTAACCCTTTCTACACAGTTGACAGCATTCTGCAAATTACAGAATCACTGACAGTTATTTTAAGTAGCATGTTACTACAAGCTGTGAAAAGACACTAAAAACGTTATTGATGAAAAATTATCTGTACAAATGTGAAACGTACTTAATTGGTGATATTTGATGCATCATTATGAAGAATAAGATGACAAAAGTAATTCATGCATAATCAAAGCAACTTCTAGTAACATTATCTTTTTCATATACAAATATTCTGTATACTCTTGTCCGTTTGTTCTAACAAAAACTATACGAGATGTTTTGCCTTGGAAGAATGTCAAATTAAACAACTCTTGAGAAACATTTTCAAAATAACTAATGAAACGATTGTTTTTGCAAAAAAAGTTAATTTTCTATCTTGTGAACAAGGAGTGTTAATGTATTGGTATTGGTAATACTTTCTGCAAATTTACGAAATTCATATAAAAGCTTTTAATGGGGGTACTAGTTAACTGAATGAAATACTTGTAGTTATTATTGTTGTACAGCTGTTGAAGACTTCAGAAAACCACCCACTGTTTTATTCAGAAAGTTGGCACCAGATAAGATTGTACAAACAACATTAATAAAAAGAAAAAGCTGTATTTCTTTATTAAACTCTATTCTCGAAAATGCCCCAAGGTGACCCAGCAGGAAGTCTGAAAGCTTGTAACATTAAAAACCTGGTTTTGATATCCACAGTAGGAAGATCATAGATAGCTAATAGTGTAGCTTAGCTCTTAACAAAAAACTTAAAATACTCTGACCATAATAGCTTAATTAGACAATAACTATCTCAGATAGTCTGAAAGTTCTTGAGCATAAAATAGAAGATTATCCATTCTAATAGTAGTTAACAGTAAAATGTATTAATATGGTAATGGTTAGGTCTAACTGCCCCTTACGTAGTATAACGAATAAATTTCCTACAAATTGATCATGCTCAGTGTTATGGTTTCTACGATTAAACACCACTGTCTGCCATTGAAAGTTTCACTGTAATGATTTAAGTATCGAACCACCTTAATGCCCGTGCACGTACAGGAAGGGCTTTCCCATATACTAATGTCTTTGTGATGCCATGACTTACATATGTGAAGACCTTGCTGAAGCAGCAAGTCAACCTGGGAAAGTGCAATTAGTATACGGTATTATGTTGCAGTTCTAAGTTACAGTTATCCATAGCTTTGAAAAGTATTGTTCTGTTTAAATTATTAAAATCGTAATTTAATAAAATTCGTTTTAAAAACATACTAACTTCAAGGTAATAATAAGAACTTACGTTCACCAAAGAGCTGGCTTGGTATTCGACATTGTCCTTTTGGCCTCTGTACTTCGTTTCTATTGATAAAAAATTAACATATATCAAATTTGCATAACACTCAGATGATTTAGAGGGAAATGGCAAACTTTATTAAGTTGTGAAAGTTTGTAGCTTATTGTAGGATATTGTGAAAGAAAAGAGAAAATTATACAAGCATAATGCATGCATAGATGGAAAAATAAAATGTAACTATTCCAAGTAGAGACAAACATAATTATAATATTTTACCATTATCAAACTATATCTATAAATAAATACCGAAAATTCAAAACATGTATGTATACTAAGTATTTAAGTAAGTTCTAAACAGCTTTCTCTATTAACAGTTTGTAATACAACATGAAAAAGTATTCAGTAAGAAAAGCTACCTTTCACCATACTCCACAATGCCTCTACCCTTCTCTCCACCTATTGAGAAACTTGCTAGTCTAGTGTAACGTCGATGTTCCCACTGATTTCCTCTGTAGGTGAAGAAATTTTCCTCTTCCAGTGTAACTTTTACATGGTACAATTTGTCTCCTGTTAAATGCGTATATCAATTATTATATGTTTTACAGAAATGTTGTAATGTTTTATAAATAAGAATAACAATCCAACTCTATTATTTAATTGTAAAATTATATGCAGTAAAGATTAAAATTAGACTATATATTGTAACAACAAAATCACTGAAATAAATATTACATTTGTGTAAAAAGAAAACTGTGATTAAAGAAAGTTTTTCTTGATGATGAAATGTATAGAAATAGAAATGTATCTCAGAACAGCTGGAATGAAAATTAAAATTTTTATCAATAAAAGTGTTAATATTCATTTCTGCTGTTTTGAGATACAAAAGAAAGTTTTGCTTTAACATTGTGTGACAACATATAATCTTATATTATAGCAATGTTTTACCTGCCAGGCATGTGACAGTCCACTCAGGCAAGATTTCTTCAGTTGGAGGTAGGGACAGATCACAGTCTTGCAATGGATGAATTGTATGATTTGGAAGAGCGATATAACCACAGGGCAAACTGAAATTGAATGGCAAGTTTATATTTTATAACTTGGATCATGAAAGTTAAACATTATCAACAACTTCTGCTGCTGCATAGATGATAGACTATAAATGAGCAAGCTATTAATCTTTATATTACAAAAATAATAGCAAATTGTTATCTTCCAAAATGTTTTCATAACATAAAATTAAATAGAATCTGTTTGGCTGGATGTTTATGTAATAAGTAAAATAATGGAAGCTGGAGAACAAACAGAAGAATTATAACATGTACATAAAAATGTCATGGAGACCGAATTTTCAATTATGTGAATGAATGACATTTTAACTTCAAAGATATCATATTATTAATCAAAGATAATGATTGCTTTTATAATCATTGAATACGATGCACATGTTATTACTTACTGAGTAGAAAACCCAGGTAAAGGTACAAGGCTGATGTTGAATGTCATACCATCCTATAATCATCACCAAACAACAAAGAAATCAGTTAAAGAAAACGACCACGAATTTTGCATGGCATGTTACATAAAATTAAATTTTTTTAAAAGAAAAAATGTTTATATAAATAGTCAAATAGTTTATGAAATTCTACATCGACATAAGATTTATAAACAATAATATTTCAGATTAAAAAAAAAGTCAAAATGAAAAAAATTTAAAAGCTTTTCTAGACGTTTTGTTATCTTGAATACTCATAGCTAAAAATAGGAAGGATATATTTTAATTTTTCATTATGTTTATTTGACAAATAATATTTATATATTAAAAAAAAAACTACTTTGAAATATGCCATTCAATCACGTAATAGTACCTAATATCTGAAATACACGTCTTTATGCTGGTGAATGATAGTCAACTAAACAATGGGTACCTAAAAATACAGGTGTTTATTGTGTAAATTATTGTGTGTTGAGTTCAGCTGCAAATATATATTTAATCAACTTACCTTCATATGACCATATACACGTATGTAACGATCATAAGGGATTTGGTCCAGTGAATCTGGAAAATTTTAACATGAAACTGAATGAAAACCTTTATCATTGGATAATTATTTAAGCACATTAAGGTTTTATTTTGAATGGTTATGCAAGAAGTATATATATACACACATACATAAACACATAAACAGATATTTAATCATGGTACTTTACAATAAATATCAGTATGCAGTGCTAAATAAATTGGTAACAAAAGTTATAAACAAGAACAATTCAATTCAGTGTATTTGAAATGGATACAGCTGTGAATAATCTTAAACTGAATTACAATATGTAATTTTTTATCAATATAATATGTGTACATACATACTCACATAGACATATATATCTATACACAAACATCCATATTACGAAGAGTGCACAGCATATTTTTCTTCAGAATATAACAGAAACTAACTAACAATTTCAAATAAACTTACTGCTCTCTCTAGTTTTTAATCCCCAAAGCAACATTTCCTTTTCATCTTCATCTTCAAAGGTAATCGTTCCTTTCCACTGGCCCCATTGATCATAGCGATCTTGAGATTCTGTGATTCTTTAAAATACCTTTTTATATTGTTTTGGATATTAGTTAATTTGTTTAAATTCTTTATAATCATTTGTATTTTCACACATTTTTTTTAAATAATTAAACTTAATTATTTCTTAATGTACTAAGACAATGAGCACGTCCCTTTCATTGACGTGTTATAACGACGTAATTGTTAGGATTTTCCGACATAAACTTTTGATGGAAAAACATGAACATTTTGCAAGTCCCAATAATTACAAGTTTACTCCAACGTACACATATGTGAAGATATTGATGTCAACATCATACTAACAGTTTTTTAATCAGCAAATATTTTAAGAGATCGATTTTATGCAATTAAAATGTAAACTAACCTTTCATAAGTGGGAAATCCTTGCTTCCACGTACCAAATCCTACAGCTTTACTAACAAGCCTAGGGCAGAAGTCGATCTTGAAGTCAAATGGCAAACTTGTTACAGCCCAACTAAAATGATGAAATTGTTACAAATAATGTAACAATTGCGAATGAACTCTTTATTTCAAAATAATTATCATCGTAAAACAAGTTAACCTCATTTGATTGGTGTTATTGTAAGATTTACGTTATCATTTTATTACTAAAAAAAGTAAATTGTTCATAAATAAAACACTTACATGAAAGAAAACTTTACATGTACATCCTTTTCTTGAACCTGAAGTCCATTTGGAGTGATTTTCCTATCGGTGACAACAGTAAACAGTTACAAGACTCATATCAGTCACGGTCGTTATTATGTATATATTTCAAAACAATCTTATTCATCAAAAAATACCACTTTTCATACGTATGCAGGGGCGTAGTTTTTTTTACAGCCGATGGGGGAATGATTTTTTCAACCACTTAAGTGGACTGTTCAATTTGCAAACTGGTAATCTCTGATTACGTGAACCTGAAAGCTGTAAGCATGCAGTCACAGAGTAATCTTGTTGCCACGATACTTGCATGTATACTTAGGCCTACTGACTGATACTTTTGAACTATCGCTTAGATCGAAAAGCTTAGAAGCACGCCTATATTAAAGACGTACATTTTGGCACTGAAAAAGCCTACATCTAGGCCTAATTATGCAATTCCATTAGTAAGAACACAAAAATCACAAGAATAACACACAATTTGTAGGCCTGTGATGCAATAAAACAATTCAGCAGACCAAACTGTAGGGGGGGGATGATTGTACGCACCATACTCCCCACCTATAATGAAGGGGAGATGTATCTCCATCTCTCCAGGATCTACGCCTGTGGGAATAGTGCCTAACAGGAAGCAATATGTGTACGATACGTAGATGAGAATCTTAATGTCCATGAGACATTTTTTGGTTTTTACAGTGTTTCCAGTACAACTAGTGAAACAATATCCTCGACTATACTTGATGCACTGTCCAAACTCAATTTACCACTGTTAGGATTTAGAGAATAAACTTGTGATGGAGCCGCTAACATGAGTGGTGCGTACAGTGGATGCCAGGCAAAAAACAAAGAAAGAGAAACAACCGTCAGCTTTGTTTTTCACTGCGGAGCACACAAGGCTAATTTCATAATGCCACTTGCACTTGAAGCTTGTGAATATGTTCGAGATTGTATCCAGTGGGTACATTAACTTGTTATCTTGCTTCAGAGGCCAGGAAAACAAGACAATCTTTGAAAATATTGTATCGTCAGACACCCACCATGGTCCAGGCAAATACATCCGCCCACTGTGTCCAACACGCTGGTTTTGCCGCCTATCTTCAATTACATGTCCTTATGATCACTACAGTGATATTATTTTTTCTTTGTCTGAATTAGCAAATGAAAAATCAGATGTAGCAATGTAAACACGAGGTTTGCTGGACAGAATTGACAAAGGAAAGATAGTTTTAGGATTGTTGATGGCTCAGCATCCAATAGCTCCATTTAAGGAACTAAACCGTGCATTCCAAGCAAAATTAGGCGACAGTATATGGCATGATTGAAGCATCTGCATTGATAGTTGAGCAGTTGCGGGTTTTGCGAACAGAAGAAAATAACACGATATTTGATGAAGTTGAGAAAAATGTAACTTCCTTAGATCTGGTGAATATTGAACTACCACGCATTCGGTTTCTCTTAACTGTTTTCAACACCTAGCTACGAATGTCGGCCCCTTGAGTGTTTTACGGGTCGAAATTGAAGAGTCATGGATAAAATTTAAAAATGAAATATTCAACTAAGTTTGTGTGCTATTGCAGTAGTGGGGGTCATTTCTCTTATAAAATGTGTCAGCACATTCTCCGAGATATTCAAGACGTTTGTGTGCCCTCTCATTCACTGTATGTTGAGCTATCGAAAATTAAATCTGTTTTTTGGTGTAAAGAGGTAGCGCTATCTATAAATTTAGGTAATTTGTGTTAAAATTAATAAATAATCAATAACAACGACAATGAGGGTAAATAACATTGTGAACTCCTATTACACGTCACTGTTCTAAACTATCATCCAACAAAGATAAGTGGAGATTAGCCTGGGGCCTACGAGTAGTAAGATAACAAACAGACAAACAAACATATACACACATACATAGTCGTAATGCATTTAGTTATGCTGCTTGTAGTTATTCATCAATAAAACCTTTGTTGGAAACATGCTTAGAAATTATGACCTTGTCAACAGAATAACTTAATATTAATTGTACAATGCTTTGATCTGAACATTCGACACGTATTCACAATGGTGAATGTTTCGATACTGTGTTTTTGTCCTTGACTTGAATAATTCCAAGTATTTTGTGATATATACCTTGAAGTTCAAACTGATAACGACTAAAAAACTGATATTCCTATTTGATGTAGCCTCTACAAATGATCCAAGGTAGGTTTTATATAGTTTTGTAAGAGTTCTGAACATCAAAAAGAAGTAAAAATATTATATGAAAATCAAGCACGAGTAGATTTGTGACAAAAAGGATGGTCTGATCTTCTCGAACAAAGTATAGGCCTTCTGATAAAAAAAAAAAAGGCTTAATTACGTCCCTTACAATGAATTATTTTAAGGTCTCTTGAAATGTTTTATCGTATATAAATTTTGAGACTCACCGAAAATGTTTAACACGCAACGCGTTAAGTGTAATCTTCCCTTCAACAATACCATCTCTTCAATCATGCATTGCTAAGGAACATCATCACTATTACATTCATCATCCACCTGTCTCAACAACATTTTTTATCTTTCTCATAAATCAACTACTCGGTAAAGCGTCTTTGTATATTTCAAAAAATACATTACTAATCAAAGCATATGGCGAGGCATACAATTAATGGGGATGTTACGTATTTTTTAATGTTTTAAGTTCTTCGTAGATTAAACGCAACAGAAAAACGCAGATAACAGCTTGTATAATTTATTACACTAAACTACTAACAAATATAACAGATATAACATAAATTATATGATAACAGCGACAGATATTAAGTTACGACATTCGAAATTAATTACAAAACAAAATAATATTAGTTTCAAACTTCAAAATAAATCACAATACAAAACGGTACTGGCCTGTATCTAATGTAATGATCTAAAATTAAAGTCTCAAATTCCAGTCTAGGGTGTGAATTTGGTCCCACGAAGAGATTCCGAAACAGTTCACAGTTCAATGAAATCGCCGTCCCTCAACACAAGCGGTAATTCAGAAGTATCGTAGAGATTGACGAAATAAAATCACGGCTTCCGTAGATCTAATTTCAATCACAAATCCAAGTTGAATATTCACAGCAAACACTTAATCTTTCTCAAATAACTAACTTTCTTCTTTTGAAATGAAACTGGTGTTTGAATCTCACTCTTTGTCTTCGAATAAAACTAATGACTGAATCTCTCTCCCTCGAATAAAACTGATGATTGATGACTCTCTATATCTCTCACGTCACCGTCTTCTTTATACCGATAGGCCTATTTCTCGAACAATCTCGCAATTTCCATACAACTCCAGAGCTATCCACGCATATCCGTTCTTGCACGAGACTACACTTCTAGACAGGAAGTCACCAGCACTCATTTACAAACATGTGATTGGTCTACTTAATTCGAGAAAGTTCTAAAATGTTACCCTAAATAAATAACATATTTTAGTTTAAACTTCGAAACAATAATATCAATATGGAAAAATGAATAATACAAATGAAAATTCAAACACAACACGACATGTTGTTGTTTACAAAATATTTACACATATACATAACAGGGGAATACTACCAGTCTTTTCAAAATAGTTCGTTCACATATGTATACACCCGTCTGCACTAAAGTTACAACGAATTTGTTTAAACGTTCATTTCATATACTATAAAAAATTAACCTGGCGAATTTGTTCGTCTCGCTTTAAAATATTTCCAAACGATCCCGCTTTTTCACTTTTTCTCGTACAGTCTCGTAAACAATCACGCGTAACTAACCATGTTAGTTTAAACTTCACTGTTTCGCGTATCAGTTTCTTACGCTTCCAATCGCTGAAAATGATTCCTCTTTCACGTTCTCGAAAATCAGAGTTTCGGCATTTTGGACTTTCCTTTATATTTATTGATTTCACTGCTAGGACATAATTATTGGACGTTCAGTACAAAATGAGCGCACATCCATTATTAACACTTTCTTTGTATGAATCCAACAAATGATGTTTCAATAATGGCTTTTGCTCAGACTGACGATCAAAAAAAACACCTTATATTTCACCAAGGGTACACAGCTTTCTAATGAATGTTTGTAAATCCCAAAATTAACCTATTTCGTATAAAGTTATGCAAATATTTAAACGTAATGACAGAATAAGTGATTTCTGTGTTTTCAGTGAAAAACAGTCATTGAAAATCTTTCCTAAATGCAACTGTTTGGTTTATTTTTTGCTTGTTTGGGATTTTCGTTATAGCCATCCTTAATTTTGAGCAGACAGACGAGAAGGTAAAAATGTCAGTTACTCAGTAATGCCTACTGCCAAGCTCTTGCTTTCCTCTTAATTGGTCAAATAGTGGGATTTGATAATTTGGTTATCTTGGTTGTAACGTACCCTCCAAATCAATGATCGGAAGGCGATATCGTAGCAACGGAACGTAAACCAATATTATTTAGATTTACTGTTCAAGTACACTGATAACTACTCTAAGCCTCACCTTATATCTTAAAAGAAAAGTGTGTTTCATCCACACAAAAGACACGTTCGAAAACGTTGGAATACAAATGTGTATATTCACGTGCTTAAAATCTTTTTCTCTACTATAGTGCTCATTGTCATATTCATAAGTGTATTATATGCTATAACACATACACACGTTATTATAACTGACAAATATGTCGCTCTACGAGTGGCTATTTGTGCTAGCAATTACTCATCACAGTATTCATACCTTATTGAAAAACATTTAGAGAAATATGAATATTTTCTAAATATGGAATTTTCTTGGAAGTAATGCACGGGAAAAGTGTTCGGATTGTGCGTATATGAACTGTAATGCTTTCATACATTAAAAGTGAAAAATTATCGAAAAAAATTACAGCTCTTTAAAAACTACATTTTTTGTACTTATTCATACATTACATTAACAATGATATAGTCATTAATCAAACACTCATGTTCAGTCCTGGTGAACTGGTTTGGTTTGAATTTCGCGCAAAGTTACCCCAGGTTATCCTAATTCAACAGTATAAGACTAGACGGGAGGCAAGTAGTCATCACCAACAACAGCCGGAATGTTGGGCTACTCTTTTACTAATTAATAGTGAGATTGACCGACACATATAACGCCCCCACAGCTCACTGAGCGAGTATGTTTGGTGTGACGGGGATTCAAACCAATCCCACTGAAAGTCACATTTTCGTCACAAGAAGAATACTTTTATTTAAAACTCTGCCTTGGATAAAGAAATGGTTATTACACATGTCGCACGTATTTTTATAATCGTCTCAACTTGAATAGCGAAAATGTGAAACATTTTATGGACATTTTTATTGAACTACATGGCATCACACCGTATTTATTGTTTCGTTCACGTAAGTAGATACGCTACGTTCATTGTGGTAAAATAATACTGCTCCAGCAATCTTTATAATAAAAGATATTTCACTAGTTACGAGAGGATAAACTGAAAGTTACCAATGACTTCAAAAGAAATGGCTTTTGGTTTGTTTTGAACTTTGCGCAAAGCTCCTCGAGAGCTATCTGCGCTTGCAGTCCCTAATTTAGCAGTGTAAGACTACAGGGAAGACAGCTAGTCATCACCACCCACCGCCAACTCTTGGACTACTCTTACCAACGAACAGTGGAATTTACCCAAACATTATAATGACCCCACAGCTGAAAAGGCGAGCATGTTTGGTGTGACGGGATTCAAACCCGCGACCCTTAAATTACGAGTCGATTGCCTTACCCACCTGGCCATACCGAGCCACTTAAACAATGGAAAAATTTAATTATTTGTTTCGTCGATACTAGTTATTTTATACAAAAATAAAAAAAGACCACGAAAAATATTTACCTTAACAGTCCATTGTAAGATATTCTCCAGTTTCGAAGTGGATTAATACATTTTATTCGAATCCCAGCTGCTACAAAAGCATTTTTCTCTTTGTATGCAACGTTAGTTTCTGGGTGAATCGGAAGTTGATACAAAGTATTTGTTTCTGCATGTTTCAAATGAAGCTGGACTTCCGCTTCATCACTTCCTCTTCTGACGACACGTAGAACTATGGTGTCGCCAGCGCTGTTAACTCCGCAGAAAAATATCTCATCGCTATGCTGAAACAAATTGCATTACTATATTAATGATAAAATCGAGTCCTTGTTCGTTTCTTGTAACACTCTTTGTTAAAGTCTACCATTAAAAGGCAGGTGTGGATTAGTTGTCAACCTGTCAAGGCTGCATACAAACAAGTTCTAACGCTCCCACTGAAATACTGCTAAACATTTTCCACGCATTCGGCTGTGCTACTTAAAATTGTTTTTTTATGGCAAAGTCACATTTGGCTATCTGCTTACTCCACCTAGGAGAATCGAACCCATGATTTTAGCGTTGTAAATCCAAAGACTTATCACTGTCGTGGCAGATTCTGCTGATTAACTTCCTTTTCTGCATAACAGGGGATCTTGCAACAACGATGCGCAAAACATGGACCCTCGGATTCACGATTCCCCTTAAAATGAGTGTAGAAGCAATTGGTGATGAATCAAGAGCTTGAATCTCTCGGAAGTCGCGAAAAGTGAGGTTTTGAACCCAACAATAATAAGTGAATATTTTATGCTAGTTAAGTGACTAGATGCAATCATTGTTACCGAATCGGTTGTAGGAAAAATATTTATTGTGCTTTAGATTATTGTTACCTTTGAAGTATAAATAAATGACCAGAAAATAGTTGAACTAACAAATTCCTACATTTCTGTGAATATATATTTTTATGTAGATTTCCAAATTTTATGGTCGAATATACAATCCTTACTCACTTACAACGAATCGTGAGAAATACTTTGTTAGTCCGAATACATGTTACAAAACAAAGATTTGTGGGCATAGTTATATTTCCCTATACCCCCCCCCACTTTCCACTGATGTTGTAATTCTAAATAACGTTTTTGTTATTTTGTTGGGATTCGAAGAATGGCTTCAGTTAGGCAGTTACACCATTTATTTTCAAATTCCATTGAGTAGTGCAAGGGCAACGGTTTATACTTGCTTATTTAATATTTTCGAACATAGCCGAACATGTAACTGATAAAGTAAAAAAAAGAAAGTTACCAGCAACAACTGTCAATAACAAGATATGACTGTCAATATTACTGGGCACCAAACGTCTTAAACGTCGGACCGCGTTTTTGCAGCAACAAGGCTCGATTTGTGACCAGTAGTTTACCCCGCTAAAATCAAGGATTCGATTCTCCTAGTTGAACACAACAGATAGCCAGATGTGACTTTGCTCAAAAAAAGCACACACACACGACCACTAGTGTCACCCCTTCACTCCAAGTTCGGTGTATCTGCGAATTACAACGCTGAAAACCAGGTTTCATTACACGTGGCGCACAGAGTATACAGGTAGCCCAGTAAATAGTTCTGTGCTCAAGAACAACCGAATAAATGATCCTAAGATTCTAATTCCACGTACAATAAATTGCTAGTACTAGTGAAAAATTAAAAGGACAATAACAAGTTCTTTCAATCCTTACAAGATATTAAGAAAGGGATAGAAGTTTATATATTTTATACATACAGTTATTTTTAAGAGGAAGTTGCTGAGGTACTTGTCGCCGTTCCTAATTCTGAAATGACGACAAGCAGTTCTCAGGTTAATCTTCATCAATGCACAGTGGGATAGATTGACAGTTTATAACACTTTTACGAATGAGAGGACTAACGTGTTTAGTGTTGCAATTCTCAGACTCAAAATTTGTAAATAAAGCTCTCTAACCCTCATGCCAGTAAAATTATGGTTCGTTATTAATCACTCTTTTGCCACAAATACAAAATCGGTTTATTTTTTTTGTTGCAAAAAAGTATTATTATAAATGATTTACCAAATACTAATCCTTGCTCTAATCTTAATATTAATGTTGTATTTTTTCTTTAACACGTTAATGCATGTCTCGGGATAGCATATTTTTTTTTTAATACATTAGCGGTCTCAGCGGAATTTGTGCATTTAACTTCTGTCGGTTCAGGAAGACCCTACATTTAGCTCCGTTACGTTAGGAGAAATTCATTAAAAAACGGCTTAAGTCGCCGCGTGAAACCGAACAAATGTGTACTCCGAAGGGATGCAATGTGTGTTAATAAGAAAGTAGGTGTATATTGAAGGTATGACTGAACTATCGAGTGATACGTTGTACAATTTGCTTTCAGGCATCATTACAGATATAGTTAAATAATGTAAATATTACGTCTTTCGTGAATGCATGGGTTAAATTGGACGTTTAACTTCTTAAACACCAATAAAACAATGTTACAAAACAGTATGCTACACTACACATCTTTCAAAACTATGATAAATCATTAGAAATTTTATTACGTTTAGGTAAGCCCCTACCGTTCGTGCAATATAGTTTTGCACTGCGTGATTTTAATACAATATTGATTCGAAATTTGTAAATAGTTTTAGCTTACACGGACCTTCTTCACGCATCTGGGGTTTTCTGAGTTTCTTTCGTCTTCAGATGCTGCGAATCCAAACTTCACCGGCCCCTGAGAGTAATCGGTTGTGATGTCTACAAGTCGTCGTTTCAAAATGTTGTGTTTCAACAACAAATATAGAAAAACTAAAATGTTTTTCACATGGTAAAGAACACCTAAAAAAAATATAAAACGGTAAAGTACGTTTCGAATATTTTATTGTTCAACCATTTAAGGTAATAATAACTTCGAACTAAAATTGAGAAATGTAGATCTAATCATCCATTTTTGAAATGAACTTGTGGTTGGATTTATTTCCTTTTACGATAGTGGTTACATTTATATGCAATAATTGTTTGTTTATTTTTTTCGAATATTCTTGTTACCTCTGAACTTGCTAATTCCTCATTTTGAACTAATAGACTCCGCAACCTCTACTGCCAGTATGAGAGTTTCAGTTATAAAGTAGTGGGAGTTAATCGTTACTCTTTTTTTGATAACGCATCTACGGTCTCAAAGCGCAAAACCGCGATTTTGCTGAAAGTGGATGTGAACCGTAGAATAACTAATTTACAATTCAGATGCGAATTAGCTTTTCATAAAGATGTGGTCCGTAATACAGGCCTGCGACGGTTTTATTGTCATTTATGTCCTACTCTGATACCTGTACCCTCAATTCGAAGGTGATATCCGTTTTATCTGTCATGTACAAATTTTTCACAAAACTTCATTCATACTTCGGGTTTTACAAAAATGAATCATTTGCACTGAAATCGGGTCACATTTTATAATGTTTAAAATTTTGACAACCACTGGATGAGGATATCTACTCCTTTGACATCAATGTTCTTCCCTTAACAAACACAAATGTTAAAACATGTTCATTATGGTAAACAAAATAATAATTTACATATGTAGAAGCGGTTGGTATGGGTGGAGTAAAACTCAACATCACGGATTAAAATAATAAATTGATACAAGTAAGAGTTTTTAATTCTCCAGGACTTGTAAAACATGAGAAAATAAAATAATTTTCAAAATCTGTATAGCAGAATTATAAAACGTCCGTTATTAAAACCAAAACAACTTTTGTGAAATTTAACTTTTCAGGCTTGGGTACTTTATCAGTAAGTCTAAGTTTTATACGCTGCTCAATGAACATTTAATTTTGAAATTAAAAAAAACAACGTTTGTTTTAAAAGTTTAAAATAACTTAAGAACTGTCAGATGCAATATGAATATTGTGAAAAGCAAAATTAAAGTCATACAATTGTGTTAGCATCATGTTGCTATGGGGAATGGTGCTTTTAAGTAAAATTTATTGAAACAATATGGAAGCTTTTCTACTAAAGTGATCGATTTACTTCCTAATGTCCCAAGGTGACCTCCAACACAAGCTTTCTTCGTTCTTAAAACAAAAATCTCAAGTGATATTACTCTAAACGCAAATACAAAAACAAAGCTTGTTCTGCAGACAAGAATTAAAACTCTGTAAATATACAGAAAGACATTTTAAACATTTATTATAATATTTATACAAACTATTTCAGATAGTACCAAAATAAACTGAAACGGAAAAACAGAGGTTAAGCACGTGGAATGAGCAATGAATACGACAAACTGTTCACAACATATTTTTAATATGTAAATATTAATGTTTCATCTTTGATTAATAACTTAAAGAAATCATTACTTAAACATTTTAACTCTGAACTCAACCATAATTTTAATGCCATTCCAGTATATTATTCAGATAAAGCAAAACTTTTAAGAGATAAAAATCATAATGTAGTTTCCCTACTTACTTTTAGTTTCAGGTTTATTTGGAACGCGTCCATGTTTTCTGAAGCATTTATAATTTATTTTGCACAGGATTACTAATGGAAAACTCAAAACGTCAATAAACACTTCCAGTACTGAACGCATGATGTTTTCTTGGTCATCTAACTCCGTCTCGACTCAACTTTTAGAACGAATATTTATTTTCAGTTGAGTAAGTAAAGTAATCACTGCCCTCGATAAAGATTAATCACGTGAAACGCCACATTTGGCCTTGACTTGAAAGACTTCCCTCTGTCAACAAAGCGATATCATATCAGTGACTTGTTATTTCTATGTGGGTTGTAATACCAGTCTTTCAACTACCTGAAGATTCAAAAAACCAGAATGTGAACTTATTTAAAAGATTTGCATCACGTTTCGTTTCCAGTTAAAAGATATGCATTCACAAACAGATTAGTGCCCTGCATGGCCAGGTAGTTAAGACACATGACCCATAATTTGAGAGTCAAGGGTTCGAATCCCCATCACACCAAACATGCTCGCCCTTTCAGCAGTGGGGTCGTTATAATGTTCGGGTTAATCCAACTATTCGTAGGTAAAAGAGTTCAAGAGTTGGTAGTGGGTGGTAATGACCAGTTGCCTTTCCTCTAGTCTTACACTGCTAAATTAGGGACGGCGAGCAGTGTCGTGTCTTGGTTTATTTATTTATTGAAAAATCGTTCTATTGTGTGAAAGACTTTCTTGGTGTGAGATAAAAACTAGAATATACAGAATAATTACTCGAACGACATCAACTTCTTTTGTTAAGATATACTTTGCTTTCTTTTAATCAGTCGGTTATTCTAAAATTGTAACTGAAATAAGCTTTTTTCTATGGTTGTTTTTCTATAATGTTTAATTAGTTCGCAAAAAACCCAAATACAGATCATTAATAAAATTACATGTTACTATCATTTGGAGGGGCGGAGTAAGTAAGATTTCAATTACTATTTGAATCAGCAAAATAATTTTGCGACACCCTCTAATTACGACTATCACCATAGTTTGTAACAATCGTTACTGTAAATTGTTTAGTGTTTATATTTGTACATTAAAATATATCTGTGTTAAAAAAAGATATCACAAGATAAGTGTCCAGTTTTGAATTTCGCGCAAAGCTACATGAGAGCTATCTGCGTTAGCCGTCCATAATATTGCAGTGTAAGCTTAAAGTGAAGGCAGCTGGTCATCACCACCCACTGCCAACTCTTAGGCTACTCTTTTACCAACGAATAGTGGAATTGACGGTGACATTATTTCTGCCCTATCGCTGAAAGGGCGAGCATGTTTGATTTGAGGAGGATGAAAATAGATTATGTTTGCTTGAAAAATAACATTCATTATATATGGTTTAATAACTGAATATAGTTTGAAACATAACATTTTAATTTTACTCAAATAGCAATAATTTGACATTATAAAATTACGTTAAAATGCTGAAAAATTAAATACATATTTCAAAGCAGAAAACAATTAAATCAACAGAACTTGGATCCATGTCAATCGATTTTATCATCTACTTCGTGATAATTTCTGTGTCATTTCGTTGTATATATTGTGTTATAACACTTAAAGTTGTGATATTCAGAAAAGATTGTTGTTGTTTTGAACTAAGCACAAAGCTACACAATGAGATATCTGTGCTCTACTCACCACGGGTATCGAAACCCGGATTTTAGCGTGTAAGTCCGCAGACATACCGCTGAGCCACTGGGGGGCTTAGAAAAGAACAATTTCGATTCACATTCGAAACCAATGTAATGGTTTATTCTGGCCAGTGGGCCCGGTATGGCCAGGTGGTTAATGTACTCGACCCGTAATCCGAGGGTTGTGGGTTCAAATCCACGTCAAACCAATCATGCTCGCCCTTTTAACCGTGGAGGCGTTATAAGGTATGATTATTCACACTATTCGTTGGTAAAAGAGTAGTCTTAGAGTCTGCGGTAAATGATGATGACTAGCTGCCTTCCCTCTAGTCTTACACTACTAAATTAGCGACGGTTAGTGCAGATAGCTCTCGAGTAGCTTTGGGCGAAATTCAAACCAAAACTAATCTGGCCAGCGAAATACATGTTTACTGTAAGTAATCAAAACCAAACTACAAAGAATAAAAAACACTCCTCACAGAAGAATGCTAATTGGTGGTGTCGTGTGCTTAGTTCAAGTACACTTCACTTATAAATATGCATATAAGTTTCGTACAAGATATCTTGTTTACTTCAAATACAGACTTAAATTCTTTTCTTTCTTGCTTTCAGTGTTACTATATATTTATTTATAGTCCTAGTACAATGTCACTACGGTTTGGTTTTCGTTTAGTTTTAATCAAATTACAGCAGCTCTGAACTGAATTGCAAATACAACTACAGTTTATCACCAATGTTGGAGTCTATTTTTCTTATATACATGTCCAGGTATCTGTCGGAGACAAGAGCTAATCTGTTGATAAGATGAATCTCCACCTATAGACTAAATGAGAGCAACATTATGGCAAAGAAATATCTGGATATAAGATCAATGGCCAAAACAAATTATATCTGCAAACTGTGACAGATTGTACCGCATATACTGGATCGTTTATGTTACGTATTATAATTTATTTCGAACGAGTATCCCATTTATTACGCTACATATGTTAACGAATTACAATTTCAAATAACTGGATATTTCGATTTCAATTTATAAGTTAATAAAATGTTAATATTATTAAATTTATATTTCCAACAAAACTGGTACCCACAATTTCTTTTTTTTTTAACACAAATATATTTTAATGTACAAATGTAAACACTATACAATTTACAGTGACGATTGTTACAAACAGTTTGCAAAATAATGATTTACATACAACAGTTTGACAAACTTAGAAACAACAATGAGTCTTATCCGGAAAGTATGGCATGCTTAGGTGATTAAGGCCCTCGACTCGTAATCCAAGGGTCACGGGTTGGAATTCCCATCACACCAAACATGCTTGCCCTTTCACTCGTGGGATCGTTGAGTTGTGATGATCAATCCCACTATTCGTAGATAATAAGAAAAACACAAAAGTTGGCGGTGAGTTTAGATAACCAGCTGCCTTTCCTCTGGTCTTACACTGCTAAATTAGGGATTGCTAACGCAGATAGCCCTCGTGTAGCATTGCGCGAAATTAAAAACAAACAGGCAATATTATAAGCGGGTATACCAGGCACTTGCAACCATTTACAGCTTGCAGCAGAAATCAAACGATGTAAACCAGATATTTCAATAGCCAGTATCAAGCGTCTACCCAAAGGCAGTGTAATTGTCCGAAGACAAAAGGCCGCTGACCTCTACAAACGCGTACACACCTGAAAATATTAATATACACCTACCAGAAAACAAACCACAGCCCAAATTGATCGTAATTAGCTATTCAATAACCACAAAAAACACATAGCAAGCACTTGACGAACAAAAAATACCTTACACTAAAGTTCAAAGAATAATTTCGAAACTAACACAAAAATCAACAAACTTAATAAGAGTAGATACAAAACAAAACTACAATATATACATGTATGTAAAAATGGCTCGTTTGGGTTGAGAAATTTTTTTTACGTAGAGGAGTGAACAGATTTACGTAGAACGAAAGAGGTAACTGACCAGAAGCTGACCACATATTTGAAAGGGGTTGTGTAACTGAGTGCCGGGATGTAGAGAGCCGTGTTAGATCTTTGAATATATACTTTTATATTGTTATTTATTTTAGCCTTTTCAGTCAGGTCCAGAGCTACTCACCGAGCAAGTCAGACGTGCTTATATCTCTGCAAATATGTTATTCAGAACGAAACGTTCATCCTCACCAGTCAGGCCAGCAGTGCCGCCGGTAATCGTCGACGGCCTACCGCCGTACCAAATCGCTACGCTGATCGCCCAAGCCAAGCCAGGGGCAACCATTGAACCGTCCAGGATCCGAATATTACGCCGGGGCGGAATCCTCATTCAACCAGCCACTAATGCAGACCAAATTTACCTGTGCCAGCCATGTAACACTGAATTCAAAGTAAGTTGTTCCCCCACGAAAAGTCCAGACATTCTTTATTCTGTATTCCTGAGGGGCGTCGACCCATCTATTCAATCTGAAGAAATCAGACAAAATATAGAATCCCAAATACAAGCCAAAGTTTATGCAGTTCATCGAATTTTCTCGAAGAACAGTAACCATCCCACTCACTTCATGAAGATAGTGACAACGTCAAAGTACAGTGCCGACTGTATTTTACGCGACGGCTGTTATTATCATATATTTCATTTTAGAGCCGAACGCCCACATCGTCAACCACGCAGCAACGTTTCAAACAAAGTTCCCAGATATCACAAACAATCAACTGAAATCTTCCAACATGAAACTACTAACATTCCGCCGAGTCCAGATACAAATAGACAAAACATGAAGACAGATTCAGACAACTCTACCCAGATGACGAAAACCCCCATGGCCAGCATCACGCCAAGTTCCAGCAGTTCAAGTAAGAAAAAGGACAGTGCATGCCAGACCTCAATCCCAGTTCCCCAGAACTCAACAACCTGCCAGACCGAAACCACTACCAAAACAACCATCGACGCGTCAGTACAAAGTGAAAAACAAACCACCTCCATGCAAAAATCTCAAACCAAATTCTCGAGAAGAAACAAAGCATCACAGACCAGCGAAGAACAACCAGTAGTTCCACCACGTTCAAGACGAAGTTACCACCTGACATACAAGACTGAAGCTAAACATCTCCCTGTATACCACCAACAGAGTCCATCAATTCTTATTTTATTTTAACTCCCTATTTTCTATTCCCAGCTACTTCCGGGCACGGTCTGGGTAGATCATTCGGCGCCCAGGCCGTGAAAGTGGGTTTTCTCGGGGTACTCCCGTTTCACCCCGCAGCAAAATCTCTGGCATCGGACCTGTTAGTTCCAGCCGCATCTGAAAAGGGCCGTTTACCGCGTCACCTGCAATAATCACCGTAAATTTTAAAGATCAATTCGCCAGCGTACTCCGTCCTAGAGCCAAGGTCTGGCTCACTTCACTTTCGCTGCTCTCGTCCAGGTTTCCCGTCCTTCCTCTCACTCACAAATACCCCACTCCAGTGTCGAAATATTAAAAAGAAAATAAAAATTCCACGGGCATTTCAAAAATTTCTCACGAAAGGGGACGAAGAGGAACTACAAAGCTCCTGAACACCCCAGTTGGGGAGAGAACTCTTCTGATTTCTCTCTCTCTAAACTGAACCCCTGCCACGTTAGTTTAGTTTAGTTTATTATTTTTAATACAGGTATAAAGATGTTCCTTTGTATTGGTTTATTTAGGGCTTAAGTTGTTGAATAAGTAAGGCTTCTTTAATTTTGCGTTTGTTTATGTTTGTTTCTTTATTTAGTATTTGAGTGTTTTCTATGGTTATGTTGTGTTTATTTGACTTGCAGTGTTTGAAAACGTGTGAAGGTGACTTTTTGCCAACCAATATAGAAGTCGTGGCAGTTATAACATTGTATTTTATAAATAATGTTCGTGTGGCTTTGTCAGTGTAGTTTTTACATAGTATAGACCTTAGTTTTGTGCCTGGTTTATGAATAAATTTGGTATTAACTGGACTCTGTTCACTGACTGGAATCGAGTCTATTATTGTTGTTTAGAATTAAGCACAAAGCTACACAATGGGCTATCTGTGCTCTGCCCACCCGGATTTTAGCGTGTAAGTCCGAAGACATACCGCTGAGCCACTGGGGGCTCGAGTCTATTATTTCAATGCTTTTAATCCGTATGCTCACAATTATCGCACGGGGGATATCTATCCTATGAATTTTGTTTATTTGTTTGTTTTTTTAATACATCTACGCAAAGGGCTTACTCTGCAGTGTTAATCACTGGAATCAAAACCAATGTTTTCGCGATATAAGACTTCACACTTACTGTTGAATCACCTAAACTCAGAATTAAGCTTGTGCTAATCAATGTGGTGACGTGTAAGTGATTAATATTTAAAGGTTTGTTGCAGTTTTATAAAAATAAAAGGTATTTATGCTATCAATGTCCTCTTACCAGGCACTTGCTGTTTTCAGAATTTCGGTGTTTTCCTCGCTTCAAATACGTTAAAAAAAGATGGTATTTAACATATAAGGTATTCTTCAAATAAACTGGGAACTATGAATTCCAAATTATAATTTTGACATAAAAATAGTGGCATATGCTACCTTTTGTGTTTTAGATACTCAGAGTAAATCCACTTAAGTTTCAACATTACTTGTAAGGGCAAAGAAAGTAAAGAATTATTTAGCTTTTATCAATTATTACGGTAATTATATTTCCTCTCAACCCATTGAACTGTTGAACGTATAACGTACAAAGTTGACAACTAGCTTATGTTAAATTCGTCTCACAATACCATTTAATACGATGTGGTATTGTAACTAATATTAGCTTCAGTTAGGGATTTTATGCTGGTTACAATTCCATAAAAAACAGTAAATTTGTCCAATAATTAGGTTGCTTAAAGTTTTAGTTGTATTTCAAAATATTTTTTAAGTAACAATCTACTTCAGGATCTCTATCTAGTGAGAGATGACAAGTTTTTATAAAGGAAAACACAGTAGAAATAATTGAATTTTGTAGCTCGATAAGTCATTAACTGTCGATATCAAATTCAACCTAATTATTCGTTAATGCAAGAAGATGTGGGAGAATTTATCTCGTAAATCACTTTCACAAAGTTAATAAGTATAATATTATATAATAGTATAGCTAATTACCTTACAACGTATGGAACTACAACAAAATTCATTTTAAAAAATCGAAAAAGTTTTTTATATTAAAATCACAATTTCAGCTATATAGAGCTTCGTTTAATTTCATAATAAAGTTAATTTTGAAAAGTATTTACAATCTGATATAATCGAACTCAGAGAGTAAGAAATTTATTCAGAAATTGCAAAATGAAAATTGATATATAGATATCCACATTAAACAAACAATATGAATTTTGAAGCCACCTGATGGCTTTTTATACAGTACCAAGAGCCAGTTCTAGCTGAGGATGTTCCACTAGGTGGCGATGAAAGGCAGCAGTTGTTAGAACAATGCCATAAGGAACGTGAAACTAAATGGCATAAATATTACTTAAATGCTTTATTAGCATTTGCTAGTATATTTAGTTTCATGAAGAAAACGATATGACTATTTATTAATATCTTATAATTTGTTTGTATTGGATCAATGGCAGTTTGAGATATCTGTTGTGTGATGCAATAAAAACAGAACCCTACATTTAAAAGAATTGGAAGTCCGTAAACTTACCAGTGTGCTGCCTGGAGACTTGTTTGTTTGTTTGTTTTGAATTAAGCAGAAAGCTGCACAATAAGCTATCTGTGCTCTGCTCGCCACGGGTATCGAAACCCGGATTTTAGCGTGTAAGTCTGCAGACATACCGCTGAGTCACTGGATGGCTGCCTGGAGACATACCTTTACACATTTCTTGGTGTTTCCATTATCACATAATTTAATAGTTTCGAAAATAGTTTCATAAAATTCCTTTAAGTTTCTAGACAAGTACGATTTCCTTATTCCGGTAAATTTCAAGTTCAGTTACCAAATAAATCAAAATGTACGGATAAGAAGAAAGCATATTTAATACTTTAAACTTCAATGTCGAATTCTGGAAATCAGTTTTATCTCAAACAAAAAGTGATTAAATAGCAGCATTGAAAATAATGTTTATAAAATAAAGTAAGTTTGAATATAACAAAACGTTATACATAGTCTGCCTGAATACAGATCAAGAAGTTCAAGGTTCTTGACTAGCTGGAAGTTTCTCCGAAATATCATATTGCCACACAAAAACAATTACCCTTCCCTTCTGCCCGAGCGTATTTAAATTAAATAGCTTACCTTTTGAGTTTAATTCCTCAACTTTATTAAATATACTAGAGACATTCCATTCCTTCCAACTACTGTTGAACTCATACACAAAGGATCAGACAAACCAAGAACTTGGAGGATGACTGTATAATGTTTAAGTGTAAAATCTGTAACAATGAATATAATTTATGTAAATTTTATAAAACAACTTTATGATCCAAAGATTTCAGTGAGACTCTAAGGTAAAAACGTTTTAAGGGTTTAAACTTCAAACGTACGTTTGTTTGTAGTTAAACACACAGCTACACAATGGGCTGTCAGTACTGTGCTCACCACGGGTTTCGTAATCCTATTTTTAACATTATAATCTTTCAGCGTTACCCTTGTTACCTCAATATTTACAAATTTACTAGCATCCTGCAAGTTGTAGAATTACTAGTAGATATTTTGAGTCGTGTGTTTGTACTTGTAAGCTGTGAAGATAAACAAAAGATGTCATTTGTGAAATTTATCTGTACAGATGTGAAACGTAGATAAGTGGCAATATTTGATGCATTATTATGTAGAATAAGGTGACGAAAAACTTCAGTCATAATCAAAGCTAAATCTGGTTAAATTTTTATTTTTCATATACAAATACGCTGTGTAATCGTATAATTACACTTTTATCTTTTTAACTGTCTTCTACAATTTTAAGTTAAACTTAAATCTCTGTACTTGCTTATCCCAAGAATTATGGTGTACGCAACTTAAGGTTTTTCATTTTTGTTTTCTTTTCCTTGCATACGTATATACGTATCATCATCATCTGCCACTCAATTCCTAAAGGAACTTAGGGCCGCAAACACTGCGGTTGCCGAAACAGGTATTTAAGTCAGTAGGTTGTTAGCTGTTAGCCACTATAGACCCATTCCGCAACATCTCCTGCCAGTATGATTTGGTTTTTTGAATTTCGCGCAAAGCTACTCGAGGGCTATGTGTGCTAACCGTCCCTAATTTAGGAGTGTAAGACTAGATGGAAGGCAGATAGTCATCACCACCCACCGCCAACTCTTGGGCTACTCTTTTACCAACAAATAATAGGATTGACCGTCATATTATAACGCCCCCACGGCTGAAAGGGTGAGGGAATATAGACATTGCATTGTACCATGCTGAGTCAAACATATTTTTGACGTCTAGAATGATTGTGTGATTGTTGTTGAATGACTTATATATTGATTGTGTGTGTCAGATTAGGTGATCTGTGGACTGTCTTTCAATACGTAAGAAGTTCTGTATATTGGGGATTAAATTACTTTCACAAAATATGAGTATTCTTCTTCAGATTATTCTTTCCATTAATTTTCCGATGCAACTAAGTGAAGTTATCAGTGTGAAGTTTTCGGGGTTGGAAGTTTCTGTGTTTGTTTAAGAAATAAAAGTTATCTTAGCTTTCTTCCAGACGTCTTGGAAATATCTGAATGGAGGAAAAGGTTCATGATAGTAATAAGGTGTCAGTGAAAATGATTAGAGGCCGTTTGTAAGATAATAATTCTAACACCGTCTTCTCCAGATGAGCGCGTCTATTTTGTTTTGTAGTGAAGCCACATCGGGCCAGCTGGTGAGCCCACCGAGAGGTAGCAAATCCCTGATTTTAGCGTTGTAAATCCGTTGTATTCGAGAGGAGATCTTCAGATAAGGATTTGTTTTAGTATTAGAAGGCTAGTTTCGAGTTCCCCAATTGTAATTTGTTTGCCAAAGACGTCGTGTACGTGTGTTGAAGTTAAGTTGTGGGTAAAGTATAGATTTGGTCTGTACGAGATGTAGTTTTTCAACGTTTTGTTTGAATGGTTGATTGTAGACCTTTCCAACAATTCAATGTCTTTTTTTAAAGTAAAGAGCCCAAGACGGATCACAAAACAAAAAATGGGGCCTAACTAGTGGCATATACAATGTAATTAAAATTTCTTTAGGCCTGCATTCAGTAATTCTGTTAATAGAACCTAAAATTTTATTTGCCCCGACACTATCCACAGTACAGTGTTTTGAATGGCTTTAGAGATTTATCAACCAATAATGTAAGTGTTTCTAACAGTTTCTTCATCTATGTCATTGATATAAATAAAAAAAACAGTAATCTTAATTTACATCCCTTGCAACATTAATCCCGTTTGACTGAGTTCCATTTATTACAATCTCGACTCTTTTTCCATCAAGCCATTTTTCTACATAATTAGTTAACTTATCCCCTTTACCGAAAGAGATAACTTTTTTCAATGCCTTTCATGTAGCATTTTGTCATATAATTTCTAAAAATCCAGAAACACCAAACCTAGACGCTGTCTTCATCTTTATAAGCAAGAGTATTTTCAATGCATGTCAACGATTTGCAAGGCAAGATTTTCCCTCAATGAAACCGTGTTGACTATTCGATAAAACTCTAAACTTTGTCCAAAATGAAAGTACAAAAACCTTCACGATCAATAAATTACACAGGAAAGTGTGTCAGCACAAACGTTATCAATTCCGTTAACCCAGATTATCTTCAAATCATACCCTTGTAATCAGTGGCGTAGTTTTTTTACAGCCGATGGGGGAATGATTTTTGCAACCACTTAAGTGGACTGTACAGTTTGCAAATTGGTAATATTTAATTACGTGAACCTGAAAGCTGTAAACATGCAGCCACAGAGTAATCTTGTTGCCATGATACTTGCTTGTATACTTAGGCCTACTGACTGATACTTACAAACTATCACTTGAATCGAAAAGCTTAGAAGCACGCCTATATTAAAGATGTACATTTCGGCTACCGAAAAAGCCTTCATCTAGGCCTAATTATAATATTCGATTGGTAAGAACACGAAAATCACAAGAACAAACACACAATTTGTAGGCCTGTGATGCAATAAAACAATTCAACAGACCAAACTCTAGGAGGGGATGATTGTATGCACCATACTCCTTCCTAAAATGAAGGGGGGATGTGTACCATCCATCCCCCACCTGGATCTACGCTTCTGCTTCTAATGATAAACTCCAATCTAAAGTCTTCAGTTTTTGCTCTTCATTTTATTCAAAATCGTCAACAGGTTATGACCAGTGAAAATGATATTTGTTTGTGGTGATGCAGATATATATCATTGAAATATTTCACAGCTAACATTAAAGTTAATGTTTCTTTATCTGCAGTAGAATAATTATTTTGGTGACAATTAAAATTTAAAAGAAAAATAACATACAGAGTGTTCAATACATTTGTCGTTTCTTTGGAATAGAATAGCACAACAATCATCGGCATGAACAGCTCATGCGAAAGACTTATCAAACTCAGGTGCCATCAAAATAGGGTAAAATAACAATGGAGGTATGACTTTTCCAAAAGCAGGTTGACAAGTTTCTGAATAATTAAATTTTTGATTTCTTCCAATAGGTTTGTTAATGGTATAGTTACGTCAGCAAAATGTTTACAAAATCCTGTAATAGCCAGTCATTCTCAAAATTTCTTGCTGGTAAGAGTTGGATAATTCACGATATAATCATTTTTCACACGACTGAAGGTTTCTTCGAAAGCTGGGATAGGTTGCTGAAGATTACCAGAGACTTTCTGGTTAGGTTCGCCATCTAAATGACCGGTACGACAAGTTATACAAACTTGAAAACTCTTGCCTGAAGAATTATAATTTTGACTTTTGCTGGATTAAAGAGAACTTTTTGCTAAGATTGCAGAATTTTTTAATGAAAAGTAGTTTATGTGTTAAATTGTAATTGTCGGAAAGAGCAGCTTTTTCCTGTCTGTTCTCACTTTCTTCTAACTAATCTAAGTTTTGCGATTCTAATGTGTGCTACGTTGAAATTCTTCAGTTAGATATAATTGTTTTAGCTTGTCGAAACCATAGCTAATAGGCATAGAAATACATCACCAAACAAACTAAAACTCTTCATCGTGTGCAAATTCAATACAAGTTTGATTATCTTGCTTGCAATAACCATGGCGGTAAGTACAACTTGAGAATAACTGCTTTGGCCTTATCACAATCTCTATAATCTTCTTGAGAAAGAGTTGCATAAGTTTCTTGTGCTTTATCCATTAAAATACTTTTGTAATAATAATAATGTCTATTTCTCGTTGCCCCATTCCATGGTTTAGGCAACCACCTCAAAGTGTTGGAAATATTTATAAATTTCATTTTCACTGAATGGTGGTACTTTATCATGTCAATTAAATTCAAAGTTGTCATTTTGTTTCTGTCAACCAGAGTAAAGTTTAATTTTCACCTAACTTATTTTTTCTCGACTTTGATTCGAACTTGTTTTTCAGCTTCGAAATGAGCTTGTTCACCTTGAGACGTTTATTTGCTCTGTAAGTTTCGATATGAACTTTTTCGAACTTGACTTCAAGTTTTAACCAGATCTATAATTCATATTTATTACTCAACCCCGATTGACTATTGGGCCACTACAGTATTCCCGCTCACAACTCCTCCGACGACAAATCATCATCAACTGGTATTTTAACGATATATGTTTGTTCATCGATTTTTAAACGTCTAGATCTAATACCTTAGCAATTTTGAAAAATTCTGTTTCGTTATATCTCCTTAGTTGTTCTTGATAATCAAACACGATCAAATCTTGTTGGAACTGATGAATATAAATTTAATCATAGTTTCAATTTGAATGGAGATCGAATTTTGTCTCCAATTCAGATCAATTTATTACGTTATGTATTACAATTTCCAATATCCCAGGTTCGAATCCATGTCATACCACACATACTCGTCATAACAGAGGCGAGTTATAATGTTGTGGTCAATCCCACTATTCATTGGGAAAAAGAGTTGCCCAAGAGTTGGCGGTGGGTGGTGAGGACTAGCTGCTTATCTCTAGTAAGTAGTGTTAGCACTGCTAAATTGGGAAGTTAGCGCAGATAGCGCTTGTGTAGTTTTGCACGAAATTATAAACCAAAAGAACAAAAATACAATTTAAAATAGCCTAAAACTCGATTGTAATTTAAATTTAGTGATTTCGACACATATCCAATTTATGATATTTGCCAACAACATTCATACACACGATTTATTACTTCTAATGCACAAATAAAAGTTAAAATGATTATTACAAAAGCTGATTTATCCTTGAGTAATGTCCGACTTTAGGCTAAAAAAAAATAGAAAGGATTTCAAACATTTTTAATGATATTTAATCAATAATGCATGTTCCATAATAATTCATTACTTCCTCGCAACTATTCACATGCTGCTGAATGCCACTTCTATATAATTCTTTGGGTTTGGAGGAAAAGAATAGAGAAAGGGTTGTTCATGTGTTTCTAGCTATTTTCCATCAAGCTAACTCTGCAAACTTCGGAATAGATGAATCAGATGAGGAAAGGACTGAAGAATAAGGAGGATGGAGACATTTTTCCAGGTCTGGCTCTTCAATCCTTGCAGATGTGATATTTGCAGTATGGAGCTGTGCATTACCTTGGTGCAACACAATAACTTTACCATTGATCAAAAGAAGACCTCTTTTCTTCAGTGCAACATTCAACCGTTGACAACAGAAGTCTGAAGTAATCGTTACATTGAATGATAGCAGCTCAAAGTGGATCACACCAACAATATCCCACCAAACGCTTAACAAGACTTTCAGAGGGTAGAGATCCATTTCAGGCTGTGCTGTAGCCAGTTTACGTGCATTGAGCCACTATATGTAGTGCTTAACATCTTTATAAAATATCAGTTTTTCATCTCCAGTCACTAACCTGTCAAAAACAGATAACTTGTGTACAAGAGTGTGCATAGAATAGCAAATGTCCACTTTTGTTCTAATGTTGGCTTCGGTCAAATCAGGGAGTATTTATTTTTAAAATTTTAACATCTTTCCAAGCTGTTGCAGGTAACAGTGAACTATTGGATTGGTTGAAGTGAGCTTTTCATGCTAGTTTAACTTTTAAAGCAGCAGCTTCAATAAGAGCAGCCAGCAGCAAGTCTTCATTATACTCAACAGCGCGACCTGAACGTGGCGCACCAATTAAACTGTATTCACCTGATCCGGACTTCTGAAACCACCTTCGACATTTTCGTTCACTGAGAGACTCCGCATCATAAAACACCTCGAACGTTTTGTGTAGTTTCTTCTGTACCATTACATTTTTAAACTCACAAAGCATTATATGCTTTGGGCTCCTCAAACACATCTGTTTTCATAAGGGTTTATTTGATTAATGAACTGAGAAGGTGGAATTGGGTTAGTTTCTTTCATTTGTCTGACCATTTTTATAAATATTTTAGTCATTAAAGCCTTCTACAAAGACAGGGATCATAATGCACTTTGTGTATTAAATTTCAGGACATAACTTGTGGGATGGCCTGATATACACAAAAGTTTTACACAAGGTACTCAGTCTTCTTTCCAGTTTTCGTAAACTTACTGCTCTCCCAACCTAGAGACCACCAATACTTTCATTACTTCAGCGTTTATTGCACATATATTGTCGATTCTTACACTAAAAAAATCTTCTACAATTTTATTGAATAGGTAAGAGTATTACAATACAGATTTAAAAAAGTATAAGTTATGTACATGTCTAAATATAAATTTAACTTAAAACACTAATATCACAATACATATAATACTAAACCAATTCAGGTACTTGTACTATTAATGACAGTTTAAGAAATGTCATTATGAGTGTGTTAAGTTTGCAATTAAACTACCTTTTAATGATCATTTCTTGCCTGCTAGAAATTAAAAATCAATTAATTTATTTTTATTTTAGCTCTTCAATAGTTCTGTATCTTGTTTGTTAACTGCTTCGAATTACAAAAATTTCGGAATTCGATGAAACATTGCATACAACATTTTATGCTAACGTTTTTATTAAAGATAATTTTAATATAAAAAGGTACGAGTTATCTATTACATTGTAATATGTTTAATAAAATCCGTTGTAATTATAGTTTTACCACACAATATGCATTGGAAAAGCGCTCATTCCTTGTAAAAGGCACTAAACAGCAATCTATTTTAAGATTTCACAATCCCAAACTGTAGGCTGGACAACATCTATGCTATTCCCAATTTGTAGGCTGTTTACAATTTTCAAATGTTAATTGAAATGTGTTTTGATTTCGTAATTTTACATTTATTAATTTCATTATATTATTTGGAGTTGAAAGACCTATATAGAAAATGTATATACATACGTGTGTTATATTTTGTACCTATAGCAAAGGTTTAGGCTATCTTCTGCCGTTCCTAATTTTGAAGCAATGCCCAGAGAAGACAATCAAGTCAACCATACTCTACTGCCCATCATACCCACCAACAGATTTTAAGTGTCAATCTTATAACTTAAAACACGATTTAAAGCACGGAGACTACTGTGTAGTACCATAAGGATTCACGCCCATATAACTAACTCTGTAATTCACAGATATACTACAAATCCAACACATACCATAGATAATTTAATGATGCTAGAAAAACACGTGTTTTAAAAGAACGACAAAACCTTTATAATCCAAAATCTTTTGAGAGGACGTTTCTTCTTCAGAGGCAATCTGCGAAAGTAATTTAAATAATTGAAAAAAATTATTAGCTTTTGTGGCAATTTATTTTAATTTTGTCTTCTTTTGAGGACTAACCGATATAAAATTTGCAACGAATAAATTTAACTTCAAAACATTTTTATTAGCAAAGGTTAACAAAACAAGAAACTTTATAATTTAATAATTTATAAAGTCATAGTTGCACAGTACAATACCGAATTAAAATGTGGTAAAATATGAGCAAACTGAGGTGGTTGTTATAAGTTAAAAATACATATGCTAAATATTTTTCCTCTATTAAATCTTTTTTTGTGTGTTTAAAGTAAATTTCAACTAAGATCAATGCCTCAGCGTATTTTTTATGATGTATCAACGTAAATAAAGCCAAATTACACATTTTTAAATGTGAAATGTAACAGCTGAGACTTATTCTTCACATCATCTTTATTTTCTTGAATCTTTTTCAGTACACCCTGGGTTGCATCCAGAATTACCACATCACCTGTGTTAAGTAGAAATCAAACAGTCATTAAAAAAAAGGACACTTATTTAATAAACATAAATACTAGTATGAAAAGTTCAGTAGGGTACATCTTCAGGCCATTAACAAGGCTTTAAAATCTTAGTACAAATGTTTTAAATCAATAACAGCTCCTGGTGGTGAAATGAAATAGCAGTTACCAGTATTCCTGTAGTACAGTCGCTAATTCTATTTCTAAAGCATCTCAAACATTATATTCCGTTTTAACTTATAGACCACATCACATAGCACACCATTTTTGCGTTTGTAGCGTCACTATATTGCACGTATTACAGTCACCGTTATTGCTTTGGGGCACAGTATGGACAAATGATTAAAACGCATTTGACTCATAATCTTAGGGTCGCAGATTCGAATCTCCATCTCAAACATTCTCGTCCTATCAGCCGTGGGGGGAGTGATAATGTGATGGTCAACTCCGCTATTTATTGGTAAAAGAGCAGCCCAGGAGTTGGCAGTGACTAGTAGCTTCCTTCCTCTTGTCTTACACAGATTGTTTTAAATTTGCACAAAACTGTATTAGGGCTATATGCTCTAGCCATCTGTAATTTAACAAACTAAATTATTGCTTTAAACCTGACACGTCACCATTTTTATTTATACGACATCCCAGTTTTATTCATTTTCAAATGTTCAACTTAATTGCGAAAAGATGATTACTCTTCAGCACTTCAAAATTAAAGCAAATATATCAAAAAAGTATAATATTGAATAGCTATAGAAAAATTAACCTTAAAACATAATAAAATACTGGTAAATTGTTTACAAAAACTCTATAACTATCGTGACAGGGTGTTTTGTGCGAGAATCAACACACCATTACCTCTGGTTTCAAAACTAGCTTGAGTAACTTGATTGCATATGCAATAGTAACATTTTAGACTAAAGTTTTGGAGAAAACAAACCATTTTACTTCTTCGTTAGACATTTCTAATAGTCATTAATAAACGAATTTCAAAATTATGAATTTTGATGAGCATATCAACTGCCAACTCTTGGGCTACTCTTTTACCAAAGAATAGTGCGGTTGACTGTCACATGAAAACATCTCCACGGCTGAATGGGCGAGCATGTTTGGCGCGACGAGGATGCGAACCGCGACCGTCAGATTACGAGTCGCACGCCTTAACACGCTTGGTCATGCCGGGCCAAAATTCTGACGTATAAAGAATGCATAATAATGTAATACGGTTTGCTTGAAGGAAATAACATCAGAATGTGGGAAACACCTCTTTGTTACTGTTGTAATAAACATATTTGACTGTTACTGGTTCACGAGTAACTGAAAGATTGTATTATTGCTAATTCCCATAAATGTTTATTAAAATTACTGCGTTACCCAAAGAAAGACATGATTGCTTACAAGTAGTTCGAACTGCGTTAAAATATCAATTATTTTGTGGTTTTTTCTTACCGGTCTTGAACGTAGTTGTTGCACCTTGAACTGCCACCAAAGAAGGCAAACCATACTCTCTTGCAACCACAGCACCTAAAGAATTAATTAATATAACTTTTTGTATATGTAAAAGTTCAAGGCCTCGTATCCTTTAAATGTTAAAATTATACCTAAAATCAGTTATATGTTCAGGTTCCCAATATTTTATTTCAATAAAAATTGATTCACAACATGGTTTAATCTTTGAAAGATTATGAACGTGAATAAAGACTACTTAAATACATAGAACAGATAATTAAACAGTAGACCTTGTTCCTTCACGTTGGGAACTACGTAAAGCAAATGACTCATTAAGAACTGATTTTACCTCTTATATGCAAAAACGGCTGTTCTGGGCCCAGAAAACACTTCAAATAGAAGAGCGAACAACGTTTCGACCTTCTTCGGTCATCGTCAGGTTCACAAATACATTGTTGAATAAAGTTGATGTCATTTCTTCTATTAATGATACGTAGGTTTAAATTTCTTAGTTTCTTAACAATCGTGTGAGCGTGTACTGTTAATGGTGGTGTACTGTATGCTTGTTCAGACATAATGGAAACAGGTAAGTACAAATACACTGAGAAAAAACACAAAAAACTTACACTTCTCGAACAATTGCCGTGGTGAAATAACAATCAGTGATGTCGAGAAACCCACTTGTTGAGAACTTTTATATGCAAAAACGGCTGTTCTGGGCCCAGAAAACACTTCAAATAGAAGAGCGAACAACGTTTCGACCTTCTTCGGTCATCGTGAACCTGACGATGACCGAAGAAGGTCGAAACGTTGTTCGCTCTTCTATTTGAAGTGTTTTCTGGGCCCAGAACAGCCGTTTTTGCATATAAAAGTTCTCAACAAGTGGGTTTCTCGACATCACTGATTGATTTTACCTCTTTCAAATCCACAGTGCACCAGGAATTCAAAACCATAATTTTTCGAAAGATTGAAGTGTATCAATACCAATAAGA
Source organism: Carcinoscorpius rotundicauda (assembly GCA_011833715.1). Classification (NCBI taxonomy): domain Eukaryota; kingdom Metazoa; phylum Arthropoda; class Merostomata; order Xiphosura; family Limulidae; genus Carcinoscorpius; species Carcinoscorpius rotundicauda. Next base: position 26,736,215 of record CM022398.1, read on the forward strand.
GTGAAGTAATATTTGTAATTGTTGTCTACATCAGTTTAGAACATTATTTAATTTAAATACACATTTCTCATTAGTAAATTTATTTATTGGGTTCAGTACTGTCACTTCTAAATATATTTCAAATCAATTAATAAGATTGTTTTGAATAACGGAAAAATAATAGCAAATTAAAATAAGATAAGTTAAGAAATAAACGTGTCCCGGTCATTTTAAAATTTTATTCATATTTTATGGAAATAATAATTCTTCATTAATTCTGTTTTATATTCTTAACACTTAAATATTTTAGTGATAATTTTTTAAAAGTACAGAAACAAGTTTTTCAATACTTTATCGAAAAATATACAAATGTGACTTACCATGAGAAAGTAGGCCTCCTATCTCTGTGACAATACCACTCAGAAATGGAAAATATGGAGACCATGCTATGTCTGTAGAGTGGACAATAAGAATATCTCCTTGCTATGAAAAATAGTGTTTAGTTTAAAACAAGTTTGAACAAGGGTGTGACAAGTGACAAACTGTACGATTTGCTGACATGGTAAAATGGTAGTTAAAGTAACTCACCTTTTGTTTACATTCGACGAAATTGAAAGGAGCGTGTGCTTTTTCTTTTAGCAAAGTCATATCAGGTTATGTTCTGAGTCTACCGAGGGGAACTGGGCCCCTGATTTCAGCATCGCAAATCAGTAAACTTACCGCTGTATCAGCGTGGGACGAAATTTAAATGAAAAAATTAATTTTATTTAAATCCATTTCACGTGACAACGAGTGGTACTCACAAACAGGAATAACGTTTGTTGGAACAATAGAGCTTCACTACAGATTATTACTGTGAAACCAATAATGAAGCAGAATATTTATCTTCCTTTCATTTTAGTCTCTTGTACGAAAATTTTCCATTTAAAGAATGTCTCTGTCAGCCGTAAGAAAACGCGATACGAAAATTTTGTTGAAATCATTAGAATTTGGCTATTTATTCTTCAAATAAAAAACAGGTAAAATTTTTGCTTGAGCAATTAAAATAAATTACTACACTGTGACAGAAAATGGAGAATTAATGAATCTTTTTTTTTATATATATATACGCTATATGACGTACAATGTTTGTTAGCTTTGATATTATCCACCACGGAAAAAAACATTTTAGTTAGATGTGAGGAGGAAACGTCTGTTATTGATTAAATAAAGTAACAAGTAAAGATTGAAAAAATTTAACATGTTTGATTTGCAGCTAAATATAATACAGTCATGAATTATTACTAGCATTGCACATCTAACTACTATGTAAATGAGCAAGTTATAATTCTCGACACTTATAAATAAATTTTAAACTCACCTGTAAACTAGAGGCTTCATTAAAGTTTGTAGCAACATGAGCCATTCCTTTCACAACACCTTGGCATACAGTGACACCTGAAGTAAATGTGAAAACAAAGATCAATTTTATGTTTCTCTACCTTAGAAAATGGCAAGTAAAACTTCACAGTTAATCAAACTCCAAAAGAAACTGGGAAATACACGAACTTGTAACGAGTTTTACTTTATAAAAGTTAATTCAAAATTTTTTGATTATTGCATATCTTCAGGATGCCCCGCAAGTCCCTACTCATCACTATCTCTTATATCACATGAGCATTATATTAATAGCCGTAATTTTAAAATGCATATAATAATAGGTTTAAATCAATACACTATTCAGTATTATTATCAAAACATATTAGTATCTACTTAGAGTTTAATTGTTATCTATAGATAAATAAAATAACAATCCAGACCTCGTAATTCTTGAAGGGAAGAGTAAATGTCCTCAACTTCTTTAGTGACCTGAAAATGAAGATTCGTCAAGAGCATTCTAATCAAATATATTTATTGAAAATAGTTGGTTTTTAATTTTGCTATTTCATACATTTTTGTCTCATTACCTTCCTATGCACGTATTAATATGTCAGTCATAATATTATGCTACGTTTAAATAAGAAATTATGGAGTTCATCATTTGAAATATTTATTTTTTCTAAAAGCTCTTAAAACCAACTGTTATACTTAACGTCAAGTGGAACACAACCTATTTAATCAACGTAAACAAATCTATGTAATGAAAGCAAAACCTACAAATCAGATGTTTGGGGGAATTTTATTTATATGTTAGATATAGACATTCTTATGATGATGCATGGAAATCTTTGGCAATTTACACTTTATTAAAAAGATCATTTAAAAGCTTCAGTAAAAATGAAAATGTATTCAAGATGATATTCTGCACAAATTCTATATAATACCAATTTGAAAATTTACATCTTTACCTAAATAGTTTGTTCTTTTAAATCATTTTCATTTCCTCTTAGAATTTTGAAAAAGAACAGATATTTCATTATTAATAAACAATTGTGATATCAACTTTAAAATTAATTCAAAAGTAAAACATTTGAAAAGCTTACGGGTTTCGGTTCACCAATAATAATTTCCGGAAACACCATAGCATTCAATTTCTCATGCATTCTCCGTCTGCGAACAGCTCTAATAAAAGAAAAAATAAATTTCTTCAAAACTGAGAGTTAGCCACAGATACATGAATAATTATACACTATAAAACACTTCATATTCCCTAAGTTGAACACTGTATTTAAAACTATGTAGGTTTTCAACTTGAGTACATTTCATCAATAACTTATAAATATATGCATTTTGTCATTTTATTTCATATTAGTTACAATTACTAAACAACTTTTTTCTGGCATTAGTATTTTATATAACACGACAGATTACAAATGCTTTGTTTCATTTCACAAACAGCTTATTCTTATCCAATAAGAAATGATTTTAAGATAAAGATCGATATTAAAGTTCTCAAATATTAAATTTTATGATTGTTGCTGTAAACTGATTGAAGGACTAATATACTCAATTCACTTTGGACAGTGAGAAAGATATTGAGCTTTGGCTACCATTTGTCTATAGTGTATTGTATCAATAAAATTGTAAAAAAATGACAAAAGATAAGCATTCATATTCTTTTGATTATAGAAGGTATTGATGTTCAAATACTGAGAGCGAAGTAGTTTACGTCTAACATAAAATCAACTTCTTTGAAAACACTCACGTTGAAATCAAATGTGCAGATCGTGTCATCAGAAGTTCTCGAATCTCTTCGTTAGTGAAGAAATGGAGTAATTCAGGATCTGGAAGCCTTCCTTCTTTTACCATCAACTTCTCCAACAAACGATAACCTTTTCTAACATTGTCTACATATTTCACTAGGAGAGACTGTATATAGTACTTTATATAAATACAAGATGCTTATATACTGAACCTTGAAAAATTTTTCACTTAATGTTTTATTGAAACAACCAAGTGTGAATAATTTCATATGTTTTATTTATCCAATTTGTAAGAGAGCCAAAGATAAAAATACATTCGCAAATAGTTTAAAACATGCGTTTACAAATGTGTACAAGTATTCCTTGTGAATTGATTTAAATACGTGAAAGATCAACATTCGTTCTAATAATTTTAACATTAAGTTGAATAAAATATACATTTTCAACGAAACAAGGTGTAGAAGTGAGTGCACTAAAATTTGAAGAAGCAAAATAGGAACGTGAATGATGTAATAAAAACTCTTGTATAAACTCGCAAGCCTACTTCATTTATTTCATTCACATAATTCATTATCAAATGTAATTAGATTTATCATATGATGAGTATTAAGATGTTTCAGTACAATGAAGTCATGGATTTATTATACGAATTAGGCATGGACTGGTTGTTGGACAAACTCCCTTGTGAAGCTGTACAGAGGAAGTTTTATTACATCATGCCCATTCCTACCTTGTTTCCTCACTTTTTGATGTACCCATACTTTGCTTTCAATTTTTCTAAATATTCTTTCCACTTATTTCACACAAAGTGGCATGATATTGTGCACTATTTATTCAGCATGTCATTAGTGTGGGTGTGCACCATAGTATTAAGGTATGTGCATATAATGTGTTTTTGTTCATGCGTAAAATTGTTCAACAATGTCAGTCAGCGAGATTAAAGAATTTGTAGTTTTGTGAATTATTGTATCTTCTCTGCTGACTTTCTGATGTAGATATATACAACTTGTAATTTGTACATGATTTCTTTATCACTTAAGAGTGTCTCTCAAATACTTTTTAAGAATTATCATTTGATTGTTAAAGATGAAAATGAGTAAATATTTTAAATTGTATGCATTGTGTATCCACATTATTCCTACTGTAGTTACTACCATACTTATGACAACCATAAATTAGTTACTCATGACCATTGATAAATGTCGAAGATTCGTTAACATATGGATGAAGTTTGTCAAAATTAAAGAATTATACATGTTTGAAACTTTTATGGTTTCCACAATAAAAACTTGAAATCACTACATCAACTTTAAAACAATGGAATAAATGTACAATACTACTGATACGCCGTGACAAAAACTTCACGTTGGTACAAATAAATGTTGGTTCAGGATGTATCAATATAAACGACAAAGTCTACCTGTTGATAATGCTCGGGTTAGAGGGTTTTTTTTTATCGTTCTTTAATTTAGTGTAGGACACATACTGTAAACAGTTCTTTAATGCCTCTTATGTACACATTGCAGTTTTCATACTGATAAAACACACTGTCACATTCATCTCTGAAATACAATCAACCTGACTCACCTTACTCATCTCTCTGAGGCAAACTCCCCGTCGTGCTTGAGACACAAGGAAATGTAGAACAAACCTGGAACAAAATTTATCCCTCAATTTTCACCAAAATTCTTCTTTAAATCACTAACAAATGTGGAAAGTTCGTTGTGTCAGTACCATAAACCTGACAATTGATTTTCATTTTGATACAATCAAGTATTAATAAATCATTACATCTAACACAGGGGTTCCCAACTGGTGGGTCGCGAAGCCTTGTTAAAAGTACCTTGGGATAACATTAATTTTATTTCATCAATAACATTTTCATGCTCTTACAATTATTTTTGTTTCGGTGCAAAGCAAAACGTGTGCTACGTTAGTTCAATGTCATTAGGTGACATTGTGTGTGTGTGTGTGTGTGTGTGTGTGTGTGTGTGTGTGTGTGTGTGTGTGCGCGCGCTGTCAACACGCGAGTCACATGTCCGTTGCTGATTGGCCACGCTCCCTTCCCTCCCAATACTTACCCCATCATTACTCTACCTGCACCCCCCACAAGTAGTCAGTGTAAGATCTACAGTTGCCAAAGCGTTCATTATTCAACATTTTTATTTTATTTTAACAAAGATGAGTAAGCCGTAGAGGCGAGTTGTGTCCATGGTCTTTGTGCCATGCTGTCCTGAGTGCAGAGTCAATGAAACCATAAAACCTCGAGCGTCATCTCGAGACGAAACATCCAAAACATGCAAAGAAGAGTTTGGATTTCTTCAAACGGCATGAACGGTGTCTTAAAAGCCAAAGAATTAATAGAAGTGGGTCGTTTCAGCAGCAGAGTGGAACCGTAGTGGAAGCTTCATATAAGATTGCATTCGAAATTGCTAAACAAAAAAGCTTCACACGATTGGAGAAACACTTCTTAAACCCTGCATGATGAAAGCAATAAATCTTATTCTTGGAAAAGCCAGTGCAAAGAAGATGCAGCAAGTATCCCTGTCAAATAATACTAGAGAGGCACGTTCTAAAATGTCTATGGATGTGAAGGAACAGGTTTTGACTAAAATCAAGGGTTCCTCTTTATTCTCCTTTCAGCTCTACAAGTCAACAGATGCAAGTTCATGTTCTCAGTTGCTTGTCTTCGTGAGATACATCAATTCAGGTGATATCAAAGACGAATTCCTATTCTGCAGTGCACTTGAAACCACAACAAAAGCTGATGATGTCATGAAAAAAGTTAACTTTTTTTCAAGACGAAGATCTTCAATGGGAAAACTTATGTGGGATTTGTACGAATGGGGCACCGGCTATGCTGGGATCGAATTCAGGATTCCAGGCGAGAGTGAAGAAGCTAGCACCTCAAGCAAAGGACATTCACTGATATGCTCTCGCCGGTAAGACTCTCCCTGTCCCAGGAAGTGCATGAATCTGTAATCAAAATTGTAAATTATGTGAAGACTCAGGCACTCAACACTCGCCTATTCAAAAAACTATGCAAAGACATGAATGCTGACCACGAAGCCCTTCTCTTCTACACAACAGTACGTTGGTTGTCGAAAAGAAACGTAATTAATCGCGTCTTTGAAATGAAAGATGAAATAAAGCTATTCCTTCGAGACTCAAGAAAGGAAAGATCTTGTAGCTCACTTCCAAGATGAAGCATGGAATAAAAGGGTTACGTATCTAGCCGACATTTTTGACCAGCTGAACAAGCTCAATTTGAAGCTTCAAGGAAGGGAAACACACGTTCTCCTTTTTCAAGACAGTCTACGGGCCTTTGGTTTTCCGACGCCAGTTCTGCAGTTTGGAAACAATCTTGGAAACATCGCTATGTTTGAAAAACTTTGTGGAGTGACGGATGAGTCTCAGATCCAACTGGATCAGTTCCTCGAGGATGAGATTACAGAACATCTTCAGTCTCTAGAAAAGGAAGACGAGTGTTACTTCCCCGAGCTGGTAAGGATAGTGAACTTGATGTATCCAGCATCCAAGATGAATTTCTGTATCTAAGAAACGACTCTTCAGCTCGTGATCTCTTCAAGGTGAAATCCGCGACTCAGTTCTGGTGCGCTACGTATCAATCATATTTCAAAGTTAGCATGATAGCTTTACGTGTCCTTGTTCCATTTGCTTCTACCAACTTGTGTGAGACAGGATTTTCCACTCTTGTCAATATAAAAACAAAGAATAGGAACAGATTGGATGTTGGAGATGACACGAGTTTGGTTATAACAAACGATCGGCCACGAATATCAAAGCTTGCTGTTGAAATGCAACATCAGGCATCTCACTAGCTAGGTTGGAGAGCTGTTCAAACCTATGTTAATATTATTTTAAGAAATATGTTCTTTTTGTGAATTCAGGTTGGACCAATGTGATTTAATTTGCTAATAAATAATTACAGAATTTTTAAATATTGTTTATGTGTTTCTTTCCCTCTCCTTCACAGAAAATAAAAGAAAAATTAAGCTGCTGATAGTAAGCCCTAAGTAGGGGGTCACATGGGTTTCAGACTTTTAGGTAAGGGGTCGCGAGTGCCAAAAGGTTAAGAACCCCTGATCTAACACATCAGAATATCATAAAAAAGATTGATAACATGTTTGATTACAGATTTACTTTTTGTTTCATTCAAATTTCAGGAAAAAGAACTGGCCTTACATAATAGTGTGAGAATCCTTTTCAATTATCCGATGAAATAAAAATATTTCCCATACTCTTTTATAACTTCCCAGTTTTTAATAGAAATAGGTTCTAAAATTTATTTTAAAATTAAACAAAAATTAGTGTTTTCTAAAACATGTTTCAAGTGTCATATCACGTGTTGATGAAATAACAGTCATCTATCAGAGTTAGTTATTCAAATTAATTTCAACTTTTGTAATTTTACTAATGTTATGTAAATGTGTAAATAGTTTGTAAACGACGGCATGTCGTGTTGTGTTTGGATTTTCATTTCTATTATCTATGTTTCCATATTTATATTATTGTTTCGAAGTTTAAACTAATAAAATATGTTGTTATTGATTTAGGGTAACATTTAGAATTTTCTTGAATTAAGTAGACCAATCATATGTTTGTAAATGAAGTGCTGGCGACTTCGCGTCTAGACGTGTAGTCTCGTGCAAGAACGGACATTCGCGGATTGCTCTGGAGACCTGTAGAAATTTCGCGGTTATTCGAGGGGTTTAGGCCTACAATACATAAACAGACGAAGATGCGAGAGAGAAAAAAAAAGGAAGAAAGTCAGACATTAGTTTTATTTTAAAAGAACAGAGTCAGTTATTTGAGAAAGATTAAGTGTTTGCTGTTATTATTCAACTTGGATTTGTGACTGAAGTTAAAACTACGGAAGCTGTGATTTTATTTTGTCAATCTCTACGATTCATCTGAATTACTGCTTGTGCTGAGAGTCGGCGAATTTGTGACGTTCATCGGAGGCATCGTGAAAGGAACTTCGTCGAATTTATTGAACTGTGAACTGTTTCTGAACTTCTTCATTTAAGCTTCGGAATTTCTTCGTGGGACCAAATTCACACCCTAGACTGGAATTTGAGACTTTCATTTTAGATCATCATATTAGATACAGGCCAGTACCATTTTGTTTTGTAATTAATTTTGAAGTTTGAAACTAGTATTATTTTGTTTTGTAATTAATTTCGAATGTTGTAACTTAATATCTGTCACTGTTATTATATAATTTATGTTATATCTGTTATACTTGTTAATAGTTTAGTGTAATAAATTATACAAGCTGTTATCTGTGCTTTTCTGTTGCGTTTAGTCTACGAAAAACATAAAAAATACGTAACGCTAACACTTTTAAATTTATAGTGAAACGAATTTTGCTATTGTGAAGTTCATGAAAAATATTGCAATTAATACAACTTCAAGTAATGTCCTCGGAAATCCTAAGTACAACATTGACTGTCAGTTTTATGATGAAAGGGAATATTTTGTACAGGACAATTTTATATACACCAACTTGCCTCAAGAGTTGGTTGAAGATGTCACTGATTAGCTAATTAATAAACGTTATTGAGTAAATTGTAATATCAAAACATAGGTAAACAAGAAACAATTAAATAAAGTGAATATTTGTGTACGTAAATATAAAAATACAAACGTACTAATGTCAAGGATATAACTGTGTTGTTTATATCAGTTTAAAGAACAGATACTTTCACTGTTACCACTAACATTATACCTGGAAAATCTCGTTGGTTTGTATTTGATTTGTTCAATAGCTTCAGTTATTGGCAATTCTTCTTTTGCAACAACCATCAAATGAACAGTCTTTACCATAGCCTTTCAGAGGAAGAAATGAAAGAATTATATAACAAACTCAAAAACAATATTCAAAACTTACAATTGGTTCATTCGGTACGAGATTACAACTAAACATATTGCTCATTCATACAATATTTCATATGTATTTCATACATTTTTAGAAATAATTTTTATTATCTACATAGCTATTGAGATCTCAAACTGTTATGTATTTGGTCATTAATTTTGTGAAAGCTATAATATTAAGGTTTATTAACCAATTCCAGGACTGCTTTCATTGTGTCAAGACATTAGAAATTAATTTAACCTATAAATTACAGCCATAAAAACGTGAAAATGGAATATTATATTTTACTTTCCACTCTTCAATAACGAGTAGTGTGTATCTCACTGTATTAGATAATATACGGAGGATTTTTATGATATATCTTTCATAATGTTTGTTTTGAAATATCTATTAATGAATAACAGAAAATGTTAAGAATGTTATAAATAACTATCTACTTTACCTGCAACGTCAGTACTAAACTCTGAGGTTCCTCATTCCATGGCTTTGTCATGGTGTCGAACTGTATGAATGTAAATTTAATATTATAGTCTGATCAAAGAAGAATAGTTACGTAAATCAGGAACCAGACCAACGGAGCGCTCAATGCAAATAAGTAAATGTGTTGTTCATACATTTTTATCGTTATTAGGATGCTCATTTTATTTGCTGCATAACACAAAGTTATACCATGGGCTATCAAACTGTGCCTTATGCATCATTATTCCTCAAACTCACCACTGAGTGGTGGAAAAGATTAGAAAGCAGTTTCATAACTTGGTTACCACAACTTTAATACTAATAATGTCTTACAAGGCTTAGAATATTTCGTTAATTCCTAAGTCCACATGCTAAGTTAACAGCATAAAATAACAGTTATTATGATACGCATACATAGAAATATAATACATAAATATCAAAAGTCATCTTATCTCGTACATTGCTATCAAAATTCATTAGCTCCAAATTTTCACTTGGAAGTTTCCAAACAGTATTTGTTTAAAAAGGTTAAGTAAAATCTATCAAGTAGGAAAATGTGAAAAATTCTCCTCATGATTTTAATTTTTATTTCAATTTAAATTAACTTATTTAAAGCTGGTGAGTAAAAACATGGAATGAACAATGGATTATGGATGACAAAGAAAAATTAATTTAGGTTTTATACATACAGTTTGTAGATATATTTGAAAAGACAATTTTGTCGATATTATATATATAAAACATCGCAAATACCTCTTTCAAGCACCGATGCCCATGAGATGAGAGAAATTTTCGAAATTTGGTCCCCACAGTTCCATGGTCCTTCTTCAACCACTTTAGTGCCATCTGGATGTTTAATATAGTAACACAAACTGTAAATTCTCAAAATATCAGTGTTGAGTACGAGTTTCTCCACCACATATACTTTTAATTTAATTTAAAACAAGTTTCACATTCTTTGAGACTTTCTTCATATTCAGATTTTTTTCTCCTTAAAGACAAGAAATAATTCGTTTGGTTTTACAAAACGAATGATAGCACTTATTTTTATTATTATGATGTTGGTAAAAAAAACGAAAAACAACAAATAAACAAGGCTTCTAATAATGGATTTAATGCAATTACTATTGACAGAAAATGTCATTTTCTTTTTATTATGGTATCTAGATTTTTTAATATTTTAATGATGATAAAAAGAAGTGTGAATGAATTATGATGAGATACAGCATAAACATTCGATAATCTTAACTGGAGTGGAATACCATTCGTTAAATACTTAAAAAACTAAACATAGTTCTCTCTTAGCTTATTAATAAATTAATTATAAATGAATTCATTTGCTTCTAAATATAAAAAAGTCATGCTAACAGCACAGAAAGTGAAAACAATTCAAAAAACATGACAACACTTACATTGCTGTCTTATAGTTCTGCTAATCTCAGTTAATACTGCTAAAAATCAAACTAAACTAATTAAGCAACAAACTGTTTAGAATATCTTCAACAATAATAAAAATTACGAAAACCAATAAAAGAAAAAAATATAACATTATGCAATTTTACGAGCTTTTTAAATTTGATATATTGGATATAAATAATTGCAAAATCTAAAGAACAAGAAATTTCACACACCTCGCAATCCATAGCTTCGAAAGATTTGTCAAAACCCGATTTACGTATCTCGGCTGCAAGTTCCTAAAATTTTAGATGAAGAAAAGAAAGTGTAGTGTTAACCAATATCCCTGTATAAATATTATTACAACTGTAATCGTTCTGTATTCAGTGGTACAATATTGAAAGAAATTAATTGAAACTTGACAGAAAATCGAGCTACAGTTGCAAAATAAAACTCAAAAAAATAGTAACTTTAGTGAATATTGCTTGTGTATCATTTGTTTTCAATGTTGCACAACATTGTTCTACTCATAAGAAGACAAAACAAAGTATTAATTGATGAGCTATATCATTGTGTAATAAATACTAAATATAATTGAATAATATAATTTATAGTACCCCACACCAATATAATTCCAGAAATCTCATATATAATGAAACAGACCGATGATGGAAATTACTATATTATGAGATAATTTGTTCTTCATGTGGAGCATATTTATTTTTACATTTGAAAATACACAAATGGTAAACTGTATTTAAATATTTGTAATATAACTAAACTAGCACCGCAAATCTACTTCAAACATATGAAAAGTAAAAGTTACATTAATGACAACATATACTAACAGACAAATACAGCAATTTTGTTGTCTTTAAGCACAACGAGTATAGAAAAAATAGACACTGCAGTCAATCTGTTCCTCTACGATACTTACAAATAACTGTTAAAGTTAAATAATAGTCTTGTATGAATCGCTAATTGCGATTAACGAGCATCCTACAGCTGGTAAAAACTCCCAATATCATTGAAAAATGTTACTATAACAGGAAAATGAGAAATAGCGAAAGACCCAAAGACTCCAACACCGTCCAAAACGTAAGTGAAGTTTTTGTAAGGGCTTTTGTAATGCCTAAAATTTTTTTAAAAGCACTTGAAAGCAGGCTAACACAAAAGTTCTTACTATGTAAGGATTGAACGAGAAAAAAAATGGTCATTACATTCACTCTAACTCTATGTTTTCAAATAAACGGGAAAGTTGAGTTAAAGGCTTACTTATGCACATAATTGTCATTATCATGTTCTTCACAGCTCGTATAACAGTAATATTATTCTTTACTTCTACCACAAGTATTTTTGTGTGGAAATAGTAAAAAAGAAAAGTACTACTTAGCAGCGAGTTAAACTTGTATATTATTTCCATGTTCCACAAATAACAGTTTCATGTATAGTCGCTAGATGACAGCAAATAAAAACTTTCGTTAATTTTCAGTGCTAAAACGTGATGTATATTAAAACAATTTCATTAAAAGTAAAGAATGAAAGGACAATCTAAATTATTATTTGAGGTAAGAAGATAAACTATTTAGGTATCTGACAGATCTGTGTGCATGTTATTGATTTCTGAGTTTAAAAAACATTAGTTTCTTTATTATAAATAAAATACATTACACAGTGGTCTACTTTTGAAATTTTCAGTAGGGCCAAGCTTAGCAGCTAAGTGTGATACTTCATTGTCTGAGATCTATATGATGTTCTCCCTATTGATTGACATCTGACATGTGTAGGAGTTTATTGTATACACATGCAGTCAGTTGAGTTGTGTTAGTATCCACTGGCCACAGTTGTTATCCAAAATTAGTGAAATTGATAAAACTGTTGTGATATTAACAACATATATTATCATTGAATTATAAATAAATCTTCACTTATCAACTTACTTAAATAAAATCGTTTCATAATGTTAGAAAAAAAAATTGCAAAAATTAAGTACAATGTGAAGATTGCAATGCCAAACACTACAGAAACAATGTAAGGATGAATACACAAAACCACAGAAACATTTATATTGTGGCATTATCTTTGCTATTCTTGATGGTATTGGCTGTAATATTACCTGAAGTTGTGCTGGAATTTCAGCACTCTCAACATTTTTTCCAACAGAAATAAGAATTGACATGTCTTTCAGTAGTTCTTCAACGTTTTCTGTAAACATTAAAGAAAGGGTCAAGAATATATTTACTAGCACCTCTTGATAAACTTGAAAACAGTCACACTCAACCAGAAATGAAAAACATTTGAACTGTGAAAACTTTTACAAAACTTCAACTTTTATTTTACATTCAAAATTTCAAAACAAACAAAAAATTATTCTAATTTATACATGTTTTAGAAGCGATTCTTACTTAAAAGTATTAACAGACATTGGGTCACTCAACATACTTCAGCATTAAAACATAAAAAATATCTTAATTATTCTGTATGATTATACAGAAAATTATAAAACCATTCAAAATTCCATAGCAAAACCTAACTTCCAAAAAACAGTACTAAAATCTTGCCTAGTTTTCCAGAAGGAAAAAAACCCCTAAACTGAACACAATTTACATCTAACGACCAATACACATGTTTCAGAGGAACCACATCGTAAAATTATTTTTAAACCATGATCACAATAATGGCAAATTTATCAAAAGATAAATAAGAATTACTTTTCTTGGTTTAGATATGTGTATTTCATTATACATGCAGTGAACGTTATTTTAAAGCTTCATACATAAATCTGACAAGATTGTTATTTGATTTTAGAAAAATAAAAGTTAGAAAACAGAAGCTTTTAACTTTATATTAACACTACAGGACATTGCAGCAAAACAATATGAAACATTCAAATACCCTCCTTCTGAAACCATCAGCTTCGTTATCTTTTTAATTCTTATTGTCTATATTAAATAGGTTATTTCAAAATTGTCATTCATTAAAAATATGTTGTAGAAAACTCTCAACATTAATTGTCAAAATAAAACAAGAATTATTTTGTAATTATGGTAAAGCTACTCACCTCATCTAGTACAGCCCGTAATTTCGAATTACTGATAAGATAGGATTTCACTGACCTGAATCTTTCTACCATCTAATTGTTTACTTCTCTTAAAATAAAGCATCCACAACTTAAAGTACAAGAAACACTTTTGAGGTTTACACGGTATGAGCCTCTGGTTAGATAGCTGTTATTCTTCAGATTTACAACATTAAAAATCAGGGGTTTGATTCCATTTAATGGACATAGCAAATAGCACAGTGTGGATCTGCTATGAGAAAACACACACAAACGTAAGATTTAAAAACATGGCTTGTTAGCTGTGAAATCAAAAATGTCTATAACATGTACAACCCTCGCCTTTATTTTAAACTAGATTTATCATTATTAATTTGAATGCATATGATTTTGCATTATATTTGGCTGAAAAAAACTACTACATATAACACAATCTTAACCGTTCAATAACCTAATATATTAAGAAGCTATTGGGTGTAAATTACATAAACATTTAAACTGTTATCCATTTGTTTCTTTTGATATGAATTTCGTGCAAAGATACACAAGGTTTAAATGTGCTAGCTGTCTTAAACTTAATAAAGCAAGACTAGAGGGAAAGCAGCTTGTCATCAACACCCACCGCCAACTCTTGGGCTACTCTTTTACCAATGAATAGTAGGATTAACCATCACAATATATAGCCCCTACGGCTTAAATGGCACGCATGTTTGGCGAGATGACGTTTGTTTGTTTGTTTTAAAGCAAAGTAGCATTATGTAATTTGCCATGTCCGTATCGTAAAATTGAGTCCTGAATTTTAGAGACTTAAAACCAAACTCATACATGACACACACACACCACACGAGAAATTGGCTAATATATCCTGCGTACTTCCCAATATACTTTATTATAAAAATAGTTAATTACCTTTGTAATTATCAATTAATTGACCAAAGAGCAAAGTGTTTATCACAGAGGAAAACGTCGATGTAGAGACGTGCAAAAGTGCAACCTGGAATACAGTTATTTAAAAAAAACATAAATGTGAAATATAATATAGTTTTAACGACTTATTCTGTAATACTCATATTACTTTCCAAAATATTTATGAAAAATTATATGTAACTTAATCTTACCTCAACCATGTTTGCAAGATAGAAATATCTGGCTTTACATCTTAAATAAAATTTATCATAAACACAATTTCACTCAACTATATCCATAATGTAAAATCAGATTTCTATTTCAGATACAATTTGTCATTAACCTAACCTCACCTCAACCATGTCCGTGATATGAAAAGATAAATATTCATACAAGTTCTTTGCAGATTTCATGACTTCTGGAGGGATTCGAAACTTTAAAATTTTTTCTTTTACAGTTTTCAGTCTTTTCCCAGGGAAAATACCATCCTTTGAAAAAGAAACTTAAGCAAATGTAACACCAGTAGTTTATAATAAATAAATCACACGTGAAAAATGTTAGATATTTTTATATCCATATGTACAGCTAAAAGTCAGAAGAAAAGTTATAAATACCACATATTTCCCAACACTAGATTTCTATGGTGACTAACTAGGTAAAAATCCTTTTTCCATTTAAATGACATTTTATAAACACATATTTTAAGCAAACATTCACCATTAGTATATTCAATAGTGTCTTCAACTTGACTGTCTTCGGAACGTATCCAAATCGGTGGATTACTTTCTCCCTTATCTGCTCCCGTTCCTCTAGAAATCTACCAAACATAGACAGCTCCCACGCTCGTGAGATCAGACTATCTTCTTCATCCATTTCCTTCATTATAGTCTTGATCCAAACACATGAAATTTGATTAAACATAATTTTAACTCCAAGGTATTTATATCAAAAGGGTTTTTTTATCCAAGCTGTGATTCATATAACTATTTTTGTTTCATTTTAAACCACATCATTTAGTTAGAAGTAATGACAACAGACGGGAATGAAAGTTACATGTCATTTCACTGGCAAGTTATCAACATGAAATTTTATTTTACAATGGCTTTATGCATTGAAAAAAAAGAGAACTCAATAGCATAGTAAAGTTTAAATAAAAAATGAATTATAGGTAGAAATAATTAGCAGAGCTATAGGAAATGTTTATATTTTACAAAGTACTGATCCAAATGAAATACTCGATTTCATGCAAAATAATTTCAACACTAAATAGGTTATATTCACATATTTAATATATCCATAAAATAATTTCACGCACATAACGAAAACCAATTTGACCTAACAATAAAAATAAATTAAGAAATATAAATTCCTTAGTTGGAAAAAGATGATTTCGGCATTTTTTTGAAGTTTGTATTTGCTGTCTATTCCAATAAGATAAGCCTACCTCCTCTATCACAAATATGCCATGGTTGTGAGAAATGGCCATATCAGATGTAAAAAGTGGAATGAAGGGATGCCACCACCCTTGTTTTTTGTTAAAATATAACTGAATAAAAAACAAAATGCATTATATTAATATTTTACAAATATTACTCTATAAAATGTCATACAGTATTTTAAAATGTTGAAAATACCAAAATAAACTTGCTAAAATATTATTTCAGTTGTTACTAACATAAAACGGTAATGTTGGTTGTAATTTCTCAGTTATATTGTTAATATTCATACGATATTTAACTAATAACATAAAAAAGACACAACTACCAATGATAGAAATATGCATATATTTTGTTGAAATAACTAGGATTATTGTTTAATATATTAAACATGTTAGTATATATAAAACTGTTTTTACACAATCTTTTAAGAGCAAGTCTCTTTAAGAAAAAAAAAACAGTAACAGAGTACTTTAAAATATGATTGCTACTCGCTTTCATCCACTTCTTTCCCCAACAAGCCCAGAAAACAAAGTAAGAAACCATCACTAAAATATTAAACCAGAAAGTGACCACTAATGTCAGTTTATACCTAAATCCATTCTGTGTTTCTTGGCAGTGCACAATGTTATTGTTCTTTCATAATAGCTACTAGTAATTTAAAAACAAATAATTCTAGTGTAAATGATATTATCAGTTATGTTTCAAAGTTTGTTTTTAAGAAACATCACTTTTCTTTGTACAAAACTAAGTACGAGTGAAACAGGAATTACCCATAAATAATTTATGAACATTAGATAACTAACATGTAGAATACTTTATGCTTTCTACACTATCCAAGCAGTGTTTTTGAGAGAGCCAAAACCTATATTATGTGTGAAGTGAAGGAGTAAAAACAGAAAAAAAAATACATTTTATTACATATTAATAGAATAAACTAATTTTTCAGTCAGGACAAAATAAAGTCACAATACAAATAATAAAAGCATTTTGTAAATACAAATTGAGGTAGGGATGGACAGTGCAAAAAAAATGCAAACTAGTATATACAGATGACAAAGATATGTATAGATCATCCTTACATGCTTTTCAATATTAAGATTTAATGCAACATCGAAAAATGCATATTTTCTGTAAATATTTCTATAGTTGAAAGGTATATATTCATGACTGTTGGTGTGGAGTTTGTTAATCATAATGTCAGTCACGTCTCAGTAGACATTAAATGTAATGTCCCTACGGAAAATATACATGTGAAAATGGCTGGTTTGGGTTGAGAACATTTTTATGTAGAGGAGCGAACAACGTTTCGATCTTCTTCGGTTATCGTAAGGTTCATTAAGAAGAAACAACTGGCCGATAGCTGACCACATGTTCGAAAGAGGTTGTGTAATTGAGTGCAAGAATGTAGAGGAGATGTTTAACTATATTTATTCACATAGGTATAAAGGTGTTCGTTGTATTGGTTTATTATGGACTTGAGTTATTTTATAAGTAAAGCTTCTTTAAATTCTGCGTGTGTTTATGTTTCTTTATTTAGTATTTCGGTGTTTTCTGTTGTTAGATTGCGTTTATTTGATTTGCAGTGTTCGAAAACGTGTGAAGGTAACTTTTTGTGTTATTTGAAACTGGTTTCCATTTTTCTACTTGTTTCTTCAACACAGAAGTCGTGACAGTTAACACATGGTATTTTATAAATAATGTTGGTGTGGTGTTTGTCAGTGTAGTTTTTATACAGTATAAACTTTCAGTTTTGTACCTGGTTTGTGAATAAATTTGATATCCACTGGAATGTCATATTTTGTTACTAGTTTTTTCCCAAATGTTGGTTATTTTTCTGCTGATGTCGGGAATATATGGTATGCAGCAGTATATGGTTTCGTGATTTTTTGATTCGTGAGATATATTTACTTTTGTGGTTGATTTTGCTTTTTGTCTAGCTGTGTGCGAAAAATGTTTTCTGCTGTTTGTGGAGGAAACTTATTGATGTTTACGAAGTATTGTTTTATTTTGTCTAATTGGTCATTAATTTTATCTGGAGAGCATAGTTTTATGACTGTTATTTGGTTTCTTAGTAAGTTGATTTTTGGTTTCGGTCATGTGCCGAGTCCCAAGGAATTTATAGTCCAGTATGGGCGATTTTTCGGTGGATTCGTGCTTTAAATTGTGTATCGGTCTTTGTAATTTTTAGGTTAAGAAATGATATTTGATTCTTTCTTCCTGTTCACATGTGAAGTTGATATTGGAATGTATAGTCTTAATGTAATTAAAAAAAAAGAAAAAGGTGTATGTTCTGTAGATCTGAATCCCGCAATCGTGTCGTCTACATATTTGTACCAGAATAGCGGTGGATGTAATGCTGAGTTAACTGCTTGTGTTTCAACTCTTGTCACAAACATATTGGCTAAAACTGGTGATACTGGGTTGCCATGCTCAGGCCATTTGTTTGTATATAGTTGTGCCACGACTTCTATATTGGAGAAACGAGTAGAAAAATGGAAACCAGATTTAAATAATATAAAAGTAAATTTAAACACGTTTTCGAACACTGTAAATCAAACGCAACTTAATCATAGAAAACACCCAAATACTAAATAAAGAATCAAACGTTGTTCGCTCCTTTGCAAAAAAAAAATAAAAAAAAAATTGTCAACCCAAACCAGCTGTTTTCACATATATATTTTTCTCTACAAGTGGGTTTTATCGTCATCACAAATTATTAAGTACTTACATATAAGGAAACACCAAGTTCAGTGAAGCAATCTCCTGATTATTACAAACAGACTTCGTAACCACTTTGTATTCGTGCATTTATTATGTTACATTAAATTTTAATATTGAAAGTCATTAAGAATGAAGTACTTATAGCCGTTTCATCTTTATGTTCTTGTAAGCATTACTATCACTACGTCATTGTATATTTACAAAGTGTTTTTAATCACTTGTAATAACAATGTAACCAAATTACGATAAAAACCTAAATATTATAAAAAGCTATTTAAAATACAGAAACATAAATGAAAGACTAAATTAAAAATGCATACTTACTACAAAAGCTGTCCTACAAAGTCTATATGCAGTTGTAATGCACAAAGGTGACGCTGCTCCAGGCAATACTTCTCTGTATGAAGAAGATAAATAAGTATTACTAATTTTACATTTCTCTTCCTTAGTTATTAATACTGGACCTATTAACAATTCTGTCTTTTAAAAAGGGTTTACTACAGTTAAAAGGTGTTGATAGCGTGAGTTGTCTAAGTATATATAGTTTCAGATAAGTTTGTTTCACAACATCCGAAAGAGGAACCAAACTCAATCATTTCTCACTGTTATAACATTGCATGTCTTATCAAATTTATCTTCTCAGTATTATTTTATTTTGGTATCCCGACTAGATTTATTGCAACTGAATCAGTGCTTCGAAAAAGCTAAGGAACATTTGTTACTCCAAACATTAGACCTATGATGGTTTGTTAAAGAAGGTATTGCAAAACATTAAAATCTAGCATATACAGAAATAAATTACCAGTGTATGTGGTGGTTGTATGAAATTAAGAAGTTGATTTTTATAATGTAATGGTATCAAAATTTCAAGCATTAAAATTATTTGAAAATACGTAACTCAGTATATACAATAATTTCAAATTGAAAAACAATTAATGTAAAAATAAAAAGCCTAGGTGCTTAGATAAATATACATCATAGTATTATCAAAAATTTTAAATAATAAGGTTCATGCATGAAAAAACTAAAAAAAATCAAAAGTGTTATTTAAAAGAGAAACTTTAAATTGAAATAAACAATATGTTTACAAGATATAGACATTTCTTTGCATTATTCAGAGTTTTTTTTTTAGTAACAAACTCCATTTTCTACTTGGAGCAAAACTAAGGTTCAACTAGGTATTGTGTTATTGCTTACGTTCTTACTAAATAAAAAACATAATTCTTTGATTGTTTCCTGTCTTACATGCATTATTTAAGTATTCAAAATGCATTTGAGAGTCAATACAAACTACTGGTCTGAAAATTTCCATTGGATATTGATTTTGTAGCGAGTCTTGTTTGTTTTGGAATTTCGCACAAAGCTACAAGAGGGCTATCTGTGCTAGCCGTCCCTAATTTAGTAATGTAAGACTAGAGGGAAGGCAGCTAGTCATCACCACCCACCGCCAACTCTTGAGCTACTCTTTTACCAACGAATAGTGGGATTGACCGTCACATTATACGCCCCCACGGCTGGGAGGGCGAGCATGTTTAGTGCGACGCGGGCGCGAACCCGCGACCCTCGGATTACGAGTCGCACGCCTTACGCGCTTGGCCATGCCGGGCCTTGTAGCGAGTCAGTTAATCAGAAAACGTCCCTTCAGTGGAGTTCTTTGCACTACTGGGCTGGCATGATTCCACCTAGATATACTACAAACATAACAGCTAATGTGCCATGTAGTTAAAACTGTTTTTCCCTGGTTTACAAAAGATAGTAGAATTTTCCCTGGAAGCTCAAGTAATTATAATACAGACAGTCATTATGTATTTTAAACAAATCACAACTACCCATTTTCTTGCCACTAAATGTCACAGTAAACATTGTGGAAAGTAAGTAGTGATTAAAAACTACTGTATCTCACTGTCATGTGATACATTCTCGTGAAAGGCCTGCAATATCTTCTCGCTCACATAGACATCTGAAGTATTATTCAGTTTTGAATAAAGTTAACATGCAATTGGTTTAATGGTGGTGGCCCATGCATGTGATAAATTTTCACTATATACTGCCACAAGCATTGACTGTTTGATCCTCAGCTATTAGGTTCAGGTTGAATATCATGATCTGAATATGTTAAACCAACATCCGACCTAAACACTGATTGTACCATATCTATTACAAAATTGAACCAAGTCACGTTTCATCAACAGAGGAGAATTCAAGAACAGGTGTGTCAATGGCAACAGCTGTAAACGTGCCAAAAGCAACAATTTGCACAAACTAATAAAAAAGGATTTATATTGGGTACTGAGGCCATCAGGGAATAGGGTTCATCAATATAAGGTAGTAAGTTATAATTATTTGGGCTGAACCGTCACTTACCTCAAGAATGGGTAGCATGGCATTCCATACAAACTACAGGAAAAACTGCCGACATACGAACATCACACCCTTAGAGTTTTATTGCAATGAAAACTACTCTTCAGGTGTATTGTTTAGGTGTACGATCATTACATAAAGCATGACTGGATGTGACAACAATGAGTGTTTGTGTTTTTTTTTTTTATAGCAAAGCCACATCGAGCTATCTGCCGAGTCCAACAAGGGAAATCGAACCTTTGATTTTAGCGTTATAAATCCATAGACTCATTGTTGTACCCGCTGGAGACTCATTGAGTGTTACCAGATGGCAAGGTTCAAATAATAATTTTAATACAAAAAAAACAACAACAACAAAAATACACTTAATGTCTGTTTAGGAACTAAAATTACCATATCTTATTTCCAAAAAACAATATTTACCTTATACATATTTAAAAATAACAACATTCTGTATAACTTACCCCAAGTTTGCTGTAGTTAAGTATTCATTTTCAGTTAACATTCCACTGTCCAATCCATGCACTAGTTCATAATCAGTAGGCTTGTTTTCTGCAGTTATTGGTCGAGCCTATGGGAATGGTAGAAACAAAACTGAAACCTATTTAAAAATTATAATAAATGTTAGTCATGCTAGAATTTAAAGTCCATCATTTAGTTGTTTTTTTAACAACAACATTTTTTATGTATAGTACATGCTTTAGCAATCTAGTTTTGGTTATTAATTGCTCATCAAAATATTTTGGGATGCTAAAGGCACAATAAATATTTTGAGTGACTTAGTTTGTTATTAATTCTACATCGTGAATATATAAGCTTGTTTATTCTTGTGCCATAATATTTTGCAGGTAGAAAATAATAGGCTTATTCTATATTGTCCATACAGGCACAGTATGTTAGGTAATAAACAATTATGGAAGATAATATAATAGATCAACTCTTAGGCCCAACTAGTATCAAGAACACCCAACTTCAGTGTTTTAAAATTATGTTAACTTGTATTTTTAATAACAAATTATGTTATATTGAACAAATAAAAGACATCTACTTTTTGTTCTAAAGTGTTATAAGTATATTAATATTATTTTTAATTTCTTACTGATATTCCAAATATCTTTAGGTTATCCAAAAGGCCACAACACAGCAAATAAACAATTTAATAAAATATAATTCAATGAACTATACAAATAAATAACGTAAAAAAATAAGATGATTACTGTTGAACTGCTGCCTCCCTGTCAACGGTGGTTATAATTAAGGACAGCACCACGCTACTTGGAGTATACACTGCTTATTTGTAGTGCATAAATCTACAACCACTTTGAATATCAAATCCTGGTTTTCAACTTAACAAGTGCACAGATATTATGCAGAGCCACAAGGAATTCATAAATGTATGGAGAAAAGCCCATGATTTGACTATTTTGTCTGGTGCTTAAAAAGTACTCTGACATGTGACAATAACCGTACAATATTATGATTATGAAGGAGTAGTAATTATAATGGGAGGTAAAGAAGAAGCACAAACCACAAATACACACAAACACACACACAGTGAGAGAGAGAAAGATTGTGTTTATACACTATGTAACTTATTTACAAACATAATATGTGATATAACTATATAAGCAGAATATATACCACATATTTGTAATCACTTCTATAGTTATGATCACAAACTTATTTTGCATATATTATTTCTCTACAAGCGGGTTTTCTCGACATCACGGATTTCACAAAATCTATCTATAATATATTTTGCTTTGGACTGGAAGAAATATTCTAATAAGTATTTCCAGTTAGTACTATATGTTTTGTTCTCAGTACTTTCAATTGTCGGGTACAGTATGTTGTGTGAGATAGCTGTCAACCAGTGTCCCCTATTCATAAAATATATGTTTATTAATAATGTATGTTTTAAAATTCACATTTAAAAAGTTTATGCAATTAATATTTCATTAATTTTCTATAAGCTTTTTAAAGAAAACTTTGAATTTCTTTGTAAAAGTCATTCGAATTTATAAGCTGATGCCATAAGAAGGTTAAGCTCGCTTCTTCTGGGTTAGTATTTGGGTATGTGAATTTTTGAATACCCAGGAGGGTCTGGTGCACAAGACATCTTCCTCCAACGAAGGTTAGCTGCAAAAAACATTTGCGAAATCAAGTTTTGCACTTACCTGCAGGAGAAAAATTTTGCCTTCACTGATTGCCCATTCAATGTCACGTGCAGACCCAAATGCCGACTCCACCTATATATATATATAAGTAAAAGTGATATTTAGACACCATATTAGAAAAAATATATTTTTCTCAAAACAGCGATTCAAATTTATTTGCAACTGTAGTAATCATTTTTTATTTATTTAAAAAGAAAGTTGTCAACTTATCGCTTTAAAAGATAATAGATTACACTATATCACTTAATATTTGAAGATTTCGGTTTGATAGTAAATAGCTTACATTTAAGTTATAATTTATTTACAAAAATAACCACTTATTTTTCTGCTATTAGTTCGACACTGAACTGTAATAATATTTTTAAGTGATTTAACTATTTCTCAGCTTGGCATGAAAATGTGAAATAATACCGAGTTCACCGCGGGTAATCGAACCCCAGATTTTTAGCGTCGAAAATCCGTAGACCTACTGCTGTACCAGTGAGGAACATTGTATTCAAGAAATAATATAAAGTATATATTCTAAATAAAATAACCAAAACACAAACAATGCTAATTTTGAATTTTCGAAATAACTTTTCGATTTGGATGTAAAAGTAGTTGAAGTTTTAATGCTGAATGAAGCCTTTTTATACTTTTTCAAATAACGTGCAACTGATTCATCTGATGGAAAACGAGCGTCTTATTATACATTTTAAAAACACAGTAATAGATAAAAATCTTTAAAATAAATGTTTCACAATTCCCTTAAACTTCACCATCAACGTTAATACCTGAACATGATTATTTCACAATATTCAAATTACAAAACACAACATTAGCAACGAGAGAGTTTTCGTATTTTAACGGAAGTCTAGAAAAAAACAGATTTAAACAGTAGAAATATAATAGGATGTGCAGCATACACCTTTCATTAATAATATTGTCAAGAGAAACTATGAAAGAAAAAGGCTTAAGCATAAACACTATATCTTTAAGATAATTGTAGTAACACATAAAATTGCTGAGAATTCAGATATGATTACATTAAGGATAAAATAGAGTTTATTAAAGAATGCTTCTTCAGTTTCAGCGATTATTCAACACTAATAATAACAAGAAGTTCATAACATGTGGTTCCGGGGTCGAAATAAAACAAACTGGTATTAAATAGAAAGTACGTTAAGAGTGAAACTTATTGAAAATCACTCACAAGTAATAAATTATGGTGGAACTCAAATCGATCACATTACAAGAATAATAAAACACATGTTTAACAATGCTCTGTAGTTGATGTATCCACTTGGAAATCTAACGAGTCCTGTGGTGATGAACTTTAATAACACAGAAATATTTGTAAGGGTCAGACCTAAAAGTTATTCCATTTGCATTCCATCTGTTTGATCATAAAGTTGACCATTAAAAATACAGAGACTGTGTTTGAAAACCAATTTAATTAAGAATATATTCGAATTATATTATATTTTGATTAAAAGCTGGTGTAAAGAATTTTGTTGAAAATAAATGTTTAATTATTTCAAGTGTTTCCTCAAGTGTGAAGTCAGTAAATATCAAAGCTCGACATAACAGATTTGTCTGCATTAAGAAATTTAGGTGTCAGTTGAGCAAATGAATAAAGAATATTTAACAGTAAATTGGTTTTTAATCAGTACGCTTAACGTAGGTACAGGTTATTTGGTAACTTTGTAAGCGTGGGAACCAAGAGTAGATAGAATAGGTCTGAAGAGTGGACAATATTTGTGTATTTTTTGGCAAGTCATGTATAAAACCAGCGCAGAAACCTGCTGGAAATATTTCTCTAAAAGAAGTGGTGTCAGAGATGAGTTTACAATTTTAAGTGTCCGAGAGTCGGTTAAAAAGTTTCCTCACGTTTGAGAGTAGGCTTAATTCAATCATTATAGAGGGTTAAATCTTTGTTCTCTCGTTTAAAACGATTTCCATTTCAAAGACGCAATCAGATTGTTTAAAATTATGACACCTATACCTTTTATCTGCCCAGATAAAAAGTTTAGGTTACTGGCAGGTTCTTTTAGGTCAGAAAACTTCATCCATGTAATAAAAGAAAAGATCTTTTGAGGGGTTGAAGTTATATTTATATACGAAGTCTGTTTAAAAAAATACGCGAACTGACGTCATAAAACAAAATGTACTTTATTTAGAAGTTATAGGTCTGGGACCCCTTCAAAGTACTTTCCTCCCTAACGCACACCCTTATCCAAACGGTGTTTCCACTTGTTGAAACAGTCCTGGTATGCTTCTTTTGTAATCTCCTCCGGCTCCTTCGTCGCATTTGCCTTAATCTCGGGAATAGTCTCAAATCTTCTTTCTTTCAAGGGTGTTTTGAATTTGGGGAACAAGAAAAAATTGCAAGGCGCAAGGGCAGGTGGAAGGAAGCAACAATATTAATGTTCCAGAAAGAAGGAAAACCAGCGAATAAACCAAACAATTACCGCCCAATTAGTTTAACCAGTTGCATTGGCAAATTATTAGAGAGGATAATTAGTAATCGTCTGTCAGTTTACTTAGAAGAAAATTCAAAATTACCAGAAATACAAAACGGATTTCGAAAATTCTGTCAAACGACAGACCACCTGATTCGACTAACAGAATCAATTACTGACAGCTTCAATAAAAATGAATGCACTGTAGCTTGCTTTCTCGACATTGAGAAAGCATTTGACACAGTGTGGCATAACGGTCTACGACACAGACTACTGGAAATGAAATTACCCCAGGAAACTATTCGCTGGCTCTCCAACTTCCTGGATAACAGAACGTGTAAAGTTAATGTAAATGGGGCCCACTCTGGGCCCTTTTCACCCGAAGCAGGAGTTCCACAAGGAGGGGTGGTTAGCCCTATATTATTTATCATGTACGTGAGCAATATGCCTCTGTCGGACCTAAATTTAGGTTATGCATCACAGTTCGCTGACGATGTAGCAGTCTGGAAAAGTGCTTCCACTCCATCGATAGCAGCAACGAACCTACAGCCAGTCCTAAATAGCATTGAAGAATACTGCCAGAAATACCGAATCAAAATCAATATCCCAAAAACCCAAGTTATATTATTCAGCAGACGGAACAAGCTAAAAAAAGATCCACCGAAACTATATATGAATGGATCACTTTTACTGACTGCTACATCTGCTAAATTCCTAGGTCTAACCTATGACTCAAAATTAACGTGGATACCACACATAAAAAATGTACTGACACGAATCTGGAAAAGAGCAAATTATGTAAGAAGTCTTTCAGGTAAAAACCAAGGAACATCACCAGCAAACATACTTAAAATCTACAAAACGTACATTAGACCAACAATAGAATACGCATCACCTGCATGGATTAACATAGCACCTACACATATACAGAAACTTCAACGTATACAAAATTCAGTACTAACTTCAGCTTATAAAGTACCACGTAGCACCTAAACCACATTCTTGCACAAGTATGCAAACATGGACACAGTATCTGAAAGACTCTTGCATAATACTCTAAAATACTTCAATAAGAATTGGCATAAAAATGAATTAATGCGTGATCTCGACAGATATCACGTACATGATGAAAATAGTCCTAAATACCTCTCCCCTTTTAACTTATATTTAAATAATGTAACCCAAGCTGGCCACTATGCACTAGACTCTTAGTCCTTGTTTACTTTTTATAATATATTTATTGTATTAACATATTAATATACTTACTCTTATTTGTGTGAGTGTGTGTACTACTACACGTAGTAGTAGTAGTAGCATTCTTTCTATAAAAAAAAAAAAAAAAAAAAAAAAAACTTTCGTCCATGCATGGTCTGATCCCTGAAATGGGCCTGAGCATCAAGTTATACATTTACTCTGGCCAAAAGCTATAAAAAAAATATAATAATAATAATAAATAAATAAAATAAAAAAATTATAATAATACTAAAAAAAAATAAGAATAACAAAATTGGAAATCGTATTGATGTTATGAATGTTCGGGAAGGAGGAAGAGGTCAAATGTACCTGACCCTCCTGAGTATTTAACAACTATACTCAAATACCGACACATCGGAACGGAAGAGACCTTATTCTGAGACAGTGATTCGATCTCGCAACCTGAAGTTTGGGAGATAAAAGTTCTAACTACTAGGCAATGTCAGTCGGTTTAGTTGATATTCTATGTTTTTCTTTTTCATTTAATGTTCTACTGCAGGACTTGAAGTAGAATAATAAGTTCAAATGGTTTAGGAATTTAAATAGTACCATTTTTGAATTTTAGTATTTTTTGAACAGACCTCGAAATTGTGGTAGCTGTAAAGCTAACCATATTGAAAAGAAAATACTTATCCACAAATACCTGTACGTGACCACATGGGAATTTCAGCAAGATGCGGTTATAAGCTAACTTATCCACCTACATCTTGTATCCAATTTCATGGTAGGAATAACAACCATCCCATACTTCCACAAGACTTCAAAATTTTCACCTCCGAAACCACAGATTAGGAGCTCTTTATTAAAGAACGTTTTCCCATTTTCAAAGACTAAATTTTCAACACTAAATAACATCAATTCCTTTTTGTCATTAATGTAATTAATTCCAGATTTTAAAGCCTTTTGTTTGACATTTGTTATTTTAAAAGATAATATTTATCCTTATATTTAAGCCTTTCTCTATACCAGTTTGTCTTAACAACACTATTTATTAAACATGTACGTCTCGAAATTTATCATACATTCCATTGTGTTGTTCTCCTTTAAAATGTATTTTCTCAAAATATCCGATTGAAAAAAAGAACTTGCTTAAAGCCAATATGTTTTGAAATTTGAAAATTATGAACTTTGATATATTAATGGTGATAATAGAATTTAAGACATGTCTGAAATGTTCAGCTTAAAACATGTTTATTGTTATTACTGTGTTTTTAACAGTTAATTATAATGTAAGTAAATGCATTTACCTGTAATGCCATTTAAGGCAGCCCCCCAGTGGCTCAGCGGTATGTCTGCGGACTTACACGCTAAAATCCGGGTTTCGATACCCGTGGTGGGCAGAGCACAGATAGCCCATTGTGTAGCTTTGTGCTTAATTCAAAACAACAACATTTAAGGCAGTGCGAGATAGCATTTGTTTTGCCCACCTTTATCTTTATTCCTAAATAAATAATTACTGTGAGGGGTGTGAAAACATAAAATTGTTTTAGGGGTGCAGGGCATAAATAAATTTGGAACCATTGATTTAAGGTATTCGTTTGTTAATGCAAAATATGAAACTCACCAAGATACCAACTTTACCAAGTGACTCCACTTCTTCCTTTGAAAGACACCAAGCACGTGATATTTCCTCTTTTAATGCTTCTTCCTTAGTTCCACCCTCCTCTGAACATAAATTACAAACCTGGAAGCTTAGGAAAATTATAAATTTTCACTACTGAAAGAAGAGAAACGTTATGCAATATTTAATATGATGTTTGTTGAGAGAATCAACAACACAGTTCACGAAAACAGTTTAGTTTCAACAACTTTCATTCGTAATTCAGCCAATCGAGATGATAATTGAAAGAGATCATATCTCAATTATTTTTATTCTGTATTTCTTCTAGCCATATGAAACTGATGTTACGCTACTATTATGTCGTTAGAAAAAACAATCTCACCCTGTCAATCCAGATTCAACATTCATAATTTATTCTCGATCCTATTTTATAGTGCATAATACCTTAAATTACATAGTGGAAGAACACAACATTTTCTATAAATATCAGTTGCTCACTGCCCTGCGTGATTTTAATAACAGAGGTACATCTAGTTTAGTTTGTGTTAATACACATCCCGGAAGACAAGTGTACAGTTAAACTATCATAAACAATCGCCACTTTTATAACAGAGCAAACACCACCAAAACACTAACATACACTGTAAAAGAATACGACGTGTATTGAGCCTAACTTAATAAAGAAGAAACTAAAGAAGCAAAATGGTGATATTCCTTATCCTGGATATCAAGCAAAAAACTTCTAATTTACCGTAAAAATGTAATATACAAAATACATATATAATATTTTACATAAATTATTTTTTGTTTAAAATTGGGCATTTTACTTTTTTCTGTAATAATGATGGAATATTAACTTAAAATCAGACAAACTTAGAAGCAGACAAACCTGTCATTTTGAAAATCTTCTCTTTCTTTCCTAGGATTTGCTCATGAACACAGACGTCACCTTTGGAAGATTTCCGTAACGTATATGTATCGGGCTCTGAAGTTGCCGAAACCACTGACTGATGAAAAATATAAGAAAACATTATATATTTCTCTTCAAAAGCCAGTTAAAAAGATAGTGAGTAAAAATCAAATAAATTACAAAATACGAGTACAACATTTTTATTCAAATTATAAAATGACATATTTGTGCTTCATATCACATACATTAATTTGTATTAGTACCACCAAACAAAACAATAATTAGGTTTTAGTAAATTTACTGATTAATACTATGAAATAAACATTTTGCTCAATTATTTATTGTTTTTAGTAATGAAAAATAAAAGCCAATTTCCATATAGAATTCAGCGTTTTTCTTTGTTTACGTAAAATATAACAAGTTTTTTGAAAATTTTCTTCGAATATGTGGAACATTTAAGAACTTAACACAGTGATACAAGAAAAACGAATTTCTCTTTAAGACTTTTACTTCAATAATACACGAAAACAGACTTTCAAATCAGAAAAATGAAAAGGCTTTGACAAGCATGTAGTACCTTAACGATTACTTATTAGAACAATATTTAAATGTAGGAAACAGACTTCTTTTTATTTATACCAGTTATCACAAGACCTTTCCAAATATAGTTCACAGAAGTAAAAATACGTTCAGAAATCTAAGAAGTTCTAAAGCAATGAAGATTAAAAACAACGTGAAATTACCAACCAAAATTTTTGTTTTTTAAACAGAACTGAGGTTTTTAATGAATTTAAGCTTTATTTGTGTTCGTATATCAACAAGTTTTTCTTATTTTAATTTGATGTCAAGAACATCGTTGTCTTACACAAGATAGTACCCAACTCCTTTCATCATGCTTCATCTCTATTGTGAAAGTTTGTGTCAACTAACCTCCACTTGTCTAATGAAGATCTTCGATGTAAATTTAAATGTTCATCAAATAACTATTCACAGATGAAGCATTTTCAAAACTGCCATGCTGATCTTTCTGCACAACCAAAAGTAACTTTCAGGCAATATGCTATTATATCTTACTGAAATAATAAAATTGATTTTATCTTTAACACCTTACTAAAATTAGTCAATTTACTAAAGAGTGCTAGAAGAAAGGGAGATTATTTACATTACCTCTCCCAATCCGTAGTTAGCAGAAACTGAGATGTAAGACGGATGTCCTGTGATGGGATGTGCAGTAAACATCACTCCAGCCACTTGGGATGGCACCATCTCTTGGATCACCAATGCTATATGAGGGTCCACTGATTGCCCATTCTGCCTACAAGAAACAACTTTTCAGTTTCTTTCTTTACTCTTTTCTTTCGTGTAAAGCTATAATATGTTCAATATATGTACTGGGTCCACTGAAAGGTTCAGATCCGAAACTAAAGTTACACAGAAAAGCCTAGTTATATTTGATTTTTTTAATGCACTTACCAAAACTAACAGGAAGTTTCTAATGACTGCGTATTACGTTTTCCCCTATTTTTGGGAACATTTTAAAAGTAACATTTACATAATAAAATGTTATGATGGAAACTACTGAGGTACGTACCTGCGATATTGCACCGAATTAAATACCACAGAGGAGGCCCAACATCGACTAATAGCTGTGTAAACCTATAGAAGAAATATACCTTGTTATTTTAGGTAGCTGACGTAATGAAGTACTACAATCATTTTAAACCTGACGGTAATGTGACTAAATCATATTTCATTTATTTTCAGTCTGATTGTGAAGCAATATTGCAAGATATGTGAAACATAAAATTACATCATAGACATTTTATTGTTGATTTGTGAAAAAAAAAAATCATACGACAAGCACAAAATGTATGCTAAATACAAATGTATTAGAGTTGGTGGAACATACGTATGTGACAAACTATAAAAAATTAGTTGTTGATATTTTTATAAACTAGTAGCATTACCCAGCGTTGTTGCCTAGGTTTCCAAAAGAAAAACCTAGTAGCTCTCCTGCTGGCAGGGGCGTAGATCCTGGGGAGGTGGGGGGGAAACCTCACCCCTTCATTTTAGGTGGGGGTATGGTGCATATAATCATCCCCCCCTCAGATTGGTCTGTTGAATTGTTTTATTGCATCACAAGAACTACAAACTGTACGTTTCTTCTTGTGTTCTTACCAATCGAATTACATAATAAGGCCTAGATGTAGGCTTTTTTAGTAGCCAAAATGTACATTTTTAATATTGGCATGCTTCTAAGCTTTTCAATCTAAGCGATAGCTCGTAAGTATCAGTCAGTAGGCCTAACCATACATGCAAGGCTTGCAATCACTATCACAGAATCTACCTACGTCTTGTACGTAGCGTAAGATTAAGTAAAATTTATATATCACAACAGATTGAACAGAACATGAAATTCGAAAATATTACTCCCAAGCGTAAACTCCTGTGATCTAGATCTGGCAAGCCATTTGTAGCTTGTAGCTGTATCAATCTTATGTACATATTGTGCGGTTTTCCTACGACATTTTGTTCCTATGCATGTCTATCTGGTTTTATTGTCGAACGCTTTACTCTCCTTAGCTACCGAAGTCGCTGACTATAGTGCAAGTTTAGTGTACAATTAGTGACGTGTTCGGACCGCTCGGATCCAGACGCGCTCTACATCACCAACCCCCCGCTCCCTTTAGTTTGAGCCTCGATTTTACAACAGGGCTCATAAGACCTGTGTTTGTGGCCCTCATTAATCCATGAAATTTCAGATTATAATCGCCTTATAATAAAGTGCTGGTGCTTTTCGGTAAAATAACAATATATTCTCTTATCATAGATAGTGTATTTTCTTGTATAATTAGAACACAAAAGGAGCGATTTCAACGGCCTGAAGCCTCTACTCGAATTGTATTGCTAATATTTGTTTAGGTGTTTTCATTTAATAGACTTGCTAGACATTATATCACAAAGTGTTTGCCTTTTGATGAGCTTTAACAGGAAAAAAATACATTTGTGATTGCTCAAGTATTTCTCGAGAAACTTGCAATTATTTGTGTTGTAACTAGCACACATATCCCAGCAATGCCCTCGCGTCAGTCGGCTCTGTAGACACTGCGAGGTCCGCGCGTTCGACTTAAATACATTGTACAGTTCAGTCCTACTTCCATTCTGTTCTATCTTCGTTCGTTGTACGTTAGAGTTTTTCAATAAGGATTGTATTTTAGCCTGTTGGGTCATCTGAGAAACAGATTTCAATTGTGACAAGCAAGCGTCTGAAACTTTCCGATATTAGACAATTCTACAAGCCAGTTACTTGTACTACAAGTGACGATGCAGATGCATATAATCCAACAACCTCAACCAAAGGAATAGAAACTTGCCATACAAAGGAAATACTATGTTTATCAGAGGACGAGTCTGAAAATGGGAGTGCAACTATTGCACATCATGAACCACCAGATTGTTCTGAAACAAGTTTGTGCAATAATGAAAAGTCTGGCACTCCATAGATACAGTGTGGAAGGCCATATCTTCCAGACGCACAACTAATACCACGACAGAAAGCAAAATCTCAAAATATCAACTTCCAGGACATATGGTTTGATGAATTCCCATAACTACACTTCGACAATCAGATTCAAAAAATCAAATGCTTTCATTGTGCCAAAGCGGAAAATAGAGGCCAGTGGAGTATACTTTGCAACTGGAAAAATGCAAAACGAGAATTCAACGAATACCAATCCTCCTCTCAGTACATATTCGCTATATCTCCAGAAGGTTCACTTGATGTAACTCCAGTGACTGTCCAGCTACATGATAGAAAAAAGAAGCAGCAGGAAGAATGCAAAACAAGTCTAGCCAAAATATTCAGAAGTTTACATTTCTTACTGCGTCAAGCTTTAGCATTACGTGGACATACTGATACTGAGGGGAACTTCCTTCAGTTAATGAAGCTCCTGAGTTGACGGCCTACTTGTCAAAGAAAACCACATTCATATCACCCCAGGCTCAGTATGAAATAATGGAGATGTTCAGCCATCAAATACAGAGGAACATAGCACACGAAGTGCAGCAAAGTAAAATCTTTGCATTAATGGTTGATAGCACTCAAGATGTTACAGGTGCCAAACAGGAAGGTGTGCAATACGTAGATGAAATCCTTGACGTCCATGACACATTTCTTCGTTTGTACAGTGTTTCCAAAACTTGTGAAACAACATCCTCAACTATACTTGATATACTGACTAGATTCAATTTACCACTGTCAGGATTAAGAGCACAAACTTATGTTGGAGCCACTAACATGAGTGGTGCGTACAGTGGATGCCAGGCAAAAGTAAAAGAGAAGCAACCGTCAGCTTTGCTTTTCACTGTGAAGCACACAAGGCTAATTTAATAATGCAACATGCAGTTGAAGCTTGTGAATGTGTTCGAAATTCTATCCAGTGGGTACACGAACTTGTTGTCTTGCTTCAGAGGCCAGGTAAACAAGACAATCTTTGAAAATATTTTATTGTCAGACAGCCACAATGGTCCAAATAAATACATCCGCCCACTGTGTCCAACACGCTGGTTGTGCGAAAAATCAGATGTAGAAGTAAAAGCAAGAGGTCTGCTGGTCAGATTTGACAAAGGAAAGACAGTTTTTGGATTGATGATGGCTCAGCATCCAATAAAAGGAACTAAACCGTGCATTCCAAGCAAAATCAGCGACATTTTCTGGCATGATTGAAGCATCTGCAATGACAGTTGGGCAATTGCATGTATTGTGAACAGAAGGAAAATACACGATATTTGATGAAGCTGAGAATAAGGTAACTTCCCTAGATTTGGTGAATATTGAACTACCACGCATTTGCAGACCCCCCAGAAGGATCACAGGTGATGGCTCAGCACACTATTCTACAACAGCTAGAGATTACTACAGAAGCCAATATTTTGAATTTCTGGACACAGTCATAAAACATCTTACCACTAAATTCAATGCAGACAACAATAACTTGAGGCACTTCAGAACATGATCACGTTTGGCAAGATTGACAACTCTGTTATAAACTTCTATCCAGAAATCTCTGCACAACGGATCGAGTTTCAGTTGCTCATGTTCAAAAGAACAACAAAAGCAGTACTTCTGAAAGATGTGAAGGATGCTAACTGTAAAATGCATGAAACAAGCCAGCAGTGAAGTGTTTCTTCTCGTGAAAATTTTGCTAGTATGTCCAGTATCCAACTGCGAATGTGAACACAGTTTTTCTGCATTAAGACGGTTGAAGACGTGGTTAAGGTCAACTATGTCTCACTGCCGCCTCAACCATGTGGCAGTTTGTCACACTCACAAATATGAGGTCGACTAGATAAATATAGAAGAGCTTATGAAAGAATTCATAAATAGATCATCACAAATGAGGTCTAGGTTTGGGAACATGTAGACTAGAGGACTAAATGAATCTTACTCAATAAAAAGTATGAATGATTATGTGCTACATTGTATTGATGTGCAATTTTCAAGAGTTCGCAAAAATACATTATTTTTATCAAACAACAGGAACAGTTTTTCAGAAGATATAAACTTACCAAGGGTAATTACTAATTTTATTAATATTTGAAAACGTAATTCATGCAATGAAAGCTATTAGTAACATTTTTATATGCAAAAACGGCTGTTCTGGGCCCAGAAAACACTTCAAATAGAAGAGCGAACAACGTTTCGACCTTCTTCGGTCATCGTCAGGTTCTTTGTGAACCTGACGATGACCGAAGAAGGTCGAAACGTTGTTCGCTCTTCTATTTGAAGTGTTTTCTGGGCCCAGAACAGCCGTTTTTGCATATAAAAGTTCTCAACAAGTGGGTTTCTCGACATCGCTGATTGTTATTAGTAACATTATCAAGTATAATGGCCATCTTTTATACTGTGTAGTGTGCAGGAATAAATTCATTTGGCAGTTAATTTGCGACACATTTGTCTTTATTCTATTAACATTTTGAAAACTGTTCACAACACCTCACTTATAGAAACCTACATGGAAACCTTGAAATATCGTGGCAACAAAATGACTCTGATTACGTGAACCTGAAAGCTGTACACATGCAGTCACGGAGATTACTAATTTGCAAATTGAACAATCCACATAAGTAGTTGCAAAATATCATCCTTCCCCATCGGGTGTAAAAAATCTACGACTCTTACCGTTAGAAATCATATTTTTCAATTGTCAAAAATATTTTGTGATTTTATGAACACAACAACAACCTAATGTTTGAAATTTGAAAATAAATGACAAACCTATTTTAAATCAGGGCTTCCTTAAAAAGAACAATTTCCTTTAACAAGCATGGATAAATAGGCAGTTATGGAGACGTACTAAATTATATTCTACATGTGTCAGTACTTGTTCTAGCGAACAGGATAAGCTTAGCTGTATTCCCTTAATCCCCTACATCCTTCCTCAAATATTACAAAGTAAGTATGTACGAAGTATCATGTTGAATTTGCTTTAATGTAATTCTAACAACATTTGTAGGAATGTAATACCGTATTCATATTATGATATTGATGTGCGATATACTATAAACAAAATGAACTGTATTTATTGGCGCCCGCGTCGCGCTAAACATGCTCGCCCTCCCAGCCGTGGGGGTGTATAATGTGACGGTCAATCCCACTATTCGTTGGTAAAAGAGTAGCCCAAGAGTTGGCGGTGGGTGGTGATGACTAGCTGCCTTCCCTCTAGTCTTACACTGCTAAATTAGGGACGGCTAGCAAGATAGCCCTCGAGTAGCTTTGTGCGAAATTCCAAAACAAACAAACAAAATGTATTTATTGTGTGTGAAAAGAAAATAATCCAATTCTAGGTATCCAATTAAAAAAAAAAAAATCACTCAGGGGAAAACAAATAGAAGAAAATAAATTCGTTGACTTAACGTTAATATGATTTTACTCAGTAAGTATTATAACATAAGCCTTAACCTTTTCACGTAGTCTATTCGTACACAGAAAAATGAATATTTTATACGCTAGGCCTACCGTTTGCTTTTTCATGCAAAACATTTAATTCTTCACACATTTTGTTTGTATGCGACGTAATATTAGAAATGCAATTAATAATCTATAACTAAATAGGTCTTTATCCTATGGCAGACAGCATAATTTTATTTCATGTGCTAGGCTTACTGATTGCTTTTTCACACACAACATTCTAATTCTGCATACACGTCTTTTGTGTGCGAGGTGAAATGTGTGATGTATTAGTACATGTATAATTAACGATCTGTTACTAAATATGCCTATAATGTTATATTCTAAATTAAATGTTAATTCATACTTACCAAAAATGCCAAGTTTATTGATGCGATGCATATGTTAACAATAAATTATCTGTCCTGCAAGCAGACGACAGACACATGTAAAAGTAAAATTGTTTTGCACATCTTCATGTGAAGGAACTGTGAACTACGTAGTGAAAGCAACAAGCGAGTAAATAGAGATTTTGTATTGTATTAGATAGACAGATAGACATATTAAAATAACTTGATGTATAGAAATATTTGGCTACCCAATTACAATACAAACATCCTTATATAAAACTTAACCAACTGTTATTTATCAAATAAAATTACTTATCAAAGAGAAACTAGACAAACATGTTCAAACTATTAACTTCATTACTTGAGATAGTCCTCTAACTCCTAGAACTGTTTCCATCTGCCCTGCTGCTGAAGTTTCACAACTATCTTCCCCTAGTTAAAGATATATCATGAAGCTGAGATGTTTATTTCTTGTTAAGCACCAAACTATAGAAAGGTACTATGGGTATTAAAATACAATCTTGATAATTGTAACTCACTACTGAGTTACTGCGATTAATCACTTGCTACGATTTTATCAATGCAGTGTTATTTTCAATAATTTTAACACAGAACTTATGTTACAATATAGAAAAAACGTTAAAAATCAATGAAGCATTGATTGAGCTCTCACATTTGGTGAATCAACAGAAAACAAAACTAATCCAACCAGACTGTAAAGAAATGTGGTATAAAATGGAGGACATAAAATTAAAAGAATAAAAAGGTGGAAATGTTAATATGTAAGAATTATTTTACAGTTCATTTTGAAAAATACTTTTTGTTTCGGTCACTTTAATTCCATTAAGAGACACCATTATCCATACCTACATCTGAAGATCGTACAGCTAATCGTAATTCATCTAAATCTTTCGAGAAAGTTCTCTTTAATGCTTTGGACACTTCATCTTTCAATTCTTCTGTCAGTGGAGCTTTTAGGAAGTCCTTAGCTGCACTGCATAACAAACATAATGGTCAGTGTTAAACCTAGCAGACACTCATATTCACATTTGTTAAACAATCCTCTTCCAGTTTCTAAATTCTTATTAAGGAATTATTGCAAGTTTAATCTCCTCTCAGTAGCTTGTAAAACAAACTCCAGACAGA
Organism: Carcinoscorpius rotundicauda; assembly: GCA_011833715.1. Classification (NCBI taxonomy): domain Eukaryota; kingdom Metazoa; phylum Arthropoda; class Merostomata; order Xiphosura; family Limulidae; genus Carcinoscorpius; species Carcinoscorpius rotundicauda. The sequence continues at coordinate 26,774,345 of CM022398.1, forward strand.
AATGATAAATATTATTTCCTACACAAAATGTGTATGTTAAAATAATCTAGAAATGGTTCATGAAACTTCCGTTTTAAATTACTGAGAAAAATTTGAAATGTAGTTTAATGACAATTAGAGGTTATTTCTTAAAAATCGAATGACTTAGATATCGAAATATTCTCAACAAATATATCATAACTGAAGAAAGTATCTTAATATGTGAAAGATATATATTTGTTTACAGTTTGAAATTTCTAAATGTTTACAATGAAAGCACCTTCATGAAAGTAACCAGATATGCCTTTCAAACTTTACAAAATGTGGGAGATAGCTGTTATAACGATCTGCGAGAGTGAACATGGGAAAACAAACAGTACTCTACACATAAAATAAGGGTTTAGTGCGAAATTAACAGCGAGGTTGCGGAGTTAAAATATATCAAACCTAATTTCCTTTTTCAATGGCATATTACATTATAAATAACATCATAATAGAGAACACGCAAGTGATTGATACTAAAAAGGTATTACGGTAATTTTTGTCAACAAAAGTATCTTACATATCAATTCTCTCTTACCTGGCACTTGCTGTTTTAAGAATCTCTACATTTTCCGAACTTGAAACATGTATGAAAAAGAAAGAAAAGAAAGTGTATGTAGATGTAACAAAACGAGTTAGTCATAAAACAATCAAAAATAAAGTTTGTAACGTACTCTTAACATTATAAATAGCACCTTGTGTTACCTACTAATGCTTCCTATACATTCGCATTACCTGTAATACTGGAATAGATTACTTCAGTTAGTAAATAACCAATACTTATCACACGTGCTTTGCTTTAAGCATGTTTTTTGTTCTTACAGAAATAATACTTTATCTTTCTAATCAAATTTGTGAATGTGTAACGGTTTAAGATTAACAAAGTGTTCGTGTTCATCTCAGTATACACTAGATGTGTATGAAATGCTATATTTTAATGCACTAGAGTATGACATCTAACCTTCGCCTAGTTTGAAATATCTAAAATGTTGTAATTCATTAAAAAAAGTAAACTTCAGTAATTAGGTCGCTTATATCTTTAGAAGATGCATTTTAAAATATTGTTTAAATAACAAGTTGCTTAATATTTAATAGTATTTTAATATTGCATTCAGACCGAGATCAGTTTCAATGTTTTTCATGTTATTGTACATTAAAAACGTATTTTCATCAGTTACTAAATAGGCTACAGTCTTTGATCGTGTCCTAAAATTTTAGTGAAGATCAGACTGCACCCTCTGAAGTACACTCTCGTGCAAATTAACTGAAACAAATGGACATTTTACAATATTTTCAGCATGGCGGCCAGTGTAGGCTCGTTGGACACGCTTATTTCCTTTATTGGCCATTTTTCACACAGACGGGTGTTATTAGCTGCGTTTCTCAGTATGGCCGATCTGTTTTCGGGATATATGATGGAATTTTGATGAATATTACGTCATTTAAAATTGCGTTAGAAGGGCAAGGAGATCAGCAGGTCAAAAACAACTTCTTACTAACTCAATGAAGAAAAAACAGTATCACTGGAGTCTGAAATACAAGAACTGGACGCAAGAATAATGGAGGAAGGTGTTATTCAGTGATGAGACTCATTTATTCGTACAGGGTCAAAGAAGTCTGCATGTTCACAGATCTTCAGGTGAGAAACTTGGAGAATCTCACATTAATCAGTTCTTAAGACATCCCTTGAAGATGTTTGGGGCTTTTTAAGTTATTATGGCTTCGGAGACTTAAATAACGTAGAAGGTATGATACTAGGACCACAGTACAACGAAGTTTCACAAAGAAGTGTCGTTCCAGAATTGAAAAAGATTTCCAGATGGATCTGGCATTTTTTCAGCAAGATCTGGCTCCGTGTCAAACATCAAAACTTGTGAATAATTTTATGACTATAACGCAAATAAAGGTGATGGGCTGACCTGAAAACTTTCCAGACTTAAATGCTATTAAAAATCTTTGGGCGATTTGTAAAGAAAGACTTCGGGGAAAAGAAGGTACTACAACAGATAAGTTAATTGAGGCCACAATTGAGGTGTGGTACCGCGATCCAAAAATTAGTAAATATTGCAGTCAACTCGTGGAGTCGATGCCAATTTGGATTAATGATCTTTTGAAAAAAATAAAAGGCAATATATCATGAATTAATTTGCGAGTAATTTTTGGATTCTCAGAAATAAAATGCAAAAAAATTGAAAATTTCCGTCTTGTTTCAATTAATTTGTACAAGGATGTAGTTACATAGTCATACAACAAACAGTGCTCTCATATGTGAATAATCAATCTGTAAGTTCCTAACTTACCTGATAGCTTTCCACACAGTACTGAGAGCTAGTTCTAATTCAGGATGTTCCAGTAGGTGGCGATGAAAGGCAGCAGTAGTTACAACAATGCCATTAGGAACATGAAACTAAACGTCACAAAATTATATTTAAATACATTATTATGAAAAAGATAACTAATTATTAATATCTTATTTGATTACCAAGTGTCAAATCTCACATAAACTAATAGTGTTAGAATTAACACATAAAAGTTATATAAAATTCCTCTAAGTTTTAAGAGATATACATCTTATACATTCCAGTATACTGACTCCATGTTCAGTTATAAGCTGAATCTAAAAACATCAAATCAATGATGTTTAGTAACTTAATACTACGTTTTCAAAAATTCTCTTTCAAACACTAGAATCCACTTTATCAGTAAAGTAGTAACTTCCAGCACTTAAAAATCACGTTTTAAAAAAGGAAAAGTTGTTATAAATGAACAACTTGCCTCAATCTATACTGCTAATTGAACACCATTTTAATCTGTGCATTATGACAACTAAATAAAATCCTATTTCAAATAGCTTACCTTTTGAGTTTCGTTGCTCAACTTCATTAAACATGCGAGAGACATTCCCTTCCCTCCAACTACTGCTGAACTCGTACACAAAGGATCCATCAAGCCTAGGACTTGAGGGATGACTGTGGAGTCGTTTAAGTGGAAATCTGTAAGAAAGAATATACTTTATGTAAATTTTATAAAACAACTTTATGATTCAGAGGTTTAATTAAGACCAAGATAAAAAACAACAACCTTGTTTAAGTGTTAAAACTAATCGTGTACATATAACTTTTTCTCTTTTTTGTAGTTTCGTGCAAAGCTGCACAATGAGCCATTTCCGTTATGTCCATCACAGGAAACAAAACCCAACTTTTAACATGTTAACCTTTCATACGCAGTTGACAGCATTCTGCAAATTATAGAATCATTAGCAGTTATTTTGAATCGTGTGTTCGTACTTTTTTAGCTGTGAAAAAATACACTAAAAGTGGTATTAATGAAATTTATCTGTACAAATGTGAAACTTACTAAAGTGGAGATATTTGATACAATAAGATGACAAAACTAACTTATGCATAATCAAAGCAAAATCTAATTACAGTCTTTTTCATATACAAATATTCTGTATACTCTTGTCCGTTTTTACTAACAAAAACTATCCGAGATGTTTTGTCTTGGAAGAATCTCAGATTAAACAACTGTTGAGAAACATTTTCAAAATAACTGATGAAACGATTGTTTTTGCAAAAACTGTTAATTTTCTATCTTGTGAAACTGTGAACAAGAGGTGTCAATGTATTAGTACTGTTAACAGTGTTTGCAACTTTAAAAATATTCAAATAAAAATGTTTAAATGGGGGTACTAGTTAACTGAATGAAATTCTTGTAGTTATTGTTTTTATACAGCTGTTGAAGATTTCAGAAAACTACCCACTTTTTTATTTTGAAGGTTGACACTAGATAAGAAAAGCAGCTTTGATATGCAAGGGTTAAGTTTTCTCATGACGGTTGTAGCACAGTATTTATTGTTCCAACAACATTAAAGTCTTAACACGAAAACGACCCGAGGTGAAAGCTTGTAACATTAAAAACCTAATTTTAATATTCACAGTGGGAAGATCATACAGCTGACAGTTTTTGTTTTGCTTTTCTTCTTTTTTTTAACTTCGTACAAAGCCACTCGAGGGCTATCTGTGTTATCCGTCACTAATTTAGTAGTATAAGAGCAGAGGGAAGGCGGCTAGTCATCACCACGCACCGCCAACTCTTCGGCTACTCTTTTACTGACGAATCGTGGGATTGACTGTAACATTATAACGCCCCCACGGCTGAAAGAGCGAGCATGTTTGGTGCGACGGGGATTCGAACTCACAACCATCATATTAAGAGTCGAACGCCTTTACACGCTGGGCCATGCCGGGCCAACTGATAATGTGGCTTAACGCTTAACAAAAAAAATCTGAAATAATTATTGCCTTATTAAGCTAATATGTTCTAATTGTTTGAAAGTTCGTGTGGTTAAAAATAGAAGATTATCCATTCTTATAGTAGTTAACGGTAAAATGTATTAATATGGTAATGGTTAGGAGTAACTGCTCCTTACATAGTATGACGAATAATTTGCTTCAAACTGATCATACTCAATGGTTTCTATGATTAAACATCAAGTCTATTGGAAGTTTCATTTAATTATTGTTACGTAAATGTCGTGTAAATGTTTTGTAAACGACAACATGTCGTGTTGTGTTTAAATTTTCATTTCTATTATTTATATTTCCATATTTATATTATTGTTTCAAAGTTTAAACTAATAAAATACGTTGTTTTCCATTTAAAATAACATTTAGAATTTTCTAGAATTAGGTAGAGCAATCATATGTATTTAAATGAAATGCTGGCGACCTCGTGTCTAGACGTTTATTCTCGTGCAAGAACGGACATGCGCGGATTGCTCTGGAGTTCTGTAGAAGTTTCGCGGTGGTTCGAGGAGCCTAGGCCTACAATATATAAACAGACGAAGATGCGAGGAAGGAAGAAGAGTCAGACATTAGTTTTATTCAAAAGAAGAGAGTCAGTCATTTGAGAAAGTTTAAGTGTTTGCTGTGATTTGTGACTGAAGTTAGATCTACGGAAGCTGTGATTTTATTTCGTCAATCTCTACGATTCTTTCGAATTAGTGGTTATACTGAAAGTCAACACGTGTGGAACTATTTACGCGAAATCGGAAAAATTAAAGGCGACAATTTTGTGATGTTCATCGGAGGCATCGTGAAAAGAACTTCGTCGAATTTATTGAACTGTGAACTGTTTCTGAACTTCTTCATTTAAACTTCGGAATTTCTTCGTGGGACCAAATTCACACCCTAGACTGGAATTTGAGACTTTCATTTTAGATCATTATATTAGATACAGGCCAGTACCGTTTTGTATTGCGATTTATTCTGAAGCTTGAAACTAGTATTATTTTGTTTTGTAATTAATTTCGAATGTTGTAACTTAATATCTGTCACTGTTATTATATAATTTATGTTATATCTGTTATATTTGTTAATAGTTTAGTGTAATAAATTATACAAGCTGTTATCTGCGTTTTTCTGTTGCGTTTAGTCTACGAAAAACAAAACATAAAAAATACGTAACATTATTTAAAGTATTGAACCACTTTAGTGGCCATGAACCTACAGGAAGGGCTTTCCCAAATACCAATGTCTTTGTGATGCCATGACTTACATATGTGAAGACCTTGCTGAAGCAGCATGTCAACCTGAAAAAGTGCAATTAGTATACTGTATTATGTTGTAGTTCTAAGTTACAGTTATCCATAGCTTTGAAAAGTATTCTTCTGTTGAAATTATTAAAATCATTATTTCATAAAATTTGTTTTAAAAACATACCGACTTCAAGGTAATAATAAGAACTTACCTTCAACAAAGAGCTGGCCTGGTATTCGACATTGTCCTTTTGGCCTCTGTACTTCGTTTCTATTGATAAAAAGCTAACATGTATCAAATCAGTGTAACACTCAGATGATTTAGAGGGAAATGGCAAAATTTATCATGTTGTGAAAGTGTGTAGCTTATTATGGGTTATTGTAATAGAAAAGAGAAAATTACGCAAGCATAATGCATGCATAGATGGAAAAATAAAATGTAACTATTACAAGTAAAGACAAACAATTAATATTTTACGGTTATCAAACTATATCTATAAATAAATACCGAAAATTCGAAAAATTTTAAATACTAAGCATTTAACTAAGTTCTAAACAGCTTTCTCTATTAACACTTTGTAAAAGTATTCAAAAGTATTGAAAAAGTATTCAATAGGAAAAGGTACCTTTCACTATACTCCACAATACCTCTACCCTTCTCACCACCTATTGAGAAACTTGCTAGTCTAGTGTAATGTCGATGTTCCCATTGATTTCCTCTGTAGGTAAAGAAATTTTCCTCTTCCAGTGTAACTTTTACAGGGTACAATTTGTTTCCTGTGAAAATACGCACATCAATTATTATAGGTTTTATAGAAATGCTGTAATGTTTTATAAATAAGAATAACAATTCAACTCTATTATTTAATTGTGAAATAATATGTAGTAAAGATTAAAAATTAAAAGATATATTGTAACATTAAAATCACTGAAAAATATTACAATTGTGATAAAAAAAAATTTTACTAGATGATGAGAAACCCACTTGAAATAGAAATGTATCTCAGAACAGATGGTATGAATATTAACAGTTTTATCAATAAAAGTGTTAAATATCCATTTCTGCTGTTTCGAGATACAAAAAAAAGTTTTGCTTTAACTTCGTGCGACTACATATGATACTATATTAGAACCATGTTTTACCTGCCACGCATGTGACAGTCCACTCAGGCCAGATTTCTTCAGTTGGAGGTAGGGACAAATCACAGTCTTGCAATGGAAGAATTGTATGATTTGGAAGAGCTATATACCCACACTGCAAACTGAAATAGAATGACAAGTTTCTATTTTATAACTTAGATCATGAAAGACGTTATCAACAACTTCTGTTGCTGCAAAGATCATAGATTATAATTGAGCAAGCTATTAATATTTATATTGCAAAAATAATGGCAAATTATTATCTAAATATTTTCATAACACAGAATTATATGGAATCTGTTTGGCTGGATGTTTCCATAATTTTTCAAATAATTTATTCCTTTTTAAGTGGAATCTGGAAAACAAACGGAAGAATTAAGATGTGCAAAAAAAAAGTCATGGAGGCCTAATTTTCAATTATGTCGACGGGTGACATTTTGGCTTCCAAGATATTGTATTATTGGTCAAAAGGTAATGATTGCTTTTATTATAATTGAATACAATGCACTTGTCATTACTTACCGAGAAGAAAACCCAGGTAAAGGTACAAGGCTGATGTTGAATGCCATACCATCCTACAATCATCATCAAACGATAAAGAAATCAGTTAATGACAAACGACTACGAATTTTACATAAGACGTTATGCAAAATTAATTTTTTTAAAAGAAGTAAAAATGTTTATATAAATAGTCCAGTAGTTTATGAAATTCTGCATCGACACGAGATTTATAAATAATATTTCTAAATAATTTCAGATTTAAAAAAAAAGTCAAAATAAAAAAAATATATTAAAAGCTATTCTAGATGTTTTATTATCTTAAATAACCATAGCTAAAAAAAGGATATATTTTAATTTTTCATCACGTTTATTTGACAAATAAATATTTATATATTAAAAAACTACTTTGAAATATGTCATTGCATAACGCAATAGTACAAAATATAATATGTCAAGTATTCCAGTGATCTAGTATCTAAAATACATGTCTTTACACTGGTGAATGATAGTCAACTAAACAATGTTTACCTAAAAATACAGATGTTTACTGTATAAATTATTCTGTGTTAAGTTCAGCTGAAAATATATATTTAATCAACTTACCTTCATATGACCATATACACGTATGTAACGATCATAAGGGATTTGGTCCAGCGAGTCTGGAAAATGTTAACATGAAAATATATAAAAACCTATTTTAATTGGATAATTATTTGAGAACATTAAGGTTTTATTTTTAAATGGTTAAGCGAGAAGTATATTTCACTAACAGATATTTAATCATGGTACTTTACAATAAATATCAGCATGCTGTGCTAAATAAATTGGTAACATACACACACAGACATGTATATCTATACACAAACATCAATATTACGAAGAGTGCACAGCATATTTTGCTTCAGAATATAACAGAAACTAACTAACGATTTCAAATAAACTTACTGCTCTCTCTAGTTTTTAATCCCCAAAGCAACATTTCCTTTTCATCTTCATCTTCAAAGGTAATCGTTCCTTTCCACTGGCCCCATTGATCATAGCGATCTTGAGATTCTGCGATTCTTTAAAATACCTTTTTATATTCTTTTGGATATTAGTTAATTTGTTTAAATTCTTTATACTCATTTGTATTTTCACACATTTTTTTTAAATAATTAAACTTAATTATTTCTTAATGTACTGAGACAATGAGCACGTCCCTTTCATTGACGAGTTATAACGACGTAATTGTCAGGATTTTCCGACATAAACTTTTGATGGAAAAACATGAACATTTTGCAAGTCCCAATAATTACAAGTTTACTCCAACGTACACATATGTGAATATATTGATGTCAACATCATACAAACAATTTTTAATTAGCAAATATTTTTAAGAGATCGATTTTATGCAATTAAAATGTAAACTAACCTTTCATAAGTGGGAAATCCTTGCTTCCACGTACCAAATCCTACAGCTTTACTAACAAGCCTAGGACAGAAGTCGATCTTGAAGTCAAATGGCAAACTTGTTACAGCCCAACTAAAATGATGAAATTGTTACAAATAATGTAACAATTGCGAATGAACTCTTTATTTCAAAATAATTATCATCGTGAAACAAGTTCAGCTTATTTGATTGCTGTTACTGTCAGATTCACGTTTTCATTTTTTTTCTAAAAAAAGTAAATTGTTTATAAATAAAAAACTTACATGAAAGAAAACTTTACATGTACATCCTCCTCTTGAAGCTGAAGTCCAGTTGGAGTGATTTTCCTATTGGTGACAACAGTAAACAGTTACAAGACTCATATCAATCACGGTCGTTATTGTGTATATATTTCAAAACCAACTTATTCATTGGAACAATACAAGTTTTCATACGTATATAATCAAATTAATTCCCATATAGCGATAAATTCGAAAATATCCTTTTCTTCATCACGCACAGGTTTTTAACAAAACGACGTATGTACTTTTACATAAGTGAATCGTTTTAAATTGAAATCTGGTAAAAAATTTCTTATTCTTAAAATGTTGGCAATCACTGGCTATAGATTTCTCTAAACCAATCGCGACATTAGACTCTTATAGATCGTTGTAGAAACTATGAATAAACAAAAAATAAAAAATGTTTATTATGGTAAACGAAATAATTATATCCAAGTGAGAGTTTTTGTTTCGTTTTGTTTTTATCTTTCCAGCTTTCAAACTATCCATTATTATAACCCAATCAACTTTTACGGAGTTTAAATTCGCAGGACTTGCGTTATTTTGTGCTGATTTGTAATACTACAAGCCGAATTACCCATCCGTTGGGTTATGAATTTAAAAATGAAATGTGGAGGTGAATGCTATGATAAACATTAGAAAAATCCTATTTTTCACACAGTTTATATTTCATACAACATTATTACGGTATTCATTATTACTTTGCCAAATTTATTTTACAAGTTTCAAAAAACAATATTTATCCAATTGAAATATACTATACACGGTTTGATTTCCAGGGTGACTGAAGAGATAGCTGCCAGATTAGTGGAGGTTGGAATGAGTACTTTCTCTTAACTGTTTCCAACACCCTGCTCCGAATGTCCTCCTAGAGTGTTTTATGTGATTACGTTGTCGAGGGTCATTAGCCACATAAGTGTTTTACTAATCGAAATTAAAGAGTCATGAATCAAACTAAAAAGTGAAGTATATCTCAAAACACGGCTCCTCATATCAGCCTTGCAATGGCTGTTGGAGCAAAATATTCGACCGAGTTTGTGAGTTATTGCAATACTGGGGGCTATTTCGCCCCCTTCACATTTAGCCTCTACAAATGATCCCAGGTAGGTTTTATATAGTTTTGTAAAAGTTCTAAAACATTAAAAAGAAGTAAAAATTAGATGAAAATAAAGCACGAGTAGATTTGTGATAAAAAGGATGGTTTGATCTTCTCGAACAAAAGTATAGGCCTTCTGATAAAAAAAAAGGCTTAATTATGTCCCTTACAATGAATTATTTTAAGGTCTCTTGAAACGTTTTATCGTATATAAACTTTGAGACTCACCGAAATTGTTTAACACGTAATGCGTTAAGAGTAGTCTCCTTTCAACAATACCATCTCTTCAATCATGCATAGCTACGGGACATCACTGTCAAATTAATCATCCACCTGTCTCAAAAACATTTTTTTATATTTCTCATAAATCAACCACTTGGTGAAGCGCCTTTGTATATTTCAACAAATATATTACTGATTAAAACAAATGGCGAGGCACATAACAAAATGGAGAATACTAACAGTCGTTTCAAAATAATTCGTTTACATATGTATACACCAGTCTGCACTAAAGTTACCACGAATTTGTTTAAACGTTCATTTCATATACTGTAAAAACTTAACCTAACGAATTTGTTCGTCTCGCTTTAAAATATTTCCGAATGATCCCGCTTTTTCAATTTTTCTCGTACAGTCTCGTAAACAAATCACGCGTAACTAACCATTGTGACTCTTTCACGTATCAGTTTCTCACGTTTCCAATCGCTAAAAACGTTTCCTTTATCACATCCTCGAAAATTAGAGTTTCGGTATTTTGGACTTTCCTTTATATATTTCACTACCAGGACATAATAACACTGCACAAAGTTTTTGCTTCTTGAACACTGTTGGATGTTCCTTATAGATTTTTCGCTGCTGATTACAAAAATCACATACAATTTACCAATCACGTACAGTTTCATCGAAATATTGGTTTTACCAGAACATTGTTACAATGGAAAAACGATATCAAGGCAACTGAAATCCGTCAGTGCTTGCTGACTACTGTTGGACACTGCAACGTGATGCACCGGACATTTAATACAGTCGATAATCAGGAGCAAAACATTTAATTATGTTGAACTTAATAGCGTTTTTTGAAACATAAACGCAATTAAATACGTTATTACCGGTAAACAGTTAACTATCTATTTCTCAGAGTTCTAACATGATGAAGCAAAGCCAAAACTACATTTCTTTATACCAACCAGGTACCTGTCACAATCAGCAAAAACTTTTCTCAAAAATTGTTGTGCAGTGTTATTGGATGTTCAGTACAAAAATGAGTGCACATCCATTATTGACACTTTTTTTGTATAAATACGATAGAGGAAGTTTTAATGATGTCATTCTGAGCAAAAGCTGATTAAAAAAACAAAACATTCCCTCATATTTCGCCAACGGCACACAGCTTTTTATTGAAAATTTGTAAATCCCGAAATTAATCTATTTGGTGTAAAGTTATGCAAATATGTAAATGTAATGACAGAATAAGCAACTACTGTGTTTTCACTGAGAAACAGTTGCTAAAACTCTTTCCTAGAATACAACTGTTTGGTTCATTTGTTTGTTCTGTTTCACTATTTTACGCAAAACTGCACAAGGAATTTCTGTTATAGTCGTCCCTAATTTTTAATTGATAGCCTAGAAGATAAGGATGTCAGTTACTCAGTAGTGCCTACTGCCAAGCTCTTGCTTTCCTCTTAATTGGTTAAATAGTGTGATTTGATAATTTGGTTATCTTGGTTGTAACGTACCCTCCAAATCAATGATCGGAAGGCGATATCGTAGCAACGGAACGTAAACCAATATTATTTAGATTTACTGTTCAAGTACACTGATAACTACTCTAAGCCTCACCTTATATCTTAAAAGAAAAGTGTGTTTCATCCACACAAAAGACACGTTCGAAAACGTTGGAATACAAATGTGTATATTCACGTGCTTAAAATCTTTTTCTCTACTATAGTGCTCACTGTCATATTCATAAGTGTATTATATGCTATAACACATACACACGTTATTATAACTGACAGATATGTCGCTCTACGAATGGCTATTTGTGCTAGCAATTACTCATCACAGTATTCATACCTTATTGAAAAACATTTTCTAAATAAGGAATTTTCTTGGAAGTAATGCACAGGAAAAGTGTTCGGATTGCGCGTATATGAACTGTAATGCTTTCATACATTAAAAGTAAAAAGTTATCGAAAAAATTACAGCTCTTTAAAAACTACAATTTTGGTACTTATTCATACATTACATTAACAATGATATAGTCATTACTCAAACACTCGTGTTCAATTCTAGTTAACTGGTTTGGTTTGAATTTCGACAAAGCTACCCCAGGGTTAACCTAAATTAACAGTATAAGACCAGAGGGAAGACAACTAGTCATCACCAACAACAGCCGGAATCTTGGGAAACTTTTTTACAAATTTAAAGTGAGATTGACCATAACATAATAACGTCCCCATGGCTGAGAAGGCGGGCATGTTTGGTGTGACGGGGATTCGAACCAATCCTAGTAAAAGTCACGTTTTTGTTGCAAGAAGAATGCTTTTATTTAAAACTGTGCCTTGGATAAAGAAATAGTTAATACACATTCCGTAGGTATGTTTATAATCGTCTCGATTTGAATAGCCAAAATGCGAAATATTTTATGGACTTTATTTTATTGAACTATATGGCGTCACACTATTTATTATTTCGTTCACGCAAGTAACTACGCTACGTTCATTGTGGTACGATAATACTCTTTTAGCAATCTTTATAATAAAATATATTTCACTGGTTACGAGAAGATAAACTGAAAAATATCAATCACTTCAAAACAAAAGGCTTTTGGTTTGTTTTGAATTTCGCGCAAAACTACTCGAGAGCTATCTGCGCTTGCAGTCCCTAATTTAGCAGTGTAAGACTACAGGGAAGACAGCTAGTCATCACCACCCACCGCCAACTCTTGGGCTACTCTTTTACCAACGAATGGTGGGATTGACCGTCACATTATAACGACCTCACAGCTGAAAAGGCGAGCATGTTTGGTGTGACGGAGATTCAAACCCATGACTCTCAAATTACGAGTCGATTGCCATAACCACCTAGCCATGTCGAGCCACCTAAACAATGGGAAAATTATTTGTTTTGTCGATATTAGTTTTTTATATAAAGATAAAACAAGAGCATGAAAAATATTTACCTTAACAGTCCATGATAAGATATTCTCCAGTTTCGAAGTGGATTAATACATTTTATTCGAATCCCAGCTGCTACAAAAGCATCTTTCTCTTTGTATGCAACATTAGTTTCTGGGTGAATCGGAAGTTGATACAAAGTATTTGTTTCTGCATGTTTCAAATGAAGTTGAACTTCCGCTTCATCACTTCCTCTTCTGACGACACGGAGAACTATGGTGTCGCCAGCGCTGTTAACTCCGCAGAAAAATATCTCATCGCTATGCTGAAACAAATTTCATTAATTATATATTAATGATAAAATCGAGTCCTTGTTCGTTTCTTGTAACACTCTTTGTTAAAGTCTACCAATAAGAGGCAGGTGTGGATTAGTTGTCAACCTGTCAAGGCTGCATACAAACAAGTCTAACGCTCGCACAGAAATGATGCTAAACATTTTCCACGCATTCGGCTGTATTATGTGATGGTCGATCCCACTATTCGTTGGTAAAAGAGTAGCCCAAGAGTTGGCGGTGGGTGATGATGACTAGCTGCCTTCCCTCTAGTCTTACACCGCTAAATTAGGGACGGCTAGCACAGGTAGCCCTCGAGTAGCTTTGTGCGAAATTCCAAAAAACAAAACAAACGCATTCGGCTGTGCTACTTAAATTTTTTTTTTATAGCAAAGTCACATTGGACTATCTGCTTACTCCACCTAGGAGAATCGAACCCATGATTTTAGCGTTGTAAATGCAAAGACTTATCACTGTTGCAGTGGAAGACGAGGTGCTTAAGAGTGACGGATTCTGCTGATTAACTTCCTTTCCTGAATAACGGGAGATTTTGCAACAACAACGCGCAAACCATGGACCCTCGGATTCACGATTCCCTTTGGAATAAGTATAGAAGTAATTACAGATGAATCAAGAGCTTGAAACTCTTAGAAATCGTAAGAAGTGTGGTTTGGACTCAACAATAATCAGTGAATATTTTATGCTAGTTAAGTGACTTGCTGTCGCCATTCTAATCGAGTCGGTTGGCAGAAAAATATATTCAGATTATTGTTATCCTTGAAGCATAAATAAATTACCAGAAAATAGGTATTTGTTTGTGCAACTACCTTTTAATAAATATCTGTTTTTGTATTGTTTTCATAATTTTACGGTCGAATATACAGTCCTTACTCATTTACAACTAATCGTGAGAAATTTTTTTTGTCCGAATAAACGTTACAAAAAAAATGATTTGAGAGCATTGTAATATTTCTCCATACCCCCACGTTCCACTAAAGCTCTAATTCTAAATAACGTTTTGGTTATTTTGTTGGGTTTGAAGACTGGTGTCAGTTAGACAGTTACACAATTTATTTTTAAATTCCATTGGGTAGTGCATGGATAGTCGTTTATACTTGCTTATTTAATATTTTCGTACGAGATTATATACAATGGCTGTCTGCGCATAGCCGTTCCTAGCATGTAACTGATAAAGTAAAACAAAAGAAAGTTACCAGCAACAACTGTCAATAACAAGATATGATTGTCAATATTACTGGGCACCAAACGTATTAAATGTCGGACCGCGTTTTTGTAGCAACAAGGCTCGATTTGTGACCAGTAGTGTTCCCAGTTTGTTATTCTACGAATTTATAACGCTAAAAACAGGAGTTCGATTCTTCTAGATGGATACAACAGATAGTCAGATGTGGCTTTGCTAAAAGAAAGCACACACACACACACACGACCACTAGTGTCACCCCTTCACTCCAAGTTCGGTGTATCTGCGAATTACAACACTAAAAACCACGTTTCATTACACGTGGGGGACAGAGTATACAGGTAGCCCAGTAAATAGTTCTGTGCTCAAGAACAACCGAATAAATGATCCTAAGATTCTAATTCCAGGTACGAAAAATTGCTTGTGCTAGTAAAAAATTAAAAGGACAATAACAAGTTCTTTCAATCCTTACAAGATATTAAGAAAGGGATAGAAGTTTATATATTTTATACAAACAGTTGTTTTTAAGAGAAAGTTGTTGAGGTACTTGTCGCCGTTCCTAATTCTGAAATGATGACAAGCAGTTCTCAGGTTAATCTTCACCAATGCACAGTGGGATGGTTTGACAGATTATAACACTTCTACGAATGAGAGGACTAACGTGTTTAGTGTTGCAATTATCAGACTCAAAATTTGTAAATAAAGCTCTCTAACCCTCATGCAAGTTAAATTATGGTTCATTATAAACCACTCTTTTGCCACAAATACAAAATCTATTAATTTTCTTTGCTGCAAAAAAGTATTATAAATGATTTACCAAATACTAATCCTTGCTCTAATCTTAATATTAATGTTGTATTTTTTCTTTAACACGTTAATGCATGTCTCGGGAAAGCATTTTTTTTTTAAATACTTGAGCGGTCTCAGCAGAATTTATGCATTTAACTTCTGTCGATTCAGGAAGACCCTACATTTAGTTCCTTTACGTTATGAGAAATTCATTACACGGTTTAAGCAGCCCCGTGAAACCGAACAAATGTGTACTCCGAAGGGATGCGATGAGTGTTAATAAAAAAAGTAGGTGTATATTGAAGGTGTGACTGAACTATCGAATGATACGTTGTACAATTTGCTTTCAGGCATTATTACAGATATAATTAAATCATGTAAATATTACGTCTTTCGTGAATGCATGGGTTAAATTGGACGTTTAACTTCTTAAACACCAATAAAACAATGTTACAAAACAGTATGCTACACTACACATCTTTCAAAACTATGATAAATCATTAGAAATTTTATTACGTTTAGGTAAGCCCCTACCATTCGTGCAATATAGTTTTTGCACTGCGTGATTTTAATACAATATTGATTCCAAATTTGTAAATAGTTTTAGCTTACACGGACCTTCTTCACGCATCTGGGGTTTTCTGAGTTTCTTTCGTCTTCAAATGCTGCGATTCCAAACTTCACCGGCCCCTGAGAGTAATCGGTTGTGATGTCTACAAGTCGTCGTTTCAAAATGTTGCGTTTCAACAACAAATATAGAAAAACTAAAATGTTTTTCACGTGGAAAAGAACACCTGAAAGAAAATATAAAACGATAAAGTACGTTTCGAATATTTTGTTGTTCAACCATTTAAGATAATAATAACTTCGAACTAAAATTGAGAAATGTGGATCTAATCATCCATTTTTGAAATGAACTTGTGGTTGGATTTATTTCCTTTTACGATAGTGGTTACATTTATATGCAATAATTGTTTGTTTATTTTTTTCGAATATTCTTGTTACCTCTGAACTTGCTAATTCCTGATTTTGAACTAATAGAATATAGATCTACTCCGCAACCTCTACTGCCAGTATGAGAGGTTCAGTTATAAAGTAGTGGGAGTTAATCGTTACTCTTATTTTGATAACGCATCTACGGTCTCAAGCGCAAAACGCGATTTTGCTGGAAGTGGATGTGAACCGTAGAATCACTAATTTACAATTCAGAATTTTGTTCTTGTCCTACTCTGAAACCTCAATTCAAAGATGATATCCGTTTTTATCTATGACGTATAAAGTTTTGTGAAAACTTTTACGTCCCTTGAATTTTACATAGCTAAATCATTAGTATTGAAATCCCGTCACGTTTTCTATGTTTAAAATTTTGACAACCATCGAATGAGGATGTCTATTCGTTTGACGTCAGTGTTCTTCCCTGTTGGTCACTTTGTTTGTTCATTTCTTAACAAACATAAAATGTTAAAAATGTTGTTTTCGTAATAAAATTACAAAATAATAATTTATATATGTATATATGAAAAATGGCTGGTATGGGTAAAAAACAACTGGACATTACGGATTAAAATAATAAATTGATACAAGTAAAAGTTTTTAACTCTCCAGGATTTGTAAAACATCCTTAATAAGAAAAGAAAATAATTTTCGAAATCTATATAGCAGAATCATAAAACGTCCGTATTTAAAACCAAAACAACTTCTGGGAAATTTAACTTTTCAAGCTTGTTCAACGTTTAATTTTCAGATTTGCGTTTGTTTTAAAAGTTTAAAAATAACTTAAGAACTTTCAGATGCATTATGAATATTGTGAAAAGCAAAATTCAAGTCATAGATAAAGTCATATCTAAAAAGACATTTTAAACATTTATTACAATATTTATACAAAACTATTTCAGGTAGTACCAAAATAAACTGAAAGAAGGACAGGTTAAGCACGTCGAATAAGGAATAGATACGACGTAAACTATTCATAACATTTTTTTAAATATGTGAATATTAATTCTTCATTTTTGATTAATCGCTAAAAATATCATTACTTAAATATTTTTAATCTGAACTCAACCATAATTTAAATGACATTATAGAATATTATTCACATAATGCAAAACCATTAAGAGATAAAAATTCAAACGTAGTTTCCATACTTACTTTTAGTTTCAGGTTTATTTGGAACGCGTCCATGTTTTCTGAAGCATTTATAATTTATTTTGCACAGGATTACTAATGGAAAATTCAAAACGTTAATAAACACTTCCAGTACTGAACGCATGATGTTTTCTTGGTCATCTAACTCCGTCTCGACTCAACTTAGAACGAATATTTATTTTCAGTTGAGTAACTAAAGTAATCACTGCCCTCGATAAAGATTAATCACGTGAAACGCCACATTTGGCCTTGACTTTAATGACTCCCTCTTTCAACATGACGATATTATACTAATGAACTGTTATTTGTATATGGGTTGTAATACCAGTCTTTCAACTACCTGAAGATTCAAAAGACCAGAATGTGAACTTATTTAAAATATTTGCAACAGCAACTCGGGGACCTGGAAACTTCTAAGGGATATGCAGTCCGTAGTAATCTCCAAGCATGGGCATAATGTTTCGTTTCCAGTTCAAAGGTGTGCATTCACAAACAGACTAGTACCCTGCATGGCCAGGTAGTTAAGACACTTGACCCATAATCTGAGAGTCGTGGGTTCGAATCCCCATCACACCATACATGGTCGCCCTTTCAGCAGTGGGGTCGTTATAAAATTCGGGTCAATTCAACTATTCGTAGGTAAATGAGTAGCGTAGAAGTCGGCGGTGGGTGGTGATGACTAGTTGCCTTCCCTCTAGTCTTACACTGCTAAATTAGGGACGACTAGCGCAGTTTGCCCTCGAGGAGCTTTGTACGAAATTCAAAACAAATAAATTATTATAAAACTATAACGAGAAAAATTTATATAAATATTTCATAATTATAATTTTGTCATTATCATTATTTATGAAATGCTAATTGGTTGTGATTTTATCTCCCCTTTAAAATAAATCAGTGTCGTATCTTGGTTTATTTATTTTCTGAAAAATCGTTTTATTGTGTGAAAGAATATTTTGGTGTAAAATAAAAACAAGAATATATATAAATATATACAGTGTATTTCAGTCTGAAATAATTACTCGAACGGCATCAACTTCTTCTGTTAAAATATACTTTGCTTTCTTTTAATCAGTCGGTTATTCTGAAATTGTAATTGAAATGTGCTTTTTTCTATAATTGTGTCTAATAAGTTTAGTTAGTTCGTAAAAATGCCTAATAAAAAATCATAAATAAAATTACATATTACTGTCATTTGGAGCAGCGTAATAAGTCACATTTCAATTAAAATTTGATTCAGCAAAATGATTTTGCGGCCCCGTCTAATTACGACTATCAACATAATTGGTTAGTTTGGAAAATCTCAAAAATTGGCAAGATATCGAATCTCTTTCGGTGTTTGGGTAAGAAAAGTTCATAGCCTGGAGGGTCAGGTACATAGTGATAATTTTATTCTATCAGTAGAATGTCAAGTTTGTTTGCTGTTTTTTTATTGTTTAATACATATATACATGTATATATATTTTATTATTATTTATTATTTTATATATTTTATGTTTAAATATAAATACATCCTAAATATCTCTCTCCAGTCAGTTTATATTTTAAATATATAATATATTAATTATATTGTTAATATCATTATTTATTATTATTATTTTATATATTTTTATATTTAAAATATAAATAACTGAGGAGAGATATTTAGCACTAGTTTCATTATGTATGAGGTACCGGTCTAGTTCGCATAGTAATTCGTTTTTCATCCAATTCTTATTAAAGTACATTATTGTACTACGCAGAAGCCTATCTGGTGTGGTTGGTATGTTCGAATATTTGTGAATGAACTGAAATGATATAGTTCTTGTAACTCTGTATGCAGTTGTGAGGAGTGTTTTTGATTGTTTGTTGTTTGCTTTTAATTATTTTATTGCTTACAGTTATCCATGCTGGAGCTGCATAATCTATTACAGGTCTAATATATGTTTTATAGATTTTTAGTATGTTATCTGTAGATGCTCCACTGATTTTACCAATTAGACTCGTAGCATAGTTAGTTCTTCGCCAGACTTTATTTTTAATTTCGTTCACATGATTGATCCAAGTTAGTTTTGAATCATAGGTCAGACCGAAAAATTTTGCCAATGGGGCAGTCTGAAGTAGTGTGCCATTCATATATAATTCTGGCTGTTGTTTTTTGTGTTTTGCCAATTTCTTAAAAACTGCGAGTTGTGTTTTTGCTTTGTTTATTTTTATTCTATATTTTGACAGTATTCACTTATTCTGTTTAGTTGCGGTTGGATGTTAGTGGCTGCTATCGTGGGTGTTGCGGCACTTTTCCAGACTACCACATCATCTGCGAACTGTGAAGAAAATCCATGATTTGGATCCTTCAGTGGCATATTGTTTACATACGTGATGAAGAGTATAGAGCTAACCACCCCTCCTTGAGGGATACCAGCGTCATGAGTAAAGTACTCAGAAAATATACCCTCAACATTTTCTTCACACTTTCCATTTTCCAAAAAGTTAGATCACCAGCGAATAATTCCTCGCGGTAGTGCCATTTCATTCAATCGGAACCTTAAACCATCGTGCCATTCAGTGTCGAATACTTTTTCAATATCAAGGAAGCAAGCAACAGTACATTCTTTTTTATTGAAGCTATCTATTATGGTTTCGGTTAATCTGATTAGGTGGTTTGTTGCTTGTCTAAATTTCCTGAATTCATTTTGTTCTTTTGGTAATTTTGATGTTGTCTCCAAGAATGTGGAGAATCTATTACTGATTATTTTTTCAAGAATTTTGCCTACACAGCTTGTCAGGCTGATTGGTCGGTAACTATTAGGTTTATTGGCGGGCGTTTCTTTCTTATAGAACATTAATATATTCGCAAGTTTCCAAGAAATTTGGATGTATCCTGAGGGTAGAGATAGGTTAAAAAGTGAATTTAGGTGGTCAAACAATTTCGGAGTGCCCTTTTTTAAAAGGATAGCTTGAATTTCATCTTCACCTGGTGCTTTGTTTTTTGTTTTTTATTGCTTCGAGTAATTCTTGAAGGGATATTTCATTTGTTAGTAACGTGTTTGCATAATTTGTGTTGGAACTTGTATTTGTATCAGTCATATATATTGGAAGAAAATGGTTCAAATTGTTGTTTATTATTTAATATGTGATTAGTGACTTTATTGTAGAAATATGTATCTATATCTGGATCATTGTGAGTTTTAAAAGTATTTTGAAGTTGATCTTTGAAAGCTCCGGCTATTTCTTTATTTGTGTGTGCTATAATATTATTATGTTCGAGTGCAGGATATTTCTTTGTGACTGTATTTTCATATTTTCATTGGTGAGTCTTTTAAGATGTGACCATAATTTTTTCGGGTCAGTTTTATCATTTAGTTTTGAGCAGTAATTGTCTCATTTATCTTGTTTTTGTTGTTTTATTTATGTTCTGACGTGATTTCTAATTTTGTTTATTTGCGTTTTGGTTTCTCTGTCTCTTGTTATAATGTACTGTTTTCTTAATTGCCTTTATTTTTTGATTAGATTGATCATTTCTTTGGTGGGTTTCCATTTGTTGTTTGTTGTTTTATGGTGTTGTTTTGGTATTGTTAACTTCGCTGCTTTCTGAAGGCACTCCGTAATTGTTTGACAGTCGTTATCCATTTCAATATGGGTTTTAACTTCTTTTATAACTTTATTAGGTAATAGTTTGTCTAATTTCTGTTTGTAATTTTGCCAATTTGCTTTTCTGTAATGAAATGTTTCTTTCCTAAGTGTTATATTTTATGGGGGGTGAGATCAAAGACACAATATATTGGAAGGTGATCACTGTCAACATCTTTTCCCACTTGAAATTTTATTATTCTTTGGCTCAGATTATATGTACACATACACAGGTCTAGTATGTCACTGGAGTTAGTGATATACGCTGTATGTGTATGGGTGGTATCATTTAATAAAACTATATTATTATCATCTATGAATTGTAATAGACTTATACTATTGTTGTTTGAGTTCCGGCATCCAAAGTTAACACTTTTACTATTTAAGTCACTATAGAGTTATGGTTGTAGGAAAATATGTTGCTGAGTAATGCTATATCTAGTTGTTTATTAGGTGAGCAGTAAATTCCTGCTACAGTTACTTTTTTTTTGCAGGATATCGACAGTAAAGTGTTTATTGTTACTGCTTAATTTAATTTCTATTACTGATAGCTCCATTTTGAAGAACAGCATAACGCCTCTGTTTTCATCATTTTTATTTATTCTATCTTTCCTTATTGTTGTATAATTTGGTATTTTAAATCTGTTGTGTTGTATATTAGAGTTTCGCTTACTATTATAATGTGGAGGTTAGTTTCTTGTATTAGGACTTCGATCTCATGTTTCCTGGAAGCTATTGCACCTCGGTGGTTGATACATACTATTGTGAACATTATGCTGTGAGCATGTGACCAGTAAGTGTTGATATTATGTAGGGTATGTGGGGTGTGATGTGTTTTTTGGAGATATTAATCAGTAATTCGAAGCAGTTGGTTGTTTGGTTCGGTTTTCTGTATTCTGTTACAAATTCTATAAATTTGCTTTTGATTATGGTTGTAAAAAGGCTTGTTTCATCTGGTGTGTTAGTATTCGTTTCTTGGAAGGTGGTGCTGTTTTCTTGTGGCTTTTGTGTTTGTATTAAGGTGTTCTTTTCCTGAGTAATAATGTTCTGTTCTTGCTGTTTGTGGGGTTCTTTTCCTTTTAACATTTCTGCATATGTGGTTTTAGTTGTTTTATTAAATTCTGCTGATATGTCTGTTTTTGGTTGTCTGTTTGTATTTGGTTGATTCAGTTCTTATGATGTGTTCTTATCTGATATATATGTTTGTATTTATCACAATCTTTATAGTTTCGTTGTATATATTGAGTTATAACAACTAAAGTTGTGATATTGAGAAAAAAACAATTTTGATACATAATCAGTGATGTCGAGAAAAACCGACTTGTAAAGAAATATATGTGCAAAATCGGCTCGTTTGGGTTGATAAAATATTTAACAGAGAAGAGCAAACAACGTTTCGACCTTCTTCGGTCAGGTGAATCTGACGATGACCGAAGAAGGTCAAAACGTTGTTCGCTCTTCTATGTAAAATATTTTCTCAACCCAAACGAGCCGTTTTTGCATATAAAATTTAGATACATACAAGCAAGTTATGGTTTATTCTGGTTAAAGGGCTCGTATGGCCAGGTGGTTAAAGCACTCGACTCATAGTCCAACAGTCGCGGGTTCAAATCCTCGTCAAACCAAATATACTTGCCCTTTCAGCTGTGGAGACGTTGGTAAAAGAGTAGCCCAAGAGTCGGCGGTGGGTGATGATGACTAGCTGCCTTCCCTTTAGTCTTACACTACTAAATTAGCGACGGTTAGTGCAGATAGCCCTTGAGCAGCTTTGCACGAAATTTAAACAAAACCAATCCGACCAGCAACATACAGGTTTACTGTAAGTGACAAAATAATCAAAACCAAACTACAAACAATACAAAACACATCCTCACAATAGTATTCATAGTTCCCAGAACCACATGATCTAAATTCATACACAAATATTCAAACATACCAAATAGATTTATTTATAGTATAAAAGCGTATTTTGATAAAAAAATTTAGTATTATTCGTGTTGGACAAGTACCTCGTACATGATAAAGATAGTCATAAACATCCCTCCCCGATCAACATACATTTGAAACATAAAAATAAATAAATGAAAAAAATACAATAATAATAAACAGAGAGAGAGAGAGGAAAAAGGCCACCATCAAACTAGACTTCCCAGTAACAGGGTAAATAACATCTATAAATGTATGAAATCAGTAAATTGGCATTGTTCAGAAAATTCAGCCCACTCTGACCCTAAAGAAGTAACCATATCAAACAACACTGTATGATCATACAAGTTAAGGAAGGAGGAAAAGGTCAAAGAGTACCTGACCCTCCACGATACATATGATTACCCAAATCCCGAGAGAGAGAGGGGGGAGAAATACATGTGATTGATAATTTAGAAAATCTGAACAACAATATGTATGTTTGCAGACTTACAACGCTGATTAGACATATATTTAATTGTATTATTACCAACTGCTAATTTGTGGTGTCGTGTGCTTAGTTCAAGTACATTCACTTATAAATACGCATATAAGTTTCGTACAAGATATCTTGTTTACTTCAAATACAGACTTAAATTCTTTTCTTGCTTGCTTTCAATGTTACTATATGTTTATTTATAGTCCTAGTACAATGTCACTACGGTTTGGTTTTCGTTTAGTTTTAATCAAATTGCAGCAGCTCTGAATTGAATTGTAAATACAACTACAGTTTATCACCAATGTTGGAGTCTATTTTTCTTATATACATGTCCAGGTATCTGTCGGAGACAAGAGCTAATCTGTTGATAAGATGAATCTCCACCTATAGACGAAATGAGAGCAACATTATGGCAAAGAAATATCTGGATATAAGATCAATGGCCAAAACAAATTATATCTGCAAACTGTGACAGATTGTACCGCATATACTGAATCGTTTATGTTACGTATTATAATTTATTTCGAACGAGTATCCCATTTATTACGTTACATATGTTAACGAATTACAATTTCGAATAACTGGATATTTAAATTTCAATTTATAAGTTAATAAAATGTTAATATTATTAAATTTATATTTCCAACAAAACTGGTACCCACAATTTCCTTTTTTTAATACAAATGTATTTTAATGTACAAATGTAAACACAATACCATTCACAGTAATGGTTATTTACTGTAATAGTTTGCAAAAATAATGATTTATACACAACATGTTTACAAACTTAGAGACAATACTGAGTCTTATATTCGGCAGACCCGGCATGGCCGAGGGTCGCAGGTTCGAATCCCCGTCACATCAGACATGCTTGCCCTTTCAGCCGTGGTTTTATTAAATTGTTATGATCAATCCCACTATTCGCTGGCAAAAGAGTAACAAAAAAGTTGGCGGGGGTTCTGATGACTAGCTGCCTTCGTTCCAGTCTTACACTGCTAAATTAGGGATTGCTAGCACAGAGAGCCCTCGTGTAGCATTGCGCGGAATTAAAAAAACAAACAGACAACATTATAAGAAGGTATACCAGGCACTTGCAACCAACCTCAACTTGCAGCAGAAATCAAACGATGTAAACCAGGTAATCCGTGATGACGAAAAAACCCACTTGTGGAGAAAAATATGTATGTAAAAAGGGCTAGTATGGATAGAGAAACCTCTATCTAGAGGAGCATTTCGACCTTCTTCGGTCATCATCAGGCTCACAAAGAAAGAAAGAGATAACTGACCAATAACTGACTTTATGTTTGAATGCAGTTGTGTAGGAATGTAGAGAGCGTGCTGAGATGCTTGATTATATTTATTAATATTGATATAAAGGTGTTCCTTTGCAGTAATTCGCTCCTGTACATAGAAATTTCTCTATTCATACCAGCCGTTTTTACATATATATAAACCAAGTAATACAATAACCAGTATCAAGCGTCTAAACAGGGGTAGTGTCATTTTTGCGTGGAATTATTCCCTGGCTCTCGAGCTTTTTGGAAAACAGACAATGTATAATAAACGTAGAGGAAACCTTCTCGAAGTTCTTTACTCCAGAAGCCGGCCTAACTCAAGGAGGGGTGGTTAGCCTTATACTCTTCATTATGTATGTGAACAATATGCCACTTAAAAATCTTAATCATGGATACTCATCACAGTATGATGTAGCAATCTGAAAAAGCGACCCAATATCAGCAGTAGCAGCCACAAATATACAACCACAATTAAACAGAATATGTGAATAGTGCCAAAAATATAGAATCAAGATAAACATAGCAAAAAACCTAACTAGTGATATTTACAAAGTTAATGAAACATCAAAAAGCAGAACAACAGATTTACATGAATGAAACACTTATCCAGACTGCTATATCTCCAAAATTTCTAGGACAAACTTATGATTCAAAACTTACATTAACAAACAATTTAAATAATATTAAATTTAAAGTTTGGAAAAGAACAAACTATGCTGGGAGTCTAACTAGCAAAAAACAGTGGAGCAACACCTGACAACACCCAAAATATATATATAAGACCTGAAATAGCTTGTTTGTTTTGGAATTTCGCAAAAAGCTACTCCAGGGATATCTGTGCTAGCCGTCCCTAATTTAGCAGTGTAAGACTAGAGGGAAGGCAGCTAGTCATCCCCACCAACCGCCAACTTTTGAGCTACTCTTTTACCAACGAATAGTGGGATTGACCGTCACATTATACACCCCCACGGCTGGGAGGGCGAGCATGTTTAGCGCGACGGGGGCGCGAACCCGCGATCCTCGGATTACGAGTCATATGCCTTACGCGCTCGGCCATGCCAGGCCTTCTATAATAGACTACACAACTCCAGCATGAATTAATGTAAGTAAAAAACAATTGACAAAACTACAGACAATACAAAATACACTATTCAAACATACCAATAATAGGAGATAGACCCCTACATACTACAATAAAACATTTTGATAGAAATTGGAGGAAAAATGAAATACTCTGCAAACTCGACAGGTACTGCATATGTGATTTAGATAGTCCTAAACACCTCTCCCCCATTAACTTATAAGAATCACCAAACATGCTCGCCCTTTCAGCCGTGGGGACGTTATAACGTAACGGTCAATCCCACTATTCGATGGTAAAATAGTAGCCCAATGTTATCAGGTTTTGCTTATAATATTCCAAAATCTTGATCTCGTTATGGCCTACAAAGAATTTTATTTGGAACATCACCACATAATTACAGTCCACAGCAGCACGTCCAGTCATGATGTATCTGATTATCGTATATTTTGAAAATAGTCCTGCAGCATAGCTTCCACTGACAAAAAAGAAAAAAAAAACTCCACCGTAAAACCACATTATCTGAAGTACACATCTTTTTCCTGCATCTACTTTTTATAACCCCTTTAGGGCAAAAATAAAAAAACAAAACAGTGAGTCAGAAGTAAATTTACAGACTTTAAAACACCAAACGTCGAGGTTCTATTATCTTGGATAGAAAACATCCTAACGGCCTGGCATGGCCGAGCGCGTTAAGGCGTGCACTCGTAATCCGAGGGTCGCGGGTTCGCGCCCCCGTCGCGCTAAATATGCTCGCCCTCCCAGCCGTGGGGGTGTATAATGTGACGGTCAATCCCACTATTCGTTTGTAAAAGAGTAGCCCAAGAGTTGGCGGTGGGTGGTGATGACTAGCTGCCTTCCCTCTAGTCTTACACTGCAAAATTAGGGACGGCTAGCACAGATAGCCCTCGAGTAGCTTTGTGCGAAATTCCAAAAACAAACAAACAAACAAACAAAAAGAAAACATCCTTATCTTATTTTGTTGTGTTGTGAAGAAAAAACGGATTTAGTGAACAAGGAGTGTGGTTTCATGATGCTATTATCAACAATCCAATCTTACAGAAATAAGCAAGTGTTGCATCTGTGAATTTACTGGTACATCTTTGTATGGAAGGACTAGTATACCCTTCATCCTTCAGCTGTTTTAGGTATGTGATGATTGAGTCAAAGTTATAATTGGAAACATCATTGTGAACCTTGTAATTTGTTGGCCACATCTGAAATATTACTTTTTTAGAAGTTTTATCTGGACATTCCTTTCTTTTTCACTGTCATTCATCATTTGAAACATCTTTGTCTTAAAAATTCCGATTCGCTGATCTGAATAAATCTTTATGATTCAAATGTATGAATATTTTGCATCCAAATGCTTTCATAATACGCTCTTTTTAAAATCAATGTAACCTCAAGTACTGTTTAAATATATTTGTAATATATTCCACTCCACCAAGAATTTTTATTGGTTGTTTGCCACATGACTTGCTGGTTTATAACATAATAAACACCCAGTGGCGGCGCCAAAGGAGCCTTGGAGATTCAACCCTCTAAAATTAGCCAAGCCCTCCTCAGCCCCCTCCAATATTGTTTCTTGCATATATTCATAAAATATGGAAAACACAATCGTTGTTGTTGCTTAACAACTAAAATAAAAGAGACAGATCTGTAGAACTCAACGTATTCATTAAGACGGATGTGTCATGCGTCCCATAGCAAACTATGGTGTGGCAGAGGATGACCTCGCATTAGAGGTTCACCAGTTGAACTGGCTAATTGCCAGGAAGAAAAACGAGGGGCAGGAAGTATCTACACCATTGTAGCTTACAGTCATGCTGGAGCCATACAAGGATGCCTTCATGAATCTCCACAAACTTGTATGCATCGCTGTGACCCTGCCTGTCACTTCAGCTGCCTGTGAGAGAAGTTTCTCATGTCTGAAGCTTCTCAAGACATACTTGCACAACAGCAGTGGTAACAACCGCACCAGCAACCTTGCTGTAAAATCAGTAAACTCCAGGAGGGCAAAACAACTTGATATTGATACTGTTATAGACACATTTCCTGCCAATCACCAGAACAGGCGCATTGTTTTTGAAGTAATATTGACTATAAACACAACTGGATAGTTAGCCTGATAGTGACCTTACTTTTCCTCAGAGTGTATTAACTTCACATGGGATAATTCGTTTCTGCTATGTAAACTATGTCTTTATGTTATATTTCTTTTGATTTGTAGCTTTACTCTTAATGGTATATTAAATGTTCAATCTAAGCTAATCTTTATTTTTTTAATTATTATGTATTACCTTGGGTGGAATTTAGGTGAGCTTTCTCTTTTACATACAATGTATAAGCATATTTTCATAAACAGATTATTTCTAATTTGTAATAATGAATTATTAATCATAGTATGAGTTTCCAATGAAAACTACATAGAAAACTCAGTTCAAAATAGTACACCTTTCTGAAATGTACCTTGGTATTTACATTCTTATAATTTACCATCTGTACTTCATATTGATGGCATTTTGGGAAGCCGCTCTACAGTTTACCTCAGCCCTTCCAACGAAAATATCCTGGCGCCCCCACTGTAAAAACCTCACCCCAAAAACTGGGGCTGCATACTAATGACGAGTAGCAGAGATAACATATAATGTAACTTTGTGATTAAAAACAAAGTAAATATAATGTGACATACTTTTGAAGGTTTCTAACGTTAATGGATAGGACTTCATGCCAGAAATAAGCACAACGCATGTGGTCAGTTGTGTAGTTTTGCACTTAAAAACAAACAGATATACAATTAATATATTGTTTCTTCTCTACTATACCAAAAAAAAACATTAATGCTTATTTTTTCAATAATACTAAATTAACTGAATCTTAATGATAAACTGCATAGGGCAACTTTATAATCTAAATTTTCTTTGAAATTTAACTTTATTTTCAGAATGAGCTGCACCTCGTTTTACCATTATTTACTTTCTAATAATTAAAAACAAGCTTATCAAAATTCTTAATGTAAGAAACACAGATGTAAACTGTGAATAAGGCAAATTAGTGGAAGTGATTTCTTTCGAGTCTAATGTATTTTTCTTGTATCAAAGCCACATCAGGTTATCTACTGTGTCCACCGAGGGGAATCGATCTCATACGTTTATTCTCGTTAATCCTTCGACTTACCATTCTTAGTAAATTTTTGAGAAATTTATGATAAATATTAGAAATAGAAAAAAACACCAATTTTTTGTGTAAAATTATAAATACAAAATAACATTTCACTTGTATATATACAGCAATGCAGAATGACAGAAATGATGCGGAAGTAACATGTACGTACGTTAGTTTTACAGCTGCACGAAAAGTAACAAATTAATATTATATTTAAAAATTGTGTTTGTATTCAAACTACTAAGAATAGCATTTTTTTAAATGTAATACTAATCATTCTTTGAGAAGTTTACTCAATGTACTACCAGTGTAGCATAATATATTTAGTAACCATGAACCATTTCCTGTCATTATATGTGGTAAAAAACTTAACATAAACTTAATGTTTTACTAATTATGTAATTTATTTATGAACACAAACTTTGTATTTTACACCTTTTTGTGGGATTGTTTTTCAGTTGTTTTTTTAAGAATAGCCTGGTACTCACCAAGCATTTGTGAAATACCAAATGACTTTAGCATAAAGCTGTGGGTATATTATATATTATGAATTAACATCTGTAATTTTAATTACATAAATTATTTATTAAACCTTCAGACCACTATTATGCTTCCACATAAAGAAAAAAATGTTTCACCTCAAGTAAAGCTCTTCACATAGAGAAGGATTCTAAAAGTAACTCTTTAAGAAGAGAAAAATTATATGAGGAAGGGCTCATAAGATGCTCTGAACATGGCTAGATATGCAAACCATGCTGCCTGGAATTATTAATGCTGGTATATTTAATTAATTTGGCTCCACCAGAAAGTGAATTTTAAATCTTAAAAAATAACAATCACTTTTTAAGAAAAAAAAAGAAAATTAGTAACACCAACTAGAGAACATAACTGAATCACAAACCTAGGAATGTTAAGTAAACTACATTTCTGTAGTTTAAAAAAAGGGTGAATTACTTTTTCAGTACCACAACAGTTAATGTGCTTCTCAATTTCATGAGATACTAAATACATTATTTTCACTTTATTTAGTTCTCATATACACATTCACACAGATTTATATATTTATAATACATTTAATAAAGTATTTAGCTTTAACCCTCAATCAATGAATCAAAATCTGTGCAAGAAATAATAATGTTGATGCATGTATCCCAATTTAAACTAGAACTTCTAAAGGAATAACTGATTATTCACCCAAATATGTTTCATGCAAGTTTCTCCAATACAGAAAGAGTAATGATAGCATTTTGTTATTTTACAGTACTCAACCGTAAGAAGGTGGCAGGAATAGCATGATATTTTATGAATTTTATTTTGCCATCAAGAACAGAAAAATAAAAAAAGTTATAAAGAAAAAAGATAATGACATGCAGTTACACTTAATGCATTTTTAATATGTTGGCTACAGATGATTATATGACAAACTTGGTCCTAATGATACACATACTACACTTAAAACACCAACAACTGATTATTAATATTATAACATCTATATCCATATATACTGATGAGTTAATATTTTAAGTTGTGAAAGCAATTATAGAACTGTACTCAGCTCTCCTCTTGAGCTTTAAACACGTGACAGATTTTTGTGAACAAAAAAAATCTTGCACATTAAAGAAACTTAATCACCTACAGGTGTATTAAGAATACTAAGAGATGTAGCAGAAAAGTAATAGGTTAGACAACAACATTCAACCTATGGCAGAATTTAAAGCTAAAAGCTAGTGTTTGTGTTCCATAAAAAAATTACACTCATTTTCATCAATGTTATTTTCATTAAGAGCACTGATTAAAAACTCTGAATGTCTAGTATATTTAGTTTTGTTATATTTTATCATTATAGTTGTATTATAATGATTTTTTTATTTATCATTAGCCTGATATATGGACTTACAACTAATCCAATTATTCTAAGCTGGCTGAAGCTTGTTAGATGTTATAGTTTATAACTAAAAATATCATTAACAATGAGTATCCACAATTGGTGAGACAAACCATCCTAATTTCTAAAAAAGTATAACAAACACTATATTTGATTGTCCTATTGTAATAAATGATAGACCATACAAATTACATATCACTGAATATGATGTAAAAAATTTCTTATCAGAGTATACCCATATGGTTTCTGGGGATAGAATTGTTTGATGCACCAAGTATATATATGTCTCTATAGTAAAGGCAACAGGTTTAATACAGTAAAACAGAAATAATTTAATTCTGGTGTATCAAAAAAGCCATCCTAAAATAGTTGCAAAAAGAAGATGCTGATGAAAATAAATTTGTTTTACCCTCTAGAAGTGTGATCTTCAACTTGAGTATAATATTAGTAAAGTTTAGTAACTAATTAAGTAGTTTACAAGACAAAATAATTCAAAGTCACAATATTTTTATTCAACATGGAAATTAGTCCTTTGGCAAGATTACGGAAAATCAATCTTCCATACATTGTAACATAAACACAATGTTTCACAAAGTTTTAGTCACTATAAATTCATACATGTATTTTCTTTTCATCTAGTTTTTACTTCTGAGAACTTAAAGACTTTCAAACAACTCCTTAACTGTGATGTTTATACAATCAATCATACAAAGTTAAATATAAATACACTATACAATGTAGAGCTTAATAATAACATGAATATTGTATTCCTGTACTTCCTGTACTGATAAGTTCAACTTATATCAGTCCTTTAGTATTTGTGTTGTCCACAATGGAACACTAGCAAGCAGGTATTCCTCAGACTTGCAAAGTAACAGTATCCATCTTGTTCCTCATCTGACACCAAGCTCCTACAAGAATATCTGTTTTTATATTCTTTCTTTTCCATCTTGAAACAAGCACACACACACAATTATTTATTAACAATGAGGCATAAAAACTGTCATTTAAACATATTTAACACAATAAATTGGCCGTATATGTGTATCAATCAACAGTAACAAATAGTTTTTTTCATTTTCACAGATCTTCAGGTTCTAAAACCTTCTGAAGGAAAGTTACTTTTATTCATGATGCAATTTGATCAGTTATGATCTCAACTGATCAAACCTCATATTTCAGATAGCAGTTGGCACAGTGATTAAACTTGCATTCATTTATAATTATTTGCATTCAGATATTTATTTGGTTAACTGAATTATACTTAAATGAGAAAAGATAATTCATTTACAACCCTAAACTAATGTGACTAGTGTATACTACCCACATTGATTTATACCACTGTAGCAGCCCTGAAAACCTGCTAGTTTCAAAGTAAACACTTTAAAAATACCTAAAATTTGTTTTTTTATAAAAACCGTAAAGGATTGTGTCTAATAACACTGAAAGAAAATGAAAATATCATGAAGTAATAGCTGTCATTATTTTAAATACTTGTTACAGTAGCAGATATATATATACACACACACACATACATCCTACTAGAGGCAAAGCCGCATGTTGCTTTAAACATACTTGAAAGTATTTTATCTTTCCCTTTTTTTAACATAAACTAGGGAAATTATATATATACATATACATGTATGTATGTATGTATGTATGTGTGTTTTTAATGTAATTAAATTAAAAGAACAAGTCACTGAACAGCTTTTTCATCATTAAATAAATATCTAGATACACATAAGTTTGTTGCATATACATCCATAATGAAAAGATGTTTTCAACAGTGAAGTCACTATTTGTAAAATGTCTACATCTTACAATCACAGTAAAACTTATTTTGTAAAACTTACTTTTATATGCCTACATAACTGAGATACACTTTTTAATAAAGAGAGTAGCATGCAAATAAGATAAATATAAGTAATACTAACAAATTATGGTGAAATCCTAGTAAATCTCTGGTTTTGTCTGAGCTGAACAAAAATGTTTTATTAACTATGTCAGTTTATACATTGTTTGAAAAAAACACAATCACAGAATGCATCAAAGTAATACGTTAACATTGCAAACTACTAACTTTTGAATACAGAAATTCCTGTTATTGCAAGTAATGGTATTTATATCCATAAATAATTCTTTATATATGTAAAATAAGAAAAAAAATAATTTGGTTGGCATACACACATCTGTACAAACAGACTAAAGTTGTATTAATTACAAACAGTACTCACAAATTTAATGATACTTGCAACTCACATCATTATATGGTCCAGCATATCTTCAGTTAAGAATATTTGTCAGTAGCATTCGCTACATTGGCTATAGCATCAAGTGACATGCACTTACAACTACAGGCAGTCACAGGACACTCTGTGTGGTCCCTAAGTAGAGAATTAAATCATTATGTCTTGTTGTGTACATTACAAAATTTCATATTGCATATCTAAAGTCATTCAATAATATCTGAAAACAAAGATATTTGAGTTTATACAATTTTATTATAAGCTTTGATATTTAGATATCTTTAATAAAACATATAAACCTTATTTGTTTCATATTTTAGGAATATGAAGTACTTTCATTATCACATAAACAACTGTATACCTGTAGTTTAGTAAAGAACAAAGTATACATCTAAATATTTAAAACCTTATACTGAACCAATACTTAAACTATTAACAGTACACGAACAGATTAAACATGTACACAAGAACATTACAAGCACTTACAAAATAAGAAATTTTGAATGTGTTATTAAAAACTTTAAAAAATAGTGCAAATGTTTTATTATGATTTACATGAATATCATTAAAATGACATTTTAAAAGGTCAAAGGTTATAAAACATTAGAAATTCTACTCTTACGTTTGGAAATCAATGTCACTTTAAAAAGGAATTAAAAAAATATCTTAACAGGGCATCAGAAATCTAAAATAAACTAGTTAGATAAATAAGTACTGGAATAAGAACAGGAACATTTGAGATAAAAGTTTTGATATTTATCAAAATGTATCAAATGTAAGTCAAATGAACACAACATCACCATAGAAAACACTAAAATACTAAATAAAGAAACAAACATAAACAAACGCAAAATTAAAGAAGCCTTACTTAGACAACAACTTAAACCCAAAATAAACCAATATAAAGGAATGCCATTATACCTATATTAATATCATAGATAAAATTATATATTCAAACATCTAACCCTGCCCTCTACATTGCAACACTCAGTTACACAACCCCTTCCAAACATGTGGTCAGCTTCCGGTCAGTTACCTCTTTCTTTGTAAACCTGACGATGACCGAAGAAGGTCGAAACATTGTTCGCTCTTCTATTTAAAATATTTCCTCAACCCAAATGAGCCATTTTTGCATATATAACAGAGAAGAATTGATGACCTAGGCTATGTTGTTCAACCCTCAGAATGATTATATAATCACACAGCTTGTTTGTTTCAAGTGATAAAGAATTAGAGTCCTGAACTTCGTACATCAAACATTTAAATAATTACCTAGTTTACTCTTTTCAAATGTTAAACTGAATGCAAAGAAATAAAGTGCATACTCCTGAGCTGACAATCTCAGAGATATGAGTAAAAGAGGTAAAAAAAAATACATTAATTACTTGAACCATTCTATAAGGTGAGCTGAGTGACCACCATGTCGGCATGTCTGACACCAAGTGAACCAACTAGAAAATTTTGAAAGCTTGTTTTCAACTTTATCTGCAATAAATAACATTACTTTCAATACATTTGTCACACCTAAAAGCAACAGGTAACTTGTAGAATTCAGAGTAAATTGTAACTAGTAACTTCAATAAAATGAAAAACATTTGATATGTTGGTCTTAAAATTTAATATTTACAAAACAAAAGAATTGTCAATTGGAATTTGATAAAAGAAAAAAACAGTTAACAATTTAACATAATTATATCATCATAACTGTATAAAAAATTTACTAGTTTAAATAACCAGTGGAATAAGAAATAAGTAAAATATTTCATTTTATATTAGTATTACTAAAGATATAGTGCCAATAAATAAATAAAAAAAAATATTTTGAGAAATTAAAGCTATTTAATACTTGTATTATTTAAAAAAATAAAAGTTGAAATCATCAGTATTTATGAAAGTTGAACATTCATATTGTAATTATTCAACTGACGAAAACATTTATTCACTAAGCACAGATTCAAATTTATTAAACTATACATCAACATAATTCTTATCAATTTAATGAAACTGGCATAATGTTACAGGACAATACTAGCTAAATATGAAGTACCTAATTTTTGTTCAGAACCTTTGTTCCAGTAAACACCTGCTGGAGTTCCCATGTTTGTTAAACACAGAGCACATCGTGGAAGTGGCTTTCTGCACCCAGGACAGCTGGTCATCTAATTATCAAACATAAAAAGATTGACTGTAGCATAATAAGAAACAGTCATTAATGCTGTAGAACGCTAACAAACAGGTAGTGATAGAGAAGTAACTTAAACTTTTTGATATGGCTACAGTGCTAATACATTTTACAATCCAGGAGCAAAGAGTAGATATTTATTTAGTAAATGTATGAAATACATCGAAAAAAAAAACTCTAAAATAGAAAAAGAACATCATACATTGCTGTCACTCAACTTTATTTTTAAATACTTGGAGCAAAATTACTGATTATCAAAAGAGCACTACCATTAAAACAATAACAACAAGAGTTTACATCTTAAAATTCAACTGTCTCCCCACACAGAAGTTTTGCAAAAATTCTGACAATCTTTCCTGCAAAGACAATGAAATGACAGAGAGTGAAAGAAGAAACTGTGACTAAAATTATTTCTCTTAACACATTAGGGGAGAAATAACTAATAATCTATAATAACACAAAAATAACTGTGGGGATAACATACACGTGTACAACTGAATAGCTTAAACATGTTAAGCAGAAGAGCTCCAAATATGCTAGCTTATCACTGATTATTCAGTGGTGTATTTCATAACAAACATACAAACATAAAATTAATCACACTAGGCATAAATATAAATATATTATTTACCACATTATTAAAGGTAAAACATGCCACATGATTAAATTTTTTTAAACACAACCGTTGAAGGAAACCAAATATTAATAGTACATAATATTTTCTTTCTTATGAGACAGAAAGATATAAACCTGAGAGCTGACCATCTCATATACTCTACATGTTTTGATATCTTACTACATCATCATTATGAATGCAATTTTTAGGAAAAGGTAATAACTAAACACCTAATTAAACAATCACATGACCAAAACCAAATTTATAAATTCATCATTATGCAAAAGATTAACAAGTAAATGTTTCATTCTATTTTGAGACTTAAGCAGTCACTTTAAAACATTTATTTTGTACCATTAAACATTCGTTTCCTTCAACAACTAATAAATATCCTCAATAAATAAGGTTGTCAAATTGGTCTTAACATTCTACAGGATAAAAAAATTATACATATATTCTCAATGCACATTTAGTACAAAAAGACCTGAATATCATTATGTTATTTTGGTGTCACTACAAAGCAAATGAAAGACAAGAAACCTCATGAAATAAGAAAACAGTTTAAGAAATTGATCTACAAAACATTCGATGATAAAGTTTAGTTTCTGTTCTTTTAATGCTTAAATGTTTTGAAGCTAATTTTTTCATCTTTGAAAAATAAAAAAAAATTTAGTTTCTCATACTTGATTTTTTAATTTATTGTTAGTTTCAAAGCTAAACAATGAGCAGTCTATGCTCTGTCCACCACGAAATATTGTAAATTTAGTGTTTAAGCTTTTAGAACTTATGATTAATATGGTAATATTAAAATGTTAACTATTACTGCAAAGCTTGATAGACAATATTCTCCCCATAAATATTTAAACAAAAAAAGGATATTGTTCTTTGCAAAATTGAGAGGGAAGCCTCAAATTCTCTATACACTATCTAAAAATTGGCAAACATCTGAGAACTAAACCTTGATAAGTTTTAGAAAAGATGGTCTACTTCAGATATGAGTATCGATTAATATTAAAGTTAAGATTAATACTAAATAGAGAAACCCTTGATATCATCAACAAACTACTACAGTACTGAATATATCAGTATAATCTGTTGTCAGGTAGTTTTAAATGAGAAAGGACGTTGTGTAAAATCTCCTTGAATACCGATATCACAGTTAGGTCATGCTAATAAGCTTGAACCAGTAGCTGATTTCGAATCTGACTCATCATACCAGTTAGTACAAAATAAATTACACAAAGAAACTAATTATACACTGAATTAATATTCTATTTCTAGGATGTATCTCCCCTTCCTACACTTATTTAAGAAAACCACTGTTTATTTTACCTTTGACTTGTTTCCAACTGGGAAGTTAAAGCGACCATATGTACGTGCTCCCTGACTTTGACCCAAATGCTGCATGTAAGATGTAACTGATTTCCCACAAAAATTGCAACTGACAAATACTTGTTGAGGTGGCATTGTAGATGGGTTTACTTTACACCACTGAATGTCAAAAAGAGCCCTAGAAGAATCAGTAAACACATTGTGTTTTAGATCAACTGGTGTGAAAGAAAATGCCAAAGCCAGCAACATAATAAAACTTCTTCAGGTTCTAAGGGCAAAAAACATTAAATATCAACTACCATTTCAAGTTTTAACAGACATTCTAAAGCCCTGTATCAATAAGACTTTATAAATTCTTATATGTGGAAAAACACAATATACTGTAAATTAGCAAATTAGCACAAAAAGAACACAACTATAACATTTTAAATTAAAAAACGTTCATTTTTCTAACTCACTGGAACATGCACTAAAGAATATCTTATATAGTTAGAGCTAGTTACACTCTATTAAAATTACTTAAAAGAACTCGTTTTTCCATAGATATCATCACCTTGTTGAAATTATTCATGGAAGGTTTTCTGCACTTGGATCTTTTTTGAGTTAGAATGTGAAAAACACCTAAAATGTGAAAAAAATATTTTACACAATTTCAATTCTAATTTCACATGTACCTTAATCACTTACAATCAAGTGTTATCACATGAACCCCTATTCCAAAGCTTCCAGTTAATATTTTTTGGGTTGCTTGGTGTTTTATGGCACAAAGCAACTAGGCTATTTATGCTAATATTTTTGTGCATGGGTGTTCCTTTAACTCTGCATATCATGTTTTCAGGATGACTATTACAAATTAAAAAAAGGGAAAACAAGGGCTCATTTGTATGTGCAGTTGTATTGAGACTGCATAGAATGCTTATGTTGCAAGAAACAGTTTCAAAACTATCCTCATTATGGATTGTAAATGGTAAAACTTGAAGTACATAGATCAAACATATTAAGATTACTACTGGAAAAGCTAATACACAGCCTAACCTATGAAGCAAAGCAATAAAATAGCACCAGTCAAATTATGACTAAAGTTCAATGTTAGATCACAAGAACTAAAAGGAATGAGAAGTTCACAACAAAACTCAAAAATGCAAACTACTATGTGAAACATACTTAAGCAGAAATATAGAAAATTAAAATGAATAATAAAAAAAATATAAAAGGCTCTACTCCAGCTTTGTCTTGTGTAATTTTCTTAAAACCTGCCTGAAATATTCAAACTGAATGTGCCTTAAAATTAGGAAGTAAGTTACACTAAGAAAAAAGGTTATGAATAAATTAAGTATTCACTGGGTAAATAAACACATTCCATTTCAGTCACCACTGCAGTGCACAGTTTGGCAAAGTATTTATTTTTTCTTAGCACTTCTTGTTGTGAGAACACAGAAAATAAATTGAATCATTCAGAAATACAGAAACTTTATCCTCTCTTGTGAATAAAATAAATGACGTAACATCAAAACACTTGGTAAGAAGTGAACAAAATAATAGGATGTGATTTTTTTTTTAATTTGATGATTGATGGTCAGAATAGCAACATTACCACACTCATAATGGGAAGATTCACCCAATTCAAAGTCTTAATTCAGTCAGAGATGTTGGTGGCCTCTAACTGATATAATCCTTGATTAACAGACAGTCCTTTATGGTAGGGTCACAATCTCTAAGACTTTGTATGCACAGTGCATACAAATAATCTAGCTTGTATAGCAACAGAATGACAAAAATGGATGTGGTAACTATTATTATATAAACAGTTTCATCTAGAGTTCAGTCGATCCTGTAAGCATGTCCCAAAAGTTCACAACAATATGGATAACTGATCCTTTATGCCAAAAACATTGTACAAGGCCATTCTTTCTTATAAGGAGGATTTCATTTGAATTAATGATTTATAGGTATTTCATGCAAGTTGAAGCATGCAGACCTAATTTGTAACAAAGTAATTATGAAAACTAAATTGCAAACAGTACAAGCACAAATAAATGTTTCATGTTATGTTAGTAGCTGAAGCTTTTATCAATACCTAGTTATCTTATAAATCTTGACCTACTGATCTGTGTCCAACTGTCACTGACTGTGTACTCTGGTATTTCGAAATAAATACTATTTATAATGCAGTAATTATCTTTTGTTTGTTCCTTCTACACATGGTAGGGTGTGTGTGTATATATGAAAACTACTCATAACTCCAATGAAAGTACATAAGCATGTGCAATGGTATTATTGCAAAACAAACTGTAGACCCAGACATAGTTGCAAAAGGTGATGTCGTCCAATGAATCATAAGTCAATTCTTTCATTGACTCTTTTTCCTCAGGTATCTTTTCTGCAAAGTTTCAATGTCTTACATTCAAAGTTGTATTAAACTACATTTTGTTTATTAGTATAGCATAAAATCTTAGCTAACAATCCATGTTTTTTTTTAGTATACATGTTTTAAGTTTCTAATTATACAAAGAAATATTAAAACAAAACCCTGAATTTCACCTTGTATGAAACATATGACATTTTCTCTAGGAATCTTATATTCTCTATTTTTTCCTCCACCCCTTGAAAAAGTATGAAATTAAACATAAATTACTCACCATAGTATCTTTACAGCTCAGGCAAATCATAATTTTTAGTCTTCAATTTTATTTAATTACAGAATTATCAAAAGAAAATCAGATAATGAGGAAATGAAAGACCACATTAACATTCCAGTCTGGAAGAGTACTTTGTCTGGGAGATTGATAAATCTGGAAGGAATGGATAAACATGGTAAGAAAAAGGCAAAGCAAAGACTACAGTAATGGGAGAGATAAGACACATGAGACAAGGCTTCCAGATAACCCAAAACAAGAGGACAGACGAATTTTAGTCAAAGAGTCATGCAGAAACTCTGATAGACCAATCAAAGTAAATGAAGTAAATCAAAAACCCTGAAAATGGGACCACATGTGAAGACTTTTCACTTCCATTGACATAACTCCATGGAAAAAAGACTAAATGGACTGATTCAAGTGGAAAGCTATACAACAGGAGAAACCTAATCTCCTCACCAAGAACCAGGCAAAAGATAGGTGTGAAGATGGAGGACTGTAAGTGCAGGATGTAGAACTGCTGACTGGATTGACAAAGGAAAATGAGAAATAACAAAAAGGGTACAGGAGAAAATGACTGAAGTTGGTACAAACAAAGAATCCATGGTTCAGCTAGCCAATAGGGAACTATAAGAAGGAGCCAATATGGATTAGAAAAACCACCCAATGAAGCAATTGGACAGAAGGATAAACATACAGAAATTTGTAGGATCAATCTTGGTTCAAGACATCATTAACCAAAACCCCGAGAAGAGACACTGTGGACAAAAAAAAAAAAGAGGGATAATTTGTGATTCAAAACAGTGGAAAATGCATTAATAATAAGAAAAATCCCACTAGCTGCAAAGCCACCAGAAAATAAAAGAATCAAGGGACTACTCCAGCATACACATCTTGTCAGAGCAGAAAAAAATGACATGCAGCGAGATTGAAAGCATCCAAAACATTACAAGAGATTAAATAAATATAGTGCATGAGGGTCTCAATAGAGGAGATCCAACAAATGAAAACAGAGGATCTCAATAAGGTGCCACCTTGGTGATTAATATATGCCACTGCCCTCAAAATGTTGAAATAAATCATCCCTAGGCAATGTTTGATTAGAGATAGGAAGTGATCCAAAGGCTGATGAATGGCTATAAGTTCAAGGGAATTGATAAACAAGGACTGCCCATTGACATATCAATGACCCAAAGAATCCTGGTGATGAACCTATGCATATCAGACTTGTATGTATGTTTTTCGTGTAGCAAAGCCACAAAGGGCTATCTGCTCAGCCCACTGAGGGGAATTGAACCCCTGATTTTAGTGTTGTAAATATGGAGACATACTGCTGGACTAGTGAGGGGTCATCAGACTTGAAAACATACATCTGTAAACAGATATAAAATTGAATAAAGAGGAGGAAGAAGCAGGAACAACAAATAGTTGTGAACAAAAACCTGTTGATTGAAAGGGAACAGGTGAGATAGCTTAATGAGTGCAAAGATCCTGAGCCACCTAAGAGGCATTGACAATAAATGGGATCCTGAAATGAAAAGAAGGAAACAGGTACAGGTGACAAGGTAAGTGTGGCATTATCTTTCAAATACATGCTTCAAAAATCAACAAAAAGGTAATTACAATGGGATAGAATTAAGATAATTCTAAAGAAAACTGGGTAGTTTATAAAGTATAACCACTTTGTGAAACAATTGTATATAAAACTTAAATAAGTTCAGAAAAAAAAGCATGTCTGAGTACAAGCATTGCCAAATTACAAGTGATTGTTCAGAAGAAGGACATGCATTATATGAGTAAACTGTGCTCTTACTGGTGGAGAGGTGACATAATGGTTTACATGAAACATACTGGAATCACTTGATTCCAACAGGGGAAAGCAGATGGCTTGTAGCAGGAGTGAAGAAAAATTCAGGTATAGGGGCAGGAATAAAGAGAACAGCTAATCTGGTAAACAGATGCAAGTACCAAAATGGAAATTAAAATTAAATTTCATGTTGGATAGTGAACATTCCAACAAAGACAATAACTCATGACAAATGTTTAATTTTAAAATACCATAATTTCTAATTTAAAAACTTTATATTTTGGATACACAATCATTATACTACTTACTGATAATGTGTGAAACTTCATGAAGATATGCTTACCTTATCAGAAATTACAGCATGACTATTCTCAAGGATAATTTGGAAGAGCTGAATGAATTCAACTCAGCATATAGTCACAGAGTTAATGAATACATTTCTTTAGGTTACTAAACCAGAGTAGACTTGTGCAAATTACCTCTGATGCCACAGTCTCCAGCTATCTAGGAGCTCTCGATAGCTATTCACCCAGAGCTGAGCCTGTTGATCTTGATTTATTAAACTTGGCATGGCCTGTAACACTACTAAACTAGCTGTCTGAACATCTCCTGTCAAGTCCACATATCGCTGAAGTAATTGTAAGCCCTCTTGGCTTAATCCTGAAAAATGTCACAAATAAATTGTAGTATCAAGTGAGTTGAATAGGTAACAAACATTTAAATGTATTTTTTCAAACTGCTAATTTTTTTCATCATAAACAAAGTATTAGGTTAGATTATCTCTATATTAATACCACTCCTTAATATCAGTATGAACCATACACGCTATATTTCTATAGCTAAAGTATGCTACTAGTAATGCTTTTCAGACAGTCTGAACTGAATATAAACATTTACTAACTTTAAATGATTAGAGGGGCCATTACTCAACTCAAGGGGAAAATATACTTTAAAATATTTCACTTGCTAAATATTTAGCATCTACTCAAAAAGAATTAGAAGTACATTTCCATTTAAATATAGCAATGTTTCTAACTTACTTTTCAAGTTAAGTTTTTCTGCAGCACTTTCTCAAAAACAATTGAAATATAATAATAATAATAAAAAAGTAACACTAATATAGATGTACCATAAAGTCTT
Organism: Carcinoscorpius rotundicauda; assembly: GCA_011833715.1. NCBI lineage: Eukaryota > Metazoa > Arthropoda > Merostomata > Xiphosura > Limulidae > Carcinoscorpius > Carcinoscorpius rotundicauda. The sequence goes on from CM022398.1 coordinate 26,817,333, forward strand.
TGTTATAAACATTAATAATTAAATAAGGATAGTTCACACATTGTATAATGTATATTGACAAAACTGATCAAAATATTTCATGTTTATAAAGCATTATCACATTCGAGATAGAGTGAGGAAACCTCACTTGTATGAACACCAACTCATCATATAATCAAATAGACAATGAGAAAAAATGACTAATATCGACTTGGTAAGGCCTTGATAGATTATGAAAGCTACTCACCAGTCAACAATATACCAGTCAAGTTTCCAGTTTCAATCACTTTTTTTGTCAGTCGATCCAAATACTCGAATAACTGAATTAAAAACTTCATTATAATAAGATATGAAGAAATATATTAAAAGGAAAATTGAATGTTAATAATTTAATTGTAAAAAAAAATACACTACTGAAGTACACATTTTAGATTTATTTTATTTAATTCAATTACAAATATCACATACAGGTTTCTGAATAACTTTCCTTCTCTGTCTGCTTCAACTTAAACAATTCTTGCACATTTATTTTGCTTAAGACAGCACTTTCATTACAAAAAGCAAATATATAGATGTAACATTAAAGCACATAATGAAACTCACCTTATTGTCTGGAAGATACATACAAGCAAATGATACTCTATCTTTCACAGCAATTCCAGACTCATTCTGAACAGTGAAAAAAAATAAACTGAAGAAACATGTAAAATATAAAACTATTCATGTAAAATTATTCTTCTCCTTAAACTATAAAAACACAATTTATGTCATAATGACACTTAACAGAGTTATTAACATCTGAATGTTCCATAACACCAAAAAACGAAAAAAAACTACGATCTGGAGATTTTTTGTTCTAAACATAAAGAAGCAATCTGTTAAAATTAACTTGATAAACCTGAAGTAAAATACTGTAAAAACAATTTAGACAATAATATGAAAAATATTAACCTACTTTTGCATGCAATTAAAGTCCAGTCAACAGCGTTTACATTATTCTTTTGAGAATTACAAAACAACCAGCTAAGTGTCAGACCTACTTGCAGATGGTTGTGTACACAATTTTGAAGATCATAAAAATAACAGAAGGGTTTAGTATAAGAACCCATATCTGAGGCTTGAAAATCAGTCAAAGACTCAAATAATTGAGAAGGAACTGCAGCAGAGAGGAAGAAGTCAGAGTGAGCAGTTGAAGACTCAACAACCATCACAGCAGGCAGTTGCAGTTAATAAGAAAGAAAATTCAGTCACATAAAGGGTAAATACAGTTGTGATGGAGCTACACAGTGTTTCTCACCGAAGCTCTCTGTAAGTAACATTGCTATCTTCCATGTCACTAAGTAATATAGTTAACAAGTGTGCAACTCAAGTTAGTAACAACACTGGAAATTTGATTCAAAAACATATGTCAGATAAATGTTTTGGTAATTTAATCCATGTTATTCTATGAATTGATTGTTGTGAATGTTGTGAAAAGTACATTAAAGATGTTTCTGCATTTTGAATTTCACTCTCAAAGTCAGAATTGTTACTTTAACTTCAAGTTAGTGCCTGTGTGCTCCACTAGCAACTGTAGTCCTCACTGAATATAAATAAAATTATGACTGGTAGTAATAGTTGAACTCCCACAGCTAGACTTATGGCCTGTCTGTTACACTACGTCTACCTTTTATAACTATCATTTACAATTTAAATGAACTAAGACTTCGAGAAACAGCATTCTTATCATTTGGCATGAGTGCAAGATTAATTTTCTTAAGTAAAATTCTGAACAAAACACAAGAATAAAGTATGCAAAACTAACAAAACAAAATGTATTTAAAATATGACTACATTATTAAGATTTTTCTGTACATCATTAAATGTAATTAGCGTAAAACCCCATACTTTGTGGAATGTCAAAAAAATCAGTAACATTAATCTTTTGAAAAGAAATCACAGGAGAGAAAACATTCACAAAACCTCTTCCAAGAGGAATATATCTTACCAAAACACAGTCATAATTGTCAACATCTGAAGTCAAGAATGCAAACATGGAACGCAGGTATGGGTCATTTAACTGAGGTCTCAACACATCACACATTTCCCGCCATAGTGTATTTTTTTCCTGTGTAAAGCCAGACAAAGCCATGGCAACAACATTGAGGTTAACATCTTTCCCTGAAGAAAAAAAAGAAAAATTACTTGTATTTCATTATGTTAAAAACCGTGCATAAAAAATATCCCCAAAAAAAGTTCTGTTAAGAATTTATCATACCAGAAATTTCTGGCACACAACTAAGTAACAACTTTCAAACCCTCACAAAACCATTAAACATATATCATGACAACTGTCTGTAAAATAAATCTCTGGTAAACTACTTATAAAGCACACTCAGAGATTTTGGACTATTTGTGCACCAAGGAATTAGAAACCATGAATTCTCAGATCTACAGTCCGGGTATCACAGTCTAAAGCAAATAAAAAACTTTTAAAACTCGTTTATGATGTGTACATCAACGTAAACCACATAGAATATCAAAAACCTGGATCATTTTCCTTTGCTAAAGTGATTCTGAGTGTAATTGAATTTTTTTGATTCAATAAGAAAAAGATTCTATACACTGTAAGCAAATTTTTACATTAATCATAAATAATTCTTTCATACTGTTATAGTATTCCTTTTGTGAACACAAAGAATGACTGTATCAAATTTGTTCACAAAACTTTCTGCTATTCTTAACTCATTTTTGAAAAGCCTAATTTGTGTGTGCAATACTTCCAGATTATTGTATCATTTCACACAATAGGTTATCTTAACCCTACCAACACCAACTGTTATCTTCCTTTAAAATATTGTCTTACCCAATGTATCCATTTAATGTACAAATAAGACATGTGAACCCCAGAAGGTGAAAGAGAAAGGATTACATTCAGTCATCCCACCACCTGTCACTTCCTAGCCTGGGTCCTGAGGGTACATGTCAGATATTGTGACAAGTTCAGCAATCCATCAGCAACAAGCAAGCAACCAAAACACACACACACAAGATTTAAAAAAAAAAGCAAACAATTTAGCTACATCACAAGAAAACAAGTATAATGTGCAAATAGAAGAAAAGTTTACTTACCAACTGGAGGGTTAGCTGTGGCACCTTTCTTTAGTATCTGGATAGCTCGTTTCATCTTTAGTGTAAAAATAGCTATTGCTGCAGCCCGTGAATACTGTCTATCTAGTTCTAATCTATTTCAATAAAAAATGTTAAAGTATAATGTACATTCAAAGCCAATGTTCTTTTTAAAAAATTAATCCAGATATTTTCCTAATAATGTTTTTAATTCTTGGTCAAGACTTGTAGGAGATACAAGTCAACAATTGTAAGTAACATTTTTAAACACTTTCCTTTCCAAGTATATTAAAAAATACAGAAATAATGGTTAGAAATATCAAATTGAATGTGAATAATTGTGGAATTCAACTAAATTTATGATAAATATTAGAAATAGAAAAAATATCACAATAATTTTTTAATAAATTATAAATACAAAATAACATTTTACTTCTACATTTACAACAATGTGGAATGCCAGAAATGTGCTAATTTTTTACAGGCTGCATAAAAAGTAACAAAAAGTTAAGTTAAAGAATTGCATTTTTATTCAAACTACTTGGAATAGCATTTCTTTTAGTGTAATACAAATCATTCTTTGAGGAGTTTACTCAATATGCTACCAATATGTCATTTAGCATGACATATTTAGCAACCATGTTCCATTTCCTGTCACTATATGTAGTGCAAAAACTAATACAAACTTCATGTTTTATTAATTATGTAATTTATTTATGAACAAAAACTTTGTATTTTATATCCTTTCAGAGGATTTTTCCCAGTTTTTTTTTTTTTAAAGAATAGTCTGGTACTCATTAGGCATTTACAAAATGACAAATGACTTGAGCATAAAGCTGTGAGTACATTATATGTTAGGAACTAACTTCTGCAATAGTAATTCAAAAAGTTATTTGTTATTAAAACCTTTAGACCACCTTTATGCTACCATGTTAAGAAAAAAAATATTGTTTCACACCAAGTAAAGCTCTTCACATAGAGAAAGATAGAGAAGTAATTCTTAGAATGAGAGAGAGTTATATGTGGAAGGGATCATAAGATGTTCTAAACATAGCTAGATATGTAAAAGATGATGCCTAGAATTTTTTATCCCGATATATTCAATGAATTTAGCTCCACCAGAGAGTGAATTTTAAATCTTAAATAACAATCACTTTTTAAGAAAAAAAAAGGAAATTAGTAACACCAACTATTGAACATAACTGAATCACAAACCTAGGAATGTTAAGTAAACTACATTTCTGTAGTTAAACAAAAAGGGTGAATTACTTTTTCAGTACCACAACAGTTAATGTGCTTCTCAATTTCATGAGATACTACAAACATTATTTTCACTTTATTTAGTTCTCATATACACATTCACACAGATTTATATATTTATAATACATTTAATAAAGTATTTAGCTTTAACCCTCAATCAATGAATCAAAATCTGTGCAAGAAATAATAATGTTGATGCATGTATCCCAATTTAAACTAGAACTTCTAAAGGAATAACTGATTATTCACCCAAATATATGTTTCATGCAAGTTTCTCCAATACAGAAAGAGTAATGATAGCATTTTGTTATTTTACAGTACTCAACCATAAGAAGGTGGCAGGAATAACATGATATTTTATTAATTTTATTTTGCCATCAAGAACAGAAAAATAAAAAAAGTTATAAAGAAAAAAGATAATGACATGCAGTTACACTTAATGCATTTTTAATATGTTGGCTACAGATGATTATGTGACAAGCTTAGTCCTAATGATACACATACTACACTTAAAACACCAACAACTGATTATTAATATTATAACATCTATATCCATGCATACTAAACAGTAAATATTTTAAGTTGTGAAAGCAATTATAGTTTTGTACTCAAGCTCTTCACTCAAGCTTTAAATTAGTAAAATATCCATTTCTGCCATAAGATTTACATGAAATATTTTGTGATCTTGTAACAACTTGAAAAGCTTAAACCACAATCAATTAAAATGAGTGTCATTTGTCCAAATGATGTCGGATTTCATGACATTTATAACAAATTTCATCAAGTTATTTCAACTGAACAACGTACTGGTATCCATTTCAAGTTCCATTACCAATAAGTAATTACATCTGCAGTAAATTGTTTAGTTTTAATGACAAAAATACATGTATACATTGTTCATAACTCATAAAATATGTAATTCAACTGAAGCTTTTCAATAATGTATGATAACTTCATCTTCTTATTCATTAATCTTAATATGAAAACTGATTTTTGAGAAAATTATATCAAAAATTTGTTTCAATTTACTAGAAAAAAGTATGCACATATTTTTACTGTAAAAAATACTGATAGACTTAAATTTTGGTGAATGCAAAAACAACTGGATATTTTAAGTGTTATATCATATTAATTTAACAAGCAATCTCCAATTTAATTGTTCCCCCTGCCACTAGTCTATGGACTTATGATGCTAAAATATCAGGGGTTTGATTACCTTTGGTGGGCTCAGCAGATAGCCTGATGTGACTTTGCTATAAGAAAAACACACACACATACCTGACTTAATCATACCATGTTTGCTAAACTTCTCTCAGCTTAATTCCAAAATTAAATTTGTATTTACTGCTAATTTATCAGAATATAAATTATTTTATAAAGAACTGAATGTTGTAGGGCAATCCAGAAAGAAGTACCTCCAACGATATAGTGACTTTTGTTTAATGTTAGTGGGTGTAATATTTCACTAGTAACTGATTTCTAACCACAAGTTGTTCTAATGCAATTTAACTGAGAACACACTGCTTTTATATAATGGTTAAGATGATGATCTAATCAAACAGCTGGAGTGAGCAACAACTTCCAAGTAATGACAGGATATTTTCAATGAAATCCCTTTGCATTAAAAAATGAATACACTGTGAGGAAAAGCAATGAGCAGTTGCAGTAAATAGTGTTGTTGAATTGCTTACTGTGTTCACTTTGAATTAACTGATAATCTTTTCCTAAAACTGCTTGACATCAGCATTGTGAAACCTTTCCAACTCCAGCAAAATTACTGGCAGATTTTACCCTATTCATCTCACCATCTCTCTCTTGGTTACTTGTGCTTTTCTGAATCTCCTAACATGGAAAAAGACCTACCCACTTAGGAAACTGCTGTAACTTTTTTTGTTTTTGGTCAAGTGAGAGGTTGCTTGTTAATTTTTACAACTTGACATAATGGTACGTTTTCTGAACCTCTGAGGAAGTCTATTTGTAGAAACAATGAAATGTACACATTTTAAAAGGAACTTACTTTTCTAGAATTGGTACAAGGCAAATCCCATCATTGTCATAACCCCACTCACACAATTGCAAGGCTCTGTCTCTACAAAACGAATATACATCAATTTGAAACTATGCATTAATGATATAGGAAAATTATGTGCCTTAACTATAACTACATGTTAAAGAGTGTCCATTTAACTGTTATTTCCATTATTTATTTGAGCATTGCATTATTAACAGGATCATTGTATCATAATATGCAATTTTATAGAATTTGCTTATAAAATGAAGTTTACTTTTAAAATCAACAGTTAAACACTTTTGTCTTTTTGTTTAATGAATCTTTTTCAGTGAGAAAATTGCAGAAACCATAAATAGTTTAAGTCAACATTAATTATAAAATAATTATAAATAAAGGTCATACTGTACGCAATTCTTAACTCAAGCACATACACTTCAGAATTGCTTTACAGGGTACAATTAATTACTGATGTTACCCAACTTTCAAATATGAAATACACACAGAATAATTATACTTTTCCTCGTACATTTGGTGTAACTGAAAAGAGTGAGAGAAGTTAACAGAAACAAGAGACTAAACTGCTTGATGCACATTCTGCAAGAAAGACATTTTACAGGCCTAAAAACAAGGATGTTATGACACTTAGTTATTCTTTCCCATGGTTTCTGAAAACATGTTTCAACTTATATTCAAGATTGCCCTATAATTAGTTCAATACAACATGTATTATCAAATTATACCCGAGCCAATAGCACAGCTGTCATAACTGAAAAGGCATGAATGATCTTGTATGTTTGCAATAGAAAAATTTTACATACTGTACATTGAGTTTAACAAGGTTATTTTTAAATTCATTATTGATTTGCACATGGTATGCATATAATATTACACCTTAATAATAACAGAATAATATTTACACACACAATTATTCCTATAGTTAAAGATTTGAAGAAAAAACAAAGACAACCTGTATATTTCAGGAAAACTTCATTTATTCATGACCATGGTTTTGTGTCTAAAGGAATTTTCATGTTACGAATAAACAAAGTTTGTGCGAAAAAAAACAATCATCTTTGTTTTTCCTTTAATTCTGTAATTATAAAGTTTCATCAAATACTGATAGTTTCAAGTATCAATTATATATTTCTATAATATCTGTGTTTTTAAAATGTTTTACAACAGTGTATACTAAAATAGCAATATTACAACACAACTTTAGTAAAAATTGTTACTGGACTTTGATATAACCATGATCCTGTTGTCAATCACTGTTCCTTACCTTTCATTACTATGGTACATTGGAACTTTGTATGATCCAGTTTGACCTTTACTGTCCAATCCAACCCAATTAGCAAAAATCTGTTCACTCTTGCCTGATGTAACCCAGACACCTGAAGAATTATCACCACCAAAGATCAAGGATCGAACTCCTTCATACTTATTTTCCCCTTTAAAGAATCCTTTTATCTTTCCTTCTTCATGAAGACTTTTCATTCGTAATTTTAAAATTAAGGAAACATCAGATATTCATGTTTCTAAGACCCAACTAAGAAATAAATGAAACACAATGGATAATATTCAAAGAAAAATAATTATTTTGTACTCTTATTTTATTACAATTTACCAACTTTAAAGTAAAAAAAAAATGTGTTAAAACAGGTACAACAATTCATTGACTGGTGTGATCATTCTCAAGTACAAATGTTTTAACAGTAAAGAGTAAAACAAAAGATCAAAACATTGTATTTATTTTAGATAATATTCTTCCTTACTGTAAAAGCTGTAACTTGTAATAAAATAATACTTATAATCAGTAGGAAACTCAAAACAAAACAATTTTGCATTTCATAAAAAAAAGATCAATATATTCTAGTACATGTCAACTCAAAAATCTTCAATTTAGAATTAATTGGTAACATTGTTTCTTTCACAATCTGTGATGTTTGATAAATCTAGACTTGTGTGTGTATGTTTTGAAGACATTCATGTCACTTTTATCAAAATGTAACAAAGTCAAAAGTACTGTAACATATGAACAATTTATTTCTGACTTCAGGTTGCATAAATACATCCTGAATAACACTAATAATTTTTCAGTAAGGTATGCACTCACACCAATAACTAATACAAATTTCAACTCAATAAAAAGCATTTTTTATTCACTTGTAATATATGTCTTGTTTTCCAATAAAATTCTGGATTCTTCTGTGGAAAACCACCTTACAGATGCATTTTACAAGCTATATGGATAGAAATAATGCTGCAATTTAGCCTCTTCTAAAAATCAGAAAAAAGTCCCAGTGGCAAAAATGAATTAATATTGTAATTACTTGTAACTAGGAACAATTATATTTATTTTTCTTCTACATCAAAAAAAGAAATTAATTTTAGTCTTCTGCAAACAAATATATTTATTTCTTAATCAGAGGCTGTAATGACTCAATCTTGTTTCCATAATATTTAAAACACTGAAAAAATATTTGAAAAAAGAAAGCAAACAAACATAAAATTAGTTATTCTTGCACTTTATACTGATCTACTGTTACTAAATTTTCCTTTAAATATGTCTTATTTAATACTTAAAAGCACAAATTTGTTATTACTGAAAAATAACCTTCAGCTCAGCAAAATAAATTCTAAATTTTGAAGATTACTTTAAAGGATATGATCTAGCCAAGTCCAAAGTTCCGACAATCCTGGTTCCTGTGCTATTTCTCCATTCTGCCAGAGTTGCTGAGTCTGAAGTGAACAAAACATAAATTGCTTCTTATTTTTGAAATATTATATATAACTTTTGTTGCAATAAACATACGCTGAGAAAATAGAATTTAATAACTGTAGAAATTGACTTTTTTTTATCTATTATTACTAAATTTTAACAAAAGTTTTATTTGGTTTTAGAAACACAAGTAGTGACTAGTTACTTTAGGAAAAAAATTCATAATTTACATTTATCTACATAATTTTTAGGTTGTAAAATCTATATTACATGTTTATTGAAGTTTCTAACCTTCAGTCCATACCCTAGAAGAGCTCTCTTCCTCATTTTCACAGATATGTCATCAAGGGTCTTGTACTGTTGGTCTTGATGGTCAATACACTGTAGGAGTTTTTTCCCATGAGTCCAAACAATTTCTGATGTTGGAGACCAATTCTATGCAAAAAAACAAAATCCTTAAGCTAATGAAAATGTAAAAAAATAAATAAATTTTGTTTGTTATTCTCATCAAAAAGTTTAAAACATAGAAGTTAGAATATTATTTAAAAATCAAAAGAGACTCTTTTTTAAATGCATTTCATCAATTTTGCATCATGAAAATAAATCTTTTTCACAAGATGTTTCATTAAATACAAATGTCTCAACTAAAACAAGAGAAAGTGTGAAACGTATTCAATTAAAATGATTAATGCATGATGTCATATACACTCTTGATGGTTAAGATTAGTTTCTGTATAATCTTGTTTTATTTAAGCAATAACAGTTGTCCAGAGGTATTTCTGGTGTTTTATAGCATACTGAATACTAAGACACGAACATGTGATAAAGCAGTCATTTTTAGTGGTTAACACTCCTATGAAAAGTGGGGCCTAATAGGCCCCAGAGCAAATATAAAGGGATAGTGTCAGTTAATGGCAATTTCATTTAAATACAAAATTATTAGCCTAATATTAATAACCTTTCAAGTTGCTCTGGGGCCTATTAGGCCCCACTTTTCGTAAGAGTGTTGACACTATATTTAAAGATCAGTATTTTTAAATACTTTTCAATTTCAACAATATAAGGCTCACTAAACTTTTAAAATTGATAGTGATTATCAATAAATATTTCATTAACTATCAATAATTATAGATAATGTAAAGTATTTATTAATGTTAATTGATCATTCACAAATAATTAAGATATTAGGATAAATAATTTTAAATTTATTTTGCATCACATAAAATTGCTCATTTAAATGAAGTCCTGAAATTCAAAGTAATATGGTTATTGCAATTCAATGTTTGCAATCTGTAAGCTTTCCATAACATAATAAAGATAACTAATACATTTCTGAGCTGTTTTTTTCATTACAGATCAAAAAGTTATGGCTTCTGTTGTTTATTTCACTACAGATTTAAAAATCAAATCCTTACCAATGTCATTCTGTCAAAAACAGTGTAGTCTCGTATTGTGCCTGTGGGAGTAACAGTTAACATTCGATTCTCAAAGGTTGGATGCCAGGAGAATGAAGAAATAGCATGTTGAGCATATGCTGAAACACAAAAATCAGCAACTACCTTAAGTCTTAGTATATCTAATTATTTATACATGCTAAACTTAAAAAAAAAGACATACTGAAATGTTATCATTCATAAAACAATAACAAACTACAAATTATCATAAAAGTTGTAAATCAAACTGTTAAGCATTATAATACTTCAAGTGAAATATTACATAAGTACTAAACCAGAAGTGGTAGAACTTCAATACAGTTTCACAAAATGTTCAATCTAAACACAATAAACTTTAATAATATAATTAAGTTTATTTAATTAACATTCAATCAGACCAAGCTAATTATACAGAGCAAAATAAATATCACTGCCACAAAACAAATGGAAACATTGTAAAAAGAAAATGACTTTGTAATTTTCTGAGCATGTATACATTTTTTCATGAAAATAGACATATTAATACTATACTTAATGCCACATATGCCATGAATACTTAAATGTGTTCATCCATGTAACAGCAATTAGCAGATACATGTCTATTTTAACCATTACCAGTTCTATGTCAATAATATTCAAATATATACACTTCAAAGAATTAGGCTAAAACATAACTGTTAGACATAGAAAACTGTGACGTTGAAACAATTAAAAAGTACCCTAATGCAGAGGGAGAGAGATATGGAGATCTGTTACAGATTTAACATCTAATCACAAGATTCATACATTAATTGAAACTACGACAGAAAAAAAAAAGAGCTAAAAAATTAAGAACACACAAAATCACCAAATTAAATAGAAGACAAGTTGAATAATAAATACTACTGAAGAGAATAATAACTGATCTCTTGAATCCTCAAAATTCATACACCTAGGTGAATGAGATGTCTTAGTAATTTGTAAATGTATTTTGAAACATTATGATGAAAGTTCATAAAACAAATGTTTAAAAAATAAATGATGATTTTGATTCTATGAAAAGTTACTCTTAATTAGCTATTACTGCTTACAAAATATAACATCAATGAACTTCAACTCAATATTAACACAGATGGCATTGTCATCCTAACAAAAGCACATCACTATAAACATTCTCATGTTACGATTACTTTGATAGTTTATCCCACGTACAAATACGTAAAGATTTCTTTTAACTCTAGAAAATTTGTATAAAAGTTGCAAGTTAACTGATGACACTACTGTAATAAGTCAGAACAAACTGAAAAATTCCAACAAACACAACTGATCATCCCACAGCACTTGATAGACTAAATTTCCAAACTTACGCTGCACACATCGCTCTACAATAGCAGGTTCAACTTCATCATTCCCAAGAGATGCCTGTTGAATATCGTACAATTTGACTACTGAGCTGTCTCTAACCACACTTGACAGCACTCCATTTCTATTAGAATAAATAAATATGCATTTTACGAGTGAATTCAACACTGAATATATACAATGAACATTAATGTTTAGGGTTGTTTAAGAATACTTGTGCAGAGCTACAAAAAAAGGTTGTCTGTTCATGGGCATCCCTAAATTTGAATTGGTAGAATAGAAAGAAGGAAGCTACTGCACCCACCACCAACTCTGGAGCTACTATTATCTGACTAAAACAGTAAGAAACAAGAAAGGCTGAAGTACAGAGCATGTTCTTCAAAAAATAGAATTCAGACCACAATTTCTCGGGTTCACAATTTAGTCAAATTAATTACCAGTCATGGCCAGCCCAATGACTAAATCATGATAAACTTGAAAAACATAATAGAAATCATTCTGTCCAAAGTTATCCTTAGAATTTAAATTTGTAACACCACAGATTTCAATGAAAATAAAAACAGATACAGTTTAAAAGTTAAGTTTGTTTTTCCCTACAAAAGAACATCACATAATTATTGCACACTCACTATTTTATTTTCTTACAAATGATCTAATTTGTAAAACTGTTGAGCTTGTAAGTGTGATCTATTTGTGAACACGCACATAACAACATTTTTTTTTGGTGTATGCATGACAGTAAAAAAATATTTTATCCATGTAGTTTTCAATAAAGATCGATCATGTCACAAATATTCTATTTCCCACTTACCTTAAAGACATAAGTAAATAAGGTGGAATGTATTAAACTTTTTAAAATACTTTTTGAAGCTAACTTGGCTTTAAAAAAACAATGAGAAGAATTTATTCAACTAAGTTTGATTTTTTTACCTGACCAGGAAGGGAAGCACTAAAACTACCTATTTTTTACCTACACACTTAATTGGCCAAACAGTAGATATGTATTAACAAAGATTGCAAATAAGATTTTGTACACAATAGTGTATGTTTCAATTGCATTATGTGGTAGACAGATGCTGGTAAAGCCTTTCAATTCACAACCAGAGATGAAATGTCTGGTGTTATTTATAACTGTTGGAAGTGTTTTGGAATAACTTTTCCCAGTCATGTCTTTTTTTGGTCATTGTGTTTCACTTAAGAAGGAAACCTTGTTGTAAAACAACTTCCAGATTTATCCTACTAACTCTATGTACCTGGGTGGGCTCAAAGTGTGCAGGCCACAACTTTTTATGGAGCATCATTCAACATGGTATTAATTACTTGATATCAAAATTACCAACTATTCATTTTACCTTACATTGTTGATTTAGTAACTGTTAGAAATGTAAATAGCAAATAAAAAATTTAAGAATACTGAAAAAAAACCTTTAGATATGCATTTCACAGACTCAAGAGGGAATGCAAATATGATATACAAACTGCATTACAATCAAAAATATTTATTCAGAACCTTGCACTCCTACTTGTTAAGGTTCAAATCAGACAGATATCATTGATTCACATACATCTTGATAAAACGACTTTTGTAATACATTTGATTTCTTGTGTACTACAGATGCACATTTTACTAAAGGTTTACCACCTTTTTTGCAGATACAAACTGATCACTCAGAGTTATAATCAACATTGCTTCTCTAATAGGATGTCAATCCAATGGAAATTACAAGAAAATGAAATAGTTTTCTACTATCACCTTAAACTTTTGCATCATCTACTTCTCCTCAATAGAAGAAATAAAGTTTAAGCAATGGTCAGTTCTAATTAAAATTAGTTGAATTTTGTTGGGATTACAATTCATTTTCATACCAATTTAGCTTTTTGATCAATTTGGAAACCACTTGAAAAAGAACTCTATATACTTGTACACATTAATACTTTGTACAAGAACAAAGGTAAAATGATATTTAGTCATGAATTTGCAAATGGTCTGAACATGTTTCTGTACATAAAATGTAATGTTCACCTAATACCAATTCAGAAACATAATTTCCACAAATCTTACCTTGTTGGACACCATGCTAATTTTGTAACATGTCTAGATTCAGTTACAACATTCATCTTAATAAAATAAGTTAAGAATTCACAACCTCAATTGTACTACTAGTACAACGATGTCCTTTACATACAATGTTTACCTAAAATATTTAATAGACTACAAACTTCAAAAATGGTTTACAAGCCTTACAAGCAATTACATTTTCTTATCCAATATATTTCTTTCAAAAAATTTATTGTTTATAGCTTGAGCTCATTAAAAATGTTCAACACTTTTGTGTCAGTTCAATTAAACAACAATGACATGCAGTTCCACTCACAAGTAATTTGTGCACAACTGTTTACAAAGAGTTGAAAGAAGTATACATTTCAAACGAAACAAATTTCCTGCATAAACATTAAAAGTATAAACTATTAGTAGCAAAAAAACCCAAAAATTCCTCAAACAATAAGTATATTTAATAGCAATCTAGAAACTTGCCAGTTCAGTAAAATATGAATGTACAATTAATGTTTATATTGCTAAATCACTTTATAAACAAAATGTACACAAACACCAATAAACTACTAAACCTTAAGTGTTTTTCAACATCATTAAAATAATTAATTATTGTGTACAACGAGTAACATAAATAAAATAAAATGTGAAAGTTTATTACAATTATGAATGTAAATTAAACAAAATATTCTATCCAAGAGAAAACTAGTCATTTGGACATGTTTGAGTTAATTAAAAATTTATAACTCCAAAAAATAAAACATATTTCTTTATTTTTACTACTACTTCAGAAGCAAACCTCACTCTAGGTTACAAACTCAAGTTCAAAGTAGAAGAACACTCTTGAAGTTACAAAATTAATGAGATTATTTTCTTTTGGAAAACTGACATCATTAGTACAATCTGAAGTAATCTAGTTAAAATCTATAAATTTAACTTCTTTTTGATAATAGTATAAGCTATAAATAAATAATTTAATAACACCACTGCTTGAAAACACACAATACAATGATTAAACAAAAGTAATCTTTCAATGTCATACTTCATGTAATTTTAGTTGAGTACATTTCAGTGAATTTTTTTTAATTCAGAGAAGAATCACAGTTGTTCTGAGTAAGAGCTGAAAACATATCTGGTTCAACATCAGTTTGTTTTTTTATACTCCTAATAGATCATTAAATACTTAAAGACATATTCTCTATGAATATTAATAGTGAAATGAATAGTGAAACAAAGCAATATTAGTAGTTTATTCTGTTACATATATCAGTTAGATAGTTCATAAAATTGTCATCATTTTGAAAGGATACTGGTTTCTCAAAATTCCTGATATCCCATATGACAACTTGATTCTGAAAAAAAGGCAATTTAAGGTTTTTTTAAAAAATTAGACATGGAGTTTGTTTTGTTTTGGAATTTTGCACAAAGCTACTCGAGTGCTATCTGTGCTAGCTGTCCCTAATTTAGCAGTGTAAGACTAGAGGGAAGGCAGCAAGTCATCACCACCCACTGCCAACTCTTGGACTACTCTTTTACCAACGAATTGTGGGATTAACCATCACTTATAATGCCCTCACGGCTGAATGGGGGAGAATGTTTTGCATGACGGGGATGCAAACCCGCAACCCTCAGATTACGAGTCGCACGCCTTAACACACTTGGCCATGCCGGGTCAATTAGACATGGAAGTACTGTAATTTCTCTATGTGACATTACATTCAAAAATATATTTCAATCACCTAATCATGAATACACATATGGAGACTGACTTATTTCTAACAGTATAACACACTGAATTATGAGTACTTATTATTATGGAATTTTGAGCTTTGTTCCAGAATATCAGAAAATTTTAATCATTGACTATCACAAATAACATCACAAACAAACCCAACTCAGGAAAGGTTTCACAACGACATAAAAATCAAATAAAGCCACAGTTCCAAATGATAAATTTAACTTCTATCCAAAGATATCATGAACACTTAACATCTGCCATGATAGAAATTTGTTTTTTAATAAATTTATTTGTCCCTTGGCAATATTCATAATGCATGTCCATTGATCAACAATCTATATATTAAAATTTACTTAATTGCAACAAAAATTTGGTATATATTCCCACATATATAAACAGTACAATATAAATATTTATTCACTGTCACCTCTTGCTCGTTTGAGGTAAGATAATTTTTTACATAAAGGAGCGAACAAAGTTTTTACCGTCTTTGCATCTAAAAATGAAAAGAACCAACTCTATTTCACAAACACTTTATTTACTTAATTGCAACAAAAATCTGGTATATATTCCCACATATATAAACAGTACAATATAAATATTTATTCACTGTCACCTCTGGCTCGTTTGAGGTAAGATCATTTTTTTACGTAAAGGAGCGAACAAAGTTTTTACCTTCTTTGCATCTAAAAATGAAAAGAACCAACTCTATTTCACAAACACTTTATTCCTACCTACGCAAATCCAACTCACGCACACCACATATATATACGGCATCCCCACACCTCCACAAACGAGATTGTCCATCACGACCAATAATGTCCACATATGAATCATTTAATTACAATCTTGGTAAATACATAGCATGGACATTCTCCAAATATGTAACATCAGTCAGCTCATTCATCAAAGACTTTTTTAATTTCAAGTCTAATCTAAATCAACTTAATCAAAAAGCCTTAATGGCCAGTGTTGATGTTATATCCCTCTTTACAAAAGTTCCAACTGCTGAAGCCTACAAATAGCCTTGGAACTTATATCCAAGATCCTAATCCATCTATAGACATTCCTAGCAACCAATTAGCAACCCTCATAGAATTCACCATGATGAAGACAAACAACATGTTCAACAACCACAACTATATACAAACAAATTGCCTAAACATGGGCAACCCAGTATCACCAGTTCTAGCCAATATTTTTATGACACAAGCAATTAACACAGCATTACATCCACCACTGTACTGGTACAAATATGTAGATGACACAGTTGAGATTCACATCTACAATACACACACTTAATTTTTTCAATCACATTAACGCTATACATCCCAACATCAACTTCACACGTGAACAAAAAGAAAGCAATCAAATACCATTTCTTAACCTCAAAATTACAAGATTGTGAACCTGACGATGACCGAAGAAGGTCGAAACGGACTTTTATGAAAGTCCGTTTAACACAGTGTCTACTGTTCATACAGGTAAGAATGTGTGTTATACTTAAATACATACAAAATCCTTAACAAATAAATAAACAGCATTACCTCCACAAAAGATGCTAGTCGATGTTCGCAAAAAGGATCAACACAAACACCAAACACAGCCTTTGTTGGTGTGGAAGTGCATTGCTTTGTGGACTCTGCATAAAAGTATAGATTTATTGAGACTATAACTGTGTGATAATTATTTATGCATTTCACTCTCAATGAACAACCGAATAAAGTTTCAAATTATTATTATTTTGTTTTTTAATTTGCAAAATACCCAGTACAACCAGTACTACTGTAAACTCTGGTCAACCAACCTAAGAAATAGTGTCATTTATAACAGTGGTGAGCACATAAAATTTATGAAGTTTTATTGCCCCTTTTTAACTAACCATTTTGTAACATGCCAAAGAATATCTGTGATACTTCAAACAGTTTGTTCATGCAAAATAATAAACATGACACAATATCATATTGTTATTCATATACTTAAATTAACTGAAGCTACTAAATGGAAAGTTTAAAAGGAATTAAAAAATCCACAAGTACAACAAGTACTTTTGCACCATATGACAAATAAGTGAATAAATCTTTGTTTATAAATGTTAAAATAATACAACGATGTTAGATGTACAGAACCTCTTCATCCACAAATTTTAGAATTAAAATGTAACTCAATTATAGATTATTGTGCTTGAAGACAGGGAACATTTTGGCTTTTCATATTCTTCACTACTTGACAAAAAACATTCTTGGAAACAACCTCAAAGTCAATTTTGTGTGTTAATTCTAACTACATTTTATCTTTAACTCATTAGTATTTTATTTTCTGGCATTTATTTAAGGTAAACTCATGAAAACAAAATTCATAATTTCATTTCTGTACAGTTGCAAAGAGTTTTGCTTGTATGAAAATACACTTTTCAATTTTTTTATTTAGAACAATTCTGCCCATCTCAGAAAATAAACTGAGTTTTGATATGAACCTTTCATCTCCTTAGAATAAGCCATCCATTTGTGTTTTGTACAAGTCTTGATTGGAATCTTGAAACCAAAATACATCAAGTTGTTTGATCATTTACTAATGAAACAGTTTTCAAAACAGCTACAATGAAAGTTTTATAAATATGTAATAATCAATTAGCAAATAAACAAACATCTAGCTCTACCAGTACATACCAGTTATTGAAAAAAAGATTGATATGTCTAAATATTTACCAATAGATATATTAGCAAACTCACCTCTAAGGTCAAATACTTTCAAATGCTTATTGTTCATACCACAAAATAACATTTTCTGCTGCTGAAGAGACCAATGCAAAGAATGGACAGTTTCTGACAAACCTATTGTTATAAAAAATGTTCAAGTTATAACAAAATCTGATTAAATAAAATATTAAACAATAAATTGTGAAAAAAATTATGTCATACATGAGCTTGCAACCTAACGAAATACTTGAATGGTTAAAAACATTTGGTTCAGTAGCAATATTTCTAATATTTAATAAATTTCTGACAAGGACCATTTATCTCTGAAAATATTTAGTTTTTGAATAAATGACAGGTTTGAAATAATATTAACTAAAGGTCAAATTAAACTATGTATGTATGTATGAGAACATCAAAACTTAAAAACAAAATAAAAATATATAATGCACATTTTAGAATTTGAATAGTCAAATGGCACCATGTCATAGCTCTAAAACAAAAACAGTTACTTATCACAATATTTCTAATGATCATTACAAGTACAATAATAACAGATGTAGCTTTTTAAAAGATAGTTTTCATGCCTTCATATTAATTGGATAATTAATGAAAGTTGCTGACCATTTAGGTAGTTAAATGTATTTGTAAAACATTTTTATTAAGATTTTTAAAAACAACAAAAATATAGTAACAATATTACATAACAAAATGTGTCAAGTCTATAAAAGACCTTTGCCCTCCCTTTCTGAGACAGTCTTAATTATAAGTCAGTTTACGTATCTATGAATCACCACTATTCTTACATTTTTAAGTGCATGCAACTTTTGTTATTTAATTTACATAGCAAAAATAAACTATGAACAAAATTTGGTCATATACTGTAATAGAATTAAAAATAACAGATGGAAATATGCAATAATGTTAGTATATGAGTACTTTATGGTAGTGTTTGTTAATTTATCTAACAATAAAGAAACATAATAGCTATTTTTAAGATTTCTTCTTTACTGTTTTATTATAACAAATACTATTACAAAGCAGTAATTTCTGCAATAAACTATAAACAGGAAATGGTTTTATAAAAATTAGAAACATCACAGTACATTTTCAAAAATGTTACTTTAAGTATATAACATAATTATATATACTTTTCCCATCAAAACTTATCACTAACACAATCATCACAATGAAATAAAGATTACCTAGCTCAAACAATGCTCTGGTTGTTGGCTGATTTCCTGTATGATCACCTATCAAAAACCCTGCAATATGTTGTCGTCGATCAATTCCCTCACTTTCTAAAGTTGGAAGCTGAGGCCGAGTAACATCCCAAACAATTAAGGCATAATCAGATCTATTTTTTTCCAAGCCTGCTGCCAGCTGTAAAATATTTGTTTTATTACATTTAACACAAACCATTAAATGTAAAATACTAAAAACGTAAAACTATTATAGACTTATGTTAAAACAAGTTCCCACTTTTCAAATAAAATATTTTCATTAGAATTACCACTGTATTCTACAGATTATATATATGTAATTACTTAGGTAGCAGACTCTAATAATAAGTATAAAAAAATTAAAATTACAGATACCGCTTTAAACAAAAGCACATCTTATACCCTTATAAAAAAAATAACTTGAAAAAAAATGCACAGATGCAAATTTCATGGCTCTGTTTGAAAGATCAGTATCAGAAATGTGACTATACTACTTGATAGAGCAGTAGATAACACATCTGTGAAGGCTGAAGTGTTCAGTTATAACTCTTTGCTGCCATGAAATACTAACTTATTGTGTAAGCTGAAAAGAGATAATTGATTATGTCATTGCAAGTATAAAATATAAATAGCTGAATATAAACAAGAACATCTCCTGGAACGATTAATGTAAAAAAAATCATAGCTATTTATGATCCATGAAGAGGAGAAAAATCCTCTTGATGAGAAAAATATATATGTAAAAACAGAGGGTATGCATAGAGAAAGCACTATGAAGTAGAGCAAACATTTCGACTTTCTTTGGTCATTATTAGGTTCACAAACAGATAGGTAACAGATAGCTGACCACTTGTTTGAAGGCGTGCTTAGATTCCTACATTCCAACACTCAATTACACAACCTCCACACAATGACCCAAGAAAGTTGAAACGTTCGCTCTTCTACATAGTACTTTCTCTACCTGTAGCAGCTGTTTCTACATATATATATAGCTATTCAGTTTACAGTTATGGTATAAACCTGCGTCTTTTCTAGAATTTTGGTACAAAGCTACGTACAAGTCAATTACACGTAACTACCAAGTTTATAACTGATAGACAAGAGGGAATACAACTAGAAACAAGCAGTCACTAAAAGCTCTTTAAGCTATATTTGTCTGAATAAACATAAAATACTCAAAGGTTACTTTAACCTTGCCCTTCTACTTTGATTCCTGCTTTCCTCTACCATATAAACAATCCATAATCCCAAGACTAAGTGGAATACAAAACTGTATTTTAGAAAGGCCTGTAACAAATTAACAAAGTAAAATAAAAAACAATAGCACAAACATCCCTCCACATCAGCCCCCCCAAAAAAATTATCATAACTTAATAAGAAATATACAACACAAAACAAAGTGTATGTTTCATGAAGACAAACAGTCAATACCCATCAAAAATTCTTTGTTTCCTCAATATTTCACCTTGCAGCTTTATGAGAACACAAGCCTAGTCTTAACAAAGTAACAATAAATGACAATAATATAAATGTGGTGAAAAAATGTTCATTTGAAAGTAAAAATAACAAGACGTGTAATGTGAGCACTGACCCAAAGTAAATTTGAGGTAAACTGTACATTTATTTATAATTAAATAACATAAAACACATTCATTCCAGTGTGCACTACACAACCAAAAACTGCCTACTTGACAAAACAAAAAGATAGATAGTACATTTCCAGAAGTATCCAGTTTGGTGATTTAATTTCTTTATTGTTCTTGATTGTTAAAACATACTACACTCAAGGAAAGGAAATTTTTTTTGACAAATCACTGAATTTTAAAATATTTCATGTTTCATTACATTTAACTTGATGCAAGTTTTTGTAATCTCCTACATGAATAATACCGAATTTCCTTGGTATTTTTAAACACTTTTAGTTTCTTCCATCCCAATACACCACTTATGAATTATAATGACACCTTTTTCGATTCTCCTGAAATTGTCTTTCAATAACTAACAAGTGACAATCAAAACATAACAGAAATAAATTAAATTACATTCTTGTTTTGCTACCAACGAAAGAACTATGTGTAATTAACAGTAAACATCATGCAGAAATTAAGTTGTGTAAAAACTCATTGTCATCATTATCAATCATAAGAAAAACAATTCTCCTTGTGTCACTCTTATTTACATTTGTTATGTGATTTCCCCACATATTCACAGCTTTCTCTGTGTCTTCTCCACATTTTGACTATTTAATTTTAATACTTGTGTTAAATTAGTTTTTTAAACACAAAGCTCTGGTGAACCCTGCATTCTTCTTCTCAGGGAGAAGTCATTAATACTATACAAGAGATGATCTTACAGAATATTAAAAATGAATAAACCTAAAAAAATGTTGTGAAAGTAACTTATTCACCATCAGAAATGATAATGTATTCATAAGTCAAGTATTCATGAAAATAGCCATTCATTACAAAATGCTTGTAGAACATACACTGAAGTCAGCAGTGTGTCAATGTTTGGATGCTACATATAGAGAACATATAAAAAATATTTTCATCATGCCTATAAATCATTGTTTGTCAATTTATTGTTACAAATTTTTCAAACAAATAGTTTTTGTATCATCTAAGATATTACATGTAAAATATATATTTTATTTGGTATGTTCTCTACATTGTTTTTACTGTGCCTATAAATTGTATGATAATTTAATATTCAATTTATATTATGTACCATAAACAGGTATTTAATTTTCAGAATAAAAATTCAATATTTTTAAATCAGATGTAATCTGGTGAAAACAAATATTAAATTGCATTACAAAATTCTGGTAAAGTTTAAAATGGAGGAACTTTAATGACTAAATAAAATTCGGTTTTAATTAAAAGGTAAAACTGCTTATAAAACAAACTGATGGAAGTCACATATTCTGAAAACAACTTAAGACATATTTGACCTATCTCCATGAATTGTTAAATTTCAAAATCAAAGGAAAAAAAATATCAGAGAGGTAAAAGTTTGTCTGATAGATGTTTCAGCTCAGTTTCTATTCATGTTTCTAAAGTATAGCAGAGAACTGAGAACCCAGGAAATAAGCAGTTATTTAAGACAAGTAGAAAAAAGTTTCATTAAAATCTATGTTGTATGTGTATCTAAACCATAAAATATCAAACTGATTCTCTCAGTACAGCAAAACTTACATTGGTGATAGATTCAAATTTAAACCTTTGAGGCTATCCAAGACATCTTAACTGAAATAAATCTCATACAAGATAAATGCAGAAAACATATATCAACTAAACACACAACAAGTGAAACATGGATAAAACTCTTCCAAAACCAAGTTTAAGATACACAAGTAAAAAAGAAAAAGACACATTTTTAACATCTAACTACTTATCTGAAACTTAAAATTGGTAAACTCTTGACAGTTTGAAGTTGTACAAAATGTCCATGACAAATGTGGTTAATATCATTTTCCAAGGCTAAATCAAAGACGCATGACAGCAAAAGAGTTATAAACTAAATCTAATATTCCACCATTGTTTCATTAGATTATACAAGCCAAAAATAGAAAACTATTAAACATACCAAATTACTATCTATTGTACTCCATGCCACAGCATTACACTGTCGAGCTTGTCGTGGAACTGTAAGTGCATGTGAATAATAAACATGTGGGTTAATTTTCCCTTTCTATGGAAAGATAATGTAGTGGAAAATGTTAAAAAATTCATTTATTCTCAACAAAACTAAATAAATTAAGAATTTACAAAGTAAAATATACATTACTTTTTTACTCCAAGAATATTAATTAGAAATTGATGGACTGTCCACACTGACTGTCCCAAAGCTTTAGTAATTATGGATATGGGTAAGAAACAATGGTTTTGTTTGCAATTTTATGTTTGTATAAGCTTATTAACTATGGTACATATCTTGATTGACATCATACAAGTTCTTTACAACATCAACAATCATCATACATGAAATACCAATGTTTAAAATCTCAATTTCTTGTTTTACTCCATATTTACCTAGACCATACAGGTGTTTTAAAACAGAATTCTTGGGAACAAAATTAATTAATACAATGTAAATATCAAATTATTGGTAATGTTAAATGAAAAATAATTATCTGAATGCCAGGTTTCAAGTTAATTAACTGTCTAAAAATTGCAAGAATCCTTATGTACTGTATATCTTCATTATTTTCAGCACGTCTTCCGAGAGTTTAACACAGAAAAAGAGTTTATGAATGTTGTTTTTAATATTGCAGACAATATATTCTTTTTCCTTTTTCTTCTTTAATAAGGATGTTTTAAATACTACTGCAAAATATTTTCATATTTTGCATTATTTAGTATAGATAAATTTGGGTTTTAAAAAGGAATAATAGAGAAATCCTTTATTTCTTTACGTCATTATCACTCATGAGGCTTGCTTTTTAAGGAAACTTCCAGAATGTACAGGAGACTGTATTGGTTGTTCAAAATCAAATACACCAACCCTTAAAAATATCCAGTTGCAGCAATAATGATGTACAAAGACCCCCAAAAAGACCTAATTAAAAAACATTTTATGTTTTCACATCTTATTTATTTTTAAAAAAATACAATTACTGCTTAGTTGGAAATTTTACATTGTTGGATACCCCCCTCCAAGAATGTTTAACTTATTAATTATTGTTTTGTTCATTTAGTGTTAAAATTTAATTGTTTTAAAAATAACAGTTTAATTATCCTAGTATTTCTGATGCCATTTTTCTTAAAACCTTAAAGTTTTTCTCCTTATGCAAGTATTGTTACATCATAGAATCTCCTGGTTTGTATAAAATTCCTTGCCTCAGTTTGGCAAGATATACATATAGGTGACCAAGTAAGTGAGAGTTTAGTTCAGTCAAGAAGAAAAGGTAGCTAGTGAAAGAAAACATGAAGTTAGTTGGCATGTGAGTGATCAGCCTTAATGAGATATCTTAGTGTGAGTTTACAGCTAAAGAGTGTTAAAGAGAATAATGTGTCTTGTTAAATGGTGTTCAAAAGTAATTGAACCATCTATGTAAACTTTGACAAAAGTAAAGAGACAATTCCTTAAAATCTGAGTTATGACTGTGTTAACCAACAAGGTAACATAAGAGTTAAGAGAGTAAAGAATCCTTGTCCGTTGGATTCTAAAGTAATTGATTCAGTCTGAAATTTTGACAAAAAAAAAAGTGTTTAGATTAAACACTGAGGGGGCATAGTCTATCTGCATAGCTATATTCTGATGTCTGTTTTGCTGGTGCACTTTCTCCTATCTGTAGGGTGCCACCAGGCATGGGAAGGTACCCAAAATTGAAGCTGCAGATTCTGTCGATGGTGTTAAAGTCCATCTGTCTGAACAGATGCACCACCCAACTGAGGTTATTGAAGGCTCTGTGCAGGCCTGGCCATGTCTTCCCATAACATGGAAGTGGCATCTAGTCAGCAGAGACCCATCACCCATAGTTTCTCGTTAGTATTGTTCCAAGTATTCCTATTTGTCATACGGGAGACCTGGCTTCGATTCTCTGCCAAGGAGGATGTATATTTGCTCATACTTTTCTTCAGGGTTCGAGCAACTCTTGACAACATCAATATCCACTTCACAAATACAATAAAATTCCTTGGTCTTACCTTTTCTCAGAACCTTACCTGGACCTGATACTTCCAAAACATCATTAATAAAATAACAGAATATTCTTCCTAAAACATGTCAGTGGCCTTAACAAAAGATGCTCAACAAAAATCATTGTAACCAAAAAGAGGTCTAATAAAGACTTTGTATTTAAATATGGTAATGCAGTCACATGCAACACGTTTGAATACCAATATTCATAACTACAAAATCTCCAAAACCACACAACCAAAACTGCTTTTTATTACAGTGGGTTGTCCTCAGCATATCTAGAAACACTAACCAATCTCCTACCAATACAAGACCGTTTCAGGCTTCTCAGG
Source organism: Carcinoscorpius rotundicauda (assembly GCA_011833715.1). Taxonomy (NCBI): domain Eukaryota; kingdom Metazoa; phylum Arthropoda; class Merostomata; order Xiphosura; family Limulidae; genus Carcinoscorpius; species Carcinoscorpius rotundicauda. Next base: position 26,842,866 of record CM022398.1, read on the forward strand.
CTCCACACCCAACCTGTGAGGCTTAAAATCCCAAACCATTGCCACAAGAGATTGGATTTAGACTAATTGTGATTTCTTAGAAGAAGAAGAATTTTTTTTGTACACGTTTGACATCTTTTAAATATATATATTATTTTAAAACAAGTGAATTGTAAACTGTCTATTAATTGTTTAAATTTATTGCCAAAGAGTCAGAGACATCTATTCTAGAAGAATCTCAGCACATTCGCATATAAACCCTAACATACATTTTTATTTAATTTTAATTTTTGGCACCTCATTTCCAAGGGAGTTTTACTACACTGGAAAAAATAAGCCCAAACTATGCTAATGTTACATAATATCTTATGAAAACAAACAGATAATAACCTGCAAAACTAATTTATACAGTGATCCTAACCTATCACGTTCAACATTTTCACCCTAGCTAGCTTAGCCTGCCTGTACAGTACAGTTTGTAGTAAGACTAGACTTGCGTCAGAAGTCTTACATTAACGCACACAATGCCAAGACACTGCACTATGCAAACACACACACACAATTGATATGTAATGTCATTCATACTTGTCGTTTGTATTGATCTGGAGAGAGACAGTTAGCTTTTCTATTATTTATTGTTGTTAAGTTTTGTGCTTATCAAATTTCATAAAATTTTGTTTGTAGTTATCATCATTATGTTTTGTTTAATTTGTAGATTTTTCTGCTCTTTACATGGTAGCTATGTCTTCTGTACATCTTATACTTCATTTGTCATGTGTGTCTAACATCAGCCTTAGGTATACATGTGCATGAGCAGGGGAAGGTAAGTGTTTCAATTACACAGATGAAAATTACAAGTTTGATTTTGTAAATTTGATTATCTTATTTCACACTGAAGGTTTATGGGTAAGAAGTTTAGACAAGCACGATAATTTTATTGTCACAAGCATCTGTAGTAGAAATTAATCTCACTAAATATTTGTGTTATCAACATTTGTTGTTGTTGCAAATATCAAACTATCCATATACATGTTTACAACCATTGTAAAATTTTACATATGTTTTTTTAAATTATTTGGATGTTGAACTAAATACTAAACACTTTATCATTAAATCTAGATTATGATCACACAGGTGATCAAAATATCTTGCTTTTTAAAAAAGTAAATCAGACTTTGTGTAAAGGTTGTATCTTGCCAAAAAAAAAAATTGTAGCAATGTAACTAACTGAACTGTATTTACTGTAATGTGATACCACATACAGCCATTCACGCTCGATAATACTTCATACAAATTTATGTAAAGCTTGTTCACAATTGAAATTTTAGCAACTAAAACAACATTATTAACAAATTACAAAAAGTGAACTTTTTTCTAAAGTTTTAAGCCCCTTTTGATGGATTGTACCAGCAATTCAAAATGGATAAAAGATACTTTTGTAGAGGTTCCAATTTTCAAGTTCATAGCCAGGGAGTTTACTGATGATTTTGGTTGAGGATCGGAGTCAACATTACATTTGTAGTGTGGGAATGAATAAGTGTACAGTAGAATACAATGTTGTTTTGAGTAAGAGTCTGTTCCAGAGCATCAGTAATCCATCAGACAATACACAGTTTTCAGTTGGTTGTCCAAGGAAGTTTCTACCCACCTCAGATGACTGACAACCATTAAAATCAAGCCCTGATTATTATTCATAAATCATTAAAAAATGCTTATATTGCTGGAAAATTTCCCATTTGACTTTCTCGCCAAATTATTTACTGCACTGTAAATGAATATTGATATTTCACATTTATTTGTCTTTTTTTCAGTAACCTTGGTTTTGATGAACACAAGTATGCAGTTTGACCTTCAGGAAATTTTCAATATCAAATTATCATAATTTCAAACTATATTATTAAGCAAGACACAAGATAAACTTTTGTATAATATATGACAGTTTTTATAACTTTGGAGAAAACTTGAATGTCCTTACAAACCTACGTATTATAATAAATAAACATATATTACTTCTATTTAGGACAAACGTTTCAGTAACTTATGACCATAAAACAGTCTTAAATGTATTCACCTACTTAAAGTTTTGAAGTTAAATTTAGAGTAGAGGAATAAGTTGTTTTGAAATGAAAAAATTGTTTTCTCAGACATGGGAACAAGGTAAGCTTGTAAAAGACATTGTTTTGCCTTAAGAAATTCTGTGCAAGTACATTTTCTAACAAATTATAAATTTTACTCTTCTATACAAGTTTCAAAATTTAAGTTAGCAATCCACTGTTTAAAACTAAACTGGTTTAATAGCACAAAAGCCATACTTTAAACTATGCATAATAAAGTGGTCAGTGCATTCCTCTGACAAACAAAAATACATAAATTCAGAAACAAGAAGTATTAGACAGACTACAAAGGTAAAATATCACCAATAACTTACCAAACTCTCGTCCAACCAAACCTGATGATTCAAAGTTTTGACTGAAGCTAGAAAAATAAAATTCCAAAAAAGGTTAATGATGTTAATTATAAAAATCAAGTACAATTCACTAACTTTACACAAAGTGGCAGTAAGCAGAATTACAATAGTATCAGCATGATGAAAGAAAAAAAGGGTATCCAACTTAAAACACAGGAATAAAAGTATGGGTCTTCTCATGTCTAAAACACACCTTATATTATTAGGATACTTTAATGATAGTAAATGGTAGTGACTAGTGACAAGTTATTGAAAACAAATGAAAGTTGTTTTTACACTCTGTTCTAAATCAATTCTGCTGATTATTGTATGAATAATAAAGAACAATCACGCGTACTTCTCATATTTAAAATAATGCACATGTAAGGAATAAAAACTTGCATTTTAGAATTTATACATTAAATGAAAGACAGTTGAAAGTAAGAAACTTAAATATCCATATACTGCTGAAATAACTGCTCAGCTTAAATTACTATTCAGTAAAGTTCCTTTCCCCATATGATCTATTAAGTTTGTTTTCTGTTTTCTGTCATTGCCAATGACACTGTCCAATGTCAGGGATAAACCTTGGGACAAAATATGTCTAAAATGATACCACTGTTAAAAGTTGTAACAATACCATGACAGTAAAATATGGGCTACTGTGACCTCAGTATCACACAGACCACACACTGGTACATCATTCCCCGATAAAAGAAAACAATGAGTTAAAAAACTATGACCAATGTATAGTCTGGTTTGGACAACTTCCTGTTTCTGTATCTTATGGAAACAATTTGATCAAAGTCCAATAGAGAATTTTATCAGAAAAAGCTTGTTCTGACATTGCTTACTCCAAGTCAACTGCCAACTGGCAGAAAGCCAAGTCTTGAATAAAGGACCACATTCCATGTATGGAACAGACACAGCAGTGAAAGAGCCAGAGCAGACAAATTTAGCTGCAATGTCTGCGAGCTCATTCCTGCAAATACAAATGCAAGTACCACTTAGCTTCTATGTGATCCAGGGCATAAGAAATGGCATACAGTTCAGCAGTGAACACAAAACTGTAGAGGGAATTCTGTGCACAACCACCAAACCACAACAAACCATGCCAGAGCCCACAAAGTCACCTGATTTTGAACCATCTGCACAAATAGGAATGGAAGGATGGTTCAAAAGATGTTCAGGAAATAAAAGACAATACTTCCAATCAGGAATATCCATTTTTCTCAATAACTGAAAGAAATATAACATCTGGGATTGGTAATAAGCCATGGTGGGATGGGCTGACCAGTGGAAAAAACAATATTATCCAAGGACAGACCCAATTTATCAACTTGCACCCAGATAAAAAGGCCAAAAGAAACAATGGCAGAGTGTCTGTTCTGATAAACCATGGCCCACAAAGGAAGGAAAACATTCCCAGGTGGGATGCTGTGGTAAACTTCAAAGTTTTGAAACATACAGTAAAGACAGTTTCAACTGGCAGAAGTGTAGAGGAGGTTCATGAGATTCTGTGTACAAGCTCTGGACTGGAGAACTGTGGAAAGTTCCGATTCAGAGCCAATGTCCCTGATGATAAACAGATTCCAGCATCTTCAAGGCTCAGGACCTCACAGAGCAATAGAACAAAGACCCACAGTCTAATTTTGATCAAATAAGAGCACAGCATATCTTTAGCACAAAATATTGATCCGTTCCCCAAGTCATTCAGTAGTGTTCTTGTATATTTGACTTGTTGCTGCTTGATATATGGTATACAGGTTAGTTTACGGTCAAAGATAAGTGCCAAAAGTTGTGTCTCAGGGACCATAAGAAGAATAACTTCACTGACATGGATTTAAGGATCGGTGCAAATATTCCACTGGCAGCAAAAGTGCATGCAAATGGTTTTAGGGAGAGAAAAGTTAAAACCATTTGCTGTGGTCCAAATCAGTAAACAACTGAAAACACTCTGTAGGTGCTGCTCAATAAACCTCATGTTTGACAACTGAGATGTGGAATTCATTGACATAAAGCTTATTTGCAAAAATAAGCGAGAGTTGTTCAGTAATATCATCACAACAGAAAAAAATGGGAAAGTGTTAAAGCCATATGAGCTTGGAATAGCTTGCCAATTAAAAATGGTCACATGATCCATATAAGTGGAGGTTTCACAGAATACCATACCTCTACATAGTATTATAAGCCTTCTCAATGTCAAAGAATATTGATATGAAAGGTTGTCCTTTGAGAGAGGCATCTCTGATAAAAGTTTCAAGTTGATTCAGGTGGTCCATGGTGGAGCACTATCATCAAAACCCAAACTGGGTGGGTAAGAGAAAAATGTTTTATTCAAGGATTCAAACAAGCTGAGCATTAACCATCCTCTCTAATATCTTACAGAGAAAGCTTGCCAAAGCAACTGGACAGTAGTTTGAAGGAATCTTTGTATCCTTCCAAGGCAGGACAATAGCCTAGCACCATGCATCAGGAAAACATTCTCCTGCCAGATCTGGTTAAAAACAATAAAAAATAGCAAGACAAGAAAGGGATTGATGGCACAGCATGTCGTAGAGTATATCATCAGATTTAACCAATGTATTGTCAAACCAATGAAGAGCCAGTTTGAGTTCCACAGTGTAAAGGGGCAATTATAGTCACAGCAACAATCAGCTCAAAAGGAAAGATGTGATCCCTCTGCCCGAGTCTTGACAGCTAAGAAGGTGAGGTGTGAAGCAGAAGTGCTAGATATCAAGCGAAAGCTTTCCCCAAGTATATCAGCAATGCTTTGAGCATCAGCTATTTCCTGGTCCTTACAGCACAAGATCAAAAGGAAACAAAGGTATAAACAAAACAGCAATTAAAACATAAAATGGCATAAATCCAACATTGACATCCAGTCTACAAAGTTGTAAAGGACTTCATGTAGCAGAATGGTAATGATCAAAACCTGCCAGGAAGACTAACAGGTAAGTACAAGAACCACTGTCAGTCACCTGAAGTTGGTCTTTCCAGTCCTGGTTCCAGGTTGCGTGTCATTATGGCTAATACTTAAAGGTAAATTTAAAAAAGTGTGAAATGACAAGCAACAAAAGTGTAATAACAACTTGCCAGGATGACTTACAGGTAGTTCAAACAGCAGCGTTAGTCATTTGAAGTTGGCCTTTCCAGTCCTGGAGTAGTTATTAAATGTTCTGCCATTTTACAATGTCAAATTGAACTAGAGAGATTGAGACTGAAAAGGGAACCACAATTAAAAAGGTGTAATGAATAAATATCAAACAGTTAAATGAAATTAAAAAAATCAATGACCATTAAAATAAAAAAAAGTTTATCAAAGTGGATAGTGTCACCATCACCAGTAACCCTGTTCAATGTTACAGACAAACCCTGGGACAGAATATGTTTAAAACAGTGCCTTCATTGAGAATCGTAACAATGGCAGGAAAGTAAAATGTGGCTTACAGTGATTTGGGTGTCACACAAACTACACACTGGTGCATCAGTTCCAGATAAAAGAAAACAATTTGAAAAACTCTGACAAATGCATCGTCCAGTTAGAACAACTTCCTCCTTTCAAATCTTAGGAAAGCTAGATGGCCAAAGCCCAATATAGGTTTTTATTTGAAAAAGCTTGTTGTCACGTTGCTCACTCCAAGTGGACTTCCATCTGCCCAGAGCCGAGCCTTGAATACAGGACCATAGTCCATGAATGGAATATGCACCGTGGTGATGGTGCCAGAGCAGATAGATTTAGCTGCCATGTCTGCAAGCGCTTTCCTGCAAATACCAACGTGGCCTGGTATCCAGAAAAACTGGATAAAAGTAGATGTTAATGAGAAATGAGCCAGTCGGTCTTGAATTTCAGCAAGAACAGGGTGTGAACCAACATGAAGTGATTACAAGGCCAGCAGAGAAATAAGGGAGTCAGTATAAATAGTACAGTTGGAGTACTACTCAACTTCAATATGTTACAAGTCAAGAGATATGATGGCATACAGTTCAGCAGTGAACACAGAAGCTGTAGAAGAGATTCTGCACATAACCACTAAACCACAACAAACCATGGCAGAGCCCACAGAGTCACCCAATTTTGAATCATCTGTAAGAACTGGAACAGAAAGGTTGTTCGAAATATGTTCAGTAAATAAAAGACAATACTTCCAATCAGGAATATCTGCCTTTTTCAGATGACTTAAAGAAAGGTCACATTTGGGGGCTGCAATGAGCTATGGGGGATGTGCTGACCAGTGGATTCTGCAATGTTTTCCAACAACAGACCCAATTCATCTGTGTCAAGATGCAAAGGCCAAAAGAAGCAATGGCAGATCATCTGTTTTGAAAAAATAAGGCCCACTGAGGAAGAAAACACATCCCCAAGTGAAATTCTTTGATAAGGAGCAAATTTTCAAAGAATACAGTAAAAACAGTTGCAAACAGCAAAGGTGTAGAGAAGGTTCGTAAAGTATCCCAGGCCCATTTTTGAGCCTTCGTGCCAAGTAGCAAGCAAAATTCCACCATGAAAGAGGATACTGTGGAAAACATGTCGAGGTTTTAGGAATACACAGAGCAGCTGCTTGTATAATACAGCCAGTTACCACTGCCAAACAGTCGTCTATTGATAGATGATTCACGATGACAGGATCAAGTTCTGTGAAAGTAGTGAAAATGGACCAGTCCACCGGGGCACACAGGTAAGGTGGCATCAACCTCGGGTAGTCTCTCTCAAAAGTATAGGAAAATGATCACTGCCTAGTGGATTATTGTCAACCCTCCATGAAAAATGGGAAAATAATGAAGAGGAACAAGCTGAAAGATCAATAGCAGTAAAGGACTGACTAGGTGCATGAAAATAAGAGGAAGAACCAGTATTGAAAAGAGAAAGACTGTGATCAGAGAGCATACGCTCTACAGTACAACCCCTCCTATCAATAACAGCACTTCCCAAAAGGGAATGATGTCCATTAAAGTCCCCCAGGAATAGAAAGGGAGACAACAACTGTTCAAAGAGAGCATCAAGGTCTGATTGATCACAGGTCTCTCCAAGGGACAGGTAGAGAGAACAAACAGTGATGGTACGACACAAAGAAACACAGATGGCTATGGCCTTCAAGGGTGTGTTGAGTGACAAAGACAGAGTGAGCACATGCTGACCAACCAAAAGTGCCACCCCTCCATGTACTCGACCATCACACAGCCTGTCATTTCTGTACAGAGAAAACTGCCGAATGGTGACTGTATCAGCAGGTTTTAGATATGTTTTTTGTAAAAAAAAAGACATCCAGGATGGTAGGAAGCAATCAGTGTTTTGATATCATCCAGATTAGAACGTAAACCTCGACAGTTCCATTGTATCAAGGTGGCCATGTTTAATGACAAGTAGGCAAAGTGGCTGGAGAATCCTTCTGTTTACGACCATGTCTTTTTCCCTTACTGTCCTTATTTGCAAGAGGCCTATTGACCTCCATGGATCCTGCCCTGGGTCAATGGGACAGGCCTTTGTTGTTGGAACAGGATCCCAGTGAGTGAAATTGAAAACAAATGATTATTTTGCATCGTGGGTTTGGAGAAAAAGATGTATTTGAAGCCAAAGAATGTGGATTTTAAGATTTGTTGGACTGTATGGGAAGAACAGAGATGGGTTTAGAAGTCGATTCGTCAATCTTTTTAACCATGGAGGTCAAAAGGCTTTTCATTTGTCTTGAAAACAATTCTCTTGGAGGTACAGAAAGATCTGTCCGCACTCCCACTGTAGTTGTGGAACAAAGTGCAGCAGCATATGTCCGAGATGGAGTGGTGGACAGCAATTTCCGAACCTTAGAATAACTAATGTTATTGGTCATTTTCAAATGCTGCACCTCTTTTTCCTCCAACCATTTTGGGCAAGAACGAAAGTAGGAAGGGTGGGAACCATTGCAGTTGACACAATGTGGGTCCATGTGATACTCATAGGCATCGTGGTCCTTGCCTCCACAACAAGCACATGTCAGGGAACCATGCCAAGATGTCTTTGAGTAGCCGAATCTCTGACATTGGAAACATCAAAGAGGGTTTGGAATGTACGGCTGTACCCTGGAAAATAGATAACATGCCTTGATGGTGGCAGGTGCACGTGGTGATGTAAATGTCAAAAGAAGGATAACTGTCGGCAGTGTAACTCCGTCTTTGCGAGTGGAGATGCACCTCACTGTAGAAACTCCTTGAGTGGAGAGACAAGCGAGAATCTCTGGCTCGGAGATGTTCTTCAACCCTCTCAACAATAACTCCTCGTGATGAATTCAAGGTAGCATGAGAGGGTAAGGAAACCTCACTGGGTACATCCCCAACTGCCTTTGAATTCACGTGGAGTTCACTGTGTTGAGATGTGGATGTTTAAACCAATGTGTCTCCAGATTGAAGCTTCTTTATTGACTCTGGAGAACCAGCAAGTCCTTCTAGTCCCTTCTAAATAAAAAAGGGGGACATTTGCCAAAAAGGTTTTTCTGAAAGAGAATGTAATATAAGAAAATGGGGTACAGGTGTTACAGATGTTGATGATTGCCGCTCAGAGTCTTCAAGATGTGGTCGTTTACCTATTGACTGTTTTTCACTTTTTTATTTAAATTTTTTACTGGAGGATCCATAGGAAAAAAGGAAAATTTTGGTAGCCACTGACCCCATCTACCATGGAGCCCTAAAAGTCATTCAAGGACACTGCAGGAATGTCAGGGTTTCGTGAGCACTGTACTCAAACACCAGCATCAGACACAATGTCCACAACACCCGTTGAGAACTTCCAACACTGGTACTTGGTTGACTCTAGCAGATTGACCCAAGGGGGCCACCCAAAGGCCACCCCTCTACAGGAATTCAAGGCCAAAGTGGTGTGTTAGGGTTGGACCCCTCAACCACCAGGATCCTCTCCTCCGCTTCACGGGTCACCATGCATGGCAAACATGTGAATCGATGTTTAGATCCCAGAGGAGGTAAACTAAAAGAACAAAACCTTCCCTGGGAGGTCCCCTCACCAAGTACAGGAATCCAAGCCGAGGGCCTGACCTTTCAAATCTTGTTCTATATGACTATGAAACTGGTGGTAGAATAGACACTGACTGTAAATTTAATCCAAGGTTCCTTCTGGCTTTAACATCCTATCTGCTAAGTATGTGCACAGGCCAGCTGGAAAGTGATGGAATTTGAGAATGTGGGATAACTACGAAAGGTATCCCAGGCCTGTTTTTGAGTCTTCCATGATTCCACCATGGACAAGGATATCATGGAAAACATGTCAAAGTTTTAAAAAAACTTATTTAAAAAAGCACACACACACATACAATGTATCACTGGGTACATTTGTATTCACATTAACAATAGTTTTTGTTTGTATAACTTTGTATGTTGAAATCATCCTGAAATATTAATGTATTTTCTCCAGTTCTAAGTTTTGAATATATCCACTTAAGACTAAAAATTTAATAGTTTGAAATCTCAACTTTCCTTTTATATACAAAGTTATGCAGTGCAAGAGCCATCAGGCTTACTTTGAAGTATGTTTAAATAAATATGAATGCAAGTGACAGAAACCATAATCTTAAAATAAAAGAAAAGTAATGTTAGATATATTTTTATAGTATTGACAAGTTTGTAACAGAGCAGTTGCTTGATTAGTGAATATGCAATAAATGTAGGTTTATTTTTGTTTTTAATAATATCAAAATAGTTCTTTATGCACCCATAAAAATAAGTTATTACGACTTAAATTTTTTGATAAACTGTTTAATGGTTCAGAATTATTCACACTATTAAAGGTATAAATTCAGCATATAATAAACTTTACAGATTATGTGACAAGAAAAGTGATTCAAATGGAAGTGCTATTAGACATTAATGAATTGGATGACAGATTATAAAGTCTACTATTATCCATTTTGTAAGTCAACACAAAGATTTTAAGAGTTAGGCTTAAGTTAGTACTTTTATAGTTGACAGAATCATAAATCTAACAGAAAAACTTTGAGAATGATTTATGTCAACAATGATCATGTCAATGAAGCACTTTTTCAATTGTGTACCTTTTATACCATTTGATAATTGACAGATCTTGTTAAGACACCATGATGGGTATAATTTAACTAATACAAAAAATGGTTACAATTACATTCAGAAATGGTATAGGCATGCATGGTACATTATATGCCCAAAAACAGGAGCTGTAATTAGATGTATCTATATATTCACAGTTGCATGTATTGTACACTGTTTTGTGCAAATAAAACTCTAATGAGCATGTTTAATATGTGGCTTATTTATTTAACAACTGATCCAATGTTTTAAAAGTAAGCACAGTATAGTGTTTAAGGGTAACTGAGGAGTGATGCTTTCAATTTGTAATTTAATATATTAATTTATATAATAATATACAATACAAAGCAGTTTTTATAAACTGCATGTAAAACACAAAACTTAAATTGTAATGGAAATACATTGATGTAGTTTCATAGGTATTTATATACCTGGTCAACACAACTTTTCCATTTGCTTGTCCCACTGCAAGTAAGTTTTCTGGTTCATGTCTAGGGTACCATGCTATACACTAAAATAAAACAATTCTAGTGTTACTCATTATAGTAATTTGTATGCATTTCATGCTAAGAATGCCTCATTAAAAGAAAGTTGATTAAATCATTCTGAATAAATTACAAATTAATTCATCTCCTTATGTGCACCATCCATAGTTTTGAAAGCTGAGTACGCACTATAGCAACAAGTTTTCTATGTCAGTCTTAAACCACACTCATAATATTAGTAACACAACATAAGGCTTTAATTAAATAATTACAACTTTTTAATCCAACTTCATATTTTTTTTTTATTTCTCTCAACCTTTCTTGTGCAAAGAAATAGCATGAGCACATGAGAACATAAGTCATGTTTGTAAAGATCATTATTTTTGTTTATTTATTTATTAAAAGATATACTTAAAAGAGAGAAACTACAACTTACAACTGGACAGAACGAGATTTTTAGGGTAAACAACATTAGAGCTTACAACATTTAAAAAGAAAGAAATAGCCAACAAGAAGCAACAACATCCCAAAGTGGAATATATAACTACACAAGAGCAAATAACTGAAGATGCTAAGACAAATTTGAACCACATTCTTTAATGAGAAAATAAAAACAGAAACCAGTCATGGAGACTGCATCTAATGTGAGATAATTTACGTTTCATATTGACAAAGTAGTGAAAACAAAGACTGAGTTGTGTTGTATTTTTTGTGGTGTTTTAATGGAACTTCCCTTCCTCAGGTTTTGAATCAATTGCTTACAGTAATATGTGACAATTCAGACTTAAGTTTCACAACCATTTTGAAATGTGTGGGTAATGTCTTTAATTCAAACCTTGAAAAGGAAATAACTATAAAGACACTTTTACACTTAAACTTCTATTTTACTATATATAAGTGACACGTGTTTCCTAGTATGAAGAAAATTAAGTGTTCAATAATATGATTACAAGTTAAGATAAATGTCATAAATTCATGTTACTGTTAATATTTAAACTAACACTATAATTAATTTAATATAAGAGGAAACACACAAGTAACTAAAATGTTTATCACATATAATAATATACAGTTAAAGCATAAAGCTAAGAAAAAATATTCTCTCACAGTTAAATTAACTTTTTTTTATTTATAAACAAAATATTCTGTCAAGCAAAGTGTATTTTCTATCCCAATTAATTCTCACACAAAATATGCATACATACTTTCATATAATGGTTGTCAGAATTAATAGAGAGTAATGCAGCACTTGAGCTGTCAGAGAGTGGAAAAGCTGAAAGAAAATTACAAATCAACTTTTATCAGTGAGTAGACAAAAATTTTAACTAAAGTGCAAAAGTATATACGAATAAGCTGTTTTACAAATAAGTAAATCTAACCTTAATATAAAGCTATTGACAGTTGCAGACATTCATTTTACAATTGTAACCTCGAATGAATATAAAAAGAAATATTGCCGACTATAAAAGAGACTTCATAACAAAAAAAAACAATAACTTTATACAGCAACACATTAATACAGAGAATCATGTTCACTGAAATATTTTTTTAAAAATTAGATAAATCCTGTGAAAGAAAGTAACCACTAAATAAAGGCCTTGCTGCTGTCCATCACTTCTCTACACTTTGTGTTCACTTCTTATTTAAGATTTTTAACACCTGCACAGATACCAGTTAGTATCTTTATGTGGATCCATAATATGAGTTATTCCAAAAGAGCTTGGGTTGTTTTGGTAAGATATAAATCAATATATTTGGCACTATTTTTGAGATCTAGGTTGTTAGACCAGACACATGACTTAAACAGGGACCATGAAAGTCAACATGGATAAGTTAACTTGTAAAAATAAAGAACAAAGTAAAACAATGTAACAATGAAACATGCTTTAAACATTCTAGATGTGAATTGAGTGTTATGGTATGAGCATAGCAATTAAGTTAAACCATGGATCCATGTCAGTACCATTATTTTCAGAAAGAAGAATTAAAATCACATACATGAAATCATTAGTTTTAATTACTTGTGAAATTAATGGCACAGTAAATCTCACAGATGCAACACTGGAGTTGAAACAGATGCACGATGCTTTAAAAGATTATGTCCTTACCAATTCCCAAATTAAAAATGCCATTCTCCAATGAGGAGTAAATATAAGGATGGTATAATGACAAATAAGGTACCACTTCATAGAATTTATTGTCATACTTTCACTAATATGCATTTTATTTTGTTTTCATTTTTTTTAGAAATTGCACTGAACTTTGTTTATTGAGTTTGTTTTGTTTTTTTTTAATTAAGCACAAAGCTACACAATGGGCTATCTGTGCTCTGCCCACCACGGGTATCGAAACCCAGATTTTAGCGTGTAAGTCCGCAGACATACTGCTGAGCCACTGGGGGGCCGTTTATTGAGAACTATTGAAATAACTCTAAATTGTCTGTTTCCAAAATACTCAACATACATCTTGTGTATTTGTACTTCACTAAATTTTTTGGAAAATTTCTGTAACAGCTGAAAATCATGCTTCTAACACAGCAATCACACTATAAATAAAAAAAGGTACCAAAGTAGATATTTACAGGTAATGTACATGTAACAGCTGTCAAAAAAACACATTTTATCTGTGTTTGTTGAAATAAAGATTTTTGTAAGAGGTGAACAAAAATTTTTAACTACTTTTATAATACACTGATGAGTTCACACAAAAACTATAGAAATCACATTTATATGAAAAAATGCAAAATGTGGAAGTACACACAGTATAATATAAACATGTAACACAACACTTAGTATGCAACTTAACAAAAGATTCAAAACAAGTTGAAAATAGCTTTATGATACACATTTAACACTTTCTACACTGAAAAAGGTTTTTCTGAGAAATTTAACAAATAAAATAAAGATTAACTAAAACTGAATTAAAACTAGAAATAACAATGCACAAAGCAGTAAAATTTTGTTAGAATTGCAAATTTCAACAAGTTATATAAACCATTGCTAAACTTATATCCAGCTACAAATGGATTGTTTCACTCTAAGTTCTATGTATGTATATTTAAAAATTGAATTTTTTAAAACTATTTTCTACATGTGCGAGTTTTTTATGCAAAAAACATTACCTGATGACTTGCAGCATCCATCTTTTGAATTCTCTAACTGATATAGTCGTAGATCTGTTCCAAAAGTTATAAACCTAATACGAGTAAAAACAACATTCACAAACCAGAATAGGTAAATCATCTATAGCTAAGTATAATTGTATTTAATTCTCCCTACTTTGATTCTTCTATACATGAAAATGAAAATTAGATATTTCTATAATGTACTCCTGAGAATATTCTTTTTATAGCTAACACAATGACTAGAACTTTACATCAGATATTAAATACAAATCGTTGTGAAAATCACAGTTTACAAAAGGTAGTAAAATTATTCTATTGGAAACCAAACTTTTTTTTGAAAAGGGTGCCTATATTCAATTTTAAGAGTAGGTTACACACTAAAAAAAATTATGCACATAATAAGCCATATTTTCATTTCAATCATAATTTATTTCAAGACATGCAACAGTTAACAACATAGTCTTGGTGTGTGTAAAGACAAGAAACGGGTTAAGTTCCAAGCCTCACAAAACACTCAGGATGGAAGATGTAGAAGAAAAAGATACTTGTGACAAACAAGAAAGATCAAAGACCACATACTCCAAAACAAAAATATTCCTGAACATGAAACCAAAATTAATGGATTTTGTAATTAATGGAAGCTGTAACTTATTTTAATTTAGTTATGACTATCCTATAATCTCTTTATAAACATAAAACAATAATAATTAAATAATAAAAATCTGACTGAAATGTAAAAACCCAACTAGCATTCAAGTTCATAAGCCCTAAAAACAACAAAGGGAAAAGTTAAAAACTTTCATCTTGACTTTTGAATAAATGACTGTGCAATACAGATGTATTATCATACAAAAACTAAACATTTTCCACTCAAATGCACAAAAAACATTATTATAAAGGTTAAAAATCCATGCAACAGATTTGAAAACACAAAATAATATGCTGAAATGCAAACTTACTTATATTATCAAGTTTTTACTATTGTTAAAAACAAATCAAATATCAGCAGCAGTGTATTCATTACCACCAAAAAACACTTATCTAAAAGCAGTAAAGTGCTTTCAACTTGTAAATTACAACTATTAATCACATCAAAAGTGGCAGACAATTTTCATCATGTATACTGGTAACACTGATTTGATACAAGAAATAAATGTCACAGAAAATACTGAACACATGTTTACAAATTACTGTCTTATATTTACTCCCATGCATTAAATTTTTATATTAAAATGTCACATCATAAGTACTTTAAAAATGTGAAAGAAAGTAAATATTTTGTTAATAACAATACACATTAATACATTAATAATTAATTATTGATAAAATAGAAGTAAATCAATGGCATCACCTAATATTTTTAAAGTCATATTTGGTTTCACTAAAACTTAAATGAAAAGGAAACAAAACAGGACCTTGTTATTTACAACTTGCATATTTCACTAGTTATTAAGAGAGAGATGCAAACAGCCCTATCAAAATTAGTCAAAAATTTAATCAGCTATCTCACATGGAACCAATACATCATACAAAATACATATATACACGGACACAGAAGTTTCAGCTAACCAGTAGATCAATAAATATGTGAAGATATCAGTATTATTACTTCAATGTATATACTTTCACCCACACTTTTTAGTAATAGGAATTACTTAATCTCCATCAGTAGTTTGACTTTTTCCAAATTTAATATATCCAAAATAACTTAAACAAAAGGTTATGGTTTTTTTGCTCATTACAAAAATATAGATATAAATTTTGGGGAAGACAAAAGAAAGCTGACTATTTTGGTTAAGAGAATTTGAATTTACTTCCCATCTTTGGTCTACCCAATTCTAATAGTGTTGTTCCATTTAAATTGTTAAAAACAAAAACCATTACATCTTACTTATTACGATTTGTAACAACTTGCAATAACAGTAATTCTTTTATGGATAATTTTCACTTATAAATAAATTAAAATTTAATGACTATATGGACCAGCTTATAAAACATTTTTTTTTAATAATACACATGAAATTATTTTAAGTAAATTTTCAATTACAGAAACTACCTTGTGATGAAGCGAAAGGTCATTAGTTGTGCAAAGTTATCTTGGCTTATGAATAAATAACTAACATTTTTTTGTTCAGTGCATCAGGACAGAAAGAATAATTTCAGATAGCTGGACTTCTCTCAGCTTGTCTGAGTTATATTTGAATAAATCTTCAATGGACATGAAGAAGGTTGGGAGTTTCAGAACTATTGAGGTAGGGTTATTAGTTCTGTTTAACATTATTCTGTAAATGAAAGGTGAAGATTAGGAGTTTTCTTTATAGAATTTTTTAGTGCGGTTTTATTTCTAATTTTAAGTTTTATTCAAGTATTAAGGGTAACTGCCTTCCTACAACTGGCTAGAGAAAGTGAAAAGTAATAAGAGTTGAGGCACTATGGATGTAAGCACTCAACTCCTCGTGCTTAACTGATTTTTTCAATAGTTGCTAACTAGTTTAACATCAGCATCTGAATTTTGTCTAATAGATGTCAGCATTCCATAACCACAGCCATTATCTTTTATGACTTAATGTTGACAACTAGGGCTGTTAATGAAAAACAATTGTTTAATTTCACTTCTATAGTAATGTTATTTATATACATACATGACCCTTCTAGAAAGTGTAGGAACAGTTTAAGAGTAAAAATATTGTGAAATAATGTATTTTATAGTGTTTAGGAAAAATAAAAATAATCCTTTGTTTATTTTCATAATTTAAACACCAACTTCAATTTACATACAAAGTACATAAAACCTGAGGTTATCCTTAAAAATTTGCATTTATAACAATGTAATTTCATGCTGAAAATTGTGCATTATTTTTCGTTATCAAAATATAGAATAAAAAATATTGAGATTATTAGTTTTTGTGAATCCATTAACTGAACTATTTCTTTACAAAATATATACTAATAAGATTTTCCCATGCAGCATATGGTAGGTTTAGTGCTAGAGAAAAAGGTCATTTTTATCAAATTTCTAAAATTAAAATTAAGAAGAAATCTGTGATGGTAAATGTTAAATTATATTATTTAACTTAGTAGCACTTGATAATTCTTAGTCTTTATAAAGTATTTTAACACCTACATTCAAGCAGAAAAGCTAGTGATTAGATAACTAAACAGTAAAATAATCTTGTGTCATAACCAGTGTGAGTGGAAAAAATTAAATGATGTATCATAGAAAGTATCTGGCTATAAGATTTTGATACAGGTAATTTTGACAATGAGAATAAACAAAAGGAAATGTATAATGAAGAATGTCAAAACAAAAAGAAACCACCAAATTATGTTTGGCCAATACACAATAATCAGAGTTAAAAACTTAGTCACAAGTTCTGTCTAATGTTAAACCTAACCTTTGTGTCATAAAAATTTATAAAATAATAATAGAATTTTAAACCTGATGGCATACAGCTATTTATGACAACAGTGTGTTTAAAAAAAATCCACAAATTAATAAATACAGTGCAAAAATCATACCTGATGTTACTTTTTATAACATGGAGTACACAGTCAAAGTAAGAAAATCTGACTTTACAGTATTAAAGGTGAAAATCACGAATATCTTAATTTTATTGTGTTGCTAGTTTAAGGTACATTTTTATATCATATTTTGTGCAAGAAACCTAAACTTGACTTTGATCTATTTTTGAGTTGAATTTTACAAAACACTAATACAATCTCAATTTGTAAGCTTTTCAGCTTTATTAGTTAAAAGCCACATACAAAACACACGACAGACATAAGCATGATGTATTACGAACACAAAAGTTGATACATCAAGTTTACTGTATACTACATGCAGATGAAAGATAATATTTACTATACACTCTCAACTCCAGCTGTGCAATTGATATTTCTTCCACACAAGAATATCACATAAAAATCATTCATTTTCAAGCGAAATAACATATCCATATACACACATAGGAATCATTAATATATGTAAATTATAATTTCAACAAATATCTTATGAATCACTTACATATGCTGTGAATATGAAATAAACTATTTTAATGTACGTATAACTTTTTAAACATTACATATGTATTTAACATGCACAGAATACAAATTATATTTTTCTAAAATGCTGTATTTGAAGTATAGATTTTTGAAAAATGAAATGAGATAGTTTATAACAGTAGCTGACAAAATAAATTTTTAGTCTTATTAGTTTATTATATTATTAAATATTATCAAGTGAAAACCTACAGAGTTAATGAGTCCATCAACTAAAGTAACTAATTTCAGTATAATATAACAATTATAAGTTTGTTTCTGCAAGTAGTATTACAGTTCTAAATATATTTGAAAATATTTTTATGTATTTTTTATTTTTAAAAAATATTTGAGAAGATAATTTTATTTCTCTAAAAGGATTATTTGTTTACAAAATGAGTTGCTATTAACAATAGTTGAGGCTGATATTTTAACGTTTCAAAATAAAATAATTTCCATAAAAATGAAGGGTAGGTTTAAATTTATTTTTTTTAATATTGAATGTGCAAGGACAGATGTGAAAAAACAAACAGTCCTTTTAGTTAAATCTATTTTTTTTGAAAATCCGACACAGGTTCTCCAAAGAAATATTCTGGCTTAATAATCTATTACTTATTATCTGTATGATGAATGGTATACACCTGATGCACTTAAGACTTTCAGATGTTGTTGTCAAGGTGTCACACAGAAAAATCAATAAAAAAAACACATTAAAGATTGGAAAATATTGTTAACTGAAAAGTTTTGTCATTAATACACTCTAATTATTCTATTCAGGGATCAGCTCTTAGGACTTGCTTTTTCTTATTTACACTAATAACAGTGATAGATACATAATCAGTATATTTTGCTGTGTTGATGACATTGGGGTATTAAAATGAGGTTTGAATCATTTAAAAAGGTATAATATAGTTGACATAGCATTTATGCACAGTAAGTGCAAAGTCATGTATTTTGGTTATAATCTGGCTCACACATTAATGTAGAACTCATTCAACAATCTAACTGATAAAAAGGATCTTGACACAGCAACAGACAAGTCACTCAAGCTATCAAAACAGTGCTCCATTGTTGGAAGTAAAGATAAGGATTTTCTCTTTTAAAAAATGTTGAATACAAGTCATAACAACTAATTATTTCTTTATACATCTGACTAGTTAGATCTTACTTGTGTAAGTTTGATCTCCTTATCTAAGAAAGGATACTAACTCAATATAAAGGTTTCACTACCAGCAATTCCTGGGATAGGAGCATTATTTTAAATGAACAAGTTGAGATTTCTTAATTTATTTTTACTTGAGAAGATTACAATATTATCATGGAAATCAATAGGATAAAAAGTAATTTCTTTGTGCTACATTCTGAAGACAATAAAACATAAGATTAAGATTCATGAAAGACAAGCTCATATTTAGTTAAGACAGTTTTACTTTTTAACATGGCTATAAGCTGATGAGGTAGGCTGTCATCAAAAGCACTGGTTACTGGCAATTTGCAAGAGTTTAAAAGGGACTTTATGACTTCCTGAAAAGCTAAGGATGAGAGTGCATGCAAAAAAGCCATGAACGGCCAACTTGGTCTCTTGTTTTGTATATACTGTGACATTAAAACTTCTCGTACCTATCAGGGTGATTAGGAGACCACAATATATCCACTTTCACTCCTGTCATTTTAAGATCAAATTCTTCCAAATTTGTCACCCGTTCAATTCACTGAAATAAACAGAAATAATTGTTTTTGTCATTAACAATACTAAATTACAACAATATAAGCATACCTAAACTGATGATTCTTTCAAAATCTAATCTAAAAATGTACTTTTTTCTTAAGTGATAAAATAGAGTATAAAGAAAAACTATGGTACTTAAATGTACATCTTAAAGATGAATATAGTTTTCGCACTAAGCCTTATACTGTATAATGATATCAATTATGTGATTAAAGTTTTGATAAGATAGAGAATACTTTGAGTAACATTATAAACCTCAATGTGATAAGTTCTGTTACAACCTTGAACTTTTTCCTGTAGATTTTACTTACAGAAAAATCAAATGATGCAAAAATTAAATAGTGTTGCGAGTTGATTTTGAATGTATCTCATCATCACACTCCAGACTGTTACAATTATATTTTGCACCATTGCTGACCATCAACAAACAGATACAAGAGATATTCACAAAGAGGTTCAGTGGAAGAATCACTCTAGGAGTGCAAGGAATGTTATAATCTTTTATGTTCACTGACATGACACTCAATAATATGACTAGAGAAAGGGCTTTGAATATTTGTAAAAAACCCTAAATTTGAACTAAAAAAAGAAAGGGAATAAAGCTAGGCAATAGCACCTATTGCAAACTCTTATCAAACTATATAGGAAAATTCAACTGTCGTTCTTATAATGATGTATTTACATTCCATAAGTGTGAAGTATCATTTCTGATGGAAACAAAATCCAAGTAATAAATGCAGATCCACAATCTAGCAGACTAAGCACTGACACATCTGGCCCACCCGGGTAAATGGCTCTTCATACTGAGGTGGATAATACATTTATGTCATGATTGTAATGTTCTGTTTCTCAAACAAATGCTAAATACGCTGTAGGGTATACTTGTATGTTGATTACAGATTACTAAATACTTTTACACAAATTAAGAATTAACCCTCACTACACAGTTTTTAGGATGAAAGGATCATCTTAATGGGATAGGGTAAATCACTTATTTTCTCTCAAGAAAAGAAGGGTAAGAGATGATCTTATCAAACTTAGCAAGTTACCAATGGGATCAATAGAATAAAAGCCTCTAATAACTTGTTGGTGCAACATTCTGAGGACAATGCTGTGAAATGAGAGGACACAAGTTTAAAATTTGAAAAACAGGCTATATTCCAATTACAAGTTTTATTTTTTAAATGGATGATGAGCAGATAAGTGATAAATTGCCATCACTTAGGTAAAAAGGATAATCAGATTTCCTGAAAACTAAAATGTAGACTTAATTACTTTCTTTTTCATGTAAGTGCAAGGGCAGCATTGAAGGACCAAATAGTTCCTTGTTATATAATTTTACTAGGCTTTAAACCTTGCCAGTTGATACAACATTTCTACCACCCAACATGTGTGTGTGTGTGTGTGTGTATGTTTGTGAATATGTTTTTGTAAGTTATATTTTAATACTACGGTTTAAATACTGGCTGGAAGGAACTGCAGGTCAAAATGACAAATAAGATAGGTCTAAAATATCAAAGTTATAAGTTCATAAATTAAAGTTTCCTAGCACATTAAAAACTAAGTTATAAAAGTAAGATAGTTGTCAAATGTGTAGTATTGCTTCAAGAATATAACAAGTCAAAAGACAGTCAAGGATACAGCTAAAAGAATATGGTTATTTGAAGACAGAATAATCACTGTTTCTGAGAAGTGTTTGATCTGTGTTTGTTATGTTTATCAAGTTACCTTACACAAGCTGATTTTACTTTAGTCCTACATTTTTAGAGGTAAAATTAAATGGCATTTGTAACATAGGCCTACAACAATTTATAACAGGGCAAAAATATTCAAGCTTATAGAAATTTTAAAGCAGAAAATGGGTTGAGCACTAAACTATTTTCAACATAATTTAAATAAATGTGCCCACCAAAGAACAATGTTACAATAAACACATACACATAAGAATAAGAAATACATCTTTGTGTATTTAAATGTTTTTAAACACTATAACACACTGGAATATATGTTATGATAATGGTTTTACTAATAAAAACCAAGCGTAAACTATATAACATTTGTCAACTGTAGTTTCACATAATAACTAACATTTTGGTAAACAACTGATCAAATTAAAGATGGATGAAATTTTACAAGCATAAGGTTTATTATGAATCAATATTCCCATGTTAAAATGACAAATGAAATATTTCAATGAAATAACTAGTAACAAAAACATTATTAGAATAAAGAAAAACAAGTATAGATACCATTTTAAAACTTTTTTCTACCAATATAACTGATATGACGCCCTTTATGAAAAATTTGTTGTATCTATTTCAAAACTAAAACGTGTATCATACCTATTACATCGGTGATAAAAATTTGGAATACTAAAAATCTTGTTTATATCTTGTTTTACTAAGTACTTTTCATTAATGGTTTAGTTTTAAGATTGAAATTAATCTCAACTAAATCAACTTCACAATATCATGTACTACATAAATGACCACTGCTGAAGGCTCGAGTAGTAGTTATTGTATACATACAAATAACAAAGTGCAGTATTACTATAAGTTTAAATAATGGTGACTCTCAAGAATTTTGTTTTTCTTAGACCATAAATTTATATAACTGATGTTACTGCTCTATGCCAGAGAAGTGTAGCATTAGGAGAAAAGGATGGCAACTGAACTTCTCTTGTATCCTTGCACATCCAATCTTGGAAAAATATTTTAAATATACTCTGTTTTATAGGATATTATCATCAGCCTTTTAAAACTTTCATAAAATGAGAGCTTTCCCTTCTACCAAGGTTGTTTATACCACAATTCAATCTATCTGTTGGGAAATAAAACTGCTTTAACTAGAGCCTGTATTTTTTAAATCTTTAACTTGTATACTCTCATCCTGATATCTTCAGAATACAGAAACAGGGCATTAAAAGAGACTATCATATAAATCCCCTACATAATGATATACATTAATATAGCATCTTAAATTTCTTTTCTCATAGTTCTTAACTGTCTCCTATTCTAGATGCTCTGCTTCCTACAGTAAATGAATATTCTTAGATATAGATATAAATGATGTACACAATATTTCCAATAAATCCTAATTAGTAATTTGTGTACAGATACCTCTTTTGACTTGTAATCAAATGTATTTATATAAAAATCCTTCCTAAAATTCTATTAGCTTTGCTACTAACAACATAATATTGTCCAGATGAATTAAGTGAGTTCATCCACAACTATTATTATCACTATGCCAAATTCCTTTG
The DNA here is from genome assembly GCA_011833715.1 of Carcinoscorpius rotundicauda. Taxonomy (NCBI): domain Eukaryota; kingdom Metazoa; phylum Arthropoda; class Merostomata; order Xiphosura; family Limulidae; genus Carcinoscorpius; species Carcinoscorpius rotundicauda. The sequence goes on from CM022398.1 coordinate 26,865,975, forward strand.
CTTCAGACATCCCAAAGAATGACTTCCTACCTACGTTAAACACATGACAAAAATGGAAACTAATAGCACATCTTGCCCTTACTATGATTAGAGGTCGTTTGCCAAACTTTACAGTTAAATAATTGATCCAAATCATTCTGAAGTATCTAAACATTAAAAATACAGCTAGAAATAATCAATAATATCTAAAAATTTTACTAATTATGTTAATATGAATTCCATTACTATAGGCAAGAAAAATAAACAGTGACCTTTCACGATTGCTACTAGTTTCACTAGACTGTTAAGAACACATTCACTCATTCAATCATCCTACAATGTAATTTATTATTCACTGTGTAATCCATACTAATGACTTGCATAACTAAACTTCTGGGTGATATCAAATTATTTTTAAGAACCTGAGTATATTAAGTTCACACACCTTTCATCTCACAATAACATGTAACATCCTAAGAACAAAATTAACAGACAAGTGTAGATTTCCTTTAAGTGGATCAATGCTCATTTTCATTTTTAATATGGCATATTTAATTAATATTCAAAACCACTGGTTCTTGGTGAAACACTACATAATTACGAAACTGAAGAAAACAAAAATGATTGTATGTTTCACAAACATTTTATTCATTACTATCATAATTTCATCTTTACAGATGAAATCATAGTAGTAAAATATTTGTAATCTGTACAAATGTCTATTTTCCACAATTCTACATCATATTTCATTGTTTTTCCAAAATATCCTTTATCAAACTAAATTTTCTCCTACTACACAAGTAATATCAACTAGTCTAATTTCAAAAGCAAACTTTATTTAACACAAAAGTAGCATTGACAATTAACCAGACTACCTAAAGCTACCTTCATAGAAAAACATGAGCAAATTTTCCAGTCCTCAGTAACCTTCTCACTGTATGTTGGCCAACCAAAAAATGAGAGAAAGGATCAATAACTAATCTTTGGCTTCCTTTAAGCCTGGGAAAAAAATCTGATCTAGTTCTTGTGTTTTAATTTTGATCTCATTCTCTCTTTTTTATCACTATAATATTGCTATCTATAAAATTCATTTTAATCTCAGCATTTCCCATAAAATGTTCAGGGTCATAAATATTGCTCACATCCTCATTAATAAAACAGACATCTCATAGTAATAAATATGAACAGTCATTATAATCCTCTAGAAGTCCTAGAACCAATTTCACATTTCTATTACCTTTGACATACCTAATGTCAAACAACTGTTTCTGATAACCTTTTTTTCATTTCCTAATTTTTCTTAATTAAATCTTCAGTAATGAATTACTCGCCCAATTCTCTCATGAAACTTTTTTTAGTTTCAAACTTGATTTCATAAAACTTAGATACTAAAATTAATTTACTTGTATCTCAACATATAAAAAATATCAATATATAACAAAATATGAAATATAACTATAAAAAGAGTCACTCTTCCCCACTCAACTCTTGCAACTAAATTTTCATTAACAGTTAACAACTCTTAAAATTTCATCTCCACTGGTTGACTTTTTGATCACTTAATATAAAAACTCATCTTGAATTACTTCAAGAAACCTCACTTCCCTCACTATGACCTCCAAATAATCCTAATCAATGTATATAATACAGAGAAGCTCCCGTAATTATTAAATTGCTCTTATTTTTAGTAACAATCCTGAACTCACTTAATATTACATGTCTGATAAAATGATCAATAAAAGTTCCCACTTAAAAACTTGCTACCCTTGAAACCTCTGTTCGTAACTCATACAGACTATAACCCCTTGACTACCACTTTTTGTCTCCATTCCAAACATTATTACATTCATATTCTGAAAGTTAAAAATAAATATCAATATTCTCTAAATCTAACCAACTTTCACTTATTCCCTTTATATCACAGTATTCCACTTTAACTTCAGACCTACACTTATTCCTGAAACTAATATAAAAATAACAAACTAAGATTACCTTTAAATATGACAGATTTGTTTTTAAAACTATTATTTAACTTTTATTGTCTATCTATACCAATCTTCTCAATGCTCCAGTTACCATATTAACTTATTCATACCAAATTTCCCAAATTCCCTTACTACTAAGTAAGTTTAGATCACTTTTCTACCTCTATCATACAATTCAGTTACCTAAAACTTATTACACAGACCCAACACTGGATCCATTGCTCAAAGCACATCCTTCATAATGTTCCTTTTAAAGCAACATCTCATGCAAAGTAACCTATTCTTGCATCTAACATGAAGTACACCACATCACATACTTATCTCAATCCTTAAACTTCTGAACTGCCACTATTTAAGCACCTAAAGGGCAAATTCTAGTTCTAGTCTTTCCATGCATCTCATTACAAACAGTTATATATATACTAAATGAGTGGTTCCCATACATACACATGTAGCTCTACTAGTACCACTAGCCTGTTATGGCTGATAGATATGTTACAACCAACAATATATATCTCTTGATCATCTCCATCAGTCAGGTATATTAAACAATGCTTCTGCAGCCTCAACTTTTTTCTTTTTAACTTCTAGTATTAACTATTAGTACTACTACTATCATCACCAGTATATGCTCTCTTGACTATATAAACCCCACACTCTCCTCCTCACCCTCTTCCAATTTCCAAGGCAAACTTCTATGAGTTTGACTTAACTCTAGTCTATTCATTTCCCCTATACATTCTTGCTTTCTCAACTCTTACACCCAGTCGACTGTCTTTAAACAGTAATTCTAACAGTAATAGCATAATCGTCCCAAAAGTTCTCGAATCACTCTAAACAGTAACTTTTAGCTCTATTTCTAATTTCCAAGTCTAACCCATCCTCCACTTTCAAGTAAGCTCTGTAACTTGCAAGTTGTAAGACTACAATATTGTATCTTTTCTGAGGCTCTTGATAATTATACTTATTGCTACAAAATCGTATATCAAAACTAGTAGTAGTACAGTAATAACATGTAGATATTTAAAAAGTAAGTTTTCTTCCACAACATAAATATGTAATCTCGAAATATACCAACTCGAAGCAAGCACATGACAGTTCGCCCTCTACATCATTAAAGTGGATGCTCTCGATGTTAATTAAACAAAATAAAAGAAATATGTATCCAATGCTTCAACTAAAATAATTAAATACAATTTTTTTTACATTGAAAATGCCCCTCAGTGGCTCAGCGGTATGTCTGCGGACTTACACGCTAAAATCCGAGTTTCGATACCCGTGGTGGGCAGAGCACAGATAGCCCATTGTGCAGCTTTGTGCTTAATTCTAAACAACAACAACGTTTATCGAAACTGCACAGAGGACTATTTGCGCTTTGCTCACCACAGGGAACCAAACTACGTTAGTAATAACTGTGAGTTTTATGTAGTTGTGGTTTGTTTTGTACGTTAACATGTTGTGTATTCTGTGCTATTCCATGATATTTAAGTCAGGTACAGTTTGCAATTCAGTTTTGTTTTTTTTAAATTGATTGAAGATTCAGTATTAACTCGAGATCAAACCAAGGATAGAGTGAGAGGAAGATATTAATAATCAAACATTAGTTATTTTACCATTCCATACAGTATGTAATTGCTTATCTACGAAAGTTGGACTTTTCCTAGTTCTGCTTTAGATTTTGGTTTGGTTTGTTTGGAATTTCGCACAAAGCTACTCGAGGGCTATCTGTGCTAGCCGTCCCTAATTTTGCAGTGTAAGACTAGAGGGAAGGCAGCTAGTCATCACCACCCACCGCCAACTCTTGGGCTACTCTTTTACCAACGAAAAGTGGGATTGACCGTCACATTATACACCCCCACGGCTGGGAGGGCAAGCATGTTTAGCGCGACGCGGGCGCGAACCCGCGACCCTCGGATTACCAGTGCACGCCTTAACGCGCTCGGCCATGCCAGGCCCCGCACAAAGCTACAGGAGGGCTATTTGTGCTAGCCGTCTTTAATTTTACAACGTAAGACTATTGGAAAAGCAGCTAGTCATCACCACCCCTAGAGTATCATAAATTTAGATAACGTCACGAACTGTTAAGTACGATCTGATATGTTACTTTTTTATAACTTGACCAATCAAAAAAACCTACCATTTTAAATATTTGCAAAGTATTTTACTTGGCTATGTGTTTGTTTAATGCCTTTCAACTGCCACACAGAGCAGAGATATTTCCATTTCAGCCCTTCTTTTCGTGAATGGTCGTCTGTAGAAAAAATGTTTATTCTAAATGCAGTCTTAGCACTTTCAAATTTAGATATGCTCTAATTACAGAAAAGCTCAGCTTTATATTTGTGACAAAACAAAGGCCTGCTGTAAAACTTCAGTCTTTGTATCGCCTTATTTTCACTTGCTGATTGTGTGCTAACTGTTGTAGTACAGTATGTTAGCAGGTACCTATTATTCCTTTAGTTAAGATATAGTAGTTTTCAAATTGACCACCTCCATTAACACAATAGTATGTCTGCCGACTTACAATGCTAGAAACTTGAATTCAGTACTTATTGAAGCAGAGCAAGATACCCATGTCCTTACTTTCAAACAAACAAATTACCTTAAATGTGTTTGTTGTGTTGCTGATTTCTCCATTCATGTGGAAGTAATTCTTCAATTTTGGCCGTTTGGAGAGCATGAAGTATATGAATCCATTAAATGACACTTAACCAATTTTCTTGTAGGGAAAATTGTGGAGTATGTACAAAAATAGAAAGCTGCCTTTCATGTTGGAAAATTAGATATGTATCACGTGCAGTTACACCTGGGAGCTCAACTGCTAGTGGATACAATCTTGAATTTAAAATGTTACTTATGTACAAATTTGGCTCTATTTGAGTATTTTGTTTTTGTAAATAAATACATGTTGCCCTCTATAAAATAGAACTTACAAATTATAGTTATTTAAATCAATAACTTTCTTTAGACTATATTTTCAAATTGGATGATATTTTTGTTAAGGTAACTAATTTATGAAGCTTTACTTTTAACTTAAATCTTGTTAGACTGATTTACTTTCATTCAAAATTTATAAAGTTTCACTATTTTGTTACAATCAGTGGTGTGGGGATTACGTTCCTTTAACTTTTTTTTTTAACTGGAACACCGTTCCCTTACTATTTCGAATGATTCGAACCTTGTAAATCTCAATTTCGTTACATTTTGCCCATCTCAAGAAGAAATACTTGTTAGCCCTTTAATTCAGGTTGTGAGAAAGTTGTCAAAATGTAATGAAAAAAAATATTGCAAAATGAAAGATATAATGTGTAGTTTTGCTAATATTAATGACAAACTTCCAAATAACTTATGATCAGATTTTATGCTTTTCACCTCTCCACAGTGTTGTGTTGGTATTATACTGATAGCAACTGGCTTAAAAACTCGACAAAACAAAATAATTGCACTGATGAGACTTTTCAATAAGGACTCGAAATTTTCAGATCTTTTGAAAATTTCTACTTTCAATTTTTACAAGTTTATTTTCTATGTTTATTTTACTGGTAGAGGCTGAAGTAGCAGCATTTCGAAAATAAAGCAATTTAACGCCACTCTCGATATTATACTTTTTATAGCTTCCAAAATACAATTGGGTAGGGATCGTCAGCTGTTGGTAGTACAGTAATTCCATCAAGCATTGTCTAAAGTATTATATAGAAGTGAGAGGCACTTTTACAAAGTCTGATCCAATCGAATAAACTTGATAGGTATTTGAATGTTAGTCACTTCCCGAGATTATTGGGATTTAGCAATACAGGCGTAAAAGTGTATCATAGCTTATGTATATCGTGTTTCCTATTTAACCATACGTACATATTTAACCAATAAATGCTTAGTTTCTGGTAATATAAATATCGCTTGTTTATCTTTAGCTTACATTTCTAATTTAGCCTTCTTGTTAATCACTTTAAAAGTTTTTCAGAAAAGCGATATTACTATAGTTTAGGCTTGTACAATACGGTTTTAGAAGCAATAATTGTTTGTTTGTTTGTTGGTTTGTTTTGGAATTTCGCACAAAGCTACTCGAGGGCTATCTGTGCTAGCTGTCCCTAATTTAGCAGTGTAAGACCAGAGGGAAGACAGCTAGTCATCACCTCCCACCGCCAACTCTTGGGCTACTCTTTTAACAACGAATAATGGGATTGACCGTCACATTATGACGCCCCCACGGCTGAAAGGGCGAGTATGTTTGGCGCGACCGGGATGCGAAACCACGACCCTCAGATTACGAGTCGCACGCCTCAACCCACCTGGCCATGCCGGGCCACTAGAAGCAATGAAAGAACATTAGAGTGAAAATGCCTTTGAAGCAATAATTCCATTAAGAAAGTGAAGTTTCATTAACAACATTGACACGTAACAACAATATTGTTTGAATCAATCATGGTTAATTTTTAACCAGTAGCATAAAAATATGAAACAATTGTTATTCACACCAACTTCTTCTCCTGAACCAACGTGATTATGGCCAGGCACTTCTAATTCCATTCCACACATAGTTTCTGAGCTCCATACTTTAGAAGTCAATAAGTGGCCAGCAGAGATAAACCTAAGTTTTTGAGAAAAAGTAATAGATTACCATTAAGAAAACAACAACAACCACAGCATACAAAAACTATCCAATAACTGTAGTTTCATATTTCATAAGTTGTGAATCCTTTAATCAGACTTTCAAAAGTTATCTCATTCAGTTCTTCCAAATGCAAATAAGGCTTTAGAAGCATAAACCTTAAAATTACAGATACAATTTGACAAATCTCGTGATAATTAGCTTCACGACCTTCTGATTCCAAACTAGACGACCATGTGAACAAATGCTTTAGGTGTCATCCTCAATTAACGAACAAAAGCAGCCAAGTCAGATGAACTCACTCTGGATAAAACATGAGAATTCTGTTAATAAGCTATCCAGGAATTCAAAAGTTTAAGATGAAAGAAAATTATTTATTTATTGTAATGTTTTCAAATGTATACTTCAATCAAAATTTACATCTACTTTTTCTAAAATATCTTTTCATGTATTGGAGATATAATAAATAGTAATCATGGTAACACTTCCAAAACGCGTTACTTCACTTATTTGTTTAGCACTACGTCACTGGTTATAATGTAGTTTAAACTTTTATGAAATCAAATTTCACTTAATTTAAACCTAGCTTTGCAATATTTCGTATAGTCTATTTTAGTTTAATCTCTTGATGAGATACATTATACTAGTAAGTTTTTTTTAAGTATTTGCTTTTTCTTTTTCAATTTGACAAATAACACTATCTTATTGTTTTTGTGTATCCATTGGTGATGAATCTTTTTGGGTGTAGGTAAGAGAGACAATTAAACTGTATAGTTTGACAATCTACAAACCTCCAGTTAGTGGGCCGAGGTGATTGCTCTGTAGGAAAATTATTTTACCGGGAATAAAAAACATTAGTTGAGCTATTACCTTTTCTTCTTTATATTCACCTATGGAATAAACTGTTCATGCTATGAGAAATGTGAAAAATGACGTATATTAGCCTATGTTCTCATATGATCAAAAGTTATCTTTATAGTACTGTGTGCCAAAGTGTAGCACCTAAATGAAAGTCACACCTCAATTCCAGGCAATATCGTATGTAGACAGAAGGGTATCATAAATGCTATTAAACATTCTTGCCTTTCGGGTCCCTTAAGTTCTTTTCCAAATAGTCAAGAACGACAGAATTTTCATACAACTTAGCAACTATCTTCCTAGCAACCTTCATTAAATTATGTGTAATTCATGGAAACATATGGTGGTATTTTTGTTATAGTATAAAGAGAGCTATTTAGTCAGCTGGATTTTTAGACAATCACAATACATCTGGTGAAACAAATTATTAATTATCCACACTTTAGAGTGTTCATAGAATAAAAGTGACCAAAAGGAACTTTGGTGTTATAACACATATTATAAAGTTTATAACATACTGCTAAATAATAATGATAAAAATGATTAAGTATGACACTACAAGAACCGTATGAGTAAAATTTTACCTTATTATAAAAGTGGAGAAGAAAATCATAAAATATTTTTCTGTGTAGATTTGAAAAGTAGATAATGTTAACGTACAGCTATAACCTTTCTACTGATACGTCTTTCCAGTCAAACATCAATGAAATTACTAACTACAAAATTTCCAACGAAAACAACACAAAATTTGTAACTATATCACCAAATGTATTACAGTGTTATGCGAAGTCACAAACCAGCGGGGTTATCAAGTTCTATGAGAAATAGTTTAATGGTTGAAACGTAATATTAATTGAAAACAGACATAGATTTAATACTTTTGAACATCTGAAATGTTAACCCTTTTTTACAATAAAAACGAAGTTGAACTTTTTCTTACAGTTTTGCTACGTCACATTATTAACATTATTGGTACGCAAGTTCAATGTTTTAAGGTAAAATGCTATTTGTTTTTAATAAGCAAAATACACAGTCTGGTATAATTCAACATCTAGGTAACACAAATTCACAACTTTGAAATAATATAATAATACTGTACTGATATGTAGGTCAATCTCTTTATCAGTACAATCTTCTTGGAAAGGTTCTTCTCAGTCGTAAATTTTAGTTTTAATAGAATATCTCAAGGAAACTCTAAATGAATAATAAATAAACAGCCCCCCCAGTAGCTCAGCAGTATATCTGCGGACTTGCAAAGCTAAAATGCGGGTTTCGATACCCGTGGTGGGCAGAGCACAGATAGCCCTTTGTGTAGCTTTGTGCTTAATTCAAAACAACACATCTCGTATTCAGAGATGTCATAAATGTTTTTGCTTTTAATCTCAAAGCTACACAATGTTTACGGTGCCCACCATAACTATCAAAACCCACTTTTTAGTGTTATAAGTATTGAGACTTACTACTAAACCAATAGGGTTTTTAAATCTGCTGTTATGACAATAATAAAATATTAATATTCACAAAAAATGTTCATACTCAACAAGTAGTCAGAGTTTCAGTTCAATGAGAGTACAGTTTTATCAACATTTACGACTGTATAATAATATAATTTCTTCAAAAAAATAAAAAATAGAAAAGTGAGTAATTTTTCACATTTAATATTTTTTAAAAAATGAGTAAATACTGTCGGAATGTAATTAAATCGGAATTAATTTTCGATTCTCTTTCCAAAATGCCCGGAATGGCAGGTAGTTAGGTCGGTCAACTGGTAATCTGAGGGTCGCTGGTTTGAATCCCCGTCACACCAAACATACTCGCCTCTTCAGCGGTGGGAGCGTAATCATGTGACAGTCTATCCTACTGTTCGTTGGTAAAAGAGTAGCTTAAGAGTTGGCGGTTGGCAGTGATGACTAGTTGCCTCCTTTCTAGTCTTACACCGCTAAATTAAAGACAGCTAACGCAGATAGCTGTCGTATAGCTTTGCGTGAAATTAAAAAAAACTAACGAAATCTCTCCGGAAATTATCTTCAGGCTGAAGAACAACAATATACATGTGTGTATGTGTACTGTTTATTTGTTGAAAAAGGTGGCGCATATTTACTTGAGGGGTATTAATACAAGTCATTTATTACACCAAAAATTATTAATAGTTGAACATCTTTTCTAAGCCGACAAAACATGGTTCTAATTAATGATACATTTCAGAAGACCTTACATATAGGGCCTATTTCATTTTCGAAGCTACATTCCTTATTTAGTCCCTCAGGATTTGTATAATTTTTTCAAGAAGAAAATGAAGCGTGTGTAATAGTATTTCAACGACACCATGCCCATCATATCTACGTCCATTGCTCACGGTTACATAAATAGTTTTCTAGCCACTACTATGCTTGTTTTATATTAGCTAAACTAGCAACTCTGTAATAAGGTAAAAACTTTGTTAATAACGGAAGTATTGGATACAGTATGGTTGAAATACTATAACACATTCTTCTGCTGTATCCTAATAGCTCAGTTTAGGGCTTGTTACGGTAAGGTTAGGTTTTGATACATGTGTTGGTTACAGCACAGATAGCTTACTGTGTAGCTTTGTGCTTAACAATAAAGAAAGACTCTTAATCTGCTAATTAAAGCCTTAAGGGACGAATATGGAATATTTTCCCAATGATTTTGAAAAGCGATATATAAGTGTGTGTGTTGTAAAGAATAAAGAAAGTAGTGTTAACAAATATAATAGGTTTAACATTAAATAAAAAATATACTGTTGCACCTACTTTTTAGCCTATTGGGATCTACGTGAAAAAGTTATCACTATACAGGGTGGCCCACAAGTCCCTACCCATTCATGTATCTTATGTATTCAGTGTCACCAGTATTCTTGCGATCATGTACCCACGTACTTGTCACAATACGCTCTTCAAGTATAAATGGGCTTACATTGGTCATATTTCTCTGAAAAAAAGAAACAGATCTATAACACATGCGTAATTGAATATACATAATAACATATGGATGGGTGGAGACTTAGGGATGGGGAATAGCTTGACTCATTAGATAGAAGAGTGACTAGATGGAAGAAATGTAAGGTTGTTATAAATGCTGTTTAGTCAAAACAGATTAATGTCAGAAGTGTGTTACTTCAGGGCTTAGTGTTACAACCTTTGCTTTTATTAATTTACATTAAAAGCCAATGGACATAAATTATTTAATTAAATTTGCTGATGATATTGTTTGTTTATTTTGAATTTCGAGGGATATTTGCTGTAGCTGCCCCTAATTTAGTAGCGTAAGACTAGAGGGAAGCCAGTTAGTCACCATCGCCAACTCTTAGGCTACTCTTTTACTAACGAATAGTTTTTTTTTGTTTGTTTGTTTTGTTTTTGGAATTTCGCACAAAGCTACTCGAGGGCTAGCTGTGCTAGCCGTCCCTAATTTAGCAGTGTAAGACCAGAGGGAAGACAGCTAGTCATCACCACCCACCGCCAACTCTTGGGCTACTCTTTTACCAACGAATAGTGGGATTGACCGTCACATTATACACCCTCACGGCTAGGAGGGCGAGCATGTTTACCACGACGTGGGCGCAAACCCACGACCCTCGGAATACGAGTCGCACGCCTTACGCCAGTGGTAACTGGGGGTAATTTAACAATTTATCGGGGGTAATGGAGGGGTGACAAAAAAAAAGTTAAAATTCTGAAAATCAAGAAAACATTGAAGTAGCTGGTATTAGGATTAATGTTAACTATTTAGAATGCCATGAAAAAATAAATAATAAGTTCACATTTTTTATGCAGTTTTTCTTTTTCTTTTTCTGCAGATTAAACAATAAAATGTCTAAAAAGCGCACCTACTCTGACGCCTTTCTTCGCTCTGGCTTTTTGAATTTACCTTCTGGTGGAGAGGATCGGCCACAATGGGTAGTATGTCACAAAGTGTTGACAAATGAAAGCCTCAAGCCATCAAAACTCTCAGCTCACCTCCAGATGTGCCATCCAAATCTTCAAAATGAGGATCAGGCTTATTTTCAGCGCCGGGCTGTAGCACTGAAGAATATCCAGTTTGGTTCATCTGGAATTCAACCCAAATGCTTCAAGCTGCGGTCGAAGCATCTTACTTTATTGCATATAAAGTTGCCGAACAACAAAAATGCCACACCATTGCAGAGAATCTGATTATGCCTCGTGCATACGAGATGGTAAGCATGGATTGTGGGGAGGATCAAGCGAAGAAACTGAGTGTCATATCTCTATCAAACAACACAATCCACCGACGAGTCGACGACATAGCATCAGATATTCTGTCCCAAGTTACAACAGAGATCAAGGAAAGCTCATATAGCAAATTCTTCTTGCAATTTGATGAATCGTGTGACGTAGCCAGTTGTGCTGTTCTCCTTGAGTTCGTTCGTTACGTCCACCAGGACAAGATCAAAGAAGAGTTCCTATTATGCGAAGATCTGTTGACAACCACGAAGGGAGAAGATATCTTCAATATCATCAACAGTTTCTTTACCACGAATGGATTGAATTGGAACAGCGTTCAACAGGTAGGGAGAGATGTTTATATAAAGTCTAGATTAGTGTAAATACAATGAATTACATGGCATATAGTCATATAGTTTTATTTATTGTACAAGTAGCTGCAGTGTAGCTAATATTTTATACATAATTCACAAAAAGTATCGTGCCTGTCGTACTGAAATACCAAAGTACCAAAATAAATTAAATTAAATTAAAACCATATAATTATAACGCAAAAGATAAGTACGAATGACTAACTGACGCAATCTATAATAGTTTTTCTTTTTTAATCTAGGTCTCCGTCGATAGAGCATCGTCGATGATGGGTCGTAATCGTGGATTACGAGGCCTCATACAAGCTGTGAATCCAGAAATTTCTGTAGATCATTGCATCATTCATCGGTACTCTTTTGGATCAAAAAGCCTGACTGGTAATCTGAAATTAGTGTTTGAAGATGTGTTGAAAATCGTCAATTTCATCAAGTCCAGGGATGTGAATTCGCGCATATTCAGGGAGCTGTGCAAGGAAATGGGAGAGCAGTATTAAGTTCTGCTCTACCACACCGATGTTCGCTGGTTGTCACGAGGCAAGGTTGTACGTCGAGTCATTGAGCTCCGAACGGCTCTTCAGGAATTTCTGAAACAAGAAGAATCTCCTTTTGCTACCAAGTTCACTGATAAGGAGTTGCTTGCTCGACTTTGTTACTTGACTGACATATTTGCGGAGCTGAACAGTGATAATCTGCAACTCCAGGGCCAAAACACGACTGTCGTTGATGCCCATCACACTGTGACTGCATTTCTGGGAAAACTGAGACTCTGGATTCGACGCTTGGAGAAAGGAGTGATCGCTCAGTTTCCCACCCTAGACCAGTTTGTTGAGGAAAATAGTTATGATACTGGATCACTTTTACAGACCATCAACAAAGAGATGAGCGACCATTTGAAGGGGCTTGAAACAAGCATGCAGCACTACTTTCTAGAGAGTGACCTAAAAACAGCCAGTCTTCAGTGGATCATTCATTCCTTTTCTGTACCTGATGAGGCCATTCATGATGATGATTTCCCTGCAAAGGAGGAGTGGATCACAATGTGAGCAAATGAAGCCTTGAAAGTCAAATTCCAAAACCAAAATGCAGATTCCTTTTGGATTTCACAACTAGCTGACTCGCCAACTCTGTCCAAGAGAGCCTTGAAGTTGTTGGTATCATTCTCAACAACGTATCTGTGCAAGAAGGGGTTCTCAACCGTGCTGGGGATGAAAACAAAAAAGAGGACTCGCTTGAATGTTGCAAACGATGCCAGGCTGGCACCTTCAACCACAAAGCCAAGAATTCCTAAACTAGCTTCAAGTATGCAACTCCATCCATCCCACTGATGTTCTTGACATCTTTGGCAATATTCATTAGAAATGCACAATGATCAAATACAATAATTAAAAGTGTAATTCAGTGTAATTAAAAAGTGTAATAAATTATACAATAAATTGTAAATAAATAAAGTGCAATATATCTCTAGTTTAATTTAGCCATATATATCAATGTTGAAAACATTTTGTGAAAGGGGTAACATGCTTAATGTGGCATGTTAAATTGGGTAACAAGCCTGGCCATGCCAGGCCAGGTAACAAATAGTGGATTGACCATCACAATTTCAATTTCATACTAAACAAACAACCTATAGTACACAAACCACTTTCATGGTTTTTAAATTTAAATTATCGAAGTTGCACTAATTTTAAGATATTTCTTGTACGGTTTTCCCTAGAAACTATATTTGGCATCAATATTTAAAACGGTTTCTCATTCCTCGTTTTCAAGTGAGCTTGATACTAGTATCTATAAAAAATTAACTGTATGGATATGAGGTAACGCTTTAATAATTATACATGCACCCATAAAAGATTATTTTTCCATTAAAGAAATAACTTATAGTGAAAGCCCTATACTGTTGAAGATTGTTAAGGTCTGGAATATCTTTAAAATATATTTATATATATGTTCGCCATGAATGTACGATTTTCAGTATTCGAATATTAAAATAAAAAAGTCGTTCTTTTGAGGTTAGTCTCTATATTATCTTGAGTTAATCTTCAAGGTAAAAGTTAATCGATAAATTATGTGAATTCATTAATAAAAGTCAGATTCAAGGGAGAAAATCTTGGGACGAAGTTTAAAGTGAAGGAAGGACGGAATTTATTGCTAAGACTTGCATATCAGGTTGGTTAGAAAGTTAGACAGATAACCGATTTGAACAAGAGTCTGTTTAAAATAGTATTTGTTTCTTATAAAATAGAATAATTAGAACAAAGATTAAATATTCTGTTTAAGGTTTAAAAGTGGCATGATTAAATTCTGATGGAATAAAGCTTAAGCTGTTAAGATTATTGTAAAAATCTTTTAAAGTATTTTATGACAAATATATAGAAGTGGAAAATATTTTACCTTCTTTAGTAATTATGGTGTTCGAAAAGGTAAAGATCCATTTTCTTCGAATTCGAATCAGCACAATCCGGTATGGTCAGATAGTTAGGGCTCTCGACTGTTAATATGAGAGTCGCGGGAGAGAATCCCAGTTACACCAAACATGCTACAATGTGACAGACAATCCCACTATTAGTTGCTAAAAGAGTAACCAAAAAGTTGGTGGTGGGTGATGATGACTGACTACCTTCCATCTAAACAGACACTACTAAACTAGAAATGGTTAGCGTTTAAAAAGTGTAGACACAAAATAAGGATATTTTCTAACCAACTGCGTTTGTTGTCGCTTAGAAAGCTATTGGTTATTATAGCACCGACATGGAGACCCGATGGCTGGTCATGAATTATGTTTTTTGTTTTAAAGAAAATTAGTACAGCTTCATGGTGGGGCAAAACGTTCATAGAACTGTTTTTGGGTAACACAAGATACTGCCTAACGTTTATGGGAAAGAGGAGGTTCATCAAAAGGAATATTGGTCAAGAGAGATTCAGTAACAAAACTGGTATAAATATATTGATCATCTGAGGTTTTTCAGATTTGAGAGTCAGTGGTAAATCATTTATCATAGGTTCATTTGAAGTTAAATAATTAAAAACGGTACAATATACTTGGCATTATTGTAATAACATGAGCCTGCAACTGAGAAAATAGAATGGTGAGGGAATTCAATATTATGAATTTTTGTTGGGCCATTAAGAAATGTTAAGTTTTGTGTTTCATGAGGCAGTTTGTGGATGAACCGTTTCTAAGATGATATTTTGACCTTTCATGAGCTTCAGAAAGCATAGGATCTTTTCGCTCTTAACTGTTAACATTTTGGAAAAGTTTTATGACGAATCTTGACGAAAGCATACCAGTTGAAATTTCCTGAAAGAAAATCAAGCTAAATAAGGGTTATATAATTCTTTGCTTTTTTTATCTGCAGTAATCTACAAACGTAATAATTGTCAAGTAATGTAACGAAATGAGCCGTTGATTCGTGTTTGGGCGTAAGACTTTGTGTTGTTCTGTTCTGTGAGATTCATGTCTATTGATCAATTCAGTACATACTAATATTTCTGAGGTGCATTCTGAAAGTTGTAATTTAACGCAGCATAGGAGATTAGGATATAATCTATAAATTAGGCGAAATTTATATATTTTGCTTGATTTTTATCCGAGTTATTTTTCACCTTTATCTAATGTTGTAGTTCTTTCATGAACCTGAAGTGGCAACATTGACAGAATAACATGGTAATCTGGGCTGATTGCTATGATACGGTAGTAAATGTAATTTTGTCGTAATGTTATAGCATTAGACTGTGTGTACACGCATATATTTTGTTGATGATGACACTAAACGTGATCTCAGTGAATTTTACAACAGAATAATCTAAGTTTGCTTGTTTCAGTTCGTGAATGTTTTTACGTCATCACTCGAGTTGGCTTTATCTTACTTAACGGGTATGGTCTACAGGTTTCATATTATCTTTTTTTTTTTTCAAAAAGCTGTTTTTGATGTTTTAAACTCAACACGTCTCTGCTGACACGTCGATGAAACATCATCCGGCTTGTGACAAATATAATATAATATATTTACTTTAATATCAACGTTTGTGCATGCTAAATTTATATTTAGAAATGCATGTAGCTGGTACTGTTAAATGTGTGTTAGGTAATTCTCATCTATTCAATAAATTTGTAGAATATTCTCGGGTGTGAAAGTTAACAATACACGTGCGTGCGAAAGCAATAGCGCATTCCCAAAACTGTTGTACAAGCTGAAATTTATAGAAACTTCCCTCAAGCTTATAAAATGTAACAAATATGACGTGTCAAAAGAAAATGTACAGGGTGGCCCGTATGTCTCTATCCATCCATATATCTTATGTATCCAGTGTATCCGTGTGCTGTCCCTCATTCTCGCTGCGCTCATGTACCCACGTACTTGTCACAATACGTGCTTCAAGTGCAAACAGGCTTACATCGGCCAAATGGATGGCTAGGGACTTATGGACTATTCTGTATAACAGGGGTGGCCTACCCGCGGCACTTTGACATAAAACGTACGGCTCGCGGAAACATGTTGGCTGAGCTCCTCTTTAAATCACAATTAATATAAAAGGTAAATAAAAGATCTTCATGCTTTATAATTATTTACCAGATATAAACTAAGAGTCCACTGGATTAAAACTTAATTTTAATGTTCATGGTGAGTAAATATATTTAAGAATTTAAATCCTAATTTTAATGATAGATTTGAATAAGGGATTAAAGAAATTTCGTATCAGTAAGGATTACAAAGGAATTGCGCTGCAGAATCAGTAAATGTTCAAGCCAGTGCTGAGAATGTTAGTTTTAGTGAGTGTGTCTTGAGATCTCGTGACTGTTGCGGAAAGAGAAGTTAGCGAAGTGTGACAATGGGCGCTGTAGCGATGCGCATGTTGGAGCTTATTGTTTCTTTTCACTTTACTTTTTCAGAAGTACCCGTGAAAATTTTCTGAAGGAAGATGGCGTCATCAAATTGTAAGAACCAAAGGTATGAAGATGAAAACAGAAATTTTAATACGTAGTTGGTGGAAGATTTTGCATTCACCGTTAAAGGAGGTAAACCTTTGTATCTTGTCTGCAGTGTGTTACTCAGTCATTACAAAGCCAGTATATTGAAACGCCACTATAAAACATTTTGTTTGTTTGTATGTTTTTTAAATTTCGCACAAAGCTACTCGAAAGCTATCTGTGGTAGCCGTCCCTAATTTAGCAGTGCAAGACTAGAGGGAAGGCAGCCAATCATCACCACCCTCCACCAACTCTTGGACTACTCTTTTACCAACGAATAGCGGGATTGACCGTAACGTTTTAACGACCCCACAGCTGAAAGGGCGAGCATGTTTGGCGCGCTGGGGATGTGAACCCGCGACCCTCAGATTACGAGTCGCACGCCTTAACACGCTTGGCCATGCCGAGCCACACTATGAAACAAATCACAAAAACGTTTCGTCTAATCATCCATCAAAATCAGAATTACGGAAAAACAAGTTAACTGTGTTAAAATCATCATTAAATAGCCAGCAAACACCGTTGACAACGTTGAGAAGGAAGTTGATAAAACGACTGAAACTAGTTTTGTTATATTATGGAATACTGCTCGTGCTAAACGCCCACATTCTGATGGTGAATTTGTTAAGAAGAATATGGCTGAAGTTGTTGCAGTGTTAGATCCAAACAGCACAAAACTTCAACGACCAATAGCACAAACACCAGCTTCACGTCAGACGCCCCCCAGTGGCTCAGCGGTATGTCTGCGGACTTACAACGCAAAAAAACAACAAACGGGTTTTGATACCCGTGGTGGGCAGAGCACAGATAGCCCATTTTGAAGCTTTGTGCTAAATTCAAAACAACAACAACATTCACACCAGATTTCAGAGACGCGTATGTCCCAGATTAATGCTGATGTTGCAGACAAAATGCAAAGTGATTTAAAGAATTCCCTTGCATTCAGCTTACCCCTTGAAGAAACTACAGACATAAGAGACAACCCACAACTGGCGGTATTTGTTCGTCATGCTTCCTGCGATGTAACTGTGAAAGAAGAGATGTTGCACTTAGTGGCACTAAAAGAAACAACTCGGAGTGTTAACATTAAAAATGCGCTTGACAGAGCCATAACAAATGCTGACATTCCACTGGATAAACTCGTCAGTGTTGCAACAGATGAGGCACCTGCAATGGTGTGGAAAAATGCAAGATTAATTGCACTTACAAAAAGTGATCCCAGCTTTCTAGTTTCTATTTGTTCATTGCATTATTCATCGCAAACATCTGACAGCCAACTACTTCAAGTATCAAGATGTTATGACATTTGTTCTTGAAACCGTCAGTTTCATGCGCTTAAATGGGAAGACCCACCGCCACTTCAAATATTTTATTGAAGTACTGGAACTTGAAGGTAAACCCAGTGATGTCTCTTTATATTGCATTGTAAGGTGGCTCTCAACCAGAAATGTCTTAAATAGGTTTGTGGATCTGTCGGAGGCTATTATTATTTTTCTTGAAGAAAATAGATTATATTCTCAACAAGAAAATAGTGAATGGATGCAATATCTAATATTCGTCACTGATATAATGAATCATCTTCAAACTCTCAACTTGACACTCCAGGGGAAGGATAAGATTGTTTCTGATCTTACTCAGGCAATTTTCAGCTTTCATAATTAAATATTTTTTTCAAAAAGACACATTGTCAATAAACTTCAATTACTTTCCCAGTTTGAAAAGGAGATAAATACGTTCATCGATATTGAAATAATAGATCAAAAACTGGAAGGATATAAATGTAAATTACAAGGACTGTTTGATAATTTCTTGGACAGGTTTGAGGACTTGCTTAAGCCCTGCTTCGCCTTTCTTGTAAATCCATTAATGATTAATGTGATCAATGATGGTTGTCCAATTCTCGAACATCTGGTTGCAAAATCATCTGCTGTGGAAATGGAACTAATAGAACTACAGGAGGAGCTGGGTCTGAAGATGTTCAATAAATCCCATTCTACAGTTGAGTTCTGGAAGGAAGTTCCAGAAATTATGACAAATAAATATCGTTAAAAATATTTGTTTTTACGACATTTATTTTTATTTTTGGCAAGCTCATTTAATGTTAATGAAATGCAAATTTGCATATTTATATTTCATTATGTCATTACCATATTAAATACACTCAATATAGTTAAAACTATATTTAGCCAGGATTTTGAAAAAAAAAGTTCTATATACATATATATGTGTATATATACACACACATTTTGTGATTATCGAAACTGATTAAATTAACAGTTTAAACACACATTAATATTATTACGTACATGTATTTCTTAATATTTATATAAAATTTATGTAACACAATGTGCATGTAACAATAAAAACGTGGTGTAATATTTGTTCATTTCTTGTGGCTCTCAAACATTTGACGTTTATTGTATGCGGCTCTCACGTTAAGTGAGTTTACCACCCCTGATATATATTATGTAACGGATTTACAGTTATGTATTTATTTTGATACCAACGTTCATTTCCGTTTGATGTAACTGACGTGTATTGATGGATGTGTATTGCGCAAGCCCCGCCTGTTCTCTAAATTTGTAAAAGATTCTTAAAAGTAAAAACTTTGTTTTACAATACTAGCATATTTGAACATTGTTGAACGTTTTAAAAACTATATTGACCAACGTGCAAATGAGTGAACAATAATATTGTCGGTATCTACATTCAGTATGATATAGGCCTTTGAAGCTATAATTACCCTGTCAATCGGAGAACTACAGAATCTGATCAGGAAAGTTTTTAGATTTCGAACGTTACAAACCCTTTACCTTCAGTGAATCAAATGGGACACTTGCATTTCCACGAGAACATTAAATATATTTGCCGATAAACAGCGGCGTTAGGCCTACAGAACCTGCTAACTCAATCCTAACTCAGTGAGGGTCGCGGGTTCTGATCCCGTCACACTAAACAAGCTCGCCCTTTCAGCCATGTGGGTGTTATGATGTTAGAGTAAATCTCGCTATTCGTTGGTAAAAAGAGTTGGCGGTATGTGGTGATGACGAGCCGCCTTCCTTCTAGTCTTATACTGCGAAATAAATAGGTCTCGTGTACGAAATTCAAAACAAACCAAATCAAATAAACTCAGAATTAATTTGCTCGTCGTGGACTTGGTGGTAGATGAAATATTTAGTTCTAGACCGGATATAATACTTAGTATTGTTTATAAGTTTGTAAAATTGTTGTATATTAATCATTACTTGTAATAACTATTAATGTCAATTGTATTGTTCTTTGTATATTAAAAGATGCAAGTTCGTAAACACGCAAAGTAAAAATCTAGAACTCGACTCATCGCCGTGGATAGAGTGCACTTAGACAATTGTTACTTTTCGGCGAAAAACAATAACAACCAACAACAACAAAGATAAGCCTAAACTTTAGAAATAGTTTTTAAATTACAATTCAAAAGTATATTCATTCTAGCAGAGAAAACATTGTTATCTTTCACAATAAGGGATTAATAACAGTAAGTTGTTGTTTTTTTAAATTGAAGGTATTCAGTGATTAGAAATAACTTATACAATTCCAAATAAAACAATTAACATTCACTTACGGAACTATTTCTACTCAGAAATTTGTAGGCGAGCATCGATGGTCACACAATGCTCAATAGTATAATCATAGTTGTTCTCAGTGAAAGCATGACGAGTTGAAATTGAAGCTTTTGTTTCGTTTATTTTAAATTTCGCGCAAAGCTACACGAGGGCTATTTGCGCTAATCGTCCCTAATTTTACAGCGCAAGACTAGAGAAAAGGCGACTTGTCATCACCACCCATCGCCAATTCTTTTTACAAATTAACAGTGGGATTGACCGTTCATTATAACGTCCCCACGGCTGAAAGAGCGAGCATATTACGAGTCGATTGCCTTAACCACCTGGCCATGCCGGCCCGAAGTTGAGACATGCGATTCCATATCAGCTCAGATATCGATAGGTGGATTCATTATATATATATATATATATAATACATTTTATATATCTGTACAATACAAGTTACGTTGTTGATCATTCTTTCGGAAGGCATCTAAAGAGAACCTACTGAGTGTCATACTCTAATTTATAGGGTCACACAGATGCGAGATAAAATGTATGTACCATGACATATTCTTTGCCCATTGTAAAAATAATGTTGCTAATTCAGGCAGAAAAGACGGAAGTCAATCTGTAAATGGAATCACCAGATTGTGTAGTGGTTAGAGTGCATTATTCCAGCTGTTTTTAATATCAAGTAGCAGAACGAAAATGCGATTTCCATTATAACAACCAAGGCAAGCGTGTGCAGACCCAGTGCTCTATTTCAAATCCACATGACAAACAGAATTTTTGTCTGGTATGCAGTATAGAGTTTCTACAAACCACATTTGTGAAAACTATGTTGGCTGATCCTACATCAGTCCGACACCAGACCATCTAGTAACTAGTATCTAGGTGGTGGTAGAAAGGATAAGGTTAGCCAGAGGGGTGAACTGCATTTGGCACATTTATCCAGTACAAAATCAGATAGTATCGGGTATCTGTCTTCTGGTCTGTTGAAGAAGAATACTTACCACCTATACCACAATAATACCACTACCTTACTCTCAACTGGGTGGAAGTGATCATATTCAGGAGGAGTTATCCACAGTTCACCATACCAGTAACTAGGAGCTGTAAATGGCAGACTCCTGCATTCCACAAGAAGAGGGAGTAAAAACGTGGTGTGGAATATGGAGGAGTACAATACCTAGTAACTGTGCAATGGGTGACCACGAAAACCCTATTCTGAAAAGCAGGCCAATTCTGGTTATTCAACTATAACTGGAGGAATGGGCAACAATCTCAAGACTGCTTCACTCATGACAGTCCAGGAGTTGGTAGAGTGTGTAATGAACCTTATTTATGAAGCAAGATATTCCGGGTAGTTTTATGGAATAATCCAGTTCATCAATGGGCATTAATAGGCTTTAAAAGTTTTATGGTGTCGATTTAAAGTTAAGTAAACCTTCGACACAGAGCAAGAGCCAAGGATGTAAAAAGAGCTCAGTGAAAAGGTAAGAGATCAAAGTTAGAACTTACCATTAATCTTGATCATCCAATATCCTAGAGTGAACGACCATCTGTGGTTCAGAAGAGACTCCATGTTGAAAAAAGAGAGGTCGACGAAGCAGTATAGGTTGAAATTGATAGCTGGATACTAATTTCCTGTATTCTTCAGAACAACATACAAACGGGAATAAAATTCTATAGAATAGACATAGTATCCTTCTGTAACGTCACCTTGGAAAGTAAGTGGATCTCATGAAGGAAGGAAATAAATGGGAACTGGAGATAACAGAGAAGGAGAGGAAATACATAGAATCAGACCATCTGCTAACACTTGAAGAACCAAAAACATCTGCAGCAACAGAATGTCAGAGATTAACAAATCAGGCCAACTATGCCCCACTGAGCCTGAGCTGAAGGGGTAGTCATTGACAATACTGATATCTTAAAAGGTTATGATAAAAGATCTGACGACAAAGAACTGAAATATGGGAATGTGTTACAGGTAGAGGAGATGAAACTGGATGTTGAGAAATAGAAATAAGAGCAGGAGAAGACTGAGAAAGTAGAAAAACAATAAAATAAAGTGTTGGCATGCCACCTCCATAAACGTCTCTAAAGAACCAGACATCTCCAAAACCAGACTGATACAGAAAAGGATCCAGATGAATGCCACTGAGGTAAGAAACAAGCAAAGGCACACGTTACAGAAAGGCATCCTTGCTAAGGATATCCAAACAACCAAACCACATGTGAAGCAAAAATTCTGAAGACAAACATGTCAATGAAGAGAAAAGCAGAAATGCATATCTGTCAAAATCCTTCTGAGGGACTGCAGATAGCTTCAGAAATGAAACAAATGAATGAAAGGTAGTGTAGAAGAGCTGATTGGATAAATGAATAACGGGTAAGTTCAAACCTCAGCATTAGACACCTGAAGTTGACCATTCCAATTATGGTTTCGAGTTATTTGATGTCACGGCCATTTTCTAATTTCATATCGAACTAGTTGTACTGTGATTTTTAAAAAAGGAATCATATTTAAGAAAAGGTCTAATTTATAAATTAAAAACTTCAATAGTGTTAGAAAATACTAATGGCCTTTAAAAAGCTAAAAACATTTATATGGTGAACAGTGTCATCATCGCCAATGATATTGTCCAACACTATGGTTTGTTTGTTTGTTTTGGAATTTCGCACAAAGCTACTCGAGGGCTATCTGTGCTAGCCGTCCCTAATTTAGAAGTGTAAGACTAGAGGAAAGGCAGCTAGTCATCACCACCCACCGCCAACTCTTG
This sequence comes from Carcinoscorpius rotundicauda, assembly GCA_011833715.1. Lineage (NCBI taxonomy): Eukaryota > Metazoa > Arthropoda > Merostomata > Xiphosura > Limulidae > Carcinoscorpius > Carcinoscorpius rotundicauda. The sequence continues at coordinate 26,889,318 of CM022398.1, forward strand.
AGCTACTCTTTTACCAACGAATAGTGGGATTGACCGTGACATTATACACCCCCACGGCTGGGAGGGCGAGCATGTTTAGCGCGACGCGGGCGCGAACCCGCGACCCTCGGAATACGAGTCACACGCCTTACGCACTCGGCCATGCCAGGCCTCCCAACACTATGGAAAAGCCTTGACACAAAAAATGTTTAAAATGGTGCCATCGTTGAGAGTTGTAACGACAGCAAGACAGTAAAATGTGGTTTATTGGGACCCGAGTGTTACACAGACAACACATTAGTACATCAGTCTCAGATAAAAGTAAACAATGAGTTACAAAACTGTGACAAATAGATAGTCTAGTAAAGATAACTTCATCATTCTGATCCTTACGGAAACAAGACAGCCAAAGTCCAGTAGAGGGTTTTATCTGAAAAACTTGTTCTGACGTTGCTCACTCCAAGTCGACTGCCAACTGGCACAGAACCAAGCCTTGAATACAGGACCATAGTCCATGTTTGGAACAGGCACAGCAGTGATAGTGCCAGAACAGATAGATTTAGCTGCGGTGTTGGCAGGTTTGTTCCCGCAAATACTTGGAAAACTGAATAGAAGTAGATGGTAAAGATAAATAAGCCAGTCGGTTTTTAATGTCAGCGAGGACAGGTTGATAACTAACGTGAAGCGATTCTAGGGCCAGTAGAGAATTAAGCGAGTCAGTATAAATAGTGTAATTTGAGTACTGCTTAGCTTCTATGTGATCCAGGGCAAGAGAAATAGCATACAGTTTAGCAGTGAACACTGTAGACGGGATTCTGTGCACAACCACCGAACAACAACAAACCATGGCAGAGTTTACAGTCACCTCAATTTGAACTATCTATATAAACAGGAATGAAAGGGTAGTTCAAGTGATGTTCAGGAAATAAAGAGACAGACTACCAATCAGGAGTATCTGCTTTTCCCAGGTGGCTTAAAAAAGGTAACATTTGGGGATTGTAATAAGTCATGATGGGATGGACTGACAAGTAGATATTGCAATGTTATCACTGTCTGTTATGAAAAATCATGGCCCACTAACGAAGGAAAACACAACATCAGGTGGGATGCTGTGGTAAGGATCGAAATTTTGAAGCATAACAGTAAAAACAGTTGGATATGACAAAGGTGTAGAAGAGTTTCATGAGAGACTGTGTACAAGTTCTGGACTGGTGTAGTGCAGAAAGCCCCAGTGGAGAAACGAAGCCCCTGATATGATACATGGAGTTCAGCATCTTCAAGACTGAGGTCCAGGCACAACAGTAGAACAGACCCATGGGTCTTGTTTCAATTATATAACAACACAATATATCTTTTGCATATAACATTGATCCACTCCCCCAAGTGGTGGAAGAGAGGGCACAGAGGATGTTCAGTTCTCTTGTATATTCGACTCATAGTTGCTTGATATGTGGTATTAAGGTCAGCTTATGGTCAAAGATAAGCCCCAAGAACTTTATCTCAGGGACCACAGGTAGCACAACTTCATTGATATGGAGTTCAGAATCAAGGTGAATATCCCGTTGATGGCAAAAGTGCAGGAAAGAGATAAGCTAAAATCATTTGCTGTGGTTCAATTCAGTAAATGATTGAGGGCAGTCTATAGATGCTGCTCAGTATACCTCAAGTTCGACGACTGACATGAGATGTGAAAGTCGTTGACATAGAGCCTATTTGCAACAGTATGATGGAGTTGTTCAGTGATGGCATTAATCTCTACATTGAAAAGTATGGAACTCAAACCACAACCCTAAAGGACTCTAAGTTCCTGAAGAAAAGAAAAAGTGTCGAGCGCATATGAACTTAGAATTGCCTGTCCATCAAAAATCTTAATAAAAATGGGCAAATAACCACATAACTCATATAAATGGAGGTCTCGAAAAATGCCATACCTTCATGTAGTATCATAAGCCTTCTCAAGGTTAAAGAATATTGATACAAGATGTCATTTGAAAAAGGCTCCTCTGATTGACGTTTAAAGTCGAGTCAGGTGGTTCATGGTGGAGCACTGCCATCATCATCCACACTGAGTGAGGGAGAGGAGGTTGTATGAACTAAACCAGATGAGCATTAACCACCCTCTCCAAGGTCTTACAGACAGATCATCAAAGCAATTGAACAGTAGTTTGAAGGAATCTTGGGATCTTTCTCAGGCTTAGAGAAATATAGGACAATAGCCTGGTGCCAGGCATCCTGCCAGATCCATTAAAAACCAATCAGAAGAATAACAAAAAAGCAGGAGATAGATGGCATAGCATCTCAATGTGTATATCATTAGGTCTGGCCAATGTATTGCCACACCGATGAAGGGCCAGTTTGAGTTCCACTAGTGTCAAGGGGCTATTATAGTAATAGGGACAATCAGTTCAAAAGGAAAGAAGTTACTGCTCTGCCAGATTCTTGATGGCTAAGAAGGTGGAGGATGAAGCAGAAGTTCAGATACTTGGCAAAAGCTTTCACCAAAAGTACCAGCAATGCTCTTGGTATCAGCTACTTCCTGGCCATCAAAGAGCAAAATTGAGAGAGGGACAGAATTATATTTCCCATTGACCTTTCGAATCTTGCCCAACATGACTTTTTAACTGGTTGTAGAAGAGATGCTGGTTATAAACTTAATCCAAGATTCCTTGCACAAAACAGTCAGTCACTCATCCATCACATAACTTGTCATTTCTGTATTTAAAAAAAAAAACCTGCTGAGAGGTGAATATATCAGCAGGTTTCAGAAATGTTTCCTACAAGGAAAGGCATACAGGATAGTAGGAAGCAATCAGTGCTTTAATGTCATCCATATTAGAATGTAAACCTCGAGAGTTCTATTGTATAAAAGTGGCCATTTTTATTTATGTGTTGGTGATTGGGTGGAGAGCCTTTCTGTTTTTGACCGTGTCTTTTTTCTTTATTTGTGAGAGGTCTGCTGACCTACATGGATCTTGCCCTGAGTCGATTGGGCAGGTTTCTTTAATTGGAACAGGATTCTAGTGACTGAGGATGTGAATGAGTGATCGTTTTGTATCTTGGGGCAGGAGGAGAAGATATAAGATACCAGCACCAGATACAATTTCCATAATGCCTGTTGAAAATGGCCAAAACTGGCACTTGGTTGACCCTAACCCAAGTGGACCATCCAATCGACCCTTGGGGGCCACCCCAAAATTGCATGTCCACAGAAGTTTAAAGCCAAAGTGGTATGTTAGGGTTGGACCTTTAAACTACCATGATTCTCTCTTTTCCTTCATGGCAAGCATGTGGGTGGATGTTTAGATCCCAGAGGAGGTAAATTGAAAGAACATAATCTTCCCTGGGAAGTCCCCTCACCACATACAGGAAACCACACAACAATGGGAAAGGTAAAAAATTTAAGATATGTGTCAAGAAAGACTGAGGAAGATGGTCCACAGGAGTAAATTAAGAAGGAGCCACAAAAGCAACAAATGAAAGAAAAATGTCAAAGTCTTTGTCCTCAGGAACATATTACCTAAGGAATGGGGATTTGACTGCAGCTCAAGAGATGCTACATGATACATGTAAGACTAACTCCCAGCAAACTAAGGCTAAAATATCCTTTGCTAAGAGTGTAGAGCCAAATGAGTATAGAGTATAGAGAATCAGTTGTGGAAGGATCTAAACAAAAAGCAAAAAATTTCACTACAACACTAGTGAATGTAAAACTGGTAAGAGAATGATTTCCAATACAGTGGAAGTCGGCAGTGCTAGGAGGATGTGTTGCATGCTCATTTGCATGTTATAAATGCAGCTTCACTTCATGTCAACACATGAAGTTATGTGGCAGCCTTTAGGTTGTTGGCAAGCAAAAATGGCACATACAGAAGGCAGCACATAAGAAAAGCTATTACTGAGAGGAGGTTTGGATCATATCAGAACTGTAATTTAACATTTATTAATATAGTAGAAGTGGTGGAAGAGTAAGGAGAATGTAGCAACTTGAATATTTAGAGTAACATATGTAGATATAAATGTGAGAAGTCCAGATGCATAATATAAAAATAAACATTAAATAAAACTATTTCTCTTAAGAGTTATGAACTTCTGAAATGGTTTGAATAATTATGTACACTACATTATTAATTTAATTACCTTCAAATATACGTTAAACTGAAGGTGTGTGTTTTCTTATAGCAAAGCAACATTGGGTTATCCTGCTATGTCCACTGAGGGAAATCAAACCTTTGATTTTGGCATTGTAAATTCAAAGACTTACTGCTGTCTCTCTGGAAGCCTGTTGATTAGTATTTCTAGAAAAATTATTCTCAACTCACCATACAGATAATGTCAAACAATATCAACAAAAGAGACAAAAGCATTGATATCTTCAACAAACAACACACAAAATATACTCAAATCTTTAATATCAGTATTAGTTACACCAAAATGTGACTTTAGTCATGATACTTATTATAAAAAAATATAATTTATCATTCTGAATCAAATACAATGACATTTGCTTGAACAAGTTGAATTATATAGATGTTTTTTCTATAATAATTTTATGTATATTTATATAATGTTAATAATCAACAGTTGAGTAAAATAAAAAAGGCAGGACTGCATTAAATAAAACAGCAAATCCACACCTCTGACTAATGACATTTTCTAATAAATATTAAACAAGCTCAAACAAAAATCAAAAGGATCCCCAGGGTATAAGCTGTAATGTTGGATATAAAATATACCCTAGGTTTTTGAGGTGACTGCAGAAGTAGGACCCACACTGTCATTGGGATACACCATCTGTCAGTCTTAATCTCTATTTTCTATTACATTTCATAACATTAGCAGAAATTTAATAAGTACATGTGTGTATACAGTCAAATTATCAAATATATTTCAGTAACTTCAAAATTGTGAACTAAACAATTCAAGGATATATGTTATGATAAAACAGAAAACAAAAAACATTCAACTAACTACCAACACATTCTAACTTACTGAAGAACAATTTGTCTTTTTTTTGAAAGAACTAATACTCATTCCTAGTTTCACAATATAGCCTAATCATCTACGTGGATTACAATATGTGACTAAAATACTGTGAAATTAATTGTTTTGGAAAATATTCTACATAAAAAGACCCCCAGTGACTTCTATTACTTCACCTGTTATGTAACTACTTTTAGGAGAAGCTAGAAACAAGCAGGCTTCTGCAACATCTTCAGGTTTTCCTTGTCTTGCTAATGGTGTTTGCTTCTTAAAATATTCCATTACCTTTTCTGGTACAGTACCAACCATAGGAGTATCAATAAAGCCTGGCATTACTGCATTACACCTGATTCCATGCTTTGCAACTTCTTTGGCAACAGCCTTAGTTAATCCAACAACACCAGCTTTAGATGCTGCATAATTACACTGACCAATGTTTCCAACCTTTCCAACAATGCTGGATACATTAACCAATGATCCATCTTTTACGTTTTCTGATACCATCAGCTTACAAGCAGCTTGGATGACAAGAAAAGTACCTTTCAAATTGACAGTTAGCACATCATCAAACATTTGTTCTGTCAAATCATTTAGCATAGCATCTTGAGTAATCCCTGCACTATTGACCACGATGTCAGGTACCTGAGATAATTGCTGGCTAATTGATGAAAATAAATAATGCACACTTTGAGACTGGCTAACATCCACTAACTTCATTGCATGTTTGTTTTGATTGACTGAAATAGAAAATAATGAAGCTTGCATAAAGAAAAACACTTTTATGATTCTGTTATTACAAGCAGAAACTAGAATCTCCTATAGTAAATGAAATATGCATAACAGTTTAGTTTAAGCAAATGTAACAATTTCTGACAAACAGTTATAAAAACATATTCTGGTAATGTATATTCTATAAGTACTAATAAACAAGTAATGTATGGCTGTGTAACAGAAAATAACTGTACAAAATACAGAGTAAAAGCACCTCTCTGTTGACAACCTTCAAATTGGGTCAGTGGTTTATTTCAAGCAGAAGTCTCCAGTTCAGTTCATATAGAAGTCAGGATTTTTTATACAACTTTAAATTATTAACTCATTAAATTCACAGTAAGATGTTACAACATTAAGAAAAAACACAATAATATGACAGTTTATGTCAGGGATTTGTTAACTTTCAATTACAATGATTGAGAGTCACATTGGTTGTATGTACAGTCCTTTTCATGAGACGTCTTGTATCTCTACGAGAGTGGATTAATACAGACAAAAAAGTGCTCAACTATGATGTGGAAACCTCACATTCATACCACAATGAAGATGAGATTGTAATTTTTTATATCATGATATTTATTTTTCAGTTTATCATCATCACATCTGGAACACTATATTATAATATTAAGATAATTATACAGAGAAGCGAACTATTTCAAATGACTGAGCGAAATGATTCTAGACAGAGCCCACACAGATATTGTACAACTGGATACAGTTTTGAGTCATCCATGTCTGTGGCTAAACTGTAAACGCTGTTAGTAAGTATGCTTGAAATCATTTTGTCATCTTCACAACCCAACATTTGTGCAATGGGTGTAGTTTTGGTTCTAACACAGACATATTTTTTCAATATATCAGAGTCTGGGAAAATAGATGTCCTGCATGATAGGCTACAGCTAGGGGTAACTTATGAGCAATTAGGATTGCATGAGCATCACTTCTGCATTTATGGTTTCATATTCTGAATTTTTACTCATAACTGTCATTATCTGCATCGTTTTTTCTTTGCCTCAGCCTTTTGTTGGTGAGATGCCGATTTTGTATGTCTGGAACAATCGTATATCCTGCCATGCGCCACAGAAAAACTGACGTGACAAACTGTACAAAACACATGACTGTCACTTACTTTTGATGCAATGACTGGATATTTTGCACTATGCTCTTTCCTAAATTTTTCATTCACAGTTTTAGTCCTTTTAAATTTGCCAGAAACAAGACAATCTGGTGAACTAGGCCTCATTTTTTTCCATCTTGTGAACGATTGCATTGGTGTTTCTATGCAGCTTAGAAAACAAGAAATACCCCTCTACGCGAGCACTGAATGACTGACAAGCACTAATGGCATAACTATGGATTCCCCCACATACCCAGTATGGGTACTCAAACTATTGGTTGACGTCAGAGATACAAATATTTTTATTATTTCAAGCAAAAACATGATTATCACAAGTAGCCATTTCAACTTTGTCTTTTATTTATCATCAAAATTTATTTGTATCTCACTAGAAATTTTCTTTTCACCCCTTTCAAGCCATGGGGGAACAATTTATCACTTTATTGTATTGGCTTATATAATATATAATAATTTGGGAGTTGCAACAAGTCATAATATTTGTCTATATGAGCATATAGTCATAATATATACACAAAAATCATAATGATTACGCTCAAATGATAATGGTTGGCATCTCTGATTATAGATTAAATCTAGGATGATACCATATTACATAACAGACACCTTTGAAAGTATGTGTTGAAAACATATTTTAACCCAGTAGATGGTGCTGTATTACATTAGTATTGATGTTTCTCACATTAAGTAAGAGATTTTTTAATATTTAGTTTTAAAATACCTAACCACATTTTAACAAAAGTTATACCTTTATGCATTTACCATTCACCACACAATTCACTGCCTTTGCCAAAACAATAAGAAATTTCAGGTTCAGGTAACTAACCATGTAAAAATATTTTTCAAGAACCATTTTGTTTTTGCAAGCTTCAATTTATAAGGTTTAGCACAATAAAAAATATAGACATAACAATATACATCAGCCAATATTCTAGTCAAAGACCATTTTTGGGAGATCATCAAATATATTGAGAAATTTTGTTTCCATGAAATACTAGAAAAAGCATAACATTCTTCAGAGATTTACTGTTACAATAATATAATTAATATTTAAAAACATGTTCACAAAATGTTTATTTCAATTTAATTTTCACAAGAAAAATTAATCATCATTCACCACCATGTGATGGATAGTCATCTAGCATGGTTATAAAAGTTATTTGTAATCTTTCTGGATTTTATGGTAAATAAAAGTTTATTTCAATAGCAATAGTTTACACTTTTTTGCTAATGAATTGTGTCTTAGAGCTTCTTTTTTGATAATCACCAGAGTTATGCATGTTCAAATGAAACATATAATGAAATTATTACACCCATTATCTTCTCCTTAAAATAATTTACAAAATGTCAAGGGAGAGAAAAAAATTGTTCAAACCCTTCTGTCATTTCCATATAAACATGTAATTGTCTCACAAAAATAATGATGTTTAGGCAGATTCCACAACTAAATACGCATTTTCTAGTGAAATTTTATTGCAAGGATGAATGGGCACAAGCTTAAAATTTGTAAGAGACACACCGAGCTTGAGTTAAGGCACTTTCATATTTTTTGACAGAGTAATGAATTAATGGGGTAAAATGCTAACAACAGCACTGGAAGTTATCACTATAGGAGAAATATGATGATTTTAAAAAAAAAAATTACATATTGAGCTGCAGCATAGCGGATTACAGAAAGGCTCAGAGTTTTTTTCAAGTGCAAACTTTTAGCTCATATCTCATGAAACAACTGTGACTCATGTTGCCTCAAGTCACCTATTTTCATGGGTTTAACCAATTCAGTTATTTTAGTTTGTTTAATACTATAGTGAAAACTGTCCTTACAGTTCAATGTTTTCTCTGGCTAAGATCAAGCAAAAAACACCAAAAAATTAAACATGTGTTACTTTTATTGATCTGTGTACTACATCATGTTTTTTTATGCTGTTGAAAATAAAGAATTCATTGAATCCATCCAAAAATAACTAAATAAAAAAGGCTAAAGTTCTATGTTAGCTTAAACAGTAAATGAGCTCATAAATAGAGCAAATTCAAATTACATTTCATCATATAATTCTAAAGTTGCAAAAATGAATGCACATTCAATTTGGCTTTTAATTCATCTCAAAACTACCACTAAGAAACACTGACCCAAATAGCCTTATGTCAACAGGATAAGTCCATCTGGACTAACCCCCTAACAGATGAGGTTATACATAGTGACATTTTTAGTACAATTCGGTATATATTTTATATGCAAAAATGGCTCGTTTGGGTTCATAAAATATTTTAAATAGAAGAGCGAACAACGTTTCGACCTTCTTCGGTCATCGTCAGGTTCACAAAGGTATATATATCTCCATGAATGTTGGCAAGTTGTTGTAAAACTTCACTAGTCTTATGTATGAGTAAAACCAGAATTTTAATCAAATATTTCCACTGATGGATTATTTGCAAATTTCCAAAACCTTTACTGAGTCAACAACTTGAGTGCAAGATGATTTTCATGTTAAGAATAAAAATATCTTTTATCTTAAAGTTTTCCACAATTCATCTACATAACCTAACCTCTAGCACCTCCTAAATGAATATCAAAAGTTTTGCTTTTTGGACAGAACTATATTATCTGTTACTCTATCTCATTATTAACTATAGGGGAATCATAAATGTACATTGAGGAGAAAAGTTGAAAAATGTGAAATAAAAAGATATGTTTTTATTCTTTACAGTTTCTACTGTTAATCTCTACAGACATTTTCTCTTTATTTTATTATTTGTATTTAAACCACCATCTCTGACAAACACAGAATTAGATACAAAGTCAACTTGTTGAGCAAAAAATGTGCCTTATATGTTATTTGTACTTAAAGCAGCATGAAACTAAGCCACCCCTTGTTTTCATGATTTAAATTATTGAAATAAATATTCATGTACTATTTGCACATGCATAATAAACATAAAAATCAGGCATTAGAATAGAATTGTTCAAAAATTGCTGAAACTAGCTTTTTAAGCTACAAATAGGTTTAAAATATTTCTTAGCTGCTCAGACCTGAAAAACAATTACATAAAATAAAAACATGGTTATCTAGTATGTATGTCAAATAAGAAGTAATTTTAAGATTTATGAAATGAAACAAAATGTATATAAGCAAAAAGAACATTTTCTTTTGACCAGAATATTCATTTTTTTTAATTGCTTGGAGCTTTAGATACTCTGAAACCTATGAAAGAAAAAGGAAAAATATACAATGGAGGGTTCACTGCACAAATGCTTCATGTGACAGATAAGGGAAGACTAAATATTTTCTTCTGACCACTGTATGGTGCTGTTTTTAGTTTAAAAGTTGTAGTATAACTTGGAAGGTAAATGAATGGTTGTGGAAAGTCCTTTCTCAACAGTAGCCAAGGGCAGATGGACTTAACACTTTCAGTTACTCCCTATTCTATGTGGATTTCAGAAGAGAGGCAAAACCATTCATGTGGTGGGTTCTGTTCCCCAGAATAAAAGTATTTATATATATTGTTGTTTTTTTTTGTAATTGTTAAAACTGTATAAAATAATTAGAAGCTTACTTCTTTAGAACTTATAAGAAAATTATACAATGGGATTTGAAGAAAAACAAATCGTAGATGCAGGTGATACCACAGTGTGATGTAAATTATGACACAAAGATCAGGGGAGTCAACCAGCTATATATCCATCTTGAGAAGGAGTAATAAATAAAAAAGAAAAAAAGTGTCATCTCCCATGGAGAAATAAATGAGCCACATGAATTATTTAATACAAGTTGTGAAAGTTAGAAAAGATGAGTCATGAAAAGATGACAAATCCAATGGCTATAAAAGATTATGTTGATTGCCTTCAGACTGAACAGTAGAAGCAAAGTAACAATGGAACACCTGAACAGGACAAAAGTGATGATCACATCAGAATAACTGTGCTGACTACAGTTCAAAATCTTGGGGAAAGAAGGTACAATCTGAGAACAAAATCAACCAGTTTCTACGAAAAAGAGAGAAGGTGTACAAAGCAAAAATGTTGAATGATGTTTCTAACAAATAAGAAGGTGATAAAATTACATCCTGAAAGAAAGAGAGTGTAAGAAACAAGTAGTCAAATGATCAAGATGAAAGCAGTAATAGGAGTCAATAATTTACTAATTATGCCCTGATCAATATACTAATATGAATATAAAAAGATAAAAGTGTTGAGCTAAAAGAAACTTCACAAGTAACATATATATATGTAAAAACAGCTGATTTAGAAAATTTTTAGGGAGAGGAGCGAACGTTTCTACCTTCTTTGGTCATCGTCAGGTTCACAAAGTAAGAAAGAGGTAACTGATCAACAACTGACATGTTTGAAGGTGGTTGTATAATTGAGTGTAGGAATGTAGAGGGCATGCTTACTTAGAGGTTTGATTATATTTATCAATATAGGTATAAAGGCATTCCTTTCTATTGGTTTATTTTGGGCTTGAGTTGTTGTATAACTAAGGCTTCTTTAATTTTGTGTTTATGTGTTTTTTTATTTAGTATTTGGGTGTTTTCTACAGTTACGTTGTGTTTATTTGATTTGCAGTGTTTAAAAACATGTGAAGGTGACTTTTGCCAACTAACAAAAGTAAATATATCCCATGAATTAAAAATCATGAAACCATATACTGCTGCATACCGTATATTCCCAATATTAGCAGAAAAATAACCAACTTTGGCAAAAACTAGTAACAAAATATGACATTTCAGTTAATACCAAATTTATTCAAAAACCAAGCACAAAACTAAGGTCTATACTATGTAAAAACTGCACTGACAAACACCATACGAACATTATTTATAAAATACAATATGATAATTGCCATGACTTCTATATTGGAGAAATAAGTAGAAAAATGGAAACCAGATTCAAAGAAAACAAAAAAAAGCCTTACTTATACAACTCAAGCCCAAAATAAACCAATGCAAAGGAATGCCTTTATACCTATGTTAATAAATATAACCAAACATCTAAGTAAGCATGCCCTCTACATTCCTACACTCAATTATACAACCTCCTTCAAACAGGTGGTCAGCTATTGGTCAGTTGCCTATTTCTTTCTTTGTGAACCTGGTGATGACCAAAGAAGGTTGAAACATTGTTCGGTCCTCTACATAAAAAAATTTTCTCAACCCAAACCAGCTGTTTTTACATATATATTTTTCTCTACAAGTGCGTTTTCTCATCATTGATTATCCACAAGTAAAAAATGTCCAGTCTTCTAGACTTCATTAATAACAACTTTTTATCTTTAGTTCACTTTACAACTATTCAATTCAATTAACAAGTTTTCCCCAGTCTCTATCGATTAATTAAGTCTTAACCACTATTCTTTGTGGCACCTGTCAAAACGATTTTCAACAAATTCACATTTACTAAAGATATATACTTTCTACACCATAAAAGAAAAAAAAAATAACAATATACCTTTTAGTACATCTATGTTCTCTTTTATGATATAATAGTTCACTATATGATTTTGTTTTGCAGACCAGAATTTTCCAGTAAAGAAATAAGAATGATTGGCCTATACTAGAACAATTTATTTTAGGAATACTTAATCTGTTTAGGCAGCAGATAATCTAGTTATATGAACTGAGAGTTCATTGGGTGGTACCTGTTAAAGACAAACAGTTATACATGTTAGTGAATTGTATATTCAATTTCACTTGTAAGTCACCTGAGAATCATAACTACTGAATTACAATAAACAAAATGTGATGGTGAATTAAAAGCTTAATATCAATTAAGATTTATATCACATGACACAAATGATGAAATGTGAATAAAATCAAGTTGCTTTATTTATATCACCTATTATATGAACTAAAGCAATTTCTGGATAGATAGATTTTTATAGCCCTCCAGGGAGAAGTTCTAGGTATTTAGGATCTAGTAATATAAGAGAATGATTGGAATCAGTTAGTAAATTTGTAAATATTTTACAAATAACCTTTGAATATAGTAGGTCCAAGGAAGTGCAATAATATTATCATAATTTAAATCATGTTTAATACACAGATAAGAGTGTACTCAACAGCATAACTAAAGGACAATCTTTTCATAATGATAGATGAGTCACTTAACCTATCAAGGCAGTGATCTGTTACTAGTAGTAAAGTTAACAGAAGCTTAAGATGTACATATATTTACAGACTTGAAAACATATAATTAATCCTACATAAAAACTTTCTTACATCTTGTATAGAATACTCTGTATAACTTTGGCTTGTCATCTCAGAAACATACCGACTTATTTGAAAAAGATTCAAAGGAAAGTTAACTGTGAGTAAGATGATTCTGAAAACAGAAGAGTTATCTTATATGGATAGATTAAGTGGTAATTTTATTGAAGATTATCCTGATGATCCATAGAATATTATGATGAAAGGCCACTTCTGTATTTCAATGGCAGAAGACAACAGAATGAAAGTTTAAAGATTTGGAAAAGAAAAACTAGGCTCCAGTAAAGATAATTTTATTTTTCTAATAGACTGTTTCACTCATGGAATGAGATGCTATCAGTAGTAGTGAATGCCAATAATGTACAAGATTTTATTATGAAAATCATATTTCCTGACAATTAAGGGCAAATTTAATTTTCTAGAGGATGGAGGTCAAAAGAAAACTTTGAAAAATCAAATGGTCCCTCACTGTATGTTACATTATAATGCAAAAAGCTCTTAACATGTTATAAATAATGTTTGTTAGTTAATATTATAAACAGAATCTTTGGTTGTATACATAGAAATACGTACAACTACAAGTCAAAGGAAGTCAACAGGTAACTCTAGAATTTGCTGGCTTAGACCACATTTGGAATGTGAGGTTCAGTTCTCGTCAACTTATTTTTTAAAAAAAGGAAGTGAGAAAAGTTCAGAGAAAGGCGAACATGGACATTTCCATGTTAACACTCCTATGAAAATTGGGGCCTAACAGGCCCCAGAGCAGCTTGAAAGGTTATTAATATTAGGCTAATAATTTTATATTTAAATGAAATTGCCATTAACTGACCCTATCCCTTTGTATTTTAAGGAGCAATAATATTTTGACTTTTCAGACATTTGCAAAATAATATTTAAATTTTTTTTTTAAAACATCCACTAAGGGTATCACTTTAATGGATGTAAATATTTTTTTCGTAAGAGTGTTAAGAGGGTCAACAATGAGAACAGAATGAAACCTCTTAACGTGTTTTTGTCAAATTGATTGGGACAAATAAGTAGGTTTTTAAAATGTTGGTAGTTTGCAGAGTTGCTAAACTTTAGGAAACTGTGTGAGTGTGACTCCTAAAAAACAACAACTTTGGCACATGGTAAAGTGCTGTAAGTGGTTGCCTCCTCAGGGTGTCTAGGGGCATGCTCCCTAGAAAATGTTTCATTCATTGAAATTATACAATTTCTGGATCAATATGATGCTAAATTTGACTTTCATCCTGCTGGTCAACCAACCACAATGCACATTGAAAAGCTCTTAATTATACTTTATTTTATTAATATAGGTTAGCTTGAAAATAAGCCCAGATGCTTGAGCCTCAGGATCAATGCATAAATGTTGATAGCTCTGACTTTGGAAATAAATTCTGATGATGTATATATATATAAATTGTAACACTAGTGGACTATAGTTTATGATGTAAAATACTAAAACACAGGTCTACTTGAGTTAGTGGCTTTCCTTTACTAACAAAGGGTTAGCCTACAAAATAATTTATTTTCAAGTATGATAAACTTAGAAGTTGTAATGTCAAACCTTGAAGAAGTTTTAAAAAAGTTAAATATGTTAGAAATTAATGCTTAACATGAGAATATGATGATTACTGTAAATTAGAAGTGGTTATAAGAACTGCTGTATCCTAGATGAGATAAGCCCTCTTGTAACCCACTGAAGAATGGTCATTATAATAAGCACATTTGCATAAATAATAAAAAGAAAGACTGAAGATAGGTGAGGAGCAATGTTTGCAAACACATTAACTTCTAAAGTTCTGTGTCCTACAGTTTAAATTTATTTAAAAAATGAAGATGTTAATTTTTTTGAAACCATCACTTTATGTGTATATATAATTCAGTTTCGTTTCTCTCGCCAGCCCAAACAGTAAAAGTATTCTTGAAAACAAATTTTTGGTAATACGCATCGAAAATTAAGTATATGCTATTCACCTTGAAGAAGAGTATCTAAAGTTGATTTTGCTGCATTTTCATTTCTATCCGCTACTACAACTGTTGCACCCTCACGAGCTAAAGCCTGACAAACAGCTCTGCCGATACCACTTCCACCTCCCGTTACAAGAGCTAGGCGACCAACGAGTAAATAAGGTACAGCCATATTTTCTCGGCGAAGATTGAGCTTCGCTTCAAACAATACAGCACAAACGTCTCCCACCTAATTGAAATTTAATTATTAATCATTAAATCAAAGCCAACTTTTCACTTATTATGAATAACAATTTTCACAACTAACAGAGTTATTCGTCTACTAATGTGCCCCCTATACATTACCTAAAAACAACTCAATTTACGTTCAGAAATTTTAAAAGCAAATAAATAAAACGTATAAGTTTCTTCTTATCACTGACACGCGTTTACCAATGCCAGGTATCTCCTGCTACTTCAGCGGTTACTAGAGCATAACGCTAAAGTGAGGGGTTCGATTCCTCTAAGTAAATTTAGTAGATAGCCCGATGTGCTTTTGCTATAAGCAATCACACACATATAAATGTCAAGAATCTATTTATTAATAAGACGATTAAAACCAGTAAAAATAAACAAGAAAGATAAACAACAATACCATTTGTGCAAATATGACAGAATGTTTGGAACAGCGGTTGCTTTGCCCTTTTCTTATGAAGAAAAAACTCACTAAGATCCTAGAAATCATATAAAATATCCAAATGTTTAAGTTCAAAATCTATTATTTATTAAAATTAAAAGGTGGGATTTTTTTTAACTCTCGTGAATATCCCTAAAGAACAAAATGATTTGCTCTTGGTTATAACACTCCAGTGGCACAAAGGATTGTCTGCACACTTAAAACTCAAGAGACTGAGTTTTGGTACTCGTAGTGGAAAGAGCATAGATAACCTGTTGTGAATCTTTGTATTTACCTTCAAACAATTAAATTGTACGTTATACGTTATGTCATATTCACTCGTACGTAGACGAGTTTTAAAAAAACATAATTGAGGAATGAAGTGAAGAAGAAATTTGTGAAATACCTTAGAAATATTATACACTGATTTATACTATGCGTTTTTAGATTTGTGTGGATGTCCACAAACTCTTCACAAACCTTTGGAGCAGGCAGGATCAAAATTGACAGACAGGCTTGGGATGGTTCAGAAGTGGCCTTATCTATATGGTGTAGACCCAAAAAAGGGCGACTAAAACGCTTCAGCAAGGTCACTCAAGCATAATGGAATATAGGAATAGGTTCACAGTCACTGAACTTGACTCTGAATTTTATTTTCCTGGCTTCATTGAGATCCTAGTGACGTTATTACTAAAGTTATTTATTTTAATGCAAAATCGCATGTTGAGATCTCTGCATTTTTCCAATGAGGGAAGAATCAAACCTACCATTTTAGCGTTGTAAGTTCGTTAAGTATAAGAGAACGTTATGGTTTAATTCAGGTAAGGACCTATTATATGAGTACATACATGGGGCTAATATACAACCCAAAGATCGCCTAGGCAAAATGGGGAAATAAATTGTTGAAATCAAACAAAGCACCGGATTTTGTGTTCCTAGCTCCATTCTAGATCCTAGAGCTATTATCTTTCAAACTGTATTTATACCTTCACTGGCAAGCTAGTGAAATCAAAGGAACACATTTGTTCAAGTGCTGTGGGTTGATTGGTTTTCGGGTAAGGACCTCCTTTAGGGTAGATGTAGAAGTAATTGGAGATACTGAAGGAATTTTTTTGGTAAATTGGAGTTATGTTGAGCCATAGCATCAGAGCATAGTAATTTTTGCAAAGCAAAGTATAGACACATGGTTATGTTTCAGTTGGTTAAGTAATAATTATGATTTGTTTAAGATATTTCAGCAAAGTTACACAAAGGTATTTCTTCTAGTTGTTCGTAATTTTGCACTGATTGTTTCACAGCATTTCTCATCGACTCTTTCTGTTCTGTAATTACATATTGGAATATGGTTTTCACTCTTATAACGCGCATATGATACCACAGTGTAGTGAGTGATTTTGATGAAAATTGTTTGATGAATTTAAAAGATATGAATTATTTAAGTTACATCAATTTTACTCTTCTTTCTTTATGCTGATAAACAAAAATAGTCTTTATAAAGAACTCTTTAAATATATGTTACGTGAACAGAAAGTTATTCATAGTTTATTGCAATTATACAATGATGAGTGGCTAAACACTGTAATAAGGAAACGTTCTATACGCTTGTTTCCCACTCCTTTAGTCGAAAAAGTAAAATAGAATAAATAATAGTTTTCGTAATTATTTTTTTGTACACCGTGAGGTGTTCATGCAAGTCATTACCTTTTGCTGCTTTTAGGTAGTAAGAAAATTTGCATGCTAATTGTAGATCATCTGATGAGCTCACAACATCATTTAAATTTAATTAGCAAGCAAATCTATTTATTTCCAGTGAAACAAGTAACAGCTACAGGCGCTCATAACATAAGTTTGCACATCTTCATAACTAAAGTGAGATGACTAACGTAAAACGTAAGTTCATGCTTGGGGCTAGGGAGCTCGGGTTTTGTATGTATTTTTGTTTTTTTCACAAGTTTTATTTGATTAGATAAAACTACATAGGTTTCACCTGCTTATTTGCTAATGGACAATACTTCCTTGTGAAGTTACCTGGTGCTTTGTAACTGGACTGTATTTTTCTGACACATTACCTGATTCATTTCTCTGTTAAGTTGTCAAACTCATTGCTAATTTCCTTACGTAGTTAGTAATCTGGTTTACTACTAGTGGATTATATTTCTTCTTAATTATTCAAGCGAAAATATTTTGATTAATAATGAACAGAGAAATGTGATAACCTCTGAATTGAAGAGTCGTGCATTTTTTACAATTGATAAATTATGGATACTTGCAGAGATTCGTAATATTTTTTAGGTGATAAATTGAATGTTTGCAAAGAGTCGTGGATTTTTACAGTTCATAAACTCAAGACATTGCAAAAAAATTCAGGTTTGGAAGCTGATAAGCTCTAGATACTTACAAGAAATGTTGTTGGTTGTTAGTTTTGAATTAAGCATAAAGTTACAGAAACAGCTATATTTGCTCTGCTCACCATGGGTATCGAAACCCAACTTTTAGTGTTTTAAGTCCGCAAACATACCATTGTGCCACTGGGAGGTGGCAAAAACTATGTATTTCAATTTCAACATTACGTTATCAACATCAAAGCTATCAGGCAGATATTAGGGAAAAATATTAAAGTCATTTCACAATTATGTAGTAAAAGTTTGTCATGCATTAATCTGTGGTTTAAGTGTAAAGAGCCCCCCAGTGGCTCAGCGGTATGTCTGCAGACTTACACGCTAAAATCTGGGTTTCGATACCAATGGCGGGCAGAACACAGATAGCTCATTGTGCAGCTTTGTGCTTAATTCTAAACAACAACAACAAAAAATAAGTGTAAAGAATTCAATTAAGGAGAGGTAAATTAGGTTTTATCGTACAGATTAAGTTAAAATTAATTCATTTTTGGATGCTCGCACAAAGTACTCGAAAGGTTATGTGCGCACACTGTTTTTAATTTATATCTTATGGATAAAAGAGAAGACAGCAAACACTTGGGCTGCTCTTGTCTGATTGCTGGGAATCAGGCATCATCCTTATAGGGCTCCCGCAGCTACCAACTACAGAATGCGATTTGGTTTATTTCGCGATTAACGAGGAGCGAAAACGAAACTTTTATATCCATAGTCTGGCACACTGACCACCGGAGTTAGAGCTTAAAAACAAAACAAGGCATAAAACATACTGTTGATATAAACATGTTTTGTGGTCAGTATGAAAAACTCATACAGTGAATAGGTGAAGTGAAGGAAAGATGTCATTGGCCGTTATTAAGATCGTTACATTATATAACTGCACAATAGAAGATATAATTAATAAACGTAATATTCCGAAATTATTTCACGTAGAAGGGCAAGTTCTAGCTCAGTCTAAATTTTGATCAACGTATGTTATTAGATTATACCAGTTTTGGAGAATTCTACTCCCCGTCAGCAACTCTGAACATCAGTTATCCATTCATGATGTTAGAAAATACACACAGGTTTGGTTTCTTTTGAATTTCGCGCAAAACTACACGAGAGCTATCTTTGCTAGCCGTCCCTAATTTTGCAGTGTAAAACTAGAGGGAAGACAGCTAGTCACCACCACCCACCGCCAACTCTTGAGCTACTCTTTTACCAACGAATAGTGGGATTGACCATCACATTTTAACGCCACACGGTTGAAACGGCGAGTATATTTGGTGTGACGAAGATTTAAAACCGCGATCCTCGGATTACGAGCCAAGCGTCTTAACCACCTGGCCATGCCGGGCCAAAACATATCGCTTCAAGAAGTTTTGATAGAAATGAATAAAAACTCTATAACATGAGTGCTTTCAAAATGTGGACCTTACTTTTTCAGGGAAACCTTGGAATAGTGGTTAATCTAATGAGTGATATTTATAACGCTATTTTACAGGCTAATTGGAATGAGAAGATCTCAGAAACTAAGCAGGTGTACAACACTTTTTATGAGAATATGTAATTAAAATCATGAAAAGTTCAGTTATTTACAAAATCCAGTGTTAAAATTAGCATTTGAAATCATACTTGATGTTGGTCTAAAAACATACAGTTTTAGATATTTTGCTGTTATGTAATAAAATAAGAAATAAATTAACATTTTCAAGGGTGGCTAATTTTTTGTCCTCCCCACCTGGATGTATATTTAACACTACGTGTTTAAGTAAAATAAAGGTGACACCTTGTGACAGATTTAAAAAGATGTGTTGTGTTATTTAATTTATAGAAAAAAAACAGAATGAAATTATTTTATAAAAAACATATATGAAAAATTATCTTAAACAAATAGTAAGTTTTAAAATATTCAGTTTTCGCATTATGAGTTAACCAAAAAGAGCTAAACTGGATCTATATCATAATGAAAAGCAACACATATTGTTGATGTGAATCTGCCTTTAAGCTGTTGTGAGGAAAATCTATGCACTGGATAGGTAAAGTGCAGAGAAAGGGTCATTAACCACTCTTCAGCTCTTCACATCATATAGTCACCCAACAGGAGATTTAAAAAATAAACTTAGTACTCCGAAATTGTATAATCTCGAATGTAGTTTTCATACTTTTCATTGTGATATAGATAAATCTAATCTCTCTTTGGTTAACTTGTGTTTATAGTTACTGATAAATAGTGGAATTCTCCGAAACTACTACAACCCAATAATACATGCTAATCAAAGTGTAGATTGAACTGGATCTTTCTTGAACTTAGTGTTCGAGATAATACAACTTCGGATTACTAGATTTAATCATTTCATCATAAAACTTAAGATAATTTTTGTGAAGTAAAAAAAAAGATTAAAAATATGATACTCTCAGTATGGTTTTAGGTTTTAAATAAACCAGCAGTCCTTCTATGGATTTGTTTGGAATTTCGCGAAAAGCTATAAGAGGGCAGAGCTATCTGCGCTGGCCATCTCTAATTTTGCAATGTAAGAGTAGAGGAAAGGCAGTTAGTCATCACCACCCACCGCCAATTCTTGGACTATTCTTTTACCAAGGAATAGTGAAAGTGATCGTCACATTACAATGCCCCTACGGCTGAAAGGGCGAGCGTTTCGGGGGTAAATGAGACTCGAACCCGCGACCCTGAGACTACGAGTCGAGTGCCTTATCCATCTGGCCATGCCGGGCCTCCTCCAAGATAGCGATAAGATTACGGCTTTACATTGATAAAAAAGCGAAGATCTATTGTGCAGGCCCGGCATGGCCAGGCGGGTTAAGGCGAGCGACTAGTAATCTGAGGATCGCGGGTTCACATCCCCGTCGCACCAAACATGCTCACCATTTCAACCGTGGGGGCGTTATAATGTGACGGTCAATCCCACTATTCGTTGATAAATGAGTTGGCGGTGGGTGGTGATGACTAGCTGCCTTCCCTTTAGTCTTACATTGCTAAATTAGGGACGACTAGCGCAGATAGCCCTCGAGTAGCTTTGCGCGAAATTCAAAAAACATCTATTGTGTAATTTTGTGTTGAAGCAAAAATAATAACACTTACTTACAAACAGTTAAACTTTATTTGTTTTATTTAATAACAGTAAAAAGATCATTGAATCAAAAGATATACGTACCTCAACATTTGAAAACATATCTTTTTCATAATTATCTGAATATTAATGGTAAAATACATAGTAACTGCCACTTGTGATTTAAGCAAAGCGGTCTAATATTTTGATATCTCATTAAACTTGGAATAGCAAACTACTTGCAAACCTCGGACATTAAAGAAATTTATTTTAGCTTTTTTGGATATAGGAAATTTCAAGAAGTAAAAGAACACTTGTAAAAATAAAAATAAATATTTCAACAAAAGACTTAAACCTTCATGTGTACTTAAACAGTAACTGTGTTGCCTCATTTGGGACATATTTAATATAACACAATGTTAGTCAAATATATCACAGTTTTCGATGTTTTGTAAAATATTCAACATTCTAATAATGTGTCTTTATTTGATAATGAGTTCTTATGAACATCTGTCGATTTATATTTAAATCGAGATCAAAATGTAAAAAAAAAAAACTCGCATGCGGACAAACATACAATCATAAAAATATCATAGAAACGTCAAGATTATCACTAAACTGTGACCGACTTCTTACTTCAGGTAAAAATGTAGTGTTCGTGGCAGTCCTGTGAACGTGTTATTGAAAATAAAGATGATATATCCAATGTCGATGAGGCATTCGAACCAGTACCGGTACTAACGAAAGCGACTGGGATACAATAGTAGTGGTTAAAATAATGTTCAAATTTTTGAATCCTACAAATAATTGCTATATCATGTATCATTTCAGGAATATTTTGAGCCAATAAAGAGAATATTTAGATAAATATGTGTTGAACTATTACAAATGTTAAAAACAGAAAATAAATTAATTTTTTTCAGGAAGTCGGTTATTTCACAACGACACTTTTAGAGTTTGATCAATGCTTTTCTAGCTAAAGCAATATCTACAGCCCTTACACTGTGCTCTTCAGACGATTTTAGTCACCAGCCGATTTATTTGTGAGTATGATGGCAGAAAGGTACAAGTGAGCTCGCTCCAATATTCTAAAAATAAAATTACCTTTAAAACAATTAAAATTAACCTATAGTGTTATATACGTGGCGACTGTCTAATCGTAACCTGAAACTGTAGAAGTTAGAGATTTTTTCCGTTCCTTAACTATCATTTACGCTTTCATTCCGAACTCAAATTGAGAGAAAACGGAAGGGAATTTCGTTTCCCTTATTTACGCAAAATAAAAACTGAAACTCAGACTGTCGAACACCTGATTGTGAGAGCTAGCATCTGTGTGTGGGTAGGTTTCACAAAATCCCTCGTTAACTTTTTTTTTATCAACTTGAGTTTCTTCTGTCAGCAAGAATACAAAAGGAGTAATAATCGTAAAAAACTTACTTTGATGAGGAGTTTCTTTCAGAAAAGAAGGAAAAGAATTTCAGGCATTATCAGTTCACAATAATCAGATTCACAGTATAAATTAAGCGGTTGTTAATTAACTGATTCTGTCACGAAGTATAAGATATAATGCTCTTTCTCATTCTTATTGTCCCCCGCTGGTACATTGGTTAGTCTACGGATTTACAATCCTAAAATCAGGGGGCTGATTCCCCTCGATGGACTAAGCAGACGGCGTGATGTAGCTTTGCTACAAGAAAATCACACATATCGCTTGTTCTTATTACGGCAAATTACTTAACGCACTAAACTGTCTTATACAATAATAATACAGCCCAGAATTTTCGAATGGTAATTAATTAAAAATTAAATTTGAATCTCGAAGTTGGACAGCGGTATATCTACGGACTTTAAACGCTAAAATCCAGGATTCAACTTCCCGCAGTGGACGCAGCAAATAGCCTAGTGTAGCTTGTTATAAATATAAACAAAGTGAAAATCTAATATATAATAATTGCCCTGATTTTCTTAATAAAGTGTGATAAGTAACTTTCTTAACGTTTTAGTAACAATCGTAATTTTCATCGTTCTTTGTAATTGTAAATAAATGAGACTTTCAATTCTTGAGTTTTGTGTGAAAAGTGTAGTGAGTTTTGTGACACAAACATTTCGTAGTTTGTATGAGAATTCACAGAAAATTTAAAAGTAAACAAAGAATGAAGATATAGATTGTTAAAAATCTGAACGACTTCATCAGTTCTTCTTTTCTATTTAACCCTAATTATTTATTTATTAATCAAGTTTGAGTGTACAGGAGTTGTTTTAAAAACCGTTGTTTTTACCTACATAGGAAAATCAATAGTACGATTGGTATAACACTTTATGGCTGGTGTAAATTATAGCAAGGTAATTAACAACACGCACACAAATTAATTAATTAATTTAAGTTCCCGTATTCTTTGTCTTTACAATCTAGACCTATAACATCGAAAAAATACGTTTGACTTAATTAAAATATTAAAGATGTCATTTGTTTCCAAATATATTATTATCTTTATATTTTTAATAAAAAAACAACAACACCCATTTAACAAAACTTTGTTCTGTATGATTAATCCAAGAACATAAGATTCAAACATTTTAAAATTACAAATCTACCATATAAAAAAGATATTTGAACATAAAGGTAGTTGATTCATAAAAATATGCTTTATTTAGGTCATATTTATAACCTCTAAAATAAATTCATCTTTCGTTTTATTCTCCCTCCCCCAGTGACACAGCGGTAAGTATTTGGACCTCGTATAATATTAGAATCCGAGTTTCGATACTCGTAGGGAGCACAGCACAAGTAGCTCATTGTCTTGCTTTGTACTCAAGGAAAACAACCAAACATTCTTTCTATAAATTCCATATGCATTGCGTGCATCACTGTTTTACTTACATAAAATATTTTTTATTAATATCTTAAGTATGGTACTTCTCTATAAAACACTCTGGTTTGGATTCTATTCATATGCAAAAGCACACACGAGTAAATGGTCAATGGATTTAACAGTAAGATTTAATTTTTCACTTAGAGCTATGACGAGAAGAAATCAAACAAAGTAATGGTTGGTTGATTGACTGCCTTAAACAGAAAGTTGCATAACGAGCTATCTGTGCTCTGCTCATCACTAATATTGAAACCGTAGTTTTAAAGTCTTACTGCTCAACCACCGAGTGACTTAAAGTAGTGATGAATAAAACCTTAGACACACTAAATATCACTCATTAGTTTTCGGGGTACATCAGTAAATGGTAAACTATTAGTTAATGGCAATTACTAATGAAGCGCTCAGATTTATTTGATTCCTAACTATGAGCAACCGCATCTTTTTACCAACATTCCTGGCAAGTATCCCAAAATAATGTGACTGTTGTCTTCGTAGTACAACATACTTATGGTAGACACCTCAGATGGTGCACAGCATGGGCCAATTGATCCGTTTGGGTCGACTTGTTGAACTATATGGGTGTGAGGATAACGCTGTAAAAATACGAATGGACATTCTCCGCTGCAGTAATTGGCTTCGTATCTTCGTGGGGCTATAATCCAGTCCCATTGAAACTCAATAAAGTCCACTGTGAGAGGGTAACGACAACATCTGATTTCATTGGAATTTAGGTCGCATTCAAGACCGTCTATGTTTCGTTTGGATCGAATCGTTAGAGGTTTCTTCATTTCAATCTCTATAAAAGGCTTCTGAAAAATAAATGTTTTTACGTTTCAATAATTTTTAGATAAAATCAGTTATTCTTTTATTCCTGCACTAAAAGTTATAAATTAGCTTGAATGAAGTAGCACAAAAAGTCAATCTTTTCAGAAAATTACAATGTGTCAAGTTTAATTATTATTATTTTTTCTTCACTCACCTTTGTGACCATTGCAGATTACAGTATTAAATATAAAGCAAACACACACACTCAGAACACTGGAGGCTCTTAAACTGTCAGTAGTCACTCTAAGACTTAGACCAAACCGCTGAAATACAAACACGTAAAACTTTTGGGCATATCCAACTATTAATCTGGAGCATGTACTAATCACAAATAAGTAGAGAGAAATGTACGTCTCAACCAGTTATACTGAAACCAGACCAAGTAGTTCAAAACACAAAAATTTGATATATTAACACAAAAACTTTGAAACAAAAACTCATTATTATTCTACGAACTACATAATTTGAACACAACAAGCAGAACTGTAAACTGTTGGAAACATCTTGAGAGGCATCTGGTGTCCACTATATAAACTAATTGAGTGTTTTACTTACGTATATGAGATTCACAAGAGCTAACTGCATTGAATCAAACTCTCATTAAAATTTTAATTTGTTAAGCAATAGATTTGGGAACAATTAAACAAATATTTTTTTCTTAATTTCGCTAATAAAATCCGAAATTCGAGTGACCTAATACAATGATAGCACGGCTTTTAACAACAATACTGACGATAAGCAAAAGTTAAATACAACAAACTCAAACAAGTATATGTGTATTCATTGTCTTTCAAATACGAATTATACAAGTTGGTTTCAGTAAATACATCTTTAGTTTCTCTTATTAAGGTTGTGCCATTGTTAGTAGCCTACAAGGTCACCTAAATCCAATTATTAATTAGTGACGTGTTAAGAATTAGATATTCGTTACTAACTAGTTTTATTCTGTGTTTCGGCTGATGATCTGTTTCTACGTTAATGAAATTCTCGAGAAGGACTACTTTTTGTGTTGGGCAGCACTCAATCTTGGGTCGTCTTGACAGAAGTATTGTATGTTATCCATCCATTGAATGTTTGGAGGCAAAGACATTGTTGTAAGCGAACTGAACAACTGCACCCGTATAAATAAAAATCTATAAATCATGAGAAGCAATTGCAATGATTATTGCTTACCATTTTAATAAAGACATGAAATTTAAACTAAGCCAAAATGAACTGTTCTTCTGAGATGGATACGTTGGCTCGATAGGTATTTAAATTAGTTTTCCTTATATTCGTGAACAAACATCTAACCTTTCATTAAGCATCTTGAGTTGTAAACACACACTAGTATATACTTATTGTGATGAGTAGCAAAGTTGGAAGCCAAGAAATTGGAAAAATGAACAAAACATCCGTAGTTGTTTTTTATTATTCATATTGTTGTTGTTGTTTTGAATTAAGCACAAAGCTACACAATGGGCTATTTGTGCTCTGCCCACCACGGGTATCGAAACCCGGATTTAAGCGTGTAAGTCCGCAGACATACCGCCGAGCCACTGGGGGGCTATTCATATTGAGAATATGTGTAAAAGTAGTAACTATTGCTTAATAATACAGCAGTGATAAATTTTGACTTATTTCATGGAGACCCAGGAATTAAAGCCATGCATGACAGTTGTTTAGTTTTTCTACAATCTTAACATAGACATGTGTAAGAAATATACAGTAATATGAAAAAGTGTTAAGAGAAAGTCAAAAATTATATTCGAGGCTTCGTTTAAAGAACAATGGAAGACAAATTACAAGTGAAACATCTATTAATCTTCATATTCAACACAACAGATGCTCAGTGAAAATGCTTGAGTTCAGCAGACAGTTAATATTTTGTGTGCCCCCTTTTGCTTTGATAAATGCAAACAGTTTTTCAGGCATTTTTACAACATATTTAATCACAGTGTGCTTTGGGACTTTACTCCAAATGTTTACGATGCACTATCATAAAGTTTCTTTGGAAGTAACTTTTGATTTGTCAAGTTTTTGATCTATCAAATTACATATCTGCTTAATTGGGGGCCTGGCATGGCCAAGGCGTGCGATTCGTAATTCGAGGGTCGCGGGATCGCGCCCACGTCGCGCTAAACATGCTCGCCCTCCCAGCCGTGGGGGTGTATAATATGACGGTCAATCCCACTTTTCGTTGGTAAAAAGAGTAGCTCAAGAGTTGGAGGTAGGTGGTGATGACTAGCTGCCTTCCCTCTAGTCTTACACTGCTAAATTAGGGATGGCTAGCACAGATAGCCCTCGAGTAGCTTTGTGCGAAATTCCAAAATAAACAAACAAGCTTAATTGGGTTGAAATAGGGTTCAGTGGGCGCTATTACATCATTTGAATGATGACTCCAGCAGCTTCTTTCTTAGGTAAGTAATTTCAACATGAGCTGGGTAAGTGTTTAAAATCTTTTTTTATTGGCAGTATAGTCCTTTATCAATAATAGGAATTCCAATGGGTACGCCATGACAGTTCAGTATCTGATGGTAGTTGCGCTTGTCTATTATTCAACATGTTTTGCAAATACCTCCTGTTACCTCATCAGGAAAATACGTCTAAACCATCACACTGCCTGCCCTCTTCTACATGATAGGTGCTGTGTGTTGAGGTAAATATCCTTGACGTTTCTTCCGCTGGATGTACAATCTAGGCTTTGAACTAAATATTTGAAACTTATATTCGTCCGTCCAATCATCAAAAGTATAGAATTTTTTTACAACATTTGAAGTTCGAAGTAAAAGTTTTTTCCTGCTACAACCAAATATTCCATTTTTATTGAGTCTTCTTGATACTGTAGATCTGCACACTTTTCTATCATTTGATACATAATCGCTTATCTTATGCTTGAGGTCAGCGACAGTCTTACTTTTGTCTCGAAGGTTGGATAAACGAAGATACGAAACATTAGTATCATTAAGTTCAGGTGTTTCTGTCTCTTTCTTTCCTATTTTCATATTTACCTTTCTTGATGTCACGATATAGGACGTACTTGACAGTATTTAAAAAGCATTTTAGTGTAAAGCAATTTGTTGCAAAGGTTAACAAGCATCACGTAAATACAAATTATCTGCTCTACTGGCAATTTTCTACGCATTTTTTGGACATTACAACAAACCTCAATATACAGTATTAAACACTGTTTTTATGAAGATTCATTAGCAGAGTGCTATTAAGTTTATATCTTCTAACATATACTCGTACCATACGCTAGTTTCTCTATATACAGTTAGGACACTGCAAGTGATACCATGACAATTATTTCAAACCTTAGATTCGATCATTTTGTACATTCAAGCAGAATACTTATGACATACCTTTGGAATAAGTAAATGAAAATTCTAAACAATAAGTATTCTTAAACTGGCTCATTCAATTGTCAACAGGGATCAATAAAGTATGGCGCTGAAATTTATATTTTGCAACGGCATAGAAGGATATGCCTCATAAATGGGAAAGAACAAGAAAATATTTTCTTATCATAAAACATTTGCACAATACTATAATTAAACGTAAATTCGAGCATGTTAAGCTTGATATCTTGGGGTAAAATATCGCTACAGATGTGGACTTCAGTCAAAATGTAAAATGTACTGATGGACCTAGTGCTAAGAAAGGTGTGGATCCCTTGTTCCAAGAAACACGTCCTCAGAGTGTGGTCCTCAACATCTTACTGGGTCGCCCGCGGAGCAGCTTTGTGATAATGGTAATTTCCTTATTAATTTCTTGAGCAGTTCATAAACATTCTCTACATTAAGAACACATTAGCACGAAGAAGGTTTTTAGATTTTTGTCATTAAAAATTGTAGCTGATTTGCGCTTGTTTTAAAGATTCCATAGGTTATTTGAATAGCTAACAAATACACAAAACAATATGACTTTAAGCTATTATTTTCAGGAAACTTTATACAAGTAGATGAATGTCTTAGAATATTTCTGTTGGGCTAGTTACATAAGGTTAAATAAACGTTATATTAAAACCGTTTCACTGTCTCGTCATCGCTGCAGTCATGCCGTATCTGATTACAGAGTATCTTATTAACAGCCCTGTATCATAGTTTTTATTACCAAAACCTTTGTCATGAAACTATCATGTTTAAAATGCACCTTTTTTTTTCTCTGTTTGCTTTCCATGAGTCATTTAGTGATGGAAAATACAGATTAGAACATAAGCGGTAACATTCATATAAAACAATAAAATACTCATTTCACTTCGGCCTGGCATGGCCGAGCGCATTAGGGCGTGCGCTCGTAATCCGAGGGTCGCGGGTTCGCGCCCGCGTCGTGCTAAACAGGCTCGCCCTCCCAGCCGTGGGGGTGTATAATGTGACGTTTAATCTCACAATTTGTTGGTAAAAGAGTAGCCCAAGAGTTGGCGGTGGGTGGTGATGACTAGCTGCCTTCTCTCTAGTCTTACACTGCTAAATTAGGGACGGCTAGCACAGATAGCCCTCGAGTAGCTTTGAGCGAAATTCCAAAACAAACAAACAAATCATTTCACTTTCTAGAAGTTTGAAGAATACGATGGTTAAATTGCTGAAAACCTCATCGTAGTGCACCTACAACCTGTTGTCGTGAATGGCTTTTGCCATAGATAGGACTTATTTCAGGTCATTTTCTGAGTAGTCCTAGTCACCTACATTGATTCATATTTTCTTGTAAGTAAGTTCAAGTGACATCTCCGTCTTGGAAATTCTAATTCCTCGACCTAAATTTATCTCTATGATGTGTGTAAAAATAGTTTGTATTGTTACACACCCTTTCCATAAGCTATCAATTTTCAGTAGCATCACACTACGTTACGACAAACAATGTCAATATGTAATTTTTGTTTCATTCTATTTCACCGAGACTTGGGATTGGTTATGAAACTTGTTGAATTGCATGTAAAAACTCTTTCAATACAATGCAATCGACCTCATGAAAAAGTAAACAAAAATAACATCACTTATGAAATTTATTGTGGAATATGTCTTGATATATCATCTAACATATTATTCTGAGCTTACAGGACAATAAAACACTTACGTGAGCCTCATTATCGATCCAGGATGAATTGGTAATAGGAAAGATGTTGCCCATGTTGTCATCAATTTCAACAACCAACCCAAGATTTTCTTTAGGATGGTGTATCCAAAGGGAAACAACTTTATGAATATTAAGTTTGATCCAATCCCCGCGGTGTCTTCTCAGGTTGATATTTTTAACCCTAAACTATAGAAATATGAGAGATTACATTACTTTACTTATTGAGGTATCAAATACTGAATAGATTTTCGTATAAATGGTCAAACATACAAGAAACAAACACTAAATTAAATTCTAAGAACAAGTTTGTTTGAAGTTAAGCACAAATTTATACAAAGCGTTGAGTTCTGTTCATCACGGGTATCAAAACCTGTTTTTAGTGTATTAAGTCCACCAATATACTATTGTGTTACTGGAAAGGTTCAAAGTATGCAGAAAAAAATACACTAACGACATACTTGAAAGCAAATGACTGGTATGCGTATGTTTACATTTACATTTGCAGGCACCTTTTGTGAAGATTTTAACTTGAAATAACACCCCTGCCAGTACAGTGGTAAGTCTACGAATTTACAACGCTAAAAATCAGGAGTTAGATTCTCATCATGGGCTCAGCAGATAGCCTGATGTAGCTTTGCTATAAAGAAAACACATACACACACTTGAATTAACTTATTCTTCATTAAATCTAATAGTAAATAAAAACAAACGTTATTGTAAAAAGTATGAAAAGGAACTAAGATTTATCATTTGAAAAGTGACGTAAATCTGTGTGTTTAGTAAAATGTAAAATTCACGTTAAACAAATACTTGATTTGAAGCTTCAGTAAAGATACGTGATGTTGCATGGATTAAAGAATTTTCAATTTAAGCCTCACCGCATGCAAGCGCCATCCGGTGGCTTAGCAGCAAGTCTAAAGGTTCATAACACTACTAAACGCCAAGATCTCGATACTCGTGGTGGGCGCGATTTGTATATAACCCGCTGTGATGCTTTGTACTTTAACAACAAATCCGTGTTATGCCCACTAGGTTAGAGATATTTATGATTCACGTATAGCCTTGGCTAATTTTGAAGTACTGACCAGAAGAAAGTCATCCAACCAGCAACTCACGCTAGATGCCAACTCTTTGTCCAGCTCTTTAACTAGAATATACGATTTAACTATCATTTTTATAACGCACCCTCAAAATGAAAGCATAGGGACTATTCAACGGCATCACAGCTCGAACTCTCACTTGCTATCAGCAGCCCCACACGCTGATTACTAGGTTAATACAGGCCTGACAGAATATGCAAACACTTTTAATTAATAAACGTTATGTGTTAATAAAGTAAGAAACTCTGATATAGTTCGTTGAGGTGATATTAGCAAAGTGAACAATAGCAAATATTTTCATGTAATTAGTAAATAAATATATTTGTATATAACACCATCATTGTATTTGTCCAAACAAGTTTAAAATAACATACAGGAGTCGTTTCTTCATGTCGAGTTTCGCATTCATTGTTTATCGCTTTTGTTTTTGTATGAAATCATAGCAACATGTGCATCCTGCTGTCTCTGTTTATTATTTTGTTAAAATGGTGTAACTTCCACATATTTTCTTTTATATACAGGGTGGTCGCTAGAAAAGCGGAAAATTTGTCAAACAGCTATTTATTTTTACAAAGAATAACTTTTACAATGTTTTTTAAAGGCATATGTTATATTACACTCATAGATGCTCAAAATGTCGTCCGTGATATTAAAATCATGCATTTTATTCATGATGTAAAGAAATCAAAATAGAAATGAGTAAGCACGCATTTTATTCATGATCTCATCTGACCCTCAAATTTTCCGCTTTTTTAGCGACCACCCTGTATTTTTCATATATTAGCTTTTACTTGTAGCACAGAAGTTTTAAATGACTCTTGAATTTCTGTATTTGGGGTTCAATGCTTGTATCGAAAGTATTCTGCTGGAACGGTCTCATACGTATATAACACACTTATATATCCTGAGATGCACGTGTGCAAAGATCTTCCGATTTCTCCTACACATGCTCCTTCACTTTATTATAAATGATTTGGTAACTACTTTTTTTCGAGATGGAACATTTGTTCTGCTCCATTTCCTCTGGCATAGCTATTTTAGAGCATTTTCTTTAAGATGAATAAAGAGCAAAATAATAGCTCATTCAATTTCACCTGGTGTTAGCGTTATGTTGATTGTCAGTTGAGACTGTTAAAACCGCTTCACGAATATTGGTTGTAATTATATTGTTTAAGAGAGGAATGTTTATTGTGAGCGTTTTCGTATATGTTTTTTTTCTGTTTTGGAGTCTCGTGCTGGTGTAATATTTTCTCTTTTTTCGAGTTGAAAACACTGTCAGTGTAATATTCGGGATATTCGTTTCATAATAATAGTGTTTAAAAGTCATTTCGAGCTGTTTGAAAGGCATTTATTGTGGATCAATTTCGATTTATTAACTTTAATTTTTCTATTATTATTTCCGTGTTGAATAGTGTGATTTGTATCGGAGAAATATCGAATTTTTGCATCCTTTTTATGAATGGAGAGCTTCGTATTTGTCTCTCTTGAATTGTTAGGGATACGTCAAAGAATGTTAATTATATTTCTGCGACGAATAATTTTCAGTGTGAGCTTGATTGATGGATAAAAGTTGTTTTTGACATAGTAAAACTACTGTAGTGTTTCTTGTCCACGATTCCATATGCCAAATATGTCATCGATGTGTATGTACCGCACTGTTAGTGCTTAACCTGTTTTTTGGTCTATATATTTCAAGGACTTTAGATTCTGTAGCCATGAATGTTACATCAAATGTGACTGCTACTCTATTACCCATTGCTACGTTTTGTTTGTGTTTGTACAAGGTGTCAGCAGATTTAAAATAACTATTTGTAGGGCAAACTTGGGCATTGTGTATACTTTTGATTTGTATAATACTATGTTGTTTAAAAGATCTTGTTATGTTTGTTCATTATACTTTTATTTCTGATCGAAGTATGACGTCATTGAAGACATAATTAATTAATAAATTTTAAATAATTTTTTCTCACTAAACGCTATTCATTAATAATATTTATGAAGATGTCTTTTCATTTCTTACACTAGTTCATTACGTACAGCATGTATAAATCAAGTGTGATACACAGCTATATTAAAATTTTACTTTGGGCTGTCTTCTGAATATTATAAAAAAACTTTGTAAGGTTCCTAAAACTTATCTTAATGAACTGACTTACCTCTAACAGTCTATAAGATTCAGTATCGTGGACTACTTGATTTATGTGAACAGTAATACCACCCTTTTTATAACTCTCGAGGTGTTTCATATGGACCCAAAGATGAACCTTTCTGAGTTGAGAGTTCATGACTTTGTCAGGAATAATAAAGTGTAGCACATTCTCTGCTGGTATGTGAAGATAATCGAACGCTGTTAAGAACATAATGGACATATGTTAAGAATATGGAGTTAATATCTGTTATAAAGAGTGTTTTTCTATGTTAACAAATCTTTCATTACCACTTAGTAAAAACAGTTTTTGTTTTTCTCTTCTAATAGCCATTTGAGTCTTAACTAGCATTTCTCGTGCTTAAGGAAATCCCAGTGTTTATCAGTAAATTGTACAAGAAATTACTTATAAAGAAAATTAATTTAGGTCTAATAAAGGTTCTGGCAGCACAGAAAGAGACATGAAAAAGTAACAATATTTTTTGAATAAGAAGTTGAAAGATTCAATGAAAACGCATCTATTTGTTCTAGAGTCTGCACACGTTTCTAATAATGAAAGATGGTTTCAATACATAAAATACAGAATATTTATCGTCAAAGCTCAATTCTTCCTTTTTAATTTTTTTGTAAAGCCGTCCCCAATTTACCAGTATAAGACTATTGGGAAAGCAGCTAGTCATCATCATCAACCGCCAACTCTTGGGCTACTCTTTTACCAACAAATAGTTGATCGCACATCATAACGTTGAAAGGGGGAGCATGTTTGGAGTGACAGGTATTAGAACGCCCTGACCACCTGGCCATGCCGGGCCTCTTCCTATTTTATATTTCTCTAAATAAATCAAAGTTGTACACTCATTTAATTACAGCTTATGCTTAGACAAATAAAATGAAAGTAGAGAAGAGCTTATTTTAATTCATACAAAGTTTTTTTTTATTTGAAATGTTATAAAGTGTATTTAAAATATTAAACGTATGATCCAAAGAAAATACTATACTCAAGAAGTCTTGCGTTTTATATATATATATACATATTTCACAGAGACGTTGCTTGTTACACAAAGAAAGGAAAAAGTATAAAATGATGTATCTAAAGAAATGTTCTGTAATCTTTCAAATTTCTTAAATAAAGTATCGTTTAACTTCTTCCTTGTATTATGCTATGTTGTTTTAAATACCCATGTGTCGTTTCATAAGAATCTTAAGTGTTTGAATTATTTTAATACATTTTACTATTGCGTTTTGTTGGTTTGTTTAGAATTAAGCATAAAGCTACCCAATGAGTTGTCAGTGCTCTGCCCACCACGGGTATCAAAACCTTGTTTCTAGCGGTTTGAGTCTGAAGACATACTAAAATACAACTGTCTAAGTTTATTAGAAACAGATAAAACTTTACTATAAAAATATATAAAAGATGGGAAGTTTGTTTTCTTTAAATGTATTATTATTCAAACATATATAAAAGATGGAAAACTTGTTTTATTTAAAAGTATTATTGTTCAAGTAAGTATACAGTATGTTGATCCAAATGTATGGGTTTGTATGTATCATATACATATATCATAATTTAGATTTCTTTCGAAGAAAGAACAATCTTATGGAGATATTGTTAAATGATATTGATCCAAAGTATGACAAAAATTCAGGTGAGGAAGTTTTCAATGTTCTACATGAAAACTGAAGCCTTCATCAAGAAAAAAAGAATATGCCAGAAACGACTTCCAAAATCAAAATTCAAGCTTATCCGGAATAATGCTATAAACTGGAAAAATGGAGGCTATGAGAATCTCCTGTATGACTAAAAAAAGCATTAATATGAAATTGTGTACATCTCCGGCTATTATTAGCACAGTAATGAACAAGAATCTAAATTTGACAAAGATACACGAGCCAAAGTTTTACAAGGTTCCAGCTAAATCAATGGTTGTTTCCACGAGAGAGATGACTGAAGAAACTGGAATCACAGAAACTCCATTCCACCGTATACCAAGTGCAGCTCTAATAATCTTTTGTGCTTATGGTTTTCTATGAAACTTTTCTTTAAACGTCCGGAAATTTTGATAGAACAATTGTACGTGATCATACCATCAAAGGGGATAACCTAATTGGAGGAAGTTATTCCAAAAATAGCACGGATTCTATGACATTATTCTGGTAAAGTGTGGTTAACTCTTGTTTTCTAAATTCAGATCAGTCATAAGTTATTAAAAACACATTTTGAATAGAATGGTTATAGTTCACTATATTAGGACTTTATACAACTCTCAAAATAAACAATGGCAATTCTGTAAATTGTTTTTGGGAACATATACAAATCTCTTGGTGATTTCATCCTGTTACTTTCAGTTTTATGACACTGGACAGGTTTATTTGATATACTTGTTTTTATAAATTTGAGTTGACTTACACTTGAACACTTGAAAAACTACAGTTTTTTTCGATTGAAAGATTTATCAAATTTTTGTCTATATGTGTGGGAATGTGTTAGTTAATTGGATAGCAGAATGACCGAATGGAAGGAAGCAGAGAGTTGTTATAAATAGGACTCAGTCAAACTGATTAATGCTACAAAGGGGCTACGTCGGGGTTCAAGTTGAGGACCTTTGTTCTTTTCTAAATTTACGTAGTTGAAAGAATTGTTAATAAAGTCGTAACACATGCTGATGATATTAAGGTCTTGAGTGATGCTAGTTATGAATACGATACTGCTGCGTTACAAAAGAGTTTAGATCGTTCAGTGAGTTGAGAAATAAATGGCAGATGGGTATTAATTATACTAAATGTAAGATAATGCACATGGGTTACCATGACTTGAGTTATAAGTATAATTTGAATGAGAATAACCTTGACAGTGTTATGAAAGAAAGAGATCTTGGTGTGATGGTTGATCAGTGAGATGTTTGGCAAAGAGAAGACAGTACTTCCAGTCTGGAGTATTCTCCTGACTCAGAGAAAGATCATGCATGGGAATGGTAACATGGCATGGAGGAATGGGCTAATACTAAACTCTGAAACGTCGTCCAATACTAGACCCAAGTCGTTGATATGTGCCCAGATACAGAGGCCAAAAGGTGGAATAATGGACTGTTTTTTACTAAACAGAGCAGCCCACCGACGGCGGAAAACACGATCCCAGGTGGGGTACTATGGCAAGGAATGTAGTTTGACAATGTATTGCATGGAGAGTTGCAAACGTTGAAGATAGAGAGGTGTTTCAATAAATGGGGTCTAGCAAACTAAGTGCCAAAAGTTTCCATCTTTTTAAGACATCATAGAACTTTAGCATACAACAATGATTTGCTTTTCAAGAGGTGGAGGAGAGGATTTTGAGTGACCTGCTACACCTGATTTGACGCTACTTGATGTGGAGAAGAAATGTAAGTTTGAGTCAGAAAAAATCTTAATAATTTCGTTTCTGGCCCCATGGGAAAAACATAGTCACTGAGCTGAAGTTAGAGTTCAGGAGGTAATCCAACTAGTAGCAAAAGTGACACAAACTTTCATTGAAAAAGAGAAGAGAATATATATCTGTGATTGTCCAATA
Source organism: Carcinoscorpius rotundicauda (assembly GCA_011833715.1). Lineage (NCBI taxonomy): Eukaryota > Metazoa > Arthropoda > Merostomata > Xiphosura > Limulidae > Carcinoscorpius > Carcinoscorpius rotundicauda. The sequence goes on from CM022398.1 coordinate 26,926,005, forward strand.
CATAGGACGAATGAGGATGGCCTATCAGTAAACCTCATTTTAACGACCAATACGAAACATTGAAGTCGTCGAAGTATAGACCATTTGTAACAGTTGGAGGAAGTTAATGAGTGATGGCGCCGATCGTAATACTAAAACGTGTGACACTCAAGATAAACCTATGAAGCACCCCAAGTTCCTGTGAAAATGAACGAGAATTTGTAAAATTCACACGGATCTGGAATTGCTTGTTGAGTAAATAACTCTAAATAAAAACGGTCAATAGTCACACAGCCTGTAGGAATGATGGTCATGTAAAAGTCGTGCTTTCAAGTCGTGTCATAAGCCTTTTCTAGACGGAAAAAACAGAAATTAGATGTTCTTTCTTGAGAAAGGCTTCCTTGTCAACGTTTAAAGTTGAATCAGGTGATCCATGGTAGAGTGCTGTCATCAGAATCCACAATGGATGGGGGAGATATTGTCAAATGTCCAGACATTGGAGAGCAAGATCGAAAGGGATTGGGAGGTGTACAACTCACTGGCCTTCCAAATCTTGTCCTACACAACTGTGAAGGTTGTGGAACTAGAGCCGATGAAGAAAAAATTCATCCAAGATTTCCTCTGGTGTTGACACCTTACATGCCGAGTGTGGGTATACCCCACTGATAAACTATGCAATTAGAAAGAGATATATACTGTCAGAAGGTATCCCACGCTTGTTTTTCATCCTTTTGTGCCTTCTGGCAGCCATGACTCCATTATGGAAAATGTGTCGAGGTTACAGGAATAGTACGAGTAGCTGCCTGGACTATACAGTCAGTCACTGCAGAAAAACGATGGCAGGATCAAGTTTTAAGAGAGTGATGAAAGAGAACCAGTCAGCCCGGTCAAATTTCCACTTTGGCATACAGGTCGGGAGGCATCGACCACTGCAAGTTTCCCATAAGACTATGTAAAAATGATTGTTGTCATGTGTCACTATCCGCATTTCAAGAAAAACATAGAACAGAGTGAGGTTGAACAAATAGGTCTGTAGCAGTAAAAGACTCACTGAAAGTGAGTAAAAACAATCACTATTGAATAGAGAGAGAGGTTCTGATCTAAAAGCATACACTCTAGGGAACGGTCCCTTCCACCAATGTTGGTGCTGCCTCAGAAGGGACTATGTCCATTAAAATCACCCAAGAGGAGAGTAGGAAATGGCAAATGATCTAAAAGAGCATCAAGGTCCGACTGAGTCTAAGTCTTTACTGGAGATAGGTGAACGACATTAATAGTTATGGTATGATCCAATGAGAGATGAATTGCTACAGCCTCAAGTGGAGTGGCCAAAGGCTAGTGGTACAGATGTGAATGACCAGTAAAGCCACACCACTATGGATTCGACTACCACACAACCTGTATTTCCTGTAAAATACTGCTGAAGAATGATGGCATGAGGAGGACAGAGGAGGAAAGATTTTTTAAAGACACAGAGGCTGGATGGTATGAATCATTCAGGCCTTAATATCTTCCAGGTTGGAATGTAAGGTCTGACAATTAATTAGTAGGGATGAGGGCAGAGAGTTCTTTGGTTTACAACCACACAATTTTTCTTTAGACGAGAAACCTGTCGATTACCATGGATTCTGCTCAAGGTCAAGTGGTCAGAAAATGGTGAGTCTATCAACTGTGGGCGCGACCATGTAACAGTTTTGCACCACGAGATCAATGACGAGGGACCAGAAGCAGAGGTAGGAAGAAAGACAGGAGCTGAAGTGGACCTTTCAACACCCTCTGAAGGTAACATGAAAAAGACTCTTCAGAAGTCACGAAAAAGTAATTCTGCACACCCACCAAGGTGGTAAAATGTAGGGGGCAGCAGATGTCTTTGATGGAGTGGAAGACAACAGTTTCCATGCCTCATGAGAGAATATGTTATTAATAGTTGTCAACTACTGTAACTCTTTCCACTTGGAACAAGAATATGAATAGGAAAGCTTGCAGACTTCACAGCTGATGCAGTGAAGCTCGTAGTCACATAAATCTGTCTCAAGGTCTTTGCCATTACAACAGACACAGCACAAAGGGTCATGGCATGAGAACGTAGAGTGACCAAACTGCTGGCTCTTAAAACGCTGGAGAGGGTTAGGGATATAGGGACAAACCTTAAAAGGTAAATAACCTCCCTTTACAGATGTAGATGGCGTGAAGTAAGAAAGCGGATAGGCCAAAGATACATCACCCCGTCAAAACTTCTTGATTGGAAAGACTGACGAGAATCTCTGACTCAGGGATGTTAAGAAAATCCCTATCAGCAATAACTTCTCAAGATGAATTATGATAATATTCTAGTAAGTTTAGTGACGCTATACATTTTGTGTATGAACTTAAAAACATACGTTGATTGTCATTTAAATCATAAATCGAATTAAATTTTCATTAGAAATAACTGCGATTCTAAAACACGACCTTGTTAAGATGAATATTCATTGTTTTAGAAAATATGGTTATAGATATAATGAAAATAAAAAGATGAAAACAATCGAGTAGTTATGTATGCTTATAAGTTTGAATATATAATCCCTTTTATTGTAAGACATGGCTTAGCTCTACTAAGTAAGTGCTTGTTAATATACATTTTAAGACTAGAAAAACACGTTAAAAGCTCGTACATGATTATCAGTTGGAAATTTACCATCGATTACCAAAACAAATAATAACAGTACTAAAATAACCGAAGTCCCATAAGTACAAAAGACCTACATAAATACGATTAGACCTGTTTTGAAATTAACCACTTCCGTTGATGATGATGCAACTATTTTGTCAATAAATACAAAACTTGCAGTTGTATCGGTTTATTCTTATGGGGAAAACGTTTCATGCTGGTTTGCTCTTTTATTTAGAATCTTTACCTAAAACTACACAAAAGACTATCCATGCATGGCCATAGCTAATTACAAACATACATGTTAACAGGGAAGGCAACTAGCCACTGCTTGTACATCGGTGACACGAATGCGCGAAGCACGACTTTTTAGAAACGGGACATGAACAATTTAATCTAAAATTCACAGTCTAAACTCGCTAAGAACTAGGCCACGCAGTAAACTTAGACTATGAGAACGTTACGTTTATACTTAAACGATCTTCTTTAAATAAGAAAAAGAGAGAGGGAAAACAAAAAGAAATCACAGAAACATAACAAATCAAGACGGACTAGATATAGTTTATATGTCTTGCTGGTCTTTTGAATATAACAAAAAATTATACGCCACACTGCGTTTTTACATTTATATAAATCTTCGTCCTGGTATTCATATCGATACAATTTGTATCTTCTTATATTGCTCACAAGAGGGCTGTACATGTAATAGCTCAGTTTTTACAAGTTAGTTGTTTTTACTTTTTCGTTGTTTGTCAAAGCATAGGATATTTCTGTCATATATCTCATCCAAATAAGTTAAAATATCTTCCTACGTTCTTTTTAATATAACTATCACATGTATGAGCGGATACGCAGGCAATGGCATAAAAAACTTTTGAACTTAAGAAATTATAAAATTCTGATCATGTAAGAACGTAATATCAGAGAAAAACAAATGTGATATAATTTTAATTTCAGACCTAAGATATCACTAACTTCAACTCAGTTCTGAAAAATAAATATTCGTTAATATTTCATATCGTTTTGCAGTCAGCCAGTGATTTGACTTTTTCCTCCTTATATATCGCCCCCCCAGTGGCTCAGCGGTATGTCTGCGGCCTTATACGCTAAAATCCGGGTTTCGATACTCGTGGTGGGCAGAGCCCAGATAGCCCATTGTGTAGCTTTGTGCTTAATTCAAAACAACAACAATCCTTATTTATTTAGGACATAAATGTTCATTATGTGTTTTTATATAGTTACAATAGGTATGAAAGACAACTATAAATCCGACAAACTCTATTTTTTGATTGCTGTCATTCATGTTGTACTTTGGCTAATAAAAACAGAAATATCATTACTATCAACCAATGGGAAGTAAGAAATACACTTTTTTTGAATTTTTCGAACTATTGTTTGAGTAATATTAAAATAATTAAATAGCTTCATTACTTTTACAGGAAGAGTGTTTAATAATTAATCATATTTCTGGTGATGGGTTTTACATGAAATTACATTATTATTCGCAAAATTATTCTGTGAATGTGTGGGTACTACTTCTATATACGTACATGGTGGGCTACATCACAGTCTGAGAAAGAACAACCAGAACTAATGTAATAATAGACTTTCCTTCGTGGCTAACCTATATTCGCAAGATGGCTAAATCAGTTTAACAAAATAAATGCCTCAGGTTTAAGCCATTGGTAAAAATTGATATGCTACTTGAAGTTCCTTATAAAACATTGCAAGAAATGAAAAGTAATAAGCTTATTTAGTGTTTTTACTGTTGTTTCGCTATATTTCATACTATGTAGATATAATACGATATAAATGTTTATCAAAATTAGTACTCACGAGCACTCGTTGCAAAAGCAAACGCCATGTCCGGAGTTGCTGAGTCCTTTTCGTGCTCGTTCGACTGGGACTGTTCATATTGGAAGTGGGATAAGTCACTCTGCACCTTCGACCTAATGAGGTTTATGAGGGGAGGTATATTCTGCTGATTTCTCCGAGTGACGTTTGGAGGTTGATTCATCCCAAGTTTATTAAGAATCTGGGCTTTTATGATGTCAAGTCGTTTTTCTTTTTCCTGCTCCACCAGTAAACATTTATGGCATTTTCGTGATCCATTTACAACAGTCAATACTGCTTCTTCCATGGAATCGCGTACAGGATTTCTGGGTTGTTGTTCGGGCTTTTCTTGTTGTTGAAACAAAGAATCCGTTGAATCTTGTTCTGTCAAATTAGACACCTCTAGAAGCTTTCCTTTGTCGCTCTCTTGTTCTTTCAGGGTCTCTTCTGTCAACGATAACATTTCTGGAATGAAAATTACAAAAACTAAACACATTAATAATACTAAAATTTTGCAAGGAGGAAAAAGGGCGATGTTGTCTCGAGATAACGACATGCTTATGCTGATCTATATGACTATTTCAGTTAGGTCTTTTTACCATATGTTTAGTAAAACGAAAAAGAAATAATTGAATATACTGCCACTGATAGCAAACTATAATTCATAAGACTACTTGTAGTGTGTTGTCCCTTTATAAGTTTAGATCATGTAGTAAAGGAGTTAGAAAAAAACAGATAAAGACGTCTTTTATTTCACTTCTTAATTACGTTTTTGCAGTGGCAACGTTCCTACTGGTGTCCACCTTCCCTCATAGAAAGCACCAATGGGCTGGTTACAGAATGAATATCTTGCTTCATATTGGTCACTGAATGATGAATTAATAAGAATGGGAGGCAAAGTTGATTATCAAGAATGACCATGAAATGTTCGGGTCTTTTTGGTCTCCTACATCTTTTCACACGTTTTGAATGTCTAGTTGTCAACTTAGAACAGTTGATCATTTAATATACGATGTCAGTATCAAATTTAACAAATATTTATAAGTAATACAGAAGACTGACAACACTACAGTTGAGAACTTGGAGATAATAAAAATCAATAAGCCAATCAACAAAACAGTAATCGATGTAAATAAATATTTCTAAACTACTAATTATAACAAAAATGGTAAATAAATCCATTTAAATTGCATTATTTGTTTTCAGTGATGAAATATATCCCTCTTTACAAAAAATTAAACTGAAATAAGACGTTTATTAAAGCGTCTTATAATTTAATAAAACTCGTAGCTCATATGATTAGTTACTTTGAAGAACTCGGTAATTTAGCTTTTCACTTACAATATGTTTGTATTTATTTTAATTGCGTCTCACACTTTATTTTTCAATTTGGATGTAATAATCTTAGACGTTACCTTTTAACGCTTATTATTGACATCGAATTCCAGTACAGAATAGATTTATTTTACATACAATGTTATAAGCTATTGGTATGAGTTTTTAGTACCCGTCTTCTTCTAAAGGCATATGTAACAGGTGTTGATTTCTGTTATGTAAATATCATGTAAATGTTGTCGAGAGTGTTATGTAAATGTTATGTAAACGACAACCATGTCGAGCGTTATGTAAATGTCATGTAAATATCATGCATATGTTATGTAAATATAATGTAATGTCGTATTTGAATTCCCATATTTATTATTTATAATTCTATATTTATATTATTGTTTCGAGGTTTAAATCGGTGAAATTTAAAATAACATTTTAGAATTAATTAAAATTCATTTAGAAATTTTTAAAACTAAATAGATTGATCACTTGTATTGGCCTGGTGTTTGTACTGTGGAATTCTGGGAAGTTACGCGATATAGTATATCAACAGACGGCGATGCGAGGGAGATCATCCATTTTTACTTGGGTCAAGAAGAATCATCCACTTTTACTCGGGTCAAGAAGAGAATCATCCACTTTTACTCGGGTCAAGAAGAGAATCATCCACTTTTACTCGGGTCAAGAAAAGAATCATCCACTTTTACACGGGTCAAGAAGAGAATCATCCACTTTTACTCGGGTCAAGAAGAGAATCATCCATTTTTACTCGGATCAAGAAGTTTGTCTCGTTTGAAAAAATTTAAACTGAATTTGTGAATAGAGCTAGATCGACTAAAGCGGTGAAATTTTTATTCCGTCAATCTTTACAATTCAGTCGGATTACGGATTATACCGAAAGTCAATAGGAATTAGACTGTGAACTTTTGTTTGAAATTACCCATTCAAACTTCGAAAATTTCTCCGTGGGACTGAATTCAATGCCTAGATTGGAACTTTGGATTTCGGATTTGGACACTTATCCTGGATCATATTATTAAGCACAGGCCAGTACCTTTTTTGTATTGTAAGTTGTTTTGATGGTTGAAACTTGATATCTGTTATTGCCATTAGATAATATATTTTGTGTCTATCACATAAGTAGATAATTATAATAAATTAAACAAGCTGCTATCTGTGTCTTTCTGTTGCGCTCAGTCCGCAATAAAAAAACGTAACAATTTCCTTGACACTTGTATATGTAAAACATATTTTTTCCCATTATTCCTTTGTATATAATATGCTATTTAAAAATTGAATTTTTTTGTAAAATGATTCTTAACTAGTCAGATATTTTTATGCTTGTGTTCATATATGTGTGTGTATTATTTTTCTAAATATTACTGAATATACTTTACAAATTTATGAATGTATCTCTTTCTATATGAGATAACTCTGCGTAATAATGTTTGTTTATTATTTTTAGAGTCCTATATATTTGGGTCAAAGTGGTTCAACCTACTTTGATTTTCAAGTGACGTGTGTTTTACTAATTATAAAGGTTTTAGCAAACATTTATTTCCAGCTGTGCAAATTGTCAAAGTTGGTTGACGCATAGAAGCTTTAACGGGACTGTTAACTCACGTTAATGAACTTATTTGGAAAATAAAATAAATTTTACAATTAGAATATCTACAGAATTGTTGTTGGAAGTTTCACTTTGTGTATTACATTTACGCTTTTTTTCAGACAAGACTACTTTATTATACATTTTTATCAAATACCTGCATTGTATACATTCTTTCAAGACATTTTATTGTATTCAGTGTGAAATATATACAGAGCTATATTATTTATAACTCATTTACCTCGTAATTGGATATATTTTTATCTTACATGCGTATTTTTATTTCAAATTAATATTCAACTTTTTCGTTGTTTTGAATTAAGCACAAAGCTACACAATGGGCTATCTGTGCTCTGCACACCACGGGTATCGAAACCCGGATTTTAGCGTGTAAGTCCGCAGACATACCGCTGAGTCACTGGGGGGCATTCAACTTTGTCACAGATAAAATGGAAACAAAAATACAAGAAGTAACACAATGTTGGACAGTAATTCAACATTATTCTTACGTGAAACAAACATATTCTGTAACAGGTTACATTGGACAACAATTCAAACCTTCACGTAAAGTAAAACTATCGTGTAATGGGACTCCGTAAACAAGGCTATTCGGACACTAAAGTAAAATTAAAATTTATATTTTTAAACTGTTAATTTGTAAAACTGATGTATGAAAAGTGTAAGCAGAAAATTTAGTAATCAAGATAATTTTAATTATTTATTTGACTTAGAGTAACTCTAAGTTCAGGTCTTTCTTCTCAATAAGAGTTGTGAATATCGTGTTTTCAATATTCAAATTATACAAATTAATATATTTGATGGAGAGAAACAATATTTAGATGATTTACCTTGATATTTCACCAGAGTGTACATAGTTGCTAAGACGGCGTCTTATTTTACTCGAATGTATAATGTATAACTTCACGCGATGTTATTCACACCAGTTAAAAACTTTTAAGGCAATGACGCCAAAACATATATCAGTAAGTGAAGTGTAATTTTAATGTATGCAATCACATTATTGATACTTCTCGTGAGTAATTAGTGTGTATATTGCATTTATATGATCATACAGTATCCACAGCACCTAATCAGTCTTGTCCACTAATTAAATTTTGGATCTCTAGTGTGATACAACTGGTTTTAGTTCTGGAAGTAGCAGTGCTGATTTATAACTTCACAATATTAACAGTTCTGTAGATACTTTTCAAGATCGTATTTCTTAAAAGAAATCTTCGTTAAACATTTTAACTAATCAATGAATTATTTTCCCGTCAATTAACTCATTTACAAATAAAGCAATTTTGAAAAGAAAGACGAAATATTACTGGAGAGACCAGAATATATTTTTTGGAGACGTGGTGTTAAAGTATCATGATATTAAGCAAAAGTGCGATAGCTAATTACTAAGTGAAATTGGAAAACAATCGAGTTCGATGTAAACGTTCATAATAAAACATAATTCTATTACGTTCGAAACATCGCGATGTGTTTTACAGAGCCACGAATGTTTAGAAGAGCGCCTCAGTTCTTTCAACATCAAACTTCCTTCTTACTCCCAACACCTGAAACATCCAGACTGAGAACCTCCTACCACTTAAAGCTTTAAGGCAGATTTTTGCATAACGATCATTCAGATTGCTGTCATTACAATTTGTTCTTCGAAAAACAAAATCAACCATAAACAACATTGCAACATCAATGACGATTTCGCAAAATAGTTCGTGTTACTTCAGAAGGCTCGATATAGCCAGGTGGCTAAGGCACTCGACTCGTAATCGGAGGGTCGCGGGTTCGAATCCCTATCACACCAAACATGCTCGCCCTTTCAGCCGTGGGGGCGTTATAAAGTGTCAGTCAATCCCACTATTCGTTGGTACAAGAGTAGCTCAAGAGTTGACTATGGGTGGTGATGCCTAGTTGCCTTTTCTCTAGTCTTACATTGCTAAATTAGGGACGGCTAGCTTTTAAAAGTTTTTGGACAAATATTTATATCTACAAACTAAATGAAACTTTAAAAATCCCATGAGAAATTGCACAAAGTTTCTTGTTAATATGTAAATTATATTAACAGATATAAAATGACCCGGCATGACCAGGTGGTTAAGGCCATGTGTAGTTTCATATTTTAACAATTCTCCCAGGGTGTATTTCACTCAACTAATTTCTAGTCCACACTTACAAACTATTTGTTTGTAGTTAAGCCCCAGAAAATCTTATTTTTTAATACTGTCAGAAACAATTGACAGATTTTACAGGTTTTTATTTTTAGTTAAACCTCACAATATCTATTAACATTGTAAAATAAAAAACAGCTAAAATTCGATTGAGATAATATATATCATTTAAGAGCAATGTTATTTTACAATTATATATTTTTCTATCCAACTTCAGCTGTTTTTCTTAATTTTAAAGGTTTGTAGAGAGTGGGATACTTCCAGCATTTCTATGTTAATATATTTTGCACATCAGTTTTTACATCAGAGAAATTAACTTGCTTCCCGGTGGCTCAGTGGTAAGTTTGACAGTTTGTAGCTTTAAAATTTGGGTATCCATGCCTGTGACGGGCAGAGCGCACCTAGTTCATTGTGTTAGCTTTGTAGTTACGAAACCAATAAACAACTATTGATATTTATTATATTATTCTTTAATGGTGTAAAGTTATAAGTGATATGTAACAATGAAAGTTTCGACAACTGATTTAGGTAGAAAAATATGGTAAGTATTTATGGCGAGAGTATTTTGATAGGTACGAAATAACATGTTAAAAAGAGACAAAATCGAAAAATCAATAATTTTAATGATTTATTTATTTGAAAGTTACGTTTTGAGTAGATAAGCGAAACTTTTATTTTGTGTAATACTAAATCACACAAAAAACTTCAATGGAATAATCACCAAATGATTGTAAAAAAATGTTGTACATAAATGAAGTTTATAGACTATTCCTAGCTCTCTTACGGAAAAGGTACAGTAACGTAATTACGTCTAACTTTTTGATTGTTAGGGAAGGCAGCTAGTCTTCACCACTCACGGCCAACGCTTGTGCTACTCTTTTACCAACTAATAGTGAAAACAATCGTCACATTAAAACACACCCACGGCTGAAAGTGTGAGCACGTTTGGTAGGAGAGAGTTTCGAACCCAAGACTTTCATATTGCGAATCAAGCGCTATGACCATCTAAGCAATGTCGGGCAAGTAAGTCCTTAAGTAATGTTTCGCACATTATCAAACATCAGTACTGAATACAGTAAATCTAATGTTTCTTATTTATGTATATATTTTTAGCTGCGGCATAGTTGCTCATAGGACGGATCTGAGTTTATTTTTTTCTTGTTGCTTTTTACCAGGTACAAACTTTTAGCTCATAGCTACGTCATCACTTGACCGATTTGAGATCCAGTTACAGTTTTGGACTCAAGAGGTCAAACCCTTTCGATTTATGTATTTAACATGCCTAAAGTATCATAGATTAATTTATTTTAATCGTGCTTTAATTAATTTCAAGTTGAGGACAGGCTGGCTGAGATTCTGATGACTGCTACAATTGATAAGATATACGTGCACCTCATATTTGGTATTACTGGTGCACAAAAATACAGCTAATACAAAGTGCAAAAAATACTATAAATAAATTTACTCTAATCCTGCCTAAAATAATTTCTAAAGCCGAAGCTATTGAAGATTCCCAATTGTTTTATAACAGTGCCACCAAATGTTATAGGAGTACAATATACATGTTACAATGAATATTCAGATTTAATTACTTGGGAGAGATAGAGATTTGAACCGGCAGCTGTCAGATTATGAGTCGAGCGTCTTCAACAACAGGGACCATATTTCTTAGCATCGGTCTGCTTAATCTTGACAGGCTTTAATTGCTAACTTAATATTTACTGTATCTCATATGTTATATTATAACTTATATATGATGCACTTATTGTAATCTGCCAGTGTCTTCTCTTCTTTACACGTCCTGCTGCTGTATTAAGTGATTCACGCCACCAGCTGTTAGTTTGATTATTCACACTTGTTACTGCTCTTATTAAACAATATGAAACAAATTCACGACAACGAGAAACAAGGTCAAGTCATTTGAACAATGTTAAGAGATTACAAAAAATAACGTCTAAATATAAACTTTATTCTTATATAAACAAGTTGATTTCAGATCCACCTTTTGCGTCCCAGAAATCATTGTTTAAAAAGAATTTCTTTGATATCAGAATTTATTAGTTAGGCTGCACGATGAAGAGCAAACAATTCTATAAAACTTTATTTATACACGCAGTATAAGATATTTAAAAATTGCTTCGAAAGACAGTGTGATGTTAGAAAACCAATAAGCCTAGATTTTTTTAAAAGAACAGTTTAATTGGAAATGAGTTTTTAACACATTGTTTTTAATTTATTTATCGTCCAATATCCTGTTACTAAAGGCAAAGCTTTTTGGGCAGTGACTTACAGAATACAAAAAAAAGGTATGAAGTGTTATCGTTACACAATACTGATTATTATAACAAATTAGTTTTACAAGCAAATGTTCAGTTACTACTGCTTTTTGTTTGCTTCCCCAGCTCTGAAATTAGCGAAACGCGTCATCAACAATGCATATGGCAGACACAGTATTGTTGAAATACCAATATACATTCTTGGTATTCTTGAAAATCCTTAAGGAACTAAATAGAGAATGTATTGCTCATATAAATATGTATAGGAGGCCTAATTTTTATGTCTTAGAACAAGTATATAATTAGTTATAACCATGCTTCTCTAGGTATGAAAATGTGTTTACACCATAAAGGTGTTTGTTTTAACAAATTAATAATATAAATATTGTTCCGTTTATAAATGTGTTTCTTATGACCCTGACATCCTGATGATTTATACACTGAGTGAAGGCCTGTTCAGTAGTGAATATGGAAGGCAGAGTATGGTTAAAATACTATTACATACACTTCTTAAAAAAACTTTAAATAAGAGAATAAAGAATTTAGTATTAACAATATTTTAGGCCCAGTAATAATGTCTAATGAGAACTGTGATTAATTATAATAATACTTCACCAGTTAGGAAAGGCGTTCACGCCATAAAAAAATCATTTTAATATTAGGAAATGCTCAATGAAGTTGTTTTCAAATCGTACTTTTGTTGACGCGCTCCATGTAAAACATGGGTAATTAAAACATCTAAATGTTATAACTCTTGAACTATCCTCCCCTAGCCTAGTTTCTGTGTAGCAAAGAACTTACTGTCTGACATTGTCACACAAAATAAAACATTTTTTATTAAATGTGTTAATTTATTCTTTACTACAGTTTAATCGAATTGGTCTTGAAAAATTGTGTTACTAATCGAGCGGAAATTAAGAAATTTGACATTAACAGTATAACGATGATAGTAATTTAAAAAATATATTTGAAACGACGTTTCACTGTTGTGGCATCATCAGAGTGAGAAGTACAAGACCAGTTGTTATGTAAATTTGTAAATATTTTGTAAACGACAACATGTCGTGTTGTGTTTAAGTTTTCATTTCTATTATCTATGTTTCCATATTTATATTATTGTTTCGAAGTTTAAACTAATAAAATATGTTGTTATTCATTTAGGGTAACATTTAGAATTTTATTGAATTTAGTAGACCAATCATATGTTTGTAAATGAAGTGCTGGTGACTTCGTGTCTAGACTATTAGTCTCGTACAAGAACGGACATGCGCGGATTGCTCTGGAGATCTGTAGAAAGTTCGCGGTTATTCGAGGGGTCTAGGCCTACAATATATAAACGGACGAAGATGCGAGAGAGAAAGAGAGATTCAGACATCAGTTTTTATTCGAAGAAAAAGAGGAGAGTTAGACATTAGTTTTATTTCAAAAGAAGAGAGTCAGTTATTTGAGAAAGAATAAGTGTTTGCTGTGATTATTCAACTTGGATTTGTGACTGAAGTTAGATCTACGGAAGCTGTGATTTTATTTCGTCAATCTCTACGATTCATCTGAATTACTGCTTGTGCTGAGAGTCGGCGAATTTATTGAACTGTGAACTGTTTCTGAACTTCTTCATTTAAGCTTCGGAATTTCTTCGTGGGACCAAATTCACACCCTAGACTGGAATTTGAGACTTTCATTTTAGATCATTATATTAAATACAGGCCAGTACCATTTTGTATTGTGATTAATTTTGAAGTTTGAAACTAGTATTATTTTGTTTTGTAATTAATTTCGAATGTTGTAACTTAATATCTGTCACTGTTATTATATAATTTATGTTATATCTGTTATATTTGTTAATAGTTTAGTGTAATAAATTATACAAGCTGTTATCTGCGTTTTTCTGTTGCGTTTAGTCTACGAAGAACATAAAACATAAAAAACACGTAACACCAGTATTGACGTTTCACTGTTGTGGCATCATCAGAGCGAGTAGTACAAGACCAGTGTTGACGTTTCACTGTTGTGGCATCATCAGAGTGAGTAGTACAAGACCAGTGTTGACGATTCACTGTTGTGGCATCATCAGAGCGAGTAGTACAAGATCAGTGTTTTACCACTATACAGGCCAGGCATGGCCAGGTGGTTAAGGCGCTCGACTAGTAATCAGAGGGTCTTTGGTTCTGGTCCACGTAATATCAAACATTTTCGCCCTTTCAGCCGTGGGGAAGTTACAACATAAGGCCAGTTTCACTGTGCATTGGTAAAAAAGTAGTCCAAGAGTTAGTGGTGGGTGATGATGACTAGCTGTCTCCATCTAGTCTTACACTGCTGAATTAGGGAAGGCTAGCGCAGATATCCCTCGTGTAGCTGTGCACGAAATTCAACTACAAACATATTACTATGCACGATATAGTCGTGATAGTGAAACGTTGGTTGAAATGAAGATTTATTATTATAATGAGAAAAAAGTTCGTGTTTATTTTTTAAATTTATTATCAGAATGTCTAAATCCTTGAAAACTGAAAAACAAAATTCTAAAAAAACATTTATTAGCTCATTGTGATATTTGGTCCGGAGATCAAGAAACATGTGATAAAGTTAAAACAAATTTCAAAGATAATGCTTTCTTTATATCAATAACACAATTATAGGTATCTTATAAGTTAATGTTAAACGATACCCATGATAGTTAATTAGTAAAAGTAAGTACAATACAGAAGTTTTTTTTATTAAAAGTGTAAGTAAAGTTTCTTGTAATTACGTGTTATTTAGAATAACATTTTGTATGACATGACACATTAATCGTGCGAACTTTCTGTGAGACGATTGAGAACTGTTGATGCAAAATCTGAAATAAACTAATTTGTCCTGTGAAATTAATTAATAACTGAACAACAAGTTTAACAACACAGGCGACGTAAACAGGATTAACAAATGGGGAAAAATCAAACCAATAGGAGATAAAGGGGGGTAAAAGTTTCATAAAGAAAGTGTAAAAGAAAATATTTTTAAGTGAAGCTATTCAGATAAAACAATGAACTTTTATGTTATATGTAATTAGATTCTTAGAGATATTGTAATAATTTACCCTTTATTTTAATAGTGATCAATTGTACAAGTGTTAGATTTGACCCCAAGGCCCACATTAGCAGTATATTAACCATAACAGAACCACACAGACGACGTTATGTCATCTCAGTTTTACTCTTGTACTATTTCGAAAGTTCTTAGAATAAAAATAATCTGTGTAGTATTTTCGGTTGTGAACTTTCAGACACTTTCCTGTGAAACATTTCTTTTATTTTTTATGTTTAAAATACTTTCTTTGTTCATAGAGTTTCGATGTTCGGTTATTGTTGCTTACAGTTTCATAAGTGTATCCAATAGTTTTACATTGATAATTTTATTTATTCACCCTTATTTCATATACATTTAAAATATTCCTAATAGTAGTGTTATGTATATGTGTAAATATTTTGTAAACGACAACATGTCGTGTTGTGTTTGAATTTTCATTTCTATTATTCCTTTTTCCATATTGATATTATTGTTTCGAAGTTTAAACTAATATTTTGTTATTTATTTAGGGTAACGTTTAGAACTTTCTTGAATTAAGTTGACCAATCATATGTTTGTAAATGAGTGCTGGTGACTTCGTGTCTAGACGTGTAGTCTCGTGCAAGAACGAACACGCGCGGATTGCTCTAGAGTTGTATGGAAATTGCAAGATTGTTCGAGAAGTAGGCCTATCGGTATAAAAGACGGTGACGCGAGATAGAGTCAGTCATCAGTTTTTATTCGAAGAAAAAGAGAGAGATTCAGTCATCAGTTTTTATTCGAAAAAAGAAGATAGATTCAGTCATCAGTTTTAGTTATTTGAGAAAGATTAAGTGTTTGCTGTGAATATTCAACTTGGATTTGTGATTGAAGTTAGATCTACGGAAGTTGTGATTTTATTTCGTCAATCTCTACGATACATCCGAATTACCGCTTGTGCTGAGAGACGGCGAATTTATTGAACTGTGAACTGTTTCGGAATTACTTCGTGGGACCAAATTCACACCCTAGACTGGAATTTGAGACTTTCATTTTAGATCATTGTATTAGATACAGGCCAGTACCGTTTTGTATTGTGATTAATTGTGAAGTTTGAAACTAATATTATTTTGTTTTTGTAATTAATTTCGAATGTTGTAACTTAATATCTGTCACTGTTATTATACAATTTATGTCATATCTGTTATATTTGTTAATAGTTTAGTGTAATAAATTATACAAGCTGTTATCTGTGTTTTTCTGTTGCATTTAATCTACGAAGAACTTAAAACATTTAAAAAATACGTAACATTAGTTTATAAAAACAAACAAACGATAATTCTATTTTTCTGATCGTCATTTTTAAACATCATACACATTTTCATGAGTTAAAAATTGCTGAAAACAGCTGAAAATGACAAGTAGGGGGATTTTGAGAGAATTGTTTGGCAACCCTGAACATAAAGTACCCAAAAAGTAACAATATTATATATATGTGTATATAAATACAGATGTTTACAAACTTAATAAAACATTTTTGGGTGTATTTTCATCATGTTTTAAACTCTTTTATAAAGAAATCTGTGAAAAGTTTACACAAATAAACTAATGTTGTTGTTGTTGTTTTGAATTAAGCACAAAGCTACACAATGGGCTATCTGTGCTCTGAAAAATTTTTGTTATGAAGTTCAAACACTAAACTCGTATTTAAATAAATAAAATTTATAATTTTGATTTTTCCTGTCTCAGTGAAATGTAAAATGTTTGCTGATGATTTTGTTTTCAAGTTGATTATAAAACTTTTACCATTTAGTGTAGCTGTAAAGTAATTAAAGAAGGAAAGATGGTTTGGTTGTACATTGGATTGTCTGTGTTCTGCCCATCATGGGCACTGAAACCTAACTTTAAGCATGTACGTATGCAAAATAATTGTTGAACCACTGGGGACTTAAAAACGTAGAAAACGTAAAGTAGACACAATCTTATAAAAAATTCATTGGAAGCTTCATTGTTAAAACCATCAAGAGTAAACGAGACCATCTTTTACGATTTATGTAATACTGTTATTGCATTTGGATGCAAAAAAATAACCTTAAGAAATGTAAATACACACCACAAAATTACCCAAGTACAGAAAAAATTGAAAGAGTAAGGACAAATAAGAAGTATGTTAAATTTTGTTTCATGTTGACATGAAAGTGATGAAAGCATGGTGTTTTAAGAGGAATCCTACTTTCTTGCATTTGTAATAGAAAATTGATTTTAATTTTCCATTGTAAACAAACTGGAACGTCTTATTGAAGTTATGTCCCATAAGCCAGTAAATTGGGTAAGAAAAAAGTAACCAGTTGCTCTAGACAATGTCTTGCGCCATACTTTAGTGATATATTCATTGAAAAACTAAGATCTATATGTTTTTTGATAATTATAGACAAAACTACTGACAGAACTCAAATAAGCAGTCGCTACTGTGTGCAGTTTACTAAAACAATGACTGTTTTAAAATTGGAGTGGATGTTCTAGATCTAATTAGTTGTACATATTGGTTTTCAAATTCTGTATTTAAGAAACCATTATCATTATTGTAAAATCTGAATGTTTCTGTAAGAAAAGTGGGTTACATTTTTGATAGTGATACAACAAGTAGTATGACGGGATTAATCATTCTCATATATGGCCAATTTCCTCTCTGGTACAGCGGTAATTCTACGGATTTACAACGCTAAAATCAGGGGTTCGATTCCCCTCGGTAGAGTTACCAGATAGCCTTAAAAACACACACACATATGTGGCCAAAGAAAACTTTACATTGATATTCATTTCATAGAAAAGTCTCTATATTATAGTTTCAGCCTGGTATGCCCAGGTGTGTTAAGGCGTTCGACTCGTAACCTGAAGGTTGCGAGTTCGAATCCCTGTCGCACCAAACATGCTTACCCTTTCAGCGTGGGGGCGTTATAAGTGACGTTCATTCCCACTATTCGTTCATAAAAGAGTTGGCAGTGAGTGTTGATGACTAGCTGCTTTCCCTCTAGTCTTACACTGCTAAATTAGGGACGGCTAGCGCAGATAGCCCTCGTGTAGCCATGCCCGAAATTCAAAAAACAAACAAATTCTATATTATGAATCTAAATAATGGCTGCATCAAAGCCCCCAAGTGGTATTTGAAGAGTTTCCAGGGGATTTATATAACCGTGTATTTTTAAATGCTAAATGACAAGAACTTTCAGTGTGCACCATTTCCAGAGTGTAAAATATACACGATTCTAAAACTAATAAACACGTTTTCTCTTCAATTTTGCAATATTGTAGATTAATGCTTGTTGAACGTTATTAAATAAGTAAACACAGATATATGAAATGCATTAGTATCATCAGTTTTGAAAAGCAGTTGTTGTTGAATTAAGCACAAAGCTACACAATGGGCTATCTGTGCTCTGCCCACCACGGGTATCGAAAACCGGATTTTAGCGTGTAAGTCCGCAGACATACCGCTGAGCCACTGGAAGCCCTTTGAAAAGCAACCATTGAGTGTTGTTAGGGGTTAAAAAGGGAAAAGATGTGCTACCACGTGCTCCTGAGTTAGACGCTCATATGCAGAAAAAGTTTAAAAGAGTAAAAATTAATATCACGTGCAGTTTGTGCTCCGACAACCCCTTCTTTTTGTAATATAACTGACACAATTTTTATATATTCTATTTAATGACTTTAATAATATGGAGAATATTTTATAAATAATACCTGTTTGAATGAAAAGTGAAATTTAAAGTTTTGTTGATATAAAATCATATTACTACAAAAATGAATGACTCTAATATTCATATTAGGACTAGTTTCTTGTGTATGCTATTTTGCCATTTTGATCAGTTTTTTTTTCAATCCTCTTAATAATAAGTATTAACAAACTGGTTTATCTGACAGTACAACAGAAAAAATAACCGAATTTTATTAAATAAAGTATTTGTAATGAACTGTAGTAATTTCAGGACTTATTTCCAGAATATTAGTTGCTTTTCAGGATTTCTGTGTACAGTGATATACCATTATGTGTAGAAAAAGTGAGTACACGCTTAAACAGATCGAAGACACAAACGTCCATCGGAGCTGCAGATAAAGAGACTTGACAGGTATTTAGGTGTGAGTATAACTTCTTCAACCAAATTTCACGTTTGTAAGGTATCACTGGAAGTTTATTAACGTTCATTAATTTCAAATCCGCTTTTAATCTGTATCAGAAGATATTCTCAGCTTTACAACAACGATCTTTTAGTCGTAGTGTTCTTTTATGTGTATAATTCATAATTTGCTTCCATCATTTGCTCCGTGAGTTGTTTAGGAGCTCGTTGCTGGATTTAAAGTTAAGTTGATCTCCAAATTCCTAACTCCTTTAAAAATCAACAGAAGTTATTGTGAGATAGAAAACCTGGTTTTACATTCCATCTGAAAGTATGGAAATTATTATACAAGGCAAACTCTAATTATTTATTGTATAAAATTTACCAGTCTATAAGTATACTGACAAGAAATTTGAAACAAATTTGCATGCTAATATTTTAATGTTCTAAATAGTTTACATATACATAAATAATGCTAAATATCTTGTCGCTTGTGGATGTTGCACCCACGCAGTGAGTCATAAACGTAATAACTTCAAGCTCCAACTTCAAAAGACGTACAGTTCAGTTCGTGGCCTCTGAACGTGTTTTATTACTAGTCATCATTCGCCTTGCATCACTTCAGATTATCACTGCATGAAACACGAGAAATCTTCATGTGAATTAATTTTTAGTTTAAAGTAATTTACTCATTATACATAGTCACATAAGTCTGCTGGACTAAAACTCTGTCAAATAGTCACTTCTCTATTTTATCAATATATATGTGTGTGTGTTGAATAATTTTCTCGTAAGTACTCATGTTGTGTATTTTTAAGCAGAAGACGCTATATGTTACAATAGTATAGGCTACAGAAGACATTACTGAATCAATATTCCCTCTGGAGAATAAAAAACCAGAAGCGATCAAAATTTATTGCTGTTAGTAATAATGCAAATTTACAGGCTGTGAATTTATTACAGTAAAACCACTCTGCTGTTGTCTTTGTTTTAGTGCAAAGCTACATAGTCGCCTATCCGTGCTCTGTCCACCGCAAGGAATCAAACCATGGATTTTACTGTAGTTGAATAAGTAGTAGTCTAATTTGTCAAAAATTGCCTTCACTAGCGACTCCTAGCATAATTTTCTTTCAAGGGTACCTCATCTTTTGACGGCGGGTGATTCTGGCTGGTTGTTTTCCTTACAGTTAGTAACTTAGAGTCCTAGAAACGGAGTATGAGAAAAATAATACTTCATCTTCTTAATGAGAAGGTAAAACCATACTTTAATAAAGAAACTGTAATACCATTCAATAAATGGTTGCCCGGTATGGCCAGATGGTTGAGGCCCAAGATTCGTAATCCGAGTGTCGCGAGTTCGAATCCCGTCACACCAAACACGTTCGCCCTTTCAGTTTTGGGAGCATATTAATGTGACGGTCAATCCCACTATTCGTTGGTAAAAGAGTAGCTCAAGACTTGGCGGTGGGTGGTGATTGACTAGCTGTCTTCCCTCTAATCTTACACTGCTAAATTATGGACGGCTAGCACAGATAGCCCTCGTGTAGTTTTGCGCGAAATTTAGAACAAACCATGGAACCATTATTTCTTCGGAAACCGTGGTTTGTCTGCTTTTAAGTATTTTTAAAGCATAATTAAAGACGAAGGGTAACACATAAACCATAGATATTTCATTATGTTAATATCACTCACGAAACTAACATTTCTTCGTAAACCGCGGTTTTAATTTTGTTTTGTATTTTTTGAAGTGTAAATAAAACACGAGAGATAACATAAAACTAAAATTCACACCTTACATGAACACCACTTATGAAACCGACATTTCCACGAAAGCTGTGGTTCATCTAATTCATTCAGTGTAATTAGAAGAGGAAAGCTTAACAAAACAAGATAAACCAAAGCTTCGCAGATCACATCGTATGGATCCTTCTTCTACTGTCATAAAAACCTTACAAACACAAACACGAAAACATTCCAAGTTTTGAAACGAGATTAGTAACGGGAAATTTCATGACATTATCTCGGCACATACACAACGTATGTCAGAGGACACATAAAATATGCACAGTTAAGAGAAATAATAATAAGAAAGCCCTACTGCTTGCCAGTCATCTATAACTTTAAAACCACTTTTACATTATTGGTGTCTTCTGTTTGTGTTTGGTGGGCTTCTGATGCCTAATCAATGTTGTATCCGCACTCAAATACTAAAAACGCAGTTTAGAACGTTAATAAAGGAACTAAATATTGTCCAAAATATTATACAGGTGAAGAATTATATAAAAATGAGGTAAGTTCAACACATTTATATATAAAAAAATGAGTCGTTACGTTCTAGAAGAAATCCTACTTATGTTTTTCACGTTCATTTCATTATTAACAAATATTTAGAAGGCGTAAAATAAGTTTTATTACATAACTAACTTCAAACTGTTGAAGAAGATCAGCTATGACAAAGTGTTAACCACACAAAGCCTTTAACTCAAATTACTTAACGTTTCCTAATAACACATATCTGTTTTGAAGTATTGAGTAATGCAATTACACAAAACTTTGACGATCCATCTAATAAATACCATCCCTATGTAAGAATCACAGAATACGTTTCTCTAAGCTCTGTGGTGTTGAGGATAACCTGTATGATTAAATTATTTTATGAATTATTGTATCTCACATCTGTTTGTTTACTTCTTTCATAATTTCGCGCAAACTGCATAAGAGTTATATGTTCATAGACGTTTCTAAGTTTAAAATGATAAACGAGACGAAAAGCAGCTACGCAACAGTATTTTGTCCAGATGCAACCTAAAATCTCATTTGCTCTCCCAGCACACTGCTTGGACGACTTTACAGACTGACCAACCATCACAACAAGATCCCTTTCTTTTACTGACACGGTTAAGAATATTCTCATACGAATTACACTAATAATTTCAATTATCATAACCCACGTACATTATTTTACATTTATTATAATTAAAACTCATCTGCCAATAACTTGCCCAACTTGTAAATCAGTAGCATCCTTTTCAAAACTAGTAACACCCAAGACCTTGATATTATCAGCACATTTAATTAATTTATTCCCTATTCCTTCATATATGTTATTAATGTAAAAAAGAGAAAAATCTTCGTTGGTAAAAAACAAAATAAAAAGCAAAAGTTAATAACCCAGTCACCTCATAATCATCAAATTCTAGCCTTCCTTTATCATCCATCAAATTTCCTACTCTTATTCTAACATTTCATTTATCCTTAATGTATTACAAGATATCCCCACTGTTAATTTTTACATTTTAAGACAACCTTTTCTCGTAGGTTTCTTTTTACATTATAATCAAATTTCTCATTTTTTCTGATCTTCTGTATCTCCTTTCATGCTAGTCAAATATTTAAACTTCTTAAATTTATTATGAATTGCTTTTATTTTATGTCTTAAAGCCCTTGTGAACCTACCTGGTTTTTACTTTCAGCTACCTCTTTCTTTCTGTAAGGAATATGTTTACCTTGAATATTTAAAAATATTATCTTTAAATATTTTCCACGTCTGGTCAGTGTCTCTAGATTACCCTGCTGCCAAATTTACAACAGATAATTGTTGTCATATCCCTTCAAAATTTGTTTTTTGGAAACTTGTAACCAGAATATCATTATTCCTTATCTCCACATGCAGCAAAACATTGAACTTAATGGAGCATTGATATCTTGCACACAGATGTTTCCCAGGTGGACCCTCTCAATAATTTCTATATTTGAAGTTAACAAGTTTGTTGCTCATTAACGACATGTGTCCTGTTTCTAAAAGTAATCCCTCTGACTTCTCGGATTTTAAACTTAAAAAATAAAAACAAACCTCTGTAATTAACGGAGTTTCTAAACGCATACAGGTCATACTTTTATGCTAAAATTGGTTGAAAATACACACGCTAACATAGTCATCTGAAACAAATCTACCTGATAACCAGAGCAAAGACGGAGACTTTCGCTAGTTCAGAAATAGATACTTCAACCAAACTAATATAAATTCGTTTAAGGAAATCGCAATATTTGAACAATTTAATTTGTTTGGCATGTAATAACTGCGTTTCTTAAATTCGGAATTTTGTTTTGTATTTACAAGTTGTACGTAAAACTAAACGGATATCCATACTTAGCTAGCCCTAATTTTGAACTGATAAACAAGAGGAAAGACAGTTACAGTCAACAGCATTCACCGCCATTCTTTTGCAACTGTTGTCTGACTGTGTAAAGGACGAAGTTCGTTTTATTAGCAATGGAACATGAACTATAAAGACTCTTGAATTCACACACAGTCCAAGTACATTGTCATTTGGCCACACACGAATCAAATTAAAAATAATCATAATTTTACAAGTAAATTAAAATTACAGTAACAGCTTACATTTTCAAAGCTAAAAATGAAGTATTCTTAAGTCTGAAGTTGGGAACATGAAAGAATTCACAACTTTTATAATTGAACACATAATGTGGTGTCTTTGCAGCTTGTTTGGTTTGTTTTGAATTTCGCACAAAGCCACACGAAGACCATCTGCGCTAGCCGTCCCTAATTTAGTAGTGCAAGGCTAAAGGAATGCAGCTAGTTATCACCATTCCCCGCCAACCCTTGGATTACTCTTTTACAAACGAATAGTGGAATTGACCGTCACATAATTACGCCCTCACGGCTGAAAGGGCGAGCATGTTTGATGTGACAGGAATTCGAACCAGAGACCCTCGGATTACGAGTCGAGTGCCTTAACCACCTAGCCACACCCAGTCTCTACACTCCTTTAAATATGAAACTCCCGCGCTTTAACATTTTGACTAATTCAGATTTATCGAATTTAGATTTTTCAGCGTTATGGAATATTTTAACGCAAAAAGGAGCAAATTTTGAGATTTCCGAATTTTACATAGCAATTAAAAATATTAAATTATTGTTCGTATTAACTCGTGTTTCTTTAAAAACAAAAATTTAATTGACTGTAAAAAACTGTACCAGTCTACTTAATTTTCTATCTGTATTAAACCTCACTTATTATTAGAACATTTTGTACTAGAGCGCTCATACCGTATTTCCAGCAATGCCAAAAATATTAAGACCTGCTTTATTTTATTCGCTTTTTTTAGCTCTATGACAAAGCTATAGAGTATCGTTTAATTTTCTTATTACCGTAGCTCAGTCAGTATCCAAACAGCCATCAACGTAAATTTAATTTTTGTTTGCAAAGTATTTTTACTTACTGGAGAAACGTTAACTAATTTAAATAACCAAAACCCGAGCCCGAAACCTGAATACAGTGTGATATCGTCTGGCGCCTCCCTGACGAACACTTAGAAACCAAGTGTAGCCAAAAGTTACGTCAACCCCTTTCTTTAGGGCACTATCAGTACTGAGATTAGTACAACCTATAGCTCAGTAAAATATTTTTAGATGGTTCTTATCTACATATCATCTATTACACATCGTTATGTTGCCAGATGGCCAGAACTAAACGAATGTTTATTTATTTTGTTGTTGAAGGTCCTACTTCTCACGTGATGTATTTAATCTTGGTCATAACGGCGTCAAGCAGTATAGGATTGTATCAGATATTTGGTTACGGTCGTGTGCCATCATTTCAGCACCTAACATGTCAAATATAAGGTTACACTTGGATGAGTAATGCCCTCTAATTTCAATAACCTCGCGTGCACATTCTGAAATCTGACCTCGACACGAACACTGTACGCCTACGTAAAATGAGATTCATTTGAAATGAAGAGAAACTTTAATCAAATGAAGCAAATAATTGTATTATTTTTATTTTTATTTGCACTGATGGTTTTGCTAAAATATTTTGAAGGAGATTTTTATAATTTTAATCGTCATTGATAATTTTTAGAGTCGTGAATATATTCGTCTATCAAAAGATTCAGGATATATATTAATATGATTTAAATAATTTACAAATCAGTTTAGTCTTTTAAATGACTCACTACAGAAAAAACGAATGTCTCTGTTCTTTTTGTTTGTTTATAATTAAGCGAAAAACTGCAAAATGAGCTCTCTCTGGTCCACCCATTACAAGCATCGAAATTCAGAATCTAGCGCTGTAAGACTGCAGACATATCACTGTACCACTGAAGGGGTGAGGTACGAACATCTCAGATTTTTAGTTTCAGCCAGTTGAACACATGGTTGAAATATCTCTAAGTGAATTTTCGAACTTGTCGTGAATCACAGATAAATGATTATTTAAGATTTAAAATAATTAATAAGCTCGAAGCTATTGAAAAAAGAATATTTTCATTCGTAGCAGGAAGACGTTTGGCTCCCGATGAAAAAAAATATTCATCGAAAACGATTTAACTTTTTAGTGTTTTGTTTTACTCTTGTACGTTTAAATAGAATTGATAGGTCTGCATAAATTTTACTCACTGGAAATTAAATAATTACACAGTATATATATATTATTTAAAAACAACTAACGTGCAATACAAATGGGCACCAATATAATCTCAAACCATTTTGAATCATAAAACTTTTGGGTGTACAAAGTATTTATCTACTGTACTCTGCAGGTAAGTTGTACATTTGTTTGTAGTGAAGCACGAGGCAACACAAAGTGATTTGCCAACTCTGGTATTAAATCCCTATTTTTAGCGTCATAAACTCACTGACTTGCCCTTCAACTGACTGAAACCAGCTTTCACGTTACTTTTGATAAATAGGTGTATAATAAAGCGCTTAAGGTATCTCAAAAACATTTGAAATTTAGTCTAATTTCATTTTACAGTTTTATATATAAAGCTTTATATTTGTAAGATCGTCTTCCCGTAATTTGAAACTTCTGTCCAGAAGGAAAACAAACATTCAGCACCCTACCATTAATCACCCACATTAAGGAATTGAAATAAAGCTTATAATGTATCCACAACTTAAATTTCAGATACTATTTTGTGGTATTTCATGAATTCACACTCAGGTCAACAGCTAATACTGGTCCTACTTTCTTAAATGATAGGTTAAATCCCAAAGAAAAAGAAAGAAAGCTAGTTTGATGAAAAAAAAGGAGTGAATATATAATTTGTGCCTGATTTTTTTTTTTTAAACAAGGAATGAATATTACCAAACACATATAAAACTTTCTAATTGGTCTCTTTTTTCTACATACGACGTTTCGGTTAATATTGTCAAATAAAGTGTACGTTTCGGATATTCTACATGACAGTTAATGAACAGCAGCCACTGGAAACTTTTGAACTACTTTGATTGCATTGTAGGATTTAATCGTCACGGTTCCCGAATCTGGAGTGTGATTATCAGGTGGCGGGACAAGAACCATGAACCATCAGAATCCCAGTGTAGAACTTTAACCACCTAGTCATGTTCGACCCACTAAATAGAGAAAAAGTTGGGCCAGACAAATTTATGTAAATATATCCGAAACAGTTTGGTAGCAAATTTGGTCGGGATTTTTTATAACCCAAAACAGCTGGAACGCTTAACTGTTTTCACAGTTATATTCGAACCAGTTGTAAAATTAGTTTAATCGTTTTTATATATGTGTCTAAAACAGCTTGAAGATGCGTTTAGTCGTTGTTTATTATTATTTTAGAAACCGTTGTTTGTAATTATCTGGAAGAGTAGTTTAGTCATTTTCTATAATTACATTTAATCAAATAGCGGGTTAATCAGTGGTGTATTATATCACCGGGATAGCCGAGCATGGCCTAATTTTCAGCATACTCAGGCTGTTAGTTTGAGCATTTATGGATCACAATCCAATTCTGCAAAATGCAGTATGCATTTTAGAGCTGAGTGCATACTTTAAAAGTGAGTATCAAATCCATTTATTGAATCAGGGAAGAGTCGACAGTGAGTCGCGCTGACTAGCTGCTTATAATCGAGTCTCTCAATTCAAAATTAGAGATGACATTGGTTAAATAGCCTTTGGATCAATGTGCAGGAAAATCTGAAACGAACAAACACGTTTCGTTTGGTTGTTGTTCATCACAAAGTTGCACAATGGGCTACCTGTGCTATGCTTACCACAGGTATCGAAACCTGGTTTATAGCATTGTGAGCCTGCAGACTTGCCGTTGTGCTAAAATATGTTTATCAAAATTGCGAGTATTAGTTTAGATAATTAAATAAGACAGAAAATTGTTGTAATAATTTTTATTAAACATCACATTAAAATTATGTAGATATTTAAATTAAAATTTCTATGCAGAAATTTAGTTGTACACTATTTCTTATATTTGATCACATGAAATTTCAAAGTATTTTACTAACAAACCCCCTTTGGTAGCCAAAAGTGGCTTGTTCTCAACAAGTCTTTAATCTGTATTAAAGAGTTGTTCAAGCAAAAGCTTCAAGAATCTACCTAGAACACCCTACATATTAAATAGATATCTTAACTTTGGACGATTAAAATTTCATCTATGTGAGTTAGCTGTCTCAGCATTTATAAGACAGACTAGCTTGTATTTTTCATAAATATTTAATTAACATTAGCTCATAAAACTAATAGTTTCTGATTGTGGTTTTATTATTTATGAAAATGTAGAAACATAAATTATGCTTAACCCATTGAGGTTGAAGTGTGTACAATCTAACAATCGGTTTCGCTTTGGGAATGACTGATTTTCGTATTATGTAATAACGTTGAATTCATATTATAAATGAATAATAACATACTTTTTAAAGCAATATATCAATATTAATAACATTAAAATTGTGCAATTTTATTAAAAATAACCCTAATAGTTAAGGGCTCCAATATTTAAAGCCTCTTTGGTATGAGGTTTTCATATTTAGTTGTGGGTCTTTTCAATCCAGATGTTTTGCAATATTTTGAAATTCTCAACACAATGATGTATTAGCGAGAAATAATTTAGTCTGCTATTTTTTTCTTCTCAGAGTTAGCCTAAAAATTAGTTCGTATAAAATATAATTTCCAAAACTAAGATTTTTCCATTACGTCCAAAATCAAGAGATTTGTATTCTTCATGTATTGAACCGAATTAAGAAGAATGAAAAAGAGAATAATTAGAGGGCGCACATATGTTGTAATTTGCTACTAAAGTATCTTTACACAGTCTGTTTTTTTGTGTGACGATATATAACACACACTTTTAAAATGAAAAGTATACACATAAATATGTAACAACATATTTAAATTTAAACTTAATATTGTAGTTAAATGAATTTAAATATTCTGAGCATAAAACTATGAGTTATAGTTTAACCAGTGATGAGAGATATCGTCATCACAAACCTTAAAAAATAAAGTTTTCGAAAAAGTAACAGAAATTACGTTAAAATGTTACGTGTTAGATATTTGTATTTGTTTTTTTTGGAATTTCGCACAAAGCTACTCGAAGGCTATCTGTGCTAGCCGTCCCTAATTTAGCAGTGCAAGACTAGAGGGAAGGCAGCTAGTCATCATCACCCACCGCCAACTCTTTGGCTACTCTTTTACCAACGAATAGTGAGATTGACCGTAACATTATACGCCCCCACGGCTGGGAGGGCGAGCATGTTTAGCGGGACGCGGACGCGAACCCGTGACCCTCGGATTACGAGTCGCACGCCTTACGCGCTTGGCCATGCCGGGCCTACATTTTTATTATTATTACTTTCAATGGTGTTCCAAACAATAATGTTTTTATTATAATAATCAATTTTCTTAATATTTATAAAATATTTATAAGACATTTTTCTTATAAAATATGTTGAAACTTTAGAGCATTAATTTCTTATAACATTAATTTTTGACAACATTAATTTCTTAATGAAATTGTCTAATATAAAAAGAATTAAGTAACAAAAAATTTGACCAAATTATTTGTATAAAATAAATGAGAAAACAAATCCTCACATACTTTAAACTCTACTGCTATGAATTGTATTTTTATGGCATGTTATGCAGGACCTTAAGCAGGGACGTAGATTTTTTACACCCGATGGGGAGGATGATTTTTGCCCCCACTTATGTGGACTGTTCAATTTGCAAATTGGTAATCTCTGATTATGTGAACCTGAAAGCAGTAAACATGCAATCACAGAGGAATCTTGTTACCACGATACTTGCATGTATACTTATGCCCACTGACTGATACTTACGAACTATCGCTTAGATCGAAAAGCTTAAAGCACTCCTATATTAAAAATGTACATTTCGGCCACTGAAAAAGCATACATCTAGGCCTAATTATGTAATTTGATTGGTAAGAACACGAGAATTACAAGAACAAGCACACAATTTGTAGGCCTGTGATGCAATAAAACAATTCAACAGACCAAACTGTAGGGGGGATGATTGTATGCACCATACCCCTCACCTAAAATGAAGAGGGGATGTATACCCTCCATTCCCCCCAGGATCTACGCCCCTGACCTTAAGATATCATTAAGAATACATAATTTATTCAAGCTCATTTTTGTGGCTTTTTTTCGTCTTCCATTCATCTATGTGTGTGTAACTGGAAGTTATAACTTGAAATATAAGTTTCACCTCGATGGAGTATTGGCTCTGTTTACAGTGATCCAACCTGCAGGAGACAATTTGTTTTATTATTTTTGAATTTCGCGCAGAGCTACACGAGAGCTACCTGTGCTAGCCGTCTCTAATTTAGCAGTTTAAGACTAGAGGAAAGGAAGATAGTCATCACCATCCACCGCCAACTCTTGGGCTATTTTTTTTAGTATAGAATAGTGAAATTGACCATCCCATTACCATGTTCCCACGGCTGAAAAGGCGAGCATGTTTACGAGTAGATTACAAGTAGAGCGTTCTAACCACCATACAGGGCCTCCACCGCAATGTATCACCGAGAATGCATTTAGAATTAATCACCGGCTGTTTTTTTATTTGAATAAAAGAACTTTTCAACATAACGTTAGATTTCGTATTGAATATTCCCCCCGCCAGTACAGCGGAGTGCCTACGGATTTACATCGCTACAATCAGGAGTTCGATTCCCCTCAGTTGGCTCAGCAGATAGCCCGATGTGGCTTTTCTATAAGAAAACACACACTGAATAAAACCAGTTGATATTTATGTTTAAAAAATATGTGAATAACTTTAACTCGGGTTTTGTAGCGACTTTGAAATGAATGATCGAGTAAGACGACGAAAGAAAAATGTTTTTGAGAGTCAAGAAAGATATTGTGAAGGATCTCTTCTTTGTTCTTGTGCATAATATATTTACAAAATTTTCGTTGTCACTACCCTCAGACCTATTTAATTTACACAGACGAGTCATTGATATTATTCCTCAAAATGACAATAATTCTAAAATTATAATTTTGTTTTAAAGAAGAGAAATATTTAATACCTGTTTTGAAATAATCTTCTTTAATCGCCACGAAAGAGCTAAGAACTGAATGTTTGTCTTTATAATTATGATAAAACTGTTTTGGTAGAGAGCTTTGTGTCAGAGGATTCGGCCACTTTGAGTGTGAAACTGTGGAAGACTAAATTAAAAGTAAATAGCCCCTTATAATGTATCCACTGAAAATATCCACTTTTTTCCTCATATTACATGTTCAAATAAGTCTCAAGAAGCATTTACAGAATTACAATAAACTTTCTGCATAAATGTTTTCAACATTATTGAAACACTTCGTGCTTAAATGAAAAACTGCAATAACTGTCCACCGCACAGATTGAACCCACAGTGTAAGCATATAAGCCTCAATCTTACTTCTAAGCCATAAGGATCAAGACTGTAGATACATAAAATGACTTATAAGCAGATGTTTTGTAATAATTAAGACGTGTGTGCGTCACCATCACATTTATAGAAATTTTGTAAATCTTAATCAAACAGTTAATAAGATGTGTGTGTGTATCACCATCATTTCTGTAGAAATTCTATAAATCTTAATCAAACAATTACTAAGATGTGTGTGTGTGTGTATTACCATCACACCTATCAAAATTCTGTAAATCTTTATCCAGTTTTAATCAGTTATCAATTTTCGGGAGCCTTTTTTTGTATGTAATACTTACTTACAAAAATTTGTCTTGAAGAATTTTATAAATTTGGTGCATGTGTTAGACATGGTATGTCCACGTGCAAAGCTTAAAATATCTTGCAAAAGATCTCGGAGTAGATTTTTAGTTTATTTTTAAAATGATTTTCTTTTAAAACATTTTCTGTTTGCTTGGGTATTATTAAATCAGATCAGTTTTTGTAGCTGTAATTCCATATGTTTAAGATTTGTTTTTTTGGCGTGGCATGGCCAAGCGCGTTAAGGCGTGCGCTTCGTTATTCGAAGGTCGCTGGTTCGCGCCTACGTCGCGCTAAACATGCTCGCCCTCCCAGCCTTGAGGGCGTTATAATGTGACGGTCAATCCCACTAGTCGTTAGTAAAAGAGTAGCCCAAGAGTCGGCGGTGGGTGGTGATGACTAGCTGCCTTCCCTCTAGTCTTACACTGCTAAATTAGGGACGGCTAGCACAGATAGCCCTCGAGTAGCTGTGTGCGAAATTCCAAAAATAAACAAAGATTTGTTTTAAGTTTCATGAGTCACGATGTCCTAAAACATATTTGTATAACGATTAGATACAACGTTCCTATTTCTGTAAACACCTCTTATAAGAGAACTATTCCAGGCTTTTTAATACGAATATTTTCTTCATTTTTGGATGTAACATAAACATATTTTCTCTCTCAGTTAATATCCTTGGCATCTGTATTTCGTTAATTTCCATAAGTGATGAGAAATGTAATAATTATGTAACACTGAAATTTATGACTTCTGTTTCTTCTTACGATTTGGCGACAAGTTGTCGTTATAGTAGAACCAAGCATAATAACGTGTTCAACTTGTGTTTCGCTGGTCTTTATCAAGAAATATTTGCCACAGTAACTAACGAATTATTTGCACGTAATCATGCAAAATAAACGTCACTAGGCGGGTATTCCATTGTTTAAGTACACTATCAGGAAACCTAGACTTGCTTACTTCTTGAAATTATTCTTATAAGTGGATGATCAATCTCTTTATTAAACTATATACTTTGAAAATACATAGCCGGCATACTTAGCGTTGTGAAAAAAAAAAAGAGTTCTTTCATCATAACCATCTGCATGCACGTGCCATTGTTTCGTGGAGATAATAGGCCTGAACGTCAAATTGTTTCGGTCTCTCTGAAAATAGCTTTTAAGGCGTGAGACTCGTAATCTGAGGGTCGCGGGTTCGCATCACCGTCGCGCCAAACATGCTCGCTCTTTCAGCGGTGGGGGCATTATAAAGTGACGGTCAATCCCACTATTCGTTGGTAAGACTAGCTGTCTTCCCTCTAGTCTTACACTGCTAAATTAGGGACGGCTAGCACAGATAGCCTTCGAGGAGCTTTGTGCGAAATTCAAAAACAAACAAACTTATTGCAAAGCCACATTGCGTTTCCTGCTGAGTTCCCCGAGG
Source organism: Carcinoscorpius rotundicauda (assembly GCA_011833715.1). Lineage (NCBI taxonomy): Eukaryota > Metazoa > Arthropoda > Merostomata > Xiphosura > Limulidae > Carcinoscorpius > Carcinoscorpius rotundicauda. Next base: position 26,958,416 of record CM022398.1, read on the forward strand.
AGATTCGAATCCTTGATTTTAGTGGTGTAAATCCGTAGATTTACCGCTGTACCAGCGGGGTACTTGGATTATGTTGGCGGCATAATGCTAAATGATTTTATAAAACTACTTTGCAAAGGAGTAATATTTGCAAATATAGTGGTATTCACGGCTATTGCGTCACATACATGAAATGAAGTGTGAAAACTTTGTTTTATTTCCACCTCCTAGTGATCCTCGGCGACTTTGCGACGTAACTAACGGCTTATAAGTTTTGGGTTGGAAACTCGCGGTGAACATTGTGCGAAAAAACCTCTCATGTAGCTTGGTGCTAAAACAAATAATCTATCATAGTATAGCCTTCCAGAAAGAGTTAATGCAGGGAAAACATGGATCAACTTTCATTAATGTTTGAATAATCACAGTATACCGGTGAGCCGAAAACGATAATTCAGATTTGTCTTAAGAACTGAAATAGAAAGACTTTGTTTGTTTGTTTTGGAATCTTCCACAGAGCTACTCGAGGGCTATCTGTGCTAGTCGTCCCTAATTTAGCAGTGTAAGGCTAGAGGGAAGGCAGCTAGTTATCACCACCCACCGCCAACTCTTGGGCTACTCTTTTACCAACGAATAGTGGGATTGACTGTAACATTATACACCCCCACGGCTGGGAGGGCGAGCATATTTAGCGCGAAGCGGGCGCGGAAATAGAAAAACAATTATTTATGGTAATCATGAATAAACTTCAGCTTGGCACGATCTGGTAGTTAGAGTAACATGCTGGCCATTCCGGTTGTGGAGAATTATAATGATATCGGTTACTCCTTCTACTTGTGGGGGCCTGGCATAGCCTAGCGCGTTAAGGCGTGCGCTTTGTGATCTGAGGGTCGTGGGTTCGCGCCCGAGTCGCGCCAAACATGCTCGCTCTACCAGCCGTGGGGATGTATAATGTAACGGTTAATCCCACTTTTCGTTGGTAAAAGAGTAGCCCAAGAGTTGGCGGTGGGTGGTGATGACTAGCTGCCTTCCCTCTAGTCTTACACTGCTAAATTAGGGACAGCTAGCACAGATAGCCCTCGAGTAGCTTTGTGCGAAATTCCAAAACAAACAAACAAACCTTCTACTTGTTGGTAAATAGTAGCCCAAGAATGTTAACTGTATGGCTTATATCTAGTCTATTACTTCATAATAGGAGACATTCAGCGTCAAATTCAAAAACAACAAAATCGGCAGCTAGATATAGTGTTAACTTTATGTTAAAAACGTTTTTATGTGTAAAAATAAGATTAGCGTTGTTTTACATCGGTATGTTAGGATCTATTAAAATAATATTTCTGGTACAATAAACATAAACACACACACACACACATAGATACGTAGGACTTACTTCAGTCTGTTCCATTTTCTAATATCTGCACAGACTACACTGAAATCTCATGTCTATGGATGAAAATACACATTAATGATCAGACAACGAAATAAAAGTAACTTGTTAGCATTAATATGTAGCTTAGAGATAGCAGCAGTGAAATTAAAAATATATCTTCACCAGGATACCTTAGAATTACTGAGCTATAGATAAACTGCACATTTTGACCATATGTTAAATTTATGTGACGGGAGATGTCACTCACTTGAGATAGGAAACCAAGGGATTCAATCTTTGATAACCTGAAGATGACCTAGGAAGGTGGAAACGTTGTTCTCTCCTTATCAGTAAAAGTGTTAATACACATACCAGTCATTCTGAGATACATTTTTATTTCAAGTTGGTTTTTCGTCATCAAGGATTAAACCTCTCTTCATCCCATTGATTATATAGGTGACTTAACCCTTGTTAATCCGGCTGGCTTTATTTCTAACTAAACTTCAATTCTGGTTATAATACATTACTTATTAGTGACTCTTATGCATCAATCCTACTGTTCGTTGGTAAAAGAGTAGCCCAAGAGTTGGCGGCAGGTGGTGTTGACTAACTGCCTTCCCTTTAGTCTTACACTACTAAATTAGGGACGGCTAGTGCAGATAATCCTCGTATAGCTTTGCGCGAAATTCGAAACAAACGAAACCTGGAAAACCCCAAAGCATGTGATTAACCGCTAAACCATAATTTTTATCACTACTAAAGTTGTGATGACAAAAATGGTATAAATCTTAGCCCACTTGGTAAGATAATTAACTACTGACAGTAGTTATTCCACGCTGTTTCTGAGAGTCACCTATTGGCATCAAAACCAATCTATCGAAGTGTTAAAACAAAAGATTGGTGCATTAATTTTCCTTAATTTACTCTAGACAATCACTAAATTATGTAACATTTGTACAACTTTTTCATATTCTGATGTGGATGTAACTCATAAGACCATGAATGTAGGTTAGCCATGGTACGATAGAATATTTGATGTTCACCGATCTTGGAACTGTCCATATCGTTTAGTATTTCAACCCCAAAACAACAATACTATTATGAATTGCACAATTATTTTAGTCCTGTGGTTAAGTGTTTCATAGAAATGATACGAAAAAAATCACCCTCATCATCCGTTATTTAACTGCAATGAAGAGTTAATATGTGTAAGTATACGTTCTGATGGCCACTCACTGCCATGTTACATTAACTGCACCACCCAGAAGACAGCGAAGTCCTTTTACTATAATTCCCTTAGTTGTGCTAGATTCCAGAGATATCAGTTCCTAGAACCATTACAACATTTTGAATATCTACAATCACTAAAGCAATATAAAACAAACAAAAACAAGGTCTCCTAAAACAGTGTAAGAGTCCATACGCATTACAATATAACTTTATGGGTTTCATTGTTGATTATAAACATATATATTTTAAATTATTATCAAACATAAAATTTTATCTGTCAAACCAAAGTTAAAACTTTATATATTTATAATAGTTCATTATTAACGCAGAATAAAACATAACAAAAATGTAATATATCTTTCAATCATAAAGAAAATTACAAGTTTTCAAGTGTAAGTTACTGAGTTCTCTGAAAACAAGTACACCAAATAAAACTACCAAGGATCACAAAACTGAAAGTGGCAGAAAGAAATTTCTAAAGGATTTCTACATGTTCCAAAAAATAATTTACAAATTTTCCATTGTTTGTTTTGAGAGTTGTGCAATATCATAATATAGAGGACTATTACCATTTTATTCAGCATACGTTTTTAATGACTTATGAATAGTATGAGTTTAAAAGCCATGAGCTAATCACACTTAGTCAGAATAATGTTGTATGATCTCTGATGCCGTTGAAATAACTTCTTTCAATTTCGGTTATGTTCAGTTTGATGGCACGATCACGCACAATGTTTTTACCACAATTTCCAGATTGCTGTTATTCTAATTTCTTTAGCCATTTTTCTCAAGGAAATAACCATTGATTTAACAGTGATTTCATGAAACCTTTGCTTGTGCGTTTTCGTAAATCTCAAATCCTTGTTCATTATTTTGCTAACAATATCCGGAGATGAACACAACTTCATTTCAATCCCTTTTTGGGTCAGACAAAGGTTTGTCACTTGTAGCTATAGTATTCACTCTCCAGTTTTTAATATTATTTCAAGCATGATTTCAGATTTGAAGGTTTTAGCTTCTATCTAGAACATTGGAAACTTCCTTATCTGAATTGTTGTCATTCTTTGGATCTACATCATATAATAATATTGCCAAAATGTTATCCTTTCCTCGAAGGGAATGTAAAAAATATGAATACAGGTTCTCTTTGATGTTGCACTTTTTAATGCTAAGGAATTTGACGTGGTTCACAAAATCATTTTATTCCACAAGTGTCAGAATTTATATGAAGCAGATGGAATTGTACTATTGAGATATATAAACGACTGGAAACTTGTTTTGATTAATACGATTTTGTTGGTGAAACAAAAAAATTCATTGGGCAAATAAACATCACTTTCAGCTACTGATATTTCTATCGTATTTCTAATCATTATTTCGTTACGGGTTTCAGCTCAGAAGTGTGAAAGAAAGACTTAAAAAGCTACTTTTTTTACATGCTCTGAAATTTATATTATTTTCTATAAGACGTTTAAAACAGTAATGAAAAAGTTGGAATAACATTCATGTAGTAACGTTTCAAGTCTCCAAGATGCAATATAAACAATACTATACTCTTTATCTGTATGTGTGTTTATTATAATTATGATTAGTTTTTTTAATTTGTAAAGTAGGTTTATAGAATAATTACTTGTTTTTTGAATAATAAGTGAGTCCACATTGCTTTGTTTAGTTTACAATTCATATTAGATTAAGAAATAGTTCTTATCTGTTGAACATCAGTAAAAAGAGAACCTACTAGTTTAATATAACATACGATATGTTGTCATTGTAAATATTAACAAATTCAAAGTAAGTCATTTTCGAATTAGTTACAGAATTGAAAAATGTTCCAGTCTTGAGCGAAAATCACATTTTTAAAAACAAAACTATGAAAATCTTTATTGTTTTTATACTAAAAATAATTAACTAATTAAAAATGTACTAAGGGGAGACCAAAGCTCCACAGTTGTTTAGTTTTGCGTTACAAAGTTAATTCGAATAAGCTATTATTTAAAGACTAATTTGTTTTTCTTTTTGTATAAAGTTGAAGGTTATTTGAAGAATAAGAAAAACTAATGTTTGTACTACAACTAGCCACACAGACAAAAATAAATAAATTTTAATATTTGGTTGAGTCTGCCTGTCCTTTTATTATCTCAGAATGCTTAATTAGCTAAGCTAGAAATTAAGGAAGGGAAAAGATCATCCATTAGGTTGCTAGTAGAAGCTAACATGTGCAATGAGTAATTACTGTTGAGGCACATCAACACAGAAGATTTTCTACGAAAACACAACTCGTGAGCTTCTAAAGGGTAACAAAGTTTATAAAGCCTCGAGATATCATGGAATAAAGATATGTTCTATTCTTCCCCCTGGTCCTGATCATTTAAGCACAATACCCAGTTTTATTTTGTGGCTACCTCCGATCGTGAACTGTCCCTGATCTCAATACACCAAAGAGGATAACAATCGCTATTCCCCCTTCTAGTTATTTGACCAGTAGATAATCTGATTAAGACCTGTGCTAACATATTGAAACGTTGTCTTTAAACAGGTGGCTCAAATACAGAAAAATCCTTCATTCAAAACTTATTTGAAAAAAAAAAATTATTTAAAATTCTAGTTCTTTAAGTGCTGATATGACTGTTGAACAAAAGTCACCTATTTATCGACCTGTTTAATTATATAAATTTTCGGTCTCATAATAGATCGAAAAATATATGTTTGTTTTATTTGCATTTTTAGTTCACTTCTGTGTAATGCACAAAGTTTGTATTAATGTGTCAGTATACATATAGTTGTTGTTTAGAATTAAGCACAAAGCTGCACAATGGGCTATCTGTGCTCTGCCCACCACGGGTATCAAAACCCGGATTTTAGCATGCAAGTCCGCAGACATACCGCTGAGCCACTGGGGGGCATATATATAGTTAACTTAAATAATTACATCCAAATGAGTAAACAAAATAATGAGGAAGGATTGCGTTAAAAACAGCAAATATCAGTCTTTGTTTAATTACATTATAATCATACATTTTAAGCCATAAACAAAATATGTTGCATATTTTCAAAACGATCCTAGGGTACAAGTTACAAGCCTGGGATTGTAAAATATATCCTAGGTTTTGGAGGTGATTGAAGTAGGACACACATTGCGGTGGGGATACACTGTCTGCAGTCTTAATCTCCAATTCGCTAGTCTCAGACAAGAATATCAAAAATTTGGAAATTATGAGAGCGAAATGTGGGTACTCAAGCTCACAACGTCCCACAATTGTGGGAAGGTGACTGCTCTCCAAGTTAAAATAATAATAATGAAAAGATAAAAATAAAAAAGATGAAAAATAAATAAATGAAATAAACTGAAAAAGGACTGTTGTTTTAAAAAAAATAATAACCCTGGTTTACAGAAAAATATTTTTTGTCTGAGGCAAGAATGTGAATAGGTGTTTTTTACTAATTTGGGTGTGCTGAATTCAAATTTATAAACAGTTTTGCTCTATCACCTCTAGTTTTCTGGCTTTTAAATAGTCTCATTTTAGTATATACATAGTATATACGTGCTTATTTCAACAGTTGCAGCAGCTTATTACAGATAAAACAGGATAGATAAAGAACATTGACGGAATAAATATACTTGGATGCACAATGTACACAATTCATAGTACCGCAGACAGTTAGAAGTGTGTTTTCTTAGATGATCTGTTGTATTTTGCCTCCGGGATGTCACGCAAGAGCATCCAGCAGAAGTCTCCCATCATGCTGGGGTTCCACTTGCCTTGGTAGTTGCTCTCCATCTTCGTAATGTCTTGGTGGAATCTTTCTCCGTGCTCATCACTCACTGCTCCAAGGTTTGGAGGGAAGAAGTTGAGGTGGGAATGGAGAAAATGAATTTTGAGTGACATTCGGCATCCCATATCGTCATAAGTCTTTAGCAACTTCTCAATACAAGCTTGGTAATTTGTTACGCGTGTGTTACCAAGGAAGCCACTACAGACTGACTTAAATGCTTCCCATGCTCTCAGTTCCTTTAAGGTAAGAAGCTCCTCAAAATCAGTATCCGTCAGCACTTCTCGGATTTGAGGTCCGACAAAGATGCCCTCTTTGAGCTTAGCAGCACTGAAACCTGGGAACACAGAAGACAAGTGTTGAAAGGCAGCACCATTTTTGTCCATGGCCTTCACGAAATTCTTCATCAAACCAAGCTTGATGTGAAGAGGAGGAGGAAGCACCTTCTTCATGTCAACCAGAGGATTCTCCTTGACGCTGTGTTCGCCAGGAACGAAAGTGCTTCTAGACCCCCAGTCTTTCTGCTTGTAATGCTGGGATACAGCTCGACTATCCCAGAGACAGAGAAAGCAACAGTACTTTGTGAAGCCCGCTTGCATACCCATAAGAAGACCAATGACTTGAGGTCCCCACACAGACTCCACTGGTACTGGTTGTACTTAACAGCTTCTAAAAGGAGCTCCATATTGTCATAGGACTCCTTTAGATGGACAGAATATGCAGTGGGAATGCTGGGATATTTATTCTCGTTGTGCAGAAGCACGGCCTTGAGACTTCACTTGAAAGAGTCTATGAAAAGACGCCATGATGGGCGAAACGGAGATAACCCATTATCTCGTTTTCTGCTTAAGAGCAATCAACTAACCAACCACTTAAACCACTAGAAACCGGGTTTCGATACACGTAGTGGGCAGAGTGAAGATATCGCATAGTGCATTATTTTGTTTGACCAAACCAGAGTATTTCATAGAGTGGTGCAGTATTTCAAATATTAGTAAAATACATCTCATTTCATCTTAAACATCAACTGACATACGCAACGTTTCGGGTATCGAAATCCGATTTCTAATGTTATACGTCCACAGATTTGCCGCTGGGGAGAATGGACAATAGAAGAAAATATAAATATGTTTCATAGGTTAAAAGTACAACCTGTATAAAGTATATTTTGTAAATCAGCTGGCTTTTTGTTGAAATACTTTTTTTATATAACACATTTTATATTAAAGATTTTGGGTTGCGCTATTCTTGTATTAATAGTACAGAACAGTTTTATGAAATAGGTGTTTTGTTCTATTAAGAATCAGAACAGAATAATATTTTTGGAAACAAGCGACATCTTTAATTTTTTAATTAGATTAAACATATTTTTTCTAGATATAATAAACATAGACTGTAAAGATGAAGAGTACAGGAACTTAAATTAAATACTTTGTATTTGCTATTAATTAACTTGATAACATTTACATCAACCACAACATACAATACTGCTCGTGCTAACGTAAGTGTAAGATTAGAGGGAAGGCAGCTAGTCATCACCACCCACGTCAACTCTTGGGCTACTCTTTTACCAACAAATAGTGGGACTGACCGTAACATTATAACGCCCCCACGGCTGAAAGAGCGAAAATGTTTGGTGTAACAGGGATTCGAATCCGCGACCATCGGCTTATATTTATGCTTAAAATTGTAGTGATAGAAACACCATGAACTAATGCCAAGTGTTTGCACGTCTCTCATGTTACTGCACCAGATGCATTTAAGTGGTGTATACTGTTTTCATTTATGAAAAGAAAACAATACTCGGTTATATACAACACATGGCAATTATCTCAGTCGGCAGTCCATTTACCCATCAATTGAAGACTGTGAGGCATATAATTTAGGGTACTGGTGCATAGGAAAGTCTATTGATGAAAAAATATAATTATTGTAGTACCAGTACATTCAACTGGCTGAGGAGAATTTTAAGTTGAGAAAATATCTGTGAATAATAATATAGAAAGAAAATAAAAAACTAAATTCTCTAAAATATAAGTTTGTAAATGATTGAATATTGGCAAATAAAGCTGAAAATTATACAGGGTGGTCGCTAAAAAAGCGGAAAATTTGTCAAACAGCTATTTATTTTTACAAAGAATAACTTTTACAAAGTTTTTTAAAGGCATATGTTATATTTGGAAATTATGAGAGCGAAATGTGGGTACTCAAGCTCACAACGTCCCACAATTGTGGGAAGGTGACTGCTCTCCAAGTTAAAATAATAATAATGAAAAGATAAAAATAAAAAAGATGAAAAATAAATAAATGAAATAAACTGAAAAAGGACTGTTGTTTTAAAAAAAATAACCCTGGTTTACAGAAAAATATTTTTTGTCTGAGGCAAGAATGTGAAATGTGCTCAAAATGTCGTCCGTGATATTAAAATCATGCATTTTATTCATGATGTAAAGAAATCAAAATAGAAATGAGTAAGCACGCATTTTATTCATGATCTCATCTGACCCTCAAATTTTCCGCTTTTCTAGCGACCACCCTGTATTTAATCCATTTTGTATTAAATTTAACATTTGTTTTTTCATAGATGAACGTTTAAATTTATTTAACCTGACTAGTATCAATTAGAATTCACCTCTAAGGTAATGTTATAGATGGTAGACATAATCATCTTGGATTGACTTTACATAAGTTACAAATAAATGTTTATCCGCAGGTTTTGGAGTAATGGGTTGAGCACACAAACAATCATCTCAGGGATTTTATGTTTGGAATAAAGATGTTCATTTGGAGACAGATTATCATATCATAAAACAAATTTAATTAGGTATATTAAAATACTTGATTGAGACTATTTTGAAATAACTCTACACCAAAATTACTAATTTCTTCATTCTGGATAACTAACTGCTCATTAACACCATGTAACAAAATTTTTACTTTTTCTTGTTCCTAAGCAGAAAATGTTATTTCCCAATTGCTTATGCCTAAAGTAAATGGAAAAGACCTATTTTTCTCTTCAAATTTTCCTCTGCTGTTTTATTCAGACCTTATGTTAATGAAAATGTGAAAATTTCCGTTTTCACATAGAAAATAGGTTAATTCCTAAATTACATTATCTAGGTCACAAAAGCAAAGTTTAAAGGAAATAATGGCCATTTTCTGTACTTTTACAACACAAGCAATTAAGAAATAACACATACTATCCAGGAACAAAATTTGTGTTAGTGTTATTAAACTCTCTCTTTGTTAACCTGAAGATGACCTAAGAAGGCCAAAACGTTATTCTCTGCTTTATCAGTAAAAATGTTAATATCCATACCAGCCGTTCTCAGATACATTTTTACTTCAAGTGGGATTCTCATCATCAGAAATTATTAATATTACCATCCTGCCATTCAATGCTGCAGTGAATGCGTTAACAAGCAGAAAGTGATTTTTCATAAATATTTTACCCTTTTTTCAATTTTTACGTCTTTGTTAGCAGTTCACACAACTGTCCCAATCACATTTTAAAAAAAAATTAAGACTGTTAACGTTCGGCTGATAAACCTTTTGACATTATTTGTTAGAATTCGTAGCTGGGAAACACAGATTTCTATTTCCTATGGAGGGTTTGAGTGTAATGCAATCAAAAACATTCAACCACGTAAAATAAAAATGTATTTTATACACCTAAAGAAACATTCGATTAATTGAACCATTATGGCACTACCTCGAAAACAAAGAAACGAATGCAGCACGTACTAAAAGCTGATTAAGAAAAAAATTAGTTTTGAGCTACTTTCCATATTATTCAATTGAAAATATACAAAACACGTGCATTTTATTCTTTTCAGTTAGATATATATACATTTATTAAAAACTAAGAACTCCGTGGACTTTTGATTAAAGGAACATAAATTCTGATAATTCGGTAATTTCAATTAGCATAAATCGCCTTAAAAACGATATAAAATACGGTTATATTAATTGATTTAAATTACAACGTGAGAATGAAACTATTAATGGTGTTCGAAAATTCTTATTAATATCCTAGAACTTTTCTAACATATCACGAAAATATCCAAAATGAAAATCAAATTTTAAAAAAATAACTAACAACGTTTTGAAATATATTTCAGTGGATTTTCCTCGATAAAAAAAGAAAACAATCTTTCCTCAAGCAAAGAGACGGCGAGAATAAAATGATTTGAAATCATCATTCTCCAGTTGGAAAAATTGATTTGAACAGCGCAATTCTTTCTCCCAGCCGTGAGGGCGTTATAATGTGACGATCAATCCCACTATTCGTTGGTAAAAGAGTAGCCCAAGAGTCGGCGGTGGGTGGTGATGACTAGCTGCCTTCCCTCTAGTCTTACACTGCTAAATTAGGGACGGCTAGCACAGATAGCCCTCGAGTAGCTTTGTGCGAAATTCCAAGAAACAAACAAACTTTACACTAGAGTAGCCTTCCAGTGGCACAAAGATGTGTCCGTGGGCTTACACCGTTAGAAACCGGGTTTCAATATCATTGGTGTGTGCAGCACAAATAGCCCTTTTTGAATATTTATGCTTAACTGTAAAGAAACACAAACACAAAGTATCGTGATGTTTAAATAGAACCGTGCAAACCATTAGATCTCTGACGTAAGCGCTCGTGTTTGTTTTCTTCATATATTTTCTCGGAACATTCAGTTAGCTGCGTATTTTTAAACTGCAGTATATTTGAAGCAAAGCAACAATCTTTACTTCAACTTATATTCAATGTCTGTAGAACATCAATACAAACTGTTCCTTCGTTTCTTTTCTCTTTCTACTGATACACGTATAAATTACTAATGTCCGATGTTTCGTTTTTAAAGACTTTAGTTCTATTATTTTTACAACTTAATGACATTTTTTAAATAGCAACATTGTAAAGAGTATGTAACCATATCTGTACTGAGAATCTGAAGATTCACAGTTTGCATCCCGTTGCTACATACTTTGGATCCGTGGGTACTTCATAAAATGGAAAAACAATCCCATTGTTTGGTAAAGATAAAAGGAAAGAAATAGGCACTAGCGATAGGTACTGTTAACCAGCTGTTTTCTTTTCAGTCTAACAGTATAAAATCAGAGACGGATACTTTCAGATAACCCTTGTACAAATCCGTCTATGTAATATAGCCAGTTACTAACAAATACGGAGAAAGATGACAATGTGAGTCTCTGGACGGTCACCAACCTCTTAATTTAAAACGTGTAGCATTTAAATTTATACGATTGGAATAACGATAGCAAAACAATGCGTGTTTTTTAGTACCAAGAAGTACAAAACAAAAACTTTATATCCCTAAAAATCAGAATCTCAAAAATGCTGAATTCATGTACTATCTCATACTGCTAAAAAAAATACCAGAAATTACCAACGATACATAAAATTAATCATACTGCAACTTTAAGAAAACACAATAGTTTATAACAAAAAATTGGTACTTGTTTTCCTGTTTATTTAATATAGAAGATATGATACATTAGCCCAGTGTATAAAATACGTAGTTGTTATTAGTACTAGAAGCGGTCATAAATATCTACAACTATATTTAACAAACCAGCTGGAGTACCCGCTCTCTCAACAGAAGTTACATAAATTCACGATTAACGGAAGGTCATCTTAGGACATGAAAAGTTACTTCCATTATACGTAGTTACAAAAAACTCCCATAAAAACTGTAAAACGCAAAATGTGAAACAACAAATTTGCATGCATCTCCCCATGGACTCAACAAACTTTCATCCCAAAAGTGTAGTGAAGAGGAGAAAAAGTAGTGGTAACGAAATGCAAATAAAAACCACAAAACTAAAACTGAAAATCTGTATGTATTTCCCTATGGACTCAGTGAACCTTCATAACAAATTTGGTGAATTTCCAAACAGTAGTACAGATATTACTACTATACTTACAAAAATTTGTCCGAAAAGTTCTATTATCACCAAAGGATCAGTACACTAGGTTTTCGTAGCTATAACCAAAATCCCGGCTTATAATGATCATCTAAACACCTCCAAACATAACACATACTTTAAAAAATAAAAAAAAGTTAAAAGTTAACTTTCACGTGACTCTGATTTCAGTTGTTCCATGTTATGTATATGTGTAAATATTTTGTAAACGACAACATGTCGTATTGTGTTTGAATTTTCATTTGTATTATTCATTTTTCCATATTGATATTATTGTTTCGAAGTTTAAACTAAAATATGTTATTTATTTAGGGTAACATTTTAGAACTTTCTCGAATTAAGTAGACCAATCACATGTTTGTAAATGAGTGCTGGTGACTTCCTGTCTAGACGTGTAGTCTCGTGCAAGAACGGATATGCGTGGATAACTCTGGAGTTGTATGGAAATTTCAAGATTGTTCGAGAAGTAGGCCTATCGATATAAAAGACGGTGACAAGAGAGAGATTCAGTCATCAGTTTTTATTCGAAAAGAGAGATATTCAGTCATCAGTTTTATTCGAAGACAAAGAGTGAGATTCAGACACCAGTTTCATTTCAAAAGAAGAGAGTTAGTTATTTGAGAAAGATTAAGTGTTTGCTGTGAATATTCAACTTGGATTTGTGATTGAAATTAGATCTACGGAAGCCGTGATTTTATTTCGTCAATCTCTACGATACTTCTGAAGTACTGCTTGTGCTGAGAGTCGGCGAATTTATTGAACTGTGAACTGTTTCGGAATCTCTTCGTGGGACCAAATTCACACCTTAGACTGGAATTTGAGACTTTCATTTTAGATCATTGTATTAGATACAGGCCAGTATCGTTTTGTATTGTGATTAATTGTGAAGTTTGAAACTAATATTATTTTGTTTTGTAATTAATTTCGAATGTTATAACTTAATATCTGTCACTGTTATTATATATAATTTGTGTTATATCTGTTATATTTGTTAATAGTTTAGTGTAATAAATTATACAAGCTGTCATCTGCGTTTTTCTGTTGCGTTTAGTCTACGAAGAACATAAAACGTAAAAAATACGTATCATTCCATTTCATCATGAGTGAGGCACACAAATTTACAGTTTACTGGCTTTTTCAGTAATTATATGAAATTATAGTAACTGGTTTGTTTTGAATTTCGCGCAAAGCTATTCGAGGGCTATCTGCGCTTGCCGTCCCTAATTTAGCAGAATAAGACTAAAGGGAAGGCAGCTCGTCATCACCACCCACTGCCATCTCTTGAGTTACTCTTTTATCAACGAATAGTAGGATTGACTGTCACATAATAACACCCCTACGGCTGAAAAGGCAAGCATGTTTGGTGTGAGGGGGGTTGAACCCGCGACCCTCAGCTTCCGAGTCCAGTGCCTTAACCACCTGGCCAAGGAAATTATAGTAAACACGTTGGTATATTATTTTATTTTACGTTTAAAATGAAACAATTAATTGTTACTATACAACAATATGAAATTGTACGAATAGCGATTATTTTGTAGCTTTGTTTGCGCTATACATCAGGTGTAAGGTTTCAAGTACTTAGCGTTTTCCAGTCTCTTACTTATTGTCTATTCTTTCATTTTCACTGGCCAAAAAAACGAAACATCAACATCATAGTAAGGACTGGATATGGTTTATTTCAACATTAGATTAGTATTTCGGTGAATTATTATTCCAGCTTTATATTTCATAGTCTAAAATGTAATTTTCCCAACTTTCATCCCAATGTAGAATATTCAGTGATGTCGAGAAACCCACTTGTTGAGAACTTTTATATGCAAAAACGGCTGTTCTGGGCCCAGAACAGCCGTTTTTGCATATAAAATGTAGAATATTGTTGATTTTAAACCTCAAATTATTCATACACATAAAATCATTAAGCTGTCAATTAATTCCGTAGCCACATAGTATAATATTTTTTTGCAGTTTATATATTTCACTTTAAATATACATCATAAAAATTTTATTTTAAAAATTCACACGTAGCTTGACAAGTAGTATCTGCACTAGCCGTCCTGGTTGTTTAACTACAAACGGAAACGCAGTTTATCAACTGCATTTATCGCCCACTCTTGGGCTACTGTAATAGAATAGTGGATTTTACAATGTGGTGTTTTTTAGTTACTACGCATATCTTATTATCAAGCACTAGTAGGTTAACTTTTCAGCTCACTTGGAAACTGTTAAGTTTATATAGCCTATTTTTCAAGAGTAAAATGCCAGAAATAGCACTGTATTAAAATATATCTTACAAGCGTAAAATAAAAAGCTTTTCATTTAAAAAAAAGATATTTTTAAAAGCCTTGAAAATGGTGTAAAGCTTAAATTACACGGGTTTTAACAAGCATAAAAAATGTTTACCAAGTACTGAAAGCAGTAAATATTTTCTTATCTAAAATCGTTCCCCAGTGTCATCGCGGTAAGCCTGCGGACTTACAACGTTAGAAAGTGGTTTTCAACACACGAGGTAGGCAGCACAGACACACGCCTCATTATGTAGATTCGTGTTTAACTCCAAACAAATAAAATCAGGGGGTTATATTCCCCTCGGCTGACTTAGCAGATAGCCCAATAAGACTTTGCTATAAGAAAGTAAAAACACACACATACAAATAAACAAATTATCCGAAATCTAGACTCACCCTTTATCAGAGTTCATGACAACTAAGACATCTATTGACAAATAATTTTATTCAGACAGTTTTAACATTTATACAACTCACGATTCTGGAAACAATTCTACTTTTATAATTAGACATTCTATAAATGTTACCATATAAGTATATATATATATTGTTCTTATCCAAAACTAATAATATACAAAAAAACAATAATGTATAAAAACAATATAAAAAATTCAACCTGTGCTTCATAACATAAATAGTGAGATTTTATTACAAAAAACAAGTTATACCACTAGAAAAAGGCGTTAACATACACATTGTCAATCTATAAGGCTTATTAAAAAAAGTACATCCCCTTAGCAAAATATACTTCTCAAAAATGGGAGATGAGTAAATTATATTAAAACAATTTTCAAAACGCAAAGCATTGAGTCACGTGATAACACCTGATTTAAAGTCGTGAAGGAACAAAATTTATCAGTTATGTACTGAAATTATCTTTACAGTAGATGTCTATACCACTGAAGACTAATTGCATTTGGGAAGGGTGTGTGATGCTCCTTTACAACACAAAATGCTTATATACTCAGATTATAAAAACGCATTCAGATCAGAATTGGTCCATTGTGACCACGTGATTAGGACACCCGGAGGGTCTGAAGTTTGAATCCCCCCCATCACACCAAACATGCTAGCCCTATCAGCCATGGGTACATTATAATGTGCGGTTAATCCCACTATCTGTTGGAAACAGAGTAGCCCAAGTGCGGTGACGATTGCCAGCTGCCTTCTCTCTAGTCTTACACTACTAAATTAAAGATCGCCCCTCATTTAGCTTTACGCGAAATTCAAAACAAACAGATCAGATATTTAAAATATCCAATATGAAAATATTTTTCGTCCTTAACTGTTTTGAAACGCAAAGAAACATAAATCAACTAAAGGGTCTAGGATTACCCAGACCTCCAAACAAGCTGTGGGTCGTGTAGCTTTGTGTGAAATTGCAAACAAGCCAAACCAAAAAGCAAAGTATTTTCAACAAATGAGAATCTAAGAGCACAAAGAATAGTTACAATAACCATCAATGTACCGCAAGCAACAATACGCAACATAACCAAGAAGGATTTATTCTTGAAGACATGTAACCCACATGTAGACAGAACTGCTTCTACAACTTACTCTTTCTACAAATACAGTCTTTAAACACCTGGGTGATGAAATTCTTACTTTATAATAAATTAGTAGGCTTCTAAATATGCATATATAAACTAGTTTAATAACTGAAACTAACAATAATTTTATGTTTAACATTTTTTTTTAAATTTCCACGCAGTTTTTCCCTATACTTACGAAACTCTTGATGACAAGATATTTCAAGGTCTCGCTCTAAGTAAAAGTTTATCCGTTGCGTGTGACAAAGTTTTTTCTGCAAAACTCTCGGAGGTTTCATGGCTCTTCTATCTTAGCTTGCTTTGTATTCTCAAGACAACTGGTATGGTTATTAAAACTTTAAAATAAAGAACAACGTTCTTAACCTGAAGATAACCTAAGAAGGTCAAAATGTTGTTTTGTACTTTATTCTAATTAAAGTTTAATACATGCTCTGTATTCATTTGGGACAAATGACAACCCGCGTGCCCAGGAGTACTATTTCATAGCACAAGAGTGAGCACTGCCCACACTATTCCCCCCGTCAGCAATGAATGAGACATGAATGACCTTTACACTAAGTGCGAAGATACAATATAAGCTATTTATTCAAAAACTTCAAATATCAATTTTTATATTTATTGGATAAAAATTACAACATGATCCAGAATATTTCAAAAGAAAGGATAGTTAGTCTTTCACGCAAATAGTCTGGCTGAGAGCATAGAAGAAAGCAATCGTGATAAATAGCCGTAAGATATAATAAAGAGATAACAAATGGTCATGAAACAGGATACACAGTATAGTATGATAGAACAAACGGTGCACGGGTTACTCTAAATAGAGGGAAAACCGTATATTTAAAATTGGATACTAAAGATGCTTGTTTAGCTCAACAAAGCTACTATGCCTACCATGGGTATCAAAATTCGGTTTGTAGCGTTAAAAGCCTTTAGACTAAGTATTGTGCCACAAAGGGCAGTAAATGAGTACTTGTTTGTAACTAAGGAACAAAAATACACAAGTGCTATACGTGCTCTGTCCACCTACGGCTAATGAAACCCAGTTTCTAACGTCATATGCCCACAGATATACCATTGAGAAAAGGAAGTTAGGAATCTGGCCAACTACACTTATCGTCAGATCCTGAACAATTATGAGATTTAATTATCATTTATTCTAAAAAAAACACCCTTAGGAAGGCTTGTAACAGCAAACAAATTAGCATTTTTAACTGAGGATGAGCAGCTCACAGAACGGCTAAGTTTGGTTTATTTTATAAACTTTTAACTTGTAATTCTGTCATCTTTTAACCGATTTAAGGTCTAATCACAGTTTTGTACTCGAGAGGTCAAACCCTTTCGACCCGTGTATTCGACCACTCCCAAGGTCTCATAGATTCAATTATTTTGGTTGTGCCTAAAATAATTTAGATTTGATGGTAGAAAATAGTAAAATAAAGGTCTCATCCATTAATTTACTTTGTCCTGCCTGATAAACTTCAAGTATTGTGGCTATTGAGGATCCCCTTTTGTTCAGTCCTAGTAGGCTATACTGTTCTGTAAGTGTGTGGTCCGTAAGTCCTC
Source organism: Carcinoscorpius rotundicauda (assembly GCA_011833715.1). Classification (NCBI taxonomy): domain Eukaryota; kingdom Metazoa; phylum Arthropoda; class Merostomata; order Xiphosura; family Limulidae; genus Carcinoscorpius; species Carcinoscorpius rotundicauda. The sequence continues at coordinate 26,976,085 of CM022398.1, forward strand.
ATACAGAATTTAGTCAAACAGTTGTGTGCTTTTACGTTTATGCATTAATAAAAATCGACAAAGAAATATAACCAACGTTTTCGAAGATTATAAAGTTACGTTGTCATACTTAACATTAACGTTTTATAACGAAATGGTCTTGGCTTTTCTACTATTATCAATCAAAGACAAACTGAAATTCAGAAGCCCAATTTGATATTTTCAACAAACATTTAACGTCAGTTTACTGGCTTTTATCTAAATGTATCTTTATATGCTTTTATGCACGTATAAAAAAAAGCCTATGGTTCCTGTGAATACAAATGATAATAGCTACAAGAACATTATTCTTTTCTTTCACAACATTGTTGAAAAATACACACTTGATCTAATAGATATTATCACTTCATGCTGATCAAAATGTGTAACAATTATACTGAAATATAACCTACCAACCTTATTTGTCCTTATGATGACACATTGACACTAGATAAATTTGTATATTTTATACATGAAAATAGCATTTCACTAAGGAATATGGATTTCTTCATCACAATTCAGGACCCCTGGTCTTCAAACAAATAAACAAAACAGTACTGTCTCTTGCTCTTGAATTTTCCCTTCACTTATGGTCTTGTTCTACTTACAATCAAGCAGTATTTGAGCAAAGCAACTCAAGAGCGAGCTGCACTAGCAGTTTCTCATTTAGCATTGTAAGACTAGAGGGAAGGCAGCTAGTGAGCACTACACCAACATGAACTCTTGTGGTACTCTTACCAACGAATAGTGTGGATTGACCATCATAATATAATGCCCCCAGAGCTGAAATGGCAAATATGTTTAGTGTGATAGGAATTTCAGCCTACAACTCTCAGATTATGAGTCAAATGCATTAATCACCTGGCCATTCCAGGCCTGAGCAGTATAGAAGAAAACATCTGGATAGTTTTGGTAATAAAATACTGCATTTGCTGATAAAAAATTCTGTATTTAAAGCTACATTTGCCTTTGTTTCTTTAACTACTGCCTTTATTCAATTTATTATTTCTTTAGTTGCCCTAAAATACATTTCACTGGAACTTTTTTTTTTTTTTTGCTGGACATCAATGTACCTGAATAACATACAACTTTAATATGAATTTCAATGTTTATACTTCTAACAGTACTCACAGTAAAGCAGCTATATTATAACAAACATGACTGATGTTCCAACATGTCTCTTATTAATATCAATTAATTTTAATTAAAAAATAATTATTCTTATTATTTATATTATGTTTATAAGTTACAACACTTTGTTCACTAAAGTTTCATTATCTTTAGAATATAAAATGCTCATATTAAAAATTATTTATCTTGAGCCTTCTCTACTGCTACACAAGGATTATCTGCATGCAGTCTTTCCCACTTTTGAACTGATAGAAGGAAGCCAGTCAGCCAACAGCACCAGTTGTTAACTCTTGTTTAGTAGGATTTGACTATGACTCCTATAGCACACAGACATCCAGAGCTCATTTTTGCAGCATTAAGATTCAAACCACAAACCATTGGATTAACAGTTTTGATACAGTAATTGCTAGGCCATGCCCAGCTTAAATGTCCAAAGAGTTACATTTCAGTCATGTTTCAGTTTTACTAATGCTATTTAATTAATATCCTTTTAGTATTATCAATCCATTTTTCCAACATAACTCATTACATACATACATGCACACGCACACACACACACTTGTGTATATATATATATATATACACATTTTTTGTTATTTTTATTTTTACCTCTCTTCTTTACTATAATATCCAGAATTTTGTCAGAAAGCTACACCAAGAGCTATTTGCATATAGCCATACCTTATTTTGGATTGATACACTAGAGAGAAAGCAAGTGGGCAACAGTATCCACAACCAATTGTTGGACTACTATTATGACTGAATGAAGGGGTTTGACCATCACTCCTATAGCATACCCACAGCCACAAAGTGCAGAATACACTTTCACAGCAACAAGCAGTGAGATATGAATAATTTGAATCACAATCCAAGCATACTGACCACTGGGCTAAGCTACACTCTACACTGTATTATTATTCTTTATTTTAAGTATCAGGATAACCATCCTATACAACTATATATTTTAAATTGCTATGACATAAATACAACATTGATTACATTTAATCACAAATGGAGAAACAGTAAAATTGGCTTCACATACCTAAATATCAAATTTTGTTTGCTAGCAATATCACGTCATTTCCATGTTAGTTACTATGCAGTAAACTTTTACATCTTCCACATCACTGACTGTTGATCTATTGTTAAAAAGGTTTATGCTATAAAATGCACATAATTATAATTATATTAGTTTTTCACTTAATAACAGGAACTAATCTCCATTAATTTATGTAAAGTTGCTGGTGGTTTCCAGATGTTACAGATTTTCAGTAATTTATGAATAATATCTACCATAAAGTCCGGCATATAAGACCCCTTTTCAATTACCAAAATTTAGCCCCAAACATGAGGGGGTCTTATACGCCGAGGAAGAAAATCATAACTCAATAAAACAATCTAAATTAAATTAAGATGTAGCATAAAATTATTTAATTTGTTTAACAAAGGGTATTGTGTAAAGTATTTTATTAGGAATTTGGCGCTATACAACAGTTATAGATGAAGAGCTCGTAAATGAATTAAATGAATTAGACTCAGAGGAAGATGATTTTGCCGGACTTGATGAATGAAATTTTTAATTTTAAACTTTTTGTTGTTTTGACGAATATATTTTGTTACCAAGCTAGTCTTTTTATTACTTTTAATGTATTTTATTATATTTATACACAAAGTATTTTTCTTTCGAATAAACAACTACCAATAGATTTTTTCATCTTCAAGTACGTATATATTTTAAATGAGGAGTCTTATATGGCAAGGACATGATAAATCCTGGTTTTTACTTTATAATTTAAGGGAGGGTCTTATACGCCAAGGGGTCTTATATGCCGGACTTTACGGTAATTAAATATTATAAGATTTATACCATTGCAACTATATATCATAATAACCATATAGATTAATACAAAATTTTCAATGTTATGAAATATTTATCCAAATATAGATAGATTTTATTATATAAGTACAAATATATATCATTTTTTCCTGTCACAATTCTCACTTTAAAGAATCACAAAAATAACTTGGTGAAATCATAAATCTTCTATGTTAAATATGCAGAAAGCCTACCACTAATTATTGAGGCTAAGTGTAATACTGTCAATATTTTTATACCTTTATATATATATATATATATATATACGAATCTTATATTATTAAAAATTTGGAGCCAAACAATATTATGGACACACAAAGAGTTTGACACATAAATAGCTTAGAAAAATGTACTAAGAAATCAAGTGTACATCACTGAATTATTGCCCCCCAGTGGCTCAGCAGTATATCTGTAGACTTACATGCTAAAATCTGGGTTTCGATACCCGTGGTGGGCAGAGCACAGATAGCCCATTGTGTAGCTTTGTGCTTAATTCAAAACAACAACAACACTGAATTATTATATGGTTAAGAGCTATTGCTCAAATAACACCATACACCTACTAGCAAATTACACTTATGGCCACTACTGTCACAAGTCTCAGTTTTATAACTTACAAGAAATATCTTTCTCTAAAAACTTGTTTAGATAGATGAGATTACATATCCAAACATGTCTTGGGCATATACGTCATACATGATTAAACAAAAACAGATACATCAGTAGAATAACAAGAGATCTGGAAGATCATACAAGCAAAATATTGGTTAAGTAATTGGAATATAACTAATACTTATTCTGCCACTTGTTAAAATTATCAATTTCTTCTTGCTCTGCTCTCACACATGCACACATACAACAAAATTCATCCTGATTTTTCCTTCTCACAGATCATTTTAAATATGTTCTTTGCCAATATAAATATGGAATCAAACAGTGTTCAACTGAAAACTACTATATTAATATGTACGTGATTACTAATACCAAAGTAATAAAGTATGAAAGCTTACATTAATGTCATTGTTCTGTTCAATCCAATCCTCTATTCCTATCATTTTCTCTCCCTTGAGTATGACAAGTTCTCTGTAATCACATTACCTGGTGTTGCTGTAACCATCAACCAACCTTCTTGAAATGCACATCGCTATTTAGATGTTTACATAACATTCACACTCAAAATATTAAACTTCTGGCATTTAAGGCACTTTTACTGGGAATCTTCATATTAGGTGTAGTTAATCACATGCTTGAATGATTCTATATATCACTGACTGGCTACATTTTGTCAAATATGATCCAGTCAATTCACTCAGTAATGAAAGACATGAGCATGATAAAACATATGAAAATATAACAAGAGATCTGGTTAATACTTTCTTTCATCTACTACCTACAGTACCAAAGAAGAATGTTGATATTTCTCAATATCAAGTACATGCTATAAAATCTGACAGAAAAAACTTTGGTTTATATGTTTCAAACTGAACATTTTTTGGAAGGCAACGTATATTAACATCATCTGCTGCTGAACCAGGGGTATAGCATGTATCCTGGTTGTACTGGAACATATTTAACAGTGAATGAAACTTCTTATGTCTTGTCAGCAAATCAAAATGCTTACTCAAATATTTAGTTTACATGAACCTACACTGTCAAGGTTTATATAAAAAATATGTCTGCACTTTATTAGAAATTAATTTAACTGTTACTTGTAACATTTAGTAGAAAAAACATGTAAACCAGCTGCCACAAAACGTTAACCACTAGCAAACACATTTTCAAGCACTATGTCTGCATAATCATAGTAAAAGCTTCGATGGTTGATTAAAGTAGTAATAATATATGTTGTCTGGTTCAATTAAAAATGTATATTATACATAGAAAATTTCTTTTTAAATATATTATTCCTGTCAGATAGTGTTCAAACTCCCATTCTCACTATTGAAATCAAGCTTAAAAATATTTAAATATAATTTAACAAATTCACTAAGATATAAAAATATAAAACTTGTTTTTAAATACCATGCAAGAAAAATTATTCATTTTTCATTCTAAGATTCATAAGTCCTTCTAGTAAAAAAAAAATTATGTTATATGTCACACAGTTAATCACAGACTCTTCTATAATTCTTCCACATAGGTTGATGGAAAAAGACCTATTGTACCATTTAGTTCTCCTTTCCACCAGTTTGTGTCACACTTCTTAAGAATTTTTATTAGGTCACCTATAACCCAGAAAACCATTTATATTAGTGCTTGTCAGTAAATTTCATCTACTTAATTCAATAAACTTAAAGACTGTAAAACGATTACACTAACAGTTGAACTGAAAGTTAAAACATGAAATGTGTATTCAACTTTATGCAATATTCTGACATTTTATAGTATGAAGATAATACAAAATATGTTAGTGTAGAAAGAAACATCATCACAATATTTTTATTTTTATTTCTTTCATTTAACTCAAAATTATTATCATTATAAATGTTTCACCACTTTTTAGCAAAACATGACTGACAATAACAAAATTCTATTAGAATTTAAAGTCAAAGTAACTTCACAGTGAAAGAGCCAAGTAGAATATCTTCTGAATTATTGGAATCTACACTAAACTATTTCCTACCTGTAAAAATTGTAAGTTCATCTTCTAGTTTAGCCTGATAGGGGTATAACGCTCGGCATTCTCCCACAGGTTCACTGTCGATAAGTTGTAGAGTCTGAATGTTGACATAAATTTCAGAAACATGATTGAAGGCAGCTTCTATGATGAAAAGAAAAATTGTTGGCAATTTTGCTTTACATTAAGTACAGTTTTTTTTCCACTATACTTTATTTCCCACTTGAGCTAGTGCATAAAGTATTGTAGATAAACCTGGCCAAATCTGTTAGATAATTACTGGAAATCAAACTAATATCTTGCAAACAATCTATTGCAAGTGCTTGTTTTTGTTTGTTGTTGTTAGTAAGTACTGTGCTACATTATGGGCTATCCCTGCTCTACCCATCAAAGGTATTTGCTTATCACTGAGCCATCAAGAGATTAATTCAAGCGCACTGTGCAACATTTCCTATTTCACAAACAGTTATATTACAAAAACATTTTTTTTTTATGAATACACCTCTTTCTTCACTCCAAAAACAAAACCTTGTTTAAAATTGTCCCATTTGTATTTATATTTAATTACATGAATCAAAATTGACCAGGAATAACAAAAATGGGACCAAAAAGAAAAGTTTGTTTTTTAATAAGAAACAAAAAATAAAGGCTCCTAGAAGTCATTAATACTTGGTTTGTTTTAAAAAACAGTTTAAGAAAATTAAGCTAAAAGCTTTATTATAAATAATTTCTGAATGACTGAGCTAATAGGAAAATGTACAAAATGATAAGCCATTAAATTTGTTATCAGCTGTGGATTCAAACAGGCATCACAAGTAACAAGATCATAGTATTAAAACAGCAGTGTCACCTGTACCTAAACCTAATTTTTCAGAGCTTGTCCCTACATTCTCATACAGATATACATGATACTCTCTTTCAAACTGTTCAAGAATATTCTAGTCTTTGATTAATGTTAAACAATTTCAGTCTATTCTTACTTAACACCCAGTTCAGTTTTCAATGTAATGATCCAACAAATAAGTTGCAAGTCTTGATTTTTATCATCAGTAGATGTAAGCTTAAAAAGCAAGTTAAACTTTATAACACATTTTCTATTTGTTGAATATCCTCTCTAAATTATCATTTGTATCAAAAGCTTTAAAATTTGCAAAAATATTTGAAAAAATATAGTTCATTGTTAGTTACTGTAACACATACATACATGCAGTACATGGCAAACAATTATGGTACACAGATTAAGACAAAAGTTATCTATTCCATTTTATAGCTTTAATTTTACATATTAAAACATTACAATTGAATCAAATGTCATGGATACAATGAATAAGTCATACACTGCTAAAGTAGCTTAGTATTTAACTGAACATGTATAAAAACTTGTCCACAATTTATGTTTGTTACCTGATGGCTGTTTATTTTCTGCATAAATGTAATTTATAATATCAAATAAAACAAATGAATAAAATCTTCAAACTCCACACTGACTTTTAAGTATAAATGGACTAAGTGCCAATTATAAAGGGCTGATAATAATGTTGTACTTGTTACCTTCTCAACATAAGTACATACACATTTTAGCAATATTTAGGTTGCTAATAAATCAATAAAGACCTGGAACTGTTTTATAAAATTCCACTGAATTTGATATACATGAGACAAGTTATTTAAGAAAATCTTTATGGTTAAGTGACATACATAAGTCTGTGTCCAGTAAATATTTATGAAGTGACAACAATTCAGTCTTAAAATATACATGTACAATGAGGTTCATATTTTCAAAACAGAGTTATGCATTATTACACAGCTGGGTTTAAAACTTCACTTTTCATACTTGCTTCTTTACAAAAACAAGATTTGGAATACTACCATTATTGTTATCACTATGGTACTTATCACAGCTTTTATTGACAGTTTAATAGTTTCTTTTAATAAGCTTCTGTTCTGTGGCAATTGGTTTGTTGTTTACTTTAATTCTAAGTCTTCTTTGGTAGGACTAAATCAGAAGCAATTTTTCATCACATCTGATGAGCAATGGTAAAGAATAGAAAGCATTAAAAATATGCAAATACAAATATTGTAGACTCAGAACTATGACACTTGTAAAAATGTTACACTTACCATCACAATCACTTTGTGGTGAAGATATCCCATCACCTGAACTTCTGTCTGTTTCTGCTAAATCATCATTATCAGACCAGTCGTTACTAAAAAGCCGAGTTCTTCCTACATCTGGTAGCTTTAACACTGAATGAATTACACCCTGTGATAATAAAAAAAGAATAATAATAATTCATAGCCCCATATGCATTTGCAAGTTATTAGACCAAGTTTTTTCAGCATTTGTTATAATAATAATTATTTTACAATGAGATCCATCAGTCAAACAGATGAGATTTAATAATCTTGTAATTCAAAATAAAACTTTTTTTACTGTCTATATTGTTTTCTGGAAAGAGTTATATAAAGTTATGAGCCTGAAAAAACTGTCAAAGTCAACTGTATGTACACAGCTTTTTTATAATACTGTGACAATTTTATTTTGTAATCTTCTGATATGTTTACTTCCACAAGGAGCCACAAAAAATACAATTCTTCCATAACTATTATTACAGCCAATAAAACTGACTAGTTTCAAATAGTTTTCTAACCTAACATTAAAACAATTATAAAAAACACCCATATTGTTTTACTTCACATACTTTTAGAGAGTAAAATATACAGCTGATGCACTGGAAGAAACCTTGCCACTGCAGAAAGTAACAATAGTTATACCTCAGTGACGTTGAGAAAACCCACTTGTAGAGAAACATATGTGCAAAAATGGCTCGTTTGAGTTGAAAAAATATTTTACGTAGAAGAGCAAACAACGTTTTGACCTTCTCATTGTCAGTTTCAAACAGTTACCTCTTTCTTTCTTTGTGAACCTGACAATGACCAAGGAAGGTCGAAACGTTTGCTCTTCTACGTAAAATATTTTCTCAACCCAAATGAGCCGTTTTTGCATATAATAGTTATACCTGTTACCTACTAAATACATTGTTTTTGGTTAACTTGTACAAAAACAAAATATTTGTGAGCCTCTTGTTTTTCATTTTCTCTTTTCCTTAGTTTTCTCATGAAATCCTGATTTATAAAAGTATTCTGCTTTAATAGAAATTAAATGGTGGGGAAAACATACAAATGTAAAATATTAGGCCTTAATTTGTTAGTGTTAATTCAAGAGTTTTTTTAAACTAAAAAAAACACCATCTTTAATTGAAATCATAAGAATTTGATAAGTATATCATCTATTGTAGAAACAAACAGTTGTTATGGGAATAAAATTTGTGAAGTTTTTTTTCTCTCTTATTCTAATTAAAATCCATAGATTTATTTATTGGTTGATGTTTTTCAGATGGTCTATTTCTGTATCTTATTGTGTTATATTGCTGTTGTTTCTTCCAGAAGAATTTGAAATTTGTTAGGAAAATATCTTTAGCCAACTTCTAAAATAGATTATTCTTAATGCTTAGTCAGTTACTGGTAACCAGATTTTAACACTAATGTATCTGTTATTAGCATACAAAACATTTATTGTAGATATATAAAAAACAAAAAACCTGTTTGTCTCTGTACTGGTCTATATGTGCAGTTAATGGGTGAGTTGGTTTACTGTCCTCATCCAGGTTAGTAAGGGCACATTCCACTTTATGAAGAGAAGCTTCAAAGAAAGCCAACATTGCACGAAGCTGCACAATGAATAAAACAATAACTTGAGAATTAAATTACTATACAAAAGACCTGCAATAGGCAGTTAAGCAGACCCTTCAGTAACCATTTAACAATAATAAAATGTCTTCTCTATTAACTATTATGATAAGTAAATCTAATATTATTACAGCAAATTTGCAAAAATAAGTAAATGCATTTTATAATTTAAAGAAACAAACACTTACTATGAATAATAGAATACTGTAATACAGTTTTATTGTAATTATTAGTTCTTTGTAATAACATTTTAAGTATGACAGGGTACAGCCTGTAGGATGAAAACTATACAGCATTTTGGAAGAAATTACAAACATATCAATGAAAAATGGGAATTTCTGATTACTGAATTTAAGGTCTAAAGCTGTGTAACCAAACTGTTTAATGCCATTGAAAAACAAAAGGGAATACTCAGTAGCTGCAGCATTTGAAATTCTTTAGAGTAGGATTAGAGTAAATTACTCTATAATACCTTCTTTTCATTTTTATTAGCTACATTTTTATGCACTAGCAATAATCAAATGTAGGGAACACGTGTATCAGATTTGATTTTGTTAATCATCAGACTCTTTGTCCCCAAATTAAAATTATTTTGGGTAGGATAAGAATAAAATTAATCCACAAGACTTTGAGAAGGGTCAAATGTATCAGTCGAAAAGGGTTTGACCTCCCGAATCCAAAAGTGTAATTAGATCTTAAACCAGTCAAGAGATGGAGCTATTAGCTAAAAGTTTCTACAACAAAAAGTGGGGCCATTGTGTGAGCTGCTATGCCATGGTTAAAAAGCCACATTACTGCACTTTATTGTTAAGGTCTAGTTATAGTATCACAACTCTTTTCCTCAGTAATTTTTTTCTTTTTTAAACTAACGATAAAGTTGATTCTTTGGAATGTTAAATGTTGATAACCATTAAAGTTATAAGACATGGAGGGTATCTGTAAATATTAATGGTTTAGAATGAAAAAAGGTTAAACACTATATCAGTATCTGTAGATACAATATGATATCAAAGTGTATTGCAATTGTTATATATTTATGGAACTCGAGAATTTTTAAAGATAGATAAAGGAAGAAAAGGTACTTATCTTTAGGCTTATGTTAGTTATAAAAGAAATATAAATAATGTTCAAAATTGTTTACAAAATACACAAGTTCTGGAAAAGGATAAACAAAGTACTATTTGTGAAAAACCTGTAAGAAATGTCCTTGAAAATGCAAAATAGAAAATTAATAATTGTTTTTATGATCCTACCAATTATATTTTATACTGAAAATTGGAAATGATTATGTAAAAATATTATATTAATTACCAATTACATATTTTAGTATTGTTACTTAGAAGTTACTATTTTTGGGTATAAATAACAAAAATATGGTTAAAAAACTGACAAATATAAATCTATGATCTAGGGACTTGACTTTTCAAAATGGTGTCATTAGTATCTTCATCAGGCTAGGTAACAATGTTTTAGTTTCAAAACAATTTATATGTAACACAGTTTCTTTTTTTAATAAAACCTTTTATTTAAGTGCATTATTTGAATATAAACAAGTTAGCAATTAATATCTGTTACATTCAGTAGCCAGTAAAATTATCTAACCATGATTATTAATTGATAACATTTTCAAATTACCAGGCACTAATTAGTTACTAGTTTTAATCCTATTTTTGGCTGCTAATCTTTTGCATTCTTCAGGAAAGTCCTACAAAGGATTATTTTCTTTACTGATAGAGGCCAATATTCAATCCTAAGTCTTCTCAATGGAAGTCTGGTGCATTACCAACTCTATTGGAATCTCCTCCATTAGGGTTTAAAATTCTTTACTACAGATGTCAGTAAAACATGGATATTCTTCTTGAAAAACATTCAAACAGTTAGTTAATTCAGTTTATAATGAGGGAGACTCCTACCCCAGCCAAGTAGATTAAACAAACAGGCTTTCAGAAAAACCACGATCAAATGTTAGCCTCAACCAACACAGACAACAGTCCTTCTCTGGACTTTTCTGAAGACAGTAGCAGAATATCACCTGAAATGCATGATAAAAACTCATTAGCATTTAGTATCTTAAAATTAAAAACATCACTAATTAATAATTAGATGCTGGTTATTGTTTAGGCTATTGAACATGACAAAGATTGATATTCAACCAAAACAACTTACTGTGGATATTTCAATTTTACAATATTAAATAAATAATGAAACGAGTCATTATAATACTTTGTCATTCTCCAACTTCTTTCACAGATGAAAATTTTCATAACTTTCAAACAGACTTAACTTAGTACAAAAACATTTTAACAAACTAAGAACATCAATATAAACTATTTTCCAAATTTGTGATTTGTTTCCATAATTTGTAAATATATCACTAACTTCTACTGTTCATTCTGCAGAAGCTAATTCCTGCCACTCAACCACACAATATTGTTAGCTCTTGCATTGCTCCAAAAAAAGTCTTATTCATAAAACATGCACTTTGTAGTTTTGTTTTAGAAAATACAAAAGTATGGTGTAGGATGTGCAAAAAAATCTAAGAAACTATCATATACTGAGAATGTAACTGGTTTCATTATTATTATAGCTCTTTATTTCCACTCTCTTATGATGCCAACACATGATCTGAAAACAATTACCAACCAAGCACAACTTTGAACAGTTGTTTCACGTGTAATACAAATTACATTGAATACATGTTACAAAGTGATAAAATATCAATTTTAAATTATTTTTGAATTAAGACTGTTGAAATTGGGTTTGTAATAGTTTTTAATTTGAATTTTAAAATCTGATAAGCAGGTGTACATTTAATGATAGTCATCAGTCACAACAGAGTTAAAGCAACACATTTTAGTCTTAAATGTGTCTTATATACATGCAGAAACACACAATTTCCTTAAGTCATTTATATTTTCTTGATTTTTTTTAAGTTAAACTTGATAAATGAAAACTTATTGTATATGAAATCAAATAACAGGCTATGCTTTTTACATTCCTTACCAAAGTTCAGTCCAAGTGAGATAAATTTTCTCATCAATATATACACAAAATTCTTCAAGCTAAAATAAATTAATCAAAGATAAACATTACTTACATGATACAATTTTTCAGTCACTTCATGCTGAGCATCTGCATTACCAAAATTTGGTGTCTCATGAAACACTCTTGCTAGATGTTCAACTCCTACGAGAATAATTTATTATATTAATTATATTAATAATTTATTATATTAACAGAAAATATGACTACATTAAATGAAGGTTTAAGGCCTTTTTTTTTCAGTTGGATCAAAACTTTGTGATTAAAAATTTTTTACATATTACTTTACTCATGTGGAAAAATGTTAACATTAAGAACTTAAATTTTCAAAATTATTTTTAACACTGCTAAAGCTAGATTATATGAATTATTTACATGCTTTATGATTATAGCTCGAGTTTCTATTCTTGTTCACCAGTGTTTTAACATTCAACAGTCTATCACTTATTGTTACATTAGTTAAAATTATAATTTTCCTTTATTGAAAATGTATTTTTGATAGTTACTTCCCTCTTCTTACAAGATTAGCTTTTCCCATTTTGTGCTGCCCTCTATATGTGAACTTTCTTTATAACACATGCCACAAGCATTTCATGCCCCCTACTAGAATCACAGTTTCCAATATGTCTCTCATACAATTTATGATGCATAATCTCTCCACTAATAAAAGAATACTATCATCACATGATGCACATGTCTCCCTCTATGTGTCACCAATGAACCATCACTTTAAAGTTTAGCAGAAGTCGCAAATACTGGAAGACTGTTGGGAGAAGGGTGGGAAATGCAAGTAGAGGGAATTACTCATCAGAAATACATTTTCAGAATTAAAAAATTATAACTTATAATATGGTACTTCTGTACACTCACAAGATCACCTATAATCCCACATTGAAAAGAAGTAGGGACTCCAAAAGCATCTGAAGATACCTATTTAGAGGAGAGAAACAAATCAGATGATCGGAGAAGATACACTGCACCACTTCTGAACCTGGTATCTCTTTGACATGACCATTTAGGAACCATGGGTGTATGATGGGTAAGGAGTGGCAGATAATACTTGATAAGTCAACTACATGCAAAACCTCTTTGCTGGGTATCAACATTCTTAAGATAGCAGGATAAGGATCATACCAGCTTTATTTCAAACTGTAAAATCATAGATGTGAGAAAAACACTGCCTCCAGGACATTAAACAGGATTAGCATTGAGCCAAAAATATGGGAATATGTTATCTGAGGAAAATCTATCACATGCAATTAACTCCCATAACCATTAAAATTGGCCTGAAAAGTCCAAAGGTTAATAATAGCTCCATTGCAAGAGAGAATGAGGAAGTGCCCAGGACAGAAACATCCCACATGGAAATATCCATAAAACACAATCCTTAAAGAAGAATTGGGGGAGAAAGATGAGCAATCCCAAACCGATGTGAGGACTTATTTAATGATTGGTTCATACGATATCCAAAACCAACTCATGGAGTACTAACATCCATGCAAAAGTAGGATGAGAGCACCTAATCAAATGAGTGAAGTGCATAAAGACTTCTCATTCCATGGTATTTGTCACTTAATCAAGAAGATGGTACACTTTTGACCACACCAGAACACCACTGATCTATTCTGAAATGAATGATTATAGCCATCTATGTGGAGCCCATCTAGTAGAATCCCTCCATTGTCAACTGCCCCAACAATTGGTAAGTGGTAAGGACTCCCATACTTTGCTGGAATAAAAGGGGAAAAAAAGCATGGGAGACTCCAAAGGAACGGCTACACCCAAGAAAGTACAATAGGTGATCACAAAATCCTATTCTGAAAAGCTGACCATACCAGGCATGGCAGGAATGGGAATCTATCCCTGTCAACTTTACACATGCTATCCATGGGTAGTACAGTCCAAGACAGGCTTACTTATGAAGCAAATATAAGGTTATTGACCATCCAGTGATCCTATGAAAACACCCCATGGCAAAGGTGAATGTGAAGAACCACATAAAAAGGACACAAATTAACATGATGTATAATGCGCATTTGTTTGTGTATGTAAAGAATACCTGGTCAGGCACTAATTGCCACAGAATGGGATCCAAGAAATGAAATTTGAAGCAAGGGCTCCTGAAAGAAAAGAAAGCATTAATAAAGCCAGTGTCATAGCCTGACAAAAGTCTGAAATATAGCCAGAGGTGGCAAATGATACCCTGAAGAAGCAGAAACCTCAACATGATATAAGTAATTGTAAATGAACATCTCAGTGGTGGTCCACATGCTAGACTGCAGAATCTCCTCCAAAGGCTGACAAAGACCAGAAGCAAGAATAATAGTGAGGTGTTAGATCTGATGAGAGTTAACCTGGAACACAGGATGTTGGGAAGTGGGCAAAGAGGAATAAGCTAACTGGATTAAACAACAAACCCAATTGGTAAGGGTAAAGGAAGAGGGTTGCCACGAGATAAATAGATGGGAACAGGAACCCCTGGAGGCAATATAACAATGAAATGAATGTACTAAGCATAGATGTCTACCCAGATCAGGATAAAAGTAGAAATGAGAAATAGAGGAAAGGGAACTGGGCAAATAGGAGGAGTTACCCTAACATGCCACCAAGGTCTTGAGAAGGAAGAAATATAATCCAAATAAAGAATGTTTGGTAGTGCAGTGTGTGTAATATTGATAGTAAACAGATCTGGCTGACACTGCCCACATACCAAAAGAAGGAAATGCTCCTTAAGAGACAGGTGAAACAAAGAGCAAGGGCAAAGGGCTTAAACGAAGGGCTAATAATTTTGAACACTGAGTTTGGAAGGAACTTAATTGTAAAAATATATTAAACTAAAATTTGAAGGATTTGAATTGAATATTTCAACTAACTTGTTTTTTGTTTCCAGTATTAAATAAATGTTCAGTTGTAATACATTTTTTTCCTTACCTTCTTTTCCTTTTCTTTCTAACTCTATATCACGCTTCAGCATATTACAGAACTTTTGTAAAGACTCTTTTCTTCTGTCTTTATTCATGAGGTTGCTCATGTCTTCTGCCTGCAGAATAAATTAATTCTCTGTTGTTAAGCACAAAGCTGCATAATAAGCTATTTGTATTCTGGCCACTGCAGGTATTAAAATCAAACTTTTAGCATTATCATCCTCTGACTTGCTAAACTACCATAAAACTACAACAAAAAAATTAGTTGATTATTAAGCGAAATTGTGTTTTGGAAATTTGGTATATTTTAGTTTTACATTTAATACATTATATCAGCTTTTCAGGTGTGTGTGTGTGTGTGTGTGTGTGTATATCGTAAAAATATGTGCCCACAAATACAAATATTCTTTTACCTAGATATTTTTTTAATTTAAAGAATTTTTACAACAAGACCATGGAAAATAATTTATTTAAACACAAAGTAATGTAACATTCTGAAACAGATATAAACCAACTGAACTTTGAATCCCGCATACAGAGTAAGGTATGATATTGAATAGGTCTGGTGCCAGGTATGCACCCTTTCAGTTATAATGTGACAACAGTTTTGTTAATAATTAAAAAAAGTTGCCAAAGAATTGACAGTGGGTACTATAGGCTCATTCTCTGTCCTACAGTGAGTAGTTTAAAATTAGAAATGGCAACAGATAAACAAAGCATTCGCTAAGTTAGGAATGCTAGAAAGTTTTGGAAATGGAATTTTCATATACACCTGTAGATCAAGTGTGTGTCAAGAATGAAAAACAACATAACAGTGAATGTATACTAGATATTATACATTATGCAAAGTAAAGTGCACAAGTTACTTGGAAATGCATTCTAGACCATAATACAAGAAATAGAAGTTAGTAGTTCTTACTAACTCTGAAAAGATGCAATTTCATTACAGAAGATAATGAATGTTTATGATACCAAGCACTAGAGTTTAGGGAAAGTATCTTTAAAGAGAGTAACGGAACACAGATGGGAAGCAACAAAGGAAAAAACATATGTAAAAAGACTGAAGTTAATCAGTTTGTAGTCATACATTTGGAGTTTGTATTTTGGATATCTATACCCACATTGATGAATAAGTGGCAGGAATTAGTTTCGTACAACCAAAGCAACACGCAGTAAAGGTTTGAAAAAAAGACCACAAAAATATCAATTTGGTCAAAAGAATCATGTGCAGAATTGAGCAATATGAATTTCATGCTAAATTGCAATTATCCTAATTAAATAGTACAAAATGGCATGATTTAAGTCCTGGAGCAGATATTAACAGAACTGCAAAAGTATAATTGTATCTAAGAAAATATTTCATATTGACCTAGCTGATAATTCAATTACTGTAGATTCAATGTTGATGAATCTTGTAGAAAAGTACAGAAAATGGCCATTATTCCCTTTAAACTTTCCTTCTGTGTCCTGGATAATGAAATTTAGAAATTAACTTATGTTTACTGTGAAAACGGGCAAATTTTCACATTTTCATTTACATAAGGTCTAAATAAAACAACATATGAATCAAGATTTACATGTATTTATACAAAAGTTAGACAAAAATGAACAAAATGTTTAGTAGTTTTTCGAGATTTGCGACTGTAATATAAATCACTTTGATGTATCAGCTCCCAAATATAGTCTCCTCCCATCATGTGTTTATTATACACTCTCAGGTCACAAAAGGAAAATTTGAAGAGAAAAACAGGTTTTTTCCACTTACTTTAGGCATAAGCAATTGGGAAATAACATTTTTTGCTTAGGAACAAGAAAAAGTAAAAATTTTGTTACATGGTGTTAATGAGCAGTTAGTTATCCAGAATGAAGAAATTAGTAATTTTGGTGTAGAGTTATTTCAACATAACCTCAATCAAGTATTTTAATATACCTAATTAAATTTGTTTTATGATATGATAATCTGTCTCCAAATGAACATCTTTATTCCAAACATAAAATCCCTGAGATGATTGTTTGTGTGCTCAACCCATGACTCCAAAATCTGCAGATAAACATTTATTTGTAACTTATGTAAAGTCAATCCAAGGTGATTATGTCTACCATCTACAACATAACCTTAAAGATGAATTCTAATTGATACTAGTCAGGTTAAATAAATTTAAACGTTCATCTATGAAAAAACAAATGTTAAATTTAATACAAAATGGATTAAATATAATTTTCAGCTTTGTTTGCCAATATTCAATCATTCACAAACTTATATTTTAGAGAATTTAGTTTTTTTTATTTTCTTTCTATATTATTATTCACAGATATTTTCTCAACTTAAAATTCTCCTCAGCCAGTTGAATGTACTGGTACTAAAATAATTATATATTTTTTCATCAATAGACGTTCCTATGCACCAGTACCCTAAATTAAATGCCTCATAGTCTTCAATTGATGGGTAAATGGACTGCCGACTGAGATAATTGCCATGTGTTGTATATAATCGAGTATTGTTTGTTTTTCATAAATGAAAACAGTATACACCACTTAATTGCATCTGGTGCAGTAACATGAGAGACGTGCAAACACTTGGCATTATGCACATATTAGTTCATGGTATTTCTATCACTACCACTTTAAGCATAAACTCCAAAAACTTGTTTCAATTGCATGTGAAATTTGGGATATTGTTTAAGCTTATGACTTTTGGGTGGGGGGGTGCAAAATCTTACAACTTTGTATATGAGCGAAATTTTAGAGCTACATCAATTACAAACTACATTTGTTTGCTGCAGTGTTCAGGCAGCTTGTGCTGAGCATGTGCACTGCATGTAGTCAACTTAGTCATACTACTTTAATATGCAACTTGTTTTTGTCTTAAAACAACATTAAGTTTACAAAATGAAAAAACAAATTCATAGAATGGAATTTAAAACAGTTGTAACATTAAATTTCATGAGTAATATTGTGTTATTAATCTTTATTCTGTTTACAATTTGTAAATAACTTGCACATAATTTATGTTAACATGATGAAATGTAATTTTCTCATTCACACTATAATATGCAATTCAATAAAACAAATAGCATCTCAACTGTGCATATCATATCCTAGGCAGTTTGACATTAGCAAAGTTAGCATTTGATATTGTAGATATAGTTCAGTTGATATGTTGTTATACTTTGTTTTTTACTCTCACTTGCAAGTTCTCAGTATTATATATATTATACATTTAGAGTGTAACAGTCTGATTCACACCAGTAACAGTTAGACTAGCTTGTGAGTTTGCCAGTTCTTTTAAATAATGAGTAAATGTAATTGAAGCAAAATTGAATAATAATAATAAATTACTAATGTTAGAAGAATAAATGATTTTGTGTTATTTATCTATGCTGTAATTCTGATTTGTAATTGGTAAAAAGTACACTTTACCTTAACACAAATATTAGATTTTATGACAAAATAGCCAGCAAAATCTCTAAACAATATAACTTTTTAATATTTATAACATTCTCAAAATGATAAATAACATTATGAAGACTGAAGTTACTTAAAGATGGTCATTCACATTAAAAAGAAAAAAAACTACAGAAGAATTCCTATGTGGGATTCCATAAACATACAATAAAAATATAAAAGGTGTGGAAAAAATATGTTTACTTCTACAGATGTACCTTATTGTACTTTCATCAGAAGTGAAACTACTTCCATAATAAACAGTTTTTACCTGCTATTTTTGCAAAATTCTCATCTTATAGCCCTTGTTTTTATGAAAACGTGTATAAAAACATTTGTTTGTGTGTTAAAATTAAATTTGTTATTTACCACTAAAATTAACTGCAAGAGCTATTGTCATTTAAGTGCCATATGTTCAATAATTTTGCCAAATGTAATAAACAAAAAGGTTTTGTGCAATTCACTGTGCCCTTTACAACACTTAAGCAATAACAGTTGTGGTGCAGTTACTATAACCATAAATATATCTCAGACCTTTCAACAAATCATATTGACAATGTTTTGTACCACTTCAGTACATGCTAGGAAGTTCATATGTTTAAAAAAAAATCTTATTTTTTTCTTATAACCCCACATACGAATGATTCTGATAATCACACCTGTTATTACTGTAACAATTTTAAACTGTACTGTTTGATCTTAGTCATTAGGCAAAATTTCTGAAATATGTAATTGTTTCCTCTAATGTATTCTATTGGATGAAATAAAGTAATTTCCCTTTAAATCTCCAATGAAAAGTTTTATACTCAAGTTCTGCAGAATCATGCAATAAACCAAGAGCTACAAAAATATCAAGGTAAACTAATGGTTATAAAATATTCAAGTTATATATTTAAAAACACTAACTCCTATATTACATATTCTAAAGTGCTTTATTATTCTCACATATAAATCATATTCTATTTACTGAAATCAGTGCTTTATTCTATGTATCATTTGTTACACAACATTTAACATTGAAAAAATGTGACCTACTTCAAATGAAAAATACTCACATAAAAATCTGGAAGACGTTGCTCAGGACAGTTAGGCCCTGTTTTTCTAGATTTTATTTCACACTGAATATCTCCTTCTACATCAAGCTTAGACACAACTTCTCTTAATTTGTCACAATTCTACATTAAGTACAAAATATATAAAATATGCAATGTTATTCAAGCCAGAAAAATTTTAAATTGAAAATACAGTAAAAAGCACAAACTAAAACACATTATATGTGTTGTAACTGGTAATTTCTAGATACTTTGTCATGAATGACTTATTTCTAACCTGACATTGCAAAAACAGATTATTTCATTCAAAAGCATAAAAAAAAATAAGTGGTCCTAATAAGTAATTAAGTATTTCTCCAAGCAATAAAACCATTTTCAAGTAACATTATCTTTAGGAAAGTCAATACCTGATTGGTGAGAGAACTTGTGTCTATTGCCAAGATATCTACTCACACCCAATCTACCAATAATTTTTCCAAAGAAGGCGAGAAGTTTGAAAAATAAACCAATCAAAATTCAGTCCCCCCAAAAGAATTTGCACAACTGAAACTTTCAGCAAATAGCTACTGAGACACAGAACGTAAAACCCTCATTTGTTTGTTCCTTGTTAAGCACAAAGCTACACAATAAACTATTTGCGTTGTGCAAACCATGGATATTGAAATACAGTTTTCAGCTTTATAAGCTATCAGACTTACCACTGGCACATAAACCGCTGGACAGTGATATTATTTATGAAATATATTATTCATATCCGAGAAATGGAACTATAACATGACTAGGAAAAAATTCAAAATCATAAAATTTAATTACTTTAGTGTTTATTAAAACAAATAGCTAACACAAAATTACTTATTTTGTTAAACATCAAAATAAAATGACAGCTTATTTTTTTGACTTAAACCTGAAATAGTCATCAAAATGTATTTCAACACAACGAAAATGCCACAAAAACCTATCTAGCTTTGACACTGTGAAGGAACAAACAAGATTTTGAATTTCATATTTAGCCAGTTACATAATGAAATGCACAATGATTACAAAACACATTTCAAGAATAGAAAGATAATTAATTTTGTTGTAAATGAATTACAAGCATGTTTGTACAACACAAAATTAGCAACAAATTCAAGTGATATACCACATGACAGTACATACTGTTTACTTTTCATTTCACTTCACAGTGATATTGATGTTTAAATTAAGAAATCTCTTTTCTGGTTTGTTGGTTGGTAGACAGACATGTATACATGTATGACATCATAAAGTTTTGCTTTTTTTGCTACAAACAATGTAGGAAACCAAGAGTTTCATCGCAGAAAAATATCATATCTGGCATGAGTGAAAAGGTGTTTTTGCTGTAAACAGTGTTGCTAGCCAAAAGTTTTATATTATATTTTGTCTGGCACATCACAAAAGTATTTCTTTTCTGTAAGAATGTGGCAAGCCAAATTTCAAGTAAACACTGAAGAAATAATTCTACATGATATATTAATATGAAAGCTGTATAAATCACTTAAACTAATTGATCCACTATTATCTTAATAAACAAGTATATGAAAATCAAAACTGAAATATATTTTTTAAGATTTTTAGCAAAAAACTACATTGTCTACATTCAGTTTTGTTGCAAAAATGTGATGATATGATCAAAATAATTTTTTTATCCAAAGTATTATTAACAAATTAGTACATATGACCATGTCAAAATGTGGAAGTTCAAATATTATCCAAACAGATGACCTTGGTTTTAAAAAACATAAAAGTACCAAAGTAAAATGACAACCAAAAGTAAGAGGAAATTCTGATGAGAAAATAACACTTTTTTTTTTGTGTGGCACCAATAATGTTGTTTTTGCCTTTTTTGATATTTTGCATTGTTTTATGATTACAAGGACTAAATGAAGAAAAAGTGAGCTATTAAGAACATTTCATTTCATGAATTAATTTATTTCTAGTTTTACTGTTATCAAAGCTGTTATACCACACATCTGATAATATAATAGGTGTCTTTCATCATGAAAAAAATTTAAATATTTTGGTTTCAAAAATTAATTAAGTGTAAAAGGTCATCATCTACACAAATTAATGAAAGTTTGTTGGTATAAAAATGTTTCTCATATATGAACAACTAAATGGATTTATTTCTCAAGTTCAGCAACTTTTCACAAAACAACGGGAAAAGTATTCATAAAAACAAAAAATAATATATAATTCTTAATTTTTTTTTCTCAAACTGTAAATATTTCTTTATTTAACAGAGGTATTTCACTAACAAGTTATTAAAAAAAGGTTTTCTGTCTGTAATGAGAATGGATCTTTGTATTTTTTTATTTAAATCATAACAATACATAATCTACTTTAAAGACAATAAGAAAAATACTTTATTCTCAGTGAAAATCTTCCAAAGTGTTAAAGTAGCATACCTGAACCATCTTAGGTCCAAGCACACTGAGGTGGTAGGCATACTTTTGAACAAATTCCTGCAAATGGACAAGTTTCTTTTCTTCCATCTCTTGAAACTGGGTGCATGCTTGAAAAACAGCTGATTCCCATTCCTGTCGTTCCCTCTCAGCTTTTATACAGTTATTGTAGTAGTCATAATCAGCTTTTACCATGGCTTCCTCTGCTTTTCTACGTTTAGCTTCCAACTGCAATGAAAAATGGCAATACAAGAAAGCTTGTTTAGTTATTGTCACGATCTTTTGAAGAGCGAGTCAGTTAAGACAATATACCAAATATTCATATATGTATGCATACACACACCTCTCATTTTTATTCCATTTTCCATAATGCTAATGAAAAAAAACTCCAGTGTCTAACCCACTTACACAAGAAACTGAGATTGAATAAAGGAAACATAAAAAACACTGTAGTTATTTTTGTGTTCTTTTTCCTCCCTTTCAAGTAAAGCTGGGAAACAGTGGTATTTCCAAATTGATGACTCCATTAATTAATTAAATTTGACTAATGAGTAAGTGTTTCTCAATCCATGGTACATAAGAGCAGAAAACAAAGTTGGAAGTGGATGCAACAAACCAGTTGCCTTCCCTCCATTGGTAAACAGTTCATGAAGAATAAAAGTAAATAAAAAGTTGATGGCAGGTACCAGCTGCCTTCTCTCTCTAATTAACAGTTTCAAATTATGACAGCAGATAATCTGATTCTGCAGTTGCTGGTTACTAATGTCATGAACATTTGTAGCCTTGACAAAAGCCTTATGTCTAGGAGATGATTCTCCTGCACTACTCAACACATTTTTCTTATAGCAGTTCTCTCTATTGCAGTGGATTATCCATTCTGATTGTAAAGACTTTTACATTCAGAATAAGACAATCTTTAGTAAAAGTATTCCTTCAAACTTGTGATTTGAGAGATCAAGTTAGGGGTAGTACTCATGTTGTCCAGAACAGAAACTTCACAAAAAATTCAGTTGTCAAGTCACACAAAGTTTTCCTTCCTATCAACTTGTGATAGTTGAACAAAAAAAATATTAACCTACAATTAGGCAGAACACAGATAGCTCTTTATATTACCTTGTGAATAACAGCAAACATAAGTGATATTTCAATTACTTGAACAGTTGGAATAATAAAAAATAGTAACACCCAGAAATACTAATTTAATTAGTTTATTATTTTCATGCCAACCAGATTAAGTCCAAGTTTTTATTAATCAACTCTTGGAATATTTTAAAACAGTAATAGTCAAAAACACTAATTTTGATTGATCAATTTTATGAGAGCTTTGATTAATTAATAAGTTTACACAATACCACTCAATGTAATCAATGATAACAGCTAATTGGTTATAACACTTAAAAGTGCCCAGCTCTAGTTTCAAGAACAAACAAGAAAACTTTTAAGCCTTACATGAGGAACATTAATTAAACCAAAAAAAACATGGCAAGACGATATGACATACACATTAATAATTCAACTATTGTGTTGTTCTGAAGAAAACCTATAAAATGTAAAAGAAAATTTACCTGCTGAATTCAGTTTAATTATATAAGTTGAAGATGACAAATATGTGAATTGAAGCTTAAGATATGTACTTGGGAGAACCAACTGCAAAGTCATAAAGCAAATGAAGTATTCTTCATTTTTAAGCCTAGCCTAGCAATACTAAAACCCACATGAGAAAAAACAAATATTTTTTTTGGTCAGATAATGTTTGTTATAAAAGCCTTTTTGCCATTCTTGAAGTAACAAACAACTTAAGCATATAGTTTATGACTAGTGCTTTCTTTAAACAAACGTGAACAGTTTACATATTTATAGCTATTCAAAGCTATGATATGTGCTGCAGAGAAGGGTGTTTAGAAGTAAGTTTTAAAAGAAAAATCAATGTCTGCATTCAAACCACAACTTCATTATACCCTGTAAGAAAATGTTATATGAAGAAAATAACATCAAATTCAACATAAAAAAACTTTAAACTCTCAAACTTTGGAACAGTCCTTATGTTTTATTCCTAAAGAGTTTATGTAATGTGTTTTTGTCATCTTCTATTGTCTTGTAGATTTTGCTGTATAGAAATATTTCCAAGTAGTATGATTTTGCCCTTTCACATTTACCCACTTGTTAAAAGAAAAATGTTATTAGAGCTACAAATTTGTCATAAAAAGTTACAAAGGAAAATGTCAAAATTTTACCTTATAAAGGTCATTTAGCCAAAATCCAGCTACTGTGTTTCCTTATCTCCTGAAGATTTTAGCATAATGTACCTGTTTATCAAGCCATGCTAATTTTCCAATAAATACATTCATAATTTTGTTTCAATTCCGATTAATTTTTTCAGTAAAATTTTTAATTGAATAAAAATTGTAAAGCAAAGGTAAAGCTCATCATACATAAACTAATGATTGGAAATATGTAATTTTGTTTATTTCTTCATTAAGAAGATTTGAAGCTTTATAAACCTTGTAAAAATTTTCAAAAGCATAATTTATTCCCTAAAATTAAGTAATGGTAATTCTTACTTTGAATACCTTTATATGATTAAATGAAAAATTTTACTTACTGGTATATGAAACCCTTGAACATTTTTATGTTTCCTATCACAGAACTTAAGTATTTTTACTTAATTTTATGATTTCTTGTGTATATTTCTTTCAACATACTAATGTTTATCCAAATTTCCAACCTCAATTTGATACAATAAATACTTATTTCATAGATTTTACATTTTTTTAATATTTCAATGGCATACAATTATGGTTAATTTTTAATAATTTCTTTTTATTGTTAAGAATATTCAACTAATTTTACTAAACTTCTTTTATGAGCCAGAATTTACATTTTTTTAATTGTTAATTTTAAGGTTATCACCTTACTGATGTCTTTATCTGTGATAATTTTTCCTTTGCTACTCCTACTTTCTAAGTTCTGATCCTTCATTCGCTCAGTTTCTTTTGTACAAATAAAAGACAGCTTTTGAGACTTCATTTCTTCAATACGAAAATCAGCAAGACTTTTTGATGTTCGATCCACAATCAATTCAACCTATGGAATAATTTGTTTTAAAACACAAAGTTATATATATATAAACCACAATTTATTTCTCACTCTTGCATTCAAACAAATCAATACACATAATTTAAATGAAATAGGAAAAAGGACGAAACAATAACTACTACAAATGAATGTAGCAAATGACTGCATACAAACCTTATCTTCTAATAGTGCATAAAGAAGTAATGACCCAGGTCTAATCATTATAGACTAAGTGGACATGGGAAGGAGTAATGAAAAGGGACAAAACTATCTACAGTGTGTACATGTTAAGAAGTAACGAAATATATTATAATTATCCACATCTGACATGTCAATGAATAGGGGAGGGGAACTAATATTATCTTCCATATGAACAAATAACAGAGTAAATAAACAGAATTATTACAAAAGCATTATTCATTAAGTGGACACTTTAAAAAAATAATGAATAAAGTTTACATCATAATTAAAGTGTTGGAAGTTAAGGAAGAAGAAACAATATCAAAATATTATTTCTTATGTATACATGTTAATGAGTAATGAAATAGAACTAAACACGAGCACTTAAATATACATGCGAAGAAGGAAGGAACTAGATCAAAGCATTATCTACCATGTACATGTTAACAAAAAATTAATTACAATGAAATTTTACTTCTTAAGCAACATAAGAAGTAAAAAAATATTAAACTCAACATATGCTGGGTCTTATATGTCAAAGAGTAATAAAAGAAAACTAAACATTAACATCCAAATATATATGTTAAAAACTGAGTAACTATTTCTAGACATCAACTGTTATGTGAATATAGAAAGAAACCATGACCAAACATGATATTCTGAGAGGGACATGATAAGGGGTTGTTAACTATGTATAACAATCTTCTATGTGTACCTGTTAAGTAGTGATTAACTATATCTGAACATTATCTTTAATGAATTATATGTGAAGGAGTACTGAATTGTAATCAAAACATTATTTACTATGTGCACATGTTAAAAAGTAAGAATTAAAACTACACAGTAACTTGGGTATGTACAGAGCAAGGAATAATTAATCAAAATTAAGCATCATGTTTCACGTGTGCAAGTGAAAAAGTCAATCATCTTCTATATGGACATGCTAAGGACTAATCAAGCAGAATGAAATGCTAAAAAGCAACTAACTATAATGAAAATAAAAATAATGTCTATGTTTACATAGTAAGAAACTGGTAAGTGCAACCAATCCTCAAATTTTAAGTGTACATGTGAAAGAGTGATTACATAGATGTGACATAAAACACAATCGCACATGCTAAAGAGTAGGTAACTACAGCTAAAACCTTACAGTCTGTGTGGTATAAGTGAATGAGAAATTAATTAGATCCATATGATATATCGTATGTGGCCAATTTAAGGAATAATAAAGTCAAAATATCACAGGATTTGAGTTAAGTGTTAATAAGGAACAAACTATATTTAAACAAATAAACATGAATTTTAGATATTTCCACAAGGTTGGTGACATGCATATTTCTCAGGCATAAAACATGATTTTAAGAGAAAAATAGCTAATATGTGTATGGAGTTGAGTGATAATATCAGAATATTTTTACCTGCTTTCTTGTTTTATGTTCACCTTCAATTGAAGATTTCAATGGCTTAACAACATCTTCTTGCAACCCAGATGATAAATTCCTTAAAACAAAAACTAATGTAAAATTTGGTTTATAGAAACTTTAGAACTATGAACAATATCCATTTTACAAGGATGAAGTTTTTTTGTATAAAAAAAAATTAAGAGTAAATCAAGTTTAGACTGTGACAAAATAACAGACAAATATTTATATTTTGCACATTTTAGAAGAGCATAATAATTATTAATAAGAGAAAACAATGGTATTTGGATAATTTTTAATAATACTTCTTGTGTAGATGTATGAAAGGAGTATTATTAGACTGTATTGATAACTCACACTAAGATTTAGTACATCATTAGAAACTGCATTACATACAATGTTATAGTGTGATGAGCTAAGTTTTCATCCTAGTTTAGTCTTTGTTTTGATTACTGTATGTGAAGTTGTCCTCTTATGTTCCAGTTATTGTAAAAAATTGTTCCAAGGACATTAAACTATAAAAACACCGTTATCATAATTATGCATGAGAAAAAAAAACTGTAGCACAAAAAAGCATATAATAGTATTCAAAAGAATATATTTGCAAATATAAAATTATAGAAACTCATTGAAAAGTTTAAAGAAAAATTCTATATTGCTAATTCCACTAATGCACAAGTCTGTATGTTTGGAAATACCAATTACAAAATAATTGTAATTAGGATAGCATATAAATTTCTTAATAAACATTGAAGTAAAAAGCAGCAATGTACAATAGCTTTTTGAAAATAAAAGAATAGGAATATTATTAACAAAAAAGCATACTTGTGGAGTTCTGCTTCATGCTCCATGGCCACAGCAACTCCTTGCCATGCTTGTGCCATTGTCCTATAAAAGTTATGCATATAACTGACTACACCACAGAAAAACAAACTATGTACACAAATCACATAACCTGTAATCCATTTTACTCATCTACAGACAGTCTTTTAATAATAGTACATTTCACTGACAAAATTCATTAATTAAATAATCCAGTAAATTAATAAGAACAAAATACTGCAATACAAATAAAGAAATTTAATGAACTGAATGATGGATTTTAGAGGTTGGATTTATTTACAGCTTTTGCATTTCTTGATTCATTGTTCAATGTAATATAAACTACACGGAAAAAAAAGGTTCAATAACTTGAGTCCACATAAAAACATTCTGACAACAGTTGTTCAATGTGCAATATTGCTATAGACTATTTGTATAACAAAAATAACAAGTCAGATTTGAAGTTCTGTTCAGTAGTTAATAATGTAATATAATATTGAAAGAAATAATTAACTATTTGCCAACTATTTGTCATTTTCAAGAATTACACTTAAAAGACATGCTGTTTTGTCTTAATGTTCTTTATTAGTAATTGTTAAACTATTCTTAATCCATAGTGTTTGCAACTGTTAAATAATAAAAAATAAATAATGAGCAAGTCCAAATCACTATTCCCATTATGGTGTAAATGAATAAATAGAAAGAACTGTGAAGAATGCTGCTAGAATGAAAAGATTGTCAAATAAAAGACAATTTAAAATATCTGAAATTATTTTCTAATAAGGAAAAAAAAAGAAGTAAAGGAGATTTGATTATGGTGTTTAAGATTATTAACAAATTTGATAGTTTTAATGCACAAATGTTTATAATACTTAATAGCAAGAAGGACAAGACAAAGAGCCAAAAATTCTGGCAGGACAGGACTGACCTTCAAAAGGGATTCCAGTAAGTTTAAAAGAAATTAAAGGAAGGCTTGATAAACATTTTAATGATAAAAGCTGGTTTTGAATGTTTTATATCTGTTTCAAGGTTTATTCTAATGAAGGCAATGGATGGCCCAGGTAGACCAAGAGACTCTTTGTTGTCCATAAATTTTATGTTACGTTATATTTCAGCACCATGTGTGTGTGAAACTGCATAGTTCAAGAAAATTAAAAAGAGATTTACTAAGGTAATTTTCATGTATATTTGAATAAAAAATAAAAATAAACATAAAAAACTATGGAAATGCGTGCCCATACAGAAGCATTTTGGACACACAATTTTCTTTTCTAGACTCAGTTTTGAAACAAGATTTTTATCACATGCTTTAATCTTTTAGTATTGTTACGGGATTTTTCACCAAAACAATGAAATTACGCTTAAAGTAAACAAGTGTATCTAAACTGTTTTTCAGTTTAACTTATCAATTAATGATTAAGTAACGACATTTTGAGTTTTAGTATAATAGCAGAAACCAATTAGAAGTGAATACAAAGATACTGCTCAGCTTCAATTTATGGTTTGTCAAAAGACATTTACAAAAACAAAAACTAATCAAAACCATAGGTGGCTATCAAATGGAGTCAATCAACGATTCATTTTAATCCTTCCTCAAGTGAATGAAATGGAAGGCATAATGAAATAGTAAATACTGATATAAAAGAGAATTTTTTTCTGATTTTAATGTATATTACTAACTAATTATTCAAATACATAACCAATTCTTTAAATAGAGCACACCTACCCAAATGCTTCTTTCGAAGCTTTAGCAACCTTGCTCGCAAGTTTTCCTAGATTTTTAGCATACTGGTACTCTAATTCACACCTACAAAAGTAAAACAGAAAAGAGCTGTTTAACAGTTTGTCGTTTTATTGTTAACATCTATTATTAATCTTAAAACAAATTATTTTGTATCTATTTTCTACAAAGCAAAAATGTATATTTAAATCAAGTAATATTTCACGCATGCCCATATCTGCATAAGTTGATTTTTTTACTCTTCTAAAACACGTTACATTAATTTTATAAAAGACAGAGTACAATTGACTATGTATTTCTGATAAGGAATAGAATCTACCCATTCCACACAGTGTT
This sequence comes from Carcinoscorpius rotundicauda, assembly GCA_011833715.1. Taxonomy (NCBI): domain Eukaryota; kingdom Metazoa; phylum Arthropoda; class Merostomata; order Xiphosura; family Limulidae; genus Carcinoscorpius; species Carcinoscorpius rotundicauda. Next base: position 27,005,937 of record CM022398.1, read on the forward strand.
GTTCAATATACACTGCTAGCCAAAATCTTAAGGCCAATGAATATAAAGAAACAAAATGCATTTTGTGTTGTTAGGCTCAACCAATCATTTGAGTAGAGTTTCAAAAGTTGAAAATAAGAAAAGGGAAATTTAAATAAACTGTTATGGCATTTAGTAGGAAAAACGTGAACACTATAAAATTAGTCTAAATACTAGCTGGTCAAAAGTTCAAGACCATACAAAAAAGTCCTAAACAGGGTAAAATGCCCAACAAGAGGTCTCAGTCATGAGTTGCATGGCCGTCATTGCGAATAACTGCAAATATTCCCCTTAGCATGGTCGATATAAGCATTTGCAGAAGGATGGCTAGAATGATATTCCATGTGGTGAAGATGGCTTCACAAAGGTAACGCACTGTTTGAAATTGACATCCATTTATACTGACTTCCCTTGTCATCCACATATAAACATTTTCAATGGGGTTCAGTTCGGGTGAGCACGATAGATGGTCCAAAAGAATCATGTTATTTGCCATGAAAAAGTCCTTTGTCCTGCTGGCATTGTGGATTGCAGCATTGTCCTGCTGAAAGATCCAGTCATTTCCACACAAGCAAGGGCCTTCAATCAATAAGGATGCTCTCTCCAACATACCAATGTAGCTAGCTGTTGTTTGACAACTATGTATAACCTGAAGCTCCATTGTTCCGTGGAAGGAGAAAGAACCCCAGATCATGATGGAACCTACTCCACTGTGTTGTATAGAAAATGTCTCTGGTGAGATATTCTTATCATGCCAGTAACACTGAAAGCCATCTGAACCATCCAGGTTACATTTTTTTCCCCCCATCAGAGAACAAAACCTTCCTCCACTTTTCTACATCCCATGTTTGGTGCTTCTCAGCAAAGTTTAACCAAGCTGTTTCATGGTGTGAAAGGAGGCATGACCTTTGAAGACATTTACAGTTTTTAAAGCCTTTCTCTCATAGATGTTGTCTTATTGTTCTTGAGCTGCATTCTGCATCTGTAAGGACTTCAGTCGGGTTTGACAATCGGCTGGTGTCTTGCCGAACAACCCATTGAATCCTCCTGCTTAATACTGGCATAAAATTTCTTGGGCCGACCACTTGAAATTCTCCTTCCGTATCCCTCAGTCTTTTAAGAAATTTGCAACAGCAGTTTTACTATGCCCAATTTCACCAGCGATGGCACATTGAGAGAAACCTTGTTTTGCAACTCAACAATTCTGACATGTTAAAACTCTATCAACTTTTTAGCCTTTTCCATGTTTTTACCCAATGTAACACAGATGTCAGTGGGAGATGTTGACAATGCTAATGCTTGAACACAAATGACTAAATTTTTTTAAGTGTTTACGGATTAATGCTTTGTTTTAGTATGGTTTTAAACTTTTGACCAACTAGTATTTATGCTAAATTCATAGTGTTCACATTTTCCCTATTAAATGCAAAAAAATATTTTTATTTTTATTTTCCCTTTTCTTATTTTCATCTTTCGAAACTCTACTCAAATAAGTGGTTGAGTCCAACAACACAAAATTCATATTTTTTCTTTTTGTTCATTGGCCTTAAGATTTTGGTCAGCAGTGTATACTGCTAAAAATAGTTTTAACAATAGTAGTTCTTTTATGAATAATGTTCAATTATTCATAAATAAACTGAAAAGTAATGGTTATAAAAGCTGCCATATAAAATATTGTTTTACTCTTTTATAATGCAATTATATTAAAAAATTGAACTCTCAATTACAGAAACTACCTTGTGGAGAACATGGAGGCCATTAGTTTGTTTTGTTTATATTTCATAAAAGGGTGCAGTTTGGAAATTTTACATTGTAGAGGTTTATGGTGGTTTATTACTACTTTAATATTTTATCTAAATATTAAGGGTAACTGCCTTCCCACAACTGGCTACAGACAGTGCAATTTGGGTGCTATGGCTACAGACAATATCTGTTATGAGTTTTAATGATAACAACAATGAATCATAATGGAAAATCTAATCTATTTGTGATGCTTTTTTATTCATATTAACTTTATCATTAATATTTCATAGTACTCATCGATAAATTTCCTATTTACAATTAATCTATTTGATATCTATAGGACTACTGATTTATATATATATTAAAAGAGGCTTAGTATAATATCCTCTATAAGTACTTCCACCCTTGAAATATAGACCAAAATTTCTAGATTTACTTATTACTAGTCTAACAGTGATCCATAGTATAAACTTTTAAATGCTAAATCAAACTTTCCTCCTGAAGAGTACCCTCCTGATACAGTGGTAAGTATATGAATTTACAATGCTAAAATCAGGGGTTCAATTTCACCTGGTGGACTTGGCCGATATCCTGATGTGGCTATGCTACAAGAAAATACATACACACACACTCCACCAAAAGTAGAGTGTACAAACACACTTTGTCTGAGTTGATTTTCCTCAGAGCAATAGAATAGGTCTACTGAATAAACAGAAATTTGTCAAGATATTCATCAAATGATCACAGATCAGTTCTCAGTTTCCTTACTCGTTTATTATATGAAAAGGAAATAAAGAAACTGGATTCAATGTAGAACATAAGTTAAGAATCTTTATAATTCATGATAACACAAACACAGTGTATTTACTTGCTTGTTTGATAATGGAATGTTAATTTCACTAAGTCAGAAACTTCTACCTGATTGATTTGGCCAAGATCATTTACAAGACTGTTTGAGCATAATTTTATTTTCAAAAGGTATAAATCAGACCTACCCAAAGCAATTAGTGCCACCCACATGACTGGTCATTAAATCTTATTCAAAATTAAAGCAGGCTGTGACATTGAGGTACCACCTAACCTAACACTAAAGAGCTAGTGTTAATATCTCTGCACAATGTGCAGCATCAAAGCCATTACCCCACCCCATTCCCTTTGGTAGATCAAGTTATCTTAAGAACAAAGGCAGCTAGAAAGAAAGCAAGTTAATAACTTACTTGACCAAGTGTTATGTGAAATCTCCATGTACACAGAACAACTGATAAATTCTGAATAATACAATATCAAAACACAAAGGCAGAAAGTGCTTAGTATTCATATATATTATGCTATCAAGAAACAGTTTGTTGCCTACATACATGTACAGATATAGTTATATCTTCAGTATTCCTATTTATTTTTGGACAAATGTAAATGCTGGCTAAAACAAATAAAAAAACCTCATGGTAATAGTTAAATGGCTAACTTAAAATGGAATTTTATTTTGGTATCTAAACTGTCTGAATATAACTGGCTTACATGTGTACCTTGGATCATTTTATTTTACCTAATTTTATGCAGTTTATTTCATATTAGCTAATCTGCTTTATATTTTTTGTGGCACACATAACTTATTTTCCAAATTATTTTTATAAATAGCCTGTAATCAACAAACATTTATTTCACGTACAATACTCGTATAGAGAACAAGTGAATTCTCTCTTTCTTGAGCACAAAGTGGTGTTTTTGTAATTAAACTTCCAAAGAAACGTACAAAGTAAACAAAAAACAACCTATAACATTAAAGCAAGTATTTTTACCCTTAGGTTACCAGGAGATGACTTCCAAAATAAAATTGGTATTATATGTAATGAAATAATGATCATTTTAAAAAGACATGAATTCACATGCATATAAATTTGCTCAAACAGTTTGTGGTAATATAGCAATCCAATAAAAACATGAAGATATAGAAATTGGACGTATTCTCAGTTGGTATTCAAAATCAAAACTGGGATTTTTAATTTCTCTAGTCCAATCATTAGATTATAAACATCAAAAGTACATCAGTGATGTTGATAACATGGACAGTCAAGCATAAACTTAATTCAGTTTTGATTAAATATAACGCACTTCCTCCATCACTCCAGAAGATTTGTTATGTAACAGTTCAGTAAAATGCAAAAATGGTTTATAAATTTAACTGCATACAGCTGTTTTAGACTTCCTTAATTAAGAATTTAATTATAGTACATATAATTCAAACCTAAAGATACTTTTACCAGCATTTGTGTTATCAAAAATATATTGACATTTTTTATTAATACAATTGCTGCATGACAGATTAAAATTACACCACTGGCCTCTGGGACTAGATGGGTTTTTTTACAGACAAACTTACAGAACTATAATTTTGGTAATAAAAAAAAATTGATGGAAAAATAAAAATGGTTTAATTTAACACATGTGCTCCCACACAACCCACTGGTGAGTCATGTTCTTTTTCTTTTTTTTTTAAAGGGCCACTTATTGGTTAAGATACAACAGCTACATATACACTCTTCCTGAAAAAAGTAATTGTAAAATGACAAGTGGGAACCTGGGAAGTAATGGTAAAATAGGTTTGGGAACCAACATGTTAAAGAAAATTTAATTTCAGATGTTTTTGAATAAATAAGTTTATCTAAAGTGTTAAATTCAGGACTCACACACCCATTTAAGAGCCATTTGTTTTCTTGAAAGCCATACACACCCATCATGCTTAATTCCCTCAGTTATAATAATGTGTAAGATTTACTTGGAAGGAAGAAAAGTTATAATATGTACACTGTTATCATGCATTATATTGTATGCTTAAGAAATAATATCTAAACAAGCATCACTGTTTCAAGTTTTTGGATATTTTATTATGTGTTTTACAATTACTTTCTTAAATCCATCTTATAGTAAGTTCAATCATCCCTTCCTTTAAAAAACACAAAACTTTACATAATTAACTCTCAAGAATTACCATTATTTGAAAAGTGTGTAAACATTATGTACAAGCTAACATTTTGGCAAATATTGTGGGTTTTTTAAATTATTGTTTGCAGTACAAGTCCTTTAATTAGTTTTAACTTAACTTAGTGATGAAACAAAAATTTATCCAATATTCAGTCAATAGTCGGAAATTATACTGTTCAGAAAACAAATGTTTCTTCTTATTTCAATGAAATTTTATTGCGGATGCAAGAAAACAGTGTTCTAAGCATTTGGGCTTGATATTTTTTTCTATACAATAATTGGTAAGATTAATCAGTGACACCCTATAAATGTGATATTTTAGAAGTTATATGTAATGAACTTTAAAGTTAAGCTATGAGTGAGTAATGCAACACCCTAAATGATGTTTTCTCATATATATGCATACACTCACACACACATACATAATCAACTATTGTATACAAAATAAAGTGCTTGCAATAACAGTGCATTGTGCACTATTTTTATTGTACATTTATCTGCTATGTGATTTATTGGTGAAATTTTCATGTACAGTGATAAATAAGTTTCTTCTTGAAGTCACACAACCTGAAAGGATTGAGTTTTATTAATTACTTCACTGTGCTTACTATTTACCACATTACTTGGATATCAAAAAACACAACACAATGCTCTCATTTATGGAGAAGGGTATGTCTTATACATATCTGCATTCTTATTTGTTGTAGCAATATATAATTCAGATTAGTTAATCTTTTTAAACAATCTGTGTGTCAAAATTACCAGTTTCTCAAAAGATGAAATACATTACACATGTGCAAGTTTCAGAACATTAAAGTTTTTTTTTTGTATGAAAGTAAACTACAAAAATGAAAGTAATTTAACAAAATGTTCCAGTGCGTTCACCCATAAATGACTTTACTAGGAATAAACATGCACATTTGTTATAGAAGCATGAACATGCAAAGCTTCTAACTTGTAGATTTAACGATATCTTACAAGTAATTTGCACTCACAAAAACTTACCTCTCATGATACTGCTAATAACATATAGTAAAATAACACACAGACACGCACACGTGTGTGTAATTAAATGTTAATGTCTACCAATTAATCATACTGCCTAAACAAGTGTTTGAAAAAAAACATTTAACTTAGGTTCAACTCTGTGCACTCTTGCTGCTGGTACATGTCTCATGCATACAGATAACAATCTGCATCACTTATTCAGTCTAAGAACAGGTTCTATATGTAGGATAACAACCTTATATTTCAGTTTAATAATTTGTTCTCAAACCTGTTTAAAACACAGCTACAGAAACTAAAATGAATTGCATCTTCCACCATTTAATTCAAGATTGTTCAACAAATAACTTTGAAGTTTTTTACAAAATTTTCTGTTTTGAAAGTTTCTAGGTTATGTTAACCTATATAAAAAACAATAAAAATGTTGTAAATTATTTGTTTTATTATTACCACAACCACACAAAAAACAGTAATACACAATCCTAATTTCTATCATCATTAATATAAAGCATCATACACTTAAGATTTTTGCATGTTGTCTTATGCTCTAATATTGTTTAACAGGTTACAATAACAGTATAGTATTGGTAGTTGTGTGTGTGCTTAGAAGTTTAATTAAAGTATCTAAAAACACAAAGATAGTGTACAATTTAACCAAAGAGTTAAAATATGATGATACAACTTTTGAGTGATCTAAAACATAAGCAGTATCATACAAGCATGCTATTTATGTTACAACTTCTCTGAATACTACCAACATAAAAAGGGACTTAATCATCAAAACTGTATAGAATAATTAAGTATCTGAGAAGTTAATTAGGACACAAGAACTTATTGTGATTGTAAAGTAAAAGTTGTTGAACAAGTATTTAAGGAAAACTGTTGCTCCATTTCTCAAGGCTATATTTTCTGGGTATTATAACAAAACCTAAAACAAAAACAGTTTAACTTTCCTCATTGTTATTGCATACATCACATCAAGCTAACAATTCACAAGTTTAACTCAAAATAATGCCAACTAGCCAATGTCCTATATACATGCAAAGCTAACTATACAAGTACTCCAATACTGTTTACATTCAGAAAGCTGGAATAAGCTAGAATACATACAGTGCTATGCATATTTGTTTTCACAAGTAATTAAGTATGGTATATCCAGAGCAAAACTGGGAATGCATTTAACCCTGTTCATAGCATCAAGTAAACAAGGTATATATATATATATATATATCTCACTGTGCGTGTGTGCGTATTTATAATATAATTCATAACCATTTTTATAAAATATAAAATGGTGTCTATAGTTTTATGGTTGGAGTTTATTTTTTCATATAAATTGGAGTTCAGTTTATCTAAGATAAACACTATTTTATATAAGTATTAGCAGCATAAACATTCTTATATCACATCTAACATTCATGAATTTTACAGCAATTTTATCACCTCAAAGTTATTTTCTATACATCCAGAATTCTGTCAGTTTTTCACCTTTTTAAAGAATTATACAAAACAATTAGTCCTAGTGCACTCTAAACTTCAATTTAGGTATTAACTTGAATTGCAATAAAAGTAATTTATTTTTTAATTACAAAAATAAGAGTAAGCAACTAAAATCTAATTATTTCACAGTAATAGTTTTATTCTGTGCATTTCACAAAGAGAAACAAACTAATTCTATCATTTTATGAAACTGATAATGAGAGAGAGAAAGTATGAAGATAATGAAATTATCTTAAGTCATATTTTAAATGCAAACATGACATTTAAATCTACATACCAAGTATTTATACATGTATATACATATAACCTCACACATAAATATGCACCTCATTTACAAGGCATACATGTCTAACTTTTTGTTTATAATAATTATTCGCTTTTGCTCATAATAGTGAGAAGACAGTCAAAATAATACAATGTCAATTAGAAGTTCATAAATAATAATTAACTAATCAACAATAGTTTCTCTGTAAAAATAATAAAGTGTAAATAGAATGACTAATCACTTGAAAATTTTTAATTGACTTGAAGGTTTTAGGGTCATATAACATATGTATGCAACATGAGCACTTTACCTGGAAAAACAATAACGGTTATTTCATAATGTTAACATATCTACTAAGCTTAAAGGTTAACACAAACTTCCTATTTTAATAAAGTTTTAAAAGTTAATTTGAACACAAAAAAATCAGTCAGGAATCTGTTGGGCTTTTCCCAGAAAACTCTTGCAAATACTTATGTATAAATGCACATATATTTAGGTACTGCTCTCGTAAGACAAGAGTCAGGTCATAGGATACTGATGGACATAAATTTATTGCTTCCTTCCTTACTAGTTTAAAAAAGATACAACATGTATTTACTATGAAGAAAAAGTTACTAATTACCCCAGCACTTCAAATTTCATGACTGGTAAAAAAAAAACTTGTATTATAATGATTTTGTTTATCAATCATTGTTGGATGTGAACCATGAAGATTTAAACATGTTTCAAAAGTATGAAAGCTATCCAGATCCAAAAACTAACTCTATAAAATTACAGTGATTTTGAAGGTTGTTATGAAATCGAAAGTATGTTTTGATTCTGTTTTGTTTTTTTTATTATTTTAAAGGTTCTTCTTGGATTATCAAGCATTTATTAAAGCTAATGACAGTTAAATGTACAGTGAGGTTAAAACTAGTCCTACAATGTGAATGTTAGGATCCTTCAGGTAAAATCAAAAAATGAAATATTTAAGTTATTTTCGGTACTGTTTTGTAATTCAAAAATGTTTGACTAAAAAACCTACAAAAGCACTAGGTATAAAATAAAAGCACCAAGTGCACTGCAAACTTACATAAACACAACATAAAAAAGTTCACTAGATAACACACACACATGCCCATACATACAAACATTCAACTTGTTTTTATTTAAACTACTGAATTCTAAAAATCATTTATCAGGTTGGTATAGTGATTTAGTTGAGAATACCACAACAATAACATCAGCACTAACTGTATCGCCTACTATCCTCTTCTGAAATAATGTAATGCTAATATCAACTATGTTTGAACTTCTATAAAAGAAACTATATATTGCTTCATATCTAAAATTTGATATACATACTAGCCTTAAAATAATCTGTTTTTCTTTTATTTCCTCTGTTAACTGGTAGATTGACTTGAATTGTTCGGTCCTCTTGAAAGATGAGTGATTAACATGTAATAACAGATCCAACTTCCAGGAAGATATTGCAGAAGATATCATATCTACATCTGTATTATTTAAGACCAACATTCTATACCTATGTTTCTGTTTTATCCTAACTTTATAATAGTATATTAATACATTTCTAGCCACTTAAAAAACTCTGGATTCATACTGTTTATCTGTCACATATGGGACTTAAAATTACTCAGAATCTTGTATCATACAAATATGTTTATAACATTACATAAACATTTATTATATGTATTTTAATAATTATATTTAATTCATTTTTCCTACTTCTATAAAAAAAAATTACCTTTCATTTATAACAGATGCAATCTCTTTACAAAAATCTTCTCCTTGTTTCATCAACTTCCTCAATTCATCAAATCCATTAGGTCCCTAGAAATCAATGTATTTCTTAATAAACTCCTAAACATCATTAAACTTACAATAATTTTTTCTCATTCGGTTATTTTAACACTTCTTAAGTTTTCTGCCCAGACTAGTTAATATCTTGACTTTTAAATCAACTAAAATTATTACTGAAACATAGTTTATTTGCAAATGTACAACTTGCACACTGAATAAAAATTCATAGTAGTCTGTTATCCAAAGATATTTAAAATTTTCAGTGATTATTTATTATGTTAAATCTCACATTACAACAGCATTAATAATCTTCTTAAAAATCTGTTCACAGAAATTTATTTGTTGTACATCTAAAAATGGAGTCTAAAAATTCATTTAAACTTTACTCATTATCTGCAAGCTCAATAATATTCAATATTAATAAAAGCCAGAAATATGGGAGTCTATCAAATCTGTATTAAGCTATTACAGTCTGTATGATGATATATTCTAAGTGCTTAATGTAGTAAGTATGTGTGTATAAATATATACTGTGCATTGAGAATGAGAGTTACCTTCTTGGGTTTTCCATTTCAGTGGCAAAGAGCATAATCTCAGAAAACTGTGTTATCCGAGAATCCTAGGCACAGGAACTCAGTCTGGCCAAATCTCTTAGCATCCTAATATATTATGGTATGCTAAATCTAGAACTATGCATGCAAATATACATATGGCAAAATTTCCAATATGCATGCCAGCTATAAAATGTGAGCTACACGAAACCTTTGTTTTTGCCTTCTGATTCTAGACCATTTTGGAGGCACTAAATGTTCATATTATTTGCAATTAGTATGATCATTAAACACTGAACTTTTACCACCTCAATTCATGTTGCAATTATTACAATTACAGATCAGTCAATGTACAAATTGATCATTTTATGACATATTTAGATAGATGCTACATGAAAATTGTTTACAATTGCAATGATCAGGCCATCTAGTTAAGTACAGACTCTTTGCCATTTCATGAAATACTGATGCAAAACTCATACAAATTAGCTTCCACCAAAGCAAATTACTAAACTCCAATATAAAAACTGAGTCTGCTAAAAGACAGATATGGAATATTTTGTATGTTCATACACAAACCTCTACCTATCCTATATTACAAGAATTTTTTCCTTTTTTAATTCTAAAAAAATTGATGCATGCTGAAATTTGTATGCATTGTGTTGTTGATTTAGATAAAAGAGACACGATCACATAATAGCAGGTAAGGTATTAGATTAGTTGGATTTAAAAATTGTTTTTCATGTTTCTTTTTAGTTTAGAAAATTTAATGAACAGACCTCCTGAACTGCATTTAAATACAAAGGTGTCTTACTATGTCATAAAATTTAATTTCAATAACACAGCTTTTAGAATTGTCACCAAATCTGTCTTTTTTCATCCATTTTCAAATATTTTAACTTTCCTTCATATGTAAAAATTAAAAAGTGAATGATTATCCCCATTTAATATGCCCACAAAATGATTAGTAATTTTGGTAGAAATTGCATGTACTGTAGTGTGATAGGTGTATTTGAACAACTTTTACTAACTTGTTTATGGAAGCATTCAGATTTCATTTACTACTGAATGGGCTGAAATGAACAGCCTTTGTAGTCAGAAAGTTAGTAGTATTTCATTGCAATGGGAAGCAATTCTTGAATGAAAAACATACTACTGGCATGTAAAGCATACCATTCCTAGAAATAACCTGGAGGGATATCCATCCAGAAAGCTTTCAAAATTTAATATTGCATACACACAACATAATGTACTGAATTGCATGAAGCAAGTTTTATTATACAAGTTGTAGTCATGAGATAAGTCGTCAGGCCTGACTTACCTTACCTCTTCTTATGGCTCTTTATTTTCTAAATAATTAACTTATAACCTCATTAATTGATTGATCAGTACAATGTTTCTCAAACAAGCAAAAATAAAAGTTGTTCTCTCTATATGCAGCCATTAAAGTAAAAAAAAATGTTGGCTGTAGAAGCTACCAGACAGTTGCCTACCTTCTAGTCAGCTGCACCAAATTAGTAGCAGTAGCAAGTAAATTTGGTGGCAATAGGAATTAAACCTGAGACTCCAAAATTACCAAAGCTGAACAAACTTGAAAAAAAATTGTTTGGCTAAAGTTAAGCAAAACACAAATTGCCTATTACATAGCTTTATTCTTAACAACAACAAACATAACTGCAATGTTTTGATTACTTGTATTATTGGAGTAACAGAAAATAGAATAAGAAATCATAACTTTGGTTAATCATATGCTGAAATAACTGAAAACAGAAATAATCAAAAACAATATTTCTTATTGATCAATTTAATCATACTATCAATTGATTACATGCCACTTATTGATGCAATCACTGTTCATAGGCAATAAATTACATATATTAAATTGACCAGTTCTACTAGCCTTGTGAAAGGGACAACTACCTAATAATGGTCATATGAGTGGTAAAAACGTTGTAATAAAATTAAACAAAATATAAATAATTCACTCAAAATCTGTGTCTCCAGACTTTTATTTGAAGTGTATAGTATATTACCACTATGAAAAATAGTTTTCTTCAATCACACTGAAGAGGGGATTCCCATCTATACATGTGTGGTATGGGATATACCGTGTATTTTTGTCTTCTTGTAATATTACAATATTTAGTTTGAACTTATCATTTATTCTACACACGTCTAAGTTTTACATAACACATGGTTGAGAAAAAATATTCACACCAAAGTTGTTCTATTCACCTTTGTTCATTTATTTTTCCCAAATGATTAATAACTTCCATCCAGGGAAGATACTGCATGTTGAACAATGGTGTGATATAAAAGTCCTTCAATGGTCACTGGAGCAATATCTAGAAGTTTCAGTGTATCCTATGTTCTAATGGGAATGAATAAAAACATGAGTAGCCCTAGCTGCTTTGGGTAAAAATGTAATGAATAAAAAACACTGAATTCTGACAGCCTGGAATTAGAACTTCAAAAGATGTAATTAGATTTATTTGAAATGGAAAGTTATAGGTCTTTAAAAGAGTATTAAAAAACAGGAGGATGTGTGGTGTTATATGAGAGGCATGAACTACCTGCTCAAATAAAGGATATTAAAGAGGATAACAATGGTATTGAATCAGTATTGGTCTTTATTAGTGGATATAATGGCAAAAACTTTTAATAGGTATTTTTACAGACCATAAACATGGTCAGATTTATAAACTTAATGATAGAATTTGTAATGAGATCAAACAGGTAGCATCTAATGAAGTTTTTGCCATGGAGGATTTTATTTCTAAGCATACTTACTATGATACTTTAGCACCAAATAACAAGGGTTAAAGGTTCTTGGTTACTTTCAAAATAGTTTTCTCCATCAAATGTAGGGAAACCACCAGGTAAAATACCTTGTTTTATGTTAAATATATACAGATTTATATTTAGTATGGATATAGCCAAAGAAGTGGAAGCACATAGGAACAAATGACCATTGTACAGTTAAGGCTTGAGAATGAAAATAATAATAATATTTTCGCTCCAAATTTTGGGAAAACTAATTCTGAGATTAGACAGGAAACAATTATGATGAACAGGGATACTCAGTTAAATAAAGATTCTTCTTAGATGTGAAAGCTGTTAAATATTTATTTTCTCCAGGATGGGTGTGCAAGGAAAGCACCATAAAACCAAAAAGCTACCTGTTATCTGTATGACATGCTAAAAGTCCAACCAATATCATTAATAATTTTCTTCTTCAAAATATTTGCAAGCATGCTGCTTTGGTAAAACACCTTCAATTCAAATCTCATATTTTACACAAAGACACTTTGATAATATTTCTTTGAAACATGAAAACTTTATTCACTAATAAATACAAAAATGTTTAGGAATTTTAACTAATATTTGCTTTCAAAATGTGTGCTTTTGATTGGACAAAAGTTTTTGTAAGGAATGCATTTTCTAAATGATTTGGTTGAACTTGTAAGAATTTATCAAACTTCAGTAAAATTTGCTTTTATATCAGCCTTGCAGCCATTTTCACAATTTCTAACATTTTTCAGAAATGATTTTACAGTCAAAGGTAAGACAATTTTACACTTTACATCTAATTTTAAGATAAAACAGAGGCACTAATCCAAGAATCACCAGTATTTGAATGATCTACAATACATAAAAATTTTAGCTCTGTTGTCATTAGTGCTATAAATAAAAATACTGAAGTTTACAATATTATTTAGTAATTGACAGAATATAAAAGCTAGATTCTTTGAACTGTATTCTGAAAACAGAATAATGTGTAGATGAAAGTTCAAAACTTGTAAAAGATACATTAAATACAAATAGTGATATTTTTCAAAAAAAACTGTTGCTTCACAATAAAAAAAAATATGAGAATCTTCAGAAATCTGCCATGACTAGAATGTGTACATAGGATTCTTAGCTTACAAGAGTGATTTGAGAACAATACTCCATTATCTGAATAACACTGGCACATGTCCCAAACAGATCACTTCCTATCGTTACCATTATAATAATTCCCACACTCAAACAATACATGCAATGTTTGGTCCATCAAGAAAACACCATCTAAGTATTTTTCAAGTGACAACACAATCACATATGCAGGTATACAAGAAGTTTGATTTAGCATAAAAAATCACCTGTAATTCACTTTGTTAACAAGTCTGCAATGTTTTTTGTATAGCAAAGCCACATTGAATTATCAACTGTGTTCACTAAGGGAAAATGAACCTCTGATTTTAACAATGCAAATATGAAGGCTTTCTGCTACTGCTGTTTATTCACAAAACCTTAAGTAAAGAGATTCCAGCCTACACCAGTGTTTTGAAGTTGATGCTCTACCAGCACCAAGTCTAAAGCAAATCACTTCTGTGCCCAAACATTACAGCAAAAAGAAGTTCAATATGTTCTACCAATTTGTACAAAGATTAAAATCTCTCACAGTCAATTAGACCTTCAAAAATAAGAACAATACAAAGATATATAGACATAAATACTAAAAAGTAGCTTAAAAACCAATTATATATGATAATTAGGCACTCCTAACTCCTTTGTAAATTAGACACATGTACCAATGTACTTCCTCTGTTACAGTTAATTGAAAATATCTTTATATTTCTATTTTAAAATAATTCAAGTCATATATAATGAACATTTTATTGTGATTGTTCCATTAATCTGCTGATATCTTAAAAGTTTGGAAAAGCTGTACAGTGGTCAACAGTGTGAATGAACATTGAAATGCTAGGCATATGGCATAGTGCCTGAAAAAATCAAACTAAAATAAAATAATAGCATTTACATCATTATTGATTTCAATTTATGTCACTCACCCAAAATGCATCTTTGAAAGATTCCATGATAATAAGCTTCCTAAATAGGTTTAATTTACAGTTGCACAAAACAGCTCAGTCAGTCCAGTCTCAAAGCCAAACATTCAGTTCCATGTCATGCATTTTTGTGGGACTGTAGCCTCTAAATCCAAAATTCAAGTATGAGATTATTTGAAGATCCAGCCAAACTGCAACATTAGTTACCAATAATATGATATTAATTATGCTATATTGTACAGTTGTGGCAGTTCAGACTAATTGGTAAGATACAATACCACAAAACCCGTAAACTATATATTGTACAATAAACCTCAGTTAAAACTCACGGGTTAAATTTCAACGAAATCAATAAGTAAATAATTAATTTGTACTATTACTAATATTAGTATTACATACTTAATACAATATCGTAGATTCTTTCATTAACAATAACAGTTGACAAAGGAAACCAAGTCAAGCTTGAAAATATAAAAAGTATTTATTTGTCGTAAAAACTAATTAACGTCAAAAGTATAACCTGTTTCCATAACAGAGCCCCCCAGTGGCTCAGCGGTATGTCTGTGGACTTACACGTTAAAATCCGGGTTTCGATACTCGTGGTGGGCAGAGCACAGATAGCCCATTGTGTAGCTTTGTGCTTAATTCGAAACAACAACAACAATCCATAACAGAATAAGCTCACAATATTGGTTCACCTTGTACATATATTATAGTTTAGAAACTTAAACTCCCGTATTTCCGGTTTCGTATTAATATCTTAAAATCAGTTTACACAAATATAAATAGAAACATGATGAGGAATTAAATATAACAGTAAAAACGAACATAGTTTTCAAAACATACACTTATTAGTACGACAATAAAACAAATATTTCAATTTTGTATAAATACATAGGCGATTAACACTACAACAGGTTTACACGAGATGTATACCACGTTAATTCAAATAACTTGGTGCCCTCAATCTTATTATGATCATTTTGCAAGAGCTTAAATAATACACATTTTAAAACATAAAATAATTTATCAATGAAAAATCGCTTTATTATCTTATGTGATAGTTGATCAATGAAAAACACAAAACAAGAGTTAACACAATTACAAAATATTTTGTCAATGTTCGGTATTATTCTTAAGTAAAAACAACAATATATATATATAGAGAGAGAGAGAGAGTGAGAGAGAGAAAATATTAGTTTAACTTCTAAAATAAGCTTACAGTGGTAATCACATCTATATTATACAAAGATACTTTCATAGTCTTACCAACAGGAAATGGAAAGACAAATCTAGGTACGTCTTCCCGCGATTTTCCCTACAAAACATTAAGACTACTTATTCCGGTTTGACTCGTTTTCAGCACTTATATCTAATCTGTGGAAAAGCGGTTTTCCACAGTTTACGCTCTTTGGCTTGTCGGAGAAAGGCGGAGTATAACGATCGAATTATTCAGGTTAACTCTGTATAAAGTTCAGTGCTCATTGAATAATACCTCAGCGAACTGGAAACAAGGCTTGCATTACTAGTACATCACTCGAGCTTTTCTATCGAAGTTAGTAAAAAAAATTCTCAGACGCAGTAAGAAACCGTCTTTGAGTTATCTTCGATCACATGACTCATATGTCAAATTCAAAACACTAACTTGCAACTGACAATAGCGTGAAGTTGAAAATGAAAGATTGGATTAAAACTGATATATTTGTTTGTTTTGGAATTTTGCACAAAGCTACTTGAGGGCTCTCTGTGCTAGCCGTTCCTAATTTAGCAGTGTAAGACTAGAAGGAAGGCAGCTAGTCATCACCACCCACCGCCAACTTTTGGGCTACTCTTTTACCAACGAATAGTGGGGTTGACCGTCGCATTATAATGCCCTCACGGCTGGGAGGGCGAGCATGTTTAGCGCGACGCGGGCGCGAACCCGCGACCCTCGGACTACGAAGCGCACGCCTTAACGCGCTAGGCCATACCAGGCAAAAACTGATATAACGAAAGTGTTTTTTAATGAAATAAAGCATACAAATAAAATTAATTTCACTAAATGAAACAATTAATATTAAGCTACTAAAAACAAAAAAATTGCAGTAATATTACCTAAACATTCTGTTTAAAAAACTGGTTAACTGTAGATGTATTTTTTGTTTTCCACAATCATCTTAATTTATCCATTATGCTTCAGAGATGCGTAATAAATAACATATCAGATAAAGGTTGCTACATTTTCGTCAGAAAATAAGCCCAACCTTCCCCATGTTTTATTTCCAGTCACAAGAACATTAAATTACCTTAATTCAGTCACTTGTTAGTAAACTATGAATAATAGAAGTGTTCTAATATTTGTAAAATGCTCAATAAAAGAACAAACTGAGTAAAATAAGTTTTTGACTATTCACAAAAGTACACAAATAGAACATTAAATCTACAATTATACTTAAATTATATTTTAAATAAGAAACTTCTCTAAAAACTAATAATTGTTTTTAAAAAGTAGTATTATTGGATATTTTACTTTTTAGCTGTCCCCCGTTGGTACAGCAGTAAGTTTTTGGATTTACAACGCTAAAATCAGGGGTTCAATTTCCATCGGTCGGCTCAGCAGATAACCCAGTGTGGCTTTGCTATAAGAAAAACACTCACTTTTTAGTTTCTTGATCAGCTATTCGGTGACGTGAAGTTTATGTGACAGTTATAAGCAAATTGTGAGAAATTGTGTATGAAAGTAAAGAACAAAATATATAATATGTTAACCACAAAATATCTGCTATAACAATGCCGACAGCTCATTTCTCATTATACCAGGGCAGGTTGGTTTATGATATTTACAATGGTGGTTGAGTTTACAGGTCTTCAGACAGTGCATGCCTCCAGATAAAAGATAATACCAAATTCTTTCTCAAATATTTGCCCAAGCCACTGCCAATTTATTGTTACTAGGAAGATTAGACAAATTTTCAGAAGTAGCGGTCATGAAACGACTCTTATTCCAAGTATCTATTTACCTGATTGGTTTCGTTCAGCTTGAAAAAAATTAAAGTACTCATCGGTTGGTATAACGTCAATCAGTTTGTTGCTCAGATCAAAGCAATGTGAATTCGTTCATTTGTTTGCTTTAACTAAAAACTACATAATGGAATTTACGCGCTCCGTGCACCTCGTGAAATTTCGCATTGTTAGCCCTTAAAGTTACTACCGACACACATAAGGCAGAAATAGGAATAAAGTACAATCAGAATTATATGATAAAGTTAAAACGTGTTTAGGTTTTGCTTGGCTAAATAAACAATGTTTAACCGTTCGTGCCCTTTTGCAATGCTTTAACTTTTATTATGAACAACTAAGAAAAAGAAGACCAATAGATAGACAGATAAATATATTGTGACGAATTTACTATTATATATTAATACGTTGTTTGTTTCAGCAAAATATATATTTAGAAATGGTTGTAACTGATGTTGTTAAATGTGTATTGCGAAATTTCCGCTTATTAACTAAAATTGTAGAAAATTCTCGAATGTAAGATATGCAGTATATGTTGTACGAAAGTATTAGCGTATTGTTGTGTAAGCTGGAATTTCTAGAAATTCGACTCACGCCTAAAAAAAAAAAGCCAATGCAATGCGAAAAGAAAAAATATATATTGTTATTTGCTTATTAATCGAGAGCTTATAGAGAGTTTATAGGTTTCGAACATTGCAAACTGTTTAACTTTATTGGATAAACATTGGACTTTAGTATTTTTACGAATACATTATATAACTTCAGCTACAAAAATACCAACTTGTGGTAAGTAAAAAGCTAGCTAGCTCCCGTTAAGTGTATTGTATTGATATCAACTCGAAATTAATTCACTCATCGTGAACTTTCGACAGGATATCAAGCAAGTTCTGGATCAGATAGGAGGTTCAATACTGTTTGTAAGTTTGTAAAACTTTTGTATGTAAATCATTACTCTTAATAACTATTTGTACTAATTATTAATATATATTATATTATTGTTTGTATATTAAAATATATTTGTATTAAGAAAGAAAACTGTGTATCAACCTTCTTGGCAAACATCACAAATTTGACATCTCGATATTTAATTAGTTTCTTAATTTAAATTACAACTTTACTTAAAATCCTGAAACGTAACAAAATGTAACTGATAAAACAAAATTGCAAGCGATATCAGGAATGGACAAACTCAATTCTCCAGTTTTTGAACGAAACTAACAATAATGTGGTTAAGATCTATATTTTGTCTCTCACAAGTCGCTGTCTAAAAGTACTTTAGTTCAATACTAGAACTCATCAGCACTTAGATACATTGTACGATGAAAGTCAAAATATCGTATAAAACTCAATTTATATATGCAAAATAATGCCTTAAAAGTTATGACTTAAATGTCAGACGTTGACATTTAACCATTAAACAGCGGAAATGTTGTAGGTAGAACCATCAGTTGATGATGGCCGTCGTTTAAGGGTTAAACCGTACTTAAATATAGTGCTTAACACATGTAACTTACGAGAAAGCAGGCGGACATTTCGCTTATCTCGCATGTATGCGCATTATTGACAAAAGTTCCATTACAAATGATGATCCAGTGCTCTGGCAAATACCTTGAAATTTTTGGTTATATCCAGTTTGAATGATAAAAAATAAATAGGATGTAAAACATGATTACATAACAGCAGATTTATTAAAAGAGTAAAAAAGTAGCATTTTACAAAGTTTACTGTATTAATGTTTCTGTACGATAACACATGTTGTTCTTCAGCAGTGAATCAACAAACCCATCAAATGATCTATATTCTTACTATTAAATCCAAAAGACATAGTAACCACTGTATGTCCATTTACGTGCCACTGTATTCCATATTTCAAAATGTTGATACATTCATACATAAAAGAATGTTTCTGAAATTCCTCTTTTCCCTTCAAACCTTATGCTAATAAGTTAAAATACTGTGATTTGTTAAATATATTTTTACTTTACATTAGAAATCATGATATTGTGTAGGGGTGTTTCTGATAGCAAAGCCAGATCAGGCTATCTGCTAACTCCACAGAGAGGAATCAAACCCCACATTTTAGCATTGTAAATCCTAAGACTTACCACTGTACCAGCGGGGTACGATGAATGATATAGAATTACCATTTAAACAGTTTTATCAAATATTATTTTGGTATTTTAACACAGAGATTAGCTACTTAGTTTTAAAACATAAGAAAAAATAAATTATTATTACTACCAAATGTGCTTTGTATTTTGCACAGTTAAAGGACTTGAAAGTTTGTATCAAAATTTCCACACTATGCTTTCTACTTCCTGACCTCAAATACAGTGATGACTTAAGCCTTTTTCAGAGTTTAAATGTACTTTCGTTCGCGATAACATTTCATTTTTCTGAATAGTTTTTATAAAAATGGGGTGCTGAAAAATTAACTCGAGACTGATGAAATAAGTTAAGAATAGGTTTATTTTGGAGGTGGAAGCAAATTCGTTTTATATAAATTATATAATTTTGGTTAATCAATCAACAATGGTTTTCCGACATTTTTGACACGCTTTCTTACTAGTGGCCCCCCAGTGGCTCAGCGGTATGTCTGCGGACTTACACGCTAAAATCCGGGTTTCGATACCCGTGGTGGGCAGAGCACAGATAGCCCATTGTGTAGCTTTGTGCTTAATTCAAAACAACAACAACAACAATTCTTACTAGTGTTTTAAATAAAAGGCACGGGGAAATGTATATGATCTTCGAGAAAAAGGCATAAGTTTTGATAGCTCGGAAAGTGAAACAAAATATCCACAAACTCTGTAAGTTAATTATATCAGACAAAATTTCCGAAAAGCATACATAAGCAGCAAATCAGTTTATTACAAAATTACGTAATAATTATATATTTCTCTAATAAATGGAGCAAAATCTACAAAAAATCAAATTATTAATTCAAAGATTGACTTTCAATGAAATTCTTATTATAAACAATATACAAGACTAAATTTAGATTAATATGAACATATTTCCTTCGAAATTAATTTTCTTGCCAGGCATATAGTAGCTAATTCTACATTCTCTGCTTGTTTATTTAACTTCACACAAATTTATTCGAGGGCTATCAGTGCTAGCACTGAATAATTTTAAAGTGATAAACGACAGGGAAATTAAATAGTCAACACCACCAACCGTTGACTCTTAAACTACTCTTTATTAATGTACAGCAGAATTGATAGTCACTTTTACATGTATATCAAAACGGCTGGTATGGGTAATAACACTTTTATTGATAAGCAGAGAACAACGTTTCAACCTTTCTAGGACATCTTCAGGTTATCAAAGAGAGTTTGCAACTGACCGTTGCCGGACACATGTCTTAGAAACGAGAGTATAAACTGGTAAGGGATGGTATGGGGGGTAGCAGTTGGATGTTAGGTTAGTAATTAGTATAGGTATAAAGGTTGTCCTTTATATTGGTTTAATTTTGGTTTTAGTTACTCTATAAATAGGGCTTCTTTAATCAAAGAAACGTTTTTGCTTATCAATAAAAGTATTAATACTGATGCCAGCC
The DNA here is from genome assembly GCA_011833715.1 of Carcinoscorpius rotundicauda. Classification (NCBI taxonomy): domain Eukaryota; kingdom Metazoa; phylum Arthropoda; class Merostomata; order Xiphosura; family Limulidae; genus Carcinoscorpius; species Carcinoscorpius rotundicauda. The sequence continues at coordinate 27,027,192 of CM022398.1, forward strand.
GTTCTGAAATACATTTTTATTTCAAGTAGGTATCTCGTCATCAAGAGTTACCTTTAACACCCCCACGGCTGAAAGGGGGAATACTTTTAGCGACAGGATACGAACGCACTATTTCGAATCAAGTACCCTAATCACAAGGTCATGCAAAATTTTGTAATTGTCATGAACATTAAAGCAATGGAAGCGTAAAAAGATAAAAAGTGTTCTGCTGCTTTAAATTATTCAACGTCATAGAGAAGTGAAATGTATATTTTATGACTGACTTTGTTTGAAATAAATATTTAGAAACAGTTGGAATTGAGAAATTCTTCCGTGTTATTAAAGAACTTATAAAACACAAAAGAAGAACTCAAATAGTGAACTCTTTGTAAGTCGTCGTTATTTTATTATTTTATAAAAAGTATTTTGTAAAATACACACTGGTAAATGTTTCAATTAATTCCTCACAGATGACTCTGCAAATCAATATAGAGAGAGCAATGTGGGGTGCTAATGAAAAACGAAAGCACACCAAAAAAAATGGATATTTCTTTACAGGCTTACTTAGGTTGTAAACATTCTTATAAAATTATGTGAACAGCTTGAGGGGAAAGAGACTTTTTAAACAAGGGTTTCTATAACATTATTTCTTTATTTCGCCCACATCTATTTTACTAACTCAAATGAATATCAGCTTTACGTCAAAACGAACATGAAAAGGTTAAACTTTTGTCAAACCAGTGAACCAATCAGCCGATAAAGAATTATAATAAAATTAAAGAACAAACGTGTCCCATTGTTTTATTATCGTTTATTATATCATGATATTTTTGAGTGATCATTCATGTGTCGTGCTACTACCAATAGCTGGATAGCCTTGCCAACCCCTGCATTTTGACTCTCCAAACAGTAATGTATGGTAACGTGTACTGCACTACACGATACAATGTAACACTTGTGTAATAGTTGGGACAACTGTGTAGTCAAGACGCCAAAATCTTAAGGAAATGTTGTGCCTACCTTTCGTTTTCATTGTCTACATGACTTTCCAAGCATAGATCGCCACATTTATCTCAACAGCTTGATTAAATCTGAACAAATTGTGAGATTTTTCAGAAACTGGTGCAGCTTTTTCATATTATGCGAAGAGAATATATTCCCTGCCAGCGTGTGGATGTGCAAGGTATAGATAGAAAGAAAACGTTAATACCTGATTAGAACTTTGGCTGAATAGAATGTAGTTTCAGATAAATTCTACCACTAAGCGCTTTTTGGTATCTAGCAAACATATGTTGAGTGTTAATTCTCACAGATGGCAGCACATTACTAAACTTTAATGTATCATTGGCAGACGTGCTTGATCGAATTTCTATCTCTAACAATCAGAGTTTATTTGACCGTTGCCTTTTTTTTCAATTCCAATTTCGATTGCTATGATAATAATAACGCGTCTGAGGCAATATATAAGAAGCTACTACTGTGCATTGGCTAGATGTCAACATTGGATGCTATATGTGAAAATAGGCGTTTACATTTATGTGGGTGCAGTGTGAGTCACACACATATACTGCTGGCCAAAATCTTTAGGTCAACAAACATAAAGAAAAAACATACATTTTTGCGTTGGTAAACTCAACCACTTATTTGAGTAAAGCTTCAAAATATGAAAATAATAAAACGGAAATAAAAATAAAAACTTTTTTAGCATTTAATAGTAAAGATGTGAACATTATGAAATTAACCTAAATACTAGCTGGTCAAAAGTTTAAGACCATACTGAAACGAAGCGTTAATCACGTAACAATTTTTAGTCATTTGTGCTCAAGCATTAGCGTTGTCAACATCTCCCACTGACATGTCCTGTGTTACATTAGGTAAAAACATGGCAAAGGCTAAAAGTTGACAGAGTTTGAACATGGCAGAATTGTCGAGCTGCAAAAGCAAGGTTTCTCTCAACGTGGCATTGCTAGGCGTAGTAAAACTGCTGTTGCAATTTTTTTAAAAGACCCTTAGGGATACGGAACGAGAATTTGAAGTGGTCGGCTCAAGAAAATTTCGCCGGCGTTGAGCAAGAGGACTAGATGGTTGTCCGGCAAGACACCAGCCGATCGTTGAACCAGATTAAGATCCTTACAGACGCAGAATACAGCTAAAGAACAATAAGACGGCATCTACGAGAGAAAGGGTTTAAAAAACCGTAAAAGTCTTCAAAGGCCACGCCTTCTTCCACACCACGAAACAACTCGGTTAAACTTTACTGAGAAGCACCAAACACGGGACGTAGAAAGGTGGAAGAAAGTTTTGTTCTCTGATGAGAAAGAATTTAACCTGGATGATCCAGATGGCTTCCAACGTTACTAGCACGATAAGGATATCCAACCGGAGACATTTTCTACACGACACATTGGAGAAGATTCCATCATGATCTGGGGTGCTTTCTCCTTCCACGGAACAATGGATCTTCAGGTTATACAGGGGCGTCAAACAGCAGCTAGCTACATTGCCATATTTGAGAGAGCATTCTTATTGACTGAAGGCCCTCGCTCGTGTGGAAATAACTGGATATTTCAGCAGGACAACGCTGCAATGCACAATGCTCGCAGGACAAAGGATTTTTTCATGGCGAATAGCATGTTTCTTTTGGACCATCTAACGTGTTCGCCCGAACTGAATCCCACTGAAAATATTTGGGGGTGGATGGCAAGGGAAATCTATAGAAATGGACGTCAACTCCAAACAGCGCATGATCTTCGTGAAGCCATCTTCATTACTTGGAATAACATTCCAGCCAGCTTTCTGCAAACGCTTATATCGACCATGCCAAAGGAGATATTTGCAGTTATTCGCAATGACGGCCGTGCAACTCACGACTGAGACCTTTTGTTGGGCATTTTCTACCCTGTTTACGACTTCTTTTTCGTATGGTCTTAAACCTTTGACCAGCTAGTATTTAGACTAATTTTATAGTATTCACATTTTCCCTACTAAATGCTAAAAGAGTTTTTTATTTTTATTTTCCCTTTTCTTATTTTCATCTTTCGAAGCTGTACTCAAATAATTGGTTGAGTCTAGCAACGCAAAATGCATATTTCTTTCTTTATGTTCATTGGCCTTAAGATTTTGGCCAACAGTACATATATATATATATATATATTGATAATATCAAACGCTTATCACTTTAACTGTTACGTAATATTATTGTTGGAAAATTTGTCAACTTCAAACATTAGATATATATGTATTATACTAGACCAACAAGCGTTATTTTCCAAGTGTTTTTTTCCTTATCTCTGAGCTACCTACTCAATGAACTATCTATATTTTGTCCACCGCAAGGAATGGAACCTAAATTTTAACGCTTTAAGTTCCTAAAGAAAGGACATTTTTGTGTTAATTAGTATCTATACAACACATGCAATTAAAAAAAAGTCTTAGAAGTTAAAAGGGTGAAATATTAGGATTGTGTGCTAAACACGTTTTCGACAACTTCACTGTGTTATTTTTATGAAATCTCATAAAGGTATTTACATTTTCAATACAAATATTTTATCAAATCACTAAATAAATACATTTTAATTAAATTTAAAATAAAGTATAAAATTACTTACAGCATGCATCATTCAAATAATCGAAGAGCTACTTTTAAGCCCGTAAATCAGTGAAATAGAAATGTTTACTTTGTGAATACTGTGCTAGAGTTGTCTTTTGTAATTTTTATTATTTATATTTTAAACTGAGCAATGAAAATATACTTAGTTTTAAAACTGGTGTTTTCAGAATTCTATATAACATCAAACATTTCATTATACAACATTCGCCTTCTATACTACTGGCTGGTGAAGAAATATCGTTGATAATTAGAATATAATAGAATAATAAATAATTATAATATCTTAAAAGAAAATAATTTTTTATTATGTTTCATTATATTTTACATCCTCTCTCAGGAGCTAGAAACCAGGTTTTGATATCAGTGTTGGGCAGAACATAGTTTATTGTGAAGCTTTGTAATTAATTCCGAACAAAAATAAACATATTTTATCTGGATAATTTTTCAAAATCTTTAATTTAACTAACACTAATTACAAGTGTAGATATCATCTGGTTATCAATACTGATTTTATCTGTTACATTTTCTTAGGTATTTAGACTACCGTAATACAGTGCGTACAGTGTATGATACTGTGAATATTCAACGTTTATTTTTTTGAATTTTGCGCAAAACAACACGAAGACTATCTGCGACAGCCATTCCTTATTTAGCAGTGTAAGACTAGAGGGAAGGCAATTAATCATCACCACCCATTGCTGGAAAGTAGTGTTATTAAGACACACTAGCTTTTCTATATATTAGAAGTCATTAATTTAACTGATTTTTACCAGTATAATTCTATGGATTTATTTCATGAATGATTTTAATTTTGATTGGCTTACAAAGGAACTGACAGACATTTGACTGCCTCGACTGCACTTTCTTGCCCTTTATTTTTTGGTTAAGCTTGATTTTGCAAAATGTATTTATATCAGTTAACTATGGGGACAGTAATACTTTCGCCATTATTTTTGATAGGGTATACGCTAGTCTGTGTATATAAGTGAAAAAGAAAAATTGTGATTGTTTGTTTGTCCCGTATTTAATAACTACTCCTTGGTCGCTGGACCAATCTCAATCAAACTTTGTGAGACGATAGTTTGAAACAAGGGACATATTAAAGCTAGTTAACATGCCTCTCCACCCCATTATTACTATTACTGAACTTTTTATTATCTTTGATTTAACATACATACATAGACGGCACTACATTCTTACAGGCACACACACAAAAATTTCTATAAAATACAACATGCCAAATAATGTGGGGGAAGGCACACAAATCTTTCACACATCTTAAAGAGTACACTAGCATTCTGCATGGAGTAAAGCAATGAGTAAAATTGCTGCCACTGTTGCAATAATACATAAATCAACTGAAGTTTCTAAGTTATACCACAATCTACTTTGACCCTTGACCTTTCAACCTCGACCCCTTTGCAGCCAATAACTGTTAATTAATTAATCACGTAAAGTACTATGGAAGAACACTGAAAGCACACATACTCCAAATCACTGGCTACCACTTCTTCCTGGGTCCAGCATGGCCATGTGGTTAGGACTATCCTTGTAATCTGAGGGTCACGGGTTCGAATGCCTGTCATACCAAATAAGCTTCCCTTCTCATCTGTAAATGTGTTATAACGTGACGGTCAATCCCACTATTCGTTGTTAAAAGGGTGGCAGACCAAGAGTTGGCGATGATTAGCTGCCTCCCCTCTAGTTTCAAACTGCTAAATTAGGAACGGCTAGCGCAGATAGCCCTCAAGTAGTTTGCGAAATTCAGAACTAACAGGATTTACAACGCTAAAATCAGGGGTTCGATTCCCCTCGGTGGGCTGAGCAGATAGCCCTTTGTTGCTTTGTTATACAAACACACACAGAACTAACAAACCACATCTTACTATAAGTCACCCTAATCATCCCACAGTATATACCATGTTTTAACTATATACAAGTTCTTAAAAGTTCAATTTTGGTAAGTTAGTGACGAATGTTGCAACAACATCTCTATATATGAGTTTGGTTTGTTTGGAATGTCGCGCAAAGCTACACAAAGGCTATCTGCGCTCGCCATCCTTAATTTAGCAGTGGAAGACTAGAGGAAAAGCAGCTAGTCGCCACCACCCACTCTTTTACCAACGATTAGTGGGATTGATCGCGCACTATAACGCCTCCACGGCTGAGAGGGCGAGCACGTGTGGTATGATGGGGATTCCAACTTGCAACACTCAAATTCCTTAACCACCTGACTATTATACAAAGTGCAAAGATCTTTGTATGTTTGTCCCTTACCTACGCCTAGGATACTGGACCAATCTCCTACTTTATAGGATGACAATTTGAAACAAGGAGTATATTGAAAGGAATTAACAACCTAACTCCCATTATTACTGCAATAGAAAATTTATTATATTTAACGCAAGTGAACAACGTTTACAGATAGCGCCACGTCCTCATTGAAAAAAAATATTTTTTCAAACTCAACAAATACAAGGTTTGGAGTAGGGCACACGAAAGTTTTATATATATATCTATCGTGGAGTGCACTGGTAGCTTGGCAGGAGTAAGGAGTCAAAATAGTCGTTACTATAGTAACAGCACATAAACTATTCTGAAGCTTATATTCTAAGAGCTACCATAAAAACTGGTACAAATACCCCTTCCTTGAATATTACCCACGCGAGGCTGTAAAATACTTTTGCAGCCAATGACCGTCAATTAATCAATAATGCGAGACATTGTAGAAGGACATTAATAAGAATTGGATGTTGAAAACGGGTAAGAGAAAGCACCGCTTAATAAAAATGTCATTATAACCGCCGCACAACGTCTACCATGTTTTAGGTATAAATTAAACTTTTAACGAGATAATATTGAATACTGTAGTAATATGCGACAAATTAATTTTGTTAAAATTAGAATTTATGTGTTATCTACCCCCATGTCCTTCTTACATATTTAGGGACAACGCCCACCTGTTGATCCATCTTGGCTGTCCCATCGTCTAAGCCAAACTAAAATTATTATATAAATAAATCCAGAATCTTTTTCCAACTCACTCAAATTTACTCCCTTCTTATCTGAAAGTAACTATCCCATAGCACAACATAACCGGAACACTGGTTGAGTACTTTAGTTTGTACTCGTATTACAAAGACGTGTTTATGAAATATGCCAAGATACAAATTGAGTGCAGAAACAGCGTGTGAAAACATCCCACTGAGGGTTTTTTTTTTTTTTTTAATAAAACAATTAACACCGTTATATTGTTAATTCCAGTGCTAGATATTTCCTTGCTAAATTAGTCATACGGCCTGTTTTTAATGAGAATACTTAGAATATGACCGAATTTGCATTTTGATTGATTAAGCATGCCAATCAACAGAAATGAAACTTTAATTAAAATAGTAGTTTCACATTATGGAATAACACGCAATATTTTTTTTAAGTATTATCCACAATTTTACGTATCTCCCAGTTTAATTTGTTGCTTGTTATTTACTCTCAACAATTAATTTAGCGTTTTTTTGTTATCCTCAAACGATACTCAAATTCGTTTTTGAACAAATATTTCTAGACCTTACCACAGAAATGCTACTCAATAAAATTTGCTATATTGTAAATTTCTCATCCTTAAATTGATGAAATGACAAAATTTTAAGGAAATGGTAAACTAGGTAATAAATTCCCCCACCTATCTCCCTAAACTACTGTGAATAACAAGGAACATTACTTCAGAAATCAATAGTTGGCAGAAAATCATCCCTAATGATAGCAAGCTCAGTGTTAAGATTAACACATGAAAATACTTGATGCAACATTTCTGAAGTAAAATTATTTTATTGGTTTGTTGCATGTCTTTATTTAATGAATATGAAATAACTGGCAAGTGTGTGTATTATATAAGTTATAAGTCCAACTAGACGAAAGGTAATTAAACTACAATTTATGCATAAAGAAAAGTTTCACTTGAATATTTATTAATATATATAGTGTACAATTCTACAAATATTTTAGCCAGACGTAGACAACTCTTTAAATGACATTATCCTCCAGTTAAGAGGACCATTACAGTAGAAAATAAAAATAAATTAAGTACACAAATATTAACATATTTATGGAATGCAAAAAGTTAACTGGAACAAACAAGCATTGTGCAAACTGTGAAGCTGACAACAAAAAGAAACTTAGCTCTTGAATTGTGATGGAAACTTAAATAATTCAAATTAAATTCAGTGTAACATAAAGCATCTTTTGAAGATTTGTCTTAGCCCACTGATTATTCTTTGCCTGATATTTTGTTTTTACATAGCTGTAAAATGAAGCATCTTAGAAACACTTTCTGTGAACAATACTGGGGCCAGACTCGTCATATTCTTGCTTGGAGATCCACATTTGCTGGAATGTAGAAAGTGAAGCTAAGATTGAACCTCCAATCCAAACAGAGTATTTTCTTTCAGGGGGAGCAATTATCTTAATTTTCATAGTGCTAGGTGCTAAAGCTGTGATTTCTTTCTGCATTCTGTCAGCAATGCCAGGGAACATAGTGCTACCACCCGACAGTACAGTGTTTGCATACAAGTCCTTACGGATATCAACATCACACTTCATGATGGAGTTGAAAGTAGTTTCATGAATACCACAAGATTCCATACCAAGAAAAGATGGTTGAAACATAGCTTCAGGGCAACGGAACCTTTCGTTTCCAATTGTAATGACCTGGCCATCTGGGAGTTCATATGACTTCTCTAAAGATGATGAATTAGCAGCAGTACCCATCTCCTGTTCAAAATCTAGAGCTACATAGCATAGCTTCTCCTTAATGTCACGTACAATTTCACGCTCAGCTGCAGTAGAAAAACAACTTTAAATGTTAAGCCAAACTTTAAAACATTAGAAGTGTTAATATTTAAAGGAAAAACCAAATACGAGTTTATTAAAATTAAAACCCATTTTTGGAAAGAACTGTCCATTCAACTTTATTTACTTTAGGATTGCCATCTTCAAACAGATGGCAGATTACCAACCATAAAAAAAAGAGAGAGGAATGGAGAAAACCATACTCTGGTTTTCTTTTATTAAAATAACTATTTTAAATTTTGAAAGTCAGTTAATACACTGTAGGAACACAATGATTATCAATGTATGTAGACAAAAGACCTCAAATTTGTAATTCAAAGCTAAATTATTAGTCAATAAATTTAGAATTGTTTATTATCAAATTTTAAATAGGTTCTCCAGGCATTCTAGTTCACATTTACATATTCTAAAAAGTTATGATATCAAATATAAAGTTTACTACCTTAGTATTAAGTTTCTACCAACATCAGCAACTATTCAACACAAATTATTAAAGATACTATTTGATACTCAAAGTTACTGCAGTTTTGAAATGTTTTTATGTATAACCTTATGTTTCAAATTTATAGGTTAAAGTTGTATGTGCCATGCTTTTCTAACTACACTAAAGTTAAAGAAGGTAATTCTTTGACTATCACTAAATGTAGAGAGTACAAGTAACACTTCTACAGCTAGTTGTTCAAACTTTAGAAAACAATAGATTAGCATATTAATATAGTTAATATCAGCTTTAAGTAACAGAGGTAGAAAGAAGTCTTTCTAATATAAGAGATGATCGTATGTAGTAATGGATATCATGAGAACTAAAACAGTAAAACACAATGTAGAATACATAAATGACTATTCAGAGGTTGTTTGTTTTTTTTTATCATTTGAACACTACTCAAAAAAAGTAAAGATGAAAATTTTGCTCTTTTTTAAACAAAAATGCTTTTCTGTAAATAAAAACTCCTCTTGAAAATAAGATATTACAAATATGTAGCATAGGAAATACCTGTAGTGGTGAAACTATAGCCACGTTCTGTCAAGATTTTCATAAGATAATCAGTAAGATCACGTCCAGCCAAATCCAACCTTAAAATAGCATGTGGCAAAGCATATCCTTCATAGATTGGAACAGTGTGAGAAACACCATCACCACTATCCAACACAATGCCTGTGGTTCGACCAGAAGCATACAGAGAAAGTACTGCTTGGATGGCTACATACATAGCTGGAGTGTTGAAGGTCTCAAACATAATCTGTTTAAAATTTAAAAATTAGTTTTCAGTTCCACTTAAAACATAAAGTACAGGTTATAATTATGAAATGCTAATTGAAATACTGGAAAGAAGTTTACTTCAAAAATGTGTCAAAAGAAAACTTAAAATGTTTGGGATTCTATAATTGTATGACACATGAATCAAATTAAAATATGAACAAGATAGTAAAAATTGGTAAAAGTAATTAGGTGAAAATGTTAATCTTTTCATAAAGTAAAAGGTTTCCTAAAAATGAATGTTGGAACATAACATGTTCATGTTTACACAATACATCATATTCTTAAAAACTTTTGGGTAATAAATGCAGATGATACAAAACCTACCAAACTGAGCTATAGTATGATAAAAACAGAATTTAGACTTCAGATTAGTTACATTATACAGATAAAACATAAATAAAAAAAAAAAAACATTGGATTTTTAGGTATAGCTCAGGAACTTCTACAAAGTTTAAATATGCACAAACAAAATCGTAAAATGTACACTCTGAACTTTTAATTACCTGGGTCATTTTTTCTCTGTTGGCTTTGGGGTTAAGAGGAGCTTCTGTCAATAATACAGGATGTTCCTCAGGAGCAACACGGAGCTCATTGTAGAAAGTGTGATGCCAAATCTTTTCCATATCATCCCAGTTTGTGACAATACCATGTTCAATTGGATACTTCAGTGTAAGGATACCCCGTTTACTCTGGGCTTCATCTCCTACATAACTATCCTTCTGACCCATACCAACCATTACACCCTGAACAGAAGAAAAATTTGACAATACTGAATTAAATTTAAAACAAAAAACAAACAAAAATATTAATACATGACCCAAAATATTTTCACAAAAACAATAAGGTATTGAACTTCAATGAACCATTATACAGTAAAACAAATGCTCTTTATTAATATCAGTAATAAAATGTTCTGTAATAAACAGATTTATTACAGTTTTCACAAAGACTTGAGCATTATCCACTTTTTACTAAGCAGTAAAATAAAATACTTCTTAAACTCAACCTCCATGACAGAACTCGATAAAATGTTTTAGGAGTTACAAAAATCTTTCCAGAAGTTAATACACAAAATAAGTTTGTTCCATTAGCAATACAAAAAAATACAATGTTAGAAAATTAAAAATCAGATTCTATAGTATTTGCATACCTTTCTCTTTTATAAAAAGAATATTAAATAACTTCAAGTGACTATCATAACCAAGTACTATTATAAATAAGAAAACCATTAATCTAGAATACACTTCACAAACAAGTGTAGAAATAACATATCAAATTTTTACTAATGAATGCAAATGCAGTTACCTGATGTCTGGGTCGACCAACAATAGATGGAAACACAGCACGGGGAGCATCATCTCCTGCAAAACCTGCCTTACACATCCCAGACCCATTGTCAATTACAAGTGCAGCAACGTCGTCGTCACACATTATGTACTTTGGGTGAGAATAAGGAACAAGTTACCTGTGCAAAATCAAAACTCATCAGAAGAAAATTAAAAATGTTAATAAAATAAACACTTTCTGTTATACCAATCATATTTAATACTGTTGATTTAGACTGCTGCATCTAAACAGCCAATGAAATGAAATATAAAACTGAAACATAAAAAAATAAATAAATAAGCAATTAAAAGTGTCCATTTTTGAATTTCACACAAAGCTACTGGAGGGCTATCTGAGCTAGCTGTCCCTAATTTAGCAGTGCAAGACTAGAGAGAAGGCAGCTAGTCATCACCACCCACCAACTCTTGGGCTACTCTTTTACCAATGAATAGTAGGATTAACCTTCACATTATAACACCCCCACAAATGAGAGGGCAAGCATGTCTGGTGCAATGGGGACTTGGACCCACAATCATCAGATTACAAGTCAAATGCCTTAACCCACCTGGATAGGCCAGGGCAACTAAAAGTGATAGTGAAAGAGTAACCCTGCAGCAATAAATATAAGAGTTGTTTTTTTAACAGAGACATTTAACTACTCTAGTCAGAATGAAGTGAAGCTCAAAGAAAGGTACCAACACATAGATTCTAGTTATGTAAACTGTTTTAGTAATCACTATGACAAAGAAGAGTCATACTTCAAAAATATACAAAATATTGGCTGATGTGGAAAACTTGACTACAATAGTTATGCTTTACTTATTTTAGCAAACCAAAACCTGGAAAATTACTACAGAAAGTTGATAAAAAGTAAAAATATATTAAAAACTATGTTTATCTTAATTATCAAACAACAGTTAGAGCTCATGGTAAATGCATTCTCACAATGACTTACAATATTGTTGATTGCTTTTGTCATTTTTCTCTTTCTAAAGAACTATACTGACTTCACAGAGAAGTTTCAAAGGTGACTGCTGATAGGATAATTTCAGTTAAAGAAATGTTTATTTTATCTTGTAAGAAAAGATAAAGATTAACCCCCTCTTTAAAAAAAAAAAAAAAAAAAGGAGTAAGAAATAATTATAACAAGTTTACAAAGAATAAGGAATTAATAGGATGAAAAGCCTTCCAGATCATTGTACAATATTCTGAGAATAATAAAATGAAAGGATACCAATAGTAACAGTCAATACTTTACTTGTTTAAAAGAAAAATCAAACTCCCTAATATCTTGATTAGATAATATTATTCAACAAGCCTTAAGTGAATTACATTCACCCTACACAGTGTGGAATTCATAATTGATATGCCATGAAGCAAATGTCCAAATATTTAAAAATATTAAATACAGGCCTAAACATCAGTATATAAATCAATATACTGATAAGCCCACATTTACTGATCTAGGTTAAAAATACAGATATTCTAGGGGATTTACGAGAATAACTTGAAATTACATCTTATTTATCGGCGTTATACTAATAGTGCTAATGTTATTGTATTTAGCAGTTAATATTTATTTATGAATTTAAGTATTTAATTTCGTTAAAACTACATATATGTAGTATAATACACAACAGTAACAACAGATAACGAAACTCTGCATTTGTAGCATTAGTAAAGATATGGGTTAACTCACCGGTATGGCGGGAAACAAGCCAAAAGATTTACTCCTGAAAGTTCTAGTACTATTAGTCCTAGCTAATAAACGTTAAAAATTAGTTCAGAAAATTTTAGTCGCTAACACTACTACTCGTACGTTAGTATTACCACTGCACCCGATTTATAATTATAACTTAACACTAATGACTAGACACCGAAAACGGCACCTTAGACTTAATACAATTTACATGTTTCAAATTTTTACATATACATAGTTTTTACAAACAGGCACAACGTTACGATCACTGATGAAGTTCACGGATTTCAGCTGCAATGTATAATAAACGATAAATATACTTATTGAATAGCAACAAGTCACCTCACAACGATCTAATTTCTTAGACTAGATTTATATCTCACCCACAAATTCAATCCACGATAATAACTACTTCCCAAAATTAAACTTTATATCAATACTCTAACTGCAAGTCTATACTAACTACCTCTTACTTAGTATCCTTCGTATCGCAAATATTTCGAATAACTAAAATTAACGTACCAAACACGCAGCTTTTAAGTCTTCCTCTATAGTCTAGCACTAATATCGTACCGGTAACATTACTAACTTTTTACCATATATGGAAGTGTAACATAACAACTAATTCGCTATATGATTCGTTTGCTCAAGTTAGCTTCGTCATCAGTAACCAATCATAAAATACCGTAGTTTGATGTCCATATATGGAACATACGCTACTATTTGACCTAAAATTCCGTATCATGTGAGGCAGAGTGAGTGAGTAAGTTAAATTGATTGACATTAAGGTTTTAATCATAAGCCACAGTAAAACGTGCAGAAGAGAGAATTCGTAGCTTAATATTAGTACTGTCCTGTGTGTCTATTAGTTTCAGGTTTCCACAGTGATACGTTACTGCACTTTTTAAAGTTAGATTCAATGACATTTGGCTATATACATACAAACATATATCCAAATATCGCAGTTGATGTATTGCCTCATTTTAAGCACGTTATCTATATAACTATAGTAATACCATTTATTGCATGTTTATGTAACTGCTTCGCAGCGTGTGTGTGGGTGAATCTGCACCAAAGTTGGTTTGGAGATTCATTAAGACCATACAGAATATACAAATTTGCGGGACTCCAGTAGCACAGCGGTATGAATATTGACTCGCATTGATAAAGACCGGCTTTTGATACTGGTGGTGGGCTGAGCACAGACAGCCTATTGCGGAGATTTGTACCTAATTTAAAACAAAATTTTTAGTTTTACTTTATATGGGTGGTTGTTTGTTAAGGCTCGAAATAAATCGGACGTTTTTGTCTAGCTCTGATTAAAAGTAGTTTGGGCTTGGAATTCTGCTGAAAATATAAGAAGAAAAGCTTGAATTTGATTATTTTTTTGAATAGCACAACACACCGATCAAAGGCCTCCCACATAGTACAACGGCACGAGTAAAGAAAACAATGGAAATGGCGGGAAAAACCGTTAATTCGCAGCAAACGTTGATTGCAGGTAAGTCAAGTATAGTTGGTGGCAACAATGAAAGTAATTCTCCATTGCTAGCTCTATGCAGTCTAGCAAAAAAAAGAATTAAATTCTGTTAAAAAAACAAACAAAAATGTAATAAAAAAGTAAAGTTAAGAGAAAGTTGATAAAAGAAATTAATTCTTCGGAAAACTCTGAATTCGAAGAAGAAGTAGTGATGGCTACTAATACTGAGGTAGAGGTAGCTACCCCTGCAACTAAAGTAGGTTTAAGACCCGGAAGTTTAAGTTCCAGTAATGTAATGGAACAAAACTCAAAAACTAAGGATGTTGATATAACTCCTGTGATTAACGAACAAAAAAATGACACTGACAGTGATCAAGACTTGGAGTACTAAGGATTTATCACTGTAGTATAAAAAAAAACAAACCAACTAACCACAGTACTGTTATAAAGACAAGACCACCATAATATGCGGTGATAATAGAAGGCATTCCGGGTCAATATAATCAACCCCTGCTTGCCACAGAGGTGAAAAGATGTAAACCTAATGTTAATATAGTTAACATTAAGCGTTTGCCAAGAGGCGGTGTACTTGTACAAGGGCAAGATGTGGTCGATCTTAATAGACTACTCAAAGAATGGCCAACAGATGCCTTTAAACCTGGAAACATTAAAATCCACCTTCCAGGAAGTAAGCCGCAACCAAAAGCCATTGTGGTAAGAGGGGTTCATCAGACTATTGACCTGGACCTAGTTAAACAAGCACTTGACGAACAAAACATACCACACACAAAGACAGAAAGAATTATTTCAAAGAAAACACAAACACCTACAAACCTGATAAGAATTGACATTGATGACAGTTACATACAAAATTTAATAAATAATGGAATAATGCTCTGGTATCAAAAATACCAATTTGAGCAATTGAAAACTCCGGCAATTGTTGTAACACAGTGTTACAACTGCCAAAGATATGGACATGTTTCAGCAGCCTGCTTAGCATCACCGAGGTGCTGCGGATGTGGCGGGGAACACTATATCAACCAATGCAAAAAAGAAAAAGAAATGCCTAAATGTTGTAACTGTGGTCAAACCCACACAGCAAATTACAAAGGCTGTGAAAAGTATAAGCAAATAAAGCGACGTATTTATCAGATCAGAACACCAACAGAACAGAATCAACCGAAAACAAACAGCTTACCTGAAACAAACACATCAACAGAACTCAATAAAACAACAAAAACCACGTATGCAGAAATGTTAAAAGGAAAAGAACCACATAAACAACAAGTACAGAACACTAATACACAGAACAAGAACACATTAACACAAACACAAAAACCAAAAGAAAACAACAACACCATACAAGAAACGAATATTAGCACAACAGACAAAACAAGTCTGTTTTCAACAGTTTTCAAAAACGTAATAACAGATTTTATAACAGAATATACCAAACCAAACCAGACAACTAACTTTCTAGAACTAGTGATCACTATCTCCATAAAACACATCACACCTCATATACCCTACATTATAACTACACTAACAGGTTACATGCTCACAGCACAATGTTCACAGTAGTGTATATCAACATCCAAGGTGCAATAGCTTCCAAGAAACATGAGATCGAAGACCTAATAGAAGAATTAAACCCCCAGATTATAATAATAAGTGAAACTCTAACACACAGTAATAATAAATTTAAAATACAGAAAAAAAAATGATGAAAACAGAGGCATTATGCTGCTCCACAAAGTTGGCTTATCAGTAGTAGAAATCAAATTAAACAGTAGCAATGATCATGTTACTGTAGATATCCTCCAAAAGATTAAAACTAAAATAACCGTAGCAGGAATTTACTGCTCACCTAATAAACAATTAGATATAACTTTACTTAATAACATCTTTTCCTACAATCAAAACACCACAGTTATGGGAGACTTAAACAGTAAAAATGTTACCTTTGGATGTCGAAGTTCTAATTCCAATGGTGGAAATTTAATAAAATTTATAGATGATAATAACATAGCTTTATTGAATGATACCACCCCAACACATACATCCTATGCCACTAACACCAGTGACATACTAGATATGTGTATGTGTACATATAATTTAAGCCAGAAATTAATAAAATTTCAAGTGGGAAAAGATGTAGATAGTGATCATCTCCCAATTTTTTGCATCTTCGATCTCGCCCCCTATAAAAATATAACATATAGGAAATAAAAATTTAATTACAGTAAAGCAGATTGGCAATGCTATAAACAAGAATTAGCTAATCTGTTATCTAATAAAATTATTAAAGAAGTTAAAACGCATGTCGAAATGGACAACTATTGTCAAACAATCACGGATTGCCTTCAGAAAGCAGCCAAGTTAAAAATACCAAAACAACACCATAAAACAACAAACAACACATGGAAACCCACCACAGAAATAATCAACCTAATCAAAAAACGCAGACAATTGAGAAGACAGTACCAAAACACAAATAAATAACATTAGAAACCACATAAGAACTCAAATAAAACAACAAAAACAAAATAAATGGGACAATTACTGTAATAAACTAAACGACATAACTGACCCGAAAAAATTGTGGTCACATCTTAAAAGACTCACAAATGAAAACACAAACACAAAGAAATATCCTCCACTTAAACACAATAACACCACTGCACACACAAATAAAGAAATAGCTAAAGCTTTCAAAGATCAACTCCAAAATACATTTAAAACTCACACAGATCCAGATATGAATACAAACTTCTACAATAAAGTCACTAATTACATAGCAAATAATAAACATCAATATGAACCAATATTTCCAGTAAACATAACTGATACAAATACAAGTTCCAACAGTGATTATGAGAGCACATTACTAACAAAGGAAATATCCCTACATGAAATACTAGAAGCAATAAAAAACACCAAAAACAAAGCACCAGGAGAAGATGAAATACAAGCTATTCTCCTAAAAAAGGGCACTCCGAAATTGTTCGACCAACTAAATTCACTATTTAACTTATCGCTATCCTCAGGATATATCCCAGTTTCTTGGAAGCTAGCAAATATTTTAATGTTCCATAAGGAAGGAAAACCAGCGAATAAACCAAATAGCTACCGACCAATCAGCCTGACCAGCTGTGTTGGCAAAATTCTTGAAAGAATAATAAGTAATAGACTCTCCACATTCTTGGAGATAACATCAAACTTACCAGAAGAACAGAATGGATTCAGAAAATTTAGACAAACGACAGACCATTTAATAAGATTAACCGAAACCATAATAGATAGTTTCAACAAAAACGAATGTACCATCCCTTGCTTCCTCGATATCGAGAAAGCATTCGACACCGTTTGGCACGACGGTCTAAGGTTCCAAATGAATGAAATGGAACTACCGCGAGGAATTATTCGCTGATTATCTAACTTTTTGGAAAACAGAAAATGTAGAGTAAACGTAGAAGGAACTTTTTCCGAATGCTTTACTCCACTAGCTGGTGTCCCACAGGGAGGGGTGGTTAGCCCTATACTCTTCATCATGTATGTAAACAATATGCCATTGAAGGATCCAAATCATGGATTCTCATCACAGTTCGCAGATAATGTGGCAATCTGGAAAAGTGCTGCAACACCCACGATAGCAGCTACAAACATACAACCACAATTAAATAGAATTAGTGAATACTGTGAAAAATATAGAATTAAAATAAACACAGCAAAAACCCAGCTCGTAGTCTTTACGAAATCGACAAAACACAAAAAACAACAGCCAGAAATATATATGAATGGCACTCTACTCCAGATTGCCCAATCAGCAAAATTTTTAGGTCTGACTTATGATTCAAAATTAACTTGGATCAATCATGTCAACGAAATTAAAAATAAAATTTGGCGAGGAACCAACTATGTAAGGAGTCTAACTGGTAAAAACAGTGGAGCATCTACAGATAACATATTGAAAATATACAAAACATATATTAGACCTGTAATAAACTATGCAGCTCCAGCATGGATAACTGTAAGTAATAAAACAATCAAAACCAAACTACAAACAATTCAAAACACACTTCTCACAACTGCATACAGAGTCCCGAGATCAATATGATCTAAATTCATTCATAAACACTCGAACATACCAACCATATCAGATAGACTCCTACATATTACAATTAGGTACTTTAATAAAAATTGGATGAAAAATGATTTATTATGCGAACTAGACAGGTACCTCATACATGATGAAGAAAATCCTAAATATCTCTCCCCAGTTAACATATATTTTAAATATAAAGATAAATAAATTAAAGTAAAATATGTATGTATATAAACTTTAAATCTTATATTTATAGTTTACATATTTATGTATTTAAAATAAATAAAAATAAATTGCCACCAGCTAACTTGACCTACTGTGAATTATATAAACATTTAAAACAGAATAATAGACTATAAATGGACATTGCCCTGAAAAGGACCCAACATACAAACAGTTAGGGAAAATAAGTTCAGGAAGGAGGAAGAGGTCAAAGAGAACCTGACCCTCCAGGGCAAAATACCCAGATACCATTGATCCATCTTTATATGGGTTTTGTTTTGTGTTGATTGATTTTCACCAGATGTTTGACATGAATGTGCGTCGAGTCCAAGGAAAGATAAATTTAAAAAAATTGCTGTTTCAAAATATGTGTTTTACCATTTTAATTAGAGTTTCTTACAAGTAAGTGTAAGGGACGCAATTTTTCATGTTCTAATATAACGTTTTATTAATCATTAATTTACATAATTTCCTTCCAGGAGGCGGGTACTCCAATAGTTACTAATAAATTCCGGATATGAATGTATACCTCTTCTATTTAACTTATGAAAATTATGTAGCCGCATAAAAACTTCAAGTTTTGTAAGCCTATTGGACCCTCTTTCTTACTTCGAAATCTGTGTGCTGCCTAATTACAAACATGATAAAATTCTAATTTAGTTTGGGAGAAGCTTAATTGTCTGTTGTCTAACAGCTCTTAGCCTTTTGAACACGAATATAAGAAATATCGTTTATCAACTAGAAATAATTCGTGGTGCGCCGAGAAGTAAGTTAGTTTTCTTTAAAATGTCTAGGAGCCCGGCATGACCAGATGATTAGGGAGCTCGACTCATAATTTGAGGGCTACGGGATCGAATCTCCATCATACCAAACGAGCTCGCCTCTTCACCCTTGGAGACGTTATAACGTCACGGCCAATCCCACTATTCGTTGTTAAAAAGAGTAGCCCAAGAGTTGGCGATGGGCGGTGGTAACTAGTTGCCTTCCCTCTAGTCTTACATTGCAAAATTAAGGACGGCTAGCGTAGATAGTCCGCGTGTTGTTCTGCACAAAATTCAAAAACAAACAAACACGTGTTAATTATTGCTCTTCTGGCCCGGCATGGCCAAGAGTGTTAAGGCGTTCGACTCGTAATCTAAGGTTGGCGGGTTCGAATCCAGGTCGCACCAAACATGCTTGCCCTTTCAGCCGTGTGGGCGTTATAATGTGACGGTCAATCTCATTATTCGTTGGTAAAAGAGTAGCGCTTTGTGCGAAATTCAAAACAAACAAACAAACTGCTTTTCGACAAAAAAGAATCTAAAATGGAGAGTAAATTGCTATTTAAATAATGAAGCCCAGTGGACAAAAATGCTTTTATTAATATGTACTTTCGATATTTGTATTGCTTCTGGCATATTTTGGAAAAAAAATCATAACTGTCAAAAATTTCGTTTTCAAATCTTCCCAATCATTTGAGGAGTTTGATATTCATTGTCTTTTCTGAGTCAAAGAGAGATAGAGGAAAGGTAGAATGAAAACAAGTAAGAAAGAGCATTGAGATTTGGTGATCGAGCTATGACACAGTACCAGTTAATTTAGGGAAACCGAACGAATGAATGCTATCGTATCAAATCAAAGCTATAAACCACATTATAAATGTAGCCGTGGATAAAACGAAACACTTTTCTCTGTGTAATCAATAAATAAACCACATAAATGATTTGTCAACTTTTATAACCCTCTCGTACTGTACCAAATCCATCTTGTCCAAATGTTGTTACCTCACACGCATTTCTGCTCAAGAATAATAATACTTAAACATTTAAAAAGAACAGTATAGATCCCTAACAATTGCAACGAATTAGTTGTTTTTGAATGAAATTAGGAAAACGAAACGACTTTTACTACCCGGATAATGCTAAGAAAGAAACTTTATATCAGCCAATGTTTCGTTCTTGCGGCTTCATCAAAAATAGTACCACAAAAACAATAAAATCGTCAGGTAAGATAGGATATGACACACAAATTAATAAATGGGGTGGATTGGTATTTGCATTTGATGGAACTCTTCATTGAATGATATGAAGTAATTTTCGTCTGTTTGTCTTAAAAAATATTCACATATTAATATTTTCTTTTGTTTATCTTAATTAAAATTAAACTTTGGTTGAACAGGTATGATATTTTTTCTTAATTAATGATACTCTATATTTTAAATTCAGTTACTCTAATTAACTTAAATAAGGTCTATTCCTTATTGGCATAGCGGTAAGTTAGAAGGCCTATAACTTTAAAAACCGAGTTTTAATACCTTGGGTGGATACATGTGTAGTTTTGTGCTTAACAAATACAAACACAGTATCTTGCATATTAAACTAATCCACTTTTCTGATCCTTAAATTTCTTAAATAACTCACATTTTGATTCGTTATTCTCATAAACCTCAAATTATTAATAACCAATGTTCTCCAAAATGTATTTTAAAATTTATTCAATTTACTTCCACTATCTTCACTCTGTCTGCCACAAAGAATCGAATTCAGGATTTTAACGTTGTAAGTACATAAACTTACCGTTTACCATAACACAGCTTGTTTCAGAAGTATTAGATTTAATAAATAAACACAGCAGTTGTATTAAACTATTTTTTGTTTCCAAAAAAGGCACTGATGTATGGAAAGGCACTCTAATATGGAACTGAATTACTCTCCGATAACCCGGAGACTATCTTACTCCTTTCTATTTACTCATTACTCGTATTTGTAATGTACCCTTAATTGCATACACTCAACAGAATTTCTGGATGTTTACAAAATCATCATCATTAGCTCTCTGTAACAAGTATCTTAATTAAAACGTTTAAATTATAGCTTAAAACAACATGGAACACAGGTACTAAAAAGTCGAAACACGTAAGAGTAGCTTATATCTAAATTTTAGTTTTTGTTTATGTTCTAAGTCTTTAAAAGAATTACCAGTCTCGTGGTGAAGTTTTCTTCTTACGTGTGAAACAGATATTTTCTCTTTAATAGACATCATCGTTTTCAACCAGAATAGATATGTACAGAGTGGCCCGCAAGTCCCTACCCATTCATATATCTTATGTGTCCAGTATATCTGTGTGCTGTCCCTCATTCTCATTGCATAATATTATGCGACGCCATGTTCTGTGAGACATCTTCCTCAACATAGCAGGGGTTATTGTTCCAAATGCAGGTGTAACAGCTGCCTTCAACTCATCATTAGTATTATAACGTTATTTATAATAACATATGGATGGGTCGGGACTTATGTGCCACCCTGTACATAGTTCTGCTTAATTATCAACATGAATAGGAAAACAAAAATACAAAGTTTGATAGAAGGGTAGTTGTTCATTACCTAAGGCAAGTAAATACACTTTCTTTTGCTTTGAAATATAATAAATCATGTTATCAGTGTTTTCAGTTCCTTTGAAAAAGTGATGTGTAAGAGAAAACAGGTTTACAGAATAATATGCATTATATAGTGTGGTTTAGGATAAAAGATTGTTTGTGGGTTGCCTAGGTAGGCTATTTTGTTTACTTGTCATTCCTTTCATAAATGACATTGGTTAGACAAGTTATTATGCCTTTACTTTTATCTTATTGTAATTTGTCTTTAATTACCGACCTTTTATTATAAATATCCATTTGCATTGCTGACTTAACTTTCGTATTTAGTACCAGCATGTATTTTTTAAGTTGACCGAACTTCATGAGATATTACTAGGTTTACGGTCTAAAGTATTGTTAGCAAAGAGGGGTGCCCAACTGACGAAATAATAAGTTCTAATCGTAGAGAAAACAGGTACGCAAAAATGGTGAAGTTGATTTACTAAATTGACGACCAAATTGATTTTTAGTTTTGTTATGTGTACATAGCTTACTTTGATTGGATTTTTTTTATTATTATTTTAAATTTCAGCCTTTAAGCTAAATTAAGATTTCGCAATTCTCCTGTTCGATTATCTCATGAAGCGAACCTGTTTGGTGCAAGAAATCACTTGACTTAAGGATATCGTAAATGTAACTCATAAGAATCTCTTGATTCACTGTTTAACAAAACATATTTTGATTGAAACAGATCACGACTTGCATCATACTTTTAAATAGATGAAGTAAAGAAATAAAAATGTCACATTTTGTGTATTCCTATCTTCTCTTCTGTCTTCTTAAATCTGCAAGTGGAAAAAATATAGGGCAGAACGAAACTACAAAGGAGTTAGTTTTTATTAATCTACCTGTATTTATCGATACTTCACGAGAATCTCTGCATTCTGTTTTGACATTATCAAACCAGTTAAGGTTCAGTAATCTGTCAACAACACACTTAAGATCAGTAACCAACAAACGATCAAACAATTCTCTGGCGTTTCCTTATGATAAAAATATAAGAAAACTTGGGATGTACCATCAGAGAATTACTGGTAGTTTTACTGATGAAGGGCAAAGATAACTAATTAGAGAAACTAATCAAACATTTGTAACCAAAATAACTACATAAAAGCAGAGACGTTTCTTATAAATTAAAAAAAAAACGTTAGCTCCTGAAAATCATTTAGTGCTGAAGGATAGAAAGAAGGAGAATAACAGAAAGTCCTATTTGAAAAAGTTCCAGTTTCCTACTTCCTTATCTGAAGGTAGATTCAGATGAGATGTTCTATTCAATCAAAAGTTTGATAACATTTTTTACTAATACGTAAAGAGATATAGAAGGTGCTATTTGGTTCCAGGCACTCTCCAGTCTTTATTGTTTTAAAATCCAGTTTTGGTATTATAATGAAATTAAGACTGAAACAGAAAGACATTTCCCATATTGGATAATGGCTGAAATATGTAATCCTAATTTGGGATACACAACAGCATCTGGGAAATTAGTGTATTGTATAAGTGAAACTATGCATTTCATGTGTGGCTAAAGAGCTAATTGTTCAAAACGGAAGAGCTCAAAGAGAAACACTCAGGCATAATTGAGTGAATATGTGATGATGCGAATATAGAGTCAAGTACAAAGAATGGAATCGTGGAATAAACTTGTTAGTTTGGGATAGAAACATGAAAAATTAACATGGTAAACGCTAAGTCTATATTAGATGCCTATATTAATCAACAACTAAGAATCAATATTAAAATGTGTGATATCTGGTTAGTGATGCGGTGACATTGTTAATAGAGAATGATCTGTGAGAAAATGCTGACTCTCGGCATTAGCAAGAACGGCAACGAAACTAACGTTGCACCTCGTGATACCAATACGGTAGATAACTGTACAGCAAACTATCTAATGACAAGCGATAACGTGGTAGGATTCTTAATCGAAAATGTAGTGAAGATTTTTACTCACGTATCTCTTTGGTTTATGAGTGCAGTTGCGTGGAAAACTTCAGTCTGTTAACAATGGACTAACATTAAGCAGGCTTGTCAAATTAAACTACATAACTCAATTCTTCTTTAATATACCAAAGAAATAATTAATAACAAGGCGGAGAGCCTCTGAAGTTAATTATTTCACTAATTGAGAGTATTTAGCTACCTTTAACTGTGATTGCGAAAGTGAAGGAGGGTACTCTGAGGTACTGTGGGGACTTCAAGAAAGTTAAATATAATACACGAGTAGATGTATTCCGATCCCATCGAGAAGTTACTTAGACAGTTTAAAGAAGTCAATGTGAGTTCTCTTGGAATTGAAAGGTAAAATTAAATGAAGTTGGTTCTTTTTTGTATCAACGACATCTTATCCTAGCTCAAAATTGAAGAATTTTAAGTATCCAATGTTTCTGACATTTTCAAGCAAGTAATTAATTACATAATTAAACAAGACTTTTTAGGCAAAATAGGATAGATAGGACATCTCTAGCAACACCATGGAGATGTTTTTGGATAACTTCAAAATAGTCATAGAGAAAGTAAGAATGGCTAGTGTCAATTTCAAGTCATACTAGTGTATTTTCATTCAAACACAACTTTAGTCTCTTGAGTATTTTTTTGTTTAAGAAGGTTTTCGTATTGATTAATCAAGGAATGGGAAGATTCACGACTGAATGTAGTTAGCATTGACGAAATACTTACGAATATTTTGTAGTTATTTGTCATAGTGCTGATAGTTTTCATGACTCTTGTCATTTTCTAGCAAAACATAAAATATCTATATGTTTATAATTGAGCATAAAGATACACAATGGGCTATCTGTGATATGACCACCACGGGTATCGAAACGCGGTTTCTAGAGTTGTAAGTCCACAGACGTACCGCTGTGCTACTGGAGGAATTATATAATTTCTCTTTGCTATTGATGAAGATGACACTGATGTTTGAACTTCAACATCATAGGTATGCGTAAGATAGTTAAGAAACGACATTAACCTTTGTTACTTTAGTATGTTATGAAAGTTGCATTGAAGTTAGTTTGCTAAGCATCTTCCTCTGGCATATAGATATTCCCCGTAATTAAAATGTTTGGTTGTACAAATCATTAAAATTCACAGTTAATTAAATATGCACTAAAAATAAAGGTAAATAGAATTATGTTTAATTCACTTTCAATAGTGAGAGATAACATACAAAACATTTAATTTATTAAAACGTACAATTAAAAATATTAACCTTGATCAATATGAGTGAAATTAAAATAAACTGTGATCATAATGCTATGTATGTTGGAAATCTTTTCAAGAATATAATTTTCAATGTACGCAAATTTTCATTAACATTAATTCATTACAGAAGTTGATAATATTACATGCAAATGCTTTAAGAGTCTGGCCGCGTCCTTATGTAATCCATGTCGTCACGTCTAGTCGTACTCTACATGACAAACATGCATTTGGTTGTACAGCGTAATTCCTTCTGCATAAAGCTTCGTCTAAAACTGTAACATCTAGAACTCACTCCTAATTGCAGACTTCCCATAATGCATTTAATGTAGTACGAGGACGATGGTTTCCAGTGTCCATTTCAACAGTCAACAAATATGTCAGCCAGTTTCTGTGCTTTGTTCTAAACGATATTTTATGCATTCCTGCCAGTTTTCAAGAAAATTTGTGCATCCAGTTCTGAGGGCACCCCAAATCCCTTTAGTCCATATTTTCTGGGAATCCTCAAGATCCCATCGAAGATGTTGTTGTTTTTTTAGTTTTTATTCGATGGGAGGTTTTTATCAAAATCTGTAAGAGAAATTTATAAAAAATACAACAACTAAATAAACACACATAGCTACAACATAGAAACGATATTTCCCCTCTCACCCGGCTGTAAATCTGAAGGATTACAACCCAAAAAACTCGGTATTCTACCTACAAGGTGGGAAAAGCACAGATAACTCATCGTGTAGCTTTGAGTTCAACAACAAACAAATCTGTTATTGCTCCCAAACGTATTTAAAAATTCGTAATACAGCTTTTAAAAAATACATATTGTATCAAAATCCCAATGAACTACAGCTACGTATTTTTCTCTTCTGAAGATTAAGTATAACCTTCACGGAAATACGCTTGAGAAACCAGTGGTCACACATGAAGGCATTGTCCTTTTGTCTTAGAATAATGAAAAAAAAAAGTCTAGTTGTTTACCTAAGCCTGTCGATTCAAGTTAGCAAATAACGTCTTGAACTCTATGCGTGAACTGTAACGTTGGCTGTTAGGAATTTTTCAAGGCTAATCCCTGGGACACTAGCGCTAAATTATTAGCTATCTTAACCCTCGGGGTTTTAAAATGAGGAATTAAATAATCCGCCTTAGGCCATAGAGAAAAAAACAGACGGAAGGATACTATATTCACGTAATTTTTTGTCAGGATCCGAGCCGAAAGCATATAGAAGAAAAATGTTTTTAGTGTGAAGGTTTTTGAATTCATATTTATATTTTAATAATACTAATAAAAAATGCACATATGTATACAGGAGGCTCATCATGTATCTTTTTTGCACGCCCTGTAACTGAAGACAGTATAAATCTCGAACAATTGGCAATTATATTCAAAAATGCTATATATCTTATAATTCTAGATGGCAGAAAGCTGCTAACAATAAAACTTATTTCGTTTGTAGCCGACTCAAAATAAATTGAGAAATTGTGTTGTATGCAGCAAAAACTATTTTTCAGTTTTAGGGACCATCGATTTGAAAAACAAAACTTAACTATTAAGTAAAATATATATGCATATATATGCGGCATTGAAGTATCGATTTCTCTTGTATTTACATTAAATGTTTTTACATACTGCGAGTTTACAGGTATTGTTTAAAAATTCTCTTATTGTATTTTAATTAATCATTTATATTTTATTCTATTTGAGACAATATACAATAAAGGAAAGTTTATAATACAATTCTGCTAACGTTTTACTTTCCTTTTTTAAGTTTAGAAGTAGTTGTTGTAATTATGTAAATTTGGGATAGAGAAAAGCTTTTAAAATAGTTTTTAATACATCGCTGATGACAAGAAAACGAAATAAAGAGAGCTTCTTGCTACAGTTTCTTGTAGAAGAGAACTGACGTAATAACAGCAAATATGGATACTTATTCAGTTATCTAAATAAATTTAGATATTTAATAACGCTTTTGATATTTTTAGTTAATATACGAATAGAAATTATGTAAATGATAAACATACGTTTGCAGAAAATAAAATGTACATAGAGTATTGCTAACACGTTTGTTTTGTTTTTTCCTTGACAGTTGCGAATAATGTTTCAGTCTCCAGTTGTTATAGTCTGTATTTCTAAACTTCCTATATAATATGGTTTCCATGACAGTTTTATGTTATTTTTTCAGCTAAGAATTACATAATTTTATCCCAAGAACATTTTCCAGAGTTCAGCCAAGGAAGAAAAAAACGTACTGGCTTAAGTGGATTACAGAACACAACAGAAGCATCATATTCGAAAGATATCAGTATACTTTGAGTCTAAAAACCTTACTAATTTACAGAAACAAAAGGTTCATAAATCCTGAAGTTTTATTGCAAGTTCCAATTTCCTGGCAAATTTTATAGTTTAATTAAGATTTCCTAGATAATACGGGAATGTTATTTTGTTTTACTTACGTCATTTTCTGTGCCTAAGTGTCTTCATTTTCTTATTTATGCTTATTTGAATGTTTTATTTTACTCAAAAATCATAGCAATAACTTTGGTCGAAACTTTATAATATTAATACATAATACAATAATGATGTAAGAAAGAATTAACCTGATGCATACCCGAATAGTTTACGATATTTTATCTACAAAAGATAAGGAATGAACTCTGAATCATTCACATGAAACTGAATAGTGTATGGTTTCATAGTTTTGTTTCATTTGTTATGGAATTCTAATTGTATCAAAAGTCAAGTAAAGGGAGTAATTTCTGTTAAAACTTTAGTTTTACTGTATTTTCTCCATTGGTGTTACACGACTGATTGTTTATTTGTTTTTTTTATAAATTTTTTGGGCAAAGCTACATGTTTGCTATTTGTGCTATCCATCCATAATTTAGCGCTGTAAAACGAGAGGGAGGGCAGCTAGACACTTCCCACCACAAACACTTGGGCTACTATTTTGCAAATGAATAGTGAGATTGACGGTCACATTATAACGTCCCCATGGCTGAAAGTGCGAGTATGTTTGGTATGACAGGAATTCGTACCCGCGACTATCAAATTACGAGTCAAGCGCCCGAACAATCTAATCTTGCCTGGGCCTGTGATGTTAAACACTAAAATATAACTACGTTGTTTCATTGTAACATTTACAAACATATATTAAAAAAAGTAATCAGATGATGTGTTTGCTAAATTACTAATTCATGTTAACTTTTTTTCCCACCTTCTGTTACTGAAATCTAGTATATTCAATATCCGCGCTTTCCAAAATCCAATTTTACAACGTCTGCCGTTGCCCAAAACACACACTAAAATAATTAGTTATAGTATTTTAATTAACTGCTCTAACATGACATCATTATACAAGAAAATCAGTTTGTTTACACGTTTAAAACAGGTGACCCGAACCTGTCATACTAACCCATAAACCTACTTGATGTGTATACATAACAAACTGTTCATGCCTATTTTCAATACGTAAAGAAAAACATGCAGCCAAAACAGCGTTTTTAATCTAGATTCTCTGACTGCGGCTATGTTAAATAACCTTGTAAGAATCGTCTTCTACGTGCTACACTATTTTTCTTATGAAGTTTTGCGTACCTACCACTTCAATTTCGGATACTGAAACAAGTTGAGATTCTCAAACGTAACTGTACACATGCATACATTCTTTGCATGAAACATATATGTATATACGGGTCAGTTTGAAATAATATGTAATATACACATCTGTTTGTTTTTTTAAATACACTTTGTTTCCTTGCTATTTATCTGTAACCATGCGGACCAGTTGGTGTACGTGTGAAGAACAAACCAATACGCCGAAGCAGGTTGGAAATGTAAAGAAATAGTAATATGTCATATGTAATATAAGTATTTTGAAGTCGTTTATCATGTAACTGAAGTTGAAATATGTTTATTTAGTATATATATTTTGTGATTTCAAGCACTTACACGTGCGGAGCTTATACTATTCATTATTAAAATATTTATGCGGCAAATTAAATTCGTGATGACGAGAAACCCACTTGAAATTAAAATATATTTCAAGACAGCTAGAATGAGTATTAAAACTTTAATTAAAATAAAGTGGAGAATACGTTTCGACCTTTTTAGGCCATCTTAAGGTTAACAAAGCATTAGTTAAGGGATAGTTAAATTGTTCTTACCCGAGCAAAAGGGGTGACTGGCCGACAGAACTTCGTTGCTTGAAGTCAAGCACGAAGCTACACAATGGGTTACGTGTGCTTTGCTCACCATGGATATCGAACCCCATTCCTATCATTGTAAGTTCTCAGATATGAAATTGAGCCAGTTGGAGGTACAATTTAATCTTAATACAACTATAATCATTTCAAATATGAAATGTTTCAATTATTTCCTTCACGTATGCCCTCACGTATTCTTTTCTGTTCTTCAGTATAGGGTTATGAAGATACCTTAAAACTGCCATGACTAAATTTCGAGGATTCGAACCCCCGGCCCTCAGATTGTCGTTAAGCGCCCCTACCCACCTGGCCATGCCAATATAGATGAGGTATAGTTATGCTTCATCGTAAAAATGATATATTTAATTATAATATCACAAATCTTACCACAATAGTTACCATTCTATAACACCTATGTTTTACTATTTATTGTTGTCTGTACTATTCCTCTGCAAGGTAGCTTATGATGAAGGTTAAAAAATGGAAATGGTAAATTTTAAGTTAATTATGAAAACAAAAATTCCAGTTTACTTTGCTTAATGTTTAACATTACCTCTTTTGCGAATTACATTTTTACGACTTTTATAAAGGTGAATAAACTCATTCGAAATTTAGTCATGGCAGTTTTAAGGTATCTTCTCAACCCTATACTGAAGAACAGAAAAGAATACGTGAGGGCATTACACAGCAAAATCAGTGTTATTCAAGTCATGATTAGTCAAGAAGTCCTCAAACCATTTAGTCAAGTTGCAGATGCTCTGAGTTTTGCAACAATAGAAATTAAAAGCAATTATTTGCTCGTTGAGTGTACTTATGGAGTGAATTATATAGATCACTGAATGTTATATTAGGTACAAAAATTTTATTCTGGTTGTACTGTCACGGAAATTTACTTCCAATAAGTTATTTGGTTTTTTCCTTAACAGGTTATGAACTGCTCGTGCGTAACCGAATTTTAATTGAATACCCCTGAGGTTTTTCATGATATTAAGACCATTAGAAACAGTCAGTAAACACGATTAATGCGTGTGTGTATAAGCCCTTTCGAAATTTGCTCAATAAGTTATAAGACGGTTTTGGAACGAAAAAAACATTTTTTTTATGGAAGCGTGAATATAAGTGTGAGATATACAAGAATTACAGTGGCCTGGCATGGCCAGGTGGGTTCAGGCGTGCGACTCGTAATGTGAGAGTCGCGTGTTCGCATCCCCGTCACGCCAAACATACTCGCCCTTTCAGCCGTGGGGCGTTATAATGTTACGGTCAATCTCAGTATTCGTTGATAAAAGAGTAGCCCAAGAGTTGGCGGTGGGTGGTGGTGACTAGCTGCCTTCTCTCTAGTCTTACACTGCAAAATTAAGGACGGCTAGCGCAGATAGCCTTCGAGTAGCTTTGCGCGAAATTCTAAAAACAAACACATGCTAGAATTACGTAACTTGCACTACGAAACAACGTATACAAGTGTACTATTGCTAGTGATCAAATGGAAATATTTATGTTTGTTCGGCAAAAATCAAAGCTGTATCAAAAACTGAGATAACGCTCACAATCAGCTTTAACGCTAATATTGAAAATATTAAAAACAAAATATTTACTTTGTGAATAATAATTATAAATATTGCTATCAAATGTTGAATTTTCCATGGTTTTAAGACGAGAGTTTGTTTATTTGTATGGAATTAAGCACAAAGCAGTTACACACTAGGCTATCTGTGCTTTGTCCATCACGAATATCAAAACCTGGTTTCTCGCGGTGTGAGTCTGCAGACTGTGTCAATGGGAGACAGAATAAGTTTGTTTGTTTGTGAATGTCGCGCAAAGCTACACAAGGGATATCTGCTGCTCACCCTCACTAATTTAGCAGGGTAAGACTAGATAGAAGGCAGCTAGTCATCAGCACCTACAGACAGCTCTTGGGCTACTCTATTACCAACAAATAGTGGGATTGACCGTCACAAGATAAGAGCGTGATAGGTTAAGTGGTTTTTATTTTTTATTTGTGTGTCTATACATACTGGTCTTGCTTTTATTTAATATCTTTTAACGAGATATACTACAGTATTCCATCAGGAAATTCAATAAAGAAGGCCAAATAAATTATTCAAACTATTATTATTTTGCTTGTTAGGGAATAAAAACATTTTACCAAAAAAAAATTAAAATTAAATAAAGGTTAACAAAATAAAAGCGAACTGAACAACAGTATAAAAGTTTATTGAGCTTACGCATTCACCGTTACAACAGAATCAACTACATCAAAGATGGCCCAGCATGGGCAGGTGGTTAAGACACTCGACTTGTAGTCCAAAGGCCGTCCTTTTTGCCGTGGGGTCGTTATAATTTGTCAATTAATCCCACTATTCGTTGGTAAAAGAGTAGCCCAAGAGTTGGTGGTGGTGGTGATGACTAGCTGCCTTCCTTCTAGTCTTACACTGCTAAATTAGGGACAGCTAGCACAGATAGCCCTCAAGTAGCTTTGTGCGAAATTCAAAACAAACCAAACGTCAAAGATATTTAGTATGTTACCCCTCACCCCCTCTAATTGGCTCAGTGGTAGGTCTCTAGATTTACTTGCTTGAGTTTTTATATATTTATTGAGATCAGTTCAAAACAAAGAATAATACACAGAATTTAATTTTCTCGAGGGACTATAAAGTAATATATTAGGACACTAATGTTGGTCGCAACTGTCACGTGCTTCTATCGTATTAATTAGTAGAGCCTTATAAGGTGTGATAAGGCATAAAATTTGAGAAATAAAAAGAAAACAGAGACCTACTGTGTCTGAACGTTCTGTAAAGTTTGTTATATCTCAGTCATCGGTGACGAGATTACAAACGGATAAGATCATCACCATATTTGAATGTCTGTGTATAATGACGTAAAGTATGACGCATTCCTGGGTAAAGTTCAAATATCGTGGCTTTATTATACGATGACCATACATAGGCTTGAACTTTTGTCTAATTTATAAAAGTTTCTATGTGTTTACGTACTTGTAAAAAAAAAAAAATCTTGAGGACGATAGTACCTATAAAACAGTCCACTAAAATAACTATTATACATATTTTTGTTTTGACATGCCTTAACGCAAAACGAAGGAAAGACACACTCACATCATTCGATCATTGACCGTGGTTTTGTCAAAACAAACTGAGAATAAGCGAAGTGTATCAGATAATAATTATTTCGCAATAACAGAAATTCGTAGAAAAACATTAGTGTATATAAAAAATACTCTGATATATAACCTGATATGGAATTAAGACATTATTTGTCTGTGATTATGTGAGACATTTGCCAGAATTAGAAGATAATGCAATACTAAACTCATTTATCAAAGAACTGTAGTTTCTCAGGATACTGTAAATAATGGTAGTCAAGGTAAGGGAATAGGGCATAAGCAATAGAATATGTACTTCGGTGAAATACACACTTAGCACAGTTTGAGTTTGAGGCTCTTTTATGAGAAATATGTGCTGAAACATACCATATTGTAACCTTATAATACATAGGTGAGTTGGTTTCTGTGTACACAAATTCAATGTCAGTGACCAAAAGTTTACAGGTAACTTTGCAAGAAAGTAAAAACTATCATTCAACACAGTGTATATACAGTTAATAACAACGGCAATGTCTATAGATTCAGAGTTCTCTGTTACATACAAATACAATATACATATATATTTTACATGCAAAAAAAAGAGAAGAAATCTGTATTACCCTGAGTGAGTTGTCACATGGTATGTTTGTACAAAGTTTCATCTAGATTGATGGAACTATGGATACATAACAGGCAAGAAATCTTGGTTCAGTCTATTAGGTATCACAGTGTCAAATATTTTCGTTGTTTGAAATATAAAGAGGTATCAGATTAAAAGCCCTAAACTAACTTTGCAATTATTTTAAACTTTGACTTCTGTAAAACTGTAATAAAAGCATAAATCTCATATTTCTCTGTTCCAATCTGTGGAACTTGTCGTAATGTACCTTTGTACAAAATCTCGTTTATTTTGGTTAAAATATAGAACAATGTAAAACCAGAACCCCTAAATCTGCGATTTTTTGTTACCTTTGATTCCTGTAAAGTCAAAATAAATGTATAATCCATAAATCCATCTGCTTTTTTCTATGGTGGTTATCGCAAAGTATCTTTGAGCCAAATTTCATTTTGATTGGAAATATTAAGGAACTGAAGACAAATATTTGTTTTTTGTAATGTTTTACTTTTGATCCTGTAAAATTGGAATGAGAGCCTAAATAAAATATTTATCTTGCTAATTGATCCAAGATATATACTCTCGAAGATTTAAGACGATCGGTCCATAAATAGAGGAGTGGTGAAAACTAATTATTGGGCTATTTGCTGTATCTATCACGGGGAATAGATACTCGTATTAGTGTTTCAAATCCGTAAATTTACTTCTGTCATATTGAAAAACATTGAAAATAAAAGAAAGAAACATGGAAAATACAATATGTTTCTTTCCTCGTGGGAAAAAAAACAACTCAATAAATAATGCAAAAAGAAATCCCTAAAACTAATAAGTACATGGTCAATAGTATAAACCTCATGTTCCTTTTAATTTCAAACATGCTAACCCTTTCAGCCTTTGGATCGTTATAATACGATGGTCAATCCCACTATTAGATAATAAAAGAGTAATCCAGTTGGGTGGATTGGCAGTGGGTGATATTGATTAGCTGCCTTCCTTCTAATGAGTCTAGTCTATCATTGCTAGAATAGCAATGACTATCGCAGATAGCCTTCGCATAGTTTTGCGTGAAATACTAACCAAACTTATTGAGTTAAATATGTTAAGTGAGAAGATTGTATATCTTTCCAAAATAAAAATTGTTAAAGTCACAATAAACGACAGACGCAAAAGAGACTGTATGGTATCGTGGTTCTTAGACACTTATATCGGGGAACAAGTTAGAATTTGTATTTCAAACTCATGCAAAGATTTTACCAAAAAACTTGTTTGTAAAAGCGTTAATATCAAGGTCTTTTGCATAGTTGGATTTAGCATTCTGTAGCAATTATTTTCAAAATTTTCTGCTTTGTTTGTTTTTTTGGAATTTCGCACAAAGCTACTCGAGGGCAATCTGTACTAGCCATCCCTTGTTGTTTTTTGTTGCTTTAAATTAAGCACAAAGCTACACAATGGGCTATCTGTGCTTTGCTCACCACGGGTATCGAAACCCGGATTTTAGCGTGTAAGTCCGCAGACATACCGCTGGGCCACTGGGGGGCAGCCGTTCCTGATTTAGCAGTGTAAGACTAGAGGAAAGGCAGCTAGTTGTCACCACCCACCGCCAACTCTTGAGCTACTCTTTTACCAACAAAAAGTTGGATTGACTGTCACATTATAACGCCCCCACGGGTGAAAGGGCGAGCATGTTTAGCGCGACGGGTGCGTGAACCCACGACCCTCAGATAACGAGCACATGCCTTAACGCGCTCGGCCATGCCAGGCCCAAAATTCTCTGCAGATAATCACATATGTTTCTTTGTTAATGAGTGGGAAATATCCCCATCCCTCCATAACAGCTCTTATATAAAACGAATAATCTAATATATGCACATTATTATTAAAAATCACCTGCAATACCTATTATTTAAAATATTCCAAACTACAAATAATATGTAAAGTAATTTTTTTATTCGTTGATTGATTGTTATCTTTCAAAAAATGTTACTAATAGGCTTTTGGAACTTTATACAAAGAGTTTGGTTTGGTTTGAATTTCGCGCAAAGCTACACGAGGGCTATCTGCACTAGCCGTTCCTAATTTAGTAGTGTAAGACTAGAGGAAAGGCAGCTAGTCACCACCACCCACCGCCAATTCTTGGGCTACTCTTTTACCAACGAATAGTGGGATTGACCGTTACATTATAACGCCCCACGGCTGAAAGGGTGAGTATGTTTGGTGTGACAGGGAATCGAACTCGCGATCCTCAGATTACGAGTCGAGTGCCTTAACCACTTGGCCATACCGGGCCAATATATAGTTATAGTGTTAATTTGCTGAATGTTGATTTCTTTACCGTTAAAACTAATGTACTTGATAATGATCGCACCAGTCATTTGTGTTCAAGCATTAGCGTTGCCAACATCTCCCACTGACATGTTCTGTGTTACATTGGGT
This sequence comes from Carcinoscorpius rotundicauda, assembly GCA_011833715.1. Taxonomy (NCBI): domain Eukaryota; kingdom Metazoa; phylum Arthropoda; class Merostomata; order Xiphosura; family Limulidae; genus Carcinoscorpius; species Carcinoscorpius rotundicauda. The sequence continues at coordinate 27,062,667 of CM022398.1, forward strand.
AAAAACATGGCAAAGACTAAAAGTTGACAGAATTTGAACATGGCAGAATTGTCGAGCTGCAAAAGCAAGGTTTTTCTCAACGTGGCATTGCTAGGCGTAGTAAAACTGCTGTTGCAAATTTCTTAAAAGACCCTGAGAGATATGGAACGAGAATTTCAAGTGGTCAACCCAAGAAAATTTTCGCCAGTATTGAGTAGGAGGATTTGATGGGTTGTTTGGCAAGACACCAGCCGATCGTCGAACCAGATTAAGGTCTTGGTACAGATTAACACACGCAGAATGGAGCTAAAGAACAATAAGACGGCATTTACGAGAGAAAGGCTTTAAAAACCGTAAACGTCTTCAAAGGCCACGCCTCCTTCCACACCACGAAAAGTTTGCTGAGAAGCACCAAACATGGGAAGTAGAAAAGTGGGCAAAGGTTTTCTTCTCTGACGAGGAGAAATTTAACTTCGATGGTCCAGATGGCTTCCACGTTACTAGCACGATAAGGGTATTCCACCGGAGACATTTTCTAAACGACACAGAGGAGGAGGTTCCATCATGATCTGGGGTGATTTCTCCACCCATGGGACAATGGATTTTCAAGTTATACAGGGGCGTCAAACAACAGCTAACTATATTGGCATGTTAAAGAGAGCATCCTTATTGGCTGAAGGCCCTTGCTTGTGTGGAAATGACTGGATCTTTCAGCAGGACAACACTGCAATCCACAATGCCCGCAGGACAAAGGACTTTTTCATGCGAATAACGTAATTCTTTTAGACCATCCATCGTGTTAGCCTGAACTGAACCCCATTGGAAATGTTTGAAGGTAGATGGCAATGGAAGTAAATGGAAATGGACGTCAATTCCAAGCAGTGCATGATCTTCACCACTTGGAATAACATTCGAGCCATCCTTCTGCAAACGCTTATATCGTCTATGACAAAGTGAATGTTTGGAGTGCAACTCACTACTCGACCTCTTGTTGGGCATTTCCTACCTTCTTTTTGGTGTGGTCTTAAACTTTTTACCAGCTAGTATTTAGGCTAATTTTATTGTATTTCTGTGTGTTTTTCTTATAGCAAAGCCACATCGGACTATTTGCTGAGTTTACTAGCATAATCTTACCGAAAGCGTTTGACATAATAATGCGTAATAAAGACTTTCTTTTCTGTCTTCTTTTCTACGATACGTATTTTAAATCAGTTGTATTTAATTTCGTCGCAACACAATATTTTATCTTACTACAGTTCACAGCGTTTGCAATAAGTAAGATTTATTTCTAGAACAGGTACACGACTTTTCGACTATTGGTGCGATTATTCTTGAGTATAAATGTTTTAAGGTAAATACAGTTTTGGTATTTAAATTAACATCCAGTTATATGACAGTGTGTTCAAATAACGTCCTAAATATAGTATACAATACATGCACCGATAAAGAAGTTGGGCATTTAACTCAATGTTATACTAACGTTAAGCAGTTCTCTGCTAAAATAGTTACAGAAACAAACAAATATTTAAAAACATAGAGAAGGGGAACTTACCAAAAGAACTCAAGCACTCCAGAAAACAAAGGAAACCTAATCACTTGTACTGTCTCATATATCTGTGCATTTGAAGTAAAGTATAAAGTTACACAATGAATTATGTGTGCTCTGCCTACCACGGTATCAAAACCTGGTTTCTATTGTTGTAAGTTTGCAGATATACCGCTGTGCAACTAGCCGGTATATCTCTATCAAAAATTTCGAAAATACTAGCGCGTAAGTTTTACCTTAACATAAGACTAGATTCGTATTTCACACCTGGAATAAAAACTAAACACATGCTAAGAAAATTATATAACGAACCTATGCCACAAAGAAACATTTATACGTGCAAAAAGTTTAAAAGTTACAAGAGTTACAGTAGCCCTGCCTCTTACATAAGTGAAACATAACATGACTTAAATATCAGGTTAAAAGAACACCAAAAACCTTTCCAAGACCATGAACATACGAAGAAATACAAACAACTTTTCTGAACAAAACAGGCCACACTACTTAAATATCAGCCTGACACTGACAGAAGGAAAATCAGGCAAGCTTAATTAATAAAATTAACTAATCTTACTATTAACAAGTACGTCTATATATATTTGTCTTTGATCATTAATTCATTCACATTTCTAGTATTATGCATAAAATGTTCCACACTTTTTTCTGTGCACTCATTTTTGTTGTGTTTTTTTAAAGTCATACATAAATAACCTATCAAATTCACGCGGATTGATATGCACATGAACAAGTAATTACTATCAGTTATGGTATTTAATTTCTTTGTTTGTTTTGAATTTTGAGCAAAGCTACACGAGGGCTATCTGCGCTAGCTTTCCTTAATTTAGAACTGTAAGACCAGAGAGAAGGCAGATAGTCATTACCACTTACAAGGAAGTCTAAAGAAATGAACGTCAATTCCAAACGGGACATGATCTTCGTCAAGCCATCTTCACCACTTGGAATTGGAATAACATTCCAACCAGCCTTCTGCAAATGCTTACATCGACCATGCCAAAGCGAATGTTTGCAGTTATTCGCAATGACGGTCGTGCAACTCACTACTGAGACCTCTTGTTACGCATTTCCTACCCTGTTTAGGACCTATTTTTGGTATGGCCTTAAACTTTTGACCAGCTAGTATTTAATTTCACAGTTTTCACATTTTTACTATTAAATGCTAAAAAAGTTTTATTTTTACTTTCCCTTTTCTTATTTTCATCTTTCGAAGCTGTACTCAAATAAGTGGTTGAGTCTAATAACGCAAAATGTATATATTTTCTTCATGTTCATTCACCTTAAGATTTTGGCCAGCATTATATATATATATATATATATACTCTTCAAAAAAAGAAACACAAAAGGAATATTTTTGTTATTTTAAAGAGAAATGTATGAAATAACGTTACAAGCTCAGAGTACGTGATGTTACACGTGTTAAGGCACTGACTGTCAGCCCAAAATGACAATAAAAGTTGTCCACTTTAAAAACGGAGAAAAACATCGGATTTTTTGCCAAAACGCATTCGAGCCCAATAAATTTGTTTGAGAGATTTGCATATTCTGCAAATGCAACATGTGCAAAATCCCTATAAAAGTGACGGGTTCTCGGTTTTCATAGCTCAGTATTAAGCTATGGAATACAGTTACGCCAAGACTGACTGAAGCACAACGCAACAACGCCATTGGTCGCTTGGAAGCAGGCGAATCTCGATCAGATGTTGCCAGACCTGTGAATGTCCACCAAAGCACCATTACAAGGCTATGGAATCGTCACCAAGAACATGGATCAACTCGTGACCGTCCACGATCTGGCAGACCTCGTGTGACCACGCCCGAACAAAATGGCTACATCCGGTTACGTTACCTTCGGGATAGGACCACCACTACGTCTACTGCTTCAACCGTACCAGGGCTGCGTAGGATTTTTGATCACTGTCTTCTTGAGACACCACAACATCAACGTTCTTCCCTGGCCCTCCAGATCAACAGATTTAAACCCCATCGAACATCTTTGGGACGAGTTGGACCGACGTCTACGACGGCGACAACCTCAGCTTGCAGCAGATTAGCAGGCTGAGTGGACAGCCTATCCACAGAATGTGATTTGTCATCTCATCGCTTCTATGGACAGGAGATGTCAAGCAGTTATTGATGCTCACGGGGGGGCATACTCGTTATTGACGTTGAGGGACGTTAAACTTCAACTAGTGAGCGTGGATTTTGCCTTTGCAGACTTTGGATGTTCAGCAGTGAATGTGCAAAGTTTCACACAAGTCATACAGAACTACCCGGAATAAACTTGTTAACAATTTGTCTCAAATTTTGCCTTATGCGTTACTTTTTTTGAAGAGTAAAATTTCCGTGCAACCAGGCAGTCAAAACCAGCGCTGGGAAACTGTTGATCTCGTACACTGGAAAGCAACCTAGGCGGAGGGGTTTGCTTTAAACATGAAAGTCTTAACAACGGGCCTATTGTAAAGGAAACAAATCCATGGGGCTAGCTATCTTTGATTTACACGGTCGTCACATATGCATATCAAATCAACGTTTATCGTGTACCTTAAATTTGTGTTTAAGGAATATTTTAAGATTATAAAGGTATGCAATTATATGTGTATATGTACGTATAACTTCTCCTGGCGGTAATTAGTAAAAATATTAAGATAATCATTCACTTCCAAAAAAACACACACTAAATTAACATGTTTCTAATAAATAAGAAAATATCATTCTTTCAGTAACATAAAAGTTATTACCACAATTTAATTTTCTAAAATACAATAGCACTCATTAGGAGCGTTACTGATGATTCACCCATAAATCTCATGTATTTTACAGTACCCGTAATATGTGTAATAAATATATAAAACACTTAACAAATCAATCAAGACTATAAGTATTATAACTAAATTAAAGTTGCCCCGTTGCTATAGAATTTTTACTCATATGAACAGAACTGACAACTTTGATTACGACAACTGTTATAGTTGCTTCAGCGGGCATCAGTGTGAAACAACCCAATCAAAATATTAAAAAATAAAGTTCTTTTTAATCAGAAAGTTAAGCGTTGTTTCGACAGTTCTTCATGTTGACAAACAATTTTTAAAGCCGAGCGATAAATACGTGGCAACTTAGTAGGTGTCCTACAGGGAGAATATGACAAAATTAGAAAATGAAATGAAACTACAAATTATTATCAAGATAAAACTTAATGTTGAACTTACAAAACTGTAGAACGAAAACTTAAGCACAAATTAAGAGATTATGGATTATTACTGTCAACATAAAAAGACGAAATTGTATTTAAATTTTGAACTACATGTACAGTATTTTTTGCCATATGAATTTCTAAATGTAGTCCCCAGGTGGTATGGTGGTAAGTCTACGGATTTACAACGCTGAAGTATAAAATCAGGGAGTCGTTTCCCATCGGTAGACTCAGCAGATAGCCCGATGTAGTTGTTGTTGTTGTTTTGAATTAAGCACAAAGCTACACAATGGGCTATCTGTGCTCTGCCCACCAGGGGTATCGAAACCCGAATTTTAGCGTGTAAGTCCGCAGACATACCGCTGAGCCACTGGGGGGCAGCCCGATGTAACTTTCCTCTAAGAAAACGTACATTATATATGTAATATGTAGGAATAATTTTAATTATTTCAGTCACTGTCACTCTATAAATAAAGCAAAACTTAAATGGTAAAAAAATTTCAATAACAGAATATTGAAACCATTATAAGCAAGTATTCAGAGATCAAACTCTTAATAACAATATCATCTAAATTGTTCAATGAATAGCGATGGACTTTCAGTGATTTAAGCGATCCCTGTTTATCCAATACTCTAAATAAATAAAAGTATAACAGGAACTTTTGAAATATTGTAGCCTTGCTAGGTAAGACACTGGAATGAAATAACATAAATTCTCCCCTCATTTGCTTTTTTTTAAAGGTATGTTACTCCTGTGATTCAAATTGAAAATTGTTGTTCGATGGTCAATAAGCCTAAATGAACAGCTGGTAGATAAGGTCTTACATCTTTCTAGCTCATAACATTTCACTTGAACATGGAGAATGGTCACCTCCCTACATAGTAAAGACAGACTGTCAGCTAAATTGCATGCTTAAAATCACAGTGTTGATAAAGTCCCGAGTTATCTTCAACCACTCCCCTGAGAGAGCTACTTTTAAGGCATGTTTATAATTTTTGGAGCCACTGGTGAACACAGCCAGACGAAGTCTGAATAGTTAGAGTGCTGCGCGGCATGTCTAAATATGCTCAGTCCGTACTTAAGGAGTGAGGACATTACAACTGTCTTTTGTTTGTTTAAACATAAAATAAAAAATCTATGAAAAAGACTTTCTCCATATAGCCATCCTTAACTTTGATCTAATAAACTAGTGGTTCGAAAACGGCTGGTCAAAATAATACAATTCCAACAAATTTTTGCTCACTCGTATTTGACCATCACCTTCATAGCGCACCCTTGGTCCCAAAGTGCGAAGTGGTTTTTTCTTTCTTTCTTTTTTAAAGCAACTGATCACAAAACTGAACCCTCATACTTACACCCAGAGCATGTTGACTACGAGGTCCTTCCAGACACATTCTTGTGTTCTTCCATATTGACATGATTTGCTGATAAACTCCGATTAAAATGTACGAAGCCAGAACAATTTCAAAGAAGGCTCGAAAAATGCGAACGAAATGAAACAGAAAAACGCTTTACACACAAAATAATAACAATTTCTAAGATAGAATATATAAAACGAATTTCTTTGAAAAATGTTATCCTTTTCGGCCTGAACTATATCTATTTGTACGGGTTTTATTTATTGTACCTTAAAGTGTTGATTATGAAAGCGCTACAATAAAGAAATGCGAATAACTTGTTTCTGTATATGTAAAAAATAAGTCCATGAACCACTCACGGTGTCCTTCGCAACTCTGAGAATCTATGAATATGATTCCTCATTGTTCCCTATTTTTTGTTCCTGAACAAACTTTCTTAATTCACACTTATCATCGTATCTAATTCATTTTCGAATGTCAACGAACGAAGTGTCTTTTAACCTGCCTTTTACTCTCCTTTCTACAATTTTATACATTACATCTGCTAACCTGCCCTCAAATACAGTTATATGTTTATATCATAATAGTACATCTTAAATTTTCTATAAGGCCTGGTATAGCCAGGTGGTTAAGGAACTCGACTCGTACTCAAGGGGTCGCGAGTTCGAATCCCCGTCACACCACACATACTCGCCCTTTCAGCCGTGAGGGCATTATAGTGTTTCGATCAAACCCACTATTTGTTAGTGAAAGAGTAGCCCCAGAGTGGTATTTGGGTGGTGATGACTATCTGCCTTTCATCTTGTCTCACATTGCAAAATTAGGGACGGTTAACCCTCGTACAGTTTTGCGCGAAATTATAAAAAAAGCAAACCATTTTCTACACTTATAAATTGTATTTGAATATTTCACTAATTCCTTCATAACAATTTTCTCATTTTTGCTTATCCGACCTTCAGTATTTGTCTATAACACTATATTCCAATATTTCTAACTAAGGTTTTGTTTCAATAGACAGGACCTGAGTTTCCACCCCGTAAAATAGGACTGGTCATGTGTAACGTTTTCTTTCATTTTATTTTGACAGCTCTCTTTGGTAATTTATTTAAGATTGAAGAACGTTTTCTGTTGCAATCCTTCGCTTTATATATATATATGTTTCTACATTTGCCATCCCTGCTAACTAATGTTGCTACCTAAATTAGAAAAAAACAGCTTTTCTACTTATTAGAGATATTTACATTCTGATTTGTTGTGAAATCTGAGAGACATCCGGTTCGTGAAGATAATGTTCTCTTAGACGTATTGGAGTTTATTCTGGATCCATCTACAGTTTTCCCTATATCAGTAAACCTAACAAGTAACGTTGTATCTCTCCTACAGATTCATCTGTAAGTGGTGTGTCATAAGTATACCTTTCGTTACAGATTCCATTTTTGGTTTAAACTTGATTCTTTCTGTATCAGAAATTTCCTCTATTCAACCACGCTGCTTACAGATTATATAATTTATGCCACAGCATGCTTAGTTTTCTATCAGTTGAAATTGTTGCTTCCTTACTCCAATGGCTCAGCTGTAAGTCTCAGCTTATGATATGGGATATCTTCGCTAAACATTGGATTTCGATATTCATAGCCGACAGAACTCAAATAGCTTATTGTGTTACTTTGTGTTTAATAACATATAAATAAACAAAATCCACTATAAATTATCTGATAATCATATAATCTGCCCCAATCAGCGGCTGGATCTTTACTGAAGCAAGTTTTTCAATAAATAATTAAATTAGTCACTTAAATAGATAGATATGGGAATTATTGAGAAAGAGTTTTGGTAAAATTAAAATTAAAACATTAACTTTCATATCAAAATGCTTATAATTTATTTATTTCCGATGTACAAATGTTTCTTTACTCTTGTTTCTCGTTCCTTTTTGGTGATTAGACATACACCAAAAAGTTTGTTTGTTTTTGAATTTCGCACAAAGCTACTCGAGGGCTATCTGCGATAGCCGTTCCTAATTTAGCACTGTAAGACTAGAGGGAAGGTAGCTATTCATCACCACCCACCGCCATCTCTCAGGCTACTCTTACCAACGAATAGTGGGATTGACTCTCACATAATAATACCTCCACGACTAAAGGGGCGAGCATGCTTGGTGTGACGCGGATTTGAACCCGCGACTGTCAGATTACGAATTGAGTGCTTTAACCACTTGGCCATGAAGGGCCAACTACACGAAGGGCTATCTAATTTTGAACCGACAGACTAAGAAAAGGTAGCTAGCAAAGATCATCCGCTGCCAACTCTTGAACAACTTATGTATGATTGAACAGTTGGATTTGACCATCTCTTTTGTAGGTCACCTTTGGCTCCAAAGTGTAGAGCCCATTTTTATGGCTAAAATAATCACATGTCCATAACTGACCCAAAAGAGAATGAAGAACACAGTTTAGCAATAGTTATTAATATTTTATTTCGTTGTTGTTGTTTTGAATGAAGAACAAAGCTACGCTCTTCCTCTCACAAGTATCGAAGCCCGGTTTCTAGCGTTATAAGTCTAGAGACATATAGTTGTGACACTAGTGGGGGGTATTTTGTTCTGACAAAAATATAAAAACTACATAATGAAGAATGTGCAAATACAATTTATGCTAAATGCTTTTTAAGGGGCTTCTCACTGACACAGTCTACGAACTCACACCGCTAAAACCGGGTTTCGATACCCGTAGTGGGCAGAACACAGGTAACCGATTGTGTAGCTTTGTGTTTAATTCTGAAACAAACAAACAAACAAGGAATTATTTAAGGGATAAGAGTCCGTCTCCTTATACATTTCAATTTTTTTTAGTAAACATAATAACTGCTATTAAATAAAGGCTTTATATAGATGGCTGACATTGGAAACGACCTTTAATTAGTGCATAATTTGTAATATTCGATTGTATCTAATGTAAACATGCTCACACTTAACTCACACGTGTACATACATACAGCAGCATAATACATGTATAACGATTTGGTAAATGTGAAAATGTATGGAAATTAATATCTTGATCACATCGGATGAGCTGGTTTCATTAGACAGCGCAATGATTTTCTCATCTATGATTAGTTGATATAGATAGTTACGAATTATCGCAATTGAAAATTTTTAGCTTTTGTCATCAAGGTATTAAAACAGGGATGGTACAAGAAGTGATGTTTACGATATATTTAAGGAGCTGAGAACTAACTAAATTAAGATTTGGATGTTGGTTTATTGAGAAAGTTTAATGAGACAGACTGATTGCATAACATTCTTCGTATACAAGTTCTAAACTCGGTAATTAATTGTTGTATTAAATCCTGTCTTGGAAAACTGAAAACTTTGAATAATGCAGTATGCAAATTATGATGCACATCATCGTAAATTACTCACTGATACAGAAACATTCGTTAACATTGACTTTTAAGGTAACGGGAAAGCTGGAATAAACAGTGTCTCATTTCCTGTGAACTTTTTTCTGAGGGGGTCATTTTTGGAAGTGCGATACTGTAGTTTCTGCCGTAGGAATGAATGATCATAATACACTTTGTAGCTTGTATTAAAAAATTCCACAAATTGTGACTCTTAATATTTTAAGTAGGGAAGTGTCAATTTCGGGTTTACTTAACAACTAAAAACATTAATTGATGCAGTATAATAGCTGATAGGGACTGTCCACATAAGGTAAAATCATATGCTAAAAATATGAATTAAAGTAATTTGTTTTTATTTTAAAAATAACATTAACATGAAATTATAATTTTTATCGTATATTTCTATCCGCCTAATGCTTAGTAAACTAATTTGAATAACTGAATATAAAACCCCAATAAAAGGAATTTAGAAAATTGGATATTTTAAGTGTATATCTTCTAGAGGATTTTCACTTCTTTATGATAACACCATGTATCCAGAGGTTTCCGATTTTGAAGACTTTATGTGATATGGTGGTTAGGGCGCTCGACTCACATGCTAAAGTGGCACTTAATATCTTCATTCCACAAGTCGTTGTGATGTTAAATGTGATGTCTAATCTCACTACTCTTCTGTAACAGAGTAGTTCAAGGGTTGGCGATGGGTGTAGTTAGTGGGTTTCCTTCTCTCTGGTCGCAAATTCAAAATTAGGAATAGGAGCAAGTAATTTTATTTTCCTTACTATTAAAAAAACAAACATTTTCCAATAATTAATTTAATTTTAAGTCAGTACATTTGTGTATTATTCAATGTTTCGAGTACAAATTAAAAATACAAAGATCTATTGAGGATCCTACACAGTGTACTATTTATTCTTTTTTTTAACTGTATAATAAAACCTCCTCCTCTAGAAATACTGGGTAAAAGTGTTTACAATGTTACTTATTCAGTATTACAAGGATAAGTGGTAACTTCACAGAGGGTCCGACATGGCCAGGTGGGTTAAGGCGTGCACCTGATGATTTAAGGGTCGCAGGTTCGCATCCTCATCGCTCCCACCAAAGCATTTTTAGAAAGGGGAAGTTTTATTATACACTTAAAAAATAATAGAGTACACTGAGTAGGATCTTCAATAGATCTTTGCATTTTTAATTTCGTACTCGAAACATTGAATAATACACAAATGTACTGACTTAAAATTAAATTAATTATTGGAAAATGTTTGTTTTTTAATAGCAAGGAAAATAACATTACTTGTCTCTGTTCCTAATTTTGAATTTGCGACTATAGAGAAGGAAATTCACTAACTGCGAGTCGAGTGCCTTAACCACGTGCTCATGCGGGTCTGTATTGTAGAAATAGGGCGTTAGTTATTCTCTGTTGAATTTTAGCTACCTGATAATTGGTAGGTCTTAAATATTGATGTCTCACTAAAAAACTGCTGTTTTGTTAAAAAAATATTTAGCATATTTATGAGTCAAGCCACATAATAAAGGAAAGAAAATTATTTAATCACATTTTATTACACTGTATCTTTACTTTTCTTGAAACTCAAAGTTTGTGTTTGGTTTGGTTTGAATTTCACGCAAAGGCTAAAGAAGGCTATCTGCGTTAGCCGTCCCTAACTGTGCAGTGTAAGACTAGAGGAAAGGCAGCTAGTTATCATCACATCACCTACTACCAATTCTTGACCGCTACATAATAATGCCCCCATGGCAGAAACAGTGGGCATATTTTGTGAGACGAGGATTTGAAGTCACAGCCTTCAGATTGCGACTCAAGAACACTAATCATCTGTCCATGCCGGGCCTGGTTTGTTTTTATCTCTTTAAAGAACCATTCAATTTCTTTTGTTTTCGTTCTGGGTATGAGAACATTTACTTAATGATCATAATTGAAACTATTACATAGACATATACGAATTTTCAGCAGTAAATATGTTTCCAACAATATTTTTTTTTGTTTTGTGTTTTAATTTCGCTCAAAGCTACACGAAGACTATCTGCGCTAGTAATCCATAATTTAGCGGTGTAAGACTAGAGGGAAGGCAGCTAGCCATCACTACCCACCGCCAACTCTTCGAATACTTCTTTACGAACTAATAGTGGGATTGATCGTCACATTATAACGCCCCTAAGGCTGAAAGGGCGAGCAAATTTTTCTGTGACAGGGATTCGAACCTGCAACCCTCGCATTACAAGTCGAGTGCCTTAACCACCTGGCCATGCCAGGCCGCAAGACTTTTGTGAAAACTATGTTATTAATTTTTATATTCATTGTAAATTAAAACAGCGAAGCTCGTCTTATAATAAAAATGATAATTTTCTAAAATATTTTCTGAGACAAATAATATATCTTTCTCTGTAATTTCAAAAGAAATAAAGTAGCGTTAATTCGAAAGCATATAAGGTTATCTTATGAGTCATCAGGCAAAACATATGTAACATATGGCATACCTCTAACCAGATGGTGAAAGTGAAGGCAACAGGAAAATAAGAGTCTAGGAAGGGTGCAGTAGGAGTCGAACTAAGTCATTAATGTAATACTTGAAAAACAACAAACAATGAGTCATGTGGAGTATACCCAGCGGGTGACCTCGACCATTCCATGTTTTACTTGTAGGTCACCAGGTCTTCAAAAAAATCTCGGTTAGGTAAAACAGTACCCTTGATTTTTACTTTTTAAAGGTGCGTGTACATTAAAAGCTGAGAGTTTGTTGAGAAAATCAGCTTTCATTTTGACAAGTTTTCGAATTTGAGATATGATAATGTACTTCACCGATGATACTTCCATTATTGGTATTCCCTACTTATCCCCTTATTTAATTACTATTTTCGTATTATCACGAGAAAGCATCACGTTTGACCTTTTATTATACAAACGTGTTTGTGATCTCAATAAAGAGCCCTCATAACTACTTATGACCTTTTTTTCTGAATGAAGTATGACAGTGTTCGTGGTGGGAAAGGGGGAATGGAACAGCATTATGAAGAGAATTATAAACAGCTGTTAGTTTTGATCGACAATTAACTAAAATTAAAGTAAACAGTAACTTTTCCAGGATTTCTATTCTAAAATAACATAACGCACAGCTTATGCATATTTCCTCATTTCTTCATTATTAATTATTATTTAAATATTATATTGTATCTTTTGAACAAAGTTTTTGTCTTTCACTTATTCGTGTGGCCTGATGGCTAAGGAGCTCGACTCCCAATATGAGGACCGCGGGTTTAAATCTCCGTCACACCAAACATGCTCGCCCTTTCAGCCGTGGGGGTATTATAACGTGATGGTCAATTCTATTGTTATTTGGAAAAGAGTAGCCCAAGAGTTGGCGGTGGGTGGTGATGAATAGCCGTCTTCCCTGTTAAATTAGGGATATCTAGTGTAGATAGCTCTCGTATAGCTTTGAGCAAACTAAAAAATAAAACAAAACAAATTTATAAACTAATTACAGATTTGAATAAATATGAAATAAAACGATGTTTTCATGTGTTTTGTCGAAACAAACAAACAAACGTAACAGTGAGCCTTCCAGGTTTTACTGTGTTAAAATTTAGGATCTATTAAATTTGGAGGACTCAGCAAGGATAACGATCATGTACTAAAACAGCGATCCTCAAACCTTTTCTTCTTCACAACATTCGGATGAGGCAAAAGTCCCCTGAATCACCTATTGATCCTTCCAAGCCTGTTCTGTTCTTTCGTACACGGTCTCACTCACGGCGTTTCGAGTCAGTAACTTACATTTTGGACCGACCCTTTGACCACATAGAGGACCCTCTTAGCCCACCAGTAGGCTGCGGACCACACTTTGAGAGTTGCATCGCTGAAACTGCATGACGCATCAGTGAATAACGTGCTAACAAAAACACAAATACTTAACCTCAATTACTGTAAATACGATATTACATTTGCCAGCTCTAGATAGGGAGGTCAAAGTTCTTGATCATTTTAATTTTTTATTTATTTTTTTTGGCGAAGTAACGTGGGTATTTCGATTCTTATCCAGCCTAAACCTTTTTTTCCAATAACATAAAAGTTACCAATAATGAATGATAATTGCTATAAATCTAAAAAAAAATAACAAAAAAACAGAAAATATACATCCATTTTCAAGAATTTCCAGCTTGTCCTCTTTTCTGTCGTTTGTTTAGTTTTGTGTTTAAAATCGCACATTGCCGTTCCTAATTTGGCAGGAAAAGACTAGAGGGTTTTTTTGTTTTTTTTGGAATTTCGCACAAAGCTACTCGAGGGCTATCTGTGCTAGCCGTCCCTAATTTAGCAGTGTAAGACTAGAGGGAAGGCAGCTAGTCATCACCACCCACCGCCGACTCTTGGGCTACTCTTTTACCAACGAATAGTGGGATTGACCGTCACATTATACACCCCCACGGCTGGGAGGGCGAGCATGTTTAGCACGACTCGGGCGCGAACCCGCGACCCTCGGATTACGAGCGCACGCCTTAACGCGCTCGGTCATGCCAGGCGAAGACTAGAGAGAAGGCTGATAGTTATTACCACTAACCGCCAACTTTTGGGCTACTCTTTTTACCAATGAGTAGTGAAATTAACCGTCACATAATGCCCCCACGGCTGAAAGAGCGAGCATGTTTGGTGTGACGGGGATTCGAACCCGCGACTTTCATATTATAAATTAAGCGCTCTAACTGCCTGACTATGCTGGGTCTCGTCAGTTATAAGTCCTAGATGTTCTACCAAATATTATAAATATATGTAAATGGCTCCATTTTTCCCTGGTGGTTAAGTGGTAACGACTTTTAACGCTAGAAATCTGGTTTTAGTATTTGCTCTGAGTAGAGAATTGATAATCAATTATATAAGCGTTTGATGCGGAAAAATCCTTGATTAAAGCTCAACTCAGTTTGTTTTTTTTCTACTTCATAAGAAATGTGGTATCATTTATTTTGGTGAGAGTTAACTCGCTCTGAACACACAGGTTGTCATTTCTTTTGGTGAGAGTTAACTCGCTCTGAACACACAGGTTGTCATTTCTTTTGGTGAGAGTTAACTAGCTCTGAACACACAGGTTGTCATTTCTTTTGCACAGAGGAAAGATTTTTTTTGGCTTTTCTTTGTTTGATGTTCACTAGCTTTATGGCAACCCAATGGTGTCATAGGCTTTTCTTAGTTATATTTATTTGAAAAAAAAAGCACCTAAAAGCACTTTAATATATTACTTTCACTAAAGTCATCATTCGATGTGTCATGTTATGATTTCACTTGTTATTCTGTTTACACACCGTGAAGTCTGTAGTCAGTCTCAAATGTTAATAAGCTACGACAATATCAAATATCACACTTTTTTTAGAATTAAAAAAAAAAATTATATCAACACTCACTTGTTTGTATTGAACAATATTTTCTTAAATAGTTGTATTGAAAAGCGTTGTTTTAGGCTCGCCCATGAAATTGTTTATTTAGGTAGGTTATTGCTTTTATTATTTCGTTTTTAATAATTTAACTAGTTAAATTCTTCAACGCGTACTTAGCTTGATACTATCGAGCAGAATGAAGCGATGTATATATAAGTAACAATTAAAATGTAGTTTAAAGTCTTTCAGAACCTTATTCTTTTTCTGTCGCTTGTTTCGTGTGTGAAGAACTGAAGTATTGGGCGCAATAAAAGAAATTAAAAAACTATTGATGACAACAAACCCACTTGAAATAAAAGTGTATCTCAGAAAGGCTGGTATGGATATTAACACTTTTACTGATAAGGAGAGAACAACGTTTTGACCTTCCTAGATCTTAACCTTAAGATGACCTAGGAAGGTGAAAACCTCGTTCTATCCTTATCAGTAAAAATGTTAATATCTATACTTGCCGTTCTGAGATATATAAATAAAAAACTGTTTCCGCCGTTTGCTGGCAGTATTTAATTTTCAGAGTATAATAGCCGAGAAAAATAAAATAGTAAAACTGTTTTCAACTCATCGAGAGGTAGTTTTCTATTTATTGGTAAGGCCGGCATGGCCAAGCGCGTTAAGGCGTGCGACTCGTAATCTGGGGGTCGCGGGTTTGCATCCCCATTGCGCTCAACATGCTTGCCCTATCAGCCGTAGGGGTGTATAATGTGACGGTCAATCCCACTATTCGTTGGTAAAAGAGTAACCCAAGAGTTGGTGGTGGGTGGTGATGACTAGCTGCCTTCCCTCTAGTCTTACACTGCTAAATTAGGGACGGCTAGCAAAGATAGCCCTCGAGTAGCTTTGTGCAAAATTCAAAAACAAACAATTTATTGGTAAACACAACCATCAGTTAAAAAGAAAGTGAAAAGAGTGCACTGTCATCAATATACTGCTAGCTTCAATACTTGCTGATTTATCGCCTTGCCGGTGCTGCCATCTTCCATAGGTAGTTTTAATGAGACAACAAGAGTGAAATTATATAACAGTTCTTGCTGTCAATTCATAATTTATGTTTTCGTTCACCAAACATTTACTTCCAATTAACAGTGTTACTAAACCAGAAAGTAATCAAATGAATTATTTGCTGTCGCTTTATTTCTTTTTTACTGAATTTATAAACCCTTTTGATTTTGTGAGTGTGGACTAAACGCGTATTTCTGTACACTCAGAGACAAATCTATCGCACAATTTTGTCAATTCAAGCTAATCGCCGTGTGGGGCTGACAATAATTAAAGTGGAAAATAATCAGATTGAAACTTAACTTTAGTTCCCCTTAAATGCAACGAAATAAAGTGTGTACTAACCTACAGAAACAACAATACTAATGCGACAATTTTATGAGTTCTCGCTGCATTAAGCAAAGAGGAAATACAAGCTGACATTTGCATGATTTCTATTGAACAAATCAAAAGAATAAAAACAGAAATGAAAATCTGCGAATGTCTGAGGAACGTTTGTACCAAATCTGCCTTCCCAAGCACTATTATTAGCTTAATTATACCACTAAACTTTGAAGTTCCTGATACAAGAAAGCATTAGTTGGTTCCTTTGTTATGTCTGACAAACACATGTTCATGAAATCTTAATATCAAAGACCCTCTAATCTGAGCTCTTATTTATAGGTTCGGCCATCGTTCCTAGTTTACCCCTGAAAATGTACCCCGCTGGTATAGCGGCAAGTCTACAGATTCACAACGCTAAAATCAGGGGTTCGATTCACTTCGGTGGATTTAGCAGATAGCATGATGCGGCTTTGCAATAAGAAAACGCACACACACTCCTGAAGAAGAAAAGCGAAACCTGTCGAAAGAGCTCAGATTAAAGGGTTTTTATCGTTTATATAAATGTGAAATTAGATTAACATAAAAAAACCACATAAAATTCAATATAAAATTGTATTAAAGAAAGAAATGTGCTGTCAATCGGCCAATAGTTGTTTATTTAATTAGAACAATAATTAGTGTATATTCCATTACAATGAAACAATTGCAATCATGCATCATTATTTGTGGTATGCTTGGTGAAGATAATGGAAATAAATTCTTAATATTTATTCTAATGTCCAGCGTTGTCTGTCATATTTTAAACAATTGACTATAAATTTAGCCGTTCTGCTTGGCAGAGTGATTTTTTAAGATTTCGCTGAACTTTACTTTAAAAATTAAATTCTTGCATCTGTTGATATAAATGGTTAAAACCAGCAATGTAATTTTTGCAAATATATTTTTTTTTCAAATAGATATAAAAAATAAGAAACTATAAACTACCATTTTCCCATTATGGTCTCAACTTTAGTGATACCACCAGCAAATGGGCCCAGCATAGCCAGGTGGTTAAGGCACTAGACTCGTAAACCGGAGATCGCGGGTTCAAATCCCTGTCACACCAAGCATATTCGTCCTTTTAACCGTGGGGGCGTTATAATGTGACGATCAATCTCACTATTTGTTGGTAAAAGAGTAGCCCAAGAATTGGCGGTGGGTTGTGATGACTAGCTGCCTTCCCTCTAGCATTACACTACTAAATTAGGGACGGCTAGCAAAGATGACCCTCGAGTGGCTTTATGCTAAATTAAAAAAAAAAACCTTCTGCTTTAATAATTGTAGACAATCTTTCAAGCATTGTTGTAAAATATTTAATGAAAGCATCCTTTGGAATTTTACCCAAAAGTATTTAATGCTCTCTCAAAAAGTTTCTTTGGAAGTAACTTTTAATTTGTCAAGCATTTGACCTATCAAATTCCAAATCGGCTCAATTCGGTTGAGATCAGGACTCTGTGGGGATCATTACATCTTTTAAATGACTCCAGTAGCTTCTTTTTTAACTAAGTAATAGGTTGGATGGGTGTTTACGGTCCATAATATCCTTTTCTAATCATCAACAGTACAGATTTTTTTACTTTTTAGCAAACCTTAGTCTCTTCACAATACTTGGAGATTGAAGTAAAGGTCTTTTAACTGTTACACAAAGAAATATTCCATTTTCATTGAGTGTTCATAATAGCATAGATCTGAACACTTTTGACATTTTGTTGTTTATCTCCAACTTGAAATGAGTAAAAGTGTTTTTTTTTCTCCAAGACTGCATGAATGATGATACTTAACATCATTGTCACTTAGTTCAGGTGTTCTTCCTCTTCCTTCCCTAGTTTCAAATTTACTTGGCTCAGTATCACGATCTAAGGAGTATTGACAGTATTTGGGAAGCGTTTCAGGTTCACAACAAGTTGTCGTAGAGTCCAATCAGCATCACGTAAAGCTTTCAAACTCCAGATTCTCTACGGTTTTTGGGCCACGGCATGATAATAAAACTTAATACATATATGTATACAAGCATTATCAACGCAGCTCATTCAACAATAAACAGTAATCAGTGAAACATTGCCATAGGATTGACATTCTGTTGTGACATGGAAAAATTAGCCTGATAAAATGGAAAGAGTGACAACATATACTGTTGTCCTAACACTTTTGCAAACCACTATACATTAAAAATATGACAGCAAGCGTTTCTTTTTTTTAAACATTTTTACGAAAATATTTCATTACATCACTGTTACGTTTTTTATGTGGACTGAACGCAACAGAAAGACACAGAGAGCAGCTTGTATAATTTATTACAATGATCTACTTATGTGATAGACACAAAATAAATTATCCAATAGCAATAACAGATATCCAGTTTCGACCTTCAAAACCACTTATAATACAAAAAGGTACTGGCCTGTGCTTAATAATATGATCCAGAATGAGTGTCCAAATCCGAAATCCAAAGTTCCAATCTAGGCGGGGAATTTAGTCCCACAGAGAAATTTTCGAAGTTTGAATGGGTATTTAAAAAAAATAAAAAATTAACAGTCCAATTCGTATTGACTTTCGGTATAATCCGTAATCCGACTGAATTGTAAAGATTAACGGAATAAAATAAATTCACCGCTTTAGTTGATCTAGCTCTATTCACAAATTCAATTTGAATAATCACACGGCAAACGTTTAAACTTTCTCAAACGAAACCAATTTCTTAACCCGAGTAAAAAACGGATGACTCACTTCTTGACCCGAGTAAAAATGTATGACCTCTTTCCCTCGCATCTCCGTCTGTTTATATACTAATCGCGTAACTTCCCAGAATTCCACAGTACAAACACCAATACAAGTGATCAATCTACCTAGTTCTAAAAATTTCCACATGAATAATTCTAAATGAATTCTAATTAATTCTAAATATTATTTTAAATGAATAACATTTTTGGGTTTAAACTCCGAAAAATATAAATATGGAAATATAATAGATATGGGAATGCAAACACGACATGACATGGTTGTCGTTTACACAACATTTACATGATATTTACATAACACTCTCCCCCTTAAAGTAAAAAAGAAAAGTTTGAACTCGTGAAAACTCTTTTTTGTTTTTTGTTTTTTAAACCAACTCAAAAGGGTTAAATGCAGTAGATTCTTGCATAACTTCACGAACTGCAAACAACAACAAGGGAACACCCTCATCCCAGTTCTTTGAGTGTTCGTGGAAGTAATTTGGTGGAAACGTTCAAATACACATTGTGATTCAGGATGGTGTGCACTGGATGAAATTTGATGGATGTTTAATTCATGCATGGGTTGTTGAAATATCTTGGACATAAAATTTGAGCCTTGGTCTGATTGCACAACTTTTGGAATCCCGAACATGGTAAAGAATTTGACAAGAGCCTTGACAATGTTGGGAGCAGTGATTTTTCTCAAAGGGATAGCCTCAGGGAAACGTGTAGAAGCACACATGATTGTCAAGAGGTATTCATTTCCTGCTTTGCTTTTTGGCATTGGGCCAACACAGTCGATAATGACTCTTGAGAACGGCTCTTCAAAGGCAGAAATAGGCTGCAGTGGTGTATTGGGAATCCCCTGATTTGGTTTTCCAGTCATTTGGCAAGAATGACATGTCTTACAAAAGTCAACAACATCTTGGCGCATCTTTGGCCAACAAAAATGTCGTCGGATACGATCTAGGGTCTTTCTTATACCTAAGTGTCCTGACAACACATGATCATGAGCAAGACTAAGAATATCATTCCGATAGCATTTTGGAATGACGATTTGGTGAATAACTTTCCACTCTTCATCAGCAGCAACGTCAGGAGGTCTGTATTTTCTCATTAACACACCTGACTTCTGGTAGTAACAAATAGGGACAGTTCCTATTTCATTTTCATCAACGGCCAGTTGTAGAAGAGAACGAGTTTCAGGATCATTGTCCTGTTCCTCAACAAGTTTGTTTTGATGAAGAGAGTTGAAAAATGACTTGGAGTCATCAGTAGAACTTAAAGTTGAGTCAGAAATCTCATCGATGTGAGACATGAACGTATCAGATAAAGAGAAATCCTCTTTGGATTCCTGAGAACGAGTAACAGGACAGGCGGGAAAAACATCAGGAAACTCTTCAACGAGTTGCTATGTACTGGGGCTAATAACAGGTGCTTCAACAACACTAACCTCTGGTACCACCTTACTACTAGCCAAATCATTCCCCAAAAGCATAGACACACCTTCAACAGGCAATGAAGATTTAGTACCCACAGTCACTGGGCCTGAAACTAAGTCCAAATGTAAATCTAATCTATGAAGAGGAATAGAAACGACGCCACCTTCTACACCAGAAATGAGCACACTGGCCCCAACGGATGACTTTTCAGAAAACATAAGTACACTTTCCAAAATCAAACTCTGAAAAGCTCCAGTATCCTGCAGGATTTTAATTGGTTGTAGATGTGAATCGCCAACAAAAGAAACAAAACCTTCAGTGATGAAAGGCTTAAATTTGTCCTCAACAAGATCTTCAGGTACATCAATAATATTGGACTTAGAATCCAAAGTGGAATGGACAGGGTCAAAATCATTGGGAACCAATGATGTATCCAGCGAGGGTGAAATGAAATTATTGGGTGATGGCTTGTTTTTGAGTTTATAGCACTCAGAAATCAGATGGCCAGGTTTCCTACAATAAGCACATGTTTTGGATGAGAATAACACGTTTTTGGTAGATGACGAGCTTTGAGAATAAGATGAAGTCTTCGTTTGAGAATCAGAAGTTTACTCTTTTCTGTCTTTGTTGACTTTTGCATAATGTTTGAATGAGTCATTGGGTTTCTTTGCTGTGCGATTTATTTTGCTCTTGTACGAGAAATCTTTGTGAGTCAAAGCATACTCGTCTGCCAAGACAGCAGCATCATGAATTTTGGAAGCTTTTTGTTCATCAATATAAGTTTTGAGCTCTACGGGAATACATCTTTTAAATTCTTCAACTAACATAAGTTCTCTGAGTTTTGTGTAATTATCTTTGATTTTTTTGGAATCACACCACCTGTCAAACAGAGTTTCTTTTTCACGAGCAAATTCGACATAAGTTTGGCTGTTAAACTTTTTGTAACCACGAAATTTTTGTCTATATGCCTCTGGCACCAATTCATAAGCATTCAAAATGCATTTTTTGACGTGCTCGTAATCATAACTTTGCTCGGCCGTGAGTTTGGAAAATACTTCCTGAGCTTTACCCTTGAGAACACTCTGGAGTAATACTGTCCAATATTCAGTAGACCATTTTAGCCTAAGGGCCAATTTTTCAAATTGCTGAAAATATTTATCAACAGCCTTCTCATTGAATGGAGGCACTAAACGAATTTGTTTGGAAGCATCAAAATTATCCAACCGCATTTGGACAACCTTTTCTTCTGTCTGTGCCTTTCTCATACTGATTTCCTTATCAGCTTTAATGCGTTCTATCTGTATTTCGGCATCAAGGCGTTTGTTCTCTTGTTCTGCCTCAAGAACAATGCGTCTGTTTTCCTGTTCTCCCTCAATACGTTTTTGTTTTGCCCCAAGTCGTTTGGTTTCTTTCTCTGCCTCAAGACGTTTACTTTCAATTTCTAAACGAAATTTCATTTCCATTACCATTCTTTTTAATTCAAAATCTGGGTCAAAATGAGCGGCGGGCAATTGTTGTACAACTTTTTGGTTGACCAAATGTTCAACAACAATTCTTTTGATATCTGTTTTCTTCATTGCTTGCTTTACTTCCAAATTCAAATGTTTTCCAACATCAAGCAATTCAGATTTTCTTAATTCACTGATCAATTCCAAAGAGGGATTCTGATTAAATTTGTCAATAAAATCTGCAAGTGGGAATGCCATTTAAATACACAAACTGTCTATCTGTATAGAATATAAATCCAATATTGGAATAGGATTAAACTGTTCGTTCGAAATCCCGGACGAGCCCCCAATTTTCTGTTACGTTTTTTATGTGGACTGAACGCAACAGAAAGACACAGATAGCAGCTTGTATAATTTATTACAATGACCTACTTATGTGATAGACACAAAATAAATTATCCAATAGCAATAACAGATATCCAGTTTCGACCTTCAAAACCACTTATAATACAAAAAGGTACTGGCCTGTGCTTAATAATATGATCCAGAATGAGTGTCCAAATCCGAAATCCAAAGTTCCAATCTAGGCGGGGAATTTAGTCCCACAGAGAAATTTTCGAAGTTTGAATGGGTATTTAAAAAAAATAAAAAATTCACAGTCCAATTCGTATTGACTTTCGGTATAATCCGTAATCCGACTGAATTGTAAAGATTAACGGAATAAAACAAATTCACCGCTTTAGTTGATCTAGCTCTATTCACAAATTCAATTTGAATAATCACACGGCAAACGTTTAAACTTTCTCAAACGAAACCAATTTCTTAACCCGAGTAAAAAACGGATGACTCACTTCTTGACCCGAGTAAAAATGTATGACCTCTTTCCCTCGCATCTCCGTCTGTTTATATACTAATCGCGTAACTTCCCAGAATTCCACAGTACAAACACCAGGCCAATACAAGTGATCAATCTACCCAGTTTTAGACATTTCTACATGAATAATTCTAAATGAATTCTAATTAATTCTAAATATTATTTTAAATGAATAACATTTTTTTGGTTTAAACTCCAAAAACATAATATAAATATTGAAATATAATAGATATGGGAATGCAAACATGACATGACATGGTTGTCGTTTACATAACACTCTCGACATGGTTTTCGTTTACACAACATTTACACAATACTCTCGACAGGGTTGTCGTTTACATGATATTTACATAACAATCACCCACAAGTGTGGGATTGGACTGGTGTTTCTATGATTCAGACTGAAATCTCCATCAAAAATGTAAAAGCAATGCAATAAATGGTCTATGAGTTATTGAAGACGAAGGTTATTCAAGTATGTGAAACTATATTGGAAATGAAATACTAATAATCTCTCAGTATCGAGATATTAAAAAACGTGCAAGACGTTTTTGAATAACAATTTTAGAATATTTACCCACATCAGGAGTATAATAGATATGTGCGTGTGTGTATAAGCTCTTAAAAAGACCTGTCTTACTGGTCTAGGAGGAGATTCTCTAGAAAATAATTGTTCAAGGTTCGTTCAATTCTCTATAAGGACAAGATATGACTTGAATCTTTGTTTAGGAAAGCCTACCTAAACATTTACACGTACGTTGTAAAGTCTAAATATAATATCATCTTTTATGTGGCATTTTGTTTCAACTTGTCATGTACAATATACTTACAACCAAAAAGTGTTGTTGCAAAATCAGAATTACAACCCATTTTTCTATTAAGAATAAAAACATAACTAAACCTCTTATAGACTTAAAATTTTCAGCACTAAATTTTCTGACCGTATTTTTCTTTTCTGAATACTTAAAACGTATATTATCAACAAGCAAAATCTGTAGTTTAAAATATCGTGTGCAGAATCTATTTTCTCCTTGAATTGTTTGTTTTGGAATTTTGCAGAAAGCTACTCGAGGGCAATCTGTGCTAGCCGTCCCTAATTTAGCAGTGTAAAACTAGAGGGAAGGCAGCTAGTCATCACCACCCACCGCCAACTCTTGGGCTACTCTTTTACCAACGAATAGTGGGATTGACCGTCAAATTATAACGCCCCCACGGCTGGGAAGGCGAGCATGTTTGGCGCGACGTGGGCGCGAACCCGCGACCCTCGGATTACGAGTCGCGCGCCCTACGCGCTAGGCTTCTCCTTGTCGCTTCCTCTTTGAACACAAGAGGCCTCTTTAAATAAAAGCATCTTCTAATTTACAATTTTTTTCATTTATATTCAAATAGGTTGTATAACAGTAGCTGAAACAGTTTTTTTTAATGCAAAAGAGATCAAAATAATTTAACTTTAGTCCACAGCTTATTACTTTCATTGTTAAATTAAATAAATATGCTACATCATTAGTACATAACAATGCATCATATTTTCAGGTAAAAGCAGTTAGATATAGATGTAAGCAACGCCTTTTCTAACAAACTGTTTACACTGACAAGAAAGCTTGTTTGTTTGTTTGTTTTTTAATTTCGTACAAAACTACTCGAGGGCTATCTGTGCTAGCCGTCCCTAATTTAGCAGTGTAAGACTAGAGGGAAGGCAGCTAGTCATCATCACCCACCGCCAACTCTTGGGCTACTCTTTTACCAACGAATAGTGGGATTGACCGTACATTATAACGCCCTCATGGCTGGGAGGTCGAGCATGTTTGGTGCGACAGGGATGGACATGAAAACTAGTCTTATCAAAAGTTGGATTAACAAAGTGATTCCTGGATTAAGCTGATCAACAAGGCAGGATTAAAATTTAGTGATGTGAGGTCCTAGACCCAGGTAATATTTGGAAATAATAACATGATTATCAATAATTAATATAATTAATTATAATAATAGCTCTCTCTTGTTTCCATTCTGCTTATTTTACGAATCATATTTTTTTACTTTGTTGGTTGGCGGGGACACTGTAAAGTCAGGACCTTAAACCTAGGCCTAATAACAGACTTATAACATTAAAATGTGGCGTTCGGTTCCTCACGGCGGAAACAGCAAATTGCCCAATATGGCGTTGTTCTAAGGAAACAAGTCCGGCATGGCGAGGTAAGTTAAAGCGACTTGTAATCTGAGAGCCGCGTGTCCGAATCACCGTCGTATCAAACATGCTCGCCATTTCAGCCTTCGGGGTGTTATAATGTGACGGTTAATCCCATTTTTCGTTGGTAAAAGAGTAGCCCAAGAGTTGGCTGTGAATGATGATAACTAGCTGCCTTCCTTCTCGTCTTACACTGCTAAATTACGGACGGCTAGTGAAGGCAACCCTCGTGTAGCTTTGGGCGTAATTGAAAAACAAACAAGTCTTCTTATAATAATAGAACTCAACAACCTTCTTCTTAAGGGTGTTAGTTGAACAAAGTTTGAAAACCCAGTTTACACCTCTTAGACCAGTCACATTGTTTGAGTTAAAACTAATCTCTTTTATAAATGTTGTTGAAAAATTACTTCATTATGTGTAAAGCCACAAGTCATAAAAATATATTAAAATGTTCAAAGGTCTTGCTTATGATTGAAAAATCTTTGTTTCCACTTATCTTTTCAAAGCAACCAACTTACTGCGCTTCTTTATGTATCAAAAACTGAGTATCTTTCGAAAACAGTGATTCTATCTAGTCTTCAAACTCGTGTTGGTGTTCATTTCAGTGGGTAAAATATGTTCAAAATATCATAAATAGGTAGTCATCATGTTTTTATTACATTTTAAAATTTAAAATATAAATCGTAACAACAGAAAACTTAACTGATCTGGTTTGATAACACACGTAACAATGAATAGTAACTTGATTAATATTTTTGGATTAGAAATATGTATTAATTTCCAATCTTCTGTGTATATTTCATGCGAAAATATAAAAGTGTTTAAATACATGTTGTATGCTAGGTATTTTGTTTACTCGCCTCATAATATGAGGGTCGTGGGTTCGAATCTCCATCACACCAAAATATGCTTAACCTTTCAGCAGTGGTAGCATTATTACGTCACAATCAATCCCACTTTTCGTTGGTAAAAGAGTAGCCCAAGATTTGGCGATTGGTGGTGATGACTAGCTGCCTCTTCTCTAGTCTTACTTTGCTAAATTATGAACGGCTAGCGCAGATAGCTCTCGTGTAACTCTGTGCGAAAATCACGAACAAATAAGTAAATGTATTGTCTTTCTTCTTTTTTCTGTTGTTCATTCCTCTCACCCTAAAGGGAAAGGAAAATAAAATAATAACTTGATAATGACTCTGCTGTTGCATTCTTATTTCACTTTTCTACAGATGTGACGCATTTTTAACCCGAGGTATTAGTATTTCAAGACTGAAAAATCGAAAACAGTTAACATAATTTATTTATTCCTCTTATGTTCAGCAGATAGCCCTCGAGTAGCTTTGTGCGAATTTCCAAAACAAACAAACAAACTTATGTTCAGTAACAAATTAAGTTAAAAGTTCTTCATATTATAATCTCGTAATACTCGGTCGTAGACGAGATCAATCTTTTATATGGAAGTAGGGAAGTGCTACAGAAGTGAACTCGGTAGGTACTGGATGAAATCTGGTTTCATCAGATAATTCATTTACTTTTATCAACCTATATATGTATTTATTTAGTTATAGAAAGGTCATATTTATTATATTTATATATTACTTCGCGTTTGATCAAATGAGTACTTGATGTTCTAAGGTATTTGAAAATTGTGATTGTAGTTTTCTTCTATTCTGGATGGTTAGGCCTAGTAGTTTGATGCTTTTTTTTTCTTGTATAGTGTTGGACCACATGCATTTACAGGTTGTCGTTAATAGTTAAATAGTAAAAGTAATTGAAATTCAGTAGTAAACATAGATTCTGTAATTTCCTATACACAGCCAGTTGTGGGTACTAGCTTGTTGGAAACGTATTTTACTTAGTTTTACCTATTTTAGTCGTATTCAAAAGCATGTTACACTGTTAAGAGTATGAAATATTCGTTTAAAGGCAATCATTTATTAACTAGTAATTTTGTTATCATTTTCCGAGAGATAAGATCCATTTTCTCTGATTCATTAACAGTTTTGCAGTTATCACAGATATAGTTAATGCAACATCACACACCAATATTCTTTGACATTTTTAGTGAATATGTACAAATCACGTAAATAATAATTATAATTAATTGAACATTCAAGTCTATACATTAAAACTGATGTATGTTTTATAACTATTTATGAACATACTGAAGTGCTTTATATTTGGGGAACAACGTCTATAAATTTGTCACTTGATTATCAAACATGTTTATCATTTCAAAATAAAAATGTAAATATTACAGTGAAAAGTATTTATATAAACATTTAATGAATATTTGATTTCACCCTTTTGCAGCTCACTTGGTATAATATGCAGTAGTTTGTATACATATTTGCATATGTTAAGTATTCACACTACAGCTTTTATTACAGTATGTGTATCTTTACAAAATTTAGTATATGTTACAAGATTTTTGTACACAAGAAATTAGACTTTGTAAGGAAATATTTTACTAAAGATTTGTGTGTTAAAATACTGAGTGTTTTATTACTAATCTGTGTGTGAAGTGATTTCATGTTGTGATTAAAACATTTCTTCATCCCAAAAATCTTGGGTGATTGTGTACTCTCTAAAACTTTCTAAATACATTTCAAATATTTGTTTTCAGTAAGAATTTTATTTTCTATACCTAACTACATGGGATCTGTCTATTTACAGACCTTGTAACCATGATATTTATATACAAGAAAATGAAATATAAATCATACTTTTTAGTGCTAGAATGATTACATATTATAACACGAAAATACAAATGCTTAATCTAAGTAGCTTAAGTCTCATAACATTATATATATTTTTTATTATATTGATTATTTGGTTGTGCTTATATGATATTGCATAACTTGTATTGTTGCAGTGCATGTGCACTCATTGTTACTGTATCAAATATAAAACTGACTTAGTCTTTACAAAATGACCCTGTGAGACAGGTTGTGTTTTTGTGGATTAGTATTTTGTAATATATAGTCATTTCAGTTATTATACATATGTACATAGAATGTTACTAGTTAGAAGTATGTATTTCGAAGTCTTTTTGTTAAGACTAAGTAAACAAATTCTTGTTAAAAAATAACAGCAAACTTAAACTTGTATAATTTTTTTTTTAGTGTCAAAATGGGCAAAATTATGAAATCGGGAAAAGTAGTACTTGTCTTAAATGGCAAGTATGCTGGACGAAAAGCTGTTATTGTAAAGGTAAGGAAACAACTTTAAGATTCATATTTATGTATTTTTAACTAAATGCAAAAGGTTGTCCTTTATGATCATTTAATTTGAATCAAAGTGTGGAGCATCTTTTAAAGTGGTGAATGTACACTTACATATCAAATTTTTAAAAAACTTGAGGCAAAATAATAATTTTCACTGTGTTTAATAATTTTTCATTTACAAGTAGTACTTTATAATTTATTTAGTATAATTTTCAAAGAAAAATGGGGGGAGGTTAACTTGCATTTCTGCACAATTCCAAGGAATCTTTCCTGTAAACAAGGCAATTAATTACTAGAATTTTTATGTTCATTTTAAAGCATAGATGTTTGTTTACTAAAAACTTATCTCTAGAATATACGATTAACTCTTGTTTTTTTTATTCTGTAGGTAAGGATGTGTTTGTCACTGTTTTACAGAATTCTCTCAATTTAATTAACAAAAATAAATCAAGTTTTAATATTACACAAGTTTTAATTTCTGAATTTTAAAACAAGTATTCCATCTCCCCTCATGTGAGAATCATGACATTTGTTTTACTCATTCTTTAGTATACTTACCACTCCTTTCTGAAGCACAGAGTTTAATGTGAATTATTTAATACAGTGTAGATACTGTTAAGACTAAATGTAATTTTTATAAAAAAATTTTTTTTTTTATGTAGACAAATTGCGAATTTGTGCATGCTTGCTCTGCCCACCTCTTGCATCCTCTTTCTAAAACGGTCTAGTTTTATAACAATATTATAATCCGTTATAAATTCATCCAAGCTAATTGTTATCTTTTCTATGGGAACAAAAGATAAATTGATATTTCTGTCTTCAGAACATAATGCATTATATATATGTCATTTGGTAGATAAAAACCTCGGCTTTCTGTTGGTTACAGATAAAAGATTTAAATGTTTGAGACCTATTAATAAATGTGTAAAAGGAGTGTAGTGACAGGGATTGGATTTTCTATTTGACAGCATTGTAATCAAACAAAATTGAAAAGCTATAAAAAATATTTTGAGTGGCAATGATTTTGTAGTGAGTAATTTATAATAAATTTCATACTAATTGGAGGGGGTCGAGAATGAAATAGAAAAGGTTGGATGCCTGCAGAAAATCTGTTAACTTTCTCGCACTTAGGGAAATTCTGGATTTTATAAAATAGTCTTATAAAATGAAAAACTTGCAACTTGTATATCATTAAATATGGGTTATTGAAAAAAAAAGTATTAAATTATGGTGACTATCTTTTGTTGTACCCAACTTGTGTATTATGTGAATATTTTTAGGACATATGCTACTTGCCTTGAAGGTGTCTTATTTCTCTCCCCTCTTTTACCTTAGCCTCTCCATAGTTCAAGGACTGCACTAGTCCAGTCACAGCTTAATATCTTTTGTTAGTTCAAAATTATTCAGAAGATATTGGTGAAATATTAAAACCAGTAAAAGTAACTAGCATGTATTTATATGTATGTTTGGTTTAGCAATGGTGTAAAGGTGTTTAAAAAAAGTCAAATGTGTATTTTATATTAAAAAAAAAATTAAGTTATTGGCAAGCTGGTTTCAATAAGTATAAATCAACTAAAATGTGTCTGTTGGCAGTCACAACAAAAGATTATTTATGTTCAAAAGATAGCTGTTGACGATATGCCAAGTGGTGTTAAACAGCAAAAGATCAATTGCTTTCTGTTGCTAATTGGCTTATTGAAAATTGCTTAGCTTTAAATATTTGTAAGGCACAATGTATGATTATGTCAAGATAACATATTAATGCCCATTTTAATGTGAATGGATATGTTTTATCTAAGGTTGATTCAGTTAGGATTATTGGATTCCTCACCAATTATCTTGAGACTTAACTGCAGTGAAGTCCATTATAAGATTCATTAGCTTCACAGAACTAGGAGTTTCTATGAAATATAAAGCAACTGATAAGAAATTATTTCAATAAAATAAACCTTTGAAGGTAACTTTACTGTCCTTGTTTAGTATACACAAAAATTAAATGATGAATTTGGAATATATGAAAGCATGTAGTAAAGAGAAGCCTATGTTATAATAAATTCAGAAATTTAAATTTTAAAATGGGAAGGAAAAATAATATAACAGGTATTGTTAAAAGGGAAATAGGGCTAGACTATGTATATACTTATGATTGAGATACTGTTAGAATTTGTAAATAATGAGCGAGTTGAGTGGAATTTAGTTTTTGATACTAACAGATTAAAAATGTGTACTTTTTTCCAGCTATCTAATGCTTTCCAAATGACCTTGGTATAATATGCATGAGTTTGTCTGCACGTTTGCACAATAACTTTACAGCATGTGTATCTTCACAGAATTTGATAACTTTTAGTAAAGTTTACAAGTAATTTGTACAAAACAATAAGGTTTTTTAATGAAATATTTTTTACTAAAGATTTGTTTTGTGGAAAATAGTCTCATTTCATTACTAATCTTAGTGCAAAGTGATTTCGTGCTACGATTTAGAAAACTATTCCCCATTCCAAAAATCCTAAATATTTGCATAAACTGTAAAATCCGCTAAATATGTGTCAAATATTTGTTTTCAGCAAAATTTTGTATTATATTTTCTATACTCTGTGTGGTGTCTATCACTTAACCAACATTGTATTCATCATAAAAAAAATTAGGAAATACAAATTATGCTTTTTTAATGCCAGAATGACTGTATTACAACACAAATACAAACGTTTAGTCTAAGTATCTTAATTCTTGTTACATATGAACATATTTATTATTTTTTGTATAGACCTTCTTGTCATGCATACCTAACATTACATAGCTTGCATTGATGGGGTGCACATGCATTCAAGTAATGCATCCAGTAATATAAAACTGACCCTTTAGCCTTCCCTATCTTGGCTTTGTTTTAGTGGACTAGTATTTTGAACCATTATACATCATATATACACACAGAGGTAGAGGTTGTTACTATTTAGAAATAAATTATGAAACTTGTTTATCTTAAAATGTTAAACAATAAATCAAGAAGTAAACAATTCTCTTCTTGCTATGACCTATGAATCTGGTTGCTGATGGACATAGGATCTCAAACCTAAAATTTCACATATAAAGGATATAAAAATTTTTTTTAAAAATTAGGCTTTATGTATACAGTTGAATAACCAAAAAAGTAACTACACTGATACCAGAGAATTTCACTATAATTTATTAAGCTTAGTAACAAAGATATAGATTTCAAAAAGTATAAAATGTTAAGCAGATTAAAGATCGCAATTAAATAATTGAATTATTGGATCCAAAGGACTTTGTAGTGTTTTCAAAGATTAAAATTGTATGGGATATTCTAAGCTGTTGATTGGTTATTTACATATGTTTTGAAGTTAGTGTATATAAAGAACCATTTTAAAAAAATGGAAAGAGTTGAATGGGGCCATATTGTGCAATTGAATATGTAACCATATCTCAGCAAAGTATAAAGATACGAGATTCTAACTGTATATTCTAGCTTGATAATATTATTAATTTGATATCATAATTTGTGTGAAATTATAGATTGGTAATTTGTCATCATGTACATAATTTTAAACAGTGCTTCATTCAAAATACCATGTGGCTCACTGAAATCTATATTTAAATATTCTTTTAATATTTACTTTTAAGAAATTAACTTTATTAAATTTAAATCATAAAAGTTTGAATTATAATCTATACTTTTATTCCAAAGTTATTGAATAAATTCATAAAATAGTAGTTCAATAAAATTTTCAATGCAAGTCAAGAAGCACGATGACATGATCTTTGAACCTTGACTTGAGTAGAAATAGTCAAGTACAAAAAAAGTGACTGAGCAATATTTTGTGTACATGAAAGTTGCAGTTAAGGGGAGTCAAAAATTAATGTTATTGTTTGGATTTTTTTCACTCCTGTATAATTATAAGTTCCTGTTATTACATCTCCTCAGAAAGTGCATTTATCTTTCTCTTGTGCATAAACTTTTATGTGCTTAAAAGTTTCTTGTTTATCTGGATGTGTGAAAAATCCAAAGTAATGTGTACCCCAAAATAAATAGTAATGGTTTAAGCTCAGGAGACCATGTAGAATAAATCATTTGCCCAATAGGGGAATGGAAATTTATTTGTATTTATAATTGATTTTAAGAGTTATTGTCAAAATCTGTTTTATTAAAATATAAAATGGTATCAAAACACTTTTTTAAATAAGGTTGTGGAGACCCTTAACACTAAAGTGGAAAAATGGGTGTTGTTTATTTTCAGTATATATATATCTTTTATGATGTTCTTTTCAGAATAATGATGAAGGCACATCAGATAAACCATATGGCCATGCTTTTGTGGCTGGTATTGACCAGTATCCTCGAAAGGTGACTCGAAGAATGAGTAAGAAACGACAGAAAAAATACAATAAAATTAAACCATTTTTAAAGGTGTTTAACTATAATCATCTCATGCCTACAAGGTAAATTTTATTAATGTCTTGTTGATATAATGTATAATTTTTGAAAGCCAAAATGTTTTCTTCATGACCTGATATTTATTTGTTGTAATCATAATATTGACCAGTGAATCGTATTTATTCTATACAGTTACTTGATTTAGTATAATTTCAACCATTGATTTAAAACTTTTGCAGTCTTTTTTCTTGTGTGTGTGTGTTTGGTTGCAGATTTTAAGAGATTTAAGTATTGTTTTACTCATGCATTTTTTCTTTCAAAATGTTGGCCATCCAACGTGTGAAGCAGTTTTGATTTTAAGATCAAAAATATTTTTATTCATCAAAAAATTTTCAAATTTTGTATGCAGAATCTTCATAACACCTAAATAATTGTTAAACATTTTTTCAGGAAATACTATTTTATGTTATTTTAACTATTGTATCTATATGTCTTTGTCAATTTGGCCAACTTTGTAACCACCATAAAAATTAGGAAGCATGTAAATTATGCTTTTCTTGGTTTTAGAACATTATAACATTATGTATGTACACACACGTGTATTATTTTTATTTTATTGGCCTTTAATTCTGCCTGACTGAAATTACAGAAGTTGCAGTGATGTGTGGGGCATGTTATAATATCCAAGAATACAAAACTGGCCTCTACAAAAGTGCCTGTTTTGACAGTGTTCTAGTAGACCGGTATTTGGTAAAATAGTCGTATTTTAATTATAATGCATTGTATATATTATTAGTATTTAAATTCTTAAATTTTTCTTGAAACATAACAGTAAGTAAAGAACAATAGAAAACATTTGTCTTATAATTATGAATTTTGTACTTGTTTGCTGCTTTTCGTAGGTTGCTAAGCCTTGTCAAATTTTGTACATTGATGAAACAAAATTATTTTCAGATTTTGTGGCATGAACTACACTGATTTTTTCATGTATAATAGCTCGGTTTCATGTGTTATCTAATCACTTATAATACAAGTTGCAGATATATATTTTTTGTGTCAAGTTGTGAGTATTTTATGATGTATGTCATCCAGACTGATTCCAGATTAGTCTATTCTTCAGTGCTATCAAAGTTACTATTGACCAGATTTTAGTTATGTTATTTAGTGAAATCTGTTAAGTTAATTTTAAAAATAGGGACAACTTATTGGGATTGCTAAATACCAGTGTTTATTTAAATAGGAGAAGGGGTTGTGTATGGGAGAGGGTCAAAGTGTACATGCCTTGCTTTTGTACAGACTGATATTCAACATGGTATAATGCATTTGACCTCACAGTTATTAACATTTCATATTATTATATGTTGCTGATTTTAGATCCTTTTGTTTTTGGAGAAAATACAATGTAAGGTATACAGGGATAGTGAAAAACTATATGTAAATTTAGGATATTGTATAGTTAAGCAGGTACAATTTGTCAGTGGTATGTACAATGGACGAAAATATTTTAGTTCTACACCTGAATGTCACTTTGCACTTAGACTTGTCAGAATTGGTACTGGCATTTCATAGACATATTTTTAGTGCAAAAACTTTTAACACATCTGAATTTTCATGTATATCAGATTTGTACCGTTGATTTGCTCTTAACATTTCACTGAGATACAGTTGTTAAATTTGGAATTACAGTAAGCTTTTTTGTTTACAGTATAGTGTTGAGCTGACCTTGTGCTTATTTGGCTATAAGAAAGCAAAAATGGATTGTATATTTATTTTGATAGGCATCAAATCATTATATCTGAAAATATTTGACCATTAGGTTATGATGTTTAACTTTCAGCTTGCTAATGAGTTTCCAGAAAATCATTGTAGTGGTTTAGACCATTACAGTCTGAAGCCATATCTGCATTTTTTTTCAAGTAATTGACCACAAAAAAAACGTTGGCATTATTTTAATACATACACATGTAGAGGGAGCGAGAAATAATTTCAATGCTTGGTTAGTTTGAAGAATTACATTTAGAAATTTTTTTCTTGGTTTGAAAACACGTATTGTTTTAAAGTAGAATAAAAGGTATTTGTGCAGTACTATTTTTGAAAATGTCTAATAACATAATTATACTGTTTCAGGCTAAATTTAGAGATGGAGATATTTTTATTGTACTTCAGAAAGAATTTCTATTGCAAAAAAATAGAAGTCTTAGTAACACGTTTTTCCCTAATGTAATTTTATTAAGTGATATAGCCAAGACAAAACACCTTTCTGTGTGCTAGATGAAACATTTCTATTTGGCTGCAATATTTTTTTAAAAAATTGCATCAATATCATATTTATGTGATGTTATTTAAATGCTATTTTAGATAATTTTGAAAATTTATTGTATTTTTCAACAGATATATGGTAGATATACAGTTTGACAAATCTGTAATTAACAAGGAAGTGTGGAAAGACCCAGCAAAGAGAAGGAAAGCACGTCGTGAAGTAAAGGCAAAATTAGAAGAAAGGTAATTTTAATGAGTGTGAATAAAGACAGCAAGAAAAATTAAGTGTGGAGTAACCATAATTTATAATTGAAGTTTTATATTATCCAAGTTTTAATTTCAGAATGAAATATTTAAGTAAATTTTCTATTAGCACTTCTCTGAGCCACATTATTTAGTGGCATTGTCGTGTCATATCCAACTATTAGAAAAAGCAGGGTGGTATCCGTGTGACTTATTAACTTTAGGGCAACTGTGTCATTACTTTATATGCATGGGAATGACTGCAAATTATAACATGAAATCACAATGTTTTGTTTTTTTTAACTTACAAACTTTATCAAATTTTGCATATGGAGGATACAAGACAAAATATTTTTTATAGGATTTATGTGTGCAATTTGAAATAACCAGATATTATAAATTACTCCTATCAAAATTAAAGAATTCAAGTGTAATTTATCAGGTTTACCAACTAAACTATTTGACTAAAAAAAACTGATTTTTGGACATTTTCACTTACCTTGTCCTTTTGAGATCTGAGACAAAAATATTCTTGGGTGCTTCCCACCTTCTATAGTCTGAGAAAACAACATTAGGGATATTCTGAACTTTTTGCTTTATTCACATGTCATGGCTGAAGTATGTGTACCTAATAAGGAAGTAGTTTTTCAAAATGGCAGAAGTGGGTGAGGCCCACTGTGTTTGATTCACTAAATGTGATGACATCTCAACAAATAAATAGGTGGTTATTATTTTAAGTTTTCACTTGTCAGTATTGGTAATTTGAGTTTTTATTTAATAAGAATCTGTAGACTTTGGATGTTACAAGCATCTTATATTGAACCAACTCTGCATTGAAAATACCACAAAACACTTAAAAATTAATGTTTAGGAATTATATTTTAATATTTAGTTTTAAGTTAGGAAAGTAATTAATGAATCATATTAAAATTTGAATTATATTCTACAATGTGGTACCAAACATTCATAAAATAGTAGATCAGTAAAATTTATAATTTAAAGTCTGTAAACATGATGACATGCCCTTTGTCACCAACTATAGGAACACATGTAATGAGAGGATTAATATGTGCATAATAAATGTGTAATGTGCCTTGAAATTAGTACAAATGGGGCAGTGAGAATACCTAAAATGAGCAGTTCTGTAAAAAGGTATCATGAAATAAAGTGAAAATTAATAATTCTTTGTTTTTATTTTGAAATCCAGAAATTAAAACATATTCATATTTATTGATTACATTTTGCTGGTAAAACTGTGTAATTATATTTTGAATGTTAACTGTAAGAACTTGCACACTTTTGACATATGTACACCCAGATGTTTAATATCCTTTAAAACACCATTTTCATAACTGAGCACTCTGATAAAAGTAAGTAGTTAAGGCAGCTATCTTACAGATATCTGGCTACAGTATTTTTTATATACAATTTTGCTTTGTTCAGTGGAGGATTTATTGTATTTTATCTTGCAATATTTGGCTGCCATTCTTTTGACGTGAAATTTCACAATTTTGTTTAAGGATTAAAGAATTTTAGTAGGTTATAATGTGTATGATTGATTGCTCAAACCAATATGATTTCTTATTTTTGAAAATTAACATTTCTGTAGATTTGCATTTTGTAATTATGTTATTGGTAACATTTTCATAATCTATTTTGACATTGTTTTAGGTACAAGACAGGAAAGAGCAGATGGTTTTTCCAGAAACTTCGATTTTAAATAAGAACATTTGTTTGGAGTTAAAGAAAATTGTAAAACCATTCTTGAAAAATAAATAAAAAAAATATTTTGTCCAGCCTATAGATACAAAAAATATTTTTTTTTTAAACATCCTAATTAAATTTAATCAATCACATTATCTCTGATTCCAAAATATAAATTTCAAATTGTAACAACAGTTAAATGGCTTAGTGAAAATATCAACTACTAACAAAATTATTTATACCTTTGAAACATAATTTGATGTTTACTATGTTTTGATTCATTAATTAAAATTTAGGATTAGCAACAAACATCTATTTAAATATCTTATTTTGAGTTGTATTTCTCATATCAGAACATCTAAGAGATTTGATTTTATGATACTGGAATTCCTGTTAACTCAATACTTCATTGAGAGGTAAACAAAAAGTTACTTTATGTTGCATAAACTGAGAACAGTTTAAGTTTCATCAGCTCTGGTTTTCCGTCATTATAGATGTAACAGAACCATGATATTGTCTAGATCAAAAATATAAACTATTACATCAGTGAAAAAAAATTCTGTAATAGAGTTAATCCTATTCCATTATCTGCTGACATAGTCTAATTTTTTTTTTAATATTTCTATGGATTTGCACATATTATTTGAAATTACTAGGCTTTCCAGCAATTGTAGCACCAGGTAGAATGATTTTAATTCATACATGTCATTTTCTATGGTTTTATACCTAACTTAAATTTCAGCAGGAATATTTGTTAAAATATAAACATGTATGGAGAAAGCAACTATTTTAAAAAAGCATTTTCTTGAATAAACCTATGAAAATGCATTTTAAACATCAGTTTCACAATATAATTTTGACTATTTGCTACCAATGAAATTCGCATAGTGTGATTTTAAGTAATTTCACACAAGACTTGTAAACAACTGACCAAACAAATGGGTAAACATTCTCATTTTTGCTTTTAAATTCACAGATCCCAGTAGTAGTTAATGGGAATAATATTAATGCATATTTTTGTGGAGCTTTTATATTATGAGGGACTTTGTAACAAGCCAAATTGAAGATTCGGGTATTTAATGCATAAATGGTGTAGAAATATGTTTTTTTGAAAAGCTGATTGGACAGTTTTAATTTTAAACCAGTGTTTGTTTTCCTTTATTAAAGTTTTAAAACAAACCTTTTACGTGTAGTAAACATGTTTGTATATATTTTATTCATTAAAATTAAATTGCCAAAAATCCAGTGTATATTTTGCAAACTATAAGTTTGTCCTTGCTCTAAATTCACATCAAGTTTAATGCAATATGGGAAAGTCCTCAGATATAGAAGTGGCTGGTTTTCACTTTTATTATATGTTTCCTGGCAAAGAGAGATGCCTGGAAAGTATTTTGGAGCTTGTTGAGCATAGAAAAGTGGCCCTGTATTATCGGTCATGGCAGTATGCTACAAATATAATATATGTAGAACAAAAGTTAAAGTTAACTTGAAAAATGTATCAGTTGCAAACACTGATATTATGCTGCCTAAAATATCCTTTTTTGAATCTGCTGACAAGTATTTCTGACTTCTACTGTTTACAGCTAACAACCTTGCAAGATCTTCTGCAACTTATTTCCTTTTAACTTTTTCTCTAATGTTGTAGTGATCTCCTGCACTGACAGCTCTAATGCTCTCCATATTTCATGTGGCGAAACCATCTCAGCCTTGCTTCTGTTGCCTTTTCCTGTATTCCAGACTCCTGTGATTTTCTTAATATTGTTTTTCTTTCTGCAATTATCAAAAAGTCTTCTCTGTTTTTTATGGTCCAGGTCTTGACTGTATAGAGGAGAACTAATTATTTTTAGGCTTGTGCCCTTGGTAAACAGATGACTGTATTGTACTTCTCAAGTTCCTAGTGTCTTGTACTTGTGCTTTTTCTTTTACATCTTAACCTTCTTCCTGCCTTTTCCACTCCTCATGATTACTGTTTTTCTGGCATTCGCCTTCAACCCCTTCAACAATTTAACTTGCTATCATCACTTCTAGCTTTCAGCTTTAGGGCAAGGCCATCTGTGGTGAATAATAGTTTTCATAGTGATGATTCTACTTTCTCAAAACTTTAATAATAGTACAGTAGGGAACTTATGGCTAACCCTTGTTGCATCACAAAATTTACTTCAAACTTGTTCTTAATGTACTAACTGCATTATTTTCATTTCATTTTCATAAGTGGCTGTTGTTAGTTTAATCAGTTTTTTAGCACTTTTCTTTTAGAAGCACTGCTATAGTAAATTTTGTGGCACCATTTCATGTGCTTTTTTCAAATTACAAATGCATGGTGTAAAGTTTTCTACAAAGTATTTCTCCTATAACTCTCCTGAAAAGGGAAACTAAAACTGACAGACATTTTGGGATGGGGGCTAAACAAATTACCAGGCATATCTCTGTCTGCTATAGCAAGGAACTTGCCTTACATCTTTGTCATGTGGTGTAAAATGAACAAAAAAACAGCTTGTAAAAATTCATGAATGTACTGAAAACATGAAACCAATTTTGGCCACAAAAGAAGTGAAAGTTTGTGTGGAAAGTTGATGAATATTTTAAAGTGTTGGAAGAGGAATTTACTGTTCTAAGAATTCCAAGTTAGTCGTAAGGTTGATTATTGTTTGAGCTGTTTGCTACATGAATGCATGGGAAAGAACTAATTTTAAAAAATAAGTGTAGTGAAAAATTTGCCCATTTTTTTTTTTTTCACAAACTTATTTGGAAAGTTGGTTGTCAGTAAGTTGATAAACATCTTCCACAAAGTGGGGATGACCATCTGAACCATGGTGGTGATCTCTTAAAATACTTCCACCAATGACTGGTTGTTTTGAGTGGCTTGGGGAAACAGAAATGAGAGACAGTGAGATGTAAATAGGAAAGTTTTGTAAGAGACTTGTTTCAAGAAAACACTGATATATAGAAAAGGCAGTATATGCAAATCATATCACTTCATCATGATGTTAAATTTCTTGTGAATAACTACAAAGAAAGAAGAAATGTCGTGTGTTGACATTAATATCGAAAAGTTATGGCAAGAAGTGAACATTGGATTACTAATAAGAAGAATACCTATGAAAGCTATCCAGTTTATTAAGTAAATTTCATTTTGTAAAGTGTTTGAAAATACATTTCTGTATTTTCTCGTGTGATGTTCACAATATTGTTATACTGAAGAAAAAGTTTTAACAGGCAATTGAAAAAGGTGGAATTAGCTGAGCCATGAAGTATACAAACCCTGTAGGATTTCATATTTTATTTTTTAACAAAATGCATACCAGAGAGAGAGATTTAATAGCTTTAGTTTTACATTTCTTGGTGTTATTTTTATTGAAATGTGTATTGTTAGTATTTCCTAAGTGAATAATTATACGGTTGATTAAAAGGTACTCGATTTGTAATCTAAGGGTTATGGGTTCAAATAATAAAAAAATGGCTCTATCTTTAAAAGTGATGTAACTCCAAACAGTTTTTATTGGTAAGGAAATAAGCCATATACATTTACTAGCAAAAACAAAAGGTCAGTTGTTTAATTTGCATCTGCATGTAAATATACATGCATTACAGTCATGAATAGAAACAATGAATACCAGGTCTTCCTTCAGTACAAAATTGAAAATTATTAGAAACAATAGTGTAGAGCAATTGTACTGGGGTTAAACGTACAGATTTTAAGGCAATGTAAAATTTTCATAGTAGTTAAATTTATTAAAACTGCTTTTTCAATTTTCTTGAGTTTTTCATTCTCTTTCTCACTTTGTTTTTATATTTTTGACTGTCTGTAGCCAATTTGAGGTAGTACTTTTGTATAAATTATTACTCTTCAGAAAAGTAAGTCTACACTATGAATGTTTGTTAGGAAGACACCAAAGACAAACAAATTTCATTGTTTATGCTGATTAATCTTAGTAGGTGCAACTTAGAAGAGGTAAATATAATATTTTGTTGTTTTGGTGCAACTACCTATTGACAAAGCAAAAGCCTTTCAATAATATAAGATCCTCCATGAGCCTAACTTGTACAGAAACAAAATTAGTTTTATGCATATAGCCTTGGAATCAAATGATTGATCATATCAGCACTCAATTTTATTTCAACTAATGGATATTAAAACAGATTTGCATGATGTGTAGAATGTTAACTATTTTCTAATACATTAAAGACACGTGTTTCTATATATATATATGTGTGTGTGTGTGTGTGTGCTATGAATGAGACAAATCAGCATTCAGTTTTTATTTAAAAAATCTTAAAACTTCCAAGTATGTAATCTGAAGTATTACCTAATACACATAAAAGGTATAAAAGCACAAAATGTTTATCACAGAGTACGTGTTAGCTGTAGTGAAGTTCATGGGAATGAAGCAAGTCTAGTACATTTAAAGACATCAACAAACATGTAAAAGTTGTGCTGAATATTTAAATTTTGAATATGGTGTTGTAAGACTGTGCAACATGATCTGAAGAAAAATTACCACCAACAATTTTTACAAAAAGTATTTTTATAACTGAATTAAAATGGATAGAAACACATTATATAAAATAATAAAGATATTTTTTCACATTTACATTTCTTACAAAGGTTTGGTAAATTTACAAATTCATGTGCACTTTCTTCAAACAATATTTGTAAGTAACTTTATTATCTGTTGAGATCAGTTTGAATATCACCCTCACATTTAACGTATGTGTGTTTTCTTATAGCAAAGCAACAGTGGACATTCTGCTGAGTCCACCAAGGGGAATCAAACTCCAAATTTTAGTGTTATAAATCCATAGACTTGCAGCTGTTCCAGCAGGGAACTCTCACATTTAATGATTTTCTGTTGTAGTTATGTATATCTACTAAAGATTTATCAGGGTATTGAATAACGTGCTGTACAGGTGGTTGTTGCTTGAAGTGTGTATAATTAAAATATTTTACAAAACATGAATTAAGCTTATAAAACTATAAAATGAATAAATGTAATTATACATAAAATATACCAACATAAGCATAACTTTGTTTTTTAATGTTGGGCCAAAGTGAAAACTGACAGTGTGCATGAACTACTTGCTAAACACTTAATAAAAACCTTTTAAATATTATATAAAAATATGTATTTATATGTGACCTACAGTGATATTATGTACAAATTTAAACAAAAAAAAAACGTGACAGATTTCCAGATAAGAATTTTTGCAAAACTTTGTCCCCTCAATACTATTCTACTCAGCCAACCCAGAGTTACTTAAATAATGTATCATGAATACATATTTACAATATAAGCAAGTAATCACTAGTAGTATTTCTGAATATAAGTTTAAAAACATATTTAGCATTAAATAAAATCCTTGTAAAATTTACAAACTATATAAGTTGTAAACTTACTATTTACTTAGTTTGACATTACTGGAAGTTGCACAGCATTTAAGAGATTTATCATAAATAATTTTCTGTCATTTCTTATATCATAAAGTTTAGAAATTAGCTTGAGAAATAAGTGCATCAACCTCATTTCTAAAAACACTTTGTAAGGTTGTATTTTACAAGTTTTTGCATAAAACTACATAAATACTTCTTACAGTTGGTGGAATTATCAAAATGTTTGGGTTAAATACGAAAAGTTTTCCAAGCTGTTTTTTTCTTTGGTGACATGGTCTCTTTGTTACTTAAACCACAACCAAAAAGTTTTTTTTGCACTGAACTCTTTCCTTGCATTTTCATGACTTGGGTATTTGAAACTACTGCATCATTCCTTTTATCTTCTATGCAGGACACTAAAACAACTTGATCAGAAAATGTTACACATTTTTTTGTGACCTGTTTCTTTCTAGGTAATATTAAGGAATGTGAAATACCATCACAGGTAGAGAAGTAAGATATTTTACACTTTCTACTACTTTTTCCTGGATGTGGATTTCCTTTTGAAACTCTGTTACCCAAAGATTGTATTCTGTGTTTTTGTTTGGTTTGATCAGATAACTTAAGATTTTTTCTATGATAGTTGGAAACAAACTGTGTGTGCTCTGGTAACACATTTTTTATCTTGGAAACTTTACTTGTGGTTTGTCTGCCTGTACATATTGAAAAAATAGTTGCATCAGTTGATGACCATTTATTTCTAAATAATTCCAGTCGTCTAAGTGTAGTTTCGTAATCAGGTGGTCCATCAAATAATTGTTTTTCACACATTATTGGATGCTTTATATGCTGTGATTCAGTCTGTTTTGCAATTGTAAGTGGAATATCACTTGGTACTGATAGAATGATATCACCAGTCACTTGAAAATGTTCTGCAAAACTTTTGCTTTCATCTCTTAAAATACTTTCAGTTATATCAGAAGGCTTGATAACTGTTTCAGTTCTTGAAGCAGGGTCATTTTCTCCCTGAAAACATTTAACATATGATGTATATGCTTGATTCCTTTTGATATTTCTATTAAATTCCATCTTACTCCATTGTAGCAGCTGGTGAAAGTTCTTACCCTGGTCAGAAAATATAACTCATTTTGAAATACTAACAATGTTTTTTATGTACATTTTCATATTGATAAATAAATAACTGATAAATTTGCATTGTATATTACAGTAACTGCAATAAGCAATTGCAATTACACTTTCATGTAAGCATTTGAAATAAAACTATAAATGGTCTCAAACAAAAGCAGGGAATTCTTCGTCTAATGTTTCGCCAGCTTATGAATTAATCAACATTAATTATTTATTTCCTGATACTAATGCATTAGAAGCATCTACAGTGTATATTGAGAACAAAAGCATGAGCAGTGTAGAAGAAATTTCTATTCTTTGCTGTGTATTAGTCTGTGGTTCATAAATCTGTAAACTGTTTTTACTTTATTTCATAAAAAAACTATCTTTAATTT
Organism: Carcinoscorpius rotundicauda; assembly: GCA_011833715.1. Classification (NCBI taxonomy): domain Eukaryota; kingdom Metazoa; phylum Arthropoda; class Merostomata; order Xiphosura; family Limulidae; genus Carcinoscorpius; species Carcinoscorpius rotundicauda. Next base: position 27,106,333 of record CM022398.1, read on the forward strand.
AAAGCATAAAAATGCTAAAACTATTCAAGAAAACATTTTAAAATGAAATGCTCAAAAATATAATACAATTATTTTAAAGTTGAGTGTCTTACTTCAGGAGTTTTCTGTGCTTCTGATAAAGTTTTGCAAGATGGCCTGTTCTCAACAGATTGTGAATCCTCTACATAATAAAAGTGACAAAAATAAAAGCATTTAAACTTTTGTGAATGTACCAGTAATAGTTCAATCTGAGCAAGTTTTTAACTTTTAGCAATTAAAAATGTAGTTTTCAGAAAACATAGACAAAATATTTAATTCTCTAGATAATATTTCATTTACTTCTGTTTCCCTAATGAAAGGAAACATTGGATATAAAAGTAAATAAGTCACCTTAATAATGTTAAATCAATGTAAATAAAGGGTGAATAATGTTTTTTAATCCTACACAGAAATTACAGCCAAGACCAAACAATTGTCACTTGAAATGTCATGACATACATCAGGAAGCATGTAAGTTTTCTAAATTGCATAATGTATTAATGAAAACATGTAATAAAAGTAAAATAATAATCTTACCAAGTCTAAGATTTCTATAAGGCCAAAGTCGTCTTTTCTGCAACAACTGAACCTGCTTTTGCTGTAGTTCTTTAAACCATTCCACTTCATCTGATGAATGATTTCTAAACAAGTCCTGTGGAATGGTGGTTTTCATTTCTTGATATCTACTGAGAGGTCCCTTAATTTTATAGTTGAAAGAAGTGATGAGCTCTTGCTGACTACTTGGCAATTTTGATGGTATTTTCTTGGTACTGTAGTTGTAGAGCTGAGAACATTGTCTATCATTTTTCTGACTTTCATTAGTATTAGGCAAGTATCCAGAACCCAAATAACTGGATCTGTTTAAATGGTAAGAACATTTACTTGTTGAACTTTTATCTTTAGTAAAATAATTATTGACATTTTGTGAAGAATTACATACAGATGCCAAATGATGTGTAAACAATGATTTACTTTCCTCTGGATAATAATTACATTCTTCCATAGATGTTTCTTGTCTTTGTAAAATTTTGTTACTTGTACTAATTTTGTTCTCATGGCTATTTTGATGGGAACTTTTACTGTCTGTTGGTTCTTGAATTCTTGTTGAAAAGTCATCAGGAGTTGATGTTTTAAACTGTTGTGAGTTAATGAACTGCAGTGTGTCAAAGATGCCAGAATCAAGTGGATTAGTTTGGACATCATCTTGAGTTATTTTTTCTCTCAGATCAGGAAGGCTATAATTTTTTCTTTGTATAAATCCACTAAAACATTTCTGTTGTATCTTGTGTTGTTTTTTTCTAGATTGACTAGCAAATTTCTGATTGGCTATATCACTACTTTTTTCAAAGTCATCATTCAAGCTAGTAATGGGCACAGAGTTAGTTCTTTGAAGGAAACTTTGGTTACTTTTTTTTGTACTAGTGAGAATTTCATTTTTGATAGATATCTGTTGTTTATGTAATTTTGATTGATCTGTTTTTCCTTGATATGATTGTTCTTTGTCAAAAATTAAATTTGTTCTCTTGCTGAAATTCTCTGTTGTCAATCTATTATCACTTTGTGATTTGGGGTGAAATGAAAATGATGAAATATGACAATTTGCAAGATCTTCTAATAAATTTTCACTCAATTGTTGGTTAACAGTTTCTTCAAAAACTTCACAATTATCATTACATTTTGAACTTTTCATTGGATGTGATTTACTAACCTGAAGAGTTTTATCAACATTTTCATTTACACCTGTACCAAAGTGATGAGCTCTTAAAAATTCATTATTGTTCTTTTGAGGATTTACTGCTCCAGAATGTTTTTGATTTGCAACTCTATCTGAGTTTTTACTGTAATTTGTTTTAAAGACAGCATCCTTGTATTTACAGTCATCATTTCTTAGTTCTTTTGGATTTCTATGAAGAGATGAAGATCTTATTACACATCTTCTGTGTTTCATTTTAGAAGCCATTGAAGATTTAAGATTGCTGAATGTAGCATCATTTGCTTTTCTGGCCTTTGCTACATCAATAAACAGAAATATAAAAGTTTCACTACAGATATCAAGCCATTCATAAATTAATTAGTACATTAAATATTTGTAGAAACATACACTAAATCTTGAATTTTAATTTATTCTATAATATAATTCAGTTTCTTCCAAGAGGTTTTACACACATTGAATCTAACCACATTAGTTCATACTTTACAATTTAAATTGTATATTATAAAATGAATACCAAACTGACACACAGAATAGAAATGGAAATTAAAAATCAGAGTGTGTTTTTTAAATAATAGTAGTAAGAATGAAAGATTACAAAGTTTATTTAGCATATTTAAAGTGAAAAAAACTTAAGAACAACAACTGAATTTGATGTACCTTAACACTGATGTTAAAATAACACAATTACTCTTACACAGATGAAGTTTTGTCTTATACAAAAGATTACTTTCACCAGCCAACTCACCATCTCAGAGTTAAAAACTTAAAAGTGGAAGGTATTAGCAAAATGTGGCAGAGCTATGGTCTCACATGACTGGTTAATATGTTGGTTCATTCTAATTCACGCTGAATACAGCATAAAGTTTATTTTGCTGAAAGTAAGAGTTCTAGAACTATGTTCGTTTCAGGATAGATTTCAAAATCAACAACAATGTAAAGTTCTAATTATCAAAATACCAGTCTTTCAGGAATCTTATACTCCCTGATAAATCTGTATTGTTTGTTTCTATGTAAAGCTACACAGTCCTGACTCTGTCTACCATGAGGGAATCAAACCTTGGATTTTAGTGTAGCAAGTCTATAAACGTACCACTGAGAGACCTATATATTGATAAAGATATGATCCTCCAGTTAAAGTCTAAATATAATTGTCTAATACATCAAACTCATGCTAGCCACTTTGATATGCATGCCAGACTTTGGGACCAATGCCTTCTTTGATTCAATATTTATTGTAACAAACTCAGCTTATCTGAAAGTTAATATCATTAATAATATCATTATTCTCTGATGTTATTGCACATTAAAACTCTGGTGTATCTTTTGTTCATAACAGATGATAATTGATTATTTTTGCAAGTGTGATCTCTGTGATTTTGCAACTCCTCTTACGTTTCATTTTCCATTGGATGCATGCAACTGACTCAGCCCTTTGTCATTTAATGTCAAAGTAATGAAATCAACCATTAACAACCACATGAAATTTCCAACTAAAATGATATTATAACTCCATATGCTATAATTATAACTAGTGTTTCTTCTTTTTACATTAAGCATAATTTACAGAATTGCATAATTCAAGTTCACTTTCACTATAATGGCATTGGTGTTTTTACTTTATCATGGCATTAATGATACGTTTATAAATTGTTTCCTAGACATAAAGAAAACCAACTTGATATTAAATGAGATAATAACTTTATTAAAACTAAAAATCTACAATTGCAGCACAGTTTTCTTGGTAAAGAGACTTATAAGTGTGCATGAATGTGTGAGTGTAATACCTAAAACATTACATAACCCATATTTTGCAAATTCATAAACCTTACCAGCTGCTACATCACTTGGCAATATGGCTACTTGAAGCTGGCCTTCTTTTTCCTGGGATTTGATCTGCAGAGCATCTGCTTGCACACAAAATTTATTACAGTCACCTCTAAAAACTAGAAAAACATTATTATGATTAAGTGCTGTAGAGTTGGATAAAGCACTTTCATAAGACACTCTTTGATTAATTTCTGTGCTAAATATTTTCATAAAAATTAAAACTATTTTCTAAGATGCAATTACTGAAGATGCTTATGAGTGCCACAATTACTTTTTCATGCTTACACATTATTTTAGTAAGTACAAATATTACATATAACAATTAAGCTATTAATAACTTTTACAAATGTTACTGTCAGTACCAGCAAGTAATCTAAAATAAACATTAAATTAGCATCGTTTAAACTATAATTTTTACATTGGTGTTGATTACAATAAAAAAACTTATTTTTGTAGTAAATATACATTTAGATATATATTATTTGTTCAAACATGGTTGATCCTGGCATGTAGTTGTACTTCAAAAAAATTATTTTTAGCAATCATACCTAACATCATAACTAAAATTAAAAGTATTTAAGATTTTTGAAACTTATCTGACATATATACATAATGATTACAATAAATTTGTTTTTATAAATATTTTTTTTACAAAAAGTAAAATTACTCTTAGCTTGTTGTTGTTTTAAAAAGCATTTTTCTGAAGCTTCTACATTATCACTTTTAGGAAAATGCATTTGCTTGTCTTCATCAATTTGAATCATTTGGGTTTCAGGTTTTTCACTGGAGTTTGTTGTTGCTGATGGGCAACTCTCGGTACTTGAGATAGAACAGGAGTCATATCCATGGTCCCATGCTGTAACCGGACCTTTGGAGTCAACATAAACTTGTTCCAAGTTCCCATATGCCAACATGTTGGTATTTAGCCTGTAATGCAAGTGTTTTTAATCCATCCATTATTTTCTTGAAAAACAAAACATATTTTTAATGCATTTATCAAATTACAAAAATGCAGATATGTTGACGCATCCATTACTTTTCGATATAACAATCAATTATTGATACATATGTTAGAACATAAACACTTAAAACATACGCTCTAATTTCTTTCAATCTAAGAAAAGAGAAGATATGAACTAACAGAAATGCTTAAGACCAATTTTCACTTTCAGTGTTTTATCTTTACTGATATTTGAATAAAATTTCAGTGTCCGTTTACAAAAATATTCATGATTATAAGGACCTGAAACTGAGAATGCTTATGTTACTGAGGTTTAGAGCAAGATGAAAATTTTGAAAATGGTTGAATATGCTTTTAGTGTGATGGAAATAGAAAAAAAGCAAGATATATCAGATATTTTCCTGTGTATTATTATTCAGAAGTGATTTTTATCAATTTTCATAAATTATGTGTTTAATAAAAATAGAAGATTACATTATACAATATGTATCTATTTCTCACTATATACATACCTATTATTTATTATCATACCAGGAGAGCCGTTATCTATGGATGATGTACTTATTGAACTGGCACTATGACAATCTCCACTCCAATTTCCAGAATCACATCTTTCAAATGTTGATAAATCAGGAATGTCAATTTTCAATGTTATATCATTAGTTGCAATTAGGTCTTGTGGCTTTAAAGTTCTATCACAGAATATACTGGAAGAGCTGGTTATTCCACTTTTTGATAGGGATCTGAAGCTTTCATTCATTGTCTTCTGCCATTGAAGTTTCTGGGCCTTTAAAATGCTTTCAACAGCTTCCCTTCTGATATAAGTCTTCCCATTTTTACTTTCAGCATAACTAGAATGTTGTGACATTGTGTGTGAAGTAGGACAACTGATTCTTCTAATTTCTGGTTTCATTTCTGGGATTCCACCACTAAACATTTTATTTTGGAAGAACAAAATGTTACTTCTACATTTGAATGTTTCTTCAGTCAGCTCACATGGGGAAGAACCTTCTAGATGAAATATTCTATTACCATAGTGTCCATCATGTTGATGCTGAGGCCATACTGAAGTCAGAGGATGTTTCAAATGGTTTTGAAAAGAGCTGAACATACAAGATGGATTTGCAGTAGAGATATAAGGATGTTTTGAGGATGAAACCAGATAATTTGTATCTATCATACTATTATTAAAGGAACATTGTATAACTTCAGAGTCAAATTCATTCGTGTAAGATAACTCTCTACTTGGGGTTATAGCTCTTCTTTGTGGTATGTTGCTTAAATTTTCACCAGAAGTTTCAGGGTTTGGAGTGAAAGCCCTTCTTTGGTTTCCATTAAATTGGTTTAAATGTATTGGAACAGTACAGATAGTTTCTTTGTCTTCTTTTAAGCCTTTTCCTGTAAAGAAAAATAATAATCAAATTATCCAGTGATATACTGTAATAAGTAAATTAGAAATCTGTATAGGTCACACCCATATTCATTCTCAATGCATTAGAAATTTTAAATGTGTGATAGAAATAACACTTTTTCTCAATTCAGTTATTAAAAAAATCAGAATATGACTTAATTTTGTTATCCACTTCAAAGACATTAAGTAATGCTGGATAATGAGTAAGCTAGATAATCTTAACAAGTGGTCAATGAGGTATCATCAGTGATGGTGTTTATTAACCTGGTCTAGCTGCTCCATTAAAGTAAAACTTACCACTTGTACACATATTGTGGCCTGTAATTACTGTTACAAGTTTTTGAGCAGTTTCAGATGAGACAGGACTTCCATGTGGGTCAGCATACAAAAGTAAAAGTGGCTTAAAATGGCCTCTATAACACTTGTCTATTACCTGTTCCCATCTTGGTCCAATCTGGAAAAGAAACATTACTTGGTATTCATGGTGACAGGAGTGGATCCTTTTTCAAATATGGCGAATATTTTTAGTTTAATATGATTAGTTATGAGGAAATATTTGTGTGTAAAAGTATGAAGGTTGGAAGAGCATAATATTACAAAAAAAACGGTGCATTTGAAACATTTGTTAATGAAGTTAGGTTTACATACAACCACAATGCAATAATAAAAAAAACCTCTGATACTGCTTGGACAGTAGTTTGACCATGAGTTAGAGAGTGGTATGTGTGTTGTCACAAGTCACTCTAAAATTTTAAACTTTTAAACTACCATCATAGTATATCATGATTAACAGCACTTCAGATCATAAAAAAAAAAATCACGTTGCTTTATTCTTAGATTATTTGTGGTATCCAAGATGCATTGTTTCTAACTTAAGAGGTTTTAGTGTCTGTCAAAATGAGTGAAATTTATGGTGATAGATGAAGTGACATGGTTTTTATGATAGAATTACAGCTCAGTGATATAAATACTTTGAATGTATGTTTTGCTAGATTGTATTGGTTTATACCAAAAACTTACCACTGATCCCCCAGAAGGACAATATTAAAAAAGCCTGTAGTGTCAAATTTCTTGATTTACTTTTGTTTTCAACATTTTACTTAGTAAGCCTCTTGTAAACATTCCAGCAAGCACTGTGGTTTAACTTTTTCACATTGAACTCATACAACTTTCAAAAATTAAATTGTGAAATATTACTTGTACAATAATACACACAGTGATTCTGAGATTTCTCAATTTATCCTCTCAAAATTGGTAAGATTTTGCTAATGATCAAAAGTATCTTGTACACCAAGAATGACATTATTTTAAATAAAAATAGGTTGTTTATTTACTGTAGTTACTAGCACTGAAACTCTTAACAAATAAAATGGAAGATGATTTTTAAGTATAAAAATACTTTTCTTTATCATATACTTTTAATATTTCATTTGCATAATCTCTAGAACCTCTTAAAGGAATATCAAACAAAAAATACTGATAATTTTAAAGCAATAGAGATCACAAGTACAGAAGATATGAACTTTAATGTTGAGACATTTGATAAAAGAAAATTTAAGTGAAAGAAATACATTAATAGCATATTGATGAAGAGTAGCATTCAAAATAAATATGTATATTTGAATATAAAAAATATTTTCACTTATTAAGAGTAGTACATTATACTCAATCACTGTAACTTAAAATGATCAATTTCCTATAAATGATTACTGTACAAATTGCTGGCATTTTTGAAATATATCTACAATTAGATAAATAGTTGAAATCAATAAAGTTTTTAGAATTTTTACTTCAGTTTTCTGAAAATTAAAGATATAAATATTTATATCAGTAATCATAAATAACTTACATTACCTCGGAAACAGAAGCATCATCAAAATAAAGCCAACTCCACAGATTAGTATGGAAGAAAAATGTTGAGTAGTGTTTGTCATAATAAGTGACAATCCCTACTAACTGATGGGTGGTGCTATTAGCCCGTTTATGATCAATCACAGAGTGAAACATCTAATAGAAAATAATAAAGTTTGATATCAGTAAACAAATTACATGAAGTAAGGTTTATATCGTTGTTTACATGATGGCACAGTGCATACGAAAGTCATTTTTTTCTGTGAAATTGTAATTTGTTAAAATTTTAAAAATGCTTAAACAAATCCAATTAATTAATTTGGCATTTTACAAAGTTTTGCTCAAATGGTAAACATTTTTTCATGCTTAATAATTCAATAAAAGTCCACTACATTTGCAATGAGGATGTTTTTTCAAAATATCATCTAAAATGCCAATTAATATAGATCTTCAATTGCCCAGGCACAGTAGGATATAAACTATGGATTCTTGGATTCAAAGTACATGGCTCATGTCCTTTTATGCAAACTCATGCACACTTCACATTTTGGGACCATCGGATCAAATTTCACATTTTGATTAGAGCAGCTAGGGACTTGATAGTGGTGCTCTTGACTAGCTGTTGTCCCTCTAACTGGTGGTCCATGAACCCCTAGCAGGATCAGTGTATTGGAGGAAAAAAAACATGTATGTATGACATACATACACTTTCTGGAATTTATTTTTTATCCCTTACTGAAATTAAGAAATAAAAAAAAAGCTTTAGGTTTTTATTTCACTTACATCTTGTAGATTCACTGTTAAGCCTATTGTTTTGATAACATTCATAATATGATCTAAAGTTGGATTTTCTGACTCCCAAACTATTCCAATGCTCACTGTAAGAGAAGAAAAATATTTTTTACAAAGTATAGCTCCTTTAAACATTTTTAGATGTATTAATCATAAATGCACATATAACCAAAATAATATTTTATAATAAACAATATAACAATAATTTTTTGCTTATTTAAAGCATGTTGTAACACAATACTAACGTAAAATCAATATAAATATATATTTTTATAAACAATAATACAACACCTGGTTATTATATAACCTAACAATGATTCCTACACCAATTTTGTTGTTTATGTTACTGGTTTTGTGGAGATAGCAGAATTGTGTGCATTTGCCATGCAGGCCTACTAAATAGTGATATAAAATATTATTTAAGTTCTCCTCAACTGGACAGCTTCTTCATTAGCAGCATAACTATTTTCAATATTATTATGTAACTTGTACTTTTAGGAGTCTTGAAGTTATGGGCCATACCCAAGAGCCCATTACAATTACAATTTAAGAAGTAGGCTTTACAGTAGTACTAGTAAGGAATAAAGTTAATATGGTTGCCATACTCCTCAATATGTAAAAAATGTATAAACCAATAGCTTTAGGAATTTCTCTTGAGTATACTAAAAAAACCTGAAATATCTATCATGATCAGAAGTCAGGAAATCAGAAAATTTCAATCAGTGGCAAACACAGAAAAGAAAGTACAATATAAAGCACTTTTTTCATCCTAGTAAGCTTTACACATCATTACCATAATAATAGTAATTTTATTTCTTCATTAATTACTTTAAGTAATCTAATGAGGCATATAAATTGACTGAAGAAAAAGGGAGGCAGTTCTAAAAGAATGTATAATGTGCAAGATTTGATGCATATAAATACATTTCAATAAAATTAAATAAGCTAATACATGTACAAAAATTACACTCAATTGTAAACAGTTATTTAAAACAATTGCAATTTCTAGAAATATTCAGAACCATGGCATTATATACATGTAATGATGCAAGCATTTACATCTGAGGAACTCAAGTTAAAGAAATATTCAGTTAAAGTTTTAGCTACATGAATTTATTTGATTAAAAATATAAAGCTTTTTGTTTTTAAGTTTCTAAGAGAAGTGAGTTTTAACGAAAAATTTACCTCTGTAAATTAAAGAACAACAAAATACCTTCCTTTTTTCCACATCTCCACACAAAAACTATTTATATTCTCACTTATACCATAAAACTAAACATTGTTACCAAATTAAAAAGGGCTAAAGGTAATATTTATATGTAGTAAACAATTGATGTTCTTGAACTCTCATGCTACTTCTTTTATATTTCTTAAATTTGCCATTCCATTGCCTCTCTTCCTAAAGTAACTTTAGCATTTTAATTTGAATTTACTCTCATACACAAGCAGTTGTTTTTTAATTTACCACAGTAAATAATTTTTAGTTGGTAAATTAGGATGTGAAAGTAAATATAATTTTTTATCTATAAACTACTGAGGCTGTATAGAGTATTATTATATTTATGAATACTGAAGACTTCAATAGCAGTTTCAGTTAAAATTTGCTCCTATTTTATTGGTGTATACAACTTAACCCTTCAATGAGGAATTCTACAAACAGATAGTCCAGCCATGGGATCACTATTTTCTCAAGTCCTAGCAGACATTTTCATGAAAGACTTTGAAGAAAGAGTCCTCTCATCCACAAACAATGTCTAGTTTCTATAGACATAATGTTGATGACACTTTCATTATTTGGCCCCATGATCATGAAAACTTACCAATCTTCTTGAAACATTTTAATTCTATAGATTAAAGAATCCATTTCACCATGGAAAAAGATAATTAAAATGGTATACCCTTTTCTTTACATACTCATCAGCAGATAATAGATAGAGAAATCACTACAACTGTAAACTAAAGCCTGCCCAAAAGAACAAATACTTACACTTCCAGTCCTATAATCCAACATAAAAATTATAAACCAGAAAATGTGATAAGATGTTCATCAAAACAGAATGCCAAAATATCATAGTGTGTTTTACATAGAATAATTACAATTCCTCCTCCTTCAAAAACTCCATTAAGAAAACCTCAACAGAAAGAAAAGATAAGTAAAACATCACCATTATCATCATTTACTTTCCACACTTGCAAAACTTCAATGAAAAACTTAAATAAATAACCTAAAAATTCAACACAGACATCCGGTGAAAATCTTGCAAGACATTAAGATCCATTGTAGTGAAAAACAAACATAAACCTACCAAAGAGAAACAAAAAATGTAATTTACTAAATACTGTATTCCTGCAATGCAAGATACAACGCAGAAATGGGAAGAAAACTTTTGACAAAAGAATATAAATACAATACAAAAATTATGAAAACATAAAATTCAGCCATTGCAGAACACACCATGCCAACTGAAGACAAAATAAAATTAGAAAAACTACAATCATTAACACAGACAAATTTTGGAAAACAAGAAAAAAAAATCAAGGAATCATTTTATATTAACACAATAAAACCTTCACTGAACAGAGATTCCAGATTACAGGTGAGTAACCTTGACTACCATTGGCTGAGTATACATGAAATCTCTGTCATTCAGAAACAGGGATAAAACAACCAATCACAATACAATCTCTACAATCCACTAGAATAATATAAACAACAACTACTTCATACATGTATTAACCTGAAAATGAAAGGCAGAAGACTTTCAAAATGTTGTCCTCTACATTTGTATTTCTACAACAGGCAGCTGCTGTCAATTCAACTAAATTTCTATATGCAAGTTGTTTATACATTTCTTAATTACCCAAAGATTATCAGATGAATTACCTATTTCTGGATGATTCATCAATGTTTTATATATCTGGATTTTGGCAACACAAGAACTCTGGAAATGATAAAATATATTTCATTCTGAGTGATGTAAATGTCACATTAAACATTCAAAACAACAAGCTCACATAATAACATATTAAAAAATATATTTATAAGCAATGCTAGAGTACACAAGTAAAGAAAAACTTTTTGAGAAAAGAAGTAAATATAAAAATGTCTAATTATCAATCCTTCAAAAACAATGCAAACAAGAGAGTAGGAATGACATTTTTGTAATGCAATGTTTCAATTGAAGGTTGTATTTATAACCAAATTTCAAATACAATGAAGTTCCAACTATAATATTTATTGTTTATATATAATTAGTTGGTAATTCCTGTTTAACCTTGTACTCAAACTAATTTCAACGAGCAATAACTTAATTTACATTAGAAGAATTAATTTTTTTAACTACCACTAGTTATTAATAATACTTATAAAAATAGATTGACTGTTAGAAATCATGTCACCTGAATAAAATTTGTGGATGCACTTGCTTATGTTATTGAGTTGTGTAATTAAAATGAAGCAAAAGAAAAAAGCTCAAGAAATTCAACCACTTTGCTATGATATTTATATACGTTCCCAGAAATTGTGACTTGGTCATTACATAGATAATGTTATAAAAGGAAAGACTATTTAGTACTGTGATGTTCTGATGGCATATTGAGGAGATATATGTAAAATACTATTTCAATGAACAAATTAAGTCATCCCAACAACCATTAACTCGATAGGTTTTAATGTATGATTAAATCCGAATATAAATTTCACAGTAAGATAACTAAATGTTTTTTAATCTAAGAACAAATATTTTAAAAAATGAAAATTATAATGTGTTATTCAGAAACATCCCCACACTTAATAAAAGTCATATTGATAAAAAATAGTATAATTGCTTCTTAAATATTAACAGAAACAGTTAAAAAATAGGTTGGGTCAAAGAAACTAATTAATAAGTACAAGTGGTTGACAAAGACAATTGAAGAAAATGGCCATAAATTAATTTGGTCAGTAATAATGCCCAAAATTAGCTGTGGGGATGAAATTATAAGCCAACCACTAGAGCTAAATGCTAACCTTAGGTTAGCATGTAAGAATAAGCAGATTGGCTGGTTGGACTTGTGGGATCATATCAGTGAAAGAAGGGAGCTTTTAGGAATGGAAGGTTTACTTTTAAATAGGGTAAATGCTGGTTTGTTTGTCAAGGCTATTAATTCAGTGGTAAAGGAAGTCTTAAAATAGGACTAGACAGTGGTGAGGGTCAGGAAAAACTAAATGCAAAAGCAATATGAGGCAGAGAATAATTTAACATAGAAAATGAACATAGAAGTAGTTATAAGGATAGACTAAATTGTTAGATGATTTTAGGGCATTGTTAGGAATAGAGGATTTTGATATAATGGAAACACCAGAAATATGGTTAAGCACAGATGTTTTTTATGACAAGTTTCTCTGAAATGCAGGTTACATAAAGGAATACAGTATTAATGGTGGAGAAGGAGTGGCTTTATATGTAAGAGGTGAGTTAGATCTTGTTAAAATTGAGAATATCAAAAATAATAGGAAAGAGATTGAATCTATTTGGATTTCTACTGGTGGATATAAATGGAAAAGGCTTTCAGTGACAATTTGTTGAAGACCACTAAATGATATTGATGAAATTAGTGAGAAACTTTAGACTGAGATTAAAATTTCAGCTGTTAATGAAGTTAAAATTGTGGGTGATTTTGATTTGAAGCATATTGATTGGGATTGATAGAGAGAAACCACGAGAAACAATGGTTTTTGGAAGCTGTTCAAGATGCTTTACCAATTAGTCAAGAAACTTGCTAGAAACAATGCTATTTTAAAGTTATTGTGCAAATGATGAATGCTCTGTTAGGTTCGAAGTTCTACTGCATATGGAGATAAGAAATAATGATTTTGGTTATAAATTTCAAAAAAGCAAATTTTAAAAGGATGCAACAAAAATTATCTGCTGTGGATTGGGCAGCTGAGTTAGTTGAAGACACTAATCGGATGTGGAAAAATTTTAAGATACATTTTTAAATATTCAAAGTAAAAATATTTCTCACAGAAAAAAACAAGTGGCTACAATTAAATCCAGGCTGGTTTACAAGGATATAAAATTAATATATAGTATAATAAATTTAAAATGTTTAAAGTGACTGGTATGACAGGATATTTAGAAGATTAAGAAGGTTGGAGAAGCAGGAAATTAGGACATCAAAAAGGATGTATGAGAAAACGTTGACTGAGAATGTAAAAATTAAGAGTAAGTATTTCATTAACTACATTAAGGGTAAACAAAATATTAGAATGGGGCTAGGACCCTTGAGAGATGATAAAGGAAGGCTAGTATCTGATGATTATGAGGTGGCTGAGTTGTTAAATTTTAATTTTTCTTCAGTTTTTACTAACAAAGATTTAAGCACTATTCCACATCTTGAACAGTTGATGAATGGAAATAAGAGCAAACAGAATGACTGCATTAATTCTGAGCTATATAAGAGAAAAACTGGAAAGTTTAAAAAAGCCTGGGCTAGATAATATTTCCCCAAGGACTTTGAGGGAGAATAAAGATTGGATATGTGAGTCTCTTGCTACTATATTTTGTCAGTCCTTGAACAGTGGGCAGATATCAGAGGATTGGAAATTAGCTAATGTAAATCCTCTTTTCAAGGGAGGTGATAAAAACTGTTCCAGTAATTATAGGCATATTAGTCTTACATCAGTTGTGGGAAACGTTTTGTAAAATCTGATGTATAGAACTTTGCAAAGTTATTTAACAAAGTTTAGAATCCTATTAGATAGTCAACATGGTTTAACTAAGGGAAAATCTCGCATTACAAATTTTTTGACATTCTTTGAAATGGTTACTGCTTGATTAGAACAGGGGTACAGGTGAACATTTGGTTATCTGGATTTTCAGAAAGCATTTGACAAGGTGCCACATAAAACTAACAATTTTGTAAATCATTGCATATTTTGCATATAATTTCAATAAACAGCTGCACTATCACTGTATATTTCATATATTTTTTTCAATAATGAGGGATAAAATTGGTAAAACTGTTATATATATTATTCACAAATTCCCAATTTGCTTTACAATGTGAAATGTATTAGTTGGAATTTGAAACAGAAATTTAAGGAAGGATTAACTTACTTGACAGTTATGTATATCTCCCATGCTTCCAGCTCGTTGTAGTAAATGACCAAAGGCTTGAGTAGGATCCCTTTGCTTTTTAATCATGAGGATTGCTTCAGAACTAAGAAAACAACACTTTATTTTTATTACTATCTAACATTTAGTCTCTTTCAACTTTATATTATTTTTTCTTTCTTTAAACTGCTATTTTCTTTAATTAAGTTTCTAGTATTAAGATTGAAAATTGTAAATCAGATGTTTATAATCACAAAAAGTGATAATTTTACAACAGATTCTCATGCAGTAAACATACATTAAGTTTAAAGATAATTTTTAACGATTTTTATCATTATTAATGGTATTTTTGTAGTAGCTACATGCAGTGATACCTTTGACTCTGAAATTAAATTTTTTCTAAGTAATTTTAATGATGGTCCTCTGTGAATGATTTTCTAATGTGAGTGAATGTTAAGCTTGTACTTTGTTTATTTATTGTTAAGCGCAAAGCTACACAATAGGATATCTGTGACATGCTCACTACGAATATTCAGAACCCGGCCTCTAGACTTACTGCTACAGAGCCACTGAAGAACAGGCCTGTTACATTGTTAATAACAATATCAGCAAGATTTGAATAATTTCAATAATATTTCAGTGCATAAACATTACAAATAATTTTAGAATTGAAGCATAATGAATAAAAAACCCTTTCCTGCTATGTCTTACAATGAGAAAGAGGTATAAACAGCAATTAGCTAATTAATGAAACATTTATGTTCAGAGATTAAACTTGGAGCTATAAATAGAGGCAGTCTTGGAGTACAGCAAACAGAGGTGAGGTCCCACTTACATAAATATTAATGATATAAGGAAATATATGCAAATAGATAATAGATATATAATAACAACAAAGAACCTACATATATATATATATTTATTTTAGATGTTACCAAAGAGATTACAAGATACTGATCAGAACTACCTCAGTGGTATCAAAAAAGGAAGAATGCTGCAGACTTGAAACTGGAACTTAAAGATGTAAAAATTTTGAACAATTTCTTCAAATACCCAAGTAGACTGAGTCTGACCAAGAAGAAGGTGCAAATAATAAGGATGAACAGAATAACAATGAAGGATAATGTAATGAATGATGATTGTGTAGTGTTGACAACTTCCTGAAGAAGGACCAGATGAATGATGAACAACCACATGATGCCACTATGATTGTTGTTGTTTTGAATTAAGCACAAAGCTACACAATGGGCTACCTGTGCTCTGCCCACCACGGGTATCGAAACCCAGATTTAGCGTGTAAGTCTGCAGACATACCACTGAGCCACTGGGGAGCAATGCCACTATGAACTCAACATTCTGATTCTGAGTTTACTGATCTAGACATTTTGCACTTTGACAATCCTGCATGTTGGCAAGAGTATATTGATGTGGCTGTTTAAAATTTTCTAATGACTAAAGGCCCAATAAGAAGTACAATACAATTCCTGAAGAGATTGCAATGGATGAAAGTTTCCAAATAGCAACTTTAAAAGAAAGACAAGTTTACTCTACATCAAAGAACTGAATTTTTTGCCTCTGCTGCAAGCTGTTTGGTAATTCCAACAATGCTTCAGGATGTGATGGATTTTGTGACAAAGTAATTATTAATTTGTGCCTGTCTCAACATGAACAATCAAACACAAGTGACACTTGACAACTACTCTACAATGAATGGAACTTAAGCACCATGGATCAAATTAAATAGAGTTATATCATCAACTCTGAAAAACGTCACTGGAGAAACATGTTTGATTAACTTCTGTCCATAGTGCAGTACCTGGCTGAATACAACATGGCATTTGAGGATCTGTTGATGGACTTTATCACTGAAACAATGGGAATATTTCTGGATTGTAGAATTATTCACAAAATTCAATCCAGTTATGCAAAAACATGTGAGAAGATGAAATTCATAATCACTACCTAGTGAAAACAAATCCAGAATTAATTTATCTCAATTATGGGTAACAAAGTGTGGACAATTATTGTAGAAACATTAAAAATGATAAAGTATCTCTCTGTAATACTAAACTGTATACCACATAAAAGTCACAACGACCAAATGCCATTATCTATCTGGTAAGTCTCAGATGGACCATCAGATATTTCAAGTGGAATTTTTTGAACACTTCAGAAAGTTTATTGAAGTCGCACAAAATACAGAAATTTTACTGAATGAACTTGAAGAACTGGGCTTGGAAGTTGGTGTCAACTGTAAACAAGGTCATGACAATGGTGCTAACATGAGGGTCACATTTTGGATTTTCAAGCACAGCTCCTTTAATCCTTGAGCATATCATGATTATAACCTGTCACTCAGTGGCATGGGAAAAAATATGACATCAAGCTATCATTCTTCAGAGTAATTCAATGCTTGTATTGTTTTCTTTTCAGGTTCAATACACAGACAGATAGTCTTCTACAAGTATGTTCATAACTTCTCTGTGAAACTACTAAGTGAAATAAGACAGAAATGTTGTATTCAAAGTGTGAAAGCTGTTTGATATCAAACTGCTGAGATCTATGATGCTCTTATTCAGATTGATGATACAGCAAAAGATCCTCAAATAACAAGAAGAAAAATCACTATGAATGAAGTTGAAGAATATAAAATTCATCATTGCTGTTATACTTTGGTATGACATCATCTTTGAAATTAACGGTCTTAGCAAAGATTTGCAAAATGATAGTAAACAATTGATTAGAATCATTCAAAGTCTGGGGAGGACATGTAAATGGGTGAAATAATACTGGAATAGTGACTTTGTCAATGCACTGACTGTTGCAAGAGAAATTGTAAATGAGCTAAAGATTGAACCAGTATTTACAAACACTAGAGTCTATAGAAGAAAGAAAACATTTTCCTATGGAGGTAAGAGATCAGCCAATTGGAGAGGCACAAAAAAACATCACAATTTTCTGCTTCAACCAGATTATAGATACTGCAAAATCACTTTGGGTTGATGTTTCAAAAACTTCAAGAAGATAATGAAAATAAATCCAAAAATTTCAACTTCAGAAATCTGTTTAAATCAGAATTGCAAAAGCATTCAAAAGATCTGGAAATACTATTAGCAGCTTTTTAACACTGCAATATTGATTGCTTCATTCTTGCATAAGAGACAGAAACCTTAAACCCATTCTTCCTGACAAAATTCAAATTGATACATTGAAGTTTTTATTTGTGGACTTTCCTAACTTCACCACTGCATTACTTATCCTCCTAACTATTCCAGTTATTGTTACTTTAGGAGAAAGAAGTTTTTCTAAACTTAAGCTCACAAAGACTTCTTTATAATCAACAATGCTGCAGAACTGTTTGACCAACTTAGCTATCCTCTTCATTGAGAATGATACTGCTATAACTTTAAACCTACAGTAATATCATTTCAGAATTTTCATTCATTACATCTAGGAAATGTTATTTTTTACATAGTTACTCAATATTAACTACATCTGAATTGAAGTGTTTATCTGTATGTGTTGCAATAAATTGTACTTGATATAATATTTTATTCTATATTTTTATTCTTTATTCAGTACTGAACCCTGCTTTTAGACTAGAGCAAGTCCTGGTCATAAAAACATTTTTGAGTACATAATATCCTTTTATATGAATGAAAAGTTAATCTCAGCAAATACCTTCCACTCATGTATAATATTAAATTGGAGATTATAAAGATACCTTCAATTACATTGCGATGATTGGCCATTTCTTTTGTGCAACAAGTTGCTCACAACTGACACTTAATCATTTAATCAGCAGTACTTGGATAAAGTGTCAAATTGGACAAAAACTTCTCCAGAGCAAGGAGAATCTAGTTTGTTGTATTTCTTGTCTCTCTCTTCTTTTTTTCACTATTATTCTGAAATTTTGCCAAAATAATATTTTAATGTTGAACTTGTTTAGATAGGATATGAGCCACTTTTATCTCATTATTGGTAACCTGGGCATGGTGTATGATATGTGTCATCTTATTGTAGGGGACTACAACGTTGTTTTTTTTTTATCTTTATAACTCTTTAGCCTTTTGTTAAAATACTTACAGTCATCTATTTTAATTAGCTTCTAATTTTAACTTCTTTCTACTGAACATTTAATTTTGAATAAGAGCATTCCTGTTCTATACATAATGTTCTTAATATATTTGATACACTGCATGTAGCAACCTCTTCAAATCATTCCAACTGATGTTATTACATAATTTTTCTTCTGGCCAGAATTTGCACTTAAGTCTGAATCTGTATCATTCTAATATAGTGCAAATAAATATATAAATTAGGAAGAAATATGCTTCATACAGGTAATTTGTACTTCTAGATATAAAGTGGATGTATTGTCCTATCTCTTTTTGTTAAACACATAAATAGCATTCCAACAAAACATAATTCCATAAATTTATGATTTTGTCAAACAGCAGTTTTAGTGAAAATATTGGAATAGTTTAAATGGTTATGTTCTGTAATGAATTTATTTAATTTAATACAAACTTCAACTTAATGCTCATTAGTTTTTTAAAAAAGTGTTTTGGATAAATATAAAAATCATGGTATTATTTTTTTCACAATATACTTTTGAAATATTGTAAGATTTGAAAATTAAAATGAAAGATGTTTGATATTATGGTGTATATCTAGAATACCAGAAAATGTTTAGGATTACCAATTGAAATGGAGTTCGAAGATCATCCCATAGAACACCAATTTCAAATATGGTTAATTTTTTGTTTGTTTATTTCAAAGCAGAAAACTACGGAATGGGTTATCTGTGCTATGCTCACAATAGCAATCTAAATCTAAATATTTGCATTAAAACATCCTGTGCCTACCAGTGAGCCACAATCAAAGATCACTTGATAAGTAATTCTAAGAACATAAACCAATTTTGCAACAAATAATATAATCAGTTATGTTAATCCATTAGTCTTCAGGCCTGATAGTCAAAATTTATGCAATACAAGTTTAAATAAATAAAAAAATCATAGGTCTATGATAGATAAATGCAATCTCTAATGAAAAGTTTAAAGAGTACATCTTGGCTGGGGTGTGAAAGATTAGCCAGCCCTGATGGCTTGATCTCCTCTTAAATACAAACAGAAATATTTGAATCGAATTGCTGTGTACAGCTTATTGCACTGGCTTAGTATTCAAGATAACTTTATTAACTAGAAGCTTTAAACACGTTTAATGAGTCTGTGATATAATCTTTTTTTGTCATAAGTACCAAGGAGTAAGAATCTTGAAAGTCCATTCTCTCAAAAGAGCTAGATTTCTAAATCTTATACCAATACATAAATACATGGACTATGCAACTAAAACTATATAAGCATACAAGAAAATAACATGGGGGGAAATGATGATAAACATTATCTACCCATTCATGAGAAACTGCAACCTTTTAGGTCAAATCTTGAGGTGTTTTTTCATGAAATTTTACAAATTTAACCAAACAATTTCATGTTTTAATTGTTGAAAATACATATACATCTTTGGACTATAAGGCCTTTGAAATAATGAACCTTCAGACTAATGGACAGTCACCATTCATATAGCATATTCAATTTCAGTACCACTTTAATAATATTTTTTTTCCTTTAAGATAAGCCACATTACTTTTTCTGCATAAAATTGGATAAAACAAAAAGATTATATTAACTTTTTAAAGAGTGAAAACTACCAGTTTTCATGTCTCAGTAAGGATACTGTAAAATTAAAACTACTGAAATGAAAATGGATAGATATCCCTTAAATAGTTTAACTCTTCTATTTTAATGTTGGAGAATACCTGACCAACTAATAGAGGTGTATTTGAATCCCAATGAACGTAAAATTACAATCTTCAAAATCAAAATCTAATAAAGACAGTGTGCAATTAAAATATGATAACATTCACATTGACTTTTAACTGTTGTAGAGGAACTAGGCTAGCAATTTTGGTATATGTGTAGTATTTTATGTCTTTGTTTAAAGAAGTAGATGCATTATATCTTACTGAAGAAGAATATGCTGGGATGTTGCTCAAAGACCTGAGGTTTGTATCATGCTGCTGCTAAATAAACTCTGCATGTTCAGCTGTAGGTACGTTATAAGGGTGATACTATTTGACTTAAAGTCACACAAAATTTTGCAGTGACAAGTTATAATGAGTGCTTAACTTTCTGCTGGCTGCTAATTCAAAATTTGGGGCAGCTATATCTGAGCTCAGGGCTTTTGTCCTAGTATTTATCCCATGTTCACATAAAAGTGTCTTTCAGGTTGAATGTATCAAATACTAAAAAAAATAATGCTTTATGAAGTTAGATTTAAAAAAATTTAAAACTCACCACAAAGCAGAAGATGAAACATAATGTATCAGTTGAGTGAAAAGAAGTGGTTCAGAAGTTGCTTCACATTCATGACACACATTCTGAAAAAGATATACATACTGGATATAACCTGAACTATAATTTTGATATAATAATGGAGAACTATAGAAAGCTTGTATCAAATATCTGGTGTGCTGATGTTATAATCCTTATGGTAAAACTATTGTTGGTGGGATGTGAGGAGATTTGACAATAAAGACATGCTTAAAATACACAAATATAATAAAAGTAAAAGTTGAAAACATTAATACTAAAAGATGAGACGAGTAGAAACAGCTTCAAGAAATATAGACTTTTTTGGAAGTATACAAACTTTCATTTGTAAATTAATATCAAGTTGTTGCAGATGAAATGTCGGATTTTTTAAAATAAAATGTGAAATAAGTACATCTTTCTGAAGTTTAATTTATTTATCAAAATAAGCTTATTTAGACTCAAAACACCTCTGCCAACAAGTTGTAAGTTTATAAATGTCATCTTTACAGAATTGGACATCCTTTGATGCAATGAAGTATTTAAAGGCACTTTCAATTAACCTTTGATTTGCAAATGTTTTTTTCCTTTAAAAAATTGCCCAAATGTTTAAAAAGTAATAATCTGTATGGAAGAGAACAAGTGAATATGGTGGATATGGTAAAATTTCATGCTGAAGTTCATCTAGTTTTTGGGCAGCAATGCGTGAGATATGAGGTCAAACAATGTCACGAAGAAGTATGGGTCCACTATTGGTGGATGTTCTTGTGACAACTTTTTATGCATAATATCAAACTCACAGCAGTATTTCTCTGCTTTGATTGTTTCTCCTGGGTTTAATAATGAATAATGAATTGTATCTGCTGATGACCACCAAACATAAGCTTCTTACTTTGAAGAGTTGATTTTGGAACAAGTTTTGGTGCTTTTGCATAGTTAAGCCACTATCCAGATAGTTTTTGGTTGTCGTAAAAATCCATTTTTCACCACAAGTGACAATTCAATGGAGAAACTGGTCTTTTTTGTTGTGAATAAGGAGTGAGGAACAAATTTCAACTCGTCTTGTTTAATAATTTTCAGTCAGTTCATTACTACTTATTTATTGAGCTTGTTTAGCCTTACCAAATGCTTCAAGATATCAGGAAACTGTATAATGAACACTAAGTTTGTCAACAAGTTTTCTCATGGTTTGGCAGGTATTTGCTTCAACAATTCTTCCTCATTGAAGGAGACCCCAAGGTTCATTTTCAGGGCTAGTGACAGCAGAGCGAAATCTCCTAAACCAACACTTAGCTGTGCCATCAGCAAATGCATGATTGATATTACATGCTGCAATATGAAAAACAGGCAATGACTGAATTAACCTGATGAAGGTTATGTACTACTGATCCAATTAAAAATATCAAAACAAGACTTGTCAAAAATTGTTAAAAATAACTGATTTTAGTAATAACATAGCCATTTCTTTTTTGTCTATAAAAAAGCAGACTAAAATTTTTACGTTTGGTGACTCTACTAGATTGTTTACACGAAAGAAACAATATCCAAACAGCATTACCTGTTCCATTAAAATCATTGAAAATTTTTGATGAGGAATACAGTGGCTTGCAGTGCACATATCTTCAGGTTCATGGTTAGCTAGGTGAAAGTGGATTCTCATCAGGATGTTCTCCTAACAGTTTAACAACAATAGTGACAAATTATAATTTGTAAATATTTCTTTATTCATAGTAAAACTAGAAGGGGGACTTTGTTACACTTATTACTTGTTAGAAGTAGATATGTTCTGAGTACTGTTTAAGCTGTTTAAGTTTTATATAAAAGATTCTTTCTAGCAGTTTAAGCTTAATATTTATCTGCGTGGGACTTCAGTATCAAATTTCAGACACTACACTTTTCCCAACTTCTATATACAACTTGATATCTAAATTATAACTCACGACAGTTAATTCTTGACTTTTATGTAATTTTAGGTAAAATTAACATTGATAATTAATCTTATAATTGATATGTAACTACTTACAAAACATTCTAAAGCATCATGCAAAAAATCCAGCTGAAATCGACGCTGGTCAAAAAATGTTTCAGCCAAAGCCAATCTTAAAGCATCAGGTGGAAGGACAGACTCTCTACTACACTGGAACTGGGCAAAGAGTTCCTAAACAGAATTCTTAGTGACTTTTATTTTTTAATTTATTTGAAATTAAATACTTAAGCTGTGATATTATGATATAGCTTAACATTTTCACAAACGTAAACATCCAGGATTTAGATAGAACTAATTTTGTTACCTTCTTTTTCAAAATCATATTATAAATTGAATCTATAAATAAATTCACATAACATATGCTTAATAAACCAGGAAATATAAGATAACTTATTAGGATCTCATAACTCTATATTTATTTTTCCTGTTTGACTTTTAGCTTTAGAAATTCTTCATAGGTATTACAATGTAAAAACATAATTTAATACAAGGATTAGAGTGCTAGATTTGGAACATGTAACTTTCGATCTAGTACATTGTGAGACTAAGTATGCAGAATTAACCATTATTATATTTTTATAATATTTACCCATACACACTGCTCCCTAAACCCTGTTAAAACAATATAAAAACTTAATAAAATTAAAAAATAATGCAATAGTAAATGTAATGTTACAGCAGTATTTGGTCAAGGACCTCTCCCCTGTTTAGTGGATATTTTAATTTCAAATTTTTTTTTCTTTATGTATGTGAGATTGTTCTATGCATTTTTTTTTTCAGATTTTATTAATCATCTATTATAATGATGTAAATTGTGAGATCAGACTGAGATTTCACTTTTAAAGAGTTAAGGCTTGCCAGTAAAGTTGTCTTTGTTCTACCTTTCCTAAGCATTTTCTTTTCAGACTGCTGATTGGATACACTTTTACTTGCAACTGAATTAACAGTTCTCAATTTACTTTTATTTAACTTACTTTACATATAAATACACTTTATTTCTTCCAATTTTAATCTACCACAATGCAATATTTGCAATATTCCTTATAAAGTAAATGATAGGCCAACACGTAATCCATTCTTTCATAAATAAAATGTTTCATTTCATTTTTCTTCATTCTGAGTTTTATCTCTTTCATTCCAACTACTAGATCTGCAAACTTCTTATTGTGCTTGTTTCATCCTTATAATGCTACAAAGTATTCTGGTACTGTTGAAAACTCATCATTAAACAAAGTTAACAAATTTTGTTCAGCTTTCAAATTACGTCTTCAAAAACAACGTGCAAAAATTAAATTATTTTTAAAATGATGCCAAACCTAGAGATAGATGAGTATGCCTTCAAATTTCTATTAAGTGTTAAAGTAATGTTATCTATTATAATTTATGTTGACTGAGTCTCCGATTTATTATATTACGATTTCAAACAGGTGGAAATTTGAATTTAGAAATTGATTGAAATATACAATATTTGCCAACATGATTGATAAACACAATTTTCATTTTTAATACAAATATATTTAAATATACAAAACAATGATACAATTTAATAATAACGGTCATTACAAGTAATGGGTTATATACAAGCGTCTTACAAACAATACTGAGTCTTCTATCTGGTCTGGAACTGAATATTTTATCAAAGGTTCAAGGAGAGTGAATTAATTTTATGTTAATACACAGGTCTCTTGATGGGAAAGTTAGCTTGTTCTATTCTTGGCTGGCTGGCTGGTCTCATGCAGTTTATAAACTCACTTTTTAACAAGGAAAATATCTAATGTTATCATATGAATATTAACCTCCAAAGTTAATTCTCTGAAGTTCAACAATTTTTAATGTTCGAAATTATAAAAAGTCCTGGTCAAATATTTGTAGTTTTCCGACTAATAAGCATTTATTACAATTATGATTTCCGAGGTTTGTACTATACTGAATGTTGCAAGCCAACAATATTATAACTGCCTCCCCACATTGCGTTTGGTTATCTTTTATAAGCTTGGGAGGAGATTTTCTAGAAATTGCAGCAAAGACAACAATACTGATATGTTACATACATGCCATGTATATCGTTGATTCTTATCTTGCTCACGAGAATCTATATATTTAGAATACAGGTGGGATATTAAAATAAATATATTATATTAAATCTGTTACAGTAAAAAAGAAAAAAACGCATAATTTTGTAAACAGTAATTAGAAAAAAACTAAAACTTGATAACAAAAATTAAAGCTGAGACATTTACCATAATGCAATAAAAACAAGAGACTTTTGAAGGTTTATCATAATTTAAAATCTTACCTTTAATGCACAAAATATACAAGAATCTGAAGTACATGTATGATCTTTAATATCTCGGAAACTCCTCCTAAAAATTTCCAAATGCCAAAGAACCTGTAAAGAACAAATGAGGGTCTTTTATGTTAGCTAGATGATGCTAAAAGTACCAATGGTATTTAAACAATGATATTTTATTATACGTATGAAAGTGCGACCAAAGAAACGTATATTTAGTTTTAGATGACAATCTTTATCACGTCTCCTACTATAGATAGTTCAAAACTTCTAAAACGAGAATAGTTAACTATAATAGTATACTTTAAAATAAATACAAGGAGATGATAAAGTTCAAATAATAAAATAAAAAGCATAGACATAATTGAAATTAAGTGAAGTTCAGCAGGGTTCTAAAAACTTTTAGTATGAGCTGTGATGCTGTGTCATCAGTTAATATACTTCCTTGGCCTGTGAAGTTATTAGAAGTAATAATCTGCTGTCATTTTTTGACATATAAATGAAAGTATTACTTAGAAAAAGAAATTGACACGAAAATAGAAACACCTCGTTTTCTTCCACAAGAGAATTTAAGTAGTACACAAACTACACTGGACTAAATAAACTACATTAATGTTGTTTCAAATACAAAATTATGGTTAAAGAACAGCAGCAAGTGAATACAAAAATACGTATTTGACAAAGCATTGCATCATTGCTGCTTGTACATGCAAATCTGTGATCTAAAACACGCTGGAGATATAAAAAGTAAATATCTTGGTTTAAAACAAGGACTGGAGGACTAAAAAACTAAATTCGTGGCAGGTATTCCGATTTAACACTTTGCACCTCAGGATGAGAAGCAAAGCAATAGAGGGCGCTCAGAAGAGTCCTCCTCTTCGCCCCACTCACGAAGTTAAATTTGATGCTGGGCTCGTGATTCAGAGCTAAACCGAAATAATCTTAAATTTACGAGATTGTACTGCAGGCGGGTGACACAGGTCCGTTGGTGGTCTGTGAGAGTTTAAATACCCCCCAAAGAAAGAAAAGAAACAAGAGGGTAGGAATCTATAAATCCTATTACCCGGCAATTTAGATGTGGGATAAAAAAGGGAGTATCCCGAGAAAAACCCACTTTCACTAACCAGATGCTGTATGATGTATCTGGTTAGTGCCTGAACTGTAAACAAAAAAGATAATTAAACATAATAAACATTACTAAATTGATTTAGAAGACATTAGTAAATTGGGTTAAGTGTATCAAAGTGTCAAATGTACATTTGCCAAGAGCAGTATGTGGGGGGTCGTATCATGGGCTTACGTGAGATATTTTGTTTAAAAATAAAAAATATTATATCATTAAAAAAGCACAGGAAACATTCCACCCGCTTCCTCTGTAAAAATTACAACTGTGCCAACGGTCCTATTAATTTGATGACAAAACAATATTACAGGTGAAATAACACATCTGAGTATGAAAGACCTAATTTGCTTTGTTTTGAATTTTGCGCAAAACTACAAAATTATCTGCGCTAATTATCCCTAATTTAGCAGTGTAAGACTACAGGGAAGAAAGTTAGTCATCACCACGCACCGCCAACTCTTTGGATACTCTTTTTACCAACGAATAGTGGGATTGACCATCACATTATAACACCTCCACGGATGAAAGGGTGAGCACGTTTGGTGTGACGGGGATTCGAACCCGTGATTTTCAGATTACGAGTCGAATGCCTTATCCACCTGGTCATGCCGGGCCACATTTATTCAGTTTTGAAACTAAAGTTATACAACCAAGTGTTTGTTATTTTATTATATAAAAGCTATTTTAGATTTTTTTTCTATTAACTACGGCAGAAAGTAAAGCATTATCTTTTCTTAATTTAAAAGGTATTCTTACTTACAAATGACTGGTACAGAATTTAAAAATGTAATTCTACCCATTGAGAAAACGAAACACTCGCATCAAATGGAAGATATCCTCTCGTTTTTGTGTTGTTTTTCTCTGTGATTTATTTTAAATTCTATTGGACTGAGATTTCCGTATTGATTCCGTATTGCGGTTTAGCTTTGAAGTAGATCTCTGATCTCCTCGCTGGCAAATTGCGTTTGAATCTGTGCAGTATCACAAAACACCTACTCACTTCAAGCTACGAGAGTGTCAGTGCCAACCATTTAGTATGGATGATAAGTGCTGCTGACCGATTATCTACCATCTAACCAGAAGGTGACACATTGCCTAAGTAAGTTCGTTATAAATTCAAAAATATTACAATAATTAAAATTATGAAAATAATTTATAAAACTATACAGAAATAGTAGATACAAGTAATAATATTAATCTGTAAATAAAGAAAGATATATAGAGAAATGAATAAGGACTGTACTATGTTGTTGTAAACATGTTTTATCATTGTTGTTTGTGACAAAGCTCGAACTATAACTTTATTCTATTGTATTCCTTCTGTTTTGTATACATTTTCTTTTACTATACCTCGTAATTATATGTTATAAATCCAACCAATAAAAACAAAGGTTGTTTGGCTTTGATTGATTTAGACAGGATTTGCCCTATTGTAAGAATAGTGTTTAGCTTATAAATCATTTAAATTATGGCACTAGTGTACTAGAATATGTAAAATATGGCGTTTCTTTTCCTCAACACTTTCAAGGCAAAACCATTTTTGTTTCTCCAAATGCATGTTAAGCTATTTGTACAATTTGGCAGTAGATAGTGAGGCGCTGTTTCATCATATTATAATAGATGAGCCGATGAAGACCAATTGTCACAAATGATTTTATTTAAATTCCAAGTAGACAGCTATAGAGGTAGCTAAGTGAGAACACAGGCTTCCAACTAAAAGAATTTACGCGTAAAACAAAGAATCGTCTCAGACTGCTGATACAAGCAACACACAGTAATTTATTCTTCACCTATATTTAAAATACCTAAATATTCATTGATGTAGAAATTGCATTGGAACAGTTCTGCATCAAACATGTCAAATCCTACGTTTTGCTCATGTAATTGTTCATTATGTAAACCTGACACCATATGGAATAAATTATCCACTAAGCTGTTATTCATGCACATCCCAGTTTAATTTAGAAACTTATGTACAATATAATATAATATACGCTATGACTAGAAAGGATGTCAGATGAAACTTACAAAGAGCTTGCTGGTTGAAAACGTTACAGTGACTGTACCACTGCTATCTTCCTCACCACAATAACCTGGTTGTTGGCTTCTTTTAAGGGAACTGATGTAGGTTACCTGGCCTCAAGAAACGCCGGAGAGAATTGGTGCGGGTTGTCTGGTTTCTAGAAATGCCGGAGAGAACTGGTACAGGTTGTCTGGTTTCTAGAAACGCCAGAGAGAATTGGTGCAGGTTGTCTGGTTTCTAGAAATGCCGGAGAGAACTGGTACAGGTTCTTTGGCCTCTAGAAACGCCGGAGAGAATTGATTTTGGGTCCAGAGAATATTATACTTTATGGTTCATACATACCTTCAAGTGTTATTGTAATTTATCAAGTAGCATTGCATGTCCAGTTTACAAGTAGGTCCTTCGTTGAATTGGCTTAATTTTGCTGAATAACTCCTTACTATTTAGACTAAAACTGGACACTAACTGGATAAGATCAGATGCTGTTAAATGGCTTCCTCTATCACGCATCTCTTTTTTTTGTTTTTGTTTATCAGTTCACTTTCTCTAACTTTTCCCTTTGCTACGATAGCGTCTGTTTAGATGAACTGTATAATGTCACTATTCGACGATATATGGCCCGGCATGATCAAGCGTGTTGAGGCGTGCGACTCGTAATCTGAGGGTCGCGGGTTTGCATCCCCATCGCGCCAAACATGCTCGCCCTTTCAGCCGTGTGGGTGTTATAATGTGACGATCAATCCCACTATTCGTCGGTAAAAGAGTAGCGCAAGAGTTAGCGGTGGGTGATGATGACTAGCTGCCTTCCCTCTGGTCTTGCCCCCCCAGTGGCTCAACGGTATGTCTGCGGACTTACACGCTAAAATCCGGGTTTCGATACCCGTGGTGGGCAGAGCACAGATAGCCCATTGTGTAGCTTTGTGTTTAATTCAAAACAACAACAACAACAACCCTCTGGTATTACACTGCTAAATTAGCGTCGTAAGAAGACGGTACGCTACGATTTGGTGACACCAAAACGCTGAGAGCGTCGTTGTTCTGAAAAGTTGTTGTTGAACTTGGCTCTGCTGAAGTTCAATTATTTCGTCTAGGTATTCATAATTGACATCTGCTGTTGCAACACTAAACGTGAACGGCTGTCTCACTCATGCTGGATATGACTCTCTGGTGGGGAAGTATCCGTCGAGAGACTTTGCGAGCTTATCTAAGTGCGTGGCAATTGTTTGCTTCAGTTCCCCGGGTACTTAAATGTCTCCGATTTCAGATAAATCTTCAATCATACTTACACAGTCGTCCAGCAGAGGAAAGTTTGCAAAGTTATCATTCTCCGTTTATCGTTTCCATAACGGTAGCTATTTTTGAAAAGCCTTCAGATTTTCTTCCGCTTCGACGATGTTGACTCCACCGCCTTGCATCTGTTGATTGAGATAATTGAGAGCATTGAAGATATTGGCCATGTACGCCAAAATGAGAATGAACTCAGATTTTTCGAATCCATCTGCATGATAATGTTGGTGCTCTCGTAAAAACAGAGCTAATTCCACACGCATGGCAAAAACACGACTCAGCGCTTTTCCCCAGGATAACCATTTCATTACACAGCTCTTTGAAGATGCGGTGCTTCAGGGCACTATTTCGCACAAAGTTCACACATTCCACTACAATTTTTAATGCTTCTGCCAGTTTTGAAGGCAAGGTTTGTATTGCCAACGCATGCCTGTGCAGAACACAGTGCGTTACAATGATGTGTGGTGCTCGGCTTTCGCCAGCGCACCAAAACCAGTTTCGTCCTAGCATGACTGAAGCTCCGTCCAAACAAACTGCAGAAACCATATCCTACGAAAGATCGTTGTCTCTGGAGAAGTTATCCTCAAGTTTCTTTACGTCGGCTGCCTTACCTGTTGTTGCAGGAAGCTTACAAAGTGAAAAAAATCTTCTTTCATCTCATCGTTCTTCACATAGCGCACGAATACAACAAGCTGGCTTAGATTAGAAACGTCGGTGGTCTTGTCGAGTTGAAGGCTGAATTTTGCTGGGCTTGAAATCAGATCTTCCGCTACTTGAGGCAAGATCTCATCCTTCATGTCATCTATTCTGCTGCTGATGGTGTCATTTGAAAGAGGAAATTGGGATAACTTATTTTCAGTAGCTTTTCCCAGCATGATATTCGTCATCTTCAACGCAGCTGGTTTTACGAGTGCTTCACCAATGGTGTGTTTTGCCCTGCTTTGAGATCAAGTACGCAACTTCGTATGATACTGTGAGGATCGGTTTGTCGATGGGTACAAAGCCGAGAACAAGTACCTGGCTCTCTTTACCTTTAATTCAGCAAGTGTTGTGTTCTTGTATTTCTCATCTCCATACAGCTTTAGGGAGTGTTCTCTTAGCTTTGCCAGTGCTAGACAAGAATTGCTTAACTTGGCATTGCAAATCATGCATTGAGGACAATGACTCTCATCATGTTCCGTTATACACATGAATCCATATTGTATGTATTCGTCCGACAACTTTCTGTTTTTGCTCGACATAGTTAGTATGAAAGGATTGAAAGATTAGGAAAAAAATCATAAATGACGCATCGCATGATTACTACAGTCACAAGTCGATTGCTAAGCGCATAAAGTTCCCTGCAGCACAGATATTAAAGCCAAGTGATGTGACGTAACCAGCTGCAGCCAATGATGGCCAAGTGGAGAATGACGTCACGAATCATATGAGTGGGGTGAATGGAAAGGACACAAACACAGTGTGTGTGTCTTGACCTCTGCTGAACTCCTGAAACTGACTCACTAAACCCATGGGGTTCGATTGAACCCACGTTAAGAACTACTGATCTGTAGATACTTGGAAAGATTGCTCTACTGTCTGTTAAAATTTTTAACAGAAACTTTGACAATTACACAGGCCCCCACTGGCACAGTGGTAGGTCTGCAGACTCACATCGCTACATACTGGGCTTCGATACCTGTGGTAGGCAGAAGAGATATAGCCCGTTGTGTAGTTTTGTGCTTAATTCTAAACAAAGTTACCTAGTTTTCGTTTCATACATTATAAGAAACACAACATTTTTACTTATGTGAAATTATTTATTATAAAATAAAGTATTTTTTTTCAAAACTATTTGAAATATGTGTTTACAACATAATATCTTATTTTTAAAAACTGTTTAGGGAAATCAATAAATACAAACACTGAAGCAGATCTGAAAAAAATTATTGCTCTCCTTTCAAAACAGTAGGCGTGGCATGGCCAGGTGGGTTAAGGCGTTCAACTCGTCATCTGAGTTCGAATCCTAATTGCACACAACATTCTCGCCCTTTCAGCCGTGGGGGCGTTATAATGTGACGGTCAATCCACTATTCGTTGGTAAAAGAGTAGCCCAAGGCGATGGGTGGTGATGACTAGCTGCCTTCCCTCTAGTCTTACACTGCTAAATTAGGAACGGCTAGCGCAGATAGCCCTCATGTAACTTTGCTTTGCGTGAAATTAAAAAAAAGAAAAAAACAAGCCTTTCAAAGCAATGCCTTCTAGTGGCTCGGGATTAAGACTGAGGAATTATAACTCTAAGTATCAGGTTTCTGTATCTATAGTGAGTAAAGAACAAATAACTCATTGTGTAGCTTTGCGCTTAGCAACAAACAAACAATTCAGAAGAATGAGTCACATTATAATGAAGAAGAGAACTAGAAAGTACTACATTCTTACAGAAATTGGCTAAATGCTATAATAAGTGTATTTAGATGTAATGAACTGTATAATGATTATACAGTACTGTATTTGATACTTTAACTTTTTCTTCCAGAGTCTCAACCGTGTCTATATTAGCCATTATTTCCTATGGCTGAACACCAGAAAGAGTTGTATAACCTAGAATATTACCATTTTTGCCAAAAGCAATGTGAATACCGGTGTGTAATATCAAATTACACAACTATTTCTGAACTGGCTTTGTGATAAGTGTAATTGTACGTGGACACCGTATCATGCACATTTATCTCTTGAAGTGCATAGATAAAATTATCTTACCATCAGTTCGTTGCTCAAATGTATTCTGTTACCACTTTTGTTAAGCTTTTGTTTTTATTTGATAACCGACGTATCTGTACGCGATTTGTGGATTTAGTGTTTTAACACATTACTCTTGTGACACAAGTTAGTCTTAGAGTGCTAATAAATAGTTTAATTTTTGTTTGTTTGTAACTAAGCACAAAGCTACATACTAGGCTATCTGTGATTGATTTCAAGCATTTCACTTCAACTCATTGAAGCTGATTAATAAACGCGACCTACCTAATTAATGAATGAATATTTGCTGTAACACCTTATCAATGCTATAAATGTAGTTACCAGTGTAGCCGCTAATTTTTATTTCATTAGCCGCACCCCTTTTTTCACACCCGAGGTGTTTTGATTAGATTTGTCATGCTTCTCATGCTCAAATCAATAATTATTCATAACCTTCTTGAACG
Source organism: Carcinoscorpius rotundicauda (assembly GCA_011833715.1). NCBI lineage: Eukaryota > Metazoa > Arthropoda > Merostomata > Xiphosura > Limulidae > Carcinoscorpius > Carcinoscorpius rotundicauda. Next base: position 27,139,274 of record CM022398.1, read on the forward strand.
ACTGCACATCAGATACTAAAGTGGAATACTTCAGTGATTTTTTCTTTCTTTGTTTTGAATTTAGCGCAAAGCTACTCGAGGGCTATCTGCGCTAGCCATCCCTAATTTAGCAGTGTAAGACTAGAGGGAAGGCAGCTAGTCATCACCACCCACCGCCAACTCTTGGAGTACTCTTTTACAAACGAATAGTAGGATTGACCGTCAAGTTATAACGCCCCCACGGCTGAAAGGGCGATATGTTTGGTGTGACGGGGATCTAACCCACGACCCTCGGATTACAAGTCGAGTGTCTTAAAAACCTGACCATGCCAGGCCCCACTAGAAGGGTGAAAGACTTGTGGAAATACTATTCAAAGTATACATACTTCAATAGCTTACTCTTTCCAGAACATTTAATTCAAACGAGGTTGAAAGCTCTTTATTTCACAAACAATTAAATGGTTATTGGCGGTATGTATGGTTCAAAATATTATAATTCATTTCACATCGCTTATAAACTTTAAATTGTGTGAATTCACTGTACGTACGGACATACACACGTGTGACGCATTTCTTCGTATTATCTACTGAAATCAAGCATGAAAGAAAATCATTGTTAAAAGTGCACTTATATTCTGTTACGGATGGGTGACAACAAATAACTTTTTTGTAACTAATATAATATATGACAGAAGTTTCACAGACCATCGCTGCATCAAGTAATTGTAAACTTCAAATGATAACCAAGTGCTATTTTGTTTTGCCAATAACAATGGAGCTACCTGTAGTCACGTTTTCATTCTTACTGTTTCAAGCTAGGTTAATAAAGTACTTAATATTTATTTAATTCTGTGTACACCTGTGTTTATGAAACAGCAGAAGGAAATTGTTCTGTTCTGTTGAAAACCTTAAGCTTTTTTTTGAATAGGAAAATATTATATCTTCATACACTCGGATTGTACACCCAATGTAATATCTTTTAGAGTTAATTTAATTTATATGCACAGAAGGATGTAAACATGTAAAGTGAAACAATGTTAAACTTTACAGCAAATTTTTACGTTCGTTGTTTTTTAGAGCAATCCACAATAGGGTATCTGCTATGCTCACCGCGAGGAATCGAACCTCGTATTTCAAAGTTGTAAATATGTAGACATATCGCTCTCTCATCGAGGTACACAATTTTATGTTAAACTTTATAACAAAATTTTACGTTTGTTGGTTTTTTAGAGCAATCTGCTATGCTAACAGCGGGAAATCTAACCTCGGATTTCAAAGTTGTAAATATCTAGATACCTCTCTCTCTCATCGAGGTACATAATTATTTGTTAACAAAATTCTGATTATCGATCAGAAATATATTATAGTGACACTCCAAGAATCAGGACAGGGTAAAGTCTGAAATCAGAAATTGATAAACGTGTTCTGGAGTTTAATGTGTTAATAGTGGCATCCACTTACAGTTTAAAATGGAGTACAAAACTTATCTTTTAAAATATTGTCCAGTTAAATCTTAATTATATAATCTTCATAATTTTGAATATTTTTTACAAAGCATGCCAAGACTGAAGCTTAAAGAGAAATCATACTTCTCAGTGGACAAAATTTGCGCATGTTTTACTATTCGTCCAAGATAACCACGTTTGCTATAAACATCGACTTTGGAAAGCGGATTTCTTGATTCTTTGAAATGCTGTACATTTATGTTTTAGAACCACATCACATAAAGTTACACATGTTTCATATAAGTGAATGCAGTTCCATAAAGTTAGTTAAAATGTGATGTTACAAATGTATCATCTGAAGATAGTGTGTTGAAGAGTCTGTTGCCAGGTCTAAAAACTCAATCAAAATGCATAAAGTGTTATAGAAAGCATTTAAGTGCGCCGGTGTAAAGTTCTAATAACAAACGAAGCTTTTAAAAACTACTAAACTGGTTAAAGTAGCACTATATTCTCTTTAAAATCAGGACCACACTTTGAAACTTATCGTAATTTATATAAATACATCAAACACACACACGCATATGTACATGATAACAAAACACTAACATTATATTTTTCTCCTGTTTCTCTTTATTAATTTCTTCAACCGGTTACGTAACTGCAAAAGTCACTTTTTGGGACATCAGTTGCAGAGACTTTTATTGTCCTTTTCATAACTCTTAGTAATAGAGCTCACAGTTTCAAGTAACTTTACGCAGCAACTGCTATTTTTGCCTTCTAATTTCTATTAAATAGAGCAAACAAACACAATTCCGGTTGAAGAAATTAATAAAGAAGAGAAAAAAAGCATAATAGTGTAATGTTGTGGCGTTTTTTAATGACTCTTAATAAAAATAAACGAATAAAGATATGTTAAACAGTTGCCAATGTATCAGCGATAAGTCTGAAGACTTACCGCATACAAACAGACATTTACAATAAGATATACTAGATTTTATATCGAAATGTTTTATTGATTATTTATACTTGCAGTCACAACTGGCTTTTTTGTTTGTTTGTTTCTAAACTATATTATGAAATGGTTATTCAAATAATCTCAAATAGTTTAAATATTGACAGTCTTAGTAAAACTCATCCGAAATGAGCTTTTGAACTCCTAGCCTATCTTAAGCAAATGTTCTACTTATAGCTGTTTGGTTAGGGTTTGATGGAAGACCTCTGCAACCGGTTTAGCTCACTTCTAATTAGACAAGTTTCACAGTTAGAAGCAAAATAGCATACTGGGAAATACTCTGATATTACAAATGAATTTGTTTCAATTATCGACCAACTTAACTCATAGTTATTGCTTGTTTCTTTATCTGTCTACACCTGAAATTGTATAAATATTGACACTTCTGTAATCTCGTTCGGAAAACTGAGCGTTTGGGCCCTGTAATTTTTAAACACATCGCTTTTTCTTAACGTCGTTATCTGTTGTTATTCGATACCACAAGAGACTGTTATTCAAGACTGAAGCTTGTAAAATCATGTTAAAAAAATCGAATGTTGGGTCCCTCTTTACAGAAAAAAAGCTACAGAATAATGAACAATGCAAAACTTTCCTCAAAAACAAGCGCGAGTTTCAATGTTTTTCATGGATCGGTAAATCTAGAGAATTTTACAGATATGAATATTGTAATTTTGAAAAATTTGACTACTTTTCTCAGTAAAACATTGTATACTGGTATTTAGTTAACAAATGAAGAGAGGCTGAATACGCTATATTAAAACTATTATGGAGCCTCACTGCGTCGAGTCATGATCTGTGTGTGTTTTCTTATAGCTAAGCCACATCGGACTATCTGCTGAGTCTACCGAGGGGAATCAAACCCTTGATTTTAGCGGTGTAAGTCCGAAGACTTATTACTGTGTCAGCGGGGGGACGTCATTCTCTATCAGACAAACATGTATTTTGACAAAATCTTGCAGCTTCGTTTCTGTTTCAAAGAATACCAACGTGAAGTTGCCATGGCTTCCTCCCTGTTAGTTCACTGTAAGCTGTGTAAGGACGACTGTTTTTAGGTGCCTGTTTTAACAATAAAGTAAGACAGGAAACTAGAGGTGCTATTCCAGCGTCTTGTCAGGTACGTCTTTGCAAGGAATAAAATAAATACTTGTTTCGTACTACAGCTGAATGAGGTATGTGATGGCTGAACGGATATGCCATAGAAGCAATTTGCGTTGTTGTTGCAAATTGAGGACACTTATGAATTTTATATGCTGAATCAGTACTTAGCCCCAGATTGCGTGGACAGCTTTTGCCGCTGACCTTTGTGTTCGTAGATTCTTACCTGCTCCCAAGATATTACACTCTGCATACCCCGACTGTGATATGTCTTGTTCAGGGTTTCTCTTTCTGGATGGTTCTGGTGATCCAAGTTAATTCATATTCTTTTATTATCCAATGCCATTAAATACAATGGATACCCCTCCCCGCTTTGGAAATTCTAAATCCCCAGTCCGAACACATCGTTATGATCTGATTGTATGAATATTTTGTGTCGGAAAGGGCTGCTACTTACCCTTCCTAAAAGTGATCAGTTTTGAGTGGCATCATACTACCTACAAACAAGGTCGAAATGTAGTTATGATACATGTCACTCCTTCAAAACTTTGTAGCGGATGTGACTGTCACGTGACTTGCTGATTTGCATACTCAAAATGTTTTATTACAATGTATTCAATCCATTGTTTAATATTTTTTCCTCTTAATTTCGCCTGTTCTCTTTGTACGATGCTAACAAACTTGTTTTGGTTTACATATTTAGTTTCACACACTATATATTTCAATCGATTTACTCAAATTCTAATAACTGGAAATATTTCGTTATATCGTTATAAAATTCAAAACACGTGTATACTTAATCTAGCAATGAATATTGTGCGAATTCCAAGATGTAGTACTGAAATAAGAATCAATCAAGCGTCTGTGCTTAATATTTTCCACTAGTATACAAATGTATCAAGCTCATTTTTAAAATATAGGACTATATACAGAACATATATATATAAATATACATGCATAGGATTATTTTAAGCATTGACTCTTTCAGTTAGTTTGTTTGCTTTGACTTTTGTGCAAAGCTACACGAAGACTAACTGCGCTATCCGTCCTTAATTTAGTTGTTGTTGTTGTTTTGGAATTTCGCACAAAGCTACTCGAGGACTATCTGTGCTAGCCGTCCCTAATTAAGCAGTGTACGACTAGAGAGAAGGCAGCTAGTCATCACCACCCACCGCCAACTCTTGGGCTACTCTTTTACCAACGAATAGTGGGATTGACCGTCACAATATACACCCCCACGGCTGGGAGGGCGAGCATGTTTAGCGCGACGCGGGCGCCTTAATTTAGCAGTGTAAGTCTAGATGGAAGGCAGCTAGTCATCAACTTTTGGGGTACTCTTTTGCCAACGAATAGAGAGATTGACCATTACATTATAAACGCCCCCACGGCTGAAAAGGCGAGCATGTTTGGTGTGACGGAGATTCGAACCTGCAAATTTCAGATTGCGAGTTGAGCCACGACTATTTTATGCTTACTGTCAGTGTATTAATTTATTTTTATTCATTTAAGACATTTAAGTAAAACTTGAACTTTGATGTAAAATACACTCAACAGCGATTTATGAACATTGGCAAAATTCTGAGTCCACAAACAAATGTCAGTTGTTGCTGGGGTTTTTTTCTGAGAAACTTTCATAAATGTTTAGAATGTATATTTGTAATTCTATTTATTGACATCAAGAGACAAAACAAAAGTGTCAAAAGCGTACATTGTGAATGGAAGTCACGTTATAAGTGGTCAAAGTTCTCTGCATATTCTTTTGTTCAACTGAGTAATAGAAGTAAACGGTACAGGAAAATTTCTATTTTTGATCCAGGTTTTGTAGGCATATGAAGTAGATTGCATTTAAAGTGAATTAAAGTGATTTACAAAAAGTGCCGATATTCATATATTTAGTGATTATTTTGTACTTACGTCTAGAGTTTATGACAAAACTATTAAGGCCATCTGCCATCATCCATATTTATTGCGATCCCTATCACTCCTATAAACAATTTAAAGTACGTATGTGAGGGAATATAATGTGGTATCTCACATATTCAAACAGAACTCATCAGCTACGAAGTTCAGCGCTGTAACGCAGGACCAACCCACGTCTGTATTTGTAGGGAAGGGTGGGTTGGTGTTTCCGAGGGATAAGGGCAGTGACCTCAGGTGAAACATTTTCACTATATAGTTGCAGAGTCATTAACTAAAGCCAAGTGTATTCTCGTGTGAAACCAAAGAGAGTTCTTGCCAGTATATCATTCCGTCATATTTCGTCTTATATACATATACACACGTCTAAATGGAGCCGCACACACCTGTGCATGTCTCTTTCCTTCCTTTTACCCACTGGAAATAAATAAGATGAACACCTCAAAAACGAAAAACAAAATATCACAGTTTATGCTTAGAAGTCTTTACAGTAAAGCAGTTTAAGATAACAATAAGAAAAAATAAGTCAATTCCCTATTTAGGATGTTAGATTTGAAATAGATGTGGGGGATAGGAACTGAAACAACGAAATTCAGCTTTTGTTATTTCTACTCATAATAAAGCTGGTCAAACAAACACAAAGTAATATTATGCTATCCAGGGCGAAGATAATTCATATTGTGTACGTGTTTGTACCATCGTTCATGCGTCTTCCCTAAGAAACAAATTAGGTAAAACCAGTTAACACGCAAAGTAGTTATACCACGAGTTTACCACCAAATAAAACGGTAGGACAATGACCATCGCACAAAAACAAGTTACTAGTAATTTACATATATATGCAATTAAAAATACTGAATCCACAGAAAGAACTAGCTTTAATACTACTAATAATAAAGTACTAACTTCAGCACGTAATATTACCTGTACAGCACTGATGAGGAAACAGTTATTCTGACAATACATATTGAGAGGTTCTTCAGAACATAGAACTAAGTGAGGCCATCATTCTGTTAATGCTCCAGGACCTACTATCTTCAGAAGAAATCAGCACTGGAGTCATTATTTGTAGGAGTACTTGTCTTTTGTCACATTTACATGGCTTTATTATTTATACCTAAAACAGTTAAAAGTGTAGAATTGAAAAAGGGAAAAGATTGGAAAAAGTTCGAAATTAGCTTGATTAACTAAGGTACTTCTTTATTACATAAAAATGGTTTGTTTTCTTATTAATTTAGCCATTAAATTAAATTAAAATTTCCATCTTACACGTTGATTTTAAGAGCAGTCCCAATTACTAGATTTAGATTTCATAACATGTTCCGTTTTTCTGTTGTTGATGTCTTCCTTTTTATATATATTTTATCTCAATACACTTATAACGCATTAAAATCAGTATACAGAAACTGGTTAGTAAAACCTGACAAGAAAAACTAACACTATAAATTATAAAACAATGTTCTAATATTCTATTACAATAACAAAATGGGTGTTTAATTAAATAATCAGTTGAATGTCTAATTGAGGTAGAGTGGATGCAAACATCAATTAAAGAAACTTTAAAACTATTGAAGAAATTCATTTTATGAAAATTAATATTTTTGACCATTTCAGCACTCCAAGCAATTAATATTTCCATATACCACTCATTCCGCATGTAGTTGTCTTTAAATCAGTTTCCAAGTAATGAAACAATTGTGTTCACGTATTACATTAATATCATATTTTAGAGAGATTTTAACGTATTTAATAAATCAAAAACTTACTTATTAGCCCACACAGAAATGTATATTTCTGGTATTCATCTGAAACAAACACAATGCTGGAAAATACTGGCATTTTCAATAAGGGTAAATTCAGGAGTGTATTTAGGTAGGGGCTAGAGGTCGCTCAGCCCTAGGCCCCATGATTTTAATGGAGGTCTATTGATAATTTTATTCTATGTAAAATTACAGGGGATGCAGAGCCCACAAAAATTATTAGCCCCTGGATCCGCATAACCTTAAATCCGTCACTGAGTAAGTTGTAACGAAATTGTAAATATTTATTATTCTTCGACCTCATGCAGGTTATTTAGTTAAACATGAATACATCTGCGTTGCTTCATGTACAAGCACACATTTACAAACAGTTAGAAATGTTGAAAAACACCCCTTGACATCAGTTAGTTCATTAAAGAATTTCCCAAGGTTTCTCTCTTTCTTTATCTTTCGAATATGTTTAATTTCCTGTGGTATACAAAGAAAGTGAATGAATTATTTATTTTGTGAAGTATTATTATTTATTTTGTAAAATGTTAGGAAACTTACACGATTGCTGTGGGAACATTGCACACAAACAAAACCTATTAATTTTACATTTCTACTTTTCTGATATGTCTAATTCCTTAAGTTAAGTTAAATGTTACAATAGAAAATGAACATATCACAGACATTCAGTGAGCGTCGTTTATCTGCCTTACCTTATTATTCTCTAGTGCTAACTAATCCCACCATAACATGACTTGAAAGTTTAATATTGTCCAGGTAAGATGATGTGTGTGACACTAATATATAAATTAACAAGAAAATCACGATTTGAAGTACACGAGGCACACTTTTCTTAAACACACAATAACGATAGAGACTTCTCGCAATAGAAAAAATATTTAAGGAATTAAAATTTAATATAATAATATTGCAAAACGTTTCTTGGGCTTTTTAACTTCAATATTCAGTTTTGCTAATTCCCGCCGCTGTTATTACAAAACCCTTTTTGCCGCTGGTGCCCTCTAGTGAGACGTCAGGTAGGACCAAAGACACCTGATGATAGGTTCAGGATCATATAATATAAGAACGAACTAGTCCAATCACAAACAGCGAAAAAAAGAAAGAAAGAAAAACAAACAACAAAAAAAACAACGCTGTACAGTACAGCTAAATTTTTTTGTCTTAAGGCAAATGTGTACAGGTATAACTTCTACATTTTGACGTCAACGAAATAGCAAGAAAACTTAGGCTTTTCGTTGTAACTGGTGTAGTAACTATTACGAGCTGAAACGACGCACGACTAACCTAGCATACACATTTCTGAGACATTTTGTAGCAACAAAACAGTTTTACTTAAGGGTGAATAAAGGTCACATAAAAATTATGTATGCCAAACAAAATCCAAAACAGCTTCTACTTTGCATACAGTTTTAATCTCGTACAGATAAATAGTTCTTATATAACTGAATATTTTTCTATGTATACCTATATTGTTTGAAATTCGTGTCCCTAATTTCGCAGTGAAAAACTTTGGGAATATAACTAGTCATCACCATACACCACCAACTCTTGGGTTACTCTTTACCCAACAAAGTGTGATATTGACTGTGACTTTATAACTCCCCGTAGTTAGAAAGGCCAGCATGTTTGTTGGGACGGAGATTCAAACCTCTTATTCGAAGACTGCGAATCGGTCGATCGCCTAGAATTCCAGGCCCGAGTATTATATTGTAATGATTATAATTTTATCTCAAAAATTTGTGGTAAAATACAAGCCTAGAGATCATACTGATTTTCCGCTTCTTAACTATCGAACTAGCCTAACTTTGATAATTATTTCAAAATAGACTCGAACTAACAAAAATTCATTTACCGCACAATGTTTCAGCCCATTGACTGAAATTTTTATAAGTATTATTATTCTAGCCACACTCAACACAATGTCGATTAAACAAAAGGAATCGTAGTTCTTATTCTGTTCAAATTTAAAAACAAACAAATAGATACAAGCTTTTAAAATTTGTTGAAAATAGTTGAACAAACATACTTTAATATTGTACATATTGATGCAAAAAATATATAAGTAAACAATATAATTATACCAATTTTATACAGCTTAAATTACAAATACATTAAGCAAAAGGTGACTCGTTCATTATTGGAAGTTAAGCTTCATAAACTAAGATTGATTGTGAAAGGTCGGAAGAGGCGATGTCTTGTTTGTGTGCTTTATTAACGTACTTAATAAAGTTTGCGAGTGTTTAATAAATGATTAGAGCGCAAATCAAACTAGACTTGTGTTATATCCTAAGAAAAATTACAGGTGATGGAAGGTGTTGTCTGAATACACTCTTTCATAAAATGAAAAAGTTATTTCTTCTTTCATCTTACTCTGAACAACTAACGATATACCATATCCAATAAGGGTAAACGGCATATTTTTTACCAAAACGACACTAAAACATCCTATAATATTAATATAGTATCCGGTACCGGGCTTCTCGAGGCCAAGCGTAACCTCTTTAACATGCAGAGAAAACGAGACGGTTACGTAAGTGTCGTTCTTGCGTAACTTGTTTGTTGCCAAGGTACGTGAACCTATTGCTAAACTCAAGCAATAAAAAGTGGTCTGCCCAGAGCTTCCATTTGATAAGCACCTTGAACTCTGATTCAGAAGTAGGATCTAGATAACTTTGACAATTTTAAGACAAAGAAAACGATATCAGCCAGAAACCGTACATACTTGTTAGTGTCTGAATGAGTGTTTCGTCGAACAAAGATCGGGTTTCCGATTAGCAACTAGGCTAAAAAAGCACCAAAATATTATTATCCATAATAACATTATTATTAGTAAAGAAACTTAATTATAATTATTTATTTTAACTAGTTTTGTTTTAAATATAGGGAAGAGCTGTTTTAATTTTCACAAAAGCTGTATTAAAGCCATAACTTTAAAAGATATTATTATGTTTTTATAGTTATTTAAGATTATCGCTATAAAGAAAATAATTCTTCATAAATACTAGCGCCCTTATATTTTATATATCGTCAGGTGTTACAAGAGGCGTCGATCTCAACTGAACAGTAAAAAAAGAATTATTTAAAAAAAACTATTGGATGACATAATTAATTATAAAAAAATAAAAACTTACAGTGACCAAAAGAGGGGATCGTTTCACATATTTTTTCCCATAACTTAGGCAGCTTTGATTGCATTTAACAAAATTTGTTTGCAAAACTGCAATCTTTAACGAATTTACAATTAGATATTTATTTTAGTTAAATATATATATATAAATGCTTGTAGCTTTTATTGTTAAATGTTTATACACAAGTCCCGCCTGTTCTCTAAATTTGTAAAAGATTTTCGAATGTAAGAATCGATAATGTAAAAAAATATATGAATCGACACACCGAAAAACAGTTAAAGAATATTTTTTGGTCACTACAGTCAGTATAGTATAAGCCTCGGAAGCTATAGTTGCGAAAGGTGCTTATTAATCGGAAAGTACATAATTTCATCAGGAACGTTTATAGATTTCGAACATTGCAAGCCGTTCAACTTCAGAGAATTAACTTCGGACGTTAGTATTTTACGAGAATATTATATATCTTCCTCGGTCAAAAGTGAGCTTATAAACCGGGTTAGACCAGACAAGAAAAGAGCTAGCTAGCATTCCCGCCAAATGAAATGTACCTGTAAATTAACTCAGAATTAATTCACTAATCCTGGATCTGGACCGTTGATAAAATATTCAGTTCCAGACAAAAGAGGAGATTGAATATGGTTTTTGAGTTTGTAAAATGTTTGTATATAAATCATTATTTGTAATAACCGTTAGTTAAAATATATTTATGTTAACAAATAAAATTTGTGTATAAATCTTGTTGGCAAATATCGTAAATCTGATACATATAGACATTCAATAAACTTTTAAATTTAAAATTACAATATATATATGTATATGTGCCATTTCAACTTCCAAAAATGCAGGTAGACACTTTTCCGTTGCTTAAAGTGAGTATCTTATGGTGCTTCTATCATTCCATACTATTTATTGGGTATTAGGAGAATTGTTGGTTTCGTCACTACATTTTCGCTACTGTTATTAAGTCTTTTGTTAATACGTTTCTACCCGATTTTTAAAAATAATTGTTTTTCATGTTATAGGTTATCGTTAGTTATTGAACATAAAGCTGTATAAAAGACTACCCGTGGTATGCCCATTACGACTATCGAAACCTGGTTTCTAGTGGTATAAGTCAGCAGACAAACTACTGTGCCACAGGAGACTCATGGGGAAAGGATGCGAGATTATTTAACAAACTATAATAATACTTGAAAAAACTAACAAAAACGAGAAACTGTTAATATTTATATTAAAGTAGCTTAAATATTTCTTTCTTATGAGGCGCTCGTGGTTTTTCGTAGCATGCATTAATTTATTCATATTAAATTTGAATATCTTGGAAGTGAAAATTCTTATCACCTTGTTACGAGACAAAGGAATGTTAACCAGTTAATTAATATTTTAGAAGGGAGTACATCTATTTTAATACCAACGCTTGTTTCTGTAGTTTTCTTTTTTGCATGTGACGTATATTTTTATTGACTGTGTGTTGCAAAAGTCCTGTCTGTTCTCGAAATTTGAAGAAGATTTTTGAGAGTAAGAATCAACAATATTTGTTTTATGAAAACGCTCTAGAACATTGTTGAAACTTCAATAAACTTGTGTTATTTGTATAGAAGTAGCTGAGCGAAAGACAGAAAAAGAATATTATTGGTCAGCTATAGATAGTGTGCTGCAATTGTGATTAGCACCCAAAAATCGGAAAAAGGGGTAAAATTCTTCGATAGCTTTATCTTTAGAAAATTAGGGATTAGTTTTTCCTTTCTGCACCGTTGGATGAAATAAATGTCGTTTATTCTATTGATAGGGCCCGGCATGACCAAACGTGTTAAGGCGTGCGACTCGTAATCGAGGGTCACGTGTTCGCATTCCCATCGCGCCAAACATGCTCGCCCTTTCAGCCGTGGGGGTGTTATATTTGACGGTCAATCCCACTATTCGTTGGTAAAAGAGTAGCCCAAGAGTTGGCGGTGGGTGGTGATGACTAGCTGCCTTCCCTCTAGTCTTACACTGCAAAATTAGGGACGGCTAGCACAGATATCCCTCGAGTAGCTTTGTGCAAAATTCCAAAACAAACAAACAATCAAAGGAAACCAATTTGAAAGACCAAACACCATATTAGAAAATAAAACTATTTTAACCGAAGTTGACTCCTACTTTATAAAAATTTATATTTGAGTCAACTAGTCCTACTGGTTTCACCGTTAAGTGTGAAGAAAAGGTGATACATAAGTATGAGAAAAAAGACATGCACCAACATTATCAATTCCCCTTACAATTTTAAACACCTCAATAATATCTCTCTCTAACTTTACTTTTCAAGAGAAAAAATTAAAGATAGCAAACCTTTCTTGTATGACAACCCCTCCATTTCAAGCGCTATTCTAGTGACCTTCCTCTAGTCTCGACTTTTTTTTCCAACAAATTAATGTCTTTCCTGAGATAAGGAGTCCAACACCATACTTAAAATAAGACCTCATCAGACCTATAAAATGAAATTATAACCTCTTTAGACTTTTTTGTAATATTTCTGTAAATACAGCCTAAAATCCTGTTTTTCTTACTACTAGCAATAGTACATTGCTTGAATGGCCTAATAGACTGATCAACTATTACACACATATTCTTGTTTGTTTGTTTATTTTGGAATTTCGCACAAAGTGATCTGTGCTAGCCGTCCCTAATTTAGCAGTGTAAGACTAGAGGGAAGGCAGCTAGTTATCACCACCCACCGCTAACTCTTGGGCTACTTTTTTACCAACGAATAGTGGAATTGACCGTCAAATATAACGCCCCCACGGCTGAAAGGGCGAGCATGTTTGGGGTGACCGGAATGCGAACCCGCAACTCCCAGATTACGAGTCGCACGCCTTAACACGCTTGGCCATATCGGGCCCACACACATACATAACAACGTTTCTTTATAGCACAGTTATTCCCATTCAAATTTTACTTATAATTCATATTATGATAGTCCACATGAGTTATGTTGCATTTATTATAATTAAAATCCATTTCTCATTTATTTGCCCAACTCACCTAATGATCTTAATTCTTTTGTAAGTCAACAGAATCCTCTTCACAGCTAGCAACACCCAAGACCTTAATATCATCTAAATATTTAAGTAATTTATTGACAACTCTTTCATCTGTATCACTGATGTGAATCAAAAAGAGCAAAGGCCCTATTTGTATTCAACTTGTATCATTAATCCAGTATGACTGAAGTCCATTTACAACAACTCTCTTCTTCCTTATATCCATCCACTCTTCTATCCAATTAGTTAATTTATCCCCAAGTCCCTATACATCATTTTTACAAGCTCTCTATGTGGCATCTTGTCAAATGCTTTTAAAAATTCAGATACGCAAAATATACATTCTTGTCTTTATTTATATAAACAGTAATATTTTTTAAAAAATGTCAAAAGGTTCGTAAGGTACATGTTTGTTTTAATGAGACTATGTTGAGTATCTAATAAATAACTTTGCAAAGCACCTTTTATAAGATGCTCCAAAACGTTTTCCATAACCGATGTAAGATTACTGGGCCTATAATTACAGGGGCAACTGGCTAACATATCTAATCCCTAGCTTTCTTCAGAACCCTTGGGGAAATATTATCTGATCCAAGAGCATTGTTATTTTTTTAAATTTTCGAACACTTTTTAACTAGCTCATAATTAATTCAGTCATCTTGTTCAATTTCATTACCATTTATAAACTATTCAAAATATGAAATACTGCTCAAGTCTTCGTTAGTACAAATTAAAAAGTGCAAAATTTTATAATCTAGTCTTTTCATAATCATCAGATACAAGCGTTTCTTCACTAAATTTCAACCTTATCCAAACGTTTTGCTCGCCCTAAATATACGTGAAGAAAACTTCATTGTTATATTTTAACATTTTCGACCAACTTTTTTCAAACACTCAATGGCCACTTTATCAGGTCCACCCGTCTTGTACCGAGTAGGACCTTCTTTAGCCTCTAACACAGACTGAATTCTTCTCGGCATGGATTCAACAAGGTGCAGAAAGCATTACTTAAGGATTTTGGTTTTGCTGAGTCCATAGCATCAGGTAGTTGCTGCAGATTTGTCGTTCACACATTTATGCTGTGAACCTCTTGTTCCACCTTATTCTAAAAATTCTCTATGGGATTGAGATTTGGGGACTGTGCAGGCCATTGGAGTACACTGAAGTCATTGTCATGTTCATGAAACCAGCTTGAGATGATGCTTGCTTTGTGACATGGTACATTATCCTGCTGGAAGTATCCATTGTAAAATGGTCAGACTGTATCCATAAAGGAATGCACAGGGTCAGCAACAATGTACAGGTACGTTGCGGCATTCAAATGATATTCAATGGTATTAAGAGTACTAATGTGTGGCAATAAAACATTTTCTGCACTATTATACCACCATTAGCAGCCTGTACCATTAATATAAAGCAGAATGGATCTATAGATTAATGTTGTTTACAACAAATTCTGACCCCACCATCCGCATGCGCAGCAGAAATCGAGATTCGTCAGACTATTCGATGTTTTCAAATCTTCAGTCGTGAAGATTTGGTGATCCTGTGACCACTTTAGCCTAATTTTTCTATCCTTAGCTGACAGGAGTGAAACCCTGCGTGGTTTTATACTGCTGTAGCCTATCAACTTTAAGGTTTGACACGTTGTGTGTTCAGAGATGTCCTTCTGGGTACCACTGTTATATAAAATGATTATTTGAACATTTGTGGCCTTCCCCTCATCTTGAACGAATTTGACCATTCTCCTTTGATCTGTCTTATTAACAAGATGTTTCCGCTAAAAAACTGCTGCTTACTGAATGTTTTTATTTTTCTCACCATTCTCTGTAAGCTCTGAAGACTGTAGCGTGTAAAAATCCCAGGAAGCCAGCAGTTTCTGAGATGCTGAAACCACCATGTCTGGCATCAATAATCATTCCGCAGTCAAAGTCGCTTAGATAACGCATCTTCCCCATTCTAATGTTTGGTCAAACATCAACTGAACCTCTTTACCATGTCTGCTTGCTTTATATATTGAGTTGCAGCCACACAATACGCTGTTTGGTTATTTTCATTAAAAACAAGTGTACCTGATAAAGTGTACATCGTTTTTATGTCCTATTTTCCTGTTCGGAAAACTTAATATTCTATAATATTTTTAAGTCTCCCTTCATATCAGTCAGCTTAAATTTCTTCAATTTATTGTTTTGTTTTTTAATTTTATCTCTTATACACTTTCTGTCATTCTTATTTCTTTGAGGAATATTTTTATATTTAAATACTGAATATATAAAAATGTTTCCACATTTGATCAGTGTCTCCAAATAAGTCAAATAAGTATTATGTCATGATGTAAAATATTATTATCTGTAGCTATTATTAATTCATTTATTTTGTGAGTGAATATTTTACGATTGTTTAATATTTGACAAGAAAATTAGAAATAATTATTTCATAGTAATTGTTATTACAGGTTTAGTTACTTAAATCGGTAAGTGTTGTATGTTGTGTTTGTCTTGGATATAGCGAGCAGACGAGTAAGTAATAAACGTATAAATAATGTAAGATAAGCGGTAAAAGTAGACAAACAGACAAAGACAAAGCAAATGAGAAATAAAGTGACGTAAAAGAGACGTTCGATTAGAGAAGGAAGGCCTAACGATTAATATATATATTAGATTGAGACTAGCTGTGTTAAATGATATATGAATAATAGTTTATTTCGTCAAAGAGAGCTCTAAAATAAATGAATCTATCTGTGTGGATATTACAATTCTTGTTTATAACTTCAATTAGAATATCTTCAACGTCATTACAGTTACACTTGTTTATGGATCAAATAAGTAAAAAAATTAAAAATAAAATATTGAGTTATCAACAAAACTACTACAAATGGATGCGTCTCTAACACTCGACAGGTACTGTGGAAATTCTGTATAAGTACTTAGCAGTAATTATTTGCACCCAGAAATTTCCAAATGTGTGCACTCTCAAATATTTATATATTAGAAGTTAACAATAAATACGTTCCTTGAGAAGAAAGCCATCCTGAATAGTGTCTAATAACCTTTCTCCCTTATGGTTTGATTTTAGCCTTTTCAAATCTATATGCTGGAAATTAAAATCATCCATAATTTTGACCCTATTAACACCTGAAATCTTAATTTTATTGTAAAGTTTCTCACTAATTTCATTAGTATTGTCTGGTGGTCTGTAACAAGTTTTCACTAAATACCTTTTCTATATATATTAACTGATAGAAACTCAAACAGCTTCAATTCCTTGCTGTTATCTTTTATATCCTTGAGTTCAACAGGAATAACTCACATTTTACACATAAAATCGCTCCTCCCTATCTTTTAAGCCCTCTATCCCTATTAAATAACTACTAACCCTAATTTTCAATGACATGTTAACAACCAGAGTATTTCGACAAAATGACGTTTTTTCATTGGCGTAAAAGACTTAATAATCTCATTTTCAGCAAGACACTGACATGTGATATTAAACATTTTGATATATTTGTCACATAAAGTTGTTTTGTTTTTTATATTTTTTACTTATATTTTTATACTGGTGTATTTCTTTTCTACTTTTCCGTTCCAATATAAAAACTGAATGGTTGTTTTGGTTAACTTATTGATACTTTTTGGATGTTGGAGGAAAATTTCCACTTTTATTTTCTTTAATGGTGTAATTTTTGAAGTAGACACCATAAATTTGATTATACTACTCATAGGTATTCACTTGTAAGGGTAGTGTGTGATTCCATCTTCAGGAAAGAAGCTTTACTTATCATTCCCGAATACAGATTAAATTTGATAGACGTGCCCTCTTTCTGTAGAATCCTTTCTAACTGAGGTACATTTTATTGGTCGTGGATTCAAATCCTCGTCACACCAAACATGCTCGCCCTTTCAACCGTGGGATCGTTATAATGTGACGGTCAATCCCACCATTCGTTCGTAAAAGAGTAGCCCAAGAGTTGGTGGTGATGACTAGCTGCCTTCCCTCTAGTCTTACACTGCTAAATTAGGGACGGCTAGCGCAGATAGTCCTCATGTAGCTTTGCGCGAAATTAAAAAACAACCAAACCGTTTATATGATCATATTGTATGAGTAGCAACTGTTGTAGTGCGAAGTATAATGAGTTGGTGAACGATATTTTTAATCAGTTGTTTTTAAGTCACTTACCTATGAAGAATACTTAGTTATTAGTATGGCAGTTATGGTAATGTATCTGATGCAGTCATTGGCAACTGTTTAATCATTTAAATAATTTACTTATTACAATTGTTGGTAGTTTGATCATTACGATCTTGCAGCAAGTAAAGTTCTTGAGAGTTTTTAGTCGTCATGATGATGCAGTTGATACAGTTGCTTGCTGATTGTCGTCAGAATACGTGTATCACAACTGGTTGTGTTGATGTATGAACCGTGAACGTGGTGTTATGCACATTTCTGACAACCGGAGAGCATTGATATGCCTGCAATGGCTTTATATTTACAGCAACTAATGGCAGAAATTTCTGAAGTAACGATACATCTGTTGCATACTTGGTGAGAATTACCAAATGAGTCTCTTATCCTGTAAACATATCATTGACCATTGAAAATGATGGGCAATTATTATCTGGCCGTTGGAAGCATGCTACTTTTTATATAATAACAAAATATTCACAAATTCCTTACAACAGTAAGTGTGTTATAAACCATAGACAGGCATACTTTTCAGAAGGAATCTGAAGTGTCAAGTTCAATGTGTGCATTGGATATTATTACACACATGAGTAATACTTATAACTTTGTTTAACACTCAATGTGTGCTTTGGATATTATTACACACATGAGTAATACTTATAACTTTGTTTAACACTCAATGTGTGCTTTGGATATTATTACACACATGAGTAATACTGATAACTTTGTTTAACACTCAATGTGTGCTTTGGATATTATTACACATGAGTAATACTTATAACTTTGTTTAACACTGAATGTGTGCTTTGGATATTATTACACACATGAGTAATACTTATAACTTTGTTTAACACTGAATGTGTGCTTTGGATATTATTACACATGAGTAATACTGTTACGTATTTTTTAATGTTTTAAGTTCTTCGTAGATTAAACGCAACAGAAAAACACAGATAACAGCTTGTATAATTTATTACACTAAACTACTAACAAATATAACAGATATAATATAAATTGTATAATAACAGTGACAGATATTAAGTTACAATATTCGAAATTAATTACAAAACAAAATAATATTAGTTTTAAACTTCAAAATTAATCACAACACAAAACGGTACTGGCCTGTATCTAATGTAATGATTTAAAATTAAAGTCTCAAATTCCAGTCTTGGGTGTGAATTTGGTCCCACGAAGAGATTCCGAAACAGTTCACAGTTCAATAAATTCGCCGACTCTCAGCACAAGCAGTAATTCAGAAGTATCGTAGAGATTGACGAAATAAAATCACGGCTTCCGTAGATCTAATTTCAATCACAAATCCGAGTTGAATATTCACAGCAAACACTTAATCTTTCTCAAATAGCTAACTCTCTTCTTTTGAAATGAAACTGGTGTCTGAATCTCACTCTTTGTCTTCGAATAATACTAATGACTGAATCTCTCTCCCTCGAATAAAACTGATGACTGATGATTGATGACTCTATATCTCTCACGTCACCGTCTTTTTTATACCGATAGGCCTATTTCTCGAACAATCTTGCAATTTCCATACAACTCCAGAGCTATCCACGCATATCCGTTCTTGCACGAGACTACACTTTACACTCATTTACAAACATGTGATTGGTCTATTTAATTCGAGAAAGTTCTAAAATGTTACCCTAAATAAATAACATATTTTAGTTTAAACTTCGAAACAATAATATCAATATGGAAAAATGAATAATACAAATGAAAATTCAAACACAACACGACATGTTGTTGTTTACAAAATATTTACACATATACATAACAATACTTATAACTTTGTTTAACACTAAATTCCAGTTTGATACCGAATTTTCTGTGAGACTATCAAACTGATGGTTAATGTTACGCATTTTAGAAAAAAATTCTATCTGATGATTTACCTATGAGATGAAAACACTGCAGATAGAGAGAAAAAAATCTATATGTTTTACTTCGACCATTTGATATAATATTCGTGTTAATTGGACAGAATCCTTAAAGCGATTTATTTGGGAAAAAAATAATCCAGTTTCATATCCACAAGTCAGCTAGTTTTTCAGATAGAGTTCGATCATTTAATATCATTATATTTTACCCTTTTGTAATTAGTAAATACATCCTAATAAGAATATATTCATCTGATGGAAAAATAAAATATATGAATTTTTTTAAATGTTGTAAATTAAATCCATAGTCATCAAATGTAGCATGATCGCAAACATGTACTGACCCTTTTACATAAGGAAAGGTTATAATTAGTAAAAGAGTAGCCCAAGAGTTGGCGGTGGGCGATGATGACTAGTTGCCTTCTGTCTTGTTTTACCCAGCTAGCGCAGTTTTGTGCGAAATTAAAAAAACAACAACAATAAATTCATCACCTCTCTCACTCTCTCATAATAGCTAACAGTTTTTTCCTTCCAATACAATATCTTACATTTATTATGAGCTTGGTTATAGCTTTGTGCCTTCATCTGTGAGAAAATTAATAGGAGTTGAAGTTTCGTGGTACAAGACTCACGAAGTGAATTTGTGTTTAATGCTTAGAATTAAACTAGGTTTATTTTCTACTATTTAGTTTTGTACATGAACGACCCATAGACTTGCACTTTGAAACAAAATATCAAACATTTTTCATAACATAAATTATACTTCTTTACCCATAAAATGGAAACACTTTTTTCATGAGTAGCTCTAAAAATAAGACATTTCTGACATAACTCCTGCGTGACACATGGTCTGATACTGTACCAATAATCTTGAACAAACCCAGGTTTTGGTGTTGGCTGGTGGATTCAGTGATGGTATACATGTATACCATAGAGCTAGAGCTGCTTGTATCAACTACTTTTACAGTACACAAAAGGAGGCTGGTATATGTATTTTGTTACGTGGAGAAAGTGTAATGATGTAATTTTTCCACCAGACACAGTTATATTAACACTTTATATACACAGTTTTAGCAGCTACTGTTTTTACGAAGTTGAGTAAAGTGTTGGTTGTGGTGTATCATCTCACAGTCTGATGGTTAATCACAATAAGTAATACATACGATCAGTTGGATATTTGCAACGTTTATAAATCCAAACAATATCAATCGGAATGACAACTTATCGTTCATTATAATGGAATTTCACGGTGTTGGTTGGGCCTTTGTAAAACTTACAGGAAATACAGTTAACAATGGATATGATGTATGATCCACTTTTAGAACAGAAATTCTGCAATGCTCACAATAACACATCAAGTTGTTAAGGTACGCATTAGCTTATGCACGTTAACAAATTTATATACTACGAGAACGACGCTTGTTTTACACACTTCTTGATTCAAAACGAAATCAGTTTTAATTGTTGTAATTATCTTTCCATTTTCTTCGGAAGCAGCTGGCAAGTTTCAATTACGCACATATAGTCATCTTGTAAGGGAATCAATTCTGCAAGTTACATCGTTCAATCAGTTAAAAACATGACACGCATCAACTGCGTCACAGAGTCCAGCAAAGATGTTCTTTCGCAAAGGCATAAACTACCGAAACGACAACCAGAAGTGTGATCTGTTACCTTCGTTGTTCAGACTCTACCAGTGTATTCTAACTTACCTGGAAATGATGTTTATGTTAAGGTAAGATACAATAAGGAAGGATGAATTTTTAGAAAAATAAAGCGCAAATGAGAATTAATACTGTGGTATTAGGTATCTTCTTTCTTGTTCTATAGCCATACTATTAGAATCATTCGATTGTTTACAGTTTGTACGTTGCATCAAAAAATTACTAACTAAAATTTATTCTTATAAACAAAATGTTAGTGAAGCTGTACTTTGTGGTGTGAACTTAATTTTATCTTAATTCATTGTGGATATCGATGTGTAGAAATTAAGAGCTCAAAATTAGATAAATAATTAAGTAAGAAATTAACTGAACTAGCGTAGTAAACAATGTATCACAATTCGGTTAATTGAGACTTAATATTTGTGGATGTTTTCATTGTTGTAGTTCCTGACTTTAGTATTTACTCAGCACTTATCCACTGTAATCATTCATTTCATTTAGTTATAATGCAATATTACTAGTTATTATTTGAAACTGTTCTTCCTACTTAAACCTCCCCCTCCATTCGTATAGTGGCAAATCTTGAAGACTTGAAGAGCTTCTAATGCTGAAAATCTGGTTTCAGTAGTCGTAACAAACAATGGTTAAGAAACAATATAAGACCACTAGGTAATATTTCGAACTGTACAGTTCTTTTAACAATAATGATAAATCTCTATTGATGGTATCGAAAACCTTATTTCACTCAAAGCTATAATGAAACGTCACTTATTATTATACTCTATTCATGATTAAGTACCACTGATATTAATATCAAATGCTTGATGGATTTTTTTAGAATAAAGTACTTAAGATGAATATTTATCAGTAAAATTTCTTTGAATACATTTTCAAACAGCAAAAACTTAGGATTAATATTAACTTTGCTGCAAAAGTACTGTCACAATTTCTAGACCATATGTTGAAGAATTAAAGTTTACTTTCTAACTTGTTCGTGGTTTATTTAACTATATTTGAAATACTAGCACACAGCACCCGCACTTCTATGAAGGATCTAAAGACACTTCATAATTAACAGAGGTCTCAATGTACCAATTAAGCTTCATCACTTTCCCCAATTACTTAAATTTCTATCTCAAAGAGGGCTAGTCCCGAGACAACCGTTAGGGTACTAATCCGTATCTGAACACAATTTTGACTTACTAGCTTGTGAGATCCATGTTGGTACAGTGGTAAGTCTACGAATTTGCAATGCTAAAATCTGGGGTTCAATTCCCCTCGATAGGCTCAGCAGATAGCCCGATGTGGCTTTGCTATAAGAAAATATACACTAACTTGTGAATAGCGGATTGACAACAGTTCCAAAAATGGGATCTCGTCGTTGCCAGGAACACAAACTTTGACGCAGTGTTCGAAATCAACAACAATGCATATCTACAACTAGGATCTCTCCATGACTAGATGGTCTTCTTGCCTATGGAATTGTCTTCTATTCAGTAGGCAAGGCTATAGCTAGTTCAAAGAGAGTTCATAACCGAGAAACCCGTAAGAGCACTCATCCGAGGTACCTTAGCACGTTTGCTAAAACTAATTCCGCTAGCTTGTTGGCGGGAGTAAGAACAAATTTTAAAACAAGGCACTTTTGAATCCCTAAGGGAACTATGCACATGAAACCGACATCTTCTAAACCTTCTTCTAGACACCTTTGGTAAGAGGTTACGTCTTATAGGAAATGATATCCTATAGTTAATCCGATTCCCTCTGTCACATTTGATCTTTAAAGCTCCAAAACTGTTGGAGCTAGCTAAAAGAAAAAGAAAACACAACAAAATCACACAGATGTGAGTTCATGTGCGTTGCAAATCCATATATGTTGTATATGTGCGGGTTGAAATCATGGATTATGTTTGAAATGATGAGGTAAAGTTTCTTGTTTATAAATGTACAAACATACATCTCAGTTAATTACAATTCCTTTTTTTGAAAATTTTTTTTACTGGTAGTAGGTTGTTCTGATAATGTATGTCAAAACCAAGTTTCTGCGAAGATAATCTTAATTATCTGTACATGGCATATAGGTGTTTTTGAAACCAAGGCTACTTCTATACATAGAAGAGCGAACAACGTTTCAACCTTCTATGTAAAATATTTTCTCAACCCAAACGAGCCGTTTTTGCATATATACTTCTCTACAAGTGGGCTTCTCGACATCACTGATTACTGTGTTGACAAGGTTTGTCCACGTACAAACTTTGACAGATTCTGGGTTACGTAATATTTTATTGTAGAAAATAACAGCATTTTTGATAAAAAAAATAATGGCTTCTTTTTTAGATCAAGAGGTCACTAATCGGAGTGTGTGTGCGTTTTTATAAAAGCAAAGCCACATAAAGATATCTAGTCAACCCACCGAGAGGAAACGAACCCCTGATTTTAGCGTCGTAAATTCGGAGACATACCGCTGTACTAGCGGGAGTCATCTGTCGGAGTAACGGGCTTAAAACTAAATTATATCACAAAACAACAATTTTTGGTTTTTACCGTCATTTCCACACATTTATGCCTCAATTTTACAAAACTATTTAACAAGTATTTTAGTTTACAGAGCATATAAACTTATCAGATCTTATGATTATTTTTATGATAAACTTATAAATATTTAAAAATATTGAATATATGAATAAGGTTTACAACCCCAAAATTCTTGACCTTAACGTTCCTAAACGTACTCTCATCTTTGTATTACCTTTCAACTGGATTAAAAAGTGTGTAATATGAAAACTTTTCAGATAGGAATCAACCACTACACTATTTTTTTCTCGCTTCTGCGAAGTCATTGTGACGTGTTTGAGAGCATGCGCATTTGATTTGAATAGGTCACAGCTTCGGTTATTACACCACGTTTCGGTGAGAGTTCCTGTATTGGTACGGATATTATCGTAAACACTCTTGTGATTTCAGCTTCTTCGAAAAAATTTTTTTTGCTTCTAAAAATCTATTTTATTGTGGTGCTGAAAATTGGAACCTTTTTTATATTAATCCTACAGATTTTTTTTCAACTTTGGACATAAAGAACCCAGAGTTTGTTGAAACATTATTGAAAGGTAGTCAACAAAATTTTCTTCAGAACCTTATCTATTGAATTACTGTAGACTTCTAGAACACGTATTTGAAAATGACAACCAAACCAATAGATTTCTACTATTTGCCGATTAGTCCGCCATGTCGAGCGGTAGAGATGGTCGCCAAACACTTGAACGTTTCTTTGAACAAGAAATTGGTGAATGTGATGGCTGGCGAACACATGAAGCCAGAGTTTCTAAAAGTAAGTATAATTTCACTTTAATTATCATTGTTATTGGAATGAAGTTATGCTTAAACGAAAAAGCGAACATGTATACAATATTTTAGCAGCTTCGTAGTTTTAATGTCACTAAAGTGAAATAGAAAAATTTTGAGTTATTGACACAAACATTAGTTTTTGTTATTAAACTTTTCTAATATGCTATTCAAATTCCTAGATTAACCCAAACCATACCATTCCAACAATTGATGACAACGGTTTCATCTTATGGGAAAGGTGAGATAATGTTTTTGATTTATAGAAACGTCTTTTCAAACTTTATTTAAAACCTATTAAAACAGGCCTCTTGGTTATTAAAACTTGACGTTAAGCAGATCAGAACGCCACGTGCGGGTATTTGACGTACTACAGAGATGTTAACCTCCTGCACAGTATCAGCTCACAAACAAATATGTATCATGCTCCTTTTATGATTAGATTAATTATTAGGTAAAATAATAATTTTCTCAAATATATACGTTTAGATTCACTTAAGTTTTTGAGTATTAAAAAGAAATATTTACTCATCTGTTACTATTTAAATAACATAAAATAAATATAGATCAGCAAGCCATGGTGAAAACTATGTTATTAATAATTAACCATTACCTACTAATTAAAGTGCAAACCCGAAGCTCTATAGGCCCAGTGAATAAACTAGTACTTGGCCATCCGTTTTAGAAAACTTTGAAATATTAGCTATCCAGTACAACGTTTCATTTAGTGCATCCTTTATACCAGAAAAGAAAGAGTCGCGATCTCGTTTGACACGAAACATTCGTACAATCTTGGAGTCGGGTAATTTTGCACGAGTAAAGAGTTCGACATATCCATCTCTCCCTGATCCACCTAACTATAGATAATTAGTTTCAGTATTAAGCCTGTGCGATGGAAATCAGTTTTTGTATAGAATCGCATGTTAGTTCCTTTCAAAGGATTTCAGTTATTTTATAGTATTGTTTCAGTCGGGGGAGAAGGAGAAACTGTACCAGGGGCTCTGACCACCTGCTGGCTTCCAACGAAAATATATTTTCAATTTTTTTTGCATTTTATGCTCTTGTATTTATTAGAGAGAGCACGTGCTATTCTAATGTCCCAGACCCTAAGTTACCTAAATTCGACCCTGATTTCGGTTCCCATTGGACTCTTGTTTCGTATAACACTAGACTAGCTCTCCTTAGCGATTTTCATAGTTGGGGAGAGGACGCTGGCTTCCCCTGGCCCAGAAATACTTGAACAATTCTGTAGTTTTGAATGACAAAGTAATAAAGCACTGTATTTCCCGACGTCAAGGACGTTATTTTTTCCCAAAAAATAAGTAAAAAATTTACCCTGTGTCTTCCAGGCCTAAGGTTACGTTGCTCATAGGCCTAAGCCAAGAGGAAGCGTTTCCACACTAGACAGTAAACCAAGCCCCTTTATATGGCCCAGAATGAAATGTATAAATTACTTAGTATTAAATAACAGATAAATAAACAAGAGAATCATAAATTATCACAAAATTCATTGGAACTTCCGCATTAGGCTAAGGTAGATCAGTCGATGGTCTAATTTGTCTGTTTTCCATCAAATAATGACATTTTTACTCACCTCAAACGATACTGATATTAAGGCAACATTATAAGAACACATGAAAAGTAAAATTGCGGAAGCCCAACCCAATAACGGCAGCCGTTTGCAAAATATCGTTAGTTTGTTTTGGTTCCGTTCAGACCATTCTGTTCAGTTATTGTGTAACGATTTCTCCGTAGGAGTTATCTGTAACAATTCATCTGAATCACATGTTTGTAAACACAGCCCACATTATGACTTCTACAAAAAGTAAAAAGACACCCCTAGAACAGAAGAATAGGATTATAATAACGATATTACTGGTAATAATACAGATATTTCTGTGGTGTAATATAAGGTATACACTTTCAAAGGTATATACGGTAAGCATATAGCTCACAAAAAACGAGAAGTGGACAAAAGGACTTGTGTACCATAATTCACTAAACAATATAAGAAACATCTAGGTAAGATTGGTAGAAGTGCTGCGACCTTATTCTTATGTTCATCTTCTTTTTTCTTTTTTGCAAAATTCCACAAATCAAAATAGGGATGCGTTTAAGACAGGTGTCGAAGACAACAATATTTATTAAGATAAGCCTTTATACTAAGTTAGGGCTTGTTTCTGTGAATGTGATCTCACTAAATTATACTACCTCCTAAAGATGGTTGGACACTGTTGATGCAAAAATTATTATCGTAATGGTGTCTTTTGTTTTTTTATGTTAGACAGGTTATTTCCAATTTCCTGGTGAATATAATGCTAAGTTCCATCCACTTAACTGAAATAAATTAGTTTTTTCTTCTTAACGTTTACTACAGACTACCAAAACTATCACTTGTTCATAGTTCTACTTGTAGGCCTAAATTCAACAACAACGATTTCATTTTTTCAACTGAAATTGACTCTAATAAAACTATAACCAACTAACAACTTCACACTTCTCGCCCTTTCAGCCGTGTAGAATGTTGTAATAGTACGGTCAATCTCTCTATTCGTTGGTAAAAGAGTAGCTCAAGAGTTGGCGGTGAGTGGTGATGACTAACTGCCTTCCCTCTAGTCTTATACTGCTCAATTAGAGACGGCTAGCGCAGATATCCCTCGTGTAGCTTCGTGATAAATTAAATAAAATCAAACGAAACCAAACTTACAAAACCTAACTAATATATGCCATAAATAACACTGATCTGAATACTTCATTTTGACTAGCACTCTAGTGATTCAACGATTCATTGATTATAAAGTAACCTTGTTTCTAGGCGTTTTAGAAGTTTTTTGGCCACTAATATTGACGAACATTCTGCTGGGTATTCTGGGACTATTTTTGTAAATTTGCTTGATCTTATCGTCATGTACCCTTTAGCTAACTTTTAAATTTTATTTAAAATGCAGCTTATGATATCACAAAACTGTTACGTACTGTATGAAGAAAATGGTGTTCATATCGAGTAGGACAGTTTTAACATACCTTTTACTACAAAAAAAAACACGATAAAACTACAAATGGATGAAATTACTTTTGTCAAATAGTTATTGAAAGTAGTTCTGTTAGTGCCTGTGATGAAACTTTATAGGAAAATTTATTTCAGAATGTTGAGTATAGTTTCTAATGTAACGGATGTTATTGAGAAAAGTTAAATCCCCAAATTCGTAGAAAAGGGGCCTGGCATGGCCGAGCGCGTTAAGGCGTGCACTCGTAATCCGAGGGTCGCGGGTTCGCGCCCGTGTCGCGCTAAACATGCTCGCCCTCCCAGCCGTGGGGGTGTATAATGTGACGGTCAATCCCACTATTCGTAAAAGAGTAGCCCAAGAGTTGGCGGTGGGTGGTGATGACTAGCTGCCTTCCCTCTAGTCTTACACTGCAAAATTAGGGACGGCTAGCACAGATAGCCCTCGAGTAGCTTTGTGCGAAATTCCAAAAAACAAACAAACAAACAAACAAACGTAGAAAAGGCGTCAACATTTTAGGAATAAAATAGCAAGTTATTTTAGAAAAAGATGAAGCAAAAACTAAGTACTCCTTTAAAGTTATTTTAATCATTGAATGATTGTAAATTTTGTATGCTAGGTCTATTAATAACACTGGTAGATTTTCTATTAATCTTTTAAAATATATTTAAATTTAAGAACTGTTACACTTAAAACGATGGAAAATTTGAATTTGTTACATGGAACTAGTAACATATTTTTTGTTGTTTTGTTTTTATGATATTGGTTATCAAAGAGTATGCCGTTTAAAATAAATTGTATTTATCAGGTTCAGATTTCCAATGCGTCCAAATCAAATGTAGTTTATCAGCGATTAGAAGTAAAAACTTTCGACTCAGTGGCTTTTTTTTTGCTTATTGGGCGTATATAATTGTTTAAGCACTCCACGCACATCCTTCTCGGACAGCAACTTCTGTTTAGATGTATATGTTGTTTCCTATTTTTGTTTTTGTTTTTTATAAACGTTGAGACATTTATATCTTTGTTGTGCTCGACGTCATACGACTGTAACTAGACCCATTTTCCTGGGAGAATAAAACGAAACTGCTCCTTTATTTCTTTTAATAAACAAAAATAACTTGTAGTGAAGGTCTGTTTGTTCCGTTGCTTCTAATAAAAAAAACAGACATGGATGTTTATTAATTAAAAAGTCTCTCGGTAATGTGAATCAAAACTGGGATTACTGTGACTAGACTAAATATTTTAAACTTGTATTATTGTGAGTAATAACACCCTCTAACGTGATAATCCATATAATCAAAAGTAGGGTAGAAAACCTGGAAGAGGAATGTTATATTTGCCCATTGCATTTTTATCTTTCTCTTTAAGAATGTCTCAGTTCTGGCTCTCAATACTGTAAGAGATCCTTTTATTCAAAGTAGGTTATGGACTGTAGCCCATCACTGAAATCGAAAGCCGTTGAGCTTTGCGTACACGATGGACGTGATAGGCTGTAGTTATGAATAATGGATTTAATAACTTACCTACAGTGATGTCGAGAAAACCCACTTTTAGAGAAATATATATGCAAAAACGGCTCGTTTGGGTTGAGAAAATATTTTACATAGAAGAGCGAACAATGTACCAGTGTTGGATGTTCTCAACAGGTGTTTTGTATATTATATCTGATGCTGGTAGGCCGAGTGCGTTAAGGCGCGCGCTCGTAATCCGAGGGTCGCGGGTTCGCGCCCGTGTCGCGCTAAACATGCTCACCCTCCCAACCATGGGGGTGTATAATGTGACGGTCAATTCCACTATTCGTTGGTAAAAAAGTAGCCCAAGAGTTGGCGGTGGGTGGTGATGACTAGCTGCCTTCCCTCTAGTTTTACACTGCTAAATTAGGGACGGCTAGCACAGATCAGATAGCCCTCGAGTAGCTTTGTGCGAAATTCCAAAACAAACAAACTGATGCTGGCGTTTGGTTATAGTGCTTACAATATCCTGGCGTTGCTGTAGTGTCTTTGTTTAGCATTGTAGGGTTCCATGATGGGTGGATCAGTGAGCACCGAAAAAATTGTCTTTTTTATTACGGATCCTCAAAAAAAAAACTTGAATGAAATAATGAAAAAAAACAGTCCACAGGTAAACGACCACGTCTTGGAGATTCTGAGCAGCAATTTTTAACATCTTTAACAGCTATACCTCATTTTCTTATACTGCGTTCTCTTTCAGACAAACCTTTAGGGCAAATGTCTCCCTGTTTCATTCAAAAAGGACTTGAGGAACTTACTGGCTTTTCAAAGTCACTCAAATATCTTCGTTCTGGTGACACATTGGTGAAAACATCTACATCTTAATACAGTAAACTCCTTTTACATTTAAAGTCGATTGGAGACATACCTATTGAGGTTACGCCTCGTGCTACTTTGAATTTATCACGGAGAGTTATTCTTAAGATGGATATGAAGAACATCCCCTTTACTATTCTTCGACTTTTTATTGAGAGTTGACAATAACTCACGACAGTCATCATTTTCCTATAATTTTGAGAGAGCCTGCCCATGGCAGATACCACCCGACCCGCATGACCAGTAGAACCTGGATTAAGGAAATTGGCCCTTTTTCACTGATGTTGATGAAATTCGTCTTGCCATCGGCTGTAAGACACCAATAAACGACTTTGAGGCAGCTGCTCAATGTATTTGTAAAAAATTGACACGTTTTCCACGATATCCTCGTCCGTGGTGGAATCCTGGCTGACACATGGAATGGAAGACTCTAAAACGGGTCTGGGATACTTTTTGTACGGATTCCACACTCACGAACCGCATCCTTTTTCAGCAGGCCCGTGCACCCGCTCGGTGGGTAAGACGTCAAAGCCAGAAGGATTCTTGGATTAAGTTCACAACCAACACGTATCTACCATCAGTTCCAAGGTCATACGGGACAATATTCAAAAGGTGAGTGGGCAATTTATTTCTGTACCCCACTTGATCTTGCTCTCTGATGGCCAGGAAGTAGCTGATCCCAGAGCATTGCTAATACTCAAAGTGAATTATTTTGATTCTGCTTCATCCTTCACCTTCCCAGCCATCAAGACGCCGGAAGAGATATCACCTCTTTCCTTTCAAGCTGATTGTCTCAATGACTGTAATCGTCTCTTACACTAGTGGAACCCAAACTGGCCCTTCATCGGGTGGGAGTACAATGGTTGGACCTGATGATATACACTATAAAATGCTGCACCATCTATTTACTGCTTCTCTTGTTATTCTTTTGATTGTTTTTAATCATATCTGGCAAAAGAATGTTTTACCTGATGCATGGCACCAGGCTATTGTCCTACCTTTCTCTAAGCCTGAGAAGGATCCAAGATTTCTTCAAATTACTGTCCAATTGCTTTGTCGAGCTGTCTCTGTAAGACCTTGGAGAGGACAATTAATGTTCGTCTTGTTTGGTTCCTCAAATCAAGCAACATTCTTTCGCCCACTTTGTGTGGCTTCTGACGACAGCGCTCCACCATGGACTACCTGATTCGACTTGAAACGTCAATCAGAGAAGCTTTTCTCAATATTCTTCGACATTGAGAAGACTTATGATACAACATGGAGGTATGACATTTTGCGAGACCTCCATTTATATGGGTAATGTGGGCATTTGCCCATTTTTATTTAAAATGATTGAATGGACAGGCAATTCTAAGGTCATGCGGGTTCGACACTTTCTTTTCTACATAAACTTGGAGTCTCTCAGGGCTGTGTTTTGAGTGTCACACTTTCAGTACAAAGATTAATTCCATCACTGAATAACTCCTTCTTACTGTTGTAAACGGACCCTATGTCGACGACTTTCACATATCACATAAGTCGTTCAATATGAGGTATATTGAGTGGCAGCTACAGACTGGCCTCAATCATTTACTGAAGTGGATCACAGCAAACAGTTTTAACTTCTCTCTCCCTCTAAAACTGTATGCATGCACTTTTACTGCCAACGGTGTATTCACGCTGATCCTGAACTCGGTATCAGTAAAGTTGTGCTTCCTGTGGTCCATAAGACAAAATTCTTGGGCTTATCTTTGACTATAAGCTGAATTTTATACCACACAGCAAGCAATTATGGGTCAAATGTACAAGAGTACTGAACATCCTTCGTGTCCTGTCTTCTACCACTTGGGGAGTAAATTGATGCTCATTGCAGAAGACATATCGTGCTCTTATTTGATCGAAACTCGTCTGTGGCTCTGCCAGAACCTCTGCCTTAAAGATGCTAGACCCTATTCGTCATCAGGGACTTCAGCTCTGCACTGGCGCTTTCCACACTTCCCCAGTTAAGAGCTTATACAGAGAATCACATGAACATCCTAGGCTTGGCATAGCCAGGTGGATTAGGGTGTTCGTCTCGTAATCTGAGGGTCGCAGGTTTAAATCCCAGTTGCATAAAACATGTTCGCTATTTCTGCTGTAGGGTGCGTTATAATGTGACGGTCAATCCCACTATTCGTTGGTAAAAGAGTAGTCCACGAGTTGATGGTGGGTGGTGATGACTAGCTGCCTTTCTTCTAGTCTTACACTGCTAAATTAGAGACGGCTAACACAGATATTCCTCGTGTAGCTTTGTATAAAATTCAGAAACAAACAAACAATCATGAACCTTCTTTACACCTCTGCCGTTTGCAACTGTCTTTACTGTATGTTTCAAATTTTCGTTCCTTACCAAAGCATCCCACCTGGGGTTGTTTTTTTTCCTTGGTAGGCCATGCTTTTTCAAAACAGATGACCTACCATTGCACCTTTGGCCCTCTATATCCAATCGCAGTTGGATGAATTGGGTCTGTCCTTGGATAACATTGCTGTATCCACTGGTCAGCCCATCCCACTATGCCTTATTACAGTCTCCAAATATGACATATATATAAGTCATCTGAGAAAGGCAGACATTCCCGATTGGAAATACTGTCTGTTATTTGCTGAACATCTTTTGAACCATACTCTTATTCCTATTTATACGACTTTCAACGACGACACCATTTTAAACATGTTTTGTCCCAAGGTTTATCCGTAACGCTAGACTGTATTATTGGAGATGATGACACTGTCCACTATAGAAATGTTTCTAGTTTTTGAAGGCCATTAATCTTTTTAATGTTATTTAAGTTTTTTTTAAATTTACATATTACACCTTTTCACCGTGATTCCCTTTTAAAAATTAAAGCACATCTAGTTCAATTTGAAATTAGAAAATGGCTGTAACGTCAAATAACTCAAAACCAGGACTGGAAAGGCCAACTTTAGGTAACTAATGCTGCTGTTTGAACTACCTATTAGTCTTCCTTGGAGTTGTGATAATTACAATTATGCTACAGAAAGTCCTTTACAACTTATTACTGTAATTTTTCTCTTACCGCTGTAGACTAGATGTAAAAATTCGATTTAATATTACTTATGTTTTTAATTCAAAAATTAAACATTATTTTGTTTTACTTTAATTTCCTTTCATGAATTTTAATAATTTTACTTTAATTTTAACTTTTTCCCTGATGTTTGACGCAGATAGCCTTGTTGCTTTGCGTCATAAAACATCAAATCAACCGTGCACCAAATAAATCATTGAAATTCTGTAGAAACGGAAGTAATATTAGCTTGGATAGAATTATTGCACTACTTTTAGTAATGTAATGTACAGGCTGAACGTGGTACAGTGGTTAGTGAGTTGGGTGAATGATAAATGGATCCACTCCTCATCTCCTGTAACTCTTCCGCACTGTGGGACCATGTGTGCGTTATAAAGGTGACAGTCAATTACCTCTATTCAGTATGACAAAAATAAAAACGCCATTTCGAAAATTAATATTCTGGTTTTAGAATATAGTTAGAATACGATTCGATTGAGTCCAGTGAAATTAAAAATTTTTTTAGCTCCTCACTCATTACCTCGGGGATTGTGCATTAAATCTGAAAGCTCAACACGACTGGAAATTGGGTTTGGAGTGTAGCTTTGCGCTTAACAACAAAATTAATTTTCTGTAGAATTTATCATGTGTAGAATTCGGTGTTCATAGTAAAGAATATTAAACAAACAAAACACAAACTAGTTAAATGTTTTAGATGCGTTATTTTTGCATTTAAAAACCCAAATAGATATTTTTACGGCATCCACAAATTTCAGTTTTTTTCACTGCTTATACGGTGGAGAAATGAAGGCAGTCCTTATCTCTTATATAAAAACAAGAATGATTTACATCACCATGTTCATTTTTAACCTTTTAAACTTCATTGTGCAAACTTTCAAAATAACATTCAATTGTAAATATTTTACTGTAGTCAAAAGTGTGCATTATAATAATATTAATTAATTAATATTAAAATAACATACAATTGTAAATATTTTATTGTTGTTAAAAGTGTGCATTATACCTTCCAGCCGTCCAATTATGACCTACCTATGGAACCAATATTCCACAAATGACAGTTTGTATCCAACCGACCCGAAAAAGAGAGCGGAAGTGGAAAAAATGCTGCATTTTGATATAGGAACTTTATACAAGAGCATTGCTGAATATATAGTAAGTTGTTATGAGGCACAATCTTGTATTGTTTCCAAAACTGAGTTTTAGTACATTAAAGGATATATTACTGTGAATTTAGCCACACTGTTTGATAGTGAGAAAAACATGTAATAAAAATAACTTTTAAACAAACTTTTTTTCGTTGTTATACACAAGGTTTATTTTGTTTACTCAATTTTTAGCATAAACTAAATTAAAGTTTAATTTATCCCAGATATTCATAATTAACCGTTTAGGCTACTACAACAACTTTTGTTTCGTTCCGAGTTCATCTTCTGAAAATTTATTTTGTCTGATGAAATTTGGGGAATTGTAATCATGATTTTGTGAACACAATTTATTTTAACGAGCTTTGCCACGCTAAATATTCTATTCATTTGTCAATGCTGTATGATACATATTTGCAAGCACACAGAGATAACGGGTACGAACTTGTTTCCAATTTTGTTTTAAAACCTTTGTTTTGAATACTTAAATGCTTTATTTTCGACATAGCTGCCTGTGCTACTACATGGAGAGCCTCCAAACACAGAAAAAGAGAAAAATATGAGAAAGAAAATAAAAATACTGGACGATATTTTAGAGAAACAACCGTATGTAGCTGGACAAAACCTTACTCTAGCCGACCTCTCTATTCTTGCAGGGATAACATTTCCTGAAGTTAGTTTTGCGTGCAATATTTTGTAGAACTAACAAATTAAGTATAAAATCCTAATATTTAATACTAGTAATTATTTTCTTGTGTGTGTGTAGATATAAAAAACATGCATGTCGTATTATTTCAGTGAAAATCTTTGTTTTTAATTATTTATTCTAACAATATAATGAATATATATATAAATAGCTATAACGTAAATATTGGAGTTAAAAGTATTTTTATAATAAGCAGATGTACATAATTATAATGTTTGAGAACAACTGTTATGATTTAATTTGTATGGAATTGTTTTAAGAACTGAAATAACTTTTTGATAATTTTTATACAAATAGAAAATCAAAAAAATATATAAAAATAACAGTTTCAATTAATTACATTCAAAATTTGAAAACTTGACTGTTGTGTTATTTGATGTACGGTAACTGTTTAAATTTAATATATAAGCCATGTCAGTGAAAGAGAATTGTGATTCTATTGCAGGTGATTGAGTGCAATCTTGGGGAATTTTCAAACATTCAGTTGTGGATCAAAAAAATGAAAGCAGAACTTCCATACTATGAAGAATTCATCACCCAGCCAATTGAAGAATTTAAAAGCTTAAAGGCTAACAAATAAACGTTTTTGAATAAACTACAAGTACTGATGGTTTCTTAACAGTTTTCTTGTATTAGATTGAAAGTATAAACTAGTTCTAAAAAGTCTGTGTAGTTTGTTTGGATAAAATAATCAAGATATAAAGAATAAAGAAAAATATTTAAACATAATGTTCATGTTGTGAAACCAAAAGCAACGTCTAATTTAATGTTATTCTATAGAATAACGAATGAGGACAATGAAAATGCAACTATCGTTGGAAGTGTTGGAAAACGACAACGATAATTGTTAACTTGTATGAAAAGGTGGCTAAATATTACCGGTGGATGCTGTTGATTAGATTACTTCCCTATCAGTTCAAAATAAGCAACGACCTTGCGCAAAAGTCCGAAACAAAAAATAATTTTAAAAGAAAAATAGAATGCACACGAATTTTTAGATTTTATGCATGTAGCGAAACATAGTGTCTGTCCCGAGAGTTCGTCTGTCTTATGTTTAAGGCGGCCATTTCAAGCTCTGTGTTTGATAAACTACATACACATACAAAGCTAAATATATAGAAACAATTTTAGACAAATTCATAAAAATGAATACACTGTCGTGTGCTTTCTCGATATCAAGAAAGCTTTCGCTATAGAGCGACAAAATAGATTAAGATGCCGTAGGACAAATATGGAACTATTCCAGGAAATTATTTGCTGGCTATCCAACTTACTGGAAAATAAAAATTTTAGAATAAATGTCGGGTGAACTTTCTCAGTCATTTACTTCAGAAGCTAGTGTCCCCGAAGGAGGGGTAGTTAGCCCTATTTAATTCATCATGTATGTGAGCAATATGCCTTTAAAAGACCTAAAATGGATACTCGTTGCAATTCGTGGATGATGTAGCGCTCTGGAAAAGTGCTCCAATCCCATCCATGGCAGCGACAAATCTACAATCACAATTAAATTACTTAGAAGAATACTGCTAAAAATATCGAATAAAAATAAACGTACCTAAAAATCTATAATACTCGCAAGAAAAACCAAACATAAGAAAGATTTCCCAAAATGGTACATGAAGGGAATACTTCTTGACGCTACGACATCTGCAAAATCCTCGGGTTTAACCTACGATACGAAGATAACATAGATTAAACACAGATATAAAATACTTACAAAAACTTGGAAACGCACAAAGTATGCAAAAAGTGTAACTAGTCAAAATCAAGGAACCTCTCCAGACAATATAATTAGAATCTTTAAAACATATATAGGACCAATCGTAGAATAAGTATTCCCGGCGTGTTTAAATATAGCGCCTAAACACACAAACAAAATACAGACAATACAAAACTCTAACTACTATACTTACACGCTAAAATCCGGGTTTCGATATCCGTGGTGGGTAGAGCGCAGATAGTCCATTATGTAGCTTTGTGTTTAATTCAAAACAACAACAACAACTAATTACTACAGCATACAAAGTCCTTCGCAACACTTCATCAAAATTCATACACAAATATGCAAATATTCGAACCACAACAGATTGACTTTTGCATAATTCTCTAAATTATTTTCAGAAAATTTGGAAAAAATGAGGTACTATGTGATCTTGATCGCTACTACATAAATGATAAAAGTAGACCTAAGCACATCTCTTCCGTTAATACCTATTTTAGGAATAAAAATGTCCTAAGGCCAATTGTTACCAGACTATAAAACTCGCACTAGTTTAAGGTTAATATCTCGACATTTAAGAAAAAAATGTTTTATTTCTATGACGAATGTTATTGAGTAAAGAGCTGGTACGTACATGGACATTTGACCTGAAATGGGTTGCAGCAAGTGCTATTCTCTCCGACCCACACATAGTTTTACCATCAACATTCGACAGTAAACAAATTAACAGCATAGACAGGAGGAAGAGGTCCAAGCCAACATGACCATTCCTAGTATATAGGCTCCCCATGGCCAGATGGTTAAGGCACTCGACTCGTAATCTGAGGGTCGTGGGGTTCAAATCCCTGTCACTCCAAACATCCTTGTCTTTTCTGCCGTGGGGGCGTTATAATGTGACGGTGAAACCCACTATTCTTTGGTAAAAGAGTAGCCCAAAAGTTGGTGATTGGTGGTTATGTTTTCCCCTGGTCTTACATTGCAAGATTAGAGACGGCTAGCGCAGACAACTCTCGTGTAGCTTTGTGCGAAATTCAAACCAAATCATTTTCTACACTTTTATCTCGAAGTTATCTTTAAATATTTCATTAATTCCTTAATAACAATTTCCCCTTTTTGCTTATCCGACCTTTTGTATTCGTTCATAACACTAAATTTCAATATTTATAACTGTGGTTTTGCGCAAAATTCAAACACAAACATATATGGTATATTAGACCAGAGAATCTGACAAGGAGCAAGCAAGTTAAATATACAATCTCAAAAGTATCTCACAGTTCTTGAGGTAACATCCTATAATCAGTGTTTTACATACAGACCACCTTCCAATACTTTTATACAAAAACGCATACAAGGTATAGTTTGAAGCTCAAAATTAGTAGTTGCAGCTGGTATTCTAAAGTGCCCTGACACTCTTTTTAAAAGTAATGAGGTAGGATATGTGACTAACAGCAGGGTTTGAGAGAAATATGCATTAAAACGTAAGTTTGGATTATCAGACCTCGACTGAATCAAAAACAAAGACATTACTGGGAATGATGTAAAATACTGTAAAACATTTTTTTCTCAATGATCACAGATACAATCAAATTCAAGGCAAAACCTCAATCCCCAATTCGTTCAATTTTTAGAGCGTCGTCCTTGACAGGTCTCATAACACTGATTTTGTTAATCTTCAGTCAGCTCATGAGGAACCCACTTATCTTTATGTCTTTCTAATCTCACTCAGGTGATTGACAATACTTAATTTGCTTGTGCCTAGAATTTCTACAACCTCACGTACCGTTTTGCAAAAGTCTGTCTTAACTGCTTCCCTTAAAGTGTTTTCATCTAAGGATGGTTTCCTTCCACGACCTTCGTGGTCTTCAAGACTTTCATCTCCATGTCGAAATCTTTGGAACTCATGCTGAACTGTTCGTTCAGTAACAGGACCATGGCCAAATGTCTGGTTGATATACCGCGTAGTTTCGGTAGCTTTCCCTTTAAGTTTTAAGTCATAGAGGAAAGCAAGACGAAAGTTATTTTTGTACATGCTGCTTT
This sequence comes from Carcinoscorpius rotundicauda, assembly GCA_011833715.1. Taxonomy (NCBI): domain Eukaryota; kingdom Metazoa; phylum Arthropoda; class Merostomata; order Xiphosura; family Limulidae; genus Carcinoscorpius; species Carcinoscorpius rotundicauda. The sequence continues at coordinate 27,177,724 of CM022398.1, forward strand.
GGAGGTTGCGAAACTTACTTTAATGTAGAGCTAAAACAGAAGACAATTAAGACACTTTGTAAGCGACAAACGTTGGATTAAACCAACCAACCAACGATACGTTACTCAATATTCAGCTTCTAAATGTCATTGTGAGAATTCTGACATTTATTTATTTTGGAGTGCCTACATACTTTTTTGTTGTTATTGTTAACTTGAAAATGACTAAAAAAAATCGAATCGATGTTCTGTACTTTATTTTAATTAAAATGCTAATACACATACAAGCCGTTTTGAGATGGCGCTTAGGTAGTGTTAACATGATACGTGGGATAGTCGTATAATTCAGCACGTATGTAATTAGTTGATGTGAAAGGGGTAATGATATGGTCAACTATTTCAAAATATTAATAATTATGATCAGCATTGACCATGATACTTCAAACAGTTTCTTGTCCAAACTGATGAAAAGATCAATCTTGGCTCATTTTATTTTTCTAAAAAGTGCCATATTAATTGTTATTAATAGATCATTACATTCATTTAATCTGTATTTGGAAAAATTACTTGTGAAAATTCACATATATATGTTTGAGACCTTGACCTTCATTTAACATTTGTGGTAGTTTACATGTAATTTTGTTTTTTTAAAGTTTCTGATACTTTTGAACGCAGTTTTAGTTGAATTACATATATTAAAAGTTTTTGTTTTATTGTGTAACTTGTTTTACGTTGTGTTAACTTGTAAAACCACAGTAACATTATGTACATTTGCAGTTATTTTTAATATGAACAAGTTATGAAGTTAATGTTGTAGATAATATTTTGATTAAAGCGTTAAAGAACAAGATCTTCAAGTTCCAGGTAGTCTCGGGTTCGAAGTCCCATGACGCCAAACATTCTCATCCTTTCAGCTGTGGGGGTATTATAAGGTTATGGTCAATCCCATTATTTATTGGTAAAAGAGTAGCCCAAGAAGTTGCAGTGGGTGGTGACGACTAACTGCAAAATTAGGGATAACTCGCACAGATACCTCTCGTGTAGTTTTGTGCAAAATTGAAAAAACAAAAAAGGTTTTAGGTAGTTTTCAAAGAACTTTTGATTTGAACAAATGTTTCATGTTTGTGGCTTCATTGTTGTTAGAATATACAACTGAAAATGTTAACAATTATTTTTTGAGTGAAAGTTTAAATATGTAGATGTTAATGGTCTGATACATTTGTTCCTTCAAGTGGGAATGTCTGATGTACCTGTAATATGTAACTTCTGACATCAATGTGCAAACTTATTTTGTCACTTACTTTGTTTTAGTTCACAGCTGAAAAAATTTAAAATCATCATGTGAATAGGCAGTTTTTTACCATGTAACACAAGCAGAATTTTCCAATTAGCTTAATTCATTGACAAAGGTTAAGCTACATACATAATGATGTAGCAGTCATCAGCATAAATTATAAACAACATTAATCTCGGGTGTTGGAGAAGAAAGAAAAAAATATTCCACCAATGCTTGTTTGGAAATGAACTAATTGATTTTATATATCCTTAGAGGTTTTCTTTTGGTAAGGATGTGAAATTTGTTATTACTGATTTATTCATTTTAGTATACTATGGAATAGGACATATTCTGAAGTTTTGTTAAAATGCAAGTGTATATTTACATTTTAATTCCTATGCCAGCTTTAAAAATATTTATTCACATTTACTTTTCATGTTTAACTTATTAAGCCAGTATACGTATCATTTAATTGTTTCAAAGGAATATAATTTTGATATTTTCATACTGTACCTTTCTCTCTCTCTCTATATATATATATATATATATATTATATTTATGTGTGTGTATTTTTGTAAACCTGATGTCTGGTATGAAGTTATTTTGCTAGTGAGTAATTTATTTGCTTTTTAATTATAGATTGTTTTTTTTATTAAATATTTATACTTGTGTGTTTAAGAAAATAATGTGTACAAAATGTTCTCCTTACTTTTCACAAACAGTGGTCATTATTGGTCTGTTTGTAAAATTTCTTTATGACATGCTACTTACGTAAAAGCTGTATATTAATTTAGTTACAGAATTAAATTTTTATATCATTCTCATATAAAATTGCTGATTCATTTTAGTTTGTAAGGTACAGTCCTGTAAAGACTTTAATGGATGTAACTATTTTTATTATATTTAAATCAAGTAATAAATCACAATAGAAAAACCATAAAATTCTCAGGAAAAAAGAACTTTTAACACTATCTATATTACATACTTTTTAACTCAACAAATAATAGTGTGAACTTTGTTATTATTAAATTTGTATGTGGAGAAATTCATTACACAGGATTCTTCCACATCACAATGCTTGATAGTTGAAACATTAACATCTGTTTATTAACAGATCATTAACATAAACAAAAAAGAACTGAGTACTTTTTTAATGAAAATATAATTTTAACCTCACATAGGAATTTGTGTTATTCATCATATTATATACATATATGTATTATTTTCCATTGAAAACATCAGTTTTTTTAAGACATTGAATGGATTAAAACTTTGTTTCTTGCCATTTAAAATAATTTTTATACCAGTTGCATGCATAGTAATGTAACATTCTTACGCTGAATCACATTTCTTGAGATATATTGTTTAAGCCAAGTAGTATTATGTATAGTATTTTTTAAGCAATGCATTATTGAATTTTGATATCATGGTAATGAATTACTTTCCATCATATTAGGTGAAAGAAGAGATACTGGCTCCAAGAATGTGTAAATGTGAAGCATGGGTAAAATAGCTTGTTACAAGAACATCTTGATTTACAACTTTATGTATGTAAGTCATGATAAATTGAAGAAGGTGATTGAAAGTTGTTTATATGGCTCTTAGTTTAAGAATTTGGGATATTCATTACTACTACTTTGATAACTTTTTCAAAACTTTTTATGGAAACATCTATACCTCTGTAGATCAACTGTGTACTTCATCAGTATTGATTGTTTGTTTTTGAATTTTGCACAAAGCTACTTGAGGACTATCTGTGCTAGCCATTTCAAATTTAGCAGTGTAAGACTAGAGGGAAGGCAGCTAGTCATCACCACCCATCACCATCACATTATAATGCCCCGCTGAAAGGGAGAGCATGTTTGGCATGACAGGGATGTGAACCCATGACCTTCAGATTATAAGTCACACGCCTTAACATGTTTGGCCATGCCGGGCCCAGTATTGATTGATATCGGTGAGTTACAGAGGTATAATCATTCTGGTAAGAGTAAATTTAAGATCATATCTTAAATTATAAAAATGATTTAATTTTACAGAATTCTTTTAAGTCCAACTATTATCAGATGTAAAAGATTATTATCTTAATGAAATGTCAAGAAAGAAAAATGTGCAACATTTTTATATACAACCTATGATACAAAGTTGTGTAGATGTATTCAAGATAGTAATGTATTAATTTAGTGTGATTGCAAAAATAAGTTTTTCCCTTTGTCATGTAAACAATTAATGAATTACATGGTAATGCATCTATCTGAAAAGGTGAATTAAAATCTGCCCTGTATGGGACTCAGCTTTAGGAACCATATCTCATTCTAATATCTTGGAAACAATGCTTTGCTAAGTAAACTGCAGGTTTACTCACCTAGAATAGTCTATATTTCACCAAAGATGAATATTATTCGTAGCAGATAAGTTGTTTTGTAACAAAGTTGTGGACATCTCTAAAAACATTAATTTCCATTACAATAAGCTACAGCATCTGAAATCTTCTACAAATTTATTAAAAATAACAAATGTTATATCGTCAAAGTCAGAACTTAACCAGCTGGAAGATAAGTGTGTTTATTCACATAAAAGAATTATATCAAAATGATTTTATTATAATGTTTAAGACTCCACAGATTTTTCATTACAATTGTTTTCATTAGCAAACAGTTCATTTTGTAGAAACTTAGGTTGTGTGTGTCATATAATAATTTATTTTATCTCTTGTCAGGAATAAGCTTTTAGGAATAGGTGATATCTGGAAACAGATATACATATATATTAAGGCAATTATTTTTGTGTGTTAATTTTTTCCTTTAAGTAACAAAGTTTTTTGTTTTATTTCAAATTTAGATAATATGTTCAAGTATCAAGTTCATTTAGAATGACTCCTATGAAACAGAAGTATATTTGGGAAAAAGGTACTTCATTATGAAGTGTTTTATAGGTAAATATTGACACCACAATTTGAGGATTGTATTAAGAGTGATTGTTATTGGTAAAACTGTGATAAGTTTCAGTAAACATATGTTGTAAAAAGTAATGTTATAACCAAAAATATTGATAACACTGAGGGTACCTAAATGAGGAACTGGTGTATTTTAAAAGTTATGGAGTTTTTATAAACTTTGCATAGTCCTAATTAGGCCAATTTATTAAATCAGCTACATCATATATTGGGTTACTTTTTAGTTCTGACTATGTAGGGAGTTTCTATTAATCAAAGTAATGGATAACTATTGGAGGCCAAATATGCAATACTAAAACAAACTTGAAGCCTTACCACATCATTACAGTCCATGCTATCATGTAAATGGTCATATTCTTTCTGATGATGGTGAATTTTAACAACAGCCTTTCAGTGCAGTTTCTATTGAAAAACATACCCATTTTTTTAATATACATACAAAGCCATTTAGTGTGTGAGAACAAAGGTTTTCCAGCAACCATTTTAATAGTTTAATTGCAAAGAAATACACAGGTACTTTGTCCAGTGACTTGATCAGTATGTATGTTTCTTAATAACATGAATATATGTTTCATTTTCTAGTTTGTTGAAATTGGATGTTTGAAGAAATATGTCGTGGAAGCAGCTTGTGTGTAGATAATTGCATCACCTTTCTAGACTTAAATTCTTCTTTCTTATGTTGTTGGCACATGGAAGACTTTTACTACTGATGTTTATAGTCTTGGATTCTCATGTGTTATAAGATACTACATTTTGGCTAGTGTATGACTTTTTGTAGGTTTCTTGGTTCCCTAAACTGAGCTGTGTTTATTTGTTTTCCAGTCCCATTAACTACAAGGAATATTTTACATTTAGAGATTCGAAATCCTTGTTCTTAATAACTCTTTATGATCTGAATGTGTGAATATTTTGTGTCATAAAAGAATGTTACAAACTTTTTCCTAAATGTAACGCTAAGTACAAAATGCAAAAGAAGATGAAACAGCTATTCCACCACAGCTATTGTTTTGGCTGTGGTTGTCACTTGATATGCATATTCAAAGTTATTTTAATATTGTTATTTTCTGATTGTCCCGATAGCTTTTACTTTTAGACAAGATACTTCATATAAAAGGTTTATATCTAACTTAGTAACTATATATTTGAAATACAAGTTATTATGAAATCACACAAAAACTAAACATTCTTTTTCAATTGTAGAATAACATTTTCATGTGGAACTAACTTCCAACATGTATAAGCAACTAACTACCTTTCTTTTCTTTAACAGTCAGATGGAGCTACAATAGCTCCTAAATTTCCCCCACTAGCATCTACTTAAATAACATTACTTCCAAAAGGATCTGGTGATAGACTTTATGACATGTTACAACATTTTTTAAATATATAAATGCTTAATGACATTTATAAGTTCTCTGAACTAATCTTTGTTGACCCCTTTTGGATAAGATATTTTTCAGGGGCAGCAAATACAGTACAGCTTGATATATATATAAAAAACTTTCAATCATACTTTGAAATGCTATTCAGAAATAAATTAACTATGTTCTTAATCAGTGCCAATTCATTCAATATCTGGTTCTGTTTCCCCCACCTATGATGTTATTTTATGAATTGGAATTCAAAATATTGCCATGGTCAATTTAGCTTTACCCATTCACATCATCATTTCAGATATTGTAAATGCTTTTAGTTGAGGTTTCACACATATAACACCCATATTGTCTACTTAAGCAAGGTTCATCAGCCTTTGAAATGTTTCTAATTACATCTTTTATATTTATGAAACATGACACTGAATTGTAAAAGCTCAAGAGGCATCCTTTTTCTTTAGTGCTTGGGTATTAGCAGTAATTATCAATCTCATTTTACATTACGTTACTCTGCCTGCTGTTCATATACATGTCCATCGATATTTACTTAATTATATGACAGTTGTAAGCATAATACATAGAAAAGACACGTCAGCTAACGAAATCATCAGTTATTAAGTTTGAAAGAGAGTATTGACGTATCTTATCATTTTCCTGTCTTTCATGGTTAGGTAAGAAGCACAGGACTTATTGCATTGCTTCAAAAGTGGCCTAAACAATGACCTGTAATATGACACTGTAATCTATTTAGACTTGTATTCATCATTTCTCTAGCAAAAACGTGAAATCCTATTTCTTTTATCTTCACCAATAGCACATTGCTTGGATGGCATAAGAGACTGATGAACCAAACACCAAGGTCTTTTCTTTCTATAACACTGTGAGGGTTATCCCCTTTTAAATTGTATTCATAATTCAAACTGTAATATCCCAATGCATTATCTTGCATTTATTACAATTAAGTCATCTACTATTTATTCACCCAACTCACTGAATAATCCAAATCTTTTGGTACAGCAGTAACATCCACTTAAAAGCCAACAACACTTGAAACTTTTAATTTTGTCAGCAAATTTAAGCATTCTGCTGACCAGTGCTTCATTTATGCCATTGATATAAATCAGAAAGAACAAAGGCCCTTACAATGAGCTTCAAGCCACACCTCTTATTACATTAATCCAATTAGACTAAACTCCACTTATAACAACCCTCTGTTTTCATCCATCTAGCCATACTTCTATCAAAATTTTAAAGTGCCTGAAAAGGCATGTGGTAATAGTAAACTACATAACTTCCCTTTTTCTTTATCAATGAATTATTAAACACTTAACACATTGATTATTATACATGCATCTCAAATGTAGGCTGCATACAAAGACTAAAAAAATGTATTGTTGGAATTTTATGTCAAAATAATGCTGTATACAGATGAAGAAATATAAAGTCAATATATTAATCAGTTGTTACTTAACATAAAATTTTAGCAAAAATGTTTAAAGTATTAGTATGAGGAGATGAAATGTGTCTTCAGAAGAAGTCATTTTTCTTTGTTTAATGCACGATTTGAATTGGTACAGTTTATTACAAAATAATTTAAACCCACTTCTTTTGCTATAAATATATAAAAACGTTCTATCACTCTTTAAGGCATTCATTTATTGGTTTAGCAGCATAACATTAATCCATAAATTGGAAATCCCAGATTTTAATTTTTTTTTCCACAAATTACAAAGATATTTCTTCCTGAATAATAACTTGTACTAAAAGATACAATTTCAAAAATCCAAGGTATTTACTACAAAAATTAAAAGTAACAAGTGAATTCAGAGAATAGTTTCATAGCTCTCTGTCTGTAGATAGAATGTAACATGCTACACTAGCATTCATTGATAAAATAATAAGCAATTACAAAACAAAACAAAAAATTGCAAATTGTATTTATGAAACACCTGTTCTATATTTTGTGGTTGTCCCAATAAATATAATATCTACTGTACAAAATTAAGCAAAATATATCCATTTTATTCTAAAATATTCACAAGATTAGAGTACTTCTTTTAATGTTGACCCTCAAAAGTTAGTTCTCTATAGCATTTTATATAATACCTATTATACAAGTTTGGTCAAAATCCATGCATCAAGGTCAAATTGGATGGATAAAATAAATCAATGAACAGAGGCAAACCAATAAGTCATACTCTACTTTGAAGTGGTAGCATAATGAAAATTATAAAAAAGGATTGTTTCTGACAGAACATTTAACTTTACATGCCAACAAATAACAAGGTAACACTAAACAATATCTATTATATATTCAGTAATATTAGGAACAATTTTTTGTTTTATAAAAATAGTTTAATCATCTAACCATAAAAAAAAAGATTTCCGCTTCATACTGTTTCTTGCATTACTACATTAATATCTACCAAAATATTAACAACTGCAAACAAGAGGGTTGAATACATTTATTGTGTTACACAAAGTTTACTTCAGTTATTAGATACATTTTACCAAAATTTCTGTACATATTCTGTGTTGGTCTTAACATAGAAATTCTTTCATTTTTCCTTCCTCAAGTTATTTATTGGACTGAGTAAATTATCAAGGATGCCACATATGCTTTCCATTGGTCAGTAAATTACTTATATTTGCAAATGATTTTGATGTTTTGTGTGTTGTTTGTTGTGAAGTGATTTACAAAAGGGTTTTGATCATTTATTGAGTTGGGCAAGTAAATGGCAGACAAGTTTTTATCATGACAAATGCAAAATAATGCATGTAGATTATCATAATTTGAATTAATTATATAATTTGAGTGGAAATAGCTTTAACAATGTTATGAACAAAATGGATCCTAATGCAATAGTCAATCAGTCTCCAAAGCCATAGAAGCAGTGTACTGTTGCTAGAGGTAAAGCAAAGGAGTGTTGAGGTTGTGTCTATAGAAATATTGAATACAAGTTTAAAGAGGTTATAATTTCATTATACAGGTCTCATGCAAGTTTAAGGAAAAAATATTGTTAAATAGAAAAGGTATTTAAGGCATGCTATTCAATGTGAAAATAGGAACCAAGAAGATAGGTATGAAAGTGGACATAACACTTGATCAGCTAATAATTACATAACACACTAAGTTGTGTCAACTTTATATGAAAAATAAAATCTCCACATTACTGTCTTTCCTACTTTTCTGCTGAAGCTTGGTGTTTAAATGGAACCTCAGCTTTGATCATTATGCCTCTTTTCTGGTTAACCTTAAATTACTACTTTTATGATTATTTTAAGATAGGGTAATATTTTACAATTTGAAATTCTGGTTCTATTTATTTTTTCCAGTGAAGTTGCTAGATTATGTGATTACTAGCTTTATAAATTTTGCATAGAATAATAACAACATAAGTAGTCAAAGATAATGAAAACCATTTAGTTGTATCAAATAATGATAATAAAGTTATTTTATTTTGATATTAGTATACATAAAGCTATATTCATTTGGTTGTTGCTATACAGGTAATTGTGTCACTCTGGGTCAAAAAATTGCCTGATATATTTAAGTATGTTTTTAGATCCTTAAATATCAGTATTTGTCATAGTGATTTAATGTTTAAGTTGAATTTCTTGAAGTGTATTGTCATTTTTTAATTCAAATGTTTGATGGAATTTATTGTAAATGCTGTAATAGGTCAAAGGTGTAATAGTATATATGTGAGTACATACTAAGATATTATTAGGGTATACTTGGTATGTGCTCAGGATATTTCCATATGAATAAGTAATACATTTACAAATCACATTGACTTTAATGTAATGTTTAAGAATTTTTTGTTACTTGTCATAATGAAAAAGTAGAATAGGATGATAAATGTGGTATCTATTGACCATAAAATTCTGATATGATATCTTACGTCTTTGCATCAAAAGCTTTTTTAACTCATACTGTTGTCTATCAGTTCAAATATTTGCTTGCCACTATCCATGATACTCCCACTTACTATTGCATACTAACATGCAAATGAATATGCAGCAACCCTCCATCAAGAGGAGTGCAACACTGCCCTTATTCACAAGTATTTACTTAACTTTTCTACATTATTTACATTGTTTTTTCCATTTTTTTTCTTTAGTGGAGAGTTATGAATTATACATCTTCTCTTTCAGTTTTGTGAGTTATGTATTTGAAGTTTCTTGTGGTTATGAAACTGCTTCAGTAGAATTACCAACTAAGTCCAGTGAATGAGAATCATAATTCTTCACCCATGTAGTGATGGCTATTGTCTGTTGGGAGTTGACCAATTTTGTGTAGCAATCAGAGTAAACTGATAATTGTCCTATCACAGCTTTCAATGATTTGGAAGTTTTGGATTTGGACAGCCTTTTCCCACTCCCATATATTCCTCTTAATTGCATATCATTTTGGGGGAATTCTTAAAACTTTCTCCTTTGATGGATTGGATTATTTAGGTAAGTTTTGTCCATATCTGCTGTTTCTATGTTCCATCCTTGCTCTTCTCGGGGACTAGGCTTTTTGTCCTGGTTTTTGAATGTAACCTTTTTGATTTCCTTTGGGTGGTGTTATCTGCCACTTTTTGGTCTACAGACTTTGTCTTGTTTTCCACTTGCCATTCTTATCCACGTTGTTTCATTCCTTCCATTTTTCTTATTCTCTCTACCCTACTTTCTTGTCTAATTAGCATCTGTGTGGTACTCCATTGGACCATTTGTCCATTTGTCTTTGTGTTCTTGAAGTTCCTGTTTCTGCTGTTGTTGAAATATGTAATTTGTTCTGATATATATTAATTAATGTTTGCCTAATTGTTGTTTTCTTAGTTCCTATGTTCTCTTTTCTGATCATTCCTTTATACCCCAGACTTCACTGCTCAAGAAGGTACTTCTCTCTTGACACATATTTTTCATTTCTATGACCATTCTGTTCCCCCTGCCTCTTTCACCACTCATGGCTCTCTAGTGGTATACAGTAGGTTCTCTCTCTTCTAAGGTTCCTGAGTTTGTTTATTTATTCTATGAAATCCTTACCTTTTCTGTTACCTTTATACATGCTGCTATGTGTTGGTTGATTGAGTCTATCAGTGTGCCCTCTATGCATCAAAATACAATATCATAATGCATTATTAGATTATATTACATGCATTGTTGTGCTGAGGTGTTACATAGGTAGGTATCCTGCCTGTAGGTATCCTTCCTAGTCTGTTGCTGTGTAAATATTGTTACACATTAAAATTAACCTTGAACAAGTCTCTTATTTATTATGTTACGTATTATAATTTATCTTTAATGAGTCTTTGATTTATTATATTACATACATTATGCATCAAATAGCTAGAAATTTTAATATCAATTTAGAAGTTAGTTGAACTTAATATGTATCAAATTTATTATATTTGCCAAAAGGATTGATACATACAATTTTATTTCTTAACACAAATATATTTTAATATACAAATAATAATGTAATTTATAATAATGTTTATTACAAATAATGATTTATGTATAGAAAAGATTTACAAAAATACAAATAATACTCAGTCTTCTATCTGATCTAGAACTGAATATTTAATTAACATTTCATGGGAAGCAAATTAATCTTATGTTGATACACATGTACAATTCACTTGATGGCAAAGATAGCTAGCTGCTTCACCTGCACGTGCAAGTTTTTGCTGCTGAAGTTATACAACTTCTTTGTAGAAATCTTAACACCTGAAGAACTTTAAGATGAGGCTCTAGAAAATTCAATTGGCAACAATACTGGCAATCACTAGCATTTTACATACATTGTACATTCTTATGCTTGAGAATCTTCTGCAAGTTTAGAGAATGGATGGGACTTGCCCAGTACATATTTAACAATACAAGTCACATATATTTCTAAATATTTATATTTAACTGAACTAAACATCAATATTAAAATAAATATACATTAGTAAATCTCTTACATTATGTTTATCCCAGACCATACACTAATGAATAACACTGGTAAAGCGAACAGGGATCACTGCCCCTCTCTGATGATATCCCCTCAGTATGGATTCCTGTATGTGGTGAGGGGACCTCCCAGGAAAGGTTCTATTCTTTTAGGTTACATCCTCTGGGATCTAAACATCCACCCACATGTTTGCCATGCATGGCAACCCATAAAGAGGAAGAGAAGATCAACCCTAACACACCACTTTGGCTTTGAATTCCTGTAGACCGGCGGCCTTTGGGTAGCCCCCCTTGGAACAGTCAGCTGGCCCACTTGTGCTAGGGTCAACCAAGTACCAGTGTTGGACATTCTCAACGGGTGTTTTGGATATTGTGTCTGATGCTGGTGTTTGGGTATAGTGTTCATGAAACCCTGGCATTGTTGCAGTGTCTTTGCTTGACATTGTAGTGCGTCTACTTGTAGGGTTCCATGGTGGGTGGGGTCAGTGGTTATCAAAATTTTCTTTTATTCTATGGATCCTCCAAATAAAAATTTAAATGAAATAATGAAAAAACAGCCAATAGGTAAACGACCACGTCTTAAAGACTGAGCAGCAATCTTCAACATCTGTACCACCAGTTGTACCTCATTTTCTGATCCAACATTCTTTTATTCAAAAGGGACTGGAGGGACTTGTTGGCTCTCCAAACTCAGTAAGGAAGCTTCAATCTGGAGACATATTGGTTGAAACATCCACATCCCAACACAGTGAACTCCTTTTGAATTCAAAGGCAATTGGGGATATACCTATTGAGATTACATCTCATGCTACTTTGAATTCATCACAAGGACTTATTGTTGAGAGGGATTTGAAAAACATCCCCCGAGTCAGAGATTTTTGCTGGTTTGTCCACTCAAGAAGTTTCTGCAATGAGGCACATCTCCACTCGCAAAGATGGAGTTACACTGCTGACAAATATTCTTGTTTTTTCATTTACATCACCACATGCACCTGCCACCATAAAGGCAGGTTATCTAAATTGCAGGGTACAGTTGTACATTCCAAACTCTTTCCGATGTTTCCAGTGTCAGAGGGTCTATCACTCAAAGACGTCATGGTGTGGTTCCCTGACATGTGCTCGTTGTGGTGGCAAGGACCACGATGCCTATAAGTGTGAAACAGACCGACATTATGTCAAGTGAAATGGTTCTTATTCTTCCTACTTTTATTCTTGTTTTAAATGGTTGGAGAAAAAAGAGGTGCAGCATTTGGAAATGACTCATAACATTAGTTATCCTGAGGCTCGGAAATTGTTGTCCACCACTTCATCTTGGACATATACTGCTGCACATCATTCCACAACCACAGTGAGTGATCAGACAGATCTCTCTGTTTCTCCAAGAGAATTATTCTCAAAATAAATGAAAAGCCTTTTGACCTCCATGGTTAAAAACATGGAAGAATCAACTTCTACACTCATCTCTGTTCCTCCTATAAATTTTAACAAACCCCAAGATCCACGTCTTTTGGTTCCACGTACAAGGATTTATTTGGATACAAATTTTTCTCTCACCCCAAGATGCAAAAAAATCATTCGTTCACATCCTCAGTCACTGGAATTTCCTTCCAACAACAAAGACCTGCCCAATCAACCCAGGGCAGGATCCATGGAGGTCGATAGACAGTAAGGATAAAAAGACATGATCATTAACAGAAGGGATCTCCAGCCGATTCATCTAGATGTTATTAAAAATGGTCACCTTGATACAATGGAACTGTCAAGGTTTACATTCTAATCTGGATGACATCAAAACACTGATTGCTTCCTACCATTCTGTATGTCTTTCCTTACAGGAAACATTTCTGAAATCTGCCAATACAGTCACCTTTCGGCAGCTTTCTCTGTACAGAAATGACAGGCTGTGTGATGGACGAGTACATGGAGGGGTGGCACTGTTGGTTAATTAGCATGTGCCCACCATGTCTTTGTCACTCAGCACACCCTTGGAGGCGTAGCCATCCATGTTTCCTTGGGTCATACCATCATTGTTTGTTCTCTACCTGTCACCTGGAGAGACATTTGATGAATCAGTCCTTGATGCTCTCATTGAACAGTTGCTGTCTCCTGTTTCTAATCCTGGGGGACTTAAATGGACATCATCCCCTCTAGGGAAGTGCTGTTATTGATAGGAGGGGTTGCTCTGTAGAGCATATGCTCTCTGATCACTACCTTTCTCTTTTCAATACTGGTTCTTCCACTTATTTTCACACACCGAGTCAGTCCTTTACCACTATTGATCTCTCAGTTTGCTCCCCTTCATTATTCTCCCTTTTTCATGGAGGATTGACAACAATCCACTAGGCAATGATCATTTTCTTATACTTTTGAGAAGTAACTGACTGTATTATACAAGCAGCTGCTTAATGTATTCCTAAAACTTTGACACGTTTTCCACTATATCCTCAAAGCCTGAAGAAATCTTAGATTAAGTTCACAGCTGGAATATCTTCTACCACCAGTTTCAAAGTCATATGGGACAGGGTTTGAAAGGTCAGTGGGCATTACAATTCTGTTTCCCTCTTGATCTTACTCTCTGATGGCCAAGAAGTTGTTGATATCTGGAGCATCACCAGTACTTTAAGTGAAAGCTTTTGCCAAGTATTTAGCACTTTTGTTTGTTCCTTCACCTTCTTGGCCATCAGGACTCAGGCAGAGCATTCACCTCTTTCCTTTTGTACTGACTATCTCTATGATTATAATGACCCTTTACACTGGTGGAACTGAAACTGGCTCTTCATCGGTCTGGCAGTACATCTGTTGGACCAGATGATGCACACTTTGACATGCTGCACCATTTATCTCCTGCTTCTCTTGATATTCTTCAACTTGTTTTTAATGGGATCTGGCAGGAGAATGTTTTTTCTAATGCCTGGTGCCAGGTTATTATCCTACCTTTCTCTAAGCCTGGAAAAGATCCCAAGATTCCTTCAAACTACTGTCCAATTGCTTTGACGTGCTGTCTCTGTAAGACCTTAGAGAGGATGGTTAATGCTCATCTTGTTTAGTTCCTCACTGCTTGTGGTCCCTGAGACAAAGTTCTTGGGGCTTATCTTTGACCATAAACTGACCTTTATACCACACATTAAGCAGCTACAGGTCAAATGTTCAAGACCACTGAACATCCTCCATGTCCTCTCTACCACCACTATGTTAAAGACATATCATGCTCTTATTCAATTGAAACTCGACTATGGATCACTGGTTTATGGCTCTGCCAGACCCTCGGCTTTAAAGATGCTGGACCCCATTCATCATCAAGGACTTGGGGCTCTGCACCTCCCCAGTTCAGGGTTATACATAGAATCTCATGAACCTTCTTTGCACCTTTGCCGTTTGTAACCGTCTTTACAATATTCTTCAAAACTTCATTCCTTACCAAAGCATCCCACCTGGGGATGTGTTTTCCTTTCTCAGTGGGTCATACTTTTTTAGAATAGACGATCTGCCACTGCTCCTTCTGGCCTTCGCATCCAGGCAAAATTGAATGAATTGGGTCTGTCCTTGAATAACATTGCAACATTCACTGGTCAGCCCATCCCAACATGGCTTATTACATACCCCAAACGTGACCTTTTTTTACATCATCTGAGAAAAGCAGATATTCCCAATTGGAAGTACTTCTTTTATTTACTGAACATCTTTTGAACAATCTTTCCATTCCAATTTATATGGATGGTTCCAAGTCAGGTGACTGTGTGTGCTCTGCCATGGTTTGTAGCAGTTTGGTGGTTGTGTGCAGAATCCTCTCTACAACTTCTGTGTTCACTGCTGAACTGTATGCCATTTCTCTTGCCCTGGATCATGTTGAAGCTAAGCAGTACTCAAACTGCACTATTTATACTGACTCACTTAGTTCTCTACTGGCCCTGGAATTGATTCACACCATGTTCTCGTTGATATTCAAAATTGACTGGCCCATTTCTCATTAACATCCACTTCTATCCAGTTTTTCTTAATACCAAGCCACATTGGTATTATTGTGGGAATGAGTTTTCAGACATGGCAGACATGGAACCTCCAGGTTAAACATCTTCCTTTCTGTTGTCTGCCAAATACCAGTTTCTTGGAATTTGGCATTGGTTGCAGCTAGATCAGCCACATAAATTCTCACTTGTGTTTGAATGGTTATGTTCCTCTTACTGCTGACTGGACAATAAAATTCTAATTCTGCCAGGTTTTGGATTGGTGATGAACACTTAGTTGAGCTTCCATCTTCCTACCATCAGTTGGATGTTGATTTCTGTTGAAAGAGTACATGGGTTATTTGTATAGAAGCTCCTCTTCCATGCCTGTACCTGTCTTTGATGTGAAGTGCAGGGTATTCTCTTTTATCTGTAGACCATATGTAAAATACTGCCAGCTGTTGGTTGAGGTGGAACTCTCATCTATAGTCTGTTGTGCCATAGCCACAATACACCAGGAGGTCTTATAATATTTGAAATTTTATTTTTCTTAAGGTTTATCCATGTTTGCACCCTTTTTGGAAACACAATAATGGGCAAATAAGATACCTGATTCAGAAATAGTGTATTCTCCCAAGAGTATGTTGTTTTTAATTCCTTCTTCCATCCCATGGCTTTCCTTTGGGTGCTAAAGGGATTTTATCTCACTTTCTCTCTACCAATTGAGTCTGTGAGTTTTTTTTTGTTTTTTTTTAAAGAGATAAGATATTGTATTGGAAGTTAACATTTTCCTGAACTGAACACGTATTTCTGTTAGATGTTCCTATGCAGAGATAAATGGAAGTTCCAAGGCTAGTGGTAAGCATAAATTTGCAGTGATAGAGGGCAGTATAAATCAAGAAAGATTTTTATGAACACAGCTGAGTATTAGAAATGTGTTTTTAGTTTTGGAAAATGTTAATTTTTGTGTAAATATAGTTTAATTTGCATTTGTCAAGTATGCAGAAACTTTAAATTTAAAATTAAACACCATGGTATAGGTAAACAAAATGCTAATGAATCAACTTTATTTGAACATATTATGACAATCATTCATTATATCATCTGACATTCAGTTGTTTTGTCATATTGTGCAGAAAAGCTAATTAAATATAAAGAGTATTTATATATTATGGAAAACTGTAATATTATTTTAAAATAAAGGTTTTAGTCAAAGTGTCCTGTAAATTAATTATGATATTCCTAACTTTGTAAGATTAGTTTGCACAACTTATAGGTCAGCCAATTATGTTTGAATGTATACACCTTTGTTGTTTAGGTATACAAGTTCTCTTTATTTTAACTTCTTGCTTCTCCTGATGATAGATATAGAGAATGTTCAACTGGACTTAATGTCCTTTTTAATAAATTGTTATGAAGCAAATTTTTTTAACATTATGATAAGGTTTTAGTTCAGTTAAAGGTATTTTAGCAGGTGGTGGGATATTATATCAAGTGATTTTGCTGTATTTCTATTTACCTTTTCTATTTATTGTATAAATATAAAATTATAGATTGTGAATAATGTTTTTATTCATATCCTGACATGTAGTCATTCATCCACATTTATACCACATTTTATATGTGAATCATTTGGAAGAGAGAAAAGAAAAGGAAACAGAAAGAGAGGTGGTAAAATCAGAAAGAGTTGCTTGTCTTTGCTTTTCATTTATGTCTTAAAGTAGTTTGAGTTGTGTGAGTTTATTCATTCTGTGACAAATCAAACTTATAAATTTTGATCATTCATAGCTTGCCATATCTACCATTTTATGTGCTTTGTTGTTTTTAATTTTTATCATTCTAGATGTAATAAAATTTTTTTAATCTTTGTCAGAACATAGGAACAACACTTATTCTGATATATGTGCTAAGTCGAGGAAATTAACTGTACAAGCTACTCTATATACAACATTTGAGAAAAACTATTTTTGTGGCCAACAAAGTTTTCTTTCAACCCTGACATTGCACAATGCACGGAAATCTGATTTGGTTACCAATATTTTGAAGCATAATATTGCATTATAAAAATAAATTTGATGAATAGAAATGTTTGAAAATTATTCAGAGTTGGTTAACTATTTGATCTACAATAAAGTTATTTAGTTGAAAGCAATTAATTAATAAGCTTAATGATTATTTTAGTATCACATTCTACTAATTGACAAGCTGTTATTATTGTAATCAGTTAAAAAAGACATGTTATTATACAGAAACACACAGCAATCTTTATGGTGTTTTGAGCCATAGAACTAATCACATCATTCTAATTTTTCTTTGAAGTATGAAATTCTTCAAATATGTATATTATAAAAAGAATTGGAAGCCTACAACATTAATATGATCATGTGTGATATTAAAAAATAATATTCTTAGAACTCAATGTCATTAAAAAAATTAAATTAAAAAACAAAACATATTCAAATAAAAATTACTATATTTCTGATATGTTAGAGAATTTGAAATGGTTTGAAAGCAGATGTTTTTTATTGTCACAAAACATTGTACAATCTGTATGGATGGTGAATGTCTTTGATTACATACTTATGGGTTGAAGTTTAAATTTAAGTCACCTATTATAAGGTTTTAGACATGGAAGATTATATTGCATATAAATACGTATAGATTTGGAACCTTCACATTTGGAACAAAAACTCCATTAAGTACAATCTCTTATGTAAATTTTATATGTTTTCATATTATAGTTCAATCCACCAAAAGGTGGAGAAAATGGGAGTGTTACATTTTGGTGGAAAGTCAAATAGCCTCCACCTGTTGTTCAAAAAATAGATATGGTAAAGGTGTATGAATGCCTTATTTTTGTATTGTACTTTTATTTATGCCAATAAATTATAATCAATGAGAAATACGAGTAGTCCATAATGTAAAAATAACCAAGTAAAATAAACAGCATATGTTGTTAATGTAAACAAAAGGCAAATAAATACAAGTGAGTATAAAGGATAGGATGGGAAAATGTTGGCTGAGCTTTAAATATAACAATGGTTTTATTCAGGAGTACAAGAATAGATACAGTTTGTTAGTTTCACCAAAATTAATATGAAACTAAGCATTCATAAAATCAAAAATATTCAGTATTTTACAAGGGATGAGAGACTAATTCTAGGGATTTGAGTTCACCAAATATAAAGATTGAACAAAAGACATTTTTACATAATAGTGTAAATAAAAAGATTCAAATGTTTCCACATAAATGCATTTATATTAATTCATACAAAATATGATGATGTTTTTAGCTCCCACTGTTATTTTATAATACTTTAATTTAAATGAGATTTTTGAAGCTAAATTTATTCAAATGAACTTTTAGTTATTTTATTAACAAAAGTTATATAAGAAAATTTATTAATTATAAATTTGCTCATATAATTGCATTCAAGCTCTGTAGTGTTTATTTTTAACTATGAGGTGGTACATTGTACAAGGGAATTATTCTGTAGCTGTAATGATTACTTAGTGAGGCAACGTAAGAGCAGCCTGGAAATATGAGTAGATGTTTCATAAAGTAATTTCATAATTTTGTGTTTTGAATCATTATGGTATTTGAAGCAACAACTGTTTGTAAAACAATGAATAAAAATGGCAAAAAATAAACTCAAATATTAAAAAAAGAGTAGTACTGTTTTTAATTTCTATTTTGATAAACATGGATTAAATTGTATGAATATATAGAACTTCATTGAGCATTAGTGTGATGTTAACATAATATTGTCATTTTTAATTTTTTCTTACTGTTTGTATTTCAGGTGGGTTTATTTATTTCCCATTAAGCACAAAATTATAAAGTAGACGAACTGTGCTGTGACTGTTTCAGATATCAAAACCCATGTTTTATCATTATAAGCTATCAATCTAGAGTCACCCACCCCGTCTGAGCATATCATGCATGAATAGAAGCATAAGTAGGTATTACTGTTTACTTTTGTTGTAGGTGTTTATCAATATTTATACATTATGGTTTGAATATATCTAAGACACACTAATACATTATTTGACTCATATTTTAAATATTACAGTGCTGGAAATAATTGTGGAAAAGTACAGTTGTGGTAGTGTCATAAAGTATGAGAATTACAACTAACTGGCCAATTTATCATTAGTAAAATATCTTATTACAGTAAATACAGAAGAAAAAAGAAAAGTACAGTATTTTGTATTTGCTATAAACAGAGCAATATGCTTTCTTTCTACTATAAATATATCGATGTATGTTTGTGAAAAGTTGTTCCAAACATCTTGTCTCCAATTTGTCCAAGTTGTTTGGTTGCTTTTGATCTCGATTATCACAAAAGCCCATACAACCTTAATAATAATCATATTGTGACATTGTGCAAACCAAGCCACAGAAGCAGGTGTTTCCATTAGTTTCTCTTTCCTTTTAGTTATCATTTCATGTCATTTGTTGCATTTTTTAAATCATTGTCTTGGTGAAAAATGAACATGTACCCAACAGATAACATTCCTGAGGAAATGACATGATAGATAAGGATCTAATTGTATCTGCAATCAAGGTGTATTAATTCTATGAAGATTTTCAACATTGTTGACTGAAATTCACTCTAAACTTTTATTGATTCTCAAGCATACTTCACTGTCAGTGTTATACATTACCAGTTGTAGTATTTTCTTTTCTGCCATCCAACAAACTATCATTAATTTTAGAAAAACAATTTCAATTCAAACTCGTTTGTAAAGAGCACCTTCCTCCAGCTTTTCTCATGACATTATTTTAAGCTTTTTCATATTCCAGCCTTTTTAGTTTGGTTTTCTATTTTAAGCAATGTTTCTAAAAATGTTACTTGTTTTTCTGCATTCTCAAGAGCTATTGTCTTATGTATACTGGTGTGCAATATTCTACACATGCTACAAGCATTGCACAATGCTCTCACCCCCTACATTCATATGTTAATGTGTATTGTGCTAGTCTATGATATAATCATCATTATTCTATAGCCCTATACCAAGCGTAGGGCAACTGGAAACACTAATGGTCAGTGTTATTAATTTCATTGTACACCATGAGGTTTGTTTCATTCTGATATTGGATCTATTATTTTGGACCTTCAATTTTTGTTACTTCAACATTGCCTGCCCAATCCTGTGCTCCATCACTGTTGTTTCTTCTTTTGTTTCTTGCTTTCATTTCCTGAAACAGTTCACATGATTCCACTTTTTTTCTTCATTGCTTGAAATCTGCAGATATAGATCTCATATTTTGCTTTCTTCAAGAAATTTTTCATAAATCTTGGGTTTTATTGTTGAATAACTCTGATTCACTTGAATCTTTTTTTTTCAGTTTAGCTTAAGGATCTATTTCTTTTATTTTTCTTTCTTTTCCACCTGCTCATCTTTATCTCATACTTGACTTCTTTGTTCATTCTCATGCTTCACATTCATTTGAAAGCTTTCCATCACAACACTGCTAGCTTTACTGGAGCAACTTGCACTTACCTTTTTTTCCACTTTGCCCTTACTTTTGTTCTATTTTGTACAAATTCCCTAGAGTTCTCTGTTTTTGGGGGTGAACTTTGTCAGATTGCCTTACATTATAATTTTCATCTCCTCTCCAGAACCTCTGCTTTGCACCTTTCTTTCATGAAATGTTTTTTTGGGGTATTATTTGTATGTTGACATTTTTAGATGGTGCAGCACTTCAGCAGTCATCTTTACTAACTATGGTTTCTTGTCCTAAGGAGGGGCACCCACCAGGTTTCCTATACTATACAGCCTAATGTAGTCACCCTCTTCATCTGTTCCTTATCTTCTTGTTGCTATCTACTGTTTCTCTTCTTTGAGAGCTGGCTGCTATAAATCTTAAAGGTTATTTGTTTCTGGAGCTACCCGTTAGCTCCAATCTTGTGAAGCACTGCTCTTTCATTTTGTACACTGGTGGACTATCTAGATTGTATCTTTGCTTGATTTGGTTCAATAACAGTAGTTAAATATATGTTTCTAAGTTCTTCCCTTTGAGTTGGTTATGGCTTCATCTTTTTATTGAGTCTGGTGGGTTTTTTTTTCAAAGGCATATAGCTCCTTACTCTATGAACATTTGGCCTTTACATGATTTTTAATGGGACTTCTTCTGTTGTGACCTCCCTTTTTCTTTGAGAGTTGTTAATGTGGGGTGGCTTGTTTGGCTTGTTATTTATTTCAATCTAAACCCCACCTTGTATTTCATTTGCTGGCAATTTCTATCTTACTTCATGTACAGTCTTCATGGCATGGTACTCTTAATACCAGGACATTCTTGTCTTCATTTCTTTCACGAGTCTTTTATTTTTGGAGGATTTTTCTCATGAATCACTCATTTCTTTCATGAGTCTTTTATTTTTGGAGGATTTTTCTCATGAATCACTCATTTCTTTTGAATGTGCCCACATATGTGTACTTTGGTGATTTCTGACTTGCTTTCATCTCTCACAGTCAGATTGGCTTACTTAGTCCCACACAACAGTGCACACCCTTCTTCCTGACATATCACATAGACCTTTATTTGTTTGATACCATCCAATGCTTGAAGGTTAGTTGATGGGCTTCTTTCACTTAATAAGATGGGTTTTCATATTTATGGTGAGCATAGCATATGTGGCACTTTTATTGGCTTTGTGCTTATGACAGTCAATCTTCATATCACATTTTCCATTGCATCTGTTCCAATTTGGGTGAATTTCTGGTTACCTGGCCTGTTTCTGGCATTTGGTCTTCAAGGGCAGAAACTTTGCCCGTTTCTTACATCACCATGCTGGTGGCTACTAAAAGGTTTCTCTCATCTTTTGTCCCATCTCTCTTCTTTCTTATCATAATTCCTTCACTCACATCTCCTACTGTTTTTACCTTTCTCCCAACATCAGCAAACTTGCTCCTAGAACCTTTGTTTTGCTAGTTCAGGACACTCCTTTTTGGAGTCACAAACATGACTTTAGTTGTCAATCCATCTATATCATTTAGAACTCTTAGGTCTTGGTTATAGACTGACTATCTTACTTTGGGCAGGACCCTTTCCATCAAATGATATTTTCTATTTTCTGGAATTTTTGGTAGATTTCCCATTATTCTAGGCATCTTTCTGTCATTGCCTTTTCATCTTCCTTCCCCTTCTGGCTTTTATTCATATGATATTTAATTACAGACACTACAATGATTGATCAGGACCCTGTGTTCTTGGTGTGATTCAACCTTCTTTAATATGCTTTAGGAATATTTCTTCTTCTTTTAATTTACTCACTTAGTCTTGGGCTCCTCCCAAACTATTTTTTACAAGAACATATTCATTTTATTCCCTGGCTGACCCAAATTTTGTATGGTTTGGGTGGATATTTTGGATGTTTTTTTTTATTTATTCTCCCTGAACAATCATTCTGGCCCAACTCATTTCCTTTGCTGTGTGTAGACTATTTGTCATTATATCATTTGTAATGCTTATTTTTAGGGCATTCTGTCATGATATAAAAGATTGTTCAATGTAGATATTATTAATTATTTTATTTTGTGAATAAATATTTTATTATTTCTTAATTTTTTAAATTATTATAAGATAGATAAAAGCAGATAATAATTGAGAGTTGTGTTTGTAACTCATTGATGTCAAGAATATAGTGAACAGATGATTAATTAATAAATATATAAATAGTGTGAGCTGAGTGGGAAAAGACAGACAATAACAGAAGAGAGTAGAGCCACAGCCAAGGGAAATTTAAGTGTAAAGTTAACTGCAGTAGAAGTGATAGGTCTAATTATAAATATGTTAGAGGAAAACCAACAGTTTTAAAAGAGATAAAAAGTATAATCTGTTTCTCAAATAGAGTTCTAAAGCAGTTGAACCTGCCTGTGTGGACTTTGAAAATATATATTTATATTTAATATATAAGTATATACAAAGTAAAAAACCTTTCAGTTTACAATTAGCAAACATAACCTAACATATGACAGTTGGCAAACCACAACCACAATTATACAGTCGTAAACAGCAACAGAAGAAAACATGAACAACAGTTGGAAAAAAAGTAGGCCTATACATGCTCAACTGTTGTAGCTAATGAAAATAACTTAGTTTACAGTTATGTTTTATGCATGTTAAATTTTGATAAATGAGCAGAAAATGGATAACATCGTGAGTTAAAAGACAGTGAACTATAAGAGTTTGTTAAACAGTAGAAGGAATTAGAAGAAAGAAGAGCACAGGCAGAGAAGAGAGGAAAAAAAGGAAATAGAAAGAAAAAATTGAAAGAAAGGAAATACTGGAAATGGAAAGAATAAGAGCACAAATTGAAATATCAAAATTAATCCAACCAAATTAAGAAGGACCCAAGAATGATAATGGAGTGACAACTAACTCACCAAAGCTACCCAAATGTGATGAGCAGAAATATCACATGGATGTTTTCCTGGAGAGATATGAAACATTTGCCTGAAGTCAGAACTGTCTGTATCAGCCCTCTTTTTCTGTGAGAAGTACATGCAAGCATAATGTCAGAAGATGCCCTGAATTATGGCAAATTAAATATGGCTTCACTGAAATGCTATGAATTTATTGAAGAAGATTTTCGTCAGAAGTTTGGATGAGTCAAACATAACACTGAAGAAACTGTTTTTCAGTTTGTGGCAGTATTTCACCAGATGAATTGACATGGTCATGCATAAAAATAGTTTTGAAGACTAGCAGACCTATTAATGTGAAAGCAATTCATGACCATGCATTTAATGGGCAAAATGCTGTTTCAAAAGGAGAGAGCACCAAAAGTTGTGGAGATGATCAAACTGGTAGAACAATATATGGAAGCCCATGGAGATAGTATAACTGGCAAGTCCAAGAATAAGTCCATGCAAAGTTAAAACCAGTAATAGTTGACTAGAAGCAGACGTTTACCACAGGTAACAGCCAATTAATAAACCGAAGGGAAAAAGAGGTGCTTTGTTTGTTATCATATGGGAACACATTGCAAAGTAGTGCAATTTAATTATCAGCAAACTACTGCAGAAATCTCAATATGAAGCAGCTGCAGCTATTTACAAAGACAGTGCTAGTAAGGAATGAGAAAAGAGTAACTGGCACTATGGAAGCTGCTGTAAGAAGAAAGAAAATCAAAACAGTTCATCAGGTTCAATACATGACAGCATGATTAATCAGTGCACAACTAATGGTTGGTTTAAGTTAGCTAATGGATAAACAATGACACTAGCAATGTGAATATGTGAGAAACATCAAAAGGTGCCAACAAATCATATGCCAATATTGAAGGGTATGTTGGGAACAAGAAATTAAAGGTTCTATAAGACACTGAGTGCAGTAGTGGGAACCATCCTAGTACTGATGATCAGATTACTGGCAAATTGCATCTCTGTGTGCAGAGATGAAGCATCTGCTATAGCAAGTAGAGCAAACAAGACATTGATACCCTGAAAGTGTCAAAAGGCAACATCCCAAATGTAGGTTTGCAGGAATGGAGATAAGCACAAAAAAATACCCTTCACTGCAGAAACTTTAAGACAATGCCTGGGAGAAAGTTGGGCTCAAGAAGAAGGGGGAAAGATACAGAAGCTAGTGCAATACAAAATCTGAGAAGGCAGTTGTACTACGGATGTTGGCTCATCAGCCCATTATGGGAGAACATCTAGGAACAAAGAAAATGGCAGACAAAAATATCAGCTAATTCCATTGACTGGGAATAATTGGAGATGTGAGTATATTCTTCAAGTCATGAGATGTCTACCAAAGTACAATACTAAAATAGAAGGTACCCAAAGTGCCATTGGGGGAGATGCCTCTCATAGAAGAGCTATTCAGCACAGTAGCTTTGGACATGATTGACCCATTAATGTCTGTGTCTGATAAAGGCAGCCAGTATGTGCTGCTAGTAGTCAGCTGTGTGACACATTATCTGAAAGTAGTAGCACTTGAGAAGATAGAAACAGAGAGAGTAATAGAAGTCTTCCTGGAGATATTTTGCAGAGTAAGTTTTCATAGAGAACTCCTGAGTGACAGAAGAACACAGTCTACTTCAGCACTGATGCAGGAAGTGTGCAAAATCATCAGTACTCAATAGCTCTTTACCTTCCCTTACAATCCTAAATGTAATGTACTTTGTGAGAGAGTCAATGGAATTTTAAAGAGCATGCTAAAGGAGGTGTGTTAAGAAAGGCTGTGTGACTGTAACAGATACTTGTAGGCATGATCATTTACTTATCAAGAAGTCTTACAAGCAAGTACAGGATTTTCAGCCTTTGGGTTACCGTACAGAAGAACAATATGAGACCCAGTGCAAATACTGAAAGAGCTATGGATTGGAGAACAATTTTCAGAAGTAAGGAGGACATATCAGTATGTGTTAGACCTCAGAAACTGTATACAGCTCAAGGCAGTCAGAAACATTTATTTCACAAGAAGGTCAAGGATTACTATTCTAAGGTCAGACAAGGTCTTAGTTCTGCTGCTCACAAACCACAACAAACTTACTTTGCAGTTGAAAGAATCTTTTGAAGTACAGGATGTACTACTAAGAATAAAAGGTAAATGTGAAGATCTACCATATCATATTGTTGAAGAATTATTTTGGGAGAGGAAATAACCCTAATGGGTGATGCTATTGAATCAGAGATAGATGTTGCAGTTGTGGCCATCACAATTGCCAAACCAGAAGACAGTGACTTTGTCTTAGAAGATGAGGACTTGTTAGACATGAAACCACTATATGGAGATGAAATGTACAAAAGTGTCGACATCAGTTTGTGAAGAACCAACTAGCAAACAGAAACAAGTACATAGATATCTTCATCAATAAACCAGGAAAGACAGATCTGGTGCAACACAAAATTAAAACCACACCCAGGGATCTAGTCAAAGTGAAGCCCTGCAGATGCTTTATGCAATGAGAGACCTGGTGAAACAGAAAGTTGAAACAATGTTTGATGCTGGAATTATCAAGCCTTGAAATTCAGCCTGTTGTTTACCAGTTGTAATCATGAAGAAGAGGATAGATCAAACCATTTTTGTGTAGATTTACAGAAGCTGAATCTCCTGATGAAGTTTGACTCTGAACCTATGGGAAACTCAGAGACCATTACGTCAAAACTAGATGGGACCAGGTTTTATCAAAAATTGACCTCAGTGAAGGTTATTGGTTAATCCCAATGGAGACAAGATCTGAAGAGGAGACAGCATTTGTGACACCACATGGATGTTAGTGATTTAAGCAGATGCTAATTGGGTTAATCACCAGGAGCAACATTCAATTGCACTATATATATAGTGTTTATGATGTGCCTGTGATCTCTATATAGTGTGAAGAATTTGTTGTATGTATGTTTTTGAATACATTATTTTGAAACAAGCAGAGTTTGCGCTATTCATTATCATAGAATTTGTAACCAACAAGTCACAGGCACCTACTGTAGCAGAATCCATATTTCAACAACACATTACATATTTATATTTAATATATAAGTATAAAAAAGTCTTCTAATTGACAATTTGAAAACATTACCTAAGATCCAACACACTTTAAAAAAATTTTTTGCAATGGAATTACTTTTCATGCTGCCCCCCAGTGGCTCAGCGGTATGTCTGCAGACTTACACGCTAAAATCCAGGTTTTGATACCCGTGGTGGGCAGAGCACAGATAGCCCATTGTGTAGCTTTGTGTTTAATTCAAAAACAACAACAACAAGAACTTTTCTTGCTTTCTACCACCATGCTTGTCATCTTAAGGCTTCTCTTGTCTCTCTTTATCCATTGATGCTCCCTGTATGAAATACTGCAGGTTGGGATGTTGACAACTCTATACATATAAATATCTCAGTACATATACCTAAAGGAGTTTTCACTTACCCTGGATTTCATCTCCCTCCATTCCTCATTCACTGTCCTGGCATGGCCAGATGGTCGGGAAGCTGGACTTTGATGTGTTTAATTTCCCATTCCAAAAGACTTGTTCACCTTTCAGTCTCATGGGCACTATAATGTGATGGTTAATTCACCTATTCATTGGTAAAAGAGTAGCCCAAAAGTTAGCATTGGGTGGTGATGGCAACTAGCTGCTTTCTCTACAGTTTATCACAGCATGAAATTCAAAAATAAACATACAAACCTCTTTACAATGACTCTGATGGTGATTTTCATTTTTTATTATGTCTCACAATCACCATATTCTAATTATATATGTATATATTATGGAGACAGTCAACCCTCACAGGAAATACTTATCTCAAAATTTGCTGTTGAGTGCTTTGGAAGATAAAATATGTTTATTACATCTTTCAGGTCATTCTGCATATAAAATGATGACAGCACCAGTTGTGTGCCTGTTTTCATCTGCTGTCTTTAGTCATCGTAACCCATTGCACAATCTCTGAATGTGGCAACTAATTCCAGATTATTGTAACTGATGACAACAGTCTTTGACCTCTCTTCCACCATTTCCAATATGGGATTCTAACTTTTAGTAGTTCATAGACATGAGAAGCATTTCTAATGTCAACATTATCCTTATTTGAGAATTTTTTTTGATAAAATCTCACCTATCTGTACCACCTCCTACCCCTTTCCCCCACTTCTCGTGCATTTAGTTTGCTTTGTCAAGAAAGAATCAGTATTCATATGCTAGCATTTATGGTAATTACCATTCATAGATTGTGTATTGTCATTCTATTTGTGAGGACTATAGTTTAAGGATGATTAAGTCATGGGCTGCTGTAATACAAGTTGACGTGTAGGAGAGGGAGTTTTTTTCAAAGTTTGTGGCATGTAGAGGAAATTACAGGACAGTATGTGAGAGGTAATAGCTCTTTGTAGTGAAGAGGTGAGTATGAGTATCTGATCTGAATTTATATTCAGGTAAGGAAAGTGTTAACTTTTTTCAGCTACACATCCATTGAGGTCACTTGGTCCTACTGTTTTTCCTACTGTTCTTGGAAGCAACATTCGTGCCTGTACACAAAGCTAGATTACTGGCAAGATCTCAAATATGTTGTGATGTATCATATAAAGAGTATTCCTTGAGTTTTTACTTAATGTTTCTTTCAAAGAGTTTGAACTTAACACCACAACCACTTCTGTTATAAACAGAACCACTTTCAACTGTACTTCTTAGAGTTTTCATAAACCTTCTAATGAAACATGAAATTTTATTTCAATCTGTGTATGAAGTAACCTTCACCAGCCATTTATGCACACTTGTCATGCAACATTTTTGTTCTGTGAGCTGCATTCACAACACTGCAAGTAGTACTACTCTTGTAGTTTTATAGACATTATAATTGGTTGGATTATTCCAATTGCTCAGTAATCTGTCAACAGTGGCTGCATGGGGGTAATACCATAATATTTTTAATTTTTCTTGTTTTTCTAGAGGTTATTTCTTGTTCTGTATTGTTGTTAAGTCTCAATAATTGGATATGCCCAGAAAGACTTTAGCTAATAAACCAAAAATCTATAGCTTAATAAAAGCAAAATTGTACATATTCAAAAGTTGTTTAATTCTTCATGTGTTCAATTGATAGTGTGAATTTGAAAGAATTTTTTTTTATTCAGGCTGTAGTATATTTTCAGAAAAAGAATGTACTTGATTACAAACTTGAATAAGTCAGTTTGAGTTTTTAATTTTATTTGCATTTAAATAATTTCAAAAGTATTTTATTACTTTGTAAAATTGTAGTGTCATTTATTTGTACAAATGTACAAAACAACTTCTTTATTATACCCAGTTACTTCTGAAGGTATTTCAAGGAATATCAATACTTTGTCAAGACACTCACCCATAGTACTTGAAACACAGTCACATGTGCCACATTCGGTCTAATTAGCTTGTGAGGGTGTGGTAGGAATACAGTTTCAAACATGGTACTTTGGGATCCTAAGAGGATCAGATGGAGACCTGAAAACCTTTCCTTAGACTGATCCCATCATGCCGTGGTAATCTTTTGGGTTCAATCTAGCCTTCCCTTTGGGAGGCTATGGTAAGGACAACTCCAAGACTGACTTGGTCCTGCTTGCATCAAAATTGTGGGAAAAGTTCACAGACAAACAAATCCATAAATTCACATACACAATGTAAATTAATATAGGCTTTGTAAATGCATAAAAAATATTTCCATTAATTGTATATTATGTTATGCAAATTCATTTAAAAGTAGCATTTATTTGATAGTGTAAATTATATATTGAAAAAAACAAACTTATTAATAAAATACTTTCAACTAAATTACATGCCAGAAAGGTTTAAGTTAAAGAGGTAACTTTGAAAACAGTTGGTAATATATATTTTTTGTAACTGATGTATTTTATCACCAGGGGATGCTGTGTTTCTGGTTTATCTAGATGAACATTTGTGATTGATTAGTCTTGTATGAAAAAACTGAAAATGTGTTTGCATTTACTAACTTTATTTTTAATACTTGAAATAATTGTTACAAACAGAAATATGATGTATTGTTTACAAGGTTTTTTTAGTTTTGAGGATAGATACCATTTAAAATCTTTTTCTAGTAATTTTTTACTGAGTTTGTAAAACTCGTAAAAAATATTTCCATTAATTGGCAAGTATATTATGTTATCCAAATTCATTCAAAGGCATTTCTTATTGATTTGTAATGTTTTAACTTATTGATTATAAGATGTTTATATATTACAAAAAAGTATTTTTATCATCTGACATTATTTTTTTAAATTAAAGAAATGGTTTGTTTATTCACTAGATAGAAAAAAGGAAGAGAAAAAAGGTGAGGGTCCAACATGGCCAGGTCGTTAAGATACTTGACTCGTAACCTGAGGGTAGTGGGTTTGAATCCCCACCACACCCAAACATGCTTGTCCTTTCAAGCATGAGGGCATTATAATGTGATGGTCAATCCCATTATTTGTTGGTAAAAGAGTAGTCCAAGAGTAGGCAGTGGGTGGCGGTGACTAGCTGCCTTCCCTGTAGTCTCACACTGCTAAATTAGGGACAGCTAGCTAAGATAGTTCTCATTTAGCTTTGTGTGAAATTCCAAACAAACAAAAAAGGTATGTGGGGGAAAAGTATTTGTAGAAAATTCTGAGTCAGAAAACTGTAGCAGAAGTTGTCTGCATCTTGTATATACCCAACATTAAAGTATTTATTCTTTTAAAGATACTATTTATCACTCATATTCGGGCTGAAATAAGTTAGTATTATTGGCTCATAAATTTTGGATATTAAACAATTGGTCCATACTTTATATACACAGACACTAAAAGATTGGTATAGAGGGGTTAAATGTTGGGAAGTGAAATTTAATTGTACAAATAAGATAACTAGAGAGATTAAATGATGGGAAGTTAAATCTAGTTGTACAATTCAGATCAATCTAGAGCATTGTTTCTCAAACTGTTCCATGGAACCCTGGAGATCTGTATCATGTATGCATGGGTTCTGCTAGAAAATTTTATGTGATGTAGTCAGAGTAAAGGATTAGAAGATGTACAGGGTGACTTAAAAGCTTATCAGTCCATAAATTATACCATTCTCTATTCCCTCTGTCATTAGCTATGTCATTTATGGACAAAGTCTAATTGATTAATCACTGTACATTAGTCACTGGTGATAATGGAGTGTCGTGTTTGAAGGAAACAACAGGCTATTCTCTGTTTTAACTTTTTATAAAAAATGTTTTTTAAGATTTTTGTCAGTGGTCAGTAGTTTTAGAGCTGAATAGTGTTCCACTTGGGAAATACTAGTATAGAGGGATAAAATGGGAAAGTAATCATTTTAAAGATTTTAGTGTAGAAGCCTCTGATAAAAATTAAATTCCCGAATGATTATTTTTGTATATTTGTGTAATTTATGTGACTGAGATATATAGTTCTAATTATAGTTTGTTTGTTTTTTTCATTTTAGGAACAGTCTTTTTGAGAATAATTAGCCTGTCATTGGATAATTGTTTGTTTAAAATGAATAATACGTAAATGGATACCTGAAAAAGAGTAAACTGATATTTTAGATCTCGTGAATCCAATACTTATTTTTCTTTGAAGGAAACAAAAATGTTTTTACAACTGATGTATTGTATTTTTGTACCTATAGAATTATATATGAAATGTACATTATTGTTGTGTTTATGCTTGTATAAAACTGACTTTGTTATACTGTGAATTATATAATGTTATGTTTGAGCTTGTGCCAGGTGTGAAAGTGAATGTTTATTGGTTTGTTTGAATAAACTTGATGAATGATAATATATTTTAGTGGTAACAATGTATATGCATGCAGTTTTTATCTTTTGATCTAAAATAGCCCAGAATGGCCAGGTGTTTAGAGTGCTTGACTCAAAATCTGAAGGTCATGGGTTTGAATCCCTGTCACACCAAACATGCTCATCCTTTCAGCTGTTGGGGCATTGCAATGTGATGATCAATCCCATTACACATTGGTAAAAGAATAGCCCAAGGGCTGGTGGTGATGACTAGATGCCTTTCTTCTAGTGTTACCCTGCTAAATTAAGGATGGCTAGTACAAATAGCCCTTGTGTAATTTTGTGCAAAATTTAGACCAAACCAAACTTGACCTAAAGTATAGTTTTATTTACAGTCTTAGCTAATATTAATAACACAGAAATATTAGTAGCATTATAGTTTACTGTTGCAGCAAAATAAATATTTTCTTCTGTGTGAGAGAGAAGCATGATAAATTTTTGTGTGTCAATTTTAAAAAGGGATGGTTTATTTATATTCATAAAGAATTATTTTATTACAATTTGTAACTTTATAGCTAATAAATGTTACTAACATGCAAATGAACAACTATTTGAAAGCAATTTTGATGTGTAATCTTTTGTTTGATTTTAGAAAAATTTCTGACTCTTAATCATTAACCATGCTATTGTTAAATTAAATGTAAATAATTATACTCTTAAAATGATCCTGTGGTCAGGAATATTATTTGCACTGGTATTTGTTCTGTTTTATTAATATACAGAAGATTATGGTTTGGTTAATATTATCCTGTAAGGTAAAAACAATCACTACGTAACCGTTAAGATCAAATATGTGCATGTTCAAACCTTCCTCAAATTTTGTTTCTATAAATTATCATTTTATAGACACATGTATTTTCACTTTAACCTTTGACCCATATTATTCAAAACCTAATTTATTCATGTCACTCAATTATTTAGTAAATTATAACCAATTTATTCAGTTTTGAGACCTATCTGTTAACAGCATTTTTGTAACTGTATTTATAAAAATTAAACTGAATGATCCAGTGTGTGTGTGTGTAACACTTCCCCTCTTTAATACATTCCCTTGTTTAATGATAAAGGTCATTTTTAATTGTCATCCACATCCATAAATACAAATAAAACTGCCAGAATTTGATCAGTTAGAATCTGGAAATCACTCAACCTGTGTTCCAAGTTGTTTCTTTGTTTCCAGATGTAATATTCATTATGAAGTGCTTACATTGCCAGATTTCAAGTGTCTTCTTATAAGAAACTAAATAAAGGAAGTGTGAAGATAGCCATTTGAAAGATTCATAACAGTCTATGAAACTCTTTTGTAACTTCATTTGGCATCTTAGGAGGAATATATGCAAAAAGAACGTTTTTGTACAAACAAGATAAATAAAAAAATCTTGGATTTAAGAATCGACAAATACATGCTGTGAAAAAGTAAACAAAGCTGAATATATTGAACCCTATTTAGGCTTAATGCTGTCATCTAGAAGTACATTTGGTGGAGTCAAAATAGGGATTTATAGTTTGAGAAAGTAATGTCTACTGAACCTCCACACTTGTTTATTTTTTACACCCCTTCCTTTCAGTGTTACAGTTGTATACCTGTGGAATTATCATGCCCCCATGATGGGTGGAGCACAAATAGCCATTCGTACTTAATAATAAACAACTTTTCACAATCCCTATTCTCAGGTTTTTAAATTTCCAGTTATTTATTTATCTTGTTTACTGGATTTTTAAGTTTTCAAGTATGGGCAAAATATTAGTTGATATGGTAGCTAACTTTATACATTGTAATAACTAAATATAGCTAGTAGCTATCTGATTTGTAATAATGATTTACTGTAGCTACTGACTATTTTATCGTATTAATTTGAAATGTAAAAGCTGTAACTGGAGATTTGTTTGAGAATACAGTGAGCATTTATAGTTTCTATGTAACTAAATTAAATACATATAATGAAGAGTAAAGGAAAAAAATACTTACATAGACTAAGACACGGTCCTGGCTAGGCATGTGTATAATTTTACCAATAAAACATAAAGTGTTAAAAACTCATTTTAAATAAGACTTCTTGTCTTTTAAAATAATAATTTTGTCAATGTGTGTAATATAATTCAATATTATGTGTACCGACTTGGCTCCCTAAAGAGTGAACAAACCATTGAGTATCTGTATACCAGTTATAGTTATATAATGTTCATTTATTATTTATTCGCTAGTAATTTCTGTTTCACCCTGTTCTTAAGCTTTTTAAAGGTACATCAGATGTTTATAAGAAAACTATCTTCAAGAGATAATGATAACATCATGACACTAGAATTATGGTATATTTTAGCCTATGCAAAATACAGAAGAAACAACTCGACTTTTCAGTACCTCCACTCTCAGTACCTTTTTAGTATTCATCAAAGTTGTTTGGGTGCAATATATTAAGCCGTTTTTATTGTAGGCTGGCAAGTTAATAATAAGAAAAATTACAAGCGGTCTGTTTGTGGCGGATTTTATTTTCTTTGTAAATCAAACATGCGTGTTTTTTTTTAGCATTTTGTTATGTGTACAGCCTCAGCAGTCAATATCATACAGTTTAAAATGTTGTTTGAGCTGAATCTTTACAGTTTAATGTGATTTTATTGGAACGTTTTATTCGGGTTTGGAGCAATTTCGTGCGATCACTGTCATGAACCACCCACGTGTTCGTGACGATGTAACTGTGTGCTTAAACACCGAGTGTAATGTTCTTTAGTATCCACATCACATCAGTGAACCTTCTTTTGCAACCCTCATGAATGGCCCTGCATGGCCAGGTGGTTAGAACGTTAAGTTGTAGGGCGGAGGATCGTGGGTTCGAATCCCCGTGCCTAAGACATGTTTGCCCTTCAACGGTAAAATCGTTATAATTTAACGATCATTTACACTATTTATTGGTAAAAGAATAGCCCAAGAGTGTGGCGGTAGTAACTACCTGCCTTCCCTCTAGCTATCGTTGCTAAATTAATGACGGTTACACAGATAGCTCACTTGTAGCTTTGCGTGACATTCAAAGAACAGATAAGCCCATTATGAAAGCATGGTGAAAAAGTTTGCTTCAACCTTTTTACTTAAAATAGGTCTATCGTGAACAAAAATGTTTTCGTGAAATATATTTTGATGAGTTTATAGAAGTAACATTATTTAATTAGAAACCAACAAAAATACATCCATGATATGTTTAGATTGTTTGTTACCTGTAAATATGAATATTCAATTATAGAATTAAAGTATTTCTATGTTTGTGATGCAAGAAAAAGACATTATTGTTATGCCTTCATTACAATGTGCAGTAAACGGTTAATATTAAATTCCGATTATGTACTTAGAGCAAAACTAAACATTAATTTCGCATAAATAATTAGAATTAAATTTCTTTACATTTTTACTTGTAAATATTATGATGCGTTTTTCATCATTTTGGGTAAAAACTGACTTTTGACTAAATATAGAATGATAAAAGTTGAAAATACGAAAATGAAAATGGAAAAATAGCAGTATTTACGATTAATGAAACCGATTTAAAAAAGCTGGTAATAAAAAACACACATGGGAAACTGCATAGAGTAACTTGTGTCTTCAATATACAAACAATGGCGATAAAGTAAAAGCCATTTTTGACAAGATTACACGTTGCAAGTTATAATACAAATGCAGATGAGTTTTTGCATGCGTAGTTTATTGCTTTTTATATGATCGAATATTCATTTTAACTGTATATGAAGTCAAAGCTTATTGCGTGGGCGTGTTGTTCTGAAGCTACACTGAACACAGAATCAATAAAGTGACCAAAGTTGTTTCACAAAATACTGCAAAGATGCGGGAAATTACTACATTCACGCAAATCCGTATTAATTGATTGAGTAAACAAACAATAAAACATACTGATGCTATAGTTATGTGTGTTTGATTGTGGAAATACATCTTTTGCAATAACTATCGTGAACATGACAAAAAATTGAAAAACATTAATATTTTATATAAGATTATGTTAAACATTTTAAACTCTTGTCATATCTATTAATCAAGAAAAAATAAGTTGAAAATACAAAACTTGGAAAAGTCATCATGTATATGAATCCTCATTTTATATATTTATCTTGGAAAATGGATTTTTATGCAGTAAGTTCATGTCCATTAATTAACTGACATCTTTCTTAAAACTTTTCAATGTTCAATTAATATCAGTTAATTTTACAAAGTATAATTCTCTTCCATAACACCTAAAAATGCAGTAATCGAAAAAACTACATCACAATAAAGCTGACAGTATGTAATATTTATATAAAAAAATATAAAGTATTTTATCGTAGTGTTGGTAGCCTCTATACGTAAGGATAGCCAAGGTATTTGACAGCCGTAGTACAAACATGTTAGTTGAAAAGTCAACAATGACAATTATTTTACATTAAGATATGATTGTCACTCAATTTTGCTTCTCTACCCAGCATGTCTAAAACCAACACAAGAAGCTACATGTATAACTAAGATACCAAACTGGTCATCTTTCTTCTTGTTTCAGTCGAGCTAACCCTACAAATATTTATCACTAACGCCAGTTTAAGCCGAAATCCATTATATGTGTTTCTGGGCAACGTATGATGTCATCGCTTAGTCTTAATATAACCAGTAGTAATTTTAAAAGATCATAATTATAGTGTAAACGATGTAATCATTACCTCCTTAAGTTAGCTTTTCTATAAAAGTATGATGTTCTTTCAAAAAGCTTAAGTACAGGGTGGAACTGGAATTACCAGTCAATAGTCGATGAACTTTATATTACTGTAACATGTAGAATACACAATTTTCTTACAATATACTATATTATATATGAAGGAGTAAAACAAGAAAAAACATCAAAACACATACTATTTTATTACACATCTATAGAACACACTAACTTTTAGTCAGGAGAAAAAAACGATAAAAACAAGTAAAAAAAAACATTTTTGTAAATGTAAAATAATGTAGCGATAGCAGTGACAAACAAGAAGGCAAACAGTATGAATACAATATAACTATACAAGACTCAATATTAAATTTAATGTTGCAATGTAAAGTGCACGTGTATAAAATGGTTACGAGGTCGGTCAGATCAATCTGGTACCGAGAGTCTGTAATTATCAAGATATGTGTGACTCAACTTGGATGTCCATGAAAGTAAGCTAAGCTTAAGTTCTCAGTTTCACTTCGTTGATGCGTACATTAATATGACTGATGTTATGATAAACAAACTCCATACCAGCAGTCAGGAATATACAACTTCCAAGTGCAGTTTAACATTAAATTTTACTATAGAAAGTCATGTAGGGTCATCTATGTGTAGCTGTGTCTTTTCCATTATTCTTGTTTGCATTTACAAAATGACTTTTGTTACTTGTTCGTATTTTTCTCCCCTATTTTAGATATACGTTTTGCTTATCACTCTTCAGGAAAGTTTCAGGTAACGATTGGCAGATAATTGCACAAAAATGACTGTGAAAGACCAAAATATTTTTTCTATGCATCAAAACACAACGTTTAATAAAAATAAACGTAGATTTGAACAAATATTGCTTGTTTTCTCAAGAGAGCATTAGGGTAAATTTAACAAAAATATTGTTAAATTGATGTTTTTCCATTTACAAATTTTCATAATAATCAATATCAATATTTTAAAAAAATATTAAACAATTTTTCACATTGTCTGTGTAACGTGTAAATAGCGAAGGGTAATGTGCATATTAACCGTTTAATATTCAAAATTTCATTACTTAACAGGAAATGAACCTCCCTCCCCATTGGCACGTCCGAGGACTTACAACGCTAGAAATCGAGATAGCCCATTATGTTTGTGTTAAACTTCAAATAATCAAACAAATAACAGAAAATACGTGCATTCTCCAAACATTCTGGTTGATGTGCATAATAGTGGGTAGGCCCAGCAGGACCAGGTGGTTAAGGCATTCATCTCGTAATCCGAGGGTCACAGGTTCGAATTCCTGTCACACCAAACATGCTAATTCTTTCAGCCGTGGGAAGTTATAACGTTACACTCAATTCCGCTATTTGTTGGTGAAAGAGTAGCCCAAGAGGGCTATC
Source organism: Carcinoscorpius rotundicauda (assembly GCA_011833715.1). NCBI lineage: Eukaryota > Metazoa > Arthropoda > Merostomata > Xiphosura > Limulidae > Carcinoscorpius > Carcinoscorpius rotundicauda. The sequence goes on from CM022398.1 coordinate 27,215,550, forward strand.
TGCACTAGTCGTTCCTAATTTTGCAGTGTAAGACTAGAGGGAAGGCAGCAAGTCATTACCACCCACCGCCAACTCCTGGGCTACTATTTTACCAACGAATAGAGGGATTGACCGTAACATTATAACGCCCACACGGCTGAAAAGGCGAGCATGTTTGGTGCGACGGGGATTCTAACCCGCAACCCTTAGATTATGAGTTGAACGCCTTACCCCACCTGGCTCAATGAAGAATAACCAACCCTTTTTAAAATATCTAGGAAATTGGGAACAAATATGTAACAGTGTACTTATATATTAACAGACATGTTTCAATATAGAATACAGGAGGTAAATATGAATGACAATTATAAACAATGCTGAAAGTGAACCCCGTTGACATCAATACAGGCCTGTATCCTTCTTATTTTGTTTCTAAACACCGCTATTAGTTGGTGGCTTGAAATTAACTGAATAAAATATGATTACAAAACTGCACAGTGACTTTCCGAACACCCTGTATATCTTTACTATTACGAGAATTGATTTATTGAAAACTACACAAATCCAGATATTTTTACCTTAATTTATAGATATACAGATTAATTAGTATAAATAATCCTGAAATAATGTTACTAACACTATTTACCCAGTAAAATTAGAAACTGAAAATACTTCAATATATAATACAAGGAGCACATTAATTGGATTCAGAAATTAACATAATTGATAAGGATATCAATGTAAATATTTTTGATAAAATATTTTGCTTTTACACTTTATGGCTTACGCTCCTTTAATAGTAATGTATCATACCCTTATAAGCGTTATAACTTCGTAAGTATTCAAATATTGTAAAATTTGTAATAAATTACAATATTTTATCAGTAATGTTGAAATATTGATACAAAAACTAATAGATAATGAATTTAATAAAGAAATTTAGTATTCTGTAATAAATATAAGGAAATTTTACTGAAAATTTGTAATAACTATTTTTAGCTATAAATAAAGTCATTTAACAGCTCGGCACTATTTTATGCGGATATACAGATTACTGCATCTAAAGACTTGTTTATGGCATAATAGCTATAGTAGACTTAATGGGTGGTGTTTGGGAGTTTTAATTAGTTATTTTAGGTAACTGAATGGGACGGGACCTTTAATACTAGTACAATTCCTTTACTGGTCTACTAAGCAGTGTCTTTCTATTTTTCTACCATAAAGGGGGCTGGAATGCTAACTTCAAGAGGTAAGTTTATTTAACTTACTTACCCCCAGTTGGTAGTACCTTATTTTTCAATTAAGCTTTTCTTCTGCACTTTGGAAAGCAGTTACTTTCTCACAACTATCTGCAGGTAATGAAGAGTGGTATAGATGTGAGACTTTGTGGGTTCACGTCTTGCTCTCCCGATTTCCATTTCTATCCTTACTTCTGTTGCTATACTTTTACTTTACTGTTCTTTATGTGAGATTTGCGAAAGGAGCTTAAAACTGGTAAACAGTGTATTCCAACTACAGTCGCCTCCAAAACCTTGGGTGCATTTTATAACTCGCTAATACCATGGGATTCCTTCAATCAGTGTAGCATTTTTTTATTTAATTTTGTTTCGACTTGTTTTTGGTCATAGCGAACTAATAGATTTCGTGAATATAGTTTTAAAATAGGGCTCTGGTGAAAAGATAAAGTTTTTTACTATTTACCGGTAAATAAAACCAATAACAAAATCAAATACATAAGTATTTGGTTGTATAATATGATATTATGATTGTACAGGTTACGGAGAAAAATGGTTGTTTACCAAAGAAATTAAGCAAAATAAGTGAATCTTTCTGACCAATTAATGGATAAAAAATTTCTATTTTGATGTTACAACCTACTTTATTTTCAAAATGGATTGAAAACTTCTTGTTATTTCATATAATTATGCTATTAAAATGTAGCTATTACTACTATCAAAATTCTAATACCCTCAGATAAATGTTTGCAGCCTATGTACTACATTTATAGAAGGTTGGTCATGTCGAATCTTCAAAATGGGATCTACATATAAACCATCTATTGAGAAAAGTCGCTGCAGTACGCACAGAAATTAATATTGATCAATCCTACATAATAGGGTGTTAGTCACCAGTTTTCAGTGAGTCACTCTGACTCAACACGCGACTAACTAGATAACCATAGTAAGCTGACGTATTGTTAGGGACATTTGAAACAGTTCCACTAAAATTATGTAAAAAGCAATTCCGATCTTTAATAAAAGATTGGATCTTGTTAAAGATCAGGTGTATTACCAACTTCTAAAATACTGACTTTGATACTAATTCTATTGAATGAAAACAACGTTTGCAACTTTTTGTTTTTGCTTCTATGTTCGAAGTTTTATTTCAGTGACTTGAAGTTCTAAAAAAGCTAGAATTTTTCTAAGTATATTTTTTTAATTATAAACAAAGAACTACCTACTTCCGCTCAACAATAATGTCAATAGTGAATTTTACTATGAACAAGTTAACAAACAATAAAACTTCGATACTGGTCACAACTTAGCACTACCAACATTCAATGTTCGGAATAATGGGACCGCGTTCGCTACTGAAGACTTCAACGTCTTAATATTACGTATATTCGTTTTTCTAGAGAAATGTACTTGTTAGAAAATAAATCAGCTCCGAGAAATTTCATTCTACACACAATAATACCCATATTTAACAAAGCTTATTACCTCTTAAAAGTTTAGAAATCGTACGACAATGGTTCTAATATTAGACCGTGTAAACAGCTGTTATTACAGCTGTGCAATTATCATATATCTGTCAAAGGAAACTTAATGCTAACCTCATAGAGTACACAAGAGTTTCTTGCAAGTGGTGTTAATACTACTGGGTGATGAACAGGCTGCTACGCTATTGTGCGAGTCTTTAAACGGTAAGTGTTGAAACTAAAATCATTATTATTACGACCTTTAGTAGTAAGCTCTCAATCTGGTTTAGGAAGAGTACCAGTCGTAGCACAACCGTGTATATTTCTTTATTCACAACACTTATCTCTTGACACTTAAACTTATTTCCATGATCTTTTTCCCCCCAAAAGTTTTTTTTCATATATTCTTATATTGCAAATATACGTGAAAGAAGACACTAATATTAGTTTATTAAGGAATATTTTGCTGAGTAAAATTTAGTTTCCATTTTAATGTTGAACAGATAAAGAAGTCCATCAATTCCTCACTTTTATCTTTTTATTTTTTTGAAGACAATTCACATACAAGTTCATAAGTCGGACATTATGGCACATCAGTGTAAATGCTGAAACTGGAATATTCATTGTACATCTTAAACAAAAAAAAATTAGACTTAATATAAACAAACAAAATATTACCATAAGATAAAAAAACATAAGATTATAATGTGGTACGTAATTAAATAATTCAGAAATAATTAAGAAATTTTAATAGTTAATATACCACTTGCCAATGTCAATATTCTTTAATCCCCCCCCACTGTCCCTGAGTAACTACTAAAACTTTACAATTCTGCTACCATGTGACCTTCACACAGTCAGTGCAATACTAAATTAATGATAAAAAGGGTGTCGCAAGTGAAGAATTACTGAGGTAGAGAACATAAGCGAAATAAACGGCGTACACTGAGCGACAAAACAAAACTGCATTGATTTATGACTACAGACTTTGAAATACCCGTGAGTGAAGAAAATCTTCAGTCAGAAAACTGTCTCCAAAAATAAACTCAATAGATTGTAACATTTCTGACTGAATCCTCAAACAAACCAAAAAGCAAACAAACTAAAGAATTAGCTTGAAACATAATTTACATGGGATTAAAATACTTAAAGGCATGAAGTGTGACATATTACACATTTCTATGCTGGGAATTCTTAAAATCCCCCTTTTCTTTTTAAATATCTTAATGCACACACAACATTTACATGCTCGTGAACATTTGAAAATTTGGCACAACCTCCTGTATCCTGAACTATGCAGAATATTATATTTGTCTCAGCAAGATAATATAATACATTCATAGACATACAACAACAATGTATAATGAAATTGTTACAGGAAATACCCCAATGCTGATGGACATACATAATTAATTATTTGAAACAGACACTGCCAACCTATTAGAAAAAGGATATTGTTTAAGTGGCAGGACTGGGATCAACAACTATGTGGCGGCTGGCAATACTATATCCTGTTGGGAAAGCAAATAAGGTAGGGAGGCCAGCATGATTACTGCCATATAAATTTTGTCCATATGAGTCATCAATACGACCACTATCTATGTCTGACATAACAAGACCTCCCTTAATACTGCTAGATTCCTGCAATTTACTGTTTAGACTTGCTGAAAATGGATTAACTTCTGTTATCACACTGGATGGTGTTGTAGTAATTCCAAAAGCAGGGGAAAAAAAGGAATACAGTGATGAACAAAAAGATGCAGGCGAAGTGAAGTTATATGTATTGATAATATTTGTATATGTATTCATAGATGTGGTCGTATTCAATAAAAAAGGCTGCGGCTCTGACTCTTCGTTAACAGTGTTTTCTCCAGTTTCATTCAATGAGGTCACAACATTCCCAGAGTTTGGGGGTAAGGTACCTTCTTGATGGTTATCATTGGAACTTTCTGATACTGGTGTTAACTCTGCCATTGAAGGTGATGTCTGTGATGGTGATGCTGGATGAGAAAATACTAAAGCTGAATTGATGTTTTGCCTTTTAAAAGGTGAAACAACAGAAGGTAGTTGAGTGTGTTGGTGTGTGTGAGATTCAGTACTTTGTATTGGGTAGTTGGTAAAAGAAGGCTGGCCTTGGATGAACTCAACATTATCAACAGAATGCTGATGATGGACCTTGCTGCTTTTACCCTCTTGCTGTGTAACTTCTTGGCTATAAAAGGCACTATACCTGGTCCCATTCAAAGGACTGTGCTTGTCACTTGTGGTGCCTGGATATCCTGATTGATGTGTTTCTTCCTTTGTTGTACATTCTGGATTTTCTTCTTTTATATCCTTTAAAAATGAATTTTTAAATGAAGTTTCATGTGCTGAGAACTGACCTGTCCCATCTACTCTTGATGTTATGCGAGACTGCCAATGTGGAGACATTCCTCCTCTTGGGTGAGCATAAGCACGCATTGCTTCAGATATAGGAGGTAATGGCCCAGACATTGTTCCTGGTGAGGTCATGTACGAGGAATGTCCAATCCTTCCTCCAGGGATGTTTTGACTATGAACCAGAGAAGGAGACAATGATTGGTTGTCAACATATAGCTGATCACTAGGATTTCCAGTTGTTCCCAATTGATATGATTCTGTAGGTCCTGGTCTTGAAAAGGCCTCTTCCTCTTGGTTCTGATGATTGTGCATCAGAGACTTAAGCTGATTATGCAAAAACTGACGTCTTCCCGATTCATTTGCTCCTTCATTTATAAGATTAACAGACATTGGGTTTCCCTCTCCAATTTCAGTTGGAGGTAAATGACCATTATAAGCTAATGATGGTGGTGGATTTTGATGAAAATTACCATACTGTGAATTAATTTCAAACATTTGTTTTTCTCCTTGAAGTGGAGATTGTTTTTTACCTCCTCCTAAACTATAGTTTTGAGCTAGATAGGGTTGCATCTGTGAAGAAAAACAATTATTGTTACTATAATATGAAGTACTAAAAATACAAAATATACTACAAACCAAAATACAATTAATATTAAATATAAAAATAAACTGAGAAATTTAGTTGCATTAAATTAAAAATCTTTTACTTTTCATATTCAAATTGAGATGTTAGACAAGTTACATGCATTTTTGTCATGGTACTTTAATACTTAAAATTATTTCGATTTGTATTAAATATACAATTTATTTGTTGAACAAAACTTGATATAATTTAAATTTTTATATTATGAACAATGTCAGCAAGTGATGAGCTTATGTTATAAAATAATGAAATAAAATTGAGGCATTTTCATCTTTTAAATTTTTGAGATATTTGGGTGTATGAAACACAATTATATGATTAATGTAATAAATAATTGTCTATAGACACACGTGCGCGCGCGCGCACACACATTTTACACTGAGGTAGCTAGTGGTGTAAGTAACCAGCTTTTTCCTTTTTCTATATAAAGGTTTTCAAGTATTTGCCATTTTAACACTAATTCCATGAACTGAATTTTTATTCAAGATGTATGTAAATGAAACTTGCATGCAGCAATGAATACGAACCAAACCACTGTTAGTGTCATTAATATATAAAAAATAATGTTTAAAGGAATTATTTTATGAATATTTACAAACGTTCCAGAAAACTTGAAGATTTGTCATTATGGAAGAAGAGAAGCATTTGGTAAGGTGCTTTGACTTGTAAAATAATTCAGATTACATGTTCCCACAAATATCGGATCTTGTTAACTATTTAGCTTAAGGCAAATTTGTTTTAAAATTAAATTCTAAATTGATCATATGTTTATTCCTTAAACTAAATATTATATACAAGACCTAACATTAATATTCGTAAACAATAACCAGAAATGAATGTTTATTTTTATCAAGAATAGCCTATCTCAAAATGCGATATTTTGTTATATAAATAAAACTTACTCTCTCAAAATATGAAGCAGTAATCATGAATACGAGTTCAATAAGGCAGAAAATAAACGTAACGAATTTTAACTCAACTTAAGATAACATTAACAATGAACTTGCATTACGAAATACTGTATGTAAATTAATTTTCAAAATGCAAATCACAACATTTATCACGTTGCTAGGCAAAACTTGTAGCAACAATTGTAAAAAGGAAGTAACGCAACATAACAATTATAGTACATGGATAGTAGAAAGTATTTGTTTCTATTTGCAAAGTGTATGCAAATATATTCGTCTCAAACATGAAACTCTGCGTTAAAAACTTAATCAATGTTGACTGAAAAAGGAAAGTCATAGATAATAAAATTAAGTACTTGCATTCAAAGAATTTATTAAAATAAAAAGAAGCTATACATTTTCGTAATAGCTCAGAAATGTGTACGTGGACTGATGATACCTAGAATAGCGAAGTTTAATTTCCTTTAGTGTGACGGCTCAACAGGACAGTTGTACTGGAATTGAAGTAAATTTTATTTGGTTCTGTTCACGATCACTAATTTATTGAACAACAACAACAACAACAACAAAAAAAGACAGCTGGAACCAAACTTTCTTTTAAGTGCCATGTGCATACACAGCGATAGCTTCTCAAAGCTACTACTGCAAGTGTTGACAAGAGGAGTTTTGCATTTTTTGTAAGTTGCCAGAACACAAATTAAGGTGCCATTTGGAATAAATGTGTCGAAAAAATAAATATGCACTTTACATTCCAAGTAAGTTAGTTGTTAACTACGCTTTAGCAGAAACCCACTATCGGTTAAAGCAATCGCACAAATTGACCTGAAGTTTCAGACTGCAAGAAACATCTTGCAACAACGAAAGTTCCAAAGCTTAAAAAGCATAATTACACTGACTACAAAAGTAATATACAGCTATAAGAATGCTGTAAACGTTTATTTGTACTAGCATTTGGCACTTTATACATTTTTTAGTTTAACAAGGAACATTCGACGATAGAGCATCAAACCAATAAAAGAACAGAAATTTATCAATTATTTATGGCGCTATGTTAAGTATTTACATTCATTGGTATATCGAGTCAATATAAATTTTAAAAATCATTAAGCTTAACGGAAATATAACTTTCTAATCACTAGACTGCAGTCAGAAAAGGCAAACATTATCCAAATTAACTGGTTAGCAGGGTAACAAACAAATATTTATTCATTAATTAAGAGTAATGAAAAGTATGTGTACAATGAAATATTGTAGAATTTATCCAATTTTAATAAACATAATGATGCTGAACATTAACTTTGCTTTAAGAACAAATTTCGCAAAATCTTAACTCATATCGTTTTAAATAAAACATTATATTAAAACAAATTATCATAGAAAAAGATGTGAATAAAAAATACTGTTAAACTGGTGTATTAAAAAAGATATTTGAAAACGTTCAGAAAGGCAATACGGGAAGGACAAATTCCAAAATTCAGAATTTAAGTATTTCAGAAGTATGCTAGAAATAAGCATATAACCATGTAAGCCTAATTTAAATTACCAAATGCAACTGGAGATATAGTGTACTGCTATACTGTAGTTGTCACAAAAGATGTACTCACGTTATAAATAATACAAATTTGAAGAATGATTCGCATATCTGGTAATGCATAAGGTACAACAAGCACAAAGAATTTAGTACTCGGAAAAAAAAATCACTGCCAAGTTTAATATTCCTGGTGTGACCTCGTCAGGTGTACATTTATCAAGCGTGTCTTCTACGACTATCTAAAGACGAATTAACTTCTTTTATACACAGTGATCGGTAATAATAACTGATTAAAAAAAAACTTCCAGTAAATACGTAAACAAAATGAATTATTCCGCAAAAAAACAATTACATACACTCTTTTCTCTTAGTAATAAAAATTAAATTTTCTGTATTTTTCCTCTTTTTAGTTAGAAACTCTGATCTTCCCCTCATATTATATTATGACGTCATTTTCCATGGATGATTTTGTAATCGGCTGATACCACACACTTCAAACCGTAGGTCTCAGGTTAAAACATTCCGCTCCATTGTTTAACACTTAAAAGTTACGGCTTTTTTTATTATATATTCAATTATTATATACGTTTGACACTCACTCTTAAAGCTTAAAATTTACAGAACTATTACGAATTGTGCGAAACTGCCCATAAAAAGCGCATTCATCAGTAACAATAATACATGTTTATCGTATTTTCAGTAAATATATTCAGCCATAGCTGGATACTTTTTTAAATTATGATAATATGCGTCATAAAAAAAAACTGTTATACATAGATGTTTAATACAAATGTATAACATACTGAATTATGATATGGATTAACTTCGCCATATCTAATTGCTATTTAGTGACGTACTTAAACTTTTGATTAATATTAACCCAATTTTAAAACCTTTTTTTTTTATTTTCCAAAATTGGTTCCAGTAGTACAATTTCATTCGATTGTATGAAGATTTGCAGTTGTATATGATGTCAATAACTTTCGCTAGCATGAGTCAGGTATGTTATTTCGGCAGAAATGAAAAATTGGAATTAAACAAGTGATTCTGTTCGGAAGCGTGATGAAATATTGATTGAGAAGAGGTCTCAATGTAGCGAGTTATGATCAGAAAATTCAGCACGTCATTAGCAGACGTAATGATTTTAGAATTAATTAAGTTTGAAGTATACTGAAGCTTGGTTTGTGAGAAGCTGTTAATGTGCTGACAACGAATTCTTGGTTGTGGTTATAAGTTGATTCGAAACTTATTTACTTTTCCTGAAACTGTAACAGTGCAAACTTCCATTGTGTGTACCTTGAAGTGTATAAACAAAACGTAATTAAAAACGGGTTTATTTACTAGCGGTATCTCGCAATTCACTATTACCTTGTTCAAATAGCTGTTAGAAAATCAAAAGCACTCTAGGCACACAGAACACGTTGAATAAAGAAACTAGTTTATTTACGTGGTTATAAGAATTTGCTCGGAAAATAAACGACTATAGATAAAACATTTAAAAGATGAGCAAGTTTCTGAAGGTTTTTTAATCTTTTGCTCCTAAAGTAATAATAGCAGTTTGAAATAGAATGGCTTTGGAGTATCATATATAAACATAATGGTAAGTAATATAAATAACCAGAGCAATATATCCCATTCGAGCGAACCAAGACATGGCCGCAACTAAATGTAACAGGAACATTCCCATTTAACTTTTCAGGGGCGATACTTACAAACTAGTTTGCAAGTGCGCACAGCATGCAGAATTTCAACTCCTATTCAATGGTGGACATCTGGAGCAAACACGTGAGAAAGAGCACAGATGGTTCGTGTTTACTTCAAGGTCTATGCTTAAGAGCTTACTTTTGACAACAGAAGATTTCCTACAAAGGGCAAAGCAGTCATCTGGTTCACTGTGTCACTGTCAAGCGAAGGTAGAAAACTCAAAAGTCTCTACATGCCTTATTTATGCACAATCCTATACAATACTGAAAAATTCTAAGCGGATCTGTTTACTTAATACATACAACTATGAGCTTCTTAACAGAAGCACGCAATATCTAAGTTATATATTATTAAATATGAACATTTTCCCCCGTTTTTAAGATTTTAAGTGCTTTCGAATTTGATATTAACTGAGATTTTCAATTGTGTGCATTTGCTCTAAATTTTTCTTTACATTAATTGAATCGTCATATTTTATATTTTGCGTTCAAACAAAAATTTGTTTTCGTACGTCTTTTGTATTTTATAATCATTTTTTGACAATTTTTGTCTCTTGCATTCGACTGAAAAATGTGTTTGACAATTTTTTTATTGAAATAGAACGATTTATTTTCAATGAGATGCCAATTTTATGGAACAAAGTGTAATTTCTCATCTTAAAAATACAAGCAATAATTACCAAATTATCACTTGGAAACACTTTTGAAGTAATTATCCTGACGTAATTAAGTTTTCACTTTGAAACAAACTTTTGAGATGTCTTCAAAAATACAAAAAAATAATAAACCGTATAAAAATATTCAGGTGAAACATTGTCCTTTTTTTTTTTTTTTCTTCAAAAACTTAGTATGACTTTGTCAGCGAGACATTGTCTGTATCCATAGAGATTTATTAATTTAATAGTTATAAACGTGTATTTGCAAAAAGGTAAAACTACATTTAACTGTTCACAATAATTTGACTTTTCACAATTATGTGGTAACTTCTGCCAGAAAAATTGCTAAACGTCTTCAATAAGAAAATACATTTAACAGTGACGGGCAAATCATGAAGTCCCTTATGGCTATTCTGCTTTAAGTTATCAATGGGGTATCCATGCTCTTAGATGTGTTTTCGCTGCTTCGAGTGTGTTGCGCAGTGTTAAGGTTTGATGATAAAAGATCGTAAATAAGAAGGGAATACTTTATTTTATAGATGTGTTTAAATTTTAAACAGCAGATTAGAATTTAGAAATTCCGGTGGCAAGTTTCTAAACCGAAATCCAACCGGTCTTCATCTCGTATTTTTTGTAAGATATGAGCTATAAAATAACCTAACCCTTTGTTGTTCCAGAGGGTTGTGTTGCTGCTCCGGACCCTGTTGGCCTGAGAAAATTACTGTACTTTCACCATTTAGGTTTCGTCCCATTTCTTCCATTGCAGGTTGAACACACTTTGGAATCTCCTTCATCATACTACTGGACGCACAGCCGGCGGCCTAGTAAAGAATACGGTGCCTTTCATTAGCGATACATGAAAACTTGTTCCCTAGTCAACAATATTTAGAGTGTAATTGTGTTTATTTTATAATCCCTACCCGATGAGTCACGTTTCCCCTCCGGAATTCATGCAACCCTGCGTTTTAAAATGGTATACCCCTAGCTATAAACACCAAGAGAAGGTATGCCGCTTCCCAAGTAGATGCATACGTTATTGATTTTTACATTGGGTTCTTGCACTTGAAGATGATTTTCTACACGATAGGTAACTTAAATTGTTTCTTCCTTACCAAAAACATTTGTTTTAATTTATCTGTGACACGTATGATGCTTTAAGACAGAAAACACACACAGAACAAAAAGATAGTCACAAGACGTATGTGACGCATAAATGTACACACTTTCTAAGTGTATATATGCCATACTCGAATTGCGTACATATAAATTTTTGCAAAGAAAACTGTTACTGATAATTATTATGTTTTGACCCAACATAACCGTGTAAATTATTAAACACTGTTCAACAAAATACTGATAAAAAAGTGTAATAGCTGCTTTGAAGAAACTATGCTTTAATAGCCAGTTCTTGTTTTCTAAAATATATATATGAAATACAGACCCGTTTTCTGAAATGAATATGTCTTCTCATTAAATACCAGCTGTGTGAATGAATAAGTTGTATTATCATTGTTTTTAAAAACTTTTGTACCAGCTAATTCAGCAGGTGGAAAATGTAGCTTTATAATAAATATTAAAAACAATAATATCAAACAACTTCAAAAAACTTCACATCGTTAAAAACAAAGTTCAGTTTTCGATCACACAGTGAGAATAACACTCAACCCCAAACTCCTACAAAACGTTAAAAATTTTCAACTCCGAAACAACAAATACAAATTCCTTACTAAAGAAAGCTTCTCCATTTTCAAAGATTCAACACTATATGTAACTAACTTTGGATTCTCCTATTTTTATTTGACATTTGTCGTTATTTTAAAGATACAATTTTTATAATTCAGCCTTATTTTTTTTACTACTTTATCTTAACAACGTTATTTATTAAAGGTGTATACCGCACGTTTTATCGCACACTTCAGTATAATGTTACCATTTAAATCTGTTCTTTCCGAACTTTCGATTGAATGCGAAAAGTCGCTGAATGCTGATGTTGCGTTCTGTAGTTCGAATATTATGAACGTTTTTTTTTCAAAGATATTAAGTCCGATGATGGAATTTTTTTACGCCTACATTAAAGATCTTTTTACTAGTTCTTACCACACAACATTATACTGTAAAAATAAAATAAATGTTAATAAATCCAAATATCTTACTTAAAATACCTAACAAACAGGTTAGACTATCACATGGTGTGACGTCAATCATGAGCTAGGAAGGATATTGCCCACCCGAAGAAAATCGGAAGATCCTAACAATAAAATACCACTTTTACGTTCATACTGTGTGTGCTGTAAAGCTACAGTAGAGTACAATGTAAAGGCAGTACATAATTATAATTTCACTCACGAAAAATGTGTAATCTTCCACAAACGTAGCTACATTTCGATAGAAAAATTAAATCTCGAAACAGTATTTCTAAATATGTTGTCATTTGTTTTTTTCACAACCACGTACTTTACTTGCGGTGGCAAACACTGAAACAGGAAAAGCGTCTTAAGAATTTTTTTCTAATTGTTAAGGTAAAATAGAAAATCCCTCCCCCCAAAAAAAGTACTAAACGTGGAGGGATAATTACTAAAACTTTATTTAAGTACAAGGTTCATTGGAAAAGAATGTTAACTTTTGTGTCTATTAATTATGCGAAGAAATACATTCTTACTGAACTCGACAAACGTTATTCTGAAAAAATAATTTTCAACGTAAGCCCTAGTGTTTTCTAAATACTTCAGTCAAGGATATTAAACGCAGCAATAACTAACGAAAACTAGTCATGAACAACAAATTGTGTGTGTGTGTGTGTGTATATATATATACGAATCTTTACACAACTTGAAACAGTATAATTATTAAAGTTTATAAAATATATATCAAAAGTGAACTTCTAATCACAGCTATTTACATGCATACTAACTAAAAACCAACTCTGTAAAGAAAATATATAATTACATTTACTCTCCATTAAATTTCGTATAGTGATGAGAACCTATTATTTTAGCAGTTGAATACAATCGCTGTTGGCGATATTTTCGGCCGTAATCCCAACAATATCTCACGAGGTTGGCCACCTTTAGAAGAATTAGAGTAATTCTTAATCCGTATACTAAGCTAACCATGTAAACTAATATTTATGATAAAAATGTAAAAATAACAGTGACAAAAGTATATATACAAGTATTAGACATTCTAAATAATACTATTAATAAAGGTGCCATTAAAGAAAGAATAAAGTATAACTTATGACAAAACAAATAAATACCAGTAATTTGATTCTTGCACTATCGTAAATTACACTTCACGTGAAGGACTTCATCGATATACGCAAAGCTCAATATAATCCTCTCTAACAACGTCTTGTGATCAACGAGAACCCACTAAACGTTTCCAACAGTGTAACTTTAGTGCAGCTTGACATCTGAGATAAATTACTAAGACACATGTTACTGTTTAGCTATAGCGTAGGGTAACAGAACAGCGCAGCATTAAACTAATGCTTACAGGAATGAAAAACGTAATAAGCATGCTTTGAAATTTCAAAATTAAGTGCATCACTTTTTCAATAAATTTAATACCAGCTTTTGATTTACCAGCAATGAAAAGTTGGCTACAGTTACATTAACAATACCTCTGTGTTGGAAAGTGCAGACCACAGTAGCAAGACAACTAAGAACACTGAAAACAACTTTTTCTTTTGAAACAAAAAAATTCTTAGAAGAATCATGCTAACTTCAAACAAATGTCTCAAGAAATAGAAATAAAAGCACCTACCCTTTCTTTCTTGGTCTTAAGTTGGTCACACTTCCTCATCTTACATATCTGATGACTTCTGACACTTTTACAAGGCCCACACTCGCCACAGTTGTCTTTTTTTAGACATCCTGGGCATTCGCCACAACGTTTTCTCTTCTTTTTTGGTTTTTCAGCAGCTTCAGGAATAAGGGGAAGTGGAGGAGGTGGGATATTAGCAACGTTGATTGCTTCCCATTGTTCTACTGGTGCTACCATTGACGGAAGAATTTGCCTTGGGGTAGTTGATGAGACAGAAGGCACTTGGAAAGAGTTTTCAACATTTGCTCTAGCATCAGAGACAGGGGCATCTTGATCCATTTTTATGTGTTTTGGACTTGGGAATCCAGAACTGGCAACAGGATGGAACATGTGCTGTTGATGCCCGATATGGGACATAACGTTTTGAGGCAACTTGTATTGGAGGGAATTTGAACTTCCGAAAGGGGAAAGAGCCATATTAGATGTTGGTGAGTTGGAAGACGAAAAGTGTGATTCTGAAAATCCCATGTTTTGACTGCGATGGTGAGAATAATAAGATTTTCCTTTCTCAACTGTATCTTGGATATTTTCATTTTGCGACCATAATTCTTGCATACGTCTATTTTCAAGTCCTGGAGAAGTCGAAAAGTGTGAAGATGGTCTTGAAGGAGGTCCACTTTGGTCTCTGGAACCAGTGAGTAAATTTTCATTTCCTTTTTCAGAATGTTCCTGTAAAGTACTGTCATTTGATTTTCTGCTTACGGGCAACATTTCCTCTTGTGTTAGTGAAGAATCATGAGATCTTGGAAGCTCGGTTTGTGGTTTTTGTAAGTTTATGTTCTTTTCTTGTTCACTTTCTTTTCTCCAGGTTTTACAACTTAATTTTTCTGATCTGTCTGACACAGAAATTCCTGGACTTGATACTTTATTAGTAGTTGACATTGCATGAGAAATTTTATCAAAATGTCTGGACTTTAATTCACCAGTTGATAACCCTTGACCCGTCAAAGGAACTGGGTTTTCTGAAGTCAATGTTTGCCTCAGAGGTTCAGTATGAATTTCATGAAAAGTATTAGAATACGGAGGGCCAGGAGAATGGTATGCAATGTTTGAAGCTAACGATTCGCTTGTTTGGAAATGAGGTGCAGAATAATTCGAAGCACTAGTAACGTATTTACTAAACAGATCCTGTCCATGAGTATCAATCTGTGAATGTGGTTGATTAAATGAAAAAGTAGATACTGAAGAAGAAGGAAGAAGTCCCATTCTTGGAGAATAAGACGACGATCTGGCAGGATCAATATATGAATATTCTGAAGATCTACTGTTCATTGGATAACGTGGAGAAATTCCGTGAGGTTGCCCTTGTATCCATTGTTCCTGTCCACTGAAAGTACTCGATTCCGAAGTTTCTTCCATTGATTGGGGTTGGATGACCTGATTTTCGGGCAAGGCCAAGGGCACACTGACCTGCTTTTTGTCGTCCATTCTTACGAAGCTCTGATCTATGAAAGACCATTTTAAAATTTAATATTTTTCTGAATGCACTAAGGCATACAACAGTTTAAAAAAAACGTCCGAAAATTCTATTGTAAGTCGCACTTAAAAATATTTAGCTCAATAACGTAAGAATTATGAAAGTTAAAGATGACATTAGAAATTTCCTAACTGTGAATTACAATAAACACATTCAAATGTTTAATACATATAATGTGACAGTCAGTCCTACTATTGGAATAGAGTAGCCCGAGTGATGGCGGTGGGTAGTGTTGACTAGCTGTTTACCTCTAGTTTCTCGCTTCTACATTAGGTATGGCTAGTGCTGATCGCCCTCGTGTTGCTCTGCGCAAAATTCAACAACAAACAAAGTAATTTTTCGGTTCATACACTTAAAATCATGTTATAGTTATTTAAAATGAAAGATACGACTATGTTATTTCTTTCTCTCGAAAATGTTTTAATATTGATCGAAACTATACTATCAAAACGATTTTTTTAGTATTAAAACATGCTTACCTTCTTCATGTCCCCCACTCTCTCCCGGCAAAGCAGTATGTCTGCGGATTCGCACCGCTAAAGAAAACCGGATTTCGCTACCCGTGGTGGGCAGAACACAGACAGCCCATAGTGTAGCTTTGTGCTTATTTACAATCAATCAATCAACCTTCTTCATGATGTTACAAGTAAATATTTAGTGTAAATCTCACTTTGCTCAGGATATATAATTTTATGTCTAAAATTTTAAACTGTAAAATAAAGAATATGGATCACGAGCTAATTACAGTGTTCGGATGATATTATAATTCATGTATTCGATAACACGAACAAAATTAAGTTCTACAAGCTTTATGTTCACTATGATCCAACGCAATCACGAATGAAAGCAGCTCCCCAGTGGCACAGCAGTATGTCTGAGGACTTGCAACACTAAAAATCGGATTTCGATACTCGTGGGAAGCAGAACACAGATTGCCCATTGTGTCGCTTTGTGTTTAATTCTGAACAAACGAACGGATGAAAGCAGTATGGCGAAATGTTTTAAAAACAGATCACAAGAAAGTACAAAAAAGGGTGTTAATGGTTTAACATTTGATAACAGTGACATTATATTCTAAAGTAATTCGAAAATATGTGAATGAAAAATGTTCTTCTCGCTTTACTATTTATCGTGATATTTTTATATATGAATACTTCCTGAGTTAAAACTAGTTTCTGCTTAACAGTTGCCATTGATTTTTTAAAGTTTTGTACAGCAACAATACAACAGCGACTATGGTTTACTGAATTGATATAAATTTATACATTATAATATCTCGTCACAGAAATTAGTTTAATTTCGAAATTTTAAATTGAGAGCCATTCAAATATTCAAAGTTTATCTTGTGTGTGACGTCTTAACTTGTAATTCAGATATAAAATACACTTTGAGAAGTTAACGTGTGTGTGTATGTGTGTAATACATATATATATCTCACAAACTCTCACTGTGGCCAAGTATCAAATTTCAGACAATTACTGTGTTAAATGTATTCATTTTTTTCAGTTTGGTAATATGTTTTTGAAAACTAACAGGTTTAAAAGCAGCTTATGAAACTTATCCAGCTTTTTGTATGTCTATATTTTCTGAATAACTTGTGTACCGACTGGTTGTAAAGAAAACGACAACACACACACACAACAAGAACGAAAAACAAAACTGAACACTAAATGCCTCATGAACTAGTACTTTACCAAAAGCGTTTTGTGTGGGCACCACACTTGCTAGTCAAGTCCAATTTCAAAAGCTTTTTGTAGATTTCAAGAATTAACTTGCTCAGCCTGTAATGCTTCCCTCAGGCTAACTCAGCAAGGCGGATGCTGAGAAGAATGTTCTGGGTTAGTAAAGCTATTATATGATGCCTCTTTGAAGAGAAAGATATAAGAGTAATGATGGTGCTTCATATCCTTTTAAACACAACAGTGCTTTACAATCCATGCATTCTTTCTTTTACTTTTAACACTGCTAAGCGTTTATCAGAAGTTTAAGCCTATCAAAAATATACGAATTATATATATGGTATAACTTCTTCCACGTGTTCATATTCATACTTCAGTGAATATTTTCTAATGTCTGATGATCTTTTGAAAATATTGCAATGTTCAATTTATATAAAAAGTTTGTTATTTGTAATTAAGCATAAAGGTACACAATGGGCTATCTGTGCTCTGCCCATAATGGGTACCGAAACCGAGTTTTTAGCACTGCAAGTCCACAGAGGTATAGTTGTATCACTGGGAAGGAGGCTGTTTTTTTTTTGTCTGCAGTTAAACAAGCACAAAGCTACACAATGTGCTCTACCCACTATGGGTATCGAAACCCGGTTTCTAGCAGTAGGTATTCGCAGTCATGCCGCTGTGCTTCTGGTGGACTAGAAATGTGTTGTTTTTGTCGCACGTATATAACATACTTATGGTAAAACAATGCAATGACAAATTTAAGAGAATACCTCATTACTGTTAATTTCATGTTGATGCTCACTCAAGCCTATCTTTTGATCTCTACCTTGCTCGAATTCTATCTAAACACGTTTAACTGTTAATCGTTAAACATACGATACATTTATGTATGGATATTTTGATTTTGAACTTGGAAAAGTCTAAAAGGTGTCTTAAAAACTAATAGCAACAGTAAGCTAATAAAAGAAACCACGAAAAACACGACAGTTGAGCACAGCGTCAATAATTAAAGCGAATAATGGTACTTTAAAGCTTACCGTTGAACCATCAGGGTTTGTTTGTTTTGAATTTCGCATAAAGCTATACGCTTGCCGTCCCTAATTTAGCAATGTAAGACTGAAATTAACTGGAAGTTGGCCTACTCTTTTACCAACGAATAGTGAGATTGACCATTACATTATTACGTCTCCACGGCTGAAAGGGCGAGGATGTTTGGTACGACGGGGATTCGAATCCACGACTCTCAGATTACGAATCGAACGCCTTAACCCACCTGACCATGTCGGGCCCAAGTTTTAGAACTTGTAGCACTAAATTTTGGTACCTGAAATTTGTGATGGGCACTGCGCAAATAGCCTATTGTGCAGTTTGGAGCTAAAACAAAGAAAGTTACTATATAACTATATAATAAGTCTTTTGCGAAATCTACTATATGTAAAGGAAGTTACTTACCATTTTTTGTCAGTTTTATCTGTGATATAAAAAAGTACGGAATGATCTGATAAAATCTAATAGTTTCTTGATTATTTCTTAAATTCGTTATTTAATATTTTTGGTAAATAAAACTGTAAATAAACCATGGCTTATTTCTGGTCAACGTCCTATGAAATAATAATATAAGCATGTCAAAATAAACGGAATTTGAATAAAAATCAAGGAAATTCGAATACAGTAAATATTTGCTCCCCAGTGGCTCAGCGGTATGTCTGCGGACTTACACGCTAAAATCCTGGTTTTGATACCCGTGGTGGGCAGAGCACAGATAACCCATTGTGTAGCTTTGTGCTTAATTCAAAACAACAACAACAGTAAATATTCTAATATG
Source organism: Carcinoscorpius rotundicauda (assembly GCA_011833715.1). Lineage (NCBI taxonomy): Eukaryota > Metazoa > Arthropoda > Merostomata > Xiphosura > Limulidae > Carcinoscorpius > Carcinoscorpius rotundicauda. Next base: position 27,234,853 of record CM022398.1, read on the forward strand.
TAAACTCGTGTTTAGAGATGTATAAGTGGCTAACTGAAAGTTAAAAATACCAAAATTTGTAGACCCCCTTGGGAGGGCACAATGCAGACAACTTATTGTGTAGCTCTGCCTGTAATAAAATAAAAAAGACGGCATTTTGTTAAAATAATCTGTTTTTAACTTCTACAAAATCACTTAATACAGAACTATGGCTGCCTGAATACTTCACTCGGTGGTCGCACGATGTCTGTGCCCTTTGTGTTAAGAACGATTCAGAATATATTTGCTAAAAGCTAAAATTAATTTGTGAGTACCTTTGTTAATTTGCTTATGTAAAATGATTTGACATAAATCACTAATGAATGGATGTCCTCATTAGTTCTACAGTTGCAAACATCTGCCTGTTATGTATCGCATACTAATAGAGAAAAACATCCTTTGTTAATAAGATGTGGAGCTGTAAAAAAGATTCGAGCAGCCGAAAAAATCGAACAAAACGTGACAACCGCCATGAGATAAACCGGAAGCATAAATAATATTTTATTTTTTTAGTCCAAACTTAATGAATCTTTTTTTCGTTATGTTTTAATGAATATTGTTTAGTCAAATTTTCAGTTTTAAAACTGAGTAAAACCATTTTAAATCTGTACCATTCTCTACTCACTCTTTTCAAAACCTATATAAACGCTCATGGAAAATAAACAGATGCTGAATCCGTATTTATTATTTTATCAGATCATTCCGTACTTTTTTATATTACAGATAAAATTGACAGAAAAAATGGTAAGTTCAGGAAATATAATTCAGGATTTCTGTGCATTAAAGAAGTAAAGAAAATTATTTCCAGTTAGCCACAGCTGGTGCGAGGCATTCGTACTAGTTGCTTTTGCTTAGAAGACCTGGCACACGGTAAAAATAAAAATATTTGTAATAATGTAATTATAGCACGAAATATTAAAAAAAAAAACATTCTTAGTGTACTACACAAATTTTGCAATAAGAGCTTTAGAAGTAGAAAATAAACAGATAAACCTTTACTTGCTGTATAGTCAGGCAAACAAAACCCTATTATGATGATGCTATGAGCTCCTTTTGAACTGACAATCAGTATGGTCGCAATGACTCATAGGCTTTAGTGTCAGTTATCTCTGTTTACACCACTGGTTCTTGGACTCCAACTTTCAGTTGTATCACCAAGTTATGACCGCTAATCTAGACGGCAGAGTTGATTATTTAAGCTTAAGTTTCTAGATACTTCTAGGGCTATATAAAAGGAGTTCGGATACCAAAGTGAACCCTAATGATAACAGAATAGTGAATTGTTAGTATTTTTAACTACTGCTAGTCATTTTGTGGTGTATTTTACGATTTCTAGCAATTGTATTGGTAAAGTAAACATTGTGAACAGTCACTTGTCAGTTGGATTTCAAAATTAATGTAGAGGTAAAACTGAAGATCTAACAGTAAAAAGTTTAATAAATTAGTGCAATTAGAGAAAATGATAAACAGCACTAAGAGCGAATCTTTTATGGAATAATTTTCAATTAACTGCATATTGATCTTGCAACGAAAATGTAAACTACTGTCATTCACAATTTAAATCGGTGGTTTCCAACCTATTCCAATTACAGACCAACAATTTCGAATAGTATTAGCATTTTAAATTACTTTTATATTATATTATAAAGCTGTATATTACAACAGCTGTATTTTAAATATATATTTCTTTATCTTTTATTTCAGTGGTCTTCATCGATGAAATCTCTCTATGGACTGACACAGATCCTCGGACCAGCTGCTGGGGACCATGGACTTAAAATAAATGAAAATACCTACGTACTTGTGATGTGCATTAGCCAGCATATTATTCCTCGTGGTGTAAGAATACACATTACGGATTAGTTTACGGCAAATGTAACTGAGCCAGAAACATGTTTTGGAAAAGAACATCACCAAGTTTCTTTGTTGAATTAAACGTATAAGGCATAAGGAATAGCCTGTTACACATTATTTTCTGTATATCCTGTTTTATGTATATATTTTTAAATATCAAGTTCTTATTTTTCAGAAATCTTAAATAGCCTATGAAAACTAAAAGGATCCAGTGGGGTCCAAGCATATTGCAGTATTGAATCATGTATTCATCTTTTTTGGTCACTTGAATTCTTGACATACAAATCAGAGATTTTCGAAATTGCATGTAAGTGTTGGAAGTTTCAATGTTTTTACTCTTACAGTTTTCAGTCTCTGGCAGTACACACCATTGTAACATTGTTATTATTTTTGTAACTAATGTAAGAGAGAAAAATAACAAACAGCTTATGCAAACTTGCAACTTCACAATTTATGTTTGCGTAACATTAACTTTATAATATTTAAATAAGTTAACATAAAGGTAAGTTGAAACAATTAAAAGGTAAAGACAAATAAATAGTATACATGTGTTTAATAGGTATCCAAATTGACACAGAGGGTCATATTAAAATCTAAAATAGAAACTGCAGTTGCAAGATTTGGTTACGGTACTAATTGTTTTCCATATGATGAGGTTTTAAAACCTAAATGAAATATCAGGAGAGAACATTATTCTGAGCACAGAATTATACATATTACATCAACCTTTTATATACACAGTCATTTCTAATAACGATGAATTAATTAACATCTATTATTTTTAAATCAGAGGTTAAAGTTCATGTAACAATTCAGCTTATAATACATTTACTGTCACATATTCATCTTAATACCGACGCTTGTTTCAGTTTGATGCCTGTGACGCATATTGTTGGATGCGTGCTGCGCAAGTCTCGCCTGTTTTTTTTAAATTTGTAGAAGATTCTCGAGAGCAAGAATCATCAATATATGGTTAACAAAAACACCAGTGTGTTTTCGAATAGTGTTGAACATTCGATAATCTCGCCTTGAAGCATATAAACCAACGCGCTGAAAGAAAAAACAGAATATTTTTTGGTCGTTACAGCTAATATGCTACAAGCCACGGAAGCTATATATTGTGATAAACGCTTACTAATGAGAAAACTATAAATATTTGACCAAGAACGTTTATAGATTCGAACATTACAAAGTTCAGTGAATTAACTTGAGACGTTAGTATTTTTTGAAGAAATTAAACTTTCTTCGGTAAAAAGTAAACTTGTAAGCAGTGTGAAACATGCCAAGAAAAGATATCTAGCTAAGCGAGATGTAACAATATGAAGTCCGAATCAATTTGCTCACCGTAGATCTGGACCATCGATAAAATATTCAGTTCTAGACCAAAAGGAAGACTCAGCGTGGTTTGTAAAAACCCTTGTATATAAACCAATATTTGTACTAATCGTTATTATAAATTGTATTGTTGTTTGTACATTAAAATTATTTGTGTTAAGAAAGAAAATTGTGTGTATCAATCTTGTTGGTAAATATAATACACCTGATACGTATTAAAATGCATTTAACTTCTAAATTAAAACTAATATGGCAACCCCAGTGGCTCAGCGGCATGTCTGAGGACTTACACGCTAAAATCCGGGTTTCCATACCCGTGGTTGGCAGAGCACAGACAGCCCAATGTGTAGCTTTGTGCTTAATTCAAAACAACAACAATAAAACTAATATGTCCTAACATGAATTATAGTACGTAAGAGTATTTATTCACACGAATTGTACACGGCCTTTCAATAAAAATGTAATTCTGAAAATTCACTGACCATAACGATCCCAATGCCTGTAACAAAAACCAAGAATTACATCATATTACAAAAAAGGCAGGATTTCTTTTCCTGTGTTCCTAATTATATTTGCATAACAATGTTTCAAATAGTAAAAAAAAAAAAAATGTGCAAGCTAGGAAATGAGAAAAACGGCCTTATGTTTACAACATAAATTATTCAGTTGTGTATATTTACTTCTTTTTACTCCTTTTTCTGTATAAAAATCCCTTGATAATTACCCATCATGTTTCGAAATTAGTTACAACTGTACTTCAGTTTAGGATTGTGATATTACAAATCCCACAAAAAGTCTTTTTCCCACACACTAGTCTAGTTTATATAGCAATACTTTGTTGGATCAGATTTTTTTAAAAAGCTATTTCATATAACAGTTTGTTTGTTTCTGAATTTCGCGCAAAGCTACACGAGGACTATCTGCGTCCCTAATTTAGCAGGTAAAGACAGCTAGTAACCGTCACCACACATTGCTTATTCTTGGGCTACACTTTTACCAACGAGTAGTTGGATTGACCGTTACACTATAACGCTAACACGGCTTGAACAACAAACAAGTTTGGTGCGACGGGGTTTTGAACCCGCAACCCTCAGATTACGAGTGGAGTGCCTTAACCCCTTGGCCGTGCAAGGCTACACATAAGAGATCAAGAAGGGTTTACTTCAATAAATTTTGGAGAAAGTAATGATCGAAGTTATTGAACAAAAATAAAATATATTTGTCTATATCACCCAAAGCCAGATAATACTGGTTTGTTGGGACAAAAGTCTAAAATAAAACATGAGAGAGATTGATGTACATGTCCAGATTAAAGGAGATGTGCGGATGCGGACTATTTTATAAAAATTCAACAATTTCTAAGTTGAAATGACATAAACCACATTTCACAGGCCATTTTTTTTTCATATTAAGGAAATCTAAGAAGTAAACAAATATACAGTCCCTCCCTCCACAACAAAGTTATAATAATGTACAGATACCACATGAGTTTACAAAGAAATACGAAATGGCAGAAACTTTGTATTAACGACAAACCTGAAATGCTAGTTCTGGTCGCACACAAAAAATTATTTCAAACTTGAAAGAAGCCATAAAACCAAAAACAACATAAAATATTTATCCCAATTAAACATAAAAAAGTATACGCAATTTGAAAATATAATCTTTATCGCACCCACTAAATAAATATTCTATAATAGATTTTTAATTTATTTTTATTGTGTACTCTTACTTTAGGTTTAAACACCCAGTATGTACTAAAGTACTATGTAATCGGCATACTATATATATGCGTGTGTATGAGCATTTTGTATTTTAAATTTATGGACATTTTTCTGCAAAAATTGACTTGTTTGTTTATTTATTGTAAAAGTAAATGATTGCTTACTTAACTAAATAGTCACCTGACAAAATTCTACTTATAATGCAAAAGCGAATAAGCCGTATATGATACATAATAAAGTGAAAAATAACAAGTACAAGAGACTAAAAACAAAACCTGTTAAATACGTCAAACATTTAAGGTCAAACTTAGGGTAAACAGTATTAACATACCAGATCTATATACAACATACAATGTTAAACGCGAGTCAAATTTTTTTACTGATAAATCCTAAACATCATCCCGTGCTCCACAGGAAACACGTGCACCTAACAGCTGTCATGGCTGTCACTAGGGACCGACCCCGACGGCGATAGGGCTTACCCCCGCATCACAGAAACGCGCAGCGAAGGGGAACGTTGGTTTTCTTCAGTTGATGCTCTTCTCACAAAACAAAAAAAAAAGTTTGTTCTTACAAAGCACGTGGTGTTGAGACAACACTGCCATAGCGCTTTCCAGTGAACTAGTAAACTGTGTAAGATTACACGCTAGTTTTCTTGTTTTCGCTTCCTCCAAGTTCTGTGTCCATGGAACAGGAGATGCGTAAAGAAAAACAAAATTCCCCTACCGGTGTTCGAGCAACAAAAACAAAAAAGCGAAGCGTTTAATTCAAAACTGCAGTTTTTTTCAAACTCATCGGGAAAGCATAATTTATATAAAACCGAAGGTTAGGTAGGGTATAAATGATAAAAACTTACCACGATTTTTATCCCTTCATAGTTAACATCTCGAATCACACTCGCTGCTTGCCCGCTTCCCTTTGTCCCGAATTCGTTCCCGACCAACTTTGTCCGAGGGCCGTATGTAAATTAGCCCGCTCCAATGATCACGTGATTTAGCAACTCGATTTTTCCGGTTTCTTCATCCGCTGAACTTGTATGGCTGACTTGGGTGAATGAGCAGCAACCACAAAGAAACAGAATGAGGTGAGAAGAGGATGGCTAACGGCTTGATCGTACCCGGGACACTTTACAGGCAGGATCCTTCCTATGATGTGTATCGTCGACTAATGCGCGTCACGAGCATACATACAGTGATATTAGAAACACTGAAGCAAAGCGGAAGGATTTCGGAGCACACTGGATCTTTTGTTTTCTCGGAGTGTTATTTATAATTAGTATTTACATTGTAGATATTTATCTTTATTTTTCAAATATTTATTAGATAGAATTGTGTCACATATAAAGTGGAGTGAACTGGTATAAATACAAATCTATTGAAATATTGTTATAAATAACGCGATTAGCACATGTCAGACTCATTGCTAAATTCAAATTTACAGTTATCCAATAATATACATATATTCATTTAATACTTTCACACCAGTATCTAACTATGAGAGGGGAAAATGTCGATTTTAAAGTTAATTTTAAGAAGAGACAACTCAGAATAAGGTCTGAGTGAAAAACGATTTCTTAATATTTGTTGATACTGTCGAAGCAAAAAATGTGTACATGTAAATTTACTTTATGGTTGTAAAATTTTTTCAATTTTTTTTCTTTACACTGCTATTTACCTTGTGAATCAAGTTGAGCAATGTGTTCTCAAAATATTTGGGAGTCAATTGCAAAGTGAGAATCTATACAAAATATTTCAATAAAAATCGTCGTATATTATCCCCATTTCTACTGCCTTGCCATCTGCTGGTAGCTTTTGCAAATGTTCCAGTTATGTTCTAGATAATGTTTATGAAACTTTATTTCGTGATGTTTCTTTAGCTGTTGCTTATTATTATCATTATTGAAATGTGGTCATATCAAATAATGATTGAAGTACTTAAGAATTAAGTGATATTATTGTTATACAAATATTGGGCAAGTTGCAGTATCCATGCAGATGTAATGTGAACAGATAGTCGTACACTATATTTATAACAGTTGTTTACCAATATTTTTTTAATATTTACTAATAGATAAAATAAGGTTGTGGTGCAAATTTTGTAGGAGCTGAAGGTTTGATATTGGTTAAACGGTTGGTTGGAGACCCATAAAGTTCAGAGTTCAGCCATCATCACTGTTTCTAATTTAAAATTGCTGACTAGAAGTAATAAGACTGCATCGACTTTTGTTTGTCAAGAGAGTACTAAAAGCAGTATTGACTGTTTCAAGTATAACGCTTCTACAGCTCAAAGAACGGAGGGTATCTAACAGCATACTGTTACCCGAGCTTTAGATCTTTCGCTCTACTATCTGACACGCCTATTATGCCCAGCCTAACTAAAAGTTCACTATGTTGAAGAATGTATTTTTTACTAAGTTTATGAGTTATTTTTACATAATCAGAAACACTATTTTTACATTAAGCGCACTGATAATATGTTTAGAGAAGATACCAAATTAATTAAGACTGTGTAATTAGTGCTACTTAACTTTCTCTTAACGGTGAAGTTAATTTGTTGTTAATCATGAGTCGTTAGATAATGTTTCAGTATTTTCATTTCTTGATTTATACAAGTTATACAACTCAACAGTAAGACTAATTTTCCTCATGTGATTCTATCGTGAATCCTTTTTAATCTTTATTAAGGGGAAAATATAAATAGAATTAAAAAAAGTATTTGAGTGGGCTAATTATCAGAGTTTCAAGAAATGGTTGCATGAAGCATTAATCAAAATTTATATAAAATGTCATACAAATCGATCTTATATATATTAGGAACCGAAGTGTGTGGCCGAGCGTTCGTCTGTCACCTGTTTAGGGCGGCCAATTCCCGCGTTGCGTTCGAAAAGTTGCACACGCAAGCAAAGTTTAATGTTCACTTGTAAAATAACTGGAGAACATTAAATTGTTAGGAAATAATCAAACTATCATTCATATTCCAAATCAATCGTGACGTAGATTAAAAAATGTTTCACTCTTAGTTTCATAACACATAATCCAAGAGTATAGTTGTGAAAATTCTGATGAAAGCAACTTACGTGCGAGGAAGCGATAGTAAGCGTTTTGCGAGAGAAATAATGATTAATAATTCTGATTTATTTCTGAATCCTGTCAAAAACAAAAAAAGAATTAAAGCATTTGGTTGAAGAAGAACATGAAAGTGTGAGAATTGTTGACGTAAGACAAATAAATGTTTAAGTGAAATGTTTAGAGGACACGTTAGTGATTCCAAAATAGCTTCAAATAATATATTAAAGAAGAACTATTGCCTGAGTCATAACAAGGTTTTATTAGCAAGGCTTACAATACACTGAAAGGTAAGATCGTAAAGTAGACATTGTAAAAACTAAAACTAAAAGAATACCTTTAGGACAGGTACTTCTAACAAAAACCACATTCGAAAGAATTATAGTGAAATATAATGCTGTTGACAGAAAAGAGAATGACTTAGAACATAAAAGACAAAGGGCAAAGGGTGCTAGTTTACAAGTAGATTTCGTGTATTATTACATCGCGAAAATTATAAATGGTAAAATTTCTTTCTCAAAAACCTCCTGGTATCTCAGGTATAAGAGCTTATAACACTAAAACTTAGGATTTAACACTCGAGAAAGACAAAGCACAACTAGCCAATTGTATAGCGTTATACTTAACTGCAAACAGACAAAACGTCTTCCCCCACGAAAACATGTGAAAAATGCTCGTTTATAAGCTCATTGTCAATGTTCCAATTTACTTTTTTCATATTAAAATAACTAAATAGTGAAAAAAATTGTGTGTTACTAAGATATTCGTATTTTATTCACTGCTTGTGCTTTTATTACAACGTAATAAAGCATTCAAGTCAAATTCTTCAAGACTAATAAAAAACTTAGGTGTAACTTGGAAGATGTTCAAAGCATTATTTTAATCGACAATAACGAAATAGCACACATATATTTTTAATAGTGCTTTCACGGGCTTTCAATCTAGTTTTAGTGTTTTCAGGCTGAACTAAAATAGCACACAAAGTTTCACGAAATATTGCGCAGATTTAGTGATGCGATCGTAAGTTTTTGATTCCAGTAAACTTAAAAGATAGGCTCGGCATGGCCAGGTGGTTAAGGCATTCGACTCGTAATCCGAGGGTTGCGGGTTCTAATCCTTGTCACACCAAACATGCTCGCCCTTTCAGCCGTGGGGTCAATCTCATTATTCGTTGGTAAAAGAGTATCCCAAGAGTTGGCGGTGGGTGGTGATGACTAACTGCCTTCTCTAGTTTTACACTGCTAAAGTAGGGACGGCTAGCGTAACTAGACCTTATGTAGCTTTGCACGATATTCAAAACAAAACCAAAACTTAAAAGAGGAAGAGGTCTTTTGCTCCTGACCCTCCTGGGTATCTAAAATTTACATACCCAAATAACCACAAAAAAGAAAGCGATGTACTTATGGTATTTTGTAGTTCACTTGCTCGCTCAGCCTCTTGATTAAGGTCCAGCACAGTTTGTTGTTTGCTGTGTTCTTGACTATTTGCCCTCGTTCTTGTATTTTTGTTTTCAGAGTAGATACTAAGACCTTGACCTTGGCGTCCGTAGAATTATTCTCATGACCTTGATCAACGGTACTCTATCATTTTCAGTGCAACTCGCTTATATTAATGCTGGACAAGTTGTCCTGTAAGTTCTAGTTAAAACACAAACTTCAATCGACCAAAGTGCCACCTAGCTGTTTCAGAAGCTTTTCCTCAAATTTTTAGTTTCTCTTTCATTTCTTTGAATGTCATCGACTAACATAGCAGTGCAAGTACAACTTTTCTCTTAATACATTTCTTTGGTAAAAGTTGTTGCACATGGTTGGCCGATGAAAATAGTTTTGTACGTATAATAAAATTTCTCATTAATGTTATTTCCAATCAAGTTCATAAGATTATCTGGTCCATATAATCCTTAATTCAGTCACGGAGAACGCAAGCAATCGACTATTATTTTCCAGAGCTCTAAAACTTGATGTCTTTCGTCGAGCTTCTTCATGTTGAAAGTTTGATGTCGCTGTGGATTCGACATCAAAGAACTGCCTATTTGAATAGACATTGTTTTGGCGCCATGTTAGAGTACTACAACAAAGCCTTTTACGCCTTGCCTTCACACGTAAGTTCTTAAATAATCTATGTTGTTTTCGGCGTTGCAAAGTTTAAGGAATTATCAAAAGTATCGTTAGACATTTCATAGTGTAATCAATCCTTTTTTTCTTCTTTCTTCGTGACGTTAATTTGTTCTTCAGCAATTTCCCACCTGATTTTCGTAGCAGTATTGCTTCTGGGTCTAAACCGTTGCATCTACACTGAGATCAAGGGTATTTCCCACAAGCATTTACAACCCTTTTTTTTTTCCTGTATTAATGTTGCTTTATCGATACAAGATCAGTACACTTACTCACTAAATGTCGATAGTATGTTTCGTGGCCAGTCCTGGATCCTGTTTTCACAAAGGGTGCGGTAATCGTCTGCTTTTTGTCCAATAAGGCTTTGGTAAAAGTGTTAGCCAATAAATAAACGATCCGAAATGACTTGCGAAATCCATATCGTCTGTCCCGTGGAACCACTGATGAATTTTATGCACAGTTATCCAAGGTATTACCTGCATTTAGCCGTTTCTCTAGTTTACAGGTGATAGACTAGAGGTAAGGCAGTTAGTCAACAATGCTGAGAACCGATTCGTCGGCCACTCTTCTGATCATATAACTGGATTTTAACACCATTGTTATAGCACATCAGTAACGGTAAAGTGAAAAGGGTGTTGCTTCAGCAATAGAATCTTCGGATTTGCAGTCTGAGCACTATACTACGTCCACATTTATATATATATATTTAGTTTCAACACTGAACACATATTAATATAAACCTAGCATGATGTCCAGTAGCCATTTCAGGAAGCATTTTTAACTTTAATTTAGCAGACTAAAGAGAAATGCATATTTATGATTTTTAGTTTTTGGTAAATGTGTTATAGTGTCACATATAATTTCCATTGAACCATAAATTATATGCATTAATTGGTTTTTGTATTAATGCTGTGAAACATAAAAATAAAAGCCTTATAACCAGAGCGCTTTGAAAGTTTGATCCTTCTTCATCAGGGGCAAACTTGGAATATTAATGTTATTTATATTTACACAATCAGTCCTTTCAGATATTGTTCTTTAAACACAAACTTTAAACATCTATTATAATAGTAGTAATATTTAATTTGTATGGTACCTCAAACTTCCATAAAATAAACGTTCCTGAAGAAAACGGAAAGCTCTCCAAAAAAGTATTTGAAATATACGTATAAAATATTAACACTAGATGGCGACACATAAATACTTTACTTGCACGAAATACACTGAGATTTTAATTTTTTTTTTCTTATTAATGTCTGTATTTGCTGGCTATTAGTTTAAGCACATGGATATACGCAGGAGAGGGGGGAGACTGTAATATATTTACACACAACTAGTTAAAGGATTTGCATGACTGTTCTTTTACACAAATTGTACCACACCTCACCTCGTAATTATTATACGCTTTACTCAGTTTCAGAAAATATATTGTACCAACTTCTCAGTATTTTAAAGCAAATGTGAAATAATTTTCTCAGGTGATATTTTTGTTAAAAATGTAAAATAATAATAATTATTGTATTTCTAAGACATATGAGGGCTCCCCGTAAGTACAGCGGTAAGTCTATGGTTTTACAACGCTAAAATCAAGGATTCAATTTTCCTCGGCACAGCAGATAGCGCGATTTGGCTTTGCTATAAGAAATACACATATGAGTCGTGTTTTTGTTATTTCAAGGTATATAAGGTTGTCCAACAACAAGCCTAGTTTTAAAATACAGTAAAATTATAAACGAATTAGGTTTGGTAGAAATTAAGCACAAATCTACGCAATGAGCTGTGTATGCTCTGCCCACCAAGCGTATCAAAAGCCGTTTTCTAGCTGTGTGAGTCCACAGATATATCGCAGTGCCACAGGCAAACTAGACGAATTTTATGGCAAAAGTATTTGAGCCTTGATATGATTAAGCTGAGTAATTTTTTTTCATAGAGGGTATGCTTGAATTAAATAATGGTTATGTAGTTAAAACTATATGGTTAAAGGTAGATAAAATGCATGATATTTTATAGCTCTGCTTAATACAGAAGCAAATACATCCTGTAGAAGACAAATGTAAAAGTAATACTAAAAATAAATCGATATGTAAGTATTTTGTCTGTTTGTTTGAAATTAGGAACAAAGCTACACAATGAGCTATCTGTGCTCTGCTCACCACGGTCTTCAAAACCCAGTTTTTAGTGTTATAAGTCTTCAAACATACAGCTGACCAACTTGGAGTTAGTAGAATAGGTATTTATGATCAAAATCTATCAGGCGGTTTATTTGTTACTTAGTCGGCACCCGTTCGATAGAAATTGGCTCCCATGATCAGGTAGTTTAGGCCCTCAACTCGTAAGCCGAGGTCCGCCGGTTTCGGATCCCCGTCAACCAAACATTCTTGTCCTTTTAGCCGTGGGGGCGTTATAATGTTATGGTCAATCACACTATTCGTTGGTAAAAGAGTAGTCTAAGAGTTGGCGGGGTGGTAATGACTAGCTGCCTTTCCCCTAGTGTTACACTACTAAATTAGGGTTGGCTAGCTCAGACAGCGTTGTGTTTGTAGCTTTGCACGAAATTCAAAATAAGTCAATCAATGAACACTAAGTAGAAAATCTTAAAAAAGAATTAAGCGTTTGACACGAAATGTCATGACCTTCTGTACTTTGTTTTAGTTTTAAAAACGAAATTAACCAGAATGAAGTAAGAAGTAAAGAACTCACTTAGCATCATTACTATAAGATGAGCTCGTGTTAAGAAAACGTGATTTATAACAAACCATTTCCAGGCTATACTCGTTTTAAGTGTTTTATTTAACTAACCTGAAACTGGTTTGAAATTGCATACAACTAACACATACTTGCTTTCCCAAGTGGGTAAGCGGTAAGTCTTTCAGGCTTGCAATGTTAAAACCCAGGGTTTGATTCTCCGCAGTGGTTGAAGGACAGACAGCTCATTTTTTTTGCTTTCGCTAAAACAACAGCAAGAGAAACGATAGCTACTAAAATATTTCTATTTGATAAGAATTTAATGTCATTTAATGCCTTCATGTTGTTCATATTATACTTATTTTTTGTTCGTACGCTGTAAAGAATGACCAAATGGACATTTTATTGATAAAATGTATAGGGGAAACGAACTGTTCTATTGGGTGAGCAGTAAAATGAGTTAGTAAAGCAGCCTCAGGCCTGGCATGGCCTAGCACGTAATGCGTGCGACTCGTAATCCGAGGGTCGCGGGTTCGCGCCCGCGTCGCGCTAAACATGCTCGCCCTCCCAGCCGTGGGGGTGTATAATGTGACGGTCAATCCCACTATTCGTTGGTAAAAGAGTAGCCCAAGAGTTGGCGGTGGGTGGTGATGACTAGCTGCCTTCCCTCTAGTCTTACACTGCAATATTAGGGACGGCTAGCACAGATAGCCCTCGAGTAGCTTTGTGCGAAATTCCAAAACAAACAAACAAACAAAGCAGCCTCATCATAGGGCTTGCAAAATAATGTTTAAAAGAAACAGATTAACGTATCATTATGAAGAGGTAGGATTAAAGTGATATTTAAATATTGAAAAAAACATCTGAAAGGATCTTCAAAATTGTTCAAAAATAGAGAAAGAAGGAAAAAAACGGAAGAAAAATAAAAATTCTGGTTATAGTTTTTTGCCTACCACTTTGTTCTTTTAGAAAAATACTGACAGCATTGTTCAGTTGTTGTTTTGTTACTTTTTTATTAAGCTATTGTCGTTGTTTTGAATTAAGCACAAAGCTACACAATGGGCTATCTGTGCTCTGCACACCACGGGTATCGAAACCCGGTTTTAGCGTGTAACTCCGCAGACATACGGCTGAGCCACTGGGGGACTTTTTATTAAGCACAAAGGGATATTTGTGCTCTGTCCACCATGGGTATCGAAACCTAGATTTAGCAGTACATGTCCGCAGACAAATCATCGAGCCCGCATTTTTCAGTCTTTTCGCAGTTTCACATTAATAACGCCAACAAGTTTGTTTGTTTGTTTGTTTTTTGAATTTCGCACAAAGCTACTCGAGGTATATCTGTGCTAGCCGTCCCTAATTTAACAGTGTAAGACTAAAGGGAAGGCAGCTAGCCGACAAATTTAAGTATTTAATACGATAAAATATCCTGTTTTCTTATTACCTTATGGTTATCGATTTTCGAACAAACAAATAAGTTGTCCAATTAATTACATCAACATAACGTTTTATTTTTCTTATTTTTATGAACATTTCTTTTTAGTTTTAACTAGGGCGCCTGATTTAATGTTTTTATAAAGTTCAACCTACATGAAAAAAATGATATAATGACTGATATTGAGGAAAATAAGAAATAATATTTTCCAGAACGTTACATTTCTCAAGCTTCTGTGTTATACGTGGCTTTATTTTGTACAATGCCAAGGTTCAAGATTCATTCTTAAATTTTCTTCCAATTTAGTTTAAACGTTTTAAAATTATTCTTTAATCTTCTTTACTTATGTGTTTGTTTATTTGTTGTTGTCAAGAAAAACTACCAATAGGCTAATTTTGTTCTTTCCATCACCCCTATCAAAACTCAGGTTTTAGTGTTATAAGCCCAGTGACTTACTGTTGAGTTACTAGGAGGCTCTTTCAGATTTACTTTTCATTACAAATCTAAGAACCTTCAGTCACAGTTGAAGGTGTATCTTTAGAATTTTTATACCATTATAAAGTTATTTTGATGCAGTTTAAAGTCTTATCTGATAGATATACATCTTAGCATAAGTATAATTAATTTGGTATACTTACTGCTTTTTTCATGATTTTACTTTAGGTTTCTTGTTTGGAGGTTTTAAATAATTTCCAGTTTATTTTATAAAATTAGAACACAATTATATTTCTGATTGAATTATCTAAATAGGTTTCCTAACAAGGAAAGTTAGGTATGCTATCCGATAGTGTTTTTTGGGAAAATACTAGAAGGCTAATTCAGAACATCCCATTTACAAATATTTTTCTTAATAATTTGAAAAGCTCAACCAGCAGTGATAGGTTTAAAATCGCTACTAAAAGTCAACGATATCATATACAGCTTCTCATAATTTAAAATTTTCACGTCCGAATAAATATCAAGCGTCTACCATGGTTACCTACAAAACATTTTTATTTGAAAAAAACAACAAGTAATTTCTGAACTAAAGGTTGACTACGTTTTTGATGTTGACAAGAAAAGACTTCGATCTGCGTTATACTTCAAACTCAACTTTAACCACATCTAAAATGCTACATTTGTTCCTTACTTTCTACAGTAAATATAATTTTTTTCGTTATTCTTATTCAAGTACTATAAAAAAATCCATTAAAGCGTGTTTTTTATGTCTCCATGCCATGAAAGAATGAACAATAAACTTTTTATACTAATGGGTTCTTAGATTGCTTAATGTAATTTAGTTATTTCAAAGAAGCCATTCTACAAGCCGCTATACCGCAGCTAAACCACTAATTAGTTCAAAACGTATCATTAATTTTTAAGAACAGAATGCTTAATACTAATTTCGACCAAGTAAATTAAGTTTTCACTGTTACGTACTACGATTATCCTATCATTTACTTAACAAAGGACGCATTTTTAAATATTGGACCAACATCTAAATATATAGACAGTTCATTAGCTTCTATTTCTGTACCTTTAAGACTTTCTATAAAAACACAAGAGCATAAGACACGAATTTGAATTCTCAAATACTTAAATTATATAATTTCTTCATTAATTGTTTTGTTTTGGTGCAGCCCCCCAGTGGCATAGTGGTATGTCTGCGGACTTACACACTAAAAACCGGGTTTCGATACCCGTGGTGGGCAGAGCACAGATAGCCCATTGAGTAGCTTTGTGCTTAATTCCAAACAAACAAACAAACAAACAAATGTTTTGGTGCAAAGCTACACGAGAGCCATCTGCACTATCCGTATTTAGCAGTGTTAGACTAGAGTGAAGGCAGCTAGACATCACGACCCACCGCCAACTCTTGGGCTACTTTTTTACCAATGAATAGTGGGATTGACCGTCACATTATAACGACCCCACGGCTAAAAGGGCGAACATGTTTCGTGTGACGGGGATTCTAACCCGCGACCATGTAATTACGAGTCAAGTGACTTAACCACCTGGTCATGTCCGGTCTTTCTTGAAGATGCTGAAAGATGCGTGGGTAATCCTAGGCTAATTGCAGTAGGTCTTTACTGAACAATAAACTCAATGGATTCTTGATAATGCACATGATTTAAAAACATGATAATTATAAGGATTATATCTTTTTCTCACTGCCAATGTTAACAATTTTGCATTTTTAACAGCAGTTTTTACTCTTTTTTTAAATAACGTGAGGAACTTCTTACTTTTTACAGGTTATATTTTTTAGTAACTCAGAAATATCTTATTAATAATTTTTAATGTTAACCATTACAATCCCACTATCTTCAATAACCTTGTAAATTGTGATGTTTTAATTATCCTTCAGTTCATTTAAAATATTCTGGACCCTTTTCTCACAAGAAAGTATTTTTATATTAAAATATTAATACGTTCATTTCTTATGCTACTTGTATTACTCACATTATATATTCCCTAATCCATTATTTGTTTCAACACTTGAGTCTTCAGTTTTTGGTCCTTTCATTTCTAAGACAAAGTTAAATCCAAATGATACAAACTACTTTTTGTTCTAAAGTTAAATCGAAACGCGGTTAATTCTTTGAAGGTTATAAATTATTTATCTACCTTAACATTTTATTTTCGTTTTTTACTACATTAACTTTAACCTTCAAAGGCTGCTTTTGTCTTCTTTTCTATACGAAATTCTATTTCAATACTCTAAATCAAATAAACTCTATTCTTGTGCGGTTGCAACCTTATCAAGTTTGTGAAATCTTCACTTTTTTCATTCCTAATTTTAGTTGGTAAAAGAGTAATTAATGCAAGAGTTGATGGATGGTGATGTTGCCTTCCCTCTAGTTTTACACTGCGTGTGTGTGTTTTCTTATAGCAAAGCCACATCGGACTATCTGCTAGGCCCACCGAGGAGAATCAAACCCCTTATTTTAGCATTGTAACTCCGAAGACATACCGCTGTACCAGCGGAGGGCAGTTTTACACTGCTAAATTAGGGACGTTTGGAGCAGATAGCATTCGTAGTTTTGCGCGAAATTAAAAGAAAACAATACAAAATAATAATATTATCTCTGATTGCCGTTCTATGAACTCTCAGTTCCGGTACCACTTTTCTGCGTATAATACAATTCACTGTAACAAAAGTCGGTGACGCCCTATGTCGATTATATTCAGTTAGAACATCAAGCTATATTATACGGGTGTGTAAGTTTCATCGAAGAAACTAAAAATTTTCACCTCACGACCCGCCGACATTTCATTATAACTCGTTCCTTGAGGAGACAGCATTAAGTTTATAAGACTAATAACGCTGAAACGTAGGTTTCGTTTTTCCATGGTTGATACAGCAGATTGTTCAATGTGGCTTTTCTCAAAACAACAAAGAACACTTATATTTACAATTTTTATTCTTCTAAAAGTTAATTGTTTCAATTTTGTTCTCCAGTGGCTTATCGGTATGTTTGCGGACTTACAACTCTAAAAACCGAATTTCGATACTCGTAGTAGGCAAAGCACAGCTACCTCATTGTGTAGTTATGTACTTAACTTCAAAGAAAAAAAGTTTCGGTTTTAGAAATAAACAGCATGAACTGAATTAAACTAAATTATATACATTATCAATTCAACATAATATGTACAAAACTATAATTTTAAAATGATGTACGAGATATGCATTAATATTTAAACATTTCACTCAAAAGTTGTTATAAAATGAATGTTCTTTATAACAAGTATGTAGAAACTTTATGCTGTTTCAATATAAAGGGTTCCAAACTCTGATTGAAGAACCTATCTTCAGGTCACATTTTCTTTTATTACCGCATGTTTTGCTGTACACCAACTTGTGCATAGCCTCTTCAAAAAAGACACAAAGAGAGATTTGGCATAATCAAAACAAATATTTCTTCGAGGTATATAAGTCATGGTTTTCCTTTTAATTATTTCTTGTATATTCTAGCCAGCACTATGTCAATTACAAGGGAGAGCACGCACTTATGATACACATATGAACAACGAAGGATTAACTCAAAATAACGTCAAGCTAAGATTCGCAACGCCTTTGTTTTAATCAGTGGTTGGATTATTCTGATCTGTAGCAAGGTACTTCTTCAACATGTTTCTTTATGTGATCACATTCTACACGTGTCTATATTTCCAATACTTTTAATTAACGACCGATGTAGTAGCGTTGAATATCTTGTCTCAGAAGATAGGCTTTAGTTATTAAAACAATAATAATAAAAAGCAAATAAAACGCTTTATATATATGTATATAGGTGTCGTTGACTTTCATATTGTATTGCGTATGTGGTACTGAAAAAATACGGGGTGTTGTGGGAATCCGTGTTATATTAGCCATTTGTGGCGTCCATCCAGTAAAAATAACAATATAGGTATATAAAAGTAAACAACATGTTCAGTTTTTTATTAGAAAAACAAATATTAGTTTCACACACACGCACACACATTTATATATATATATTTGCATGAATAAGTTGTTATAAGTTTGTTTGATATTAGCTTCATAGCAAAGTTTAAATATAAGCAATAACAAGAAACTAAAAATTATTTAAGAACAGGTGTAAAAATTACACAAAAATAAACCTAAAATACCATTGTTAATGGTTGTTGTTTAGTGTAAGGCTACATAACTGATTTCCTCTTCTTTATCCATTGAGAGGACCCATTATTATAAAAAGAAACCTGAAAATCTCTAATAATTATATTTTCTAGAATTATCAGACATGGTTAATTTTCTTTATTTTATAACAATAGGACGAAAAATTGTAATGAGGTTGAATGATATCTATGCCTGAAAAACAAGAAGAAGAAAATATTTATATGGGAGGAAAACAGAACACCAGATCTCTCTCAGGATTTCCTGAGACAAATTTCACGGGAATTTTCCTTAAAATTCTATTCCTAGATCGCAAGTAATTTAGTTAGAATTATCGGGAATTTAAAACTGTTTTCAAAAATTACTAAAATATTGCTAATGTTTGAAATATTTTTACGAGGGTTTAATAATTTTAAAAACAGAAATTACTGACATAACATAATGAATAATAGAACTGTCTATGAAAGAAAATTCGACGATTATTCTTTTACACAACTGAAAGTCATTGAATTGGAAATTAAAAATTTTGGCGCCGGTTGAAAATCACGAAGCGAGTTCATTTTTTATCGAAATGACGAAGCCCAGTGCAAGTCGCGACCCTCATTTTTCTTATGTGACTTTAGAGTAAGAAAAGTAGGAATTATCAAAGGTTATTCAGGATCTGCAGAGGAATATCCTGACAGAGAAGTAAAAATTAACAATTTATTGGACATTCAGACGATAAGAGTGAGCAAGGACTTTTTTTCTAGATATAATATTTGGTGCCCGGTATGGCCAGGTGGTAAAAGTGCTCGACTGAGGGTCGCGGGCTCGAATCCCTATTGCACCAAATATATACGTACTCCTCATTTCAGCCTTGTAGGCGTTATAATGTTATGGTCAATCCCACTATTTGTTGGTAAAAGAGTAGCGCAAAACTTGGCGGTAGGTGTTGATGACTAACTGCCTTCCCTCTAATCTTACACTGCGAAATAAGGGACGGCTAGCGCAGATAGCCCTCATGTAATTTTGCATAAAATTGAAAACAAACCAAAAGAATCTAATGTTTGGATGTTGTAATGTGTGGTAGTTGCAGATAAGGAAACAGTTTAGACAGTCTCCCGCTCGTACTGCCGTAATTTTACGGATTTACAACGCAAAATCAAGGGTTCGATTCCCCTCGGTAGACATAGCAGATAGTTCAGTGTTGCTTTGCTATAAGAAAGCCACAGTTTGGACAATTTGTTAGAGATAATTTTGACAATTATGGCATTATAAAAGTAGAAAATATATTTCAAAATGAGTAGAAAGTGAACACAGAGGTTTACAAACTATGTCTATATAAACAGAAAGGGAGCGTTGCTCACAGCTAATAATAATTCCTTAAATTTTGTTTTTAAAATTTTAGGATTTAAACTTTTATAATTGATTTATTTTAGAACTAATGCCCCGCTCCAGATTGCAATAAATCTTCAAACAAGGAAAGTAGAATGTGCGAGCTAACTGAAAAGCTTGCTTTTGTTTGTTTTGAATTTCGTGCTATGTGAGGACTATCTGCTCTAGCCGTTACCAATTTACCAGTGAAAGGCTAGAGGCAAAGTTACTCATCACCACTCACCGCCAACTCTTGGGATACTATTTTATCAACAACTAGTGCGATTGACTGTAAAATTATAACGACCAAAAAGTCTAAAAAAATGAGCATATTTGGTGAAATGGAGATTCAGATTGCGAGTCAAGCGCCCTAACAACTGACTGTACTAGGCTAATTGATAAGGCTAACAGGTAACTTGCAGAAACTCAAAGATGGATTAAAAACAATCAATCCGACTTTAGTAGAAAGTGAGCGAGTGTTTTCAGTCATAGAAAACCTTAATTAAGCGTTGATAATCTCTTAAAAATAAAGCGATTATTGCCTTATGCTTCCTCAAATGCTACTTTAATTAAAAAATTCAAATTTCTTGTATTTTTGTTTTATAATTTTAATTACTGTTTCTTTTGTGCTCTTATCAGTTTAATTACTTTTTATTTGAGTTTTTCTGCTATAAAATGAATATATATACATTTTTATACCTTATTTATAGAGGACTTAGAATACATTTTATCTTTGTCACCACTTTAAAAGTATTTTAAAAGACATTCTCCAGGAATTCCTAGACTAACCAACAACAGCTCACTGCAAAGTATTTCTAATCACCACCAGCAGCTGGTTTTGGTAACAGGGTTTCAAGTATTTTATTTTATTAGCAGGTTTCTAGATTTTAGCGTTGTAAATCCATAAACTTACTACTGACCCATCGCTGACATTTATTAGGTACGAAGACTTCTTTTTTGTACACATTGTAGGTGGGGAATGGTATGGTTTTATAATAATGTGCGTGTGTTATTCTTATAGCCAAGCCACATCGCACTATCTGCCTCAGTCCACCTAGAGGAATCGAACACCAGATTTTAGTGTTGTAAATCTGTAGACTTACCGCTGTACTAGTGGGGGACGTGTTATAATAAGGCTTAACAATAATTTATGCAGTGAAAACACTCATTGTCTAAATCTATTATTAACACATGGATATGTAAAATGAGTAGATTATGGAAGATTGGTTGAGATTGCGGATACATCT
Source organism: Carcinoscorpius rotundicauda (assembly GCA_011833715.1). NCBI lineage: Eukaryota > Metazoa > Arthropoda > Merostomata > Xiphosura > Limulidae > Carcinoscorpius > Carcinoscorpius rotundicauda. Next base: position 27,256,298 of record CM022398.1, read on the forward strand.
TAGTGCAAATTACTGTTAAGGTGAAAGTATGAAAAGAGAACATAATAACTGAAGGCAAGAAATTTTTAAAAATGCATCCACGGGCCAAGCATCCAGAATTTTGCAAAACCTAATTTTACAAGTAATTTCGGATCGTTTCTTTATTGGCTAACACATTTACTAAAATTTGATCAGACGAAAAAAAAAAGGAAAAAAAGAGAGACAATTTCCCTACCCTTTGTGAAAACCGGATACACGATTGGATACAAAACAGATATCGACATCAGTGAGTAAGTGTATTGATCTTGTAACGGATTTAATATGAAATATTTATCTTAATGTCTCTGTTTATTTCAATTTAATATATATTTAGAAATGCATGTAACTTATATTGATAAATGTGTATTACCAAAGTCTCGCCCGTTCTCTATGTTTGAAGAAGATTCTCAAGTATAAACATCAATAATGTATTATGTGTATATTGAATACTAATGATTACCGTCATTGTTGCCAGCTGAATTTCCGAGAACCTCGCCTTAAAGCTTATAAAAGGCAATCGGCGCAACGAAGAAAGTTTTATATTGTTGGTTTGCTGCAGTCAGTATACTATAAATTTCGGAATCTGTAAGAAACGCTTATCAATCGGAAAACTACAGATATTTAACCAGAAACGTTTATAGGTTTCGAACATTACAAACAATTTGATTCAGTAAATTAAGTACGGATGTTAGATATCTTCGTCAGAACAAAAGTCAGCTTGTAAACTTCGTGAGATCAGCCAAAAATAAAGAGCTAGTTAAGTTCTCAACTCACAATTAACTTGTACATCGTGAATCATAGATAAGATATTCAGTTTTAGACCAGACTTAATATTTTTGTAAGTTTGTAAAACTTTTGTATATAAATCATTATTTGTAATAGCCATTATTACAAATTGTGTTTTTTTGCATACTAATTATATTTATGTGAGTAAAGTAAATTGTGTGTATCAACCTTGTTGGCAAATATAGTCAGTTTGATACATATGCCCATTTAATTAACGGCTCAATTCAAATTCAAATTTTCGGTTATTTGAAATCGTATTACCTATTGTATGTAGCATAATAAATCGGAGACTTGTCCTAGATAAATTACAATACATAGCACATACAAACCATATCCTTGGTTCTTGGCTCATGGAAGCACAGTTGAAAACGATTCTGTGAAACAAGAAATATTCTTCGTACTGTGGGAACTGAAATTATTTCCATGTGGTCGTTTTGAAAATGCAACTTCCCATTCTATTAAATATATAAGTACACAAAAATAATTATATTTATATTTTTGTTTACTTAATTATTACAAAATTGGTACTATAAATACACACTTAAAGCTAAAGCCTAAAGCCGTTTGAATATTTTAAAGTGTTTTCTCAAACAATTAAATGTAACAATGACATTTGTATATTTTGTATAAGCTCTAAGAGAGGGCATTTTGCTTTTTTATTGTTTTCCTACACAAAAGACAACAGCATAGAAACAAATGTTTCATTCTGGTATATTTTATTTTTATATCTTTTCTCTATAACTGAATTATAAATATTAGATACTCAGATAAAAGGAAACAATAAAAACAAACTCTTTCTTGCCTATTCACGAGCTATTGAAGTTGAAAATGTGTTTATTTGTTAACAGAGTTACACACAACATAGGAAACAAACTTCCTGTGTAGGCAGTTTTCAGACATTTTGGTTCTAGATTAAAGGTGGATATTGGCTTTATCAATGATTTTTTAATTTTTCTCAAGAGCAAAATAAAGAACATTAAAGAAGTTAGAAGCAGCTAAGAAAAGTTTAGTGCTTTGTTTTGTAAAAGGCAAATATTACATAAGTCACAATAAAATTACACAGTGATCTTTAAATAAATATAACATTCATTACACCACAATGTTTCTAAAACACACCAGGAAGATCTTCTAAAATAACGCTTCCAGAAATGTTATCCATAATTGATCTAACCGTTAAAATACAGTAAGATAGGACACAAAAAGCCAATTATAAACTACTTAACAATCAATATACCTAGCAAAATGAGCTAATACGTAGCAGTTTACGTTAATTAAAGTTGCATAATGTAAAAAAAGTAATGTGTACACTGTTATGATGTACAATCTTGAATTAAGTTGCGCAATGCAAAAACAAGTAATGTGTACACTGTTATGATGTACAATCTTGAATTAAGTTGCGCAATGCAAAAACAAGTAATGTGTACATTGTTATATTGTACAATCTTGAATAAACTTATAGTATTCAATACTAGTGTTTATTACTGTCAAAGATATGTGTGGTTTTTAAATTTTCAGTTAGTTTATACCAATCCTACAACATGTAAAGTCTAAGAGGTTATGTTTAGGTATTGTAACAACACATTTTTGAAATAGTGGACTTTTAAAACGAAACATTTTGAATGTTAGGGGCCCGGCATGGTCAAGTATGTTAAGGCGTTCGTCTCGTAGTCTGAGGGTCGCGGGTTCGAATCCCTGTCTTACCAAATATGCTCGCCTTTCCAGCCGTGGGGGCGTTATAATGTGACGATCAATCCCACTTATCGTTGGTAAAAGAGTAGCCCAAGAGTTGGCGGTGGGTGGTGATGACTAGCTGGCTTCCCTCTAGTCTTGCACTGCTAAATTAGGAACGGCTGACCCTCAAGTAGCTTTGCGCGAAATTCACAAAACAAAGAAACTGAATGTTAGAAAAATCATAAGATGTTACAGTCATGTAATACTTGTAGTTTGTAACACTGGTTAATAATACATCTCAGGGTCTAAAGAAGATGAATGAAATATTATGTGTTACAGCTTAAAAATACTATTTCATACTGTCCTTGATAAGCGATGAAAGTCAGTAGTTTAATTTTTCCAGTGAGAAGTGTTCAAGTTCTAGTCGATCTCAATTTTTAATAATTCTAGGTATAAGCAAGTGACATTCTTATAGCTTATGCTGTTGCAGAAGTACCGCCTTTGTTTGTATGAAGGACACATCGTGTGTCAAATGACTTCATCTGGCGTAAGCAGAATAAACTGGCTGGTGGTGAAAGCTTTTTTGGTAACAATTCCTGTACTCAACGCTTGTTAATTCTTGGCTTATGGCATATTCAAATTGCTTGTCGATATTCTTTTAATGCTACACTATCAATGTCTCCATTATTATAACAAGCATTGCAAAACTATTCTATGCAGTATTTTTCACTCAATATATTGATTGCGAACTATAACTTAGAGTTACTGGGATTTGTATGGAATATTACGTATATGATATTATATAAAAACCACTGAATGGCAGCCACGTAAATAATATGTTTCGGCCAATACCCAGGAGGGTACTTATTATGTATTCTAAATTTCAGGGTTCTTTTTTTTATATAAGATACTAGTTCTCTTTTATGAAACTTTTTTTATAAATATTCAATGTAATCAATTTGCATTTTAGTTAGTATATTGAAAATTGATTTTTAGAGTTCATGTGTTTAAGTTTCCAAGCTCTTTTTAAGAGTTTGTTTTTTATTTTTCTGGTTAAGAATTAAGGTTCATTGTATGATTATTAGCCGTACGATTCTTTAATATCACCATTTTAGTTCAATGTGCAACTTTTTAAAAGTCTGTTTACAAAGTAAAAGTTTTGTGTCGAAATTTCGTTGAATAGCTGTTTGTTGATTATAAACTATTTATCATTTTTTGATAAAATTATCTCCTCAGTCGCTTAGCAGCAAGTTTTAGGTTTCAATAACTGCGATGAACATAACACAGATAGTCCCTTGTGAAGCTTTATGCTTAAGAACAAACAGAATCTTGATAAAATAACAAGTTCCAAGTAACCATATCTGACATTTTGTTGATAATCTAAGTATAAATTACACAATGATGTTTATTAAATGCACTCATATATAATAAACCAATGATAACATACGAAAACGTGTTCTAGGTAACGGACTATTGTATATAGACGTGACTCAAATTTCGAGAGCGAAAATAAGGTCAAAATATACCACGAACGAGACAGGTAAAAAAATTCAAAGGGTTTACACAACAGATTTAGTTTGATTAGATACTTTGGTCGAAAAAAATCTTTAGGAATATTGTCATGTGGTTAGTGAAACTGAACTGTGGTAATATTTTTTGTGTGAATGTATTTTTACACAGTACGAGTAGAGTATGTGAATGAAACATGTATCACTATTTTAGGGATGACATCACATTCTTGTACTCTATCACACCATCCAGTAATATATTGCTCTTGGAACTACTTATTAGTCAAATACGATAATTTTGAGAAAACGTTTCATCAAGTCATTTAACGTGTTTTAAAATACGCGTATTTATGTATGTATATGCTGTCATAAATAACAACAAGTCCAAACAAAATAAAAACTTTGCACCAATCGAAAGGATTCATAGTGTACAGGTTATAATGGAGGATATAAAATGTGCGATAGGTTTTGGAGATGAATAAAGAAGTAGGACTAACATTGCGGTGGGAATACGCTATCTGTCAGTCTTAACCTTCGTTCTCCAGTCTCACATGAATAACAATAAAATAAATAAAATAATCAAAAGAATAGAAATATAAATCAAGATTGCAAGATAGGGGTGCTCAAGCCCATAACACCTTCACCACCTGCAGACAGTTATGGGAAGGTGACTGCTGTCCAGGGTAAAGAAGAATAAAAATCTTAATAAGGTTCTACAACTTGGGGGTAAGCAAGGTAAATACACTTACCCCTTGGAGTTGATATTCCAGCCTGTATTGTGGTAATAAGGCGCTTATCAGTAGCTCAGTAGCTAAATTTTCGATTGGTGTATCATTTTGGATTTTTGTTTCTGCTTGTTTTTGTTTATAAATAGTTATCATTAATCAGTGTTTTGGATTTGTTCTTTTTAACGTAGTCCTTCCATTTGATTTTGTTTTATTTTACTTTGAGTGCTCAGTATAATATTCTATATATACACATTAGGATTTATACATTGAACGTAATTTCTTTAACTTTTATTGTCCAAGGAGATTCATTGGTATTTCATCTTATAAAATTTATCTATTTGGAAATCTCTAGTTAGCTAGAAGTAAGCCTTTTCCCATTGACATTTCTTACAGATTACCAAGTATTAAACCTCAATCGTATTCATCAACATCTTTTTTTGTGTTCATATGATCTAAAATGTTTTAGACGGACGTATCGCGAAGTATGACTAATCAGCGTTTTTTACCAATACCCGAGAGAACTGGAAGAATCACAACCAAAGATCACCTGAAATATTTGAAGTGCTGTGCATACCTCTTCCAAGGTGTTCTGATACATTACGGATAGGAACACACCTTAACTTGTCTTTGACTCTTATAAGAAACAGTAGCTCTCAGCAGTCAAGTTCATGGCATAGAGAAACGTGTACAACCAAGCAACGTCTGTTTCTGGTAATTATAAGATTAGCTGGTTGTTTTCTGATTCATTTTTAGCATGATGTGGCCCTTTGTGACACAAACAATCATTCCACAGTCACTGAGTACTCCACCAGTCATTTTGAAATTTCTCTATAAAGTTTTCTTTTAACTCGCACAGGTATTAAATAAAACAAATTACTTTTATTTCTTGATGTTTCTAGTGTACTTTGTCATTTTTTTAAAGATATATATTTCAAAGGATGAGTTAAGTCCTCTTCCAATTTCGTCAGCTTTGACCGTATTGTTTCTGTATTGGTCAGATTCTGATCAATCTTTCTGCGATTGTTGTAACCAAAAGAAGCTGTGACGAGATTGCACTGTTTCTTGGCCAAGTAGTGAAATGATTTTCAGTGGTATTACCTGAAACTTACACCTGAGCCACAACATCAAAAGATGTGAGCAAACGAATGGGGAAGAGTTATGCGGATTTTTCAGGAAGGTGAGGTGAATGGGGAATAATATACATCATTCACAGAAAGGAATACTTTATTATAACAGATACTTTCTTTTTAAATATACATATTCATTTGAAAACTTCTATAATATTGTAGACCTTAATAACATCTATTAGAACATGTAATAATTAATCTTGTATTGTTTGAGAAATAAAGTAAAATGTTGTAAACTGTAAATAGCATTATATAACATGCCATTACAAATTTATACATAAATATTGTTGGCAGCAAATTTTACTCAGAAAATAACAATAGGAAAACAAACACACGAGCCTTACCATACTTTATTATATACTAAAGGATACAGTGTTAAAGCATAATTATCTAACATAACATTTCAATACTGTAGAATGGTAATAGCTTATGAACTGGAAAATTAATCTATTTTTTGGATAAAATTAAGACATGTTAGAGAATACTGTCGCTTAGGTGCATAAAAAGCAGTATCATTGATACTTCTACTTAGAGTTTACCAATACAAATAGAATAGCGCAAATATACAGCATAACAGATGTGTAGTGACTAAGACATCTCAGATACTGCAAAAATGTCATCTTCGCTCCTAATATAATAAGACGGAGCAAAAACTGTTAGAATAGTTTGCGACAACAAACGCTTTTGAAGCAGTTTTTTGGGATATAAAGCTAGGATAATATCAAGTTAAACCTTGTATATGGGCTAGGTGGGAGTCTTATAAGAATTCCTGGTATACAACGTTATAAAAAGAAGATGAATACGAGGGACAAAAAATAGACAATACAAACATATTTTGGAATTTCATTAAATAACAATAAAAACAATAATGCACATGGACCGCATTTTGAAACAGTGTTTTTATTTATTGTTGTTTTGAATTAAACACAAAACCAAACAGTGTGCTATATCCACTACAGGTGTTGAAACATGGTTTGCATGGTCAGGTGGGTTAAAGCGTGCGACACGTAATCTGAGGGTCGTGTATTCATATCCCCCCGCACCGAACATGTTACCTTTTTGAACATAACAATAATAACTCATTAAACGTTACATTTAAACCGTTATAATGTGACGGTCAATCCCACTATTCGTTGGTAAAGGAGTAGCCCAAGAGTTGGCGGTGGGTGGTGATGACTAGCTGCCTTCCCTCTAGTCTTTCACTACTAAATTAGGGACGGCTAGCCACAGATAGCCCTGGATTAGCTTTGCGCGAAATTAAAAAACAAACAAACAAACAAAACAGAAACATGGTTTTTAGCATTGCAAGTCCGCAGACTTACCGCTGTTCCACTAGGGGGCAATGTTTTCGATAATAAAATAAACATGAAAATAAGAAAAAAAAATAACCTGCTTTAATAAATTAAAAGTTTTTGTGTTTTTTATGATTATCGCAAATGTTAAATTTACGTAGAAAATATTTATAAAATAAAACATTTGAGGAAAACCTTTATTTGTACTTGTATGACATAAATTAACTCCGGTTTACTTGAAACACCTTTTTTTTAAAATTCATATCAGTCATTGCTAATTTAGTAATAATGTTAAATACCATAAGATCGTATACTTTTTATGATTTAAATGATAGCTTTAATCCGTACAAACAATTACATGATAATGTTAATATCATGGAAAGCTATGTTTTGTTTTCAGATAAAACTATTAACAGAAATAACTGTTTATACAGCTTTAGACCATCTGAAAAACTGTTTATACAGATTCAGTTTTATGTATCTTGGTTTATCTTGACTATTCCACAATACTAAACTGAAACACTTACGTAAATTGAGCTTATTTGTTGTTAAGCACAAAGCTACACAACGGTCTATCTATGCTGTGCTCACTGTGGGTATTGAAACCCAATAATTAGTCACCATGATCTACGTAAACTGAGAATGAAAAACAGGCCGTATTATGATATAGGATGTGTAACACTATATTCATTACATTTTGTGTGTCACGAATAACCTTAATTAAATAATTCCCCACGCAGTTTTCAGCTGTTTTAACAATTTTTCAAGCTTTTTTTAAAATAAAATAAACACAATATAAATGACTATACAGCGTCCATTAATAAAGTTCAATTACATTTTTTTATCCAATGAAACTTTTCACTCGATTCAAATCCTCCAATAAAAGCAAATACATTCATAATCCGTCATTTACGTGCATAACCGATTCAGACTTCAGGACATTACGTGATTCTTTTAGGGAATTTGATACTGACAAGTGTACCCTCCATCTTCAGACCATGGGCTTTAAAAAAAATATTGCAGAAGACGATAATGCGATTTGAAAAAGAGAGAGAACTACAAATTCTTGTTTGTACGAATCAGTTTTTGAAAACTAAATTTATTCTCTCAGTTATCCACAAAATTGAACGATCCATCGGCAGTTTGGCTCAAAAGTCTAACAATTTTGTTTTAATAATTTCACTTTTTTCCATACAAACCAAACAATCCGAATGTTTAAAATTGACAAACACCGTTCCAGTACTTTTTTTTTCACTGACTAGACTCCATTAAACAATCTTTAACGAGAACAAAAATACATGGTTACTCAAACTAATTCCATCAAACACTCGAACGTTTTTCGTTCAGGCATTAAGTAAGAACAGGAATATGAATTAATCAGATCACACGTTTGATAACTCTTCCCTCTTATCGACTGGTTTTGGGGGAAGAATGGGAGTACTGAAGCTTCCACTACCATTCAGAGTTTCAGTAACTGTGTGAAGAGTTACATTAGCGTTTCCGTTGAATGTCACCTTGGTGTAAGCATAAGGCTCTGAGCAACTATAATGACCAGTCGCATGGTGGCGCTGCTCATACAGCCTCATGGAATTCGTTTGTATATCACAAAAACACATCAGAAATACTTTCTTGAATCCTTGACGAAACCTGCAAAAGTTGATAGGACATTCTTATTATAAGCGGTAAAATAGTAGGTGTCTGAATAATGAAGAATTAATATGAAGATGAATCAAATGATAGCATTTGATACACAATATAGTATTCATCTCATACACACAACGACAGAATGAAGTATTATGCTTAGAGAACACTCTTTTCTAATAAAACAATGCAAGCTGATAAAACTTATTAATACAAATATCTCTGCATATTATTACTTTAAATAGAATTGCTAGAATAAACGTGGTTTGTTATGTGTCCGCGAAGGAATGTTTTACAAATAATAAACGAGATCCGCTGTTTTGATCATTCGATACCGGCTTAAATTTATTGATCAATATAAGTTTTTAGTAAAAGCAGATTGGCTTTGCGAAACTTTAGATTGTCCTTTACTCATAAGTTCATTGCACTATTTAAGCACGTTTTTTTTTTTGCTTGTAAGTAGCTTGCATGTTCTTGTATACAAACTGTTAACCACCTAGTGGTGCATCCAATATAATCTTTAGTACACTTACATACAGTATTAAAAGTTTTGAAGTCAAGCATTTGATCTTTATACCTGAAGAAATACAGATTCGTAGCTATATCTCAGATTAACTTGAGGGTATACACAGTAACACTACTTTCGTAACTGTTTGTTTTCGAATTTCGCGAAAAGCTAGCCGTCCCTAATTTTACAGTGTAAGAATAGAGGGAAGGCAGCTAGTCATCACCACCCACCGCCAACCCTTGGGTTACTTTTTTACTAACGAATAGTGGGATTGACTGATACATTATAACGTCTCTTCAGCTGAAAGAGCGAACTTGTTTGGTGTGATTCGAACCTGGGACTTCAATATTACGAGTCGAGCGCCTTAAGTATCTGGCCATGCGGGGCGTCTTTCGTAACTGATTTATAATCAAAAAACAGTTTGTTTCCCTGTATATGGCAGTACTAAAGATTTTTTAAAACATAAACATTCAAATTAGGTTAGGTAGAAAATCTCTTCTTGTTTAAAACTTTAAACGATCTTAAGTAACATGACTTATATTGCCTATTGGAAAGGAATTTATCAATAAAAAGTTATTACTAGTTTCTATCTCTTTATGAAAATAAATCGTATTTATTGGTTACTTCATATACCTTCTTTAGTTTTAGACGATTCTTTATCTGATTTAATAAATTTAGTTCTATCACTTAATATTTCATTAGTTTTAGTCGTTTAATCAGTTTTATTTAAAATAACGACACAGTTTCCTTCACCAAGTTTAACAAACACAATATTTTCCCTTTTATTCGGCTCGGCATCGCCAAGTGGGTTAAGGCGCTCGAATCGTAATTCGAGGGTTGTGGGTTCGAATCTCCATCACACCAAACATGTTCGTCCTTTCGTCCGTAAGAGCGTTATAGTGTGACGATCAATCCCACTATTCGTTGATAAAAGAGTAGCCCAAGAGTTGGTGGTGATGACTAGCTGTCTTTTCTTTAGTCTTACGCTGCTAAATTAGGGACAACTATCGTAGATAGCCCTCGTGTAGCTTTGCGCGAAATTCAAATAAACCAATCTTTTTTATTTGACCTATTTTTAAGTCGTGCTTATTGTGTTAGACGGGTAGTGTCTGGCATTGCAACATAAAATTATGAACTTGCGGGTTTCTGGTTAAGTTATTAAAACCATTAATTAGAAATGATTATACTATTAGAGAAAATTTTGAGTTTTGTCAAGATATAAATAATTTGAATTTTAAAAAAAGAAATGTCCCGAGCTGTTTTTAGTGTACTATCTCTTAGTACTAACATATTATTAGATAAGACAATAAATTTGTGTAATGCACTTTTGTATGAACGACATTTCCAAGGCCCATATTTCAGAAACTCGAAAATTTGGCTACTGAAAATCTTACTTCCAAGTCGACAACAATATATATAACAATGTTGATGTCGTCGTTTCTATGGGTTCTAGATTAACCGCAAAACTCGCTAATTTGTTCCTGTGTCATAATGAAATATGTTGGCTTTTTACTTTAAAACAGTATGTTACAGAATATTTGAAGAGATTACCTTTTTATCTTCAGATAGTTTTTAACTGCCTGAACAGTAGACATCTTCTTGATGTTAAATTCACAGTTCGATATCAGCAAAACCACCAAATTACCTTTTTAAACCACATTATTAAATTTTTCGTAAGAAGTCTTTCACTTGTTTGTATTTCAGCTTTGACAGTTTTACACCATTTACTTTTGAAACAAATCCCATTAAGATTTAAAATATTGGCTCATCAGACGGATAATAAATTGGTAAGTATGTAGTTTCCATAAAGAGATAGAAAATACTAATAATCTTTCACTAAAAAATGTCTTTCTGATAGGCCTTCCAATTCATGTTATTCAAGACTGTTTAAACGATACGAGTTAAGTTGAATTAAGACATGATTTAAAGCCTGTATGCTTGTATCAGGAAACATGCTCTAAATGAGTGTCATAGCCCTATTAGCAGAAGATAATTTAGCACCCTTGCAAAAACACAAAAGGAACAGAAACTGCTTAGGAAGGAAAGTCTGTTAATCAGCAGTTAAACAGGTATAGAATGAGCAAACAGTGCAACTCGTTTATTATTAAGTTTATAAACGTTAGAAATACCATACCAATGTATTACAAAGTTGCTATGAGAGTGAGGAACATTGCATGTAAATATATTACAGGGTTATTTTATTTACAATGATATCGTATGTCTCAAACGTTACACATTTCCTTCTACAAGATATACCTTGTTGAAACTGGGCACCTATGTTTCAATAAACAATAATGTTAATCAGAATTGTATCAATTAAAATCAGCATAATTATTTTCTTATTCTCTGACAAGCCTCAAGAAAAAAACACACCAAAAAATATAAACAACTACGTTGACCTACAAATTAAAGAAAAAATTATAATAAAAGTAAGAACCAATAAGCTTATCAATAAAAATGTTAATACACATACCAGCCGTTCTGAGATACATTTTTATTTCAAGAACCAATATCGCTGATAAACTAAAGTATAACAACATAAAATTATTACATTTATTAGTTATTATCAAGTGTTTTGTACACTTTTTGCCTGGAACACCAAGCAAAAGAAGAAAATGAAACAGTTTGTGAAAACAGTTCTTATATCTGAATCAAATGATTGAAAGCGCTGAGATTTTGCTTCAGCTGATAGTATATATTTATATATATTATGAATAGCTGGAGAAACTTTCAACAATTTAATGAAATTTTTTTCTTAACAGTTTTCTGTTAAGATTAGGTTTAGTAGCGACTGGATTGTGGTATTTGTTTTCAGATTTTAATTGTATAAAAGTTCGCATACCCTTAAATTTGTCTTAATACACTAGTGTAATAAACTCTCATGAATTACTTTGTTGTAGATTGTCTGGATACAAAACAACGTTGTCTTCTTCATAGTAACTAAACAGTATGAGAAAGTAGAGTTAGAAAACAAAAACAAAAACATGGGTGTGATAGCTATATTAAATAAATAAACAGAGACGATCTGTTATTTATCATTATAAGTGTTTATCGTTGCATACCAGCCTCATTTATTCGAGTGTTCAAAGTCGTCGGTTCCTGTTGTTTTTTAGTGGTCTAGTTATTGTGACAGCACAAGTTACTAGGAATGAAATAACGCAGAAAATAAGTTAAATACACACGTTTTAAGGTAAAAATAACCAGTGAATAACTGTAATTACATCTTTCCAGCTCAACGAATTATTTTTTCCGATGCAATTTAATTTTTCTGGAATTATAGAATAATATTCGTTGTTAAATATTTTACCACAAAATGATGGGACGTAGATGCATGTCGATTGTCTAATTCTACATAGTACTTATGTGAGCACTTAATGCATTAGTATCGTACAAGAAAACAGACGAAACTGAAGAATAGTTTTTCAGTTGAAAATCGTAAAACGAGTACGTTTTAGTTATGATGGCGGTTCAGTTAGTGAAAAATGAATTGTCAAATGTTCGTTCGACTTTTAGTATTTAAGTTGATACAGTGACAATAATATATGAAGCGAACATTGTGAAATGTAAAATTATAAATTAGGTATATATTGTTTAAAGAGTTTTATAGTTTAAAAGTAATTCTCCCTTAAAAAGTGTCGTTAAGATTATCAGACCAAAAACAATTTCCCAAAATTTCCATCTATTGTTTTTGTTCAGCTTTTAACGCTATTAAAGAGTGTATATGAAATATATATTTTACTGTAAACAAATCAAACCTATATGCTAAAATATAAATAATATTGCAATCAAGAACCATTCATACGACGTCTATGCAATAATAGACCGTAATTTGTATGCTACACAGAAATCAAGAATTAACAGCTAATCGTTTAGAAACAACCCTGATAAATAAATAAAGTTAATTGAATAAAAAACTCTTATGGTTGACTGAAACGTAATATGATGAGTTATACGTATTACATTTAATGGTATATGAAAGGTAAAGATATTTTGAAGGCCTAAGGATATACGAACTTTGTCTTATATTACCTGCTGTTCATCCAACAGTAAATGATGGGGTTGTACATAGAGTTAGACATAGCGAGCCAATAAATTGCCAAGTAAATGTGTTGTACGTAGTCGGAGCTGATAATCTCTGGATGATGGTGAGCTAACAAGAAATAAATGTGGTAGGGCAGCCAGCAAACAGCAAAAATAAATACAACAACAATCATCATCTTCACAATCTGAAAAAAAGTAAAGTTTCTATTATAAAGAGAGCGCTACCTTAGTTTAAAAAATCACATGTATACTTTCGATAAATTTTTTGTTAATAAAAAGAGTGAATGTGTTGTGTTTTAAATGTTCTGAACTCCACACAAGCTATATATATTCAAAATGTATTTAAAAAAAGTGAAATTTAATGAAAATAAATGTAAGACGTAATACATTTCTAAGATTCTTCGAAGAAGACGAATGAATAAGTGTTTTTTTTCTTACATCCTATATCAGTATATGTTACTTGTGATGATATTAAAGAACATTTTAGACGCTACAAACATATATATTTTTCTTGAACTTTGTAAGAAGCCTGGTTTTGTTCATTGGTTTAATGTTGACGAGGTTATTTTTCGAAACTGTTTGAACTCAGTGATGAGTATGAAATAAAATTTGATGACAGGGAACCCACTTTTAGACAATGAAGTTTAAAGACAATTTGAATGGGTAATGAAGAAAACTTCGTTCAAACTGTCTTCAAACTTAAGTGGCAGATAAAAAATTCAGAAATACGCTAGGTTCATCTTTCTTTCTTTTTTAAAAGAAATTCGCAATTTTGGTGGCATTAAAAATAGTATTTTAAGTATAATAATCAGAAACTACTATTCTATAAGTTTTTGTATGTGTTGAGTACAATGGTTTATTAGTTTTTGAACCGCTGCAACACTGATTGTGAATGTTAACGAACTGATAAATAACTCTTTTTTGACATATTTCTAATATAGAAAAACTACTGTCCTATACGTTTTATTTCTACTTGAAATATTAAATATTTATTTTGCAATAGGACAGTTTGTTTTGGAATTTCGCACAAAGCTACTCGAGGGCTATCTGTGCTAGCCGTCCCTAATTTAGCAGTGTAAGAGTAGAGGGAAGGCAGCTAGTCATCACCACCCACCGCCAACTCTTTTACCAACGAATAGGGGGGTTGACCGTCACATTATACACCCCCACGGCTGGGAGGGCGAGCATGTTTAGTGCGACGCGGGCGCGAACCCGCGACCCTCGGATTACGAGCGCACGCCTTAACGCGCTCGGCCATGCCAGGCCCAATAGGACAGCATTTGAAGGCAAAATGCACTTTGAAGCCTCAAGTTATTATAGTTTGGTCATTAGGATAATTTGTATATCATGCTTTATTATTACTCTTATTACTATTTAACTTTAATGTATATGTATTGAGAGTTAAGCCTTTTCTTAACCCTATAGTCAGGAGCAGGTGTCAGAGGACATGTCATCACAGTTGTAGCCTTATATTCAAAATATTATATGATTGTTAGTTCGGAAATGTATGCCAATAAGTTTCGCATCAAATTGTATGTTATAATTGAAATTTTAGTACAGTACATTAACTGAATTCTTAATTTAAAGTAAATATTAAGAGAGAAGAGGTTAAGTATCGATTTTAACGCCCAAAATACAACGTTTATAGTTTATTACGAATTAGAACTTACATTTTTATACTGGCAAGCTAGAATTTACAATATCCTCTTACCTTTTCTATTTGACGAATATTTAGAGAATCCACCATATCGTATCCTCCGAGCATTTCATCATTTAAGAAAACTTGTTTATCTACTTTTACTTTTGTATACCAATAAAACTATACATTTCTTCTGCGTAATTCTGTCACTCTTGTTAAGTTATTTACGAAAGAAAAGCTTTTATATCTCTGAAAAGTTTGAAGTATTACGATCAAGACTGTTTACTGAACAGGAATTGGATGTTTTTTTGTACTGAAGTACATTTTAGTTAGAAAGCCTGGTAAATTACAATGGATTTTTGTTGTATGAGTACAATATTTTATATATTTATGGTATTCCAAAGTACACGTATGAAGTCTAGAAAAATTATTACTTTTCCGTCTCCACGTGTGAATTTGGACGAGACATAGAAAGTACGATTCGTGAGTGCAAACGAGGATTTCGTAACATCGTAAGTTTGTTTGCTTTTTTTTTATTTCGCGCAAAGCTACATAAGGGCTACATGCGCTAGCCATCCCTAATTTAGCAGTGTAAGACCAGAGGGAAGGCAACTAATCATCATCACCCACCGCCAATTCTTGGGCTACTCTTTTACCAACGAATAGAGGGATTGACAGTCACATTATAACACTCCCACAAGCCCGGCATGGCCAAGCGTGTTAAGGCATGCGACTCGTAATCTCAGGGTCGCGGATTCGCATCCCCGTCGGGCCAAACATGCTCGCCCTTTCAGCCGTGAGAGCGTTATAAAGAGATGGTCAATCCAACTATTCGTTGATAAAAGAGTATCCCAAGAGTTGACGGTGGGGGGTGATGACTAGCTGCCTTCCATCTAGTATTACACTGCTAAATTAGGGACGACTAGCACAGACAGCCCTCGAGTAGCTTCGTGCGAAATTAAAAAACAAAGAAATAAATACTCTCACGGCTGAAAGGGCGAACATGTTTGGTGCGACGGGGATTCGAACTAGTGACCCTCTAATTACGAGCAATCACCTTAACCCACCAGGTTATGCCGGGCTCAGCATCTGTACTGAAGATCATTGTTTTCCAAAAATGGCTTATTTACTGTTCGATGTTTTAAGGAGAATTACTGACATTCAAATGTTTATTTGAAAATAAAAATATGCATATATATGTTTGTATGGTGACTAAAATATTACTGTATTTTACAACATTGTGATATACTACCACTGAGAGTGAAACATTTACATTTTATGATAGACGAGTAAAACTGTTTATTGAATTTGTGTTACATTTCTACTACTTTACACTGAGGTAAAATAAAAACAAATCGTACACAACTAAATACTTGGTAATATAGAAAACGTTTATTTTGTAATTTGAGAAAGATGGAATGGACTTTAAAAGTAAATGAAATAAATTTATCACTGGTAAACGTTTGTTTGTTTGTTTTGGAATTTCGCACAAAGCACTCGAGGGTTATCTGTGCTAGCCGTCTCTAATTTAGCAGTGTAAGACTAGAGGGAAGGCAGCTAGTCATCACCATCCACCGCCAACTCTTGGGCTACTCTTTTACCAACGAATAGTGGGATTGACGGTCACATTATAACGCCCCCACGGCTGGGAGGGCGAGCATGTTTGGTGCGACGCGGTCGCGAACCCGCGAGCCTCGGATTACGAGTCGCGCGCCTTACGCGCTTGGCCATGCCGGGCCCTGGTAAACGTATCTTAACACATGGAAAGGAAAATTTTTATGTACAAATATATACATTAAATAAAATATGTATTACAATGTTTCAGTAAAAACCAATCTTAAAAATAAGAAAAAATGAGAAGTTTTACAACGTACCATTGTACACTCAAACAAATGATATTCACTGAATAATTTATTTCTAAATTGATAAGCAAGAAGACTAAGCCCAAAATACTAGTTCAACCAAAACTGGTCGTATTTATTGGTTACTGTGAAAGCATGATAATATATGAAACAGGATGTTGGTAAGCACTTATTCGATCTTATATCTATACTAACACTAAACCCGAATCACCCAGGAAGCTAAACATGAAACAAAGATAAACAATATCTGTTTATTAAACTTCTCATTGCCCAAACTGATCGAGACCTCCAGAAAATCAAACTTAACTCTGAAGACGTCTGTTTATGAGGATTTTAAATTAAATCAGCTTGTATGTTTACCTCTCAAAACATATATGGTTTAATGTAGTAATATAATAGTTCAATGAACTCTCTCTGAGGATTTAGCTCATTATTTTGAAAAAATGCCATGTTACATACTATATGATGACTTTTAGCTGATAAAATGCATATTTAATGAAACATGTTTGATGTCTTGATATTTGACCCAGGCTTTGTCCCGAGCGTGCTCTTGAGTATCATTCTAGAAAAGAATTACCCGCCATCCATGAATTCTTGTGACAACGACTTTCGCTAGCAGCTTATAATGAAGATAAACAGCGTATACCCAGTGAAAATTTTTTGACTCCTTAACGTTTCACCTTACGGCTTTACGAAGAGGCAAACACCTTACAGAACTCAAGCCCGGTCTCAGCAGAATAAAACAGCTGATGTAATTTGAAATATTAACAATAAATTGTATGTATCGTCTGACATGCAATCATTTTATCATCAATGGAAATCTATCAGAAATGTATGTATGACAATATAATCATGACGAGGAAAATTTTTATTTAAAATCGAAAAAAAAGGGATGAATTGTGTAAGCATTCAAACTCGGTAAATATGTGCATGTAAAAAATAGTTAAGATCACGTATAATATTAATACATTTTAACAAAGGAAATAAAATAGATGGCGTTAAAACTTTTATTTGTACGTGGAAGAAAATCCACTTTTAACTAGTTAAAGTAACAACCTTCTATTCGTTTTTGACTGATGACCTCTTAGATCTGATGAGACTCACTGATTGATAAATGTACTGCAGCTGGCGAAACTTATAGAAGTGCAGTTGCAGCACATTTTATGAACTAGCATGGTGTACCTAAACCCGATTACCATTTTAGTACTATAATAGAATTGAAATGTCACAGTTTTCTGGACCGAAAGCATAAGGAGACCATAGGTTTATTTTCTGAAGATGAACTGTCATTATTTTGAAATTATTGAACTTATGCCTTTACTCTTATATATGATAGTAGCTTTCAGATGACTATATTTAATACCATCAAATCGAGCCTTTGGAAAAAAAACCAACCTATGTTGTTAAATTCCGAGTAGGATCTCAAATCTATGTTATGAACATTGGTGTAATACAGCGTCTACAGAAAATAACAGATGTTAAATTGTACTTAGTGTAGATTCAAAATGTGCATAGACAGATATGATCTGTTCCTTGATGTATTTTCTTAGTCGGATCAGAATCTGTCAGAAATTTGTAAGAGAAAAGTTTATTTCTTCAACCGTAGGTTTTTTCATATATTTTTAAATCTTTCACTTAGGAATATAATTCCAGCATTTTGTCCAAACCTATGCGTGTGTTACACTTTTCATTCTTGTGCATGCCAATTACCTTTATTTCACAAGTTCTGAATACTTTCTACGAAACCGTTAAAATGTTTTTTTAAAAGATAGTTTCGGTATAAACAATTTGGTTTTATATATTTCAAATCATTTATCGGATTAATAATTAAAGCCTTACCTTCCGTTTGGATCTAACAGCTTCTAGTTGTTTTTCGGTACACTCTCCAATGCTTTGACTTCCCCACAGCTCTCGGCCCACTCGGAAGTATGTGTAAGTCATAGAAGTAATGGGCAACATGTAAGTAAGTACTAGGATAACAACGTTGTAGCTGTAGAGAAAAAAATAGTGTGAAATAAAACGTACACGAAAAGATAACAAAACAGCCAACAGGAATAAAATATAAACTACTATAAAGGCAGGAAAATGTGAACAAGTGGTCAGGGAAGATAAATATTTGTTGTGGGGTATGGGTTCAAGAGGATTATCCCCTCACATGAGAGGTCCGATACGAAATAAGTTTTGGAAGGATCTCATAATATGAATACAGCTTTTGTATTTAGTGTCTAATAAAAAGGAAAAGCAATTAATGGGTAAAATAGACATGTAATTACGTGGAATATCCTTTTGTGAAAATGAAAATATATGCATTATGAATAGTTGATTTATAAAACACTAAAACATTTCCATTTATTTGCAACAGAATAATTTGAATATAATATTATTTTTGTATTGTTACTTGCGTGAAAATTCAACATATCTTCGACAAACACAGGTCAAACTATGTCAACAGGCAGATGCACCCAAAGAAGATGATTTGATTAACACTATTTAAATCCGCCTCTAAAATATTTATTTGTATGTACATGTGATTTGGTACAAAGATACATTTGTGTAGGTTCAAAGCATGTATGTCAGCAGTTTTCATTTTCTCTCTATTTTTCACGTTTTTTTCTGGCATCAAAATTGGTCGTGTTGAGATTGTGTGAAGGACAATCATCCAGGAATTTTTCCACTTGAATTTTAAAAAAAACAACTTTCTTGAATTTAATGATTTAATCAGTCTTGTACATTTTAACATGGACTAATGGCTTAGCATGGTTTGATTTGCTTTGAATTTCGCGCAAACCTACACGAGGTCTATCTGCATTAGCCGTTCCTAATTTAGCAATGTAAAAATAGAGGGAAGGCAGCTAGTTATCACCACCCACCGCCAATTCTTGGGCTATTCTTTTACCAACAAATAGTGGGATTGCCTGTCACGTTATAATGCCCCCCATGGCTGAAAGGGTGAACATGTTTGGTGTAACGTGGATTCGACCCCGCGTTCCTGAGATTACTAGTTGAGTGCTTTGACCTGGCCATTCTGAGCCATCAGTGGCTTTGTGTTTTGGACACTTAAAATAATGGTCCGCGTCATGCTGTTATGTTCTTTAGCAAGTCTACCGAGCTTTAATAGGGTTATTGGAAGATAATCACAAAGCAACATAATGGACTATCTGCGCTCTGCCCACCATGGGTATCGAAACCTGATTTCTAGCAGTATAATAAGTTTGCACACATATCGACGTCTCACTGGAAGGGGGCACTTTAATGGGTATCTAAGTATTAGTTGGAGAAGGAGGGATTAACTTTCTATGGACTGGTATTCTCATTTATTGGAACCGGAATTGGCAAGTATATTTTAACTTTTCAACATCCCTTTTACACAACTGTTAAATTCAACGTGTTTTAAACTATTCGTGATCAAAGTTTGATTTATTCTGCGTAAAATAAGCGATGAATTTTAATTTATCTTTGAAGCTTTTAACGAACTAAAGATACAATAAAAACAACAAGAACACGCCAGTTATCAGGTCACTGAAATGACGAAAATTATTTCAATGAATTCAATGCATTTTTAAAATTACTGAATTAATCGTTCACTTGTTTCGCTTGGAATAACAATTTTAATGTAATATTATTAGTAGTAATTATTATAGCTCTTGTGAAAGGAGATTTCGAAGTATTTAGTTCGTGTTTGAACGTTTATATCGCGTAGGATGTTCAGACCGTATTGGACAAATTGGCACTTAAATGATTAATCGATGAAATTACTAGTACCTTTCGGAAAACATTCTTTTGGAGTTATTCTTCCTGGACTGACATGTAAACATATCAAATATCATTCAGAAACTAATCTTGACACGAAAAGTACTTCATGCTTTGAAGGCAATCAAACACAAATCCAAAGTTCTATTACTTGCCGATCTAAAAAACGTTGAAGATATATTTCAAGTATTGTTGTGTAATAATAAACTAGCTGTACAGTTTAGTCTTTACTTTTACCACAACTTGTATGAGGGTAGTATTGATTAATACGATTCTACGTGTCTTTACGACCAAAACTGTGAAATGTGGTTTTGGTGCATTCTAATTACCAATTTCACTGGTATATAGCATAACACTGTGGCGGAGTTTTTGTTAAGTTTGTAAAATAACAAACCCATTTCACTTAAATGAGAGATGGTAGTTTGCATATTTGGCCAACTACAAAGATTACTATTTCCTTTAGTCTATATATGTTATCCAGTGGGACAGCGGTAAGTCTTCAGATTTATAACGCTAAATCAGGGGCTCAGTTCGCCTCGGTGGACACAGCAGGTAGTCCGATGTAGCTTTGCTACAAAAGAAACACACACATCTTTGTTCTGTCTAAGACATTTATTCAATTATATATTTCATAAATGCTTATAAAAGTCAAATTTGTTTCATTATAAAAGAAACAGTACCAATATGTCAATGAACCTAGACCAGTTTTCATGCTAAAATAGACAGTGTTAACCATTAGAAGCTACAAATAGATAAGGTTTTACTGGGTGTTCTTCGGCGGGACAGAGGTAAGTTTACGGACTTTTAACAATAAAATCTAGGGTTCGATTTCTTCTCTTGGACACAACAGCTAGCCCAATGTGCCTTTGCTTTAAAACAAACAAACCGCATTACTTAATGACAACTAAGCGATAAAAATTATGAAAGTCTCAGTCAAATATTTATTTTCTCTTTTATTCAACAGTTTACCTTCACGGAATCGGCTATAAGTTAACCAGTAAACGTTTTAATTATTCACTTTCCGGAGAAGAACTTGTGAAAAATATGTAAAAAATGTAAAGATTCAATTTAATTAAAATTGTACACTTAAGTATTTACTAAATGGTATTTGGTTATGCCCCTCAATGTCACAGCGGCATGTTTGCAGACTCCTCCTGCTAACAACCGTGTTTCGATCCCGTGGTGGGCAGAATACAGATAGATATATATGTAAAAACGACTCGTTTGGGTTGAGAAAATTTTTTACGTAGAGGAGCGAACAACGTTTCGACCTTCTTTGGTTATCGTCAGGTTCACATATATATTTCTCTACAAGTGGGTTTTCTCGACATCACATAGTACAGATAGCTTATTGTGTAGCTTTGAGCTTAATTCCAGACAAATAAACTCTCTCGTTATGTTTTAATGAGTATGCGTATATAAAACTGTTAGAAAAACCACTGTTTTCCAAGGTAAAAAACTTGCATGAGCTGATTAAGTGTAATTATTATTCACGAAAGCAGTATTCAAACAAAATACACGCATACCAGGGGAAATGACAATCAAATTTCTAGCGTTAGTAGTTTCTTTCTAAAGAAAAAAAGACATCAAAAATGATATTTTATACAAAACGTTAACAAACTTACGTGTGTGTTACCCAAACAAAAAAAGAGCTTACACCAAGCCTATAAACAGACTTTTTGTACAATCACTTCCCGAGTATCAATTGTGCTACCACAAGTATACTTAAGCCGCTCAAATAAATTAAAGCAATTTAAGGAAGTTAAACGATATTCGTAGAATTGTAAATTTGTTATTTGAAAATAATCCACTACCTATTAACTTCATGCATCTATACACTTATCTACTGGATAATGATATTTATCTGACATTTAGATAGAAATAACTGTACTACTTGTAATAGTCTCAAATATAATAAATAAATTTTATATGAATTAACTTCTGTAATACACGAACAATACGATTAAGGAGATATCCTTGGTTCTGCTAGGTTTTTGTTTCTTTTATCCCCGGAGGTCTACTTTCAATTGTCTTCTCAAAGTGTACAACGTGATTCCCTCTTTCGTAAAAAATATTTTAAAATTTCAGTGCCTTTTATCAGGAAATTCTATGCATCTGAGGGAGGCTAATAATATAGGTCTGCGAATTTAAACTTCATAAAAGTCATTTTGGTTTAAATAACGGATTTCCCATAATTTAGCTGTCCAGATTTTGAAAAAAAACATTCGTTTTTCCCTAACACGTAAAGATTTTTCACAAAAAGGAAGGAAAAACTTTTACTTTGATAAAATTCTTATTTTGTTAACCAAAATGAACATATTTTATTATTATGTTTTTTTAAAACAAAAATACAAACAAACTGCTTTTGTGAAATCTACGTCTTTAGTCTCAAACTATGTGTTCTGGTCTTTTTTTTATGTATTTGGTTTAGAACATCTCGTTTCCATGGCTAGCAGTAATCAGCCATCATGATGATGTTTCCCCTTCTATGACATCTTCTCTCCATTTCTTTGATGTCTTAATGAAACTTTGTTATGGTTCAACAAACGTTTCTGGTTAAAAATAACATCTGTTATTATTTCTATTGACATCATATTTAGCATCAGATGAAACTACATAAAGAGTTTCTGGTGAAGTAGGTACAGGTACATCAGGTCCATGAGCATCAGGTCTTATAGCAGACTGAAGGTTCGAACAAGAATTTGTATTTATTTTGAGTGTTGTAATATTGCATGTTGCATGAACAAAAATATCAGTCACCTCCGTGGTTTTTAGAATCACACCACACCACTAAAATTTCAAAAGACAAAGATTATTTCTTATGTTTGGTCCATTGTCTCAACTTTTTGACACAAACGGTGCAAACTTTGTGCAAGGCCCATGATTTGTCTTGGTCCTCAAATACGCGCACTACGCTTTTTTACAAATTGTGTAATGTTTTGCCTTTGTTTTTTTAATAGCAAGTTTGCCATCAATAAAATAAAATATGTTTAAATTACTTACACAATATTTTGTTGCCTTGGTGACGAATAAATAATATTGAAAATAAAAAAATAATGTCAAAGTGCAGGCATAAACAAATACTATCCAAAAATGACACGTCATGCAGCTTGTTAATCATTCATATACTAGCGATGTGTTTCTCGTGGATTCTAGAACAACCGATAAGACTGACACGTTGCGATTGGTCTATAGTAATCTATAGGTAGTGGTTGTCAGACAGTAAAACCATTGTAGGCCTGAGTAATCTTCTAACTGGTTCAGCATGTGTGGCACAACCCACTCCATGCTTAATCCACTGTCTTCACTCCTATTCAGGCCTCGCATAACTGGATAAAAAAAAACACTTACAAAATATAATAACAGTTGTATTTATCTCGCTTGATGGCAAATTCTGGAAACTGAACGATTCTTAAAGTTTTTTCAGTAGTTAATTCGGTGCAATAAGTAATGAATTTAACGATTCTTTTTACTGTCTAAATTTTGTAACATAGAAACATGTGATGTCTCAAAGTTTGTCATGCTATTTTGTTCTCTATTTTATAACTCCATGTAAAATTGTTAAGTTACGCCTTATACTTGGGAACTTACAAGAAAAGTAAACCATGTATTTTTGGAAATTAAGAAATGTTCATAAATTCTAAGTGTTACAAAACGTTTCTAAGCAACGTTATTCTTAAATTCTATCCTTATGGAATGTTCACAAGACATTTTTATTCCTTAACTAAATTCTACATGCTGTAAAATTTTCTCCAAAAGTCTTCTTCTGTTTTACACTGTACACTTTATAAAGTTTCCACACGTAATATTATCCTCCTAATACATTCTCTACTTTAAGAAGTGTCACACGTAATGCTATTATCTTTTTGAGTATTTCATGAAAGTTTTTTTACAAAAAAACAACACTTATTGAAAATCGTACAGTAGATAAAGTGTTCATGTGCAACATTAAACTTTAATCAGCTAAAAATCTTAAGACAACCTTCACAATTTTAAAACAATAGCACATATTTACTAACCATAGGACATGCATATAGAACATTAAGATAATAGGAGTGCCACGAAAAAAAATTTCTGTACAATAAAGACTTTACAAAAAGAACAGTAAACCTATATACAAGTTATTAAGACAACTTTTACAATTTTAAAGCAACAGCACAGATATTTACTAACCACAGGTCATGCATGCTTTAAGAGAATAGGAGTGCCAAGAAAAAACATTTTTCCATACAATAAAAACTTTCTATATAGAACATTAAACTTATATACAAGCTATTAAGACACCTTTCACAATTTTAAAGCAACAACACAGATATTTATTAATCACAGGTCATGCATACAGAGCATTAAGATAATAGGAATGCCATGAAAAACATTTTTCTATATAATAAAAACTTTCCATATGGAACATTAAACTTATATACAAACTCAATAATCCTGTATACAAAGTTTTCTAACGTGTTTCGTATGAAATGTTATAAAATGTCCACCTACTCAACGAAAGTTACGACAGATAACTCACATGTATTCAGTATAACTAACGTTCGAGTATCCATCAGGCCAAACCATGAAACAGATAATTCGATAATCGCCGTTAGAGAACATTTCTGTAATGGTAGTAGAGTAGAGAAGATTGGGTAGAGAGAGAAGACTTCCAGCCACCCATATACACAAAGTAATTATAAGTGTAGTCATTCGAGACATTCGAGGCTTCAATGGGTGCATGATGGCCATATACCTGATAAATAAAAAAGCATAAAAGTGAACTTTGCTTAAAATGATCATATTGCCATAAGCACCTGAAAATAAGAAATTAGTGTATATAGTATAATTAAACTTGTCTTTTATTTCACTTCATCTATTTGTTTAAAGACTTGTTTTAGAACGATGTTTCTTGATAATAGTAATAAATACTTGTGCCTACAAAGCGAAACGTTGCTTTCAGAGAAGCTTCAAAACAGATCAGTAAAGTCCGTTAAAACCTTTCAAAGGAATAGCAATCCTCTGCAAGATTTTCCTTTTCCTTCCATTAAGACGGAAGCTATTCTTAGAATTACATATTATATAACAAATAATATTTCATCTTTGAAACGGGATATCTTGTCTTATTTATGGGACGACGTTTCTATCTGCTGGAGGTATAGATTTGCACTGGTAGCAGGCCTGGCTAGAGTTTTCCTCCGTTGCTTGAGTTGTCATTGGAGATTTTGTTGACTTTTACAAGCGGTTTAAAGAGTTCTTACGACTTTTCAACATTGTTAATTTGATGTTTTAAACCGTAGGAAGAATGAACTTGAGTGGGCCAGAGTGATGTGTGTGGAGACTGGCTCACCCCTATTGTCAGCTCTGACTGGAGATCGAAACCAGGTCATCGAACAATCTTCAAAACAAGTGGATGAGGTACCTTAAAGCATTTCAGAAACGTTGGCATTTTTATATTCCATACGTATATTCTTTTTGTTTTGTTTTTTTTCAAACGAATTGTTCTTAGTATTAGGTTTAGTGGATATATTTGTATGTTAAATCTTATCTTGTGGCTTAATATGAATATATAGATTTATATACACAAAATAATCGTTCACTTCTTTATTAAAACATTTATAGCTTTAGTTAATAAACCAAATGGATCTTAAACATTCGAATGCCACAAAAAATTAGATTATTATACAAGTGACTTTTCCTCACATATTGACGCCTGGATGTATTTTGTTTTATAATATTTCAAATTGTATAGTTAAGCTTTCACCAACAACATTAGTAATAACGATTATCAGAAATAAATTAGAACTTATAATGAGTAATACTTAGCTGTTTGCTTGAAATTTCCAGCTTAGCTGACCGTGCTTCTCACAATGGATTGTCAGTGCACACACTTAATTTTCTATACTTTATACAGCAGAGGGTATAAAATATTTTCACAGCTAAATGTCCCGCTATTTGCTCTATTACACAACATGTGGCTGGTTTTTACGTCTAACAACGAATAGCGTTTCGCTAGTCATTTGCTATGTCTATGTTAACTGCTGTTAATGGCAGCTCGAAAACCACCAAGTGTAAGATTCTCAAGCAGTAAATTTATTCAAATCTCTGCATGGGTACGTGTATATATAAATTTTCTATAAACACATATAATGGTTGTTTGATCTTTCTCTTTATAGAACCACACACGCACATGTGTACTAATGAAAATACTTACTGAAGCACTTGCAACTGATAAACGTACATGCGTCACAAACAAAGAGTAATGACAACCAGATGATGGTTCAACACATTATCATTAAAAATGCAAAACAAAAACAATTATGATACACATTGCGCTGGTATTTTCTAAGTCAGTATTTAGCTTTACGAATAACATTTGTTTTCGTGCTGCCACACAACTACCAATGTACCATTGTTCGATATTGTTTGGATTGCTCCTCAGCTTTTAGTTCATACATAACACCACAAAGATTTTCAACAAATTATCGAATGGGATGCTCTTAATCAGTAAAAACTTTGATTTCTAAGTACTTTCATTCAGTATTTCAGTTTTACTAGCTGTGACTGAAATAACTGTATTAACTATCTATGGACATTGATCTCTGGATCATTATTTAGATCCCTTTGTTACGAGCTGGGAGGGACTGGTATTTTGAAAGCCTCTTCCTCCCTGCTGCACAGTAACTGTTATTATTGTAGAGGCTACTATATGCTAAATTAATTATATGTGCGGGTTGTGCAGTATGTACGCCATTTACAGGTTTTATTTCCAACAGCCCCCTTCAAAGCCATATGTGTGTCCGGCATGGTCAGGCGATTAAGGCACTCGACTCATGATCCGAGAATCACGGGTTCGAATCTCCCTCACACCAAACGTGCTTGCTCTTTCAGCTGTTAAGACGTTATAATAGCAGGTCAATCCCGTTTTGTTGGTAAAAGAGTAGCCCAAGAGATGGCGGTGGGTGGTGATGACCAGTTGCCTTCCCTCTAGTCTTACACTGTTAAATTAGGGACGGTTAGCGCAGGTAACCGTCGTGTGGCTTTACGCGAAATTCAAAACAAACAAAAACCAAACGAAAGCTACGTGCATTCATATACCATGTGTAACATTTTGTTTCAGAATATACATTTCTTAGCTTGGTGTAAACATTCCTGCATAGACATGATAAACAGTTTTGTGTATCATGAAGCATTAATTTCACTAATTCATGACAAAACTATTGGACATAACTATTTCAAATAATACTTTTATTATAAACTTGTTAAACTATACTTAAAGTCTAGCATTAGGTAGCCTACTGCTACCCTTAAAGTGTATATTAACTGGTACTTAGAGTGTATATTAACTGGTACTTAGGCATCTTTTTATCATCTATGACAAATCGAGACATTAAAATCAGTTACTCGTTATTATTCAGAATCTCCTTAAAATAATTATTTGATGTAATATATAACTGATTGGACGTTTATACTTTTGTAACAATTTCTCATTGGTTGAATGTCAATCAATCACACTATACACAGGTGCAATTCCTTTTCAGAATAAAACTGTGTCGCATCCGTTGTATTTGAATAATAAAAATCTTATATAGGCCAAACAACGTTAGGCTGAATTATAGACCCAAACGTTGCTCTATTTTTAAAATAGGAATGTTTATATACACATATATATGTATAAACTCTTATTTTAAAAATATATATGTGCGTGTGTATATGATTATCAAGTAGAACTGTGTTATGAACACAATTACTAAAGCGATCATACCCAGGTGAAGCTATATAAGTTAATGTGAGTAATGTAACAACATAACAATAGTTATTACCAAGACTTCAGTTATAGTGTAAACAAAGCAACAATTTCAGAGAGGTGGGAGAAGTTAATGCTTAACCTGATACTCCAACAATCCAAAGCCTGGATCGAATTTCGATGGACATGAAGAAATGGTATTTGATTTTTATATCCCCTTTTCTTATTGTTTCCACAACCATATATAGTACTTTTTTGTGTAATACTGTATACCGGAAACTGTTTGATCATCTGATGTATAATCCAGAAAGAATAATAAAAATTATGACGGATAAAGCTTTTTTAGTAATTTATTTTAAATTATCACGGGTTAGAAAACTAACCGAGATAAAGATGAGTTGACATATTTATCAACTGTTTATTAGTTAAAATTAAACCAAAATATAGACTTTTCTGGAACACTGACAACTTATCTTCACTTTCTGTTATAGATTTGGTAACAGTCATCATATTCTAAATTAATAAATGAATTCATGCATCTCACCAACTATTTATAATGATTTTCTTTGAGTCTACTTAGGTATTTGTAAATAATTTCTCATATCTTATTTATGTAATGGCTTATCCCTTTTCTGAGTATTTTCACGTTGAAAGGGTCCGGCATGGCCTGGTGGTTAGGGCGTTAGACTCTTAATCTGAGGATCGCTGGTTCGAATTTCTGTTACACCAAACATGCTCATCTTTTCAGCTGTGAGAGCATTATAATGTGGCGATCAATCCCATTATTCGTTGGTAAAAGAGTAGCCCAAGAGTTGGCAGTGGGCGGTGATGACTAACTGACTCTATTCTTATACTACTAAATTAGAGACGGCTAATGCTTTCATCGATAAAAATTGTTTGTTATTCTCATTTTTGGTACAGTATATTTTTCGGAGCAAGATAAATTTTCACTAAACTTTTTCAAGTTTTTAACACACGCATAAGTAGATTTAAGAAATCTGAGCCTTCAACTACGTTTGTAAAATTCTTTCTTTCTTTTTTTACCCTCGTTTTATATAGAATTGTTATTTAACTTCACGAGGTCGTTTTCTTCTTAGTGATTGTAAAAATATTCGCCGTATGGAAAAGTTAAGAATGAATTTGCTCAAATTGTTTGTGTTAGCAAATGTATGATCGCATGATTATGGCTTAGTGACACAAATATAATTACAATTTCGTTGAAGTCTGGTAATGATGCTTTATCCTCACAACTAATGAAATAAAAATGATACGTAAAGTGCTTTTCTTTAAAATAAATGTTTTTGCTTTGTCTATTTTCAAAGTAGCTAAAATTTTGCTGCATATTTTAAGTTTAATTGGAAGGGAAATTGTCCATTGTCCGCATTTGAAATTGACAAACCGATTTCGTGCCATATTCATGTGGCAACATTAACTTCTATCTATTCTTATTAACTTAATTTGTGTATGATTTCACTGTTAATACATGTGAGGAAGAGCCAGACATGATTTTAAATAATTATGGACAAAATAGAATAACTGTGTGAACTATTTTGAAAGTTAAAAACGACAACGATTTTAAGGACAGGGAGAAATTTTGTCATTACGTTCGACAAAGAAACAGAAATCATGGAAGAAAGAGAAATACGTGTCGCATAAAAATTCTTAACTATCAAGAAAGTGGCGCCAGCCAAATGTTTTCCGAAAGATTTGTTGAATACGTTGAGAGACAAATGTAGGATCGTTAAGATTTTCAATATTGGTACTCTTAGTTGAAGTTATATTTATTACATTGGTATCTATTTTTCAAACAAACAAATGAACATTTGGGGCTATCTTTCTATGGTAAGTATTTCATAACGGAAATAAAATTGCTTTGATGCGCTGGGAATTATGAAATTATTTTAAGAATAATCCTAATTTTCGGAAGCAATAGAAAAGTTCTGAATGAAAAATTAATAAAAATGTTGTTCATGAATTAGTAAATGCGTTTATAGATGCATACATACAGACTCGCAGTTCGATGAAACTTTTCACATGCAATACCAGTGAAGTGAAGAAATCGAATATTGACGTCATCTTAGAGCTCTATACTCATAATATCAGTGAAAACCATGCAATTCGTTAAAACTTTTTTGGACTAAAAGTCACTTATGCCATAAAAAAAAACAATTTCCTCAAATTATACAGTTTGTTTCTTTGTGAAGCATATAGTTTTACAGTGAGATATCTGTGCTCTTTTCTGATTATCATTATAAGCCTTCAAATAGACTGTTGAATCACTCTGGGGGGCGACTTTATAGCTTTAAGATTTTTAATATTTAATATCACAGCTAATTCGCATTGTTTTATATTTTTAAATTTAGCTCTCTCTGCACTTTTATATTTTATTACATGACAAAATTAACGATATCATAGTAAGCTTCCATTGTCTCGGGCCTGACATGGCCAGATGGTGAAGGAACTATGATGGTCGCGTGTTCGAATACCTCTCGCTTCCAACATACTCGCCTGTTTAGCCGTGGGGGCGTTATAAAGTCACGATCAATTCCACTATTCGACCAACTTAAACATTCTTTAAGCCAAACAAATTTACAAAGCGTCCATAAGCGTTTGAATTGAATTAAAGTGAATTTATCTAAAACGTCATCATATGAAATTTTCCTCTATCCAACAAAATTTGCAATGTCTAGTTGCTCTAAGAGACTATATCTGTTAAAGATTGCTTTTCAATTTTAATAAAAAGCAAAATTAAAAAGATAATCAGCGATATAAAGGGTGAATGTTTTCTTTGTTTGGTCACACCCTTTGATATGCAGTCCAGTTTTGTTTATTGAAGGCAGGCTCATCAACACAGTTTGGACTGGAAAATCGAAGAAATGTTATTAGACCTCTTATAATGGCGACTTTTATACAATATCAATGAGGGCTTTAAGTTTCTTTTTTTTTAAATCGAGCTCTAACATTATTCAAATGCCTAAATTATTTTAGATTACTTTACGTGTGATTGAAAATGTCTTAAAAACCACATTAACTGTAAGAGACTGTTATCGTAATTTTTCAAGATATATTACCATAAATATTTTGCGTGAATTTTTTTTTTTGTGTACACACGTTTTTGTTTCTTGGTACAAGTTTGTTTGTATTTCGCGCAAAGCTACTCGAGAGCTATCTGCGCTACACGTCCCTAATTTAGCAGTGTAAGACCAAAGGAAAGGCAGCTAGTTATCATCACCCACCACCAACTTTTGGATAACTCTTTTACCAATGAATAGTGGGATTGATCGTAACATTATAACGCCCCCACGACTAAAAGGGCGAACATGTTTAGCGCGACGGGGATAAGAACCTGCGACCCTCGGATTACGAGTCGCACGCCTCAACCAACCTGGACATGTCGGGTCTTTTCAAAAGAAAGATGTATTTATTAAGTGGAAATACGTTACACAGTCATCTTTTTATTTATAAAATTGTTGATGTTACAAGAAAGAATTCACAAAAAGTTACGGCTTTTAAAATTGTAATCTTATATTCAAACAAGCTTTGAAAGAACTTGCACGTTCTAATAAGATAGATGGCTTAGTGACGTCATTCGTTTATAGTGTACCTAGTGCTGAAAAGGTTGTTCAGTTTTATCCTTAATATTCATGTAGTTGGTTTTCGCTAGATATAATTGGATTACTGGATACTGTATGAAAACAAAGCAGACATTGACATTTATGTTTCATATCATTGAATTACGAAAACTGGAAAATGTGAAAGGCAGGAATTAATCTCATTTACACATTTTTTGTTTGCTTTTCCAAGTACAAACTTTTAGCTCGTAGCTCCGTCATCTCTTGAATAACTTCAGATTTAATTATACTTTTGGACTCAAGAGGTCAATTTGTTTGTTTCGAACTTCGCGCAAAGCTACATGAGGGCGATCTACGTTAGGTATCCCTAATTTAGCAGTGGAAGACCAGAGGGAAGGTAGCTTTTCATCACCACCCTCGGCCGAACCTAGACTGTTAGGATATTGATAAGTAGTAAAATTGTATCGGTTCATGCACGCTTCAAATCTGGTATACTGGTGCACAAAAATATAACTAATAAAATACTATAAATTCATTTACTCTAATCTTGTCTAAAATACTTTAAAGTGCCGTGACTGTTGAGAACTCCCTCTTGTTTATTATTAGGCACCACATGTATTATACGGTTTTGTATATATAATAATGGTTTTACGACTTTTTAGGTGCATAGATATTAATACCTCCGGGTAAATAAATACATCTTTGCTTTTTTTCTTGTGTTTGTTCTAAAGCGCAAAGGTATACAATGAGCTATTTGTGCTGTATCCACCACTTGTATCGAAACCCGGATTTTAGCGATATAAATTTTCTCATTTGCTGCTGATTTACCTGGAAGCAAATTGTTCTTCAGATGGTTTCGCTGTAATAGGCATGCGTAATTAATAACGTTACCTCTTTCTTGAATCTGACGATGACCGAGAAAGATCGAAACGTTTTCGTTCCTCTACATGAAAATTTTCTCAACCAAACTCAGCCGTTTTTACATATATATTTTTTTCTCGTCATCACTGATTAATAACGTTACTTGTTTGTCTTTAGCGTTCGTCTGCATCTCAATGGTAAGCTTGAGTGCTTATAATGGTAAAATATGAGGCACAATCTTTCTAGTGGTCACAACACATACAGTCCATTGTGTAGCTTTTGTTTAACAACAACAAAAGTCTTTAGTTTGAGAAGTATATTTACACCAGCTCATAAAATAGTTTAGTTACAGTTTATAAGGAATATTAATGCTGTTTACAGTAGGTGAAAACAGTACCCTTAGGTAAAACTACCACCCAGTACATCATAAGTTATGACATGCTGTCAACTAGAGAGGATTATATGTAAATATTACTCGCGTGATCAAAAACACATTGCAGGCACGAAGGTGGATGATGAAAGTGAGACTTAGATTTTGAATTTTTGAACAACAATAAAGATTTATGTTTAAAAAGCTGATATTTTAGTAATTTATTTATTTGTTGACTTCCAGCAACGAGAAGATATAGACAACGGAATGTACCGCAAAATAAACACATTCTAAGCTCAGTTATTTTGTATACTTTGTGACTGTTTTACTATGAGTGACTTAGGGTAAGGCGGTAACTTGTGAAGCCGTGTAACCTCACGCAAGGTTCCAACACTCTTTTGCGCCACTCTCATAGACAATGTGTAAATTACGCATAGCACATAGCCTTTCGGTCCATGCCGAATAATTAAAATGATTATTCAAATTTAGTTGCTAAACGCGGTATTTATTTTAAACCGCAGTTGCTATAAATTAGGGATTTTTCTACCCCGTCTTGAAATTAATTTTTACAAACTTCGAGTTAAAACGGCTCTCAACCGCTAGAGTTGCCTAATGTCTAAAAAAAAAGAGATCCATGCTAGACCTTTGTTTTAACTAAAAATTACACTTTAAATCAAAATAATTTTAATGTTTATTATTAAATACAAAGTTACACAAACGGTTGTCTGTGCTCTGCCCACCACGGGTACTAAAACCCGGTTTATAGCTGTGTAAATTCGTAGATTCTCCCTGTGCCACTAGGGGCGGGTAATGAAGAAAGAGAACTCGTTTCAAAACTTTTTATTTTCTTTCAAGATATTCATTTTGATGAAAACTGCATTAAAAGTTGAAGCGATCGTTTTACACTACCTTTGTCCCCTGTGGTAGATTTACAGAGTTATAGCGCTAAAATCAGGAGTTGGATTTCCTTCGATGGACTCAGCACATAGTCTGATGTGGCTTTGCCATAAGAAAAACACACACATTCACCACCTTTCTCTTGTTAGGTATTGTTTGATTACACCAAATTGGTACTTTGATCAGCTTAAGTTCCAGAGTCTGTTATTATAGTCTTTACATTTTTTTTGAGTTGATAGAAAGTACTGGTGATTATTTTCTAATTACTATCGTCCGTAACTGTTACTGAAAAATACTAATGAGATTAGCTCTTGTCTCTGTTGATAATATGCAGATAACAGAGAAATTTTGTTTATTCTAAAGTGATAATTGGAAATTTTAAAGTAAAATGAATAAAACAACACATATTTAATAATTAAATTCAACGTTGGCACGGTGGCTGTGTATAGTGAAGTTTACCAGGACTGTGAATCCAAGGGTTCATGGCTCATTCAGCCAGATTAGAGCAGCCAAAGAGTTGTCGGATGGTTGTTTTGGTTTGATTTGTTTAGAATTAAGCACGAAGCTACACAATGGGCTATCTGTACTTTACCCTACCAAGCACTGGTGTCGAAACCCGTCATAATTTTGATTAGTCACCTTTCCTTTAACCCATTAGTTCAAAAGTAGGAACCATTATACGCACAATAACGCTTGCGTAGTTCTCTCTAGTGGCACTGTATGTCTGTGGATGTAAACGCTAGAAACCATGTTTCGATAACGTGGTTGTCAGAGCACATAGCCAGCTCATTGTGTAGCCTTGTATTTAATTACAAACAAGAGAAACAAACCTTTGTTTAGTTTTACGAGATAATTCTGAACAAGCGAATTACGGTATTAACTTTTATTTCGTCTGTACGTGTGAAACTATTTCACTGATTGTGCTATGATCAGAAAACAAATCGAGAAGTTTAACAACATTTTTAGACGATTTTCAAAAACTGGAAACTTTATAAAATGCCTTTGAGTAGTTTTTCATAAGTATCTGAGAACTAACAAACAAAAATACAGAGATTGTTTATTGTTCATATTCACAAGAATAGCTAGATGTGTTGCGAATATACTTAATGCATTATTGGAAAATGTTATTTGTATTTCAACCTGATAAAATACACACGACCCAGAGAAGCCAGGTTTATCATTGATTATTTTGAATCCATCTTTGAGTTTCTGTTATCTTTTCAGTTGGCCTGAAGGATGCGGATTCGAATCTCCGTCCCATCAAACATGCTAGTCCTTTCATTCGTGTAGTGTTATATCGTGATGGTCAATCCCACTATTCGTTGGTAAAAGAGTAGTCCAAGAGTTGGCGGTGGGTGGTGACGACTAGCCGCCTTTCCTCTAGAATTTCATCGCTAAATCAGGGACAGCTAGTGCAGTTAACCCTCGTTTAGCTTTGGGTAAAATTCAAGACAAACCGAAGTTTATAAATTACGAAAATTCATAATTAGAATTGTTTGTTCCTTTTTGTTATTATGCACAAAGCTACACAAAAGACTATCTGTGCTCTGCTCACCTCACGGGCATCGAAACTAGGTTTATAGCAGTATTAAGTCCGCAGATATACCACTATACCACTGGAAGGCCATAAGTAGAAAAAATAAATGGAAAATAGCTCATATAGTCAACTTAGACGTACATAAATATTTCGATTTTGAGAATTATTGACATAAGGTAAAGGTGCGAATATTTTACTTGCTGGTCGATTTACAAGCAAAAGTTGTTATCTCGACATCTAACCGTAGTCAGAACATACTATTAAACTTAATTGATTAGTAGAGTGTAAATTAGTAAAGTGTTGGTTGAAATATGTAATTAGGCATAGACGCCATTTAATTTTTGACAGTATTTGTGAACATCCTTCTTTACTATTGAATTATATGACACAGTTTATACTTGAAAATGCTGATACTGATGCAAAACAGAAACTGTAAACATTTCTTCGTAAGTCAGTGATACGTTACTGTATAAAATTCTGACTTCATTTATGCGACTCATGCATTCGCTTTAGATTAGATTAATGTTTATTTTGGCAACTTAAGTAGTCCAACACGGACCACTCATTACGAAATGTTTAAATTGAACATATACAACGTATATTACAGTCCTCTACTGTGTCTGCAGTATGTTAGTTTATTTACTTTTGATACATTACTGTGATGTCCATCCAAGCCTTTAAATTCGTATCGCTAACAGTATAAAACTTTCATTTTTCACAGTTTATAAAAAGAAGCCAAAACGACACCCGTCCTAGTTAATTTTAAATTCGAAGAAATACGTCGAATGTTTTACTTGGAAATATCATGAAATGACCGATTTCCCTAAAATGAAATAAAAAAAGTACTTAAATAAATTCGAAGAACCAAAACATTAGTTTTTAAACAGATCCATAATCACTTTGACAGTTCTGTTAAGTTCAAGCACGAATTCGTATTTTGGTGTTTAAAATCCTTCTCTGGTTCAGTTTTGCTTTGTTTACATAAGAAAAGTCACAAGTTGTTTTGCTGTTTTTTTCCAATAAAGACATTGCTTTCTTTCCACCTCTAAATGTCTTAAATTTGATTTTTCTGGCTTTTCTCGAAACAAGAAACGCATGGATCATTTGGCACGTAATTTAATACAAATTAATTTAAAGTTATCCAAACGATTTTTGTTTATCATTAAAGCGATAGTTTTCTTGAATTATATATATGTTTGTTTGATCAAAATATTACTTAAGTTTTTGTTTCTTTTCGTACTTTCAGTTTACATGGCTGAGCTTTTCACTTGCTTATACATTTCAGATTATCCACAATGGGCTCATTATTTTATAACCTATCTTATTTAATTAGTTCTCTGCAACAAATTACATGAAGTCCGATCTAATCATCTAAGAACATTCGTCTTATATAAAGATTTGATTGACATATTTTACATGTTTGATGCATACATACATTAAGTATACGATATCCTGCCAATTCTCAGAGTAAAGCTATTTTAAAGTAGTTTCTTCAGTTTTAAACTTGGAATTCAAAACTAATTCTTAGGTTAAAAATAAAAGACCAACTTTCTTTAAAGTAACATTCAAAACTACACCCTCATGCATATTTATATATAGTGTTAAAAACAGCATCAGTTAACAAACACTGAAACAGAAGTTACTCTTTCTTTATAAGAACGATGATCCAGGGACGTGCTGTTCTTAATAACTTCCTCTTTTATCCTCCTCAATCTAGTGGCCAAGATTGAGCATTGTTGCCCTACACTTTAATTTTCATTGTTACAAGCTTCTGTTAAAAAGGGGGAAACCTAACTTCAGACAACATATGTTAACAAACTGTTCACAATACTTCGTCATACCTGATTATATGTCGAATGCTAAGATCACTTTAAAGCAGATCCCTGTTTCATCATTTTTAACAGATTGGGAACTAGTTTCCAAATTCTTCGACTATATTTCTCACGGAAGCAGTCGTTAATTTTGAGATGTGGATGGAAACTTAGAACATCTGGCTCGTGAATTTTTATCATTCTCCAGCTGTTTATTTTTTTTGCTAACAGCATTAATTATTATTATTATTATTGTTTTAGATTGAAAGATTATCTTTTTATAACTATAGCCTTCGCTTTAAGATGAGGGTATTTTCCAGATCCAGGAGGGATATGGTGTCGGGGATCTGATCTTCAAATTTTCTCCTTTTTACGGAAAACAGTGACGACCCCTTTATTTTAAATATTATTTCCCTTAGTTTTACATCATTTCACAATCTCGCTCTACGAATTATCCCTTCTCAGAAAGAACCATGACAGAATATATATATATAACTTACATATGTATATAGTTAATCTATGAAAATACTTGTGGAATAATATTTACAATACTTTTCTAAAAACTGTCGAAGCTTACTTTTAACTATTTTAGTTTGTCTTAAACAAATTTTACTACGAGCCAAAGACATAAGTATTTCTGAAAGATTTGTTGTTGATTAGGTACACTGACATATTTTAGCTCAATACATTATCTAAGAGATATACACACATAATAGTATACTATAATAAAATTTACAGAATTTAAATAATTATACCAGTCTTGGCCTGCATAAATAAACTATTATTATTCAAAAACTTTTCTCCTATCATTCGAAAGCATTCGAGTCTCTTAGATCGTCTTAAAAATGACTGCCAACTTTATTTTGCTTTTCACGGTGATTATTTGTTTCTAATAATTTGCAATAATTGTTTTTATGAGGTTCACAAGAATAAGAAAGTTAACTACCTAATTTAAGCATAAACTTATAGTGGGCTCATTTGATAATTGTTACATTTACCTTTTGTAGGTTTTGATTCTGCAGATATTACAAAGCTTAATTCTTTGACGAATAATAATTTAAAAGAGAGTATATAGAAGTTGTTCCTTAATACGATTGTGTGAATCATGTATATATATTTCTCTACATTTCAAATAAGCTTTGGATTTAATTCTAGCTTATTAAAGCTCACTGTTTTAAATCGTAGTTTTTCACTATAGGTTTTATTTTACGCCTGTATAACATCTTAATTAATCATTCAAGGTTTGTTTGTATGTGTATGTTTTCTTATAGCAAAGCCACATCGGGTTATCTGCTGAGTCCAGCAGGGGACATTGTTTATTTGTATCATAGTTAAGCACAAAGCTACTCAAAGGGCCTTCTCCAATCTTACTACCACGCGTATCGAAACCCAGTTTCTAGCGTTGTAAGTCCCAGCCATACCTCTGTGCCAACGGGAGAACATTTTGAACGAAATTTTTAATTAATTTGTTAAAGCTGAGGGTATCATTTTAGGAAAGTTTCGTCATAGAAACTTTTATAGTAAGAAACTATTAAATCCTTTAGTTTTATCAGTTTCATGGGTTTTCTGCGTTAATTTTTATTATTTGATCTATTACATTACTACCATTAAATCAAAATTTATTATTGTTATTATTAAACGGTGTTAAACAGTTCTTGAACAGTCTTTATTTGACGTATGTGTGATCGTTACGTCTTTTATAGAGGTTACACGTTTAGGTATTTAAAAAAAGGTTTCTTACAATGAATTGGACTAATGATATGATACGCAAATGCAAGTGTGTTTATCATTATATCCTCACAGTTGTATTTATTTAAGCACAATTAATAGCATCATGGTATTTAAGTTTTTTAATAATAATAAAAATTCGGCTCATATAATGAGATAACGTTTAGTGTAACCTGTTAAAAGTACTCATTAATGCCAGCTAACGACATAGCTATAAGATGCAGTTACATATAAAAACAATACTTTTATCTACAAACTCAGATATTAACAGTCTTAAGAAGTCATACTTTTTTATTTGACAACATTAAACGTGTTCAATGTGTGATATTCTAACTGAACTACTTTTATACAGAGTAAAAGTATTCAGTACAATTTCAAGCTGATTTTATGGTCGACAGACACTTGAGTAACGTGTGTCAAATCTACATTCCAGAGGTTCATAAGTTTCCTCACAAGCGCTGTAACATTTACGAAACGTACGAAATGCAATCTTTCTGTGGGTTTGTTCACTCGGGGGATAGAGAGATTATAAATACGTTGTTTTACGACTTGTTGAGTTCTAGTGCTTTCTAGTCATGACAAAGATATTTTGTTTGTTTGTTTGTTTTGGAATTTCGCACAAAGCTACTCGAGGGCTATCTGTGCTAGCCGTCCCTAATTTAGCAGTGTAAGACTAGAGAGAAGGCAGCTAGTCATCACCACCCAACGCCAACACTTGGGCTCCTCTTTTACCAATGAATAATGGGATTGACCGTCACATTCTAACGCCCCCACGGAAGTGCGACTCGGAGGCGAACCTGCGACCCTCAAATTATGAGCGCATGCCTTAACTCGCTCGACCATGCCAGGCCTCACAATAAAGATATATATCTAGTAATTAATACATGCCTTGTTATAATGCCATATATAAGAAAGTACGTATATTGAAATAAATAACAG
Source organism: Carcinoscorpius rotundicauda (assembly GCA_011833715.1). NCBI lineage: Eukaryota > Metazoa > Arthropoda > Merostomata > Xiphosura > Limulidae > Carcinoscorpius > Carcinoscorpius rotundicauda. The sequence continues at coordinate 27,296,313 of CM022398.1, forward strand.
GAAACTTATTGACAACAACAGCAAACACAACACGAAGAAATATTTCTCCAAAAATAATTTTAAACTAACATGTGTGAAGATGAATTACATAACTTAATAGCATTTTTATGAAAACAGCTACAGCTTAATCCACTAAAATATTAACGCAATGTACAGCCTAATGGTATTTTCAGTGTTTTTGTGTAGTATGTTTGTTGGAAATGTTGTGAACGAGCAGTTTGGGATTTCTGAGAAGAGGCATTTGTTCTAAAGTTAAGGTGTAAACTGTTTAAGTTGGCCAGAAGTGTGCCATTTAGAAATAACATATATTGTGTAATAACACAGTAAGACTGGTAATAATCTTCATCATATTGTTCTCAGCTATTCCTATGCGAGTTTCCAATAAGAACTGAGCGTAATAGAGTTTCATCCATAAAACTTACTATGTCCAATATTTGCTGAATATCTGTAATGGGTTTCAAAAAAAAACAAACAATGAGAGGAAAAAAAATCTTTAGCAATGATGTTGATGGCTAGAAGGGGGCGCGTAGAACCATGGAAAAGAGAGAAAAAAAGAACATAGCGACATCACAACTTCATTTAGTAAGAGCAGTTAAAAGCGAAACAGTTTACAGCAAATTCATTCATTCATTCATTGTTGTTATTATATGTAGCAGGTATTATGAACACCTAATTCGAGGATTCATGGTTTACTATCCGTTAACACGAAAACCCGCTTTACACGTTTTTGCCATATGTGCGTTGTAAGAGTTACGGTAAACACCATTGTTGTGGTACATGCGTCTTTTCAAGACGACGAAGAATTATTACAATTTTATTTGTCATAAAGTATGTAATATTTAAAAATTAGATAAGCTTATACAAATGTCTTATTGTAAATATAGTTGTGAAAAACCTTATTAAGTCAGTCAAGAGTAGACAAAGAGAAAGCGTTTGGTGCCGTTGACAAGCTTTCTTCACTGCTATAGTAGCTGAAAATTAGGGACACCGAGCTGTACGCAAATAGTTCTCTCGTGTGTAGCTTTGAGCAAAAAGTATAAACAACGACGACAGCGTCATAATATAATACAGTTGAATGATAAAAAAAATTGTTAATTTACTCGTACTGGATTGTATTTAATCCTATCGAGAATCCAAAAAGAAAATAAAACAGCTTAATCTGATACTTCTCACTAACCCTGAAAAATGTTTTCAATATGGTTTTTGCTAAAAGATAAGGAAAAATATTATTTTGATCTTAGATAAGACAAGTAATATCTTAGAACTTATTAATACATAATATTTTTCTGTTTTTCATAATTAACTACAAAAAATGCGATTCACGCAAAAAAGTATTGTCAAAAGCATATGTTTAATGATTATTAATCAAATCGTTCTACTGACCGGACTCAAAAAACGCAGAGGTAAAAAATCTAACAGTTTCTTATTATTTCGTAACGGTAGTCAGTTTTTCCTTTTCAAACATAACTGGTAAAATGTAACTAAACTTTCACTTTTCAACCTTTTTTAGTGATACAATTTACCTAAACTTAAAGAAATTTCCTTCGGCCTACAGCAGAAAATTAAAAACATATTACAAAGATGGCATGTTCTTTAATAATTGTTGAGTTTATGAGGGTGATAATGGATGGCACGTGAAACGTACTTCGCTGCGCACTGCAGGCAATATGCCAGTGCTGCTTTTTTCATAGTGAATCAACTAATATTCATATTCAGCTCGACCAATTTAATAACAAAATATAATATAAATACGGCAGTAAGTTCTGTTAAAATACTACGTTATTTTTTTGAAATCTTCGTCAATTTACAGTTAGTATTTTACGAAGTATTATGTAGTTTGCATGATATTTTTACCGTTTTGTAACTTTTAAAATTAAAAACTGTTATCTAAACTTATGCCTTTTTGCGAACTACTTCAAATTTCTTGGAGGCCTATCAGCGACCCGTGACCAAAAATTTATAAAAATTATTGTTCTTAATTTCTTCACCATCTAATCCTAAAAACAGGATAAGAAACTTCTCTGCATTATACATAACAAATCAAAACTGCTTGATTTTCTCATGAATAATTATTAAAATTGTCACAAAATCCCGAAATAGAAAATAGAATTTGAATTTAACTTTTTCATTGCTATTAGTATGTTCTAGCTTTACGAACAAAATCTTAAAATGTTACGGTTGAGCCTTAAATAAGCTTTAACCATCAAACAGCGCGAATATCTTTTGATGTGTGTTGTCATTATTTACTTATCCATCTATTTGGTGAAATATGTAGAATTAATGGCAGTTTATACTATTTTGTTCTTATGAATGAGAGGGAAGTAAACTGAAAATAAATATTTATTTTAGTTTGGTAATTAATTTATTTATTTGTCTGTGAAAAAGAGGAAAAAGCAGTAAATGTAATAATTAAAAGTTTTCAAAAGAATACACGCACGTTTCCTGCATGTTCAAATAACAAACTAAAAAAACAACAAATTTTTCGAGTTACAAAAATTAATAGATATTTTGAAATAATACAAAACTTTTTATTCTTTGCTGCTCTTTTCAAGTACTCAAAGTAAGTGGTTTCAAATGTCAGTTTTTAAAAGTCCATATTAATTATTCTAAATGCCTGCAAGTGTACGGTTACGTAACAAGCTGTCTCTTATAATTGAACGTAATAATTTAATGTATTTACTTCATGCATATGTAAAAGTATTCAATATTCGTAACTGAACAAGGCTATTAATTTTTTTTAAATTGTAGCATTTGCTCTCATTTCTTCAGTAGTTTCCAAGGCTATACCTTAACAGCTAAATATTAGGGAAAATACATTTATAGTTGAAAAAAATTGTCCTTTATAAACAGTAAAGAAAAACGAAGAATTCATAAGCACGATATCCCTATGTTTAACACACATGGTAAATTGAATTTAGATTCATTATTGCAACAGTTTAATGTATTCTATGATATTGAATATAACAGCTTATGTAAGTAGTGTAAATAACAAAATGTATGTGATTTTGTATTCTTTGTTGATTTTCGACAGTATCTATTCACCTTACCGAATTATACAATGAGATACTGATAGTCTAAGTAGTATTACAATATTTCATGACGTATTGGAGTTTTCACTTCGTTTTTAGTAATTAGTAATTAATCAAGAGATAAGTTTCAACTGTATTTTTCAATATGTGTAATATTGGGATGAAAACTTAGAAAGTTTCTGTACTCTTCGTATACAAAGGCTTGTGTATACGACTAGGTTTGCCATCGGGTTAATACGTCTGTAGTATAAACTTGCAGGTCTTTTGTTTTCGTGTTTTAGTTGATGTTTCTATTGGAATTCATAAATTTCTGAGGAAAACTGAACACATTATTATTGCTAAAGATTATGGATTTACAATTTTTACAGAACAACACGACTTTTATGTCTAAACTTTGATTTCTTGAGATTTTGTTTGAAGTAATAGTAAACAGATTTAGCGCCCCGACCACTATTAATTTTACCAATCGTTAATTTAAGCTATTAAATACATAATTAAGCTTAGCTAAGTTCGACATTACCAAATTGGTTTAGTGAGATTAGATTTACTTTTTATGCCTTTTGTATTTATTCACACAATGTTTTATTTTTGTAAAACTTTCGTATAAGCATCTGTTTTTGCTTGTTTTGTGGGAATGTTGGTAATACCACCTAACACAAAAGGGCGTAACTTTCATACTTAAGATAGCCTCTGACGTTATAAAGTTGAGTTGCATTACTGAACTTGGTAAAGTGTGGGGTTTGAGAGGGAGCAAGATTCCAAACAAATACATCTCGATGACTATGTTTTAAGACAATACTAGTGTTTGTGGACTTTCTCAGGAAGTTGAATTGTTTTGTTTATTCATCATTGTCTGAATTAGTAATAATTATATTAGTTAGTATATCGAATATAATTATTTCTTACTTTCATATGCCATTTATTAATATTATATTTTTACTTGTTTTGAATTAAGTACAAAGCTACACAATGGGCTATCTGTGCTCTGCCCACCACGGGTATCGAAACCCGGATTTTAGCGTGTAAGTCCGCAGACACACCGCTAAACCACTGGGGAGCTATATTTTTACTATCATATTTGTAAAAACTGCTCGTTTAGGTTGAGAAAATATTTTAAATAGAAGAGCGAACAACGTTTCGACCTTCTTCGGTCATTGTCAGGTTCTTTGTGAACCTAACGAACTTTGTGAACTATGAAGATTATTTTGCATTGTTAACTTAGAATCCGTATTTAGAACTAATTTAAATTTCCTAGGTTATCAAAACCTCGTGAGATATTTTTGGGTTTATGGCTGAAAATATCGTTAACAGCGAGGTTAACCAACGATGAAACAATGCATTTTGATCTTAAAACGTAAAAACGCAAGAAAAGTACCCTGCTAGCTAGGTTAGTTCTCATTTTTGTGGTAAGTACATAGTTTACTCTGATTGGAAGCTATAAATATTTTAAACAACATTTCCTAAAACGTTTCTGAGGTTTGTTGGATATGTGGAATGTTTGAGTGATCTGGTGAGATATGCTGGAAATAACTAAACGGAAAAGGTTTCTAATGTAAACAGTGTTCCTTTGATTCAGTGAGAATTCCTGGTGATAGAAAGCTGTGAACAGTTTCTTTGATTCAGTGATATTTGTTGGTGTTAAGGAGGTTAAAGGAAGAAGAAGGGGATTTTGTTTGAATTTCGCGCAAAGCTACACGAGGGTTATCTGCGCTAGCTGTCCCAAATTTAGTAGTGTAAGACTAGAGGGAAGGCAGCCACCGCCAACTCTTGGGCTACTCTTTTATCAACGAATAGTGGGATTGACCGTACCATTACAACGACTCCACACGGCTGAAAGGGCGAACATATTGGGTGTAACAGGGATTCTAACCCACGACCCTCAGATTACTAGTCGAGCGCCTTATCCATCTGGCCATGCCGAGCCTTTAAATAAATGTTTTGTTAATATTACAGAGTTGAAAGCTTTTACAGGCTAGTAAGGAATTTAAGGAGTTTCTGTTTATATTGTACTTTTTGTCTTTTTATTTATTGTATTTTCTGACTGACGAATCTTGCATTATTTTCTAAGACAGAACGTATAAATATCACAATGAAACGTTCTATTAATTTTGGTAAAACTCTAAACATAACGTTTTAAAATAGAACACACGTGTTTGATATTTACGTATCGCACTGATTATAAATTATGAATTATTTTTAAAGAAATTTTTTTCATGCAATAGTCTTGCTTAAAGTATGTAGTTTTGCTAGTGTTACTATTTAGTAATTTTTTTGAGTTCTAGATATGCTTATTCAAAAATTTATTTTGCATCAAAAGTTCGGTTGTAAGGACTGATACGTAAACAGTCGATACGATAAGTATCTGGATACAGCGGTTTGACAGAATATGAAGGTTTATCGAAAATGTTGGAAGATGATTTCGGATGTTTTTCGGAGATTACATGTAAGAAAGTTGTTAATTCTTAGATAGAGAAAAGTATTTTGAATCTTAACACGAAATTTACTTCACTTTCAGAACAGTGATTACTTTGATTTCTCTCCCCTTTAATGGCACAATGGTGTCTCCGGACTCTCACTGCGAAAAACTGGGTTTCGATACCTGTGGTGGGCAGAGCACAGATAACCCATCGTGTAGTTTTGTGCTTAATTCTACACAAACAAACTTTAACTCGATATATTAAAACATTATTTACTTTGTTAGAAATTTTTATTCTGAAAGCTTGCCAAATTTCGTAAAGATATGTAAATTGTATCGTATCGGACAACGTATGAACACAATAGTACGAGTATTACGGCTTGATGCTACGATATTCGTATCGTATTTGTATATCATCGCACCTCTAGTTGTAACGAACGAGTATTTATTTTATTATTTTGTATTTATAGTGACTTATCATTAAACTATTATAAACAAAATTGTCTATGCATTATATATTCATGTGTATAATGACCTTTGCCTATTTTCTCATGATTCTAATAACGCAGTAAAAGTGAAACTGTAAATAAATCAAAATATGTGTGTCTAAAGTTTTGTGTTCGTTGATTTATTCTGTTCGACAGACATAACCTGTTATTGAATGTTGTTATATTGCTATAAGTTGTTTCATGACGCAAGCAGCTTACACTGACTCCTTTAAATAGAAACTGATGGAAATCGATTTTGTTCAAAACTACAGAAATGCAGAAGTCGAGTAATCGTGGTCGATCATGTTTCAAACTGCGAACCAAGTTGTTTTATATTACAGCGAAACCAGGAACCTAAGTTACCGATTTAGTTGAAAATTAGTATATTTGGTGAAAAATAGCACACAACTTTTCTGGATACGAAAACTACAAAAACTAACAAGGCATTCAGATAGCACGAATTGTGTTTTGTTTTTTTTCATTCGCAGGATTCAAACAAACTAAATTATCTCACCCACCACCCAACATCACACACACAAATGTATGTCTGGGTACCAATATCCTGTATTTGTCTCAATTTGGTTTTAAATAACATAGTAATAACAGGATATAACTTGTATGTCATCAGTGTCCACAGCACCTCAATGTTTGAAAAATAATTTTAAAATAATTATGCAACTTGAAACAGTACTGTAATGAATTCTCAAATTTTCGTTTTATGGGTGTTATCAACGCTGGAAAACCTCCTGGTGTGCATACAAGTCGTACGTCACAAAATAGCAAGTTTCTGTCAGTTACTAAACGTACTTATACGTAGAAATTCGTATTATTAATACGCCTAAATACCAGCAAAACATTTCATATATTATATAGGAATCGAATGTGTTTTGTAAAACGTGTCCTTTTAAAAGACGTCACAACTGTTTAAATGCGTATAAAAATACACGCGGAAAAAGTGACAGTTCCTTATAAGAGAGGTTAAGAACCCGCATGCATTAGTTTTCAATTTTCATTGCGCTAATCCCGAAAATTGAGGAAGAAAGTTTCATGGGCAATATCCTTTGGCCGTCCAAGCCCTTAAAGAATATTTTTTTCCTGTTTCCTGTGCTGTTAATGACTGTTATGTATTCGCCACATTTCCTAGCTACAACTGTAGCGGTTTTCTTTTTGTCAACTCAATGTGGTGAAAATGATTAGTTCAGTAAGGCACAATACAAAGTTCTATAAGATAACGAGATGTATATTAACCCTATGCTGTAGCGAATAATACGGGTACAAGAAGTACGTATATTACACTGGTATCATAATCGATTTGAACATATTTCATGGTACAATTTGTTAAATCTGTCAAATAGTATTACTTCAGTATTTGACAAAATAGTTTGTTTATTTTTATACATTGTAGAATATCTCCTGTATACAGAGAAAAATGCACAGATACATTTTATTTTGTTTCGTCTATTCCCCATTTGAGATTTTAATGGTGTTATAACATCAGAGGCACAGCACATCCTTAATATAATTAAACTTACATGATTTAAGATACATAATCTACTCTTATATTTTCACTATTGCTTTTATGTGATGTTGTTTATATCATTATAATATTCTAGACAAAATTATGTAAACCAGGAATTATAATCTAACAAATATAATTCTGTTTGACAATCTGATTAGAAATGCTGAATGTATTATATCAAGAGACCAGAAAATCAAAACCTATGATAATTAGAACGTATTGAAGCATTAGCTAAGTGTGCTCGCTGTTCATAATATTTCAGTTATAATACATTTTAATACTGATGTTATACGCCATACGATATTATGAAATACTTAATTCGTATAAAAATAACTCATATGTATATGTATATATGTTTAACAAATTATCTCAGTAACCTATTCATATGTACACTTTGGTACTGTATAATGTATAGCGTACACACTATTTTTTTGAGGAACAGACGTTGCAATTTTGGTATATGAATATAATAATTTACTTATGTGACAAAGTAATAACGCATAATTGTATGCATAGCGCAAAAGAATGCAATTTTTTTCAATGAAAGATAATAGTGACGCATATGGGATATTAGAATGTTTATCGAACAAACATATAGTTTTTCCAAACACAAAATACGATAAAATAATAAATAAAAGAGTCAAAATAGGGTTCACGAGCGTGTAACTCGGTTAAGATTATTAAGATGATGAAACACAGGTTTAATAGAAAAGTTTCAATTTTACAAACCAACAACAAACTCTTCAAACAACGCCTCTCCAATGATAGAAAATCTGTCGTAAGCAACAGTTTATGTGATATTATATAATATACATACACATATAGAAGGCATGTTTTACGTACATTTAAAACAAAATAAGAGCATATTATATTGTAAATATTGTGACTAGATAAATAATTGGTATTTGTATTTTCTTTATTGTAGTGGACAAATAATTATAGCAAAAAAAGCAGTTAAAAACTGAAACCAAAATATTAGTAATTAATAAAGTGTTTATTTATAAGAAAATTTAATTAGTTGGATATTATTAATAGTATTTATTATTAAGATCAAGCAGTTCTAGAGGTACTGATTTAGTAGTTTTGATTCATGTGTTTGTTTATGGCCGAGCACAGAGCTGCACAATGTGCTGTCAGTGCTGTGCCTAACAATGAAAAAGAAAACCGTATTTTTTAGTGTCATAATCCTTCAGATTTACTACTGAACTACTAGAGGGCTTTATGGTTGATGTAGGATAGCATATAACATTATTTTGAAAATAAAATGTAAAATAGTTTACACAGCATGAGCGTTTATATATATATCTACAATGTATACATTACATACATTTATCTATACATCAATACAAAACAAAGTACATTATTATAACTAAGCAATAATCAAATGAATAATAAAAACGATAAAATATTAGACATATTTTATACACACGCTTATAAATACACAAACGTGTTTGTAAAAGGTCACTTGAGGCTGCGTGGCACACCAACTTTGAGAATGAGCATTATAAGGTCTGAATAACAAATAGAGAGCAATTATGATAATATTTCAGAAAACACCTGAACACAGATTGAGATAAAACATCGGTTAAAAATATTTATTATTTTATTAAAGCAAACTAAGCCGAAATTATTTAACTGAGACATTTTGTATTTCATTATCTATTTTTCTATGTGATACTTTTCGTTTTACTCTTTCGTTATTATCGTCTTCTAAGGAAGTCATGCATTTAAAATTACTATTCTGCGCAGCAAACCACTCAAAATGTTGGCGTTTCACAATAAAGAAAATTAAAATACAAGAGTACTAACATATTACTGGTGCTATAAAAAGGTTTTTAGGAATAACCAGCCTCTTGCTTTTATCACAGCTCCTAATAATTAAATTTGATCGATCTGAGAATAAACATTGTGTGCCTTTTATTGCTTGTCTGGTTTACGAGCAAAGTGTCTGTAAATCTATTGAACATGAAATATAAATCTATAATTTAAAAATGTATATATTATAGCTGTCACTGAGAAATATCTGTAAACATGTCTATCTTTCAGTACGGGTCCGACATGGCCAGGTGGGTAAAGGCGTTGGACTCGTAATCTGAGAGTTACGGGTTCGAATCTCTATCGCACCAAACATGATCGTTCTTTCAGCCGCGTGGGCGTTATAATGGTACAGACAACCCCACTATTCGTTAGTAAAATAGTAGGCCAAGAGTTGCGGTGGGTGATGATGACTAGCTGTCTTCCCTCTAGTCTCACATTGCTAAATTAGGGACGGCTAGTGCAGATAGCCCTCGTGTAGCTTTGTGCGAAATTCTTAAAAACAAAAAAAACAACAACAACCTTCATTACGAGTTATGTATGTGCTTTACTTTTCAGTTAGCACCCTCATCAGTAGCACAGCGATATGTTTGCTGACATACAACTCTAGATTTCGGGTTTCAATACACGTGGTAGGCAGAGCACATGTAGTCCAAAAATAACACTTTGAAACTTAATCTGCAGTAAAAATAATGCATATCAAAACGAGAGTATAAAGTAAAAGAACGTTTGTATTTATTGATTTTGTTACATCAAGTAGTCACAACTGGCTACCTATGAGTGTTTCATAGTTTGTTATTAACGCTTGTTCAAGCAGCTGAACTGTAACTGATTACGTAATGTGTTACACATACATATATCTATATTCTTGTACAGAATCTTCCATATGCATTTGATACATGCTCCAAATATATTTGATATGATGGCTTAGTGGTAAGCTTGAGTCTTATAATGGTAAAATTTAGCATTCTGTCGAATATCAGCGAATAGTAAAAAGTAAATGTTTTCTTTAACGACCTTCAACTAGTTTAATGCTTCATTTAATTCGTGTAATGCGTATTGGTGTATAGAAGGCGTTTTAATATTGTGAATAAACGATCTTATTACACCAGTTTCGTTATTTTCTTCAATTGGACACTTAACGTTTCGCTCTACAATTTCTTCAGGAACGGTCTATCGAAACACAAACCGTAAATAAAACGTAAAACTTTCTTTAATTCGAGTTTTATATTTTAAAAACTCAAAAGAAAGATAGTACGTAAGGACCCGAACGTTTTTCTCATGTGCAATTAAGTAAGGACAGGTATCTTAAACTAACTGAAAAGTTCAACCTTCTCCAGACTGTATAAATAGAACCACATAGAAACTATGTATACTATAATAATAACAAGACGTATAGCGAGGTTTTGAGAAGTGTTTTTCTTACATCACATTTATATGTTTTGATACTTCACTAAAACTACCCTTTCATTGCGCCCGCATACACACAACATGTCTTATTTGTCTCTCAATACTCTCGACATTACATAACTTGTCACTTGTATTTACATTGTAAGCAAAATTTTGTTAATATTATGACTAAATTATTTCTTTACCATAATATTGTATATTCACTGCAAGCTATTACTGTGTAAGTTGTCTCAGCTGTTGTTATATCAAAAGAAAATATTTCGTCATTTGTTATTAGATCGTTAGCAAGTAGTTTGTCACTTGTTTCTGTTGCTTTCAGATTAAAAACATGCGAACTGTCAATTGTTTTAACTTCACCTACATCAGAAATACTTTTTAGAACACGTAATCTTAACAACAATGAAACAGAAAAAAACTGTTCTTAACTCTCGAAGATTTTGTTCCCTTAACTATTCTATCACAGATTTCAAATGTAATGAAAAATAGCTACGAGATTTCCACCACACTTCTCAGATCGAATGCATCTTTTAACGTTGCCTCATAAGTCACTTTCACATCTAAAAATTCACTCGTTCAATTGTTTATAAACTTTATATAATGAAATATTTGTAAATACAAATGTATTTCCTCCGCTTATGTTGTTCATGTTTCTCTATAAGACAAATAAATAAAATATTCAAAATAAAAATCGTGTCTCATCGATATCTACACAACAGAACCATTAGATACAAACATTTACTATCTCTGTATGACAAAATCATTAAATGTAGACATTGAAACACTTGCAAAATCAATTGTGTATCAACTATCTGAAGTAAAATTAATAAGTACAAAGGTTTACAATCCTAGTTGTTTCTAAACTGGCACTGAAGCATAGCTAAATGAAGTCAAACAATAACAGAACCAGCTGTCACTACCTCACGTAACAAAATCAATAAATACAAATGTTCATATTTCTGTTTCTCATCTGGCGCTACAAAATAGCTATATGAATTCAACTTGACATGACAAAATAAACAGATGTTCACACACTCGGCACTTTCAGTTGGCACTCAGTTTGAGTTTCTTGTTGTGTCAGACAGTACATTAATTTTGTCGCACTATGCAAAAATAGATATCCATATTTTTTCATTTCGTGTTTATATTTTAACTGACTGTTTATTACAACTAAAGAATAGCACATAATTGAAGAGTTTTTTGGCACAGTATTTTAAGTGTATTTTAACAGAAGTATACAGAATGTCCAGAATCTATTGTAAAGAAATGTTCGTTGGTGTTTCAGAGACAAGAGGTTTGAACCTTTGCTGCAGTATCTACTTTAAAAATTACAGTACAGTAACAGAATCACATTGAAGTATTTATGAGATTTCAAAGTAATGCGATACGGTCCTAGTTGGAGTCTCGACACATTAGGAATAAATATCAGTAAATTCTTTCACATAATATTCTGTAGTCTCTGATTGAGGAAAACCTTTTAACGTGAATTTTTATTAATTAATTTAAAAAAAACAGTGCACAGTGACCACTATCAATTCGTAATTATTCTACAACACAACTGTTTAAGAACACTCTTTCAATGTTTTATTTCTAAAAATCGTAGTTAATTTCCATTAACGTATAAATTGTAACACTTGAACTTAAATAAGGGTTAACATATTTATTAATGATCTACTCAAATACTTATTGTGAACTTTAAAAGAAATACTTCAGTAATTGTTTCAGATTTATATTATTAATGCTTAGAAACAGGTTTCAGAAATAGGTTGTACTTAAAAAATTCTGTTCATTAAATAAATATGGACAACAGCAAAATACTTTAGTAAAACACTATCATGGCTAGAAGTTTGTGTTATGTAAATAACGTTGTTTTTCATTTATCGTGTACTTTCTAGTATGTTAACATTTCTAAAAATTATTTATATTTTCACATTTGGTTTTCTTTGTATTTTGCTGTAACAGTAACCTACCTGTCAATTGATATAGCCATCAAGGTGAAGACGCTTGCAGACACAGAGACAATAGCGATAAAGTTGGAGATTTTACAATATACCCAACCAAAGGGCCAGTCTGTGTTCAACATGTAAGTAAAATTAAAGATGACATTCAGAGTAGATACCATGGTGTCTGCTAAACTAAGATTGACGAGGAAGTAATTGGTGACCGTTCTCATCTGTTTGTGAGCTAAGACTATCCAGATGACGATCAAATTGCCACCTGTGGCCACAAGTACCATGCCTCCGAACACTAAGCTCCAGAGAGTCTGTTTCCACCAAGGAAGAATGAAAACATTTTCATGAGGAATATCTTCCACAAGTACTTCAGAAATGTTTTCAGAGGTGGAGTTTTCCAAGAATGTCCAGTTAGCCATTGTGGACGATATTCGTCGGGTGTTTTCTACTCAAGAAATAGTTGCCTTTGTGTGAATAACGAAGCTTAGTTTTCTCTGTATTTTAGAAGATTAACGTTGTTTCTGGTTGATTAAGGGACATTATAATATTAAAGATATAAAACAATAAGTTTCTGATGGTTATACACGAACTAACTTAGTTCAGATGGTGATATTTTCTAGTCCACACTTAAAGCTTTCTTTATGACGAACAGGTTTTTCTGTTTCTAACACTGCCTAGTCTATTTGGACTCAGTGGTATAACTACTATTCTTCATGATCAAGTTTAAAGACGAACAACTCTATAAATGACCTTGGAGGCAAACTGCATTCCACAACCTCTATGTGACTAGAAAGCGAAGAACTTGTCTTCTGGGTCTCCTAAATGTTTTTGAGTGGCACGCGCAAACTCAGATGAGTTTGAGCTCGACCCAATTATACGTCAGGTTTCGTCGCAGCTGAAGTTGTTCATTAATGCGTTCTCTTTCGCAATTGAAAGACCGCTATAGACAATTAGGACCGGAAGCAGACACAGGAAGTAGCTGAACATACCTGTTATCAAAGGCAGTTAAGAGGTACAACAGTGTGTTAATTGAAGTTATTTCTCTGACTTTTACAATAAAGTCCATATTACTTAGTCACGATCTACTTCTGTGTTCTAATATTAAGAATATTGTCAATGAAGATGATGATAACAATATATTAAAAGCCGTTTTTGTTTTTAAATAAGCCAGATATTTTAGGATACAAACACATTGATAAGAACCTCCCATTCCTACTGGGTCACCCAAAACGTCAAACATATTTCACAGCTGATCATAATTACAGACTGAAAAAAAATAAAACAAAGATTCATTATATTGTTTATTTGGAATTATGCATAAAGCTACACGATGGGCTATTTATGCTCTGTCCACCACTGGTACATAATCCAAGTTTCTATAGTTTTAAGTTCGCATATATGTTGCTGTGCTATAGGTAGGACAAGGCAATTTAAATGTACTGTTTATTTTCTGTAACAATTTTCATTCAAAATCGATCAAGTTAATCAATTTTGAAAGTACAAATTCTAATAACTTATGAATGAGAGTAAAGACGAATGTTTAACAATATTTCAACCTTGCTATGACAACATCAGTAAAAGTAAAGAAGAATGTATAACAATACTGTATCAATGAAATTAAAGAAAGGTGTATAACAATATGCCTACGTTGCTATAATAACGTATGAGTGAAGGTAAAAATGATGTTTATGCAGATGTCAATTTTGCTATAATAATGTGTGAGTGAAAGTAAAGAAGAAAGTATAACAATATGCCAGCCTTGCTATTATGACGTGTAAGTGAAAGTAAAGAATAATGTTTAACAATATATCAACCTTGCTATAATAAAGTATGAGCGAAAGTAAAAAAGAGTGCTTAACAATATATCAAACCTGCCAAATGCGCTATATCGAACGCTGATTAGGCCATTTGCCAATCCCAGGGCTGATCAGGCCAGTTGCGATATGACTTATCGAAACCCATGGTAGCGTGTCGTTAGGAGTGGTAATGTAGCAATTTTCCATCTTCTGTGGCATGGATTGTGTAATCCAAACTATCACATATTGATGAGAATGATGATAATTAATAAACTTCTAATTTATAGCAAGAGCAACTTTCTGTATACCCATGATTTCAACCAGTAGCTTCGTATCATTGTTCTGTGTATTATACTTTTTAAAATGCAATTATAATGCTTATGCCAAATGTTTCTTCACTTTCTTAATTAAGTCATGTCGGAAGCAGGTTCAAGGAGGGTGAAATATTTGTGGTTAAACTCACGTAACTTGTGTATTTATACATTTGTTAAATAAAAGGTTAATATTTCTTAAAATGTTTCACATTAAACCCTAAATTTACAGCAACACTACCTGATAAAAACATTGATCAAAACGTCGTGATCCGTTAAGCATACAAAAATGTGGTACCTTTCCTTTATGGATTGAAGCAAAGTTTGAAAGGACACTAATTATCGTAAACAAAATTTACATCGTGGTAAAGGGGATACATCCCCCTCATTATTTCATGAACAAACAATTGTTTTCTTCCCATTTGTACATCAAGTATATTTTTATTATAGGCCAAATTCGTTAATAGTCGCACTAGGATATAGCAGAAACCAATGCTCAATACTATTATTACAAAGTACTAGCTGAGGTACCTCTAGACGGAAGTTATGTAAATTAATGAGTTGTGAAAGGATATTTTAGGGCATAAAAAGTTGTCTCCTTTATACAAAATTGAAGAACCCAAAAGAAAAAAACTCAAAAACGTCCATAAAAACAGCAAAACATAAAATGTGAAACCGTAAATTTGCATATATTTCCTCATGAACCAAACAAATCTTCATGTCAAATTTTGGTGAAAATACATCAACAAGGGCGAAGTAGTGATTAAAAACGACTGTAGAAACACTCATAAAAACCATAAAATGCAAAATTGAAAATCTTTGTGTATTTAACCATGGACCGATTAACCTCCATACCAATTTTGGTGAAGATCCATTCATATCCTGCGAAGTATTTACAAGGAATTACAACAGACAGTACTATTATATTTATATAAATAGCGCCAGTGATTTAGATCCGTATGTGACACCATATTTGCACCTTGAGAATGGAGAAAAATAAAGATTTTCGTGACGGGAAACAGAGGTAAAACGAAAAAGTCATGATACCTATTGCAAATCTAAATGCACACAGAATAAAAATATCACAAAGTTATGGGTTGCATATCTAGTACTAAAAAGTTTTTTTAGTATCATATAAGCAAGAGTTACATTGTATCAAGTCATCTCTTGAGTAATGTTCGATTTTAGGTTCAGGGAAAGAGAAAACGTTTTAAATGCTTTTAATGTTATGTAATCAACAATGTATGCTCCATTATTATTAATTACTTCCTGCCAACGATTCACAAGCTTCTGAATGCCACTTCTGTAAAATTCTTAAGGTTTGGAGGAAAAGAATGTAGAGAGAGTAGTTTTAGCATCTTCATACGTTCCGAGCTCTTTTTCATCAAGATAATTCTGCAAACTTCGGAAAAGATGATAATCAGATGGAGCAAAATCTGAAGAAAAAGGAGGTTGTAAAACTTTTTCACAGTCTAGTTCATAAATCTTTGCAACTATGATCCTTGCAGTATGGGGCCGTTCATTATCCTGTTGTAATACACCTTATTTACGATTGATCAAAGCAGACCTCTCTTCTTCCAGTATAGCATTTAAGCGCTCCAACTGTTGACAGTAGAAATCTAATGTAATCGTTACATTGAGTGGCAGCAAGTCAAAGTGGATCACACTCACAATTTCCTACCAAACGCTTAACAAGACTTTCCTTGGGTGGAGGTCCATTTTGAGCTGTGCTTTAGCTAGTTTACCTGCGTTGAACCATTGTCTGCGGCGCTTAATATTTTTATAATATATTTATTTTTCATCTCCAGTCACTAACCTGTCCAGAAAAGGTGAGTTACGTTCACGAGAGTGCAGAGAAGTGCAAATGTCCACTATTGCTCTGAGGTTGGCTTCTGTCAAATCATGGGAGACCCATTTTCCAACTTTTGACACCTTTTCAAGCTGTTGAATGAGTTTAATTACGCTTCTGTACAAGTACTTCAACTGTTACAACACAATCTTCATCAACTGCAGTCAGCATCAAATCATCATTAAACTCAACAGAACGACCTGAACGTGACACATCACCTCAGTTGTAGTCACCTGATCTGAACTTCTGAAATCACCTTTGACACTTTCTTTCATAGAGAGACTCCGCACCATTAACGTCTTGAATGTTTCGTGTGGTTTGTGCTGCACTATTACATTTTTTAAACTCACAAAACATTATATGCCTAATATTGTCCTCAGGCACATCCATCTTCATAAGAGCTTATTTAATTAATCATCTGAAAAAGTGGAGTTGAGTTAGTTTATTTTACTTGTATGAACATTTTTATGCACATCATACTACATATTTTAGTCATTAAAGTCTTTTACAAAGACAAAAATGATTATGCACTTTCTGTATTAAATTTTCAAACATTACTTATGGGATGACCTGATAGCATGATATAGCAAATCTTATGTTATTTGAAATTGAAGTTACGCTAGTGAATGCTTTTGATCACACCATTATCTTAATGTTTAGTCATTTTAATTCACGAATAATTGATCGAAATAATTCTGCTGTAACGCATGTATGTGAATAGTGTATAATATTTTTAAAACTTCCATTTCTGTTCAAACAATAGTCACGACGTCAGGGTAAAGTGATGATGGAAAACAGGTTTAATGAAGTGCATGTTTTTTGGAGGGGGACAAAATAGGAGATAAATGTATGCACTGTTTATGAGTATTGCCAAAGTTTATTGCTCAAGGTACTATATAATGCCAAACGAAGCTTAAAGAGAAGCAGCTTTAGTAATTAAAAGCATTTAAAGATTGCATGAAACCCTTAAGTTAACAAATTAAGCAAACTAGAAAGCTTTAATGTTTCGGTTGAGCGTAAGAAAGATACAATGTTTTTATCACTTAAAATGAGTTTATATATTTAATTCTGTTTTGTATCCACGGATATTAAGTCACTTCATTACCTAATAAATATCATGCCAGTTTGCAATATATGTGATATCACTTCGTAATAATGTTTAAACTTTTTATAACTTGAAGGCTTGGGCAAACTAGTTTCAGTTAGTCTCTTGTTATCTGAGCACATTATAACATGGAATATTTATTGTGTTTTGTACACCTTTTGCATTTTCAGATATATTTGTGAAATTTATTTTATTAACAGATAAATTTTAATATTTACCACACAACATGAGAGTTAAATCTAACTCGGAAGCTAGGACACTTTATTGTACCAGAATATTAAAAAGATAAATATGTAAACAAGGGGGATTTCTCATTCTAAAAAATATGTAAAATCTTGTTCTCTAACTACAATCAACCAATATCAGTTGGCAAATTTTTCTTTATTTCTGATTTATAACTGCAGTTTATAGCTGGTGATAGGATAATTTCATTCCTCGCTGTGATTTACTATATTTCAAGTTACCAGAACCAAAACTGTAAAGTAAGTTGTTTGGGAAGTATTTCGAGTGACTAACCCAAATCACATATATCTTAGAAGCAATAACCACAACTCTGCAGAGGACTATACGATACCATGGAATAATGAAGAAAGTATTATCCTGTTCCTCATTATTTACCATATAGTTATATATATAACAACTTTATACAAAAGCTTTCTTATCATGAAAAACTGTATCCCCGTCAAAGAGATTTCCAATGTAAGGAAGAAAAATGTGCTTAAAGAAGCAAGTGATGAGCATTTATAGTAAACTTTTTCTTCAAAGCACAAACACGGTATTGTACAGCAAACAGCGATCTGAGCCAGAATCGCTTCCCCACAGTATCACGTTAATTGATCTTCCCGCTCCCTGTGATTCACGTACTGCGTAAAGGCGAGTTACTTTAATGGGTTTTAGCAGTATAGATAGTTATATAGCCTAAATATCTGGCTTTAACTTCACCTTATTTATGTTTTTCTCCTTTCTCTGAAAACATTTATAGGAAGTCAAGTTTAATTTTCACTTGTGGGGCGGTAGAAACAAAATTGTTTTCAAAACTTAAATCGAAACAGTAATGCTTATGTCAGATACAATAGATTTGAAAAACTTGAGTTTTAAAATTCTTAATGAGTTTATGAGCATAATTACTGTAAGTGCACTTAAGTGTATAAGCTTAGACGTTTCAAACGTGTAACCTTATTTCATATATATTTATAAGAAAACACACACTATTATAAAACTCAACGCTTTTCGGTGACTCAGCTATAAGCCTGGGGCTTATAATGGCAAATAAAAAGTTTCGATACTCACTGTGGATACGGTACAGGTAGTTTTAGCCCACTGTGTAGTTTTGTGCTTAAAAACAAACAAATGATGGAACGAAACAGATACGATTAATTGGGTAAAATATTTAATTATATATATGATCCATCCTACACAAAAGTTTTTTCAGGTTATGAAATGTGCAAACTCGGAATAGTCAAGGGAGCTTACACTTTAAGCCATGAAATTAGTTAAGTAATTTTGTTGTGAATAGCCGGGTCTGGCATGGCCGAGCGCGTAAGGCATGCGACTCGTAATCCGAGGGTCACGCTAAACATGCTCGCCCTCCCAGCCGTGAGGGCGTATAATTTGACGGTCAATCCAACTATTCGTTGGTAAAAGAGTATCCCAAGAATTGGCGGTGGGTGGTGATGACTAGCTGCCTTCCCTCTAGTCTTACACTGCTAAATTAGGGACGTCTAGCACAGATAGCCCTCGAGTAGCTTTGTGCGAAATTCTAAAACAAACAAACAAACTGTGAATAGCCGGTAAAAAAACTATTTTATTATAAAGCAATGCATATATATGTATATGAATTCTCCTAAACTTTGTGGCCCGTCATGGCCAGATGGTTAAGGCACTCGGCTCGTTATTCGAGGGTTGCGGGTTCCAATCCCCGTCACACCAAACATGCTCGCCCTTTCAGCCATGGAGGCGTTATAAAGTGACAGTTAATCACACTATTCGTTGATAAAAGAGTAGCACAAGAGTTGGCGGTGGGTGGTGATGACTAGTTTCCTTCCCTCTCTTTAAAGTAGGGATTGCTAGCGCAGATAGCCTTGTGTCGTTTTACGCGAAATTCGGAACAAACTAAACTTCGTTTTTGTCTTTGAAAAGTCAATTTTCACAAAACAAAGGCAGAACATTCCATCGATTGATAATGAAACGTATAGAGCTGTTTAGCCAGTGACGTCAGACCACTGTCTGCTTGTTTGTTGAAACGGAAATAAAAAGAAATAATCAATTGAAGCTCTGGATGACCAAAAGATTATAGATGCGTTTTATATTTCATAATAAAAGTGTAATAACATAATAAATTATTTATAAAATAACACTTTAAAGCGTTCATTATTAAATAAAAAAATTGAATTTTTGTGAAACATCACAGTTACATATCTAATTTTACTCTTTAAGCGATTTAAAATGTTTGGCACAATTTATAATCAGTTTTATATAAAATATGCTAATTTTTAGGTCATATATATATTGAGGTTGTTTCACGTGTTCTTTACTATACGGGGTAGGATAACTGATCACAAATAGTACGTAAAATGTTTGCGAGATTAAATTATGTAAAAACAAATTTCGTGTTAAGAGCCGTGTTTTCGGCTAACAGTAATAGTACCGGACTGATGCAGTTTGATTATTAAATTCCACACAAAGCTCTTCGAGGGTTGTCTGCATTAGCCGTCTCTAATTTAGAAGTGATAGACTCTGCAAGCGAACAACGTTCGCCACTGTTAATTTTTGGGCTAATGTTTAGCAACGAAGAGTGGAATTGACCCTCACAGTATAATGTTTCGCTAGAAAAGGGAGTATGCTCGGTAACTGGATTCGAACTTGCGATGCGCAGATCTTTTACTACCACTCAATGTCAGATCTGATATAAAATAAAATGGTAATAAAAGCCTTTTTTGTAGTCTCCCCAAGGCTCTCAAGTAAGACTAATTATCATTTATTACACTATGTAACACAAATGTTGTTTCTGGATAGTAAATGTTATTTCTTAATTGCTTATGTTGTAAAAGTACAGAAAATGGCCATTATCCTTCAAACTTTACTTTTGTGACCTGGATAATGTAATTTAGAAATTAACCTATTTTATATGTGAAAACGGGCAAATTTGCACATTTTCATTAACATAAGGTCTGAATTAAACAACATATGAATCAAGATTTACATGTATTTATACTGATGTTACTCAAAAATGAACAAAAATGTTTAGAAGTGAGTAGTTTTTCGAGATTTGCAACTGTAGTGCAAATCAATTTTACGTATCAGCCCCCAAATATAGTCTTTCATCATGTTTTTGTTATACGCTCTTGGTAGTGGCGTTCAAAGTCCAGTATAACTTGGTGGCAGCTCTCGCCTTGCTCCTCTGAGTATGCTCCTATATTTTACTTGAGTTTATCAATATGAGCGTCAAGGATATGGACTTTCAGGGACATCCTGCAGCCTATTTTGCCTTAGTTCTTCACCAGAGCCTCAACCAGTTCAACATAATTTTCCTGTGATACCCCCAGAAGCTCCGAACCACTGCGAGAAAGCTTCCCCAAGCTTTTTTCCCCTTCCTACTGAACTTCCTGCACTCTAGGATCTTCTTTATTTGTGGTCCAACGAAGACACCAGCTTTGACCTCTGCCTCAGACAGCTTAGGGAAGAAATCTCGAAGGTACTTGAAGGCTGCAGACTCCTTATCAAGAGCTGTGACAAATTGTTTCATAAGACCCAATTTTATGTATAATGATGAGAAGAATACCTTTTGGAGGTTCACTAGTGGCTTACGCTTGACATTGTGACTCCCTACAGAGAACTCAGTCAATTGTGGTCAGTGCTTCTAGTTGTAGTGCATTGTGGTGTCCTTGCTGTCCCAAAGGCAAATATAACATGGAAACTTGGTAAAGCCTTCTTGGAGAACCATCCGGAATGCCACCATTTTGAAGTCTCCGATAACTTCCCAGCCATACACATACAGATAGAACTAAACTGAAGTGGAAGTGGTGAGCCCCTGTAGATATGTTACTATGGAAAGTTGTAGGATATTTTTGCAAGTTCTACAACATTCTAAAAAATTCTTGTAAGTTTGAGAAAATTCTTTATCAGCTACTCAGCACTGAATCTACCTGGAGTGTTTTGAAAAATGGGTAAATTTGAGAATTTCATTAACCAGGTCACAATAGCAAAGTTTGAAGAGATCTTTTTTATTTATTTTAGACACAAGCAATTAGGAAATAACACTTTCTGCATAGGAACAGAAAAAGCAAAATTTTTGTTACATGGTGTTATTCAATAATTTTAGCAACACTTTTGGTAGAAGTTAGCACTAATGGAACTAAAGAATACAATTACTTGGAAATCTCTAAACATCTTGAAATTTGGTAATTTTATGTGAGAACAGTTTATCATTTAAAAATAATAATTATATTACATGTTTAAGATGTATATATGTTGTGGAACTCCAACCAATTACAGGGAAACTAATTATATATTAACGATGCCTTGAATTCGGAAAGGTCAAAGGATTGATGTAAATTGCAGGAAAAAGAATACTATGACGAACTATTTTAATGTTAGAATTCTGAACAAAAAGATGACTTTCTTTCATGTTAACTAAATTATTCACAGACCTGAAAAATATTGATCTTCCTGCAGTCTACGTAAGCGAACAGCGATGTGTTTCGATTCTTTACTAAAAATGTGCATGTGTTGTTAAAACTACATGTGTAGTTTTGACTATGAAAACGTGCGGCTCTCTTCTTTCAACCTAACAATATGCCCAATGTTTTAAAACTCACACGTAAGTAAACTAAAACTCTAACATCTCATCGGGATTCTAACAGTAATATCCGCATTTTCATATTTTGTTTTCCTTTCTTTTGGCTAAGAGTAAAAATAGAGAAAAACTAACACAGCCTGCCTTTGTTTAAATGCAAAGCTGTTTGACTGTCTATTTTCGCTATTCATAATATAGAGATCGAACCCCTAATTTTAGCTTCTAAAGCACTCAAGTTTACCTTTGATCCATCGAATGGCGTTTAATATAAAAGCCTTTGTATAATATCACGAGAAACGCAGCACTGTCTGAGAAAATTCCTAATAAATATTTGGTTGTTTATTTTGTTGCGGATTAAAATCATTTTGTATGACAGAAGGCCCAGCATGGCCAAGCGTGTTAAGGCGTTCGACTGGTAATCCGAGGGTCGCGGGTTCGAATTCCGGTCGCAACAAACATTCTCGCCCTTTCAGCGGTGGGAGTGTTATAATGTAATGGTCAATCCCACTATTCGTTGGTAAAAGAGTAGCCCAAGAGTTGGCGGCGGGTGGTGACGACTAGCTGCCTTCCCTCTAGTCTTACATTGCTAAATTAGGGACAGCTAGCTCAGATAGCTCTTGAGTAGCTTTGTGCGAAATTCTAAAACAAACAAACATAGACTGAAAATATGAAATTCAAATATACTTTTAATACTGTATATTCATATTCTGTTTTATATAATATAACAGTCACTCCTTGGGTTGTTGTTTTGAATTAAGCACAAAGCTACACAATGGGCTATCTGTGCTCTGCCCACCACAGGTATCGAAACCCGGATTTTAGCGTGTAAGTCCGCAGACATACCGCTGAGCCATTGGGGGGGCACTCCTTGGGATAGCAGCAACTCTTTGTATTTAGAATGGTAAAATTAAGAGCTCGATTCCTTTCGGTAGATAGAGCAGTTATCCTGATGGAACTTTTCTATGAGAAAACACACAAAACATTATAACAACAACACTCTACTGATTCAATCACAAATGTTATTTTTCCTCCAATAAAAGCCCTTAATGAAGCCATTTCCAGATAATACATAGATGCTCATAAATAGATGTGGCTATATAGTATTTTTACGATCATATCAAATTTATGGTCATTTTACGTGCAGAATTATAGAATATAAATAATGTCTGTCATGTATAAGAATAACGAAAATGTCGAAAAGAAATTAATGAGAGAAGAAAAATTACCTTGATGTTTCATACTTAAATGTGTGTAGGCGTCTAAGAAAAGCGTATAGTAATACTTTGAGGTTTATACAGTGAGATAACTAAGAACATTCTGGAGAAACTCCCACATTTCAAGGCACATAAAGCTCTATTGAATAGAATATTCAATTATCAAACAACCAAGTTTGTATTACTTGAAACTGCAGCCTCTCACCTAAACTTGAATTGTTGTTTTTTTTTCATCTAAGTAATGTGAACTAGCATTATTGGGAGAGGTAAAATATGTTCCATTATATACTTTCACTCTTTCTCTGTATATACAAGATCATGTTTCAAAAGATGTAGTGTGAAACAATACATTTATCTTTTCTACAGTGTCATTTATTTTAGTTTTAATGTAGCACATAAGTATCCAATTTATTAGTATGATTGTTAGAATATTGAATAATTTATTTCTTACTTCGTTTCTCAAAAAAGTGGCTTCAGACAAAAAATACTGGCGTAAAGTGTTAGTCTAAAAATGAATAAAAATTATTTTTAAATGCAGTCATTATTGGCAGATATGGCTTACACGAAACCTGCTATAATTTATGAAGTGAGGAAAATATATAACACAGCTGTATGTATTTATATATTAGATTGTAAGTATTTATGGATAGTAATGCTTGTCTGGAAGTGAAACTGACTTTAACTCGTCAGGACAGAAAATCAATATGTTTTACACCATTAAATACTATATATAGAATGGATATCTCAGAAAGGCAGTTTATAGGAAGGTCACTAATACGTTTTTTTGCCATCTACTGAATTATATAATGATAAAAATTCTTGTGTCTAAGTCTAAATAACATAAGAAGAAAACCCGAAAATAAATAATGACAGCCTTTATTATCAACCTTATGTCACAACTTTCTACAATTTTAGTATTATTTTCCAGTTTGTGTCTGTTAATGTGTTGTATTTTCCACGTTTCACTGTTAGGGGTTTTGTGGAACAAAATAAATCTCTTATTAATTGGTTTTATCTGCATTTAAGCTGCACGTTTTCTATATACCAGTATTTAACACATCACAGTATACTGTTAGATGAAACTCTTGGTTACTCCCAGTATGATAACTAGCCGTTATGCATTACTATATATAGTGTTCACAACATAAATAGTTTCGGATCATCCATCCAGGAACAAAATTGAAAGGTGTAAATATACTTATATCCTTGTAGCAGCATCTTAAATGAGTCCAGTTTTTTTAAGTTTGTTAAAGTAATTGCTTAAAAAGTCTAGTTCGGAATATATTTCTTAGATCAATTAAAGTATTTTTATACCATTTACAGGCTGCATAAGCAGTCATACAGTGAAAACAATACAAATGGTAATATTTTTCTATTATTATTTGTTATTTTAATAAGTTATAGATATTTTTGAGACCACTTATAAGTAGATAGATAACCATTAAAAACAGTTAGAAGATAACATCAGTTCAGATGTAATATTCTTCTGTCGCTAATGGTTATTTTCACACTCTAGAAGATCTGACTATACAGGAATCGACACCCATCGTATAATCATAACGTCCTCTGACATTTGCCGTCTTTGTATAACGAGGTCCTTTGTGCGATGTTTGACGTCATGAGAAAGAAAAGTAAACATTAGGGACCGCAGAAACTCAGGACGCCTTTAAAACTGATTGTGGTTTATAGAAGTCATTTTAAAAGAATAATGTATCGAGAATTAATGATCCATATTTAGTATATGAATTTCATATATGTTACATCCATAAAGAATTTTCTGGATTGACTTTAACCGACTTTGTTATAATACAATACAACACGCACATTACAGCTGGCAACCAAGATAGATAGATAAATGAATTAGTGTGTGGATAGTAAGCTGTATAGATAGGTACGCGGATATACAACAATAAATAAATATGTAAGTTCACAGATTCCATGCAACGATCATTTTAGCTCTGCAGTTTTAGCAATGTTGAGTAATGTGTTTTCATTCATTTTTCGGACCGGCATGGCCAAGTGGGTTAAAGCGTTTGACTCGTAATCTGAGGGTCGTGGGTTCGACTCCCGGTTGCACCAAACATGCTCGCCCACTCGGCCGTGGGGGCGTTATAATGGTACGGTCAATCCCACTATTCGTTGGTAAAAGAGTAGCCCAAGGATTGGCTGTGGGTAGTGATGACTAGCTGCTTTCCCTCTAGTCTTACATGGCTAAGTTAGGGACGGCTAGCGCAGATAACCCTCGAGTAGCTTTGCGCGAAATTTAAAAACAAAAACAAATATTTATTTCTCTGAAATGTGAAAAAAAATACGTTTCAAACTCAGATAGAACATCGAATATCTCCTTTACGAATTAAGCACTATAAAGTTGTGTTTCTGAGAATTACATGAATGATACATATGGTAAATAATACTTAATTCTAAGAGTATAAATATGCAGCTTTCTTCAGTTTTACGTTGCTTTCTGATAGTTTGTTCAATTTACAGTGATTTATCTCTCACTAACCCTTTAACTGCTACACACGATGTTTTGTTCTTTTATTAATGTATTTGCGTTTATCCTGCAAGGAAATAATGAATGCGAAAGACATTGTCAACTATTGTAACAGCTTAACGAAGTGAAGAAATATTTACTTGTTTATAGTGATACAGATTATTTTCCAGTTGTTGGATGCACTAAGTTTTCAGCTGAAAGGCCGTTGGATGTTTTCATTTACACACGCGTTACCTTTATTCTATGTCCGATGTCAAGCTACATGGGAAATAATTGTGACTTAATTAACTTTAAATAGTCAATTAATCTAAACTATATACCTTCCTGACTTTGCAAGAAAACTATTTGTTTGTTCGTTAAAATCTAAGCACAGAGCAATACAATGTTTTGCTAGCTATGGATTATAGAGTTGTAACTCCACAGACATGCCGCTGTTTCACTGAAGGGCATTGGAAGAAAAACGATATTGAAGATTATTATATAGTATAGCGGTTATCCCGTAAATTTGATCAGGAACTTTGAAACGTTCCACTATAAAGAACTGAGACAGTTCTAACAGCAAAAGACGAAACACATCTTATTAACCCTGGGTGTTTCTATTTCCCCCCCCCAACTCCTGTATATTGTTATAAACAGCAGTAGTTTTATCTAAGGCTGACATGAGTCATGTGAGACAATTTGGTGTTCTGTGAGTAGGCCAATTCAAGAAAAAACATATTGTAATAAATATATAAATGGCATGTTGTTGAATAGTGGCATGTTGTTGAATAATGGCATGTTGTTGAATAGTGGCATGTTGTTGAATAATGGCATGTTGTTGAATAGTGGCATGTTGTTGAATAGTGGCATGTTGTTGAATAATGGCATGTTGTTGAATAATGGCATGTTGTTGAATAGTGTTTATCCTAGTTCTGATGTGTTGTGGCATAAATACAATTTATAAAAAATAACACTTTATCAACGTAATCCAGAATATGCTGTTTGAAGCCTCCCTAATATTGGCTGAAAGGTTTCGTCAGCGTTGGATTTAGAAAATTTAGTGTGGTTGACATATTATTTTATATTTAATTCCACTTTCAGACGGAAAGAGTTATTAAGAATTATAATACCATGACAAATATGTTAAGGTTTGATATTTGTTTTGCTTAACACAGTATTGATTGCTGTGTTTAAACGTCTGCTAGCTCAATATATTGTCACGTATTTGTCAAATCCAAAAGAATGATCGTGACACAGAAATGTACACAATGAATAAAACCTGAAGTGAAGAATTTTCTTGTAACGAATAGTTTTATTTCTCAATGTTTGAACTTCGCAGCAAATCCAATAAAAGGTATGATTACATTAAAA
Organism: Carcinoscorpius rotundicauda; assembly: GCA_011833715.1. NCBI lineage: Eukaryota > Metazoa > Arthropoda > Merostomata > Xiphosura > Limulidae > Carcinoscorpius > Carcinoscorpius rotundicauda. Next base: position 27,323,853 of record CM022398.1, read on the forward strand.
TTAAACAGATGGTTAAATGTGTAACGAAAACTAACATAGAAGGTAAACAGAACCAAAACAATAATTACATAACACATTTTAAGAAATCTCTAATATAACTTCTGTGGTGAGATATATTTTTAAAAAGTTAACCATATTTATGAAACAAATTATCTTAACTTGACAAGCACCAAAGTAAAAACAGCAGAACGAAAGAAAAGTACTAAATGCTTCACAATATTGGTGAGCTCAGAATGTTATGGGTTCTACTGGTTGACTTATGTATGCGCTTTCAGTGGCGACAAAATAGAGACAAGATGGGAGAGTTTTATAGTAGTACAAAACGCGATAGTTAGTAATGTTAAAAACAAACCATATATAATTTTTATAGGTCAAGTGAGTTATCTATAATGCAAAAATGCTAAATTAAGAAGCTTGTGTGTTCCCAATAGTTGTCCTCCCTTCTTTATCGTTCATCGCAATTTATGTGAATGTAAACATTCTACGTCTTGTACTATAAAATGCTCTTAACGAACAGCTAGTTCACAATTGCTCATTGATGGAAAATAAACATTGCCAAGATTAATTTCTTCTCAGATAAACTCCAAACGTGAAGCTGCATATTCCGTTACATTGTTTCATCACAGATTAAAGTTTACACTGTTCCTAATTTCTGATACTCACAAGACCACATTGGCCATATTTCATAGAAAACTAAATTAAACCAGGTGTTACGCCCATCGAATATGTTTACATATGTGTTTATTCAGAGCATGACCTGCAAAACATACAATGCAGAGCAAATTAATATTTAATTCAAACAAGATCGTGGGAAGAAAAAAACATCAGATTCTCAAGATAACGAATAGCCTTACTTATGCGAGTGTGTAGAATATGACCTAGTTTTAATTCTGCTGAGCTTTTATAGTTTAATGTTATTCTGTCTACCTTGTTATATAAAGTAACTGTACCTTCGTCTTACACATGAAATTTAGACCTATTACATCCCTATTAGTTTTGCAAAACTTAACTCTGTCATACCTCTTACAAACTTCAAACACTTTATCTTACTATGCCTCTAGCAAAATTGTAAAGTTTAACTTTATTATATTTCCATTATGATTGTAAAATTTAATCGTATTATATACACGTTTATGAAATCTGTGAAATTCAGATTTATTATACCTCATACAAACTTTGAAAAGTAAACTTACTACACCTTTGTAAAGGTTTCAGAGTTTTAACTTAATATATTTCTATCAAGATTGTAGACTTTAAATTTACTCTGCTTTTATTTACCTTTTATATCTATATCTAGTTTGTAAAATTCAAACTTACTATACCGTTAACATAAATTCAAATTAAACTTACCATACCGTTAACATAATTTGAAAATTAAACTCACTATACCTCAATGAAAGTTGTAAGATTTAACATCATAATACCTCTGTCGAGCTTATAAATTTAAAATTATATTCATTTTTAGGACCTATTAATGCTTTTGTTATAGCCAAACTCAAATAAATAACTAAATTACAACGTTTTTCTCTAGGCAGTTAAAACGCATTTAATGAATTCCTCAAAGAACCTCCATTTAAGAATACTAAATATTGCGTTGCTATTCCTAAAGATGGCGCAGCAACAAGAAACAGGTATAGTCTTTTTATGTGGATGTCGTTGAAGGCTTCAGTAAATAAACCTCAATTGCGTACAAAAAAGAATAAAAAACTTTGTGTCTTAATTATTTGTTTGGTTTTACTAAACCTCTGTTAAGCGTTAAGTTACTGTATCTTGTCAAACATCTCTGTTTTTACACACACACACACATACATACGAATATATATATATATATATATATATATATACACACACACACACACACATACATACGAATATATATATATACACACACACACACATACATACGAATATATATATATATACACACACACACATAATAAAATTCTAAGTTTATTAGTTTGAATTTAAACACAAAACTACATAATGGGCTATCTGTGCTCTGTTCGCTGACTTTACCAAGACCTTATTTTTATAAGTTCCTACATCTACCGCTGAACCACCGACGGGTTTTATTTTAAGTTCGAAATGTGAATTACATATTCCAAAAGTGGGTTTTGTGAAGGCAAAATATTTTATAACAAGACACGAACCTTTTTTTTTTCATGTAGTTTTCTTGAATCTTCCTTAGGTGTATCACTTTCACCCCTATGCTATTTAAGCTACGCATTCTTGCTTGTATTACGTCATGATTAAATTAGACGAAAATGGAATGTGTAAAATATACGTGTGTATATACCTATATCAGTAAATGTGCATTTTGTTTTGACAGAAATAGCTACATTAGTTTCGGAAATGTTTTTCATTTCAATAAACAAATTAACCAAGGAAACAAGGCATTTTGAAGCAGGATCGCATGTTTCTATTAAAGTCAGTGCTTCATTAACAAAACATTTTTTCATAAGATTCTGATAATTTACATACAACGGCTCTATTTTTGTGAAACGTAAGCAACAAGAAAACAGCTGAGAGTAATAACGTAATTTTTACTACATAAATTATTTGAATTTGACAGTTGAAAGTACATGCCAAACTTTACATATCTTCTGTTATATTGTAGATACAAGCAGTAGCTTTCATTGACAAACACGTCTTTTTAGCATGTAACAAAAGTGCTATTTAAGACTACAGTGTGCTTACAAACCCGAAAAAAATACTTAAACATTTTTAACAATAACAAATAACAGATAAAAGTTATTTTATTTTAAGATATATTTAAGAAAAAGCTTAAATAGGCTCTGTTTTTATTCTACGTAATAGATTAAATTAACGTGAATATTTAGTAAACGTATCTTTAGCCTACAATAGAAAACTTGACAGTATTGTTACGTTAAATTGTTTAACAAAATTGGTCACATGATTACGGTTTCTTTTCTACCCTACACATTTATCCATCTAAACGTTTAATATTTTATATCATATAAAGTTATGGTTTGAATTAAGACTGGCTAGTTTACTTTTAGGAGTTTTGACACAGTTTTATAAAATAAAAGGGGAAAAAGATGATTCATAAGAGAATGCTTTTTTTAACTAAATATTCAAATATTTTTGACTCACATAATTCTTTATGTTGTAGATTCTTATCGTAATTACTTGGAACTGAAATTTCAAATTGTACAGGAACTTGCATCAGCAATAGACACCACAGATGAAACATGTTTTAATAATGCTAACTTTCAACTCAAACTTGTGTGTCCATTTATGTAAAACTAAAAGTAACAAGTCTACTGCTATGATTCATTAATTTCTGTCCCCTGGTGTTTATTGCAGATACAAGTTTCTCTACATTTTGCAATTTAAGTTCGAAATAATGCTAAAAATTGGTTTTGGACACTAGCATTTTACAGAACACAAATTATGCATTGCGTAGCTTTGCAACGAAACAACAGTTAATAATTCCAGCGATGTATTTTAAACAAAATATCCAAAGATACTTTCTCTAAGTCAAGTTTTCTTGAACTTATTTGTATACTTTTTATTATCATTGATTGGTTGTTCGTTTTTGAATTTCGCGAGAAGCTACACGAAGGCTATTTGCAATAGCCATCCCTAATTTAGTCGCGTAAGACAGGGAAAGAAGTTAGTCATCACCACCCACCGCCAACTGTTAAGCTACTTTTTACCAATGAACAGTGGGATTGACCATCACATTATAACGCCCCCACAGCTGAAAGGGCAAGCATATTTGGTGTGACGGGGATTCGAACCTGCGAACCTCAGATTACGAGTCGAGAGCCTTATACCTTACATAGCCATGCCAGGGATGTTATCATTGTGCGGATTATTTATCATATATACCAAACGAAGATCTTTATACCATGTTTGAAAATGTTTATAAAGTGGTTTTTCATTTCACATGTACGTGATCGTTTGGAAAGGCAAGTTATGAGCATATTAGAAATTCATAAAAAATACAGCAAAACTACATAAATGAAACATTTACTGTGATAAGGTACATACATAACTAATCATAATTTGTAGTGTTTCTGAATCGTTATGAAATTTTTGCAGCTTTAGTTCCGATGATCAGCAAAACATGATAGAAAATAATAGTACTGTTATATCTTTTTGTTGTTGTTTAAAGTTTTGAAATGTTAATTAATACATTGAGTAAAGAATTAGATAGATTTTTCATTTGCTATTTGTAACTTATTGCAGGCTTTATAATTCATTATAGTTTATATATATATTAGAATGTTCTGTGTGTTCTGCATTTACAGTTTCAACATAAATTGAACACACAAAACATGGTTACCTAGTCTTTAGCTATGGGGCCCCCGCATGGCCAGATGGTTGGGGTGTTCAACTTGCAATCCGAAGGTCGCGGACTCGAATCCCCGTCACACCAAACATGCTCGCCCTTTCAGTGATTAGGGCGTTATAATGTCACCTTAAATCCCAATATTCTTTAGTAAAAGAGGAGTCTAACAGTTGGCGGTGGGTGGTGATGATTATCTTCCTTCCCTCTAGTTCTACACTGTTAAATTACGGAAGGATAGCGCAAATAGCTTTCGTGCAGCTTTGCGCAAAAGTAAAAAACAAACTTTAGCTATGGACAAGAATAAGAAGTTGTATAATCCGAGTTCATTTTAAAGCCAGACCTTTTTTCATTAGAGGTAAACTGAATCTTTAGTTAAGAGTTATGTGACTACCATGTAGAAACACAAAGACGTTTAATAACGTAAAAATAATACATCATATGGCCATTTGGATCAATTGGGGCTGTAGTAGCATAAATATGAATGCAAAATGTGCAAATAATATGAGAATTTCAAGCAGTGCTCTTTTTCTTGTGCACATATATATGTGTGAAAAACGTACAAAACAATATGCACATCTGCTCAATAAAGTATGTCTTCGTGGTTCTGATAAAAGAACAGCACAAGCAAGATTTCTAAACTTTAAACTGGCTGAATGATCACTGTTAATGTTGACACAAGTTTGTATTGGTTGTACATAGATAAAGTTTTGTTTGTTTTATTCATAACATTTCACCAGCTTAATGTTGTTCAGTTATTAATAAAACAACTCGATTACTTTCATCTTTTGTGTTGTCTTTTTGCTTGTTGAGTGTTCAGTGCTCATACGAACTATATGTTCTTTGAACAAGCTATTCAGTAGAGAAAAACCATCTTGGGTATTCTTAACAAGCGAATGGTTGGCAGGAGTATAAGTTGCGAGTTATTTGAAATCGTATTTATTTTACAGGAGTGGATTAGGTGTGTTTTTTTTCTTGTCTCTTGAATTTGGCAAAGTTTTCAAGCTGTGTTTAGTGATTTGGAAAGCTGATGACAGAGAGTTTATTTCATGTATATTTTTATATTTCCAACCAGTATAAAGGCTCTATACTTGGAGGTTTTGCAGTGGTCAAAGTGCGCAACAACGTCTAAATTTGTTTGTTTTTTCGTTCTGAAGACAGTGTAGTGGAATCTGTTTCATCAAGTTTTAACTGAACTATGGAGGCTTGATGTGGCGGTACAAAGTTAATGTTTCCTTGTTATTTCACACAAGTGTTAACCATTGTTAAAAATAGATTTTGTCATGTTGCACTGAAAAAAACAGACAATTAGGTTTAAATTGAGACTCGAAGTGACTAGTGGGTAAAAACTAGTTTTTATTTAATTATTGTTTTTTTGTTGAAGGCATTATTTCTTTATTTTCATAATTTAATTGTGTGGCGTTTTTTCTAGTAAATGTTATTCGTGATGATGAGAAACTCACTTGAAGTAACTATGTATCTCAAGACGACTGGATTGGGTATTAAAACGTTTATTAAAATAAAGTAGTGAATAGGTTAACCTGAAGATGGCTTAAGAAGGTCGAAACTTTATTTTACCTAAAGTTTTAATTCCCATACCGACTGTTTTGAGAAACATAGTCAGTGTTGTGTTTACGACAACGTGATTACATGAACCATGAAAGAAAAAAATCAATATCCGTTTAAAAAACCATCGGAAACTGAATAAAAAGCAACCCTCAGAAAAAAACTTTGGTATTTCTTATTTTAAAAGGAAAACAAATATTTTGTAAATTTGAATAATATAGCAATAATGCCGAAACCTCAATTATATAGTAATAGTATTATAACTTTGGAATTCTTGAGTGCTGAAACCTGAATAATATACCAAAAATGATAAAACCTTAGAATTATCGAATGCTAAAGCCTGAATAACACAGTAATAGTGTTATAATCTCAAAATTATTGAGTGCTCAATTATGAGAGCTGTAAAAGTTTGTCGTCAAATGACTTTGTTGTTATGATAAATATATACGTATTTTTCAGTAAATTTACAAATTTGTTTTTAGTTATTATAATGAAAGCTGTTGTTGGTTTGAATTAAGCTATACAAGGGGCTATCTGTACTCTGCCAACCACGGGTGTCGAATCCCCGTTTGTAGCGTTGTAAGTCTACAGACGTACCGGTGAGCCACTGGGGAACGTAATGAACGTTCTAATCACAACAGTAAGTGCATTAGAATAGCATTATTAAGCAAAATCATCTATAAGTGTTATGGTTAAGGAAGACTAATTTTTGATATGACATAATAATGTGTTTTATGATATATAACCAAATCAGAATTGTTTGAAATCACCTTACTTTAAAATGATTATTCCAGAATGTATATGATTTTCTGTGAATAAAGGTAGTCATTGAACCATGGAAAAGGTATTTTATGGGGCAAACAACCGTTATTTTTGAGCCAAGCCAACACTAACATTGCATAGCATGCAACTACTGACCATTATTTTTTACCAATAATTTAGGAAATAAATATCGAGGGATATATAATATCTTTGTGGTTATACTTAGCTATTGTAAAACATATTAACTTTAATACTCTACAGACAGCGTGAATATAAAACATATTAAGAGTTCGACAATTTAATAACCTTGTTTATTTTTGTTATAATAATGTTACTCTTGATATATTTGAAACATTTAGCCTTCCCGCTCCTTTGGTTTATTAATATCTAAGATATATGTGATTTACAGATGATAAGCAGATGAACATGAAAAAGGATTTTTTATTGTGGCAGTATGTTTCTCATTAAACATTAAACGATAGTCCAAATTAGTTCACTTAAACATATTGTCTATGACAGGCTGATAGTTTCTTTGCTAGAGTTTTGATAATGGAAAATAACTTAATTTTTTAAAACTTTTTTAACTGGTTGGAAGGGGTTGATTTTAAAATTTCATGAGCTTGAACGTGGGTTATTTTTTTTAAAGAATACGCAAAACAAAATAACTTTGAAGCCTTGAACATATCAGGGCCAGCGCTATGCGGTGCTGAGATTGACCGTACATCTCCATGTTTGTCCAAGTTCATTATCCCTGGCAGTTTAAAGACATGTTATCAGTGTTAAAAAAAATTGCATGATTTATTTAAGTCACTAAGGATAATCAATAAAAATCCATCAGAGAGGAGCTGGGACCGGGTCTGGAAGATATCCAAAGCCCTGATTTATACACAAAATCATATATTAAGAGCTTAAGTAATGTTTACAGGTTATCTTTAAACATCCGATAAATTTTGTTCACGTGAATGAAGCTTTAAGAACATTTTTGAGCTCTGACCCTTGGCTGTTTTTAAATGTTATGTTTTGATCATTCTTTCTGGTCTATATGTGAAAAAGATTGCTGCCTTTTGCTTTGTTTTTACTGAGATAAATCTATAACATATCTCTTTAAAAAGTTGATCTCGACGAAAGCATTACTTACATACAGATGTAAGACTTGCTGTTGTGCAGAAATAGGAGTGTTTGAAAATGTTTCTCTGAAAACATGCACAACAGAAGCTTAATTAATTTCAGTAATAGATGGACTTTTTGAATCTGAAGGAATTGTGAGTCGTTCCAGCGTGAGTGTATGCTCTTAGCTAAAATTGTGGCGTATATAATAACGCATCTCCTGTGACACAGTGTTGTCTGTAGACTCCCAACCCTAGAAACAAGGTTTCGATAACAGTGGTGACCAGGGCACAGATAGCCCATTCACTAACCATATACTTAATTCTGAAAAAAAACAGACATAACGTTTTTAAAAGCGTTAATACTTTGATTTGTATAACATGATTTTAATAACATGGAAATATTTTTAAAAATCTGTAAAAGTGTAATTTTCCTTCATATAAATTATTTTTTACTTTACCAAACATTTCTAGAAGCTATATAGCACGTAGTATTTACATTTATTACACGGATAAGCTATAAATTTCTATTTAATAGTATACATATATATGCATACACAAGTAAATTATTTACAGAATGATCCATATTATACATATGTGTGTGGGTGCGTCTATATAAGAGAAAGCAACAAACACAACTAAAAGTTCACCAATTAATTGACTTGGAAGGTATTTTATTTTAATATCTGCCGATCCCTAAAAGAGATTGAAGGACAACCATGGTCGCTTAGAAACTATTGTTTCTTCTCATTCCTGCTCGCGAAATCAAGGTTTGATCCTATTAGGGAATGAAAGATATAATGAGCTGCGCGGAACTTAAAGTATTTATTTATTAACTATTTTTAATTGAGGTGAGCAGAACTCTATCTGACTAAATTGTCTAATTCTTCTGCGACATACAAGACGACATGTAAATTTATACAATTTTTGAAAGCAGCACTTCTGAAAATTACGTCAATAAGTAAAACATTGAATTAAAAAAGACAAGATAAACTAGTATAGAAATGTATTTAACTTGAATTTAAAACTACAAACACAGCGCAGAAAGGGGAAGTTATACTTAAAACTATAAACTTAAAAGGGAATATTGTATGAGTACCGGAGCAGGAAATGTTGGTCGAACCCAGCATCAGTCATGTATTCATTGGGTGAACGAAACTGTCTGAAAGAAAGTTGGTCTGCTCTTTTGTCTGGGTGCCCTTGGAGACACGTGTCTCGATTTCGCAGTTCGATGTTTGAATGGAGCCAGTGGCTGTTGAAGCGTGATCTAATGAAACTTGAGTCTGTGTGGAATGAGCCTCTAATGAGTTTCTCTTGAGTTATGAAATTAATAACTTTTTATATCGCTAAGTGACCGCCCCCCAGTAGTACAGCGGCACGTCTTTGAACTCACACCGCTGAAAGCTGATTTTCAGTACCTGTGGTGAGCAGAGCACAAATAGCCATTGTGTAGTCTTGTGCTTGATTACAAACAAACAAAGGCTTGGCATGACCAGATGGTTAAGGCACTCAATTCGTAATCCGAGTGTCGCAAGTTCGAATCTCAATCACACTAAACATGCTCGCCCTTTCAGCCATGGGGATGTTATAATATTACGATTAATCTCACTATTCTTTGGTAAAAGAGTAGTCAAAGAGTTGGCGGTGGGTGGTGATAACTAGTTGCCTTCCCTCTAGTCTTACACTACTAAATGATAGACGACTAAAGCAGATAGCCCTCGAGTAGCTTTGCGAAAAATTCAAAACAAACAATCTTTGACCAAGCACGAGCATAGAAATAAGGAAACGATTTTGGAATAAATAGTATAATTCTTCGAAAAAAAATTTCTCGTTTTGTGTTGTACAGCATATAAAAGGTTTTCGTAATATATTTCAGTTTTATCAAGAAAATGCAAAACATATAATTATTTTTAGCTTATCTTTTCTTCTGACGATTCCTAAAAGAGCTTAAAAACAGCCATGGTCGCTCAGAAACTATTGTTTCTTTTCATCCCTGCTCGTGAAATCAAGTTTTCATTTTATTGGAGAATGAAAGATATAACGAGCTGCGCGGAACTTAAAGTATTTATTTATTAATTATTCCTAACTGAGGTGAGAAGAACTCTATCTGACTAAATTGTTTAATTCTTGTGCGACATGCTTGAAAACTAAGTTTCGGATGCTGTTGTTTTCTCAATCTGCGCAAGCAGGGTAAGACTACAGGAAAGAGAGCTGGTTACCATTACCCACCGCCAACTCTTCGGCTACTCTTTTACCAACAAATAGTGGGATTGACCATACATTATAACGCCCCGACATCTGAAAGGGCGAGCATGTTTGGTGTGACCGGGATTCGAACCCACGACCCTTATATTACGAGCCGGTATATTTAGTTCTATTGAATTAACGAGAGTAAATATATTGATTTTAAAATGTATATTATCACTAAATTATATGACCATTATGGTATCTATCTAGCACAAAACCATACAGTGATACAAAAGTAATACATGAACTATTTATTTCTTTATAAGTAGTGTCATCGTAATAAAATGAATGTTTTCATAAAGATACTTGTACATATACATAAATACGCGTACTATTGTACTACTAGAAGTTTTTGTAGAAAGAAAATTTGATATAAATCATCTATCATATATCTTCATTTTCTTTTCCGGAAGTCTGCAAATGTAACCGAGAATATTGAAAATAACTAAATAGATGTGTTGCCGATATTATACAAAGTTCAGTTATTTTTTCGAGTCAGGATGTGTATTTCATCTTACAATATTGTGATTTGGAAACTATGAATTTCGTGCAAGCAGTATTCTTGCAGCTTGAGATTGGGATAAAACTAGCTAATTTGAGATAATTTATTTTCTTTGCACTTTTAAAGTTATCCAAAATTGGTGAGGATATATCAGATGTCTTTACATTCAGTTATGACATGATTAATCAGTTAGTTCATCGAGGATTTGAGAAAATGAAAAAGTAATGAAGAGGGACGAACTGAGAATTTGTGTTTTCTTATAGAAAAGCCACATCGGGCTATCTGATGAGCCCACCGATGGGAATCGAACCCCTGATTTTGCGTTGTAAATCTGTAGACATACCGCTGTACTCGCAGGGGACGAACTGAAAAGATATTTTACCGATATCAAATTTTAAAGCTATTTAAATCGAATGGACAAAACAATGCAAACTTGTATGTGGCCAGAACTAATTTATAAACTGATTATAAACTTCATGACCTGCATTAATATGTTTGCTTAGTTTCAATGAAATTAGTACAAAATGTAAGTATAGTTAATAATAAACATACTAGCGGTTGAATTACAGAAACCTAAATCCTAAATTATCAAGTGTTCAAGTTTCCTTCTGTTTTAATCTAGAAAAGTTGTGGACCTAATTTCAGGTTATAAATTACATCTTTTCTTGCGTTGCAAACCAGCAAATGAAAAGAATAATCGATTGTTAGTCTCGTATCTGACGCAGTCATCGCTCTTCATACTTATAGACCAGAAAGCCTTTCATCTTTCACCCCAGTCATACCCATTTATTTTCATTCCACTCAACGAAAATATCCACATATCCCCATTCCAGTTAGATATGACATGCACATAGGATCTGTCATAACAAATGGCAACTTCTTTTCAACCATAATACATATACATATATGATAACTAGACCATAAACATTTTACACAGAACACGAGAATTTAACGCAACTGCTATACAGCATCGCGGTTTTCTTAGATTTCTAAAGAACACAAAAAAGAGTAAATTTTATATTATAATTATTAGAACACAACCCAAGCAAATTGTTCTAAAAAAAAAGAAGGAATATACTTTTATTTTAGTGTGTGTGTGTGTGTTTTCATATAGCAAAGGCACACCGGCTTTCTGCCAAGTCCACGAAAGGGAATCGAACTCCTTATATAGGGATTGTAAATCTGCAGATTTGTCGTTGTACCAGAGGGAACTTGATTTTAGTCGCAGGTAATGCGTCAGAAAGGTAAAACAGAGAAGTTTACTCAAATATAGTTTAGACTCTTGTTTTCCTGAAACGCAATATAGTTAATTATAAATTCAAGGAAGTTGAAAGTGGTGAACATTTACCAAATGCATTACTTAAAATGTTTCGTATTAAATCATTGTATATAAATTTATTTTGTTCATTGTTCGTTTCTTGAATTTATATATATTTATAGTTTTAATAAAATTTATGCTCCAAATAAAATAGCAAACGGTATGCAAAATCCTGAAACCGAGCTGAGAAAATCTGAAATGTATAAATTATACCGCGTTATATCCTATAACGAAAGTGATTACTAGGCCGGCCCGGCATGGCCAGGTGGTTCAGGCACTCTACTCGTAATCTGAGGGTCGCGGGTTCCAGTCCCCGTTACACCAAACATGCTCGTCCTTTCAGCCGTGGGAACGTTATAATATTACAGTCAATTCCGTTATTTGTTGGTAAAAGAGTATCCCAAGAGTTGGTGGTGGGTGGTGATGACTAGCTGCTTTCCCTCTAGTCTTACATTGCCATATCAGGGACAGCTAGCGCAGATAGCCTTAGTGTAACTTTGCGCGAATTCAACAAACAAACATTGTTTTTACCCAATATAACACAGGAGATGTCGGTGAGAGATGTTAACAACGCTAATGCTTGAACAAAAATGACTAAATTTCGTTACGTGTTAACCGATTAGCGCTTTGTTTCAGTATGGTCTTAAACTTTCGACCAGCTAGTATTTAGGCTAACTTCATAGTGTTCACATTTTCCCTATTAAGTGCTAAAACGTTCTTTTTTATTTTCTTTTTTCTTACTTTTATCTTTCGAAGCTCTACTCAAATAAGTGATTGAGTCTAACAACGCAAAATACATATTTTTTCTTTATGTATGTGTGTGTGTAGTGCTCACGTGCTCCTTGCAAATTATTATTTCCTAGTTTTTTAATTTATTTTATTAGATACAGTTATATTAATAAATTATTTTCATTTAGTCATTAAGAGGCGAAAACAATGAGAAAGTTTAAAAATCAACTACTTATATTACGCGGCAATTGACCCGGCATTGCCAAGTGTGTTAAGGCGTTCGACTGGTAATCCGAGGTACGAGGGTTCGAATCCCGCTCTCACTTAACATATTCGCCCTTTCAGTCGTAGGGACATTATAATGTGACGGTCAATCTCACTATTCGTTGGTAAAAAAGTAGCATACAAATTGGAGGTGGGTGATGATTGCTAGCTGCCTTCCATCTAGTCTTATACCGCTAAATTAGGGAAGGCTAGCGCAGATAGCCCTTGTGTAGCTTTGCGCGAAATTCATAAACAAACCAAACCAAAATTAGTAAGCAAGGTGGAGATTATGAAAGAGTTCACGATGACTTGTTACTGTATAAAGTTATACAGAGAATATTCGATAAAAAGGAAGTTTATTAGTAACTATATGATGAGATTGTATAATAATATCTGAAAGAATAAAAAAGTTTGAAAATGATAGTGTTATTATATTATTTTTCATCGATTTGTCTTTGAACTGTGATAGATTTAAATAAGAGTGATGAAAAAAAACAAAATCTGTGACACGGTACAGCTAGGTGGCTTTGTAGTTTGACTCCCAATCTAAAGGACGCGGATTCGAATACTCGCATCCCAAATATGGTCGTCCTTTCAGCGGTGGGGGCGTTATAATGTTACGAACACTATCACTACTCGTTGGTTAAAAAAGTAGCTTAAGAGTGGTGATGACAATGTGCATTCTCTCTAGTCTTTCATTCCTAAAAAAAGAATCCGCTAACACAGATATCACCCTTGTATCTTTGCGCGAAGAAAAAAGTTTTTCAATAATCTTATTTAATTTGTTAGGTTGGTTGGTAAATTTCGGTGTTTTCTCACAAAACTTCACTCACTTATCTGCGCATTGTCGTCCTTGACTTAAACTGACCGAATAAGGCAGTTACTTCTTTTTTGGTTTTCAATCAATCAGCGTAATAGACAGTTTCTGTTTAGCTGAACAGATAGGGATGATATATGAACTTTAAGAGGAGTGCAATATAACCAGAAAATTCTGTTATCAATGACAGTTTTACACTCGAAAGAGAATACTTTAATCAGATCTTAAATAATGACACATGTCTTTCTACATTCATTTGCTATAAAAATAAAAAGTTATTTATCAATGTTATTACAATATATACATGTAGGGAATAAAGTGGTTTTATATTTAGTTGATTCATTCATTTCAGTTAAATATGAACAATTTTATTTTGGAAATTAACTTGATTGGATAATTATTATTTATACTTTAGAGTACAACATTTTTATTGGATAAAACGCTTTAATAATATTTTAATTATTTAAATTTTTTTAGAAATTAGAGATACGTCGTGCCTATAACACTCGGTTGAATTGTCTGCGCTTTGAAACTAATCTATATGAACGTAGGAATTTCAAATAGAAATATAACTCTCATAAACCCAGGTAGCCTTTGTATAGCTATGCGCGAAATTCCAAACTTACAAACAGTCCTCCCATAAAATCGCAGTTTTCACTTTTCATATAACTCGCATATTTTAATATTACGTTGAAAATTGTGATGATTAAGGTGTCTTTATTGTATTGCACCTGATTGATGATGTTTTTATCGTAAATATCTAACTGATTAAGGTATTTTTGTGGTATTACACCTGATTAACTAAGATGTCATTATCGTATTTTACCTTATTGATTAAGATTTCATTATTGTATTGCATCTGACTCATTAATTATAATTTCGTTTGTAGTTGAACTAAATTGGATTTTATTTAAATTAATGACACCCAAATGGCATACCTTTGAAAAATTATTAAGGTGTGCATTTTTCACAATCTGTTTAATTAATAATTAAGTTGAATAAATTTGGTTAAAGCTAAAGATTAAAACCAAAGTGTTCTTGAATTTACCCACAATAAATTTGACTGGTTTTGGAAAATTCTGCCAATTATTAGTAACCCTGAATAAGTTTTAGCTAAACACGAGGTAGGGCATCCTTAGTAATAAATCGTCTTAATTACTACTGTGTTTTTAATGTTCTTTACTCACCACAAGTAACTTATATTAACATAGGATTTTGAAGAACTGATAATATTATTATTACTAGTTACTTTTGCTCTTCATTCAACAAGCATACTCTTTGAAATATTTAAAATTTTCTTCATCGCCACAATTGTTTTCATTCTTTTAAGCAGTTTTTTGTAACTGATTTAGGCTAAATTTCACCTGTACAATATAATACGATTACTTTTAAATCATGTTGGTGTTGTAAAAAAACACGAAAGACTTAAGCATATAACATCTATTCTAAATACCTCTCTCTTCATAGCAGAATTACCATCTTTCAAAGCATTTTAATAAACAATGGCTATTCCTTCCATTTGATTCAATTTCTAACACAAAAGTTCCTTTTTCACAGATTTGAACCTTTAAAGAAACCGTACACTGTTGACAAATGCCCATTAAGACCAGTCGTTCCTTTTAGATAAGCAGTTTCGTAGTGAAGTCACAAGTTTTAAGAATAATTAAAACGTTTCAACTGCAAATGATTAGAGCTGAAAACATATTATCTGTTCGTATGCTTTCTAGCATAGTATATAAATACAAATGTGGTGTTGTAATGAAACTTACACTACATGCTAATTATATTTACGAGCCAGCGAACATATGGAAGTATTAAACATATAAAAACTATCAAATCCACCAGACTCCATAGTTCGCAAACAATGAAAACATTAACCACCCTATCTGGATTACAAATTTCATCCCCTCTGGATTCTCATACATTGAACCTTTGATTAAAGAAAGTTTATCTTTTACTAATGAACTTCCAACTTTAAATAATAACGCAACTTCACTACAGTTAAGACTGTACTCAATACTTATATAATATTGTGTCTTATCATATTCTTTATTTATGTGGTTGTATTTTAATTTATTTCATCATTTTATTTTGCATTTAAATTAGTTTGATAAAATGTTTACATTTTTAAATATATTTACCTAATAATTTATCTTCTTCAATAAAGCTTGCTGAAGATGAAATATATATATTCTGAAATGTTTGTTACTGTACACTATTGGGCTACTCTTTTACCAATGAATAATGGGGTTGATAATCACGTTATAACGTCCTCATGGCTGAAAAGGCGAGCATGTTTGGTGCAACGGAAAGTCAAACCTTCAACCCTCAAATTACGAGTTAAGTCCCTTAACCACCTGGCCATGCCGGGCCCATTTTGTTTTTCATCCTTAAAGTAACTATTTGTGATTTATTAAATTGTCACATACTATTACCTTCACATTTTAATTATTTAATTTTTGAATATTGCATACTGCTTTAATAAAAGTGTATGATTTAGAATTTTAATTAGACAACGAGAAGTAATATATAAATGAAAACTTGTGAAAACCATGAAGCTATTTTTCATCGTACAAATATATCCAAAAATAAATAATTTTTACTCGTTTTTTTAGAAAAACAAATTCATAAATTAAAACAAAAATTACACACAATAAAATAAGCTAATGTGACTGGTTACTCCAGATGCCTCTTCAACACTAATTTCATATCTTCGTATAATATCACCTGTAGAAATGGCTGAATATAATAGTATTGGGTAAGATCTGTTAAACATAAACTTCTAGCTCATCACTGACTAAAGCAAGATGTTAGATACCTACATTACAGATGAATTTTAAACATTAAATAGACATAGTTTTGATATGCTTTCCAGCTCTTTGCGTGAATTTACAAACTAAACAAACTGAGCTATTCAGCTGCATGTTTTCATTTGTCATTAAAATGTAAAGAGAGTATGCTATTCAAGTGCTGCATATAAATTTCTTTATTAAATGTGATTTGCGAACTTTCTTATTGGATAGATCCTTTGTAGCCAGGCTAGTTGTATGTTCAATCTCCAATGTAGAGGAGAGAAAATATTAAAGTGCATTTTATAAAGGTGAACTGACTGTATTTACATATTCATGTGTTAAATAATTACAAAAATGTTGAAGCAGATTCTCAAAATATTACAGAAAAAAATCGATTCTTACTGTGGTTATTGTAATGTGGGTATTGTAATGTGGTTATTGTAATGTAGGTATTGTAATGTGGGTATTGTAATGCTGTAAGACAGGCTAGTTCGACGAACCCCAACTTTTCTTTATCTATTATATTATCATCTGAACGCAGACATAGTACAATAAGATTAAACGGTAATAGTTCTGTGTAACAAATGTTTTATTTAAAATTGTTATGAGGTAACTTCTAATTGGTCGAGAAAATAATATATTTGTCTAAAAGAATATTAAATTTCATGTGGGTGATAAGGACATATTCACCTAACAGAAAAAAAGAACAGTTTTTGTGTTTTGCCGTTCGCATAAAAAAACAGATGATTTATAGCAACAAAAAACATAGGCTGATAGCACGCGCATGTATATATTAGGCCAAACAAATTAGCAGTTTCTAGCTCAAGTTTTCAAAAGAATCACACGAGTGGTCGGCAGTTATTGATTAATGAACGCCAAATTTTCAGCACTTATTTGCTAAGTGTTATGAAATTATCTTAATTAAAGATAGTTTAACGTCGTACGATATTAGTTTAAGTAATTAAAATAAATAGCTGTTGTACTGGATGTATGCAGGTGATGACAAAAATCTCTTATTCTAAATTTCGAGGTGTTGCTATAAAGGAAGTTATTAACAGTTTTATAAAGAGTAATAACTGCCACCGTATGTTTTATAAATAACGAGATTCTGGTTCTGTAAAGTATAAGTCTGTTTCCAATGGCGGGGTTGCTATCCTAAAATTAATGTTGGTTGCAATTGAGGGTTACTTTTTTTTACTTGCTGTGACTTATTAGTGTATATTGACAAAAAGTCGTAATAACTTTTTAAAAACAACTTAGATGTAAAAAAAAGTGTGACCGGAAAAAAGAATTGGGCGTCACCTAAATGAATGAAACGAAAACTGGAGATCAAAACGATAGCTATGTTTATGGCATGAATAAGGTTTTACAGCCAATATTCATTTGTTTGTAAGCTGGGCTGCATATTTTGTTTTACCCACAAACATATTCCAAATTGAATAAAAACGCAGCCTAGCTAAGTAATGTTTCTTTATTTATTTTTGAATTTCGTGCAAAGCTAAACGAAGACTATCTGCTCCAGCCGTCCCTAGGTTAGCATTGTAAAACCAGAGAGAAGGCAGCTGGTCATCACCACCCACCGTCAACTCTTTGACTATTCTTTCACCAACGAATAGTGAGATTGTCTATCACATTATAACGCCCTCACAGCTCAAATGTGTGAGGTTTGGTGTGAGGGGTATTCGATCCCACAACCATCAAATCACGAGTCGATTGCCTTAACCACCTGGCCAGGCTAAGTAAGGAATTAATATTTGCTGCAAAATTCTTATCAACGATATATAATGTAACTAACAGCTTTCCCATCATTTTTGGCTGTTAATCCGAGTGTCATGGGTTCGAATCTCCGTCATACCAAACATGCTCGCCCTGTCAGCCGTGCGGGCGTTATAAAGTGACGGTCAATCCTATTATCCGTTGGTAAAAAAGTAGCCCAAGAGTTGGCGGTGGGTGGTGATGAATAGTTGCCTTCCCTCTAGTCTTACACTGATAAATTAGGCACGGCTAGCGCAGATAGCCCTCGTGTAGCTTTGCGCGAAATTCAAAACGAACCAAACCCACCATTTTTGATCTCATTTCTTTAAGTCTCACACTCAGTCCTTTTTCACATCTAAGTCGTGTTTCATTACATGTATATAAACACATAAGTATTTAATGCACTTCGTATAACAAGTATATTATAAGATGGAAAGCTGCGATTCTAAACAGCACTTTGGATTGGTTGAAGTGACCTAAAAGTTGTCTCGAATAAAACGTTTTGAACCAATGCCTGGTTGATTTTACAGCAATGAACGTTTACAAAGGAGTTACGATTTAGTATTATTATTTTTTTACGTTGCAAACATTCTTGTACGTTTGTAATTAAACGGTGAGATCCATAAACGTAAAATATGCTTTTATTTTCAATTGCCTAATTGTATGAGATCTGTTACATGTCTTACTTACATTTGTAAAATATTCACTTTCCTCAGGGAATGATAAAACTTGTCAGATTTTATTTTTGTCACGTTTTGAAAAGGTTTATTAAACGAACATTTTTTTATGTTCCACTTAAATTAAGAATATGTGCGAAATGTATAAAAATTAATTTCGTAGTTTTTATTAACATGGAAATAAGTTTGGATACATTTAATATTGAGTTTAATTGATTCAGTAGTTAAAGAAGATGAAATAGAGTCAAGTAATGAAATATATACAAAAATAAACACTTATATATTTAATTTATTTCATAGTCAAATATCTTGGGAAAATTCTAGATTACATTATTCACATTTTAAACTAACAAAAAAAAACATTTTAAGTCATGTATCTATCCTAATTAAAAACTTTAATAAATCCACAAAGCTGTTAAATATTCTTTGATAGATCTATATATTTAAGACACTGAAAAATAAAATTAATTTAAACTTATAAGATGTTTTAATGCTGTAAAATAAACGGATGGCTTAAGTTAGTCATTTGTTATTATATTAAATACATTTATAGTTATTTCTAAGTCGAAAATGTCTAATTTTTATTTTTTGTACTCCATTTATCGTTATTTAAATTTTCAAGGACAAAAATGGGAAATTCAAAATCTAAAAGGGGAATAATTAATTACAAAAAATTAGCTTATTGAATTAAAATGTTAACGTTTCTTACACTATGAGTGACTTTTTTTCGTTGTGCAAAGGTGTCTTCTGAACCTTGTACACCAAAGTGGAGTAGACTCTCTGATGTAAGTCCGTAAACTCAGAGTTGACTCACTGGAGAACTGTTACAACCAAAAAAAAGGAAACACAACAACCAAATTCAGAAATTTTTGAAAAG
This sequence comes from Carcinoscorpius rotundicauda, assembly GCA_011833715.1. Lineage (NCBI taxonomy): Eukaryota > Metazoa > Arthropoda > Merostomata > Xiphosura > Limulidae > Carcinoscorpius > Carcinoscorpius rotundicauda. The sequence continues at coordinate 27,343,580 of CM022398.1, forward strand.
TTACTAAAACTCCAGAAAGGTGGGAGACGTTACTTTAATAACAGAAAATGTAGAAACAAAGACATTCAAATTGAAATTAAAAATACTTTGCTCAAATATAATATTTCTATGTCAAGAAGAACTTAAAGATGAAATGTTTTATAATCTTGGAATAGCACGTGGGATTACAAATCTCGGCACAGTACTTTTCAGTCATGTGTCGTGAAATAATGACATTTTAACTTAAAACCAAGGTACCGAATCTACTGACGATTCATTTATAGCTTCATTACATTTGTATTATAAGTCAACAAATCAATTCTGAACTTAGAAGTAGACAGTTTACTGGACCAAACCTTGAGCGATCCAAGTTTAAAAATGGTTGACGCTTTCTTTACTTGCTCTTTGTACAATTTTTATAAGGATATAAACTAAATAAAAATAACCTCTATGGACATTAAATAGAATAGACTGGGTTATTTCAGCCGGTTAGTAATATTCTGCTGTGTAAATAAACATAACAACAATTGTGTATAATTATTGCACCTTAGGTTTTGTATTATTCCGATCACAATTTTATTTAAATCAACTTACAGTGTGTCATATTATAAATGCACAGGCCAGTGATATTACGCCTGAAGTAACACGAATGAATATTACATTTCACATGCCATTCGTGAGACAGCACATGCTAAGCCATAAGCCAGGCTGTTCTGTGTCTCTGTGTCATACACATACACATATCCACGCAAGCGAGTCTTAGCGTGAACAGTTTGTAGTTTACAATGTAATATAAAATGATGGCTATGGAAACACTGCTGTTTTCATAAAAATAAGAAAAAAGTCTGCCTACATCAAAATGCATTACTAAAATAAATCAATAGAATTTCTATCTAAGAAAAAAATCACCTTAAGGGAAAATAGAGGTAGCTTTGTATTTATTTGGATGTGAATCAATATATTTTGTCACCAGGGAGCCCTTTTTGTTTTGCGAAGAGGAAGAAATATGATTAGATAGATAGCAAAATTTTATTTGCTACTTAATTTCTGCTTCTACATTCTGAGCTGCAATTCTTAATGAATCACTATTGTTTTAATGAATGTTGACTTATATTATCTTACATACTCAGATTTCATAACTAAAATGAATAAACTAAATTGGAGAAAAAGGAACGAGCTGACACCAAAATATAACTTTCTTACCATATTTGTGATGACAGCATTACTGTTTTAAGCTTACAGAACGAAAAGTGTAGCAACACAAGAGAAAAACGTCTTAAAAACATATTGATAACTCTTAGCTATCAAGAGCTACAAGAAACATTGTGAACGACTATCTAATTACTTAGACCCAGAAACATTTATAGATCTTTTCTAGAACAAATAACACCAGAATATCTTTGCAAAAATATCTAAACAAACAAACAGACAGACAGACATTCATTTACTTCGAGACATGGTGGGTAATAAGAAGTGGGAGAAAAATTACTTTCTGATAATTGGAAAAAAAATTAATTTAAACTGAAACTGTTGTTTCTTTCTGAGAAAAAAACCAAATTCGCGAGACTGTCACAGCTATTTCTTATAGTATAACACATAAAAGTAAAGAATGTTGAAATGCTTTTAAAACTAGTTTAGGTTTATAAGTCAATTGTTTTAAAATCCATTGACAAAAACATGAACAGTTTTACTCTAGATTTTTAGGCCACCCATTGTCTGTCGTTGGTAATGTATGCAAAACGTTCTTCATTCATTACATTAACATCGTAAACATTGGCTTGAAAATTTAGGGGATGGTTCCTGAGATTTGTAAAGAAAACTTCTATTTAGTATTTATCTTTGTGTGAACGTTTGTGTCTAAATAAAGGATTTAAGTACTAAGTGATATGTTTACAATGTTGATAAAAATGAAATAACACTATTAACAAAACTATAAACATAGAAATATCGCAACAATGATCTATAATAAATTTAACTTAGCTGCAATTTTATGTTAATGATTACATATTTTACAAATGTAAATCCAACTTTCAATGAAGCAGTATCTACACTTGTATGAAAATGTGCAGTACCGGAAAGATAAATAAATCAAGACGGATGTTTAATATGTTGTAACGGTATGTTACTAATGCAGTATTTAAGTTTGTTTTTTTATCGTGTAAATTGTCATCCGCTGGTTTACGGATTTATAACGCTAAAATCATAGGCTCGATTTACCTCGGTGGACTCAGCAGATAGCCTGACGTAGCTTTGCTATAAGAAAACGCTCACACACTTATCGTATATACCAATAGGGATATTTTTCTTTAGTGTCCATTACTCATGTAATGTACTCATTGATGTATTTTTTTCTCTGAGCATTGATTCTAGATTTTATGTACTGTCTAGTCAAAATATCACACTATTTTCTTCAGAGTATAAAACAAAAATTATTACAGAAATTTTAATTTAGTGTTCCAAAAAAATCAACTAACTAACTTAGCTACTGTTTATGTTTATCATTAATAACTGATCTCTATTTTATGATAGAGTGTAACTTCTTTAGTACTCGAAGAGTAGACAAACAAAAACATATCTTAAGACCAAAGGATCTAATAAGTAAGAATATCGTTGCTTTGTGGTGATAAGGTACAATAGTAAAGTATCCGGAAGTGTTCTATTACTATCTCCTCCTGCGATAGTTTAATAAGGCTTATTTAAACAATGATATAACTTACAGACACTCATAAAAAAACAGGTAGACAATCACAAGAAAACAGGTGCATAAGGTATACAGGCTTCATAATAAACTGACATACTTTTATTCTGAGGTTAACCCCAAAGAATAAACGTCATATCAAAAGCATTTTTTTTAGAAACGTGAGAGACATTCAGACTGTTGGTCTGATCAATATTCAACGCATTTTACACGTTTAGTATATAAAGAGAATCGAAAGTTTTATATCAATTGTGACTGTTCTTTGTTTGGATATAACTTTTAACATTTGAATAACATAAATAGAAAAACAATCATGAGAAAACATGTACATAAGATATAGAAGTAAATAAATATAAAAACAGGTTCATGAGATATACAGGCTCTATAATAAGTCGAAGAGAACGTATGAAGATGAATTGAAATATAGAGAAAAACAATGATACATAAGAACTGAAGATAAAAATTGCGAGAACACTGTTGTTATCTTTTTAAATTTTTAAACTTATCTAGAACTAGAATATGAGATTCAATCTTAGATGAATTATTTTAAACTCAACTTTACAATAGATAAAAAACCAATATACAGAAGTACCTTTAGATAAACTATTTTTCATTTCTATGAATTATTTTACAAAACTACCGTAACATAAGCACACAAAAACAATTTTTTAAAACCGGTCTACTTAATAGTCAAAACAAAATACCTTCTTATGACAATACTTAAAGCAAAAACAAAACAATAACATTTTTTTATGTTCTTGACTTCTAATACACCGATCTCACATTTGAGAAATAATTAAATTTTTTTGCGTGATAGACAATAGATGTTAAAATTAGGTTTACTTATTTTGATGATGAAAAGGTTATAATGAAATGTATTTTACTGCCTGTGATACGGTTTACATTGATATATCAACCCAGTAAAAAAAACACTTTAATGATTGTATATTTTACAAAATACTGTTTGTTTAATAAACGCTGAGACTTCATTACATCACGACAATAATCTTGTAAAGTGGGTTTCACTGCAAACGTCTTAGTGGTAAGACTGACATGTCAAAATCGTACCATAATGTCATGCAGACTTTCCATACTGTAAATGGGAAAACAGTTCAATTGGGTTCAATTTTACTTTTTTCTGTTGTTTTTAGTTTTATCTTTCATTTCAAATGAGTCTCGAAATTTAACTAAAGTGTAAAAATTATAATAACAGCAATCTATCTGCAAAGATAAAATATTGCAAATCAGAGCAAAAACATGTAGAGGCCAGGACACCATTAATAAAGCTCATCACATATTAAAGTCAGTATAATTTTTGAAGACTCAATCCAAGCTTTCACATATTTACTTACTGAAAAATTAAAAATACAATTTTCGAATATCTTAATAATCACGTTGTCATTAAATAACCCTAAACATCAGAAACATAAATAGAAATGTGAGACACATACAGACTGTTTGCTTGAACAATATTTAAAATACTTTATCTGTTTAATATATAAAGATAACCGAAAGTCTAATATCAGTTGTGACTGTCCTTTATTTAGTGGCCTGGCATGGCCGAGCGCGTTAAGGCGTGCACTCGTAATCCGAGGGTCGCGGGTTCGCGCCCGAGTCGCGCTAAAACATGCTCGCCCTCCCAGCCGTGGGGGTGTATAATGTGACGGTCAATCCCACTATTCGTTTGTAAAAGAGTAGCCCAAGAGTTGGCGGTGGGTGGTGATGACTAGCTGCCTTCCCTCTAGTCTTACACTGCTAAATTAGGGACGGCTAGCACAGATAGCCCTCGAGTAGCTTTGTGCGAAATTCCAAAACAAACAAACCTTTATTTAGTTATAATTTTAGCTTTCTTTAGTTAATATTTTATCCTATCACGGAATATGACATAACATTATTGCCATATTCAAAGCTGAGAATAAACTTTTATTTCTATTTCTACATTGTAACTCAATACCTAACATTCCACGTTAACATGATATATACTAAGTCAGTTTGGTAAGAATAACAGATATTACTCTTTTTTGGCTCTTAAAATTTATAAACATTAAGAACAATGTATTTATGTATTCATAGTTTAAAAAGATTTTTACACGCATATTTGCTTGTTGTTAACATCAAAGTTCTTATACAAAGCTTGAGTACGTTATACTAAAAGAGTTTCAGGACTGTATTACGTCATTACAATTTATGTTGCCGTCTGATCATATTCTATCTGAAGACCGTACGTTATTGCAATGGACTTGCATTTCAAAAGTCTCAGTCGTAATTGTGTCATGTCAAAATTACATCACAACGCCATGCAGACTTTCCATACTCTTACTAGTAAATTGGTTTTTCAAAGTATATTCCAACAGACAGAACGCACAGAAATATATAAGCGATTCTTCCGAAAACTTGAAGTATGTGATTGTGTGAAGTAACACGAATTATCGTTTCGTTCTCCAGGTCCTTGAGGCAACAGCGGCTGAACGAACATGCCGCGAAAGCAACTTGTGTTCATGTGATTTATGTTGCATTTCACTATTGTGAGGCAAACTTTGTGTTTATAGGTTTTTATTTATCACAAGACGCAATACTTTGATTATTGTGGTGGGGGTATGACTCACTGCAGATATCTTTTTGTATGTTCATATGCTTCTAGCGCCTCAGAGTTATCCACATTTCTTTGTTTTTCAATACCAATAAGTACAAAGGACATTCTCTTCTTGAAAAATCTAAATCCTCGATCCGTGAGCAGATTTTTGAATTTAGTGTGTGAATATTTTGCGTTGAAAAGGACTGTTACACAGTCTTCTCAAAAACGATCAATTTTCGGAGGCATCACGCTGTCTACATAAAGCCAAACAATATCAAAACATACTTGTGACATGTACCATGGCGATTTCATATCGATTGTGGTTGTCACGCCATTAGCAGATTTGTTTATTCAAAATCGTTTTAATATAACACACTCAACCGTCTTTAATTTCCAAATCAAACAGATAAGATAACCCTAAGCTTAGGAAGCTTGTAAAAATTATTTATCATTATTTTATATCACCTATAACTTCAGTATAGCTATGCACATAACAGTGCGAAAATACACGATGTTTGAGAGTGGTAAATATACTAAATGCTTGATACGAGTATTTAGCTGTAATATTTCTTAAAATAAAAAACACTCTTTTCATTAACTCTTAAGTCATTTGTGTTCATGAAACATAAATTATGTGTTGGTACGGTGCTAATAAAGCCTTTAAAGTGTGATGTATTTCGTCTTTTCGCACTATTATTCTAAAATACAAAGATCATGTTTTTATCATTTGAAAATATTTTATTGGTATAAACTGTATATCCAAGTGTTAAAAAATAAATTGTTCACATAGACTCGCAGGATCTGTGAGGTAGGTACCTGAAAACAGGGGAAATAAATTTTAACTATAAGAATGATGATAGAATTTTGTGGGTTTTTTTTTCAATATGATATTAAGGCTATGAATATGTGAGAGAAGTTTTTTCTCAGTCTCGCAGACATATATGCGAAGAAAAATCATGAAACTAAAGAAAAAAAGAAAAAAAATAAGGGAGAAAACGAAACAAAGCAAAACATTCTTATTCAATCACTGAGAGCTTTCTGCAAAACAAGATCTAAGTACTACTCAGTAAGACGGCGAACCTCCTCTAGAAGTGTTTACTTGCTCTGAAGTGCTTGACTCAGTTGCACAACCCACTTGGGACATGTTCACCTAAAATCAATACAGAGACGAGAAACCTAAGTAAACATATATGCAAAGAAATACCTTATTGCAGCAACAAAAAGAAGGAACTATAAACCGTCAATGTGAATTATTAAAAAGCTTTTGATCCGTCTAGTGTAAACTCTATCAAAATATTATGTTTATGATGAAAGTTATAATTTGTAGAATGATTTAGAAGATATTTGAGGTAAAAAATTAATAGATTGTACACTAGTCTAATTGAGCAAAAAAAGAAGTTGCTTACAATATCAACGTTTTATTGACTTTCAAAATATTAATTTGCATTCAATAATCATGTTTTTTTATACAACTTACCATTTTACCTGAGTTGATGAGAGATGATATATAAATATCAAGTTAAAGTGTGGAACTTGCTATTTGATAATTGTAAGAATTTGGCTTATTACATTACACAAGTAAAATCGTCTGGGTGAATATGTTAAATCGAGTGTTAATTAGCCACTGGAGAAAATCTAAATGCTCGATACGGAGAACTAAATAGCTTGAAACACTCTTGGCTTAACATGGAAAAGTCATCTGGATTTGAACTAACTGGGTAAGTTAAGCCTAATATATTGTATTCTGTTATTTTCTTAATAGTGGTTAAAGAGTTAATGTATAAGCAAAATTATTTTTCAGCTCCTTTTTATAAATATCTTTCATATAAGAATTATTCTGCGCTGTTAACTTAGGTTCATTGAGTTAGGTAAAATTATAACTTCCTAATCCAGCTAAATCTCACGAAGTATTCTCTGGATTGTGGTCGAAAATGACGATAACAATGAGGGCTCCATAACTGACAAATAAATGGATTATAGTCATTATAAATCTTTGCTTTCTGATGTTGTATGCCTCAAGTTATACTCTCACAATCAACTACATTACCGAATTGGTTAAATATTCCAGTTATTTTATGTAACTTGTAAGGTTGTGCGGGTGATTATTTTCCAGGTGTTAGAAAGAATGTAGAATAAAACAATGAAGTATTTTCCACATTCCACCAACTTAAAATAACAGACAACATATCACAATCTAAAAGTGATTGCGTACTGTATAGATAAGCTCTGAAATTGTTGCTGGATAGAACGGTCAATATCAACAAGCGTTAATGATATTTGGTATTATGTAGCATGGGTGGTACCCTGAATTTTAAAATCTGTAAGATCACTAGCGTTATTTACACTGGTTAAGCTTGGCAAAGGCACAATTTTGAGGTGGTTATAGTCTCTCACTCAAGCCCTTTAGTGTTTCTACTATGTTTATTTTAAGTAAATCCTTGGCCCGGCATGGCCAAGTGGTTAAGGAACTCGACTTGTAGTCTGAGGGTCGTGGGCTCGAACCCATCGCCACACTAAACATGCTCTTCATTTCAGCTATGAGGGCGTTATAATGTAACGGTCAATCCCACTATTCGTTGGTAAAAGAGTAACCCAAGAACTGGCAGTTGGTGGTGATGACTAGCTGCCTTCCATCTAGTCTTACACAGTTAAATCAGGGACGGCTAGAGCAGATAACTCTCGTGTTGCTTTGCGCGAAATGCAAAATAAACCAAATGATGTAAATCATTTTTATTCTTGATAGCAGAACTTGTATATTTTAGCGCCATCTATGTTTAGCGGAAACAACTACCTAAACCTCAAAACCTTCATGCACATTCCGATTGTATATTACTTGCTTATTCTAGAATACTTTATCACAATTTTTTGACTATATGGCCTAAACGTAAATAAATTGTCTATTCGTAAATGAACATTAAAAAGTATTAATCATTGTGCCATCTACTACAGGTAAAAAATTGTGTTTCTTTATAAATACTTTCCCGAAAGTTATTGGTTGTTTGTGAATCACGTAACCAGATATTCGTTCTCTTTAATTATTAGACTGAAATAGTTTTGATGTATAACAGTTAGGGATAATAAAATGAAAGCTGTTATAAATCGCAAGTTTTATATTAAACAGTGGTCTATGAAAACATGAGAATGAAACTATTCAAAAGAGCATTTTTTCTGTTCAAATTACAGCTTATGCACAGTATTAACTTGTATTGTTTTTGTGTGTAAGATTAAAATAAGATGTCTTTTGAAGTAAGACAGAATGACGTCAATGTGTCATCCAAAAACACATCGCACCCGCTAGTACAGCGGTATGTCTCCAGATTTACATCCCTAAAATTAGGGGTTTAATTCACCTGGGCAGACTGTGAAGAGAGCCCGATGTGGCTTTACTATAAAAAAAAACCATAAAAACACATATACTGAAATCATCGTTGATTTTTGTAAGCGTTTTGATATAAGTATCCATTTTTGTCTGCGTTTATGAATTATTAAGGATATAATAAATATATTTTATTATATTAGAAAAATTTTGCCTTGAAATAAAGGATTATTCTGTAAATAATATTATATGTAAAAAACAACAACAAAAAACGTTCATTTACTCAAACACTGACACATAGTAGCTACGTGTAATATTATTAAAAAATTATACACTTATGGCCAATTGGAATGTAAATTAGACTCATTTACATTTAGCATTTAAATTAGCAGTAGTTCATTTCAAAAACATATTTCGTCATCAAAGACAACTGCAAGAACCTCCATATTTCCACGGTATGGTCGTAAAAGTTTATTTTACTATTATACTAATTATTATCTCATTGGTGAAGTAACCCTATGATGTTATGATTAACGTAAACAATTTATACTCTGGAAATTTTAATAAGCCAAAAGGGTAGCACTCAACGTAGTACTTATGATCTTCAAAGGGATTTTTAGAAGATGTGTCTTTGGTAATATTTATTAAATTTCGTAGGAGAATTACTTCAAAATGACCCGTGAATTATCTAGTAATTTTCTATGGTTTTTCCAAATAAGAAAACGACGAAGTATGAATGTTACATTTCTTAATGTTTTTAGACGAAAGTATATTTAAGTTAGGTAAAGCGGTCAAAATAGAAGCATGTATACAATATTAAATTTCTTAAAATGTTGAAAGGATTTGGTATTTTCACATATTTTTATTTCTGTCAGTACAATATTCCGTATTCTGCAATAGAAGAAAAAAAACAATTGTCGAGTACCAGTGAGAAAATTTTACGAGAATATTTTAATTTTTCGAAACGAAGTTCCAAAGTTACTCAGTAAATTTTTGTAATAACACATGCTAATTAATAGATGGCGCTACATTCGTTGAGTGTAAATTAATGCTACAAGCTGGATAAAATCTGCGGTAGCCTTCTCTAATTTTAGCAGTGTGAGACTCAAGGGAAGACAGCTAGTCATCACTACCCACCATCAATTCTTGAGCTACTCTTTCACCCACGAATAGTGGGATTAACTGTACATTATAAAAGGGTGAACATCTTTGGTGCCACCAGGATTCGAACCCCAACCCTCGAATTAGGAGGAACTTAAATTAGGATTGCTCCTTACAAACTAACGTAAATAAAAGTATATTACTTGGAATTTAATTTCGATTTGAAATTAAAAGAAAAAGATTTTGGGGTTACTGAGCTGTTAATGGTTTATCATTTTAAATTCTTTCGTTTAGAATTTGACTGAACTTTAAATTAACGATTAATCACTATATTAATAATTAAGCTCTGATTAGTAAACTATTTCTAAGAGTTTAAAATTTTTTATATAGCTTTGTTTGTATAGAAAAAATCGAAGAAAACTATCACTAGCTGCACGAGTGTGTTGTTACAGGAAACGAGCCATCTACTGTGTCCACCGAGGGGAATCGAGCTCCTGATTTTAGCGTTGTAAATCTGTAGACTTACCATTGTTTTAGCGGGGAACACCAACTACGCACTAAATATTCGGTATTTTCTATATTAACAACACTTTATACCGCACGTGGGCTGAACGGCCAGATCAGAGACCCAAATGTTCGGATGTAACCAGCTGTAAATTAGAACTGCTGAACAGATGGGAGGGAACTCTATTCTTGCAAGTGAAAACACTGACAATGCTGCATCTGGAATTATGCGTTTAAAGAGAATTTTAGTTCACATAATATTGTACTGAATTTCAATTCTTCAGGTTTACTAGTTAAAATATACATCTATAAAATGAAAGCTCCAAGAATAAGGCTTTAAAGTCCGTGATTTTCGTATATTGAAAAAGATTCAGCCGAAACTGGAAAAGCAATTACAGCTGGACTACACCAAAGAGTCTCTAATTTTCAGTGTTATGTGTGAAATGCAAAAGGTTTAAAGTAAGAAAAAATTATGTCCAATTTGGCACTAAGTTTCCTCATTGTCTCTACTTTTAAAATTTATTTGAACTTGAGCTGATGCACTAATTAATAAACATCGCGAGTTTTAACCTTTCGATAGTGTATTTCCTTAAGAACTCCAGGTTATTGAAATAATTTGTCAATTTTAATATGAACCTCTGCAATACTTATTGAAAATCACGAGTTTTACTTTACGACAATGGATTTTTTGGTGGGCTCTGCTCTAAGTTGTAGACATAACTTGCCTGTTTTAATTTGAAATGGCGCAGTACTTATCCAAGAACACGAGCTTTGCTTTCTGATAATGCATTCCCCAAAAAACTATAAGTTATGCAAGGGAATTGTCCATTTTAATGGTAATCGATCTTCTGAATGTCACTTTACGAGTTAACAGCTGACCTGCTAGAGAACTTGTTATAAATATATATAATTGCTCATGAATCTTAGAAACCGATTCAACGATAATTATGTTCTTTGACCAAACTAATAATTAATTTTCAACATATATCATTAATGTTTTTGTAAGGCATTACTTCTGTAATTACTACTAAAATGATATGAACTCTTATATCGTACCTTAGAAAATATTAAGGATAAATAGTACTTAAAGGCTATGTTAGTTCTTTTACTTGAAAATTTTTATAACCTTAGTGAACATACCAATGTTAACGAAAGAGAAAAATAATATCGTTCAGCTAACATTCCACTCTGATCTTTTTACTTGTTTATTGATCGATACTGTCTTAATGTTACCACGATACGTCTGGAAAGAAAGTCTCTGTTTAAACCTCAACAAATTCAGATTGTATGAATACTGAAACAGAATAAATATATCATGTCACTTTAAGACATTTACGTTCTTGATAATTTCAAATTAACTAACATTAAATTTGTTGATAAAAATAATAATAAAACATTGAAATTAAATAATGCAATTGCTATAAAAATGTCGAATTTTAAACTATTAGTCTCACTTCTACGAACACGTGTAAAAAATCACTACAAATATACAGACAGGAACGTTATATTAATTCAGTTTATAGCTTTATACTTGTATGTATTTATATTCAGCCAACTTCTCATACAATTCTGAAACTTCCCGGATCAGATTTGACAGGCTGATTCTGGAAGGTCAGGGTATGTCTTTGTCCATAGGAAGTTCATCTGGACGTAGAAATCTAAGCAGGTTTCAGGATTACTGAACACGAATCTGGAATCGAACTCGGACTTGCCAAGTTCAGATTTGTATGTATATTTCTTTCCTTGTCTATAAAACCACTCCCACAGGCTTGGAGATAGTAGGATCAAACAAACTTGGAGTGACCTGAGTATGTCATTATCTATATCGTCTAGTCCCCTGAGGAGGGGCTACTAAGGGGTAGCAAAAATGCTCCGTAAAGATCAGCCAGACATGACGAAATCTCTAAGTAAATTTTAAGGGTCAATGAATTCAAATATATCATTGATCTTTGTGTTCCTGTCTCCATATAAGGATCCCGAGGACCGTCAAATTTAAAATTATGTTTATATCCCAATTCACAGCTCAGACACCACGGGTGGGTATAATAATGAGCTTTTTGTGTGTTTTCTTGTACGGGATCCCCTTAAAGTAGTTAAAGAAGCAACTTAAGATAATAAACGAGTTTGATTAAGGTCTCTGTGGTTTATGATGGGGCTATTAAACCCTCCGGTGGAGCAGGGGTATTCTATGCTAGTACTTTAAATAAGTTTTCGTTTCAATAGTTCTATGTGAATAAAAAGACTCATAAACAAATATACATAAATATGTCTCTGTGCGTATGAGAATTTCTGTCCAGTTTATCGACAGTACTTGACAAGCAAATAGGCTTTGAAGAACAATTTGCCGTTGTAAAATATCTTGTACAATATCATTTATTATTATTATTAAATACCTAATGGTACTGTAATATCACTTTCTTCCTTTTTAGTTTATCATAAATATTTCGTTTATTTATTTTTAATTAATTAATTAGTTTTCATTAAATGAGTCATTTGCTTTTCTCTCTCTCTCAGAGAAAAAAGAATGGTCTTTTGGACTGGTCATGATTAATTTTATATATTTTATTTTAATTAATTATAAAGTTTTTCAGTACATTGTCATAAGCCTGATACAACATATTATAGATTAGAAAAAATTCTTGATTTTCCTGATTAATTTGCTTTTTACATGAATGTTGAAAAAATACAAATCATGCACATGTTAAGGGACAACACTAGAAAAACTTACTAAATTCTTACAAAAAATATAAACATTTATATATTATCTCTATTCCAAGAGTTAAAATTCTTATATCACCAAAATTTATGTAATTATGTAAACAGTGGTACTTCTATTAATTAAGGAATTTTATCTGTCAGAAGTGAAACATATTACGAATTCTAGACCTGTAAGAAATTCCGTAAACGTTTTTTTGTATGTCACTGGAAAAGAAAAATGGCAGCAACTACGAACACGTGAATAATAACTAGGATAATAACCTAGCTATAGACGAGCATAAAATCTAAGTAGCGTGATTGGTTTCATCTAATATAAGAATGGATAGCCTTGCTGTAAATGAGCATAAAATTGTCCAGTTGAAAACTTTTTGTTAAAGGATATACTACGTAATTGGTTTGGAGAAATCTGGTTGAAGATCACATTAATCAGTGCAACGTTTTAGCTTATTCCAAAGACACTCAATCAGAATAAAGTCTATTGATTGTACTGCCAAAAGAAATGACTCAACTTACTATCGTGCTTACCGAATCATGTTGGAACAACGCGTGCGTGTTTTGTTTTCGCGTTGTCGTGTTGGAAGAGTGTTTTGTTCATCAAAGCGGAAAAGAAACGACGTGGGGTAAACATGGCGAACAACGACATTCAAGCGTACTCTAGAATGTTATGTTCCCAACCCCTACTCCTGTTCCACACCATTACGCAACGTCGTACGCAGTCATATCTACGTTATTAGGGTAAACACCTCTTCTGTTTTTCCTCTATGTTTTTACTCCACTTTGCTACTAAAAGGAGCAAAACCCGACTGATCAGATCAGACCGTATCACACGCTTTAAGCCTAAAAACTGCTCACGTTATATGATTCACGCACTTCTGTAGTCGCGTTGTTTCTGAATCAAGCAGCATTCAAACTGTTGAAGACAGCAATATAATAGTTTTTTGTAATTTCCTTCGCATTGTACATTGAAAAATAGTTTGATACTAAAGATTATCAAATCAGTTCGTCATTAGGGACAGAGTATGATGTTGTTATAATATAAAAACATGTTCAACAGTTTTTTAATTTGTACAGAGACAAGAAATCCATCAGGTAGCTGTAGGTTTTATTATAGGGAGATTGTTTATTATTGTCACTATTAAAAGACTGTTTTTGGACAGTCTTCCAAAGAATCTGTCTTTAATATCAATGCTTGTACCAAACCGATTTGATCCTTCTCCCGCTAGTACAGCGGTAAGTCTAGGGATTTACAATGCTACAATCAGGGGTTTAATTCCCCTCGCTGAGCTCAGCAGATAGCCCGATGTGGTTTTACTATAAGAAAACGTCTTCAGAAAAACCGAACCATCATTTATATTATCTCCGCAATTATAGCGAAAGTTTAAAATAAGCGTATTTTGCATATGAAAAAAGAGTGTTATATAAATGTATTTTTGGTCTTACTAAAGGAAAATTGATATAATATAACAGTTTTTTGTTAACTTATTTAAAACATAGATTTAACATAAAACAAAAAAATATAGTTTTAAATAAACTTATTTAAATTCGAGTTTGGTTTCGTAGAATCATTTCAGCATATTTAATATCCACAAATGATAAAAATGGGTTATTTATGAGGTAATTCATCTGGAAAAAAATGTAATATAGTCATCGTCAAATTTGATGAAAAATAATATTTTATTTGCAATTAGAATGTTTCACACAAACGTGTTTTTCAGGATTTGGATACTATAATTTTGACCTCTGAGACGTTTTAAGGACAAATAAAAGTATTACAGGATGCAGTTTTATATGTAAAAGTTAAACATATACCAACTATAATACGTTTTTGTCACATCTATAAAAGTAATATATCTATAAAATGTTTTATGCTTGTCCCTTGTATAAATAGAGCTAGTCTTATAACTAATTTAAAAGTTTAAAGATAAACTGCATTTCATAGAATCTCTTGGTTCTCATCGTCCAACCAAACTGATACGATTTGGTACAGTAAACGAAAAGACCATTGGGTAGTGACTTGGAGACTAAATAAAGTAAACAATAACAGCACTTGATACTAACATCCATAACACCACGTTAAATACACTTGGTAATCGTTTTACATTAAACAATCTAACTTTGTTTTGAATATTCAGATATATAAACGTTGTTACTAATTTATGTATGAATTGCATCTGGCCGTTATTGTTTCAGAGTTGATGGAGCAGGACATAAACGTTTTCATTGTGTTTTATTTATTGACGAATTGTTTGTTTTTTTCAAAATATAAGCAAGCGAAAATACCATGCTTCAACCACACATACCAGTTGTGAACGTATACTTCATACATGCTTTGCTGGTGGGTTTACTATTGAGCACTCTTATCTGCAAAGCTCAAAGATACGGGTATTGCAGTAGGACGTGGTTTGGTAACTTAGGTGATAGTCTCATTAAGTTTGAACTTTCGTAGTTACTTGTACGTTGGTTTCCTCAACATAAATTGTCATTATGAGCTCAATCAACTACGTTCTTTTTTTTTAAAGACAATATATTAAGTCTCTTAAGGAAATTCAACAAAAATAATTTAAAAACACTTTACGTTCAGGGCAGATTATAAAAAGGAAACAGTCACCTGGTAATCAACATACTAGATTATAAAGAGGAAACAGTCACCTGGTAATCAACATACTATATTATAAAGAGGAAACGGTCACCTGGTAATCAACATACCAGCTCCGTAGTCTATGAAGAATCTCTGTAATTGTCGTCTATACCACATCCTTTATTTTCTCATTTTATGTTATAAACCTTTACGAGTTACCGGCACAACTAGGCTAGTAATTTTAACATTATTTAAAAAAAGTCAAATAAATGCGCGGGCAATGTAGGATCTTAAAGGAACTTGAGTAGTTCTTAACATCCTCCTGGATCCACCTGACAAACTAAGGAATCCTACAATCAACGTGCTTGGCAGTGAAACACCTTAAGTCAACTTGATTTTTTTAGCATACTCTTGGGTCCGTTTGACAAATTAAAGAATTTTGCTGAAAACATTATGGGTTGTGTAGCATCTCAAAGAAACTTGATTTATTCTTAGTGTGCTCTTGCATCACTTGGACAAACTGAGGAAGTTTACTGATAACAGTGTGCAAATTTAGGTTACTGAATTTTTCATCTGATTAAAAGCTGCTGACTTGAATAATTTCATTTAATAAAATTTCTATTTTATTTCAATATTATGAAAGTTATATAATATTACAATTCAATGATGCTCAAAAATGGCAAAAGAAAAACGTACACACCATATTTAATTCGAAGTACATTTTTTCATCTGCATTTCTATGATAATTGTACAGAGTTGAGAATAAGTATTGTTTTTATTACTTTATTTGGCTTCAACGTCTGAATTGTAAGCTACAAAGAATATATTTCAAAGAACTTCTGTTGATCACCTGATCAATCTGTTAGTATTCATAATAAAATGATCACTTATTTTTTATAGTTGATGGTCTTGAGCTTCGAGTCAATTATATAAAACAATCAACTTAAATTTTTGTCACAGTCTTCTACAGCGAAACCCATGATTTTCGTCCTGCTTTACGATGATTAGTGTTTTGATTATATATTAATTTCTGGATTTTTAGTTTTAACACTGACTCTGTCTCTTTAATTTATTTTACCGTTCCTTTGATATAATAATGTTGTATCATTTTAACTCAGTTTTTGTTCAAAGCTGTTAAGTTTTCCATAAGGAAAAGAATATTGTGAAATAAAAAGCAAGGTAGATGTGGTTAATAAACCAGAAAGAAAAGAAACCAAACTAGTTAGAAATGTAAGTGGACATATCACTTGTTCCGGCTAAAGGCCATATAGTAGATTAAGTTGTTTCGACTTCATACCGAGGATAAAATTCCTACATTACTGACTTTCCTACTTTGTCTATAGAAAGCTTGATGTTTTAATAAAATATAAGCTTTTATCATCACAACTTTTCTTTTGTTAAGTTTAAAATGTTACTTTTATGTCTATTTTACAACCGAGTAACATTTTACGTTTAAAAATTCTTGTCATATTTTTTGCTAATAGGAAAGTCATTATGTAAGGGTTTTATTCTCCATGTAAAGTCGAGACAGCCTATCTTCCCACGTGGTAGTTAGACAGCCTGTCTTCCTACGTGATAGTTAGACAGCCTGTCTTCCTACGTGATAGTTAGACAGCCTGTCTTCCTACGTGATAGTTAGACAGCCTGTCTTCCTACGTGATAGTTAGCCGATAAATCAGTATGTCCACGTTCATCTCTGTCTTGTTTGGTTCTTTTTTTCAAGTTTTGCAGTGTGCCCTACAAAACTATTTTATAAATTAAGCTATAATTATTTCCTTTCATACTTGTTTGAGTACTTTCATATAGGATAGCATAGGTGTGTTACTGGATTATAAAGTGTACTTTAAATCTTTACAGATACTGCACAAAGTTTTAGTGAATCGCTCTTAAAAAAAGCTGTAAAGCGAAACGTTGAGTGTCAAATTAAATTAACAAAAAACAATAATTTTGTGTTATAAGTTGTTATTAAAATACCTTCTCTATACCAATAGGCATTATAGAAATTAAATAAAAGTTGTACTTTATCACGTATGCCAAAAGGTGTTTTTTGTCGTAATGATCATAACCTGTGTGATGAGACAGAATTAATTTGTTACACTGAACTGAATGTAAGAGCTCCACTAAAAACAATTAAATGCGAAAATTATTCTTTAAATAAGCACGAGTCTGTGAATTTAAGAACTCCAATTTTACTTGGATTAACAGTACCTAAACATATAAATATTTATATATATACTTATAAACCATGTATTTTGCATGTTTATTTACGTATATATATTGAATATTTCATCTTATGTATATTGTTTGTATATAAGTATGCATGCATACTTTGTGCTGTTTTATTTAAATATAACATTAATTCAAAACTGACACGCAATATGTATTACATGCATGATTTTTTACACATCGTATCTATACACTTTTTCACGTTTATTTTCATTCCATCTAATGATGGCCCGAACAAGCATGTTTGAAACATGGAGGAAGATGTTTTGTTTTTGTAATAACAAATAATTTGTACTAAATTCTGTATTAATTCTATTAATTATGTACCACAGGATATACGAGTAAACCAATAGTTTGTTCATGTTTACGTTTCCTTGTTCTGACTTAAACGTATATCAGACATATATTTAACGTGCACTGTTTAGATGATAAAAACCCAATAGAAATGAAAGTAGGTTTCGCTCATACTTGACAGTTGTAGGCCCAGTCTGCTATTTACGCTAGCTACTGTATGATTAATTCAAAGCAGCAGAGAAACGTAGCAAAAGAAAAGAAAAACAAAACAACAACCAAAATAAAAAAAAACTAGCCTATAACTCACAGTTCAGTTAGTGGTATAGTTTTACAGAAACAATTACGAGTTACTAATGTAATAACTTCGTCCTAATAAACCAAACGCTATCATAGCACTTTATAAAAAGGTATTATTGGCCGCTTGTGCTAATTCCAAGTATTATGTGTTTACTTTACTTAAGATAACAGAAAATATACACCTGAAGTTTGTCCAAAGTATTTAATGCTGATTAAATAATACATTAATCTAACTCTTCTATCCACAAACTGGTAAATTGTAATGTGAAATATATTTCTGGGGCCTAAAAATAATTATATATATATATATATATATATATATATACACACAAAAATAGGCCCGGAATAGCCGAGTGATTAAGGCACAAGGGTCACGGGTTCGATTTTCTGTTACATTAAACATTCTTGCCCGTTTTAGCCGTGAGGACGTTATAAAGTATCAATCAATCCCACTATTCGTTGTTAAAGAGTAGTCCAAGAGTTGGCGGTGGGTAGTGATGACTAGCTGCATTCCTTCTTGTTTTACACTGCTTAATTAGGAACGGCTAGCGCAGATAGCTTTCATGTAACCTTTCGCGAAATTCAAACGAAACCAAATCACACACAAATAAGTATATAGTTGTAATATTACAATTACATCTCTTGTATGAAATCAATCAAACCAGTTCAATAAACAAATGATATATATTATCATAAGAATCAAATCCGAAATTCTAACACAAAAATAGAAACATTTAGTTTACAAAAAAGGAGTTATATATTGCCGTTACTTATTATTCATTGACTCATAATGGAAAATGTCTGCAGCTGTGACACCTCAAAAGCGTTGAGGAGTATTTTGTTTTTTAGATATGATTCAATCACAAAAGCCAAACTAGGTCGTCATAGCGGTAAAATCAGACTAGGAATTAGGAATAGAGTGTTTTGACACACAACGACTTAATTTACTCAGTCTTTTGTTGCTTGCAGCCAGTTGCGGGAAGGAAGTCACCCAGTATATCTTGATGTGAAAGGCAGTTGTTAAAAACATTCTTGCAGTAACAATAAACCACGTTATATATTTTTACATCTGTGTGACTCCCAGTCTCCGCACTTTAAATAATTATTATAAAAATTATAGAAACTGCAATTAAAAACCTTGATAATTGGGTAACAATTAAGTAAACAGCAATCTTCATCCTTTGAAAAATTTATTGTTCGTTTTCTTTGTCTTTTCCATTTAATTTCTCATTTTTCTAGGTATCTACTTTTTCTCCCACTTTTGATAAAATATTTTAAGCTTAATAACTAGACTCTCTCTCCAAATCATCTTAGAGTGCATTTACGCTCTCAGAATGGGTGAACCATGAACTCTCGAATAAATAAAAAATATATAAGACTACTAGATTTTTTCAAAACTTTGACAGCATTTTAAGCGCACCTGAGCTAATCGACTAGATCGTAGACTTATAGGGCATGGGTTTTCAGACTTTCTCCTTCCCGAAAATTGACTGAGGCTTCATTACCTAATAAATTTATAGACACTAAGTACCTTAACAGCAGTGTGTATTTGCTACAGCCCCTCAAGTGGGAGCCCCAGCCCTACGATTTATTTATAATGTTTATAATGTTTGTGTGGTTGTTTTAACGAAGAAACTAGTCCACTGTCACTTTTATAACCCTTTTAAAGATAAAAGTACGGACCGTTTTTATCAGCGTCATTTCTCGAAATTTAGACTCTATGCTCACTAGCCACTGACCCACGCTCAGCCTTAGAAAGAAAATTTTCAACGACATTGAAACTAAATAGTTTACTAAATCAAAAACAAACTACATTAACAACAATTAGTAAGCTGGGTGGTTCTTCTAACACTATTTAGTATACTCTCGACAATTACAAAAAAAGATGGTGGTGCCATCTGCAACTCGAACCTGCTAAAATTATTTTATACAGAAACGCATGTTTCATATATTATTTATATCTTGATATATGTGATTCTGACACGAGTATAAATTTTTAAGCGTTGTTTACCAGCTCATAAAAACTCGCGTCCTCTTGAGGTTGACTTTAGTTAATACATTTGCTGTTACAGCAAGTTTTATTGCGTAAATGCGAATTAGAGAAGTGCGTGCACAATTACTTTGATTAATGATTCCACACTACCGAGCCCCCCAGTGGCTTAGCGGTATGTCTGCAGACTTACACGCTAAAATCCGGGTTTCGATACCCGTGGTGGTCAGAGCACAGATGGCCCATTGTGTAGCTTTGTGCTTAATTCAAAAACAACAACAACATCCACACTACATATTATGGCTTTGGCTGTTTACTTAGATTGATAAATATGGTTATACAATGACTACTTAGTGAAGACTTAGGTGAGTGAAAGTTTGACTTCTAAGATATATTTTACCTAGTTTAGACTGCTGAGTAATCTCAAGATAGCTGGCACGTGGGAAAAAATAATTAGGAGAATAATGGAAGAACCATTTATTTAGGAACATTGGAGAAGATGAGAGACTAGAGAACACGATATTCATGTTGTGATGGATGACTCTTCTGATGGGACCGATACTTCAGTGATGACAATAAATTACCTTTGAATATCAATTATATTAAACTGAAGTTTACCTTTCAAGGTGCAAGACACAACAAAAAGAAGAGTCTGATAGTTACGTTCGTTTTAGATATAATTATGTTTTATATACCTGTTTATCTGTTCGTTTCTTGCATTTATCATTTCGCACTGATTTGTATGTTTCTCATGTCATTCCGCATTACAGACTAGATATTAAATTATTTGTTGTAAAGTATTTTATTGTGGTTTATTTGAATTGTAAAATGTCGTTGTAAAACATTTGTACGGTTGTTGCCTGAGCTTCTCGCTAGTACAGCGGTATGTTTTTGGATTTACAACGCTAAAATTAGGGGTTCGATTCCCCTTGGTGGGCTCACCAGATAGTCCGATGTAGCTTTGCTATAAGAAAACACACTTGTTGCCTGAACAATGTTTTCAAAGAGATATCAATATGAATAAACACTCATAGCTTCATTACAGTTGGCTTGCAAGACTTAAATAAGGATTCATTCTATAGAAAATCTGACAGAAAAAAGAACAAATATTCTTATATGAGCATTTCATTACTTCAAGTAGTTTTTCAGGTTTTTTTCAAGCAATGTTCTGCGTCCGTGACAACGAACCAACTGGTTTCACGCGATACTAAGCACGTGCGTTTATGCACTTTTAGTGTACAAAAACTTAATGATTTCAATAATAAGGGGTAAATTAACAATCACTTTAGTTTAATGAAAACAGCAGATCAGAATCGAAAATTAGAACCGTTTATCTGTAGCATCAAGTGACATATAATTTTTTATGTTCATTGTAACTAAACATTGGTGTCACAAGGCCTCTCCGTTTTACAATAGCATGTTTTATTTTCTGTTTTTTTTATATTGATGTAACTTAAGCTTAAACCATTAAAGGATTTTCATGTGCGCCAGTGTATGCGTTTTAAACGCAAAAAAAAGGCTTTGAATATTCTTTCATACTTTTTGTAAGGTGGAAAACATAAAACAGTTCCCAATTTTACTAATGATTGACATGAAACTTACATCTATAACACAATACTTGAAATAAACATAAAAATATAAACAGTATTTTAGTATAGTAAGATATCTGCAAGAGTTTGATGTAATTTTACCATAAATTATTTATCGAATTTTTTCCTTATTATTAAGATGTACAATATTATCCAAGAACAATTTTTTTGGCACTAGTAATATTGTTTGTAGAGAACTATTTCGATTTTTTTTTCGCATATATTTGACTAAAAGGGTTCTGGTTGAGTAATCCTATTGTAGCTCTAGTATTTTAGGTAAAACCCCTTATTACTGCAGTTTCCTTATTGGTCAGTGTTGCATGTTTGTGTCCTGGTTTCGAAACGGATCTTCAATAACAGTAAAACACACACTCTGTCTTGTGAAACTAGAGGTAATTTAATATAGTTCTTTAAAGTTGACGATCGTACACCTGCCTTTTATTCCACTGTAAAAGTAACCAAGTAGTAAGACAAAAAAACATAACACTAAAGGTGAGTGCTTTTAGTTCCTTACGTTCACAGCGATTTATTTTTTTCATATATTTTTCAGATTTATATTCAATTTTAATTTTCAGTAATCTATAAATTCTTCATTTAGGATTTTATAGACTTCTAACCTTGGCGTTCAGAAATGTTGTATGATTAAGCTCTTAAAAACTGCACAAGACAGTTGACGATTGAATTAATAACATCCCCAAAACGCTATGTCCTCAATGATTCAGTGGCAAGTCTGAGAGCTTATATCGCCAAAAATCGTGTTTCGATACCCGTGATGCAGCACAAATAGTCCACTTGTAGCTTTGTGCTTTACAAAAAACAAACAAATAAAACTGACATTTTTAAGCTGGTTATTCAACGGTATATTATTTTCAGTTTATATATGAATCTAAATATTAAGAATGTTTGTTCATACTTATTCTGGTCTTAACAGTTCCATTCAATAAGCCTAAATTAACAGTTTATATTTATACGAGTTTGATTAATTTTATGCCATAGTTTAACTTTTTAAGCATGTCTTACAAACCATGTTATATACTAGTTTATATTTGGTTTCTTTCTTGTATATTCGATAGCACCACAAGGATAGCAATGTGTTTGGTAACAGTTGAATCGGATTTAGTTTGTAAATTGTTTTATTTATTAGGATGTCATTTGTTTCTTGTAAAAGAACATCACATTCGCTAAATCTTTTAAACTCACAATTGAATAAACGATTTAACGTGCAAAATAAAAATATGAACAATTAAGTAGTAGAAGCGTAAACTTCCTATATTAACGTCAGTAGAAGACGTATACTTAATGTTAACATTCCTTGTAATTGTACAATTATAAATTGAAAGGCTTTGATTTTAGAGTTAATTTTATAACAATAGCATTCTAGGTACTGGGCTAGTAAGTTCATAAATACAGATATTTTTTGATAGATTAAAGTACTTAGGCCCATGATGAAACTAAGTTGAATGGACTACTGAAGACTTTCAAAACGCGTGTTTCTACAACAGGAAGTTGCCGTTCATTCAACTAAGTTTCATCAATACAAATATTATTTGTATGATTATATAAAAATAAATAAAAATAATTGTAATATTTTTCAATATTAGTCAGTTAGTGTACAAGTCCTGCATAATATGGTCTATATTACGTATGCTTATTAGTATAAATACCCGACGAATTAAACTGTTGTTGTTATTCTGAGTAGACGACGTACCAGAAATCTCTTTGCTCACTATACGCGGAATAAAATATACAGGGAAATTATATTTTATGCAATTTCGCATAGATTATTCAAACATCATGTCATTATGTTACCATAAGAATTATGATGGAGTTTTAGAGCACAAATTAACTTGATTAATTTTGTATAACATCGCCTGATTTGACTGTAACTTTTTATCAGCTAGAATCAAATCTTGAAGGAGGCACCACGACTGGATCATTTATGTAGATTAGGCACAAATAACAAAAGACATCATGATTGTAGTCACCTTGGGATTCCGCTGTACAATGCTTTGACACTGATCAAGTTCAAAACAGGTTTCGTGAATAGTTCCGTGTTTAGTCTAAATCACTGTGACTAAAATCCAATCTGTGAGTCAATTCTTCAAGAGAGATGTAGTTTTATGGATTGTTCGACTCAAAAGCTAGAAAAATCCTGGTTGTGCCATAATTTAGATAAACTTCCGAAATCTATAAGAAGGGTGGTTTCCAGGATTAAATGTGGCGTGACGTAGTTTTTTAGTGAAATAGTTTATTTTGTATTGCACCCACGTTACTTCTAAGGACATTTTGGATAAACAAAACAACATTATTTTTATGTGTATTAGTTTTCTCACATCATTTTGAAAGACATAAGCTTAAAACAAACTTACAAGTCTTAAGTATTTTCGTAATGTCCATTTTATCTCAGACATTTAGCACAACATAATGCTTTAACGTGACCATTGCTTTGTCAACATTGTACCTGCACTGCTGGTGTCGGAGAAAGATGTGTAGCATAGCATTTAACAAAATTTGGATAAGAGCGAGCTATGTCAGTGTAAAGAGGTAGGATACATTCTCTGATCTTCAAACATTCTTGGACAGAACATTGATTGAAATACTTCAGGAAAGACAATACTTTTATTTGCCTCGCGTATTTACGAGCTATGTTTCTGACAAAGAATTTCCAAAATGTATAAACGAACATTAAATCTGATCAATGTTTCTACATATTTGGTATACTAAGGACATCTTAAATGCCGATGGAGATATAATTCAGAGTATTCAAGACGATGTAGCAGTGATGTGTCCAAGGTACTGTTTTGTTCTTGGCGTTCAAGAATTTTATTACAAAATAGGTGCAAAGCAGAAGAAATGCTATATTACAAAACATTAAGTTCCACAAAAAAGTTATCATTATATGAAATGTTGCTGATTCTTTCAGTATCACATGCATTAAGTAGTCGTGTTTCTAACGCCATTCAATTGATTAAGACAACAAATGACTGACTGAGGTTGTACATCATTCTGAAACTATCAAGGCGTCGAGAGGATACGTAAAAACACTTCTGATATTCCTAATTAAACTTTCTTATACAGTACAAAGTTAGCGTGTCTTTTGCAGGGTAATCACAAACAAATAAATTCGGATTGTTTCTTTTCTGAAAATATTTGCACATGTGATGAAGCAATTTCCATCAATCGAAACTATGATGTCTCAGAATCTTTCAAATCTTTGAAAGATGATAATGAATACTAAAAAAAATGTTTTATGATGCTACATGACTGTTATTATATTCCACTCCATGTGTAATTACATTTACGGTGTAATATCTAAAAATGCTCAAAACAGGGTATCATTTTGTACATACAATGCTTTTCAAAGTAGCAGAATCATGTATCAAACCTCTTTGATATGTCTCCAGAATATAAAGACACACAAATTATATTGATAACACTGCTATAACATTTTAAGGGCTCATATCATAAGCAATGAAAAATGTTATTTATAAGGTTCTAGAGGGCATTATGATCAGTATTATGATACAGATATTTTTGTTTGTGTTATTTAATGTATTTTTACTAAAGTTTGCATAATAAGTGTTGTATTGCTTGTTTGTAATTATCAATAAAAGTAACATGCATGTTTATGTATAGCGCATGAAAAAACATTTTAACATTGAAGACCTTTACCACATTTGGCTTTGACAAAAGTACGTCCGATAGACCCTCACGGTTCTAGCTTTCCGGCTGTGCTTTCTGCCTCAAATGGCCACAGAATATTTGGACCAACTGTCTCACTGCTCACAACGCCTTGAAGGCATCACAACTATAAACACTTCAATACATTGCTGTGAAGATCTTTTCCCTCCCAAAATTCAAAACAAGAAAGAAAGTTGTCTTGTTTATTATAATTTTTTTTTTAAATTGTTTACAATTTTCAGCTAACATCATGATTACATTGTATCGATTGGGCTCGACATGGCCAAGCGTGTTACGGCGTTCGACTCGTAATCTGAGGGTCGCGGGTTCGAATCCCGGTTGTACTAAAGTGCTCGCCCTCTCAGCCGTGGGGGTGTTATAATGTGAGGGTCAATCCGACTATTCGTTGGTAAAAGAGTAGCCCAAGAGTTGGCGGTGGGTGGTGAATGACTAGCTGCCTTCCCTACAGATTTACACTGCTAAATTTGGGACGGCTAGCGTAGATAGCCCTCGAGTAGCTTTGCGCGAAATTCAGAAAACAAACAAACAAATATTGTATAGTATATTTCATTGTTACAACATAGTGTCTCTGTTTAACAATTTTAATAACAGTCCTTCTTACTTTAATTTGTTGAAATAGCATTCACTTAACTATTCATATATTTTGACAAGAATCATGAACTTGTTAAAATTCAGCTTCTGCCCAAGTTTTGAAACTTGAGGCATGTTTTATTATTTATTTATTTAGTCTATCAGTCAAGGGTAGCATTCTGTTTTTGTTTCACTGTCATTAAATACTTCAACGCGTTTGCCCCTCGCTAGTACAGCGGTATGTCTCCGGATTTACAACGCTAAAATCAGGGGTTCGATTTCCCTGAAAGGGCTGAGCAGATAGCCCTTTGAGGCTTTGTTATACGAAAAAACACACACACATACACGCAGACACCACAACGTGTCTGTGTGGCCAAGAATTCAGTGGCGTGTTCGGCTTCTACTTAATTAGCCCTATCGCCACTGGTATCCTTTACTGCGGCGCATGGCAAAAAAGGTTTAGTGTCTAACATTCAAATTTTTATTAAACTAATTGTTGTTTACGTTATACCAATTAAAATAGCATAAAATCTTAGCTAATAATTAATCTTTTAATAATGTATAAGTTTCAAGTTATTAATTCTGCAAGACAATGTTTTAAAAAATCCCAAATTTCTCTTTGTGTGACACACTACACACATTTTTTTCTTAGCATGTTATCATCCTTGTTTTATACAACACCCCTCGAAAAAATACGAATTTATGTTAAAATTACTCTCTGTAAAATTAACATTGCTCAGAAGTTCCGTATTTATTATAATGTTCAACTTTTCTGGTGATAGCGCTATCCAATAAAAAATCAGACTTTCCTGCCCCATCTACCTGTCACATCCTCTCTTTCGTAACTCTTTAGCAGTTTATTCTTGCGTTTAATTATGTATTACATATAACCAATGGAAACTCACAATTTCATATATCAAATCTCGTGTTGCATAACGTTATGGTCTGAACAATTATTGGTCAGTTTTACTCAGAATACTAACATCGTTTCCTTGAGAAAGTTAACCACCAGCCTGATGAATTTGTAACGACTCTAGTAAAGTTAGAAAGCCAGGACAATGTTGAGAGGTAAAGGAGTTTGCCTACTCTTTGCATGTTATTAGTCTATTTTCTTTGAAACATTATTTAATTAAATAAAAATTATTAATTACAGTACTATGAGTAGCATAATAATTAGGGTTACTTGTCTTCTACAACTGAAAGCAAAGAAAAAGAAGACTGGATAAGTATTTTATTTCTCGTTCTTCATATTTATTCTTTATCTATAATTATAAAAGTAAATAAAATGTAAAAATAAGGGTACTGTGAGGTTAATTAAGATTAGATTAAGTAAAATAAATAATAATATAATAAAAATGTTTCTAGAGGCACGCAAATGTTTGTACTAGTTGATGTAGGTTGTGGGTAATACAATGCGATAATGTAACGTGAGCTACACGTGTACCGAATGATTTACAAGATAGAATGGTGTGGACACTAGTTAGGGTTCAAAGGCCAATAATAAAATTTATTTATAAATAGATTTATATTGTTACGGACATAGAGCTACTTAGAATAAACCAACGTAGTTTCCTTTTACAATATAAAGACATTCTAGAGAGAAAAAGTAATTTAGATTTATTACGATTTTTTCTGATAGTTACGAGGTCGATCAAATTGACCGATCCCGTTTTGAGTTAGGATAGAGCAAATAGAAAATAAACTATCAAGTTTTACTGAAAATAATTTTTGAAATGTATTTAGAAAGTCTTAGCGATTACACAAACAAAGATTGAAATTCTTGAAATAAGGAAAATTATTTTTAATTATAAGATGAAAAATAACTTTACACATGGACTGTTCAAAACAAATAGTCAATATATCATAGACTAATCTTCATTTGAATGATTAAAATATTTCACTAAAATATATTATTTTTTTATGTGAAAGACTTATAATATTAACTGAAATACTTCCAAATTTGTGAAGGTATACACACCATATTGAAATGTAGAAGTGTATCTAAAAAGATCTTAAACGAGTACAAAGAGATCACGTGGTTAGTCATATAGACTGAGCCCGTGTTGAGAGGTTAAACGCTTCAAGAGTTTCAACCAGGTATCATGACTAGTATGTTTAGAGTATTTGATTTTGATATAATTCTCTTTTTACTAAACTATTCACAACTTTCAGTACGTATTACGACAAATTAGCTTTGTCTAATTAGTTTCAAGCTTAATTTTATCTGTTTAGAACTTTCAGTACTTGTTACAACAAATTAACTTTTATGTAATTAGTTTCGATCATAATACATGTTTTCCAGAAATTGAATGTCTCCTAAGAACTAATTGGTTACGTTTCAGTGAAAGCAGCTTGTAGATCAAAATCACACTGAAGAACAATAGCTTTTTTAAAACCGTAACAAAATGGATAAAACAAAAGAAATCGAAAGGGAAAACAAATTACGATAAAACGATGATATGGCGTCTACATATAAAAAGAATGAGAATGAATACTTTTTAGCTGTATAAACTGATTGCTAAAACAGTCGAAAGCATTGTGGGTTGAAAATTTCACTCCGTGGGTGCATTTATAGAAAGAAGTTATATTACTTTTGCAACGTGTCATCACAGTTTGTTCATTCACAGTCTTATATGTCGTGAACAACTTAATGATTGATCAGATAAAATATTTCAGGGTACGAGCCATGTCTTAGTTTAGCGACGTATTTGTTATATACTGGAAATCTTGTTGAATTATGAGAAATAAAAAAACAAAGAACAATTCCTTAAATAATAAACAGGTTTTATTGTGTTGACCAGAAAGAAATATGTAAAAAATGTAAGAATATTGTATACCATGCAACCGGCAGCAGACCTTGTTTGGCTTTATCTAAAAATATGAAATACAAACCCGATTTGGCAAACGTTATTTAGAAAATAAACATGAATTATTTCTGTAACGGAAAAAAGGTGAAATAAAACTTATATACACTACACTTCATTTTATTCACTTCCAAAATATGCTAATAACCAACTGGTATGTGGTACTCATATCAGGATTTAGCAAAACATCGACATACAATAAAATAATTATATTTCTTACAAAGGAAAGTTAAAGATTGTTTTATTTAAAAAAATATCGACGGATTTCAAGTAATGATTAAGTGTTAAAAATTAAGAATGCTCACTGTTAAGAAAGATATTATGTTAATGTTTTATTTTTACTAAAATAATTTTATTTGTATATGATTTTTTTTCTTACCCAGTTCTTTGTTACGTAACAGAAATCATGGCAAAACAGACATTCTTATATAAAAATAAAAGAAGGTTCATCTTGGATATCGATTTTAAGAGCTCAACTAGTCGTCAACGTACTGTTGAGAAACATCATAACAACAAACGTTGAGAGGTCGACTTGTTTAAGCGATTTAACTATGATGATCTATTTTAGAGATAATACGTATTAAACATATTTGACAAGCAAATTTGGCATTTGTCCAGGATAACAATGTTGTAGACAATAATGTTACGGACTACTACTGCACATTTGTTAACTTGTCGAAATGAGTACATTGTAGGAAATATTGACTTTACTATACATTATAATACCAGTAACTAAATTTTCTTAATTACTTCTTGTATCACAGAGTTATAAGAATGTCTGTTTTGCCATGATTTCTGTTACGTAACAAAGAACTGGGTAAGAAAAAAAATGAGTGTCATATTTAGTGCCGGGAAAATGCTTTTAGATTGTAATTGAT
Organism: Carcinoscorpius rotundicauda; assembly: GCA_011833715.1. Classification (NCBI taxonomy): domain Eukaryota; kingdom Metazoa; phylum Arthropoda; class Merostomata; order Xiphosura; family Limulidae; genus Carcinoscorpius; species Carcinoscorpius rotundicauda. The sequence continues at coordinate 27,373,459 of CM022398.1, forward strand.
TTTTTGTACCAAGATTTTCGTCGTATTTTATTATTGTGTTTAATTAGTTTGATCAGTTATGGATCACTCACTATGTTTCACAGTGAAATACATTTTTAATAATTAAGTTTCTAATTAATACTGAAAATCAAGAGTGATAAATGTTAGGTTGCTTAGCAATAACGAAAATTCACTAATCATGATCGAGTGACATATAACAATCGTTAAGTTATGAACTACTGTCATATTACTGATCAAAGTTAGGTAATATGATTTTATTAGGTTATTAAACAAGAGTGTATAAATGTAAAACAATTGTAAAATTGCTACTCATGATTGGGTGACGTTTAAAAATTGTTAAATATTTAAATCATCAAAAACGAGAAACAGTTTCAAGATTGAAAAAAATATGAATCGGGTGATGTGAAATGGAGTGAGGCAACTTTTAGCATACCTATTAATATCAGCTAAAGTGTAATATTTGTCACCCGTCAATGAATACTAATGTGAAGTTCAATTATTGTTATGTTGATAATCGATATTAGAAGAGAAACAATATACAGGCTTCTTTTAATGTCGTTAGTGTTAACATTTGGCTACGAAATAATACCTGAAATATAATGAAATCATTGTTAAAAGGTTAACTGTTACCGCTGGTATTCAGTTATATTTTGTACAGTATAAGTAGGAAGCCACTTTGAAGCATTACATATTCCGCTCTGTTCATTTGTAAAGAAGGATTTATTAACGTTATCTTCCCAAAAAATGATTTTTCTCAAACCTAGGTCACTGACTTCACGTAATTAAATTTTGCTTTCACGACCACAAAAAAAAAAGAGACTGCGAAAAAAGCATCGATACAACACATGTTGGATGAAATTATTCGTTTGAATGTATACAATAGTGTTAGGAAGAAGAAACATCACTAAGATATCACGAATCGTTTTTGCTGGCTAAGCAAAAAACAACAACAAACAAACCAAAAGCTGCTATAACTGTGAACCTATTACTCCAAGAACATTGCACTTATTTCGGAGCTACACTAAATTTGATTCATAATATTTTGTATAAGAACATACAGCTACATACCAGCCTTTTCAATAACACACACATACGTGTATATATATATATATATACACACACACACACACATATAAAAAGATACCTACTACTTACGTGAAGGAAACGCATTAGGCCTAAATACATCTATTGTATGTATCCGGTTCGGTGTTACTAATGAATGTACAGCTGAATTATTGCAGCTCTAACAATTGAATAGTAAGGTTCCATGGCCTATTATTTTCCTGTTGAACATTCAAAACGTATGTTTACATGAACAAACAATAATATTATTAAGAGCAATATAAACAGGTATTACAAGCTTAAATATTTGAAGAAGATGACAATAAACACAACAGGTCATAATAGGTGTGATAAAGAAGGGTTGAAATGGACATGGCGATGTTTACACTTTTTCTTTCTTTACAGTATTTCTTTCTCTCGTTTTCAGTACTAAAATGCACAGTTGGAAAATAAACTTGTATTGATTTGCCCTTTACGACAGTTGTAACCAGACATTCTGGAAAAATAAACACATACACACACACTTGTGACATAAAACAAAAAGAGATAACAATTTATTAAGATATGCCAGATAGATCACAACCACTGTGACTACTATTATGTGTTAGGTTATTAATTTAAAAAAATTAGCTTTTATCGTCATGGCCAAGTGATATCACAATTTCATCATTCTGGCTTAAAGTAGTGAATAATGAGATTCTAGGATAAAACTTATGCAAAAATGTACCTGAATTCTAACTTTTATCAAAGTAATATCATATAAGGCTAGATCATAATATATATGGACCTAAGGTTTTTGCTCCAAAGTCTGTACTTGTATTATTTAACTGAATACCATATACACATTATTTTAAAGAAGAATAAACAAACTCACAACATATTAAAGTAGTCTAAGTTATGTGAAAAGTATCTTAAAAGGAGCTACAGAGGGCTATCATGTAGCCCAGTTGTAGAGCACTTGTTTGGCAAAGTGAGGTTTTTAATTCGGAACAAAGAAACATATATATACAAGTGTATGTAGAAGAAGTAAATTATCACAATTACCTTAAATGTATTACCAGTAGAATATTGTAAAAACAAATTGCTACGTTAGCATTGATATGACTAAGGTTGCCACAAACAGATTGCTAGCGTAGTCTTAATTTTCTTCTGATTTCTACTTGTCCGCAACACCACATAACATATGAATTTCAAAAGTAAAAAATAAAAAATATTTGTTACTCTTCATTTTGGTTTTGTTTATTTGTGAAACAGAACACTTTGTGGGGCCATGCAAAAGTACGTCCAGCTGCAGAAGTATATTTGCGTTATTCTTAAACTATTTAAATCTCGCTGTAACACAGACAACTACAATAAACTTTGTTGTTTTGAATTAAGCACAAAGCTACACAATGGGCTATCTGTGTTCTGCCCACCACAGCTATCGAAACCCGGATTTTAGCGTGTAAGTCCGCAGACATACCGCTGAGCCACTGGGGGACACAACAATAAACGCACATGATCAACGAAACTTCTTCATGTATGAACAACAATTTTTAATCTAGTTCTATGTATAATATTAAAGCACAACAAGTAGTTTTAACAATAAGTTTAATACACTTTGAACATGTATTTGTTAAGCTAGTTAGTTTCAGTCAAATTACAACTAAACTTTCAATTCAATTCCATCTTTCTCGCGTATCTAGTGTTAAAGAATGCAAACAAGAGTAATTATAAATAGCAGATATCAATAATTCACCAAAGGTTAATTTATGCAACGGAAAATAACACTTATAGTTCGGAGTAAAAACAAAAAAGTTGAAATCTTAAAAGGACGAAAAATTTTGAAAGAATATAAATCTATTTGTTAATTTTGACAAATATATAAATTGTCTATTCATCCAAACCTTTAAGAATGCTAAAGACATTTTTGTATTGCTGTCGATTTCGCAAGATCTGCCCACCATGGCTAAGTCCTTAGGGCGCTCCAATCTCAATCTAAGAGTCGCAGGCTCGAATCCCCGTACTACCAGGTATGCTTGTCCTTTCAGCTGTAAGATCGTTATAATTTTATTATAAATTTTAATATTCGGTGGTAAAAGAGTAGCCCAGAAGTTTACTGTGGGTGGTGATGACTAGCTGTTTTTCCTCTAGTCTTTCACTGCTAAATTAGGGATAACCGGCATAGATTAACCTCAAAAAATTGTTTGTTTGTTTTTGAATTTCACACAAAGCTACACAAAGTCTATCTGTTCTAGCCTTCCATAATTTAGCAGTGTAAGACTAGATGAAAAGCATCAAGTCATCATCACCCACCACCAACTCTTGGGCTACTCTTTTAAAAACGAATAGTGGGATTGACCATCACATTATAACGCCCCTACGGCTGAAAGGGCGACCATGTTTGGTGTAAGGGGGATTCAAATTAGCAACTCTCGGATTACTTGTCGAGTGCTTTAACCACCTGACCGTGCCGGGCCTTATGTAGCTATCCGCGAAATTCAAACCAATCGCAAGATCTGTGTGCTATTTTTTCTTACTGCTTTAAAATACGCAAATATAAAATATTTTTCCTTCTTGCTTCACGTAATTAATCAGACTTAGCGAAACTAAGTTGCTATCGACTTAAGTTTTTGTGAAGTTATTTTATAAAAAAAACATAGTGTATCAAACAATAATTTTGATTTACCGCGCTCTCTTTAAAAAAACACCCCGCTAGTACAGCGGTATGTCTCCGGACTTACAACGCTAAAATTAGTGGTTCGATCTCCTCGGTGGGCTGAGCAGATAGCTCTTCATGGCTTTGCTATACGAAAAACACACACACACACATCTCTTAAAGGAAAACAAATAAATATAATATTTTAAATGTTTGTCACTATACGCACATTGTGATATTAAAGTAACGAATTTAATTTTAATTTTTTTTTAAAGCGTATAAGTCTTTGTTTTGCTATTTATGCAAACATATTATGGGTTGCTGAGGTCTTTACTAGGACAACGTTAAGTATTCGGATTTAGGAAGCTAAAATCGGTGGTTCGATTCTTCTCGGTGGAAACAACAGATATCCAATGTGGCTTTGCTATAAGATAAATACAAATATGCTTTAATGATATACATAAGGATGTTTAAAACGTGTTCTTACTTGTGAAATTAGCTTTTGATTGATAAAACACATATTTTGATTCAATCTTACATTTATCAAACATATTATTCCTGCATAGAGGGTTCTCACTGGCACAGCGATATGTCTTCAGACTTACAACACCAAGATTAGAGGTTCAATTCCTCTTAGTGGACACACCAGATAGCTGAATATGGTTTTTCTATAAGAAAAACATTCCCTGTCTAGAGGGTTACCTTGTTGGCATCATCTGTTATATTGTACAAATAACATTTTATAATGTTATGTATTTCTAGCTTCAGTTGTTAAACAATATTCTCTAGTATAGAGATATGCTTCTAATTACTTGTCATGTTGCTTATGGATATTTGATACTCGAAGTTTCGAGGAAATTTTTACTTAGAAAGGAAAGTTGTTGTCTTGATCGAAGCTATACACCATTAATGTCCATCATTGGGAATAGGGCATCAGATTTTAGCGTTGTAAGTCCGTAAACTTAACACTGATCCATTGATAAAGTAAAGACGTTAGCTAAATGTACTTTGCAATAACGACTTAATTATTCCACTGCCAGGGTTAGTTTTTCAAGTAAAAAACAATAAAATATCTTTTCTTCAAGATGGCGATGGAAGCTATATTTTATTTAGTTGAATCAGTCTTCATCCAGGTTTATTTTTTACCAGTAACATCTCTGAAATATTTTATAACTGTCCAATTAGAAATGAAAGTTTTCATAGCCTCTGACAAAAGCAAAAAATTCAGTTTGCTTCAACTCTGAACAAATACACAACAAGACTTTTCCTGGTTTAGCCGTGTCACATGTACTTAAATAAGAAAAGCAAAATATTTTTGTCTGTATCTTATAGAAATCTTGCATTATCTGACTTTGATATCACTTCAAGGTGACTCCATATACAAACACTTTCCTTATTATAATATTTTATTGTTTATATAAGTTTCCTCTTGAACTGAACACATAATAAAAGTGGACTTCATATATCAAAGGTAAGTTAATTGTTTTTCTTATTTATGTCAAATTAATCGTGACTTTTCTTAAAAACAACTTTAACGTAATTAAGGAAACTCGGTAATGTGTTTTTACTTATTCAGCTATCTGAAACAAAGCTTAGATTTTAAAATCTGTGATATAATTTACTTCTGAGTCTTTCTTCTGTAAAGAACAAGTGTGTTTGTTTGTTTTTGAATTTCGCACAAAGCTACTCGAGGGCTATCTGTGCTAGCCGTCCCTAATTTAGCAGTGTAAGACTAGAGGGAAGGCAGCTAGTCATCACCACCCACCGCCAACTCTTGGGCTACTCTTTTACCAACGAATAGTGGGATTGACCGTCACATTATACACCCCCACGGCTGGGAGGGCGAGCATGTTTAGCGCGACGCGGGCGCGAACCCGCGACCCTCGGATTACGAGCGCACGCCTTAACGCGCTCGGCCATGCCAGGCCTTGTAAAGAACAAAGTTCTCAGTTATCAGTTTCCTTACACTTGGCTACTGTTCTCCTTTCACTGCTGACTATGAAGGTATCCGGAGAGGCAGATCTATATTCATAACTCAGGAACCATTCCTTTAGTAGGGAATGACAGTGCAACACAGGCCTAGGCAATTCCTAAAGAGAGCTTCGTTATGTAATTTTTCAATCTCACTTTCAGCTTGGACGCAATAATAGGGATTGATAGTGACAGCCTCGAAAAGTTGTTATAGCGACATATTGTTACGTCCTGAAACTAGTTAAATACGCCATCATGATTTTTTACGTACCTACGCGAATTATACGTCCGTATTTTTTTAAATATAACATTCTACAGCTTGTTTTAAATACCCATACTGACCTCAGAATCATTTGTACATTCCTCTGATCACACCGTAAAATAAAAACAAGGTGAGTCAAACTAAAAGATTTTGTTGAAAAATAAATAGAAGCACTGGAAATTTTTGTTAAGAAGCGGGAAAAGTCTGAAAAATTTCAGTGCTATAAGTGAATTTAAATGTTTCTTGCCATAGAGAATTGTGCTGTAAAGAAAACCAATTTATATGATGAAAAATAAAATACCCACTCAAGAAAAATAATTTACAGCAAACAGCTTTGTTTCTGAACGGTTCATCACAATTAAGTATCTACGAAGAAAAGCTTAGTACAATGGTGCACTGCTGGTACAGCAGTAAGTCTATGTATTTTACAGCCCTGGAATTAGGTGCTTCGATTCTCTTCAGCAGATAACCCTATGTGGTTTTGCTATAAAAATGCATGCACACTTATTTCAAGGGAGAAAATACATTATTACGTAATTTAAGTATATTCTCAAAACTAAGAAAAGTCAGCATAATTATTGAAGAAACATAACTTTCAGTTTATAGTATTTCGCTATGATGGTGAATTAGTATTTGGAAAACTCTCTTGTTATTAAGCACAGAGCTTCATAAAGGGAATTTTGTGCTCTGCCCACCATAAGTTTCGAAACCCGGTTTTTAGGAGTACAAATCTGTATACATTAAAGTATTTTGTATACGGGTACTTGAAATCACTATTATATATGCAAAAACGTTGTTGTACTTTTTAATTTCCTTTAGGTGTGAGCTTAAAGTTCAAAATAAATTAGAATCAGGACAAAGAAGGATTTCAAAGTAAAATTGGTTGTGGATTCCTGAATTTGTCACGTTTGTCTTTTATGAAAGGTGCTTAGAAAAAAAATGCTACTTACAATTCGTTCATTACAAAAAGAACAACTGAAATATGAAATCTAAGGATATAAACATGGATAACTAATGAGAGAATCTCTTAGAAAGGCTTAAATGCTATGACTTAATAAAATGTAAACAAAGAAACTCTCACAGAAAGGGAAAGTAAAACCTCCTTTCAGAAAGATGACGAGTAAGTTGAGGCACTTATAAGTTTTTACAAGGATCTAAAATAACTTATGTTGAATAAAGACTTAAAAAATTCCGATTTATGTTTAATAAAACCAATAAGGATTGGTTGGAAAGAAAGAAAGTATGGCCAAATGTGACCTACTTACTAAAGACAGGCATCATTTCTGAACAGCATTTGAAGTTAAGTAACTTTTTGTTTAACTTGTATAGAGTTTGTTTGTTTTGAATTTCGCGCAAAGCTACATGAGGGTTATCTCCGCTAGCCGTCCCTAATTTTGCAGTGTAAGACTAGAGAGAAAGCAACTAGCCAACACTACTCATCGCCAACTCTTGGGCTTCTCTTTTACTATCGAATAGTGGGTTTGATCGTAACATTATAATGCCCTCACCGGTAAAAGGACGAGCATGTGTGGTGTGACGGTTTCTATGGAGTACTTGGATTTGCTGGACCTCATATTTATTGCATTTGTAGTTTTACTTTGACTAAGTCATTTGAAATTAAAGCCAACGATTAAATTTTTTGAAGTGCTCTTTAATTATTTGGTAACGATTATCATTTTCAAAAAAACAATCGAATTTCTATAATTATAGTGCTTTACAGATTGAGACGATATTTTATGAACATATTTTTGATCTCTCTGCTCTGCATTCAACAGATATAGTACAAATATTCCAAAGTATTGATTCAACACGTTTATTTTTAATAAAATATAAATATAAACAATTAGTTTAGTGCATGTCAATTATGACAAAAATTATTTCTAAATAGTATGGTTCTGAAATTGGGAAAGAATTCACCAAGTACTCTTAGTGTTCCTCAAAAGCGAGAAAAGTATCATCGGCTAGATATCGTGTGGACAAACGTTTGGATATTTACTGTGCTACATGCTGCAGCTTTTTCAGGTTTGATTCTAGCTTTCACCGCAACATGGCGTCCTTGGGTATTTGGTAAGTCATTCTTTCCTTGCTATATGGTTTATGTCACTAAAATTATAAAAATGATATCATAGTCCATAAAATATTTTACGAGGAATCGTTGCTAAACAGGACTTTAGTATACACGAAACTGATTTAAACGTTGAGTTGAGATAATGGGGAGTTTATGGGATTACAATGCTACAACCGGGATTTGACACAGCATATATCTCAGTATAGTTTTTTACTAAAACGAATAAGAAAATAGTTGTATGTTTCTAAAATATATATTATTGATACAATATGACAAAACGTGTTAAAATGATAGCTTTCGCGGTTTTTAAAGAAAAACCAGTAAACATTTTTTCTAAAATTCGAATATTTCTAATTGTTCTGGATCGATCGTGATGAAGTCCATTTGTTACGATCGTGCTGGTCTCACACTTTGCGTTCCCTGACTACGTCCATCAATGTTATTTATATTATCTTTATTTCTTCTACCTAGTGGAAATTGACTTACATGAATTACTGTTTATTATTACAACAAATAACTCATAGATTTAGAACTAGGATTTGTTTCTTAATGTCATCATATTATTTCTTCCTTCGTTTTTGTTTCTGATTATATTTTTCTTATTGGTGTGAAACATGGCGTGAAGCGAGAAATAATGCTTTATATTATATATACTTAGTTTGGAATAGCCTCTTTGATTTGATATATCCTCATGAAATTCATATTGATAAATCGTTTGCTTATTGACATAAAGTAATATTATAAAGATAATAAAATAATTTTCATAGACTAAGGAATATTATATGTTAGAACAAGTCTTAGTCTTATACACACATGAAAAAGGAAACATATAACTGCAGTTTAGGTAACATTTGTACCAAACACTTAAGGTTTTCTTCAAACAAATAACATTCAAATGTGTAAGCTGCACAGGTAAGATATAATAATAATAATATGTCTTAAGCACATTTTCGTACCTTTCTAGTACTTTACGTATATAAGTTTTATGTTGAAAATCTGCGTTAAAAACAACACAACTTGAAATGCAAACATGGCATTTGAATAGCTACAACACTAGTTAGAAGAAACACAATCATTATGAGTGAACACAACTGAAGAAAAATGTGTTTTAATGTACGTTATTTGCTTGAATTGCATATAGTTTACCTACACACGATACATAACTGAAAATCGTACGTTTCAGAAAACACAGGATTTGTTTTCTATTTATATCGCTACAACAAATAATTGTGCTTTGTTCAAGCAAGTCTGTGTTTAGAGATACAGTTTATGTTGATTTCAAATAGCACAGTGTTTTTGTTAATTTATGACAAAACGTTTTACAGTGTAAGCATCTTTTTAAACAAAATAATAAAGTGAAACATATAATTTTGTTACTTTTAATGCATATATACAAATATATTATAGATGGATTGTCCCACAGAAAGTATCTAGTAATTATTGACAACATAAACTGCTTCACACAGGATCTTTACAAGGAAAAATCAGTTAATAAAGACAAAAAGACGACTAAGACAGCAGTGTTGACTTGTGTGGCAGCTGCCAAAACGTGGTTTACATGATTTTCAGAGAGAAAGTATGCAGCCTTGAAAACAGAAAAATAAATAAACAAAATAGCCATAATTATTCAGTCACATAGTTATTTGTATTACGCTTTGCTGTCTGAAATTTGAGAAACGTCCATTTCTTTAGATTGTGGAGAGGGAGGAGAGAAGCCAAAAATTATCTTCGTATCCACCTTATTGCATCCGGTGTATTAATGTATGATGATACTGGATGTTTTAATGAGCTCAGATACCACAGTTCCAAGTTATGTATATGATCGATGAGTATTCAATATTTATGAATGCTAAACCTCTTTATCTTTAAATTACTACTGAGATAACTCTTTACTTCCTATTAGGTGTGGCATACTCGTATTGTTCAGGCCTTGGAGTAACAGCAGGTGCACATCGTCTTTGGTGTCATAAAACATACAAAGCTAAACTTCCTCTGAGAATACTTTTAATGATTTTCAATTGCATAGCTTGCCAGGTTAGTTTCTTTTATTTAAAGAAACCATAACATGTTTATATCAAAGCTAAATTTGTAACAATTTATATTTTGATTTACTTATAATATTTTAAAACTTTTCTCTTCTTGTTACTTGTAATTGAAATTCAGGACAATAAAGCTCAGTCTATTTTCTTTTTTCTTTTTTAGTTTTTATTTTAAATTCTAGCTATAGTTACTTTAGAAAAACATAGTTCGATTAGAATTTAAATTGTTTGATTTTCATTGTAAATCTGATCTCACAAGCATAACGCTACATTTGAATCACGGACAGGTTGCTGAACAAACGTAACGACATACATATGTATTCAGTCAAAATTTTTAATCATACATAATCATTCAACTTCTATTTCTGATTTATTTTTCTATGATACCATTCAACTCTTGCCTATTTAGCTTTAATTTTTGGTCAATAATTAATAATTTATTTTCATTATATACATGTTCCAAAATGCCTTTTAAATACTTATTATTCGTAATAAAACGTGTTTGTTCTCTACTACTTCCAGAATGACATTTACGAATGGTCAAGAGATCATCGTGTCCACCATAAATTTACAGAAACAGACGCTGATCCACACAATATCAATCGAGGATTCTTTTTTGCGCACATGGGATGGCTAATGCATAAGAAACATCCTGACGTTCGAGAGAAAGGACATACAGTTGACTGTAGTGACATCTTACAAGATCCTGTAGTAAGATTTCAAAAAAGGTAACTAACCAAAATAATCCTGTTAAGGTGTTTTTGGAAAGTGTCCTGTGGTGAGAAAATAGTAGTTTTGTATTTTTCTTAGTAATGTTTTACATTACAGGAAAATCTGTCTTTCTGCAGACAAAATATGTTTTTTTCTTTCGTCTCCCAATTTTAAAATATTTGAGCATTTTTTCATGTACTAATATTTGGTTTTCTGTCTTTTACTGATGGTTTGCTTACTATGGTTTAGCGCAGCTTTGCGTTTACAGCGTTTAGTTGGATGGCTTAGTACAGTTTAGATTTTGAACTTGTTCTATATTAGTTGTTCTATTCCCTCTTAGAATATAATTAACTTGTTTATTGGAATTTTACAAAACTCACAACAAATTATTTGCAAAATTTATATGTTATTGTGTTATTTTGTATGGAAAAGACAAAAATTGGAAATGTAGAAGCAAGTGAAATTTATTATAGTTATGATTTATCTTTACAATAATTAAATGATTATCTGCCCTTATAATAATTATCAAAATAACAAAAAATTGCTTTCTAATAACATTACGTCTTTCATTTCTACAAAGTCTCCCTGGATACTGGCTAAGTATAGCACCGATATAACTTAATCTTTACAATAATTAAATGATATGAACACTTAGGGTTACATACCGTACTGTACTAAGTGCTAACAAAATTAATGTTATATTGTGTACTTATGACATGGTATGAATTCGGCATTTTACTGGATAAAGTAGATATACTGTAGTTGACATATTATTACATTCCCTCAAATGTCTTTAAAATTATTAATTTAATGTATTTTTGTTGATGCTTTGTTGCTTAATTTGCTTCTGAATCAAGAATAACAGTTTCCTGGTTATCAGTTCTTCTGAACAACTGTATAGTTAATTCAAGTAATAAAAATACAGTTGATATGGAATATGACTAATTGTTTGGCGGGCACATTACACATCCAGATCTGCACTTATAATAATTATAAAAATGAAAAAAAAATTGCTTTCTAATAACATTACGTCTTTCATTTCTACAAAGTCTTCCTCGATACTGGGTAAGTATAGCACCATATAACTTAATGTGTAAAACACATGTGTGAAGAAGGACGACACCAATTTTTATAATCAGATTTTACGCTAGACAACAACAAGAAAACTAAACAAATAAACGAATAACGTGTTGTTTCACCAGCTCACTAATTAAGGATGCTTTTTATAGTTTTAAAACAGAACAAAAAGTCATAAAAATGACAGAACAAAGAAACTTTAAGGCGTAATTGTGTTTTTTTTCTTATAGCAAAGCCACATTGGGCTAACTGCTGTGTCTATCCAGAGAAATGGAACTTGTGATTTTAGCGTTGTAAATCCGTAGACTTATCGCTGTCCTGAACGGGTAATGAAACGTTAAGGATAACTGTTAAATTTTCAAATGTTAACTTGTAAACAAATTATCTCTTGTGTATCATGAAATTCAAGAATAACCAAACAATAATAGAAATATCTTCAAGGTCAAAAGAGATGTGAGTTTAGAAGAAACTGCTAACCTGATTTATATGTTGTTTTTCATCAAAAGGGAAGATGTTTATGAGAAACTACTATTCTGATTCATATGCTTATTTTCACATCGTAAAGAAAGACGTTCGGTGTGAACTGCTATCCTAATTTATATGTCATTTTTTATCGAAAGGAAAGAGATCCAGAGAAAGCTGCTAACCTGATTAATATGTTGTTTATTATATTCTGATGTATGCATTGTTTTGCTATTCTCTATTTTACTCTAACATCTGCTTTATGATTCGTTGAAAATGTACTTTCTGTGCTAACCAATGAGTGCGTCATATTTACTTCTGGGGCAGTTTTAGTAAATTAAATTATCGTTTATCTTTACATACATGGATAACTAATTGCCTGTTTTGTGATGCAAATTTTTTTCGACGATTAATAATTTATTTTCTTTAGTTATCTTGACATTCACCTACAAGATATGTTTCACATTAACTTCTCTTATTTCAGATTTATAATGAATAACTTAAATTATATCTTAACTGTTGCATACAAAAATCTAGATTTAAGATTAAGGATTCCACAGAATTTCAAAATATTTGTTAGACGTTATTTAAACCTTTTTTTTATATATCCATTTCATTTTAAAATATTTGTAAATAATAAACCGTTAGATTTTGATCATTAGTCGGTCGTTTTTGTTGTGTTGATCATTATTACACATAATTTTATAAATAACAGTTCGCAGATGTTATTTAAAAGATTCAGTGGTTTGGATATCCTGGTTTATTAAAGTGTTTTATTAATTTTATTAAGTGTTATAAAGAAGACAAATTTCAGTGGTTGTGTGCTTAGACCATAATATAAAATGTGTTTTTCTAACAGGTTTTACATTCCTTTGGTACTTCTGTTCACTTTTTATCTTCCAACTATGATACCCGTGTGGGTATGGGGGGAGAAAATGTGGTTTGCATTTCTTACCACTGGAATCCTGCGCTACGTTATTACCCTACACTGCACATGGCTAGTAAACAGTGCAGCACACTACTGGGGAAACCAGCCGTACAATCGTTTCATAGACGCCAGAGAAAACAAGCACGTGGCATGGTGGGCACTCGGTGAAGGCTTCCACAACTATCACCACACTTTTCCTTACGACTATTCCACCAGTGAGTACGGATGGAAACTGAACATAACAACAATGTTCCTAGATTTCATGGCCAAGATAGGACAGGCCTTCGATATGAAAACAGTTCCCAATGACATCATTGAAAAAACTCGACAGAAAACTGGCGATGGCACTTTGACATTTCAACAGGGAATTGATCGCAATAAATAATGAAATTATTCATTTGTGATAAATTTTTTATTAACAAACCTAATCCCAACAAAGATCTCTGGAGTGTCTCATTAATTAGTTGTTATTGGTTGAATATATAATCATGAAAATTAAACCCCTCCCTACCTATATATATATATATATGAACCTAATCACTTGTATCAATAAAACACACAAAAAAGGTAAAAATTATGATTCCATTTGTCTTTCACTTTGTTCGTAATATATGTATTAGCAGTTACCTAGCTGTAACTAATTTACTATTTAACGTGAAAAAAATCTAACCATACATTTTGAAAGATATTGTAATTATTTAAACAGAAAACTAAAATACGTCGTTACATTATTTAACACTCATAATTTTATTTGTAGTATTCCGAAACGTTTTTCTACATCCCTCTCTGTTACAATAAGTAATGTTTTTCGTCTTAAAAAAAAGAATGTATTTTAGTTACTGCGTATTGTACTATTTGCATTCTGCTGTTATTTCCATTAACGATTAACGAATTATGAAATAAATAAGTTATTTATAACAAAGTTGTTCCAACTAGCTAGATTTTAGAAAAGTTCATCCAACAAACGATGCTATTTTTTTGTTGTTAGTTGAGATTTCTACGGGCGTATTTAGCTAACAAAAGCAAATCATTTTGCAAGAGTGGCACAGCGATATCTCTGCGGATTCACACTGCTGAAAACCGCGTATCAGAAAGCCATTGTGTAGCTTTATGTTCAAAACAAAACAAACAAACCTTTTGTAAGAAGGTGATTCAACTGTGTTCAAAATAACCGTTTTAAACTTTGGACAGATTGGGAAATGTTCATATATAATTTAGAAAACGATATTAATTTTAAAAAGAATGTGATTAAACCTTTCTTAATTATTTCATTACTATAACTGTAGCATTTACTGATTAAATTTAAATAAGAAAAAACTCTATTTAAGGAAGAAATACATTATAGTATGCTCAGATGAAATTTGTAATTACTAGACGAAGTATGTTCGGAGTTTATTTTAGACAAGCTAATTATCTGTTGCATAAACAGTTCATAGAATGGCTCTGAATTTTTATCATGTGCAAACTTTTAGCACATCTTCGACATCTCTTAACCAATTTCAGACCTATTTAGAGTTTGGACTCAGGAGGACAAATACTTTTGATTAATGTATTTGAACTTGCCCATAGTATCCTAGATTAATTTACTCTAATCCAACGTAAATTAAGTGCCTCTTGTTTTTAATTTTCGCAAGAGATCTTCAAATTAAGCCAAAATAAATTGTTTTACTGGTGGCTGTCGTTTTACACTTTCACTTCACACAAAAGAATGTAATACATTTATTTGTTTAGGCGTAAAACATAAAATTCGGCGTGTAGTTACTGCAGATACTGTGCTTAAAGCAGGGTTAAATACCCCGAATTCCATCGTTATCAAACATGAGTTTTACCACTGAATTATGGGTGGGCAAAAG
Organism: Carcinoscorpius rotundicauda; assembly: GCA_011833715.1. Classification (NCBI taxonomy): domain Eukaryota; kingdom Metazoa; phylum Arthropoda; class Merostomata; order Xiphosura; family Limulidae; genus Carcinoscorpius; species Carcinoscorpius rotundicauda. The sequence continues at coordinate 27,388,530 of CM022398.1, forward strand.
CACTTAAAGGATTTATATTCTGTCTAGAACGTTTATTGATATTGCTGAGCATCGATAAACACAATGCTATAATAAATCATACTTCAGTGATTGTTTTGAATAAGTTTGTGGCATTGCAAGGATGAGGGAGTTGCACGTTGATAAAATTAATTAGGATTGTAAGTTTCCTTCCTGATGAGTCACTTGATCAAGGTTTTTCATAAACAAACTGAATTTTTTTTAATAGTCTGTTAGATAAAATATTTAGTTAATATAATATTAATTTATTCTATTTCTTCTTGGTTCCTTATTTTTTATAATTTTTATCTAGAAATCAATGGAAAATTTAGAGGTGGTTGTTAGCTACCCCTTTTTTATGTTTTTTTAAAAAAGGTATATAAAGGTGCAAATATATGTGGTACATCTCTAGCCACCCTCTCTAAATTCGCATTATTGGAAAGGCTCTAATAATTCCTTTAAGTTGTTTGAATGTGCGATTACACGAGTTATTAGATAACTCTGTTAAATGATAATTACACAATTTTTTTATAATACATTTTAACGAAAAATAAGCGGTGTGTTATAATCCCAAAGTGCATTTATTTTCTATTGCTTATCTTCTTTGCCCTCCGCTAGTACAGCGGTAAGTCTACGGATTTTCAAATTAGGGGTTCGATTCCCCTCGGTGGGCTCAGCAGATAGCCCGATGTGGCTTTTCTATAAGAAAACACAGACGCTTTTCTTCATAAAAACTGTCATGCCAAGGTTTTTCAAGTGTTCTTTTTGTGGAAAAAATAATTTTTAATTGTTTTGTTTTTGAATTTCGCGCAAAGATACTCGAGGGCTATCTGCGTTAGCCGTCCATAATTTTGCAGTGTAAGACTAGAGGGAAAGTCATCACCACCCACCGTCAACTCTTGGGCTATTCTTTTACAAAGGATAGTGGGATTGACCGTCACATTATAACGTCCTCACGGCTGAAAAGGCGAGCATGTTTGGTGTAACGGGGATGCGAACTCGCATCCCTCAGATTACGAGTCGCACGCCTTAACCCACCTGGCCATGCCAGGCCGGAAAGAATAATAAAGCAGCGTTAAATTTTCACCTTACATACGGCTTTAAACTGGTTCATGTGCAAGTTTCAATATTCGCGGTGGGCGTAACACGTGTTGCTTATGGTGTAACTTTGTGTTCACTAACATAAGGTCCGGCATGGCCAGGTGGTCAAGGCACACGACTCTTTATCAGAGAGCCTTAGGTTCGCATCCCTGTCCCATCAAACATGCTCATCCTTTCAGCCGTGGGAGCGTTATAATGTCACGATCAATCTCACTATTCGTTGGTAAAAGAATAGCCCAAGAGTTAGCGGTGGGTGGTGATAACTAGCTGCTTTGCCTATTGTCTTGCACTGCTAAATTAGGGACGGCTAGCGCAGAAAGCCCTCGTGTAGTTTTGCGCGAAATTCTAAACAAACCAAACCAAGAGAAATAAACTTTCATAAATAAGGCTTTCTACAAATTACTATTTTAAATTTGTGTTGAAGAGTGAAGAACAAGTTATACTTTAATATGTAAGTATTCTTATGCAGTTTGTTTTATTTTCAATTTACAGTTATTTCTCTTGTTTGTTTCATTTGTATTGGCTTTGTTTTTAAGATATCCATCATAAAGACAAGAATACAGAAGGTTAACCATACTTTATAAGATTTTTTCCAGATACCATTACATCCTTGAAAGTATTTCCTCCATAGTTGTAGCAGTTTTGAGATTACGGATATATTCCGACATTATGATTTTCACTGTAACAAGTTGTGAAAACCAACGAGGTAATGCTTGAGATATTTTCCATAAACCATCCATAGGACGTGGATTTCGGCTCCCAAGACCAATTTAATAGACTAAAAGTACAAACACCCATTGAAGCAAGATCAGAGTGTTTGTTTTATTGGTATATGGATGCTGTAATTATTGTTCTTACGACTAGCTTTTTCTTGAAAATGGCCGTTCGTTTTGAAGTGCAACTCAGTTTTAAGAACTGCTACAGTAACGTGTAGTTTAGTTATTGTAGTAACTTGTTCTGCGTCATAGCTCTTTTTGAATCAAAATATTTCCCTTCATAATCGGGCCGGTATGGACAGCTGGTTAGGGCTTTTGACTTGTAATTTAAGGGTTGCGGGTTCGAATCAACGTCACACCAAACGTGTTCCCCTTTTTAGCCGTGGGGACGTTATAATGTAATGGTTAATTCCACTATTAGATGGTGAAATAATAGCCCAAAAGTTGGCAGTGGATGGTGATGACGAGCTGTTTTCTAGTCTTTCACTTCTAAATGAGGGACAGATAGCGTAAAATTAAAAAAAAGAAGAAGAAATAGACCATCCATAATCATAACCTAGCTGGTCCGAGCTGATATAAGGTTTGGAGCTCTTGGATGTGCAAGTTTTTCCTCTCCATAGAGAATACTAAACGTATGCAAGACGTTTTGTATTTCTAGGTTTTTATCATTTAACAAACTCGTTTTATTAATAATACATTCTGGAAGAAAGTCTTTATGTTTCTACACCCTTATTCTAACTATAAGAAGGAATGTCCTACCAAATAAACAAATACTCTATTGTATTATCGTATGTACAAATAAAAAGTTAACAGCACAATAAAAAACAGTGACATTCTATAAAGAGTTATTCAGAAAGTAGATTTTAACCACAGTGCACATTATTAAATTAATATTTGGAGTATTAGGATACTAAGAATTTATTTTATTAAAAAAAAAGGAAATGGTCTCGTTTTATAATTTTTATAACCGAAAGTTGTTGTTTTGAATCAAGAACAAAGCTACATAATGGGCTATCTGTGCTCTGCCCATCACGGGTATCGAAATCCGGTTTTTAGCGTTGTAAGTCCGCAGACATACCGCTGAGCCACTGGGGGGTTTATAATCAACAGTCACACGTTTTTATCAAAATTCCCATTCAAGACCCACCGTTAAAGCTCAGAAAATGTGAAGAAAAGTTAACTGTCATTTTTCTTTTTGCATTCGAAAATAACCACAATAATAGCGTATTTAAATTATTCTGATTTTTATTTTCAGTTGTCGTTGACGTAGAATACACACAGTATATCATTTTAATTTCGTTAGATAACATCAGGAGCTTGAACTTGTCTTTGTTTTTGTTGGTATGTCAAAATACAAGCAGTATATCAGTTTACTTTCACTAAATAAAATCAGAAATTTGAACTTTTGTTTTTGTTGGCAAGTCAGATTACGCACAGTACACCACTAAGTTTTGATAGGTATTGTCAGAGCTCTTGAACTTGTCTTTGTTTTTGTTGGTATCTTAGAACACAAAGGGTATATCACTTTCATTTAACTAGATAATGTTATGACATGCGAACTTTTCATTATTTGATTTTTTTTTTACATTTCGTAACGTAAATAATTAAATAAAAATGAATATTGTTTTTCTTTAAAAAAAAATGAGACCGAACACTTCTTAATACTTGATTTTATTTAATAAAGTTATAAATCTTATGCCTATGAAAAGAAAATTTTGTCTTTTGTTTGTTTAGAATTAAGCACAAAGCTACTCAATGGGCTATCTGTGCTCTGCCCACCACGGGTATCAAAACCCGGTTTTTAGGGTGTAAGTTCGCAGACATACCGCTGTGCCACTGGGGGGCTGAAATTTTATCCAAGTATTTAGTTTCAGTAAAGACAGACAAACAAAAAACTTAATCTATTAATGAGTCGATATATTTATGTTGGACTTTGAATGTCAATTAAACAGTAGAATACTGTAATAACAAAGTACTTATATCTGACGAAATGAGAAAAAACATACATCAAGTTCAAAAGAATAGGACTAATAATACGTGAGTGAAGTCTTATTGGAGAATTCTTGTTTTATTGCTTGTACCAATAAATAACAACAATAATCTGTAGAAGATTGGTTTGGTTAGAATTTCGGGCAAACTACACCAGAACTATCTGTACTAGTCATCAGGCAGCTAGTCATCACCACCCACCGCCAACTCTTGGGCTACTCTTTAATCAACAAATAGTGAGATTAACCGCAACATTATAATGCCCCCACGGCTGAAAGGGTAAGCATGTTTTGTGTAACAGGGATTAGAATCCGCAACCCTCGGATTGGGAGTCAAGTGCCTTAACCATCTGGCCATGCTGGGCCAACTGTAGTAGAAATTTTGTGAGGAGTAATATCTTTACTTACCGATGAAGTTTTTTTTCTTAAATATTTCTTACTTACATTTAAACATTTTGTACGTGGTCTTAAAGCTCGTAATTAGTTTCATAATGATATTAAAATAGTCGTATTAAAAATGTATTTTAAGCTGTTTTATGAAAACTAAGTTTTATTAATTTTAGTTATTGGTTGAAATTACGAAATAAAGTTTATATATATATATATATATATACATGCTTAACAAAGCGTAGCATTTTATTAAACACCGACGTAGTTCAGACACATTAAAAATATGTAATAGCTAAAAACATTCTATCTAAGGTTTCATGGTTTGTTTCCCGTTGCTGTATGAATACATTCCATACTTTGAGGTCGTGGGTCTATTGAAAGAGTGAGGCTCAAATGCAAGTTGCCCAAGAACCGACCACGAACGCTTGACCAGCTACGTAATATATCTATTTTATCAGTTAAAAGTAAAAAAAAAAATGATCACGCACAAATGGTTCTTGTGTAATTCATCTGTTCTATGAGTTTAAAGTCAGAAACAGTTATGCTCAAATATTTATTGTGTAGTTCTTCGTAAAATTCTGAAACAAACTAATCTTTATAATCTTACTTTTGAATGGTTTTAATCGGTTCTTTCATAATCACTAGATGATATCAATGTTGTTAATTATATACATAAATAAATAAAACAAAGATATTTGTGTTTAAATTAAGCCGAAATAAAAATAAAGTAATAAACACAATTTTGTCCTACTTAATAGTATTAAAGAACATACCCATGGAAAGCTTACAACTCACCAAACTACTGCTTTAGTGGGTTATATTTCTTTATTCAATATGGTTACAAGTCAATACGAATCACTGACGAAAATACGAATCTGTCAAACAACCTTGTCTACTTACCATCTACAGAAGGAAAAATATGACGTCTTTCTTTCTATTAATTTATACGAATTATTAATTTAAGGCTTATTTCACATGATTTATTGAGCAAAGTTGCGCAATGTGGTACTTACACTTGGTTCACCACTGAGATGGAACCTTGAATTACAATGCTATTTGATATCTAACAGCACCAAAGTTTATCTGCATGCATGCCTTTAAACAGATTTCTTATTTTGTAAGGAATAGACTCAGATGTGAAGCACATACTATCTCCTACTGAAAATATATTGACGAAGCAAACAACTATATATTTATTGCTTCAGCTCCATTATATACGGGTATATACGTATGTATACGTATAAGTAAAAATTAATCTTGAATTATAACAGTGATTATATTTGACTTCTAACAATATTAAGGTATAAATTAAACAGAATCAATCGTTTCACTTATAAATCTTCGAGTAGTTCATACTCCCTGCTTTTCTGAATTTAAACTGCTTTTTGTTCATTTATTAATGTTTTTCATTCCTACAAAATGTTTTTATAGAGTTGACCATATCCTTCAACTTTACTTCTGACGACGAAATACCATATTCACCTTGAACTACTTTACAGTTATCACGAGGAAGCGTGAAAAGTCTGTTCGTGTCATTCCTCTCATAAGTAAACTTCCATTTTCAGATAACTACTAAACTATACCCATTTCTGAACCTGAAGGGTAGCTTTATTCAGTTCACGAGTACGGTCAATGTACCCAGAAATTAAAGTATGTACGTGAAGAGAAAGAGGTGAAAAAGTTGGTCTTTGAAGTGTTTTACATATTTACACATGTTTTTGAAGTGTTATACACACTTATGCATACATACATGTTTACTCTGATTACATTATTTTTTTCGTGGACGTGAGAGTTGTACTGGTTGTACTAAAACATTTTAAAATGTTTTCTAGTTCAAAATTATATTATATTAATTTGCATTTTTACATTTTACAGAGTTTGTAATTTTTTTAATCACCAGAGGGGACATATTTGATGCAGACACTGATTCAACAGCAACCTCCGGAACTCAAAAGGTAATAAAAATTATTATTTTTCATCAGTTTTGTAAAGTAAAAGTAATGTAACAAGATATTTTTCATTTTAAAGAAAAAATACTTTGTATAAGGTTGTTCTCTTCCCAGGCTGTTTCTAAACAGTGTTTGGTTCGACATTCTTCCAGGTAGCGTTTTATAAACATACAACAAATTACACTGCTGGTTTCAAGTACAGTCAATGTGAAAGAGTTCAATTCTTATTGTACACTTTAACGGTTCAACAACTTAGCAATCGTACGAGGAAACTGAAAGAAATAAGGGTAATAAATAAAGGCAATGGATATCATGGGACTAACGAAAATGAACATTTGATGCAAAAATGCCAAAAACTATAAAACGATAAAGTAAGGAAATACAAGCTAAGTAATATATATGCAAAAACGGCTCGTTTGGCTTGATAAAATATTTTACGTAGAAGAGCGATCAACGTTTCGACCTTCTTCGATCATCGTCAGGTTCACAAAGAAAGAAAGAGGTAACTGACCGGAAGCTGACCAAATGTTTGGAAGGGGTTTTGTAACTGAGTCTTTGAATGTAGAGGGCGGTGTTAGATGTTTGAATATATAATTTTATTTATTTTATTATATTAATATAGGTATAAAGGCGTTCAGTTATATTTCTATATTTTGGGTTTAAGTTGTTGTATAAGTAAGGCTTCTTTAATTTTGCGTTTGTTTATGTTTGTTTCTTTATTTAGTATTTGAGTGTTTTCTATGGTTATGATGTGTTTATTTGACTTGCAGTATTCAAAAACGTGTGAAGGTGACTTTTTATGTTCTTTGAATCTCGTTTCCATTTTTCTACTTGTTTCTTTAATACAGAAGTCGTGGTAGTTATCAAATTGTATTTTATAAATAATGTTTGTGTGGTGTTTGTCAGTGTAGTTCTTACGTAGTATAGACCTCAGTTTTGTGCCTTGTTTTTGAATAAATTTGATATTAACCGGAATGTCATATTTTGTTACTAGCTTTTTTCAAAATGTTGGTTATTTGTCTGCTGATTTCGGGAATATATGGAATGCAGCAGTATATGGTTTCGTGATTTTTTTGGTTCGTGAGATATATTTACTTTTGTTGGTTGATTTTACTTTCTGTCTAGGTGTGTGCATATAATGTTTACTTCGGTTTGTGGAGGAAACTTATTAATGTTGATGAAGTATTGTTTTATTTTGTCTAATTTTATCTGGTAAGCATAGTTTTATGGCTGTGTTTATCTGGTTTCTTAATTTGTTGAGTTTTTGTTTTGTTTCATGTGCTGAGTCCCAAGGAATGTATAGTCCAGTATGAGTAATTTTTCGGTGGATTTCTGTTTTGAATTGTGTGTCGGTTCTTGTAATTTTGAGGTTAAGTAATGATATTTGATTGCTTTCTTTCTGTTCACATGTGAAGTTAATGTTGGGATGTATATAGTTAATGTGATTGAAAAAATTAAGTGTGTGTTATGTAGATCTGAATCCCGCAACTGTGACATCTACATATCTGTATCAGTATAGTGGTGGATGCAATGCTGTGTTAATTTCCTTACTTTATGTGATTGAAAAAATTAAGTGTGTGTTATGTAGATCTGAATCCCGCAACTGTGACATCTACATATCTGTATCAGTATAGTGGTGGATGCAATGCTGTGTTAATTGCTTGTGTTTCAACTTGTGTTATAAAAATATTGGCTAGAACTGGTGATACTGGGTTGCCCATGCTTTGATCATTTGTTTGTATATAGTTGTTGCTGTTGAACATGAAGTTTGTCTTTATCGTGGTGAATTCTATGAGGGTTGCTAATTGGTTGCTGGGAATGTCTATAGTTGGGTTCGGGTATCGGATATAGAGTTCTAAGGCTATCTTGTAGGCTTCACTGGTTGGAACTTCTCTAAAGAGGGATGTAACATCGAAACTGGCCATTAAGGATTTATGATTAAGCTGATTTAGATTAGACTTGAAATTGAAAGATTCTTTGATGAATGAGCTGGCTGATAATACATATTTGGAGAATGCCTATGCTATGTATTTACCAAAATTGTAATTAAACGATTCATATGTGGACATTATTGGTCGTAATGGACAATCTGGTTTATGAGGTTTGGGGATGCCGTACATTTGTGGTGTGCGTGAGTCGGTTTTACTTAAGTAGGAGTAAAGTATTTGTGAAATTGTCTTGCTATTTTTTCATTTTTAGTAGTAATTTGTTTAGTTGCGTCTCGTGTGTCTTTGTTGGATTTGTGTGTATTGGTTTAAATTTGTTCGTGTCTGATAGGATGTTCTTCATTTTATATATATCTTATTTTCTAACCCTGCGATCTTTTTTTAACAACTTCAGATTGCACTGTTATATATTTTTTGTTGTTGTTTTGAATTAAGCACAAAGCTACACAATGGGCTATCTGTGCTCTGCCCACGACGGGTATCGAAACCCGGATTTTAGCGTGTAAGTCCGCAGACATACCGCTGAACCACTGGGGGGCACTGTTATATATTTTTTGATTCTTATATACCTTCTTAAAAAGTAGTAAAGAAACCAAGTAAATGGTAAAACTTACGAGACTAGATCTGATTATGATAACAATAAAATTTCATTTATCCATAATATTCTTTTGATTAGAGTGTGATAAATTGAGTTAACCGAACTTTTAAAAATTATATATATTTATATACACCGCCCTCTACATTTTGACACTCAGTTACACAACCCCTTCAAAACATGTGGTCAGCTTCCGGTCAGTTACCTCTTTCTTTGTGAGCCTGACGATGACCGAAGAAGGTCAAAACGTTGTTCGCTCTTCTACGTAAAATATTTTCTCAACCCAAACGAGCCGATTTTGTGTATATATTTCTCTACAAGTGGGTTTTCTCTACATCCCTGATTAATCTTTTACCAATGAATAGTGGGATTGACCGTGACATTACAATGCCCCCATGGCTGAAAAAGCGATCTTGACCGATTAACATTGCTATGTCGCTTGAGTCGGTTTATCGCCACTCTTTACGAGGTAAGATAAAAATTCTCATACAGAAACTCTTAAACGTAGCAGTATGTCAAAACGCGAAGTACAGTGTAATGTAATTACGTACAATCTTAACTATCAGAATAATCATGTCAACGATAAAGCAAGTAGTTGAAAAGTAGCAGAGGGCCTGAAACATCGTAGTTGTGATGTGCTCTCAGAAGACGTTTCAGAAAGTTGAGTATTTTACAGCAAAGAATTACAAAGAATAGCAAAAAGAGTTAATAACTGCGTTTATTGTGTTGTTTTCTTTTCAATAGCATAATAATATATACGTGTTATAGAACTGTTTTTAACATTTTAGGAAAGAGTTTACAGTTTGTATTTTTCAAGGTATTATCTTTGAAGAGAGCATGCAATCTACATACAAAACATACCTGATTGACTTTATTATTTTTTGTATTAACAAATATCATGCACATCAGTACATGATGACGAGCTTATTCAAATTAAAATTATTAAATACACCACGCTGTATATACATATGATATATTCGCATATACATCGTGTTAATATATATATTATATATTTAGAATAATAATTTATATAAAATAAGCATAAACATTTTTGGTAAAAAAATCCATTGTCAGCCCTAGTTGTCACCTTAAAGCCACAGCATACTCATTAGGTACTCCATTGTATCTCACGGTCCAACAAATCCGAAAGTTTGTATTTATAAAACTGGCAATCCAGTGCTACTAATGCACTATAAAACTCACATGAAGGCTGATGTATTTTAACTCACATCATTCTGAGACACTATGCTTGACTTGATGTTTGAAACTACCTAAATGCAATTAGGTAGAAAGGTAAGGACTCCAGATTTTTTACACAGTGATTTCTTTTTCTCCGAAGCCAAAAGCTGATTTACGTCCGTGCTTAAGTGTATATTTGTATTCAAGTGTATTAAAGTGTTATCAGAATTTTGCTGAACATTTTGCAAAAATAATTTGCCTTAAAAGTCTACATAATTATCTATGACCAAAGGAAGCAGTTTTACTTTTTCTTTATTAACTAATTGTTATTATTTTCTGGTATTAGTGATAACTAAACAATAATAATTCATAGAATAAGAAACTTTAAACGATTCGTAATAATTTAAAACGAGTGCTCGCAGTTAATCATTGGTCATTCTGGTGTTCTTAACTAGAGTAATGATGAAATCTGCTTCTGACTTTTCACCTTTCCTTTACCGTAACATTAACACTAAATTTAAAAAGTTAACAAAATGTCATTCAGTGGCTAACTGGTTCTCATCCCAGTACAAGATAGGACATAAACACATATTTTATTTCAGAACGGATATTATATTATATTAACATTTTATAAATTGATCTTTATTGTTTGGCTGATTCTATGTTATTCTAATATGATCCTCCTTTTCCTCTTTTATATTTCTAACGACTCTAGGTCAAGAGCAATACGAAAAATGTGTTAAATCTTGAAACGTGACCCAGTATGTCTCTGCAGTACCAACCATATGTTGTATTTGCAGTAAGTATATTATAATTTGCAAAAAAATGTTTTAATTATTTTGGTATAATATGAAACATATTAGAAATAACCTATTTTACACCAATAGGAAAATAACGGGAGTTTAAAAATTAGCCAACACAATACTATAAGATATTCTTCAAAAGACATTGAACATGAAATGGATAGCAATAGAAACTGGTAATTGAACTTTTTCTTTGCATGATAGATTTTCAATATCATTGGTTGCTTGCTTTTCTTTTTCTAACTATGTCATAATATAGCAGGATTTTGTTTCAAATAACTTTTGGTGAGATAGAAGGTTAGTAGGTTGAACGAATCTTCCATTAATAAAATTAATTAACAAGTATTGAGGCTACAGTGTTTTCATTTTTCCTTTCTTATTGAAGTAATTATCTTTTAATCGAACATTCAAAATAATTTGAGTATTTTATATTAAATGAACGTTATTCTTCAAATATGTTCCAATAAAATAAATAACATGACTAACAAATATCACATAAACGTCAGATAAAATCCACATAATATTTCATTTGGCTGGTAGCACTCATAAATTTTCACAATGAATTACTGTGTAACATTTCCAATAAACGCCTGCAAATTATATATGTTTATAAACAGATATAGAAAAAGTCTAATATTGTCTGTTTAGTCTTCTTGATGGTACAATAAATCATTGAATATAGCCATATATAATTATTAATTCACCATAAATTTATTTATTTTTGTTTAAGTTAATGAATTTGTAAGTAAGCCTATTATGACAATATATAAATTTAGGGGTAGTGCAAGGCAATTCTTTCATTCGCCCTCAGTAAGAAATAAATTTACTTATGTATATTAAAAATATCATATATCATTTTATGTATGTAGCAACGAAAATAAGATTGAATAGAAAAATTCTGTTAATGATAATTTTGGGTTTTATTTATATTTTTTTAAAGTTTATTGCACAATATGTTTGAATACATTAGTGAGGTTATGACAAATTAAAATGGAAAGGAGAACTGAGCAGACCAGATCAATGGCTAAAATTCAGTGTCAGTATTAGTATTCAAGTATCACTTCACTAAAAACTCAGATCAAAACTTATCACTACGATTAGAAAATTCTGAACAAGATACATTATGTTGAGGTTATGCATTTTTCATTGTTGGTTGCACGCAATTGTTTATTCCAAAGCAGAGGGAGCCTTCATTACGAACAACGTTTTGCTGCAATTTTCTTTGTATTTATTAAATATTTTCTAAACTAATTTTATAAAGCATAATTATGAGCAAATTACGAGTCTACTGCTTGTGTCAAGTACCTGAAAAGAAATCAAATCTTTTTACTGTCGTCACTCAGTATCACAACAAATGTTCGTATTTCCATGGGACTAAGGGTAACGTTGAAATCCGGGTTTTTAGGGATGTCGTTTTGACGATCTGGAATAAAAACGAAGAAATTTTAACCAAGTATACTAGCACGATCTGAAATAAAACAGTAGATATGCCAGTCAGTTATATCAGCATAAAATGTTAAACGTTCCACAACAAATATCAAGAGGTAAACTGGTAAACTATTTCCTCAAGTATTTGGTCATAACATTGCTATGAGTTAATAAGCCTGTCTGTTCTTACCAAATATGGATATTAATTCTATGATACACTAATGTGTAGGTGTTCTAAAATTCACCAGTTGCTGTAGAAAGTTAGCTGTAATTGAAACCTTAATAAAAAGCTAACCATATTGAATAACGATTGTAACTGACATTAGCGGTATAACTCTTAGAGTTTTCTGTCTAATTATTCATGTCCATATTCAATTTAGGTGTTACTCTAAATTGATGGAGGAGTATTGGATTTGATAACGTTATATACTGTATTAAGCGCCATAATTCAGCCATTAGACACTTTCACTTTTTGTAAACCATGTAAATTCGCTTCTAAATTAATTATCTATTATTGAATATATTATTCTAAACATTTATGAGTGTACATACATTGTGGATTACGACAGTCAATATGTATATACGGTTATTCCTGGAGTTCGGAAAAGGGTCCCAGCCCATTATTACTGTTTTAATCCATGGTATTAGTGTTCTGAGCACCAGATCTATCTTGGTTACAAATAACGGAAAACATTAATAGGGAACGACAAAATACGTTTCTCATCGATATTTTTGCTTGTTGTTATTTTTTGAATTTCGTACAAAACTACACGAGGACTATCTGCGCTAGCTGTCCATAATTTCGCAGTGTAAAATTAAATGAAAGAAAGCTAGTCATCATAAACCACCGCCGACTCTTGGGCAACTTTATACCAACGAATATTGGGATTGACTATAACGTCCTCAACCACCTGGTCATGCCGAGCAGTTCCCATATTGAAGGCGAAATATTTGTTCACATGACTGAGGCAAATTATTGAACTTATAAGTGACCTTTTGATATTGAACTCTGACACATGACCTTCAAAAGCTAAAATCTAAAATTTTGAATGTAGTATATTTTTATTTTATTTTATAAATTTGGTCAATATTTATTCATCACGTCGAAGAGTGTAGTAACAACTGTCTAGGTACGAGTGAGTTTTGAACCTACATAAGCTAAGCAGGCTTAAAAAGTGGTACTTTTCAAGTTTGGTCGAATATATACATTAAACCTTGAGATATGCAGTCCACAAGATTAAGATGGATAAACAGACGAATGGACAGAGACAAACAATCCTGCTGTCTCTGCAAAGACTCGCAGTCGGGGCGTGAGAAAAAAAGTAAATAAATCATAATTTAAGGATTAAAATATCCTAGACACTTTCGAAAGGTAAGTTTATTTTATTTTCAGACGAAGTGGGAAAGTCTATGTTTCAAAAGTGCTCGGATCTTAGTGATTATTTAATATAAGTAAGCCATTTATCTACCAAAATAGAACATTTATGAAACAAAATCTGAGCATGCTTTATACGTACATAATAATTTTATGTAAACTGCAAGTTATTTTTACGAATCTAAATGATATTAGAATATTATTTCGGGAAAAGTTTTCGATGTTTATTTTATTTTATTACTTCCAGTTTGTGTGATACGAACAATTCTAAATGAGTGCTGATTTAACTTGATACATTTGTAACGAACTTTGTTTGTGAAATTGCGATTCTAAGTCTACATAAGTTCTCTGAGACGAAACCTTATTCTGTAAACTGCATAAGAAATTTAGAATATTACCGTTGTTACCAGCTGAACTACCTTCCGTATTCCACGTTAACCTCGAAGCTTCTTTAAGAAGTTGGTTAGCTCCAAGCGTTGTTTCGGTAACGTTTACTACATCAAATGGGGTAAACAACTCCTAGTAAAAAAACAACAAAATTTTATAATTCACATAGATCAGAAATTAACTGATTTAAAAAGTAATATAATTAAATGAAGACAATTATTTTCCACAAAGTGACTACAAATTAAAACAACAAGTGAATATAATACGAGAATTTACGATGATTAAAATGCACTTAAGAGTCTGTCGTGTTTGAATATGTATTTTCCGTTGTTATGGTTATTCCATTTTAAGAAGTTAAGACTCTATTTTGGCATAGAAATACTTATCCGTTATGTTCAGCTGATGAATCTGAGTTGACAGAACGTGATACCATTAAGACACTGTCAATGATAGATTAACTGTTATCAAATTATTCACCTTAATTAAAAATAAACTAAAACAATGATTTCACCCACGATATTACGCAACCAAGTGCAAGAAGAACTTACTTTGAGAGTCACATTGATAGGTTTTGATAAGGCACCGGGATCGTCAATTTTATCGAAAAAGTGTTCTAGTCTTAAAAGAACAGAATTTCCTTTCCATTGTTCCAGTGTTAGCAAGTGAATATTAGGAGGAAGAGGGCGCTTTAATCCTGAAAACTAATAAAGGAGTATCAAACAATAACTGGTTTGAACTACGTTCACGTGATCAATTAAAAATGTTGATAAACCATGACATATAATTACACCAAATTAAACCAAAATTAATTTAATAAATGTAACGATTGAAAGTTACTCTATGATAATATAACAAGCAATAAATTTAAACATTATCTTATCACTTTTCTAGCACATGTACAAAAGATAGAAAGGTTATGCGCATGTAGTAAATTTAGATATTTCAAACATAATTTATTTAGCTAAAAGCCTCTAAATTTTAGGGCCCGGCATGGCCAGGTGGGTCAAGGTGTCTGACTCGTAATCTGAGGGTAGCATGTTCGAGTCCCCATTGCATCAAACATGTTCTCCCTTTCAGCCGTGGGGGCGTTATAGTATGACAGTCAATCCCACTATTCGTTGGTAAAAGAGTAGCCCAAGAGTTGGCGGTGGGTGGTGATGAGTAGCTGCCTTCCTTTTAGTCTTACACTGCTAAATTTGGGACGGCTAGCGGAGATAGCTCTTTAGTGGTTTTGCGCGAAGTTCCAAAACAAAAGTCCAAATTATAGCTTTCCTTTATTCTTATTTTTATTTTCAAAATGCGTGATTAGGTTGTGATTTAATTACCACATCCCTTGTTGTTGATAATGTAGGATTTCACATTTTTACAGGCATAATTTTATATCAAATAATAGTTCACAGTACTGCTACGTGTATAGTGGTGTGAATTAATAAACATAATAAAGAGTCATTTTAGTACTATGCGAAAAGAAAAAGTTAAAAAGTGATTTTTATTAGGGTAGTTTCATTATAGTTTTAAGATGACATGAACATAATTTGATTTGAATAACAAAAAAATTTCAAAATGTATACATTTGAAATGAAGATTATTTGTATAATATGTTTTTCGTGGGTGTAAAATTTACTTATCCTTACGAAGGGTGTGAATTCAATGTTTTGTATCAGTACTTCAAACCGAGAAAAGTTCAAAATCACATTTTTTGTTTTCAGAGTGTCTCATACCCTGAGCACAAAATTTAAAGACCTGAACAAGAAAGTAAAACCTACCATACACATGGATATAATAATATTTTCAAACATATATCGACATAAACTAAAGTTGTTTTATTTCATTTAAATATGAAGTTCGAGTTCGACCACCAACCTTTCAAGTATTCTTTTTTAATCATAAAATGTATTAATATGGGGATTTCTAGTGTATTTCACAGCCCAAAATTAGCATCGACTGATTACCAACATGAATTTAATCTAACTTGTCTTGCTTAAGTGGATATTAAATAATTAAGTTAAATATTTATTATTCGGGTTTTGAACCGTAAGCCACTGAGTTAACTTATATTACATATATTTTCTCTAAGATGTGGAACAAACTGCTTTTACTTTAGTTTTGAACTGTTTTGCCCAGTCTCTTTCAGAACCTGTGTACGTTGCAAACGACAGCCAAGGCTGAAGCATTAACATTTCAGCCAACGGCCGATGAAGTTTTCCAGCGTCCGAAATAGAACTTAAAACGATGAGATGACGACCACGCACAACTAATCCATGCCCATCAACTCCTGTTTCGTTCAGTGCTTCTCCAACTCCGAAAGCATCATCAGATAAAAGACGACGGTGGACCTGAAACGATATAAAAGACAGTAATAAAAACAGGAACTAGTTCCTACCAATGAGTTAGTTAAACAACGTATAAATTTATATGAAATTAGCGCTGTTATGTAGCTAAGCGTCTAAAGGCATTTAGGCTAATACAAAGTTACCATTGTCGATGAATGTGCAATCTTAATATATACACGAGTTTTCGTCGCCTCTTGCCAAACACTTGAAATTTTGTCGATTGTTTCCCTTGACCGAATCTGGTAGCTAAACTGAATAACTAGTTATAAAGGCTCAGCATGGCCAGGTGGTTAAGACGATAGAATCGTAATTTCATGGTCGCGCGTTTGAATCTCTACCACACCAAAAATATTCGTCATTTCAATCGTGGGGCATTATAAAGAACTATCAATCCCACTATTCGTTGGTAAAAAAGTAGCCTAAGAGTTGGCGGTAGGTGGTGATGACTAGGTGCCTTCCCTCTAGTCTTACACTGCTAAATTAGGGACGGGTAGCGCGGATAGCCCTCGTGTTGTTCTGCGCGAAATTCAAAATCAAACACGCAAAAGCTAGTTATGGATAGGTGCGAGTCAAAATTTACAAATTATTAATATTTATTTCATTGAAGCTTTTAGCTCTATCAAGGTCAAAAGCAATAACTATAAATGAAAATGTTTGAATTCCTGCAGCTTACTTCACGTTAAAATGTCTCACATTTAAAGAAATGGTTCAACTTTAAAAAAAAAACAGAAACAAAAACGTGTACATGTAATCCATGATTAGTAAGTAGCTTATATAATCACCTAAGATTATGGGTATTGAAACTTTAATTAAAATAATTCGACCTTCTTAGCTTCTTTATGTTAACCTTAAGATGACTTAAGAAGGTCGAAACGTTGTTCTGTACTTTGTTGTACTTAAAGTTTTAATACCATAGCAGCTCTCTTGAGAATACGAAACCGAAACCAGGTTTCTCATATTGTAAGTACGCAGGTTTAGTTAATAGATCAGCTATGCAATGGGCTATATGCACCCTGTTATACAACAGACAATAGAACCCTGCATTTTAGCGTTGTAAATACGTAAACTAATCGCTGACTTGTCGGGGACCACCTTTTAAGACTTGAACCAACTATTTAAATTGTTTCAAGAGAGACACCCAGAATTTACCAGCTCATATGCTAAAGTTATCAAGTAACTTATCAGTTAGAAGACTTCTTTTAGCTTTATTGTTCTCGTGTGTTTTCAGATTTTATTGTTTTTGAATTATTCATTTTTTAATTTGCGGATTAGTACTCTTATGACAGACCATTGTAGATAAATAAATATTATAAATTCTCTTTTTTTTTCCTTTTATTTCACAGAATTCTAGCTTTTCTCGGTCTCATTGTTTTCCGGGCGTGTTTTCTGAGAGAATTAAATAGTAAACCCGACACATATCATTACTTGTTGGTTGGTCAGCTTTAGAGCACAGCTGCAATAGGTTACTGCTGTGTCCGCCGCCTAGAATTTAATCTGGATTTTAACGTTGTACTCCTATTATTCCCTTGAATTTTAGCTTTTGTCGTTCTTTATTTTTTTCAGGTGTTCTTCTGAGAGAACCCTCCAATATACCATTGAGATACCAATCTATCTCGTTGAGAAGTAATATTTTTAAAAGAAATATATATTTAGTTTTGACCTATGTAGATAGTTTATTTTAATTAGATGTTAGTATAACTTGAAACTGTACTGACCATCAATTCTAGAGAACCGTCATTCAAGCTTGAGCCACCCTGTGATCGATCCGTGAGGATGGTCAGCTGGATATTCTTTGACTTGTCCTGAAAAATAAAATCAAGAGAATGAAATCACATGGGTTATGCCGTATCTCATCACACGATTTACGTTATCTGATGACAAACTACAAGCATAATACGGTATTAAGGTATTACAGAATCACATTTAATATGTGTTTACAAGGTGTTTCAAGATTATTTTATCGTATGTTAACAGTACGCCACAATTTTAATGGTAATGTAGCTTATCTAACTCATGAAAAGTAAAAAATGAAATGTGTTAACAGTGTAGGCCCGAACACGAACTACTCATTAGTGTTTTTAGGCTGTTAAATTGAGAGTTCAAGATTCGTGACTCAGCGCCACATTAGCATTGCGCACTTTTGGACCATGAATACTCCATAAGAGTAAATGATAAATTTCGTTATTTGATTAAATAATTGTAACCTCACATTTGGTCTACCGGCCCGGCATGGCCGAGTGCGTTAAGGCATGCGACTCGTATTCTAAGGGTCGCGGGTTCGCATCCGCGTCGCGCCAAACATGCTTGCCCTCCCAGCCGTGGGGGCGTTATAATGTGACGGTCAATCCCACTATTCGTGGGTAAAAGAGTAGCCCAAGAGTTGGCGGTGGGTGGTGATGACTAGCTACCTTCCCTCTAGTATTACACTACTAAATTAGGGACGTTCAAACTCTGTCAACGTTTTAGCCTTAACCATGTTTTTACTCAGTGTAAAACAGAAGATGTCAGTGGGAGATGTTGACAACACAAATGACTAAATTTTGTTACGTGTTTACCGATTATCGGTTAAATTCAGTATGGTCTTAAACTTTTGACCAGCTAGTATTTAGACTAATTTTATAGTGTTCACATTTTCCCTATTAAATGCTAAAAGATTTTTATTTTTATTTTCCCTTTGCTTATTTTCATCTTTCAAAGCTCTACTCAAATAAGTGGTTGAGTATACCAACGCAAAATGCATATTTTTCTTTATGTTTATTGGCCTTAAGATTTTGACCAGCAGTGTATATACATAATATTTGAAATTCCACGTACAAAGGTAGAATTTAACATGTTCCTATTCCTAAGTTCACCTGCCTTTTAAGTGCTGCAGAACTAAGTAGTACTTAAGGGTAATATAAACCTAAAATGTATCTATACCAACGACTTCTTTTATATTTAGAACTTTGCATGCAATACAATTTGAAGATTGCCTAAAGTTTGTATTTTCAGTCTCCCCACCCATCTTGGATGTTCAAAATAGTATTAATTTTCACGTGGAATTACTTAGCGAAGAGTCGGTTGTAGGCAAATGGTTATCCTATCCTCTGTGGTTCGGTAGACAAAAGAGTCGTTACAAAGTGACTGTCAAATCCCTTATTAGATTAATTAGAAATAACCATGATTCTGAGTGATTATTCTTTCTCTTTCTTATAAGCAATAGTGGGACCTCGTACGTGGTTGCTTTGACCGTGTGTTGCATATGAGTGTCGTTCGGGCATAAAATACAAAAGCTCCAAAAGAAAATATTCACAAAAATATTTTTCATACTTTTAAACAAACCTAACCAATAAAGTTTAAAATGGAAATTGACGACGGGGCAATAGACAATAAGTGTTATTTATTACATGAAGGAACATGCAGCGCAAATCAAACAGTTAAATATCAGATGAATGTTTTTACAACTCAACTGCCTGGTTTATATTACCAACATGAGGTTGTGAAGCTCTCTTAAGTTCTATCAAGACAGATCTTATGGCTTTCACAATATATTCTTAACTGTAAAAGATAATCAAATATTGTTTGGAAAATAAACTTAAAAAGTGAATATTGCGCTTCACGTTGGTCTTTTTCAGTTTATAATCTTTAATGTTCTACTGAGCTATCAGTATCAGAGAAAACGTGAATGTAGTTTCATCTCGCTAATAAGAAATTAAGAAAAAATATTATAGAATGTTACGATTTAAAATAAAACTAATAACATTAATAGTTTGAAAATGCTTTCAAAAATACCTGAATGAAACGGCTATAATTAGAAACAGTTTCAAATTGAAAATGATAAAAGCGAAATATATGTTTTTAACTATCCTTTGCTAAAAGTGTTTATAAATTGTCCAGTGTCTACCAATGTTGCTGGAATTTAGTTTTGTTTTGTTGTGTTGTCCTTACGTATCACTAATAACCTAAAATCCCACAACTGATGAATAGCATATAAGTATTTTAAGAAATACAGATAAAAAACTAGACAAACTGCTTTCTTTCCACTACTGTACAAGGTCCACCTTGTTTATTTACTTCGCCCTTCCAAGCACTACTGATTAGCTGTGTATTCAGCAAAACCACTTGCTGTAATAGTAACCCAAGAAAATTGACCAACAAATGTCATTGACAGTTAACCAAATAAAACATCTTGTGCTAGAAAGTTTAGATAACTTAATGTGACACACTATCTAATTAGAAAAATGAAAAAAAAGCTTTCAGTATATTATTGAACGCGTAAATAAAGACAACACGTGCTGAGCAATAAAGAGGATTTTTTTAATTGAAACTTAATGGGGACAGTGGCTTAAAGGTCAGAATATTTTCGGCAACAGGCAGAGACAAGGTTAATTTAGAACGTTAGCCAATTTAAAGTACTTCAGCTGAAATTGTGATCAGTGATGTATCTCTGATTGAATTTTGCACAACCAAAACATTGGTCACTGAACATCATTCCAGCACTTTTTACACTGACAATAGGCCTATCTTACTAGACTGTTTCTAAAGATTGCTATGAAAGAGATACCATCTCGAAAACGCTGAAAACCCCATGTATGTAATTAAACACAAGTGCAATAAATGAGAAAAAACCTTACTTGCCTTTAAATATATCCTGCTGTTAACCGGAAAGTAATTTCCTGATACAGGTTCAGAAATATTCAGGCTCCACGTTGGCCGCTCATTTCTCCTAAAAAAACAAGACTGTTTAAATCTCTTATTGATTTAAATGTACTTCACTTTCTCAATTGGATAGCAATTTTTTAAAGTTTATGCTGCAATTTTACAATTCTATTGTTAATAATATGAAGTAAAATGATCTACATTCACTTTTGCTAAAAGCAAACTAGCTACCTATATAAGAGTAAAGCTTATTTTCCATCACTTTCAATAACAGTCTGCCAAAATATTAAAAGATTTACAATACCACGCTTATAAAAATCAGATGGTTTTGACATAAAAACAGTTACAAAGGCTACTTTTTAATTCATCCATAGAAGTAAACTGTTTTTCATTCATATGATGCTGCAAGCTACTGAAAGAATAGTAATCTAAAGGAGCAAGATCAGGAGAATAAGGGGGATGGGGAAGTTTCTCCTAGTAAAGCTCTTCAATTTTTCTGAGGCATTCCTAGCGGTGTATTGTCATGGTTGAAAACAATTTATTTCCAATTTACCAAATCAGATTTCTCTTTTTTTGAGCGCAGTGCTCAGTTGATTCATTTGTTGAGAGTATCTCTCAGCAGTGATTATCTGGTTTGGTTGTAACAACTCAAAGTGTATTACCCCACCTTTTTCCCACCAAAACCTTCCTAGGGTGTAGGTTCACTTTTGGCCATGATGTAAATGTTTTTTTGCACTAACCCACTGTCGGCGGTACTTAACATTTTGATGAAGTATCCATTTCTCATCTCCAGTCACGAGGCAGTTCAAAACAAAGCTTGAGCTCCCGAGAGTGACGAAATATGCAGATGTCTACTCATTATCTGAGATTATCAGCTGACAACTTATGTAGTACCCATTTTTCCAACTTTGAAGCTCTACTAAGTTGTTTCAAATGCCAATGGACAGTGGAAGGAGATGAATTGAGTTTCTGGGCTAATTCTTTAACAGTTACAGCACAATCCTCCTCAAGTGTTGCTAGAACCAGGCCTCAACAAGACGCCCTGTGCGAGTTGCATCTATTAAACTGCAATCACCAATTCTAAACTTATTAAATCATCTTTGACACTTCATCATATTTAGAACGTCATTGCCGTACACCACTTGAATGCTTCGCGTAGCTTCAGTAGCACTTTTTCCTTTTTTCTGAAATCGTAAAACATTATATGCTTTATGTGCTCCTCTGACACCTTCACACGATACCTGGGACTTTTAAAATATATAAAACTAGTAAATAAAACGAACTGGCTTACAGTTAATGCTGTCAAGTCATTTCATATAACTTAAATAACTTTGAGAATAACTCCATTTAGACAAAAAAATATGCATTTAAACTTATTCTTTCCCAAAAAACGATATTACTTATGGGATGACCTAATATATTTTGGGTAATATTGGTAAGAAAAAGGTATAACAAAGAGTAAGCAACAGTTATTTCGAAAATAAAATACTATTATCATGGCAATGATTTCGGTTCAAAGTTATTTAACAAGAAGAAAAGCTCGTTTATTTCATTTCTAAAAGTGGCCTGTTAGAATAGCTGTTGTGTGTAAATACTGTAAATCTTGTTGACAGTTAATTTGCAAAGACAAATAGAAATTCGCATTTCCACTTCTTTTAATCCTTAGCAAATACAAGTAACAACCATACGATATTAACATATCAATCCTCTGCAAGTGTAAATAATAGTTGTAAGTTTGTAGTCTTTTCAGTATTCAACCACAGTTAGAAGTGCTTAGTGTTAATATCCATGATGAAAGTAAAAAAGGTAAGCATATCTGTTTATCTCCCAGTGCTAGAATAAGACAGTCAACAGAATTATCCATAAATGTTAGACGTTACACTCTACATAAGTAATAATAGAAATATTAATTAATTTGAGTAATACTGTTGCTTTTAATGAGGTTAAGTATTTTAAGAACTTCATTATTTTCTAGAAATCATAATTGCTATGAAAAATCAAGAACTTACACCCGTTTCAAAATCTGCCGTCCGTTAGCATCTGTGTAAAATGTTTTTTCTGTCTGCAGACCTGTATCAAATCTTGTGATGATTTCTTTTCCAGTGTTGTTCCTGAAAGTAACAAGTGATTATAAAACTTCTCATAAAAAGTTTAAACTGTATTTTAGTCAGTAAGTGTTTTGTTCATTAAGTCACGTAAAGAACTTTAACTGTATAAGAGTAAAACAAACATATTTGCATAGGTTTTTTTGATTCGTACAATTAAACGTTATTAAATAAAGTTCATATATCAAACGTTACGCTGTTACGCTTTCATATTTCAAACTTGCTACTTACTTGACAGGAATTGGTCCTACTAGCCATTCCATTTCGAGGAACCTAGAACTGTTGTAGATTCGGATTACTTGACTAAGCCAAGGTGAATATGTTTGATGTATTTCTTGAACTAGCGCTCCCTATAGCGTAAACACAAGTAAAAATAAATTAGTTATGTAAATGAGTGGTTTAATATTTTAGCACATACAAAAAATAATCAAGTTAAAACAAAAGTCTACTTGTCACTCGTATTAACTATTCACGAATTTTCCCCTTACCTTTACCACAGTTACTGTCACATTTTGGCTAACAGGGTGAGGTGTTGTACCATTAGGCCTAAAAATGTAAGCTCCAGATGCACGGAACTGAAACTCCGAATTATTTCCATTCATGCCTTGGTACCAGTAAAAGGCCTGTTTGATAGGAAACTTCATTCCATTGGATAGGTTCATCCCCTTCAGTAGTCCAGTCTTTCCATCGATTGTAACAGCTACCTCCTGCAATTGATGTCAAACATACCTATCTTTATGTTAAAACAATGATAATATAATTTAGTCATTCTTTTATGTTTAACCTGTAAATCACACAAAGCGTGTTACTTTAAAAGTTACTCCTCAAAGCCTTCTTAAAATAAACCGCACAATAATCATGAGAATTGTGAAGCAGAAATAATTTATCCATAAGCATGGTTGTTTACTTATGTAACAAAGTATAAAATTTATGTGAAACTTAAATAATTAATTATCATCATCTTATAAGATATTTACATGATATCAATAATCATGACCGTTCCGTTTGAAACTCAGAAATTCACTTTGATAAAACTAGAGGTGAAAACACCTTTAATGAATATTTGAATAATTTTATTACTGGATAAATTTATAAAAGTTTAGAACATAATGCTCGATGAAAGGTATCAATCCTTGAATATTTGACATGCTACACCACGCATGCTCTTTTGGAAAAAAAAAAGGGTTTAAATAAAGTGACGTGTCAACTTCAAACGTTACGAATACTGGAGAGTATGTGATTTGGCAGACCATCGGAAGTAATGTGAGTTTGAAGAGAGAAGAGATTACATCTTGAAGGAACTGTAAAATGGAGATATATTAAGGAGCTGCGATGCTTTGTCGTGCGAGATGCATGTTACGTGTAACAACACTTTCGGAAACTAAGTAGTACAATAAAAAAGCCACAGCATTCACGTAATCGTAGATCACTTTCAGAACACAACTTATGTCCACATGTCAAGATTCCCACTGGGCTTACAGCATCTACATTGTTTTTACGTTATCAAGCACCGTATTTTAGGTAAGTACAGCAAAGTAAGTGGTTTATAAGGCTGACATTCAAGTACTGTTATCGCCCTGAAAAATGATTGACGCTGTTTTGTTTGCGAGTGTGAAACCTGTAAGTTAATTTTGTAAAGGGTGTGCGTGTGTGTTTTTTTTATATAGTAAAGCCACATCGGGTTATCTGCTGAGTCCACCGAGGGAAATCGAACCGCTGATTTTAGCGTTGTAAGTTAGTAGACTTACTGCTGTACTAGCGGGGAACAATTTTGTAAAGAAGGAGTAGTTACTTCTTACAATTTGGAATAATTGCTGAATATGAGCCAAATACGTCTGTTGTAAAGGGTTGTGTAGGAAAGTAGGAATATTTGAATGTGTTTGTGTTTTTCTTATAACAAAGCCACATCGGGCTATCTGCTCAGCCTACCGATGGGAATCGAACCCCTGATTTTAGCGTTGTAAATCCGGAAACATACCGCTGTACTAGCGAGGGGCTTATTTAAATCAGCATCTGCGCGTACATCTACTGAAAGGGCGAGCATGTTTGGCGCAACGGGGATGCGAAGCCGCGACCCTCAGATTACAAGACCTTAACACACTGGGCCATGCCAGGCCGTATAGTTTTGTTCTTAGGGGCTAAATACATACGCAATCAGAAAATTTCAGTTTACCTATTTTTCTTTGTTGATATACAACCTCCTTCTCACATAATTTTGTTCAGTACATCCATTAGAGTTTTTAATAACGGCTTGTTTTGCACTTTTAACATAAGTTCTCTCTCCAAGTGTCTTCAGTGTAAATGTCTATGTATAAATAGAGTATAATAAACAAGCAGACCTCTTGAAATAGGTTGGTTAACATTTCGAAATAACTTCAATGACTTAAAAGTGTCTGTTCTAAAACATTGCACATTATGAACCAATAGTAAAGATGAACACTGGAAAAGAGTAATTCTAATGATTAGAGCACGTCCTACTAGTTTTATCAACTGGCTGAACTTTTGAAATACAACAATTTTGCATCAAATGCCTTTCTAACCTAGTTAATAGGAAAACTACATGATCTAAATAACAACTGCAAAAGTTGTACCAGTTATGTAGCTCAAGATGTTGTTACATTGCATTAAGACAGTGGCTACTGGAAACACTATTTATTGGTTCATGTCTTGTAACGGATTTATTGTTATACGTTTATTTTAGTGCCTACAATTCTTTCTGTATAGTTTTCTTTTTTGCATGTGACGTATATTCTTGACTGTGCATTGTGCAAATCCACCCTGCTCTCGAAATTTGTAGAAGATTCTTGAAAGTAAGAATCAACAATACTTGTTTCATGAAAACGCGCTAGAATATTGTTGAAATATTAGAAGGTCGCATGATTTGTATAAAAGCAACTAAACAAGAGAGAAGAATAAGCTAAATATTATTGGTCAGCTGCAGTTAGGATGCTATAGACCTCGGAAGCTATAATTGTGATTAACGCCTATTAATCGTAAAACTACAGAACTGGACCAGGAACGTTATAGATATCGAACGCTAGAAACCATTCAACTTCAGTGAATTACCTCAGACGTTATTATTTCTACGAAGACATTAAATATTTTTGCAAGAACGAGTCAGCTTGTATCCGGTGTGAGGGCAGTCAAGAAAAAGACCACGTTAACTTAAGCAAGGATAACAATGTCAACTCAGAATTAATTTGCTCGTCGTGGACCTGGACCATCGATAAAATATTCAGTTTTGGACCGGATATAAGAATGTAAAAACTATCGGTAATAACCGTTATCACAAATTGTAATGTTTTTACGTCTGTATATCAAAATTTACTTGTGTTAAAAAGAAAGTTGTGTGTATCAATCTTGTTGGCAAATATCATAAATTTCATATATATTGACATTTGAATAACTTCTAAATTAAAATTAAAATTTCTGGTTATTTGAAATACGTAACGTAAATAACATAATAAATCAAAAACTTGCTCGAAATAAATTATAATACGCAACAGTGTATATTATTTTGTTGGGGCAATCTATATAAATCACACATTAGAACAACTGCACTACTAAGTGTCCATTTACCATTCTTGGTTGTAAAAAGTATAAAAATTGTAGAAGGATAATACTAATGAGTAATGTAGCTAGCTTTTACTCTTAACTCAATCAGTTCAGTACATTACGCTTCAAAAACATTATACTTGTGATGTAAAAAGTATATTCATTCAAAACGTTTTCAGTTCAAAGTACAATCATACAGTAAAAGCATGCTATGAAATCCTCCTTAATTCAGTGACAATTAAGGAAATAAATTAAATTTGTTATTAATAATAAATATTTCACTCATAACTGAACTAATATCACTTGAACTAAACATTACAGAAAAAAGATTGTAAGAAGTAAATTAAGCTGTTTCGTAAAATGTATATTTTATGTCAGTCGATCTTTATTAATAAAGATCCACCTTTCAAAAACCCTTGAGTGAAGGAGTTTACAGTCTGTTTTTTTAACTTAAGTGTTTTTCTAACATCCACGAATGTAAAGAGAACATATAAATATAGATGATAAATCAAAATAAGACATGTTAGTCATTCTCTGGTATTTAAAGAAAATGGTTTAAACATTGTTGTTAACGGTATTTATGCAGCATTTCCCTCCTCTCCCAGTGGACAACGGTATGTCTGCGGATGAACACCGCTAGAAACCAAGTTTCAATACCCGTGGTGGGCAGAGAACATACAGCTCATTGTGTAGCTTTATGCTTAATTCCAAATAAGTAAATATACAGAATTTTAAAACTCAAACTGATTTACTACTGACCTCATAATTGTGCGGCCCGGTATGGCCAGGTGACTAAGGCACTTGACTCATAATCGGAGCATCGCGGGTTCGAATCCCCGTCACAACAAACATACTCCCCCTTTCAGCCGTGGGAGCGTTATAATGTGATCGACAATCACACTATTCGTTGGTAAAAGAGTAGCCCAAGAGTTAGCGGTGGGTAGTGATGACTAGTTACCTTCCCTCTAGTCTTAAACTACTAAAATAGGTGCGGCTAGCGCAGATACCTTTCGAGTAGCTTGGCGCGAAATTCAATGCAAACAAACATAATTCTGCAGGACTTTCTAAAAAAAAAAGTCTTATAAAGTAACTTCAGTAAGTGACGAATTGCCATTGGAATACTGTAACAACAGATTTGAGTGTAAAGTTCTAAATAAGCTGTTTCTAGATAGAAGTACGGTTTTGCTGACCTTATTACCCACAATTTCTTCTTCACTTCGGGATTCGAAAACTTCACTCATTTGTTCCTTTGCAAGATGGGAGTCTGAACAGAGCAAAATAGTTGTGTTGAAAATCTATGGATATTTCACGCATATTTTAACAAATACATCAAATGATATTGCTACAAAAGCAGTCATTAAATCTAGATCAAAATAATCAGAGAAAAACGAACACTGAAATTATAACTTATTCTACTAAAATACATACAGGAAGCAGTAATGTTTGTTTGTATTTTCACTGAGATAAAGGTAATAACACGTACAAAATTAATCCACTCATTCATTTATGAAGAAATGCAACAAAAATACACTTAAATAGTAAATAGTTTTTTTTTTAAACAATGATGTACTGATTTAAAATGGTATCAAAAATTTCGCAAGATATTACTAAAAGTTAATTCGAATGAAATGCCGCCACTCACTGTTTGATTTCTTGATAAAGTAAGTTGAGAATCCCACCGGCGGGAGCTTCACGTTCACTACGAGTTCTGAAGTGGCTTTACTGACCCTACCAGGTATTTTTTGAACAGCAGGAGGAATCGGAACAATCTGAAGAAAAAGTTAATATTTATTCTACACAATAAGCCCTTGTTGTGACATTTGTTTAAAAGAGTTTGAGAAGTAGTTTTTTTTATAAATAAACATCGAGAGAATTAGCGATAAATGTATCAATAGAAAAAAGATTGAAATATAAAATGCAACCATTTTGTGATTACGTTTAGCGCACTGTTAGTTTTATAATCTATTTTATGCATAAAAAACCACAAGTATGTCTCTTTTAGATTATTATAGAATTGAAGGGAAAACGAGTTCGTATCAATAACAGTAAAATGTTCTCTGTTAGGTTACACATTACATTAATTTATGAAAGTCCTAAAGCTTTCATATGTATGTAACGTATGATAGCAATCTGAGATCACATCAGGGAAGATGATCTGGTTTTTTAAGGTACGTTTGAATAGTTCAATCGTAGAGAGAAAAGAGGTATATTAGTTTTCGATACGTTTTATAATAATTAATATTTACCAAAATATAACATTGCCTAGATTACGTATAAATTTATACGAAGTTGTAAACATGAATCCACAAATTGTCGAACTTGAAGTCAAATCTATGCCGAATTATATGTATATATAAATATATATATACGTAATGCACTACCATACGGATATGATCCCCTCCAAAACGAATGGTATTACTCAAATTACCCAAATACTTACAAATTTATGATATACATAAAACTACTAGACATTAACTCTTTCATACATAGAAAAGGCAGCTGCTAGGAATTAATTATTTTTAGCTTTACGATGTTATATTCCAGATTAGTTTCATCATTTTCAACTCCATGGCAAAACTCCTCATTTTATTATGCAAGGGTATTGTAAATCAGTGTTTTATGAAGTAGTAGTTTAGTAAGTATTTTCTTTCAGTAAATTCACACCTCAACGATTATACGAGGGCTGTTCAAAAAATACGCGGATTGACGTCATAAAACAAAATGTACTTTATTTTGAAGTTACAGGTCTGGGACCCCTTCAAAGTACTCTCCTCTCCAACGCACACACTTATTCCAACGGTGTTTCCACTTGTTGAAACAGTTCTGGTACGCTTCTTTTGTAATGTCCTCCAGCTTCTTCGTCGCATTTGCCTTAATCTCGGGAATCGTCTCAAATCTTCTTCCTTTCAAGGGTCTTGGAGTTTGGAGAACAAGAAAAAAAAGCAAGGATGATGAATAGGGAGGATAGGGAAGAACAGTGATCGAGTGTTTGGCCAAAAACTCACGAGTTCTGAGGCACATATTTCGCAGCAACGCGGTGCATCTTCAGTTTTTCAGTCAAACTCTCGTAACAAGACCCAACTGATATCCCACACTCTTCAGCAAGCTCCCTGACAGTCAGACGTCGATTTGCCCGCACCAGGGTGTTGATTTTGTCGACGTGGAAGGACGTCCAGAACGCTCATCATCTTCAATGGACTGTCGACCATCCTTAAAACATTCATGCCACTTGAAACATGCCGAACGCTTCATAGCAACATCACCGTAAGCCGTGTTGAGCATAGCAAATGTTTCAGTCGCAGATTTTCCAAGTTTAACACAAAATTTCACAGCAAGTCGTTGCTCCTTCAGGTCATTCATTCTGAAATCCGCCAAACGAAAAAATCGCACTTCACTTAAAACTGCGTAGCTAATACACAAATAAAGATATCTGCAATCGGGAAATGGCGTCGTAATCAGCTGATCTGTGGAAACCTAGCGACACCAAGCGTATTCCCCTGGAACCAACTGGAGCCACGCAATTCAAATAGTCCGCGCATTTTTTGAACAGACCTCGTATTAGAGACGAAACAACGTGATTGGTATGTTTAATACTCACCTGAGCAGTTACTGGTTCACCTTTAGGACCAATAACTTTGTATGCATTGCTTGTTACTGGAAGCCTGATGTAATGATTTATTGGACGAGCTAAAGGGTTGTAAATAGTGATAGCCACCTGTTAAAAAAAATCGTAATTTGTAACAAAGCAGCTAGAACGTCTTTTTTATTTATAAGTAAAATGTCACCTGAAATTTCTTATGAAAGGTTGAAACACGTTTACAATGAAACCATCAAAAGCTGTCCGCAGGTGAATTTAGAAGACAGATGGTAACTCGGTACATTTAGACTTACATTTTTTGTGTTCCGATTGATCACCGGCAAATTTAGAGATTTAAAACGCTAAGATCCTGTCTCGAATCCCGATTGAGAATATAAAACTTATTGTATAGCTTTGCATTAAAAACTCAAACAAATGAAGAAACTTACCACTGATAAGGTTCTACACAAACACGTCACTCAACATTCTACTAAAAAAATGTTGATTTATAATGAACGTGCAATTTATTTAATTCCCTTTTATCTAAGGGTGCTGAACATCATAAACTGACAAACCATTAGAAACTAATAAACCTTACTTAATTTACGTGATAAAAAACATGGTTGACTCAGGCATCTTTTTTTTATTATTACGGTTTGCATAATTAGGTTATGTGAAGGTAGTACTTAAGGTATTTTTCTCTGATTTGAAAATTGTTATAACCAATGGAAGAGAAAATGTGAAATAAAAAACGACGATTAAAACAACAGAACATTACGATTTTTATATCGATTGTTAGGCTTTTTAACCCTGTGTTTACTGTAACTTACCCATTGTTAGCAAACCATGTATTATTTAATCTTTCGTGCAATCCTAGTAGTAATTAATTGATGATGCTATGGTAATGTACAAATTAATTTTATATGTTGTTTTTCTACTCAAACTCCAAAGATCATCTTTTTTTCTCATTGTACGTTGGAGTTTGTTTAAGTAATTTATTATAATAACGCTATAATTATGTGATTAATTAAGACACATGTCAGATACCCAGATAACTTATAATAATAGTTTTGATACATCAAGTATGAGTTTTTCTCAGTTATTTGTTATCCCGTAATGCATCCATGTTTTTTGAGTATTATTATTTTGATGACAGCAATTAGGCGTGATTGACTCACACTTATCTTAATTCGTCATATGAACGACAATACATAAGCTATGTTTTAGTTTATATTTTCAGTACTTACTGGTTGTTCTCCCTCTGTAATATTACATTGGCTAATGTTCAGATAATTACAAAATATCTGTGTAGGAGGCTTAGTTTTTGCCTGTGGCAATAGTTTTCTATAAGCGTCGTTTACTGCTACCTAGAAAAATGGAGAAATATTACAAGTGAAGGACACAGAACAATAAATTTCAAGAACATATTATTATGACAGAAAATGATGAATTAACTTTCAGTGTTCTTATATTTAGAGAAATTATTCAGTTTTTGAAGGAATTAATGATTTCTTTAACTTATGAATTTTAATTATTGTTGAATAATTTAAAAAGGGAAAATAAATCAATGTAAAATGATAACTGTATTTTAAAAGCGACTTAGAGTTTTAAGGCATGGTTTGCTTTGTTAAAAAAACAAACAATAATCATTTCGATTTTAGCTAAAACATTTTGGTTGTAACTTGGCAAATGTACCTGTAATAATTCATTGATAATCATAGTAAGAGAACAGCGTTCTTTTGATTAATATAACAATAAACAGATTAAAATTATTAATATTTTTTGTGGGAACATATAAAACGTTTGACAGTTTTCATCAAGCCAAGATGGCTATGTGTAACAGTGTCTTATAAAATATATTGAAGTGTCATAACTGATTGTCCATTTTTAATACATTCTAGAATATATTTACGTCATCTTGAATATTTTCTAACTGTAATTAAATGCACTACTTTGTGCTTTGCGGAAAAATTACAAAAGTATTTAACGAGGCATAGTTTTTTGTCCAGTGATAACACTTTTTTGTACGATTTTTAAGTTCTTCACACGTTCGTGCTAAACTATTTGTAAGTTAAAACATTTCATGTGTATCATATTTACTGCTCTACATTTAGTTTGGTGACTACACTTGTTTCTGCTTCGTTTAATTTTGCTTGTAATGTATATTCTTAATTATTACGTATTGTGTATTGCGTAAGTCCCGCCCGTCCTCGAAAGTTGTAGAACGTTCTTGAATGTAAAAATCAGCGGTACTTATTTGACGAAAGCGTACAAGAATACTGTTGAAATGTCTACAAACTCACATGATTGTTATAAAAAATGGTTTACTCACATAGCAGAGGAAAATATTATTGGATATCAGTCAGTACGGTATCAGACTAGAAGGGTGATTAACGTATATTAATCGGAAACTATAGAATTTTATCAGGAACATTAATATATTTCAAACATTACAACCGTTCAACTTCAGAAAATTATTTCCAATGTTATTTCTACGAGGGCATTATATATCTTTGCTCAAAGGAGTCGGCTTGTACCCGGTGTGAGACCAGCCAAGAAAACGATAGCGTAAGCTTAGGCGAAGGTAACAATATCAACTTAGAATTAATTTGCTCGTCGTGGATCTGGACTAATAATAAAATATTCAGTTCTGAACCGGATATAAGAATCAGTATAGTTTGTGAGTTTGCAAACCGTTATTATAAATTTTATTGTGTTTATGTTTGTACATCAAAATATATTTGTGTTAAAAAAGAAAATTATGTGTATCAATCTTGTTGGGAAAGAACATAAATTTACCAGTTTCCGAAGTAAGTAATAATAAGTAACACGTGTTTTACTCTTAAAGTTTGAATCGCACTTGTCACATAAACAAACGACAACAAAAATAAAATATAACTGTAGTTTGATATAAAGAGATTAATGCAACTACTGGTGAATCGATGGACTTCACTTGTTCTTGGCTTATGTCTTACGTGGTATATTGTTACAAGTGAAATTATAAGTGTTTTTTTAAACTGAAAGTGAAACAAAAGTAGAATTAATAACTTTTTGTTTCCTCAGTAGATCGCTCCTTACGTTGTGTACTAATACAAATTTAGCAATAAGACGCTGGAATGACAGCTTCTAACTATATTACTACTAGCAAACGTATTTAAAAATTCTAAGTTTAAAAAGCAGTTCCATAAATATGGTTGCGAGCTGCTCATTTCTAGTATTTTGCGTTGAAACAAAAGGTTCTTTTGTTTGATATAAATGTACTACGCTACTTGCAGCATTAAACGTCTTTCGTGTTTGGCGTCGACTTAACATATTTTTCTACATACAAACTCGCTCATATCAATCTTCGTTTGCGACTTGAATGTCGTAAAATTTAAATGGCTTTCAAACCCGACTCGTTCGTTTGAGTGCTTAGCCATTTAAATTCAACCTCACAGGGATTCACCAACCAAATGCCTCGAACCAGATTAGTTCAATTAGTTCCTTACAATAATTTATGACTGACATTAAATCAACTAATTCTTTAAAGCAACTTGTGATTGGCATTGGTTCAATCAGATCCTCACGAAACCGTATGACACCATACAAAAAGACGGGCAATCTATGACATACACAAATAGCTTTTATTCCATTATCGTGAGTTATCAATATTTAGACTATTCTTATTTCCATCGCATGGTGTTAGAAGTTAGAAAATTAACACATTTCAATGATTAGATTATCAAAGAAAATGTGGATTCAATTTATTATATTTCTTACCTCGCATTGTCGAATTCCGTTTGCCAGCCTTTGGGAATAATCATAAGCTACATGCTGTTTTTCGGTACCTCTAAAAAAAAGTTGTGAAAAAAAAAGATTGACTTCATGTCATTGAATCAAGTGTTACAACGCAAATGACTGAAAACGAATAAACTAACGTGTTTAAACATAAGAAAAAATATTTTAAATTATTTTCAATTTCAAACGCAGTTTTTTTATATAAATGTCATCTGGCAAAATACACGGGCTTACGTTGTTTAAGAATTTTATGAATAACTTGTCAATTGTTTCAAATGCTTGGCTAACCATAATGTTTATTTTAACCAATATAAAGGTCAGTGCATCACGTCACACTTGGTTTCTCTTGATTTATCGAAATCGTAGGAGTTATAAAAGCCAAAATGCATTTATCCAGATATACTAACTCAACTACTGTCTGCCCATTTCAATTTTAGTAACGGGGTACAAGGGGGCCGTGAAACCTTATAAATTTAGTGAATGTTGATGTGATAAGCCTAGAGCAAATACATAGTGCGGGGTTATCTAATCTAGAGCCAAGTACACAAAATTTATCGTGGAAGTAAAAATATTGATTGGATTTTAAACTTAAATCGTATCTGATATTCTGTTACATCACCAAATATTTTATTAAAATAACGAACTCTTTAATCAATATAGACTTTAAATTACGAAATGAATAAATATTTTTTATAGTTTTGTTATTACACATTTTATTTTATACTTTTAGTGCACAGACTAACAACAATATTAAGTTATAGTTTTGTTGTAAACTACATGGTATGATATAAAAAACATTGTTGGAACTCGATGTTACCAAAACATAGTTCTCTATGAATTAGAAGTTGATTTTACCAATAGCTATATTTTGAAATACGCCATTAATTAAGTTATTTAATCATATTGATTTTGATTGGGTAAAAAAGGAATTTACTGACATTTATTTGGCTGCCTCGACTGCACTTTTATGTCTCTTTGTTTGTTCAGTTAGAAATGTGAGATGGGGCGGAACTGCTTCCCCTTAATTTTTGACGGCTAGAAAAAGTCACAAATATTACAAATATATCATATGGTAAGAGATGAAAGTCTGTTTGTTTGTTTGTTTTTAATTTCGCACAAAGCTACTCGAGGGCTATCTGTGCTAGCCGTTCCTAATTTAGCAGTGTAAGACTACATGGAAGGCAGTTAGTCATCACCATCCATCGCCAACTCTTGGGATACTCTTTTACCGACAAAGAGTGTGATTGACCCTCACGTTATAGCGTCCCCACGGCTGAAAGGAGGAGCATATTTGGCACGACCGGCCTGCGGGTCCCCGCGACCCTCAGACTACGAGTCGCACACCTTAACACGATTGTCCATGGCGGGACTAGGATACGAAAATCACTTGTATAGTTTAAAAGAGCAGAAACTATTCGCGCAACAAGGGGACGTAAACAATGGATCTCCCTATCTCCATGCAAGTGCTAAGGTCAGAATCGGGCTCTTATATTAATAGAAATTTGCCAATAAAACAAGAATATTAATTTGCAGGAAGACTATTAGCATTTAGTGAAGCCATATTATTATTGAAAACAATATTTTATTGTTATAATAAAAAATAAGTAATTATCTACAAATTTTATAAAGATGATAAATGTTATTACAACTGTTTTTTTGCTTTATTTAGTAATCAATACAAAAATCATCACTAATTACCATAATATTATTGAAAGTATCTCATATACATTAGTACATTCAGACTCGTGTTTTGAACAATGCGTCAAATGTAAGGTTGCGTTGTCAAAAATAAAGAATGTGGTTTGGTACTTTGCTGGGCAGATTAAACCTAATCACCCGTCTGTGAATTTTTATCCACCACATTCTGTTTTACATTTGCATATGATTCTATACTGATTTTATTGTCTACATGCAAGGAGTAGATAATGAATAAATTTCCCAGTAGTAACAGAAAAGTAGAATATTATCAAATAAACATGTACGTGCTGTCGTACATGTAGCAGCTATCGGTCAAAACATACACAAACACATCTGTTTTGTAATAAAAGGGCGTGATTGTGGTATTATCTTTTTCAAAAAAGACCAACTTTGTTCAGACAAATAATTGGTGCAGAATCATTCCTCGTAACGTGCCAGAAGTTCCAGGACGTTAGGTTGTTTGACAGTCCAGAAATTATTAAAGCAAACGGACATTGTCAGAATAGTAGGGAACCCTTAGAGTACTGTATCCAAAATTTTGACAAGTCAACAGACTATAGAAAATGTTGTTTCAGGAAAATCAACTGGTAAACTCTGAAAAACTACTGCCCGATAGGTCCTTTTTTCGAGCAAGGCCAAAAGAAGTATTACAACACATTACGACAGAAATGGTATGAAGATATTAATGTCAGGGTATACAGGAAGAAACTGCTCAAACAAAGTTACTTTGCAAAAAGAGTTATATGGAACCAACATTAACCAGAATTCACTGCCTTCACCGTATTTCTTGAACAAGACAGCACGCCAATTTGTTGTTAGAAATCTAGCGATGACTGCTATTCCTTGCTTGTTAAAACCGATAGTAGAATTTGTATTCATCGTTTGCCTGGAGAACAGATGAGGAAGATGCAAGAAGTGGTGCAGTACATGTTTGGGCTACTATTCATCATGGTGAAAAACTGCTCTTCATATCCATCAGAAAATTTAAATGGTGCTTCCTACAGGCATCGCATGGAAAAAATATTTCTGTCATATGCTAGGAAATTGTTTGGCAAAAACCTTTATGTGGACAATTTCAGTGTCCACATTGTACATATTGTACATGACTATCTCGATCAAGAAGACATTACAAAGTCTACAAATTGTGGTCCCATTGAAAACTGTTTAGCAGAATTAAACTGGGAAATTGCTAACCACGTTTCTAAACAACCCAATGTAGATGAGTTGCAGTGTCTTCTAGTGACAAATTAGGACAAAATTATGGTGGATTACATCAATAACTTTGTCGACACCCTGCCATGTTGCCTTGAGGAAATTATTAGAGTACGAAGAGAATCAACCAGGTTTAATATAAACCGATATGATGTGTAACAGATTTACCATTATATGTTTATTTTAATACCTACGCTTGTTTCAGTATTTTTTAAGCATGTGATTTATGTTTTTCTTAAATGTGTATTGCAAAAGTCCCTCCTGTTCTCGAAATTTATAGAAGATTCTTGAGAGTAAGAATCAATAATATTTATTTTACGAAAACGCAAACATTGTTGAAACTTGGAACAAAGCACAATTAGCTCCAAACTAGCTAGCCGTCAAAATTGGTACACAGGTGTATCAACAAAGAATTAATTTGTTCTCCGTGAACGTCGTTAAAAAGATTCTATTCCACGCCAGATATAAGACTTAGTATTGTTTATAAGTCTGTAAAAACTCTTGTTTATAAACAATCATTTGTAATAACTATTATTAAAATTGTATTGTCTCATGTTTGATTATTAAAATATATTTTTGTTGAAAAAGAAAATTGTTTTATAAATATTGCTGGCAAATATAGCAAATTTGATATATATTAACGATCGGTCAACTTCGAAATTCAAATTTTCGCTTACTTAAAACAGAAATATGTAACGTAAGTATCATAATAAATTGTAAACGCGTCCAAAAAAATTATAATACGTATCAACGGTTACAGACGCTATTTAAAATAATTTGTCATTATATATTTTTATAAGATTTTATTGTGGTGGGTGAAATGCTGAATTACACCTCTTTCTGCAGGTGTCTAATAAAATTGTTTGATGTCCTAATAAATCGTTCACGATGCTTCCAGAATTTGTCAAATTATACAAGTAGGTATTTAATATAACACGTATTTCTTAGTGTATTTGTATTCCACATAAATAATAATGATCTTATTTACTGCAAAATATGTAAACATTTTCGCTGAGAATGGTTTGGTTTGTTTTGAATTTTGCGCAAAGCTACTCGAGGGCTATCTGCGCTAGCCGTCCCTAATTTAGCAATGTAAGACAAGAGGGAAGGCAGCTAGTCATCATCACCCACTGTCAACTCTTGTGCTACTATTTTACCAACGAATAGTGGGGTTGACCGTGACATATAACGTCCCAACGGCTGAAAAAGCGAGCATGTTTGATGTGACGGGGATTCTAACCCGCTAAGAATGTATACAACGGACTATGCGCTACTTTGGAGACAGATTTGAGTGTGGGTTGGCGGAGATCCCGATGAGTAATACAATCGAATGTTGTATACGAGCTTCCCACGCTTGTTGTTGTTGGTACATAATAATACAGCTAATATAAAAAAACAAACAACGAAAATAAAAAATAATTTTTATGGAGACAGGTATCAATCAAAATATAGGTAATCTAGTTAGTTATAGTGTGATTCTGGTTATTTTTTACATAAAAAGATGCAAGGATTTTGTTATTTTGTACATAATTAAAACACATATTTATTATAAATAACTTTTTAAGAAAGGCAGATATATGAGTGTAGTTAAAATTAACATGAATTAGAACAACATACGCTGAACTGTTGGTTTATTTGTAGTACTAGGACTGGGTACAAAGATTTCAAATGTGTCCACAGGTTACATTATCAAAACTGTTTATTTGTGTGAGTAACCATATTAACGGAATTTGTAGTTGCCATGAATAAATACTTTTAGAGTTCAGTGTGAAAGTTTAAATTTAAAGTTACGTCAGAGAAGGATAAATACGTTACAAAACAGTTACATGGTTCAACTCTAAGAGGTTTCATTGCTTCATCACTTGGACTTATTATTACTAATGTAGTATTCGTCCTGTTTATTAAACGAAAATTAGATACAAAATACCTATGAATGACAAACATATATATTTTAATTACTTTATAAGAAAGAAAATCTTGGAGTTTGAAACCTCGATACCGATATGAAAAGATCAAATCCACTGAATTTTATGTACTCATTGTAAACTAAAAAAAATATATTGTACGACAATGTAAGAAAAACAATTTTAAAATTATCCATATTTCATTATAATATCAAATAAAACTAGTTTTTGTTTTCCAAGCTACTTTAAATTAAAACAGGAAACTGGTTATTAGTTACACAAACCACACTAATCGTCTATTAGTTCGACTCAGATAGCTATTAAAGCAAAAGGCATCAATATTTTCTATTTATCTTTCTTACAGTTATAAATGCTTTTACCAAAGCGACTCTAACTATTGGCTCTTCTATAAATTGCATACAACATAACTAATTACACTAATTCGCGACTTTTTTTTGTGTGTGTGAAACATGCAGCTGTTTCATTACTCTCCATGTTGTTAAAAGCCAACAGTCACTTCCTTTGCGTGTCATCCAACTTCACATATGTAGGACTAAAATATCTGCAGTTATTAATATAATACCCCATTTAAAGAGGTCATTAGCCTAATTAAGATCTTAATGCAAAGATTGACCCTCCATTAGTAGCCAGCACCAAACTAAAGTCAGTTAATTCGACTACATGTTTTTATGACACGCCTAAGGTGAATGTATGTACAGATGATACTCTGTTCGACTTCAGAAATTAGATAACTGAACCCGGGAAAGTGTTTCTGATCCACCCATCCTTTATGTTTGCTACACTGTTTAATATACTTTACTGCCATCTATAACGAGTGATTTGAATTTGTTTACTCTGAGTAAGGAAACACGTTAAAGCATAGAAAGTTAGAACTGCAGAACTTTCAGTAATAAACCTTACAATTACAAACGTTGAATTTCTCTTTCAATAATTCACGTAATTTATTCTTTTTGAAAAAGACAACAACAACTAAATTATCAGAAACTTCAATAACTTACTATAATAATAACGATTTAGAAATATAACTATAGTGTTCTCAATTTATCTACTACGACTAATTACATAAGAAATCAAATTTAGTTCAGTTGTTATTAAATAGAATGATAGAGAATAGGTAGTCTATCCACCACGGGTATCAATACTGAATTTTTAACGTCTTAAGGCCGCATTTTTTGTTCAACTTTGGGCATAATGTCTGGTAAGATAAAATCACGGATGGCTGACTGATAA
The DNA here is from genome assembly GCA_011833715.1 of Carcinoscorpius rotundicauda. Lineage (NCBI taxonomy): Eukaryota > Metazoa > Arthropoda > Merostomata > Xiphosura > Limulidae > Carcinoscorpius > Carcinoscorpius rotundicauda. Next base: position 27,428,434 of record CM022398.1, read on the forward strand.
ATGACTACTTGCTGTAAGATTCTTATCAGTAATGTAAGTGTAGCCACCAATTCGTACTCTCAATCCTTTCTTTGCTGCACTTTTTTCATACATTTTTGTTAGATATTATTACTTGTTATTAATATAAACCAATGAAATATACAGCAAGTAAGAAAGTGGCCCGCATTAGTAGCACAAAACAGCATCAAGGATCCCCTTTAGTATTGTAGCTCTATTATACGGAACAGATCTATACTTTAGAGAACAACCTAAATTCTTTAAAATACATAGTGGTAGTTTTTCTTCTTTAAAATAGTGTTAGTAGCTTACTTTATACTAACGCCATGAAATTTAGATTAACACTTTCTTGTCATCACGTTCAGGAACTCGATGTAGCTACATCAATCATCATTATTTATGCTAATTGCTTAAGCTAATATCACGTGAAACTAAACGCTCTTTAATTGGGATAATTTCATAAAATTTAATGAACTTGTGCTGAAAAGTCAGCAATTAATAATGAATAATAACCATCCACCTGTGTGATTCTTTTGAAAACTTGAGTAAGAAACTGATAATGTTGTATTTTTGCCTAACCAGTTCTTAAGTATCTACACGTGCTTTCACCCTATAGTTTTGCTGCTCTTTCTTGATGTTGTTATTTCTTATTAAGAACAAAGATTCACAAAGGGCTATCTGTGCTCTGCCCTTCAGAGTATTGAAACCTGGTTTCTATCAGAGAATTATAAAGACATACTTCTGTGCTATTAATGGAGGGGCTTGCTGCTCTAAATTAGCCGTATTTAATGCGAATGACAAAAACTAAATAAGATACACTTTTACCCTAAGGTAAAGTTCTAGTAAAAATTTCACACTTATATCTTAAGTGACATTCTGGTCAAAATTAAGCAGTTTTTCTTGAATAACTTTTCACATGTGTCATATATTTATATCAGATCAGACTTCCAACTGTAAGTTGTAAAGATCTATCAGTGTATTAAAGTTGATGAAAAATTCATAAGTATGTTACTCTATCAAATAAATTTTCAGTACTTTGGTGTGAAGAAGGTAAAAAAAACACGAAAGAAACTCAATCGAAATTGGAGACGTTGTATCTTAGGTATTTTTTAGTGGAGTGCCTTGAAAGTTCGTGTAAAAATTCATCAGAACGTTTTCACCTTGAAATATTTAACAGTTTGAGATACAAGGGATGAAAAATCGCTAAACTATCACTACCATGTGTCTTGATGGTAACGTTAAATTGTGCTATTAATATTTTAATTTAAACTTTATTAAACATGTAAGCATAACGATTACCTGAAATACTATTTTTTTTAAGTTGTGTAGTTTACTTTTACTTTTCCGGGAGCGGTAGTGCTCGTATTAGTTTGTTTTTATTTTCTTGCATGGTGAATATACTGAGAATTCCCCTGAGTACTTCATCATTGTTGTCTGGGAAAAAAGTATAATATTATTTCGAAAAGTTCTGTACCACAATCGGATTTCTAATTTTAAGAATGTATTAAAATGGGATAGGTTTTATGGCTAATATCAGTCATTTATGCATTGTCTGGGAAGGCAAACATGAATTTTAATACCTCTTATTAAAATAATGTCCTGAGAATGTTTGAGGTAATACAGTACTTACGTCACAGCGTCGTGATGTTGAGCTATTCCCTGAGCCTCTCCTATAGGAAGAAAGATACACCACCCTTATTATTACGAACACAGTAGATTTTCATGGTTGGAAAAACGATAACACACAGCACGTTATCAATTATAAAGCAAAAGAACCTGAAAAGCTTGATATTTATAAGAATCTACAAAAATTAAAATACGAATTTTGAAACACAATATGAAATAAAGAATTTTCACAAGCACATAGAAACTTGTTTTAATGTACGAATTGATAATTACTGAAAAAGAATTATAATTAATAATTCCTATCAAGAAAAATAAACTTATCTAAGAAACCAAGAGAAGTACACAATCCACAAGATAAGCACATAATCAAATCGTATTATTAATGCGCATGTCTAAGAAAAGGAAACGTGGTATGCACTAAATTTAGGCATCTGAAATGTATAAAAGCATTAACTTAATTTAAAAATACGTCAAATAACATCTGTTATACTGTTTTTTCTTTAGAAACAGTTGATACCGACTACACCTATTTACTTGCACAATGTACGTGTAAAAATCTGTGTTACTTTTCTAGAAATTAAGGCATCCTTGTTTCAACTGGTTATTTTTTTAATTTTTCATTTCAATAATTTTATATGACAAATTTCAAGGCTCACTGGACGTGTATACTAGCATTACATATATTATATAATTTAATACAGAATAAAATAGTTGATGTATTACTCAAAATGTACCAGTGGAACTGTGTACTAAGAAGTTGATATATGATTATAATTATCAAATACATGAGTTGTTGTTGTTTTGAATTAAGCACAAAGCTACACAATGGGCTATCTGTGCTGTGCCCACCATGGGCATCGAAACCAGGTTTTTAGCGTTGTAAGTCCACAGACATACCGCTGAGCCACTGAAGGGACCACATGTATATAAGACGAAGATAAATTTAATTAACTTATCACCCCTTGTTCTTAGACCCCACAGGCTGGAAAATTTCAAACCATAATAACTACCATGGAAAATGAAAATGCAAAAATGTATAGATACACAAACCTATGGACAAACATAGTTTTCTCATACAGTTTTAGGAATTAAACAAAACAAATAAGTAAATTCTATGAGCGTAATTTAAACCTTCTATTTAACATTATTTTACGAAATAAAAATATATTTTTTTCTGCAGAAGCACACATTTTTTTACAAAACTAACAACTACAGTAAACGTTTACTTTAGCTGCAACTCAACTGAAACCATATAGTGATTTGGGTATTTTTTTTAGTAAGGTCAACGGGTATTTGTTGCTTTCCAACAAGCACAGTTTAAAAATTTGAAGATGTCTGTTTGTTTTTTGAATTTCGCGCAAAGCTACACCAGGGCTGAGGGCTATCTACGCTAGCAGTCCCTAATTTAGCAATGTAAGACGAGGGGAAAGGCAGTTAATCATCACCACACACCGCCAACTCCTAAGCTAATCTTTTACCAACAAATAGTGGGATTGATCTTCACATTATAATGCCTCCCACAGTTTAAATGACAACCATATTTGATGTGACGGGGATTTGAACAAGAAATTTTCAAATTACGAGTCCAGCACACTAACCGACTGGCAATGTCGAGGCTCTGAGGATGTCAATTAATCAGATTTAAACTGTCGCCAAGAACAGGTTAAAAACCTTTAATTTTGAACAGAAACTGTCTGTTTGGTTCAATGAAAGTTGGAACTACAACCACATTTGCACAATACTAAGATTTTCTTAATGAAAGAGCACGGGACGCATGCGTCGCATCCATATCATATTATCTTAGATAAGCGTTTTTTAAAAAGGGAAATTAAGGTAAGTTTTAGAAAAAAAAGAAAAAAGTGTCTTACTGAGTTAAAGTTAGATAATATTCCTACACGGAACATGTCTTTCTATTCTTCGACATAACTGGGCTTGATGGTTAGCTGATGGCTTGTGACAAAACTATTCTGATCAATCCCCTTAGTGTTATTAGTGGTATAATATATGACATATATTAACTCTCTTTCCCCATGTCCCAGCAGAGATGTAGTTACTATGGTTACTACGCATATAATGTGTCTCCGGGAAATCCTACGTTTTTAGTGGTTATATTATATGTTATGTAGATCACATGATAAGTCACGTGACTATCGCTTTTTATCAGTCGGATAACTGGTTTTTATCGATGTTCTGCGGTAAATTCTGAGGCTTTTCTGATATTCACGGAATTAATTTTTCAAATTTATATTACAGTTTAGCTAAGATAAAGTGAAAGAAAATCAAAACAAAGAACAAACAAGATCAGCTACGCTCTTCACTTGTACAAGAGATTCCCTTCCTATCATTTCAGAGAAATGAAAGTAGCGAATGTTGGAAACTTATTCCAAGTAAGTTCTGAATATTGAATATCTGTAACGTGTGTGTTACATGCATATATATATCAAGATGAATAAATTACGTAACTAAGAGCAGCAGGCATAATAATGCCACTTAAGCGATTTTTGTGTGTCACTAAACGATGAATGAATATGACGTCACTAAACAAATATTGCTAGCATGAAATTATGAGAAAACCTGCTTAAATGACATTCATATAATACAATTTATATAATTTATTTAATGTTATTTAATCAAAGAACCTACAAAACGATACCTCAAAACTCTATCTGTTTGTAATTGAGAGCAAAGCTACACAAGAGGCTATCTGTGCTCCGCCCACAATGGGTATTGAAACTCAGTTTCTAGTGCTGTAACTTCGTGGACATATCTGTGATACTGGTGGTATCACAAACGTCCATCCTACCATATCTCACACTGGTATACTTGCCCCAGCGAAAGGTTAAAATATATTACTTCGATATTTATTTAGCTAAAACCCATTACCTTAGTTTTATCTAAAACCCTACAATGATTGAATTAACTTTGACTACATTTATTTACGCCCCGAGTATTGAAGCTTCCATGATTTGGAATTTGTTCCATCGTTATGATGTTCACTGCAAATTTCGAAAATACCTAAACTGTTATAATAAACTAGAAGCGTCGTTTGTAACCTTTATTACATGTTGTATCTTTAAAACCACTTTTAAATGCTTTCTATCCTTGAAGTACATTATACATTTAAAACCAGATTTTCAAATTTAAATCAGTTAGATTTTGTGTAAAAGTGTAAGAACAAGAGTATATATTGTCATTCTTTCCATTTTATGATGTTAATTCTTCCATGCCATTTCAGAATGTAAATTTCATCACTATGGTAATGATTCACTGATCCCTGGGAACAAATGGATGAGTTAAGTTGAGAATACTTGACATTTATTAGAATTCCCATATACTTGTATCAAGAACATGTCATAAAGGTTCTGCTTGAATGAACATACCGACCAAATTTAGGGTCTAGAATAACTGTCATGGTACCCCATGCAGTATCTTAACTATATAGAATAAAAGTTAGTAAGCAGTCTACATATGGTATTGGTATATGTTGGATTAAATCAATTTAATGGCCCTCCACAATTATACCTCCATAAAAACTGCGTTTAACATTATTTATCAAGTTTTTGTCATGTCACGACCCGGCAAACATAAAGAATTGTTGGTAGAGCATAAAGTTATTGTAAAAGTTTTACGTTATACTGGTTGGACTCTCCAGTAAACTGATGCAGACTTGGAACTCTCCCCAAACACTGTCAAATACGTCCTACATCGTGAAACCAAGACAGGTAAATGTGAAGATAGGAAAGGAAGAGGCGGAACACCTGAACTTAATGACACTAATGTTGAGCCATTTGAGCAAATTCCAATTCTGGTATATCAAAATTTACTTACAAGTAAAGTTTATTGGAGTGTATTAAAACAGAATGGAGACCCAGAACGGCTGGTATGGGTATTAACACTTTTATTGATAAGGAAAGAACAACGTTTTGATCTTCCTAGGTTATCTTCAGGTTAAGAAAGAGAGAGTTTGAATGTGACTGTTGCCGCACACTTGTCTTAGGGACGATAGTATAAACGGGTACGGGATTGTATGGGGCGTTGCAGATGGATGTTAGGTTATTAATTAGTACAGGTATAAAGGTTTTCCTTTATATTGGTTTTAGTTCTTGTATGAGTAGGGCTTCTTTGATTTTGCGTTTGTTTATATTTGTTTCTCTGGTTAGTATCTGTGTGTTTTCTATGGTTATGCTGTGCTTATTTGATTTGCAGTGTTCAAAAACGTGAGAAGGTGTTTGTTTTGTTCTTTCAATCTAATTTCCATTTTTTTTTTTTGCTGGTTTCTGTAATAGAGAAATCGTGGTAGTTGTTGCATCGTATTCTATAAATTATGTCAGTGCAGTTTTTACATTGTATGAACTTTAGTTTTGTATCAGGTTTTGAATAAATTTAGTGTTTACTGGAATTTTGTGTTTTGTTATAAGTTTTTTCCAAAAGTTGGTTATTTTTTCGCTAATGTCGGGAACATATGTTATGCAGCAATATAAAGTTTTGTAGTTAGTTGTATCTTGGGATTTATTGTTGCTTGTTTGTTGTTGGTCTTGGTGTGTGAGTATACATTTTTCACGGTTGTTTTTAGGAAATTTGTTGATGTTGATGAAGTGTTGTTTTATTTTGTTGATTTCATTGTTAATTTTATCGTGTGAACATAGTTTTCTGGCTGTGTTTATTTGTTTTTTTAATATGCTGAGATTTTGTTTTATTTCATGTGCTGAGTCCTAGGAAAGGTATAATGTAACGTGGGTGATTTTTGTGTGGATTTCTGTTTTGAACTGTGTATTACTTCTAGTGATTTTGAGATTAAGAAGTGCTATTTGGTTAGTTTTTTCCTGTTCACAGGTGGACGTAACGTAAAGGTGTATCGAGTTAACGTGACTGAAAAAACTAAGTATGTGTTCTGTAAATGTAGATCCAACAATTGTATCATCAACATACCTGTACCAGTATAGTGGTGGTGTAAGACTGAACTGATCGCTTGAGATTCAATCTGTGTCATAAAAATGTTGGCTAGAACTGGTAACACGGGATTCCCGATATTTATGCTTTTTATTTGTAGGAAGTTTTAGTTATTAAACATAAAGTTAGTTTTGGTGGTAGTGATTCTATAAGGGCTGCTAATTGGTTGCTGGGAATGTGTATCAATAGGTTGGAGTCCTCGGTGTAAAGTTTTAAAGCTATCTTGGAAGATTCAGTTGTTAGGACCACTGTGAAGAATAAGACAACATCAAAACTGACCATTAAGATTTCGTGATTTATTTGATTTAGAATATATTTAAAGTTAAAAGAGTCTTTGAGAAAGAGCTGGGTGATTTAAAAATGCCCATACTATGTATTTAACCGAGGTTGTAGTTAAATAATTCATAGGTCGACATTATGGGTCGTAGCGGACAATGAGGTTTGTGAGGTTTGGGGGTGCCGTATGGCTGTGGTGTGCATGAGTCGGTCTTTCGTAGGTAAGAATAAATGTTTTCTGAGGTTGTGTTGGCTTTATGCATTTGTAGTAGAATTTTGTTAACTTGTTTTCATGTGTTTTTGTTGGATTTCTGTTTAGTAATGTAATAAAAATTAACATATTCAATTTCTCTCTTTCTTAACTTGAAGATGACCTGGAAGGTCGAAACGTTGTCCTCTCCTTTTCAATAAAAGAGCTAATACCCATATTAGCCGTTCTGAGGTACATTGTTATTTCAAGTGGGTTTCTCGTCATCAAGAATAGCGACTCACAAAATGTTAACTGTTCACTAAACTCAAATACTTCCGCTGAGTTTCTGTTGTAGTAAATATGAGATTAGTAAAATTATTTTGATGTTTTATCTATGATTTACCTTCCGCTGTTCTTTGAAAGTAGCCTAAACTTGAATTTTTGACTTTGTTATAATTCTTTTGCACAATGCTGTAGGTAGCAGCCATGTTAAAAAAAAAACAAACCCGGTGAAGTTGGACTTTGTAACAATGTACGGGTATACTTAAAGATAACTACAACCATCGCTATTCACACTCTGAAATAGGTAATGACCATATTAAAAATAATGCTGACCTATGAGTTTGTATCAGTGTATGAGTATTCCATAATGTCCTACACTCCTTTCTCTACACTCTGGAAATACGTAACGGCCATGTTAAAACTTTCAGAATTGAAAATCAAGCTCTTTATAATATAAAATAAAATACTTACGTAATGCTGTGACATCTCCTGCTTCCATTGGCCCTAACCTCGCAAGTGTATCAAGCTGTTTACAAACCTACAGTCAGAATAAGTAAATATTAGTGTAGGTAGAGTTAATTTTCAGTTTACAGCTCATAGGTTATGTATTCATGCTTTCATGTTAACAACACATAATACTAGATATTTATGATCAAAGCTTGAAACTGATATAAAATACAAAATACAGATTAAACCATGTAGATATTTTAAAATAACCCTACAAATACCAATAAAATATATTCAAAGGTGTAGGTAAGGCCATTGGTGATATATAACATTGTAAACAAGAAGGGATCACATGACCTAAATTGCTGTTCATCAACCGTCAGCTAAGGAAATTACAAATAACACATTTCCTCAAAAGTAAACTAAGAGTAGTTTTCAATATTTATTTTCTCTGCTGTTTCCTCTAGTTTTGATTAATAACATAACTTAAAGCTTTTTGTTTACAAAATATTCTGGCTGTTATAACCGGTCTATATAGTCTGTAAATTAGAAGTGCGCACGTCTGTACTGTGTAAACATGCTTCATCTTGAAAATATATTCGAGCATAGGTTTTGTCATAATCAGTGATTCATTTACTGTGGTTTCTACATCAACATTAGTCTTTCGGTAGGTCACCGTTTCGTTCATAAACTTACAACGCTAAACTCAAGGTACGATTTCCCCTGTGTCCAGAACATGGACAACCTATTGTGTAGCGTTGCGTTTTAAATAAACCAGCCAAACCATACACCACTCAAAATGTAATATATTATATATATAAGCGTATTTTCACTGGATCTTTACTCTTTAGTCCAAGACTTTGTATGGCGAATATTATGAATATTTTACTGAAGGAAATTATATCAACTATACATGAAATACATCAATGAGAAATCGAATCAAAGTAATAAATAACAAGTGCAATGTAATATAACAGATATTTTAATATAAAAGGCATTCAGACCGAAAGTAAAATTCAGGAACATATGTATTCTTGCTTTTATGTTAACAACACATAGTACTAGATACATAAGAAAGTTACTGTTGGTGTACAGTCTGTAATGATTTATGTCTATCCAAAGAACAGAAATATATACTTGGAATAAAAGTAATACATCTTCATATATATTATTGTTTACGCATTTCTATGCGTCAAACTGATGGGTATGTTTTACTGAATTACACTAATGTTTGAGAAAAGAGCGTGAAGATTCTATATTGTTTGCTTTAGAGCATAGCCCATTGAGTTATCTGCTGTGTCTATCGTGGAGAATCGAACCCCGAGCTGTAGCGTTTTCCGATCGGAGAGTATTCTAAACTACATGACACAACTTCTTCTAAAAGGAGTAAGAACATTTTACATAGCAACATCCCAGGTGTAACAGAATAACACATACACGTGTATATTAAAGTTCTTAAAAACTAAAGACTTTACAAGTAAAAAATTGTGGTGCAGTGTGGTAAAACTTTTTGTGCGTTACACAATATTTTCTACATTGATACAATAACTACACAATACAAAAATTACTACGCCTGGTATGACGAAGAAAGAACCTATAAACATAATCGCATTTTAAGCTTTATTAAAACAATTCATAGGTATTTATACAAATTTACAAAAGTTGTAAAAAAAAAGAAATTCCGTAACTGTTTTATAAGGATAAAATATATATTATTCAACAAACACCATAAGAGACTATAATTAACTGTACATCAATATATGCAATTTACATCAATCAAATCTCTAATATTTGTTAATGCCACTTTTCACCTGCAGAGGTAGTATCTGTCTAGGTAAATGTCGGCATGGTACCATGTTAATTTTTCTCTTTTACTGTGCTTTATATGGAGCAAAAATATGTATGCCAAATCAGTTTTTAAGAGCCCAATATTTTATTTAAAGGTGGTAAATGTTCGCAATCTTCAAATATTGCTGCTATATAGAACGTGTAATGAATTTAATATTGTATACTTATTTTAATATTTGTTTGTTTCAGTCTAATATAAATTTAGAAATGCTAGTTAATATAGTGTTAAATATGTGCTGCAAAATTCCTGCCTATTATCTAAATTTCTAAAAGATTCTCGAGTGTAAGGACCAATAACATACGTTTTATATTGCTGTGAACTGAACTTTCGCGAACCTCACCTAAACTAACACGTGGAGAGACAGTTTAATATTGTTGGTTTACTTCAGTTTATATCCAAGTACCATAAGTTTCGGAAGCTATAATTGTAAGTAACATTTGTTAATCGGGAAATGGGAATACTTCACCAGAAACGTTTACAGATTTTGCACATTAGAAACTGCTTAACTTCAGTGAATTGACATCAGGCGTTAATATTTCTACAAGAATATTACGTATCTTCGTTTGTGTAAGTTTCAGTGATAGATAGCTTATCTGTTAAGTGAACTGTACCGATTTCAATGTAGAATCAATTCGTTCATTATGACTGTTGATAAAGTATTGAGTTCTAGACCACATAAAATACTTAGTATTTTTTGTAAGTTTGTAAAACTGTACTATACAAATCATTAATTGTACTAAATATTTGTAATAGCCGTTATTATCAATTTTATTATTGTTTGTACATTAAAATATATTTGCGTTAGTAATAAAAACAATGGCAAATATCATAAACTTCACAAATATTGAAATTAAATTATAAATTAAAATTAAAACTTCCGACTGTTTTAAATCGTAATACGTAAGGTAATAAACCGGAAAATTGTCCGAGATAAATTATAATACGTAACAAATGTATCACTCGTTTCTTGATCTTAAGGTACGCTGGTTGATACACCACTTGTCAATGAATAAATATTCATAATAGCTCAGTGAGAAACATAGCTGTGTCACTTGTTCCTTACGCTAAGAAAGTTTTATGGTTGACTCAAAACATCTTTATTTCCTGAGTCATTCCAAGGCGATTAGAAAAAATAACAACAGATAGAAGTAATTGATGGTAATTCTGACTTTCTTGTCTAAGTGTAGCTATGGGTGGTCTTACTAATTATGTAACATAATTTAATAATTCACTAAGTAAATAAGTTCATAAATGGTCCTATATGATTGGGAGTCTGCTTTACAATGACCTTAGCATATTAATTTTGTATGTACCAGAAACGTGAAAGTATATTTGAGGGCTCTGTTACTTGTTTATTTGCTTTTGGATTTCGCGCAAAGCTACACGAGGGCTATCTGCGCTAGCCGTCCCTAATTTAGCAGTGTAAGACAAGAGGGAAGGCAGCTAGTCATCACCACCCACCCCCAATGCTTAGGCTACTCTTTTATCAACGAATAGGTGGATTGACCGTCACATTACTGAAAGGGCGAGAATGTTTGGAGTGACGGGAATTCGAATCCGCGACCCTCGGATTACGAATCGAGTGTCTTAACCATCTGGCCATGTCGGGTTACTCTGTTGTTTTTGATTTAGTGGTATTGTTGAATATGCTAAACAGAGAGTAAAAAAAATTAAACAAGAAACACCCACTTACCGAAGTAGCATGGTTACAATATCTTTATTGGTTTTGTATGTGTCAAAAATGTAAAGGTTGTTTTTTGGGCTATATGGTTTTAGCTGTAGTTTTAGTTTTACACGGTTCTGTTGAATATGTCTAGCCGCGAGGTCAAAGAAACATTTCTTTTACTCAGAATAGCGTGGTTATACTGTCTCTGAGTTTATCCCATAGATATAAGAAATTGATTGTATTTGATAGGTGATTTATCAATCAAACTTTCTATGGCCCGGTATGGCCAGGTGGTAAAGGCACTCGACTCGTAATCTGAGGGTCCCGGGTTCGAATTCCCGTCACACCAAACATGCTCGTCCTTTCAGCCGTGTGAATGTTATAAAGTAATGGTCAATCCCACTATTCGTTGGTAAAATAGTAGCCAACGTATTGGCGGTAGGTGATGACGACTAGCTGCCTTCCCTCTACTCTTACACTGCTAAATTAGGGACGGCTAGCGCAGATAGCTCTCGTGTAGCTTTGCGTGAAATTCAAAACAAACAAACAAACTTTCTATCTACTAATGCTCCGGTATGTCTCTGTCATAACAATACTTATTTTCGAAAATCATATAACGTTTTATGTAATTTTAGATCCTGTAGTCCATGGAACAACAACGAACCTTACTTCGATGTCATAAGTATAACTATACACCTTTTCTCGAAGAATGCGTAATTTCTCACTCACAGTCATTTCTACAAACGTTTGCACTTGAATGTGAATTAGGTCTTCAACACAACTTAAGTTGTTAGCCTGTTTTCTTAATATATTTGTCAAATCACATTTTTCAGATTCCTTGTTACGCATACAATTTTCTTGCGCTTTCATCTAGTCACAAGTTTTACAAAATAATTATAATTTGGTGAGACTGTAAAGTACTAGTATTCATACACTCTAGGCGTAATCAAGCAGAAATTATAAAGTGTATAATGTTTGTTTTTATATCGTCAACGTAATCTTAGAACCAAGAAAGATAAATTCAGTAACTTGAACAAATAGATTTTATATTGGTCCAAGGATCAGGGTTATTGCTGCCTTTGTTGCTTTATGGACATATTATGCTGCCTTTGTTACTTTGTGGACATATTATACAAGCAACAGTTAATCACACTCTTCGTTCGATAGTAGCCCTATTGTTTAGTTTGAAATTAAGCACAAAGCTACACAGTGGGCTATCTGTGTTCTCCCCACCTCGGGTATCGAAACCCGGCTTTTTACGTTGCAGACACTCCTCTGTACCACTAGGGGGCAGCCGTATTAGCATCTTGTTGTTGCCTTCCCACTACTCAACAGTTCTGAATAAAGAACGACTCTGTCTGAACATTAAGGGTGTGTAACTGAGCTGTTGAGTCCACGTGTTATGTAAACGCCAGTCGAGATTGAAAATACCGTATTAATATATGGTCACTTAAATTGTTCAGAAATTTCATACTGACTTCTATTTTAAAACGTACTCGTATATTTCTTTTTCTTCATTACAGTGTAGATAATAAAATTTATCACACCGTTAACATTTTTAGTAACTAAAATTGTCAGTCTGAAAGATAACAATCATTCTCCATAATTTTATAAAAATATTGTTTATTTCATACCTCACTGTTTCACCTATAAAAAATGTTTTTTTTTTTCTGTTCTTTTCCTATCCTGTCCGTAGTGGCACAGATTTGTACTATTGGAAACCTTGTTTCAATATTCCACATGGGCTAGTTATTTGTGTAGCTTTGTATTTAATAGCAAAAACCAACATTTCTTTCTTGGACTCGTGTATTTGTTTAGAATGTCCAATGTTTATTTTTCCCCTTGGTTCTGGTGATTTGGAGACTTTAATTTTTTCCTTATATGAGCACTTCAGTCATCTTACAACTTGAATTTATTTGTTAATCCATTACTGGAGTTTACATTTGATAAATATTCAAAGTAAATAGTATAATGGTGTAGCAGCATCTCTGTCAAATGCCGTAATCTTGTTGAGGTTCACTTAACTTCTAACGTGAACTCACTAATATTTTGCTACTAATTATGTTAACGTCTGTTATTTTTGTTACTTGACTGGTGTTTTTTGCTTGCTGTGGGCCGGAATCCTGTAGCAAGAATAACGCGACCAGTGGTCATAAGACTGGCTATTTGACTGAATGACTTGGAATTTCGGTCAAATCGTTAAATGTAAAATGCTTGCAACAATCATATGAAAAACTTCCTACCACAGAACATTTCTCGAACATTCATATATTACAATGGCTGCACATCACTGGCGTCAAATTTCCAAGTATGCTGATATTTTCAACCAATAATTTATCAGGGTATATAAAACCACAAATCACAGACAACGTTTCACATGCAGTTAAAACTGCCTTATTATATTAATTGTCACATACGACTCCATGATATTTATAATGTTAAACATAAAAAAAATAATTATCTCTCGACCTAGTAGTTATACTTTATAACAAACTCCAAATACATACATATATATATATATATATATATATATAAGTTTTCTTTTTGTCATTTTTCTTTTCCTAGTTTAAACAGATGTATTAAAAACAGCTTAGATATTAGAAGTCTATTGTGGGAGAATAATTCCTTCTTTGCTCATGAAATATGAAATAAAATCTTAATTTATTCCAAAAAATTAAATTTATAATAACAGATCATACTGTTTTAGTTTTTTTTCGATTTTAATTTTTCTTCATCGGAAACAGAAAATATAAGGCAAAATGACAAGAATTAATAGCATATTAAAGTTTTCACTCTTCAATATGTTTAAAAGTGATTGTGCGGCCCTCTGTGGACCAGCTTTAACATTACTAGTTATTATTATATTGGTTTAAAATTATTTCTTTTAAATTTCGAGAATTTTTTTTCCAACACAACATAAACATGAATGGACCCCTTACACCTCCTACGGTCTTTTTAAAATAAACCATATTTTAAAATGGGTTGATTTCAAATCATTACAGAAAATGTTAAATAAAACATTATTTGGCTCTTCAAATAATATACACATTACATAAATGCACTAGTTATATTTATCTTTCCATCTAAAGAAAGATAACATAATACTTTAGCATTCACCATTTGTTTTGAAAAATAAATCGTTAAAATAATATAGCTGAAATTAGATTAAAGTACAGAGTACAAAAAATAATGGTGACATATATCCTATAGGAAATGGCGTTGGAAGTAGGACCCATGATGATCTAGATGTATTTTCAATGAAATACAATATGTATATTTTAATACTCTTTTAGTTATTGTTGTTGGTGAGACAAGAATTTAAAACTCTCCTTCGTGAGGGCAGATAACCATTATGCGAGTTAAATGGTAACTTCAAGAGATAAGTTTTATTTATCATCCATATTGGGCTACTTCAATACCTTGATTTTAGTTTTCGCTAGGAACATTATCTACTTTATCACAGCTGGATGCAGACAATGAAACACAATTTTAAATGTGACAATGAAGATTTGACTTTATTTCATATTAACCTTGAAAATAAAGGTTTATTCTGATGTATGTTGCGTCTCAAGAGCTGTATGGGTTCTAGTTATTAGATGCCTGTCATAATAGAACACGTTATAGTAAACAAAGAATAACATTTCAGTTTACATCTAAATATGCAAATAGAATGCCCAAAATATTTAAATTAAAAATATTAAAATCATTATGAATCTATACCCCAGTGGCACAGCAGTATGCTTGTGGATTCACACAAATAAAAACCGAGTTTAGATACCTTAATTCCAAACAAATAATACCCAATAAAAATTATACTATGTCAAGAGAACTTTCTTAGATTTTGGTAATTGTAGGCCATTTATACCATTCAATTAGACTGTTGTTAAATACATCACTCTTCTTTAAAGCTGGTAATATTAGTGATTTTTTTTTAATTTCGCGCAAATCTACATGAGAGCAATTTGCGCTAGCTCCTCCATAATAAATTAGAAATATAAGCCTAGAGGCAAGGCAGTTAGTCATCACCACCCATCGTCAACCCTTAGCCTACTCTTTTACCAACAAATAGTGGATTTGTTCGTCAAAATATAAAAAGTTTACATTGTTGAAAGGACGAGCAAACTTAGTGAGATGGGATTTGAATCCGAGAACCTCAGATTGCGAGCGCCCTAACCACTTGGTCGTGCATCTTCTTTCTCCAAAACTGTATCGTAAAGAAAAGGATTTTTCAGACATGCAAATGTTGCTATATGCTTTGTGTTGCACGAAATTCTGCTTTTACATGTTATACTTATGTATACTGTTAGATAACATTATTTTCAACGATATTGATATTTAAAAAGTAATGATATTTTATATTTACATGAAATGTAAGCACAAAAATGTATTTTCAAAATAATAATCTTACTTGCAAAAAGTTATTGCTGTGTTTGATGAAACCTTTAATGGTAGGACGGCTGGTAAAGTATCCTGTCCAATAAGCGTGTGGATCACTTGCATAAGGAAAGAAATCATCAGATTTGGTAGGCCATGTCTTATTAGCTTGGTTGAGGGCGTAGAGATAGCAAGATGGCGTTGAATAAAACAGATTCACATTACTTCCATTCTTTTGCTTAAAAAACAGAATTTACAATAAATTGATGTATGTGTTTTTATTACACTTCTATCACTTATGTGATATAACATTCTGTGAGACGGAAAAAAAAGATCTAAGAAAACTTTTTATTCAGTAAAACGTATCAGAGAGATATTTAAATTAGTTCCGTGTGAAAGTAAAACTCAGTTCAGATACTTTTTTTACTTCCCTTACAATAAAATAGAGCTTTTCAAAAAAGAAAGATTAAATGCTCTTCCTACTTCCCCATTCGTTTTAGAAACTTAAACGAGCATAGTATACTTAATATTGAATAAGCAATAAATAATTTAAAAAATACTAATTGAAAATAATTTATTCAATTTTGGAAACACCTCATGAGTCTTACTTATCGCTTCACAAATCTGATTAGCTTGTCAAAGTTTTTATACCACACATCTGCATTCTGTTAATTAAATTCTTCTGCCATTGTCATTATTATATGATTTGTAGTGAATGTTTTTGTCTGTAACACCAGAAAAATAGATAATGGAAGAAAACAAAAACGTCTCACCCTTGAATTAACGTGAGCAACTAGTTTGTCCAGGTTTTTGTACCACGAATGAGCACTCTGGTATTGGAAATCTCCACCCATGGTCATAATGAGATGATTGGTTTGGTACAGATTGGCCTGAAATATTAGTTATTCCAATAATTTATAAGGAAGTTAAAGTTAAAGGACTTATCTAACTTAAATTGTTATAATAACATTTTCAACATTTAATTTCTGTGGACACCACATTCCTATTCTGAAATATGTCCGGAAGAGGTCACTACAGACCATTACAAAAATAACGATAACGTGTGTCTTGGGTTAGTCTCCAAGATAAGGACATCGATAAATTTACAGACTTATAAAAATAAAATCCAGTGTTTGGTTTTCTGCGATGGAAATAAAAGATATTTCAATGTGCCTTTGTTTTAAAACAAACAAAATCAAATCTTGCTGTTTGAATTTACTGTATGTTTGTCAATGTACACTGCTCTTGTTTCACTATCACTGCAAATCTGTCTGTTATTGCATTGTAACATGTTATTGTTTGTGACATGAAACACAGATAACTATTGTCATTGATAGACCAATTTTATAATACTTTTAAAAGGACTGGGTTTGTTATCTAGAGAACACAGATGATTGTCTTTCAAACACTAGAAATTTATTGTGTGCCACATATGTATCCATTTATGAAGAAATAAAGTCTTACCTGATCCTTAGCAATCTTTATGAACTTGTCTACTCTTTCCTCGACATTGTAATCATGCAGACGTGTGTCATCCTGCAATTTTAAAAGATATATCGTATTTCAGATCCATAACATATTAGTTTTAAATTATTTATAAAACTACTTTACACATACCAAGTGTCGTAAACATTGTCATCTGCACCACCTTTTGAAAACATATCTATTCATCTCACTGCATAAAAAACCTACAAACGTAGAGATCAACTTCCTAAAACTTATATTTTTACCTGATCTTACTGGCTGCTTATTGTTATATATTGTATACATGTGTAGAATTGTTTATTCAAGCACAAACCCCCAGAGGGTTTCATATTCCCCTAAACTGTACTAATGTCAAAGTTGTAGCTTTATAAATCTTAGTTTTCACATTTAGTTCATTTATTTTACAATATCTTCCTAACCCTTTTAAAGAAATATGTTGAACAACCACATTGTATGTGATTTTCGAAAGATTTATAATTAGTTTCTTCAACTATTACACCTGGTCTTAAAAGATGTTTTTTTAACGTTTGCACTGCTGACATAGTAAATTTTGGTTTCATTTAACGTATACACAAAGGACACCCTAAGGCATAATAATTTACTGAGAAATATTCTTTGTTTCAATAATTACGTGAAAAACGTCACATTCAGGAGTGTTATTTTCTTCTGACAAAAACTCTACCTTAAAGGCACTCAATACTACCTTAATCCCCCCCCAGTGGCTCAGCAGTATGTCTGCGGATTTACAACGCTAAAAACTGGGTTTCGATACCTGTAGTTAGCAGAGCACAGAGGGCCCATTGTGTGGCTTTGTGCTTAATTCAAAAACAATAACAAGTAACTTAATCTGGTGTGTTTATGTAAGTTTTAGATATTTTATACCTTATTTGTTAATTGAATGGTCCCCTCATAGCAGAAAAAACTAACTTAATTTAATGAGTCATTAAATGGATGTTGCATCTTTGTAATCAACCAACCGTCTTTAAAATGGTTTTTATCATTTTATTAAAAGAGTTTATATGTTAAAATTAAAAAAAACAAAAAACAAATTCAAACTGTTATGAATAACAGTGCACCCAGTTTAACCTTTAATCTGACTTATGTATCCTGAGTTAAAATCTACACAGAGCAATTTAACTTGAAACATTTACTTGAACAATTGCTGGAATGGAAACTGCAATTGTAACTTTAACTTTTTTAAGTTAAGCAACTAAGAATAAAATATTTTTAAAGCTGAAGACTAAACCATTAATAAATAACTAAACTACGTGCGTTGCATTATGGCATTTTAAAGATCAAATTTATTTTAATTTACACTCATGTTTTAAATTCTCCTTACTTACCATTATTGGAATATTGTCACACAAAATGTCGTAACAGAATCCTGAAGGTGGATAATAGGTATTAGGTAAAATTCCAGTGAACAAATCTGCTACTGGCCCTGGGTTGAGCAGAGTGAAAGGAAGAAAAGTTAAAAATGATGTCATGAGAAAACTAACTGAATATAATAATTAAACTTTTAATAATTAACTTCATACAAAAAGTGTGTTTGTTTGTTTGTTTGTTTTTATTTTCACGCAGCGCTATGCGAGGGTTATCTACGCTAACCGTCTCTAATTTAGTAGTGCAAGACTAGAGGGAAGTTAGTCATCAACACCCACCCCCAACTCTGGGGCAACTCTTTTACTAACGAATAGTGGAATTGATCGTGACATTATAATGCCCCTAAGGCTGAAAGGGCGAGCATGTTCAGTGTGACGAGGATTCCAACTCGCAATCTTCGGATTACGAGTTGAGCGCCTTAACCACCTGGCCATACCGGGTCAAATAAGTGTGAATAAGAGAAACAATCAGTGTAGGAAACTTATTTTCTATGCATTGTAGAACAACTGCCGAACTCTGGAAATTTATTTGCAATAAATGTTTAGCATATTTATAATTGAAAATTACAACAACAAATTTATATGACAGGACGATGTAAAATGAGGAAACAAAACATGCACCATACTTTTCAAAATAATCAGTTCAATCAGTAATTTTATTGTTTATTTTGAATTTCAAGCAAAGCTACACGAAGTCTATGTGCACCAGCCATCCCTGATTTAGCAGTGTATAACAATAGGGAAGGTAGCCAGTCACCACCACTCCACTGCCACTATTAAACTTCTTGTTTACTAACGAATAATGAAGTTAACCGTCACATTATAATGCACCACGGGTGAAAGGGCAACATATTTGGTGTGACGGGAATTCGAACCCGCGCCCTTTAGATTACGAACTCCTAATCACTAGGTCATGCCGCGCCAATCATTTTAAAACATTTATTAACAATTTTCCTTCTTTTATACATGCAATGAAAATACCTTGTCTATTTTTATTTCTACATTGTTATGAATTATTGTACAGTGGAGGATCCAGAGGACTTGCGCCTCCCTTTCTTTTAGAACAATAAACAAATTATTATGTGCAAATATTTATTTATACACTCGGAGACTCATCATGCCCATCTTTGATTTGCATTCATTTAGTAATCTAATTCCTTCAGCCGTATGCAAATATATGCCGAACAGAGAAAAGTAAAGGTTAATGAAGCCAGTATAACCTCAGACCCTCCCTGTAAAATTTCGCTTGCTCCAGTGTTCCTTGTTCGTGTCCTCTTGTAGGGATCCTCTTTTCAATAAACTCTGGATTCGTGTAACGGATTTACTGTTATATATTTATTTTAATATCTATGTTTGTTTCAATGTAATATTTATTTAAAAATTCATATAACATATGTTTAATGTGTAATGCGAGAGGTTCAGAGTTCATATCCCAGATGAGCCCCCATACAAGCCTTGATAGCTATAATTGTAACACTTATTAATCTGAATCGTATAGATAGATACTTGACCAGAAACATTTATAGGTTTCGAACATTACAAACCGTTTAACTTCAGTGAATTAATTTTGGACGCTAATATTTCTACAAGTACATTACGTATCTTCATCTGTGAAAAACTCACAAGTGAGCAGCGGGAAATAACTTATCTGTTATGTGAATTATACAGATATCAACATAGAATTAATTCGTTCATTGTAAACCGTCGATAAAATATTCAGCTCCAGACCAGATAGAATATTTAGTATTGTTTGTCAGTTTGTAAAACGTTTGTATATAATTAATTATTTGCAATAATTGTTTGTAATAACCGTTATTAAAAATTATTTTTCTGGTTGTATATTAAAATACATTTGTCTGAAAAGAGAAAATTGTGTACATCAATCTTGTTGCCAAATGTAATAAATTTAATTCATATCAACATTTTATTAAAGTATAAATTCAAATAAACATCATTAGCTATTTGAAATCGTAATATATGTAACATAATAAATCGGAAACTCGTCCGAGATAAATTACGTAACGTCTGCAACTGTAAAACACATCAAAGTTTCATGAAAAATTGTTAGAAAATCAATTTTCAGTACTAGGCAACCTAAACAAGAAAACGTAAATACATATTCAGTTTCATACCTAGATTGTCACTTGCTTTCCACACCATCTCCATCGTTTTCGTCTTTTCTCTTTTTTCCTTGTCCTGGTAGTCAATACGACCCAAAAACAACCCGTCGAAATACATCTAAAACATTTTAAACAATTTTGTTTTTATATTTCATCGTATTAAGCTCCAAACAAACATTTACCATTTTATTTATAATTTTACTTTCCTAAATCTGTATAATTCCTGGACAAAAATGGTATTATGCTAACTTGTTTTGTTTGTTTGTTTTTTGAATTTCGCGCAAAGCTACACGAGGGCTATCTGCACTAGCCGTCCCTAATTTAGCAGTGTAAGACTAGAGGGAAGGCAGCTAGTCATCACCACCCATCGCCAACTCTTGGGCTACTCTTTTACCAACGAATACTGAGATTGATCGTCATATTATAACGCCCCCACGGCAAGTTTAGTGCGACCGGGATTCGAAACCGTGATCCTCGGATTACCAGTCGAACGCCTTAACACGCTTGGTGGTGCCGGGCCTGTATGCGAACTAATTGTATGTCGAAATAAAAAATCTAATTTTGTGGAATTATCAACTGATTTTAAAACGAATCATCAATAGGTAATGTAGTTTCAGTTACTTTATATTACATCCACATTTTTGAATAGCACCATTAAGAAAGTTTGTTACTCTCTGTCCTCAAAATATTTAAGTAAATATCTTGTTAATTTTTTGTAAAATTGCAATTTAAAATAATTTATAGAAAGAACAATAAAACAAACTCGAACAACTAGTAACTAAGAAACAAAATAATAAGTTTAAATAAACATTAAAAGGGCCTGACATAGCCAAGTGTTCAGGGGTGCAAGACTCGCAATAAAATTTATTTAGTACATCTTTTATCTTCTCAGAACGTAGAACATTGTAGCACTTGTAATACATCTCTTTAATAAGAGAATAATGTTCAATGTTATAGCTGCCTTTTCAGGTGTCTTTGTCAACTTGATTAGGTTCTAAGTTCCGCTAAATCTGTTCTATGTTTCAGTAAAATATCAAATAAAGGCGTTCTCCTTTAAGAAGTATAAAAGCTCTTTAATGTCGAACTAAAGAAACAACCTATCTCAAAAATTAACATAATTGTCCTATAAATTAGGAAAAGAAAAGCACTTCCTTTAATCTTTTCCGTTTTCTCAGATTTTAGGCAGATGAGGATAGTAACATAGGATAATAAAATGAAGGAATGGTATACGAAAATGTTTCATAACCTTGAACTTTCTTGATATCAATAGATATCCTTCAGGGTTAATAAACTGTAAATTTGTTTAATAAACGTATCCAGTCGTCATCAGTAATGTTTTAATCATGTTTTCGAAACAGTTTTTCAGAGAGTATTTAAACAATTTGTACCTGTCCAAATAATGAAGCCTGTTCCCGAGAATGACCGAACGGATCAATCTGCCATCCGATTCGAGGAATCCCACAGGAACCGAACGTGTCTGAAAGACGACGGAACCCCCACGTCATTTGGTCGATGATGTCATTGTAGTGGCACGTTGCTTCGTCATTCATTGACCAGCCTCCGCTGATAAACTCTAACTGACCTACCAAAATAGAATAATAATAATAATGCATTTAGTTTATTGAGACATGGAATAATATTTGAACATTTCATTTTGCTATGCCTTGAAGTAATATTAACGTAGAAAACTCATATGACGTGCTCCAAAAATAAACAGTTAGTTTTCCTATGCTAATTTTTACTTTTTATTCGAAATAGATGACTTAGATGGATAAAGCTGAGTTGAGTTTGCTTTCATGACTGTAGTAATGGGTTATTTTTTAATTGTCAACATATTTTATCCGTAGTTAGTCATATTGGTAATATAGCTATAAATCAAAACATGGAAGTATCTTTTAAACTTACACATTTTTACTTCTTTTATATTTTCCATTTTTAAGACACTTAGAAAGTAAGTAACACCCACAGCTTATAGCTTATTCACCTATGTCAATAACAATATGATGCAGCTAATTCGATAAACTGAAAAGACCATATCTGATCAAATGACGTTCATGAGCCAGAATCTGGCCAATGAAGCATGATGCAGTTAATTCGATAAAATGTAAACTATTACTGGACTAAAACTGGCCAAATCGCGTCCACCACCCGAATCTCGTCCATAAAGATGGCCTCTGTTTTTATAATCGTATTTTACTTTGGTCAGACTGGTTAAACAAAACCAGAAAATGAAAATGTGACCAAGCAGACCATTTTCGTAACGGTTACGAGATTATTCTAAAACTATGTATCTCGGTTATTTATTCACAAACAATATAGTTAACTGGTAGGCTGTAATATAAGTATGAAATAGAATTTAAGTATCCAAAAAGAACTTTGAACGCTCATATAGTTTCTCAATCAGTGATGTCGAGAAACCCACTTGTTGAGAATTTTATTTGCAAAAACGGCTCGTTTTGGTTGAGAACATATTTTAAATAGAAGAGCGAACAACGTTTCGACCTTCTTCGGTCATCGTCAGGTTCACAAAGAAAGAGGTAACTGACCGGAAGCTGACCACATGTTTGGAAGGGGTTGTGTGATTGAGTGTCGCAATGTAGAGGGCGGGGTTAGATGTTTGAATATATAATTTTATCTATAAAATATTAATATAGGTATAATGGCGTTCCTTTATATTGGTTTATTTTGGGTTTAAGTTGTTGTATAAGTAAGGCTTCTTTGATTTTGCGTTTGTTTATGTTTATTTCTTTATTTAGTATTTTAGTTTTTTCTATGGTTATGTTGTGTTCATTTGACTTGCAGTGTTCGAAAACGTGTGAAGGTGACTTTTTATGTTCTTTGAATCTGGTTTCCATTTTTCTACTTGTTTCTCCAATATAGAAGTCGTGGCAGTTATCACATTGTATTTTATAAATAATGTTTGTGTGGTGTTTGTCATTGTAGTTCTTACATAGTATTGACCTCAGTTTTGTGCCTGAATAAATTTAGTATTAACTGGAATGTTATATTTTGTTACTAGTTTTTGCCAAATGTTAGTTATTTATTTGCTGATGTCAGGAATATATGGTATACAGCAGTATATGGTTTCGTGATTTTTTGATTCGTGAGATACATTTACTTTTGTTGGTTGATTTTGCTTTTTGTCTAGGTGTGTGCGTATAATGTTTTCTACGGTTTGTGGAGAAAACTTATTGATGTTGATGAAGTATTGTTTTATTTTGTCTAATTCATCGTTAATTTTATCTGCTGAGCATAGTTTTATGGCTGTGTTTATCTGGTTTCTTAGTATGTTGAGTTTTTGTTTTGTTTCTTGTGCTGAGTCCCAAGGAATGGCCCCCCAGTGGGTATGTCTGCGGTCTTACACGCTAAAATCCGGGTTTCGATACCCGTGGTGGGCAGAGCACAAATAGCCCATTGTGTAGCTTTGTGCTTAATTCAAAACAACAGTAACAACAACCCAAGGAATGTATAGTCCAGTATGGGTGATTTTTCGGTGGATTTCTGTTTTGAATTGTGTGTCGGTTCTTATAATTTTGAGGTTAAGAAATTATATTTGATTGCTTTCTTCCTGTTCGCATGTGAAGTTAATGTTGGGATGTATAAAGTTAATGTGATTGAAAAAATTAAGTATGTGTTCTGTAGATTTGAATCCCGCAACCGTGTCATCTACATATCTGTACCAGTATAGTGGTGGATGTAATGCTGTATTAATTGTATTTTAGACAAAATAAAACAATACTCCATCAACATCAATAAGTTTCCTCCACAAACCGTAGAAAACATTATACGCACACACCTAGACAGAAAGCAAAATCAACCAACAAAAGTAAATGTATCTCACGAATCAAAAAATCACGAAACCATATACTGCTGTATACCATATATTCCTGACATCAGCAAACAAATAACTAACATTTGGCAAAAACTAGTAACAAAATATAACATTCCAGTTAATACTAAATTTATTCAGGCACAAAACTGAGGTCAATACTATGTAAGAACTACAATGACAAACACCACACAAACATTATTTATAAAATACAATGTGATAACTGCCACGACTTCTATATTGGAGAAACAAGTAGAAAAATGGAAACCAGATTCAAAGAACATAAAAAGTCACCTTCACACGTTTTCGAACACTGCAAGTCAAATGAACACAACATAACCATAGAAAAAACTAAAATACTAAATAAAGAAACAAACATAAACAAACGCAAAATCAAAGAAGCCTTACTTATACAACAACTTAAACCCAAAATAAACCAATATAAAGGAACGCCATTATACCTATATTAATATTTTATAGATAAAATTATATATTCAAACATCTAACCCCGCCCTCTACATTGCGACACTCAGTTACACAACCCCTTCCAAACATGTGGTCAGCTTCCGATCAGTTACCTTTTTCTTTGTGAACCTGACGATGACCGAAGAAGGTCGAAACGTTGTTCGCTCTTCTATTTAAAATATTTTCTCAACCCAAACGAGCCGTTTTTGCATATAAAATTCATATAGTTTCTGTCTCCAGACCAAAGTCTAGATAAAAAACCAGTCCATGAACACAATGAAGTTTACCATCCCTAGGCAAGTCGTTAGTTAAAGCATTATATTACAATCTTTTGTCATGGCACTACTGTGTTTGCTTAGAATGACAAATCAAATACATAAAGGAATAAACACAATGACCTTATGACTAATAGGTACTAAGAACTTAAGATACATTACCATAAAAATAAAACGCTCATTGAGTTACAATAATCAGCTGCAACAAGTGAATCAGATGATCACACCTTTGCAACGTTTTGAAACTGAATAAATAGTTTATATCATTCAAACTTAAGTAGAGTTCATGCTGGTGTTTTTCTTTGTGCAAAATTACGCAATGAGTTATCTGTACTGCTCTCTATCCACCGTGGGAAACTGTACCTTAAATTGTAACATTGCGAGTCCGCAGACTTACTGCTGATCCAAAGGAAGATGAATGCACTTAATACGGCTATGGTTATATTGGTAAGAAAATATAATATATCTGTGAAAAAACGATATAAGTTTATGACGTGAAATATAGAAGTCCGTGTTATGAAGTAGCATCCATTCTCTGGTAGCAGTTTTTTTTTTATGGACCTTTTCTGTTCAGAGCTTTTATTTCGTTCTGGGACGACGTTTCCAGTTCTATAATAAGCGCTTCTTCATGCCTATTCTAGAATAATTCTCTTACAAAAGTAATCATTAAAAAACATCTATACTAAGAAAAGCTGAATACATCAATTTTTTAGCTGTATCAGCTACCATTAATCGTGTTTATTTGACTTGTGATGTTTGAAGTATCATGTTTTTGGGCTGTTCACTGAGAAATGTTCTAATTCAGCTTTCAAGCTGAATCTAACATTTTATTTTTTATCACATTTCGATGCTATTGATTGTGAAATGATACATATATTATTCTCCTTTTTTAGTATCCACGAGCAAATGTTATAATCAGACACAAGATTCCAGTATTTGGTGTTATACGTTCCTATTGGACGTGTTTTCAGAGATTCAAATTTCATCAACTGTATTTCTTAGCTTCAAAAATGTGTATCAAAATGTATTTCAAACTTACATTGTATCTGATAGGCAGTTTTCACACATAATTTATGTCTAATGACAAATTACTGTAAGCATTGAATATGCCATGTTGTTTATGGTTATTAAAAACGTATCTTGGTCCTTCTATATATTTTTAAATAAATGACATCACTTTTAATTTTTGAGATGCATACTTGACATGGTGGCTTAATGCTTTGAATGATAAGACGCATACGGAACTTTATGCTAAGTTTTATTAAATGAACATTACGGATATTATTGCGGATGTTATTACCATATAACTCTTATCACGTTGAGTTCTAATAAGGTTGGAGGTCACTCTAATTTCTCAGTGAGTGTATGTTTGGAAGACTTGACGTCACACATACTTCCAGAAAAAAAAAAGTTTCTAGGCTAAATCATACTGGAAACACCTTTTTAACATAGCAACAATTAACTTCCATTTTAAACGTTCATTAATGTGCGAATCGTTTTAGCAATTATAAACTCTTTACGTCAGACTTACCATTTCTAACCAACTTCTGGACTTGATGACGGACATGGTCGTGTTGTTGCTGCCACCAGCGCCAAAAGAAAGCTGTCTCGACGTAAATAAAACGCTTATTTGGATCATGACGTAGTTCTTGTACTACAGAATCAAGTATGTATTGGACGCCAGCCCTTTGTATGGTGTTGTTAGCTAGACATGACGTAAATAAAGTAGATTAATTAAGGACAGAATATTAGTAGTTTTTCAATTGATTGAGTACACGTTATAGTAGTGTCTAATTTGGATATGTCTACACAAACGTTTTATCCTATAGTTGTCTTAAATTCCAGACAACAAATAAACAATACCCTATACCAGTTCTTTGGCTTCTTTAATCGAACAGTGGTATTTGATCATTCTTTAAATCCACCATAAACCCCAAGGTGGACAGCGTATTTTTAGGAGGGGCAAAAGGACGCAAAGCCAACCCTAAATACTTATAAGCCCATAAAAAACACTCAAAATAAATTAATTTAACATTAGTTACAAACATGCATCTAAAAAAAACACAAAAATATTGCATAAAATAAGCTAATAAAAAATTGCAACAAATATCTTGCTTCTGTGAGCATCAGAAGCTTAAAACCATTATTCAAACGAAATCCACAGCTGATGTTATTGTGTAGAAGGAGAAAAACATTTAAATGATGTAAGAATTTTCTTCTTGTTATATAAGCGGCGGGTGCTGTGTAACATATATTTCAATCTTGTTTACTCAATTTAATTTTAAAATTTATGCAACTTGTCATTCTCAGGACGTAATCGTAGTTGGAGTAATTGTTGTTTTGTTATTAGATATAAAGAACTTTATCAGACAGGCTGTTCTTTAAGTTTTTTATCTGAAAATAAGAGCAATATAAGTTTTATTGATTGGCGAGGGACCAAATTGTTTCACGATAAATCATAACGATGATACGCTAAATGTGATATCTCTTATCTTAGGAGAACAATAATCACTTAAGTATTCGACTAAGCTTAAACGTGGTGCATTTAGTAATCATCTCGACTGTATCGAAGCTTGTTAAAAATAGAATATGTTAAAGAACGCATTACATTATATTGGACTTGAAACAAACTCCGAACTTGATTAGAGCTTTATTGTTGTTACATGTTTTAAGATTTAACGAGTTTCTCTCCACGCTATTATTTATAAAGACCTTAAAACAATCACATTTAGCGCTTCAAGCTACACGGCCTGGTATGGCCAGAGGGTTGGGGTGCTCGACTTGCAATCCGAGAGTCGAGGGTTCGAATTCCCGTCACACCAAACATGCAGCCCTTTCAGCTGTGTTGTTGCTATAATGTGACAGTCAATCCTACTATTCGATGGTAAAAAAGTAGCCTAAGAGTTGACGGTGGGTAGAGAAGAATAACTGCCTTCCCTTAGGCTTACACTGGTAAATTAAGAACGGCTAGCGATGAGGGCCCTCCTGCAAATGTTGTTATTCACAATAAAAATGCTATTGACTGTAAAGTATTATTAATATATCTTATTAGCCCATTTCCTTCTTCATCACGACCCTACATGGCTAGCTGGTTAAGGCGCTCGACTCGCAATCTGAAAGTCACGGGTTCGAATCCCCTTTACGCCAAAAATGTTCTTCCTTTCAGCCGTGGGGGTGTTATAAAGTAAAGGGCAATCCCATTAGTTGTTGGTAACAGAGTAGCCCAGGAGTTGGCGATAGGTGGTCATGACTAGCTGCCTTTCCTCTAATCTTACACTTCTAAATTAGGGACGGCTAGCGCAGAACGTCCTCGTGTAGCATTGCGCGAAATTCAAAACAAATCAAAAACCAAACCTTTTTTGATGTCAAACTTGTGCTATGTGTGTGTGTGTGTGTGTGTGTGTGTGTGTGTGTGTGTGTGTGTGTGTGTATCTATATATATATATATATATATATATATTGTATTTATATCTTTCAATATGTATAAAGTATCTTTGAGACCACTATCGCATTTGATTCAGTTAATATCCTATTATTCTGTGTAAGCTCGTTTTCTCACACTATGTGTCTATTTGAAAGAGAGGACTTTTTAATAATAAGGAACGACATTGTCAGTTAGGAATGAATCATTACTTCAAATAAAAAAATAATGTTGAATTTAAACACCTTCGAAATCCAGTCCGATGGACTTTTTGTAACCTTTATATGGTTGTAAGCTAAAAAACGGTGATTTGTACGCAAAACGATATACTTTTTAAAAAAAAAACATTTTGCTTGCAGTTCATTATTCTTTAATTTAATACCGAATTAGCATAATCTGTTTTCCTACACAACTAACAGGTTTAAAAATAAAATCATAGTGTTAACAATTCTGATTAATAAGTATGATTTTGTTTATTTTATTCGCAGCATTTCAGCCTTAGTTCCTGTATCCAGTCTAATGATACTACGTAAACCTGGTGAGATGTTGTTAATAAATAAATGACTTATTATAAACATCCGATAAAATAACTTAAGTATGCTTTGACAGTAACAGCTTAATTTGAAATACTTTTTTATTCTGAAAGAGACCTTTTTTATTAACGATTATTTATCTGTTAAATATTAAATATTTAGAATATGTGATTTCAAATAAATTTCTACAGCGACGTACTATGTATAACATTATTCTAATTTATGCTGTATACCAAAGATAATTTATTTGTTTTTACAAAGTAGTTTTAAAATTACAGAAGGTTATAACAGTTTAAAAGTGATATGAAAATAAACATACCTCCATAATAATACTGGTCTACCGTTTTTAACCATCCGACATCATTGTGTGTGTGACACACGATGTGAATGTTTAACATTCCAGGCTTACCCTTAAGACAACTCTGAAACAAAATTAACGAAGTAGTTGAAAATATGTATGATTAATATTGCTCTCGAATATATCTAATTATTAATAACTCTTGTATATAAGTAATAAATTATATTGCTTTCCTATATACTTCAGGTCATATGTTTGTTATTAAGCACAAAGCTACGTTTTGAAAGTAGGAACTTAATTTTAGATGTTCTTTAAAGATATTTTTCATTTACAAATTTTATATGTTAAAATTTAAAGACACTTTCAAATACATGACTTTCAATACCTTTCTATAAGGGCGTACTATGCATAATATAGTACCGAAACTCACGTTTTAGTACTACAAGCCATCAAACATATCACTTAGGAAACGAAAGGCTAGAACAAGTACGAAAATAATCGTGCCAAAGCAAATTTAATTAAACTTAATACGATTATGAAATCCCATAATATTTTCGTTTTCGTATGAATACTCTAAATGTATTTGAAACATGGATAAATGCACATAAATATTTAATTATTCTCAATAAGTTTACTCGTTAGTCGTACATACTAAAGTGTAGAAAAAATATATATTTTAAATTAGAGAATAAATAAAACACA
Source organism: Carcinoscorpius rotundicauda (assembly GCA_011833715.1). Classification (NCBI taxonomy): domain Eukaryota; kingdom Metazoa; phylum Arthropoda; class Merostomata; order Xiphosura; family Limulidae; genus Carcinoscorpius; species Carcinoscorpius rotundicauda. The sequence continues at coordinate 27,458,601 of CM022398.1, forward strand.
AGACTGATTTAAAATAAAATTTAACAATGAAGACAGAATTTTGTACCTCTTAATATTTATAAAAGTACTTCAAAATAATTTATATGAAAAAAAAATTAGCATTGTAAAGTGGTCCCTCGTTTCGAGAATCAATTGGATTTTTGGAAGATAATTGTCATTAAATCTCGTAATGATATCAAGAGCTCAATACATAAAAAGGTATAAACTAAGCCTTACAATAAATGTTATTGCATGTCATTTTCAAGTTATAATAAAGTTGCATCACCTGAAGCTTCAGAAAAGTCGCCCTCTTTGTTTATGACGCAACTCTACTTAGGCCTAATTCTGATTGTTGCATACTCACGAGGGGGTAATACCCATGTGGTTAACATGTCATGAAATGTTGCTAAAAATAAATAACAGTAAAGTATTTATTTATAAATTTCCAATTCTTTGAACGTAACAGCTACTATGAATGCTTAAAATCTAATTATATAAGCAAAATTCAAAAGATGCTTGAAATGTCACAAAAGCTAATGCATTGTATAAACAAATCATCGTGTAGAATGTTTCAAAGGAAGTTCTAATTTGTGAGATTAAAAGCCAATACATATTGCACGAAGCACAATCAACATGCAAAGAAAGCTAATGCTACGGGTTTCTGGAGCATACCCCCAGAACATTTCAAGCTAAAACATGTTCATACTTCAGTGATGTCGAGAAACCCACTTGTTGAGAATTTGATATGCAAAAATGGCTCGCTTGGGTTGAGAAAAAAATTTTTTTTTTTTGTGAACCTGACGATGACCGAAGATGGTCGAAACGTTGTTTGCTCTTCTATGTAAAATATTTTCTCAACCCATACGAGCCGTTTTTGCATATAAAATGTTCATACTTCCATCAGAAGAATGGTGATAACGTAGAAAACGTTAGATATCATAAGTAGTTGTACCATGACTATAGAAACGTATCTTTTTATATAACAATAATAGAGGGTTTGGTCAAGCTCCCGGCGCGCATACGTGTTTGAATGTAAATAATGTGTGAAAATAAAGTTTAAAAAGTACAATATTTGGATATTGCAATCATCATACTCAATTCTTTTTTCATTCTGTCAGATTTTCAGACCCTGGGAAAGATTGGTCTTCCTTTTTTGATTTGCTTACGTAGATGTAAAAATTAAGAAATGTTGATCTTATTTTTTATCACAATTGCGATTAAATACGCCCAACAGAAATACAAGATGTGTATGATATTAAGAAATATCAGATGCCTTAATTAATTCAATAAATAGTTATAATGACCTTCATTTATACCGATGGAACCTGCTAAAGATTAATATATAATGAAAGTCGAAATGAATTATGTTACAAATCAAGAAGGTGCATATTTGTATCTTTGTACAACTGACTATCCAATAGTTTAAAGCATAACTTAACTCAATAAAGAAATGTAAAAACATCAAGGAAACGTTTGTTTTTAACATCTTCGCAAAGCTACATAGGAGCGACCTGCGCTAGTCGTCCCTAAATGTGGACTAACTGGAACAAAAGAGCACATATCTCCAGTTCTTTGACTGTCACTCTTATAATGCATCCATCACCTAACTTGACCCATAAATCGTGAGGTGCAAAGACCAAAACACTGTCACTTCTGGCCACATAAACAGTAAAGATAAATGGATAAGATTCATATCATGTTTAATGTTTTTAGTTAAAACTGGGACTGTTTTGTTTAATATGTTTCATAAAACGTTAATCTTATTTTTCAAATACATATATGTTTACCTCAATTCTCCTTTTGAATGGATTTATGAAAACCTATGGGTAATTTTAACAATAACAACGTTTGTAGAAGATAAGAGAAAAACAGTAAATCATAAGATATGCATTGAATATAATAACAACAGAAATATTTTTTTTTATTTATTCATAAACTTTAGGCTTAAGTGTATTTTTAGTGAAACTAGCAGTCAAGAAGAACTACGGTATTTATATGTAGGGCGTGCAAGTTAGAAAAGAAGTTGGGCGGTTATTGGTTACAGTTGCAGAGTTGGAAAGGAAGAAATGTAAATTGTTTGAACTGGTGGCGATTAATGAAGAACTTAAAATTCTGCAAAAAAGTTACATTTTGCAAACACAGCATTTCAAGGGTCATAAATTCAAATTTTGGCAGCGTAGGAGTCTTCTGCAGTTTAGACAGTATTATTTTTCAAACAAGCTGGGTGGCATTTGGAATGAACTACTTTCAAAGGTGGTGGAGACAAAGTTTAAGTGAGTTTACGAAAATAATTGAGGAATATGAGCAATAAGGGGTGGTTACAATTGGAAACTAGAAAGGACACCTTTGATTGGCTAATTAGATTTTTTCTTTTTGGTTCTTTTTTCTGATTCTTTTGTTTGAAATAATGTTGATTTATTAATAATAATGAAAAAAAAGTTTTATTAATGTTGGCCTGACCTGCCATTTGTTTATTAAATTTGTTTTGGTAAATGTTGAATATATTCTGTTTTTGTTGTTGAATTGCGATTGTAACGACATGTTCAATGAAAACCGTTACAAACTGATACAAAAGCTCAAATATTCAATAAGAAACGAAAATGTTTCCTGACAAAACTTTGTCGCTTCACTATAAATACAAATATTAGTTGATGGTATTGCTATCCGCAACTTGTTAAAATAGTACAGATTTTTTACTTTTACATTTGTTTTTTAGTTTAAATTTGTTAGAATAAAATACGATATTTCTAATCATTGTAATTATCTTTACCTAACTCTGAAAAACGAAATCAAATTTTGTATTAGAAAGAAAACCTGTAAAAAAAACTTCACATACAAATATATATATATATACATAAATTCAAAACATGAAGAAATAAAACTATAACTCAACCAATGGAGTTATGTGTTTTATTTAAAACCCTTTTATCAGCATAGTATACAAGTTTCTTAACGTTCCATATAAAAAGTTGATAATACAGAGATTGTTATAAGAGTTATCTTTCCAAACTAATTCTTCTACCGTAGCTAAAGCGACGTCAACTTTCTTTGTCTAAGATCTTTCCCATATAACAAATTGTATTTATTTCTTACGCGTTCTGTATTTTTTACCTAAAGGTGATCAAACAAAGTAGTGGTATTTACAAGGCTTTATCTCTCAGCAACGAACGTGGAATATTATTGGATAATGAAATGTTTATGAGCAACACTGTTCGTTCAATAATCGTATCGTACCAATAGAAGTTCAAGCACGTGTCAGTTATAACTTGTTTGTTTACGAACAAAGTAATAGCAAGAATTTTGAAAACATATGACATTTCTTTGTAATGTGATGTAAATAATTTAATTAATGTTGTTACAAGTGAATACATTTATATGGGCTGTGTATTACTATTTCAGATTAGTTTCTTTATTAATTACTGTTTTTTTTTCATATTCATCTTCCCCGTGTTTACTAAGGAAACAAAGAACATAAAAACAGTTTAAATGTGGTATAATATGTATATTATTTTGAACCTACTAATAAATGTGATCGCTGATCTGAAAATGGTCGTAAAATATAAGATATAATTTTTAAAGTAAGATACTTAACTGGGGTCAACGAAAAAGTTTAACGATGCAGTAAAGCTTACCAACCAACTAATGAGAACTAAAGGAAGCAAGAAATACTGGTAGAGAGACGAAGGCTTTGGAATAAAGCTACAAATATATATATATATATATATTCATCTATTAGACGACACGTACATACTGGATAAAGCTGAATACGTACGCCGTAAAAGCTAAAAGAGTTTATGAATTTCTTACGTCATTTAAAAAAATACTCCTTCCCAGGAAAATTAGAGCTAAATTTGAAGAATTATGAATTATGGAATAAAAATCAAATTTCGATACCCTAAGTAAGCAGAGTACTGTTTATTGTGTACTTTTATTTAAAACAAATAAATAAATATTTTCTAGAGAATTTCAAACTATGAAAAAAATGCATTGATGAAAAGGCATTTATACCTATGTAAATATGATGAACTAATACAACCCTGTAAAAAACAGCAAACACAAGTTGTCTAACCTATATAAAAACAAAAAAGGTGTGTCACGTCACATTTGATTTCTTGAAGTAGGAGGAGTGATAAAGACCAAAAATCGTTTAACCAGATATGATGATTCAATTACTATTTCCTCGTTGCGATTTCAATGACGAGGTTTAAGGGGGCCTTGAAACCTAATAAGTGTAGTGAATATTGGTATAATAAGCCTAAAGTAAAGAAGTAGTGTTGGATCACCTGGTCTAGAATGAAGTGCATAAAATTTATCCTAAAGATAAAAATATCGATTCACTTTTAAACTTAAATATAGTTTCTGAATAAGCCTATTTTTTGTTTTATCACCAAAGTTTTTGATAGAAAAAACAAACACCTTATACAACGGAGACTCTAAATTAAGAAATCAACTAATATATTTCCAGTTTTGTTGTCTACACATTATATTTTATACTTTCAATACATAGACTAATAACAACATTAAGTATTGCTTATTAAGTATCTCAAAACACATTTTTGAGATTTTGGTGTTACCGAAACGTACTGGATTTTCTGTGTACGAAAAGTTGTTAATCTAACTGGTTGTTATCAATAATTATACTACGAATACGCCTCGAATTCTTTTCATGAATGATCTTAATTTTGATTGGCTCACAAAGGAAGTTACCAATGTATGACTGCGTCGACTGTACTTTATTGCATTTTTGTTGGTCAAGCTTACTTTTAAAAATTATTTATTTCAGTAAGTTGGGGATGGCAGAAATTGCACCGTCATTTTTGATGGACTTTACGCTAGTGATTAAATAATTGTGCGTGTAACAAAACAATATCCATTCCAGGAAAAAGCGTGTGCACTGAGCTTTTCACATAAATTTATAAGATTGGTATCTTTCAGATTTGTTTTTAGACTAGAAATATAGTTCAAGATCAGAACTATACATTATTGTAGAGTATAATATAAAAAGTGAGATGTAAAGAAAAATGTTCAAGAATAAATTCCCAGCAAAACTCAATTAGATCCAAGCAGATCAAAACATTTGTTAATTAAGTACTCGAATAGCACTATAGTCACAGACTTTGTAACGTCGTAAAGAAAACAGTTCTTGAATAATTATATCATCTTCATTCCATCCTATTAAATACAGCTCAAAATTAATCTGGTAAGGTGACACGTTTTATAAATAACAGTAATAGACAAATGTATAGTTATATAATTAGAAACACACAGACTTTTCAAGCATGATGCATCAGAGATGAGCACAAAATAATCTCTATACATGCCGTAAAATGAAGAAGAAAGCATTACTGGTTGGTACTAATGTGCTGACAAAGAAAAGTGTGTGACACATGTAGCCTGTGATTTCATCGAACAAACTAACATCATTCACTTAACATAATCAAGAAACGTAACAACTATTATCACAGGAAGCTTTTTCCTAATAATTTTTCTGCGTGGGATTAGCTCGAGTAATACTTTAATAACGAGGAGAAACTTGGTAATTTACTCCATGCTCATCTGGTTTAACATCAACTTTACTCAGTAGACTGGTTTGTTCTTAGAATATTATTTTAAGCATTCTTAACTCCCACTCCAAGAAAGTGTTGTGTTGATATAATGTGGGACGTACGTTCTGTTGTTCAACTTTATTCTGATCAACTTTTCATCAGACTACCTTACTAATTTCACCTGATACGAAAACATATTTTGTTTTAGTCTTTTTTTTTTATTGAATTCTGTATGTGTTTTGGTTTTTTTTATCTTTTCTCGTAGCTGAAATATTGCGAATTCGAGGCTTTCTCATTGTTTTATAGTAAAGTGTACTTCATCAAGATACTCCATACCCAAATCAAATTTTGTACCAGTTAGAGATTAGCCTGCGATGATCTGACATTCTGTCCACGATTACTGCATTACAATTCTCGTTCGTTCGCGCAACTGAAACTATAAATTAGCATTGCCATGTATGCCTTTCAGGCACGAATAATTAATTTTGTTTCTCATTTTTTCCATCGACAATATAATTGTTTACACTAGCAAAATATTGAAATACTTCGCTGCTATATCTATCTCATTCTAGAAAAAATAACAACTCGTGTATGTTATACTTTTTGTGGAATTAATAATAATATTGTAATTTTATTTTTACAGACTTCTGATTCTGAGCATAAAAGAACAAACTAAAAACAACGCGAGAAAACAAACAACTGAAGTTAATTTTATTTGTATACCAGTTTCTGGGCCTATTGCTTTTCTATGCTTTCAATACTTATACCGTATTCTTTTAAGTGTTATACTGCATTTGTGAATAGCGTTTCGCAGTCTGTCTCTTCTTGCCTTCTAATCAATGAGCACAATTGATGAGTTCTGAAATTCAGCGAAAGCTGCTCGGGTTACTGACTTGTGAGTGAGAAAAAGATAGATGTGAAATGATATTTCTTTATACTGTGATTTTGAAACTCGATGAACACACAAATAAGAATGTATAAGCAAAAATAACTACATCTGATTTTATTTTTACAGTAATTGTTATGGCCTATTGGTTTGGAACGCCTCGCCAACGTTTGGTATTTTGGTAAGTTTGAAAACGTTTTGGTATTTTTGAAATGGAATTGCAAGGAAAGAAAAGGGCACTCTTAATAAACTATGTGCGTTTTATTTTCTAAGAAAATGAGTTTTTATGAACAGATTGCGCACTTTGATCAGTTTCTGCACTTTGAGCTTTTATCACTCTGGTTTTACGAGCAAAAGTAAAACGATATTACTGTGACCAAAAATCTTATCTCTCAGCAAGACACTGATATTGTTGCTATGACAGAGTCATCATACTTTGGACTTTCTGTTACTTATTCCCGTATAAGGTTTCATTCTATAATTTAATCTATCTCTTTTCTGTAAAAGTTTTAGAAAAATGATGAGTCGGAAAATTTTAATATAAACACCGAAAAAGGGAGCGTTATCAACCAGTCGACACATTATTTCATAACTTGTAACTTATAAAATAAAATACAAACTTCAAATTTTGTTAATTTTTCGAGTTGCATAAATATAAAGGTCGAATACTGTGAAAATATGTTTTGCAAAATAAAATATCTATAAATTCAATGACGGAGAAACTAATTTAATGCCAACACACGAGATTCTTTAACTAAATTACCACAAAAGCCACCCTTCCCCATTTATGATTCCCGGAGGCCCTATTGTACCAATTAATCTCCTTCACAATTTCCTATTAATTTTAGATCCACTCAAAATGAGGGTCCGTACCTGAGAAAAATATCCATTAAGTTTGTTTGTTGTTGAATTTCTTGCAAAGCTACACGAGAGTAATCTGCCTTAGCTATCCCTACTTTAGCAAGGAGAAAGGTAGCTAGACATCATCACCCACCGCTATTTTACTTACGAATAGTGGGATTGGCCGTAAAATTATAACGTCCCCACAGCTGAAATGATGAGAATATTTGATTGGACGGAGATTCAAACTCACATCCCTCAGATTGCAAGCCAGGGGCTCTAATAATTTGGTCACGCTTGATCCTGTGTTTTTTGTCAGACTCTAAAAACTTGGTCACGCTGGATCCTGTGTCCTTTGTAAGGCTTAGATAAAAAGAACATTTTATCCCGATCCCAGGTGCAAGATTGGAAAACAACATATGATATCACTTTCAGGTTCAGCTACTCTGAAAATGTTCTCCTTTACACTGTCAACCTTCGGTGACCTTACGTACTCGTTATACCTCGTTAGTGTTCCTTTGGTGGCGGTAGAGGGAAGGCTACACTATACAATAAGGAAATCCAGTGACCAATCCAGAATCCACATGCTAAGCGTGGTTGCGTAGCCCTAAATATGAAAGTATTTCACGGACACACGAAGTTACACATAAAGTGAATTAGTGTAGGAATTTCCTTTCAATCCGAGCCACTGGAAATCAACATGCGAATAGCACTGTGTAAGCTATTACTAATGTATTTCTTATCGCAATGATGTATAATATCCCTTGCTAGTGGAAAGAGATTTATAACAAGTTGATTTTCTTTTCTTTTGTCAAGTAATAACACCACCAAGCGAAAGGTTTCATCTTAGAAATAGTATCTTGAAATTGAAAATTATAAATAATTTTAAAATATGTTTTAAACACATTCATAAATACCGATATATCTACATTCATCCAGGTTTCTTTTTATGTTGAGCATTTTGCACTTACCTGATATCCACATGTTGATTCAGGTTTTTCTTGCTTTAATGGTTTGGATGCAGCAAGTCCACATAATAAAATGTACAAGTAAAGTTTTAATAATCCTTCCATTATCGTCTGATCATGCGTAAATTACTTCTGTCTGAGACTAACTTGCGTTTCTTTGGTTGGCACCTGTACACAACTGTGCCCATCATGTGAGCAAGCTAGCACTTTTGGTCGACCAATCATAGATATCCCATCGATTTTTTGACCTTGAAAAGTATAGTGTATTCACTTTCAGTGTTTTGACTTCAGTTTTGAAACGACATTTGTCAAGCAGTTTGAAGCGATAAAAGTTGGGAGATAAGAATAGAAATAACGACCTTATAAACATGTTTTTTGTCTGAAATTTAAACTAAAGATAATAAAATATTTTTAAATGAAAAATACCATAAGTTTCATGAAGTTAACTAACAAATATAATGTACGGATAGGCGTGAGAATGTCAGACTGTCGGTTTTTAAAGCTTACGTTCGCCTAAGCCTCATTGATAATAAGTTTATATTGATTTTATTAATAGATACCACTCACTAAGTAATTCATATCATAACTCTAGGCTTCTATTATAATGCCATCATTTTGGAAATTCTGAGAAGTAACGTACGTGGATATCGCATCCACGTTTTGCTGTTTGATATACTATGTAGGTGTAGAATAACTACGATATTTATGTTTTCTTCTCTAATACGATAAGCTATTGCACATGTTTGGTGATAAAGGGTCTTGCGCATATATCATGCTTCTGAAGCATGAGTTTTGGAAGATTTTACAGCATGTAAGGGTCCACATTTTGTTCTTAGAGGGTCATTAGGTGGTTTAGTGTATGATAACTGCGTTCCTATTTTTTGTGATATCTGAATTTTGTTATAACATTATGCTATTTGCATATTCTCGTAGAAACATTCTATACTTAATGTTTTGTACATCACCCATTGAAACCGTAACAAATCTTTTATTTTCTGAAAAGTGAGTTTCTTATCATTAAAAAGAAATAATACTGTTACTGTTATGGTTTACCGTTATTCTTTATATCAGTTCTGATCATAAATACATCATTAGAACAGATGGCTGTGATGAATGTAGAACTAATTGTGTTAACTGAATTTGCTAGTCTGAAGTCTTAAACCCTTATTAAATTACAGCATGATCATATTAAAGCGAAATGCACAATTTCATATGTTACGTAAACTGATTTATCCCGAACGAGTCTCGAATTTATTATGTTACGTATGTTTGGAATTTCTAAAACACTGAGTTAAATTTTAATTTCAATTTAGGAGATAATGAAATGTTGATATGTATTAAATTTATATTCACCGACAAAATTCATACCACATATTTCTTTCTTAATACATATATATTTTAATATGCGAACAATAATACAATTTATAATAATGATTATTAAAAATAGTTATCACAAATAATTATTTATATAGAAAAGTTTTACAAATTCATAAACAATATCGAGTCTTCTATCTAGTTTAAAACTGAATATTTTATCGACTGTTCTCGATTAGCGAATTAATTTCTAGTTGACATCTGTACTGTTCACTTAACGTGTTTAGCTCTTTATTCTTGGCTGATCCTATTTGAGTTTTTCACAGCTGAAGTTATACAATATTGTCAAAAAATACTAAATCCTGAAGTTAATTCACTGAAGTTAAATGGTTCTTTTTCCTGATTCTTTTGTTGGTAATGATGTTAATTTATTAATAATAATGAAAAAAGTTTTATTAATATTGGCCTGACCTGGCATTTGTTTATTAAATTTGTTTTGGTAAATGCTGAATATATTGTGTTTTTGTTGTTCAATTGCGATTGTAGCGACGTGTTCAATGAAAACCATTAAAAACTGACACAAAAGTTCAAATATTCTATAAGAAACGTAAATGTTTCCTGACAAAACTTTGTCGCTTCACTATAAATACAAATATTAGTTGATGGTATTGCTATCCGCAACTTGTTAAAATAGTGCAGATTTTTTACTTTTACATTTGTTTTTTAGTTTAAATTTGTTAGAATAAAATACGATATTTCTAATCATTGTAATTATCTTTACCTAACTCTGACAAACGAAACCAAATTTTGTATTAGAAAGAAAAACCTATAAAAAAAACTTCACATACAAATATATATACATAAATTCAAAACATGAAAAAATAAAACTATAACTCAACCAATGGAGTTATGTGTTTTATTTAAAACCCTTTTATCAGCATAGTATATAAGTTTCTTAACGTTCCATATGAAAAGTTGATAATACAGAGATTGTTATAAGAGTTATCTTTCCAAACTATTTCTTCTACCGTAGCTAAAGCGACGTCAACTTTCTTTGTCTAAGATCTTTCCCATATAACAAATCGTATTTATTTCTTACGCGTTCTGTATTTTTTACCTAAAGGTGATCAAACAAAGTAATGGTATTTACAAGGCTTTATCTCTCAGCAACGAACGTAGAATATTATTGGATAATGAATGGTTATGAGCAACACTGTTCGTTCAATAATCGTATCGTACCAATAGAAGTTCAAGCACGTGTCAGTTATAACTTGTTTGTTTACGAACAAAGTAATAGCAAGAATTTTGAAAACATATGACATTTCTTTGTAATGTGATGTAAATAATTTAATTAATGTTGTTATAAGTGAATACATTTGTATGGGCTGTGTATTACTATTTGATATTAGTTTCTTTATTAATTACTGTTTTTTTCATATTCATCTTCCCCGTGTTTACTAAGGAAACAAAGAACATAAAAACAGTTTAAATGTGGGATAATATGTATATTATTTTGAACCTTCTAATAAATGTGATCGCTAATCTGAAAATGGTCGTAAAAATAAGATTTTTTAATAATTTTAAACGTGAGATACTTAACTGGGTTTAACGATGCAGTAATGGATACCAACCAGCTATGACCCAGCATGGCCAAGCGTGTTAAGGCGTGCAACTCGTAGTCTGAGGGTCGCGGGGACCCGCAGGCCGGTTGTGCCAAACATGCTCCTCCTTTCAGCCGTGGGGACGCTATAACGTGACGTTCAATCACACTCTTTGTCGGTAAAAGAGTATCCCAAGAGTTGGCGGTGGGTGGTGATGAGTAGCTGCCTTCCTTCTTGTCTTACACTGCTAAATAAGGGACGGCTAGCACAGATAGCCCTCGAGTAGCTTTGTGTGAAATTCGAAAACAAAAAAACACAAACCAACCAACTAATGAATACAAAAGGAAGCAAGAAATACTGGTAGAGAGTCTTTGGAATAAAGCTACAAAAATATATATTAGTCTATTTGACGACACGTACACACTGAATAAAGCTGAATGTGTACGCCGTAAAAGTTGAAAGAGTTTATGAATTTCTTACGTACTTTTATAAATACTCCTCCCCAGGAAATTTAAAGCTAAATTTGAAGAATTATGAATTATGAAGCAAAAATCAAATTTCGATACCCTCAGTAGGTAGAGTACTGTTTATTGTGTACTGTTACGTATTTTTTATGTTTTATGTTTTTCGTAGACTAAACGCAACAGAAAAACACAGATAACAGCTTGTATAATTTATTACACTAAACTATTAACAAATATAACAGATATAACATAAATTATATAATAACAGTGACAGATATTAAGTTACAACATTAAAAATTAATTACAAAACAAAATAATACTAGTTTCAAACTTCAAAATTAATCACAATACAAAATGGTACTGGCCTGTATCTAATATAATGATCTAAAATGAAAGTCTCAAATTCCAGTCTAGGGTGTGAATTTGGTCCCACAAAGAAATTCCGAAGCTTAAATGAAGTTCAGAAACAGTTCACAGTTCAATAAATTCGACGAAGTTCCTTTCACGATGCCTCCGATGAACGTCACAAATTCGCCGACTCTTAGCACAAGCAGTAATTCAGATGAATCGTAGAGATTGACGAAATAAAATCACAGCTTCTGTAGATCTAACTTCAATCACAAATCCAAGTTGAATAATCACAGGAAACACTTAATCTTTCTCAAATAACTGACTCTCTTCTTTTGAAATAAAATTAATGTCTGACTCTCCTGTCTCTCTCGCATCTTCGTCTGTTTATATATTGTAGGCCTAGACCCCTCGAATAACCGCGAAATTTCTACAGATCTCCAGAGCAATCCGCGCATGTCCGTTCTTGCACGAGACTAAACGTCTAGACACGAAGTCGCCAGCACTTCATTTACAAACATATGATTGGTCTACTTAATTCAAGAAAATTCTAAATGTTACCCTAAATGAATAACAACATATTTTATTAGTTTAAACTTCAAAACAATAATATAAATATGGAAACATAGATAATAGAAATGAAAATCCAAACACAACACGACATGCCGTCGTTTACAAAATATTTACACATTTACATAACAGTACTTTCATTTAAAACAAATAAATAAATGTTTTCTAGATAATTTCAAACTATAAAGAAAATGCATTCATGAAAAGGCATTTATACCTATGTAAATATGTAAAAAAAAGCAATCAACTTGTCTAACCTATATTAAAACATAAAGGGTGTGTCACGTCACATTTTTTTCTCGAAATAGGAGGAGTGATAAAGACAAAAAATCGTTTAACCAGATATGATGATTCAATTACTGTTTCCTCGTTACAGTTTTAATGATTGGGTTTAAGGGGCCTTGAAGCCTTATTAGTGTAGTGAATATTGGTATAATAATCCTAAAGTAAAGAAGTAGTGTTGGATCACCTGGTCTAGAGTGAAGTGCATAAAATTTATCCTAAAGATAAACATATTGATTTATTTTTAAACTTAAATATAAATATATATATATATATATACATACATAAACGAATGGCACAAAGGAGTTACTGAATCACTCGTAAGCGCGTATTATACATATGAAGTGTATTTCTTCTCATGTACATCAATCTTTAGTGGACTGGAAGTTCAATGGTTGTCTTGTGCTCCTTAAGCTAGAATACAAAGGACTATATAACTAGTTTTTGTTGCTTTCCAACCGATTTCTAAAAACAGTTGTTTTTGTTTTATTCAATATCTAATGCAGAGTTTCATAATTTTAAACATTATTAACTGATATTGCGTTTTGTGTTTTTCTTACAGCAAAGCCACATTGAGCTATCTGCTGTGTCCACCTAGAAGAGCCGAATCCCTGATTTTAGCGTTGTAATTCCGTAAACTTATCGCTGTCCCACTGGGTGACTAATTGATATTATGACATTCTAATTATAACAGTTAATATTAGAAATAGCAGTTTCATTTTAATTCTCGATCTAATATATTGGATAACTTAGCGAATCTTTCGGCCAATGATCTATGTTTACAGAGTCATTATAAGGAAATATTAAAGACTGAAATGCCATTTGCACGTTTTCAGTTTAATGATAATTACTGCGTTAATGCAAATTCCACGAGTAATTAAAACATCTACTTATTTGCACGATCTAATTTAAATCAATGTCAAATTTGCGGGCAGCTTTTAGAAAATTTCGGTAAAATGGTTTTTGCAAAATGTCTGGATGCCCTAACATATTGATTGAAAAGTTTTTAACTTTTGTGTCGACTTCGCAGCCAAGACGAAGGATTTTTTATTTTGCATATCTTTGATTTAAGGTAAACAGTTAGAATTGTTTATGATTATAAAATTGAATTTCCAAGAAATTAACTTGGTTCAGGTCAAACATTGAGGTAATATAAATAGTCGAATATGTTGTGTTAGGATAAGTAACCCAACAAGCCATTTCAACGTGCACCAACTGACATTTCCAACAGAGGTTTTGACTTTAACGTATATTATTGTTGCACACTATTCGCTTCTTTTGTGCCATTGCTTTAAACAATACGTATCTTGCTTCTGTCACCAGGCCTGTCCAATCACTGCCTTGAGAATTTAAATGATGATTTAAAATCTATTGCTGTACACGACTCCTCCTTGAGTGCTGTTTATAGTCTGCGTATGAAAGCATTGTTTTCTTAGTGCGTGTTTGAACAATATGATCACAAAGAAATCCACTAGGACTGCTTCGGGCGGTTTGATCAATATCGCTTCACATGAAATAACATGGATGCTCGTTTTTGTATGTAATGGAAGCAATTGTGTCTAAAAATTAGCTTGTAAGCAACTTTTTGACGGGAAAAATGAGTTTATATGACAAAGTGAAATAACAAAACAGAGTCACCGCATTTCAGACTATTTTAGTTGTTTTCTTATGTTTGTTGTCTTTAACCTTTTATTTGTATAGCAGCCGTAAGCCCTCTTTCAAAACCAAACGTCTAGCTTACTGTTTGAATAGCATCTCTGATTGAGGTCTATCGTTAATTGAGTTTGTCTTGGATCTAAGTTTGGTTTATTTTATCCAAAGGCTAACATGTACTTGCCCGTCCAAGTAAACAAGTCTTGTTTCAAAATTAGGACGTTACTTTATTATCAGATAACATTTATTTTTGTCAACTTCTAGTCTATTCAACTATTATTCTTCCTTTTTCGTGTTTCTGTAAGTGTTCAGACCACACGGTTAAAACGAACAAGCTGATAAATGTATTTAATGTCACTTGAAATGTAAGAATTTTAGCCATGATTCTATTATGTTAACTGTCATGTGGCTGCACTGAAAATCTCGCACCCACCCTTCACGATCTTAATGGCAGTATAATTTAGTTTTGTTTTTATAACAACAGTTCAATATCATCATATATTTTTTTATTAAGTGAACAATTTTCCAATAGAGTTGTTTATTTAAAAGAGCGAAGCACAATCAAAACGTCTAGGTAACAATTGAAACAATCAATCATTCATCGTGTTTTAATGTAATACGTTAGAGCTATATAAAATGTTAGATTTAGCGACAAAATAAAGAACAAGACTATGAATTATCGCTATATACGAAGATGTTAACAAACAAACACACTAACAGCAGAAAATTAAATTGTATTTGTTTATCAACTATTAAGCACACTCTGCACAATGGATCTTTAGGGTTATGCTAATCTTGAGTATCGAAACTTGCTGTGTAGCCAATGAGAAATAAATTAAATATTTTGTTACATTTTTGATCTGAAGTCGGGACCCGAATCCAACGGTTGAAAACAAAGTTGGCTTTCAACATTTGATTTTTTTATTCTCGTAGATGACCATAAAGGTAGAACTATGAAGATACATACAAAATAATCTTGCAAGTGAAGAATACTCGTCTTATGTAACTACAGTTACAATATGGTTCGAATTTGTCTCCCGTGTAAAATAAAATAATGTGCATATTATAAGGAATTATTGTGACAATTATCATGTTATTACTGGTTAAGAACTGGATCTGTCGAGTATATTTTATATTCCAGGACGTTACGTTGCTACGAGTACTAATGAAGATAAAAATATTACAATTGACGTAAAAAATAAAGGTATGTTTTAAATCAGTTTTTCACCACGCTTAAGAATTTATTAGTTATTACGAGTGGCATTGAATGTATGTACATATATAGGTTTAAATTAAACCTACTCCATTATTCAGTTTGAATAGCTCGACAAAGCTCTTGTGGCTAAGGGTTTTATTGGCTGGCTGTCATCCGTTTGGTTTAAAACTAGGGTCGGTTATACCTGAACACTAGAGGTCTCTGATCTAGCTCTTTACTTTATACGTTAAAAACTTGATAAGGATGAACTCATTGTTAAGAAAATAAAATTTTTGAAACTCAAAACTTTTATCACCTTGTACGTCATGTAAATTGACTTTCAAAGTTAACAAGTTTCAAAGTTTCAAGTACTGTTTTCAGTAATTTGTTTCAGGAGAAAAAATTCTGATCTAATGTCCAAATACATTCGCGTTTCATAGTATGATTGAAATAATAAGCTCAAACGTGCTACCACAATCTTACCAATCCTCAACATAATTTTTTAATGATAATTATACTACAAATATAATACCATGAGTGTGCTGCATTTATTTTTAATTCTAATGTTGCACATCATAAATTTGTCATATTTTCTGCCTCGTATATCAGATCATCTCATAAGTAATGTCCGAAAATGTAATACAGAAGGTGCATCACCATTTCTGTCTTTGTAGAAGACTTTAATGACTAAAATATGAAGTAGGATGTGTATAAAAATGTTCAGACAAGAAAAAGGAACTAACCCAACTCTACTTTTTCAGATCATTAATCAAATAAACTCTTATGAAAATGGATGTGCCTGAGGAGAACATTACGCATATAATACTTTGTGAGTTTAAAAGATGCAATAGTGCACCACAAACCACACGAAACAAACAAAACGTTTATGGTGCGGAGTCTATCAATGAAAGAAAATTTCGATGGTGATTTTAGAAGTTTAGATCATGTTTGATGATAACTTGGTGCTGGCTGCACTTGATAAAAATTGTGCTGTAACAAACAAAAACTAGCAAAGAAGCTTAATTCAACCAATTCAACAGTTCACCATCATCTTTAACAGCTTAAAAAGGTGTCAAAACTTGGAAAATGGGTCTCCAATGTTAGACAGAAGCTAAACTTAGAGCAAGAGTGGACATTTGAACTTCTCTGCAGTCTCGTAAACGTAATCTTTTTTTGGACAGGTTAGTGACTGGAGATGAAAAATGAATATATTATGGCTCAGTGCATGTAAACTGGCTAAATCACAATCCAAAATGGACCTACACCCTAGAAAGTCTTGTTAAGCGTGATGGAATATTGTTGGTGTGATTCACTTTGAGTTGCTGCCACTTAATCTAATGATTACCTCAGACTTCTCTTGTCGACAGTTAGAGTGCTTTAATGTTGCACTGAAAGAAACGAGGCTTGCTTTGGTCAATCGTAAAAGTGTTCTGTTACACCAGGATAATGTACGGCTACATACAGCAAGGATCACATTTACAAAGATTGAAGAGCTAGACTGGGAAAACTTCCACATCATATTTATTCTCCAGACCTTGCCTCATCTGAACATAATCTATTCCGAAGTTTGCAGAACTATCTTGATGGAAAAGAGCTTGTAACACATGATGATGCCAAAACTACCCTCTCAACATTCTTTTCCTCCAAACCCCAAGAATTTTTTAGAAGTGACATTCAGAAGCTTGTGAATCGTTGGCAGGAAGTAATTAATTATATGAAACATATATTACTGATTAAACATTAAAAGCATTTGAACTCCTTTCTCTTTTTCTGAATCTGAAATCGGATATTACTTAAGAGATGACCTGATATTTATCGAACTTTATGAAAGCTTAAACGTTTAGAAAAGTTGTTTGTTTGTTTTTTAAAAAAAGTAACCGAATTTGTCGGGGAGGCATCCTGTAATCAAACCTAACTAGCCCTTTAAATAAACTGCAATTCAGGTGTTAAAATAGGAATTTGCTACTTGATAAGCGCGTTTGTAGCTCTTGAAGTTGAATTGGAATATTGTTAATTACTTATCTTTCTTAGTTTGCTGTAAAATACGTGTTTCATTCACATTCTGATAGAGATCTTTCTAGGGGGCGTGTATTTATTGAGGTAAAAGCTTTATCACATTTCCTAACGTGTTATATTATGTAATGAAAATAACAATGTGATACAAAAATTATTAATTAAAACGAGAGCCCAAAGTGGGATGAATAAACTTTTATACGTTGCTGTTTGATATTTCGATTCCAATTTCTAATAATAAAAAACAAACAACAAAGGCAGTTATAACTACCTAGCAGATATATCTAACGGAGTTAAAGGCGAATTTTCAACAAATTAAATAATTGCCTTAGAAACTGTACTTTGGTTAGATATAATTCCTGTGTGGTTGCCATATTTTTAAACACTTTAGTTTTTGAGTAAAAAATGAAACAAAATATACGCGCCCTCGAACTGAAGTTCCTCTCGGTCGTTCAGCTGTTTTTGTGACGTTTTACAACTATGACTTAATAGTTGCCAAACACGCTTCGTTGCGCGCCGACCATTGTGTTTCTTTCAGTGCTGGTGTTTTATGTAAATCTATCGGTGCTTTTTTCAGATTGCATACTTTGTGAGACTATTTTTTATCTTGATATAGCTACTTTATGTTTGTTTTTGTTTTAGAATAACATTGTTTACTGCGTTGCTAATGGTTCTAAAAACGGTTCAACATCGGGCAAAAGCTTTTCGTTTCCGTGCAAGAAGAAGAAACCGACAAGGTGGCGACAGTGGGTACAGATGGTCAATAGGAAAAACTGGGTCCCTTCACACCATGCAAAGCTTTGTCAAGATTACTTTGAACGCTCATGTTTTGTGTCGGATCCTACTGTTTTGGATTTCGTGGGTTTCAAGCCACGCAGGTTGAGACTGAAAACACCATCGCCAGTAGACAGGATCGTCCCCACCATCTTTCCTCGTGTGGAGCTGAGGACTGATCTCAGCCTGCTGGGTACAGGTTTCACCCCTCTGAGGCCATCCCTTGCCATCACGAAAAGAACAAACTTGAAAGTATGTGTGAAGTATAAAGCGATAAACAATAACTAGTATAATATAACAATTTAAAAACTACAAGTTTTTGAAGAATGTAACTAGACATACACATTTCACATTCATGAGCGTGTTTTGTATTTGTGGCACCTGAAAGTCAGTGAAACCTTGATTTCCTTGTTTAGACAGGAAACAAATCTATTCCATATAGAGTATATTTCAAGTTTAAAAGCTGGTAGCTCATTCTGTAGATGTTTTTGTATCATTTTTAAATATGGAAAAGGTTGAAGAATTCCACTTTTCAAATTTAACATTTCAAGATAAATTAACTATTCAGACTGCTACATCTAGTTTGATTTTATAGACAGAAATATGACGTATAATTGAAATTCATTTTGTTACGAGTCACAAATACCCAGTACAATGACTGTGGAAGGGCCGAGTATTAGTCACCATAGTCGGTAAAGTATAAACAAATAAAACCCAGTCTGTGATACCAATAATTTATGAACACCAGACAGGTTTCGAGATGCTTAAAATTGCACGTGAAATAATACAGACCATATTGGTTGTCATGACTTAGGCTTACCATTCTTCCACTGGAGGTATGACTGACTCGCAACCGGCCTGGGCGCTATCAGTGTCGCTAACAGTTCCGTTACTCTCGCTCGTGAAACTGCCCTTATCACTAAAACTTGTCAGATCTGTGTCAAAAGTAACCGTTCTACGTTCGTTCAGAGTAGGTTCGAATTGATATGGCGCTACTCGACACTGTTCAGAACACAAAGTCAAAACAGACTCCGCCTCTGTTTCTCCGTATTCACTGGCTATGTTTATTTACATTCAACGCGCTGGCGTTGGCGGTTTGTTTGGCAACTATTAAGTCACAGTACTTTTCTTAGCGGCAAACGTGAAAACTAAAACGTTCGGATTGCCGCTCGGAAAGGGCTCTTTCTGCACCAAGTTCTATGTTTCATTTATTAGCACATATTTTTTATAAAAAATGTGAACCTGCAAAATTAATCAGTATGAGTAGTTCTTTTGATTCCAAAGTTTTATTTTTCTGTAAAATTCACCTTTGACTACACTTCGTATAGTCTGAGCATTTTCAACTCACTGATATATCTCAACCGGTAAATTAAACTTCGTGTTCTCAGATCATTTTCAACTTAGTTTTACATTTAACGTAGTAACTGCACTTCGCACACTCTGAACGTTTTCAACTTCATTTTTTTTCATAGTTTTCACAAAGCAGCGTATATTTTTAGAATATTTTACAAAACAAAATTATTAAATTTCTAATGTATAACCAATAGTTTAATACAAAAAATGCCAAATAAAGACATGATATTTATTGATTATTCTTTATTTGTTAGTTCATTTACTTAATAATAAGTTTTTTATTAACTTGATAATAGTTTCTTATTCATCTTATTTTTGTTTCTCATCATATGAATTATATGTTTTTAGAGATAAGCGAGATTGAATAAGGTGGTTTATTAGGCTTGTGTCTGAATCTGGGATTTGAGTATGTGTTTGATAACTCGAATCGCCCAAAACAACACAAGTAATTTAAAGAATATTAATAAGTATCTCCGGTTGTCACTAGATGGTATTAAAAACAATTTTATTTTGTTTACTTTCACGCTAGACGTCTCTAAATTGACACTGTAAGACTAGAAAGATAGTTATTATCACCACCTGCTAGCTCTTAAGTCTCTTTTACAACCGAATAGCGGAATAGCATATTTATATTTCTCAGTAAGGGAAAACATATGTACCGTGATGGTAATTTGAACACGCGATCCTCAGAAGAGGAGTCGAGTGTTCCTAATCACCTGGCGTGTTAGTTTGTTTGTTTTGAATTTCGCGCAAAGCTACTCGAGGGCTATCTGTGTTAGCCGTCCCTAATTTAGCAGTGTAAAACTGGAGAGAAGGCAGCTAGTCATCACCACCCACCGCCAACTGTTGGGCTACTCTACCAACGAATAGTGGGATTGACCGTAACTTTATAACGCCCCCACGGCTGGAAGGGCGGGCATGTTTGATGCGATTGGGATTCGAATCCGCGACCTTCAGATTACGAGTCGAACGCCTTAACACACTAGGCCATGCTGAGTTCCCTGGCGTGTTAGAAGTTTGATATCATAAACACAATTTAAAGACTTTTTTTACAGCTATATATAGTGCGTAAATATAGACATGTTTCGAGTACGATTTAGTACATAATATTAACATAACATAAAAAAACGTTCAGATTTTGTGGTAAAAAAGACTTTTTTATGCTAAGGACGTTTTACGTCCAAGAAAAAATAAATAAAGTCGACACGAGAAGTTAATAGGCAAACAAAGTTTATTAATATAAGTTAATCAGTAACTCATATAACAGAGTTGAAATGTTGTTACAGATCTCGTATGTTATATGACACTTTAATAACATTTACACTGTTACAAAAGGTTTAATTATTGTCTAAATTAATTGTCTCTTAGTCTTCGATACTGAAATATCGGTTATAAGTTCCTGGAAAATGAATTTCATGTTCAGATGCTTCTGTTATTTCTGTAGCCGTTTAAACTGCAATGTACTAGATAGTGTGTATGTTTGAAAGTGTGTGCTTTCATTTGCTAAAGATTCAAACACATGCAGTACAATACCCCAGGTTCTAGTTTGTAACTCGTATATGATACCTCATTTCTTTCATTGTTAAGTGTTAACATTGAAAGGAAAAGATACTACACGCATATATATATATGTATAT
Organism: Carcinoscorpius rotundicauda; assembly: GCA_011833715.1. NCBI lineage: Eukaryota > Metazoa > Arthropoda > Merostomata > Xiphosura > Limulidae > Carcinoscorpius > Carcinoscorpius rotundicauda. Next base: position 27,480,024 of record CM022398.1, read on the forward strand.
ATATGACTTTACAGTTGTATCGAGATAGCTATTTGCAGCAGCTACGATTTACGATACTTATACTTCAATGTCAGTGTCATATTCCCAGTTAGAGGTCCTATAACAATTAAAGGTATCTCTAAACCAAAGTATTTCAGTATCAAGACAGGTCAGTTTAACCTTAGGAAACTTTGTAAGCAGCACAAATAAAAAATGCAGCACATTAAATTCTGAAGGAAAAACTGATTTAATTATATACTCTGTCTAATTGCTACCGATATCTGAGCTATAAAGTTTCACTGGTAGACGTGCACGAGAAAAAGTTCTAAGCATCAGAGCATCTACTGAGTGCATGATGTGACTCAACAAACGTGATCTGTCAGGGAATAGAGAAATTAGGTATATCTTTCCCAAACGTAGGTTATTAAAGTTGAAGAATGTGAAATAAAATAATCTGAGAGAGAGGTAATTACAGGTTATAGAAATTCAGACACATTATTGGAAAGGTATTAAGAAAACGGAAAAGTCTAAATGCCTGTTACTGTAAAAATATCTTAAACTATTAACTTGAAAAGAAGTTTGTAACTAAAGATAAATAACTATTTCTCTTTTGCCTTAAATTATGCCCCCTAGTGGCTCAGCGGTATGTCTTTGGACTTACACGCTAAAATCCTGGTTTCGATACTCGTGGTGGGCAGAGCACAGATAGCCCATTGTGTAGCTTTGTGCTTAATTCAAAACAACAACAGCCTGAAATTAACGATTTCAAACTATCGCCATATTAGATAACACAGATTTAAAAAAAAAAAGCGATTCCAGGAAAGTATGTTCATGTCTTGTTAAATACAAAACTACACAATGGGCTATTTATGCTTTGCCCACTGCAGGTATCAGAGCCCGATATTTAGCATTATGAATCCTCAAACTTATAATTATGGGGGAATGAGTGGCATATCAGCGAAAAAAACAAGATCATTCTAACACATCACCCATTTTAACTGTTAAATTACAAATAAGATCGTTCGTAAATCGTAGATTTACTAAAATATTTTACTGCAGACATTTTATAAAATAGTAAGTCAATTTATACATTGCTTTAGATTAAAAGAGATTCTTAAATATATTTTGAGTTGACAATACAAATAAAGATTTAATAGTTGGCTTTACAGAAGCAGTTAAAATCTGTGTTGTAATTCATTTTAAATTTTGATCACAGTTTTATACATACTGCTCTAAAATGATTTTATTGAAAAAAAACGACAGTTTCTTAACATAACTATGTACTTTATTTTGACGCTATTTATTGGGTTTTTTTCCATATTTATTCTAAAGTTTGTACATCTCTTAAAATTTCACAGGATTTTACTAAGTTGGAAATTCACATTTCATAAAGTTCAATATTTTAACGAAAAAATAAATTTGGCCCCGTTTCAGACTTTACCCAAGTTGATTTTTCATGATAGAAATTAATGTGAGGATTTAAATATTTGTGTCTCAATTCAACAGTTTTTTGTTTGTATTTGCTGTATTTTTCGTCATAAAGAGTAAAGAGACGGTTGTAAGTCAACAGCACCAACTGCCAGTCAGCTTTTGGACTACTCTAATAGAATAATTTACTCAGTGGGTTATTTTATAATGTCAATGGCCCCAAACTTCGGAGACCTGCTTGCAATGACAGGGCACGAACCAGATATTTTTGAAATTACAGCCCGTAAAGTCAACCAAACCGAGTTATATCTGTGTGAACAGGTCTTGGTGTTTCTTATTTCAGATATGAGCTAATTACCGGTATTTACAAGAATGTTTTGTTTGAGCTTCTTTAGAGAGTTTTAGCTTGACATACTATAAAGTCTACACAATAATTATGGTCTTTGAAATCAGACACTCGAGAAGGATCTTGAATCTAAGCGTGGAGACGATAATTCCCTGTTTAAACCAGAAAACGTCCCTGATTTCTTGATAGGAAATAACAACATTCTGGATTTTAGGTTTGGGCTCGAAAACCTGTTAGATCCAAATCTGGCAGATGAGAGCTTGTTTCCTTTCAACGTTATTATTCTTTGTGCAGTTTGGTTACTCCCGCATGTGACCAGCAGGGTGGAACTCTGCAGGTACATACAAGATCGGTCTTGCAATTGAAGAGCACTCGTCTTCTGTGTCATTTTTTCCTTAGATCCACTGCAGTTACAGAAAAGTAGCTGCTTCAAATCTGTCTGCCATATAAAATATAATAATGAAGTAGTATTAGGAATAATGCCAAGTCATTAATTACAATAGCTGTAATAATTATCTTGTAATTTTTGTTATAAACACAGCTTCTTTGTTTGTGTGTTTGTTTGTTTTTGAATATCGTGCAAAGCTACACAAACGTTCCTAGACGTTTCTAATTTAGTAGTGTAAGACTAGAGGGAAGGCAGCTTGTCATCACCAACCATCGCCAACTCTTGGGCTACTCTTTTACCAACGAATAGTGGGATTGACTGTAAGATTATAACGCCCACACGGTTGAAAGACATATTTTTTTCACAAAACATCATTTGCACTTTTACATAAATGAATCATTTTTAGTGAAATCGGGTCATATTTTGTTATACTTAAAATGTTTACAACCACTCACTTCAGATTTCTCTATATCAACCGTGACTTGACAGTCTTATCGATTATTCTAAAACCCAAACATAACGAACATGATAATAAAAAAAGCGTTCATTGGTAAAGAAAATGATAATTTGGTCTAAGTAAGAGCTTTTTCCTACCAAATTGAAAAAAAATCATTGCATGATAGAATGTATGTATGTGTCTTGTATAGGAAAACCTTATCGGGTTATCTGCTGTGTCCACCGACGGGAATCGAGCCCTTGATTTTAGCTTTGGAAATCCGTAGACTTATCGTTATCCCACCGGTGGATTACATGATAGAGAAAAATCGAAATATGAGTAGCTGTATTATGGAAAAATGCGTTATTAAAAGCAAAATAACTTTTATAAATTTTAAATTTAAAGAGAAGTAGACCCGGCAGTTCGAGGGTCGCAGGTTCGATTTCCCGTCGCACCAAACGTGGTTGTCTTTTTAGCGTTATATTGTCACGGGCAATCCCACTATTCGTTGGTAAAAGAGTAGCCCTAGAGTTGGCGGTGGGTGGTCATGACTAGCTGCCTTCTCTCTAGTCTTACACTGTTAAATTAGAGACGGCTATAGCAGATACCCCTCGAGTAACTTTGCGCGATATTCAAAAACGAACAAACAAACAAAACAATAAAAGACGTGTGTTATTAATTATTATGAACAACCAAATAAATAAATTTAGATTTGTTACGTAGGTTTGAAAAAAAATACTTTCTCAATTAATTGAATATCGTGGAATTACTCATTAATGTTCAACTAGATTTGAAAAAATGCATTTCAGAACGGCTAGTATGGGTATTAACACTATTATTAATAAGGAGAGAACAATGTTAACAGCCGTTCTGAGATACATTTTTATTTCGAGTGGGTTTCTTGCCATCAAGAAATTATCAAAATGTTATTTTTTTATTTGTCATTGTCAAGAAAATCGAGATTACAAAACTAAGAGGATTTTAAGTCGTCTCTGTATCACTATATTAGTGTATCACTGTTTCTTTATAGTTTAATTTCTTCATTAAGTTCTTTCGCGCATCCCTCCTCCCGTAACATAGTGGTATGTGCAGAACACAGATACCTAATTGTATTGCTTTAGGTTTATTTTCAAATAAACAAACAAAAGTTATTTTTACGTACAATGATTATTTTCATATACTTGATGCTTTTCCACTGAATTTAAATTAAGTAGTTTTCGTGTACCTCAAGTTTCTATCTAGACAGAATTTCTAGCAACGTCAATTTCAATTATTTTCTAAAGTTCACTTAATTAAATATTTTAAATTTTAAAATCTTAGATCATATTCTAGAATGGGAGAGAATAGTTGGACCGATTCAAAGATCAAGTAGTAAATACTTAATAGTAATTGTTGCAAAAGTTTTATTGTAATATCTATTTTAGAGTAGAACATTGTTATATATTATTGTTATATAATAGTAATAGAAGCCTGAGAAATGGTTAAAACTGGTAGATGATAAATACAATTTTGGCAGTATTTGCAATAGGCGTTGTAATAACTGGATAAATAAATTATTTAGCACAAAATTAATATAATGTAAGACTAAAAAGTTTTAAAGATTCACAGCAAACGTCTTTCCTATATAAATTTTAGTGTCTTTAAAAATATGTAGACTTACTATTACCAATATGAATCTCTTTTTGTACTCTTGTTTTATACCATACATATAAAATTGTTTCAAGGTAATAAATATAATTTTTCAAGCTTAATTATTATTATTTTTAACTAACTGGAGAAACCACTTGAATGTTAGGACAAATGTTTATAATCCATGTATGTCACATTATTAAACATATACAGTTAAAATTACATTCATGTTAAAGACTATAAAAGTAAACAACATGTTTGATGAATTACAATAATATTGATGCTAGTAAGTTTTAATGTAATTATTAACAATTCTAAAGCAAATAGAAAATAATTTATGTCTATTCATATACTTTCTGCAATATCTTCGAAAAAATATATTTTTTTTATTTAAGAAAATACAGAAACTTACCCTAAAATTGTCACTCATGAAGCAGTAGATGATTGGGTTTACAAAGCTGTTAGCCATAGACATCCAATGGCAAATAAAGAAGGAAGCAACAAAAGTGTTGTATTCTTTTTCATTGGTGAAAATCAGGAAATCAGAGTCAAAATACACCAGTAAGTTGAAGCTTTGAATTGGCAGCCAGCAAATAGTAAAGAGAACAACCACGAGGACGAGCATCTTTATTGTCTGAAATCGAGGTATATGTATATTAGCTATTAAATGTGTGGTTCCTTGATTAAAAATGTGACTTATAAAAATTTTTTACTTGTTTAAAATGCAACTGTAGTATATTTCAATTCCTTCAATTTCAGGGTAGTTCTCATTACACGTCTCACAAGTTATTAACTATTAATTCAATAGTATAACATTTTTATACTTACACTTAAATATATATAACGTGTTTGTATATTTATTCTTTAATATGAATAGTTTGATAAATCTTATAGTATGTACTTGCAGATAAAATATTATTGTTCTACGCAAGAGACCAAAGAAGTAGATAAAATAACTCTGAACTACCGTAATTTAACTAATAGCATTTTCATTCTGATCATGAAAGATCACTTCAATATGGATATGCTTCTTTACTTAGTACAATATACCTAAAAAAATGAATCCTCAAGATATTTTAAATCTAGCTCTGTCCTTCTAAGGATACCGTGTATTTATTTTTGTCAAAAGTTTACATAATATGAACAACTCTCTCTATTATCTAATTTGCTGGGAACAACAAAATGGCAGGTTCCGTACTAGAAACATTTTCATCTAGACTAATATGCTTTTAATTTTTGTTCTGTGACTTTTTGACTTCTAATTACAAAACAAAACTGTCTAACGAAACCTTGATTTTGGTTTGTAAGTGACGCATATCTCTAGTCACATCGGCGTTGCCCGGGGCGTTGTGCTTCCACAGTTTCCAGCTGATACAGGAGTATGTGAAGGACAGCATCATCAAAGGGAGTAAAAAGGTCACAATGAACACAATCACGGTGTAGAGCTTGTAATCAAAGTAAATAATATAACATAAATTAAATATGAACTTCTTTTGTTTAAAATATATAACCATTGGTTTTAACTCTATATCACCTCTCCCAATTAATGTATTATTATCAACTTCCGATCAAAGCGAGCATCCTACATAGCTAGAAACTAAAAATTAACTTAGTAATAAACATAAGTAACTTATATACCTTTCACTGTTATAATCTTTAAAAGGTATTATATTTTAAGTATCGCACTGTTAGCGATATTTTAGGCTGTTCTCCCAGTAATATTTCACAAGGTTCAGTCAGCTTAGGAGACGTTGGTTAATTAATTCTAAACCCACATAATAAAATGCGGTGCAAAATAATTCTTATAATAAAGATACGTGATAAGAAATATGAACAACAATAAAAAGAAATATATTATGTGTATCAAACTTTCTAACCAATGAAAGTAACGAAAGGATAGAACACAGCTCCAATACTAAACAGAAAGGATAGAACACAGCTTCAATACTAAACAGAAAGGATAAAACACAGCTTCAATACTAAACAGAAAGGATAGAACACAGCTTCAATACTAAACAGAAAGGATAGAACACAGCTTCAATACTAAACAGAAAGGATAGAACACAGCTTCGAATACTAAACAGAAAGGATAGAACACAGCTTCAATACTAAACAGAAAGGATAGAACACAGCTTCAATACTAAATAGAGAAAAATAATTGTTTACTTGAAGCACCACCACCAATTTCCAGTTCTTGTGTTTTTGTGACAGAAAACTACACCGGACTATCAACTGTGTTCACCGAGGGAAAATCGACCCTCCTAATTTTAACATTATTTCACCAAGGGGACACATATGTGACTGCTTAAGAATTCAAAGTATCGGATGTTTCCAGTTACAGTAAAAATACAAGACACCACAATTCTTACAGTGGAAATACAAAACACCACAATGCTTACAATGGAAATACAAGATACCACTGTGTTTACAATAGAAATACAAGACACTTCTCCGTATATAATAGGCAATCTGAACTTTATCTGATATTCATCTTTCAAACAGGTATCAACATTTCTATTTGTTACGTTGAGAATATGAAAGGTAAAAGCATTTCTTTCATTTTTTTAAACACTAAAACGTATTTGCTGACAGCATACTACAATCTTCTCTAAAACAAGCTTACTAATACGAGCAGTTGTAGAAACCGTTATCTCCTAGTGTTTCTAGTTTAGATCTATAAATCAGTCGTCGAAAAGCCAAGATACCTTTGTTTGTAGGTCAGCACAAAGTTACAAACATGATTATCTGCACATTAGGGTCAAGGTTGCAATATTTTTTTTCATTTAGAAATTAGAAGACACATGTTATTTGTTATTTTGAATTAAGCACAAAGCTACGCAATGGGCTATCTGTGCTCTGCCCACCACGGGTATCGAAACCCGGATTTTAGCGTGCAAGTCCGCAGACATACCGCTGAGCCACTGGGGGGCAATAGAAGACACATAAAAATATTGCTATCTCTTATTAAAAACCAAACAAAACTTTGTGTTTAATAATTATTACCGCCTATTGCTCTAACTATGAATAATAATTATTATTCAAAAGAAACTCCATAAATGTTCCCCGCTGGTACCGCGGTAAGTCTACGGATTTACAACGCTAAAATCAGGGATTTTGATTCCCTATGGTGGACTTAGCAGATACCCCGATGTGGCTTTGATATAAGAAAATACAAAAAAACAACAACACACAAACTCCAGGATTCGGATTCCCATCACACCAAACATACTCGCGCTTTCAGCCATAGGGGAGTTATAATATTACGGTCAACCCCACTATTCGTTGGTAAAAAAGTAGCTAAAGAGTTGACACTGGGTGGTGATGACTAGCTGTCTTCCATCTAGTTTTACACTGCTAAATTAGGGACGGCTAGCACAGATAGTCTTCGTGTAGCTTTGCATATAATTTTAAACAAACAATCAAGCACAGGCTCCATAAATTTATTGAAAAAGTATGTGCCATACTGGTACTCTCACACATGTATAAGTATACCATGAATTTAGTTACTTCACAGACGTATGATAAATATCATCTATTACAATTGTGTTCACCAGTGAATTCCGTTGACACCATAAAGGTTGAAACATCCTTGTTTCAATGATATATATTGCTTTTGTTGATAAGACATTAAACTTGCATGACCCTCACGTTTTTACAACTTGCATTGTTTATGGTAGAAAGAGCTAAGCAACGGTCTCCTAAACAGTATTTTCAAATTTAATGCTAATCGTATTGCTCTGCGCACCATGAAGAGGCAAATATTAATATTAGTTATCAAAATAATGAAGTGTGCGAAATGGAAACCTGTATTGATTTAAAAAAAACTTTTAGGAAATAATGTAACATCTTTTAGTTGCTGGACGCCAACATAGAAAAGAAAACTTCTTTTACATAATAATGCTACTTGGAATTGGTATATTTGCATTGAAATTGTTTTTATAATGTTATATCGTTTCCAGTACAAGCCAGACTAATGTTAATATTCCTAGTATTGAATTTTTTGTATTATTCCTTATGCATTTAGCAATGAATAGATGCCCACAAACCAATACAAGTTATTAGGTTCGAAAGGTTCTTGGGAAATAAAACGTTTTTCGTCAATCACATAATTTATATAACATTTAAATATTCATTCAGACTTTGTAACTTCAATAAATAAGTGTATTTACTATTAATTATTACGGTCATTAAAATTGCATTTTATTACTTAATTAGTCTAAATGAATCATTGAAATTTTATAAATTACGTGAAATGATTTCTGCAAACAAACCACTTGAACGAAGGTTTTCGAACAGGTAAAAGTCGAACACGCAAAGAACTTTGTAATCAATAATACTGCTTTTCATTTACATGGAGCCATAAACACGCAGCTCACGATATTTTATTTATCTTCTCTTATAATTTATTTGCAAATGTCTTCGCATGTACAGACCGTATTATGTATTAAGTACGCTTTTGTTTCTTTTTATTTACATTTGCCGACTGTTTTGTTGTAGAAAGTCAGGCGTTTCGTTTTATTCAAGAAGATCAGTCAGTAAATAACCGATTTATTTTGAATACATATTACTCAATCAGAAACCATTTTTTCCGCGACTCATAAGGCGGTGGTTAAGGCGCTGGACTCGTAATCTGAGGGTACCGGGTTCGAATCCCTTTCACATCAAACATACTCGCCCCTTTTAGCCGTGGGGGCGTTATATGTAAGGGTCGGTCTTGTTGGTAAAATAGTAGCCCGCGGAGTGGGTGGTGATGACTAGTTTCTTACTTTCTAGTCTTACACTGCTAGATTAAAGATGACTAGCGCAGATAATATTCGTGTAGCTTTGCGCGAAATTCAAAAATTAATAACCCAAAAAATACTCCTACCTGCCAGCTTTAAATTAAATGCATATAATTTCATGCATGTATTTTATATGCATGTATACTAAGCCAGTAACAAAGTTGAACATACACACAAGTTATTTATTCACAATGTTCATAGTTGATACGTGTCACATTTATTTCTATTACTTGAAATGCTTTAAATATTCAAATAAAAGTTTGATACGAAATCATTGTTTGTTTGTTTTTGGAATTTCGCACAAAGCTACTCGAGGGCTATCTTTGCTAGCCGTCCCTAATTTTGCAGTGTAAGACTAGAGGGAAGGCAGCTAGTCATCACCACCCACCGCCAACTCTTGGGCTACTCTTTTACCAACGAATAGTGGGATTGACCGTCACATTATACACCCCCACGGCTGGGAGGGCGAGCATGTTCAGCGCGACGCGGGCGCGAACCCGCGACCCTCGGATTACGAGTGCACGCCCTAACGTGCTCGGCCATGCCAGGCCGATACGAAATCAGTGTTTACTTGCTGTATGTACCAACTTACGTACGTACTGAATAGAAATTAACCAATGACAAATTATTTTCTCATATATTTTACTGTGTGTGTATATGTATCAACTTTTCACGTGTCAATCCGAGTAATTTTCGTTTCGAAACGAAACAACAGTTCTCTTTACATCGAGACAGCAAAAAAATGTACCAGTTGTTGTATCTTATGTTTCGTACTAAATACTGTTACAAGATTTAAGACAATTTGGAAAATTGTATATTTTCAACTTTAGAATACACAGATAAATGCACACCTCTGCTACTTCCATTAGCTAAATCTATTTTGATTTGATAAATTAGAAAGATGGTACTTAATCAAATATATCTCGTTCAAAAGAGGAATAGACTTCACTTTCATAAGCTATCACACACACGGTCAGAAAATGAGGAAAGTAATTCCTTTTGTTTAGTAGAAGGATGAGATCTTTGCAGTCTTGGATTCGTAATCCAACACTAACCACCAGGCCACAAGAGCACTCCAAAAGTTTAATTTTTTATTAAATGCGACAACATGAAGGATGATTTGTTTTACTTCATTTTTTCTACTTCTACTTAAAACTTAAACAAACCTCCCATTTAATATTTTAACCACAAGTAATGAATGATTTAGTTCGATCTTTGCTAAAATTTGTTATTATGTTGCTTCATAAGAGTCTCTCACTTTGTAATACTACGTCATGTGTTATGCTTTGTTTTAAAGCTTCTATTTAATATTCTTAGAATTTTTTATTTGCTTATCAAAACTTTTAAGTTGAAACTTAAGCCAAAGCAAAATTAAAACAATGAAAACATTTTAAGTATTTGCAAATTAAAGTTCCTTAAATTCAAGAAAACTCCACTCCAAATTTTTGCTCTCTATTCTAATACCTGATGTCTTTAAATTCAAGGTAAATGCGATACTTATGGACTGGATTTATAAAAAAAAACATCATTTTCAAGACAGCTCACCTTGCCAGCTTCATCGCTCCATGCTTCTGTACATTTGTAGTACTCTTGTCCGGCCCACCAGAACTTTTCAGCACGCCCTTGGACTAACTGGACACTGGAAATACCGATAGCTATCAACCAAATAATCAGTACAATAAGCAGTCCCTTGAATCTTTTGGAACTTCTGTGCAGTGGGTACATTATAGCGTAGAACCTGTACGGACATAAGTGATATTTACTTTAATTTCTTGCTTTGGTAATTAGATAAGATTTCCTTGATTTCTAGCACCTGTACGTGTCTTAGGTTCAGTTCCATTTCCTACATTTTATACGTTCATATATTCGTGATTTTGTTAAATTTTAGCACAGCGCCAAAAATCAGACTGACTGAGCTCTATTCATCCGTGGGAATCGAGCCACAGATCTTGGTATTGTGAGGGCTTAAACTTACTGTTGGGAGATTCTTTCGTTTGTGTATGAACTAAAGGTAGTTTGAATTCCTGGAGTTGATCACAGGCTAGTTATAATTGGATTTTGCGCTGACAAACAAGTAGACATTAATCCAAGCATATGAAGTTTTAGTTTCCACACACGTAGCTTACAAAAAACCATAATGTATTAAAATGAAATAATCTATAAAAATATATGCAAAATAAATAGAGCATTTCAGAACATATAAAACCTGTTCAGTTGCCTTTGGTACCAGTTTTACAATTTAAAGCCATAAAAACTGCTCCAGCCATTTCAAAAGATTTAATCTAGTTTTAAGTCCAAAAGTTATGATAAAATGTTTTAAATAGCTTTCGCTGGACAACTGTTTCCATTCTCACATACTGCATAGAGTAAGTTAGACGATTTTTAGTCACAAGCATAAATTTATTTTCGTTGGAGTATCAGACGAGATAAAGGAAACGAATCAACTTGAAAAGTTATATCATAATATATTCATACATATAGACATCATTGTCATTCATATTTAAAAACAGCTGCAACGTAGGCGTCATCGAAAAATCACAAGAAGTGTAGAATTTAAACTTGTTCGCCACCTAGAGAACACAGCTGATATGTAAAAAAAATCTGCTATTCCAATAAGATATTTTTCTAAGTAATTTGGTTTAGAATACATTCAACGATATTGCATTGATTTTGTGATTTTGACTGAGTAATATCAACAAAATCTAGTGTTAAAAGCTTTTTAAACTAGAAAAAATATGAGTAGTTTTACTTAATGAAACCTTCAGGAATCTAAACTTTGGTTTTTGTCATCAATTTTCATTGAGGCTAAACTAACTAATGCAATTTTTACATCTTTAGTAAGTTCAGATAAGGGGTTGTCCTTCTTCGTTTGAATGCTCCCAAAAGTCGCTTTAAGAAGTGTTTTTTTGTTTTTCTTAAAAAGCAAACCTCAAATCTACGTGATAAGGGAGTATTTTAAAAGTGCAGCAAGATGAATAGTTTTTTCTTCACTACTCCATTCATTCACCTCAGAAAGTATTTCAAACTGCACCTGATAAATATCTCATACCACTTTTCCATCATAATCTGTCGGATTTCTTCTGTTGCCTGACGGTGCTGAATTGGCCATCTGTTGAAGCACACAACTGGATGGTGTAGGTGGAGAGTCAACACCTAGAGGCGGCACAACAGTAGTGGCAACAGGTGTAAAACGAATGAATTTTTTTTCTGTTTCACATGGCATTTAAGGATGGAATAATTTTTAAGTGGGTGGGGAGAGAGGTGACGCGAGATTGATTCTTGTATGTGTTAATTAAATTTATCGATCTATCGTATTGGCAGTTGTGCCATTTTGTATTTCGTTGAAGTTCTTGGGTACATTTACTGTATCTTCTTCTATATTTCTATAATTATATTTTGTGCTTCTCTGATATCCTTCAAGACTTCTTCTATTTTTATTGTAACAATGCTTCTATACATTTCCAATGGCTTTCTCAACACTGCCATCAATCACATTAACGTTTTATTATTTTGTAAACTTGCATCTTATTCCTGTAACTATTTTCTTGAACAATATCTTTCACTAATTTCTCGTCTTTGTTCTTTATATATTTTAACCCTTTCTGTAGTTGTGTAACTCGTATTCATTCCATTAAATTCCATGTTTGATTATTTGTTAAAAAGTAAATCAACAGCTTTGAAGAAAATATCTTATTTTGTAGCTCACTGAACTGAGTTAGGCCTAATGGTTAGTACATGATGGACTACAGAATAAAGGTTTCAATTGTACGAGATTTGATACTCTGCCGAATTTTCAAGCTAGTTATGAAAGTTACAGTCGTTCTCGATATTCTATTCAATGATCTGGATAAAGAAGCTGTTGCATTTAGTGCTGATGACTGGTCGTTCTTCCTAGAAGCCTTTGACTTAGTCGTTTAGGCCTTATGTTGTTTATTGTACTATTCATCTTGAAAACTTCAAAGATATTCTGGCTAATAACCAAAGTGTTGCTTCAAATATAGCTTGATAGTTTATAATTAATGTTGTACGGCTATATTTTTGTGAGTGAAAGCAATTCATAAGAGTCGCAATTTCTTTCATACATTGTGTTCAAATTGTTTGTAAAATATACATATATATAAATAAAATGTTATTATAAACATGCTAGTTTATTAATTATTAATTAAGTCTCATGTGTGTTTCAACATAATTTTAAACTTAAGCTGTTTTAAAATATAAAATTCCCCAGAAACTTGTAAAACATTATCTGAGCATAATAAAACCTGCGAAACAGTGAATATAGAGTTAACAATCCTTAAATTAGTGAAATATTTGCAAATGATCACGTTTAGTAGACGTGAACTGGAAATATATTCTTAAAGAATTAAATTCTAAATGCTTTCTTTCACTGACTTAGTGCCATGGGGGAGTTATAATACGACAATCAATTCCACTATTCGTTGGTAAAAGAGTTGCCTAAGAGTTGGCGGTGGGTGGTGATGACTATTCCCTCTAGTCTTACACTGCTAAATTACAGATGGCTAACGCAGATAGCTCTCGTGTAGCTTTGCGCGAATTAAAACAAAACAAACTATTGACTCAGCAAAGCTGCTCTGAAGACATTATAAATACACATATTGGACCAAAATATTATACAAACAACCTAATAAAAGTTAATCAGCGACGAATATTTTCATTGTTTATTTTGTTCTAATCGTTGTTACAGTAGCTGCCTCACCATAAATCATCACAGTCAGTTTTCTTACTAAAAGAGAGCTGAGATAAACAATATAATTCAGATGATAAGCCGTTAATGTACACATGAACAATGTGAACAGTTCAAAAAAGAGTAAAATGCTATTATAAAAGAGCATGATATGTGATGTAAAAAACAACACTTGTTATACTGAATGTATTAAGCATGTGGAGTCTCTGTTGACTAATGTGTAATATATCTCGAATGTTTTGGAGCTAAACTGTTGTATTTTTGCATCTGTACCTGTACATAGTCAATGTTCTGCTGTATCAATAATTTATGCTAGCAAAGAGCAACGTTGTCAGTTCTAATGTAATTTATTTGTGTATAAACTTTGGATCACGCAAAGACACTCCCGTACCATTGAATGCTACTAAAGAAACGTGTCCAGAGCCGATACTAAAGTCTGGTTAATATGTTACCAAAGAAAAAAAATGTACAAGGATAGAATACTTTAACAGAGTAATTTATATTGTAAATCGAAAACTGACGGGGAAATTGAATATAATTTATATTATAATTAAATTTATTGGATGTAGAAAATTAGAAGAAAGAAACAAACAATATCAGAGTCATACTGTGAAACATAATAAGCGAACCATTGTGTTGTTTGTCTATTCTCAAACTAAGAATCTACAAAGTTTAACAACTGTTTCAGATTCTTTAGAAACACCAACTTCTCTCACAGGGGGTTTTACCAAATTAAAACCAAAACATTCTACTGAGACACCATGAATCTACATTTGCTTACTGTTTTGTATTGCAATAAAAAGATTTATAATCGCCTACGAGATTTCGTTTTAAAACAATCGTAGTATATATGTGTAAAAAGACTTGGAGATACACTGGCTATCTGTTATGTCCATCGAGAGAAACCGAGCCCCTAATTTTAGCGTTGTAAATGTTTAGACTTACTGCTGTCCCAGCGGGAGACAAGTTGACATAAAGTAACTGTGGAAAGGCATTTATTAAATACTCATTTTGACTTTGTTTAACGTTACATGGCTAGAGTAACATTATCAAAAATTGATAGCTTTTGGAAAGAGTATGTTACAACCCTTACCGACTCAAAATATTCATGAATTCAGATAATAAAGATATGGTCATTGCAGGGATTTAAAACTTTTAAGACAAAATTAATGCTTTGTGCTTAATGCTAATGAAAGAAAAAATAATTTATATGAACATGGGACTGTGCCATTCACATAGAGGGCTGTGACAAGTCGCTCCCTTGCTATTGTTAACAAAGTTCAATGTCTTATAAGAATCTGTGAACATCAAGGTTAATCGTAAAAGCAAATAATGTATCAATACAACAGTATAAAATGTAATAATGAAAAATATCCATTCACATAACGAGGCCGAGAGAGTACGGGTACATCAAGTTAAGGCTTTCAGCTATCCACACCTTCATTCTGGAGAAACAAGCGGACGTTCATGGTTTCTCTGCGATAGGAATGTTGAAAAGCGGTAGAAACTATTCTTTTCGTACACAATAGCATTATAAAAGGCTTAATGATGAAGCTCTCTTCAATGAAAACTAAGCTACAGGGCTATTATTAATATCACAGTCGTCAGGTAGATCATGTGACACTGATTGTAACAAATACGTTTTCATATAACATATTCAATTTCAGATTCACAAAACGAGTTACAATGAAATGATTTTTTACTTATACGTATTATTTTCAATCTTTACGAAAGCTCAAAGTGTATTAATGGAAAAACTTTACAGAATATAAGAAAACTTTAAGTTTAGCAAATACTTGGTCGTTTTCTATGTTTTTTGTTTTAAAGTTTATTTCTTACCTTAAATTTAATTGAACATTTAGTTTTAAAATTTGCATCTGAGAACTATTAATGGCTATTAACAGTGTCTTTCTGTAACTTTTTACAAAACTAGTTTGTATATTAGTTAAGTGTAATTTAAATCCGTACAAAACGCACCCTTAAGCAAGTTTTTTAACTTGTGAATTAAATATAGTTTGTTTTCTTAATTTTTATCATTCTATGTATTCAACAAATTAAGTTCTTTTGGCTTAAACAAATTAAAAGACTTTTTTAAATGTGGAAACTGGAACTTTTAACAACGAGTTAAAGAATAAAGTTTAAAATTAATGTATTTTTTTATAATTGCATTATTAAGAATAATGTCTACCTTCTAGGAAACTTTCATGTAATTAAAACCCGGTTTAATAGATATGTACCTTCATTTAACTCATATTTTTTAATATTTATTAGACAACTTCTGAGAATGTATGGGTAAAGGTAAAAAATAATATGTAACTATAAGTCAACCACGCTATACACATGCGCCGAAGAGACCTTTCGCTAAATACCAAGGTTCACCGGGTAGGCTAGGATACTGTACCAGTTGTTATTTATAAAAAGCGTCTCAGCCATAGCTATGTCTTTTGTATCCTATTTTGATTTCTAATTTCATATGTGACTTATGTAGAAAAATCTGGTTTCGATATCCGTGGTGGGCTTAACATAAATATCTCATTGTTTAGATTTGTGCTTAATAATAAATAGGTAATTAGAACAACGTTTAATAATATATTATTATATATTTCTTTTAACACCAATTATTTATTATTATTAATAATATTTATTAGAGTTTGATCATCACTCAAAAGAACTATCAAATAAACTAGCTAAAATCGAAAATAATATTTGTCCAATTTAACTATAGTTAAATAAACTAATGCTCAACTTAGTCTCAAAGGAATGGTTTTAAATACTTTACATTATAATAGAATTATAACTTCTTTAACAAATCAGGAAAAAAGTGGTTTTGTATAATTGGAGTACAATGAAACAATATTCTTGATTACATAACTTAATATGGTTTTACTTTATCACATTTTCTTATTATGATGCATAGCGAATCAAGAATTTATATAAAATATGCAAAAGTTAGATAATTTCTCTGTCCACGTTCAACATTACTAATCATAATATTTTTATACACGATTGAATAATTTAACAGCAAAGATATGAAATTTATAATAAAAAGACAGTGTTTTTATATCATCTTTATTTTTTTTCTGGACTGTTAATGAGATTTCATTTTATGAAATGATTTAAATAAATATGTGAAGGTTCTTAACTAAAACATTATTCTTATTAAAATACTGTGAATAGCATTACTACTGTATGAAAGAATTTGGGCTACTGAAAGTTGAAATACGAACACGAACTAAATAATAGTATTAATAATAATAATTATATGATATAATATCATACGTTTGTGTTACTAGTAAATCATGTGCTCGCCAAGTAAGGCTTTCTACAACAGTTAAATCTTGTAAACTTATGCGACCAACTCTCTGCAAATTTATTAAAACTGTCGCAAGAAAATAGTGAATGAATATCTATGTAAGTACTTGGTATTTTCAAATAGAACATCGTCCCATGTGAAAGCGAGTTAAAGACCCATCAAAGATCACATGGTTCAAACATAACTTGTATTGAGAGAAAAGGAAGGACAACAACCAGCAGCCCTGGCCGTTCGCACGGCTCCTCTTAACGAATATTAGAATTGATCGTTAATTGTGAAACGCGCTCATAACCGAAAGTGTAGAGTAGCTTATCGCGGGCTCGAATCTTGGGCTTTCTGATCCACAGCTTGACACGGTAACTATTAGATAATACTTGGTTAACTCTATTAGAAAAAGCCCTAAAACAAAGCGCTTCAGCAAAATTGACACTATGTGCCGAAATATTAAATGTTGCATAAAAAAATGAAACTTTACAAAGTTTATATTCCCAGTTTAAATTTTCATATTTAATAATCAAACATTAAGACACTAAAGACACCTTTACTTCTGTCATTTATCAGGTAAAATTATGTTTATTGTAAAATCATTTTTCTTGTTGATATATATTGTTCATATATTTTACTTGAATAAGTAGCTTATGTTATTAATGACACGAAGAGTCTATGTATATGATACAAATGTTCTATTTCTCAACATTTTAATAAGTAATTGATTTGTTGGACCAACAAAGAAAGAGCAAAAGAGAAAGACAGGCAATCTGTTTTAAAATTATTAAGAGCAGTTGCAACACTGCTAAGTGCAAAGACTGTACTAAGCCTTATAAATGAGGTAAAAATATATCAAGAATTTACCATCTTTGCAACTTTCTTTACCATTTGAAAGCTTTTGTTGTAAGTTAAAAGATAAGCTGTTATTTTGTTAGAGAATCACTGGTAATCACTTCAGTATGTATCCATTTTCATGGATTTTATGTGTCAAAGCACTATAACTTAATGCTATTTATATATCTTCTATGATAGGTTGTATGCGTTGAAACACTAAACTTTGACGCTATGTAAGAAGTAAACTTACAAAAATGGTTGTCTGTGCTGTGCTCATCATTAGTATGGAAACCCGGTTTTTGAGCGTTAAAGGCCTTCAGACTTGCCGGGGGGGATAAGGTGTAAAAATAAATATTTAGCAATCTTACAAATATATACAAAACATATCTCGGAATAAAGTGTTGATCATTGATAAATAATGATAAATAAATTCAAAACATAAATGCATTTTCCTACTAAAGCTTAATATTTGGCATTTGCTGAAACATAGGTAAATCTCTTAGTATTAACTCAATCAGATTAGTTTTACTAGAGTCGGTAACTTTATATGAGAGTGAAAATTTATTATATATGCCTAAGTGAAAAGACAAATTTAGTGCAGTAATAATGCTTGTGTCTGATTTCAAATACGCTCTTTGTCGACAACAAAATAAATATATAACTTGTTTGAAAGCTGCTCGCCAAAATTAGAGAGGCCAACTCAGTTAAAATCACTACAAACATCTAAAACGAAACGAACAACTGGTCGTATTTTTGAAGAGGATATATTCATAGTACTACTATTGTATCATCACCTAAATCTTTGTGATGTTTGTATGTTTCTCATTTATGATAATCTTCGTGCTAACAATAGTAAAAGCCATATGTTTGCCCTCTTTTATATTTCATCTATGAAACATCAGATTTTGTTAAATTGTGCGCAAGTATGCCTTGTTTTGTACTTGTAATATGCGACAGCAAAATTTAGAATGTTACAACGATAGATTGGGTGATAAGTCTCCGAAACTCCTTACGAAAATGCAAAACTTCACAATTAATTATTCATTATTATTACTCTAGAGGGAGTAGCGAATTAAATAATAGATTGAGCCTTTTCATCATGCACGAATTATTATTTCTTCTTCCCTAAAACTACATTTGTCGGCAAAGAAATAAAAAAATTAAAAGGTTTAGACCTTGTTTAGTCTTTTTTTAAAGTAAGAAAACTATAAAAATATAAACAAAGGTTATGAAATAATATTCATTTTGAGAGAGTTTGAGATTAGCTTTAAGCATTGATTTATTATCTTACTATTCCTCACCACGTTGGTTGTACATGTACATATGTATTGGTTTTGTGCATACCAATGGGTACATGTTTGATTGGAAGTGCTCTGTTTAACTTCAACTTTGAGTTAAACCAGTATGCTGCTTCAAAACGTTTGCTGGAAACGTACAATATCATTGGTTGTTTAATGAAATACCAGAAATGAAATCTATTCAGACAAAAGCAAAACTCTCTATATATCTTTCGTTAACTTTATGTATTAAAACGGAAAGATGTAGAGAACAGCGAGAAATGTGGTTAATACCCAATATCAGGCATGCAGGTTTCTGTTTCTGTTTAGTCTAAATTACTTTGGTCTATAACACTATTTACATGGATTTGTTTAAATTCATTCCAGTATGTGCACTCGATTTATTACGTCATGATCAACATTAAGACGGCACTTAGATTAGTTCTAGTTGTAGGAACATCGTTCAAAAAGTCGACAATAAAGGCGCAACACATACGTCAAAAACGATCACGATTATATAAAGTAGGCTTAAGAACATAGAAACATTATAGCTTGAAACTTTTTCTTCTGGTTCATTGATAAGCTTGAGCACTTATAACACTAAAAATTAAGGGATCGTCCTCGCAACAGGCCATTGTGTAGCTTTGTGCTTGAAATGAAAATCAACAACACATGAACAATTAGCAATTTCCATTGCAAAACTGGCAGACATTTCTATCTCTTTATCGTGCTGTCTATACAATAATTAGTACATACAAATGCTTACAGATAATGTTTCACAAACATTAGTTATCAGAAAAAGTAAAATTATAAGACTGACAGAAAATGAACGGATAATAAAACTATAAACATTAACAAGGTAATGATTGAACACTGACTATAATAGATGACAGTTATCAGTTAAGACTTACTTATTAATGTATGAAAGCTGACTATATTATTCTGATATTTATCAATTACGACTCATTAATGTATGAACACTATGTATAATATTTCACAGTTATTAGTTAAGACTAATTTATTTTAAAATACTGACTATAATATTTGATATTTATCAGTTAAGATTCACTTATTAATGTCTAAAAAAATAGTATTCTGACAGATTAATATTTGAATTTCAGACTAAGACACATACTAAATTATTTATGAACTATGGCTTACTGATTAATATTTTAATACCACTAATGCATCTGTTTCTCATAAACCATGACTAAATGATTATTGTTTGGATACTAAAGTTGATATCTAGTAAGTCAGAGTTAATAATGAACAATTTTAATGTGTTGTTATTTCTACACATATCACTACATTTGATACTTACCGATCAAGACCAACTGCCATTAGTGTGTATACACTGACGATCACTGAACAAAGTTGTATGAACAAAACTATAGGACAAAAAGTGGGATCGAAAATCCACCGACCTAACATAAAATCTGTGTAAGTGAACGGAATAGAAAACGTTGCCATAGTAATATCTGAAACGGCTAGGTTAATTAAAAACACGCGAAGGTCTCGAGAAGACCTTTTTCCAAAGGCCAACACCCCAACAACCACGACATTTCCTCCCAGTGCCAAAAGAGTAGTCAATGAATATACAGTGATGAGAAAGGCTTGCATCTCAAAGCCAAGGGCTTCCAGAGCTGGGAAGTCCTCAAGATTGGTGAGGTTAGTTTTGTTTAGGAAATATGAAGGATCCATTAGTAAATATATTACACTTGTTTTTTAGCGACTACCTTAGGGTTTTTAGACAAAAAAGAAATTTGGATAAATGAATGAATAGAATAAATAGTAAATTTAAAACTACATTATTCTTTATGAAGTAGATAGCATGAACTCGTGTCTTGTCTCCTCATCGGCCACTTTCCTCTCGGTATATATTCAATATTCAACGATAAACCAAATCCGGCTTCTATTTTGCGCAAGCGCAATAATTAGACTATCCTATTGGTTGCACAGCAGTTACGTGGGTAAAATGCCCGCAAAGTAAGCACAGTATTATCACATCAGTAAGTAGAATCAATTGTTACTTTGTGTGTGTGTGTGTGTGTGTGTGAAGCTTATTAAACAAATTTACATATACAAGTTTCCTTTATTAATATCGTTATGGCTTTTGTAATCTGAATAACGAATCCTCTTTTTAACTTTTTTTTGAAACGTTTTTTGCACACATGCAGAGAATGTTATTCTCTTCCACAAAAGACGGTCTGGAGAAAGCCCAGAGTAGCTATAATTGCAATTACGTTAAAATTTATTTTAAAGCACGAAAAGAAAATTTATATTTAAATTAGAAGCATATAAGCAAAGGCCCATAATAAATGTATAATTTATGCCGTAAATACTTAAATATAATTAAAATCTGGATACTTATGGGATAACCGAAATTAAAAGTAACATTAGCATCTAACGCGTAATCGTTCTCCTTATAATTTTACAATCAAAATAAGTAAATGAAAGGGAACAACCTATTTCAGTAAAAAATAAATTACAAAAAAAAACGTCCGAGAAGAAAAGCATTGATTTACTCTGTTTTTAGTTTCAACTTGAAAAAAGGAAACCTGAGAACATTTTGAAAAAAAATAAACATATAAAATAATATTATAATAATTATATAGAAATATTGCTTATTTTCAGTCTCGGCATAGCGACTCGTAGAATGACTCTGAGTTTTTTTTGAAGTCCAAACTTTTAGCTCATAGTTCTATCTTTCGACCGTTTTGTGATCTAATTACTGTCGCGGCTACTGAGGATTACCTTTTGGTGTTTATGTAATATATTTTGCTTCAGAGTTTTAACGCAACATTACAAGAAGGATTACTGCATTGCTAGTTCTTATTTTAAGTTGAAAGGCTACAGTTTGAGTAACATTTCATGTAGATCTAATAACGTTTAGAGTTAACTCTGATTAGCAAGTAAATACACCCTTCAGAACACTCATATAATTCTTGTTTTAATACTAAAAATTAAAGGTATAAACATGATTAAAGCTCAAATCAGCTTGTTCGTTTACAACCTGAAAAACTTTGGTGTTTTGTCACAAATATTAATGCTCTAATCTTTATTTGGATTTTAGTTTGTCAATGGAATCTTGTTTTACCTATTAATGTGTGGTTGTAAGTTTTGTTGTTTTACTTTTGCAATATTGAAATTAATATTAACTTTCAGTCATAGCAAGCTACCTAATTAGCATAAACCTAAAAATCAACTCAGTTATGAGTATAGTTAATTCAACGTACCTCAATTTTTCACTTATTAAAATTAAGATGCGTTGTTTAATCAGTTGCGTAAAAACTGTGTTAACAATATTTTCGTTTATGAATCTCAGGCGCATTCCCGACGGCTTAAAATATTTACGTTAATCCTAAATTTATAAACAGAAGTAACAATTTACAACAAACTTTATAGTTTTTCACATTAAAGTTCTTACAATAACAACATCATACTAAAACATGATCATTCGTAAGTTAGATATATTAAACCAGTTGTAGCCAATGTTTTTAATGAAAATATCATCAAAGAAAGAATATAGTATACCTCGTTTACATTATAGCAGACAATGAACAAACTGACTACATTTTAGTAACACGAGTTTTGAGACTAGCCACGTCGTTACTGTCCGTCTCGACACGTTCGTTCATGTAATATCTGTCGACTATGCACTTGACAAATAGTTATACAACGTAATTTTCATTGCAGAAAGTCCGACTATAACACATTACTCCCCTCTGCATATTTTCAATAATTCACTTAGTGTACAAGGATGATGGTTCCAAGCACATGTTTTAATTGTCTAATTGCACAGAAAACCATAGGCGCTACGTCTAATAGCTTGACCGTTGTCTAGCTGGTCGGTTGAACGGATAAGTCTTGGAACTAACTTATGTAATTATTACTTTTCCAAATTGATATGCTTTTTTATTATGATGAGTACTGTTGTTTGTGAAACATTATAGCCTTTGACTTTGACCATTGTGTAATGATAATCGTAATTTATTTATCATAATACAAACAATCAGTTTTGAAATAATTAACGTAAGCTCAGAACCAGTTAAGGATGTATTACTTGCGTTGCAAGTAGAGGAAAAACATTTTGCTGACGAAGGTGTGGATTTTACCCCTTTTGCTAATAATATAGGCTGGCGAATTTGAACTTCATAAAAGTTGCTTTTGTTTTAATGACGGATTTTCTATAACTCAACCACGTAGCTTTCGAAAATGATATTTTTTTCTATCACGTAAGGATTTTTTTTTTTACATAATCGAGAAGATAAAAAACTTTCACTTAGATCAAATTATTATTTCATTTACCACAATGAACATTTTTGTATTGTTATGTTTTTGTGTTTAGCTTCTAAAACGATTGATGAAACTCACGTCACGATTGGTCCAGAGAAATCTATAGGCAGTGGTTGTGAACATTTTAAACATAACAAAATATGACTCTATTTCAATGAAAATTACTCATTTATGTAAAAATTACATATGACGTTTTGCAAAAAAAAATGTGTATTGATAGAGAAAAATGGATATCATTTTTGACTGTAGTGCAGAGGAATTATTGTAAAACATGTAAATATTTCAAGACAGGCTTGTGTAATTGAACTAACCTATATTCTATTTCTTAAAGTTAATGAGGTTTTTCACATAAAATAATATTTTTATCAGATTATGTATAGTCCTCTAAAACCTCATTTGGAGAACAAATAGCTTAAATGAAGTAAAATCTCTCTTTTGATACAATATCTTATATCGGTGGGCTTGCAACAGTCTGGGTGTTAGTCGGAATATAGAGCGGTCAATTTTGTAATTGCTTTTGGGTGGTTTGTGAAACCTTTCTTTGCGCCTGTGTTACCTAATTGTCTTGAAAATAGTTTTACAAGCCAGTCACTCAGTCTAGTTACAGTCTTTATTCATTCCAGTCACATTGAACAAAGTCTATCGTGTTCGCGCGTTTATCGTTGCGTCCTGTCTCTGAAGAGCAGTGAGTAAATTGTATGTAAATCACACACAAAAAACACATTTAGTTAGATATATGTGAATTTTTTTCTCCCATAAACTACGGAGAGTGTGTTATTTTCTGATGGAATTCAGAACTGTTCTAACACTGCTTATTAATTAAACCCTTGCTATCTTTTAGTTACTACCCAACTAATTTAGTTAGATATATGTGTATTTTTTTCTCCCATAAACTACGGAGAGTGTGTTACTTTCTGATGCAAGTCAGAACTGTTCTAACACTGCTTATTAATTAAACCCTTGCTATCTTTTTGTTACTACCCAACTAATTTGCCCTTTCTCATCTCCCTAAACGAAAATACTTTATTAGCTAGAATCTTCCAGTCCAATGAAAAAAAGCAACAACTGTATAAAGTATGATAAACAGCTATTGTATTTTATAATATATAAGTAAATAAATAGTTTTGTTTCACCGTTATGCAGGTGTTAGAAAACAGGCCGAATTTTGTCTGCAACAAAACCGATAAATGCGTTAATACCTTTTAAGCATGTGTGAAAATATAACAGCATACCCAAATATTTAATAAAAACAAAATATCCAAGACTTGAAGTACAGCATAGGATTTCGTGTCGTCTTGTATATTGATTTTGTTGATCCAAACCGTTTTAAGCCTTGCGTGGAGAAAACTTTTAACATACATTAACAAACAAGTGTGAAAGTTAGATCCACATTATTTGTCAGAGTGTAGTATGTTTTCTTATAGCAAAGCCACATTGAGCTATCTGCTGAATCTACCAAGAGGAATTGAATCCCTAATTTTAACGTTTGAAATCCGAAGACATACCGCTGTACCAGTGGGAAACTAGTCAGAGAGAACTCCATGCACTACTGGGCGACATAGGTATATAAACCATATTTTTAAAGTATATTAATGGTTTAACGTATTAGAAGATACATCCATTTCAGTCATATTGCAGAGAGGTGAGCAAAATAACAACAACACACGTGGGCGTTTTGAGTAAACAAATCTTAATTTAATTAGAAAAAATATATAGTTTTAGAGTTAACAATTAATGTAGTATTTAATGTTATAAATGTTACCGGAAACGTTTCTCCATTATTTTATGGAGCTGTTAAGAATAACATATTACCGACGCGACTATAATTTTGAGCTCAGAGAAGTTTTGTGCTGAATATTAATAGCACTAGATGGTAATGCCAATAGATGCTTGATAGCTAAATCTAATGAACTTTAAGGAAGTAAACCTAATTACACGATTATGGATAAGTCATGAAGCGACAGGACATACAAGTGTTGAACATTTAATTGTGATATCTTCGGCACTTTACCAAAAACAAATATGAAACTCCTATAAAAACATTTTCTACACCTTTGAAGTAATTTTTACAGAACATTGCATGATACGTATCTCACAAGTTTGTAAAGCTTAATGATAAAACATTGAATGAATAATACCTTTAAGCTCAATGCAGAGTACAGAGCCAGAAACTTAGATAAGTTCCTACTTTCTGATAGTCACTTAAGATGTTTCTTAAAAGTGAAGTTAAAACTTACAGTTTATTCTTAAGAGTTTTGTTGTTATAGTAGTTTATTGACCGAAAGCTAGTTTATTGCATATATACTATATAGTGTTCACTCTTCGGCGAAATTGGAGATTATCCGTGTCAACTCTGTTCTTCTTGTCCATTTTCCAACCTATAGTTAGGATTAACACTCGTGACTGGTATTTCAATAATTTACAAACCTAAAACATAAAAAATCAAACATTACCTAAAACAATCGTCGATTTCGGTGGTGCCGATTCTTTTAAGTAGAACAACTTGGATCACAGAACTTCTATGACAAGCAGATATTTGTATAAAAGTACACTGTGCTTGGAGACGCCATATTTGTATGTAATTACGTAATCTACGTGCAACACACTCACACTCATGAAAAGTTTTTTGTTACATTGTTGTTGTCACGTATCTTGTGAAACTCAAAACCAACAGCTTGAATACAAATCCGAGGGAAACAAAACTACAGATTTTTAACAGATAGTGTTATTAAAATCAAAATAATGTTTGTTTTTTGAATTTCGCACAAAGTTACTCGAGGGCTATCTGTGCTAGCCGTCCCTAATTTAGCAGTGTAAAACTAGATGGAAGGCAGCTATTCATCACCACCCACCGCCAACTTTTGGGCTACTTTTTAACCAACAAATAGTGGGATTGACCGTAACATTATATCGCCCCCACGGCTGAAAGGGCGAGCAAGTTTGGTGCGACGGGGATGCGAACTCGCGACCCTTAGATTACGAGTCGCACGCCTGAACGCGCTTGGCCACGCCTGGCCTATTGACAAACATATCACTATGCAAAATAAAACAAAGACAAGAATTTAAGTTCTACAGACCTTATAGTTAAAATATAAGTACTGATGACAAAAGCGAGACTAAGAGTTTATTTTAAAAGGTCTTTATTAGTTTAAAATGCTTCTCTGTAAGCTAAACTAAAGTTAAAGAAATATATAGAAACAAATAAACTACTATATGAACGTATTACATAAACATGACATGATTATAAAAAATATCAATTTCATTTTGTTTCTGAATAGGTTATTTTATTGCAATCTATTTAAAATTAAATTTACTTTCTCGTTGCTACATGCGTTATAATGTTACGGTCAATCCCACTTTTTGTTGATAAAAGAGTAGCAGAGTTGGCGGTGGGTGGTGATGACTAGCTGCATTTTCTCTAGTCTTACACTGCTAAATTAGAAACGGTTAGCACAGATAGCCCTCGAGTAGCTTTGTTTGAAATTCCAAAAACCAAAACCAACCTGCTTCATGACACAAATGATCTAAACGTTTTATAAGTAAACAAAATGATGCTTCTCAGTCTGTTTAAAGCTCTTATGTAAAAATATCAGTATTTATTTTACAATAGCAGTAGTTTCGCCTTACACATGGTGATTACAAAAAAAAAATATCATAGAAACCAGGTACGTGCATATACAGGCACTTCTTACACGTAGAATTTAAAACAGAACAAATTCACGTAAATATATTATTTATTAGATGTCTCTGAAGAAGTAGATAAGGTTCTGTTTGATAAATATAGAAACTAGAGACGTATGGGCCATTCTAAACTCTAGCGAAGCGAGCTATTAAAGTAGACATTTCGTATTGTGGTCTATCTTGCTATCATTATTGAGCTATCTTAGACGTTAACCTACAAACAAGCGGGGCATGAGTAAAGTGCTAATGTTAATTCTTCTCATCGGATACTCACGCTGGGGCGCTTATAAGTGATGTATTTAAAACAAATGACGGTCATAGTGCGATATGCTTTCGTATCTAGTACCTAAATAAGGTGTAACTTTTCAAACACCAAACCGGCAGGCTCGGCATGACCAGGTAGTTAAGGCACTCGACTCGTAATTTGAGGGTCGTAGGTTCGAATCCATGTCGTACTAAATATGCTCGCTGTTTCAGCCATGGGGTTGTTATATTGTTATGGTCAATCCCACTATTCATTGGTAAAAGAGTAGCCAAAGGGTTGGCGGTAGGTCGTGATGACTAGCTGCCGTCCCTCTAGTCTCACATTGCTAAAATAGGGACGGCTATCGCAGATAGCCCTCATGTAGCTTTGCGCGAAATTCAAAACAAAGAAACAAAATAAATCATAACCATTTATACGGTCAGGTAGGTGTTGTTGAAGATTTCACGTGCAAATTGATTTCTATTTTAACATCGTCTTTGAAGTATACAAAAATATTTGTAGATGTGGTATTTAGTAAGATTATAAGTTTTTACTCTAATATATTCTAAATTCTAAAAGAAATAAACCAAATAGGTAAAGAATAGTTGAAGTGATCTTTGCATGCTCTTCTCATTGGATGTACCACACTGGAACACTTACGTAATGTGTTTAAGACTATTTACGGTTATAGCGCGATGTCTCCCGCTGGTACAACGCTGAGTCTACGGATTTACAATGCTAAAATCACGGGTTCGAATCCCATCGGTAGACTCAGCGGATAGTCCGATGAAGCTTTGCTTTCAGAAAAACACGACTCGTAGCGTGATGTATTTTAACTGCTTCTAAGTCAGAAGTAACTTTTCAAAGATGGGTTCTTTTTTGTTGCTGTCACTAAATATCTAAAGAAAATGTTTGTTGATATATTTCAGTTTTTATGCCTACTTCTTATATCTGTGAATTTAAGTGTAAGCTAAATTTATCTCAATTAATAATACTGCGTCCTTCGAGTACTGTCAGAGATTTAATGTTGTTGAATAATATAACTTTAGCATCATTGCGTACAAGACGAACTTTCTGCAAATAATGTAAAATATGCGACAGTACTTGAAGTAAACAGCTAATGTTTGTGTATTCAGTTAGTAAGGTGTCGTCTATACGTTCATTATTGTTAGTTTAATTAAGAGCGTTGATTAGAATGTTTAATATATCTAATTTTATTGATTTGAATATTAATTTTGATTATTATACTTTTATTATAAAAGTTGTTTTACAGTACTGAATATTTATATGTATTTAGGATTAACCTACATCTTCTAAGCTAGCCGAACTTCATGAGGTATTATTGGAATTATGGTCGAAAATGTAGCTAACAGCAAAAGTATCTAAATGAGGAAACAATGCCTCATCCTAATTTTATAAGGAAAGAACGTAAGCAAAATATACTTGGTTAACTATACACTTTAAAAAGAACTTTTTAGTTCTCCTTCAAGTAAGTAACTTGTTCTGATAAAAAGTTAATATTAAAACAGAATACATTATTGAAAGCACTTTAAAACAACACTTTAAGCTTTAATATAATTCATAGTACATATTCTTCTACTAGTTTTAATCCTAGTGTTTTGCTTATGACAAAATAAGTTGGGATTTATAATATATGCTACCTAGGTAACTGCCTAACCCTGAGTCACGATCTTATTAAGAAAATCATTTTACGGAATAAGTGTCATTCAAATGATCATTGTTTTCATTCAAAATACTGACTGTTAAAATCGTCTTCCTTTATGACAAGCACTGCCTACTTTCAAATATAATTACAAAACGCTGTTTTTATAAAGTCATTGAACAAAATCATAAAAGAAAGAAAACGCCAAGAACGAAAACTTCAAACATTTTCTTCAGAAACAGTTTTCCTTATTGAATTTATATACGTAGCTAAACAACAAAATGTTATTCAAAGCTATACCGCCTTGGTTTAATAAGGAGAACATCGTGCTTCGAATCTCAAGAACACCAAGTTTAATATCTAGAAGTGACAAAAGAATGCCAAATAAGAATACTCTTAACAATTTCCGTGAACGAACGTCTTGCAAATTGTTATCTCGGTCAGTCTACAATCCTTTCATTTTTGTTGCTTTCCTTTTCCCTCTTCACTTAACTTTTTACTTACATATTTCCAGCTGGTGCAGTTAAAGTATGTAAACCTATAAAAAATTAAAGACAAAAAATAATTAAGCTGCTGATTGGTGTAGAGCAACAGATGCTTTTCAACGTTGTTTTCAAGCGTAGCAGATGAAAGAGTTACGATAACTTATTGATAACAAAGATGTCAGAGTAATAGTTAAATGAGAATAATATAAATTCTACTTGCCTTTATCTATGAAAAAATATAAAATAATATTTCTGGGTGGAAGTAAGGATGGTCTGTTATTAATAATCCTATATCTTGTGAATTCATTGAAATTTAAAATTTCACGTTTTTGTTATAATAAATCTGCAGGCTAAGATCCTATCGTTTTGATTTTTTTCTTTGCTTAAGTTTCAAATATTCTGTATTTCTGGTTAAGAACACGGATGAACATTCCGTAGAACATATAGTGGATTTATAAGCATCAGTTCCTGTGCTGATATTTAAAATAATAAAAAGAAATAAACTTTGAGTAATTATATGGAAGAGATGTTTTATTGTATTAAGATATTGGTACTTCTACATTTTGCTGGGGAGTCTCAATGTTTTAACTATAACATTTAACATATTTTTACTACGAATATCTACACAATGTATGGATTGTCTTTTGTGAATATTTATTGTTTCTTAAAACATGTTCATGTTTAGAATTGTGATATGGAACATGTGATTCATATATGTAGATTCCTGTGTGATTAGTCTAATAACGAGCAGTAAAATTATGCATTAAAACCTTGCAGATTTTACTGAATAAAATTTAAAATTGATCTATTGGAAATGTACATTTCTAATCGTACGAGTATTGTGTCATATCAAAACGCTTCAGGTAAAACTTAATACTCATTTTTACTTTTACTGTCGTACGCAATATGTTTACGAAGGCAGTGCACTATGAGATTTTATTTACAAAAAAAAATAACACAATTGCACAGATGACGTATTAAAGCAAAATTACAGAGATGGTACTTCAAACGTTGATAACAGAAACGTTTTTTACATAGGATATACAACAACATACTTTCTCATTTATGATATAGTGCTGGAGTCAAACACAAAATTTCAAGTGATTAGTTAGTTACTTTTTAATAACAAATTTATCACTCTTTGTTTTTGTTGTTTTGTTAAATCTTCTTACTATGCTTTGTTCACTCTGGGGAATTCATTCCAGGATCTTACAATTTAAGTATGTAAACTTACCGTTCACATTTTTCGTAACTACATCTTGACGCTAGCCTGTAATGAGTTTACTGGAACTGACACAAGGACAGAGTTTTGTTGCATCTCGTTTGAGATATTAGTTAAAATATAATGTCAGACCTAGCATGATCACATGTTTAGGGGTGATCGATTGGCACTCTGAGAGTCGCGAGTTCGAATTCTTGTCTCATCAACCATGCTCACCTTATCAGCCGTGAAAGCGTTATAAAGTCACGGTCAATCCAACTATTCGTTGATAAAAGAGTAGCCCAAGAGTTGATGGTGGGTGGTAATTATTGACTGCCTTCCTTCTAGTCTTTCACTGCTAAATTAGAGACGGCTAGAGTAGATAGCTCTCATGTAACTTTGTGTGAAATTGAAACCAAACCACTATTTGAATCAGAGATGGTCTGGTTTTTATAGTATTAATCGGAAAATGTGCTAGACGAAGTGCAACATAAATTGAAATATATTTAAAAGGTGACAAGTAAACTGAAAGGTGTCTTAAAAATGAATTGATAAATTATTAATATAGTATGATGTAAAACTTGTATCCAGTTTCTTAAATATATAAGTAAAGACAAAGTTTCTTCCTTCACTAGTATGTAAACATTATTGTAGAAAGGTATAGAGCAAGTAATATTGTCATTCTATTCCACAGTAGAAACAAGTTTCTTTCATAAGTACCCTAGTGGTTCAGCGGTATGTCTGCGGACTTACACGCTAAAATCCAGGTTTCGATACCCGTGGTGGGCAGAGCACAGATACCCCATTGTGTAGCTTTGTGCTTAATTCAAAAACAAAAAATATTCTTTTATAAAATGTAATGTTATCTGCTTCTAAGAATCTTATTGTTTTAAATGAAATTAAAATAGATAACAAACCAATACAAAATGACCTTGTATTAATTTAAAAATATCAACCTCTTACATGCAAATACAATCTTGCAGTATTAAATATATTTGGCAAAATGCAAGACTGTATGCTGATCCCGTTATCACACGTATTACACAATTGTATCAAACTAGAGTCGAAATATTACACACCTTTATATGTAAACTTTATATTCTACAATCAGAATACCAGGTACACAATATAAGATTTAATGTGAAAAAAACCTTTATCAGGTTCGTATTTCATATAGTATTCTTAGATAAACATAAACAGGTGCATTAATCAGAGGAAAACCACACCTATAAAAAATTACACAAATCTATACGATACTAATGACATTCTCTATTGATATTCATTCTTATCAGATTTGACAGCAACCTATTTGATATCTGAAATAGGTCATAGGTCATTATGGCACCTTATCATAATTTAATCTGTGCATCTCTAAGAAAAACTGTGCCATCTTATATGATTTTATCACCAACATACCCGTTGGTATCTGCTGCTTTGTGGATATCACAGAATGCTGTTGTATGGATCTAGCAGATATGCAATAAAACAGATATTCTGCTGTGTGGATTTACCAAAAATACAATAAAGTTGATCTGTTATTGCGTGAATCTAATATATATGTAATAAAACGCATTTGCTATTGTATGGATATAGCAGACAGACAATAAACCAAATCTGCTCTTGTGTGGAAATATCAGATATATAATAAAGTAGATCTGTTGTTTTGTGGATATAGTGTAAATACAATAAAACAGATCTGCTGTTCTGTGAATATAGCAGATACACAATCAAACTGACAAAAATATATAAACATGTGTAAACAATAAAATTCTGAAACATCGAAATGACTTTTTTTTCATAATTTCTGGTATGTGCCTCAGCGAATTATCTAATAATATTTTCATGTTATATCTTTTATTCTATTCTCATCCTTTTGTAAACTATTGATGTAAGTAACAGAATTCATCAAGTAAGTACATACATCGACACAAAATCAAATCTTTTTCTAGGCAGTTTCTCTGTGGAGTATCTATTGCTAAAAAACAAACTGCGATTTATAAATGTAACTTTTGGTTCAAAAAAATTAAAACTAATAAAATAGCACGTGAACCACGTGTCTTTTCATGCTCTGTTAGTAATCGATGATTTTTCTGTAACAGGCTGTTTCGTTCTATATTTTCAGCTGCACAGTGTTGATGAAGTTTTAGCAGAGTTTCTTCAGGTGGCAGTTCCGGGTCCTGATTTTATGACCTATTTTGTACCCGTTAAATTTGGTATGAAAAGTCCTTCTTCTGTGAGTTAAACCAATCGAAATTCGAAAAAGAGCTACTGAGAGATCTTCTCATCATGAAGACTTGGGTAAGCTTTGATTTTCACAGACTTCCAGATGTCAAGTGAAACATATGAAAATGTGTAAAATTACTTATGAATCTACAATGAATAAAATGTTTATTATCTTTAATTGAATTTCCACTGTCAATCTTATTTATTTGTTATTACAAAAACAAGCTTCAGAATCACTAGCATAATTATATTATCTGTGATGTAGTAATAGTTTAGAGACAACTGAATAAAGATTAAAAATTGAATCTGACCATTGTTTTGAGAGATGGTAATCTACTCTGTTTTGTGTTGATTCGAACTAATTCTTTGTTAATGACAAGTCCGTGTTTTTATCCTCCATTGTAACCAGCAAAAAGACAGACTGTTGACATAATTTTTTGTTTATAATTTACATAATTATCTTTTCTGTAGATATCTATTCTCACTGTTTTTGCTGCCATGATCGCAGTAGCTTACGGAGTTTACAGAGGTTATGGTGGACATGGCGGCTATGGTGGTTATGGCGGAGGCTTTGGAGGTTACGATGGAGGTTATGGCGGTTATAGTGGCGGTTATGGAGATCATGGTGGTCGTGGTGGCTATGGATACGGTGGTTACCACTAGTGAGTTCGGTGTTTGCGCAGATTTTTGCTTCTAATCTAAATATTAAACTTCATCATTAGTGCTAAATATCTTCGTTTGATGTTATTTAAATTAATCTGTATTTGAAAATGTCAAAACACCTCATTTTATACAATTAAGTTTTTATATGTTTTGCTTTAACATAGAGTTATGTATGTATCATGTTACATTTTCAATTAAAATGTAATATTAATGCTCGAAGTACTTGTATATTTTTTTCCTTTTTTAAATAATAATAATTTATAGCTAGAAGTGGAATTTTTCCCTCATGATTTTCATTATTGTCTGTTTATTAACAAAATGACTGTGAATAAGACACAATTAATATCTGTTTGATTAATGCATTTTTAGAGCTTTATAAGAATATCTGAATATACAGTAAAGTAAGGAGCAACAGAACTGGGCCGAAGTTTTCTTCATACAAGATCCAAACACTCATTAGCTTAACACTTTATAAAACTAGAACATTTGAAACACTTTGAAGAGAATAACATCTTTCTTATTTTACGAGAATATTTAAGCATTTATCATTGTGGTTGAGTGCAAGTGTGTTGGAAATAAAATATTGATTTTCCAAAACTTCAGGTCCTGTCGAATTTCCTGTGTTTGATATTGACTTTAGAATAACATGAATGTTGTTTTTAACAGTGGTTTAATACGCGATACAACTTGTGTAGTTACCTGGAATAAGATGGCAAAAATATATAGATAGTATGTTTAACTACATCTAATCTTTCCATGTAAAAAAAAGCGTAAACTGAGTTTTTGTTCAAAATTGAAGAAATTAGTGCTAACTTTGTTATAAAAGGCAAGTGTATGGATCCAATATTAACACTTCGCCGTACAAGTTAGTGTTATGTAATAAATATAACTCCCTACGTAATTCAATGATAGGTTTTTTTTATTCGAAACAAATTAATTTTACACAGACTTCTTTTTGGAAGTTAGCTCAGTTTACCTCTTAAAATGTTAGAAACTGTTTCCATTACTTATTTATTTTTATCTTATTATGTTGTAAATTTTCCTGACGAAAATCATTACATTAATTTACGTATGACCAGTGTGACGTATCGAGGAAAATATGTTTTATTTTGAGATTAAGAGTACAAAACTTAGGCGAGTATGTTAAAAATAATACAAAATGTCATCACGATTTAAAATTGTGAATAACACATTGGATACTAATTACATGTGAATGTAAGGAACGTTATACATCAAATGGTCTTTCTTACGTATTATATAGAATTGTAAGCTGACTGATCAACTACTGCTGGGGAATAAATTCATTTGTAACATAATATAAATAATAAAAGTTGCAGAGTTTGTAATTTTTTTCTAATTTAAAATATTTTCAAATATGAATTTTATAAGAATTGGAAATGGACACAAATAATGTTTTTATCAGGAATGTTTTTGTTGTTATTTATTGATAACAAAGAGAACACTAATAATAAATAGGATTATAATGATTGTGGATGTGATAGATTAAGTAACGCGTGAAAAGTCCCCTATATTCAGACATTGTATCAAATGGTACAGAGTAGGTTAGAGTCGAAGACTTTAATTAGTCATCTGGTTTAAACTCACACACACTTGTATCGATTGTATCATGTGTCTTTCAAAGAAAAGTAACACGCTACTTTTTAAACTGATAATCGGAAATTGTATTTTCTTTTGTTTGCTTCCAGAAATGTTTCTATTCAGCAGAGTAATAATACTTGAAGCGTTCCTTGTAATGAGTTCTGAATACACACTAGCAGGGAATAAAAACAAGAGCTAAAACTGTTATATTATGTTACCGTTTCCACAATTGAGCGACTCTGAGAGTTTGGTTTTTAGATTTATTGTTATTGTTTAGGATAACAGTTATAAAATTAAAAAAAATAATTTTATAAGGTACTATATATACTAAGTTAATGCACCAAACTAGTCAATTTTCTGATGTACTTCTGTGTGATAACAATAGTTTCTCTTAAAGACAGAAAGACTCGGATTTGTAAAAGTAACTGAGGAACTAATAAATTGTTTTCTACTTGAATGGTTTCTGTTGCAGTTTTATTTTCTGTGATGATTAATTGGAAAAGTTATGATTTTTGATCTATTTAGTTTAATTTTGTAAAACTGTATAATGTACTTGTATTTATGGTAAAGTGACAGACCTTAATTTTAAACTACTGACTAGAGAAAAAAACAACCAATGAAAGCACTTTACCATCAGCTATTCACACTAAAGAGTTGACTATCACAGCTAAATGTGTAGAGGGAAGATTGTTTTGTGGTATATCAAGGATTTGAAAGCTAGGTCGCCTTTTCGCAGTCCAGAGCTTAATCATAGAGGCGTGTCCATTTAATGAGGTAGTTTCCGAAATTTCATATTTGAAAGATGAAAATATGTAATTATTTATTCGAATATAGTACAAGACACTAAGTGCGTGAGATAAATTTATAAATCCTTATACCCTGTCTCTCAGAAATAAGTTTTGTAAAATAATCTAGTTTTGTAAACCTATTCCAAAGGAGGCTTTTAAACGCCTAAACATTGTAAGGAAGTGGAATAAATCAATGACTAAAATATTATGATAAAAGGAAACAAAAGTTAGGTTTAAAAGCAGTTTCAGAAGATGTGATATTGAAGTTTAGATGGATTAAGTAAAAAGAATGTAACTCTATGGGAACAAATATACGTAATTGAGAATAGAAGTTGACCGTATTACTTTAGCTATGTATTCAACTATTCTTCAGAAACTTAGTTTTACTGAAGGTGCTGGTGATGTTCTTAGTTACGATAATATTTTTCTTGTCATCTTATAAAATAAACAAAAATGTGTTATTATTTAGTCATGATGTCAATAACTAATGAGTATAATGATTTAAATACTTTATAACAACCACTTTCAGTACAACTAAGCCTTACAAATGAAAAACTATTGTTATTAATGAAAATAATCTTAAAATCAATAAACACATTCTGCTTCTGTTTGTTGTTTCACCGAAGAAGATTTCTAAATAGAAGATAGAAAGCATTGCTATCTTGATAGCAATATTAAATTGAGATAATAACAAAGTTATTACAAGATTTTGTTGTTTAAAAAGGTGTATGTGTATTCGGATAAAATAAATACACTCTAATATGTATAAGGACTAATATATAAAGTAATGTAAAATAAAGTTTATATCCACTATTATGGAACATTCAAATATTAGTTGTAGACGGATATAAAATTACGATTTTAATTCTTAGAAACGGTGAATGTTTTTATGAGTCATGAGACACGATTATGACAAGAGAATATTAGTTTCTGTAGGTTGATTAAAAGCTGAAAATGAGTAAACTCAGCAGTGACACACACAGACGTGGATAAAATATCACAGGTGATCACAATTATTAAATATAAATATTAAACATGTGAAATTCATGTTTCTGGTAACCAGACGAAAGTTGTAGAAGTTTCACTATAACCAATATAAAAGCCTGCAATAACAATAATTATGCCTGTCCTTAAAATGCACGCACACCTTATTGTCTAAATGCTCATATAAAGGCGGACGTGTACATATACTTTAGTAGGCATTTTGTACAACAACCTATTAAAACCTTATCATGATTTTAAAAAAAAGTCCAAAGTGAGGTAAGAATAACATTATAAGCTTATTATTGATAGCATTACTTATACTAAAGTTTAAAGGGAAAAAACGCACGAAAGCGCTACAATGCTAATTTATCTTTTTATCGAATATAGGTCGTAATTAATTAATAAAGGCTTACCTACTGTTATACCTAAGGCAAGTGAACATAGATTTTGGTGTATGCAATTAGAATGTTTTGTGTTATTCTATGATTTCTATATTTAAAGAACTATTGTTATAATAAAGATACTAATTTGACAGTAAATGTTTGGTGGATCTCTACTAGCATTGAATATTATTTATAAATGTAGTAGCTGCAAATAACTTTTATTAAATTGAAATATCAAATCATATTTCCTATTTCTAGTTTCAAGTATTGTACAAAGTTGAATTAATGATGTACTAAACACAAGATGTATGGGATGCATACTTGAATTTGACAACAATGCATAGACGTACGAGAACAACATCTATGCATTTATAAAAGTGGGAAAAGACTTCTATGTGGGAAATAAGTAAAAAATACTAACTCGTTCATATTATTGAAAGTTTTTAGACTGAAACCTTAACCAACGTTAATTGTTCAGAAAATAGTATTTTATTTTCTACTGACACCAAAATGTTTACATACTATACTTAATTCACAAATACCAAATTGTAGGTTTAAATGTTCTTAATAATCAAAGCTAACATAAAAAAAGAAGTACATAGTTTATCAATCACTAAGAAACATGAAACTCTTCAACGCTTTACTTATGTCTTTGTATCATTCAGTTTCATGTCTGCGGTTGATAGTTTTTAGTATCTCATTTAGTTAACCCACGTTCTCTATAAGTGGATACCATTAAAGATGGTTAGCCAGGAGTTACGTCCCGTCACTTTCTGCCAGATACTGGAGTTATAGGTATTACTTTGTAACAGTATATTACCTCTTCAATGAGCTTGTTATTATTTCTCAGTTCAGACAATTAGATATAAAAGACAAAAGGTTCCTCTTCTAATCACTAAACCAGATCAACTTCCAAGTTTCATAGAAAAGAATGAACAAACCTCTCCGCGGTGAAGACTTTCGTAAGAGTATATTGTTCTCTCTAAACATGATTCAATAGAAATGTTACTTGTTAGAAAGTATTGTAAAAAATAAGTATTCTTTTAATGACCCGACTAAATCTTGTCACTAGGCTGTTGATAATAAGATAGTTATTTTAAGGAACTGGTTTAGAAGAGTTATTGTTTTAGTGAATAGATGGTGAAAACTTAAGGCAGAGTTGTCTATTTTAAATAGAAAATAATGTGGGAAAATAAGTTTAACACAATGTAATCGGAGTAATACTGTAATTTATGCTGAAAGTTTGTTTGTAATTACGATGGTATTGCTTTCTTATGTAATTATATACAAATGTGTCGGTTCAGTTACATCCATTATTCTATGTGCTTTGTTATTGTTTGTTTTCTTTCAAACTTTGTATCTAACTTAGAATAATTGAGTTTACTTTAATTAATAGCTGTCTTACGTCACCTAACAAAATATTATGGTTGTTAAACGGGTTACTTAATAAAAAACATACAACATTTAATGTTAAGTCATGAGGTACTTTAGATATCACAAAATATATTTATACGCATATTTTTGTTTATCGTAACTGAAGTATTTTAGTTAATGTAGATACGATAACATACTTTTGTACCCAAAATATAAAGCTTTTAAGCCAGCTTAAGAGACATTTTATACTTATGATTTTATTGTAACGTATTAAAACGGATACTTCTTTGATTATTGTATTCAAAAAATCCTTATTAATATCAAAGACACCTAGCATGTGGAGTGACTGTCCAACCGGCTTCTTTCAGTAATAAATACCATTAACTAGTTGTTGAGAACGCTTTTGGAGTGGTTTCGAAACACTTATCGATTACCTTGTTGTTGTACGACGTTGTTTGTAATCCTCGTTCTCTTATTTTACTGGTATGGTTTGAATAAAGATGCAGATTTATGGATAGTCAGGCCTTGCTACTCTCATGAAATAAATTAGCTCGTGACTGTAGATAGTTACGTGAAGATTTGTTTGTTTTGGAATTTCGCACAAAGCTACTCGAGGGCTGTCAGTTACGTGAAGACTTTTCCATTATAAGTATACAAGTCGTAGGTGAACACACACAATAGGCATGCAAATAGATAAATATATATATGATACCGTTGACTGTTTTATATAAAGCTCT
This sequence comes from Carcinoscorpius rotundicauda, assembly GCA_011833715.1. Lineage (NCBI taxonomy): Eukaryota > Metazoa > Arthropoda > Merostomata > Xiphosura > Limulidae > Carcinoscorpius > Carcinoscorpius rotundicauda. The sequence goes on from CM022398.1 coordinate 27,519,449, forward strand.
TCTTAAATCTGCGGGTAAATTGAAATTGTGATCTCAGTTATCTTCAACCCTGTATTCATGGTATTCAAAATTATAAATAACTTACAAGGTTAAAAAAGCAAACTTAATCATTATTAAATGCTACTGATTTCTTCACTTATCAGTTATCTCCAACAACTTAATGTATGTTTATTTTTTCTGAGATGTTAACTAATTCAACCTGTATTTCTTAAATTGTTTTGCCAACGTTCATAGAAATTCCAAAGTCTATACTTGAAGTATAATATAAACTTGACTCCATTCTTGTTACAACTAAAAAACTGTATGATTTATATATATTACGTTTTTTTGTTGTTGTTATGATTTATGTTTTTCGTAGACTAAACGCAACAGAAAGACACAGATAACAGCTTGTATAATTTATTACAATAAGCTATTATATATATGACAAATATAACATAAATTACATAACAACAATTACAATAAGCTATTATATATATAACAGTTAACTTCTACAGATCTCCAGAGCAATCTGCACAGGTCCGTTCTTGCACGAGACTCAACGTCTAGACACTGGGCCGCCAACATTTCATTTACATACATATGATTGGTCTACTTAATTCTAGAAAATTCTAAATGTTATTTTAAATGAATAACAACGTATTTTATTGTTAAAACTTTGAAACAATAATATAAATATGGAAATATAAATCATAAAAATGGAAATTTAAACACAACACGACATGTTGTCGTTTATAAAACATTTACATGACATTTACATAACACTCTCCCCCTTAAAAGTAAAAAAAAAGTTTGAACTTGTGAAAACCCTTTTTGTTTTTTTAAACCAACTCAAAAGGGTTAAATCCAGTAGATTTTTGAATAACTTCACGAACTGCAAACAATAACAAGGGAACACCCTCATCCAAGTTCTTTGAGTGTTCGTGGCAGTAATTTGGTGGAAACGATTAAGAACATCTTGTGACTCAGGATGGTATGCACTGGATGAAACTTGATGGATGTTCAGTTCATGCATGGCTTGTTGAAATAATTTGGACATAAAATTTGAGCCTTGATCTGATTTTGGAATCCCGAACATGGTAAAGAATTTGACAAGAGCCTTGACAATGTTGGGAGCAGTGATTTTTCTCAAAGGGATAGCCTCAGGGAAACGTGTAGAAGCACACATGATTGTCAAGAGGTATTCATTTCCTGCTTTGCTTTTTGGCATTGGGCCAACACAGTCGATAATGACTCTTGAGAACGGCTCTTCAAAGGCAGAAATAGGCTGCTGTGGTGCTTTGGGAATCCCCTGATTTGGTTTTCCAGTCATTTGGCAAGAATGACATGTCTTACAAAAGTCAACAACATCTTGGCGCATCTTAGGCCAGTAGAAATGTCGTCGGATACAATCTAGGGTCTTTCTTACACCTAAGTGTCCCGACAATACATGGTCATGTGCAAGACTAAGAATATCATTCCGATAGCATTTTGGAATGACGATTTGGTGAATAACATTCCACTCTTCATCAGCAGCAACGTCAGGAGGTCTGTATTTTCTAATTAACACGCCTGATTTCTGGTAGTAACAAATAGGGACAGTTCCTATTTCATTTTCATCAACGGCCAATTGTAGGAGAGAATGAGTTTCAGGATCATTGTCCTGTTCCTCAACAAGTTTGTTTTGATGAAGAGAGTTGAAAAATGACTTGGAGTCATCAGTAGAACTCGAAGTTGAGTCAGAAATTTCATCGATGTGAGACATGAATGTATCAGATAAAGAGAAATCCTCTTTGGACTGCTGAGAACGTGTTTGAGAATGAGTAACAGCACAGGCGGGGAAAACATCAGGAAACTCTTCAACGAGTTGCTCTGTACTGGACTAACAACAGGTGCTTCAACAACATGAATCTCTGGTACCATCTTACTACCAGCCAAATCATTTCCCAAAAGCATAGACACACCTTCCACAGGCAATGAAGATTTAATACCCACAATCACTGGGCCCGAAACTAAGTCCGAAGGCAAATCCAATCTATGAAGAGGAATAGAAACGACGCCACCTTCTACACCAGAAATGAGCACATTGGCCCCAACGGATGACTTGTCAGAAAACGGAAGTACACTTTCCAAAATCAAACTCTGAAAAGTTCCAGTATCCCGCAGGAATTTAATTGGTTGTAGATGTGAATCACCAACAAAAGAAACAAAACCTTCAGTGATGAAAGGCTTAAATTTGTCCTCAACAAGATCTTCAGATACATCAAGAATATTGGACTTGGAATCCACAGTGGACTGGACAGGGTCAAAATCATTGGGAACCAATGATGTATCCAACGAGAGCGAAATGAAACTATGGGGTGATGGCTTGTTTTTGATCTCATACCACTCAGAAATCAGATGGCCAGGTTTCTTACAATAAGCACATGTTTTGGATGAGAATAACACGTTTTTGGTAGATGACGAGCTTTGAGAATAAGATGAAGTCTTTGTTTGAGAATTAGAAGTTTGCTCTTGTTTGTCTTTGTCGACTTTTGCATAATGTTTGAATGAGTCATTGGGTTTCTTTGCTGTGTGGTTTGTTTTGCTTTTGTACGAGAAATCTTTGTGACTCAAAGCATACTCGTCTGCCAAAACAGCAGCATCATGAATTTTGGAAGCTTTTTGTTCGACAATGTAAGTTTTTAGCTCTACGGGAATACATCTTTTAAACTCTTCAACTAACATGAGTTCTCTGAGTTTTGTGTAATCATTTTTGATTTCTTTGGAATCACACCACCTGTCGAACAGTTTCTTTTTCACGAGCAAATTCGACATAAGTTTGGCTGTCAAACTTTTTGTAACCACGAAATTTTTGTCTGTATCCCTCTGGAACCAATTCATAAGCATTCAAAATGCATTTTTTTGACGTGCTCGTATTCATAACTTTGCTCGGCCGTGAGTTTGGAAAATACTTCCTGAGCTTTACCTTTGAGAACACTCTGGAGTAATACTGTCCAATATTCGGCAGGCCATTTTTCAAATTGTTGAAAATATTTATTTACAGCCTTCTCATTGAATGGAGGTACTAAACGAATTTGTTTAGAAAAATCAAAATTATCCAACCGCATTTGGACAACCTTTTCATCTGTCTGTGCCTTTCTCATACTGATTTCCTTATCAGCTTTAATGAGTTCTTTTTGTATTTCGGCATCAAGGCGTTTGTTTTCCTGTTCCGCCTCAATACGTTTTTGTTCTGCCTCAAGAACAAGGCGTTTATGTTACGTTTTTTTATGTTTTATGTTTTTCGTAGACTAAACGCAACAAAAAGACACAGATAACAGCTTGTATAATGTAATACAATAAGCTATTATATATATGACAGATATAACATAAATTACATAACAACAATGACAGATATTAAGTTTAAACCTTCAAAATTAATTACAATACAAAATAGTACTGGTTTCAACCTTCAAAGTTAATTACAACACAAAATTGTACTAGCCTGTGTCCAATATAATGATTTAGAGTGAAAGTCCAAAAGTTCAGATCAGAAATCCAAAATTCTAGTCTAGGAGGTGAATTTAGTCCCACGGAGAAATTTCGAAGTTTGAATGGAGAATGACGAAGTTCTTTTTACGGTGTTTTCGATGAACGTCTCAACCTTATCGCCTTCCAATTTTCCCGGTTTACCGTAAATAGTTCTACACGTGTTGACTTTCAGTATAACCACTAATTCGAATGAATCGTAGAGATTGACGAAGTAAAATCACAGCTTCTGTAGATCTAGCTCTTATCACAAATCAAGTTGAATAAACTCACAGCACACGTTTAAAATTTCTCGAACAAAGACACTATTTCTCGAATCAAATACAATACGAATGACTGACTCTATATCTTTTGAATAAAACTAATGTCTGACTCTCCTTCCTTTCTTCGAATAAAAACTAATGACTCTTCTCTTCCTTCTTTCTCGCATCTTCCTCTGTTTATATATTTGTAGGCCTCTTTTCTCGAACCATCGCGTAACTTCCCAACATTCCAGAGAATTCCGCGCATATCCGTTCTTGCACGAGACTCAACGTCTAGAAACTAGGCCGCCAACATTTCATTTACATAAATTTATAAACATATGATTGGTCTACTTAATTCTAGAAAATTTTAAATGTTATTTTAAATAAATAACAACATGTTTTATTGGTTTAAACTTTGAAACAATAATATAAATATGGAAATTTAAACACAACACGACATGTTGTCGTTTACATTTACACTACATTTACATAACAGTTTGTTTTCTTGTTCTGCTTCAATACGTTTTTGTACTGCTTCAAGACGTTTGCTTTCAATTTCTAAACGAAATTTCATTTCTATTTCCATTCTTTTTAATTCAAAATCTGGGTCAAAATGGGCGGCAGGCAATTGTTGTACAACTTTTTGAGGTAAAACTTTTTGGCTGACCAAATGTTCAACAACAATTCGTTTGATATCTTTCTTCATTGCTTGCTTCACTTTTAAATTGAAATGTTTTCCAACATCAAGCAATTCAGATTTTTTTACTTCACTAATCAATTCGAAAGAGGGATTCTGATTAAATTTGTCTATAAAATCTTCGAGTTGAAATGCCATTTTGAACATACAAGCTGTCTATCTGTATAGAATATAAATCTAATTTTGGAATATAATTAAATTGTTTGATCAATCCCGGCTGAGCCCCCAATTTTCTGTTACGTTTTTTTTATGTATGTTTTATGTAGACTAAACGCAACAAAAAGACACAGATAACAGCTTGTATAATTTATTACAATAAGCTATTATATATATGACAGATATAACATAAATTACATAACAACAATGACAGATATTAAGTTTAAACCTTCAAAATTAATTACAATACAAAATAGTACTGGTTTCAACCTTCAAAGTTAATTACAACACAAAATTGTACTAGCCTGTGTTCAATATAATGATTTAGAGTGAAAGTCCAAAAGTTCAGATCAGAAATCCAAAATTCTAGTCTAGGAGGTGAATTTGGTCCCACGAAGAAATTTCGAAGTTTGAATGGAGAATGACGAAGTTCTTTTTACGGTGTTTTCGATAAACGTCTCAAACTTATCGCCTTCCAATTTTACCGGTTTCCCGTAAATAGTTCTACACGTGTTGACTTTCAGTATAACCACTAATTCGAATGAATCGTAGAGATTGACGAAGTAAAATCACAGCTTCTGTAGATCTAGCTCTAGTCACAAATCAAGTTGAATAAACTCGCAGCACACGTTTAAAATTTCTCGAACAAAGACACTATTTCTCGAATCAAATACAATACGAATGACTGACTCTTCTTTTGAATAAAACTAATGTCTGACTCCTTTCTTTTTCGCATCTTCGTCTGTTTATATATTGTAGGCCTAGACTTCTCGAACCATCGCGTAACTTCTACAGATCTCCAGAGCAATTTGCGCATGTCCGTTCTTGCACGAGACTCAACGTCTAGACACTGGGCTGCCAACATTTCATTTACATACATATGATTGGTCTACTTAATTCTAGAAAATTCTAAATGTTATTTTAAATGAATAACAACGTATTTTATTGTTTAAACTTTGAAACAATAATATAAATATGGAAATATAAATAATAGATATGAAAATCCAAACACAACACGACATGTTGTCGTTTATAACACATTTACATAACAATATACTTTAGATATCAGTGCTAACAAACATTATTCACATTATTTTTCGTTCAGAGCAAACTACCTAATTAGTGCAAAACTTAAATCTAATCTTTTGAAGAGAAGATTGGTTCTTTTACTCGGGGAAAGAAAAACAGTGGGCGGACAAATACGTTTCTGCAATATCAACACTCTTCTCATCTAGTGGCTTAAAATAAATTTTAATCAGTTTATTTTTATTTTATTTTTCTCAAACGAAGAAAGTTATGATACTCTCTGCTTCATTTGAAAGACAGGTTTATCTAGTTCGTAAGACTAATGTTTATATTAACACGGTTCACTTTGGTGCTTTTTCTAGTGCGTAATACAGACAATAATAAATGTACAATACTTAATTGTAACTAGATATAAATGACGTTGATATTACATAATCGGATTGAATGAGGCTGGTTGAGTGACATATCTCAATTAACTTGGATTATTTCAAGGCAGAAAAACAAAACATGGAAGGTTATCGTCGTGGAAACTAGTTTATGCACATAATATGGGAGCAATGACAACACGACTAAATTTATTAAAATTTACGGCAACACAGAATTAAAACTATGAAAACTCATTCTAGTTATTTTAAATAATTTATACAACATATCTTTGTAAAATTTCGAGGAAATTTGTAATTGTTTACGACGCACTAGAGACAAGAATAATTATCCTTGAAAAAATGATTATATCAGAAGATTCCGGAAACATTTGAATGAAAACGTTTATTACTTTGTCGACTCATATATAAGCGTTATAATTAATTAAAACATTCGTGTGAAGCTCTTAATATTACATTTACATTAAAATAATTCCTTATTAAAGTTTATTAGCCTTGAAAAAGGTTGAATATTTCTATATTACTGTGTGACTTACAAGTAAAGCTAACACAAATAAATATGAGGCATCTTTGATTCTCTATGAATACGTAAAACATGACAGAAAGTAAGCTTGAAACATGAAGTGCAGAAGAATATCTCATAATTAAAACTGCAGCTATAATTAAATGGTGAGTGTGGTCGAGAATATCTATATTACAAAATATATCTTATTACAAGTAAGTGTTTCAGTTAGGTAAATTATAAGTCTGTATTATATTCTGAGCTGTAATCCTTAACAGTTGTTAGACGGCGCTTTCCACTTAGCAAAACAGCAACGTTTTTGGTGAAATTTTCAAATCAATTTGTGTTTATTTGTTTGTTTAGAATTTTGCGCAAAGCTACTCGAGAACTATCAGCGCTAACCGCTAGCGTACCTAATTTTGCAGTGTAAGACTAGAGGGAAGGCAGCTAGTCATCACCATCCATCACCAACTCTTGAGCTACTCTTGTTTAGTGCGACGGGGATTCCAAACGACAACCCTCGGATTACGAGTCGAGTGCCTTAACCACCTGCCCATGCCGGGCCATCATTTTGTGATTGTTGGGTGTGGTGTCTAATAATAGATCAAATCAGGGTAAACACGATGTCAATTCTTAAGAATATGTGTCACCTTGATTAAAAAATTTAGCCATGCTGATATTATTTTTAAAGTGGGTGTGATAAACATGGCTTCTCAAGAAAATGTTTTGTTTTGCATTAATCTAAGCGAAACGAGATGCATTACAACAGCTTTTATTCCAGCTCAATTCGTTCCGCAATATCAACGCTTTCCCCATCTAGTGGCAGGTAAATAAATTAAATTACTTTTTTTTCAATAATTGTTAAAAATACAAACCAAAAACGTTTTTCTCAGAAAGAAATACGATAATTATATTATAACAAATAAATCGAACAAACATATAATATAGCAGTATAAAAGAGAAAAAAATGTCAACACTATGAAAGAAGATGAGACTAAAAGTTTGTTTGTATTTTTTAATTTCCCACAAAGCTGCTCAAGGGCTATCTGCGCTAGTCGTTCGTAATTTAGCAGTGTAAGACTAGAGGGAAAGAAGGTAATCATCACCATCCCCCGCTAACTCTTGGGCTACTCTTTTACCAACTAATATTGGGATTGACCATCACATTATAACGCCGCCACGGCTGAAAGGGCGAATATGTTTGGTGTGACGGAGTTCGAGCCCGCGCCCTTCGGATTATGATTCGAATGCCTTAGCCATCTGGCCGTGCCGGGCCAACTAAAAGTATTGAATGAAAAAAATGTACTTAGATCAGCTCTATAGAAATAAATTTAGCACAAACATTTCAAGCATAGAGCCATTATTTTTGCTCTCCGCTAGTACAGCGGTATGTCTTCGGATTTACAAAGCTAAAATCCAGGAGTTCGATTCTACTCGATGGGCTCAGCAAATAGTTCAATGTGGCTTTGCTATAAGCAAAACACACAGCTATTATTTTACATAATAAATTCAATATTTGTGGTTAAACAACATTAAATACATATATGAATGCTTGTGTGTTTCAGAAATAGATTTTAAATGCCTTCATTGAAAATATCTCTATTTCTAAAATAAATTTTAATCATTAATAGCATTCTTGTCCAGCTGTCTAAATAAAATAATAAAAAATAAAGGGATTACCTTCAAATAAACATAAAACAATTTAAGAAATTAAATAATAATTGCGAACTTTGTTTCAACGTACATTCTTAAAGTTTGGTTCCTCCAAATTTCGCGAAAAGCTACTATACGAGGGCTATGTGCATTAGCTGTCCCTAACTTAGCAGTGGGACAGTTAAAAGGAAGGTAGCTAGTAATCACTACTTACCGCCAACTGTTGGGCTACTCTTTTACCAACGAATAGTGGGATTGACCGTCACATTATACATCCCCACGGCTGGGAGGGCGAGCATGTTTAGCGCGACTCGGGCGCGAACCCGCGACCCTCGGATTACGAGTGCACGCCCTAACGCGCTCGGCCTTGCCAGGCCCGCGAAGTGAAAGACATACACTTTAAGACCCTATGTACCTACAGGACTCGAGAACCATCAAGCAATATACAACTAAGTATTGTCAGATCATGGAATCAAATCCGATTTAGTCTCAGTTTTGACTCTTAAATATGATGCGTTAAGCTCCAGAGCATTTCCTAAATATGCCCGCCTGCTTAACGATAACCTGAAAACAATAAGTTCGATCCCTGACAGACACAACATATATTTCTGGTCTCACCTGGAGGAATGACAGAGAAGAGGTCAGCTCTTTGAATTCCTCATATTTTCACTGTGCGTTGAACTGATGCGTAATTTCTAAAGAGATAAAAGTATATTTTGTTGAAGTAATAGATCAGTAGAATTTACAACGCTATAAACCAGATTTCGATACCCTTGTTGGGCAGAGCACAGATAGTCCATCGTACAGCTTTATGTTTAAGTTTAAACAATCGAACAAATGCATGCCCTAGATTTACATCTATCATTTTCACTAATATTCATGAGATCTACTAGCATTTATATTTATCTCTTGTTTTTGATCCAAACCTAACGAAGTGTTTTTGCGTTTCTGGAGGGGGAAGGGGCTACTTGCAAGGTGTGATTATTTCATTAGTTTTCTTGAAAATACATAAAACTATTATAATAACATAACGTTTACTTTATAATATCCGGATAAAACGATATCCACTGCAATTGTTCATCTAATGTAACGGGTTTTCTATTATATATTTATTTTAATATCTATGTTTGTTTCAGTTTAATATATATTTACTAATACGTATAACTTATATTATTAAATTTGCATCGTGAAAGTTTAGTTTATTCTCTAAATTAGTAGAAGATTTTCGATTATATGAAAAAACAATATATGCTTTACGAAAGTACTGGAGTATCTTCTAATACTGTTGCCAACTGAATTTTCGAGAATATCGCCTTAAATGTTTATAAATCGACACGATGAGAGACAGTTTAATATTGTTGGTTTGTTATAATCAGACATTTGATCATGAAAGTTTATAGTTTTTGAACGTCACAAACCATTTTACTGCAGCGAATTAACTTAGATTATCAATATTTCCATTAAGATATTGAATAACATCAAAGGAAAAAAAATCACTTGTGAAGGAATAGCTAGCTTCCCTTTAAGTGATGTGTACGTGTGGACCAACACAGAATTAATTCGCTTATCGTAAACTGTCGATAAAATATTGATTTTTAGACGAGATAGAAAACTCAGTATCGTTTGTAAATTTGTAAAACTTTAGTATATAAATCACTATTTGTAATAATTGTTATTATAAATTGTATTTTTATTTATATAATTTTCGTAGTCGATAGGATGGGAAGTTCTCATTTCATATATTGTTGTTTGTATAGTAGAATATATTTGTATTAAAAAGAAAATTGTGTTTATCGATCTTATCGGCTTAAAATCTTAATACGTTAATATACGTAACATAATAGATCGGATACTCGTCCGAGATAGGTTTTAATACGTAATACTGACCATATCTTTGTTTGTTATCATGATAGTATTCATTTCATAGGAAAGAAAATTGTTAAAGAATGAAATATAGAAGTTAAATGCTATTATAAAATTTAGTAACGAACATTTTTTTGCAAGTTTGACACAGTGTCTAATGTCCAACGTTTAGATAAGATTTTGTCATCATCGTCAGGTTAGTATCGTAATGGGTTTCTCCTCATCACATGTTCTTATATTTCAAAATAATATCTAAGTAATCAGTGTTATATTTGTTGTGTAATTTATTTGTTAAAGATAGAAAGTAAGATAATATTTTTCCTTTAAAAAGTAATGTTCATTTTAAGTGCAAAGCTACACAACAAAGTAAATGTGCTGTACCCACAGTGCTAAATGAATCCACTTTTTTTGCACAATAAGCCGTAGAGCTTAAGGTTAAGCCACTAACGATTTTACCTTCAAATTTGAGTAATAATATAAAATACTGTTAATTAAATTCGTGAATTCAAGTTAATTATTATATTGTTAAATTATTTACACCAAGAGTAGTTTGGTTTGTTTTCAATATTGCACTAAGCTACACGAGGGCTATCTGCGCTAGCCGTTCCTATTTTAACAGTGTAAGACGAGAGCATTTCTTGTTTTGCTAATTCCATTTGAAATTATAATGTAACAAAAAGAAAATAGCTTAGGAATAACTTTGTGCCTCTTTTGTTTACTCGTTTTTTTTTCAGAAATATTGAAATGAGTTGAGATTTTCAAATCAAACAAATTTAAAGAGAAGCTTTTCTTTTATCACATGTTTGATCAGTGTGCAAGTTGAATGTACTGGTGGTATATTTGCATTTATTTTCAAGGAGATGTCAACAAACTTTAGCGAATGTTCATAACGAAATGATTAAATAATGAAAGTCTTTTCCAACAAATTAACAAATTTGCGATTTATTTTGTGTGTATGGTGAAGATAAAGAGAGTATATCGTAATTCGTAAATGCCTATTTCACGTTTTTCCCAGGTGATTCAGAAGCAGGTCTAATAGCTTATAAGTGAAAAATTGTGTTTCGATACTTACGGTAAATAAAGCACAAATATCCCTTTGCGTAACTTTATGATTGTATTTTGTTTATTTATTGAAATTATTATGTTAATTATACCATTAATTCAAATTATATAAAACATTATTACTTTCTTCTATCATTTAGGATTTATGTTTTCTGTTAATACATTCTAATTAATCTTTATGTTTTCCTAGTTATAGAAAATGTTGAAATGTTTTTATTTTCACTGAGGAATTAAATATTGATAAACAAAATTAACAACTAGAGAAAAGATTATGTTTCCTATCATTCCATACGCATTGGCAAACTCATGGAGACATACAATATCATTACATATATTCCTTTCATATTTTTAAACTATATGTTTTACACATTTTGTTTGTGTATATATATTTTACTACAAGATATAAGTGTGGTTTACTGGCATATTACTCTTTGAGCAATATCACATTTTCTTCAAACTAAAGTATATTAGATCATTGAAAAATACTGATAAAACACCTACTTGCTACTAGCTGTAATACTTTTCAATGAAAGTGAAAATTTTCATTTACTACTTAATATTTTATAAAAGTCACACAAATATTATTTGTAATAATGGACTATTAGTGTATTAGTTTTATGTTAAAAGGTATCTGATATGTAGCGAGAAAGGAACATGTGTACCATTAATAGTTTCGTAATTAAAATACTATATCTCACCATTGCATTTCTAAACGAAAATAAATGTTACACAAAAATTAACTGATGTTTATATTTGCCGAAAGATGGCAAAACCTGTTGTCACATTTAAAATATCTCATTTTCTTGTGAAAACAATTCTTTATAATAAATTGTACACCAACTTATTTATTTGTAATAGTTCCCTAATGAAAAATTACCGAATTTTTCATCATTGTAAATTTATTTCTATTTGACTCATTACTTCAAAGTAACGTTTGATCAATTTAGGCTAAATAATTAGTTTGTTTTTTTGAATTTCGCGCAAACCTATCTGCGCCAGCCGTCCCTAATTTAGTAGTGGTAGCAACTTTACACAATTTTTTATTTGTTTGTTTTGGAATTTCGCACAAAGCTATTCGAGTGTTATTTGTGCTAGCCGTCCTTCACTTAGCAGTTTAAGACTAGAGGGAAGGCAGCTAGTCATCACCACCCACCGCCAACTCTTGGGCCACTCTTTTACCAACGAATAGTGGGATTGACCATCACATTAAAACGCCCCCACGGTTGGAAGGGCGAGCATGTTTGGCGCGACTAGGGCGCGAACCCGCGACCCTCAGACTACGAAGCGCACGCCTTAGCGCACAAGGCCATGCCGGGCCTCTACACAATTTCTAACTATATTATCTCAGTTCATGCAACATAAATGTAGAATGCAATGTATTTTTGTTATTTAATTTAAGAGCTAAAAACTGTAATCATTTGTGACTAGCGTTAAAAAACACAATTGCTCAATTTTTTCGCCCATTATTTACAAATGTGTCACCTATAAAAACCCAATTATAAATTCTAAACGCCAGAATGACCTTTACGAGACATTTTCACAAATACTATAGTGACTTTATAAATCTTTGTTACTTTCGTAGCTATTGACCAGTAATAACAAGAACTTTTTATATTTCAACTTACTTAAATTAAAATTAGAATTTATGTTGCAAAATTTTAACACAAGTAAAAATTGAAACACTAAATATATAACTTATGCTACACTCCATTTTCTATACTGCTCTAATTATTTTGTGGCTCGGCATGGCCAGGTAAGTGAAGTCGTTCGACACGTGATTCGCAGGTTCAAATTCCCGTCGCACCAAACATACTCGCCCTTTCAGCCGTGAGGACGTTATACTGTAACAGTGAATCCCACTATTCGTTGGTAAAAGAGTAGCCCAAGAGTTGGCGGTGAGTGGTGATAACTAGCTGCGTTCCCTGTAGTCTTACATTGCTAAATTAGGGACGGCCAGCGCAAATAGCCCTCGAAAAACTTTGCTCGAAATTCAAAACAAATAAACATTAAAGCTCATAACCACTTATACGGACTGGTCAGGTGTTGTCGAAGATTTCACATGAAACTTAATTTCTATTTTAACATTGCCTTTGAAGTATACAAAAAATAATATTTTTAGATATGGTACTTAGTAAGATTATAAGTTTTTACTCTAAAAATATTTTCTAATATATTTAAAGAAACAGTAATTCAAATACATTTATAAAACCATTTATTTACACACTTTTACACAAATCAGTCAGCAATGACAATTAAGAAACTTAATTTTTTTTTAAGTTTGATATATTTAAATCCAATGAGTCAGATGAAGTTTACATAATATATCATCGAATGTTACATAGCGTTTCGCCGTGTTTGAGAAACAGGCTGTTAGAGCTAGTGGAAATATCTAGATGAAAAGAAAATTTCAGAAAAGATATTACTTCAAAAATATACACAAGTTAAAACTACATCGAATACTGTATTTATTATACATAATATTATTACAGTCAATACATTGAATACAGTCAATGTCGTTTTGCAAGATCCAATGTAAAAAAAACAACAACAACAATTCAACAATATCTACACTTTGAGAACATAACATTGTCGTATTTTACCAAAGCAAATATTGATTTTTAAACTTTAAATTTCGGTTAAATTAAATTCTCAGTATTTTTTCTTCAAAACATTTTACTTATTTTTAAAGTTATATATACATCTTCGTTCTTCCTAACTTCAGTACTCTTTAGAACATAAAGTTATAATTATGTTTATACGTGAGGTTTTCTTTAACTTTAACGAACCAACGAAACACATTAAAACGGATTCTCTTTTTCAATAACGATATTTGTGTATTTAGTTAATTCAGCTGGAAACGTAAAATGTAAATAATTTTATTAATTATTTTAATTCTGAACATTCAATAACATATTATTTTAACATCAGATTTTATCTATTACCTATGTTTTAATGCCGGTAGCCATGACCACCGCCGCCTCCCCCGCGACCTAAACCACGTCCAATGCCTCTACCACCGAATCCACCAGCGCCAAATCCTCCACGTCCACCAAAGCTACCATGTCCATCGAAGCCTCCACCGCTTCCAAATCCACCGAAACCACCGCCATAAGTCAAGGCCACCAGGATAGCCAAGACGATGAAAACAAAAGCCTGTAGAAAAGAAAGACGATTTAGAGAAAGTATCTCATAAAAATAGTTTTGTTAAATATACATAAATATGTTTGTGTCAGATCCATAGTAATAAAGGAGCTTGACTTTAATCCATAATCGATGAGAACAAGATCAATATAAAACTACGAAACTTGTTGGCTAATCAATCTAGAAAATATTTATTGCTGGTGGAACTACACAGGAACATATTTAACAGATGTTCTGTTCGACGAGTTTCAGTAAACGTACATACATCTAAGCGAAACTTTAGTTATAGTCGATATCCATCTGTTTTATAATTATAAAGACACTTAAAGAAAGCTTTTGTGTTTGTCATTTTTAGGTATTATATTGTTATGATAGTTTAAAGCAAATAAATTTATATCTATCCAATAGAAAACCTTTATTTCAAAACTAACATTTTCTAATTTCTTTATGCCATTTTATTAGCATTATATGAACGTTAAAATTATAACTTACCCAAATCTTCATAATGTTTCTGTCTATCTCTGTCTTTCCAGATAACTTAGGAATGAGAGTGATTTATTACTTAGACGAAGGACCTTTTATACCAATCTGACGAGCAAGAAGCTGCGTAGATAGAATTTGCTCACTGAGGTGTGAAATGTATAGCTGTATTTTACCAAGATAATCCTGGTGCGTCTCTCACTTAGTAAAATTAAATAAAAAGTTCAAGCGATGTACTTTGTTTGATTATATAACAAGGTTATATATACATTGAGATATATGTGCGTTTGGAATTTTAAAAATATTGTGAAGTATTTTGTTTGTGTTTTGCATGTACGACTACAGAACTGTTATACATTCATATATATGTATATATATATATATACACACACTGCTGGCCAAGCTTTTAAGACCAATGAACATGAAGAAAAAATATGCATTTTGCGTTATCAATCTCAACCACTTATTTGAGTAGAGCTTCGAAAGATAAAAATAAAAAACTTTTTAGCACTTAATAGGGAAAATGTGAATGCTATAAAATTGGCCTAAATACTAGCTGGTCAAACGTTTAAGACCATACCAAAAAGAAGTCCTAAACAGGATAGGAAATACCCAACAAGAGGTCTCAGTCGGGCACGGCCGTCATTGCAAATAACTTCAAACATTCGTTTTGGCATGGTCAATATAAACGTTTGCAGAAAGCTGACTGGAATGTAATTCCAAGTAGTGAAGATGACTTCACGAAGATCATTCACTGTTTGAAATGAGGTCCATTTTTATAGACTTCTCTTGCCATCCACCCCCAAACATTTTCAATGGAGTTCAGTTCGGGCTGGATGGTCCAAAAGAATAAAATTATTCGCCATGAAAAAGTCCTGAGAGATTTGTAGATTGCAGGGTTGTCCTGCTGAAAGATCCAGTCATTTCCACACAAGCGAGGGTCTTCAGTCAATAAGGATCCTCTCTCCAACATGCTAATATAGCCAGCTGCTTTTTGACGCTCCTCTATAACCTGAAGCTCCACTGTTTCATGGAAGGACAAAGCACCCCATATCATGATGGAACCTCCTCCACTGTGTCATGTAGAAAATGTCTCCGGTGGAATATCTTTATCGTGCCAGTAACGTTGGAATCCATCTGGACTATCCAGGTTAAATTGTTTCTCATCAGAGAACAAAACCTTCGTCCACTTTTCTACATCCCATGTTTGGTGCTGTTAGGGCAAAGTGTAACCGAGCTTGTGTTATATATATACTTGTGTGTATATATACATCTAATGAAATACGACATAGGTATGAGAAAAGAACTGAGATTGAGACTTAAAGAAATGAAGTAAAAAATGGAAAGTTTTGTTCGTTTTGAATTTCGCACAAAACTACACGAGAGCTATCTGCACTAGCCGTCCCTAATTTAGTAGTGTAGGACTAGAGGGAAGACAGTTAGTCATTACCACCTACCGTTAACTCTTGAATGAGGAGTCGAATGCCTTAACCCACCTGGCCATGCCGGTGCCGTTTTTTAACAAAGAAGCATACAATACGTAGTTGATAAAATGCTTAATTTATATAGCAAAACTAACATTTTTAACCAAACATTCACCTGTAAATAAATGAGCAGCGTGGTTTCTTGAAAGGTACACTTAAAATGTTCTCATAGTTTTCAGTGACTCTTTTACTTCTACTTTCGAAAATAGGAATATTATTCAAGATCCCAATTTCATTTTTTGATTAAGAATATAAGTTACTACTTACGTATTATTTATTTTCATTTTGAACTCTAATTTAAACTTTGTCAGAAATCAGTTATTGTTTTTCTCAATACCATATTAATTCCTCATTTCTTTTAATTCCATCAAGTTTCGCCTACTTCCCAGCATCAAACCCGGAAGGAAACCAGAATATTTAACTGAAAGCATAATTTTATAAAAATTAACACCTATCTCGTGAAAAAAAACTTTGTGCGTTTTAAAAACAAAAACCTGAATAAAGCTAAAAAGGTTCTAATCATTAAAAAAAGAGCATTTTATTCGTTATTCAATGTGGAGAAACACTTTCAGAAGAGCATTTAAACAAATAATGTACGAAATACTTAAAGCTATTTTTGAAGAGTAATCGCTAAAGGAAGCTCATGTTAGATTTTCAGAGATGCCCGGCATCTCTAGGTCGGTTAAGGCGTTCGACTCGTAGTGGTCTTCCCTCTAGTCTTACACTGCTAAATTAGGGACGGCTAGAGCAGATAGCCCTCGAGTAGCTTTGCGCGAAATTCAGAAAAAACAAACAAAATCAAATAAACACTGTCAGTAGAAATATAAAAATATTCAGTAATCTTATCTCAATTAAACTCTACATTCTCTTCTCCGAAAATGAGAAATTTTAAACAATCTACACCGTAGACTAACAGGTGTTTAGATTAGCGTGATCTTTACCTTCCCGCCCAAATTTAAAAAAATACGCTTGCTTGTTTTTTGAATTTCGTGCAAAGCTACACGAGGGTTATCTGCGCCAGCCGTCCCCAATTTAGCAGTGTATGTCAAGAGTGAAGGCAGCTATTCATCACCACTTACCGCCAACTCTTGGGCTACTCTTGTACCAACGAATAAGGAGATTGATCGTAACATTATAACATTCCCACGGCTGGAAAGGCGAAAATGTTTGGCTTGATGGGGTTCGAACCCGCGACCGTCAGCGCCTTAACCATCTGGCTACGCCTGTCCCAAAGTTATGCTAAGCATCAAAAACCTAAAGTGTGTGTTGTGAAGTGTAAACGTTATCATGCACATCTTCATCGATTTTAATGAAATTAAACACGTCCAAAAATTGGTCAGCAAACACTGTTGTTAAAAGAAGGTGATTCAGGTTTTCCAGTCTTTTATTTTCTGGAGTTGTAACTATAACATAATTAGCCATTTAAGCTTATTATAAAACTACAATTAAATATATATTACTTTGTTATAACTTCAAAAGCAAGCCGAAACAAAAATCAACTAAACAAAAAACGCTGCAATAATTGAAAAGACACCATCTCAAAGTCTACATTCTCTTCTCCGAAAATGAGAAATTTTAAACAATCTAAACCTGTAATGTGTGTTTATAAAATGTTCCTGTGGTTGTGGAGGCTGCTAAAAAAGTAGAACCAAAATTGCAGTGGGAAAAAATCGTCTATCAGATTTAACAACCACCATTCGCTAGTCTCACATAAGAAATATAAGAGTTGCAATAGATACAGATATAGATATTAGGAGTGAAATGTGATTCATCAATCCAACAACGTCCCAAATCCATATCACCCTTCATTAAAATATACATACACTGCTGGCCAAAATATTAAGGCCAATAAACATAAAGAAAAAATATATACATTTTGCGTTGTTAGACTCAACTACTTATTTGAGTAGAGCTTCGAAAGATGAAAAGAGAAAAGAGCGTTTAATAGAGAAAATGTGAACACTATGAAATTAGCTTAAATTCTTGCTTGTCAAAAGTTTAATACCATACTGAAATTAAGTGTTAATCGGTAAACATAACGATATTTAGTCATTTGTGGTCAAGAATTAGCGTTGTCAACATCTCTCACTGACATTTCCTGTGTTACATTAAGTAAAATTATGGTAAAGGCTAAAAAGTTGACAGAGTTTGAACGTGGCACAATTGTCAAGCTGCAAAAGCTAGGTCTCTCTCAACGTGCGATCGCTGGTGTGATTGAGCGTTGTAAAACTGCTGTTGCAAATTTCTTAAAAGACCCTGAGGGATACGAAACGAGAATTTCAAGTGGTCTGCTCAATAAAATTTCGCCAGCGTTGAACACAAGGATTCGACGAATTATCTGGCAAGACACCCGCCGATCGTCGAACCAGATTAAGGCCCTTACGGACGCAGACTGCAGCCCAAAAACAATAAGACGGCATCTACAAAAGAAAGGCTTTAAGAACCGTAAACGTCTTCAAAGGCCACGCCTCTTTTCACACCACAAAACAGCTCGGTTAAACTTTGCCCTAAAAGCACCAAACATGGGACGTAGAATAGTGGACGAAGGTTTTGTTTTCTGATGAGAAAAAATTTAACCTAGATAGTCCAGATTGCTTTCAACGTTACTGGCAGTATAAAGATATTCCATCGGAGACATTTTCTACATGACACAGTGGAGGAGGTTCCATCATGATATGGGGTGCTTTGTCCTTCCATGGAACAATGGATCTTCAGGTTATAGAGAAGCGTCAAACAGCAGCTAGCTACATTGGCATGTTGGAGAGAGCATCCTTATTGACTGAAGACCCTCGCTTGTGTGGAAATGACTGGATCTTTCAGCAGGACAACCCTGCAATCTACAAATCTCTCAGGACTTTTTCATGGCGAATAATTTTATTCTTTTGGACCATCCAGCCCGAACTGAACTCCATTGAAAATGTTTGGGGGTGGATGGCAAGAGAAGTCTATAAAAATGGACCTCATTTCAAACAGTGAATGATCTTCGTGAAGTCATCTTCACTACTTGGAATAACATTCCAGCCAGCTTTCTGCAAACGTTTATATTGACCATGCCAAAGCAAATGTTTGAAGTTATTTGCAATGACGACCGTGCATGACTGAGACCTCTTGTTGGGTATTTCCTATCCTGTTTAGGACTTCTTTTTGGTATGGTTTCAAACGTTTGACCAGCTAGTATTTAGGCTAATTTCATAGTATTTACATTTTCCTATTAAATGCTAAAAAAGTTTTTTATTTTTATTTTTTTATTTTCTTATTTTCATCTTTCGAAGCTCTACTCAAATAAGTGGTTGGGTCTGTCAACGCAAAATGCATATTTTTTCTTCATGTTCATTGGTCTTAAAAGTGTGGCCAGCAGTGTATGTATAACAATTCTGAAGTAGTACAAGCAAAAAACAAACAGAATACTTCACTATGTTTTTGAAATTTTAGTCGCACACATATCTCAATGTATGTATATCAATGTTAAAGCACTTGGAGGGTGATAGTGTTTATTTCAGAAGAACAAAAATTGATATACACTTTGTAATTAAAAACTAAACATAAAGTATATTTTTATTATCTGAAAGATGCAGAGATAGAAATGGGATTAGACAAGAAAAAAATTCATCTAAACACACGTTCGAAAACTTAAAAATATAATTCAAAGAGCTCCTAATAAATAAACAACGTCTTGTAATCTACATTAAATTTTACCGTATGTCTTTTATATCCTTCCTTTGTAAACTCGTGCTTACTTCATTACTATTGTTTAATTGTTTATAATGCATGCAAGCTAAGATATTTTATCGAAATCAAATATTTATTAGTTATACATATAATAAGCGTTAACAATATGCTTAAGTGCGTTATTTGATAGATATATCATCGTAAATGAACTTCCAATTTTGTGAGATGAAAATGTAACGATAAAAGTGTTTCGCGACATTGTCATGAAGTACACCCATGAAACAACTGCCTCAGGCTCAAAAAGATTCAATTCCACTTATTTTTTCAGATAACAAAATCCCAAACAAATATTCCGTTCGTGAAAGAGGATGTTTTTACAACTTTACATTTCATAAAATCGAACAAAGTACATCGCTCGAACTTTTATATTTAATTTTACTAAGTGAGAGACGCACCAGGATTATCTTGGTAAAATACAGCTATACATTTCACACCTCAGTGAGCAAATTCTCAGCTTCTTGCTCGTCAGATTGGTATAAAAGGTCCTTCGTCTGAGTAATAAATCACTCTCATTCCTAAGTTATCTGAAAAGACAGAGATAGACAGAAACATTATGAAGATTTGGGTAAGTTATAATTCTAACATTCATATAATGATAATAAAAAAGCATTAAGTAATTAGAAATGCTAGTTTTGAAATAATTTTTTTCTATTAAATAGATATAAAATTATTTGCTTTAATAATAATATAATACCGACAGAATGACAAACACAAAAACTTTAAGTGGATTTATAATTATAGTCTATAACTGTGTAATTAGCAGATGAATATCTTGTTTGTTTTGAATTTCACACAAAGCTACTCGAGGGCTATCTGTGCTAGCTGTCCCTAATTTAGTCGTGTAATACAAGAGGGAAGGCAGCAAGTCATCACCACCCACCGCCAACTCTTGCGCTACTCTTTTACCAAGGAATAGTGGGATTGACCGTCACATTTTTACGCCCCCACGGCTGAAAGGACGATAATGTTTGGTGCGACGGGGATCCGAACCCACGACCCGTAGATTACGAGTCGCACGCCTTAACACGCTTGGCCATGCCGAGCCGGATGAATATCTACTGTAACTAAAGTTTTCCTCAGGTTTACATACGTTTACTGACAATCATTGAACAGAACATCTGTTAAATATGTTCCTGTGTAGTTCCACCAGCAATGAATATTTTCTAGATTGGTTAGTCAACAAGTTTCATAGTTTTATATTGATCTTGTTCTCATCGATTATGGATTAAAGTCAAGCACCTTTATTACTATGGATCTGACACAAACATATTTATGTATATTTAACAAAACTATTTTTATGAGGTACTTTCTCTAAATCGTCTTT
Organism: Carcinoscorpius rotundicauda; assembly: GCA_011833715.1. NCBI lineage: Eukaryota > Metazoa > Arthropoda > Merostomata > Xiphosura > Limulidae > Carcinoscorpius > Carcinoscorpius rotundicauda. Next base: position 27,540,704 of record CM022398.1, read on the forward strand.
CTTTTCTACAGGCTTTTGTTTTCATCGTCTTGGCTATCCTGGTGGCCTTGACTTATGGCGGTGGTTTCGGTGGATTTGGAAGCGGTGGAGGCTTCGATGGACATGGTAGCTTTGGTGGACGTGGAGGATTTGGCGCTGGTGGATTCGGTGGTAGAGGCATTGGACGTGGTTTAGGTCGCGGGGGAGGCGGCGGTGGTCATGGTTACCGGCATTAAAACATAGGTAATAGATAAAATCTGATGTTAAAATAAGATGTTATTGAATGTTCAGAATTAAAATAATTAATAAAATTATTTTCATTTTACGTTTCCAGCTGAATTAACTAAATACACAAATATCGTTATTGAAAAAGAGAATCCGTTTTAATGTTTTTCGTTGATTTGTTAAAGTTAAAGAAAACCTCACGTATAAACATAATTATAACTTTATGTTCTAAAGAGTACTGAAGTTAGGAAGAACGAAGATGTGTATATAACTTTAAAAATAAGTAAAATGTTTTGAAGAAAAAAATACTGAGAATTTAATTTAACCGAAATGTGAAGTTTAAAAATCAATATTTGCTTTAGTAAAATACGACAATGATATGTTCTCAAAGTGTAGATATTGTTGAATTGTTGTTGTTTTTTTACATTGGATCTTACAAAACGACATTGACTGTATTCTCCAGTGTAATAATATTATGTATAATAAATACAGTATCCGATGCAGTTTTAACTTGTGTATATTTTTGAAGTAATATCCTTTCTGAAATTTTCTTTTCATCTAAATATTTCCACTAGCCCTAACAGCCTGTTTCTCAAACATGGCGTAACGCAATGTAACATTCGATGATATCTTATGTAAACTTCATCTGACTCATTGGGTTTAAATACATCAAACTTAAAATAAATTGTCACTGCTGACTCATTTGTGCAAAAGTATGTAAATAAATGGTTTTATAAATGTATTTGAATTACTGTTTCTTAAAATATATAAAAAATATGTTTAGAGTAAAAACTTATAATCTTACTAAGTACCATATCTAAAAATATTATATTTGTAAGTTAGTTAAGGCACTCTATTCGTAATCTGAGAGTCGCGGACTCGAATCCTCGTCACACGAAATATGCTCGCTCTTTCAGCCGTGGGGTATTATAATGTGTGGTCAATCACATTATTCGTTGGTAAAAGAGTAGCTCAAGTGTTGGCGGTAAGTGGTGGTGACTTCCCTCTTGTCATACACTGCTAAATTAGGGACGGCTTGCGCAGACAGCCCTTGATTAGATTTGCACGAATTTCAAACAAATAAACAAGAAACCGGGTTTCCATATCCATGTTAAACAGATCACAGGTATCCCATTGTGTAGCTTTGTGCTATTTTCTAAATAATTAACTAATAAATATCAACCAAAAAATTCCACAAACATTACTTTAGGTATTTAGACACTAAGGACAACGTAATAATATATCTATCCTAAGGTCCGATATATATTTGAATAAATACTCGAGGGATATTTGTGCCAAGCATTTCTAAACTTCAAGTGATACCTTAAAACAAGTACTGTCAGGCAACACTACCTTCCGTTAACTCTTCAGCTAGTCTTTTATGTACGAATAGCGGAATTGACTGACACGTTATGACACACCCACAGCTAAAGGGAAGAGTATTTCTGGTCTAAAGGGAATTCGAACCAGTAACCCTTTATAGTTCGTATCGAGCACCTGAGCCACCTGGTCATGCTACTTGTAGTGAAAGTATTAGAAAAAAAACACTAAATTATTCTTGAATATAATAATCTTCCAATGTTAAACATAACATTGAGTGTACATATATATGTAAATACCTGAACACGAAAGCTGACTACGTCTACAAGCACACCACAGAATACAGTTTTAACTATATGGCTAAAAGTGAGTTTCATAAAATTGCCTGTTTTATCTTCAAAGATGTACGGTAACACGATATAGAAATTGAAACAGTTGTTTTTGGACAATAAAATATTACTAATTACAAGTTTACCTTAAACTTCCTTTATGGTTACTTAACTACGTAGTCATTCAAGGATTGTTTGTTTGTTTTTTTAACTTCGCACTAAACTACACGAGAGTCATCTGCACGAGCCGTTCCTGCAACCAATCCAAAGTACTGTTTAAAATCGCAGCTTTCCATCATATACTTGTTATATGAAGTGCATTAAATATACTTGTGTGTACATATACATGTAATAAAACACGACTTAGGTGTGAAAAAAGGACTGAGTGTGAGCCTGAAAGAAATGAAATCCAAAAATGGTGGGTTTGGTTCGTTTCGAATTTCGTACAAAGCTACACGAGGGCTATCTGCAGTAGCCGTCTCTAATTTAGCAGTGTAGGACTAGTGGGAAAGCACTTAATCATTAACACCCACCGTTAACTCTTGTGCTACTCTTTTACCAACGAATAGTGGGATTGACTGTCATATTTAACGCCCCCACTACTAAAAGATCGAGGAAGTTTATGGTGATGGAGACTCAAACCCGCGACCCTCAGATTACGAGTCGAACGTCTTAACCTACCTAGCCATGTAGGGCCATTACCCGGTTTTTAGCAGTGGTAGTCCACAGACACATCGCTGTGCCACTGGAGAAGAACGATTTTTTCAGCTACAGGTTTATAACTTGTTTTTTACTTATCAAGTCCTTATTTATTAAAGCCATATCATATCTGTTAATTACTTTCCACTTAGAAATGAAAACTTTACCGTTTTGTTATTTGAAGGCTACACTCATACGTATTTTCCCAAACTATTACACCTGAAACTTGTGATTTTATTTGTTAAGATCACCATTCTATTTGTTTTATGTTATTTACAAAGAACATCAAGACAAAAATCATCTAGAAAGCCATTATTTGATTGGATGCTAAGTTGTAATAAATTATTCGTACTTTGTTAAACGTGATCATGTTTAATTGTTAGCACCAAAACGTTGAAGTGAAATAAGTCTACTGTCGCACCAGTAGCTGTTTCTTGAACGTTTCTGTGGGCGTATTTTTATTTCGTAGTCACAATTGTACAATGATTCATTAATATATGCTTTCCGAACATACTTATTACCTACTACAGCGTACCTTCTGGTAGCAACAGTATTGATACTTTACCGAGTAATTAATAATATTGTGAATTTTTGATATTGACAACTGTATCTAAATATATAGTGAATGTTACTGTATAAAACTGTTATTTAAATAGACATCAAACCACAGGATAGATACATTGTTCTGTTATCCATTGTATCTATCTGTTTGGAGAAATAACGAAAATGATGTTAAAATTATTATTATGAATTACAAACCATAGTTGTAATCACATTACCGAGTAATTAATAGTATTTCGAAGTTTTTTGAGATATTGACAACTCAATATCTGAGTGTTTAATATCTACAACAATTTTACGTTGAATAAGAATGGAAAACGTTCCCATGGTAATAGCCTAATTTATTTTCACGCTCGAACAACTATGAAATGAATACATGTAGAATAAAACTTTTTTGTGAGAATAAATTCTTACATTTTGTGAGGTGAACTTTATTTCATAAATGTGCATCTGTTTGGTGAATTAAATACTGACATTTATACATATTTAATATTTTTGTTTGGCCTCTGTGACAGAAGTTAATTAAAGAATGTTACGTATTTTTTATGTTTAATGTTTTTCGTAGACTAAACGCAACAGAAAAACACAGATAACAGCTTGTATAATTTATTACACTAAACTATTAACAAATGTAACAGATATAACATAAATTATATAATAACAGTGACAGATATTAAGTTACAACATTCGAAATTAATTACAAAACAAAATAATACTAGTTTCAAACTTCAAAATTAATCACAATACAAAATGGTACTGGCCTGTATCTAATATAATGGTCTAAAATGAAAGTCTCAAATTCCAGTCTAGGGTGTGAATTTGGTCCCACGAAGAAATTCCGAAGCTTAAATGAAGAAGTTCAGAAACAGTTCACAGTTCAATAAATTCACCGACTCTCAGCACAAGCAGTAATTCGGATGAATCGTAGAGATTGACGAAGTAAAATCACAGCTTCCGTAGATCTAACTTCAGTCACAAATCCAAGTTGAATAATCACAGCAAACACTTAATCTTTCTCAAATAACTGACTGTCTTCTTTCTCTTCGAATAAAAACTGATGTCTGAATCTCTCTCCTTCTTCGAATAAAACTAATGTCTGAATCTATCTTCTTTTTTCGAATAAAAACTGATGACTGAATCTCTTACATCTTTGTCTGTTTATATATTGTAGGTCTAAACTCCTCGAAAGAACGCGAAAATTCTACAGGTTTCCAGAGCAATCCGCACATGTCCGTTCTTGTACGAGACTACACGTCTAGACACGAAGTCACCAGCACTCATTTACAAACATATGATTGGTCTACTTAATTCAAGAAAATTCTAAATGTTACCCTAAATGAATAATAACATATTTTATTAGTTTAAACTTCGAAACAATAATATAAATATGGAAACATAGATAATAGAAATGAAAATCCAAACACAACACGACATGTTGTCGTTTACAAAATATTTACACATTTACATAACAAAGAAGCTATTTCTTAACATAACGATTGGTAAATTAAAGTGAAAAGTATTTCTAAACTGAAATTGCACTGAGGCTCAGAGCCAGTACCAAATAACTCGTAACAAGTTATACGGACACGTAAGGTAGGTGTTGTTGAATATTTCATATGACACTTGATTTCTATTTTAAGATTGTCTTTGAAGTAAACATCAATAACACTATATAACAAAATGTTTACTTTTTCTTGTTTCTTGGCAGAAAGTGTTATTTCCCAATTTTTTATGCCTGAAGTAAATGGAAAAAGACCTATTTTTCTCTTCAAACTTTGCTTTTGTGAACTGGGTAATGAAATTTTTAAATTCACCCATTTTACAGAACATTTCAGTAAATTCAGTGCTGAGTAGCCGATAGTAAATTGTTTAGAGTGTTGAAGAACTTACGAGAATTTTCTAGAGTGTTATAAAACTACACTCGTTGAGATGGGCTATGCTTCTGTTACAATGTATCTGGTTAATTGGAATTGTCTGTAACCCAAACGAATGGTGCTCTTCATTGATAGCTCATTCAGAAGCCTCAAATCTGTGCTGCACCATAACGAGAATAAGTATCCGTCTCTTCCCCTGACTCATTCGGTGCGCCTCAAAGAGGAATACAAAAGCGTCAAGACCTTACTAGAAGCTTTGAAGTATGATGAGTATGGTCAGGAGGTTATCTGATACTTTGAAATGGCTGCATTCCTGATGGGTCTTCAAGGATGCTTTACCAAGTTTCACTGTTATCTTTGGGACAACAGGAACACCATAGCGCACTACAACAGAAAGCACTGGCCACAACGGAACGAGTTCTTTGTGGAGATGCACAGTGTCAAGTGTGAGCCACTAATAAACCTCAAAAAGGTGTTGCTCTCACCATTACACATAAAACTGGGTCTTATGAAACACTTTGTCACAGCTCTTGATGAAGAGTCTGCAGCCTTCAAGTACCTTTGAGACTTCTTCCATAAGCTGTCTGAGGCAAAGGTAAAAGCTGGTGTCTTTGTTGGATCATAAATAAAGAAGTTCTTGGAGTGCACAGAATTCCACAAGAAGCTCAATAGAAAGGAAGAAAGAGTTTGGGGCAGCTTTGTCGCAGTGGTTTGGGGTTTCTTGGACAATATCAAAGCCGAAAATTAATGTGGAATTGGTTGAGGCTCTGGTGAAGAACTACAACAAAATGGACTTCAAGATGTCCCTGGGAGCATACTCAGAGAAGCAAGGCGAGAGCTTCCGTCAAGAGATACTAGACTTTGAACGCCGCTGCTAAGGAGCGTATAACGAAAACATGGAAGGAGATTATACTTGGAAGCTGATATGTGAATGTGGTTTACATTACAGTCGCAAGTGTCGAAAAACTACTCACTTCTAAATATTTTTGTATAAAAATACATGTAAATGTTGATTCATATGTTGTTTTATTTAGACCTTATGTATTTACATAGAAATAGGTTATTTCAAAATTTCATTATCCAGGTCCAAAAGGAAAGTTTGAAGAATAATTTAATTAAGAAATAACGCATACTATCGAAGAACAAAATTTGTATTACATAATGTAATGTTTGTGTATATTGTTATTGGTAAGATTATACATTTTCACTCTAAAAGTATCTTCTAACATATTCTAAGAAACAACACAGCAGTAATTCGAATATACTTGTGAAACCATTTATTTACATACGTTTACACAAATCAATCAGTAATGACAACTGTGAAACTTAAAATGAATCCAGATGAAGTTAACACAAGGGTTCATCGGATGATACATAAGGTTTCACCAGGTTTGGGAAACAGCTAGAAGAAGTATCTGGAGGAAAAAATATTCAGAATATATATTATTTGTAATATTTACACAGTTTGAAACTACATCGAATACTGTATTTATTTTATTATGTATCATATTATTAAACTGGAGAATTCAGTCAATGTCGTTTTGCAAGATCCAATGTAAACAGAAACTTACATTTTGAGAATATTTTATTGTGGCATTTTACCAAAGTAAATATTGATTTTTAAAGTTCTGTTAAACTAAATCATTAGTATTTTCTTCTTCAAAATATTTCATTTAATTTACAAGCTATGCTATTTTCCTTTTTCCTACCTTCAATTCATTAAGTTACGAGTATGTTTATAAACGAGTCTTTCTTCAACTTTATAAAATCAACAAACAACATTAAAATGGATTCTCTTTTTCAATAACGATATTCATGTATTCATTAGTTAACCTACAAACATAAAACACAAAGAATTTTATTAATTATTTTTATTCTGAACATTCAACAGCATATTATATAATCATCAAATTTTATCTATTACCTCAAATTATGTTTTAACGCCAGTAACCATGACCACCTCCGCCTCCCCCGCGACCTAAACCAAGTCCAATGCCTCTACCACCGAATCCACCACCTCCATGTCCACCAAAGCCACCACCACCAAATCCACCGTATCCTCCAAGCCAATCGAAGCCACCACCGTTTCCAAATCCTCCATGACCGCCTCCGCCTCCCCCGCGTCCTAAACCAAGTCCAATGCCTCTACCACCGAATCCACCACCTCCAAATCCTCCATGTCCACCAAATCCACCGTATCCTCCATGCCAACCGAAGCCACCACCGCTTCCAAATCCTCCATGACCGCCTCCGCCTCCCCCGAGTCCTAAACCAAGTCCAATGCCTCTACCACCGAATCCACCAGCGCCAAATCCTCCATGCCCACCGAAACCTCCACGGCTTCCAAATCCACCAATCCCACCGCCATAAGTCAAGGCCACCAGGATAGCCAAGACGATGAAAACAAAAGCCTGTAGAAAAGAAAGACGATTTAGAGAAAGTATCTCATAAAAATAGTTTTGTTAAATATACATAAATATGTTTGTGTCAGATCCATAGTAATAAAGGTGCTTGACTTTAATCCAAAATCGATGAGAACAAGATCAATATAAAACTATGAAACTTGTTGACTAACCAATCTAGAAAATATTTATTGCTGGTGGAACTACACAGGAACATATTTAACTGATGTTCTGTTCAATGATTGTCAGTAAACGTATGTAAACCTAAGGAAAACTTTAGTTACAGTAGATATTCATCCGGCTCGGCATGGCCAAGCGTGTTAAGGCGTGCGACTCGTAATCTACGGGTCGTGGGTTCGGATCCCCGTCGCACCAAACATTATCGTCCTTTCAGCCGTGGGGGCGTAAAAATGTGACGGTCAATCCCACTATTCCTTGGTAAAAGAGTAGCGCAAGAGTTGGCGGTGGGTGGTGATGACTTGCTGCCTTCCCTCTTGTATTACACGACTAAATTAGGGACAGCTAGCACAGATAGCCCTCGAGTAGCTTTGTGTGAAATTCAAAACAAACAAGATATTCATCTGCTAATTACACAGTTATAGACTATAATTATAAATCCACTTAAAGTTTTTGTGTTTGTCATTCTGTCGGTATTATATTATTATTAAAGCAAATAATTTTATATCTATCTAATAGAAAAAAATTATTTCAAAACTAGCATTTCTAATTACTTAATGCTTTTTTATTATCATTATATGAATGTTAGAATTATAACTTACCCAAATCTTCATAATGTTTCTGTCTATCTCTGTCCTTCCAGATAACTTAGGAATGAGAGTGATTTATTACTCAGACGAAGGACCTTTTATACCAATCTGACGAGCAAGAAGCTGAGAATTTGCTCACTGAGGTGTGAAATGTATAGCTGTAATTTAACAAGGTAATCCTGGTACGTCTCTCACTTAGTAAAATTAAATACAAAAGTTCGAGCGATGTACTTTGTTCGATTTTATGAAATGTAAAGTTTTAAAAACATTCTCTTTCACGAACGGAATATTTGTTTGGTATTTTGTTATCTGAGAAAATAAGTGGAATTGAATCTTTCTGAGCCTGAGGCAGTTGTTTCATGGGTGTACTTCATGACAATGTCGCGAAACACTTTTATCGTTACATTTTCATCTCACAAAATTGGAAGTTCATTTACTTTGATTTATGTATCAAATAACGCACTTAAACATATTGTTAACGGTTATTATATGTATTGTATGTAATTAATATTTGACTTTGAAATACCTTACTTGAATACATTTATAAGAATTAAAGAAAGTGATAAATTAAACAGTTTTTATGAAGTAAGCACGAGTTTACAAAGGAAGGATATAAAAGACATTGTGTGAACAATGTGTATAAATTACAAGAAGTTGCTAATTTGAAAGGAGCTTGTTGATTTTGTTCTTTGCATTTTTCCAACCTGTTTTTAGATCTTTCTTTCTTGTTTTAACTCATTTCTACCTCTGCTTCTGATTTTACACAACCGATTTTCTAAGCTAGGGTACTACGTTTTAAATAAATGATACACCTTATAATTAGTCTTTAATTACAAAGTGTTTATTCTTCTGAACTAAATACTATCACCCACAAAGTGCTCTAACAATGGTTTACATTGAGATATTTGTGTGATTGAAATTTTGAAAAATTGTGAAGCATCCTTAGTGTACTACTAAAGAATTGTTATATATGTATGTATATTTTAGAGAAAATGAATACATTTTAATGAAGTTAAGTAAGAAAATTCATAAAGCTAGAATGCTAAATTCAAGAGGCGAGTTTACAACTCACTTATCCCCAAATGATATTACCTTATTTCTTTATTTTTATTTCATCTTCCCACAACACTCTTCAAGCAGAGAAGGGTGATACATATGTGGGATGTTGTGGGCCTAAGCACCCACATCTCACTCTCTTAATTTCTGAATCTATAGCCACTATCACATTTCTTTTCTGAGACGAGCGAATGGAAGTTAAGACTGAAAGACGGTGTAGCCTTACCGGAGTGTGAGTTCTTCTTTTTTATTCACCTCTAAATCTTAGGGAACATTTTATGAACTCACATTATAGCTCGTACCCTGACATTTTTTTCAATTAGTGCAGCGTTTTTGTTTTGACTTGTTTTAGAAGTTATAACAAACTAATATATATTTATTTATACTTGTATAATAGGCTTAAATGGCTATTTATGTTGTAGTTACAACTGCAGAAAGTAAAACACTGTAAAAACTGAATTACCTTATTTTAACTACAGTGTTTGCTAATCAAATTTTGTATGTGTTTATGTTCATTAAAATTGACAAAGATGTGCATAATAACTTTTAAATCCCATGACACGCATTTTAGATTTCTTGGGCTCAATGAAACTTTCTAGTGTTTGAGTGGGGGAGGCTAAAATCACCTAAATACAAACACCTGTTCGTCTACGGCGTAGATTATTTAAAATTACTGTTTTTGGAGAAGAGTATGTAGACTTTAGTTAGACTAATAGGACTGAATATTTGTATTCACAACATTATTCACATGAAGATGTGAAACAGCGTTTTAGTTTCGTCCGTGTTTAATCTACTTTGAAGTGTTATATGTTGCACACGTTCTGTGGATATTAATTTGACCATACAAATCAGATGTTATCCGTAAAAGTAAAGTGAATCTCGATTAATACTCAGGGCTCATAAAATGCCTATAAAACGAATAGATTAGCAGCTCGTTATTTGCATTTGCTTTATCTTAACACAAAATATTTAGGTGAATGACCTCGTGTGTCACCACATTTTTATTACTAAGGAATGAATCATCAATGACAGTTTTTCTTTATTTCGTAGTTATTGACATGAAACACGAATGAACAGTTTTAAGTATTTCGAATGAACAGAGATCAAGGAAAGTAAAGTTGGAAACGTAAATACCAATTTTATCTAATTCAGTGAACGAAGTTAGGTAATCCTTGCGCATTGAAACTGTGTGTTATATTCTAGAACGGCGACTTGAATTATAAAAAAAAAATACTGTTCTATTCTTTAGTTAAATGAAACATTTATAATCACTTTCATTTGTTAACCATTAATATTAATATTTAAATTACTCAGTATTTGAATTAATTGTTTGATAATTGTTGCAATCTAATTGCAAGAGGAAAACGCGTGCCTCTGGAAGTGTAACATGAGTTAGCTTTAGAGATTATTTTTCCAAAATAGCTTTAAGTATATCATTACTTATTTGTTTAAATATATTTTTATAAGTGTTTGTAATCATTGAATGACGAAAAATATGTTCTTTTTTAATGTTTAATGACTTTTTAGCTCTATTCGGGCTTTTGTTTCTAAAATGCACAATGTTTTTTCACGAGAAACGTATTTCTTTGTTTTTATAAATTAAGCATTCCTCTAAATATTCTGGATTACTACTGGGTTTGATCTTTGCACATAGCTGAAACTTGATAGAACTAAAATAAACGAATAGTTAATTCGGTTTTGTAAAACAATAACTGCTTTCTAACTTCTAAATGTTTACATTATTTATGTCTTGTTCATTATTGAGTATATGTATTGAATAGCACAAAAATAATTCTTAATGCATTTTTAAGTACGGAAAGTTAATACCAAACAGATCATGACAAGAGCTATTTTGGAATAAACTCCTTTGATTTATCATTATCATTTGCAAAAATAATAAACGACAATAAATCACACTTGAACAAAATTAATGAGCATATAAAGAAACACAATGTTTATATTAGAGTTCGAAATGAAAATAAATAATACGTAAGTAGTAACTTATATTCTTAATCGAAAAATGAAATTGGGATCTTGAATTATACCTCTATCTTCGAAAATAGGCGTTAAAGAGCCACTGAAAACTGTGAGAACACATTAAGTGTACCTTTCAAGAAACTACCCTGCTAAGTTATTTACTGATGAATGTTTGATTATATGTAAATGCTAGTTTTGCTGTACTTATTTTATATACTGACGCATTATATATTTCTTCCTTGAAGGACGTACGGAGCGGAGTAGCCCTAAAGGAAGTTTAACGTAAAATAGCAATTTGTTCATGTAACTATATATTATATATAGTTCATTTCGATACTTTACATTATGTTCTGAAATATCATATTAATCAGTTGTTGGATGGCACTCTCATCTTTCCTAAACAGTTAAGTGCTTTGCGAAAGTATCAAGGAATTGACGCATTCCTTATACTTATGGTTCAAGTAGATGTTTACTTCTCATCCCAACGTACCACAGCTGCTATAAAGCATGGAAGCTTTGTTTGTTTGTTTAGAATTAAGCACAAAGCTACACAATGGGCTATCTGTGCTCTGCCCACCACAGGTATCGAAACCCGGTTTTTAGTGTGTAAGTCCGCAAACATACCACTGTGCCACTGGGGGGCCGCATGCAAGCACTTATAGAGATCATTGCTCTAAAATGTAGCTTTATGAATTGGCTAGTGTAAGATGAAATAAATAGAATCATAATCATAATGCCCCAAAATAGCACAAAATAACATTTTTATAGATAAATTGAACATAGTCCCAAACAGAAAAATAGTCGGACACGTTACAATTATTTAATAATTTAAACTAACCAAAATATATTTAACAGTAAAATAGAGATTCCATATTTTAAAACTTTACAATCTTTGATTTATCACTTGTTTAGGGTATGATAGCTAAGCTCATAGCCTGATGTTAAGTTATTTAAAGCTAAATATATCTTCAAATAACTTGACTCTGTCTTCATTAACTTCATTGGGTAAAACAGAAGATCATGAGAATATAATCAATTTGCCTATGTACACAATACAAAAACATATAGAGGCTTAGGAGGTCATCGAAACGTTTTATAAAGTTATATTTTGTTTTATTGTTTTACATTTCGAGGAAATTTGATAGAGTAAGACAATAAAATGTTTAAATTATATTACTGTATATTGGAAAGTTGCGATAACTTTTAACGCCCATGTTGATGTTTATAAAACTAAAAAACAATAATCATGTGTACATTTATATTATTAGTTTACAGTACCTTATAATGCAACGTAAAAACCGGTTTTTAAATTCCTGCGAACTCAGCTATGGCATCAGGCAAAAACGGCTCGTTTGGGTTGAGAAAATATTTTACATAGAAGGTCGAAACGTTGTTCGCTCTTCTATGTAAAATAATTTCTCAACCCAAACGAGCCGTTTTTGCATATAAATTTCTCAACAAGTGGGTTTCTCGACATCACTGATTATGGGATCAGGCGTTGAAATGTAGAAGATTATTTGAGTCATAGCTGTCTTAAGTCACTGTAAGCCTTAAAACAATTTTTCTTAATTAGTTTAATATGGATTGGCTCATTAAAATTCGTTATTTTATAGAGAAATACTTGCCTTCCAATATAAATATCTATTTATGTCTTCAGAAAAAAATTATTTTCAAAAGTATTATAAATCTAAGATTTTTGAGCATAGAATCTATTAGCAATGCTAGGTCGACTGAAATTGAATAATTAAGGTTGTAAAAGAATGTTAATATAGGATACATATTGAGTCAATCATTTTCTATTAATTCATGCGTTTTACAATAGTTCATAAAGTTTGGATCATAAAAACTTGAAGTACCTTGGTATTACTACCAAATATTCATGAAATTAATAAATATTTCAACGTTACTCTTGAGTTTTAAATTTATAGTTGCTTTTTATATAAGTTATATATTTGTAAATTATGTCATATTATTTGTGCTCGGTGAAAAGAGTACTTTTCTCTTTTTTTAATATTAATAATAACTTGCAGTTTATTTTTGATCTCTTACATTAAATAGCGATAAGGTTTCACTTCCATGGGTTAAAAATGAAGAGACGGATTAATTACGTTATTGTTACGACCCTCAGCAGTATATGCTAAATTTAAAATAATTGGTTATCTTGTCCTATCAAATCTGTTTAAAGCTTTACATATTTATTTCATTCGACAACGTTCTGGGTATAAGACATTAGAACATATGAAATGTCGATTCGTTGTGCCGTTTGTAGCTGGAAACTAAATTAAGGTATTTTCTTTTTTTGTCTGGAATTTAGTCTAACAGTTATTCGTTATCAAAATTATAATTTATAGTATTATTAATATAAGTTTCAGATATTTTCTCACCCAAAAACATCTAATTGAATTTCGATATTGTGTTACCGCACATCTTTGTGGATAGAACAGGCACTTTTTATGAAAACCATTTTCGGCCATGTAGCTGTATTCTGTGGCGTGCTTGTCGACGAAGACAACTTTCATGCTCGGGTATATATATATATATATGTCATATTTTAATGAGATGCTCTGTAATGATTGGAAGATTATTATATTAAAATATAATTAGTTGATTTTTTCTATTCGTTTTCACAAATGGCATGACCAGAAGGTTCAAGAGCTCGATTTGAACTCTGATAGTCACGAGTTTGAATCGTCTTTACACAAAACATGTTCGTTCTTTCACCTGTAGGTGTGTTATAACGAGACAGTCAATTCCATTATTCATTCATAAAACACTAGCCAAAGAGTTGGCGGCGGTAGTGTTGTCTAACTGTTCTTGTTTTAATATATCATTTCAAAATTAGGACGGCTAGCACAGATATCCCTCGAGTAGCTTTCCGCAAAATTCAGCAAATAAAGAAACAGCGTAAGCATTTAAAAATATTTCTATGGATGTATTCCTATTTAACAGTCACAATCGTGCCACGATTCATCAATATACGATTTCCCAACACACATCTATCTAAACATATAGCTTTACGCGAAATTCGGGAAACAAAGAATCAACATAAGCTTTTAGAAACGTTTCTAACTTGTCATAAGCGTTGAAAATATATAAATATGCTGTGATTTATATTGATATGGAATCTTAGGATAGATATATTTCTCTGTTGTTCTTATTTCCTAAATGTCTAAAGGAGTGTTTATGTGTTTGTGGAATTTTTTTGGATGTAAGTGAATGTTTGATTTTTTTATTTATTGATTGATTATTTAGGATGTACAAAGCTCCGCAATGGGCTATCTGTGATCTGCTTACCATGAGAATTAAAACCTGGCTTATCGCAGCGCGAATCCTCAGACACTCCACTGTGTCGTTGTCGTGAAGCGATATTTCTTTGAATTCAAATATTATTAACATTAACTCCAAGTGATGGTCCTAAGTAGATCTTACGATATTTTTATGTATTCATTTTAATGTTTTTCTTTTGTATTAGATTCCCTACGTCTGTATGTCAAACGAAAAAAAAAGTGTTCTTCCTATTCCTCTAAATTGGAGCATTTCTTAACGAGGTGTTGTTTATAAGGTATTCAGAAGTCCCGAATATTGCACACCTCAATCACACAGTTATGGTGTTTAAAACTTCGTTTTTACTTATCAAGTCCTCACTGATTGAAACCTTATCTTATTTATTAATCATTTTCAACTTAGAAAAAATGTATCGTTTTGTATTTGTAGGCTACACTAATAAATATTTTAACAAACTAGTACACTTGAAACTTGTGGTTTTATTTATTAAGACCATCATTCTGTTAGACTATGATATGTTATAAAAACATTCAAATGAAGGTTGTATAATTTAGAAAACAACTGGATGTTACTTACGAAGTTAATATGAAATTATTTGGGCTTTGTTAAACGTAATCATGTCTCTTTGTTAGAACCAAAATGTTGAGCCAAAATAAGTCTACTAACCTTCAGGTACCTGTTTCTATGGGTATATTCCTACTTACCAGTCACAATTGTAACATGATTTATCAATATATGATTTCCTAAAACACGTGTTCTGTCTCACAGTGTACCTGTGTACGGTAGCAACAGTATTGTCGCTTTACCGAGTAATTTATCATATCTTGAAGTTTTCGAGATGTTGACAGATCAGTACCTGCAATAATTTTACGTTGAATAAGAATGGAATTTTTTTTTCTTGATAATAGTTTAATTTGTTTCCTTGCTCAACTAGCTGTGAAATTAATACATGTAGAATAACACTTTTTGAACGAAAAATTCTTACATTTTGAGATGAACTTTATTTTATAAATGTGCATCTGTTTAGTGAATTAAATACTGACATTTATATATATTTAATATTTGTGTTAGGCCTCTATGACAGAAGTTAATTAAAGAAGCTATTTCTTAATACACCTTTTGGAAGTAAATTTAATGAAGTAGTTCTAAACTGAAACTGTACTGTGGTTCTGATCCAGTGCCAAATAACTCGTGACCAGTTATACGGACATGTCAGGTAGGTGATGTTGAAGATTCCACGTTAAACGTACAAATATAAATAAAATGAAATATAACTAGTGAGCGCCAGGTGTCCTTTATTATTATTTTGCTTTTTATTTTAACATTCATACAATAATAATTTTTTGTAGATATGGTGAGTAGTAAGATGATAAGTTTTCCACGTAAACGCATATTCTAATATATTCTAAGAAACATCACAGTAGTAATTCGAATGTATTTATGAAACCATTTATTTAAATACTTTTACAGAAATCAGTCAGTAACGACAATTATGAAACCTAAAATTTATTTTAAGTTTAATGTATTTAAAACTAATGAATCCAGATGAAGTTTACATAAGAGCTCATTTTTGGAAAACAGGATGTTAGAGTTAGTGGAAGCATCTCGATCAAAAGAAAATTGCAGAAAATATATTACTTCTAAAATTGACACAATTTGAAACTGTATCCGATAGTGGATTTATTATATATAATATTAATAAACTGGAAAATACAGATCCAATTATTTTGTAATACAAATACAGATCGTTTTGTAAAATCCAATGTAAACAAAAACATACAATTCAACAACACGTACACTTTGAAGATATTTCATTGTGGTATTTTGCCAAATAAAATACTAATTTTTGAAGTTCTCCTCTGGGTTGAATTAAATATCAAATAATTTATTTATAAATGAATCTGTCTTCAAATTTAATAAGCAAACGAATAACGTAAAAACTGATTCTCTTTAACAATAATGATATTCGTGCATTTAGTTAGTTAAGCTAGAAACGTAAAACACAAATCATTTTATTAATTATTTTCATCCTGAACATTCAACAGCATTTTATTTTAACATCAGATTTTATCTATTACCTCAAATTATGTTTTAACGGCAGTAACCATGACCACCTCCGCCTCCCCCTCGACCTAAACCAAATCCAATGCCTCTACCACCGAATCTACCAGCGCCAAATCCTTCATGTTCACCAAAGCCACCAAGACGACAAAAACCTATAGAAAAGAAATGACGATTCAGAGAAATTTCCTTATAAAAATAGTTGTTTTAAGTATGTAAAAAAATCTTAAATTTAATTCACAGAAATAAACTTGGTAGAGTTTAAAATAATAAAGATGAAAGAAAGATTAATATAAAATAATTAATCTCGTCAGATAAATAATAATGGAAAATACTTATTGCATTAGGATTTCTTTACACAGTATGATATCTAACATATATTCTTTTGAGAGAGGTTTAGTGAACATATCTATCCAAAGGAAAACTTTAGCTATAGTCGACATTCATCTACAATAACAACGTATAAATTTCTGATTACATTTATACAACATTTAAGGAAGAGTCTTGATTTTAAATAATGCTTGAGCTTATTTTATTATACAATAGTTTATTACAAATATTATTTATATTTGTGCTATAGAAAATCATCTCTCTGGATATATAAAGCTATGTAATTTAGTTATGGTCTTTTTGAGCTCCTATTAGGCTACCATTAACGTTGAAGTAGCTATTTCATAAACATTTTATAGACATATTTATATTTAGCAGTCACAATTGTACTATTATTTATCAGTATATAATTTCTAAACACACTTGTATCTCAAAACGGCTTTTATGGGTATTAACACTTTTATTAATAAGCAGAGAACAACATTTCGATGTTCCTAGGTCATCTTTAGTTTAACAAAGAGGGATATGATAGCTGACCATTACCAGGCACATGTCTTTGGGACGAGAGTACAAACGGGTACGAGATTGTAGGGGTCGTTGCAATTGAATGTTAAGTTATTAACTAATATAGGTATAAAGATGTCCCCCTTATATTGGTCTACTTTTGGTTTTAGTTGTTGTATAAGTGGAGCTTTTTTTATTTTGCGTTTGTTTATATTAGTTTCTCTACTTAGTGTCTGGGTGTGAAGGTGATTTTTATGTTCTTTAAATGTAATGTCTATTTTTCTGCTTGTTTCTCCAATATCGAAGTCGTGGAAGTTGTTGCATTGTGTTTTATAAATTATGTTGGTGTCGTGTTTGTTTGTGTAGTTTCTACATAGTATGGACTTTAGTTCTGTATCTGTTTTTTAAATAAATTTGGTGTTTACTGAAATGTTGTGTTTTGTTGTAAGTTTTTTTGTCCAAATGTTGGTTATTTTTTCGCTGATATCGGGACCTGAAATTGTACTGTGGCTCAGAGCCAGTACGAAATAACTCGTAACCAGTTATACGGACATATCAGGTAGATATTGTTGAAGATTCCATTCGTAATGATCCACGTTTTATTGACTCAAACAAATATATTCACTGGAACTTGTTGTGGAAAAAAAAAGTAATTCTCTTAAGAGTGTGTGTGTGCGTGTGTTTTCTTTTAGCATAGCTGCATCGTGCTTTCTGCTGATTCCACGGACTTCGCTTAAGAAAGTACATTACCTGAATTAAACAAATGTCTAAATTTAAAGTTTACAAGAAAATGAAAACTTTTAGGTTTTAACATATATGCTTAACATTTCAATATATGTTACAATGTTTAGCTCTCACAGCATTTTAGACATTGCTGTTCTGCAAAGATTCGATACTCACATTTTAATCTACATTTAACGTTGTCCCGACGCAGAATGCTTATTAGATACACTAGCATTTATTTTGCATTAAAATCTTCAACGACAGAGCTCGTAAACTCATTAGTATTTTTCACATACGAGTTTTCTCTGTCGCGTTTTGGGCACGTGACTAATTTAATTTTGCTGAAGCTTCATCAGTATTATTGTCACTAAATATGGGTTAAAGTTTTACAGAATATCTCGATATTTTCAAATATTTACCATTTGTGCTTTCTTTTCTTACAGAATGTTTATGGTAATATCGAACAGTCGTCATGTATTTACCCCCAATAATTTTAATACCCTTCAGCTTAATTGCTTATTATACTGAGTTAATACTAGCTGTATAACAGGTTCATGTGTAATATAACAGTATGTCATTATTAAGACTGATTAGGTTTTGTTAATGCCTTTCTTTCTCACATCTACTTTTGTTCAAACTTCCTTTTATAAGTTTTATTATAAAGACACATGATAATATAATGTGCGACTGAAACAACACGCAGGACTCATAGAGAGGACTGTGGTAATCCAAACTACTACATAAATTCAGCGAATGTGCCCTACTCTCACCTTACTTCACGTATCAAATTTCAAGCAGTCCATTAAGAAATTAAAAAATCTCCATTTTTGACAAATGTCCTTACTAATTTTTTTCTTTGCACCAATAGTAGGGAAAAAATTATTTGACAGAAAAACACATTAAACTATTATAGGGTTTTTTTATTTAATTTGGTCTTTATATCCTTCAATGTGTCACGTTTGGTCTATAGTTAAACTACATGTGCAATAAAAACCTCTCTTTTTTTAACCCAACATTTTACACACGTCTACGCCAAACGTCTTGTAACTATATTTTTACTAACGTTTCAGCACAGAGTAAAAGTGTTTCGGTTTTAGTATTTTATCATTCGGATTAAAGAAGCCAATTTAGAGTAAGAAAACTATACGATGAAAGAACGTGCAGATAAATAAGTATTGGTTGGACCAAGCAAACTAAATTATCAGTTTCGTGTTTAAGACCTTCTAGTGGCATAGCGGTATTTTTGCGGGAACTACACAACAGAAATCGGGTTTTGATTATTATTGAATGCCAACTTCAAAGCACAAATTTTCTAAATTTTACGTATTGTTTTTTCTAATTTAAGAGCCACGTGATATTAGCTTAAGCAATTAGCGTAAATAATTATTACTAACACTAGTTTAGAGAATAAATGCTATTACCATTCTAAGTAATATATATGTTCTAAACAATCTGGTTGTTTCTGTATAGTGTAGGTCTGTTTCGAAAAAGAAAATTGCGATCCGAAAACAAATGTCGATTACTATCTGGTGTTACTTTTTTCTGTGGTTTTTGATGTGTATTGACAAAAAACTATGACAGCTAATGAAAGCACCTTACGTGTAAAAAAACAAAAGTGGAGCCAGAGGGATTAAATATGCGACTTAAAGAAATGAAATCGAAATTGGCAGCCAAATTCTTAGCTTCAGTTGCAGCATTGTTAAGAAATTTACAGCAAATATTAATTCATTAGTTACCTAAGTCGTGTATTTTATTTTACCCACCATCATTCCTCAAACTGAACAAGAAAGCACGTCATGGTTAACTAATAAATGAATATTTGCTTTAGGAGTCTTACAACAGCTAAAAGTGTAGCTTCCACTTTCATCTCAATTTTTATCTCATTTTTTCAAGTAGTATTTTACTTTCACACCTAAATTGTTTTTTGTTTCATTATTACTGTACTCTCTTGAATCTAATCTCGTTTACCCTTTAACTGTTATGGTTTGTTTAAAGTTAAACACAAAGCTACACCATGGTCTATCTGTGCTGTACTCATCACGAGTATCGAAACTCTGTTTTAAGCGTTATAAGTCCGCAGACATATTTCTGAACCTTTGCGGGTCGGCTGTTAAACAAAGTTTATGCAATGTTTTATCCATGTGTTTGGTTAAGTTAAAAACGTAGACAGTGATGATGAAATATCAAACTTATAAGTCAAAAGAACATAAAGAAACGTGATATAACTGCCGTGCGTCTTTCCTAACTTTATATCAAACATGGGGGAGATTCTGTCATGTCCATTTCAAAAAACTAAAAAAAAAATTATTTTTTTGTAACTGTTAATATTATTAGTTGTATGTGCTTTAAACATTAATTCCAATCATTAGTAATGATATCTGTTTTTTTTGTTTGAAATTAAGCACAAATATACACAACTGGCTGTATGTGCTTTGCCCCTCACGGGTATAGAAACCCAATTTATAATGGTGTGAGTCCGCATACTGTGCAACTAGAGGGCTAGTAATGGTAGCACTGATGAATTTCGCAAGTGTAACACAACATTAAAGAGTAAGAATGTTTAAGAACCTCACAGTTTCATATTGTGTTGGGATAAATTATTGTTATCTTTGACGCGAAACAAATTACAAACGTTTTCACATAACTTAAGGATATTATTAACTATTTAATTTTTATTGGTCAACAATTTTAGAGAATGAATATTCATGATAACTGCTATTCGCTGGGCTGGTGTTTCAGATGTTATTGTTAATTCAACAAATATATTAATAACTATTTAATACATTGTATTTTATTATAATTTTTGGTGATGAATTAAAAATATATGAGTTCAATATTTCAAAACTTATTAGCCATAATGTCCTCCTCTTCCACCACCGCCGTATCCGCCACTCTTAAATCCACCAAATCCTCCTCTGAATTTTCTTCCACCTCCACCAAATCCTCCAATGAATCAACCATGATGACCTCCTCGAGACCTGCCTCCAAATCCACCACCATAGCCTCCGCCGAATCTTCTACCACCGTGACCTCCGCCAAATCCTCGCTTGAATCCACCGCCACCATGACTTCCACCAAATCCTCCTATGAATCTACCCCCACCGTGACCGCCGCCAAATCCTCGCTTGAATCCACCGCCACCATGACCTCCGCCAAATCCTCGCTTGAATCCACCGCCACCATGACCTCCACCAAATCCTCCTATGAATCCACCACCACCGTGACCGCCGCCAAATCCTCTATTGAATCCACCGCCACCATGACCTCCCCTAAATCCTCCATAACCTCCGAAGCTGTTCCCGAAACCCCCACCATATCGGGTTTCTGCCACTTGCAAGACGTCATCGTCGTCGCTGCTACGACACATTGTGGCTGCGGTAGCCAGACTCATAACAACAATGATCTGAAAGGTAAAGATTGTTGTAGAGTTACATAAGCCGACAAATTTCATTGCTACATCTTTTATGAAATAGTTATTTCCAACAAACTATATTTGTTGTGTACGTTTTTGGTTACACGAATACTGAAATAATTTAAGCAAGTTGATGAACCGAAAGTCAAGTTGCTTCTTGTGAAAACAGCACATTCTTTTACCATACCTGTTGCTTTTCTTTTGTTTTAGAAAAATACATTATTCTACACAACCTAAAATAGTTA
This sequence comes from Carcinoscorpius rotundicauda, assembly GCA_011833715.1. NCBI lineage: Eukaryota > Metazoa > Arthropoda > Merostomata > Xiphosura > Limulidae > Carcinoscorpius > Carcinoscorpius rotundicauda. The sequence continues at coordinate 27,562,453 of CM022398.1, forward strand.
CTAGTGACCTAAAATGTTTGTTATGCCATAAACCAACTTCCATTTGTTCAGTGTTTTCTCCCTACTGATACTAAGCTCTTGAGGTCTACAAAAACAGGTATCTTATTAACAAGATTTTATAAAAGTTCGTGTTTATATCTTTTTTACATTGATAAGTGGCAATAATGATAAATAATCCATTACTGTTAAAGTCTTGTTACCAATGAAAACTCAACTCACCCAAGTTCTCATGTTCTAATCTAGTTATGAGTCCTATGATGTAAAAAGAAACAATGAGGTGCTATGTAGCAACGAGCTTTATATACGTTTCACGATTCACCATATTACAAGTCTAAGAGGCGGGCACTACAGAAAGAAGGTCACATGAGATATTCCTATTCCAACCAGAGAAAAGAAAGAAGGCAGGTAAAGTTTTTATTGAATAGTCAGTTTTTTAACAATATGAGGACACTTGTAGGAATGCCCTTGTGTTTTTATATACTTTGTAAATATGATTGTTTTCTCTACATGTATTTGAGTTTATAATAATTTCACACCTATCACTCGAAACCTTGAAAGAAGTATATTTTGTGCGCCAAATAAAATAACAAATACTGATTTTTTTCATCATTCAAATAAAGATTAAAATACAGCTTAGCAAATATGAGCGATTTTAACTAAATTGATTAATTTATTAACGATACAATAAAGGAAATGTATTAATGCTTTTGACGAAGGTTACATTTGCTCATGCAAGAGAGACGTATTTGTAATTGAAAGTTTGAGCAATAAGACAGCACAACAAATGCGTATATTATTCTAAACCATACAAATCATTACACACATTCGACAGGCCTCAACTTTTCTAATCTCGTGTTTACATTTTCTTTTTCAAGTCTCTTTGTTTTAGGCGTTCCCCCTAGTATTTCCGCAGACTTGCAATAAAATTTGGGTTTCGATACCCGATGTGGGCAGAGCACAGATAGCCCATAGGAGATAAATCTCTCTAGCATTTGAAAGTTAATTTTTACACCGATAAAGCTTAAAATAATACCATTAAGTATCACATCCTCTCATATGGGTTCCAGTTATTCTTTTAACTAACGCACCTCTATGGCTCAGCGTAAAATCTGAAGGATTATTACGTTATAAACAAGGTTTTGATAGTCGTAGTAGGCACAGCACATACCGCTCGTTGTGTAGCTGTGTGCTTAACAACAAAGTTTTAATTTTCCATACAAACATGAAACCATTGTTTTCAATGTTCCTGAAAATATTACCATATAGATTCTATATTTATATTAATCCTCTAGTTTTGTAACTAATGACATTATTTTAGGTGGTATTACAACTGTTCAGGTTAGAAGGAGAAAATGAGAGAATATTTTTAATGCACAGTATTTTGCTTTAACTATTCCTCTACGTTATCAGATAATGGAGATACTTCTATCTTGTTTAAATGTAATTTGGTTCTTGTAAATAATTCCAACTGAAATATAATACTTCTGAACAGGTTATGATTCGTACAGTGTATCACTGTAACATTATATGTGACGTGGCTACAATCTACGGTGATTATATTTTATTTTTTCAAATAAACTTTAACAAATACTCAAAAGGAAATACCAAAACTATGAACTACTTGTGATCGTTCCCTAAGATTTCCTTAGTCCTCAGTGGCACAGTGGTGTGTTTGCGGGTTTACAACGCTAGAAACAGGGTTTCGATATCACTTATGGGCAGTGCAGAGATAGCCCATTGTGTATCTTTGTGCTTAGTTTCAAACAAACAAATACTCTGTCGTCGAGGGTATTGGAAGTACACCAACGAAAACAAATTATAAAAACAGATTAGACGAAAAGAATGTTTCAGTGATAAATTACTACACACAATAGAATAAAATTTCAATATTATCTTTACATTCATTATAATTAAACAATACAAATTCAGGCAGGAAAACGCAACCCAATTAAGAGAACAGTTTCCCAAGATTACATCGTTAGTTTGGAGGTTTTTATAATTGGGTTTTGACTTCTATTGTATTCACTAAAATCACGTTGTTAAGTTTGTACTTGAAAACGTTTTCTGAAAAACGCGTAGTGCAAAACTTCAGAAAACGTATGGAAAACTACCTCCTTGTCGTTTGGGATGTTCATCAAACAAAAAACTAGCAAAACATCTGGTTTTTCGTTTAGTGACCAAAACATTTTGATCAATATTGTACATAATATATGTTCCTCAATAGTCTAGGTGTTTGTTTAGTTGTTAAAAACTCTTGTAGACGAGCTGGTCGTATTGTTCACTAAAGAGATACGCATAATCTCATTTTTAAAACACTTTGAATTCTTAACAAGTGGCGACTGTTTTAACCACTAGATAAGTTTTGTTATAAAAGAATATAAAAATGTGTATATTTTTCATCAAAATTTAGCTCTTAAAAACGCTAAATAAATAAGCATTGCTATTGTATGATATATATAATACCGATATTAAAATTGCATTTAAGACACTAACTGCATTAACTTTACCATTTTATTTATATTAAACGTTTCCTATAAACTATTCTTAATATTTGTGTTAACACTAACCATACATACATATATTATTTATAACGAATTTCGCAAAAATATTCTCAAATATTTTTAATACATTCAACTCCCCTACTAAGTTTAAAAGTAAAACCAAATCGTCTAAAAAGTTTTATTAATCTGAGAATGTAGATAAAAAATATTGAAGAAATTACAAACAGTGTAATTTCATATCAATTGTTTTCACCACAGTCATTTATACTGACTATAACTTTTGTTATCAAATCAAGTTGTTTTAAGTTGTTACTTTATCTTTAATTTAGAAGTTTCCAAATCAGTTTGTTTTTCTCCTTTCGTTATACGACTTTGGAGCTTTAGTTTAACTCATTGATTTAGCATAATGCTTGTAATTCACGTCTCTCGTTGGAATAGTATAAAGTATATGGACAAGACAGACACCAATTCATTTCCCTCTCCCTTTATCATCTCTGAAACTTGAATTAAATGTTGAGCTACTTTATATTTAACCTTCTTTGTTTCAATCGAAATAAAAATATTCCTGTAAGCTAAAGGAATTAATTTTTTGTATTTATTTTTTTGCTTACTTGACCCATGTGCAGTTTAATTTGTCTACTAATAAAGGTTTCAAGATATGTTTACATTTTAGACACGCGGTGACTCACGTGATTCCCCCTACCATCATTATTTTACTATTTATTTCGGTCAAGGTAAACTTAGTCAATGTGATAATCATTCCGCTCACGATTTTATTTACATCTGGACCATTGTGTCATGAACTATACTTGTAGTACCCGAGGGTATAGGTTAACAGGATGAGTCGGTCAACATGAAACAACATAAACAGACAGGTGCAGTTACAGCTTACAGTACTGTCAAATGAAAGAAAATTTCAACTGTAAACAGAAAACTTTTTCCCTAAAATCCATGATGCTTACAAAGAAATATAATATTATAGTTTTTTTCATACCCAACGTCATTATTACTAAGATAACTCAGTACTATACTAAACTTAGGACTAAAGTCCTAATACTAAACTTGTTCTTGAAAAGTCTTGTGTTATTTTATGCTTTTATAATCGACTTAACTTACCCTGTTATGTGGCGGTATTGAGGAGATATTTCAAATTACGGTCTTAAACCTTCTCACTCAAACTTTCCTTCAGCTTTCAGTATACAGGTAAAAATGTGTTAAGAACAACTTTTATTCGCTCTTTCACAGCGAAGCTAAGAATGTCACTGAAAAAACACATTGACAAACGTAAGTAACCTAAACACACACAAAACCGACTTATTAAGTAAGTCTAAGCAATGAATTCATATTAAACATTTTTTTTTTTTAGTTTTGTGTATAGTTAAGTTGTACAATGGACTATTTGCGGTGTAGCATCAAAGCCCAATCTTAGCGTGTGAGTTATTAAGATTAGTGCTGAGCAATTGGAATTTCGTTCATTATAACCTTACAACACTTTTTCTTTAATTTTACTACTCTATAGTGATTTTAAAATGAGTGTTTCATATATTAGAATTTTAAAAATAAGTCTTTGAGAGTTACTGATTCTTTGACAAGTAAGTTTGATTTATAATGTAGGTGTTTGACTTCTTTAAGAAAAAAAACTGAACAGCTGGTTATCTGAGTTGCACTTATTGCAGCAATCGAGTCACAAATATCAGTGTTATAAATTCTTAAGACGACATTCTGAGCCACTGTAAAGGTATTTTTAATATACCCTTTTTGTCAGAAATATTATTATTTCATATTTATATTATCACTTTCATTTTTTTTACTTACCTTGTAATATGTTATTACGACCACAATGAAATGCTGTTGTTGAATATATATATGTATGATTAATCCCAAATTTACAATTAATTTACTACATTATTGTTTCGGCTTTCGTCTTCATTTAGGTTTACAGTCTATACACGAGGTTGTTCTTCAGTTTGGGTTAACTGTACATCTAAGTGAAAGCATAACCCAAAACACTAACATAATTGATTAATCATCAAAACGTGATTTATTGGTATGTTTGTTGGAAGGCACAGCCACATAATGGATTATTTCTCTGTCCATCACGTGGAATCAATCTCAGTCCACGGCTATATAAGTTCCCAGACCTAATCTGACTCACCGGGTAGAATATTAATTTGGAATTAGTTGCTTTACCATATTTATTAAACAGCTATATCCACAATGTTCCAATAAAATATATAACAATTTAAAGTGAACACATTTTATTATACATGTTACTTATTTATTTTTAATTATCAAGGTTTTTTTATTGTTTTTTTTTTAGTTATTTAGTATAAAGACACGTGATGAAGGTAGCCCAGTCCTATCTCTCAGTAAGTATTTATGAATAGTAAACGGTACTGACCTAACATAATAAAACAAATAACTTAATTGTTTAGTATATGTGTTAGCTTGTTATATAAGCAATAACTGTATATAAAAACCATCTTATTGAAAATTGTGAGTAATCAGATAAAAGTATAAAAAAAGAATTTTAAATTTGTTTTGGAATATGTGATGAGTTTCGTTTTGTTATCACATAACAAGTTTATCATATTATTACACACATTGAAAGGTAACTATTGCTAACTTAAAACCATTAGGTTATATATATGTATGTATATCATTTTATTTTTACTATTATTATTACTTTACTTTCTACATTAAAGATTTTATTAACAAAGGTAAAGAATAAACGATGTACACACAGTAAAATTATAAGAATGAAAGAACCGGCTGACTCTCGAACTCCGTTAAAAACATAATTTCCCATTATTTGAAAGACAGTGAACGCATATTGCCTTATATCAACATCTGCTACATAATGTTTCATTTAAAAATGATGTTATGATTTGAACGACAATCAAAACAACTTAATGAGGTATATTTATAATTTTCATTTGGCAATTGTCATCACAGATATAACACAAAATAGCATTTTTGAAGCTTCTTACATAAACTGTTTTGTATACCTTCAAATGTTAGGATTAAAGACAACAAACAACTAATGAGATTTGCATACAACTGGTAATTGTTATTAACCTACGTGTTGTGGCATAGTGAGTAATATGTTGTCACATATAAGGAAATATAACAAATTTCTATACGTATTTGTATTATGGAACAGTTTGTTTGATTGTTTCCGAATGCAATGGTTGTCTATACCTAGCACATTAAATTTTGTTAACTATTCTACTATATAAAAAGCAAAATATTGAATCCAGTTTTTATCAAAAACCTCTCATTGTGAATAATTGAACTCGGTACTACTAAGATACAACAAAAAATGTAATAGCCGCATAAAACATGACATAAATCTCAAAATATACATTTAAATAGAGAATCTAATTTTAGTAATTAATAAATCATAAATTGCCTGAATGTAATAGAGAAAAATGTTTAAATAAATTGTAGCAAAATATTTGTTTATTTGCACCTAATGATACTTCAGACTTAATAAAAAAGAAAATTATATGATTTATTAAATAACTGGCTTATTCATCTAACAAAAACGTATTACACTGAACATTATTAGATAACTGTTTTATTATCTAAAGGCCCAGCATGGACAGGTGGTTAGGGCATCGACTTGCAATCTGCTGGTTCAAATCCCCATTTCACCAAACATGATCGCCATTTCAGCTGTGGGGGCGTTATAATGTTGCGGTCAGTCCCACTATTCGTTGATAAAAGAGTAGCCCAAGAGTTGGCGGTGGTTGAGTTATCTAAAGATTTTAACTCTGTATTTTATTGTATCTTGACTTACCTTTCATTACTTTGATTAAATAATGTAATTAATACTTGTTAACCTTATAAGTTTCGAGCACAGTGTAGAATTAAGTTGAAGTTTACCAAACATTTGATTGGAATATAACAAAAAAAAAACTAATTTTAAATTTTCAGGCATTCGTAAACATAGCATCGTATCATATATAACTTGAAAGTGAAATTTGTTTATGATTAACTTCCAATGATAGCAAACCATTTACACAGATCAAACTGAAAATTAAATCTTTCATTAATGTAGGTAATTTATTATTTCGTTCTGGCTTAACAAAATTATGTGCAATAAAGAACATTGGTATTACATACAATGTGACAACTGAAGAAACTAGAATATGGGTTTTAACAGAATGCATCATGTACGTTTAGCGGTTAGTCAGGGCCCTCTTGAAACTCATGCACAGTCATTCGTAATTTACAACTGCCCCCACCGACATGGCTATTGTTATAACACAAACACTCGCACAAACACCACAGTTAAAAATTCGGATCTTGTTTAATGATATATCCTGGCTCGAACCTTGGACTTTCCCACCAGCACTACAATCATTAAGCCATTATTTATCTGAAATGAGTTTTGTTTAAAGTCGCGTCATATAACATGTGAACTTTCATCCTGATACCTGTTTCATAAAGCTCTGATTTTTGTAGTTTGCTTTCCATTTTGTTGTAGTGTATTCACACAATGTAGCGATTGTTATGTTTTATTTTAATGAGAGAACATTTTGGCTTAGCTTCAGACTTTCGAAGCGGGAAACGACGATTAATCTTTACCTGTGATGAGTCTGATAAAACGTAAGTGGTTTCTGTTGTTCTTGCGAAAAGATATACGAACTGTTTATGGTGTATGGTACAATAAGATACAATAAAACATGAGGTCTAATTTATTTTTTTCAGAGTACCACATGATTATTACTGATGCAACGTTCGTTGTTTTTTGTTGGATTTTTTAAACTGCAACTCACAAGATGTTTGTATAACCAAAAGACTCTGATGTTTATTGTAAGTATTTTAACAAATATAAGATGGTTACAAGGTAACAGGAAGATCTTTACTCAGTTCCAAATGAGAAATAAACTATCAGATTTCATATTCAACAAGGTATAAATATATAATTTTTCACTCACGTTAATTATATGAAATTACATTGAATTATCGAAATACACATCAGCTTCAGATAAAATGGTTTTGTTTTGAATTTCGTGCAAGCTACATGAGAGCTATTCATCTCTAATTTAACTGTGTAATACTAATAACCACTCACCGCCAACTCTTGGGCTACTCTTTTACCAACAAATAGTGGGATTGACTTTTACATTATAACACCTCCACGGCTGAAAGGGGAGCATGTTTGGCGTGACAAGGATCCGCAGTTCTTTAACCACCTGGCCATGCATGGCCTGACAAATAAAATGGAAAAGTCAAATTAAACAGTTTTAAGAGGGCATTCCATCAAATAACCTGGGGCGAACATAGTTATATCTCATGGTTTTTAAAATTCGCAAGACGACATGAGATGTTGAAACTATAAGCTTAATTCTGTAATTATGTTTCACATGTTATTCAATCAAACCTGGCCCAGCATAGCCAAGCGCGTTAAGGCGTACGCTTCGTAATCTGAGGGTCGCGGGTTCGCGCCCGAGTGGCGCCAAACATGCTCGCCCTCCCAGCCGTGGGGGCGTTATAATGTGACGGTCAATCCCACTATTCGTTGGTAAAAGAGGAGCCCAAGAGTTAGCGGTGGGTAGTGATGACTAGCTGCCTTCACTCTAGTCTTACACTGCTAAATTAGGGACGGCTAGCACAGATAGCCCTCGAGTAGCTTTGGGCGAAATTAAAAAAACAACAACAATTAAACCTGACAAAACAGTCTAAGCCTATACTAGCCTCCACTCCTGGCTCTGTAGTTCTGTTGTACTTGTTTCTGCAAGTACTAAAAATATTTGTAATTGAACTTTATAATCAAAATAGCATCGCTCGTTTCATTTCGTATTTATTTGTTTTTCTGTTTGTTTATTGTTAAAAACAAAACTACACACTCTGTTGTCTGTTTTTAAGTGTTATAAACCTTAAAACTTACTGCTATGTCACTGAGAGGTTTATATTTCTTAAAACAATATTATTTGTTTTACAATTACAAAATTACAAAAAAGCATAATATATTTGTAAAAATATTAAATTTTCCGGCATCATATCCATAAAAAGGATCTTAAAATTGTCTGAAACGTAGTGTATAACACAAGTATTGTACTTCATAGCCACATAATCTAAAGATGTAATATTGTTAAGTTGTTGAACACAAGTGACGTGTGAATATTATTGTTTACAACGTGTTTATATAGTTATTATTATGTCAGTACGTTGTGGAAAATATTACACAGTGCATTGCAAACGTATTATCCAGCCCAACTAATAATGTTATTTCTTGGTGAAATATAAATAATGTAAACAATTCTCTAATGAACTTTTTTTATTATTAAAAACTCTAATGGATGTACTTAACAAAATTATGTGAGAAGGAGGTTGTATGTCAAAAAACCTCCAAAGAAAAAACGGTAAACTAAAATTTCCTGATTGCGTATGTATTCAGCTCCTAAGCACAAAACTATACGGCCCGGCATGGCCAAACGTGTTAAGGCGTGCGACTCGTAATCTGAGGGTCGCGGGTTCGCATCCCCGTCGCACCAAACATGCTCGACTTTTCAGGCGTAAGGGCGTTATAATGTTACAGTCAATCTCACTACTTGGTAGTGAAAGAGTAGCCCAAGAGTTGGTGGTGGGTGGTGATGACTAGCTGTCTTCCTTCTAGTCTTACACTGCTAAATTAGGGACGGCTAGCACAGATAGCCCTCGTATAGCTATGTGCGAAATTCAAAAACAAATAAACAAAGCTATATAAAGATTTTTGGCAGTTTAAGTCCGCAGTCATACCACTGTGTCAATAGTGAGAAGGCTTCTTTTTCCTTAATGCCTTCCTTTTTGTCACTCGCCCTGAAGAACAGCTTTGGATAGATATTAGGATGTTGTCGGTCTGTGAATGCTGACTTCCATCTCAGACATGGAACTTTTCATGTCTTTCAAAGGTTCTGTTGGTATCATAGTGGCATCTCTTACTAGTTTTCTACTTGCCCCACATTTAGTTGAGAAAGACAACCAGATCTTGGTTGTATGAAGCATATTCCACTTCTTAATAACGGACTTCTCTGTACTATGTAACAAAATATTTTACTTTTTCTTGTTCCTGAGCAAAAAGTGTTATTTTCCAATTGCTTGTGCCTAAAGTAAATGGAAAAGACCTATTTTTTCTCTTCAGACTTCGTTTTTGTGACCTGGGAGCGCGTATAACGAAAACTATATTTGGGAGCTGATTCGAGAAAGTGATTTACAGTCGTAACTATCAAAAAACTACTCACTTCTAAACATTTTTGTTCATTTTTGTATAACTTTAGTATAAATATATGTAAATCTTGATTCATATGTTGTTTTATTCAGACCTTATGCAAATGAAAATGTGCAAATCTGCTCGTTTTTACATAGAAATTTGGTTAATTTCTAAATTTCATTATCCAGGTCACAAAAGCAAAGTTTAAAGGGAATAATGGTCATTTTTGTACTTTTACAACATAAACAATTAAGAAATAACACATACTATTCAAGAACACAATTTGTGTTACATACTGATTACACTCAGCGACTTTGAAATGTTCTTGTAATCTTCTGCTAATCTTTGTTTCTCTTCCACTTTATCTCTGACTTCTTTGGAAAGCTCCTTGGCCTTCATGGTTGGTTTGTCATATCACTGTGTAAACTGTGGCTTAAACAGATGTATTTACTCTGAAATCAAGTTAAATTACTTTTATTACACGCAGATAGACACTATTACACTTATTTTGTGACACATTTTAAGCTAATATTTTGCACCTGAAATAGTTACCATGGCAAAGGGGTTGAATATTTATGCAATTCTTTGAAAATTGAATTTACTTGCGTAATATCAGAGTGTCTTTAGCAATCAGTGATGTCGAGAAACCCACTTGTTGAGAATTTTATATGCAAAAAACGGCTCTTTTGGGCTCAGAAAACACTTCAAATAGAAGAGCGAACAACGTTTCGACCTTCTTCGGTCATCGTCAGGTTCACGATGACCGAAGAAGGTCGAAACGTTGTTCGCTCTTCTATTTGAAGTGTTTTCTGAGCCCAAAAGAGCCGTTTTTTGCATATAAAGAGTGTCTTTAGCTTTCTCAATTTGAAGTAGATTTTATAGATTGTAATTATTGAAAGTTTCACGAATAGATGCTTAAACGATAACAATAGAACTCTAGAGGGAAGTGAATTCAGTAGGTAATCATAATATGCACAGATTGTGATAAATGTAAGATAGCCAATTATTTACATTGGAAAACAATACATTTGTATTTTTTTTCAATTTCAAAGCATATTTTGGGTACGTTATGAAAAATAATTAACAATTTTAGGAAAGAAAAAATGTAGGCTCGTGTAGGCTCGCTGGACCCGCTTATTTCCTTTAATAGTCATTTTTTTCACACAGACGGTGTCATCAGCTGTGTTTTGCAGTACGGTTGATCTATTTTCGGGATATATGACGAAATTTTGAGAAATATTAGGCCATTCGAAATTGCGTTAGAAGGGCAAGGAGACCAATCAAAAAACAACTCAATGAAGAAAAAAAAACGCCATAAATGGAGTCTGAGGTGTTATTTAGTGACAAGACTCATTTCTTCGTACAGGGTCAAAGAAGTCTACATGTTTGCAGATTTCCAGATGAGAAACTTCGAGAATCTCTCATCATTCAGTTCGTAAAACATTCCTTGAAGAAAATGTTTTGGAGCTTTTTCAGCTACTATGGCGTTGGAGGCTTACATATCGTAGAAGGTATGATGCGAGAATCACAGTGCATCGAAGTTTTGCAGAGAAGAGTCGTTCCAAAATTGAAAAAGAGATTTCCAGATGGATCTGGCACTTTTCAGTAAAATCTGGCTCCGTGCCACACATCGAAACTTGTAAAGAATTTTATGATTACAACTCGAATAAAGGTGCTGGACTGGCCTGGAAACTCTCCGCACTTAAATCCTATTGAAAATATTTGGACAATTTGTAAAGAAAGACTTCGGGAAAAAGACTGTACTATGAAAGATAAGTTAAATGAGACCATAATTGAGATGTGGCACCGCGATCCAAAAATTAATAAAGATTGCTCCTGTGCTTGATGCCAAAGCGGATTATTGATCTTTTGAAAAATAAAAACGGTCATATCGTGTATTAACTTGTGAGTAATTTTTGGATTCTCAGAAATAAAACGCAAAAAATTGAAAACATCGTAATTTTTTGTCTGGTTTCAATTAATTTGCACAAGGGTTTAGTACTGCGGTGTCTACATTTGGTGGACATGACTGAGGTGGTGACGAATCTTTCACGTCCTATTACCACACAAAAAATTAAAAAAATCAATCGCACTTCGCACATTGGAACCGTAACTGCGTTATTAAGGTGACGGTCATATCTTACTTTTCAGTCAAACAAGAGTAACCCAAGAGTTTGCGGTGGGCGTTGTTAACTAACTAGATTGTTTTTATTCCATCAGTCGTAAACTGATAATGGAACGGGCTACCGTAGATAGACAGTTAGTAGCTTTACGGAAGTATCCAATAAATAAAAACAAACAGACCACGTACGCTAACCTCATCCCTTTAAATCAACTTCCGCGTCAAAGGTATGAGACACAACACTTCTAAATGATAACACCATGTACTGAAAAGCTGTGTTCGGTTGTAACACATATCATATGGTAACCATTACCTTAAATAAATGTTTAACAGCGGCGCAGCGGCATTTATGCGGACTTACAACACAAGAAAACGGCTTTCTATACCCGTAGTGGGCAAACCACAGATAGCCCATTGTGTAGATTTATGTTTAACTTCAAACAAACACTTGCTTAAAATATTGGTAATGTGAAACTTCTCTTCACTTTAGTGTTTTAGTCGCTAATAAAACTAAAAGACTGTCCATAAACACTTCTGGAAATCATTCTAAAAACTTCGAATAGAAACAAAGAAGGACAAATGTTTGTGAGGACTGTTAGCGACAGGACAATTTCTTACCTTAGTTTGAAGTAGTCGAGCATACCAAAAGATGGCAAATGTCCAAAAAATGTGAACGTTCTAGTAGCACAGTAGTTACACTATTCTATAGTAGCCGTTTCCTTTAATGCTGAAGAAATACACACAAATGTTAAAACATTAAGTTTAAGTTGGCTCTCTAGATGTCAGATTGTTGACTTCATGGTAGTGACTTTTAAAAAAAATCTTTGGCAAGACCGTACCAGACTTGACATATTCTGTATTTTACGGCATTGTATTCAAAACGAATACAAGTTTAAAATAACACATACTACTGTTCGAAAACAAAAGACAGTTCAACGACTCACAAAAATACAAGAAGCTTTATCTAAAAAGGAAGAAGATAAACCAGAGTCATAGATGTCACGCGCAGTTTCATTTATTTTAGTTTTTGCTTGCATAAAGATTCATACTATTCTAACAATATTGGTTCAAAAAACAGTATTTGGATTTTTCAATGTGACTTTAAAACGATGATACAAAAATCACCGTAAAAAATTCATTAAATAAATACGCGTTTGTTTGGCAGAAATTTTACCGATACAAATGTGTACTTCAACTTTATAACAACTTAAAAATAAAATAGTTTTTACTAAATTGATGCACGGTCGTTGACATGTAAATTCTCCTATAACAATAAAATGATAACGATTTCTTATTTAAAATAATCTCTAAATTAAACTAAGTACAATAAAAACGACATCAAAATTGAAAAAGTAATAGTTTGTTTTTAAGGCTGTTGTTGTTTGTAATTAGGCCTAAAGCTACAAAAAGGACTATTTGTGGTCTGCCCACCACTGGTATCGAAATCCACTTTCTCGAGTTCTAAGTCCGTATACATACCTCTGTGCCACCGGGAGTATATCTTTTTTTGGAATCCATTTAACAGTACATTCAAAAGTTATATCAATAAAGATATAATCAAATTCACGTACAGTCCTAGTAACTATCATGTTCCTGTCGTGAAGAGATTACTTTTATTTAACATTATGTTCTGTTATAAAGAAATGCCTGCTGCACAGTTATTTCCTTAATTGTTTGAGCTTAAATACCTGAAGTGTGAAACTTTTATGGATTTATATTTGTATGGTGCATTCAATAAACACTGCAGGAGTTTCGGTTACATACATAGATTTTGACATACATTGTACGTCAGTTATAGTGAAATAGTTTTCTTGTTTAGTATCCTCATTAGATTTTGTTCATTATAATATAGGCGATAGAGGTATCTCACATACTAATTTCTTAATGTGAAAAATAGCTAAAATGGGACAGAAAAATATTTAATATAACAATGTTACACCAATGTTAACGTGATGTCATGAGGTGAGGATGAGTGAAAAATGTTTTATTGACTTTTTTATATCCCATTTTAACTGTTTAGGGGATTTTTTGAAATTGACTGTGAGTTAGCTGTAGAGATTAGCATTAGATAATTTTCTCATACAAGATTATTTCAATTAACTAAATCTCTTAAGCTTTTCGTGAAAAGTTCTATATTCTGGTATCAGAAGTTTCAGGAAATCAAAAACAAAGTTGCTAACTTATAAAAAGCGTATAAAAGAACGAATAAATGTAATTTTTGTAGTCCATAGATGTGGAAACCAAAACATTTGTAAAGTCTTTGAATTTTCGATTAATCGTTAACAAACTCACGCGTTTTTAATGTATTGAACAAATTCCCCGGACTTAGCAATTAAAAAGTTTTAAATTGCCACTATGAAATATTGCATTTGATAAAGTAACAGGTAAAAATCTGATCGTTTATAGACATTACACCGGTTTACAAAAAAATATTTTTTGTCTGAGGCAAGAATGTGAATAGATGTTTTTTACTAATTTGGGTGTGCTGAATTCAAATTTATAAACAGTTTTGCTCTATCACCTCTAGTTTTCTGGCTTTTAAATAGTCTCATTTTAGTATATACAGAGTATATACGAGTCAGTGATGTCGAGAAACCCACTTGTTGAGAATTTTATATGCAAAAACTGCTCGTTTGGGTTGAGAAAATATTTTAAATAGAAGAGCGAACAACGTTTCGACCTTCTTCGGTCATCGTCAGGTTCACAAAGAAACGGGTAACTGACCGGAAGCTGACCACATGTTTGGAAGGGGTTGTGTAACTGAGTGTCGCAATGTAGAGGGCGGGGTTAGATGTTTGAATACATAATTCTATCTATAATATTAATATAGGTATAATGGCGTTCCTTTATATTGATTTATTTTGGGTTTAAGTTGTTGTATAAGTAAGGCTTCTTTAATTTTGCGTTTGTTTATGTTTGTTTCTTTATTTAGTATTTGAGTGTTTTCTATGGTTATGTTGTGTCCATTTGATTTGCAGTGTTCGAAAACGTGTGAAGGTGACTTTTTATGTTCTTTGAATCTGGTTTCCATTTTTCTACTTGTTTCTCCAACATAGAAGTCGTGGCAGTTATCACATTGTATTTTATAAATAATGTTGGTGTGGTGTTTGTCAGTGTAGTTCTTACATAGTATGGACCTTAGTTTTGTGCCTGGTTTTTGAATAAATTTAGTATTAACTGGAATGTTATATTTTGTTACTAGCTTTTTTCAAAATGTTGGTTATTTGTTTGCTGATGTCAGGAATATATGGTATACAGCAGTATATGGTTTCGTGATTTTTTGATTCGTGAGATATATTTACTTTTGTTGGTTGATTTTGCTTTCTGTCTAGGTGTGTGCGTATAATGTTTTCTACGGTTTGTGGAGGAAACATATTGATGTTGATGAAGTATTGTTTTATTTTGTCTAATTCATCGTTAATTTTATCTGGTGAGCATAGTTTTATGGCTGTGTTTATCTGGTTTCTTAGTATGTTGAGTTTTTGTTTTGTTTCATGTGCTGAGTCCCAAGGAATGTATAGTCCAGTATGGGTGATTTTTCGGTGGATTTCTGTTTTGAATTGTGTGTCGGTTCTTATAATTTTGAGGTTAAGAAATGATATTTGATTGCTTTCTTCCTGTTCACATGTGAAGTTAATGTTGGGATGTATAGAGTTAATGTGAGTGAAAAAATTAAGTATGTGTTCTGTAGATTTGAATCCCGCAACCGTGTCATCTACATATCTGTACCAGTATAGTGGTGGATGTAATGCTGTATTAATTGCTTGTGTTTCAATTTGTGTCATAAAAATATTGGCTAGAACTGGTGATACTGGGTTGCCCATGCTTAGGCCATTTGTTTGCATGTAATTTTGGTTGTTGAACATGAAGTTTGTCTTTATTGTGGTGAATTCTATGAGGGTTGCTAACTGGTTACTGGGAATGTCTATAATTGGGTTAGGGTCTCGGATATAGAGTTTTAAGGCTATCTTGCAGGCTTCTGTTGTTGGAACTTCTGTAAAGAGGGATATAACATCGAAACTGGCTATTAAGGCTTTATGATTAAGTTGATTTAGATTAGACTTGAAATTAAAAGAGTCTTTGATGAATGAGCTGGCTGATATTGCATATTTGGAGAATGCCCATGCTATGTATTTACCAAGATTGTAATTAAACGATTCATATGTTGACATTATTGGTCGTAATGGACAATCTGGTTTATGAGGTTTGGGGATGCCGTATATTTGTGGTGTGCGTGAGTCGGTTTTACGTAGGTAGGAGTAGAGTGTTTGTGAAATTGTGTTGGCTTTTTTCATTTGCAGTAGTAATTTGTTCAGTTGCGTCTCATGTGTCTTTGTTGGATTTGTGTGTATTGGTTTAAATTTGTTCGTGTCTGATAGGATGTTATTCATTTTTTGTATGTATTCATTCGTGTTCATTATTACTATAGCGTTACCTTTATCTGCTTTTAGAATTTTTATGTTTCTGTCTTGTTTTAGGTTTTTAATGGAATTAATGTCTCTTTTTGTAAGGTTGTTTTTTTTAGTTTTCTGTTTTGTGAAATTATGTTGATGGTTTTGTAAGAAAATTCTTTGAAAAAATCGTTTAAGATGTTGTTTCCAGGTGTTTCTGGAAAATATAAATTTGTAATTTTACCTGGGAAGTTTGGCTGTTGGATGTCAATAAAATTATCTAAGTTGTCTTCTTTCTGTTTGTTGTTTTTGTTTTCTGTAGAAAGTATCACAAGTCTCCTTGCTAGGTCTTCTAAACATGTTTTGATTTCTATGGTTGGAATGTACCTTGGTGCTATTGCGAAGTTGAGTCCTTTGTTAAGTAGATGTATCTCGTCTGTGTTTAATTGTCGGTCGGATCTGTTAATTATGAGGTTGGCCAACGGTTTGTCATGTTGATGTCTTTTCTGTTGTTTACATCTTAGTTTTTCAAGTTTTTTGTTGTGGCAGATCTTTTTGTCTCTGTCGTTCTTAGTATTGATTTGGTTTATGTTTCGTTGTATAAGTCCGTAAATCTCTGGTTTAATGCAGCATGCTAGTTGATGGTCTAGGTTCATTTTTTGTTTTTGTAAGTCATGTAGTTCTTTGTATTTTGTGTTCAACATGGCTTTAAGTAGTTTTTTATGTAAATTTTGGATAATGTTTGTGTATTTATTAAAATCTTGTGAATGTTTTACCTTTACAAAATTAGGGGTTAGTTGTTCCTTTCTACATTGTTGAATAAAATTGATGTCATTTCTTCTATTAATGATTCGTTGGTTTAAATTTCTTAGTTTCTTAACGATCGTGTGAGCGTGTACTGTTAATAGTGGTGTACTGTATGCTTGTTCAGACATAATGGTAACAGGTAAGTACAAATACACTGAGAAAAACACAAAAAAACACAAAAACTTACACTTCTCGAACAATCGTCGTGATGAAATAACAATCAGTGATGTCGAGAAACCCACTTGTTGAGAATTTTATATGCAAAAACGGCTCGTTTGGGTTGAGAAAATATTTTAAATAGAAGAGCGAACAACGTTTCGACCTTCTTCGGTCATCGTCAGCTTCACAAAGAAAGAGGTAACTGACCGGAAGCTGACCACATGTTTGGAAGGGGTTGTGTAACTGAGTGTCGCAATGTAGAGGGCGGGGTTAGATGTTTGAATATATAATTTTATCTATAATATTAATATAGGTATAATGGCTTTCCTTTATATTGGTTTATTTTGGGTTTAAGTTGTTGTATAAGTAAGGCTTCTTTAATTTTGCGTTTGTTTATGTTTGTTTCTTTATTTAGTATTTGAGTGTTTTCTATGGTTATGTTGTGTCCATTTGACTTGCAGTGTTCGAAAACGTGTGAAGGTGACTTTTTATGTTCTTTGAATCTGGTTTCCATTTTTCTACTTGTTTCTCCAACATAGAAGTCATGGGAGTTATCGCATTGTATTTTATAAATAATGTTGGTGTGGTGTTTGTCAGTGTAGTTCTTACATAGTATGGACCTTAGTTTTGTGCCTGGTTTTTAAATAAATTTAGTATTAACTGGAATGTTATATTTTGTTACTAGCTTTTTTCAAAATGTTGGTTATTTGTTTGCTGATGTCAGGAATATATGGTATACAGCAGTATATGGTTTCGTGATTTTTTGATTCGTGAGATATATTTACTTTTGTTGGTTGATTTTGCTTTCTGTCTAGGTGTGTGCGTATAATGTTTTCTACGGTTTGTGGAGGAAACTTATTGATGTTGATGAAGTATTGTTTTATTTTGTCTAATTCATTGTTAATTTTATCTGGTGAGCATAGTTTTATAGCTGTGTTTATCTGGTTTCTTAGTATGTTGAGTTAGTTACCTCTTTCTTTGTGAACCTGACGATGACCGAAGAAGGTCGAAACGTTGTTCGCTCTTCTATTTAAAATATTTTCTGAACCCAAACGAGCCGTTTTTGCATATAAAAGTGTATATACGTGCTTATTTCAACAGTTGCAGCAGCTTATTACAGATAAAACAGGATAGATAAAGAACATTGACGGAATAAATATACTTGGATGACACAATGTACACAATTCATAGTACCGCAGACAGTTAGAAGTGTGTTTTCTTAGATGATCTGGTGTATTTTGCGTCCGGGATGTCACGCAAGAGCATCCAGCAGAAGTCTCCCATCATGCTGGGGTTCCACTTGCCTTGGTAGTTGCTCTCCATCTTCGTAATGTCTTGGTGGAATCTTTCTCCGTGCTCATCACTCACTGCACCAAGGTTTGGAGGGAAGAAGTTGAGGTGGGAATGGAGAAAATGAATTTTGAGTGACATTCGGCATCCCATATCCTCATAAGTCTTTAGCAACTTCTCAATACAGGCTTGGTAATTTGGTACGCGTGTGTTACCAAGGAAGCCACTACAGACTGACTTAAATGCTTCCCATGCTCTCAGTTCCTTTAAGGTAAGAAGCTCCTCAAAATCAGTATCCTTCAGCACTTCTCGGATTTGAGGTCCGACAAAGATGCCCTCTTTGAGCTTAGCAGCACTGAGACCTGGGAACACAGTAGACAAGTGTTGGAAGGCAGCACCATTTTTGTCCATGACCTTCACGAAATTCTTCATCAAACCAAGTTTGATGTGAAGAGGAGGAAGAGGCACCTTCTTTATGTCAACCAGAGGATTCTCTTTGACGCTGCGTTCGCCAGGAACGAAAGTGCTTCTAGACCCCCAGTATTTCTGCTTGTAATGCTGGGATACAGCTCGACTATCCCAGAGACAGAGAAAGCAACAGTACTTTGTGAAGCCCGCTTGCATACCCATAAGAAGACCAATGACCTTGAGGTCCCCACACAGACTCCACTGGTGCTGGTTGTACTTAACAGCTTCTAAAAGAAGCTCCATATTGTCATAGGACTCCTTTGATGGCCAGAGTGTGCAGTGGGAATGCTGGGATATTTATTCCCGTTGTGCAGAAGCACAGTCTGAAGGATTATGTGGCAAACCAAGGAAAGTGAACAAGCCAGGTACATTTGTGCAGTAGCACAACTTGTTTTCCATGTCGAAAAATGAAGCAAGGTCTTTGTTCCGATTCCTGAAACTGGTGATCCGTCTTGATATATAGCTATATATATAAATAATGTAATGCTATCACTTACATTTATTGCATAATAACTAAAAAAGAAGACATAAGTCACACAATATTAGAAATTAACCCTGAATGCATATACGCCTTTATGTACAGTATGTGTACAAAATGTACAGTATGCATATCTAAAAAACTAGAAATGATGAGTAAAAACGGATTTAAAATCTGAATTCAGCACCCCAATATTAGGTTAAAACAGCTATTTTTGTGCTTGTCTCAATTTCTTTGTAAACCAGTGAAATTATTATCATGTTTCATAAAACAAACAAGCGATAAGCTTCTCTTTTGGAATTTTCGTAAAAAAAAACTACATAAAGGGTAGTAACCCTGCATAGTCATCATTAATTTTTAACTGACGGATTACGGAAAAGGCAATTATTCAACAGTATTCACAATTTTTTCTTGATTTTCTCTAGTATATCCAAATATTCGGATTTGCTGTTACTCTTATAATGCACCTACCACGACCTCAAAGTGAAAAGTTGCGATTTAGCAGCAGTTGAACGCGTTTCGTATTCAGGCACGTTATCCATTGGGCCCTGCCGGACCCGGAGAATATAAAATTAATTAACGCTCATAAACAGAAGCATTTATAATTTAATAAATTATCTTTGACTTGTTTGTCCTCTCGCAACTGAATCAGATCTCTACGATATGTAATATATATTTGTTGTGTAAATTATAGATACACACAATGCTATTACTTAGTCATATAGTAGTATTACTTTCAAATAATGACTGGGGAAATCATAGTTGTTGTTTTTTCTCAAGTTAACATTATTGCATCAAGTAAACTTCTTGGAGTCTCGAAGTTAGCAAATTAAGAGAAGAAAAAAGAAGTAAATTAATTAATGGCCTCCCAAGTGGCTGAGTGGAAAATATAGTAGCTTACAACTGTAATAATCGGATTTAAGTAACCGTGGTGAGCAGAACACAGATAACAATTATTTAGCTTTATATTTAAAGATATGCTAAAATATGCTAAACTCGCCATACATTTTACGCAATGTTGCTGATTACAGAACTATCTGCGAAGTCTAAGTCACATATAAAATTATACTGAAATAAAAAGGTCAAAGTATTCTATGGTCCTTGGATATTTGATAATTATATAAAAGAGATCTCTAGAGAATAACTAAAATGTTTTTTATAGCACATATCTATTCAAGAATCTCTCAGTGCTTTGCCAACCATGGGTTTCGAAATTCGGTATCTTGTGTTGTAAGTTCACAAACATGTTGCATTGCCACTGAGGGCCAAATGCTTTCTGAGAAAATATGTGGATTAAGTTTACGTATTTGACGTCAGATGGCAGAGAGTACAGTAAATAAAATGCTTCAATTTTTTATGACAGTTTTTAAAGTGGTAACGTTTATAAATTATTTTTATTTGTTGAGTACAATGTGAAACAAAACTTTATAAAAATTGCATTTTAACAGTTTTACTAGGCATTCCAGAATAATATTAAAATTTACATGCTCGAAATTGAGTTTCAATACATGTCTCGGTCAGAACACAGATGTCTCATTGTGCAGCTTTGCACTCAACTGTAAACAAATTAAATAATTGTTACTAGCGACATCTACTGCATTAAATAGAAACTACTCAAATATTATTATTCGTATATTCTAACCCTACTTAGTGGCACAGCGGTATAATTACGAAATAGTAATGATAGAAATTGGGTTTCGATACCCAGGATGAGCATGGCTTAACTAATATATTATAAATAGAAACAAACATTTAAAATATATTCTCACTATATATTTGAAATTTTATTGTTTTCAGTTCTGGTGAAATATTTATTGAACATATTTAAGGTAGAAAACACCAAATAGTTATGAATAAAAAAATATAAAAGATGTCAACAAAGAATTGGCGCACTTGAACAAAAGTAATATATTAAGTATTGTTTCCATAGTTTTCGGTACGTGAAAAACCAAACTCAGAAATACAAAATTAGTAAATCTATTACACTAGGATTAATTCATGTGTGATTTTCAAAATGTAAAAGGAAAAAACAAAATGTATATAACTCGAGTCCAAACCATTTGTATCTGTAGCATTTCCTAAGATTACTAAATGATGTATATTTTGACAAATACATCAAACTATTTAAATTACTTTCAAATTTTAAAGTTTTAAACTCAGTTCGATATATCTCAGATTGAACAATACAAATTTTCTTAAGTGTTAACTCCAACGAAACATTATATAGTCTTATTGTCTTAATGCCAATACGCTCTTAATGTGGAACTGTATAATAAAATCAGATTGATAACTTAAAAATATGTTGTCATTATGGGAAAATTCAATTTCAGGGATACTGATTGCGAAAATTTCGAGTCTTACAGTAAGAGGGACAGGTGTTTGAAAATTGTTCAGGATACATTTATACAACAACTGGTGACGAAATCTACAAGAGAGGGTGTTATATTAGATTTAATATTAGCATCTGATACGAATGTGATATAAAGAGGTGTGATTAGTGAGTATTTAACCACAAGCGACCGCTGCACTGTTAAATTTGGATTTTACAACATGTAGTATTAAAGAAGAATAGTATCTTGATTCCAAATTTGAGGAAAGTTAAATCTGTCTTCTGTAAACTGGAATAAAAGTTAGAAGAAGATGTTAAACAGATGTGTGAGACATTTAGGAAAAAGCTGATATGCATACAGAACATGCGTTTTCTCTACAGTTCTCTACTGAACTGAATAAGTCAATATGGTTTAGTAAAGGTTCAAGAAATCATATTAGAGATAAACATAGTAAATTCAAGGAATTTAAACGTACTAGAAATAATAAAGACTTGGAAGATAACAGGAAGTCAAGAGAGCTAGTTGAAAATGAAGGTAAAAAGCAAAAACAGTTTATGAAAGAGTGTTGGCTGAAAGAGTGAAAACAGAGAATTAGGAATTCTTTAGGTACATGAATAGTAAGAAAAATCTTAAGATGGTGATAAGTTCTTCTCAGAATGATAGTGGGGAAATGATCTCAGAAGATAATGAGATGGTGAACTTCTTAAACGATATTTTGTCTTCATTTTTTCTTAAAGACAATATATACAAATGTCATGTTTCAACCAAAACATTTAATGTATGGGGAAAATACTGATTAAAATATACCACTTTAATTTTTTAATTGTAAGAGAAAATTGGAAAACCTAAATATTGATAAGCCCTTTGGACCAGACAACTTTTTCCCTAGGATTTTAAAGGAACTTAAATATTTTATTTGTTAGCCATTAGCTGGTATTTTTTTTATAGGTGATCGAGTAATGGAAGAGTATTAGAAGATTGAAAGTTGGCTAATATCAATCCAACATCAAAAACGGGTGATAGTTATCGTCTAGGTAATTGTTGGTTAGCTTGTCTTACATTATTAGTTGGAAATGTTTTGGAAAGCGTGGTTAAAGAGGCATTCTAAAGTTCGATATAGCATTAAATAGTCAGTCATAAATTCAAATTTTGACAGTGTAGGAGTAGTCTGTAGTTTAGGCAGCATTACTTTTTAAAAAGGGTATTGGCTTTTTGAATATGTTACCTTCAAGGGCGTTGTTGTTTTGAATTAAGCACAAAGCTACTCAATGGGCTATCTGTGCTCTGCCCACCACGGGTATCGAAACCCGGATTTTAGCGTGTAAGTCTGCAGACATACCGCTGAGCCATTGGGGGCTACCTTCAAGGGCGATGAAGATAGAAATTTTGACAGTGTTCAAGAAAAGGTTAGACGGATACGTGAGTAGTAAGTGGTAGTTATAGTTGGAAGATGGAGAGGACATTTTTGATGGGCTAATAAGCTCCTTTTTATTCCTTTAATATTTCATTAATTTTAATAAGGCCTGGCATGGCCTAGTGCGTTAAGGCGTGTGCTTCGTAATCTGAGAGTCGCGGGTTCGCGCCAAACACGCTCGCCCTCTCAGCCGTGGGAGTGTATAATGTGACGGTCAATCCTACTTTTCGTTAGTAAAAGAGTAGCCCAAGAGTTGGCGGTGGGTGGTGATGACTAGCTGCCTTCCTTCTAGTCTTACACTGCTAAATTAGGGACGGCTAGCACAGATAGCCCTCGAGTAGCTTTGTGCGAAATTCTAAAACAAAAAATAATTTAATAAATTTAACTAGTATTTTATTGTAGTGTTTGACTTTAGGCCTTCATCAGGCTGTATGTAAATTAAAATTTTAAGATACATGATACTAACATCAACTACTTAAAATGGTAATCAAAGTGATAATCGCGATTAAAGAATTTTAAAAAGTAGCGTTAAGGTATTTCTGAATTGCAAAGTTGGATTCCAATAACGAAAACGTACTTGTTTAAAAACGTTCTTCAAAAATGTCTGGGTTATTTTTACAATTTTTTTCAAGCACATGTATTATACAAACCATATTTATAATCTTATAAATTATATACCTATAATCTAATTAAGCTGTATGAGAAAGCGTTAATATTCAGCAGAATTTACATAATAAACTACTTAATGAGTCGGCTTTCATAACAATAAAATTTGAGATAGTCCATTCTCTTATTTTGCGGTAAAATAAACAAACAATACGTAATAATAATAGACCAGAAAAAAAAAATTCATTGTTTTTGTCCCGATACCGACATATCAAGCTTCAATTAGAATAACCTGTGTACTGTTTTGTTAGGGTCATCAAAATAATTATTATGAAAGGAAAGATAACTAGATTTTGTCCTATAATTTTATGTTGTTTCTCCTGTTTATACGAGGATTCTATATAGTTCTACAGAGGGGTCGATTTCAGAAAATGATTTATGCATCTGTTTTAAACAGTAACAAAATTACGTATTTATACGATTTGAATTTTCAGTATATGTATAAATATACATATGTGTTCTCGGATGAAAAATTGAAAAACAAAATATTAGATAAGCAGCTTATTTCACTCTATTTGTTGTACTTATGTGAGGTTTTCGAATACTTTGGGAGTATAAATCCTCTCCAAAAACATCCGCCCTTTGGTTAGGTATTCATGTGAATACATGGAGATTACCTTTTTTTTTCGTCTCACATATAATGGTGGAACTCACAGTTAATCTGTCATAATTTATATTGGTTCACTCTGATACTGTAATCTCCAGGTGAGACAGTGATTAAGTCCACGGACTTACAACTCTAAAATCTGGGGACTCAATTCACCACGATAGGCACAGCAGATAACTTTAAATCAAACAAACAAACTATTATTATATTCTTTCCTTCCTGATTATACTCTGAGATAAATCAATTTTTTTCTGTTGCAGCTTAAAGCTACCCTGGAAGAGGAAGGCTTTGCTTGGTTATTTCATATTTTTCAAAGCTAATAATCCGATTACGAAGCCTCCCAACATTTTGCACCTACACACACACACAGATATGTATATTAATTATGCAATATAAAATCCTCTTTGTTAAGCCTTGTCGATAGACGTCACTACCTACGCAGTTTTTTTTTTTTGTATTTACTGGATATCAACAACAGCAGTAATTATTTTTTGGTCTATAAAAAGCTAAGATATGTTGAATATCTTTGAGGTAAATTAGACTTTTTAAGTTCTATATAGGAAAATGAAAACTGTTTTATCCTGTTTGCTTAGTATGATAGAATGAAAAATCTTAAATATTTGTTCCGTACACTGAATTGTAAATGTCTACTCCTGAATTAGACGAATTATTAATTTTTTGTGTAAGTCTAGTTGTGGATTACTATATGGCATTAAGCGAAACTATCTATATTCATGTATGTATTATATTATGATTTGTGTTGAGAAGTGAGAGTATCAAGTTGTATCTTCTTCAGCCACAGATGTTCTTCGTTGAAATATTAAAAACAGATATTTTGTAATATTTTGTAATATTTTTCCTATTTATCAGAATAATCAAACAACATTCTTTTATTTCTCCCACATAAAATGCATAATATGTTATTTAGTTGCTTTTGAGTATCACACAAAGCTACTCGAGGCATAACTGTGCAAGCTGTCTCTAAGTTAGATGTAATAGGCTGGAGAGAGAGCACCTTGTCAAAACCATTTACCACTAACAATTGAACTACTTTTTACTAACAAAAATTGTGATTTACCGTTACATTGTAATGCTACCACCGTTGAAAGGATATACATGTTCGGTGGAAAGGCTGAAACTTGCAACCCACAGAATGTGAGTCGAGTACCATAACAACTAGGTGTGTTATTTTCTAATTGTAGTTACATGTAATGTGACGTAAGTCTTTGATACGCATACATATTTAACAAGTTGCTACACCGTAGCAGTTCTTTGTTCAATAAAAGTTTAAGGAAAAATATTAAAACATAGTGTTCCATTACATCCAACGGATTGACTCCTGAACAAAGATCGTTATGTAATAGTAACACAAATAGTAGTTAGAGTAAAAATATGAGTCATTATAAGCGAATGGAATATGTAAGTTAGAATTAAGTGGGCCATCTCTTCAAAAGGTTTTCCTGCCTAATTTTGTACTATTGAAAACTAGCGTAAACAGCTTAACTACAGTCCTAATTGCTCTTCTCAGTGTAATTTTGCTTTGGGAAAAAATAAGCTATATTGTTGTTTTCGTGTATTAGATCATATAATTAATAATAATTAAATAAGCAACGTTATTGCTTAGATGTTCTAAAAATCACTGGAATATGTGCAAAATACAGTATTGTTCAAATACATTTGTTTTCGAGGTTTGTTCTTAAAAGCTGACTTTAGTTAAACCCGAAATATTCGTTGTATGAGATACTAACCAAAACATTGCTTATAGAAGGCTTATTTATATAAGTAGGAAGGATTTGTTTTTTCTAAACATGCAATACAGTTTGAACACAAAATAATACGTAAAACAGACAATGACATTCATTATATTCTTCTCAAACATTTCTTCTTTTTTGAGATTTTGAGCTTTTTCCACAACACGATCTCCTTTTAGAAGATTCTAGAGATTGTTATTATTTCAATGCTGTCATTGATACTAAGAAACATAACTGATGAAACACGTAAAGCTGGTTTATTTAGTTCTTGCTAAACCGAAAGTTACACAGCGAGCTATCTGTGGTTTGGCTACCATGAGTATCAAACCCTGGCTTTTTGGAATCGCAAGTTTACAGACTAACTACTTCAGAATTCTTAGTGAGAATTGATTATATTATAAATTACACTAAGCCTTGCTAGATTCTCAGCAATTATTTTAGCACACCATCTTAAGAGTACAAACTTTTATAAAATGTACACAACCATGTATTCTAACCTCGTGGTGAGCTAAATGCTATTCTTTATTCGCATACATCAAATCCTTGTCGGTCCTTTCTTAATGTTCAGGTAAAAACATGTTGCATAGCGTTTGGTTGTGTTAAGGTGTCAATGACTCAGCACTATCATACCGAACATGTGTAAAACACTGAGATGCTTACTAAAAGGCCCAGTCGTTTCATCTACAATGAAGGCTTAAGATATTGGTCACCTCTGTCCATCCTACTTTTATATATTATAAACATGTTTTCTTTAGACAACAAAAACTTCACGAAAAGGAAAGTGAAAAGTTATTCTACTCCAACCCAATACTACAAGAATCTAGAAAAACTCACTGGCAATACTCATTGATAATAATAAATATTTTTTTTCTAATTTTCAAACTGAGGCTACCAAGTGAGTCTGCAGTAAATTTAAAGACTTGTGACACTAAAAAAAAAAGTTTTGTTACTCGTGGTGGGCACAACACAGATAGCCCTTTGTGCAGCTTTGCACTAAATAATTAAAAAATTCAAACTAAGAAAGTAGAAAATCTTCACTTACCTGAGGAATAAAGGTCTTTAATTTTTAATGTTTTTCTTTGAAACATACTTTGCTTTATGAAAGTTTTATATAGTTTCTATAAATATGGTTTAAAGTACGTAATTAATTTTCACGCTTTTCGTCACAGACTGATATAAACAAAAAATGTCAGTTAAATATGGAATACTATCTATTTATTCTACAGCTGCTTTGTTTTACAATACTCAAACTTATTATTGTTAAAAAATGATTTTACTCATCTAACTTTCAGACATTAATTTTTTTTTCTGAGAGCGTTACTGAAAAGAAAATGATATATCGTTGGTAAATACTTTATCTTCTACACTCTCTACGCTCAGTACTTTATTCACTTTAACATTGTTTTGTAACTTTTGTTCCTTTATTTCTAACACAATAAAACGTCAAACCCAATCACCTCTCCTTCGTTTCTAAACAAGTGACGATTGGTTTCAAGATTAACGAAAGTTGTTGGGAAGAAAATAGTTGTTTCCTCCCACACACCCGCCTTCTCCCCCCACACATATACTCACACACGGTGGGTGAGCTTTAAGTTTCCAAAATTATAGCAATAAAATCCATTTTGCGATTCCTCAATGGACGGGGTGCAAAAAGCCATTGTGTAACTTTACAAAAAAAACGGCATATTTTGTTTTTTTCCGTGTACCAAACCACTGAGTACTTAGTATTTTTAACCTGAAATGCACTTTTTGCTGGACGTAGGCTAAATGGATAGGATTTGTTTGCTTTCGATTTGGCGCAGAGCTACACGAGGGCTCGTTGCTCTAGCCTTCCCTAATTTAGCAGTGTAAGACAAGAAGGAAGGCAGCTAGTCATTAGTCATGACCACCCACCACCAACTCTTGGGCTATTCTTTTACCAACGAATAGTGGGATTGATCGTAACATTATAACGCTCCCAAGGCTGAAAAGGCGAGCATGTTTGGTGCGATGGAGATGCGAACTTGCGACCCTCACGTTAGATTACGAGTCGCACGCCTTAACCCACCTGGCCATGCTGGGTCATTTCTGTCTGTAGTTAACAGTTTCGATAATTGTGAAATCTATTTTCAACATTTCTAGTTGAATCTCTGCCCTGCTGTTAAGACTGTATCTAGTAATAACTCTTTTTTTTTTCAATTCTTTGTTTGTGTGTTTTAGATTAAAGCTAGATTGGGCTACCTGTTGTGTCAATTATAGGAAATCGAAGATCAACTTTTAGCGTTTTGAATATGTAAACTTTCCGCTGTGACTTTTTTTTCCAACTACAGAATTGTTGGTAGAAATATTTTAACATTTCTCATTCGATAAATCGAGCAGTTATAACAGTATTAAATAATAAAAGATATCTTTGTTCAACAAGATAACAGGAAAAGACATAAGGATGACATTTTCAGTTTTTATTTCTCAATACGTCTATATATAACGCTCAGAGATATAAATAAGTTTTCGTTAAATTTACATGCACTAGCAAATGCTCTATTAATGTACGCAGTTTTTCTCTGGCTTACACGTTATTAACTAATCTCCAGATACAAATAAATTAACGTAAAGTACATTTTATTTCTACTGTATTGTTTTTGTGATAATTAAAATGTTACTTTATTTGTTAAAGTCATAAACAAAACAATTTGCTTCTTCTTTCGATTTGTTAAAGATAAACCTTAAAATATTTAGATTATTTTTTTATGTTATACAATTAATATGTTAAGATTGCTCTTCTTCACTTCATCAAAGGCATAACGTCATTACGGTTAACATACATGCACAGCCGGTTTAATGAATTTGGATGCACTGCTTAATGTAAATTTTAGAAAGCGAGAGAGAAAAAAGAAAAACAACTTTGAATTAACTGTCAAAAATACTTTCAAGTATGGTATTCTCTAAGTAAATGTAATGTTTTTGAATTGCTGTACGTGAAATAGTGTTTGAGTCATTCACTCGGTTTCTGCTACATAAGTACAGAAATTAAAAATTAGGTTGTGGAAGCTACTTCCCCCCACTTTATAATAAGAAGTTAGTAAATGCGTGTTATGGTTTTAGATAACTTAAACAATTTTGAAATATTATCTGTTATTAGTTTGTATTAGGTGTGTTTACAGTGCGTTCTATTTTGTGAGACAGCTGTTCTCAGACATACAGACATATCATTGGATTTCACGTGACCATTTATGTACATATGCCATCTTTTGTGGTTTTGTGAACGTCAATTGGCGTGATACAGTCACAGAAAGTGGTTTGTTTTTGTTTCTTTTATCTTTGTCCATCATGACGTGAAATAAACTCAAGAAAAGAAAGACGAACCGAATTTGTATTTATGGCAAAGCTAATGAGATTATTTGCTGCT
Source organism: Carcinoscorpius rotundicauda (assembly GCA_011833715.1). Classification (NCBI taxonomy): domain Eukaryota; kingdom Metazoa; phylum Arthropoda; class Merostomata; order Xiphosura; family Limulidae; genus Carcinoscorpius; species Carcinoscorpius rotundicauda. The sequence goes on from CM022398.1 coordinate 27,592,023, forward strand.
ATCCCTAATTTTGAACTACTGGCTACAAAAAAAGGCAACCAGTCAGCAGTTCCCTAATAGCCACACTAATAGACTGGTTCTCACATAGTTGCTTTTATATTGGTTTTGTACAGTTACTGAAACTATCGAGCTCACCTTAAATACTAGGGAAAGTTTCTTCCGATAATAACAATAAACCAAATTTTAAATAATCATATTTATTAAAAACAACAACAATCAAAATTGGGTTATTAATGAGTGTATAAACAGTTACCTTATTCGACCAGATCTCAGCTTCGTTTTGTATTTCTTCTTCTTGCAGCTGGTGAACTAAATGAATTATTGGCTCTCATCAAGATGCACTACGAAGTTTGACATTTTTTATATCTCTATAAAATGTGCAAGACGTGAAAATAAACCGTATATTTATACTTTTATTATTATCTGTTTTGATACCTTTCGATCTTATTACAAGTCTTCAAAAAGTCACAAAAACAATATAATAGAAAGTAAAAACATTACACAATTTAAAACCACATTTCATACTAACACATCGACCTTTTGTTGTAGGTGTGGTATTTTACGTCACTTTAGGATGTTTTTCTCATTTTAAAAAATTTTTTAGTGCTAAAATTTTGGAAAAAATCATTTCCAAAGTATTCACAATGACAATAAAACTTTTCCAAAATAGGCGTTAGATATTACGTACCAATAAACTTTTGACTCATGCTATGACTTAGCTATAGTTCGGCACTTTAGATTTAAAAACGCATCGTAAAACGTTGCATTAATTAAAATATTTTATATAGGGGTTTTATTAAGTATTTTTGTTTTTAGATAAATGATTTTGATAAAATAAACTGAAGAATATTGCTATTTTTTAATTGCAATAAATTACATGAAGTGTGGTTACAAATGTGTATCGAATAACAACAATCTCAGAGACGTATTTCCAATTGCTTATTAATGTTATTCGTAGGCACTAGATAGTGCGTCACGTATAAACCTAGATTCTCAGAATTACATCCAATCATTGTCTTTATACCAAGCCTTTCTTGGAAAAACGTGTCACACCAACAGCTGTGTCGTAAAAAAAAATTACTCTTAGGTCAAGGTATAGCTTAAAGGAATGTGTAACCCTATGATCCCATCAAGGCTCCTAGGTAGAATACCATATATCACGAAAGTTTTAAAAATCTTAGATGATCCAATACGAGTTCCTTGCGAGTAAACTTGCATGGCCGAGCGCGTTAAGGCGTGCACTCGTAATCCCAGGGTCGCGGGTTCGCGCCCGCGTCGCGCTAAACATGCTCGCCCTCCCAGCCGTGGGGGTGTATAATGTGACGGTCAATCCCACTATTCGTTGGTAAAAGAGTAGCCCAAGATTTGGCGGTGGGTTCTTATGACTAGCTGCCTTCCCTCTAGTCTTACACTGCTAAATTAGGGACGGCTAGCACAGATAGCCCTCGAGTAGCTTTGTGCGAAATTCCAAAAACAAGCATCTTCTCCTCACCGTTCAACTTGGCGTTTCTTAAATAATCGACAGAACTGTATTATGAAGCACTGTCGTTTACAAAGTTCATGGCATATGAACTGCATTATTTTGCTCATTTAACTTCGATTTAAGTCTAGTTTCAGTTATTATTCGTTTTTGCCTGGTTTTTAAATCGTTCTCTACATATATAGGTTCAGCAACTTCGCTAAGTGCATGGTTCTTAATGCTGAAAAATGAGGTTGATTCTAAATTTAGATGTTCTCAGATGTGAGTTTAAAACATCGTGGTAATGAATCCGGTGACACCTAGAGTCATTAAGGTTTTATATGCTCTGAAATTTTTAAAAATGAATAGATGATCTTTTAACTTTAAAAAAATCCAGCATATATTTAGGTTGAAAGATACATCTTACTTTAACTAGTGGGTTACTTCTGATTAAAAAAGCTTATAGAAACACTAAAACAAGTATATTTTTAAAAAGTTTCAACCTGAATTTTTAAGAACGTTCATGGCATTTAAAAGTTATGAATAATATTTTTTGTAATATATATACTGTAATAACTCAGTTAAGTTTTTGTTTATTTTGTTTTTTTGTTTTTATGCAATAATTCTGAGGTACAAACTATTTTGAACGTTCAGTGAACAGAAATTGCTCACCATAGTTTCTGGATAAACTTATTTAAAGCTATCAAAACTAAAATATAAATTTATAAGTGTTTTTTTGTATCAAATAATTCACTTTTGGATTACCATATTTGTTTAGAATTATTGTGTCTGGAAACAAATGTTGCCCATATTGGATTCATTTATCATTTCTGCCCTCTTAAGATATTTCATATGTTCAACATATTTAAGAACAAGGAAAATGCTCTCTGTTTAGACCTTTTATTTATTGTTTATTTATTAGATAAGAAATTTATAAAAAACAATAATAAAAATTGGGTTATTAATGAGTGTATATATAGCTACTTTATTCGACCAGATCTCAGCTTAGTTTTGAACTAATATTTATTAAGTTTTTTATTATTATTAAATAATAAATTTCCAACATTACAAACAAAAGATGAAATATGTGAACAATCATCTTTACAAAAATGATGAGAATGTTTGATCAAGGTAAGTTTTTTACTTTTCAGAGAACTCGAATGTATTACACGAAATAGGAGTCTATTTGGTAAAAACAGTGGAGCATCTACAGATGATTTACTAAGAATCTATAAAACATATATTAGGTCAGTGATAGATTATGCAGCTTCAGCATGGATAACTGTAAGCAATAAAATAATTGAAACCAAACTACAAACAATACAAAGTTTCAAGAACTATATCATCTCAATTCATTCACAAACATTCGAACATACCAACCGTACCATATAAACTCTTACACAATACAATAATGTACTTCGATAAGAATTGGATGAAAACCGAATTACTATGTGAACTAGATAAGTGCCTCATACATGATGAAGCTAGTCCTAAATATCTCTCCCCAGTTAATTTATATTTTAAACATAAAAATAAATAAATACAAAAATATTTTGTATTTCTGATTATATCCTAAAATGACAGATAATTTGAAATATGCTAAATGTGAACCGATTTAAAATAAACTATCGTAACTATATTCTAGAAATTTATTCATCCTGTGAAATATATTTACAGTTTTTGGCTTGTGAAGTTAGTAATGGTTTCTATAGAAGTCAAGATGAACCTTACAGAAAAAAAAATTTAGTCCCTAAGTGTATCATTTATTAATGATAATAATAAATATAAATATAAATATTAAATAATAATAATAATAAATCATTAAATAATAATAATAAATATTAAAAAATAATAATAATGAATATTAAATAATAATGATAATAAGAGAACTAGGTGAAAATGATATTTAATATTTGAATAAATATTTATTCAACATATTTACATAAATATATGTCAGAGTTTATTATTTGTTAGCTTTAATAGATGAGTCGTCTAACAGATATTAAGCTAAACAAACAAATAGAAAATCACATAAATACGATAGTACTTGCTGCACTGTGTTTTCTCTATATGTTTTTCTTCAAACATTGGTCTATTTCTGTATCCACAATTCTTAGAAAAATAAATCTTGAGCTGTTCAATTAATAATCATTGTTGGTTTATCCATCGATCATATGTTTAATGAATAGCATAACTTAATTACTTATAAACTTAATATTATTTTTATGGACATCAAAATTTACTTGTTTCTTGTGTTGAATGTACTTCTCATGACCAGTACTCACATCTACTTTATCCCATATAATACAGAGCGTTGTTTTCTTATACCAAAACTATATCACGTTATCTGCTCTGTTTACTGACGATAATCGAACCCCTGATTTTAATGTTATGAATTCAAAACTTATCGCTGTCCCAGCGGGTGACTATAATACAGTATTATATGTATTTCTATGTACTTTAAGCAAAAATTATAAATGTTTTACATAAGCCTTGCCTTGTGAAGTAATGCAAATAACCCTCACTTATACAAAACAATTAAAAATATTAGGTTTAGAAAGTTTATAAATTAATTCACTAACATTAATGTACTCTTAGTTGACTACTTAACTCTAGTATATATTTATATATTCTATAATTCTTGCAAAATTTTAACTTTATTGTTGTGTTTCTTTTTTATATTAGTTTCATTATTTTGTAGTGCTGATTTTAATCGTCTATAAACAACTAATGTATTGCATAGCATAGATTTATTTAATATATATATATGATTATACTACAGCAGAAAGTATTTCATAAAGAATTATTTAAAATATATGTGATAAGATTTCACTTTATAACTTTAAAGAACAAGATAATAATTATCTTGTAATTAAGTAATTAATTCTAAAGTAAGCAAACATGTTTTTCAATAATATATAGCTTATTGACGAATAATAAACTACGAAATATATGCAAACTATTTCTCTAGTTTATATCACGGAAGGTAATTACCAAAGGCAACGTTTGATATTTCCTTTAAGAAATTTATTTCACAATTTGTTTTCATTTGCTTGTGAATATTTTCAGTAATAAACTGAGTTAGGACATAATTTCTATTAGTTCTTCGAAATTAGATTTGTTGAGATAAACACAATTTGTTAAAACGAAACCTTAGATCCAGAAAAGAACCTTTAAAATTGATTCAAGGCTAAGAATTATAACAAATTTAAACTTCTAAATGTATGACAAAAAACACTAAGCTAAACAAAGGATCGTGTGTTTCTGATTATATCCTAAAATGACAGATAATTTGAAATATGCTAAATGTGAACCGATTTAAAATAAACTATCGTAACTATATTCTAGAAATTTATCCATCCTGTGAAATATATTTACAGTTTTTGGCTTGTGAAGTTAGTAATGGTTTCTATAGAAGTCAAGATGAACCTTACAGAAAAAAAAAATTTAGTCCCTAAACTGAACCTTTAAATACTCGCAAAGATTTTTCATTTCAAACCCTTAAATAATATATGTGTTTTTTTAACTATCATATGTAAATCTGTAATAAACTTCTTGAGTACCTCAAATTAAACTTACAAAATTTTTACAGGTTTGTAAGGAGAATTCGTGAATAAATCATACAAGACTAAAAAAAACCTTTTCGTTAATATCGATATTTTAATGTTAGTGAACTTTTTACCTCTTCTTGAGTAATTACTTACATGATGTATAATCTATACCAAATAAGAATTTAAATCGCACGTATGTAAAGGCTCTGTATATACACGTCTAATTACTGTTTGCCTTTTATTAGAGGGGGAATTTTACAACAATGATTATACACGTTTACTTTGTAATGTATTTGTTTGTTTTTCAATTTCGCGCAAAGCTATTTAAGGGTTATCTGTGCTAGCCGTCCCTAATTTAGCATTGTAAGGCTAGAGGAAGGCAGCTTAGTCATCACCACCCACCGTCAACTCTTTTATAACTAATAGTGAGATTTACTGTCACATTATAACACCCCCACAGCTGAAAGGATGAGCATGTGTGGTAACACGGGGATGCAAACTCACGACCCTCAGATTACGAGTCGCACGCCTTAACCCACTTGGCCATGCCGGGCCCTGTAATGTGATCACGTCTTTAAGACTAAAACTTTAAGTCGAACGGTCTGATAAAAAATAACAAACCAATCAACTTATCCAACGAGAAATATCAGATCTAGCAACGATTTCAAAACCTGAATATCTAGAGCAAGTATTAAAACTCAAGATGGTGACGACAAGAATGGTCTTAGCGTTGTAAACAAATAGAGAATCCACACACAAAACATTAGCACACTGCTGTCTGAAACTGAAATCTGAGAAATAACAAGTCTATTCCACAAATATATTTCCTTTTCAATGCAAAGAACTTTCTACACCCATCCCTCCCTCACGGTTTCGTCTTTTGAGCAATCTTATTCCATATTATATTTCTTTGTAGTTTAGAAAAATTCAATAACTCTTCTCACGTAAACATACACGATGCTCTTTTAAATACATCAAACATTCAGTGGAGGAAGTCTTCGTTACCTAGATAACGTTGTCTTATGGTAATGTGTGTGAAAGTGTAGCTGCTTAAACTATTTCCAAGTTAATTAATAAGTGTTTGTCTTAGAATAACAAAGAAACTGGTAATTTCTTTATTTAAATTTTATTTCTTATACAAATACGCTTCAAATATTACTTTATTTTCGAAATACCAGATGGCACTATAATCAATTTTATGCAAACGTCAATAGGCATTTTAATTTTTGAAATAATTTTATTTACAAACCGTGTATTGCAAATGCATTATAACGTGACGATCAATCCCACTGTTCGTTGGTAAAAGAGCAGCTCAAGATTTGGCGATGGGTGGTGATGACTAGCTGTCTTGCCTCTAGTCTTACACTACTAAATTAGGGACGGCTAGCGCAGATAGTCATCGAGTAGCTTTGCGCGAAATTCAAAACAAACAAATTCACCAGGGACATCGAAAATTAGGTTTATAGCGTTGTAAGTCTTCATACATACCGCTCTGACACTGGTGGATTTCAGTTTTAATGTAATTATTTAAAAACAAAATATATTTCTTTTGCATAATAGTAAATCTCGTGAACTGATAAAATAATTATTAGAATTAGAACCGACTCATCTTTTTAACCCGACGCTTTTTCAAGTGCAGTGAATTCATATAGAGGTAAAACTTGTTTCTCGGATATTATTCCTAAAGTTAGCTGATATCTCAGTGTGAATTTTTTTCATTCAGTTACTTTGGGTATTTGAACTTCAGACTTACTGGCAAAGTTCACCTTTAAGTCTATAGATGTGTAGGCCCGGCATGGCCAAGCGTGTTAAGGCGTGCGACTCGTAATCTGAAGATCGCGGGTTCGCATCCCCATCGCGCTTAACATGTTCGCCCTTTCAGCCGTGGGGGCATTATAATGTCTCGGTCAATCCCACTATTCGTTGGTAAAAAAAGTAACCCAGGAGTTGGCGGTGGGTGGTGATGACTAGCTGCCTCACTCTAGTCTTACACTGCTAAATTAGGGATGGCTAACACAGATAGCCCTCGAGTTGCTTTGTGCGAAATTCAAAAACAAACAAACTATAGGTGTGTAATTGAAACATGATTCTCAAAATTTTCTCGCGATTGTTTTATAAATTAGTAACTACAATTAATGAGAGTATGTCAACAAATTACAAAATCAGAATTCGTATTTCGATACCTGTTATAGTTCATATTGCAGCTTTGTGGTTAACTACAAACAGATAGAAATACATATATATAGACGTAAAAGTAACTTTAAAGTGTATTTTGTTTCTGTTTTAAATGTGTGTTAATTGAGTAGTTTTTAGAAAGTTTACTGTTTTAATTTTTTTTACACTCATGATTTTGCCAACGAAAATTTAACATTTGACATTTGAGAAGTGGAACTAGCCACATACGCCTTGATTACTTCAAGAGATATTGCTGATTCCTGTCAAGGGCATTTGAAGTGTTTGTTACGTAAAAAGTTTGGAAAAAGGCAAGGATATTGTAGCTTTAAATGTCAAATTCCCGGAATAACCTGAAGAAATTTATCATCACAAATTAGAAACAAGCTGTTACAGCTGAATTGTACTATGAGTGAAAAAAATATATAAATAATTATGTAAAAAGCTGGTATTTGAAACCAATATTTTAACCTGTAACGTTTTACTTAGCTTTATTGTCTTAAAATAAAAATGTGTCTGTTATTACAGAGTGTTTTTTATGCAGCTTTACTGCATAAAATAAAAATGAATATTTCTATTTCTAAGCTTATTTCTATTGCTTTTTATTGGTGAGATTTTAAAAGAGTAAAAGTAAATTTAGGACGATAAGGCTATTAATACAAATAAAGTAATCAATAGATGTAATGCCGAGTATATACTGAGGTATTAAAGGTTTTCAATACAAGCTCGCTGGTTCTGATTTTTTACAATATAACAACTTAGTATGCTTTTACCCAACAAGAAATGAGTACTTTAACACTTGCATAAATATTAAATTACTAATTTCCTTGATGAAGACAGTTTAAAACTGCTGTTTAATCTTTAAAAAAAAACTCGAGTGAAGTTTAATTTATATACAAAAAGCATTTCAATGTATACCGCTTTCTGAGTGCTTTATTATGTCTACTAAAAATAATGTAGTATATAATTCTATTGCACTGAACAGGGTTAATCTAATTTGGCATAATTTAGCAGTGTAAGACAAGATGGAAAGCAGCTAGTCATCATCACCCATCATCAACTCTTGATCTCTTTTACCAACGAATACGGGGATTAACAGTCACATTATAGTGTCCCGACGGCTGAAAGGGGGAATATATTTGGTGTGACAGGGATTCCAATCCACGACCCTCAAACTGTAAGTCGATCACCCTAACGACCTGACTATTTTCAAATAGATATAATAAAAAACTGATCAGTCAACTGCAATGTTTAATTAAATTGTCATATTCGTTTTCATTTGGTTACTGTTGCAAATATAAGTTCTCAAACAAAATTATTCGTTCTTTTTTCTCAGTTAGCTAGGAAACCTCAGTATTTAAGACAAAGAAATTAACTTGATATCCATTTGTGTATATCTTCATATTTTAACAAGTACTGATTCCACAGAATGTAATGAATAGGGGGAAAATGGTTGAAGATTCAATGTCTTCATTATTATTAATTTTAATAGGACAAAGGTGTGAAGTAAAATGGTTGAAGTTTCAATGCCTTGATTATTATTATGAAGTCATTATTATTGTTATTGAGACAAAAAATGCCCAGTAAATGGCTGAAACTTTAGTGTCTTAATTATTATTATCTGAACAAAGATATGGAGCATTGACAATTATTGATTACTTAAAAGAGATAAGTCCCTGTAACTAACTTCAACTGTACACGTAGATCTCAAGCAATAGTACAAGGTAAGCATGTTGGGTGTAACGGGGATTCGAGCCCGCGCTCCTCGAATTACGAGTCGAGTGCCTTATCCACCTAACCATGCCGGTGAAAAATATTGATTTAAATCACATTACATATATAATCTTAGATTTGACTGGTTAGCCTACAGAACGTCGTTCTTTGGTGCAGCATCAAAGTTTTTTCAAAAAATTATTACAATCTGAGCGCTTATGGAGATGGACTGAAGAACCCGTTCAAGACAATATCAGCTATTAATAATTATTACATAAGAGTGGTTAATTCCTACACATGTTGTTATGTGTTCTTTTAGTTACCTTTTCGATTGAACTGAGTTGCTTTGAGAAATATAACGATGAACCATAATGCTATACTATTTTTAATACATTACATTCAATATATTTGTCTCAAATAACCAGCCCTGGTGTAGCTTTGAACGAAATTCAAAATCAAACAAACAACTCATTTATAAGTGCACAGCTTTAATAACTTCATTTTTTGTTTTGTTTCTTCCTTGTAATTCTTCAAGTTGCAAAAAAGGTACTTTATAAAATTATTGTCATGGTACAAACAAAGCTCTAAAGTTACAACAACATTTCATAGTTTATAAGAATTCTCTGTGATAAGTTCTCCCAGTCGATTAAAATATTTTATTGAAATTTACTGAGTTATTCTAGATGCATAAATTTAACATTTTAAAAGAAAACTAGTTAACACTGATGGTTCGTATTATTTAAAATCAGTAATACTCTATTTGCATGTCATAAAGTAAGAGAGAATCTACACTCACTTTTGATAAAAAAGATGACACGCGTAGGTTTTTACTACATCAACACTATGAATTTTTCTTCGAAATTTTGGTACCTTAAAACGAGACTTAACCTCCTGCTACGAGGAAATTACCGATTTTATTCGTTGATGCAGACTTTATTTTTCAAATGTTATTTCCACTACGCAGTGTAATCTATTTGCAATTTTCGATTTGTTATTTTTATACGTTTGTCAAACATATTTGATACTTATAAGGGTGCAATATCCAGTGACCCTTTAGGCTCTTTTCTCATCCATTAACGTGTTAACATGCTTATAAATTGCATTCCTAGCATCGCTGCGATTCATTATGGTCTCCGATTGGCATCTTAAAGACAGGGGCGTAAATTAAAACTATTTTTATCCTCAAAAATCCTTCTAGTTTAGAAGTGTCTGTCCCTCTTGTCAATCAGACTTCCAGAATTAGAGAGAACTGGTGAACAAGAAGTTCAAAATAGACTAATGTTAGTTTGTGCTTGTCTAAACATCTGAAGTATTTGGCGCCTCTCGAACGAATTTGGTCACATTTCATCGAGAGATTTATGCTATTTTTGTAGACCCCAGGATACTAGAGAATAAACTGAAGTGAATTTATGTATATGTAGTTTATATGTTGCATTCGATTTTCTGGCAAAATTCGATGTCAAGAATATTTTAAAATTCTCAGTAATGGTGGTCGAATACTTTTGGGAAAAAAAGAAATATTTCCAATTGTATGAACGTATAATGTATTTAGCTTTCCTATATGTTAACCATTGTGACGGGGTAAGGCAATATAAATACTTGATATTTTGAAAAAGCGTAATATTTTTCCCATAGAGCTTCACGTGTATTTTGGTTGAAAACTTTTCTCAAAAAATAACTTTAAGACACAAGATTTTGCTACGTAACATTTTACACAAATGGTTATTTTAATTGGTTGTCTTATATTCTTTCACTTATACAGTGTCCTTATATTTTACATAAATTTTTTTTAGTGTCCTAGTCTTATTAACAAAAGTATTTGATCACACAAAAATGCTTCTATTTCTCATCATAATCCATTTATTAATTCCAATTTCACAACTTTAGTAATCAAAGCATTGAAATGTTTAATAATAAGAAAAAAAATGTGTCTCAAAAACATTAGAAATAAAAAAAAATAAGATTCGACTAAAACGGGCACCTGATTGTGAATCATCGTTTCCTGGAGGGTAAGGGGTGGAGAAATGTATCACTCATGTCACAAAAACAGACAGCTCTCTCGGTTAATGGTTTGGGAATAGAATGTTAACCTAGTGAAGGGACATGGCCAAGTATGCATGGAATTTGTCAGCTATTGGTATAGCTGTGTTTTAAAATTTGACCGAGAAAACTTCATTATTTCTGTTTTAGTTTGATTCACTGATAACATAACTCTGTCTTTTCTAACATCATAGAATATTTTGAAATATAACAACATTATTTGAAAGTTAACACGAAGCCTTGTTTAAACTAACCTAAACTGATAAAGTTAACTCTGTTAAATCCATTTACATTTAAGATGTCGTAGCTTGAAAGTTTTTTTTTCTGCTGTTTATAAATATCTCTTAAAACTGTACTGAATTTCTAGAGGCGGAATGTTAAAGATTCATTGTGCTACAACTGAATGAATTGTACTGATATAGTCATTCTGAAAATACATAGATAATGTAACATCTCTATAAAGTTATTCATAAAAAATTTCTTGCCTACCAAGAAAAACAAAATAAGAATACATTCCAAGGAATGTTGTGGATATTAGAAAAGTGAGGCAGAAGAAAGCTAAAAAAAAGTTTATTGAAATTGTTTGTCATAAAATGTTTATAGTCAAAAGAAAATTAACGCTGGTGTATGAGAGACATTTATAGTTTGAGAAAAAAATCAGATTTAGTCAGGAATCAAAGAAGATAATTGATTTATTACGTTATAATTTTCAGACACTTTACTGGCTAAGTGCTTAACTAAGTGAGCATAACCCAAGATGTAAGGCAATTTCTTATTATCTTTCTGCACACTTATATTTTGTTATTACGTTAAAAAACAACAACTTTACTTCTCAACATCACGTGAGTCATTCATTAAATACAACGAAATGAATATCCCAATAAAAATATAATTTGGGGACATGAATGGGACTAAAATTTATAATAAGTTTTAAGGAATTGCGAGGATATTGGAAAGAGGAAAAAAACAATTGAATAATCTCACAAAAAAGTTTGATTTTCACGCAAGGCTACACGAGGGCTATCCGTGTTAGCCGTCCCTAATTTAACAGTCTAAGAGCAGAAAGAAGGCAGCTACTCATCACCACACACTGCTAACTCTTGGGCTACTCTTATACCAACAGATGGTGGGATTGTTTGTCACATTGTAACGCCCCCACGGTTGAAAAGGCAAGCAAGTTTGGTGGAACTTGGATTCAAACCAGCGACCCTCAGATTACGAGTCGAGTGCCTTAAGCAGTTGGCCACGCCGGGCCCGCAAGAAAGCTGCGAGTATTAGAAAGTGTAAAGGTGAATGTTACGTTTTTTTTATGTTTTATGTTTTCGTAGACTAAACGCAACAGAAAGACACAGATAACAGCTTGTATAATTTATTACAACAAACTATTATATATGTAACAGATATAACATAAATTACATAACAACAATGACAGATATTAAGTTTAAACCTTCAAAATTAATTACAATACAAAATAGTACTGGTTTCAACCTTTGAAGTTAATTACAACACAAAATGGTACTGGCCTGAGTCCAATTTAATGATTTAGAGTGAAAGTCCAAAAGTTCAGATCAGAAAACTAAAATTCTAGTCTAAGAGGTGAATTTGGTCCCACGAAGAAATTTCAAAGTTTAAATGGCGAATGACGAAGTTCTTTTTACGGTGCTTTCGAAGAACGTCTCAAACTTATCGCCTTCCAATTTTCTCGGTTTCCCGTAAATAGTTCCACACGCGTTGACTTTCAGTATAACCACTAATCCGAATGAATCGTAAAGATTGACGAAGTAAAATCACAGCTTCCGTAGATCTAACTTCAGTCACAAATCCAAGTTGAATAAACTCACAGCAAACACTTAAACTTTCTCAAACGAATGACTGACTCTCTTCTCTTTTCTTCGAATAAAACTAATGACTCTCTCTCCTTCTCGCATCTTCGTCTGCTTATATATTTGTAGGCCTAGACTTCTCGAACAATCGCGTAACTTCTACAGAATTCCAGAGCAATCCGCGCATGTCCGTTCTTGCACGAGACTCAACGTCTAGACACTAGGCCGCCAACATTTTATTTACATAAATTTATAAACATATGATTGGTCTACTTAATTCTAGAAAATTCTAAATGTTATTTTAAATGAATAACAACGTATTTTATTGTTTAAACTTTGAAACAATAATATAAATATGTAAATATAAATAATAGAAATGAAAATTTAAACACAACACGACATGTTGTCGTTTACAAAACACTTACACGACATTTATATAACACTCTCCCTCTTAAAAGTAAAAAAAAGTTTGAACTTGTGAAAACCCCTTTTTTTACTTATTATGCATAAAATTGAACTAAGAAACAAATTTTAGTTAACTGATAATTATAACAAAACACTAAACAACTTAATTACCGTGACAATGCATCCGCGATGACATTGTCCGAACCACGGATATGATTAATGGACACATTGTATTGCTGGAGAATAATACTCCACCTGAGTAACCTTTGATTTTTGTTTTTCATTTTATTCACGAATACGAGTGGGTTGTGGTTGGTGTAAACATTAACAATCCATGGTGAAGAACACAAATAAACATCAAAATGTTGTAAAGCTAACATCAATGCAAGTGCTTCTTTCTCTATTGTCGAATAGTTTCTTTGGTGCTTATCAAGTTTTTTGAAAAGTAACACACAGGGTGGTCAACACCATTTTGCTCTTGCAACAACACAGTACCAACACCAATGTCACTCGCATTTACAGCAAGCTTAAATGGTTTGTCAAAATCGGTAGCTTTGAGGACTGGAGCATTCATGAGCATGGTCTTTATCCTTTCAAAGGCAGTCTGGCAATTTTGATTCCAGGAAAATTTTACATCCTTTTTTAGTAAGGCTGTTAAAGGTGCAGCCACATTAGAAAAATTTGGACAAAATTTCCTATAATATCCTGCCGTGCCCAAGAATCTCATAACACCTCTTTTGTTCGTCGGTTCTGGATACTCCGCTATTGCCTGTACCTTAGCTTGAATAGGCTTCACTTTACCCTGACCAATTTCATGGCCTAAGTACATAATTGTTGCTTTACAGAAGTCACTTTTTAATAGGTTGATAGTCAACTGAGCCTCGGAACACCTCTCAAAGAATGCACGAATGTGACTTAAATGCTCAGACCAGTCACTGGTTACTACAAGTAAATCATCAATGTAAGCAAACACATTTTCCAACCCTGCAATGACATGATTCATCAACCTTTGAAATGTTGCACCAGAGTTTTTCATGCCAAATGGCATAACTTTGTATTGGTACAAACCATCGGGTGTTATAAAAGCTGAAATTTCTCTTGCTTGAGGAGTTAAAGGTACTTGCCAATAACCTTTGAGTAGGTCAAATTTGGTAAGGTAATTTGAGTTACCTACACGGTCAATACAATCATCCATCCGAGGAATAGGATATGAATCAGTCTTGGTCACATCATTAACCCTTCTGAGATCTGTACAGAACCTAAATGAACCATCACACTTTGGTACCAAAATACAAGGTGAACTCCAATTACTGTTTGACAACCCAATGAAATCGTTTTCAAGCAGGTATTGTACCTTTGACCTGATTTTTGACAATTTCACAGGATTGGCCCGATATGGATGTTGTTTTATTGGTCAAATGTTCTCAATAATGACATCATGTTCTATGACATTGGTTCTACCAGGCACATCAGGGAACAAATGAGCAAACTCTAAAATCAAACCTTTTAACTCTTGACTTTGTTGTTGGGTTAAATGATTGAGTTTCTCATCTAAGTTTGCTAATACATGTGAATTTTTTAGTTTAACGTGAGTGTCTGGAATGCTATTTTCTATAATTTCAGGAGGAGAAGGTGGAGGATCATGATCTTCATTCACACCACTTGTCACATTCACAGAAACACCATTCGACACATTTGTTTTCTTTCGCACATAATAGGGTTTCAACATATTGATATGAGAAAGCTGTTTGCTTTTCCTCCGATCAGGGGTAGTGATTACATAGTTTAGATCATTGATTTTCTTTTCAATTGAATAAGGTCCAAAATATTAAGCTTGAAGTGAAGAGCTTGATGTGGGCAACAAGACTAGTACTTGGTCACCAACATTAAAAGATCGCTTCCTGGCCCTTTTGTCATACCAGGTTTTCATCTCTTCCTGAGAGGACTTCAGGTTTTCCCTGGCAATATTAAAAGCATTATGCAATCTGGTTTTGAAATCAGAGACATGGTTCAACAAGCTAATTTGTGAGTTATTATCCTCCAACCATTTCTCCTTAACCAACTTCAATAGACCGCGAACTGAGTGACCATAAACCAACTCAAAAGGGCTAAATCCAGTAGACTCTTGAACAACCTCACGAACTGCAAACAACGACAAGGGAACACCCTCATCCCAGTCCTTTGAATGCTCGTGGCAGTAATTTCTAAGCATGGCTTTTAGAGTTTGGTGGAAACGCTCAAGGACACCTTGTGACTCAGGATGGTATGCACTGGATGAAACTTGATGGATGTTTAATTCATGCATGGCTTGTTGAAATAGCTTGGACATAAAAATTGAGCCTTGATCTGATTTTGGAATCCCGAACATGGTAAAGAATTTGACAAAAGCCTTGACAATGTTGGGAGCAGTGATTTTTCTCAAAGGGATAGCCTCAGGGAAACGTGTAGAAGCACACATGATTGTCAAGAGGTATTCATTTCCTGCTTTGCTTTTTGGCATTGGGCCAACACAGTCGATAATTACTCTTGAGAACGGTTCTTCAAAGGCAGGAATAGGCTGCAGTGGTGTTTTGGGAATCCCCTGATTTGGTTTTCCAGTCATTTGGCAAGAATGACATGTCTTACAAAAGTCAACAACATCTTGGCGCATCTTTGGCCAACAGAAATGTCGTCGGATACGATCTAAGGTCTTTCTTACACCTAAGTGTCCTGACAACACATGATCATGAGCAAGACTAAGAATATCATTCCGATAGCATTTTGGAATGATGATTTGGTGAATAACATTCCACTCTTCATCAGCATCAACGTAAGGAGGTCTGTATTTTCTCATTAACACACCTGACTTCTGGTAGTAACAAATAGGGACAGTTCCTATTTCATTTTCATCAACGGCCAATTGTAGAAGAGAACGAGTTTCAGGATCATTGTCCTGTTCCTCAACAAGTTTGTTACGATGACGAGAGTTCAAAAATGACTTGGAGTCATCAGTAGAACTCGAAGTTGAGTCAGAAATCTCATCGATGTGAGACATGAACGTATCAGATAAAGGGAAATCCTCTTTGGACTCCTAAGAACGTGTTTGAGAACGAGTAACAGTACAGGCGGGGAAAACATCAGGAAACTCTTCAACGAGTTGCTCTGTACTGGGGCTAACAACAGGTGCTTCAATAACATGAACCTCTGGTACCACCTTACTAGAAGCCAAATCATTTCCCAAAAGCATAGACACACCATCAACAGGCAATGAAGATTTAATACCCACAGTCACTGTGCCCGAAACTAAGTCCGAATGCAAATTCAGTCTATGAAGAGGGACAGAAACTACGCCACCTTCTACACCAGAAATGAGCACATTGGCCCCAACGGATGACTTTTCGGAAAACGGAAGTACACTTTCCAAAATCAAACTCTGAAAAGCTCCAGTATCCCGCAGGATTTGATTTTAATTGGTTGTAGATGTGAATCACCAACAAAAGAAACAAAACCTTCAGTGATGAAAGGCTTAAATTTGTCCTCAACAAGATCTTCAGGTTCATCAAGAATATTGGACTTGGAATCCACAGTGGACTGGACAGGGTCAAAATCATTGGGAACCAATGATGTATCCAACGAGGGCGAAATGAAACTATGGGGTGATGGCTTATTTTTGATCTTATAGCACTCAGAAATTAGATGGCCAGGTTTCCTACAATAAGCACATGTTTTGGATAAGAATGACACGTTTTTGGTAGATGACGAGCTTTGAGAATAAGATGAAGTCTTTATTTGAGAATCAGAAGTTTGCTCTTGTTTGTCTTTGTCGACATTTGCATAATGTTTTAATGAGTCATTGGGTTTCTTTGCTGTGTGATTTGTTTTGCTTTTGTACGAGAAATCTTTGTGAATCAAAGCATACTCGTCTGCCAAGACAGCAGCATCATGAATTTTGGAAGCTTTTTGTTGTAAGTTTTGAGCTCTACGGGAATACATCTTTTAAACTCTTCAACTAACATGAGTTCTCTGAGTTTTGTATAATCATCTTTGATTTCTTTGGAATCACACCACCTGTCGAATAGAGTTTCTTTTTCACGAGCAAATTCGACATACGTTTGGCTGTCAAACTTTTTGTAACCACGAAATTTTTGTCTGTACGCCTCTGGCACCAATTCATAAGCATTCAAAATGCATTTTTTTGACGTGCTCGTAATCATAACTTTGCTCGGCCGTGAGTTTGGAAAATACTTCCTGAGCTTTACCCTTGAGAACACTCTGAAGTAATACTGTCCAATATTCGGTAGGCCATTTTAACCTAAGGGCCAATTTTTCAAATTGCTGAAAATATTTATCTTCAGCTGTTTCATTGAATGGAGGTACTAAACGAATTTGTTTAGAAGCATCAAAATTATCCAACCGCTTTCGGACAACCTTCTGTTCTGTCTGTGCCTTTCTCATACTGATTTCCTTATCAGCTCTAATGCGTTATTTTTGTATTTCGGCATCAAGGCGTTTGTTTTCAATTTCTTTTTCTGCTTCAAGAACAAGGCGTTTGCTTTCAATTTTTAAACGAAATTTCATTTTCATTTCCATTCTTTTTAATTCAAAATCTGGGTCAAAATGAGCGGCAGGCAATCGTTTTACAACCTTTTAAGGTAAAACGTTTTGGCTGACCAAATGTTCAACAACAATTCGTTTGATATCTTCTTTCTTCATTGCTTGCTTCACTTCCAAACTAAAATGTTTTCCAACATCAAGCAATTCAGATTCTTTTAATTCACTAATCAATTCGAAAGAGGGATTCTGATTAAATTTGTTTATAAAATCTTCAAGTTGGAACGCCATTTTGAATATACAAGCTGTCTATCTGTATAGAATATAAATCTAATTTTAGAATAGAATTAAATTGTTTGTTCGATATTCCGGACGGGCCCCCAATTTTTTGTTACGTTGTTTTTTTATGTTTTATGTTTTTCGTAGACTAAACGCAACAGAAAGACACAGATAACAGCTTGTATAATTTATTACAACAAACTATTATATATGTAACAGATATAACATAAATTACATAACAACAATGACAGATATTAAGTTTAAACCTTCAAAATTAGTTACAATACAAAATAGTACTGGTTTCAACCTTCAAAGTTAATTACAACACAAAATGGTACTGGCCTGAGTCCAATATAATGATTTAGAGTGAAAGTCCAAAAGTTCAGATCAGAAAACCAAAATTCTAGTCTAAGAGGTGAATTTGGTCCCACGAAGAAATTTCAAAGTTTAAATGGCGAATGACGAAGTTCTTTTTACGGTGCTTTCGAAGAACGTCTCAAACTTATCGCCTTCCAATTTTCTCGGTTTCCCGTAAATAGTTCCACACGCGTTGACTTTCAGTATAACCACTAATCCGAATGAATCGTAGAGATTGACGAAGTAAAATCACAGCTTCCGTAGATCTAACTTCAGTCACAAATCCAAGTTGAATAAACTCACAGCAAACACTTAAACTTTCTCAAACGAATGACTGACTCTCTTCTCTTTTCTTCGAATAAAACTAATGACTCTCTCTCCTTCTCGCATCTTCGTCTGCTTATATATTTGTAGGCCTAGACTTCTCGAACAATCGCGTAACTTCTACAGAACTCCAGAGCAATCCGCGCATGTCCGTTCTTGCACGAGACTCAACGTCTAGACACTAGGCCGCCAACATTTTATTTACATAAATTTATAAACATATGATTGGTCTACTTAATTCTAGAAAATTCTAAATGTTATTTTAAATGAATAACAACGTATTTTATTGTTTAAACTTTGAAACAATAATATAAATATGTAAATATAAATAATAGAAATGAAAATTTAAACACAACACGACATTTACATAACAGTGAACTTGCGAATAAACACTAATAACTTTTTGTAAAAATAGGGAATGTTATAAAAATATATGTTGTCATTTTAAAAAAGTGTTATAAAAATCTACGTTATAATGTTATAATACTAAAATATTCGGCAGGCAGGACATAGTAAAGAAAATGAGCGTAAATTTAAACGTTAAATAACTTAGCCAGTGTGTTTTTCTAAAGTCTGTTAAATTTTAACAAATAAAATATCACAAATATACTAAACTTCATATAAAACATCGTATTTACTAATATAAGTATTATCCAAAATATTTATAAGTTATCATTGAAGAAAACTTGCAAAATAAAGATGAAATTGGACAATGTGGAAGTTGTAAAGATCGTTCAAACTAATAAAAACATACTAATTTTAACATTATTACCATTACAGCGGTATATCTACGGATTTACAACGATAAAATCAGCGGTTCGATTCCCCTCGGCGGACTCGGCAGATAGCCCCTTGTGGCTTTCCTATAAGAAAATACACCCACACACATTCTAACAATTCTAAACAACTCAGAGAAATTTAGGAGGCCTGATAAAGACGATGACAAATATCATGGTTAATTTTATCTAGAAAGTTTTATATTCAAACGAACTAGAGTTATAACATTCAAAACCAATGTGTATCAACCAATGGATAGTCCAGACACCATACATATATTAAATGGAGCGACTAAATAATCTAGGCCACTTTTAAGAATCAGTCTATATGTGTCTTATATTGAATCATGATTAAAACGTATTGCATGAATGCAACCATTTCTAAAACCACAAGCTTTATGAGAATTTTTTCAAGTTCTGAATCACTGAAAAATAAACCCTTAAAGATTATAATGAAGAAATATTATGAAGAGCATATGATTTAATATTATCAAGTTCATCTACCTGTGAAGTTTAGGCGTCATAAAGCCATGCATATAAGTACAGGGAACGTTTAATATATAGAAGTTATCAGAACGTATTATTTACTCTGTCGTGACCCGACACATTAGGTTTTCGACATCTTATAAGAGACTATTACAAATAGCAGTTCAACTAAGAAATACATCATTAGCAACTACATGAACCAAATAATATTTAGTTGAAATGCTAATATACTGTTTTATTACTGAAATCATGCATGTGCAATAAAGAAGGCTGAAGTTTAAACTGTTATCAATCTCATAGTCATAAAACTCGGTGTCGTGAACAATGCTGAGAAGTTGAACTAATTAAATCAGAAGTTTCTCACAATCTTTACTGTATAGAAAGTAAAATTTACAAGGCGACATGAAGCATAGTTGGTATAACTCAGATAATTTCAGTCTAAGGTGTTTCGTTATTTTCATGTCCTTCAAACAGCTGAACATAGTGATATTAGTGAGACTTAGGTATAGTTTTTACCAGTATTAAGTATGTAGGTCGTAACCTTTAGGGGTATCAGGTTCAATTCTGACCTCTTCCCCTCTCCTGTACAGTTGTTTGTTATAGATTCTGCTAATGTTAATGATGTATTAGTACAAGGACTGGAGTTACTTTGGAAAACAGTTTTTGCGACCCTTTTCTTAGGCTATGTTCAAGTTTTACTCACTATTAATATTTATGCTCAGTGAACACTTCTCTGATTCTAGGCTGGTGTGGTGGTGAGTGTATAGTACACACTCTCTAACAGTTCTGTAAACACTCGCATACTTTTCACTAGTTGACTAACGAGGAGTGTATTTACATCTAAACCTTAATAATACATTCATAATATTTTATGTGCAAAAACGGCTCGTTTTGGGTTCAGAAAATATTTTAAATAGAAGGTCGAAACGTTGTTCGCTCTTCTATTTAAAATATTTTCTGAACCCAAAACAAGCCGTTTTTGCATATAAAATTCTCAACAAGTGGGTTTCTTGACATCACTGATTGTTACATTCATAATATATTAATCTAGTGATATATTGTAATATCCACCTATAGGTGGCTTATTTATTATAATTAATGTAGTTGTTTAACGGGGAGAGACGTTTAGGTACTGTTCCATCATATATGAGATATGTTTAGAATTTCTGTTAGAAGGTTATTTTTACACAGAATATTATAGAAATACTTCACTGTCATATGTTGGAGTCTGTCAGGTATGTAAGGCATGTTTGAATATTTGTGTAGAAATTTAGTTGATGTACTTCTTGGTACTCTATATGCAGCAGTTAATATTTTGTTTTGCATATTATAAATTTTATTTATAGTTTATGTGATTTATTGTGCCAGACTGGACATGCATATTCCAGAACTGGTCTCATATATAAGTTGTGCACATTTTAAAATCGTTTATGGGCGATGTGCCTTTGTTTCTACCTGACAGACTCTTTTTTTGTTACATCCATTATATGTTTTTTTACTTTGAAATCATATGTAATCCCAGGAAATTTGCTGACGTGGCATTCTGTAGGCAATTTCATTGTTGTTACAGAATTGGAAGATTTTTTATTTCATGTTGGAGTCATCCGATGAAAAAGCTGTAAGTCTTTAGATTTTCAACGCTAAAATCACGGATTCGATTCCTCTTGGTGGAAATAGTAGATAGCCACATGTGGCTTTGCTATAAGAAAAGCAAGTACGCATTGTAATCTTGGACTATTTTGTATATAATAATAGTTGTGTTTTAGTGCGTTTATTTTTTATTTTATATTTGTGACGGTATTCCTGTATTCAATTTAGTTGTGATTTGGCCCGGTATGACCAAGCGTATTAAGGCGTGCGACTCGTAATCTGTGGGACGCGGGTTCGCATCCCCATCGCGCCAAACATGCTTGCCCTTTCAGCCGTAAGAGCATTATAATGTGACGGTTAATCCCATTATTCGTTGATAAAAGAGTAGCCCAAGAGTTGGCGGTAGGTGGTGATGACTAGCTGCCTTCCTTCTAGTCTTACACTGCTAAATTAGGGACGGCTAGCACGGATAACCTTCGAGTAGCTTTGTGCGAAATTTAAAAACAAACAAACAATAGTTATGATTTTAAGTTGGTTAACTTTTCAAATTGCCACATCATCTCAGAATTGCGATGTGTACCTTTCTTTTGGGTCGTGGGAATGTTACTAACAAACATGTTGAAAAGTGTTGGGCTAACTACCCATCCCTGTAGAACTCCTGCATCTTGAGTAAATAACTCTTAGTAAGTTCCCTCCATAATAATCCCACATTTTATATATTCCAAAAAATTGGACAATCAGCTAATAATTCCGTGAGGTAACTCCACTTCAATGATGCGGAACTTAAGACAGTTATGCCAGACAGTAACAGATGTTTTCTCTATACCGAGAAAGCTGGCATTCTTTTTCTATTGAAGCTATCTGTTACAATAATGAAGTCTTGCGATTATGAAGCGAAACATGTATCGATAAAAATGTTAAACTTGTATTCTTTTGGCAGAATATGTCTCACATAAAACTACTAAGGTGTTAGTATAGCCCATTTAACGAATTAATACAAAAATGAAAATATCTTCGATTATACACTGCACAACAAAGTTTTTGCTTCTTGAACACTGTTGGGTGTTCCTTATAGATATTTCGCTGCTGATCGCGAAAATCACATCCATATTTGCCCAACACGTAGCGTTTCATCGAGATCTCCAGTTTTGCCAGGAAATTGCTACAATGGAAAATGATATTATGGCAATTGGTATCGGTCAATGCTTGTTGACTACTGTTGGACACTGCAACGTGATGCACCGTACATTGAATACAAACGAAAATCAGGAGCAAAACACTTTTAATTATGCTGAACTTAATAGTGTATTAGAAACATAAACGCGATTAAATACGTTATTGCCAGTAAACAGTTAACGTCTATTTTTCAGAGTTCCCACGTGAAGAAGCAAAACCAAGACTATATTTGTGCATACCCACAATCCTGTCACAATCAGCAAAAACTTTTCAAAGAAATTGTTGTGCAAAGTTACAAATATAACTTTTTAAGACTAAAAAACGGTGATTGATTAATCAGTCTATTGCTTTAAAATGGAACACAAGTATTTTTTTGTAATTACTTTAATACACTTTGAATTCCTGGGTCCGATAAAAGATATTATATCTATCGGTTCAAATTCATATTATTGTTAAAAATTACCCACCATTCTTTGCGTCTCCGCAGTAGAGTCCAACGGGTTCGTTATCGTAAACAAGATGTAACAAAATTATTTTAGTACTTGGTATTATCCAGATAATTCCGTTTGTGTGTTTTTTCGTATAGCAAGGTCACAAAGGGCTACCTGCTCAGCCCACCGCGAGGAATCGAACTCGTGATTTTAGCGTTGTAAATCCGGAGACATATCGCTGTACTAGCGGGGGATTCAGATAATTCCACTCAGCTTGTATGTATATTCTTAATTTGATGGTATTTGGAAGCGTTTTTAATTGAATACTTTTTGTCAATTAATTTTTAAATCATGATATAGTTGTTCAAAATGACTGAATAGAAACTAATGCCCGAAAATAAATGCCATTCAATAATCCTGGTGTTATAATTTATGTAGAAAAGTTTGTTAATTACTCTTTAAAACTGATACATATTAATACAGTTTATTCCGTCTCTTTTGTGTATCATTAACATAGCTTCATTACGACCATTTTCTGACACATATATATATATATTCAGAATTGTTGAAATACCATTGATCGTTTTAAACTTTCCTCCGAGAAGCTTAAAATCGGTTATTTTATCATGGTGTACCGTATAATATGTATTTTAGACGACAGAGAAAAACACCTCGTACTCCTTACACCCAATAAAATAAATAAGGTTATGATGATGTTTTCCAGCTTTTCAAGAGTGGGATACAGCTGTGGAGTCTGAAGTAGGACTAACACCTGCAAAGTGGATCATCAAAGAACAACTCTCACGTGTGATTTGTCAACATTATCGTGGCTATGATGTCAGATAGGCCTGAAGCTTATCTCGATACATATAAAGCGGGAATCTGTTAACAAATTTCACAAATTAAGAGCCTGCCATAAGCATGATGCCACGTGACAGGAGTTTACTTTAGCGGATAAGTTTCCAGAACCAGAAGGTTTCTTTCGTTCGTGGCAGTCGTAGAACAAGTGCCATAATCGTTGTATTGTCTCTGATTTGTTTTTCAAATGTATCTATTTGCCTATTTATGGAAAGGTTTAACTGACAGACTAATTGTTGTTCTTCACTGATTAATTCGTTATCTTCAGTTGGCCCCGCCCAGCCTCAAGACGGTGGTGCTGGCCTTAATCGTTTACATGTTAATTTCTTCACGTGCAAGTTGTTAGAATACAAGTGAAGCAGAGACCACTACAGCTTGTCGCCTCAGGTTAGTCAGGGATGAATATGAAATCCTGAGCAACTTCTCTCGAGCGGTTTGTATATCACACTCGTCACCAATCACCTGAGATTCCATTGCTTCAGGGATTCTTATATTCGTGGTATCTTGTGGAGAAACGTCACTTGATCAACTGTCTCATGTTTAGTGTCGTGAAGATGACAGGGATCTTTCGGTTGAGGGTTATGAATGTCTGTTACATTTACTGTATTACTGTCTTCCTTGAGAGTAAGTTGTATTCAGTATAATTTTCTTTTTCGTTTTAGTCTAATCTCGCTCTACAGGTCAGGGTAGACTTTGTATCTGACTGTGACGTTTTGATTGATTGTCTAGTACTCTCTTTATCTTGAAGGTTGGGTATGATGAATTAAAACCACAAGTTGGCATGTTGTATAACCAAGTTTTTCCTGTTTAACTTGAGCAGGTGTCGCTCTGGAAGGTCACAAGAATTTCCTGGGGCTAAAGCAACTACCGATCGCACCTCATAAGACGTCTGATCATCTTTTCTCTAATGATTTCAACACAAAGACCACTCCAGATGATACCATAACAGACACATTTTCCCAGGGGTCGTCTCGTCTTTTTCATATTAATGATAATCTTCATCAGTGCTGTGTGAAAGGAAAACATATAATATCGATTGGATTTGGTTTGTACACCTCTTTTTTCCCTCCTATTGATTCTAATTGCACAAACTTACACATTTCAAAAAATTATTTGCTAACAAGATAATCATTCCTGATTAAAACCTTAATACTTGAGGATTTATAAATAACAGAAATATTTTTTTTTATCTGTAGTACGTTTGCCACTTTCGAATCAACTGGGTATAAAATGTGTAATAATTTGTTGGTAAGACTTGTAATTGCCATAATTTTATTTTTATTCCTTTAAAATCACGACAGATCTAATTTCAGGAAGTTGATAGTATGTGACTCATTTATAAAAAAAAAAACACTTTAAATATACTGCTTAAAGCAATGAGCAAAATAATAACCGCTTTTCAAAGATTTCACAGGAAACCGGAAATACGTAGATATTGGACGCTGTCGTCGTAAATGCCGACAGAAATTTCATCATCACCTCCGTCATCGCAAAAACTCGACACAAGGAAATCATATAAGTGTGGATGACATGATAAGTGAAAGTGTTGCTCAGGTAAGTCAAGATTCTTGTTGATGGATCAATAATTATGACTAATATCTCAAAATATTTAATATATTTTTCGTTTTACTTCTATTTGTTATCTCTTTTTCTCCGGTTTAATTAAACCATAGGTTACTACTCAAACTAAACATAATAACTGTAACTTAAAAACTATATTTTCACCAAAAGATGTTTGTATATATATTGTCTTAGCTAGATTTAGTCATTTTCCATTAAGAGGAAAACTGTTTTCCAATATTATTTAAAACGTGTTTAGTAAGTTTTACTTCAACTCTCTATTAGTAATAAAAAATACTTAATTAGTTTTTTAATTGTATTTCACCTTCATACTTCTTAAGTTATTAAAGAATCAAAGAGAAACGCAAAGCAATTTAACTCAAAGTTACTTAATTCAATCGATAAACGGATTGAATAAGAGGTTCCATTAAAATATTACTTATAGATTAAGCCTCTCTCGATGTGAAAGAATGTTAATGTTTTATTTCAACATTAGTGGTCAAATGGAATAATTTTACTTTTAGAAACACACAGAGAAAATGTTAATGTATAGAGCATTCTGCTGGATTTTAATATGTTTGTTAACACAATTTTATTTGTTACCAGAAATGTTCCTTCTCCGATGTGTGTGAACCATCATCAAGAAAAATGGAAATCCACCATTCACTGACAGGCCTGCTAGAAGTGGTTGTAGTTGAAGACTGCCAGTGTAGATCTAACCCTTCGAGCTGTCAACGTGTCTCCAGCATGATGACTTTTTTTCATGAGACACCCTTTGAGTCAACAGTTGACGTAGGATCTTGTCAGGGGCAGTGTGACGATGGTGAGTTCAATTCATGCTGTGATTAGCAGGTCTAACACATATTAGTGTCATGGATGTAAGAAACGTAGTTTGGTTTTAAAACGCCTGAGCTAATGCCTATAACTGGTTCTAAGTTAATTTAAATAGTTGTTCCCGATGGCGAAAAACCGAAACACAATTAAAGAAAGAAATGGTAAAGAACTCTGCCCTAACATTTGCTACAAAGGTAAGTATACATTTCACTAACAATCTCAATATAGAAACCCAAATGTTAATTGCTAAGTTGAGCACATCTAGATCCAATCGTTGTTCAAAATCCTTTTATTCAGCCATACTGTTTATCACATCAAATGTAAAAGTTCTAATTATTATTAGTTATTATTATAGTCAACACGCTTAATGATATCTTGTGCTAGTTATTACGAAAATAATTTATATACACATACATTCAGAACTTACTCATCATTTTAATTATCTTCTTTGTTGTCATTGAAAGACATCATTGTTTGAAAAAGCAAATGAAAAACTTATCACCTATAAATGGTAATTTTCTTATGGTATAACGTCTTTTGTAACATCTTGCGTTCAGTAAATGATCAAAGCTATCCTTTCAATTTAATTAGGAATGCATAAATTTGTCAGAGTTCAACGCACCTTTTCTTAATCAAACTGCCATTTTTATAAATTAACTGCTTTGCCAGTTAAATATCATATTTCGTTAGCAACTATCGTTTAGACTTTTATCTTTGTATCGAAAATTCTTTAACGTTTTTCTAAAGTATCCAAACCAAATTGGAGAATTAGTTGAATGGATATTTGATTCATTTCATTATAATGTTATTTGCCAAAAATAATGTGATTTTTTTCATTCGTTTTGCGCTTCTAAAGAAAACATGCTTTATTTATATATTTCTGTGTCTGACAACACTGCCGATCCAGGTGTTAGCTTATCAGAAACTCTAGTAGGAACCGCAGGCTAAATTAAAAGGACTTAAGTAATACATTTTCGCCACAACATGACACCTGCGTGCTGTGCTGTTTTTGTAGGGTTTTTTTCAGTGAAACGTTTATTTGTTTCCACGATAGAAGTAATTAAAATTTAGTTTCAATTGATAAAGTCGCTTAGATAATGTTTCACAACCAGATGTGCATCGGTTATCATCATGTGTGTAACCAGTGTTATCTCGATTT
This sequence comes from Carcinoscorpius rotundicauda, assembly GCA_011833715.1. Lineage (NCBI taxonomy): Eukaryota > Metazoa > Arthropoda > Merostomata > Xiphosura > Limulidae > Carcinoscorpius > Carcinoscorpius rotundicauda. Next base: position 27,619,546 of record CM022398.1, read on the forward strand.
CTAGAAACCCGTAAGCGACCCATTAAACACACGTGCAGGGTTCTGTGAAAAAGGAACCATTTATATAAATCCTATGTCACAAGAGAAGGAAATTCTCCTGTCAGATTTTTCGTTCACATGTTCTGGTGAAAAGTGAAGAAAGATTGCAACCAAAATGTCGTCTTTACATAAGTTCATCCTTTTACTGACAGTTGATGGTTTAAGATCGATCTTAGAATGTAATGAGAACAACTACCCAGGAAGAATTGATTTTAAGTTTTAAAACTCAACGTAGCTAATGAAATTACATTTTAATGAATGAAATTACATTTTAATGATTGAAGAAAACATTGATAATCCTTGTAACAATATTAGGTAAAATAACGCCATATCATGTCAATTAAGTGCTGAAAAATTGTATATGTGCAATATTGTGTAAAATAACAATATCCAAACAAAGTGAAAATGAAAAGTAGCACACAAACATTTCCTTTCTGCTCATATTAGTGTAAGTCAGAAAATTTATAAGGTGAAAGTTTTTTATTTACAGATTGTAATTAAATTACATACATTAGAAGTAAATGGTCGTTGAAAAAGAAGGTATGGAAAAAAAACGTTTATTCGGTAAAACTGCACGTTTGTCATACATTGGTAAATATTCAAGCAGAATACAAAAGTATAAGGTACAGAAAAGGTGCAGTTCGAAATGTACGACTTAATACTGCATTAAAAATGTATTTCAAATACCAATTTGCAATAAATTATATGAAGGTAAAGAACCGAATCTATCAAATGATTATAATAAAAAAAATCCTGAACGTAAAATCATTATATGATAAAAACTACTTGCCCTCTTTGATTGGGTAACTAAACATCTTTCTTCTATATGTTATTTCAACTAGCATATAAAATTAGTCATAGGCGGAGTTACTACAAGCTTTATGTTTTGTACACAATGTTCATTATTGCCCCACCTAATATCTTTGACAATGACAATCGTTTTATCTCAAACATCAACTTTGTACTGTTGATAAAATAAACAGTACTAAAAGCAATGTAACCTTGCGGAAAAATATATTGTTTGTTTGTTTTGAATTTCACACAAAGCTACACCATGGCTATCTGCTTTAGCCGTCTCTAATTTAGCAGTGTAAGACTAGAAGGGAGGCAGCTTGTCATGACCACCCACCGCCAACTCTTGGGCTACTCTTTTACCAACGAATAGTGGGATTAACCGTAACATTATAAAGCCCCCACGGCTGGAAGGGCGAACATGTTTGATGCGACAGAGATTTGAACCCGTGGACCCTCGGAGTACACGCTTGGCCATGTCGGGCCCGACCTATATATGTTGTTGAAACACCTTATACAGTTTTCAAACTTTTATAATAATATGTTATACTTCACAAAATGCTGCTGGTTAATGCTTTCCATAGGACTAGTATATTTTATGATATAATAATTCTGAATGTTTTTAATTATCGTACTTGGGTTTACGAAAATCATAAAATGAATAATATTCACGATGCTCTGTAGAATTTCCAAAACGAGTAATAAAAATACGATTGACCTTCGAAGATAGTGAAGGTTTTTAATATTTTATATTTTGCTATATGCCTTAATAAGTACTTATAATAATCACGCCGTTAATAGAGTAGCTGAAAACACGAGTGAAAGTTGGAAACAACAAAAATACGGTGTAAAATACTCGACAACAACACAAATAGTCGTGTGATAATTATTAAAAACTTTCAAAATTATTAAGCTGTTAATAGTTTTTTATATATATAAAGTTTTTTCTACTATTCAACAGATGTGACCCAATTATTGGTTATTTTTAACATTTTAGTTTGTTTTTTCTTTACAGTATATCTACGGTAATACTTTTAACTCACTGAGTTACATAAGAAAAATAAAAAATAATTATGTTTATTTATTTATGTTGTTAAACCCAAAATTGCATAACCACTGTCCAAACAAGAAAAACTTATATTTATAGAGATTTGCGATTTACATAGGCTGGTTGTGAAACCCGTGGATATAATTTATACCACATGGTAATAAACTCGTGGAATGAAATCCATATCGAATGGCCGTTAAAGTTAAATGATAAGGCTTATATCGGATAGTACTTTGTGATAACGAATTAGCATTACACTAAACTTATTTTACAAATAATCACGAAATTGCCTTTACTCGCCTCACCTCCTATAAATTATAAGAATATATGGTGAATTTTTGGCAACATTTTGCGAGTAATCAAATAAGACCATTTTAAACAGAATTGGAGTGTTAATTGACCCATTAATAACTTTGTTCCGTGCCTCTTCCTCGTCAGGTCAACTGTTTTCATATCCAACAAGTAAGACGCTCAATATTTTCAATTTACCTTGCATTACATACCAAATCACAACAATGAACAAAAATATAATTGTTGGCACACGAACCACAGCCAGATATGGGGTAATTGCTTATCTATAAGTAAACATTTTCAAGCACCATTTCAGAGAAGCCTATAATTAAATAATCAGGCTCGACATGGTCAGATTATTAGGGCGCTATAATCGTAATCGGGTTTGAATCCCGGTCGCACAAAACTTGTTTACCCTTTCAACTGTAGGAGTGTTATAATGTTATGGTCAATCCCATTATTTCTTTGTAAAGTTGGCGGTGGGTGGTGAAGACTAGCTGACTTCCCTCTAGCTTTACACTGCTGATTTACGGACGGCGAAAAGAGAATGCTCTCGTGAAGTTTTGCGCAAAATTCAAAACTAACAAATTAAATAATTTCTCATAATATTAAATTCGTGTCTGTGTTAGTATTGAATGAGAGGGTTTTGTCTGAATATAGATAATTCATGAATATTTATACACTACCAGTGACATCGATCATTGTCTTTAGTCTCCCGCTGGAACATCAGTATGTCTTCTTTGAATTTACAATGTGAAATCAGCGGATCGAGTCCTCTCGGTGGACACAGCAGATAACCCGATGTGGCTTTGATATAAGAACAACACATACACATTCCTTAACTTTAGGGGACTATGCAAACAATGTATGACAATTGATTATAAGGTTATGCACGAAAAGAAAAACCGTCTATAAAAGTAAACTTCTCTCACAAACTGTTAACATTAAACCATTCCAGATATACCAAAAGCGTTCTCAAGTCACTTAAGTTTTAAGGGAAGGCGCGATTGTCTCTCTGACTGATATAGAGATCTATGAGCTGGGGAGAGTGTTAGAATCCGTGTAGTACTCCAGAATAGTAACTCCTTTAAGCTTTGATGTATTATAAGATTAACAATCGATTCCTCAGAGTCTGTGGTGGTTGTTATGATCCCAATGGGTGGTAGTTTTTCTTCTTACTAGTAGTTTAAATTTAGGGACGACAGCAAATAACTTCAGTTGATTTGGCGTAAATAAAAATTAAAGACATGAGTATAATTTTGTGAATGATATGCAGTACTAATAAATATTTCAAACAGTTTTTAATTAAAATAGCAGAATATTATAGTTTTATATTATTAAATTAATTAAAGCACACTTAAACTATACAGGTAGTTAGGAAAGTAAATAGTGTAATGTCAGTTTGTTTGGATCTATTTCATCTTTTAGTAGTTATAGTAACGCGGTGGAAGAATTTTTAACACAAGTCCTCTAACTTCTAATTACACAGTTCTGTTGCAGCACACCAGCGTCCAGCCCAGGTTGTGTCATTTTATAAATATCAGAGTTTGATATTTACTTAAACTCTAAACACAGAGCTTTCTAGTGGTGGGGGATTTCGGCATACAATTTAAATACAAAATTCTACAAATGTCATGACAAATATGTCATTTACTAATTAGCTAGAAAATAAAGATCTGTTTGATAGTTGTAAAAGCTTGAAATCAGGTCATATGTTAGGAACATAAAGCCTCTTTATTAGAACACCCTAATTTCTAATCTGCTATCCATCACAGTTTGGTGACAAATGGCAGTCATACAGATTGATTGAGGTTTAATTGTTTATCCTTTCTAGGAGTGATTAGATCTGGACTTTTTTCTTAGGTTTACTTTAACCTTTAATTAAGGTTACAGTCTAAATAAACACAAGAGGACTTTCTTTTAGATATTGATTATGCAAATTGTTTATTTAATAGTCTGGTCAGAGTAAAAGTTAAGCTTAGTGTAACACAAATACATTAGAATGCAATTAACACCAATAATTAAAAAAGATTAAGGGAAAAATATTACTATGTATATATATATATTAACGTAGCCTAATATTTTAATAGCTTGAGTTCCAAAGTTTTAGTGGAGACGGAAAGTGTGATTTAAATAAACTTTATGACAGAAGTTATTTCTAGAGACTAATAATTAAAACAATAATTTAACATGATTTACACATGCTTACAAACTTGTACTTCTCAAAAATCATACTTTTGCAGCGTTTATCATTCATGTTTTTATAGCATAACTTTAAATACATAATACATCATGGAAAGCAGTTTTTATTATTCAAGTGGTTCTTGTTTTCATTATTACAGATGAGAGGTAACTGTGATTAATTTTCGTAATAGCCTTAGTTTAACGTGATGTCTTTGGGTTTTGTTTTTATGAAACAAAGCAGTGAAAACAAACGTTACTAATTACTTTAGATAAATTTGTTTGTGGGTAAAGCAGAAAGTTACAAAGTTGGCTATTTATACTTTGTCCTTCACGGGTATCGAAACCCGGATTCTAGCGTTGTAAGTCTGGATGCATACTGCATACTTGATTTCACACATTTTCATTGTTCAGGAAATTCAATTGGCTAATGTAACAGCAAATGACTTAAGCTGAGGTTTTTATGTGTTTTTTAACTTCCAAAAAGATGTTCCGTTAACTTCAACGAGACCTTTATGTCGTACATTTAAGCTAAAAAGAACTTGGATATTAAACATAAGCTTTACGGAATCGTCAACTAGAATTTTGATTATTCTTTATATGAGAAATACTGTAACTATCTGATTAATTTGTTTTTGAAATTAGCTTAACTTTACTGACAGGTATTCACGGCATATTTGAGTTACTTCTTTAGTCAATATTAATTTTAATTTATCATTTATGTAGCTACAAAATTGATATTTAAATTGTTTTTGCCATCTATTAAGTTGTTTCAACATCTGTTAGCTATTTAGGTTCGTCTTTATGCAGCCAGAAACCTGAAATTTTGGTTAATATTTATCTAAACTTTAAGATCAAATTAAAATTATTAAAAGTCACAACACTCATTAGAACTTTACAAAACTTTGTATGAACGTTAACTTGGTCTTTCTAATGTTTTTTTTTTCCTTTCTAACCATCAATTGGACTTTCGATTACGATATTTATAAGCTCCAACTCAAACTATTGGATTATTCTTTACATAAACATTAGCTTGGCCTTTGACTTATAATGATCTGTTTGATGTTAAGAAAAAAAGTTACATGATGAGTTGTATGTGCCGTTTCCACGACGAGTATTGAAACCCGGTTTTTGGCGTTATAAACCTTTAAACTTATAGTTTATTAATTGGGGAGGAGCGACTTATGATGGTTAGTATATTTCACTGACATCCAGGTAACTGTATTTACATTTTACTGATATTCAAGTAAGTGTTGTCATGCTTTGGATAAAGTACACCATTAATGCAAAGAACATATTAAAATTATCTACACACAAACTTAGTTTATTACTCACTGATATTACTACGCTCGTTATAAAATTGCTATTTGGTTTATGAGTGATCACATATATTTAATATTTTGAAATTATAAAAAGTTAAATATATATTATATTTTATTATTTTTCTATTATGAACGGAAAGTTCATTACTTTTATAATCTGAAACATATCCTTAAATTATTTTGCCTTGGTATTTATTCCAAGGTCTCAAAATGTGTATTTGTATGCAGCGCCGTTCGTGGTTTCTCAAGTACGAGCAACGTTGACATGTTCATGAAAAGAAACAAAGGACTCGACATGCTAATCCTTGTGTTCGCTTTTATTTTCATACCCGTCGTGGTTTCCATAAAATCAATACAGTTTCATGTGTAAAGAAATTTAAATGCAATTAATGCATCACTTACAGTAAATAAAAAACTCAAAACAATATTACTAATTATTAAAGAGATTGAAAGAATATCTCACATTATACGTCACCTACTCGAGAAGAGGACAAAACAATAAAAAAAACTTTATTTTTATTTACCAGTTCTTATTACTGAGTAATTGAAACTCAGCTTACACTCATAGAATTTGCAAAAAAAAAGAAATTAGTTTTAAGACAAAAACCATTAGAAATTCGCAAGATCTCCGTACTGAAATGAATTTTAGATTCAATATTCTCTGATATAGATATTTTATTTACACACACACAACACACTCCGCAATATAAAAACATATTTTGAAAGTAAAACCAAACTATTGATAGATCTTACTGCCGAAGTAATACTTATAAAGCAAAACAATTTTAACATGAGAAATGAAAGATGTGTGTGTATGTGGCTATAAGATCGATATGAGTAATTTTGCACATATCCATATTAATGGATACGGGTATAACAGTTTTTGAGGAAACAGCTTGATTTATTGAAGTATGATTCACCTTAATAATATTTACACTAATAGTTTGAGCCTATTAACTTATACATAAAGAATTAAATGCAAGCGAATGATTAACACTGTCAAAGTTTTTTAATACCTATTGTGCGTGGACTTTATTTGGTTTAAATAAATTATTAGATCGATTAACGCTAAGTTTCGATATTGAACCAATGATATTGACAATGGGTTGATATAAATTTCACCTTATGACTTGTTAACACCATCCATTTGCATGGGTAAACCAGTTTTACTGCTATCAAATAATATATCTACGAGCCAACTCAGCTGTGGAAGTTTAAGAGAACAGGTGTATGTGAATGTATCACACAAACCTTTTATCAGCGTAAAGACATCTAAACGATTTTGCTAAGAGCGATCAAATGAAAACCAAATCAAAGCATATAATGAAATAAAATTCAACGCATCTTATTACAGAAAGAAATATATAATGATTTTTCCTTTCTTAGTGTTATCGGAAACTCATAGCATAATAATTCATCACATGTCATTACAATTCTTAGCACGCGTAATGTTCTATTTCAAAACCTGCCAAGAAGCGTATATTTGTGCGAATATTTGAAATTAAGTAAAATCCTACGCAGTGAATTATCTCTGCTCTGCGCACCACCTGTATCGAAACCCTATTTCTAGCGGTTTAAGTCCACAGACATATCACTGCATCACTGGTGAGTCATATATTTAATTTAGAAAAAAAGATAAATAATCGGAATATGTTACACACGCCTATATTTCGAACACCTTATTTATTTTATTTAAAAAGATTTGCAGTTTTAAATAGGTTAAATCATTATTTCATATCACATTGCTAAAGTTATTGGGGAACATACTTCAATCCATGTTTAGATCCGTCCTCCCTGACTTCTGTATGTCAATGTCATTGTGCGTTATTCCTTATAGGCTCGGCATGTCCAGGTGGATAAGGTACTCGACTCGTTATTGAGAGTCGCGGATTTGAATCCCCGTCACACCAAACATGCTCGTCCTTTCAGACGTTGGGCCATTATAATGTGACGATCAATCCGACTATTCCTTGGTAAAAGAGTAACCCAAGAGTTGGTGGTTGGTGGTGATGACTATCTGCCTTCCCTCTAGTCTTGCAATGCTAAATTAAGGACTGCTAGCGCAGATAACCCTCGTATAGCTTTGCACGAAATTTAAAACAAACCAAACCTTTTAACATCAATATATACGTGCCATTTGGATTTGAAATTGAATAAATATATGTGTGTGTGTGTATATTTTTCTTATAGCAAATCCACATCGTGTTATCTGTTGAGCTCACCGAGGGTAATCGAACCTCTGATTTTAGCGTTGTAAATCCGTAGACATATTGTTGTACTAGAGGGGTGCATATTTATATGTAATCAAAATCTTGCAGTAACCTATACACACGCATTAAGCACGTGGATGATGAATTTATTATAGTTACTCCACTAATTTTCAAATTACAGATTATTTTTAAATAAGAAGAAACATCATTATTTTTAATACTTCATTATTTTCTGCCCCCTACTAATACAGCGGCAAGGCTATAGACTTACAACGCTAAAATCAGGTGTTTGATTCCCTTCTGTGTGCTCAGCAGATAGTGCGATGTGATTTTGCTATAAAAAACGCACACATTATTTTCTACCGTAGGATCAAGAGAAAATATGTATTTTACAGATATATTAAAACTAAAAAATTAAATCAAACTCGATAATAATCATAATCTATCATATTGTTCGTACGAAATCAAGCAAAATGCATGTTTAATAATGTTATTTCGTCATTTTTGTTAAATTTCGTGCAAGGTTACTTAAAAGCTATCTGCACTCGACAGTACTCAGATAGTCAACATTACCCACTACCAACTCTTGGGCTACTTTTTTACCATCAAACGATGGAAATGACCGTTATTTATGACTTCCCAACCAGTCATGGCTGAGAAAGCAAGGACATTCGTTGCTGATTTTCGATTCCGTGACTCGTAAATTATGAGTTATATGCCCGAACCACCATGTCCTACCAAGAGTCTGTCATTCAGAAGTGATATTTATCAAAAGCTTCAAATTATACAAATGTTAAACTATACCCAATTTTTATTAATGTGTACTATTTTCACTTTAAAGCTCATTTTTAATGGATGCAATTACATTTTCCATATATGTTTTTTTCTTTTTAGTTGAAAGTTGTTGCAATATTCGTAATCAAAATAACTCAAGCTAATCATATATTTATCAGTTTTAATGAATGTTTGTTACAAGTTTACCCAGCTCTTCTATCGTGGATGTTTGATAGTTGTAGAGTCAAGCCACATTTGGTTATCTGCTGTGTTAAGAGCATGGAATCGAGCCCCGGGTTTTAGTCTTGTAGGTCTGTAAACTTACCACTGTCCTACCCAGAAACACTCCTATCACTTCGGTTTTCCTGATACACTGGAAGAGTACCTTTTAAGAAGAAATGTTAATTTCCGTATCATGATCAGAGTCGTTAATTAATATGCCAATGAGCATTAATGGAATCTTAACTAATTACTTAGAATTCATTAGAATTATATAATGTAATTACACAATACTGATGTTTATTATACAAAAAAATAATGACAAAACACTGAAGAAATGTCTTAAATTATATCTAAAATAACTAAACAAATAATCCCTGAAATTATCGCTGATTCCCCTTTCTTCAGAAAAAAAAAGTACATGAAGACGTCATTAGAGTTAATGAAGTGGAAGAAAGACAAATAACACTAATCCACAAACATTGTAGTTACCTTACATTCAGTGTTTCTCACTTTCATTTTTACATTACACGAGTTGGCTATGTTGTAGAGCTATAGACTTCGAAGCTAGCAAGTTGGATTCAATCCCGTAGATACTGTACACATTATAAACTGTTGATGATTTATAGGCGAGACATTCATGGGTTACGGGTGGCAGGGTACTGATGACCACCTGCCTTTTCTCTAGTCATAGAGAAATTAGGGACGATAACAGATGGTTTTAGTAGCTTTTACTTCAGTCAGGCAGAGTGGTATGTGTGCGGGCTAGAAACCGGGTTTTGATACCCTTGGTGGGCAGAGCACAGATAACCCATTGTGTAGCTTTATATTTAACTACACACAAATAAAATCAATATAAAACGTGAATACAAATTAATTTTTGTTGTATTTTATATAATCTATTAATGAAAGTCTCTGTTTTAGGTGCTACGATAAGCGAATATAAATATGCATGAACTGTAAAAATATGGTTTTGTTTGTTTTGGAATTTCGCACAAAGCTACTCGAGGGCTATCTGTGCTAGCCGTCCCTAATTTAGCAGTGTAAGACTAGAGGGAAGGCAGCTAGTCATCACCACCCACCGCCAACTCTTGGGCTACTCTTTTACCAACGAATAGTGGGGTTGACCGTCGCATTATAATGCCCTCACGGCTGGGAGGGCGAGCATGTTTAGCGCGACCCTCGGATTACGAGTCGCACGCTTTACGCGCTCGGCCATGCCAGGCCGTAAGAATATGGTATTTGCTCACTATTTTCATTCTATTTAAGCGCCAAAGTTGATTTGATTTATGATATCAAATATCCATCAATTACGCCTACTTTCCGTATCTGAAGACTTTGCCATGATCAAATATAATTACAAGTGTATAAATTACGGAAATCATAAACTGCTTTCAGGCTTATTCTCTTGTGTTTATTGGTACCCACGAGATCTGTACTCATTAGCCTCACCTAAAAGTGATAGGTTGCTTGGATTATTTTACAATATCTTTGTGTGTTGCGAATAACAACATCTGAAGACTTGGTCAAAGGTTGTTTGTACTGTTAAACAAAATTTTAGGTTATTGCAAACATCAGCTATCTGATTTAAAGGTTGCATAAATTTTTCTAACTTTTATTCATGTATTACCAAAATAAATATTTAAAAGTTTGCAGTTTTTAACGCTTTTCAAAATTGATGATTGCTTGGATTATTTTTCTTTGTCCTCAGCCGTTGATTTTCTACTTCATGTTATCTCGTGTTTGGAATATTTACTAAAGCTAAAACGGATGAAACATAGCCTCAATGTTTCCTAAAATAAACAAGTAACAAGTCCAAGATAAAATATTTACGAAAAAAAGTGAGAAAACGTCATACAGATAATCTGGTAAAACTATGTAGTTTTCTCAAATACTTATTTCACACAATAACCAAAATATTAGGTTACTACTATTTTTATCCTCACTTCACAAGCCTCAAATAATTTATTATATCGTACACTGTTTTGTTCTTCTAGCAACAGAGAATTACTTAATAAAATATATTTCTTTATAATCTAGGGAACAGTTGTAAACCTCTTCGGAATAGAACTGTTAGCATTAATGGTCCAAATGGTGAGTATGACTGTCTCAAATTGGACTTTGTTATGAGCAAAAATATCGGAATTTGTTCAAAAAATAACAGCAAACTCATTTAAAATATATATGTATACATCATTTAGCCAGACATTTAAAATATAAAAGTTTCAAAACAGGGTTATAGTTACATGAATTCACCAAAAGGTTATTGTTTTATGTGGCATTAATTGTGAGAAATAGTTTTTGAACACAGAGAGCAACCTCGCATTGGAGATAAATCTTTAACAATGATCTCGTCCACTTATTACATATTCATCCATTATAAGTTTCCAGGAAATAAATTTTGAGATGGACATATCTCTATCTTAAACGGTGCCTCGTAATGAAGAACTTACACACAATATCAAACTAAGAACATAAATCACGTGCATGTACATTAATATTGTAAAACTTCTAAGCTAGATGGTTTAAGTTTTGTTTGCTTTTTATTTTTGAAAACTAACAATTTTATTTGAAATGTCATCTTAGTAGTAAGGAAATAATAACTTGTGTACATTTTTATATTAATTTTTTAACTTATATAAAGTTATTTTATTTTATTTTAATGAAAGAAATTTGTTTTTATTTTCAAAATTCTTATTTCATTACATTAAAGAATCATTATTCTGTGAACGTTTTTACTTTAAAAATCTATTATTTTTGTCTAAAATGGAGTTCGCGTTAGGCTTTATATTACATTATCTTTCCACTATAGGAGCTTCATGTGTTCCTGTGATTGAAGAGTGCCAATGTGCGCAGCCTTGCTACAGAATGGAGTTTCTGGAGTTTTATTACGAACACGTATGGAATGACACACGAAATACAACCGAAGAAGGAGTAAAGGTAAGTTGTGGTATACTCGTGTGTATATTATTATACTGAGAGAAATGCTGTCTAGATTATTCGTTAATATATGTATTAAGAAAACGCCATTTCTCGGGTTTAATGTTTATTACATCCAGTAAAAGCTAGAAACAATTCATATATTATAATATATTCTGTATATTGTTTGTTTTGAATTTCTAGTAAGCTACACGAGGCCTAGCTACGCTAGCTGCTATTAATTAAAGGAAAGCAACCAGTTATCACCATCCATCAACAACTCATAGAACATTATTTTTCCAACAAATAGTGAGATTGACCTACCTACGACTGAAATGGTGAGCATGTTTTGGGGGACAGGGATTCGAACTTGCAACACTCAGATTGCTAGTAAAGCGCCCTAACCACCTGGCAATGTTGAGCTCATTGCGCAAATTATTATTATTTTCCTACTATACCTATTTGGACTATTTACGAATAATAAAAATGCATTAGTATTACTCTGTTACTGATGAACTTTGATAAATATGAATTATGTGGATTTTTTTTTAATTTAGTACGCTTTCTTTTTTGTATTAGATGCAAAATGTTGGCCCAGTAAGGCCAAGTGTATTAAGACGTTCGAATCGTAACCTGAGGGTCGCGGGTTCGAATTTCCATAGCACCAAACATGCTTGTCCTTTCAGCCGTGGGTGCGTTATAATGGTACAATCAATCCCACTATTCGTTGATAAAAAATGAAGCACAAGAGTTGACGGTGGGTGGTGCTGACTAGCTGCCTTCCCTCTAGTCTTACACTGCTAAATTAGGGACGGCTAGCACGGATAACCCTCGTTAACTCTTGTGTAGCTGTGCGTGAAAATAAAAAAAAAGCACAATGCTAACCAAAATGGCCATTTTGACAGTCGTGCATTTCAAATATTTCGCAAACAAACATTTCACATTCTCTTCTAAATAGTCATTTCAGAATTTATTTTTGTTTCATAAACCTAAACTTGTTTACATTCCTACATATTTTTCTCTATGAAAATATCGTATTATTACAATTGTTATTATTATTACGTATTATTACGATATTTTACTTTATCATTAGTTTGAAATTTCCCTGAATGTCACATCAAACATTCATGAGAAACTTACGTCGTCTGATTTTAAAAGAGTTGTGTTTTTAGTAGTTAAACGTCAGAATACTTATTTTTTACGCGGAAGAATATTTTGTTTCCTCATTGACGTATGCAATAGTTACGAAAGCCTATTAACTCAAGTACACTGTCGCAAATACCATTAATTTCAATACATTGTAAGCACTACATTTTGTTAACTTTTATGTTGAAATGTTTTGGCTGCCGGATGTGGTAGTCGTAAGAAAAACAAAATCACGAGGTGAGCCTTGCTATTCGAAGTTCGATCAGTTATGCCGTTGAAATGAGTTGGTCGATAACATCATCAAATAAACCTTTAATAAATGATAGAAAGATACATATTGAACTTGCGCACCAAGCAGGTCCACTCAGATATTTGCCTATCAAGTGGTAAGGTGAGACTAGAATCATTAAACAGTACTTTGAGGTCTCGCCTTATTCGATATTAGTTTTTTATATTTTCTTATTATCGGAGCAACGCACTCTTCGTCGGTCAGACTTGATGCGTTCTTTCAGTGAGATGATGGAATGTTCGCCATACAATACTTTTAACACTAATTCTTGTATACATATACATTAATAAAACTTTGATGTAGTCACTAAGTTTAAACCGCTAATGGAGTTTTATTATTTTACTTTCTAGTGATGTTTTCAGAACTTGTTTCATGATTAAACTATTGAAGATTTGATATTAAAATAGATCATATTAGAATCTAATGCATTTGTCCCACAGAAATAGCAGTTTTTGTTTTCGGTTTTGTTGCTGATCTTTGTTTGTTTGCTTGTTTTGAATTTCGCGCAAAGTTAATTAGTGTTTTGAAAAATATATTTCTTTAAAGTCACGCTAGCTAATTTAGCAGTGTAAAACCAGAGGGAAAGCAGCTAGTCATCACCACCCACCGTCAACTCTTGGGCTACTCTTTTACCAACGAATAGTGGGGTTGACCGTCACATTATAACGTCCCCACGGCGGAAAGGGCGAGCATGTTTGGTGCGACCGGTAATCGACCCCGCAACCCTCGGATTACGAGTCGAACCCCTTATCACGCTTGGTCATGCCGGACCTGTAACTAATCTAGCGATTGGTATAGCCAAAACGGAAGAATTGTTTCTCACAGATCTTGACTAAATTTCAAATACTGAAACAATACGTTTGTGTTTGGTATACCAATTATAAATGTTTGCCTTCATATATCTCTTTATTTACGAATATGCTTCCCATAGTGGCTCAGCGATAAATCTGAGTGTAGAGTAAAGGTAGCCAACATTGTAGTTTTGCAATTAACAAGACGCTTAGTTTGGTAAAACATGCAACTGACTTTATATATGAAACTTTGTAACACAAGTGAGAATCACAATAAGGTTAAAGAATTGTTATTTTTTTACTTTGCTGAGATTCGTGATTTTAAAGAAATATATTTTTCAAAACATTAATTAACATATGGAAAATAACAAGATTTTATAATTGGATATATTTAGGGAAATTCAGTTTTATGAAATGTTCAAGTTGCAGCACTTGCTTAGCATCTAGTTTCGTATGTTAAATCACGTCAGTCCAGATGAGGAGATGAAATCCTCGACAAGTGTTGATGACGTTAATGTTTAGGAATGAATTACCAAATCAATTTTATTCTTGGCCTGGCATCGTTCCAGTTTAGCCTGAAGTGAAACAGCGTTCATTACCTGGTATTTTACAAATGAAACATCATTAAGCTGATGACAAGTTTCATATTTATGAACGCCCTCTAAAAACTTTTACTGCAAAGCGATGTATGTTCACTCCACATTAGGCATACCAGGAAATAAATTCTCTTCTTGTGTAGACTCTCTTCATGAAAGTGTTTGGCAATAGCTGTATCAACAGTAGAGCCAAAGATGAAAATTCATTTATTTTATTAACAGCTAGAATTTTAAGGTTGTAATATTTTGTTATATTTTTTAGGCTTCCATATATTGAAAAGTAAATAAAAAACGTAAAGAATAAACAGGCTGACCCGATTGTAGGAAATTACAGTTAGTCCTTCGAAATTGTGTTTTGAGGCTGAACCGTTTATAACCTCATATATTTAAATATATATTTGATGTTCTTATTCTCATTTACGTGTCACACCAAACATATTTCAATATACAGGGTGTTCGTAAAGTCACTGTGCACTTATATATTTATTAACAGACATGTTTCAATACAGAATACAGGAGGTAAATATGAATGACAATTATAAACAATGTTGGAAGTGACCCCTGTTGGCATCAATACAGACTTGGATCCTTCTTATCAGTTGCTGGCTTGAAATATAATAACATATGATTATAAAACTACACATTGACTTTCCGTACACCCTGTATATATACAGTCCAACATTGTGGCAGTAATAAGTCTCGTATTTACAATGTTAAAATTAGGGATTCAATTTCTCTCGATGAACATAGCAAATAATCCGATGTGTCTTTCATATAATAAAACACACATACATAATATTAATAATCCAAGTAAGACTTGTTTTTTGAAATGTACACGCTTTGTAAATTCCAAAAGTATATATTTTGGTGACACAGAAACGTCAGCCTCAGACTATTCTTAAATTTACCACATTCACCAAATAAAATATTTAAAGCAACGAAATAAAAAACATTTTGAAACATTACAATTGTTGAATAATTGTTTTACCAAGAAAAAGTTCGTAGCGTTAATATTACCTAAATTAGAATTCACGATTTAATACAGTTTTTTCATGATGAATAAAAAATAAGACAAATAATAAATGCATAAAAATAAGTTCATTTTCTAATTCTGTTTTTTAATATCTCATTTTCCAAGGTTAACGACGGAGTGTAGAATATTTGAAATCGATTTAAATCAATTAAGTATGTTCGCTCCAGGTATAGAGATATATGCAACAAAACACCTGCAGGTATATAAATATAACGTGTGAGATAAGAAATATCTCCAGGAGAGAAAGAACAAATCTAAGTTTAAATCCTGTTCTGAAGAACTGGTGGATCTGTATTTCTTACTTAATCTTGTTCAAAGAAAATCCTTGACATGAAGAGGATTAAAATATCTTTTGATTTTGTTTATGAACTTTCACAGTTGAACTACGATATATTAATATATTTTTTGTTTTGAATGAAAAATGCTTTTGAGATGGTAAATTAATTCAGTTAATTTCATTCTCAGGAAATAGATGTGGGTCGCTGCATTGGAGGATGTAGCCATCTAGAAGAAAATAGATTTCACTGCGTGCTTAGGTGAGTTAAATTATTATATCTTCAACCTAAACTAAGAAATCGAAACCACAACAAAAATTAAAAATAAGTAGTGGTCATTTAATTCATGGAGTAGTAAGTTAAATATGTATACAATTTCATTACATTCTACTGCATGAAAACTGTTTTTATAGCGTCTATTTTGAATGTTTTCTATTACTCTGGATAAAATATTTCATTTTAACGTCTTTGAAACAGCATGTTATTTTTATAGTAATCGTAGTATTTACATGGTGTAAATTTTTTTCTTAGTTAATAAATAAAATAAGATAAAACCTCTATTTATCTCGAATTTTAAACATTACCGTTATTATGTCAACCGTAGTTTGGTACTTAGCATATACAATATTTTAACATGTTAACGTAATTTCTATAAACAATAAAATATTTCTACTGTTAAATCAAAAATATTGCTTTCGAGTGTATTGTCTTAAAAATTTGCAGCAACCAACCAATCATATATATTGTGTAGATTGTTATATTCGCATATTTATTCTGGAAAAATACCTCAGTGGTTCAGCAGTACACTTTAAAATTTATAACTCTAAAATTCGAGGCTCAATCACCACGCTGGACACCGCACAGATATTTCATTGTGTAGATTCGAGTTTAACAACAAACAGGTAAACAAATCTTTTATAACTTGCTAATAATACTATTTTGCAAGGTTTGTGCTGTGCTTTTAGTAATAATACGCAATGCGCCTCGTACCCAACAAAGGCTCATTAGTAAGACTTCCGGATTACAACTCTAAAATTCGAGTTTTGTTACCCATGGTGGTCAGAGTACAGAAACTCAGCTCATTGTGTATCTTTGTGTTTAATAACAATCAAATATGCACCTAATTGGCTGAAAAGTGATATTGTTCTAGACCCCAAAAAACAGTTTTAAAATAACGGAATTATAAGTTAGTAGTTGTTTACGTTTTTACATAACAAAGACTTCAGACATATATTGTTTTATAAAAAAAGCTAAAACAGTTTACCCTAGTAATAATTTCTTACTAAATTTTACGATGGTGCCACATGAATCTTCTAACAATTCAGGAGATACTTCTTCATGTGTGAAATCTGCCTGTAGAATGGTTTTAGAATGGTTCAGATTTAGAACGTGAAAAGAGTATTTACCAACTTTTAGAAACCACTGCAAAAACAAAATCAACAATCTTATCACTATAGATAACTGAATTCGTATTCTTCTAAACATGTAATTAAAACATATTCGTGATATTTATCAAAATTAGTTAAGTTCTTACATTATATATTTTACATTTATAAGTAGATATTTCTTATACTCACTAAATATTTTACAAATGTACTGGTAGTAGTAGCTACCCCCGTTTTTTATAAACAGTCCTTTACTCAACTTTTTAAGTTAATAACTTTGGACATCTCTATAAGTCTTCTATGTTTGAACCTAAATTTCCTGGTTCATATCTAGATCATATAATGAACAATCAAAATATGTTAATATAGAATACCTTAGAAGGACTTGTACAGATATCTTCAATGTGTGAAAGGTCTGCAGTTAATCTGGATAAAGTAGAAAGGAATATCATCAAGCTAACCTTTAAAGTACATAAGTTGGTATTCATTTATGAAATGAAAGAGAATTTGATAATAATGTGAAAACTGTATCAGTAGTAATCCAGAAAGGTTATGAATTAGCTTTTTATTTTTATATTCATTGAACCACAAAGAAACTGAAATTAAGGAAAAGTTCTGTGCAGAGACAGGTCTTCTAGCACAATTTATCAAATCAATATTTTTGAATGAGAAATATTAAAGTTACTCGCACTTCTTATGGAAAATGTTTCGAGTTCCGTGTTGTCCTTGAAACAATATCTATCTAATGGTTAGGGTTAACCTTAACACGACAATTTCTATTGTAAGGAAAATTTGCAAAAGACAGAAAGAGCAACGTGTGGCCACACAAAGTGTATGTAGACATTCCTCTACTGGTATATTAAGATCACAGGTGCACAAACAAGTAATATTGAGTGTATTTGAGTGGAGAGTAGCATGAACATTACTTTCATATTTTACAGATCATAGATCATTTATAACTTTAAGCACATTTTATTAAAGTCTTATCCAATTTTTTTACGGTTCAGGAATTTCATATTACGTAATTGGTACCAAAACTTTCTCCTGGCAACGAATGAAGTTCATATTTTACTTTTTACTTCATGAAGTTTAAAAATTATCCATTAAAAAACAGAAACTTGAAACAAATGTTACTTTATTCACGTTACCTGGCGTGTTGAAAAAATATTATCTTGTTGTTGGTAGCTAATCCTTTCTTTCTTATGGAATCTTTTTCTCTCGCTCCATGATCTGGGAGGTAGCAAGTGCACACTTGGCTTACGCTCCTTTGAAGAGACAAATTAACGCTTAACGCAGTTAATCAAGTTATATGAAACTCTTCAGAAGTCACTTTGTCGTGTATATTTTTTGGCAGTTTTGAGCAAAACTAATGCTTGTATTGTGTATGGTAGATTTCTGTTTAATAGTTTTATGCATTGATATAGATGTTTTACTTCTTTGCTTCGTGTTTAAAATTACTACATTCCTGGCTTTGCATCTCCATGAAGTATTGTAATATGAATGTCCTTTGGAAAGTGCTTTAACAAAAATCACCAGTCATAAGGTTAACCATGACAAAATTGTACTATTAGGAATTAGTAATGAACTAAATGTATAGGTGTTAAACACAAATCATTAGTAGCATGGATCACACCTGGTGTTGAACACCTTTTTATTAGAGCTTGTAAATTGTTCTTAAAATAGGAGTTATCCATTAATAACCAGCCTCTTTTTGAATTTGGTTAATTGATTGAGTAACCTAAAATATACATAGCTGATTCTTTAAAAGCTTGTAATACATTACATACTACAATCAGAATTACCAAAGTGAAACATCTCTAAACATTCATGATGTTAGAAAAACATGTAGGCTCAAGACATCTTGATGGGAATGAATGAAAACCCTACAAATCAAATACTTCGAAAGGTCTATCTTTCTTCTTCAAGGGCAAACTGGGAATGCATTGTACAGTTTACTCCTGAAGAAGGAAGCTACACCTTTCTAAAGCTCTGTGATTACAGGATTTTTATTCTTTTCTAAACATTCAGTTGCAAAATTTATTAGCTTTGATTATGATTGGGATTAGGCTTAGATTATTTGAAACTTTTTGACTCATGTATTAATATTAACATGAAAATCATGTTAGGAATTTATTTCGTGAAGCAAGTTCTACGGATGGTATAGTTTTTTCATTTGCATAAGTATTTAATGATGAACAAAGCAAACAATTTTAACTAGAATGTATGCACTTAAATCTTAAGAAATGTTGTCGGTTTTTCTTCTGTATTACTAATTCCTCTTCTGTCACGTGTTCAAACAAATATTTCGTTTCATTTGAAAATACTTGTTTAGGGAAAGGTAGGATTTTTTTCTTCCCATGTTACATGATATTCCATGCTATATATAGTGTTCATTCAGCTTTATCACAAAGTTTGTTTGTTTTTGAATTTCGCGCAAAGCAACACCACGGCGATGTGCGATAGCCGTCCCTAACTTAGCAGTGTGAGACTAGAGGGAAGGCAACTAGTCATCATTAAAACCACCAACTCTTAGGCTACTCTTTTACCAAAAAATAGTGCGATTATCTGTCACGTTATAACGCCCCTACAGCTAGAAGGGCGAGCATGTTTGGTGTTACTGGAGTATATGATCAGACTAACATGTGCAAGTTGTAATTAAACAAATTAATCTGGTATATATTTAGACGAAAAACTGTTTATATCACAGTTACGTGATTCAAACCGGTTATCAACCAGGGTTTAGAAATATTATTGTACTTTTTTACTTTATACAAGGGATATTTAATTTAGACACAATAATGGGGAAATTTATTTTATTTTGCGAGGTAGTAGTTTATGTATGCGATAGTAAAAGAATAAATAAGTTAGAGATGTTAGGTCCAGAGAATGGCTGAAGATACTGAAGCAAAGGCCTGAAATTCCGTCAAAGAGAAATTCCAATGAAAAGGACAAAGACAAAGAACGCTAACATATTGGCCTTAACAGAACTGGACAGGGATTTATAAATCCAGTTGCCTTGGTTTGGATCCATAAATCTAATGCTATAAGTTTACAAGTGGTTATTTTGATCTGTATAACTTGCTTTAAGCATTTATCTGTCAAACACATATATACACCTGATTTATATAAGATGGTGTGCTTTTTGGCATAATCTTTCTTTAGACAATTTCTCTCCATTTGATGTTCTATGAAAGTCTACTGGTAGAAGCCAAGAAACTACTGCCGAAAATAACCATTTTTCGAGCAGCTTAGCACAAAAAGTTCAAAAGAAGTCTTGCAAAACCTTAACAGAGGAATAGAATGAACACATTCTAAAATTGGCCAAACAAGGCTGTTTGGTAAGAAGGGCTATTTACAAACAAATAGTAACCGGAATACACCGCCGTCATCCGTTATTTAGGTACGAAAGCAATTCAACTTAGATTTAGGACACTGGTGACATGCTATCATTTCTGATGTTTCTGGCTTGTTAAAGCTGATGAAAGGGCGAACACGTTTGGTGTGACAGGGATTCGAATCTGAGACCCTCCGATTACGAGTCAAGTGTCTTAACCACCTGGCCATGTTTGGCCTCCTGATGAGCAATAAAATCGAATCGTGTAAACAAGCGTCGTACGCTTAGCATTGTTGGTAAATATTAATACAGCTAATATAAAGGAAACAAACAACTATAACAAACAAATAATTTTATAAAGACAGGTGTATATCGACTTTTACGTACTACAGTTTTTAATAGTAATACAGAAAGTTTTCATGCTACAAAAATTATTAAAACAAGAAAGCCAAAACTACAGAAACCAAATTATTTAAAATTTTTAACACTTTATTCTTACTTTGGCTAAGACTAACATAACTATTGCATAAGAATAATATTGATGAGATTTTAATTAACTCGGTTGTTGTAGTTTTGACTTTCTTGTTTCAATGATATTTTTAGCATTAAAACTTTCTGTAGAACTAGAATTTAAATATTTCCCTTTGTGCTTGTTATTATAATCATCCAAACAAGTATATCGAGTCAAAGTAAAGAATCCTGTTGCAACAACAACGATTGTGTTGTAGTGTAGTACTTGGTGTTCATAAAGTTAGAATTATTTAAGTGTCAGAGGCTGACTTATGCACGTTAGTGGACGGCGCCGAGAGGCCAAACCTTTGAGGTACGACATGAGAAAACCATGACGCCACTTGAGTCCTTGTTGGAGGTGGAGCTTTTTATTGTTCGACTAATGTATAGGTTAAACTAGCCAAGACACATTTTGGACCCCACGCTAAGCGTCGTCGGAGAAGCGTCTTTATGGTAATTCATTCGCTTTGCTGTCACTTGGAGAACAATTGTATTAATGAATACACGAATCTCTACAAGGATCTTTACAGACTGGCTTTTAATCTTCAGCTGTTATTGGCATTGCTGTAGTACAGACACAACTCTAAGACCTCTTGAACTATTCATTCATCATTTGGCGAAGCTGATGGGTCAGACACGATCGTGTGTTGTGTACATGATCGACCTGCTGCCGGACGGCCAAAGCTGGAATGTGTCGAACCCCGCGTTTCTATATACGTACAACAATTGGTTTCTTGGTTGGAAACAAAATAATTACACCTTGGTAGAAAATGGTGATCATTTATTTCAGAGTACTCTAAAGAGTAAACTCATACCCAAGCAAGTGGCAAACAAAAGGAAAACAATTCTGGTATTAATATAATGTAGATTCCTTGAATTAGGATGTAAAACATTTATGCTAAACCACAAAATGAGCAAAAGGTAATGGACATTAGGTTATTGAATCTATTACATGTATTTATTAATGTTTCTTTCTTTTTTTTTTAAACTTGGCCTCCGTTTCAATATCAGTAGAAACCATATGTTTCGACGAATTTTTTGTAGTGCTTTACTTCTCTATTCTGATTTAGTAAAACATCTGCTGACAAACATGTTCTTTCATCCTTTCTTTTCAAAATGTATAGGAATGTCATAAAATTAAAGATCCGTCGTGACCAGGAAGTTGAGGCACTCGACTCGAAATCTGAGGGTCGCGGGTTCGAATTCCTGTCATTCCAACTATGCTCTCCCTTTCACCCATGGAGGCATTATAATGTGATGGTCAATACCACTATTCGTTGGTAAAAAAATAACCCAAAGATTGGCGGTGGGTGGCGATGATTTACTGTCTCACACAACTAAATTAGGGACGATTAGCGCATTGGCTCTCGTGTACTTTGCGCAAAATTCAAAACAAACCATAAAATTAAAGTTGGATAATAAATTTACAATTGTATTGTCGAAACAAGAAAGTACAAAAACCACTTGAAAAATAAATTAACTGTAGGTTTGATTAAATGTTCACATTATTAAAAATCTTTATCATATGATGTTATTTTTCAACTAACGCTTTTAATAAGTTTATTAATTTAAACCAAATTCATGAACTATACATTGAATGTTGCTTTTAAATCAATAATATCAAACACGTTGTCTACAAATAATATAGTGTTTCTGTCTAAACGATAAATAAGAAGAAAAAGATCCGGGTCACCTGCTGGGACATGTAGTTTTCAGGCGCCAAGCTATTCTTTGGAGCAACAGGAGGCGTTGCATTCCTTGGTAGGAACATTAAAGGACACAAGATCTAATTATATGGACAACCTTCAGGTGTCCTTGTAAGAGGGGGAATTACACTGCTTTATTGAAAAGAACTTTGCTTTGCTGTCCAGATTTGGATTGACCCTTAACATTTTACAACTAACGATGAGAAAAATAAACAGCCAGTTACTGAATAGCAAACTTTAGGTGGTCGACTGAGAGTGACGGGAACAGTGCTGGAAAACAACCTAGAAGTCTGCAGAATTTTTCTCGTCTTCTCATAGTTTCATCGCTGTATCTTGTGTTTCAAATTGGTAAAACTGTTCAAAAAATAGAAATACGCTATGAATGAGTACGTTTGTTTCTAAAATAGTGTATGTTCTTAATTAGCACTGACCAGATTAAGAAAGTTTATATAAATGGTTTATTTATTTTTCTTAATGCAATTATGCAATAAGACCAAAATGGGAGTTATTTATTTATTTATTATTGATACTTAGCTAATCAAGACTCACAAACTTGTTCTGATTTTATTCTAGCTAAGATAACTATACTTAATAGTGTGTGAGTGTGAACCCCTTGATTTAATTTGTGTTTAGAACAGTAGATGTTTCGAATTTTATAGTTTGGAGATATTTCCATATGAACATATTAAACATAGTTATTTATTTGCAACTAGTGTTTAAAGCATCATCAAAACAACTTGGGGAGTGGTGAAATCCAATGTTACTTTTAGGGAATGCCTTATAAGTCGACATTCCTACTTCATAACAGTTAAAATCTTAAATGTATGTTGAACGAGCCTCAATGAATTGAAACAGGATAAACGCAATCAATCGGTCGTATTCACAATAGCATAAAAACATCAAAAATGAACATTTACTCCTGTAAAAGTATATCAGTTTGTTTTATTATGAAATGGATTGAAGTTTGTACGTATAATTTAGTTTTTAACTTCCTCTTTTCTCTGAGGTTTTCTGGATGTAGAAAATATAATTTCATTATTTTTTAAATCTCACTGCACATCAGATGGAATAATTAATTTTAAAAGAACAGTTATATTGATTTTGTTGTAAAGTATTCAATACCTAGTAACCAATATTTTTTAACTTTTAATGCAGACATTGTAAATATTTATTCGGAGCTATTAAACGTGTTAGTCAAGCTTTCGTGCAAATAGACGCTTCATAAATATTCTCACTTTAACTGCTGTATGAATAATTGTATAGAAGCTAATCAAAATGTAGTCCCACGTAATATCCATTTAGTTGAAATAAGTGGAGCTAAACTTATGTTAGATTAGTTTTCGAATTTGTGCTATTTATGTTTATACCAAATATAAAATCATGTAGGCTTAACCAATAACACAACATCAGGCTAGGGCTTAGAAAAACTCATTTTAACAGGGTGATAAGCACATAACTATATTTTGGAATTCACTAGCAACACATATCACATTTAAGGCTCTGAAAGTAACACGTTCATAGTATCTCAGTAAAATTGCGCTTGCTTATCCTATAATTCACGAAAGTAATTTAATGATAAAACCTTACAATACGTAATATTGAAACAAAATAAACATCAGTGGTTTGTTTGTTTTTTGAATTTCGCACAAAGCTACTCGAGGGCTATCTTTGCTAGCCGTCCCTAATTTAGCAGTGTAAGACTAGAGGGAAGGCAGCTAGTCATCACCACCCACCGCCAACTCTTGGGCTACTCTTTTACCAACGAATAGTGGGATTGACCCTCACATTATACACCCCCACGGCTGGGAGAGCGAGCGTGTTTAGCGCGACGCGGGCGCGAACCCGCGACTCTCGGATTACGAGTCGCACGCCTTACGCGCTTGGCCATGCCAGGCCCATATCAGTGGTTCAACAGAAAATAATTCTATAAAGAATGATTGTTTGAGAAAAATTCCGCAATTGTATGTCGTACGGCAACTTTGGTAAACTTAGTTAAATAACTATAGACGCATTTTAATAAGTCAGCGAATAAAACGACATTAATATTGTAAAATACTTTTAGTGTTGACCAAAGTAACGGTTTCTCATGAATCAAAATTCTCAACAGCTTTATTGTTTTACTTGCTTTAAAGAAATAAAAACACCACACACGTTGAAAACACTTTGTGTCCATTTTCTCAGGTTATGATATTTGAGGGTTCCAAACAGAAAAATATATCAGCATTTTCCTAACATGAAGCACATAGCGCTAATACAAAAAATATGTATAAGCATAACTGTGAAGTTTAGTGCTCTTTTAATGTGCCGCCCCTGGTGGCTCAGCAGTACGTTTGAGAGATTGTAACGTTAAAATTTTGGCTTAGGTGCAGACAACTGATAATGCAAAAATAGCCTAATATACACTTAATAAGAAACAAAAATTAACACGGAATAACGGTAAATCTCAATAGCAGTGCTGGACATAGAAAAATAGCACGTTGGTTAGCTTTGTGTTTTACAACAAATACACGGGGGTCACGGTTCCGAATCCCGGTCGCACCAAACATGCTCGCCCTTTCAGCGGTGAGGGCGTTATAATGTGACGGTCAATCCCACTATTTGTTGGGAAAAGAGTAGCCCAAAAGTTGGCGGTGGGGGGTGATGACTAGTTGCCTTCCCTCTTGTCTTACACTGCTAAATTAGGGACGCCTAGCGAAGATAGCCCTCGAGTAGCTTTGTACAAAATTAAAAAAAACAAACACCTAGATAGTCTGATGCAATCAGAAGTGATCTCTTTTGGAAATAGTATGTAACCATTGTTTCTGACTCAAAATATTGATACATCCGGATCGTAAAGATGTGTTTATGTTGGGGCATTAAAAAATAAAGGAAAATGGATCAGTTTCAGGATTGAAGACCATACTGAAAGAGCTCTGTATGAAGTCGTACTCCAACTGTGTTGTGCGAAGTGTGAGTCTTTTAACAGCTGAGAATTAATGATTACAGAGGTCAATGGCAAACGCTGTCAACGAATCTCAGGCAACACAATAAAAAAGGTTCTCCCTCTGGAAGAGAGACCCGAGTTGCTTCTTCTGTTCAATTGTTACACATTTGAAGCAATTGAAGAGTACCAGAGTACAATATTTATAGTGATAAAGTCGCCGGGTACAGCATCTATGGATTTATGTTCGATACGGTAGTTGAAAAAGGCGCAATAAAGCGATCGACAGTCGTCATAACACACTATATGGATTAAAGAAAGCCAACAAAGAGGACTAGTATATTTTGGTCATTAATATCTTATGATGACGTTTTTTCCAAAAGAAATAGCTTTGCGGGACTAATTTCAAAACGCATGGTCATCAGGCAGAATGTGACCAGATGTGGCTACGTGCACCGTAACGAAGCAGTGAGGCTGCGAAATGGTTTTAACTTAACGTGCTCAATCTCAGTATAACACTCACAGCAGGTTGCTTGTATTAAAAGGCCAGTAATTTTGCTTTTTTAGCTTTATTTTAGCTACAAATGAAAATATCTGATAGTTAAGTGTACATAAAGATATTATATATACATATGTCTATATTATCATTGTTTTCTTCCCCAAGAGATGAAAAGAACGATGGAAAGTGTCTTATGTCTCTTCAGAAAGAAGAACCACTCTGTGCACCTGTACAATTCAACACCCACGTGTTTACAACACGCAACGGTGCAGTGAAATCAGTGCTCTCTATAGAAGACTGTGCCTGTCAGTGATGCAGAAGTGTCTTATGAGCGTCTTGAACAAAAGAACGTCTTATGATTAGTTAAAAACAACGTGTTCGCGTAACGGCAGAAATTGTGCTGGAAGACATAAGATATATCCTGCAAAGATTGATATACTGGTATCCTTTCCATGAAGATCCCTGTGTTTATCTAATATGGTTTTGTTAAGGCATTAGTTCAACGCTTTCTTTAACAGTTTCTCTGCAGCAACAAACGTTAGACTGGGGGACTAACTTTATAAAGAAGTTGCTGGCAGGTTTTGAGAGTTTTAATTACTTCTTATTTTACTATAAGAACAAAAGATATATATACATATGTGCTAGAGTTTGTACGAATTATTTGCACATAATCTGCATTTGTTTATTTGAAAGCCAAACAAATTAATATAAAAAATGTGTCCGTCATAGAAATAAGACATACTTTGCTTTTTTCTAGTTTATAAAACGTTTATTTCACTACATTTCACATTTTATTTTATTCTATTAAATTTAATAAAGCAGAACCTTGATATTCCAATGATTTGCAAGATTTTGCATCAAGGTGAAACATACTTGTTTAAACTTGCACAAGAAATACTATTTTATGTATCGTTCTACATTATAACTTGTGTAGATCGTTTTACTTTATTCTTTTTGTCATGAATACTAAATTTTAAAAGCTTCATTCATATAGATTATGTCACAGATCATAAAAAATAGATATTTGTTAGTAAAATCTCTAAAGGTTTTTATAAATAATCTTAGCTTAAATATACGCTAAAAACTTTATAAAGAATTTGTAGCTCTGTTTCCTCTATAAGAAGAGCACTTGTAATAACCACCATTTTTGAGCTTGCTTAAAGAAATATCGAATAAGTTCAGTTTTTATTTGTATGAAATACTGGTTATTCAGTCAAAATGTTGTAAATACGCTGTATTTTTAAATATTTTCATAAATATTTTTACGTTTTATTACCTATTTTAAGCCAACTGTGCTTACACTCTGCAGTTATCTTTCCAATACACCATATGCATTTATAAGGTATTAAACCATTAATGATAATCAAGTTAAAAATGGCTGATTTAATGAAATTATGCAAAACGTTTTATTTTATAATTCAAGTATTTAAATCTTTTACCAAGCACATCTGTATTAATTAAGGTTTTATAACTACTATGTTCCAAATAAACTTTAATATACTTTTATCTGGTTTTATATCTCTGCCTTATTCTAAGTTTTTCTCATCAATACAATACATAAACAAAACAAACAGTATTTAAGTAAAGATTTATTACCTAATCATAGATTTATTCTTAACAAACAAACTATGCATTAACAGTAGGAGTTGATATAAATATCTTAAAAATGACAGATGTTTTCCATTATTAGTACAGTTAGTACGAGTTAAGTCAAATCTTTTAGAAGCAAAATATTCTATAACGTCAGTATTATGTCCGTTTTAGCAGTTTTTAATCTTTATTGAGAAAATAAATAGTTTGGATTAAAATACGTATACAAAATTCATAAAAAATTTACACGACTAAAACATTTACGTGTGAATGAGTGGGCAATAAACCCTTATTCAACATACTAATTTTCAGCCGATTTCTGTAAAGGTGCTAATACCAACTGTTCTCGGTACGTTCTCTATCTTTTCGTATTTAGCTGACATTTAGGTCAGTGAAAGTTCAACATTTCTTTGGATTTATATATAAAGAATTAGGACATGCCCAAAATTCCATTTCTATCAAATTAGCCATATTATAAAAAATTATGTATATAATTATTTCAACCAATAAAATATCTAAATTGTTTGTATTGCAATACAACATTAATAGAATTTTAAAATACGTTCTACGATCTTTTTTGTATTTTCTGGATTCGTTACGACCAAAGTTAAGAAGTGTAATACCACAATATCCAAAATTATGTAAGAATAGCATTTAGCAAACATATCCTAGCACGTGTTGTAATTGTTTCCCATTTTAAAATAATATTTTTATTAAAGTATTCTGCATAAATGGGTACTATACGTGTGGAATACTGAGATATTAAAAAAAATATTTTTGCATACTTTCAAAACAAGAAATCTTATTCAGTCAACAATCTGTAAAAAGTTCTATATTTCTCTATGTTTTATACATAGCAGCTTTAAAACACATGAAGTGTACGGTTTTACAAGATAAAACATATTTACTATGAACTTGTTCGGAAGCTAATATTAAACATAATACTTGTATTTTTCATTAATGTTTACCAGTTGAAGTCGTACAGTATACAGCTAACCTCGAAATGTATATTTTTTAAAATAAAACTATACTTTAAGAAGTGCAGAATAGTCCTTATCTTTGTCCTCAAGGTATATGACTTCATGAAGTATATCCTGTATTTGCAATGTTCGGGATATCCTTAACCATAACATACTTGTCACTGTTCTAACTTACAGTTTCACTCACATCTTACCTTATCTTATAATTATTCTAAGAATGCTTTAATTCTATCTTACTTCCTCATATAAGTTATATTTTGCAGTTAAAATGCTTATGATATCTTTAGATGCAACATAAATCTATGTTTAAAATATACTTTACAACTTAAACGTGAGATATAAAACTTTCAGTTTAATTTTTACTCGTAAATATGCAGCCTACATTTAAAACATTTACGATATAACCTACGTTTAAAGCGTTCCAGATGACCTTAAGAGCAAAGTCTAAGCTGTCATAAAATATATCTTTTTGTCTTTTTCTTCTGTAACTAAGCATAAGTTTATTTGTTTATTTTCAGAATTAATACGTGTTGCTTATTTATAAGTGTTTCATTATTTTACGTGTTACTTATTTATAAGTGTTTCATTATTTATATTCACCACATTTTCTCATTTAGGATCGTTCTCATGAGGAATAAAAACGTATTTATCATTTTCGAGTTAGTTTTATGTTACTTCTAATAACTTATTTCTGTTTATAGTTTTAAAATGAGAGTTTAATTTATCATACTAAAGCATGCCAAATCTGTATACTACTATTTATGTATTACTGAGCGGTGAGAAGTTCCCTGAAGGACTGGTGCTCTAGTTCAAACTCTCGTGAAAACGTTTCAACCTATCTATGATATACTTTCAGTAAAAACGCTCAATTTCAATGTCATAACAATAGGTAAGTTTATTGTAGTCTTAACACATCTAGGGGCGTACTTTTTCTCTTACTACTTGTTACTAATAAGCTACTTACTTCAACTGTAAGAACTAGCTCAAGTGAGAACACATGTATAATTTAGCAGTTTTTCTGAACACTTTGCATGCAGGCTATAGCACATAAAAAATTAACGTTAAGGTTAGAGCATTTTAAGCTGTAAGTTAAAACTTATACAATGACCTTTGCTGAAGAACGTTGAATTATTTATAGGTGTACTAAAACGTTTGACTTTTAGATTAAGAACATGTTGTATGTTGAGGTTAAAATAAGACAACAATCTGTGTTACAGCTATTTTATATATTTATAGGCTAGGCTACAGAGAAGATATATTTTGACCCTCTAATACACAATGGTATGTCTGCAGAGTTATAACGCTAGAATTAGGGTTTTGATACCAGTGGTGGGTAGGGCACAGATAACCCATTGTACAGCTTTGTGTTTAATTACAAACAAACAAATATTTTGTGACTAAACATGACTCTAAAATGACATACGATTTGTTCTTATGGTTATATTGAATCGCGAATACATAAAACAGTTGACATCACAGGCTGTGTCTTTGCATTACTTCAAATGTTTCAAAGACATATTGATAAACTTGGACTTGCTACATTATTCTAAGTCTTTCTTTTTATCCCCCATACATTTATAACCGATAAATTATAATCATTAATATCTTAGTTTGATTTTATTTATTAAGTAATTGAATATTTTAGTTGTTTACTTTGGGAAAATGAAATAGTTATTTTTGTTGGTGGACTTGGGTTTTTGAAAACTACCCAACAGATATAACTTGTCGGTTTGTCTACGGAGAGCCCAGGCGAAAGAGGATATAGAGGTTTTCGGCAATAGTCCAAAGTATGTCGTGATTTTATATTATGTTTCTTATGGTTAACCAGAAGGCAATAACTTATGCCTGCTAAATTTGTAAAGTTAATTGTAAATTATATAATATTTAGCATTAATAAAATACAGCAGGTATTACACCCTCTATATGATCGCGTATTTTTAGTCACAATAAAACTTTCAGGTAACTTATGTCTTAACACAACTTTAACTTGATAGTGCCGTAAAAAATATGAGCCTCCTACTGGCACTCACCGCTAGAAACCGGGTTTCGATACCAATGATAGACAGAGCACACATAACCCATTGAGTAGCTTTGTACTTAATTTCAAAGCAAACAAACCAGTAAAAAATATAAATTTATCTTAATTAAAAATTATTATAATATGATGTCAATATACACTATTAATTTAAAAATAAAATACACAGTGGCACAGCGGTAATTCTTGATACTTATAATGTTCTGGGTTTCGATGTTCATGTAGGCAAAGCACAAGTAGCTCATTATGCTGAACAACAAACAAACAAATAAAAATGTTAATTTACTCAACTAATCCGAATAAAAATGTTACACCACTGTGAAAAGAGTGGGCTCTAACTTTCTTTTTCTAATAGCAACTTTATATTAGCTTGTTAATCAAATGTTTCATTTAAATGTTTGTGCTTATAACTGACCGCTGTGGAGAGTAAAATACTAACTTCTAATTTAACTACTCCGCTGTTTGTTCCAGTAATATTACTTTTTAATCTATATTCAATTAAGCCTATTTAGATTTTTATAACCAAACAAAATGACAAAAATTAGTTTCAGATATAATCTGAACATCTAGATATGTTACTAATGCTTAACTAATTCTTAAATACCACATGAAAGGACTGCAAATAGTAGCTGAGCCAGGTTGGATGTATACCTTCACGAAAGTGTGGATCATACATTATTCAGGTACATTTCCTATATACAAAGACACATCATATCATTCCCACCGCGTAGTTTGTACCCCAAGGTCTAAAACGTATCTATGAGGAAATTTCCATATTTAGAATTACTATATCTTATAAGTTACTTGTCCTAGGGGAAATGCGTTTCATCAGAATCACGTAGAGTGCGATAGGCTTTAGTTACATAAACGTTTTACACGTCAAACCTTTTTCTTTAAACCAATCAAATATTTATTGGACTTCACAAGTTTACTGTGTCAGTTGTAGATTCTCCAAATCTTGTAATTTTTTCCGATATATACTCCATTTTAGAAGCTCCCCTGTTCAAATCTCTGCACATTCAACGATATCGTCGAAGATGGCTGTCCATTTTTAAACTTAAAATTATCTTTTATGTACCTTTGTGTCTATAAACAAAAAATCTCCTGATGAGATAGCAGTAAATCTACGGACTTACAACGTTCAAGTCAGGGCTAGATTCCTTGCAGTGGACACAGCCCAATGTGGCTTTGCTCTAAGAAAAACACATAAAAACCAAACCAATCTCACATAGTTGAATGAAAAAGATAGAGAATTGATATAATATTAATATAGTGTGCGACAAAAGACATTTAGGTAATCAAAATAATATATTATTGAAACATTCTGTCCAAACTTTCCTCATTAAAAATCTGATGAAACTTTGTGAACCTGAAACTAGCAGCTTTTAAGCCGTACTCGTTTTAAGTACTTTTTATTTATAACCATCATATTTTATCTATTTTGAAATTATTGCTGAGAGCTATACTATACCATTCACTACTCATTCATAGTTTACCGACAATTTCAGTTTTATCTTGAAAATTAATTTCGAATTTTTTATCTTAAATAGATATTATCATATACATTGAATGTGTGTCTTCACAGTGACTTGTTTAATAGCAGAAAAGGAAATTTCTTTTAACATTAATTATAACATTTTCTATCTCAGATCGCTCCCCAGTGGCTCAGCGGTATGTCTGCGGACTTACACGCTAAAATCCGGGTTTCGATACCCGTGGTGGGCAGAGCACAGATAGCCTAATGTGTAGCTTTGTGCTTAATTCAAAACAACAACTATCTCAGATCCAGCTTACACATCCAACCGCCTTCTCACATGTTCTTTTAGTCAACTAACTTAAACTATTTTAATAACTTTATTAAAATTATTATTCATATTCTTTGTTGGATTTATGAAAACAAAAATCAAATTTGTAATGCTTATATTCAGTATTTGAACTTAATTACGGTCACGTAAGAACAAAACGAATAGTTCCTGTTATATCAATATTTACGCAAGCAATTTTCAGTTTACTTTAATACGTTGAAAGATGTGATTACACAAGTATCCAAATGTTTAGATAGAAAATGTTTTCAAAAATGTAATTCATCATTTATCGATTTTTACAGTTTTGTTTTATTATACTTATGGAACAATTATAGCTCGCTGTTTCAGCTCATAACGCGTGTTTTATTTCAAAGTCAAGAAATTTCGCAGAATAATCTACAGTGTTATTATTTTTGAAAAAAGATAATTTAAAATGTTATGTAATTATATTTTCCAAAATAAGCTTTAATACACGCGTATTTTAGGCAATACGTGGATCGCATTAAACAATCAAGACGATGATAATATACAAATTAAATTCATTTATTTATATATCGACTATTGATGCTAGGAAAACACGTAGATTCAATAAAATGGACAAAAATACTAAATCTTATTATCCCGATCGCTTTGGTCATATTATAGGATTTTGTATCTTTCTCTTTATATATATAATATATGGAATATTGTATAAGTATACACATAACTTTCATTCCTTGACATGCGTCAAACATAGCTTTGCAAAATAGTGTTTTAAAATCTGATGTATTACTCTTACTATTATTATTCAAATACGTTTATAAGCTTTGAATGACATCAGCGAATGATTATGAAAACAGTATAATAATATCGCAGCTCTCGAAAAAATAATTAATTATTTGGTCTCGTTCAGAGATTTTAATGTTGATATCCGTTAATCTACGAATAATGAAACTTTAAGTCTAAGGAATGTTTTCAGGTAAGTTAAAAATTCAATCAGGACGATATAGAAATTATAAACAATGCATCACTGTTTTGCAAAAATAACATAGATAATTTTAATTAAAGTGATCATTAATTAAACAAGGTTAGTAATAATAAAGATAGGTGAATTAGACCATTGATTTTTCTTGTAGTATTGGCACTACTTCTACTAACCCATAACTGCTACAAATGAAAATCATCATTTCGTAGGTCGACCCTTAAGAATTACGACTTATCTTTACTGTGCCGATGTCTGCCTACGTTCAGTGACTGTACAAATCTGAGTTAGGCTGAAAAGGGAACATTTTGGAATAGGTCACAGAATAAATCGTTTCATACTTCCTAACATGTTCAAGTTAATTCAGCCCAATCTAAATCACAAAGGAAACTCTCTTGACGTCAATGATTGGTTAAACAGAAAACTCATCTGCTTCTTATATTCTATATTTTATACTATTTAACGCAAATGTATTATTACAAACTTCTCAATGATATGTGAAGTATCTTCATGCACATGTAAGACTAAGCTAAAATAATTCTACAAACTGAACTAAAAGCAACTAGAAAATGGACAACATGCATAACCCTTAAAATTTTACCAAGGTTGTTGTTATATTTTCAATACGTTAATTAATATGTAACTTCAGATCTTTGCGTAATAAAAGGTATGCATTTCCTAAAATGTGTGTACAGTATAAAACCCCTTGTCTTTATAAAATGAAAATTATTAATTGTATTTTGAGGGACGATTTGTATTTTTTTACATCTTATGCTGTACTAAAAGAAAAAAACTTCTGAGAGTGTTTTAAGTAACAAGAAACGTCCGTTGCGTCTACTTTGAAACACTGTATTAACAAGATTATTTTTCATTCAATATACCTATGGAAATCACATTGTGATATATTCATTTCAACATTGTATATTATGAGCACAAAGAAATGATTACATATGGAAGAACTTAAAAAATAATTAGTGTGTTTTGAAAACACAGTTTTTTCAAGTTTCTTTATGCTCGTAGCATTTATATACTTTTGGTTGATTGGAAGAGTTATTTTAACATTATTTTATATATTCTTAAGTTATTTCCCGGTACTAAACAACTTGTAACTTAATTACACTCCATAAAGAACATAACAGTAATAATAATTCTGATTACAGAAGTAAAACGTATTATAAAATTACTTTATTTTCGTCAGTTTCTGATATTTTTTTCTTGCTGTCTTAATAATGCCATTATATTAAAATGCTCTTTATAACTGTATTCTGATTAAGTTCTTAAACGGTATTTATCTGAGTTACTGGCAATCGATAAAAGCTGTTTTAGGCTACCGCATGTATAAATATATGATATATATATATATCGTTTTACTTTTTTCATATACATCATGGCTTTATGTTTTATGTGTATTATATATATATAAATGATTTAACCATTTCTGTTTAGATTGAAGGATCTGAAAATGAATAGCGCTTTCTGTACAAATAATTCACATGCCGGTATACCACAAGTGATGTGAAGTTGTCATTCCTAAAAATATATATAATAAGATACAATATTCGTTATAACAATATCGTAAATTTCTCTTTAAGTGTAGGTAGACCTTAGAAATCTGTTCTTCTACCTGCAATCTTTATCAATTTCATGAGGTAAAAGATACGAAAACAGCAATAAAGTTATTTTAACTCTGAAAACCTTAGCTAAATATTTACTTTAGTTATAAATTTAAATACTTTAATTTTTATAAGGGCTTCAATATTATAAAATTCCACCAGCACCAGTCATTAAAAAGTTGCATTCTTTAGAAAATTACATTTTCATTTACAGAAACACCATACGAACATGATGCTGTTATACTCAATAAAATCCTAGCTTGTTTAGTCTTGTTGGGCAAGACTAATTTTGCTTCAAGTAATAATCATTATATTTTAAATAGTAGCCGCAGGTTTGCCTCTCTGCCCCCTCACCCAAATCTTCAGATCAGTGCACAAGTCTCATGTAGTGCAATATATTATGAATCATAGAGTCTTCTTCGAGCGGGTGACTTGCACAGAATAACATTAAACTGCAGCGAACCTGGATTTGTACGTATATGGTCCCGTTGTAGACCCTGTGAACGTTTTTATTACAGGAGAATATGAGGGGTAGCAGCATGAACAAAGCACACGGGTACCCCCCTCCTCCACTTCTTATCCATCACCTCACTAATGACCGACAGAGCACTGCTGGGAGTCATGCCCTGCCCAACCCTCTCTATGAGGTTATCTGTGATTCGCACGCCGTCTGGCACTTATTACTCAATTAGGAAACAGAGGTGAGTTGAACTAATGAGGCTTGGTTCGTCCATGGAAAGATGTTGTATATAAGGAGTGTGATTCCATGACGTATCCTACACACAAGTTATGTTAGGAACGCGAGCAACACTAGGCTGACATAATCACAATCACAAACCAACAATCAGGCTAAGGTGTAGTCTGACGCCGGTAGAGGGAGGATCCGGAGTGAATCAGGAATCTTCCGGCTGAAGGCAACCGCGTGATTGGTCTTCTTGTGTACTTTGTCTGTCCAACTACACATCTGTGGTCTCCACCGTCATAAGAAAGAAAAGAAAAAAGTCACCATTCCTCGATCTATAAAACTGTCTCTTGGCAAACCAAGCGTCAGACACTAGCACTCTAGATAACAGAAACACACATCATCACAGAGCTCAAGTCGTGGCTGATTTTCTTGTGGCACACAGCCGGCACAATGGCTCTCTTGAAACTTGTGTGCGTTCTATGCCTTCTAGCGTGGAGTCTAAAACTGGTTACTTGTCGTTCACATCAGCTCCTGGATGCTAACGATAAAAAAGAAGCCATCAACAGACTCTTACAAATATTCAACATCAACACTCCTGGAAGAAGCGACACAGATTTAAACCCTCCTCAGTACATGTTGGACTTGTATAACACTTTAGCGTATAGTGATGGCGCAAGTAAATCGCTAAACCCTTACAAAGTCAACATTGTCAGAAGCTTTCCTGATAAAGGTAAGAATAATAAACGGTCTCAGGATTTTAGTAATTTAAAATATCACTGTCTTTTTCATACGGCTGTAAAAGTCTTCTATTACTTATTTCAGTGAGTTTGTTTTAACGAAAAGGTAGACTACAAGAAATTTAATTCTGGATTTTGGCGTTGCAACTTACCGCTGACTCTTTGAGATATAGTTTCTGTAAAACAGTAATTTTTATATAAAGAACAATAAATGTATCTATAAAGAATATCAAATAGATGGTCTGCGATTTTATAGTAAAACACTAATAAAACTAGTTTAGTGTCAGAAACTGGTAGTTCTCCAATGCATGACACTTACTAAATTTCTGGAAAACATATACGAAATGATATTTTTATACAAAAAAAAATCCTTATTTGATTGTAATCGTCATTTCTAGATTAATAAAAAAGTTACTTTTCAAAGTAAGTAATGTTTCTCTTTAAAGTAAATTCAGTATTGTATGGAATTGAGTTCTGTTTAAAAAACAATGTTTAAAGTAGTCAGTTGTAAACTGAAGCACTTATAAATCAAAATCCGAGATACAGTTCGTTGTATTAAGTAGAATACATATAATTCGTTGTGTAACATTGTGCTAAAACAACAATAAAAACAAACAGGTAATATATAAGCTCATTGTTGAACACGAAAAGCCCCCCAGTGGCTCAGCGGTATTTCTGCGGACTTCCAACACTAAAATTCGGGTTTCGATACCCGTGGTGGGCAGAGCACAGATAGACTAATGTATAGCTTTGTGCTAAATTCAAAACAACAACATGAACACAGAAAATGTTTGTCGAAGAGTATCCCAGGAAATGCTGGAATATGAAAACAACTGCAATTCCTACTTTAATCTAAGTGAAGTTAACATTCCCGTTTGCTACTGGCAAGAAAAAAAAATTGACGTGCCTATGAACACATGATGAAGATGGGCTGTAAACTTGGTGTATTTTTGAATAAAGTAAAAAAATGTTTGTTTTGGAGAATTCCTGCAGTTTAAGAATGATGCAGATTAGCTAAGTTGTGGTCTGAAGTAAACACATATACTATAATGGTGACATCTTTTTAAATTTGTTTTTCAGAATAAAGAACTTGAAGTAATTCAGAGCACAATGTTTGTTATTTGTTTGTTTTGGAATTTTGCACAAAGCTACTCGAGGGCTATCTGTGCTAGCCGTCCCTAATTTAGCAGTGTAAGACTAGAGGGAAGGCAGCTAGTCATCACCACCCACGCCAACTCTTGGGCTACTCTTTTACCAACGAAAAGTGGGATTGACTGTCACATTATACACCCCCACGGCTGGGAGGGCGAGCATGTTTGGCGCGACTCGGGCGCGACCCGAGACCCTCAGATCACAAAGCGCACGCCTTAACGCGCTAGGCCATGCCAGGCCCCCCAGAGTACAATGCAGATACAATAACAATGATGGATCACTTTAGTTCCATGGATCAATTTTGTTTCTTACTTAATTCATTTTTACAAATCCCTCTCTGAAATACAACGAAAAAAACTTTTCTTATGTTTCTACCAATTAAAATGTTATTCATTGATTCGGTTAATTTCATATTCGTGAGGTAATTACTGTGGTATTACTGAATTATTATTGTTTTTTAACTTGAAATGGCCTGGCATGACCAAGAGCGCTCGGCGCATCACACCAAACATGCTTGCCCTTTCTGCCGTTTAGGCTTCATAACGTAATAGTCGGTCACGGTTGTTGATGAAAGAGAAGCCCCAAAAGTGTCAGGGGATGGTGATGAACCTTTACTCTAATCTTTCACTGCTAAATTAGGGACGGCAAACAACTTGAAATACAGTCAATATAAAAGTGAGACTTCACACTGGGCTACTATGTTGCTTTTTAAACTAAACTTTTGTTTTAACAGAAGTGGATTTTTTATGTCTTTTCCATCCAAATAGTTTTTTCTAAGTGTAAACTTACATCGGTTTCGTTGCTAGATAAATTAACTCCAACTCAATCAATGCTGATTTACAGTGTGTAATAATTCTGAAGCAATATTTAAGTACAATGGTTTGTTAGGAGTTTTGTACAATCTACCCATGAAAACATTTAAATAATGTTCGTTTTTGCTATTTCTATAAACTCTGTTTGTATATTACGATAAGCACATTAAAACTTCAAGTGAAAACACAAAATGCATTTTTTCTTAGATAATATTTAAAGTATGGAAAAAATGTTTTGTTTTCCAAGTCGTTTTTTTTTCAAGATGAATATTATGATTTTCAGACCAAAGGCATAATTTCCATTTTTACTTCAACATCACGGATAGTGTGCCTGACACAGAGACAGTGGTGGAGGCAGAATTTCATCTCTATAGGATGAAACCGAAAAATATAGTAAGGAAGCATTCTGAAGACATGAGAGCACATCTGTTAGAAGTATGTATGAATGAATAACATTATATTTGTTTCATTTTTAAGTATAAACCTGATGGGATAGGATAGAACTAAATAAAATCACTTAACTGACTGAAAAGTCCTGATTGTGTTCACGAGTAACATGAGAAATTGTGTCTAAAATAAATATGGGAGTTACGAGTTTTTATCATCTGCTAAAAGTCTGTTTATGTGAAATGTTTAAAGGAGACGATCAATCTTTCTAAAGTACGGAATATCGTTAAACAAATTTTAGTAGCATAAACAAGCCCAAAAGTAAATATAAATATACTTTTTGTACCTAACGCTCAAATAAAGTTATTGCAAAAGACATTTAAAATTCTCAAATGAGTTTGAAGTTAAGAGGTGCAAAGTTCAACTAAAAATAAAACATTATGTCCCCCAGTGACACAGCAGTATGCCTGCGGACTCCCACCGCTAAAATCTGGGTTTCACTACCCGTGGTGGGCAAAGCACAGATAGCCCCTTGTGTAATTTTGTGCTTAATTCCAAAATAAAGACATTCAGATTCCATTCAGAATCTCTACTTTCTTTTATTTTAATTTAATATTCATTATAACACTTAAAGTATGCGTATGTGTGTATATTACTTGTTTGGCTTGAATTACAAGATGTAAAACGTTAATAACTATAACTCCTATTCTATTCATTCTGACAGAACACATTCCTATTCCTTCCTTCAATGGAAAGTTTTAAACATCAATTTTCTTTGAAAATATCTTCCTACTTGTTATCTTCAATAAATACTTGATTTTGTGCACCTCACAGGTAAACAACAAAAGGATGGAGTGTTTATTCTATTGGTGAGTCAAGTGTCTATTTTAATGAATGGGATCTAGAAAGCTTGTTTGTAAAAAAAATTAACGTTTATTAAGACCTTGCCTTCCAACCTTTAGTAAAACGTGTTTATCAACAATAAAGTCTTTATTCTGAAAAACAAATTTAAAAAGATGTAACCATTATAGTATATGTGTTTACTTCAAACCACAACTTAGCTAATCTGCATCATATAGGTGTTACTTTGGTGCAATATCCAACCTAGGAGCAATGACTATGCGCCATCTCAATATAACTTAACTAGACTATAAAATGGATACCACTGTTATTTTTCATTTGCTTGAATTTTATTTAAAGTATAAATGTGTGTAGAACATTTGTAATTCTCTCCCTGAACATTTTGTTTACCTAAAACTTTGAAATCATATTTGCAAACATTTGCATAAGAAACGAGCTTCAAGAACTATAAAGCAAGAAACCAGCCGTCGATACTTCGGGTAGGCGCAGCACCTATAGCCCATTACGTAGTTTTGTATTTAATAATAAATAATTCAATAAAAAGTCCCAACAGAAATAAATAGCCTAACTCGAGCACAACTCTTATTTTTCTTTATATGCATAATTCATACTAACGAGCAATTTTCATATCGTTATTCTGAAAAGCTATATTTCATTATCACTAAGCCGTACTAACTGTTGAAAAGAAGTGTTGTGTAATATTTATCGACATATTTTTTCATGAACCCCATTGATAGTTTTAGGGTTAAATCACAAAAATGTTCTGAAAACGTTAAAATCGACATTTTATAAAAATTTATGTTTATAGTTATTAACTTATGTACAGACTATTCTTTGTAGCTTCGTGTGTACCAAGTCATGCCACCTTCAATTTCAAATGAAGATGGTGACAGGTTGCTGGACAATCGACTTATTAGTGCCTACTCCGTGGGCTGGGAAGTGTTCTATATTAAGACTGCTGTAATGGATTGGATAAACGACCCTCAGGCAAACCTTGGTGAGCATTAAGACAGAAAATGTTACTGATATTATTACACAGTTTTATTTCTTAATTTCGCACAAAGCTACTCGAGGGCTATCTGTGCTAGCCGTCCCTAATTTTGCAGTGTAAGACTAGGGGGAAGGCAGCTAGTCATCACCACCCACCGCCAACTTTTTATAACGCCCCCACGTCTGAAAGGGCTAGCATATTTGGCGCGACAGGGATGCGAACCTGCGATCCTCAAATTACGAGTCGCACGCCTTAACACGCTTGGTCATGCCGGGCCTTAAATTCACGAAAACATTTCAGTTTTAAAATAAGCTAATTTTTATAATTTAATTACATTAATACGTTAATTCATTTAACTTATTAAACCAAATAATTTTGTAACGGAATCTCAAACAGAGTTGGCGGTGGATGGTGATGACTAGTTGCCTTCCCTCCAGTCTTACACTGTTAAATGAAAGACGGGTAGTGCAGATTGCCCTCGTGTAGCTTTGCGCGAAATTCAAACCAATAACTTATGTATCTGATACTTTTATTTTACATCATATATGATAAAAATGTGTTACTTTATTTTGTATATAAAATTTAGAGTTACCTAGACTTAATATCGGTTTGTATTGTTTTACTAAACGAACAAAAAAAATAAAACGTTATTTATCTTTTCATTTTGTTGAGGATACATTACCGGAACCACCAGTGGCTCAGCGATATGTCTACGGACTTACAACGCTAAAAAGCGGGTTTCAATACCCGTGGTGGGTAGAGAACAGATAGTCCATTGCGTAGTTTTGTGCTTAATTCAAAACAGCATCATCGAAATATTTTCTTTTCATATTTTTGTTTAATTATGGAAAATAAATTGTTCT
Source organism: Carcinoscorpius rotundicauda (assembly GCA_011833715.1). Lineage (NCBI taxonomy): Eukaryota > Metazoa > Arthropoda > Merostomata > Xiphosura > Limulidae > Carcinoscorpius > Carcinoscorpius rotundicauda. Next base: position 27,661,297 of record CM022398.1, read on the forward strand.
ATATTTCAAAAATTGCTTATTTATTAAGTTGTGTAAGCTATTATAGCACGCAGAGGAAAAGAAATATGCTAAAAAATTTAATATTCCATGAGTTTTCTGTGAAAATTGCTGAAACATTGTTTTGTTTGTCATTTAGATAGTCAGTGACAACTTATATATCTCAAATAGGTAGAATATAGTTTAAAAGAAATAACTTATATTTTAAGTTTCCAAACTCAGAAATGATTAACAATACCTTATTTTCTCTTGCAAATCAGGAAATGTTATAATGGGGTAAAGGGTTATTTTATGAGACACTCAAACATAAAAATGATTGAGGCAAGTGCTGAGCTATGAGAAAGTACAACCTATGTAACAACTCCTTTGTTTTTACCAATTATTGCTTGCTCTACGCTCAAAGGTGTAGTCTAGAGGGGATTAATCTGGAAAATTTCGATATATTGGTCACATATTTTTCAGCTTTGATATGAAATCTATAATTAAAACGTCTATAAACACTATTATATTTTATTGCTTTTAATGATCAATTCATTAAAAATTCAGATCAACTCCTTAATTCATTGGCTCCCTTTATATCTCTTGAGTGGGAAAGCTGGCTACGCCATTGTCTACGCTTGTCGCTATTTTCGCTTTTATGGGGCTTAGTTGCTTTTGTTTCCTAAATCTATATTTGAACAGGACTGTGTTTTTGGTATGATTGAACAGTTATGAAGAGTTTGTTTAGCTTGCATTATTGTATTGTCAGTAACCATTGCTTTATTCAATCTCTGACTTTGAATGGTAATATTTTTCAACGCTTATCCAGCTCTCCATCTATATCAAAGTTACACAAAATATGCCGAAAGCAGATAAAAAAGCACATTTAGCTTTAAACGATATGTGGGATTTTGAAGTGACGGCTAACAATACTTGCCTTATTGTCTTTTATGTGGAACACACCATCGTGAGGACCGCAAGACATTTTAAACATAATGTTATGTTCACAAGAGACAATGAATAACTCTGAGGAGATAAAACAATAAACGAGTTTGTTAGAAAGGAAGGTAGCTTTGTTTTCCTTAAATATATTTTGATGTATAGTGGTTCACAGTAAATAGAATATTTTTAAAACCCTCCAAAGTTACGCAAAATACCAAAATCAATTGAACTCTTTACATCTGTTATATGTTTTTCCAGAAATATGCTATCACTTTAACAGTATAGCTTATACCATGATCCATTCTAAAATTTATTATACAACAATTATTAGTAAATAATAATAACAGAAACCAGGTAATGAAATCAAGGTACGGTTTACAACCTTCCTTGGATTCTGTGTTATAAATTGGATTACTAGAGATCTCTTTTGTAAAGTTGAATTTTAAAAAATCTAGTGATTTTCGTGCCCGACTGTGTACCTAAACCTCTGTGATTCTTTTGTCCTGCTCCACCAAAAAAAACATCGTCCCCACACACTATTGTTTGTTTGTTTGGAGTTTCGCGCAAAGTTACTCGAAGGCTATTTGCACAAACCATTCCCAATTTAGCAGTGTAAGACTAAAAAGAAGGCAGCTAGTTATCACCACTGATCTCCAACACTTGGGCTACTCTTTTAACAACGAATAGTGGAATTGACCATGACATTATAACACTGCACAGCTGAAAGGGCAAGCATGTTTGGTGTGACTGGGATTCGAATCCGCGACCTTTAGACTCCGAGTAGAGCGCCTTAACCACCTGGAAATACTGGGTCCACCAAGCACTTTCAGAACGTTTTAGAGTGAATGTCAAATCCCTCTATTTTGCTAGAGTAACCAAGAATGGGTGGCGTTGAATAGGTGCCTTCCATATATATAGTATAGCACTTCAAACTTATAGGCAGTTTGTCTCGCGCAGGTAAAACTAGTGTAATTTTACAAAAAGTTCCACAAACAAAAACATTTCAATAACTCAGTAATAAAAGTAGAATATATTGTTCCTATACTTCATTAATGTTTTGATAAAATTCCTGTTACTTTCAGTTTAATATTTAAAGAAAATAAATTCTATAAATAATTTAGAGTTACTAACGCACATGAAAAACATTTAACAGTAGTTTTTTTCATTTTTATGGAATGTAAGTTATTCCTTTGGAAATTATATTTGTTTTGTCATTCATGTAAGGCACTATAGACTGTTATACATTTAATATCTTACTAACAGGCTAAACCTGAGATATATGGAAACATTAAGTGGTTTGAATGAGATATGCATAATTCTTTCTCACTGTTTGTGTTTCAGGACTTTTAATCACAGTTAAAACAATCTCGGGAAATAGACCAGACGAAGGAATTATGCGCTTTGCTCGACGTCATCACAAGCACGTTAACAAACAGCCAATCCTGGTTCTTTTTAACGAAGAGGATAAAGAGAAAAAGAGTTTACTCAACACACTTCCTGGTAAGCATCAACACCTAAAAAATAGACTGTGACATTCTACTCTATACTTTAATTGAGCATAAATATCTAATGATCGTTACTGACCTATTCAATAGAAGTTTCCCAGGTTTTTGAATCTGAATATATGTTTTTACTTTTCTCTGCATCTTAAAGAAACTACAATAACTAACAAAGTATACTATATTGTGTGGTGCTTGTTACACGTGTTCATAGCTTCGAAGTAATCTATTCACATAGAAACTACTTCTCTTAAGCCCCGCTGTTAAAACCGTCGAATTCTATAGTTCGTTAGTAAATTTTCACTCGCATGTTTTGGTAACGATCCTCATTTATTAAAACCCCACTTTAAGAAAATCTAATCGTTTAGATTACTAACCCTAAAGACAGTTACAATCGAATAAATGTTCTCGTAACAACGGACGGACAGCAAGTGAAAATGGTTTCCAGGTGATGTAGATATCCAATTTATTAAAACTACAGTCAAGTACAGACTACAGCCGATCGCAAATATATTCATATAAATGGTGCCATCTGATGGCTTAGCGGTAAGCTTAAAATGCTAAAAACATGGATTCGGGCCTGTTACGTATTTTTTAATGTTTTAAGTTCTTCGTAGATTAAACGCAACAGAAAAACACAGATAACAGCTCGTATAATTTATTACACTAAACTATTAACAAATATAACAGATATGACATAAATTATATAATAACAGTGACAGATATTAAGTTACAACATTCGAAATTAATTACAAAACAAAATAATATTAGTTTCAAACTTCAAAATTAATCACAATACAAAACGGTACTGGCCTGTATCTAATATAATGATCTAAAATGAAAGTCTCAAATTCCAGTCTAGGGTGTGAATTTGGTCCCACGAAGAAATTCCGAAACAGTTCACAGTTCAATAAATTCGCCGTCTCTCAGCACAAGCAGTAATTCAGATGTATCGTAGAGACTGACGAAATAAAATCACAGCTTCCGTAGATCTAACTTCAATCACAAATCCAAGTTGAATATTCACAGCAAACACTTAATCTTTCTCAAATAACTAACTCTCTTCTTTTGAAATAAAACTGATGTCTGAATCTCACTCTTTTTCTTCGAATAAAACTAATGACTGAATCTATCTTCTTTCTTCGAATAAAAACTGATGACTGAATCTCTCTCGCGTCACCGTCTTTTATACCGATAGGCCTATTTCTCGAACAATCTCGCAATTTCCATACAACTCTAGAGCAATCCGCGCGTGTCCGTTCTTGTACGAGACTACACGTCTAGACACAAAGTCACCAGCACCTCATTTACAAACATATGATTGGTCTACTTAATTCAAGAAAGTTTTAAATGTTACCCTAAATAAATAACAAAATATTAGTTTAAACTTCGAAACAATAATATCAATGTGGAAAAATGAATAATAGAAATGAAAATTTAAACACAAAAACGACATGTTGTCGTTTACAAAATATTTACACATATACATAACAGGGCCCTGTTGTAAGCACAACACAGATCGCTTGATGCGCAGTTTTATACTAACAACAGAGATAATAATAATAAAAGACGGATGTGTATATTTTCTTATAGCAGAGCCACATAGAGCTATCTGCTGAATCGACCAAGGGGAATAGAACCCCTAATTTTAGCGTTGTAAATCCGTAGATTTACCGCTGTACCAGCAGGAACGATACAAGACGGAACATAACTCACAGATTAAAGTGAAAATTTATTAAAGTGAAAATTTATTTATTAAAGAGATAAATCGTGTTTCACATTTTGACTCACAACAATTAGTTTTGTCAGCTCTTCAGATAGAATGTTGTATCTTTTTCTTAATTCATTAATAAGCACTCCAATCCCCGAAGATTTAGCTATTTTATTTGGAGAAAGAAAAACTTATGTTTGTTGTCAAAGGCCAGGATGATTCTTAATTTAACTTTTCCATTTTGTCAAACGTAGTTGTGCTATTCTGATCAAAATTATAAAATGTTATGACCAATACAAGCAAATTGCAAATGAATAACAATTTTCTATTTATTTCAAAAGGACAAACGTTAAGATTTTCTGCAATCTAAATTATTTTTAAAAGTAGTCATTTTATTGCTTTATGTTACATAGAATACTAGAATTTTATTTGATCGCTAGTATGAAACAAGGTGTTCATTACTTCGTTCTGTTAGTCCTTCACACCAGAACTCCTTTCTTACTAAATTCATTGGCGCCAGGTGGTTAACGAACTTAATTCGTAATATAATGGTCACGGGTTCGGATACCAGTCACGCAAAACATGCTCTTTCTTTCAGCCGTGAGGGCATTATAAGTAACGATCAATCACATTATTCTTTGATAAACAAAAGTCTGAGAGTTGAGGTGGGTGGAAATGACGAGTTGCTTTCCCTTTTGTCTTACACAGCTAAATTAGGAATGACTGGCGCAAATAGTCCTCGTGTAGCTTTGCGCGAAATTCAAAACAAACCAAACTGGTCACTTTATTAAAAACATGTGTCATCAAGAATAGTATATGTTGTGATTTGCTGCTATATCAATAAAGTAAATGAATATGTAGACATTTGATATTTATTTGATGTAACTGGTGCAATAAGAAGACGAATGAAACTTTCAATGAAGTTGTTGAGCTAGTTTAGAAAGAAAAATGACTCGACGAGCCTTATATTGTCTAGGATAAGTTACTTTGGGTTTTAGATAAAATATAAGAAAATTCAATGCATTTTGTTTATCAGATTTCGAAATGATATAGAAAATAATAATTTTATGTGAAGTAAAGAATTTCCTATCACGAAGGATAATATTTTAAAACTTTCTGCCATACTATGTGTGTGTGTTATATGGACATATGATCCTCTTCACGTATTAAGTACTATTAATTTTTATCTATTAGTCGACAAATAAAATCAGACTTTTCTTACGTTACAACTGAGTTGATATCTTGGAATTATTCTAGGTCCAAGCCCAAGTTCCGGAACTTCTTCTTTTTATTTACATACGTTAATATTTTTAAGAAAGTTTACTTTCATTGATTTATAATATACTTAGCACATAATAATACGTATATGTATATGAATTTTGTCAAGCTCGTATGATTTAATTGGACATTAGTAAATCAACCCACTTATTGTCTGATCACGACAATATTTGTAGAAAGAAGTTCATACTCATAGTAAGAAAACCTTAAGGGTGAAAAGAGATGGAGAAGGCTTGAATTCCTAGATAGCTCAACATTAAATTTGTTTTCGCGATATTAAAAGTAGACATATTAAAGCAAAACGAGACTTGCAGACTGAAGTGTCACTTTAAAACATGAGGTTTTATTAGCTCACAAACTTTCCAGTTTTTTTAAAGAGACTTCGTAAAGTTGATTTACACCAGTAATTAGTAATATTTGTAAGTAAGAGAACTATAGCAAGCAATAGTTTGAACATAAAATATAACAAAAACATAGAAAAATTAGTATAAAACTTAGATTCATCAATTATAATTGTACGTATGTTAATTTCAGAGGTCCATGGCTTTGGAGATCAATTATCTGGAAACATCCCAGTTCCCTCAAATCCTTATACTTTGAATTCACATTATGGGCAAAATAAAAAACACTCAGAGAGCAACACGAGTTCCAATGTAAGAGTCAGAAGGTCAACGGAAAATGAAGGGCAGTTACTAAATGTGAGTTCACTGGCAACTAACCAATCATCAGGCTGTAATCGTTTTGAGATGTATGTAGATTTTGAGCAAATCGGATGGTCAGATTGGATTCTTTCTCCGAAAGGCTATAGAGCTTTCTATTGTAAAGGAAGATGCGATTTTCCTCTTGGTCAAAATAAACACCCATCAAACCATGCTACCGTTCAAAGCATTGTGAATAAGCTAAACTTAGTTGATGGAGTACCAGAACCTTCCTGTGTACCTAACGAACTGAGTGCCTTTTTACTACTGTACCGCGACGATGGCGGGAGTGTTGTGCTCAGGAGGTACGCTAATATGGTGGCGGATAGTTGTGGTTGCTACTGAGTACTGCAAGGAGAAGTCTTAGTACCCATGACTTAAATGTATTAGATGATCAATATGTATGTTCTAGGCACGAATTGATTTGTCCCCTGTTTAAGTGAACAAAACCACCCGTCTCTAGAGCTCTCGTACCTTACCTTTTAGGTAGCTTAGCTTGTAATGAGCACTTGAACTGGAATTGACCAGCGATTCATTGGATTGTTTATTAATAGAAAGACATAGTGTCCTTCAAGAGATCGTTCAACTTCCGGAAGGCCTATTGGTTTCTAACCACCCCAGCTTGGTTGAGCTGTAAGAAAAGTGGTTTGTGATACTGGTATACATTTCTTACTTCAAAACATCGACATCTAGAAGCCATAACTACTTTGAATTATGACTTTCTTCATTATTTGAAATTTGTGTAAAATTTTAAAAGAAAATATGAACTGAATAACTCATGTTAGTTTTTCTGGAATTTGTTTTCTCTCTCTTTAGGGCAGGAGTTATGTTTTGTCATACATAATGCATTTACAAAATTCAAAACATGTTGTTTAAAACTAATAATTATTTTATACAACACAAATATTATAGATAAATGAGAAAAGTAATCAATTAATACCAATCATTGTCTACTAAGCACTTTAATCCAGTGTTCACCACTTTAGGTCGTTGAAGTTCTGCAAAAATAATATAATAATTTAAAAACATCACTTACAAAGATGTTTAACTTAAAGGTGATGTTACATATTCCTATAACCGATCTCAGCTTCTGGCAAGTTTCGATATTTTGTTGCTTGCTTCAAGTAGTTTATAGCATTTCTGTTTACTTTGAGCAACTGTTAACAACCTTCCATTTTGTTCAATACTAGTTTTGTATTACTTGTAATTGTTTCTGACTGGAAACCACAGTTATTACGTTAAGAATTCAGGCTAAAAAAAATGTCATCATTTCCATGTAATGTGTTTTATAAAATCATTTGGCCTAGCTGGATCTCCTGTTATGCCAACAATTATTAAACAGTATGACCTACCATGATTTCCTTTTCTGTCAACAACACTCATCCTGTCATTTTTTTAATTTAATAAGTGCATTGTAAAGTGAAAAGTTGAAATGGACTTTAAATGGGAAATATATATATATATCTAAAGTAGTTAGGATATTTGGTTATTTTAGACTAATATATACACAGCATATCCAAATCTGCTTAAATGGCTTCAACTCAGTTTAATAAACGAAGTGTAGAGATGCCTAGATTAACAATACCGAAGACAAGTTTGATCAAGTACATTGCAGAAAGTTGCCAAAGTTTTGTGGTCCATATATTTTAACTTAATGTTAACAATATAGCAACACCATAAGAAGTTTAATCAACAATTAGCATAACTAATATTGACATGGTAAAGAGATACTTCACCAAATAAATTATATGGTAAAGTTAAGCAGCAATTTATAAACAGAAATTGCAGCAAGGTAAGTGGATCTTAACAACAAATGTCAACATAATAATGGTTATAATATTGAAAATATTGCACTAAGTATGAATAAGTTCTTTAAGATAGATCATACAGTTAGATCAAACAGTTAGTTTGTCAAATCAGGGAAGTCAAATGATAGTAGTGTAATACTATCATAGTTTCCAATGGGAAGATCAATTATATGAAAAGTGCACAACGTATGGAACATTAATAAAAAAGTAGAATTTAGGATATTATGTGCAAGAAATTACTTATCCGCGAAGTATGTTTACCCAACAGTGATTATATCAAGTACACTTTGAAAAATAAACAGCTGGTTGCCCTGTAATCCCAGCTGAATAAGCATGGGAAATAAGATGTAGTTGATACTGTTCTCAGCAACGGATTGACAAAGAATACATAGCTAAATCTAACGGTAACTGTATGGTTTTATTTACAAATTGTAGAGTCAGTTAAACTGTAATGCACCTATCAATATTAAACCCTAAACTAGCCTTGTTCAATGAATAAGCTTTATAGCTCACGCGACAAGAGTAAAGTTTTTGGTTTGGCTATATGATAAAACAAGACTATACAACTGCAATATCAACAAGTGTAGAGACTACTTAATGAAATAAATACTTTGATTACATTTATAACTTTCGTCCTTAGTTGTTTGTTTGGAAGGAATTATGTTGTAGATTTAGAAGAAGTTTACAATTAATGTAATATTTTGTAACATTTATGTAGATTGTTGTCAGCGAGAATATATGATTACTGAGATTACATGTTAAGTTGGCCTAAGTTATTTCTGTTTTTTGTATATAGCAACCATCAAGATAATACTGTGGAAATAAAAACCATTGTGAAATAACTCTGTTGGTTGGATTAAAAGTATCGGAAATTATTCACAATGCTCTAAACATAAAAAGAAAGAATATTCAATGGCCGCAAGGCTTGAAATTATTTTAGACATGACTAGAGTAATTTACTGAATGGGACTTTTGGCGTACTCAAGTACATCAATCAAACAGATTTGGTCTCCTGAGTTTAAAATTCTAATTAGATCTCAAATCGATCAAGAGATGACAGAGCTGTGAAACAAAAGTTTGTTGATAGAAACACTCAGAGCTATTCTATGCCGCGGCTGATAAAAATACAGTACTAAAAGTCAATTGGCAATGAGAAAGAAATTATCTCTTAAGACCGTGCAGTACAAAGTATTCAACTTCATTGAAGGACTAATAACAACATGAATAATTGAATTTCATATACAATCTACAGCAATAGAAAACCATCTCATATCTTCCTTATGCTTTGTCAACTTAATTAAACATTCTTTTCCTTGGACTCAAGTAATAAAATATAAATTTAGAACGAGATAATAAAGCCATTTTTCTCACCAATCTCACGATAATTTAGGATTAATGATACAAATATTTTTCCATTAACAAATTTCACAATAAAAATGAAAGTGTTGCTTATTATACATTCTTCCAATTATTGGATAAAGATAGTTGAGACATTAAAAAAAAAAAGAGTTTGATGACCTTATTAGGACAAAAGGATGTTCTGTGATTATGTTACAACAAATATGATTATTGTTGAAGAATATATAATGGTAAGCACATTTACAAATTTATTTTGTAAGGTCACAGGTAGTTAGTTATTTGTCCTTTTAAGATGAAATAAAAATTTGAAAGCTCAAAGTCTAATTACTTTTTGAACAGCTTTAGAAGAAAACTAATAAGAAAACAAATATATATGGCTTAAGAAAGAGGTTGTTTTGCAAAGCTGGGCAATTTTACAAAAAAAAAATTATAACTGTTTATTACTTATAGTAGACACTTGAAATATTTATCCTGAAAGCATCTTATGCGCATTTGTGTTGATCTGTCAAATCAGATATTCTAACCCAAATTCCCACCTAGCTTTAAATCCTTTTTGAACTAATGACCAGAAAAAAAGCTAGGCAGTCAGTAGCACACACTAACAGAAATCTTAGTGAACATACAATAGTAGAAAAGGTCATTGTGAAACCTAGCAATCTAAAGACGTACATCAAATCAAAATCATTATTTGATAATTTCAATATGAATCATTCTATAACTCAATATTCACCCATATTGTGAGCCTACCAACTTATCTTCTTTGTAATATACAATCCTAAATGGCACCTATCGAAAATAAAATTTTCTTCCATTGAACTAAAATATAATTCATGATCGAGCACAATGCTTTATGTATATAAATAGATATAATTTACAAATAAAAAGTGTTACAAATGACTCTCGTATTGTTATTATTTGCCTGTTTTCATTTTGTAAGAGACAGATTTTAACAGATGATTACCTTAAAATAAATATTAACATAAATAATAATAACAGATAACACAATCAACTTACAGGCCTTTGACCACAAACAAAAGGAATTACTTTTTTAATATGAAACGAATAACACGTTTTCGTTAGTTTACACTTCAATAAATTTTTACGTTAAATTTTTCTGTTGTTGACACGATTATAGTATCTTCAAACTAACTACAATACCACTACTGATTAATTCAAAAGATAAAAACTGCATGTTGTAAAAATACAAGACAGAAGTAATTCTTTCCAGTGCAAAACGAACAAGTGTGCTATCTTTCCTTTTAAGAATTTTCTACGAGCTGTTACATCTGCAAAATTTCTCAGCTTTAAAACATTTCTCAGGAATCTCACATAAATAAATAATGTTTTAATTTCTGGATATGCTTTGCAATTTTGGCTTCTTGTTTACTGCTACTAAATAAAGAATGTTTCTCAACTTTTATTTCATGCTTTTTAAACACTTTTTCGATGTAACTTTTCATCTTGGCTCAAAGTCTGAACTACTTTTCCAATAAACTTCAGAAACTTTAGAATAAAATATTAATAGATATTTTTTACTGATTTTCCAAATTATAATCCAAACAAGTTGGAACAAACTTAGATTTTTATTGTATCTTTGTCATGTTCGAGATACTGAATGCATTGTTCTTTATGATAATCAAATGTTAAGACAATACTTTCAATTTGTCTACTTGTAGTGTATTCTGTAAAGTATTTCAATGAAAACTGTAGATTCAAAGATTGGATATATCAAACCATCTTACAAGAATTCTAAAAACATACTGAAATGATAATACTTTAATTAAACTGTATTTAACAAATCTTGACTTAACAACAAGATATATAACGACATAATAAGGACATCAACTGTTTTAACACAACTGACATAACCTCTTTATACTACACCTAAGAATTCCTATAACAATTTTCGTTGTTTTCTAAAGGATAACCCAGAACAAAATATTAAAAATGTTCAGATGAAAATGCTTGAATATTATTCTGAAAAATCAAAACTTCCTCCGACACATTTAAAGCAAATATTAAGAACAGAGTGACAGCTCTTCCCCAAATTAATTTGTAGTCATAATAGCCTGATTGAAATCATAACTAAAATAAATGGTTAAACTCATGCTTGATTCAATAAGTTTTTCTTCTCAGAATTAGTGTAGTACAACAGTTAATATTATTCCACAAACAAAATTACTTCAAAAGCTCTACAAAGATTTCAACAAGAAACTCAAAATCGTCGTTCCTTTATGCTGTGTCTTTTACAATGTTGCTTTTAACAATTGTTTGTTCACACCTCTAGTGTCTAAATTCATTAATAATGTTATTGTTTGACGAAGAATAGTTAACCCAATAAAAACGATCAATATTTTCCTTGTTCCCTGTATTAAATGTCAAACCAAAAATATCTCTTTAACCCTTTTTTTTTTATTCGTAGTTGAACACAAAATTACACAATGGACTCTCTGAAAACCGATTTTTGACAATTTCAGCTTATAGACTTTCCGCTGAAATACTCATGGAGGTTTCTTCTTTTAATAGAAAATTACGCCGTTTTCTTATTTCAAACCAGGTAATTTTTGTTTTGTTTTGTTCGTGTTGAGCGAAAGACAACAAAATGGACTATTTGTGCATAGTTCCTAAAGAACATCGAAATTTGACTTTGAGTATTAATAAGCCCTGAGAATTATTGCTAAACTACCAGATTGAATTCGGTTTTAATTGCACAAAGTAATAATAATAACGATTCGTAATTTGTTTCATAGATAATAGTTTAACTTTAGTGTTTTGTTTTTAAATTCAATTATGAAATGTTGACTTTAAAGTGTTAGGGAGTATACATTTTATCCTTTAATTAATCAGTTAGTTAGAAACCATTAAAAATTTCTAGCGTTCTTATGATTTTAACTAAAACTTATGCCTTGGAAAAGTGCTAGAAATATTACAGAGCAATACTTGGACCGTAAAGCGATAATAAATAAATACTTTTCAGTTTAAAAATTTGCAGCTTCAAGTATCAAATTTTTCTTTTTTTAATAAAGAAAAATAAAATTCAAGAAAATCTTTATTAGAAAGTCTGACGTTTCGGCAAGCCCGTTTCGTGTATTAGAATAAACCGTTAAAACTAAATTATAACTGAGAATTCGAACTTTAGTTTGTTTTCTGTCTGAAGCTCTTTTGTCCTTGAAAAAGGTATGTGTGTGTTTTTCTTATAGCAAAGCCAGATCGGGCTATCTGCTGAGCTCTCTAAGGGGAAGCGAACCCCTGGTTTTTGTGTTATAAATCCTTAGACAAACCGCTGTACGAGAGGGGGACCTTAAAAAAAGCTCAAGTCGAAATGTCAGGTTATTTATCTGGAGCTTCGTAAGTCATTCTCACATTAAAATGTAAATATTAAATTGTTAAAGCGCCATCTATGATACAAGAAACTTTCTTTACCGGATGGCTGTTTGAGAAGGGAAGAGGTATATCATACAGTCGAAGAAAATCTGTTTGAATCGAAGTGGACAAGAACAAGAAATAGTTTAAAATATGACGGAAGGACTTTACTTAAAAGGAACTTTGCGAGGACACAATGGATGGATTACTCAAATCGCGACTAATCCAAAATATCCAGAAATGATACTGTCGTCGTCTAGGGGTAAGCGTCTGAACATACGGTAGAGAATAAATTATAATTACAGTTACTGTGTACCTTGCTATTTACACGTAACAGCAACTAAACTTTTAAGTCAAACATTTCAATTAGGAATTATTTCTAGTAAATAATGTAATGGGGCAAGTGAATATATTCATACAATTATAGTTAATATCTGAAAGCCAGTGAAATACTTAATCATGACTAAATAATTTTTAAATAAAAAATTAACTTTCAAATATCTATTTTAAGTTCGAATTTTAATTATTTACAATTGTATTTGATTCAAACTGAAACCTAAATTCTGGCTTTGCTGTTTCATTCGATGGTATATTGTAATTAGTATTATGAATATATGTGCAACTTGAGCAGTTGGTAATAGTTCTACTAAAAACTTTGAACATGATATGGGTAGTTCTGTATTATTTATCTAAATATAAATACCTGATAAGGAATGTAAAAATGTTTAGATTGGGGTATTTGACAACATTTTAAATGTAGAAGTAACCTAGTGCCTTTTAAATTTCAGAATAGATAAAAGTTAACATAAATGGTTAAAGACTAAAGAACCAAGCCTGGTCTGTATGGTGTAACTGTAAGTATTTTATGTTAATAATTTGTAACTTATTTTCTATTTTCCAATGTAGACAAAACCCTTATTATGTGGAAACTGACTCGGGATGATACAAACTATGGTATTCCACAAAAAAGACTCAAAGGCCATGGCCATTTTGTTACTGATGTGGTCATGTCTTCAGATGGGCAGTATGCACTATCTTGTTCGTGGGACAAAACCCTACGTTTGTGGGACTTGTCTGTGTAAGTTTCATGCAGTTTCAAGAGCTCTTTATGATGAAACACATACTTGAAATGAACATTAATATATTTATGGAAAAGGCACAGTTTGGTCCTATAAGGCTGTTCTTGCTTATCCATCCTTGTGAAAAATAAAACTTTAAGCCAACCTTTTATTTTCTGGGAAAATTGTAAATTATCAGTTTGTCTAAAACTTGTGTAAAATACTGGTTTCCATTGTTGCCAATGGCAACTGATATCAGTAGTTAGTCATTCTGTTTTAAACTGGAGTCCAGTTTGTCTTTCAGAAATTTTTTAATTTTAATAATAAGGTAGAATATAAAATAAGAAACTTTGTCTTTATTTTGCTGAGTTATGGCTTATTACTGAATCAAACACAGTAGTCCTGTTCATCTCTTTCCATTTTTGGGAACAGTCTCTTACATACATTTACTTCAATAAATCAGGTGAATGACCAATTGACAGCTTAGAATCTCCCCCTTCTGGTTTTCTCAGCCATCTTTTAAACCATGATTTCAAGGAGGTATGTTGTGACTTTAGGCTTCTCCAGGCTTTATATTTGTTAGATCTAAATACAACTTACTCATTAAGCTTGATAAATTACTGGCATTCTGTGGTAGTGATATAGTAACTTGTGATTTTTTGATTATTCAATTGTATACATGCAACATAAAAAATGGTCTCTTTTACACCTTGCATTACAACATTTTTAAAGGCTTTGCAATCTAGCTCAAAAACTATAGCTAGAAGAAATATTTTTTTACTTTTTATGAAAAATAAGTTTAACTTATTTCTAAATAGAAATGGTCTATATACACGTATAATGTATAACTGAAATGTGGCTATATCACAAAATACTAGTCTACTAAAACGTGGCCAAGGCAGGTCACTTTGTAAAGACCAAAGATCAGTTTTACGTTACTGGATACATTAGCATGAGTGCACATGTATCATGTTAATATAAGTTATCTCTGTTACGCCTGACTAAAAGGTCTAATATATATAATGTTGTGAGGCTTAAACTATTCAGAATAGACATTTTAATTTTCATGTTATATTTTGCATAAATTCTTGCTTGAAAAAAAAGCATAATTTATATTTATTTCATAATTTTGTTATGATTGTTAAGGTTAAAATTATATTTTGTGAAGATACACATACTGCATCAAAAGGTTAAAATTATCATATTTTGTGAAGATACACATACTGCATCAAAAGTTACAGCACAGATACTTAATATGTGCAGATGTTTATACAGGTTGTTTGGAAAGTCACTGTGCAGTTTTGTAATCATATTTTATTCAGTCTATTTCAAGCCATCAGCTGATAGTGGTGTTTAGAAACAAAATAAGAAGGATCCAAGTCTGTATTGATGCCAACTGGGGTCACTTTCAACATTGTTTATAATTGTCATTCACATTTACCTCCTGTATTCTATATTGAAACATATCTGTTGATAAATATATAAGTGCACAGTGATTTTCTGAACACCCTGTATGAACTTGTGTATATTATACTGAGCCAGCTGCAAAAATATTAATTTAAAGAATAATAAACAAAAAAAGCAAAACAGAAAAGAGTAATTCAGAAGTACACAATGAACTATTTAGTGTACAGTCATTTAATATTTTGACTATGGGTGATTTAAATATTCAAAACTGCAGCTTTGTACTCTTGACATTCTTGTGGCCTGAAACTGTAATTCTTGGGGAATTCCTGTTTTTAGATCTGACTGCCTACAGATGTGGTGGTTGCTATGAAGTTTGAAGGAGTTTAAGTGAATAATTGATAAATGTTTGAATAAGGGTTTTTTTTCTTTAAACTTAATGGATGGGGTACCCGAAATAAACAAACACATCCTTTGTTCTTAAATTTTATCTTTATTGTCATCAAGTGGTAACTATGCAGTGTAGTTGAGATATCATACTGTGAAACACTTCTTGGCACTCTGATTTTTCAAATCAGCTGAACAAATGAATAAAAGAAATAGAAATGTGGAATAATATATGAACATTCATGAATATGCTGTTTCAGTGACTGTTGTAAGATTAATCAAAAGGGATCAGCTGTAATAATAATGAATTTTTTCATTTATTTGAACTTTCTTTTTGTCATTCGTACTTTAACCCCTAAATAGTGAAAATGTTGTAGGTAGCAGCATCAGTCGATGTGACCTCCATTTAAGGGTTAAACATACTGAGACAAGTCTTCCTATGGTCGGTCAAAGGCCATGTCATCACATTTGTAGACTTACATTCAAAATTATTTTGAACTACTGTTTTATGAATGTGTCAATAAGTGTTATTAAATTGTAGATTATAATTCAAATTTGAAATTATACAGTTAATTTCTTAATATAAAAGTAAAAATAGTAAAAACCCTAAATATTGATTTTTGTTTTTCAGTCTGTTTGACCTATCTTATAATCACCATAATAGGAAATGATACCTTTTTCATTCTAGAAAGACTACAGTTTTTAAAATGAAAATAAGTGTTGATAATAAAAACTTGAATCTCTTAACTATACATTTATATAGATTTATTATTTTTATTATATTGAACTTTCAGCTGTGCCTGGCTAACTGTGCAGAAGTTACAATGAGACAGCACTCTTGTTACTGTGCCCATTAATATAAAATTGACCATTAGTTTCTACAAAGTGACATATCTTGGCTGTCTTTTTTTAATCGACTAGTGTTTTGTAAAATAGTCACATTTCAATTATAAATTGTATCAGCCAGTTGGCTTGGGAGTTTGACTTGTAATACGAGAGTCATGGACTCAAATCGCTATCACACCAAATGTGCTTACCCTTTCAGCCCTGTAGGTTTATAATGTGATAATCATTCCTACAATTCATTGGTAAACAAGTAGCCCAAGAATTTGGGGTGGGTTGTAATGACCCTTCACTTTAGTCTTGCACTGCTAAAATAGGGATGGCTAGTGCAGATAACCCTTGTGTGAAATTCAAGGAACATTTAAATGGTGTATCTCTTATAGAACGTTACTATTTACAGATTACAGACAAGTTCATAATCTTATTTTTCTTAAAACATAAAAGAATAAATAAGGAAATAAAGCAAACAATTCTCTTCTAGTTGGTTGCTGCTTATCATAGTTTGCTCAGCATTAAGACATTTCACTCATGGACGATGTGAAAAAATAATTTTAAGTTTTATATGTACATCAAAAAACCAAAAAAGTCGTAAATTACTTCACCAATACCACAGAATTCCATTATAATTTATCAAGTATAATAATTAAACTATATTTCATTCTAAAAAAAAATAATCTCAAACAGGCTAAAAGACTCAACTTACCAGCATGAATGTTTGTCTAGAAAGAAAGAAAAGACACCTTTATATTTGAAAAGGGCTGAGAAAATTATTAAGAAGACATTCTGAGCTTCTGATTGGTTATTCAAGAAAGAAAAGACACCTTTATATTTGAAAAGGGCTGAGAAAATTATTAAGAAGACATTCTGAGCTTCTGATTGGTTATTTAAATGTCATGTAGAAGTTGGAACACTGCTGGCCAAAATCTTAAGGCCAATGAACATATAGAAAAAGTGTGCATTTTGTGTTAGACTTGATCACTTATTTGAGTAGAGCTTCGAAAGATGAAAATAAGAAATGGGGAAAAAAACAACAAAAAACACTTTAGCATTTAATAGGGAAAATGTGAACACTGAAAATAGCCCCAATACTAGCTGGCCAAAAGTTTAAGACTATACCAAAAAGAAGTTCTAAACAGGGTAGGAAATGCCCAACAAGAGGTCTCAGTAGTGAGTTGCACTGCTGTCATTGCAAGTATCTGCAAACATTCATTTTGGCATAGTCGATATAAGCATTTGCAGAAGGCTGGGTGGAATGTTATTCCAAGTGGTGAAGATGGTTTCACGAAAATCATGCACTGTTTGGAATTGACATCCATTTCTATAGACTTCTCTTGTCATCAACCTCCAAACATTTTCAGTGTGGTTCAGTTCAGGCGAACACGCTGTATGTTCTTAAGCAATATTTTGCGTCCATAAGGGTTTAATCTGGTTTGACAATCAGCTGGTGTCTTGCTGGACAACTGTCAAATCCTCCTGCTCAATGCCAGTGAAATTTTCTTGGGCCAACCACTTGAAATTCTCATTTCGTATCCCTCAGGGTCTTTTAAGAAATTTGCAACAGCAGTTTTATTATACCCAATCTCACCAGCAAAGGCATGTTGAGAGAGAGACCTTGCTTTTGCAATTTGACAATTATGCAGTGTTTAAACTCTGTCAACTTTTTAGCCTTTGCCATGTTTTTACCCAAGGTAACACAGGAGATGTAGACAAAGCTAATGCTTGAACACGAATGACTGAATTTTGTTACATGTTTACCAATTAACCCTTTGTTTCAATATGGTCTTAAACTTTTGACCAGCTAGTATTTAGACTAATTTCATAGTGTTCACATTTTCCATATTAAATGCTGAAAAGTTTTTTATTTTTATTTTCCCATTTCTAATTTTTATCTTTCAAAAATCTACTCAAGTAAGTGGTGGAGTCTGACAATGCAAAATGCACACTTTTTCTGTATGCTCATTGGCCTTAAGATTTTGGCCAACAGTGTATATACAAGGGACCCATTCCAAAATTGTGAGCTGGGCCACTGTGTTAGATTCTAGTGATAGTTAGGGGAAAAAAAAAAAAAGGTTTTTATTTTATATTTTCTCTTGTAAGTATTGGTAATTTGAATTCCTAATTTGTACAAAACTTTTGATTTTGTATTTTGACATCACAAGCATCTAAATGATCCAGTGCCACATTCAACATACCATTTGATACAAAAAAAGTGTTTAGGTGTTTATTTAGTATTTACATTTAGGTTAAGAAATTAAATAATGTATAATTTGAAAATATGAATTATCTGTTGTTTGATACCAAACTTAAGGAGATAAATTCATAAAATAGTTGAATAAAATTTTGAATGCATGTTAACAACTGTGATGTCTTGTGACCCATCATGATAAGATTAGTGCTTCTGAACAAGATACATTAGTTTGAATCTTCTAATTTTAGTGCAAGTGTAATTTTGTTCAATTTATCCCAAAACTTTGTCAGTTTCAGCAGCTGTCATGGTATCATGTAAATAGTCTTTCTTTGAGAAGTGAAAGGTAGTGATGTGACATACAATGTAAGTTTATTTCCTGCCCTTTTGTAATTCTTTAAGCTGATATGGCATCCATTTCAGGTGACATGTAGAGAGTATAAAAAAGTTATAAAAGATAACTTTGTAATATGTTGTGTATCTCAGAACATTGGTATGGGTTAATACCATACCAGCTGTTCAAGATAAATTTTTGTTTCAAGTTGGTTTCTCATTGTCAAGAATTATAATATGTTGCTAGAAGACAAGTTTTAATCAAATGCTATTATTACAGTTGTGACTTTTTTTACACTTATGAAATTGTTTAATTTCTTAATCAGTGATGTCGAGAAACCCACTTGTTGAGAATTTTATATGCAAAAACGGCTCATTTGGGTTCAGAAAATATTTTAAATAGAAGAGCGAACAACGTTTCGACCTACTATTTAAAATATTTTCTGAACCCAAACTAGCCGTTTTTGCATATAAAAATGTTTAATTTCTTACTAGCAAGGCCTGGTACATGACTCATAATCCAAGGGTTACGGGTTTGAATCCCCATCTCGCCAAACATACTTGCCCTTTCAGCCATGGGGGCATTATGGTCAATCCCACTATCCTATGGTAAAAGGTAGCCCAAGAGTTGGTGGTGATGACTAGCTGCTTTCCCTCCAGCCTTATTTTGCTAAATTAAGGTCTTCTAGCACA
This sequence comes from Carcinoscorpius rotundicauda, assembly GCA_011833715.1. Lineage (NCBI taxonomy): Eukaryota > Metazoa > Arthropoda > Merostomata > Xiphosura > Limulidae > Carcinoscorpius > Carcinoscorpius rotundicauda. The sequence goes on from CM022398.1 coordinate 27,680,834, forward strand.
GATAACCATCACCCTCGTGTAGCTTTGTGCAGAAAAAAGCAAGCAAAACAAACATCTTACTAACAGTTAAAAAGATTTTCTAGTTTATTATTTTGCTATGGTAAAAACATTTCATCATGTATCAGGGATTGTAACACTAACATTTTTTTTTAAATAGACAAAAATTAGTTTCATAAATGTTGTGAAGCTTTGCAAGAATGTATTAAGGTATGAAAATTTTGTATTGAAATATAGAACAATAAGCATTTTTAACTACGAAATCAGAAGTCTTGATTTTTTCTTTACTGGTGAGAAAGTAAAGTAAGTACAAGTTCTTTAAATTTTAGGGGGAACACTACACGCCGATTTGAAAATCACACTAAAGATGTTCTGAGTGTGGCTTTTTCTTCTGATAACCGTCAGATAGTGTCTGGTTCTCGTGACAGGACCATCAAATTGTGGAATACTTTAGCTCAGTGCAAGTATACTATTCAGGTCAGTGATAAAGATGTTTGCTTCACTGTGCTTTTTTCTTCTCTTTAACTCCTTAAATCTGTAATTTTTGCACATACTGCCATTTGAAATTTGTTTAAAAATAAATTATTATGAACCTCTTATTTGTTAGTATAAGGAAAACCATAATATGGTTTGGATTATTTAATCAAATTGGAAAATTTGTTTCTACCTGATATCTTGTTCATTTGGGTGTATTTTTCAACACTCACCTTAGTCAGGCCCAACTTTATTCAGTGTAACAATGGAGCAGTAAGTTCTCCATGCTTTTACTGCTTCTTCTCTTGCTGCTTGTAAGGTTCTATTGCTTTTGGGCATGTGGTCTTCCATGGAAGCCTGTTCCCTCAGATCAAGTGTATATGATTATCAGTATTGTAATTTTATTGTTATGAGCAATGAGTTGTTTTTATGATAACACTTATATAGATGAAGTATTGGCAGGTTTTGGAAGTATATTTTACTAGCTAAACAAATGCTTGGGTACTTGATCAAAAATTTCACAATTTAACCAAGGGTATGCTGACGTTTCTTTCTTAAAATCTCAATTTTGTACCTGTTAGTCATAGAGCAGTCATTCCCAACCTTTTGGCACTTGTGATCCCTTACCTAAAAGTTTGAAACCCATGTGACCCCCTACTTAGGGCTTACTATCAGCAGGTTAATTTTTCTTTTATTTTCTGTGAAGGAGAGGTAAAGAAACATCTAAAATATTTTAAAATTCTGTATTTATTAGCAAATTAAATCACATTGGTCCAACCTGAATTCACAAAAAAGAACATATATTTCTTAAAATAATATTAACATAGGTTTGAACAGCTATCCAGCCAAGCTAGTGAGATGCCTGATGTTGCATTTCAGCAGCAAGCTTTGAAGTTTGTGGCCGAGCGTTTGTTAGAGCCAGTCTCACGTCATCTCCAACATCCAGTCTGTTCCTATTCTTTATTTTTATATTGACAAGAGTGTAAAATCCTGCCTCACACAAGTAGGTAAAAGCAAATGGAACAAGGACACGAAAATCTATCATGCTGACTTTGGAGTATGACTGATACATAGCGCACCAGAACTGAGTCACAGTTTTCACCTTGAAGAGATCACGAGCTGAAGAGTCGTTCCTTAGATCCAGAAATTCATCTTGGATGTCATCTGGGATGCTGGATACATCAAGTTCAGTACAAAATGGGTTCCTTACCCGGGCCTCCTGTTCCTGTGATAGCTCAGGTTCGACTTCCTTTTCTAGAGACTGAAGATGTTCGGTAATCTCATCCGTCACTCCACAAAGTTTTTCAAACATAGCGATGTTTTCAAGATTGGTTTTCCGATGCCAGTTCTGCAGTTTGGAAACACAGGCCCGAAGACTATCTTGAAAATGGAGAACACGTGTTTCCCTTCCTTGAAGCTTGAAATTGAGCTTGTTCAGCTGGTCAAAAATGTCAGCTAGGTACGCAACTCTTTTATTCCATGCTTCATCTTTGAAGTGAGCACAAGATCTTTTTTCTTGAGTCTCCAGGAATAGCTTTATTTCATCTTTCATTTCAAAGACACGATTAATAACGTTTCCTTTCGACAACCAACGTACTGTTGTGTAGAGGAGAAGGACTTTGTGGTCAGCATTCATGTCTTTGCATAGTTTTTTGAATAGGTGAGTGCTTGAGTCTTCACATAATTTACAATTTTGATTACAGATTCAAGCACTTCCTGCAGAGCGGCAGGGAGAGTCTTACTGGCGAGAGCATATCTGTGAATCATGCAGTGAATGCCCTTTGCTTGAGGTGCTACCTTCTTCACTCTTGACTGGAATCCTGAATTCGATCCCAGCATAGCTGGTGCCCCATACGTACAAGCCCCACGCACGTTTTCCCATTGAAGATCTTCGTCTTGAAAAAAAGTTAACTTTTTCCATGACATCATCAGCTTTTGTTGTGGTTTCAAGTGCACTGCAGAATAAGAATTTGTCTTTGATATCACCTGAATTGATGTATCTCACGAAGACAAGCAACTGAGAACATGAACTTACATCTGTTGACTCATCAAGCTGAAAGGAGAACAAAGGGGAACCCTTGATTTCAGTCAAAACCTGTTCCTTCACATCCATAGACATTTTAGATATGCACCTCTGTATAGTATTTTACAGGGATACTTGCTGCATCTTCTTTGCACTGGCTTCTCCAAGAATAAGATTTACTGCTTTCATCATGCAGGGTTTAAGAAGTTTCTCCAGTAGTGTGAGGCTTTTTTTGTTTAGCAATTTCGAATGCAATCTCATATGAAGCTTCTATTACAGATACACTGCTGCTGAAACGACCCACTTCTTTCGATTATTTGGCTTTTAAGACACTGTTTGTGCTGTTTGAAGAAATCCAAACCCTTCTTTGCATTTTCTGGATGTTTCGTCTCGAGATGACGCTTGAGTTTTGATGGTTTCATTGACTCAGGACAGCATGGCACAAAACACACTGTGGTTTCTCGATGCCGTCGTTGGCAAGCACAGTCGTGAAGCCAATGTTGAGGTAGCATTCTCAATATCTGCGCCGTTTAGCCATGGACACAACTCGCCTCTACTGCTTACTCTCTCCTTGTTAAAATAAAATAAAAATGTTGAATGATGAAAACTTTTGCAACTGTAGATCTTACATTGACTACTTGTGGGGGGTGCAGGTAGAGTAATGATGGGGTAAGTATTGGGAGGGAAGGAAGCGTGGCCAGTCGCGTGATTTGTCATCCACCAATCAGCAATGGACATGTGACGACAGTGAGCACACACCCACTTAATCACAGCTAAACAGACACAAGCATATGTACATGCGCGTGCACTCACATACTCGCTACTCACTAGTACACACATACAGTTGCAGACACACATTCACACAGGTAGACATACATACACCCATAATATCACCTAATGACATTGAACTAATGTAGCACACGTTTTGCTTTGCACCGAAACAAAAAAAATGTAAGAGCATGAAAATGTAATTGATGAAATAAAATTAATGTTATCCCAAGCTACTTCTAACAAGGTTACGTGACTCTCCTGCCAAGGCTTCGCAACCCACAGGTGGGGAACCCCTGTCAGAGGTTTCACTGAGTTAACTAGAAATGAGTATTAATAAGTAAGTCACCAAGGACTTCGACTCTGCACTGGGGCTTTCCGTACCTCTCCAGTTCAAAGCATATACATTGAATCTCATGAACCTTCTCTACACCTTCGCTGTTTGCAACTATCTTTACAATATACTTCGAAACTTCTTTCCTTACCAAAGCAAGGCATCCCACCTGGGAATGTGTTTTCCTTCCTTGGTGGGCAGTACTTTTTCAGAACAAATGATCTGTCATTGCTCTGTTTGGCCTTCACATCCGGGCGTAATTGGATGAATTGGGTCTGTCCTTGGATAACATTGCAGATTCCACAGGTTGGCCCATCCCACCATGGCTTATTACAGCCCCCAAATGTGACCTTTCTTTTAGTAACTTAAAGGCTGATACTCCAGATTGGAAGTAGCGTCTTTTATTTAATGAATATCTTTCAAACAATTATTCAGTTCCCATTTATACAGATGGTTCCAAATCAGGTAATTCAGTGGGCTCTGCTATGGTTTGCTGTGAGTCAGTAGTTGCGTGCAGAATCCCCTCTATAGCTTCTGTGTTCACTGTTGAACTGTATGCCATATCTCTTGCCCTGGATCATATTGCAACTGAGCAGTACTCCAACTGCACTATTTATACTGATTTGCTTAGTTCTATACTTGTCTTGGAATTGCTACACGTTAGCTCACATCCTATTCTCGCTGATATTTAAAACCAACTGGCCCATTTCTCATTAACAGCTACTTCAGTCCAGTTTTTCTGGATACCAGGCCATGTTGGTATTCGTGGGAACGAGCTTACAGACATGGCAGCTAAATCTGTCCGGTCCAGCACCATCACCCCTATGCCTATTCCGTACATGGACTATGGTGTTGTCTTCAAGGCTCGGCTTCGTGCCAGCTGGCAGTCCACTTGGAGTGAGCAAAGCGACAAACTTTTTCAAATCAAACCCAAAATTGGACTTTGGCTATCTCGCTTCCGTAAAGCTTGGAAGGAGGAAGTTGTTCTCACTGGGCTACGCATTGGTCACAGTTTAACTCATCATTTTCTTTTATCTGGAACTGATGCACTAATGTGTAACACTCAAATCACTATCAGCCACGTTCTACTTTTTTGCCATTGTTACAATTCTCAACAACGGTAGTAGTTTAAACATTTTTTCCCAGGGTCAATCTGTCACATTGGACAGAGTTATTGGTGATGGTAACTCTGTACACCTAGATAACGTTTTTAATTTTTTAATGGCCATTAATCTTTTATATCATTTAAGTGTTGCATATTTCTTCATTACACCTTTTTAATTGTGGTTCCTTTTTTACAGTTTTAATCTCTCTCATTCAATTTGACATTGGACAATGGCCAGAACATTAAATAACTTGACACCAGGACTGGAAAGGCCAACTTAAGGTGACTAACACTACTGTTTGAACTACTCGTTAGTCGTCTTGGCGAGTTGTTATATTTTTGCTGCATATCATTTCACACTTTTACTACTTTACTTTTTAGTACTGGCCATATTGACTCATAACCTGGAACCAAGACTGGAAAGACCAACTTAAGGTGACTGACAGTGGTTTTTATACTTACCTGTTAGTCTTCCTGGCGGGTTATTATCATTACCATTCTGCTACAGGTAGTCCTTTACAATTTTGTTGACTGGATATCAACATTGGTTTTTGCACCATTTTCTATTTTAATTTCTGTTTTGCTTTTATCTTCAATTACTTTTACAAATTTTACTCCATTTATTTAACTTTTATCTTTTTACTGGACATTTGGCTACTCGTTATTACGATTTTCCTAAGTGTCTTTTAAAACTTTTATTCTTTTACATTTTGATAATAGCTGCTATGACACATACCAGGACTGGAAAAGCCAACTTTGACAGTGGTTCTTGAACTTACCTGTTAGTCTTCCTGGCAGGTTATGATCATTACCATTTTGCTAGAGTAAATACTTTACAACTTTGAAGACTGGATGTCACCATTGGTTTTTACACCATTTTCTGTTTTAATTGCTGTTTTATTTTTACCTTCATTTACTTTTACAAATTTTACTCCATTTACTTGACTTTTATCTTTTTCCTGACATTTGGGTACTCATTGTTGCAATTTTGCTACGTCTCTTTTTAAACTTCTATTCTTTTACATTTTGATACTGGCTGCTATGACACATAACCTGGAACCAGGACTGGAAAGACCAACTTCAGGTGACTGACAGTGGGTCTTGAACTTACCTGTTAGTCTTCCTGGCGAGTTATGATCATTACCTTTTTGCTAGAGTAAATACCTTATAACTTTTTATACTCTGCCTTCTATCTTAACGTTGTAGACTAGTTGTCAATATTAATTTTATACTTTTTTTGTTACCTTCATTTCCATTTGTCTTTTACTACATTTACTTTATTTTTGCATTTTCACCGGATGTGTGGTACAGATAACCTCGCTGCTTTGTGCCATAAAACACTAAATCAATCAATCAATAATGAGTAAATTTTCTTAGTGAAATAAAATGACCATCTTGTAAACATTTCTGTGCCTTTGAAAAAATATTCAGTAAGCATTTTGGATTTTTTTATATTCTTATAAATGAAGTGAATAACACTGGTCAACAAATTTTTTCGAAATCTCAGTTGCATAAGATTTTTTTACTCATTCTTACCCTTTGTGACCTAAATTCAAATATGAAAATGGTTCAGCTCTACGTGCTCTAGTTTTAATGCAATTTTAAGTTTTTCATTCTAGCTGTTTGTGGTCAAATTAACACCTTCCTGCAATGCCTATATTGGCAAACTGGCAACTGCTGGGATGCTCTTGTACCTCTGATAGCTTCAGTGCTGCATGAGCTATGATAAGGTGAGGTTGTCGTTACACTTGTCTCTAGCCTCTGGCGATCCTTCTTGTGAGACCCCACACTCATTAACTCAACAGTTTAGCCAGCCAGAGTTGAATGACCTTGTGCATGATTTGCGTCTCTCCAAAAATGCAGCAGAAGTGTTAGCTTCCAGGATGCAAGAAAACTCATACTTTCGAAATCAGGAGCAGGCTTTTGTGCCATTTTTTACAGAGGAGAATATGTTTGTTTATTGTCATCATATCTCAGGTCTTCTCCAGGAATTAGGGATGCCAGTATACCATCCAAATGACTGGTGATTGTTTCTAGATTGCTCTAAGCAAAGTTTGAAGTGCGTTCTACTTCATAATGGCAATGTCTATGCAGCTGTTCCATTTGGACACTCTGTGAATTTACGAGAGGAATATAATGACATTAAGACTGTGATTGACCTACTAAAATACCATGTGCACAACTGGACAATTTGTGTGGACCTCAAAATGGTTAATTTCCTCCTAGGTCAACAAAGAGAATTTACAAAGTACCCCAGCTATCTTTGCATGTGGGACAGCCGAGCTTGAGAAAAGCACTGGAACCAGAAGGAGTGGCCCATACGTGAGACTCTGAAGGCAGGTATGCCAAATATTGTCAACGATTCAATTGTAAGTCAAGAAAATATAAATATCATATTTCCTCCTCTCCATATCGAGATGGGCTTGATGAAACAGTTTATGAAGGCGTTGAATTCTGACGGTGAACGCTTCCAACACATTTTCTGTGCTCCCTGGTTTGTCCTTCGAGAAGATCAAGACAGGTGTTTTTGATGGACCACAGATTCGTGCACTTGTGCGTGATCAAGAATTTGCCAGAAAGATGAACGACAATGAAAGGACTGTATGGCTTTCATTTGTGGCAGTGATGGCAAACTTTCTCAGTAATAAAAAAGCTGACAACTATGAAACCCTTGTAGCGAATATGTTGTCATCTTTTTGTGATCTTGGATGTAACATGAATGTCAAACTCCATTACCTGTACAGTCATCTTGATAGATTCCCTGAGAACCCAGGAGCTGTAAGTGACGAGCAAGGCGAGCAGTTCCATCAGGACCTCAAGACCATGGAAGAGCGTTACAAAGGGAGATGGGACAAACATATGATGGCAGATTACTGCTGGAGCATTAAACGAGAATGCCCTGAAACAGTCCACAAATGCAAGATCTACAAGTGGGAATTTATGCCTGAGTAGACTGCAATTGAGCTTTGCTACCTCATAGTAGCAAATGTCTTATCTACTAAACAGTTTTATATAAATAAATTGAATTATAACTTGATATAAAGTTGAATTTATATTAATAACTTGAATACATTTATACTATCTTGCATTTTCTTTATTATCCAGCTATATTAAAGAGTTTTATAACATATTTTATCACATTTTTTTATGATAGACTACAACGTCAATGTAATGATGACTAAATTTTGAGATTTTCAAATACCTTGATTGCAAAAAAAGTAGAGCACTGAGGAAAAAACTAACTTCAGATCTGAAATCAGGGCAAGAAATTATGTAATATCAAGTGTTTGATATAAATGCAACAAAAACTTTGTTGACCTGTGTAATTGTTTTCTTAATAAAACATGTAAATTAATAGTCCTAATGTGTGTTAAAATCTCTACTAAGGAGCAACCTCAATACAATATTCTTGGCTTATTTGCTGAAATACTTTGTGATTTTTTCAACATGTAAATTTGGAATACTAGTAGAAGTTTATAATCAGTTAGTCATCAAACTCGTTATTTGATTACATCATCTATCCAGTTATTCTCACTTGAGACTTGCCTGTTTGAAAACACTAATTTTGGCCACGTTGATTTAATTGTAATTTGATTAATCAGTTGGTTAATGTGACACTAATGTAATTTATGTTCATGGGTAATTGAGTAAATTGCCCATCAGTAACAAATGGGTGAAAGATTTAACAGATAATTTGTATTTAATGCTCTTTCTTTAAAATCAAGATCCTAGTCATATGGTTTCTTCACTTAAGAGTTTAAAAAAAAGTAATTTTTAAGTGCATGTGTAAAAATACTTTAGTGTTAAGTACTTTTATGAAAGTTCATTAAACTGTATCAATTACAGCTAGATTAGGATATGCAATAAGTAGTGCCACTGTTACAGATTGTGTTTAATGGAAACTCATTTTTCACTTCAAATGTCAAATGAACCTGTGTCTTGCAGGAAGATGGCCACAGTGACTGGGTGTCTTGTGTGAGATTTTCTCCAAACAACAGCAATCCAATAATTGTATCCTGTGGCTGGGATAAGTATGTGAAGGTGAGTTGTTTATTTAGTTTTCTCTTTACTCAGTTGACTTGCTTAATACTGCCTGATGATTAGAATGTATTAGCTTTTGATTAGCATCTGATGACTTTGTTCTGCAATAATGAGGGTAATATGAATACTTTTTATGTTGAGATGAAATCGTTTTATGTAGTTGTAATGATATAAGCTTTCTTTTTCCAAAGGTGTGGAACCTGACTAACTGCCGACTGAAGACCAATCATATTGGTCACACTGGCTATCTGAATACTGTGACAGTGTCTCCTGATGGTTCACTGTGTGCTTCAGGTGGTAAAGTGAGTAAATGTTTTGGCTTTTCATTAACTCTTTCCTTATTGGCTTGGTACCAGTGACCAACTTTAAAACCATTTTGTAGTTTTCTTGCTGTAACTTTTGATAAAGTATTACAAGGCTTACATGTGAAAATTAATTATTTTTTTTTTATAAAGTTTAATATTTTATTCGTGATATTTTTCTCGTAGGATTTTTTTTAACTATCCAACATACAAAGTAATTTTGATTTTAAGATTTAAAAAATGATTTTATTATGCAACAGAAAATGTTCAAATTTCGTGTGCAAAATGTTTATAATATTCAGATATTTTTTTCTAAAAAGAAACATTTGATAATTATCTCCTGTTTTCATTTTTCATGATTGTATTTCTGTAAAGCTTTGGTTGGTTTCACTGATCTTGCAACCACCACAAAAATAAAATATATATCGATTAAGTTTTTGTTGTTGTCCTAGAATTACTACAAATTATCACACAAAAACCCAAATGTTTTATTCAAAATAGCTTAACCCTTCATCATTGGTTAGGTGAAGTGCGCCTTGCTCATAATCATAAAAGTAGTTATACTGTGATTTTTCATAATGTACACATCTTTACAACATTTTGCAGGTTAGTGGTAAACAATATAAAGCTTTTGAACATAAAATATCAGGTTTTTAAATTATGTATCAAGACTTTTAAAGATTTTCTCCTAAATGTTTCTTTTTGAATGTTGAGTATCCAACATTTTAAGATTAAAATAGCTATCTGTGCTGCTGGAAGTTTTAATCTGATGCTAAAAGTATTATTTATGGATAAATGTAGTGAAAGTGTTTGTAAAATATGGAAAAGTATTACATGTCATCATAGAGCGAGATATTAGAATATCAGAATAACAATTACATTATAATGCTGAACAGGAGCAACAGTGTTGTGTTTTGATACCATTATCCTGAAAGATAATGAGATGCCATATCTTGAAGCTAGCCTTTGTTGTAAATTACTATATAGTGTTTTTCTATTCAAAATTATTGCTTGAAAATTACATATTACACAGTTCTATGAATTTTTACTTTCATAAGTTTTGGTGGTTTTTTAATGGATTTTCCATAATTCAGGTACCTAGATTTTGAATGTTCTTTTTTTTTTCTGTTATGTGAGGATTTTTTACAAGTCAGAAACAGAAACTTAAATTAAATTTTCATTTCATTCACCAAATGAAGATGCATCTAATTCTTCCTTTTTTGTGAAATCTACATTTTTGTAATCTGGAAACTACTGTTGCATTTTGTATATGATGTAAAGAAATGGATACTGTTCTTGGATTCAGTGTACAGCAGTTACTATAGATCATGAAAACATAATAAGACCATCATAGGCCTGAGTTATATATTGTACTGATAAATTGTTTTTTTACTAAATATTAATACAGTTACAACAATTAGTTTACATATAAGGGAAGCATCTCACTAATCATTTTTGAGAAAGTACTCAGGTTTGAGTCTCCTATACAAAAGAATTGAGAGAGAGTTAATTTTGTTTTCATCCATTTTAGTGATGAATTCACACTTTCATGCTACTTGTTATTTAAAAGTAAAATTTTAACATTCTAAGCTCTAAATTGATTATTCATGTGTTAAATATTGTTGTAGGAGTATAATGGGGACCATTTCAAAAAAATAAAGCTAAACAGGACATAAATCATGTCTCAGCAAAATAAAAAAAAGATATGAAATTCTTATTATATGTGCTAGCTTGCCAGTATCGGTAATTTGAGTTCCTAATTTGTACAAAATTATAGATTTAGTATTTTGGTAAAATACATGTGATTTTAATCAGAGCTTTTAATTTTAATTCAGTGTACCATGTGATTCACTAAATTTTATATTGATGTTGATTCTTTTAATATTTATTTTTAAATTAAGGCATTAACTTGTATATAATAAAGTTTGAATAACAATCTATAGTTTGATTCTAAATTTGACATAAATTGATAAAATAGTAGTTCAATAAAATTTTTAACTCAAGTCAACAAATGTAATGACATGGATTTTAACTTATGACCTGTTACAAAGGAGTAGATGGCTGAATTTCTAATCTAGGTTTTCTTTATAACATTTTGAAGAAAAAATTTATGTGCTATGATATATCAAAATTTAGGTGTTTGTTTTATGCTAAATGAATTGTAAACATTATGTACAGTTCCCTGGTGTATCAGAAGTAAGTGTATGAACTTGTGATGCTACAGTAAAGAGAGCTGAATATTTGTAATTGAATTATGGTAATTAGCCTCTCTCTTAGTCAAATGCTGACATTTTGTGTGTGGATATATGTTGTCATAACCCTGCATCACAAGTTAGGCATCATGATAGTGTTCTTTGATGATACTAACATTTTAATAGTTTCACAGTTTTGCAGCATAGTGTATAGAGTTAAGCATTTTTGGTTGTTAGCTAGTTTGACCATTTTCAACTAATTTTTATCATGTGTGGTAAAAGTTATTTGAAGCATCAATATTTATTTCACATAACTTGGGCCAGTTTCTCTATTTTTTGCAGAGGAGGGTCTTTGTTAATAAAAAGATTTTATTTCTCCCTTTTTTTTGATAAATGCCCTCAGTCTTGTCTGATATCTAGTCTTTTTTGAGTTTTATACAAGTATGTTTCAGATATTTAGTATAGAATGGTTTTTCCTTTCATGTTGCATAATTAATTTAATATATGGTTCATGTTAGAGAAGGAACATGTTAGAAATTGTTTGGATTTATTTTGAAATTTATATTGACTTTATTTGCAACAGGACTGTAAAGCTATGTTATGGGATCTAAATGAAGGAAAACATCTCTACACCCTAGACCATACTGACATCATCAACAGCCTATGTTTTAGTCCAAACAGATACTGGTTGTGTGTGGCAACTGGCCCCAGCATTAAAATCTGGGTATGTTAGATAGCTGTTGGAAATAAACTTCACAATTTCTTTACATAAAATTTGACTGTTTTTGAGAGTATTTAGTATTAGAAATTGGCTAGTGCTTGAATTACAGTGGTTATTTTGAAGTTTTAAACTCATGATAAGTTTGCTTTTTGAAATTAAAATGTTGTGTAGGTAAACTTTTATATTTTAAAGTCCAAGTAAAAGGTTAAGAATGCTCAAAGAACACTGTCTTTTAAATGAAAGTAAGGTATAATTACAAATATTGTATTCAGCAATTTTTTATTGATTTAATATTCATTTGGAATAAAATTTGAAAGTTTGTTATTTTACAACAGATGTTGTCATGTTTGGAATAACTGTTACTCTTAGAGTAGAGCAACTCTTTTTGAGAGAATTTTGTTACATTATTTACATAGCCTGAGGTATATGCAAAGAATATATATATTTACTTAATATTTGTTAGAAGAATTTACTCTTGCTGGTATTTTGTAATAAGCATACAATACCTATTCAATGACATATAAGCATTTTAAATGTTGTTGGATAAAGTATAATAGATATGTATGAAAGATACAAAAGGCAGTGGTTTTAACCCTGTGGATTTTCTGAGTAATTTTTATATTATACTGACTATTGTGTTTAGAAACTAGCAAAGTGAAAATTTGTGCAAGTTGATTCAACCAGAGCTGGACAAGTAAGAAAAATTGTTTGAATTTGTTTATCATATTTAAGAAATAAATGCACAAATTTGCTAGATGATGATGTCATGAATATTTTAGACATTTTACTGAAAAACTTAATTTTAGCACTTTCTATTTTCAGTACATTTAATCTGAAGTATAAAGGCTAGTTTTCATTAAATAAAAATTAACCATTTTCTTTCATAATACACAAATGAAGTGTAAAGCTACTAAGCCAAACAACATCACTTTGTTAGTGAGGAGTAAAAAGCTATCCTTGCATTAGATGTTAGCATCTAGTGATTTAAGTCTTATCACAAATGGTGAGCACACTTCAAATGTACACCTATGCAATATATTTAAACTTACCATTAAATTTCAAATGTCAGTTACTTTGATCTGATGTAAATTTCACACCTCTTGTAACCCTTAATTGAGTGGGGCATTTTCAAATTCCATAAGTTTCTGGCAGCTATAGCTGATGAAACATTCTTGTATTAATTAGTTGTTCATTACTTTTCAGTTCTTACTACATGAAATCTGAATTGTACAACATGTGGTTGTTTAATTGTGATCATGACAAAACTCAGGTTGTAATTTCATGATTTTTAAAAGCCATTTTAGACAGTATTACTTATTTCATGCTAGTAAAAATCTTACATTATCACACTTGAAAGGAAATGTACATGCAATAACCATGTTTGAACATTTTTTATTTAAGTTTCAAACAAGTTTGATATGTAAGTTGTTAAAATGTTACTTACAAGTTAAGTGTTTTATTTTTTAAAAAAATCATTTAAAAATGGATGATTACACTTTGAAAGAAGGGTGTTTGAAGTTCTTTTGTTGTAGTATGAAAACTACCAATAATATAGAATATGGTTATAATAAACTTGCACACTAATATGACATCATTCTAATGAAGGTAGGCCTGATTCTTTGTCATTAAATTGCTAGTAAATATTTTTCTTTCTTTTTATTATTATTAAGAAGAAGATCGGTTCAAGTTACACCCAATGATTACTTTGTATATTATGACTGCCAGTGATAATAAGTCCTGCAATGATGAGGGTTATTCTTGACTGGTATATTAAATATTGTTTATGTGTACAACATTAAGTTTAATTATTTCATTTCTCAATCTTTCCATGTAACTCTAAGTTATGAATTTTGGTTGAGCATAAGGACTATCCACTATGTGTGAGAAGTGTTATATTGTCGAGTGTTACCATCACATTATTTAAGTGTTGTGGGTTAGTAATAGTAATAGTGATATTGAATTTTACTCTTTTTAACTTAATGTGAATTGGTTCAAAATTTCCATATCTGTTTTTGTTTTCACTGTGATTTGTCATTGATGTTCACTGATGTTGACTCCAACATCTTATAAAGGTTGTAAAGTTCAGTTGGTTGTCAGAAAAACAAAAGTTTTTCCATTCTACAATTTTTATTTTATGATTTTTATGATATGGTATAAATTGTAAAGATAGTTTTGAAAAAAACAAAAATTGATACATTGCTAATTATGGCTTTTTAGAAAAAAGTAGTTGTATGTTTACTGTACAGTTAAAACTATAAAAATGATTTTCATAATTAAACGTAAAGTATCGTGAGGGTATAAATACTTTTGTCTAACTTGTAATAATTTGACTGCTTCAAATAGTAAAGTTTTTTCTTTTTCCATCAAATATCCCCAAAATATTAGTTTTCTAGAAGTTAAAAGCTTATTTTTTGACAGTGGAATACTATAGGAAATTGTCAATACTTAGTAGTTATCTTTGTTAGTGCAAGTTACACCAAATGACATGAATTTTGTGTACTAAGAGTCATTACTAACAGTCATGTTTTCGTAAAACATGCTTCAAGATGAATAATCAGTACTTAATAAATCAGATTGGCAGTAAACATGGGTTATAGTAATTTTTTGACAAGTTTGTTAGAGACAGCTATAGTTTGTAGGTTTTACTGTTTGCTATTTTTCTTGTATTAATCATTCAAAAATTCCACAAACTTAAATGTACCCTTGTCACTATGAAGGTGTGCATGTTTGTTGTATACCAAATATCAGATATCTATTCAAGTGTAAAGTGAACTTCAGTTTTTTTCATGTATAAGTGTTGTTTACTTGTGTCAGGTGTATGGGTTGTAGCTATTTCTTGTTCTACCTCCTCTAACAGTGAATTTAGGATTTTGTTTAAAGCTGTATTTCTATTTCTGTAACTCTCACTCTGTCATGTTTTATGCAAAATGAATGTTGTGATTTTATATATGTTTTTATTTTATATTAATTTATATGCAAATACAACATCATATTTAAAACTAATATTGCAAAAAATTCAACTGCTTCTTTCCATTCCAGTGATTAAACTGTCGGTAGCACTTTCAGTGGAAATGAACTTTTTGATTGGAATAATTAAACAAATAATATTAAGATCTTTGAATATGCGATATATGGTTTAAATGTCACATGTTCTTGTTTCTATCACAGAGTTAGTAATGTGTTTAATTTTCGTTAAAATATTTTATACAGTCTTTGTTTTTATATGTGGCATATTTTTAGTACATTTATTGAAATATAAAAAAAGGAAGTTTTGTTTAAGAAAGATAATTTTTTGAGAAGCACGTGCTACTTATTGATTAAATTTGGAATTCAATCTGATTGCTAATTGCAGGATCTGGAGGGTAAGAACATGGTAGATGAACTGCGACCAGAAGTTATCACAACAAGTTCCAAAGCAGAGCCTCCTCAGTGTATTTCTATGGCATGGTCTGCTGATGGCCAAACACTCTTTGCTGGGTATACAGACAACTTGATCAGAGTTTGGCAAGTGTCAATTGCTTCACGTTAAGAAAACCTTTGGCTGAACTAGAAAGTGTAATTCTAAGGTGTTTTAAAGTTAAATAAAACATGAAGAGAAGAACCATTGTGTATGTGTTTATTTTTTATTTGGTTAAGTGTTGAGATAGCTACTAATATTTGCATAAAATGGATATGTTGGTTGTTTTTATTCTTAATTTAGTGATCCTTAATTGGTTTTGTTCAATTTTTCTTTTAATATTAAAAGTATTAGCACCTGAAGGTTACGCATTATTGAGGATACTTAATCATGTTTCATGATTACAGTTACCATTTTTACACAGTAAAGAAAGGAAGTAATTATTGTAGCTGTAGTTGGTTTGGTACATTTAGGCTTGGCAAATTGGCTTACAAAATTCTTATGTTTAAAAAGAATTGTCTTAATTTATTTAAAAAAAAATACAGAATTTCCATGTTGCAAATATCAAAACACTTGAACCATAAAGATATTTGTAGTGAAAGTGTACCAACTATGTCAATCTTAAAATTGATCTTTGATAAATTGATAAGCACTTCTAATTTATATTTTAAAGTATTTGATTTTGAACAGTTACCTTAGTTATTTTCAATTTTTCAATGTAACAAAACAGATTTATGTAATTTAACATCTCTAATTCTTGTTAGACTAATAAGTGATCTGCAAAAATACGTACCAGAAATGTATGACAGACGAATAATGTTGAACTTGTGTGAAAAGTGACCCTACATTAGAGCTTTCAGTTTTTAAACTGGTTAATTGGTGTAGAATCTGAGTTATGTTACAAAATATCCTTTGCACTTTGAGGTTGTGTTATAAAGGATAGCAATACCTCAGCAAAAATACAAAATACCAGTGTTGGAAGTTCTCAATGTGGACATTGTGTTTAATGCTAGTGTTTAAGTATAGTGCTCACGAAACCCTGGTGTTGCTGCAATGTCCTTGCATGACATTGTAGTTCGTCCTCTTGTAGGGCTCCATGATGGGTGGGGTCAGTGGGTACCGAAATTTGGTTAAAAAGGTTGTTGAATCAACTTTTACACCCATCTCTGTACCTCCCTTACATTCCAACTAACACCAAGATCCACATCCTTTGGTTTCAAATACAGACATTTCTTCAGATACATCTTTTTCTCTTACCCCAAGATTCACAACAATCATTCGTTCGGATCCTCAGTCACTGGAATCCCCTTCCAACAACAAAGACCTGCCCAATTGACATAAGAGAGGATTTATGGAGGTTGATAGACCTCCGAACAAGGACAGTAAGGAAAAAAGATGTGGTCGTAAACAGAAGAATTCTCCAGCCACTTTGCCTACCCGTCATTAGAAATGGCCACCTTGATACAATAAAACATAAAAACACTGATTGCTTCCTACCATCCCCTATGCCTCTCCTTACAAGAAACATTTCTGAAACCTACTGATACATTCACTTTTTGGCAGTTTTCTCTGTACAGAAATGACATGCTGTGTGATGGATGAGTACATGGAGAGGTGGCACTGTTGGTTGATCAGCATGTACCCATCTTGTCTTTGTCACTGAACACGCCCTTGGAGGCTGTAGCCATTCATGTTTCCTTGGGTCATACCATCACTGTTTGCTCTCTCTATCTGTCACCTGGAAAGACAAATGGTCAATCAGACCTTGATGCTCTCGTTGAACAGTTGTCCTCTCCCTTTTTAATCTTGTAGGGTATTAATGGACATCATCCCCTCTGGGGAAGTGCTGTTATTGACAGGAGGGATCACTCTGTCAAGCGTATGCTCTCTGATTACAACCTTTCTCTTTTCAATACTGGTTCTTTCATTTTCATGCACCTAGTCAGTCATTTACTGCTATTGATCTCTCAGTTTGCTCCCTTCATTATTTTTCCATTTTTCATGGAGGTTTGACAGTAATCCACTAGACAGTGATCATTTTCTTATACTTTTGAGAGAGATTGGCCATGGTCGATGCCACCCTACCTGCATGCCTCGATGAAGCTGGATCAGACAGACTGGTCCACTTACACTGCTCTTGCACAACTTGATCCTGCCATCGTCAGTCAGCCATAAATTTACAACTGTGTGGCCACAGTGTATTTCTAAAATCTCGACACGTTTTTCATGATATTCTCGTCCATGGTGGAATTCTGCCTGCCCACTTGCCATGGAAGGCTCAAAAACGGGCCTGGGATACTTTCCGTAGATATCCCACACTTTCAAATCGCTTTTTAATGGGCCCGTGCACATGCTAGGTGGGTAAGACGTCAAAGCCAGGAGGAATCTTGGATTAAGTTCACAACTAGCATATCTTCTACCACCAGTTCCAAGGTCATATGGAACAGGGTTTGAAAGGTCAGTGGGCACGACAATTCTGCCCCCCTCTCGATCTTTCTGATGGCCAAAAGGTAGCTGATGTCCGGAGCATTGCTGATACTCTAGGTGAAAGCTTTTGCCGGGTATCTCGCACTTCTGCTTGTTCCTCCACCTTGGCCACCAAGACTCAGACAGAGCATTCACCTCTTTCATTTTGAACTGACTGTCTCTTTGACTATAATCGTCCCTTTACATTGATGGAACTGAAAATGGCCCTTCATCGGTCTGGCAGTACATCTGTTGGACCTAATGATGTACACTTTGACGTGATGTGATATCTCTTTCCTGCTTCTCTTGATATTCTTCTGATTGTTGTTAACTGGATCTGGCAGGAGAATGTTTTTCCTTATGCCTGGCCTGGCGCCTAGCTATTATCTTACCTTTCTCTAAGTTTGGGAAAGATCGCAAGATTCCTTCAAACTACAGTCCAATTGCTTTGATGAGCTGTTTCTGTAAGACAGGATTGTTAATGTTCGTCTTGTTTGGTTCCTGGAATTAAACAACCTCCTCTCGCCCACCCCCAGTATGGGTTTTGACGACATCAGTCAGAGAAGCCTTTCTCAAACAATGTCTTGTATCACTATTCTTTGACCTTGAGAAGGCTTATGACACAACATGGAGATATGGCATTTTGCAAGACCTCCATATATATTATCTCGCTTAGTTCTCTATTGGCCCTGGAATAGCTTCACGTTGGATCACACCATTTTTGCTGATATTCAAAACCGACTGGCCTATTTCTCTTTACCATCTACTTCTATCCAGTTTTTTGGGATACCAGGCAACGTTGGTATTCGTGGGAACGAGCTTGTAGACACGGCAGCTAAATCTGTCTGCTTTGGCACTATCACCACTGTGCCTATTCCATACATAAACTATGGTCCTGTATTCAAGGCTTGGCTCTGTGCCAGTTGGCAGTTAACTTGGAGTGAGCAATGCAACAACAAGCTTTTCCAGATAAAACCTTGTATTGGACTTTGGCCGTCTAGCTTCCGTAAGTTTCGGAAGGAGGAAGTTATTCTAACTAGACTATGCATTGGTCACAGTTTTTTAACTCATAGTTTTCTTTTATCTGGAACTGTTGCACCAGTGTATAGTTTGTATAACACTTAAATCACTGTAAGCCATATTTTACTTTCTTGCCATCATTATGACTCTCACCAATGGCACTATTTTAAACATGTTTTGTCCCAAGGTTTGTTTACAACATTAGTCAGTGTTATTGGTGACAGCATCTCTAACCATCTTGATAAAGTTTTTAGTTTATTACTTTATTTTTTGCTAGTGGCCATAATGACACAAAAGCCGGAACCGGGACTGGAAAGGACAACTTCAGATGACTGACAGTGGTTTTTGTACTTACCTGTTGGTCTTCCTGGCGGGTTATGATCATTACCATTATGCTACAGAAAGCCCTTTACGACTTCTCTTACTCTGTTTTCTTTCTTAACATAGTGTGGCCCGGCATGGCCGAGCGCGTTAAGGCATGCGCTCGTAATCTGAGGGTCGCGGGTTCGCGCCCGAGTCGCGCTAAAACATGCTCGCCCTCCCAGCCGTGGGGGCGTATAATGTGACGGTCAATCCCACTATTCGTTGGTAAAAGAGTAGCCCAAAAGTTGGCGGTGGGTGGTGATGACTAGCTGCCTTCCCTCTAGTCTTACACTGCTAAATTAGGGACGGCTAGCACAGATAGCCCTCGAGTAGCTTTGTGCGAAATTCCAAAACAAACAAACAAACAAAATCTTAACATAGTAGACTAGGTATCAACATTGTTTTTATGCTTTTTTCTGTTTTACAATGCTATTTTGTTTTACCTTCATTTCCTTTTATAAATTTTACTACATTTACTTTATTTTTACTGGACTTTTGGTGCAGATAGCCTAGCTGCCTTGTGCCATAAAACCCTAAATCAACCAACCAGCACTTGACACATAATCCAAGGATCACAAGTTCGAATCCCCATAAAATCAAACATGCTTGTCCTTTCAGCTGTGGGGGCTTTATTATGTAATGGTCAATTCTACTATTATCCCACTGAATTATTAACAATGTTTTGTGACAATATAGGATCGATTGGTCTATCTCGGCTATTTCATTTACTAAAATCGCCCCCCACTTGTACAGCGATAGGTCTATGGATTTAGAATGCTAAAATCAGGGGTTCGATTCCCCTTGGTAGGCTCAGCAGAGAGCTCGTTGTGGCTTTGCTAAAAGACAAACACAATCATTTACTAAACTAAAACATGATATATTTTCTTAAATCTTGAAGTCATCCCATATAATTCGTATTGTTTTCAAGCTTTCTTTTAAATTCGCATTTACTGCTTTCAGAACATCAAAAGGCAACCAATTCCGAAGGCCATCCATCCTTTAAAAAAAAAAAGTCTTAGCTAAAGATGACACCAAACTTGCCCAAAGTTATACTTTTGTCCCCTAGTCTTCCTCTTCTCACTTTTAAATGTGAAAAATTGTAATGTATCAGTACTGTTAATTCCTTTTTTCAATGTTAAAACATTCAGCTGAATCCCCCTGACGTTTTTTTAGGAGAAAGTTTGAGAGATTTCATCCTCTTCTCGTATGACAACCACTCCACTCTAGCAACCCTTTCCAACATTGCATTTTCATTCCTAAGCTAAGTAGCGTATAACTGAACACGGTATTCCAAATATTGCCTAACCACTGACATGCACAATAAAATTATCTCTTTTATACTTGTGTTTAGTATTTCCATAAATAGAACCTAAAATCCTATTTGCTCTACCACTAGCAACAGCAGACTGCTTAGATGGCTTTAGAGACTGAACAACTATTACACATGGTTCTTTGTTATGGTGATTACTAATCGTTGTATTCATTACTTCATTAAAAATTGTAGAAATAGTGAATATTTGCTTAAAAAAGCATTTCACTGGGAGATACAGCATGGGAACAGTGTTCTGATTCTTCTGGTATAAATTGTAATGTTTTTGTGTATTAAAAGTATTGTTTAAATATAAGTTTTCCTTAAAGAACACCAGTTTTTTTATTACTATATTTAAAAACTGCATTAGTCAAGGCATACTGTAACGTGTTGTATGGTCAAAACAACTTACTGTAAGATAGTAATTAACAGGAGTAGAAACTGATGAAACTGTAGAATAGACAACTGTTGTGGATAAACAAGTGTAGAGGATGACGTTTCGAAAGTCTTCTGCCTTTCGTCTTCTTTGGACTTGATTGTTGTGTTTTTGTTTTTGAATTTCGCGCAAAGCTACTCTAAGGCTATCTGCGCTAGCTGTCTCTAATTTAGCAGTGTAAAACTAGAGGGAAGGCAGCTAGTAATCACCACCCACCGCCAACTATTGGGCTACTCTTTTTACTAACGAATAGTGGGATTGACCGTCACATTATAACGCCTCCACGGCTTAAAGGGCGTGCATGTTTTGGTGCAACCAGGATTCGAACCCGCGACCCTCGAATTACGAGTCAAACGCCTTAACACGCTTGGTCATGTTTGGACTTGAAGGAGTATTTATTCAGCAATTTTGAGACTAGTTATGGTTGTAGTAAGACCTATTATGTTGATTACAGGTGTTTCATTGTTGTATGGAAACAGTTTGGCTGGGGAAAATATGTTGCCAAACCCAAAAAGGTTAATGTGCAGATCACTGTTTCATGTCAGGATAATATTGCCATTGAGGAAAATCCCGATGTGCTTCCTTCATGTGCTGTGACTCGGTCTTAAACTAAGAAAAGAAACCAAAATCAAATGAAAAACGCATTTTTTCAGAGGATGATATTATAGATTTGTTTCCTACATTTTTTCTGATCCAACAGATATCTTATGGCAATCCTCAGTGAGTGACAATGTTGGACATGAGGGATCTGGCTCACTTTATAAAGTTGTATTTGCTAAAAGTAAAATACTTATTGAATAAGGAAAGGAACTGTAGATATATTCATCATTTAAATATGCACTCCCAAATGATGAAGTGGGGAAAGTTCCAAATTACTTACTAATTTTTTTAAAATTTGGCGTGTTTATGAGGAAATTAGGACAACCAGATGTTCCAGCTTCAGAGGACTGGGCTGTGGTTTCCAAAGTTATTGTTCTCAAAGCATACTGTTCTGAAATATTGTAAGTTGCCCATGACCTTTCAGGCCCAGAATGGCCAGGTGGGTTAAGGCGTTCGACTCTTAATTCGAATATCGTGGGTTCGAATCCCCATTACACCAAACATGCCCTTTCAGCCTTGGGGGTGTTATAGTTGGACGGTGAATCCCACTATTCATTTGTAAAAGAGTAGTCCAAGAGTTAGCAGTAGGTGGAGATGACTAGCTGCCTTCCCACTACTAAATTAGGGATAGATAGCCCTCGTGCAGCTTTGCGCGAAATTCTAAAACAAACAAACCATGAGCTTTCTATGCAAGGTCATTTAGATATTAAAACACATGACAAAATTATGAAAAACTTCTTTTCGTCCAAAATTAGACAAAATGTTTCTTAGATTTGTAAAACATGTTATACTTGTCAGTTGGTCAGAAACTTGACCAGAAAATTCCTGTTGTTCCTTTTGTCCCAGTCTTCAAAGAACCCTTCAGTAGTGTAATTGTTGATTGTGTTGGACCTTTACCAAAAACGCGATCAGGGAGCCTGTATTTGTTGACTACTCGTATTATGTGCGCATCCACTCAATTCCTTGAAGCTTTCTCTTTAAGAAACATTTCTAAGACTTTGATTAAGTTCCTATACTTTGATGGGTTGCTCAAAGAAATTCAGTCTGATCAGGGATCAAATATTACGTTGGTATTGTTTGAAGTAGTTGTTTATCAGCTTAGTATTTAACAGATCAAATCTTGTGCGTACCATCCAGAATTGCAAGGTGCTCTTGAGAGAGTTTATTCTACCATGAAAAACATGATGGAGACTTATTGTTTCGATAACGAGAAGGATTGGGATGAAGAAGCTAATTTCTTATTATTTGCTGTTCAAGATTCGTCGAGTTGGTGTTTAACCATTCAGTGTATGGACCTTTGAAATTGCTGAAAGAACAATGGTTGGAACTCAACCCGAAAGAAATGCACTTATTGGATTACATTTCGAAGTCTTCGTCGAAACTCTTAAGCTCCAACTGCGTCGGGAAAATTAATCTGAAAAAAATTTTTATGACTTCAAGGGTGAAGAGTTCAAGTTATGTCCTGATGACATAGTTTTAGTAATGTTACCCACAATGGGACATCCACTCAAAGCTAAATATCATTGTCCCTATTAAGCTGATCGGATAGTTAATAATACATACTGTGTTGTAGAAACACCTGATAAAAGGGTACGCAGCTGTGTCATATCAATACGATGAAGTCTTATCACATCCGAGAAGATCCGTAAATATTTTAACCACTGAGTGTTTTTCAAATACTGATGACAGTCGCTTTGAGTCAGAACTCGTAAATTTGAATATATTGAAAATCAATGCAACATCAAACTGTGTAGTTCTAGCCAGTCTTGATTAAAAACTCGATCACTTACCTCCTGAAGAGAAAAATAAATTCGTTAGTTTATCGAATTAATATTAATGCATATTTCCAAACGTTCCGAATGAAACCAATATTGCTGCTCGTGATGTAGATGTAGGTGATGCTTCTGTGAAAAAATATTCCTGTGGTGTGAATCCAGTCAAAGTCGATAAGATGCGTGAAAAATATGTTATATGCTGGAAAACGGCATTACAAAGCCCAGAAAAAGTGATTGATCTTCACCGTATGAACTTGTTCCTAAGCATGATAGTTTAGTGATATTCTACTCCGATTTTTCCAGAGTAAATGCTTTGGTAAAGAGAGATTCTAAAAATGGAGGACAATATTGATTAAATTAGAA
This sequence comes from Carcinoscorpius rotundicauda, assembly GCA_011833715.1. Lineage (NCBI taxonomy): Eukaryota > Metazoa > Arthropoda > Merostomata > Xiphosura > Limulidae > Carcinoscorpius > Carcinoscorpius rotundicauda. The sequence goes on from CM022398.1 coordinate 27,704,520, forward strand.
AAGCCAAATATATCGCAAAGTGCGACCTATTAGAGGTGATACTGGGCTGCTCCTCTGACAAGATAAAAGAAAAATCTACTTTTGTTACTCTTGGTGGTTCGTATAAGTACATGAAGAATTCTCAAGTGACTTTTCAATGAATGTCTCTCAGAAGTTGAAATTTATGTTGACGGTATTTTAATTTGTCATGACACCTGGGAAGAACAATTATTATCTGTTGTTGTTTTTTTTTAATTTGAAAGGCTCAGTTTAAATTTAGCGAGCGATTTTTGTAAAGACAAAGTTGTTTTCTTAGGTTATGCAGTTGGCCATATCCAAGCCAAGAGTCTCCAATTGAAGCCAAAGTTGATTGTATTGTGAATTCCTCAACTCCTACCAACAAAAAAGTTTGATGAGGTTTGGGGAATGGTTGGGTACTTAAGAAAGTTTTGTAAAACATTTTTTCATATCACTTTATCATGAACAAATCTATTGAATAACAATTCAGGTGGTCTGAAATATGTTAATCTTATTTTGAAAAGGTCAAATTTTTATCGTGCACTTACTCTGTATTAATGGCACCAGACTTTGATAAGCCTTTTGCATCATCTGTTATTGGTGATAACGATTTTGACGCTATTCTGTTATATCATACGACAAAGATATTGAACACATTGTTTGTTATTTTTATAAAAAGCTTTACTGTTACCAAAAGAATAATTGGAATGAGTGTTAGTAATGTTAACTTTAGAATATTTCGATAAGTATGTATCCGCATCTCAACAATTTATAGTCATTTACAGTGATCACAACCCATTGACATGTTAAAACAAAATAAAGGGCAAAAACAGAAGTCTGTTAACTTAAAGTTTATCATTGCAAGAGCATGATTTGGAGATAATCCATGTCAAAGGGGTTGATAACATTTGTACTGATGCACTTTTACGTGCTATATAACTTTATAATCATAAAGTTATTTGTATTGATTGTGTTATATACTGTCATGGGTTGATTTTGAATTTCGCGCAAAGCTACACGAGGGCTATCTATGCTAGCCGTCCTTAATTTAGCTGTGTAAAAACCTGAAGGAAGGCAGCTAGTTACCACCACCCACCGTCAAATCTTGGGCTACTCCTTTACCAACGAATAGTGGGATTGATCGTAATATCATAAAGCCCTCACGGCTGAAATGGGGCGCATGTTTAGTGTGATGGGGATTCGAACCTGCGATCCTCGGATTACGAGTCGAGTGCTTTAACCACCTGGCCATGCCGGGCCTGTACTGTCATAATTAATGAAGTTGTGTAATTCTTTGAAAACTTATAATGTTCAATGTATTGTTTTCTTAATTAAAATTGTCAAACACCAATTTTCAATTCTCCAAAGAGAGAGTTTTGACGGATTTACTATCATGTATCTATTTTAATACTGATTTTTTGAAGTTTATATTTTTCGAAATGTACACAACTTATACTGTTAAATCTGTATTGCGAAATTTTCTTCACGTCTGTAAATAAAACCAAGGCGACGCACCAAAAGCCAGAAGATACAATTGGTTTGCTATAGTTGAAATGCTGAAGAAAACTGTATATACGTCAACACAAAATTAATTTATTCATCGTGAACTCTCAATAAGATATCAAGGAAGTTTCAGACAAGATAAGTTTGTAATTTTGTAAAACGTTTGTACATAGATCATTATATGTAATAGCTGTTATTGTAAATTGTTTCATGCTTGTATATTAAAATATATTTCTATTTAAAACTGTGTATCAGTCTTGTTGGAAAATATCAGAAACTGGATATATATGAGCACTTATTCAACATCTAAATCTAAATTATCATTTAACTTAGTTTCAGGTTATTGGAAATTATAATAGGTTGCGACAATAGAATATCATCATTGTTAAATTATAATATGTAACATCTTAAAGATATATTGCTTCTGGTAAGTAATATACAAATAAAAGATATGTACATTAGTGACTCATACCTTTTATAAATTTTATTTTGTGAAATTAAACATCCTTCAGACGTGAAACCAGATGCTTATTTTGTGATGTAAGCTCTGTGACTGCACTTAGTAATACAAAAAACATTCCATCATAAAGTTCCTCTAGTTTTATATTAAAATTTCTAAAAGACAACACTATACAAATACTGTAAACAACTATTTCCTCTTTTAATTAAAAACGTATAAAGGGTGATGGTTATGTCTATCCTAACAATTCAGTTAAGATTAGTTAAATGTGAGATAGTTGAATTTTTATTAAAATTAATCATCTACTTCTGATTTCGTGCTATTGTTATTCTATAAACCTTTCTTTACTTCATTAAAGAAAATTATTTAATACAAGTAACGTCCAGGGTTTTCAGGTGTTAACAAATTATTAATTTTTAATTACGTATTTCCGATATATTTTTATTATCCATCTGAAGTTATTAGTAACAAATTATGTAGAAGAGATTTATATATAATGATCTCAAAACCATAATTACAAGTAACGTATGAAATATACTGTACAAGTTGGTTTTATCAAAACAATCATAGTGAAATATTTTTATCCTGGAAAAAAATTGTGATTTCAAGCAACATAAAATGTAAAAAAAGAAAAATGTTCAAATAATATTTCTTCATTATTAAAAATATTTTAATTATGTATATTTAAAATATTGATTAACTTAAAATGAGATAATCTAGGTATAGGCACAATATGTATATATACATGTATACACACACACGTGTACTCATTTTTAATTACTTTACACTATGTACACCAACAAATGAGAGAGCAAAACTATTGTTATTCACAATAATGACAATCACACTCAGAAGTTTCCTACGTGTTCTGAGTTTCTTGGCACAGAAGTCTGCATAGTTTTGATTTCTATATATAAAGTTTAGGACAAAATAAATGAGGCACCATACTGTCTTGTTATCCCACGTTACGGTCATTATGTTGTTTACTTTCTTTCTATGATCCATCGTTTAACTAACTACAATCAGATGTTTCGAAACTAATCGAAATTAGCAGCATGATCCTTAACAATTGTTACCATTTTCTCTCTTCAAAGCCATGGTCCAGTTTCTTCTTCAATGATTACCGAAGCATCATAACGCCCCATAACTCTACACGAGTTTAGAAGATCAGTTAATGCAGTGGGTTCTGGGTGCTTGGCTTTCCAGAGATCGAGGATGTGTTCAGTTGGGCTTGGTTTAGTTGCAAAGTAATTCAAATACCTGTAATATAAATAAATAAACAAAAAATATAGTAGTCTGATTGCTTAGACATACATAATTTGAAAACTCACGAAGATAGAATTTTAATGTTATTTGGTGAATAATAAAGCTGTGTGGGTAGTGGGTCAGAGCACGCTCTGACAAAGGAACAGTAAGGCGCTCCTTCCTTCCGCTAGCCCATGGGAGGTTCTTGGGCAAGACCGAGTACCCATTTAGCCCCCCGTGTCAGGGTTTCGATGAAGTTATGGAAGGCAGGTGGTGGATGAGTGCAAGCCAACTGACGTAGTGTCATTAATAACGCAACACTCAATCTGGTCAGGCAGATGACTCCAATCTAAGGAACAATGGCTGGGCAGAACGGTCCTGTATGGATACTGCTTCTATAGCAAGTAATTGCAACCTACTATAGGTACCATTTTGCAAAGAAAAACCAATGGCAAGCCAAACTCAGGGAAGAGATTAGAAGCTGCTGAAATGTGGTTCCTCAGAAGGATGCTGAAAATATCATGGACTGAAAGAAAAACAAACGTGGAAGTTATGGAACTGGCAGGATACAAAAGGTCCCTCATGAAAACTAAGAAAAAGACAAATGTAATTTCTAGGACACATCTGTAGGAAGAATGGGTTAGAAAAACAGATGCTATGAGGAAAAATAGAAGGGAGGAAAAGCAGAGGGTGTCAAAGAACTAAATATATCGACAGCCTCAATAACTATGTCACCAAGAATTCAATGAGTAACATCCAGTTGATAAGGAGGATTGACAACAGAGAAGTCTGGCATGCCATGGTCGTCGATGTCTGTCGTTTATTTGACACATGAAGAAGAAGAATAAAGGAAGATCACATGATAATTTTTAAACAACAGCAACTTAAAAAATTGCAGTCCAACTTGCTAGCATTTCAGCTAAAGTAGATATTGTAATTTATTATTAGAAAGTTATTTGTACATACTAATTGCTATATTTAACCACATTTATTTGTTTTTATCATCTTATAAATTTTTTAATTGTAACAAAACAGTACGAAACTTTGTATTATATTAACTCTTGACACCCAACAAAAAGAAAAAGAAAACCTTTAGAGAGATTTGTAAGAGAAAAATCGAGATCGAAGAGTTTAAAGGACTTTCAGGTTCGGGCAACTCGATTTATTTAAAAATTGATATTAACCTGTAAGAAGCTGGTAAAAAATTCCAAATTCATATCTGCGCTTATATTTTGATAACTTTTTATACTGGGCTCTAGAACCTGGATCAAAGAAGTTTTCAAGCTCTGAAAATTAACTCTACTGATATTTGAAAAATAGTATGCTCATACTAGAGATTTTTCAATTAAACATCTGTGTTTAACTTCTGAAATTTTTATACTAGACCTTCTAACAGCGAATTAAAAGACCTTGAAATTGGCTACTTGCATTTGCTTGAAATTTGACAAGAACGTCAATTTTAATTCGAAGCAAGGTGTACATTTTGTACTGCGCATATTTTCATAATTAATTTGTTATACGAAGTTTCATTGAAATAATGGGTGAATAAAATAATATTTTCAGTTCTTCGACGTTTATTTTCAACTTAAAATTGATCAACTGCATGTAAATAAAATTGTTCTTTTAATTATTTTTAATAAAACTTTCTAAAAAAATGCATTTTTCCACCAGATCCATGCATCATCAATGATTTCATTTCAAACTTACTTGATAAACAATAAATAAGCTATCTTTACAACATAATTCATTAATAATGAAAATTTGAGGATTATTTAAAAATATTTTGTTAGTGTTGACTCTGAATGAAACTGTTGCTTTTAAAATAATTGATTTATAATTTTATATAAAAGTACACTCCCCTTTTACATCGCATTATTAATAAACACATTAAGCACTTGCAATACAAAATGAAAAATAAATCTCAATTCAATATATATAAAAAAGCGTTACTTTTAAAGTTAAAGAAACCTTTTGGTTACTTCATAACTTATAACATCTTAAAGTTATTTTTGACAGTACATAAACACAGTTCTATTATTGTAATATATACAAAAGCCTATAATGCCATAATTTAACAAATATTTTATAATTTACATTTTAAAATAAAATTATCGCTCTTTAAATTCTACATTAAAATTAATTTCAAGCATATTAAGCAAAATTATGTGATTTTGCATCTAAGTTTTTCTAATAATTGGTCAAGAAACCTATTGTTATTTTTATCGTGTTTATCAATTTGATTGAAAATTTTTGTTTTTTAATCCATAGCCTAATGTTGCTCTGTAAGACTTACATTAACCGATTTTTGAGTTGTAATGATAAAACAAAGTAAAAAACATCAAAATAATACGTTCCAAGCTAAAGTTGATTGTAAATTGTTTCTGAGATCTGTTGCTTCAAATAGTATAATGATCTAGAGTTTTTATTTGGTGCTTTCCCACCATAGTGCAACTGTTTTCAAATGAAATGTAAAACTTCCAATCTGCTTTCAACAGTTTTCTAAGTATGCTTGAGTGATTAATAACAACCTTTTTGGTAGGATCTTATATCTTACAATTCTGCATTCAAGCAATTAGCCTCAAAACTTACATGATAATGCAACGTTGTTTATGAGGTGAAGAACGCTTAAGTAACTAATATGTTAAGAAATGTGAACTTATTAATTATTATAATTCTTTAAATTGACTTTAAAAATGGCGTTAGTAAAATAGATCGCTAGAAGAATGGCTGAAAAAAATCCATATTGTTACTTTTATTACCATTTATTGTCCAGCATGATATAAAGATAAAACTAAATTGTTTTTTACATGTATTTTTGCTCAATAAATGACAACCATGGTAAAATGTGTATTTTTCTTATAGTCAAGCCACATCGAGCTATCTGCTGATACCACCGAGGTAAATCAAACCCTGATTTTAGCGTTGTAAATCCGTAGACTTATCGCTGTACCAGCGGGGAACTAGTGAAGTGTTATTTGCAAAATTACCAATGCCATCCAACTCTCGAATACTGAATATTATTCATACTTATTTTTCTTTTTCATTCTTTGATCGTAAACATTGCATTTTAGATATTTCGCATAGAACATTGGCTAGAAACCTAAATAACAGACAAATTCAAACTAATACTGAAAGTTGTACAAGTTCTGTAAAGTTCTTATTGAAGTTATTGTTGAAAGTATTAGATAGGGTGTTTAATAAATTAAATTTATTTCTACATTAATTGAAACGTAACGACGTTGCACGTCTTTTTTTCTTCTGCTAGTATTAATAGGCCTAATACTTTTTTAATATGAATATTGTAGGATTATTGCCAGTATTTATAATTGATCAAAATCTGCCAGAGAAACCTATATCTTCTGTAGAAGTATACAGTCACTTAAGGATAATGAATGCATATTAAACGTACTAATAAATATCAAAGGTCGTTATTTGGATGTTGTCAGGTTTTATATATATGGGTGGGCAGGATTCTTTACAGTAGATGTCTGTGACTTGTTTACGATCAATCAGTAATAACCAAACAGAATACAGTCCATTTGTTTGAAAATAATATACTAAAACAAGTCAAACGTATATAGGTAAATGTTCTTTATCTTGTTGGTTACCACAGTTGTATCCAGAGCTTTAAATAATTGTCTCTTTTTCATCAAAGCCCATACATACTAGTACAGTTACTTCAAACATAATTCGACAGGACAATTTATTTGCCCTACTCTGCTATTACAATTCAGTTTGTGACAATATCACTTTAAAATCACCATTAAAATGTTAGTTATCAGAGCTGTATCCAGAATTCTGAACAACTGTCTCTTTTTCGTCAAAGTTCACACAGGCTGGTTCAATTACTTTAGAACACAGTTGTCAAGACAAATTCTTTATTTCTACTCTGTTAAGGCAGTACAAAATGTAACAATGTCACCGTCAAAATGTTATTTAGAGCTACGTAGTCTATCTTTATAACTAATGAGCTCGGACTACATTTTGAACGCGTATTTATAACTTCATCAAGTCCTAGAATGTTCCACACATTACGAAATACTATGGTTTGAATAACATGAAGCAATAGTACAATAACCACCAGTTCATAACAATTGAACCACACAACCTATGACTTGCGCAGCTAGGCAAAGAAATCTGCGATAAACTATCTTCTTGGTCAATGGTATTTGGGTATTTGCCCTGGAGGGTCAGGTTCACTTTGACCTCTTCCTCCTTCCTGAACATATTTTCCCTAACTGTTCGTTATGTTAGGTCCTTTTCAGGGCAATGTCCATTTATAGTCTCTTATTCACAGTAGTCAAGCTTGCCTATAAACTATCGCTTGTCCAAATATCTAAATTCAACAGTCGCGCTACACTTCAACGATCTAAATCATAACACTCGTGTATATTTAACAGATGTTTTCTTTCTAAATACAGGTGAAAAGTTCGAATTAGAGACTTTAACCTAAATTTATTAGTTCTTGATAATCTGATAGCAAAAACTTTATTTATGCTCAGATTTTTCTGAATATAAAAAGCAGTATACTACACAAAATAATTCAAGTTTTGTAACATATACATCGTCTTTACAGTGTATTTTGGCTCGTATCATTTTGAGAGTGAATGTATGAATATGATGTTCGAAAAGTTTGGAACAATAAATGATTTACAGCCTTTCTTATTTTTAATACGTGTCTGATAACGGCGCCTTCGACCATTAGAAGATCAAATTAATCCTATATTTAATCTGAATATGTTTAGAATTACAAGTACAGCATGTAGAACACATTTCGTAAAATTTGTTGAAGTTCTTGCATTTCCAGACTTTTCTAACATCTTATATAGCAAGTGAAAAGGGAAAGCGATAAAATTTTAGAGAAATATTATTATAGTTAGAATTATGTAATTTACATTAATCGAAAAAGAACTGTCTTCAAAAATATGAATAAATATATTAAAATGGGAGAAAATTCAATTTTAAATTACAACCCCCCAAAACGAAGGAAATTAATTCAGAAACATTCAATTTTCTCAGCATATTTAATAAACAAAATTATACACTTAACAGACCCATATCTTAGAGCATCCAGCTGGTTAATCATTACTATGGAGACTAAGCGTTCCAACTGGTATACTTTTCTTTGAATAATATGTTACAGCCTGCACATCAATAGCATCACAGAGCAGTTAAAAGTAAAATAAACTTTAATTTATAATACTCTAACATGTTTTTTTAATCTTGAAGAAAAAAATGTAAAATTAGTTTATATGAAAGTAATTAGATTTTTTTACACGTGACAGCAGTTTATCAAATAAAATGCACTTTGTTTAGATCTATTTGTCATTTTAGATTAAAGTAAGCAGCCAGTTCTTTTTAGAAAATATAAGGACACAAAATATTGATATCATTAGAGAGTACGAAAGCTGGCAGATTAGTAGAATCTTAAAATGTGTTTGAAACAGAAGAAGGGAGTAAGTCTTGGGAACATGTAGAATAAAACCTTTTTCGTAATCAAATTAATGTTCTCATTGTATTTTCTTACAGCACAGCTAGAATTTGTAATATTTTGCTGATTAAAGGCGTTTTCTTAGGCCCGGCATGGCCTAGTGCGTTAAGTCGTGCGCTTCGTAATCTAAGGGTCGCGGGTTAGCGCCCGAGTCGCGTCAATCATGCTCGCTCTCCCAGGCATGGGAACGTTATAATGTTACGGTAAATCACACTTTTCGTTGGTAAAAGAGTAGCCCAAGAGTTGGCGGTGGGTGGTGATGACTAGCTGCCTTCCCTCTAGTTTTACACTGCTAAATTAGGGACGGCTAGCACAGATAGCCCTCGAGTATCTTTGTGCGAAATTCAAAAACAAAAATCTCGTTTTCAGGAATTTTTTTCAATTTCTTGAATATGTATCGCAATTTAAAAAAAACTTAAAAACTATGCCAGATCACTTAAAGCAAAAAATAACAACAAAATAAAATAATAATAAAATAACAAACAAAGCAAACCTTCTTGACGTCTTAGCCTATCCATCAATCAGCTATACATCTATGTCCCAGAGCTTAAAAGAATAAACTTAAATTTCGATATTTGCGTTAACACAGCTTTGCGTTTAGCAACAACGAACTGGCCTCAATGTCTTAAATTTGAGAATAAAGTGATATGAGTCATTTGTTTACTTAATCAAAGTATTGTCTTCTTTCAAAACTTCTTTCAACTATTTTTTATGATATGTTTATTAACATTTTATTGGTGTGATTTTGAATTTTAATATACTAAAAATTAAAGCATAATTATATTCTTATACGTTTCTTTATAAAAACAAAACAAACCCCGAGAAGTTCAATGCTGGTGAAACTTGTTTATTACAAATATCCCAGGTAAAAATACAATCAAATCAAAATCATTTACAAATAACATAAATGCAAAATTAACCAAAAATACCAATATCTGGCCGCACAAAATCAAGGAAAAGATAACTTGTTAAGATGAATAACCTTAACAAAATAGGTCTTTAATATCTGGTGAGCCCTCCTTTATTTTCTCTGTTCCCATACTGCTGATGACATTTTAAATAACTTGTGTCAGCACAGTCCACACTTAGGTGAGAGCAAATGTGAGCTCCTTAACATTTGTAGGAGAAGATTATCTGTTTCTAGCTGCTTTCCTTAAATAAGTCCCACTTCCGCACATGCTTAATCAGAGTTAGAACTAGTGACTTATTAGGCCAATTCAATACCTTTGTTCCTACCTACTAGAAAAAACAAACAACTACTGTATGATCCTAGCATTATCCTACTGTTACACAAAATCATCTTCTAGAGCAAAAGAGTGAACAATCGGTAGCAGTATTTCATCTACGTAAAGTTTTGTTGTTCATCCACCACATAGTTCTCACATGCAGATGTCACCCCAGATCATGACTGAGTCACTCCAACAACGGTGGATAAATTATCCACCAAGTATCGCTATTATTTACCTCTCCAGACCCTCATACGTCGATTATTTGAACATACACATTACAGAAGCCCACTGATGAAGGGTCCAAGTGAAATATTTTTGGGCAAATGTCAGCCACGTTGTTCGGTATCTTGGAATTGGTACACAAACTTAAGTTAGTATGCTGAGCCAGAAATAAGCCTGTTCCTGATTGTTGAGCACAATACACGTACTACAGTGATTTGCTGAATTCGTTCTTGAATACACTAGCGCTGCTGGTTTGATTTCTAAAGCCTAGTTCCGGAGACATCCTTCTTCGATCTCATTCTGATCTTCTGGTGCATTTTCTTATGGTCTGACCACAGATTGTGACACGTCCATGATTTGAGTCACCACAGTATTGGTGTGGCACCCCTGAAACAGTGTGACGACTCTACAAACTTCAGTTTCTGTTAATATGTCCCTAACAGCCAACCCACTCTATCAAAAAGTCAATACCACCAGGAACATCCACAAACTTAGATTTTTTTCAACAGCAAACATCCTTCCTAATAAATAAAAACTAGCCTTTTGTTTTGCATAGGGAACCATTGACGAACAGACATTCAAAAGTAAGTACGATTAGTGTAGTTTTCTACAATAAACATGCTAAATCTGAAAGAAAAAACTTCCATAACCTCAAAATATATAACTTAAACAAATCCCATTACCTTTTAATTTTTATGAGTTACATACATTACAGCTACTGCGAAAGTGTTTTGATCCCACTTTTTTTTACATTAAAGTCTTACCTGTCTACTCCTAATTCTTGGGCCAACCTTCTCCAATCATTGCCTTTAGTATTAGGAGGATCAAAACAGGCACATAGTTTTTTCAAGATTTTTGGTGAAATTCTAAACAATTAAAAAATAAATATTATGTGCTATTAATTCATAATTTTTTTTACAGTCTCAGTTGCTGCACATAAAACAGCTCCAAATACTTTAATAATTAAATCAATGAAAATAAGCAAACTTCATTGTGATTTTCTTTATCAGATGTGTTTATTCGTTTAGTTACTTAGATTCTCTTTCAAAATCAAATCGAATTTAGAGTTGAAATGTCACATGTTTAGGCACTTTATAAGCTAATATCACATTAAACATGTATCATATAGTGTTTCAATAAAGGTATATAAAAGGTAAAATCTGGATTTATGAGACTGCGGTCGCTCTATTCTTGTACAAGTATAATCATTAATCTAAATTTGCATAACTTTTTAAGCTACTTAACGAAGCCCCTTTGATCTCTTGGCAATTCAAATGACAACATTTTGGTCAACATTTTTTTAACATTTAAAATATACAAGAAGTAAAACAAGCATAAATAAATTAAAACAAAATTTACATTATGATTCTGACTTCGAGGCTTCCACCTATAATTACACATTTAGAAGAGTTTTACCCTAAAGTTTATTGGTTTTTGGATACTAGCTTTATGTACGTATTAGCATAAAAATTAGAACAAGTGTTTTCTTAGCTGATATTATTCAATATATGTTACCTAAATTCCTGTGCAGAACGGTCTACCGGAGACAACAAACTCGTTTCGCCCATTGTATTAACTGCAGTGTTTAGTAATGGAGCTGATATTGATACAGCAGGGTCTGATGATACCATCTGAAAGAAAACATTACTTGATTGAAACTTATGTAAATAATAATTTAAGAACGAAGCAAACTTAACCTATTGTATAAAACAATGAAATATAAAAAACACTGGATCGATGTTGTAAGTTTTCATTTATTATCAGAAACAGCAGCATAAACCTTGTGATTGGGGGTGAGTTAAGTCACTTAACTTTATCAGTTACAAAGTCTTTGAATATTATTTGGTAGATAACACACAAAGCAATAATACACCTTACGATTGATAATCATGAGTTATAATTTGTTATAGAAATATCCAGAATATGAAATCGCACACCTAATTGAATAGGATTACAATTTGTACATTGAAGGTATGTTATAAAGTAGGTGGTATTTTCTTGTGAATAAAGGCACAAAAACCGATTTTTTTTGGCAAAATGAAAGGTAAAAATATTTATTATTTGTTACAACCTACTAGTTTCGCTAGCAAAGTATTTTGAAGTTGCTAAAGTGATATGTTAACAATGTGTACACACTTTTTAACTGACATGCTAAAGAGTGGGCAAATCCTTAACAGTACCCACCGCCAAACTCTTCAGCTACTCTAACTGAATAGTGGAATTTGATATCACTCTTACAAGGAATCCAGTACTCCAAATTGTGGGCCATAAGTTTTTGGCTAATGGACATAAACTCTGGACCCTCATCTTCACTTTCCGGTAGGCTAACCATAAGCCACTCCTGGCAACAGATGTATGAGAATTCTAAGTTATGTAACCGCATGTGATACACCTTAACTTCCTCTAGTACCATAAATGGGAATGTGTACCAAATACATATTCCAGGGTTTTCGATCAGTAAATGGGTCTTTATATTCCTTCATTGTGAATCCCAAATAAATGTAAAACAAGCACACTCATCTCCAGAGAGAAATTAACTAGATATTCATTCGAGAGAGTTTGAAACACAAATTATAAAGCAGCCAAGAATGCTTATGCACTATTATTATACTAATAAAAAAAACAGATGAAAATTCTAGTAACTGAACTTTAAATTATAAATGGTGGCTCGCATTTACTTTAGAGACATTGTACAGCATCCAAGTACTTCATTTTCAAAGAGCTATAGAAATGGAATTCCCTTTCTTAATAAATCATATTAACGGTTTAAAGATGCATGATATTTGCTACCATAGCTACGCTGAAGTTTCTTCAGCATAAATTATTCTTCAACAAGAATAGAAGAATGATCGTGTCAAAAACAGAAAACGTTTCGATAGCAAATCATTTCCTTTACCCTTACTCCCCCCCCAAAAAAAAAGCGAAGCTGTTTCGATAATATTTGTGAGTAACAAAATATTTACTTGCATCTGGAATTTTCTGTTCAATTGTGAGAATGTAAGCGAAAGATCATTTATCGTCCATCAAGTTTTGAAAACAAAAATGTTCCATGATTGAAATAAAGATATATATACAAGATAATCGTCATAGCAAATCCGGTTTTATAACTATGAAAACTATTCATTTCACTGTAGTCTACAAGTTCATATTATCTTTATCTTTTCATTTCGATCCATTCTTACAAGGGAACTTGTCTCATTTACTTTCAGACAAGCTCAAATGTCTGACTCTCTGTGGGTTTATTCCTTTTGCACGGCAACATATTTAAAGCTACAAACTCCAAACGTGGGATAAACATACAACTTTATTAAATAAAACAATAATCAAGTCAGAATATACTGTAAAATACATTTTACCATAGAGTAGAAATCAGGACATCTAATGGTGGGAAATTTTGTTTTGGAAAAGTGCGTGCAAAAAGCAGGAGAAATGTATCCAGTTTTGTTTTAATTAAAATAGTTTTAGCAGTTTTTAGCACTTGTCATTTTTATTGATTTTAATCAAAGCATTTAATAAGGAAAACAGTCATTTCGATTTTTTTTTTGCAAAAACTATAATTAATATGGTTGGTTTAACCGAAACAACTCAGGATATTTAAAGTGATTTTCATCCAAACAACACCAGGTACTCTGATAGTTGTAAATAAATACACATTTTACAAACAAATATGTATGCACTATTATATTTTGAAACATCATTATTCATCTAAGTGCTCAAAATATATTGACTCTGTGTATATCTTTATGAATATGAAGCGTTCTTGGATGAGGTAATAACTAACTAGTCAATTAAGATTTAATATTACTGAATAAGCTTACGTCACGAAGATTTGTATTAATCTGGAACAGTTGACGATGTGCTTGAAATCCTCGTTGATAAACTAAAATATGATAACGAATTGTTTGAATTGAACGATCAAAATGTTTTAAAGTGAAGGAACAGTGGAGTTGGTTCAGTCTACCGCTCCACACATGTTGAAATGGGATTTCCTAAGTGTGAACAAAATGTACATATCAGATTTTTTTCATAAAATAAAACTGGCATTTACAAACGGCAACATACACAACTATTAAAAGTAAATACATTCTACTAGTGACTTAAATTATTATGGAAACTATTACTCATTCAAAGCCTATCACACAAAAACAAAGTTGTCTGATAAAAAAGATGTTTTGATTAACGGATATGAACACACCTGATAATTACCACCAGGTTTACACTTCCAACCAGGACCTATGTCTTCTAGACAGAGACAAAGATTAGATCCTCCATCCTGGAACCACATAGATTTAGGGGCGTTTAATAACTTCCCTCCCAGTTCTTTCTCCACGTTAACTACTCCCTGAGAACAAAAGTATGCAAAAAATATTTAAGTGCTATTACTTAACTGGAATGCATATTCTCTTGTATAGTAATTGTTTTATTCAAATATCTTAAGCGTTAACCTAACCAAATGTTGCCATATGCTGAACAGATGTATGCAGTTGGTTACGAATTTGCGAATACAATTCAAATCAAAAGATGCATAATTAAGGAAAAAATGCTTTTTGATCAATCTCATTAACAGAAAACATTATCCAAATCCTTACTAATGTAATTAGTTGTCAATATAAATCTTGCGCTTGAAGTCATAAAACTTCTTGTTTCATTTAACCAAGTCATCTTAGACGTCAAACATCCCCTCTGGTAGTCGACAATAATTCATATCAGTAAAGCTTTAGATGTTATCAATGACGTAAACTTCGCATTTGACATAATACAAGGATTCAAAATTCTGCAGACTTTCCGTTTCTTGATACATCTTTCTTTATGTACGTCGTTGAAAGAACTTACAGTGTTAAAGAGTTTCTCGTTTTTCACCTGAGATGAATGAGAGCATTTGACTCCAGAATAATGAATAAAACTGTAGACCATATAATTTTCTGGCAAAATTTAAAACATAAATGAATCAGCTGGGATTATTTGTTTCGGAATGGTGGTGTTTCTCATGTTCCTTAAAATTTACCCTGATATAACCAAGGCTTTAAAAATATATAGTTATACAATCCTAAGAAATTAAAAGTGAAAGTGAAGAATAATGCATAACAATACGTCAACTGTATTATATCTGCCATATTTAGTGTCGATGAAGTCTTTCGCACAATACCAGAGCCGACTGGGCTGTTTTGTAAATAACTGATACAGAGGTGGTTGAACAATATGTTGTGTTACCAGCTTTCATAAACACCAACTCTTATGGTGTGAGCTTTACAAGTTTGTGCGGGCCAATTTTTATTGGTTTTATGTGCGTTTTTCGTATGTTTCGACAATTGGTTATCTGTCAGTTTCATCATTATAAGCTTTAAGACTTACCGCTGTACAAAAATAAAAAACTTTAATAAATCTCTATTTTTATAATTAATTATTTTTCTTTTAATTTTTATATAACCTTAAATATACAAAATTGTACTCTTTCTCTTTTTCTTTTCCTAAAATAATTAATTGAAACGTCATTAAAATTTCAAAAACGTGTGGAGGTGATCCCGTTATGACATTGTAATCTGACTTTGCGCGTCCAGAACAGCTGGTTGTGCTCGGCTGTATTTCAGAGTTGAAACAAGCTTAGAACATTAGAAGAGCACCAGGTAAGTTTTACAGTGAGTAATAATTTATTTATTTTTTTTAGTTTTACTAGTTATGCACTACAATTTCAAATAGACTAAAACTGAGTTAAATGATAATGTAAATTTTACAATTAAATAAATGTCAATATGTTTCCAATTTATGATACCCGCCAACAAAACTGAAACAAAGTTTTCATTTTTTATACAAATATATTTTAATATACAAACAATAACGTGATTTACAATAACGATTATCACAAATAAAGATGTATTTAGTGTTACCAGCTCACAAACAATATCGAATCTTCCTTTTGCTCTAGAATTTACTTGATGTCTTATTGAGGGTTCACGACGAGCGAATTAATTTTGAACTGATGTAATTCACTTAACACGGAGCTACCTAGCTATCTCTGTGGTCTTTGTTTATAACATGTCGATTATTGGCCGAGTTTTTCACAGTTGAACTTATATGTCTTCGTAAAAATGTTAATGTCCAGTTTTAATCTGCTGAACTTAAATGGTTTGTGATGTTCGAAGTTTATAAGCGTTCCTTGTCAAATATCTGAAGTTCCTGATTAATAAACGTTAACCACAGTTATAACTTTTAAAGGTTTTTCGTACAACAACTGTAGCAAACCAATAGTATATACTGTCTCTTTGTTGGTCATGTTGGTCACATTTATAGGTGTAAGGAAGATATTAACGATACACAAGTGAATCTTCTATAACTTAGTGAACAGACGGGAATTTCACAACACCAATTTAGCAGTATAAGATATATATATATATATAAATATACACATTCATAATTACAATTTTAATATAAATAAAAATCGATTTTAAAAAGATATATAATAGTAAATGCATCAAACCTCACTTCTGAAATAATTAAAAATTGTTAAACGCCAATTTTTAACTAAGATATCATACACACACATAAACAAGAACACACTAAATATAATACATTATTGAAGAATTATACAACTTCAATAATCGTGACAGTATATAACACAATCAATACAAATGGCCTTATATTGTAAAAATTACCTGGCACGTGAAAGTACATCAGCACAAATGTTAACAAACTCTTTGACATGGATTATTTTCAACTAATACTCTTGTAATGTTAAACTCTAATTTAACAATTTTCTGCCCTTTATTTAGTTCCAAAACGTCAGTTGGTTATGATTATTGTAATCATAAATGACAATGGGTTGTTGTGATTGAGATACATGCACATTGAAATGTTCTGAAGATAACACTAGTCAATGTTTCTTTTTGCACAATATAATAATTCTTCTAGTGACAATTAACTTTTATTATAAAAATAACAAACAGGTGTTCAATAATTCTGTGGTATGATTGTAATAAAATAGCACCAGTACCACAGCTAATTTGAATGTTGTTGTTGTTGTTTTGAATTAAGCACAAAGCTACACAATGGGCTATCTGTGCTCTGCCCACCACGGGTATCGAAACCCGGATTTTAGCGTGTAAGTCCGCAGACATACCGCTGAGCCACTGAGGGGCAGCTAATTTGAAAGACGTACCAAAGTTAGATATCATCAAGCGTACACAAAGAGTTGACCTTTTCAAAAACAGATTGACATGTCTCTGACCACTTCAATTCTTTTATTTTTCTTCAGTATGTCTGTTAGTAGTACAGTAATGTCAGCAAAAATTTTACAAAACTTTTTGTAATAATAAACTATTCCCAAAAATCTCAAGTTTTGTTTTTTGTAGGAGTTAAAATAAATGTGTTTTGAAACGTCCGACCCTTATAAACAAGTGTTTCCCGTTTCGTTAACCGTCTTTATTTTCCCTTGGCTCTAAATCTTAAAGTTTTGGATGAGTAATACATTTTTGTTTATAAAGTTTATTTAACTTATTTAAGTACTAGCAAAAATCCAATGGAGTTTATAGACAACAACTACGGTTCCGTTTCCTGGAATGAATAGACCATTGTAGGTCATTGTGTAGTAAGATTGCTGAATAAAGATTTTGTTATAGTGCATGAGAATCTGAGGTATCCCTAAATTTCTGAGAAATTATATTCAAAAACTAGAAGAAACGTATTTTTCTCCTTTTTGTGTATAATTCGTGATATAACGGATATCTGAGTGGTAAAACAACAACAAAGGGAGTGTATATATTACATCTGTATATAACAACACATATTAATAACACCTTTAGATCATGTAACTCAGTTACTGATAGGAAAACAAATCAATAACAAATACACTGTAATAAATGGGAAACGTTTAGTGATATGTATCACGAAACAAAGTAGACGACCTCTGATTTTTAAATTTGTTACATAGTGATATTTGTGTAATGTACGCATGCACACATTGCATGGTTAAAAGTACATGAACATTCCTTCTAATTTGTGGGTTCAGCTATTTCAGCCCCATCTATTGCTAACAAGTGCATAAAATCAAGCATACAGCCATACAATCTCTATAGATAAACATTGGCAGTAAAATGGGTCGTACTGAAGAACTCAGTTACTTTCAACGTGGCACTGTCCTAGGATGCTACCTTTCCAACAAGTCAGTTCATCAAATTTCTGCCCTGCTAGAGCTACCCCGGTCAACTTTAAGTGCTGTTATTGTAAAGTGGAAAGGTATAGGAGAAACAACAGCTCAGTCACGAAGCAGTAGGCCACACAAGCTAAAAAAAACCGCCGAGTGCTGAAGCACGTAGCGCGTAAAAATCGTCTGATTACAGTTGCAGAAGTCACTGCCAAGTTCCAAACGGTGTCTGGAAGCAACATCAGCACAAGAACTGTTCGTCGGGAGCCTCATAAAGTGGATTTATATGGCCTAGTAGTCGCACATAAGCCTATGATGAATATGCATAATGCCAAGCGTCAGTTAGAGTGATGTAAAGCACATTGCTATTGGACTCTGGAGCAGTGGAAACGCGTTCTCTGAATGATGAATCACGGTCATTATCTGGCAGTCTGAAGGCTGAATTTGGGATTGGCGGATGCCAGGAGAACATTACCTGCCTGAATGCATAGTACCAACTGTAAAGTTTTGTGGAGGATGAATAATGATCTTGGGCTGTTTTTCATGGTTTGGACAAGGCTCTTTAGCTCCAGTGAAGGAAGATATTAATGCTGCAGCATACAATGAGATTCTAAAGAACTGTGTGTTTCCAACTTTGTGACAACAATTTGGGCAAGGTCCTTTTTGTTTTAGCATGACAATGTTCCTGTGCACAAAACGAAGTCCATAAAGACATGTTTTGCCGAGATTGGAGTGGAAATAGTTTGCTGGCTTGCACAAAGCCCTGACCTCAACCCCATCGAACACCTTTAGGATGAACTGGAATGCCAAATGCAAGCCAGGCCTTCTCGCACAACATCAATGCCCGACCTTATTAATGCTCTTATGGCTGAATTGAAGCGAATTCCCGTAGCCATCTTCCAAAATTTCTGGTTGATATACGTACACTTCGCTTAAGGCTAACTGGCTAGTTACTTCATTAAGAAATACTGACATTCTAAGTTAATTCTCTGAAGTTAAAAACTAAACGCCTCTGATCAACTATCTGCAATTTCCCGATTGATAAACGTTTATCACACTGATAAGTTCCGAGATTTATAATATACTAGCTGTAGCAAACCAACAATATATAAAACTGTCTATCCGCGTTGCGTTGGTTACCTTTTATGAGCTTAAGAGATTTTTTGGAAATTTAAGTTAAGGCAACATTAGCAGTATTTTACACTTACACGTCGTACGTTGTTCATTCTTACACGTGAGGATCTCCTACGAATTAAGCAATAAGCACGAATGTCTCCATACACATTTAGCATTATAAGGTATATGCCTTTCTGAATATATAACTAACTAAATCAAACATCAATTTTACAATAAATATACATCAGTAAATCCATTAAAACTCGTTTTTCATCATAATAAACGAAATTTCTCAATCATAACGTCAAGAGCCTTCAAGGAAACAGATATCTAAATTAAAATATCAAAAATATATCTTACAACATTAACATAGAATTATAATTTTGCAATGTTTATTGCTAAGACTTCACATATTGTTCGATTAATTTTAAAAAAGTATATTTCAATATTTTGTTCTACACGTGTATTTTTATATAATATACGGATGTGCGCACTACTACATAACATAAATGTTATTAAAGTTCAAACCTGTAATGCAGCACTTGTATTTTCCACACAGTACAAACGTATATTATAGTCTATGGAAGAATGCACTGATGGAGCGAAGGCTGCCAATGCAAGAGACTTGATAGCTTTTTGGCCTGGTAGTGACTCTCCAACCAATACATAACGAGCCAAGTGATCCGCAACTATACTACAATGTTGTTGCTCCAACTGACAGAAAAGTTTAGTGTTGGCAGTCTCTTGGCCTAAGGTAATAACTTGCTGAAATATCACAGAAACAACGGTAAGAGATTGATAAAAGACTGAGGGTATATGACAAGAAACAAAACGAATAAGCTCACAATAAATCTCGACTAATGACGTAAGTTAATAAGATATAGTGCAAGCTTTTCGACCGTTTCGTGAAAGTAAAAATAGAAAATGTAAAATAATTAAAATGCAATACGATTCCCTTATAACCTAGTATACATAGAAAGCCGAAAATAACTAACTAAGTAATGTCTTTGGAGAACTTAAAACCTAGTGTTTAAAACAGTTTGTTACGATAGTTTAAAAACACCTACCTTCCAGATCAGGTTTTCTTCATCGCAGTTGCTGGTGTCGCTACAATAGACACTGAGATTCCACTTACAAGGGACAAGATTGGCACAGTGTTGAAAGCTGATAACCAATGGTTTTTGTAAACTGATACCTGGCGGCCCAATCTGCATAACCGGACTGAGGACAGTTTGTTTATCTATAAACGTAAAACATATAGCAACAGAACATAGAATCAAACTTATAAAATATCCGCTTTTGAAAAAGAAAATATTTTATTATGAAAGTTTAAGGTTATTTAACTTAATTTATTATATAAACCAACAGTAAACAGGTTGACTCTCCTTCTCTTTTGACAAAAATATAATACTATAGTATTTATTCAGGAATTGTTTTTATATAATCAGTTCTTTTAGCTCCTTGCAAAAATAAAATCCATTACCGAAATTAAAGGGATTAAAACCTATTATTCTATATCAAACCTTAAATAAAACACAGTATATTTTTCAGATTCAGAAGTGTAACAATATATAAAAAATCGGCCAGGCATAACAAGATGGTTAAGGCACTCGACTCGTAATCCGAGGGTCGCGGGTTCGAATCCCCATCACACCAAACATACTTGCCCTTTCAGCCGTGTAGGCATTATAATGTGACGGTCAATCCCACAATTCGTTGGTAAAAGAGTAGCCCTAGAGTTGGCGATGGGGAGGGTGATTATTAGCTGCCTTTCCTATCGTCTTACACTACTAAAGTAGGGACGGCTTGTGCAGATAGCCCTCGTGTAGCTTTGGGCGAAATTAAAAAAAAAACAAATATAGAAAAATCTCCATAAACGTAATGAAAAGCTTCGTCTCTCGTCAATAATCTGGATATTAGCTTTGATAGTGGTTTTACTCCTTCAGAGGTTAATTTCACTTTTGGATGGTAGATCAAGATATTCTAAAGTGGTTTAATGAATTTCATGAACATATATGGATTTTTGTCCGATCAACAAAGGAACTTACTAGCTTCAATTTGTTTTTATTTCTTGCTTTATTAAAGTTACTAAAGCTCTTGATGTGGTATAGAAACGTCTGATTAGGAAAGAAAAAATCATCAACAGCCGCAGAACTTGAAAATCTTTTTTGACATGATAAAAAAAATTGATTTGTTAGACCTTTCCCCTATTTTATTTTCTATATTTTCGTATACCAGCAATACTAAGCGCGAAGCACGCGTATGCCCAATTCAGTTTTATTATTCAATCACGACCTCTATCAGTCTACCCTCAATTTGAATTTTTGTAAGGCAGGGTTAGAGTGAATTAATTAACGAGACCTTGAGCGTGGTCAGTCGGAAGCGTTTGACCTCCCGAGTCTGAAACTGTAATTGGATCCCAAATCTGTCAAGAGATGACGTGATTATGAGATAAAAATTTGTAGTAGAAAGAATAACTACCAAAACAAAAACTCAGAGCCGTTCTACGAGCCGCTAAACAACAGCTTAAAAAGTAATTGAAAAAATAAAACAAAAATTCATACTAGTGTGAGTGTGGGAGCCGTAAGGTAATTTTTATCACTCTTGTGTTTGTCAGTAATCCTCACCTCTTAACTTTGGCCGATCCTTGTCTTCCATTAAGAGAGCCACGTAAATTATTTCTTCAACTCCTTTCTTAACTGCACCGTTGGGTACACAAACAGATATTCCTGTGGAGCAATATAAAACACAACATATCAACTTACGATTATTTTTGTTGTTGTTGTTTTGAATTAAGCATAAAGCTACACAATGGGTTATCTGTGCTCTGCCCACCACGGGTATCGAAACCCGGATTTTAGCGTGTAAGTCCGCAGACATACCGCTGAGCCACTGGGGGGCAACTTACGACTAAAGTACCCTACGTTTTTTGACAAAAGTGAAACCAAATACTATTTGTAAATTAATTAGGCTAATATGAATGTGCTGGTTAACATCTTCTCATAGTTTTTTTTAGATATGAAATAAACATTATAAAAACAATATAAATATATTTATAGAAGAGGAATATTGATAAATAACAGAAGACATCGATTTTGTTTAATTTTATTCTTTTTAACAACGCCTACGGAATTCTATTCTTCGTTTAGGTGCTTAACTCTATATTATATTTTACAAACAATCATAAATAATGATTTTATGTACGACATCTCCTATTAGTACAAAAACAAATATTTTAAATAGCCTGACAGTACAAAATTTACAAACCCTAATAAATAATTAATTTCTGTATGAAAGCTGTTATTATGACAAAAACAAATAATTCAAATAGCCTTACAGTCTTACCGAAGTGAGGCAGCGACACTCTACCTCCATCTTTTGTGATAACTTTACACGATAAATATTCAATATGGACACCAGGTGGCAACACTGCAGATGTCGTTGAGTTGTGGATTGAAATTACATTTGAACAATACATCGAACCTGATCGTGATCCTGCATAAACGGGATGAGACACAAATCTTACATTTAAAGTTTACGTTGCAGAAAGCATTCAAGGCATTTTTGGCAGCAGAAAATACATTCAATTAAATTCACTAGAGATTAGGGTTATACACAAATCGCAAATTTTGTTTAATAGCTTTCTACAACTTATTTCCTGTTCTTGTATTATGTCAAGGAAACATTTTGTAAACGTACGAAGTCCGAATTCGGCACGAATAAGACGTAATTGCTTGCAAAGTAATTTAATTCTGTATACTTATAAATTATTCCACGTTTTATTTATTTCAATACTCCAGCTCCTTTAAATAATCCGCTAAAATATACTTTATTTCTATCATTTTTTTTTCAATATAACAATACAGCCTTTGAAGTTACTTGTTCTGTTCATTTAACCGGTCATACAAAGTATCGTATGAGTATTTTATCAAGAATATTGCTATTCTTACACTTTATGTATGAAAGAAACAAAAAAGCTACTTTGTACCCTTACTTGAAGCTGAAACTGGCAAATCCGTGCAAGGATATTTATTCGTAGAGTTAGGCGAATTGAATCGTTGTATTGCAAAGAACGGTACATTTGGAGCAGAGTTTCTGCCGGTAGTGAGTAGACCTGAATTTTCACTATCATTCAATTCTCTGTGACTTTCAAGACGCAACTGTGGAGGCACTCTCGAAATACTTTGCGTCAGGTCGGGTTGAACTGCAACAAATCCTATTGGATAGTGAAAAATGAATGCCTGACAGAACCAAATAAGAAAAACAAACTGGGAAGAGATTCTTGTTTTTCTTTTGATACAAATTGTTTCATCGAAAAAAAATCTTAAAAATCTACTCTATTTTTCTAAATATTTAGAATAATTATAGACAGTTGACTTAATTCTGTATTCTTTAATTATTATAAGAATATTTAGGACTTTTTTTACTTCGTTTTTTTATCTTAGGGTATATTGTTATTGTTATTCTGAATTAAGTACAAAGCTACACAATGGGCTATCTGTGCTCTGCCCATGACGGGTATCGAAACCCGGTTTTTAGCGTTGTAAGTTTGCAGGCATACCGCTAAGCCGCTGGGGGGCACAAAGGGTATAAAACTTAATTTCGAAGACGGGAACATACCGTAATACAGGGTGGTCGCTAGAAAAGCGGAAAATTTGTCAAACAACTATTTATTTTTACAAAGAATAACTTTTACAAAGTTTTTTAAAGGCATATGTTATATTACATTCATGGATGCTCAAAATGCATTTTATGATATTAAAATTGTGTATTTTATTCATGGTGTAAAGAAATCAAAATAGAAATGAGTAAGCACGCATTTTATTCATGATCTCATCTGACCCTCAAATTTCCCGCTTTTCTAGCGACCACCCTGTAGTTTCATGATATTTTATTCTCTATATCACAATTACGTGTTCCCTCCGTTAGTTAAACGCTAAAACTTGAGCTCCTAATCATTATGTTGTTGTTTCGAATTAAGCACAAAGCTACACAATGGGCTATCTGTGCTCTGCCCACCACGGGTATCGAAACCCGGATTTTAGCGTGCAAGTCCGCAGACATACTGCTGAGCCACTGGGGGGCCTAATCATTATGTGACAGAAAGGATATGTTAAATGTTCCAGGGTATTGAATTATAACTTGGCTGGGTGGAAATGTTTTTTTCACGAGAGACGTACAAATTCAGCTCTTTGATATTGTCTTATGTAAGCAGATAATGTGGGGGGCAAAAACACTAGCGTTATTATTCTATCCATATTAGTTATAATAAGTTTCTTGTAATTTCCGGTCATGTACTAGATACCTTGCGCTTGAAATATCTTTACGGAAGCCAAAACTATGTATGTCCATTTAATTTGATGAAAATTATGAGTTAAGTACGTTCGGTCTCCTGGTGACGAACATAATCAATATTAAACTGAATAACTGTGAAATAAAACCTGCTAGAAAGAAGTGTTTGTACAAAAATGAACTTAGATGCATTAATCTATTGCCACCAGATGCTATTTAGGCTATATCCTGTAGAACATATTTGAACACATTAATCATTGTAATAATGGCTAACTATAAAATATTGGAATAAAAAGCAACAGCATCTCTTGTAATAAATAATCATCTCTGACATACTGTTTTCCAGCATTAATCTGATAAACCTGAGTTGGTTTATTTGTTCAAAACAACAACGAGGTGAAAAAAAAAAAGGGAGATTTATATTATTGGATTATACGTTGCTCAACCATCACTCCAATATTTAGCGAGGTAACTCAATGTTATAGATAAGGATTTTATTTTTTTTGTATTGCTTTGATTCAGAATGATACCAGTAAAATTATAATTGCTTATAACTCACTTTAATGTATATTATGGGTAGTAAAAGCCTGCGTTAATAATGTGTATGATAATTGAATTTCTCAACAAAGGTAATTGATTTATTTCTATTCCATTATATATTATTAACTTACCTTTTTATTGTAAATGAGTATGCCCCCTCAGTGGCTCAGCGGAATGTCTGCGGACCTACGCGCTAAAATCCGGGTTTCGATACCTGTGGTGGGCAGAGCACAGATAGCCTATTGTGTAGCTTTGTGCTTAATTCAAAACAACAAACAACAACAAATGAGTATGAATAGTTAATTTGATTTCTAATCATAGCTTTTCCTTTACGTTATATGTTTAACACGACTTGGCTGTCTATATTCTAACTGTTGAAGTATTATAATTTTGCCTGATATTATAGATGTAAAACAAAAGTAATTAAAACTCTGTAGTCTTTTGGTAAGTCTTCAATTTACAATGATAAAGCCAGGGATTTGATTCCTTTCGGTGGATACAGCAAATAGCACGATGTACCTTTGCTATAACAAAATACACACATAAGAGTGCAAATAAAACCATATTTAAGCTTATGGGCCAGGCGTAGTTAAGTTAGTTGCAAATCAGATGATCTGAGACTCGAGCAGTGTGGTGTCCTTAAACAAATTCATATTCAGCTAGGAAGACTGCACTATTCTGTTAAGAGTACCTACGTCACTGGCGGGTGCTGCCAACTATTTGTTCTCTCTCTCTTGAAGATGGCTACACTTGATAGTTTAGACCTCTGATTTGGCAGTTTAAATCTACGAGACGTATAGACTAAGTGTCAAAAAGTATAAGTTTGCACAGTTAAAAAAATTATCCCACACACAACCTGTACTTGATACTTTTTTCAGTCATGTTCTAGAGTCAGTTAAAAACATAAATGGTTATGAATGTTATTAATCTAGAAAATATTTGTGTTCTACAAAACGCTTTAAAATAATCAACAAAAATAGTAAACAATTAACGCGAATTTTGACTGTTGTACAAATTGTGGGATCAAATCTCGCCATATAATTATCTCAATTTATTTATTTATTGTGAAAATATGCCATTGAGCTTACTTATTATTTCAAATTATACAGCCGAGCAACTGTTTAATAATTAATTTACAATAAAGAAAACGTTATTGAGAAATTTTTAAGTTACAGATAGCTATTGTATGTCTTTTGCAATGCCTATTGAAACAACGATGGCTTTTACACAGCATGAGTCTTACATCTTAACTGTTACCTTGTAATAAGTTTCCTTTTCTGTAAATACATACGATGTACGTACGCTTGGTTTGATCATTGGTCATTAATTCTTTCTTTTTATTGATTAAATGAGTCACCTAACAATACGTATACGTACACAGAGGATACTAGAGAATCATAGAAATTTTAATAAATAAGTAACATACCCGTATTCGTCGTGCTTCGGAAGGAAGATTCTGTGTCTTTGTAACGACGAAGATAAAGCACTATAATTATCAAAATCATCAGAAGCACAGCCAAAGCAACAAAAAGTCCAAAGTATAGAGCGATGCTGGCATTTGTTGTTGCTGGAAAAACTGGAAAGGTTAAGCATACGAATTACGAGTTACACAAAAATTACATGAAAAATAATTGTTACAAAATGCAGATAAGAAGAAAAATACACATGTAATTGTTGCTCATCGGACATCGTATTGGTGCTCAAATATTCGCTTCACTTTCAAGGTCCAAGGCTATTATTTACATGAATTCTGTAATTCTCAAAATGTCAATTTATTTGTAGATGTAAGTATCTGTAATTTTTATTTCGTACTGCAGTTCCAGAAACCTTAACTCTATACATCTAATAGGAAAAAGTTCTATTTTGTCGCACAATACGCTTAGTTTCACGTTGGTATAATTTCAGATTTTCACATAATAAAAGTTTTTCAATACGTTTATTAAGACCTCCATATACAAATATACTTACAACTATGTGAATCAAGATGTGTGTGTGTGTGTATATATATCTTACGTTACACTCCAGTAAACATTGTAGAACAAAATGTTACGACAAGTGTGTTCGATGATCAATCACTTCACATCGTGGGCGTTCAGATGAAAGTTAAAGATAAAGATAAGTTCGTGAACTGTGTCGATACACCTGTACTTCAGATGATTATTTAACTTATAACTAATTGTGAACCAGAAAGGGTCTTAAATATTTTACAGTGAATCATATTTGTGGACTGTACTTCTGCTTAACCAGAGTTTCAAATATTACCTGAGCTAAGGATATTTTATTTTCACATAGCACATAGTAAGAAATTATAGATAAACCAATACACACAAATCCAACAAAGACACACAAGACGCAACTGAACAAATTACTACTAAAAATGAAAAAAGCCAACACAATTTCACAAACACTTTATTCCTACCAATGTGAAACCGACTCACACACACCACAAATATTCGGCATCCCCAAACTTCATAAACCAGATTGTCCATTACGATCAATAATGTCCACATATGAATCGTTTAAATACAGTCTTGGTAAATTCATAGCATGGGCATTCTCCAAACATGTAACATCAGCCAGCTCATTTATCAAAGACTCTTTTAATTTCAAGTCTAATCTAAATCAACTTAATCATAAAGCCTTAATGGCCAGTTTCGATGTTATATCCCTCTTTACAGAAGTTCCAACCACTGAAGCCTGCAAGATAGCCTTAGAACTCTATATCCGAGACCATAACCCATCTATAGACATTCCCAGCCACCAATTAGCAACCCTCATAGAATTCACCACGATAAAGACAAACTTCATGTTCAACAACTACAACTGTATACAAAAAATGGCCTAAGCATGGGCAACCATTTCTAGCCAATGTTTTTATGACACAAATTAAAACACAAGCAATTAACACAGCATTACATCCACCACTATACTGGTACAGATATGTAGATGACACGGTTACGGGATTCAAATCTACAGAACACATACTTGCAACGCTAAAATCAGGGGTTCAATTCCCCTCGGTGGGCTTAGCAGATAGCCCGATGTGTCTTTGCTATAAAAACATACATACATTCTTTTGCAGCTCGACAATTCTGTTACGTTGAAACTCTGTCAACTTTTAGTCTTTGCCATGTTTTTACCCAATGTAACTCAGGAGGTGTCAGTAGGAGATGTTAACAACGGTAATGCTTGAATAAAAATGACTAAATTTCGTTACGTGTTAACCGATTAACGTTTCGTTTCAGTAAGGTTTTAAACATTCGACCAGCTGGTATTTAGACTAATTTCATAGTGCTCACATTTCCCTATTAAGTGCTAAAAAGTTTTTTTATTTTCTCTTTTCTTACTTTCATCTTTCGAAGCTCTACTAAAATAAGTGATTGAGTCTAACAACCCAAAATACATATTTTTTCTTTATATATATGTGTGTGTAGTCCTCATGTGCTCCTTGCAAATTATTACTTCTTAGTTTTTTTTAAAATTATTTTATTAGATACAGTTACATTAATAAATTATTTTCATTTAATCATTAAGTGGCGAAAACAATGAGAAAGTTTAAAAATAAACCACTTATATTACGCGGTAATTGATCCGACATGGCTAAGTGTGTTAAGGCGTTCGACTCGTAATCCGAGGTACGCGGGCTCGAATCCCGCTCTCACTAAACATGTTCGCCCTTTCAGCCGTGGGGGCGTTATAATGTGACGGTCAATCCCACTATTCGTTGGTAAAAGAGTAGCCCAAGTGTTGGCAGTGAGTGGTGATGACTAGCTGCTTTCACTCTAGTCTTATACTGCTAAATTAGGGACGGCTAGCGCAGATAGCCCTAGAGTAGTTTTGCGCAAAATTAAAAAAAAACAACTTATTATTTACATTACCAACTTAATAAGATTATTATCTATAGTGAGACCAAGTCGAGCAGAACAACAATCAAGGATTCTAAATTGCACTCATTAAAGTTAGGTGTAGGTTTGTCCTTAACATTAAACTTAAGTAATACTTAATAATTACACCTGTACCAAAAAGGGGGAAAAACAAGCAGTTTGAATAAATTCATATACATTCAGCCGGTAAAACATAGTTAGGCCTAATGAGCTAGTCAGTTAACAATGGATGCTCTAGTTATTTTAGCAAAGCATGTATACACAAACTCATCTCGGAAGCTTACCCTTATCCAGTCACTGTCAGTTAAATCCTATCTTATTTGTATTATTTCAAATAATATGCTACGCCCTACAGATTAAGGCTTAATGTGTAACTCAATTAGTCTGTGTGCTTAAATATATATCTAAGGTGATGCAGAAAGCTATTTCAGTGTTATTTTATATTGTTATAAGATATGATATTCTCTGATAGCAAATAAATAGCAAAAAAGAAAGCATTTCCCTTTCAACATATAACCAGTCAAAGTTCCGGAAAAAACTAATATTTATTAAAAACAGAAAAAAATGACGTAACTGGGCTTGATAATAAAAGTCATGAAAATATGTTGAGTTAAACAAAGAAACGTAGCTCAAATGATTGCGCATTTCAAATATTAGATTATTGAAACTGCTCTGCGCAAGGTATTCGTTCTCTCAAAAGAAGTTAGGGCTATTTTATGTGAAAAAAGGATGTACATATAATTAGCTATTTTACTAAACACAAAGCAAAAAAACAAAACAAAAATAAATAACTTCCAAATACGTTTAGTCAGCGAAGAAGATACTACAGCACTACGTAACACAAAATTTTGTTCCTGGATAGTTTGTGTTATTTCTTAATTGCTTATGTTTTAAATACACAGAAAACGGCCATTATTTTCATCATTTGTGACCTGAATAATGAAATTTATAAATTAATATATTTTCTATGTTAAAACGGGCAAATTTGCACATTTTCATTTGAATAAGGTCTGAATAAAACAACATATGAATTAAGATTTACATGTATTTATACTCAAGTTATACAAAAATGTTTAGATGTGAGTAATTTTTCGAGATTTGAGACAC
Source organism: Carcinoscorpius rotundicauda (assembly GCA_011833715.1). Classification (NCBI taxonomy): domain Eukaryota; kingdom Metazoa; phylum Arthropoda; class Merostomata; order Xiphosura; family Limulidae; genus Carcinoscorpius; species Carcinoscorpius rotundicauda. Next base: position 27,734,743 of record CM022398.1, read on the forward strand.
TATTGTAAATCACTTTCACGTATCGGCCGCCAAATATAGTCTCCTATCATGTTTTCGTTATATGCTCCCAGGTCACAAAAGCAAAATTTCAAGAAAACAATAGATCTTTTTCATTTACTTTAGTTATAAGCAATTGGGAAGTAACATTTTCTGCCCAGCAACAAGAAACAGTAAAAATTTTCTTACATAGTGTTACATTGGCTAAACGAGTATAAATTTCTGAGGCACTTTCATAGGTATATAAAATAAACACGAGATATTATTAGGATTACTCTTGAAAATATCATCAACAAAAATAATATCCAACTGACGAAACGCTTCATTATAATATTTATAATTAGAAACAAAAAAATAATAATATAATTAGCCGAACTGGATGCCAGGTTGATTTTTGGTTTTTTTCTACGAAAATACTTGTTTTGATTGGAAGTTAACATGTGCATAAGAATACTGCTATAAACAATGTTAACAAATCATCACTGTAGTTAGACATTAATCCACGCTTAGAAGGCAGCCCCTGTTCAAGAGAAAATTATACTTCTGTTGCTAAGCCTTCTTTGCCTCAGAATATACTGAAGTCTGGATGCATAAAGGTTCCCAATTGGGGTTAAATGTGTCGTTTACCACTTAAAAACTTATATACGAAAATTATACGTGAAAGATTGTTTAATCTCCTTACAAGTGTGGATGGCTCCCAGCTGGAAATCAGAGTTCTAGAATTAAGGTTAACCTTGGGATTTATAGGTCAATTTATTTGATCAGCAAACGTTTTCTAAACAGGGTAGTGTTTCGTTATGAAAAGTGGGTGCTGATTTACTCCAGAAGAGAGATATATAAACATAAGTTAAAAACAGAGAATCTGGGCATACTAACTGAAAACTCTTTTCGTATCTAAGTACTTTATCATGCAAAGTCAGTAACAGTTAATAGGATTCTGATATAAGCCCTTAAGTTTCAAGTACCACACTTGTATTTATAAACAATGTGTTAGGAGCAATAAAAGTAACTGATCACCCCAGACAATGACAATCTTGGAAGATTGAATTACATGCCTTAGGATCAGGAACCCTATAAACGCCCTCTGTCTGCATTTTTTCTCCTTCCAACACATCGTTTGCAATGTACTTGAAAATACACATTAGTGCTAAAGAATTAATGCACTTTTAAACTTCAAATTTTGTATAATATATATGAATCAACAAGGAATTATCTTGGGAAAAAATGGCCATTTACATTCTATTTTTTATGCAAGCGATGCTTGGATTCTTTTCTTATGAAATCTTGATGCTTGTAATGAAACGCAAAACCATAATTGACCAAAGAGATGTGAGAATGTATGTACATAGTTTCTTAGATCCTGGGTATTATAAAACCTTCATTAGTATTTCAGCAATCACCAGTCATTTTTTAACAACTGGTGAAATTACACCAAGTAAAATTTTTTTACATTTTCTTGTTCCTGGGCAGAAGTGTTATTTCCAAATTGCTCATGCCTAGAGTAAATGGAAAAAATAACATATTTTTCTCTTCAAACTTTGTTTTTGTGACCTGGGTAATGAAATTTTCAAATTTACCCATTTTCCAGAACATTACAGGCAGACTTGGTGACTTGCTGAGTAGCTGATAGAGAATTTGCTCGAACTTGCAAGAATTTTTAAGAAACTTTTAGAATTTTCTAGAACTTTCCATAGTAACATATATATATATATATATATATATATATATACGGGTGCTCACCACTTCAGTTTAGTTCTAGCTTACTAAGTGAACAAATAGACCTATCTAATTTTATCAGAGATGGTATCAAAAAGCTGCAAGCATTCTCCAGACTCATTCTGCGATGTATGTAACTAATTTATCAAAACAAGAGCAAAAAATACTTTGTGACCGCATCTGCTAAAATGTGTGACCTTTTGGCATACCTGTCGGTGATCAAGACAAACACACATTTTGCCTGCGAGCACTGCAAAAAAATTCTAAAAGGTAAGACGGACAATTGTTCCTTGCCTGAAGAGAAAGACATTGTATTATAAAAATTTTAGACCTTTTAAAATTTAAATACAGTCATGTGAAAAAGTTAGGACACCCTATGAAAGCCTGTGTATTTGTGTAACATTTTTGGATATATATAGATATTTAATCTCAATTTCAACAATACTGAAAGATTATAGGAATATAACTAAATAATTAAAACTCAAGAAAAGACTTTTCAAGATCTTCTGTAAATGTAATTCTACAAAAATGCATATTATAACTGAGGAAAAGGTCAGGACACCCTACCCCCTAATAGCTGGTGTTACCCAATTTGGCTGAAATAACTGCAGTGAGACGTTTCTTGTAGCCATCTACCAGTTTATTACATCGGCCTGAAGAAAGTTTGCCCCACTCCTCAATGCAGAATTCTTTCAGCTATGAGATGTTTGAGGGGTTTCTTGCATGTACAGCCCGTTTCAAGTCACCCTACAGCATCTCAATGGGATTAAAATCTGAGCTTTGACTCAGCCATTCCAGGACTCTCCATTTCTTAGTTTCAGCTAGTCCTTGGTGGATTTACTGGTATTTTTTGGGTCATTGTCGTGTTGCAGGGTCAAGTTCCTCTTCAGCTTTAATTTTCGTATAGATGGTCTCACATGATCCTCAAGCACCCTCTGATACTCAGTATAATTCATGGTGGATTCTATGATTTTGAGGTATCCAAATCCTGCTGCAGCAAAGCAGCCCAAAACCATGACACTTCCACCTCCATGATTCACAGTTGGTATGAGGTTCTTTTTCCGGAATGCTGTATTTGGTTTACGCGAAACATGTCCGTTGTTCTGGTGTTCAAATAATTCAGTCGTGGTCTCATCTGTCTGAAGAACATTATTTCAGAAGTCCTGGTCTTTGCCTACATCCTCTCTGGCAAACTTTAGTCCGGCCTTGATGTTTCTCTTAGAGAGCAAAGGTTTCCACCTTGCAAACACCCATGCAAGTTAAACTTGTGCAATCTCTTTCTGATTGTAGAAGCATGCACTTTCACATCAACAGTAGCCAGAGCCTGCTGTTGGTCCCGTGATGACATGTTAGGGTTTTTGGAGACCTCTTTTAGCATCTTGCGGCCTGTTCTCGGGGTAAACGTGCTTGGACGACCAGACCTGGGTATGTTGGCAGTTGTTTTGAAAGCTCTCCATTTGTTGACTATTTTCAGAACAGTGGAATGGTTGATTTCAAAATATTTTGTGATCTTTTTAAATCCCTTACCAGACTCATAAGCTTCAGTGATGTCGAGAAACCCACTTGTTGAGAACTTTTATATGCAAAAACGGCTCTTCTTTGTGACCCTTTCTTTGTGAACCTGACGATGACCGAAGAAGGTCGAAACGTTGTTCGCTCTTCTATTTGAAGTGTTTTCTGGGCCCAGAAGACCCGTTTTTGCATATAAAAGACTCATAAGCTGCTACAATTTTCTTTCTGAAGGCCTCAGACAGCTCTTTTGCTCTCACCATGGCGCTCACTCTCACTTCAACAGTCAGGAGCACACCAAACTAAATGTCTGACTTTTAAATTGGACAAACCTAATTCAAAATGCTGAGTAACGATCGTCTAATCATGTGCACTTGGTGTGATATATCTGTGTGTGAGTTGAGCCATTTTAAGTGGGAATAAATGTGGGGGTGTCCTAACTTTTTCCTAAGTTAGAATATGCATTTTTGTAGAATGACATTTACAGAAAATCTTGAAAAAGTATTTTCTTCAGTTTTAATTATTTAATTGTATTCCTCTAATCTCTTAGTATTATTAGAATTGAGATTAAATATCTATATATCCAAAAATGTTACAAAAATACACAGGCTTTCATAGGGTGTCTTAACATTTTCCCATGACTGTATCTTTCGGTGCACCTCAAATAGGAATACAACAGCGTCAAGACCTTGAAGTATGAGAAGTATGGTTGGGAGATTATCTGAAACTTCAAAATGGTGGCATTTCTGATGGGTCTTCAAGGAGGCTTTACCAAGTCTCACTGTTATCTTTGCTTTTGGTACAGCAGGAACACCACAGCGCACTACATCAGGAAGCACTGGCCACAACGGACCGAATTCTCTGTGGGGAGACACAATGTCAAGTGTAAGCCACTAATGGACCTGAAAAAGGTGTTTTTTCCCACAATTGTACGTAAAATTGAGTCTTATAAAACAATTTATTACAGCTCTTGATAAGGAGTCTGCAGCCTTCAAGTACCTTCGAGATTTCTTCCCTAAGTTGTCTGAGGCAGAGGTCAAAGCTGGTGTCTTCGTTGGACCACAAATAAAAAAGATCCTGGAGTGCAGGAAGTTCAGTAGGAAGGGAAAAAAGGCTTGGGGCAGCTTTCTCGCAGTGGTTTGGAGCTTCTTGGGCTATCACAAGGCCGAAAATTATGTGAAACTGGTTGAGGCTCTGGTGAAGAACTACGGCAAAATAGGCTGCAGGATGTCCCTGAAAGTCCATATCCTTGACGCTCATATTGATAATTTAAGGAAAATATTGGAGCATACTTAGAGGAGCAAGGCGAGAGCTTCCACAAAGATATACTGGATTTTGAACGTCGCTACTAAAGAGCGTACAACGAAAACATGATGGGAAACAAAATTTGGGGGCTGATACGTGAAAGTGACTTGCATTACAGTCGCAAATCTCGAAAAACTTCTCACTTCTAAACATTTTTGAATAACTCTAGTATAAATACATATAAATCTTGATTCATATGTTGTTTTATTCAGACCTTATGTAAATGAAATGTGCAAATTTGCTCATTTTTACATAGAAAAATAAGTTAATTTCTAAATTTCATAATACAGGTCACAAAAGCAAAGCTGAAAGGGAATAATGGCCGTTTTCTATACTTTTACAACATAAGCAATTAAGAAATAACACACACTGTCTCGGAACAAAATTTGTGTTACATAGTGTTGTCATAAAACAAAATCGTTTTTGATGCTTCACTTTTTTTCTAATATATTTTAACCACGAGCCTAAAACGTTTTTACATAAATGACAAAAATTTCATTTTTAACTGTTCAACATCTAGCCTCAGTTGAGATTTAATTTCTAGTCCATCATCGCTTTTAAAAGCAAAATGCTAGGTTATTTTGAATTTCGCGCAAAGCTACTCAAGGGCTATCGGCGTTCACCGTCCCTAATTTACGAGTGTAAGACCAGATGGAAAGCAGATGGTCATCACCACCCACCGCCAACTCTTTGGTTACTCTTTTACCAACGAATAATGGGATTGACCGTCACATTATAACGCCCTCACGGATGAAAGGGCGAGGATGTTTGGTGCGACCGGGATTCGAACTCCCGACCCTCGGATTACGAGTCAAACGTTTTAACCCACTTGGCCATGCCGGGCCTTAAAAGCAAGCTAACCATAGCTCATACATAGTTGCTCGCCATTATTCCAACGATTATTATGTAGGTGAATTTGTCTGATCTTCTAGCAGACTTCTTAAATACCGTATGATTTTGTTGTCTTGATAATAAACGCCTGCCAACTATTAAATAAAATAGTTACATTAAAGATATAAGAATGCTAACAATGTTATTAGCTACTGATTTCAGGATTAAACAGGCATGTTGGTTTGTTTGTGAGCGATCGTCTGAAAAAGTTATAACATTTTATTTATCGAGTGACAAAAAGAACACAAACATAATTAGTTACAGTACACAGTAAATAAAAACTTCTTGCATAAAATGTCACTAAACTGTGGTTAAAGAAAACATTTGATATTCTTTAATAAATTTCATTCAATCCATTCAAAGCCTAAAAAAACTATTTAATTACACTGAATAATACTAATATTACTTTGAGATTTTTGCATCGTGTATTCATATTACATTAAACTGGAGCAATCAAATTTTCATTAAAATGTTTCAATATCTATGTCATAATATTTGTTTTATTTTAGTGTAAAACTGTGTCCGTAGAGAAATTTAATCTCGAATTCTTATGCTAGAAGCCTCTAAGCTTAATGATGAGTCACTAGGGGACATCATCATAAAATTATAATAAAAGTTGAAATAAATTATAGGTAGTTTTATCAACGGAGAGGAAATTTGAAAAAGTACAATCACACCCACTCACACACATATATATCCAACCATAATAAAAGCTGAAATAAATTATAGATAGTTTATAAACGGAGAGGCGATTCCTAAATACATAAGCACACGCACATACATACATAACATACATCAATATATATACATTCAAGAACAATAAAAAGTGAAATAAATTCGAGTAGTTTTATCAACGGAGAGAATAATTGTAAAAGTACAAACACACACACATACGTAAATCCACCTGCAATACAAAGCGAAATAAATTAAGGGTGGCTTTATTAAAAGAAAGGAGAATTTTGAAAGCACAAGCAAAGACCCTCACAAATATGTATAGTTGCAGCCAATCATTTGAATTGAGTGTATTACCAATGTTTGAACATCAATATAAGTTCAATACCGAGAGAAAAGAGGTTTAATGAAATCATAAAAAACAGTAATTGTTAGAAGTAAGAATAGCATAGAACTCGTTTTGGTTTTATCTTTATAAATGATAATTATATTTCTATATGGAGCAAAGTAGTAAAAAATAGTTTGAAGTTTATATTTCGCATTTACTTTAATGTGATTTCTGTATTCTTTTGCGACGTCTTAGACCGGATATGTTTTTTATCCTTCAAAGACCCGGACTAAGTTTCCATATTTCTTTCTAGAGACGATTTTCTTGTGATGTTTGTGAGACAAGTAAAGGACAGTTGACGTCACAGCTGTCTGTATACCGTTAGCAACGATGTAGAAATACGGCTGGAGCTTATATACACCATTGTGGGACAGATACAAACTTAAGAAATCTTACATGGCACTTTCAATATCAGTATGTGACACATTTCATTGTCGGATACAAATATTTCAGATCAATTCAAATCACAACAAAAAGTTTACATTGACTTACAAAAGAAGTACTGTAACAGAAAAGCTTGTAGAAGGAAAGGAAAAAATCTAAAAATTTCACTTACCTTCTCTGCTGCGGCTCTGACCGTATGACCTAAGATTTTCCGACTTTCGACCAACTGATCAAAACAGAAATATAATACAAATGAATTATGATTTAAGTTTTTCATAAAATCCTGTTACAATTTTTTTTCGGCAACAGGGCTGCAGACTTTTATTTACAACATTAAAACTATTCCACTAGTTATGTAGGTGTATCTATTAAACATGAGCAGGAACGCAGTAATATTATTAATAATGTTTCCTTTTGGTTACATGAAATTCTAAATACGAAACCAAACTTCACATATTTTGAAACTTAAGCTCGTGTAAAAATGAATAAATCATTTCATTTCAGTTTCAACAGAACGAGGAACTCATGATACAGAAGTGAGCAATATTTAAGACAGTCGTTGACAGTTTGGGTTTCTAGAGTTACAAAGATAAGGACATCGTAATCTAGAGTTACAAAGATAAGGACATCGTAATCTAGAGTTACAAAGATAAGGAAATTGTAAACTTTACAAAATATGATTCCGCCCATAAGTCAGGCAGAAAATGAATGACGTCGTGATCCTGGTTATTGAAGACTAAGTTACAAGATTAACAGAAATATGAGAAGCCTTACGCCATTGTGATGCCGTTTACTGATATTGTTTAACATTTTTGTTTTACCCTGTTTGAGGAACTAATACACGACGTTTCAAGTATTTAAAATGTAAATAATTAATTAGTTTACTAAATATGTTTCTTTAATAAATTATCTGAGTTCATGAATATACACATAACTCGTCTGTTTAAAGTCCTAATTCTGAAAATTAAATTTTATTTTTTAACTAACATTTTAATTTCTACACAGATGGTAGTAGTACATTGTGCCACAGTTTAATATGTTTATATTAGAGTAATTAGCTTTCAACTGTGCCTCGGATTTTCAAAGACTCTATACTAGCATTTTATTTTAAGACTTAACGTTTTAACAGTTTAGTTAGGTAAATATTAACTGTCGTAGCATTTAATGTGTTAATTTGACACCATAATATCAACTGTGTGAAAATGTAGCTTCTAATGAACGTTTTAATCGGGAAGATACGTATCATGTGTTTCTAGATGATCTCTTTTCGTGTCCCAGACCCAAACCCTCATGTAGGCTAACAGGCAGCTTGGATAACATCGTTGTTCCTAAAGTTATTTTTAATTGAGATCATTATTAATGGTTTATTTCTAAAAACGTCTCTAGCTCAATTTCTATATATTCACTTTCAGATTTTAGGAGACTGAATATTAATCTATAACTTTTAAAAATTTCTTCAGTAAATGGTTGTATTAGGTACCATTAGATCTTTGAGGTTTTAGTTTTAAGTTCTGGATTTCTTAAGTATTGTTTTTCTAAAAATCTATTCTAGTTAATATTATAATTATTAAGCACCATTAGACTCATTGAAAGTTTTAAGTTTCCTTAAACAATCTTCTTCTACAAATTTAGTCTAGTCACAATCATAATTGTTGTATCTGATAATGTTTTGAAGATAAAGATATTCATCGGGTCCTAGGTCTTGATTTAAATTGAGTAGAATGCAGAAAGTACAAAATATGTCTAAAATGGACTACATATATTTACATGATATAAGAAGTTGATAATTATGCGTTGTAGTACTTTGAAGGCTGGTATTGCTTATTGCTTATTTATTGTGTTGTTCTTAAGGTAAATATTTGTATTATTATTATTTGTAACAGTGTGCTACAAGTGTGTCGAAAAGGTTATATCGTTTGTGATTGACATGGTTATCATCTTTCTGAAAATAATAAAACTATGGAAAATATTAAAGCCAATTCTTCAAAATTTATACGTTTACATATAAATATATATATATTGGCGTGTTTGTTAAAAAGAACAAGAAATATTGAACAGTAACTGAAATTTGAAAAATATTTTGTGAGAGAATCAAAGTGACTCAGTGCGAACAGTATGTCACTAAGAACAGACAGTGTAAGTTAGTTCACATCAAATGAAAAAGAAAGTAGGCTTGATAGGAATTGCAACTTTCTAGATATAAATTATTTGTCTTAATTTCCCGAAGAAAGAAGTTCAACAAATTTTAAGAATTGTGGGCCTGCACAAGTAAGCTTTTTGTAATTCAAATGGCTGGATATCTTATCGTACGATAAAGGAGCTCTTAATTGTATGATTCTGGAAAAAACTTTTTATTACGCAATGTGCAATCCCCTAATTCCCGAAATTTTTGTCCCATGTACATGTAGATTTACAATAGAAACCACGATTTTCCCGTTTTGCCTCAGTTTCCCATTCACGGATAACTTTATTTTTCTCCTTTCGAATATTATAAATGTTGTAATTTAAATATTCGTTAGATGGAGGTGCGGGTTATTACGATAGGCCTAAAAGAAATTTCTGAAATCATCATCATACAATAATGGAGCTCTTGCTTATTTGTATGATAGTGGAAAAACATTTTTATAACGCGATGTGCAAAGCCCAACTTTGTGAAACTTTTACCCTGTGTGCATGTAGGTTTGCAATAGGGGTAACAATTTTCCCGTTTCGCCTTCGTTTCTCGTCACGAAGGATTATATTTTTTTCTATTCGAATGTACAGAAAAAATTGGCAGCTGAATTTGCTGGGCGTAAGGGAGTAAAACAAAGTTCAAGAGGTCAGACATAGATTTGACGTTTACGGAGTTATGAAGCGATGAATAGCGTCAGAAACAGTTCTGTATTATCAGTTTTTTAAGTATCTACACATTTTTGATATCCTTTACTTTAATTATTGAGTTTATATTATTTTCATATTTATATGATTTATTATACACTTCCAACTTATATCCTTCCTTGAGAAAAATCGTATTCCAAAAAAATATTTTTAGGGCTTCAAAAAAAGAAACAAAAGTGAATACCACCAATGAATGGTGTATGATAAGGTAAAGTGCAAGCTCTTGAGGAACTGGATAAGTATTACCATTAATTAGCACGATGCCTATGCACGTTGCTCACCAATAACTAAATGTCTTTTATCTTTGGCATGCATTTGTCTTTGGACAAGAAAAAATATTCAACAGAGATAACTATGGAAGGCTGCAAATTGTTCACAGCCACCAAGCATTGTCGTCTGTACTAATTGCTGGCATCTGAAGTGAGCACTGGCGCCACGGGTAAGTGACTAGTATAAATAATTTATCTGTTATTTTTCAATACTGAGACATCTAACAATTATAAAAAAATAATTCAGATACAAGTCTATTACACAATATTATTTATGTTTTATTTTCAGGGGGCATTTACTTCTTACATATGCTATTCTATTATGCTTATTTTTCATATTTACTTATTTAAGATCTTTTCTTTTTCTACATATTGCAAAAAAATTATATGATTCGTGCTTGACAGTTTTTATTTTTATTCTGCGATCGGTTTCACTCCATTCTTGTTTCTAACGTTGTAAGCGATCATGTTGTAACGGGTTTACTGATGTATATATTTATTTTGATATCTATGTTTATTCCAGTTTCATGCATATATATAAATTTATGTAACTTTTATTATTAAATGTGTATTGCACAAGTCCCGTCTATTTTCTAAATTTGTAGGAGATTCTCGAGCGCAAGAGTCAACAATGTACGAAGTGTGTACTACAGTAGTGATTGACTGTATCACTGCCAACTGAACTTTCTAGAACGTCATCTAAAAAAAATCGACACGCCAAAAGACGGTAACAGAATATTGTTGGTCTGCTACAATCATGCTACAGCATCGGAAGCTATAATTGTGATAAATGTTTATTAGTTAGAAAAGTACAGACATTTGATGAAGATTTAGAACATTACAAACTTCAGTGAATTAAGTTCTGATGTCAGTATTTCTACGAAAAGATCGCATACCTTTAGCGAAAAAAACTCACATGTGAAGAGCAGAGCTAGCTAGCATTTTCGTCAAGTGAAGTGTATTTTGCTCGTAGTGAACCTAAACAGTCGATAAAATATTTAGTTCCAGACCGGATAGAAGACTGAATGTTGTTTGTGAATTTCTAAATTATTTTTTATAAACAATTATATGTAATAGCTGTTATTATAAATTGTATTGTTGTTTGCATATCAAAATATATTTTTGTTTAGAAAGAAAATTGTGTGTATCAATAATAAATATGATATACATTGACATTCAAATAGACTTTCCGATTATTTAAAATCGTAATACGTAACAGTTTTCACTAAAAGCTGTACTCATCCCAATAAATGATATTTAAATGTAATTTTTGAATCTCAGTTCTTATTTCCACCCACTTTCGATAATAATTATGAAGAATGTGTCCAGCATACTTTGCGAATTATTTTTCATAACAATGTCTATTCTTTCGCATTCTAGCCTATACAATTCTGAATACATTTTTAAAAGATTATTACACTTACTGGAGAACAAAATATAATTTCTTTGGTATGGTTATTATATGTGTACAAGAGCACTCGAAGTAACTTGAAATTTCCTGTAAACAACACAACTGATAGGCTATTTTAATTGGAAGAGCAAAAACTCTCAACAAAACATACTGACATATAAGACCTCAATGTACCTGAGCTAAATTACTATCTCTTGAGAAATACATCGAACTCTACGTCCAACCACCTTGAGAACTCTTTCATTCCACAACATCAAGAGCACCAATAACAGACAATCGAAATATAGTGTTTGAAACTACAATCAAATAAATTAAAAATAACTCTTGAGAATATCAGATAATGATTTCCAAGACGTTAACTTACTCTGTACGATAGTTATTATTTGTGTGTTTGGCCACTGGAGGGCTAATAGTTATTATTCACCTTGTATAGCACGGTTAATAAGAAATAAAAATCTTAACATCCGCTAGATAACACTTAACATCTCACAAGTACCTCGGCACAGTCCTCCTGTACAATTTGCAGTCATCAAATCCTTGCCTTCACAATAACGACCACCATTAGCTGGTTTAGGGTTAGAACACTTCCGACGTTGGTGGTGTCTACAATCTAAACCACAGGTTGACCACGACGACCACGATGTCCAAAGACCATTTATTGCTGTAAAACGAAAATAAAATATTTTACTAACCGTGAACCAGACATATAAATATGACTATGTAACAATAATGTTAGATGTCATTGTCTTATAAATACTGAATAGTAACATATATATATATATATATATATATATTGTGACACAGAGCACACACTGATGAATCGCTTTTAGTATTATGAAATCGTCTTATTTTCTTGTGGACAACATAGATTTTGTTTATTCATTTTAGAGCAAAGATGAACAATATAGATAATGATCAATTTATGATAATTATGTTTACTAATCATAAGCTATTTTGTTACTGTCATCTTTTTGATCGTTTTCATTAAGCTTAATCTGAGAATAATTTGCTTAATCTGAGCTATTGTATGCACAACGATGTATAAGTATGTGTTGTAGAATTTTGTATTTATCACACAAATGGGCGTTTGATAATTTTCTTTTCACTTATGGAAACGTTCCTATCGAAGGATATTGCTTTTAATGAATTACTATACATACGTATAGTATGATGAGATTGCTCCATCATGTGAACGTTGTTAGCGAATGACATTTATTTTAACGAGTGACTGTTTATATATGTATATATCACAGAAAGTTTGTATTCGTTCCTATATGTACTTAATCGCATTAAAAGCTCAACTCAACATTAAGCATGAAATAAAACTTCTCAGAGTCGTGTTAGAAGCAGTTCTGTACAATATGGACTTTCTCGAAAGCTGTCTTTAGGATAGTATTTGAAAATTTAATCATCCATCATGGCTGCGTGGTTTGTAGTTTCAGAGCCAGAGTTGATAGATGTGTAAACAGCGGCTCTGTTCGTCTTTGTTACATCTGACCGTTTCTATAGTCTCTTATTACCTTAGAATGAAACGAACCGCGTTTTGTTTTTTATCAAAACACTTGTTCCGCATTTAAGAATTGTGTCAACTTATTCTTAAGACTAAATACTAGAATTATTAAAAAAAATTACTTTCAAATGAAGTTAAATACATAAGTAAACTCTTTTACAACTAAGTAGTGTCATGTAAACAAAATAACGAAATTATAGTTCCTAAACCTAAGATACTTCTGAAAATTTTTATTATATTTGAAATATGGTTTTACTTATATTAACTAATAACTATGTTAATGACCTTTTAACCTAGAAAGCATGTTTAGGAAAAGTTTTACTGACAGTAATAAAAAAAATAAGATGAAGAACCAAGATGGTCATTGTTTCTGGAAACTTTTGACTTTAAATACTAATGACCGCATATATACACCATCACATGTTTCAGATATAAATAAAATTCCTTCTCAGTTTGTATCTGTGTATCTTTATAAAATAAGAAAGCTCGAAAATAGCCATAAAATTTGATTTCTAAAGCATTAAAAAACAAGACCACCAAAAGAAAACAATTCCCGTGGCTAGGCAGTAAGGATGGAGGTCTATATTGTTAAAATTTGAAGTTTGATTTTACCGTGAGCACGGCAAAGATAGCTCATTATGTGTTGTGTTTTTGTCTTTAATTTTGTGCAAAACTGCATGAGGGTTATCTGTGCTAACACTCCCTCATTTAGCAGTGTAAGACTAGAAGGAAGGCAGTTAGTTATTACCACCCACCGACAACTCTTGGACTACTCTTTTACCAACGAGAAGTAGGACTGGCCGTTACTTTATAACGCCCATGCGGATGAAAGGGCGAACATGTTTCGTGTGATGGAGACTTGAACCCACAACCCTCATATTACGAGTCGAGCGCCCTAACCACCTGGCCATAGCTCATTGTACAGTTTACGCTTAAATAAAACAAAGTGAGAAAACACATCCAGAAAATGCATACAATGAATGAATGAAGGCGATTTAAGCCCCCCCACATATATATATATATATATACATACAGAATGTTGTAATTTCGTTTTTCACTATCATATTAAACTCATGTATAACACCTTTTAGAGTACTACTATAAATAAATATATGTGAGAGTAAGTAAATTTTTTGAGAAATTTATATGTAACTGTATCAGTGTACTTATGATTAATTAAAAATCCTAAATTGTGCATAATAATTTCCATAGTTTGAAAATAAATGTGTGAATAACTATATTACTTGATGTTTCTTACTATACGAGAGTGCAGTCATCCTAAAACATTTCATTTAATTATCTCTTAACGGCTTAAGGATTTATGCTCGTGTGACAGGTAATAAGCAAGATACAAATAATTATACGACACCACAAATGTTAACATATTTACATCTTTAAAAGCCTGACACTGAAACATTTTCCTCCACGAACTTTTATAGTGAAAGAGATTTTATATTTTGGAAATTGAGAAAGTATTTGTTTGAATGTTTACTATAGAATAGGCTTTCTATGTTTTTACCTCCTCGTGGGTATCATGGGTATCAAAAGTCGTTTTTAACATTATAAGTCTTCAGACTTACTGCTAAGCCACTGTAGGGCTCTAAAAGAGTGACTAAGATTTAAGAGTGTAAATAAATATTTTCTATAACTATAGATACGTGTTTTCAGATACAATTATGCTTTCAAGTGACTAAAAACTATGAAAATGTTAACAGTACAATCACAACACAATATCAAAGTTTAGAATACAAAATATCCTGCTCAAACTCGCATAGGGATACAGCATTGTAACTTATCTGTATAGGTGCGGAGGACAAGTTAACTAAATGAATAAAAGAGAAGCTCAATGGAAGAAAGCAAAGAGGTGTTATAAATAGAGTTTGGATTAATGTTGCAAGTGGTGTACCTCAAGGCTCAGTCTTTGGATCATTGCGCTCTTTCATTGATTTACATTAAATGACAGATAAATGAATGGCCAATAAATTATTTAATTTTATTGGTGATATAAAGGGCATGGGTTTTGCTGGCTGTAAAAAGGATTCTGCAACTTTTGAAAAGAGGACAAAATATTACTTTATTTTTTTAGTTAAGCAAAAAACTACACAATCGGTTATTGTGCTCTGCCCACCACGGGTATCGAAACCTGATTTCTAACGTTGTAAGTCCACAGATATATCGGTGTGTCAATCTGATGGATCATTTAATTAAGAATTACATTTCACATGAAGGTATTCTGAACTTAAAGTACAAATGTAAAAAAAGAAAAAGGTTTGTTTGAAGTTAAGCACAAAGCTACACAATGTGCTATCTGTGCTTTGCTCACTATGGCATTCAAACCCGGTTTCGAGCGCTGTAAGTCTGGAGACATATTGCTGTGTCAATGTGAAAGAACAATTTAAAATAATTATATATTCAGTAAATTTACTTGAATCTCATAGTATAAGTTCTTTGTTTTAAAACCATTCATTAATTTCATTGTGTTTATCAAACTAAACACGGACCAAAAAAGTAGAAAACACACACAGATCCAGCTAAACCTTGCACATTTAAGTCTTCTCACGTTCAAGATTCGAATTAATCAATTGTAACTGGTTATCAAGTGTAATTAGAATTCAAAACTCTCTACTTTTATCTCGTTGCCTAAGGGCTGAAACTATGTATTATCAGACAGACTATTTCAGTCGAATTAACTCATCAAGATAGAGCGAATTCAGCTAACTCCATGTGTTCCTGGATATGGACGATAATATGATGATTGTGTGTTTCAAGTTGTTAGCAAAATAATAAAAAAAACTTCAACTACCTTATTTACTTCTCTTTCCAGTCCAATCTATGTAATCCAAATACTTCAACTACTTGACTTACGTCTTTTCCCAGTCCAGTCTGTACGATCCAGATATTTCAACCATTGAATTTACCTTTATTCCCAATCCAATCTATATAATCCAAATACTTCAACCTCCTAACTTGCGTCTCTCTACAGTTCGATCCACATTCGTGAATAAAAATAAGAGTAGTCTTCATTTTAGTACCTACAAGTTTTTATTGTTATTGTTCTTCTTCATAATATCTTCTAACTGCAGATCCTCATTGTTATTGAAGAATATTTTGACATCATTCGTTGATCAGCCAGTACAATAGTGCAACTCAGATACTTCCAAAAACTACTTTTCTTCCTTATTTATCACGGCTTTCACCTGGCAGTAACGAGAAACATCTACTAGATAAAAGGCTTACATTTTTAAAGTGTAGCTTGACCAATGTCCTTGACATTTTTTCAGATAATCTTTCTATTTACAGAAACAGTAAACATTATCGGCAAATATACTGGAAAACAATGTTTGCTCTTAAACATAAATTGTAAATTTAAGAATTTCCTGCTAAAAATACCGTGTTAATAGTGAGTAATAATAAAAAAACAACGATTTATTGAATTTGGCTTGAGTTGATTGCAGAAAGGCCTAGATATAAATCAAACACATGAAAGTGTTGAAAATAAAATATCTCAGCCCACTTAGTACAATTACTTCTTTTTCTTATATTTTCTAATGTTTCGTAGCTTAATATTTAATACGTAAAATTTATTGCTTATTATTAAAGTTTTGTGTTTCAATGTACAAGATATCTCCGCGGTATTCAACTGCTGCTAATTAATTCTCCAGTGTAAAAAAAATTGTTGTGGTAATTGATAACACAGAGTTTAACAGCGATATATAACAGTGACAACAACATTTACAACGACAGTATTAGAGCCAACAAATCAAAAGAGCTCATTAGAGATTAAAAACCAACACACACACAAAGAAAATATACGCATGTAAGTATTTTGCTGTTTAACTGAATGTTACAAATATTTAAACTATGAAGTGGCAAAAGTCATCAGTATTTAGTAATAATTTGAAAATTTACAAAATGAGAATTGTTTCACTTGTGATTTGGGAAAATTAACTCAAAGTTTAATTTTCAATAATGAAGTATCACCTCATTAATCACGATGTTTAAAAGTTGGGTTTTCACAGTATGAAGTGGGAAGCAAGAAAAACGGAGGCTGCAATTCACAACACTCTTAATTAAGTTCTTTCACAGTTCCAGAACGAAAAGCATTTGTCATCCACACTTGATTTATTCGCATATTGATATACATGACACAGTCAGATTGTCTTGCGAGTTAAAGTTTGGTCTGGAAGAGCTGTAGCAAACAGCAAAACAGTTACCAAGAGAAACATGTCTCGAGTGTGACTGAAAGCGCAGTAATGTTATTTAATGACGTTTCTAATGATAAATGTAAATTTTAGCTAAAATAAAAGCACTGTATCATCCATCTTTTTATTGTGTAAAGCAATGCTCTCTGTCTTCCTCGAATGACCCACCATTGACACAGAACCGTAGAAATATAAAACGTCTTTGTCTGGCGATAGAAAAACATAAACTCTGTTCATTTACAACTTTGATGAAAATACAAGTAAACAGACATTTAGAAACATATAGACAGAGAGAGAAAGAAAGAAACAGACTGACAGACAGATGAATAAATTTATCATAGGCAAAATATTAGAGATTTAAACGGATCTAAATTTAACAGGAGATATTTGAAAAACATTAAAATCTGACATCGTCGTTTGCAAGCTTAAACTCCTTAAATAATATATATTTTTTTTAACTCTCAAAACCTTCATAAGAAACGTTATCATGAAAGAAACCTTTCTTTTTTAATCAGAAAACCGATTGCAAGGGGATCTTTTCTTGAATGTTTACTATCTGAAGAAGAATGGTGCTCTCTTCATGAGTATCGTTACACACACATAGCTAATTCTTGGTATACGTTTCTTAAGTAATGGCTCACGAAGTTTTAAATAAGAGACAAGATATAAACGCCCAAGGTCATAATCGTTTGAAAATAAAATTTTAATAATTAATATCTACAATCATACATCATCTAGAAAACCTTACCCGTTCAAAAAAATATAGTAAAAAACAACAACATAAGAATAGTGACTCAATCGAACGGTCATGAAAGGCGTCTATCCCTCCATCTTTGTCTCTGAGAATACCTACTTTTACAATCTTGTGCTATTATTGTATTGTTCATCATTGCTACCTTACGCTTCAGTCCATGTGGTCATTCTTAATGTTTAACATGTTTGTCTGTGTTTGAATTTCGCGCAAAGCTACACGAGGGTTATTTGCTCTAGCCTTTCCTAATTTACCACTGTAAGACTAAAGGAAAAGGATACTCTTTTACCAACAAATAGTGGTATCGTCACATTATAACACCATGACGACTGAAAAAGCGATCATGTTTGGCGCGACAGGGATCGAACCCGCAACCCTCAGATTACGAGTCGAGGGCTTAACCACCTGGCCATGCCGTGGCCGTTTAATGTGTAGGTCCAAGTTTGTGTGTGTGTGTGTTTTTTATACCAAAGCCACATCGGGCTATCTTCTGAGCCCACCGAGAGGAATCGAACCCCCTGATTTTAGCAGTGTTGATCCGAAGACATACCGCTGTACTAGCGGGTGGCACATGATGCTGATTATCATATTTTCTTGAGGGCACATACGTTTGTTTCGTTGTTTTAGTTAAAATACCTGTGTTCAATATTATTCTCTTTTTTTAAGCATGCCAATTGCATTTACAACACACGTGGACTTACTATAGAAATTTTCTAGATGATTATAAATACAATTTATTTAACACATATTTACTCACAACTGCCCAAACCTGCGTTACATATAAAGAAACATACTTGAAAAAGTGTATTGGTATCAGAATTAACTTTATTGTTAAGTCTCGTTTAAGTTTCTGTGTAACCAAACAAAATGTAATATTCACAAAAAAAAAGCTTACGTTGTTTGATTATTTGTATATCCCCCCCCCAGTAGCACAGGAGAATGTCTGTGATTTGGACCGCTAGTGCCCGATATGGCCAAGCGTGTTAAGGCGTGCGACTCGTAATCCGAGTATCGAGAGTTCGTATCCCCGTCGCGCTAAACATGCTCGCCTTCCCAGCCGTGGGGGCATTATAATGCGACGGTCAATCCCACTATTCGTTGGTAAAAGAGTAGCCCAAGAGTTGGCGGTGGGTGATGATGACTAGCTGCCTTTCATCTAGTCTTACACTGCAAAATTAGGGATGGCTAGCACAGATAGTCCTCGAGTAGCTTTCTGCGAAATTAAAAAACAACAAAATTCGACCGCTAGAAACCAGGTTTCAATACACGTGGTAGGCAGATCATGGATAGCTTGTTGTGTCGTTTTGTGCTTGATTATAAACAAACAAACAATATTTATTTGCTTTGGATATTATTGTGCAGCTATACAGCACAGGTTAACACAAACTGAGCATGGTGAAGTAATTCGTGTTGACGAGAAACACCCTTGAAGTAAAAATGTATCTCAGGACGGCTGGCATGGTTATTACCATTTTTACTAATAAAGCAGAAAAGAATGTTTCGACCTTTTCAGGTCCAGTTCATCTCTGGTTATGACCTAAAAAGGTCGAAACTTTGTTCTCTTTTTCATTAGTAAAAGTGTTAATACCCATGGCAGCCGTCCTCAGGTACAAGTTCGGCATGGCTTTAACCGAGAATCGTGACTACGTACAACTAACGAGTAGATTCGTTCAGGTTATCATTGTCACTCAGGAATTCAATATAACTGTAGTGTTTTGGATTAGTAGGTTAAGCGAAAAACAACTGTTGTATCACACTCGTTGCCAGCCTGTGGACTAATATAATTGAATAGTTGGATTTGACTGTCACTACGGTAACACACCCTAGACCTGAAAGTTCGGAGTCTGATTTTTGTTGTTGTTTGGTGCAACATAACTCGAACCATAAACGCTTGTATTTACAATCCGGCACACTACCCATTAAAGCCATGAAGTACGACAACTTTTACATTGTTCAGAAATGAACCTTGAAGTTACGTTTGCTTGCAGATATTATATGTTAACTTTAATGTGTAGATTAAAATAAAAGACATTTTCGATTGAAAGGAAATACATAGTTATTTTTCTTTTGATTTTGAATATACTGACTTTTATTTTCTGAAGGAGGGACACTTGTTATGAAATCCTTATCAGAAAATGATAATGGGAACTTTGATCTACTAAGTGTTACAAACATGTGATTGAAAACATTCTAAGTGTAACATTTTATCAAGTGTTGATATTGGTTTCTACCAAATAACACTCACATTAACCATTTCATGAAAATGTGGACAGCTGTTGTTGTTTGTTTGTTATTATGCACAAAGCTACCCAAAGGAATTACTGCACTCTGCCTATTACGGGTATCAAAACTCTTTTTTTTTTCAGCAATAAAAGTTCGCGCACACACCTCCGTGTCACTGGAGGGGGAGGGTGGACAGTAAAGATAATATATATATATATGCATGTATATATTCTTTGTTTAGAGCAAACTAGTGTAATACTTTTGATCTTATAACATAGAAACTCCCCTCTGCTCTATGGCTCAATAATAAGTCTAAGGACTTATACCACTGCAACGTCGGGTTGTGACACTCGCGGTGACACAACATAAATAGCTTTATATTGAATAAAAACAAACATGAAACAGGCAGTTTTTAAAATTGATTTTTGAAAGTAATTGTTTATGTATTCTCTATGAAACTTTCATTATTTCATCATAGATAGCCCAGTTGCTTTGCACCAATAAAAGCCAACTAGCCAATCTTTTCTTTCAAAAATTATTTGTCATTATATCAAATTGTATAAGTTTTTAAATGGTAAAGTATAAAAGTAAGGATAAATGATATTATTGTCCGAGGCTCATTTAACACTTAAGTTGTTTTTGTTTTTTTACGCATTTTAAGTATGCAGTTGGATGTTGTTTGCTGAATGCTTTCTTTTAAATACTGAATTACGCTATTTCATGTTATTAAAAAAATAAAGCGGTGAAACATACAAACCTATCATTATGACACTAACTGGTATAAAAACATGACATCTGATGGGAAAAAAGACATTAATTATTGATTTACAATTTTTAACTTGCATATCAGTCTTGAGATGTAAAATTGAATTTCTTCATTAGTTTATTTGCTGATAGAATAGAGGGAAGGCAGGTAGTCAACAATACTCAATTACAACTCTTAGGCTATCCTTTATCAACGAATAGTGAGATTGACTGTTACGTTATAACGACCCCACGGTTGATAGGGTAAGCATATTCGGTTAAATAACTCGAACAAGTAACCTGTAAATTGACAGTCAAGCGTCCTAGCCACTAGCCTCTGCCAGACTCTAATCTGTTGACAATCTGCACTTTATTTTCAAAACAAATCAGTTGAGTATGTTGACATAATTTCAGTCTTCAAGATCGAATTTGATCTTTCTAAGAGCAGTTAAATCTCTTTGCCTACCAGAGATTCATCTGGCAAAAAAAAATTAAAAAGAAATCTTGGACTTCTGTTTTACAATTATTAACTTCAACATTAATGGATGAAAAGAAATCAAGGTTTTATGAATGAGTGCTACGTGCCTTAGAGCTTTATGCGGATTTCACCTACATCAAAAGAGAAAAGATAAACATTCAAGGTGGCGATACTCAGAAAATTTCCACCTGTAAAATACATTATTTTATTTTTGAGTAATACAACAATACTAATTGATTAGTTCAAGAGAAACTCCAATAAATAATACTGTATATGAATTTAAAACTTTATCTAACCTTGCAAGATAAATGTGTAAAAGGTAAAGTGCAGTAGATTTAATAACGAATAAGCAAAAATGTTAAAGCTGTTACTCGCCAGTGTACATTTTATCCAGAAGCTTCTACTCTTAAAAATAAAATAAAAATGCATACTATACAGAGCATACAAGAAATGCACTAGCTGTAGCTATATTCGTTTGCTTCCCGATTTCGATTTTTTTTCCAACACTTAAAGTCAACCCATTTTATTTCGATATGGTCAGTTGTTTTTTTTCCACCACAGGCATTCACATATTTTGTCTCGTATGCCTCATCTTATTTTTCCTTTTCTCAGTCTATGTGAATATTTCTTCTATGACTCTTTTTTTCCACTTTATTGCTTTCTCTCTCAATCAACCTTTTTCATTTGGCATGTGGTCAAAACGAAATGACATCTCAAGGGAAACGAAATGACATTAAAGGGAATGTGCTATCGACAATTCCTTGGATAAATATTTGAGATTATTGATAGGAATGCGTTTATGTAACAGAAGCATTATTTGTGAAGTACCAAGTATTCTTGTCCTTTTGGGATTTATTTCTCTAATTTTTCTTTATTTTGCTCATTTTTGCGTAAAATAACTCGAGTACTATCTTTACTACGTGACTTAGAAATGAGAAACTACACGAAAGACAACTAGGCAACAACTCCCACCGCCAACTCTCAGGTTATTCTTTACCAACGAATAGCAAGATTGACCGTAACATCATGACGCTCCCATGGTTGAATGGTAAACATGTTTAGCAGTGAAATTCGAACCCACGTATTTGTGGCCCAAGTGTCCTAACCAACAGACCATCTTAGGCCTATTTGTCAAATTATCCTGTCTTAAAGTTATAGTTTACTTCTATTGCTAAGACTGCAATGTGAGTTATATTCTCGAAACATTTACAATAGTATATTTAAAGTTATTTTACATTTTTAGTTATATGCTGAACTAACTTACTGATGAAACAGAATATTTAAAGTCTGGGAGGCTTTTAAGCATTTACCTAACTTTTTATCTTTGGGTTTTCCGTCAGTTATAAATGTTTAACACGTTGTTAACTCAGTTAAAGGCACTCCTAAAGCGATATATGTATGGTTTTAAGTATTACATTTTCCAACTGTCAGAAATTTAAATTAAATAAATGTCGATATATATCTAATTTATAATACTTGTCAACAAGACAAGTGCAATTTTCTTTTATAATACAAATTTATTTTATATAGAAACGCATTTTAAAACTAAGATGTTACATGTGTACACTTACAACAATACATTAAATATAAAACATTAACAAAGTATTACACAACTTCAGTAATCATGACAGTGATTACAAATACAAACAGCCTAATATTATACAAATTACATAGTACATAAAAGTAAAACATGGATTATCTTAAAATCATATTCTTGTAATGTTAAACTCCAATTTAACAGTCATCTGTTTTTGCCCCCCTGTTTGGTTGAAAACCGTCAACAGGTTACGATTAGTGTAAATGACAATATGTTGTTGTGATGCAGATATATGTTCATTGAAATGTTTTAAAGCAAACACTGAAGTTAATGTTTCTTTTTATACAGTATCGTGATGACGATTACTGTTTTTAGAAAAACAACAAAGAGAGTGTTCAATACCTTTGTTGTCTGTTTGCAACAGATTGGCACCAGCACCACAATCTCTGCCATAAACAGCTAAGGCAAAAGGTTTGTAAGAGTCAAGTGCCACAAATACACAAATAAAGGTTTGACTTTTTCAAACGCAGATTAACATGCTTTAGATCATTGAACTTTTATTTTCATTTGATAGATTTGTTAATATTACAGCATTCTAAGCAAAGTTTTTGCAAAACCTTCTGCAAAAAACTCATAAAATTTTCTTCAGTAATTCACAATAAAATAAAAAAACATATGACTGAAGGTTTTTCTCAAAAGATAGGATAGGTTTCAAAGGAAAAACAGAAATTTTCAAATTAAGTTTTCCAACCAACTGACGGATATGAGAAATGTAAGAAAACTGAAAAACATCTTATTGAATTTTGGGCCAAGAAAATGTCTCATAATTTTATCACATATCTTGTTGACACCCATATGACTTCCCATGGGAAGTTAATGGGCAAATCTCAATATTTCAGAATGATATGCTTTGGAAACAACGATTTGATGAACTACAATCTATTAGTCTCAATTTTCTCACAAGCAGTTTTGAAAAATAATCAGTTGGCAATTTTTCAGTTAATCTTTATAGAGTACATTTATATTGTAAAGAAATCTACGGTTCTGTTTCTTGCTCGACAATCATTTTACTTTTAGGGAACGGAACTTCACTATGTGAACTAAATCTCTCAATTTCATCATTTTCACTCACCGTGGAATCGTCAATAAGACAATCACCCACATGATCTCCGTTACATCCAAAAAAATGTTTGAGACAGGTGTATGTTATATTGTCCTCTAAATTCATTGTCTATCATTTGTTTTTGGTTTAATTTCTTATCCTAAGCTCGATTCACAGAACACGAGGGAAACACATTGAGATTATAATCATCAACAACAACATCATCCTCAGTTGAAACAGTGATCGGTTTCTTAACCACTTTGGGTTTGGCAACAACATTTTCCTCAACCAAATCGTGTCACAACAATGATGATATACTCATAATTGACGAACAAGGTCTCGAGCTACAATTGGTCTCGAAACAAGGTTTGATGCCAAATAAATGCCATAAAAAGCAACATCAAGAAAAGCAGCCCTCAATATCCTGAGCAGTAACAGACTTACCAGTGGCAGAACTCGAATTTAAATGCAATGGACTCTCGAACAACAATGACTGAGTTGCCCCAGTATAACGTAAAATATATATCGGTAAGGGATTAGCAGTGTCATTTGTTAAAATCCCAGAATCGACGGGCACAACAAATTTAAATTCATCTCTGAGTACATCAGCCTCTATATCAGTAGCCAAATTAACAACATCTGGTGACATGTTGAAATTACGTCCACATGTGAAGACGAACGCACTGGGCGTTGCCTCTTTTTTTTCTTTTTCAAACACTAACAATCAGACATAACATGACCAGGTTTTTTTTACAAAAAATGACAGACAGACCTCGATGCTTTTGATGAAGTTTTATCCTAACTAGATTTTCAAGTTGAGGACCTGGATCTTTTATACGAATCCTCAACTTTGGTGTATTGAACAGGTACTGGTTTTTGTTAAGATGGTAGCAATTTCTTTTTTTTACGAAAAATGATTTTATGTGTTACAATCTAATCATTGGCAAGAGCGTCTCCTTCTATAGTATTTCAAATTTCTTTTTGATTCAAATAAGTTATGAGGTCGTCACGTACACAACGTTTAAATTCCTTAATTAGACATAATTGTCTTAGTTTGTTGAAACAGTTGTTAATGCGCACAGAATTAAACTATCGTTCGAAGATAAACCTTTTCTTTGTAGACCAGTTCCATATACGAAACATTTGGCGATAAGCCTCCGGTACTAACTCGTATGCTTTAAAAATACTATTGCTGCTTTAACCTTATACTAATTTGTGCAATATTTTTGAAGAGAGAACAGCATAAGCTTCTTGTGCTTTATTATTTAAAACATATCGTAATAATAAAGAACATTTTTCAGTTAGCCATTCCATGGTTTGAAGCTTCATGAAAATATTTATCAACTTCATTTTCATTGAAGGATGGTGCTTTAACATATGTTGTCAGTTTGCCTTGGTCGAAACACAGATAGTCCATTGTGCAGCTTTGTGCTTAATTAAAAACAACAACAACAAACAAACAAGACTTGGTCGATCGGAGTTGAGTCTAATTGCCATTTCTTTCAGCTTAATTTTTTCGATGGGCGAGTTAATTTCGAGTTGATGTAAACGTAATTCATTAACAGGAAGCTAGCTATCTAGCCTTGTCCTCCTATTTGTCGAGTTTTTTTACCACTAAAGTTATATTTTTTCATAAAAATACTAATATTTGACGTGAATGTTTGAAATTTATAAACGTTTCTGGTCAAACGTCTGAGTTCCCGATTAGGAAGCGTTAATCGTAGTTTTAGCTTTTAAGGTTTAAAGCACTTCAACCGTAGTAAATCAATAATATATAGTGTCTATTGGCGCGTCGCGTTGGTTGATTACATTTGTAGTCGTGAGGAGAGTTTCTAGAAATTTCATCCTGCACAACAATACTGACAATACACTGATGTATTGATACTTGAT
Organism: Carcinoscorpius rotundicauda; assembly: GCA_011833715.1. NCBI lineage: Eukaryota > Metazoa > Arthropoda > Merostomata > Xiphosura > Limulidae > Carcinoscorpius > Carcinoscorpius rotundicauda. The sequence goes on from CM022398.1 coordinate 27,760,599, forward strand.
CTTTTTGATACTTACACTTGAGAATTTTCTACAAAGTTAGTAAATAGGCAAGATTATCACAAATACAGATTTAACAGTATAAGTTATGTACATTTCTAAATATAAATTTAACTTAAACAAATATCGGTATTAAAATCGATATATACCAGTAAATCCGTCATACTGGTCATTATTTCAATCGTGGTTCATAAAAGGTTCTGTCAAAGCGAGTTGCAAGTCAGTTAAAAATAAAGACCAGTTAAACTTTACAGAAGCATATTGATCTTCAAATTATCTGTGTATTTATATACCAGTGGTGTTTAAATATCATAATACAGCGTGTAATGTGTTTATTTTGAGTTATCGCAGAGGTGAGTGTAAAGAATTTATGGTAATGTTGGATTAAATCATTCAATATTTGTGTTAAGTAGTGGGTTATTGAATATTTTTTGTCGTTATACTCAACCATGAATAAAGAAATCCGGTTTTTAGCATTATATGCTTTCATACTTACCGCTAAGCCGCTATGTTACTAAAATATTAAAAACACACTAGTAATTTGTGGGATTAATTGCAGTATGGACAGTATTTTATTTAATATTTTAACTCATATGCTACTAGGAAACATTTAACGAACAAAACTTTGACACAACAATAAATTTAATGAACATGTAGTTTGGAGAAAAATATTTAAAACTCTGAATTCATGAATAATTTTAGGATTAAAATAGTTTATGTATTATTTATTTTTCAATTTAAAAACTATAAAAATGGTATATGACAGGAAAAACCTTATTTTATCTCTACTGATATCATAAAGTTTCAACTTGTTGTGCCACCTCCCTCGTTGAATAACCAATAATTTTAAGGGTTTATAAGATTAATGATCGAGTTTTAATACTCAGTGTGGGCAGAGCATTGAAGCATTAATTGAGTATCATGTAATTTTGCATTTAGCAACAAATATACAAACGAAAGAGTTCAGTGAATTTTCCATTTAAGGAAGTCTAGAAATAACAAAAACACAATAATCACTCGTTATGTTTAAAGCATTTTGAAAACTTATTTGAACTGTTTTCTTAGCATTTATTACCATTTTAAGAAGAGCAATACAATTTTCACAAATATAATTAGTCTAAAACAATGCAACTAAAGTTTTCTTCTATTGTAGGCTTTCCTTGATTATCGTATATGCGCGAATACTACTAATTAAAAATGAGAGTTTTGAGGTTCATTTGCTTGGTGTTCAACCTCGCATTTCAAACAAGCATGTGACGTGACATCCAAATACGTCACCTATAGAGCTCGTCTTATCAGGTGTCATCTTATCAGGTATAAGCTTGTAGCTTGATGATTTTAAGGGACACATTAAATAATCTGTTTGTATCATAAGAGCAAATCTTCATTTCTAGAAAAAGAATTTTAAAATGTTACGACCGAACATTTCATTGCATAAATATCATCATGGATAATATTTAAGTTAAACAAATTGTCAAAGTTAAACCACCACTTTTTCATTCTGTTTTTAAGGTGTTTCATAAAGGTATTCATGATTTATTTGATGCAGAATATCAAAAGCCTCGAAGGCATCCAAATGTTTATTGAACCCTTTATCTCTGGATTTTTTGTCAATTATTATAAATGTTTAGGAGATTACTAATTCAGTTAGGGGTACTCATAATAGGAAGTATATCTGGCCATAAGTTAACTGATGGTTCATAAAATATTTTCTCTAAACGAATTGCAAGTGAAGTTAATATAAACACCAGATGTTTCTGTTTTGTAGATTATCATCCAACAAAAATAGTAAAAAGAGGTGACCAAGCTAATGCAAGGTTTGAGCAAAAAGCTACTGAATTTTTAAAGTAGGAAAGATTTGTGGCGGCAACTCAGGAACTATTTTCAAAACGTTTCTCCAGAAATTAACTTGAGAATCACGATTTTTCAAAATATGTTAAGAAAACGTCCAATCCAGAAGAGGATTTGACAGACCTAAACGTCCAGAAATGGAATTAATCATTGTTATAGAATGTATTTTACTCACTGGAAAGTTTACATATTATTATGTAGATTTTATTATGCTGAAACATGCTGAGTGAAAGTACAAACACTATATGTAGAAGAAGAATAGAAGTATTTTCTCTGTTTAGAATAACGGGACCAAAAAACTGAATAATTTAGTTCGTTTAAAGCAACAGTTACAAGTATTTTGTTAATAAAATCTTTCTAGGATCACCATAAAATATTCGTCGAATAATAACTAAAGGTATATCTGTTAGAATTAAATACTATTGGTATTCTCTATTGCAAAACATGTTACTGAAACTTACATTAATATAACTGACTAGTGATAAATGACCATGGATGTATTTGAATGTAAGTTGAACTACATCCTAGTTATCAGATATAGCAAGTTCTTATATTATATTATGCTTCATGCATGATTAACAAATTAAATTTTGTGGTATGTTAAGTCTGTATAAGAATTTTTAGCGTATGCTTGTAACTTACGTGGACATAGCATTGTACAGGCAGACCTCTGAGTGGCTTCTCCTAGGCATTGTTGACCATTGTTAAGAGGAGTAGGATTAGTGCACATGCGAGTTCTGATCTTTGATCCCCGACCACAGCGACTATTACATTCGCTCCAGGGACTCCAGGTGGACCAACCTCCGTTTACTGTAAATAATATCAACCAAGAAACGTGTTATAACAAGTTAACTCATAGACAGTAAGCATTACATCTGCCCAAAGTCAGCTGATATGTCAAAAATTCAAGGCAATTAGGAGAGTACTCCTTACGCGTAAGGTCGTCTTCCACATTACTTTGAGTGCAGGTAATCTATATTTGTAACGAAATATTTTACACTTGAACACAGATGGAGCTGTTTCATATGTTTATCTCATTCAGTTGTAACTACTACAATATTCTAATTACAACCACATTAATAAGAATCGAGTCAAACAGACCCATTCAGTATTAATAAGACTGAAAGTTATCTGTGTCTGTTACTATTTATTTTCCTTCTAAGTTCACGAGGGTAGGGATTTTTTATTCTATACTAAGCAAATTTATAAAACCTATCGCAATTCATTGTATGATCTTTATTTTGCTGCTCAAACACGCATCATTTTATTTATTTTTATGCGTGTATGGAAAAGTGAATATATAAAACATTTTCCTGTATTAGTACTACTCCTACCAAATAATTAAATGTAATAGTCACATGTCCCATTGTTTTTCACGTTTTAAGCAATAGAACCTTAGATAATTATGACACGATATTCTCTTCTGGTTAAGTGTTATTCCTCATGGAAAGAACATAATAGTGTATACGACCACGTTTTAATAAATCATGAACATTGTGTCAATAAAAAGTAGTACCATTTTAGCGCAAACTCCTATTTTTTATTATTTGGTGTATCAGTGATTACAAACTTCATACACAAATTTATGTCTGCATCTGTGTTTGATTTGGCCTCTTATTACATTGTTACTATTTCACCCACTTCGGTATATCAATTCAGCATTTGGCATAAATAACTAGGCCCAGCATGGACAGATGGTTAAGGCAATCTGAGGGTTGCGTGTTTGAATCCCGGTCCCACCAAACATGCTCGCACTTTACGCCGTGGGGCGTTATAATGTTTCGGTCAATCCCAATCTTCGTTGATAAAAGAGTAGCCCAAGAACTGACGGTGGATGGTGATAACTAGCTGCCTTCTCTCTATTCTTACATTACCTAATTAGGGATGGCTAGCGTATACAGGTTTCGTGTAACTTTGCGCGAAATTAAAAAAAAATCATGAACAGTTGCTTCTATTATTAAAAAAAAAAACGATGATCCTACAAATTATTCCATGCAAGATTTATCATGATTCCTTTATAGCATTGGTTTTACACTTAAAATAACAGCAGTTTATGTATTTAGTTGAAAGTAATAAATATCTCGATTATTTTCAATTGATTTTCAGTCTTTGTGCTTGTCTATTAACAAAATATTTTTCAAACGTAAGATTTGGTTTGTTTCGTCAGTAGTTAAAAGTTTTTATTGACACGTATAGCCACACGCAGTATTTGAGTTTTATTTAATTCCATTAATTTGTCTTAACGTATTACAATGTTTTAGAAAAATCAGTTATGCAAAACCATTTATGTCACAACAGCTCCGTAATTATTACACATTAAAGTAGATTTACAAATGCATGCTATAATTTTTAAAATATACTTTTATGAAGTCCTTTAATTTCTATATTTTACTAAACAATTAAAACATATTATTTCTAGATTATTAAATTTAACATATTTTAAGTTTATAACCGTGAATAGGTAGTTTCAAAGTGTAACGAGTCGAGGCTAAAAATCCGAGTATTCATGGTTTACGTCCTGTTTTCAAACAACGGTATTCTCAACTTTGGAATTGTGAGTACACAAGAATGACAATCAAATCCCAGTATTGGCGATCACTGCTGCTGACTAGCTGCTTTCCTTCTAATCAATTCAGAAATAGGGAGCACTAGTTACAGATAATCATTTGTGTCACTTTGCATATAAATTTAAACAGCTGTTTTAGCTGTTAAGCTTAAACTCATACGTTATACTGTAATACTTGATGTATATGTTGTTGAAAAAACCATTGATACGTATAGTATCGTGTGTGTCTAAAGGAAAGCTTTGTAACACCTAAATAAAGTGATAGAAGAAATTCAACATAAACGTTTTACACAGGAATACTTCAAGTTAACTATCACAAAACACCTGCGTTTACTGCTGGGTTTAAAGGCCCTATCATTAATCATAAAGGCCTCAATTACCGACCAAACTCAATAATTATCCAAATTACTTCCATCATTCCTAAAAATTGGCCCGCGCTAGAAAATAAACTTTGTTAGGATACATATCTGTAATGGCTGAGCACGTGTGACACGTTTAGTATCGCTAGCTTATGTCTGTTTGTTGGCACGTTTAAAGTTAAGCACAAAGCAACACAATAAGCTGTATGTACTGGGAACACCATCTCTTTCAAAACCCGGGTTTTGGGTTGTAATTCCGTAGACATACTGAGGAGCTCAAGCTTATGAGTTGGAATATTAATTAAATTTGAAGTATAGTGTCGTTGGTATTACGTGAAGCTGGAAAGCAAAATTCGTTACCATATGTAGCATCAACAACTATGAACAATTATTCCTAAACTTCTAGTGCTATTTAGATTCCACTGGTAAATCTTTAGTAGGGGAGGAGAGGGCTGTAACTACACTATGGGGCTGTACCCGACAAAACAAAGCATTAGAAAACCTGTCCGTGATATCTTAGCACATTTTCCGAGAATAGGGGTTACACATTAGTTTCATTAGCGTCCTCAAGATCCTGAGGGTGGCCAGAAACATAAAATCCAATGTATATGTTCAGCGATCTTGAACAGCTATGCTTTTAGTCCCTTTGGCAGGAATACTGTGTCATACACGTAAAACATCCTCTTCCCGGGCCACCCCAAGTCTGCCTGTCAAGTTTGGTTGTGCTAGCTTCAAAATTAGCGAATAAACAAATAATTTCACACACACACATCGTGAATTAATATAACATAGAATACTGTATAAAAATAATATTAGATATTTCAATATCTGGTATTCGATCCCGGTTCCAATGATGTGACGAAAAACAAGGGTTTACCAGTTGACCTGTGGAATTCAATCGTTAACCTCTTACGACATACTTAAACCAATGAAACCAATTAGCTACCAGATGCCTGCAGGCTAATAAACACAATTTTTTTCTTGTATATCAAGGTTAAAGGTTGTTTTAATTAGAGCCAATTTTCTGTGATGTATAAAGCACAAAGGTTACTAATGCTTTGGCGAGATTAGGAAGGGAAAATATAAAGAAAAACAGTCACATTTTAGGCTTAATCACATCTTTGGCCTAATACTTTATTTAAAGGCTCTGAACCAATAAAGTTTTGCAAAACTGACAAATTTTAACACAATTTGCCATTTAGCGCCATCAAAAGTGTCTTTGGTATTTAATACAAATTAACAATTTTTGTACCTTTATAGATACAATGAGTCGCTAAGCTCTGAAAAATAAATTGTCGTAATTTCATGGTAAAAAAGCAAGTATTTGAATTAAGTCATTGAAAAAATAGTGTTTCAAGCCAAATTATTATTACCTATAAAGGCAATATTATCTAATACTAAATTTTTTATAGTTATTATTGTACTCTAGTTGTTACTTAATAGTAGCCATAAAAGATTTATTAAAGAGGATCTGTTGAATATTTTGTTTAGTTTCTTGCTTCATGGGTATTCATTTTTCAACTACTGGCTACCAGTTTCTAGGCCACGTACAAAGAAGAAGTACTAAAAGAGAAAGCAACTTTAAGAGACCTCATAGAGTTTGTTTAACCTGATGAATAGGCATTTATGCTTGACATCTCCGAGGGTGTCCATTCCAAGCAAAGGCTGTAAATAAAATTGAAAGCCTTTCGCAGAAGTAGTTTTTTTCAGTTGCAAAATAGAAAAAAAGGAGTCAAAGTGTAATTAAATGTGTGTGACGAAAAGAAACATTATCATGATTTAACATGAGTTACAATAACAATATACATGGTATGATCTGTTCGAAAACAATATAAATAAATTATTATATAAAATTTAAATGATAACCATAAATAAACACCATATAACTGTGCAATGGCTTGTAAACGGAGTAAGATTACTTACTAATCAGGCAGTTATTGATAATTTAAAGCGCGGTACTTTTACGTCCTAAGAGTGGCTATATTTATGCTTACATCTATAGAATAATGTTTCAAAGAGTCATAAGCATACACAGTTCATGAGTAAAATGCGTCAATTAAAACATTATTTTCGTGTCCTGTTAGTTAAAGTTACCACGTTCAAGTTACACCTGGAATAGAATGAAAACAATTAAGTTTTGCAGGAAAATATTACTCATGTACATATATATGTAAATCCTGTGCATTCCTAAGTTGAACGTTTTATGCAAAGTGTCCCAGATAATTTCAAGCAAAAATATGTTCCACTAAATGGGTTTACCCATGAATGTTTGTAAACAAAGAATAATAAACTTTATCCTGTATACTCCCAAAATTAGACGAATATTTTAAAATGTATTTTTTTCATAATTGCTCAAATAGCCGTTTATTTCTATAAGCTTGGTGAAATAATTTAGATATCAGTACACATTTAATGTGCCAATTTTTAAACTACTACTGTGTATTTGGTACATTTCGAAAAAAAATTGCCTTTCAAGTCCACAGAAATTCTTGCAAAAACGAAAATAGATATTTTACAGGAACTCAATTCATTCTTCCCTTACAAAAAATTTAGGGATCGTGATCTCTGACAGGATCATGAAATCATTTTTTAGAAATGTATCACTTCATATGATATTACATTTTTTTCTGAATTTAAAATATGTTTGATGAAAAAGTGAGTTTTTTCAATAAAGTTATGTTTCTATATTTATAATTTAAAGACATTCAAAACGGTTTTGTCCTTTCAAGACATCTCTATCATTGGTGCATCTACTTTAAGTCAAATAAGAATACAGATCCGTTTCTTACATCAGAATTTCTAAGCAGAGTTTATATTGATAATGTAAAAAAAAAATCTTTATGGTACAGATTTGCACACAGAATGAGTAAATCACAAAAGCATCGAAAAATGAAAAAAACTTTTAAAGCTTATTCGTTACATACCATAGACAGTTAATGTAGCGGTCTCACTGAAGCGCTGATTGGCTAAATTTTGGGCTCCACAAGTGTAGTTACCTATATCTGCTAGTCGTACTTGACTTATTAGTAAGTTACCTTCGTTTGAAATTATGAAGTTTGTTTCTTTTTTTGTATCAATGATCTCATTATTTCGCAACCAGAAAATCTGAGGCGTTGGCAAACCCTCTGGTGGTAAACAATGAAGAGAGATCTGACCTTCTATTTCTACACTGGTGCTCAGCGGCTGGTTGATGAAGTGTTTCTTTAAGTCTATTAAAAAAAATATAAACAGAAATATAAGTTTTCTTGGGATTTCAACTACGTTAAAAAACTAATACGTAAGCGTATTCAAAGTATTTCTATTTATCTATAATAATAACAATAAAATACAAATTTGTGAAATTTCTTCCTAAACTTTAACGAAGAAAATTAGCATTGACTAATAACAAATACCTAAAATTTTAATAGAATTAGATTTTTCTTTTAGGGGGTGGAGATTTTGAAATCAGGAAAAAAAATGTTTACTCGTGAAGTAAAATTTATAAAAAAGAATATCGGAATTTGAAGCAGAAAAAAGTGAAATGTCAAAGAACACCACCGAAAGAAGTAATATTACAAAAATCTTAGTTGGTTTGTGCTTATAATTTCCTTTAATTTTACAAAAAATGTAAAATCATAATTACTTTAAATGACTTATACAGCTACAGAAATGGTAAAAAATTACACTATCTGTACAGCTTCAACAGAACTTTTATTTAAAGAAAAATTCAAGACATCATTTTAAATCATTACCCTAATTAGTGTTTCACAGCCTTTTGATTCGTTTATCTTCATATTATACAAGTTAATAATGCCACCCCTAAAATTTGTTTACCTCCCTTAAAATTTCCCATAACAGAGTCTGGTAAAAATTGAATATCCCCTAATACGATAGCTTCATATAATAGGCAACCCTCCATATGAAAAGCTCATCCAAGAATATCAATAATGTACTGTTAGCTCTTAAAACTTTTTAATTTATCTTTCATAGATCTATTTCCATTCATCTTTTGTTTGTTTGTTTTTAAAAAACAAAGCCTTCTCAACCAATTCCATCTGTTTGTCACCGGTATTCAGAACCTTGTAGTCGACACTGACTCAGAAAAATAGCACAGATGTTGCGTAGTTACAGTAGAATTTTGAACTTCGACCCCTTATGGTGGCCCCTGTCATCATGTTTGGTCATGCACCAGCTGATAACAGTGAATTTAACAACAGCCCTTTAGAGTAGTTTCCATTGTAAAAGGTTCCAAATCACACCATTCTTCTATATCTCTGATTTGAACATATTTTTATTATCCAACTATAAGAATATTTTGTATATAAAGAACTGTTATATGCCGCTGGCAAAAGCGATCAACACTCGGTGACATTGTAATATCCACAAACACCAAACAATATCAGAAGAAAGTTCTGGTATACGTCGCTCCTCCACAACTTTAGAATAGTTGTGCTTTTCACATAATTGTAACTTGCTGTTTTTCATGTTCAAAATAGAATTAATATAATATATTCAACCTTTTGTAACGGTATTTTGGTTTTATTTTATATGAGCGATCATGTTATGTGATACTGATTAATAAGGCGGATGTTCAAGCATGGTCTCACATCTAACAGAATCAACGTTTTTATTTAATAGCCCGGGATGTCATTTATAAATAAAACTACGATTACATCCTTTACACACATCTTCACTTTACTGGCAACTAGAAGAAAAATTACTGGAACGTACGGTAATATAACAGTGAAAAATGGACGAAATTGTTTGTTAGAAACTTATTTAAAATAAAATAAAAAAACTTCCAGTGTACTGCGCTAAACTTTCTGTAATGATATCAATTAAAGTTTCCATCTACTTATACGTCATACACTCATTCTGTAGAGAGAGAGAGAGTCAGTAAAAGTATCTAATGATGACTTATTCCATAAAATTATCCTATACGCTCTTGCTTAGTAAAAAACGCTATATACATTTAACTTCCGGTGAACATTTCCGTGCTGATCCAAATCAGTTACCCATTACCGGTAATATAGACTCACTGGTGCCTTCTAACGAATACCTTTATGTTGGGAAAGTCTACACTATAGTAAGTCATGTCTGAACGGAGGTTGGTAATATCCCTCCGCTTACCTCATGAATAAATTAGCGCGAACTTAATATACTAAGACATTAAAAAAGATAATACTAAATAACCCTCAAAACAATTGGGATTGTAAAGCCTTCGAATAATGTGAGACTTCCACACAAACAACCGAATACAACACGATAATCCAGTCTCTTCAGCTCAATCAGGAGCCAGTCTAGTTTAATGCTCAGAATATCTAAATGAGTTACATAAATAAAATATTAAATTAGACGTAATCCTAGCACATTATGTACGTTTTACTAAGAATACTATGCTATTGGGATCTACTGGTGCGAAGCTGTTTGTATTCTTTTATTGTTTCCCAGTGACTCAACCGTAAGTCTCAAGGCATTTAACGCTAAAAACTTGGGTTCGATTGTGTAGCTCTGTGATCAAGTATAAACAGACACACAAACTTATAACATTAATATTTAGATACAAACTTTTTACAGCCATGTTAAAGTTGTAAACGGTTTGAACGAAAGCAATATTCGTGTAAAACATAAGTCAGACACACAAATATGATATTCATTATGAACTGTTTATATTATAAGCTTCTTCGTGATGTATTAGTCAGGTCGCTTGACTCACAACCCGTGGTTCGCAAGTTCGAATCTTCGTCAGCGAACACTCGCACCCTTTCAGCGGTGGTCAGTCCCACATACGATTTATAAAAGAGTAGCTCGAGAGTTAGTGTCAGGTGGTGTTGAAAAGCCAAACTGGCTTACATGAAGTCTATCATTGCTACGTTAGAGACAGCTAGCGCAGTGAACCTTTAAGTAGCTTTGCGCGAAATAAAAAAAACGAACAAACAAACATGTTTCTTCTTAGATGGATCAAACTTGACCTATTGAATGGACTGCAAAACCGATATGGCACATGCGTTAATGTGCGCGAACGGTGAATGCTATTGTGTACAGTTTGCGTCCGTTACTTCCAAAATGCGCTCTTCTATTCCGGTTTACTGTAAGAGTTTTAAATTTCACTGTTCAGTCAGTCAGTCAGTAATGCCAGCCGCGACTCATATTGACCGACTTTCTACTCTATCAGATCAACATCAGTACAGCTAGGCTTGTATACTGCGTAAAGCACATCTCTTACAATTAAAAACACGTTTTTAACGTTACATATCGCATTTAACTCACCTGTGGATGATTACGATAGTTTAAGCGGAAATTCTAAAATAAACTAAATAAGTCTTCTTTTTATACTGAGAACGAATACAAAACTACCTTAATAAGGATTTTTCACACAAAATCTAACAATACATTTAGGAGTAAGAGTATGTTTAGAAGACCAGACACGAACTTAGAGCACCTTTATTACATTGTGACATTCTGCCCGTATGCGTGAAGTGTAAAAATAAAAATTAAAAAAATATTTATTTAGACAGTACGAAATGTACTATGTACAATAAACAATGATGGTGATAAAAATATCACAACTGGCTCCTCTAATGACATGAAAGCAGATTTAATTATTAAACATTATATCAATTTATCCTTTCAAGGCTTAGTATGAACTATACATTATAATGTACGCCTCATGCCATTTTGATCTTTAAATTAGCAGAAATATGCTAGCTAATCTATTTTACAAAGATTCTCGCAATTTATCAAGCTTCGGTATCATTTACTGAAAAAAAATGTGTTTTTTTCTCTAAATGTAGTTGTTTTATTTTTGTATAAAGGTTCAATAAAACGTAACCGTATATACAATAATAGCAGAGATTTGCTAATGATTATCGTACTGATGTTAAGCCTAATTAAAGCGTAATTAGTCCATATAAATATTAATAAGGAATTCTACTCGTTGAAAACAGAATAAGAATATATTTCAGTAAAAAATGTTGGGCGTATATCGTCATCGATTACAAACGAGACGTTTTTAATGTTCTAGTGGAATGAATTCCGGTACCTTACACACATCTCATTTAAGTATTCACGTCACAACCAGGATCAACTTTAATTTGCCGTTGCTGATACATACTCGATCACCGACTTTAATTAAACAAGTGCAAATGATATGAAGTGCTATAAGGAAATCACAAGACATGTGAATAAGTAAGACGAAAATGTTCAACAAAGATAAAATAAACATGAAATATAAACACAAAAGAACAGCTGTTTAAACACATTTTCTAACAACACCGAAACCTTAACTACTTAAAAATCTGGACTTCACGAATAATTTTAAAATCTACAATGGTGTTAAACGCATTTATTAAAGGAAACTAGCTTTAAAGTTAATTTGATAATTTTGTAAAACAAAATTAAATCAACGTACTTTTACAAATACCTAAAGTGAGACTAACCCCTTGCTTACCATAGGAGTATATCTTAATTAGGATTTTTCACACCGAGCTAACAATGCATGCCATAGGAGCATACCTTAATAAGAATTTTTCACACTGAGTGCAGCAATACATGCCATGGGAGCATATCTCAAAAAGAATTTTTCACACAGAATCTAACAATACATGCCATAAGAGGATACCTTAATAACGATTTTTCACCCAAAATCTAACAATACATGCCATAAGAGCTTACTTTAATAAGGAATTTTCAAACTGAATCTAGCAATACAAGATCTGTAGGGTATATTTTCAAAAATATATAAAATAAATTAATATCAAATATAAATTTTTGATATTTTGTTAAAATTTTCCAGTTTTTCTGGATTGCTATTAATCCGCCCTCCGCTAATACAGCGGTAAGTCTACAGATTTACAACGCTAAAATCAGTGGTTCGATTCCCATCGGTGATCTCAACAGATAACTTAATGTGGCTTTGCTATAAGAAAACACACATACATACATTATCATTACAGCATTCAAAGTCGTGAAAGGGTGAATATAAAAATATATATTTATTTTACAACCACAATAATTTGTTGTTATAAGTTGTATTATTATTCGGAGATTAAAGTATATTTGTATTAAGAAAGAAAACTGTTTATCATAAATTGGATACAGATCGACATTTATTTGAACTGCTATATCTAAGTTACAGACCTGGTATGGACAGGTGGTTAAGGCAATCAACTCGTAATTTGAAGATCGCGGAATCTAATCTCTGTCACACCAAACGTGCTCGCTCTTTCAGCCATGGGGATATTATAATGTGACAGTAAATCCTACTATTTGTTGGTGGAAAGAGTAGCCCAAGGGCTGGAGTTAAAATTCAACTAAAATACTTTTTGTGAATATTTTTATTATAAGTTTATATCTTTGAGTATTTTATCCTGCTTGTAAGTTTCAAAGCTAATAACTCTTTTATGATAAATATTGCGTTTCAACGACCTCAGTGATTCTAATGATTCCTGTTTATTATAACTACGGTTCAACGTATAAGAAAAGCTTAAACTAGACAGCTAGATCATAGCAAAGCCAATAACCTTAGTTAGAGTGGCACAATCATATTTCTCTAAATATATACAACCAACTAGTTCATTTTACGGTTTTGTGTATCGCTTCTTCTCGATCACACGAAACTTTGACTGTCTATCTTTCTTGCTTTATGGTGAAATATATCAACGGTAACGCGCGTGTTGTTCTGCAGACTGATTATTTTCAGCCAGCAAGTCCTAGAACTAACATTTGTTTTGGTAGTCTATAGTGTTAGTATACAGGGGACATATCAACAACGTGAAAACCATCATTAACCTTGCGGTATAAAAAAGCAACAAAACCAAACGCGAAAGACATAGTAAATCACAGGGAACAGCAATAAATTCTTGTCCTAAAATAATACCTGTTTCTTAAGTCTTTTAAGTGTCTGATTCTGTGCTTAACATGACACGAATTTTTAAACTGGAAGTTCTGGTCTATCATTGAAGTAACGTTCATGGTCGTACAGCAGTGTGAAAGCAATTATGCAAGTCATCTGTTTTCTACACAATATTATGTCTTCTCTTAACACAACTAACTAGTATCAGGTGCTCAATAAAGACATTTGGTATTAATACAGATGGCTGTTTTGTAAGATATGGGCTTATGTTTGTCTTGATAATATATTTCCTACAAAGTCTTGTAAAGAACCCTAACGACTGAACTGATTTTGTAAATGCGGCACACAATTAACATATTTTTCACAAGAAATAACTGTTTACAAAAAAAAAGAGAAAAAAAACAACAAACAGAGATCATTCCAAATTGTGCAAACCTGAAGCGTTTACACATGTTTATTTTTTTGTATTTTAAGCCTCTTTATATTATCTTCAATCATGCTTATGATGTAAAGGCTTGTTTGTTTCGCGCAAAACTACACGAGGGCTTTCTGAGCTGGATGAAAAAGAATTCATAAGTACGTTCTGACAGCAAAAGTATACAAATTACAACTCCAAGTAAATATTCGCTTCCCAACTGAATAACAAAGAAATAATGTGTTTGATAATAATCATGACAAAATACAACTTTACATTTAAAATTTAAAAACAGCAACGTAGTAACCATACGTTTTGTCAATCCATAGTGAAGAATTATTTCCAGAGCGTCTACATTTGTTAAAGTTTCACTGAAATATCATTATCTAAGTATTTATAAATTCAGTATCTATGCGCGAAATAACGAAATATTCGTAGCTGTAACAATAGTACCTTCCTATATAAAACATATACACGCTTTGTTTTGTTTTTCGTACAAATAAAAACTCAAAAGGCCCGGCATGACCAGGTGTTTTAAAGCGTTTGACTCGTAATCTGCGAGTCGCAGGTTCGAATCCCCCCGCGCGAAACATGCTTGTCCTTTCAGCTGTGGGGAAATTATAATGTAACGGTCAATTGCACTATTCCTTGGTGAAAGAGTAGTGCAAGAGTTGGCTGTGGGTAGTGATGACTAGTTGTCTTCCCTCTAGTGTTTTGGAGCAAAGCCACATCGAGCTATCTGCTGAGCCCATTGAAAGGAATCGAACTCCTGATTTTAGCGTTGTAAATCCGGAGACTTACTGCTGTACTAGTGGGAGGCTTTCCCCCAGTCTTACACCGCTAAATTAGAGACGGCTAGCGCAGATAGCCATCGAGTAGCTTTGCGCGAAATGCAAAAAAAACAAAAAAACTCAAAAGAAAGATATTATAATTTGTTGTTATAAAACCCTGGATAATTGTTTTAGATCGATTACGTTACACGGTTCAAGTATTGTTCAATAAAGTTTAATTAGATACAATTATATGACTGTAAAACATGTCCCTAAATGGTTATTTTCAGTGGAAGTCAGTATTAAATAACTTTCTTGACATTTTAGCATTATATTTTCATGTACATCGATTTGTAATTAGCTTAACGTAAACGCCGTAAATTAATCTAATTAATGATCATATGAACTTAATTTTGAAAAAAGTTGACGACTTATTCAAATATTGAATTAACTGAGTTATTAAATAAACTTATCAAGTAATCTAATCATGTTGTAGTGTTTACGCTTCAGTAGTACAACGTGACATATAAACATACAATATAGAATAATTATACATAACTGACGAATGACGTTCAAATCTGAGAATATTCTGATAATGATTGGGAATGCTATAGAAATTTTTAGATACCTTGGTCATTCCAAACAATATGAATAAAGTTTGTTTTAAACCTGTAATACTCAGAAATAGAGTTGAAAATTAGAGTAGATTACAAATCTCTAGATTATTTCAATTACGTATACTTTAAGTAAACTCCAAAAAGCATTTTTTGATCATTAAGTTGGTATAATCGTTAGATATCTCTCATCATCTTTAATGGATGACTGAAGGATTTTATCCATTCTCTATATGAGTTAACAACAGCAGACTTAGATTAACAATGAGAAAAACAATAACTTTGAATTAAATAAACGTTCTTCAGTCAAAGAGAAAAGTTAATTTATCAGATTACGGGGTAAGAAAAGAACAGTAGTTCCGGCGCCAAGGTACATTGAATTTCTTACATTATAGTAGACAAGCGAATCAACATTGTACTGCTTACAATACAGAGAACAAGTGAACCAAGGTGCATTGTATTTCTTACAATATAGTAGACAAGTGAATCAAGGTACATTGTACTGCTTACAATACAGAGAACAAGTGAACTAAGGTAGATTGTATTTCTTACAATATAGTAGACAAGTCAATCAAAGTGCATTGTATTTCTTACAAAAGACGAGACAAGTGAACTGAGGTACATTGTATTTCCTACAATAGAGACAAGTGAAGACCGGCAATTCAATAGTCGGGAAAACAGAATGATCTGAGGTGTAGTGTATCAGATCATTCACTGGAGGCTGAAAACAACACAAACAGTATCAGCTATAATAAAGTCTACTGATACAGAAACTTCTGTCTTATTTTGATTAAGTAACTTCTCTTGTAAATTAATGTTAGTTACTTAGAACACGCAAAGGCCGGTAAACTAGGGAAATGCACTGAACGCATGGTCTAATGTTCGAGAGATCTGCAAGGTATTCTGAGATAAAAAAAAATCAAGGACTTTTACCACAAGATTGGCTTTGAATTTCGTTTTCAGAAAACATGTCAGTATCCTCCTACTTACCTAAGTGTTACTTGTCATGCCGATATATAAGTTTTGTTTCTTTGTTTTGAAATTTCGCGCAAAGCTACTAGAGGCTATCTGCGATAGCCGTCCCTAATTTAGCAGTGTAAAACTAAAGGAAAAGCACCTAATCATCACCACCCACTCCAATTCTTGGGTTACTCTTTTACCAACGAATAGTAGGATTGACCGTTATATTATAACTCCTCCACGGCTTAGAGGACGAGCATGTTTGGTGCGACAGGAATTCGAACCCACGACTTTCAGATTGCCTTAACCACCTGGCCACGCCTAGTCTGTTGTATCACTTTTGAGACAGGAAATATTTCAAGCCAAATTTACGATATGACATTGCAAACATGTAAACAAAACCACTATTCTAGAGGCTGCTAAAACAGTGCCTTCCACTTGTTATCAAGTTACATTTTGTTAAAGATAGAAAAAATGAACAAATACAATCGCAGTATAAGATTTCATATCAACAGTATTAAGCCAAAATATTCTACTAAAAACACTCCCTGATGGCTTAGTGATAATTATGGGAACTTATAACGTTAAAACATGGGACTCGAAACCCGCAGTGGGCAGACCACAAACAAACTGTGAAAATTTGTACTTAACAGCAAACAAAAATTATTTGTAATAAAAGTGGTATATAGTGAAAGAAGATGTCAAAATAAAGTTTTAACTACATCATATATGTGTACTTGACTATGTAGGCTGTATCGAAATTAGGGTTTTATCATAATCAAAGCGAATTATTTGAAATGGTCTCGAAACATGATAAAAGACTGAACTACCCGCATGTCTAGTTCTTAGACAACAGTCATACGTGGATATATTTTAAAACATGTAGAGAGAATTTATTATATATGTTCGTTTGTTAATACTTGTAAGCTTCAACGCCCATAAAAAGTATGCACATTTCCATAACCTTAGTTTCAAATATGTTATTAACTGTGGAATGGGTTGATAACACAAAACATATACAAGCAGATTAATATATACTTAAGTGATGAGGGCGTTAACTTTACAGTAAAAAATTATGAAATATAAAAAATTGTAATTCATTTCCCCCAAATCTGGCGTAAATACATTCAAATTTGTAAAACGTTTCGAACGCTCATTCTAGAAATAAATATCAAACAATTCAATATAAATCTTCTTCAACTGGGAGAGCCTCTCCTCTAATGGTTCAGCAGGGAGTTTAAACGTTTATAACGCTAAAATTCGGTTTTCAATACCAACTGTGGACAAAGTAGAAACAGTCAATCATATACCTTTGTGCTCCACAACAAGTCAATCAGAAAAAGTTTAATACACTTTTTGTTATATAAGAATAATATAATTTAACAGTGAGTGCTAACTTCTGTAATTTAGAAGGAGTGTACTTAGCTGTGTATACGATGCTGTATATAGTACGATAATATTTAGAATTTTACTCGTTTTACTGCAAAAATATCAGTTCGTAATATTCAAAAAGCATGTTTACGAGAAGGAATGTCAAGGTTTTAAAGGAGTGAAGAGATAAAAATGGAACTGTTTGACAGTAGATATGCTTTTTCATAGCAAAGTCATATCGGACTGTCTGATGTGTTATTAAGAGGAATAGAACCCAAAATTTTGGCGTTGTAAATATGAAGAATTAAAGCTATTCTAGCGCGGGATTTGTTGGAAGCAGAATGTGGGTGGGTGCAAAATCCTAAAAAGGTCACCTCTATTTTGTTTATTTTATATTAGAATTATAAAAAGTCAACAACTGTTAAAGAGGAGCTGTAGTCCTTCCATATTTTCAAAAACTTTGAGCAAATGCAATGATATTATATTTTAAATACTGTAGATAGAGTATGAGCCTAGAAATGTATCTCAGAATGGTTGGTATGGGTATTAACACTTTTATCGATAAAAAGAAAATAGCGTTTCGACCTTCCTAGGTCATATTTAGGTTAAGATATATTATTTTCTATTTATACTGCAAATGACTTAAATGTATTTTAAATATTTCTAACTGTTGGGTAATCCACTTATTTTCAAACTTTGAGGGATACACATCGAGATTTGGAGGTATTATTGAAGACGTTAAGGAGAGGTGATCGCCTCTGTATAATAGTAATACACAGCTCTGCTGGTCTCACAATGTTTTTTCTTCATAAATATTTTTTTCAGTATACGATTAAATCAGTGTTTTGTAGTTTTAAACGCAATAACGTGCTTATATTTTATTATTGTATTACCAATACTGCAAGGTAAAATGTGGTTAAACTCTTTTTAACCAGCATCAATATTTTACCTCATTTCGTCACATTTTTGTGCTTACAAATTGAAATCTTTCAGTTTATTGTTGCCTGATAAAATGTACTTCAAAGATGTAAGAGTATTTAGAAACAGCGCTATATGTATCCCTTGTGCGATTAAATACAGCAAGTATTAACGTAAGATGATTGTTTTTAAGTTATTTATTTAGTTATTTACGTGCTTAGTTACACAAATTATGTAAACATTCATTACGTCATATTTTAGTTCGAGCTTGTCAAAGCCTTCGTCAGGCAACGTTTT
Source organism: Carcinoscorpius rotundicauda (assembly GCA_011833715.1). NCBI lineage: Eukaryota > Metazoa > Arthropoda > Merostomata > Xiphosura > Limulidae > Carcinoscorpius > Carcinoscorpius rotundicauda. The sequence continues at coordinate 27,779,550 of CM022398.1, forward strand.
GTTAAAGTTCATTGAATATTTTTTATAAGATATGTAACCAGTATCTGTCATCCAATATTTAAAATGTTAAGCCCAATTTAATTACTTAAAACAATTTAAGAAAACATTATATGCTGTAATCGACTTAGCAAATTACAGTTATTGAATAATATACAAATTATATTAACACAATTTTGAATAAGTAGATTAAATTAACAATTTAAGTGACAGATGCAATCAATATACATTCGTGGTGGAATCCGGCATGGTCAGGTGGGTAGGTTGTTTCACTCTTTATCTGAAGGTAGCGACTTCGAATCCCAGTCACATCAAATATGCTCACCTTTTCAGCCTTGAGAATGTTAGAAGTTGACGGTCAGTTTCACTATTCGTTGGTAAAAAGAGTAACACAAGAATTGGCTGTGGGTGGTACTGACTAGCTGACTTTTCTCTAGTCTTACACGCTAAATTAAGGACAGCTAGTGTAAAGCTTTGCCCGAAATAAAAAAACACACATACAAACCAAACAATAAAGTCGTGATCAGACAGAATGTATCAGATTTACACTTTGAGATGTTAGGCGTTATGTTGACAGGACGATGTTACAGAAAACTTGTCAATTTTTGGAGGAGTATGTAACAGCCTTTTCCAACACAAAATGTTCATACGTTGAGTCATAAAGATATGTTCATATCGAGAGCACAGGATGTCCAAAATAGGATTATTTATTTCATTCATAGACATTCAAAAACAAAGCAATATGGATCACTACGGGGTATCAGGACCATCCAGAAAGAGACTTACAAGAAGTAATTCTCCAGCCATGGTGAGATGTCTTTCAACAACTTAATATCTACAAGCACGAGGGTCATTAGTGAAAGCCTTTCACGTGCCCAAAGCAACAGTCTACAACACACACAAGAAGAATCTCAGTTAGGACACGAGGTCAAAAGACTATGGATTCACCAAAATAAGGCTTTCTCTCGTATTTTTTATTCAGCCATCACATACCTCAGGCAGCTGGAGAAAGAAACGCATGATCATATTATTCCATACCGATTAAGTTACAGTATGAAGCATTTATTGATTTTATTTATAATCGATCTGCTGAAACGGGTACTGGTCAACCATCGTCCACTTGAGCTAGATGGCTTATAAAGAGTTTACTGAAGGTCCCTAATTTAGCAGTGTAAGACTAGAATGAATGCAGCTAGTCATCACCACCCACAGTCAATTCTTAGACTAATCATTTACTAACGAATAGTGGGATTTACTATACATTATAACGCTCCCTCGGCTGAAAGTGCGAGCATGTTCGATGTGATGAGGATTCGAATCCGCGACCCTTAACCACCTAACCATGAACGTACGTGACGACGTTGACTGCAACGACATAGTGAGGCTTCAAAATCGCTTTAATACAGTGTATTCAACCTCGAAATCAAGTAAGAACTCAGACTTCACTGTTCATAAGACGAAATATATACAGCAATAAAGGAATTATAAAACAGAGTTAAACGTCTGCAACTAAAATTACTTCAATTACAATAATTGCATAAAAACAAACTTAATTTAACTATAATATTATAAATACAATCTCATGTCAAGACTATGACAAACAAGGTATCTAATTTATTGGTCGAAAGCGTACAGATTAAGTGGTTGTTCACTGTTGTTTTATTAACGATAATTGAAAGTCCATTGGTACGAAATTAGATGACGATTTTTTTGAGGTTTATGTTTCTTCAGGCATTTATGTCAAGTATTTTTGCAACGTTAAAAATCCATAATGTTATTGGTTTTTAATGTTCAAATTTAACTATATAATTTAATTCCTTAAAAATTTACACCAGTGAAGTTTTTTTTAATTTATATTAAAACTGAGGATTTTTAGATACTTTTTAAAAGTATTCCATAAATACCAACAAATCATTTTTCAGTTGACAAACAAACATTTCAGTGGGAAGCTTTTGTTTGTTTTTTGGATTTCGCACAAAGCTACTCGAGGGCTATCTGTGCTAGCCGTCCCTAATTTAGCAGTGTAAGGCTAGAGGGAAGGCAGCTAGTCATCACCACCCACCACCAACTCTTGAGTTACTCTTTTACCAACGAATAGTGGGATTGACCGTCACATATAACGCCCCCACGGCTGAAAGGGCGAGCATGCTTGGCTCGACGGGGGTGCGACCCTCAGATTACGAGTTGCACGTCTTAACACGCTTGGCCATGTGGGGCCTGTGGGAAGCCTGAAGGCTGAATATAAAATTAAAGAGTCGAACTTTTCTTAGAAACTTATATTAAAATTAAAATTTCTTTGGATACCCAAAATTAAGATGAAAGCCGTAACCTTAGTGTTTAAACTGTTAAAATAAATTGGTTTGACGAAAAATAAGGAACATCAAAAAATTCGATATTTGAGAAACCAAGTTATCAAAAGTGCTTCTAGCAAATTGTCGGGAAACAAGACAGTAGTCAATTACCATATTTATGGTTTAATTTTAAAACTTTCTTTATAATTCAACGTTTAAACATTAACAATATCAATATATATATATATATTTTGCGATAACTTATTTCCAAAAGTAAAAAGGTAATCATAATAAAACAAGGAAGGAAGGTTCTTAACCAAATTAGCCAAGTTATACTAATGGAGAATTTAACATGATTAATGGCTGTTAAGAGTTAATATAGCGAACATGTGTTAGAAAAGTAGAGAAAACTTAACCTCCAGTACAAAATGAAATATTATTTTTTGTTAAACCACGCTTTTAATATGATTAACAATATAGTGCCACTGGTGAATGAAAAAAACGTACACTAAAGCAACAGAAGTAGGTATCAAATACGACTAACCATGCCAACTGGCGTCTCTTGTTAAAACATATGACGTGAATTCAATAGCTACGCTAATTATGTAAGTTGTCTGTCTTCTTTTTTTAGAATTTCACACAAAACTACATATGAGTTACCTGCTCATAGTTCTCCTTAATTTTGAACTGATAGCATAGAAAGTATCTAGCCTGTCAACAATTGTTGGGCTACGCATGTTGGACTGTTATGTATATGTATAAATATTTTGTAAACGACAACATGTCGTATTGTGTTTGAATTTTCATTTGTATTATTCATTTTTCCATATTGATATTATTGTTTCGAAGTTTAAACTAAAATATGTTATTTATTTAGGGTAACATTTTTAGAACTTTCTCGAATTGAGTAGACCAATCACATGTTTGTAAATGAGTGCTGGTGACTTCCTGTCTAGATGTGTAGTCTCGTGCAAGAACGGATATGCGTGTATAGCTCTGGAGTTGTATGGAAATATCGAGATTGTTCGAGAAATAGGCCTATCGGTATAAAAAAGACGGTGACGAGAGATAGATAGAGTGATCAGTCATCAGTTTTATTCGAGAGAGAGAGATTCAGTCATTAGTTTTATTCGAAGACAAAGAGTGAGATTCAAACACCAGTTTCATTTCAAAAGAAGAGAGTTAATTATTTGAGAAAGATTAAGTGTTTACTGTGAATATTCAACTTGGATTTGTGATTGAAATTAGATCTACGGAAGCCGTGATTTTATTTCGTCAATCTCTACGATACATCTGAATTACTGCTTGAACTGAGAAACGGCGATTTCATTGAACTGTGAACTGTTTCGGAATCTCTTCGTGGGACCAAATTCACACCCTAGACTGGAATTTGAGACTTTAATTTTAGATCATTACATTAGATACAGGCCAGTACCGTTTTGTATTGTGATTTATTTTGAAGTTTGAAACTAATATTATTTTGTTTTGTAATTAATTTCGAATGTCGTAACTTAATATCTGTCACTGTTATTATACAATTTATGTCATATTTGTTATATTTGTTAATAGTTTAGTGTAATAAATTATACAAGCTGTTATCTGCGTTTTTCTGTTGCGTTTAGTCTACGAAGAACTTGAAACATTAAAAAATACGTAACATGGACCAAATAATGAAATTTGGCTATTACTATTATTATGGAACCACGGTCCTGAAGTGCGAAGCTTTTTGTATCAACAGGACGTGAAACATAAACCAGCAAACTAGTAATCTGTGTTCACTATCATTTCCTATGTTCATAAGCATCACGTATTTAAAATCTCTAGCAACGAAAGTAACTATTTACCTTCTTTCAAAAATTTCATCAGTGTAAGTTTCTGTTGTTTTTTCAAAACAAAGTACTAAAATAAATACAAATATCAAAGATAGAGAAATTGAGTTTTAATTAATATTTCAAGTTTGTAAAACAAGACAGCAAATAAAAATTATATTGAACTTTAAAATGTATTATAAAATTAATCGGTTTTTGTATGACCTTGAAATACGCGCACACCCTACTATCTCGTAAATGCACTTGCACGCGCACTTTATTTCGACGTATATAAACAAAAGCTTACGAGATTTCCAAGATAGCAATATTTTTTTCGCTTATAGATATTCGAAAACAAAAAATAAGGATCAGTACGAGATGTAAAGACCATTCAGAAAGAGACCTGCAACAAGTCATAATTCCAACCGTTTGAAATTATTTCTTTGATAAAAGGTTTGACGAAATGCTTACTACACAAAGTCGACAATATATATATATATATATTATCATTCTGGCTGATCTTTTAAAATATTGAAGTTTATCAAAGTTTTATAAGAATCTAACACTAGGTCATAAAATACTATTATAAGTTCATTTACTTACAGTATTAATTACGGCAAATTTTAACATTAATTAAATAATGCAAATACTTCCTAAGTTAAAGGTTAACTTATCTCTTTAGTAGATATAAGCCGTACTTAATGAAGACTAAAAAATTGTCGGGAGTAAGATAAATATACTTATTTATGGGTCTCGGTGTTTATGTGTTCTTATAGCAAAGCGATATCGGGTTATCTTCTGAGCCCATCGAGTAGAATCGAGCCCCTGATTTTAGAGATGTAAATCCGTAGACACACGGCTGTACTAGCGGGTCTCGATATCTGAAGCTAGAATTATTTCGTGTTGTTCTAAAAATCTTGTATTTAAAAAAAACAATGCTGTTGAAATAAAGATATGAATTTAACCCCAAACGTTTGCGGATCTTTACTAGATTTCAATAAAAGCTTCAGAGACTTACATGCTATCTTGATACTAGCTTTACGACTACGAATCCGACCAGTTGGTGACCAGGCATGGCAGACACAGCTGTATGTGTCAGAACCTTGATAATTTTCCAAGTCCTTTCGGGTAATGTCAGCTGATGTTTCCAGCTGGCGGATTCCCGTCATCGGGTTTACAAAATATTGTTGGTTGTGTTGTCGGTGGTGGAGTAACCTTCCGTTACACTCGAAGTAAATCTGCAGGGCGTGGCGGGCTTTGCAATGGATGACAGCAGGCTTGTTTCTCACCACGTAACTGTCCTGGGGCTGCTCTAGGAAAATCGGGACAGTAGAATGCTCGAAATCCTCATCCAGTAAAGGTTCTAGCAGAAATCCCCCTATTCAAGATATTAAACTTTACTTGTTGATGAAGATTTAGACGAAATCTGCAAGATGGATTCTACGTATATAATAGTTACATTTAATACGCAATTCAGAATTAAGCAGGCTATAAGATAGAGGATTTCAACATACCAGAGAAATCGATCTGATAAATGCAATATGTGTGTTACATGTTATGAGTGCTGTTACACTAAAAGTCTATAACATAAGCAATTTGTGGATGATAATTATATAACGTATTTTTTATACTGACTACACGAGTTAATAATATACGTACTTATATATCATACTTTACTATTTACAACACAAAGTCGACAATATACGTACATATATCTTAATTTAATATCAACGACACAAAGTTAACAATATACGTACATATATCTTAATTTAATATTAACGACACAAACTTGACAGTATACGTATAAATATACATACATAACTTACTTTAATATTAATAACGCAAAGTTTGCAATATACATACGTTAACATTTGCAGCAGCGTTTATAGTGTTCACGTAATTAAATCTTACACTAATAGCAAGAAAATGTAACAACAAGAAATTCCGAGAAAGAATTAAATTGTGAACTCAACTAAAATACAACCAATCATACGCATATAAACGTTCTGATCCAGATTCGATGATAAATCTTAGAAAATCATTCAGCTACCAGTAATTGTCTGACACGTGCTATCAGTGCATTGACAGTGTAATTGTACACATATAAACAGTTTCTAAGCTACTGTTAGCTCAAGTTTATTTTTAACTAATCAGATCAATTTTCTAATGCATTCACAGGGAAACATAGCGTTCATATGACGTCACGAGACAAACAAGCATTGTTCAACAGTAAAAAGTTTAGTATTTCCCAACAATAAGAGGGCTTGATATTAATTATCTAATACGTTATGTTACACTTTCTTTATAAGCCACTGCCCTGAAAACCCAAAACATTCATAAATCACTATCTTCTTTTTTTAAATAATAAGTTTGAAACAGGAATGCAAATCCACTGTATCATTCTATCCAAGAACTATATGATTATTACAATTTATCTTAAATGAGTTATGTCTTCAAGTGAATAAAAAAATTTTGTTGTAATACTTGTGACAAGCCATTTTATTCAATGACCTGTAATTACGGTTAAACACATTACACTACTAGCATTTCTTTAAACATTTCTAAAGTCCGAAAGTAATTAGATTTCCATATCACTCGCTCCAGAAGTTTAAATGTAAAGATTCACATTTCGATCAAACGTTAATATGCCAACTCATAGGAATATTTAAGACTACCATATTATCCTTAATCTAAATGTTATCCCCCGATATCTCATCAGACATCGTGTTTACTTTGAACTATCAGTCGACTGAAATTGTGGTTTTGCCTTTTGCCAGTTAATGTGGAACTGTATTCACACCTTGTAGATACACAATTGTGTAGTACTTGTATTTGTTAATTAATACTAAAACACTCTCTTATGAGAAACAACGCTCAAATAAGGGGTTCGACTTCTCTCAGTGGGTTCAGCAAATAGCCCGATGTGGCTTTGCTATAAGAAAACACACACACGCTCTTATAAAAACGACTAATAAGCAGTATCTAAGAAAATATAACTAAAATTAAATTATTTTCTAAATTAACACAGTAAATTTATTTTATTTATAAACCCCATTAATCCTTAAAATATTTATTTAAACTGAAATGACATATGGAGTGAAGTATTCGTTTGTTTAAGCACAAAATTCTACAATAAATATTTTTACTGTGCCAACCACGGATGCAGAGCCCCTAGTTTTAGCATAAAAAGTATCCAAGTTTACCATTAACTTATTGAATGTAAAAGCAAAATATCTTCTGTTTTGTGTATTCTAACGAATAATCACACAACTAAGGAGCTCTTTTATATTCATCACAGAGATCGAACTCTGGATTTAAGCCTTATGGAATTTGAAACTTACTCCTGAGCCAACGACCGACAAACTACGATGTGCTGGAATACAAGATGATTATAAAGAATATTTCGTAGTTCAGTTCATCGTATTTTACAAAACGTATGACACAGGTGGGTGGAATTGTACGAGAATATTAAAATTAACATTGAAATGCCACACTTTCAACAGATGTCACCGTAACGTAATTGTTAATCATTCATAATTCAAACTTCTCTTAACACATTGCATATGTATGGCAACGGACATTATCGCAACATTGCTTATCTTATCTAGTCATTTTGCACTTCTAAAGTGATTGTATCCTTAAAGTCTGTAATCATGCAAAGCTTCCTCTGCAAACCAGTCGCTTCAGGTAACTCAGAATCTTAGATATGGTGAACCAGGTGGTCATTCACAAGAAAAGTGACATGAACTGATTCTGTACCGAAAGTATTTTCGTAAGACATGTTTTATCTGGATACCAATATGCGGTGTGGTACCATACTGAAGAAAATACGTAGTTTCTATCACATTCTGTAACTGAAACACATGTGCTGAGTATCATAACATACGGTGCAGCATTTACTTTGCAGGCTTGCAATTGGAATGTTGATGTTTCTTAAATAAAGTACGATCCAATAACAAAATCAGCTGTAAAATTACACCACACTATAACCTTAGTATCATATAGACACGTACAAAAAATGTTGCGTCTGGATTAACTTCCGACCAGCAGTTCACATTTTTATAAGGTATTGACAGGTCATATGTCATCGATTTTCAGTCTTGCCAAGAGATGTAACGTAAAATCAACACGTCGGATTAAATCCATTTCGTATCTTGTAAGAAATTATTCACAAAGTTGATTGAAAATCTTTACGAACAGTTCAAGTTGGCAAATTCAGACACCGGCTGATAATGTTTTTTGTTGAACCCCCATGATCTTTTGCTTACTTACTCTGCTACGGCATGACTGATCTTAGCGATTGTTTAAGTAGGTGTCAGTAGACTGTCTGTACATGACTTATTTCAAGTGTAACCTGTTTCTTGAAATGTTTTATGAACTTGCGCAAAGCAACACTGGAGCAAGACCCTCTTCCGATGTTTTGTACTCTACTGGATGCTTCGATAGTTACCTCAGCATGAGATACTTTGATTTAATAACATTTCACTAGTCCACCTCTCTGCACACGTTGTCTCCCTACGGTTAGGAGACCCCTCTACACTTCTAGGAATATGTAAAAGAAACCTTAATGGCAATATGTGACAATTGTGACACTTGCATCCTCGTGATACCCTTAATATACCTCTGCAATTTCATTTTATGCTTTAGCGTGTGTGAGGTATGACGAGCTGTAGTTCAAAAGTTTCTTTACAACCGCCTTCATCTTTATTAATATGTTTGAATCTGTCTTGATTTTAGAGTTTACGAAGTATGGCTGCATTGCAACTCACTTGAGATAGAAAGTTTCGAGAGATATTTTAATATTTTAAAATATTGCGGATTGCTAGAAAAGTTGTTACTTTTAATTAACGTTATGGAAAAATACAAAAAGAAATTAAATCTAGTTGATATTCCAAGCTCTTAATTAACAACATTATTCTAGTATTAGGGATAATGCTTTACTAATATTAAAAAAAAAACGTTAAAATGTTTCATCATCCTTACAAATGCATTTGATTGTGAGTCGCATAGACTTCTTTTAAATATATATAAAGTTCTAGGAGGAGGTTAACATTTTGCCTAATTAAACAGTGGCGTAAGACTGATAAATGAAATTCCAATAAAAAAATGGTAGCAGTACTTGACTGTCTGACTTGAAACACTACATATCACTGTTTGAAAGATTTTCCTTCGTATCTCGGCTAAAAAGTGCAAATTAATTAAGTGTTCAAAGGATTCTATTTACGCGTGTGATTACATTTTTCGCGAAACTCTAAAAGTTTAACCATTTCATTATTTTTTCAAATTACTTCACGTTAAAAAGTGAGTATGGTAAAACTTCATCAAACGTTTAATACATCGTTCCTTATATATGTAACACACACATATATATATATATTATAAAAACTATGAGCTGTAGAAATCACGAAGGATATAATATACGGATTCCTAACTTCACACAATTTCCTGTTGCTGGTACTAAGTTACACTGTCGTTGTCATCACTGTTATATACAAAGACAACATAAGAACTACTAATGCCCAAATGTTAAAATAACTTCGAATAAATAGCCAAAATACATTGAGATTTCATTTTTGTAGATCTTATCAAAATATTGTCTTCGATCGAAATTTGATCGATTTTCTAAAACTCGAGAAAAGTGGTAATAATATTGTTACGAGAAGCTTTGTCCAACATGGTATATAAGAATCACGTTGTTTATACATACTCCGGTAGGACAGGATTATGGACTTGCAGCCCTAAAATCCGGGGTTTGATTCCCCGCGGTGAATACAGCAGATGGTTAGTTGGCTTTGATCTAGGACAACCAAACAGCTACATGAGTTATAATACTCATGATGCTAAACCTTTTAAGCTCTACAAACACTTTGATTAGTCACATATCCTTATAGTCTTCCAGCCACATCTTTATGTCATCACTTACAAAGATCATGCAGTTGTCTTTAATATCACACTTTTTTAACACATTAGTGATCACTTTATCGACCAATATACACGTTCGTTAATTTAATGGAATACATTTTTTTCTTTCTCAGGTAACATACACGAGAAAATTTTTAAACAGCTAAGATAAGCCAGTCAAGTGATTGATGTCGTTGTTGTTGGTTTTTTAGTGCAAAGTTATATGATGGGCTATCTGCACTCAGTCCACCGAGGCAATCGAAACCTGGAGTTTAGCATTTTAAGTCTGTAATATTGCCGTTGATTTATCGGGGAACCAAGTGATTCAATGGTTCTTTAATTATCTTTTTTTTTTTTTTTTTTGCTGATAGCGCCCGTGGTAATAAGTCATGTCTTTATAGTGTAGAAGAATTTGATATAAGTGGAATATATACAACCTGGCTAAACCTAAATATTTATGATGAAAGAAATTTCTTTGAAATACAAAGTTATAATAGCTTAACAAGGATTTAGTATAGAGTGAGGAGAGGTTTTATATGTAAAACGTGTGTTACAGTCTGTTGAAGTTAAGGATATCACTTAAGGATATATAAGCTAATAACATTGAGGTTGAATCTATTTGGGTTTCCGTTTGTGTTAAGGGCAGATCACTTTTAAATGAGCTTTGTTACAGACCACCAGGCTAAAAAAAAATATGATTTCAGGTAAATAAATTAGAAAATATTAAAATCAAATTGTGTAATACACAGGTTATTTTAGAAATGTTCAAATACATTAAGTCTCAGTAAAATGTTACTAGGGTATTAGACATTTTGAACTGTGATATCTGAAGACTACAGGCTAACCAGATTATTAAATGATATTTTCTTCAGTTTCTATTCATAAGAATTTACGCAACATTCATCAACCAGAAGAGCTGATAACTGGATATAAAAGTTAACAAGCTGGTCACATTAACAGTGTTCTTGTTGAGGAAATTGATAAAAGATTTTCCAGTAACTATGGGCTTTATTAGTCTTCGATTAGTGGTGGGAAAAGATTTGAAAGTCTGATAAAAGGTGCTTTCCCAAGTCATCTAAAACAGTTTTTTTATGGTTAGCACAGTATTAATAGGAGAGAATCCTGCCTTATTAATATTTTGATATTCCTTGAAAAAGTCACTTCCTACGTAGTATAAATGTGATATATCTCTATTTCCAGAAAGCGTTTCGCAAGGTGCCACATGAAAAGATTGTTAAAAGAAGTGATCTCTGTAGGTGTGAGAGATGGATTGGCTTACTGGATGGAAGAAAGTAATGAGTTGCTATAAATGACGTTCAATTAAAATGGATTAATGTTACGACTGAGGTACCTTAAGGCTCAGTGTTAGGACCTTTGCTGTTTTTGATTTACATCAACGACATAGATTATTTAAATTAGCTGATGGTATTCAGATTCTGGGCATAACTGGCTGTACAGATGATGCCACTGTCTTGCAAGAGGATTTAAATAAATTGGGAAGATTAGCGAATAAAAAAACAGATGGGTTTTAATTATAATAATTTCGAGGCAATACATAAAGGATATCATAGTTTAAATTAAAAGTATAATTTCAACAAGAATAAACTTAACAGTATAGTGGTAAAAAGATCTAAGTGTTGTGGTTAATCAGTCTCTTGAGCCATCCAAGAAATGCGTTGTTGCTAGTGGTAGGGCAAATAGTATTTTAAGCTGTATTTATAAAAAGAAATATTTAATATGAGTCTAAAGAGGTTATGATGTCATTGTACGGGTCACATTTGGAGTATTGTGTCCAATCTAAGGCTCCTTACTTCGGGAAGGACGTGAAATTGTTGGAAAGGGCTCAGAGCATGGTACTAGGATGATATCTGAGATGTAAAGGTTATCATATAAGTTAAGACCCTTAAACTCTGTCTCTTGAAAGAGAAGATTTAGAGGGGATATTATTAAAGTGTCTAAAGTCGTTGTACCATCTTTTTTCATGTCTAATGGTCAAAGTGATAAAACTAGAGAACACAAATATAATTTGATGTTCTTTAAAGAAGTTGTTTTTTAATTTTACACGAAGCTACTTGAGAGCTATCTGCGCTATCCGTCATTAATTTAGAACGGTAAGACTATAAGGAGGGCGATAGCTACTCATCACCACTCACGGCCAATTCAATATTTAATAAATACATTTACTTTGGTGATGTTTCAAACAACCAGTTTAGATCAGATTTTATTCGACTTATAAAATTTGAGGGAGAATTTAAAGAATTTATGCATAACTTAAGTTGATTGGTATAAATAACACTATTGTTTAGTTTGAAATTAAGATTGTAATGTAAAAATAATACGTTCAACAGGGCAAAGATACTACAATATTGAATGTGCCTGTATTAGCCTGTCAAAATTCCTAAATCTTGCCATTCTTTATAAGGAAAGCTTGTTCGATACGTAACAGAAGATATGCCATTTTATTAAATTTAACGTTGTGTTGTTCAAATATTACTCCAATATGACCTAAAAATCAGCATCTGCCGCTTCTAATAGTATTCGAAAGTGTGACTTCAGATGGTAACATCTTTATAGTTAAACTCAATATGATCCAATATTTGTTTTTTGATAAGTATTTCCTTGTTAAATATTTGTTTCTTCACATGTTATTATTCAAAACAAAGCCTAAGAAGCAGTTTAAAGGTTCACAAACTTTCATTAGACATTTTCTGTTACAAGATGGGGAACAGATTTAGCATTCTGACTAATCCATTCACTAGGTTTGACATCAGTATGTGTTGTTACATTGCAAGCTGTTGTCTGGTTTATTTGCCATTTTTTTATGTGTTGGTATTGGTTATTGAAAATATTTTTGTATGCTGTAAAATGTGAACGAAAATTTGATTTATTCTACTGTTTCACGAGAAAACGTTATTTTTGTCACACAGATAAAAAAGAAACGTGGTTAGAAAATATCATTGTATTCCAATTCGATAAATCGCCGATAAGAATGGTACGAATACAATATTTAATATTAATAACTTCTGTTTCTTTTAAATGGTTGACTGTAAGACTGAGATTGTTAGTACATATACCAAGTATTTGGGATGAAGTATGTTTGAATTACAATCATATAAGTGGTTAAACAGAGATTTGGAACCGATCTATAGAAATATTTTTATATCAGTGTAAAACAAAAGAAACATAACAAATAACATTAATTTATCAATATTTTATCAAAGAACGCTGTTAAAATATTTCATAAATTAATAAAACACCATTTTTACTAAGCGATGTAGTGTAAATATTTTAATGAAAAATGTTGTATGTTGTTGGATACATAATTCGAATTACACCATTCGTATTTCAGAATTTTCCGCCGTTTTCAATTTTGAATTAATAACCAAGAAGAAGGCACCCAGTTGCCAGCATCATTTAGTCAACATCCCTGCTGAAGGGTAGCTTTACTCTTATAACGAACCCACATGCGAAAGTGAATGAGATATTTTGTGGCGGTTTTGTGGTATTGCATGGATTCGAGTTCGACTTGCCAGCTTCCATATCTACAGTTCTCTCGACTCATAATCTGAAATTCGCGGGTTCGAATCTCCAAACATTCTCGCCCATTTAGTAGTAGGAACATTATAATGTGTGGCCAATCTCTCTATTCGTTGGTGAAAGAGTAGCTCAAGAATTGGCGGTGAGTAATTATGACTAGCTGCCTTTCCTCTAGTCTTACACTGCTAAATGCAAACAGCCTTCTTTCAGATTTGCGTGAAATTAAAAAACAAACATATCCACAGTTCTAACAAGGCACCAATCGGTGGTCTCGAAGTGAGTTAAAATATTTTCTGTCACGTATTACAGACTATTTAAAGATAACATATTTCCTAAAGGACATGTTAAACTTTTAATTGATAAATGGGATATAACTTACTATTCTATTCAACTTTAACCATTAAGTTATAAAAATGAACACAAAGGAACTGTCAGTGTATGGTAAATACAGTTTTCTCTGTAAATAATTGAATTATTAGAATAAGCTGTATTCGTTTCTATAGTTACATAGATATCCTTCGCCAAATATGCGTAAGATCTGTTTCACTGCTCTCTGAGTATTGCATCTATTTCACGTACACTTTGCTGCCTTAGTAAGGGTATCCGAAAATTATGTTTTCTGGACTTATATTTTTCAGTTTATGTCGAACGAGTTAGGTTCAAGTTCATTGCTATCGCCCTTGTGCAACAGAGAAAAGGCTAAGGTATTTGATACGAAAAGTTTGATGCACACAGTGAGAACAGGTTATCAGTCAGTTCATGTCTCCCAGTGATACAGCAGTATGTTTGCGACTTACAATTCTATAAACCATGTTTCGATACTCATGGTGGGCAGAGTAAAGATAAAACTTTGTGAGCTATATGCTTAACTACAATCAATCACATTATAATTAATGAAACATTTTTCTAAAAAAAGCATTAATGCAAAGTTACCGAAATTTTCAGACAAATTGATTGCATCAAACACTACGAATACACTAACGGTATAGGACATAGCATATATTTAGAGTTATTAAAGGGAGCCAGTAAAGGTGTAGCGTTTTTTATTTATCCAATAATTTATGCGTTACACTACACTGTTTTAAGACTTTTCATTAAAATCATTGCTTGCTGTAGCTACATGAACATTATATCTTTTTTTTTTTGGAATTCGTTTTAAACATAACCTTGGAAGGCGGTTTTTATTCGTAGAATTTTTTACAGCTAGAGAGTCACGCAATTCAAACATTGAAACGAAACGTATGAAGCAACGAATCAATTTCGCTCAATACGTATATAACGTTTTGGCACCATGGAGAATACTTTGATATATACTGTTATTTTGACTTAAATTATAATTGTAAATCATATAACATCTGTTCACAAAGGATGTTGCTCAGTCAACATATAAACATGAAAGAACAAGCATATAAAAATGGCAACTTCTCGCACATTGTACAATATAGCTTGCTTAATATTCAGTGTAGATGATGCCATTACTTGTTTAGAATTACCCATAAGGAAAAGAAAGACATCATGAAAAGAAAGAATCTCACTGTAACACAGTTTAATCGAATGATAAATACGTATCATGTGTTGGACTACAAGTCAAATATTTTTTTCTTTCTTATTAATTACAATAAATAATATTTTTACGCATTCTTATGAGAAAAATGTACCTAAAAAAAGACTATTATGCAACATATAGGATGAATGTGATAACTTTAAGCGAGTGAAAAAAGGTGGATGAGCGAAAAAGAAAATGGTCGCATTACAAAATGCTACCTACTGAAAGAGAAGCACGTCTTCAGATTCTGGAGGATTCTTTTTTTTTCCAAACTCGGATAATAACTGGAACACTAACACGATCGTGTGATCTGCGTTTTCTAAGCGCTTGTAACTCGCAGCGCTCAAATTACGTTAAACTTTAATCTTTCTGCACGAAAATGTCTGCACATCTTTATCAAAATTGGATATAACAAACTTTGACAAGCTTTTAGCTCCTTAGAAAACCTTCCTGTCCCAAAACATTACGTGTTTTCTTTCCAGTCTAAAAACGTCTGAAGCTGTGAAAGTTCGACTGTTCTGTGTCTCCTGTGTCAGTTTGTGTTAGAATAGCTCATCAAGGTTTTGCGCATGATATACCACACCTCTTAACGAGCAATCAAGTTTTCACGTATTTTCTCCTAAACTTACATTTATGTAACTTACCTTCAACAGTATCAGCTATAATAATATGGAAAATAAAAACAAATCCACTAGTTAAGAATGTATCTTTATTTTACTGACATTCATTTAGGACATATATATTTATGCTTCAAATTATTTTCCTGACGACATATTCAACTCGGTTTACTGTTACTTAGCTAACAAATTATAGACTGATGACTCAGTTATTTCAATGCTAAAACTAAAATGCAGTTGAAATCCACAAGCACTTATGTTATCGCTTTTCGATACTTCGTCATAACTATGGTCTTAACACACCCATCAATATAACTAAATACTGAAATACTATTTAATTTCCTGTAGTTCATTTCTTTGAAAAACTATTTTTTCTTAAGAGAAAAAAAAATGAATTCATACATGAAACTAAGTAAATTAAGAAAATCTTATGAATTAACATGAAATGTAAAAAACTCATTGCATTTTTATTATTCTCACCTAACATAAAAAAATTATGCAATCCGTAGCATAAAATAAAAGTCAACAAATTAAATAATCCTGCTTACGTTTATTATTATTGATAGCATATTAATTTGGTTTCTTTTGAATTTCACGCAAAGCTACACAAAGCCTATCGCGCTATGATCACCACCCACCGCCAACTCTCGGGCTAATCTTTTACCAACGAAAAGTGGGATTGATCGTAACTTTATAACGCCCCACGGCTGAAAGGGCGACTTGTTTGGTGTGACGGGAAATCAAATAATGAGCCCTCAGATTACAATACAAGTGCCCTAACCACCTAGCAATCTTTATATGTATATATATTTATATTTGAATTTAACAAAACATACAACTAGAATATTTCAGCTAACAATTTTCTTACATTTTCTTCAATCTCAAGATGTAGATTCTTATTAACATTACACCCTGATATAATTATTATAAGATGATCGGTATGAAATTACAGATTAGATTACAAACATTTTCAATTTACAGTAAACATTTCCTTCTGTTTTAGTCATTTCCTATGTGTTTTTTACATATTTCAAACAAAGTTAAATATTTTACTCGAGATTCAAGTTTGATTTTCACCTAAATAACGCTAAAAGTTTAACGGTATGAGGTGTTTTCGTCAAACACGTGAAGGCACCTTCACCCATATAAATAATTTGACTTCACCTACCGTTATTATCGGAGTCCTGAGTTAGGCCTAATCTCAAGGTGACTAACAGCACGAAAATCAAGAAATAGCACATGGTAGCTAAATATAATCACATCTGTGATTGAAGACTCAAGTATTTCCAGCAAAGTTTTCAGTGAACCTTTCAACCTTTGTCAAGGTTCCAGCTCAGCTTTCGAAGATATTAACATCCACACTTCTAGTTTACTGCTAATATTACTATTATGACACGAATAAAACAAACAGAGATTTATAATATCATATGTTGTACGGGAAAATTAGCGAAAATTACAACTATTTAGGTTTTTGTTAAAAATAGAATCGGCATGAATTGTTCACTTTCATTCACTGCAGTTAAATACTTGATAATAGACTAAAAGCGAAAATAGGGGCTTTTCTCTGCTCTGCTACATGAAAACATACGTTTTAGTTAAAGTTTCAAATCTGTATTTTTCTTTATATGAATTTCGATATATGTCCTGATTGGTTATGTTTTTCATTGCTCGACTTTAACATGCTATAAGAATCACAGAACCTTTAGTACTTGTAGACAGTACGGCTTTAGATCCGTTCTCGAAAAGCTGCTCTCGTCAAATGACGAACGAACGAGGAAGCAGCGACGTGGTAGCCTCTATCAATACGAGAATCAGTAGTATGGAAACTGAGTCGACACACACAGCTCAGTACCAATGAAACGCAGAGATAAGTTGCAAGCTTCATTTTAATGAAAGCAAGAATATAATAAAGAATAAGCTCAATAGATTTTTTCTCACATTGTATTTGCAATATTTTTAGCCATAGCAAATCGACTTATAAAATGCCTCTGAGTTTGTTGTTGTTTTTTGGAATAGAAACATTTAGCTTACAGGTCTGTCATCTCTTGACCGATGTAAAATCTAATTACAATTTTCGAATCAGAAGGTCGAACCCTTTCGTTTGATTTACTTAACCACGCCTAATATCTCATAGATTAATTCACTCTAGCTCTGCATAAAATAATTTTCAAATGTCACGGCTATTGAAGATTTCCTCTACTTTAATGTAGCACATCCCAATTTGGTAAAATAACAATAACATTGTTTTTAGAACGAGAACTAGATAAACAATTTGTATAACAATGTTATATTGTTAACATTTAACACTTTATACTATGATAATAATGAATACCTATGTATAATTTGTATGAGGCGTATATAAATAACTTGCTACTAATTATCACTGTAGGTGTATAAAAGCGTTATAATTTGCATAATCCGAAGAGACACATTCAGCAATTTTAATGTAGAAACTTACTTAATATATGTGACCTCACCACCCTAGAAATATATTTAAAACCTACATTACGCTTATTCCAAGAACTTCTCTCAGTACTTGAGATATGTAAATAACATTTAATCGGTTTATAATCGTCATTTTTTAAAAATTAACTTTAAACCTTAACTTTGTAGCTTTGTAAAAAAATGTGCGTATAATTACGTTTACTTACTGAGCAGTAGTTAAAATAACTTTTTTTTATAAAGATCATAGTCTTTGAGATTTTTGGTATTTTCTAATTGGGAAAGTAATGACATAAACCTAAATCTGTAATCCTTGTACCTATTATAAAATAACTGAATAATGTTTACCTATTAACAAAAAATTAGTTATTAAAGTAATGATGTTATTTACATGTATTTAAGTCGACTATTTTAGTTTATTTAACATTTCCCTGAGCTTGGCATAGCCAGGTAGTTAAGGCACTCTACTCGTAATCCGAGGGTCGCAGATTCGAATTTCCATTATAACAAACATGTTCGCCCTTTCAAGCGTGGGAGCGTTATAATGTAACGGTCAATCCAATTATTCGATGATAAAAAGTAGCCCAAGAGTTGGCGGTGGGTGGTGATGTCTAGCTGCCTTCCCTCTAGTTTTACACTGGGGACGGCTAGCGTAGATAGCCCTCGTGTAGCTTTGCGCAAAACTGAAAACAAACAAACAATATTTTCCTCTTAGCTCCTCAGAAGTAAGCCTGACAGCTAAGTTCGAAATTCGATAGCTGTTGTGGATTGAACATTTTCAGTCTGTTCTTTTGCCTTGCGCTTAACAATAAGGCAAATAAAACGACTGTTCAATACTGGAATTTTACAGACAGCTAACTGAATTATATTTTAATTCTTCTTGCACCTGAATAGTGTCTCATTTAATTAGAAAAATATGTACAAGCTACTCTACATGGCAGAGTATTTCTTCCAGGAGACACGTTTTGTTATTGTTTTTTAATCCGCTGAAAACGCACGCCTTTACCATTCTTCATATCAGAATAACCCCCCGCTAGTACAGCGGTAAATCTCCGGATTTACAACGCTAAAACCAGGGGTTCGATTTCCCTTGGTTGGCTCTGCAGATAGCCCAGTAAGGGTTTGCTATAAGAAAAAACACACACACACGTATCAGAATAAAGTTCTAGCTTCACTGAGATCGCATACAAAAGCGCATCCTAGAGGTGAAGATGTATTCAGATATTTGTAGCGTCGTGAGTAATATGATCAGTGTAACTTTGTATAATACAGTTTACAAATTGTAAACAGAACTGAAAGAAATTTCGTAGTTAAACGTGAGCTGCCGTGAAAAAAATGGAACTAGTGGTACGCTGCGTCAGTCTCATTAAATTGTTAAGTGATGTTGGTGCTGATTTATACATACGTATATATACGTCTGGGTAGGCGTGCTTCAATTAAAACACAATAACTTAGTTAAATATAGAGTAACATGCTACTTTTACTGATATTATTGTACACATATACATTTTGTTTTGAATGTGAAAAAGACATCAAATTATGCTTTGTTTTAAATTTCGCACAAAGCTACACGAGGGCTATCTGTGCTCGCCGTCCCTAATTTAGCAGTGTAAGAATAGAGAGAAAGCAGCTAGTGATCACCATCCACCGACAACTCTTGGGTTACTCTTTTACCAACGAATAGTAGGATTGTCCGCCATATTATAACGCCCTCACGGCTGAGAGGGTGAGCATGTTTGGTGTGACGAGGATTCATACACGTGACCATCAGCTTACAAGTCGAGTGTCTTAACCACCTGGCAATGCCGGGCAACCGTCAAATTATGGAAAAGACCCCAGCTTTATAAAGTGAAGTTATTAGAAACACAAGTCAGGCTAGAAGAAACAGATGATGTAATATTATAATATGCTCTTACTTCTTATTGTTGCTAGTGGGAGTAATAATTTTGTTGATATTATTATTGTAAAATCTGCAATAACATTCAAATCACAGTTTTTAACTTCATCCACTGGAATCAAAAATAGAAGAAACGACTGGAACAACCTAGCTCATAAAGTTTCCACAAGTCTGCCTATTTATTTGCTTGGTATAAGCGAAGGTTGCTCAGTCTAAGATACAAAGGGATGAACGTTCGATCTTTCTGTATAACATGCTGTTATATATATATATATATATGTTTTGTTTCTTCAGAATAACTGTTAGTTGTTGTTTTTTAAACTTTAATAGATAACTTAATATAAATGAATGTCAAAGTTACAGTGTGAACCTGCCTTACAGTCACCATGAGAAAAGTCTATGCACTAGATAGGTGAAGAAAAATTGCCATTGGCCTCTGTTCAGTTCTTCAGATACTAAACAGTTTTCGGAATATTAAGTTTATTTATTAAACGCATTGCGTTGTTTATTTTTATTTGTTAACAAACAAGAGAAATGTACTAGAAATTTGGATGTTGTGTAATGTAGATAAGATGTTTCAAACCACACTGCATTCATTAGAACGCATGGCAGGAAAAACAATAGTGCTTGTTTGACTTACTTTGGTGATTTATTTATTTTACTCTACAATGTATTTTGAAAATTTCTCACATATGACATAATGTTGCTTCAAACTACGTATTACAAGCGGAACAGTATATTCTTGCTGAGGTAGTTTAGGTGCATTAATACCTAAAAAAAAGCAAAATTATATATAAAGAGTCAGTTTTCTGCCAAGTTTTTATATAACTTGGTCGTTAAAACTACCCTTTTTCTTGATTACAAAATCTTCGAAATATTTATGTTTATATCAGCGACTTAGCATAATGTTTGAGTACTGACAAAAAGAACATATGGAAAAACATAGTTGTATAAAAGTCAGACTCGATCAGATATGCACCAAATCTTTAAAACGTTTGTACTATCTCGCTTTGTTTTTCATGGACTATAGTGAAGTGTAGAATTTGAACTTCCATTTAATATCTATTCTCTGCTATAATAATGATCCTCATCCTAAATATTTTCAGATAAATCTTCCTCAGACTTCGTTAAGAATACCATAAAAATAAACAAGTAAACACTTTGACTTAATTGTATGTTACATAAAACTATCAAAATATTAAACGAATGTTCAGTATCCTAGCACCTATACTAAACTCGATCGTTTCCCATATTTTTTCTTACATTGCTGTAAGAGTGGTTAGAAAGTTACCCCCCCCCAAACAAAAGTTACAGAAAAGTCATAACCTTATAACTGTCAAAATAAACCAAAAGTGGTCATTTTAGTAAATGAAACTGCTATTTTTAAGCGATAATTTTGGTTTCTTCAAACGGCTCTTTGTACACGTGATGAGAAAGTGAGTGAAGCTGTCAACATCACGAGAGCGAAACATTCTTCACGCTCTTCTCACGCACACCAAAGTTCTGTCCAGCTGGCTTTTATGTTTGTGATAAAAGCTGTAGGAATTTCTGTTAACTGTTCAGTACCCCAGCCCACCTTCTAAACTTCCAACTTTCCTGCTGCCTTTCCATTGCTGCAGGGTCTTAAACAGGACTATCACGTGTTGAGTTGTTCAAATAAGTGGTTTAACTACAGAAATTTAAAAAGCGTGGCGCTCCATTCTAGAAAAAAAAAACTTGGGCGTTTTTCTACAGAGTCTTAACCCTACTAACCAAGTGAATTAAATATGTGGGCGGCTTGTCTCTGTATTTTGTTTGTGAAACAGAGCAGGCAACCTTCATGAGCTCAAGATTAACAAGTAGAATTCCAAAACTCTAGACTATGTTATAACACGCGGTGCACACAGGGGATATGATGAAACAACATATCTTGGCCATGTCAGGGCGCTGCACTGTTATTTGATTTCAAAATCTGAACATTACTAAAACACAAAATACACAATTATAGTGATCAGTTAACCGAAATAGGACAAACCCGAGATAATCAACATACGAGGCAGAAGTATTTTTCTTCCCTTAAATTTATTTTTTTATATTATATTTAATAAGAACTGGGTTTGAGAATGTATTAAAGTTATATCAATTACAACTTAATGATTAGAGAATTATTAACATTGCCTATCTCCCAAACCTATTAATACAAAGTATTTTACTACCGTTAATATTGTCATATTGATAACTTGTAATACCTACTATACTATCCACTCTATGAAATTAAAGTATTTTTGCACGTAATACAAGCTTTTGATACAAGGGCGTCATTGGGCCTGGCATGGCCTAGCTCGTTAAGGCGTGCGCTTCGTAATCTGAGGGTCGCGGGTTCGCGCCCGAGTCGCGCCAAACATGCTCGCCCTCCCAGCCGTGGGGACATTATAATGTGACAGTCAATCCCACTTTTCGTTGGTAAAAGAGTAGCCCAAGAGTTGGCGGTGGGTGGTGATGACTAGCTCCCTTCCCTCTAGTCTTACACTACTAAATTTGGGACGGCTAGCAGAGATTGCCCTCAAGTAACTTTGTACAAAATCCCAAAACAAACAAGGGCATGTTTTGTTTCTTTCTGATATCTTGAGAAATGACAACTGTATCAAAACAACAAAAATGAGGAATGTATCTTGTTCGTGTCAATACAAATACAAGATCAAAAACTAAAAATAAGTTTTAACACGTAATGTATTAGACTATCTCCTTATGTTTAGATAGAATATTTTGATGAAAAAAAACATTAGTGGTGGATGGAATAATTATAATCATTTCTGGAATGTACCACAACACTGGCTTTGTGTGTTTTGGCGAAATGTTTTTATTCTTTGAGGTACAAGTTTTATATAAATACAAGAGAAGTTGAAGGCATCAACAAGAACGACATATCCAGACCAAATAAGCCATTGTTTCTGCTTGTTCTATATGGATCGATTATATAAGTGTTTCAACGTAGTAGCCTCACAAAAAATGACATGAACTAATGCTTTAATAACAAGAACTTCATTCACAAGTACTAGATTACTAATCCTTCAGTCTCACTTGAAAAGCATAGGCCGAGCATAACCTAATGCATCCTAATTATGAATTTAAAAACCCATGGTTGGTGTCTCGTTGTCGCCAAAACGTGTTCCGCACCTTCGAATGATGTATACCGTGTAACAACGACGGATGAACTGTTCTGTTTGGTTAGGCAAGAAAAGTTCAAAAGCTGGCGATGCGTGCTGTTGTTTAGCTACATTTTCTTTAACCCAAAATTAGAAACGTATCTAAGAACTTCTGGTAAGGATATTAACACTTTTATTGATAAGGAAAGAACAACGTTTCGACCTCTATCTGTACATTTTTATTTCAAGTGGGTTTCGCGTCATTAAGAAAATTAGAAACGGTTATTCACAGATCGTCCATGTATATAGTTACATAATATTTAAAAAAGAAGAAAATATAAGCCAGTCCCACTTGAAAACTGCGTACAGAGGTTATACAATATATTTAAATTCAGAGTTCTTATTGTTACGTAAAATTTGTCACTGTGTAACTCTTTACATGCTTCATTTAGACATCACGTGATTTCCTATTTACCTCCAAATAAAATGTATTTTATTTCCGTTTCTTTAGGACATAACACCTGCAATAAACTTAGTCAGAGAAATTTCGAGATATTAATTTTTCTTTTCAACACCTACCATTAACGTTTCCTAATATTGTATTTTGTTCTATATTTTAAAAATAATTTTAGTTCTTTGAAATGTATAATGTAAAATAGGGTTCGTTTTGTCTCTAATGTGTTTGTTATTTTAAGAAAATTAACATCTTTGTTTATAACATTTTACTTTTATTAATACAATGTCATTTCATTCAGTTTTATCTGGTTAGTTGCACTCCATGCGAAACTCATTAGAAGAGACTCTATTATATCTCATCATGAAGAAAGAAAAACAATTGAGTTTAGAACTGGGCTTAAACCAATGGTCAATTTGTCTACCAACTGATTTTCATTCGTTCTGATAGAACACATTTTTTTAATTATAACTACAAGTTAAGAAATATTTTATATTTTGACGCAATATAGCTGAAATTTAAAACTTATATTTATGGGCGAAAAATTATTACTCATAATTGCCTATAAAAGGTTGTTGAGCTACTAAAAAACAGATGAAATAATAAACCGAAAAATAAAGGAAAATGCATTGGTACTCAGGACATCGCAATTAGAAGCTACTGAATTTGACGGTAAAAAATATATTAAATTTGCAGTTTGAAAAGAAAATATTTATAGAAAAAGAATAGTTTATGTACTGATCGCATAAGCAATGTATGATATTAAAATTTTAAACTCTTCAATAACAGGAAACTAAAATTGCCCCGACACTCTCAAAATAGAACAAATTAATCTCCTTCCGTTGATTCTCAATTCGACGGGTTGTTCACTAACGCAGAAAACAAGAGTTGCATTAGTTATTTCAATGTAAGAAAAACATACTGCTTTCTGAATATTCTTGCTACTGTTATTATACTTCTAAATATTATTGAACTTAAAGTAAATACTCCAGACGTTAAAGCTCTGAATTTGTATTCAAACTTCATCATATATAGTCTGGCTTAGCACGATTTCATTTAAATTGTATAAACTGATTTAAGGTTGCCTTTATTCTGTTTGAGCTAACTCTGTTAAGATACGGTATCGTACCTTAGTTATCTAGTTCCGCTTCACTTAGTAGTGTCCAGCCTTGACCAATGACTTTAATTTTATTACAGCTTGACTTATTTGAAGTTTCTTTAAAATTCAATTTATTTTGAACTTTATCTGGCCTATGTAATCTGAAGTATGTTATGTATATGTGTAAATATTTTGTAAACAACAACACGTCGTGTTGTGTTTGAATTTTCATTTGTATTATTCATTTTTCCATATTGATATTATTGTTTCGAAGTTTAAACTAAAATATGTTATTTATTTAGGGTAACATTTTAGAACTTTCTCGAATTAAGTAGACCAATCACATGTTTGTAAATGAGTGCTGGTGACTTCCTGTCTAGAAGTGTAGTCTCGTGCAAGAACGGATATGCGTGGATAGCTCTGGAGTTGTATGGAAATTGCGAGATTGTTCGAGAAATAGGCCTATCGGTATAAAAAAGACGGTGACGTGAGAGATATAGGAGAGTCATCAGTCATCAGTTTTATTCGAGTGAGAGAGATTCAGTCATTAGTTTTATTCGAAGACAAAGAGTGAGATTTAGACACCAGTTTCATTTCAAAAGAAGAGAGTTAGTTATTTGAGAAAGATTAAGTGTTTGCTGTGAATATTCAACTTGGATTTGTGATTGAAGTTAGATCTACGGAAGTTGTGATTTTATTTCGTCAATCTCTACGATACATCTGAATTACTGCTTGAGCTGAGAGACGGCGATTTCGTTGAACTGTGAACTGTTTCGGAATTACTTCGTGGGACCAAATTCACACCCTAGACTGGAATTTGAGACTTTAATTTTAGATCATTACATTAGATACAGGCCAGTACCGTTTTGTATTGTGATTTATTTTGAAGTTTGAAACTAATATTATTTTGTTTTGTAACTAATTTCGAATGTTGTAACTTAATATCTGTCATCATTATATATAATTCATGTTATATCTGTTATATTTGTTAATAGTTTAGTGTAATAAATTATACAAGCTGTTATCTGTATTTTTCTGTTGCGTTTAATCTACGAAGAACTTAAAACATTAAAAAATACGTAACAAGTAGCTCTGATTTCATTTGAACAAGTTTGATCTGCCTATAAATATTAAGTTCATTTACAGATCTTCTGTTAGTTGAATTACAAAATCTTTCTCTGGAAACACTAAAGTTTGTTTTTTTTCAGAGCTGGCTAGACGTGACCTGGTGATTAGTGTGCCGGGCTGTGGATTCAAGGGTCCATGGATCACGTCCCCTTACCAGAAAAAATAGTTACAATCCATTCTTATTATTCTATTAGAGTAATCCAAAAGTTAGTGGTGGATACTATTAGCTAACTGACTTCTCTTTTGTCTATCATTTCAACAACAGCGACAACTGGTGAAGGTTTGCGCAAATGTCTGAATAAAATAAACACAATTTCAAAGTTTTTTATAAATTGTTTGTTCTTGGATTCGTTTATATCTAGCATAATATGATCCAGATTAGTTTGATCTTCACTTTACTTAATCTGATTTGACTTAATTTAACGTGATGTAATTTACAGAAGCTTTAACTTCATGGCTTCAACTTCATTTGATGTAAATGAAATGTTCTAACTTCATTTTAAAAGGTCTGAGCTGGTTTTAATTTAACTGACTGGAACTTTTTTACCAGAATGACACTCACGTTGCACTATAAATAAAAAGTGACTGAGTGAATAAAAAGCACTAAATTATAGTTGCATAATAAATGATAGCGCATCAAAACTAAAAATTAATTTGGAATTTTGAAACTAAAAGTTATTTGTTGCAACGTTCATTCCATATTTCGAATGCTAAAACGAAATGTCAAAGGAATACATCACTGCATGCACACAAACAAATATTGTGTCATATCATCAAGAGTAAAAAGAACTGTAAACAAAATGATGGCTGTTAACGTGTTTAATTGCTATATGAGGCATTCGACTCATAATCCAAGGGTCACGGGTTCAAATCCTTGTAGCACAAACACTCGCCCTTTCAACTGTAGGGCGTTATAATGTACGGTCAATCCCACTATTCGTTGATAAAAGAGCAACCCAAGTGTTAACGATGGGTGGTGATGACTAGCTACTTTCCCTCCAGTCGTACACTACAAAATTAGGGACGGCTAACACAGATAACCCTCGTGTAGCTTTGCGCGAAATTCAAACCAAACCTTTTTTTTCTGTGATATAGGTTTTTTTTTAAAATTCAATAACCACAATTTACATAACTATCCAAACAAGGAAATTTTCATTTCTACAGATGATATTGAAATTAAACAACATACCTTAGTGAGCATAAATGCGTACATATCCTGTGGTATCCAGCAGCGTGATGTTACAACGACTGGCCCCCCGCTAGTACAGCGGTATGTCTCCGGATTTACAACGCTAAAATCAGGGGTTTGATTCCCCTCGGTGAACTGAGCAGATAGCCTGATGTGGCTTTGCTATAAGAAAAACACAATACAACGACTGAGTTCCTGTGTTGACTACTAAGCGTTTATTTTAACATTGCTGTTATTCACTATTGTACAATTCACATTAAATATTTTGTATTATTAATTTTTTTTTTAATATTCCTAGTTATTTTAAATTGTCTCATTGAACTCAGTATTTTGATTTTCAGCTCGCTCTGTATTTGGAAAAATTCGAACAGATGTATATAATCAAACATACTCTGTACTACGTTGAACTAATTTTGATAGTTACGCTGGATGAATTTCTCTTTCTAGCAGAGTTTTCGATATTCACATAAAAAATCCTGCATAACTTAGCATGTAACCCGCTGGTACAGCGGTAAATTACGAATTTACAACGCTAAAATCAGGTGTTTGATCGCCCTCGGTTGACTCAGAAGATAGCCCTATGTGGCTTTGCTATAAGAAAACACACACACACGCATAACCTAGATATAATTTTCAACATTAGATTATATAAGTATTTAATTTTACTGAAAAATTTAGATTTCGGATAAAATTAAGATTGATAACTTGAATATTTGCACATTTGAAATAGCTTTATAGATATAAGCTCTCATTCTTAGACAATCTAAGAATATAGAATACACGTTGTTCATTTAGGAAAGCAGTACAGTAACACATTTTTATTCTTTAATTTCTGCTATTTATCAATTTATATGTTTCTTATAATTAAAAATTCATTTAAATATATTCGTAAAAAAGACAGTAACATATTTCGACCACTGATACGTTAATTAAATATCATGTCAATGCAGAATTTTAACTCACGTCTTAACTCATTAATGTTTCTAGTATTAATATTATAGATATTCCTACCAGTAAAAGTTATCTTTGTTTTACGCTTATATGCATATGTATTCTTCTAATATAATTACAACAATCGCATCATAAAATATTGTGCTTTTCATTACCAAGCCCAAAACTTTTTCTTTATATTTGTTCATAAATTTAAATGTGAAAAACTAAGTATGTTGGATTAGTGTATAATAAATTTTCTTGAGACCCATACTAATTTAATAAATAAATAAAGCTGTTGGATTAGTGTATAATAAAGTTTTTGAGACCCGTACTGATTTGATTAATGAATAACTATTGAGAGCTTAACTATCCTAACTTTAAATCTTTGTTACAGTATTATAAGATTGTTTGTGATATTTAGTGCGTTCACACTCCCATACTGCTTACAGTCGTCTTAAGTTTAGGAATATTAAGAAATTAAACCTTACACAGGTCATGTACATCCGTTGTAATGTTTGTTTAATGCAATTTTCTTTGTATAAATTTTCTCGTTCCCCCTTAAAAAAAAGCTAACAACAACAATAGATGTGTAAGAAATAGTTTTAAATATTGTATACAGTTCTGATAACTACTTTTAACTGGTATAATGGACACTATAGAATTAAACACATTTCTTTAGAAAAAGATAATCATTCCTAGCTGTGAGGTTAAATCTTTATTTCACATATTTTACGAGAAAAAAATCCACGAAAACTTTTGTCATAAAAGCTTTTGCCATACAAAGCGTGTTTAATAGAAATAACATGCCCATTGTAACAAATTTATTTCGTTTTAATATAAACGGAAAAAAAAATATATATACAATTGGTCAAAAATGATAAGTATGCACAAGATGTTTTCTTTTACCTGAAAATTTGATGATGAAAAATATTGATAATGTTAATAACATATAGTAGCCTCATCTTAAGAACAAAATATTAAAGAAACTAAATTCAACTCAATATCTTCAAGAAATGTATTAAAATAACATTTAACAGTCATTAGGGCGCTTGATTCGCAATCAAAGGATTGCGGGATCGAATCACCTTTTCAGCAAACATGCTTGCTCTTTCAGCCGTGGGGCATTATAATGTTACGATTAATCCCCCTATTAAAAGAGTGGCCCAAGAATTGGCGCTGCCTTCACTCTAGTCTCACACTGGTAAATTAAAGACGGCTAACTCAGATAGCGTTAATGTAACTTTGCGCGAAGATCAAAACAAACAAGTTCCTGCTAGTTTAGTTCGTTTTAAATCACGTCACTAAGATAGTTTTGGTACGTTTTTTTTCTCATAAATATATTTCCCGTTAACATGTACTTAGAACACGTCACACTAAAACATATTACAATAATGGGATTTGTTATCTTAAGCTGTACATGTTACTCAAGACGTAATTCCGTTATTTTCGGTTTAAAGCGATATATGAGTGCAAGGGCGTTTGAGATTTTATCAGTTTTATCTGAGTTTAATTAAAAGGAAAATTACTAAGTTGAAGAGAGTAGTGTGCATGCAAATTCAAGGAAATGGAAACGTCGTTATAACGCATCCAATTACATGTCCAATCCAATTAAAACAATGAATTTGTTGCACATGTGGTAACGCTTAAGATGTAATGCCTAAGACAGATCATTAACGAAGAGTTTCTTTTTTTAATAGGGTCCACAAATATCAGTAAACCACTTATTGACAATCATAAATTACTTCACAAAAAATTCTATTCACGTTAGGCCAACGCTATGGTGGTTTTTGAGACAGTGATCGCAGAATAAATATATATAAAACTGTGGAGTAATAATTTCGTGTATGGTTATAAAAACTATAACGTTTGTTTGTTTTGAATTTTTGCACAAAGCTGCTGCAGGAGATCATCTGCACTAGTCTTCCTTAATTTAGCAGTGTGAGACTAGAGGGAAGGCAGCTAGTCATCACCATCCTCCTCCACTAACTTTCGGGCTACTCTTTTACCTACGAAAAGTGGGATTGATCGTAACATTATAACGTCCCCAAGGATGAAAGGGCAAGCATGTTTGATGCAACGGGGATTCGAACGTGCGACCCTCAGAAAAGGAGTTAATTCAATATTAATACACAGATAAAATTCACTTGATGGAGAAGCTAGCTAGCTGCTTCACCGAGCCGACGCAAGTTGTTTGTTTTTACAAACAAAAATATTGAATAATTAATTCTCTGAAGTTAATTGACTGATGTTCCTAGCCAAATATCTGTGGTTTTCCGTTTAATAGACATTTATTACAATTTCAGTTTCCAAGATTAATATATAACCTGTGTTTGTAAACGGTAAACAAAAACTGCTTAGTAGAGCGTGAAAATTTTGGACAAAATCTCAGAAAGCTAGTTTACAAAAGTGGCGAAGATGGAAAATTAAACAATGTTTTGAAAGACGGAAGTCTTTATATTCTGAGCCTCACACCCAGTATTTACTCAACAACACACTCAATATATTTACTGTTATATATTAAGCTAAATAATGCTTTTTGCTGATTATTACTTCTGAGGTTTTTTTTCAAATGTTTCGCTTAAACTACATGTAGTTCAATCTGCTTATATTTGTCCCTAAATTTTAACTTATAGAGTAGAGAAAAAGTAGTTAAGTTTAACAGCATCTACCGACCACTGTGTGATTGGTAGGATTTGACTGTCGCTTATGTAGGGCATCAATGACTTCAAAGTACGAACAGTAATATTTGAAGAAATATACTCTTCAAAAAACGAAACGCAAAAGGCAAAATTTGAGGCATACTGTTAACAAGTTTATTTCGGATAGTTCTGTATGACATGTGTGAAACTTTGCACATTCACTTCTGAACATCCAAAGTCTGCAAAGGCGAAGTCCAAGCTCACTAGTTGAAGTTTAACGTCACTCAACGTCAATAACGAGTATGCCCCCCGTAAGCATCAATAACTGCTTCGCATCTCCTGCCCACGGAAGCGATGAGATGACGAATCGCATCCTGTGGAGTGGCTGTCCACTCAGCCTACAAAGCAGCTGCAAGCTGAGGTTGTCGCCGTCGTAGACGTCGGTTCAACTCGTCCCAAAGATGTTTGATGGGGTTTAAATCTGGTGATCTGGAGAGTCAGAGAAGAACGCTAATGTTGTGGTGTCTCAAGAAGGCAGTGGTGAGTCGGGCTGTGTGAGGACGGCGTTGTCATGTTGAAAAACGTCTTTGACGTTCACCATGATGGGTTGTACATGGGGCCTAAGAATCTCGTCGACGGTTGTGTACGGTCTGGTCGGAAATCCTACGCAGCCCTGATATGGTTGAGGCAGTAGACGTCGCAGTGGTGGTCCTATCCCGAAGGTGACGTAACAGGATGTAGCCATTTTGTTCGGGCGTGGTCACACGAAGTCTGCCAGATCGTGGACGGTCACGAGTTGATCCATGTTGTTGGTGACGATTCCATAGCCTTGTGATGGTGCTTGGGTGGACATTCACAGCTCTGGCAACATCTGATCGTGATTCGCCTGCTTCCAAGCGACCACTGGCGTTGTTGCGATGTGCTTCAGTCAGTCTTGGCTTAAATGTATTGCGTGTCGGTGGCTTAACACTGAGCTCTGGAAACCGAGAACCCGTCACTTTTATAGGGATTTTGCACATGTTGCACTTGCAGAACATGCAGATCTCTCAAACAAATTTATTGGACACGAATGCGTTTTGGCGAAAAATCCAATGTTTTCCTCCGTTTTCAAAGTTCACAACTTCTATTGTCATTTTGGTCTGACAGTCAGCGCCTTAACACGTGTAACATCACATTCTCTGAGCTTGTAACGTGATTACATATATTTCTCTTTAAAATAACAAAAATATTCATTTTGCGTTTCTTTTTTTAAAGAGTATGTATTCATAGAGCTACAAAAGCTTATAAAATCAGAATGATTTATATGTGAATATGTCAGATATTTACCAATAACAAAATAAAAGATGTGTCAAACGCCAAAGGTTTTAAAAATAACTTGTATAGGTGTAAATTTGCAATATATATATAATAGGTGTGATTGAATAAAGTTTGAATATTATACATTATGTAAACACTGTGATATTCCAACTAACTGGCTACATATGTTTGTTTATTTTCTTTATTTCACCATACATATTGAACATAGTAACTGAAATAAATAGTTGAAAGGCTGAGTATGTTTGTTATGCCCTGGATTCGGTACCGCGACCTTAGATTACAAGTCAAGTGCCTTAACCCCCTGACCATGCTGGACCTACTCGGTTGGAAAAAGCTCTCTTGTTTCTCATTCTAGAGATGCACAAAGTTGCATATATGTTGAGGAATTAAGAATATTAGATATCAGCTTAGTTGATAGTTTTGGCTCTACCATCATCCAAAGGCAAACGAAACGCCCAGATTTACCTTTCAAGGCATACTGAAACGCACTTATAAGATTAACGGTTTAATAAAAACACTCTTCTTTCTGTAGAAAGTTCCTTGTTGTTATATCACAAAGTGAAGTCTCTGAATATGTCCGAGAAAGCGTTCGGGCGTGGTTTGTTGGTCAGCTTGGTGGACTAGAGTTCTAACTGTATATGGTTCGCGTCTCATTATCACAACTTATCACAAGGATTACCTTGTATCATGTATAGAATAACTTAAGATTTGGTAGTAGGTGATGTTGATTAACTGTCTTTCCTCAAGTCTTTATTTCAAAATTAGGGACACCTAGCGTAGACAAACCCTATATAGTTTGTGTGAATATCCGAAACAAACCAATGTAATGAAAAAATATGAAGTCTTTTTGTGTATTGTACTGTAAGAAAGATAATTTAAACTCGTTTTACTCAGCTTAAATACATTTATTTTAGACTTACTTGAAGATTGCAACTTTTATTGCAAATATTTCAGTTAATTAATGTTGTATGTTCTATGGTTTAATTAATCCACAAAATATAATTATTTTACTACAACGTTTTCTATGAATTTTGTAGCTATAATTCCTTAGACCTATCACGGGTTTCTTAAATATTTTGTTTATCAATTAACAAATTATTTTAAAGTGTTTTTTTTAGTCTAAATATATCATAAAACGAGAATTTGCCGGCTATTTTTCATATGAAATGTAAATTGATATATAAAATTTTTATACAAATAACATATATAGCTGTTGATTTTAAAGATGCGTTAAAGTAAACTGAAAGGTAGTTTATGGAATGTTTTATCGTTATGACTGCTGTCTACGTTTGATAATTTCATAATTATTTTTTAATAAAATAGAAATCGGATCGCACTGTCGTTTTTCTATGTTTATAACTTTTTTATATATTGTCGTGGTTTACAGAAACTAGATATACTATTCGTTTAACATGTGTCTACTATACGAATATTATAAATCACCCTAATGGACAAAAGTGCTGTAAAGGGGATAGCTGTAATTCTCTTTTTCATATCAATTATCCAAATTCTTCTCTTAAAGCGTGATCTAATAACAACAACAAAAATTTAGTAAAGGCAATGAAAATTTTCTATCCTATATTTCGCCATAGGGAAATTGTTGAAAAGCCAACTTTTCGAAACACATTAATGAGGAAAAAAAATGTTATAACTATACTCGTAAAATTGGAAATGATAGAAATCTTGAGCACAGTGGTCAAACTGTTACTTCTGTTATGTGTGGTAACTTACATTAGTTCTACGGTCGTAAAACCACACGTAATTTTTCATCTCTTATCTCACATCTTTTAATACCATAAGACAAAGAAAAGTAAGTGTAAGGGTAAACTGCAGAGCAATTAACGATTGTTCAAAATGGCATCAGCAAATTTTCGTAACAGTTTTTTATCACATATTGGTATACAATTGATATTTTATGTTTGGAAAATAATGCATGTATAAGTAACGAAAGAGGTGGTTACATTAACCTATACCAGTGTCAAAGATAACAAAGCTCCCCTACTGGCATAGCGGTATGTCTGTGAAATTACAATGCTATATTTCGGATTTTCAATACCCGTAGTGGGCAGAACACAGATGGCATTGTGTAGTTTTGTGTTTAATTTTAATTATAAACAAACAGAAACACATAACATGAGTTCGGCCTGGCATGACCAATCGTGTTAAGATGTACGACTCGTAATCTGAGGGCCGCGGAATCGCATCCACGTCGCGTCAAACATTCTCGCCCTTTCAGCCGTGGGGGCGTTATAATGTGACGCTTAATCCCACTGTTTGTTGGTAAAAAGTAACCCAAGATTTGGCGGTGGGTGGTGATGACTAGCTGCCTTCCCTCTAGTCTTACACTGCTAAATTAGGGACGGCCAGCACAGATAGCCCTCGAGTAGCTTTGTGCAAAAAACAAATAAACAATAACATAAGTTTTTAAAGTGTTATATTGCAAAATCATATATATATATATATATATACTGCTGGCCAAAATCTTAAGGCCAATGAATATATATGAAAAATATGCATTTTGCATTCTCAGACTCAACTACTTATCTGAGTAGAGCTTTGAAAGATGAAAATAAAAATAAAAAACTTTTTAGCATTTAATACGGAATATGTGAATACTATGAAATTAGCCTAAATACTAGTTGGTCAAAAGTTTAAGATCATACAAAAAAGAAGTCCTAAACAGGGTAGGAAATCTCCAACAAGAGGTCTCAGTAGTGAGTTGCACCACGGTCATTGCGAATAACTTCAAACATTCGCTTTGGCATGGTCGATATAAATGTTTGCAGAAGACTGTTTGGAATTGACGTCCATTTCTATAGACTTCCCTTGCCATCCACCGCCAAACATTTTCAATGGGGTTTAGTTCGGACGAACATACTGGATGATCCAAAAGAATCACGTTATTCGCCATGAAAAAGTCCTTTGTCCTGCGGGCATTGTGAATTGCAGCGTTGTCCTGCTGAAAGATCCAGTCATTTCCACACAAGCAAAGGTCTTCAGTCAATGAGGATGTTCTCTCCAACATGCCAGTGTAGCCAGCTGCTGTTTGAAGCCCCTGTATAACCTGAAGCTCCATTGTTCCATGGAAGGAGAAAGCACTCCAGATCATGATGGAACCTCCTCCACTGTGTCGTCTAGAAAATGTCTCCGGTAGGATATTCTTATTGTGCCAGTAAAGTTGGAAGCCATCTAGACCATCCACATTAAATTTTTGCTCATCAGAGAATAAAACTTTCTTCCACTATTCTAAGTCCCATATTTGGTGCTTCTTAGCAAAGTTTATCCGAGCTGTTTTGTGGTGTAGAAGGAGGCGTGGCCTTTGAAGACATTAACGGTTTTCAAAATGTTTCTTTCATAACTGTCGTCTTATTGTTCTTGAGCTACATCAAGTGTTCTTAAGAGCCTCAATCTGGTTCGACAATAAGCTGGTGTCTTGCCGGACAACCCGTCAAATCCTCCTGTTCAACACCGACCACTTGAAATTCTCCTTCCGTATCCCTCAGGGTCTTTTAAGAAATTTGCAACAGCAGTTTTATTATACCCAATCACACCAGCGATGGCACATTGAGAGAGACCTTCCTTTTGTAACTCGACAATTCTGCCACGTTCAAACTCCGTCAACTTTTAGGCTTTGACATGTTTTTACCAAGTGTAACGCAGATGATGTCAGTTGGAGATGTTGACAACGCTAACGCTTGAACACAAATGACTAAATTTCGTTACGTGTTTACCGATTAACTCTTAGTTTCAGTATGGTCTTAAACTTTTGAACAGCTAGTATTTAGGTTAGTTTCATAGTGTTCACATTTTCCCTATTAAATGCTAACAAAAGTTTATTTTTATTTTCCCTTTTCTTATTTTCATCTTTCGAAGCTCTACTCAAATGAGTGGTTGATTCTACCAACGCAAAATGCATATTTTTTTCTTTATGTTCATTAGCCTTAAGGTTTTGGCCAGTAGTGTATGTATGTATGTGTGTGGATTTATTTCTCATAACATAAACCTGAGAGACAGAAGTTGTTTACGAAAAAGAGCTTTCAATAAAATCATTGAAGTCTTTCAACGTCTGAAAGTAATTGCATTTATACATATTTTACTTTAAAATTATCATTATCAAAAAATGTAAAGATAGTTCACTGTTTACTCTGAGAAAAATGTTGTACATTTAACATTTGATTACAAATTATATTGAAATTCACGTACTAAACACATATAGAACAACACTCTAATAGCGAGAGGTATCAGAGAAAAAACATTACAAAATTTGCTCCCTGTATCATACAATACGAATATACGTATATATAACTGTAGACCAGAACTAGGATTAGGTAAGTGTGAATGTTTATAAATTAACATTAATAAAATAAAGTGATGTTAACTAGGAAAGCTAGATGGCACCGAAAATCGAACTTGAATCTTTCTGACAAAAACTTGTGGTAATGTTGATTTCTTAGGACTTCACAAAGTACTTAAAAATGATGTATTCAATTCGATAAAATTTTAAAACTGCACTAAAAACAAGCAAATATTTAGTGACCGCTAATGTTATATACATACACAGCCTACCAATGAGTAAATCAATACCAACTTCAGCAGTAATGTTATTTTATTTATGAACAACAACATGAAGCAAAAAGAACAAGATCGCCATTAGCAGTTTACGAACCTGTACTATACAGTATTAAACACAGCTGCAAATCACATTTAAAAGATCTGAAATCTCAGTATGTGGGATTACTTTCCATAATTGGTAGCTTGAAAGAGAGTGTTACTAGGTTCGGTTGTTTGGGAACGAACGGTCAAGAATAAACCACAGAGTCTCAAAAGGATTGAAATCTGGCGATTGTCCTGGCCTCGAGAAATATTATTGTATGGATCTTTATTTTGTAATTCGGGCTGAATGAGCAGAAATTCAATCAAGCAGAGTATATCGTGCTTACACTACCTTGCCTGGTGAGATGACATGACACCATTTGGAACACAGTATCTGTGTGGTAACCTTACCTTGTCTGGTGAGATGACATTACACCATCTGCAGCATAGTATTTGTGTGTTAACGCTACCTTATCTGGTGAGATGACATGACACCACCACCATCACATTATTTGTGTTAACTTTTGTAGACGGTTTTTACAATACTTTAACATTTTGTATCATTCAAAAGTGCTATAATCTAATTATAGAAATTTCTTGTCTCGCACCTTAAACATAGGATAGTATGACAACATGAGATTTTAATGTTGTGTTACATATCTTTAGATACGTGAAATGGATGTATTTATACTCTTAAGTATTGTTGCTTTGAAACGATTTTGGTAATTTTTAGGTTCAAACGCTTTACTTTGTATTGTCACGTTTGATATATGACGCATATTGATGAATGTTTCGATGAGCATGATCTTGAAGATAACCTTGAACTACAGTCTTATTGTGACAGGGTCAACCCACAACAGCATTAACAGTAATTTTTCTATACCACTCAATTTCTGAATTATTTGCTTCTCAATGAGTTTCGAATCACCCTATGAAACTGTGACAAAAGCGAATCTATAGACTGATGCTTAGCTTCAGAAAATATTGATTTTTCACAGACAAGAATAACAGTGAATTAAGTTCGGATAAATTTCAAATAAATGTTTGAAAAATACTTCCAGTTTTCTAATCACTTTGACATCCTACTAGTTTACAAAACTTGTTCAGTTTTGAACAACAACATTCAAAGTCTGTAAATTGTTATTACACAAACACAGATAATTATTTTCTTTTCAATTTTTCACAATGTTAATCAGTCAGCTCCCTCAAGGATGACTCAGCCATAAGTCTTAGGTCTTACTGTGCCAAAAATCGGATTTCTATAACTTGATAAGTAGAGCACAAATAATTCTGTGCAGCTTTGTACTTAACGATGAACAAACAGCTTTGTCACAAGATGAGTTTTCTCTCACAATAAACTGATAATGTGACAGTGTTGGTTCGTGCATATCTGTATAGATAATCCAAAGTGAGTTTATTTTAAATTTATCACACTGCAATATTACTATTAAAATATACTTAGACGCTGAGTTCATTAAAACATATACACACTCATAAACCTACGTACACAAACATTATATTATATGTATCATTTTATAATTATGATTTGCATCTGCATCTGTTGTGTAGCGTCTTTGGAATTAAAGATCTGTGGAAACTTCGTCACGATGTATCGTCCTTACCCTCTTTTCCAAAAGTTTATTCATAATCGAAGCTACAAAGTCAATAGCGTATAATCACAGCCATCAGAGTGAACACAATAAATGATAGGGTAAGTATGTCACAAGTCCATATAGTACCCGGAATATCAGTCTTAAAAGGTTCAGTTAATGGTAACTGCGGACTTGTGTACATACATATATACATCCTCCTGGTAGAGTGACAGTAAGTCTGTAGAATTACTACGTAAAAATCCAGAATCTTATTCCTCACGGTAAACACAGCAGATAACATAATGTGGATTTGCTTTGAAACGAAACAAACAAAACCAACCATATAAAAACATCGAAACTTCCACACCTGAGGAAAGTGAACACAATAAACACATTCACAAAATCTACAATGGACCTGATATGGAGAAATTGTTTGTTTGTTTTGGAATTTCGCACAAAGCTACTCGAGGGCTATCTGTGCTAACCGTCCCTAATTTAGCAGTGTAAGACTAGAGGGAAGGCAGCTAGTCATCACCACCCACCGCCAAATCTTGGGTTACTCTTTTACCAACGAAAAGTTGGATTGCTCGTAACATTATAACGTTCCCACGGCTGGGAAGGCGAGCATGTTTGGCGCGACTCGGGCGCGAACTCGCGACCCTCAGATTACGAAGCGCACGCCTTAACGCGCTAGGCCATGCCAGGCCCGATATGGAGGAAACTAGGATAAGAACAACAGTTGTTCATTACAGAACAGACTTAACCTTCTTTGTTGAGGCACTTAAACATTAGAAAAGCACTTAAGAATTAAAAACATATCAATATTTTACTACAAATACTGTGATCCTTGTTTCCAACTATTAAATACTTAAAAACACTTTAGACTTGTTAGGTTATTAAGTCATGTTAATGTCTTTCTGTCATATGCTATGCTTCACTTCCGCACCACTAAACAACATAACTATATAACTATTTATTTATTTTCAGTATTTCTCAATTCTGAAGCAATTAATAACGTTGTACTTGGAACACCATCCCATACAATTCTTGTTAGGTTTTTTTATTTTCTTTCATCTTAATACATTTTTCTTACGAACCGGTAAAAAACCGAAACCTTTCTTTTTCTTCATATGTCATTACCTAAACTTGGAAACTTATCTTTAAATACATCATCCTCACTCAGTCTATGATTTTTGGATTTCAATTTAGCCCTACAGCTTATGTCTTTATAAGGCTAAACAGATTATGACAAAATGGTCAACAGCTGATCAACTGATTTATGTGTTTAAAAGAGAACGTATAAAAATATCTAAAGGAAAAAATATATAAAAAAACAATATCCTTTCTTTTTTTCATTAAATAATACATTTCTGAAAAGAACCAAAAAAGTATTTCGTAGACTTATGTAAAATAAACAATACTGTGTGGTCATGTAACATACTGCCTTCAGAATCTTACATAAAATGTCACCTGTCAACGACCACCTGACAAGAAAAATTATGCAATTACTGAGACTAAAGCCATGCTATGTTATTTCAAAGTCTAACATAAACCATGTTGCAATAAGAACACAATGCATTACGTTCACATTACATTCGAGCAAACCTAATACAAGTTTACCTATACTAATATCATAGCTGTCTAAAATCGTACTATAAAAGCAAGCACAAGATAAGCTCATGATTCGTTTCAAAGAGACCACGAAGAAATTGTTATCAATCTAAATTACGAAGTACTAACAGAAGCGCTATTCTACGGACGACGGTACGTGCCAGTCATTACTAATTGTGTTATTCAAACGTCATTGAAAAAATAAAAAGTAAATATTTTTTAAATTGTTTTTTCTGGAAGTACTGCTCGAGAAAAATGCTCTTTAGTTATACTCAACTCATTGTATCAAAATGATTCAATGTACAAAGTACTCCAGTTTCTCAGTGCTACATTTAAAAATTACATTAATAAATATATAAACAAACTCTCATGTACAGTCTGTTTTGTTTTTGTTTAATTTCGCGCAAAGATAAACGAGGTCTATCTGCGCTAACTGTCCCTTAATATAGCAGTGTAAGACTACAGGGAAAGCAGCTAGTCATCACCAACTCTTGGGCTACTCTTTTACTAACCAATAGTGGGATTGACCGTCATATTATAACGCTCCCATGGCTGATAAAATGAGCGTTTTTAGTGCGACCAGGATTCGAACCGGCGACCCTCAGATTATGAGTCGAACACCTTAATCCACCTGGCCAACTCATTTACAGTCCGAATGAAAGTCGTGTTCTTGTTGTGAGGAGAGTACTTTTATTTAGGACTATGTTCTATTATAAATACATATAGTTACTGCACACATCAAAATTATTTTCTTAATTGTCTGAATCTTGAATACACAGTTTTACATTTTTACGTTGTTTTTTTGTGTGTGTCATTGAATAAAATTGAATATGCGGGTCCCAAGCTTAGTATTACTGGTGCACAGAAACATAGTTAATAAAAAGAAACCAATAAATATAACATCTTATTAAGACAAATAGGAAGCGGTATATATATATACAAAACCTAGATAAATATAGTAACATAAAAATTATAGGGTTATTTTTTTTAATATTAATTAATAGAGTTTCTGTAGGTTTGACATTGTTCCAATATTTTTGTATCATTAAAATTTTCTATATTACTATAGCTAGCTAGATTACATATATATCGATCTCTACTTGTCTTTATAAAATGATTTTTTAGTGTGTTTCATAAATGTTCACTTCTTCTTATAAAGATTAGATTGCATTGTTTTATTGGTTAGATATCCCCACTGTTGACGATGTTTTCGGCCATAATTCCAAAAATTTTCTAATGAAAACGGTTATCTACTTATCTCTCACAGAATTACAGTTAAAATTACTTATAAAACAATATCATGTTGTTGTTGTGATCAAATACAATTAAGTACCCTTAAACTGCTATACACAAATGCAACACGCAAACTACGCATTATTAATAATATTTTTTCATGCAAAAAATATTAAAAACACGCAAAAAACCCAGATTCAATTCATTCTGAGAATTGTTTAAGGTACCACGCAAAGAAATAACATTAAATTTTAAATATTGCTCTAGCATCTTGAATTGAAGAATAAATATTTAAAGTCCCAACTAAAAAAAAAACAGACAAAAATACTTGTTGTAAATTTTGAATCTCAACCTTTATTTGAATTAAAAATTCTTTCTGAACACTACCTCATGCGCACTTTGGCTAAAGAGCCAAAGTACTGACTAGAAGAAAAGCCATCATTCAGCAACACCTGACAACAAAAGGGTTGTTTTGGTTCTTCGCATCGAATAGAAGATTGATTGTTGCTTTTATAACACTTTTACAACAAATGTGTAGAATGTATTTAGCAGTGTTATGTCACGAATAGCATATTCTTGACTGCAGCTTGGTATAATATGTATGATGAAGCACTAAACTTTATAGCTTCATAGTTAAAAGAATAAACAAAAGAAAGACATTCTTTCTAAACTCCGTATGTTATTTAGGTTTCATCTCAATCAATGTGTATTCTTATTTTTAAATTCTTCTGTATCCGTATCTCGTACTTGAGAACACCGATAGTGTGAAATTACCTGTTTAATAACTGAGAAAAATATCTGTACAGTCTCAACATCTACTGGTGTAAATTTCACACAGAAAGCATTATTAGTTTTTCTTTTATATTGTGAACTGGCAATACATCACGACGTGAAAGATATCAGTTTTTCATTCGAAAGTCTTGCAAAGATTTACAAGTGATTTAATGTATGATAAAAAATAATTTTCAAACTTTACCAATTTTGATTATACTTCAGGTTTAATAGTAAAAAAGTACTTCCTTACTTCTATAAAGTTGTTTAAAGTACCTCTCAGACACTAAAGGCGTTTTAACCAAACCGTGTATACCATAATCTCTCGACAAAGAACTAAGCCTAATAAGTCACATTCTTCAAGTTATCGCATTAGGTTAATCAGGTCAACCCTTTTATTAAAAATCAATCACGAAATATAAGATCTCTACAATTAGTTAAAGTAGCTAGTTCACACAAACCTGTTAGTAAAGTAGATAAGTCCTATGTCAGTCATGTTTCAATAACTGAGAAATGAGAAATTTCATGAGAAATAAATCATGTTAGTTGATGAAGCAGTATAATCAGAATCAGACATTGGTAGGCGAGCAGATCGTAACAACCGGTTGACAGATTCATTAGAGTGGTTAACAAATTAACGTCTGTTACTTGAAGTGGTATTTAGAGTTAAAACTGTCGCATCCTATTTTATTTGTGATTGTTATTTTCAAGTCCTTAAATGTTTTAAGAAGGAGCTGTTTCGAACGATACAAAATTCTTTAAACAATTATATCATCTTTACTGAACGCATATAATAAAAAACAAACTTCGACAGAAAAACTAATTTTAGTTTTTTAATTGTCGTATTAATGAACATTTTGTTTTCTGAAATATAGAATTAAGTCTTTTTTTAAATGAAACCTCATCGATTGATCATCACTAAACTGAAAAGAGAGAAACAAAACTATTAAAATGTGACATTATGTTATTTTTATCGAGAAATTTAATTATAACCAGTTTGAAGTATCAACGTTTATATTGCTTTAATTTTCAACAAAATAAAACAGTTTCGTTCCGATGTGTCGGTATTTGAGTATAGTTGTTAAATACTCAGGAGGGTCAGGTACATTTGACCTCTTCCTCCTTCCCGAACATTCATAACGTCAATACGAATTCCAATTTTTGTTATTGTTTTTCTTATTATTATTGTTGTTTTTTTTGTTTTGTTTTTTTTTATAAGTAATTTTTTTTTTATTGCTTTGGGCCAGAGTAAATATAACTTGATGCTCCGGCCCATTTCAGGGCTCAGACCATGCATGGACGAAACAAGTGGTTTTTTTGTTTTTTTTTAAATAAAAGAAAGAATGCTACTACTACTACGTGTAGTAGTACACATACTCACTCAAAAAGAGTAAGTATATTAATATGTTAATACAAAATATATGATAAAAGTAGACAAAAAGTAAACCAGGACTAAGAGTCTAGTGTATAGTGGCCAGCTTGAGCTATATTATTTAAATATAAGTTAAAAGGGGAGAGGTATTTAGGACCATTTTCATCATGTACGTGATATCTGTCGAGATCACACATTAATTCATTTTTATGCCAATTCTTATTGAAGTATTTTAGAGTATTATGCAAGAGTCTTTCAGATATTGTGTCTATATTTGCATACTTGTGCAAGAATGTGGTTGAGGTGCTACGTGGTACTTTATAAGCTGAAGTTAGTACTGAATTTTGTATCCTTTGAAGTTTCTGTATATGTGTAGGTGCTATGTTAATCCATGCTGGTGATGCGTATTCTATTGTTGGTCTAATGTACGTTTTATAGATTTTAAGTATGTTTGTTGGTGATGTTCCTTGGTTTTTACCTGAAAGACTTCTTACATAATTTGCTCTTTTCCATATTCGTGTGAGTACATATTTTATGTGTGGTTTCCACGTTAATTTACAGTCATAGGTTAGACCTAGGAATTTAGCAGATGTAGCAGTCAGTAAAAGTGATCCATTCATATATAGTTTCGGTGGATCTTGTTTTAGCTTGTTTCGTCTGCTGAATAATATGACTTGGGTTTGATTGTTTGTTTTGAATTTCGCGCAAAGCTACTCAAGAGCTATCTGCGCTAGCCGTCCCTAATTTAGCAGTGTAAGACTAGATGGAAGGCGGCTAGTCATCACCACCCACCGCCAACTCTTGGTCTACTTTTTTACCAACGAATAGTGGGATTGATTGTCATATTGACTGTCACGGCTGATAAGGTGAATATGTTTGTGCGATGGAGCACTGGAGTGAGAATTAGTTTTTCGACAATTGATACCAATAAGAAAGCCGTTAAAAATGAGAAATTCGATTTTTTTCAACTCAATAATCATAAATATTTACATTACGAAAGAAAGTTTTTAATCATAAAAAAATTATATGGTACTATTCTCTCAGGTGTTTTGGGTTATCAATAACAAGTTGAAAACAAACACAAACAAACAATTGATATAAATAAATAAGACGAAATTTGATTAAATCAGAACGTATCATATTCAATTCTGTTTCATTTAAAATATTTCTATATACGTTTATTTATTATTATAGTCTTTCATAAAAGATAAATTTAGTAATTTGTTTCACTGCACATATAGATATTTATTGCAATAAATTAATTGCTACGTTTTTAATATTTCTGGCTTGAAATATTTAATATTTGAATAGTGATACACAAATTCTTCCATATATCATTGGTTAGTGTATGTATTGTTGCCCAGCAGGCCTACTGTTTTATAAGATTTCAACCGAAGTAATCTAAGAAACTGTGTACAAATGATTAATTGACGTGAATTATCACTGTAAAGATAA
Source organism: Carcinoscorpius rotundicauda (assembly GCA_011833715.1). Classification (NCBI taxonomy): domain Eukaryota; kingdom Metazoa; phylum Arthropoda; class Merostomata; order Xiphosura; family Limulidae; genus Carcinoscorpius; species Carcinoscorpius rotundicauda. The sequence goes on from CM022398.1 coordinate 27,824,097, forward strand.
TGATTCCGTAAGAAGTCAAACTTTTTCATTAATGTTAACGTTGACGAATGCTACTCTTAAACCCAACTTTATCTGATGTTCAAAGTATATGCGGTATTGACCGCTTGACGATGGTTGTGTTTCCACATGTAAAACTAAAATCCCTCGATAATGAAACACGATTAATGTATTTCGTTTCAACAGTGATGTATTTGCATCATTTATTTGGAGCTAATTTCTTTTTTTTTACAGCGTTTTATTATTTTATCGTTTCTTTGGCTGTAGATTTCCAGCTATTTCATTGGAGTAAATGATTTTGTGGGAATTGAAAAATAAGGTGTAAACGAGATCATAAAACCATATGTAAACGATTGAAAATATGCAGTTCTCTCTGAACAAGATATCCGCTGAATATAACTTATTCAGAATCTCAACAAAATATTAAATAAAACACTTGTTGACTTGTTTCGTTATTGATATAAATTCAAATATATCTTTGTATTTCCTTCTAACTGTTCATGATTGCACAGTAATTTAACTATATTAACCAATACTACACTTTAGTACTAAATTGTTGTGGGAAGGTTCAACTTATTTATAATCTTAACAATGTCTACTGACAACAATATTCAATTTTGACCCACTTTAGATCTGTTTATAATCTTCTGATCACAAAAGTTTAGTTTTGGACAATATCACAAAACTACACAATAGCTATTTACGATAGTACATCGTATTTATGAACTGATAGCTTAGAGGGAAGGCATCATTCATCTCCAACTCTTGGGCTTCTATAATCGAATACATATGACCGTCACTCCTGGAAAGCACTTACGGCCAAAAAGAGTGTAGAAGGATATTTCGCGGCAATGAGACGTGAGCCATGAACCTTCACATTTATAATAAGACACGGTAACCGTTCGGCTCGGGCTGGACCAATCGTGAACTAATACACTTGCCTATACTTACATATCTGTATAATCTATGGATCAGCAAAGAATATCCTTTGACTCAACTAAGATTTCTACAGTGTTTATTGGTTAAACGAGATACCTTTGAACCAACTTCGATATCCACATAGCTCATTAGTAAGAGATAAATATTTTTATCTCAACTTAGATTTTCCGCAGTCTGTTGGTAATCAGGACATTTGTCTTGACTAAATAAACTTTCTTATAGAGGATCCAAAGTACTAGCAACCACTCTGAGAATTCATGAATTTTTAATTACAGCATAAATCATTCAGTATTTCGTTCGTTTTTTTGTCTTTTTATTCACTTTAACGTCCATAATTAAGTGAAGTTTTCATGCACAACTCCTGATTTTAGTTTTATGTACCAATCGGCCACGTTTTTTACACACATTTCATGGATAACACACGTTGCGATTTTGACGTAAATCAGGTGCAGATATCATGATCCTTCCTTCTTTTTCATTTTTATACCATATATTTATACACATAAAGTTAGACATGTTATGGACAGAGATGAGAAGTAAAAGTAAAGGAGAACAACTAACAAACACAGGAGAACAAATTTTAAAGTGGGTCATTATGTTATGTACTCTGTTTTTGTGAGGTACCGAGAGAAGTAAAACCCGAATTACGTTGGTGTACAACGTCTATTGAGTTTAACCTCAACTTTTCCGGTTTTACATACTTGTAAGGTTCACAACCTCTTGGGTACTGTAAAACTTTTAGCAATGTACAGTTCTTAATATCTATTGTTAATTTATTGGTATACAAAGTGATTTTCAATAGTTTTGATAAGAAAACTTTCATTACATATTTTAAAAATTATTTTCAACAAATATAAAAACTTCAAACACATTTGTACGAAGTGATTTAAACAAAATCATAACGCATTATTTTAGAAAAATAATTTCTAAAATTACTTTTCATTACATTGGAATTACATTTCATGTCTTATGTTGATAGAATGATACAGTTGTATCACCTTTCCTTTGTAAGAAATGTTACCACATGGATCGCCCTCAGTAGCACAGCGGACTTTTAACGTTATAAATCGGATTTCGATATCCATAATTGGTAAAGGACAGATAGCTCAATGTGTTGCTCTGTGCGTTATTTTAAACATACTATATGTATCTCTTTGGAACCATCAAAGGTCCACACAGTGGTACGAAATAGTGTATATATACTAAAATGTTGTGATTTTACTATAATAAGCTGAAACAAATAATTTAGTTTGGGCTCACTATAGTAATATCATAATATCTTGATATATATATATACGGATCTTATTGAAGATTATAAAACTAATTTCAAGGAGAAATTTCATTATTACTGTTTTTATATTATTTATTTATTTTCGTGGCTCTAGGCAGGAAAAGGTGGTAGAGATACTTTGATTGTTTTTTCTTGTCTTTTAACAATGTAAGTACCATGAAGTTGAAGTTAAAATGAAAAGATGATGTATCCCAAACGCAGTTTGGGTCTCACTTCCTAAACACATTACATAATCGAGCACCTAAGGATTTTTGCTTCGATGATGGGTGTTTTTGTTTATAACTATTGGTTTCTTTTTCTCCATAAAATTCAGTTTAATTGCATATCGTTTGAAATTTGTATATGCTGTGAAAATTAACGCTACCTTTTATTTTAATGTAATCTCTTTAATGAAGAAAAATTTGTAGCTTTTACAAATACACAGAAATACGTCTGCGGACTTTCAATACTAGAAAACAGGTTTTCAGATAGCCTGTTATGTAACTTTGTGTTTACCTTCAAACAAAGAAACATATATATTCGTACAAATAGGATGCTCAATAGAAATACAAACAAATATATTTTTAACTGTGAATCTCGTCTTTACATTACTACAACTAAATATATAACAGACATTTACTCTGATGATGTTTCTAAAATAGATAACTTGAAGTAAATATATATATAGCTGTGTGCTTGTATTTTCGTTTCAGACAGTGAGTTTAGACAACTCAATAATAAGATGTTGAATGGTAGATAAATTGAATGACAAATATGTTAAACATTTCACAAACTTGGTTTTCTTTTTTATCACAAGAAAATTTATATGCGAGTCTTTAATAACTGAGAATTTTGTCTGCATCATCAAACATAGTAGTTTGAAATGTTTCAAAGTTTTTACTTGTAAAAACAATTAACGACCTTTTTGTAAATGAGAAAACAAGTTTTTACAGTAAAATTACTGATGAGGTTAAAAGCAAAATGGCAGATTTTGGTATACTAATTAATTATACAGAGAGAAAATAATTAGCTTCATTGAACTGAATTAATTTATAGTATTTGGAAACATTATTTTAACACCTGAAACATGAGCCAGCACAGCATTTTTTTAATACTGAGCCTAGTATGGTCAACAGAGGGCGGTATCATTTCGAAAACCAATTATTTAGTGTTATCTTTATTTCGGTTAATGAAGATAGGCGTAACTTCTTATACGAAAAATAAACAGCAATTAAACATTAATGATAATGTGACATGATAAATCTATCTGTATTATACCATGGTGATATCACACTGGGCATTATTATACCATCCACATTATATGCACTCTTTACTACAGGATATTTTTAATTTGATAATCGTTAGGAAAATCATGTTGTAATGTACGGCGAATTTCTTCAATTTTAACACTGCATCTTTGGTCTTCATTGTGTTGTTAGATTAACAATATATTAAAACTAATATTTTCTTTAATATTATTCCAATTTCCTTTTTAAATATAACGATACTATTTTCTCCGTTTATGTTCTATGTTTCGATGTCAATGCAGTAATCTCTGATTCAGCTGGTATGTTAAATCGATATTGATATCTTTGAATACGTTTTTCTCTCATCTGACCTGGACCCACTGTTTAACACAATCGATACACTTAAACCATCAAATTCGAAACACATCTCGAATATTTCAAGCATGTTTCATTGCATCTTCATTTTACTTCACACATAAAGCCATGTCGAAAACGGCTCGTTTGAGTTGAGAAAATATTTTGCATAGAAGAGCGAACAACGTGAACCTGACGATGACCGAAGAAGGTCGAAACGTTGTTCGCTCTTCTATGTAAAATATTTTCTCAACCCAAACGAGCCGTTTTTGCATATAAAATTCTCAACAAGTGGGTTTCTCGATATCACTGAAATCATGTCGGCTTTCATTGTCTCTGCTCAGGTCATAAATATGATCTAGTGGCCTAGACTTCGAAAATTGTGCCAAACGTTTGTTTTTTATCTGATAAAAGCAGGCCCGATATAGCCAGGTGGTTAAGGCACTAAATTCCTAAATTCGTAATCCGAGGATTGCGAGTTCGAATCTCTATTGCACCAAAAATATTAGCTCTTTCAGTCGTGGGGGTTTTAATGTGACGGTCAATCCCATTATTCGTTGGAAAGAGTTGAGAATGGGTGGTGATGACTAGCTGCCTTCCCTCTAGTCTTACACTGCTAAATTAGGGGCAGCTAGCGCAAATAGCCCTTGTGTAGCTTTGTGCAAAATTTAAAACAAACCAAACTAATAAAAAACAATTAAAACCAATCTTGAATGACTTTTTTGCTTAAATCCACATCAAGATACTGGGTTGGTTGGCTCGTGTGGCAGGTTATAAAATTTTACATTTCTTAAGATGTGAAGCACATCTTGAAGTTTTAAGCTCGTTTTAAACCCAAAACACAGCATGCATCTCCAGAATAATTTTTATTTTTGCTCAGTGTTTCATTCAGTAATCTCGATCAAATTCAAGATACCCGTATTAATCGAGTGAATGAAGCACGTGTTTATCTAACAATGCTCTTATGATCAGTTACCACATGGATTAACATCTTACAACAATGGCAAACGCATCTTGTAACAGAGCATATGATTATTGCAGAGCTCGCATTCTCTAATTATTTATATTCCAGTACATTTCAATTACATTTGCACTACTTACAATTTGCATAGCCCTCATTGACACAGCGATATTTCTAAAACGCTAAAAACCGGGTTTCAATACCTGTGGTGGGCAGAGCACAAATAGCTCTTTGTGGAGCTTTGTGCGTAATTACAAACAAGTTTATTTGTTTGTGTTTTGGAATTTCGCACAAAGCTACTCTAGGGCTATCTGTGCTAGCCGTTCCTAATTTAGCAGTGTAAGACTAGAGGGAAGACAGCTAGTCATTACCACCCACCGCCAACTCTTGGGCTACTCTTTTACCAACAAATAGTGGGATTAACCGTCACATTATAACGCCCCCACGGCTGGGAGGGCGAGCATGTTTGGCGTGACGCGGGCGCGAACCAGCGACCCTCGGATTACGAGTCGCACACCTTACGCGCTAATTACAAACAAGAGTGTGCACTGCCTGCTTTGTAAAAGGCACTCGTAGTTGCGCAGCGCAGTGTCTGTGGAATATCAACGTTAGGAACCAAGTTTCGATACCAGTGGTGGGCAGAGCACATATAGCTTTATGTTCAACTTCAAAACAAACAAACAAATTTACAAAAGCAAGTAAATGCAACATTGAGCAAAAATACAAGAATAAAAAAATTTCAGCACAGATGATGTATTTTTGTTCTGATATAAAAGTTCAAGTGCTAAACCGAGAAACTGTCTAAATATAGGATGTGTAAATGGTTTAGCTAATTTGCTGAGCTCGTATTTTGTGTTTAAGAAAGGTCATAGTTTTGACGTTTAATTTTTATGTTTGCGCAATTTAGATGTTTTGTTTTCAGTGGGAAACGAATAATATTAATAATTAAGTTGCTTTATTCTAACGATATTAACAACAACAAAAAACCGTCTTCAAAAGTTCACGCCTTGAATAATGTTTTAAGCTCTTTCCTGAACAATCTTTAATGTAAAATTCCTTGACTGCATAGAAATGTATCTTACGAAAGCCATGTCATTGTGAAACTACGTCAGTCCTGAGTGTGTTAGCTTGTATATTTATATATAACGTACACCCTTCTACCTCATGAGTACCATGTCACTGTGAAACAACGTTAACACTGAGAGTGTGAGTTGGTATGCTTGTGTATAACGTCTGCTTTGTGTTTCTCTAGCTTACTTGAACCTAACAAATAAATTATTAGACAGCAAAATGTGATTGGACTAGCCACGAGAGAAAACAAATAAACAACAACGGAAAATGTTCAAAGAACAAAAGAGTTTTATTGGTAATAAAGTTAGAATGGTTCGTGATTCTAACGTTTTCATAAAATGGGATGTCCGTGCAACTGGTTACACGAAGAAAAGACAGTTTTTCGAAAGTATTTCTGACCAAATATCTCCACTTTATAAAGGGAGTCAATACGTGGTATCTTTATTTTATAGTCTTCATAATCTCGGATTCACAAATATTATTCAACTTTTATAATTACATTAACTTAAACGTAATATCTTATATACAATATATACAATTACTTAAATATATATATTTATATACAACTTGATTAGTGCCATAAGTATGCAACACTGTGTAAAAAATGCTCATGCTAAGTTTGAAATAATAATGCCACAACATATAATTCCTTAAAGTTCAACGTACAAAATTTGGAACATGTATATAGCTGTGAAATCGGATGTACGTAGATGGTTGACAAACAATAAATATCTATCGCCAAATGGTAGTCTACGCCAAGTATTTTAGACAATGTTGTTAGTAAACTATTAATGAGCATTGATTTCTTCCTTTAAAAAATTATCATCTATTTCATAGACTGAATTATTTCAAGTTTCACTTGACTTTAACAAATAAAATTGTGTCAATTTTTTTTATTAATATAAATTAGAAAAAACATTTTAAAATATCAGCTGATTCTACGTAGAATATCACATACAAAAATACCATACATAATACAAAGCAACTGTATTTGAAATCCTAGCAAGATAAGGAAAGGCATATTTTCTCCCTTATCGCGGCAAATAGCTTTGTTTGGTTTTGTTTTTTGCTTATTTTTATTCTACGAATACAGCATGAGGTCGTACACTTTACGAAGATTGAAGAGTTTGATCAACGAAAAGATAATTATAAGGCCGGAATTAAAGTTTATACTAAAGTGCTTTACTGTTGTCAGACTTCTTATTTTGATACATTTTGAATAAGATGAATATCCTTTGTAAATTTCCAGGTTAGAAACTGGTGTAATAATACTGCGCTAGCTCGAGTTAAAATTCTTGGACTTTGACCATAAAGTTCCTTATTTGCTACATTAAGTGTTTAGTTTTATTTGTATTTGTGCCTTGTTATTGTGACCCATGTTTCCTTGAAACAACAGTTTTACATTTAAATGTAAAGTGGCTCAGTACAGATATAATTAATTTTGACAACATTTCGTTTTAATCTAAGTGTAAACATTTATTGGTCTTAGCTTGTGTGCGTATATCTTATAACATTGGTTATCTACAGGGATAATAGCATTGCACGCGGTTTATATAATACAATCAAACATATAGTAGATTCTGTGTTTCTACAAAATATTCAGAAATAGAAAAGTAGATGGTGAGTTATTAGTATTGTTTCTTTAAAACTATTTGTGCTATTTGTTTGTAAAGCTAGGTTGTCTGTGATCTTCCCACCATACGTATGGTATATGAAATCTGTTTCTAACGTTGCAAGTCCGCACACATGCCGCTGTGTTTTTGCGTTAGTAAGGTTATCGCGAAATCAAGTTTAAGAACATTTCTGGAAAGTAATTTGAAGTGTGAACGATTAAGGAAAATTAATATTTGAATTCATGGCAAAACTACTTAGGCAATCTTCTAGCAAGATAGTTGTCATTCCTGGCGCAAAGTTACGCAACGAACTAATGGTGCTTTATCCATCGCTGAGAATCGACTCGTGGATTTTAGCAAAGTGAGCTTAGCGCTGACTCACCAGGAGACAATTTGTAGCGTCACACAGATTTGAGCTCCTTAAGTCAGCTCTAAAATTCAACGCCTTACCACAAAGTACCAATCCGCGTCCCTAACATTTTAAGCAAAAGGTCATGCGCTCGACACACCTAGGTAATAATGAAATACAACTAATTTTTCAATATCTTCATATTTTTTGCTTTTATTCTAAATTTTTCTCTTTGACAGATTTCAATTAGTTCTTCAATAAAATGTATCCCTTAGCACTGCAGTAAAAACGGATAAAAATAAAGTGAAAGTATAGCCACATGGGGCTATCTGCTGAGACAACCGAGGGGAATCGAACCGCTAATTTTAGCCTTGTAAATCCGTAGACTTACCACTGCACTAGCCGTGGGTTAAATTGAAAGCACTTTTAATTATCCGTATTCAGGTAGATACAGTTTACATTTGTTACGTATTTTTGATGTTTTAAGTTCTTCGTAGACTAAACGCAACAGAAAAACGCAGATAACAGCTTGTATAATTTATTACACTAAACTATTAACAAATATAACAGATATAACATAAATTATATAATAACAGTGACAGATATTAAGTTACAACATTCGGAATTAATTACAAAACAAAATAATACTAGTTTCAAACTTCAAAATTAATCACAATACAAAATGGTACTGGCCTGTATCTAATATAATGATCTAAAATTAAAGTCTCAAATTCCAGTCTAGGGTGTGAATTTGGTCCCACGAAGAAATTCCGAAACAGTTCACAGTTCAATAAATTCGCCGTCTCTCAGCACAAGCAGTAATTCAGATGTATCGTAGAGATTGACGAAATAAAATCACAGCTTCCGTAGATCTAACTTTAGTCACAAATCCAAGTTGAATAATCACAGCAAACACTTGATCTTTCTCAAATAACTGACTCTCTTCTTTTGAAATAAAAACTGATGTCTGAATCTCACTTTTTTTCTTCGAATAAAACTTATGACTGAATCTATCTTCTTTTTTCGAATAAAAACTGATGACTAAATCTCTCTCGCGTCACCGTCTTTTATACCGATAGGCCTATTTCTTGAACAATCTCGCAATTTCCATACAACTCTAGAGCAATCCGCGCGTGTCCGTTCTTGCACGAGACTACACGTCTAGACACGAAGTCACCAGCACTCATTTACAAACATATGATTGGTTTACTTAATTCAAGAAAATTCTAAATGTTACCCTACATGAATAACAAAATATTAGTTTAAACTTCGAAACAATAATATCAATATGGAAAAATGAATAATAGAAATGAAAATTTAAACACAACACGACATGTTGTCGTTAACAAAATATTTACACATATACATAACACATTATATAGACTATAGGATCAAACACTCATTAGTGTATATTGTGCATGACTGTCCATCTTGTTTGCGTCTGTTTCTTAGGTGCCCCCCAGTGACTCAGCGGTATGTCTGTGGGCTTGCACGCCAAAATCCGGGTTTCAATACCCGTGGTGGGCAGAGCACAGATAGACAATTGTGTAGCTTTGTGCTTAATTAAAAAAAAACTGTTTCTTAGGAGGTGACATAGCTTACAATTTTTTAAGGCATTCGACTCAAAATTTGCAGACTGCGGGATTAACATCAGTCACCGAATATGTTTGCCATTTCAACATTGGAAGTGTAAGAGTGTGACGATCAATTTCATTATTCGTTGGTAAAATTAACAGTGGGTGGTGCCGACTAGCTGCCTTCTATCTAATCTATCGTGGCTCGCTGAGACAGCGATAAGTTTACGGATTTACAACGCTAAAATCAGGCGTTCGATTCTCCTCGGTGGCTACAACAGATATCCCGATTTGGCTTGGTTATAAGAAAAACACACTCTAATTTATCACTTCAAAATTAGGAACTACTTAAGCATCGAGTCATCGAGAAACGTGTGAAACTCAATAAAGAAACAAAACGTCATTTCTTATCCTCACTTTCCTGAGGCCCCCCAGTGGCTCAGCGGTATGACTGCGGACTTGCACGCTAAAATCCGGGTTTCGATACCCGTGGTGGGCAGAGCACAGGTAGCCCATTGTGTAGCTTTGTGCTTAATTCAAAACAGCAACACTTTCCTGAGACATGACGGTTACCGACTTTAAACATTTTTGTTCTCAAGAAAAGAGGAAACAAGAGTAACGTTCACCTAGTTTGAACGAAATTTTCTTGAGGCACGATCTTTCATGATTATAGTTCTTTGTTTTATCCAACTATTCCACTAACATTGCAACAAATTTTAATCATTAAATAAACCAAAAACCTTTGAATTTTATGGCACGTATTTCTTTTATCGTCGTAGGGATTTATGGTGATTTTAAACTTTTTCTAAAGTTTTGAATTGTATAAACAAAACTCGATTACATTGAGGAACGATAATACCCAGCATCCAAGAAGACAGTAAGAAAAAATGCCTTTAATTCCATCTTAATATCTTTTCACAAATCAATGTTTTCTTTCTTAAACAAAAACTGACATGTGGTGTTTTATCGTAACTGGGGAAGAATGTGATATTTTCTAAACAGGAACTGTCACACTTTTTTTTTATTTAACTGAAAGGAAATATCAGAGAATGTTTCAGTAAAAACCTCGTGTCTTCCAAAACTGAAGAGATGCAGCAGATAAGGCCTTCAGACGGAGACAATCTGATGTACTGATAGGGTTTGTCAGGTACCTCGTGCAACCGTCCCGAAGGCTTAATATATACAATAAGTTATATATTTTACGTTTTTGTCACATGCTTAGGTTTCTGTGCAGCAAAAACATAAATTTGATTTAAACTTAACGTAAACCTAAATGAAGTAATAGTGTAAACCTAAATGAAATAATAGTGTTGTTTTTTTTCAGAAACTAATTTTAATTAGGATTTAACAAAACGTAATAGTTAACAGGAAGTTTAGTTCATAATCATATACAATGACAACATTTAACAACAAATAATTCTGTGTTAAAATAACCTCCATTTCACGACTGCAAATAGTGTAGCATAGTTATACCAATATGGATTGATAGAACGCTTATTTCCCGATAGCCAATTAATAATTTTAAAGTAACATTAATGAAAATTCTGAGGTATTATCAGAATTGTTAGAACATATACCATAGATGTTAATTATCCACTCTCAAGAACAAGGAATTAACGCTTTGGAAGCTTTTCGAAAAGATTTCTTTGTTAAACCGACAGATGGCATTTTATTTCCGTAAGTAACGACTAATCAGGAGTTGTATATTTTTTAACTCAATTTTATTTCAGTAAAGTATAAGCCACGACTTTAATACAACTTCAAATTGTTCTCAAATTTCCTGGAAATTTAAATGATTTCCATACTGATAAGGAAGCGAACATTTTTGTTTTCTAATTGATCAAGAAACGAATATTTTTATACATATATATATATATATAGTTGTTCTTTTTTTTTTTTTATAAATAATGCACTGTAATAAATTCTATACTTTAAAGTTATATTAGGAAAAATGTACTTTCTAGCCCCTAGTGGCGCAGCGGTATGTCTGCGGACTTACACTGCTAGAAACTAGGTTTCGATACTCGTGGTGGGCGCAGCACAGAGAGGCTATGGTGTAGTTTTGTAACTTGTATTTAACTACAAACAAACAAATCTGTAATACCTACATTTGTAAATTCTACATGTATATGGCGCTGGGAATTTACAACGCTAAAATCAGGAGTTCGATTCCAGTCGGTAGACTCAGATAGCCCGATATAAGAAAAACACACACACGCACATTTATTTTCTATATAACTTTCAAAAATACATATTTTACTATTTATAGTAATTTCTTTAGATATCAAGATTTGTTTGTAAATATATTGTAATATTCGAAAAGTAACTAGAATGCTGTTTCCTTACTTTAAGCCAGCTTTATAATTCAACAGTTTTCTAGACCGCTGTTTCCTTACTGTAAGCTAGCTTTATAATTCAACCATATACCAGACCGCTGTTTCCTTACTGTAAGCCAGCTTTATAATTCAACCGTATACTAGACCGCTGTTTCCTTACTGTAAGCCAGCTTTATAATTTAACCGTATACAAGACCGCTGTTTCCTTACTTTAAGCAAGCTTTATAATTCAACCGTATACTAGACCACTGTTTCTTTACTGTAAGCTAGCTTTTTATTTAACCGTTTTCTAGGCCGCTGTTTCCTTTCTGTCAGCCAGTTTTATAATTCAACCGTATACTAGACCGCTGTTTCCTTCCTCTAAGCCAGCTTCATAATTCAACTGTATACTAGACCACTGTTTCTTTTTTAATTTCGCACAAAGCTACACGAGAACTATCTGCTTTAGCCTACTTAATTTAGAGGTGTAAGATTAGAGGGAAAGCAGATAGTCATCACCACCACCGCTACCTCTTGGGCTACTATTTTACCAACGAATAGTGGAATTGACCGTCATATTATAGTGCTCCACGGCTGAAAGGGCAAGCATGTTTGGTGTGATGGAGGTTCGAACCCGCGAACTCCTGATTACGGGTCGAGCGGCTTAACCACCTGTCCATCTCGTGCCCTAGCGGTCACTTATGAATGCATTACCAGCAATTAAGAAATACTTATTAGGCTTTTTATGTTCGTGTTCAGTTTCATGCTCTACAAAATTAACTCATTTCACGAAGCCTATTTAGAGATAAGTCTGAAGGGTTTTAACAGCAAAAGCCGGTAATTCATATCTGTGGTTTCCACAGTGCAACTAGCCAATCATGTAGCTTCGTAAACTCTTAACAACAAACAAGCACATCATGAAAACACGAAAATGCTAATTAAAAACTTCTTTGCTTTGAAGGCCCCAAAAAGTAAATACGATATGAATATATTTTCTTGTTTCTTTGTTTGTCGTTAAGCGTAAAGATACACAATGGTCTTGTTGTGCTACGCCCACCACGGATATCGAAAACCGGTTTCTGGTGTGGTGAGTCCACAGACATGCAGCTGTGCCAATGGGGAGCATATGGGTATTTCTTTGACACTACATACGTTGACGCAACTTATTCAAAGAAATAATAATTCTACTACATTTCAAGCAGCTCACTGTCAGTGCAACGTTTATTTCATCAAATATTCGGCATTTAGGAAGCATTAACGCTCTTACTTTTTAATACTAGCCACATGAGTTTAATCATATGACACTGGGGAACACTCATTTTGTTGCATTTAGCAAAAGACTTTTCTATAGTCAATTTGAGTGTGTTGATTTCAAATCTGAAGTCGGTTTTTGTCTGCAAGCTACAGATTTTATGCAATTTGACATTTTTATTTATTTTTTAATTTTTCGTTATTATAGAAAATTATAGGAATAGCTTATTAATTTGTTTGTGTATTTTATTCAGGTAGGAATTTGCGTTTGTAACATTTGCGTTTGTACACTTCATCTGGACAATCTCGTTTAATGCTCCAGCAGTAGTCAGCCATCATACTTTTGTCCCAGCGCCCTTGGTAGCGTTCTTCCATGACCTTTAGGTCTTGGTGGAATCGTTCTCCTTGTTCGTCACTCACAGCACCCAGGTTGTCAGGGAACTTATCAAAGTGGCTGTTCAAAAAATGAAGCTTGATGCTCATGTTGCACCCGAGATCACAAAAAGCGAGGAGCATTCTGTTCACAAGTTCACTGTAGTTCTCCGCCTTATTGTTTCCAAGGAAGTTCTGAACGACTGCCACAAAGGATAACCATGCTGCCTTTTCTAAAGCGGTCAGCTTAGCAACAAACTGATCATCACGAATTAGGGTTCGAATCTGTGGGCCATCAAACACGACTGCTTTGATCTTCTCAAATAATAACCCTGGTAAAGCTGTGATGATGTGTTGGAAACATTCACCTTCGGTTTCCAGTGCCTTGACAAATTGCTTCATCAAACCTAAATTGATGTGAAGAGGAGGAAAGATGATCTTATCTCTGCTTACAATTGGGTCTTGTATGATATTTGGCATGCCTGCTTCAAGGGTGTCACGAATAGGCCAGTCCTTGTGGACCCAATGTCTGTCTCGTGCTCGGCTGTCCCACATACAGAGGAAACATGGAAACTTGGTGAAACCTTTCTGTTGTCCAAGAAGAAAGTTGACCATCTTTAAGTCTACACAAATGATCCAATTGTGCTCATGATATTTTAATAAGTCCATGACCATTCTCATATCATCATAGTCTTCCCGCAAATGCACTGAGTGACCGACAGGTACTGCTCCATAAACATTCCCATTATGTAAAAGAACACACATTAGACTGCGTTTTGAACTGTCTAGAAAGAGTCTCCATTCAGCAGGACTATAGTAAGGTACACCCAGTTCTTTGAGAAGCCCTTGGATGTCATGGCAGTAAACAAACTGTCTGTCTTCTGAAAAGAAGGTCACAAAAAGCTGGTCACGCTTTCTGAAATATGATACTTTAACAGAGCGATCAACAAGATTTCTGCCTTGTAATCTTGATGCCAAAAGCTCTGCTGCTTTCTTTGAAAGACCTAAATCCCGCACTAAATCATTCAGTTCAGCCTGGGGAAGAGGCTTGGGGACGGGGAAAGGTTCAGTGTCTGAAGAACACTTCTCCGATTGTGTACACTTTTCTGACAATTCACTGTCACAACTGTCTTGTTCGCTTGTATCACGTCCAATGTCTTTGTCGTCCAATGAAGGCAAGCCTTTGAAAACTGGAACAGGAACTTCTTCAGAGTGCGGAGCAGGCCGAATAGCTGAGGGAATGTTCGGATACGTAATCTTATGTCGGTTTTTCTTCCCAACACCCGTTGTGTTTACCATGCAGAAATAACAGTTAGTTCCATGGTTGGTGGGTTCGCGCCAAATCATTGCAATACCAAAAGACAGGCCATTGCGTTTTCCTTTGGTCCAGTCTCGAAGCATTTCCTCACAATTGTGGCACACAACATGAGGAGCCCATTGCTTGTCTTGATCACCAAGATGAACTTCAAAATATGCCTTGTAGGCACGCTTGACGAACGAGGATATGTTACGTCTCTGACGATTGAGTGTGTAGCATCCACATATGTAGCAGAAGGCATCAGGCTTGTTTCTGCAATGATATCTATTTTTGGAAGCCATGTTTGATCTGAAACAAAAGAAGAATGATCAAAATATTAGAAGCTATCTATATATATGGACGTGAAAATGCTTCTACATGGTTTACGCAAGTTCACATTTGTACAATTTCATTAACCTCAAATTGCATACAAACTAGAGCTTGTAGAGAAAAACTAATTTCAGATTTGAAATCAGCGTCTAAAACTCCTTCAGAATCAGTTAAAGTATCTAATGCAACTCAAAGTTACTGAAAAGTGTTCTCCAGTGTAATTTGCCAAGTAATATAGTAAGTAACCTTAACAAAGTGAATCTTGTCAACGTGCTTTAGAAAATATTTTAAGGGGAGAAATAGAACACTATTGTTCTTAAGTAAATACAATGTAATACATTAAATATGATTGTACACATTGTATCGAAATGACTATGGAGATTCATCACATTCTGCTATATTCTATCTGACAGTGTAGTGTAGGTTTAATTGCAAAATACTCCGTCGTAATGTTTCTATGAACGATGCTCACCACTTCTCCATTCATGCTTTCCATAATCCGTCTAGTGTACGAAAAAAAGCAGTTTCTCAATAGCAATTTCAATAGTCAGATTGCACACACGTCCATAGACGCTTTGTGAGGTATCTTAATTACTGTGCCTTCGTATCGACTAGCATGAATACACGTCTCGTTTTTCAGCTGCTAGAGATATACGACGGTTGAAGAAAAGTGTAATTGGAACGCTTATTTGATGGACCCATACCCTTATTGACCTCGTTTCAAGAATTGAATCGTTTTTCACTACGTTGTGAACTGTTGTCTGGCACAAGTGGACGGCTTTTGCCATTTATCTTTGTGTTAGGAATTCTCACCTATTATAATACGCAACAACAGTTGAAGTACGACTTTTTACCAACCTCTTTCTGTGTGATCAATATGCTTTCCAATACCTTTTAATACAAAAGTACTGAATATCCAAAACCTCGATTTGTATATATCTTTATGATTTGAATTAGAGTATTTTACTTTGTGAAATACAATTTTATGCCTTTACCAAAAATTATTAATTTTCAGTGACATCGCACTATCTACGTAACACCAAATAATATTACAATGTAGTTTTGATGATATATTTTGTTCCGCCCGTCGTGAATGGTCAGGTGGTTAATGCACTCGACTCATAATGAGAGGGTCACGGGTCGAATTCCCCATCCTCCCAAACATGCTCGCCCTTTCAGCCGTGAGGGCGTTGTAATGTTTCAGTTAATTCCACTATTCGTTGGTAAAAGAGTAGCCCAACAGCTGGCGGTGGGTGGTGATGACAATATACTTTCCCTCTAGTCTTACATTGCTAAATTAGGGACTAAAGAAAAAACATAAATACTAGTTACATCAACACTAATTATTCTTTTGTTAAATAGTAAACAAATAATGCTTTATAAAACTAAGATCTGAGTGACATCTTATGTTTAAACGAGTTTATAAAATGAATGCAAACAGAACTTACTTTGCCCCACACAAAAGAAAACTTCATACATCAAAACCTTTTTATTTTGCTACTAAGTAGATAAAAACTTTAGTGCACGTTTTTATCTCCTCTGAACAATTACTGTGAAAGCTATGGAATTCGATTGTCTATCTACGATACAAAGATTGAAAAGACAGTCTTTCGGGCGTCTGGTTTTAACAACGACTAACTTATCTTTGTCCTTAACCAAAAATTCACCAGACATGTGGTGAATTTAAAGTAGTGGAGTCTCGGTTTATCAGTTTCGTTCTTTAGTGTTTCTTTTGTAACTACAACTAAAGTATTTTTCGCGTCGTTCAAACGGATACAAAAAGTACGGAGATAACTTTTTAAACTATACGTAATTCGTCTATAAGTCAAGGAACACGCATTCAAAATCTCTCGTACATGTTATTTTGTTTTATATATAAACACAAAAACTTAAATTTGCTTATCTTACAATTAAATAATAAAGATTTGGGCACTGAACATTATACTGCTATATTATTATGTACACAAATCTTATTCGGGACTAGAAGATTCGGTTTTGGATTCCGTTCTATGACTGAAAGTTTTCATCATGACTTCTTAATTTTTTAAAACTAACTAGTGATTCAGAACATTGTTGTTGTCCTTCTTTTGAATTAAGCACAAAACTACACATCAGGCTGTCTGTGCTCTGCTCACAACGGGAATCAAAACCCGGTTTTTACCGTTGTAAGTCCACAGACACACCGTGCCGCTGGGAAGCGATTAAGAATAACCTAGAAAGTTTGAATTACTATGAAAACCAAGACACGAAAGTTAAAAAACAAAGGTGAAAACAATAATTTTACTTTTATTGTCTGGAAGTGGGAAATACGTTTTCTAGCTAAAAACATTTTTTCTGATGTTTTCAAAATTAAAGTTTCCTATCTCCTATATTCTCATAATTAATCAGCATGTCATAGGAATGTTCAAAAATTAAGCTTCAAGTCACAGATAATTAAGATAAAGGGAAATTATTATTTTTCCATATAAAGTAAACAAAAACATTGGATATTTACTTATAAAAAATTCATTGTTTGCCACAGTACGAAATATCTAAATATCATGTTTGTGGAAAGAACAGAAATAGTAAATTCACATCTACTTTATAGGTTTCAAGGCAACATTCTAATATCTTACTACATATTACATGCTACCCAGTTTAAAGGAAAATATTCAGTGATGTCGAGAAACCCACTTGTTGAGAATTTTATATGCAAAAACGGCTCGTTTGGGTTGAGAAAATATTTCAAATAGAAGAGCGAACAACGTTTCGACCTTCTTCGGTCATCGTCAGGTTCACAAAGCAAGAGGTAACTGACCGGAAGCTGACCACATGTTTGGAAGGGGTTGTGTAACTGAGTGTCGTAATGTAGAGGGCGGGGTTAGATGTTTGAATATATGATTTTATCTATAATATTAATATAGGTATAATGGCGTTCCTTTATATTGGTTTATTTTGGGTTTAAGTTGTTGTATAAGTAAGGCTTCTTTAATTTTGCGTTTGTTTATGTTTGTTTCTTTATTTAGTATTTTAGTGTTTTCTATGGTTATGTTGTGTTCATTTGACTTGCAGTGTTCGAAAACGTGTGAAGGTGACTTTTTATGTTCTTTGAATCTGGTTTCCATTTTTCTACTTGTTTCTCCAATATAGAAGTCGTGGCAGTTATCACATTGTATTTTATAAATAATGTTGGTGTGGTGTTTGTCACTGTAGTTCTTACATAGTATAGACCTCAGTTTTGTGCCTGGTTTTTGAATAAATTTAGTATTAACTGGAATGTTATATTTTGTTACTAATTTTTGCCAAATGTTGGTTATTTGTTTGCTGATGTCAGGAATATATGGTATACAGCAGTATATGGTTTCATGATTTTTTGATTCGTGAGATATATTTACTTTTGTTGGTTGATTTTTCTTTCTGTCTAGATGTGTGCGTATAATGTTTTCTACGGTTTATGGAGGAAACTTATTGATGTTGATGAAGTATTATTTTATTTTGTCTAATTCATCGTTAATTTTATCTGGTGAGCATAGTTTTATGGCTGTGTTTATCTGGTTTCTTAGTATGTTAAAGGAAAATATTGTTTCTAATGGAAAAGGTTTGCTGTGATATATTTCATTTATCTTCTATACTTTTCTCTGTTTTTTTAATTTTCGAATCCTGGCTACATTAACGTTGAAAACGTGCTTACCGTTAAGACAACAATAAATGCGACGGTTATACTGATTTTTATTTTCATGATACTCAAACTAGTATTTCTTGGTAGGTTAAACATTTAACAACAACTTGTACACTGTTTTCAACTTACAGTTTTGTAGACTTCATATATTTCCTTTTTTTTGTGTACTCACATTAGCTGCATTCTTTGTTCTGATAAACGTGTAAAACAATAATTATGGTGTATTTTTATTTGTTATACACAGAGCAGCTTTTCCTCGTTCTTCATCTATCTTGCAATTAATTAGTCAAAATAAAAGTTAAGTTTACGTATTACACTTGTAATGTTGAATTAATTCTTAAACAGTTTCGACCACATACTTATAACATCCTATACTTATTGAAATTCACTGTAAAAAAAATGTTACCAAAAACAAAGGAGCAGTAATTTAGATTAAGTATACAAAGGTAGAAAACAAATTAAAATTTAAACACAATAAAAAAAAAGAAGTTGCATAATGTGTGGGCCTGGCATGGCCAAGCGCATAAGGCGTGCGACTCGTCATCCGAGGGTTGTGGGTTCGCGCCCGAGGCGCGCCAAACATGCTCGCCCTCCCAGCCGCGAGGGCGTTATAAGTTACGATCAATCCCACTATTCGTTGGTAAAAGAGTAGCTTAAGAGTTGGGGGTGGGTGGTAATGACTAGCTGCCTTCCCTCTAGTCTTACACTGCTAAATTAAGAACGGCTAGCATAGATAGCCCTCGAGTAACTTTGTGCGAAATTCCAAAACCAACAAATAACGTGTAATGTTTTGCACGCGTTTCACAGTTTTGTCTCTTCGGACTTGAAAGTGATAAAAATTTTCAGATTGTCTATACACCATTCAGAACAACCTTACAGCGAATGGACTAGCTATATAATCAATACTCCAAGTATACAGACCATTAAGTGTTCACTGGAGATACTAAATGTTTGTTGTCGGTTAGCATATTTACAATGTGATTAGAAGAAAAGAAGTGACTGAACTCACAGCTGACATTTTTAATGGATTAAACAAAGTAACTAACTCAATATACTGTGATTCACAATCCAGTGCAGATCACTCAGATACTCAGAGCAGGGGTTACCAGACTTTTTCAGCATAAAACCGCAAACACATCCCGATCGAGGATCCTAACCAATGAATCTATAGATACTGAATATTTTAAACAGTTTTATGTTTTAGTTATGTGTTGTGTTTCGTCTGACAATTTGTTGTGGCACTCAGTTTAGGAATTCCTACCTTTGATAGCATTATATTGCGAAGTAGGAGCATTTATAACTTTAAGAAAAGTTTGGTAATATTTCTTCCTTTCCGGGCGACATCTGGAAGTGCAAATGCAATTATGCACCCTGTAGCTCGTCCTAACGTTAGATTGGAGTATTGACTTTTCTGAAATACTTTTTGTGTAAGGTATGGCGGTTATCTTTCAGTAAGTTAAAGTCATCATACACCACCTTGAACGCTTATTGAGATGAATAATTTTTGGGTATCGCTGACTAGATGCTTAACACTTGTAGTTTGTTTAGTAGCAACACATCTTAAATTTGTACAGTATTTAAGCATGCTTTCCACACGTTTTACATCAAGATAGTGAGTAATGAAGAATAAATTTTTTTATGGTAAAAAATTAAAAACTCCAAGTTAACTCATCTTGTGATAGGTAAGAGTCTCAATCGACAATGAAAGATTAAAACATCACAGCCAATCAATCCACGATCTTAATATTTATAGGAAAAAGTCGGGTAGATTTAGATTTAGTGGAGACGCTGCACCTTGTGTCATTCATAATAAATTTACTTACTCCTATAACACCATAACAGTTTGTTTTTTCAAATTACAGTTTGTTTTTGAATTTCACGCAAAGCTACTTAAGGGCTATCTGCGCTAGCCAACCCTAATTTAGCAATGTAAAACTAAAAAGAAGGCAGCTAGTCATCACCACCCACCGCTAACTCTTGAGCTACTCTTTTACCAACGAATAGTAGGATTGACCTCATATTATAACGCCCCCACGGCTGAAAGGGCGAGCATGTTTGCTGCGACCGGGATGCGAACTCGTGACCCTCGGATTACGAGTCGCACGCCTTAACCCACCTGTCCATGCCGGGCCTCAAATTATAGTAAATATGCCATTCATGTAGCTTCATGTGAAACAAAGTACCTAATGTTACGGACCTGCGTACCTGGTGACTTTTCCTCAAATACAGCTGACTTATGTACACATACGTATTTCACCATTACGTGGACATCAGTAAGCCTGGAATGACCAGATGGTTAAGGTGTTTGACTCCCCTTCTGATAGAAGTTAAACATAATCTAAAATATCAAGGGAATCTGCTGAGGTAAAACCAGTAGATGTCACCTGCTGAGTTAGGATTTTACAAACTAATACAATGTCATAGAACAAGTATTCACAGATGAAAGAAACGAGAAGAAATAGACTATTCTATTGTAAATGTTCATCAAAGTCATATTTCAGAACTTATATTACAATTTGTTACCGCACTTTGTAAACACTAGTTTTTACCAATCAGACACTCAGACATGATCTTTCAGAGTGACACAATACAAAGTTTTGACACTTTACTTGCAAGGTCAGATGTTTGCTGAAGAAGTTTATATAGATATACTTCCATCAACACTCATCACAAAACCTAACCTGTTTATATAGCTATACTTCCATCAACACTCATCACAAAACCTAACCTGTTTATATAGCTATACTTCCATCAACACTCATCACAAAACCTAACCTTTTAGTTTGTTTGTCAGAATATCTTATCACCATTAAAAATTGAATTCAACTGTAGCTTTTCTAGCATTTTATTATCAATCGCAGCTGTCCTGTTTTGTGATATCAACTCCATTTTAACACAACCTGATAGATATAAAAAACATTTGACTTAGGTTATGCTGCAAAATATCCCCCCTATATCTTTGAAAGTTAGGGCTTAAAATGTCCATTCTGTTGGCGATTTATCAACCAACCAAGAGCTTTAATTTTTATTAAACCTTTATGAAAAAAACCATTATTAATATATCTACTGATCACCAGGTTAAAAAAATTACTTCTCTTCTGATTCTTTGTTATTTAATTCCTCTTAAATAACGTGTTAACTATTAGTATTACTAGTATACTGTGACATGATCAATGTTGACCTGATAATCTACCTGTGATTGCTTAAGTAACCAGTTCTCTAAAGATTTGTCTTTGTAGATATTAAACTCGTTGACGTGTTTGATTATGTACACTGCGTGTGTTTTCTTATAGCAAAGCCATATTGGGCTATCTGCTGAGCCCAGCAAGGGGAATCGAACACCTGATTTTAGCGTTACAAATCCGTAGACTTACCGCTGCACTTGCGGGGGGCATATATGTACATAGTTCATTTGACATCTTTGTTGTTTTTTTATTTCGCTCAAAGCTCATTAGAGCTATCTGCGCTAGCCGTCCCTAATTTAGCATAGATCTGCTTCTGAACGTGCGGCTTTTGACATAAAGATGAAAGTCCTGAAGACCACAAATGTCATGAAAAGAAGCCGTTCTTAGATGAAAACACACGAAGGAAAGCAGTGGAGACAGATCCTTGCATAACAGTACGTGAGCTTGTAGAAAAGCTAGGCACAAGCAAATCAAGCATTGCCAATCATCTGAATGCAATTAGAAAGACGAAGAAGTTGGATAGGTTGGTTCCGCAAGAGCTGACTGAAGATCAACAAAATCAGAGTTATGAGACGTGTCAATGATGACGCTCCAAAAAATTGAACGATTTGTGAATCGAAGTTCTGCCTCGTCCACCTTATTTCCCATCCTTTTCTACTACAGATTTTCATTTTTTCAAGCACTTTGACAACTTTTTGATCAATAAATCCTTTCAAAAGCTGCAGAAAAGGCTTTCAGGAGGCTCATTAACCATGGAAACTCTGATTTCTACAACAGGGGCATAAACAGTATTGTTACATGTTGGCAAAAGTGTGTTGAAGTAAAATGTCCTTACTTTGATTGAAGAATGTTTTACAACACTGGTTTATACTTTTCCAAACTTTGCAGTTCAAAAACGACATTTATTTTTGGACAACCTAATACTTACAGCCAGTTATTATGCATGCTACAGTTAAAGCAAGTACTACTTCCTTCATGCCTATGGTAATTTTATGTTAATACATTCTTTATCACAATGCCTTCAACTTCTGTTGCAATGGAACTGGCAAAGAGACAAATAAACGTATTGGAAGTATTAACAATGCCATCTGATGTAACCATTTCAAATCAGTGTGCCATTAAAACTGTCTCCGTGAGAGAAAAGATGACCCTCAGTTGCATGATTGTCCACTAAACTTGTTGATAGGCATCTCATCACAATCCTCAGAAGACATTGCAGGAAACACCATCGCATGTAATCTCCTTAATTCATCCATATCATTTAACTTGTGGAAACCCTACAATTTAGTGAAGACTTTTTATTTAAATTTTATTTTTAATATTTTACCGTTGAATGATTCGTGTTGCACTCTTGATTATAGTTACTATTGCTAATGTGCAGAGAATTAAGTTTAACACTAAACCAGTCAATATGAAGGTTGTAGAACTTTTTATTTAAACTGTTTCAATTTCCAGTATTTATTCGGTAATGGTACTATTTAATCTAGCGGAAGTAAATTTAAAGAACAGGATACACTCATAGTATCAACAATATATATCATTCTTTCTTGAAATTATTAAATCACCTTGTTTCGGCTACCCTCAATATTTAAAATGGTGGGTCACTTATAAGCTTATTAATCTATATCGCTAAATTTCTGGGCTCGATTCCCTTCGGTAGGCAGAGCACAGACTGCTCATTGTGTACATTTATGTGTCAAAGAAATTAACAGTTTGGTTTAGCATAAGAATAAAAATATATTAAAAACATTTTTAGGGGGTCACATGAAATACTGAAGTTTTCAGGAATAAAACCTCTCTTATAAAACAAAAATATCTTCTCTGTATAAATTATGACTTATGCCAAGTGGGTGAAATAAAGGTGAATATGTTAAAAATTCATATTAGCAAGCATTCAAAAAAGATTGAAATGGTCTCTAACCACATGAGCTAGTTTAGGATAAAAATTGTGCATATTTTAGCAAACTTTGCTTTTACAAGGGTTAACACAGGGCCTAAATATGTGTTTGTTTGTTTTCTTATAGCAAAGCTACATCGATCTATCTGCTGAGTCCAGCGGGGATCTAAATGTGTGACGACTCTCTGAATCATGATTTTAATTGACATCTCTCCAACCTGTTATATATAAATAAAGGCTTGTCTTTTTAGTATCTCCTGGTTCAACGCCATTTTAAGATAGTGGTAAAATAAAAATATCTATGCCACAAATTGCTACTGACATATGAAAGTCTGTGATCTGTCGAGGTTTGAGATGTTATTTTATTTTTTGGGTATGTTGGACTATGTTTCACATTTCTATAAAATTACATGGTAACATACGTTTAGTTGTGTAATTGATAACATACATTTAGTTGTGTAGTTGGTAATATACATTTATTTATATAGTTGACAGGGATAAAATACTAAGGAAAGTGAAAAGAATAAATCTGAATTAGTTGTGTAAAATACAAACGTTTGTGATAGTCGTAACTTAATGGAATAAATTTCTTAAATAGTGTTTGTTTGTTTGTTTGTTTTGGAATTTCGCACAAAGCTACTCGAGGGCTATCTGTGCTATCCGTCCCTAATTTAGCAGTGTAAGACTAGAGGGAAGGCAGCTAGTCATCACCACCCACCGCCAACTCTTGGGCTACTCTTTTACCAACGAATAGTGAGATTGACCGTCATATTATACGCCCCCACGGCGAGCATGTTTATAGCGACCCTCGGATTACGAGTCACGCGCCTTACGCTCTCGGCCATGCCAGGCCGTACTTAAATAGTGAACGAGGTGATAGTTCTGAGACCTGCAAAGCCATTTAAATGGCCTGGTATGGCCTAGTTTAGGGCGCTCGACTCGCAATATGAGGGATGCGGGTTCGAATCTCCGTCACATTAATCATGCATTCTCTTTAATCTGTAAAGGCGTTATAATGTAGCGGTCAATCTCACTTTTCATTGGTAAAAGAGTAGCCCCAAGTTGAGCGGTGAGGAGTGCTGACTAGTTGCCTTCCCTCTAGTCTTACACTGCTGAATTAGAGATGGCTAGCGCAAATAGTCCTGGTATATCTTTGTATGAAATTCCAAACAAACCCATTTAAAAATAATATACGGCGAAGGATAAACACGTATATCTAAAGTATGACAGGGGTGGTAATCAGGAACTAAGTGCATAAAGGGTACAAACAAAACTTATACGCTTTTCCTTCATCTGACAGAAAAGCAGCATGTAAATTATTTTCAATGAATAATAAATTTCTTTATACCCTTCACCACCAGTAAGGTTCCAACATTACATTTTAATGAGAACTTTCCAATTTTTCTCTATTACAACACACAAGATAAAGTTCTTACCAAATACATTGGATGAAATATTCCATTATTTTGCAAAATACATGGACGCCCCCTCTCCACCACCATCAAACTAACGAGTGGTATTAACTGCATAAAAACACAAATATGTTTTGTTTACGTTCTTTATGTGACTCAGACATTATTAGGAACTGTGTAGGAGAAAAACTCACGGACCCACAAGCAGTTTGGTGTATATCTAAATAAAAGACAGTGTTTTCAAATCCGATGTGGTTAATTATGTACCACAGCGGTCATTATAAAGTTAAATAAATGCGCGTGAATACAGTTAACAAAAGTTGACATGGTTTACAATTCAAATATCTGTAATAAGATACATTAACAGATAGCATTTTTTCTTTTTTCCATCTTAAGTTCGTTCTATTCCAAAAAATGGTTTCCTCATAAAAGATAGGAAAAAAACGAGACGTTTGATGCTTTTTTTAATCTCTACTTTCTTCAAAGATTCCACATAGAGCATACAGACCTGTGTGTCAATAGCACAATATGAAATTAGTCTTTATGGCATTTCTATGAATATGTACGTTATAAAACATAGATTTCCAAAGTAACGCCTCTCAATAACTGCCACATGCATTGTGTTAAAGATTAGCGTCATTATTCGAATACAATAAAATGACGAGTTATAATGGATATGCCCTAAGAAACACATTTCAGGAAGAAGATACACCCTTGCTTTTGTGTTACCAATGTGCCCGTTTCTCGAGAAAAAACACAAAGTTTGAATATTTTCTATTTTGTAATCCTTATAAATACTTTTCTTGTTTAAGACATAACCTGTTTAAATTAAGGTTTCTTTTGACATAACGATCTTGTTATACTTATTTTTATGTTTAGTTTTGCAAGAAAATAATGTTATTTATATAAATAAGCCTCAAAAAATATTGAATATAATCTTAATAATAACATAATTGTATTTATAAAAAATGTAGGAAATACCATGAACAAATACGTAGAAATTAATTTATAATTTATAAAAAGTACTCTATATAAATAAGTTATAAAACATTTCGTCAAAGCACTAAATTCCAAATTTATATTACTAAATAATGCAATCACCTCAGAGGTTATTAACGTTCTTTTCAAGCAATCTGCATACATATATATAAATAAAAAATAGCCAAATTTCTGTCTGTCACGCATTGTTCTTCCTAAACGGTTATTCGTAGAAAATATATAGTTCCTAAGCCTTCGTATCACTGTCAACACCTATCAGTCAGTTTTCGTGGTCAATCTGAGAAAAAAACAATGATAAGGAACAAAGTCTTTTTTCCTCGTGAGGGAATCTTGTGACAAAAATGGGATTTCTTTGGTCGACTGATTGAAAGAAATATTTAGAAGGTAGAAACATGAAGAGAAAAAAACATATAAAGATTGTTGTTCGATTTATATATATATTATGCCAGTATTATAAAAATGCGTGATTTTATTGTACCGTGCAGAATAAAATTATTTGAATTGGATTAAATATTTTCCTAGATACATCATACAGAATTAGCAATTGTTTAAAAGAGCTCATTTCTGTAACTGTGGAGATTTTTTTTTACCGCGCTTAGTAAATGACAGAAAAGTGTAATATCAGCGTGGGAGTGGCTACTTAGTAAACCTGACTGTTCGATTGTGCTGGATGCAACCATGGCTACTTAGTGAACCTGACTGTTCCATTGTGTTGGATGCAACCATGGCTACCTAGTGAACCTGACTATTCTATTGTGCTGGATGCAACCATGGCTGCTTAGTGAACCTGATTATTCTATTGTGCTGGATGCAACCATGGCTACTTAGTGAACCTGACTATTCTATTGTGCTGGATGCAACCATAGCTGCTTTGTGAACCTGACTGTTCTATTGTGATGGATGCAACCACGGCTACTTAGTGAACCTGACTATTCTATTGTGCTGGATGCAACCATTGCATCGTACCATAAACTTCTTGCCAATAATGCGTAGTAACCATTCTCCTTTGGTTAAAAACAAACGCATTGTAACTTTTCTTATGAAATAATACACAAAATGACAAAATACGTTGTAAACGGCCCACAAGACACTCATATTGGATATGTGCTCTGATTCAAAGGTTGGATTGACTGCACATTTTATATTTATTCATCGCTATTTTAGGGAAATCACCGTTGAATTGTTACAACAGGCATCAGCTGGTAATCTTGTAAAGGTTAAGTGTAAATTTCATAAAACGAAACTCTATAAACAGTTGTGTGTGTAAGCGTACGTAACTTAAAACTGCTTTGCTTGAACAATATGAAACTAAACTATTAAGCTTTTCATTGTATGGATAGACATAATTAAATGGTTCTTGTGTAGGAGAATAACATAATTTTTAATAAAGTTAGTTTATGCAGGAGCTATAAAAATAGTGGTGTTTAAAGAGTTGCTAGTTAATATAAATAAATAAGCTATATAAGCACATCAACAGAGAATAATGTGGTTCGACGAGTATATTTCCATATTAGCTTGACCTTATAAATGATTTTTTGTTTAAGAACAACCTGACAGCTCCATCTTTTATTTTTTCTCAAATAGCTTAGTTCTTGATAAGTTTCAGGTTTTAGTATAACTTAACAGTATTAAGTCTAAACCGTATTACCAATTTAGATGAAAGGATTACAAAATTCATCAAAGAAACGACAGTAGATACAAGCTTTATGAAAGCATTCTTAATGGTTTGAATGAGTCTTTCAGAAGCATATTAGAGATGCAGTACTGTTCATTTCCTTTAATGTTCACATAATAAATCAAACCTTTCCTAATTTATGTAACGAATGTGTTTTGATTATAGACTTTTAAAAAGTGTCAGACTAAGTTTAAAAAATGATTATATGAAAAATAGTTATTAGTGTTTTCGCTTCAGAAGGAAATAAGAAATGTCGCAATAATTTCTGGTTGTATGGAACAATATATAAAACTAACTTATAGCTTAATAATATCCGACATATATAGGTATACAATAAAACATCTTTTAAGTTCCTTGAATTATGACTTATTCTTAAAACCCATATATAAAGAGTCTCAGGTGGTAATACATAACACCAGACATTAATCCCTTTAATTGTTGTGAACGATGGAAACATCTAAGTTAGGCGTTTGGCATATAAAACAGAAAATGTAATACTATTACTTCATGTTGTGCCCTTGTCAAAAGATAATCATAATACTGTATAGTGAAATCATGATTATTAAAATACGTGAAATTAATAGATGAAAAAAAGACGCCGAAAGCCACTGTGTAGCTTTGCACGAAATTCAAAACCAAATCGTCATAGATCGTTTTCGTGGTGCTGTCTCTTGTAGCACACTGTACAGTTATTCAACAATTCAATGCACTGCAACAGGCTAAAACAAGCTAAAATAAGGCGACATAGATCTTATGTTATACATTTTAACACTTTTCGTACAACGTCTACTGTTCGTAGACGAGGCTTCCAAGACCATGTTTAAACAAATAGGTATACAAAAGGTCATGGGGATGCAATCAGGTTACATCATACGTTTGTTGGAAAAAAAGAACATGAACGTTCCTTTTCCACGGTTCATAGAAACGCTGCTGGGCACGTGACAAGACGCTTTATACTGACGTAAAAAAATAGTGCCGTGGTCATTTAGAGCAGAAATTTCAACTCCCACGCCCGGCAATAATACGGACATCTTATACTAATCATCGGTAATCATGTCCAGGTGATCAGGGCGCTCGACTCGCAATCTAAGGATCGCGGGTTCTAATCCCCTTTACACCAAACATTTCACTCTTACAACAGTAGGGACGTTATAAAATACAGTCAATTCCATATTAGCTAGTAAAAGAGTAGCCCACGAGTTGGTGGTGGATGGTAATGACTAGTCTTCCCTGGAGTCTTACACTACTAAATTAGGAACGGTTAGCAAAGATAACCTTCTGTAGCTTTGCGCGAAATTAGAAACAAACCTCATTTGATTTATAGGGCAACTAATACTTAATCTAATAACGATGAATGTCCATTTCGTAGGTGTACCACGCAAAATTTCTTTAAAGTTTTATGATTAAATAGTTTGCTCTTGATTTAAGAAAAATATATATATATATATTTCTTTCGAAATCGTTTGAGTTATAACGTTTCAAGTTTTTGTCTAGGTAGTTGGTGAAAACTATTTACTACCATTGAATAGCGAGCCTAAAGTTTAGATATTATTGTTCAATTTGATATTAACTTGATTAATTGAGTATACATTCTGTAGGTCAAAAATATCTTAATCTATTTCATAGTCAGGTTTTATTTTATAATGATAAAATAAATAAATAAAACACTAACGCTTTCGACAAACAGATATATTTTGTTTAGAGAATGCTTACGTGTCATTTATACTAAAAAGTAATACGTAAGGTAAATGACATTTTCAAAGAGTATGTATAAATGAGCTTTTAGTACAATTTTATTGCTGTCTCGATTTTGTTTTTTTAACATAATTTCTTTACTACCTCCGTTACAGGTGTTTAATCTTAGAGATACCATAATAGCGTCTATATCTTCTTTTCGTCTGCCGTAAGTTACCACCCATCAATTGTTTTAATGTCACAACTGGACAGTTTTAATGAATCTGCAATGATAGAAATCTGGGCCCGGCGTGGCAAGGTGGTTAGAGCGCTCGACATTTACAAATGAGGATCATGGGTTTGAACCCCTGTCACACCAAATATACTAGCCCTTTCAGTCGTGGAGGTGGTATAAGTGATGGTCAGTCCCGGTATTCGTGGGTAAAAGAGTAAGTCAAAAGTTGGCATTGGTGGTTATGACTATTTGTGTTTCCCCTAGTCTTACACCGCTAAGTTGGGAACAGCTAATGCAAGTAACCCTCGTGTAGCTTTGCGCAAAATTCAAAACAAACAAAAGTGTATTTGGATTTCATTCCGAAACAGCTATAAAGTCTCGTTATTAATGAATAGAATCCCTTTATTGATAATAAAGGACTCTTTAGTTTAGCTCCTTACGCCTAATTAATTTTGAACCATCAAATAGACTGCAGATGTTTTGTCACACTTCTTTTAGTTCATTAGTGAGTTCAAACGAGAGATAAAAATATGGATTACACATGCTATCTTTATAATCGTCTTATTTAATTTCCCTTATAGATCAATTGAGAAGAATCTAATAAAAACATCATTAGTCAAATGTAACACATCATCATAGATTTAAACTTATTAAGCTTAAAATATATCTCGATTTGCCTCTTTCTGAGTTCTAAATGAAACTTTGCTCAAGACAATAGCAACCATCTGAATCGTTTTATAATTGTCTACAATAATTAATAATTATTTAATTTCTTCAAATGCAGATCGCGAAACACTTGAACTGAAAATGAGAAGTTGTTTGTATATGACTTAACAATTAACAACTTATATTTAGCTTAACAAATCAATAATTTATAGAGTGCTAGTAATTAACTACAGTACTTCCTAAATGTAAATATTTCAAGTAAAATAAACGCTCAAATAAAAAGCAAAATCTACTTTTCACAAAATTTTATTCACATGATTTTTAATCAGTTCACCAATTTATTAATTAAGCACATTTTAACCAAATCTTTATTTACATTTTCTTAGGGTGTGCTGCAGTTTAATGATCATTGCATCTCCATTCAAAAGCAAAGATGACAGAAGTGATCCCAGTTGTAATTACACGAATGATTTGGCTCCCTATCAGTATTTTTGACAGTGCATTTGTAATGTACAGTGTTAAAAACACACACAGACTATATGAATATATATAATTTTCCAAATAACTCTGATTTGATCGGAAAATACACCGATAACATTTTTACTTTTTTCCCCCCTTTTTGGCGTCTCTATTAAAAATTAGAGGCCTTGTGTAACTTGTTTCTTTTTAACAGTTTTGGTGTTTGTATTATATTTGTAACATTTCGCACTGCTTAGTTTATGCTCTTGCATCCCAACTGAAACAATTCTTTAAATTCATTTTCAGATTTTTACTGTTTAACCAAATTTGTTTAATTTTTTTATTTTGGTTTTGTTATCAAAATGAACATTGATAGTTTGAGTAAATATTTTCATTTGTGCTATCCATTACACCTCCTTTTGCAAATAAGGAAACCCGCCCACTTAAATGCATAATATACTTAACAAAATTCTGACAGTGTCATCTAGTGATTGAGATAGATATTATTCTATCTCTTGTGGGAAAAATATAATCACACTAATTAATAATTATGGGAAAAATACTTTAATGCTATTTATTACTTTTAGAGAAATTATAATTATTTTTGTTGGTATTAATAATCAAAATTTATCTTGTCACATGAATATAATTATAATTCAAGATATAATCAGTGATGTCGAGAAACCCACTTGTTGAGAACTTTTATATGCAAAAATTCAAGATATAAATAATTTGAATTTCAAGGTTTATTGACTTGACCAAACTATATGAAAATATTGGATAATTTCAAATGAACCTGAAGAAGCTTTTCTAACACACTAATTTAATATTTGATAAGAAACTAAATAAATTTTCAGTTATTTCATTGAACATATTTAAATATTTTCGGTGGTACCTGAAATATTTAATCTAACGAAACGATCGTTGCGTTATTAACTCTTCTACATTTGTGTTCAAACGACTTAAGTTAAACTGGGGGCTATATAATTTTTAAGTAACTTTGAAATAGTCCTTAAGCAGAAAAAAAAGAAAAATTGATAAAATTAAGTAGGTGCTTTAACCTATTTATGTTTATACTGTTCATCATATGTAGGATCCATGTATTGCTTCATGTTGAGCATTTTTTATTTTTACCTATTCATGATTCAACTTTAAAACTGATCAAAGAACTGATGATAATAACTCATTTTTCTATTGTTTTGTTTGTTGTTGTTTTTTAATTTCGCACAAAGCTACTCGAGAACTATCTGTGCTAGTCATCCCTAATCTAGCAGTGCAAGACTAGAGGGAAGGCAGCTAGTCATCAACACCCACCGCCAACTCTTTTACCAACGAATAGTGGGATTGACCGTCACATATAACGCCCCCACGGCTAAAATGTCAAGCATGTTTGGAATGAGACCCTCAGATTACGAGTGGAACGCTTTAACCCAGCTGGCCATGCCTGACCTTCATTTTATATGTAAAATGCAAAGAGGACCCTAGAAGTAATTAGTTGGATAATTGTGATAATTATGATATTTTTATTTTTCTCCATTCATATGCTTTTAGGAATCCAGAAACCAATAAACTGTTGGGCTCAAAAGTAATTCGATGCATTAGTAGTTCAAAAAATATGCTTAAAACGTGATGGTTGGCTTATTTTATTGATTTTTTTCAGTGTTATACATTTTGAAAGCAGGTAATGATATTATTTTTATTATCGTTTCGATAACTTATAGACAGTAGTAACTTTATGAGGCTGAGCACCTTTTTCGTTTCATAACGTTAAAAACATTTTCATTTCGACATTTATTTCTGTTCTCAAATTTGCTTTTGTTACATCTCAAGAACTGAATGCCTTCCTTTGGTAAAATATTTAAAACCCAATTAAAAATGGAACTATCCGAATATCGTAAATTTGGGAAACATAACTCTTCTTCACATCGGCCTGGCATGGCCGAGCGCGTTAAGGCGTGCGCTCGTAATCCGAGGGTCGCGGGTTCGCACCCGGGTCGCGCTAAACATGCTCGCCCTCCCAACCGTGGGGGTTTATAATGTGACGGTCAATCCCACTATTCGTTGGTAAAAGAGTAGCCCAAGAGTTGGCGGTGGGTGGTGATGACTAGCTACCTTTCCTCTAGTCTTACACTGCTAAATTAGGGACGGCTAGCACAGATAGTCCTCGAGTAGCTTTGTGCGAAATTCCGGAACAAACAAAACAATTCTTCACATCACT
The DNA here is from genome assembly GCA_011833715.1 of Carcinoscorpius rotundicauda. NCBI lineage: Eukaryota > Metazoa > Arthropoda > Merostomata > Xiphosura > Limulidae > Carcinoscorpius > Carcinoscorpius rotundicauda. The sequence continues at coordinate 27,857,115 of CM022398.1, forward strand.
GAGTTTATCAATAGATGTTGTTTTGCTTTGTTGTTTTTCGCAAACTTGCTTGAGGACGTTTTTGTCTGAAGATCATTCATTACCTGCCTTTCTTTGATTGTAGAAATAGTTTGAGCAGTCAATAATAGTTGAGAAAAAGAATCGCACCTGTTGATTATATTTTATTAATATGTACAGGAAAATATTTTAAACATAAATCTTCAAATTACTCGGCTAAAAATCCAAAATGATAGCTGATTTACAAATATACTTTTCTTTGAATGTAATCCATGTGTTGTGGCTACAGAATTCAGCAGTCCTTATAATAAAGTTTCAGAAATGTACAATTTTTTTCTCCAAAAATACACATTTGTATATCTATTTAACTAACCATTTTTCTTGCAACTTTCTTAGACAAAAACAATATCTAAGTAAAGTTTTACCTCAGTTATTTTTAATGGAGGGCATTAACGATAGTGCGCTGTTAAATGTGATTATAATGGGTATTCTCAGAATAGTAAATAATCTGATATTGTATCTTTGTATTCAGGTAGTTAGGACTACATCATAATTATAGTTTATTATAGTAATATATTTTGTAAATTCGTGAAGAATAAATAACCGAAACAGATGACTATATCATTTTAAACGTTCACATATCAGACATAGATATCTATGGATAACTCTGCTAGGATATTTTATTTTTCTTAATTATTTTTTCCAGATCTGATGAATTAGTAGTAAGCCCCAAGTGTCATTTTTCTCCAAATCGGTTTTGAATACCTGTTGCTAGGCAGAATATTGGGAGCTTTGTGTGTATATGTATGTTATTGCAAAGCCACGTCGAGCTATCTGCTGAGTCCAACGACGGGAATCGAACATCTGATTTTAAAGCTATAAATCCATAGACTTATCGCTGTAACAGCAGGGGACAGGAGGTTTGTGCTTAACAGCAACCATAATTATATTTGCCATATTTTGTTCTCGTATCAAAGTTGTTATTCAAAAATACATTTTGGATTTTGGAGTTTTTTTTTATCTCGTCTTCCCATTTTAGAAATATTTTGTAAACAGCTACTCAAGGACAAAGATTTATTATAACAACTACAACACTTCAGGAACTCAAGTTTTTGTTTTAGTTTCCTTACGAAAATGAGAAAATCACTGAAGATCGAGGAATACTATTTCCTTTCTTGGAGTTTTAATAAGCTTCTCATTTGAAAGTTTTTGATGTGTCTTAGAGCCGCATTTGTGTACTTCAAAATTTTCGTTTGAGAACACCAACTGCATCTCAGGATTTCTATTAGATACATGCTCTAACAACGCAATAACGTCTACTGTACGATGTGTTCTATTTAGGGATTACAGCAGAAGGAAGTACTTTTGCCATAAATTCAAACACAAATTTCCGTGAATCTTTCATACTTCGAAACACCTTCACAAAAAACTTTCTAAATTTGCTTTCGCGATGAATCGTTTCCTTTGAATTCTCTCTTTGTTTGTTTTGAAGTTCGCCCAAAGCTTACACAAGGGCTTTATCTGCACTAACCGTCCCTAATTTAACAGAGTAAGACTAGAGGGAAGGCAGTTAACTTGTCATTAACAATTATATACTTTTTATTTATTTTGAGTATAGAGAAATTATCATTAGTGTGAACTGTCAACTTGGTTTTGAAACTGATCATGGCAAAAATTTAAATTACATGTATGATCGTGGGTGAATGACAAAGTGACTGCACTAGTGTGTGAACTACATTGATTATGTTTAAACTATATAGTTGTATAATTATTCTCTTACCAAATACTACTGTTGTTTCAGCGCATAACCACATAATAAGCTATCTGCGTTCCGTCCACTGCGAGAATCAAACCCTGAATATAAACTTTTAAGGACACCGCTGATCCACTGAGAGGCAGTGAAACACATTGCAAAGCTGCAATACCCTCAAATTTTTTTAAATATATATGTATTGAATTTCTAAAAATAGTTAATTACATTTTTCATTTGCTTATTTTGATGAGCCGCCATGCCAAGAACAGATTAGTTGATAATGATAATGTTAGAATGTGTGTATATTTTGGAATTGTACAGAAGAGTAACACAAATGTGGTTGTGTCCTATGTTGGTATTATTTATAAGCTGTGTGTTAAATATATATATATATAAATGTGTTTGTGTGTGTAAAGCTGCAGATACACCGTTAACAGGCCATACTGATTGACGACAAACTTTCTCAAAACTTAGCTTGAAATTTGAATATGTTAATATTTTTAACGAATAAACATTATTTTTCTTTTCTTTGTACTAACTGTTTTGTGGTCCGGCATCACCAGGTGGTTAAGGCATTTGGCTCGTAGTTTCAAATCCTTGTCACACCAAACATGCTCGCCTTCTCAGCTGTGGGGGCATTATACTGTGACGGTCAATCCCACTATTCATCGGTGAAAGAGTAGTCCAAGAGTTGGCGGTAGGTAATGATGACTAGCTTTCTTCCCTCTAGTCTTACACTGCTAAATTAATGACAAGTAGCGCAGATAGCCCTCGAGTAGCTTTGCGCGAAATTCAAACAAACAAACGTTTTGTGACTAAACTGAACTAAGTTACGTAGCTAGTTTTGCTAAGTGAACACAAAACATTGCAATTGATTTCCAATTAGCTCAAAACTACGTTAGGCAGATGCAAAACGTAAGAATGTAATAACAATGTAAAAGTACCATATATACATATTGTTCGGCAACTCTAACAGTGTTCCATGTCTATTCTCAAGGCGGGTAAAAATGTACAAATGTAATACAATTGTAAAAATATTTCATATTTGTATACATAGTTCGATAATTTAAAGAAACAGTTTCAAACATGTTGACAACTGAACAAAAACTGTAGATCTTTGGCTAATATAAATTGCATTCGGAACTCATGAGATTGTATTAAAGTTTTCTGATAAGTTTTGAAAACTAATTTCTATCTTGTGTGTTTACCTTTATAACAAACAAAAATATTATTAGGCGAGACAAATAAACATTTGAGACATCTTTTATTGATCCAACAAAGAGTGCATTGAGATTATAATAATCCACCGAACTGTCTTCTCTTTGAAACATTCGTCAAGCATGATCTTACTTCACTAATACTTTTGTCAGCATGACTCAAAATTTCCGACACAAAAATTTACATTTGTGTTTCGAGTTTGTTACTTTTTTCTCAAAAGTGTTTATCTGGCTGTACACAATTTATTAAAGATTACTTTTCAACTTCTTACATGTCTGTAGCAGTTCAGTCGGTCTATATTTATAATGCTATATTGTGACAAAATCTCCCCAATATAGGATAAAATATCTTCACTTCACATGTTAGAATTCTGGGTTCTATCAGAAACTTATTGCTAGTTATATGATGATTAAAAAATCGAATAATGCACAAACCTCGACAATATAATTATAAAAGTATCTTTTCTTCATACAAATCAGTATAGAAAGAACCTTTTTTAAAATGTTTGAAATATTAGTGTTTCATGAGTAGCTTATAGTTGAACATATGAAAATATTTTAATATCACGTAACGTATTCAAATATTAAGGCCATTCAAAAGTTAGTTTTAATGAAAATTGTAAAACAATATTTCTGAGCAACCAAATAATTAAACCCTCTTATTAATTAAAATATAATTTAACACCAATTGGAGTCCAATGAGTGTTACAAAGTACAATGTGATCGTTTCAGATGTGAAACAAAAAATGACGAAACTAAACAGTTATCTCTTCATCTTTTAACATAACTCACAACAGATTCACTTGGAATTTTGAACAACCATTTTAATTTCACTAACGACAGTTTCATGCCCTTAGGAACTTAATGTAATATCCCTTAACTTTCATTCCACCCAAGCCAACCAAAAACTAAATGTTTGCAATTTTTGTTATTTTTCGTAAAGAAACACATACGTTGAAGAAAACGTTTTTATCACTACTTTATTTACCATAAACCGGATTCTCTTCAACATATTAAAATATTGTCTAGTTAACGATTTATTTTCATAACATCCGTCTCTCTTCATAAACATGTTTTAATGTGGTTACTGCTCACTATCCTTAAAAGTATTAGCATCAGGATAGGAAGCTGATAACAAAAAATAAAATGACCGACCACCTCAGGAACAGATTTTGTCTTGGAAATACTATTGTCCATAAAGCAATGAACTTTTACTTCTCGCTGGAGTATAAAGTTGTCTAGCCACTTTGGCATTAAACTCGTCTATTAATATCCTAATGCACATACCGCCAAACTTAAACATATATATACATATCTACTTCAAAGTTTAATTCAACAATTAACTATTGATTCCATACACAAAACTTTATCTGTATGGCATAGACCACAATTCATCAAAGAACTTTTACCTCTAAAAATTAACAAGTTATTCACATGATTCGTTTAATTGTATAATTTGAACTTTACATCACCAAATGCTAGCATATCTCAACTTCTCGGACACATCTTGCACACAATATTTATGATTCCTATACTATGGATCTCAGAAAAAAATAAAACCAATAATTATGGCACCAGCTAAAATTGCACCACTAATAGTATAAAGAGGAGTAAATGGTGCTACTTCTTACAATAAGCCAAAAAATACACGAAATAAAATATGTTTATGACTTTTACGTCGACCTGAGATACTTATTCTCGTTTCATTACTTATACAATTTTTTACCAGTGTAATTATTAATGCCATTTTAGCATACCATTGTGTTCCTACCTTTTATTATTACTGGTACCATTTATACTAATGCCATTTTTACTTTACACCCTACACTACTGTAATTATAAAGTACTTACTAAGAGAGATTGTCTCGGCACAGCACAGGCACTACTATTACATACTTCTTTACACAACACTGATGTTTATTAGGGTTTCAACAATGAGAGAAATTATAAAGAAGACTGAGTTTGTTGTTTTAATATTTTATTATTTGTTTTACAAATAAATACCTCTGAGAGGTGCCTTTAAATACGGTATTCGTTTTCACAAACGCATATTTACTTAATATAAGTTGCCTGGATAAATATACATACGTTTTGAAAAATGAATCATTTAACAGCATTTTATTTCAAACTTTCAACTTTCTAGAATATCAAAATATACCGCAAGTCAACCACTTCTTAAATGCAATGTTGGTACCATAAATTTAACAACTATTGTACATACCTACGTTGTGTTTAAAAAGTTTTTAACATCCTTAAGATAAAATGTATTTTAGCTTTTCTCAGGTTGATACTGACTTTAGTATAAAGTATATATTACTTTGAAAACAGTTTTTATATTTTAAGTACCATAAAGGCTTTAAATACTTTCTTATAAGTATTAAAGGATCGACATAATCCGCCATTGTTTTAAACTTCATGCTGCACAGGCTCAAACTAGCTGAAGCGCATTGCTTCTACAATTAATATAGAGGGCGTCATAAAATTGTAGGAATAAATTCGGGAACACAAGTAAACAATTATTTTTACACAGTTTTCGGACACCCTTTATTTTAATATTTTTTTACGTGTATTTACAGTTTTGAACAACACTTACTTCTATCGTGTTATTTTTAACTCTGTTTAACACTTACCAATGGGCCTAAATTAATCCACTGTAACATTGGAAACGTTAATAGACTTGTAACGATGACGTTGTTAACATCAATTATAAATAAAAAAGTTATTCTATAATATTATTAACTGCATCATTTTTTCTCATAAAACAGTTAAACATCCTATAAAGATAGTTATAACAGTTATCATAAAATACATAGTCGATGTTCTACAAATGTTATTAAATAACAGTTCACCAGAGTATAAACACCAAATAACAGCTTAAACATGGCTACGAATGGCGGGAAAACTGTCGTTTACGCATCTTTCATTTCATGGAATGTTCTTACAACTTGTGGTAATATTATGCTATTTATGAAAATCATTCTATCGATATTATCTAACAAAAACAAAATAATACAACAACAGGCAACGATTTTCGATTTTTGCAGATTTGTTCCAATGTTAACAAGTTTGCTTCAGTAATTACATTTTATTTATATATGGAGAGACGTAAGGACATACATTTGCCAATGTAGTTACATACAAACACTTACGTATATACATCAATATTGAACTCCGAAGTTTAGAAGAGTACAATCTATACATCTCTATATACAGAGAACGTACAAACTTACAGCAATCGAAGAGAAAATATCTATCCAGAATTTTTGTTTTCGTATATAGATAAAAGTCCTCTTCATTCCGTGCATATATGCCCAAATAGGTTTTCTGTTTTACCCAAACACAATATAAACAAAGTTGGCCATGATGGCTGGGCTCGCGCAAAGCACGTGGTTACCCAGTATAATGAGAACCACATAAATACGTCTGAGTTTACACATAGATGCCATTATTGCATTAGTATTGAAAAATAAACACATATCTTGACATTTGCATGTGGTGAATTACTTTATGTAATATAACACAGTAAACCAAACCACAGATGAGAAGCTATAAGAAAAGTGGTATAGGAATGAGGAAAGTGTGACACAACAAAATCTAGAAAAAAAATCAGCCTGTACAAACTGAATGACACAACTATCAGACTTACAGACCAAATAATAAAGTGCTCTAGAGACGCAGCCCTATTAATTTTACAGAAACAAACTAGCTACAACAATAAGACGTTTAATCCAGTGTAGTGATCAAAATAAGGTTCGCCATTTTATAAATATAAGGTTCACACAGTTTCCAGTAACGTGTAAATAATGTTGCAGAGATCAGTGGAAAGGGTTTCATTTCTGGTAAACTATTACTAATACAAACATACTTTGTTTCTTATAGCAAGCATTTATTTTTTGTTCTTAAAACGTGTAAATTTGTTCTTGTAGCGTCCTTGACGATTTTTCCCCCCTTCAGATTTATGTAACAGGCTTTGACTGTTCAGAGTTATATTTCTGCTATGTTCGCTGTTAATTATTTTCCAATTTTTTACGCCAATCAATTATCCGCCTGTTGTGTAAGGTTAGGAATGTTCTAAAAACCATTTATCAAATGAACTTACAATCAATAAATCTGAAGAAATCACGTCTTACTCTTTATATCTGACCATTTCAACTGAACTTAAAACATAAGTCAAACAGAGAAATGCACAAAGTTGTTAAAAATACGAAACAAATGAAGGAAAACAGAAGTTCACATGCATAACTTATTGGAAGACAATGTTGAATAATTGCTACTTTTAATATTAAAAAAACGGGAAAATAAGAAACAAGCTTCCAAGCTCATGTTACACTTTGCTCATTGAAAACATTCACATGTACTTCACAGTGCAATTCTTCATATTTACAACTATAATGCAATAATTACAAACCACAGTGTTTCTACATCTGTTGTGCTGGCTTACACAAATTGATTCATTTTTTAAATACATCCCAGAATTGGAAGGTTCGTTTTTTTGTTAAATATCTTCTGTTTTATAGAACCTGAAACGATTGTTTATAGAATTAATAATACAAAAAAACAACAAAAAACACATGTGAACTTCTTAACTCATCGCGTGAGCTTATGAACTTCTGGTCAAATGAAAGAGTAAGGTCCGTCTGTCAAGGCGCTACAAAACAAGAGTCAGGAACGTTCATCTTTCGGTTCTTCTCCTCTATTGGGTTTGTATTCCATGCCAGGGTCGAACTGAAGGAGCACATACACCTAAAATACAGAAATAATTAGATAAATTTTATTTAAATATCTGTAGATGCAAGAATTAGTGAAAGTTTTCAGTTATGTGCTTCAAAAAAGATATAAATAGCTTCATCTTTATTAATTAATTGCATTTTGAATTGGAATTAGCTAAACATACTTACATAGAATTACCAAGTTTGAAAATCATAATGGTTTTTCATTCATAATTGCTTTCAAAAGATACATGAACAAGTTTTACACGGCATTGGATTAGCTAAGCGGACGAACCTTGACGTTATGTAAAATTATAAAATAAATGTGTCTACGATAGTGAAATTATAGTTTTTAAGATTTACACTTTGTTGCACCAGTTCACGGAAAGGATAATATTACACGTACCGCAGTAGAAAATAACCATTAAGGTGTATTATTAAATTTTTAATCTCAAATTTTAGCCGCGGCTAAATGGCTCTGCGTTTTTGTTCTTTTTTCAAAGTACAGAACATTTAGCTCATATTTCGTCATCTTCTGGCCGATTTAGGATCGGATTACAGTTTGGAACTCATAAGGCCCTTAGACTGATGTATTTGACCACGCCCAAAGTTTCATACAACAAGTTATTCTAATCTTCCCTAAAACTGTTTCAATTTGAAGGTAGGCTGGTAAGGATACTGATGAGCAGTAAAATGGAATCGCGTATATGCGCGCTTTACGCTTGGTGTTGCCGTTGTACAAAAATAAAGTTAATAAAAAGGGAAGCAACGGTATCTCAGATTAATTTGTTCTAATACTGCCTTTTAAAAAATCAAGTGCCGCGGCAGTTGACGATTCCCTCTTGTTAGTGTTATGAGTCTCTTAAGTCTACCGCTGAACCACTGGGGGTAATGAAATACCATATTAACCGATAATTTAACGTAATAAACATGCTAAACATTCGGAATAAAAACTTATCCTATAACAATGCACCTATAATTGATATTCAATAATGTTCACAATCAATGACAAAATGGATTTTATTGAAATTTTAATATAAAATGAGCTATTATCACAGCACTATGTCACAGGCAGCTTTTATTAAAGTATTTCTTTCTAGACGCAGTTATCAAAGAAAGTGCCTTATTTTTCTGTTGCAACACTCAGGAAATTTTCACTTAAGAAACACCAAAAATGTTTTTAAATTTGTTTCTTTCATTGTTTCATATTTGAAATTTAGTTTTTGTAATTTTTATTGGTTAAATCTGAAACATATGATTTTTATGAAATTTTTAACTGTTTTACTTATTGGTCAGCTATAAAAATATTGCCTAGTTTCCGAAATCCGAGTTTTTCCCTAGTTATATTACCAGTTATGATAATCGGCGTGATAGTTTCAGAGATCTGGGTTTTTGTTGCTTTACGAAGCAATCTACATCATAACAGAATTCTTACTCTTAAGTTAAGACGTCATTTGTTCACAAAGTAAAACTAATGGTTTGCATTTAAAAAAAAAACGAAAAAAACTTGATTTAATAATAACGCTTACTTACCACGTCAGATGGCAGCAGTGTAAATTCAGCTGGTGGATTGGTGATGACGAAACGCTTAGAAGATGCTTCACAGCCGGAGCTGGTATCGCGAAACCGATAAAGACCGATACAAAGCATACCAAAATTTCTCAGTGCAGTTATAAATAAATCTTCGTATTTTCCTCCTTCCTAAATTGAAATAAATTATTAACAGCACAAAATGTAACATTAAAATGCAAACAAAAATTGATTTAACAGATAATGTTGTGTTCCTTGTACAAGAGTGAAAACAAAGAACTCAAACAGCAGAAGAGACAAAATATACTTTAAGAACAGAACACAAAATTCTATTTCAATGCAGCTAAAATTTTATAACCTACTTAAAAAGAACCCATTAATTCTCAACCTATAACAAATCCCCCCCTTCAGTTGCGCAGCAGAATGTCTGCACACCTACAACGCTGAAAACCGGGTTTAGATATCCGTGGTGAGCAGATCACAGGTAGACAATTGTGTAGCTTTGTGTTTGATTTAAAACAACTATACTAAATTTTGTTTCAATTAATTTATACTTCGATAAATTAAACATTTCATCATTACAGATATGCAACTGTGGTTTTGGTTTTAACAGCAGAAATTAAATATTTCGCAAAGTAAATTGCAATTTTTTTCTATATATGTCTTTCCCTCCAATATCCCATTAGTAAATAATGCTGATAAGTTGTTGTTGTTGTCTTGAATTAAGCATAAAGCTACACAATGGGCTATCTGTGCTTTGCCCACCACGGGTAGCGAAATCCGGTTTTTAGTGTTGTAAGTCTGCAGACATACCGCTAAGCCACTGGGTGTCGTGCTGATAAGAAACTAGAGTTCGATACCAAGGTTAACACTCCAGTCTTCATGATATTAGTATATCACAACTTGAAAATCACACAAGCAATTCCGTAAGCTGACCTGGAATAGTAACTTGGTAAAAGGGCTCTTACATGATGTCCAGCATGGCAGGGTGGGGGTGTTATAATGTGACAGTCAATCCCACTCTTCATTGGTAAAAGGCTAGTCCAAGAGTTGGCGGTGGGTGGTGATGACTAGCTGCTTTTCCTCTAGTCTTACACTGCTAAATTAGGGACGGCTAGCGCAGATAGACCTCGTGAAGCTTTGCGCGAAATTCAAAAACAAACAAACAAACTTTAACTTGGGGCTTAATTTATAATGTTAAAAATATTATAAATTCTTACTCCAAATTGGGCTAGAGGTCCATCGTATAGTGATATTTGTCCAACTCTGCAGCGATCTCTATTAATTACAGTGTCTGGTGTTGTGTAGCCTCCTCGCAAACCAGCGCCCTCTGCCAAAATTAGTTCTAATTCAGGAGTAGCGCCTCCAGTAATTAGCGAACGAATCAGTGTTAAGGCGTTAGCATTGAAGTATGTCTGAAAATAAGATAAAATAACTTATGTTATAAAAATTCACTCAACAATTTGAATATTATTCAGAAGAGACATTAAAATTTACTAAATCTAGTAAGACTTAAAAAAAATAGAGTTAAAAATTATGTGGATAAGGTAACTTTAAAATTAAATCCTTTATTATTTCAAAAGAATTAACCCTAGTTATTTTAGTAATGTATTGTAACATTTCAAACAAAAATAGTTGTGATGTAAGAAAAGTTTAAAGTAAACAAGTTCAAGGAAACGTGATAAGGGTAGAATCCCAGAAACTTTAATAAAGATATCAAAACTCGGAAATAACGTACTGTGCTCATCAGGGAATCTAAAACACTAACAGCAAAGGCTGTCCCACATGCAAATGGTTGTGTTAAATAAAGTTCTGTGTCGGGGTCATCATCGTCGTCTTGGTCCATAAACTGAACATTGGAGTCGTTCACTAAGAAAGGATAAAAGCAAGCATTACAAGCAAGCCGTGTAGGTCCAGTGATACCTTAATAAAGAATCTTGTATAATGTTATAACTCGTAATTACCTCAACGTAAGACATATCTTGTTCTCTAAAGTGTTGCACTTTAGGTATCTTCTACCACTTAACTTTAGTACAACTGATGCTTACCATCTACAATAAATATTGGAAACTTGTCTAGCTGAAGAAATGTCTCCAGGCTCTTGAGACGGACAAAATTATTACTGAAAACTAAATGGAAATATACATTGGGACATACTTTAGTGTACATAGTTTAAGGAAAGCTTCATTCTGACTTTATATCTCTTCTTACAATTCGCAACACAGCTAATTTTAATCTTGATTATAAGCTCTTGTATAATGAATGAGTTAGGAACCACTTCTACGTACCTAGTTCTGTGATGAGTGGAACATTAGACCCATAAACAGACCCCTTCCTCTGGAGAGTAATGGGGCTACCCAAAGGAGAAAATCCTTCCTGATCAACTGTACCTAGTGACAAGTATATCTTAAGTAATTATAATCACATGGCTTTTTTATTAACGAACCACAGTAAAGAAATGAAAGTTATACAAATATTTAAACTTATATGCAAATTAGAACGAATATAAAATGAAAGCTTTTTAGAGATAGGTTATAATACTGATATTATATTATTAATTAAACTTTGACACATAGAATATTCGAGCACCCCTCCCAGTGACATGGTGATATGCCTGAGGACTTATCTTGCTAGAAACCAGGTTTCAATACCCTTTGTTCAACTTTGTGCTTAATAACAAATAACAACATCAAATAACCGAAAATTAGCAATAAATCACAACATGTACTTTAATTAAGACCATTCATAATTTTATTAAATTGAGTTTTTGCCACATTATTATAAATACTTTCGCATAATTAAAGCTGAGTATCATATTAAAGTTCGCTTAAACGTAAATAAGCTCTATATTTCAAAAGAAGTGGGGCACCGGCATGGCCAGGTAATGAAGGCGCACGACTCGCAATCCGAGGGTCGCGGGTTCGAATCCCTGTCACACTAAACATGCTCGCCCTTCCAGCCGCTGGGGCGTTATAATGTTATAACTAGGCATATATTCGTAGGTAAAAGAGTAGCCTAAGAGTTAGCGGTGGGTTGTGATGACTAGGTACCTTCCCTCTAGTCTTACACTGATACATTAGGGACGGCTAGCGTAGATAGCTCTTGTGTAGCTTTGCACGAAATCCAAAATTACACAAAACAAACAAGTTCTCATGAAGCTTTACGCGACATTCAAACCAAACCAAAAGTAGTGCGAACAAGCTCTGAAGATTTTTTCTCCTATTAAACCACCTCAATATAGCAGTGTTACAGATTCGAAGATTTTATGCAATGAATCTATATAGTTTGGATCACTAGCCACCAAGCCTAATGCCTCTATTGTATACAAAAATAAATAATAACTTATACCAGAAAATTTCTATATTTTTTGAAAATATTAGTAGTGAAAGAAGAACAAAATGATTCGTTTATTCTACTTATAAAGAAATACTTCATTAAAAATCAAAATATTTATTTCAAATGGTATGACTTTTAAGTCTACATATGGTATATGTTTGTTTCACATTTATCTACTTATCTTCTTAACAAGTATTTGTCAGATATGTATAATAAAACCATACTATGTCTTCACACTTGAAAAATGTTTTTCTCTTCCTTGTTTCTACAATTAAACATAACTTTCTGTACAAGCATATACTACAAATGAAATCAATTTTGTAAAATACGACTTGCAATTTTTCAAGCACAGCTTCGTTTTTACTATACAGATAAAAACATTCTTTGGTGCGATCATTTGAATAAATACGTTGTAGATTGAACACATAAAGTGTACCCGGTTGAAATTATTTTTAAAAATGGCATTGCTCTAACCACCGAAATTAAAAATACGCGCAAGTATTTGTAAATAATGTCAGAAAAACACGTAGATTCAAAACGTCTTAACGTAACACGATAAAATTACCATATCCCGAGTTCTTTCGAAAAATAGAACTTTCATTTTCAGAATCATACTACGCTGGGAATGGTGATGTAACTATATATGACTGACGTCGTTAAGGTCATCTGAGCTTCGAGAAAGTATCTTTCCCAATACAACACGACCGGAAATTAGAAAGTTATATAAAAAGTTGTCAAAGAAGTTTTACTTTACTAATGGTCAAGAAAAACTATACTCAAGTGTTTTAAAGTAAAATAAAGGTGACACATGAAGTCTGATTGGAAAAACAATCTTAAGTAGATATATGTCTAAAGACAGGTGTGGAAAATTATCATAAATAAATTGTAAGTATTAGAAATATTATGAAAAAAAATTAAGAGTTCTCACTAAATGAACAAACCGGAGATCACAGATTCCAAAATCTAGATTTATTCTACAAGGTTGAACAGAGTTTAAATTATCAATCCAATACTCTTTTATCTCTCTCAGACTTAGTTTTAAAATCATTTTTAATACCGATGTGAATAACATCGTTAATTGTTTGGTTTGTTTTGAATTTTGCGCAGAAATACACGAGGACTATCTAGTCGTCTATAATTTAGCAGTGAGAAGGCAGCTAGTCATCACCACCCACCGCCAACTCTTGGGCTAGTCTTTTACCAACGAATATTGGGAAGGACCGTCACATTATAACGCCTCCCCGGCTGAAAGGGCGAAAATGTTTGGTATGACAGGGATTCGAACCCACGACCCTCAGATTAAGAATCGCACGCCTTAACCACCTGGCCATGCCTAACCGTTAATAGAATCACTTGGTTGGTTGAAGTGTTGAACAACAGAAATATCTTTTCTTTTTTCTTCAGTACTGATAGAAGAATCGTGGTTGATAAAAAGTTCTCCAACAGGCTACTGGGTATGTCCTACATACTAGTAATTGTATTTATTTTCACTTTATAAGGTAAATGATCTGTGTTCCGTAATTGATTTTACGTGTAATAAAGGACTAAACACTCTGAAATCCTTCTTAACCCTCCCTAATCTTTCAAAATTCCGAACACTAGTTTATTTTCCCAATCGGCCCGGCATGGCCAGGTTGGTTAAGACGTTCGACTCGTAATCTGAGGGTCGCGAGTTCGAATCCCCATCGCACGAAATATGCTCGCTTTTTCAGGCGTGGGGGCATTATAATGTGACGGTCAATCCCACTATTCGTTGATAAAAAGTAGCCAAAAAGTTGGCGGTGGGTGGTGATAACTAGCTGCCTTCCCTCTAGTCTTACACTACTAAATTAGTGACGGCTAGCGGAAATATCCATCGAGTAGCTTTGCACGAAATTCAGAAACAAACAAACAATCTTCTCAGTATTAACTTTGAACAATGTCGAATTTAATAATGAATATTAACTTCACATTAATGATATTGTAATCAGTACCAAAATGGACCTCATTTATGCCAATATTTGTATGGGTCATACTGAAAGCAAGCGTTTACAACTAAGACCTGTAAAACCTCAAACATGGAAACATTACCTAGATGATATATTTTCACTTGAACAACCAGTTCTGAATCACTTACAAATTTGACAGGCCAACACCTTTGACAAAACATTTAAGTTTACCTTTAATTACTTTCCTACCCACATTAACCTTCCTGACGTCACTGTCTTTTAAAGGGACAAAGTTTACACACTAATGTGTACAAAAATCCTATAGACAAACCGCAGTACATTCACTATGAAGCAAACAGAACTCAGCGGGAAAATATCCAAAAACAGAATAACAAGGTGATTTAAAATTGAAATTAAAATTCACAAAAATATAGAGAAACAAAGTGATTTAAAATACAGAGACAATATTTTCAAGCTCACGACTAGAAACTATAAAAAGAAGCTAAACAAACTAGGCTACAAATAGTGTCTACATTATTTTCTCAAGCTGCAAATCCCTATTTTGACTCCATGTCTACAGTACTTATCACTATCGTGTTCATGATGCTAAAATTTATCAAGATAATTCTTCTTGTTAATACGTAACACTTTAAACCTAGAAATGTTTCGCGCATTTCAAAGAAAAAGAAACACAAAACAAAAATATTTCATCTCCTAACTAAACGATCGCCTTAAAGTGATATTTTCTGAAATGCAGAAGTCTATAAAATATCCTTGTTCGTGTAAAATTGAATTACATCCAACCAACTTATTGGTTGTTATTAATGTATTAAAGCTTATTGTCAAATCTACAAATTTACAAAAACTACTGACTCGTTTTCTGACAAGTACAAACAGAGAATCATTAACATTTTCGAAGAAAAAATTGTGTAACATAAAATACTATGTACCTTATATAACGTAAATATACCATCACCAGTATGTAGAGCATACCCAGTAGACTCTCAGAGAACGTCTTAACAATTACGAGTTTCTTCTATTCATGCCGAAAAACACATTCCTGTTACCAAAGTCTCCAACTAGCCCCGTGAAACCGAATTTCAAACTATAGCTGGTAAGCAGAAAAAACGAAGGATATTTGGTTGTTAATTTAAATACTGTTCAATCCTGTGGAATAAATCTGGATCGTGAAATCAGTGTTCGAAGATCGTTAATCTATTCTCTTTCGCGAGCTGTCAGTGTTTTTCCACTAATATTTACAACACTATTTATGATAATTTTCGTGCCATTCTTTATGGATTGATCTGTTTAACATTTCAGCCTCCATATGTCATCTTTATTTTACTTGAGCAACACTTAAGAACAGTTTCTCTAAACCATTTGTAAAGTAAAACATCTCTAACGCATTTGTAATATAACGCTTTTCGGTTTCCTGCAGTGTTACACCGGAAATGAGACACATTTGTACAGTATATATATATAATGTACGAAAACACTTTCTAGAAGCTCAGGTGGTCTTAAAGACGTAACTCAGCACTTTTTATGTATCACTCATATAGTTACATCACCATTTCCAGTTTGACCCTGAAGAAGAAGTCCATTTTTCAATAGTGCTAGGGTTATAGGGCTTTATCGTTTTATATACATATATATTTCAGTCTTCTCCCAACAGTTATTTCTAGAAGCAGTCTATATTTTTAAGGTTTACTAATAATGAGAAGAATTAACTCATTGTGTAATATAACCTCATTGGCTAATCTGAGGGTCGCGGGTGCAAATCCTCATCACACCAAATATGCTCGCCCTTTCAGCTGTGATGGCGTTATAAAGTGATGGTCAATCCCACCATTCATTGGTAAAAAAGTAGTCCAAAAGTTAGCGGTGGGTGGTGATCATCAGCTGCCTTTCCTTTAGTCTTACACTGTTAAATTAGGAACGGCTAGCGCAGACAGCCCTCGTGTAGCTTTGCGTGAAATTCAAAACAAACAAACCTCATTGTCACTTAACGATTAACATCTATTAAAACATACTTAAAAAAAGTGGCGCTGTTAAATAAGTAAAAAATAAAATAAAAAATCGATTTTATCCTTAAAATACGAATAGAATTTATTTCGTTACAATCTCATAAAATAACGTTATGATGTTTGTCATGTTTTTTATTGTTGTTTCATAGTTCAAAATAAAAATATCGTTGTTTGTATTCACATCAAATTTTCAGCTTGTGTTCTTTTATTGGAACTAAATTATTCGCTCACGCATTTTACTGAACTTAACATTCATCCAATGTTATTGTTTTCACCAGGTTAGATTGCTCGACTCGCAAACTATGGGTCACGAGTTCGAACATGTTCGTCCTTTCAGCCGAAGGGGCGTTATAATGTTTCAGTCAATACTACTATTAATTGGTGAAAGAGTAACGCATGAGAATAGTGTTAACCAGCTGTCTTGCCTCGAGGTCTATCACTGCTTAATTAGGAATGGCTAGCTCAGTTAACCCTCATATAACTTTGTGCAAAATTCAAAACGAACCAATTATTTCACGTGAAGTCTAAAAATTAGTTTTGTACATTATGATGGATTTAAAGATGCACTAGCACAAAAAAAGGAATACAGTTTTCTAATAATTCATTTAAATATTTATAAACTATTAAACAACAATTAAAGTTATACTTAACGACAAAAATAAAACTTCAAAATATTACCGTAACGACGTACACTCACCCTATGTATTTACTGATTGCAATATACAAGTACGCAAACTATGAGGCCATTTCCCAGGTTAAGATAATAAAACAACTTTCTAACACACACTTAATAGGAGTTCCTAAGAAAAGGGCCGGAAATACCCCAAATAACAAAACATCCAACAGTTAACTAAGACACAGTAGTTAAAGAGGTTTGTTTGTTGTTGTTTTTCTTTTAGTTTGCCTGTCATTCATAATTAAAACTAATTATCATTAAATGTAATTTTTAAAGACGATTTAAAAGCAACTATTCCAGTATAAGTTATTAAGTAAAATTACTTTCTTATAAATAACCCTTGTGTCTGGTAAAAATTTCACAGATCAAGAACTCTTAGTTTCTGCCTGTGTTTAAGCAGTCATTTTGGCAGACAGTGACAATGTGTTCTGAGAATCTAATTCTGTACGAAAACATTACATTCAGCAGACGGGCATGTCATGCTTCATTAAACGAAATATGTTCCATTCAAAGATGGTAAAAGTTCAATGTAATTTTTGAAAAATACAAGCAATGATTACCAACACTTAAACATTGCATAGTTATTACCGTTTCAAATTTTAATGTAACAGTGTTGTCAGGTTTTTATCTGTGTGCCGGAATCTTTACACTACGTGTCTTTGACTTATTGGCGATAAATGTTAACAACACCCAAACAGCATTGTTCACTTTATTTAAAACAATATGTACTAAAACAAACCATACGTATGCACAAATATTCGTTACATATTTAATAACCACAGTTGTATCCGGAACTTTAAATAAACGTTTCTTTTCGTCAAAATCCACATAGACGGTTCAGTTACTTTAGAATTGACAAGATTAATTACTCTTCTGTGCTCTGTTATTACAATACAATAGGTGATAAGTTCACTTGCGTTACACCATTGATTGCCACAACAGTATCTAGAGTTTTACATAATTGTCTCTTTTCGTCAAATGTTCTCACATGTTTAATAAAATACTTTAGAATATAATGGACAGTACAAATTATTATTCCCTATTTTGTTGTTGCAATACACTTTACGATAATTTCCCTTTAAAAACACCACTGTATGCTATTTACGGCTAAAATTACAAACATGTAGTTTAAATATGTTTGACAGTATATCTAACTAATTTTCTTGAAATACATATTGGACATGTATTTATGACTAGCCTGATTGAGATCTGAAACTCTTCACATACTACCAGATATTTTGATGTAATAATGCTTGAGAGAAACGTAGACGGTCCTAGTAAGATGATGCAATAATACAACAATCGCCAATTTACTACAATTGAATTACACAACCCGTGATTCGCACAGTTAAGTAAACAAACCTGCGATAAACTATCGCTTCTCAAAGTAACTAAATGATAACAGTAATGTACATCTAACAAGTGTGTTGAAAACAGTAGACGACTATGTTTTCGTTGGTTGTTTATAAGTTCGGTGTGTGCTCAACAGTATTGTTGAGATAGAACAGGATATAAAAATAGATGATACGTGTTTACCGTTGTAAATCCAAAGACTTACCGCTGTCTCATTGTGAAATTGATAGATGGTCGAGAGAAGAAATGCTACAACTTTGAACAAATAAAAGCAGGATTATTTTTTACTACAGTCAAAGATTAGACAAATTAACATGACCCATCTTCTGTGAAAAACAGGTTAGATAGCAAGAACAGACAACAGTCCTGTCTATTAGTCCACAGTCCTTAAACTTTGAATCACAGGAATACTTTAAAATAATTTTCGTATCTGTAATTGTATATTTTATTAATGTAGTGTTTAGTGCTGGCAGTATATCTATCATTTGCTTTATCTAAATAGAACAAAATAACCTAAAAAACTTACTGTTTGTCAACACTCCAATTGTGTCATCAAAAGTCATTGCCTTGATATTCAGTGACGCAAGTATTGCCTCTTTATCAGCTAAAGTTGGGTCGTCACTGCTGGGTACTTTAGCCGACAAAATTACACACATATCACAGAGGTTAATATTCACAGCTCGAAGGTCAGCTCGACTCAGCGGCGACCCCTATTAACAATTAAGAAATTAACTTTTCACCGAGATCTCTTCAACTATTTATTACGCGCTGCACTGAAACATAAGCTTCATTGGTAAGAGATATCAAAACAATAAGGATTCCCATAGCATATATATTTTGCAAACAGGTTTTGTTTCATAAATGCACTTGAATATCACGAATTACTATTTTCATTCAGTCAAATACTAAATGTTTTTATGTTCAAATTTTCTAAGTGAAATTACGTTTGGCCTTTTATGATATTTGTTTTTGGTAAATACGAATTATCGAACAACTATTATGACCAAAACTACTAATGACTATTAAAGAGATATTCTTAATTTTTATTTATTTAAGGCAGATTATTATCATAATTTAAAGAAGATTTTTAAAATACGTTTTAAATGGTCAAATCAATTTTGACATGTTTTTGAACAAATTAATTCATGTTGAAAACTGATTTAAAAGTATTGTTTAAAATTCATGCATTATTTCATATGTTTCCCGAAACGAAATTATGAAAGTCTTGAAGAGATTATGATGATGTTTTAGGAAACAAGTAATTTAGAAAATTAGCATATTCAAAACAAATGTCTTTATGGTTAACAGTTTGAATAGTATGTTAAAGCTAACTATTTTCATGTTTGATACTAGCATTTTTTCCACGGTCAAAACAAAATTACTTTCGTTTTAACATGAAATTATATGCCCATATATTGACGAAAATGTTAATACACCTTACGTTTAACACTGAAATCTTGGGCAGGTTTTGAATCATCTTCCATTCTCGTCTCAGATATTCCACACTTCCCACGATTACTACATGTTTCAATTCATGATAATGAAAGTTACTGGCACGCAAAGGCATTACCAAGTTCCTGAGTCCTATCAAAGGCGAATCAGGATCAGCAAAAAGACAAACAACCACGTGTCCATTCAAAACTGTCATTGCTGCTTGATTTCGATCCTGAAAAAGGATGAACAAACATTATATTAGAATTTCAACAAAAAGTTGTGATAGGTTTGTTTATAACTTTAGTTTACGAATTACAATGAAAAAACAATTACAAATACCAACTTTGACTGTTTTCAATATATTTAATTAATTAACTAAATTAATTCTAATATCACATCACCCACGTGCGTTCTCAGAAGAGAAATAAACAAGAGATATTATTATTTAGTTATTTTTATTTTTCTTATGAAACATAGAAATACATTTATCATTACATATATACCTATGTATTAAAATAATTGCGAAACATCAAGTTTCAATTTTTATCTTTTGTAAGTCAGTCAGTCATTCAGAAAATTAAATGAAAATCTCTGAATTAAAATTTAACCTAAAACACTTACTAAAATACATTCTTCTATTGGTCGTGCCGTACACCAGTGAAACATGCCCGTGGAATCATATTTCATCTCTGTTTTGTCGAAATGAAAATCTCCGGTCTGGTCGTCGGCTAGCCCAACAGGAAATGGCCTATCGTTGTTGGAGTTATTGGCTCCATTGCTACCGCTAGGACGGTTAGTGGGCCTAAGAAGCAGTATTAGTATTGAGAGCATTACAACCAAAAATCATCACAGCTTAATTATGCTAACACGTTATTCTAACAACCGTATCACCAGAAATCACTCCCTGTATGTTATATACACCACTTACAGTGAAATTTGTGTTTTGTTGTGAGCGTAATATTAGGGACCCAAAACAGATTTAAAAGAACAATATATGCTATTTTTAACTTAACTAACGCTTTTAACTCATAACAGTTAAATGAAACAAAACTTGACAAAGGCAAGAGTTTTTTAGCGTTTGTTTTCATAGTAAACAATTAGTAGCCTAGAATAATTTTAATATAAAAATATCTCTCATTCTAAATAAGCCCTTCTTTAGTGGCTATTCTTAATCTTTTTATATCGTAGAATTGTCTTGTTTTTAAAAGTCAGAAATGTAACACTATATATATTTAAAAAAGACTATTAAATACTTATTAATTTCCTTCCAAAACAATAAACTAGGCCTTATCGATTCAGATTCTAGTATGTAATAATATTCGGTAAAATAACAAGAGTTGAAAGGGAGGTTAAATATTCATTTGTTCACTATTAATGTTAACATGAGATATATTGAAACATAATGCTTCACCAGTTGGCCTAATTCTCAGCTACCTATCAATGTGAAAACTGAATCTGTTATGAATTTTATTTTTCTATGGTTGACAGTTTAAACTGCAGGTGGTGACATGGTAAAATTAATTTGAATTAAATTATATATATATATATATACTTGTATTTTATTACAAGTTATAGCTTTTACAGGAAGGGAACATACTTTGCAAACAAATACGACGTTTCGATCTCTGATGAAATCATTCTCACCTACAAAACTTTCAACGGTACAGAAGATATTTAAATTAATATCCAACAGTTTTGTTCCTTCCTGTAAAAGCTGTAACTTATAATAAAATAACAGTTATAATCAGTAAGTAAACTCAAAACTAAATATAAAAGCTAATCAACTACACTTAAGGATGAAAATAAATAAAAATGTATTATCAACTATTTATATAGAGAATTTTAAAACAAAATGAACCAAAAGGATGTCTTAAAAGTCAATTGCATAATTAAAAGACAAAAACGGCGAAAGCGTAAAAGTATTATAAACAACATATATATCGATATTGTCTAGAGTGTTATATATTCATTTTGTTGTTAAATTTTGCAATATTACATTTTCTAGTAAATATAATGCTAATGCCAACCAATATGTTCACACAGATGTTAGCCCATGTTTATAATAACTAGTCTAACAGAGCAATATTAAACAAAGAAAAGTCTTCCAAAATTTAACCAAAAACCACTCGTCCTTTTATTCTTAGCCACAGTAGATTTTGGCAGCTCTATATGTGCAAAAATAGATAAGTTAACGTAGGAAGAGAAGCTTTAACATCAAGGAGGTCTTGTATTTACGTACTCGTATACAGCACATACTAGAAGGAACACAAGAAAAAATTCAAGACTTCGATTTTCCGAATTTGACCCGTGTTTTCATACAGAACCATTTGATAAAAACGTTCATTTAATAACGAGATTGGATCTTAATACGTGAATACAGGAATACTAGCCTTTCTGTTTCTAACTCTTGAAATCAAGTTATCCAACATTTAAGATTTCTTCGTCTTTTCTTTGTTATTACGATGTTTCCACTTTCTTATAAAACAAGTTATGTTCAAAATTTATATATTTCATACTAAAATGTTTCAAATTTTGAATTTGGTAATCTTTTTATTTCCAGTTTGAATCTATTTATATCTCCAAGCTTACATATTATTATAGTAAAATATTCGCAATTTATTTCATAACAAGCTGTCCTTCGGTGACAAAGAAGTAAGTTCGTGGACTCCCAACGCTAAAATACGGGGTGTTCGACTCCCCATGGTGGACAGAGTGCAGGTAGTCTATTGTGTAGCTATGAGTTAAAAGACAAAGTTTATATCTAATGCGCAAGAAAAATCACGTGACTAAAGATTAGTAAAGATCAAAGATTCGAACAATTCGCCAATCAAACAATAATACTATTACTGTCGAGTGTAGCATTATAAAAATAAATAAATCCTTAATATTCAGTTAAATAACTTGTGATGTTAATGATCACTGTAAGAATTTAATATGGTCGTCTTTAATGTCAGTTCCGAAATTAGCGTAAGTAATTATTACCAATAAAATCAATATAACTGAATTATATGTGATGATTTATAACGAAACTACATTTTTAATATCCTGCCCTTTCAGTAAATATACTGGTTGTTGTTTGTACAAGTAGCCCTTAGAGTTAATACTTTGGAACAATTGAATTAATTGGTGAAGACGTGCAAGTGAAGCGTTAACATCAACACAACATGCATTAGCTAGTGAACATGCATACACTTTAAAAATGAATTGGGAAATTAAATGATAAATAACTGTATTACACACATTTACAAATAAGAAAACTTGATTTCGACATCCATTTTATATAAATATAATAATGCGACATGAAGACTATATCACATTACATAGGAAAAAACAGTTTACAAATATGGGAAGAGGTCAGAAGGTAATGTCTATTTCAAAAAATTATAATTACTGTTTTGTTTTTAGTTTATAAATTTTCGATCTAATTTTTAATTTTTCAAAGTAAGGGATAGCTACACCTTCTGTTCTTATTATGCAAGAAATAAAAGTGAAATAAAAGAAAACTTATGATTGACAGAAAGAGTAGCATACATGAGCTTTTTTACTTCATACGCTAGATGTAAGCTCGAGTACAAGTCGGGCGCGGCCGTCCGTGAGAGCTGCTGGGTAGAAGGCACGTGACTGGAAAGAAACGGGAGGCAGATTCTGTAGCCGTGAGTGCACACTGAAAACAAAGCTTGAAACACAAGAACATTCAAGTAAAACTCTGGTGCAAGGGTGGTGATAACAGCTCGGAAAGAATACATTTCTTTAAGTCTGAAGATTAGTCATGTAAACAGTCCTTGTTCCCAAGACAAACTAAGAAATTTTCAATTCCACGTTCTCTTGTTTTGATTTCTACACTAAATATAATGAATGTACTAAAAATAAATTATATATCATTTTCATCAAATTCACAATGAATTAATGTAATGTTCTACAATACTATTTTCTATACGTGTGTAGAAATCCTATCTTCTAATCAGTCGTGCTCAAATAACATAGAAACATAGTAGAACTTTACGCTATAAGATATAAAACGCTTCACTCTGCATCATCAGCTGTAAAGAAGATCGCATTCACTGGAAAGATAGGTTAAGTACATCAATGCGCAATCCTACAAGTATGGCAATTGCAGTGTTCATCCACTTAACATTTCATACCTTGCATATGTCACGTTACCCGGACGACGACTTGGTGACGTCACTGCGTTGGCAGTGTTGCTTTGTGAGTGGGCAGAAAGAGGTTTTGGATGATGTTGGCGGTTTGTAACACTTTGTCTATTAATATTGGCTTGAAACTGCAGCTGATTACCTGGATGTAAGAGAAAACGTAATTAGTTCGATGTAAATAAAAGTTCAGTTTCCAATAAAAAAAATGTCAAATATTCATAAAAATGAAATTTCTTTACAACTACAAACTGTTTACAAAGCATAAAGTATTGACACTTAAGTATTTTTGAAAAATAGAAAAAATATTACTTAATTAAGAAAAAAAATCCGCTTATGTAATAATGTTGGACTGAACCAGTTTCTGTGTCTTGTCAATCTTAGAATTATTATTATTATTATTATTATTTTATTTTCACAATGGCTTTTGGTATTTTCACGCTTTGTAGCACGTGGACAAAACGGTCAGGTTGAACATAAACAAAACAAACTTAGTTTAGAATTGATTATCTGCCACCTACCTACATGGCTACTTTAAACCGAATAGTGGGACGAACAATCACTTTTCTAACGTGCCCACAGCTACATGCACGTAGCATGTTCAGCATGGTCGAACCTTGGATAATTCAACTTTACAACATGCTAAATAGAAGCCATGTCCTGTTTATTTCAAAATAGCGGGTTCAATTTGCTTGTTTTTTGTCTTGTTATAACAAACACTATATGATAGAAAATAATACATTATATATTCAGTGAATTTCTGAGAGATGTTATTTTTTTTTCCAACACCGATTTTGGAATCAGGGAAATATTGATAAGGTAAGAACATGTGTTTAAAACGATACTTTATATGGAAATCAACACTTACTAGTGTTTTGTTCTTCTTTTATCATTTCAGCTGAAAGCAGAAAGGATAATGTTTTGTGATTCGAAAAATTCACAAAGTTTATTAATTCTTGACCTAAATAGTGTTAATTCTCAGTTTATTCAATTACTAACCTGCTCTTACGAACTTAAAATGTTTGATACAAAAATAGTTAAATGTTGTTTTTTGTTTAACTCACAACACATTACATCACATTTATACAGACCTGTATATGTTTCTAAGTTAAACCGTAAGTCAATCATTGGTTTATTTATCAAATACCGAGTGCATTTCAAATTATTCTGTATAACATTTCTAGATTTATAATGTTTTCACAACTAATAAGACAGATTACTTCATAACTGTGTTGCTATTATTCATAAAAGAACCTGCATGTGTGAAATTATTATTATTATTATTGTTACTATGTGTAATATTTCTAATAACAAAGTCAACTGATATTACATAAAAATATAACAAAAACAATACAAATCATAATGAAGTTCTGGCAGTGGAAAAACGTTTGTGTTAGTTCATCTATTTAGGAACATTCGCAGTCGATCATGCATTAAATTAATGACGAACATAACATATTCAACTTTTACAGTCACAGTATTTCTAAACACGGGGAAATAATAAGTGAAAATATAAAATAAAACAACTAAATTCTCAGCAAACGCTATGTTAGAAATGGCATATCCCCCAGCTTTAAGGAACTAAAGACATTTTAACCGTGACGTGAATCACGTTATTAATGTTTATTTGCCCCTCATCCAATGTGCAAAGCAACCACAAGAGGGTGCAGTAAATCCTATTACAGCAAAATTTGCGAAACATCTCTTAATAAAACATTCCAAAATGCATGTGTAATTACAATTTAACACCATAAATTATTTTACAACATCTCTTGTAGTTTCAATCTAGTATACAGTACATTTCAAAATGTTAATATCAATGATGTACTGTGCAATGTAATATAATATATATAAGTAAATAGGTTGTGCAGTGATATGTGCCACACGCATTGACTAGTTTGCTATAAATGTTGGTACCTCCTAACATGACTTCCTTGGGTATTTCTGGCGGAATAAATGTTTGAAAGGTGGAGTTTTGAACTGATACATCTGAAACAAAATGGTTGAAATTTCAAAAGAATGGAATTAACGGAAAACGGCGGTCTCTATAATTATCTTTAACAAAACAATGCAATCAAATTGAGTAAGGGAGAAATGAAAACGATCGAGTCAATTTTTATTATGTTTAAATGAAAACCAGTAATTATAAGAAGTATTGGATACATAAAAACAACCAAAAGTTAAAAAAAGGTAAAAGTTTATTTGAAAAATACATTATGTGTAGAAAATATCAATTCAGGTATATTAATTATGTCCAAAAATAAAAGGCGTGTGGTGAAATACACAGAATAATCTATAACTAACCACACAGTTTGTAAACACTATTTCACCATGTATTAACGTGCTTCAGCATGGTACACGTACATAAAGCTATAGCTTGCTTATGATAAACATAGTACCAAAGTCATATATAACAAAATAAAAAAGAAAGTA
This sequence comes from Carcinoscorpius rotundicauda, assembly GCA_011833715.1. Classification (NCBI taxonomy): domain Eukaryota; kingdom Metazoa; phylum Arthropoda; class Merostomata; order Xiphosura; family Limulidae; genus Carcinoscorpius; species Carcinoscorpius rotundicauda. The sequence continues at coordinate 27,883,653 of CM022398.1, forward strand.
TTCAACTACGACATTTGTCTTTTATCTCGCTGATAAATGTTCAAGAATATCACATTAAATTCTGCAATGTATGTCTGGAAAGTTCTCGATAAATCATTGTACGCAACTACTTCAATTTCTTTCCCCAAAAATGAAACTTGTAAAATTGTTTTTTTTTAAAGATACTCCACAACGGGTACTTTAAAAATAATAAAATGAAGCAAATAAAGGCCATAACACTATATGTTTTTGTTTTTTTTTGCTAAAAGCACAAGATTTCTAAAATGCTAAACATTTCTATTGCTTCCTAGTTACGTTTAGTTATGTTTTGTTTGTTTTTGAAATTTCGCACAAAGCTACTTAGGGTTATCTGTGCTAGCCGTCCTTAATTTAGCAGTGTAAGACTAAAGGGTAGGCAGCTAGTCATCACCACCCACCGACAACTCTTGGGCTACTCTTTTACCAACGAAAAGTGGGATTAACCGTCACATTATAACGCCCCCACGGCTGGGAGGGCGAGCATGTTTGGTGCGACTCGATCGCGAACCCGCGACCCTCAGATTACGAAGCGCACGCCTTAACGCGCTTGACCATGCCAGGCCACGTTTAGTTAACATCACTAAAAATGCATATTTACTTTTTCATAATTTCATTGCTAAAATAACGCGTAGATGCATAAATATGTTTTCAAAATTTTTGAAAAATATAATGACAAGAAATTCAGGACTAAACTAAATCAGTTCTATGTTACGTATTTTATGCGATTTGTTAAATTATTTTAAAGGCAGATCTTGGTGATTTGTGTTATGTGTCGCTTGTTTGAAACTATTATTATAAAGAACAAAAAACTGTATACATACTTGCTCTACCAACGACTTGAACAGCTCTTACTCCTTTCCTAAATAGAGCCACTGTAGCGGTAAAAGGTAGACAAAACAGTTAGAAAGGTATACGAATATTAGAACAAAATTATGTTTACCCTCAACATTGTTTCACTCCAACAATTCACAGGCAGATCTAAAGAAAGATGGCTTTAAAGAGTAAAGTGTTGCCAATTTCTGTTGAGTCAATCAAACTTGGTACTAATTATACGTTATTTCTTATTTTTATTCTTCATATCGAATATTTAGACCCCCTGTAACATATAACGATACCGCTACAAAGTTTTTACTATACACTAACTATATATCTTTTATTACAATTTGGAGAACTAGTAAAAACTTATGTACTTTATGAATATCGTATCTGTTCTAAAAGCTAATCTTACTTACAGCAAAAGCTGTAAGTGGTAATAAAAAACATTTTATAAGAAGTTAAACTCAAAAAGAAACTATTGGTAATTATCTATGATATGACAAATATTGTATTAGTGCGCTCTTAGAATTACATGAAAAGATTACTCACCACACGGTTACAAAAAACATAATAATATTCACAGTTTAAGATGCCTCTTTAATTTGAAGGTATATCTAACTTACTAAAAATGCTAAACTAGTTAAAACTTGTTGGGTAAGAATAGCAGTGTGAACGTTTAAAAATATATTTTATTTTATCATCAGAAAAAAGAAAAGCTCAAACGCAATGTTAACGCTAATCTTTAAACCACTATGATGATACATTATATATTTGCTTTGCGTCTGATACAGAATATAGTTAATTAAAATACACGGAATAACAACGATTTGGTGCGTGTTCATTATGTGTGTGTGTATATATAAATCCTGCCCTACTCTACAGACAAAAGGTGAAGCTATATACAACAAACGGGCTTCTGATCGATCACTTAGTGGCGCCTGGTGACTGGGTTGACAGTAATGTCTCGTTACTTTGACGGTTTCGTGTTGTCCCGGTCTTTTGGGTGTTTCGATTTTGAATACTTTATTCACACTAGAATGTTTTCTATGTAGTTGAAACATTTATTAGCTGACTGAACGAATTCTTATTTTTGTATGTAAATAAAAAAAATGTTTTACTGTATTAAATATAAGTTACAATAATTATTAGATGAAATAATGTCACAATACAGTGTTCCTCAGTAACACATACCACGAAATTGTTCTTATATTCGATAACACGAGAAAAATATATAAAGTGCCAGCATCATTTTGCAAGCATAAACTATTCACGTGGTCCCCATGCATGGTCACAAGTGTTTATTTCTCATAGCGCCGTAGGTCATACCGGATGTATAAAATCAGTCTCCATGGTTTCTCTTATTAATTTACAGATGATAACGTGACGATAAAGAGTGAAACAAAACCGTTATGTAATTAGTCTATTCATTTTTTATCCATTTAATTACCGTTTTCTATCTGGTACGGTCCCAGTTGTGGTGAAAGCATAAATGATAAAGCGTTTCGATATGTCTATAATACACGTATTAATACAGATTGTAAAATAAAAAGAAACAGCACAGAACACGTTAGTTGTTACGATAGTCCCAAACACGCAACAAATAGCAAAGCACGGTTTGTTAATTAATGAGGATTAATTAAGCTCAGAAGAAGAAAAGAAAAAGAGAAATGCAAGAGAACGTTGACATTTTATGCGTGAACAAGAAAGAGTTGAAAGTTCAAACAGTACTCAACACGAGAAGGACTTTCACCACTGTGAGAGAGGTTAAGGAAAGAACAACAATTCACAAACACGACGACCATCCAAAACACTTACAATTTTTACATTTGCATTTCTTGATCAGCTTTTCATCCTTAATGTCTTCGTGGCAGTTTTTACAGTAGTACCATGCCCTGAAAATTAACTTTTATAGTTAATACACGTAATCAAAATGATCCTCCCGCTGAGGCGCTGGAATCGATTAAAATTCTCTATAAAAAAAGAGCAAATAATTTTTCAACAAACAGTGAAATGAAATTTTTTCAATATAAAAAATCCATTAATAACCGTTAACTTCCAAGATTGCCATATCAGACTGTTTCTTTGTTCTGTTTATATATTCACTCATGTATTATTATTGATGTTTTTTTAAGTAAACTTTTGCTAACACAGTTGTCAGAACAAATACGATAACCATCAGTGATGTCGAGAAACCCACTTGTTGAGAATTTTATATGCAAAAACGGCTCGTTTGGGTTGAGAAAATATTTTACATAGAAGAGAAGGTCGAAACGTTGTTCGCTCTTCTATGTAAAATATTTTCTCAACCCAAACGAGCCGTTTTTGCATATAAAATACGATAACCAATGTTCAAGCAGAACTTCTTAGGGTTAAGATATCTAGATTTACCTCTTAACTTCATCAGCTGACTGTGCTATAAAAAATCCCTGGGTGTTGGGTTGAATTTTAAGTTTCTTCTTTGGGTTGATTGCAATTTTGTAATCTGATCCGTCATCAGCAGGTAATTCGATAGCCAGAAGCAGGAGTTTCAAGGTCACAAAACACAATCTGTTGATGAACCAACAACGTCTTTTAAACATAACTTGGAGTATTCATGAATAAAACGTAGGTGAAATGGGTAGCAATCGCCCTGTTGAGGGAGATACTTATAGAGAAAGTCCTTTCTACTTGTCACCCGGTGGGCTCAGTCAAAAGAAAATACACACTTTTCTACTTGAGATATTTTTGTATATTAGTCCTAAAAACGTTATCTACATGTGTCACTATGAACAAAGCAGTTACTGCTATTTTAGCTTTTGTTTGTTCGCCTGTACGATCACATACAACAACGTACACAAAGTAACGATTCATCAAAATAAACATTGTGACATATGGTATAAAAATGGTTTTATTTTACATTTTCAGAGATCTCGATTCATGTTCTGTATAAATTATTATTAAGGGAGATTCTTTAAAATTAGGGAAATTATTATGTATGTTATTTTTTATCATTCACATTTTTATGTGTCACCTTTTTTAAGTTAGGAAACACGGATAATAAAACGTATATTACAAGTAAAATTTAACCACGTAGCTAAGAGTAATCATCAAGTAATAAGATACCGTAAATAGCGCTTCCGCTAATCTCAGATTTACATTGATGTTCGATTTATCTAAGTTCTATTAATTCTACTCTGCTCTGAATTAAAAGCTTTCATATGTTTACTGTTCACAACTGTATTATTGTGTCACACTTGAATTTCATTATGTTTTTAAACAAAAATAAATAACGCTAAATTACTTACGATGTTTTGGATTCAGGGTACGTACGGGCAACAAAAATATCAACATGATACAAAAATAATTTAAGAAACCTTAACATAATGAATTTAGCAACATCATAAATTAAGTAGGTTTTTATTGTACCACATCTGACCCATATACTGATATAACATGCATTATATTCGGAATATTTGTATGCACCGATTAAATCTTCCTGTTTGTTTTGTTTTTTGGAATTTCGCACAAAGCTACTGGAGGGCTATCTGTGCTAGCCGTCCCTAATTTAGCAGTGTAAGACTAGAGGGAAGGCAGCTAGTCATCACCACCTCCCTGCCAACTCTTGGGCTACTCTTTTACCAACGAATAGTGGGAATGACCGTCACATATACACGCCCACGGCTGGGAGGGCGAGCATGTTTAGCGCGACGCGAGCGCGAACCCGCGATTACGAGTGCACGCCTTAACGCGCTCGGCCATGCCAGGCCTAAATCTTCCTAATAAAATAAATTTGTAAAGACAACTACAGTGTTCCCTCGCCACTTCGCGGGCTCGGACGACCCCCACATATATATAAAATACTAAACATTAAATCTAAAATATAGCATTAAATACCATTAAAATATTAAAAATAAATATAATTAATAGTGTAAAGAAAAAAAAACAGGTATATTTTGAGATATAAACATATATTTGAGTTTATAACAGCGTAAAAATGGAAACAGAACCAACTGGAAAGGCTATAGATGTACGCATTGTGCGTCTGCGAAGGCTACGCGAGATCAGCTTCATGGCGTAGCGATGTGCAAGACGGGCTATGATTGGTGCAGAAGTGGATGGTCGTTAGAGCGGTTAGGTAAACTAATGAAACTAATTAACGAAGTGAAGGAGTGCTCACAGGAATGGGACAACGATATGGTTCGATAAGTACAATTTTGCAATAAAATAGAAGAACTGGTGACTCCTTATCAAATGATTTTCGATAGGCTAAAGAGGCAGAGAAAACAACTGCCAATAACAATGTTTTTTCCAGCCGAGCAAGAAAGAAAGGGTACCGGTGGCAAGTACTGTTCCTGAAGTTGTAACGACCGACGAAGAAATTGCCGATTCACCTTCCACAGAAGAGGAAGTGGTGTCCCCCGAAAAGACACCACCTGCTGAAGACATATAATTTTTAATTTTAAGGCTTAATATCTTAATAACTGTTCTTATTATTTCAGCAATAATGAACAGTATTGTAATGGGATGGTTAAATAGTTGTACAGGGAGGGTTTTAAAAGTCTAAATGCACATAAATATATACGTAAAAATCGGCGATCCCACTTCGCGGAAAATCTCCTTTCGCGGGGGGTTTTGGAACGCATCTACCGCGATACACGAGGGAACACTTTATTTCCCAATTTAACTAGTTTGTATTTTGGAGCTTTTTAGGCCCCATCACCCCTCTTTGAAAACCAAAAGCTGATTGTTATCACAGTTTATAAAATTTACAAGTAAAATAAAAATACCCTAATTAATATCATTAATGTTTAGAAGACTATGCAATTTAAATTCGAATACTTTCAAGAAGCCAAATCTGTTTCAAAGCAGAAACAGTTGTTTGTTTGTATGTTTTGAATTTCGCGCAAAGCTACACAAGGGCTACCTGCGCTAGCCTTCACGAATTTAGCAGTGTAAAACTAGATAGAAGGCAGCTAGTCATCACCACCCACCACCAACTCTTGGGCTACTCTTTTACCAACAAATAGTGGTATTGACCGTCATATTATAATGCCCCCACGGCTGAAAGGGCGAACACATTTGGTGTGACGAGGATTCGAAGCCGCGAATTACGAGTCGAGTGCCTTAATCACCTGGCCATGCCGGACCAATTATCTGGTGACTTGCAAACTACATGTAGCAGGAGAACCATTTAGAGGAAGTTCTTTTAGATAAAATTATTGCATTGAATTCAAAGGCCGAGCTACGCATCCGAATAATGAACGTATTAAACAAAACATTTCTTAAACATTATATGAAAAGTGGAACCGGAAGTACTCACTCAGCCGCTTGAGGGAAACTCATGCCAGTGAAAGAGGACGAAAGATGTTCAGTGTACATCTCCATGCCTGTTCCACACATGTAGTCGTTTTGCCAAGACGCCATATCTGGTGACTAGAAATCAAAATGTTATCAGTCAATTGGAAGCCACTGTCTGCAGCCATAAAACTGTATTACATCTCAAATAGCGTCAGTTCAAATAGTAGAATCAGATCATGCAAAAAAAAAATATTTATTATTTGAATATATATATATTTTGATTTGTCACTGGTTTATATTAACTCGAGGAGTGCTAGTTTGTTAAAATTCATATAAAATAAGTTAACACCGACGTAACTTCAGTGTGCCTTAAAAAACTATTTATTTCTGTTTACACTGTTTTTAATATTATTCTTTATTGGAATATTGGTTTTAAAAAGTTGAATTTTCTCATGATATTTTAAAAAGACTTTCTAGTGTAAAAAGTATCCGTCTAAAAACGCTTGGGAAAAATAACAACAAAACATTCTGCTTGGCTCAAACAGTATTTGATATCTCACAAGCACAACAAAATAAAGCAACTTGACATTACTTCACTAAATTAACATTCACTTTACCTTCTAATCTACGTAAAAATAATTACTAAATTATACTGAACAAAATGCTACGTTGTGGATTAACAACCACACTGAATTCAGTTAACGTTAACCCAAGACACACTGTAGTCACTCTTGTTTAAGCAGACGTTTAAAAAATAGAAACTGATACAAGAATGTAAAAAAATGAGAATGATATTAATATTAACACATAGAATGCAAGGGTGTGAAAAACGTGTTACCTTTAAGAAGATGACAACGTGTGATAAGCAACTGGAAGCAGTAGTGAAACGACTAACACAAAGCTGAGTTATGCGAAATGAGCTCAAAGAGTTCAAATGAAGTCAAAGAGAGAATTTTTACTTTCATTAAATAGTGTTCTCTGTAATTCACCACGCTTTCAAATATAAATATTCATTTGCAAATAAAAAAAATAGGTCACTACTTCTGCTAAGTATACAGGTCGAATTCCTTGCTTCTTGTCTTCAACGCTAAGGTTAGTATACGTCACAGAATTTGTAAGATATGAAATAAGAATCCATAGGCCTTGGTCATTAAGCTCTTGCTCTGCAAGCACTAAACCCAGCGTTCGCTAAAGAACTTCATCGCCTCACGTTTCGGAAATACCTCCCTTAGCGGCGAATAACGATGAAATACAGGTTATCTTGAAAGCCATTTTAAAGCATATTTTGTTATTTTTAACTTTAAGTCTAACGTCTTGTTTAATTATATTGTGTTTGGATAGTTACAAAACCTATAAATTCAGAAGTGTATTAATCACTTGCGCCACCTTCAGAACTTGCATATAAAGTTAAACAAACTAATTTCAAACATAATATTTGCTTTTCAATTATAATAATAATAACACAGATAAAATTTAATTTCTAAAACAGTAGTCTATCTATTAAATATTCTAAAGACTAAACAACTTTATTATGCAAATGAAGTCGATCGAATATTGCAGAATATAATTATGTGTTTTTAAAATGGCTAGTATTGTATTCTCCAACTAAAAATATCTTTACCAACAAAAATTACAGAATTAGCCCTTTAGCTCACATACTTTGTACGCGAAAAATACCAAAGTGTATCTATATGTGTGTATTATATTTCAGTTCATGAAAATCTGCAGCATTGAATTTTGTTTTCTTTAAAATAAATGCAGTGTACTGTGTGAAGAAATTTATAAATTGCCAAGTGTAATACAATTTTTAGGCTTTTATTCCATATACTTACAAATTCAGTTTGCTTGTTTGTTTAAAAGTAAAGCCACATTAGGCTATATGCTACTGCCTCCGCAGTTTTAGTATTGTAAAATTGCCACTGACCCAGCGCAAAACTTTACATTATGTATTTATACTAACTAGATGTTGTTCTTGTACTTCTTGTAAACTCAAAAATCTATAATATTTTTAGGTTTATGAGTAAAAGTTTCACTTTTAATAAACTCTTTCCGCACATACCACGCAATCGTATTAGTGTACTAAGTTCTTAAAAACTTCCAGATTGGTGGTAAAAATTTAAACGGAAAAGAAATCGTTATTTATGTTGAAAATATTAGTTTCTCCAAAAAATTGCTTTCTTCAAAGCAAGGAAAGCAAAACAAAGAACTGGTGACCTGTTAAATACCGCGCTTCAATACTTCATATAATAACAACTACTATTTTTGCTTTTTTCCGCAAATTCAGCAACATTTATTCTTCCTATTACTTTATAAGATTTTCATCGTTTCCCAGATTATTTAGGTGAAGTATTCATGATGATATTTTGATGAATGGATGTCAACCGTCTGTTGCAGGAACACAAGCACAGAAGACGTTTCAAAAGGATCTAAAGACGAAGGACTTTCTAAACTTCGTCCTCTATCCTTGTGTTTCTACAACAGACGGTTACCGTCCTTTCAACCAAGTTTCATCAGTTTGTTTCTAAACACTGGACCAGTTTTTACCTATGTGACTTCCAATCTGATTTAGACATCATATTTTTCACTGTGTATATATAGAACGTTATCGTGTTATAATGTTAAAATCGTAAGTCTGAGAAAAACACACTGATAGAAATAACATGTATATAAACTACTTTAGTTAAAGGTAGAAAGTAATTTTACTGTAAGGTTTCCCTGTCAACATTGTAGTGTGTTTAAAATGGTATAATATTGAACAACCATTGCCAAAGATGAAACTGTTTTGTGATTAAATGAAAAAAATATGGTCAGTAGTGAAAATATATATTTAAAGATTCACAGACAATGCAGAAATTCAACATTTAAATTGACATAGAAAATTAAACTGTACGTGTTTTACATAATTATAAACGAATTATTCTCGTTGGCTCCGTTGCAATTCATAGATGTTATGAGTTCAAGTCGTCTTTAAACGGTATTACGAGAGACTAAAAATTTAATCTAATCTTACTGTTTTGTAAGATCGCATAGCAAATAGATTCGCCATCATGGTCGAAAATCCTGGAGCCAAACAACTCTGCGCTATGAAACCTAATTTCAGCTCCGACACGCAAATGACGTCATCACCTCGCTTCCAGTTCCAACTGGGGATGTTTAAGAGGTAGGCCTAGAAATTAAACATTAAAGGTAGAGAGGCTTATCATAAGTTCTAATAATAAAAAAAAATGTTTGTGACGAATTTACAGAATATAGAGAAAATGTTATTTAAAAAAGTAAAACATTCGCCAAATCAAAACAAGTTTATTAACAAATAAGAAAAAAAAACACTTTAGATAACGTACCTCATCGATTTTTTTTTCTAAATGAGAAAAGGGGCCTGGCATGGCCCAGCGCGTTAAGGCCGCGCTTCGTAATCTGAGGATCGCGGGTTTGCGCCCGAGTCGCGCCAAACATGCTCGCCCTCCCAGCCGTGGGGGCGTTCTAATGTGACGATCAATCCCATTATTCATTGGTAAAAGAGGAGCCCAAGAGTTGGCGGTGGGTGGTGATAACTAGCTGCCTTCCCTCTAGTCTACACTGCTAAATTAGGGACGGTTAGCACAGATAGCCCTCGAGTAGCTTTGTGCGAAATTCCAAAACAAACAAACTAAATGAGAAGAAAACTGGGCTATATTCAGTCAGAATATGAAAATATTTCTATGATGAAACAGCAATCGAATTACTTTTAGGGCATCCAGATTTTTATGTTACCAACTCAAAAGTACATAAACCAAATGCGCCAGTTTCTAAGAGATAACTGTTTTTTTATAACCGAAAATAATCTGTGTAGAGCTTAATTGTTTCACTTTATTTTTGTTTTGTTTTTTAATTTAGCACAAACTATCTCCGCTATACGTCCACAGTTTAGAAGTGATAAATTAGAGGGAAGGCCACCTACCACCAACTCTTGGGTTTCTTTCTTACCAGCATAAAGTGGTACTGACTGTCACATTATAACACCTTCACAGCTGAAAGAGCGAACATGTTCAATGACGGGATTCGAACTCGTAATTTGTAAGATGGTTTCTAAATACGATCTCATTTGATTAACTGATAATCAGCACAACTCTACACTGATTAGGTGCTAGATTTTATCGACAAAATAGAGTGACAATTTGTAAGATAGTTTCTAAATACGATCTCATTTTATTAACTGATAATCGGCACAACTCTACACTGATTAGGTACTAGATTTTATCGACAAAATAGAGTGACAATATTGAATATAGGTTACTTAGTCAGAAAATCGACTTTCTATACATTTCATGTTAACAAGGATCTGAGCCATTTATCGACAGGTAACAGCAGCTAAGCCAACTTGATACCATGTGTATTAATCATTTCCTGGAATAAATTATTTTTAGGAACTAAGAAAAGATAAACAGAATGATAACTAATAAAATAGCTTTCATATCAGAATTAAATTCTGTCTCGGACCCATTTCTGGTTGAAATATCGAATTCCCATAACTTTGCCTTCTTACACATTTTTGTCAATGACAAACAGTATTAATAATTTAGTTTAAAAAAGATGACACATTTGACATTATCGATTCACAAATAAATTATTAGTATTGTTAGAAAGACGTGTACGTCATAAGAACAGCTATGGCCAGTTGAACCTTGGCAATATCGGACAATTCTCAGAACGAGGTTATTTAAGACACGTAACTGAGTTCGGTAAATTCTGTTATGTTAGAATGCAAATAGTTCATTTTCGATAAATATAAATTAATGTAGAATTTACTTTGGCTATTGATACCTTTATATATAGCATGAATTAACAGGTATTAGATAATTAGTTGTTTCGTTAATTGTTCAAGCACTACTAACCTTGTTGTGGTATTGCATCAACTGGATGATAACCCTAATTTCATCAGAGTAATTTTTTATGGAAATAACACGCATAATATTAGCTGCATCTTCAGCGTCCGGATCGAGACAGTATTTATTTGCCAGCACCAAACATGCGTCTGCTTCATGAACCTAAAGAACCATTAAAAGTTGAAACAAAATCACATACCATTAATCCTAATTATACACTTTTAAGAATTATACTATAGAATTTTGTTGCTAAATTAGAATAACAATAATTGCTGTTTCGTGTTAAGTACAAAGTAAAACAAAGGCCAATCTGTGTTCTCCCCACCATGAATGTCGAAACCCAATTTCTAATTGTATGGATCCACAGACATATCATTGTGCCACTAGAAAGCAATAATAATAATAACAATAAACAAAATTACAAACATTCGACTAACATATATTTTAAGAGTAAAATGTTATTTTGTTGAATCTCGCGCAAAGTTAATTGACGGCTAACTTTGCCAGCCATTCCTAAATGAGAAGCTATGAACTAGAGAGAAGGCACCAATCACCTATCAATTGTTTGGCTATTTTTTACCAATGAGAAATTGACATGACCGTCACATTATAACATCTTAACGGCAAAACAGGCGAGAATGTTCAATGAGAGAATTCGAAGCTGCAGATTGTGTATTGAACACTGTAACTATCAAGTTATACCAGGTTATATAGGGCCCGGTATGGCCAGGTGGGTTAAGGCATTCGTAATCTGAGGGTGGCGGATTCGCCCTTTCAGCCATGGGATGTTATAATGTGATGGTCAATTTCACTATTCGTTATTAAAAGAACAGCGCAAGAGTTGGCAGTGGGTGGTGATGACTAGCTGCCTTTCCTGTAGTCTTACTCTGCTAAATTAGGGATGGCTAGCGTAGATAGCCCTCGTGTGGCTTTGTGCGAAATTCAAAATGAACAAACAAGCCAGGTTATAAGATCAAATATATCTTTCATAGTTTTTCCGCTGATACAATAAACCAGCGTATGCATTAATTTTGAAACAACAGTAAAGAAAATGCTGTGCTCATAATTAACTCGGAGAACAGTGGTCTTATTTAAAAAATAATAATATCATAAAACATAAAATATGTTCTTGATTACTCACTTTTACTCGTTGTAGATCGATTGTGTTCATAACTGAACCTTGAAAGAACTCCACAGTCGTGAAGTGTCTCTTTATTAAGCCTTCCAGCTCCAGATCTGGTGGCTTTCTGAATAAGACACGGAAAAAAAAAATCAAAGATATTAAATGTAACTTGACATTCCATTACATTTGACAACAATTTCCTCACCGTACTAGAGAGAACCGTAGTTTCGAGTTATATCAGCTTTTATACGAACTAATAAGTTCATATTCCCGTGTTATATAAAACGTTTTATTTGTTACCTCTAATGAACTAAGTAACTGCAACTATAATCACAAACTATAAAAACCGTTGGCACTCTGCCTAGAACGCTTTCTACGCTTGTTTGTTTTTCTTTTTTGTATCGCTCAACAATATACATCGTAGGTTAGAAACAAAACTATTACCTGATTGTTTTTAGGCTAACTACGGTGTTAATGTTGGATGCTCAATATAGAAATTGATTGGTCAGAAAAAATATTATTCTCTGTTTTTTTCTTTTATAACTCCGGTGAGTTAGAACAAAATAGTTTAATTACGAAGTTTTATGACACTGAGTTGTAATCAAAAGCATGATAATAATTACCAAGTAATGTTATAGCTAGGCCGTACGTTACGTTTATTATTAGGCCTAATGCCTACTTCAAATAGGCCTAGTATCACTAACGCTAGAGTCACTTTAAAAAGTTTCAATTGGTGAATAAATGCTATTTAATAAATATTATTTTGATATTTGAATACATATATAAATTACTTAGCCTTATTAAAAACATTAATTACTACCTCACACCTTTTATTCTTTGTACACTCGAAAAAGTTCAAAATTTGTATCGAAGTGTCCGCATTGTGTTTTCTTCTTACTGATCTCAAATACAGTGAAAAGGCTCAAAAGCGCTATTCAAGTCTCTTTTCAGAGTATACACAACATTTCATTTTTCTATGTAGTTTTTACTGATAATATTGCAATTAAATAATTGCTTCGAGACTGATAAAATAACGAAGAGTAGGTGCTTTTCTGGAAGTACAGACAAATATCGTTTTAATTAAATTGTTAATCATTCAACGATGTTACGTTTTTACGGACTTTTATATTAGTTATTATGTATATATAGAGAAACCAAATCTAATTTTAATTTGTTATATGTTTTACATTGTTACTACTAACTAACAATCTTACAGACAGAAATAATAATAATACTTATACTTGCTAACAACTATAAATAGAAACCAGCACCAAGTTTTCATTAATTTATTCTATTTTTTATATTGCAAGTGAAAACGTTTGCAGAAGGTAATATTAATATTATATATTTGGCCGTATAAAATATGCTACCTCAAAATCACAAAGTTTTTGGACTTATTTTGTAAAGGAACACATTTAAGACTTACTATAGTGTATAATTAAATATAATTAACATTAAAGGTATTACGCTAAGCTTAGATAATTTTTTATACTTCATAATGTTTTATCTTCTAATTAATGGAATAAATTATAACATTGAAACTACTTAACATCTTATAACATCATGCTGAGGCAGCATTTACTTTATTCGTGATACCTCTTCCTAAAGAAAATAAAAAGCACCTGGTACCCGTCGAAAAATGGAATCACTCTTCGGTGAAATATCTAAACTACAATTTAAAGAAAGGAATACCTTATATGCAAAAACGGCTCGTTTGGGTTGAGAAAATATTTCAAATAGAAGAGCAAACAACGTTTCGACCTTCTTCGGTCATCGTTCATCTTCGTTGTTCGCTCTTCTATTTGAAATATTTTCTCAACCCAAACGAGCCGTTTTTGCATATAAAATTCTCAACAAGTGGGTTTCTCGACATCACTGAAAGGAATACCTGTGTAAAAATATGACTTCTACATCTACGTCTTCTCGGTCTTCATGAAGAAAATCTTTGAGAAAGTGGGAAACTGATTCATAGGTAATATGACCACATACCACAATGTGCCTTGAAGTTAGAATAAAAATGTAGCATCAGACAACAGTTTAACTAAAAATTCAATCAAAAGTCAGATTTGTACATAACTTTCGTGAATAACAGCCAGTAGGAAGCTACTAACATATTTATTAACTATAATTCTTACATTCGTTTGTGGATTCTACTCATTTTAATTCCATGTTTACAAAAGATTGATTTAACATTTTAGAGAATGATGAATTAGTTTTAGTTTATAAAGCTATAAGAGTTTCTCTCTACCAGCTAGACCAATAAGGCTAACATTCAGTTCAGATAAAAATTCAATGGCTTATTCATTTTTAAATTTGGTTAATGATGAGATAGCTTTAGTACATAAAACTATTGTCAGTTAAAGCCAGTGAGGTTTACCTTAAGTTCGCTAAGATTCAACTTACCGTTTCTGGAAAACTCAAAAGTAAGATTTAGTTAAGAGAAGCATACATATTAAATAACAGTCACTTACAATAAAAAAAAAGTTGATATGAGTTCAGAATAACCTAAAATATATTTTTTTACACTTTGCCTTGATAGAAGAGAGAAAATCTTAAGGAAAAATATTGTAAAAATATCCAGTACAGGAGTTATACAACATGATAGAGAGTTTTAGAAAGCAAAGACTTTTTTGTTTATTTACAACTATTATTACGCATGTGCATTTTAGTTGGAGTAGTATAGCCATTTATATAGACATTGTTCTCTTAAAATGTGAAAAATTATCAGAAGTAATGAGCATTTGAAAGCAGAACTCACAATATTTTTTTTAAAATAATGTGTTTTCTAGTACAGAAAAACAGTGTTATTTTGGCCAAATATATTAACAAATTTAAGCATACTTTTCAAGCCATGGTGTGCCATAGGAAATAAAAATCATGTGAATTCAACAGAATATCACGTACTGTTAATGTAACTGTATTTAATCACCTGCATTAACGCAGAACATTTAGTAACCACTGAGAAAGATACTATCTTGTGTTGAAACATGTGACAACCTTTAATCTGAAACGTTTTATCTTATCGTAAGAAAAGCCTTTGAAATTTTACAATTTTCTGAAACTCGAATGTTTCATTCAAGTTCTAAAGTCATTTTGATTTGGAAAAATTGATATACACTCAGCTACCGGCAGAAATAAAAATTATCATTTTTAGCCACCTAATTGTTATTTGTGGTTACCACTAATGTCTCTTTACATGCATCTGATTGGTGAAATGCTGTATTTAAATCATATTTAAAGTAATACGATAAATTTCTTTAAAACATGGCGAAGAGGTCGAAGGAGAGAAGCTGCATTGTAGAGTTAAGAAAAAAAATATATATATATACTGGGAATGTTACCTTCTTCCTCTTTCAGACTTGAACGTTCCGCCATACTTTGGTCGGGAGCCAATCAGGTCGATGATCTCCGGAATGCAGCTAGCAAACACTGCCTGCAATTGACCGAAGGGCAACCACGAGACGTGCGCAAGAGAGAGATGTCAGGTGGTACAGGCAGAGTAAACCACACATATGCAATGTAGCGAAGGAATGTGAAAGAAAAAGGATGTTTTAACGTTAAGAGATCATCGGCAACCAAACTAATGGCAGAAACATCTGAATATTTTGAAACTCCAACCACGATAATTCCTCTAATATGCAGGCATTAAGAGCGTGTCCTTACCTTTTTGGGTTTGGAAATAAAGCATTTTACTCGTGACAGGCATAACATTCTCACAGTGATAAACGTCTCACAAGCGGTGAGAAAGCAATTTATGCAGACTAGCCAATTGAGTTTAACTAACCACAAGAAACATTTTATAAAGAAAAATGGATAAAATATTTCAGTTCTTAGTAATATAATTGTGACAAGTATTTCTCACTGAAACAACACAAATATGTATGGTTAAGCATCATTTAGATTATTTGTTTCACGTGGTTAGTAATAACTGCCTAATCTGCACTCAGATGTCAAAAGACACCAAAATGTATAATGTTTTTATTCCACTAGTGCACCCTCTAGTGTTAAAAAAGCATGCCAGCACGAGGCTAGAATGGAGAGGCCTGACAATGTCTACCTTTTCCCATGCTCCCGTCTGTATTCACCACCATATTTGGGTCTAGTCCCAACTAACTCTAGAATCTCTGGAATGCAACTGGCAAAGACGGCCTATGAAAATGAAAAACATGAAAAATAATGAAAGGGATTTCAAGCATCATCCATTGAAAAATATAACTATTACAAACTCAATCATACAGTACATACAGGGAAGCAGGATGTGAAATTACTTATTAAAAACAAAATGTTGTTTAAGAGCGTTTCTAATGAAAAAGTCTAAAAAAGATTGCAAAATTAAAAATTTATAATGTACAAAACTATTCATCTACTTGGAAGGACATTGAAAGGAAATAACGTCATGCTACTGCTAAAACTATTACATGGCAGGATAATAATTATATTAACTACTGGATAAGAGTGCAAAATTATTTAAACGTGTGCAAGAGTGAAAAGGTACAAACTCCGTAACTCTTTCTCTTATTACATGAATTTCCAATCAATATGCAAGAAAAGTAAAAGAAATAAAAAAGCAAGAACGCGTAAAAACGGTCAAGCAGATATTATTGATTTACCTCTAATCTATACCATTTTGTAAGTTACAATGGTAAAACAATGCATAATATTTCTGCCAAGAGACGAAACTTATAAAATCTTGAAAGTTTCGGAAAATACAATTTTAGCTATGTCATTGTAATATGTAAAAAGTAAACAAGCACGTATTTAGTCCATCCTTATGCCAATAAATTGAAATATAAAACATTGTGAACAACATGCCACTAAACTAAAATATAAAACATTATAAGACAATCGAAAATTGCCAACGTTATTTCAATACCTTAATAAGTAAGATAGAAAATAAGCCACTAGAATAAGTGAAAAATCATAAATGTTTCTTTTAAAATAACTGTCCAAGATATTTAAAAATGCTTCAAAAATATCTGGAGTTTTGAAGAAATAATATTTCAAATTATAAATTCGTGTATTTATACACCCACATATGTAGAAACATATACACACACGTATGCAAGATGCTGTGTGTTTATTATTATTATTATTATTATTAAAAACAGTTGAAAGTTATACGATAAAACAAAGAGTAATTCTTAACATACATGGTTTAATATTAGCATGTCTTCATAGTCTGTAAACTTTACTTATAAATCTCAAACTCTTGAAATAAAACATACGTAAGTAAAACTAAAACATGGAATTTTGTTTTCATAATAATGTACTATTAAATTCTTATGGCAAGACGTGGTTTGACAATTTGTTTACAAAGTCAGAATTTTTTTTTACTCTCAAGTAACATCATACCAGGCAAAATAGTATAAAAAGTCTGTAAGTTCGTACTTACTAAGCCTACTAAGATGAAGAACACAATGAATGCCCTTCCAAGCGTGGTTTCACAGAATATATCACCGTAGCCAACGGTCGACATGGTGACAATAAGAAAGTATACACATTCCCAATAGGACAAATTGTGAGTGTTATCGAAATCTAATGGATCCCCAGAGTTCTCCAGCTACAAAATAAAAACTTTATTTACTTATCTACCAAAATCTCTGATAACATCTGTCTAACAGCACAATCAAAAATATTATTTATTAAACAGTTGGTAGCTATAACAACTTAACGTATTTTGGGTCGCTTTCTTTAATAAAACCAGTGGTGTTTTTTTTCTTGGATGTAACTTTTATGTCTGAAAAATAAATGTTAATGTAGGTTTATAGTAGAATTTCGTATGTCTATGCTTTTGGTTTATAAATTAGATTTGTAACGTATTTGCAACTTAATATAACAATGCTGAATTTTTGTTGTTGTTGCATCTTTGAGCATCTGAACTTTCTTGTTTTAATATTTATACTTTGTTAGAAAAAGCTAAATATATCCAATCAATTAAACAAAGAGAATATAAAAGAATAATTTCAATCAGGGGGGCCAGGCATGGCCAAGCGTGTTTAGGCGTGCGACTCCTAATCTGAGGGTTGAGGGTTCGCGTCCGAGTCGCGCCAAACATGCTCGCATTCCCAGCCGTGGGGACGTTATAATGTGACGATCAATCCTACTTTTCATTGGTAAAAGAGTAGCCCAAGAGTTGGCGGTGAGTGGTGATGACTAGCTGCCTTCCCTCTAGTCTTACACTGCTAAATTAGGGACGGCTAGCACAGATAGCCCTCGAATAGCTTGTGCGAAATTACAAAACAAACAAACGAGCAAAATCCAAAAACAAACGAACAAACAATCAATCAGGGGCTGGTGGAAATGAAGTGGGACCGTAAGAGAAACTATTAGTAAAATCATTAATCTTAGAACAAATAGACATTTTTAATCGTCTTTAAATATTAATATTATCATCCTATCTTTTGCCCTACACATAATTGTCATTTATCTCTGTTTAAGTGACGAAACATTATAGATTGAATGCTGTGATGTTGTGCTAAGATCATTGAAGACAAGAATGGCGGTATTGAATTAAAACTGATTGGCAAATATTTTGATATTTTATCCAAGTCCTAGTTATCTAAAATAAATTTAAAATCGATGGGAATTTAAAATTTTGTAATACCATGAATAAATGGTATTCCCCTTCAAACTTCCCAGTTTCAAGGTAACTTTTTATATGTTTTTAAGAAAGAAAAATACATTACCAGCTGTTAATTACAAAAATAAAAATGAACATTTCAATATATATTTAATATAGAGATAAACTGTATTGAAATTTAAAGAAATTCTTACATTATGAGGCTTCATGATGTTCTACAGAAAGAGCTGGAAGACAAAATTAGGGTTCAGAGTAATTTCACCTTTTAATTATTATTATTATTACAGTAGTATTAATTAGTTAACATATATTTAACTCACCAGGTGGATTATACCAGCGGCTGTTAACCAAACGCTGATGACTATGGAAATTAGCTGAGCCAGACGAATGGAGCTGCTGGTCTTGAGTACATTTAAGTACTGCAAGATATCGGGTACGGACATCAGTCGTAACGCTCTCAGAAACCGTAGGCCTAAAATACAATGAACAATAGACGATTTATCCAAAACAAGTAGTTTAGAAGTATTAGAAATCGCAATCACTGACGCTTAATCGCTTGTTAAGACTTTTAAAATAAACTTAAATGAATATCTGAAGTTGAACATTTGAAAAAAAATATGATCCTTTTTAGGGGAAAATTACTTTAATATGATTATTTGAAGAATGTTTGATTTAAATAAAAGAGCAAAAAAATTTGTATCCATAAAAAGTAACTAATAATAAGGAAGAAAAAATGT
Source organism: Carcinoscorpius rotundicauda (assembly GCA_011833715.1). Lineage (NCBI taxonomy): Eukaryota > Metazoa > Arthropoda > Merostomata > Xiphosura > Limulidae > Carcinoscorpius > Carcinoscorpius rotundicauda. The sequence goes on from CM022398.1 coordinate 27,903,066, forward strand.
GTAAAAATATTATAAGTTCAATTTTCACCCAAACATAAGTTTTCAAATACACGTTAGTATTATGAGTCACAATAAAGAAATTTAAACAAAGGAAAATGATTGACTAACCTATCCACGTACGATCGAGGTAAATAGAGACAAAGGACGGCGGAATGGTGAAGTAGTCCACGAAGGAATACAACTCAAGCATGAACCATAATTTATCACTTGCAGCTATAAACTAGAAAAAAAAAAACTTACTAAAAGTTAATTCACATTAACCAGAGGTAGCCAGTAAACGGTATATATGTATACATATCATATATTCTAGAGATACAAAATTCGTGTTTAATGTGACTACATATGTAAAGATTTTTATGTAAGAAATATTTATATGTGTATTTTAGGTTAATCGCAAATGTCATTATATCTTACCACACTCACACATAGATACAGTAATGAAATTTACAAGTAATCATAGATATTAGGATATCAACACATTAGTATTTGTTACTTGAACCTTAAAACAATAACAACATAGACACTATACAGAATTTGATACACTGTAAACTTGTAACAAAAATTAAACCATTAAGTTGCAATGGTAACACCAAAAAATTTATGTTATTTTGGTTTGTCAATGTGAAGTGTGTCCTCTGCTAAACGCTAAAATCAGGGATTCGATTCCCCTCGGTAGACTCAGCAGATAGCCTACTGTCTTTTTTGCTATAAGAAAACACACACACGCTTGATGTGAAGTGACTTCCATAATAACCAGAGATGACACAATGTCAAATAAAAACACGAAATAGAGAATGTAGCACAACAAAATTTGTTATAAATACGAAGTGAATGAAATACAAAGCAATTTTGAGACTGGGTAATAACATGTATGGAAAACAAAATTTGAAACGAATTAGAACATTTGCCATATCTATGTCTATCGTATATACTTACACGTATAAAAAAGTAGACCATAAAAAATATATTTAGCGCTAAGTCTATCTGTTGTGTTGTGTTGCTCGACCACGTCTCACATTTTTCTACCCCTTCTCTGAAAGAGAGGAAATGAAGTTAATATATATTGGCTCATAAAGTGTTACCAGAGTAACAAGTGTTTGATCTGTTAATGCAGGAAAATCTGAAACAACAGTGGTTATTACAGGAATAAGTCAAAGTAAAAAAAGAAAAGACGATAACATAACTGAGCTTATATATGCCTGTATGGTAACAAATTTATACATTAAACAAGAAACATATACACCAGAATTTTAAGACAAGTACAAAGATAATTCAGCTGCATTCTTTGAATAAGTAAATACAACATTTATGTCATCAAATTTACCAATTCATTTTACAAGTCTCAGTAAACTGAAGTTCCTGTAATGAATTGACCTAAACATATAATTGACAAAGCTGTGATTATCAGCACGGGTACCTTATTTACGCGCACAGTGGCACGACGGTATGTTTGTAGATTCATACCAAGAAAAACTGGGTTTTGATACCTCTGGTAGGCAGAGGACAGATTGCCCATTGTGTTGCTTTGTGCCTAATTACAGAACAAACAAAACCTTATGTACACGCCATTATTAAACCTGGTCACATTGTTTACTAACGTGAATACATTATATACCATCTATTATTACACTAAGTTATACTATTTACTAATATAAGGTACTTTCTATACGCACCATTATTGTACTAGGTCACGTCGTTTACTAATGTGTGTAGATTATGTACAAGCGTCTTATGATGATAAATAGTTTTATCAATATATGATTTTTCTGCATATCAAAAATATATATTGCTTAATACAAACAAGAGCAGTACAAAATTATATAATAAACACACGTGCGTGTGATACCTTGGCAATAGGAAGTTTAAAGTGCATAACAACGAAATGCAGTTCTAATAAGTAGATGTATTTAACACACAATCTCAAATATTCAACTAAAAGGTTCGATTTAAGGTTCGAAAGATGCAGAGCCAGTCGCTCGTTTGCTTATAAGTACTTAATGTCAGTTACTTAAAGAATGTAAAGAATAACAAACTGTACGTGCACATAAGGAAGTCTTGTAGACTTAGCACATCAAAATACTAAAACTTTCAAATTGTGTTAAGGTAAAAAAGTAGGGTTAATTGAAACATAAGAGTTAACCAGATCATTATTTTCTCTTCTTCGTGTAAGGAAGTTGTTTTTTTTAGTTCAATCATATTTTAAACACTGGTAGCAATTAATAATAGCCCTTTAGTTACACTAAAACTCATAAGAAGGTAGGAATTTTAATTTTTCTTTATTATCAATTTATAATCTGTTTATGGCGTTCTTTCGAACTCCACCCTAGTTGAAAATTCTTTGTAATGATTGAGAGGCGTTAATCAATTTACACAATCTTATAGAAAATCAAAACTGGTGAGAAATGAAACATTTCATGTTTTTTTTTTACAATTATATGTTTAGGAATGCATTATAGAAATCGCTGACTTCACGTAAATGAAAGTGTTTGATTGTTTTTGTGATATTAATCTTGCTTATAAGGCGTACAATAAAATCATATATATATATTTGAGGAGGGGAATACAAAAGTAGTGACTCAGTATGAAATATTGCTGTTTAAAATTAAGGCCATAAATGAAAAGCTATTACACATGTCGCTTTAAATCATAGGTATATATATACATAAATGCAGTATTCTGTTATCAGTGATTCAGCGATTGTTCTAAAGTTCCAGTGACGTTAATGCTCCAATGGCGTATGAAGAAGTGAAGAATGAGCCTTTGGAAGTAATAACGAACAACAGGGGCAACCGCCGGGAGAAAAATCACGGAATTCGACTAAGTTGTGACTTTGAGTGAGATGAAGAAAAAAAAAGAGGACAATCTGTATTTATATCACGTAATACGTGTACATGGAAAATTAGCAGCATTAACTGATTTTAAATTTCGCGCAAAGCTGCACGAGAGCTACCTTAACTAGCCGTCTCTAGTTTAGTAATGTAAAACTTGAAGGAAGGCAGCTAGTAATCTCCGCCCACCGCCAACTCTTGGGCTTCTCTTTTACCAATGAATAGTGGTATTGACCATCACATTATAATGTCCCCATTGCTGAAAGGGCGATCATGTTTGATGTCATGAGGATTCAAATTTGCGATTCTCAGATTACTAGTCAAGCGCCCTAGCCGCTTTGCCGAACACCGCTGGTATTTTTTGTGATGAGAGAGGCCACTTGAAATAAAAATGTATTCTCAAGACGATTAGCTTTCTCGCTCGTATAGCGATAAGTCTACAGATTTACAACACTAAAATCAAGGGTTCAATTCAGCAGATAGCACGTTGTGGCTTTGCTTTTAGAAAACACACACACAAGACGGCTGGTATGGGTATTTATTAAATTTTTAATTAAACTAAAGTACAGAACAACATTTCTACCTTCTTAGGTCGTCTTCAGGTTAAGGTTAATGTTGTTCTTTATTTTAATAAACATTATAATACCTATACCCGCCCTCTTGAGAAAGCATTGATATTGCAAATATAAAGATGTTTTGTAGTCATTATATTATCATTTTGTTCTAGATTGGAAGAGCAAGCATTATAACTAAGAACTGGTAATGTCATCCCTTATAGTGCACAGGGAGAACTGAAGTCATTTTCATATCTTACTGATGCTTTGTTGGTTGTTTTTGAATTTCGCACAAAGCTACTCGAATGCTATCCGTGCTAGCCGTCTTGGGCTACTCTTTTACCAACGAATAGTGGGATTGACCGTCACATTATAACGCCCCACGGATAAAAGGGCGAGCATGTTCGGCGCGACAGGGATGCGAATCCGCGACATTCAGATTACGAATCGCACATATTAACACACTTGGCCATGCCGGGCTACTTACTGATGCAAAAGTAACAAACGATATAATCTCAAGGATTGTAGTCACTAACGACACTTGCAATAATGAATTATAATAATTAATTTTTTACGTTTTTTATTTTATATATTCGTATCCCTGTTGTGATAATACTAAAGCTTCGTTAAGGATATGAGAAAAAAGTACCTATAAAAGAAAAGTAATTTCTCCAACGTAGTTTTTTTCGTTAATTTTTAGTTAATCTTATAAATTATCTTCGTATTGTGGAGCAAAGATCGAAAAAGTCATAATTTAATATTTCAAAAAGAATTGAAACAGTTAAATTGTAACTAGCGAGAAATAATGTTCATTAATTTAAACTAATAACATTGAAAAGTTTTTTCAACTACAGAATTAAAATTTTAATTATTATAATCACGTTTCAAGAAGTAAAACTTTTTTAAAAACTGATCGTAAAGCTAATTTGTAAAGTTTTTTGTCATTTTTCTGAATCCTTTTATCCCCAAGTGAATTTTACGACACAGACTTAACAAATAAAGAATCATTATATAGGCCATGTAGCATCTACCTACGTCTCCGAAAAATTACTGTGACTAGTGTCACTGTTTTAAACGTTAATATGAGAATCGTACGTATTGTTCTTGCGAATTTAACATTAAAGCAATTACTGAAAAAGTCAATACATAGAATGCTCAATGGGTGAACGTGTTTATATTTAATTGGGAACTTTAAAGTCATGAAAAAGAGTGATGAATCTTTCTCTGGTTCATATAAATTGAGTGCACATGAATTTATTTGTTTTACTTTAGCATAACAATCATCAGGTCTTTTTCAATTATTTCTGGTGTTATTGAGGAAGAATCTATATTCATTTTAGTGGTGAAATCGACAAGTACCTTCGTCAATTATAAGAACAAGTTCAACGCTTTTTTCACGTCATAAATTCTAAATGAAACACGTGTGGGTAATTGACTGCCAATGTGAGAGTATTATGGTCACATGGTTGACTGCCAAAAGTCGTAGAGTTGAAGGATAATAGGATATTTAATGAAGAGATGACAAACTTTCGTCTTGGCAGTTGAAGCAAAAAAGCAGGTTTTACACCTTTATTTCCTAACTCGCCAAAAGATTTAGAAAGAAAATAATAAAAAAAATAGCTTCGAAACATGCACAGACATATTTTATAATACAAAATTTAACCTTTTAAAAGCATTCCAGTGATACAGCGATATGTCTGGAGACTCATATCGTTAAAAATCGGGTTTCAATACTCGTGGTGGGCAGAGCACAGATAGCCCATTGTTTAGCTTTGTGCATAATTCTAAACAAACAAACAAAACATTTTAAACATGGAAATATAAAGTTGTTTTCCTTATATTAAATTTATGTGCCTTTCACACAATGTGTTAAAGTTAACTGGGCTTGTATATATATATATATATTTAACAGTCCATTATAATGTTATAACACGTTTTACTTTTTTATCGTTCGGAGGATTCTTTTAGACAATTTGGTGTCGGGAACAAATCAGTTGTTCTCATTTCTTAATGACTGCTACAGGATAATAATATTTAGTTGCAGGTCATAGTTCACAAATTACTTTTCCACTTTGCATAAATTCAATCGTTAATGGTAATCTAATTGAAAACACCCAATGTGTGAAAAAGTGCAGCTAAAAAGGATTGAGTGTGCAATTTAAAAAAATAAGTCAAAATTGGTGATCACACTGGTAGCTAAATTTATAGCATTGTTAATAATTTTACAGCAAATACTCATTCAATAGCTAACCATCCTTGATTTTTGTTCATCTTAGTACATAATTTTAGGCTTAATAGTTCACATTCAATGAAAATATACAACAATTTGAGTTATTACAGTCCGAGGTGAAAAATTGTTAAACTACTGCTATCACTCCTGTAGCGGGTTATTTTAGCCACACAACCTTGTGGCTTGGTAGTGCTTCTATGGCTAAGTTACAAATCAAATTACTTCAAACTTGTACAGCTTTAACGCTGACCAGAATGTTTCACTAACTCCAGAATTACTGAAATAACTGAAATCGAACTAAATATTTCACTGATTCTCATATTTATAACGCATTATTTTTTCTAGACCTTTAGGAGATTCTCTTGATTACAATCATTCGCGAACATTCGAAGTATTCTAGAACTACTTTTGTTTTTGTTAATTCCAAATCTAGGGTCAGCAAAGTGTTATCAGTAAACAAATAAATTTAAAAATTGAAAATATAGCTTAAAATACGAGTAAAGACACGCACTTATTGCAACATGTACTGTTTCATCAACAAAAGTTATACAACAGCCTTCATAAGTGATTTGGAAGATAACTTATGAAAATTTTAAAATATGCATATATAATTATTTTCTTCAGTAAAAAGACAATGATTTATTCTCGCAAATTTATAGGAATATGTATTTTGCTATGCACTAACGTCTTATAGCTGCAGCTTAAATGTTCTGAACAAATTCAAAGACACATATTCTGTTCATGTAATATATAGGGTATATTTTCCCAACACACTTTACGCTGTTGCAAAACTTTTATCGCTTTTAAATGGAAAATAAAGTTTAAAGAAATGCTTGTCTGAAAATTGAAACAATGCAATATACTAGTGTCTACGTATCACATGTAGCTAAATTATACAAACACTCACCGCTACAGTTTAATAATGAAGATAAGCAATACATTAAATATTTCACAAAGGTATAACAAAATAAAGTAAACTATATTAATGCCACATTTGAGAAATAAGCACTTGCAATATTTTCAACAAATGTGTACAGTGTGATAAAGGAAGGTACAGTATTATATGGAGTACAAAGGTATGACAGAATATAATAGCAGCATGTGTACAAAGAAAGGCTTACTTGGGTTAATATTTATCTATTCGTATTCTTATTTCAAATTCTCAGGTGTTTGAAAATACCAATAATTAACACTTTAATTAAATTTAATTTTAAAAAGAAGATTAAAGCAGTTATTATCTGTGATTACTTATAAAGAACATAGTTTATTTATCAACCTCCAATCGCTTTATTGATTATTGCTTATATTGTGAAGCTATAGCTTGGTCGTTGTATTGGCTGAAATCTTCATAAAACATTTTTATCAAACAATATTTGATATTGCGTTCGTATGTTCAAATACAGCAATTTTACACACGCCTTTCAGTTTTGTTTCTTTTGTTTTTATCAAAACTAAATCTGAAGACGAGAGTAAATTAATAGCAGAAACGTAGTTTTAGGATAAATACAGGAAAAATAAAACAATAATATTTGTAAGCAACATTCGTAATTACTGAGTTTAAATGTGTATAATCTGTGTAAGTTGAAACAGGAAAATATTATCAAGAATATAACACTACATATAGAGTTGTATAGCCCATTACTAGCTTAATATTTTATAGCATACAATCGTGAACTGCGTTCAAGCCTGGCACATTACTATAGTTACATTTAATTGAAAAGAGTTACAAGGACGTTTCATTTTCGTTCTAACGTTGTTAAAGTACATATATGTACGTGGTGATTAACTATATGTGATGATTGGATACGCCACTTGCCGAAAACCAGATAATATATATATCTACACGCGCGCTCCCTATGGGCAAACTATTCTATCTAATTTTAACGATAAAAGATTATTTTAAGTAAACGAAAATCACATATCTAAAAACTTACTTACCCATTGGCAGGATCTCCAGTACTGAGAAGGAAAGCGAAAGAAAGGAAACAATAAAAGAAAATCAAAAATAGGCCATTATTACTGTGAGAGTTAGTTATATCGTATGATTGTGAGGGCGTATTAGGGTACAGAAATGTATACATATTTTTAAATTTTCTTCTCTTTTTCTTGCTTTTTCAAATAGACATTTAGTTTAAAAATGAATCAGCATTTCTATTTCTTCTTACCTTAAGAGTTTTACTTTCACAAAATAATCGTTTCTGTTATGTTGGTAAATTGATATATTTGCGCTACATTTTTTGAAAATTAGAAGACAGTAAAATCAGCCAACATTTTTACATCCAAATTATTATAGCGTGTAATATCTTGAATGACAGAGCAAATATTAGCGCTGTAGTATTAAATACATTTTACCTCCATAAACAGTAGAACATGTCCCAAATATCCCTGATTTATGACAGAGATCATTAACCGTCAGGCCTTTTACTAATTAACTAATCTACCTCATTCAAAGAAAACAGGGAAACTTAAACTTCTTGAACTGTATATATATATATATACACCAAATATACGTTCTAGTCAACTTATGTATCTATTTTGTAATGCACTATTTCTAAAAATGTTACTTTTTAAAACTGTTTGTTAATTATTTTTTTAATTTATGTCTTTGGTAACTAAATATTAAAACAACTTTTGAGGAAACACTAAGATGAGCACAGAGTACGAAATGTCATGGAAAAGTTCTTAAAAAGTCAGTGATTGTGGCACAAGAGAAAGTAAAATCTTTAGGCTTAAGACACAAAGAAAATTATTTCATAAGGCAATTAAATTAAGTAAATTACATTTGGATAAAATCTAAAGTTGAAATCTCAGTTACAAAATATTTATGTATTGAACTCTGAGGTCTACTTTTGGATTTAGTAAGAAATGTATAATACATGTTAAAACAGTTACAACGAACAACTCTATAACACTATTAAAATTCATGAATAAATAACTGAATTTTCGAATTATCAATAATTTTAAGAGTCTGAATTACTAATTTTTTAACTGACTAACCACAGTTTTAGTGCTTAAAAGTAAAATTTCTTTAATCTTGTTCCTAAAAGTTATTTCACTATAAACAAAATTTTACAAATTCGCATGCTAAGTCATATTTTACTAGTTAATATCTCCCAATAGATTAGAAGTTGTTCTTCTACTTTAAAATGCTAAAATACTAAAGTTTGGGGTTCGATTCCCGTGATAGACGGACCATAGATAATTTATTGCCTACCTTTACACACAAATAAACAATACTAAATATTAAAAGTAATGTATAAATGTAATTTTTAATCATCTCTCCTCCTTCCAATTCAAAATGAAATAAAAATTAGTATTAGCTTTTCATAATAGTTACAGGTACGTTCGAATTTCATTAACTAAACTATCACATTCACTGTGGTAGAATCTAAAATAACAGGTCTAAACACAACAGGCGACATGATGGCTCAGTGTTAAGACTTAAGGTTTACAATGCTAAAAATCGAGTTTCGATATCCACGCTGATCAGAAAAAAGATATTTTATTGTGAAACTTTGTGCCCAATTATAAACAAACCGCTAAAAAGAAAAAAGTTGGTAGTTAGTCATTTGTAGTTGTTCGTATTAAGTGAAACATTTCATGAAGTACGAGCAAAGTACTCGATGTGTCAATGATAGGTTTACGGACTTAAACACTAATGTCCGAAATTCAGTACCTCGGTGAGGACAGTAACACGTTTTGTCAGAAAATAAAGCAACTAAAAATAAACGCCTTGCAAGTAATCAAAACAAGTGACAGGGCGTGCGTTTTGGGTTAACACAAAGTAAACAATTCCTGAAAACTGAAGAAAAATCTCCAATTGTGGAGAATTAATTAAACACGACTTTAGAAGATAAAATGCAAATCATCTCTCCAAATCGAGTTATGAAATTTTACAAATTTTTATGTATAAAACACGTTCACCTGACGGTACCAATACTGAACTGTGAATTCTACGAAACTAGTGGGAGCGTATAGTGTATGGAAACAAAATAGATTACCTCCACATCATCGCTGAAATTCGCATATATACGAAGAAGATAAATTAACACAAACATGTTTGTACTTCTTGTGAATTAAATACGTTGTTTGCTATTATTAGTTTTTCTAACACACAATATTATCTTACAGACAAAACGGATATTGATTATGTTTCAGTAAACAAAATCCTTAAGAACGACAAAATATCTCGTGTTAAATAAACTCAAAAGCTAAGCAAAAAAGTATTTAGAGTACGAGTTAAAACGTACATCCCACGGGTGTTATATAAAGTATCGGTACAGTGCCTTCTGAAAATACTTGATTAATGTAATTTTTGAAAAGTGAAATAATAACCTTCTAAGACACTCTATATTCATACATAAACTGCAATTACTTAATCATAAAACATCTAAAGTTATAGATGAAATACCTTCCCATAATGTTTAGGGACAACAAGGGGCCTGTTGGCCCATCTCGTTTGTCCCATTCTTTCAGCCAAACTAAACGTACTGAATTAAAAAAAATAAATCCATCCCTTATTATTCTTATATCTATCAAGCTTTCTTTTAAACTCACTCAATTTTTTATCTCCACAACATCCGAAGGCAACGCATTCCATAAGCTAATCACCCTATTTGAAAAATAAAATTGTCTTAACTGAAGACGACTTCTACCTTGCCAAAATCTATATTTGTATCCCCTAGTTCTTTAATTCTCGCTGTTAAATACGAAAAATGTTGATGCATCAGCATTATCAGTTTCTTTTGCATTCTTAAACACTTCAATCAGATTCCCTCTAACTCTTCTTTCTTAAAAATAAAGTGTTTTTAAGAATCTTAACTTCTCTTCATATAACAACCCCTCCATCCAACGTATAATTTCAGTGATCTTCCTCTGAACCCTTTCCAGCATTCGAATGTTTTTCTTAGATAAGGAGCCCAAGATTAAACGCAATACCCCAAACATGGCCAAACTAGTTCCCTATAAAATGAAATCGTAACTTCTTTAGAAATGTATTCAGTATTTTAGCAGATACAAACTAAAATCTTATCCAAAGGACAAAACTTAAAATTCTGTAGTCTTATTGTCATTCATCACAATTACAAAACCGCCTATGGATTAACAAATGACTAATACATGATTTTATCGTAACAGTGTTTAGATTAATAGGTTCATATACGTAGTCCACCAGTGACACAGCGGTATGTCTACAGATTTTTCCTGCGAGAGACCGGGTTTTAAAACCCGTTATATGTAGAGCGCAGATAGCCCATGGTGTAGCTTTGTGTTTATCTACAATCAATCATGTATGTAAATATTATGCTTTATCCCATATAGTTCTTTAGACGCAATAAAAAGTTTTATATTTTATGTTTACATGACTTAGGATGTTTAGAAGGGAGATAATTTCAATTTGGAAATATACAATCCACGTGTTTTAGGAAGCATTTCTAAGAAAGTTTATTCCAAGAGATCCAGCGTATTTTATGATAAAAATCACTTTTGACGATGAAAGTTTCTTTATTTCACTTTCTTCTTAATTTTCTCCATTACACATATCCAATGAAAACTATTTAAAGTAGTATTTTAACTCTATATCTTTTATCTACCATATCTACTTAAGAGGTCTTTCGTGCATCTGTTTGTTTTTGTATTTCGCACAAAGCTACACGAGGGTTATCATCACTAGCCGTCCTTAATTTAGTAGTGTAAAACCACAAGGAAGAGAGCTAGTCACTATCACCCACAGCCAACACTTGGGCTACATTTTTACCAATAAATAGTGGGATTGACTGTAACTTTATAACATCCTTACAGCTGAAAGGACGAGCATGTTTGAAGTGAGGGGGATGATAAGTGGCATAAGATTAACTAAAGTCTGTCTATGATTTCTCATCTGTAAATGATTATGCTATAACTGTATGTCAGTCCTTCTCAACAGTTTTCAATATTATTCACCCTTATAAAATTTTCACAACAGCACACTCACCCTGTTCATAAAAAGACGAAAAAGTTCTGAATTAAAATACAAAATTATTTATTATGACTGTTACGTATTACGATTTATCTCGGACAAGTCTCCGATTTATTATTTTACGTACATTACGTATTACAATTTCAAATAGCTAGGAATTTTTATTTTAATTTACAAGTTAATTGAATTTCAATCTGTATCAAAGTTATGGTGTTTGCCAACAAGATTGATGTATATAATTTTCATTCTTAACACAAATATATTTTAATATACGAACAACAAAACAGTTTAAAATAATATTTATCATAAATATTGATTTACATACGAGAGTTTTACAAACTTACAAAATATACTGAGTCTACTTTCTGTTTAGAACTGAATTTTTTATCGATAGCCCAGGTATACAAGGAAGCAAATTAATTCCAAGTTGATATTGTTACATCTCGTTTAAGCTAACTAGCTCTCTTTTCTTGGCTGGCCTCACAGTGTCTGCTTATAAGCTAATTTTTTACCAATGAAGATAGTTAATGTCAAACTAGAAACATGTTGTCAGAAGTTAATTTACTGAAGTATGTAATGTTTGAAATATGCAAACATTCCTGATCAAATATCTGTAATTTTCCGATTAGTAAACGTTTATCACAATTTTAGCTTCCAAGACTTATAGTATACTGACTGTAGCGACTAAAATATATTTTGTTCTGTCTTTCGGCGGGTCGGTTTATATATTTCAAGACAAGATTCTCGAGAGTTCGACAATGTTGGAAGACACGCTAGTGTTTTCGTTCACCGTATATTTTGATTTTTGGTCTTGATAAATTCCTACAAATTTAGAGAATAGGCAAAACTTGCGCAATACACATCCAACAAAATACGTCACATGCATCAAACTGAAACAAACGTCGGTATTAAAAAATGTATAACAGTAAATCCATTACATGACTTAAATATACATCAACGTACAACTAAAATGAATACAACATGAAAAAGACAAAAATCCAAAAGTATTTATCAAACTACAACTGGAATAAGTAATAATAATAACTTATGACTTTTTGCTCTTAAATTTGTTATATAACTGATAATGCTCATTCATCCTGCCCTTCACTCCATCATTCTCATTCACCATGATTCTGTTTTCATTAACCATTGGGTGAACCATTTATCCAGTTGGTAAGCACTGTTCTATGTTATTATCCACCTAGCTTACCGCTATTAAAACAGACTACCGCTCTAAAAATAATGTCGGTCTCATTTTATTAGACAAACTAACATTTTTAAACGCTCATGACTGCCATTAGCATTTAAAGGATTTCTAGTGTGTAAAAACAACGCAGTCGCACATGGCAATGATGGAGTGGATTTACATTCCACTTCTGTCAAAGTAATTTGATGATTTCCGTAAAGGATTATTGTTGTTTAAAGCAATTGTACAAGAATCGATCAAAGTTAGACTGTATGTAGCCAAGAGGATTAATATTCAGTAATAATCCTAGTTATTGGGAAGAGTGGTGATGGCTGGAACTTCCTCTTAGCATTTTGAAACCTTAGCTGCGAAGAACCCATGCAAGAAGAGTACCATATCTGGCAAGCAGGCCATTGGCTTAAATAAGTAGAAGTCCTTGTTTACGAGTCATAATCTATCCAGCAAGAATAACATTTTCCTTTACATACAACCAGCTGTGATCGTCTAACTGCTCATATTTTACCCACACCATAAAAAATACTGTTACAGACGATTCAATAAAAGCTCATAAGATGATAAACTTCATATCCAGATGCATCCACGTTCAAGAATTATCGAAATCTAGAGTCGCTGAAAAACAGTAAAGTATCCAGAAAGATAAGAGGTGCGATAGCAGCACACGTGATACCCAATGCTGTCGATGTACAATATTGATCGAACTAAGGAATGAATTATTTAGTTATTCTTTCACTTGTGTTCATCACATAAAGATATTATCCATTGACATCGGGACATATTTGAAAATGTTCTAAAACAGTTAGAGACATTTACGTCGGTTATTCTTAGCACCTTTTCTTACAGTAAGAAGAGTCCGATATATTGGTTTTAGATGTCTGTGTGAAGCATAATTTTTTTGTTTTTTAATATGAGTGTAACTGCATTATCAGTCTGATTGCCGTGACCTGCAGTATCGCAAGTGCCCTGACGATTTGACACTCATTATTGGTTCTTTCCCATCATCCAGTAATATCACCTCTTAGAAATACTGTTCATTCCCAGGATGTTTTCACTCCAGTACGACTACTTCTACTACATACCATGTGTTTATATGTCCGGGCTATTCGCATATGACGGCAATAGACAAATTATATTATTAGATGTGTCTGTTTAGATATTGGGAGGCTGTGTGTACTTGCCTGCTTTGTCTTATTTATTCAATGAAAGAGTTTAAATAGATTCACTGTATGTTCTACAAGTGTGTTTTTTTAAGAAATAGAGCTTAAGAGTTAGGAAAAAACCATAAACGTGGTACGAAAAAAATAACGATTCATATAAAAAGTTTATGTTTCATATTTTAATAATTTTCTTGATTTTAATCAAATTTGCTTCGTTTACACATTTACTCATATTATGCGATAAAGAAAAGTCCATATTTTTACCCGATGAAAAAAGTTAAAGGCGCTGTCTTCATTTGTTGAGTCTACGATAGTTACATATTTACCTTCGTGAGTGAGCTATCCACTGTATAGTTTGATACAAAATAAGTAGCATATTACGAAAGAAAAAAATATTGCAATAGGAGAGCATTTTTTTACAACTTTTAAATCAGCACAGCATCATATAGTGCAGAAGCAAATTACTACTTCGTTCTTTTTTTCCACAATATACAACATATTGGTATTGTTAAGATTGGCACTCAGCTTCTTTAGAGCTTAGGCCTTGTGTATAGTTATGGTACTACTATTAAATCTTATATTTGTCTTTTCTATGGAGCATACTAAAAAACTCGCATTACTGTTAAAATGATTATACAGCATGACAATTTATTTTATATTTTGTATTACTGTATAATCAGATGAGTAGCTCGGTCCTCTGAAAAACCCTGATATATTGATCACGTATTATTTTTCAGCTTTTATATGTATTAAACTCGTTTTGTACTATTTCATAAAAATAAATAAAACTGGTAACAACATTCCATTTATTTTTAATGATCATTTTATTGCCCCTCTAAGCTTTTCTTCCTCTTCCCCCGAGTAGAAATCTTGACTACGCCACTATGTATAGCTATAAAATAATTATGCTGTTTTTGTTATGCCAGTAGTAATTCATTAAGGTAACTGCGACAAACAGTTTTATTTATAGCTTTTTATGATATGTACGTTATTAATGTCTTCTCCCATTGAAAGGACAATTCATAGCTCCACGTACATTACTGTAAATACTTATGGAATCGCACATGTGATACAAGTACAGGAAACACAAACATTAAGAAATAGTAGCTGAATGATCAATTTATAATAATAATACAAATGTATCACAAATAATAAAACAAAAAAACGAATAAACTGTTCAACATATTATCACTTTATATCTGACTCCTCCTTTACTTTACACATAATACGACATCAATATATTTGAATACTGTCACGTAATTTATCAAAATATGTGGATTATTGTTTCAACTGTCGTTCTCTCAAATCAGCTAAGGTTTCTGGTCACCTTTCATTTTTTCTATACATTAGCCAATATATTCATATCTAAAAGTTGTGCAGGTCAGGCCACGACTTTGAATTTTCCATTCTTTACCTTCCAGATATTGTTTCAACACACTTACCACATGTTTAAGGTAATTTTTTTGATAATTTCTTATCATATGATACGTGTTCCTGAGGGAAAAGCATGTTCCATAATCTGATTGTACTTTTCAGCAGCCAGGGTTCCATCAGTTTCATATATATTAAAAACAGCTTTGACTGAGATGTATCTTGACGTTCCTATTCTTCTCAATGCTTCACTGTAGACGTTGTACATTGACTGTGATACTGTTTTCATTTCTGCTGTCGAACAAAGTTTCGTTGCCAAACAACTCGAACTGTACATATCACAGGTCGCTAACTGTACTGTTTCTTAACTCAGTACTTATTTCATTCTTTTGTTTTTAATACGTCTTCTAAACAACACTTTTCAACCATTTACAAGTCCATTGAGACCTCTCGGTGATAAAGTTTATCTTATTGTTCACGGGGTAACATTCATATCTGTGTTCACAAGGTCATTGACAATCTATACTCAGACATCCTCCTTCATCCTCGAACAAGTGAAGTTCCAGTTTTGCTCATGGTCGACTTCAATTATTAACAGTGACAGTTTTTCATGTCCTTTTCCAAACCTTGTATGCAACTCTTACTGAAACTTGAGGCAGTAGTTTAAATGGAATACCCTAACCAACCAAATCTCTGATTTCTACACACTTCTCATGTAATATTTTAGTCCTGGAAGATATGATATGGAGGATTTACTAGTATGTATTGTATCTATTTTAATATCAATATTTGTGTAAGTTAAATTTATATTTTAAGATGTACGTAAGTTATAGTGATAAATCTACATCGCGAAATTTTCGCCTACTCACTGAAGTTGTAGAAAATTCACGAGAGTAAGAATCAACAATATATGTTTGTACGTCATCACTAGCATATTGTCTACATACTACAATTGCCTGAAATTTCTAGAACTTTCCTCACGTTTATAAATGAAACTTATAGGATGCGTCAAGAGACATTGGTTTACTGCAGTTTGTATGCTATAAATATCTGGAACCTCAAATATTTGACCAGGAACGTTTATAAACTTCAAACATCACAAACCATTTAACATCAGCGGATTCACACTGGACATTAGTATTTTTCGAAGACATTATATAACTTCAGTGGTGAAAAACTCGACGTGTGAATAGTAAAGAACGCAAAACTAGCTAACTCCCCATTAAGTGAATTGCATCTGCATAAACTCAGAATTAATTTGCTATCGTGAACATTCGATAAGATATCAAGAAAGTTTCAGATCAGCAAAAAGACTCAATGTTATTTGTATTATGTAACACTTTTGTACATAAATCATTATTTGTAATAACTAATACTGCAAATTATTCTATTGTTTGCATATTAAAATATATATATTTGTATCAAAAAAGAAAACTGTCTGTATCAATCTTGTTGGAAAATATCATAAATTGGATACATATCAATATTTAATCAATTTCAAAATCCAAATTACAATTTAACTCAGTTTCAAGTTATTTCAAATTTTAGTACCTGACATATCAAATAGGGAACTTTTCCATAATCTGAATCAGAGACAAAATCCGATCTAAATTCAAATAATAATTCTATTTATATTTATCAACAGCAACGAAATCTGATTATATCTGATTATCAAGATTTTATTGAATCTCGAAAAACTAGAAAGATAAAACAAAAGTAAGTTGTTTGAGACTACTAGAGTTTTAGGATTAAAGGTTAAGAAAATCATGGAGAAAAAATGAAACAAAATGTATTATTGAAATACTGGTCGACGATGATTCATTGTTTGAGGAAGCATTAGGGTAATACTCTAGTATTGCCACTAGCCAGTCGGGATTAATTGATAAAAATAAGTAAGAGATCCAGCTAAAACTCAAACAAATAAAGCTTGAACAAGCTTATATCAAAACTGAAAGAGAAAATAAATGTTTCGAGGCCGAACCAGCTGACGATTCCAATGTGAGTGACAATGATTGATGTGAGGGATCTGGCTCACCTGATGAATTTCCACTTGATAGAAGTAAAGCGATAGAGGAACAAAAAACTCTTATCGAAGCCAAAAAAGAACAAGCTCATATCAAAGCTGAGAAAGAAAAAGTTCGCACTGAAGCCAAAAGTTAAGTTGAAAGTCTCGACTTCAATCTGCCAAGGCAAAATGACAACTTTAAGCTTAATCGATATATTAAAATACCACTATTTAATGAAAATAAAGTAGCTAAATACTTGCGACATTTTGAGAAGGTTGTTTAAACCATGGATTAGCCCACTGAAAATGGTCATTATTATTACAAAATGTTTTAACTTGTAAAGCACAAGAAACTTAAGCTGTTATCTCCCTAGAAGATTGTATGAATTGTGATAAGTTTAGCGCAGCTTTTCCTGAAGCATGCGAGTTTAGTACCAAATGTTTATCGCCAAAGATTCCAAGGTTATCACAAGCAAAATATCAAACTTACAGAAATGTGCATCCGAAAAAGAAGGTTTATTTTAATTAATGATGTAATTCTATGCATATTGGTAACAGTTTTAATAATTAGGACAATTAACGTTGATTGAGGAATTCAAACGTCGTCAAATGATTACACTTATCTCATAAAAAGACATTTTTATCATCTTAAAAAAAAGATCTATATTTGTTCAATCTACCCACCAAAGTTGAGGATTCTTTTCAAAAATATAGTTCTTCTAGTTCGAAATTCTCATACAGACATAAAACTTCATCAGAGCCTTTGTACTATTTCTGTAAAAAATCTGGTCGTGTTATATCTGATTGTTGGTTTCTGAAAAAAGAAAATGAAGCAACACCCCTCGCATTCATGTCTGCATATATGGACATAGCTTCATTAAATCCCACAATGTTACTGATTTGATCACTGATATAAAGGCTGATGTAACTCAGAAAGGAATTTATACCTTTTGTGTGTTGGTTCTGTGTCTATGACAAATTACACTGACAATTCCATATTCATACGTACATGATCTACATGATAATGGGTCGACTCAATTATTGATTTTAGAAGGGATACTGCTTTTGGATTCAATTTCTGTCACGATTAGTTAGTTTTTGCTTGTGATATTGAGAAAGGCTTTGTTAACGTTCCTATTCATAATATTTATTTAACATCAGACCTAGTTTTAGGACCAGTTGTGGTCCGACGAGGATCTTGTGAATTCTTGTCCTACTAATGATTCTTCGGCAAGTGATAACGATGAACATGAGAAAGCTCGTTTATCTGGTGAAGTTTCATTTGCTATAAATAACCTATCACAGATCAAGAAAAGGGTCCACAGATTTGTTCACTGTTTAAATATGCACTTTCAAAGGATTAACTGCAGAAAGTTTCAAATGGCTCATTTTTAAAAATTGTGTGCTTATGAGAAAATGGAGATCATCAGACGAGCCAGTTTTAAAGGACTGGACTATAGTTCGTAAAGTTGTTGTTCACAACATTATGAAATAGTGAGAGTTGCGAACGAATTCCCCATGAGAGGTCATTTAGGTATCTGGAAGATATATTATAAGACATGTCTTTAGGTCAAATGTTAGGCAAGATTATTCTCAGTTTTATAAAACTTGTCAGTTGGTGGGAAAACTTAACCAGATAATACTTGTTGCTCTTGTGAACGTTGATTTTATTGTGAATTATCCACTGCTATCAAAACGAAACGTTTAATGAGATTTTTGGGAATGGCAAGACATTTTGGAAACATACTGCTGACATCAATTAAGAAACCCGCTGAAGGAAAATCAAAAGTTCAAGCGATCTGAAACATGTCAATTCGCTGTTAAAAAGATGAAATATTTGTTGTGAACTTATTCTGTATTGACGACACCTGAATTTGGTAGTTCTTTCACATTAGCAGTGAATACTAGTAGCTGTGGTATTATTTTATTACAATCAGACGGCAAAGATATTGAAAACGCCATCTGTTATTTTTCTTTAAAAATATAATTGTTACCAAAAGAATTACACTACTGCGGAAAAAGAAACAATGGCTTTAGTTTTAGTTTTAGAACATTTCAACGTGCGTGCATCTGTATTACAACAGCGTATTGTTATTTATACTGATCATATCATAGCCTGTTGAAATTTTGGAACCAAATGAAGGGCAAAAACAGAAGACTGTTAAATTGGAAGTTACCATTACCGGAGTATGAATTGTAAATAATCCATCTCAAGAGGGTTGATAACATTTGTACTGATGCACTTTCAGGTGGTATGTAATTTTATGATTATAAGGTAATTTGTATTCATTGTGTTATATATTGTAATGATTATTGAAGTTGTATAATCTTTTGATAATGTATTATACATAATGTTTTGTTGTCAAGGGATGTATATAATATCTCAGTTTAAAACTGTCTAAGGCTCATGTTTAATTCTTTAAAAAGAGAAGTGTGACGGAGTTACTGTAGTATATATATTAATATGAATGTTTATTTAAGTTAAATTTGTACTTAGAGAACTATATAACTTATAATGATAATCTGTACGATGAAATTTCCACCTATTCACTAAAGTTGTAGAAGATTCTCGAGTGTACAAGTCAACAATATAAGTGTGTGTAAACACTACTCTATTGTCAGTATTGTTGTGCAGGTTGAAATTTCTAGAAACTCTCCTCACGATAAAGGATGTAAGCCTGGTAGTATTTTTCATTTATACTATTTTTTCCATAACATTTTCACAGTCATTTTTAATACTTATCTTATGTACAGTAATATACGTATACATGCATGCCTCTTTATATGCATATATTTAATTATTTATACACCTACAAATGTATGTAATTATATACTTTACCTAAATTAGAGAAAGAAAATATTATTAGGTGCTAACATTGCAAACAAATCGACAACTAAAATTATTGCAATGTTGTTCAGCGTAATATACTATGCTTATGAAACACTTTGAACATATTAATAATACAACATTTAAATAAAATTTCAGGTTGGCTGGTAGTAATGTCAAAGCGTAAAAACGGTTCTCTAGTTATGGTGTGAAACGTATCAGATTTACAGCATCAACTGTAGTACTTTTTCTGTTAAGGATATGAAGAGAATATAATTTCACACTTTCTAACAGACATGACAGTGTCTGTTGGTCAGCTGATCAGTGTATTTTACCAGCTAAATAAATATTCTGTGCTATAGAACATTTGCAAATAATACCCAATTTCAAATTAATAATAAAATCGGTATATTTGAATGATTAATTACAACATGGTTGGAGCTTCCTGAAAAGAAGGGATATTTAATTCGAGAGGGAAGATCACAGATTTCTGAATGCTTTCATCTGGATGAAATTTTATATGCTACCAAACATGAGTCGAAATGAAGTTGAAAGTTTACCTCGCAGAATAGCGACAACTAATTATACGAATACAGCTGAAGAGTAATAAGGGGGCTGTTTAGTACATCTAGTACATTATAGTACATCTGTCTCCTCTACTATAATAAAACCTAATATGAAAGTAAAACACTGAAAGACAGCTCTTATCATTCAAATATTTATCAAGACTTACCTCAAACTCCTTTAAACTTATTGCATCTACCGCATTTGTAGGCAACCCTTTCCAAAAACCAAATATCTTGTTAGAAAAATAAAAGTATATTATCTAAATTTGACCCACATCCTGCCATAATTTATATTTATGCCAACTAGCCCTTCTTTTCTTACCGCTGAATACGAATGATCCATCAACACAACATATTTTCTTCACATTCTTAAAGATCTCAATCGGTTCCACAAATAATACTAGACCAGTGACCACTTGGAACTCCTATATATCTACATGTCTAGGTACTTTTTGCAAAGCAATGTGTTTAAATACATACAACAATGTATATTTCATGTAAATATAAATGTTTAGTTTCTATTAGTTTTAAAATCAAAGTATATGGAGATTTTATCCTAATTATTCACATAATTTTAAGCATATAATTATAAAACTATTGTTAATAGTAGAAATACAAACAACAGTATATTGTGATAAGTCGAGTTTTTATCTGAAAGTATACCTTTATTCAAAAATACAGGTTATGAAAATACAAGTTTGGTTTATTATGATTTATTACAAAACACCAGATTTTAATAAAAAAAATACACATTTATTTTTTTTATTCTTGGTGCTAACAGTGTTTTCGGCTGTAAATCTACTAGTATCTCATCAAACCATCAATATTAAATTAATCCTGCATCATTATGTTAACCAATAGTCTAATATTAATGATTCGTTCGACGTGTGTTTATAAGTAAAGATGCATCATGACTATATTCGTATTAAATGCACGTGTATCTAGATACATAAATCATACATTCAATGATTTTATAAACAATTAGTTTAAAGTCTCATTCTAAATTGATGCTTTTTATTCCTTACAAAAAATGTGAATGATTTAATGAGAAATTTAAATAAAGATATAACAAAATTTACAAACGCGTGTTCAGGACTGTTAATAGAATGATATTCGAAAAATATTTTGGTAACGTTACCTTTCTCAGAACTACAAAACCCAATTTGATTTCTTTTAACTTTTGAAACTATACAAAACCGAAAAATGCATTTTTTCATGAATATCTACGATCTTAAGCTAAAATGTGTTGTAATATTAAAAATAACCTTTTTAAAATGTAACGCCAAGTATACTGTGATATATTTCAATTTTCTATTAATTGTTTAAGCTACTGAGCCCCTCCACTTTCACCAAATATCGAAATTTATAACTGATACATATTATTAAATGCTTACTTAAGAAATTACAATTTATGTCCTCAAACTTTCTCTGTCTGATACAACTTAAAATCCTCTGTGTCATTACTTGATACTACTAGAGATTTTCCTGTTTAAAGATTACACACTAAATTATGCCTAAAAGCAGATTGTGAGATAGTGACCTATGTGTTACATTTTTAAAACGTAATACTTTATTTTAATTTATGACAACGAAAGCATTACTTTAGAACCATAACTTATTGTCAACATCTCACAATTTAATGAAAATAAATCTGAAAGTTAGTTCAGTGAAATTTCATCTTGGTAATGAGCTTTAGTGTTGACACCAATTATTGACTTATGAAAAGGTTACATCGTGTACATACTCCAGAGAAAACAAAGAAAAACTTGCAACAGCAAAAACATGTTAATATTAACACTATTTGCGGCACACAGTTTAAATATTATGCTGACAGAAGAATGAGTTACTCCTCAATATAAGCAAAGACATGGCGAACACTTATTATCACAATATCTACTTCGTGTTTATTATCTTAGTTGTTTTTTGCAGTCTGGACTTTACAAATGATATACACACTAGAGTTAACCAATAACACATGAAATGCACGTAAAAAACATATACTCACGTTGAGGCATCAATAAAATATATTATTAAAGATGCTATACTGAGAAAGAACACCAGCACCACCTACCAAGAAAGAAAAAACTATTCATTAGAAAAGAAAACTTTTCTAGGTAAAAATGAGAGTTAGATTCTCACGGTAAACAGCATACGAACAATTTATGATTTAATGAAATTATATGCTCATCGAAGAAATGTTAAGTGGTATTACACTTGACGCTCTCCAAAAACATTAATTTCACATAAAACATTAATTACGAAATGCAAAATTAATTTATATTCGAAACCAGTTTTAGTGCAGAAAAGCGTATATGTAAAACTACATTTAAACAGGTATTATAGAGGAAATATAAATTTTCTTTCTGACATACAGTATAATTTAACTCAAGAACTCTACTTTCATCTCACTAGAGAGGAAATTAAAGAATAAATCTATGTGACCTAACTTCATGCCAAGATAAACCACCTTATACTAATCTAACGATAAAGCCATAACGCTCTCTGCTAGAAATTTACTGGCTGACAATTTATTTAAAAAAAAAAGCGAGTCATGTGATACGGAGGTTTAACATGAATTTCCTTTCGTAAAGTTTTGATAATACTTAAAAGTTTTACTTTAATTTTACATTAGCACAAATTTTCGAACTTTATAGCTATTAAGCACATATCCAAAATAACAAATGAAATAATTTCTCTCCACTCTGATAAATACCAACAAAATTCATGAAATTCATTATTTCAGGATAAAATGTAATTTTCTGATTTAATTAAACCAAATTCCAGTGTTTGAATACTATATCATCTTTGTGTGTAGATGCTCAAAATATCAAATTATGAATAGTGAAAATGGGAATCACTCAGCTCTTCCCTTTGGGCCGTTAAAACTTCTCGTAAGTACTTCATCGGTCATTTGATCTTCCAATCGTCTCTAAGTTGCCGTTTTGGAAAATTACTGCTGCTTGCGTGACATGGCTTTTCCTATGTAATCTTAGTGACTTGTATATGTTTTAAGAATTCGTTATTTTCCTAAGTAATTGTTCAAGTGAAGAGGGCCCCCACGCACGCATTGGTGTAGTTTTATATTGTAATTTAATTGTGACTTCTTAATTTTTTGACATACAGCTTAAATACATCCATTTTTTATGTAAACGTTTTAAGTTAAGTATTTTATTATAATTTAAAAAAGTAAAGACCGCTACGTACGAACATGTAGACAGCATAAAAACCACTGAAGAAAATACGAAATGCTACTATAAGCTGTTTTTATGGTACAGCTTTATCCAAAATTTTTACGAATATCATATAAAATCAGTGTGGTTTGTGCAATATTTTGAATACACGAACTGCAGTTATTTTTCCACCCAGCTACAAGGTTAGCAAGTAATTAATTAGTAAACGTGTGAACGATAAGTAAACGTATCCGTTTCCACCGACAGCTGTGTTTGTTTTCGTTTCAACAAAAATGGCGCTGTTCATTTTTCCACGTGAACGTTTTTGTGAAATTTTGATTTTATGTGAACTCAGCTGTGGGCTAATTTTGGGCTTCGCGTAGTTTATTTTTCTAGAATCGATTCACTACGTAATGAGAGATATAAGAATGAAAGCCGTGCAGATGTTACCTGAATCTTATTATTTGGGTTTATTGATTTGGATACGAGGAAATAAGATTGTTAAATGCAGCGTTAAGACAAGTTACTGTTTGACCAACAAGAAACGTGAAGCTGTACTGACATCATTGGATGTATGGCTTCACCAAAAGAATTAGTTTTTAACACCTATCTCGTACCAAACCTTTGTTTCTTGTTTTACTGTAATTCACTTATAACATTGTAATACTTTCTTAAATGTGGCCTGGCATGGCCGAGCGCGTTAAGGCGTGCGCTCGTAATCCGAGGGTCGCGGGTTCGCGCCCGAGTCGCGCTAAACATTCTCGCCCTCCCAGCCGTGGGGGCGTATAATGTGACGGTCAATCCCACTATTCGTTGTTAAAAGAGTAGTGGGTGGTGATGACTAGCTGCCTTCCCTCTAGTCTTACACTGCTAAATTAGGGACGGCTAGCACAGATAGCCCTCGAGTAGCTTTGTGCGAAATTCCAAAACAAACAAACAAACAAACTTTCTTAAATGCAGTTCGGTTGTCACTTAGCATTGTAAATAAGAAACTATTGCATATGAAAGAAAACAATATTATTTTCACGTACTGTAGTTATTCGACACCGTACATAGTTAGTGATTGTATGTGTACCGTGTTTGTTCTAAAGTAACACAACATACGTAAAACAGTAATAGTGTTCATTAGTATCAGTATAATAAGAAACCAGATATGTGTACGTTTATATTCTTGCTATACGATAACAACTTGTAACTACAGAAACTAAATGGGCATGTTTCTATCGTACGTATTATGTACTATAGAATACACGAACATACGTGCACTTATTTTAATACCGATGTTTGCTTTTAGTTAAATATATATTTAGTTTGTTTGTTTGTTTTTAATTTGGCGCAAAGCTACTTAAGGGCTACCTGCGCTAGGCGTTCCTAATTTAGCAGTATGAGACTAGAGGGGGGCAGCTAGTCATCGCCACCCACCGCCAACTCTTGACCTACTCTTTTACCAAACAATAGTGGGATTGACCGTAACATTAAAACGCCCCCATGGCTGAAAGAGCATGTTTAGTGCGACAAGGTTTCGAACCTGCGACCCTCAGATTACAAGTCGAACGTCTTAACCCACCTGGCCATGCTGGGTCGTTATATATTTAGAAATACGTGTAACTTAAAGTGTTAAACATTTCCAAAATTTCCGCCAATTTTCTAAATTTTTAGAAATAAAAATCAACAATGTACGATGTGTGTATAGTTGTGATAAGCGTTTATTAATTGGAAGACTACAGATTTTTGATCGAGAACGTTTATAAATTTTGAACAGTACAAACCGTTCAATTTCAGTGAATTAACTTCAAACGTCAGTATTTCCACGAAGACATTGTATAACTTCATTGGAAAAACTTACGTGTGAGAAGCGAGAGATGGCTTACCATTAAGTGAACTATACCGATATATCAAAATAAAATTTTTCGGTTGTCGTGAACCGCTGATAAAATATCCAGTTCCAGACCAAATAGAAGATTTAGTACTGTTTAAGCTTACAAAGCATTTGTACATAAATCATTATTGTGTGTATCAATCTTGCTGGTAAATATTATAAATTGGATGCATGTCAATATTCAATTAACCTCTAAATTCAAATTTCCAGCTATTTGAAATAATAGCAATAGGCAACGTATGTAGCGTAACAAATCGAAGTATTGTTCGAGATAAATTATAATACTTAACAAGATAAATTTATATTTAGAAATGTACATACCGTATTTACTTGTTTTATAGCCCGGGCCCTTATTTTTTTCAACCAAACTCAATACCAGGCCCTTATTCAAACGGGCTCTTATTCAAGCACGGGCGCTTGTTATTTTCAAAGTAAAATTAGGTATGCACAAAAATTATCGTTGAAGACAAATATTTCACGACATTAATCTTTTTCAATTGGGAAGTATATCATCCGACAACTGCACGCGCGCGCGGCCATACACTGCGCTGCACTACAGATTCGAATCAAGACGCGCACGCATGCAATTGTCAGGTGATACGAGGGTTTCGTCACCGGATGTGTGGCCAAGTGCAAGCGGGTGTAGCCAAATGAGTCAACAATTAAACTGTTACAGCGATGATAGGCGAAAATAATGGGAAAATTTCGGGCTGTCGTTCTCAGCTTCCCCAAATTGGATTTTAACGAGCGATGTGTCAAATGAAAGCTAAGAAGATATGCTTTAATATCGTGTGTGATTCATTATCATAAATTTACATCTTCATACTGAAAAACAAAGTTTCCTAAAAGTTATGATTAGGGCCCGGGCGGGTATTCAAGCACGGGCCCTTATTTATTTTTATGTTCTGTTCACACGGGCGGCTATTCAAACGGGCCTTTAATCAAGATCGGGCGGTAAAACGAGTATATACGGTAACTTACATTGTTAAATCTGTACTCTAAAATTCCCGGCTATTCACTGTCCCTTGCTGAGACAGAGGTATGTTTTCAGATTTATAACCATAAAATTTGGGATTCGATTCCTCGGTGGACACAACAGATAGCTTAATGTTGCTTTGCTATAAGAAAACACACAGGTCTATTTACTAAAGTTGTAGAAGATTTGCGAATGTAAGAATCAACCATAAATGTGTGTCTTTGAACACTAGTGTATCGTCAGCATTGTTGTGCAGGATGAAGTTTCTAGAAACTCTACTCTCCCCAATAAACGTAATCAACGCGACGTGTCAAGAGACATTTTGTTTGCTGCAGTTGGTATACTATAAACGTTAGAAGCTGTGACTGTCATTAACTCTTGTTAATCGGTAACTTCAGATATTTGACCAGGAACGTTGATGTATTTCAAACATTGCAAAATATTTAATTTCAGCGTATTAACACTGGACATTAGAATTTTTCAAAAACAATATATATAACTTCAGTAGTGAAAAACTCAGCGTGTAAACAGCGAATAACGCAGAGATAACTACCTCATCAATAAATTAACTGCATTTGTATCAACTCAAGATTAATTTGCTCATCGTGAACCCTCGATAAGATACCAAAAAAGCTCCAGACCACACAGAAGACTCAATATTATTTGCAAGTTTGTAAAACTCTTTCATATTGATCATTATTTGCAATGTAAAATGTGCTTTTTTTTCTATATTAATATTTATTATTTTAGAAAAACTGTGCATTATCAATCTTGATGGTAAATATGATAAATTGGATACATATCGACATATATTTAACTTCTAACTTTAAATTATCTTTTAACTCAGTTTCAGGTTATTTTAAATTGTAATACATAACACCTTTATTCAACTGTGTTAACTGTAAGGACATACAACAGAAATCAATTTTAATATTTTACAACAATGTAAACATGACATTGAACTGTTTCCTGTATATTTCTATTGTTTTATAATAGCTTTACACTATAGATAATGACAGTGCGATTGTTACGGATCTTTACGTAAACCAATATCAGTCGTATTATTGGCAAATTTTAGCTACTTATTTTGTTTATTAAGAAACAAAATAACTGCGCCTGAATATTATTGTTTCGATTCGATTATAACATGGTATTGGAAATACTTTGGTCCTCAGGATATTATATAACCACTAAAAACTGAGAAGATAAAATAGTATATATGACTGGATAAAACATTATGTATTTACACCAATTGCATTTCTGTAGTTTCTAAATAAATAAAAACGTATTACACATACAAAACTTTTGTTTTTTCTGAAATATTTGAACGACAAAGTATACGTTAAGGGCCCGGCATGGCCAGGTAGGTTAAGGAGTTCGATTCGTAATCTGAGAGTCGCGGGTTCGAATCCCCATCGTACCATACATGCTCGCCCTATCAGCTGTGGGGGTGTTATAATGTGACGGGGGGGTGTTTGTATTTTCTTATAGCAAAGCCACATCGTGCTATCTGCTGAGCCCTCCGAGGGGAATCGAACCCCTGATTTTAGCGTTGTAAATCCGAAGACATACCGCTTCACTAGCGGGGGCTATAATGTGACGGTCAATCCCTCTATTCGTTGGTAAAAAAACAGCTCAAAAGTTGGTGGTGGCTGGTGATGACTAGCTGCTAAATTAGGGACGGCTAGCGCAGATAGCCCTTGTGGAGCTTTGCGCGAAATTCAAACTAAAGTATACCTTAAACACATAACTTGGTAATGTTGTCGTATGAGTAAGAGTAGTGGTTAGGTCTAACGAGTGTTTTAAATTATTAAACCTTTATTTTTATTTTAAACTTCTTTCACAAAATTCGTGTTTTTGCATTATTTAATAGACGATGTGTTTCCCATTTTAGCAACCCTTTTTGTAATGTTTAATATGTGAATTTGGACCATTAATAAGCATTGATAAATGTTATTGTAACATTTCAATGCGTAAAAGTTTATTGACTGAAACACAATAGGGAATTAAATAATCACGAAAACATTTTTTCAGGTTCATTTTTAATTATTAACCTCAAATGTTAAGCTTATAACGTAAGATTGTCGTCAAGTCTAAAGAAGGGCATTCTCACAGAGTGTTATAAAATCAACATTAAGCCATTATTAGTAGTTCTATACATTATTGTATCCTTTGTTCGCTGTAGAAGTGGCCAATCGTGAACATGTAAAAATTATGTTTCAACCAGTACTACAAGATTCACTGCAAAAAATCTATATTTTCTTTCCGTACAAGCTTCTTGTATAAAATATTACTATAAGCCTAATTTTGCCCATTCTAACTGTCGTACATTGTGCAAAACATGGATCACTGTCAAGTGTATGATCAATATATAATATCGTCTAATTTATTTTTGAATAATGTGAAAAACACATTAATTGATAAATATATTTCTTCTCAAACGAAATGCAACCACACGCTTTCTCATTATGCTTATCGAACATTGTGTAACAAAAGCATTTTTGATATCAAGCACACACTTTGTGTTTCAAATACGGTGTCACTTAATTCGTTTTCAAATAACTTTGAACAAGTATTGAATTCATAAATGACTAAAACTTGTTCCTTCTTAATTGACAGGCTATAATAAACACGTCGTTCCTTGAGTCATTATAAAGAAACAAACGTATTTTATATATGAAGTAATACTAAATCCCACCCCATTCTCCCTGGTGACTCAGCAGAATAGGCTAGAGGGCTTGAAATGTTGAAGTCACGGTTGTTCAATACAGACGATATGTAACTTTACGCTTAAGAAAAAAAATAGAAGAAAAATCTATAGCCTATTAGCTAGAATAAAACAAGTAAGAGTTAACTACATTGTTACACAGTTATAAAACTCATAACCTTGTACATATACCAAATGTGTACTTTCTGATCACTACATAGCACTCAATAAACACAATGGTTTCATTCTCAGCTTATTTTAAGAACTTAAAATCATATTCAGATATACGTTAATTAAATGCCTTATTATGTTGTAATAACCTCGTATTATTAATCATATTATAGCAAACTTGAGAAGACAAAAACCGACTAACTATAGTCTTTTAAGTGACTGTTGCTGGTATTTATTCCTCTAGAGAACTAAAAAAAAAAAAAGAAGACCTAAAAATATTTACCAGCCCAACATATAGGGTTACGTTTCGGGTCACGATATGTTCTATGTAATTATGTAATCGCTATTATACAGCCTACTGGCCAAGAGAATTATGAGATATCACATTCAGCTACAATTTGGGAAATATTTAAATATCCCTGCTTTAAATTCTAAAGTCATTCGTCTTTGTAAAGAAGATATTTCTAGTTACCAAGCTCCCTGTCTTGTATCACAAGCGAGTACGGTTATCTATTATTAACCGGATGACGTGAAGCACACAGGTCGTGAGGACCTGGTTGCTATAGAGAAAGAACTGTGTTGACTCACTTTCCTGAGCTGATGGAAAGAACTAGTTAACTAGAATACTTAGAACTGATACTGAATGACATAATTGCTTGGTAGCCGTCACTATGACATTATAAGCTTCAATAAAGCATACGTATCTGTTCTGTTCTTTTTTAATGTGAAACAGTTATCTGAATTTCTAAATAAATATTACAATCACAGCTAATTTCACAATTATATGGTATATCAAGATGTAATTTATTTTACTTTATATGTGCTATTTTTTAATAACTGTTAAGAGAAATAGATTGTTTTTGTTATTGTATGGTTTGTTTCGTGTACTAGGATGCACTAATTCCCCATTAATATGTTTCTTAAATACGAAAAAAATAGACATTTGCTTTAAATATTACATTTAAATTCAGGCATGTTTTGAGCATCTTACGTATGAGTCATAATTTAATTCAGTATTTTCAGCCAACCAGCAGTAAAGATAATGCACATAATGTTCGCTGTTTACGAAGTGTTAACATACGTATCATATTTCGTGTTGTTTTTTTCTGTATTATATATTCACATACAAATCTTAATATTAACATTTATCATACATACAACTGTTTACTGTTTGTAGTCTTAACGAGACTAACGCTATAGAGTATATAAATGATACACACAATGATATATGTTAACAGACAAAATGTTCTCTATTAGAAAACATGCTTTCCCGAACTCGTATATACTTGGTGTGTTTCAAAACATTTCTAGCTCTATGTTTCTTTCACGTTTCTTTAAATTAACGGGTAATAATTATGTTATTTCCATATTACGGTTTTTACGGTTTAATCACTTTAAATGCTATACATTATTAGGCTTAAAAACATTTTATTTTGCTTTTCTACGTTTTTTTTCTTTGTTACAAGATACATTTAGGCTTTTTGTGTGTGTGTTTGTATATAGTGTTTGATGTGGTTTGGTGGTTAAGGCGCTTGACACGTAATTTGTGAATTGCAAAATCGAAACTCAAAAATTTTAAACTCACTTTGTGATGAAAATTAAAAACACAGGAAAGAAAGAGAGAAGTTTTATATTTTTCTCATTCATAGAAACATTGAAATTTATAAACTAACGATGATAGCAAATCGGAGTTGTTGAAACATGTTATTAATCAAAGTTTATTTATTTATTTTTATTCATGCGGTATAAAATATTTCCATGTTTATTATTCAGATTCTATGATCAAAACACCTGGTAGTGTTTCGTACAGCCTAAACAACCTGCAGGACACCCTGTGTGTTATTAACTACGAGTGATAATTTAGTGATTTTACACTTTTGTATCTCGGACTGAGGTAATCCAAACTGCCACATACATTCAGTGGGTGTGTCTGTTTAGACTCTTATTTTACATGCCAAATTTTAAGGCAGTTTATTACGAAATACATGAGATATGAAATTTATAATTTCGATTCAATTTCTCTCTTTCTTTTTCTTCGGACAGAAAGTACAAAACATTTTATAGATTTCTTTTAATTTGGTACACTAATAAATATTCACAACCTACATATAGGTGTCAAATTTGGTCTAAATATAAGACAGCTATACAAAGTTATTCAACAAATTTGACCAATATTTCGGCACACTCCTAAGCACAAAGTCACGTAAGCTATCTGTCTGAAGTTTTACTATAGTTTCATCCAAGAGTAAAAGCGAATAGGTTGTGACCCTAAAACTAATGTTTGTTACAATCAAGTGTCAATTTCTTACTTGATTTATTGACAAAGGTCAAGATATCTAGTCAAAACCACATTAGATGTGAACAAAGGTATGGCCAAAAGAATAAGAAAGATCGAACAAGCGACTTAAAGGAATAAAGTTAAAATTAACAACCAAACTGTTAAATACATTTATAGCACTTACAATAATTTTACAGCAAATGGTTAGTCAGGGTGCGTTTTATGTTTATCTTAGGGGCATAATGGTAAGGAAAAAAAGGGAAAATGTAAGATCGTTTCGATTAGATTAGGCAACTCAGGATATCACGTCACTTGTAACCAATGGCGTAAGTAGGAAAGACAGATAAATTGTAACATAATAATTTTTGAGCTTTACATCCATAACTGGTTCATCAAAGTAAATGTAGTAAAAATATCTACAGCTAACTGTGTTTCACATAATATTTAACTGGATTAAAAATTACTACGCCAAAATAACCATTTAAGCCAAATTCACGAACTGCCATGTATTTCTAACAGAACCACTGTGACGTTTGTCTACAGGACTGAATAATCTGAAAAAATAATGCTTCTTAACATTATATTTGTTTTCCTTCTAATCAGTACATGAACATATCTATGCACCTAAATTTTGTCAGCTGTTTTAGACGTTGTGTGGTTAAAAAGTTTGTAGGTGTTTAGATCTAATATTCTTGTTTAAGGTATCAATAATAGTATAAACAACTTAAATTTTAAAATTCAATAAAATAAAATTAAAACTTTTATTGTTTGAAAAACTTCCTTAAGTTTTATTGTCACTTTAATGGTTAGAAATTTTGTTCTTATTTCTATGTCGTTGTTGTTTTGATTGTTATTTTGAATTAAGCACAAAGCTACACAATGGGCTATCTGTGCTCTGCCCACCCCGGGTATCGAAACCCGGATTTTAGCGTGCAAGTCCGCAGACATACCGCTGAGCCACTGGGGGGCATTTCTATGTCCCTAGTGGCTCAGCGGCAGCTCAGGAGATTTGCAGCACTAAAACTCGGGGAACACTACATAGACAGTCTGTTGTGATAAACAACAAGTTAACAAAACTTCTTTCTATTCATGCTTTTAGATGTGAATATTTTTCGTATATAATATGCAACTATATATACGTCTCGTAACATTTCGAACCTGAAAACGATGTGATAGTCTGACAGCAACTTTAATAATGAGGTTGTTGTTGTTGTTGTTTTGAATTAAGCACAAAGCTACACAATGGGCTATCTGTGCTCTTCCCACCACGGGTATCGAAACCCGGATTTTAGCGTGTAAGTCCGCAGACATACCGCTGAGCCACTGAAGGGCAATAATGAAGTCGTACTCAAGCCGACAGAAAGATGATTATGTAGACAATCAATTTAATAAACCGGTTGTAATCGAGCAATCAGAATAATATTATAGTTGTAGTAAAAATACGGTTTTATAAACAATCAAATTAACAAGGTGGTTGTTGTCGAGGGGGGAAAGATGGTTTTAAGAACAGTTAATTTAACAAGATGGTTATAGTCGAGTCAGAAAAGATGGGTTCATAAACAAGTAGATTAATAAGGTGGTTGTATTTGGGTTAAGAGAGACGGTTTTATAGACAATTAGATCAATAAGATAATTATAGTATTATGTATACGCATGAACCTATTTTATACGCACATGAGCGCGCGCATGGTTATATTCAAGATGATTATACGACGATCAGATTAATAAGGTGGTATTCGTCGAGCTGGGTAAGACAGTTTTATAGAAAATTAGATTAACATATTTAGTCAAAGAAATGTATTTTACGTTCAAAGATATTTCCAGCTCATGAGATTTATGTAACGTTGATTACAGACGTTTGTACTTCAAACTGTGCATTACTTCGTAACAATAGTAGCAATAAAGCGAAGTGAATATGACCTGAATTTTACAAAAATAAACCAAAACACCTTATTAAGCCTAGTTTCATGACTTTACATACATAACTTTACTGTTTTTAATATACGTATTATTCTACAGTTTGTCAGAACGAGTATATTCATGCAAGTGACTTATCTGATCTTGATACGAGTGAAACTCTGATCAGCATTCAGATATTGTGATATTTATGTGTATTAGTTAATTCCACTCAGTAGCTTGGCTCACGAAAGTATGAAATGCTATAAAAACTTAGATGATTATAAATTCTTTTTGAGCAAGATGTATACCAGACATAAAAGTAGAAGATCGTGGCTTCTGTCTCTGTAACTCCTTCAGCAGGATGGATGTCAGAAATGAAGATAGAAGATAGTGACTCTGTAACTATTAAGGAGATTTGTTTTAAAACTCTTGCTTGTTTTTATCTCACATAGTTACTACTGTGATCATAAAATCTTGTTCATTAGTATCGATTATTCGTCATATTTGTTCATTGTGGAGTTTCCTGTAAGTTTTTCGGTCTAGGACACAGTAATGGCTAAATGAATCTGTTCGTTTGTTTGTAATTAAGTTACATGAAGGGATACCCGTGTTCTACCAAACAGTGGTATGGAAACCCGGTTTCTAGCGTTGTAAGCCCGCAAACATATCTCTGTGCTACAAGGAGACCAAAATGAATATGGTACAATTTAAGGACAGTACCTACATCTTTATAATTACATATATTACTCGTTAATGCTCATATAAATTGTAGCTCTTACCAGATATCATTATTTTCAATAAATAATACGATACTCACATATATATTTAGTGAGAAACCTGCCCCGCAATGACGCAGTTTTTGTTCAAACTTACGGTCCATCTCTAATTGAGTATCAATAAAAAAAGCATAAAACATAATAATCTACTTTATCACCCATTTGTCAAATAATCTCATAACAGAAGTAACAATGTCGTAATATGTTGTACATTGTAATCAGTAAGACCAAATATAGAATATTGGGAGCCACAGCACCAGTGTAAATGTTCTTTTCTCTTCTTTGCTTTAGAAGTTTTGTATAGATATTTTATACAATTAGGAGGAACCAGACTAAGTCACGGTGCCACTACTTCATAGCCGATGGAAATCCTACAATACTTTAAGGTCCATTCTGGTAAAAACAAACAGTGACCTACTACAGAGAATCGCAAAAATGTCATCTATAAAGTTCCATGAAACGGGAAGAAAACTCAAGACAAGAACATAAAGACAGTACAAGACTCATGAAAACACAAAATTCAGTCATTTCAGAGCACGCCGCGTCAACTGGACACAGAATAAACTGGGAGAAAATTAGAACCATCTACACAGACAAATTTTGGAAGACAAAAAAAATCAAAGAATCATTTTATATTAACACTGTTAAACCGTTACTAAACAGAGATTCTGGATTAGAGGTGAGTAACCTGTGGCTGAATCTACAGGAAATCTCTGCTCCAATCAGAAACAGTGATAATCCAACCAATCATAACACACTCTTCACAATCCACCAGGACACTACTATGAAAAACCGACAACACCGACATACAAATTAGCCAGCGCTCCTACAAAATACACCTCACCATACAACATATTTCAACAGTCACAAATCGCTCAATAAAACACATAACAATAAATAAGATATTTATATGTTCATGTTTATGTATGTTTCTTTTCAGCTCTGAGCACAGGACAGGTAGAACATTCGTCACGTGTCCTGTAAAAGTTGGCTTTCTTGGGGCACTCCCATTTCTCCTCACAACAAATTCTGAGGTACTTGGATTTATGGATCCTAACCACTCCGTGGTCTTGATCAAGGGACGTTCCACTGATTATCGCTGGGTTGGTTTGCAGTTTGCTTGTTTTGTCCACTTTCGTTTTGCCACCTTTATTTTGCTCAGCATTTACATACTGTCCCACCTCACTTCATTGCCTCAAACAAGCCAAATTAAAATACAGGAAAACTCTCACGTACAGATAAATAATCTTCCATGAGCGGTATCAAAGAGGAACTACAATGTTCCTGAACACTCCTGTTGGGGAGAGAACTTCTCAGACTTCTCTCTCTCTAAACTGTATCCCTGTCAAGGTTTCGTTACACACACTGATCTGAAGACGAAAAGCGAAAGACTTTCGAAACGTTGTCCTCTTCACTTGTGTCTCCATAGCAAGCAGTTGCCGTCCATTCTACAAAGTTTCATTATAGTATATGCCTGTTGTTGTTTTTTTTCTGTTACAGAATTATTATTATCAATGAGGGTCGTGAATAATTATATCGGGCTTGAGTGTAAAACATTTTGAATAATGTTAAAACAATTCTACCTATTACTTGTAGCTTACAAATTGTGGCGTTCTAAATAAACGCAATATGTTTGAGTTTGATTGCAGGTGTCATCCAAAAAACCTTGTCAAGCATATGAGGTCGTGTTCATATGGTTGATGAGAAAACATTCTGTTTTATCTGTTTTAAGTTGAATAATACAATTAGCTTACATATTTTTAACCTTTGAAATCCTTCTGTTTTATCTGGTTTAGGTTTAAGCAATACACACGTGTGCATGTTTATACTAGAACGGGATTACCGCAATATTGTTTCAAAACATCAGTAAAGAATCATTTGACCAGAGACTGATTTTCTCACCTGTAATCAGCACAACGTTTTTGACATGACCAAGCACTATATCTCTTGTTTTAAATTATGAGATAGTTTTCAAGATCATCGATAAAAGTGTTTCTAGTTTTCATACGGCAGCTTATGTAACATTTAAATGTTAACGCTCAACTTAAAAGAGCATGACATGGCCAGATGGTTAGGGTGCTCGACTGGCAAGCTCACGGGTTAAAATCTCTGTCCCACCAAATATGCTCACCCTTTCAGCCGTGACAGCATTATAACGTACAGTCAATCCCACTATTCGTTGATAAAAGAATAGCTTTGTAGCTGGTGGTGGGTGGCGATGACTAGTTGCTTTCCATCTAGTCTTTAATTGCTAAATTAAGGATGGCTAACGCAGATAGCCCTCATGTAGCTTTTCACAAAATTCAAACCAAATCAAATAAACTTAAAGAAAAGAAACAAACACATTATATCTATATAAAACCGCCATTTCTGAAATATTTCTATATAACAAGTACTTATCAAGCGCATTCGGAAAGTTTCACTGATTGACCTTGAACATAAAATTTCTTATATTCTCCGACCAGTTTTTACTTGTTGGAAATCCAGAAACTGGAAGAGGTAATCAATAAATTTCTGCTTGTCAGCAGTCCCAAGAGGACCGCTATCAGAGAGTCTATACAATGAGTGGTCGATAAAATAGTTTAAGCTCTATCTGGTCATCGGATATTGTTTTAGACCTAAATAAAATGTGCAGGAAGATAAATAAAATAAATTCATCATAAAAA
This sequence comes from Carcinoscorpius rotundicauda, assembly GCA_011833715.1. Classification (NCBI taxonomy): domain Eukaryota; kingdom Metazoa; phylum Arthropoda; class Merostomata; order Xiphosura; family Limulidae; genus Carcinoscorpius; species Carcinoscorpius rotundicauda. The sequence goes on from CM022398.1 coordinate 27,940,286, forward strand.
TAAAGGTTGTTTAATCTCAATTTACCTAATGTCTTAATTAAGCATAATTAAAAATTAATTACAACTGTGATTTTTTTTCCTGATTTACAAGAATTTGATTATGAAACTCTGTGAAAACAATAATTTGTTTAAACATGGATGCTCGTCAAGTAATTCGGCTGATAAATGATCAACGATATGCATCGAATTTTTCAAGAATACCGAAGATGCAAATAACTGACGATAAACTAAATTAAATTGAAAGTGATAAGATTTTGACTCTTTTTTTGTTTTCAAATAAATAAATATATATATATATACCTAAGATAATTTTGATTAAAAAAGTAGAAAAGGAATTGAATAGTTAACAGTAAATTAATTAAATTTTCGTAGCCTTATGCAGTTTAGTTTACCCTAAAATTGCTTACTTGTTTCTATTTTGTTTGAATATTACATAACAGTAAGTAATTTTAGATTTTTTTCTGTTAGAAGTTTCAGCATAAGGAACCTAACAAATAGGTTAAATGAAATACGTCATTTATGTGTGAAATACATAAAGTCTCTTGTTGTAATTATGAAAATTACTCGTGCTACTGATGACACCGTTAATTTTTTGTATGATTGTATTATTAGAAATCCTGTAAATCCTCGGTCAACAAACAACGTAGTGCACAAACAGTTTTGGAAAATAAGTTTAGAAAAGTTATGGACTACATTTCCATGACTAAAGTTAATAGCTAGATTAGCAAAAGTATTTCTACTATTATATAAAAAAGAGATCAGAGAGTGACGTTATTGAACAGTCTATTAAGAATGTTACTCAGAAAGTTCTCAGTTGCTTGTATTGTCCTCAGGAAAAGAATGAAAAAACGAAAATGTTTTCAAAAGTTATTATTAGCGTTAGAAACATCATTACACAAATCTTTGTTTTTCTGTACATCGTTTGATTAGGAAACTACGCGTTATAATGTATTTAGCTGTTGCTTCTTTAAATTGCCGGGCTGCGTTGACGTAGAGGAATGAAAATTCTTAAGAATCGCTTCTGGCTAAGTTTTTGTATTGGAAAATATTTCTAGTCCTACCTTTAGGCTCATTATTCTTAAACAGCCCTGACGTCGTAATCGATAAAGTCTAAACTAGAATCATTCTTAGATAGAATTTTGCAATGAACAACGTGACGGATTTTTTTTCTTTCGATTCATTTCATAAGTTCGTTTTCGATAAGAATCAAGGAAGATGGAAATTTTTAAATAACATTTGACATTTTTTATATGCTCTTAAAGTCACGATCAAATAATTCTATTTACTTTTTGTTGAGCACAAAAATGCACAATGGTTTATCTACAGTGTAACCACTGCAGGTGTTGAAACACGTGTTTTATCGTATAACTGACAACCGGGGAACTTCTTATTAATGAATATTTAATTCTTAGAAACTGATAGGCTGGTCATTAAGGGGTTTCATAGAAGTTAAATCAAGAAGTGGTAATGAAAAGTAAGCAGATGTTAGTCTTAATTGTTTGTCATACTAATATAATTCCTGTTTTTAACCTACAAATTCCTGCATTACTGCAGAGTGATCTTAAATGCTTCAAACATATTTTCATAAACTATTTATTCTTCGAAGTGACTTTAATGGTTAAAGGAACCAGGATAACAGTTATGTATTAACGTCTACAAAAAACGTTTTAAAGGTATTCAATAAAAATCACGGTTAAATAACAAATAGTATTAGTTATGAAAAGCAGGAAAATCACAAAAATGTCCTGTGACCATTGTGTTCTGTAACATCAGTTGTGTATCCCAGCAGGAAAACTTCAAAAAGGTCCTGTGATCATTGTGTTCTGGGACATCAATTCAGTATCTTAGCGAAACAACCGCAAAAAGGTCCTGTGACCATTGTGTTCTGGAGCATCAATTGAGTATCTTATCAGGATAACCACAAAATGGTCCTGTAACCATTGTGTTCAAAAACATCAATTGAGTATTCTAGCAGTCAGTGACATTTTAGTCTTTATGAATTTTAAACACTCAAAAGAAAAATTTTATTACTGAAGAATTTCCTAATTTTTGGACCAATTCTTTACCATAAATGTCATAAAAGCAAACCTATAAACGTAATCAAAAAACGCAATATGTGTGCCCTACCGATAGTGAACGGTATGAGCATATTGGTAATATTTAAAATAGGACAAATCGCGACAACCTAATATAATTTAACAGATAAACAAATGTTTTATACAACTAACTAGACTTCGGATAAATAAGAGAGCAGCTGATTCATTAACTATAATAATACATACATTTCTCATGCTGTTAACCGTATGTAACATTCTTGATTTCTTTATCTTTAACTTTCACAAACTAGAAGTGAAAGCTACTTTTTTGTTTCTTCTAGGAATTTCACGCAAAACTAATTGAAAGCTATCTGCGCATAGCTGTCCCTAATTCTGAAACGATAAACTAGACGAATGGTAACACCTACCGTCAACTGCATGGCCCAGTGTAGCTAGGTGATTAAGGCGCTTGATTCGCAATCCGAGAGTTGCGGGTTCTAATCCCCGTCGCACCAAACATGCTCGCCCTTTCAGCCGTGGGGGCGTTATAAGTCACGATCAATCCCACTATTCGTTGGTAAAAGGGTGTTCCAAGAGTTGACGGTGGGTGGTGATGACAAGCTGCCTTTCCTCTAGTCTTACACTGCTAAATTAGGGACCATTAGTGCAGACATTCTTCGTATAGCTTTGGGCGAAAATCGAAAACAAACAAACGGTAAACTCTTGCCCTGCTCTTATCTAACCAGATAGTTAGATTTCACCGTCACTCTTACAGAAACATTAATAACTCGAAATTACAGGACGTGTTTTAGTGTCAACGGAACGCGAACAATAAACCATCATATTCACAGTCCTATCACAATAACCATTAAGCAGCTTCTGATCCATGGAAGTTAAGACTTAGAAAAGAATAACTCTAGTGAAAATGAAGTACACATCTTTCAATTCTGTTGCAAAGGAAGGATTGGTGCCCAGTGAACAAATAGTTATTCATAAACAACGTGTCACAGTAGTTGTGGAATCATAATTCCTACGAATAGAGTAAGAATTATTGGAAAATATGCAAAAGTAACCTTCATATTTCTTTTCTATCTTAATGTTATCCCACAAAATATTGTCTTAGAAAATGCTTGATGATATATATATACAATTATACGGTAGTTTTCGATTTAATTTCTCATGTTGTGTGTGTGTTTTTTTCTTACAGCAAAGTCACATCGGATAATCTGTTGTGTCGATCGAAGAGAATTGAACCCCTGATTTCAGCGTTGTAAATCCGTAGACTTACCGCCGTCCACGTGGAGAACAGTTTCTCTTATTACAATTACAAATAAGACAAAACCATGTAAACTACCATATTTCAGTTAAAATATGAAAATGTTAAACAAATGAGAAGGTCTAAATACAATATAGTAAATACTAATGCATGTTGAAAAGCATATTAGAGAAAAACTGTTATTCAAGAAAACTCACAAAATTAAGGACAGCAGAAGTTTAAAGAGTAATAAAACTCAACACGTAGCAAATATAATACATACATACTTTATACACACGTAGAAAATATAATACACATATGCCTATACACACGTAAATATATAGATAAATTTAAGATTAATAAAGAGCAATATTGCTAAAGCTGCAACATTATTTTTACTAAAAAATGAGCTAGGTAACTATTCATTCCTTATATTAAACAATAACTATTATTTATTACTACAGCTCTTTACAAAGGATTTGGTAACAGCGATTTAAAATTTTTCATAAAGTTTACCCTTATACAAAGATTAATAAGGAAAACATTGCTGTGGTCAGTGTGTTAACTAGCAGTCGAAAAAAGACCGAAGATAAGAAAGTTATTTTTAGAATAAATAATTAGGGTCCTTGAAGAAATATATGTGTATATATACAAGAAAAACGAATTGCAACATTGCAGAGCGAATGTTGTTGTTGTTGTTATTACCATGCACAACACACGTTGTTTAATAACTCACATCATATCGTACTTTCATTATAATTTCATTATGTTTAAAAGCCATATCCCAATGAAACGTACATTTGAAGATACTATTTCTAATCTAAAAAAATAAACTGTGCAAATATCACTAAACATGTTTTGGAGACTCGAACAGAGAACAAAAATATCTGTCGCTTTCCTATGTTCTTTTCCTGGCATGTCAACGCAAGCCGACCGAAACTTGACGAATCGTCAAATTTTTTCTTCAGAGGAGAAATAGTGTTAGACGTACACGTACATTTGGATGTAGTTCCTAGTAGTATAGTGCATGTTGTATAGATTAAACGATTTCTAAGTAGAGATCTATTTCTCTATGATTTCTATAAAAGTTCAAATAAACTTACACTGTCGATTTTCCCACAGTGGTGAGTTTACCACTGCAATGTAAAAAATTCATACTTGGATTATCAGTTATAGACATATCCCTATGAAATATTCTTAAAAGCAATACCGTATACTAGGCTGTGTAAATCTTGCATTTATTCATTCTTAAGTTAAATTTGCATTAAATTAAATATATTATGAATAAGAGCCCAAAATCTGCCCGAAATTATAACTAGTATTTACGAGGCTACTAATAAAGTTATATCATTCGTTTGAAAGCTATGCCTCTCTTATGTAGGCGATATTAAACCAATAAAAAATTAGTTTTCTCATATCGAAACTTTGTTGTGGAAGCTTATTTTCACTTTATAATTAATTAATTATTCGCACATTCCATAAGGTTTATCAACTTACCAAAATCCTTCCGGTGGTTGTTTGGCCTGAGATCAATTCTCCCGCCCAGTCTTTGGCCTCTGTCATGAAACCTATCCCTGTTGCATGGTGACTTTTATCTATCGGTTGACCGGGTAAAGGACCTTGTGGATGTTTTTGTTGTTTGACGGTAGAACCCTGACTGCTGGACCCTGATTCCTCTTTCCGACAGCACAAGAAAGCAAACGCTCGCCATAATAAAATGATAATCAAGCCGAAAAGAAAAGTGAAAATACTTGATAAAAGAAAACACCACCATTTTCTTTCCTTCATACATTGTTCTTCGGGAGTAAGAGTGGGTGCAAACCCTATGACCCCAGACGCTGACCTCTCTGAATCACTCAGCGCTGACATTATGTCTCCCTAAGATAGCTTCCCGGGCGGCGTTCCTCTTCTTGAAGGAGGTGTAGCAGTCCGGTGGGAAAACTACACATCTCAGACAGCACACGGAACAGTCAGAAACTAGAACAGTCTTTAAGTGTAAGAACCAGCCTTCAAGAATCACCTCGTGCATGCGAACGCTAACACGAAAAATCTGTTCTGGATGTTAGATAGCATTTTGAAGAACTAATGAATAAAACTATTTAATTTTCAATATTAAAAAAAAATATATCTCGAGAGGGGCGAGTATCGACACTACGTTTCATCAGCTATTCGCTCAACGCATCTTTCACTAGAGTTACGCGGGTTATTGTGTACTATACTAACAACTAGCTTCTCCTGCTAACTCTTACTGCGGCAGTTAGAGAACCAGCTGCGCATGCGTTAGGATCCTCCTTTTTGTGCAACCATGCAATATCTTCTAAATTATTTTTCTTTACATTTTTGCTGAACGGAGGTGAAATCGCGTTTTTTGAATGTGCACAAGTTATTTACACTTTACAGTCGCTGTTGTTCGTTCGATATACGTTCTCACAGAACTCCAATATACAATCATGTGTTCGATGAGTAGACCGGCACTTACTATAAACCTATATGCGCCGCTCACTGTTGCACTGTGAGTCCCAATCCTCTGCAACAGGAAACAATCAATACGGGGAACGTAAAGGAAATGTCAACCCATCAATTAGACTACCCACTACATTACTTTATCCTGCACCTAAGAGACAGATACATGATTTCGAGAAGGGTAGAGAAGATCCTAATCTTGAACGGGAATATAAAAATAATAATACATAGATCAAATTGTAATGATATATTTAACTTTGCCAATCAATCATGAAGTCCTCCGCAATTCTTAGGACCCACTACTCTGGTTCTCCATTAGTCTCTCTTCCTGTAATTCATAAAATGAACAGATCATTATTGCTTTGAAAAATAATGTTCATATATTGACTATAAACCTATATGCGCCACTCACTGTTGCACAGTGAGTCCCAATCTTCTGCAACAGGAAACAATCAATACTGAGTATTGTCACTGAGTAACAAACTAACTTTGGCCATCTACCTTTTTTTTCCTCCTTTTTGGGTTAAAAACAAGGTTTTTCCCTTTAACCCTTCTTTTCCTTGTCTTACTTGAAATGTATTGTCTTTGATTTTGAACCAGTAAGCAAATTAAGAAGAAATAGCTGTGTTTTATTAAAAATAACTGTGTTTTATAAGAAATAGCTGTGTTTTATTAGAAATAGCTGTGTTTTATTAGAAATAGCTGTGTTTTATATGAAATAGCTGTGTTTTATAAGAAATAGCTGTGTTTTATAAGAAATAGCTGTGTTTTATTAGAAATAGCTGTGTTTTATATGAAATAGCTGTGTTTTATATGAAATAGCTGTGTTTTATTAGAAATAGCTGTGTTTTATTAGAAATAGCTGTGTTTTATAAGAAATAGCTGTGTTTTATATGAAATAGCTGTGTTTTATTAGAAATAGCTGTGTTTTATATGAAATAGCTGTGTTTTATTAGAAATAGCTGTGTTTTATAAGAAATAGCTGTGTTTTATTAGAAATAGCTGTGTTTTATAAGAAATAGCTGTATTTTATTAGAAATAGCTGTGTTTTATAAACGTTTTGGCAAATGAATGACGAAAGTGAGAAGCACAAAGACCAAATAAATAAACTAAAGAGTTTGAAATATTAATATACTTTCAGGTTATTAAAGTTCATCTAAGAAACAGAAGTCATTCTTGGAAAAGCAAAAAAAAACAAACAACACCTTAAATGAAAGAAACTGTCAGTAGTACTGATATGAGAAAAACGAATTTCAACACCTCTCTACTGAAATAATTCTTTTTCTTGTTTTAAGATGGCAAGTTGTAAAGAAACTTTATGGAAAACAGAAAACATATTTTTAATTTCATGCTGAAGTGTTGTCAGAAGGCACATTCTATAAATACTAAGAAAAAAATGAAGTGTTTCGACCCGTTGAACTGAAAAGAAGTAAACATAACTTGAAGAATTTGTCAACTTTCAGTAAACAAAGAGGACGGTTCCATGTTTTTATAGTTATCAAAATATTCAAGAAAAGATTTTTGTCATGTTTCTTCCATTGAACTTTTAAATTTGGAAGCAGGGTTAAGATAAATAAGGTTGTTGGATAACATTTTCAGGATATTTTGTTTGGATAGCAATGAATATAACTCGAAAAGCTAAAAATTATTGAAATTAACTTCCTCCAACACGTCTTTCTCATTACCTTTTAAGTATTAACCATTCTGGTAATATGTGTACTTCCACAAATGTGTACGTCTTTTACAATGCTGATTCTTAAGAGCAACAAATCATCTAAAATGGTTGGTGTCATTAAATCCACATACATATATATATAACGTGAATGATATTTGACTTAGAAACTGACAAATGAGTTGATTTCATCTCATTTCACTTTTATATGAAGACATAAAATTGCATGAAATGAAAATATATATGAATATATATATAAAGTAAATGATCTATCTTTGACTGTATTAATTGTTTAAAATATTTTAATAAATTTTCAGCATCACGGTAGTACAGCGGTAGGACTACGGATTTACAATCCTAACATAAGGGGTTCGATTCCCCTCGGTGAGCAGATAACCCGAGGTGGCTTTGCTATAAGAAAAACACAAACATATTTTTTATTACTGCAAGATTTATTATAAGCAAAAGGAAATTAAATAGATTCACGCTTTTGATTTGTTACGGCAGGATATTTTTATCGTCTAAAAGAAATTATATTTCACACCATTGATCATCAACTTAAATACTCGCGATCTTCTTCATTGCTCTTTACCTTGGTTTGTGATCAACTTTAAATGTATGAAATTTAAAAGTGATAGAACACTTACTATTCACAGACAACATTGTTTTACACAGTGCGCTTCTAAGCCTACTTTTGTAGCGAAGATGAGAAAAAGTCTGTATGTTGTAGCAAAGATTAAAACTTCTGAAAAACACGTATAACACTTCATTAATCTCTCTAGTTAAGCAAAACTTTTTGCACTCAATAAAGCTTGATTAAATGAAGAAACAATTTAAATTAATTATTGACTTAAGTTTTCTTAGTAAAAACTATAACAAGTACTAATACTATAATGACACTGTCATTCCCAATAAATAACACTGTATGTATGGGAAAATCAATGTTATTTACATAAAATAATACACATCTATATTTTGATGAGAATACTCATGTGTTACAACAGCCAGAATAAAGAAAGTTGAAAAGCATTATAACATAGCAACCTTGAGTTTTGTCAGAACACTTAACAATGCCAGTTGTTGGCGATTGGTCCATTGATTTTCACTTGATCAATAGGAACAGAACTTTCGAAACAGCTACTGATGTTGGTATTTTATTTCTCTTTACGTTTACAACTTACAGGATGTGTCGATCAGACCTCTACTTACACACCCATCTTCTCTTGTTGAGGCGTGTTACTTCACGCAATTGTTCCATCTGGTGACAGGCTCATGCACCTGTGGCCAAAATGTACAATGACAGATCAATGTACCCGATTGTAATCATAGTTTAGATTATTATGTTTTCTTCTCACTGATTCTAGAGCGGCAAAAAAAATCTATTCGCGTTGGAGCAACACGCTTTTCTAGAAATAAATTCGAGAAAAACTGGTCAAAATGGCTACATTAAAAAGAGATGAATCGATTTTGCTAATTACGTGTCAACAAAAGTAAAGTGGCCATAATTGTTTACATGACTACACAAAAATTTCTATAGTAACTGAAGAATAAAAGTATTCTATGCAAGAAGCTGGTGTGTGAATGTTACGAAAAGACGCATCATTCTATTCATTTTGTATAAACATGTGTGTTATCTATCTCTATATATTTTCACTGAACTATTTGAAGAGTTTTCTTCGTAGAGTTATCATTAAACTAAATAATATTTTGATTAAAATACTTCAGATTATTACTTCTACACATAGTACCTTTATCAATGAGGTTTTAGCGTGCGGCCTTTAATAGATTAAAGAAGGCCAAACTGTTATTCATCTTATATCATAATGACGTGAATCTCTATATTAAACAAACAACTCTTCAGTCAAATACGCTCTTAAATAATCTTTTAAAAGAATTTCAGCGAGATTTTTCTAGAAAAGTTCAAATAATGTTGGTTTTCAATTTTAAAACAGGACAAGTAAGTAGTAATAATAAGTAAAAAGTCAAAGTTTTATTCAACCACCACTGCCCCTCCAGGGGCATAGCGGCATGTCTGCAGACTCACACCTCTAGAAACCGGGTTTCGATACCCGTGGTAGGCAGGGCACAGCTAGCCTAATATGTAATTTTGTGCTTAATTCTAAACAAGCAAACAAATTGAAAAACGCTATGATACATGGAAAGTTCAAATGCCCCAGTTAGAAGTTACAACGATAAAATCAAAAGCTCGATTCCGCTTGTTGAACACAGCAGATATCCTTATGTGGTTTTGCTACAAGAAACAAAACATACACATACAAATATGACGTCATCCACATATTTGTAGGAAACGTTAGTACATTATGTAGAGTAAGATACCAGAACATTATTATCCAGATAAATATAGTTGTTGTTGTTTTGAATTAAGCACAAAGCTACACAATGGGCTATCTGTGCTCTGCCCACCACGGGTATCGAAACCCGGATTTTAACGTGTAAGTCCGCAGACATACCGCTAAGCCACTGGGGGGCAGATAAATACATAGTGAAAGCTATTGTAATCAACAACGTTAAACATGTATCACTGAAGTATATTCAACAAAACTTCATTGGAACATACTTATAGATGGAGCGTCCGGGGCAATTTCTCCAAAATCCAGAATTTTTACTGAGACACCTCTTACGTCACACAAACATGCTCGCCCTTTTAGTCTTGGGATCGTTATAATGTGACGGTCATTCCCACTATTTGTTCATAAAAGAGTAGCCAAAGAATTGCGGTGGTTGGTGATGACTAATCTTACACTGCTAAATTAGTGACGACTAGCGTAGACAGCCCTCGTGTAGTTTTGAGCAAAACTAAAAAAAAAAAAAAAAAAAAAATCCTTTCGGAGCCTATGTGCCCTTTGATTATATTCAGTTCCAGCTCGTATACATCCACATATAAAATACAAAATATTAACTGAGATCCATGAGCCGACGTGATACACATTTTCAATTCACGAAAATCTTACTTGCAAACTGGAGTGATTTTTAAGCATTATGTTTCATATTTCAGGCTATGACATAAAATAAGTTTTGTTTTTAATTTGATACTTTTTATTAAAAGAAAAACCACTTCTTCATTTGGTTCTGTTTGTTTTGCACTTTGATCGTCTCCTCCAGTGACTCAGCGGTTTGTCTGAAAGCTTCTAATGGTAAAAAACGGATTATGGCAACGTGACGGACGTAGCCCAGGTAACAAATTGTGTAACTTTATGCTTATATACAACCAAACGAACAATAATTTAATAATTTAAAATACGTCTCTAAAAGTCGTTTTGGAGCAAGCAAGTTTTTTGTTGTTATTTACATGAAGTTGCAAAACTACAAAACTCGCATCGCACAGTTAGTGTTGATATCAAGAAGTTGAATAAGAAATGTACATAAAAAAAATAAACTAATCTTGTTCATGTAGAGGTACGGACTATGTCCTTTCGTGTGTCCCTGAAAACTCACGCCGCTAAATACCGGGTTTGGATATCCGTGGTGAGCGGAGCACAGATAGCCCATTGTGTAGCTTTGTGTTTAATTCTAAATAAACAAACACGCAAACGAATTTTCCTGCTTATAATGTGTTACTTCACTAATTCCAAAGCATTATAATGACGGTATATGATGCTGTCATCTCTTGTTGCGAAAAGAAGTTATTTTTGTCATATAAACTAACTTTGCAGTCTTTTCTTTTTCTTTCCTGAACGTTATACTCGTTTACTGGAATCATTTTTTGAATCATTGTACTGAAAATATTTTTAGGTATAACTTATTCTATCAGTTTTAGCTTCGTAATGTTCTGAACTAAGCGTTGTATCACAATAAACAAGGTAATCCCAATTATTTTTCTTGAACCGTTGCTTTAACCTCTTATTAGAGAGTGTAAACTAACTGATACTCTTAACTTTTGAAAATAATCTAATAACTCTATTTATATAAAACATCCTGTTTTCAAAAATTATAAGGGAAGTTGTATTCAATCCTTCTTTTCACGAATTCTGATATCCGTCAACTAAATAACTATTTCTCGCAACTCTTTTCAGTGGCAAAAAACACAATATTCTATTGTTAATAGGGCCTGACATGGCCAAGTGGTTAAGTAACTCGACTCGTAATCTAAGGGTTGCGGGTTCGAGTCCTCGTCACGCCAAACATGCTTGGCCTTTCAGCCGTGGGAGCGTTATAATGTGACGGTCATTCATTGCGTAAAAGAGTAGCCCAAGAGTTGGCGTTTGGTGGTGGTGACTAGCTTCCTTCCCTCTAGTCTTACACTGCTAAATTAGGGATGGTTAGCGCAGATAACTCTCGTATAGTTTTGCGCCAAATTCAAAGCACTCCTCTGGATTTGATCTATGTTTCCGGTCACAAAATAAATAATTAAATATGTACTTTTATATTTGGTTTGACAGAGAAACAAACACCGAAATGAGGAAATTATAGTGGGAAGTTAAGAAGTATTATAAACGGAAAAAACTGGTAGTTGTATCTTAAGCAAAATCAGTGTGAGCCTGTGATTTTTAATAATAATAAAATAATTACGTTAAACTTAAAAAATGAACTTATTAATATTCCTAAATAAAATATACAAATAATAGTTACTAGTACCTTAAATAAAACTTTATATTTCATTCAGTAGTAATTAACTTTATCATGAAATTTCAGTGCACAGTATTCGTTCCCAAGAAGAAGCTTAAAATGCTAAAAATAAGAATTCGATACTCGCTATGGACAACATAGAAATAACTCATTATTTAGCTTTGTACTTAACAACTAAACATTCTCAAGTAGAGATAATTTGTTTCGATAACTTTCTGTTTATATAAACACTGTTATAAGTTTTGCAACAAAATGTAGATATTCTATTTTTTTATACATAATATAATATAAAATGAGAAAGCTTAACTAGTTTATTGTGTGAAGACCAACTTCCAACTTTATCAGATTACCTCTGTTACCTTGTACGGTGTCCTGAGGTTTTACTAATATCAGAGAAAATAAGTAGTTTAATGAAGACATTGCGCGGCATTAGGGGTAAAAAACCGTAAACAGGTCGGTTTCGATGTCTTTAATTCTCAATATAGTAGCACAAAGCTCCTGCAAAAAAAACAAAAAAACTTATATTACGCAGCTTTCAGTTTTTGTTCGTAACATCTCTATCTAATTACTTTTAAAACTTTAATTTGTTTAAATTGATTGTATCATTATTTTAGACACAAACTCAGCTCAAGCTTTTCCCATAGACAGGGGGAGAATTGGATGCTTTCGTTGTATTGCAGATGGGAACTCCCTACCGAACCTTTAGGTTTGTCAAGCTCGAAGGTGATAAGTCAATCAGATTACACGGACAACTATTGGCAGGTACAGGTTTAGGAGTCTTTACTCTTAAAGAATGTTTTAAATTAACATTGAAATCACACGCCTAACGGTTATCATAAGGTATTTAACGTCACTTATTACGTTGCATATTTATGAGACATGAAATTAATGGATATATTTTAATATTCAGTGTTATTTAGAACAGATTCTCAGTAGTGCGTATACATATTTATACATTTCTTTGGAATATTGAAAAACCAGTGGTAATCGCTTACGTTTATGCTGGATACTGAGCGTGTATTTTAATATACACCTGTCATGTGCTTCCAATTTACTAACAACTATAGAAAATGAATTATCAGGTAAATAAGAAAAATAGGGAACTTTCTTTGAAAAATTGCCTGTGAGTTTCGCACTTACGAAAAGAACTAGAAATATTCTCGCCAACATTGTATCATACACACACACACTCAGATAAACATTCAAATTATGATTTAGGGATATTTAACAATAATATATATAAATAATAGTATAAAACAATTTTAATTTGACAAAACTCTCCTATTATCTACCAAAATATACAAGTTTAAAATCATAACTTTTTTCACTATCTTTTGTATATAGAAACCATCATTCCTAGTCCCTAAAATAGTACTAGTTATTATATCCTTGTATATAGACTCGTAGAGAATTTTTAAGGAGAATGGCAAAGTTTTCCAAGTAGGGAATATCAAGAGTGATATTATGAAGTGAATAGAAACTTTATATACATATGCTAAACGAATAAATAAATAATTATATTTTCCAGGAGAGATAAATGCCCTTTGACCTACTTTTCCCTAGCGGATAGCAATGCTCATACACACATCTGCTATAAGTAAGAAACAAAGAGTAAGTCCTAACAGCTGTCAAACACGAAATAGGAATTTTGTCATTCCATCATCCAAATATTTCAAATGCGTTGTCAATTACTGTGAGTAGAATGGATTTTCGTTCTATGTGATATTTATTATTGTTGTTCACTTACCACTTTTTCTTTTTTTACACATTTCGAACTTGTTCTTTTATTTGTCAGAAACGATTGTTTGCTTAATTTGGCCAATAAATACCTCATAAGTATGTGGCAAAGTTGCAACTACAATAGTTGATGATTCTGAAACTGAGAAAATACAAATACTATAAATATACTTGATTTGCATAAAGAAAAACTCATTTTCCAGTCCCGAGTAAGCTTCATGTTATATGGTTTATTTATCTCCAGCAGAATATACTAAGCAATTAAAAGCGTAACGCGAAGTGTTTATTTTCGGATTCAAGTAGTTCTAGAACACCTAACACACACTTCACGTTTTATTCCAAGTGATCCTTATGAAGGGATATTTAATATGAATGTAATCACTCTTGTTAATAAAATTGTTTTCTTGATATGCTTGCAATAGTATATATTAAATACGAATAAAATTCGTTTGCTAATGTTGCAAGACCGTTTTTACTGCCTGTTTCCTACGCAAGTATAAAATAGTTTAAATTTGTGAAACCTAAAGAGTAGAATTATATATAAATGTCGTTGACCAGCTGCTTTCTGTTGGTATCGATCCAAATATTTGTGTTTTCCAGTTCACGTAGAACGTTGAAATTACAGATACCAATTTAATAGTTGAAAAAAGACAGAATTTGTACGTTTTAAAACTTTCACGCAAAACTACACAAGGAGCAGAATCATCTCTAATTTTGATTGGTAGACTTGAGGAAAGGCGGCTGGTCAACAACACATTACCGCCAACCATGGATGTATTAACACATAGGCACACGAGGCACGTGCCTGGGGCGGCAAATTTTGACCAAAAAAAGAAAAAGAATGGACACCATTTTAAAATGTAGTCCCTGGTTATTAATTCCCCCTGCCATTTATGCCGCCCCAATAACCTCTTGAATCTGTACCCCCCCACACACACACACACACTCACTATGCCACCACACCGTCGGGTCGGTCGCTTCAAGTTTAAAAGATTTCTAACCTTCCCTCCCTGAGTCCCACATAATACGCCTCGCCCCCCCCCCAATTCAATGCTGCCAATAAAAAGTTACAAAGTGCTGATATGGACATCGGACTTGTAGTCGAGCTTTATGCTTCCTTGCTGCAGTTTGTGAAAGATTCAAGAGAACTGTTCGATCATTTTGAAGACAAGGCGATGTTGAAGTCAAGCATGAAGACGTACGAAATTAAGCGAAAAAGGAAGCAAAAATTTTCAGATGGTGACACCCAGGCAGTGAAAGAAGGCAGAGAGGCATTTAGAGTAAATGTTTTCAATGTGATCATTGACAGACTTTGTTCAGAACTACAGCGAAGACAAACCACTTATGTAGAAATCCACGTAAGGTTTGGATATTTGTTCAAGATAACAAATCTTAAACCCACTGATGTCATCAGTCAAGCTGGAACACTATTGAAACTCTACCCCAATGATTTGGAAGTGAGCTTCGTAGATGAATGTCTACATTTCCGCGCACATCTTGTGAGTATGAAAGTGCAAAATGATGACTCTTCTGCGTTAGCAGTATACAGAAATCTGCGAGCTAAAGGACTTCAAACTGTATATCCAAACCTGGATATTGCTATGCACATGTTTCTGTGGATTCCAGCAACTAATTGCACATCAGAGAGATCTTTCTCGGCTCTCAAACGTGTGAAAAATTACTTGAGATCAAGAATGGCAGAAGATAAACTAAATGCCCTGTCACTCCTCGCCATTGAAAGTGATATTGTTTGTAGAATAAACTATGACGATGCAATAAACATGTTTTCGGGACAGAAGGCCAGGAGAAAGCCTGTATATTCAGCCGCAGAATAATATTTAGTGATAATGGATTTTGATGTTTCATTTTTTATTGTGTTGGAAAATAAACGTTGTGTTGATTTTGAATGATAACAACTGTGTTTGTCTGTTGTTGTGATGGTGATGCTTGGTGCAAGTTGTGGCATGGAGGGGGGGGGGCGGCAAAAGTATCAACCTAACCTTGTGCCTAGGGGCGCCGAAATCCTAAATACGTCTCTGCCGCCAACTGTTGGTCTATTCTTCTCTTACCGAATAGGCCCGGGATGGCCAAGCGTGTTAAGGCGTGTGACTCATAATCTGAGGGTCGCGGGTTTGCATCCCCGTCGCGCTAAACATGCTCGCCCTTTCAGCCGTGGGGGCATTATAATGTTAAGGTCAATCCCACTATTCGTTGGTAAGAGTAGCTCAAGAGTTGGCGGTGGGTGGTGATGACTAGCTGCCTTCCCTCTAGTCTTACACTGCTAAGTTAGGGACGGCTAGCACATATAACCCTCGAGTAGCTTTGTGCGAAATTAAAAAAAAACAAACTCTTACCGAATAATGGAATTTGACAGTCACTCCTATAACGCACCCACGTGCTGGAAGAACTGAGCATTTATTTTAGCAACAAAACACGAATCATAAATTCTTAAACTCACAGTTCGATCCCGTCATAGAAAAAAGGCTGAGTACAAAGTTACATAATAATGGGTTATTTGCATTCTTCTACTGCGGAGAATTGAGCCAAGTTTTGTTTTGTTATAAATCCGAGCCCATTAGAAGACGAGAGAAGATAAAATTAATAGCTATACTTAGTGACTAAATCATGAGACGCCTTCAGCTGTAACCTTGCTCTCTATATCCATAAAAATAAAAATTGCGTCAAATGAGCTGGTAGTTCGTGTGCAGAAAAACAGCTTTGTTGTATATAACGCGTGTTAAGTGTTTTAATTATTTAGTAAATGTTAGTACAGATTTTAAAAGTAAAAATGACATACAGATTTTGTTTTAAGTTCTGATATAATCACGAGTTTTTATCTAGTATAGAAAATATGTTTTATAAATATTATTGGTAAGATATATTTTGATAACCCAAACGCAAAAAAAAAAGTTGAAATATTCACTATTTCATAACTGAAATTTACGGATAGCTTGACTTTCATTAACTGTATCTATCAACTAAATAACTACTTTCCTTTCTTTCTTTTTTGTTTTTTGGCCTTGTGTGGAGGTTTTCACATTAGAATATTTTTTTGATAGTCAACACCTGCCACCACCAACTGTTAGACTATTCTTTTACCAATAAATAATTAGATATACTATCACATTATCACGCCCTCCCTGCCTGTAAAAGGCGAGTATTTTCAGTGACTGGGATTCGAACTCGCGTATTGCAAGTCGAATCCTTTAAGCCAGATCTCAGGTATGTTGAACCTTTATACTAACATTTTGGTTATATTTTCCAATTAGTTTATCAATATTATCAGTGTGTTCCCAGAAAAGCCTTATAGTTGTATTTAAGAGCAAATTATTATCCTCACTTCAGTGTGAAAGCTATTTTAATTTCAGTTGGAAAGAATACTACTGATGTTAAATATTCTCACATGTTTTGTTCCGAGTCCGTTCTCTAGTTTTTCTCTATTACAATTCATACATTTGTTGTTCGAAGCCTGTAGTGTGTCCTTTTTATCTCTTGAGAGTTATTATTTTATAGCCAAAGTTTTAGTATTTAGTTTTTGGATCAATTTAATTGGATACAATTTATATAATGTCACATATTATTGTTATTCTTATTTGAAAATGTTGAAAAGTGTTCAACCAGAAAACGACCCTCAGTTGCAGAATTGTTAGACTGCAGACTTATGCTCTTAAAACTCTGGTTTCAGTGGCCTTGGTGGGAACAGCACAGATAGCCCACATTTTTGCTTAATTACAAACAAACAAAGCCATAAAATGCACTGAGGTCGTAATATAAAGCAGTAATTACAAAATATTGCTTTTGCAAATATCATTAATCTTATTTACTTTTTGAGAATATAATAATAATGACATTAAATAAAATATATGATTTTAAAAAAATTACACATAACATTAACACAACTCAAGTTTGATTTACTTCAGACAATTGATATGAGGGAAATGATTCATACAAATGTGGCAGCAGATTACGTTTAGCTATAAACACTAAAACAACTATAACTGGCTCCATATGCAAAAATCCATGCTTAGATCATTTATATTTATTCACTAAAGATAATCTATATATCTACAATTTGTCTCTCTCTGCAAGTCTGGCATGACCAGGTGGTTAAGGCACCCTATTCATATTCTGAGGGTCATTGATTCGAATCCCGGTCCCACTAAACATGCTTGTTCTTTTAGCCGTGTGGGCGTTGTTATTCGTTGGTGAAAGAACAGCTCAAGAGTTAGCAGTGAGTGATCTTAAATTAGGGATGGATAGCACAGATTGCTCTCGAGTAGTTTTGCGCAAAATTAAAAAGAAAATTTGTACTGTATTATAACTGTTGCTATTAAGCTAAAGAATCGGCTATTTGTTTTCTGCCCAACATACTTTTCAAAACCCGGTTTACAGCGTCATGAGCCTGTAAACTTACTGCGAAGCCACTGAAGACTAATTATAAATGGCATTTATGTCATTGGCTTAAGTTTAATTTTTGATATATCGTATCCATTTCATTTAGATTATAATCCAATGTTTTGCATTATTTATTCAACCTATTTTACATCTATTTATTGGTGAAAATTAATTTTTCTCGTTTTTCTTCTTTCAGATAAAATAATTATAAAAAAATTTAATTATGTTGATTTGACTTATGATTTCATTCTGAGATTCCATTCTCTTTTTGCGACTAATAAACAGTATTTCATGCCATTTTCAAAATATTTTGTTGTCAGCTGTACCTTTAATATTTCTTTACCATTATTCCATGAATTTACCAAAAAAACAAACACAAAAAATTAGTAAAATAAATAAATAAAACTTTTAAATAGTTGAAATATATAGACATATTATGTGTTATCCCTATGCTTAATGATAAAGGAATTTCTCAAAATTTTCGTTTAGTCTTGTTTCTATGCAGTTTCAGTATAAAAACGAGGTACAAAAAATTGTTTAAATTGTTTCATGCTGGTTACCAGGCCCGGTATAACCAGATAATTAAGGCACTGGACTCCTAATTTGAGGATCACGGGTTCAAATACCCGTCACGTCAAACATGCTCACCCTTTTACCCGTGAGGGTGTTATAACGTGACTCTTAATCCTATTATTCTTTGGTAAAAGAGTAGCAGCCCAAGAGTTGGAGGCAGGTAGTGATGATTAGCTGTCTTCACTCTAGTCTTACACTGCTAAATTACCGACGGTTAGCGAAGATAGCCCTTGAGTAGCTTTGTGCGAAATACAAAACAAACCAAACAAAAACTTTAATAACCACTGTTTTCAACTACCATTAAATGCGTCCAGTCTGTTTATTTTTATACATCTTAAAATTCAATCATGTTTTTAGATTTTCAAATTGCTTACAGATTTTCCTATACGATTTTTTTCTGTAACTAAGCAGAGTTAGCCGATACTTGCAAAAACTGTTGTTTTGTTTTTCAATTAAACACAAAGCTACACAGCAGGCTATCTGTGCTCTGCCCACTACGAGTATCGAAATCCGGTTTTTAGAGTTGTAAATTCAAAGACATGCCATATACCACTGGGATACGGTTGGAAAGAAATCGGTTTATCGTAAAATTTTATATGGTAAAAGAAATGCTGTCAATCACACACACATTATTTTGTAATTCTGTTATCGCCATTAATTTGTATAGTTTGTGTGTGTAGAAAAGCGTTATATTCGCTTTTATTATTATTTTTGGCCCCATATAATCAAACCATTTGAAGCTTTGTACTGTCAGTTTTGGTTTGTGTGTTAGTAAAAACCCCCGAAGAAGTTCTAAAATTAGTCGTTGAGTGTTTAATTAAATAAAAAACAACAATTTCATATTATAAAGTCGTTTATATCTGCTAATAATAAATTGCTAAAATATCCAATAGAGGGAAAAACTCGTTACCATAACAACGCTTTTACTGATTCAGACAACTTCCTAAAAGAGCTTGAAAAGTTATTAACCTTAACATTAAAATCACGAGAGTGAAATTCAACAAAAGCGGACCCAATATTGAAACTGAAGTTATTTAAGGTGAGACTACGTTTGTTTAAATCATTCGCTCAAATTTTCAAGTTGTTTTCAGAATATAAGCCTAAATGAGTGTCAGCGCAGAAATTACATATTAAACAAATTTTGTGATAGTAAAAATATATTTTTGAACTTCTCTTCTTCACAAAAAATTTCGGTGCAGAAATGAAAATAAAAAGCCTATACATCAAAATCAAACCAAATAACAAGATGTTTTTAAGATTTACAGTGAGTATCTTACACAAATATCTTCACCAAGTTAATTAAGTCACAAAAACAGTAGTTAGATGTGCCACACGTTTTTTGTGTTGAGTTGGTTTTTATGGTAAGAAGAATATATTTTTATAAAAATACACTAAATTTTCAACCTTTGATATTGTAATTTTTAAGCTTTTTTATGTTGATTTCATCAAGAACTGTATTTTACATTAGTGTATCTCACACTTTTACTTAAATTAAGGCAAGAAAGAACTAGCTTTGATAGGTTTATTTCAGGATAATATAAAGTATTTCCAATTTTGTTGGCAAAACAAAGTTATTACACATTTATTTTTATCTTTGCATAACAAATCTCATATAATTAAGTGTATTGAATATCTAGTTTTTTGTTTTTTAAATTTTTTGCAATCTGTAGCATATCTTTTTTAATATCCATGAACTTGAAACCATTGATGTTTCCTGTGATAAGCATTGCTACTGATATCAGCACTTACCTACGTGTTTGGCTTTATAGATATATATGTAATTGTTTTAACTTTTTGTATATTTAGTTGTAGGTAAACTTAGACTTAAAAGCTCTGTCTAAGCAAAGTACTTCAAATACTTTGATTTTTAAATTCTTGATGATCTTTATTAGCATTTTTCTCTGTGAAAGACCACTGGATTTCAAAATAAAACATAATACTTTTGTGTGTTTTTAATTGTACATGAAGTATTTCTGATGATTATATTTTGTATGTAGATCTAGGCTATCTCAAGTTTTATAGTTTCATTTTTTTTGTTATAAGCCAGTTGCAACTGTGGTGTCAATGTAACATAGTTTTTGGGAAAGTTAATTTGTTGATTTGTCTGCTTTTAGACTTTTTTTCTTGCATAAAGCTACAGTGGTTGTTTTTGGACTGTTAGGAAGGAAGAACAAGACTTCACAAAAGCTGGATCAGTTTTTTTCATTTTGTTTGTTCATTTTGATTTATGTATTTGTTTACTTTAATTTATCATGCATATTTCAGAACATTTCAGCTCTGTAAATTTTAATTTTGATTTTGTTCATTTTAACTCCAGTGTGAGAATGTGCTACTTTTTTTTTCTGAATTAGCAATTTTTTTGTAATTAGTATAAAACTATATCATTTAATTTGTAGATAAATAATTTTAGCTTAAAAATGTATGTGCATGTATGTATTGTACTTCAATTTAGCCACATCACTAGTACACCCTAGTTATAATAAAATATCTTAAGTGTGTATCAATATTGTTATCCCACAAACTTTTGAACACATTTTCAAAATAAACTGTTTTGTACATTGTAAGATGTTAACTTTATTAGTCAGTTTTCTTGCTTAGAGATGGAAGATGACGTTCATGTTTCTTCAGACCAAATTGTTACAGAATTCAACACTTATGAGGAATTTCTTGATTCTCAAATTACATCTTTGGATCTATTTTATCTGGAGGTAAAACACAGTCAAGTACTCTAAAGGTCTATAAATACTGTCATATCAATGAAAGTAATACTTAGAAATTTGTATTTTCCAGTATGTAAAAGGAAAAGCAGATAAAGTTTGTACATGTGTATTGTTCATGGATAAAATGCATACATGTAATTACAAGTAAAAGTATTTTGTAGCAGATTCTTAATTTGTTACCATTATAACTTTCACTAGTAAGAATAATATTAAGCTATTGTTAGAATTATGTTTTCTTATTGAATATATAAGCATAAATATTTTTTTAGAAAATGCTGCACTAACCTGAATCACTATCTCATCTGAAGAGAAGTGCACAGTATATTGCAAAAATTCCACTGTTTTAAGCAACTTGTATGTACAAGTAAAGATTTCCATTATTTAAAAGGTTCCCAGTTGACATGTTACAAATTAATGAGATAAGTTAAATGCTTGATACATATATAATGTATGTATATACATATAAAACTTCTTAAATAATGTGTTAGTATTGGTTATTGGAAACCATAGGTAGAATTTCAGATAATGTCATTAATTCAAACTAATGAAGTATTGCTAAATTTAAAAATAAAGATCATATGATATTAGATCACCTTGTACAACCAAGTTTGTGAGCCTTTAGCAAGTTGTTGAAAAGAGCTGCTTAAGATTTCACTGACCTAATGCTGTTATACTACCTATTATCAGGGATGCTTTTTTATTTCCAAATATTATTGATCAGTATAGAGAACATAGGGTCACTGACAGTCTGTTTAATCTCTTCATTATAGTTTTATTTTTATCTGGAAATACAACATTGTTAAATTAATCTGGTTTAGTGTTGACAATTTATTTATTTCTTAAGTTATCCAAAATAAATTTCTTATTCTTCCTGATTTTTAGAAATTTCCTTCTCAAATTATATGAATAGAAACCTGTAAGGCCAAAGCTTGTTACATGGATTTTTACACTAGCAAGATACACATCACTTTACTTAGGTGCTTTGACCAATAGATCAAATGGAATGAGATATTGTAGTTACCTTGCCTTATATGTAGTTTGGGTGAAGTGATTTAATCAAGCTATTTACATTGTATAGAAAATACTTGGAGCTTCCACTATGGAAGTAGAAAATTATTAAATCAGTAATTCATTTTAAAATATTCATATAACAACACCAGTTTTATATATGTATTTACTGATGTTAGGATGAAGAAGTAGCTAGACAGCTCGTAGAACTAGGGTATCGAGGCAGTGGTGAGATTCTTAAACGTGAAGATTTTGAAGCCAAAAAGCAAGCTATAGAAGCCAGCAGATTGGCCAATAGAATGCATCAGAAGTACGTGCAAACAAATTGTACACTATTGTAATTTTGCACTTTATTTTGTAATTAGTTTACATTATTTGTGTACATAAGGAAAATGACTACATTTCTTAATGAGTGAATTTCATTGTTCAAAGTCTTACAGAAATGTTTTTTCAGCAATCATTTGTGATCTTTATATAACACAGTAATGTATGTATATGACATTTTTTTCCTAACTCAGCAAAATGTGCTATTATGGTTTTGAAACTAACCTACCAGATTCTTTATCATGAGAAAAAAGACAATTTAATTATCTGTTTTTTTATTTAATACTTAAAAAATACTATTCACACAAACAAGTATTGTGTTATAGTAATTATCTTTATGAACTAACCAATATTTTATAAAGATATTTCTAACATCAACATCATGATGTTATATGAAGTTACTTTTAAGACTTGTTAAAACATATTTAAAAAATATTTGCAAATTCATTGCTTAGAAATGTGTTCATTAGAAATATCCATAGCCTGGAATAAATGGCATGAATAATAATACGTTTACAGCAAAGCTAAAAGGAAAAAAATAATAATGCACTGATGTACCTTTTCCATATTTTTTTTCACTTTAAAAAATAGCTATAAGCATAATTGTGACATTAGTATCCCTACTAAGACTACAAAGATACTTTTACAATACAGTTTACAAAATAAGAAGGCTCTGGTGAGTATGATAGAATGAAAAATGTTAGTATAAAAATTTGACTTTAAAGAAAATAGGTGAAAAGTAGAAAATTTATCATTTGTAAAAATTATTTTTTTTCTTTTTTCTTTTAAATTATGATAAATAATGTATAGAACACTTGCAAGTGCTGGAAAACAGCTGCAAGATACTTTTCTCAAGGCTTTGGCTGACAGAGAAGATGATAATCGCAAAGGAAACTTAAATGTAAGTTAAGTTGTTTACAAGACTAGCAACTAAATCCTCCCAAGGTTCTGGCAACATTGCTGGTACTATACCTACTTTGTCTGTGGCCACTGGAGGCTTGTTGACTATGAAACACATCACCATTATAGTTTATAGTTTTGTGGGTTTTTTTATGTTTTTCCTACCTCTTTACCTGTAGAAAACCATTTTCCTCTCACATACATTTTTTTGTGAATTTGATTATTAAGGTTTGTTCTATACTTTATTTTTTTATATATCTTTTTATTCTTCTAATTTCTTATTGCATGATTCAGTGATTATTCCATTTTTTTTCTGCTACAGGCATCCAAGTTTCAATGTTCCTGGATTAACTTAGCTCCCATGCTCAAATGGCTTGCCATACTTAATTCCTGGATTCCTTTTCTGTGGACCATAGCCATTCTCCTTTTATGTTCTTAAACTACCAATCCCCAGAGTCTATTCTATATTATTTAGGAACTGACCTTCTGTCTTGAGTAACATTTTATAGTTCTCAGTTTTTACATCTCCTTCATTACCTACCCTCTGTTCATCTTTCATCTGAATCGCTATACGATCATTCTAATAGTTTTTTTACATTTCTACAGTTGACTCTTTTGCTGGTTTTCATTTTCAGTCTTGTTTTTATTTAGTTTGTCTGTTGTTGGCACCTCTTGTAATGTGGCACCTTTCTCCTATTCCTTGAAACTTTGAACTTTCCATCTCCAATTTTTCCTTCCTCTAGTGCTTCTCACTATCCCCCTGCTCATCTTGGTCAACTGATCAGTTTTTACCAAGTTGTTTTTGACTCAAACTCCTTACTTGATCTAACGTTTTTAATTCTTGATTTAGTCACGTTCAATGCTTACCTCTCCACACATTTCTTAACCCTACTCCCTATTATTGGTGCGCATAAATCTTACCTTTACTAAGAATTAAGTTAGTTTTTGTGTATAAGTGCTTATGTAGATTTACTGTTCATGGAGGAAGTGTTGCTCTCCTATTGATGGAGGGCTATTTTTGTACAATAATTACATCATACACCAGCACAGTTCATGCTGTTACACATGTTTTAAGTGAGACATAGCAAAATTTGAAAGCAGATGTGCAAAGAACATCTGATCTGTTCAGCGAGGTAAACATCTGTCAGAAATACATTTCCACATAATTAAAATGTTAATTTTGAAGTGTATTTTGTTTAGTTACATTTATTTTAAGAATTTTTAGTATTCAATAAAAGTCTTATTGTGAGACCATGAAGAAGTAGTATATTCTTTAGATATTTTTGCATCATTGAAATCTGATATAAAGTAGTTAGTTCTAGTCAATGTATTTCATGTAGATGCCATAATTTGCAGAATATTGAAAAACATTCATAAAATATCCATTTTTTTCAGACAATAATATTTCTTCGAACTTATAATACCAGAGGGCAGGAAGTGTCTGCTTATATTGATTTTGCTCACAGACTCCAAACTGAAGATTGGGAACTATATTTTTCTGGAAGAAAAAAAGTCCTTCCTAAAATTTCAGATCTAAGGTAATTAAGAATATGTTTTATTCTTTGAATGTTTTTCACTTTTTTAGTGACATGAATTTCATAAGCATTTGAAAAACAAATCATAAGCATTATGGTTTTATGTTGGTTTGATATTATTCAGTTCTCTTACACTTTCAATTTTAACTATTTGAATCTTGTGATCAAAATACTAATTAAAACCCCTACACTTATCAATTTTTATATGCTTATTAGCATTTAATTAATTCTTTGAGGGACGTGGGCTCAAATCCCTGTTGCACCAAACATGCTCGCCCTTTCAGCCATGGGGGCATTATAATGTTATGGTCAATCCCACTAGTCATTGGTAAAAGAGTAACTCAAGAGTTGGCAGTGGGTGGTGATGACTAGCTGCCTTTCCTCTAGCCTTACACTGCTAAATTAAGGATGGCTAGCACAGATATCTGTTGTTTAGTTTTGCACAAATCCAAA
This sequence comes from Carcinoscorpius rotundicauda, assembly GCA_011833715.1. Taxonomy (NCBI): domain Eukaryota; kingdom Metazoa; phylum Arthropoda; class Merostomata; order Xiphosura; family Limulidae; genus Carcinoscorpius; species Carcinoscorpius rotundicauda. The sequence goes on from CM022398.1 coordinate 27,965,944, forward strand.
AACAAAAACAAAAAAGCATTTCATTAGTAAGATATAACTATTTCCAACCCAGCTTTTTATAAAATATGTGTTAAATGAACATTTGTAGAAAGTTCTTAACTTTGTTATAATTTTCATATGTAAATTTTCTTATTCTACTAACCACAGAAGCTATGCAAATAAAAATTTGTTAGATATCAAAAAAGATAAAATTGTTAAATATTCAAGACAAAAAATAAGTAAAATTTAATGTTTTAATAATAGGAATCATCAAACAAAATAGCAAGAAGGTTAATCTTTTTTTAATGTATTATTAAGGCCATTAAAACCACATTTCATTAGTTGTATACCTTATCTGTATAAACAGGAACATTTATAATATTATGTAATGTTCTATAAGTTTTTGTTTTTCTAATATCATTCAAAGCTTTTACTTTCTGCAAGCATTTATATTTATTAATTATATATTTAAATCTTTGTGTTTTTAGGTAATTTTTTAGTTCTTTTTAACACTTTTCTTGTTTTTGCCCATAAATGTCTGCTAGCATATACTGCTTGGATTTAACTTATATATATTTTTTTAAATGAAATAGATTTTTTTGCTAATTTTTATTAGGTAAACAACAGATTACTTATGTTTGATTAAAAGCATAAATACATGTCAACTCATTTTTCATAGCTATGTATACACATATAGATATAAAGATTACACAACAGTTATGTTAATTTTGATATCTGTAGGAAAAAAGCATAGAACCAGCATCTCTGTATAGTTTATAAGCTGAGGTATCTATTCTTTAAAAATGTATGGGTGAATATTATGATTAATAACATAAGAATCCTGACATTGTCTGGATAATAGACAAACACACAGGCACACAAATGTGTGTACTTTATACCTAAGTTGTATTTATTTGTCTTTTACCTGCAACACGGTTTCTGTTATTGTTTTAAAGGAAGCTAATGATTAGTTATTTAAACATCATTCCCTTTCAAGTTTAGTGCATGTAGGCCAAGAGATGATAAGAGCAGGTGCCCAAGGATTGTAAAGTTTCTAATGTTACTTTTATTTCTTAAAGAGGGTGATGAGAATTGTTTTGGAACTTATTGGTCAGTTAATCTTACTTCCAAAGTAAGAAAAATTCTAGAATCTGATTCAAGAAACTTAATGAAATAACAAAACTAACATGAATTCCCAAAAGGGAAGTCTCACTTTACAAACCTTCTATAACGTTTTTCGAGGATATTGCTTATTTATCTGGGCCATGGAAGTGGTATGGACTTTATGTATATAGATTTTCAAGAAGTTTTTGATAAGTTACCACATTAAGGGTTAGTTAATAAATCACATCAGTAGGGGTTGAGGAAAGACTAGTTAATTGGATTGTAGAGTGGTCAGATGGGAAAAGTACAAATGAAGTATCTCAGAATTCTGGGGCTTTATTATTTCTTATTTATAATAATGATATTAATAAGGGTATAATTAGTAAATTAGTAATGTGTTATGATGTTAAACGTTTATTTATAGTAAATGCAAGCTATTACATTTGGATCACCTGTATAATATAGATGGAACGAACTTAGTAGGGTGACATAAAAATGCTTTTGACATACAAAAAAGAATGCTTCACCCAAGCCATTGGGGCAGTGCTCTTGCTAGTAGTAAAGCCAATAGAATTTTAAGTTGCATTTTGAAGTATATTCATTGCAAGTCAAAAGAGGTATTATCTCTGTGCAAGTCACTAGTTGTGCCTCACTTGGAATGCTGTGTATAGAATTAGTCTCCTTATTTATAAAAGAATATTAACTTATTGTAAAGGGTTCAGATGATAGCTAGATGGTTTTGGGTTATCTTATAGGAACAGGTTAAGATCATTTTTTTTCTTTTTGAGAAAATAATGAGGTGAGGATCTTATCTAGGGGATTGATAAAATAAATGCCAGTGACTCCTTTATGTAGTATTCTGAAGATAATAGGATGACATGACACATGTTTAAGATTTCAAAAAGACAAGCTAAGCTCCATTTTGGATATTTTTATTTTTCTAACAGAGTGATTGACTTGTAAAGGGAGTTGTTGTTTGTCATTGGTAGTAGAGGGTTGTGCTTCACAAGACTTTAAGAAGGGAATTGATTATTTCTTGAAGAATAAAGGATGAATTTAAGTTTTAATCAGTGATGACGGGAAAACCCACTTGTAGAGAAATATATATATATATGTAAAAACGGTTTATTTTGGTTGAGAAAATATAAAAAAATATATTCAAACATCTAAGCATGCCATCTACATTCCTACACTCAGTTACACAACCTCCTTCAAATATGTGGGCAGCTATCGATCAGTTACCTCTTTCTTTCATTGTGAACCTGACAATGACCAAAGAAGATCGAAATGTTGTTTGCTCCTCAACATAAAAATTTTCTCAACCCAAATGAGCCATTTTTACATATAGAATTTAAATTTTTATTTTTCTCAAGGGCCAGTGTGTAAGGAGAACCACGAAGCACCAAGTAGTTCTTTGTTGTCCATATGTTGTTTGCTTGCTTTATAATTGCACACACACACACACATATAAATAGCATGTTTCATAATTGATTATCTTACATTCTTTCCATGAAAATACCAAGTGAAGAAAACATTCTATATCATTTTTATTTTCCACCGGAAACTGGGCACATAAAATACTTAAATTACTATATAATTTATAGAACTACAAGGCCTAGAAAGATATTGTTCACTTAAAACATTATGAGATATGCTTTGAAATAATCCCTGAGGGGGGAGGGATTGGATCTGTTACTTAGATAAACATCAAATACTGGAGAATTGAAGTTACTGAATGCATTTTTAATTGTTTAATCACTTCAGAAGGCTTGCACATGTAGTTTTAAAACTATACATATAGATATGTAGCTCCCTCAATACCATACCACTTAAAAATATTAGTAATGTAAATAAAGTAACTTCTTGTACATTTCGTAGATAAATGTTGAAACTCTAATTTATTTAGAAATAAACAAGGAACAAAAAGAAAAACAGAGCAAAATCTCATACAATTCCTCAAGTTTCTGTTTGTCACATTAAAACTAACATTTTGTTAATTCTATGCTCTGTCTTTACTATTATGATTTTACACTGTGTTGTAGAACTACCTGGGACTTTTCCATATATACAAGATAGTTACATGTAGTTATGTGTGTAAAATCAACTTTGTAAAACCTGTCAATTTTAAATAATCCAAATATTTCATGTAATATATGAATATATTTGTTTAAAACTGAACACTGAATAATATGCTCATAGTTGTATATACTTGTAGTTTTGTTGTCTAAAAGGTAATAATTTTTATTCAATATGATAGCTACTACAACTGGAAAACTCAAACAACAACTTTTACTCCTACTCCTTATTACCAAGTGATTACGGACAATCGTGATGGTATCCTCTTTATGAACAAAAAAGATAGAAAAATTCTGAACGTTGATCCCAAGGTAGTATAGTTTAACATTAGTTGATAATATTAAGAGAAGTTTTCTGTTTAATACTTAAAGTTGCAGAGTTTCGGGACTCTTATAAAGGTTGTGAAGTCTTTTTTTTAAACTGTACTGTTAGTTTGAATATTACTTAAAAATATGCCAAACACACAAAACAAATACCTAACCATTCTGATGTGAATTAATGCTTGTAAAATCTCATAGCAAAATAGTGTTGGTGGTGAAAAACAAGATAACAAAATGATATCAAAGCTATAACTAGATAAACACCTTTAAATGTTCCTTGGATAACTGAATGGGGGAGACTAGTGCCTCTCTTGTCCTCTTCTTATGTAAATGTTCCTGTACTAGATACCCACTCTTTCTTTATGTATACATGTCACTTTTAGAATGTTGCATCTTTGTCAGTCACTGCATGTTCATTGTATTTTCTTTATTTTCTTATGTATATAACTACTAATGATTCATTATTATTAAATTCATACTACTCTGTACAAAGAATATTAAAATATTTTCTTTGAGTACTGCACTCTAGTGGCTCATTGGTAAGTCAGTGGGTATTTAATGCCAAAAATCAAGATAACAGCACAGATAACTTATTGTATATGTTTGTGCTTATAAACAAAAATATAAATCTTTTAGTCTTCGAGGAATCATGCGAATCTTTTAAATTATTATTCATTTATCTATAAAAGTCTATAAGAACATATGCTGCTAGAATAGTGCGTCAACGTTTTATATCATCTGTGCATGATGCTATAAAGAGATTGTACTTTTAAGATCCTGTATTACATCATTACATTATTAAATCTTGTATGTAAAGATTAGTTGAATTACTTTTCTGTTGAATTAGAAAATGACTTTTGGTGTTTGATAAAACTTTACTTATTCCTCGAGGATGCATAGGGATTTCAAAATATGATTTTATGTGAACCATTTCTCTTTATCCTATAATATGCATGTAATTATTTCTTAACAAAAATATATTCTTGTGCGTGTACAAGTATTCGGATAATGTTTTGTCATCAGAACCCCATTTTCAAGAATACTTATTTGATAAACTAAAGATACAAGCACAAATTATTGAATATGCAATTTCTTATTACAATTCTTAAGTTCTAAAAACTTGTAAGTCATTAAGTCATTGTGTGTGTGTCAAAATTAGATACAAGTTTGAGGAAGAGCTTACAAGGAATTACACATCTAGCAAATTTATAACAAAAACTGTTAAAACTTGGTTTGCTACTATTTGACCCAGATAGTTTATTTTTTAAACAATTCTTTATCCAATTTATAATTACAACTAACCAATGTTTTATTACATTATTATTGTAAAATGGTATGGTTTTCTGATTTTAATTTGTGTGGATTATTTACAAACGTTTGTACTAATTTTGTTTTTTAATGCTTTATATTATTTTTTATTTTACAGGCCCAAAGCCCAGGAGAAGACTCTGTACGTATTTCTGTTAATTCATCAATATACCTTCAGGTGGCGCTGTATGATCACTTTAGTAGGCAAAAGACATAAAAGTCATTTTACCAAATTTTGTTCTCTACTTTTAATTTGAAATACATGTTAATAAAAGGAATTAAGTAGTTCTGAATTATTATATCAACAGGAAAAATAAAACAAGACAAAAAACGTTAAAAAATTAACAAAACTAAGGATAGCAAGTAGACATTGTTAAGTGATAATAATAACAAACAACAGAGCTTTTTTATTATTTCCAATCCTCTTGATGAGGCCTCATAATCACATATATTACATACAAAACAAGTAGAAAAATCGAATACACAGTTACATACATTTGAATGCTCCTAATACTATCTGTTATTGCTCATATCAAAGGACTCAATAATGTAACGTTGTGAACAAGGACGAACAAGTTCAGAATAAAATTGAAAGAAAGAATTGACATCATTACGAATAACATACCTGAAATAATCGAAACTTTTCTTCCTTAACTGACACTTATAAAATGACAACAGATTTAAATGGATATTTTTGGCTAAACAAATTTTCCTAACAGTCATAATACAATATATAGCTAATGTAATCAAAAACATACACTGTAGGCTGTCATTTTTTCTTAATCCTTCTAGGAAGCCCTGTACAAGAATTTACAGTTTCTGATTCATTGGTATTGATTTTTGAATGATAAAGGAAATTGTGTCGAAAACTGACAGTTTTCGTAACAGTTGAACCATTGGAAACAGGCAATGTAAATGTTTCACTGTTTCAGTGTCTTTACCACAAAGAGTACATGAACCAGTATCATGTTTTTGCATGTGAACAAGATTATTGTTCGTCATTAAAGCATTGTGATAAAATAATTAATCCACGTCAGCAAAGACAAAGCCTTTAAATGGGTGATAAGTATATTTATGTATTTTGTTTCCAGTTAGTGTCTCTTAAAATATCTTTCCATGCAGTAATTTCTTCAGTAGCGGGGATAGAATTCTGGTATATTAACTTAATCAGTTTTTTAACAGGAAGATCATTTAAGTAGATAACATTTTCACCATCTAAATCACATATCTCAAAAATAAATTTTGTAGTATCTGTAATTGTGGGAATTTCTCTTTCAACCAAGTCTTTCCATTCTTCTGGAATAGCATCATATAACTTTTTATAATACCGTCTGACTTGAACAGGTATCACACTTTCAGATACATTCTGACATAACTCGGTAATAGTTTTTAAGGGAAGCCAACGAGGGACAAATTCGTAAGTGAAGTCCCTTAAGCGAATTAGTCTCGCGCTAATAAAATTTTTATTACAGAATGTGCTTAATCCTATAGTGGAAACTTGTTTGTTTGGAATTTCGGAATTTCGCACAAAGCAACTCGAGGGCTATCTGTGCTAGCCGTCCCTAATTTAGCAGTGTAAGATTAGAGGGAAGGAGCTATTAATCACCACCCACCGCCACCTCTTGGGCAACTCTTTTACCAACGAATAGTGGGATTGACCGTCCCATTATAACGCCCCCACGGCTGAAAGGGTGAGCATGTTTAGCGCAACCCTCAAATTACAATTAGCCCATTGTGGTGCTTTGTGCTTAATTCCAAATAATCAGTCTGCTACATACATCTTTATTGCTTTAAAAGTTGTTTTTTTCTGTTTCTTAGATTGCATGCTTATACCAGCCGTAGCTAAAAACGTTTATTTCACATTGAAAGAATAATTAGAAGTCACGTTTCTTGAGCGAGTAAACTTTCTTCGTTGCTTTATCATTGCTCTTGCAGGTCTTATTTTTCACATCTTTCTTCTATCTATTAGAATCAATTTCATTGAAGGTCTTGAAATACGCTTGAAAAATTACTTCACGTTCCTCACGTACTCTACCAAAGCTAACGACCTTCGAATTTTAAGAAATATCAAACAAAAGTAATTATCGTCAACTAAACAAAATGAATCGAACTCAACTAGTCCGGCAGAGCCAGGTGGTTAAGGCACTCGACTCGTAATCCTCGGATTACGGGTTCGAATCCCCGTCACACAAACCTGCTCCCCCTTTTAGCCGTGGGGGCGTTATAATATTGCTGAAAGAGTAGCCCAAGAGTTGGCGGTGTGTGATGATGACTAGCTGCCTTCCCTCTAGTCTTACACTGATAAATTAGAGACGGCAACGCAGATAGCCCTCGAGTAGCTCTGCACGAAATTCAAAACAAATGAACTCAACTGTGTTTTTTCTTTTTTTTTCATTTGACATCGTATCACTGAAAGGGAGGCTAAATGCAGAAAGTTGGTCAAAATGAGTCTAAATTTATGAAACAGATATTTTGCAAATAACTGTAAGAAGTTTCAGTATAAAACTAGACTTGAATCAAAATTGTCCATTCTTAAAATCATTGATATATCTTCGATGTACTGTTCTGCTTAAGATTCCTGTAAAAAAAAAGTAGCCAATGGAAACAACCATTTTAATTTTGTGGAGGCTTTAAAAGTTTTACTGAGAACAGTAGAATTTCGTTGAATATAAAGTTCAGGGGAAACTTTCAGATTTTATTGAAGCCTGAATTCAGGTCATTACCAAATGTCCATAATATCAGATAAAGCACAATAGATATTAAAGTAAAATGAATTATCAGAGCTCAAACCAACAGGATAAAATCATCAGAAAGAAATAATTTTCAGCTTATGTTAATAAAATTTTCACATAAGTAATTGAAAATGTAATCATATACTTACAATTGAAGTTGGAGTGTTCTATTTAATTTTAAATTAAATATAGTTATTGAGTTTAGATTTACTAGATAAAATGACAAAATCAGAGGTACTATGATGGGCTGGTATTCTTACTGTATGTTCTGACTTCATAGCTAGGTTTAACTGCGATAGTTAGGTCACGCTGTGAGGATGCCTGATGGTCATATTTCTGAAGACTTGTTATATGATAAGCTAGCAACAGACAAATACCATTTAAAGATATACGCAAAAGAGATTGAGCATCAACTGACATCAGTCTCGACTAGTGGGAGGCCCCTACTGGTACAGTGGTAAGCCTACAGATTTACAACGCTAAAATCAGGAGTGCAATTACCCTCGATGGACTCAGCAGATAACCCGATGTGGATTTGCTATAAGAAAACACACAGAGAGAGAGACATTTGCTAAGGAGAAGAGCGTTTGGTTCTCTTCCATTAGCAGTGGGCTAAGAGGTCATGGTTGTGAGATGAGGTAGCACAGAAAAGAATCTAAGACGTAAGTTCCTCCCTGAAAAATGTAGGCATATTGGTCACATATTATTTTTAAACTATTACATATGTATATAATTCATTTTATATCATTTAAGAAAAAATAAATAAAACTCCTATAAGTACTATTACATTCGATTTGACTTGTTTTAATGACCACTTTATTAAACATTTAAACCAACTTAAGCTTTTTAATTTAATTTTCCCTCCCGAGCGGCACACCTGGCTACATAACTGAAAAGAACCCGCAACAAGCTGAGAAATATACTACCACCTACTCTGTCTCAGTGCTTTATCTTTAAATGTGACGTACTGGTTAATACACTTGTCGGATAAGACTTTTCAATTACCGTAAAAGAGTACCTGAACGAATAAAACCCTTAAGCGTGCGCATAAAAAAAAGGAAAAATATTTACTCCCGATACTTGCTACTAGATACGTATTTGTATTATTATATATATTTTGTAAACATTTTCTATAAATATGCATTTCACGAACAAAGACTCTTCGAATCTCATTTTTGTAACGTAAACAGACAAACTTTTTCATAATTTCACCAGCATTATTGAGCTTTTCAATTTTCCATGGTGGATGGAACTCATGCAGCTTTTTACTAAAATAAACAATCATCGTTGATACATTATGAATGTGTATTCATCACTATAATACATTGGAATATTACAGTTATAGTTTCAGACTGGTAAGAACAAACTAGATCAAAGTGTTAAAAGCAGATGAATATCTGAACATATGAGCAATATTTTCCAAATTGGAAGAAGGAAATGTTACAATTTATTTGTTAAAATAATGTAATCAGTCATCTATGAAAATATATTACAATACACTGTACCTTTATTTTTTAGTGTGAGAACATTATAATCTTAAAACAGTTTCTTACTGAATACCTAACAAACTAAAAATACAAGAAGTAGTGGCGGATTTAGAAGGATAGAGTGGCTGACCACATCCGTTTTTATATTGTTTGAAAATGGTATATTTCGTGTTCGAAAAATGTGTCAGTAAATAATCCCCTAAATTTGCCATTGACAAATTACTATTAGAAATATAACTGCACTTGTCCTACAGTTAGTTGGATATATGTAATTCATGGTGAGAAATAATATTTTATTTAATATGTTTATATCTTAAATAGTTGAAATGAGAATTTTGATGCCATTTGTTACTTGTTCTAAACACTGAAATGAAACTTTCATTAATCAGTTCAGTACCGTTCAAGCCGATCGGTAACAGAGTGCCACGGACGAGTTAATTTGTTCTCAATAATACTTAACTTCAACGCTAGATATCAGCACCATACATGCATTTGACCTACTTACAAACTGTTTCACTTTCGATCCAAAATCCGTCACAGGAAAATGTTACAAAATGAAGAAGCATAGAGTTGTATTTTAAACTTGGTTCGGAGTTTGAAGATAGCAGTGGCGATTCAGAAGATTCGGATTTTGAAGATTCTTTGAAAAATACGGAAATACAAGGATCAGATGTCAGTGAAGATGATGATAACTAGCCATCAACCAGCACTGGTAAACGGACGATAACACCATGGAGGAAACGTAAAATTGCAAGTCATGGTAAGAACAGATCCAAGAAAAAGTGCCCTAATGCAATGATTGGAATGCTGAATCCTTTCCTGCTCCAGTTATAAACCCCTTCTCAGGAAATCATTGTGCCCAATACGACGATTTGAGCCAAGACTCGAAGCCCTTTTATTGTTTTCAAAAGTTCTTTCCTTCCACAGTTGTCAACCATATTGTAACAGAGACCAATAAATATGCAGAAACTATGATGGCTCGCGCTGATTTGAAGAAACATTCTAGAGTAAAATCATGGAAGCCAACTAATGAGAAGGAAATTTATGAATTTTTGGGTCTGATAATGCTAATGAGCATAGAAAGAAAACAAACGATTTCCATGTACTTCAGTACTGACCCTTTACTTGCCACACCCATTTTGGTCATTGCATGTCAAAAAACCTGTTTCTTTACTGCTATCGATGCTACACTTTGGTAACAATACCCGGGAAAATATTTTTGACCAACAACAGCACAAGATACAGCCCATTACTGACCATTTATGGGGAAATTTTAGAACCTCATATTTATCAAACGAACATGTTTGTATTGACGAATCTTTGATACTATGAAAGGGTCGACTGGGATTTCGACAGTACATTCCAAGTAAAAGGGCTATGTTTGGAGTCAAAGTTATGAGCCATGTGAAAGTGTAACAGGCTATGTTTGGGAGTTTTTCATCTACGCTGGTGCTACTACACAGTACAGAACTAAAGAGGAAGGACAGGACAAACATGTTGTACTCACATTGATGGAACCATTGTTTGGACAAAATTAAAAGCTCTATTTGGATAATTTTTTTACAAGTCCCACTTTAGTGAAGTCATCGCTTGATCGTGACACCTATTTATATGGGACAGTAATGAAAAATCGAATTGAAATGCTGAAATGTTTCACAAATATTCAAAGAGGAGAAATGGAGGTGACACAAAAATACAGCATTGGTGTTTTTCACTGGAAGGATAAGAGTGACATTTTCATGTTGAGTACAATACATGACAATACCATGCAAAACACTGAAAAGATCAACCATGCTACTGGTGCAATTATTGTAAAACCAAAATGTGTCATTGATTACAATCGTTATATGGGAGGGGTTGACTTATGTGACAGTGTGTTGCATGCTTATCCGAGTATGCACAAGGCTGTCAAGTGGTTAAAAAAAGTATTTTTTCACATGATGGATATTGCAGTATACAATGCTTTGGTAGTTTACAAATTACTGGGAATATTTATAAAATTTATATTAGATTCACTACGTTTTCATTAAAAGTAATAAACATATTAGTTTAAAATGTTTGAAAATTAACAACTGTAAAATGGAATCAAATTTAAGCCTTTCAATAATTTATTTGACGATGAAATGTTATCACAGGGTTGTTTTACATTCACATGTTTAATTTTGAATTTCGCGCAAAGCTACAACAGGGCTATCTGCGCTAGCTGTCCATAATTTAGAAGTGCAAGACTAGAGGGAAGACAGCTAGTTATTTCCACTCACCGGCAACTCTTGGGATACTCTTTTATCAACGAATAAGTGGGATTGTTTTCATAGTATAGCACCCCCACAGCTTTGACGGGGATTTGAACCCAGGATCATTAGATTACGAGTCGAGTGCCCGAACCACCTGGACACGTCGGGACCCCATTCACATTTAGGTAATATAGTTGATACAACCTGCAACAGCTGGAGAAATCATGTAAATACATTAAAAAAAGCATATTTGAAGAGAACGTCACAACTGTTATGATTGTTAAGTCTAGCACGTTAACAAGGAATATTTTTCGTTATTAAGTTAAATTAGAAGATAAAATATCTACCAAATTGCAGTTAACGAATGAAGCGAAAGCAAAATAAGTTGAAAATAACAAAATATATCAATTATTCTTGTACAAAAGAATAATATCACAAAAGTGGGTTGTACGTGTAAAATATAGGCTTCTTATACAAGTGAATTAAAAACTTACTTCTTTGTCTATGGAACAAAATCTCTATCTTAAATTATGCAAACCTTTTTATCGAGAAAGAGAAGCTATGGTAAAACGGTTACCTTAAATTTAAATGTAATTATCATTAATTAACTTAAAAGTCATCAAAGAGTAAAGGGTTCCATAATGAATCCGATTTTATTATAAATACAATTTTTAATAAAAATAAAAATCTGGCATAGATTTTTTTTAGATATTTCAAAAATGCAATTTTTATAGTTTGGACCACTTTACTTATAAGGTAAATAAAACTAACCCAAATATAGTTTCCCTCATCTAATTTATAACAACTAAAAATGCTGAATTTAGAAATTTTATTTAAATTAACCCTGCAAGAACTCGGGTATACGAATTTTCGACGCTAAAATCAGGGTTTCGACTCCCCTCGGTGGGCTCAGCAGATAGCCCGATGTGGCTTTGGTATACGAAAAACACACACGCAAGAACTGGAAATTACTTATTCATTATTTATTACCGTGACGCAAGGAAAGTGATTATTAGTGTGCGCCAATGATGTATATTACAACCGAAAAATACAGAATAAATATACGTAATTGGTGGACGTATTTCTTTTACAGTATCTTTGCCTGTAATTCCTCAGTGTTTGAAACTAAGAGATAAAATTTCCCAAAGTTTCTAATCTTCAACCACAAAAAATTCCAAGTAATTACCTTAAATCAAAATTGTATGAATACTAAATATGGCAACCGCAATATGACTATTCGAACTCGCACCTATCCGTCAACGTGCTTTTTTACATGGGATAATAGAAATAATAGTTGTCATATATTCTCCCTAGATGTCAGCACGTCCTACCTAAAAATACACAAATGCTCAGATGAAAGAGTCATTTTATCTCTACTTCCTCACAACGTAGGCCCAGCATGTCCAAACGTGTTAAAGCGTTCAACTCGTAATACGGAGGTCGCGGGTTCGCATCCCTGTCCCATCAAACATGCTCATCCTTTCAGCCGTGGGAGCGTTATAATGGGACGGTCAATCCCACTATTCGTTGGTAAAAGAATAGCCCAAGAGATAACGGTGGGCGGTGATGACTAGTTGCTTTGCCTTTAGTCTTACACTGGTAAATTAGGGACGGTTAGCGCAGACAGCCCTCGAGTAGCTATGCGCGAAATTCAAAACAAACAAACAACCTCACAACATTGTAAAAAATAATCGGCAAAACTTGAACGTTCTTCTTGAGGTTAAAGACGTCCGCTTTTACTTTTATGTAAACACGCTGTTAAAAATACATGTCATTATTAAGTTTTAAAGAAAAGAGTAAAAGAACTACAATAGAAGGGATCCTGGTGATTCTCCTGCCTTATGACGTTAAAAATTGGGGTTTGATACATTCGCTGGGAAGAGTGAGTAGATTTATGCTCAGTAATTAATAAGTAAACAAACAAACAAGTCGTAATTGCGCAAAGCCGTTTATCGACCAAAAATATTTAATGAGTTTAGCGTCACTACAAGTGCGCAAATCCACAGTTAATACATCAAAATTCAAACTACATACTTTTAGCATAATTTTATTAATTAACATTTATTTGTATTTTGATATTAAAATATTTAATAATTGCTGGTTAGTTGAAGTTATTAAGCGCTGACTACTAGAAATGTAGAATTCAGGTGCTGTTCATTTTAATCACATTACCTTTAAAGTTACCTAAATTTGATCGCTAGTACAGTTCTTGAGAAATCACCACCTTCTATGGTACGTCAAATACATTTCTGAAATGTTAATTAAAAACTATCTAATGTTCTAACCAAGATTTATAAGAACAATTATAAATTATTTCTCAGATGAAAAACCTAATTAAATATATTGTAACTATGGCTGTAACTTTGCAGGCAATGTTCATAAGAATTGCCAATCTTCCATAACTGGCGTCAAAATGAAAAAAAAAACCACTATTTTTATGGCTTCAAAACACACAGTGATTCTCTATCATTCTAAAAAAAAGCAAAATTTCAACAATAATAATGTTAATCACATAAGTCTACTCCATAGTAGGTTACACCTGATGGATATCAGGGGGTGGACGGTAAGTGCGAGGGAGAGTAACACTAGAGTGTTGAACAATGCATTCCTCGAAGGTACGATCCTTCCTTAAAGGCTTAGATGAGGACTTCTTAACATTTTCTTTTTCATTGGTTTCAGGTGGCCAAAGCAAATCCTTGTTCCTACGGCCTGGTGAAGGAGATCCTCCAGCAAATGGAGGAGTACGAGAAGGAGGTGTTGATGGACGAAGACTCCAAGCACTGGTAATAGCACCAGCACGAGAGGTTGGAGTTGGTGTTACACTACCTTTATATTCTTCAGGTTTTTGGGGTGGCCAAGTCTTAGTCTTCCCATGATTAACTGAAAAAAAACACACTAATATAACACCAAAAATTCAATGCATCTAAACACCCTTACAACAAACTGTAACACTAATATCTAAAACAATAAATATTAAAACAGATGCACACACACATAGTATAAATGATTTAGGGATGACGCTTTACAAAACAAAAAAAGTCCGTAATTTCTATAAATGTATATATATATATATATTATTGAAAAGCAACCACTTTAGTTGTAATAATAACACAAACTCATACATATATAAAGCCTAAACATATATGTAGTGCTGAAGTTACAGTAGGCAGTTGTGTAGGAATGTACATCTAAGGCTAACTAACTACTGACTGATGTATATTAACACACACTTGACAACAATGTGAAGTCATTAGTCAATTGGTACACTTACTCTCCTTTGTCCATCCAGACGAGAATCCTATTTTTGGTAATTCTTTTGAAGTCGGATTCTACATAACAAAAAAAAAATATAGTTCGTATAGAAATGTGAAAAAATATAAAATGTTATTTAGAAACAGTCTGATCTTTTGCTGTTGTCCTTGAAAATGCATAAATTAATTTTTACATTATGTAACGAATGGAAGCATTTTTTTCTTCTGAAGACGCTATTAAAAGAAAAACAAAAAAGGTTGCTTATAATTTTCTGTTTTATCGTGTATAATAATCTGAAATTTTATTCATTTCAATTACAATAAATGTATATAAAACAGAAATGATTTACTTGATTATTACGTCGTTATATATATAAGACTCTTTGATGATCGAAAGTAAATTTCTAGATAAAACAAGTTGCATACTACAACTTGATGTAATGAAATTATTGATAAAATATTAAATTAGTGTAGTAAAATTTTGAAATTAATGTTTGAAGACGTTGGTTTAAAGACACCGATCTAAATAAAAATTTAAAGGTATCAAATTAGAAATACGTATCCTTTTTTGTGTTTTGTTTTTTGAATTTCGCACAAAGCTACTCGAGGGCTATCTGTCCCTCATTTAGCAGTGTAAGACTAGAGGGAAGAAAGATAGTCATCACCACCCAACGCCAACTCTTGGGCTACTCTTTTACCAACGAATAGTGGGATTGACCGTAACATTATAACGCCCCCACGGCTACAAGGGCGAGCATGTTTAGCACGACTAGGATGCGAACCCGCGAATCTCGGATTAAGAGTCGCACGCCTAACGCGGTCGGCCATGCCGGGAACTTTTTTGTGTTTAAGAATTCTAAAATGATTTACCCTCATCGTCTTTGGCTTTCATTGTGTTGCCTTTTATAAAATGTCAAGTTATTTTCTTTGTCTGACGTACGTTGCCGTGACTATAAGCTAGTCATACTTTTAACATATAAAAAATAAATAAAAGGAGCGAGAGAGAGATTTACCTTGGGCGGCCAAATTCCTTCCGAGGTTTTAACTTTATAAGGTGGTGTAGGTGATGCAGTTGGACTAGGTGACGTCCCAGTCGTTCCAGTTTGACTTGATGGACGGTTTTGTTCCTGCATTTGTTTCCAAGCAGGTGTTGAAGTCTGAATGGGAGAAGAAATTTGCTCAACATCTTTTTGGTAGTTTTTCTGAACATCTTTAGGTGTAGGAGATGATGGGGTTACTTTTGTATGAATGATAACAGTGGCCGTGGAATATGACATATTTGATGGTTGTGAGTGTGTGACAGCTTTAGTAGCTGAGAGAGTTGTTTTTTGTGGAGTAGTCACGTGCATAACTCCATCAGTGATGGAGCGAATGGTTGTTTGTTTATAATTAGGTTGAGCATGTGTAGTGGTCGATTGTGTATAAGTTTTCTGATCGGTAACGGTAGACGCTAAGGTTACAATTGTTTGCTGGTTCGATGACTGAGGGTGTGGGTCAGTGACGGGGTCAGTGGCTAGTCGCTTATGCGTTGGTTGTGTAGTAGCTAAGTGAGAGATGCAAGGAGGTTGGCTGGGACTTGAAGTGTTTGATTGTTGACAGGATAATTGAATGGGGGATGTAGCAGCTGGGGGAGTCTTCGATTGTTGATATGATGGTTCAGTGGGATATGAAATAGCCGAAGGTATGGTTTGTTGTTGATACGTTCGTTGCACTCTAGTTGTTGTGTGTTGATACCAAGGTTGATAAACACGAGAGGACGTCGTGTTTTGTGGTTCATCAAGCATCTGCCAAGTTGCGCTTTGTTCATAGTAGTCCGGTATAGATGTCATCTGGTGAAGTAAAGGTTCGTTGTAACTACTGGGAGAAAAGGGTCGTGGTGTTTGATAAAATTGTTGTTGCTGCTTATGGGTAGGAACATGTTGACCAGAATTAGATATGTCTTGAGATGAGGATGGACTAATCTGAGTGAGATAGGAGTAATAAGTTGGGGATCTTTTACCTCCAGGTGGTGACTTCAGGATCTGACTACGAACTGGAGGTATAGGCTTAGGCGGAGGCGGCGGTGGCTGTTTTCTGCGAAATTAAAGGACTTACATTAGAAAGATTCGGCTACATTGCACAATGAAAGATATAACGTTTTATGCTAATCGTTAATTAACTCTTACTTTCTTTTAATATCTGTATGGATCAAAGTTTACACGATATACATAACTTATACAACCAGTTTGTTCTACGAGGTCAAATAAAAATTGTTATTAACTAAATATTAAATCATATTACATGGTACTTAGTGCGTATCTTACTTTTGTACTGGAGGTGTAGACGGGCCATTCATGTAGTTTATTCCTGGAAAGATAACAGACAGTGAAAGATTGTTAATTGTAAAATATTTCATCTTCTCTTAAGTTTCAACGTTAAAATTTCAGATATCACTTGAACAGCTCTATGTGCATCTTTATAAAGTTATGCTTAGATAATGGAAGCTAAACCGTTTATAAATATAGCAAATTGGTTAAAAACTTAAAATGGTGAAATAAACATTTTGGTGGGGCGTATACAATAAATGACTCTGGTGGTTCATACTTTAATAAAACCAATGTATTTAGTCCAATTCAGATTATGTGTGTGTTTTTCTTATAGCAAAACCACATCAGGCTATCTGATGAGTCTACGAGGGGATGCTAGCGCTGATTGGAGCGTTGTAAATCCGTAGACTTGTCTCTGTACCAGCGGGGTACCAATTTAAACTAACTGTATATGAATGTGTTCATTAAAAATTAGTTTTTTTTCACTTGTCATTTAGTTTAAGTATGCTATATATATGTCATAGTAGAAAACTTAAAGGTTCTCCAATTCTGTTGATTAACGGTTTATTTCTCATTCGTTAAAGCTATATAGAGAAAAGGGATATTTAAATTCACAGGTGAATACTGTTTATTTAGTGTAACACCTTCAGAGATACTAAAACGAAAGTGAAACTTATAGAAGCTTCTATATTTATACATACAGTTTATTGAAAAATCAAGCAGATATATACATGTGTACGTTTAAAAGCTAATGTCACCAAATATGTTTAAAATGCGAAAATATACTGTTCATTTAAAATATATATAAGATATTCTAACCTTTTGATTCTTCCTGTTGGAAGGTCTGAAGAACAGCTGATTTCTGGATAACAGGAAGAGGAGACACTGAACCTGCATTGCGAGGCTTGGTATCGGATCTATTGCGAAGAGAATTGTAAAATGAACAGTCTGGCAAATATATATAATCATCAAAAAATTAATTAACGGTGAACGTCAGAAACATTCTGTCATGTCTAAATGGTGCCTTTGGAACAGCTGGTGACGGTTGTTATTACAGTGACAACACCTCTGAAATTATTGTGCTATATATTATAAAAGTTTGTTCTAATGTCTTCGGATCATTGTGTTGGGGAATCCTTAAAGACCCACATGACTGGTTGATTTAACTGAACTATCTACTGTGTCCACCGAAGGAAATCAAACTTCTAATTTTAGCGTTGTAAATCAGAAGGCCTACCACTGTACCACCGAGAGAAGTAGGGAAAGGAAAAACACAAACATGTGCTATTGCTTTGTTCATTGAAGTGTTTCATAACACTGGTACCTGGTAAACTTTGTTTGTTTTTTTGAATTTCACGTAAAGCTGCATGAGGGCTATCCGCGATAGCCGTCTCTAATTTTGCAGTTTAAGACTAGAGAGAAGGTAACTAGTCATCATCACCCACCGCCAACTCTTGGGCTACTCTTCTACCAACAAATAGTGGGATTGACCGTCACATAATGCCCTCACGACTGAAATGGTAAGCATGTTTAATGAGACGGGGATTCAAACCCGCGACCCTCGGATTACGAGTCTAGTACCTTAAACACCTGTCCATGTCGTGCCGGAAAGTGAGAAATAACCCTACAAAATGCTAGTGAAATGTCTTAAAACAAAGAGGCTGTAGAATTACTGATGGTTATACTGTTTAAAAACGCCGTAAATATTTATGCTTTTTTTTCTTCCCAAATTCATTTAAGAATATATTGTAATTTCTGTTCTGGGCACCTTATTCGAACAAATCACGATAAATCCTTATTTGTCACACTTTAAAGCACTATAATGCACATACATGTAACCCATTTACTGTTATATATTTATTTTAGTGCCTACGCTTTTTTCAGTATAGTCTTATTTTGCGCATGTGAACATATATTTTTGACTGTGTATTGCGCAAGTCCTGCCTGTTCTCAACATTTGTGCAAGGTTCTTGAACATAAGTAGCAACAATACTTGTCTTACAAAAACGATGGTGTGCTCGATCATTGTTGAAAATTCTATAAATCCAAATTGTCGGATATTTAAAATGGTAATACGTTAATATACGTAGCATAATAAATCTGGGACTCGTTCGAAATAAATTATAATACGTAACATAATAAATAGAGGACTCGTGTCCGAGATCTTAATCAGACATAAAATTAGTTTTAAATTATAATTCAAATACTAATTTAATTTATATTTATTAGTGCCAATAAGATCTGGTCATCTGATTGTCAAGGTTTTTTGAATCACCCTCCCTCGAACACCGAGAAAAATATAAGATAAGTGAATTGCTCGAAATTGCTAACATTTTATGATTAGAAATTAGAAAATTAGTGAGAATAAGTTAGAAATCGAATTCAAACATAAACAAGTTAAGCTTGAGAAAGTTCCAAATTGTGTGCTTCTAGAAAATGGAGACCACCAGATGTACCAGTTTTCTGAGGACGGAGATGTAGCTCATCAAATCGTTGTTCCAATAGCATATTATTCGGAAATATTGAAAACTGCCCATAAACATCTAGTGGAAGATCACATAAGCATCAACAAGATATGTAACAAAATCATGAAACATTTCTTTTAGTCAAAATTTGGTAACATGTTTCTCACTTTTGTTAAACTTAAACACTCGTATATGTCAATTGGCTAGAACACCTAATAAAACAATTTTTGTTACTCCTTCAAAAGCTATTCCAACGTTCCAAGAACATCTCAGTCATATAATAAATTGACTATGCTAAGCCAAAAAAATGTGTTTAAGCGCTTTCACGTGATGTGTAATTTTATTATCATAAGGTTATTTGTATTAATTTTGTTATATACTGTCATGATTTTTGAAATTGTATAGTTCTTTGACAACGTATTGTATTTAATAAATAGTTATCAGTGTGTGTGTCCAACGCCAATTTTTAATTCTCTAATGAGGGAGGTCTAACAAATTTAGTATTGTACATTTATTTTAGTGCCCATGCATATATGTTCTGTATAGTTTTCTTTCTTCTTTTTTTTTGCATGTGACCTATATTTTTGACTGCGTACTGCCCAAGTCCCACCTGTTCTCGAAATCTGTGGACGGTTCTTAAGTGTAAGGAACAATAATACTTGTTTTACAAAAACGCTGGTTTGCTCGATCATTGATGAAAATTCTAAAATCTCGCGTGATCGATACACTGATATAAAAATTGACACGCAGAGGGACAAAGATTATTATTATTGGTCAGCTACAATTAGTGTGTCATAGGCCAAAAAAGCTGTAATTTTGATTAATTTCTTTTAATCGGAAAACTATAGAATTGTACCAGAAACGTTTGTAGATTTCGAACATTTTAAAACTTTTAACTTTATAAATTACGTTGGAACTTTTACGAGGACATTATATATCATCATCGATAAAAATCAGCGGCGTGAGGCCAGTCATGCTAGCTAGCTCAAGCGAAGTGTGTGATCATATCAACTCAGAAGTAATTTATTCGTGACGGACCTGGATCGTAGATAAAATAGCAAGTTTTAGATAGGATAATAGACTCAGTATCATTTGCAATAACTATTAGTAGTAACCGTTATTATTAATTGTATTGTTGTTTGTATGTTAAAATATATTTGTATCAAGAAAGATAATAATGTGTATCAATGTTTTTGGTAAATAACATAATTTTGATGCATATTAACAGTTAATTAACAACTCAATTCAAATTCAAACTTTAAATAGCAATACGTTAACGTAAGTAACATAAAAAATCGGACACTTGTCCGAAATAAATTATAACGTGTAACACGCATACATAACATTCACGTCCAACAAACATGTATTTAAAATCAGGAAATAGAAAATTCGTTTCGCAGTAAGAAATACAAAGCTGTCAATAGTGCTATTCGATAATAGGAACATTGTTTTCACAGTTAAAAGTTATTTATTACACTCTTTACTGTTCTTTTTTAAATTAACTGATAGAATTAAAATATTTACTGCTATATTTTTGGACGGTAAACAAAAAGTAATTATTGTGTATTTAAAGTTTTGATAGCTTTATTAAACATGTTATTACTCCAAATATTCTGGCTTTAACGTAGATCGTGTACATTACTTATCAGGTCTGTAGCCTTCCGTTGTATTGAGAATGATTCTGAATTTAAACTAATTTGATACATTTATATTTATTTCTGAACGTATCCGTCCAAGAAAGGTTATACTAAAATGGTAGGGAAATATTATGTCGAAAGTAACTAAAAACTAGAACTGCGTAAAGGTTAATATGTTGACTTAAAGTACGGTACAATGATTAATAGCTCTTCGTTATAATACAACTGTTCTTACTCAAGTACAACGTACAATAAATGCGATTTATTACCATGATGGTCTTACAATAATAAATGGTTTATTGAATTTTGTACTACTTAGTAATAGTCACTAAGTCTGTTTTTGCTGTTAAGCGGAAAACTACACAATGTGTTTGTTTGTTTTGGATTTCGCGCAAAACTACTTGAGAGCTATCTGCGCTAGCCGTCACTAATTTAGCAGTATAAGACTAGAGGGAAGACAGCTAGTCGTCATCACCCACCGCCAACTCTTGGGGTACTCTTTTGCTAACGAATAGTGGGATTGACCGACACATTATAACGCCCCCACGCCTGAAAGAGCGAGCATGTTTGATGCGACGGGGATGCAATGGTGTTATCTTTGCTTGCCAGTCACGAGAACTGAAACTTAATTTTTAGCATTATAAGACCCCTAGGCTGATGAGTATCTCAACAAAGAAATTTAGTACTTCAGAATATTATGAACTACTTATGTTGAGGATAAAGTATGTATCTTCACTGATTGTTGTGAATACATATTTACTTAACAATACCTGGTAAGAATGCCTTGACATTGCTTTACATTTGTTGATTTTATATTTCACGAAAAAAATTATGTTAAAACACATCTATTTATATTTAGTTATTTTGTAAAGGTGAATAAAGAATAAACACGTACACTTATTAATAATTAATTAATACATCACTTGACATAACTGCATATGGCCCGGCATGGCCAGATGGGTTAAGGCCTCGTAATCTGAGGGTTTCCGGGTTCGAAATCCCGTCGCACCAAACATGTTCGCCCTTTCAACCGTGGGGGCGTTATAATGTAACGGTCAATCCCACTATTTGTTGGTAAAAGAGCAATCCAAGAGTTGGTAGTAGGTGGTGACAACTAGCTGCTTTTCCTCTAATCTTACACTGCCAAATTAGGGATGTAGCGTAGATAGCCCGCGTGTAGATTTACGCGAAATAAAAAAACAACAAAAAAGAATTACGATTTTTACAAATTAGTTACCGGTCAAAACTATCCGTTATCACTTCGGCATGTTGTGCCAGACTGTCAGCTATGTTTTCTTTCGAATACAAATCCATGGGTGAGTTGTATGTTGAGTGAAATACAGCTCTTACTGTTTGTGGTTCTCCCTACAAAATAAAATTAATATCAGTGATTAGTTTTCAGACAAATGAATCAGAATTAGATATTAAGATATTTTAAAATAAATCAAGTTTCCCCTGCAATATCGAAAATTTTCAAATACAAGTAGTAAATATCTGATATAACGTATATATTTTTGTTTCTTGGTAGTTAAGCACAAAGGTACACAATGCGTTTAGCCTACCACGGGTATCGAAACCAGGTTTTTATCCAAAGACATGCTGCTGTGAGGAATGTACTTTTCAAACCTAAGGATACACAGATTACAATAATGCCCCTCTAACAAATGAACTCCTACCATAATTAATTGATATATCTTAATAATTCGTAAGTTCCCTAAACACATAAATGCTTTTAGCAGAATTACAGTAATGTAAAATAAATAACAAATTAACAATAAGATATTAACTAGGAGAAAGGTGTGCATTAAAACACTTACTTCTTTCGGTTTATTCAAAAGATTTTCTCTGAAACAGAAAAAAAAAAGATTGTTAAACAGGCAGTGAAATATTTTTACACTAACTCCTTTTTTTAAATTACTGAAAGTTATAACGAAAGAGCACAAGGTGTCGCAAACAATGAAGAATTACAACTACATAGCTGCTTTATTATTAATACAATATATTATTACAGTAAAAAATGAAAACCGAATGAACTGTAGCATTATATATTTACTTTAATTAAGCATGAAAGTGAACGAGTGGTTTTTATGTCACAACAATTTTATCAATATACAGTTGATAAATACTGTTCTAAATGCTCCCACAACCAACTCAAGTTATTTGACCACCTGATCTTCTCAGCTTCCGCATAAGTTTATTCATTCTCAATAATAATCATATAGAATTTCATGCAGGTCAAGTCATGGTTGCGAATGTTCTAACGTTTCTCTTATCCTCCGGGTATCATTTCGCCACATTTACCGCATGCTTAAAATCACTGTCTTGGTGAAAGATGAATCCCTTCCTATCAAGTCTTTATACTGAGGGAATAATATGATACTTATGTATCATTAGACTCTACCTATAAGCTTTTATGATGCCATCAGTTTTGTGTAGACTTCCAGCCCCACTGGCCGAGATACAGTCCACACTTGGAGTGGTTCCTCCAACTGATTCACTCTAGCTATTGTGAGTTGATCGTGACACCGTTTTGTTCTTTGCTATCGAACAAACTGTCGTCGGTGCTGTCAAAAAAATTTAATCCATAAAAACACCAACTTTGATCATTCTATATTTTAACGCCTTTTGCTCATCTTGGTCTTTGGGTTGGTTATCTTTTATAAACAATGGTTTTCAGCGGCTACAAGTCCAGTGAGGTTATTTCAAGCTGATATGTTCTGGCAGTAAGATATTGGGTTTCACCTCGACCGCCTTTATTAACAATATTAATAGTTAAGAGTTTCCGAATATAAAACATGAAATATCGTCTGAACCAGTACAACAGTTTTAATGAATTGCTTGGATGAAAGATTGATGTGAATTAATCATACCAACACATACTTGAAACAAGATACACAATGCTATATACGTGTGGCAATTTTTAAAACACAGTTAATCATTTCAAAATTGGTTTAAACTTTGCCACAATGCTATTTTGTATGTTTATGACGAAACAAAAGCATCCGAGCTTCCCTAATGAGCCGCCTCAAATGTGCTAAACTCTCACTTTACAAAGTGAGAGTTATGACGAAAATACTCCTCTTTACCGCTCACCTTTTTTTTCGCGAACAATAAAGAATTTTCTCTGAGCAAATCAGAACGCGGATGTCTACCCAAGCAGTGGCGTATTTAGGTAGGGGCTAGAAGGGGCTCAGACCCAGGACCAGTGGTCTTAATGGGGTCCCATTGATAATTTTATTCTATATAAAATTACATGGGATGGAGGACTCATAAAAATTAGCTCCTGAGCCTACACAACTTTAAAACCATCACTGTACCTAAGAGTTATGCCCACTAGCTTGGCTAGGATGGTCCATACATGTGAAAAAGTGACGCGTTGGCATAAGCCAAGAAGCTAAAGTTATCCGAGTTGCTCTGAATGACGTGACTCAGGATAAGTTACCAGCTCACCACCTCACAACCACCACCACCCATGTGTGCAATGATAATGACTATTAAAGCTGTGGAAACAGGTAACAGACATTTCGAATTGATGGAGACGTATTGTCTGAAACAACCTAAGCTATTTAACAAAACATCTGAAACGTGTCAAAGGACTATTAATTAATCAAACATATGTATCGAGGCATCAATGTTTCTCAACATTGAAAGAATAAATTGTTTAGAAATTTATGATAGCTTATCAAAAACTACCATTGACATGTTAAGAGTGATTAAATTCGATGTCATGGTTTGCAAACGCAAAAAAAAGATAATTTCATTTCATTTTAGTAGGCCCGGCATGACGAGGTGGTTAAGGTACCCGAGTCGCAATCTGAGGGTCGGAGATTCGAATTCCCGTTACACCAAATATGCTTACCCTTTCAGCCTTAGAGGCGTTATAATGTGACGATCAATCTTACTATTTCTTGGTAAAAAAGTAGCCCAAGACTTGGCGGTGGGTGGTGACGATTAGCTGCTTTCCCTCTAGTTTTATACTGCTAAAGGAGGGATCTAACGTAGATAGCTCTCGTGCAGCTTTGCGCGAAATTTAAAACAAACAAACTTTCCTCGTTGTCAGATTAATGGCAAGATATTAATGTTACCATTTTCACATTGCATCCAGCATCGTAAGAATGATTCACTGAATTTTTGAAATGATTTACAAAGATAAAAATGTACCTTATTATAAACATTTCTAATCGGTTTCCACATTTTTGGATAGCTTCCTGCACTTTATCGTGGATCATGTCTTGCACATTTACATGCCCTATTTGTATCACCTCATCTCCCTTGTGCAAACCCGCTTTCTCGGCCATACTACCCGGAGCTACCTGAGGAGAAAAAAAAAGATACAATCACATTGATACTTGTTTAGACTTACTTGAATAATCAGCAGTGACACCTGTTAACTTAAATAACTTTACATATAGGGCATATTATATTCTTTAACGTATTAAAATATGATATCTGCGATCGCCTAAGTTGAACTACGTGATAGGTTAAATACAATTAAGTAACACAAATACGTATTATAAGGAAAGAAGTGCTATTGAGATTAGCCGTATTCTACTTCTGAATACAAATATAATACAGAAATTATTGTTAAATTCACATAACTCCGCATAACAATTTATACCACAAGGGAAAAATACGAATTTGCTTTAAAATATTTTTGAGAATACAATCATTAGATGTATAAATTTATTGTTTATATATCTCTGCAATCTTATTTAATCATTATGCTTTACCAAGTTTGCTCATTTGTTTCATTATTTTTTTAAATTATTTTCTTTTCGCATGCGTTTATATTTTTTGTTGTTTTTGTTTTAATTATGACTTTAATTGTTTTCAGAGAAATTATGTTGGTTTGGTGTAATTTGTTCTGAATTTAGTGCAAAGATACATAAGGGATATCTGCGCTAGCCGTCCCTAATTTTGCAGTGTAAGACTAGAAGGAAGGCAACTAGTCATCAACACTCACCGTCAATTTTTGGGCTACTCTTTTACCAACGAATAGTGGGATTGACCGTCACATTATAACGCACCCACGGTTGAAAGGGCGAGCTTGTTTAATGAAATTATGTTGGTTTTGTATATAATTATCTTCATAATTTTGAGCATGGTAATAAAGTATTGAAGAGCGCGTCTAATTTTATAGTACAATTGGTTTACTGCTGCCGTGTATAAGTAGCCTGTAAGCTTATAACAATAAAAAAAAACTGTTTAGTTATTCTCTGTGGCCACAACACAGATAGCCCAAGTTGTAGCTTCACGCTTAATAACAAACAAACAAAGTTTAAAACGTGTATGCACCTGTTTCGTAACAACCTGTAGTGAAACAGTCTCGGAAATTTATATTGTGATAGATACACTTCTTTTCACTATGTTAGTGCCAATCCGTTGGTTATTACCAGCATTCCACGTGTCAAGGTGGAGATGTAGCTCACGTGCATTTGTTTTCTTGGAACAAAAGAAAAAGAAAAATGTGGCACAAAAAAGAATTAGATTAGGAAGTTAAACACGACGACGAAAATACAACATGAGTCAGTCAATGCGTTTCTGCCATTACATGAAGGTCACTTTGTACGTATTCCTCCTCCCCCCTCCAGTACACAACCAGAAATAGAAGTAATGTATCATCACCGAACTTCTTCCAATATATACAGCTGTCTATTAATATTATCCCAGCATTCTTCCCAAATTATTTTTAATCTGTACAGTCCACAACGTATGTGTATTTCACTGAGATTAATAACAATAGGAAAAAATCAGTCTCAAATAATTACATTTATATCAAAGAAATAACTCGTTTTGATCTCCTGTTGTAGTTGTTTTCTGACAACTCCGTAAATTATGTCCATAACCGTTGATAAAACGCTTGGTTAATAAACATCTTGTATTCTTACGCACACTATAATAGACCAGTTCACACTTTGAGATGTTGTTAATGGAAACCGTGTTTGGATAGCCGTGATGGGCAGAGCACAGATATCCCAATGTGCAGTTTTGAGCTTGATAACAAACTATTTTAGGTTTCAGTAACGAAAATAACGAAAGAGAAAGACTGGGGTAGGAAGATATAATAAAATTTTAATTTTTCAAACACTTAACCACGACTATAGAGCAATTCGCGAGAATCTGTATCACCAGAGAAAACTGTGTTATTAACCACAGAATAAGTACAACATTTATCAGGTTATGTGGTTCCATAAGATTCTGGTTTATTTTAAGCTTTTGTTACACATATCTAACACCACAAATTGATAATATCATAATTTTTCTCTCACTTGTAGAGGGCGTGTGTGTTTTCTTATAGTAAAGCCACATCAGCTATTTGGCGTGAGTCTTGAGGAGGATAGAACCCCTAATTTTAGCGTTCTAAATCCTTAAACTTCCCGATGTCCTACCGGGAAGTATGCCATAAGAAGTAAGTAAGAATGTATTATACAAAAACGATGTACTTACCCAATAGCTCATCAAAAATTTATTCGTTACAAGTAGGGGTAGAAAAAAATCAATTTTAATTTTAATAAATCTTTCAGATTTATGAAACAATTTTTTTACAATCTTTGTGTTGTCTGGTATCAAAGTACAGTTTCTTTGTTTATGATAGAAGGTTTTTGGATGGAGGTTCGTGATGACGAGAAACCTACAAGAAATAAAAATATATCTCAGGACGGCTGGTATGGGTATTTACACTTTCATTAATAAAGCATAGAACAACGTTTCGACTTTGTTAAACTAAAGATGACCTTAAAAGGTCGAAACGTTGTTTTTTGCTTTATTAGTAAAATTATTAATACCCATACCAGTCGTCTTGAGATATGTCATAAGAATTGATCTTAGGGGCTTGTAATTAGAATAATGTTAATACCCATACCAGCCGTTCTGAGATATATTTCGGATGGAAGGTTCAGAACCTAAGCTTTAATTATGTTGCGTCCTTGCAACTGTGTTCATGTGACAAAGAATAATTAAATTCTACAGGTTCCATATAAAAAAGTAAAAAAAATAAAGTTGTTAAAGCACTTCTATTTGTCGAACGTATAAAACATCTATAATCTGACGTCTTTCAACCAATATCCATGCTTTAATAGCACATAAACTCCACTTTGTAAAATTATAGGTCAGACTTGAGACGATGAACAGACGAGAAAACCCAAATTTATTCGTTGACTTGTAATCTAAACATCAACTGGATAAAACAAAATTAATTATAAAAGTAAGTTAAAGTTATTCAAGTTGTTCAAAGCTAAGAACGGTGACTGTAAAGTAACAGAATCAAACCTTTAGTATCATCACGGGATGATCCTGGTCCTTTCCTCCTACGACTCGGAATCCCCACGCCTGTTGTGGATCGGGTCGCTTCATGGAAACCAGAAATGGCCTTTGGAACGACATTTTGAGTTTAGAACTCAGATGTATAATGGACTAGTGTGTCCAGTCTTTCTTGAAAATAGGATTTCAGTGAACGCAAGTTTCTCGTTCGTTCGTAAACGCCTATACCTTCTATGAGTGGAGATTCGGACTAAGCTGATTACGGACCTTAGTTTTTCGGGGGTCTGTTAGAAAATCTCGCGGAATATACTTCGTTGGGGCGTGTACAAACCTTCTTCGAGTGTGACGCAAGTTTTCTAAGATTAACCAAATATCATGCCAGCAGACTATATAAGTCTGGAATAAATCCAAACTGACCAGAAACCAAATTTAAAAAAAAATGTTAAAAATAATCTAATCATATTATAAGGCACACTTAGGAATCGGAGATTAAATAAGAATAACAAATGTTTATTTCATTTCAAAGTTTATGTTTATATTTACTATCTGAAGTGTTTGGCAGCTCTGTAGACATTTCTAGGGCTAGTTTTTTAGTAAAATCCTAGGTGATGAATCTTCCCGAGCGTTACCTAATTTCCAACGTAACTAATCTGTTTCTATCTTGGGATTCATTCAAATCAGTAAAATATGTTATATAATGCAGTGTAAAGTTGCATGCTATACAAACTGTAAAGATTTAAATATTAGTCAGCAGAAATCCACGATTGAGCTTTAAAATTAAAATTAAAGGATGACTTAGCACAACTTATATTGATAATTAGAATAAAAGTGGAAAAATTCAATAGCATACCCACTTTATATCGCGTATATACCAATATGACAATATCTAGTTATTTCAAAACACATGAACCTTTTTCAAACTATGAAAAATCCGCAACCACTACTATTGAACAAATACTTTATTATTTTTTTATTTTTTGTGTTTAAATGTCTTTTGGGTGACTAGTGCCAATTTTCTTTTCAGCTGCAGCATTATCAAAACAGATGTTGTAATTTTTCTACAAAGACAATCAATAAATACAAACAATAATTTGGATATTACTCTTTGTAAAACGTCTTTGTAAAAAAAGTATGAAATTGCTTGAAAATTTTCACGTATTTTTACATAATATGATGGTCTTTATTTTTGGCAAGCAATAAAACTGTATATGCTGGTGGTTTTAAAATTACTCTTGTTTGTTGCTCAGCTACAAAAACTACTACATCAAACTACTTCAAAAAATGGTGGAGTAATCCGTTTATTTTTACCAAAGTCGCTATGTAACATCTTATGTTAATGTAACACAATTGGCTTTCGTCAACGAACTGTTTAAAGTCTCTATTTCCCATGTGAGTTTGTAGCTTTTCATCCTTCATAATCAGATAAGTTGAATGAAAACAACACAAACCTGTAGCAAATTCTTAAACGTTTCTCAATATATACTGATTTCCAGAGTGCATGAACTAAAAGCATAACAACTTCCTTGGAAAGTAGAACAGAAAAGTGTGCCTGTCAAAAAAACGAAGTGTTCCTACTACAAAAGATCTGTGACAAGAAGATTTACATTTGACTTAAAAACAAACTGAAAGTTGAATCATTCAGATATGTAGACGAACCGCCAAAAATTTTCATAACAAATATAAACCAGTATAGCCTAACATTCCTCCTTGCACTTACAAAAACACGTTTTATTAGCTTCTCCTAATTACTTAATTATTTTTGTTAAACAACTGCGACAAGATAAACAGGCACCTTTCAAAGAACGTCTTTATTCTCATTTTCAGTTTTTCGTAAGATTGAGCGGTTAGTAACTATATGCCGAACGTTTTTTATATCTATTTTGAAAGAAGGTGTACACCAATAGGGATAAATATCGTTGAGGCTTGCGTAGACTAGTCCACGCGAAGTTTCAAAGTATGTCGACTTCTATTTTCGGTGACTTCATTCTTTCGGATCGTATTTCCAGGAGTGAATCACCAGAAGATTTCACGTAGCTTTAAATATCATTATTTACGTCTAAACAGTCTTTATTTGTTTTGTTGAAAAACAAATAGTTCAAATCTGATAGTTATGTTAGTTCAACATAAACATATTTGTGGGTCAAATCTCAATTACATGTCTGTAATTTTTTTCAAGACATATCTTTATATTTTTGAGACATTTTGGACAAAACACATCACATTAGAACAGTTTTTAACAGTTTGGTTTTCAAAACATGACGCTAGATTATCGAGATTTCTTGTCCAATTACTTGATAGCATTAGAAACAGAAAAAAAAAGAAATGTCCGTTTTCTTTTCGTAGTTAAAAACTGGATATGAAAGAATTGGTAAAAACAAGAAACCCATTTTATATCAAACAATAGTGTTCGTGCTATAATTTAATAGGAATTTTAG
Organism: Carcinoscorpius rotundicauda; assembly: GCA_011833715.1. Lineage (NCBI taxonomy): Eukaryota > Metazoa > Arthropoda > Merostomata > Xiphosura > Limulidae > Carcinoscorpius > Carcinoscorpius rotundicauda. The sequence continues at coordinate 27,996,538 of CM022398.1, forward strand.
TTTTAACCAATATGAAGCTTTTCTAACTTTACCTGATAAAAACAGATATTATCACAAAATAAAACTAAATCCTTTTTGCTCTGGAGCTAGCAAGACTTTAAGCGTATGTGGATATTTCTGTCTTATTTTAATCAAAAATAAAATTTGTAGATCAAATGTTTAACCTATATAACCCCTTCAGTGGCTCAGCGGTATGTTTGTGGACTTACAACGCTAAAAACCGGGTTGCGATACCCATGGTGGTCAGAGCACAGATAGCCCATTGTGTAGCTTAATTCAAAACAACAACTGAACCTAAATAGCTAAAACACCGAAAAACTTCGAACACTCGAAACTATGGAATGTCATTAATCTACTCCAAATCAGGCAACTGCTTTCCCGAACATACACGATACTGTTTTATTTGTAACGGCCAAAATCAAAAGCATATTCATAACATTAAATATTATAACACTCCAAATTATGAGAACATAGAAAGAAGAACATCAAAGGAAATACATAATATTCAAAAAACAAAATGATCCTTTGAAAAAAGTGAACGCTTTGTATCAATTTTCTAACTTTATAGCCCCTAAATCCTTTGTAAACAATTTTTTAATAGTTTAGGTTTGAAACATAAATCAATTGAAAGTTAAATGAACAATTACTTCCCTGTTCAAAGAAACGTTGTTAGCACAGGTAAATAATACTGTCCACTAAACTTACGGTCCGGCATGGACAGGTGGCTAAAGCACTCGACTCGTAATATGAGGGTCGGGTTCGAATCTCCGTCGTACCAAACATGCTCTCCGTTTTAGCCGTGAGGGCGTTATAATGTAACGATTGATCCCCAATATTCGTTGATAAAAGGGTATCCCAAGTGTTAGCGGTAGTTGGTAATGACTAGCTGCCTTCCTCTAATCTTACACTGCTAAATTTGGGACACAGATAGCCCTCGTGTAGCTTTGTGTGAAATTCAAAAACAAACAAACCCACCGTACTTTTACCCTCTATTGGTCAAATGATGTAAGTTACAAACAAAAATTTAATCAAGGCAACTTGTGAAAAATGTAAAATCGTCCTTTTAGCTTTGATGTAAATTCCATACAGAAATATGTATACATCAAATAATATCTGTTTTTTTCGTAATTAACAAAAAATTAAACATATTACTAATGTACTACAGAGAGTTACGAAAGGAGAACATGAGATCTTTTTTGTGAAAATATTAAATTCATTATAGGTACGTTTCTACCGTGTCTCTAGCCTCTAAGGAATTATTGATTCGAAATATTACATTGTATTTAAAATGTTATTGAACATAAATTTATTTTGCAATACATACAAATTAGAAAACTTTATAATTCTTGAAATTTGGCAAAATCTAGTTAAAGTTTATTTAACAACATTAGTGTGAATATTAACGAACTAAATAATGTTTAGTTATCGCAGTTTAGTCATACTACATTTTAAATTATCATTGCCTAAGAACGACTAAGGATAATGAGTTAAGGGTTGTGTGAATCTGTTATTTTCCTGTGTAAAAAATGTAGAATTTCGAATCCATTTCTGCGGTAAAATGACTATTGGAGGTTTTATTGCTGCAGCAAGAAGCGAAACGTAATCCAACAGTTTAATTAAGATAGTCGTAGCCACTGTTGTTTTGTTCTAAAAGAAACTGTTCTTGTTGAACTAATTAAAACGAGATGAACGTTATCTGAAGCTGTTATCTAAGAAAACATTCGTCATGAATTCATGTGCTACTTTTTTCGTCGTTCTCAGTGAGGCTGGGGGCTCATTCCATTTACTCGAAGAGACAGTATCACTTCAGTGATGACAGACCAAACAACCTTATATATATATATATATATAATATACATCCGGCGTAAGACAGCAGCTTTTTGTATCCGAACCAAACTTCACAGTACTGATAAGAGCTCGAGAATATCATGTGATTTTATTTTCACAAAGTTGTATTATAATTATGACTACCATTTAGCTGATTTAGATCGAATGTTGACAAAGACTGTAACATGACCAAAACACTTGGCTAATTGTCAAATGACGCAATCGTCCAATATTTTTGTATTGCTTAATTTAGTTATAAAGTTTTAAAGAAAGTCTTATAAGCGCATACGTGCTTTATACAAATAAAGGGTCCGGTTGCATCAGCCAAATATTGATTAAAGAAAATAACCTTAATAAAATCGTAAAGTATTTTTAAATATATTTTGAAGGTAGTTTTTGTTTTGTTTTACAGTATGTATATGTCCTATTGAAGAACCAGCCCATTGCCGAATGCAGGATTTCTATCGTGATCACCACATCTTACAAATATCACAGTGATCTTTACCTGTTTCATGTTTAGATTTTTTATTCAATACCAAATCTATTTTACGGTTTTGTCTTGTTCGTTTACAGTTAAGCACAAAACTACACATTGGACTATGTGTGCTCTACCCACCTCGGGTATTGATAACTGGTTTCTGGCGTTGTAAGTCCGCAGACATAAAACTGGAAACCGATTTTATCTATATAGTAATTCTCGATTGTACCTACATATATATATATCGTTTACTCTGTTTTTTTTTCTGAACCTGCCCTACAATATTTGACAAAAGAACTTAAACTTTTATCGTGATCACTCCGTAAAAACGAGAGGTAAAATATGTTTTAGGGAGTTTTAGGTACGATTAAATCAAATTCCTTGAAAACTGTTATTCACATGTAAAAAGCAACATTAAACAATCATAAATTCAAGTTTTGAAAAATTTCATATCTGACCTCTCACAAGACTGGTTAAACAGATTACTGGGTCTCTCAGAACTGTATCTCCAAATTTATATGAAAATTAGCATAAACATCTCAAGAACCATTTAAAATAAACATATTTGAGTTTAAAGTGTCTAGTTTTTATATTGGAATACCTATGAAAATTATATCATTTAATTTGTTACTGATCTATGCATTCTAGAGATAGTAACAGCTAATTGTATTTTATTCTTTAAACGAGTCGATTGAAACGATTATTCGGCTTTTTCTAAGCCAGTACCAAGCTATGTCAGACATTACGGTTCAACCTATACGTAGAGTCATGTGTAATGTACGTTATTATGTATTTGATACTCAGGTGACAATCTGGGGGAATAGGTCCCGTTTTGAGAGTATAATAGAGGTGAATAATGAGGTCATGCAAACTTTATCTCAAAGTTTGGAAGAAACAAGAAGAAGTTGTTCCAACAGCGTTAAAATAATCAGCTGTAGGTAAACTTTTCTCAAGAGCCAATAAAAATGGAAACTTAAGTCCATACTATGAGTTTTCAATGCTTCATATGAGTGTTTAAATAGCACTATCATTATTTCTGAAAATCTCCCCAAAAAAACTTATAAAGATAAATAAATATGTATTTTTTTTTCCAAACAACGAAACTTCTCTGTCTTTAAACACATTTGTCTGTCCTGTCACCAGGCAAACATTTCTTAGCTCCAGGTTCATCAATGTCAACCTCTTCGGCTGTTCAAACACATTCTTCCAAACTATATGTGCACCAAATTGTGTATGGGTTGCTGATTTTGTCAGTTAAACTATTCCTAATGATACGTGAACTCCGTGAAAAAATATTACAAAAATACAATGAATATTTTAATAAAATCCGCCAATTACAGCTGAAGTACTATTTGTATGCCATAAATAAAATAAGTATTTTTTACAATGTTATGGTCAGTTCTTTACATGGAGTATTGTAACAAATTACAACTTGTAATTACATATGATATGATATCTAGACTCCGCCGATAATGAACGTTGTAAAAACTAACCTGTAATTTGCAGGTTAAACTAGTACAAAATAATGCTAATGTAGCAAGTTAAAACTTTAATTGTTTATTTTGAAATGCTCTTGAATGTATGTGAAGTTTAAAACCTAGCACACAAAACTACAATGTTTTAAGAAGGAAAAACATTTTCAATCACTTTTTATCTGTAGCTCTGTGCTTAATTACAAACAAATAAACAAAGTTTGTTTGTTTTTTCCTGAGGTTTCAAATCCATCACCAGTAATATAAAAATACGTGTTTCCTCAGAAATAGGTTTATAAACACGTGAACGCTGAGTGCATTTGGAACCGAAAAAGAAACAAACCTTTAATTTTACTAGTACCGTATGAAATATTCAAAGGTTTGAACATTCTAGAATTCATATTATAAGTCAAGTTAAGCAGCATTTTCTGGCCTACATTTTACTTATATAACAGGTTTTACAATAAACGTGTTACGGCATTTCAAGTTTTTATGCCTTTAAAAATAGCTTGTGTTGATATTCATTACTCTAGAACATTTTCATGGCGTTGATTTTATGATCCAAAGGCAGTAAGATTAGAAAATTTGAACCCAAATTGTTTAAATAAAAGACAGGAGAGCATTTGATTTATTAAAGAAAACGTATTTGTGAGTTATTACCAAAGATTTGGGGAAAACGGTATAAAACACGAACAAACATCCACGGAGCACTCCTTGAATTGTAAGACCGTCACAGAACTACTCTGAAATTTTACCGAAGTTCCCCATTTGCTTATTATTCATTCTACAGGTTGCACCACATAGTATTGCAACACTCGTAAGAAGGTATAAACTTGTTTATAACTAGAACTAGTCCTTGACTAAACGAGCAGCAACAACACAGACACGTTGTTCAAAAAGGAAACAGCACACTCCGTGACTTAGATGGGTGAGTACTGCCACTGTTTTTATGTTTGAATTTAAAGCTTTCTAATTTGCTTTGATAGCTAAACGTTACTTTAAAAATTTATAATTTAATGGTTCAGGTGCAAAGGTGAAGCCCCAGACCTTTTTATGAGTAATTTCAGAAACTTATTCAGTCTCCTACTAAAAAAAAAACAAAGGAGATCCTGGCCAAGATAAACCAAACGAGGAAAACTTCTACTTCTCTTGAACAACCATAAAGAAATCCATGGTGTTTAACTTATTCAGTGAAGCTTCATCATCTGGTAAAAAAAAGAAAGAAAGAATTTTAATAATTTAATAATTTAAGCAAAATCTGCATTTTCCTACTCTGAGTATTTTTGAAAGTAACATAGATGTTTATTGTCTAATTGGTATATCGCTACAGCGTTGTATAATTAAAATTGATATGAATTCTATCGTAAAATAAAGGTAGCATGAACTTGTTTAAAAGAAGAACCTAGGTGTTGTTAAACATTTTAGATTTTTCGTTAATTGTGTTTTGTCTTCTATCATAAAGAATAAAAAACATTACCCCTGATCTCCTGTTGAGTCCCTGCAATTTTAATGAACTAAACATAACTGAGGGAAGATTGACTTCTAAATTGCCTTATTATTCTCTACTAAATCACTTGTAGATTACTTAACGTTGACATTTTATTCACGTTTCTCATCATCCTAAAACTTGTAGCACGTCGGATTAAACCATTTTCTTGTACTCTGAGGATTAGATGACCAGTAGAAATTATTTCTGAAGACTTTTCAAATCATATGTTTAACAGTTCAATCCTAAACCTTATAGCCACACATAATGTAGCATATTTAAAAACTTGAGATTTAAGGTAAGCGGAAATTTTTGACATAATTTGTGTGCATGTTTAATGCTTCCTCATTATTATCCCTAATGTCATAGTTCATGAAAAGCATTATACTAAAATAACAACAGTCTTTAAAAATTATTTAATTTTATATAAAGTTTATTTTATTTTCCATTCAGATGCCCCCTAGTGTCACGACGACAGGTCTGCAGATTTGTAAAGATAGACCACCTGGTTTGGTTTTCTTCTTTCTGAATTTTGCGCAAAGCTACACAAATGTTTTCTGCGGTGTAAGATCAGGGGGAAAACAGCTAGTCATCATCACCCACCGCCAACTCTTAGGCTACTCTTTTACCAACGAATAGTGGGACTGACGGTCACTTATAACGCCCCCACGACCCTCCGATTACGAGTCGAGCGCCTTAACCCACCTAGCCATGCCGGGCCACGTGGTTTCGATACCCGTGGTGAGCAAAACACAGATATTCATTGTATAGACTCTGCTTAACTATAAACAAGGAAACAAACCGTGCAGACTTTTACGAGGAGAGGGTGAATTCTCTCAAACTGATGTCCCCCATTAGTACAGCGGTAAGTCTACGGATTTACAACGCTAAAATGGTAGACTCAGCAGAGAGCTCCATGTGGTTTTAAATATTTTTAACAAAGTGGTTGGCCCTTGAAATGGGTTGCCTTCGAATTTTGTAAGGGCAGTAAATTTAGTTGAGTTTAAGAAAAATCTTGAAAAAACATGCGAGTTAAAAGGGCTAGCTTTAAAGTTGTTTTATTCAAGTTAATTTAGAGTATGGACAAGCCAAGATGGGCTAATAGGTCCCACGTTGTCCGAAAATGTTATGTGTATTTTGCTTGATATTTTTATGGTTATTTGCAAGTTCTGAAACAGACAAACTGAAATCAAAGTGTGGACCATGGTATGTAGCTGGTACCATTATTTCTTGGCTAACCCTAAACGAACATTGTTGATAACAGATAATAAACTGATGTTTAACTTTGTTTTCATTTTCCAAACAGCTTAAATCATCGACATCATGAGTAAAATAAGTAAGCTATAGTATGTTGAAATTAAAGTGATGATTGTATAAAATGACCAAATATTGTTTTTAATTATAACTCTTTTTTGAAAAGTGTCTTGGATAATCATATAGACTTACACTTTATCGAACAATCATTAATAAAACTTTTATCATCAAAACACATGCGTGTGTATAAAGAGTAAATACTGTAAGAAGGACGATATTTTTTTAAACCTTCTATTGTTGTTATCGACTACAAAAATAAATAAAACACATTTTATTTTGCGAAAATAAAATAAAAACCAGTGTTGTTTCATTAAAACAAAGCTTGTATCTAACTTTTCCTCAAATAATCAAATATTTATTTACACTTAAGCAGCTCATCTGCTGGTTTATTTGAAATTATGTGCAAACATACACAATCTTGTCCATCATGTTGAACCACATCACTCATCGCTAACTTTTGGACTGCTTTGGTCTGATCAGATAATGGGATTTCACAGTTACTCTTGTAGCGTACCCACCACCCCAAAGAATTGGGAGCATTTTTGTATCAGTAATGTTAATGTTTGTTCTCAACTTATGTAGTTTCTCATCTCCGAAATAAATTAATTCCAGAAATATGTATGGTTTATCCTTTGCCTCTCATTTCAGTTACTATGGATCCTCCAGACGTTACCATTGTATTTTGCAATGACGTTGAAGAGTGGGGCGATTATCTGTCGGACTGTTTACATCATGTTTTAGATCCGTTCCTAAACGTGTACCAAATGCGTGTTGAATGCTTGTTTTTCCCTCTTCCTGAATCTTGTGTGTTGAATGTGAGTAAAGCCCAGGTAGTGTTAATCATAATGTCTCAAATGTTCTTGGATTTTCTGGAAGATATGCCCAGAGCTTCTCAGTTGACATGCCTACTGAAACCTTCTCAGACTGTCGCTGTGTTGTGTGGACTTAAAGATCGCGATATAAATTTCCACCATAAGAAATCGCTGGTGTCCTTTGATTTGTGGACTAGACTAAAAGTACCAAAACCAGAGGAGATATATGTACGTAATATCATTAAAACTGTTAGCCTTGTCTTGGAAGAAGGAAGAAATCAAGGTGAACTGATGCAAAAGCTTTGCTTTGAATTGTGGCCAAAAGTTATTCATGAGGTAATATAGCTTGTAAAAAGTCTGTTACGTGTATTAAAGCATAAGGCACAGAAGTTTAAGAATTCTATATCTATGTCCTAATTAATGACATTTTAAACTTATATTTCAAATAATCTTAATTGCATTGTATTTTACATGTGTGTGTGTGTGTGTGTGTGTGTGTGTGTGCCATGATGTTGACTTTTTGCGAAAAAAACTTAAACATTACGAGTTCACATTAGAAGTCGGTGCGTGTTTAGTAACGAAAACTAAATTGTCAAATGGACGGTGAGCACTAACTATTGTAATATTCTAGGTTGTTTTATTTGAAAACGTTAAACATTAGAATCATTTGCTTGATAAATATCTCATTTAGAAGTAAGTCTTTGATAACGTCGTGTGCAGTGGAGTTCGTTTGTTTGTTTTGGAATTTCGCACAAAGCTACTCGAGGGCTATCTGTGCTAGCCGTCCCTAATTTAGCAGTGTAAGACTAGAGGGAAGGTAGCTAGTCATCACCACCCACCGCCAACTCTTGGGCTACTCTTTTACCAACGAATAGTGGGATTGACCGTCACATTATACACCCACATGGATTACGAGTCGCACGCCTTACGCGCTCGGCCATGCCAGTCCTGCAGCGGAGTTCATGTCAACTTGAAATAACTTGTACAACAGATGAGTTTTTTGCTAAATAGAGAACACTTTATATATCACGTATCACAAAAAGTACTTATAACAGAATAGTTATGAAAGTGATGTAATACTGTGCCTTGAATGTAACTTATGTTGTTGTTTTTACAATATCTCACATTTCAGAGATATTAAATATATCTGTATATCAGTATTAATGGTTTTGACGACTTCAGTATGTTACTTTGTAAAAAGAAGCGATTATCTCCTATCAAAGAAACCGATGAAGCCTCAGCACTTGAGATGCCTTTCTGTCTTATACTAAAATCCTTTAACATGTTATAATTTCAAAATCAACGCAAAATGCGTAAATGAGCCTCCACACTGCATGAGTTGAAAAACAGTTTCTACACCACGAAATCGCTAAGCCTACTCATGTTATTTAAGTTTCTTAGAACTAATATCATTCATCAAACTACTAACCGTGCAAATATTTGTTGTAAAATACACCACCACTTAAAGCACGAGTTATTTCCTGTATCTAAAGCCTTTTTCTTGCGTTTTTAACACTTAATTTATATATATATAATTAATTATATATGTAAAAACGGCTGGTATTAGTAGAGAAAGCACTATGTGGAGGTGTGATCGTCAAATTCACAAAGAAAGAAAGAGGTAACTGACCACATGTTTGAAGGTGGTTGTGTAATCGAGTGTAGGAATGTAGAGGGCATGCTTAAATGTTGAATATATTTATTAATATAGGTATAAAGGTGTTCCTTTGTATTGATTTATTTTGAGCTTGAGTTGTTATATAATTTTGCATTTGTTTGTGTTTATTTCTTTATTTAGCATTTGGGTGTTTTCTATGGTTATGCTGGCCCCCCAGTGGCTAAGTGGTATGTCTGCCGACTTACACGCTAAAATCCGGGTTTCGATACCCGTGGTGGGCAGAGCACAAATAGCCCATTGTGTAGCTTTGTGCTCAATTCAAAACAACATGGTTACGCTGATGTCAAGAAAATAACCAACATTTGGCAAAAACTCATAACAAAATATGACATTTCAGTTAATACGAAATTTATTCAAAAACCAGGCACAAAAGTAAGATCTATACTATGTAAAAATTACACTGACAAACACAACACCAACATTATTTATAAAATACGATGTGATAACTGCCACGACTTCTGTATCAGAGAAACAAGTAGAAAAAATGGAAACCAGATTCAAAGAACACAAAAAGTCACCTTCACACGTTTTCGAACACTGCAAATCAAATAAACACCCAATTTGTTCACAATAAATGTGTGTAAGCTTTGGCATGCGTACATCACCAATTTAACTTTTTTGTACTGTACATTTAATGTTGCACTACCCAGCCAAAGTCAGGTGCAAAACTAGGACACTAAGTTAAATTAGACCGCTTACATAAGTCATGTCTGTTCAGTTTATGGAGCGGATTTAATAGCATCATTTGATGATCTCTTCAAATAACATATAAAATAAACGTACTTTGTGACACATTTATTAGTTTTTAGTGATGTTTTAAATAGAATTTAGATCACTAGTCTTATGTTATATTGAATAGATCACTAGTCTTATGTTATATTGAATAGATCACTAGTCTTATGTTATATTGAATAGATCACCTTTTATTAAATGTAATCTTTTCTATCCTTGAACTAGCATATTGTTCTGTCGTGTAATATATGAATGAGTAATATTAGAAGTTTCATGAAGAGTTTATCATAATTGTTTTTCTTGGCCGTTATCTGTGAATACTATTATATACATATTCTAATTTGCAAACACCAACGACGTAAGGAACTTATAATTTCAACCAGAACAGTACCTTATGCGACATATGGCGAAGAAACCGGATCGAGGATATCTGAAATCCAGACACAGTCATTATTAACGTAAAACAACTGACCAGAGAAAAAAAAAAAAAGAAGTAGCCCATAGCACTCGCTGTCTCATATAACTCACCCACAGAGTGTTTAGCCGAATATCGATATTCGACCTTTGGACCGAGAGATCAACAGCTCGGCACAATAATCACTAGATAACGTCTGGCTCCACCACTATACGATATGAGGATGATGAAAATCTTCTAAAATAAAAACATAAAATTTACTGTAGCTTTTATTTATCACAGTGCTACCATGGTTACCTGCAGTTGTACTTACTTTTAAAATACTCATCAGAAGGAAAGTAAGCCACATAGCAGCACCCTGCTACCCATTATCTAGGTTAATTGATTGAGTGTTACTCTGACAAGGCGCCCACAAATTAAAATACAAGGAATATTCTGTGATATCTTACAGATTCGAATGAGGCTCATCAACACAGAGTTCTAGCTCAGGACCAACCCACACTCTTAAGATTTAATGCGAAAATGTTATCCAGTTTAAGTTACTGTGTATTAAAAGATCAAGGGCTAGAGTTAAACTTAATTATTTTTAATAATATGTAACATTGGTAACTTTCGTGCAGTTATTTAAAAGTATTACTTACAGCTTAACTCGGCATACATTTTGTTAATGAACGAGCATTTGATATACCAAGATGATTAAAAATCTAGCTCCCACGAATATACTGTACATAATTTAAACAAGTAAGTTGAATACCCATACACACGAAGTAAATATAGCTTAGAACTAATTAGTAGATATCACTCTGTATATTTTCTACCAGTTTTTGTTTTGATTTTTATTAAATATTTACCAGAGGTCCAGAGAAGTTTTCGTAGTCTTAAATACACCTGTACAGGAAGACCATGACTTCAGAGTTATTCTAAAAAATAACGACAAACAACAAGAAGTAAAAGCAAACCGTCGAAATCCATTCACGTTTCTTTTTCATGTTCCTGGTGAGTCTCTGATAATCCTAAGTTCCATGTACCAAACGCAATACAAAGTGGAAACGTTGTATTTGAAAATGCTATATAGAATTCAGATTGAGTAGTCAATTTTTGAACAACTGCTAGTGTAAATATTTTTATAAGCAAGTGAATTTTCATGTCATTATTAAATATGAAGACTAAGCAATTTATTCTACGAGTATCTTAGTATATCCTGATTTTATTTAATTGAGAAAAATATCTTTGGATACTGTTCTTTCAGCGACATTCGCTTCTACGTCATCAATGATATCAGTCCATATTTGGTGTAATACATGTTATTACGGGAAAGAAACCTTGAACTACCGTTCCGCCATGACTCAATTATATGAATTATTACACAATATCATTTCGCCTTATGAATTCCTACGCCAGAGTCTCAACAAGACAACGAACTTAGAAGCTGACCAACAGTTAACTCAGATTTTCAAGAACAACCTTCCCTCGAGTGGTTTTTCTCTGCTGACTCCTACTTCCGGACCTTTCCTCAGAAGTAGGTTATTTATTTATACGTTAAAACTCGTAGCCTCGTGAATCGCAGCTGCTCTTAATAATTTATGGTAAGGTAATTGTTTTGTTGAACACACAGCATATAAAGAGCAATATGTGTTCCACCCACTGTGGGTAACAAACCTCAATTTTTAACTCTAGGCTAATCATTGACCCATCGAGGAAAACAATGTTTTAAAACAGTTTATATTGAAACTAATTTTTTACAAGACAACGTAGCAATTATACATTGTAATTATTACATCAAAATGCAATAAAGCATGCTACAAGTATATATTTTTCACTGTCTCAATATAGTAACAATGTGACAATATAAGAAGCTTATTTTTAACTAATAACATGAAACAACAAGGTATCATTTAGAATATTTACTGTGCTACAGAAATATCTAAGGGTGGCTTATTTAAGTCACCCAGTGGGAAAGCGGGAAGTCTTCAGATTTACAATGCTAAAATCAGGAGTTCGATTACCCTCGGGGGATACAACAGATAGCCCGATATGGCTTTGCTCCAAAAACACACAGACTGACTTATTTAGTAAACAACTATCACCGTTAAGCTCCATTATTTATTATAGTAATAGTTTGTTTGTTGTAGAACAAATCCCGCATTAGATTTGGAATAAAGTCTTCAAGATATTTTCAGATTAAACTGGGGTTGAGTAATAACTGTCAAGTTCTTGGTTACATCTAATGTATATAACCAGCACACATCTCAAAGTGGAACATTAAAAAAATCCCAAAAACTTTATAGAACTTATAAAATCAGAAAAATATTAATCACTTACCTCACGATTACTACTGGCAAGGCCACATGATAAGGGCTCTCGACTCGTAATTTTCGAGTCTTGGGTTCTAAGCCTCTTCTCAACAAGCATGCTTGTCCTTTAAGCTGTGGGTATGTTATAATGTTTCGATCAATTCCACTATTCATTAGTAAAAGAGTAACTCACACGTTAACGGTGGGAAGTCATGATTATATGCCATCCCTCTAGTCTTTGTTCTTTCACTGCTGAATTAATGAAGGCTAGCGCAGATAATCCTCGCGTAATTTTGCACGAAATTCAAACAAAGCCAATCATCTTTGGTTTTGCTTGTTTGTTTTGGAATTTTGCACAAAGCTACTCGAGGGCTATATGTGATAGCTGTCCCTAACTTAGCAGTGTAAGACTAGAGGGAAGGCAGCTAGTCATCACCACCCACCGCCAACTCTTGAGGTACTCTTTTACCAACGAATAGTGGGATTAACCGTCACATTATACGCCCCCACGGCTGGGAGGGCGAGCATGTTTAGCGCGACCCTCAGATTACGACTCGCCCGCCTTACGCGCTTGGCCATGCCGGGCCCAATCATCTTTGGAACAAACACCATCTCTCCAACTTTCAGGTCTCTTGGTAAAACAGTGGTAAATCGATGGATTTAGAACTCTAAAATACAGGGTTCGATTCCATGCGAAGAACAAAACATATAGCTCAGTGTGGCTTTGCGATAAAATAATCATGAGGGCCTATTTTTAGTACATATCTCATAATGTCCCACTATCACAAATGCATTCTTAATGGAAGTATCTTGCTATTTATATCTTATCTCACCTAAAATATAACATTCTGTTATACGTCATAGACATTTTTACTTTTAATGTGTTCTTACGTCATATAAATTTACGACATAAGTTACCCTGGCTATTGAAATGAATTTAAGTATAGCAAGTACAATATCAATGTTTAAAAGTACATTTTAATACTCGTGTGGAATATTTTTTAATTTTCGTTTATAACTGCAGATGCACATAACAAACAGCTTCATCCACCATATTACAAAGCTTAATTTTAATTATCTTTAAAAGATAACGCTTTTTAATAACTATATACATAAATTATTAATTTTTTGAAAATAAAATTAAATATCATTATATCATCTCTCAGTTAGCATTGGGTATCCCCCCCAGTGGCACAGCCGTATGTCTTCAGATTTACAACAGTCTAGAAAACAGGTTTCGGTGCCCGTGGTGGGCAGAACATAGATACCTCATTGTGTAGATTCGTGCTTAAAGTTAAAGAAATAAACAAATAGTTGCCATTGCATGCCCTCCCCCCAGAGGCACAACTGTATGTGTGCCAACTTATAACAGTAAAAACCGGGTTTAGATACCCATGGTGGGCAGAGCACAGATAGTTCTTTGTGTAACCTTGTGTCTTGCTGCAAACAAACAGCGTCGCCACCGGTGTTTTGTATAGAACTAGAACAATGGGCTTTCTTTGGCTCCATTGTTCGTTTTATATTATCACACCTTGTTCAAATAAAAGTAGTCTGTTCTTAACACTCCTACGAAAAAAATATTGAAATCCATTAAAGTGATTTTGGGGCCTATAAGGCCCCACATATTTTTTCAATAGAAACACAGTGATTTAGCAACATTCATTACAAACAATTTTAGAATGGCTCTGACAAACATTTTTTTTTACAATTTGTGCAAACAATTTTCGACTGTATCTTTTGATCTGCCGCAAAAATGGTATCGTCCTCTTTTTGCCCTTTTTGCAGACGGTTCACATGAGGTTGTTTTGTCATTATTTTTGCAGTAAATTTCTTTGATTTCAAGCACCAATTGCCGTAGAAATTCTCTTCTGGCTCTTGATTTATGTTGACGAAGAAATTCTGGATGTTTTGTCGAGTATAGAACGAAAGCATTGTACGCAACAAGATCTAGAATGTTATGGAATATGCAGACTGACCAGCGATTTGATCGCCTCTTTGTTGTATAATATCTCACCAGTTGATCGAAAGTGTCGACACCTGCCTTTGTTGCATTGTAAAGATTGACGATTTCGGGCTTTCCATTCTCTTCTACTTCATCAGACTGAAGCTGAGAACTCAGTAGTAGCACATATTTTCCTGGTTTGTCTGAGTGCCTGAGAAGAGTGATGTCGTCATGATAGAAAAACTTTGGTGATAACTCTCTAGATTTTGCATTTATTTCAGGAGGCAAGAAGGTTCTTGATTTCCGTATGGTTCCAACAAGTCCTGTTCTTTTTGTTCGTAGGTACTTGGCAAGTGTCATTGTTGTGAAGAAATTATCTGTCGTTATTGTCCTTCCTTTTCCAAGAAATAGCTGACTCAGTTCTCTTACTATTCTTTCTCCTTGATTTGTTTCTGTCGTATTTCCAACCTTTCCAGTATAAATTTGAGCGTTGAGGAGGTAACTTGTCTTTGCATCTGTTAGGCACCAAATCTTTATTCCGTATTTGCCTGGCTTTGTCGGAATGTATGTTCTGAAGCCAACTCTTTCTTTGAAGTTACATTGTTGTTCATCCACTGTCAGATATTCCCTTGGGTTGTAACTGTTTTTGCAATTTTCAATGAAAAAATTCCAGAGATGGCGGTATCTTTGATTTCTCTATTTCTTTGAGAGTGAATGTCAAATCTGATTTTTGAGCACATTTTTTTGAATTTGTCTTGTGTAATCAGTTTTCGCAAAAATGGCAAACCGAATTCGGTTGAAAACATTTCGTCTATCGATGCATTTTTAGATTTGCTTATTCCAAGGAAAAGATTAGCTGCGATCCATTTCCAGAGGTCTTCTTCAAAAATTGGTTCTTTCATGACGGTGTTTGTTGAGTGAATGATCTGTTCCATCATATTATCAGAAATGAAAATTTTGAATGTTTCGAATGGTGTAGAGACTCTTGGAGCAGCTTGCCTTGTAATGCCTGGGTTCACATTGAATATATTGAGAGCTGTTGATCCTTGAAGGTGTTGTTGAATAACCAAAATTCTTATCTTTGGACAAGAGTTCGTTCACTGGCATCGTAGTAAGATCTTCTTGATTACTTTCTTCACTTTCAGAAGGGTACGGCGCGATTTGTTCATTATTTTCGGCTTCAGAAGGATCATCATCACAACTTTCAGAGTAGTCTTCAACATTATCATGTTCACTTTCATCGTCGGATGGTTTTGTCAGTAAATGTACAGCTTCATCAAGAGATATCATTTTTGACACGGTTTAAAGATTTCAGATCCTATATATATAGGATTTGTGGATTCTTCTAGAATATTCTTGATTATTCTAAATACTTCTGTAAAGTTTCTAGAATGTTCTAGAACAGGCGTGGGCAAACTAGGCAATAATCAGGACCGTCTAAAATTATTGTTGGAGTAGAGTTATTATCCTAAATATCCATCTTTTTAAAAGAAGTTGTAAAATTGATATATTTTTACTATAATTTTTTTTCGGTTGCCTAGGCCTGTTCTACAATTATTCAGGAAATAAATAAAGTCATTTTTATGTTTTTTGATCTGGGGCCTAATAGGCCCCAAAATACCCTTAGTGGATGTTTAAAAAAAAATTAAATATTATTTCGCAAATGTCTGAAAAATCAAAATATTATTACTCCTTTAAATATAAAGGGATAGGGTCAGTTAATGGCAATTTAATTTAAATACAAAATTATTAGCCTAATATTAATAACCTTTCAAGTTGCTCTGGGGCCTATTAGGCGCCAATTTTCGTAGGAGTGTTAAACGGTTGAGTCTATCGTTTATAATACGAACTTTGGTATAGACCTGATAAGATTAATTTGGTTTTGTACACAACGTACGTACAGTAGGTGTTTATATAGATACGAATTTAAAAACCTTATCAACTGATAGGTGAAGATGAACTCCCAACGTTGCTTCATTTCTCTGCTCGCTATGGGATGAAAGAATTAACTTCGGCTCTCCTAAATTCTCCTGGATCTGAAAGAGCTTGTTACCTTGCAAATCGTCAAGGACTTCTTCCGGTTCACATAGCACAACGAGAAGGACACAACGAAATTGCAGAAATGTTGGATTCATTTCAAGTAATTGCTTCAAAGAAACCCTATATACGTTTTAATATATATTTATATTTTCTTATTAATCACAGTTTAGCTCTTATTGTTAAGTTTTAAATAGTTATCATTTCTCAATTATATTTGCATAGGGTTTAATATATAATATTATGATTCATAGAATAATAAATTTTTAAGCGAAAAGTTCTTTTCTTCTTTGGCTAATTCGACTGTTTGGTTCAGTGTTTTTTAAACAAAATCCTTACACATTGTTTACTGACAGTTATTTTGTCTCACACCTTTTTCTTCTTTAACCTGTTATTAATTCGCATCACAATCCACATTCTTGCAGTGCTCTAACATTATATAATTATTATTGCAAATAATTAGAACTGTTTCACAGAATGAAACGAGTGATAAAGTTTTCTATACAAGGTTATATTCATACCTAAACGCTTAAAACTACCAATTCTAAGAACATATGAGCGATATTAAAAAAGATGTATAACGATATGTCATCAACTCTATGTTTGCTATATCCAATGTCAAAGGTGTTTCGGCCGATATCAGGGTTCATTAGATCGATTAGAATATAACATGCATAGTAATAGTTGCCATGCTATTAATAACATCAAAATGTGAACTACGTTAAGTTGGTGACGTGTAATGTACTTAACCCTTCAAGAAACGAATGTTCTTGTAATTAGGGCTTATTAAGAATCTGATCTAGATTGTGTGGAATTTTCATTTTTGCTTCGTAATAATTTTGCTTTATGATAAAAATAAAAGTAAAGAAAATATCAATTAATTTGTAGGCATATTGAGTAAAACTTAGTTACGATTTTCAGATAAATTTCCAAGTAGGTGTTAGAATAACGTTATCACAAATAACAATAAAAAGGTATCACGAACTGATCAAAAGTACATCAAAGGTAAAATGTGTTTAGTGAATCCTACAGTAGGCTACTTTCTAACAATAATATTATACTTTTGGAAACAACTTAATACACTCTATGCATATCACACATTGGTTGTAGAATATCGAAATAATAAAATAGTTATTTACCTAATTTAAACATCACGAATACATTATAAAAGAATATGAAGGCTAGTGAAGAAGTATATTTGTTTTAAAATTTGATGAAGTTACAAATATTGTAGTTAATTATAAAACTTTGTATAAAATGCCTTTTCCTTTTGGTTTTAAATTGTATAGTTTCTATCGTAACACTAATTATTTTGGAAATAACGCATGTTTTCTTCAAATAATATATAGAAAAGAGAAGAACGCGAGTTTTGCCAAATCGCCAGTTTTATTCCAAAAATGATAAAAAACGAAGAAAATGATATGAATAGTAAGTTAACTTTTTAGCTGTTTTTAATATGCTAAAGTTCAGCTTTAATAACTATTTTTGTTTAATATGTTACCTTCAACAGGTATCTAAAATAATATATCTCAATGAAGCTTTCAGGCACAAGGTTTTATAAAAAATCGTCATTTGAACGTTGTCATTCTCTCTAGTGGTACGTTTAAAAAATAATATACTCTTCAAAAAAAGAAACGCAAAAGGGATATTTTTGTTATTTTAAAGAGAAATATATGTAATAACGTTACAAGCTCAGAGTATATGATGTTACACGTGTTAAGGCACTGATTGTCAGACCAAAATGACAATAAAAGTTGTGAACTTTGAAAACGGAAGAAAACATCGGATTTTTCTCCAAAACACACTCGTGTCCAATAAATTTGTTTGAGAGATCTGCATGTTCTGCAAGTGCAACATGTGCAAAATCCCTATAAAATTGACGGTTTTTCGGTTTCCATAGCTCAGTGTTAAGCCACCGACACGCAATACGGTTACTCACTGACTGAAGCACAACGCAGCAACAACGCCATTGGTCGCTTGGAAGCAAGCGAATCTCGATCAAATGTTGCCAAAGCTGTGAATGTCTACTCAAGCACCATCACAAGGCTATGGAACCGTCACCAACAACATGGATCAACTCGTGACCGTCCACAATCTGGTAGACCTCGTGTGACCACGCCCGAACAAAATGGCTACATCCGGTTACGTCACCTTCGGGATAGAACCACCACTGCGACGTCTACTGCCTCAAATATACCAGAGCTGCGTTTTTCAACATGACAACGCCCGTCCTTACACAGTCCGACTCACCACTGCCTTCTTGAGACACCACAACATCAACGTTCTTCCCTGACTCTTCAGATCACCAGATTTAAACCCCATCGAACATCTTTGGGACGAGTTGGACCGACGTCTGCGACGGCGACAACCTCAACCGCAGACTCTACCTCAGCTTGCAGCAGCTTTGCAGGCTGAGTGGACAGCCGTTCCACAGGATGCGATTCGTCATTTCATCGCTTCCATGGACAGGAGATGCCAAGCAGTTATTGATGCTCACGGGGGACATACTCGTTATTGACGTTGAGAGACGTCAAACTTCAACAAATGAGCGTGGACTTCACCTTTGCAGACTTTGAATGTTCAGCAGTGAATGTGCAAAGTTTCACACATGTCATACAGAACTACTCAGAATAAACTTGTTAAGAATACGTCTTAAATTTTGCCTTTTGCGTTTCTTTTTTGAAGAGTATATTTTGTCGGGACCAACTCATAATTTTATTTACTTAACAAAAGCTTTTTCTTGCCTTTATTCTATAAAGTGTAATATTTTACAGAACATGTGTAAATTATATTTGTCAAATTCAGTGTTATTCTACTTTAAAGCATACTTAATAGAATATAATAAAAACATTTTGTTCATACAAGCACCTTTAATCATGTTAAAAAAGCATTTAGAATCTAGAACATAAATATGTTCCAATAGCTTATTGAACTTAACAAATAATATTTTGAAATTTAGCTAATATAAAAGTCGATGTGTCACGCTTCATTTCTCAAAGGTCCAGCATGGCCAGGTGGATAAGGCACTAGGCTCGTAATCCAAAGGTCGCGGGTTAGAATCCCCGTTGCACCATGCGTAATCGCCCTTTAAGCCGTGGGGGCGTTATAATGTTACGCTCAATTCTACTATTCGTTGGTAAAAGAGTAGCCCAAAGGTTGGCCATGGGTAATGATGATGTGTTGCCTTCCCTCTTGTCTTACACTACTAAATTAGAAAAGGCGAGCGCAGATAGCCCTTGAGTACCTTTGCTCCAAAAACCAAACCAATCACTTCCCAAAATAGAAGATATAAAATCCAAAGTGTATTTACCTAGTTGTAATAGTTCTGATTTTAGTGAAGAAGATGCAGGGGAACAAGGAAAATACTTCTGTTATAAAGTAAACAGCAGTTTCCTTGAGTGCCCAAGGTTTCTGAATGCAGAATTATGTTGTTGTTTTTTACAATATCAAAATATTTCTGACACAAAACGTATTTTACTAATGTGACTAGCAAACGTACATCATAAACTCGGAAATATTTCGTACATAATACTGCTATTTGAATATCTCCAAATTTAGAAAAGTGCTGTGCAAAGTAGTGTAAGTAAATTTACTTCGCGTTTATTTATTTTTGTATGTGTTTTATTATAGCAAAACTACATCGAGCTATCGGCTGAGTCCACCGAGGGCAATCGAACCCCTGATTTTTAGCGTTATAAATCCGTAGACTTACCGCTGTATCAGCGGGCACTCACGTTTGTTAATAAAAGTTCCATTTGTTTTTGAGTTTTTTTCGAATATGGTTTTGAATTTTAAATCCAACTTGAAATAAGCTGTGTAATTAAATAATGCATATTTTAGGTTCCTTCCAAAACTGTCTAACCTATGAAAATAAGCTCGATTTCTTCTCATTTCTTGATACTTCTCGCGATAGTTATGCGAAAATGAATAAATATAAAGATTACATACTGATGTAAAGACTTCCAGTTCTGCACCATTAAGGTTAGGAAACGTTATTTTAACTAATGACAAATATGAAATTACTACAAATTAATTTAATGTTTCAAAATTAAATGTCTTTTAATAAAATAAAATGTTAAATATTAATCAGACAAAATATGAAACTAGACGAAAATACTGAAAAACGTTTACCTTTATTATCTTCTGATTCAATTATCAAAACATTTCTGAATACATTCACAGCATTTGTCCCCTCCCCAATGATACAGTAGTATGTCTGCGGACTAATACCGCTAGAAACAAGTTTTCGATACCCATGGTGAGCAGAGCCTTTGTGTAGCCTTGTGCATAACAAAAAACAAATAATCATTTAAGGCTTAATTAATTACTTTCATTTGATATAATGTAACTTCTCTATGAAATAACCTTTTACAAAGACACTTAAATAGCTTATGATCAATTTGTTACTTTTATTGGAATTATTGGTAATATAGCACCCACATAATTCGTTATTCAAATGTTTTATACAGTACTATATATTTTTTGCTCTTTTATAAAAACTATAATGTAACGTAAACATAAGTTTATGCATTTTTACGACATGAAAAATAGTGTGTGATCCACGGATCCGCATTTTGTAGAGAACTTGGTGTTTTTCATTTCCTAACCTGTTACGAATGACATAAAAATGAGCAGAAATTTAAAACTGTAGTATTAATAGACAAAGAACATAATAGATGTTAGTAGTATTACTTATAAGAGCACTTATTGTTTTAAGGACGACTTAGATATTTATAACCTTTAGGGCATCATAAGAGTACATGCGTTAAATTTCACGGGTTAGATACCCCTAGGATTAGAATGGTTGTCCTTAATTTTTAAACACTGACCAAAAGAAAGACAGAGAGGCAGCAGCATCCGCAACCAAAAGCTTTTTGTGATTTTATTCAGATTTGGGTCAAGTATTGTAGCTGACTGTTACTCTTATAATACACCCACAATTAAGTAATCAAAGAAGGATAAAACGTAGAAAGTCGTGATCACTTACTAACCACAGAAATATTAAATATTGGCCCGGCATGGCCAAGCGCGTTAAGGCGTGCAACTCGTAAGCTGAGGGTCGCGGGTTCGCATCCCGCTCGCGCCAACCATGCTCGCCCTCCCACCCATGGGTCGTTATAATGTTACCGTCAATCCCACTATTTGTTGGTAAAAGAGTAGCCCAAGAGTTGGCGGTGGGTGGTGATGACTAGTTGCCTCACTCTAGTCTTACACTGCTAAATTAGGGACGGCTGTCACAAATAGCCCTCGAGTAGCTTTGTGCGAAATTCCAAAACAAACAAACAAAATATTAAATAATTTTGAATGAAAACTACTGTAAATTTTAATTATTTATTGAAACGTACTTTAATGAAAAAACTTTTTAACCGATATTTCTTTTAAGAGTCTATACTGAAGCACTCAACTCACCAAGATCAACCAGAGTATATATCAATTCCTCTGAGCTCACAGAATAGCTTCATAGAATTGGAAAAGTCTGGAGAATACTTATCAATGTCTACATGTCGTGTTCTGCAGGAATCAGGTGAAGAATAATGTTGAAAAAATATTATAATTAGTTAGAGAGATATGTATTTAGTCACACAATAAGAGATGTGTATTTATTCACATGATATTTGGAAAAATAAAATGCAAATGTGTTAATAATTATAAAATACCAAAACTATTGAACAAGTTCGAAAAACTTCACTTCTCTTTAATTTAATTTTCGTTTTGTTTGTTTTACGTTTATGCCAGAAGTTTTGTGTCGTTTTGTTACTTTACATTTTTACCAGACGTTTTGTGTCGTTTGAACGTATGGGAACATAACTGAACATTTATTGCATTTCATGTTATGATAAAACTTACTCTGCATTTAATTAACTAAGTACTGATAATATTTTTTAAAGACAAACAAAGTAGATGATCATAAAAAGAAAATCTACAAACTGTAACACCTGCTTACATTTTTATGTAATGTTAAATTACGTGAAAAAAAAAAAATTAAACATAGAAGCAAATTACCTCCACCGAGTTATAAATTGCGACAGTTGTTGACTTTCGTATTGTTTGGTTGTTGTATTTTTTTTAATTTCTCGCAAAGCTTCACAAGGGCTATCTGCGTTAGCCGTCTCTAATTTAGCAGTGTAAGACCAAAAAGTAATCATCACCACCCACCGCCAACACTTTTACCAACGAATTAACCGTCACATAATAATGAAAAATTGTAACTCAAAAATTGAAGCCTCTTTGGCGCGACGGAGATTCGAAACCGGCACCCTTAACCATTCAGCCACACCAACGATGTTACATTTCTCTCGGATTCTTTCCTTATTTATTTCTAGGCAAAAGTAATTTAATTACGAAATCCAACTAGAAGAGAGATTTTCATGAAGTTCTCATACGTTTGTTATTTTTTAAATATTAATGAGATATTTGTAAGAGGAATATTATCAGTCGTGTTGTATTTTGTTTCCTAAAACAATGGCGTAATATTCAGGATCATATAAACTACTCGTATTAGGTTTATATAAAATACCTATTTCGAGCAGCAATGTAGATTTTTTCTACATAATTTCAAGAAGAATTCTGCGTTTATGATAGTTGTCACTGTGTGCTTATTTTTTTAAATCTATTTTGAATTCTACACGAAGCGTTTTTGTATGCGTTTTTCTTATAACGAAGCCACAAAGGGCTATCTGCTCACCCCTGATTTTAGCGTTGTAAATCCGGAGACACACCGCTATACTAACGGGGGGCTCTAAACGAAGCGAGTAGAAAAAAATTCCAGATGAAAAAAATCTAGACCATAAATAAAGACTTTAAAATAATGAAAATCTCTATAAACAAAATAAGTTTAATAGTAAAAGAAATTCATCTTTCTATTTAAAATGCATTAAATTCTTTTACGTCATAGGTTGTTTGACATTTGTTTTTTGTTGCAGTAGTCGTAATTATTAATTAATTAGTGATATTTTAGTTGCAAATAGGTAGCATTATTTTTGACTCGGTGAAACACAACTCTGTTTATTCATAAACTTTGATTTTTTCATTATTAAGCGTTTTCTACTCAAACTTATAAAAGTACAATACAAAAGTTACAATAATTTGTATTACCCCTAAAATGTGTTACTTGGGTATTTTTTTAATATTCATTTATTTTTTTACCAAATTTTACTTAAATATCAACATAGGTTTTGTGATATTCATCCACACACACAAAAAAACAAGTTATGAGGAATGTTTACATCTCAATATAAATTTGATTAAAGCATTTAAAAATATTCATAAACTACCTGTAAGTCAAACTGATATTCCAACATTAAGGGTTCGGCATGGCCGGATGGGTTAAGATGTTCGATTCGTAATCTGAGGGTCGCAGGTTCGAATTCCCGTCGCATCAAATATGCTCGCCCTTTCAGCCGTGAGGGCGTTATAATATGACGGTCAATCTCATTATTCGTTGGTAAAAGAGTAGCCAAAGAGTTGGCGGTGGGTGGTGATGACTAGCTGCCTTCCCGCTAGTCTTACACTGCTAAATTAGGGACGACTAGCACAGATAGCCATTGAGTAGCTTCGTACGAAATTTAAAAAAAAATTAGATTTGTAAACATAAAATTAAAGTAAACATAAGTAATTCTAGCTCTGCAAAGTATCTTCGGACTTTCCAACATGACAAATTAAAAATATTAACCTGATCTAATAAATAAAATCAACACTTTAGTGTAAATAGAGATCCCCTAATGATTCGAATTATTGCCAATACCATGAGAATATAAAGGTACCTATCCATGACCCTCTTGTGTCTTATGTTTTATCGCCACACAATTGACGTAATATTAATAAGGTCAACTACGCCAGGCTGTATGGAGTAGCGAGTTCGTTTTTTGTCATTTGTTTTAAATGCTATTCTGTCAGTTAAGTGCCCCCCCGCTAGTACAGCGGTATGTCTACGAATTTACTAACTTCAGCGGTTCGATTCCCCTCGGTGGGCTTAGCAGATAGTCTAATGTGGCTTTGCTATAAGAAAAACATACATACACACACACTGTTAGTTTAGCTCTTCAGATTTTGCAGTCCCTGGTGAGACACTGGTAAGTCTACAGACTTCTAACACATGCGAAGGTTGACACAGCAGATGCCCCTGTTTTTCCCAACAAAAACAAACTTTATCATTTTTTTGCTCATCCACCAATTGTTAAGATCAAAATAAAAAGTATTTCTTATTTAAAGATTTTTTTTAATTTTCCTGGTAATATTGAGTGTTAGTTCTTAAGAACGCTGTCGTGTTTAGCTGAGCATTTACCAATTTCATTCTTTAAATCTTCTTCCACTCTTATCATTAAAGTAGCCTGTAAAAAAACAACAATCCAATGAAAACTTTAAGGGAAAAGAAAGAATGTTGACAAACACTTCTCAGTAAAACAGAAATGTTCTTGGTCTTCCTAATTAAAATATTTTATTCTACTTAATTAATAAAACTTACATTTTTGTTTTGCACAGTAGATCTTCAACCACATCAGAAATTACTTTTCGAGAGCTTTGGAAATGAAAATGAGGGAGACCGAAAGGCAATAACACGTGAGAACAGTGTTTTTTACACAGAGTGTTCAACTGACGACGTTTCACGTGAGTTACAGAGATCCCAGCTAATGTTCGTTACGATATTTTTAAATGCTAAATACATTGTATATGTATTGAGTAATTCTACTGGAATTAATTAAACTAATTGTGACTAAAAATATTCATATGCTTCTTCTAAGAGAATGGTTTAATATTTATCTTTATATTTTTTATTTACTAAAATCCGAAGTCAGTGGCGCATTTAAGATTGTACGGGCCCAGAGGCTAATAATTTTTGTGGGCCCTACATTCCATGTAATTTTACATACAGTAAAATTACCAATGAGCCCTGGGGCTGAGTTACATTTAGCCCCTATCTAAATACGCCACTGACTGAACTGTAATGGAAAAAAAGAAATTCGAAGTTTTAGAGACCAAACGTTTTCGAGTTTCAGAGATGCAGATGTTGTAGTAATTTGATATTTTTTTGTCAAAGAAATTTTCAACAACTTCGTTTCGGTGTTATGTTTGTCTTCCTTCGTTTTATTGCACGAACAAAATTTGTTCGGTGAATTTCTGTCAAATTTGGCACGGTTTTCTAAATGCTCATTTATACACTAGATAGATTTAGGATGTCTCTAGGTAGTCAATAAGTGTCTATAATGTTGTATTTACAACATCAGGAAACATTTTAATGTTTTTTTCAATGTAACGACACAATAAGACTGTCTAAACGCTTCATTTGTAAGTAGAATTCAACACGGAACTTTAGAGGTTATTGTCGGTGTTAGAGAACAACACTTCGCCACCAACAAATGCCTATTTAAAGGTTGACTAGCCTGCTTGTTTTTCATAAGGCTTGAGTTAGGAACCTATACACGCTTCAGGTGAAGCAGAAATACTAAAAATAAAAACTCCTAACAAATTTTTAATTACTTTAAAGAAATAAGTGACAAGCAGAAGATTGGAGTTACGTGTCCTAACTAAACCTTGTTTTGACAAACTATTGAGATAGTTGGACGACAATTACTTTAATTGCATGATTCCTATAGAGTAGAACACTGAATATAAATTCAAAGAAAGGCTCTATACAAGTTTTAACAACCCGTCTGAAGGCTGGTTCCATATTAAATTAGTTTTTCTCGTCAATCTAACAGTTCATTATATTTTTGACGAGCTTTATGACTCCGTTTCGTTTCAATTCAACGGCATATATTCATAACAACGCTTTTACTCTTTCCTGTTTTGTAAATAATGTAAATAAAAAGAGAATATTCTTTTCATTTATTTGTAATTGTGTTTAAGTCTTCTTATGGAAGCATACGATTTGTATGAAATTAAATTTCTTAATTATGGGGCAATTTTAGAGGGAAAACTAGAAGAACAAGAGACGGATTCATCTCAGTACAGTGAATGCTGTATTAACACATCTCAACAAGAGTTGATATCCATTATGGAGGTGTACGAAAACGTTACAACCATGACTGAAAGTGAAATAAAAGTAAAGAAATGGAACAAGAGAAATAATATGTCTTCAACCAAGGTGAAAATGAAAATTTAATTAATTACGCTAATAATATATCGGGAAATTTTCCTAATGGAATATATGTTGGAGCTTCGAATAATGAAAATAAGAAAAGAGAAAATAAAAAAAAAATTTAACATTTAATAGGGAAAATGTGAACACTATGAAATTAGCCTAAATACTAGCTGGTCAAAAGATTAAGACCATACTTAAACAAAGCGTTAATCGGTAAACACGTAAGGAAATTTAGTAATTTGTGTTCATGTATTAGCGTTGCCGACATCTCCCAATGACATCTCCTGTGTTACATTGGGTAAAAACATGGCAAAGGCAAAAAAATTACCAGAGTTCGAACGTGGCAGAATTGTCGAGCTGCAAAAGCAAGGTCTCTCTCAATGTACCATCGCTGGTGAGATTGGACGTTGTAAAACTGCTGTTGCAAATTTCTTAAAAGACCCTGAAGGTCGTCGGCGTTGAGCAGGAGGACTCGACGGGTTGTCCGACAAGACACCAGCCGATTATCGAACCAGATTAAGGCCCTTAAGGACGCAGAATGCAGCTTAAAAACAATAAGGCGGAATCTACGAGAGAAAGGCTTTAAAAACCGTAAACGTCTTCAATTCAAAGGCCACGTCTCCATCCACACCACTAAACAGCGCGGTTAAACTTTACTGAGAAGCACCAAACATGGGTCTTAGAAAAGTGGACGAAAGTTTTGTTCTCTGATGAGAAAAAAATTAACCTGGATGGTCCAGATGCCTTCCAACGATACTGGCACGATAAGGATATCCTGCCGGAGACATTTTCTACACGACACAGTGGAGGATGTTCCATCATGATCTGGGGTACTTTCTCCTTCCATGGAACAATGGAGCTTCATGTTATACAGAGGCGTCAAACAGCAGCTGCCTACATTGGCATGTTGGAGAGCGCATCATTATTGACTGAAGGCCTTCCCTTGTGTAGAAATGACTAGATCCTTCAGCAAGACAACGCTACAATCCCTAATGCCCACAGGACAAAAGACTTTTTCATGGCGAATAACATAATTCGTTTAGACCATCCAGCGTGTTCGCCCGAACTGAAACCCATTAAAATGTTTGGGGTGGATAGCAAGAGATGTCTCTAGAAATGGATGTCAATTCAAAACGGTACATGATCTTCTTAAAGTTATCTTCACCACTTGGAATAACATTTAGCCAGCCTTCTGCAAACGCTAAAATGGACCATGCCAAAGCAAATGTTTGCAGTTATTCGCAATGACGGCCGTGCAACTCACTACTGAGACCTCTTGTTGGGCATCCCCTACCCTGTTTAGGACTTTTTTTTTTGTATGGTCTTAAACTATTGATCAGCTAGTATTTAGGCTAATTTCATAGTAATCACATTTTTCCCTATTAAGTGCTAAAACAGTTGTTTTGAATTAAGCACAAAGCTACACAATGAGCTATCTGTGCTCTGCCCACCACGGGTATCGAAACCCAGATTTTAGCGTGTACGTTTGTAGACATACCGCTGAGTCACTGTGGGGCCTGCTAAAACAGTTTTTTTTTTCCCTCTTCTTATTTTCATCTTTTGTTTGTTTGTTTTAGAATTTCGCACAAAGCTACTCGAGGAATATCTGTGCTAGCCGTCCTTAATTTAGCAGTGTAAGACTAGAGAGAAGGCAGCTAGTCATTACCACCAATTCTTGGGCTACTCTTTTACCAATGAATAGTGGGATTGACCGTCACATTATACGCCCACACGGCTGGGAGGGCGAGCATGTTTAGCGCGACACGGGCGCAAACCCGCGACCCTCGGATTACGAGTCGCAAGCCTTACGCGCTTGGCCATGCCAGGCCACTTCATCTTTTGAAGCTCTACTCAAATACGTGGTTGAGTCTAACAACGCAATGTGCATATTTTTTATTTGTGTTTATTGGCCTTAAGATTTTGGCCAGCAATGTATATAGGCATATAATATAATTAAAAAGCAACTGCTAACAGATTATTCATTTTCTATGTATAGAATTGGATGTCTTATCTCAATGGAAGTATATTTAGCATTTTAATCATTTTGTTTATTACTGCAGAACTTTAATTGGTGTAATGAAATAATGTTTATTTGTTGTTAAGCAAAAAGCTTTACAATTGGCTATTTACGATCTTCCCACCACAATTGGCCCAGCATGGCCAGGTGATTATGGCACTCAGTTCGTAATCTGAGGGTCGCAGGTTCGAATCCCCATCACACCAAACATGATCGCCCTTTCAGCCGTGGGGCGTCATGATGTTACGGTCAATCCCACCGTTCATTGGTAAAAGTGTAGCCCAAGAGTTGGCGGTTGGTTGTTATAACTAGCTGCCTTCCCTCTAGTCTTACACTGCTAAATAAGGGACGGCTAGCGCAGCTTCTCGCTAGTACACCGGTATGTCTACAGATTTACAATGCTAAAATCAGGGGTTCGGTGGACTCACCAGATAGCTCGATGTGGCTTTGCTATAAGAAAAACACACACGCCAGCGCAGATAGCCCTCGTGTGGCTTTGCGCAAAATTCAAAACAAATCCATCACAGTTGTACAATCCCGAATTCTAGCGTTACAAACCCTTAAACTTTCCGCTGAGCTAGCGAGAACATATAAATAAGAATTCAATATAAATATCGCAAGAAAAGAAGAGTTTCAGTAATGAATGATCTTTATTTTTATTTTGTTGATGTACGTTTGTAAAAGGCTAAGAAGTGGGTGTGTTTTCTTATAGCAAAGCCACATGGGGCTATCGGTTGAAACCAACGACGGGAATCGAACCCATGATCTTAGTCTTGTAAATCCTAGACTTATCGCTGTAATCGCGGCGGGCAAAGCCCCGAAGTCGCAAACAGAAAATGATAAAGATAAACACATGAATCTATAGCAGGGGAAAATTTAGAGATGGCTGTCCCATTCTTACTTACCATCTCCTGGAAAAGTTTATGTACATCAGCCTATTAACACAAACAAACACAAACGTACATACATGCGAATTTGATTGCAATACACTCTCCCCCTTTATAAGAGAGAGAAGATAATAAGAGCGAAAAAAAAAACTTTCTCGTAACTTTTCTAACAGTTGATTTCGATGTTAATATTTATCAGTTTGCTTGTGTTCATTATTAAATAAAAACTGTTTGTTCGTTTTAATTTTAACGTCAACAAAGTGAACGTTATAAGCCCTTGGTCTTACCACTGACAAATACGAGGAAAAATAGCAACACAAAATCAAGTTAACGTGTGCATTTAGTGTTTTTCACGTGTATTTTGAAGGATCAGTTTTCACCCCGCAGCCGCCCAGTGTCTAAAGGTTCATTTACAATTCGAGACTCGATATCCGCGGTGAACATAACTTATATAATTTAGTGTGCATCATTCACCAAAAGTGAAAACCAAATTGATTTTTATGTTTAAAATTTAGTTCGGTATTGCCCGAAAGACTTAAGACTAACCGAAAAATGATGCTGTCTTATAATTTTTAAGTATGCTTTCATTTAAACCTGCAGATAAATAAATCGAGATACCAACAAGAAGACGGAAAGGTAAAAAATACCAGGAAGCAACATTCAAACGTATGGTCTGAAATCCTCAACACTTTTACTGGAAAACTCAGGCAAAAAGGCGCTCGTAAGGTATTAATGATTTTATCCAAGCGCTGTAGTATTTTTTTTAATTTTTTCATAGTAACTATAAAGCATCTTCACGTCAACAATTTGGTTGATTGTTTTTGATATAAGTCCAGTTCCTCTTTCTATGGATAACTTGTGTTCAGGGTTACGAATAACCCAGTAACACATGCTGATGAAAATGTAGATTTAATTGGATCTTCCTTGAACTTAGACTTCAAGATTAAGCAATTTTTAAAATACTGAGGTTATTATTATTTCAAGTTTTTTCTTTCTATTCTTGAAGTTGTCTTCGTATCTTATTTGATATTTACTTATATTAAATTCTCTAATCGTAATAAGAAATTGATTTGAAGAGGTTTGTAATAGACTCGGCATGGCCAAATGGTTAAAGCGCTCGACTCGTATCTGGGGGTTGCAGGTTCGAATCTACGTCACACCAAACATGTTCACCCTTTCAGCCGTGGGGGTGTTATAATGTTACAGTCAATCCCAATATTCGTTGGTAAAAGAGTAGCTCAAGAGTTGGCTGTGGGTGGTGATGACTAGTTGCCTTCCATCTAGTCTTACACTGCTAAATTTGGAACGGCTAAAGCAGATATCCCTCGTGTAGCTTTGCGCGAAATTCAAAACAAACAAACCTTTGCAATAAACATTATATTACAAAATGTAACTTATTTTTCTAAGATCGTGCTGAGATAATTGTTTTCTGTAAGGAACTCTTGTATTAAATTTCTTTTTGAATCTGAACGATTTTCAAAAAGGTAAAGTTCGTGACCCAGAGGAGCACGTGATTAGATGTTAAACCTGAGACACAGAAGGGGTTATCTTCTGCTGTCTAGAATATAATTGTGTGTAAATATTAGAAATTTTGCATCAGCCCGACCCAGAGCCGGTGTAATGTGTTTTCACGCCCTGTGTTGACGCAGACGTAAGGCTCACCACCCACCCCTCAATTATATTTCCGTGAATCATCTGTAGGCAGTAGGAACGTTATGTTTATAAGTGTTTATTTTACTGAAATATGTCGATTCTGCCTGAAATGGAGTTTTTCGGTCAGGGAGCAGCTGGTAACCAGAATCAATTTCATGATATTCATTTTTGTTGTCCCCAAGAACGTAACTCCCTGAGCACGTGGTGCACTTTGATCTCGCCGACCCAGACACAATCTCTTCTAAAGTATATTTAAATATAATCATTCTGTTCATGATGACGAGAAAACCACTTGAAATGAAAATGTATTCTAAAGATGGCTGGTTTGAGTATATGAACTTTAGATAAAATAAAGTACAAAGAACGTTTCAACCTCCTTAGGTCATCTTCAGGTTAATGTTAACCGAAGGTCGAAAAGTTGTTCTGTACTTTATTTAAATTAAAGTTTTAATACCCGTACCAGCCGTCTTTAATATACATAATCACTCTCTGTGTACAAAAAGAGGGGCGACATTATTAGTATAAAAGCTGCTTAACCGTCAATATAATTACAATGCAGCTGGCGTCTTACCATGAGGTAAATTTCCTTTGTCTGGTAATGGTGAATACATTCTTATTCTGTTTTTAACTACACAAAATTATTTAAGTGCCTAATCTTTTCCCAAAGAATAGATAAAACTAGAATTAGAAATGAAAATAACTTATGATCTCTTGTTTTGATGTTACGTATTTTAACCAGAATTGCTTTGCTGGCTTAAAATTCAATTTAAATGGTTATTCCAGTTGATTTTTTCTCCTGTAGGAAGAATTGAAAACTTAAACTTATTATACTTAGGTTTGTAAATAGAACCTAAATTGACATAGAGTAGGTTTTGCGTAAAATTAAGTGTTTTCATCATATTAAAAGAAAAAACGACAATGGGGGGGCGTTAAGAGTTGTTTTTTCTTATTTTTCGCACAAAGCTACACGAGGGCTATCTGTGCTAGCCGTCCCTACTTTAGCAGTGTAAGACTAGAGGGAAGGCAGCTATTCATCACCACCCATCGCCAACTCTTGGGCTACTCTTTTACCAACGAATAGTTAGATTGACCGTCGCATTATAACGCCTCCACGGTGAAAGGGCGATCATATTTGGCGCGACGGGGATGCGAACCCGTGACCTTAAGAGAATGGAGAAATATGTGTTAATAAGGCCTAAGAAATCCCAAAACATGGTATAACTAATAGAATTAATAAGTATATAATTTTAAAGCAAATTAAACAAATACAATTTCACCTGCAAAACTTTGTGCTACGCAAATGAAACTGGTCAAACTTTTCAAATTGTTTTAAGTAAGAAAAAAATTATGTGAATTATGATTTTATAATTTCCTTATATGCATTTTTATTGTTCAGTTTCCGGCCGTTTATAGATTCTAATTACGATTTTCTAAACAGATATCGAATAGCAGTGAGAAGTTGATGCCTCAGGTCATTAAAAATGTGAAACCAGAGGATTTCGTCAGTACTACCAACGAATATTCCAATGTATCGGAGACAACCAGTGCAGCAATAACGTCAAAAGGTAACACACCTTTCAGCCCAAAATTGAAAGTTTGCCGAGTCAGCGATATATCCTGCACTAGCTGTCCTAGTAAGGCATTACTGGCAAAATAATTTTTGTTTTGCGTATTCTGAAAACACATATTTCATACGTAACTGTTAATTAAAAGACATAATTTATTACGAAATCCGAAGTATTAGTCAATCAACCCATCAAACGTTTGAAACTATGGTAACAAAATTGTTTCAAACACATTTAATGTTTTTAAGTGATATATGTGCTTGTCAATGCGATATGTATTATAAATTGCAAATGTTTCAAACAGTTGTATATGAAAAATTATTTATCTAAAATTATTCACTGCTCATAGTGTTGTTGCCTGTACACTAATGAAGGGTATAAAAAGGAGCAAACGAACGTTCATTCCGTACCACAGAAAGGTGTAAGAAGGGAATTTCGTGATTGCCTAAGGCACATGGTTCAGCAAGGTAGAACGCTGATTCCAGAGAAAAAAAGGGTGTTCCTTTCGTTAAAAAATACCATAATGAAGTGAATTATTCTTAACACTAAGTAAACGTCTGTACGGAGGTGTGTAAAATATTTATGAATATAAAGGCATATCTTTAAGAAATACGTTGAGTTTGTAATTCTATTGCTTCTAAAGATTGGTTTTTCTTCATTATTTTTTTATCTTCTAGTTTTTATTTACTGTTATAATTACGCTGTGATTTCGTGGTGCTGACTTACATTTAAATGTTTCATTTTATTATGGACTTAGACAACAATCTGATCAAGTTTTGTATATGACATTGCCATAATAACAATAGACAGATACAATGCATGCTTAATATTCTTTGACATGATTTGTTAATGCCTTGGATAAAATAATTGTAAAACAAATTCACAAACTCAATTATTTTAACGTGTTCAATTTAGCATCACACATAATCTATAAGTGATAAAGATACTAGATCTTGGGGAACTTCTTTCTTATTAACATTTACGCAATATCCGATGCAAAACCAAACAATATAGATCAAACAAAAGTAGTGTTGATGTACACTGCAATTTCAGTGCTTTATTATACAAGTTTGGCTCGGCATGATCACGTAGTTGGGACGCTCGACTTGTAATCTGAGGATCGCGGGTTCGAATCCCCGTCACATCAAACACGCTCGCCCTTTCAGCCGTGAGGGCGTCATAGTTATAATGTTTCGGTCAATTCCACTATTCGTTGTTAAAAGCGTAGCCCAAGAATTGGCGATTGATAGTAATAACTAACTGTCTTCCCTCTAATCTTACTCTGTTAAATTAGAAACGGTTAGCACAGACAACCCTCGTGTAGCTTTGCGCTAAAATTATAAAAAAAACAATTAAATGGATTTCTTAAGCTACTTGTATATTTTAAAATGACCAATAAAGGTTCCGAGCTACTAAGAAATAGATCAGTATGCGAAAAATTTGACGGCGAGAAAATTGCAAATCGAGGAACAGTTTTTAATTTGTGAAAGTCACAAAATGTTGAATTGGAAATTTTTGGTTTAACTTTTCTCCGTATAAATTTTTAACAATTTACTTTTTGTTACAGACTCAGAATCAAGTGACTTGTATAGTACAGTTTGCTCTGAGAACGGCAGTGGTGGTTGTTGCTGTCCTGACACTTATGAGGGTAACAAGGTACTGAATGCTAGTACGTTCATTTCTGTATTTATTAATATGTTCATTAACATTTTTAGATTTTTGTAGAAAAAAAGTAAATCGGGAATTTTGCGTTAATTGTAACTATATGTAACGTCAGAATTGGTGTTCAATATAATCTGGCTAAAATAACTCAAGAAAAGAATACTTATTTATAAAACTTAATTTTGAAATTAGACTATGTTTAAATTTAATATTTAGTTATTTAATTATCTATGTTATGACTTGAAAAACATTGAGTTTTAGAGCAGCGTAAAAATTAGAAGAGTTAATGGCCCGATATGGCCAAGCGTGTTAAGGCGTGCGACTTGTAATCTGAGGGTCGCGGGTTAGTATCCGGTCGCGCCAAACATGCTCACCCTTTCAGCCGTGGGGGCGTTATAATATGACGGTCAATCCCACTATTCGTTGGTAAAAGAGTAGCCGAAAAGTTAGGGTGGGTGGTGATGACTAGCTGCTTTCCCACTAGTCATACACTGCTAAATTAGGGATAGTTACCGCAGATAGCCCTCGTGTTGCTTTGTGCAAAATTTCAAAACAAACAAACAAGAATGGTTAATAAAATAATAAATATAATTTCGTAAAATTTATGATAAAACAGGATTACAGATTTAACGTGACATTACATATTGCGAAACAAATGCATTTCATTGTTAAATGTTTCCGTTATTATGATAATTACTATAAACACTGAAAAATCATTTCCTCAGTAATTAATCACGTTATGGAAATACTTGAATCATATCTTATCTTAACTCCATATTTTCTGATTGTAACGAACAATAGTCTTCGATACTCTTTAGGAGGAAATTAAGATTAGTAGCAGCGTGCATCGTCCAAAGTCTATAAATTTCACGACCAAGCAAGGATACAGCCGAACCCTTTTTGCTTCTACAAAAACAAACTTTTTTTTACAATCTAAAAACAACACTTGTCCAAGAGTAGTAATTTAACAGAGACATACACACATTCCCAACTGTTATGAGATAAGAATTCAAGCGTCAAAAACATATGTAATAGCAACATAAAAATTATTTCTGATAACAGACGATCAGAAATGCAACAACATAAGAGGAAGTTTCGATATCAACTTCTACACAGTGATAATACCGCAACGGTACGAACAGCATGTAATGCTGTGGATTATTTCATATTGTTGTTTGTTCGGAATTAAACACAAAGCTACACAATGGGCTGTCTGTGTTCTGCCCACCACGTATATCGAAATTTGGTTTCTAGTGTTGTGAATCCACAGACATACCGTTGTTGCCACTGGAGGGGGGGACATAATGATGTAAAATATATAATTGCATTTTTAGTCGTGCTGTTCTGATGAACTTAACTTGTATACCTCTGAGAAGCATGTTATTACAGAGGTTGAGTGACTCGTATTAAATTACGTGTTTATTTGTTTCAGAGCGATGTCGCATTGGGCTAAATTCTGTGTTCACCGCAAGTAATCAAACCCCGGATTTTAGCGTTGTGAGCCCGTTAAATTACTTTTGCCCTACCTGGAGGTTGTTAAGTTTTCATATTTAAAGCGCACCACTCCTTTCTCGTTGCTTTCCATAATTCATATATTGCACGAGGACTACGGCTTCTCTAAATCTTTTTCAATGGGCTATTTCCTTAAAAATCTATAAGCTCTGCTCTTGACAACTTGACCAGAATATATTCGTACAGAATACTATGAATAGCCGTTTCATTCTCTAGCTGTATGGAGGACAGAATAAATGAATTATATAATGAAGCAACTTGTGAATGCGTGACTTATGTCTCTATTCCAGTTGTAATTATTGTCCCTAGCGTAAATCAGGATGCAACAAGCAGACTATGCTCTATTATGAGTATTCTAGCCCAGGAATTTTAGCAATGTAAATCCGCAATCTTGTCGTTGACTTACCAGGGGTCCTATTTTCCAAAGATAGGTCCTTACTGGTTCTGTTGCATCTTCTTGTATATGGCACTAAGACGCCTTTTACCACGGACCTTTTTAGTTACTTGTGTTCGTAGAGTGTCAAATTGTTTTCCAAAATATGATTAAGTACAAGAGATATCCCCATCTTGGAAGTTCTTAGTCCCCGATCTGAACACATTTTTATGACCAAGATATATGAATATTTAGTCGGAAAGAGTTATCACATAACTTTCTAAAAGAGAGCAATTTTCGATAGTGTCACACAACCTACGAAACTCCAACAATATTAAAATGTAGCACTTATACATACCGTTCCACTATAACTTTATATCAGTTCTGGTTGATCCCGTGATTTGCATATTTGAAATCATTTTATCATAACCCTCTCAAATCTCTGTATAATATTTATCTGTTCTGTTGTTGTTGTTTTTTTAACGGTTGATCCTGGTG
Organism: Carcinoscorpius rotundicauda; assembly: GCA_011833715.1. NCBI lineage: Eukaryota > Metazoa > Arthropoda > Merostomata > Xiphosura > Limulidae > Carcinoscorpius > Carcinoscorpius rotundicauda. The sequence goes on from CM022398.1 coordinate 28,033,273, forward strand.
GGTTTTTTCACAGAATCGCAAAAAAGTGACGGATGTAGCTCAGTCTTTATCAGGAACTATCGCAATAGTGTTTTTTACTGTGAATTAGACAGCGAAAGAAACAAGTTAAAGGTCAGTATACAATTCTTTGAAAGTCAACCACTATCAATATTTCATGTCTTACGTTTTTATTTCGTTAATTTCTCTAAGTGGGAATTATATTCTGTACACATTCGCAATACTGCTAATTTAAAGTTTTTATTTATTCACGTCGTTCAAATAATCAGTCAATCAATATGAAACGAAGACTTTTTCGTGACTACCAGTGCTAGGTTAGCATATATATATGTTGCAGTTTAAGACAGATTTAATAAAGTTCTCAGGTAACTTATTAGTGATATGGGGAAATATATTTCATCAGGTCCTGTCTATTATTGCTGATAAGTTGACAAAAATCGTTCTACCAAATAGTTAGACATAAAATGTTCTAATGCTTAGAGAAATTTTAAATTGTGCTTTATGTTCTACGTAACTATAGATTTAGACATAAAAGTAACAAAAAAATGATAAAATCTTCAAAAAATGAAAAAAAAGTCTTACCAACTGATTCCCAGAATATGTTATACTTTACAGGTTTGTCATGCTCGATTTTCCGTATTTCTTTAATGTGTTTTCATTTATAAGAAGCCCAGCATGACGAGGTGGTTAAGGTACTTGACTCTTAATCTGAGAGTCGCGGCTTCGAATCCCATTGGCATCAAACATGTTCGCCATTTGAGTTGTAGGAACGTTATAATGTGACGGTCAATCCCACTATTCGTTGGTAAAAAAGTTGGCGGTGGGTGATGATGACTAGTTGCCTTCCCTCTAGTCTTACACTTCTATATTATGGACGGTTAGCACAGATAGCCCTTGTGTAGCTTTGCGCGAAATTCAAAAACAAATATTTATAAGTTACCTTTCTCAACATTGTAATATTTTAAGAACTCGTTATTATCACAGAAAAATAAACAAGGGTGATAATACTGCAATTCTTTCCTACAGCAAGACTCCAACGTACGTGTCGTGATTTCAACGATATTAAATCTTTATAACATGTAAAAATATATTTATCAGATATTCATGCCTATTGAAACATACTATGTGTTTTAAAGGAGACACCCGCAAAGGAAGTTAGCCCTAAACGTTGATCTTAAGATTTTTCCTATAGGTGTTCTCGCTATTTATTGTATAATTTCATTTTTTTTATGATTTTGTAGCTGCATTTATTTAGCAATCAGATTAGTGTCGAAAAAAGTAATCGGAAAATATACGCTTAAAAAACATACGCACAAGTCAAAATTATTGATTAACAAAGTAATAATAATTCATTCACGTTGTTTCTGTATTATGGTTCACAATCATTTCACCATTATTTGCCCATAAAGAATTTCCACTGTTAAAAGTATTGTTTCAAATGAGCCTGTAAATTTACTCCAACACTGGCAGAAAGTAGATTAATTCGTATGCGAAGTCACTTTAAAAGAAAAGGTAAACTTGATCAATAATATACTGTTTTATTTCACTTCTGTAATGCATATTGGTGTATACGAGACATTACTACATGAAATAGTTTAGTGGTTCTCAACCTTCTCTGACTTGCGGCTCACTACGACAATCTGAAAATTTTCGATACACCACCTGGAAAGCCTTAAGTATTTTTTCAGTACACGTTATACGGCAAGCGTTAAAAGCCTAAGAACGAAAATCATGGCAAAAGCAAGCAATATTAAGGTTGTTGTTGTTTTGAATTAAGCACAAAGCTACACAATGGGCTATCTGTGCTCTGCCCACCACGGGTATCGAAACCCGGATTTTAGCGTGTAAGTCCGCAGACATACCGCTGAGCCACTGGGGGGCCAATATTAATGTCATATGCATATTGACAATAGTATCGCCTGCTTTGGCCGTGAGTGTCGTTTTAAGGATTTTTAACGATTTTATGGTATAGCAGAAAAATCAAAACTTTTTATTTTTACATATGTTTTCAATGTAACGCTTGTGCCTGCTTCCGAGAGTAAATCAAATTGAAGCGAGGCTCTAATATAGACAAACAAGCTCGAATTTCATCATCGACTGTAAGAAGCCTCGTGCAAAACCGCGAAGATGCAAATGAAAGCAGAACATCAACTGCTTTTGAACTGATTGCAGGATATGAATTTTTAATTGAGATCAAAACTCATCCAAGCTGTTTTCGGGAAACAATGACTAATAAAATTTCTTGTTTCATAAATCAATGAGCTGTTCTTCCTCCTCAGTTGTAAGATTTGTTGTCTCGCTGATTCCGAATGGATAGATCACCCTGTTATATTCGTCGACAGCAAGTGATGTGAAGTAATGTTTTAGTGCGGACTGGCACCCCAGTGGCTCAGCGGTATGTCTGCGGACTTACACGCTAAAATCCGGGTTTCAATACCCGTGGTGGGCAGAGCACAGATAGCCCATTGTGTAGCTTTGTGCTTAATTAGAAAACAACAACATAGTGCGGACTGTAGGTCGCTTAATGTGTTCAAAATTTGAGGGACATTTTTCTTCTTTGACGGACATTTATGACGCACGAAGCGCTTGTTGCACCACAATTAAACTAATAGTCGAACCGCTGCAGTCGAGAATGAAATTTAAGTATGAACTTCTCAGTACTCGAGTTCAATGAAAATCATCGAATGTTTTGGAAGGTTTCGGAGTGACTCTATAGTGGCCCGGCATGGCCAAGCGAGTTAAGGCGTGCGACTCGTCATGCGAGGGTCGCGGGTTCGCATCTCCGTCGCGCCAAACATGCTCGCCTTTTCAGCCGCGGAGGCGTTATAATGTGAAGGTCAATCTCACTATTCGTTGGTAAAAGAGTAGCCCAAGAGTTGGCGGTGGGTGATGATGACTAGTTGCATTTTCTCTAGTCTTACACTGCAAAATTAGGGACGGCTAGCACAGATAGCCCTCGAGTAGCTTTGTGCGAAATTCAAAAACAAACAAAACAGTCTCTATAGTAGCTTTTATTAACTAATGTGTTCGACTTGCTTGTGAAATCCCAAGAAAAATTGAATGTGTTTCAAAAACACTGCAGCACACCTGCCAATCTCTCGCGGCACACAGGTTGAGAATCACTATTATAGTGCTAAAAATGTTGTTTAGTTTCATCGGACACTTAACGTTTCGCTTTACAGCTTCTTCAGGAGCGTTCAGTAAAACACAAACTATAATTGTCAATGCAACTTTGAAGCTTTCTACTATAAGTTTTGGTTTGTGTATTAAATGAACTCTTTTAAAGAAGCTGTGAAGCGAAACGTTGTTCGCTCTTCCACATAAAAATTTTCTCAACCCAAACCGGCCGTTTTTACAAAAACATTGTGGCATTATACGGTCGTTTATTTCTGGTAATAACATGTTTTAGTTAAACTCCTGAGATCTGTTATTTAATATTATTATTTAATGTTGTTAGGATAAATTACATTAAACATTTTCAATTGTAGGATATCATTTGAACAGTTTTAAAGAAAAGATGCCTGTGAAAGGCTTAATGATTTATTAATAATCCTTTAACGTACACCTCTGTAACAAGATTTTTTCTCATCATAAATTTAAAACAGTTTTGTACTCGCTAGAGGTCCTTTCCTTTGTTAATTTTTCCTCTAATCATACAAGTACTTATGTGTTGTTTCATTCTACATTCCCTATTCAACGAATCCTCTGTGTAGGTTGTCAATTCAGGACTTACCAATGGCAGCATCAGATCTAGAGCAGATATGCCCTTACCAAAAGAACAATCTCAGCAGTCTGAAAACAATGCAAATTCAACAGTGGTAATAAGTTCACGGAGAGAATCATTTAACACCGGTTACGAAAATTTCTTTTTTCGTGCTGAGAATCCAGGCTTTGAAAAAGATCAATGTTCTATCAAACCAACGAACGTGGTGACATCATCGAGAATTTTAACCAATCACGAAGCAACAGACGAAAAGCAATTTCCTAACCCCAATTATCACCAGAGTGAGAGCAAAAGTGAGTTGATTTTTGTTGTTGTTGTTTGTTTGAATTATGGTACTGGGGACAACACTGCCCAGTAACTTCGCAGTTTTGGCTCGAAGTCGAATAGTTGCGAGCTCAAATGTGTTGTATCCATTACCCTAACTGTTTCGGTCTACCCATATGCACGATGGATATCAGCTGGTTGTGAATCTATGATGGCCTAACATCCATTCCATGGAAAAAATGTCGTCACTTTTCTCAACCGCTTGTGCCAATTAAGTCAGAATTTAACACTGAAACCTATTAACCTTCTTGGCAAGAAGGACAGAATTGACATCACCTGACATTACTGTACCGGTCTAGGATGGCCAGATGGCTAAGGCGCTCGACTCGTAATTTGAGGGTTGCGGGTTCGAATCTCCGTTACACAAACATGCTCACCCTTTCAGCCATGGAACGTTATAATGTGATGGTCAATCCTACCATTCGTTGGTAAAAGAGTAGCCCAAGAGTTGGCAGTGGGTGGTAATAAGTAGCTGCCTTCTCTCTAGTCTTGTACTTGTAAATTAGGGACAGCTAGTGCAGATAACCCTGTTGTAGCTTTACGTGATATTAAAAAACAACAAACATTATAGTACTCTACGAGAATAACAAAATAAGGGCGAGTAATTTTGATGTAGAAATACTGTAGGAAAATATGTAATACATATTCAAGCTCTGTTAATTAATCTGTGATATTTTGGTTTAAATCTTCTTTATTTGAAATTACATAATGCAGCATGAATATATTTGCTGTTGATTTATCTTTTTTTATTTGCCTTTTTGGCAGGTGTACAAGTACTTTTGGACGACGTGCTAATAAATCAGAAAGGATCGATTTCTGTCCCAGATGAAAATGAAAATTTGACAGCAAAATCATCTAGTAACTCAAACAGAATCAACACAGAAAATTCAAAGTGTAGAAAAGCCAAATCGCAAGTTAGGCCTGGTGTAAAAAAACAGACTTGTTTATCTTCGAACTCCATACCGCATCATTCGTCTGAACGTGCTCATAACCATTGCTCATCTACACAAAATGAAAACATATACGAAGAAATAGTAACGCATATTTTTCCTGTTGTTTCAAATGGTACATTACACCAACACCATTCATCGCAAGCCGAAAATATATATAGAGAGCCTACAACACTAGTCTCCTCTAAGAATTTTTCAAATAATGCATTACACAAACACTATTCGTCGCAAACCATATATAATCAACCCATAACACCAGACCCCTCTGGGTGTTCTTCAAATACTTTGTCAAGGAATTATTCCATGGATCACATTAACTATTTCCCAGAATTAAAAATTCCAAACGCCTTCGACTTTCAAAATTCATCTGCTAAAATGAGAAAAAAAAATTGTAAAAACTTCCTTTCTTTACCCGACCTCCTGAGGTCAAGGGAGGGAAATGTGGCTCTTAGCTATTCCCCTTCAGCGCAGTTTCAGGGATTGCTAAACGTTGAATCCACAGCTAGAAGAAAAAGTAACTCTTTTAGCGGATGTCTTGCAGAAGCCACTACACTATGTCAAAAGCATATTCCTCTCAAAAATGTAAAAAATTCAGAATGTTATATATAGCCCGTTTCATTATATTTCTTTTAAACTCACGTTCTTGTGTTATACGTTAAGGGGTAACACTTTTCTAGCCTTAGAATTTGTAACATTTTAGCAGGTTCGGATTAAGACCTTTATAGGTCCTAAGCACTGAAAGTATTATGACACTCTATATACATGTGATTTAAAATATAAACAGTATCAAATTGTAAAACAAGTTTTTATCTTTCGAAATCAAACAAACTCGCATATATGCTGTCATTAAAATAGCTTCTTTCTGGATTTTCTTATTACAAAATCCTGGATAATTCGATAGAAGCCGTGTCAACAAAGCATGTTTGTTTCTATACACAGCAGGGAAAGTGAATCAAGTCTGTCCTGACACCCTTTGTTCTCCAAGGGTTTTTTTTATTTTCAGCTGAAACAAAGAACGTTCTGTGGATCAGTTAATATACATCAATCTTAGAAAAATACGCAGTGCAACATCTACAATTGAAAATGCGTTGTATTCTGTCTTTAACTAGGATATCGTGGACCTCTGTTTGTTTTTTGGTGCCCTAAGCATGCGCTTAGTCTGCCTATTGGGTATTCTAGGATGCGTTCTAGATCCCAACACATTTTTTTAAACTATGATTCATCAGTTTGCATATGGATCCATAGCTATAGTGATTACAAGACAATGCCGGAATTACAGGGAGAAAAACACACATTTGTTTAGGGGCTTTTCAATCACCCTAGGAATGGGGAGAAGGCTCCGGTATTTGCAGTATTTCACGGAGGTCTCAAAGATTCAAAATCTGACCTTATTACAGAGCCTCTTATAAGTCACAAAACACATGGAAACAAAAATATACAGTAAATGTGGTACCTAATACTCATTCCACTAACTACTGTTCTATGAGTTTTACAAAGAAAATGAGTGATTTCATTTCTCGTTAAGCGTCGAAACAGAAAAAATCATAATATTACTAAAGATGATGCATTGCGTGTGTTCAACACAACAGTGCCACAATCATGTTCAACACAACAGTGCCACAATCAAGCGTTTTCCTCATTTCATTTAATGAAGAATCACATGCTCTGGTTGCTAGTTTGAAGCCTTTAACCAAACTTGCTTGCCTTTTCAGCCGTGAAGACGTTATGTTTTGTCAATCACACTTCTAGTTATTAAAGATAGTGTTAAGTCTATCACTTCTAAATCACAGACGGTTAGTGAGGTAGGTATCCAGTAGTTTCAAGCAAAATTAAATGAACATTAATAAAACCTTTTCTTATTGCTTTAATATTACCAACCCGCTCTATTAGTAGTTTTTACCGAATTGCTACTATTGTGGTTTAAGTATTATCACCAATAAAGTTTAATCAAAGCAAGACATCTGTATAGACCATAACTAAACATTAACCTAGTAAATTTGTTTGTTTTGAAATTTCGCACAAAGCTACTCGAGGGCTATCTGTATTAGCCGTCCCTAATTTATCAGTATAAGACTAGAGGGAAGGCAGTTAGTCATCACCACCCACCGCCAACTCTTGGGCTACTCTTTTACCAACGAATAGTATAACGCCCCCACGGCTTTAAGGGCGAGCATATTTGGTGTGACCGGGATGCGAACCTACGACCCTCAGATTACGAGTCGCACGCCTTAACACGGTTGGCCATGCCGCACTCCCGACCTAGTAAATAATGCAGCTAATTTAATGTGTTGTACTAAGTACAAGTAGGCAATGTCATAAACTAAAACTAATAATGACCAAAGTGCATTTACTTGTTACTTATTAGCCAAATTTTTAGCCCTCCAGTTTTTAGAATTAAGACTGTAATAAAAATATTGAGTGTATTAAATCAAAATGATTTTGGAGCCCCGCAATGTCCTCACTGTCCATGTCGCCAAGTCTGACTAGTTGGTTGGTTGATTTGGTGTTTTATGACACAAAGCAACTTGGCTATCTATGCCACCGCCCGATCATGCTGTTAAAATATCCCAATTGAAAGTATCTGTTAATCTTAACCTCCTTCTTTGAATAACAAGGCTTACACAAAGGAATTAGTGATTTATATTATACAGGATAATCTAGGGCATAATATTACGACTTAAATATTGAACATCAATGAATTCGTTTAGAATTTTATTCTTTGATTACGAAACTTTCAGCAACGCTGATGTTTTCGTCATTCTCATGTCCAATAATAACATCAAGCATGTTCATTTTGTTAAGAAAGCTTTTTGACGTATTTAATAAATTAAAAATATGAACTTTTTATTTTCAGTTTCTGGCCAATTTCCTTTGATACACAACTTGTGTTAAAACATTCAAAAAATATATGCAACACTCATGTGCCAAGACTAAAGCAACTAAGAACACATTCCAATACCAATAAGTTACAGAAAATAATGCTTCAGGAACTTGCGTTTTTGTTACATTAAATATTACCTTTTAATAACAATAAGCAACGTGAACACATCGAAATAAGTAATGGGGAAAAAAAAATCCGATAAGAATATTCAATCAAAATAAACTAAGAATTATTTTTTCGCAAGATATGTAAAAGTATATTGAACAAATCCCCACCCCTACCCTTACAATCAAAATAAATCTGAATAATTACTCATTTAAATTAGATTTTCATAATATTTGGTATGATGAATAAATGTTTTATATTGGGTAAGCTTCAATGATAACTTACATTTTTAAATGTAAAAAACATGTTTTCATGTCAGGCTATTAACGTAACAAAAACAAAATATTATATTTTAGAGATACTTAAAACTTTGTTTTTTCTGTAAGTTGCCCCCCCTCACACACACCAAAAAAATCTAAGGAATTCAAAACGTAAGAACATCAAAACTTCTAAGTTTCTTCGAATATATCCTTTGGAATTACACTACCAATTCTATAACAAAATCATTTATATCATACTGGCTATTTGAATTGTTGTATTTACATTTATTCATTGTTTTACTGACTATCCATTCACAGAGTTCATGCTCAGTAACAAACTTGCTTAAGTTCCTCCTATTCTGCCTTCAAAATCAAAACTCAAAATTTCGTAAAATTCGTGCTGTCAATAGTCTTTTATCTTCAATGGAAATGATTCACTATTTCACGAGTTTCCACTGCAGTAGTAACATCTGATTTGCTTCTTTTCAGATGATATCAATCCCCAAACAGTTATTTTATAGTAGACGTTGTGATTTGGTGATGTCAACGTTTACAATGTACGTCTTTCTACAACTTGAACCCATGAACCAATTTTACCATGATTCTAATTTAACCATTTTTAAAACAGCTATTTGTTTCACAATGATCAGCTTTTTCCATCAACTATTAAAACGATTACATTGTAAACAAAATTTTAACTTACAGTGAAAAACCTCTTACCGCACTAAACAATTCATTTACTAATTACAATTAAACACACCAATACGAAAATGCAGTAAAGCTTGAAATATTAGTTACATAAAATTAGCAATAACCAATTACTTCACTGAAATACATACAAAAATTGAATGTTTGACACCAATTTCAGGTCAGTGAGGTCACAAAACAAAATGGCAGATATTAACATGTTGTGCATAGAGTGAAATCATGGTAGTTTTATTTTTTTTAAATAAATACTTTACTAGCAGTTGCTAATGAATTAACTTTCTAGCTCAGTGTTAAGGCACTCACCTTTAATCTGAGGATCCAACACACAAAATTGTAAAATATATTTAAATTACTACACTTGTGTGCAACTAAGTCAACTCTAATTTAAATTTTAATTAAAGTTCACTATCCCATTGATATTAAATATGCTGTTCAAATTAGAATCTTCTTTCTAGAAACTGAGCATTTATTTAAATTATACCACTTTTCTAGGAATGTGAAATGTTTTATTGATGAAATCAAAAACAGATATAAAAATATACTATTCACTTTCACAAACTTACAATCAAACTTTGCAAGATTATTTTAACGTTTTCTTTTTCACACATACTTATCAATCACTACAGGTAATAAAAATACACTAAGTGAAGTAGCTTAGAATACATTATTCACTGAAAGCTTCTTTTACAGAAAAAAATACTTATTGAAGTTCAAAATTTGATATTCTCAAATTTTGTGCTAATAAATTAACATTCTGAGAACATACATAAAGAATAATCTTGAATGTTGTTAATGCCTTCTATAGCAGGAAGGGAAAATCCTGGTTTACAAGAGGAACAAGTTCTGCATATGTCCACAGGTAAAAACTATGGTTTTGACAGAAAAACAAAGTAAGGCTTTCACTCAATTTATAAATACGTAGATAAAACCAAGTAAATCCAGTCAAATTGTCAAATACTTTCTAAATTTATACACTCGTTTTCTATTAATGAAATTTCCTCATTTGACTTTTACATCATTATGAATTTTGTACAAATTGTACAAGCTGCTTTCTCATGTCTTTGACTTTTCAGGTTAAGAATGTTTAGAGTTACTATTATTTCACAATATTCTAAATCATGCAACAATTTGAATTTTAAATATAAAATCACTAAATAAATCATTTTTTGTTTATTTTTTAAATATTACAATAACTTAAAATAACATTATAAAAATACTGTGATGTCCTGTACATCAAAACAGACTAGTATCACACAAGTTAATGGACGATTTTGACCATCGCAACCTTATAATTTTTTTAATCTTCCAGGAAAAATACGATGTTGACCTGCATATAAAAAGAAATTTAAAATACTAATAAGAAATTTAATAAACAAATTTTGAATCACAAGAGGTATAAACAAAACAGCAAACAACAAAACAAATATTTTTTTTCTTATTGATATTTTAAAGAATATAAGAATTGCATAACAATGAAATAATTTTAATACCAAAATTATTTCACTGTTATGCAATTACTATCCTTCAGAACAGTGTTTTAAATGTTAACATTTCAAATTTTATTTGTTACTACATTAAAAATAATACCGCAGAGAATTAAAAAGAATTAGAGTGAAGAATAATGTTTTATACACATAAACACATTTTAATAAAATCAAAACAGATACTCTGTGGTAAAGAAAAACATAACACTTCATTCTTATGACATACAATCATAAATATTACAATAAAATCAAATTCTACCACTGAATTTTTAGGATAATCATATTACTATCAGGTAAAATAACAAAACAGCTGAAAACAGAAGCAATTTCTTTATTCAAATTAATCACTTATACCAAAGCATTTGAAAGGAAAAATTTAAGTGCAGAAATCTGACTTCATTTTATCAACACATTTAAAACAGTACCTAAAAATATTTCTTCTAACTTCTATTTGGCATAAACACAACCAATAAGACAGACAATAAAAAACCTTCAGTTTTTAGTTATCCTACACTTTATTAATAAATATATAAGCACGGGCTTCAAGACAAATTCAAAAACTTAATTTTATGTATCATGATACTTACTTGTACCTATTTATTCCCAAAATAATTCTCTCAATATGATATTCTTCTCTCGAGACTAATTTTGGATGTAATCATGGGGTTTAATGTGACAGTTATTTAAATTTATATACTTACTTGACTTCCTGGTGCCTGGACTGGTTCTTCTCTTGTTAGGTTCCTTCTCCTGCTGTTTACTAAGTATGAGAGGTGTAACCAGAGGTGTTAAGGTAATTATATTCTCTAGACTTTTCCTGTCTTTCCATAGATCAGGAGGCGATACATTATCTTTGTTCCTGTTTACTCCTATGGAAGGACCACCTGTTAAAATAAAGTTCTTTATTTATAAAACTGAACACATTTTAAATTTCAGCACTTTTTTTAAGTAGCAGATTCTAGTTTTTGTCTCTCTTTAATTTTTTTTTCAGAACAAATAATGTGAGTGTGAAAATATTTAAAGAACATCTGGATGAAAATTATGTAAATTCACGATTAATTAAAAGTTATTTGTGCTTATATAAAAAGACCCATATAAACTGCAAAACACAAAATGTAAAACTGCAAGTCTGCATGTATTTCCACATGGACAACAATCTTCCAGGCAAATTTGGTTAAAGTTCATTAACGTGGGGTGAAGTAGTGTTAAAAAAACACCAATAAAATCCACAAAATGCAAAGCTGAAAATTTTGTATGCATCTCCCTATAAACCCAATGAGATCCCATATCATATTTTTTGGTGAGGATCTATTCACACCCTGAGAAGTTGTTATATGTACATAAAACAGACAGTACTATTTGTATAGATTTTAATCTTCTACACATGCTTCAAAAACACACAAAGTTGTTAACAGTTTTCAAACAAAATATGAAGTGTCATTATTTGTATTAAACAATGTGAAAACTAGATATGAGTAACTTACCATCAGTCACTACCAGAGGCTGTAAGGGTGGAGATCTCTGATGTGACATACCCTGTGGTACATTGCCCTAATAAGAAAAAGCAAAACACCATTAACAGAAAAAACCATTGCTAAAATCATATTGAAACAAACATCTTTATGTGTACTTAAACTTCAAACTTCATAACAAAATATTCTGATTTGTTTCTATACATCTGATGTAACAAATTAATACCAAGATCTATCTATTCTCACCACAAGATAAATATATATGCATATAAACTTAAAATATATTTTCTCTCATAGTACTTTGTGTAAGATCTTATTAGCATGATTCATATTAATACAGAAAGTGTTCCAATAACCATTCTCAGGGAAAAGCATGATCTCAGTACATGCATAGAACACTTGCACTACAAAGATATACTCACTGACATTAGTCAAGGGCAAACCAAGGCACTCTATATAGTACCACCCGTTCCTTTAGTACCAAAAACCTGTGCAACATGATTATGAAGACTTTATTATTAATTACTTTTATTTGTAACATTCTTGAAGCCCACCCAATATGAAATTTAGGTTGCAAAAATTGTTTTGTTTTGATTTATTGTCACAGAATTTTCAAAGCACAGTGTTTTATTTTTAGCATCCAAAAATTTTGTGCTTTGACTTAGTGTGCTTACATTTTCCACTGGTTTTTCTAAAAATGTTATTTTGATATAAACTTTTGTTACAAGTATTTTTGAAAATCATCCAAACATTTTGTACATGGCAACTTGCTAATATAAAGGCAACTATGGTCAATATCTGTTATCAATATCTTTTAATTATATAATAATTTCTATCAAATTGTGGGGAATTGTTCACATAACAATTCAGATCAAAGTATATTGCTCATACCCCAGTTTCACAACAAGGCTGGAAACTCCATTATTTCTCATCTGTTGCTAGTAATGGTTCACTCCCTACCTTCATCATGTAATAAAATGACCAAGTAGACTGATAACAGTTTTGAAGTACAGATATTTTTTTTTTGGTCACTGATGTTAAGGGTTTCTATTGTTTTTGCCTTGGAAATATACAGGGCAAAATTTTACAAATGTATTCATTAGCTACTTCTTTTCACAAAGCTTGGGTCTTCTGCTTTTACTTTCCAATATGCTTCATAATATATTTATATTTCATTTATATTAATTGCTACACTTTACTATTTCTAGCTCTTTTTAACTGTATGCCTTATGCTCTCCAATTAAGTGGACAAGGGCTAACTGTCTCTATGATTGATTGATTGATTGATTTAGTGTTTTATGGCACAAAGCAACGAGGCTATCTGCGCCAAACAACCGGTAAAAATGTAGTAAAAGACATAAATGGAAATGAAGGTTAAAAAAAAAAAAAGTATAAAACCAGTGTTGACACCTAGTCTACAAGGTTAAGATAGAAGGCAAAGTGTAAAAAGTTGTAAGGTAGGTGTTCTATCAAAAAGGTATAATCATAACCCGCCAGGAAGACTAACAGGCAGGTACAAGACCCACCGTCAGTCACATGAAGTTGGTCTTTCCAGTCCTGGTTCTGGGTTATGTGTCATAGCAACTAGTATCAAAATGTAAAAGAATAGAAGTATTAAAAAAAAACACACAGCAAAAGCGCAACAATGAGTAACCAAATGTTCAGTAAAAAGAGAAAAGTCACGTAAATGGAGTAAAATTTGTAAAGGAAAATGAAGGTAAAAACAAAACAGCAATTAAAACAGAAAATGGTGTAAAAACCAATGGTGACACCCAGTCTTCAAAGTTATAAACTATTTACTCTAGCATAATAATAATGATCATAACCCGCCAGGAAGACTAACGAACAAGTTCAAGAACCACCGTCAGTCACCTGAAGTTGGCCTTTCCAGTCCTGGTTCTGGGTTATGTGTCATAGTAGCTATTATCAAAATGTAATGGAATAAAAGTTTAAAAAGACATTCAGCAAAATCATAATAAAGAGTAGTCAAATGTCCAGTAAAAAGATAAAAGTCAAGTAAATGGAGTAAAATGTGTAAAGGTAACTGAAGATAAAAACAAAATGGCAATTAAAACAGGAAGTGGTGCAAAAACCAATGACAATATCCAGTCAACAAAGGACAACCTGTAGCAGAATGGGAATGATCATAACCCGCCAGGAAGACTAACAGGAAGTATATAAACCACCGTCAGCCACCTGAAGTTGGTCTTTCCGGGTTATGAGTCAATATGGCCAGTACAAAAAGGTTGTAAAAGTACGAAATGATATGCAGCGAAAGTATAACAGTAACTCGCCAGGAAGACTAACGAGTAGTTCAAACAGACAGTTCAAACAGAAGCGTTAGTCACCTGAAGTTGGCCTTTCCAGTCCTGGTGTCGAGTTATTTAATGTTCTGGCCATTGTTTAATGTCGCATTGAATGAGAGAGAATAAAACTTTAAAAAGGAGCCACAATTAAAAAGGTGTAATAAATAAATATACCACACTTAAATAAGATTAAAAAGATTAATGGCCATTAAAAAATTAAAAACGTTATTAAGGTGGACATAGTCACCATCACCAATAACTCTGTCCAATGTTACAGAATGACGCTGGGAAAAAATATGTTTAAAGTATTGCCGTCGTTGAGGATTGCAACGATGGCAAGAAAGTAAAACATGGCTGATAGTGATTTGAGTGTTACACAAACTACACATTGGTGCATCAGTTCCAGATAAAAGAAAATGATGAGTTAAAAAACTGTGACCAATGCGTAGCCTAGTGAGAACAACTTCTTCCCTCCGAACTTTACGGAAGCTAGATGGCCAAACTCCAATTTTGGGTTTAATTTGAAAAGTTTATTGTCGCGTTGTTCACTCCAAGTGGACTGCCAACTGGCACGGAGCCGAGCTTTGAAGACAACACCATAGTCCATGTACAGAATAGGCATAGGGGTGATGGGGCTGAGGCATACATATTTAGCTGCCATGTCTGCAAGCTCGTTCCCATGAATACCAACATGGCCTGGTATCCAGAAAAACTGAATTGAAGTAGCTGCTAATGAGAAATAGGCCAGTCGGTTTCGAATATCTGCTAGAATAGGATGTGAGCTAATGTGAAGTGATTCCAAGGCAAGAATAGAACTAAGCAAGTCAGTATAAATAGTGCAGTTGGAGTACTGCTCAGCTGCAATATAATCAAGGGCAAGAGATATGGCATACAGTTCACCAGTGAACACAGAAGCTGTAGAGGGGATTCTGCGTGCAACTACTGACCCACAGCAAACCATAGCAGAGCCCACTGAATTTCCTGATTTGGAACCATCTGTATAAATGGGAACTGAATGATTGTTTGAAATATATTCATTGAATAAAAGACGGTACTTCCAGTCTGGAGTATCCGCCTTTTTTAGGTGATTGAAAGAAAGGTCACACTTGGGGGCTGTAATAAGCCATGGTGGGATGCGTCGACCTGTGGAATCTGCAATATTATCCAAGGACAGACCCAAATCATCCAACTGCGCCCGGATGCGAAGGCCAAACGGAGCATGACAGATCGTCTGTTCTGAAAAAGTACTGCCCACCGAGGAAGGAAAACACATTCCCAGGTGGGATGCTTTGGTAAGGAACAAGTATATTGTAAAGACAGTTGCAAACGGCGAAGGTGTAGAGGAGGTTCATGAGATTCAATGTATATGCTTTGAACTGGAGAGGTACGGAAAGCTCCGGTGCAGAGTCGAAGACCTTGGTGATGAATGGGGTCCAGTATCTTTAAGGCTGAGGGTCTGGCAGAGCCATAGACCATTGATCCATAGTCAAGTTTCGATCTAATAAGAGCACGATATATCTTTAACATTGAACGGCGATCTGCCCCCCAACTGGTAGAAGAGAGGACACGAAGGATGTTCAGTGTTCTTGTGCATTTAACCTGAAGCTGCTTTAAGTGTGGTATAAAGGTCAATTTACGATCAAAGATAAGCCCCAAGAACTTTGTCTCTGGGACCACTGGCAGCAAAACTTCACCGATATGAAGTTCAGGATCAGGGTGAATACCTCGTAGGTGGCAAAAGTGCATGCATACAGTTTTGGAAAGAGAGAAATTAAAGCCATTCGCAAGAGTCCACTTCTGTACACGATTGAGGGCAGTTTGTAGTTGCCGCTCAATATATCTCATGTTTGATGACTGACATGAGATGTGAAAGTCATCAACATATAGCCCATTCATAACGGTGAGAGGGAGTTGTTCAGTGATGGCATTTATCTTTATACTGAAAAGTGTGACACTCAATATACAGCCTTGAGGGACTCCAAGTTCCTGTACAAAAGAACGTGAGGGCAATTTGTAGTTGCCGCTCAATATATCTCATGTTTGATGACTGACATGAGATGTGAAAGTCGTCAACATATAGCCCATTCGTAATGGTGAGAGGGAGTTGTTCAGTGATGGCATTTATCTTTATACTGAAGAGTGTGACACTCAATATACAGCCTTGAGGGACTCCAAGTTCCTGTACAAAAGAACGTGAAAGTGCCGAACCTACACGAACTTGGAATCTCCTGTCCATTAAAAATTTTTTAATAAACATGGGTAGATGGCCACGTAACCCATATGTATGGAGGTCTCGCAAAACGCCATACCTCCATGTTGTGTCGTAAGCCTTCTCTATGTCAAAGAATATTGATACAAGGTGTTGGCGGTTGAGAAAGGCCTCTCTGATAGATGTTTCAAGACGAATTAGGTGGTCTATGGTGGAGTGCTGTCGACGGAACCCACACTGGGTGGGTGAGAGGAGGTTGTTTGATTCAAGGAACCAAACAAGACGAGCATTAACCATCCTTTCTAAGGTCTTACAGAGACAGCTCGTCAGAGCAATTGGACGATAGTTTGAAGGAATCTTCGGATCTTTCCCTGGCTTAGAGAAAGGTAAAATAATAGCCTGGCGCCAGGCATCAGGAAAAACATTCTCCTGCCAAATCCGGTTGAAGATAGTCAGAAGGACATCAAGAGAATCAGGAGAGAGATGGTGTAGTATGTCATAATGAATATCATCAGGTCCAACAGATGTACTGGCAGACCGATGAAGGGACATTTTTAGTTCCATCAGGGTAAAGGGACTATTATAGTCAAAGAAACAGTCAGTTTGAAAGGAAAGAGGTGATCGCTCTGCCCGAGTCTTGATGGCCAGGAAGGTGGAGGAACAAGCAGAAGTGCTAGATACCCGGCAAAAGCATTCACCTAGAGTGTTAGCGATGTTTCGGACATCAGTCTCCTCCTGACCATCAGAGAGTAAGATCGAGAAAGGAACAGAAGTTTAGTGCCCATTAACCTTTCGAATCTTGTCCCATACGATCTTGGAACTGGTAGTAGAAGATATGCTGGTTGTGAACTTAATCCAAGATTCCTTCTGGCTTTGACGTCTTACCCACCTAGCATGTGCTCGGGCCCGCTGGAAAGCAACCCGATTTGAAAGTGTGGGATATCTGCGAAAAGTGTTCCAGGCCCGTTTTTGAGCCTTCCGTGCTAAGTTGCAAGCAGAATTCCACCATGGACGAGGATATCGTGGGAAACGTGTCGAGGTTTTAGGAATACACTGAGCAGCTGCATGTACAATACAATCAGTTACCGCTGCAACACAGTTGTCTATTGATGGCTGATTTACGATGACAGGATCAAGTTCTGCGAGAGCAGTGAAAGTGGACCAGTCTGCCTGATCCAGCTTCCACCGGGGCACGCGGGTAGGGTGGCATCGACCACGGCCAGTCTCTCTCAAAATGATCGGAAAATGATCACTGCCTAGTGGATTACTGTCAACCCTCCATGAAAAATGGGAGAATAATGAAGGGGAGCAAACTGAGAGATCAATAGCAGTGAATGACTGACTTGGTGCATGAAAGTAAGTGGAAGAACCAGTATTGAAAAGAGAAAGATCGTGATCAGAGAGCATCTGCTCTACAAATCGACCCCTCCCATCAATAACAGCACTTCCCCAGAGGGGATGGTGTCCATTAAAATCCCCCAGGATTAGAAATGGAGATGGCAACTGTTCAACGAGAGCATCCAGGTCTGATTGATCATATGTCTCTCCAGGGGACAGGTACAGAGAACAAACAGTGATGGTACGACCCAAGAAAATACGGATGGCTACGGCCTCCAAGGGTGTATTGAGTGACAAAGACAGTGTGGGCACATGTTGATCAACCAAAAGTGCCACCCCTCCATGTACTCGACCATCACACAACTTGTCATTTCTGTACAGAGAAAACTGCCGGATGGAGACTGTATCAGCAGATTTGAGAAATGTTTCTTGTAGAGAAAGACAAACAGGATGGTAGGAAGCAATCAGTGTTTTGATATCATCCAGATTAGAACGTAAACCTCGACAGTTCCATTGTATCAAGGTGGCCATTTTTAAGGACGGGCAGGTGAAGTGGTTGGAGAACCCTTCGGTTTATGACCTCGTCTTTTGTCTTTACTGTCTTTCTTCGGAGGAGGTCTATCAACCTCCATGGATCCTGCTCTGGGTCGAGTGGGCAGGTTTTTGTTATTGGAAGAGGAATCAAGTGACTGAGGACGCGGACGAATAATTGTTTTGTTTATTGTAGTGGGAGAAAATGATGAAACAGAAGAAATGCCTGTATTTGAAACTGAAGGACATGGATCTTAAGGTTTGTTGGAAGTTATGGGAGGAACAGAGATGGGTGTGGAAGTCGATTCATCTACTGTTTTAACCACGGAGGTCAAAAGGCTTTTCATTTGTTTTGAAAACGATTCTTTTGGAGGCACAGAGAGATCTGTCTGCACTTCCACTGTAGTTGTGGAATGGAGTGCAGCAGCATATGTCCGAGATGGGATTGTGGACATCAATTTCCGAGCCTCAAGATAACTAATGTTATGTGTCGTTTTCAAACGCTGCACCTCTTTTTCCTCCAACCATTTTGGACAAGAATGAAAGTAAGAGGGGTGAGAACCATTGCAGTTGACGCAATGTGGGTTTATGTCACAATCATAGGCATCGTGGTCCTTGCCTCCACAATGAGCACATGTCAGGGAACCACGACAAGATGTCTTTGAGTGGCCGAATCTCTGACATTGAAAACATCGAAGAGGGTTTGGAATGTATGGCCGAACCCTGCAAATGAGATAACCTGCTTTGATGGTG
This sequence comes from Carcinoscorpius rotundicauda, assembly GCA_011833715.1. Classification (NCBI taxonomy): domain Eukaryota; kingdom Metazoa; phylum Arthropoda; class Merostomata; order Xiphosura; family Limulidae; genus Carcinoscorpius; species Carcinoscorpius rotundicauda. The sequence continues at coordinate 28,052,315 of CM022398.1, forward strand.
GCGGGTGCTCGTGGTGAAGTGAATGTTAAAACCAGGGTATTTGTTGGCAGTGTAACTCCATCTTTGCGAGTGGAGATGCGCCTCACTGCAGAAACTCCTTGAGTGGAAAGACCGGCGAGAATCTCCGATTCAGGAACATTCTTCAAATCCCTTTCAACAATAACTCCTCGTGAAGTATTCAAAGTAGCATGGGGTGTAACCTCAATAGGTATATTGCCAATTACCTTTGATTTCAAGAGGAGTTCACTGTGTTGGGATGTGGATGTTTCAACCAGTGTGTCACCAGATCGAAGCTTCTTTACTGACTTTGGAGAGCCAGCAAGTCCCTCTAGCCCCTTTTGAATAAAAAAAGGGGACATCTGCCCTAAAGGTTTTTCTGAAAGAGAATGCAATATCAGAAAATGAGGTACGTGTGTTACTGATGTTGGAGATTGCTGTTCTGAGTATTCAAGACGTGGTCGTTTACCCGTTGACTGTTTTTTTACAATTTTATTTAAATTTTTTGAAGGATCCATAGGAAAGAGAAAAGTTTCGGTACTCACTGACCCCACCCACCATGGAGCCCTACAAGGGGACGCACTACAAAGTCAGCAAGGACAATGCAGCAACGCCAGGGTTTCGTGAGCACTATACCCAAACACCAGCATCAGGCACAATGTCCACAACACCCGTTGAGAACTTCCAACACTGGTACTTGGTTGGCTCTAGCCCAGGTGGACCAGCCGATTGACCCAAGGGGGGCCACCCAAGGGCCGCCCGTCTACAGGAATTCGAGGCCAAAGTGGTGTGTAAGGGTTGGACCCCTCAATCACCAGGATCCTCTCCTCCCCTTCACAGGTCGCCACGCACGGCAAACACGTGGGTGGATGTTTAGATCCCAGAGAAGGTAACCAGACAGAACAGAACCTTCCCTGGGAGGTCCCCTCACCATGTACAGGAATCCACTCCGAGGGGTAACTGTCTCTAATTAAGCAGTGTAAGAGTAGAGTAAAGTGGCTAGTCATCACCATCCAACATCAAGTTTTGGGTTACTATTCTACCAACAACTAGTTGGATTGACTGTCACATTGTAATATCCTAATGGCTGAAATGGCAATTATGTTGTATGTGTGTGACTGTTCCTGTTTGAAGTAAACTTATTTCTTTTAAGCAGCATTTGCACTGTCTTTCAACAAAAACTATCAGATTTTAATAAACTAAGAAAATCTTTTGTTACTAGAATAAAAAAAACACTTGTAATCCTACGAACTAGTAAAAATAATTTTAAAGTCAAATAATTTCTGTACTGGATAAAAAAATATGCTTTATCTGAAAACATAAATTGCAATTAAATGATAAAGTCCAAATAATATCCAAAAACTATAAATTTAGTGGTAGGCTACAGAATACTGACCTTTCTGAAGCAGAGATAAGTTTTCATATTTAAATGTACTGTTTAAAAAGCATTAGAAAACTAACAGATAACAATAACATTTACCTTATTACTTCTACTGGTGCTAGGGCGTGAGTGTGAGAAATACTGCATTCTATCTGCTACAGCACTACTCACTCTACTACAAACACCAGGAGATTTGATACCCTGCAGAAGAACATTAATATTATACAAGTTGAGCATTTTTAACTCCAGATCAGGGGTTTAATAGATTCATACTAAGTGATTGTTGCAAGATACGATAAATTTGTACAAAAAATAATAGCGTCACCTGCACACTTCGTGATGATTTTCCATTAAGTCCTCACTATTTTCAGTGATACAGCAGAAAGTATTATAAGTACATTAATACAATAATATTAAAAATATCCCATAAGCATGAGATAAAGCATAAAAGTTTAAGCAAGCAAAGGTCAAATGTTTGCCATATGTTACATACACACACTAACTTATATACACATCTTATATATATATATATATTTTTTATTATTATTTATAAGTAAACAACAGGCTAAATTTTTGCAAGAATTGACACTGAGAATGCTAAGAGTTCTGTGAAAAACATTTCTGCTTAAGTTTCTATTTAGAATAATACTCTTTTTTAAATTAATACAATTTATGGGAAGTGACAGATAAAGGTACTGGAAATAATAGAAATATGACTAAGGGGTGAAGACAGCAGTTGTATTAAATATAATTTAAATGCAAAAAATTGTATAATGGCTAATCTTTTATACTATTTGTAGTATTTTAACTGTTCATTAAGAAAGAAAAAAGTCCATGTTGTAAGCAGAAAACATGCATAGTGAATTTACAAAAAAAATCTTAAAAGTTTTAAACAGAAAAGGCCACTTACATGATGCAGTTGGTTCTGATCAGATGTGGTGAGAGGAGGAAGTAATGAAGGTGTAAAGTTCTGATCAGTGCTGTCTTGATGATGTAAAGCACTGGTGGGAAAATTAAGTTGTATCACTCCAATATCTGGTAACACAGACTTTTCCTCTTGTACGGACTAAAATAAAATAAAAGTCTGCTAGATTATAGCATTCCCATTTTACTTACATTTGTTTTTATCTTCTTATCTGAGAACAAACAGTGGTAAGATCTTAATTTAAAATATGCAAAATTTTAACTATACTTACAAATGTACATATGCAAAATGATTTTAGAAAAGCAGATGATACAAATTTATATCTCACTTTTTATATGACATCAAGAAACAGCTTTTCAATTCTTTTCTGAAGACAGCTGGCTTTGAATTATTAAAACAAGATGTTCATACATGTTCATTTTGTCCTAAACAATTCTCTATGATTAATATTATATTTGATATAACATGAATTGATACAAGAAAAGCCAAATGTGGCAAAACTACTAAAGTTTACATAACCTGCATTTTAAAACACAAAAGTATTTGTTAAAAATTAACCCTTTCACATCAGAGAAGTGTCACTGCTATACGTTGATTTGTTTTGTTTTCACAGTAATTATTTCACAGCAAAAATTAACACAGTAACAGAAATATAATATTTGGAAAATGTTTTGTGGTAATCAGGTAAAAGTAGTTTACTTAGACATAGGAAGATATATACACAACATGAAAGACAGAAGTAAAATATTTGGAGATTTATCATGGTTTAATAAAAGCATCTTGTTGACATTTGGTTCTTTGTTTAAAATTATATTTTTATTTTTCTGTAAATATACTACGTTTTTTTTTAAATTATGTTTATCAAATCAGATTTTAACATACTTTTGAGCTAAAATACTTGAAATGCAATATTAACAAATATTATTTTTTACTTAAATTTTAGACGTTGGTATGCTGGTGTAAAATTGACAACTTAAACTTGTTCTATGGTCCAGAGACTAAAATAGTTCATTTCAAAGCTCATTACCTCAGGAAGTGTAGTCTGCATGTGGAGCCTGCTAAGTTCTCGACTTCTGATGCTACTTTTTTGTGGACCAGCTGATGGAGCTCTTGCTAAATGAGAAAGGGATGGTGGAGGTCCAAATACTGTCTTGCTGGATGTAGGTCGTGAAGTTCGAGAAGATGACCCTTTATGAAATGTCACCATGCTTGATCCAGGTCTAGTGCTGACTCCTGAATCTGGACTGAATATGATAAGAATATACTTGAGATGCTTAATTATCAACTAAGTAGTGAATATAATTCCAATAGATTTTATTATTTAAATAATTATACAGTATCAGTACCAGATTTTGATAAACCTCTGTTGTTAATTTAGTTTTAAAAACTACTACCTAAAATAAATTATGATCAAATCTCATCAGAGTACATTCTGTTCAGACTTCCTTTTAAATTATGATCAAATCTCATCAAAGTACATTCTGTTCAGACTTCCTTTTAAATTATGATCAAATCTCAAAGTACATTCTGTTCAGACTTCCTTTTAAATTATGATCAAATCTCAAAGTACATTCTGTTCAGACTTCCTTTTAAATTATGATCAAATCTCATTAAAGTACATTCTGTTCAGACTTCCTTTTTTATTAATAGTTCCGTGCCATTAGTGTATCCACTGTAAAATGCTTTATGTTCATCTATTAAAACTTTAAAAGAAAAAAAAAGAGGTTATACATTTTTTAAACAATATTCCTGAAGATGCATGTTATTGTAAGAAATTCATTCTCAAAATATGGGTAACTATCTTGTGACTAAAAACAAAGCATTCACAAATGCACAATCACTTTTAAACAATAACCATCACTGCTTACTAAGTGGAATCTTTCAATGTGTAATTCCTATAAAAAATATTTTAATATAATAATTTTTCAAATATTTGATAATATATTAAAAATTAAAATTGCAAAAACACACTTTTTTTAAGTCTGGTACACATGACGTGATACCACAATATTCTGCCACATGGATTAAGTCCTACTCTATTTTGAAATCTATTATAAGATTTTAATTCCAAATAAAAGTTACATTCTACAAAGGGTTAAATATGTTGCACTGAAACAATTCTGGGGCCTCATATGTTGTTACAGTCCATGTCACCACTTCAAGCCATGCATCTCACCAACAACCCTACAGTGTAGTTTAATTTCAAAAACTACATTTAATGCTGTCACATCTAAATCACACCTGCTTGCTTTACATAATCCATTTAGTGTAGTAGACAGTGATTTTCCAGTACTCTTTCCAACAGTCTAATCACACAAAAATCTATAGGTGCTGCATATGGTGATCTGAGCTTTATTTCTCCATATGGAATAACACGAATAAACACTTCATTCTTCAGCTACTTGGAATATGCAATGGTTGAATGAAATGTATGACTAGAAGCCTTATCTTGGTAAGCCCATACTAATAATTTCAATGATCTTCCACTTAAAGAAATGCTTTTCTAGCCTTCTCTCAGTACCATCAAATATCTATATAGAGATAAATGAAAATGAAAGATAGGAAAATTTTTAAAAATAGCATTTTAATAAAAGGCAGTTAAAATTGCCAAACCTGTACTATGTTGTAGACATTACAATAAAAGAAATTTCATAAGTTATTTTTAAATGCCTAATAGTTTGAATATGCAACAGTAAAATTATAGCTCAACTTAGATAACATATTAAATAGATAGCATTTCTACAAATTTTTAAGAAGTCAAAATTTGTCCTTGGACAGTAGAAGCTAAATATAAAATGTCAAGTTTACTGGTTAATTGAAAAGTCAGAAAAAATTGTTTAAATTTTTCTTTGCTATTCTTACTTTGACACACAAAGTGCAGAAAATGATCATGTAGCAGTGAATAATAATCAGGTAGTTATCCGCAGAAAGAAAAATTTTCTCTTGTTTAATGTCTTCTATCACTTCCATATATTCTATCATACTATGTGATTTTCAAAGAGCAGAAAAGAATACAGGCATTTAATAACTTCTCAGTACTTTTCACAGAAAGACAGCACTACTACCACGAGTTACTTTTTTTTTTTTTTATTAACGTTCAAATAATATTAAGGAATTATGTGCTGCTTATAAACAATATGTGATCTTAATTTCTTGCTTTGAATAACCTAAGGCTAATGAGAAGAGGATGGTATTTTCAGAAATTGATTTAGACCCAAAAACATAAAGACTACAAAAATCAGACTATGTTTTCATAATATCGATACTGTGATAGGTTATTTACATTAAACTCAGAATCACAGAGAGGTGATGAAAAAATAAGGAGGTAGGTCTAACAAGACAAGAGGTGATTCACAATTGGTTCAAATATTTCCTTTTGAAATTGACAAATGAAAAATTCCATAACATTAAAATTTATTAACTATGTTTTCATTCAAAGTTCAGTTGTATAAATTGATAATATTGTAGTTTCGTAAAATTTTGAATTTAACTCTATAAAACATTGTGATGAATACCTTTACCTACATGTATCAACAGCATTAATACTTGTAACTTTTAACCTATATATCTTAGATTTTACTGTACTGTTGGCAAAGGTATGTAACCACTATATGATGGTTGTTCAAAAACTATGCGGACTGATGTCATAAAACAAAATGTACTTTATTTAGAAGTTACAGGTCTGGGACCCCTTCAAAGTACTCTCCTCCCCAACTCATACACTTATCCCAACGGTGTTTTCACTTGTTGAAACAGTCCTAGTACACTTCTTTTGTAATGTCCTCCAGCTCCTTCGTCGCATTTGCCTTAATCTCGGGAATTGTCTCAAATCTTCTTCCTTTCAAGGGTCTTTTGAGTTTGGGGAACAAGAAAAAACTACAAATAGCAAGGTCAGGTGAGTAGGGGGGTGGGGAAGAACAGTGATCGAGTGTTTGGCCAAAAACTCATGAGTTCTGAGGCACAAATTTCGCAGCAACGCGATGCATCTTTAATTTTTCAGTCAGAATCTCCTAACAAGATCCAACTAATATCCCATACTCTTCAGCAAGCTCCCTGATAGTCAGACGTTGATTTGCCTGCACCAGGATGTTGATTTTGTCAACGTGTAGGTCGTCAGTTGATGTGGAAGGACGTCCAGGATGCTCATCATCTTCAATGGATTGTCGACCATCCTTAAAACGTTTATGCGACTTGAAACAGGCCGCACGCTTCATAGCAACATCACCGTAAGCCATGTTAAGCATAGCAAAAGTTTCAGTTGCAGATTTTCCAAGTTTAACACAAAATTTCACAGCAAGTCGTTGCTCCTTCAGGTCATTCATTCTGAATTCCGCTAAACGAAAAAATTGCACTTCACTTAAAACCGTGTAGCTAACACACAAATGAAGATACCTGCAATCAGGAAATGGCATCGTTATCAGCTGATCTCTGCAAACCTAGCGACACCAAGCGGATTCCCCTAGAACCAACTGGAGCCGTGCAATTCAAACAGTCTGCGTATATTTTTAGCAGACCTTGCAGACTAAAATGTAAGCCACATGAGAAAAGTTTTACTTTTTACACCTTCTGCTTCAGTTATAAAAATCTATTTTAATTTTATATTTATGATTCTAGTTCATTAAGACCAGCTACATTCGTACAACTCAATAATACTTTTAGAAGTTATACATTGTGGTCTGAACATCTATATTTACTCTTAATTTGTTTTCCTAATTCTTTAAGATATGAAACTAGTAAACAGAGGTTAAATCTGACAAGCAGCATATAAATTTTAGTGTACAGGCCTTATTTCTTCATAAGCATTTCTTATTGAAGTACATTTTACCTTGTCTGCACTCTTAGTTCATACCCTAATTTTATTTGTCTGTCGCTTATGCTGTCTTTTGTTTATATATGTGTAAGTCAATATTTTAAATTCCCTTGTAATTATAAATTTTTATGAAAAGGATTTACATAATAATCAAAAACCAGTGTTCAGGCCTAATAACCTATTTGATGTTTAAAAAAAAAATAAATCCAACCTGGATTTGTTGTTCATTTCTTTAAAAAAATTAATTTTATACACAAAATACTAAATTTAAACTTTTGTATTTAAATCCATCAAATATGAAACTTTTAATAAACTGTGAAATTACCTGAATTCTGAAGTGAAAACTGACAGTTGTGATGCTCAAGATGCAACGGCTTAGTTTATCAGGCAGCTGCTTTAGCCAACTAAGTCGCACATTCCGAGTTCTTCCTTCTTATATTTTCACTTTTTCATAAACAGTTATGATTTTTAGTACAAAGGTTTACTAAAAAGAAAAGAAATTATGGTAAAGACAGTAAGTGAATATTATACCTAAATTTATGATCTGCTCTAGTTTGTAAGATTTTCGATGATACTGTCAGTACTCCATCCAAAAGATCCACAGGAACGCCACGACCTGTTTGAGCTGTAAAAGGACGCTGCTGCTTGTCAACAGGAGACATCACAGGTGGCAAATATTTTGGAGGGTATGTTTCTGTAAAAAAATAGTTTCAAAGAGTACTGATGCAACCCCATCTAATCATAACATAAATGTAAGCTCTGTGAATAAAAAATTGAGATATTGTACATGATGTGGTCAAACTTATTTAAACTGAAAACGTGAGATAAAATTTAAGTAATATTGTACCTAAATTACTCAGATCACTTTATGCAGCCTACATATTTTAATAATAATGCACTGGAATCATGATGCCATAAACACATTTTTTCACAAGTCCTGTCTACGAGTGCTAGGTGATTATTTGTAATTTATATACTAGTTTTTGGGTACAACTATAATCAGAGCAGATTTCTACATGAAATTTAATTCATAACTAAGTGTTTTATAAGATTACTCACTGAATTCCAACAGTGCTAAGGTCTGGAATATTTCACATGTTTTGAAATAACAACAGGAATATTCTGGTAAAGTTATAAAACATTTTCAGTGCTGTGTTTACTGAAGTAGAAAGGTTAGTCCTATTCTTCCTTCAATTACAAAATGTGTGAATTAAAAGAGAAAAAAAGCACATAACAAATAGAATAATTTGTACAATATTTTATAATACTTGACATTACAAGTCAAATTATTTGTAATTCAACCTTACTTTCACACAGCCCAAACTTCCACGCAATATCTATAAAGACAAACATGTCACCTTGTATAAAAAATTGAAAGTACTTCAAATAAAACTGTTCAATCATTCCTAACAGTTAGAACTCTACTTTCTTTATGTTTGCTGTGATTAACTTTCTAAGACTAGCTTCTCTTGTCACTGTAAGCTGCATCTCCCACCATCTTGTTTGTAACTTATGAAATGCAGCTCATGATCAACTTCCTTTACAAAATCATAACATAGCTTAGCATAAGTGAAACTTGTTAACTATACTGAATAAATATTTATTTTCATGATGATTTACTGCATGAACAAGTTCTTCATTTCAAGAAATTACACTGCCAATGTACAAAACATTGGTTTTACCAGTGGCAACTATGCTGCAATATATGCTGAAAGAGCACATACTTATAAATGCTAAATACTGGTATTTCTTGCATGCAATACAAACTGCTATAAAAAAGTTAAAAGAAGAAAAGCTTTAAGGATACATAACAATAGCCATTACATACTAATTACAGTGATTAAACAACATTTTGATTTTTTTTCTCTCAGAATTCAGACACATTCACAGTATACTTTTCAACATTACATGTAACTGATAAAACATAATATTCATGTACTGACACAGTGATGTGCACATATTTCCATTTGCTATGATTATAAACAAATTTGTTGAAATAAATTAGCTCCTGTAATGTAATTTTAATTATGAAATTTAATAATTTTTCCTATCACTTATTGACTTGTGATGTTGGAGGTGCACAAAGGCAAGAACATAGAATAATTACACTTCACTTATTTAATTGAACAAGTACAAGATCAGCTGATCGGACAGCCTTCCTATGCTAGAAAAACAAATCGACTATAATTATGAAATTACTAAATGTGTCAAACTTTTAGTAAACATTATGTATCTCAGGTATGCATAAAATTAGATGCATTAATAGAATATTGATATTAAAGTCAGAGTGCAAAAGGATATTCATAAGAAAAAGAAAAATAATTTTGTCCATTCAAAAGTTTACATACCACATTTGTATAGCTTCTAGAACTTCCTAAATGAATACCTATCTAAAGTGTTTTTCCATATCCCCATATATCTGATATTTTCTCTTGCATGAACTGTCACAAAATCAGCAGTGTGAGGTAAAATAAAAGATTGATAACACAGAAATCAAATAAATAATACCATGTTAAATGGCACTCAATACAAGACTGGGACATGCACACTTTGACCCCCCCTCTCATGCTCCTAACATAACTGACTTTTCGTGGACCTTAAAAACAAATGATTGGTAACTTTAAATACATTTATAACTAATAACCAATTCCTTTTCTCACAGTAAGTTTTATTAAATATATTGTTTATAAAGTTTACAATAATTTTTTTTATATTACAATTATGAAGACATTGGTTAAGGACAAACCTAAATCTCTCAAGTTAGACATACAATTTAGTCTATTTTAATTGAACACAGATTTAGTTTTATGGTGTATAATGTGTTTATTTATTTTGTAATATAATTAAAGTAAATTTGTTGTGCAATATTGTCATGATTAATTTGTTACATTTTAAATTATTTCAGTTGTTGATCTATGCAGTATTTTTCTAAGAAGATTATTAAATATCTCAAGTCTTCAGACAAAAAAAGTCTCACAGAAAAACAAAATATTCAAACTAAATTGGTCAAAAAAAAATAATAATGATTTCTATAAGAAGGGAGAAGACTATACATGATCTAATATTTTATTTTCTTGCATATTACTTTACAAAACAAGTACCATAAAACAAACCACTTATTTCATACTCCCTTTGCATACAGCTTTGTCCAGAAATATAACTATGGTCACATGGTTAAACTTAATACCACATGAAAGATGAAATAAAGACTTAAAAAAAACAAAACTGATAGAGTTCCAATAACATACAAGTACAGCAAACTGTTAGATATTAAATTTAAATCCTCAAAAGGTATGCAATGTTTTCCCTTCAACTCACTGAACTTAACCTATGAGACAGTGTCATGTAAGTTGCACGCATCCAGTCCTATGTATTCTAGATAACAGAAATATATATATATAGATAGATAGATAGATAGATAGAACAGGTATATATAACTTAGCCTAAATATTAGAATTGATGAATGATTTGAGACACTTGAGATTGGATTTTCAGCACTATATAAACAATTTTTAAAATTCTTGTTAAGGAAAAACACTTTTTTATTAATTTTGTTTTAACTATCAAATACTTAATTCAACAATTGTTTTCTAATTGTGATGTTATAAATTACACAAAACAAAAACCAACATTCACTTACTTCTTGGGAAACAAATATCTTCCAGTACAAAATATTTTACAGGAGCGTTTAGGTAATGGTTCAGGATATTACAAAATAAAGTAATATTTTGAACAAATAAAATATTTTCTCATAAAAGCAAGCCATATTATATATCTAAGTTTCCAGTTTCATGAAATATTTAGGTGAAACTAAAAGCATATTGCATACAATTATAACTTACCATTTCCTTTGCTGCATTCATCATTATTGGTATCTAAACCTTCAACCCAAGAGAGAACCTGAGAAAAAATTGTAACAGAATTCTTTGAATGCAAATTAAAGAACAGATTTTTTATTGCCTGGCTGAAAATAACAAATTAAAAGACAAATGCTGAATCTTAGTCACAATTAAAAAACAAGTTATTTTCCTATAATGAAAATGTGTTTCTGATAAACACTTACCTATTTTCATATAAATAGTTATTTGTTTTTAGTGCTGCTCTCTATATGCAAACTATTTTCACATGCCACAGTCCTTCAGCTCCAATTTATTCCAAGGCTCAATGTGGTTCAACTGCATTTCATGAGCAAATCATCATATAACAACCCTCTACCAACAGAAGTATGTGACACACCCTCCTGACTCATGTGACCCCCTCTATTCAACTCTAACAAAGTATCACTAAGTTTTGGCAAAAAATAGAATCACCAGTTTTGGTAAGTAGGAAAAGAGAGAAGTATGAAAGGAGATTAAAAAAAAAACAATCCAAAATACATTTTCATTATACAAAAATTATAACTTCCTATACAGTATATTACCTCAATTCACATAAACAGCTATAATCCTAGAATGAACTGTGATAGGGACTAGAGCAAGAGAAAGAAAGTATCTAAAGGACACCCTAAAAGAGTGGACCCTCACAAGAGGTTCAGACATGGAAGACCACATGTAACAGATATACTCTTTGCCCAGTGTGGAAAGAGGTGTCACAGATGTATGCAGAAATTGGGAGAAACACATTCAAGATAGAGAGAACAGTGCTTGGATAAGGATCCAAAACCACAGAATACTGGAAAATAAATCCCATAGAGTATATCAGTATGGGTGAAAGTAAAATGATATGCCTTCAGATGCAGAGCAACTACAGCACAATGGACCCTACCCAGCAAGTCAACTGCATCCAAAACCCTGGTACTAAGAACTACCCACGTGAGGGTAGAATGAGGATCATACAGCTGGTAAGACAACCACAATCTAAAACCCAACCACAAGAAACCAACAACCAACTGAAAGTAGGAAAAGGATCACACTTCCATCAAGTCAACTACAAACCAAAACTGACATCCACGTGGGGAGAAGGAAAGAGGATCATACCAACTTCATCCGAAGTTCAGCAGATTGAAAAAAATTGTGTACCGCGATCGATAAACAGGATACATTATAGCAATGTGATAAATTGTTTGGCAGAAATGATACCCTCACAACCAGATGATCAGTGGAATAAAGATGTCTCTGTAATGTAAACTATCTCACTCAAAACATATCTTACATAAACCACCCCAGTGCAATAACACCCTTAGTACAAGAAACTCAAGGGATGGCATAAGAGGAAAAACCATATTAATCTGCATGTTCCACTACAGTACAGAAACCAATGCTATTTTCATTGGTCCACTCAAGCCAAAGATTCTTGAGAATACTAAAAGACCAAATTATGTAAACAAAAAGACCTAAGAACCAAAGAAGGGTGTAAAAAAAACACTACACGTTAATGCTCCCAAACTGCTCCAGAAAGGCGAGAAGCCAAAGATGATAAAGAAGAAAGTAAATGGGCTGTATCAATTCAGGATTTTAACATCTATGGAACTCCAGCAAATAACATGAAGTGGAGAAAAGAAGTTTCTCATAACTCCCTGAGAACACAAGACAGTAAATTAATCATTCCTAACAAAACATCTCTACCAAATAAATCCCCACAACAAACAAGTCAGAAATTTTTTTAAAAATTACAGAAGAAAACAATCTGACTGAGGTAGACATCAGCAAAATCCCCAATTTATCCAAACACTTGAAAGAGTAAGACAAATCCAAGAAAACTGTGTTCTGCTTAAAGTTATCACAGGTTCCAATCTATAATACCACAGATCCAAATCTAAACAGACCTCTTCCTAGCACGAAAAACTAGTTTCACAATTCAAAAACAATGTAGGGGACAAGGCATAGCCATCTTGTCCTTAACCAACTAGCAAATCTCCCAGCATGAACAGCAATATCAGGAGGAGGAGGAAAACTAAGTAATCACTTGCCACGTTTTCTGCTCACAAGGAAGGAGTACAGCCAAATGCAATAACAGAGAACCCCAAAACCTCACAGACCTTAGTAACCAACTAAAGCAAAGGGGCTAGTAGCAGCTGATCAAAAATTATCCTGTTGTGAGGCCAACCCAGTTAAAGAAGGAGCCAGAAAACAGCTTTCACTGACAGTGATCCCTCCACTAACTGTTGACAAACACTAGATAGTAGAGATGGAAGAGAAGAAATCTATTTGACTTTTGTCATAGCAACATTAACTCTGGAATCCATACCAATCAATAAATGTTTTTTTGTTAAGTAGTTTACAACTATAAAAAAAAGATAACCACAAAATCTGTGTTCAAACTCACAGCATAAATAGTGAATAATCATAAAACTCCTGTTGACAGAAACCCCTGTTGAATAATTTGAGAAAAAGTGATTACAATATCCGAATGGGGGTGCTTATACACAATATCTAGACAGAGAGAGCTTTGAAGTTGGTAAAATTTTTGCAAATCAGAATTTGCCTAAGGCTTTCAAGTGGGGTATAAAAGACTAGAGCAATCATTTTCAATACTTAGATGGGCAAATAGTAGAAACCCTGGAGAGTGAGAAATAGCTATATTGTCAGCAGATGGTATATATGTTATATAAAACAAGGAATATGGGCATAAGAATATATTAAAAAAATATCAACCATTCCTGGATAATAGGCCCACCACAGCGTGATAAAAGACAATATAGGAAAAAGCACCAAGAAATGAATGAGAACTCTAATCTTTATTGAGAATACATGACTAACAGAGGAACTCTTAAATTCAGGACAACAAGAGAATGCAATGGCCAATAAAGACAAATTACCGAATGTAGCAATACAGATACCCCAACTTGACACTTAAGCCACAGGAGTAACACCTGCCAAAAAAAAAATAGACCAGTGGAGGAAAAGAACCATCTATAAGTCAAAATCAGAAATGGAAGGGTAATGAACTTGTTACAAAACAGTGTCTCATCCCAGAACTTCCAAAAAGCAAAGAAGCCACATTTGTAGGGAAAGGGTCAAAGAAAACAACTGCCCCAAATTGGAGGTAAGGAAGCAAGGAAGATATCCCATGAAAATCTTCAATAAATAAATAAAATGCTTCAGAAAAGAGGCAAATAGCAGCCAATACCAGTATTAAAGGTGGTGGGGAACGACAAGGCTGAAAAACGTGGTTAGGGAGAAAGGAATGGGGTTAACAAATTCTGAAGTTATTGAACAGTGGTAATGCTTTAGGGTTGACATAAATTTCCTTGATACTACTTTTTTAAAAGTGATATAGCATTGCCAAATATTAAATAGAGTAGCCTCACATGCCACAATTTTGAAATCCTTCATACATACCTCAATAACTAATTACAAAAAATTTAGATTTATACTAATAGATTCAAATATATCCGAGTGTTTACACTTCAGTTCTCAAAATTTATCAAAATAAATGATCAGTTTGATTTTCAAGTCTCTATGCCCCAAGAGTGCAATGTTATCTTCATTATTTCTATGGTAAATGTGGAAGTTTTATAGTGCTATATGCCAGTTACATTAAGCTCATATACACAAAGATAAAATCCACTTAACATGAAAAGCAGCAAAGATAGTTCTAAATTTACTGTCATTATTTTCTTAAATTGATTAGGTTTTGTTTTCTTTAATTTTGTGCAAAGCTACATGAGAGTTATCTGTGATTCTTTAGAATTTATTACAAAAATTTTTGTTTATTCTTGCCTGTTTACTTCTTGCACAAACTAAGTGTTTGCTTACTTTACTCATTAAATGCTTCTTGTTAAACACAAAGCTACACTTTAGGCTATCTGAGTTGTTTGGTTTGATTTGAATTTTGTACAAAGCTACACGAGGGCTATCTGCACTGACCCTCCCTAATTTAACAGTGTAAAACTAGAGGGAAGACAGCTAGTCATCACCACCCACCACCAACTCTTGGGCTAGTCTTTCACCAACAAATAATGGGATTGACAGTCACATTGTAATATCCCCACAGTTGAAAGGGCAAGCATGTTTGGTGTGATGGGGATTCAAACCCACAACCCTCAGATTACAAGTCAAGTGCTTTAACCACATGGTCGTGACGGGGATTCAAATCCGCAACCCTGAGATTATAAGTGCCTTAACCATCTGGACATGCCAGGCTTTCTTAAAGTGATTTACTTTTATTACTTTGTCATATCTTAAAAATTATCCAATGTAAATTTCTTCCAGATGTTACTGAAATGACTATAACTATACACAGATGAACAATTATATTGGTCACAAAAAACACATTAAATATCAATATGGTATGAAAGTAAAATATTATTATGAAAACCCATCACATTAGGAGCACAATAATAAAAAATGTGCTATTATTTAAAATTTTAAGAAAGTGATCAAATAAGATAATCAATATAGATGTGTACTTAAATGAAAAATGTGCTAGCCATTAAGATAAACTCGTAGAAAATAATTTTAGAACTACAGTACTTAACTTTAAAATACAGGAGTAAATAAACAATAAATATTGCCTTACATCAGGCCATATTTTATTGGCCAGTTTCCCAACAATTCTCTCTACCAAGCCATCTAACTCAGCACGACTAAATTTTGATGGAGTGTTTTTTACATCTAAAGTCATATCAGAATTGTCATTCCTAGAAAAAGTAAAAAAAACTAAAATTTATCTATATATAAAGCAACACTGGTAAAATAAGAATATAATTGCCATGTATAATTAGCCAAACCTTTAAAGTCATTATTAATAAAACTAACATAAAACTTAACTTAATTATACAATTATGAATAATGTTGTCATGCAGATTCAAGCTGAATGGTAATGCTTAGTTCATTATATTACTCAAACTATTTCAAAAATCAATCATTTCAGCCTATACTTGCGCAATAATTTACTGTTTTGTTAAAATAAGATACATAAATGTTGGAAATGGTTATACTGAATACATAAACCTGAAAATGGTATGTATGCTGTTTAAGGAAAACTATGTACATTTTTCTATCAAGCATATAAACAAACAAGCATTCTGAAAAAAAAAAAAGGGAAGCTACAGAAAAAGTAGAAACAAATTTTATTTAAGTTATTCACTACATGCTCTTTATAAATCTAGTAGAAATTCTTTCACTTTTTACCCAGGATCACAAACAAGGAGTTCTTGATATTCTCCGTCCTGAATTAACACTTCTTCCATGAAATCATTTCCTTCTGTCACATGAAAATCTAAAGATAAGCAGTCTTGTTCACTCTGCTCTTCTGAAGGAAGTTCTATTACATTTAGGTGTTCTCCTTGGATTTCCAGTCTACAGAAAAATATATGTGGTTTACAATTGTAAGCAATTGCACCTTCAAAAAATACAGCTCAATATTAAGTTTTATTCAAAGTATGCTACCTCCATCAATCAAAACTAAATATATACTGTTTTTATATTATTACTAATAAAAATTAAATAGAATGAATAGCTTCATCAGTTAGATACTATCCTTGTTAGTGATATTTTTAACAATTTCAATATCATCTCATGACATCCAGTCAGTTCAGGAGATTTAGGTTAGTCCTAAATCCACATACTAAGCTGAGGATGCAAAATAATAAAATATGAAACATGATAAAACAGATATATTACACATTCTAGCTATTACCATCAATGAAGGTAACAAATTATCCCCCTTTTTTATGGAATACATAACTTAGTGGTATAACTACCATATATTTAATGTTACCTGAAGAAATTTGCAGTCTTTCCTACAATCTTCTTTTGACCAACAAAAATTCATGAAACAGATACAGTGTAACTAGAGTAGCCTGACATCCGAGATAAACTACTATGTAACACGAGTATTTAACTGCAGAATTGAGAACATGTGAATCATACAATAACATTAAAAATACTTAATTGCACAGTATGAAGAAAATAATACATTACATACAGTAAGAGGTGTGTAGAATTGACATGGACTTTTTCACTACATTAAAACTTTTTTGAGGATTTTTGGCCCTCTTATTGATGCCTTCATTAGGCAAAAATGAATATTAGCACTCAGCACAGGCTCAGACCCTGAGACTGACCTCATAACCACTTTGTGCTTGTTATAGTTCTCATGCTATTACGCTTAAATTTGTAAGCATATATCCATTAAATTTTGCAGATTATCAGTAAATATTACAATGCTTTCATCAAAATATCATATTTTTATTAAGTCTTAAGGTCTGTTAAGCAACGTTTTTCTAATGCCTTTTTTTTCACATTTTGCTGATCCAATATACAAAGTAATTTTCATTTTGAGATTAAAAACATTTTTATGCATTAGAAAATTAAAAAATTTCACATGAAAATCCCTATAATGTCCAAATAGCTTTATTAAATGTTTCTAAAGAAAACTTTATATTTTATGTTATTTTGACTAACAAATCTCTGTACAAGTCCAGTCAATTTAACCAATCTAGTAATCCCATATAAAAGATTAGGAAATAAATATAAATTACTTTTTTTTTTATTCTTTCAATAAGAAAATTTTAAATGTTTTAAAACTCAAAGAAAGTATCCTATTATTCGCATTCAGTCACTAAAAACAATGAATAATGGATTTTCATACATTTAACAACACATAGTATTGTAAATGATTAAAGAAAAACATGACAGACATACAGGAGGTTGTGACCAATGTGTAATTACAATTAAACGTTCAACTTGTAATTAATAAAACATGTTATGGAGTACGTAAAAAAACTGAATAGCTTTACAATACACTAGTATTTTGTATATCCTTTCAGCACAACTATTCACCTTATTTTTACATTGTCATAGGTTTATCAATGTATAACGAAGAACAATAAGATTGATTAAATATCCTTTTCAACATTACATTCATTTATAATGGATAAATTTCACCTTTGAAAACTCAGAAAAGCCTTTTCAGACCCAGAATAATTAATGATTTAGATAATTTTCTTTGCAGTGTGAGGAGGAGTCTCAACCTTAATGTGCCCATGATATTTGATACCAATCAATTGCACTTAACAGTTATTAACCCCAAACCATGAAAATTACCCCGTTTCTCAATGCTTCCAAGTGATTTCGGAATAAATTTAAAGAGGACTGTCCCATAATGACTTCCATCTTGTGTAAAATTTTTGTATACATTGATCTATTAATTTCTGATATGCAGAAAGACAGACTTAACTGCAATACTCTCACCCCACTTCAACTGAAACTGATTTCTACATGTTTGTCATTCATTGTTTCTCCTAGGAGCAAGTGTGTTATTCTATACATAACTCACTTTCAAGATTAGTACTTCTGTAGTTTTATATACATTCTGCTGATGTTGCACCATCTGATGGATTGGATGACAACCAATGACAGTGTAAACTATCAATATGTAACTGTATTATATGTTGTCCATTTTGATACAAGAACTGAGGAAAGCAGTCTCATAACTTTTGAATCTTATGCCTATTTTTAAATGTTTTCATAATTATTTCAAACACTGTACATCATATTCCAATATAAATATATTTAAAATCCTCCTACTAACTCATCAGGAATATCAACAGAGTCCAAATGAGGCTCATCTTGAACAAGGTTTTCACTACTTTTTTTAGACGGAATGAACAGTACTTCATCAACAGATGGTAGCAACTGCTTCCCTAAAACCCTATTAATTATAAAAAAAAAGAAAAGTCAATAAGTAAAAGTTAAATGTGAGAATTAGAACATTCCATTTGTACTCATCATTTACATCAGCAAAGAAGTGACAAAATGTGACACTCATCTAAAATTCTTAAAGAAACAGAAAGAAAATGTATGACAGTTAAACTTTATTATTTACCAAAAATAGATTTTTAACAGATACATACCTCCATTCACATAACAGTTTTTCTCACTAGAGCAACTGGCTCCCTCTATATCATTCTATGTGTACCTTACTTTCAATATTAGCCACATAAGAAACAAGTAGGGAGGAAGGATTGGAAGTATGTGAAAGGAAGTAAGCATCTTTTGGAAATCAATTTTCAGTGTAAGAAAATGGTAAATTCCAATACAATACATATATCTTCTCACATAACAGCTAAAAACCTTTGCTATGTAGTTGGAGGGACTGGTGCAGTATATAAAACATGAAGCCTTCATGCGTGTTTTGTAAAAGATGAGACACACACTTGCAACACAAGGGGTACTAGAGCTTCAAAGAAAGCCAACATCCCCCAAAAAAGATAGAACCTCATGAGCTGGTAGAGAAGAACATATAGGAAAGAGCCTTGATAACCAACTGTTTCATTTCCTGAATACAGACAATAGAGATGGATTGGCCTGATTGAAGTTAGAATTGAAGAAAACTCCCAAGTAAACAACTGGGTATAGGAAAAAAATTATGTCTCCACTCTGATTGACCAGTCCACATGTACCACCTCCTCCAAAAGTAAATGGGTGTGGATAGTAGATACCAAACCTGAAGAAGCCAGAAAAAGACAGCTGTCCATATAAAAAGAATATCAGAGTCCCAGTGAATGTAAATGATGAACAAAGGCTCTTACAATCCAACCAAACACATAAGGGGCCAAGGCAAGCCCAAAAGAAAAAGGCTGAAACTGGAAAACAAATCTCTTGTGAATAAACTGATGAAAACAACAAGAGTAAGATGAGATGGGAATGCCAATATATGAAACTGCTACAACAAATGTAGTCATCCACAAACAAGAAGTGAAAATTCAACAAAGGGTCCAAAATTACTCCATGGTAAAATAAGGAGAATCCTGAATTTGAGATTGAAGAGATTAATGATTAGTTTCCAATCATGGGTATTCTTGCAGACAGCAAAAGGTCAAGAGTAAAGCCATGGCTTATTGGGAAATACAGGGTCTATAATGTATTTGTGAGTAAGGTGACTTACTGTCTCAGACAAATGAGTACTGTTGACCAATACTCTGGAGGAGAGAAATGGATAAGAGACAAGGAAAGAGAAAGTGGCAACCAGAAATGGAAAGAGAGACCCTCTAACAAAACCTGCAGAACCCATGGATCAGTGGTGAATGTCTCCCAAATGTTGATAAAACACTGGAATCTGGTTCCCACAGTGTAGTCACCAATACTGCTGAAAATGTTTGTGAAAAGAAGAATAAAAATTAGGGGGAAAGTGAGAATATCAAGATGCTGGTAAAGGTTGAGGCATGGAAGGGGAACAACAGTAAACAACAATAGAATCAGGAGATGTGGAGGTAAATTTCTGATAAACAACAACTATGGGATGAGAGGGTATTATGCAACGAGGTTACATCAAGACGAGGCCTCAAAGAATCAGGATCACTCCCAAATACTGTCATGCAAAAATAGTGCCATTCACGTCTCTGAGAAAAGACAGGAATAGGTGTACCCCAAGCTAACTGTTTTCTGACAGAAAGGAGGTATTAACAATACAGCAGCAAGGAAAATATGGTAAGGCCCAATAAAAAAAAAAATAATCTAGCCTATGTTGACCACAAGAAGGATCTGAGGTCACCCCAAAATTCATCTAGAAATTGACAAAACCTCAGGATTCAAATCCCAGAGTGGTAAAAGCAAATTTAACCTCTGTGAATTCAAATAAGGATTTGAAGGGCGATGAAATGCCAAAGAATGTTGGTTTGAAACTCAAGACATATGAATCCCTGAACTTAACTAAGAGAAAAATCACGAAGCATGCAGTTCAATGTCCTGTGAAGGGGAAAACATCAAATAGTCTGAATTAAAGAGTTGACAGAAAAAGGAAAGAGGCATCATAAGAAACAAAATAAACAGTCAAAATATGACAAACTTGTGTAATTAATTGAAGGAAATAGGTAAAAGGGAAAAACATCTCAAAATACAACTGAATTCGAGTCATGAAAGAATACAAAATATGCTGTCAAATCATCCTTGTCCCGAACATCAAGAATCATAGTGGAAGTCATGGTAAACTGAGAATTCATAATTTACAAAAAAGTGGAAAATGACAGATATGGACTTAAATTTTGACTATATTTCAGAAAATTTTTTAAAATTTTTAAAAATGTTTAGAAATGCACAAACACGCTGTATGCAAGAATTAACCAAACAAACTTAAAATTAGTTTAGCTTAATAAAATACAAATAATATAATGCAATAAAAATTGAAAGCAAGTGACAAAGATGTCTGACTCATAAGCTTACAAATCAAAAAAGTGAATTACACATAGAATAATACTGAAAAAGCCAACTACTCCAGGAGAGTGTATCGTGTTTTTACTACATTATCTATGCACACTAAATAAGTAATTCAAATGCATGGGGTAGAAAGACTAGTACATCAAGCAAAAAAAAATTCTTTTAAATATGTTAGATAGCAACAGAAATCAAGAAGAGCTGTTATGTGAGAAGTGTGTATCATATCAGAATTCCAATTATAAACACACGAACAACTATTATTCTCATCTTTTACCAGTTAAAAAAGAGCACTAGAAATTATCAGTATTATGAAAATGAGTAAGAATATATTCAAATTTAAGACAAAGAATAAAACTAGTTCTACATATCTTACAATTCTGTCTGGACAAACTTGTGTAAGTGGAAGAATATTTTTAGAAAAACACATACATACACATAGATGGTATATTCATATATTATTTGGTTTATTGTTAGGATAATGATTTACAAATATGAAATAACCTCAAAAATGTCGGTTATTAGCTGAAGGTTTGGGAATACGATCAAAATGAACTTGAGAGCATTAACAATTGACATTTTCATTCTCAATAAAATATAGAATAGTTCAAGACTTCTAGAAATAAATTTGCAAAGTAAACTACGAAAAATGTATTTTATTAACTTGGGAGTTTTGCAGCAAAGTTTAGAAAGTTCAGACTGATCAAGTTAAATCAATGTGTTGTAAGTTTCAAGAAAAATTCAGTTTTACTTTATCTGAATTTTGATACTGATAAATTAATTAATCCTAAAGAAAAAGGAAAAGAAATCAGCTTTATTTGGCAATCAAACAAGATTGACTTTCCACTTCATTATTGCTCTATACAGATGTGTTATATTTTAAAAACTTTTACAAATTTTAAGTTTCCTCTTTGAATTTATGAAAAAAATGAACCATTTTTATATTTTTAAGCATACAAACAAATCACTTTTTTTATCTTGCTTTGTATAAAAATTTCATTTTGCATTAAAATTCTCAAACTCTAATGAAGCACAAATTTTATAATTGTTTATAACTCGCTTACAGAGTTGATATTTCAGTATGTGGCGATTTTTTTTTTGTTAAATATATATCATAAAAGATGACCAACTTACCCTATATATAGGTCTACACCTAGTTTAATTAACAACTGAAACACCATGTAATAATTCAATCTTTTGGTAAGAAATAGACAATAGCATGGTATGCACTTTTTAAAAAAAGTTTTTACCTAAAATGTGGAAAATGGTTTTTCCAGTGTAAACACTCCTCACCAAGTTCATCCTGAAGCTTCACATGATCTTTCTCACTAAACAACATGCTGTTAACATCATTTAACATTACTTGAACTTTCTGAGTTTCTTGTTGCTCAATTTCCTGTTCAAACAGATAGAAAGGTATTAAAGATATGTCATATACTCTTTTAACAGGTCAGTGATAAAATTTGTATGTTTTATCATTACAAACTAAATAACTGCTATATGCACAAAATGTAACACTATTTTTTAACTGTAGCAAGTACTATATTTCTTGTACGTTTATATCATAAGCAAAAATGACATAGAAAAAGACTTAATGAGTCAAAAATTTGTAAATGTATGAAAGAAAAAACAAAACGCATCAATGTTTTCTAAACTGATGCAGAAGTTACAATATTGTGAGTCTGTTAAAATCCATAAACAATACAAGATGGAATTAGGGAAACAAAGTAACATAAGAGATGGATGATTGTGAAATTTTGTTCATTGACTAATCACCAGGCTCATCAATTAATCAATATTAATGATCAGAAAACGTAATTTTGATTTGTTAATTATTCTTGTAAGTCATCACAGTAATCAATTAACCTAAACATTCTTAAATCAATAAAAATAATTAGAAATAATAATTCAAAACTTAGCACATAGGCAAAAATCTTTTCAGCAGTGGTGGTAAAAACTCTCAGTTTTGTGAAAACTTGAGTAGCAATTCTTATTATATTTTTTTACCATAGATGCATCTATCCTTCTTACGTATACTAGACAAGTTTTGGAAATCTCATCAAAATTATAACTTGTCATGTGCCCTTAACTACAGTAACAGTTTTGATGGAATACTCCTTCTTTAGTACTTACAGTGATATAAATATCAGGTGCTGCACTTACACATTATATCATCACAAATACACGGCCTGGAGCAATATCATTTTTTAATGATTATATTTTTTAATAAAACATCTACATACTATATAAAATTCACATGTGCATGTGTGTGTGTGTGTGTGTGTGTGTGTGTGTGTGTGTGTGTGTATATGTGATTAGTTATTAATTATATATATGTACATATTTACACACAACCATACCAAGTTTCTTAACTAAAGAGCAATTAAAAATACAATAATTACATCATCTCCCCAAGAACAAGAACTTAATGTTCTCTGTGTATCTCCTGTCCAGCTGCAATCAGATACAAGAACATTGTCTGGGAACAGACAGGACCCTTGAAATCTAAAAATAAAATGAAATGAAAAGAAACTGCAAAATGTATAAAACTTTCACTCATCTCAAAGCAGTAAATGATATGATAGGGGCTAAGTATAGATAACACAAAGAATATAGCAAATTAAAATCTCCATAAAACAATCCATACACCATAATTTAAAGCCCTCCATCTTACAGAACTCCCACCAGTTAAAATATGTGAATTTAAAAAGAAAGTTGTGTAAACATTAAAGAGTATATCAAGACAATTAAAATTGCACAACTTTCACAACTGCTTGTTATTCAATTTGAGCCATGATGAATGCATGCCTTGATTTTAATTGAGTGACCAAGGATATGCATTCAATAAAACAAGAAATCTTACAGAGATGAAATTAGTGTAAAAAACACTGAAACAGAACAAACATACCATAAGGTTTCCAAGAATGGAATAAGTTCTCTAGTCACTAACTATTGAGTTCCTTTTTAGTAACAATAACAAATACTGATGTAAAATATTTCTGTAAATGTTAAAATAGAAAGTTTATTATTACATCTGAGTAGATAGAATGGATTCAGTTAATAAAACACAAAATTTATAGCAATTGTTTTAAAGTCCTTTGCTAGAATGGAATATCTATGGATATCCATCTTTCATTACAGATGATTTGATAACTTGTTCAGATTTTTTTCTACGTCAAATTGAGAAAAAATGTAATTTTCCTGATAGAAAAAGAGACTATCTGTAAAAAGGTTAGTGAATTCTTAAACATATCTTTTAGTGTTGCTGTTTGAACAAATACTTCAGACCTTAATGTTTGTTACAGTTAATTCTGCATTAGCTGACACATGGTGCGAAACACTGGCCTGAGAGAATATCATGCAATGAAACAGATTGTATTTGAAAATTAAAATGTCAAACCAGACTCATTCAGTATTCTTAAGACTTTATATGTATAATTTTCTGAGCTATCCTGATTATTATGAAACAATAATGAGACTAATAAATAACATGAAGCCTAAATAAATGTTGAACTCAATTTGTTCTCAGATATTCCAAACGTGATCTCATGTACAACATAATTATTTCAATACCAAACATTAAATAGTAAGTTGTAAAAAAATCTCAAACTGCTTTGAAGCTTCTGATAAACTTAGATTAAATACTATTAATATAAGATTTATTTTAAAATACTTTGACAAATGAAAATAAAAAAGTATAATTTTTGTAACTATGCATACATGTATGCAATTATAGGGGAAATATTTATGATGAACAACCAACTACTCACCAAGATATACTAATTTTTCTCTGTTTCTGAATGAAATTAACAATAAAAAGGTAGTAAGACATAAAAAAATTGAGCAGATAGTCTACCCACATGAAAAGTTCAAAACTCAAGCACTTACTAATGACTTTTGAAACTAAACATTCAAAACAAACATATCAACTAAATTTAACCATTAGGATGCTACCTGGATATAAATATGTCAATTAACATGGAACAATATCAACTTAAACATTTTGAACAAAAAGTTTTTAGTTTTACACATTATGCAAAATGAAATTTCTGGAGGTATAGAAAAATGTTACTCTTGTGCAAAGTTTATTCTCCATTGTTATAGTTACTCATAATGTTAGTAATGTTTGTAAGCAGCATTTACAACTCATAAAACATTCGCTTACTTGTTACTATCCTGATTGCCAGCTTGGTTTGTTGGTTGTTCTATTGGATCATCAGGCAGTTCTGGTAGTGGGTGATTCTGAAGTGCAGTACGTGAAATTCCACGTCTGTGGACAACGTATCAAAATTTACAACTGAATCTTCTCTTTATGTTACTCACATAAAGAGATCAAAACTTCTAACTTGAACACAAATTTGGTTCAAAAATTAAGATTCATTTAAGATCTAACACACCAAAATTTATGCCTTAACTGTTTGAATTAGATATGTTTCTCCTCAAAAAGTAAATGTTAGAATAATTAAACCACCTTGTAAAATGAAGATAACTGATGTTAAAAGTAATATTATTCTGGATTACCAATAAATATTGAAAATAAAATAAAAAGTATGTGATATTACTTTACATACCCTGTGACAACAAAATCTTCCAATGTAGGGATACATTTAAGTAATGCTATTCTCTGACAATTCTTTTTATATTCCATAAAATACAATAAATAACTTTAATGGCCAGAATATGTATGAGATCTAGTTGCTTTACCTCACTAAACAGATACAAAAAAAGTCTGAGTAATTAAAATAAATTAAATACTGATTTAGAGGCCACTTTTATTTTTCAGAACTAAGCATATCCACTTCTAGTTCTAGTAATATATGTAACAATCCACAACACCTGCTTTACAGATGGTAAAAAGTACAATCACAAAATAAAAATGTGTTGGACTACTACATCTACCTTATAACACTGTAAGTAGTAGAAATAAATGTCTCAGCAAACAAAGATACCAGTTCAGATGTAATGCACAAATCTTTGTGAAAATCTATTTGAACAGTCCCTACTATTTGATGTGAGCTGATAAAATATTTTTTTTTAACACATCTGGTGCCAACCTCTAAACATTTACACTTAACATGATGTATATTAACAGATATGTCACAATGATCAATGCATAACATTTTTAATTTTAATCAAGACATAGTAAACATTAATCAGTTCAAATATAATTTTAAACTCCACCTGAACTCAAACCATAACTATTTTTTTTAATATGAAATTCCCACACACTTAATTGCTACAACATAATAAAATCTTTCCTTAACCACTTGGAAAACAGAATACAGTCTAATTATTTGGAAACTGTATAGTTTATAATGAATGTAATATTTTTCAAAATTACTTTTGGATTTATGTGAGTAGTACATTAATTTATCACGAGTTTAACACAAACCAAATCAACGACTTATAAATATTATACAACTTCAGAAAACCTCATTCAATTTATAAATAAGTAAAAACTTGACTTAGTTATTAATAATTTAAAATAACTCTTTTGAATGACACTTGAAAAAATCCAGCAAACTGTAGACTACTGCTTTTATATTTAAATAGTGCAAGATATGTATAAAATGATTTCAGTACAGCAAACACATACACACATACTGCATTTAGTTCAAGAGTACTTTCAAAAAAACTGAATAATTCTTAAATACTATTTTTGCAAACATACAGTTAAATATTATTTTGAGTTCAGAAAAAAATACTACCTTATGGAAAAAACTTCATTATAATATTTGATCTGGTTATTTAACATGTCAAAATAATTAGCAAAATCAGCAATCCTGAAACTGCAATCAAAACAGGTTGAATACAATATACGTAGTGATGAGCCATCAGTATTAGTACAAGGTGCCATTACATGCTTATAAATGTATGTTGAGTAGAAAGAAATCCAATTACCTTAAAAATTAAAATATTAGTTTATTAACTACTACTAGTTTATTAACCACATGTAGTTTTACTCAAACTACAATACAAATTAATATTTAGTTACCAATCTCACATTTATGGATTCAATTAATTCTATAAAGTGTGATGAATTTTAGTTTACACATATTAATGCCATACTAACGTGTGAATAAGCAAAACAACACTTTTTTACTTTTACGACTGAGAGTCATAGCAACAGCAAGACAGTAAAATGTGGCTTATTGTGACCTGAGTGTTACACAACACATTGGTGCATAAGTCTCAAATAAAAGAAAACGATGAGTTAAAAAACTGTGACCAAAGCATAGACTAGTTAGAACAGCTTCCTCTTTATGATCCCTATGGAAGCAATACGGCCTAAGTACAATAAAGGGATTTATTTGGAAAAGCTTGTTTTCACATTGTTCATTCCAAGTCGCCTGCCAATTACCATGGAGCCAAGCCTTGAATACAGGACCACAGTCCATGTATAGAATAGATAAAGCAGTGATAGTGTCAGAGCAGAAAGATTTAGCTGCAGTATCAGAGATCATTCTCTCAAATACTAGCATGGCCTGGTATTCAGAAAAATTAGATAGAAGTAGATGTTAAAGAGAAATGGGCCAGTCTGTTTTGAATATTGGTGAAAACAGGGTGAGAACTAATGTGAAGCAATTCCAGGGCCAGTAAAGTACTAAGCAAGTCAGTATAAATAGTGCAATTTGAGTACTGCTTTGTTTCTATGTGATCCAGAGCAAGAGAAATGGTGTTAAGTTTAGCAGTGAACACAGAAGCTGTAGATGATATTCTGTGCACAACCATCGAACCACAACAGACCACAGCAGAGCCCACAATCACCTGATTTCAAACCATCTATATAAATATGAATGGAAAAATGGTTCAAAAGATGTTCAGCAAATAACAAACAGTATTTCCAACTGGGAGTGTCTGCTTTTCTCAGATAACTTAAAGATCACATTTGAAAACTGTAATAAGCCATAGTGGGATGGGCTGACCAGTGAATACAGCAAGTTATTCAAGGACAGACCCAATTCATCCAACTTCATCTGGATATGAAGGCCAAAAAAAGCAATGGAAGATCATCTGTTCTGAAAAAGCATGGCCTACCAAGGAAGAAAAACACAACCTCAGATGAGATGGTTTGGTAAGGAAAAGTTTTGAAGCAGCAAATGGCAGAGGTACAGAAGAGGTTCATGAGACTGTGTGTATAAGCTCTGAAATGAGGAAGTGCAGAAAGCCCCAATGAAAAGCCAAAGTCCCTGATGATGAACAGGATCCAGCATCTTCAAGGCCAAGGTCCTGGCAGAGCCATAGACCAGTGATACATAGTCTAGTTTTGATCGACAAAAAGCATGATATATCTTAAGCACAGAACATTGATCCACCCCCCAAGTGGTGGAAGAGAGGATACAGAGGATGTTCAGTGTTCATGTACATTTAACCTGAAGTTGCTTGACATGTGGTATAAAGGTCAGCTTACAGTCAAAGATAAGCCCAAATAACTTTGCTTCAGGGAACATGGAGAGCACAATTTCACCAACACAAAGTCCAGGATAAGGATGAATATCCCACTGGCAGCAAAGTGCATTTAATGGTTTTAGAGAAAGAGAAGTTAAAACTGTTTGCTGTGGTCCACTTCAGTAAACAATTGAGGGCAGTCTGTAGCTGCCACTCAATATACCTCATGTTCGATAACTGATGTTAGATGCAAAAGTCATAAGCATATAGCCCGTTAGCAAGCGTAAGAGGGAGTTGTTCAGTGATGGCATTAATCTTTACACTGAAAAGTGTGACACTCAAAACACAGCTCTGATGGAGGAAAATGTTGAACCCATACGAATTTGGAATTGCCTGTCCATTAAAAAATTAATAAAAATAGGCAAATAGCCATGTAACCCATATAAATGGAGGTCTCACAAAATGCCATACCTCCATGTTGTATCATAAACCTTCTCAACATCAAAGAATTTTGACACAAGATACTGTCTTTGAAAAAGAGCTTCTCTGATTAAAATTTCAAGTTGAACCAGGTGGTCCATGGTGGAGCACTGTCATCAGAACCCAAACTGAGTGGCCAAGAGGAGGTTGTTTGATTCGAGGAACCAAACAAGATGAACATTAACCATCCCCTCTAAGATCTTAAAGCTTATCAAAGCAAAGGATGGCACAGTTTGATGGAATCTTGGGATCCTTCTCAGGCTTGGAGAAAGGTAGGACAATAGCCTGGCACCAAGCATCAGGAAAATCATTCTCCTGCCAGCTCTGATTAAAAACACTCAGAAAAATAATGAAGTGCAAAAGTGTAGCATACTTACAAAAGGTATCCTTCTGTGCCATGTGGTAGGCAGGATCCCACTACGGATGAGGATATCGTGGAAATCATTCAGGAATACATTGAGAAGCTGCTTGTATAATTCAGTCAGTTACTGCTGCCACACACCACACAATTGTCTATTGATGGCTTAGAGGCAATGGCAGGATCAAGTACTACGAAAGCAGTGAAAAAGTGCCAGTTTGCTTGATCCAGCTTCCACCGGGATACACGGGTCAGGTGGCATCGACCATGGCCAGTCTCTCTCAAAATTATAGAAAAATGATCACTGTCTCATGGTTTATTGTCAACCCTCCATGAAAAGTGGGAGAATAGTGAAAGGGAGCAAACTGAGAGATCAACACCAGTAAAGGACTAACTAAGTGCATAAAAATAAATATAAGAACCAGTACTGAAAAATGAAAGGTTGTGATCAGAGAGCAACCCCTCCCATCAATATCAGCAATTCCCCAGAGGGGATGGCACCTATTGAAGTTCTCAAGGATTAAAAAGGAAGACAGTAACTGTTCAATGAGAGTATCAAGGGCTGATTGATCATAGGTCTCTTCAGGCAACAGGTAGAGAAAACAAACAGTGATAGTACAACCTAAAAAATACAGATGGATACAGCCTTCAAGTTGAGTGGCAAAAAACAGGGTGGGGACATACTGATCAACCAACAGTACCACCTCTCCACGCACTCATCCATCACACAGCCTGTCACTTCTGTACAAAGAAAGCTGCTGAAAGATGACTGTATTAGAAGGTTTTAGAAATGTTTCCTGTAAGGAAAAACATACAGTATGGTCAGAAGCAATCAGTGCTTTGATGACATCCAGATGAGAACATAAACCTTGACAATTTCATTGTATCAAGATGGCCATTTCTTTTATGTGTTGGTTAATTGAGAGGAAAGCCCTTCTTTTCATTAACAAGTTTTTTTTCTTTATTGTCTTTATTCAAGGGAGGTCTGTTGACCTCCATGGATCATGCCCTGAGTCAATTGAGCAGGTCTTTATTGTTAGAAGGAGATTCCAGTGACTGAGAATATGAATAAATGATTGTTTTGCATCATGGGGTGGGAGAAGTAGATGTACCCAAGGAAATGCCCATACCCAGAACCAAAGGAAGTGGATCTTGGGATTTGCTGAAATATGTTAGGGACAGAGATGGGTGTTGAAATTGATTCATCAACTTTTTAACCATGGAAATCAAAAAACTTTTCATTTGATTTGAGAACAATTCTTTTGGAGGCACAGAGATATCCACCTGCACTCCCACTGTAGTAGTGGAATGAAGTGCAGCAGCATATGACTAAGACAAAGCGATGGACAGCAACTTTTGAGCCTCAGGGTAAGTAATGTTTTGAATAGTCTTCAAATGTTTCACCTCATTTTCTTCCATTTAGAGCAAGAATGAAAGTAGGATGGTGAGAGCCATTGCAATTGACATAATGAGGGTCTGTTTCACACGCCACTGCAACGAGCACACATCAAGGAACCACGACATGGTGTTTTCAAGTAATTGAACTGCTGACACTAGAAATATTTGGGAGGGTTTGGAATGTATGGTTACACTTTGCACTTAAGATAACCTACCTTGATGGTGGCAGTGGATGCAGTGCTGTAAATGTCAGAAAGAGGACATTAATTGGCATCATAATCCCATCTTTGAAAGTGAAGATACATCTCACTGCAGGAACTCATTCAGTGGAGAAACCAGCAAGAATCTTACTCAGAATGTTCTTCAAA
Organism: Carcinoscorpius rotundicauda; assembly: GCA_011833715.1. Classification (NCBI taxonomy): domain Eukaryota; kingdom Metazoa; phylum Arthropoda; class Merostomata; order Xiphosura; family Limulidae; genus Carcinoscorpius; species Carcinoscorpius rotundicauda. The sequence goes on from CM022398.1 coordinate 28,083,520, forward strand.
TCCTTCTCAACAATAACTCCTCATGACGAATTCAAAGTAGCATGAGGCATAATCTCAACAGGTGCATCCTTAATCACCTTTGAATCCAAGAAAAGTTCACTGTGTTGAAATGTGGATGTTTCCACCAATATGTCACCAAAGTACCTTCTGAATGAAAAAGGGAAATACCTGTCCTAAAAATTTGTTTGAAAGAGAATGTAGAGTAAGAAAATGAGGTACAGGTGTTACAGATGTTGATGGTTGTTGCTCTGAATCTTTAAGACGTGGTCGTTTACCTATGGGCTCTTTTTTTCACTATTTTATTTAAATTTTTATTTGAAGAATCCATAATAAGAAAAAATAAAATTTCAATGAAGGGTTTCATGAGCACTATACCCAAACACCAGCATCAGATACAATGTCCACAACACCTGTTGAGAACATCCAACACTGGTACTTGGTTGACCCCAGTCCTAGCAGATCAGTCAATTGACCCTATGGGGCAATCCCAAGACTGCCCATCTGCAGGAATTCAAAGCCAAAGTGGTGTGTTAGGGTTAGACTTGTCAACCACCAGGATTCTCTCTTTCCCTTCAAGGGTCACCATGCACAGCAAGCATGTGGGTGGATGTTTAGATCCCATAGGAGATAAATTGAAAAAAAAAAAAAGGTCCCCTCACCATGAACAGGAATCCACACCAAGTAAAAAAAAAAAAGATGCCTAAAAGGATGGGAAAATATCCAGAATAACTGATTAGTAAAAAGAGAGAATGATGAATAAGCCAACTGAAATAAAAGCCACGCCCAACTGGTAATGCTGGAAGGAAATAGATCATAAATAACCAACAGCTCACAAGAGATAAATAGGCAGGAACAGTTATGAAGGAAAGAAGATGAGTGGGAGATGTAACAACAAAGAGCACAAACTAAACATACAAGATCATCTGAAGAGAAGGAAGAAAAATGAGGAGGAGGAATTACTCTCTTTGACTGCTGAAGTCTTGGGAAGGAAATATTAATCCAGGTAAAGGAGAAGATAAGAGAAATAGAACCAAGTAAAAGAAATCTGATCAACAATCTCTACAGTCCAAAAAAAGGAGAAAATATGCCTAAATAAAAATCAAATGCAGAACAAAAAGAGGAAATGTAAAACAATGAAGTATGATATTAATATAGTAATACAGAAAGAGTATAACAAAAGTCGTAAGATATAGTAGGCAAAAATATTTTTAGTTTTGGAATAATTGAACGATGTTGTAACAGTGAGAAAACAAGGTGAGAACCTATGACCCAAAAACCAAAGGCAGAAAACATTCCACTTGTGTTGGTAAACCATTACAGTAAAAGGTCAAAGGAAATACTGCCAACAAAGAAACCACTTAACATGATAAATTAGATGTCCTTCCCAAGGAATGGATAAAACCAGATGTGAATATGAGAGGTAGGAATGGTGGTTTGAACAATTTTGAACCAAAGTTGCCTTAGAAGGGATGGAGTTCAGGAAAGAAGCAACGGGAAAGGAGATTGGATCTGGAGCAGCTATGGAAACCAAAGCTGTTATAGCCAGTGAGGAGCAATCAGAAGGACCTGACACAAAGTGTATAAGATGACAGAAATTATTCCATGAAGGAGTCAGACAGGAGGATACACAAAGAAATTTTGCTATCCAATCCTAACTAAATCCATCTACAGCCTGAAAACTTGGATGAAACACCAAAAATCAAAACAAAGGTATCTTGGTATTAAAAATAGTAGTAAATGCATCCAAGTACAAGCACCAACTTAAATGCATAGCCACTGAAAGACTTGAGGATAATAAGACCACTCAGTTAGAAATACATTTTGTCTGGCAAGAAAAGCAATTCATGACAGGGGTGAAAGCACCCAAAAAATGACAAATGATTAAGTGAATATTGTATGTGAAGGACCAAAAAAAAGAGATCCCACGCTCAAAAATAAATGGAATAAGAACTGCTACTTCCCTTGTGGTTGATATACACCAGTGGTGCACAAACTTTTTGAGTCAGGGGCCACAAATAGACTTCTTGTAACTGTGGGGAACCACAAAAAAAAGTAAAGATTAAAATCATCCCACAGCTGTTTCACACAAGATGGACATCACATTTAAGAACACACAAATAACAATCATATCAAAGAGTTTGCAAATTATTATAAGAAATGTTATGATACGTCAATTGTCACAAAGTAAGTGCAATGGATCGTGCTGCTTAGAAATGTCTGAGCTTGATGTTTGACATTGAAAGACACAAAACTGCTTCCAGATGATCATCAGTCAGCTGATTGTGAATGTTGTTTTTGTTCAGTTTCATATGCAAGAAAGCCTGTTCTCAGCAGTACGTGCTGCCAAACATAATGGTGGACGAGTGCGTTCTCTTCCAGATTAGCAAATGTATCAGACAATGTTCTGTAGAAGTCAATCAAACTGTTTTCTTGGTGAATAGCACCCAGTTCATCAAATGCCTGGAGATCAATAAGTTTGAGCTGATATTCTGCTGACAAGTCATCCACTGACACACTGAACGGATCAGCAAAAAGTTTCATCAACAATCTGCATTGGTTAAAGTCAAGAAACCGTGAGCTAAGGGTTTGAATCAAGATATCTAGCTTCCCAACATAAACTTGTGTGTCAATGTCGTGATTCTTCTGCAGCTGTGACTGAAGAGTGGGAAAGTGCATGAAGTTGCCTGATGCTGCTTGCTGCTAGAACAACTGCAACTTTGTCCTGAAAGCTGTGACATGAATTGCAAGCTGACAGAAAAGCTGATTTTTGCCTTCTAACTTCAAATTCAGATCATTCAAGTGTTATGTCATGTTGACCAGAAAGGTCAAATCAGCTTGTCATGCTGGATCAGTCATGGAAATCACTTCTGTGTCTTTGTTCTTGCTTCTGAGGAATTCTAACACCTCACCAATCAACTCCTAGAATTTTCTAAGCATCTTCCCTCAACTTAGCCTGCGAACTTCACAGTGATACATGAGGTTACCATAGTCTGAATCAAATTCTTCAAAAAGACTTCCAAACTGACGGTGATTGAGCCCTCGTGATTTCATGAAATTAATGGTTTTTGTCACTAATGCCATTAGAGCTTGAAAACCAAGTTCTTTACTACACAGGTTTTTTGGTGAATACAGTGTAACTTCACCAGCTGTCTGTTCTGCTTTCCTCAATGCCTCATCAACAGTGCTACCAACCAGCAACTTTCTCCAGTCATGGCTGGTGCTCCATCAGTTGTCGCTCTTACCAGTTTCATGAAATCCAATTAAACACTACAACACAGACTTACGGTCTCCTCAAATAAAGCAGTTGTCTGATCCTTTATGGAACCCATGCCAATTAGTTCCTCTGTGATATCAAACAATGATGACACACCACAAACACAAACTAGTAGCTGTGCTGTTGAACTGATGTCAGTCAACTTGTTTGCTGCTGAAGAAAAGTAGACAAAGTTGGCTGCTTTATTTGTAAGCTGCCTTGTGACATCTGTTGAGAGGTGTGAAATTCTTTGTGAACTGTCATACGATTCAAAGCCACCATCTGTAGCTTTCAAATTGCTTCCAGACACAACTTTACCAATGCAATAATCATACATTGCTTGACAAAATCACCATCAGTGAACAGTCAGCTAGATTTTGCCATCATCAACAAAATATCGTAACTGACATCACATGCTGCAACCAAGTCTGTTGACCGCTTTGAGAAAACATTCTGCTGGTGATTCAGCAGCTGCTACAGAGATTCAATTCAAGCTGTTTGTTCATCACCGACAATGTTGTGGAAATCTTTATGCTTCAACTCATAATGACATTTTATATTGGATACCTTTGCCATTGCTACTGTCGAATGACACAGCAGACAAATCATGTTCTTCTGTTGTTGAACAAAACAGTATTGCACAATCCACTCATCATAAAACTGCTGGTTTTCGTCATCAACTTTTCTTTTAGGATTAGCTGCCATTTTTGTTATGAAATAATATCAATATAGAGCTTCTAATAAATCTCAGAGAACAATTGGAATGCATGAGATTTCGTAATTACAGAAATATTACATCACTGAGCGAATGATTAAATGCCTATGCATTAACAAGATTTGCTTATTAAATTTTCTTTATTGCTTGACACAAATATGGAACCATCCAGTAACTAATGTAATACATATTCTTCTATGATTCTTGATCTTCGCACAGGCGCGAACTCTCCGTCTTTGACTTTCCTGTTTGACATCGCTAGTCACTCGACAACTGATCTCGGGCCGGACTTTGTGCACCACTGATATATGCAATCAGTTTAGAATGGTCTTTATGGATAATAACCAGAGAATAGCTGATAAGATTAAGAAAATTACATAAAGCTGGTTTGAAGCTCATGTAGGGCAAGACATGCCAGTACTCTCACATAACTGAGATACAATATTCTCAGCATGAACCTTAATATCAGGGGAAATGGTGGAAACACAAAATATTGAGAGAAAAAAGTACAAGCATCATGTAACAAGGAAGGTACAGGATTATACTAAGCTAGGAATAGGGATGAAACAGAATATACCTGGAAAATCATGTTCCAAAAAAACCTGTATTAGGCCTAATGGAACCCACACTCCTTGGGTAGATGCAGCAAATTCAGATGGAGGAGAATTGCTTCATCATCCCAAACAAGTTTGGCTTGTTTAGGAAGAAGTTAAGCAAAATCAGAAGATTGGCTCTATTAACAATATCTCAAAGAATAATTGCTAATGATACCAAAATAAAATTCCCTCACCAGAAACCCGAGTAAATACAATGGCAGAATATATAACCTTCAACATGGCAACTTGCACTTCAATATTCATAATGCAAATGTTTGTACAGAAAGAAAAACCCAGGAAAATGACCAAGTTCCATAACTGGGTATAAAATCAAATAATACTATAATTGAATGAGGTACATATGTAAACACTTTTATAGTAAGTAGGTGGGAGCATCAACACTTGTGACGAAAAAAATTTAAGAATATAGAGGGCAACACAAGTCAAGAAAAAATATGACGTGAGAAAGAACTGAGGTACCATATGAGAATATTAAAACTGTAAAACAAAAATGATGTATTTTTATACTTATCATGAAAATATAGTTTCACCCAAAATCAGTGAAAGTTTCAAAAATTCACAAAGCCTTAGTGAAAATACTTTATTAAAACATGATTGTTTTACATTGTCGAATGAGGGTAATGAAATATTTTCCATTTCAAAAATAAATATAAAATATTAAAGTGAATTTGTTATGTGCAACTAAAATAAATGTTTGAATCTCTGTAAACTCAGCTTTAATTTATACCATTAATCATGTGCATATAAATACTTTAGAAACTAGCAACTTTAGATTTAATCTGATTTTAAGTTCATAGATCAAATTTTGGCTTCTGATGTCTTAGGATTATTTGAGCTACAACCTGTTGAGCATGCTTCTTTAGAAGTCTTTCAACAGAAAATTTCATTTTTCTCATTAATCTCATGAAAATGGAACAAACTTCACGAAACTGTTGACATCACTTAAGACAAGTTGCATTTACTAACATATAATTCATCACTTACATATTCAAAATATCTTCTAAAGAAGCACACAGATATCTAGAGACAAAATTTGTAATGGTTGATTGTTTTTGCAACATCAATATTTGCAACTATTATGTTTAACCAGTATAAATACTGTTTACATAACTAATTTAAAAAATGGAATTTGATATACAGTCGTATAAAATTACACAACAACACCTACAGTTAAAAACAAAAGATAAATCTCAATTGCTATATAACAATTATGGATGTATCCAAAACAAGTAATCAATTAATTTAACAGAAACTAATATTTTAAAAATTACATTAATTACAATCCAATGCATATGCACAATAAAGTATATAACAATACAATAGTGTAAAAAAAGCACATTATGATTATACAATAATAAATTGGCAAACAAAAGCTTAAAAGTACAAAGAAAATTAATTTATGCAAAGAATGTACTACTTACTTCAACAGAAAAATTCTTTTTCAATTGGAACATGAAGTATTTCTCTGTATGAAATAATTTTTACTATTCTTATAAATTTTTGTTTCTCAACTTAATACTCCAACATTTTTCTTTGTGTGGGTGTGTGTAATAGACTTCAAAACCAAACAGCTATGCCACAGTATTTTGAAAATGATCAATTTGCCTAATGCATATTACACATTTTTATTTCAAAATTTTAGGACAGCAATGCCACAGAACTGCACCAGCATACATATATGATAATACACAACAAAACTCACATTTCCAGCACACTTCTCTTAGAAATACGACCCGTCATAATGGATTCATCTTTATATTTGTGCACATCTATTATATCTGTACATATACCCTAAAAAAACAAAATTTATAAAGTTCAGCACCAAACACTTAAGCATTCAAATTATATGATGTACAGTATTATCTTTGAAAAGAGAACTACATAAAAACAAAGCATACAAAAACCTGAAAATTTATCCATTTTGTAGGCTTATACAATTTCCTTTTAAGAAAGCATATATGTGTAGACATATGATTCATTGTGTCATTTTTACTTTCTGCAATACTGTATATTCTAATTTAATAAACACCATTTGTAATTTTCTAGCTTTAAAAGTTCTTTAAACTTTTAAGATTAACTTGAATTAAATATTAATGTATATATATATTTCTTGGCATTTAAACACACTGAAATGTTTATGTTCAATTATATTAAGTAATGAGCTCTGTATATTTAAACTGCAAACAAAATGTGGCCATAATTTAGCTAAGATGAAAGCTATGCAACATTAAAACAGAGAAAAATTACTTCTGAAATTACACAGTGTCTGAATACATAAAATTTCCTACTTTTAATTATACTAAATTTTCATCACATCATGGCTAGAGTTCAAGTTACACAAGTCAAAAAACTATCTTTAGAACAGAAGTTTCCTTGCTAATTGCTAAACTACATGGATTATACAGTTCCTTTATTAGTTTATTCACACCACCCCCAGTAAATTCAAAACCTTTAAAACAAAGTGTTCATATCTTTAGAAATAAAGAAAGTCTTTATCTTTTGAACAACTAGGAATAAAATGAAAACTCTGATTGAGCAAGAGTGTAACTGTTAGGATCTATTGCTTTCCTCAATAAAGCTACAGCTCCCACTCTATTCCAAAATAATTTACAATGTGCAATAAAAAGGAAGAGAAAAAGTCATTAAGCACATCACAATCAGAACTCATCTATAAAAATTTGAAGTTCACATGTAATATGGGCAACAGTTTGAGTGTTTTGATTAAACCTTAAAATTCCAAGTAACTGATTTGATGAAATGAATTCAAACATAGAAGTTATCAATGTTGTTCTAAAGTAGAAGTCTTGGATTAGTTGTTTTATGTTTTAGTATTTTATTCTCTAAGTTTGTAGTTTTATATTTCTTTTGTTTTAAGGAACTGTCATTCTTATTACTTTACATAAAATAAGATAGTGATTTTTTTAACTTTGTGGATATAAAACTAAACTTCTGTAATTTATTAATAATAACAAGATAAAACATTTTTATGCCTGCTGATACAAGTGATTTTTAATTTTGTACTGTCTAGTTCTGTCATTTTTTTTCATATCTGTTAATTACAAAAAGGTGCAATACAATGGTCAACATTAAAAACAGTTAATGGGGTGTGACAAAAAAAATGAAAAGAACAAGTAATTTTTTGAAACTATCTAAAGAACTCAGCCTTACTTGATGGAGTTTATAAATCTTGTTTTTAAGTTGTTTGAAATAAAGTTAAAACTTAGCTCTGGAAAAAGTTGCAGGTTCAAAGAATAAAACATAAGGTAAGGAACTTTTTGAAACAAGGAAATAATCAGAGTATTATGATTTCTAGACCTGTTAAGAAAAAAAGGGGATAAAAATAATTACTTTAATGAAGTGTTCCAAATAATACAATCCACTAGCAACTGATGAGGTTGAATAAGGAAAAAAAAAGAAAAAAAAAAGACCCATACATAGTAGGTGATTATTTAATTATATATGAATGTACTGAAGCTTTTGTCAAGTAACAACAGAACTAGGACTAAACTTTGCTTAACACATGCTCAAGTTCAGACTGTCATACAGAAGCTACACAGAAGTTAAAGAAGATTCCCTGTACAGCATGCTGCGGATAATTGTACATGCAATGATTATTCATTCAAAATGCATGCTTCAACTTGCATCACAATATTTTAAGAATTTGTTTCCTACAAATTTTAAACAAATATAACTTGCAAGTTAATTACCTTTGAAAGAAAATATTCAACCTTGCTTTTCATTTACTGTTTGATGTTGTAACTTCTCTTATAAAAATGTCACAATTCCCTTCAGAAATGAAAATTACTCTCTTGAATAGTTTTTTTTTTTAGGTAGGTATGTGGACATTGTATCAACAGGTTTGGGAAAAAAATGAAAAATGTGTCACCCAAAATTTTTTATGTAATCTACCTTTTTATTTTTTTTTTAACTTTTTGAAGACATTTTAAAAGTTTGTTTGTTTCAAAGCAACAATCTAATTATGTAGATAATTTGGTAATTACAGCTTGTATTTTTCAAAATAAGAGTTTACACACTTTTGCAAAAAATTTGGTGCTTTGTTGCAAAAAATTGGCATATCATTAAAAGAAGTGATTCTATTTCAAAAAAACAATTGTCAAACACAATTTTCAGTCTAATACAAGTGACTAAAAATTTTAAAACAATTACTGGAAAATACAAAAGGCATTCTTATACACAAAAAAATTGAACACAAACAAAAAATATGACAATTCAATTGTCGTTAAGAAAAACTTAGAGCAAATGCCCACAATTGAAACATCATTCAAAAAACTTATTGAATATTTATAAATAGCAAAGAAATTTGGGTGATTAACTTCAGATGATTATTGCATTCAAGTCTTATAATATTTCACAAAGTATGCATCTTATGCTTTATCAAAGTAACACATTTTGTAAACTCTATACCTATGAATTGGAATGCAACATCAAAAGTTAGTTTTAAAGCTAATCATGAAGGTGAGACATTGTCCTGCACCTGTTGGATACATTACTACTAAATATGATTTTGACTATCTGTCTACAAATGAAAAAAAAATGAACCAAAACATAAAATCTAAGCTGATACAAGTCTCATTTGTGGTTACAAAATATAGACGACACATGTCAAACTGTCTTTAATATATATTTATATGTTATGTCAGTAGGTATGAAAACATTTACCTTGCTTCTTCTTATTTACATTAATGATATGATTATGGCATTATCGTTAAATGAGCATATTCTCTAAATAACATTAAACCTTTGGGTATTCCTACCTATATTGAGGATGCAAACACTTGAGATACTATAGGGTAACTTAGTTCATAGGATGCTCAATTAGTTAGTTGGCCTTTTGTTAAATTACCTTCATTATAATTCACACTAAGTGTGACACAGTGCATACAATTTATTATAATTTAGATAACTTATTATAAATCACCAGTTTCACTTTCTATGTTACATTATATTTTGATCTTATCTAAAAAGAATTTGCATTCTCAGAAAATGTATTCATGGTTGGGCTCCAAAAATAATTCTAGGAATAAAGGAATATCTTACAGAATACATTCTTTTACTTCCACTTCATAAAAGGGTAATAAATGATCTCACCAATGTTCACAAGGTTATCTGGGAGACCAATAAGACAAAGAACTTATATGCTAAAGACAACACCATGGAAGAATATAAAGTTAAGTTATAGAAAAAGCAGTCTAGGCTACAGTTATGATAGTGTTAAATTTCTAACAGGGCTAATAGCTTGCAAACTGAATTTCCATCAGAAGTAGTGGAAACTGTAACTTTAGAACAGCTTGATAAGAGAATCAATAATTTCCTGAAAAATCAAATGATGTGTTTAATGTTTGCTTTTCCTGAAGGAAGTATGTGCATGAAAACACTTGAAGGGCCAAACTGTCCCTCACTGACTTTAAATCATGTTATACTTCACTGTCTACATGTAAATGATGAGACCTTGAAAACACATTTTATGGTTAATTTTACAATAATTCAGGCACCTAAAACTTTACATCTATAATTTACTGAGAAATTATTTTTAAAAATTTTTAATGAAAGTGAGAAACTAACAGATTTATTTTATCTTGTATGATTAAACTCACTGAAGAAATATGAAACTAGCCAATCAAAATCATATACAATTAAATTCTGGAGTAACCTATCTATTGCAGCATAACATTTTGAAACAATATAGGACCTACTGGTCCATCTTAGCTGTTCTACACACTAAATTTAATTAACTTAAAAAAAAAAAAACCTTAAAGCCAGCTCTTATAATTCATATTCTTATAAAGCTTTTTCTTTAACATGTTTAAATTTACTGTCTCTGTAACATCCAAAATCGTAAAACCTGATTTTCCATTTAACATGAAAAAGTGATTATAAAGTACGTGATAAATGAAATGTTTTGTGGAAACATCATTAACCTACATATTTATGTTAATTCTACTTTTATAAACAATAGTATCAACTTCTGCAGGTACACTTAAGCATTAAAGTCCACAAGACTGTTTTCATTCAAGAAGGTATCCATGATGTAAAAAATAATAATTCAAATTCACTTATTTAGGGCATATGCAAGTACTAAAAGCAAAAATTTCATTGTATTCTGCATTTTCAAACAGCCTGGAAAGAGAAAGGCTCATCTTTAATGTTAAACTCTTTAAACTAAAAGTTTAAAACACGTAAATACCAGTTTTCAGACTTTAATTCATAAGAGAAGATAGATGAGTTATTCATTAATTTAATTGATGCTATAAATAAAATCACACAACACACTTTCTTAAACTTTAAAGTTTGGAAAATTGCACGTACAATGATATGCCAATTACGTGGGAAATATTTCAGTGAAATACAATATAATGCCGGTAATAATAGCAGATAAACAATTTAGTATTATTAACGTTGTTAAAAATGTTTTTACCAACTTTTCAGGGTTTACAGCGTTAAACTATTTAATATTTCTACAAGTACTATACACATTCTCTGTCATCAAAACTGCCAAACAAAAGTTTGAAGTGATTCATTAAACCAGCGCTACTAATATTAATAGTAACAACTGAAAAGTAATAACAGTGCCCTTACTAACACAGTAACTTGAACTTTAACACTGACAATAATGCAAGCCGAAGTTAATTCGTACTCCAAGTATTATAAATTTAGCTTGTAACCATAATATACAAGAATTAACAACAACACTATCACTATTCCAATTAGTAACATTATACACACCTTAACAAGTCCGTACTACTACATAATAGATTTACGTTACACATGCGTTGCCATTCGCGCGGCACTATAATCTTCAGTATCTGTTCCTTTAAAAATTTGATGTCAATGTTAAGATTATTCTGCATGCAATATATTTACTACCCTAACTTTTAATTAAAGTAGCTAAACTTCCCTTATCGTAAATGTTAACATTAATGAATCACTTACGCTATCAAAGCGTCATTTCTAGTTCGTTACTTAATACTTAATATCCAGTAAAATTTCCAACCAAATTGATACTGACCAAGAGTTAATATTTTATTCTCCGCAATGATTTACGAGAGTACAAACTATTAATGAATTTTAAATAAATTATAAAATAAGAAACAAACGCTATAGTACAGCTTACGTTACCTGAATCAATTATACTATTAATTACTGTTATTTTCACCAGCGAAAATTGAATTGAATAAATGACGACCAAGTTTTATTTTTTGCGAAGTTGTTGTAAGGCAAAAAGTTTCACAAAGGGCTATCTGTGCTGTGCGCACCATGGGTATCGAAGTCAGGATTTTAGCGGTATAAGTCTGCAGACATACTGCTGTACCACTGGAAAGCTTTCTGCGAAAAAGCGTATCTGTTGTGATTTTATGAACTTAACATTTCCATTGTGTTTGAATATTATATGCATAATTCCATAAATTAGGCCCCCGATAACTAAGATAAAAGGGGAAAGAATATCTTCGCGGGCTCTTCTCATAATATTATACATCAAATGAAAGTAAATAGGGGCCAATTCAGTCTTAATTCATCGTTATATCTGACCCCTAGTGGCACAGCGGGATATCTCAGACTTGCAACGCTAAAATCGTGATTTCGATCCCCCTAGTGGGCAGGGCAGAGATAGCCCGTTATATAGCTTTGTGCTTAATTTAAAACAAACAAATCAGCCCCTGCAAGCCTGAAGACTACTTTTATCGCTAAAAATCACGGTTTACAGAGTATAGATATATCGCCCATTATATATGTTTATATTTAACAATATCAAGAAAAGAAAAAAACTATAGCCTTTGGTGGCTATACAGTAAGTCTAAGGGCTTGTAACGTTAAAAAATCTAGTTCAATACCTGCAATGGATACAGCACAGACAGCTCTTTGTGTAGCTTTGCGTATAACAACAAATAAACGATACAGAAATCTACTTAGAAATATATATGTAACAATGTTCGTGATCTATTTAACAAAGTGTAGAACACTGAGAAGAAAAGGAAGCAAAATAGTATGGCTTGAGTTTGTTTATATTTATAAACTATTTCACTCAGTATAAAACTAAGAAAACAATATGTTTTTTATTAGCTGTGAATCCATAATTACAAGAAAGAAGACGGGACAGATAAATATGTTTTACAATACAGTAATACAATGTTTGTTACCCTTAATTAACATTTGTACTTTCGAACTTGTAATTCGCTTTTAAGTCTAGCTTGAAAGCAAAATATCGCTAAAGTAACCAACTCACCTCTTCCTTACTCTACCTTCTGACGAAGTTAACATATTTCTTGCTGAAAATATAGCTGCCCTTTCATTCATGAAACCGTATAGATAGCTGTCCTTTCTGCATGGGTATCCACAAGGGGAGAAGAATAATGGACATTTATTCCATTGATTATCAATTTTACTTTTCCCTAGTTATGTCTTCGGTATCATTTTGCCCCACTCTGTGATATATCCTGCAAACGCCTCTATCTTTCTGCCAATTAATTTGGTAATATCCCTGGTTTTACCCCCCCTCCCTTCCCCAGGTTAAAACAAAAGTAATTTGGAGTCACGGATGCAATGTGTGAACCATGAACAGGCTGGTCTATGTTTTGGTGTGAACACCTTTTCTAAGATAGCAAAGTATGACTAAATTAATTATACTTGCCATAAGGCATACGCAATAGGACTATTTTTAATACAATATTCCTTATTTCAAGAATTGTTTTGTTTGTTTGTTTGTTTTTTTGGAATTTCGCACAAAGCTACTCGAGGGCTATCTGTGCTAGCCGTCCCTAATTTAGCAGTGTAAGACTAGAGGGAAGGCAGCTAGTCATCACCACCCACCGCCAACTCTTGGGCTACTCTTTTACCAACGAAAAGTGGGATTGACCGTAACATTATACACCCCCACGGCTGGGAAGGCGAGCATGTTTAGCGCGACTCGGGCGCGAACTTTATTTCAAGAAAGAGAAGAACAATGCATTGTAGTATTTCAGTTACACTTCGTTTGATAAACCCATTTTACTCACATATTTTACTCAAAACAGGGTTTATTAGATCAACTGGGATATAATAAATACAGTAGTGGTCAACACACTATTTTTATATTCTTTTATGTTGTACTTTAGACATATACAAAGTAGGAGACGCATGACATTAAGATAAAAAAATTTCAATAGCATAGGCCTAGAAAGTTCTAAACTTTTTAACATCAGATTTTAAAGTATATTTGAGGAGTACGTGATAAATACAAAGTTCACTGAAGCATCAAAGATGCCCCCCAGTGGCTCAGCGGTATGTCTGCGGACTTGCACGCTAAAATCCGGGTTTCGATACCCGTGGTGGGCAGAGCACAGATAGCCCATTGTGTAGCTTTGTGCTTAATTCAAAACAAACAAACAAACAAAGCATCAAAGATATCGAGTTTATTCCAGTCAGTACAGTGAATAAGTTAATTTTTTTTTTTCAGCTATAATATCTGATTTAAGAAAAGCAAATGCTTTTTACTGCCGGCCATTCAGGTAATGGCACGAACTTCCTGACCATAATGCTGAAACAAGAGAGTCTGGAGATAATGGAGTAGTGTTTTGGTTATAAGCAGTCTGGCCTTGTTCATTTTTGTGCAAAACACTAAACTTTTTACTTTTTAAGGGAACAGTGAAAGCAGACTAAAACAAGCGCTTTCCCACTAGCGCCGACATGAAATTGTAGTACCAGGTTGTATTCTGTGTTTCAATTCCTTTTAGTTTAAAGAGAAGTTTGCAAAATGTCGATGTTTTTCTATAGTTTCATCACTGGAACGTAAACTTGCACAAACAAGTTTCTAGCTTTAACTATATCCATAGATTAATTGGATCAACTGAAGATCAGGCACCTTCTTCTCTGATAATTTGCGGTAATAACTACTTCCTTTTAATAAAAAAGCCCAGTTATTCTTGTTAGTAAATTCGGCAACAGCTACAGCTGAACTTGTCCATGATCTTTACTGCCCATTGGCCAACTGATATAACAGATACGAATCACTGGTTGCTTTTTTCAGAAGCTTGAGAGTTGTGGCCACAAGACATGTTGAGAGTCTTTTAAAGATTTTCAGCAGATTTTGGTGAAATTTTTGCAGATTTTACTTGGCGTTTTTGAGATATTTTTAAATAGATTTGAGCAGATTTTACCAAAAATAATACTTGTTTGTTTTGGAATTTCGCACAAAGCTACTCGAGGGCTATCTGTGCTAGCCGTCCCTAATTTAGCAGTGTAAGACTAGAGGGAAGGCAGCTAGTCATCACCACCCACCGCCAACTGTTGGGCTTCTCTTTTACCAACGAATAGTGGGATTGACCGTAACATTATACACCCCCTCCCGGCTGGAAGGGCGAGCATGTTTAGCGCGACTCTCCGATTACGAGTCGCATGCCTTACGCGCATGGCCATGCCAGGCCTCCAAAAATAATTCTGAATTTTCTTTCTATTTTATGAGAGTTCTGCATTGAAGTTTTCTAGCTTTACATATGCTTTATTGTTACTGAGCTTCCATTAGTTATTTAAAGATATTACAGTTAGATTAGTGAGAACTCTTATTAAAGTCCTCACCTACCTCTGTGGTAAAAAGGCCAGTGTAGTAAAATAATACATAATTTTTACTTTTGACAATTTTGTAATTTGTCCAGTAAATATAGAGCTATCATCCACTCTCATTTGTACTGGCAGGCGACTTCGCCCATACGTTTTGTTTATTTAGCAGATTTATTTTGTTAAGCATACATACATAGACATTCCTAACAACCAATAAGCAACCCTCATAGAATTCACCACGATAAAGACAAACTTCATGTTCAACAATCACAACTATATACAAACAAATGGCCTAAGCATGGGCAACCCAGTATTACCCGTTCTAGCCAATATTTTTATGACACAAGTTGAAAAACAAGCAATTAACACAGCATTACATCCACAACTATACTGGTACAGATATGTAGACGTTACGGTTGCGGGATTCAAATCTACAGAACACATACTTAATTTTTTCACTCACATTAACTCTATACATCCCAACATTAACTTCACATGTGAACAGAAAGAAAGCAATCAAATATCATTTCAAAATTACAAGAATCGACACACAATTCAAAACAGAAATTCACCGAAAAATCACCCATACTGGACTGTACATTCCTTGGGACTCAGCACATGAAACAAAACAAAAACTCAACATACTGAGAAACCAAATAAACACAGCCATAAAACTATGCTCACCAGATAAAATTAACGATGAATTAGACAAAATAAAACAATACTTCATCAACATCAATAAGTTTCCTCCACAAACCATAGAAAACATTATATGCACACACCTAGAAAAAAACCAAAATCAACCAACAAAAGTAAATATATCTCACGAATCAAAAAATCACGAAACCATACACTGCTGCATACCATATATTCCCGACATCAGCAGACAAATAAGCAACATTTGGCAAAAACTAATCCAACAAAATATGATATTCCAGTTAATACCAAATTAATTCAAAAACCAAGCACAAAACTGAGGTCTATACTATGTAAAAAATACACTGACAAACACCACACCAACATTATTTATAAAATACAATGTGATAACCGCCACGACTTCTATATTGGAGAAACAAGTAGAAAAATGGAAACCAGATTCAAAGAACATAAAAAGTCACCTTCACACGTTTTCGAACACTGCAAGTCAAATAAACACAACATAACCATGAAAAACACTCAAATACTAAATAAAGAAACAAACATAAACAAACGCAAAATTAAAGAAGCCTTACTTATGCAACAACTTAAACCCAAAATAAACCAATATAAAGGAACGCCATTATACCTATATTAATATTATATATAAAATTATATATTCAAACATCTAACACCGCCCTCTACATTCTGACCTTCAGTTGCACAACCCCTTCCAAACATGTGGTCATCTTTTGGTCAATTGCCTCTTTCTTTGTGAACCTGATGATGACCGAAGAAGGTCGAAACGTTGTTCGCTCTTCTATGTAAATAATTTTCTCAACCCAAACGAGCCGCTTTGCATATATATTTTTCTATAAGTGGGTTTTCTCGACATCACTGATTCATATTTATATTCTGTTCTTTCTTTTTGTGTTAGAATTGTCTTTGTAAATATGTATTAACTCGAGGGTGCTCTTTATTAAAATAAGACTCAGTAGTATGCTAGTTTATGTTATAGGGGAAGCAAATGCACGAACAAGAACTTTTAGTTAAATTAAATAAGTCTTCGACATTCCAAAAATCTATATTGCTTTTCTTTTTATATTATATTGTCGCACATCCTATTTTAATATGTAATACACCTTGAACTGTGTAATAGACCAATGTTTTTGTACTATTAACTGAGGTGGCGTTCATGATCTATTTGTATTCTGTGTGGAATCTGTATTCTATTTCATTCTTTATTGTTGAAATGTCGTATCTGTCAGAAAATAAGCAGCCACAAAGGAGATTTTTAAGACTTCTACTATTTGTGGGCTTAACTCCTCTTCTACTCGGGCAATTCAAGATATCACAATAGAAAATGAAGCCTAAAGAAATTTGAGAAAATCTATTTGTATGTATCAATAAATCTTTATCCTTTAATAAAACGAGTTCATAATACTAATACAGCTGGAATTGTACTCATCTAGTTTTTGTTCTTTGTTTGCTGTTGTTACGTGTTATAATTTATGTCGGAAGAGTTCCCTATTTATTCTTGCGTATTTTATGTACAACCCTGGATTAAGACATGGGCTTATCTGGCTGAAGTCTACGGTTTAACATTAATTAGGGAGCCTCAAACTACGACTATAAATGTATTGCACATAGGGATTCTGTCTAGAGGGGTCATCTATAAGTTTGAAAACTTAAAACCAATAAAACACTTAATCCATCTTTGGTTACGTATTATAATTTCAAACAGTTGGAAATTTCAATTTTGTATTCAGAAGGTAATTAAATTTCAATATGTATCATATTTATGATATTTACCAACATCAAGATTAAAACACATAGTTTTCTTTATAATACAATATATTTTAATATGCAAGCAATATAATTTATAATAACGGTTGTTTAAAATATTGGTTTATACATGTATATTAGGTTGTCCAGAAATAAATGTCGGAATTCTCATGATGACATTTATAGCTGAATATTAAATAACTTATCGTTGGTTACTTGGTTTAATCTAACGTTTGTCGCTTACAAAGCGTCTTAATTGTCTGCTGTTTCAACTTTATTCAGAGCAAGTTTTGCAACCCCCAAGACAACATGGACATGAAGGACTTTCATCTGATTTTGATTTTCCTCTACAATTTTAAACTTGGACGAAAAGCTACCGAAACACGCGGAACATCAACTTGACATTCGACCATGGATCTGTTACTGAACGTACAATTTAACGTTGTTCCAGATGGAGATGAAAGTCTTGAAGACCATGAAGATCGTGGAAAGAAACCATCCTTAGATTAAAACACACGAAAGGAAGCAGTTGAGACACACCTCGCACAACAGTACGTGAGCTTGCAGAAAAGCTAGGTACAAGTAGATCAAGCATTGCTGACCACCTGAGTGCGATTGGAAAGAGAAAAAAAGTTGTATAAGTGAGTTCCGCAAGAGTTGACTATAGATCAGTGGTATCGGCATTATGAGACCTGTCAATGATGATGCTTCAAATA